>CM066984.1:70553099-80553099 GCA_033977485.1 Hydrangea macrophylla | reverse complement strand
AAGATGAGCCCGTTTTCGATAAGAAAGCGGGCAAAGGGGCGATGCATGCCACAGGGCGCTTGAAGAAACTTTTTGAACAAGAAAAGAAGTGTGAGCCATTCGTCCATCCAATGGAGGAGGTTGATGATTATGAAGATGAGGATGATACACCAATTCAATTCGGAACAATCTCGAAAAATCTATCCTCAAACATGGTGTTTACTCTTCCCATGTCATTCATGGCCAAACCGGATCAGCCAACGGCCATTGAAGGCGACGTAATAGAAGGCCAGACCAAGGAGTCGACAGTAATAGAAAGTGTATGTTGGGGTGGTGGAGAGACCGTCAGACCCAAGGTAGTAGAGGCTACGAGCAAGAACGTGGATGCTACCGATATGCAAACCGATCGGCCTAAGATAACCATCTTGAGGCCGAAAGGGATCCAAACTGAAGAAGGACTGAAACCAGCGGGGCCAGTCAAGGTGGTATTCGAAAAACCTACCTATCAAATGTCTCAGCACCTGAAGCCGTTGTACGTAAAAGGTCACATTGAGGGGATCCCCGTGAATAGAATATTGATTGATGGGGGATCTACAATCAACATCATGCCCCAAATAATGCTGAGGATTCTTCAAAAATCTGAGTCGGAACTGATTCCGACTGAGATGAATGTTCAGAGCTTCACAGGCACACCATCTAAGACAAAGGGCATCTTGCCTCTGGAGCTGACTGTTGGAACCCAAACGGCCATGACAGCCTTTTTCATCGTTGAGACATCGGCCGCGTACAACGCGTTGCTTGGCCGTGATTGGATCCATCCCAATTACTGCATCCCTTCCACTCTCCATCAATTGTTAATCTTTTGGAGAGATGACGAAGTGGAAGTGGTTGGGGCCGATACAAAGCCATTCGTTGCCCGGGTGCAGACGGCCGATGCAGTATTATACGAAGATGATATCGGACCTATCAAATTACTGGGATGCGGCAAGCTTGGTAGACCAAATGCAGCCACATTCCGTAAAAAAATTCTACCAAACTTAAAGTTCGGTTATCACAATCTCAGTCGGATAGAAGAATCAAGGCCGATAGAGATTAATGAACAAGAAGACTTCGATGGATCTACAACCAATTGAAGTTAAAAGACAGCTGGCCCTCAAGGCCAGCATGGCCAGATGGTGCGCATATCTGGCTGATAGGAGATTAGAGATCGGCCCTGTAGACGGAATGATTAATCTGGCCGATTGTATCTATGAAGAAGAAACGCCAATAGAGGAAGAGATTCAAATGGATGAACTCGAAACGGCCACAGCCAAGCTTGATGACTTGAAGGCCGACGTGCAGGATCCACTATTGGAAATCAACCTGGGCAATGAAGGAGAGCACAAACCCACTTATGTGAGTCAAGTGCTCGAACCGCGGTTCCAGGCCGAGATCATTGCTCTCTTACACAAATACAAGGATTGCTTTGCTTGGGATTACGATGAGATGCCCGGACTATCCAGAGAATTGGTGGAGCACCGATTGCCAATTAAGCCGGGATTTAGGCCGTTCAAACAGCTTCCACGGCGCATGTCACCTGAAGTCACGATGAAGGTGAAAGAAGAAATTGAGAGACTTTTGGGAGCTGGCTTCATTCGGACAGCCAGGTACGTGGAATGGGTATCAAATGTAGTCCCAGTGGTAAAGAAAAATGGTAAGCTGAGAGTCTGTATTGATTTCAGAAATCTAAACCTAGCTACCCCAAAAGACGAGTACCCTATGCCCATGGCCGATCAATTGATTGATTCTGCCGCCAAACATAAAATTTTGTCCTTTATGGACGGGCACTCAGGGTACAACCAGATTTACATCGCTGAGCAGGATGTCCCGAAGACAGCTTTCCGGTGCCCGGGGGCAATTGGAACCTTTGAATGGGTTGTCATGCCTTTCGGACTAAAGAACGCTGGAGCCACGTATCAGAGGGCGATGAATTCAATCTTCCATGATATGATCGGGCATTTCATGGAGGTTTATATTGATGATGTGGTGGTAAAATCGAGCGACAACGCCGATCACTTGAGAGACTTAGAAAAAGCATTTGAAAGAATGCGGGCTCACAAACTAAAAATGAACCCTCTCAAATGTGCTTTCGGCGTCTCGGCAGGGAACTTCTTAGGATTCCTGGTGCACCAAAGAGGGATAGAGGTGGACAAGAACAAGGCTCGGGCAATACAGGCAGCAAAGCCACCAGCCAATAAGAAAGAGCTTCAAAGGCTGCTTGGGCAGATTAATTTCCTGAGAAGATTCATATCCAATTGTGCAGGAAAGACCCAAGTATGGACCCCACTATTGAAGATCAAGACCGACCAAGAATTCAAGTGGGAAGACAGCCATCAATAGGCCTTTGAAGGAATTAAGCAATATTTGTCAACTTCCCCAGTTTTAATGCCACCCAAGAAGGGTAGGTACCTTAAATTGTATATATCGGCCTCTGACTGCTCTATAGGAAGTATGTTAGCTCAGGATAATGAGCAGGGAAATGAGCAGGCCGTTTATTACTTAAGCAGAATATTAACTCCAATCGAGCAGCGCTATGCGCCGATTGAGAAATTATGCTTGGCATTGTATTTTTCATCACAGAAGTTAAGAACATATATGTTGCCCGTTTCTACTTATATTATATGTCAAACCGATGTGATAAAATATAAGTTGTCAAGACCAATCATGAGAGGCCGAATTGGAAAATGGACCTTGGCCCTGATGGAATTTGCCATCCAATACCGATCACAGCAATCGGTTAAAGGCCAGGCTATAGCCAATTTCTTGGTTGATCACCCAGATCCAACTGATCTGGGAGGGTTGCTACCAGCACCTAAAGTACTAAACACCTCCTTGGTCCCATGGACATTGATCTTTGATGGGTCCAAAAGTGCAGAGGGTGCTGGAGCAGGTGTGGTCATTGTATCACCCAAGTATAAGAAAACAAAAATGTCATTTCGGCTTGATTTCAAGTGCACAAACAACCAGGCCGAATACGAAGCATTAATTATCGGACTAGAGATACTCCTTGAGTTGGGGGCATCGTCTGTACACATAAAGGAAGACTCAGGGCTGGTGATCGTGCAGATATCAGGAGAGTTCCAGATAAAAAGTTGGGAATTATGCCCGTTTCACTCTGTCGCCACGCAGCTCATGGACGAGTTTGATGATATTAGCGTGAGTTATATCCCTAGGTCTACGAATACCGAGGCCGATAAGCTGGCTAAGACAGCATCAGCCTCGTCTTCTACAAAGGCTTTGGAAGACCAAGTTATCACGGTTCATGTCCGACTGTTACCTTCAGTGGCAAAGAGAGGTTGGTATCCTAGCGCTAATTCGGTCTTAATGGAGGACGACGACTGGAGAAGGCCTATCATCGAGTACCTGAATCACCCAAGTGTCAAGGTAGACCGGAAAGTTAGACTGTTCGCGGTCTGATTTGTGATACTTGATGGAGAATTGTTTAAAAAGCCCATCGGTGACGACGTGATTTTGAGGTGTTTAGGCAAGAAACAGGCCATGCAAGTGATGGCCGAAGTGCATGAAGGGATCTGTGGGGCTCATCAGGCCGGTACAAAAATGAAATAGTTGCTGAGAATGTATAACTATTATTGGCCAGGCATGCTGAAGGATTGTATCAGCTATGCAAAGGGATGCCAAGCGTGTCAGAAGCATGGCCCGATCCAGCATGTACCGGATAAGGAGCTCCAACCAATAATAAAACCATGGCCGTTCAGAGGATGGGTTATGGATCTAATTGGCAAAGTCTTGCCACCATCATCAGGCCAACACTGTTTCATTATAGTGGCGACGGATTACTTCACTAAGTGGGCCGAGGCCATACCATGTAAAACGGTGACCCAGGCCACCGTGATAAAATTCATTGAAGAACACATCATACATCGATTCGGCCTCCCAGAAACCATAACGGCCGACCAAGGATCTGTGTTCACAGGGGCCGAGACAACCGCTTTTGCGGAGAGCAGGGGGATTAAAATTCTCAACTCTACCCCATATTATGCTCAAGCTAATGGTCAGGCCGAGTCAACCAACAAGATCCTTAAGGGGATCGTTGAGAAGATGATCGATGAGAACCCTAGAGAATGGGACAAGTTGTTGTCCGAGGCACTATGGGCCTATCGGACGTCTAAGAGGTCCAGTACCGGAGTCACGCCATTCATGTTAACTTACGGGCACGACGCTATGTTACCAATGGAGGTCACCGTCCGATCGGCCAGGAGAGCTTTACAGAACCAGCTTGAGCCCGCAGAGTACACAGAGGCTATGATAGCTAAGTTGGAAGGACTTGATGAAACGAGGCTCATGGCCTTAGACTCGTTAAAAGTGCAGAAGCAGCGCGCCGCCCGAGCTTATAACAAGAGGGTAAAAGCGAAGTCTTTTAGTACAGAAGACTTGGTATGGAAGGCCGTTTTACCTATCGGGGACAAGGATAATCGGTACGGTAAATGGTCGGTCAACTGGGAGGGTCCGTTCATTATACATCAAGTCAAGAATGGTGGTGCTTACAGACTGCGGGATATGGATGGTGGTATTCATCCTAGATTAATAAACGGTCAATACTTGAAGTCTTATTACCCTACTCTGTGGGAAACTATTGATTTGAATTATAAACCAAATCCAGGGTTAGAATACGACCAAATCATTAACTACGACCCTGAGCCCGAGTAATAAAAATATTGTTTGTATTGATAAGGCTGAGCACAGCTTACTTACAAATATATATGAATAAAAAATAAGTACAAAAGAGGAGTCGGCCTCTAGGCCGACCCAAAATTCCTAAGCTTAGCCTTCAAGTCTTCCCAGGTCTTGACGGCTCCAGACCGGTCCCTCTTGGCCTTCTCTAGCTTTTGGGCCCAAGCCCGGGATATGGGGACGCTGGCTTGCAGTTGATCGCTGCACTTCTGGGCGTCGCTACCAAGTAAAGATAATGCCTCATCAATTTTCCCAATGGTGGCGGCATTGGTAACAACCTCGGCCTCACATTGGGCGAGTTGAGTTTTTAATGCAGCGATACGGGTCTGCAGCCAAGAGTCCCTTGCAAGCATTTGAGCCCGAGACGCCTTCCCCGCCTCAAACTTAACCTTGGCCCCTTCCAGAAACTTCAAAGCCTTCTGACGGGAACCCAAGTAAAGTTCCGCATCAGCTTGAACTTTCAAGGCCGATCTATCCATAAGACGGGCACTGGGGAGTCTCTCTTTTATCTCTAGGAGTAATGACAGCTGCCTGTCTGAGAGAGAGGGATCGGCCATGAGAGTGTTCAAGGCGTTGTCAATATCAGTAGCAGCAGGAAGATTGGAGAATTCCTGGTTAGTCAGTTCAAGGAGTAGATCCTTGGCTTGTTGCAGTAGGGAAGGAGAAACCGCTTCAGGCTCCAAGGGGCCAAGGTCAAAAGCTCTTAGGTCCAGGCCTGTGAAGAAGTCATTGAAGGGAATTATTGGCACTGGACCTGAGGGATCGGCCTGTTCAAGAGGATGCAGTTAGGCAGGGTTTTTGGAGAAATTATACGAATTAACATAAAGCAACACTACAATACCTGTGTGTGAGGACTAAGGGAGGCCGAGATCGCTTCGCGAATATCGGCCTCACTTGGTTGAGAAGGTGTTGGCTGTGGAGAAGAAGGGAGACCGGTCTCCGTCTCAGGACTCGTCACAGCCACCGTTGGTTGCGGGACCTCAGCTCCGGCCTGTGTGGCAGATGTTTCAGGAGGACTAACCTCGGCCATTACTGATCCTGCTATTGTGTGAACAGGAGGACTCATGGCCGCGGTAGGTTCCCCTTGCCCGGTTTCAATATCAGATGGGACTGTTTGGTCCACCTCGTCCGCAGCAGCTGCGACGGTAGCTCCAGCATCGGCCAAGTCCTCAGTACTAGAAGAGAGGACGACTTGCTCCGGAGCTTGGATGGAGGCAGCAAGGTCCTCGTCTCCGCTTGAAGGAGTTAGAGGAGGCATGATGTGAAGTGGCATCACCCGTACGGCCACTCGCTCTAGATAAGCCGTTGTAGAGGCCGGTGATGTAGGGAGAGTTGGAGGAAGAGTCTGAGCGAGATTTGGAAGTGGATCCTCTCCTGAGTCTTCGTCAGCAAGCTGTAAAGATAGAACAAAATGATTAATACTGAATGAAAGAAATTCGGGCTCAATCACCAAAGCAAAGGGAAGAGCAAACCTGGACAGAGGCCGGTGTTGTTTTTTGTTTCTTTTGAGACGGACCCTTGCCCGGAGTTGGTTTGCGAGCCGGTCTCTTGGCGATTTGTTTACGCCGGATTGGAGCTGTTGCTGGTACAGGGACATCGGCCACAGTGGCCGATGTTGCAGTAAAAGGCACCAGGGCCTCAGCAGCAGTGCTTGAAAATATGCTTCGAGCCCGTTCACCCCACCATTGGGTGAATTCTTCTGATACAATTGGCCGGGCAGAGAAGGGTGTAAAGTTGAACGCGACTTTGAGCCGGTCTGACCTCTCTGTTATCTTTTTCACCTGCCCGTCATTAACAATAAGGCCACGTTCAACCCAGTCAACGTTGACGGTGATGCCAGGAGGAACGGGCACGAGTTGTGTAAGCCCGAATTGGCGGGCATATAGAGGAGCGAAGTAGTACTCGGCCCCGCATTTATTGTTGGCCGACGGGATGCTTGGGCTAAAAATAATGTCTCTAGCTACTAAGTAGCTAGAAAAGATTTCATTATAAGTAGACTGGGTGCCCGAACCCCAGTTGGAAGGGTTATTGGAAAGCTGAAGAAAAGAAGAGAATTGAAGGAAAAAGAATGGGGTGAAGAGATTGACATCCCGGGGGGAGCAACCCTGGTAAAAGAAAGTAAAACACTCTTCAAAAGAGTGTAAAGAAGGAGATATGTTCATGAATTGAATAGCAGAGATTGGAACGTCGGCCAAGGGGCTGATGGTGGGTTGGAATTCAGGAAAGTACGAGTGAAGCCACAATTGCAGTATCCACATCGGGCTCCCACCAGCACTGAAGCCCGAATGGACAAAATCCGTTATACCTCTAACTAGGTGCGCCCAGACCAGCGTAGCCATGGCCAACGGCTGCCCCGATGCAAGAGCCAAGGCCAAGGTTGTGTATTCTTTAGTGATGGCTTGGCTGGCTGAGCAGAAGAGGTATTTATTGAGCCAGTAGATGATGAAGGCAGTATGTTCTGCGTCGGACACCTCCGTATCATCTGCCCCAATGCAAGCGGAAAGAAAACCGCCAAAGGCTGTAATCGGCCTATGAAAAACGGCCCCGTCCCGTACAACTTCTTGTTGAGGATAGGCAAAGCTGGCCGTCCCAACATCAAGACCGGGAATGATCTCTTGTCCGTGGGGACGGAGGCCGAGCAGATAACTGATGTCCTTGGCGGTGGGAGCCATTGGTCCGCAACGGAAAAGGAAGCCGTTGCAAGATGAGGACCAGAATAGTGAGGCAGAGAGAAGAAGAGGTCGGTCTATCTCTATTCTTGACCGACTGAGTAGTATGGCGTCGTTAATGCCCGTTTGCTTCCAGATAGCAGCCTTAGAGGCCGAAACCCTAGTTACCCACTTGTCCCAATCAGCGGCGGGTGTCGGCCATCCTCGAATTGGCTGGTTCGCAGTCTGGACCTTGGTCCAATGAGTAGGGACTTGTAGGAACGATTCGTTTCCTACGGGAGAGAAGAAAGGAAGAAAAGCCGCCGGAGGGTGGCCAAGAAACGCCGCGCCTAAGCCTGGTGCGACGGGGGAACCGTCGGAGGAACTGTAGGGGGTGAGGTATTCTGTGGATATGTCAGTGGCGTGAGCTTTGGCTAAAGCCCTAACCTCCCTGCATCGGTTTTGTGGTGGAGGAGCATCAATGAAGGTTTTCTGGCCTTTAGTGGTGGCCGGAGCAGTCTTAGGAGCCATCGTTTGAAGAAATGGTCGTCGGAGAAGATGGAGGTTTTAGAGAGAGAAGCTCTGTGTTCTGCTTGAGGTATAGAGAGAGGGAGAATGCCAATGGGTTGTAGGAAGTTTCGAAAGATGGGCGATACTTAAATATCACGATGCCATCATGGCGCATTAAATGTGGAATGACTGGTGGGGTTTTCCATAATCTGACAAGTTGTTGCGTGCTTGACGCGTGGCCAGTTTAAAATTTAAAATGTCACATCAATCAAGGCGGGATGCTTGATATGACCTTTTGGGGGGCAATTGTTTGCACCTAAAAACCGCCAAAGGTTTTCCAGCCCGGTTGATATGAGGATATGGGCCTAGAAATAGTCGGACAGAGGCTGGTTGGTCTGGAGTAGGTGATGACATCGGGCTTAGGGGAAGCGTTACCAGAAGTTTTGAGAAGGCAACCCGGATGTTCCATAAGATGGAGCCCGATAGGCAGCATCAGACCCGTATTGGTCTATCGGGCATCAATGGTGGAAGTAATGGAGTAATGACACATGTTGGCCGATTGAGACGCCAGGCATAAGGGACTTCATCGGGCATTTGTCAGAACGGGAGCCCGATGAGGAGGTAGAGAACATGAATGTACCAACGATCGGACACCATACCTACTGAAAGTGATAAAAGAATGGGGTGAGCCCGATCAGACGTGAGCACCTGGAGAGATGTTATCGGGCATAAAGACATTACAGGAGTCCGATGAATCTTCAGTCACAGTTATGAGGCCGATGGTAATGGAGGTAAGACGGTTCTGGTGACAGCTGCCAGTTGTGACGTCACTCCAGATTTGGGGAAATCCGAGTCCGTTTGGGAAAGAATCTTATCACTAAACAGCTGGATTTAGGCGAGATGATCCCTGAGATGGTGGGATTGCTTCAAATCAAGATAACGATAAGGTAAGCAAATAGAGATAAGGAAGGTTTCTGCTGACCAACCAATCAATTGCATAGCTTAAGGCGCAAGCTAAGGAGTCCTTTCCTAATCAGTATTCAATCATGGCCGCTATAAATAGGGAGGCAGGCCAAGCTGCAAGGCACTCCGCGTCACTCTCGAAAACAGCATTCAACAAAGCATCCAACAGCATTCAAAAGCATTCAAACTTTTGTGTTCTTTCTGCATTCGTAGCAAATAGGTCTACCCTCTTTTTGTTATTTTTCTTTTACTGTTTTCATTCTTACGAACGATCAGTCTGTTCTGAATTTGTTCTTTGGTTGTATTTTCCAAACATCTAATAAAATCTGTATTTTATTAATCGTTTGTGATTGTTTACTTGGTAAACTCATACACTATTTGGCTTGTGCGCTTCAGTACTGCCAAGGGATTTCTAGGGAGGGTACTTTCCTACTCGCTGTACACAATCGTTTAGTTTAGAAGTAAGATCTAAAAGCCTTGAGTATCACTGACTCAAGCATATAGGAAATTAGTTTGCACACACCGAACCACTTTTGGTTCTGGCACGCCCGCGCATAACTACTAGCAAACACCTTCAGTGTCCTCTTATAAGGCAAGACTACCCATTTTATACAATCAGTTTTCCAATTCAACTCAACTACTATCTCAAGTGATAACTAATTGAGTAATATTTGGGGCACTAATAACTTTCACTAACACTTACTAACACACTCTATCTCTCCTAGTGGTACTGTGGCGCCTAAGCCAAGCTTCCCTTTTTTCCCAAGTGCACTGTAGGCTCCACAGTACCACTAGGAGAGAGATAGAGTGTGTTAGTAAGTGTTAGTAGAAGTTGTTAGTGCCCCTAACATCACCCTAACTAATTCTAGGTCCAATACCAACTAGCCACGTACACAAATTGTTACAATTTAGTGTATTTATCAGAGAACACAAAATTGGGTACAAAAGGAATATTCAATGGATCAAACGGTTGAGAATAGTCTCTCTTTGTTGATTCAAGAGAGAGTAGGAATTGTTTAGGGTTTTTGGTGGATTTTTTATCAATCAGACCACCATTTTCTTGTCCAATGTCCATCCATGGAAGAGAGAGAGAGAAACTAGGGGGAATATGGCACGTGCCAATTGGAGGTGGAAAAAATTGATTTAAATAGTATTTGAAAAAATTTTATTCCTAACAAATGTGTAAGTGGGAACACTTACAATAGCCTCCAACAAAAAACTAGATTAATTGTTTTACCATCACTAAATGCAATACAATAAAACCACTTGGTTGTATGAAAGTCTTTGCCAATTTGATTTCAAATGGTATGCAAATCAAGAAAAATCATGCTTTATATATGATGACTAGGGTTTGGAGGTGGAAAAAATTGATTTAAACAGTATTTGAACAATTTTTATTCCTAACAAATGTGTAAGTGGGGATGCTTACAACAACCTCCAACAAAAATCTACCATTCTACCATCGCTAAATGTGACTCTGCTGTTGTAAATGGGACACTTACAATAACTTCCAACAATAATCTAGGTTGTTCTACCATCACTAAATGTGACTCTGTTGTTATACATCTTTGGAAGTAGAATATTTGGGATACAAATTTGAGAGCTAAATTTTGGAATTAAATTGAAGATACCATTGTAAGTCACATTTAATGATGATGAGAGCACCTTTTCATTGAACGATGTTGTGGGTGGGCCTAGGGCTTGAGAATAAGTTTGGAGCTATAATATTATTACCATATTATTAAACAAAGATATTGACTTTTTTTCTCCATCCAGATAAACAATTGAAATTTTTTTTGATACTGAAAAGTGGAGCCAATTGATATAATAAGAAGACCAAATGCTCAAATGTGTCTCATACTGCCATGATGCTTAAAATCTCCATACGAAAGCTAGGTGTAAAAAATTGAAACAACCGAAATGTCTGGTGCCATATACAATGAAAAGCCTAAAAGTACGAAAATGCACAAATCAATTTCATAAATTCCAAAATTTGATTCACAATTGCGCAACTCATGCTTTTATTTATGTAGTAAATAGATATACACACAGCTTGGCCCGACCCAGCTATATATGGGCCCGGCCCCAATTCGGCATGAATCTGCCAAGGCCTACTTACAGTCAATGAGAGTGAGTTTTTGTATAAAACACACTCATGGACCCACAAAAGTGGAATCCTGTGCCAGTAAGGGTGTAAATTTGTCCAAAAAACTTACTCTCATTAGCTACTATCTTCTCAAGGTAACCAAAAGTAAGACCTTCTCAGATCCGATTGAAGATGCTCTTACAATCTTAAAAATTGTACGCATTTTGAGCATATCAACAACAATTATACACACAAAGAAAAGGGGAAAAAAATTGCACACTGTTTGCTAACAGGGATTGATCATGGATCTTAAGAAAGCAGGAGGGTTTTCCACCCTCTGGATATATATATATACACGTATATAGACATACATTTAGATATATAAATTATCGGCAGGTTTATCCTAGGCTTGTTTTCCATGGTGTGATTATCCAAAATAGAAAGTTTTGTGCTGGGTATACCATGTGTAGTTTCCATACACATGAGATATGTTGTCTTTAATGGGCATTGCCCTTTCTTGTTTGTTTCTTAAGCTTTGCTAGATTAAATGTGCCAACATGGGCCAAGCCCAATGATTGCCTAGTTCAATTTGAATTAGAAGATCAAGGCAATATAGCCTTTGTGACTATCTGGTCTGCGCATGAGAACAAAATTGAAAAGGGTGAAGGTCTCAGCTTTTGTGCATAATGCAACTGCGGCAGACTGAAGAGGAAGAGTGAGCAGATTGTGCTTTGTCACTTTAGGACCTGTTTGATTACCAAAATCAAGAGGGATTTTGAAGAAGTATATTTTACTTGTACTCTTTTGGGTTTCTGAACCCTAAGAGGCAACCCTTGTACTCACTCTCAATTTAATTGGATACCTCAAGTCTAGGACAAAAACTTAGGAGAACATTTGTATTCATTATTTTACATAGTGGAATTATTCGGAGTTGTCCTATGATTTTTTTCCCTCTTCATTTGAAGGTTTTTTTCACATAAATTTTGGTGTCATTTAATTCTTGGTTGGGTGCCCTATTATTATATGTTTGTGCTTGATTGTGGTAAAAAGAAATGTTAGCCTTAAGGTATATTAAGGCATATTTAATTATGTTTTGATGATGTCAAATATGCTATGATAATTACATGATTCATATTGATTCATTCTTTGTTATTATCATAGTCATTTTCATGCTCATATATAATCTCATGTATTAATATTGTATCAATGTTTTAACATCTTTGTGTGCATGAGATTTAATTGATGTAGATCAAGATTACAAGGAGCTCAACAAGGATCAAGCTTGAAGACTTAAAGATATTTCATCCTTGGTTGAAGTCTAGGACCACCATTGTAAGGCATCTTGATCTCACACTCATAGGGGCTCAAACAAACTCTAAAAGTTAAAGTTTTGGAAATAAATTTTAAATGGATCATCTTTAAATCAATGCCCCAACCAAATGGAAAATAATTAGATGTTGAATTTTATATGGCTGGAAAGGTATTTGAATCTAGTTTCCAAAACATCAAACGGATCGAAAATCCGAGTTTTGTAGAGGGAGTTATGGCCTTTTTAGTGGAGATGTGTCAGGCTGTCAAACTGGGAAGGGCAGTCGACTGGGCAGTCGACCGAACTGAGCAGAATGCTAACAGATCCCTCTGTAAACACATTCCAGTCGACTGCTTTAAGGGGCAGTCGACTGCTTCATGTTTCAGTCGACTGAATCGACCTGAAAAGGCATAACGGCTAGTTTTTAAAGTGGATTTTATTTACCAAACATGCCACCAACGGCTATAATCTTTCTTGGCCTATAAATATATGTTTTCCCACACCATTTTATGTTGATCAATCAATTGGAAAACATCTATTTAATCACACAACTCTTTGATTTCTAATCATACACATTTGAGCCCCAAATTGTGTGAGTTATCAATTTGCTCTAGCTTTCAATTGTAATTCTTGAGAGAGCAAATTGTAGTGAGCTTTTATTTGTATTTTCTACTCACTAAGGAGTTATTGTGTGAGCTTCAAATTGTATTATCCACTCTAGAGAGAGAGAGTTCAATTTGTATTCAATTCAATTTGTAAAGGGTGAGGGTTAGTAACCCTTGATTGCAAAGAAGAGGTTTCTTCTTTGGGAGAGATCATAGGCTCTTGTAACGGTTTGGTGCACACCCGTAAGTGCTCCGGGAAACGGTTTGGTCTACACCCGTAAGTAGATCGGATTAAGGAATCCTCAAGAGGTGTTCTTGAGGGGTGGACGTAGGCCGCGGGGTGCGATTGTCGAACCACTTGAAAAATCGGTTTGCAAGTTTCTCTTCCCTTCTCTCTTTACTTAATTACTTGTGATTGTGTTTTAATTTGCAATTTCTTTTAAAAGGTTAATTTCCGCTAAAACCTTATTCACCCCCCCTCTAAGGTTTCCACTTTTGGGCCAACAAGAAATAATCATTGTGGCTTGGATATTATTTTAGTTTCTATTTAATTCACACTTGACAAGGGTTAGGAAGTATTACTCATAATAGTGGGGATTTTGGTTCTTCCCCCAACAAAGTGATATCAAAGCAATTTGTTAATTATATTTATTATCTTGTGTGGTTAAATAAAGGAGTCATCACATTTGATGATTAAGCTCACGGCTTCGATTTATGCCATTTGGAAGCCAAGAATGGAGGATATTCTCTATTGTAAAGATTTGTATGTTCCTATTGAGGGTGATACGGCCAAACCTACAACTATGTCCGATACGGATTGGGTAAAATTAAACAGAAAGATAGTGGATCAAATTAGACAGTGGATTGACCACATCGTGTTTCACCATGTTGCCCAAGAAGTTAATGCACATAGTTTATGAAAAAAAATTAGAGTCTATATATGAGAGGAAGACCGCGCAGAACAAAGTTTTCTTAATTCTAAGGCTTGTGAACTTGAAATTCAAAGGTGGGAATTCCGTTGCCGAGCACTTGAGTGACTTTCAGAGTATGGTAAATCAGTTGGCTATGATGAAGAAGGTCTTAGATGATGAATTTCAAGCTTTGCTATTATTGTGTTCTTTGCTTGAGAGTTGGGAAACGTTGGTTGTGATTCTTAGTAATTTAGCTCCCAATGCTATGCTGACTTTGGAGATTGTTAAAGACAATATATTTAACGAGGAAGCCATGTGAAAGGGTATGGGTACAGATCAGACACATGCTCTTGTCATGGAGAACAAGGGTAGGAATCCAAACTGAGGGCCTTGGGAAGGACCTAAAGATCGTGGTAAGTCCAAGAACTATAGAGGCAAGTCACAGACGAGAGCAGGTATTTTATGCTATTACTATAACAAGGAAGGCCACACAAGCAAAAAATTGTAGAATTCGTAAGAGAGACCAGAAATATGTTAATACTAAGAAGAAGTTAAAAGACAAGAATACTACAACGACAGTTTCTAAGGATGTGGTGGTACTCTCATTTGGAGATGAGAAGTGCCTACATGTTACAGATAGTGATGTTGAGTGGATTGTTGATACAACCGCCTCCTATCATGCTACTCCCAGGAGAGATTTCTTCACCTCGTACAAAGCCAGTGACTTTGGTACTGTGAAGATGGATAATACCAGCTATTCCAAGATTGAGGGGATAGGTGATGTGTGTATTCGGACTAGCCTAGGTTACACTTTGACACTGAAAGATGTGCGACATGTTCCTGATTTATGGTTGAATATTATTTCTGGTGTTACACTAGATAAAATGGGGTAACTATTTTGGAAGCGGAAAGTGGAAACTCACCAAAGGGTCCCTAGTTGTTGCAAAAGGGGAACTTTGTTGTATTTTATATAAGACTCATGTGAAGGTGTGTTCAAGCAGGCGCAATGCAATTGAGAATGAGTCTTCACCAAATTTGTAGCACAAGCGATTGACACACATGAGTGAGAAAGGGTTACAGATTCTGGTAAAGAAGTCCTTCATCCCATTTGCCAAAGGTACAATTCTTAACCCTTGTGATTATTGCTTATTTGGTAAGCACCATAGAGTTTCATTTCATGCTTTGACATGCATAAAAAAATGTGCAATCTCTTAACAGCACCCAAGTGTAGGTGAATGTGCAAGTAATATATTGGACAAGTCCAGATCGATCCCACAGGGATGGCTTAGGTCAAGGTTCACTAAACTAGCTACTAAAAAAAGAAAAGATGAATAATGGTTGGGATGAAGTTCTAATCTACTGGCGTGAAATAAAACTAAACTAGGACGGTAATTAAACAAAACTTTGAAATTAACAAAAACTAATTAAAACAACAAATTACTAAGAATTAATTCAAATGCAGATAAAGGGTTAGGATTTCACAAATCCACACTAAACTCATCAACTATCATGCCTAAGCAAAGATATAGCAACTTGTAATAATCCAGCGGGTGCTTATTTGCATGTGTGACTTGTTAGAGTCAGACCGATGCCAAATACTTATTATTTTGCATGAAACAACCTCAAATAGTCCACTAATTGAGTCCGGGCAGATTCAAAACACGAGTTTAATTCCCCAAAATATTTCACCATTTCAAGTATTTGCTATTTGAAATGCAAGAAATATGTTTGGGCAAATATCATCATGAATCGAATACAAACTTGAGTGTAGAATATGAGAGTTATGCTTAATATTTATAGAAAACATTCCATTCCCAATTCCAAACTTAGTTTTTGTAATAACCTGCATTTTCATTTATTTGCATTGTCATATTTAATATTCATTGTCTACCTTTATTTTAGTTACGATTCTTATGTGTAGAATTTATTTCTTGCTTGATTTCATATTTGAAATTCTTATTGGGGCCAAACTGCAATTTTACAAAATTAGTAATACCTGTGTTGGATTTCAAAATTGTATTTCAAAACGGTGAAAATAATTTCTTTTGACTCAAACTGTATTTTTATAAAACCAGAAAATCGATTCTTACGTTAAAATGAATTTTCCGTATTTTTTTGGTGATCACCGCGCCCCGAAAATACCAATTTGTGTTCAAAACTGTCCGAGCTGTGCTAAACTTCCACAGATTTTGAAAGTGATGTAAAGCAAGATTTGACATTTGCTTTATTTCTAATTATGAAAACTAATCATTGGTTAAGGCAATGTTTGGGAATGCTTGTAGTGTGTATGTTGTCTCTATACCATAAGCTTAAACTCCTAAACACCCACAAATTGGACCCCTATAAACCTATTCTTGACCCTTGGCTCAAGCCTAGGACTCTTATCATCTGTGTAGTATGTATATACGTATGAATATATGCTATGTATTTATTCATACTGTGTATTTTCTACATATTAATAATTGAGAACTAATTCAATTGTGGAGTGATGTTCACTATACTTGGTCCCCAAGTTGTAGAAGTTGAAGTCTATTTATCTATCATCTCATTCCTCATTGTACACACATTCTGGGTTTACAACGTAGGCAAAACAGAGAGAGCTTGAGAGTTTGATTTCTAAATTTTTCTGGAGAGAGAAAGCTTCCCAAATTTATCAAAGCTTGGAGTATTTTTTATTGTGCTTATCTTTCTCAACTAAATCTCTAAAACTTCAACCTGTGAGTATTTTAAACTCACTCCAAATGTAATTTGTGCTCAATTACTATTTTGTATGTGTATATATGTTGATCACCATGTTTAAATTCTTCAAGAACTCCATAGCTCAAAACATAGATTTTCCAAACTAAATCAAAATTCGTTTTCTGAATGAAATATGAAAGATTATAGTATGTAGAGTATACGATTGAAAAATTAGAGCTTAATTCGTTCGTATGGCGATGTATGATTAAAACGAAATTTTCGTCAACTCTCGGTTTTTCGTAAAATCCGAGAGCTACGGATCGATTCAAGTAAAATTGATCGTAGATTCTTAATCCTTGCGAAAAAACGAAGAAAATCATATATTACATGTCCTATTTACTTCGAAATTGCAAAATGGGCCAAAATGGACCCTTAAAACTGAAACAGAGGAATTCTGGGGAAGAAGATGAAGTCTCTACTGAAACTCGCGCTCGCGATCGCGCGAGCGGACCGCGCGAGCGACCCTTCGCACGCGCGAGGTTTGTGTTCCCAAGTAGACAGAAAAGATTTATATAAGAAAAATGAAAATTAGGCAGATCGAGTAGGCAGACCGCGCGAGCGATCCGCGTGCGCGATCTTCCTGTACTCTGGTAGAAAGAAAAGTTTTAATAAAGAAAATGAAAATTGGGCATATCGCGCGAGCAACCCCTCGCGCGAGCGGCCCGCGCGCACGACTTCTGGCAGTTTCTAGTTTTGCTTGTTTTGTGATAAAGGACTGTTTGGGATAAAATTTATATACTGTTTGAGTACTGTTTGGGAAATTTATTAAATCAGAATCTTAATTGGTTATGTTTGAACAATTAAAACGTTGTATTGTGACTTATCAATCCCCGTACGCTCGTTGTTTGTATAAATCAGTAAATTGCCTCATGTTTTAAAGTTTCATGACATACATGTGGAGTTAGTTGTACATGCATGGTGAGTGTGAATGTTGGTCAGCATGGAGAAGAGTAATGGTCAGTGTCGCATAGTGAGTGCGCTTGAGATTGTGATGTGGACACTCCCTGGTAAGTGAGTACCAAAGTGTGTTGTGATTGAAATTGTAGAGAGGGTGTCTTTGAAATGCGACGGTGGCAAAACTGGACACTCTGACGACCATGGTAGCGTCAAAGTGTGTGAAGCCGAACTTGGACATTCCCTGGCACCCATGGAAGTGCTAAAGTGTGGCCTACGGACACTCCCTGATACCCGAGTCTGGATACTGTGTGAGGGTTCCTCCGGTATTTGCATGGCGGATTAGGTAGTCAAAGTGTGAGGCAATGGACACTCCCTGGTACCCCGGACCAAAGTGTGAGGCAAACTGGACATTCCTTGGCACCCTTGTGCTAAAGTGTGGCTATCTTAGCGTTTCAAAGATACCGGTGTGTGATGTTGGGTTGTTGGGTTTTGTCGAGGGAAAAGAGTTCGTAAGATGAGATGGTGTATTTCTCATACACGGTCACATATATGTGAATTACATCTTTTAAATAATATTGTGCTTGTTTCCATAATATGACCTCTTTGCTTTAATATAAACTTATTGGATTAAATGAGAATTGGAAAACGGTAAATGAGTATGTTTTACATTCAAAGTTATGTTTTTAATACTCACCAGCTTCTTGAAGCTGACGGCGTTGATGCGCCCTGGACACTCGTGTTCAGGCTTTTCAGGTTATGACTACGCGGGGCCTTATGACTATGCAAACTGAGAATGGCTGCTTTTGGAAGATAAAACTATTATTAATGTTCCATGCTTTAGTTATAAACTGTTTTGTAATAAGGATGACTGTAATAGATATTAAGTTATGGTTTTGATTTAAGGCTGTTGTGCCTTTAGAGACCCCGTGCTGTAATATGTAATAAGTTAGAAAAATATTTGTAAGCCTTGATTGCTCTGCTCTGATTATTATGTTTTGCTGTTCGACGTTTGGGACGGAATCGATCCTTCAAACTGTCGCGACCTACGGGTCCATAAAGGAAATTAAACGCTTTTCATATTTATGCTACGTTGGGGCGTGACAGTTTCATAGAAAATGTTGGATTACACAAGCTACCCAGTGAAGAACTTGCATGATGTTGGCTTAGTTTAGTGCTTCATTGCATAATCCTAACTAGGAAACTATTCTAGCATTGTAAATCTATCCTTAGCCATTACATATAATGAAAACATGCTTAATATTACAATAGGATCTGCTGAAAATAGAAAAGAAATCACGAACAAGCCAAAACTAATAAAATATCATTCAACTAGATAGAAATGATCGTGTAATCATAAATCTAAAGTTTAAACAAGCATAGAATGAGTTATAAGCATTGATCTTGACAGAAAGCATTTAGAACTAACATGATACAACTAAAAATGAGAAATTAAATGAATTACAAACCTTATTTGCCTACTAGATTGGAATAGAATAACAAAACTCTAGTTGAAATCCTAAAGGAGATGAAGAACTTGAGAAATCGTGCATGGAACGCTGCTCTAGGACCTAGGGGAGGTCGCAGAATACCCTAAACCTTCAGTCATAACGAGTATGAGCTGCTGGATTGAAAGGTCATAAAGGGTCAAGAAACCAGTTTGTGGGACAAACCGATTATTGGTACCTACTCCCACAAACCGGTTTGTGGGAGAAATCGGTTTCTGGGTACTCTAGTTGACAGCTTAGCGCACCGATGGAAAAAATGGCATAACTCTTTGCTCGGACCTATGATTGACGCACGATTTGCGACCATGTGTCAATAACTCATTGATCTACATTTTTCTTCATATAATTAACTTCAAAATATAAGGTATTAAATGACCAAAATGCCTTTCAAGAAGCTATAACTGGTATTCTTCGACTCATTTCTTCATTTCCTCTTTATTCTGCCAGCTTTAATTCTTCAAACTTCAATTCCGAAAGGTCCATGCATCTCATAACATGAAATAACATAGAATTAAGCATGTTTTTAGTGTTAGTCATTATAAAAACTCCATAATATGAGATTACACAAAAACATAGAGACTTAGGGGCTAAAGTATGCATATTTCTGTCCATAAATGCTTATGAATATGCAATATTCAATGCTAATCATGCTTCTAGTTAAAGAAAAACCAAGTTTTGATATGGTTTATTCTGATGTTTGTGGGTCCATTGAGGTGAAGTCTTTGGGCGGAAATAAGTATTTTCTTACTTTTTATTGATGATGCTTCACGTAAAGTGTGGGTGTATTTTATGAAAAAAAAAAGACCAGGTCTTTCAGCATTTTCAAAGGTTCCATGCCATAGTTGAAAGAGAGAAAGGAAAACCTTTAAAGTGACTTCGTACTGATAACGGGGGAGCATACACTTCAAAAGAGTTTGAAGCATACTGTCCAGGTCTCGGTATAGAGCATGAGAGAACAGTTCCACGTACCCCACAACACAATGGTGTGGCCGAGATGATGAACCGCACTATTGTAGAGAGAGTCACGAATAGCTAAGCTGCCTAAGTCATTCTACACAGCTTGTTACTTGATTAATAGGTCTCCTTTAGCTCCTTTAGATTTTGAGATTCCAGAGAAGATATGGACTGGTGGTGATATTTCATATTCTCATCTGATGATGTTTGGGTGCAAGGCATTTGCATATGTTGCTAAGGAGCAGAGATCTGAGCTAGATGATAAAGATACTCTATGTATCTTTGTTGGTTATGGAGATGCAGAGTTTGGGTATAAGTAGTGGGATCCAAAAAAAAAAAGGTGATCAGAGGCAAAGATGTGATTTTTCATGAGCAGAATTTGGCAGATTTTGACAAACTTGCACAGCCTAGAGCGAGTAGTGCTCCAAACCTCACATCAGTTCCTTCCACATCACAGGGTGCCACAGATGGGGGGATAAGTATAGTATGAACCAGTTATAGATATTCCAGAATTCGAGAATGATAATGATGTGCCAAATACAGAGGGTGTTATGTAGGGGAAGGAGCCCCCTCTACCAGAGATCATAGTACCTCAAGTCAGGAGAGTGACTCAAGAGCAGAGGCCATCAGTCAGGTATTAATCCAGTTCTGAGTATAACTTTCTTACAAATGAGGGGGAGCCAGGGGTTTTCAGGAAGTTTAGACTCACAGAGATAGAGGTAGTTGGGTACAGGCTATGCAAGATGAGATGAATTCCTTGCATAAGAACAACACTTATGTAACACCTGAATTTCTCCAGAAATTCCACGTAGGATATTAGAAATTAGTAATGTTGCCACCAAGGTTGTCAGGTATTCACAATGTTTTTCACATCAGTATGTTGAAGGAGTATCATCAGGGCACGACGCCATATGTAATCGACTTCAAGGACATTGAGGCGAATAACGTGTCTTACACAGAGAGACCCATCAAGATTTTGGGTCAAGAAACCAAGAAGCTGAGGATCAAGAAGATCCCATTGGTGAAAGTTCAATGGAATCATCATGATGAAAGAGAAGCTTCGTGGGAAATGGAGTCAGAGATGCAAGAGAAATATCCTTTTCTGTTTTGTACCTAGATAAGCTCTGATTTCGAGGACGAAATCCTTTAATAGGTGGTGGAAGATGTAACACCTGTAATTTTCTTTTCATTAATAATATCAGTTTTTCAATTTCTATATTGGACTGACTATACTATTACATTATTATTTTAATTATGTGACGGTATGGACGTGTTGTAGTATTATCATATTAGACTGTAGTAATTGTATCGACTCGACCGTAATGAGAATTAACGTAGTCCCGTACTCGGACCCGGACATTAGAAATAATACCCGTTTGCACGTAAATTGAGACCGACACATATACCGAGGAAATTATGCACGTAAACCGAGAAAGTAGTACACAACCCAAAATGGGCCCCACATGGCCGGCCATGTGGTCACCACATGACATCCCTTTGGACACATGTCCACTTAATGGACACATATCCTATGCATGTAACATGCAAATGACACCTAAGCTAATGTACTTTCTATATATAACATGCACATGCACATAATTGACACACTTTGTCTCTTATAATCTGCACTTAAATAAAGAAAATAGAGCTGGAGTTATAAGTTCATATAGGAGAATAAGAAGGTGACACCATTGAAGTTGAAGTTCAAGCTCCATCAAGCTCAAGAACAACATTAAGCTTAATTTCAAGCTTTGGTGAGTAAATAGTGAGTAAATTATGAGTAAATTGTGAGTAATTGTGTGTAATCTTACTCAATTTAGAACATATATAGCATGTATTAATGTTTAGTAGGATTTTGATGTTGTTGTGTTGAAGTTTTCATGACATGCAAGACAAATCCTTAAATCTGAGAAATAGAAACTTCTAGCAGAATGTAGTTTAGTAAAATGAATGTTTTGTGCAGCTCAAAAATCTGAATTAAGCTAGGTTTTTTTGTGAAGAAATCTAACTCATATATCTACAAATAACTCTTCTATAGATCAGTCTAGAAATCAATCCTTCATGGGTGAAATGCATGTGCAACGCAGTGTTATAAACCTTGGAAAATAGAAACTTCCAGCAGAATGTAGTTTAGTAAAATGAATGTTTTGAGGAGCTCAAAAATCAGAATTAAGCTAGGTTTTTTGTGGTAAAAGCTAACTCATTTACAAATAAATCTTCTATAGCTTAGTCTAGAATCCAATCCTTCATAGGTGAAATGCATGTACAATGCAGCATTATAAATCTGAGAAGCTGAAACTTTCAGCAGAACATAGTTTAGTAAAATGAATGTTTGGAGTAGCTCAAAAATCAGAATTAGGCTAAGTTTTTTTGTGGAGAAAGT
This sequence comes from Hydrangea macrophylla, assembly GCA_033977485.1. Classification (NCBI taxonomy): domain Eukaryota; kingdom Viridiplantae; phylum Streptophyta; class Magnoliopsida; order Cornales; family Hydrangeaceae; genus Hydrangea; species Hydrangea macrophylla. Next base: position 80,530,879 of record CM066984.1, on the reverse strand, counting down.
TAACTCATTTATCTACAAATAACTCTTATATAGCCTAGTCTAAAAATGATTCCTTCATAGGTGAAAGTCACGTAAAATGTAGTGCTATAAATCTGGGACAGAGCAGTCCGAAAATATAGAAATGTCTAAGTAAAATAAATATTTTGAGCAGCTCAAAAATGTAATTGAAGCTAGATTTTTCTGTACATGAAGATGATCAAAATACTTATAATGTTCTAGTTTTGAGTTTGATCTAAAAAGTAATTTATCATACCCAAATAAATCATATTGTTTCAGTCAACACAGTGAAAATGTATCCTGGCAGATTGTGTAGCTTTTTGTATGATGTTTTGTTTATGCATGGTATTGATTGTTGATGCTAGTTTCCTGTACCTGTGTTGTTATGAAAATCTTGTGCTATGGTAGTGCTATCGCGTAGATGAGTATGTTAAGGGTTTCATCTATATGTTTATTGGTATTAAATCCATGTTATAAATCCATGAGCTACGTGCTATGTTTTCCCATTGTTATGAATATAGTTTAATGACCGTTGGAAAGCTCATACCCAAGCTTTAAGTATGTTGTACAACATGATTATTGTGTTCATAATGATTGGGTAAGTTCTCATCGTAAGCATATTGAGGGGTAAAACGGAATGTCGGATGTATATCGAAATCTTGACGGTTATAATTGGAAGCTATTAATGAACTAAACTACGAAACGTACGAACGCGTAAGATAACGATAAAACCTTCAATAACAGATTTTATGTGAATAAGGGACGTTGGGCGTCGTTTTCCATCATGTGACTATCGGCCAAAGTTGATTAGTAAACTTTTGTGTCGTGTTCGGATATTTCTTGCATAGTTGGTCTTTTGATAATTCCAGGGTGTCGATCGGAGAGTTATGTTTTGTGTTGTTGATCTGAGGATCGGCATGACGTGTTCGGTCAAGTGCGGATGACCTGAGGATCGTCATGACGTGTTCGAGCAAATGGTTGATAATCTTTCCGCACCCTTGGACTGAGGATAGGCATGAAGTGTTCGGTCAAGTACGGGTGACCTGAGGATCGGCATGTCGTGTTCGTCGAGGTGATTGTTAATATCCCGTACCCTTGGTCTGAGGATCGGCATGACGTGTTCGGTAATATGCGGGTGACCTGAGGATCGGCATGACGTGTTCGACCAAGAGACTGTTAATATCCCGCACACTTGTTCTGAGGATCATCAGTGATGTGTTCAATCAAGCGGTTCTTTGTCGAGTGTTGTTCTTTCTTGACCGGTAAATGCATTTGGAGTTAAGTATTCTTTCAGTCAATGTCGTTGGGCAGTTCAGTTCTGGGTTAAGTTTCGAAGGGAATGATTGGGTTTAAATAAGGTATAGTTTTGAGAATAAGAAAAGATTAACGAGACATAGTTGAGAATAAGAAGAAATGAAGAATAACTTTCCGTAAGTGGTGGTAACCTTAAGGGGACCCTCACTTAGCTTAACCGCTAACGGCTTTTCATGCCGCTAGACCTTCCACGTCAAGCCTTTGCAGGTCCAGACGGAGTCGACTGCTATCAAGATGCTGACTTACTACTGAAGACTATGTTGGTGAAGATTACTACAAGGAAGGCTACGGTTTCGCCAGCTGAAGACTTTGGAGCTTTTCTTTTGTTATAGTTCTATTATTATTATGTTAGTGATGTAATAGTTTAGCTGGTCTTGTAATATGTAACTTTTGGATATCTTTTTGGTCTGTAATATACTACTGATGTAAGACTTGGATGTTTTAAATTTCTGCTTCCGCTGAACTTAGTCATCTTCCCGTATTACATTATTGTTATAAGCATGTTTGGACAATCAGGTGACACTCACAACCAGTCACGTGTCTACGAACCCATAAAGGAAATTTATTTTTCCCTATTTTTGGTACTTCGGGGCGTGACAGGGATTTTTGGTATCAGAACCTTAGGTTTAGACGCGCTCAATGATTGTCCTACACCTTAAGTCATGAGCCTAAGATTTACTACCTCCGTCCCATTTTATATGTCCATCTTGGGGAATCCAACTATTTAAGGGGACAAAAAGAATCTACACCTACTTTCCACAATTGCCCATAATCATTGCACTTCTTTTTTTTTTATTTTGTTTTGGTGTTGATTGCAAGGAAGGGTAGTTTGGGAAAATAAGTAAAATTTGCATACTAATTTAGGAAAGTGGACAACAATTTTGGGACATCCCAAAAAGGAAAGATGGACACATAAAATGGGATGGAGGGAGTACCTCGTATTAGTACTAACGCTAAGTTAGCTCCTCTTGCAGGACTATAGAGCCGATCTTCGTTCACGACGATTTCGGAGGGCACTATAGTCTCGATGGTCATATCCAGCCTGTCTACCCAGTACTATATCGACAGCGGATCCGCCAGAGGGAGAGGCACATCTTGGAGGAGGACATGCGGAGAGCTGTCCTTACTAATGCATTACAGTATCCGGATTGGGTTCAGCTCGAGTTGATCCATACTTCAGGGACTACTAAACTCATTCATCAGGAGCTTATCAGCATGGCCCAGGACGAGACATTATATAATGATATACTTTTCCCGATTATCATGGGAGCACCAGCACCACCACTCTCTCCCAAGCTCATACCAGAGCCAGATGCGGATTCAGATCCCATGGATACAGATAGCGACGAGGACATATCTAGTGGAGATGATTCTGCAGGCAGTGACCACACAACTGATGACCCATCCGATGGTGATGACACTGATGACGATGATGACCTGATGATTGATGACGATCTGACGAGTAGCAATGACGAGCTGATCGAGGAGGTTGACCCAGCGGACGATCTTTAGAGACCAGGGGATGATGTACATGACCATCCAGCACCACAAGTTGACGGGGACGAGATGATACCGATGCCTGAGTAGGACCACGAAGCAGATCTAGCTGACATCAAGGAGAAGGAGGAGGACCCTGAGGAAGAGTTCTTAGGGGACCCGTTATAGATAATAAGAGAGGCAAACTTTACCTTAGATATTGTAGGAGAGTACCATAGTAAGCAGTCATATCCTTTCTACTCATTCCACTCCCTTTGAGTAAATCGATACCTTCTATTCTAATGGTCATTTCTTCTGGAAAAAGGGATATATATATTTTGTAAAGTGGCTCCGATTACCGTCAATAATTATTGTGATACACTCCTTGATAAGTAATTCATTTCCTTGAATTTTTAGAAATTCCCCAGTCAATAATTCTTGAGTATGTACCTTGATCATCTGATTTTTGACAAATTCTTTTGAGAACAAGTTCGATCACTAGTACTGTAAAGTCATTCTTTTTGACTTATTATTCCTTGAACAAATTCTTACAAGTTCATTTCATTTGTAATAATTCTAAATGAGTTCTCTGTCCTTGTTCTTGCCATGAACTCAAAAACGGTGTACTCTCTGTACATCTTGACCTCTTATTGTCTCTCTCAGTTGCTACCTTATTATTTATCAGTGGGGTTTCGTTTAGACTATTTCACTTATATAATACCTAATTCTTATTTCATCCGTTGAAGGCCTTATGCGATCAGTTACTTTCATTTCCTACAAATCTTGAGATACTACAATTACTTCCATAGTAAACAGTCATTCAATCCTTGTTAGATTATCTTATTCTTGAATGGATCACATCATTCTACTATTGTACTTCTATCTGTGAGAATTCATATGCCTTTTCGGATTCGGCTTCATTTTGGATCAATCTATTCAATCGTTTCAATCATCGTATTCTAGTTACTGGGATTATGATGATAACTATAATGTGAGATGTAATAGGCTATGATTGCTTCACATAAGGTATGATAGAAACCTTATAGACACGAACTTATACGTAGGAACAGAAGAATCTTCCCAATCTCTGCAATTGATGAATCATCTCAAACAACTGAGCACCAATCCCGAAGGATAAACAACATAATACCTAAGGAGATCGATCCCACCGGTGTATTTGGAAGACTAATACAAGGCTTATGAAAGACCGCTGATGGCACTAGCGCAAGTGACTATGGAAACGAGTTGTTTAGACACCTCCATATCGCCCATTCAGAATCGCTTTTGAGACCACTCAAGCCACAACCTGCTACACTACCAAGGTCAACCCTACTACAAGGAGCACATGAGATATTGACTTAACCCGAGGCGATGGAAGACGCAAGAATAGAACATACCTTCAATAGATCGAACGACCTCATAGATTGCTGACATCGACCACGTTTAATCACAACGAACGACTCGCACCGCGAACATTAGTGAAGATGAGTACTGCATTCCACCTTCAAGCCAATGATCAGATCGCATAGGGCCTACCAAGAGAAGACACGTTTCGGGTTTACAACATTGATGTTCCGTCAACATGCTGAAGAAATGCATCTCTGATCCTGCGCACGTTATATATTAAAACCATGTAAGGCTGAGTAATTATATTCATCTTTCTGATTTAACTCCTTTTGAGTAGACCCACTATTTTCTACCATTGGTTGCATTAGATCAATTATCCTTATGATGAACCTTGGGATGTCCTTTATTATTTAACTAATTGACAGTTATTCGTTGTCCTCTCTGATTTCACTTAACAAGATTTTGGATCATTATGATCAGTGATAAATCCAATTGTGAATTCATTTACTTTCTAATGCTATAAGTCACCTCTTTAGACTTATCACCATGAAAATCGATTCCAATAATTCATTTATAAACCAATCATTGTAAGTCATTTGGACTTATGATCTGTTAAATTAATCTTTGTAAATTGTTTGGACTGTCAACCGTTTGACCAACTTTCGCAAGTGTGTAACCCTTAACATTGTTGCAAAGGATCTCTTTGTATTTGTTCACCTAAGGAACTCAAGCATATTGCACCCCTTTGTAAATTAGTCTTCATTTCCTTTCATTTCAAAAATTCTTCTTATTGGTAACCTTGACTTTTATCATTAAGGCTTCACCTAAATTATTGGCTCATGAGACAAGGAATTCTTTGCGCCTATAGTCATTACATTACTATGATTATCCTATAGTAATCATCTAATGGTTATTCTCAAATACTCATTCTATACATTGTGATCCTACAAGTGGTAGATCACGTACCTCTTCGTTTCTAACTCAGTACATAATGAGTATTCATTTTGTTATGAATTCAACTCCTTACAAGTGAATTCAATCCTACTCCAATTACCAGTAACAACTTATATGCTTGGTATTAATCAATGCATGGAGAAATTGCTTAACAACTTGTGTCATCACATATGATGCCGAAACTCCATGACGATTTCATGTCAACACGTAAAGGAACACAATCACAATAACATGCTTAAAAGGACGCCACGACCCCTATAAGTTATAGAAGACAATCGTGAGACCAACTAGACTTCTCAACCATCGCATCAGAAAGCTGAGAGGTAAGAATCTTACCCGATTAAAGATGCAGAAAAAACAAACTAGTATTATGAAAAACTACTCGAATGCAGTCCACAATCATTGAGGAAAACTATAGATACATCAAGAAAATCACAAGAGGCAAAGAAACAATGAAGGGAAAGTTAATCTGACTACCGTTCATACACATCCAAAGCAACATGATATCTGCGACAGCTGCGAAATATCCAGACATCACTTCAAAGAATGCAAAGCACCGACATAGCTCACAAGTTGATAGGCACAGTGCTTCAATTGCGGAAAGACTGGACGTGCGCACAAAGAGTGTCCGGAATGAGGAACTCAGAATAAGGTTCCACCACAAAGAAGATCCCGAAAGAGAACTTGCAAATCACCAAATTAATCCCAGCATTGAACAAGACGAAAGATCGAAGGTGCCATATTCAATGTCAGAACTTTGAATTTTACTTGGCATTGTTTTAGCAAAGAAGTTTGGACGTTTGAAAGAATTTGTGAGAAGGTCTGATTAGTTAGCTAGTGGGAACCTCACAACCTTAAAATCTGAGATATGATTAGTACCTTGTACTTTCTAAGACCTAGCAAACTCTAGATTTCGAGGACAAAATCCTCTGATAAGGTGGGTAAGATGTAGCACCTGAATTTCTCCAGAAATTCCACGTAGGATATTAGAAATTAGTAATGTTGCCACCAACGTTGTCAAGTATTCACAATGTTTTTCACATCATTATGTTGAAGGAGTATCATCAGGGTGCGACACCACATGTAATCGACTTCAAGGACATTGAGGCGAATAACAACGTGTCTTCCACAGAGAGACCCATCAAGATTTTGGGTCAAGAAACCAAGAAGCTGAGGAACAAGGAGATCCCATTGGTGAAAGTTCAATGAATCATCATGATGAAAGAGAAGCATCGTGGGAAATAGAGTCAGAGATGCGAGAGAAATATCCTTTTCTGTTTTGTACCAAGATAAGCTCTGATTTCAAGGACGAAATCCTTTAATAGGTGGTGGAAGATGTAACACTTGTAATTTTCTTTTCATTAATAATATCAGTTTTTCAAATTTTTGTATTGGACCGACTATATTATTATATTATTATTTTAATTATGTGACAGTATGGACGTGTTGTAGTATTATCATATTAGACTGTAGTAACTGTACCGACTCGGCCGTAATAAGAATTAACGTAGTCCCGTACCCGGATCCGGACATTAGAAATAATACCCGTTTGCACGTAAACTGAGACCGACACATATATCGAGGAACTTATGCACGTAAACCAAGAAAGTGGTACACAACCCCAGGTGGTCCCCACATGGCCGTCCATGTGGCAACCACATGACATCCCTTTTGACACATGTCCACTTAATGGACATATGTCCTATGCATGTAACATGCAAATGACACCTAAGCTAATGCACTTTCTATATATAACATGCACATGCACACAATTGACACAGTTTGTCTCTTATAATCTGCACTTAAGTAAAGAAAATAGAGCTGGAGTTATAAGTTCATATAGGAGAATAAGAAGGTGACACCATTGAAGTTGAAGTTCAAGCTCCATTAAGCTCAAGAACAACATCAAGCTTAATTTCAAGCTTTGGTGAGTAAATAGTGTGTAAATTATGAGTAAATTGTGAGTAATTGTGTGTAATCTAACTCAATTTATAACATATATAGCATGTATTAATGTTTAGTAGGATTTTGATGTTGTTGTGTTGAAGTTTTCATGACATGCAAGACAAATCCTTAAATCTGAGAAACAGAAACTTCTAGCAGAATGTAGTTTAGTAAAATGAATGTTTTGTGTAACTCAAAAATCTGAATTAAGCTAGGTTTTTTTGTGAAGAAAGCTAACTCATATATCTACAAATAACTCTTCTATAGATCAATCTAGAAATCACTCATTCATGGGTGAAATGCATGTAAACGCAGTGTTATAAACCTGGGAAAATAGAAACTTCCAGCAGAATGTAGTTTAGTAAAATGAATGTTTTGAGGAGCTCAAAAATCGGAATTAAGCTAGGTTTTTTGTGGTAAAATCTAACTCATTTACAAATAAATCTTCTATAGCTTAGTCTAGAATCCAATCCTTCATAGGTGAAATGCATGTACAACGCAGCATTATAAATCTGAGAAGCTGAAACTTTCAGCAGAACATAGTTTAGTAAAATGAATGTTTGGAGTAGCTCAAAAATCAGAATTAGGCTAAGTTTTTTTGTGGAGAAAGTTAACTCATTTATCTACAAATAACTCTTCTATAGCCTAGTCTAAAAATGATTTCTTCATAGGTGAAAGTCACGTAAAATGCAGTGCTATAAATCTGGGACAGAGCAGTCCGAAAATATAGAAATGTCTAAGTAAAATAAATATTTTGAGCAGCTCAAAAATGTAATTGAAGCTAGATTTTTCTGTAGATGAAGATGATCCAAATACGTATAATGTTCTAGTTTTGAGTTTGATCTAAAAAGCAATTTATCGTACCCAAATAAATCATATTGATTCAGTCAACACAGTGAAAATGTATCCTGGTATTCATCTATATGTTTATTGGTATTAAATCCATGTTATAAATCCATGAGCTACGTGCTATGTTTTCCCATTGTTATGAATATAGTTTAATGACCGTTGGAAAGCTCATACCCAAGCTTTCATTATGTTGTACAACACGATTATTGCGTTGATAATGATTGGGTAAATTCTCATCGTAAGCATATTGAGGGGTAAAACGGAATGTCGGATGTATAGCAATATCTTGACGGTTGTAATTGGAAGCTATTAATGAACTAAACTACGAAACGTACGAACGCGTAAGATAACGATAAAACCTTCAATAACAGATTTTATGCGAATAAGGGACGTTGGGCATCATTTTCCATCAAGTGACTATCGATCAGAGTTGATTAGTAAACTTTTGTGTCGTGTTCAGATATTTCTTACAAAGTTGGTCTTCCGATAATTCTATGGTATCGATCGGAGAGTTATGTTTTGTGTTCTTGATCTGAGGATCGGCATGACGTGTTCGGTCAAGTGCGGATGACCTGAGGATCGTCATGATGTGTTCGATCAAGTGGTTGATAATTTTTCCGCACCCTTGGACTGAGGATCGGCATGAAGTGTTCGGTCAAGTACAAGTGACCTGAGGATCGGCATGACGTGTTCGGTAATATGCGGGTGACCTGAGGATCGGCATGACGTGTTCGACCAAGAGACTGTTAATATCCCGCACACTTGTTCTGAGGATCATCAGTGATGTGTTCAATCAAGCGGTTCTTTGTCGAGTGTTGTTCTTTCTTGACTGGTAAATGCATTTGGAGTTAAGTATTCTTTCAGTCAATGTCGTTGGTCAGTTCAGTTATGGGTTAAGTTTCGAAGGGAATGATTAGGTTTAAATAAGGTATAGTTTTGAGAATAAGAAAAGATTAACGAGACATAGTTGAGAATAAGAAGAAATGAAGAATAACTTACCTTAAGTGGTGGTAACCTTAAAGGGACCCTCACTTAGCTTAACCGCTAACGGCTTTTCATGCCGCTGGACCTTCCACGTCCAGCCTTTGCAGGTCCAGACGGAGCCGACTGCTATCAAGATGCTGACTTTACTACTGAAGACTATGCTGGTGAAGATTACTATGAGGAAGGCTATGATTTCGCCAGCTGAAGACTCTGGAGCTTTTCTTTTTTTATAGTTCTGTTATTATTATGTTAGTGATGTAATAGTTTAGCTGGTCTTGTAATATGTAACTTTTGGATTTCTTTTTGGTCTGTAATATACTACTGATGTAAGACTTGGATGTTTTAAATTTCTGCTTCCGCTGAACTTAGTCATCTTTCCGTATTACATTATTGTTATAAGTATGTTTGGACAATCAGGTGGCACTCACAACCAGCCACGTGTCTATGAACCCATAAAGGAAAATTTTTTTCCCTATTTTTGGTACTTCGGGGCGTGACAACTTATGAGTTGGTTGATCTTCCTAAGGGTAGAAAAGCATTGAGAAACAAATGGGTGTTCAAGTTGAAGAAAGATGGTGACAAACTACTAAAGTACAAGGCTCGTTTAGTTGTTAAGGGCTTCGGGCAGAAGCATAGTATTGATTTTGATGAGATATTCTTACCAGTGGTGAAGATGAGTTCTATTTGAGTGGCTTTGGGTTTAATAGGTAACATGGATCTTGAGTTTGAGCAACTAGATGTAAAGATTGCCTTCCTTCATGGTGATTTGGAGGAAGAGATTTATATGGTACAACCAAAGGGATTTGAAGTTAAGGGGAAAAAGCACTTAGTCTGCAAATTGAAGAAAAGTCTCTATGGCCTTAAGCAAGCTCTGAGACAGTGGTAAAGGAAATTCGATTCATTTATGGTGGGTCATGGGTTCAAGAGAACCGCCGCAGATCAATGTGTTTATGTACAGAAATTCCCGGATGATAACTTTATTATCCTTTTGCTTTATGTTGATGATATGCTTTTTATTAGGCAAGATGTTAATATGATTCACAGGCTTAAAGGAGAGTTATTCAAGTCCTTTGATACGAAGGACTTAGGCCCGGCACGACAGATTTTGGGTATGAAGATTGTTCATGACAGGAAAGCCAAGAAGTTATGGTTGTCACAGGAGAAATACAATGAACCGGTGCTTAAAAAGTTCAACATGAGAGATGCTATGCCAGTTAGCACTCCTCTTACGAGTCACTTTAAGCTAAGTAAAAGTTTGTGTCCCTCTAGCCGAGAAAGAAGAGAAGAAATGGAAGTTGTACCTTACTCCTCAGCAGTAGGGAGTCTTATGTATGCGATGGTTTGTACACGACCAAACATTGCTCATGTAGTTGGTGTTGTAAGCAGATTTCTTTCTAATCATAGAAGAGAGCATTGAGAAGCAGTTAAGTGGATTCTTTGTTACTTGAAGGGTACTTCGATCTTCTGTTTATGTTTTTTTTTTTTTTGGGAGGGGGTAGGCGGTTCAAAACCAGTCTTGGAAGGGTTTACAGATTCAGATATGGCAGGGGACATTAATGAACGAAAGTCTATTTCGGGTTCTTGTTTACTTTAGTAGGGGTAGCTGTCTCATGGTAGTCCAAGTTGCAAAAATGTGTTGCCTTGTCTACCACTGAAGCTAAGTATATCGTTGCTACTGAAGCAGTAAAAAAGATATTATGGATGAAACGGTTTCTCCAGGAGTTGGATTTCAAGCAAGATGAGTAGGTGGTTCATTATGACAGTCAAAGTGCTATGGACTTGAGCAAGAATGCCGCATATCATTCTCTTACAAAACATATTGATGTTCTTTACCACTGAATTCGCGAGGTGATGGAAATATAGGAAATGGAATTGAAGAAAATTCATATAGACAAGAATATGTCTGACATGATAACCAAGGTCGTGACAAGAGAGAAGATTGAGGTTTGTAAAAGCTCTAGCGGGAATAAACTTCAAGTAAGGGGTCTAAGTGTGGGTATTCCCTCCTCTCATGTATATAGAGGGGGAGATTTGTTGGGTATACCATGTGTAGTTTCCATACACATGAAATATAATGTCTTTAATGGGCTTTTGCCCTTTCTTGTTTGTTTCTTAAGCTTTGCTAGCTTAAATGGGCCAACATGGGCCAAACCCAATAAGTGCCTAGTTCAATTTGACTTAGAAGATCAAGACAATATAGCATTTGTGACAATCTGTTCTGCGCATAAGAACAAAACTGAAAAGGGTGAAGGTCTCGCCGGGGGGGGGGGGGGGGGGGGGGGGGGGGGGAGGGGCGCGCAGACTGAAGAAGAAGAGTGAGCAGATTGTGCTTGGTCACTTGGACCTGTATGGATTACCAAAATCAAGAGGGATTTTGAAGAAGTATATTTTACTTGTATTCTTTGGGTTTGTGAACATTAAGAGGTAACACTTGTACTCACTCTCAATTTGATTGGATACCTCAAGTTTAGGACAAAAACTTGGGTTTGCATTCCTTATTTTACATAGTGGAATTATTCGGAGTTGTCCCGTGATTTTTTCCCTCTTCATTGGAGAGTTTTTCCACATAAATCTTGGTGTCATTTAATTCTTGCTTGGGTGCTATATTATTATATTGTTTGTGCTTGATTGTGGTAAAAGAAAATTATCATTGTGGCTTAGATATTATTTTAGTTTATATTTAATTCACATTTGACAAGGATTAGAAAGTGTTACTCCAAATAGTGGAGATTTCGATTTTGATTTTTACCCAACATTTTGATGATACTAGTTAAAGGAAATGGATTCACTTTGGGCCTTGATGATTGCTAAATTACTATTACATGTGTAAACATAATGGTCCTTCAGCATAAAGTTTCACCTATCTATTCACTTACTACAAAAAAAAATTCACCTACTGTACATACATAATCAAGTGAGTCCATTTGATTGCAAGCTAGAAAATGAGTTGAAAATAATTTTTTTTTCTATAGATTTATTTTATTGGATTTTTTTTCATTGAAATAAAATTGATTGTTTGATTGCAATTATTTACTGGCTGAAATAACATTTTCCATGAAAATTTTAGTTTTGTTGTTTGATTTTCACTATTTTTCAGTCAAAAATTGTCATTTTTATGAAAAATACATTTTTTGCTGTTTGATGGCAATAATTTTCCATGGAATATGATTTTCAGGGAGTGACAGGAATTTATTTTCCTCAAAATGAGGAAAAAGATGTCACGTGACCCGTTTGTGGAAAAATATCCTACGGAAAATTTAGACAATCAAACACCACATTTTTAGCTGGAAATTTGGTAAAGAAAATTTTTTTCATGGAAAAAATTTTAGCCTATCAAACACAATCATTCTTGTTGGACCCAACAAGCAAATCATTCGGGAAGGAGGGAAAAGGTATCCCTTATTGTGTTTGGTTGAATGGAAAGAAAGAGAAGTGATTATGGAAAGAGAAGTTATAATATATCGACAAGTGTAGATATATTTACCATGATTTGCCCAAGAATTGGAAGGTCATTTGCCAAAATTCTCTCTTTCTTTTCTTAATTCGTTCACTTTTGGAATTCGTTCACTTTTGGATTGAATGAAATTCACGGGTTTGTGTTATACTATTCAATTCTTGACGATGAATTGATTTGATAGCTCAGATATTGTTAATATTGGTCTTTATCGTATTTTATCCATAGATTATACAAATTCATTTAGGAAGACAGAGTGAATAAAGGAAAATTATTACCACTAATTCCTTCCAATGGTGAACAAGTATGGACATATTCGTTCATAGAAAACAATAGCAACGCCCATTACATATTGGTACTTATCGAGTATAGAATTTATCTGCCTCTCTTCGTTCTTACAACCAGAATTGTTCCATTATTACCAACAGAATAGAACAAATATTGCTCCGAGATAATCCACTGAACAAGAGAAGTCCATAGCATAGTCATAGTGTAATCTTTTCCAATGCAATAGTAAGAGAGGAGGAAAATGAAGAGGACGGAGATGCCTCTTTCCTCCTCTCTTGGAAAAAAGTGATTTTATCATCGTCCGTTTCCCGTTTCCTTCATTCCTCTTTTCACTCATACCAAACATGTTGTATAGGCTTATGCACACGCTATATCGCCATCCCAATCTGGATCAAACCATCAAATACCAAACTGCAATTAATGAATCTCTATCATTGATCTTCATGATTTTTAACAAAGATTAAATCTAGACTTCAATTTTTTTTTTTTTTTTAAAGAACCATGAACTCACATTGTAGTTCTTGGAGGGACTGATGTTATGAATTGAAATCTACATCAAATCCCAAATTCCTTTAAACCCTCTGCCCAGAACAGAGATGTTTACTGATAGAGTTTATGAACCACAGCTATAGCCTATACAATAATACCATAGCTGTTTGCAGACCAATTAACTAATACACAGCTAAACTATTGGTTACAAATTGTCATATAAAGAATAGAGTTCCTGAGAAAGTACAAACTACATATTGTTCCTAAAATAAGCATTGTATGACTCACATGAAAAGAAAAATGAACTAATTCACACATAAAGCAAAGAACAACGACCACGTTTAAACATCATTTTATACTATACGCGGAAAGTTGTAGAAATTTGGACCACCAAAAGGAAATGAAAAATAATTCATGTAAATGTTAATTGTTAACCAAGGATTCGAATATGTTTCAGTCTTGTAACAAGACCATATGAAAACAAGAACATGAAGAACTCGTTTTGAGAGAGCAACTTTTTATCAGACACGGACGATTACGCAAACACTTGAATGTATATGAATTGAGCCTTCCAAAACATCCCTATATATAGAAAAATTTTGTATATTGTTAGGATCCCAAGTGTCACATAGCGATGAAGTATGGGCTTCACTTCTCCCTTTGCAAGCCGTTTTCGAAGGTTATACTAGGGTTCGTGTCATCTGGTGTAGACTTGGCACCAAGCCGAGTATGGAATCGAATAGGGGTGAAAATGATTCCGTTCGGTTCAGTTCGGTCTAATTTTTCAGTCAAACCGATCGATTCTGGTTCGATTTAGTGTAATTTTGGTTCGGATCGGTTTTTACAATGCAGGACATTTTTAAAGTTACACCCCTAGAATCGAACACAGTATGGGTTGCAGTTCAGTAGTCATCGTTCTAAAAAGTGCTACATGGTTATGGCTACGAGAAAAAAAAAATCCCTGAGAATTGTGCCACGCCGGTGATGTCGTCGGCTAAGAAGCGTGGTGGTCTGTTAAATCCTAAGGGCTCGCATGGTAACGTTTCCTGTTTTTAGTTTTCAGTTTTTTAAAAACGAAAATCAATTTTGGTTTTTTTTTTTTGAAAAAAAAAAACAAAAACTTGTTTGGTAACATTGTTGATTTAAAAAAAAAAAAAAAACAAAAACAGGAAACTCAAAACGACTTTTTGGTGTTTTTATTTTTTACCCAAAATTTGAAAACGTTTTTTAAAAACAAAAAACGAAAACGTTACCAAACGCGTTTTCAATTTTCGTTTTCTAAAAAACGAAAACAAAAACGGAAAACAGAAAACGACAACGTTACCAAACGAGCCCTAAATGTCCCACATCGATCAAGTATGATTATGGGCTTGACATGTATATGTTAACTCTTCGGCACCCTTCTGTTACAAGCCAATTTTCAAGGATAAGTTCTACGTGGGTTCATTTAATATACTTTTGCAAAAACCATTAACTTGATTTCATTCTGATAATTCAGGTGGGCTAGGATACGCAAAAGAAGAGAAAAACATACGCATCTGTAGTAAAATGATTGTTTTATGCCTTTTTTTTTCCGCCTTTTCTATTTCCTTTTTCTTGTGGACCTATTCTCCAAGTTATAGATCAGACCCCAATTTGTCTTCAATTGTGTCATGTGAAATCATAACCAATACCAGTAGAAATTGATAAATTAGAGTTCATGGGTGCAATACAGAAGCTAAATTCAAATTAGAACGATAATAACTGGATCCAGATCACACACCACCAATATCATACAACTATCACTAATTCTAAATCATTTCACATAAAGGGTTCATCTTATATTCTTATTGAATCTTTAAACACATACAAAAAGAGATATGATACTATATAATCTCCTAAACATAGAATATAATTATTAGGAGCAAAAAAAAAAAAAAAAAATTCAAAGCAATCAATGGAGGGAATCAAAACAGATACTAGAATCAATAGAATGGGCAAAATCATGGAAAACCCAAAAATCTCTCCTTTTTTTTTTGGCTGATCCTATAAATCTCTGTTTGACCAATACATTTAAAAAAAAAAAAAAAACCCAGGGGAGTACATATGCATATCATTTATAATCAGATCCTTAAAAAATTGATTTCAAACTTTCAAGGAATAGTTACCGATCGAAGACTTCGACCCATGACCCAAATTTATGATCAAGAATAGATGATGAACTCCTCCTTGCTCTTCATCGTTCTTCAGATTGCAGATACATGTATACATACATACAGACATACATATATACACATACGTATATAAATCTATAATAAGAGAATAAATGAAAAGGGAATGGGAGAAAAATATTATGGAAAGAAACCTATTGCCTGGCTCCATTCTGTCTGCCCTCTTCTTTGTACGCTACGAGGTGTGTGCGCTTGAGAGAGAGCTCTCTCTCTCTGTCAACATTGTGCTATTTAGGATTGTGACCTTTTGATTTACAAGGGTGGAATGTCCCTAGTGGTATCAGTGTGTTTTTCTGGGCAAGGGGCAGTTTGGTAATTGTCTGTAATTAATTGGGGGTGGAGAGTGAATGTCCGACAGAGAGGAGAAAATGCTCTGTCCTATTGAGGAGGGGGAGCCATTTCTACATTTTCTTGAAGTCCCCAACCCAACTTACCTCCTCCTCCACTTGTTCTTCTCTTCCACTTTTTCTATATATACAAACACATGCGCACATACATATCTATGTGTATACCTCTTTGACTCTTTCTTGAGTTTTCCATCTTTAATAAGGCTTCCTTAAAAGCATCTTTAATGGTAAATGCTATTTTCTTCATACCAAACTTGTATTTTAGTATTATTATAGTGCTAAAATACTATTTTAGCATATGTGCTCTAATAGTACATGCTAAATGAAAGAATAATGATTGGCACATAAAGATTTAGACCATTAATTTCGGTGGGTTCTCGTACATGCAGACATGGGCTCCACTGAAATGAATAGTCCAGATCTTTATGAAAAATGTGCACATATCATTACCCTAAATGAAATGCTATTCATTTCCTTGTATTAGAAAAAGTTAAGATATTGGCTTGTTGGCGTGCCAAATTATAGCATGACCCTTCAAAAACACATCTCCAATAGTGTGCCAAATATCATGTCAAATTATAGTAACGTCAAAGGTCATGATGTGACACATGATATAGTATTGCTATAATTTGGCATGAATTTTGGCATGCCCATTGGAGATGCCCTTAGGTTTTGGATGGAGATCTATAAGCTTATAAATTACTCTAGAATAATGCAATGATCTCTCATTTTGAATCTTAAATTTTGTTGTCGAATGTTTAATTACTTGTACGGTTGTACCACATATAGTACTATGTGATACTACCCGATCATTAACATATTATGTAGTACAATTGTTAAATTATTTAAAAGTTATATATATATATATGGAAAGCATTAGCAGTACTCATCACTTTGCGTAACTTTTGACCAAGTATTTTTTGCGATCGAATTGGAGAAGACAATTTGCCAAACAGGCCTTAGAGCATGCATCCACAATGGTGAAGGGTGGTACCACAATTTAGGATAAACTTAGGTTTTTGTCCTACAACTTAGGGTAAAGTTATGTTTGGTATGATAGCATAACTTAAGTTTATTGTACGTTTAAGTTACATTATGATATGAGCAAACGATGCACTGAACACCGTTTCTGTTGGATAAATATGTGTTTTGGCCATGTTTAAGGCCTAATAGAAGTGGGACCCACTTAGAATTTGAGTGGGGTCCTTGTGGATTTATGTTCTAGTGAGGAGATGAAGTTTAGATATTTATATGTCCAAAACTATTGTTGGGTGAATAAGAAATTAATGCTCAATGGTTGCTCCTTACAAGGAGTTGTTGAAATGAAAAAAGTTCACAACTTGCCTTGTCCCATATAGGAAAACTAGAAGAAGTCTTTAGTGTATTTATAGGGTAATTCTTGGGACACAACTTTCATACAACTTTCACACAACCTCCTTAAAAGATGTGTCTATCTCTCTCTTGTGATGTCACTGGACACCACAGTGACACAGGAGAGATAGACACATCTTTTAGGAGGTTGTGTGAAAGTTGTATGAAAGTTGTGTCCCAAGAATTACCCGTATTTATAAGGCTACTTCTTGTTTTAGGTTTGGGCCCCAAGGTACCCAATTTTGTGGAAGGGGTTGGATCTAAGGCCCTTTGGATTTACTCCACACACGCGCGCGTGTGCGCCGCCGCCGTCCGGCCGGCCGACCGTGCCAGGTCAGCGGTGTGGGTGCAACCCACACAGTATTTCCTTTTAGACCTCTCAAGTTTTAGGTTTTCAATTTCTGTATTGAGTGACCCTTGGAATTTCTGCACATGTTTTGTATTGCAGAAACTTTAGGAATGACTGAAGGGTTACAGAAATTGAAATAACTCTATGATTTATTTCACAGGTTAAATTCGTCCAATTAGTCCCCTATATACAGTATATCTCTCCCTCAGTCTATACGCAGTTTCTACACAAACTGTTCTTCAAGAGTTCCTCCTTCCAGTTCTTCAAATTCCATAGAGAGTCACAGACATAGATGGTTCTTGATAGCAGTCGAACTCCGTGCTTGTGGACTGCTAGTTACCGTTATATCCTGGGAGACAGACGACGGAGATATCCCCAAGCACTTCTGGTGAGGCGGCGATTCTGTTTTAAGGAAACTGTAAATATATCACAAGCCTCAGTTTGATAATTTTTCCAAATTTCTGCTTTCTTTTTGTTACTGTAATTTTGATTCCTACTGTCAATTTCAATTTGTATTATCATATTAAAGTCTGTACTGCTTCTGTTTTATACTAATTGTATTCAATCAGTTTGTTGAATATCAATACAGTTTTCTAACAATCTTAAAACAAATTAGTTTTTTTTAATAAATATATATATATATAATAATAATTTTTAAACTTTTAAACAGAAGCAACTTGGTTTCAAAAAGGAAAAAAAAAATTACTAAACAGAATTTATTTTCAGTTTCAATTCTGAAAGTAATTATAAAGAAATGATCCAATCATTTTCTCATCTTGGATTTAATTTTTACTTTGATAATATTTTCAGAAATGGCAAATGAGACTGTGAACCCTGTTGCGACTGACGATGTTACTGGCTCCAGCACCGTGGTGATTGGTTCGATCCCTGTGAAGGCTCCCTCAATCCAAACGGTCCTTGTGAACTATGGGGAAAAACCCGAAAAATTATATGGTGTGGATTTCAAAAGATGGCAGCAAAAGATGTTGTTTTATCTTACACCTTGAACCTTGTGAGGTTCTTGAAGAAAGATGCTCCTGTTCCTAATGAGTATGAACAAGATCGAGAGGTTGTGCTAGCCATTGATGCTTGGAAGCACTCGGACTTTCTATGCCGAAACTATGTGCTGAATGGCTTACACGATACACTCTATAATGTGTATAGTATTAAGACCACTGCTAAGGAACTGTGGGAGTCCTTAGACAGAAAGTACAAAACTGAGGATGCCGGGACAAAGAAATTTGTAGTGGGAAGATTCCTCGACTATAAAATGGTGGACTCAAAGACTGTGATTAGTCAAGTTCAGGAGCTGCAAGTGATCTTGCATGAAATTCATGTTGAAGGGATGACCTTGAGTGAAACCTTTCAGGTTGCTGCAATTATTGAGAAACTGCCCCCTGTTTGGAAGGATTTCATGAACTACCTAAAGATGAAAATTGAAGATCTGGTTGTTAGACTTCGAATTGATAAAGATAACAAAAGGGCTGACATAAAAGTGGGAAATAATATTGTGGCCAAGGCGAATGTGGTTGAGCATGGTCAAAGTTCAAGCGTGAAGAAGTAATCTTTTTCTGGCAAAGGGTACAAAATGGGGCAAAAAGGTGGTGTCTCCAAGAAGTCTAAATTTCAGTTCAAGGAAAGTGCTACAACTGTGGCAAAACTGGACATCGTGCTTCTGAGTGTCATCTACCACAAAAGATAGTCAAGAAAAATCAAGGGTAAACATGGCAAAATTAGACTATATCTCAAGGGATGTTTCATAAATCAATCTGACCACTGTGGTCTCTGAAGTGAACTTGGTGGGTTCAAACCCAAAGGAATGGTGGATAGACACTGGTGCCACTCGCCACATATGCTCTGACAAAGCGATGTTCACTTCCTTCGAGCCAATGAGGCTCCCTTAAAGCATCTCTAATGGTAAATGCTATTTTCTTCATGCCAAACCTATATTTTTGTATTACTATGGTACTAAAATACTATACTTTAGCATATGTGTTCTAACGGTACATGCTAAATGAAATGCTATTCATTTCCTTGTATTGGAAAAAGTTAAGATATTGGGTTGTTGGCATGCCAAATTATAGCATGACCCTTCAAAAACACATCTCCAATGATGCGTCAAATATCATGCCAAATTATAGCAACGCCAAAGGTCATGCCAAATTTGGCACAGGATATAACATTGTTATAATTTGGCATGAGCTTTGGCATGCCATTGGAAAGAGATTTTTCAAGATCATGCTATAATTTGGCAATAGCATGAAGTATAACATGCCCATTGGAGATGGTCTTAGGTTTTGGATGGAGATCTATAAGCTTATAAATTACTCTGGAATAATGCAATGATCCCTCATTTTGAATCTTAAATTTTGTTGTCAAATGTTAGATTACTTGTACGGTTGTACCACATAGAGTACTATGTGATACCACATAGAATACCACATAGAGTACTCTGTGATACCATCGATCATTGACATATTATGTAGTACAATTGTTAAATCATTTAAAAGTTATATATATATATATATATACTAGTGTGAGGCCCGTGCGATGCGCGAGTATCGCATGTGTATGGTTGAGTTTGTTGTTTGTCAGTGAATCACAGGGGAGTTTTTAGAAAATGAGTGTAATCACACGAGGGTAAAAGGTGTTTTCCCCTTTATTATATTAGACACTCTTGCAAGTGCATTACTCCATAAGTGAAATGGGCAGTCACCTAGTACAACAATAGTCATAAACAAAGTTTACTCAAAATAAAGGAGGTAAGCGATCAACAGAAAAGGCTGCATCTCGGATTAACTCCTCAAAGTTAAATTTTCAATCACAACAAGAAGAATGATAAGCTATTATTTTCTATACACTCTAACAAATTGAACAATAGCATTAGTGGGCACTGGCCATACTATGGAGATGATAATAGCATGAACAATGATTGCGTCCAAACTCACAGAGAGAAATTTTCAGGGCATTCGTTAGAGGGAAAACTCCGTGACAATATCATTGTACTGGCTCCTCATCTAACTAATTGGTCTTAGATTCTTATCACAGGTGGTAAGTGGATACATTCTGAGAGAAAGGAAAATGGTAATACAAACTTGCAATTACATACACAATACAAAAATAATAAAAATAAAACTTTCCAGTTACATGTTGAAGCAATCTTTGTGAGCAAGTATTTAGTGTTACATCTTGAAGGGAAGTAGAACTGACTTTGTGCTGATATATCTTATTTTCTTAATTCTCTTACAAGAACATTACTTTATAAACCCAGTAAAGCAAAAGTAAATACAAAACTATCTAAAATGAGGGAAGAATTGACTTTAAATGGATGCAAAACTAAATCAAACCATATGCTACAAACGCTAATTTAATATTACTATTTTAAGAGAATTTTCCCTGCCTCATTTGCGTTAAGTCTAGCAAGATGCTTTTTCTTGTCCAATACATATGCCTTATTAGTCTTCCTTTTTAGCATTTTCTACAATTGTGTATCTTATAAAATACAAACTTTAGTACTGAATAATGCTAAGAATCTAAGAACAATGAAGAATGACATAACAAAAATGATAATACAACAAATCTATTCAGGACTGTGCAGGTGCTGAAGTGCACTATTGACGCTCATACAGATCAATTAAATATGACTAAACTCTGTGCTTCCTATACAATGATGTGGATTTCATATGCACACAACTTGACTAAAGGCTCATATTGAATTCCAATAAATGGATCACCCAGTTATTTAAGAATACTACAAGAAAGTAAGGAGTTAAATAGAAAGTAATAGCACAAATTTTGTTCTAAAAGGTTAATTGTCCTGAATACATGTGCAAGAGATCCACTATACAATAAGAGAACCATGTAATGAGCCTTTGCACTACGTTATAGACATAAACTAAAGGAAGTGACAGCCTGTGGAATTGAATCTGCACTCACATCAAATTTGGTCTTCCCCCTATCCCAAGTATTACCCTCTATTTGAAATACTCATATTTCGTAATTGGTGCCCAGGAATTGGGTGTTAGCCAGAATTGTCCAAACCATCTCAGTGGTTGTTTTAATAAATATGAAATGGATGGCTTCCACCATATTACAAACAGATACATAACAAGAAGGAAAAACAAATATTTGGTTTATCTCTAGGGATGGAGTATGTGTTTCCTTAAATTGTGTTTGCTCAGTAAGAGAAATAATTCATGAGAAAGTTGTGAATCCAGGGATAAGAAAGTCATTCTGCCAAATTTCTCTCTTCCCTTTCCCCAAATCCGTCCATTTGGATTGAAATTTTCTGGCTAGGAGGGATGATCCCTCCTCCTTCCTTTCCCTCCTCTCTTTCACCGAACAAATAAGCAATTCTACCATCTTCGCTCCCCTATTCAGTCCATCTTTCTCCTTTAATCCGCCTTTTTCCCTCATACCAAACATGTTGTAAGATACCAATGGAAGAAAACTCAGGTCCAGCTAGCCTTCTCAAGGTAAATTTCAATTCAGTAGTTTGCAAAGGGAATAGTACTCATCTCCTCAACAACTTCATTCAAAAATCCAAAATCCAGATTTGGGTTAGATTTTTCAAAATTCTCAAAAGCTTTCCAGTTTAAGAAATATGATCTTTCCCTTTGGACTTAAGCACCTGGTTAGCTGTCAGAGATATCATTTTTTTTTAAATCACCCTTAGGCCGTGTTTGGTTGGAAATAGTTCTCCTTGTTTTCTTTACCCTTTTCTTTGCACTATGAATAAAAGGATTAATAAAACTTCATGGTGTCTTTGCTAGAAATTCAATGTTGAGAATTAGAGAAGAGCTTCACCTAATATGGCATACATACAGCTAATAGTCATCATAATGTTTTTTATTTTCGCTTACCTACTTTCGATTTAAATGTTCCCATAATATTGCAGTCAAAAGATTATATTTTCACGAGGTCAGTAGACTTCAGAAGGTACAGTCAACAGTGGTCAGTAGTCCTCGACCTATTTCATGATTTATTGAAGCTTGCATTGTTCAGTTGGAATTTGGTTTCCATCTTGCTTATTATTATGAGTGTGTAATTTCGCTGCTAGAATTTAAAAAAGGAAAAGAAAATAAGGAACTTACTTTTCACTTCATGCCTTTATCTGTACTGATGAAGTGTTCAAGCTTTTGCTAAATAGCTGAAAAGAAAGGTCCTACGATGTATAAAGAAGTCAAAGGAACAGAGGTAGCTCCCATATATTAGGAAGTTTCAGGAATAAAGGCAGCCCAATAGAATATGTAGCAGACCCATACATTTGAAAGCTCTTGTATTTACTGCAAATGTTTTTCCTTTGCTATATTAATGGAAGGGGAAAACTGCCTTTCGATAGTGATAATTAATTTGTTCAAGTTGGGTTACCTTTTTGAACAGCAACACAGCGTTAAAAATAAGTTCAAAATGAAGAGGCTAATAAGATGACAAGTGGTGAGAATGCATTCTGTCCAGACACACCCTAACTGACTGGAACCGTCCCTCTCTGTATTTTTTTGGGATAATGGGCAGGATTTGGGTAGCTTTGGTGGATGGTTAGGATATTGGTTGTATTAATGTTGAGATTTCCATTTTCGGTGGTTGTTGTATTGTTTTAAAACTGTGTATTAAACCACCAATCAAGGAAAGCAGAAGTAAACTCTAAACCAATGGTTCGATACACATATCTAAATATGGAAAACAATTGTTTAGCATAAGAATAGACTTTATACATTATCAGTAAATCTCATACGCAAATTTCAGTTCTAAATCAGACTAATTGCATAACCCCAAAGATCACAACAATTGAAGCTTGAAAATGGAAGGGGAAAAGAGGTAGAAATTCTGAAATAGTACCTCAGACATCCACGTTAGAGATTTGTAAGTGTGAAATATGCTGGAATTTCTCAGTAACTTAATAAAGCGCCTCTCTGGCAAAAAAACACCGAATTTGGTAATTATGAATCTTACAACATAGAAGGCCTAAACTAAATCTCATGCAAAAGAGTAATAAACACAATTTAAATTGAGGATTTCCCAGAATTTACAAGTTTTTGTAAAACCCCAAATCATAAACAGCAGAAGTAAACTTTATTAAATGTCAAAGCACAAATTGTAAAAGTAAGCTTTAAACCGATACACATATCTAAACATGCAAAACAATTGTTTAACAGAAGTAGAGAATTTATACATTAACATTAAATCTCATACGCAAATTTGACTTCTAAATCATACGAATTTCATAACCCAAAGATCACAACAATTGAAGCCTGAAAATGGGGGGAGGGGGGTGGGGGGAGGGGGTGTTAGGAAACTGCTTTCCCAGAATCCGTTGACAATGCGTATAAGTTAGTACTGCAAAAATTACGTGAAAACTACAATAACCCTGTAAGGGCGGAACTAAGGTTACCTTAAACTGCTCAAATGGATTATTGTAGTAGACGAATCGAGAACATGGGCTCGATAATAGCTCACGATCTTCTACCGTATTCCTTTGCTGCCAGAATATCGAACTGAGTGTGGGCTCCTTCAAAATCCTTTATGTTTCTGCTCTCTCTTTTTACGCTCTCTTTTCTATTCCGAGTTATAATGCTCTTGATGGAAAAATGCAAACTGAGGAGGGAGCAAAAGCAGCATATATATAGGCTACGACAGGGACCATAAGAAGTCGATAAGGAATAGGCTTCCTTATGGAATTAGGAAACCCTAATTCAAACTGAATCAGATTCCTATTTCCATAAATTATAATTCATACCACTAAAGAATTATAATTGCACTCCTACCCTTATCTCAAAAATATATTTCGAGCTCCATGTTATTAAATGCTTATTATCTCCCCATGTTAAGATTACAGATATCCATTAATTAAACATAATTACTGACAATCATATTTAATTAATCTCTTAAATTCCTTGAGATCCTCCGCTTAACTTATTTGATATGTCGGATACAAAATCCACCTGCAGGGTTTGACATAATCAAAACTTATAAGCTTTCTCAAAGGGATATCATCAATCCCAAAATTGAGACATGGATTCCATCATTAATTAATATCCACCACACAATTAATATTGTCACCCAATCCAATGAGATATTGACCCATTTAAGGATCTCACCCTTTTAGGGATCAAAGTGTAAATATCAAATGCACGTGTCTATAACTTAACTTAGGATTTAGAGCATAAGCACTCATAATAGTCATGAGGTATTAATTATCTTATAAGTCAGTATAAAGATAATTACCCCAAGTCGGTCCCGTTTAATACACAAAGTGTACCAGCACGGTGAGTTGAAACTATACCATTTCCCGTAGTCAAGACAAACCTACTACAACACCATGATGCAGTCCTACCGATGGTGTGTCCAATCCGTCTAAGACTGTAAACAAAAATCTTACATTCTACAAGATCCGATGGTCTAATCTTTCGTGTGTAAGCCGAACTCTACAAACCAAACTACCTACTATGTAGAATGAAAGACACACATGCATAATATTAAATAAACAATATAATACAAATAATGCCCAAACAGATTCTCATAAAAATGGATTAACTGATTTTATTAAATGAATAATAAATCAACTACATAAAGCATGGCTTTTAGTATATATCCCTAACAGTCTCCTACTTAGACTCAAAGCCATGATGCGACACACATCACTCCTATCCCTTCTACATGACTATCAAAAGTCTTGGCCGGTAAGCTCTTGGTGAAAGGATCTGTCAGGTTATTTGCTGATGCTATCTTGGTCACTTCAACATCACCTCTTTGCACGATCTCTCGTATCAGGTGATACTTACGCTCAATGTGTTTTCCCTTCTTATGTGCCCTAGGTTCCTTTGAGTTAGCAACCGCTCCGCTATTATTGCAATAAAGGGTAATAGCCGATTGTACCGCAGGTACTACTCTTAGATCCATAAGGAAGTTTCTGTGCCAAACGGCCTCCTTAGTGGCTTCCGAAGCAGCCACATACTCGGCTTCCATGGTGGAATCAGCAATACACGACTGCTTGATACTCCTCCAACTAATGGCTCCACCTCCTAGGGTAAACACATATCCTGAGGTAGACTTTCTGGAATCCTTATCTGACATGAAATCAGAATTTGTGTACCCAATGGGTACAAGACTGTCTGCTTGGTAAACTAACATATAGTCTCGAGTCCTTTTCAGGTACTTGAGAATATTTTTCACCACAGTCCAATGTTCTTGCCCTGGATTAGATTGACATCTACTAACCATGCCAACGGAAAAGCAGATGTCAGGTCTAGTTTATAGCATAGCGTACATGAAGCTTCCTATTGCCGAGGCATAAGGAACTGCCTTCATCTTCTCTATCTCATCAGGTGTCTTAGGACACTGATCCTTAGATAGAGTAATTCCATGTCTGAAGGGAAGGAATCCCTTCTTGGAATCTTGCATGCTAAACCTTGCAAGAATATTGTCGATATAAGTGCCTTATGACAAGCCCAACATCCTATTCTTGCGATCTCGCATAAGCTTTATCCCTAGGATGTGACCGGCTTCTCCCAAGTCCTTCATATTGAATTGACTAGACAACCATACCCTTACAAAAGATAATACCCCCACATCGTTTCTGATTAGCAAGATATCATCCACATATAGTACTAAGAACACCACCACGCTTACATCATGTTTCTTGTACACACAAGATTCATCCCCACATCGATCAAAACCAAAAGACTTGATTGCTTGATCAAAGCGGATATTCCAAGACCTAGATGCCTGCTTAAGTCCATAAATGGACTTCTTTGCACAGCATGTGTTCTTGGCCCTTCGCAATGAACCCATCTGGTTGCATCATATAGATGCACTAGTCAAGATTCCCATTAAGAAATGCTATCTTGACATCCATTTGCCAAATTTCATAATCAAAATGTGCAACAATGGATAAGAGAATCCGGATAGACTTTAGCATGGCCACCGGCGAAAAGGTTTCCTCATAATAGATTCCCTCTTTTTGAGTGAACCCTTTCACAAGAAGCCTTGCTTTAAAGGTTTCCACCTTACCGTCAGCTCCTCTCTTCTTCTTATAAATCCACTTACATCCAATGGGTTTTATTTCATTGGGTGGTTCTACAAGATCCCAGACTTGATTAGATTACATGGACTCTATTTCAGACTTCATAGCCTTTTACCAAAGATCTACATCTTTATCTTGGAGTGCTTCATTGTAGTTACAGGGATCGGTACCTTGTTCATCAAGGACCCGGTCATAAGACTCTCCCAATAACATATACCGATCAGGTTGAATAATAACCCTCCCACTACGACGAGGCACAACCCATGTCTGTGTATCACTGATATTTCATTGTGAAGATTCTGAACCTAATACACCATTATCTGCACGCTGTACTGGTTCAGGAACCTGCGTGTTAATGGTTGCTTTGGGATCTACACGAGTTTCGATAATCCTCCCACTACGACGCAGTAATGGAATATCGATAACTCTGTCTTGTGATGTTTCTTCTCATACCAATGGTATCGAAGAAGTATGTGTCGGTGTCTCTCCACTCATTTCCTCTAGAAAAATACGGCTTCTGGGCTTGTGGTCCATAACATAGTCCTCTTCTAAGAATGTGGCATTGGTGCTAACAATAACCTTCTGATCCTTAGGACTATAAAATAGATCACCTTTAGTTCCTCTTAGATACTCAACAAAGAGACATACTTCTGTTCTTGATTCCAACTTTTCTGCATTCCCTTTCAGCACATGTGCTAGACTACCACAGATCCGAACATACCGCAGACTAGGCTTTCGCCCAATCCACAATTCCGTGGGAGTAGTAGGTACTGACTTAGATGGTACCAAGTTTAGAATATATGCAGCTGTCTCTAATTCGTGTCCCCAAAAGAAAATTGGTAAATTCGAATAACTCATCATAGATCTTACCATGTCCATGAGAGTCTTGTTCCTTCTTTCTGCTACACCGTTCTGTTGAGGCATACGGGGTGCAGACAACTGGGATGTAATCCCTTGCTCCAATAAGTATTCCCTAAACTCTCCCAAGAGGTACTCTCCACCACGATCAGATCGTAGTGTCTTGATATATTTACCTAGACGCTTCTCTATTTCAGCTTTGAAGTCTTTGAATTTCTCAAAGCATTCATACTTACGCCGCATCAAATAAATGTACCCATACCTTGAGTAATCATCGATGAAAGTGACAAAGTACTCAAATCTCCCTCTTGCTTGGACAGTCATAAAACCACACAAAATCATAGTGAACCAGCTCCAACGGTTCTTTTGCTCATAGCCCTTGGCCGAGAACGACCTCTTGGTCATTTTACCTTCCAAGCAGGATTCACAGACTGGAAGTGCCTCCACTTCCGATGAACTTAATGGCCTATTTTGAACAAGTCTTTGAATCCTTTTCAAATTAATATGACCAAGGCGTAAGTGCCAAAGATGCGTTTGGTTCATTCTCGAAGGTTCTTTTCTCTTAAATGGCAAACTATTTGTGCTATTCAATTCATTAAGTTGCAGTATAGGAGAGACACGATTTATATTATAAAGATCATCCACCAATTGACCAGAACAAATAAAATGTTTATTTTCTTTAATAACTACTACTTTATTAAAATGACTGAATATCCATTCTTTACTAAACTAGAAACTGAAACTAAATTCCTTCTAATAAAAGGTATATAAAGGCAATTTCTTAATATTAAAATCATATCTCTACTAAAACCAGGACGTAGATCTCCTACTGCAACTGCTGCTACTTTCGTAGCATATCCCATATATAGATAAATCTCTCCATCACTGAGCTGCCTAGTTCCCTGGAATCCCTGCAAAGAATTACATACATGATTAGTGGCTCCCATATTTACACACCAGGTACCGGTAGATCGGACCTCTAAACACGATTCAATAACTAGTAAATGAGATTTACCTTGATTGTTCTGTCTGGAGAGATAAACCGGACGTTGCTTCTTCCAGTGTCCTGGCTGCTTGCAAACAAAACATTTGCCTTTAGGCTTTCCCGGTTGTCCTCTTGGCCTTTGGATTGGAAGAGGACTCGCGACCTTCTTTTGAGCCTTTTATATTTTCTTCCTGCCTTTCGGCTTTGAAGCAGAACCTTTCTCAAACACAAGAGCACTCCCTGACTTTCTGTTAAGACCCTCAGCTGCCTGGAGTTTTTTAAGCAGCTCCACCAAGGTATATTTAAATTTGTTCATGTTGTAATTGAGGCAGAATTGCTTAAAAGACTCTGGCAGTGACTGGACTACGATATCGACCTGGGTTTCCCCATCGATTTCAGCTCCAAGGATCTCTAGTTCATTAAGAAGAGATATCATCTTAAGAACATGATCCCTTATAGGCGTCCCCTCGGCCATAGTTATGTTCATCAAGTCTTTCATGGAAAACCTGCCTAGCAACACGACTTTGATCCCCAAACATCTCTTGGAGGCTCTCCATCATGTCATAGGCGCTGGCCATTGACTGATGCTGATGTTGCAGCACATTTGACATGGATGCCAAAATGTAACACCGCGCCATCTCATCAGCCTTGACCCATTTCTTGTGATCCTGGGTTTCCTCAGCGATTGCCCCCTCACTAGGTTGCGCAGGACATTCTTGAGTAAGCACAAACTTGTACTCTTCAGTAGTTAGCACAATATCCAAATTCCTTTTCCAGTCTATATAGTTTGGTCCAGTAAGTTTGTTTTATTTAAGTATAACAACAAGTGGATTGAAAGAAACCATTTAAAAGCCTGAGAATCACATAATATAAATAATTACATTTGGGCAAAAAATTAATATGGATTCGAGTTGAAAATATTGGTTCCCTCTACCATATTTGAAAAGAATCCGCCACCAACCTGATACACCGTGATAGTATGACTCGATGGGAAGCCATATACTATCCATCATTTGTTCAGATAGGCAATTGCCTTTTAATTTTACTATCCAGGCAATGTACCTTGCCTAGTCAAATTAAATTGCTGACTTGCTTTGATCCTATAAATAACAATAGTGACTCAGATGGACTAGATATTATTATTTATAGCTAAGTGTCTACCATCACTTAATTCTAGGTCAAGAGTTCCGTGAGGAACACCTCTGATGGAGAGGTGGCCCACACTAACAATCACCCAAAACATTCTTTTAAAGAAATTTGTACTGATGATTCCATGATCAACGACATCCGATGGGGAGGATGACACTAGAGCCATCACACAAAATTAATCATATCATCTACAAACCAGTGATGGAGACCATGGGATTTATACTTGATAAATTCCCTCTCCCACTTAGAATTTTTAAAAAAATTTGAGGGTACGTTATAATTTCTAGAAAAACTTTTAATTTAATCAATAAAAAATAATGGAATACTTGACAAGGATTAATTCATCCTTACTTGTCAAACCCACATGTATAGATAATAAAATTATTCTATTCTCATGATTTTAGAAAATAAGTACTTATGTTTTTAAATTTTGGAATTAGTTTTATTTCTAAATACACATGTAGTTGTCCATCATTTTAAATTAATATAAATTAAACATGCAGCTAGACATCTGAAATAGGTCTAGGAACAAATATCCATGTTGTCCTATTCATTAAACATGAAACATTAATAATCATTCAATCACACATAAATAAGGAAACCACAATAAAATAGGAATTCCACTATTATGGTCAAGCTACAACTCTTATGAAAAAATCTTCATTGAACCTGATTAGCTCTATGTCGCCACTACGCATGGGGTCGAGCTGCCCGGTCAGCTCGCGGGGATCGAGCTGCCCGATCAGCTCGCAGGGATCGAGGGGGCAGCGCCTACCGCAGGGTTTCCGGGGCAGCGCCCCGGAAGCTAAATCCGATTTACCATCAGCAATTGCCTTCCAGAACTGTTTTCTGAAACAGCCTTCAGAAACTGCTTCTATATTGCTTTCTGAAACTGTTTATAAACTGTCTTCACGAGCTGTCTACATAGATTTACTTAAGATATATTACATAAACCCTATGCCTCCATGAAGGATTTCACATGCTATTTCTTTGTAGTAAATTAACCACACATCAATCAAGCGTGGGATCCAATATACACAAATCCTATGCCTCCATAAAGGAGTTCACATGCTATATTAAAACAACAAAATTAACCAAGGATAAAACCATCGTGGGATCCAATCACACAAAATCAGTGACCATAATAGTGGAATAAGAACGCTGCAAAATAAGGGTTAGCACAATTCTACGTTCTATCCATCCATCAAAACACGCATAAGATCTGTTTTATTGGACAACATGGTTGCGTCTATCCCATACGCAGAATCAAAGTTGCTCTGATACCACTGTTAGGAAACTGCGTTCCCAGAATCTGTTGACAAAACGTATAAGTTGGTACTGCAAAAATTAAATGAAAACTACAATAACCCTGTAAGGGCGGAACTAGGGTTACCTTAAACTGCTAAAACAGATTACTGTAGTAGACAAATCGAGAACACGGGCTCGATAACAGCTCAGGATCTTCTACCGTATTCCTTTGCTGCCAGAATATCGAACTGAGTATGGGCTCCTTCGAAATCATTTATGCTTCTGCTCTCTCTTTTTACGCTCTCTTTTCTATTCCGAGTTATAATGCTCTTGATGGAAAAATGCAAAAATGAGGAGGGAGCCAAAGCAGCATATATATAGGCTACGATAGGGACCATAAGAAGTCAATAAGGAATAGGCTTCCTTATGGAATTGGAAAACCCTAATTGGAACAGAATCATATTCCTATTTTCATAAATTATAATTCATACCACTAAAGAATTATAATTGCACTCCTACCCTTATCTCAAAAATATATTTCGAGCTCCATAATATTAAATGCTTATTATCTCCCAATGTTAAGATTACAGATATCCATTAATTAAACATAGTTACTGACAATCATATTTAATTAATCTCTTAAATTCCTTGAGATCCTCCGCTTAACTTATTTGATATGTCGGATACAAAATCCACCTGCAGGGTTTGACATAATCAAAACTTATAAGCTTTCTCAAAGGGATATCATCAATCCCAAAATTGAGACATGGATTCCATCATTAATTAATATCCACCACACAATTAATATTGTCACCCAATCCAATGAGATATTGACCCATTTAAGGATCTCACCATTTTAGGGATCAAAGTGTAAATATCAAATGCACGTGTCTATAAATTAACTT
Organism: Hydrangea macrophylla; assembly: GCA_033977485.1. Lineage (NCBI taxonomy): Eukaryota > Viridiplantae > Streptophyta > Magnoliopsida > Cornales > Hydrangeaceae > Hydrangea > Hydrangea macrophylla. The sequence goes on along the minus strand of CM066984.1, from coordinate 80,499,339 downwards.
AAGATTTAGAGCATAAGCACTCATAATAGTCATGAGGTATTAATTATCTTATAAGTCAGTATAAAGATAATTACCCCAAGTCGGTCTCGTTTAATACACAAAGTGTACCAGCATGGTGAGTTGAAACTATACCATTTCCCGTAGTCAAGACAAACCTACTACAACACCATGCTACAGTCCTACTGATGGTGTGTCCAATCCATCTAAGACTGTAAACAAAAATCTTACATTCTACAAGATCCGATGGTCTAATCTTCCGTGTGTAAGCCGAACTCTACAAACCAAACCACCTACTTTGTAGAATGAAAGACACACATGCATAATATTAAATAATATAATATAATACAAATATTGCCCACACAGATTCTTATAAAATGGATTAATTGATTTTATTAAATGAATAATAAATCAACTACATTAAGCATGACTTTTAGTATATATCCCTAACAGGGGGTGGGTGGTGGGGGAGTGGGGAAGAGGTAGAATTTCTGGAATAGTACCTTAGGCATCCACATCCTCGATTTTCCTGCGATATAAATGGCAATGTAAAAATTCTGAATAAGAGCAATTTTCAAGAGAAGAAGAAAGCATAGCTAATTTGATTGAGGTTGTCTTTTTAGGCGCAAAAGAAACTCACTATCCTGGTAATTTGTTTTCAATTGGTTGTCATAATCACCCTGAATGGGAAAATGAAAATTTCAGCCAATTTACAAGTTTATAAAACCCCAAATCACAAAAACCCGAAGTAAACTCTATTAAACCCCAAATCACAAAACGCAGAATCTCAATCAACAATTTTATGGCTTGAATGTTAGAGAGTGAAATGCAAAGTTTTGCACTGTTTGGTTCAATGTAGTAAAGAAAACGGTAGAAAATACAATGGTTTGAAGCAAAAGAGTAATCAACACAATTTGAATTCAGAATTTTCCCCAATTTGTAGATGTAAATTGAGGATTTCCCCCAATTTATAAGTTTATAAAACCCCAAATCACAAAAGCCGAAGTAAACTCTAACCCGATGTTGAGCGACACCTTTTCGATAGTGGATGTGCAAAGCTCACGGCGCACCAGACAAGTATAGAAGAATCGAAAGGAGAAAGAAGAAGTAAAGGAATAAAGTTAAAAAAAAGGGGGGGGAAAAGAAGCAGCGGGTAGTTGTAAATCTGCCATGTCTTCTCCTGGCTACAGCAGCTGATTGAATCACGGAATCCAAGAGGAATTGTAGACGACGAGCACCTCGAAACAAGACCCAGTTGAAAGCCGCATTTTTTGAAGCGGCGCAAATAGAAAGAGAGAAGACCCAGTTCAACGACGATGAGAACAACAAGGACAGAGAAAGAGAGAGAAGCAAACCAATGCGTGGAGTCATGAGACCCTGCGTAGTGTTTATTTGACAGCCAAGCAACAAGCGTAAAATGACTAAAGAAGACTGATTCACCTATATAGTTGTTTAGAAAGCAAGAGTGAGAAATGTTAGGCACACGAGTAATTGTATAGATTAATAGGGGCAAAATAGGAAGTTCATATTTTTTTTACGTGCCTGCTTATCTGTTTTTATAGTACAGTAGATATGGGAATCATTAGCAGTACTCATCACTTTGAGTAACTTTTGACCAAGTATTTTTTGCAATCGAATCGGAGAAGACAATTTGCCAAACAGGCCTTAGAGCATGCATCCACAATGGCAGAGGGTGGTACCACAAGTTAGGATAAACTTAGGCTTTTGTCCCACAACTTAGGGTAAAGTTTTTGGTATGATAGCAGAACATAAGTTTGTTGTACGCCTAAGTTACATTATGATAGGAGCAAACGGTGCACTGAACATCGTATCATAGTGAAACGATTTAAAGAAAACCGTTTGGAGCCAATCAATTTTCTCAAAATTGTTTCGGAGCCAAACAGTTATGAGAAACCAGTTTGGTGTAAACTTTTCTTTTCTTTTCTTTTTTTTTTTTGGGTTAAAAGTTAAAACGATTGGGGTAAAAATCCTCAGCAGCACTCATATAGTTTAGTGGCCAAAGTGCTGCAGGATAGTACTGCCGAGGCTCTGGGTAAGCGGTTTAGTATGTACCGTTTCCATACCACAAATTAACCCTAAGTTTTAACCTAAGCTCACCCACCCGGGGATGCTCATGTGAGAGAGAGAGAGAGAGAGAGAGAGGGAGGAGGAGGAGGTTATAGAATAGGGCCCCAGTTAGAAGAAGAAGAAGCATTTTTGTTCACGCGGCTTGTTTGAGCACGCTATATTGTTCTTTCTATTTCTTACGCACGGATGTAGATAAAACAACTTACTTGTTGTAAACAATTAACATGTGTCCAAATATGTTGGTTGTGTGCTTATGTGACGCAAGTAAGTGGATATTATGTACTCGAGAGGTTAGGCGCCACGTTTTGAAAGGGAAGGGATGCGCGGTGAGAGTACGCTTTTCATCTTTGTCTTTGGTTCATTTTTTGGTAGCTAGCATATACAAATTCTCTCTCCCTTTGGTACTAATTCAAATCATCAATGATAAGACATTGCCACATTGGTATACTGACACACGAAACTATAGACTTTTCATGCGATTTAAAGGACAAGTATTACTGTATTAGACCAAGTTTTGCATTTAACTATAGGGTGTGCGGATGGTCTCCTCTAATAAAACGGTAAAAAATAAATGGCCAAATCATCGACTTTTTTTGATCTAACAATTACAGATATCTCTATTGTATTTTTAAATATTACATTCACCTCTTTTTTATTTTAAAAATAAATGTTATATCTCTGGACAAATCATAAAAAAAATTATTCACTGTCTTTTAAAAATGAAATTTTTTTTAGCAATTATGAAAAAAAAAATTAAAAATCATTGACAAAATTTCAGTATATACAAAATCAAATTTTTACTAAATTTTTTTTTTAAAAAAATATCAACTATAAATTTTAAAAGAAAAATTTAGTGGAAAATCTCATTCTACCACTGTTTGTTGTAATAGACCCACCAATTAGTACTTCCTAATGATAGACCCTATAATTGTAAATGTTGTTAGAGATTAGTCCAAATTTTTCTATTTTAGAATTATTAGATATATTTTCTACCCTTACCTATATATACAGAACCGTATATAAGAAATATATACATATATTAAGGAAGTATTTCAGTTACACACAATCCCATTAATTAGGGATATCTTTTTGGAAATAGCAAAATCCCATAATTGTAGGATTCATATTATACACATCTTGTAGTTTGATATCTCACCATTCTATGTTCATCTAATATTCATTCATCAGACAGTGAACACACAGTCTGTTATTGCAAGTTATCGAAGAATGTATCTAAATCAGTATGATTTTCATACTAGTATAATTTGATAGTGCAAAAGTTCACACTGTATATACATAATGTTTAGAGTTTGTAGTGTAATTTGACAGTGCAAAAGTTCACACTAATCTACCCCTAACCTATATATATATATATAATGCTGATATGTATATTTCGGTCAAACTCAATCCCATAAATCTTGCATATATTTTGGGAAGTTACTAAATCTTGCATATATTTTCGGAATTAAGTTACTAAATGCCATGATTGTAGGGTTTTATACGTTAGAATCTGTCTAATATTACATATATCTTTTTTAATTTCGTATTTCACCATTTTTGGGTGATCTAACAGTCATTCATCACCATCACCAAAAAACAAATTGTGTTAAATTTCACACTAGAATGAATATAAGTGTTAAATTTCACACTCATATTCGAGTTATTCAACAAAAGGAACACTGTCTTATCACAAATTCATTTGCACATTCAGTTTACACTGACTGCAATATTTTATTGACATCACAATTTTCATTCACATAATATACAATTTCGCACCATAACATGTGAAACCAAGAACATGCGTGTTAAATTTTACACTACAACCTTTTGAACCTTATCCTTTGAACTGCAACAAAGTATACAGTTTCACATCGCAACTTTTGAAGCAAGAACAAGAGTGTTAAATTTTACACTACAACCTTTTGGATCACAACCTTTGAACCACAACATAATATACAATCGGATTCCATTGTATAGACTGAGAGAGAGCAGATCCAGTATTGCCATTGTTGTTGAAACCCAGAAAGCTTCCAAGCATCATAATTCAAAACATCAACCGGGTTCGAAACAATCACCAAAATCGAATCGGGCGAGTACTTCGCAAAGTTGGGGCACAATAATCGAGAACATGGCCTTGTTCTTCTGTATCAAGTTCAGCCTGGACTCGCCGGGGTTCTGCCTAGCGCCGGCGGTGACGATACATAGAACAGATCCGACGGTGATCTTGGTCCTCGAGTCGGAGCAGTACGGCCGGAGCCTCACCGTCACGTTTTTGGACGCCTAGGAAGTTTTTTTAGCTTGCAATTGAATATAGAACCATGTATGTTCTTGGAAGGAGGTGGACAATCAATTGATATGTAGTACATTTTTTAGAGAGAGAGAGTATGAAACATTGGAGAAGATGAAATATATATATATATACATTATCTATATTTAGTGTTTAAAATTTAAAAACCCTTGATTTTGGGTGAGTTTAAATGGGAATGATTCTTTTGATGAGTCATAGGGGTAGTTTGGTCACTAAATAAATATATGGACCTATCATTAAAATGTTGTATGGGTTGGGTCAATTACAACAAGCTTAGAGTAGATTGGATTTATTACTAATTAACTCATTTTAAAAACATAAGAATCATCAACAAAATTATCTATTACCACTCTAAAATGAAAAGAATAATAACAATAACGAAAAACAAAACATCAACAATATTTTCTTTAAAAAAATGATTAGTTATATTGTATTTTTGTCTGCTTTATATTTTTAAAATTGTGAACTTGCTCTCAATATTGTGAATGAGCTACTCCAATGAAACTTAATTAGCACAAGCCTTGAACGGGAATTGCCCTACTGTGTGTGTGCATGTGTGTGTGTGTGTGTAAGACTCCACTCAGCATGTTTGTTTTTAAAAAATAAAGCAGACAAAAATGCAATATAACTATTCATTTTTTGAAAAAAAATTGTTGATGTCATTTTATTTTTTCTTTTCATTACTGTTATTATTCTTTCATTTAAAGTGGTAGTAAATAAGTTTTTATGTTTTTAAATTATTATTGATAATTGTAAATGAAAGAGCAATGCTACATTTCCCAAATTTCTTTCCCAAAAGTGTTTTCCAACACATGTGGCAGTGAACCCAATTGATTTTGATTGGTTGTGATGTTAAAGTAATTCAACTATGGTCTCACTTTAATATCATTTGGGATGAAAATTTGGTAAGCATAGTATTACTCTAAATAATTATCCTAATATCTTTCACCTACAATTTGGACAAAAAAGTTAAATGGTTTAAATTTAAAACAAAATCTGTAAACTATTGTAAGTTAGGCTGAAGATTATAAAACCTAAATTTGAAATTTTTTAAATTTTTATTTTCGAGTTGTCAATTTTTATAAAGTTAGGACTAAATATTATAAATCTAAATCTGTAAAATTTGCTAATGTATATATAATTTTATATAATGCGTGCGCGCACACACTCACACAAACACACACCCACACATGTGCATATATATATATATATATATTTAAATAATGAGATAAGAGGTAAATTGGTAATCTTACACTCAAAAAGTAGGTAGAGGGGAGGTGAGTGTTATTTTTCAAACTAGAGGAGAGGTCCCTGTAATTGTCATATACCTCAAGGGAGGTCAGTGTAATTTTCCCTAAATAAATTGTTTGATATTTATTGATGAGAATTCTGAAGTCGTTGAGAACAGATTGGAAGATTTAACCTCATCATTTAAAAACATAAATAAATTTAAGTTGATCACGATTAAGAATAAGCCAAAGTTGCATAGGTTGGTATAGCTCAAGTGGCAAAGAGCTTGGTATATTTAAGTCCCCTCCAATGTATAAGTTCGATATTCGAATCTCATCCCCGTCCCCCTATTTCAAAAATAAAAAAAATAAAAAAAGAAAAGAAAAAGAATAAGCCAAAGTTGTTAACCCCTCAGTTCTCCCTCCCAATCAAGGGATGCTTTTTGAAATTCCAATTATTTATGAAAGTTCATTTTATTCAAATACTTATAATTAAGAAAAGAAATAGACTCTTATTAACATCCTATTCAACAAAAAATTTGAATTTCTTTAGAAGTCTTTCTTGTTTAATTATATTTATGAATGAGTAATATATGGAAAACTCTTCAATACACAAAGCCAGTTTTGGTGCATATACACTAAAGCCCCCCACAACCATTGAATGATGTCCACGAGAGATCCCAGCCATCCACCTAATTAACTCACTTTTAAAGCAACTCCCAACTCCTCCCTCTACCTCTTCAGTAGTAGCCCAAACCCCTTCATTTTTTGGGCAGTCAATAACTGTGGGTCCCAAACATGACTTTTAGGGCTTGTTTGGAAAAGACCAAAAGTTCAGTCCAATACTAACTTTTTTTTATTCTTATAGGAACCTAGTTTAGTGAGTCTTTATTTCTCACATAAGATTCGTGACCAGTCTAATAACAATGTTAAAATAGATTCTAATACGGTGTCATTTAGGCCCTCCACCATATTGTGACAAGTGGCAAGGAAGATACGGTCCGGCTGCACTAGATACCATCTTGGTGGAACGGGTCTATATGACCGTTGGACCAAAACCAAGTAGTTACTCTTGTTCCAGGAAAATAGGAACAGATGGCCAATGACTTGAGAAGTGGGACACGTGGCAGACCACGAAGTCACCCAACCCAATGGTACATAACAAGAGTCCAGCCCATAACAGGGTAGTGGAAGACTGTGCTGAAAAGGCCGCAGTCAGTTGAAGCTAATCCCTATTAATACACGGGCGAATAAACGAAGAAGGTACACAATCTGCTCCATTCTAAGTTCCAATTAAAAATTCTCTTTCCCAACTGTTAACTTAGTCATTGGAGGAGACTGAGAGAGCACAACCCCCCTTGAGTCTTTCCTTTTCCTTGTGTGCAGGATCTAGCTCTGAAAAACCATCGACTGCTGCTCAGTCTATAACTGTTGTCAGCCCGGCCTGAAGCGAGCTACATCAATTGGTGCTTTCTATGGGAAACAACAGTTTCTCTTTATCACTCCTTTGTCCTTTTTTAGCCAGCACAATGGTTTTTGCTAGGTCTTCTTCGACCCATCCTTCTCAATGAGGTATCGCAAATCCTCCAACTCCAAAAGTGTTAACTGACGCAAATCCACCACTTCAGCCACCTTGCCCTCTAAATACTATGGAAATGATGATGCAACAGATTAGAAGCTTGATTGACACTGTGCAAACCTTGGTCCATCAGCAATAGGCAATGTCCCAGCTGGTGGGAAGCCAGTTCAGCCCACCATGGGACCATAGAGAAGATGACCCTCCAACCAGGACCTCTCACAGCTCAGTAGTCAGAGAGCCTAATGAGGTGCGCCGCAAAGAGGGAGAACACGTCAATGAGTCTGGTGATCTTCCCAGGGAGGAACCAAAAGGTCATCCAAAAGACAACGTGAAGGATCACCTGAGGATGGAACAACCAGAAGAAGACTCTCCCGAGGCATGGAGCTTAGAGCAGAGCAGGAATTGCAAGAACTCCTGGGGCAAGCTTGGGCCACGTTCGTAAGGACAATAACAGATGAGCTCCCTCCGAAAGGATTCACATTGTCGAAATTCACAATGTACGATGGGAAGACAGACCCCACAGAGCACCTTGGTCATTACCAACAGGTTATGGCTCTGTATAGCCATAGTAATGTTTTGATGTACCGAGCTTTCTCAAATACATTGACTGTCACAACTTTATCATGGTTTAATAGGCTTCCACCCAGGTCGGTCACATCATTCGCTAATCTAGGGGTGAAGTTCATTAACCAATTCCTAACAAGCAAGAAGATAAAAAAAGAGCCTGACCATATGCTCACCATATGACAAGCTAAAGGAGAGGGCCTGAGAGACTACATAACTCGATTTAATGCAGAACTCAACACGATGGAAGGCTGCAATCAGGGCTTTGCTAATTCAGTGCTGAAGGCAGGGCTGCACCCCGACCTATTTCTAATGTCAATCAGCAAAAATCCCCTAAAAAATCACGTGGAATTGCTGGCCAAGGCTAATAAGTACATTTTGTTAGAAGATATGAACGCAGCCCGAAAAGAACTGCGAAGCATGATTGATTCAATGCCACTGAAGAAAGAATTCAAAGAAGAAAAGAAAAGGCCAAGGTTTCCAGAAAAGCCTGCCCGTAAGGCAGACTTAAGGAGGACAGAGCTATACACTCTCCTGAACACTTCGTTGTCCTAAATCTTGGATCAATCGAAGGGAAGGAAAGATTTAAATGGCCAGAGCGCCTAAAGGGAGACCCCTAAAAAAGAGATAGGTAAAAATCTTGCGACTTCCACAAAGATCACGGTCACACCATGGACGAATGTAACATTCTCAAATGAGAGATCGAAGAACTGATCAAGCGTGGAAGGTTCCGTCAGTACATTGTAGGGCCTGATGATAGGCCTAAAAGATAAGACGATAGGAGAGATGGCTGAGATAATCGGCGAAATAGAAATCAGGAACAACCTCCCCTGAAGCAGTACATACAGTTGAACGTTATACATATCCTCCATGGAAGATCTAGAAACTCCAGAGAATCAAACAGGGCTCACAAGAGGCTAGCGCGAGAGGCTCAGTACCCTCATATACGGGTCTTCAACTGTGAAAGAGAGCCAAAAGTGACACCTCGTATCACCTTCACTGATCAAGATCTCATAGGGGTTTACCTCCTATATGGTGATGTCGTGGTGGTTACTTTAAGGATATCTAACTTCGACATTAGAAGAGTCCTTATTGATAATGGAAGTTTGGTCAACATCATTTTCCTCTCCACCTTAAAGAAGATGGACTTCAATATGAGAAGAGTAGAGCCTGCCAAGTCCAACCATATAGGCTTCAGTGGAGAAGTCAAGGTTCCTGAAGGCCAAGTAATTTTATCAATCACTGTGGGAGAAGAAACCAACTGTATTACCACTTTGGACAAGTTTCATGTCGTGAAGCTAATCATTCGAGAAGCTGTGGTAACCATCCGAGGGGATCAGGAGGAGGCAAGAGAATGTGGTTGTACGGTGCTCAAATCGTCAAATGCTAGATAGCAATCATTGAGCCTCCTCCTGCAAAGCAAGTAACTCAGGATCAGTTGGCTTTGAGAGAGGATGAAGACCTAGATATAGAAAGGACTTTAGTGTTGGAACCCAATGAAGAGGTTGAGGAAATCCTAATCAGCGAACTGTACCCCCTTAGGACAATGAAGATTGGAATGTAACTTGGCATCCAACAAAGGTCATCGCTCATCTATTTCTTGAAGGAGCATATATCGGTCTTTGTTTGGTCAATTTAGGAGCTGGTCAGGATCGACCCTCAAGTTATTACACATCATCTTTCCATTGACCCTTCTCATCCTCCAGTCAGACAGAATAGGAGAGCCTTTATTGCTGAGAGGAATGAAATCATTAATGCAGGGATAAATAGACTTCTGGAGGTGGGGCATATCAAGGAGGTCCACTACGCAATATGGTCGGCTAACACGGTGGTGGTCCCAAAGAAAGGAAGAAATGGAGGGTCTGCATAGATTATACCGACCTGAATAAGGCCTGCCCGAAGGATAGCTTTCCCATCTCTAAGATGGATCAACTGGTGGATTCAACAGTAGGGAACAAACTACTGTCTTTTATGGATGCATACTCAGGCTACAACCACATTAAGATGGACCCCTTAGACCAGGAAAAAACCTCTTTCATCACCAGTAGAGGTCTTTACTGCAACAGGGTCATGCCATTCGGATTAAAGAACGCTGGAGCAACCTATCAAAGGTTGGTCAACATGATGTTCCAAGATCAGATTGGCAAATCAATGAAAATATATATCGATGATATGCTCATAAAAAGCAAGCGCGGTGAAGACCATATTAGCCAATTGAGGGAGACCTTTAAGGCCCTTCAAAAGTTCTAGCCAAAGCTAAATCCTTCCAAGTGCGTATTCAGGGCATGAGTAGGAAAATTCCTGGGTTTCCTGGTGTCTCAGAGAGGAATAGAGGCAGATCTAGGCCAAATCAAGTCCTTATGGAAATGAAGTCCCCTAGGACGAAGAAGGATATCCAGTGCTTGAATGGTAGATTAGCAGCACTGAACTGTTTGATCTCTAAAGCTTCAAACAAATGCCTTCCCTTCTTCAAAGCCTTAAGAGGGAGAACAACGTATGGATGGACAACTGAGTGTGAAGTCACTTTTCAAGAACTTAAGACCTAATTGGGAAGCCCAAAGTTGCAATCCATACTAGAGCCTGATGAATCTCTGTACCTTTACCTGGGTGTCTCATACTATCCTGTCAGCTCGGCATTGATCAGGGAAGTGCAAAAGATCCAAAAGCCAGTTAATTACGTAAACAAGACACTCCCGGAGGTTGAAAAGAGATACACGTGTCTTGAAAAATTAGTTTATGCTTTGGTCATGTCAGCACAAAAACTCAGGCCATGCTTCCAAACACATACCATCATCATTCACACGGATCATCCCCTCTAATCTGTACTCCACAAGCCAAAAGTTTCTAGAAGATTGACTAAATGGGTTATAGAGCTCAGGGAGTTCAATATCCACTTTGAGCCCAGGACAGTCATACAAGCTTAGGCCTTGGCTGACTTCATAGCAGAATTCACTAGAGAAGGCTCTGCCACAGATCTGGCAGTGAAACCTTAATAATGGGAGTTATACACTAACGATGCTTTAAATAAGAAAGCTTCTAGAGCCGGTATCATCCTGAAAACTCCAAAAGGAGAAGTGTTGGAGAAATCGGTGGCTTTTGGTTTCAAAGCCTTAAATAATGAAGCAGAGTATGAAGCTTTGATCATTGGCATACAACTAGTAAGATTGTGTGGGGCCTCGACCCTCAAAGCTTACTGCGATTCCCAGCTGGTAGTCGGCGAAGCAGGTGGTGAGTTTGAGGTAATCAAGCAGAGCAGATTGGTTGGCCAAGCTAATAGCTTTCGGGGAACAATCCTAGGATCTAGCAATCAAGATTAGTTTCCAAGAAGCTCCAAGTACCCAATGTCCAAGAAAGACGCATCTCAACAACATTGGGGGCCTTCTAGGATCTTATATGGAACCTATATTGTTACTACATAAGAGATGGGAAGCTGCCTGACAACAAACAACAGTCCAGGAAGCTGAGAATCAGAGTAGCTCATTATGTGCTCCTAGATGGGGTGCTGTATAGGAGGTCCTTCTCACAACTGCTACTCAGGTGACTGACTCAATACCAAGCAGATTACTTCATTAGGGAAATTCATGAGGGAGTTTATGGGAACCATATCGAACCAGAACCCTGGCACACCGAGCTCTAACGTTGGGTTACTACTGGCCCAGTATGAAGTTTGACGCTCAGGAGTTGGTAAAGAAATGTGATAAATGTCAAAGGTTTGTGAGATATGTACACCAGGCTCTACAGCCTATGACCCCTATCCAAATCCCCTAGCTGTTCATGTAATGGGAATGGATATGTGGGCTCTCTCCCAATAGCTAGAGGGGGAAAATTTTGTGGTCATCGCTGTGGATTATTTTACGAAGTGGGCAGAAGCAGAAGCATTGGCTAAAATTGGCCAGGTAGAAATGAAGAGCTTCGTGTGGAAAAGCGTGGTATACAAATTTGGTGTTCCCCACATCGTGATAATGGAGAACGGTACCCAATTCGAGGGATAACTCTTCTAATAGTTCTGTGAAGGCCTATAGATCAAACATCACTTCTCTTCTCCTGGGCACCCACAGGCTAATGGCCAAACTGAGGTAACAAACAGGACCATTCTTGACACCATGAAGAAGAGGCTGGAAGGAGCTAAAGGACGTTGGCTGGACAAACTACTAGAGATATTGTGGTCATACAGAACCACTAAGAGAACGACTACAAGTGAATTGCCCTTTACTCTGACCTACGGGATAGAGGTAGCCTTACCGGTAGAAATTGGTATGTCGACCCCCAGAACTAAATCCATACCTATTATGGAGGAGCTAGGTCTGCACCTTGCTGCCAAATCACAAAACAGCCAAGGCTGCATCAAAATTTGGATCTCCTGGAAGAAGCTAGAAATTAGGCCTTGCTCCGGCTTGCAGCTTACCAATAGTGGATCTCAACATATTTTAAAAAAGGGTAAAGCCCAAATGTTTAACCTTGGGGATTTAGTGTTAAGAATAGTCTTTCCAAACACAAAAGATCCCATCGAGGGCAAACTGGCTCCAAATTAGGAAGGGCCATACAGAGTGGTTAGAATCAACAGACCAAGAATGTACTGGTTGTAGGACATGGACAACGAACCAGTCCTAAGGCCCTGACATGCTGAACATTTGAAAAAGTACTATATGTAGCACGGTATCATGTTTCGTTTATTTCATGCACAATAAATAAAGCAATTTCGTTACCGATTATTTTTGATTTAGCTGCCAAAGTTATTCAACTTGCCGATTTTAAAAATCTTAGGATGTTCTTAGTGCTTAAATTTGAGAATGTAAACATTATCAGCAAATTAAGAATGAGCCATTGCAATTAAAAAAGCAAAAGAACACGCGTATATCAAAATTCATTATTTATTTACAAATAACTGGCACCGCACCCTTCAAAAAGCAAATAAACAAAACATAAATACATAAAACCATTAAGCACCCTTATCATTAAGGGCCTTAACATCATCTTCTAAGGTCTTCACCTTGGCCACCAACTCTTTGACAGTAATCTCCAAGGCATGGGAATCCACCTCCTGCATGATGGACTCTGTCTACATGAGGGCACTTTCCCTCTCCACCTTCTGCAGGCGCTCTTCTAAGTTTTCCAGTGAGAGCCCTACCCAGGAACTAGGCACCTTCGACCGAGCCTTCTTCAGTTGAGTAAGAGATTTTACTTCCTCAATCTTCTCTTTTCCTTTTTTGGATGGAGCAGGAGGTGAATCAGGGCTCTCTAAAGGATCAGAGTTAGCAGATAGTGAGGTCGCCCCCTCGGTCAGAGAAGACCTAACTATTGGACATGAATCAGAAGCCATGGACCTGGTAAACCAATGTGACCTAGAAGCAACCGCGGCAGAAGTTGTGATCGGAACATCACCGCCAGCCCCCTTACCTATGGGACCTTCATCCCGGAGAGGGTTTAAAAGATCAAGAAATGAAAAGCCAACCTCAATGGCTCGGCTGATCACGTTCTCATCAGCACTAGCAGCAAGAACCCTGAATGCTGCATATGACTCCCCAGCATATTCGGGATCAAACTTCTGTGGTGGGCAAATAGAGTAATCATCTAACAAGTTACTAGCAATGACCATCCTCGAGTATTGATGTTAGTTCTTGTTGGGAAAACCATCCAACCCCTTCATAAGACACTTTACCTCAATACCGACTCGCAAATATGGTTCACCTCTACCAGTATTGAGGCTATAATAGTGAGCAACCTCACAAATACCCATAAAGATCCCAAGACTAGCATAGGGCACCGATGACCCAGAGAAGACACACTAAGTTAGTATGATAGATGGACAATAGGAAGTGCAATCCCTGTAGAAGATTTCAAAATAGAGCGGGTAGTGGAAATCGCAGCCCCACTACCATCAGCAGATAACTACTAATAACAATAGATGGGAAGGCCACGACCTCCCCCTCCATGAATGGACAAACCTCAATGTCATCAAGGATTTTGTAATCCCTCCTGAACGTGGCAAGCCCTTCATCAGAAGTCAGGTTGATTCGAGAAGACATGAATAATAGCGTGAAGGATGCAGAGATTATAGGAAAGCGATTAGAAGACATAGAAAGTGTAATACCCTATATTTTTGTAATATAATATATGAATAAGACCTTACATGCTTCTTTTAATACTTGTATGAGCTTTTCCTTACCCTTGGTATAATTTTGATACCAATCGATTGGTATGAATACCAATCGATTGACACTTTTACCAATCGATTGGAGCATTAATACCTAATACTAATCGATTGACATTAATACCAATCGATTGGAAGCAGCTGGGCAGATTCTCTTGCTTTGGCTGGGGTTTGTCCACGTGAACACATATCCCCTATATACATGTGACCCTTTTATGTGTTTTTCCTTTTTCAAAAAAATAGAGAGAGAGAGTGAGGAGGAGCTTGTGTGTGTATTATGTGTGTATATATACTTATATATACATATACACACACATATATATATATTCATACACTCACACACACACATGCAGAGATGGACTGAGAAGAAGAAGAAGATCAGGAGAAGAAGAAAAAAGAAGAAAAGAGAAGAAGAAGAGAAAAAGAGGCAGAGAAGACTGAGAGAGAGAGAGAGAGAGGGAGAAGCCATTGAAGGTCCAAGCTCCAAAACACACAACCAAACACACCCTTAACACCTAAAGTGTGTTCTAAACTCATTGAGTAGCAATATACTGATGTTAAAACGCGTTTGAATGAAGAAATAGAGTTTAAATGATGATTTTCTCGTGTTTATTCATGCTGGACAGTCTTCACTGTGAAGAAGACAAAGTCCCAACGGATTGGACTTGTCCCAATCGATTGACATCCCAATCGATTGACATTTATGGCAATCAATTGACATATGATCCAATCAATTGAACTTTTTACCAATTGATTGATACTATTTTTATACCAATCGATTGAACCCTTGTCCCAATCGATTGGAAGTTACAGAATGTTGATTATCTTGTTCAGTTTATATTATAACTGTTTAGTTGTTTATTTACTGTTCAGTATCTCTAGCATGCTTTATTATTGTAATACAGATCTAATAATGAGATAATGCAACGTAGAATCATAGTGACAATGAGGTTAATGGATAATGGTTGTAACGTTAGATGGCGTAATAATTGTGAATCCTTTGGAGTTAACGTTCATTTCATTCAGAGTAGTCAGGCCACATTGGGATTGTCATGTGTTAATGTTAGAGTTGAACTTAAGTAGGTTTGTTAAGATTTGGGAATCTTATGTGTGCGGGCTTTGGTCGATCATATATTCTTAAAAGCGGTAGACAGACGAAGGTGTCTATGACTGCGGTGGACTGGACCATTTGCCCTAAGATGGCCAGATGATCTAATCATACGTTCTTAAAAGCGGTAGACAGACGAAGGTGTCTACGACTGCAGTGGACCATGATCAATGGTAGACATCGCTAAGTCATGGCTATAGAATGATGTACTGTTGCTTAAAGCATTATATCCCTGTAGTGTGGTGAACTGTGCATATATTCTTAAAAGCTGGGGATGGACTGACGTGGTATCCATGACTGTGGTGGACTGTGCATATGCTTTTAAAAGCGGTGGACGGAGCAATGGTGTATCCCTAAGAAGTGAACTACCGTCGAGTTGGTTCCCTTATCATAAGGTATCGTCGGTCTTAAAATAAGTAAGAAGTTAGTAATCGGATCATCGGAATGATTAGAGGAGTTACCCTCACTAAATCTTAATGGTTATCGTTTATAACTTGTTATAACTTCAATAGTTGATACCCTGTTAGTATCTAATTCACTCAGATTTTATTAAGCTGACGGCGTTTATGCTGCTGGACATTTCCATGTTCCAGCGCACCCTGGTTATGATTATATAGGTGAAGGACCTGCAGGCGAGAACTACTATGCCAGTGATGATGTCCCGACGGAGGACTACCCCGAAGGAGGTCAGGCAGAGGAAAACTACTACACGAAGGACTACCTCTACGCTAACTGAAGATTAGGCTAGATTATAGTTTAATTATCTTAACTGCTTTCCAGACCTTTTTGTAATCAGGTATATGTTGCCTTAACAATTATACTTCTGCTGTATTTTTTTTTATTCGAGACTCTGATGTGTAATAATTAGTAACCTCCTTTTTACCTTAAGTTCTGTGCTAACCAGAACTTAGATTTCATTCTTGTTATCTCCTTTACTTATTATCCCTTAGTACTGCCTGGTATGGACAATCTGTGACTTCACCAGTCGCTGCCTTTGGACCCAAAAAGGAAATTTATTTTTCTCTATTTTTTCCATTCTGGGGCGTGACAGAATTTTTGGTATCAGACCCTAGGTTTTATACCTTTTCGCTCACATGTTGTTCCACACCATCTGGTCCTAGAACCTTGAGATTTCATAGATGAGTATTAAGATTAGTTCTGACTTAAGGTAGCTTCTTTTCAGGTAGCATGACACCACTGCTGTTTGTTCCAGATGAGTTTGTAGGACACTATGTGTATGAGGATAGTATTGCGCCGACAGATCCACAGTACTATGCCTGGAAGGTTAGGCAGAGAGCCCTCATCGAGACAACATGAGACATGCAGATTGAGCAGCTGAGATTTGGGACCCAGGACCCGAAGGTGATACGTCACGAGATGATCTACCGCAAGGAGACTTTTTGACTCATCGAGGAAGATTCACTATAGATGCTAAGAGACCGTTTCTCTTATCATGTTCTACTTTCAGAGGTTAGAGCAGCGCCTCCGCCTCCCCCGACAGAGCCACCACCCCAGACACCTCTACCCCCACCAGAGGAGGACATGGTTGATGTACCCCCAGCAGACGAGGACCCAGAGAATGAGGGTGAGGACGACGACGATGATGAGCCAAGAGATGACAATGATATGGAGGATAAGGAGGACGAGGACATTGATGATGAGGAGCCAGAGCATAATCCATAGGAGGACCCAGAGGACCCCGAGGACCCAGCTGGTATGGACATGCCAGTTGGCATAGATATTGTAGTAGCAGAGGGTTATCCGATAGAGGATGAGGCTATAGCAAATGATGATGCTGGTGATGACGCTGTGGTACCAGTCTTACCAGGTGAAGTTATAGCATAGCTGGCAGCAGAGTGGGCTACAGATATGGCTGCACACCCCCATGGATTTGAGATAGATGCACCAGAGTTGGAACAGGCTATGGCACAGGCTGAGGCACTCACAGCTGCATTCGATGCTGCCCAGGCTAACCTGGCCGCTGATATGGGAGACTTGGGAGTTGTTGTGGAGCATAAAGAACCCGAGATGGTTGAGGATGTTGTGATAGAGGATGAGGACATGATGGATGATGATATGGATGAGGATGATGTTCTATCTTAGGTTGCCCCAGAGGACAAGGCTTCCATCTATGGATCTGATGTGGACAACTTTTTGAGTCCAGTACCATTAGGACTTAGACTTTTTCTTTTGACTTCAGGACATGTTGTCCACTTACTCTTGACGCTTACATAGACAGCTATTGACCATAGCCTTTTTATATAGGTAGCCACTGGTGGTGGTTTGTTCATATCTTTTTTGCTAGATCTTGTGTAGGATCATGTACTACGTGGTACACAGATGATCTATTGTGTACACCGCTATACATCTTTTGGGTATATATATACATATGGCAGATCGTTTCTTTTGTTTATTTATGATATTGTTTCATTACCTAGATTATGTTGTGATTTAGATTGGTGCTGTGCTTCTTGTTGTTTTAATTGTGGTTATTTCGCCGAGAAGATTGTTAGCTAATCGTTAGATCTCTTATAGGTGCAGCTCACATAGAACACTATGGCTAGGAACACGAGATATCAAGTGAGATTAGGAGCACACATTCCTAAGGGTATGGACCTGACTGGAGTCTTCAAAGCATTCATGAAACAGATGGAACACATTGGTGACACCTACAATAATGCCAACCATCGAGCTAACAATGGCAATAACCATGCTGCTCTTCTACAACAAACAGGCGACAAATTATTGGAACGATTTCGTGGCTTGCGACCCGAGAAGTTCGACGGTAGGGTAGAATCATGGAAAGCCGAGCAATGGGTACGAGAGTTGGAGTTAATCTTCGAAGCCCTGGAATGCAGTGAACTTGACAAGAGACGTCTAGCCGCATTTCAACTGACTTATTCTGCCACAGACTGGTGAGAGGTCGAGAGAGCCACAATCGGGATCGACGCTGCAAGGAGAATGCCTTGGGAATTATTCAAGACTCGATTTCTTGAGAAGTATTTCCCCGAGGACGAAAGAGACCAACAAGAAAGGAATTTCCTGAGTCTGACTCAAGGGAATTGGACGGTCAGGGAGTGTACCACACAATTCGAGCGACTTTCTCGCTTTTCTCCACACATGATAGATACCCCCGCCAAGAAGGTCAAGCAATTCTACCAAGGACTTAACCCACACCTCCAGCACATGATGATAGGCCATCTAGGCCAGTCGTTTGAAGGGATTATCCGTCTCACTTCAAGTTTGGAGAAGGATACTTATCTTACGCAAGGACTACAAGCGAATCGACCTCTACCTAGGACCTTCCAACTGAGGAACTTTCCAGCGTAGTCGTCAAGGAGCAATTAGGGATAGAAACCCCAGATTAATAACTATCAAGGAAATAAGCACACATGGGACGGGACAAGGAAGCCCCATCTAACTTTCCTCGATAGCAGAATCGATAACAAGGACCACCTCAGGCACAGTCTGCCGCCCAGCGACAGAACACTGATGGATGTTTTAACTATGGAGTGCCTGGACATATTGCAAGGTATTGCACAGCTCCGAAGACTAACCGCCGCAGTGACATCGTCTGTCGTAACTGTGACAAGCTTGGTCACACGAGCAAGGATTGTCGAGCACCTCGCGGAGGCTACTATGGAGCGCCTGCTCAAGGACAACAAGGAAAGGTTATGGTAAATTCCATCATCCCTGGCAATGCAGGATACGATGCTGAGGAACAACAGAACTTGGAAGGTACACTCATTTTATTTCACAGTCAAGTTAGAGCTTTGTTTGATACCCCTGTCACCCGTTCTTTCATAGCTATTAAGATTGTGCATGACTTGGGTTTGATACCCCTAACACTTGAACCGGCCCTTAATGTCGCTTCGCCTTTAGGAGTAACTGTTAAGTTGGGTAAGGTATGCAAGGATTGTATCTTAACCATAGAAGATAGAAATCTCCCGACAGACTTGATAGTTTTGTCGATGTCTGAGTTCGACGTGATCCTAAGAATGGATTAGCTTACCAAGTATGGAGCCATTCTAGATTGTATTAGTCGGACCATTGTCGTTTCAACACTTGGTTGCCCGTAGATCAGATTCCAATATCAGCTGTTGAGCGACATGTTCATTACGAGTTGCTTAGCTGCGATCGAGAGTTCAAGCACAGGGCTTACTATCAACCAGATCCCCGTCATTCAAGATTTTGAAGATGTATTCCGAAACATCTCTGGACTTCTGCCAAAGAGAGAGATAGACTTCTGCATCGAGCTAGAACCCGGAACATTGCCGATTTCCAAAACCCCGTACCGGATGGCACCGACAAAAATGTTGGAATTGAAGAAGCAAGTTCAGGAACTTGAAGACTTAGGTTTCGTTCGCCCGAGTATGTCACCTTGGGGAGCACCAGCCCTATTCGTGAAGAAGAAAGATGGAGAATTACGACTCTGTATCGACTACAGAGAGCTGAATAAGGTCACGATCAAGAATCGATATCCACTTCCCCGGATAGACGACATGTTCGATCAATTACAAGGATCAAGGATATTCTCGAAGATTGATTTGCGTTCAGGATATCATCAGTTACTAGTTCGACCAGAAGATATACCGAAGACTGCCTTCAGGACGAGGTACAGACACTATGAGTTCTTAGTGATGTCCTTTGGGTTGACCAATGCCCCGACAGTATTTATGGACCTAATGAATAGAGTATTCAAACCTAATCTGGATCAATTCGTTATAGTATTCATCGACGACATCCTGATTTACTCGAAGACGGAAGAAGAGCACAAAAAACATCTATAGCTTTTTCTCAGGGATAATAGCCTGTATGTGAAATTCAGCAAGTGTGAATTCTGGCTTCAGGAAGTCAAATTCTTGGGACATGTGATATCTCAGGATGGAATTTCTGTAGACTCATCCAAGATCGATGCAGTCTTAAGTTGGAATGCACCGACTAATGCGATCGAGGTTAGAAGTTTTCTTGGATTGGCTGGATATTATCGGAGATTCGTGGAGGGATTCTCCAAGATCGCAGGACCATTGACAAGTTTGACAAGGAAGGAGATAAAGTACAAATGGACTGATAAGCATGAGGATGCATTTTGTGAATTAAAAGAGAGACTAACCTCAGCACCTATACTTGCGATACCCAAAAGTGGTGAACGATTCATAATCTACAGTGACGCATCACACCAAGGACTTGGTTGTGTGCTAATGCAAGATGGAAAAGTGATTGTATACGGATCAAGACAATTGAAGCCGCATGAGAAGAATTATCCAACGCATGACTTTGAACTAGCTACAATTGTGTTTGCCCTGAAGATTTGGAGACACTACTTGTATGGAAAAAAGTTTGATCTATTCTCAGATCACAAGAGTTTGAGGTACTTGTTCTCTCAGAAGGAGTTGAACATGCGACAATGAAGATGGATGAAACTACTCAAGGACTACGATTTCTCTTTGCAATATCATTTGAGTAAAGCAAACATTGTAGCTGATGCTTTGAGTCGAAGGCCACGCCTTTTGATCGCTTCAATTTTGATTAGAGGATGACGAGCATTGGAGACGTTAGCCAGATTTGACCTCCAACCAGTGGGATCAAGAGAAGGATAACACGTTGGATGTTTGGTCGTACAACCAACTCTCATCAGCTGTATCTTGGACGCTCAAGAGTCAAACGAAGATTTAAAGCTGTGGTTTGCTAAGATGTCCGCGAAGGAACCAGAAGTATGGAATATTAGTACGGACGGAGCATTGAGATGCAAGGGTAGACTTTGTGTGCCAAATGACGGTAGTTTTAGAAAATATATTTTAGATGAAGCGCATAAGTCAAGGATGACTATCCATCTCGGAGGAAACAAGATGCATAAGGACTTGACGAGGAACTTTTGGTGGGAAGGAATGAAATGTGAAGTGGTCGAGTACGTGTCGCAATGTCTTGTTTGCAAACAAGTAAAGGCAGAACATCAAAGACCGCTCGGACTTCTACAGCCGTTACCGATTCGCCAGTGGAAATGGGAACACATCACCATGGATTTCGTGGTTGGATTGCCAAAGTCTCAACAAAACCACGACGCTATTTGGGTAATAGTAGATCGACTCACCAAGTCGGCGCATTTAATCGCATACAGCATGACGTACCCAGTTGGATGATTGAGCCGGATGTATCTACAGCAAGTCGTGAGACTGCACGGTGTACCTGTCTCAATAGTTTTGGATCGATATTCGTGCTTCAACGCAGAATTCTTGAAGAGCCTTCAAACAGCAATGGGAACTTCATTGAACTTGAGTTCAGCCTTTCATCCACAAACAGACGGCCAAACAGAATGGGTCAATCAAGTGATGGAGGATATGCTATGAGCTAAGTAGGAGATTGTGTCATTCAATTCGAGAGTTCATGGGAGACACATCTACCTTTGATCGAGTTCGCCTACAGCAACAGTTATCATACGAGCATAAGGATGGCACCGTTCGAAGCTTTATACAGAAGGCCTTGCCGATCATTGCTATATTGGGCCGAAGTCAGAGATAGTCAACTACTTGGGCCTGAGATTATTCGAGAAACCAGCGAGAAGATCCAAATCGTACGAGAGAAGATGAAGATAGCACAATCCAGACACACAAGAGCTTTGTCGACAAGTGACGGAAGGATCTAGAGTTTGCAGTTGGAGATCATGTACTACTCAAAGTTTTGCCAGTTTGAGGTATCGTCAGATTCGGATAGAAGAGAGGCAAGCTATCGTTGCGAATCATCGGGCCATTCGAGATTCTAGAACGTGTTGGGAAGGTTGCTTATCGACTTGCGTTACCGCCGAAGATGTCGAGAGTGCACAACATTTTCCACATCAGCATATTGAGGAAGTGTGCCCATAACCTAGCGCTTGAGATCAATTTTGAAGATATCGAGGTGAACGAGAATGCGACAATCAACAATAGACTGGTGCGTATTCTAGACCGAGGAGTGAAGAAGCTCATAAATAAAGAGATTCCACTAGTGAAGATTCAGTGAAAGCTCCAAGACGAGGGAGAAGCTTCATGGGAGGTGGAGTCAGAGATGCGAGAGAAGTTTCCATTTTTGTTTTGAAGCCTGCTTACTTTGAATTTTGGGGACGAAATCTGTAATAAGTGGTGGATGATGTAATACCCTGTATTTTTGTAATATAATATATGAATAAGACCTTGTATGCTTCTTTTAATACTTGTATGAGCTTTCCCTTACCCTTGGTATAATTTGGATACCAATCGATTGGAGCATTAATACCTAAAACTAATCGATTGACATTAATACCAATCGATTGGAAGCAGCTGGGAAGATTCTCTTGCTTTGGCTGGGGTTTGTCCATGTGAACACATATCCCCTATATATATGTGACCCTTTCCTGCGTTTTTACTTTTTCAGAAAAACAGAGAGAGAGTAAGAGGGAGCTTGTGTGTGTGCATTGTGTGTATATATACACTTATGTATACATACACACATATATATATATATTCATACACTCACACACAAACACAGAGATGGACTGAGAAGAAGAAGAAGAAGATCAGGAGAAGAAGAAGATAGAAGAAAAGAGAAGAAGAAGAAGAGAGAAAGAGGCAGAGAGAGAGAGAGAGAGAGGGGGGGGGGAAGCCATTAAAGCTCCAAGCTCCAAAACACACAACCAAACACGCCCTTAACACCTAAAATGAGTTCTAAACTCACTGAGTAGCAATATACTGATGTTAGAACGCATTTGAATGAAGAAATGGAGTTTAAATGATGATTTCTCGTGTTTATTCATACTGGACAATCTTCACTGTGAAGAAGACAAAGTCCCAATCGATTGGATTTGTCCCAATCGATTGACATTTATGGCAATTGATTGACATATGATCCAATCAATTGAACTTTTTACCAATCGATTGATACTATTTTTATACTAATCGATTGAACCCTTGTCCCAATCGATTGGAAGTTACAGAATGTTGATTATCTTGTTTAGTTTATATTATAACTGTTTAGTTGTTTATTTACTGTTCAGTATCTCCAGCATGCTTTATTATTGTAATACAGATGTAATAATGAGATAATGCGACATAGAATCATAGTAACAACGAGGTTAATGGATAATGGTTGTGACATTAGATGGCGTAATAATTGTGAATCCTTTGGAGTTAACGTTCATTTCATTCAGAATAGTCAGGCTACATTGGGATTGTCATATGTCGATGTTAGAGTTGATCTTAAGTAGGTTTGTTAAGATTCGGGAATCTTGCATGGGCGGGCTTTGGTAGATCATATGTTCTTAAAAGCGGTAGACAAACGAAGGTGTCTACGACTGCGGTGGACCGGACCATTTGCCCTAAGATAGCCAGATGATTTAATCATATGTTCTTAAAAGCGGTAGACAGACGAAGGTGTCTACGACTACGGTGGACCATGATCACTGGTAGACATCACTAAGTCGTGGCTATAGAATGTTGTATTGTTGCTTAAAGCATTATATCCCTGTAGTGCGGTGAACTGTGCATATGTTTTTAAAAGCTGGGGATGGACTAACGTGGTATCCATGACTGCGGTGGACTATGCATATGCTCTTAAAAGTGGTGGATGGAGCAATGGTGTATCCCTAAGAAGTGAACTACTGTCGAGTTGGTTCCCTTATCATAAGGTATTGTCGGTGTTAAAATGAGTCAGAAGTTAGTAATCGGATCATCAGAATGATTAATGGAGTTGCCCTCACTGAATCTTAATGGTTATCGTTTATAGTTTGTTATAACTTCAATAGTTGATACCCTGTTTGTATCTAATTCACTCAGCTTTCATTAAGCTGACGTCGTTTATGCCGCTGGACATTTTCATGTTCCAGCGCACCCTGGTTATGACTATACAAGTGAAGGACTTGCAGACGAGAACTACTATGCCAGTGACAATGTCCCAATGGAGGACTACCCCGAAGGAGGTTAGGCAGAGGAAGACTACTACGCCGAGGACTACTTCTATGCCAACTGAAGATTAGGCTAGACTGTAGTTTAATTATCTTAGCTACTTTCCAAACCTTTTTGCAATCGGGCATATGTTGCCTTAACAATTGTACTTCCGCTGCGTTTTGTTTTGATTCGAGACTCTGATGTATAATAGTTAGTAACCTCCTTTTTACATTAAGTTATGTGTTAACCAGAATTTAGATTTCATTCTTGTTATCTCCTTTACTTATTGTCGTTTTAGTACTGCGTGGTGTGGACAATCGTGTGACACACCAGTCGCTGCCTTTGGACCCAAAAAGGAAATTTATTTTTCTCTATTTTTGTCGTTCCGGGGCGTGACAGAAAGTATTGCTTTGCAGACTTTACTAAAAGAACAAGAGCCTAAATAAGGATTTTGAAACCTACTGAGATACGTCTCCCAACGCATACAACTGATGATTACGACAAATGTAGGGAAAAAATCTGCACCGTCAGATCCACTGATTGGGATCTGAATGGTTAGATTCAAAAAACCTAGCCCAAAAAAACACAGCGGTCAAAAGCCCACAAGATCGCTTACATTTAATGCGATACAATGGCTTGTATTAGCTCACGTACAAACACGAGCCCACATAATAAATAGAATAAAGATTCTTTCTAAGTGTTCAGATCAGGTCAGGTTACCACACCTTGGACCTGATCTTAAATCTAGAAAAATTGTAAGAGAAAGATTCTTTCTAACTGTTCAGATCAGGACAGGTTACCACGCCATGGACCTGATCTCAAATCTGGAAAAAAAAATCATAAAACAAAGATTCTTTCTAAGTGTTCGGATCAGGTCAGGTTACCACATCTTCGACTTGATCTTAAATGTGGAAAGATCGTAAAATAAAGATTCTTTCTAAGTGTTGAGATCAAGACAGGCTACCATGCCTTGGACCTGATCTTAAATCTGGAAAAATCATAAAATAAAGATTCTTTCTAAGTGTTCAGATCAGTCAGGTTACCACGCCTTGGAACTGTTCTCAAATATGGAAAAATCATAAGATAAAGATTCTTTCTAAGTGTTCAGATCAGGTCAGTGAGAAACATTGAATATTGCACATTTATGTGCCAATATAGTAGACATAGTGCCCATTTAACCCCCAAATTCCTAATTTTATATGCATATTTGATAAACTATTTAAAAGTCAAATTTAGCATTATCCTATCTTAAATTCTTACTACTCCATATCATTTTCTAGTTTGTCGTGCTTGAGGTACAATAGCTCAGTATTGAAGGAAAGCCAACCAGGTGGTGTGTTCATATAAACCCCCACAAAAATACAACATCATAGAATAGTAATAACGAAAATGCTAATTATGCTTGTCCATACTTGGGTTACACTTAGCGCTGCGCTGTCTTTGAGATGATCGATCAATTCTCTTACAAAATGGCAGAAGAAACCAACAAAAAATAAATAAAATTAACCACACCCTCTTATTATTACATGCTCAACATAATTGAGAATCAACCCTTTTGTTTTCACTTGTGGCTTCAAAAGACAAGGACAGAGAAAATTGGAAATACATTGTTGTACTTAAATTGCTACAACCATATACACACACACACATATATATATATATATGTCATATGTGTGTGTGAAATCCATTGTTGTACTTAAATTGCTACAACCATACACATACACAAACATATATATATATATGTATGTGTGTGTGTGTGTGTGTCATATGTGGGTGTGTGTATGTATAGAAGATATATAGAAAAGCATAAGATGAGATAGCCACCCTTTTTGACAATTTGCAAAGTGGTTTCGTGCCTTAAACTTCAATAATCCATCAAATTCAAAGGCATCCATCATTTCAGAAAACAAGCCAAATCCCTTCTTCTAGAACTTCACCATTGCTTTTAGTAGTAGGAAGGGGAATAAAATTAATACTATGGTTCTAAAATTCGGTTCCCAAATTCTTCAATAGCAATTTCACTTAAAATAACTTACCAATATCAATTCACTAGTCTGTAATTAAAATGGGGAATTTAGACAAAAATCCTATAAAATAGACTTTTTGATAGGTCCCATTTTTTATTTTAGCAAAATGTCACTTAACAGAAAATTTTAGATAACTAATTCTGTGAAAATTTAACATGAAGATTTGATTTGATTAAAATTTTAATAATCAAATAATCTAATATGAAGGATTTTTTATAATTTAAATGTGGTACAAGTGGCAAAAAAATAAAATAAATAAAGCATTACTGAAAGGAAAAAAAACACATCAAATTGGGCTTTGAGTTCAAGCTCCGGCTCAGGTCCAATTATAAATTTAAAAAAAAAAAAAAAAATGTACATAAATTTCATGGCAATCTATCTAAGAACTTGAATTATAATCTCCAAGACTCCAACATCCACAGTTCTATTTGTTAAAGCATAGTTACAGACTTTAGTTAGCAAGTGAAGGTGCGGGCACCAACGATGAGAGTTACAGTATGAGTTAAGTGTGGTTCCTACTATAGTTTGTTAGTTGTATTTGTTAAGAGTGGCTAGCACTTTAGCTAGTCATGATGGAAATGAAGGCCAAAAAAAAAAAAAAAAAATCTTTTCCTTTTCAATTATGATAGTCGTTGGATAAAAGAAATAGTGAATTAGGGGATTTGTATGTGGGAGCCAAGTGTGTGTGTGTGTGTGTGTGTTTGGGGGGGGGGGGGGGGGGGGGGGGGGTTTGGAGAGCAAGGCTAGAAAGTGACACTTATTGATGGTTTGCAAAATAGAAAATTCTATAATGTGACCAAGCGTGTGTTGTCAAATGACCAAAATTGGGGTACAATGTTGTGTTATCCTGAAGTCGTGAAAAAATGTGAAGTTAGATCCTCCTTGAGGTAGTGACGAGAAAAAATTGAAGTACAAATTTGATGTTTTCACCCTGAAAAAAATGATTTGATTGTTTTTATAGGGAAGACTATTTTTGAGAAAATCCATCAAGATAAATAGAATTGACAAGTGATATTATAATTTTACTTTAGAATATATTGGGCTTTTGATGCTAAACATGACTTCTGTGTATGTTCTACAAAGTTTGTAAAATCTTGTGAAAAGAAATGAGCACTTCAGGCGTGATAAAAAAATACTCGGGCCTGTAATACTGTGTTTGGGGCCCTTTATATTTGGGCTTTTAGTTTTTGATATTTGAAGGCCCAGTGCGCAACAACCCATTTTGAATCCAACAATGGCAATTTTTTGTTAGATATAGCAACAATCATAGATTCAAATATTAGATAAATACTTTTTAATTCATGGGAGTCCATGATAGATCTAAAGTCACCCTTTAAACTTTTTTTTTTCATTTATTAAACCAATATGATAATTTTCATGAAAACCCGATAAAAAATGAAAATTTGGTTGAACTTGAACTTATTTTATACATGTACTAAGTAAAGGACCATGATATAATCTAGTCAAACTGGAGCCAATGTGGACTCATAGTGGGGGCAAGCAGGGGCATCCGGCCCCACTGAACTTTCGAGATAAAACAGGTTATATATAGGGGTGGGCAAACAGATAAAACAGGTTATATATAGGGGTGGGCAAACAGTCAGTTCGGTTTCAAACAGAAAAGTTGGATTCGAGTTGTTCAGTTCGGATTGAGAATTTCGATACCGAAATCCGAACTGAAATAAACTTCGAAAATATGATTCGGTTTTGAAATTAAAGTTTGGGTTCGGCTCGAAACTGTCACGCCCGGGAACGGCAAAAATAGAGAAAAATAAATTTCCTTTTTGGGTCCAAAGGCAGCGACGGGTGAAGTCACATGATTGTCCACACCACGCAGTACTAAGCAACAAGAAGTAATAGTGTAACAAGAATGAAGTCTAGGCTCTGATCACAACGCATCACAAAGTCAACAGAAGTTACTAACTATTACACATCAGAGTCTCGAATCAAATATAAGACAACGGAAGTACAAATGTCAAGGCAACATATGCCTGACTACAAAAAGGGTTCTAAAACGGTAAAGACAATTAGCTACAATTCTAGTCTAGTCTTCAGTTGGCGTAAAGGTAGTCATCGGCGTAGTAGTCTTCTTCGGTCTGACCTCCGTCGGGGAAATCCTCCACAGGGTCTCCGTCACTGGCATAGTGGTCCTCTCCTGCAGGCCCTTCACCTGTATAGTCATAACCAGGGTGCGCTGGAACGTAGAAATGTCCAGCGACATAAACGCCGTCAGCTTAATGAAAGTTGAGTGAGTTAAATACTAACAGGGTATCGACTATTGATATTATCACAAGTTATAAATAGTAACCAAATTAGAATTCAGTAAGGGTAACTCCTTTAATCAAACCAATGATCCGATTACTGACGTCCTATTCATTTTAAGATCGACAACGCGACACGATAGGGGAACAGACTCGACAGTAGTTCAACTCTATAACACACCATTGCTCATCCACCGCTTTTAAGAACATATGCACAGTTCACCGCATGTCATGGATACCACGTTAGTCCATCCCCCGCTTTTAAGAACATATGCACAGTCCACCGCATGTCAGGGATATAACGCTTTAAACAACAGTACATCATTCTATGCCACGACTTAGCGACGTCTACCAGTGATCACAGTCCACCGCATGTCATAGACACCTTCGTCTGTCTACCGCTTTTAAGAACATATGATTAGATCATCTGGCTATCTTAGGGCAAATGGTCCGGTTCACCGCAAGTCATAGACACCTTCGTCTGTCTACCGCTTTTAAGAACATATGATCGACCAAAGCCCGCCCACGCAAGGTTCCCGAATCTTAGCAAACCTACTTAAGTTCAACTCTATTACCGATACATGACAATCCCAATGTGGCCCGACTACTCTGAATGAAATGAACGTTAACTCCAAAGGATTCACGACTATTCCGTTATCTAACATTATAAACATTATCCGTTAATCTCGTTATTACTACGATCCTACGCTGCATTATCTCGTTATCATGTCTGTATTACAATAATAAAGCATGCTGGGAAATACTGAACAGTAAATAAACAACTAAACAGTTATTACATTAACTAAACAAGTAAAACAGTAAATTGTAACTGCCAATCGATTGGTATAGATGTCAATCGATTGGTATAAAAGTGGTGTCAATCGATTGGAAGAAGGTTCAATCGATTGGTATAAAAGTAGTGTCAATCGATTGATAAAAAGTTCAATCGATTGGATCACAATCCATGTCAATCGATTGCATAAAGTGTCAATCGATTGGTACATGAAAGATGTCAATCGATTGGTACAGATGTCAATCGATTGACACTTCGTCTTCTTCACAGAGAAGACTGCCCAGCAACATATAAACGGGAAAACATGGTTTCTCTTCCATTTCTTCATTCAAACATGTCATAACATCAATGTAAGGCTACCAAGTGAGTTTAGAACTCACCTTAGACGTTAAGGGCGTGTTTGGTTGTGTTTTGAAGCTTGGAGCTTCAATGGTGGTTTCCCTCTCTCTCTCTAGTTCTCTATCTTCTCTCTTCTCTTTCTCCTTCTTTCTTCTTTCTGATCTTCTCCTCTTCTTCCTTCTTGTCTCAGTCCATGGATGTGTGTGTGTGAGTGTATGAATACATGCATATATGTGTGTATATATATATATTTAAGTGTTTATATATACATAACACACACACAAACACTCCCTCTCACTCTCACTGATTTTTCTAAAAAGAAAAACGCAGGAAAAGGGCTGGTATATATAAGGAGAGAGTGTTCACGTGGCCTCTCCTCAGCCAGAGCAAAAGAATCTGCCCAGCTGCCTCCAATCGATTGACATAAGTGTCAATCGATTGATACAATCAATCGATTGATATAAAGTTCAATCGATTGGTATCCAAAGCAAGGCAATCGATTGGAAAACTTGTCAATCGATTGGTATCCAAATTATACCAAGGTAAAGCCAAGCTCAAACAAGTATTAAAAGAAGCATACAGGTCTTATTCACATAATATAATACAAAAATACAGGGTATTACAGAAACTTCGGGTTGAAATTCAACTGAAGTTTTTTTGTTTTTTATATATATATAATTTCTTTTTATTACTCACTAAAGAGAAAAAATGTCTTTCAAGTTTCAAGATGTCCCTTTGGTAATCAAGAATATTAGTTGAACTAATGAAGTACCCTAGATCTAAAAAAAACTATTTGATAATCAAAAACAAAAGAATAACGCAAATAGTTACAGTACTTAGTTTGCATTTTGTTATTACTCGGTAAGAGAAAAAAAATGTCTTTCAAGTTTCAACAGAATATTAGTAAAACTAATGAAGTACCCTAAAAAAAACTTCGAAAATTCGGTTCGGGTTCGAGTAGTAAAACCCTACAAAAGACCGAACTGTACTTATAAGTTCGGTTCGGTTTCAAACCGAACTTACTTTGGTTCGGGTTCAAACTAAACTGAAATGGTTTGAAACTTCGATTTCGGTTCGAAAGTTTGATTGGCTCGAAGTGTGCCCACCCGTAGTTATATATGATAGTTTTAAAAAATATGTGGACTTACATTAAGATTTTTTGTTAATTTGGGGGTTTTTGTGAAGAGTAATGATGTATTCCAAATTTCTATTCCAAAAGTGTTTCCCAAATGATGTGATAGTGGGGCCAGGTCAAATACAGTGGGACCAGTTGAATTTTGTTTGGAAGTTGTTTACCTCTACCTACTGCTAGGTCATTTGGGAAGTACTTTTGAAATAGAAATTTGGGAAGTATAACAATACTCTTTTGTAAATTGCAGAACTTTTAAGAATATTGACACGGTTTTAATTGACTATGTAATACCCGTAGAATTTCTGTGATTAATAAAATGAGTCCTCATATTTTGTTCGTATTCCTTTTCAGCATTTTAATTCCAGAACCTGTGTGTAGTTATTTATTTAATTACTTAGACAGTAAGTTTCAACCCCGGACTGTATAGCACATAAACCCATAAAATTTGCGTTTATATTAGACTGTATTGCACGTATACCCGAGTGACGACTCAACCTTATATGTATAGAAAGTTGGTTCACAAGGGATCTTTCCTAAAATGGCATATGTACTAGCCTAACCTACCCTTACCTATTGGGTAAAGAATTACCCAAACAACCCCCCATGAACTGCCGGACTTACCCCTCTCCACACACCACACGCCGGCCATTCCACCTCCATAGGATTCCGTTCAAATCACCCTCTCAATCACTCCTCTCAATCCTGTCCATCAGCCTCTAGCAGATTCTCAAATCTGTAGAGATATGTGAGTGTATATGCATATGTGCATTTAGTGTATATATATATACATGGGCCTTTGAGAGTTGAGAGAAAGAACACAACTACACACCCATACTCTCTGCCTCTACACCCTGAACATACACACATTCTCTGCCTCACTCACGCACAGAGAGAGAGAGAGAGAGAGAGAGAGAGAAAGAGAGAGAACTCGGCCAGAAAAGAAGGAGATGCCGGAGAAGAAGGAGAAGAAGAGAGACCCGGGACTTCCAGAGGTAATCCCACACCCCCTGCTTACTCCTGTACACTCACACACTTTTACACACACACCCAGATCCCCTGTAGTAAACCAAATAGAGCCTAAGCTCTCTGTAAATCTGAAATCACCATTAAAGCTCACTCGCCGGAGCTCGTTTTTCCAAACTCAACCAGAGGCTCTAAAAATTATACCAAACTGATCCTTAGGACCCCCATATACTCCCCCATAAACAGCTTTTGGTTTAAGGCTTGTTTGATAAGTCATGCATAGCATTATTCTTTTAAAACCCAAATATAATAATCTGACCGTAGGAACCTTAAGTGAATAAACCCAGACCCGGGGTCACACTATGTTGTAAAGGAGTCCAAATCGGTCATTTTGACGTTGACCTTAACAATTTACATGGAGGAATGATAGAGATACAAGGCCTGAAAGTTTTTCGGCGGCCTCGGGGTCGCCGGCGGCGGCGGCGGGAATTTTTGGGAAGACACAACCCATTTATATTCGGGTTATATCGTTTACCCGTTGGGTCGGGTCGAGTACGAATGTGGGTTTGTTAGTATAAACGAATAGTGGATCGTGTTGTTTTAATCAAACGGGTAGCGGATCGGACTTTTTAAGTTGGATCATGCCTAGAGTATGAACGAGTAACCCATTGGGTTTGGGACGGATCTGGGTTGAGCAACGGGTCTTTGTTAATTATTATTAGTTATATTAATCTGTTAATCATGGATTTAATTGTTATATATATTGATAATTATTCCAATAATTCTGATTTAATGCTTTAAGAGACTATTTAAAGATTAATTAATAATTTTACTATTCCGTTAACTAAGATTAGTATATAAATGTATTATTTATTATATATTGTATATTAATAAACTAATTATAAATGGTTTCAAATAACTTTAAATTCTTTAAAAATAGTTTTTAAAAAATACTATAAATTATATTTTTAATATTCTGAAATATTAGTATTATATTCCTATCCTAGTATTAAGAGGATACAAATTATATACCATACTTGTTATCTATTTAGTCAAAATAAATAATAAGTGATTGTGCTAAATTAAAATAATTATGTATTAAATCTAATGATCATTTTTAAATATAAAAAAATTATATTAAATTTTCCTAAGGCCTAATGCTTTTATTTTATAAATTATTATTTATAAAACCCAAACTTTAGTATTTATAATAATTATTAATTATTTATAAAGGACCCGTTTGGTTGTATTTAAATTATTTTAAATACCAAACGAACTCTGAAAATTATGAGAAAAATACCACTAGCCTATTTTGAGGCCTAGTATTTAATAAAAAATATCTAGGAGGGCTCAATGTCTCCCAAAATTATATTTATAAATGTGAGACCTCGCAGTTTATTATTAGACGATTTAAACTTTAAAAATTCATAATAAATAAACCGTAGCTCCGAAAAATACCCAGTCAGTTCCTAGAGTCTTAGAATAATGACTAGAACATCTCCTTAAAGTTTGGTGACCTTTTGACACGGTAAAAAAAATACAGATTATCTCTAGGGCCCACACTGGTATAGAAAACCCAGCCTTTTTATGCGACGGACTCCGATTTGAGTCTAGTCAATGGCGTTAGACTCAGAATGATATCCAGATCATCATGTTGAGGTTTAGGGACCCACCCGGCACAATTATCATTATGCCCTTGTTATTAGTGCACCTATTAATTAACGTTCTATGAACTTATATACTTTGTAGAAACCGCAGTTACGCTTACACAACCGCATCGAGGTGAGTCGTCTTAACTCACTTGGTATATTATAGAATTATTCTTTGTGTATTATATATACCCAGTACGTTCTGTGTGGACGAAGCTGATAAGTATAAATTATGTGAATGTTGAGATTCTTACTTATATGATGAACGCATGTTAGTTAGCTATACTTCATGCTTAGTTAATATCTGTTGATAAACCTGCTTATCATGTTTTCACATTTATACAATCACATGAACATTCATTCAAACATAATCGAGTCATGATGTCAACATTGACGTCTGCATGGTTAGTCACGGGGACTAACCCAGTCATATGGTTACACATGTTTGAGTAGATCGCACTGGTCCGAATGGTACAGTCAAGTAAATGGGAGCAACGATGAAACTACTATAGGGCCCTATTAGGCGACGATAGCCAGAGTTTTCATTAAAATCATTGAAGTGATACATTAGTTGATGGTTGATACGCTATAGGTCATGCTAGGCGACGATAGCAAAGTATCCATCTGAACACAATAGTTACCTTTAGAATGCTATAGGGCCATGCTAGGCGATGATAGCGCTGTAACTATTCTATTCTCCCAGCAAGGTCACAAGGACCTAAGAGTCCAATGATTACACTCTTTTTAAAACCAAAACTGCTATAGGGCCCTGCTAGGCGACGATATCAACGTAATCATTCTACTCTAAGCTAACGGCATTACACTGGTAATGTAACAAGTCACATGAGTCAGTTGTGGTGTCTGTGGTTGAGTAAAGTCAAATATATCGATATTTCATCGTGTTCGTCACACTATCATGTCATATGCTCATTTTATGTTGTTTCAAGATATTGTGGTACTTGTATATCCTTAATTGTATTAGGAGTGATCAGTTAAG
This sequence comes from Hydrangea macrophylla, assembly GCA_033977485.1. Lineage (NCBI taxonomy): Eukaryota > Viridiplantae > Streptophyta > Magnoliopsida > Cornales > Hydrangeaceae > Hydrangea > Hydrangea macrophylla. The sequence goes on along the minus strand of CM066984.1, from coordinate 80,465,260 downwards.
ACGATCTCACTTAGCTTCAAAAGCTAACGGCTCCTTCCCTGCCCTGGACATTTTACGTCTAGGTTATGATGAGGAGAATTATCAAGGTGACCCTGAAGATGAATATAACTATCCTCAAGATGGGGACTACCAGGAAGGTGATCCTGAGGCAGACTATCAGGAAGAGTATGATTACGAAGGGCATGGGTATGCCAGTTAGGAAGAAGACTCTGGCCTACTTTCGTATTAAGTCTTCCTTTATGTTTTAAGAACTATCTTTTGTTAGTGTAATAAACTAAGTGGGGTCGATCGCCCAACTTATCTTTTGCGGTTTTCATTTGGAACTTCTGTAATAGCTTTAAGTAGCAAAACACTTTAAGTTCCCCCATGAATACCATTAGACTTTATGATGTTTCTTACTCTGATATATCTATGTTAGAATGTTGCAAGGACATGTCAGTTTTATGTAACTCGTCATTCCCTACGGGTCCAGAAAGGAAATTTTAAATTTTTCCTATTTTTGGCTACTCCGGGGCGTGACAAACTACTTGTTTCCAAACTTAATTTTATAATATATATATATGTACAGTCAGACTCCAGAGAGGACGCCCTCTCTTTATTAAAGAGAGGGCCTCTGTTTTGGTCGTCGGATCGTGTTTTTATTAAGGACAATTTTGTCATTTCACAGTTTTTAAACATGATCTGATGGCCAAAACAGAGGCCCTCTCTTTAATAAAGAGAGCTGGAGATTTTTCGTATATATGTATATGTTACTATATAACTAAAGACCAAAAAACAAAACAAAGAACACCTAGAGTCCCTTAGTGTCCCACAAGACATTTTCTATAATATGTATATATATATATATTTCCACACAGATGAAGTTTGAAGTTTCGTAGAAGCCCTCGAAAGACTCAAAGACTCACATATACACCATTATCCTCCTCTTGCTCATATTTAGCGAAAAAAAAACATACTCTTGCTCATTTTCTATGAGATGAACAAAAAAATCCACAAAATTTCTAACCCCTATATATATACAAAACTTATGAAAAAAATCACATAAAATTATACTATTTCTACAAAAAAAAATCGGTCGGTAACGCTGCCTCCGAACCCCCGTGAAAACTTCGCCACTACTAAATTAAAGTTCTGGGTGGAGCACCTAGAAACTCAAGCTTTGTTGTATTTATTATCTATCTATCTATCTATTACTCCTACTATATATAAAGAATAATGTTAGATCCACATCCAAATTTCACACCCATGACCCATCTATTCACACCCTGGCGTGGACCAATGGGGAGAGAAAAGAGACTGTGGAGTCCACTGGAGTTCACACCACTTTACAACCTCTCTCCTCTCCCTATTCATCCACATCATGGTGTGGATTGATGGGTGTGAGATTTGGGTGTGGGTAGTGTAGCCTATAATCAATCTGAAAGCAACACGTGTCATTATTCATTTATATCGAACTCTTTATCCCATTTCACCCACCTTTAATGACTCTCTCAACACCAAAGGACTACTATAGCAGTGCATGTTAATGGGCAAGTGCTATGTATATGAAGGACTCTTTGTATTCATATCTGTGTCATTGCTCTTCAATGCTTGGAACCTCATTTCATAACCCACTTTAACTATCTCACTCAACTGCCTCTCATTTTTCCCATGTTTAATCTTTTACTACGGTGTATAGATTGTTTCAATTAATCAAGCCAAGATTTTATTATGATCATTTTGAAAGGTTGTTTCTTTCTTTTCTTTTTCTTTTTCTTTTTCTAGTCCATCCCATAAATTTGTATTACTTCTTCAACGGTTAGTATAAGCTTGCAACCAATAACCAATAAATTCCTTATCTTAAATGACATTGTCATTTTAACATAATGAGAAACATCATTTTTTTAAACCTATATGGTGATTTCTAAGTTTTTGTGAGATGAAAGTACTCACAATTTTAAGAAAAATACTACGGAGTATTAATTTGTATAAATGGATCGATTCTAGAGGATAAAATTTTGTATATGCTACATGAAACATTACACAAGGACAATTACAGGTGTGAGATTTTTAATTGAACCTTTGATGATTATGTGAGTTCTTTATCTAATGTGGATAGTGTATGAGAGAAGGTACAACACGTAAGATGGTTAGTGCCAAGTGGAGCAACAAGTGAGGTGCAATGGAAAAGTAAGAGTGAGGGTTTGGTAAAATAATAATAATATAAATAGCCAATGATGGGACTTGGAGAGTGTATGGCTCGAGTGAGAACCGGAGTAGCCCCAAATAAGAGAGAGACAAAAAGCAGTAGAGGGTTGGTTATTGGTTGGAGACTGGTGTATGGAAGGGAACTATTCTGTAAGGCCAAATGAGAGGTAGTGGAGGGTTGAGTAGTGGCTGAGAGTTATGCTTTTTGGGGATTTGGAGAAGGTGATGAATGTCTTAAGTGCTTAGAAATTAGAATCGCAGCTTAAGACTGGGTTAAAGCTTAAACTCTAGGTTAAGCTCGGGCTGTTGGACATATTGAATGAGGTTGGTATTTATACTAAGTTTGTGGGGTTGTTGGTATAGCTAGAAGTAGCTGAGTTGGCGTCTTCAGAGTGGCTCGTCTGTTTGAGGTAGTTGGGGTCATTAAATGGGGATGTGGACAAGGCAGTATATTGGGAAGGCGAGACGAGGTATTGTCGTATTATCGCCTGATGACCAACCGATGCCATTGGTTGGTCAAAGGGAGAGAAAAGGTGCAAAAGATGCAGCGAAGGGAAAAATGAGGTTCTCTTATTGGTTCTAAGGTTTAAGCTAGGAAAAATATCGAGGTTTTTTCTTATTGGTTCGTCGAAATGTATTGTCACTGGTAGTGATGACTCAATATTGTGTAGCGATGGTATTCATTGGTGCAGAAGATTAAGCATTGGGTTTATTCAAGGTGATGCTATTAGCTTGCAGGATACTCAGCGAGGTTGAAGTGACTGAGCAAGGTGAGAGAGTCAATGGTTACAGTTGGTCTTTATGGCCATAGGCCTCTCTAATTGGTTGTAAGGCTGGAGAGGCAGGGCACGTGATTGATGGTCACGTGTCTCTCTTTCTCTTTGGAACCAACCCTAGCTTTGCCTGTGAGGCGTTCAGATAGGGAGGTGCCTCTGATTCTAGCCACCGAGCCATGAGCTCTCGAGTTCCCAGTGGACATGGCCACCCTTAGTACTACTTCATGACCAAAGGTGGAGAATCCACGTGTAAGTGTGTGCTTGTGTATAGTGCAGTGTTTGTGGAGAGTGTGGAGGAGAGATCCATGGTAAGATATGCTTGAGAGCGGGTGGTGGCTGCAAGCGATGGTCGATTCAATAGCAATGGTAAATTTCATGGTGAGTGGTCATTCGATGCCATGGCCAATCGATGACACGAATGGTCATTCCAAGTGATAGCAAGCTTTGACCAGTGATCGATGGATTAAACAATGTCCATGTGCCAAATGGACGGTGGTGTAGCAATTAGAGAGGGCAGTAGGTAGAATGGGCCCACTTTGCTTTCCTTTGCTTTGTTTGGGGTGGGCTCAATCGTAGTAGGCCACAGGTGACTACTCTGGGTGGGCTTCGGAGTGAGCTGCTTGAGGCTGGCCTTTTCTAGTCGTGAAGTTTCTAGTGGGTTCTGCGGAGATGGGTCCTATTTTGTGGGCATTCTTAAGTGGGTCTTCCGAGTGGTTACTATAAAATGGGCTTTGGAATAGTTACTCTGAGTGAGTTCATCGATGGGGTAGACATACGGGTTGGGTATCTTTGGTTATAGCGGGGCCCATTATTTGGTGACAATATTGAATACATGTGGAGTCATTGGTAGCATGTGTTGATCAAACTACGTGAGTTTTTATCCATTATCTACATTAGCCCCCCTGTCCGCATGCTAGGCATGAAGCGGCTAGGATGCAGGCATGATCCTGGGGTCTGGCTTTTCTGATGGCGAATGGACATTTTGTCTTTATTGGTGGCTTTGCTAACGATTGATGGTCTTCTCAATCTTTGCAGGTAGTACTGATATCACTTTGCTTGTCGCGAATGTGGTCGATAACTTGGTCCAGCGGATATTGTTGTTACCTTGGTATCCGTTGTGCATCGTCCTTCGATAGTTGCTATAAAAGGGGGCTATGAAGAAGTCGTGCATCTAAACCTTCTATACACATTCTTTCCTACTCTTTTGGTGAAAGTGATAAAAATGACCCGGGACCCACTTTATATTGCAGAGAGTTCCTTATCTGGATTATTACCATGGGAGGCCAGAGTGCTATGGCAATGGCATGGGGTTAAAACTTCTTGGGACCTTTACCATGCCTTGCACCAAGTTTCTACGTGGAGTACAACTTCCGATTTTGATTAGCGCGTTCCAGGGATCTTTTCTATCAATGCAAAAATGGGAAAAGATCTTTTCTAGCAGTGCACATGCCTTATTAGGAGGTACATGTTCTATTCGGGTGCTATGCTTCTTTGTGTTGCTTAGGACGAGTGACTGCTTTACACTTCTCTTCCTATATTTTAGGGATGAAGACTGCGATCTTGGGATGAGTTGGTGATAACTGATGTTTCTGTCCCTTTACGTCGCGAGCTCTCCTTTCGCAAAAGTACTGAGTTACTGCAGCCTGTGATTTTTGCTATTAGGAGACCTAGGGCAGATGCAAAGTGACTGTACAAGTTCTCATTATAAGGTCTTGATTTAAACAATCATCGACAGTGACATGGCGATCCTGACTTTGTTCCTCATTTCGAATCTGATTCCCGTAAAATTATGCGTCTCTTTTAATGTATGTATTGGGTCTGTACGAAACACACATGTTTATCCTTGTTATGTATTGGTGTATGTATTGGGTCTATAATTTTAAATGTATCATAATGAGAATCGATCTTTGCTCTCGTCTTTATGGACTTGTGATTGGTGATTCTGGCGTTCATTGTTGTTGTTTTTATCATTTCCCTTATTGTGGAGAGCTATTGGGAATGGTGGTCGAATTTTGTATTCGTATAGCCTTGGTGAGGTGAAGTGGTAGAGAACATGATGCTCGGTCACCTTTTAAGGAGAGAGTGTAATACTTAGGTTGCCCATTTTGGGGAGTGTGCCCCTTGGAGAGATGGGAGTATATCCCGTGGAGAGATGGGGAGTGTGCCCCTAGGGGAGAAAGTTTCTTAGTTGAGAGGCAAGAAAGATACCTTATTTTAGATCCAAATGTTGGGAGTGTGCCCCTAGGAGAGGTGTGTCTGCTTTTGCTTTGATTGAAATGTTTGTACTTGTCTGTGTAATAGTGATAAGGATTTATATTGTGTTTATTTCTCGAGAGTTTATGTCATGATGGAGGCCAGTCTGCCGGTTTAGTGGCTACTTCATCATTTGGAAGACATGTGGCAGAAGTATTTTTTTTTTAAGATTGTGTTTCATAGAAAGAGACTTATTGTTCGTTGCAAGGAGATTTTGCCAGAGATTGAGAAATGTAAGGATGTTCTGTTATGGTGGGAAAGACTCTTAAGGCCGGAACATAGTCATATAGCTATCTTTGAGGTTTATGAGAGGGACTTAGTAGGTTTGGGGAGCGAATTGTCGGTTGTTCAACAAGAACTTGCAGAGGTTGTCGCCAAAGAGCTTCCTCTTTGTCCTTTGTAAATGAGAATGGGCTTCAGGAAGACTACGAGCTGGACACAGGTCTCATTTGAACGGAGGGCTCAACTCTCCCCCCTCCCCCTCTCCCTCTCCCTCTCCCTCTCCCTCTCCCTCTCCCCTTTTCTTTTCTTTTTTTGTTTTAATGTAAAGTGGGGAGTGGACCCTTTGTGGTTCAGTATCCTACCTTTTTGTTGCCATGTGGTTAGTACAGTATGGTACATGTAGCCTTTTGTCTTTATGGAGTATCGTTGTCATTATATACCTTTGCCCTTCTATTTATTGTGTTGTTGTGTGTATCTTTAGGCCCTCATCTCTATTGCCTTCTTCGTGCTTGATTTTGTTTGATTGTGGTGTGTTTGATTTGTTTGTGGAGATGTCTGGTGCTGGGTCTTTTGGTGGTTCTTCGTGGGGTTTACCACTGCCGGAATCGTTTGGGGATGTAGAGAATGGTTGGAGGGGCGTGAAGATGGATCAGAAGTTTTGTGATATTTTAGACCAAGTTTATCACCGCTATCTTGAAACTTTCGTTTGTTTTGGTCGAATTGGTGCCAGATCCCAATCTGATTTTCTTAGACGTCTTTGCCGGATTTTATGACATTTGCATAAGACGACATTAAAGGAGGCGGATAGCGATTTCTTTGCTGAGTTGTTAGAATAGGTGCGGAATCTGGTATAGGATAGATTGACAGTCCACTGGTTGTATTCCAATGTGGAGGAGATGGAGCGCAGATTTGACCTATTTGAACCGATGCTGGTACGGCGAGCTGCTTTCAATGCTTACTTTGAGTTGGAGAATTCTATCACAAAGTGTGCACGGACTATGGCACGCTACAACAATATAGTGAACGATGGTAGGCGGGTTGGCTCCCTAGATCCAAACACGGTGGCGTTTATAGAAATGTATGAAGCAGAGAACAGGCGCTTTTTGGAGTTGAAACAAGAGTATGCAGATGCTAATATTCATTTTGAAGCTGCTAGAGCTGAGGTATCTGCTGTTGAACAACAAATTCGTGAACTGGGTTTGCATATTAACCATAAGTTGGATACTGGTTTGTTTGGGTAGCTAGCTCTTGAGTCTGTGCGTGCTTTTTTTTTTTGTAGCCATCGTTGGTGTGGTTGTATCTTGTGTATATATATTTTTTTTGTTTAAATATGTATTTGGAAATTGGTATTGTACTGGTGAATTTGTAGCGAATGATCCATTGTTTTCGTTATTTATTCATTGTGTTTTTATATATATTATGAAAATAGGGTGTGTTTTGTGTATCAATAATGTACTACAATGTTTAAAAAAAGAAAGAAGAAGAAAGAGAAAAAAAAATAAGGAAAGAAAGTTTTTCATTATTTTGAAATTGTGGGTATGGTATAGAATGTAGCAGATAAGCGTCGGGCCAGATAAATATCAGGCCTAATATTTGAGCAGGTGCAAGCCAAAATCTGTTGAAATTTTTTTTGTTGTACTCTACTGAATTGAGTAGTCTTATCAGATAATATATAAATGTGTGCAGATCTTGTGAATCTTTAAAATGGGGTAAGTCACGAGAAATCTGAAACTTTCTGGCATGGAGTACATGCTTGTGAGGCTATACTGAGATTCTTGAGATTCTCTGTATATGGTGTTGAATTGAAATTCAAAGTGGGCAGTGAGATGACAAGATTTGTGACTATGCTTGTATGAAAAAAAATGTATATATGAGCTAAAAGTGGGGAAAGTGGACAAATCATAATTGTGAAGCAAGGCCATGTTAAATCTTCATGTGGTAATTTTGTATGAATGTGTAGTGGGGTTTAGTGGGACCGATTAGGTATCTGGAACAAGAGGCTTAGTATTGAAGTGGTGATACAAATTTGGGCTATACCAAAAGACAGCTAGAGGAGAGAAGGGTAGCGACGGCAAGTAGCAGCGAAGTTTAACATGTATTTTCTTGCTCTATGGTTTGAAAAAAGTTTTGCTCCATGTATGCATATACATATAGCTATAGAGATGATAGAGGAGGGGGTTTGAGTGTCAACGTTCCGATCTGTTGATTGGAGTTTTGTATGGGGTTAGGTCCGATGGTTACAGTATGTGTGTGTCGTCGATTTTGGGTTGCGATTTGGGTAGGACCCGTATAGATGTAGTGACGGTGGGGTGCTTGGTGAAGGTGTGATCTAAGGAGATGGCAACGGATATTGGTTCAGCGAGGTGGTGGTGATGCTGTTAGGGGTGGGTCTCAGTAGGTTGGGCGATGGTTAGGATAGGTATTTGGAGGAGTGGTGTTGGTAAAAGGAGTTGGTGTGTAGCAGTCATCGATAGTGGTTAGGTAACAGGTCTGGTTTTTTTTTTTTTTTTTTTTTTTTTTTTTTTTTTTTTGGGGGGGGGGGGGGGGCATGTGGTGGGGATGGTGGGATCATCGGGTGGGGTTGGGGAGATGGGTTAGTGACAGATTGTGGTGATGGAGTGTGACTCCCTGTCTTGTGGTGATGGCTGCTCAGTGACAGGTTGTGGAGTAATTCCGAGTAGGTTGGGGCCATCGACGACCCCAATTATTATGTTGAAATAGAGGTGGGGAGGGGATGATGTTGTCGGTGGTGAGTTTGGTTAGCGATGTGTGTGTGTGATGAGGGTTATCGATGCCAGGGGTCGAGTGTATCGGTGGTGGGGTGAGTAGTGGAGTGAGTCGAGGCGATGATGATAGGGAATGGTGACAGCGACGATCAAGTGAAAGGGCTGGGTGCCACTTACTTTTGCGATGGAAAGGGGTAGGGCCTTCGGGTAGAGGTAGTGGAATTATGTGTTCCATGGGTCGGTGATGACAAGGGCTTGGCGATAACAAAAGGTTGTCACTGGGGTTGTGGGTTCACAAAGTTGTCGATGGCAGGGGCTTGGCGACAAATTGTGGATGTTCTTTGCTGGGTGTGTGATGGGTTAGGGGTGTCAACGGAGTTATCGATTGGAATGGAGGGTCCCTAAGCTGGCAATGACGAGTCCTTTTGCGATGGAGTCTCTTGTCGATGGTTTTGTGTTGCCGATAGGTATACTGATGGTGTGGTGATAGGTTAGAAGTGGTCATTGACAGGGGCTGTCAATGGTTGGTCCCCTTTTGGCGATGGAAAAGTCACTTAGTGACGACAAAGTCACTGGGTTCTTGTCGATGGTAAAGTTATTGGCATCGATGACATATATATATTGTCGACGTCGTGGGTATAGGTGATGTTTGGGTTTCGTCGGTGTTTGGGTGGATCCAAAAATTTTAAGTGATGGCGATGGTTTAGGCGACAGGTTATCATCGACGATGGACTTTGACTATAGATGGTGATGTGGTATCACTTGAGGTTAGAGTTAGGGTTTAGGGTTGTTGGTGTGGGGTCATCAACGATGGTGGTGTTGGCGATGAACCGTGTGGGTCCACTGATTGGTGGATTGTGTTCAGCGATGGGACCCATATCACTGTCGCTGATGGTTTGTCTAGTGAAGGTATTATAAAAAAAATTTTGTAGCGGCGATGGGTTGGGACGGGTTGGAAAATTGGGGTTATTGACAGCCCCAATTTTATGTGTAAATAAAGAGGTACGAAGGGGATGCAGTCGAAGTGATGGGGGGCCTATTTGTAGTCGATGGTCACCCGGCGCATTTTTTTTTGTTTAAACGATGGGTTACTCCAGGTTGTGACCTGTGAAGGTCGGAGAGAGAGAGAGTGGGGTCTGACTTTGTGTCGATGATGGGTTTGTCGTTACCACAAACCCATCGGTTGGTGGTGATGGTACATATGTGTCTGTCGATGGGATTAGTGGGTGGTGACGACATGATTGGGACCTTGTGTGTCAACACAAAATGTTGTGTTGACGGGTATGGCTGCGTCGATTATATGGCGATGGGGTGGTAGGCACTATTCTAGCGATGGTGAGGGGTTAGATCTGGTGATCTTGGATGTTCGTCGATGGAGAGTGGGTGGTGTTTGATGGCGACATGAGTGGGACCAAGAGTAACGACGGTGTGTGTTGCCGAGGGTTAGCAACGGACCCTTTTTGGGTCATCGAATGGGGTGCGATGAAGATGTATGGGCAGGGGGCCACCGATTGGTTGTCGGTGGTTGTTTGCGATGGCACAATAGGTGTATTTTTTTTTTAGGGTTGGGTCGTCAAAAAAGGGAGTGGGTCCCACTATTTCAAGCGACGGGTTAGGTGTTGACCTCTTTTTTTGGGTTTCGCACAGAAAGGGTCATCAATAATCAATTAGTAGTACAGTAGTACTATAGATGTTTAAGGGCCGCAGTTTGGTGGTACTCCACGCACCGTCAGTCTAAGTGATGTACTAGGTGTGACTTTTGATGGATATAGTGTACTTTGAATGAGTTGTAGATGACTGAGCAGTGAGTTGGTTTATTATCCAAAGGATACATATTTATGTATATATATTTGATGCATGTGCAGTGGTTTGAAAAACTTTATAGTGGTTCACGGGTAGCGTGGTTAAGGAGATATTTGGAAATTCCATTTTTCCTTATGCTTGTCGATAGTAAGTATATTGACCCCCTTTCCTTTTTTTTATCCATGAGAAGGACAGTAAATCTATCTTTCGAAGTTTGCTGTATGTAAGTGCTAGCGAACAAGAGCTAGAGGAGTAAGTTTTTGTACTTATATGTAGTTGCTATCGATTGGTAATGTGCAGGTGGAATCGTTGATACCATTTTTCGGGGAGTTTTTAGTGTAGTGACTGGGAAGACTCCTATCCTTGTTTGGCGCTTCACTCTTACGGAGCTTTGCAATGACAAGCATGTTGGTGGCGTGTGAAGTGAGGGTTATTGCCATTTACTGTAGTCGTGTGCTTCCTCGGTGATCCTCGGTATGTATTGTTATGTTGTTCGTGTTTTTTTAGTGTATTTGCATTGATATTTGCGATTGTAAACTATAGGTGTTATAGCTCCCCGTCCTGGTAAACAATTGAAGGGCAATTTACAGCCTGGTAAACCATTGAAGGGCAATTCGCAGAGTGTTCCTCCAGTTCCTCCTTTATCTCTCTGGTTGAGGGCGCCGTTCCTTGGTATCGTAGATGAGTTTTGGGTTCAGGTTGAATAAGCGGTTGCAGATTTGGGTGTGGCTTCTCCTTTACCTGCCTTGGTTTCTGATGCTGATTTGGCTGATTCTGCCAAGGTGATGCGATTTTAAGTTGAGCATGGGGATTGTCCCTATTCAAATTGGAAGTTTGCAAACAGGCTTTTTCTGAAGGAGGATTGGCAGGAATGGACGGATGCCATTATTCGAGAGTTTGAGGGGCCCCTTAGGCAAGCTCAAATTTATAACACAGTTATGTGCTGGCGTGATCTTGCTAATGTATCTCAGGTGGAGTCGGATATGGTGATGTTGATGTCTTGGTGGTGCACTTCTACACATACGTTTGTTGATGCTTGGGGTGAATTTACACCTACCTTAGAGGATGTTTCAGTCTTATTGAAACTCAGCATTTTGGGGGATATTAATCTAATGACATAAGAGTTAGATGAGGAGGAGCAACAGATTGTGAAAGTTCTTGAGAAGGGACTTCAATATTGTAAGAGATCTTCGGTATTTGGTGCTATTACGGGTACTTGTATTCCTGGACCGGCGAAGGGTAATGGTAAGAAAGCTTATTTCCAAGCGTTTATGCGGTATTTTTGGGAGGACTGCCAGCCTGAGAGGTTCGTCCCGGAGGGTGGTACTCGTGATATTGAGATTGGTTTTATGAATGACTATAGATATGCTACCTATTTGGCATGTTGGCTTTCTCGGTGTATTTTTTAGGGATCTCCTGAGCATGGGTCGAGCTTTCGTTGGTTTGGGATAGCTGCTATTTTATCTAGAGGGAAAATTGTTCCCTTAGCTAGGCTCTTTTTGGGTTCATTATATTCAAGGCTTGACATGGCAGTGTTGGATATGTCGCGTTCGTTTGGTAGGTATGATGTTGCCACATTTGTGTCAATTCCATTTCTGCAGACTTTCATTTATGAGCGTTATCACCGTGGGTTGGTGACTCTGAATCATCGTACGACACCAGAGTATAGAGTATGTCGATGGATTAATTGTGGGCCACTTGAGCATTCTTTGTCATCAGCGATAATCATGTGGATTCAGTTTATTGACGCCCTTATAGTCGGACAAGCCCGGGCTATCGAGCAGGGGTTTCTCCATGGAGCGAGGCTGCTGGTAGTCACATTTCGGCTACTGATTTTAGTGGAGTATCTGTTACTGTGGCTGCTGCTGTGACCATGCTGGCCTGTCTTTATCTTTCGGCTGTTTGGAAGGTGGGTGGTAGTGTAATGGCGTATTGTCCTGATCGGGTTAGGCGGCAGTTGGGTTTAGATTAAAGTACTCCCTTGGCACGCATTGCTCTGTCTCCTGATAGTTTTGCTCTGTGTTGTACTGGTTTCAGCGATGGGTATCTATGGTTTGGCTGTGATATGGTAATACCGTCATTAGGGAGGCGGGGGCGGTGTTTTCCTGATTATGACACTTTCTGGCGGAGTTCTTTGTTAGCTTTTTGCTCATATTGTAAGGGTTCTCCCTCTACCATGGTAATTGGGTAAATTTGTTGTGGCGATGTATCTCTTTGTACCCCTACTTCTAGGCGTGTCGATGACTGGGGTTTGTCGCGTTTCGGGGCGTAGGACATTTCATAGACCATAACTTTGGAGGGCTTGGTGGGGTGTACGCAGATCCTTTTGGTACATCTGTTCAGAAAGCTTTAAAGAAGAAAGCGAATTATGTTGTAGCAAAGGAAGCTTTGACAGAGGTAAAAAAAAATGAATTATGTCACCGTTTGTTTTTTTGTCCTATTATGTTGTGAAATGTATAAAAGGGTGTTTTTTTTTTGCTAGGTGATAGTGTCATCAGCATCTAGTTCAAAAAGGAAGCAGTTGTGTAGAGGTGGGGGGTCCAAAGGAACTATCAGTGCTGGTGATGCTTGTATTGCTAGTGGGGGTGGGGGGACTTCAGCGAGTCTGGCTATTCCTTGCAATGACTTGGGGGACATAGAGTTTATTGGTGGTACTCCGGTGGATCTATTGATGGGAGAGGTGGTTAGTGCCTCAGATTACTTATTTCAGGAGAGAGAATCTGTTTTAATGTGTGACTCTAGGGGCAATGATGCTGAGGAGGCGAAGGAGGAGGCAGAGGATGGCATTGACGGCGTTGAGTACTATGGTGAGGAGGAGGAGGTAGTGGGTGGCGATGGACAACCTTCTGTCTCGGCTTCTTCGTCTCCTCAGTTATTTGCCCCTGTTTTGAGGTCTGATTCTGCTTCTGGTTCTATAATGGCGTCGGCGCCTACTGGTTTTATTGTTTATGGATCGTTGACATCGACCTCGCTTATTTGTCCGTTCGAGCGGCAAGGATTGTTGGCACAGGATTTCTTTGCTGCAGCCGTGCCTACTTTGCGTGTATCTCATGAGTCTGCTCTATCCTCAGCCTTTATTGCTTTTCGTGATGTGACTAGTTCAGTTGCACCTCCTAGTGCTCTGACTTCTGGTATTAATGCTCAGACTAGTGTTTCTGATGGTGGCATCATCGGCTCCCAATTGGTGTGCAGCTTGTTCTGAGTGTCGTTTTGGGTGAGAGCTCTTCTAGAGTTAAGCTTATATCTCCTCCTATTTTTGACCCGAGGGCTTCCGTGTCAGGGCCTTCTCTTTCGGAAGCTTCGATAGTGGACAACACTGTTGTTTCGGTCTCGGTGCCTTTGACGATGGCGGCTCCAGTTGGTGGTGGTGTGGGTGATGTAGCATCTAATATTATGTGCCATGGCGTTAGTTGTTCTGTTGATGATGCAGCCGTGTTGGAGATGGTTTATAGGCGGTATCCTGAGACATTTGGGTCCATGCTTAATGAGGATGTCGCTCCTCGTTTCAAATCTTTCTTTTATGGTGTTCTGTCGTCGGTCATGCAAACTTTGTGTGCTCTTCGTTTAGGCGACCTGAATATGATGACCTTTGATGGTATTTATAAAGAGATCATATCACTTGGGGACTTTTGTGGTTCAGACGTAAGGTGGTTGGAGCAGCGCCTTCTTTTGGTTAGATTGTGCATATTTGTTCAGAGTGCTCAAGTGACGATAGCACTGTGTGATAGGAAGCTCGCGGAGTTGGAAGGAGAGAGCTGCGGTGTGTTGATAGCATACAGGCGATAGAGGCGGAGATGTCATCTTTGAGGGCCAGGCTGATAGCCCATCGATCGCAAGAAGAGGCCATCAAGTTGTTGAAGGTTGAGTTTAGTGGTAAGAGAGAGAAAGTGCTTAAACTTTGTGAGGATGAGTAGTTGCGGTCTGCGGCGTCTAGTGACTTAGCCCCCGAAGGTTTTGTGATTGGTGATCTATTTTTTGACGAGGAAATGAACTTTATTCATCGATAGCTGCTGACGAGGTTCCTAATTTGTTTTTTTTACTATTATATATATATATATATATGTGTATATATATGCATTGTGACCACGGTGCTCGTGATGGTGCATGTAATGGGTGATGGTGATGACGGGTTGTAACGAATATTATATATAAATATATATAAATTTTTTTGGTGTATAGTCATTGCTGATGGCATGGAGATGGCGATGCCCTTGGCGATGGGTCCGTGTGGGCCCGAATGGCGATATCAGCAGTGGTGTAGGTGTGGATCAAAGATGGTGAGAAATAAAAAAAAAAAAAAGTGAGGTGATGAGGCCTACAAGTTGGCCACGATAGCCGTCTTGGCGGTGGGTTTTTTTTTTATATGAGTGGTGATGGGCTATCGAGTGAAATGCAGATCCTTATGCGACAGCTTTACAGCACATTTAAAAAAAAAACATTGTGGAACTATGTATTGTTAAACTTGTTATCTACAACTGCAATTAATTGATGTTAGACCAAGCTTGAAGTAGAAAGCCCTCGTGATAGACATGAGCTTTGAAATTTAAAATTGTGTGATCACTTGTCAACTAAGAAATGATATGTGATGATTTAGTTTGGAAATTCTTTGGGAGAGAAGTGTATATAAAAAAATTAAAAAAAATCTTTTTCTCAGTGGGATATGTACTAGTAGACCCGTGATATGTACGATAATAAAGAAAGTAAACCCGTGATGTGCATAAACAGGTTAGGGTGTAGACACGTGTTCATGTAAAACGGTTAGTGGTGTAGAAATGTGACATTTGTCTATATGATGTAGGACGTGTTATAAAAGAAGGACTGGTCTTTTAGTGAACCATAGATAAACCAAAGATAGAGGATTAAACTATGGCTGCTTCCTCACGAGCATCCAACTTAGGGTTGAGTCACCCACGTTTACCGGCGAGATTTGGTAATTTGTCGGGGGGTTGACGGGGTGTTCCTGTACGGGAAGAGCTAATCCCTTATCTAGAGAGGGTATATAAGAGGTACCCACAGACTTTTACAGGGTTAGCACTTATGGATCAACAAGAACGATTGCTGGCCTGTGAAATGTTAGGTAAAGTAATTTTAGAGTTATCTAGGACTAACCTGGGTGCTGCCACTTATGACTATATGCAAAATGTGAGGGGAAGTATTCATAACATGACCACGCAGGGACTGCGACTATTGTGGTTGACGGAGCATCTAGATATGGTGGTCTTACTACGACAATTTTTGGAGGCAAGGCGAAGGAGGCAACTTGAAGAAAGATAACTTGCTGCAGCTAGTAAGGCCTATCGGAGGGCTCGAGTGGAGTTGGTAACGATATCAAGACAATGGAGGAGGTCAGGAGCACCTCGTACAGTACAACAGGAGGCTCGAGCGTTGCGACTCCAAGCAGCAGTAGATCACGGTACAGAGGAATGCAGGATGTATGATGAGAGATTGGCGAGGGCGAGAATCGTAGAGCAGCATTCCAGAGCTGGGATCACTACTGATGAGGTTGATAACGATACATTGGAGATTGAAGGCTTGTTTGCGGAATAAAAGAATGTTCTGGTGGTGGGCTACAATCTTTTTTTTTTGTCTGTAGAATTATTATTATCCCTTTTTTGTGTACAAGTTTGGTGGACAGATAATAATAATAATGTGACAAATATTTATAAAAGAGAGAGTTGTCCATAAATGAGGCAGTACATATGCAAGGAAAACAACTTTTCTTAGGGAAAGCGGAACAAAAGACCGGAAAGAAGGGATAAAAACAACTGCGAGAAGAGAGGAAACAAAAACTATCTTGCCTAAGCATGGTATAGCTTCAACCATTGGGTGTTGATAGGTCCAGATAGGGAAGTTTCACTAGTTTTCCGGATCCTATAGTAGCCACTAGGGTTGGCTTCTTTGACTTCATAGGGTCCTTCCCACTGGGGTGTGAATTGGGTGCCGAGATTCCTCTCATGATGTGCGTAGCTACCTTTAGGACCAAATCTCCTTCCTTAAAGACCCTAGGTCAAACCATAGCATCGTCAGCCCGCGTGATTTGCTTTTGATATTTTTGGAGATTTGATCGCGCTTTGTCTCTGTGTTCATCCAACTGCTCCAACATCATTGGGCGTGGGACTTGTAGAACCTCGCTTTGCATAGCTATCCTGGCAGAGATTCCTCTCATGATGTGCGTAGCTACCTTTAGGACCAAATCTCCTTCCTTAAAGACCCTAGGTCAAACCATAGCATCGTCAGCCCGCGTGATTTGCTTTTGATATTTTTGGAGATTTGATCGCGCTTTGTCTCTGTGTTCATCCAACTGCTCCAACATCATTGGGCGTGGGACTTGTAGAACCTCGCTTTGCATAGCTATCCTGGCAGAGGCCACCATCAATTCTGGGGGTAGGACAGATTCGACTCCATAGACCAACAAAAACGGGGTTGCTTGGGTTGGTCATCTTTTCGAGGTCCTATAGGCCCAAAGAGCTAGGGGGAGCTGGTCAGCCCATACCTTGGGGCAGTCCTTCATTCTCCTGCGTAGGATCTTTAGTAGTGTCTTGTTCGTGGCTTCTGCTTGACTGTTGCATTTTGGATAATAGGGCGTGGATTTGTGGTGGGTGATGTCGTAGGACAGGAGAAGTCGTCCCACATGTTTGTTGATGAACGGGGTTCCGTTGTGGGACAAAATACCTTTGGGATTCCGAAGCGGCACACAATGTGTTCTCGGATGAAGGCTGCCACCGTGGGCCCCACTGCTCTCCTCATTGGAATGGTGTCCACCCATTTGGTGTAAAGTTCTGTGACTGCGAGAATTCAAATATTGCCCTTTGACACAGGGGAGATCGGTCCTATGAGGTCAAGGGCCCAAGTATAGAAAGGTCATGGTGTCGACAGCACTCATAGATCAATGGCGGGTACGAGGATTCAATTTCCATGGACTTAGCAAGGGTGACATCGCTTGACATGGGCTCTTGAATCTTTCTCCATCGTTGGCCAATAGTATCCAAGGTCCAAAAGATGTCGATATAATTTTATACCTCCTTGGTGTTCGAATTCATGTGCCTCGCTTAAGACTTGATGGATTTCTCCTCCAGCTAGGCACCGTAATGGCTCTCCATTAAAGCTGCGTCGGAAAAGCATGTCCTCGCGGATGAAGAATTTTGAAGCTTGCTTCTTTATGATTGATGCATCATCCTTATCGATAGGGAGTGAACCCTCTTTCAAGTAGTCGATGTATAGGCGTCGCCAATCTACGATTTGGGTAGTAAAGTTGCATTCTGCCTTATTCGGGGCTTCTTGGCACCTCGGACATGCTCGTTGGAGCATCGAAGCTTCTTTGGACATTTCTAGCCAGTAGTATCCTTTTTTTTTTGGCACTAGTCGGTACAAACTAATGTTCTTTTCTCTACAAAAATGGCGATAGATATGGTGGAGGCGGAGTTTGCCCTCTTCCTCCCTCACACATCATGCCAGGACCCCTATTGGTGCACGGAAGTAAAGGTTGTTTCCGAGGAGAGTAAAATTTCTCAAGTCAGATATTGCCAATTTTCCTTCACAGCTCTGTAGTTGGGTGACGATGGGGGCCCTCCAATCATTAGTTTCTTCGAGGGGTAGCAGCTCCAGTACTGTGCATGGGAGAGTTCTCTTGATAATCTTGATGTGTGTGGAACCTTCAGGCACATCTATTTTGGAGGCCAGAGTTGCCAAGGCATCTGGAAAGTGATTGTCTGATCACGGCATGTGCTCCACTCGGACTATTTCAAATTTGTCCAACAATCTTTGCACTATGGTTCTGTACTCTGCTAACTCCGATTCTCAAATCGCAAATTCTCCTGAGGTTTGCTTGATAACCAGATTGGAGTCTCCCTTTATGCATAGCTGGGTGACTCCTATCTTGGTGGCTGCAAGAAGCCCTAAGACCAGTGCCTCATACTCTGATTCATTGTTGGAGCATTTAAAGTCGAGCTTGTAAGACAAGTGAAGTTTGGAGCCGTCTATTTGGGATGTCAAATTAATCCCTGCTCCCCCTCCGAGTGTCGTGGAAGAGCCGTCGAAGCTGAGAGCCCATTCACCTAGGTCTTCATTAGTCATTGCATACTCCAACTCCTCTCCTGGGAGTGCCTCTGAAGGTGGTTCGAAGCCGCCGCTTGGGAATTGAGCGAGGAGGTCAGCCAGTGCTTAGCTCTTAATTGCCCTGGGGGTTATACAGGTGATGTCGAATTCGGCCAGAAGTAGGAGCCATCTTTCCATTTATCCAAAGAGGGCAGGCTTCGATAGGAGATATCGGAGTGGATCACACCTTGTTACTAAGTGTACTACATGGCTGAGGAAGTAGTGCCTAAATTTCTGAGTTGCGAAGGTGAGCGCAAGGCAATGGCGCTCAATGGGTATGTATCTCACCTTGGCGTCTCGGATCACTCGACTGATGTAGTAAACTAGTTTTTCTTTTCCTTCCACTTCCTGAGCGAGCAATGCTCCGATTGATTTGTGCGTTGATGTGAGGTAGAGGAGGAGTGGTTTATCTTGTACTGGTGCCACCATAGCGGCCGGTGCTGCGAGTGTCGTTTTGACGGCGTCAAAGGACTCCTGGTGAATTTGTTCCCATCTGAACTTGGCATTTCCTTTCAGTAGATCTCCCAAAGGGTAAGAGATTTCTGCTAATGCTAGAATGAATCTGCGGAGATAGGACACCCTTCCCATGAATTGATTCAGCTGCTTTTGGGTGGTTGGTGCAGGCATGTCCATGACTGAATTGGCCTTCATTGGGTCCAGGTCGATGCCATGGTGGTGGACTACGAACCCCAGGAATTTTACCTACTGTGACTCCAAAGGCGCATTTGAGTGGGTTCATTCGGAGCTTGAATTTTCTACACCGTTCAAAAATGGCACAGAGGTCATTTTCGTGGCCTTCTCCTTGCTTGGATTTTACTATGATATCGTCCACGTAGTCTTCTATGTTATGGTGGAGCATGTCGTGGAAGATGGTCGTTATTGCCCTTTGGTAAGTAGCGCCTGCATTTTTCAATCCGAAGGGCATGACGGTGTAGTAAAAGTTGACGAAGGGGGTCCGAAAGGCTGTCTTTTCCGCATCCTCTGGGTCCATCTTGATTTGATTATTGTCGCTGAATCCATCCATGAAGGAAAAATCTTGATGTCCAGATGTGGCATCGATTAGAGTATCGACATTAGGAAGAGGGAACTCATCTTTTGGACATGCTTTGTTGAGATCTCTGAAGTCGACGCACACCCAGATTTGACCATTCTTCTTTTTTACGGGCACCACATTTGCCAACCACGTCGGGTGCTTGATGGCCTTAATAAACCCGGCTTGAAGGAGCTTCTCTACTTCGGCCTTGATCAAGAGTTCAAGGTCATGACGGAAAACTCGAGGAGCTTGTTTTACCGGTCGATGTTCTGGATCGATGTTAAGCTTGTCAGTTACAAGAGACGTGTCCAACCCAGGCATCTGATCATAAGTCCAAGCAAACACATCAATGTACTCTTGAAGGAGAGAAATCAGTGCCATTTGTTCCTCTGGAGTCGTCATTTTGGAGATAAAAGTGGTGTGAGGTTCTTTTTCTTCTGGTGCAAGGTTAACTTCCTCAACTTCTGGTCTCGCGATGCGTGGTCTATCTTGGAGTGTTTCTGGGGCAAGCTTGAGTTTGGTGGATTCTTGATCTTCAATGACATTGCACGCGGGGGGCTCAGGGCCACATGGCAAAATTTCTAACCCCGACCCCTCACACCGTCATAAACAGCGATACGCAAAGCGTCTATTGGGGAGTTTTATTTGAATACACTCGGGAGAGGTATCACGGCAGCGACGTCTGGTGTCTCTTCTCGGGGAGAAAACCTCTTTTTGAGCATCTTTCCATTTTAGAATGGTAAGGCCGCGTGGTGACACAAGTGGCGTGGCTTCTTCTTCAGAGTCAAGGCTATCGAAGAAATTTACTTCTGCCATGTGGGACTCATGAATGCCGAATGGTCGTAAGGTGCTAGCGACGGTGAACACCTTCTTTCCCTCACTCGTGTTAACGTTCCCGATCATGCACTGATGGTAGGTGGAGGGTACGATACCAAACTTGTGCATCCATTTGCATCCTATAAGGAGGTGGTAGGATGTGTCGGCGTCGATCACATAGAATATGGCCGGTGCTTGGAACTTTCCTAGGCGGAGTGATGTGGTGACAAACCCGATGGTCTGTCGGACGTCATTGCCGAAGCCTACAATATCGATAGCTTGCGGGACAAGCTTTTCTTTGGGAATACTAGTGGCTTTGAAGGTAGCTAGTGGCATGATGTTGAGAGAGGCCCCTCCATCGAGGAGGGCCCTTTTGAATTCCACCTCGCAGACTATTGCCGCCACATATAATGGACGATTATGTGGGTGTGGGACCTGTATGTCTGCATCTGTGAAAGTGATCATCGATTCTGCTTCTTGGGCAGCATGTCGTACAGACCCTCCAGAGGCCACGCATGCTTGCTGGTAGGTTTTTGCGACCCGTAGTATGGCTTTGGTGGCTTCAACTCGTGCCTCCTCGGAGAATCTGACTTGGTCGAAGAAACATCTAAATTTGGTGAGGTTCTTAACTTTTGATGCGGTGAACTCCTCGGTACTGGCGCTTGGACTGGTTGTGGATGGGCTTTTGACCGTCAGATGTATTTCTTTTCTTTTCTCCTCCTCCTCGATGAGCTCGATGAGAGGGGGAGCTATTTTTACTGGTGCAAGTGCCTTTTCCTTGATAAATTGAATAAAAGAGGTTGTGGTGTGGGGAATCATGTGGAAAGAGACCATGTTAACTGATGTTGTCAATATCAAGATATAAAAGTATTCTTTACTTTTTAAAAGATTTGCAGTGTGGAAGTAAAGGTCGAACCCACAGAGATTGCTTACTACAGCTCTTAATTTTAAAACCTAAGTCTAATTAACTATGAAAAACGGATTTGATTTGGATTTAATTAAACTAAGAACAATAAAAGTAAATCTAAACTAGGAAAGCAATTAAAGTTGTTTTAAATAATGTTTAAGGGAACCTAGGATTGCAAATCCACCACTAGCTTCATAATAGGAATATTTATGAATTACTTTAGCTTATTACGTTGGATGAATATGGGGAATTGTAGCTACAAGCCCAATTCCTCCGACAAGAAGATAATCATGGTTCAAGCACCAACATAATCCATCTTCGGGTAGCACGGATTATCTCACACTAAACTAGGGTTGTGATCTAATCCGTCTAACCTAGGCATGGACTATTCGGATACTTTATAGCACGAATCAATAAAGCACCATCACATGTAAACCATCTAAACAAGCACAGCAAGAATAGATCGTTGAGCACATCACAGTCAAAATAGATCTAAGACAAGAATAAATTCTGAAAGCAATGATTTAATCAATAGTAGTACGATTTATTTATAAAAATCCTCTAAACATGTGACTGTCATCCATACATAATAAAACTAAAATAAAAACATAAATAAAACCCTATTACTCATCTAGGGCTTCATTGAAACCCTAGATCTATGATCTAGCCGTCCATGGAAGTGATAGATGGCAAGTAGTTGATGGAGGAGGCCATGGAAACCCTTGGTCTTCTTCTTCTTCTCCTTGCTTCCCTCTCTTCAATGGCTGGAAGTATGGTTGTAGGATGTGTGTATAATAATTGCCAACCCTCTAATTGAGGTAAAATAATGTATATATAGATTTACAACAAGTTTTGGAAGCCTTTACAACTCGAAACGGACTGAAACTGATGTAATTTACAATCTGGATGTCATTCTGCAGTTTCGTTTGCACAGGAGTCTTCAGTATACTGAAATACGCAACTATGATTTTTCCACATATCGCGCGAGCGGGTCGGGCGAGCGCGACAATTGGTCCTTCGCGCGCGCGGATCGCGCGAGCGATTCTGGGGTTCTCGCGCGAGCGGATCGCGCGAGCGATTACTGGATTTCGCGGGCGCGGGTCGCGCGCGCGACTTGGCTTTTTCAGCTTTTTCAACTATGCTTTTTCACCCTGTTTAGCCTGGTTTAGATGATTTCTTCCAAAACCTGTCAGAAACTAGAAAACGAATTAAACATATACAAAAACAGGATAAAATGTACTAGCAAATGCTCGTTAAGGCGTATATTTAGGATTAGTTCTCTCCCGATCACACCCCCAAACCTACATTTTGCTAGTCCTCGAGTAAAACTAAAATAAAAACTACTAATAAAAATCTATTCCATTTTCGTATGGATTACGATTGCATTTAGCGTATGCAACAAGCCTTTTAAACCCCTAGGTGTCCCTAGTCGGACGAGTGAAGTCTCGTGAGGGTTCTCGTCAACAAGTTACCCACAACCATCTTTATTAACTTAGAAATTTAAAAAGTTTTATTAAAAACGAAAAACATACTATTCAATACTCCTTATTATACAACAAAGATTTGAAATAGGATAACGAACATAAAGAGATAGAATCAAACGTCTACATACATCATGAAAAACAATCTCAAGCACATGCATCGTATAAATCAATAGAGTTTCTCATAAAATCGCACGTGTGTGATATGGTAGTCAAATGAACACGCGCTTGTCATAAACTTGGAATATAACTCGGATGACCATCTAACTATGTCTTGACTACGAATCTCACAATGTCAATTACACTCTAAAATGAAACACTCAGAAACATGTGTAATTTCTCTAATATATGGGAGCAAAGGAAATATATTTTCAAAACGATAAATGCTCACATATGACTCAAAAAAAGACGCATGACACGAAAGAACAATAGTCTCATGGATAGGATGCCAATCAATCAAGAAAAATTAATCATTACCATGTTTTAATCCCCCTCCCATCGTTTTCATATCCGAACCATGTTTCCTAGGATCAAATAGGACTTTTCAAAGGTTGTATTGTGGCTCAGGTAATGAAAGAGGATAGAAAGGGTTAATTGGGTAGGTTTACGAATGGCATTGTAAGGCATGTTCGATTTCTTTCATTCGTCTCTTCTACCACATTCATCTTTTCATTCTCTTCTTCCTTTTCATTCATATTTCTTCTTTTCTTTCATCTTTTCTTTCAACCTTCTCTTCTTTATTTTGTTTCTTTTCCTTTTTCTTTTCTCGCTTCTCAAATGAATATGCATTGAATACCAAGCAACTACCCCAATAGCATCTTATTTTCTTCTTCTCAATCAACACATCGCCTTAATACTACTAAAAGTTGATCACTCTTCCAGTGGTATACTCCAAGTTGATCAAGTTGGAGCTTTTAAAGAGGATAATGGTGAACAAAGAAAAAGAGGCATTGTAACGGCTCAAAGGGCGAACTAAGGAAATTTTTTTTTTATTTATCGGTCGGTGGCAAATAAAGAGGGCCTAAAATCATTTCCTAGGGTTATATGGTTCTTCAATGTTTACGACGGAAGATTATTTAGCATGGTAACAAATATTTTAACTTGACTATTAACCAAAACAAGAATAATGAGACTAAACAACAAGTTAATGCGCTATTTCAATGAAATTCGACAAACACAATGTATTTATAATCCTCTAAAAAGAAAAGATAGGCTCAAAAGCTCACCGGGTTTAGTCTCCACCATGTGTTATCTAGAAATCCGAATCATATTATAGTTCACAACCAACATGTATTCCAATGACTACGTGCAGTGCATATGTTTATGTGCAAATCTATGATATAAAACTACGATTCAAACAATACATAACTTAAAACGTTACATCATAACTTCAGCAAATGGTTAATCACATCTTCTCTTGTTTACCATTCTATAACAATCATAATTACATAACAAGAAGTATCAAATCAAGATTGCAAAAACGTCAGTACTATCGTTTATTTAAACACACTTTTTGAAAAATTTTAAAATTTTGCATAAACTAATGTGCATAAACTAATGTGCATGTGTGATCGCATACTCGATCTCGGTACGCATAGAACAGATGAACACCAAGGAATATGGCAATAAAGTTCAATGTTACCTGTTAATACTCGACAAACGAAAAGAAACTAACAAAACAATATGAAAAGTAACTAAAACCAAAATATAACATATAAATCTAAAAACCAAGTTAAACTAAACTAAACTAGTAAAAGGAAAAGAAATAAAACGAAAAACTATAAATGTAATAAGGAAAACAACGACTAACTTGAACTAAACTGAAACAAATAAACAAAAACAAAAAAGAAACACAAATAAAATAGGCAGGGAGAAAGATATAGAAAACAAAAGAGAAAAACAGGAAAATGGGGGAATCGCGCGAGCGGTCCGCGCGAGCGGCCGTCGCGCGCGCGAATTCCCAGAAAATATAATTTTTTTTTTTTCACTAGAAATCGCGCCAGCGAGGTACCTCGCGCCCGCGAGATCAGGCGCGAGGAGAACCTGAGGCATCATGAAAAGAAAACGAAAGAAAAACACTAAGGCACATTCTCGCGCTAGCGGACCGCGCGAGCGAGGCCTCGCGCGAGCGGGCCGCGCGCGCGAGAATGGAGTTTTCCACTTTTTATGGTTAAAATAATGTATACAATATTAAAATAAATTAATTCTAACCCCCAAACCTATCCAGAATGTCCAAAACAGACTCAAACAGACTCAAAAACGACCAAAAATAGGAAAAACGAACAAAATTAAGCTTGGGTTGCCTCCCAAGAAGCGCTATCTTTTACGTCTTCAGCTAGACCGTTCTAGCTCAAGAATTTATGGAGGCCGTAAATCGGACTGTGTACCCCTAAGGATGTCAGGTAGAGCTCGATGGTAAGCAGAAATTACGTCGCTTTGAATTAATTCAACCGACGGTTTATCATTATGTTCAAATCGATTTCTTACCTTTCGAGTAGATTCAACATTAGGGTCCACGAGATTAGGATTCATCCACTCATCATCGTCCACTATATTATTTTTCCCACTCACCTTTATTTCTTTAGTAGGCTCAAAATTCCGTGTTACCTCACCTTCCACCTCACATAGGGAATCGTCGTTTTTAGGAGGTTGATCCATAGCATTAAAAACGTTTAATTTTAAGTTCATGTTCCCAAATGACACTTTCATTACCCCCGTCCGACAGTTAACACGTGCGTTGGCGGTTGCTAAGAATGGACGGCCTAAGATGACAGGAGTATGTTTCCTAGCATCTAGCACCGGTTCGGTGTCAAGGACCATAAAATCTACAGGATAGAAACATTGATCAACTTTTACTAGCACGTCTTCGACGATTCCTCTAGGTATTTTGACAGAACGATCCGCTAACTGAATAGTAGCGGCCGTAGGCTTGAGTTCACCTAATCCTAATTGTTTATAGACGTGATAGGGTAAAAGGTTAACACTCGCTCCTAAGTCAAGGAGAGCCCTATGAATGATAGTGTCACCTATGACACATGAAATCGTAGGCGTACCTGGATCTTTATATTTTGGAGGAGCGTGTTGGAATATAGAGCTTACTTTTTCAGTGAGAAAGACCTTTTTAGGAGTATGACTCCGTATTTTGCGCTTTTGAGTACAAAGATCTTTTAGACATTTAGCATAAGCGGGAATTTGTTTTATAGCGTCGAGGAAAGGAATATTTATTTTAACTTATTTGAACACCTCGAGTATATCCTCAACCTTAGACCCTTTTTTAGGCAAATGTGACGGTCCCTCAATGTTTGGTGGATATGGCATTCTCGGAATATAATTCGTTGAGACCGGTTCATTTTCTTTGCTACTTTGATTCACATCCTCACCTTTTTCTTTATTCAAATTTAAATTTTTATCTTTCTCACCCCCATCCGGAATTACAACAACTTCCTCATCTCGAGTAGTCGTCCTAGTCGAAACAGCGTTCACGCTCTCACTCGTACTACCCACTGCGTATTGCCCCTTAGGTTGCTGAGTAGGTTGACTCGGCAACTTACTCTCAGTTAAACGGTTTAATGTACTAACAATTCGCCCTACTTGGGACTCCAGTTTTGCGATGGATTGTGTGTGAGAGTGTACTAACTGAACCACCGAACCAAAGTTTTCAAGTGAGGCCAACACCTTCTCCTCGAATGCATTATTGCGTGGAGGTGGAGGAGGTGGTTGGTATTGACCTTGTTGGTATTGGGGTCGGTACGTATTTGGAAAATTAATCGACCTAGGATTATAATTATTTTGTGGGAATTGTTGCATAGAATTAACGTGTTGTTCAACAAATTCCGGATATTGAGATGCAGAAGGACATGCAAAGATATTATGGGACGTTTCAGAACATAATGCACATACTTCTAAAGAGGATGGATTAGACGGTTTGTTCATTTGCATAAGTCGGTCAAGTTTTCTATTTAATTCTTGTATTTGAATTGATTGACTTGACTCAACTGTCACCTCTCGCTTAGGTTGAAGGTATCCCTCAGAACGTACCGACACAGCCTGATGCATCGAATTCTCGCTTAACGTTTCAAATATTTTCCAGGCCTCGTCGGCGCTTTTGTGTAGGAAAGTTCCCGCACAAACGGCATCGACGGTATTCCTAACAGAGGGAATAAGCCCCTCGTAGAAGACTTGAACCAATTGCCACTTGGGAACCTGATGATGTGGACACGAGCGTAATAATTCTTTAAATTTTTCCCACGTGTCATAAAGAGTCTCCCCATCTTGCATCACAAAATTAGTTATATCTTTTCTTATCTTATTTGTACGCATAATAGGGAAAAACTTTTGTAAAATGGCGGTGTGTAAGGCTTCCCATGTTTTTATTGTGTTTGGCTCCAAAGATTGAAGCCAATACTTCGCTTTGTCTCTTAAGGAGAATAGGAAAGGCCGCAATTTTAATTCATCATTATTTAGGTTTTGTAATTTCAAAGTAGAGCATATACCCTGAAAATCTCCTAAGTGTTGGTAAGGGTCTTCATTTAGACGGCCATGGAAGGAAGGTAGTAGCGAGATCGTAGACGACTTAATCTCAAAGTGAGATGCCGTCGCCTCCGGTAATTCGATACCGGCTTGTGGCGTGTAAGTAGTAGGAATAAAATAATTTATAAGTGGAGGTG
Source organism: Hydrangea macrophylla (assembly GCA_033977485.1). Taxonomy (NCBI): domain Eukaryota; kingdom Viridiplantae; phylum Streptophyta; class Magnoliopsida; order Cornales; family Hydrangeaceae; genus Hydrangea; species Hydrangea macrophylla. Next base: position 80,438,295 of record CM066984.1, on the reverse strand, counting down.
GTGGCGGTATATTAAGATTGTTCATATTCGCACCATCATTTTGATTGTTATTGTTATTTCCACCGTCAGCCATTTTAATCGGTTCAATTTGAAAAGTTTGAGTTTTCCTTAACCGTTCACGGGTACTCTGAATTTCGGCCTCAAACAACGACGATGGAATCGGAGTTGATTCGTCGTCTTGCAACCTAGCTCTAGAAGCTTGGGTTGTGGACTTACTAGTTCTTAAGGTACGTTCAAGTTCAAGATCGAAAGATTTTAAATCTGGTTTATTTGAACGTGTACCCAACATAAACTGAAACAAAAGACAAGAAATTAAAAACAAAGACTGACTCAACTAAAAAAAAACAAATACAATCACGCAAATAAGATAACAAGCACTCAACTACTATGATGCATGCAAATTATCCTGTAATGCAATGACCGCGTCAAGCCCAGCGCCCCGGGTTTCCTAGCTAATGCAGTGCAATTAACCCTAAACTAATGCAAATAGTGCGTCACAGCGCCCTGACTTACAGCGGTTTAAAGCGAATTCCAAAGGAAGCAATTTATTTAATTGTATTTATATTTTTATTTGCGTAAGCTCCTTTGATGTAATTAGCTGCTCCACTCGGAAACGTTGACTACAAAATAAAAAAAACAAGTTAGTAACTAAAAAACAAAAACAGAAAATAAGAAAAATAAAAACTAATCTAATATTTACGAATTAACTAAACTAAGATTATAAAACTAAGAGTAGTAATACAATCCCCGGCAACGGCGCCAAAAATTGATGTTGTCAATATCAAGATATAAAAGTATTCTTTACTTTTCAAAAGATTTGCAGTGTGGAAGTAAAGGTCGAACCCACAGAGATTGCTTACTACAGCTCTTAATTTTAAAACCTAAGTCTAATTAACTATGAAAAACGGATTTGATTTGGATTTAATTAAACTAAGAACAATAAAAGTAAATCTAAACTAGGAAAGCAATTAAAGTTGTTTTAAATAATGTTTAAGGGAACCTAGGATTGCAAATCCACCACTAGCTTCATAATAGGAATATTTATGAATTACTTTAGCTTATTACGTTGGATGAATATGGGGAATTGTAGCTACAAGCCCAATTCCTCCGACAAGAAGATAATCATGGTTCAAGCACCAACATAATCCATCTTCGGGTAGCACGAATTATCTCACACTAAACTAGGGTTGTGATCTAATCCGTCTAACCTAGGCATGGACTATTCGGATACTTGATAGCACGAATCAATAAAGCACCATCACATGTAAACCATCTAAACAAGCACAGCAAGAATAGATCGTTGAGCACATCACAGTCAAAATAGATCTAAGACAAGAATAAACTCTGAAAGCAATGATTTAATCAATAGTAGTACGATTTATTTATAAAAATCCTCTAAACATGTGACTGTCATCCATACATAATAAAACTAAAATAAAAACATAAATAAAACCCTATTACTCATCTAGGGCTTCATTGAAACCCTAGATCTATGATCTAGCCGTCCATGGAAGTGGTAGATGGCAAGTAGTTGATGGAGGAGGCCATGGAAACCCTTGGTCTTCTTCTTCTTCTCCTTGCTTCCCTCTCTTCAATGGCTGGAAGTATGGTTGTAGAATGTGTGTATAATAATTGCCAACCCTCTAATTGAGGTAAAATAATGTATATATAGATTTACAACAAGTTTTGGAAGCCTTTACAACTCAAAACGGACTGAAACTGATGTAATTTACAATCTGGACGTCATTCTGCAGTTTCGTTTGCACAGGAGTCTTCAGTATACTGAAATACGCAACTATGATTTTTCCACATATCGCGCGAGCGGGTCGCGCGAGCGCGACAATTGGTCCTTCGCGCGCGCGGATCGCGCGAGCGATTCTGGGGTTCTCGCGCGAGCGGATCGCGCGAGCGATTTCTGGATTTCGCAGGCGCAGGTCGCGCGCGCGACTTGGCTTTTTCAGCTTTTTCAACTATGCTTTTTCACCCTGTTTAGCCTGGTTTAGATGATTTCTTCCAAAACCTGTCAGAAACTAGAAAACGAATTAAACATATACAAAAACAGGATAAAATGTACTAGCAAATGCTCGTTAAGGCGTATATTTAGGATTAGTTCTCTCCCGATCATTAACGACCCCTTCATTGTTCCTTCGAGGTTGGTGGGGTGCGTTTTCGGCGATATCTGGCCGAGTGGTCGTTACCAGTTCTCCATTTGCAATCTTCCTATGGAAGATGCCACGGAGGGCCCAACAATCCTTGGTAGAATGCTTCACTATCTGATGATAGGAGCAGTAGTTGTACTTAGCTTTGTCGGTCTCAGTGGGACGCTTGGCTGGTGGACGAAGGATGATTACGTCATCCCTTATTCACTTCTTGAGCACAGCTAAAACTTCCCTTATGCTGCAAGGGAAAGGAGCCGACGCTTCCGTCTCATCTCTTTTGCGATTGTTGTCATTGAATTCCTTACCCCGTCTAATTTTTTGCTCTTCGATCACAGCGGCGATTGGATACCGCCGTGGGGCTGGAGGACAAGAATCTCTACTTGTCTTTGACGATGACACTCTCACGTCCTTAGCTAAGTTGCGTGCTGCAACCATTAGATCTGAAAATGTAGGGAATGAGTGGTTGATGAGGTGGATTCTATAATCTCGGAGCATATCATGAACGCAAAGTTGGACTAAGCTTTCTTCTGTTGTGTTGTTATGACATTCCATAGCCCGATCGCGGAATCTGTCCACGTACTTGACCAGATTCTCGTTGTGGCCTTGGGCTTCTCTAGACAGGGAGACGGTAGTCACCCTCTCGATCATGCTAAAAAACTTAGCATAGAACATGGAAGCTAGTTGGACCCAAGACGCAATGGAACCTAGTTCCAAGTTGGCGTACCAGGTGTATGCTTGGACAGTTAAAGACTTAGAGAGAACTCTCGGAGACGAAGATTTTCATTCTCACGAAAAGTTCCAAGGCCGTCGAGAAACCTGGCCATATGTTCCTTTGAGTTTCCTCGTCTTCCATCGTATCGTGCAAAGTGCACATTGCCATACCCTTCTGGGTAGGGGAAGCTGGCCAACTTGAGGGGATAAGGAGGACGAGTGTCGAGCGGAAGGAGAGGTGACAGAGTCATCATCGCCTTTTCTCTTAGGAGTGATTCGACTTCTGCCAAGATGACGAAAGTCGTGGGTGGTTGCCTTTCTGTTTGTGTGGCGATGGAAGGTGTTGATTCCTTAGCTGGCGTGTGGTGCTGATCGTTGACATTAGATATGTTTACCGATGTCCGGACGATGTTATCCAGCCTAGAGGTGCCATTCGGGGCAGGTGATGGTCCTTTCTGAGCGATGGCTTCCAAAGTCTCAATGATGAGGTGATTCTATTCCTCAAGCTTTTGGAGATGCTTTTGTTGTCCCTCCATCTGTTCAAGCCGTCGCAGAATATCGAGTTCGACATCTGCAGCGACGGATCCATGCGAATCATGAGTTTGAGACTGAGTAGACTCTTCCCTACTGGGGTTAATGCTTAGTGGGTTGGCATTTGACCTGGTAGGTTGGGCCTTGGACTTTTTGGGGCGTCTAACTCTACTCTTAGGGGGTTGTTGCTCTCGCTCGCTAACCATGTTTTCGAGTAAACCTCCCACTGTGGTTGCCAAAATGTGTGAGTTCTTTATCTGATGTGGATAGTTTATGAGAAAAGGTATAACACGTAAGATGGTTAGTGCCAAGTGGAGCAACAAGTGAGGTGCGATTGAAAAGTAAGAGTGAGGGTTTGGTAAAATAATAATAATAATAATATAAATAGCCAATGATGGGACTTGGAGAGTGTATGGCTCGAGTGAGAATTGGAGTAGCCCCAAATAAGAGAGAGAGAGAGAGAGAAAGCAGTAGAGGGTTGGTTATTGGTTGGAGACTGGTGTATGGAAGGGAACTATTCTGTAAGGCCAAAGGAGAGGTAGCGGAGGGTTGAGTAGTGGCTGAGAGTTATGTTTTTTGGGGATTTTGGAGAAGTTGATGAATGTCTTAAGTGCTTAGAATCGCAACTTAAGACTAGGTTAAAGCTTAAACTCTAGGTTGAGCTCGAGTTGTTGGACGTATTGAATGAGGTTGGTATTTATATTGAGTTTGTGGGGCTTGGTACAGCTGGAAGCAGCTGAGTTGGCGTCTTCAGAGTGGCTCGTCTGTTTGAGGTAGTTGGGGTCATTAAATGGGGATGTGGACAAGGCAGTATATTGGGAAGGTGAGACGAGGTATTGTCCTATTGTCGTCTAATGACCAACCGATGCCATTGGTTGGTCAAAGGGAGAGAAAAGGTTCAGAAGATACAGCGAAGGGGCAAACGAGGTCCTCCTATTGGTTCTAAGGTTTAAGCGAGGGAAAATATCGTGGTTTTTTCTTATTGGTTCGTCAAAATGTATTGTCACTGGCAGCGATGACTCAATATTGTGTAGCGATTGGTGCAGAAGGTTAAGCATTGGATTTATTCGAGGTGATGTTATTGGCTTGCAGGATACTCATCGAGGTTGAAGTGACTGGGCAAGGTGAAAGAGTCAATGGTTACAGTTGGTTTTTATAGCCATAGGCCTCTCTAATTGGTTGTGAGGCTGGAGAGGCAGGGCACGTGATTAATGGTCACGTGTCTCTCTTTCTCTTTGGGACTAACCCTAGCTTTGCCTGTGAGGCATTCAGATAGGGAGGTGCCTCTGGTTCTAGCCACCGAGCCATGAGCTCACGAGTTCCCAGTAGACATGGCCACCCTTACTATTACTTCATGACCAAGGGTGGAGAATCCACGTGTAAGTGTGTGCTTGTATATAGTGCAGTGTTTGTAGGGAGTGTGGAGGAGAGATCCGTGGTAAGCTATGCTTGAGAGTGGGTGGTGGCTGCAAGCGATGGTCGATTCTATAGCGATGGTAAATTTCGTGGTGAGTGGTCATTCGATGCCATGGCCAATCGATGACACGAATGGTCATTCCAAGTGATAGCAAGCTTTGACTAGTGATCGATGGATTAAACAATGTCCACGTGCCAAATGGACGGTGGTGTAGCGAGTGGAGAGGGCAGTAGGTAGAATGGGCCCACTTTGCTTTCCTTTGCTTCATTTGGGATGGGCTCAATCGTAGTGGGCCTCGGGTGACTACTCTGGTTGGGCTTCGGAGTGAGCTGCTTGAGGCTGGCCTTTCCAGTCGTGAAGTTTCTAGTGGGCCCTGTTTTGTGGGCATTCTGAAGTGGGTCTTCCGAGTGGTTACTATGAAGTGGGCTTCGGAATAGTTACTCTGAGTGAGTTCATCAATGGGGTAGACATCGGGTTGGGTATCTTTGGTTATAGCGGGGCCCATTACTTGGTGACAATATTGAATGCATGTGAAGTTGTTGCTAACATGTGTTGGTCAAACTACGTGAGTTGTAATCCATTACCTACAATGATAATAATATTCACCACCAATATTTTTGATTTATTAGATAAATAATGTACTCGCGCATTGCGCGGAATAAATGCTAGTATCTATCTATCTATCTATCTATTACTATATATAAAAGCTGAGAGTGTAGACCATAAATAATCTAAGAGTGGCATGTGTCACTACTCATTTATGTTGACTCTTTAACCATTTCATCAATCCTTAATCATTATCTCCACACCAATGGACTGCTATAGCAGTAAGGATATCAAAATGACCCGTCGGGCCAGGCCTGGCCCGACATTGATCGAGCTTGGATGGGTTTGGGCTTTGGCCCACGGTCTCATGTCTCTTTACTGGCCAGATTGTGCTCAGGTCGGGCTTAAGAGATCACAACCCAGCCTCAGCCCTAGGCCCTCTAGTAGAGCCTAAGTGAGCATTTTAAATTTATCCTAAAATGGTATAAATACACTAGTATATATATATAACCATTTTTTTTATAAGTTAGAAATAACTTTCAATATAGCAACCTGCAAATTTTATATTTTAATACTTGAAAACGTCAATATTTTTATTATTGGAAAGCTTCTAATCGGGCTTTTATGCGGGCCTCGGGCCGAGCTTTGGTCAAGTTGGGCCTCTGGCTGGGCTTGGGCTTCATGAGATAGGCCCAGGCCCTACCCAGAATAGTAGGGTCGGGCTAGCCCTACCTTGGGCTTGGACTAGACTTAAGGCCCATTTTTTCAAGCTGGGCTCCTGGTCACCTATCGGGTCGGGCTTTTTTTACACCCTTATATAGCAATGGGTTTTAATTGGTACATGAAGGACTCGTCATATAGTTAAATCATGTACTACTGTATTCAATTCAATTCAATTCAATATTTTATTATGATCATTTTGAAAGACTGTTTTTTCTTTTCTATTCTTTTCCTTTTTTTTTTTTTTGGCCCACCCCATGAATTTGTATTACTTTTTTCACAGTTTGTATAAGCTTACAACATTTTTTTAAACCTATATGGTGATTTCTAAGTTTTCATGAAACGAAAGTAATCACAATTTTAAGAAAAATACTATTAATTTATATAAATGGATCAATTCTGGGTATAATTTTGTATATGCTATGCGAAACTTTTTACAAAGACAATTACAAGTGTGTATTTTTAATTGGACTTTCGATGATAATAATTTTCATTACCAATATTTTTTATTTATTAGAAGTACAATGTATCCGCGCATTGCACGGGATACATGCTAGTATATAAAAAAGCAAAGCTAAAAGTCTCTCCACAATACTCCATGTGGCGCCTACGTGGCTTTTCTCATTATAGGATTTTTCCTACATCTCATTAGCCTTAGAACAATTTCTGTATCTCACCCATTCTCTTTCTCTGCTTTTATACTTTTTCTTATTGTTGTTTTGTTTTTGTTTTTTTTTTTCTTTCTCTTTTTCAAGTTTCTGATATTGAGGTGTTAGGAAACTTAAACACCTTTTGACCTTTGGTGCTTCCCATTACTTTCTATGAGGTGCAATTCAAAACCAATTAAACATGTGTAGTGAGAAAGTACTGTAAGAGCGGCTAATCTTTGATATAACTCCTCTCTCTCTCTCTCTCTCTCTCTCTCTCTCTCTCTCTGTTTTTTGAGGGACACTCCTATCTCTATATACACCTTTTGAGTTTTGATCAGATCCTTACTTTTCAAAGTATATACTCATTTAACCCATTAAAATTACATTCCAGTTGTGTAGTGCTACATCCTCAAAGCATGCTTTTGAAGACCATAGACCTTGCACTGCAATTAGAAGTTCTGTCAATCCAACGACACTCTAAAATCGAGTCCTTCAATAGCACATTAATTGCATATTTTTATTTTGCAAATAATGCATTTACACGTGTGTGCATATTACATTAACTTTATTAGGAGAAAGCACAGAGATTTGTGTATATTAATTTTCTTCAGCTATAAAGATTATATGAATCTTCAGGTTCATGGAAAGTTGTATTCCTCGCATAGAAAACCTGTATCTGATTTTGCCAAATCGGGTTTCTTAAAAAAGGAGGAAGAAATGGTGTGGTATATTCACTATGCTTTGTTGTAAAAATGCTATTTTACATGTGTTTATGGTGTTGTGTTCAAATGACTTCAAGGTTCATATGGCCTCTGGTGGGATTTTGTGATTGTAATGGGTTTAAGTGGCTTATTATGGCTTTTTCTAAAGTTAATGTTGTTGTAGTAATTGTTACGGTTGAGCAATAAACATGATATAGCTTTATTAACATTGTTTTGGCTATGATAGAGTTTAGTTGACAAATCAAAAATCGTTAGCTATTTGACAATAGGTACCCAAACATAACATGGGTTATCGTCTAGTTTTTATATAAACAAAAGAAAAAATTCTTCCGTACACTCTTGTGGTTTGGTTATACCTACAATATAGTAGTTTTGGGTAAAAAAATATTTGTTCCCAAATAAGAAATATTTATTCTGTAATGAAAAAAAAAATTGATTCCGCGTGGTTTTGACATTTATTCTGGATGATTTTGATGGGAACAAATAATTTTTTTATCATGAATAAATATTTCTTACCAGAAACAATTGTTATAGGTACTTGAAAATCACCATCTCATATTTAACAATTGTCCCACAAAAAAATTGATCACTCTTTATGCACAAATTGTGATCTCTCACTTGTCAGACCACCCAATCAGACAAATGGTGGTATTGTATTTTTTTTTTTTGCTTAAAAAATGGTGGTATTGTATAATCACAAGGAAGTTATTTTAATCAGCTAGCTTGAGTATTCAAGTAACTTTTAAGGCCACGTTTGGATGATAGGAAGGGAGTGGACGACCTTTTTTGATTGATAGTCTCGAGACTAATAAAATTATCCCTTTTTGTGGCCATGTTTGTTTCGTTGGACAGGATTAGGGGAATTACTTCTCCCCTTCACTATTTGAAGGACTATTAATACCAACCCCACCATGGGATAAAATAGTGGCCCATTTGAGAGACTATTTAGTTAAAAAGGACTAATAGTCCGGTGCAAGGTGGCCGAACCAAACACTGGACTATTGAATTAAAATGGACTAATAATCTTATCCCCCTATCCGGCCATTAGTCCTGCAAAACAAACAATGCCTTTAGTCCCTCATATGGGGGACTACTCTTTTAAAATAGACAAATAGTCCTGACTGGAATAGAGGCGCTAAACGCCGGACTATTCAATTAAAATGAACTGTTAGTCTGATTCCCCTCTATCCCCTTAATCCTGCAAACAATTAATGCCTAAATGACTTTATTTTCAATATCTAAGAAAGAAGAGTAATATTTGGGGCACAAACAAGTTTCACAAACACTTACAAACACACTCTATCTCTCTCCTGTGTGGCACGTGGGGTCCGGATAATTTCAGTGGAGGACCCCCACAGTGCCACCCAAGACCCAAGAGAGAGATAGAGTGTGTTTGTAAATTTTTGTGAAACTTACTTGTACTCCTAACATTGTTAAAGAAAGAAATGGGTCCTTTCCAAACAAAACAAAAAAGTATTAGGTTGCGACTAGTCCACAACACGCACAAATTACCTCACTACATGGCAAGCAAGGCAAGTGGGGCTGCAAATCCCAAGCTCAATCCAAGGGTTGGTGATCCTATTGCAACTATTGGGACGAACATGGGTTAGAAAAAATAGAGTAAAGTTACACCCATACTCATTTCATATATAAAAACTTACTCACTCACAATAATTTTAAGGTGGTATTATGGGATTCACTAACATTGTAGGATCTATCATAAGTGATTGTGAGTAAATGTGAGTTTTTGAGTGTAAAATAGGTGTAAGTATTGCAATATTCTAAAATATAACGAACCTAACTTGATTTCAACAGGGGCATTAAGCAACAACTGAGTTTAAATATTATATAACTTTTTTTTATATGCACAATGAACTTTAGATAGTGTCGAGTTCAAGGTCTTATCTAGCATCTCCGAGGGGTGGGCTAGAGTGGGGCATGCATAAATTGGCGAAGTTACAAGAGGGTTCAAGGGCAGTGCCCCGAAATAAATTTTTGAGTCTATCTATGCATCACTACAACAAAAAATGGTTTTTGCAAGAAAAAAATTCCTTGCTAAAGGTCACAATTTTGTGGCTAAAGCCTTTAGCAAGGAAAGTCTTTCGTTGCCAGATTCCTTGCTAAAGGTTTGTCTCTAAAGCCTCTAGCAAGGAAAATAATTTTCCTTGCCAATTCTTAACTTGTAGCGAGGAATTTTTTTCCTTGCTAATGCTCAATATTTTCGTTGCCAAAAGGCTTGATTCCTTGCTAAAAGTTCAGATTTTTGTGTTCAATATTGACATTTGGCAAGGAAAATATTTCGTTGCTAAATATGTAACTCTAAGGCAAGGAAATATTTTCCTTGCTAAAAGTCTTTTTCGCAAGGAAAATATTTCCTTGCCAATAGTATTAACCTAAGGCAACAAATTAATTTCCTTGCTAAAAGAGATTTTTAGCAACAAAATATAGTTCATTGGCAATTATATTCATCTCAGGCAAGGAAATAATTTCCTCGCTAAAAGTGCTATTTAGCAACGAAAAAAATATTTCCTTGCTAATTTTGTTCCTCTAAGGCAATGAAATAGTTTCCTCACTAAAAAGTAACCCCACCAACACCTGCTCAATCCAATATTTATTCCTGTAATATTTCAAAAACCTATCCAACGTACGAATAATAAAATAATCAAAAAGATGTCCAACATACCATAATATTAAATAAAGAAACCCAACAATCCACATAATCAACCATCCAACATAGTATCAAAAAAAAAAAAAAAAGACACAGTATCAACAAAGAAAAAACCATCCGACATGATACTAAAAAAGTTTCACTACATAACCTAAAGAATGCATTGCTGCACAAACTCGAGGTAGCAATCCACAACTTCTGCTATTCATCTGCATCAACAATATGAGAATAACATCAGTATCTTATAAATTTTTTCAAAAAAAGAGAAAAAAAAAATACATAGTAGTCTATTTTACCCTCTAAACCTCGACGTTTTATGCTAATCAACCCTTAGGAGTCCGTTATTCATTATGTTTCTTCCTACAAGTCTATTTAGTTGCACCCGAGGTAGGAGTTTGGGTTTGGTGGCATCCGGATAGTCAGTTATCTGAGTCGACCCTCAAAACCTCGATTTTGGGTGTTTTGGGGGGTTTTTTCGACGTTTGAAGCTACGGAATCCACCCCGAAAGTCCTTTATGCATTCTATTTCTTCCTATAAGTCTTGTACTAGAGGTGGGAGTATGGGTTTTGTGGCAGCCGAATTGTCGGTTATCCAACTCGACCCTTAAAACCTTGATTTTGGGTTTTTTGGGGGTGTTTTTTGGACATTTTAAGCTACAGAATCCACCCTGGGAGTCCGTTATTTGTTACATTTATTCCTACAAATCTATTTAGTTGTACCCGAGGTTGGAGTTTGGGTTTGGTGGCATTCGGATAGTCGGTTATTTGAGTTGTCCCTCAAGACCTCAATTTTGGGTGTTTTGGGGGTGTGTTTCGACGTTTTGAGTTACGGAATCCACCCCGAAAGTCCGTTATTCATTCTATTTCTTCCTATAAGTATATTTAGTTGTATCCGAGGTGGGAGTAGGGGTTTTGTGGCTGCAGAATTGTCGGTTATCCGTCTCGATCCTTAAAACCTCAATTTTGGGTGTTTTGGGGTGTTTTTTGACATTTTAAGCTACGGAATCCACCCCGGGAGTCCGTTATTTGTTCCATTTGTTCCTACATGTCTATTTAGTTTTATCGAAGGTGGGAGTGTGGGTTTGGTGGCAGCCAGACAGTCGGTTATCCAACTTGCCCATAAAACCTTGATTTTGGTTGTTTTTTGACGTTTTACGTTACGGAATCCACCCCGAAAGTCCGTTATTCGTTCTGTTTAATTATAAATTTCCACTTACCAAGAAGCTCCATCAGCACCAGAAGAGTCCTCAGACCCGTCAAAACCATGTCTCTGAGCCCACTGATATAAGCTTGCCATCTGTGCAGCCATCTCCTGAATTCGACTCTGGCTCTCAGATTGTATCTGAACAATTGTCTCCTCCATCTTTTTCTCAAGAGATTTGACATGCTCACTATCTTGATCAGATGTGGCTGTGGCACGAGATGAGGAAGAAGGTCTCATGCCAAGTCCCTTCACTATTCCAGACCGTGCACCCAAACACTGAATAGATATATCCTCGGCACTTAGCGGTTTTGCATTGGGCTGCAATCTATGATCTTCCTTCAACTTTATCATATCCTCCTGTCATATTTACAACAAATTGACATTCAATCAATTCTAATATATAAATTTGAAGACTTCTAACTACTTATCAATAGTAAAGTTATTTACATGTTTTGTCCCGCAGTTCGAAGTCACCCAATTGTTCTTTGCTTTACTGAAGTGACAAGAGCGGTAAAATTCTGGCATATCAATAACTCCACGATTCTCTTCTAACTGATTCATTAGTTTGTCAAAGTACAAAGTTAGTAATTAATAATGGATAATAGTAAAATAATTTTAAAAAATAAAGAATGTGCACCAGCTTATGAGCCCTAATTGCAAACGAACTCGAGCCGCATGAGTGATTGGTCTTTGAATGAGCTCGATTGGCCGAGTTCACGGCTGATTGGTGCTGCATGGAAAATTAAACAATATATAAACATAAATGAATTTGTTCATAATCTTCAACCTTATCTATTGATTTTGTATACAAATGAATTTGTTACCAGAAATTTTGGGTCATTCCATTTATTATCAATTAAATCAATCCATTGATCACGGTTGCAAGATTTCGGGTGGTGGTTCCTGGCATATTCTTCGCTCTTAGTTTCTCTCAGTTTTTTGTAATGCTTGTACAATCTATGACTCCAACCACTAAGTAATGAACCACATTTTGCTTTCGTCGCTTTTTGGACAACCACCTCGTCGCCTTGTACATTAAACTTATCCTGAAATGAACAATATTATAGATGACTAACTATAAAGCACATATGGACTAAGTATATAAATAAATATAGAGTTGTTTTAACTACGTTGAGGCGTTGAACTATCGGGAGGACTGAGGTTTCTGGTACTTTAGACCATCTTCGGACGCCTGGGTGCTGTAAATTCCGTCTAATCTGTACGCCTGTGGCGGCAGCAAAAGTAGTAGCATACGGCCCCACCGGCTGCCTAAACTCTGTAGGGATGAGCACCGGAAGCTTGCCTTCTTTCTCAATTCGGAGGTCAGCACGAAGGCCTCGGCTAGGCCCCCGTCTATTGGTCGATGATCCTATTTAACAGTTAACACATAATATTGATTCGGCTAGTTTATGAAAAGATCAAGTAAAATATATTGCTAAGTGATAAATTTGAGTAATTTTGATGAAGTACCAGCGCTGCTAACCCGTAGCTCACTATTAGCCCGTGGCTCCCTGACCGAATCCACCATCTCCTCGGTGTGAAGGATAGACCCCCCAACAACTTCGTGAACACCCATATCAGTAGGCACGCTATTCCCCTCAAGTGGGGCATCCCTCTCCTGAACTGCTTGGGAGACCGAAGGCTCAGAAAATGTGAGGCGGCGTGCTGGCGGCATCTCACTTACCTGAACAATTACTTTCCTTTTTTTCTTTTTTTCTTTTTAATCATAGAATCCATTGTGGAAGTAATAAAAATTAATGACTAAACAAAATAGAACCTCTGAATGTTTATTTTGCATATAGACATCAATTTCTAAAACTACAAAGAAATGTGACAAGGTCATATCGAAGGTGTAAGAGAAATACCAAAATTAACTATAATTGAGATAGTAAAGAAGGTGTCTTTTAGTGCAGTTTATAAGCAGTAAGTTATAACTTATAGCTTAAAAGACGCTGAAATGAAGTATTTTGTGTTCAAAACTAGCAACTTTTGTCAACTTATTTAAGGTCCAAAAGCTAACTTATTTGATGCTGGGTTGGAGGCGATTCTCCACATAGCTTATTTTATTATTTAATAAATCTTTTCTTGAACAATTTTGTCCTTAAATTTTCTTTCTATTTACATCAATTCATACACTTTCGATTAAATTATCCGTACGCAGCTTTTAAGGACATTTTAGACAATTATACATCAATTAAGTTGTTTGACAGCTTACGCTACCAAGCACTACTACGGCATAATCACTATGTCTGAAAAGCTGCACAAACAAGTTCTCAACTTAAGAGTACTAAAAGCTATAATCTGTTTGGTTAAACTGCAGCAAAAGGGGTCAAAGAAAGTTTTGTAGATGAATAATACATAAAAAAAAAATTCTTAGGTACTTTGGGTCTAAGATATTATTTGTCCACACATGTGCCAGTTCTAAGATACTATTGTACTATATTTGTCTCACGTATATACCCCACAAATACACTTGTACACGTGGATTCCTCTTATCCCAAATAACAAAAAATCTCTACGAGAAACGGTTGTGTTGATAGAGAAAGTATGGGAGTATGGTTATCCCAAATGACCATAGCATTCCTCTTATCCCAAACCCATAAAAAATTCTGTTGGACCCAAAAAAAAAAAAAAAAAGAACACCCAACTGAACCAAAAAAAAGGCCCCTTGAGTAATAACACCACAATAAAAAATCATACACGGAACTTAGCTCCTAGGAATCACAAGTTGGGTTACCTAAATTTATTCATTAGGATATGGCCAAAACATTAACTTTACTAAATAGAATACTACTTACAAGTTTTACAAGTTGGGACCACAATAACTTTGGCTCCTAGGAAATCAAATAGCATATACAAGATGGGAACACAACAACAAAATAGAGTGGGTCAAAAGAAATGGTAAAAAATGAAACATCATTGTGTAAGCCATGAAAAACATGCACCCAATCTACAAAGTCCTAGCTACACGTGGGAAAAAAAACCTTAATTGTTCCAAAATTAAATGGAAGGAGACAAGCACCATCAGTTTTCTCTAGATATGTAACAGAAAAATAGAGTTTGTTAAAAACATGACATTGATTAAATAGATGGATGTCTAAATAGCAAGGGATCCCAAAAAAAAAAAAAAAGTGTCTTTAGAATGCTCAAAATTAGCAGGTGGAATTAACTGCAATTAAAGGGCAGGAATAAAACTAGACAAAAATCCAATAAAGTGAACTAATTAATTTCCAAGCAACATCTAAAAAAATGAGAGAAGACCCAAAAATTGGTGTTTAGAAAACAGACAGAGAAAGGAAAGGAAAAAGAAAATGAGAAAAAGGGGAGAAAAAAAAAACAATAAACATTGAGAATCTTAATACCATGGTGGGGTTTTATGGGTATTTGCTCATCAATCAGACTGCCTTAAAAAAAGGACCAAAAATCACCTTTGCCATACAAACCACCACTTTGATATTCCATATCAAGAACAGCACTTTCTCTACAATGGCATCCAAAATAATAAAATAAAAGGATTACATAATCAGATTTTGCCACTTCGATTACTATATTATTTATGAGTACTTTCAATGTATCTAACTACTTGTATATGGATTACCACAATGAGCAATACTGAACAATTAAAAAAGAAAAAAATGACTCGGTGAGCAGAGCTAGGATTAGGAGGAATAAATATCAAACAAATACAAATACCTGCTGGCAATGCTTGGCGCTGGCGATGGTGGTCAGTCCCAATCGGCTTCGGTGAGGGCTAGGGCTCGTTTCTCTCTTCTTCTTGTTTACTTCTTTTTTTTTTTTTCAATAAGCAAATTAGCAGTTAACGCTGGTGTTTGTGTTTAGGTAATTGGGTTTAGAAAAATAAAACTTTTATGATATGAGCTGCTAATTTTGGTTGTATCATACATACTACTCCCTCCGTCCCTTTGTTTGAGTCCTATATTCTATTTTGGGATGTCCCAAAATTAGTGTCCACTTTCCTAAATTGGTATACAATTTTTACTTACTTTCCAAAACTACCCTTTCTTGAAATCTACACCAAGACAAAACTAAAAAAATTATTGTAATGATTAGGAGCAATTGTGAAAAATAGGTGTAGATTCTTTTTGTCCCCTTAAAAAGTTGAGTTCCCAAAGATGGACTCAAAAAAAGGGACGAATGGAGTAGTAGTTTTGGGTGCCCTAACTATCAAAGTTAGTAAATTTTAAAATTATTATTATTATTTTTTTTTTAGAATTTTCAAATATCATTTTATACTTTTAAAAAAGGAGTAATGCTAGGCACACTTAGAAATTCAGACTGAATTTGACATTTTATGCATTAAATTCATGTACCTTGTGCTGTGTGAATTTTTTACACTTTTTTGTGCACCACTTATACAGCACATAGTACATGCATTTAAAGCTGGGTGTCAAATGCAGTGTGGATTTCAAAGTGTACCTAGGATTACTCTTAAAAAAGTTAAAGAGTAATGCTATGTTTCCTAAATCCTAATTTCAAATTACAATCCGAAATGATGTGGCAGTGGACCCCCTAAATGATGTCATCAATAATGATGGGCCACCACTTCAACATTATCCAATCAAAATTTTAGGGGTCCACTATCACATCATTTGAGATTGAAATTTGGGATTAGAAATGGACAGTTATTATTATTTTTTTTGTAGAAATGAAAAATTATGTGTCTTTACAACTAATTAACTTATAAACACGCTTTTATAAACACACTCTTCTCTTTTCCTTTCCCTCTCTCTCTCTCTCTCTCTCTCTCTCTCTCTACTCCAAGGAGATTGATTGAAATTGAAAACCCCGGCAAAAACTGGTGGGAAATGTTTAAGAGGAAAATTTGGGGAGAAAATTTTTGAGTAGTGTTTATTTTGGGAGAGGGTATTATGTGGATGGATTTTTGTTTTAGCAAGGGTTTTTAATTTTTGTTGCCTAAGGCAAGGTTTAGCAAGGAAACTATTTCGTTGTAAAAACATACTTTTAACAAGGAAATGAATTTTCCTTGCCAAAACAATCCTTTTAGCAAGGAATTTGATATTCGTTGCCAAAGAATTCATTATAGGCAAGGAAAATGCTATTTCGTTGCAAAAGACTTCACTTTTAGCAAGGAAATATGACTTTCGTTGCCAAATGTGTACGTCATTGAACCCTTTGGCAACAAAATAAAATTTCCTTGCTAATACTATACTTTTAGCAAGAAAAACCATCTTTCCTTGCCAAGATTCGTTGCAAAAACACATTTTTGTTGTAGTGCATATTTATGGATAAATTTGGTTTTATAGCACCATTTGTCAATCATAGGCTTATTATTATTATTATTATTATTATTATTCAAATAGGTTTTTCAAGTTTTTTCTTCTACCCAATTTTGTAACATATATGAAACAACAAACAATGAAACAAAATTAACATATAGCATTAAGACATATCTCAATTTACACAGAACAAAAAGCATATTAATGAACTATATCTGTAATCAGATTGAAGGGGAAAAAAAAAAAAGTAAAAGAAAAAAATTTGTTTGGTTGAAGACTTGAACTGTACCTCTACAGGGCATGTTTGATAGATTAGAATGAACTCCGGAATGGAATAGTTATTCTTAAGTCCATTCCAATATTATGTTTGGTATGATCAAATATAATAGAATGGTCATTACTTTTTGGAATGGGATTCCTATTGAAGTAGTACTAAAGTAGGAATATACAATCATTTTCAAAACCTAAATAATGCTCATTCCATTCCTAATGGAATGACTTACTATGGTTTTGTCAAAATTTTCAACTTTCTTTTCTCTTTATTTAACCCAATATGGTAATATCAACCTTTTCAACTTTCTTTTTTCTTTATTTTATCTTCTCATCTTTCCTTTTATGCTATTTAAATTTGATTTTTTTTTTCACTAAAAACATATGAATGAAATTATCATTCTTATTCCATTCATGTTTCATTCCATTCCTAACTCATTCCATTCCTACATACCAAATGATATGCACAAAAATATCAGGTCAAAGTCAAGCCTCGCCACCTCAGCAAAAAGAAGCCAGGTCATCTTGAATTTGGACTGACTACACAGCATCCCGGGCTGTGATGCAAAACCGCCCGGGATGGCCATAAGCCCGGTCGTTCTTTCCAGATGGACCCCACATGGGCACGCCCCCAGTAGGCGTGGTTGCTTGGTCAGCAAGCCTCCAAGCAGTTTCCTAGCCCAGTTAGAAGACTAAATGAAAGGAGCAAGCAGTTTCCTAAACTACTTAGGAAACATCCCTAGATTCATGTAAATCAGGCTGTAAATAGATTAGGCTTCCTAATCTACAAACTTACCATGTACGGGTAGTCTCTTGCACCTATAAAAGAGGCTGCTCACCCCCATTAAAAGGAGAGGGCATTCGAACGAAAGGAAGGGCATATAATTCTCACTCATACGCATAAACCCGGTCAGTTTTACTGGTAGTGCCGCCCAACTGTTGGCTCACCAGGCCCGCCGATTATTTGCTAGTGTGCACTGACGCAACCATAGACGTAGTTCATCTCGTTAACAAGACCGAACCACATACAAGCTCTTGTGTCCCCATATCTCTCTTTTAATCTCTCTTACTAATTTTTGGCATCATCAGTTTGGGGTCGTCTGTGGGAAACGATAAGTTTTTCACTAACAAATTTCTTGACTGATCAACATGCCACCGAAGACGGGTAAGAAAAATACTACTCCAACCAGTCAGGAGAACTTGCAGCTCGAGCAGCAGGCCGCCTCCATGACCTCCGAGCAAATGACAGCGGCGCTCGCGCAACTTCTGGAAGACCAACGACAAACCCAGCAGCAAATCGAAGCGTTGTTGGCCTTGCAAGAAAAGCGCCCTCAATCCGAGAACCAGACCGAGAAGAGTGCCCCCGACCGGGAGCTCGCAAGAGTCCGGAATCATACCCACTCTTCGCCGGTATCCCTGTCGGATTGGGAACAGGCCCAGGATGGTGACCGTAGCAGAGCGCCCAGGCGCACCAGGCGGGCAAGCTCGGATCAATCCTCGCCGGGTAGAAGATGCTAGAGAGATCATCAACAGGCCACCCTATATCCTTAATTAAATACAATGCTAAAGTTTGAGTTTTATAAATAAACAATTTATAAAGCAAGGTCATCAGGCCTTGGGATAAATAAAATAATTTTCTACATATTTAAAATGGACATTAGGTATTTAATACCTATTTATTATCCTTTAAAACTAATTTTAATTCTTTATTTAAACTAAATAAATAATAAGTAAAGTATATAACTAAGAAATTATAATTTCAGAATATAATACATGTATAAATATGATATTTTCCAGAATATTAAAAACTATTTAATAATACCATAAAACTATTTTTAAAACATTATGCAATAACTAGTATCTTTTTATTTTAATCAACTAACCTTTATTATTCATTTATGACTAAATAAATAATAGGTATAATATATAATTATATAATATATAATTTCATAATATAAAGATATTAATTAATAATATTTCAGAATTTATAAAATATACTAATAATACATTTAACACTATTTTTCTATAATTTAAAACAATTACTCAACTAAGATCAATTAATGACTAAATCCTAAAGCTCTTGTTTGGCAAACTAACATTCTAACACACATATGTTGCGGCTATAAGCTGACTTGCCAAACGGGCCTTAGACCCAAAGCCATATTCTTTATTTACAAAATCTGGACGTGCAGTGCATACATATATATACACTACATATACATACACATATTTGTACACAAACTTGAAACGGCCATAACTCACTCAAATCTTAACGAAAAAATGCAAACTTTATGTCGAAATCGAGTGCCTCGACGAGCCGGATCTAACGGTATAGGTCTTGAACCTTAAATCTCAATGGTCTGTCCGTACGGGGGGAAAAATAGCCTCAACCAAACAGAATAAAATTCAATCGTGGGTCGTCCAAACGCAACCTAATCTTCGAGCCATTCATCGAGGATCTTAAGGGGGTCGGTAGGGTCATTTTGGCGTTGGTTTCATGGGTTTTGGTGACGGTCCAAAAACCCGAGCTCGCCGGAGCTTTTAATGGTGGTCCGACCATGTAGGGGGTCTATGGTCATTTTGGGGTTATGCGTGGGCATGTGTGTGAGTCCGTGTGTGTGCAGAATGTATGAAGGGAGTGTACGGCATTACCTTAGTCGTTGTGGTCCCGGTTTGGGTCCTCTCTCTCTAGCTCTCGACCCTTCTCTCTCCTCTTCTCCCACCTTCTCCTTCTCCTGCGTGGGTGGGTCTGTGTGTGTGCTGTATGGAGGCAAAGGGTAGAGGGTGGGGTTGCAGAGAGGCAGGGGAGGGTGTGGGTGTTTGGTGTTGATTGGGTTTCTCTTCCTCTCTCTCTCTCTCTCTAACCTCTCTCTCTCTTCTCACCTCTTACTCTCTCGGTTCTCTCTCTCTCTCTCTCTCTCTCTCTCTCTCTCTCTCTCAGTATGTATATATATATATATATCTCACACATACATGCTACATATATATTATAATATATATACACACAATGGATTACATAAAAACAATATATATAAAATGTGTGTGTTTGTGCTCATGTGGTGATTATGGGTCACAGAGGGGGCAGTGGCTGTGATGGGGAGATGGGTTGGTGAGGTTGAGTGAGGGGATGGATTTCAGAGGGGGTGGATATCCGCGGGTTAATGAGGGGTCTAGGGTGGTAATCCAATGGTTAAGGGGGGTATTTGGGTAGGCTAATAATCCAAAGGATTTAGGGTGGTATGGGTAGTACAAGACCCATTTAGGAAAATATTCTCATTTCCATAAATGTATGGTTCGGTCATCATTCGAATCACGTGCCCTACGGTCTAATTTCTACACAGATTTTACAGGTTTACATGCCGAGTCAGTGCGGCTCTATATTTAACGGTCTGCGTCTATCAACTAAGTTCGGGTCTAATATTTGGCAGTCTGGTCTAATTTAACGTCAGAGGTTAAAATAAAAATGTTGATAATAATAACAATCCTAATTTATGGTTACAGACTATCGGGTCCAAATAATATATAACATATGGTTATAATTTGGGTATAAATGAAATATATAAAAATATAAGTTATAGTTACCATTTTAGCTCCTACGAACTATATAATAAAATCTATAGGTTATAAATTCTAAATGACAATGTTAAACATGTATTATTAATATACGAGGGTCGGGCATATATATTCTAAAATTAAGCTACAATGAATAATAATCTATATTATAAAATTAAGCGACGACGATTATATCTAAAATACTAAAATTAGTGGCAATGAACTATACATATCATAATTATGTAGTTATAATATTATGCGATAACCCTATATTAAAATATAATATTAACATATAAGGTCAGGCTCAGAAATTACACTAATAAAGAAGGGCGGATTTTACAGGTACTACAATAGGATAAGATTCACTCGTAAGGAGTTGAATCAGTAAAAGAAAAATGATCACTCACCTTGGTAGTTTAGGTTATTAAAGAACTTCTTTTGTAGGTAAGTTGTCCTCAAGCCCTATGCAATGCATTTAATAAAAATGAGAATATGTTTAGTCTAAGTTCAAGTATAGGGGTAAAGTTGTAAGTATAACTTCTTAGGGGTATTTAGGAAATTTATGAAAATAGAGTTTTTCTTTCACTAAATTGATTCTTATAATATTACAATACTAATACCATTGACTAGGGTCGATTCCGACTTTGTTATAATATTCAATGAGAAATATATAGCTTTTATTTAGCAATTTGGGCTCTAAAATTATTGGTAAAAGTTCATTTCTTCAAAATTTACAAAATTAGTATCTAAATACTGTAAATATTCTATTGGTCACACCGGTACTGACCATTTATTTTTCTTTGGAGTTGTACAAGATTTTACAAGTAACTTTACAGTTAATAACTCATATTCTTTAGTTATAAACTTGGAATTCAATTAAATATTAAATGATGTTCATAGCACACCAAATTTTAGGAAATGGCAGAAAATAACACTACAACAAAAAGTGATTTTAGTGAGAATTTATTTTCCTCACCAAAAGTCAGTATTTCCTCGCCAAAGCCTTTTGCGAGGAAATTATTTCCTCACCAATTTTTCCACTAAAGGGTTTTCTTCTAAAGTATCTTGCAAGGAAAAAAACATTCCTTGCCAATGAATATTTTTTAGCGACAAACATTTTTCTCGCTATTGAGTAAATATTTCGTCACCATATTACAATATATCCTCGCTAACATTCAGATGTTTGTCCACAAAATTTGATCATTGCCGACAAAAAATTTCCTCGCCAAAGATTTTCCAAGTAATTATCAAAAATATATTTGGAGAAGAAATATTTCGTCGCTAGTAAGTTTTTACCAAATTTACTAAATAGTATTGGCGACAAAAAATTTTGTCACTACACAAATTTTTACTTTTTTTTTTGTCTCAAATAAATTTTTTTTTCCAAACGAATCTGTTCTTATTTTTGTTTCTTCACCCAACATCACATAATAGTAGTTAACACAAATATCAATACAAGATCCTCTCCAAAATATAAACAAATTTTATTGATTAAGTTTCTGGTTTGGGTATTAAAAAAACGCTTAACAAAACTAATACATCATGTCCATTCAAAATATAAACTAATGAACATAAAAAATACAAAAAAATACAAAAAAATAAAAAAAAAAAACTAAAAACTAATATCTTCCTTTATTCATAACACCTCAACAAAATAAAATGTAGCCGATGCTCAGCCAATCAACCACGTCCATACCAAATCTGCGACAACAACAAATGGAAAGCACCATCAAATTAATATAAGGTCTTTAAAAAAACAAAGAACGCATGAAGTACAAGCTCGACATAATTTCTATCAAAAATTTGATACAGTACCATTTGTTTATCGAAAATTCCTTAAAACAAATCAAACTTTCTTTCAACCTGACAATTGAGCAACAAAAAATTAACAAAATCGATGAATTTTGGATATTAGAGTAGTTACAACTTACCAATTGCATGAAGCACCATCAAGAATTCAAGGATAATATATTCATTCTCAAAGAATTTAGGTAGTTCATAAACATTGAATTTATAGTTAATTCTAGACCCAAAAAAAGTTTCTAAATCTAAAATGAGGAGTAAAAGTTTCATAGCAAAATACAACAAATACAAACTAACAATCAAGAGGTTGTCAACTCATTTAGACTACAACCAAAAACACAATTAATAGTCCACGGCATACAGAGCACCAAGCCCCTTACTCAACCAACCACAGGTAAAAATGCAAACTAGACCTTTAAAGACCAACACACCTTGCTGATATGTAAGAGATACTTATAGATATATTCAACAGAAATGTATACTTTTTTTTTGGTAGAAAGAACATATATGTATGCTTGTTATTTATCTAAACTGGCTTATACATATATACTAGTTGGACTCCCACGCTTTGCTCGCAAAACTTAATTCTGTCGTTTCTTGGGGTTAAGTGGTGGTTAAAAGCGTACAATAAGATGTTAAAACGGTTATACAGGAAATTGTAAACTCCTCCTTCTACCGAAGAAGTTGATAACTCTGAGTACCTAGTCACCACTAAAAGTACATGACACAAGTAAAGAATTTTATAACATCGTTTGAAACTTATACACATGTACAGAAGATGACTTCAAAAATATTAATTCTACTAATACACAAATCAACAAAACCAAGGCTATGAGTGTTTGAGCTAGTTTGTTTTCTTACGACTATCTTATTTTTTATTTTATTTTTATTTTTTTTTTTGGTTTTTGGTGGGTTGCTGTGGTTGTCTGGCTTGTGGAGGTAGCTGTTCCTGGATCTAAGATGGTTGAAGGAGGACGACCACGTTTTGTAGTGTGGTTGGTTTTCCCTGATGGTGGGGAAATACTGATATTGGTTAGTTGAAGCTCTAACAAAACAAGGAATGAAAGCATACATGACATGTCACCTGGCTGTTGTGAATGAAAAAACTTAGTGTAGGAATCTTGTACACATTGTAAAATCTGAAGGTGTGAATGGGAAAAAGTTAGTGCAGGTTTTTACGGAGAGGGAATGGTTTTTTTACTCAAATGCAGGGACAATAACATAACAAAGAATGTCTGCATATTAATCTGTAGCTTTACTTTAAATCTGGAAATCTAAGATAAAGACATTTCTTTAGTATTTTCAATGTTTTTCCCTGAATAAATCCATGGATCAAACAAAGTCTGAAATTTTAAACAAGTTCCATACTTAATCCAGAAAGTAACTCCCAAATTTGTTGGTGAATCATATATGTTTCCCCAAATTTGTCCTAAATTATTAACCCACAATTCAGAATATTTCACTTGTATTTAAGAAGGTGGAATTATTCCAAGTTTATTTCACATGGTTTGAGAGAACATTCTTGTATCGTTTGTAAGCTTCTTCTTAGCTTCAAACATTACACAACCTTTCCAAAAAAACTAAATAGCTATCGCGTAGAATATTTTAGGATGATAAAACCGTACCAAAAATGCCAAATCAGAGGTTTTCCTTTCAGTGTAATGTCTATTTACTTAAGTTCACACTACTTGTAATTTCTAGTGTGCTTCTGAGAAGCTAAATCCTTACAAGGTTTGACATTAACCAAGATGCAAAATCAACATGATAGAGATTTTTCAGAAATACAAAGTTGCAGAAAACGCCACATTCACTGGTTTGAAACTTAGTAAACATCTGTAGTTGGACTTGGAAGTATAACTTTAAAATATATGAACACTTGCAAATTGGGGAATACAAATTGGCTGCAAAATTCTTAAAACTGAATATGTTTGGAAAAGGAAAGACTTTTAAACTGACTGAAGTGATTTAAAAGAAAGTTAACAATTAGATTCTAATAAGAGAAAGCCAACTAAAAAGTACCTTTAACAATTAGATTCTAATAAGAGAAATCCAACTAAAAAGTACCTAAGTTCCATAACCAACTAATTCCTAGCAAATAAAAAATACATTTAGTAGGTTTAAACTTAAGTAGACACACTTGATTTACCTTTATCTTCTTGACGATGAATACAACACAAGTGCTTAAACTGGAGAAGATCAAAGCTGCAAAACATTAAATAATAAGAGGGGAAACTGAATATGTCAAATGGAAGCTATGAATTTGGGCTAATGTTAACAAATTCATTTGTTTCGATCCCAAATTTCATGTTAGTTTTGGGCAGAGTAGGTGTATTTGTATCATCAATGAATAAAGTTGTTTATAGATGTTTGGAAAAGAAAAAACTTTTAAACCGACTGAAGTGATTTAAAAGAAAGTTAACAATTAAATTGTAATAAGAGAAATCCAGCTAAAAATTACCAAGTTCCATAACCAACTCATTCCTAGCAAAAAAATAAAAAAAAAATACATTCAGTAGCTTTAAACTTAAGTAGACACACTTAATTAACCTTTATTCTTCTTGACGATGAATACAACACAAGTGCTTCAATGAGTTATGAACTACAAGAACATTAATGAGTAATTAGTACAATACACAAATTAAACAAGTAAGTGCAAATCAATTCTTTGGTTTCAATGTCATTAAGCAAATTGAATGATCAACAAATATGTCTCTAAGTTTAGGAAAACATTCATACATTATAATCATGTACGCACATATATATATATATATATACATACTAATGGAGGCGGTGGCAGGTAGCGATGAAGGCGGCGGCAGATAGGGATTGGGGTGAGTGTCGTTAGATTAGAGAGAGTTGAGAGGAAAGGAAACTTACTGTGAATGGAAGAAGTGAAGAAGAAGACTTCATTGCCAGAGATGATTCCACGACGGCAAGTCAGTAGGAGCGCCGATCTAGTAGTTGAAGCAACTAGGGCTTGGTTTGATTCTAAATTGGGGAAAAATAAGAATAAGAAGTAAACTGTTACCACGTCTGCTTTGTGTTTTTCTTTTTAAGATAATACTTTAGTAAGGTAGGGTGTATGGAAATTCGTTAGAGGGGCCAATTAACTCAAATTTCTATATATATATATTTTTTTAACACCCTTGCACTATATAATTTCCAATTCATTGGAGGACCATGGCCTCATGTCTCTCCCTCTAAGAGCCTGTATGGGTTAGCTGAAAAGTAAAAATAAAAATTAATTGATCAAATGCAGATTTTGAGAAAAAAAATATAATTTTTTTAAAATAAAAGTGTTTTGGTTAGCTTAAAATTTCAGCACTTCACCAATTAACTCAAAAATTAATAGAAAAAGTTGCTTATTTTTTAAATAATCACTTAATTTCATTTTTAACTTGTTAAAAGATAAAAATGTGCTCCATGCCATAAAATTTAATGATGTTGAAAATTTTTAAATGTCCATTTTGGTCATTTCATACAAACAATCATTTTTTTAGCTTTTTTTTTTGGGAAATGTTTGGTACACACACTTTTTGACACACTTTTTGACACACTATGCTTTAAACACATGTACCTTGTGCTGTTTGAATTTTTCACACTTTTCTATGCACCACTTACACAACACAGGGTACATGCATTTAAAGCTGTGTGTCAAAAAGTGTGTCAAAAAGTGTGTATATGTAGCATTACTCTTTTTTTTTTTTCAAATACTATTGTTTTTTAAGTAATAAAATATTTCAACTAACCCAAACACCAAACAGTTAATTATTTCAGCACTTAAAATTAATCATTTGATATTAAATCCCTTAAAAACCAATCGCTTAATATTTTAGCTAACCCAAACGAGCTCTAAAGCTCCGCCCACTTCAATTACTCTATAAATAATTTTTTTAGATTCAAATTATTTTTAAGTATATATACTTTTTTAAGTATATATGTATACAGAGATGACTCAAATTGCGAAGAAAATGATTAATTGAATGAAAATAACCAACATTTATATTAAAGTATGAGTCTAAAATAAGTTTTTTAGACTTGGCTGTAGGCGAAGAAAATGATTTTTCTTGCCAACACCAACTTTTGGCGAGGAAATATGATTTTCCTCGCTAAAAGTAGGTTTTGGCGAGGAGCTTTATTTCCTCGCAAAAATTTATTTACCACAATTATTTCTTTAAACTTAACTTTAGGCAAGGAAAAACAATTTCCCTCTCCAAAAACCTACTTTTGGCGAGAACACTTATTTCGTCGCCAAAAGTATTTTTCACAATTAATCTCTTTTAGACTTAACTAGTTTAAGCGAGGAAAATGATTTTCTTTGCCAAAACCAATATTTGGCGAGGAAACATGATTGTTCTCACAAAAAGTAGGTTTCAGTGATGAATTTTATTTCCTCACAAAAAAAATGTCCCACACTTAAATTTTTTAAACTTAAATTTACACGAGGAAACAATTTCCCTCGCCAAAAGTAGGTTTTGGCAAGAAATTTTATTTCCTCGCAAAAAAGTCTTCCCACACTTCACTTTAGCGAGGAAAAAAAATTTGTGGCTAACATGACACTTTTGGCAAGGAAAGTTATTTTATCACAAAATAAAAGAAGGGGCAATAATAATTTGTAGAACTCACTTTAGGCAAAAAGAATTATTTTTCGTCGCCAAATTCAACACTATAGGTGAAGAAAATTATATTTCGTAGCCAAAGACTTTACTTTTGGCGTGGAAATTAAATTTTCTCGCTAAAATTGACACTTTACGCGAGGAAATAAAACTTTTGTCACCAAATGTGTATGCCTTTCAGCCTTTTTGGTGATGAAATATTGTTTCCTCGCTAATGCTCTACTTTTGGCGAGAAAATTTATACTTCCTCGCCATGTTTTGTCACTAAAATACTTTTTTGTTGTAGTGTAATTTACAAGGAATTTACAAACTTTTGAAATACCAAAAATGCCCTTTGTACATATCTTATATTTAAACCAACTTTAAAACTTGAATCCGACATTAATGATGATTCGGGGTCTACTTGGCCTTGCTCAAGCTTTAAGCTTAGGGAAGGTCTTTTAAGGATCTAATGCAGATGATAAGAATACATATAGAATGTACATATTATCAAATGCATGAGAAATTTTTAGAAAAGAAATTTACCCACTGATTGACGATAGAGTTTGGAATTTGTAGTTTGGCTCAAACTTCCTTCGCCAATGGATACTAGTCTAGTAGTTTATGCCAAACGACCCTCTGAGAGAGTAGACAATAAAATATCCCAACACTTTCTCTAACTCTCTGGCTCCCTTTCTCTCTCTCCTAAAACTCTCTCTTTCTCTTTATTGAACTCTTCTGTCCCTTCTTTTTTTTTTCTTGTAATGAGTTAGTGTATGTACGTATTTCTTTTATAGGTGAAGTAAAATGAGTTTCTTTTGTATTTAATTACAATAGTCTTAAATGGGGGTGTTAGAAACTAAAAGAAAGTAAAAACCTACATGCACGTGATAGAGAGAGAATAGAGTTTAGCATAGGAATTTTCATCGGAAAAGAAGTAATGAGAATGAATACGGTAACTCTCAAGTGTTTTTATTTATGTATGTGTACTACTGTGTTTGAAACATTTGTATCCAAAGGAAGAAATGTTTATGTTAACATGTAGTAATTGTGTATCATATTAACTTAGTTTATTATGCAAGTGTGTGTTAACACGTTATGAGTTCTATGTAAAATAGGCAGGTTCAACAATATTCTTTGGGTGATAAATTTGGTACATTTGTGTTAGGTAGAAGTCTCAGAATTAGGTGATTTGCTAAGGTTACACGTAGGTTAGTTTGTTAGGTGAAATACCAATAGAGTTTTAACACATGTTCAGAGTTGATTGGTTAAAGCTAAAAATATGATGATATTTTACGAATTTTTAATACTAAAAATTTGGGTCTTGACATCAACAACATCCACCTCAAGGAAGGAAGCAACGTCAGGGCCGTTATTTCCAGCTTAATCCAGGGGAGAGCACCGTTGCTAACACGGTCATGTCAGGTAAAGTTCTTATCTGTTCAATACCTGCTAATGCGTTAATGGATTCTGGTTCTACGCACTCATTTGTATCACATCAATTCGCTAGAAATATGAATGTACCCTTAGAACTTCTAGAATATGATTTTTCCATTGAATTTCCGTTGGGAAGATCTTTGATGAGTTCAGGAGTTTATAGGAATTGTAAAATCCGAATTAATGATGAAATGTTAACTGCTAATCTAATACGTTAGTAATTCAGCATTTTGATGTCATATTGGGAATGGATTGGTTATCAGTTAATCACACGGTCATTAATTGTGAGAATCAAAGGGTAGAATTTCAGGCACCAACTTATAGGGTCTTTTCTTTTCAAAATTATCTTATCTTCGCAATCAAGGCTTGCCATTTACTGACAAAGGGGTGTAAGGGTTTTCTTTGTAGCATATTGGATACTAGAATTACTGAACTAAAGTTGGAAGATATACCAATGGTTAGAGAATTCCCTGATGTATTTCCAGAAGAGTTGCCGAGTGTATTGATGGAGAGGGAGATTGAGTTTGGCATAGACGTGATACCGAGAACACAACCCATTTCGCGGGGACCATATAGAATGACTCCCATAGAGTTAAAAGAGTTGAAGACTCAGTTACAGGAATTATTAGATAAGGGATTCATTCGGCCTAGTGTATCACCTTGGGGTGCACCGGTTCTTTTGTGAAAAAGAAAGACGGGACAATGAGACTGTGTATTGATTATCGTGAAATCAACAAGGTGACTATTAAAAACAAGTACCCATTGCCATGGATCGACAATTTATTTGATCAACTGCAAGGGGCTCAAATATTTTCGAAGATCGATTTGAGGTCGGGGTATCATCAGTTAAAGGTAAAAGCTGAGGATGTTGAGAAGACGGCCTTTAGAACTCGGTATTATCATTATGAATTTCTTGTGATGCCATTTGGGGTAACCAATGCACTAGCTATGTTTATGGATTTATAAATCGAGTCTTTAAAACATTTTTAGATGCATTTATCATTGTTTTTATCGATGATATTCTTATTTACTCAAAGAGTCCAGAAGAACATGATAGGTATTTGAGATTAGTGTTGCAATGACTTCGAGAAAAGCAATTGTTTGAAAAATTGAAGAAAAGTGAATTCTAGTTAACAAGTGTTACCTTTCTTGGTCATGTGATTTCCAAGGATGGTGTGTCAGTTGATTCGCAGAAGATAGAAACCGTTATAAATTGGGTGAGACCAACTAATGTATCAGAAATTCGTAGTTTTCTAGGCTTGGCTGGGTATTATAGAAGGTTTGTTCGAGATTTCTCAAAGGTTGCAACTCCGATGACAACATTGATGAGAAAAGATGTTCCGTTTGAATGGGGAAAAAATGTGAGGAATATTTCCAGACGTTGAAGAATAAGTTGACTTCTGCTCCGATCCTTGCAATTCAGACAAGCACCAGGGAATTTAGTAATTACAGTCATGCTTCTTATCAAGGTTTAGGATGTGTCCTTATGCAAGGGGACAAGGTGATAGCGTATGCTTCAAGGCAATTGAGAACTCATGAGAAGAATTACCCAACTCACGACTTGGAACTTGCCGTAATAATCTTTGCTTTAAAGATTTGGCGACATTACTTATACGGTGAAACTTGTAAATTTTTCACCGACCACAAGAGCTTAAAGTACTTATTTACCCATAGAGATATAAATATGCAACAACAAAGATGGTTGGAGTTGATGAAGGACTACGACCTAAAAATTCAATATCATCCGAGTAAGGCGAACGTGGTTGTCGATGCTTTGAGTCCGAAATCATCAGAAAGTTTAACATATGTTTTGATGGCACAAGAAGGGTTAGTGAAAGTGTTTGAACGATTGGAGTTAGAAGTGATTCCTAGAGTTGAAGGTGGTTTAATGGCAGTAATTGTAGCACAACCTGATTTGATTGGAGAGATTAAACAAATCAACTCTTGGATCCACACTTGAAGAAAATTGTAGATGAACTACCTGAGGGTAAACGACCAGAGTTTAGTTTGCATGACGGGATATTATAATACATTAATCAGTTATGTATGCCTAATGTTGGAAATTTAAAAGAAAGAATTTTGGAAGAATCTCATAGTACTCGGTATTCCGTGCATCCGGGTAGTACGAAGATGTATAGAGATTTGAGGGAGGTCTATTGATGGAGTGGAATGAAACGTAAAGTTATTGAATATGTAGCTAAATGTATGACATGTTAACTAGTAAAGCTTGAACATCAACGACCTGCGGGGGATATACAACCATTGGAAATACCAGAATGGAAATTGGTTGCCGAGATCTTCTAGATATAATGATAGCATTCGGGTGATTGTTGACCGGTTGACTAAGTCAGCCCACTTTTTGCTGATAAAGACCATAGAACTGACAAAATTAGTGGAACTTTACGTAAGGAAATAGTAAGGTTGCATGGGGCACCGGTATCTATAGTATCGGATCGTGATACACATTTTGTGTCCAGATTATGGGAAGAGCTACAAAGAGCAATGGGAACAGCTTTGCATTTTAGTACCGCTTTTTACCCGCAAACTGACGGACAGTCGAAACAAGTTATTTAGATTCTCGAGGATATGCTTAGAGTCAGTGTTATAGATTTCAAGGCTTACTGGGAAACTCACTTGCTGTTAATTGAGTTTTGTTATAACAATAGCTTCTAGACAAGCATTGGGATGGCGCCTTTTGAGGCATAATATGGTCGAAAGTGTAGATCGCCCGTGTGTTGGATAGAGGTTGGAGAAAAGTAACTTCTAGGGCCGAAAATTATTCAAATTATCACTGACAAAGTTAAGTTGATTAAACAACGGTTACAAGGTTTGAGGTTGGTGATTAAGTGTTCTTGAAGGTTTCGCCTTCAAAGGGCATTTCGTGGTTTGGTAAAAAGGGTAAGTTAAGTCCAAGGTATGTTGGAACTTTTCCAATTATGGATAAGGTGGGACCGGTAGCTTGCAGATTGGATTTGCCACGAGAGTTGGTACATGTTCATAGCTTATTCCACGTGTCTATGCTTAGATGTTATGTGTCGGATTCAAGTCATATTATTGAACTAGAGTCGTTGGAGGTCCAAGGAGATATGACCTATGTTGAACACCCAATACGGATTCTAGATAGGAAGGATCAAGTGTTAAGAACAAAGACAGTTTTGTTAGTTATGGTCCTCTAGCGTAATCATAGCATTGAAGAGGCAACTTGGGAACGAGAAGATGAGATCAGAGAAAAATACCCGCACTTGTTCGACTGATAAGGTAAAAATAAGTTTGGAGACAAACTTCTTAAAAGGGAGGGAGAAATGCAACACCCGTACCCGGAAAAGAAGATTAATGTGATATTAGTATATGTTAATTAATGATAATTAATGCATAAAATGATTTAAGGTGGGGTTATGAACCCACAGTTAAAAAGGTGTTCAAATGCGGACACGGATGAAAGTTCTGAAAAAGGAAAAACTGGTATAGATGTGGGGCCCAATGAGGGTCTAATTAAAATAATTTGCAATTCGATGTCATTATATATTTATATGAGTACTTGTTTAAATGCTTAAAGATATTATTCTGTCTTATGATAGGTTAAGGGGACCATGTGAGGGCATATTTGAATACAATTCATAATTGGTAGGTTTAATAGCAACCTCATGATTTATGTGGGACCACGTTTGGGACCCACGTAGGAATTAGATTAAATTTATTTTAAAAAGGTGGGTAATTAACGTAATTAACATGGGGGTTTCATAATAAAGCTTAAAGAAAGTAAGGCAAATTTGTGCCAACACATATGCATGTAACCATATGTGTACTGTGGTTAGTAAACAAGCTGGAAATCTCAGAAATTGGAGAGGACGAAGAGTTCTCGAGTCGGCGACAGAAATCCACGCGTCGTTTCTTGCCGTTTCTTCACCGTCCGACATCGGATTCACGAACCGAGACCATTTTTGGACTCGTGGAGGTAAGAAGATCGCATGCATTTCCTTTATTTTCATTTTTAGCAACATTTTTACGGCAACATTTCTTGATAGATGATGTTTGATGTACCAAAATTATGTAGGATTTACACCAGTAGGATTTTGGTTGGAAATTGCAAGAGATTTTGGTTTCTAGGCTTAATTTGCTAACAATTTGAGGAGGTGAGTGTTCTAATCCCAAAATTGAGTGTTTATTTATGTTAATGTGATAATTGATGCTTTAGAATGCTTAATTCATGATTAGTATATGATTAAAGTGAAGTTTACATATTAATTATATGAAGGATTGCTATGTTTATGTGATTAGTTGCTGATAAGCTTATGTGGATCAAAGGGAAGTCAAGCAATGGTCACCATTTATAGGTCCCATATGTAAGGGATAGTGATCGGGAGAGAACAAATCCCAATTATACGCCTTAACTCACATTTGTTAGTCATTTCTATCTTGTTTTTATGTAATTTTACTTTATTTTCTATTTTCTATCAGGTTTTAGAAGAAAACAGGTATATAAGGTTAAACAAGGTGAAAAAGCAGGAAGAAAGAAGCTGAAAAAGACACTTCGCGCGCGCGACCCGCGGGCGCGAAAATCCAAGAATCGCGCGCGCGATCCGCTCGCGCGATAATCCAGAAATCGCTCGCGCGATCCGCGCGCGCGAGACCCCCAATAACTCGCTCGCGCGA
Source organism: Hydrangea macrophylla (assembly GCA_033977485.1). Classification (NCBI taxonomy): domain Eukaryota; kingdom Viridiplantae; phylum Streptophyta; class Magnoliopsida; order Cornales; family Hydrangeaceae; genus Hydrangea; species Hydrangea macrophylla. The sequence continues at coordinate 80,405,399 of CM066984.1, read as the reverse complement.
CCCGCGCGCGCGAGGTACCCAATGTCGCGCTCGCGCGACCCGCGCGCGCGATATGTGAAAAAACCCAAGTTGCGTATTTCAGTATTCTAAGGAGTCCTGTGCAGACGAAATCACTGGAAGACGTCCAGATTGGAAATAACTGCTGTTTCAGTGCAATACGAATTGAAAGAGGCTTCTAAAGACCCTTTTAAACTATATATATCTAGTTTTGATGATTTTCAAGGGTTACACACCTGGAGAGCAATTCATCAATACATACATTCAGCACTTTTTGAAGGCAAGAGGAAGGTTTCTAATGGCTTACATCAACTACATCTTCATGCTTTCACCTATCATGAGCAACTAAACTCCTCATCTAGGGTTTCAATGAAACCCTAGCTATGTAAAGGGGGATTCTATGCTTTTCTATTTTAAGTTTTTATGTTTATGGATAGTGATTGTATGTTGGTGGATTTTATATAATCAGTTTTTAATGTTAATAATCAAGAGTACTTTGGATCTATTCTTGTCTTAGATTTTTCCTTATACTTATTGAACTCAATAGTCCTTGATATCTGTGATTGATAGGAGTATTTACATACAATGGTGCTTATGTGATTGTGATGTTTACTTCTTTTATAATCCATGCTTAGGAAAGATGAGTTATGCTACACCCTAGTTATAGGTAGATGATTCATGTGAACCGTAGATGGATTATGTTTAGATTAAACTAACGATATCTTCTTGACGATACTATTGGGCTTGTAGCTACAATAGATCATAACTATCCAAACATAGAGCTTAGAATAAGAAGTATAGACCCTCAATGCATAGTTAGTGGTGGATTTGTAATCCTAGGTCCCATCTCCATATATTTACATCAATTTCCAAGTTTGCATATAAGTTTACTTAGATTTCATTCTAGATCTTATTTCTATAAATTCATAGTTTAATTCATAGTTTAAAGTAATAGTGATAATCAAAACCTAAATCAATTCAACTTCCGATTTTCTTATAACTAGATAGATTAGATTTTAGTAATTCAAGGATTAAAAGTTAACAATCTCTGTGGGTTCGACCTGTACTTTCCACACTACAATCTTTTGAAAGTAAAGCAAAAAAATAATCATACTTTTATATCTTGATTTTGACAAGATCAATTTTTGGCGCCGTTGCCGGGGATTGAAATAACTTTTGCCGTTAATTATTAGAATCGTAATTTACTTAGTTAGTAAATATTAGTTTCCGTTTTATTTTCTTTGTTTTAGTTTCATTTTAGAGTCGCTAAAATTATTCTTGTTCTACAGATCTCAAACCGTCAATTCTAGCAGGATCGAGTGGAGCAGCTGTGCACGTCAACGGAGCTTACGCGAACCTGAACAGAAAATTGCAATAAAAAGCAAAAAAAACAAGTAAATTCGCTAAGTTTTTAAATTTCGCATCAACCACTGTAAGTCAGGGCGCTGAGACGCAATACTTGCATTAGGGTAGGTGTGGAGTGAGCACTGCATTAGCTAGGAAACCCGGGGCGCTGGGCTTGACGCGGTCATTGCATTACAGGATAATTTCATGCATCATATTAGTCTTGTGTGCTTGCATGCTTGGTTATTAGCGTAGCTATTTTTGTTTTTAGTGTTTTATTGAGTCAACCCTTAGTGTATGTTTGGAACTCGTTCAACTAATCCTAAATTAAACCCACTTGATCTCGAACTTGAACGAACACTTAGAGGCTTTAGGTCATCAGCCCAAGCTTCGAGAGCTTGGTTGATGTTGGACGACGAGTCCACACCTGAACCGTCATCTTCATTTGAATTAGAACTCCGTAGTACGCGTAATCGTTTAAGAAAAACTAAAACAATAAAAATCGAACCTATTCCGATGGCCGATTTCGGAAATAACCAGAATAATGGGAATAATCGGAATGAGGGGGATAATCTGAACATACCCCCACCACCACCATTAAAGGACTATTTCACTCCTACGGCCTACACGCCACCGTCGTGTATTGCATTGCCGGAAGTGACGGCAGCTCATTTTGAAATTAAATCCTCAACTATTGCGCTCCTGCCGTCATTTCACGGGCGTGTTAAGGAAGACCCTTATAATCACCTAGGCGAATTTCAGGGTATTTGTGCGACTTTAAAGATTCAGAACTTAACAGACGATGAATTAAAAATGCGCCTGTTTCCATTTTCACTTAAAGATAAAGCTAAGTACTGGCTCCAATCGTTGGAGCCAAATTCAATAAGAACATGGGATGAGTTGCAAACTGCGTTCCTACAAAAGTTTTTCCCCATAACTAGAACGAATCAGATTAGAAAATCAATAACTAATTTTACAATGCAAGATGGGGAGACACTTTACGATACGTGGGAACAATTTAAAGAACTTCTCCGTTCTTGCCCTCATCACCAGATACCCAAATGGCAGCTGGTGCAAGTTTTTTATGAAGGATTGATTCCTGCCGTTAGAAATACCGTCGATGCTATTTGTGCGGGGACGTTCCTCCACAAGAGTGCCGATGAAGCATGGAAGATATTTGAAACATTAAGTGAAAACTCTATGCATCAAGCGGTATCCATACGACCTGAAGGACACCTTCTACCTAATCCAAAAAGAGAAGCGAAAGTTGAGTCTAATCATTCTTACGAAATTCAAGAACTAAATAGAAAAATGGACCAACTTATGATGATGGGTCGCGTGCAAGGCCCACCTCCTTCGGCTGAAGTATGCCAGTTATGCTCAGATTCGTCACATTCAACATTAGCATGTCCGACCGCATCCCAGTTCCCGGAATTTGTCGAACAGCATATAAATGCGGTTCAACAGTTCCAACGACCGAATTATAACCCCACGGGGTATAAACCAAACACGACATGGGGAACTCATCCGAACCTGTCATGGAACTCCAATAGTGAGAAGCCGTATTCGAAACCTGATACAACCAATTTTCCTAATGCGTATAAACCACAATCTAATCAGTATCAGCAGCCTCCGAATCAACCAAATCAATACCAACAGCCCTCCTTCCGTGCTAATCCTCCTAGGGATAAAACCTTCGAAGAGAGCGTGTTGGCATCATTAAAAACTTTAGAGGCCCAATCGCAATCGCAATCTCAACTGGTAAATTCTCATACGCAATCTATAGCAAAATTAGAGTCCCAAATAGGACAATTAGCTAATACATTGAATAGACGTAATGAGGGAAAATTACCAAGTCAACCTGTGCAAAATCCTAAAGGTCAGTACGAGGTGAGCTCGGCGAGTGATCAGGTTAACGCTGTCTCAACAAGGACAACTGAACGTCCCGAGGAGGTCGTACCTCCTCCCGAGGCTAGGAAAGATAAAGATAAAGAAAAGGAAAAGGGTGAAAAGGAAGAGAGTTCTACTCCAGTTTCAAAAGACGCTAACCCTTTGATATCAAATACAACATCTAAAGCGGTAAACCCTTCCGATTATGTGCCTAGGATGCCATTTCCACCGAGCGGGGAAGCCCCGGCTCACTTCACTAGAAAAAGCACGAAACCGGAAGATATTCTTGAAATATTTAAAGAAGTCAAAATCAATATTCCACTACTAGATGCGATTAAACAGATACCCCCGTATGCTAAGTTCTTAAAGGATCTATGCACTCAGAAGAGGAAGTCTAGAAACCATCTATCTAAGAAAGTGTTCCTAACAGAAAAGGTTAGCTCCCTGTTTACTACTAACACTCTCAAATATAAAGACCCGGGTACTCCAACCATCGCTTGTCACATAGGTGATAAATACATTCAACGGGCTCTTCTTGATTTAGGTGCGAGTGTGAATTTGATACCCTATTCAGTTTATGAACATTTGGGTTTAGGAGAACTGAAACCGACTGCGGCCACCCTACAATTAGCCGATAGGTCAATTAAAGTGCCACGGGGGGTAGTAGAGGATGTATTGGTCAAAGTTGATAGATGTTATTATCCGGTCGATTTTATTATACTAGACACCGAACCTGTCCTAGATGCTAGTAAACAAGTTCCAGTCATTCTAGGACGCCCTTTCCTAGCTACGGCTAATTCAATTATCAACTGTAGGACTGGTGTGATGGATATAACTTTTGGTAACATGACTGTGCGTCTTAACGTTTTCAATACATCTAATCAACCATATAGAGATGATGAAGAGGCAGACTGCTATGCCATAGACTTAATTGATGAATTAGTTGAAGAGGCAGCGCCTTTTATGTTAACTAAGGAAGCGTTAGAAGCATGCTTATCACATTTCAATTTTAATGATTTCAACATTGACACAAATATTGAAGATGTAAATATTCTATTGGAATCAGTAAATACGACTAATGCGCTTCCATGGAAACCTAAAGTAGAGGCTTTACCACCTCTTTCACATGAACCGGCATTACCATCCATTGAGTGTCCTCCGACGCTCGAACTTAAGCCGTTGCCGGATTCTTTAAAATATGCATTCCTAGGAACGAACGCAACCCTTCCTGTTATAATCGCGTCAAATTTAACTGAAATTCAGGAAGTACAACTAATGCAGGTTCTAGGTAATCATAAAAAGGCGATTGGATGGACGGTCGCTGATCTAAAAGGAATTGACCCGTCAGTTTGCATGCATAGAATAAATTTAGAAGAAAATGCTAAACCATCTAGGGAAATGCAACGACGTCTCAACCCTAACATGAAAGAAGTGGTTATGAAGGAAGTGATTAAACTCTTAGATGCCGGTATTATATACCCGATCTCCGATAGTAATTGGGTCAGCCCAACTCAGGTTGTCCCAAAGAAGTCAGGTATCACGGTTGTACCCAACGAAAAGGGAGTCCTTATACCCACCCGTCAAACTACCGGTTGGCGGGTTTGCATTGATTATAGAAAACTTAACATGATGACTCGTAAGGATCATTTCCCTCTACCATTTATTGATCAAATCCTAGAACGTCTGTCCGGTCAGAGTTATTATTGTTTCTTAGATGGATACTCTGGTTACAACCAGGTGCCCGTTTACCCAGATGACCAAGAAAAGACAACGTTCACCTGTCCTTTTGGAACCTTTGCTTACCGACGTATGCCGTTTGGCTTGTGCAATGCACCGGCAACCTTTCAACGGTGTATGATGGCAATCTTTTCGGACATGGTTGAGAAGTTTCTAGAAGTGTTTATGGATGACTTCTCAGTTTTTGGTCCGACATTTGACGAGTGTTTACAAAACCTTACGAAAGTCCTCGCCCGGTGCGAGGAAGCGAATTTGGTTTTGAGTTGGGAGAAGAGCCACTTTATGGTTCAAGAAGGGATCGTATTGGGTCACGTTGTATCCAAACGGGGTATTGAGGTAGATAAGGCGAAAATTGAACTAATTGATAAACTTCCACCGCCGTCGTCCATTCGTCAAATTCGGTCTTTCCTCGGTCATGCCGGCTTTTACCGACGATTTATAAAAGATTTTAGTAAGATCTCACGACCTTTGTGCAATTTGCTCGCTAAGGATGTGCCTTTTGTATTTGATAATGAGTGCCTCAAGGCATTTGAAACGTTGCGAACATTATTGTCCACGGCTCCGGTAATCCAATCCCCTGATTGGTCATTACCGTTTGAATTGATGTGTGATGCTTCCGATTATGCCGTAGGGGCCGTGTTAGGTCAAAAGGTCAATAAAATCCCTCATGTGATCTATTATGCAAGTAAAACACTAAATGATGCGCAATTGAACTACACAACAACAGAAAAAGAATTACTTGCGGTTGTATTTGCCCTCGACAAATTCCGTTCTTATTTATTGGGTTCAAAAGTCATCGTTTATACTGATCATGCGGCATTGCGACATTTGCTGAATAAGAAAGAAACGAAACCTAGGTTAATCCGATGGATTTTACTCCTACAAGAGTTTAATTATGAAATACGGGATAAAAAGGGTTCTGAAAACGTTGTAGCTGACCACTTGTCACGAATTTATATAGAATCTAACGATATAACCCCTCTCCAGGATTCATTCCCGGACGAGCAATTATTTGCATTATCTGCCGTCAATCGTCCATGGTTCAGCGACATCGTTAATTTCTTAGCTACAGGATATATCCCGCATACGTGGTCTCGTTTAGATAAAGATCGATTCTTTTCTCAAATTAAACACTATTACTGGGATGACCCATTGTTATTTAAACACTGTTCTGATCAAATTATACGACGTTGTGTTCCGGAGAGTGAGTTCAAATCCATATTAAATTTTTGTCATTCTCTAGAATGCGGAGGACACTTTGGTGGCCGTCGTACCGCCGCTAAAGTCCTCCAAAGTGGGTTATATTGGCCAACATTGTTTAAAGATGCACATGAATTCTGTCAGAACTGCGTTCGTTGTCAACAAACAGGGAATATGTCACATCGTGATGCGATGCCCATGACCCCAATCCTTATTATAGAAATATTTGACGTTTGGGGCATCGACTTTATGGGTCCGTTTCCCTCGTCTTGTGGTTTTGAATATATTTTAGTCGCGGTCGACTATGTTTCTAAGTGGGTGGAGGCAGTAGCGACGAGAACAAACGACCATAAAGTCGTGGTTCAATTTATTAAAGATAATATCTTTTGTCGATTTGGCACGCCACGAGCGATTATAAGTGACGGGGGTAAACACTTCTGTAACCGTTACTTCGAAGCCCTAGTCCGAAAATATTCTGTCACCCATAAAGTAGGAACCGCATATCATCCGCAAACCCAAGGCCAAGTTGAAGTGTCTAATAGGGAGGTCAAAAGTATATTAGAAAAAACGGTACGTCCAGACCGTAAAGATTGGTCACAACGACTGCCCGATGCGCTTTGGGCTTATCGTACAGCGTTTAAAACCCCTATTGGGATGTCTCCTTACCGATTAGTGTTTGGAAAAGCGTGCCACTTACCAGTAGAACTCGAACATCGATCATATTGGGCCGTGAAAACTTTTAACCAAGATATAAAAGCAGCAGGATGTCATCGTAAACTTCAATTGCAAGAGCTTGAAGAATTAAGAAACGAGGCGTACGAGAATTCAAGAATCTATAAAGAACGATCTAAAGCTTTTCACGATAAAATGATTTTAAGAAAGAATTTTGAGGTCGGGCAACGCGTCTGGTTGTTCAATTCAAAATTAAGATTATTCCCGGGAAAGCTACGGTCACGGTGGGACGGTCCGTTTACTATAACGCAAGTGTTTCCACATGGAGCGATCGAAATCCAAGATATGAACGGTGGAACACCGTTTAAAGTAAATGGTCAACGGCTTAAGCCGTATCGAACCGAGGAGGCAGATGAGAGAGAAATTGAGTCTATAGACCTGGTAGATCCGGTCTATCTCGATTGAGCGCATGCATCGGTCGAGCTAGCGACGTAAAATTTAGCGCTTCTTGGGAGGCAACCCAAGCATTAGTGAGAATTTTCTTTAATTTTGTATACTATTTAGCAGTTTTTGGCCAATGTATGAGTGTGTAAACACCCAGAAGATGAAAATTTGCAATTATAGAACATGTATACAAGAAAACATAAAAGAAAAATGAGAATTCAGCATCTCGCGCGCGCGGCCCGCTCGCGCGGTCCGCTCGCGCGAGATATCCCCTTAGCCAAAACTTTTGGAAAGTCTTTAAAGGGACCCTCAGTGTTTTCTCGCGCCAGAAATCGCGCCCGCGAGACTCTCGCTGGAGCGGCCTGCTCGCGCGATATTTCCCCTTAGAAAAATTTGCGTTTAGCTTCCCAAAAGAAGCCTCAGCTTCTGATCGCGCTTGATATCGCGCGAGCGAGGCCCTCGCTGGCGCGGCCCGCTCGAGCGAATCTTAGACTTAGAAAAAATTCTTAACAGCTTTAAAAAAAAGAACCTCAGCTTTTCCTCGCGGAGGAATCCGCGCGCGCGTGTTTCGCTCGCGCGAGGATCCCCTCCCTTTAAATAGAGGGATGTGCCCTAATTTCTCTAAACGATCATCTCTCTCTCTGTTTCTGCGTTTCTTTCTTCTCTCTCTCGTGATCTCTCTCTCTTCCCCTTACCACACCACCACTACCACCACAATACACCACCACACCCACTTCCACCACCATAACCACCGGACCACAGTCGCCACAGGCGGATCAACTCAACCTCACGCCGCCGCCGTTCAACCGCCGGATCACCATACGAGCCGCTACTTGCGATCAAAACAAGAAACCCCCTTTCCCCAATCTTGATTCTCGAAATCACAGGTATACACACGTTTCTCTTTACACATACATTTATATACACAAACCCTAAATAAACATACATTCTGAAATCTGATTCAACTTAGGGGTTGTGTAGTTGGGTTTGTGGGTAATATGAATTCAACATGTGAATTCACATGAATCCATACACATATGAATGTATATATATGTATATAGCAGTTTTGATATATATATATATATACGCATATACACAGAGACACACCCTAATCACTGTTAGGGTTTTGAAATTTGGGGATTTCTGCTTACAAGTCTTGATTTACACACAGGTTCATACACATGCACCACTAATCATGTTAGGATAATCAAAGTGGATTGGCACACAGGTTCATATGAACTTTTCTGTTAAAGTGGAATTAGGATTTGTGAATGTACAAGTAGGGGTGGTGAATGAATTGAAATAGTTAGGGCTTGTGAATTACTTGATGTATTGATCCCCAAATCTACGTAGATTGTCAGTACTTTCAAACCCTGACCCTTATTACGACATACTATTTAAAGATTAATATTTGGGGGCTAATATTCTCGTAATAAGTGCAGCAGATGTCAACTAATTTAAATCTCAATGCATGGATTGGCTCGAGTGTTGGTCTTAGATATAAGCTCAAGTGTGATTCACTAAATGCCCCGGTTTCACTCTATGGGTACAATTTCAGAATGGATGTACCTTAATGTCTAGTTCATTACATATAACTACGGTTTGAAATTTGGGAATACTAGTGATTCATAGTCCCTGGTATACACACAGATTCACATACATACATAGATTTATATACTGGCTTATATACATACACACACACCCTGAATTCTATACCCCAAATTCAATAAAGTTCATATGAACGTTCATGCTTAGAATGAAAGTTAGGGATTTTTTCTAATGACCCCATTTATGTAAACAGGGATGCATGTACCTGAACATATTCTCTTTTAAGTCAAAGTGATAGATTCAAATGTATAATTGACCTAAACACATTACTATTTTCAATTTTGAATAAAATGTTAGGATCAATAGTCTTAAGGATTTAAGTGTATAAGCATAGTTCTATGTATTTACTGATTCATTGTTTCGTCATTGTGTTCACATTCTAATGAATACGTCGACTTTAGTTAAATGCTCATACATTGAATCAGAAAGCATATACTTGAGCTCCAATGATAGTTATGTTGTGCTCCTTCACATGCTTTACACATTTGCGCTCATCTTGTATGCAGGAAGCATATTCCTAAAATTGAATGTGAAATTGAGTGTGTCCATAATTCGTATTGCTAATCGGATTTCGACGTTGAAATGATTTAATGAGTTTTGGCGTTGCATCAACGTATTAACCCCACTTGGGACTTTCATATTAAATACTTGGAATGTTGCTTTTTGTCATTTATTTACTTCCTTATCTACATTGCAATTGAACACGCGGCAAGTACCCCGTGACTTGCCGCAAAGTGTGTGCCCTTGTCGGGACAGTGGGTGGGAAGGGGCTGACTCTTCTCACAGTTGCTGGGTGTTCCCCCGTGAAACCCAATTTCTTTGGAAATGTTGAATATATGTTTGATTGCGTCCCTTGACGGGATTATTTTTCTTGCAGGTGCCCTTTCCCCCTATCCCTTTCTTTTTCTGTTTTTTTCTGGGCATATACCAATTTCAAAGCCCACATTTTCAAATTTTTTCTAAAAATCCGTACCTTCTTTTTAAAATATGACCAAAAGAACCGTTCGATCCGCTTCTTCGTCCCAACCGCCTCAGAAAAAAACCACAAAGGCAAGGAAAAACAGACTGACCCACCACCACCGCCCCCAGACGACCCTAACCCGAACGAATTAGGTCCCAAATACGCCACCCGCGGCCTCAATTACGAGTCCGCCATAGATGCTGAGTACTTCGCGTCTGATAAAGACACGAAGTGGGGCCATAGTAACTTAGTAGCCCGAAAACTGGCCCCACAGCTCTATTTTAGAAACCCAGACCTAATTAGTTATCCCCGATTTGTCCGCCTCTTCTACCAAAATCTTCGCTATCACAAACAATCTCTAAGCCAGCACGCCTTCTTCTCCACCACCATAGATGGCCACGACATTACCCTAAACCCAGACAACATCGCTGAAATACTTCAACTCCCCTCCCACTCATACCAAGTTCCCAAATTAACCGTCCTCAACAAAGCCCACTCCTTCATTCATATCATTCAGGACATGTGTGGCGGCCGCTCTGGTTTGGGCCAATCTATTCGCCGATCTCATATGCCCCGCCAGATGTGGTTCGTCGACCATGTCTTTAAACGAAACCTGTACCCCCTTGGTCACGAGCAAGAACGGACCAAGGAAATTCACCATGCCCTCCACGCTGTTTACCGCAGCGATTGGTTTCACCCTGGCTTGATTATTATGGAGGACATGCGTCTTGCGGCTCAGGCCATTGACCACTCCCTTGATTCTAAACTTCTTTTGCCCTATCCTCGCACGATCACCGCCATTCTCCGGGCTAAGGCCTTTCCTATCCCTGCCGATGAGCCCATTGACGCGCATATTCCAGACTTCGCTTCCGCTGATTGGAAGCTGAGTTTGGATCGACTAGATTTGGAGGTGAGGAGGGCACGTGAGGCAGCCCAGGCCCGTCGCGAGCAGGCGGCACAGCGTCCACCTCTCCCGGAGGATACTCCTTACGCTTGGACATATGGGGACGTCTGTGCTTTCCGTGGAGAGACCCTGCGGCTTCAGTCCTACATGCGTTCATATTTCCAGCTGGCTCATCCGGACCAGCTGGATGACATTCTAGCTCAGGGCGAGGCTGCATATCAGTCGGCTTTCCCGCGACAGGCGCAGCAGGTGGCTGAGGAGGGAGTTGAGGAGCAGGGGGAGGTACAGGGTGAGGAGGAGGCTGGAGATGCTGGTGACGATGACGATGGGAGTGACGGTGATGGGGATGGTGATGATACTACTGGCCAGGGGAGTACTGGGTTGGAGTTGGTTTTGATTGAGGGTGGTGATGACTGAGTAGGTTTTGGTTGGGGGGGTTAGACATGTATTTTTCCTTTTTCTTGTATTTGGTGGGAGTTTAGACATTTTCAGACATTCGGACCTGTATATTATTTCATTTTGTTACTTTTCCTGTTTATTTAGTCTTTTGTTTATTATTAGGATTTTGCTGTACCCGGCTTCGACCGGGTTAGATTATTTCCTCTTATTTTATTTTCTTTGGGTCTGTAATTAATTTATTTTGCACTTTTCTTTTGTTTTGTGGTTTGCTATATGTCTGGAACATTATAGTTACTTCACTGATGTTATTGTCATATACTGCTTATGATGCTTTACTTCATTGCTTATCACAACTTCACAAGCAGTCAGTTAGTAATTCGTAATTATCAATCCCATTGCACGCTAACAGGAATTGCTTAGATTCAGGTTTGGGGGAAATTATGCTAAAATGTCCATTAACTATTCCGAATTATTAATTAAAAGTGAATACGATTTAATTTTGATCAATCTGATTCCACATTAACCTATTCACTACGTTGACTCTTAGCGCATGTAACTGATTATTAATTTAGGTTTATACAATCAAGGGTAGTTCTTTTTGGTATACATTATTATGATCCTGAATAGCACCTATGTTTTTCATGACTAATAACTTGCGCTAATTATATTTCAGTTGTGACGTTTTTATTTTTTTATTTTTTTTGGTTTCAGGACATATCGCGACCACATATACATATAGTTATCCAAATCCTCCTTTCTCCTTATCATATTTTCACTATGGATCACCCGATGTCTCCTTCTACGTCACCTGATAGGTCTTCCAGTCAGTCCAGTTACTATTCTGACTCTGGTTCTTCTTCTGATACCTGTATACTTAGTCCTAGGATAGCCAAACCTGACGACCCAGTCGGTCGTCCCGGCTGGGGTCGTCGTCGTCCTCGTAGGCCCATTACCAGTTGTTTCGATTCTTCTGACGAGGATGACATGTTTGGCGATGACCCTACGTCTCTTGATGGCCCTTATGGCGCTCCTCCTACATCTTCTGAGTCGTCATCGTCTGAATCGGTCGAGTCCTCGACCGATGATGACGATGAGGGTGTTGTCTCAGGATTCGCTGATATTTCTATATCTGACCCTGTTGAGTCTAGTCCAGAGGTTACCTATCCATATAGGAACCTACCTGATTATGTGCCGGACGTTGTTCGACAGCGTCCGGGTCACCCTGACTGGTCACCTGAGGACATTGCCTCGATATTCGCGCCGTATTCCGGTCCGGAGGACGATTGGGTGGATTTGGGTCCGAGCGTCGTTGAGGAGATTGTGGAGGGTCAGAGTTTGGATGTACATGATGTTGATGGGATAGGTCCACCGTTCGACCCTGCGGAGCACCCAGAGTTGGAGCTTGTGGATTGGTACGCTCGATCTGGAGTACAGCCTCCATCAGGCATTTTCCGTGGAGTGGACGTCCTGGTGATATTCTATGAGGACTACATCCATGTCATTGTCATGTTCCCCTCTGCATAGGGACATGCAGTGATTTGGTTTGGGGGGAGTATATGGATATTTTCATTTTCATTTTAGTGTTTTTGTTTAGTTTTATTAGTTTTATTCGTATAGTTTCTTGTTTTCGTACTTCAGTTTATTTTTGCTAGTTTTCTTTTATTCGTTATTTCATTCAGTTGTTAGTTCTTTTAATTCTTTGTAAAGCATAATAAAAAAATAATAATAATAATAATAGAGAAACAAATATTTTAGTAGTTCTGTAAATAAATAAAAATCAGTTTCTTAATACTGTTCAATATTGCGTTCCTTTTGATTATAATTACATTTCGTTGAAATTTTGAGAATTAAGAGAGTATATAATCGAATGTCGACCGAATCTATGAGAAGATGTTTTGAGAATTGTATATTATCGGAATCATTGTTTTATATCTTATACTTGCATATCTTGTCGCACTGCACGTAGTCATATGGATGTATATTAACCTTGAACTGAAATATACCTTGGATTCCTAAATAGTAATATTGTGGAGACTAAACCCGGTGAGCTTTAGAGCCTATTATTCTTTGTGAGAGTTTAAATTTATCGAATCTCTTTGACACATCGCATTATCTCGTTGATTGGTCTCATTATTCCTTCATTTTGATTGAAAGTCGAGTGAATATTAGAATTACCATGTTTAAAAAAATATATTAAAAGCAGAGAAATTCTATTTCCTTTTATTTCATAACATTGAAAAATCATGTAACCTTAGAAAATGACACTAGGCCGTTTGTTCTAATAAACCTTTTTGACCTTTGGCCTACCCATTATAAATATTTTTTTTTTATACCCCTTGTTAACCCATTTGAGCCGTTTTTAATTAAGCCATTTCTTTGTTCACCTATTATCTTACCCACTCCGATATGGAGTTTGCCAATATTAAATAGTACCTACCCTATGTCCGAAAGTAGTTAGAAGATAGTTTTCATCAAGAAATTGGGCTATTAAACGACTGAAAAAAAAAATATGATGTATCGAGTAGTACAAGAAAAGGATCTAAAAAATATATATATTAATAGTTATTAAAAAAAATAATAATAAATATAGTTAAAAAAAAAAAAAAAAAAAAAAAAGAAAAAGAAAAAAAAAAGATATGATCCTCTTGAAAAAAAGTGATATAACTAGTCGATGTAGTAAAGCCCTTGTGTTCCATGTTAAGGCGGCTATTTCTAGATACTTACGGACACTTTGAATCCCTTTTACCTTTCTTTTCTGAGCCTTAACCCTTGACCAATATTACAACCCGTGTAAAGTCCTAGTTGATTCTATAAAAACATGATTTGATATGTGACCGATAAGGAAAAGGAAGTAAAAGCATGGTGGTGATGATATTTACTTGACGATCGATATCTATTCGTGAGACTATTTTATTTTTGTCGTGTCGTACGTTGTTGAGAGTCATATGCGAATTTATTTGTTTTGCACAATAATTCTTTCTCGCATATATATACACAGATGAGTGTTTACACCTGTTTCAGAATGATTTTATGTTAGAGTGTAATAACAACGTGAGATTTGTAGTCGAAGCATCACTAGATAGTTATCTGATTTATATTCCAAGTTCATAGTTGCATTGTATCCACTTGACTACCATTTCACACACATGCGAGTCTTCGATATATGCTATTGATTCTGGTGATATATGTTTTCAGATTATTTTTCATAATGTAGGAGGGCATCTGATTGTTTTACTCTTGATAGTTTTAGAATTTCATTTGAGGGTGATTTTATCTAAAAAGGATGTGACATTGACATATTTAAATTTTGAAGAAAATTTTTACAAGTTAATAAAGATGGTTGTGGGTGACTTGTTGACGAGAACCCTCACGAGACTTCACTCGTCCGACTAGGGACACCTAGAGGTTTAAAAGGCTTGTTGCACAGGCTAAGTGCAATCGTTATCCATACGAAAATGGAGTAGGAATTTTATTAATTGTAGTTTTATTTTCTTTTTGCTCGAGGACTAGCAAAATGTAGGTTTGGGGGTGTGATCGGGAGAGAACAAATCCCAATTATACGCCTTAACTCACATTTGTTAGTCATTTCTATCTTGTTTTTATGTAATTTTACTATATTTTCTATTTTCTATCAGGTTTTAGAAGAAAACAGGTATATAAGGTTAAACAAGGTGAAAAAGCAGGAAGAAAGAAGCTGAAAAAGACACTTCGCGCGCGCGACCCGCGGGCGCGAAAATCCAAGAATCGCGCGCGCGATCCGCTCGCGCGATAATCCAGAAATCGCTCGCGCGATCCGCGCGCGCGAGACCCCCAATAACTCGCTCGCGCGACCCGCGCGCGCGAGGTACCCAATGTCGCGCTCGCGCGACCCGCGCGCGCGATATGTGAAAAAACCCAAGTTGCGTATTTCAGTATTCTAAGGAGTCCTGTGCAGACGAAATCACTGGAAGACGTCCAGATTGGAAATAACTGCTGTTTCAGTGCAATACGAATTGAAAGAGGCTTCTAAAGACCCTTGTAAACTATATATATCTAGTTTTGATGATTTTCAAGGGTTACACACCTGGAGAGCAATTCATCAATACATACATTCAGCACTTTTTGAAGGCAAGAGGAAGGTTTCTAATGGCTTACATCAACTACATCTTCATGCTTTCACCTATCATGAGCAACTAAACTCCTCATCTAGGGTTTCAATGAAACCCTAGCTATGTAAAGGGGGATTCTATGCTTTTCTATTTTAAGTTTTTATGTTTATGGATAGTGATTGTATGTTGGTGGATTTTATATAATCAGTTTTTAATGTTAATAATCAAGAGTACTTTGGATCTATTCTTGTCTTAGATTTTTCCTTATACTTATTGAACTCAATAGTCCTTGATATCTGTGATTGATAGGAGTATTTACATACAATGGTGCTTATGTGATTGTGATGTTTACTTCTTTTATAATCCATGCTTAGGAAAGATGAGTTATGCTACACCCTAGTTATAGGTAGATGATTCATGTGAACCGTAGATGGATTATGTTTAGATTAAACTAACGATATCTTCTTGACGATACTATTGGGCTTGTAGCTACAATAGATCATAACTATCCAAACATAGAGCTTAGAATAAGAAGTATAGACCCTCAATGCATAGTTAGTGGTGGATTTGTAATCCTAGGTCCCATCTCCATATATTTACATCAATTTCCAAGTTTGCATATAAGTTTACTTAGATTTCATTCTAGATCTTATTTCTATAAATTCATAGTTTAATTCATAGTTTAAAGTAATAGTGATAATCAAAACCTAAATCAATTCAACTTCCGATTTTCTTATAACTAGATAGATTAGATTTTAGTAATTCAAGGATTAAAAGTTAACAATCTCTGTGGGTTCGACCTGTACTTTCCACACTACAATCTTTTGAAAGTAAAGCAAAAAAATAAGCATACTTTTATATCTTGATTTTGACAAGATCAGATAGTAAACCCTCAATAAGTGGGGCATGATGATGACCACGATGATGAGATGGTGATGCCTTCAGGATCACAAGAGTGTGTGATACACTATATGCGATAAAAGAGTGAGAAATTCTGGGATAAGAATGACTTGGGGGTGGTGGCTTGAGTTATTTGAATTTCCGGAGATCAATTTGTTGATGTTTATATTGATTGTTACATTTGCATATTGAGCATTCCAATAGCATGATTAGTTCCTTCACTAAGTAAAAGCTTAAACAAATATTATTTTTTGTTGTAGTTATTGAATAATCATCGCAGGTACCGAACAGGAAAGCGAGAGAAAATGATCCGCACGACGGGTTGGGCGTGGGAGTTGTGTCCATGTGAATATGTTCATATGCCTAGTTAGTTTATGTTTAAAATGTATCTTTGTTGTCAATGTAAATGTACCTTGGGTTTTTGGGAGACTTGTAATATGCTAAGTTGGGTGTTGTTGGTTGATTGTGCACCAAACTATGGGTTATATTTGCAAGTTACAAGTTATGTATATTGGGAGTAGATTTCGAAGAAACTAGGTAACTTTTGGGTGTAAACTTAAGCTTATATACTCTTTGTTGTATTGACTTGCAAATGTTGGGAAAAAGTAGAGTTTTAATGCCAAATCATGATCTATGAACAAAATTTATGTGTTAATTGTCAATTCATACTTGGATATGTTGTGTTAATGTTTAGCAACTCTTGGAGATGTTGTGGTAATATTTTGAATGTTCCCTTGAAGTTTGGAAGGGTTTAGAACTTGAAAATCTGTAGTTTTTAGCAGCAGGAAACTATTCTGCAGAAGCCGGATCGATCCGGCCTTTCCCACGGATCGATCCGCCCCTTTTTGGGGACATTCTGCTAGAAAATGGCAATAGGATCGATCCGGCCTCAGAGGGTGGATCAATCCGCCCCTGTAAATGTTGGTTGTCCACTTTTACAAAAACAAGCATATCTCTTTCTAGAAAACTTGAATTCGCGTGCCGTTTTTTTGCATTGGAACCGGGACACAAAGACCTATCTTTTGGTGTAAAATTTGGATATACTTTATTCATGACAATTTTGCCCTTGGGGCTTTTTTGTGTCAACAAATCTATTTTATGAGGTATAATTTATGATTTTCTTAGTAAATTAAGGATAATTTGGCGTATTGTTACACGTGTCCTAACTCGCCTGAGGCGGGTAGGAGTGTGACGGGAGTAGTAGAGAGAGACCACAAAGAGAGAGACAGAGAGAGAGAGAAAGAGAAAGACTCGAGAGGTTAGAGAGAGGAGAAAAAGGAAAGACACACCAAACACTCCCTCACCCAAATCCTCACTGCATCACCCTCTCTGCCAACCCAGACCACAACACACACACAGAGAATCTGCGGAGGAGGAAAAAGAGAGAGAAACCGAAGAAGGAGAGAGAGAGAAAGACTGAGACACCGAGATCGTAGAGACCAAGAGAAAGAAGGTTAAGCTTCCTAGACACCCCCTCTGTATTTCTGAACACCACACACTCCTTCACATACCCCACGCAGCTCTACGCCGAGCTCTAAGCTCTAGCCATGGCCGACGACCATTAAAGCTCCGTCGAGCTCAGTTTTTCAGACCGTCACTATATCCCCCAAAATCAATGTCAAAATGACCCTAGTGAATGCCTTAAGCCCCTTGACGAGTAGCTCGAAGCTTAGGTCTCGTTTGGTCGACCAACGAGCCGATTATTCTTGTTTGGACGGATATGTTTTTCCCATTTTATGTGCAAACCGCTAAGAGTTAGAACCTGAAACCTATACCATTAGATCGGGCTCGTCAAGACACTCGATTTTGACTTATGATTTGCCAATTTTCGTCGAGAAATGAATGAGATACAGACGTTTGAACGTTTGAAGTTTATGTATAAATTTGTGCATATATCCTATGTAATATATATATATATATATACACCCCCAAATCGTAAGCACGAAGAAGAAGAAGTGTTGGGCATTTGGGAAATTCTAGAGTACATCTTTCGTAATGTAAATGTATGTACATATTAGTTTGTTGTATTTTATTTAGATTAAACCTAGTTATAATACATAATTAACATGTTATAATTTTAAATAATATTATTAAATTATATTATGAAATTATATATATATTATACTTATTATTTATTTAGTTATAAATAAATAATAATTGTGAGTTTAATAAAAATAAAAGGGTATGTTAATTGTTTTAAATAGTTTCTAAACTATACTAAGTAAATTATAATATTTTGGGATATTATAATAAAATCTGAAATTATACTTTTAATCATTATATATTGCATTTATTATTTATTTAGTTAAATAAATAATAAAAGTTAGTTTTAAATTATAATTATTAGGTAACAAATACCTAATGACTATTTTCAAAATTTAAAAAATTAAGTCGTTGTTCCCAAGGCCTAATGCCTTTATCTTATAAATTATTTATTTATAAAACCCAAACTTTAGTATTTATATATTATAGCTATTAATTATTTGGGTTTAAATAAATAATAAATATTAGTACCCACTTAGATTTAAATAGATATTTAATATCTAATGGCCATGTTAAACTCTAAAAAAAATTGTACTTATTGTTTTAAAAGTTTTTAAGTTATGTTTTATCATCCGTTAGATTATGAAACTACGTTCTGTGTATTTTTAGTAATTATCAAGGAGCCATTTATGTAATTTTTTAATTAATTTAAATACCAAACAAGTCCCGGAAATTAGGAGAAAAATATCACTATCCTATTTTAAGGTCTAATATTTAATAAAAATGTTCCTATGGACCAAATGATTCCCTAAAATATGTTACATAAATATAGGTCACGTAGACTATAATTATGTAATTAAGACTTCGATAATTCGTACTAAATAAACTATAGCTTAGAAAAATACGTGGTCAGTTCCCAGAGTCTTAGAATAATGTCTAGAATATTCCCTCAAGGTTTGGTGACCTTTTGACAGGGTCAAAAATACAGCTTACGGTTAGGGCCCACACTGGTTTAGAAAACCCAATCTTTTATACGATGGACTCCGATTTGAGTCTAGTCAATGGCGTTAGACTCAGAATGATGTCAAGATCATTATGTTGAGGTTTAGGCACCCATTCATCTCAATTACCATTATACCCTTGTGAATAGAATGAATGTTAATTGGCATTCTATGGATTTATATAAATTGTAGGGATCGAAGCTATACTTGTCTTCGCAAACTCGCATCTAGGTGAGTCGTCCTAACTCACTTGGTATATTATAGAAATGCTCCATGCGTACTATATAAACGTCTAGTGTGTCCTGTGTGGACGTACTTGATGAGTATTATATATGTACGTTATGTTTAGATAACTATACTCCATGTTTGATTGATAATTGTTGTTATGATTCATGCTTATTACATTATACGTTATACAATCACATGAACACTCATATGGGCGTAGTCAAGTTATGATGTCAATGTTGACGTCTACATGGTTAGTCGAAGAGACTAACCCAATTATATTGTCACACATGTTTGAGGGGGCCGTGGAGGTCTGAGTAGTACAGTCAAATCGATGGGAACAACGATAAATGCTATGGGGCCCTGTTAGGCGACGATAACTAAAGAACCTATTCGAATTAATGAAGTTAATCATGAGTTGGTGGCTTATACGCTATGGGGCCATGTTAGGCAACGATAGCAAAATATCCATCTAGGTCTTGAATACAATGGTTACCACTTATAATGCTATGGGGCCCTGTTAGGGGACAATAGCGCTATAACCATTCTATTCTCCAGGCAAGGTCACGAGGACCTACGAGTAAAATGATTGCAACTTTAAAATCAAAACTGCTATGGGGCCCTGTTAGGCGATGATAGCAACGTGATCATTGCAGTCTAAGCTAACGGTGTTACACTGGTAATGTCACAAGTCACATGAGTCAGTTGTGGTGTCTATGGTTGAGTAAAGTCGAATATATCGATGGTGCATCGTGTCGTATCTCATTCATACTACCATGTCATAAATCATACGTATTGAGATAATGCTTATCAAATGTTTAGTTCGAGATATCTGTTGTACTTGTATATTGATGCTTGTATTAGGAGTGATCGGTTAGACCAACTCACTTAACTTCAAAAGCTAACGGCTCTTCCTGCCCTGGAAATATCACGTCTAGATTTCACAGGTGACGACTATTAAGATGGGGTCTCCCCAAAGGGACACGGCAGATGTACAAGTTGAAGCGAATGACTTCAATATAGTTGTATTTAGAATTACTTAATTTGCTTTATTGTCTTCTATCTGAGGTAATGCTTTAGATATTGTGATTAGAATAGATCGCCCTAGACTGCCTTTATAGATCTTTTATTTAGACTCATGATGTAATAACTAGATCCTAGACATTTGAGTTCTGCTGAAGAACAACAATAGATGTTTTATGCTTCCGCTTACTCTTTAACCATGTGTAGAATTTAAAAAGGACAATCAGTTAACGTAACTAGTCATGGCTTTCGGATCCGGAAAGGAAAATTTTATTTCCCTCTAATTTCTACTACTCCAGGGCAGGACAAGATTTTGGTATCAGAGCACTAGGTATAAATGTGCTCGTTGTCCTACACATGAAGTTATCTACGTTAGGATATCACTGACTAGTACCGATTCTAAGATAGCTTCTGTTGAGCAGATTTGACATGGAGGTCTTGTCAATCTAACTAGAAGTATGATGGTTATTATGTACACTTAGTCGACCCTACTCGAGAATAGGAATAACCGAGAACCGATAAGGGTGACCAATTAGAATAGTTTCGTTGAAACTTTGAAAGTTAGACAGATGAATTCCATAGGAACTTTAAGTTGAGAAGTAGTAACCTTAACAATATTCCCCCATAGACATACACCCAAGCCTGATTTGTACAAGTAGATACGCCGAAGCCTAGCACCCTAAAATCAGTAGCCGTGTTAGGATACACCAAGACTTGGAACCCTCGATTCAAACTCATGAATTAGGACTAATGTAAGATATCCAATTGAATCAAGTTAGCACGAACATTTTAGTACATAGACAAGCCATATATAGATTGTTTAGCATCCTTAGACAAATCCGCTGGAAGTAGTAACGAACCAATAAGGACCCGTTATAGATAATAAGAAAGGGCTATCTAAGCATTTAGAGGCAAACTTTACTGTAGTCATTATAAGACTAGTGCCATAGTGAATAAACATATCCCTCCTACTCATTCGACTCCCTAGAAGTAAATCGATACCTTCTATTTTAATGGTCATTTCTTTTGGAAAAAAGGTATCTATTTATTTTTAAAGTGGCTCTGATTTTCGTCAATAATTATTGTGATACCCTCCTTGGTGAGAAATTCATTTCCTTGAAAATTTGAAATTCCTTAAGTCATCATTGCTTGAGTATGTACTTTGGTCATTCGGATTATTGATAAATTACTTGAGAATAAAGTTTGATTTCTAAAACTATAAAGTCATTCTTTTAACTTATTATTCTTTGAACTAAATCTTGCAAATTCATAATCTTTGAAATTTTACTAAATAAATTTGATTCTTAGTACTGAAAAGTCATTCTTTTTGACTTATTATTCTTTGAACAAATTCTTGCAAGTTTAATTTCTTTGAAATAATTCTAAATGAGTTCTCTATCTTTGTTCATGCTATGGACTCAAAAAAAATGTTGTATTCTTTGTGCGTTTTGACCTCTTATTATGTTATCTCATTTGCTACCTTATTCTTTAGCAGTAAGGTTTCATTTGGACTATTTCACTTAAGAAATACCAAATTGTTAATTCATACGTTGAAGGCTTTACACTGTCAATTACTTTCATTACCTATGAATCTTGAGATGCTATGATTACGTCCTTAGTAATCAGTCATTCAACCATCATTAGTTTTACATTTTATTCTTGAATAGATCACATCCTTTCTAATTTTGTACTTCTGTTTGTCAGAATTCATATGCCTTTTCGAATTCAACTTCATTTTGGATAAAATCTGTTCAAATCGTCTTGATCATTGTATTCTAGATACTATGATTACATTGTAAACTATTATGTAATATGTAATAGGTTATGATTGCTTTGTATAAGATGTGCTAGAAACCTTATAAAAAAAAGAACCCATATGTAGGAACGCAAGAATCTCCTTAACCTCTACAATGGCTCAATCATCTCGAGCACCAGTCAGGAAGACTCAGCAACATGATACCTAAGGAGATTGATCCCACCGGTACGGAGACATGTTATTCAAGCACCTCCATATAGCCCATTCAGAATCGCTTTTGAGATCACTCAAGCCACAACCAGCTACACTACTCAGGCCAACCCTACTGAAAAGACAACCCATAACAACGAACAATGATCATGGTGTTTGTTTCAACTGTGGAAACCTTGGAAATCTGGCCAAGGAATGTCAAGCTCCCAACACCTGTAACCAACCAAACGTTATATGCTATAATTATCTCAAGAGAGGACATTTGAGCAAGGACTGCAAAGCACCTCGAGATGGACACTACAGAGCACCTGCTAAAGGACACTAGACAAGCCCATCTCAATACCACCATCCCCAATATATTTGGATTTGGAAAAGAGGAACAATAAAAACTAGAAGAACGCATGAAGAACAAGAGGAAGTCTGACACAATAACACCATCGGTCCGACGCAAAACACGCCAACGTTGTTTCAACTACGGAACTCGCGGACATCACTTCGACGAATGCCCAACACCGAAACAAATCAGAGGATACGAATCACGATGTTACAAGTGGTGGAATGGACCACATCCATAAGGATTGCGAGACAATGAAGAACATCAATCAAGTTCCGCTGATGAACTTGGAAGAAGAAGGGAAGGATAATCATCACAAATGTCAAGAGGATGAGACTGTGTCAGACAACCAGTTTAACATATAACAAGATGAAGAACCACGGATTTGGAGCAGGTTTTTCCCTTATAACTCGAACTTAAAAGATTTTTATGATAGATATCTTAGGATCTAGTTTTATCTTATATGTTTGATCGGGCTAGTAGTCCCATTTCTTTTTATGTTTTATGTATGTTAGTAGAAGTTGATGCAATTTTTGTAATCGACTAGGTAATATTTTGACTTATTAATGAAACTGCTTTGTGTATTAGTATTATTGCAATAATTGCTATCACGATATATATTTTATAGTAGAGGTATGACCAATCGATAGATATTACATAAAAGTAAACAACGAGCATCATATTCCACCTTTAGATCGACGGTCAAACCAGACCCGCTAACCTAACGTAAAAGACATCTTACAAGCTCACGTCATCGATACATCATCAACAACATCGAAAACACATGAGAGAATTTACACTATCAACTATAAAAATTTGTGGTGCAGCAGAGATGAAAACACAAAGGAATCTACTTGTCGCTGATCAATGTTTGCTAATGATGACAATGTCAAGTATAGTCATGACATCATTCAAGGCCCTATACGGAAGGCCATATCAATTGTCATCACATTAGACAGATCAAAAATAAAGGGAGGATACAAGCAACCCCAAGAGTTGACACAAAAAACTACGCAAGCCATGAAGGACGGACCTACAGTTTGAAGTCGAAGATAAAGTACTATTGAAAATATCAATCGCCTGAGGCAACGTGCTATTGGACCCAAAGAAATGAAGTCATCACCGTGATGCATTGGATTTGTGTACAATAGAATTGCCTACCGACTTGTGTTACCACCAACGGTGCAGTAGATTACAACATGTTTTGAGTGGATACGCTAATCCACGATGTTCTTCGTACCAATATACTGAGGAATGCATTCATGAACCTACGAGTTAAGGATGACGATAACATAGGAGTCAACTACAACTTCATTAACAAGAACAACGCAAACTCAACCAACAACGACAACAAAAGAGTCAACAAGACCCTCGTATGAAATGAGAGGCCACCTAGAATTCTCTTCATTGCGTCAAGAGGACTGAAAGAAGAAGAGAGATCACTCTAATAAAGATCCGAGGAGGCGCCCCAACAAGGACAAGCATCTTTGAAGATAAGAGTAAACAACGACACCCCACCATGATTAGGACAAGCCTAGTGCACTTGACTAATACGTTATCTTAGAATCCATCACACGAGATTTGGACTTGTATGTTTAAGAACTACCTGCTTCAGATTTCGGGGACGAAAGGTGGATGATGTAATACCCGCAAATTTGATATATATTCGAAAAGGATCCCCGGATTTATGTCTGTATTTATGAGTTTATTTCTGGTAATTAATTCTTTAGCCTGTACCAATATACGTATATATATATATATATATGCGACAGCGTTCAAGATTTTTATACTCATAGAATTTGTATCACCTTGTTAATGTGATTTTAATCTCTAAGCCTGACTCCGTATATTAATATTATATTTTAATAATTGCTATCGTTAAAATATAATTATAGATATTTAAATATTCGTGGTCACTAAGTTTTATAACTATATGTTATATCGTATATTAATAGTATGTTGATATTATTCATCGTCACTTAATATTTTAATATTATAGGTTATACTATATTTTAGGCCCGATAGCCCTGTGACTATAGTTATGATTTTCCTTATATTGTATCAATATTAATGTTATTCTAACCCCGGGCATTAAGATATAAACATGGACAGTAATGTTAGGACTCGATGTCGTTTTAAATTTTGTAAGTTGTAATGATATTATATTATATCAATATTTTTATTTTAACCCCGAACGTTTATTAAACTCGGACTAAAACTTATAGACCCGGACTAATGTACACGCAAACTCATAGAAATCTGTGTATCTCTCGGACTACACAGCACGTGGTTTCAAACAAGGTCAAATCACACAAAAATGGAAATGTTAGCATCACCTAGGATGCTCATTACATCACCTAAACTAACTAAAACCCATTGGGTAAACTTCTTACCCAAACACCCCCTAAACCCATTGCTCAAGCCCATACATCAATCCCTCTCAAACCCTCTCCTCACACCCATTGGGTATTTCCCCCCAACCCTCTCTATTATCTCTAGGATCCTTCCCCAAACCACCCCCATTTTTACTCCCTCATTAACTCTCACCAACTGCCAAAACACACCACACACACTCACAACATATATATACTATATTATAGGTATGTTGTGTGTATGTATTATATGTATATTATGTGTGTGCATGTGTTAGTATATAAATATATAGATAAACAGATTTAGGGAGTGAGAGGAGTAGTACAGATATATATATATATATAGAAAGACCCGAGAGGTTAGAGAGAGAAGAAAAAAAAGGAAGACA
The DNA here is from genome assembly GCA_033977485.1 of Hydrangea macrophylla. Lineage (NCBI taxonomy): Eukaryota > Viridiplantae > Streptophyta > Magnoliopsida > Cornales > Hydrangeaceae > Hydrangea > Hydrangea macrophylla. The sequence continues at coordinate 80,379,962 of CM066984.1, read as the reverse complement.
TACCATACACTCTATCACCCAAATCCTCATTGCCTCACCCTCTCTGTTAACCCAGACCACAACACATAGAGAGAGAGAGAGAGGGAGAAGCTGCGGAGGAGGAAGAAGAGAGAGAACCGAAGAAGGAGAAAGAGAGAGAGACCAAGATGCCGAGACCGTAGAGACCAAGAGAAAGAAGGGTAAGCTTCCTAGACACCCCCCTCTGTATTTCTGAACACCACACACACCTTCACATACCCACGCAGTCCTATGCCGAGCTCTAAGCTCCATCGAGCTCAGTTTTTTGGACCGTCACTATATCCCCCAAAACCAATGCCAAAATGACCCTAGTGACTGCCTTAAGCCCCCCGACGAGTAGCTCGAAGCTTAGGTCTTGTTTGGTTGACCAACGAGCCAATGATTCTTATTTGGCCGGGTATGTTTTTCCCATTTTTTGTGCAAACTGCTAAGAGTTAGGACCCCGAGACCTGTACCATTAGATCGGGCTCGGTGAGGCACTCAATTTTGACTTATAATTTGCTAATTTTTGTCGAGAAATGAACGAGATACTGACGTTTGAATATTTGAAGTGTATGTATAAATTTGTTTATATATCATATGTAATATATATATACATGCCCAGATCGTAAGCACGAAGAAGAATAAGTGCTTGGCATTTGGGAAAGTCTAGAGTACATCTTTAGTAATATAAATGTATGGTATATACGATTGTTGAAGGCAGGATTCATCTGTACAACCAGGTATGTTGAATGGCTTTCGAATATTGTCCCCGTTATAAAAAAGAATGGAAAATTACAGATATGCATAGATTTTAGAGATCTTAATGAAGCCACTCCAAAAGATGAGTATCCTATGCCCATTGCAAACATGTTGGTAGATTCTGCATCCAGGCATGAGATCCTCAGCTTTATGGATGGACATTCTGGCTATAACCAAATTTTCATAGTCAGAGATGACATTACAAAAACAGCATTTCGGTGACCAGGGGCAATTGGAACATTTAAATGGGTGGTGATGCCATTTGGATTAAAAAATGTTGGGGAAACTTACCAACGAGCAATGAATGCCATATTCCATGACATTATTGGAAAATGGATGGAGGTTTATATAGATGATGTGGTAGTAAAATCAACTTTTGACGACCACATAAAGTTTTTGACAAGTTTTGAAAGGATGAGATGCCATCAATTAAAATTGAACCCTTTAAAATGTGCATTTGGTGTCTCAACTGGAAATTCTTAGGGTTTTCTAGTTCACCAAAGGGGAAACGAAGTTGATAAAAATAAAGCCAAGGTCATCATAGAGGCCAAACCACCAGCCAACAAGAAGCAATTACAGAGGTTGCTCGGTCAAATTAACTTTTTGTGCCACTTTATCTCTAATTGTGCAGGAAAAACTAGAGTTTTTTGTCCACTATAAAAACTGAAGGTAGAGGAAGAATTCATATGGAAACAAGAGCAACAGCTGGCTTTTGAGCAAATCAAGGGATATCTTGCCAAGCCGCCAGTCTTAGTTTCTCCTAAGCCAAACAAGCCTTTGAGATTATACGTTTCAGCTTCTAATGATTCAATTAGAAGTCTGTTGGTTCAAATTAATAATAGAGGCATAGAACAAGCAGTGTATTATTTGAGCCGCGTTCTGACTAATGTAGAACAAAGATATACATCAATTGAAAAGTTATATTTGGTTTTGTTCTTTTCTTGAATTAAGTTAAGATATTATATGCTGCCTGTAATAGTGGAAGTCATGTGTAAGATTGATGTTATTAAATACATGTTGTCAAGACCAATTATCACTGGAAAAGTGACAAAACAGTCCTTAACATTATTAGAATTCCACTTGCAATATGTCCCTTAGAAAGTTATTAAGGGACAAGTCTTGGTTGACTTCCTGACCGATCATCCTTGCCTAGATATAAGTCCTGAAATCCTGAAAGGAGTTGAAATTGGATACATATCTGTTACCCCATGGGTATTATGGTTTGATGGATCCACCACGGAAGAGTCAAAAGGGCCAGGGATCATCCTTACATCCCCATGTGGTAAAAAGACACAATTTTCATTCAAATTTGACTTGATATGCTCCAACAATCAAGCTGAATACGAAGCCATGATCATTGGCCTTAAAATTTTATACGAAATGAAGGCCACAACTGTGAAATTGGTTGGAGACTCTCAATTAGTGATCAATCAGCTAGGGGAGAAATATAAAGTGCATAACACCATTTTAGAAAAATATCATACAATTGCAGTAAGGCTGATAGATAGTTTCTCTGAGACAATAGTGCAATATATGCCAAGAGAAGAAAATGAAGAGGCCAATGAATTATCCCAGATTGCTTCAGGACTTAAGATTCCAATAAACGTTTTCCAAATGATGATTACAGTTGAAAAAAGATCTAAGTCATCAATTATAGAGGAAAAGGACATTGTATATGCTATACCTCTTCAGACTGATGAGGATGATTGGAGGGGACCAATCATTAAGTTATTAGAAAATCCCAATATGCATATTGATATCAAGATTAGAAGGAAAGCTATGCATTATTTCCTGGCTGATGGTGAGTTGTTTAAAAAATCAGCAAACGAATCAGTGTTGCAATGTCCCAGTAAAACAAAAGCATTGGGACTGATGAAGCAAGTACATAGTGGATTGTGCGGGGCTCATCAAGATGGGACAAAAATAAGATGGCTGATAAGGAGGTATAACTATTATTGGCCTACCATGTTAAAGGATTGCATCAACTTTGCTAAGGGTTGTCAGGTTTGTCAGAGCATGGGCCAATTCAACATGTGTCCGCCGTCAACCTATAGTCTATTATCAAACCATGTCCATTTCGAGGATGGGCAATGAACGTGATTGGTAAGATCAGTCCACTTTCATAAAAAAAAACCATGCATATATTCTAGTGGCTACTGATTATTTTACCAAGTGGGTAGAGGCTATTCCGCTTAAATCAGTCAGTCAGAATGAAGTGATTAAGTGCATTAAAGAAAATATCATTCATAGGTTTGGATTACCACAAACCACCACGGCCGACCAAGGCACTCCTTTTACTGGAGATGATATGCTGGAATTTGCCTTTGAGTATGGTTTTACTATTCTCAATTCGACCCCATATTATGCTCAAGCCAATGGACAAGTAGAATCAACCAATAAAATCCTCAAACTAAATATTCAAAAAATGGTTGATAATAATCGTAGAATTTGGCACGAGCTGCTTTCCGAAGTTCTATGGGCTTACAGAACTTCAAAAAGATCAAGCACTGGTACTACACCATTTGCACTTACTTATGGGCATGATGTCGTGCTACCTATGGAATTAACGGTTAGGTCTCTAAGGGTCGCCAAGCAGAATGATTTCGATATGAATGAGAACAATCAAGCTATGCTGGCAGAACTAGAAGATCTTGATGAGGTAAGGCTTTTGGCTTTAGATCATCTTAGGTTGCAAAAACGTAGAGCCAAGAAGGCTTATAACAAAAAAGTAAGAGCCAAATCTTTCTCTGTAGGAGAACTAGTTATGACGCTATTCTGCCATTAGGACTCAAAGACCATAAATTGGGAAAGTGGTCTCCAAATTGGGAAAGTGGCCTACCACTTGAGAAATTTAGATGGGGCAAGTACACAACATGCTTATAAATGGAAAATATTTAAAGAAATATAAGCCCTGTATGTGGGAATTATATCTACGTCAGTTAGAGCAAGAAGCTGAGAATATCCAGGGTGTTAGGGTTATTCCTAATTAGTCTGAAAATTTGGATAACAAGGGTGTCCAGACTCAGACTGATATAGTTGAATAGAGACTAAAAAATGTGGTAAAATATGGTATGCAGGTGAATAAACTGATGTATGAATATGGGCATGCCATAAAGAAAATGCCAAACATGGCTATATGGACAAAAACAAATAGTCCTGGCCCCATGGCCATTCAGTGCAAAATAAAGCTTAAAAAACCATAAAGTCTTAGGAGGAAAAAAAAAAGAGATCATGGAAAGAAGGTAGCTAGAAGGGCCAAAGCTTGAGTCCACTGTTCATCAATTTGGGACAGGGCAGTGTCCGCGGACTCTTGAATGGCCAACCACGATTCTTCTTGGGCATCCAGAGTTGAGATCTCATGAGTCAGCTGATCAAGTTGCTCTGGAACTTTTTCTAAGTCTGCCTACTGGGTAGCATAATCAGTTTCCATCTTGGCAAGGACGGCCCTCATCTTCTTGACCTCTTCCAAAAGCAAGGAAGAACTTTCCATCCCGGTCTCTGTAGTGCTCGCCAATTGAACGCATTGGTTGGTCACTTCTTCTCTTTTCTCAAAAAACTCTTTCTCGTCAGCCAGTTTTTGGGTTGCCTCAGCCATGGTGTTAGCAATCTTCTTAAACTGTTGCAAGAAAGAGGCTGACGGCGAGGAAGAGGAAGAGCCGGCAAAATCATTGAAGAGTAGAGAGACAGCATTCTCAATGGCCTCCTGTTGTCCCATGGCAGTTCTGAAAGTTGTAGAGCGTAAAGAAGCCAAAAGGTTCTTTACCTGAAGTTCAACTTTTGTATGAGCTGGGGTGGATTTTGTCAAGCTAGACTGCGAAGGCAAGGATGATGAGCCAAGTCTTTGAGCAAGGGCTTGCCTGAGATTTTGATTTCGAAGACGGAGATCCTTGATGTGGGTTAACAACTGAGAATCTAAAGAAGCATGGCTCATTGAAGCAGACGAGCTAAGCCATGTTTTCAAGGAAGGAGGTTGAGGAAAAAGAGTCTTCGAGCACTGAGAAATTTTGGGAAGAACACTCGGGTCATCAACCATATCTTTCAAAACTCTAGTGTCGCTTTGGCCAATGAGGGGAAAAGCCTTGGCAAGGGTAGGATCCTTTAAAGAAGACGGGGAAGGCTCTGCTACTTTTGCAACCTCTGATTACTGAATGGAGTCAGGGGAGGGCTGGAAGCTGCTCAGTGCTGGCTTATCTTGCAATTTTTTTTGGGCCTGGGCTTTAAGCCATGCCTTTTTGGCCGTCTTTGGAGTATCTTGCTGCAGAACGGGCATAGTCTCCTCCTCATCTAGATGGATAGGGTGATCAAAAGTGGTATCCTCCAAAGAGTTTTTCTTTATTGTCTCTGTATAATCTGAGCGCTTGATGTCCCTGGAACTACGACGAATTGGAATGGAAGGGGAAACCTTCGGAGGGACAATTTTCTTCTTAGCAGACACGGTGACAGCAGGGCCTGGAGAACCTAATCAAAAGAAAAGAAGCAATAAGGAGAAATGACAAAATAAAAACCACATTTCCTGGTATTAAGCTTTTAAAGAAATTTCAGAAAACAAGGGGACAGACTGACTGGAAAATCCAGGAAAAGACCAAGCAGCCTGATGACTAGTTGTAGGGACTCCACCAAAGGTAGTGGGAATGAAGTGTTCAGACTGATAACCTGCTACAGTGACTCCTATAAGCACATCAGTCTGAGCCACATGTTCTGCAATGCCAAATTTGACTAAGGGTGGAAAAGGGCAGGTCTTTTTGATCCAATTCTCGGCAGAAGCATAAAGCTGCTGCCAGTTTGGAGTCTTGCCATGCTTTTTCCGGTATTCACGAGCCTTCTTTTCCACCCGCTCTTTTTTTAGTCGGATTCTAATGCGGCTCGCCTCAGAAATTGACTCAGAAGACTTCAGAGGATTCCATTTTAACTTATAAAATTCCTCAAATTTGACGATGGAATCATAATCAGCTTTGGTGTCAGGATCCATACCTGGGCCTTTCTTTCTTTTGCCTGTAGTCTGAACAATTGAAGGATTAGTAGTTGGTGATGACATCGGAGACAGTGTATTGAGCAATAATTCAAAATCACCAAAGTAGCGATCAAAGTATTCCATCTAGAAAGTATCAAATAAAAGGAGTTAGTAGAGATGGACCAAAAGGTCAAAGCAGAGGAAAAAAGAGGGGTATTCATCGGTAATGACACGGTGGTTAAAAGCATTAGGTCATAAATGTGTTGCCTACGCCATTCATCTAACTTAAAAGGAGTAACTCTGGCCACCCAAGCTAGCCACTCTGGTAAGGGTTTCGAGGGCCAAAAACGAATGTCATTACTATTGTTCCATCTTTTCAATGGAGGGTTAGGATGTTCAGATAAGAACAGACCACTACGAGGGAAGAGATTGGAAACCCGAGGTAGAACAAATTCCTACGCTATACTTGGGCCAAGAATTGGAGAAAGGAAGTCAGGAGAAGATGCCATTACCTGCATACTGACGCCCTCAAAAGCAGAAGCACGAAATTGTTTGAGAGATTCCTTGGCATGTGATTGAGGATCGGTGGCCATTTCCTCTATACTTGGGGACGAAGTGGACTTTGGAGGGTTTTCAGCCATGGGGATTAGAAGATTTGAGAAGAAGATGGAGGCTGAAAGAGCTCGAGAAAAGGGTTTAAGTAGTTGAAGTATAGAAGGATACGGAAGGGTTTGGAACGGGAAGTTGTTTAAAATTGAGACTTTCCCAATATTTGCGCAGATTTCAAGCTGGAATCTCTCTAAGGATCAAGATAAAGACTGCATAACGGTACAAAAAGGAAGTAAATGAAGGTCAAATCAGTGTCCTTTCACGAAAAGACCATCCCTGTCTTTTAGGCGTCAACTTATCATTCCCTGAAAAATTGGCGGTTAAAGGAATAACATATATGCTATAGCTCTTCTAAAAGAAAGCTATGATTTGGTGGGCCAATGTTTAACATCACAAGGTTATTTTGACTGCTGGGTTCCCAGACCGCAAATTAACTTCAGTTTAAACTAAGTTTTAACAACAAATTAGTATCGTGTTTTAATTTTTCAAATTTTAATTTCATAGAATTGCATATGTTAATATTACACACACAAATACCTATAAATTGAATTCATACACACAACATATGAGAATTGCATATGTTAATATTACCCACACAAATACCTATAAATTGAATTCAGACACACAAGTCACAACATATGGTAATGTTTAGATCTTTAACACAATCTTATGCTCCAAAGAAGAAAAATAATGATCTTATATTTTTGTAAAAACAAATAATCATCTTATAAATAAATTTTAGTATGACAATTGGAAAGGTTCATCCCAAATGAATGTTTTACTTATTTTAACACATGCTAATACAAATACTTTACATACACATGCTTATAAATTTAATTTTATCACACATATGCCTAATATAACCTATAATCATAGAACCAAATCCAAACAAAAAACAACACAATTCAAATCTTATACTCCAAAAGAGAAAAATAATGATTTCAGATTTTTGTAAAAACAAATAATCATCTTATAAATAAATTTCAGTATGACAATTGGAAAGGTCCATCCAAATGAATGTTTTACTTATTTTAACACATGTTCATAAAAATACTTTACATACACATGCTTATAAATTTAATTTTATTACACACATATGCCTAATATTATTACTTAGTATGTCTTATAATTTTGGACCAAAAAACAACTTACAAATAATTATAAGAATAATCTAATATAATCTAATCAATTAATATTGCAAAATCAGTAGCTTAAAGTTTCAATACTTACATCACTATTTAGTTTTCAGTAGTTAATTTTTAGTTTTATCAAAAGGGTCCTTAGATTTCAACTCTTTTTGTAGGGTTGTATCTATAAATGTTTGAATTATACATCCCTCCCGTGCATCAGCACGGGTTATAAATCTAGTATATATATACACATATATTTTATCTGTCTATCTCACCCTATTTTCCTCCATTTTTTTTCTCTTCTTCTCAATCTCCCGCCATTTTTCTCACCGCATCTCCATTTCTCACCTAATTCATCTCTATATCCCTCCATCTTGTCTCACATTTTTGCTCACTTTGCCTTTGGATTGTACTAGGTACCGCAAATTTTTTAGGGACTTGAGGCGTGAATACACTAATAACACAATTAAACCCACTTATAGAGAGAGAATGAGACTCTGTGTGTGTGTGTGTGTGTGTGTGTGTGTGTGTGTGTGAGAGAGAGAGAGAGAGAGAGAGTGTAGGTTTCTGATATACACACAAATGGCCTTTTGGTCCTTTAAAATTGCACAGTTATATAAAAGGGCAATTTTGGAATGTTAGGTGGTCATTTAATTGATGTGGAACATCACGTGCACCATTTCCGTAGGGGTTTGATGTGTCATGAGACAATAGTATAGGGGTGTATTTGTCGGGTTTGATAGTTAAGGGGGTGAGTTAAAAAAGAGTCATAGTTCAGGGGGTGAAATTGTAATTAACCCTAAATTATATTATGAAATTATATATATTATATATTATACTTATTATTTATTTAGTTATAAATAAATAATAATTGTGAGTTTAATTAAAATAAAAGGGTATGTTAATTGTTTTAAATAGTTTTTTAAAGTATACTAAAATATTTTGGGATATTATAATAAAATCTGAAATTATACTTTTAATCATTATATATTGTATTTATTATTTATTTAGTTAAATAAAAATAAAAGTTAGTTTTAAATTATAATTGTTAGGTAATAGACACTTAATAACTATTTTCAAAATCTAGAAAATTAAGTGGTTGATCCCAACGCCTAATGCCCTTGTCTTATAACTTATTTATTTATAAAACCCAAACTTAAGTATTTATACATTATAGCTATTAATTATTTGGGCTTAAATAAATAATAAATATTAGTATCCACTTAGATTTAAATAGATATTTAATATGTAATGGCCATGTTAAACTCTGAAAAATTATTCTTATTATTTTAAAAGTATTTAAGTTCTGTTTTATAATCCGTTAGATTATAAAACTACGTTTTGTGTATTTTTAGTAATTATCAAGGAACCATTCATGTAATGTTTTAATTAATTTAAATACCAAACGAGTCCCGAAAATTAGGTGAAAAAATATCGCTATCCTATTTTAAGGTCCAATATTTAATAAAAACATTTCTAAGGACCAAATGTCTTCCTAAAATATGTTTTATAAATATAGGGCCCCGTAGACTATAATTATGTAATTAAGACTTCGATAATTCGTAATAAATAAACCGTAGCTCAGAAAAATACGTGGTCAGTTCCCAGAGTCTTAGAATAATGTCTAAAATATTCCCTCAAGGTTTGGTGACCTTTTGGCAGGGTCAAAAATACAGCTTACGGTTATGGCCCACACTGGTATAGAAAACCCAGCATTTTATACGACGGACTCTGATTTGAGTCTAGTCAATGACGTTAGACTCAGAATGATGTCAAGATCATCATGTTGAGGTTTAGGCACTCATTTAGCACAATTACCATTATACCCTTGTGAATATAATGAATGTTAATTGGTGTTCTGTGAATTTATATAAATTGTAGGGACCGAAGCTATACTTGTCTTCGCAAACTCGCATCAAGGTGAGTCGTCTTAACTCACTTGGTATAGTATAGAAATGCTCCATGCATATTATATGTTTAATTGATAATTGTTGTTATGATTCATGCTTATTACATTATACGTTATACAATCACATGAACACTCATATAGGCGTAGTCGAGTCATGATGTCAATGTTGACGTCTGCATGGTTAGTCAAAGAGACTAACCCAATTATATTGTCACACATGTTTGAGGGGACTGTAGAGGTTCGAGTAGTATAGTCAAATTGATGGGAACAATGATCAATGCTATGGGGCCATATTAGGCGACGACAGCTAAAGAATTTATTCAAATTAATCAAGTTAATCATGAGTTGGTGGTTTATATGCTATGGGGCCATGTTAGGCGACGATAGCAAAATATCCATCCAGGTCTTGAATACAATGGTTACCACTTTTTTTTTTTGCTAAAAAGGCAATTTCATTAAGTAGAACCAGGAGAAACAGAAGCCACAAACAACTCTTGAGGATTTCCCTCCAAAACAAAAGGAGGAATATCATCAATCGTTAAGGGCGTAAAAAGATTACAATTTGCTGCCCACTGGGCTAAGCTATGAGCTACTTTATTAGCACATCGAAGAACATGTCGTACGTTCCAAAAGTAAAAATGGCGAGAGAGTAAGTCTCTCCCTTCCAGCACTGGTTGTTCAATGGCCCACTCCAGCTGAGTTGTCCAACTTGAGAGAGCATTGCACACCACCAAAGAGTCACCTTCAAAAATCAGCCGAACAAAACCCAACGTAGAGGCTTCCTTTATGGCCAGCAGCGCTGCATGAGCTTCTGCTAGCAAGGGGGACATAACCTTGTCCTTTACAGTAACAACATGGATGACTTGAGAGTGATCGTCCTTGAAAAGAACAGCTAGGGACTTAAAATTTGCGCGTACAGCCACGTCAAAATTAGCCTTTACCCAGCCGAAAGGGGGAGGCTTCCATGGGGAATGCTGCTTATGAGTAGCATATCGCCTAATACTTTGGGCTTTCCAATGTGCCGATGCAAGCTGTTTTGTCTGGCTCGACCAACCTGGGATATCAACCACCAGGTTTTCAAAAAGGACTTTGTTTCGAAGGGCCCACGTTTGGTACATCACCACGACTGCAAAATTGGAGAACTCGTTTGCCTCCTCACGTGGAATACACAAGTTTTGGGATGGATTAAGAATATCACAAATCCATGACTCAATGCCACGGTTTGAGGTAGACGAAGGGTCTAGAGGCCAATACGATGATCTCCACATCACTCTAGTGACCACACAATCCAAAAAGAGATGGTTCGAGCTTTCCAAATGGTATCCACACAGAGGGCATTGGGTATTGTCAATAGGAAACCGAGAACAAAGAAGCTGTTTTGTTGGGAGCACATTCGCCACAATTTTCCAAACAAACAGTTTTAGTCTCTCATGAATCTTGGCCTTCCACACTAATTTCCACAAGAGTGAATGAGCACCACTGAAGGTTGAAAGTCTGAAACAGTGGTATAGAAGATACGATGACTTGACTGAAAAAGAACCTTTCTTGTCTGGAAGCCATGTCACTCTATCAAAACCTCTTCGGGTGGGAAGAGAAATTCTTTGGATTGCCTCCACAGACTCCTCAGTAAAAGTGTCACGGAGGAGGGGGAGGTTCCAATCTTCACCATTGTTAAGCATAAGGTCCTGGACTTTCATAGGGGTAGGACTAGAATGGGGTTTGCATTGAGGCCTATATTTTTGGAGGGACGAAACCCAAGGGTCAACCCACACATTTGTATTGTCCCCGTTCCCTATCAGAATGCAAGTGCCTTTTTGGAGAAGATCGATGGTCTTGCGAATACTTTGCCAGATCCAAGATGAATTGTGAGATTTTGTTGCTTGAAGCAAAGTGGAATTTTTAAAATACTTTGCCTTCATGACTTGGACCCAAGGTTTGTGTTATTGAGTCATAAGACACCATCCCATCTTGGCGAGAAGAGCCAAATTAAAGTCTTTCAAGCGCCTAAAACCCAGACCCCCAACTCCTTTAGGAGTACAAATGGTGTCCCAGGCTTTAAGACAAAGCTTCTTTTTCCCTTCTTTGTGTCCCCACCAAAAATTTCGAAGCATAGAATCCATCTTGTTGCAGACCGCAACCGGCAGTGAAAAATTAGACATAAAATACATAGGAATAGCTTGTGCCACCGATTTGATCAACGTCCCTCTCCCCGCTTGAGATAATGTTTTAGCCTTCCATCCCTGGATTCGACTTTGTATTTTTTCCTTTATTTTAAGGCATATTTGGTTTCGATTCCCCTGGGCCAGAAAGGGAAGGCCGAGATACTTGGAGTTTAGGGGAGCATTCTTGAGGCCAGTCTCCCGTCTGATCGATTTTGCAACATCGGGACAAAGATTCTTACTGAAAAGAATTTTAGATTTTGACTGATTTAATTTCTGTCCAGACCATTGCCGATACTTCGCAACATAATCAAGAATGAGATTTGCTTCTGTTGGATTAGCTTGACTAAACACGAGAAGATCATCCGCAAACATAAGATGATTAATCGGGGGATAGCCTCTCCCAGCTTTAATACCTTTTAAATTACCCACCTCAGCTTCCCTGTTAAGAAATCTGGACAGGACATCGGAGCACAAAATGAAAAGGAAAGGGGAAAGGGGGTCTCCTTGACGGAGCCCTCTCTCAGGCTTAAAAAAATTGGTAGGATGACCGTTAATCAAAACAGAGAAAGAAAGAGTTGAAATGCATTGATGAATCCACTTACACCAAATTTCACTAAAATTGAGGCATTTAAGAACCGTGGTAACAAACGGCCATTCAATGCGGTCATAAGCTTTTCCATGTCACATTTAATAGCCATCCAACCTCCTTTTCCTTTTTTGAGTTTCATTGAGTGAACAATCTCGTGAGCCAAAATGCTATTATCTTGGATAAGTCTTCCCGGGACAAAAGCCGATTGCAACGGACAAATTATTTTTTTCAGCAAAGGTTTTAAGCTGGTGGATAGAATTTTAGAAATCACTTTGTATATCACATTGCAAAGGCTTATTGGTCTAAAATGGTTTGTGGTAGTAGGGCAGGCCACTTTTGGAATGAGGGCAATATTGGTGTGATTGAGATTTTAAAGAAGAAAACCCCCCAAGAAAAAACATTTTACCGAAGCCACCACATCCTCCTTAACGATATTCCAGTAAGTTTTGTAAAAAACGGAAGACATACCATCGGGCCCCGGGGCTTTTGTGGCCCCAATTTGGAAGATGGCTTCTCTGATTTCTTTCTCCCCTGGGATACGACACAACACCTCATTGTCCTGGGTAGTGATGATCTTTGGCACGAGACCTTCCAGATTATCTGGGAACATTGGGTTCGATGAAGTGAACGTTGTTTGGAATGTTTCAATGAAAGCCTTGGAGATAGTGTTGAAATCCTCCGGCCAAGTGTTGTTGTCAAGTAACAAAGTATCGATAGCATTCCTTCTTCTACGAATGATCGTTGAAAGATGGAAGAAACGAGTATTTTTGTCCCCCTCTTTCAACCATTGGACCCTGAATTTTTGGCGCCAAAGGATCTCCTCTCTCATTAAATTCTCATCCAATTCCTGTTTAAGATTTTCAATTTTATCTATGTTATCATCTGTTGGGTCTCGAGATTGGAGTTCTTCAATAATGCGACTGGCCACAGAAATATTGGTCTGAACTCTACCAAAATGATTCTTATTCCAGACTCTAAGTGCATATTTCACTACTTTCAGCTTCTGACAGAGACGGTTTGAAGGTGATCCACTGGTATAAGTTGTTCGCCACACGTGCTCCACCACTAAGGCACAACTCTCATCTCTAGTCCACATGGCTTCGAATTTAAAGGCTCTTGGTCTTTCGATTCTTTCCCCTAAAGTATTAAGAACGATAGGGGAGTGATCAGATCCAGTAATAGGGAGATGGCGAATAGAAGCTTTCAGAAATAAAACTCGCCATTCCACATTGGCAATACCCCTATCGAGACGTTGCCGTATGTTTGCCTTACTTTTCCTCCCATTGTCCCAAGTAAATTTGTTCCCCGAGAAACCCAGGTCTACAAGGCCACAATTTCTCATAAAACCAGAAAGCCCACCACACGAAGAGCTAGCGAAAGGTTTACCGCCCCTTTTTTCCGACTAATTTGTAATACAATTTAGGTCACCAATAGTCATCCATGGACCCCTAGCAGAATTAGCAAAATTCTCCATGTTATTCCAGAATATCTCCTTTTTACCCCAGTACGGAGGACCATAAGCTGCTGTAAGAACCCAAGAAGATGATGGGGGATCCGAGAAGATGGTTGCACTAATCAGATTATCATCTGTGACGGTTGTGACAAGATCTACTCCATTTTGCCACGCAAAACAAAGTCCCCCAACTTTCCCCGAAGCCGGGATGAGGGTAAAGTTTAGAAAGCCTAAACGATTCAAATGAGCTGCCATTTTCTAGGAGGATATTTTTGTTTCCGATAAGAAGAGACACTTAGGTTTGTGTTCCCTTATCCACGCCCTCAAGGACCTACCTGCCGCGGCTCGGGCTAAGCCACGACAGTTCCAAGAGAGTATAATCATTGGCCGAGAGGGGGCATCCCGCCCACCTCATCGGCAACATAATAAGCATTTGTTTCAAAAATAGAGCTTGCCTCCTCAGCGGCATTGGCTTCTACTTCTAAGGGGAGGCTCACCCCATCTTGACAAATTGGAAGAATCACACTTTGCGCAGATCTTGGAGTCCTCCTTGTGAGGAAGTTCCTCTTGATCCTACATTGAACTGCCCTATAGTTGGGAATTTCTACAGGGTCAGTAGATTTAATTCCAGGGTTTTGGGCAGAAAAATTCTGGGGAATCACAAGGGAGTTAGGGCCTTTCAATTTTTTGGGGGTTGAGAGATGAGAGAGGGAAGTTGGGGCTCGCTTTGTTCCACCAAGAGGATGGGCATTGTCACGCCCCGAAACCACTCAGATGATCCTAGGACACGTGGCACGCCACCAAGGCTTAACCCCAATCATTAAAGTTCCAAAATAAGTTTAAAATAACTTAAACCAAAGAAGCTTAACAATAATAAAAATAAAAAAAAAAAATCTATACATAAATTACAAGTTGTGAGCTAAAATCCTAAAAAGGGTCACGAAAAACTGTCACAGAACTCAATAAAATTAGTACCAATAGATTAAGCTCACCTCTAGGTGTCCGAATATATAGCCTATTTTAAAAACCGACGTCGTTAGGCGCGTCAATCGGCGTCGAGAACGTCGACGGTCAAAATTTCCGTCGATACGTCTCGTATATCTCTGTCTCTGCAAACCTAAATCTAAATGAATTAAGATGATGAGTTTGACTCATCATGCACGTGGCTTTGTTTTAACCAACTTTCAATTTTAGTATAACCTCCACGTAATTTTACTAGTTTTACAATTATACCCCCGTTAATTATTAAACTGTATAAAAACTATCCCAAACCTAAATGGGTATTTGTCTATGTCTCGCATGGGTCCCATAAGTGGTCCCATATAATTATATGAAGTTGCTAATTAGCCTACTGATCTTGTCAGAATCAAGATATAAAAAGTGTTCTTTACTTTTCAAAAGATTTGCAGTGTGGAAGTAAAGGTCGAACCCACAGAGATTGATTAACTACAGCGACTTAATTTTAAAACCTAACTCTAGTTAATTATGAAAACGGATTTTGATTTGGTTTGAATTAAACTAATAACAATAAAAATAAATCTAAACTATGAAAGCAATTAAAAGTATTTTTAAATAATGTTTAAGGGAATCTAAGATTGCAAATCCACCACTAGCTTCATAATAGGAATATTTATGAATTACTTTAGCTTATTACATTGGATGATAATGGGGAATTGTAGCTACAAGCCCAATTCCTCCGACAAGAAGATATTCATGGTTCAAGCACCAACATAATCCATCTTCGGTTAGCACGAATTATCCCGCACTAAACTAGGGTTGCGATCTAATCCGTCTAACCTAGGCATGGACTATTCGGATACTTGATAGCACAAATCAATAAAGCACTATCACATGTAAACAATCTACACAAGCACAGCAAGCATAGATCGTTGAGCACATCACAGTCAAAATAGATCTAAGACAAGAATAAATTCTGAAAGTAATGATTTAATCACTAGAAGTATGATTTATTTATAAAAATCCTCTAAACATGTGACTGTCATCCATACATAATAAAACTAAAATAAAAACATAAATAAAACCCTATTACTCGTCTAGGGCTTCATTGAAACCCTAGATCTATGATCTAGCCGTCCATGGAAGTGATGGATGGCAAGTAGTTGATGGAGGAGGCCACGGAAACCCTTGGTCTTCTTCTTCTTCTTCTTCTCCTTGCTTCCCTCCCTTCAATGGCTGGAAGTATGGTTGTAGAATGTGTGTATATTAATTGCTAACAATGTCTCACCCTTTAATTGTAATAAAATAGGGTATATATAGATTTACAACAAGTTTTGGAAGCCTTCCTAACCCGAAATGAACTGAAACTGATGTAATTTACAGTCTAGACGTCGTTCAGCAGTTTCGTTTGCACAGGAGTCTTCAGTATACTGAAATACGCAACTTTGATTTCTGTACGGATCGCGCGAGCGCGACATTTGGTACCTCGCGCGCGCGGATCGCGCGAGCGATATCTGGGTTTCTCGCGCGAGCGATTCTCTGTTTTTCGCGCGCGCGACTTGGCTTTTTCAGCTTCTTTCTTTATGCTTTTTCATCATGTTTAGCCTGGTTTAGGTGATTTCTTCCAAATCTTGTCAAAAACTAGAAAACAAAGTAAAAATATACAAAAACAGGATAAAAAGTACTAACAAATGTGAATTAAGGCGTATAATTAGGATTAGTTCTCTCCCGATCACCTACTAATTATGTAACGTGTTCAATTCGTGCTCACAAAGGTACCCCTAATTGACCCCAAAAGTGGTCACTACCTAATAACATGATATTATCAACAATAAAATAATAAATCATTTAAGCCTTAATAAACAGTTAAGCACATAAGGTATTCCACCTATTACTGTCCCATCTCAGCTGGGACCCATCAACACATATCCCAACTTGGGATTGCCATACTGGCCACTACTGGGTTCCCAACTGGACACCCAAAAACAACTTAGTGGGTTAAATCCACTTCCAATATGTGTCACATAACACTATAATTAACATTAACTCATGATTATGCATGCTAAAACAGTATTAAATATAAACCGCGGGAGCGGGTGTCACATCTCTCCCCTCCTTAAAAAGGAGTTTGTCCCCAAACTCGTAGTACCTCAAGTTTTGAATAAAAATGGATACTTCTCTTTCATTTCATCTTCTCTTTCCCATGTGGCTTCCTCAACAGAGTGATTTCGCCATAACACCATAACCAAAGGAATAGTCTTTGTCCTCAGAACTTGTTCTTTTCTGTCAAGAATCTTGACTGGCTGCTCGATATAAGTCAAGTCTTCCCTGACTTCCAACGGCTCCGGAATAATTATTTTCTTCGGATCTGATACACATCTTCTTAACATTGATATATGAAATACATCATGTACATTAGCCAACTCCAATGGCAACTCTAACCGATAAGCTATTGGTCCAACTCTGCCAATGATCTCAAATGGCCCAACATACCTTGGATTCAACTTCCCACGTTTTCCAAACCTTGTAATACCCTTTGAAGGTGATACTTTCAAGAATACAAAATCCCCAACTTCAAACTCCATCGGTCTTCTTTTCAAGTCCGCATAGCTTTTATATCTACTTTGTGCTATTTGAAGTCGTTGTTGTATTGTCTTTATCTTTTCTGTGGTTTGCTGAACAATTTCAGGCCCTATCAATCTTCTCTCACCAACCTCAGTCCAACAAAGTGGAGAACGACACTTACGTCCATACAAAGCCTCGAAAGGTGCCATTCCAATACTGGATTGATAACTATTATTGTAAGCAAATTCAGCCAATGGCAAGTGCTCTTCCCAATCACCTTTAAAATCCAAAACACAAAGTCGAAGCATGTCTTCAAGTATCTGAATTACACGTTCTGATTGGCCATCGATTTGAGGATGAAAAGATATACTAAAACTCAATTTTGTACCCATCGCTCTCTGCATTCCTTGCCAAAATCTTGATGTAAATGTACTATCTCGATCAGAGACTATAGATACTGGAACTCCATGAAGTCTCACAATTTCTTGAACATACAATTCAGCTAGTTTCTTTGGATCATTAGTCTTGATTGGTAGAAAATGTGTAGACTTAGTCAATCGATCAACGATTACCCATACACTGTCATTTGACTTTCTAGATCTCGGTAAACCTCCCACGAAGTCCATTGTGATATTTTCCCATTTCCACTCTGGTATAGGTAATGGTTCCAATTTTCCCGCTGGTTTTTGATGTTCCACCTTTACCCTCTGATAAGCCACACATTTTGCCACGTGCTCAGCTACTTCTCGTTTCATTCCTGACCACCAATAGATTTCCCACAAATCACGATACATCTTAGTACTACCCGGATGGATTGAGTACCTCGTATTGTGCGCCTCTTCCAAAATTACTTCCTTGATACCATCTATGTTGGGTACACAAACCCGATTCTTGAATTTCAATATACCATTCTCAAAAATAAATTCTGGTTGCTTACCTTCAGGTATCTCATCATGAATCTTCTTCAATTTTGGATCTTGAAGCTGTTTGGCTCGAATTTCATCAATAAGGGACGGCTGTGCAATAATAGCTGACATTAAAAACACCTCTGGTTTCTGGAATTACCTCCAACTTTAGCTGCTCCATTTCCCGAATTAACTTTTCTTGTGAAGTCAAAGTATAAGCCAAATTGGTTGTAGATTTTTGACTCAATGCATCGGCCACCACATTAGCTTTCCCTGGATGATACTGGATTGTCAGGTCATAATCCTTCATTAGCTCTAAACACCTTCTTTGTCTCATATTCAATTCTCGCTGTGTAAACAAATATTTTAGACTTTTATGATCAGTATAAATTTCATACTTTTCCCCATAGAGATAATGCCTCCAAATCTTCAAAGCAAAGATCACTGCCGCTAACTCAAGATCATGTGTTGGGTAGTTCACTTCATGTGGCCTTAACTGCCGCAAGGCATATGCAATTACCTTGTTGCTTTGCATCAAAACACAACCCAAACCTTGATATGAAGCATCGTTGTATATCACAAACCCCTCAGTCCCCGAAGGAATAGTCAATATAGGTGTCGTCATCAAACGAGTCTTCAATTCAACAAAGCTTTTCTCACACTCTGGACTCCAAACAAAAGGGACATCTTTTCGCATAAGTTGTGTCTTTGGCATTGCAATCCTTGAAAAATGTTCCACAAACCTTCGGTAATATCCAGCTAATCCCAAAAAGCTTCGTACTTCTGGCACACTTGTTGGAGACTTCCAATTGGCCACAGCTTCAATCTTTTGTTGATCCACTAACACACCCTCCTTTGAAATCATGTGCCCCAAAAATGCTATCTCAGTTAACCAGAATTCATATTTCTTCAACTTTCCGAACAGCTTCTTTTCACGAAGTCGTTGTAGAACCAACCGTAGATGTCTCTCGTGATCTTCTACACTCTTGGAATATATTAAGATGTCATCTATGAATACAATTACAAACTCATCCAGATAGTCCTTAAACACTCGATTCATCAAATCCATAAATGTTGCCGGTGCGTTTGTAACCCCAAAAGGCATAACAAGAAATTCATAGTGACCATAACGGGTCCTGAATGTTGTTTTCTCCACATCTTCTTCTTTGACTTTTAACTGATGATAACCCGATCACAAATCAATCTTGGAAAAGACTTGGGCTCCTTGAAGTTGATCAAACAAGTCATCAATTCTAGGCAACGGATGTTTATTCTTGATAGTTAACTTATTGAGTTCTCGATAATCGATACACATTCTCATCGTCCCATCTTTCTTCTTGACAAAAAAGACTGGTGCACCCCACGGTGATACACTAGGTTGAATGAATCCTTTATCTAAAAGATCTTGCAACTGAGTCTTCAGTTCTTTCAACTCCACCGGTGCCATTCTGTATGGTGTTTTCGATACTGGTTGAGACCCTGAGGCTACTTCAATAGTAAATTCAATTTCCCACTCAACTAATACATCAGGTAGATCTTCAGGAAAGACATCTGGGAACTCTCGTACAACTGAAATATCTTCTACTCTAGTCCCTGTGACCCGTGTGTCAATTATTGAACATAAGAACCCTTGACAACCTTGTTTCAACAACTTGCCTGCCCGTATTGCTGAAACCAAATATGGTGGTGCTACAACACCAGTTCCTTGAAAACTAAACTCCCCTTGTCCCATTGGTTGAAAAGTAACTCTTTTCTATTCACAATCGATGGTAGCTTAGTTTGCGGACAACCAGTCCATACCCAAAATTACGTAAAATAATTAACGGCCAACGGAATTAAATTCACTGTCAAAACCCTATCATTTATCCTGATTTCACATGCTTTAAATATTGATGAGGTCACCATAGGTTTACTTAAGGGTAAAGATATCGACAAATCATATCCCAAAGGTTCTGACATGCTGTCTAAGTGTCTAACGAATTCATGTGCAACAAAAGAATGTGTTGACCCTGAATCTATAAAAACATGCGCCGGGTGTGAACAAATGAATAATGTACCTGACACGACAGAATCGGCTGCTGTAGCATCCCCCGGCGTTAGTCGATAATACCTTCCTTGTCTTTGTTCTGGCCCTTTCCCTTTGTCCACACTCGTCCCTGGTTTTACCCCAGTTGATTCCACAGAACCTGTCCCTCGCTGTTGTCTTGTTGGGCATTCTTTGGCTTGATGTCCTAGCTGGCCACATTCAAAGCATTTTCCCCTCATGTCTAGATTTATGCTCCCCGTACTTTGAGTTCGAGCTTGTGAGCAATTTCTCGCTATATGCCCCTTCTGCTGGCAGATATTGCACACTAGTGTCAAGTGACATACTCCCTAATGCTGACGATTGCACGTTGGACATAATGGGCGACTCTCCCCAGATAAGGAACTTCCCCTTTGAACTCCTGAGCTAGAACCAGAACCTCGCGAGAACGGCTTCTTAAAGAAACCTTGTCCTTTACTTTTTCCCTCGGCTGGCCGCTTATTCTGTTGGCTCTGTTTATACTTGTCAATATCCCTTTCTGCGATCAAAGCAACATCTTGCACATTGGCCACCTTTCTGAGTTGATGTGTATCCACTCGGCTTCTAATATTATCTCGTAGGCCTTCTTCAAATTTCCGTGCTCTCTATCCACTTCCCTTGGTACTGTTCGATGTGCAAACCGAAGTAGACTATTATATTTGGCTGCATATTCATTTACTGTCATATCCCCTTGTTGCAGATTTGTAAACTCTCGGCCCAACTGTGTCTTAACGGATGCTGGAAAGTACCGCTTATAGAAGACCTTTACAAATCTGTCCCACGTCTCTGGTGCCCCTTGTTCAATCACATTTGTCCACCAATTTTGAGCTTCACCCTTCAAAGTGTCAGTAGCACACATTATCTTTTCCTCGTCTGTACACTCCACTGCTCAAAAGATACGGTTCATATCCATCACCCAATGGTCGGCTTGTGATGGATCTGGGCCTCCATCAACCTGACTTGGTTTCCTTTTATAAAATTATTCAATGACTCCCCGTTCGGCCCGTGGTTGTGGGTTTGCAGGTTTATCACCACCCATTCGATCACTTATTGCCCGTACAAAATTGCTTACCACATCTTCTAGGTGGTCCATTCTCGAATGAGGTGAACGCTCTCGATTATGATCCATTCTTCACCTGTCAGTCATTTTACATAAATATACTGCATGCCATGCCAACATATCATATATCAACATAGCAGTCATTGCTCATATAAATTCATGAAATGCATCTATATGCTTATTATCTATACGTACTCTCAATCGTCGTCTCTCGTACCCAGTGTTCTTAGCTTAAACCTCACTCTGATACCACTAAATGTCACGCCCCGAAACCACTCAGATGATCCTAGGACACGTGGCACGCCACCAAGGCTTAACCCCAATCATTAAAGTTCCAAAATAAGTTTAAAATAACTTAAACTAAAGAAGCTCAACAATAATAAAAAAAACAAAATCTATACATAAATTATAAGTTGTGAGCTAAAATCCTAAAAAGGGTCGCGAAAAACTATCACAGAACTCAATAAAATTAGTACCAATAGATTAAGCTCACCTCTAGGAGTCCGAATATATAGCCTATTTTAAAAACCGACGTCGTTAGGCGCGTCAATCGGCGTCGAGAACGTCGACCGTCAAAATTTCCGTCGATACGTCTCGTATATCTCTGTCTCTGCAAACCTAAATCTAAATGAATTAAGATGTTGAGTTTGACTCATCATGCACGTGGCTTTGTTTTAACCAACTTTCAATTTTAGTATAACCTCCACGTAATTTTACTAGTTTTACAATTATACCCCCGTTAATTATTAAACTGTATTAAAACTATCCCAAACCTAAATGGGTATTGTCTATGTCTCGCATGGGTCCCATAAGTGGTCCCATATAATTATATGAAGTTGCTAATTAGCCTACTAATTATGTAACGTGTTCAATTCGAGCTCACAAAGTACCCCTAATTGACCCCAAAAGTGGTCACTACCTAATAACATGATATTATCAACAATAAAATAATAAATCATTTAAGCCTTAATAAACAGTTAAGCACATAAGGTATTCCACATATTACTGTCCCATCTCAGCTGGGACCCATCAACACATATCCCAACTTGGGATTGCCATACTGGCCACTACTGGGTTCCAAACTGGACACCCAAAAACAACTTAGTGGGTTAAATCCACTTCCAATATGTGTCACATAACACTATAATTAACATTAACTCATGATTATGCATGCTAAAACAGTATTAAATATAAACCGCGGGAGCGGGTGTCACAGGCATCTCTGAGCTGCAAAGGGAAGGAGGGATTAGGCAATAT
This sequence comes from Hydrangea macrophylla, assembly GCA_033977485.1. Classification (NCBI taxonomy): domain Eukaryota; kingdom Viridiplantae; phylum Streptophyta; class Magnoliopsida; order Cornales; family Hydrangeaceae; genus Hydrangea; species Hydrangea macrophylla. The sequence goes on along the minus strand of CM066984.1, from coordinate 80,357,594 downwards.
TTCTTGTATATCAGTGATTCTGGAGTGAAAGAGAGGTGGGATTGCATGGGCTTTCGGGATTTTCAAGAGGTGAATATCACCAACAGAGGTAGATTTGGGCCAAATGTTTTGGGTGAGTCGCAATTGAGGGATGATGTATACATTTGGGTTGGGTTTGGACAAGTTGTGGGTTTTAGAAGGCCAAGAACATTGTGGGTTTGTCAAGCTGGGCTTTGGGGGAGAATTTGGAGTGGGCCAGGAGCAAAAAGTGTTATTTGGGCTATGTTGTGTTCCAGGAATTAGATTAGGCTTAGGGTTCAGTAAGTTGGAGTCCTCATTACATACCTCCGTATTTCGACTTGTAGTCATGATGATGTTTATGGAACTTTGGAAACCCGCATGCTGTATTGACATGGCTGACATCGAACAGTTGGAAAGCAGCGGTGACTTTGCAGAGCATTGGGGGCTTTGATGTTGACCTTTCTGTATGTCTTTTCCATTGAGATCTACTCTAGAATCATCACTGCTTGCATGGTGACCGGACCGTTCATCAAAACCGTGGTGTCCACTGCGCCGGCCATCGGCTTTCCCTGGTTTATGGAAATGTTTTTGGCTGTTTCCAGGAGCATCAACCCTCAACCAAGCCCCAAAGGCAGATGATCCTTGTCTTGGGTTAGATGGATTAAAACCTGCTAATTTTGGACTAAAGCCACAAAAATTTGCAGTGTGACTAATTCTTCCACAAGAAAAGCAAAAATCCGATAGTCGTTCGTATCAAAATTGGATCCACACATCTGGAAGATCTCTTCTCTTCCACAGAAACCCTGTTTTCAGAGGAACATCTGTGCTAAACTCCACTTTAATCCTCATAACTCTGGCCCAAATAGGGGAAGAACCTCCTGCAAGGTCCGTATCAATCACTTTGCCAATCATATCTCCGATGGATCTAGCGTTTTTCTCCGAAATTTGAGTTGGGGGAAGACCGTGAACTTGGATCCAGAAAGTTGTGAACCCCAGCCTTAGTTCTTCCAAAACCAGACCTGGGGTCCAGGTTTTCAAGACCAGGTGGTGTCCTATGATAGACCATGGTGCCAAGTTGAGGACCATTTGGAAATCATGATGGGTTCCAAATGCAAAAAGAAAAGTGTTTGTATCTATTTCAGAGACAGACAAAGACCTTACAGTGTTCCAAGATTTTTGTAGGATAGATTTAACAACATGAAGTTTGATAATTTTTTCTGCGATAATTTTCCCCACCAAGGGGGGAATACTGTTCTCATGATCACCACAATTATCTTCTAGAATGAGGGAGTCTTCAAAACATGACAGGTTGGACGTTTGTGATATAATCTGTGACAGCGCACTGGTTAGATCTTCCATAAAGTCAAACCAGGGGGACCACCAACCAGGGAAACAAAAAGAATTTGGAGCCACACCAACCCAGGAGAGAGACGAAAAAGTGGGAAGGAAACAACAAAGAGAGAGAAGACATAATGGAGAGAAGTGAAAGAGAAAGGGGGAGAGCAATAACTAAGGGTGGGTAAAGAGAGTAAGATAAAAGTCAGAGGAGGATGAAAGAGAATGGGGGGAGAGTAATTCAAAGGAAAGGGAATAGCCTCCGGTGGTGAGGTTAGACCTCAGACAGGAACGCTACCAGGAGCGTGGAATCTCCAATTAGGATTTGTTAAAATTTGCTAACTTCTCATTCATTTGGCTACTTTTTGAAAAACTGAATACAATGGTTACCACTTATAATGCTATGGGGCCTTGTTAGGGGACGATAGCACTATAACCATTCTATTCTCCCAGCAAGGTCACGAGGACCTAAGAGTGAAGTGATTACAACTTTAAAAACCAAAACTGCTATAGGGCCCTATTAGGTGATGATAGCAACGTGATCATTGCACTCTAAGTTAACGACATTGCACTGGTAATGTAACAAGTCACATGAGTCAGTTGTGGTATCTGTGGTTAAGTAAAGTCGAATATATTGATGGTGCATCGTGTCGTATCTCATTCATACTGCCATGTCATAAATCATACTTATTGAGATAATGCTTATCAAATGTTTAGTTCGAGATATCTATTGTACTTGTATATTAATGCTTGTATTAGTAGTGATCGGTTAGACCAACTCACTTAACTTCAAAGATAACGACTCTTCTTGCCTCGGACATATCATGTCTGGATTTCACATGTGACGACTATCAAGATGGGGTCTATCCAAAGGGACACGGCAGATGTACAAGTTGAAGCGAAGGACTCCGATATAGTTGTATTTAGAATTACTTAATTTGCTTTCTTGTCTTCTATCTGAGGTAATGCTTTAGATATGAATTGTGATCAGAATATATAGATCTTTTATTTAGACTCATGATGTAATAACTAGATCCAGGCATTTGAGTTCTATTGAAGAACACCAATAGATGTTTTATGCTTTCGCTTATTCTTTTAACCATGTGTAGAATGTAGAAAGGACAATCAGTTAATGTAACTAGTCATGGCTTACGGATCCGAAAAACGAAATTTTATTTCCCTCTAATTTCTGCTACTCCGGGGCGTGACATAGTGGGAGAGTCTAGAAAAACAAAAGGATTATCTTAGTTCACTTGAAACTTGCAATCCTCAATAATAGACTTGAAAGGGTGGTTGTAGGGGTGGCAATTTTTGACCCGACACGGCAACCCGGTACGAAAATAAACAGGTTTGGGTGACCCCGTATAAGGGTATGGGTCATAAACGAGTCGACTCGTTTGACACGATTAATAAATGGGTTAGAAGAAGGGCAAAATTCCTCCAAATCCTAGCTCAAAGTTCAATCCGGAGAAATTCCTACAAGAATTCGGCAACCGTGTGTCACCGATTAGCGTGAGCTACCAAAATTATGACTATTAAAACATAAATTAAAGGTATAAAAATGATCGTTTCACCTCCACGAGTCTGAATACGGCTTCAGTTTGCGAATTGAACATTGGACGGCAATGGAACGGTGTGAATTGGACGTCGACGTCTCGTGTTCGTCTTCTCTCTCTCCTGTTCTCTCTCTTTTTGTTTTAAATTTTGTGTAAATTCTTTTGGAGAGTCATCTCCTCTTGACACACACACATGCAACATGTGTTAGGTGTCACCTCCTCAATTTTCCTTCTTTCCGTTTACATCCCCGGCATTTCTAAAGTTCTTATTATGAAATCTCCTACATATTCCATTAACTACCCAATTATCTAAATGGGTGTTGTCTAAGTCCCATATGGGTCCCAAATATTTTGTAAAGTTGCTATCGCACCTACTGATTATGAATCTTTTTCAGTTGTACCCTTATATGGGTATCCAAACTAATACCAAATGCTAGCATATAACATCATAGTAAGCAAGCAACTTAGCAAATATCCATGTAATAATATAAAATGCATTTAATCATTTGAAATGCAAATTACTATTTAACCCTTCATTGGGTCCCACTCCAGTACCTGTCCCACCTCACTGATGACTTTTCCAAATGGTGTCCTTCTCTGGACACTTTTCCTTGGGCGAGTCCAAGCCTCCCCTTAATCCATAATATACACTAATTATACAAATTAATACATATTAAAATAATAAGCAAACCTTTTCCGGGTACGGGTGTTACACAACTACTATAACCACACAATTTAGATTTTGCTCCTTCGTTTTGATAAATTCGTTTTCCTTCCTTAGCTTTTCATTCTTCTTCTGAAGCTTCTCATTATTTCTCCCCAACTCTTCATTCTTCAACTTCATTTCATTTAGCTTCCTTATCATAACGGTGCCAAATTGCTCTCCCCTTAGACATATAGGTGGATCAACCCAACAGTAAAAAATCCACCATTCATGTTGGTTGTGTATTGTTGGCACCCAAAAAACTTTCTTCTTGGATTTTCTTCAATATAAGAGGTACTCATTGGAGCTTGTATGCCACAGAAGCACAAAACACGCACATTTTCCAGTAGATGAATAATGGCTTGAACCAGCACCTTCCATCTTAGAGAGAGAGAGAGAGAGAGAGAGAGAGAGAGAGAGAGAGATGTGTGTGTGTGTGTGGGGGGGGGGGGGGGGGGGGTGAGGAGGGTTAAGAGGGTATGTTACTTTACAAAAGTTGATTCTGCTAGTATTTTAAACGGCAACCTAACAAGAGGGATAGAGTCTATAATTACTTCAGGGGGTCAACCCGCTGGGTAAAATAGTTTAGGGGGGCAAGTCACAAACGGGTCATAATTGAGTGGGTGTTTCTGAAATTAACCCTTGGAAAAAAAATCGTTATAGCTGAAGGGGCCAGTTTGCTGTATTTTTTTAGTTTAAGGGCTATTTTGAAAATGATTTATAATTGAGGTAGTATTAGTGTAATTTCTCCTAAAAATTAAGAATAATGCTATACTCCTCAAATTTGATGCTCGTATGATTTGCCAGTTGTTCCAATCACTGTTTTAAAAACCGGACCGAACCGGCCGGTCGAACCGGTTGAACCGTCGACCGGAACCGCGAACGAACCGGTTTGAACCGGGAACCGGGGATAATGGTTAAACCGTTCGAATTTTTGAAAACCGGTAGAATATACGGTTGAACCGGCGGTTGAACCGGTAAAACCGGTAGTTGAACCGGGAACCGGTCATTTTTTGTTTTTATATATATATTTTTTAATTTTTTTAATTATTATTAATATTTATGACGTCATGGTTCAACCGTCCGGACCGGCCGGTTGAACCGGTCAACCCGTGAACCGGTCACCTTTCCGGTTCAAGGACCGGTCCGGTTTTAAAAACATTGGTTCCAATAATTGTCACAACATGTTGTACTTTTGTTTAGCCATTTGATACAAATTTAGGATCACCTTTCAATAACAGTGTGACCACTATAACATCCTCTGCCAAGTAGATCTACCGACACATGTGTTGAAATCACATTTGGGATGAAAAATTGGTTGGAACTACATTTAAAATATAAATTTGAAAAATATAACATTACTAAAGACTTGTTTGAGAAGTATAAAATAAGACCCAGATTCAATCGGAGTCTAACTCTTATCTAGTTCTCACAATTGGACTTGAACCGGAATGGATCCAACTTTAGATATTCCCAAATTGGTCCTACGAGAGAAGAATGCAGTACATGAATTTACAAGGGACTGAGCCACTTGAGTTGGTTAGGATAAGGCATTGGACCCCTAAATTAGTTTTCCACACTTCCCAATACAGAACTTCTCTACGTCATCTTCATCCTCACCCCGGCCTTCTTTCGTATTTATTTATTGGAGTAATTAGATTTCAGTTATTTTTTTTTGTTCAAAATTTAAAAATCAGTCTATTATTTTTTAAAAATTAAAAAATATTAATAATAATTAAAAAAATCATCAAATTTTTTAAAAAAAACATCAAATTTTTAATGAGAGCAGTTTTGTTCACTCTAAAATTGCTCACCAGACACCATTTACTCACCCTCCTCTTCCATTGACTAATACAGTAGGATAAAGTACTTTACACTAGTATTTAATTCTCATTTAATACTGGACCTCACTGCATTAGCTAATGGAAAAGTAGGATGATCGATTTTAGAGTGAGCAAAAATGTATTCATTTTTAATAGTTATTTTATATTTTAATCGACTTTTTGTTTTCAACATTATGAACTTGCAACAAAATGTCTGAAGACTTGCTCCCAACATTTCGTTGAGTTGTTCCTACCAGTATAAAGAGTTGCTCCGAAACGTCATTTAAAATTTGATGTCTTTTTTATTTTACAAAAAAATTTAATATATTTTTTTCAATTTTGATAAAGTAATAGACTGACTTTTAATTTTGACACATAAAAATAACTTAAATGTAATTATCTCTTTATTTTTCGTACTCTCGTATATTACATAAACCCCACACCCCACCCCCTAATCAGGAAATTTTTTATTTCCCCCCCTCATATAATAAGCGTACTCTGATTGAAACTACACAGCCTCAACAATTCAGCCCTCTCATTGAACAATCTTTGTAGATTCAACAAACCCATTTGGAAATTATGGAGCCGAGTAGTACAGATGTTAATCAACGCATTGCCCGAATCTCAGCTCACCTCAACCCTCCTAATCTCCAGGTTTTATATTATTACAATTACTATTTATTTTGATTTCCCCTATTCCTCTACATACATATTGTATGTAATTATTCAGTATGTGTTTATGTGTATTTGTATATCTCCATATTTCTATTTCGTTTGATTTCTGATACAGTAGAGGAACAGAAATGAAAATTCAACTGAACAAGGAACGCAATAGTAATTTGCTCATTTTGTTTAAAAAATCAAGGCTCAAAACATAATGCTTCTATCCACCAATAATCTTAAAAGGAAACAAAATTTTGAATTGGGTCTTGTTTATATTTGGTTGGGATGGTAATAATTGATATATGAAAATTGTTGCTGTTGTTTTTTTTTTCTACATGGAACTGTTGTAGAAATTATTTTCTTTCTGGGTTTTATATTACCCATGAACAGGATGATAATTAAATTATGCTGTTGCTATTTAAAGGATTTCAGGATCTTTGTTTGATGATTTGCCTGGTTAAGTTGTATCATTGAATTTTGGAGCTCGCTCTCTCTCTCTCTCTCTCTGGATTGTATTTGTGTGCTAAATGTTTTGACAGATCTTTTGTTGTTCTTTAAACTATTTGTGAATTATGGATCCAAAGATGGAGGAAAGTTCTGGATTGAGAAGAGCGATTTGCCGGGCAAAAGGCGGATCACCCGGATTTAAAGTTGCAATATTGGGTGCTGCAGGGGGGATAGGGCAGCCTCTGGCCATGTTGATGAAAATGAATCCATTGGTTTCCGTGCTTCATCTCTACGATGTAGTCAACACTCCTGGTGTGACATCAGATATCAGTCATATGGATACGGGTGCAGTGGTAATTTCACTCCTCTTCCGCGTTTCTTCAGAAAACCTAAACATGTTGGCTACTCTGAGTATGACCTAGGACTGTTTGATCAATTTTGTACTGTTGATTATGTGTAGGGATGTGAATTAATTGCTTCTTAGCATTTGGGCATTTGTTGGGGTGTTAATCTTAGCTTTTGGATTTGTGTTGGGCTTCTAGTTAGTGGATTTTAGGTATTATGAAAGTGGTTTCTTTTACAGAGCTAAATTTGGGCTTTGATGTGGAGGATAGTCAAGCAACCATATACACCTTTTGGTTGAAAATCTTGTCATGGAAAAGAAAATGAATTTTTTTTTGTAAGTATTCACAATTTCAGACTTAATTGAGCATTTGGCTTTGAGTAGATTTTTTTTTTTTTAACTTTTTAGGGGCAAATTTATATATTGGATTAGGGCTTGTTTAGATGATTAAGAAGTCTTATTTCTTCCTTGTTGTGGTTGGTAGATTGTAAAATGTAGGAGAAGAGAAGAAAGTACACTTTGAGTTGTATATTGTCATATCTTTTGAATCCTATTATTTGGCTTAGTTGGATAAAATTGTTTATTCTAATAACTTTGAGTTTTTTTTTTTTTCCCATTTCTTTTCCTTCTCAGTTTCTTAGGCTTTGTTTGGTTCGTGGATTTAGTGAGGGAAACGAAAAAGAAAAGAAAACACTGTTCTTTGTTTGGTTAATACTCAATATAGAAAATAGTGAGGAAAATAGGAGGTATAAAACAATATAGTGAGTAATAAATGAAGGATTTTGAAGTTTGTGAGTCATTGCCCTTCCTTTCTTAGCAAGTTCTATTGTATTTTGAATTTTTTTAATAATGTCATTTAGGCATTGAGGAGAACACTAGGAAACTACTTAAAACCCTCTTGTGTCCTGTTCCTTTTTCTTTACCATCTCTAAATTCACAAACCAAATAGAGCCATAGCAAACCAAAAGAAAGAAAATGGTCATCTGATGCTCCAAACAGCATTAAATAATACTCCCTCCGTCCCATAATAAGTGTCCACTTCCTTTTTGCACAATGTTTAAGAAAGTTGTATTATATTAATTTATTTGGTTCATTAAAGAGTCACTTTCCAATTTTACCCTTGGATGTGATGGGTGTTTGACTTTTGCTTGTTTTGGGACCACAAATAAATGCTTCTTTGTCTTTATTATAAGGGTAGTTTTGGAAAATAAGTAAAAGATATATGCCAATTTAGGAAGGTGGACACTTATTATGGGACATCCCAAAAAGGAAATGTGGACACTTATTATGGGACGGAGGGAGTATGTGAAAACAGCAGTCCAAACTGAACTTTATTTTTTGATTTACTAGGTCCGAGGTTTCCTTGGACAACCGCAACTAGAGGATGCCCTTACCGGCATGGACCTCATAATTATACCGGCCGGTGTTCCTAGGAAACCGGGAATGACAAGAGACGATCTTTTCAACATCAATGCTGGAATTGTGAAGACCCTCTGCGAAGGAATCGCTAAGCGCTGCCCTAATGCCATTGTCAACTTGATCAGCAATCCCGTGAACTCTACGGTTCCTATTGCAGCTGAAGTTTTCAAGAAAGCTGGCACCTATGATCCGAAGCGACTTCTGGGAGTTACAATGCTTGATGTTGTCAGAGCCAATACTTTTGTGGTATGCATTGCTTAGATTGACATTGGTCGTGTTCCTTATGCTGAAGTGTGTATTTTTTTTTTAAAATTCGAGTTAGTTTATGGAGGTTGGGTTACATGTTTTATTGTGGTATGCTTTGTCCTACTACCCAAAACTCTTTATTTATTTACTTAATTAATCACCATTTTTTCAACTGAAAGAATGATGTTTCAGTTCAACAATTTTTGGAGCCCTCAAGTAATTATGGATCTCCAAAGCTATCTTACAACCATTTGACAAAAACTCAGTTTTTGTGATTTTATTGCAAAAAAATGTGAGTCAATTGCAGAAAATTGCGATTGTAACGAATCATAGTTTTTGCTATTGAATCACAGAGGCGGAGGCAGAAGGTGGTAGCAAACCGGGCCCAAGTGTCATAAAGGATGAGATTTATTCTTTAAATAATTTTTAACTTTAAGCTTTTAACCAGTTCAGCGAATGTATATGTCCTTTCCTGACTGTTAGCAACTTAGCATCACTTCCAGGATGCCCATTTTTCTTTTTTGCTTTCCTGTTTTACTATGTCTTCAAACTTTTTGGTGATATGCACAAAAACAAAGTCTTGTGCAGCAAGAATTAGTTACTCTAATTATCAAATTATACTCCATGGAGATGTAATCCTTAATTCCTTATAACTTGAAGCATTATGGTGAGTAAAACAAAGTCTTGTGCAACAAGAATTAGTTACTCTAATTATCAAATTATACTCCACGGAGATGTATTCCTTAATTCCTTATAACTTGAAGCATTTTGGTATTAAGAGATCTTTTTCCCACATTGGTTAGATAGATGTCAACAGACTCAACACTATGGAGTGAGAAAATGGGAGATGATATAATATTACTGCAAGCTAAGGCTCAGTTTGGTATGTGAATTTAGAGAAGGAATAGCGGAAGGAAAACGAGTATTTTCCCTCGTGTTTTACTCCACCCTTAAATAACTGTAGAAATTAATTTTTTCAATATATAATACAAACCCAAGAAAAGAGAATGGAAGTGACTTACAAAATACAAGACTTTTAAAAAAAAAAAAAAATTTCTTCCACTCCATTCTCTTCTTCGTCTAATCTTCTCACTATTTTCTTCTTAACCAAAGAAAAGTCTTCTCCTCAATCTTTCTTTTCTTTCCCTCACTAAATGCAAAATCAAAAAGAGCCTAACTGTTCAATCTTGACTTCCTCAATCCATGTACTAATCTTTTGTATCTTGTACTTTTACTTCTGTTATTAATTGATTCTTTTTATATGTTTGAAGGCAGAAGTTTTGGGATTGGATCCTAGGGAAGTTGATGTTCCAGTTGTAGGGGGCCATGCAGGGGTTACGATTTTACCCCTTCTGTCTCAGGTTCAAAATAATAACATTTTTTTTAATACTTTCATGTTTAAATTCATTCTAGATCTCATTGGAGAAGAGAGTACCTTGTCATTTTCCATTGTTTTCAATTTTTACAGGTTAAACCTCCATCCTCTTTCACCTCAGAAGAAATTGACTTCTTGACTACTCGAATCCAGAATGGTGGAACTGAAGTTGTTGAGGTAAAAGAATTTGTACAGTTGTAGGATCTTTGTTGCTAGTTTGAGGGCTAACTTAGGGGCCGTTTGGGACAGGGAAAGAACTGGTTCTGTGGTTCATAAGTGAATTTCTATTTCTTGCATAGGAGTTGTGCCCAGTTTAATATCTTTCTTAAAATTGGTTCTTGTCAAACCAAGATAACCTTGGTTCTCATAAAAACTAGATAGAATAAGACTGGGATAGAACCAAATCCTCTTTTAAGCATTTCCAAACAGTCCCTTAGCATTCAGCTTTTGTATTGAACTTGTGCTGTTACTTGGTCATATTTGGTTGGATTATTTACACAAACATGAATTTGATCCTTCTAGTGGGCCAGAACCCATAGGCAATATCATGCTTTATTGAATTATCTCCTAGCCTTACTGGAGATGATATGATACAACCGTATGATTTTAATCCCTGTGGCAGATATTATGGTACTGGCTGCATTGATTAATACCCACTCTGTAGAGTAAATGTGTCATGTTCGTATGAAAGATCATGACAAACTCCAATTTTTAATGGATTGAGTTTTGTGTTTTATTGGTTATGAAAAATTGTTTGGGTATGTGACATGCGTCATTTAGTTGTATTGTTATTTGATCTGATTTGGGGAATTCGTATTTTGGATGGTTATTATTCACATTTTAGAACTGACATCTTTCTAAAGCTCTTTCCTCTTCTACTTGGTGATGAACCAAAGTGACATACCATATTCACATCCTTATTTTCTTTATTTCTTAAATAAAACTTATACTTTTTGGACATGTCTTGTCTTACTCGTCCATTGCATTTTGTGCCCCCAACTTTCGCCTGTTCACACCAGCACGCAAACCCATAGGGAGTTGCATTAGTGAGTTGGCTTTGAATCATAGTTTATGACTGTTATTGCCGCTCTCCTTGTGTTGAAGAGTTTTGAAAGGGCTTTTGAAGTTTTCAATGACGTAGAACAAAAGTATCTATAATGCTTACTGACATTAGTGACCCTTGTGCATATTGTCATTCACGATTCTAGTCTGTGACTGTGAACTATTTGCATGCATTATGCACAGCTTATTGTCATTTAATTAATGGCTTGAGAAACCTAAATTTGAAATTTATGCATAAAACGATCTTTTCCAAGATAACATGATAAGGTACCAGGAGCCCAGGATATATCCTTAGGATGACCTCGAACTTAAAAGCCCAAACTTCAAGAATGGCCATGGAGAAACTAGTACTTTAACATCTCTCTGTATATAGTAATACATGTATACATATGTGATATTTATTATTAATTTTTTTTAAAGATTCAGAAGTGGTAACATTCTCAACATATTTTGTGAACATTTGGATCACAAGGTTGAGATACCAATATAAAGTAAGTCTTGTTTAGTGCATGCTTCTGCTTTGCCTCCTATATTGTGGGGATTCAGGAATTTAGTTCTGGTCAGAAAAATATTCAACGACAGCTGATCTTGAGATAATGGAAATTTGGTTTTCCATTTTGATATGTTTGTGAGTTGTGAACACTATAATTTTGTAGCCAAGAGTTTTTATTGGCGATAGTTTAGGAATAGGGTGAAGATTGATTGTCGGAGCTTGATATGGTACTATTGAAATAGTAGGCTTTGCGGCAAGAGGTTGAGGATATTTATGACTGATGTTTTGTTTTGTTACCTAATAGATGCTTTCCTTTTGATTAGGAAGCTTAGTTAGGAGAAGAGAGAAGCTGGATATCTTAATGTGGTTTAAGAAGAGGAAGAGCTTGTGAATTGTTGAAGGTTGATATACATTGTTGGCCCATTCTTTAACAGCTTAAGCTTTTGGAGTAATTGGTGACTTAACTTGGTATCAAAGCCTTTGTTTATGAGAGGTCTTGGGTTCCGACTCTCAATCCCCGCGTTAATGTGCATGTTTGCACTTTGTTATTGTTAATAGTGTGTATTATTGTAGATCAGTGTATGTGTTGTCCCACATCGCTTAGCTAGTGTATTAGTCTAGGTGTTGGAAGCCTATATATAGGCACTTGTATTCTTCTTTTCATTCATTCAATATATTGTGATTTTACACATTTACATGGTATTAAAGCAACCGTTCTTGGGTTTGCTCATCTTCTTGTTGATCCTTAGTTAGGGTTCGAGAGTTCGCTCTTGTTGCCAGATTTCCGTGAGAAGTTCGAGAGATTTTCAAGTCATCCCTTTGTTCAATCAGCCGCAGTCATCAGCTCCAACCCTAAACAGTTGAAGTAGCCAAACCCTAGCCGCACTAAAACCAAGCAACTGTAACCCCTTTTCCACCAAAACCAAACAACCGCCACCCTCAACCACCAGCCCCACCTCCGGTGTAACAGTGGTTGTAATAAATGATGCATAGTGTGTAACAGTGGTTGTAATAAATGATGCATAGTATGTAATAGTGATGCATAGTGTGTAATAGTGATGCATAGTGTTAGTAATTAATTCCTTGTCTCAAGGAAAGTTGTCTTCTACGTCAATAAAAAAAGACTTATTGGTGTTTGTAAGGCAAAGGGTTTTTGGTGTAATAAACCAGTTGTGAAATAAAATATCAGTGTATTAAATCTGTTCTGTGTTCTGTCTTCTTTCTGTAGGCAGTGTTCTTCCCATGTAAATTATTCTCAGTTAAGTGTTTGATCCTTTCCTTCTATGTGACTTTAATTTTGGTATATGAGCCATGTTTGCTTAAACAGTATTGTGATTAACCTATACAGATCTACCTCCATGTTCTTTGCTTTGAAGCGTATGCTCTATGGATGCCTTTTTATTAGGATCCTCCATATCGAAAACTTCAAAGCTTTGACTCTTCTCTGTGAAGTTTCATTTGAAACTCTAGTTCAGCTTGATAATAGAATTTTTCCAGGATAATGTACTTTGAGATAATTCAAAGTTGCTAAGATCTCAGTTTATTTTCCTTGAAAAATTTTATACTCTTGTTTGATCTAGTTTTTCATTTATCCTCTTGGATGATTAAAGAATTTGGATGTATGTGATGTATATGTCTTGTTCTTCCACTCTACTAAACAATATGTCTCTTACTAGATCTTCATCTGCTGCTTCTAGTTCTTGTTGAAAATCTGCCTCTAATCTTGAATATCTCTATGAGTTTGACTATCTATATGAAGATCAGAAAGTTCCTCTTACTGATCTCCCACTCCTGAACCCATATTCTACCTTTACTAAACCATCCACCTCTGATCTTTATCTGCTGCTTCTAGTTCTTCTCGAAAATCTGCCTCTAATCTTGAATATCTCTATGAGTTTGACTATCTACCTGAAGATCAAAAAGTTCCTCTTACTGATCTCCCACTCCTGAACCCATATTCTACCTTTAGTAAACCATCCACCTCTGATCTTTATTTGCTGCTTCTAGTTCTTCTCGAAAATCTGCCTCTAATCTTGAATATCTCTATGAGTTTGATTATCTACCTGAAGATCAGAAACTTCCTCTTACTGATCTCCCACTCCTGAACCCATATTCTACCTTTACTAAACCATCCACCAACCATCCACCTCTAGAACCACTACTGTCAAAAAGATATTCTCTACTTCTCGTCCTTCCTCAATAAAAGAATATGTCCAGGCCTCCAAGTTTGACCAATGTTTGTTTAGTCTGGATATTCCAGCTACTTTTGTTCCCCAATGGAAACGCCATGGTTACACTCATCTTTATTTTGGAGCAATCCGACTTGCTCTAAATTTTCATGGAAAATAGGGACTCCCAGTTGTCGCATGAATTGCTTTACTTGATACACGTTTTCTCAAGGATGAACGTGCTTGTATTGCAACAGTTCAGACAACATTAAAATCAGGAACAATGGTTCTTACTTTCTTCCCGAATTTCAACATGCCACTGCAAGACCCATACCTTCTCTCAGCCCTGAAGGTACAAGTTCAGATTGGTGGTGCCTTTTCTGTCCATGACATCAATGCAGCCACCCTGCACTATCAGATGGCATACAGACTCCAGAATGATGCATTTGACATCTTCCAAACTATAGCTTCTGATGAAGCCCTGTTTGTAAACATTGATTCTCCCACTCAGGCCTCATGTGTTCATAATCCAAGACAACTTCCTCGCGAAGAGCTCATCAAGATGTTACCAACTTCTTGGATTACCAATTATGAACAACTTCAACGACCTTCCAAACCAGTCCAAGCTACAGATCCCACTTTCACTTCAAAACCCAATGGAGCTGTTGAAATATCCTTACCCTTTTCCAAACCAGTCCAGGCAACTCCTGATGTTTTCCACACTCCCATAAGTATGATCCAGCCTGATGACCTCTCCAACTGTGGTTTTGGTAAAATACCCATTCAGTATTTCAAAGCAAATGGCCAACCAGTCTTTTACTTTAAAGATCCGATTACTGATCATAAGTTCTTTGACACCTGCGATTGTGATGATTGCTACCAAGGTGCTCTCTATGGTGATGATGATCCTTCTAAAAAGGGAAAAAGTCCTCTCAATAGTCTCCCCAGGAACGCTATGATGCCGGTGACCCTACTGTCGGTTTATTGGGTGAACCATCTGGAAAATTTGACTACTATGTGCTTTATTCTAATCACTAGGAAAAAACCACCAAAGCCAAAATTCAAAGTTCCTTCACCTTGCAAACTGCCTCCTTAACCCATCTTGGCCAAACTTACACCTCCACCTCCAATTCCTTGCCACATTATTGGATCCTCTTCTAGGACATTTGAAGACGAATTTCCCCATTACAATTCAATTCACGCACGGCTAATGGGCTTGATTTAAGTCATGATTACAAGATTTCGACACCAAATGTGATCTCACCAAATGGATCTAAAAAATCCATTTCTGCCGCCGAAGCCACGTTGAATTGGCAATCTGCAAATGCTCTTGTTCAAAATCATTACCTTCAAAAGATTGCGGAACAACAAGTTGATTTAGATAATGAAGTCTCCTCACTGGAAACCATTATCTATGATTTGAAACAAAAAACCCAAGTGTTACATCATAAGCTACTTCACATGGCTCGATCAAAAAGTGTTTTTCTACAGCTTTTGCTAAAAAAGAAACTGGATTAAAACATTTTAAGGTCCAACTCCATTCACTTCAGGCTCAAAGCTAGAAGGACCCATATCCATACTCTTGATCCCCAGCATTCACTTCTTGAATACCCATATTCACCTGCGGTACCTACCTTGACACAACAACCTTTACCGTTCTCACCTTTATATGATCATAGTGGCGGAATGTTCAATACTGCTGCTTTTCTCCCTCGCCACACCAAACCATTTAGGATAGAACGAAAGCCTTCTCCTCCACCATCTACTTCACAACTCCTAGTCACTCCCTCTCAACCTAGCCCTTCCCAGTCAGCTACTTTTTCATCCATTGTTCAACAACCTCCACCTACATCTCCTGCAACTTCCACCATGTTGGTTGAAAACCTATCCCTTTCTCCTACTTCAAACCAATTATCCACCATTCTTTGTACTTTAACCACCAATATTCCAATGCCCCCACTGCTAGTAGAACCGTTAGCCTCCTTCTCAAAACTACCTAGTGATGAGGACTCCCTGACTGTTTTTGACCAAGAGTTACTAGACGACTGCATCACTGGACTTCGCAATCAAATTCATACCGAAGTTCACATGATGCGTCTCGAGTCTCCCCTGGTTGAAGAAATAAATGACCTTGAAAATACTTTAGAAGCACAAACTGCACGAGCAACTGCTTCTCCTTTCTCCATCCCACCAAGTCAAGGTTTTTCTTTTGACAAAGATTCACCATCAAAATGGCTTGACCGTATCTATGAAATGCATGCTTGGTGCACAGCTAAACTTCTGCAACCTGGTGCAACCACTGCTTCAGTAATTCTCAAATGCCTATCAAAATTCCATGGTCGTCTACGCCAATGGTATCTCAGTCTTGGAGAATATCGCCAACTCTAATTGGCTAGACACCATCCATTGATCATTTTCTGAATAGAATCCATACTGAATTTCTTGGTGTAATGGATATTCACAAGGACCAAGTACGTGAGGATTATTTGCATATGCGCTGTTGCTCTTATAAGCGCCATGATTTGAAAAACATTATGAGAAAATGACAGCTTTTTTATTATCTTGATGGCATCGATGATGTCAATCTCAAACAGTCTTTTCTCGCTTCTCCCCCAGATCCTCTTGGAACAGAGACTTCTCGTCTCCTGCAGACAAAGAACAAACAACTGGCTCAGACCTCTCTCGGAGAAATCTATTAGCATGTTCTTTTAGATCTTGAAAAACTTTGTAATCAACAAAAAAATTTTAAGACTCTGCATGACCATGGAAAATTACTTGGTAATGCCTGTAAATGCTCAGATTTGCTTCTTAAGTGCAAAGACAATAATTGCACATGCCAAATTTCCCCTCGGAAATCCAAACACTTTCGCAAACATCGATCCAAGTCCAAGTCCAAATCTTCTTCATTTAATCCCCAGCGGAAAAAATGGAACTACTTCCGAAAAACGAAAATTCGTGGACACAAGAAATCAGACCGTTGTTATATTTGCAGAAAGACGGGTCATTATGCTAAACAATGCCCCCAAAAATCCAATAGCAAGATGATTCAGTCCTTATCCCAGATTGATACAGCTGAGCATGATGATGCCAACATCGAATCCCTGTTCTCCATGGATGATGAACCACAAGACAATACTTGTCTAGCCCTTGCTCTAGATGATTACTCTTCTTCAGAGGATGAGAATTCTGAACCAGAAGATTTGTTTGATGATGCCTCCCCATACATCAACTACCTCTCACCAGATACGATCTCTCTTATCCAACCTCTGGCTAAAATAACCATCTTCTTAGGAAAATATGACAAACTCATCCCTGTCATAGCTTTCTTTGATACTGGTGCTGCTGCTTCCATCATCAACCCTTCCATCTTACCTCGGTCACATTGGCAATCTTGCTACAGACCATTCAAAGCCGCTAATGGAGAAAGCTTCGTCATCAATCTCCTTGGCAAACCAATCACAATCCAACTTTTCCCTGGATACTCTATCAAACACCGAGTCTATGGATCTGATCTCCCACGAAAAGATCTTCTTGTAGGTTTTGATATACTCCAATCCCTAGCAAAGTCTCGTGGGTTCCAAAAGGTCTTCAATACAAAAGCTATTTTTTCTTTACCATGGACTACCCAATCAACCACTTCACCCTTGAAGCCCTTGTACCTATCCAACAAGAAGTCATCAAAACTTCATGTGCTGAATCTCATTCTGAGTTTCTCTCCAAATGCCCTCATCCCTTATGGACAAATCCGGATTTCTTCATATCTCGTCCTTTCAAGAAAAATGAAGACATCAATCCTACCAAAGCCAGCCATCAAGGGATGAATCCTGATCGTTACCAGCTTGCCCTGGAAGAAGTTACCCAATTGCAATAAGAAGGTTTGATAGAACCTATCACTTCAGAATGGGCATGTGAAGCCTTTTATGTTAACAAAAGAACAAGTCCGAGGAAAACTCCGTTGGGTTATCAACTACCAGCCTCTCAATCATTTTTTCCATGATGATAAGTTTCCTTTGCCCCGTCGCAATGTTCTATTGGCACACCTGCCTCAAGCTCGTATCTTTTCAAAGTTTGATTTGAAAGTTGGATTCTGGCAATTAGGGATCCACCCTGAAGAGAGACCCAAAACTGGCTTGTGTCTTCCCGACCATCATTTCCAATGGGCTGCTATGCCCTTTGGTCTTAAGACAGCCTCATCTCTGTTTCAGAAGGCAATGATTTGCATGTTTGAACCACTTTAATCTTCTGCCTTGGTCTACATTGATGATATATTGTTCTCTTCTAATCCAGATTCTCATACAGCTCTCTTTTGCACAAATTCCATACTTTTGTCCAAAAATATGGAATAGTGCTCTCCCAAAAAAGGATGATAATTGGTGCTTCCTCAATTGATTTTTTAGGATTAATCATTTCTCACAACCAGTATACATTGCAGCCTCATATTGCCAACAGTTCCTTGGCATTGTCAATTATATTGCTGACTTCATTCCTCATATTGCCAAGCAGAGACATACATTTTCGTCTCAATTTCGGAAAAATGCTCCGCCCTGGTCTCCTCATATACCCAAGCAATACAGCAAATCAAACAGCTTACTACATCTCTACCTGCTCTGCAAATTCCCTCAACAGACAAAAGAGTATTGCAAACTGATGCTTCTAATTTATTTTGGGGAGCAGTTATATTGGAACAAGATGACAATGGCAATAGAAAAATTTGTGGATACAAAAGTGGTGCTTTTACGCCTGCAGAATTGCACTATCACTCCACTTATAAGGAAATCCGTGTAATCATGAAAGCCATTGAAAAGTTCAAATTTCATCTTATTGGGCACCATTTCTCTCCATGCCCTTACACCTGCAGCATACCCTTTGTTGGAATAGGCATCATATTAGGTTGTTACAACCTATATAAGCCTGTATACTTTGACCTTATTAAATTGTATAGTTGTACTCATTTATGTTGGCTAGAATTAGGTTGTTTCCTTAGTTTGATTCTTAGAATCAACTTCTTGTATTTTATTTATAGCCATGTACAGAATATATTGTGAGATATCAATGAGAAGAAATATTCTCTTCCAAACCTTCATGGTATCAAAGCCAGGTTTAGAATCCCTAACCCTAGCCCCTCAACCTAGTCTTCATTGCTAGGATTATTCAGCCTTCATAGCTGATTCTCTGCAGCCTACATTGCCCTTCAAACTTTCTGTTATATTCTCCTGTTTTTTGCTGTCTTTTGCCATCTTGGTTCAGAAGAATAGTCGGTCCATTCTGTCTTTCGATTAGAATTTTTTTTTTTTTTTTTTGGCTAAGCACTGCTTCCTTCTTTGAATCATGTTTGAGGTTACAAAAGCCCTTTCAACATCTGAGAATTTGAGCCTCCAGCTTGCTGCTTGCTTCAACAAAACTGAATGGGACCAATTACCTTGAATGGTCACAATCAGCGATGTTGACAATCAAGGGCAGAGGGAAGTTACAGTATCTCACAGTTCCTCCACCAAAGCCAACCGATTCCAATTTCAAGTCGTGGGATGTGGAGAATTCCATGATTGTCATGGCTACTCCACTCTATTCAACCAGAAATTGGGAAGACTTATATTTTCCTTAAAACGGCTAAGGAGATTTGGGATGCTGCCACACAAACTTACTCCAATATAGGTATGAAAGCTCAGATCTATAAATTGAAAATGAAGATTCACAACATAAAACAAGGATCTTTGAGTGTCATTGAATACTATAATAGTATAATACCATCAAGTGCCTTTGGTTGGAACTAGACCATTATCAAAAGATTGAGATGGTGTGTAGCACATGTGATGCAAAGCTACAAAAAGCACTTGAAGAACGAATATTTGATTTCCTTGCGGGGTTAAATGGTGAATTTGATCAGATTAGAGGCAGGAGTTTGGACAGGGAAGACTTATCATCCTTGAATGAGGTTTTCTCAATTGTACGAGGAGAAGCAAGCAAGCAGGTGGTGATGTTGGATAAGCCTACCCACGAGAATTCGGCCTTGGCTGTATCAAAAGCTTCTTGGGGAAGGAATGAAGGAAAGAAGAATCTGGACAGGGAGAAGATGTGGTGTGATTATTGTCACAAACCGCGGCACACCAGGGAGATGTGCTGGAAGCTACATGGAAAACAACAAGGCTTGAAGGGAATTGGCAGCAAAGGAAGAAATCATGCAGAAAAATTAGGTCAAGCACAGCAAACGGTGGCGGTAGATGACTATAAGGAAGCTATGGGGTTCAGCAAAAGCGAGGTTGAAAGGCTGAAAAAGTTACTAAATCAGGTTGACAATCAAACCACGGACTTATCTCCAATTTCAGGTTCTTGCTCCATGGTCCAATCAGGTAATAGCTTTGCCTTAATCACCTCCAAGAGTGTCAATTCTAGTACCTGGATAGTTGATTCAGGTGCATCAGATCACATAACTAGCTCCTTCAATCATTTTTCAACATATCTCCTATGTTTAGGAAAACAAAAAATACAAATTGCTGATGGTTCATTGTCCCCCATTGGCGGAAAATGAAATGTCCAAATATCACCCACTTTGTGCCTAAAATCAGTCCTCTATGTTCCAAATTTATCCTATAACTTGTTGTCTGTGGCAAAACTCACTAAAGATTTAAACTGTTCAGTTTCATTTACTTCCTCTGGTTGCAATTTTCAGGATCCTACTACGGGGAAAATGATTGAGCATGCTGAGTTGAAGGACGGCTTATACTATTTGGAAGCAAATTTTGTGAAAATGAGTCGGGAGTCTCAAGGCTTGGTCTCTACTACATGCCAACAAAAAGACGATCAAGTTGGCTCTGGCATAGGTGTTTAGGACACCCTCCTTTTCCTTTATTGAAAAAAAATGTTTCCTTTGTTTACGAATAATAATGTAGGGAAATTTCATTGTGAAATTGTGAATTGGCCAAACATCGTCGTGCATCTTTTCCTTTGAAAACTCCACAAATGTTATCTCCATTTAGTTTAATACGTTCAGATGTTTGGGGTCCTTCCCGTGTTTCAAATATTTCTGGTTCTCGGTGGTTTGTCTCATTTATAGATGATTACACTCGTACCACTTGGGTCTATCTTATGAAGTCCAAATCGGAAGTTGCCGCTCTTTTTCCTCTATTCCACAAATTCATTAGCACTCAGTTTGGGACAAAAATACACACTTAGATCTGTCAATGGCAACGAATACTTCAATCAAGATCTCATTACTTATCTTGAAAATGAGGGCATCCTACATCACTCATCTTGTGTTGACACACCCCAACAAAATGGAGTTGCGGAAAGAAAGAATCGACATCTTCTTGAAGTTGCTAAGTCACTTCTTTTCCAAATGAAAGTTCCTAAAACCTATTGGGGAGAAGCGGTACTAACTGCTGCATACTTGATAAACCGAATGCCATCCAGAGTTCTTCAGTTTCAATCTCCTGTGAGTAAACTCTCATCCTTGTTTCCAGATTTCCAAGGGGTAGGGTCTTTGTCTCCAAAACTGTTCAGATGTACTTGGTACGTGCATGTTCATAGTCATTTACGCAGTAAACTTGACCCTAGGGCTGTCAAATGTGTATTCTTGGGGTACTCTCGTACTCAGAATGGCTATAAGTGTTATCACTCTCCAACAAAAAGGAGATACAGTGCTATGGATGTTGCCTTTATAGAACACCAACCTTACTTTGGGGACACCTATCTTCAGGGGGAGAGTTTAGGAAAAGATAGCTGGTTAGAGTTTGATCATTCCTTGCCTAGGCCGAGTGTGGTATCTAGTCCTATTCCAAGTGCTACCATACCAAGTGCTAGTTCTGATTTACCTTTGCCTCCTTTGGATTTGTCTTCTCCCAATCTAAATGAGAGTTCCGAACAGAATCCCTTGATGAATATAGAGTCTCCAAAGGCCAATGACGAGAGACTCAAGACACATTTCACCAAGGTGTATTCCAGAGGAAGAAGCCCGAAATCAGCTCACATGATCCAAGCATTGATCCCGAAACAGGTAATGAAATTGAAACTTAGTCTTTTAATTATGATAAAAACATGGAATTGCCTATTGCCATTAGGAAAGCTGTTAGAACTCGAACTCGTCACCCTATATCTCAATTTGTTACCTTTCAGCATCTCTCACCTCAGTATCAGGCTTTTGTCACCCAAATGTCTTCCTATGAAGTTCCCAATAGTGTCCAAGAAGCTATTAAATTAAAACTATGGAGGGAAGCCATGAATGAGGAGATGAGAGCCTTGGGAAAAAAATCAAACCTGGGAGATGGTAGAGCTGCCAAAAGGAAAAAAACACTGTGGGGTGCAAATGGATTTTCACCATCAAGCACAAAGTCGATGGAACTTTGGAAAGGTACAAGGCCTGATTGGTGGCAAAAGGGCATACCCAGACATATTGAATTGATTATCAGGAGACTTTTGCACCAGTGGCCAAGATGAACACTCTCCGGATCCTTCTCTCATTGGCAACAAACTTTAATTGGCCACTACTGCAGTTTGATGTAAAGAAAGCTTTCCTCCACGGAGACCTAGAGGAAGAAGTATATATGGATATCCCAACCGGGTATGGAAAACAGACATGGTCAAACTAGGAGTGCAAGATGGACTCAAGCAATCTCCTCGGGCTTGGTTCGGAAGATTCATGAGAACTATGGTAAAAAGAGGCCACCGTCAAAGTCAAGGTGATCATACTTTGTTCATTAAACATTACCATCAAGGGAAAAGTTACTGCATTGATTGTTTACATGATGATTTTGTGGTCATTGGAGATGATCAAGAAGAGATTATAGGACTGAAAGCTTACTTGGCAACAGAATTTGAGATTAAGGATTTAGGTAAAGTTTGGTATTTTTTGGGAATTGAGGTAGCAAGATCAAAGCAAGAGCTGGTGATTTCTCAAAGGAAGTATATACAAGACTTGCTTAAGGAAACTGGCATGCTTGGGTGTAAATCAGCCGAGACTCCTATTGAGCAGAATCACAGATTGGGAGATGCTAATGAAGATCAACTTATTGACAAAGGAAACTATCAACGATTGGAGGGAAAGCTTATTTACCTATCATACACACGACCAGATATTGCATATGCCGTGAGTGTGGTAAGTCAATTTATGCATGCTCCACTTAAAATCTCATTTAGATGCTGTCTACCGAATTTTGAGATACTTGAAGGCAGCTCCCGGAAAAGGTATGCTATTCAAGAAAAGTGAAGATTTAAGGTTGGAGGCCTACACAGATGCAGACTGGGCAGGTTCTATTGTGGATAGACGATCTACTTCTGGCTATTGTACATTTTTAGGTGGAATCTTGGAGAAGCAAGAAACAACCTGTGGTGGTCGTTCTAGTGCGGAAGCAGAGTTTAGAGCCTTGGCACAGGGCATATGTGACCTTCTTTGGGTGAAGATGATTCTTAAAGATCTTAAGATTGTGTTTCAGGAACCTATGGTGCTATATTGTGACAAGAAGGCAGCCATTAATATAGCACATAACCCAGTTTAGCATGACCGAACCAAGCATGTAAAGGTGGATAGACACTTCATAAAAGAAAAACTTGATAGTGGTCAAGTGAGAACTCCACATGTATCATCCACCAATCAACTGGCTGATATTCTCACTAAAGGTCTACCTAGTCTAAGTTTTCAGCGAATCACGAGCAAGTTAGGAATGCCTGATATCTACACACCAGCTTGAGGGGGAGTGTTGAAATAGGCATCATATTAGGTTGTTACAGCCTATATTGTTAGGTAAAAATCGATGAACACACACAACACAAGATACACGAAAACAAAGAAACAACACAAGATATTACGTGGTTCACACAATCAGGATGATCGTGCTACTCCACGGCGTAAAGAGAGAGAGATATTTTATTAATCTGCTGCTGCCAGGGTTTACAAGGGACGGAGAGAAGGTATTTATACAAGTAATCATTGACCTAAATCTGCCAAACGGGCCAGGCCCAGAACTGCTCTGAAAACACCCCAAACGGCTCCGATAGGCCTGAAACTGATAAAGAAATAGCCCACGAAAATTTTTCTTCCTGGGGCGCTGCCCCTGGACCCCGCAAGGGGCGGCCTCCCCCCCCGCTCTTTCGGGAGCGGGACCCCATTATGCGTAGTGGCTGCAAGGTCGAAAGGTGATCAGTCTCCACAACTTAACATATATAACAGCCTGTATGCTTTAACCTTATTAAATTGTATAGTTGTACTCATTTATATTGGCTAGAATTAGGTTGTTTCCTTAGTTAGATTCTTAGAATCAACTTCTTGTATTTTATTTATAGCCATGTACAGAATATATTGTGAGATATCAATGAGAAGAAATATTCTCTTCTACACCTTCACACTTCTTGAAAGAACTCTGATCACCCGCAGTTCTGAATCTCTCCATTCATTTCTCAAGATCTATGTTTCGCGATATGGTTTAGATGCTGGTCCTTTATCTCCTCTACCTTTTCACCATGTTTATCCATTTCTCACTTTGCTGCATTTTAACTCACTGTTCATCCAGTACCTTCCACTTGAAGCATATCTTCTCCTTTGGTATTTGTGTGACTTATATACTATCGGTATTATATTTAATAAATGTCGCATACTCAGATACCTTGTGGAATGCCAACTTAATTACTTAGCCCCAATGAATCTCCTCTTTTGTCAATGGTTTAAGTTGTTTGGAGACATCTCATTTTGGCGAGATACTTTTCGCCAAGCCCCATGGAAATATTGTGTTGTTTTATTTTCATTTCAGGCACAGTTCACCACCTCTGCTCAAAATGAAACAGTGATTACCAGAACATTTTCCAGCAACATTCTATGTGGATACGAAGAACCTACACAATTTGAAATGATCTCATATTCTATGACCTTCAGATTCAGCTCTGCCATGCTAATCACATTGACCCAGCCCAAGTTTCAGTCTAGTTACTATACAAGCCCACTTCTAATTGGCACAATATTGGACTTTATCCCTTGGATTATTGTCAGATATTCTGTCACATCTTAGTAGATTTTCATGATGAATATGCTAGAGACACATCAGATCCAGACCATTCAATGTATCGTGTACACTTGAAGAAATATCCTGCCAGATCTCGGAATAGTTATACCAGTAGTGATGATACCAGTAATTATGACAGTGACTAGAACCAGAAATGACGGAAGCAGATTACCCCCTGGAAAATCAATTTGATGGATGTGATAGCACTACAGTACTGCATAGTGTGTAACAGTGGTTGTAATAAATGATGCATAGCATGTAATAGTGATGCATAGTGTGTAATATTGTGTGATAGTGTGTAATAGTGATGCATAGTGTTAGTAATTAATTCCTTGTCTCAAGGAAAGTTGTCTTCTACGTCTATCAAAGAAGACTTCTTGGTGTTTGTAAGGCAAAGGGTTTTTGGTGTAATAAACGGTTGTGAAATGAAATATTAGTGTATTCAATCTGTTCTGTCTTCTTTCTATTGTCAGTGTTCTTCCCATGTAAATTATTCTCAGTTAAGTGTTTGATCCTTTCCTTCTATGTGACTGAAATTTTGGTATCCACTATTCCTGAGTTTAATGTTGTCTGAACTGTTGCAATACATGCATGTTCATACTTAAGAAAACGTATATCAAGTAAAGCAATTCGTGAGACAATTGGGAGTCCCTTTTTTCCATGAAAATGTAGAGCAAGTCGGATTGCTCCAAAATGAAGATGAGTGTAACCATGTTGTTTCCAGTGGGGAACAAAAGTAGCTGGGATATCTAGACTAAACAGTTGCTATTCTTTTATTGAGGAAGGACGAGGAGTAGAGAATATCTTTTTGACAGTAGTGGTTAAAGAGGTGGATGGTTGGTGGATTGTTTAGTAAAGGTAGAATATGGGTTCAGGAGTGGGAGATCAGTAAGAGGAACTTTCTGATCTTCAGGTAGATAGTCAAACTCATAGAGATATTCAGGATTAGAGGCAGAATTTCGAGAAGAACTAGAAGCCGCAGATAAAG
Organism: Hydrangea macrophylla; assembly: GCA_033977485.1. NCBI lineage: Eukaryota > Viridiplantae > Streptophyta > Magnoliopsida > Cornales > Hydrangeaceae > Hydrangea > Hydrangea macrophylla. Next base: position 80,331,988 of record CM066984.1, on the reverse strand, counting down.
ATCAGAGGTGGATGGTTTAGTAAAGGTAGAATATGGGTTCAGGAGTGAGAGATCAGTAAGAGGAACTTTCTGATCTTCATGTAGATAGTCTCACTCATATAGATATTCAAGATATTCTGTTTGGGCCCTAAGACTGAAGCACAGACACGCCTTTCATCTCCAAATTTCGGAATATATTCCCTGTTTAAGAGTCTGGTCCGTACTAAATGCTTAAGACATCTTTTAGTTTCTGCTATCTGTTTTATTGAAGTCAGCAAGATTTGTAAAAGTCAAGAATTCCAAATTGCAAGCGTAATGCAAAAATGAAACCTACAGACCACTCTATTTTTTCCAACAGTTCATCGGGTTTTCTCCGTTTAATGGAATAGTTAGAGAATGGATTGTTTCTACTTCCATTACGATAGTTGTAATGCAAAACCATGTTTGTGTTGGCATTTTTTGCAGGCAAAAGCTGGAGCTGGATCTGCGACTCTGTCAATGGTTAGCCACTTTGACTACCACCTCATTTTTTATTCTTGTGTTCTTTTCGGTATCTGTTTGTTTTGATATAAAACTTTTTCATTTTTTCGATGTTTGGTTATATGCAAAACTTTAATGGAAGATTTTCATAAAAATAAAAGTAGCTTAAAATTCTGTATATGTTGTACAGAAAATTTCCCAAGTCATTTTCCAATACATAAAGTGAAATGTCAAATTAACCAACATACATATATATTACGCCAAATTAAGAGTCCTTTGATCCAATTTGGGATGTCCCATTGTAAGAGTCCTCTTCGAAAAGTCAATATACTTTAATTTCACACTTTCCAAGTTTACCCTTTCGTATATAAATCTCTCACACTTTTCATTTGATGTGACACTAAAATTTTGAACTTAAATAGTTGGAATTCCCAAAAGAGATTAGTTTGGGAGTATATATGTATATACGCAGTTACATAGAGTATGTGCATTAGTGCATATGTACACACTCGTACACGTGTAAATATACAAACCTATATACACGCCCATATTACTTTATGTGCAGGTTGATGTAATACACACACACATGTATTCACGTTTGTCAAGTTATACTAAAAAACTACGAAACTACGTTGAACCCTTATCAAAGTGCTCAAAAGTGTATTGTTTTGTCACTTGTAAATTGTTTTTCTAGTGTCAACCAAACATCAGGAAATAAGGAGGAAGAGAATTTTTTTTCTATGTAACGTAATTTGCATTAAAAATATTTTCCAGTGTAAAACATTTTGCGTCGAAAGTTCGAAACAAATAGAGCGGATGCACAAAGAATCTTTCAGTTTCAAATAAGTTGAATTCAATCACAGGAAACTTATAATATTTAAATATGGAAGTGCAGGCCTATGCTGCTGTTAAATTTGCAGATGCATGCTTGCGGGGCTTAAGAGGAGATAGTGGCGTTATTGAATGTTCATTTGTGGCATCTCAGGTCTGTTATTTCAGATTTCAGAGTCCGTCATTGCATAAATCATATCTATGATCTCTCTTACCGTCTCCAATAAATTAACAATTTTAAGTGATGTTTTTAATTGAACTAATTGAGTTGTGTTTGCAGGTGACGGAACTTCCATTCTTTGCGTCCAAGGTACGTCTTGGCCGTTGGGGAGTTGAAGAGATATACGCTCTCGGTCCCTTGAATGAATATGAAAGGTATGTAATTATTACTTATTCCTGTGATGTTATCTATTGGTTAAAAAGAGACCAAGTCATATAAGAGGAATAGGATAGAAGACATGCACATTATAAGAAGATAGGAAATTATACCGAGAGAGAGAGAGAGAGAGAGAGAGAGAGAGAGAGAGAGAGAGAGAGAGAGAGAGAGAGAGAGAGAGAGAGAGATTCTCCTCTAGCTCCCTTGCGAATTTTAGATGCCGCCACACATAGAAGGTGTTTTGGATATACAGGAACTGGTTATGTGGTTCAGAAAAGAGCCAGTTTCGAATAGTTTGGTGTTTGTGTAACTGCTTTTTTGTTACATAGGACACCTTGCATGACTTAAAAAGTCACCAAAGAGTTGATGCTTTATCAAACTAACACAAACATTGTTTTTTCCTAAAGATCATATTAAAGTGAGACTTTGTCTAAACCTGATCCTACTTTTAGCATTCCCAAACAGGGCTTTACACACCTTAACTATACAAGTACAACAAACGGTATCCAAACGGCTTGTCCATTTACTGCACACTTGTACAAAAACGTGCCTATGCATTTACATACATATCTTACACATTCTGTTGCCCACTGCTCTTTGACAGGACCGGCTTAGAGAAGGCAAAGAAAGAGTTAGCGGCAAGCATTGAGAAGGGAGTTTCCTTCATCAGGAAATGAGTTGTGGTGCCAATTAACTCGGTTTCCATGCAGGTTTGGGCCTCTTGTAGCTCTTCCTCTTTCCGCTGCTCGAGTTCTCAGTTCTTTGAAAATAATTGTGTAGGGTCTCTGTTGTATCAAAAGCAGATTCAAGTTAGTTTTCTCACGTGTAATGATGTCGCATGACAAATGTTTTAACCTATATTACCAAAATAAATTGTTGTAATGGCAGTGGGATTGCAACAGTTTGAGGTGAATTTCATTACTGATGAAGAAATGGGTAAGACTGAAGTAGAAATGTATTCATTTCATTAGATTTTTCTTGGTATATGGTTTTGGGCCTTTGGTTAACTCACTGAATATACAAGTGTTCTGAGAATCTGAATGTTTTTGCTTCTTTTTTTTTTTTCCCAAGTACCCTCCAAAACTTGTTATAGCATTTAGAAGAGAAGGGTTCTTATCTTTATGCTTTATATTTTTTTTTTTCCAAATCACGTGCAAATTTTGATTTTTGTTAGAAGATGAAGAATATCTTGTGGGTACTCTTGAGCTCTGTTTGGTTGATAGAGAGGAAAACTAATAAAGAAAAGGGGAAGAAAGGGCAAAATGGGTTGAAGTACAACTATAAAAAAAAATGCACATGTAATTTTTATTTCTTTTTTCTACATTTTTTTTTAGTTTTTTTGGCTGAAATTAAAGCCTCGTTTAGTAATGTTGTGATTTTTGGTTTTCTATTTTCTAATATTGTTTTGCAAGAAAATTACAGAGGATCTCTCTTTTTTCTTACACTCATTCACTAACCAAACTGAATCAACCCTAAGACCGGAAAGCTGGCCCAAGCCCATGTGCAAACACGTCCAGAGTTGGGTTAAACCGACCATAGGTTGGGTTGGGCGTAGCCACTTTTATCATTTGAGTTTAGTGTGTGAAGCTGTGACTATTTTCTTTGTAGACAGCAAATTTTTTTTTTTTGTGGGTGGGTGGGTGGGAGAGGGTAACCAAAAGTGGCGATCTCTACTTGAACTAGGCTGCTCAAAATTCACTCGCCCACCCGACTCACCCGACCACTCAACTCACCCATAGCTTTTTTTTTGTTTTTAAATAATGTGGGTGAGTCACGGGTCTTGGGGGTGGAAACCCGACAATTTCGGGTGGAGTCACGGGTCTAGGGGGTGAAAATCCAATTCACCCGACCCGACTCGAAACACACTTAATTTTTTAAAAATTTATATGTAAAATGTGTATATCAATATATGCATTATGTATTATATAGTCTTTAATATATATATATATATGTAATATGCTTATATCAGTATATGTATTATGTATTATATAGTCTTTGAAAATATATATACATGTTGTATTCTTATATCAATATATGTCACTAGCGAAGATATAAAAACATTAAAGCCATCAAACTAGCACACGACTATGTTTTTATTTTGTGTTTGGTCAGAGCTTTGGCTAGCCCATGACCATGTAGACAAAGACATTCAAAGCAAAAAAAAAAAAAAAAGAAAGTGTTGACAAAGTCATGTGTAAAGGAAATGCTTGATTTAGACAAATGAGACAGTCGGGTTCACCCGACTCGACCCGACTCACCCGACCACCCGATGAGCCGGGTGCACCCGACAAAGCGAGTGGATGATGGATGGAAGGAGGCCAAACCCGACTATGTTCGGATAGATGAGTGGATGAGGGTTAAACCCAACTCACCCGACTCGTGAGCACCCCTAACTTGAACATGATTAGAATAGCCCTTATCCACTGGCAGTCTGGGATCAATGACAGGAGGGGCCTAAATAGCTAGAGGCTTGCAAATGTTCTCTCAAGTCCAGTTGAGCCATAGCTTGACTCAGCCCTATCAAAGATACTAGTGGTAGTGGACACACAACCGGTGGCCTAGCAATAATAGTTAGTAATTTCCATTGTGGGATTCTGAGCTGAAGACCTACTAGCCACCAAACCAGCATTAATCCATTGTAGGCAGCATATAGAAACAACAATTAGAAGTGTAGTTTGAGTTCTCTGACTTTTTGAAGTTGGGTCTGTTTGGGAATGCAGAGAACATAACTAATTTAGTCCCATTCCTATTTAAATATAGTTCATGTGATTTTAAGTTAAACTCCGACTCTTATGCAAACAAAAGTTGAGCCATAACTTGATCAGAGTAGCCCACAGGAGTGGCCTAGACAAGTGGAGGCTTGCAAATGCTCCCTAGTTGAGCCATAACTTGACCCAGTCCGACCAAAGATGCTAGTGGACACACAACCAGTGGCCTATCAATAATAGTTAGTGATTCACTGATTCGCATTGCAAGAATTCGAGTTCATGACCTACTAGCCACTGAGTCTGGATCTTCGGCTCCGCACTGTTGGGCAGCACTTTGGCAGCACCTCTGTGGTGCTGTTAGGACCACACGATGGTTTTTTTTTAAGATACAAATAATAATAATAATAATAATAATAATAATAATAATAATAATAAAATCATTGTATGGTCCGACCAGTGCCACGCATGCGTTGTCCCAGCTGCACGCGGCCAAGGATTCCCAGGCCTAGCCACTAAACCAGCAATAATCCTTTGTAGGCAGCATATAGAAACAACAATTAGAAGTAATGTAGTTTGAGTTCTCTGATTTTTGAAGCAGAGTCTGTTTGGGAATGCAAAGAACACGACTAGGTTAGTCCTACTCCTATTTTTATTTAGTTCTTATAAAAATCAATGTCCTACTGGTTTGATAAATATAATTTTTATTAAATATAGTTTTTATTTAGGAGTGATTTTAAGTTAAGTTCAGATTCTCATGCAAAACAAAAGGGTCTGTACCGACACTTGAATTTTATAGAATCAATTTACTACATAATCTAATCAGTCATAAGCCTTCCCAAACAATCCCTTTTAGCTCATGATGGGCACGAATCTACTGTTTGTATATCTATAATTAAGTGAGTACGTGTATGTGCACGTACAAAAAGAATGGTTGAACAATGATAACCATGAAGAGCCTCGTGACACCTTACATAATTAAAGGACGAGCCACCCTTTTTTAACTCTCACCCCAATTTCTCCAATAACACTACTATATTTACACATTTTTTTATACACTTTTGACATACAATTTTAAATATATGTACCCTGTGATGTTAGAGTGGTACACAGAAAAGTGTAAAAAATTTAATCAACACCAAGTATATGCATTAAAAATATTATGTCAAAAAATATGTAAAAAAATGTATTTACCTAACATTATTATTTCTCAAAATCAAAGGCCTTAGCAATATTATTCTAACTACCCCCACACATACTCTGTGTGTCTGCCCAAGTACATGACATCTCTCTCTCTCTCTCTCTCTCTCTCTCTCCATAATAATTGGTGTACTATGTGGAATGTTTTCCCATTCTCCACTAAGTGTTAAAAAAAAAAATCATGGTCATAGATAGATATTGTAAGGTTTGGGGTTGCTTTAATGGAAAATCATGGTGGAGCCCATTTTCATCAATTCTTTTTTTAATGTACTTAGTCCTCATATTTTCTTCCCATTACACATATTTTCACTTTTTCCTAAAATTATTGAACAAAGTTAGTGCTAAAGTACTTTACAGCTCTTTCTCTCTCTCTCTCTCTCTCTCTCATCCGTGTTCCCAGCCCCACCACTTGATAATGTTCAATTTTCAAAAGTTTTGAACATAAAAAGACAAAGAGTCATTTCTCTCTCTCTTAACCTTTTTCCAACATCAAAGTGTCTACTTCCCTCTTTTATAATTTGGATTAACTTTCTTCCAATTGTGACAATTTTAAAAGTGGGATGATTAGCTGAGTTTTGATACTTGATCATGGATTGCCTCTAGACACATGCAATGAAGGAAAAATTTCACAAGTGGCAAGTGGAACTCAAGACATGAATTCGCCTTCTTACAAAATTCTAAATACACCCATAATTTTTCTCTCTATGCCTAAATCAGTACAAAATATTTTATGTTACACATGTAAGTAAGAGTAAAGTTGCTCCATTGTGACCTGGAGGTCACGGGTTCGAATCTAGAAACAGCCTCTCTGCTTACAGGGGTAAGGCTGCGTACATCTCACCCTCTCCAGACCCCGCAATGGCGGGAGCCTCGTACACTGGGCTGCCCTTTTTTATGTAAGTAAGTGTACATAGAAAATTATGAGTTGCATTTAAAAATACTTGGCCTTTTTTTTGGCATTATTTTTATTTTTTTCACTACTAATCTCCATAAATGTTATACATATCACGATTCTTTTAAAGAAAAAATGTCGAGTACGTACACCGAAATCAGTCACGTAATTTATTTATTGTCTTACTTAGGTATCAATGGAAAATTTGAAATTAACTGCAAATCTTTCTCTTTTTTATTTTGCAATTAAAGAAGTTTAAGTGGGTAATACTTGGGCACACCCAAAGACACAATTTTTAGGACACAATCCTAGAGATGTGTCTATCTCTCTCTTGTGTTGTGGGGTTCAGTGACATCACAGGAGAGATATAGACACATCCTTTGGGTTGAGTCCTAAAAGTTATATATTTGGGTGTGTCAAAATCTTTACTCGAAGTTTAATTGTCCACATTAGCCGGTATATTTTAGGTGTATTTAATATTACTCATTATTAATTACATATTCACTTATGGTTACGACTTATTGTATTTTATCTTATTTTGTTTTGTTTTGTATTCGGGTTCTCTTTGCTCTCTATTTATAAGTAAGAAAATGTAGTGAATAAATCATATAGGTATCATAAAATTTTGATACAACTACAGGTGAGGAAACAATTCTCTAAATAGATTAGTGGGCTCCTGTCAACTCTCAATCTATTTTTTTTTCTTTTGTCAAATGTACCTACTCCCACACCTTTTATTCTAAATTTCTACCATTGATGTGAAAATTTTTGGCCTACTCTGTCTCTCATCCGATTGTGTCAAATATTTGAAATATAAATATTAGAAATACAAGTAATGTTATGTTTCTCAAATTCAAATTTTAAATTTTTATCTCAAATGATGTGGTAATAAGCTCACTGGAGTTTAATTGGAGGATGTTGAAGGGACCCCCATTGGTCAGCGGATCCACTAAGTTTTGATTGGTACTATACCATTTAGGATTCAGTTTTAAAATTTGAATTTGGAAAACATAACATTACTCTTATAAATACTTTCTAAAAGGGCATTGTTTTTACATGTGGTCTCCCTAGTGGTCTTTGATTTTCATGTCAAACCAAAATGGGATAATATATTTTTCTTTTTCCCAACTAAAGTTAAAGTTTTTTTGAGAAGTAAAGGCCTAAAGGTAGCCAATTTGATTTGAAGTCAAATTTAAGAAAATTTGTTGCAAGTGAAAATATTCTCAGATTGGTAGTTGTGAAAATACGTATTATTAGCAAAAAAAAAAAAAAGGGAAAATAAAATTAACCATTTACTTTCTGTAAATAATGCCAATGTAGAGTTAAGAGTTATCAACACCACAATTTTCAAATGGAATATATTGTTATTGTTGTTGTGTATGTGTGTGTATATAGCTTTCAATCATGAAGGAATTGGAGCCTGTATAAAGAACTACTCAGGAAGACTGGAAGAGTATCCAATAAATGAAGAAATTGTAGGTAATTGATATAGTTGACTATTTGTTTGTTACTTTGTTACTTTTAAAAGCCAACTTGGAAAGAAGTGAGACCAATAATGATGACTTGATAGTTTTTTTGGGGACAAGACTTCAGTAAAGTTGCTTCAGTATATTTTGTTAAGTTTCTTTCACATAGATGCACAATTTTTAAAACAACTGTTTCCAAAAAATACAATATTAAAAAGACAATTTTAAAAACTGTGAGAGGAACCTAATGAAATGTACTGAAGCAACTTTACTGAAGTGTTATCCTTTTTTGGGTACCTCAAGCTAGCGTCTATTTCTTTTAAAAATTAAATCTATATCTACTAACTTGCATACATTAAACATGAAAGCCGCGCAATCATCTTAATAGGATGAAAGGTTGTGAAAATGGTTAAATTAGAATAGGGTGGCCATAGTTGTTTTTAGAAGGGGCATTCTTGTGAGACATGATTGGAAAAAACCTAGTTCTAGCACTAGGCGAAAATTTTGTGTGGCATTAATGCCTCAAAAAATAAAAATAAAAATAAAAATAAAAATAAACCCTTGATTTATAGTGGTAATTTATTAACGGAAGAAGAGAAGGAAGAAAAGGAAAAGGGGTGACAAGTCTCTTCCCTCCTAAATCACTTTTTTTTTTTGGGAATTTTTGTGAATGAATTTGGAGGGAAAGTGAGGAAATTAGTACAGAATTAGTGAAGTGATATTTTCACCATAGAGTAATGCTAATGCTTCTCAAATTTCTATTCTAAAAGTGCTTCTCAAATGATGTGGCAATGGAGTTAGGTAAATAACATTCAATCAAAATTCAATTGGTCATACACTATATTAGACTTGACCCCACTGCCACATCATTTGAAAAACACTTTTGAGATAAAAATTTGGGTAGGATAGCATTATTCATTAAAAAAAGCAAAAGCAAAAGCAAAAGCAAAAGCAAAATTGGGAAAAACTACATAATTGATTGGAAGTTTCTTCATTTATGTTGGCCTATTAGGACCATTCTATACTAGTTTAGTTTAGGCCCTAACCATAGGTAAATATGAGATTAGTGGTTGAATTATGTTAGTGAAACCTAATCTCACCCACCCACACATTAACCGATGAAATTTAAAGTCATATATAGATTGGAAATCCGGATTTATTTCACTGTTCTTATTAATTTTAGTGGAAGGAGATGTAATTAATTAAGATTCCCTATCTTATAAGGCAGACCAGACAAGTCTACCCTAAAATAGTTTAATGCAAACTGGTTCTTTACATTAGTCTTAGATGGTTAGGCATAAGAGTCATTGTTCAATTATTTTTCAAAGCATTAGGCATATGTAAGAGTTACCGTGGGAAGTCCACAAAATCAGAGGAAATGAGCAAGATATTTTACAACTCATGTCTTGGTGAAATATTAATTGTTACATATGACCGTTACACCGCGTGTGACGGTCACTATCATCTCTTCATTATTATATGATCCACTTGAAACCCATAAAATGCTCAAATCACAAAAAAGTCATAATGGTGTGATATCCACACGAGATACTTTCTCCGTGTTTGGATAATGAGAAGAGAAAAAATTTAAAAAATAAATAAATAAAAAAGGAAAAGAAAACATTAGTTCAGAAAGAAAAGAAAAGAAAAGAAATACTTTGGTTAGCTCCCTTTCTTTAGGCTCTATTTGATTCATAATTCAATGACAGAAAAGAAAGAAAAATACTAAAAAAACCGTGATCCTTTATTTAGCTAAGAAGGGAAACAATGAGAAAAATAAGAAGAGAAAGAAATTAGAGTGGAATTAAGTCGTAAATTTTGAATTTTGCCTTTTCTCAAGTCACTATTAATTATATTCTGATTTTTTTTTTAATTTCTAGTGTCATTCAAACATGAAAAAAAAAATCAGGAAATACGTTTCCTTCTGATTTTTCTTTTCATATTTAAGAAAAAGGACGAATGAACGGTGTATTACCCAAGACAATTACCAATCCTATCATCTTCCTTCATTTCCTTCCATTTTTAGGAGATCAAAATGCGATTTTTGAGGTATTAGAACTCCTATATTTCTCTTGTTTATGTTTTCCTTGGTATTTAATTATTTCCTCTATAATTTGTCTCAAAATATATCTCAAGCCAGAAAGGATTGAAAAACTCAGTTCTGAATTCTGATAAATCAAAATGCATGAATCAAGGAAAATTTAGAAGCCACTAGTGAAAAGAAAATTTGCAAAGGGGATGAAGAAATTTGGGCACAAGTACTGCATGTACAAGTTTTAAAAATAAAAAATAAAAAATAAATGTGGAGATCAAAAAGGGTCCGAAAATGACAAACAACTTTACAGATATTTGTGAGAGACACACGACAAAGTCACATAGGACTACAAGAAGCTACAAACTAAAGGACTCTGAAAGGAGTACAAGCTAGTTGTTTTTCGATACCAAATCAGCCTCTTTTTCACTTTGTTTGGACTAACATATATTATCCCATTAGGTGTTGTTTGTCTTGTGTTTTTTTTTTGTTTTTTTTTTCCTTTGTTTTCTTTTCTTGTAGTTTCGCTTTCATTTATGTCTTATGTATTAACCACAAAAAAAAAATTCAGAGAAAAAAAAATAAAAAAAGAATAGTGAAAAACTCATGAAAATAGCAATCATTCAAGTCCCATTCTTTTTTGTTCCTTAGTAGTAGGTGGGCTATTTGGCCCCATTTTTATTTTTTACCCCCCTTTCCTCACCATTTCCCATCCCTACAACTCTATTGTCCCCTTGATTTGAGAAATTATTCTAGGATCTGGTACCATAGTCACGTTTTTTTCCGGTCAATAAAGCACTGACCATGTAATAGTTTCTTATGACTGATACCAACAATTAAGGATCAGGACTATATAATAATTTCTCAATTGAATTTTATTAATTTGCCCTTAGGGAGAAAAAATTACTATTAGTTAACAAAAATATTAAGTACGTAATATATTTTACAACAGAGTTTTAAATGTGTTGTACGCTGCGTTGTTTAAATTTTTTTTACAATTTTTTTATATATGTATCATTTACTCAATACAAGATACATGCATTTAAAATCCCATTATAAAATATATTATATGTCTAACATTTTGGATGAGCTAATATGGGAGCAGGGGAGCAAATTTGCTCGCGGCCTGCTCACGATTGTGACAAGTGTCTATTTTTTTTTTACTGCTGGGAGCAAATTTGCTCACGGAGCTTGCTCACAGCCTGCTCACGGCTGTGACAAGTGTCCAGAGAGAGTTAAGGGGAGATGTTATGGTGTAATGCTCACACACTCACACACATATAGATCATGAAATATTGAAATTTTTTTTTTAATATTATCTGTCTATAAATAGATAATTATGTATTAGACAGAAATGTTATCTAACAAATAATTTATTTGTTTTTAGACAGTTAGTATTATCTTTCTAACAGATCAATTATTTACAAATAAATTCTACAAGCAGACAAATTATCTGACATATAGTATTATATATCTAACAGATAAATTATCTAGAGATAATTGATTTGTTTATAGACAGATAAAATTTCTGTCTAATACATAATTATCTATTTATAGACAGATAATATTAATTAATAATGGGGCACTCATCCATAGCACCCTATAATTAATACAAGGCTACATAAAACCCAAAACCCATATACTTAACTCAATAACCCCTTCTCCAACCAAAATGACCAAAATGACCTAATTTGCTAAGAAACTGAAAATGTCATCTCCTCCTACACTGCAAAAGTGATAACTACGATGATGATAGTGGTGGTGAGGATGGTGGTGGTGGTGGTAGTGGTGGTGAGGGTGGTGGTGGTGGTGCGATGGTGGTGTTGTGATGGTGGTATTGATGCTCCGATTGTAGATGAATGTGACGATGGTGATGGTGGTGGTGGTGCGATGGTGGTAGTGGTGGTGCTTCAATGGTGGTAGTGGTGGTGCTGTGATGGTGGTGGTGATGACGATGGTAATGGAGGTGAGGATGGGATGATGTCGACGGCGACGGCGATGACAACCGCGATGACAACGGCAATGACAACGATGATACAAATTGTAATGGTGGCGCGGTGTGGTAGTGGTGGTGGTGGTGGTGGTGGTAGTAGTAGTGGTGGTGGTGGTGGTGGTGGTGTGTTGCTGGTGGTGTTGGTGCTCTGATGGTGGTGGTGGTGGTGGTGCTGCAAAATTCTGTTGTAGAAAACAGATAATATTATCTGTTATCTGTTTACAAAAACAGATAATATTGTGGTGGTGCTGGTAGTGGTTGTGGTGGTACTATGATCGCAATGGTTATGAACTGTGCTGTTATAGGGGTATGGTGGTGGTGGTGCGGTGGTGGTGGTGGTGGTGGTTGTACAAAATTATCTGTTTTCAAAAACAGATAATATTGTCAAAACAGATAATATTATCTGTTTTGTGGTGCTCCTGGTAGTGGTTATGGTGGTGCTGTGATGGCTGTGGTTATGAACTGTGCTGTTAAGGGGGAGGAGGTGGTGGTGGTGGTGGTGGTGCAATGTTGTTGGTGGTGGTGGTGGTGGTGCAGTGGTGTAGATTGTGAAAAATTCTCAGTTTTTGCAAACAGATAATATTATCTGTTTGAACAGATAATATTATCTGTTTGCTAAAACTGATAATATTGTGGTGCTCTAGTGGTGGTCATGGTGGTGCTGTGATGGCTGTGGTTATGAACTGTGTTGTTAAGGGGGAGGAGGTGGTGGTGGTGGTGGTGGTGCATTGGTGGTGATGGTGGTGCAGTGGTGTGGGTTGTGAAAATTTCTTAGTTTTTGCAAACAGATAATATTATCTGTTTGCAAAAACTGATTATATTGTGGTACTCTAGTGGTAGTCATGTGGTGCTGTAATGGATGTGGTTATGAACTGTGCTGTTAAGGGGGATGTGGTGGTGGTGGTAGTGCAGTGGTTGTGGTGGTGGTGCAGTGATGGAGGTGGTGAAAAATTCTCAATTTTTGAAAACAGATAATATTATCTGTTTGCAAACAGCAAACAGATAACATTATCTGTTTGCAAAAACTGATATTGTGGTGCTCTAGTGGTGGTCATGGTGGTGTTGTGATAGATGTGGTTATGAACTGTGCTGTTAAGGGGGGGTGGTGGTGGTAGTGGTGGTGGTGCAGTGGTGGAGGTGCTCCTATGGTGGAGGTTGTGGTAAAAAATTCTCAGTTTTTGAAAACAGATAATATTATCTGTTTGCAAAAACTGAAAATATTGTGGTGCTCTAGTGGTGGTCATGGTGGTGTTGTGATGGATGTGGTTATGAACTGTGCTGTTAAGGGGGAGGTGGTGGTGGTGGTGGTGGTGGTGCAGTGGTGGAGGTGCTCCAATGGTGGAGGTTGTGCTAAAAAATTCTGAGTTTTTTAAAACAGATAATATTATCTGTTTGTAAAAACAGATAATATTGTGGTGCTCTGGTGGTGGTCGTGGTGGTGCTGTGATGGAAGTGGTTATAAACTGTGCTGTTGAGGGGGAGGTGGTGGTGGTGGTGGTAGTGGTGGTGGTGCTCCGATGGTGGAGGTTGTGCTGAAAATTTTTCAGTTTTTGAAAATTTCTCCGATGGTGGTTATGAACTGTGTTGTTAAGGGGGAGGGGAGGTGGTGGTGTTGGTCGTGGTGCTCCGATGGTAGTGATGGCGGTCATGACGATGGTGGTGGTGATGGCACTGTGATGGTGGTGGTTGTGATGCAATGGTGGTGATGGCGGTCATGACGATGGTGGGGGTGATGGCAGAGACAATGGTGGTGGTGGTGATGGCGATGGTGATGGTGATGGTGATGGTGGTCACGCTGCAATAGTGGTGACGGTGGTAATTGCAGTCATCGGCGTCGGACGATTTCGTCGACGTCAGGGGCAACGTCGTCATTAAACTAAATAAAAAAAAACAAAAAAGGGTTTTTGGTTGTAAACTTAAAACGCGCGTGGGCTTTACATCAAACAAGAGTTTGACTGGGTTTTGCACAGTAACAACTAATTCTAAGGGGTTTATCACCAAATTTCCCTTTTTTTTTTCAATATTTCATGATCTATATGTATATAGGTGTGTGAGCACTACACCCTAACATCTCCCCTTAACTCTATCCAGCTTTGTAAAAAAAAAAATAGACACTTGTCACAATCGTGAGCAAATTTGCTCCCATGGGAGCAGCACCTCACTTTTGGCTGAGCTGGTGGATTAAACCAATTAAGAAGAGCCACTTGGTTAGAAAGTCAAGTCAGGTCAGACCTCTAATTGACATGGACTATTGGATAAATCTGGCTTTATGAACATTAAATTTTTTTTTTTCCTTTCTAAGAGTTATGAACATTAATTTGACTGTGCCTTAACTTGTCACCTTCCCTTGCTTTTGCCAAGTGATCGAGGTGGTAATTGTTCCACACACAAAATGACTTTTCCCCATATATGCTGATGAGAAATGTTAATGTTTAACAAATTCAATTTTTAAATTTTTATCTCAAATGATGTGGTAATGGAATTACTAAATTTTAATTGAAGGATGTTGAAGTGATACCACATTAGTCAATGGATACATTGAATTTTTATTGGTACCACAACATTAATTGGGATTGAGATTTGGGATTTGGGAAGCATAGCTTTCCTAATAGTATAATTTTATGCTTTCCAAATTTCTATCATAAAAGTGTTTCTCAAATGATGTGACAGTGGGGTCAGATTTAATACAGTAGAACCAGTTGAATTTTGATTGAAAGTTATTTATCTGACCCCGCTACCATACCATTTAATTGGAAAATACTTTTGAGATAAAAATTTTGTAATAACCTGCATTTTCATATTTAATTTGTAATTGCATTGTCATATTAAATTTCATTTGGTATTGACTGCTTCATTTAATTACATTTCTCATGTTCTAATTATTATCCCTTGTGTTATTTCATATTTAAAATTCATGTTGGGGTCAAACTGCAAATTTTTTATAAAGTTAGCAATACCTGTGTGGATTTCAAAACTGTATTTTAAAACGGTAGAAATATTTCCTTTTGACTCAATCAATATTTTTATGGAACCAGGAAATCAAGTCTTAAGTTAAAATGAATTTCCTGTATTTTTGTGGTGACCACCGCGCCCCGAAAATACCAGTTTATGTCCAAAACTGTCCGCGCTGTGCTAAACTTCCACAGATTTTGGAAGTGACTGATTGGACAATTGCTTTATTGCCATTTATGGCAAGTGATCATTAGCATAGGCCTTGTTTGGATATTACATTTGGGCATGTGTATTTACTAGTGCCATAAGCCAAATTCCCAAACAACCTTAGCTTGACCCCTATATCCCTATACTTGGCTCTTGGACTGTTGGAGAGTTTTACATCAACTGTGCATATATGCTATATACGTATGTGTATCACACACACATCTGAGAATGTATGTATCTGTGTATATTCTGATTATTAGTCCAAATAGAATTTGAAAACAATTCAATTGTAGAGTATTAGAGAAACTACTTGGGCTCCAAGTTCTCCAATTGAGAGTTCTATATATATCCAATATACACCACACACATATGACATTCAGCACACACATATCACAGAGAGTTTAAAGAGTGAGTTTGAGAGTCTAACCACTGCAATTTTAGAGAGAGAAAACTCAATCCTCCATAGCTAACTCTAGTGGATTTCTTACTTGGTCTCTCTTTCTCAACACTTATCTCTACACTCTGAATCTCAGTGAGTATTCTAAACTCACTAAGAATGTAATTACATGTTTAGTTACTGTGTATTTGCTTAATTTTGTAAAACACCATTGTTGATTTTCGTATGGAAGCTTGAAGCTCAAAAATGGTAATTTTTCAAACTTAACCAAAATCAATTCTGTGAATTGGGAATGAAAGATCTTAGTCCCATTAAGCTGTGGTTCGAATACTACGGCTTAAATCATCCGTATCGCGACGTATCATTGATTTAAAGTTTTGTCACCTCTCGGTTTTACATGAAATCCGAGAGCTACGCTTAAAATTAGTTAAAACCGATCGCGTATTCTTGATCCTTGCGGAAAAATGAAGAGAACCATATACTATATGATCTATATACTTACAGAATTGGAAATGGGTCAAAATGGACCCTTAAAACCGAAACAGGGGAATTCTGGGGGAAGAAGAAGGAGCCTCAGCAATTAATCGCATCACAATCGCGCGCGCGAGTATCGCGCGAGTGGCCCGCGCGAGCGACCCCTCGCGCGAGCGGCCCGCGCGCGCGAGGCATGCGTCTCCAGGCAGACAGAAAAGTTTTACATATATAATGAAATTTAGGCAGGTTGCGCGAGAATCCCTTCGCGCGAGCGATCCGCGCGCGCGACCTTGGCTGTTTCAGGCAGATAGAAAAGTTTATATATAAATGAAAATTTGGCATATCGCGCGAGCGGCCTGCGCGAGCGACCCGTCGCGCGAGCGGCCCGCGCGCGCGATATCTGGCAGATTCTGATTTTGCTTGTTTTATTATAAGGGACTGCTTGGTTCAACTTTTAAGTACTGTTAAGGTTCTGTTTGGGAGTTTTATTAATACCGAATGCTATTAGTTATGCTTGAAATGATTAAGGCAATGAATTGCAAGTTATTAATCCCCGTACGCATGTTGTATTTATATTTCAGTGAATTGCCACATGTTTAAGGTTCATGACATACATGTGGGGTCAGTGGTACATGCAAGTGGGTGTCAGTCTGTGTGGAAAGAGTTTGAGTTTGTGGTTGTGGTTGTGGTTGAGTTTGAGTTTGTGGTTGTAGTTGTGGTTATGGTTGTGGTTGTGGTTGAGTTTGAGTTGTGGTTGTAGTTGTGGTTGAGATTGTGGAGAGGGTATCTTTGAAATGCGATGGTGGCAAATATGGACACTCCCTGACGCCCATGGAAGCGTTAAAGTGTGTGAAGCCGAACTTGGACACTCCCTGGCACCCATGGTAGTGCTAAAGTGTGGCCTACGGACACTCCCTGATACTCGAGTCTGGATACTGCGTGAGGGGTTGCCTCGGTATTTGCATGGCGGTTAGGGTATTCAAAGTGTGAGGCATTGGACACTCCCTGGTACCCCGGACCAAAGTGTGAGGCAAACTGGACACTCCCTGGCGCCCCGTTGCTAAAGTGTGGCTATCTTAGTGTTTCAAAGATACCAGGAGTAAGATAGTGGGTTGTTGGGTTTTGTCGAGAGAAAAGAGTCGGTCAGATGAGATGGTGCATCGTTCTCATACACGGTCGCATATGTGTGAATTTATCTTTTAAATAATGTTGTGGTTGTTTTCTAAACAAGCTCTTTATCTAAAATATAAACTTGTGAATTTAAATGAGAATTGGAAAACGGTAAATGAGTATATTTTACATTTAAAGTTATGTTTTTAATACTCACCAGCTTCTTGAAGCTGACGACGTTGATGCGTCCTGGACATTCGTGTTCAGGCTTTTCAGGTTATAACCAGGAGGAATCGTACGACTATGCTAATTGAGAATGACTGCTTTTGGAATGAGAGAACTGTTTATTAATTATATGCTTTAAGTTTTATGTTTAAGTTTTAAACTGTTTTGTTTTAAGGATGACTGTAATAGACTTTAAGATATTGTTTGTTTAAGGCGGTCTGTGCCTTTAGATGACCCCGTGCTGTAATATGTAATAAGTTAGAAATATTTTATAAGCCTTGATTGCTCTGCTCTGATTATTATGTTTTGTTTGTTCGACGTTTGGGACGGAATCGATCCTTTAAACTGTCGCGACCTACGGGTCCATAAAGGAAATTAAACGCTTTCCTTATTTATGCTACATCGGGGCGTGACAAATTTAGAAAGCATAGCATTGCTCTTTCCAATATTAACCTAATGGGCGAATTACACTGACCTCCCCTAAGGTATCTGACAATTACAGGGACCTCCCTTGTGTTTTCAAAAATTACACTCACCTCCCTTCTATTTTGAAAATGACTGTTATACCCTTGGACAAATCATCAAAAAAATTATCTACTACCTTTTAAAAATGAAAAATAAAAATAAATAACAACTGTGAAAAAAATATTTAAAAAATTATTGACAAAATTTCTATATATACCAAATCAACCTTTTACTATAATTTTTTTTTGAAAAAATATCAACAGTGATACACCCAAATTTGGCTCTATCCTATGACCGAGCGGTTCAAATCAGCAGCCAGTCCATACCCCGGGCAAATCATGCACAACTCCTTAGAAGCGTCAGCCCGAGCGGTTTAGTCTACTCATCATCCCGAGCGTATCATTCATGACCCGGCCAATAGGTCGAGAAAAACGCACATGCACATCCCACCGTGGTAACAGCTCATCCGGGCCCACAGGCGTGATCCCGAGCATTACGGGCAGTTTCCTACTCAAGCTAGAAGACTAATGGAAAGTGCACACTATTTCCTAATCCAATTAGGAAATTCCCATAATTAATGCCAATCTATATCAATAGGATTATATTTCCTTATCCATGTATGAGTAGGTCTCTTACATCTATAAAAGAGACCTCTCACCCCCCATTGAAGGGGCCGCCAATTCTGTAGTCTACACAACACCTCTATAATTCACCATTGTACGCATACACCCGGCCGGTATTACTGGTAGTGTCGCCCCTCTTTGTTGGCTCACCAGGCCCGCTGGTGATCTGCTAGTGAACGTGCTCAGACACACCCGTGGACGTAGGTACCTTCATTAACAGGGCCGAACCACATACAAAAAAAATAGTCTGTCACTCTCTCTCTTTAAATTTTTCTACTTTACTCTTACCAATTTTTTGGCATCATCAGTTTGGCGCCGTCTGTGAGAAACAACAAATCTTCTCATCAACAAATCTCTTGACTGATCGTCATGCCACCGAAGAAGGGTAAGAAGGCTGATCAGCAGTCCGACCGGGATGTTCCTTCGGCCCCGACACCGACTGCGGCAGCCATGACATCTAAGCAGATCACCGCGACCCTCACACAACTCTTGGAGGGCCAACGTCAAATCCAGTGACAGATCGAAGCCCTGCTGGCCCAGCAAAGCCGTCCTCCAAGGGCCGGGAAACGACCCGAGAACGTTGCGTACGGTCGGGAACCAATCTGGACCAGACAACGTGCCCGAGCTAACCCGTCCCGTGTTGAGGATGCCAGAGACATCAACAGTGGGCGTGCTGCCCGAGAGGAAAGGCGGGAGCATATGGCCCGGAAATCAGTCCAGGGTCAATCGGTCAAGAGCCGAGTCGTCCCTGGGGATACGGTTACCCGGAGTCATAGCCGAGCCCGATCCCAGAGGACAGCACCCCGCCGTGAAGAAGCATCTTCCACCAACCCGACTAGTTCCTCAGATACCGGTTGGGAAGGAGTGGAAGCTCGAATCAAGGACTTGCAAAAGCAGATCGACGAAGTGGCCAAAAAACTTGGTCAAAATCGTGTTCCGAATCAAGCCAATACCGAGACAGAGTCACCATTCTCCAGCCAGATCACGAGGTTCTCCATCCCGCGCAAATTTAAGCAGCCTCGGCTAGATTCATACAACGGCTCGGGAAGCCCGGTCGACCACATTCGAACCTACAAGGTTCAGATGGCCCTAGCCACCAACTCTGATGAATTGCACTGCCTAGTCTTCCCCAGCACTTTGAAAGGCCCGACCATGCAGTGGTTCTACTCCTTGGAGCCCCGATCGGTCTGCAGTTTCAAACAACTCAGCAAGCAGTTCATCAACCAGTTCGCCGGTATGCATGAGCTGCCAAAGCCAGACATGCAGCTACTGACGGTCAGACAACGAAATAATGAGTCCCTCAAGGAGTTCACCGACCGGTTCAACCAACAGAAGCTTCAAATCCGCAATCTGAACGAGACAATTGCCATCATAGCCTTCTGCTCGGGAGTTCAACACACCAAGTGCGCCGCGTCATTCCACCAAAATCGACCGGTAACCTTGGTCGAACTCGCAGAGAGGGTTGGAAAATACATTGACACTGAAGAATTTCTAAAGATCAAAGACCCCGGGCAAGAAAGCAACGAGTCTTCCAGAAGTAAGCGAAAGCGAGATCAGCCCGGGAGTTCCGACAATTCTTCCAATTCACAGCTGTCCGGGTCAGGCAGCCCCGACCCGACCTCCAGCTCACAGCAAGCGGAGTCCGGCAGCCCCGACTAGACCTCCAGTTCATATCAGTCAGGATCAAGCAGTTCTGACTTTGCCTCCAGCCCAGAGAAATCTGGAGCCCGACGATCCTGATTCGACGTCCTGTCTCCATCGGTCTAGATGAGTCCGACTACAATGGTACTTGCTTGATCACCACATGAGGCTCCACCGATTGTCAGAGAGACATCCAAAGACCTCGGGCCTAACCCCGAGGCATCCAAAGACCTCGGGCCTAACCCCGAGGCAACCAAAGACCTCAGGCCTAACCCCGAGGCACGAAAAAGACCTCGAGCTCCAAACTCAGGCACTCAAAAGACCTCGGGCTCCGAACCCAGGCACTAAAGACCTCGGGGTCACGCCCGAGGCACCGGCTTCGTTTAGGTCCAACCAACGATGGGGGAAAACCCCCTAGGTGGCTGATGATGGCAAGGTTCAAAAGACCCTGCAACCACCATGTTCCAGGTCGGTTACCTACATATCATAGCTTCTGTAAGACCCTTGTCTTAGCGAAATCTTGGGGGGCAAGACGGCGTAGTGAACTAAATAGGTAATCACACCGGGTATCTACAAGCCTCGCGGATAACCAAGTCAAAATCTTGAAAAACCCGAGCACCTACAGTACTCAGAGGCATTAACTCCACTTAGGTCCAGACCGACGATAGAGGTGACTAAAATCTCTTAGGTTGGCCGACGATAGAGGAGCAAAAGGACACTAAAGCAACGTGATTTAGGTCGGCTCCACCAACATGGTCAAGCTCTTCTCCCAACAGTCTTGACGAATGCTGGCCGGGCGGAAGACAACCATCCTGGGGAGTTAACATAAAAAAGGACCCTAGAGCAATACGCTTTAGGTCGGCTTTTCCAACATGGTAAAATCCTTCTACCCATAGCCTTGACGAAGGTTTACGGGCAGAAGATAACCATCCTGGGAGCTAACTCAAGGAAAAAAGACTCCGAAGTAGGCCGAGTCTCAACTCTCGGTCACTTTCCGAGCATTCAAAGACTCCGAATTAGGCCGGGTCTCAACTCCCGGTCAGTTCCCGAGCACCTAAAGGTCCCGAGCTAGGCTGGGTCTCAACTCTCAGCCAGTTCCCGAGGACTCACCAGGCTCAGAAGCCCCGAGGCAGCTTCTCCAAACACTCAGACAGTGGCAAGTAACGTCAAACAGATTTCCAAACTTGCCCCGATATAGCATCTGGCCAACCTTAAAAATGGGGGGCAACTGATACACCCAAATTTGGCTTTATCCTATGACCGAGCGGTTTAAATCAGCAGCCAGTCCATGCCCCGGGCAAATCATGCACAACTCCTTAGAAGCGTCAGCCCGAGCGGTTTAGTCTACTCATCATCCTGAGCGTATCATTCATGACCCGGCCAACAGGCCGGGAAAAGCGTACATGCACATCCCACCGCGGGAACAGCTCATCCGGGCCCACAGGCGTGATCCCGAGCATTACGGGCATTTTCCTACTCAAGCTAGAAGACTAATGGAAAGTGCACACTATTTCCTAATCCAATTAGGAAATCCCCATAATTAATGCCTATCTATATCAATAGGATTATATTTCCTTATCCATGTATGAGTAGGTCTCTTACATCTATAAAAAAGACCTCTCACCCCCCATTGAAGGGGCCGCCAATTCTGTAGTCTACACAGCACCTCTATAATTCACCATTGTACGCATACACCCGGCCGATATTATTGGTAGTGCCGCCCCTCTTTGTTGGCTCACCAGGCCCGCCGGTGATCTGCTAGTGAACGTGCTCAGACACACCCGTGGACGTAGGTACCTTCATTAACAGGGCCGAACCACATACAAAAAAATAGTCTCTCACTCTCTCTCTTTAAATTGCTCTACTTTACTCTTACCAATTTTTGGCATCATCAAACAGTAACTTTAAGAAACCTAAAAATCATCAACAAAATTATCTACTACCACTTTAAAATGAAAAAAAAAATAATAACAATGAAAAAAAAATCAACAATGAAAAAAAAATGAATAGCTATATGATATTTTTGTCTGCTTTGTATTTTTAAAATTGTGAGCTTGCTCCTAACATTGTGAATGAGCTGCTCCAATGAAACTTAATTAGTACAGGCCTTGCACGGACATTGCACTAGTGTGTGTGTGTGTGTGTGTGTGTGTGTGTGTGTGTGTGTGTGTGTGAGAGAGAGAGAGAGAGAGAGAGAGAGAGAGAGAGAGAGAGAGAGAGACTCCACTAAGCATGTTTTTAAAAATAAAAAAAAATCGAGCAGACAAATATGTAATATAATTATTCATTTTTTTTTAAAAAAATTGTTGATGTTTTTTTTTTCATTACTGTTATTATTCTTTTCATTTAAAGTGGTAGTAAATAATTTTGTTGATTATTTTTTATGTTTTTAAATTATTATTGATATATATAAATAAAAGAGTAATGTTATGCTTCCCAAATTTCTTTTCCAAAAGTGTTTCCCAACACATGTGGTAGTAGACCCAGTTGATTTTGATTGATTGTGATGTTAAAGTGGTTCAACTATGGTCCCACTTCAACATCATTTCGGATGAAAATTTGGGGGCATCGTATTGCTCTAAATAAATATTCTAATATCTTTTACCTACTACTTGGTCAAAAAAGTTAAATGACTTAAATTAAAAAACTAAATCTGTAAACTATTGTAAATTAGGCTAAAATTATAAAACCTAAATTTGAAATTTTTATAATTTTTTTTTTCCGAGCTGCAATTTTCTATAAAGTTAGGGCTGAATACTATAAATCCAAATCTATAAAATTTGCTAATGTATACATAATTTTATCTAATACGCGCGCACACTCAGTCACACAAATACACACACATGTACATATATATACAGTCAGGCTCTAAGGAGGGCACCCTCTCTTTATTAAAAAGAGGGCTTTTGTTTTGGCCGTCGGATCGTATTTAAAAACTGTGAAATGACAACACTGCCCTTAATGAAAACACGAACTGATGACCAAAACAGAGGCCTTCTCTTTAATAAAGAGAGGGCGCCCTCTTTAAATAATTTTCAATATATATAATGAGATAAGGGATAAATTAGTAATTTTACACTCAAAAAAGTGGATAGAGGAGAGGTGAGTGTTATTTTCTAAACTAGAGGGGAGTTTCCTGTAATTATCAAATACCTCAAGGGAGGTCAGTGTAATTTGCCCTAACCTAATGCACACTTGTGAAAGTTAACCTAAAAACAAATGAATGCACAAAGAAAATATTTAAACTATCTAGGTTCTAAGAAAAAAAAAAGCAAAAATACAAAATAGGGTTACAAGTTACAACAATAAGTAGGTTATAGAAGAATTATAAAACTTGTTATAAACGAGTCAATTCTGGATAAATTGCGTTACAACAATGAGTAGGAATTAATAACTTATAAGGTGCTTGTTCTTCCTCGCTCTATGTTTGTGTTCGAACACTTTGCACTTCTGTTGTAGCCGAGGAAAAAAAAGTTAAATAGATTTGCCCAATAGTCAGACCCATTTTTACCTTACTCTTTAATACATAATTCAAAAGTTCATACTTAACTCTCATGTGGCTGTTGTTAAGTTCAATGTTAAGTTCAAATTCTAATGGTGTTAATTTTTGACTTGAAATGACTAATAAACCTTCATTTTCATTTACAACCACTGGGTATTAAGTGTCAACTTTTGAATTATAAGAGGATAAAGTGAAATTGAGTCTAACTACAGAGAGATAAAATGTATTTAATCTGTTAGTTTTCATAGAAACTTAATAGTTTCATTTATTTTATTTTTTTGATCGAGAACGACAATTTTATTAAGAAGAGCAAGCATCAAATATTACAAAAGAATCAACTTGGAATGGGTACTCCTCAAGCCAAACTTTGAAACATTTGAAAAACTTAGCTAACTTAGCAAGTTCATGAGCAACCATATTACCATCCTGCTTAACATGCAAGAATTGGTAATCAACAAAACCATGAAAAAGATGAACAATATCACCAATAATGTGATCGTAAGGAGCCAAGTGGAAATCGTCATTTTTAATATACTGAACCAGAGATGAAGAGTCCGACTCCGCAGAAAAGTCCCTAAACCCATCTTCAATAGTGACAGTAGTAGCTTTCCACAAGGCCAAACACTCCATCGTCATAGTATCAAAATTCCCAGGATTGTGAAGAACCCCACCCAATCCAACACCCCCTATCTCACGAAAATTGCCCCATCCACGTTCAGCTTCAAGCATCCCACTCTAGGAGGAGTCCACCTGGCACTTCGCGGCTCATTAATAACCCGACCTCCATGCACCACCCCCAAGCCTCGATCATTGGCGCTGTTGAATTCTGTTGGGTTTGTGCCCTAAAACCATTACTTTATGTATGAGACATTAGCATTATAATATATGGATATCAGCTTTACATTTCATTGTTTATGTTTCTTTCATGAGATGATTGTTTTGTCCTTAAGTGTCATAGTAAGCAATTCGTGTGTGTATGAGATACACACAAGTGAGATACGAATTACTATTCTTTGATACTTAGAATATGTCACAGTGGATGATGAGACTGGATACCTCATCAGGTCTACACTGTAGCATAATTAACTACCATTGGATGGAGTGATTAATCTCAATCACTAGAGTGTAGCTCTTAGTTGATATGCTAGTGCTTATAGTGCATTGACGGACCTGAGCTTTCCTATTGACGCTTAAGGCTGTCAACAGTCAATAGGAACTCATAACTTGTATAAGGTACGTGTTCTCAATCTTGAGATGATTATGAACACAGACTATGGATATGGCTGCTTTGACTTACCAATCAGTGAGGTCTATAGAAGATCAACACCTGGGTATCTTGGGTATGTCATGTCCATAGGGTTGTGAACATATATTGTCAAGATAGAATCTACCCTCTGATTCAGAGTAAGCATTCCCTTGAGAATGTCACCAAGTTGATTACTGAGTACTGCAGTCTTGTTGATAAGAGTTATCAACATGTTTGGTAATCATGAGTAGTGAATGGGACTCAAGGAATACAAGAAGTAATCATGATTCAGGTTGACAGTAACAGTTATCCGACTACCTGAATATGATTACGAATGCTGACGGTAGAGGGACATTAGTACACCATACAAGTCTAGTTATCGCTTCGGATATGTTCTTTTGCGTTGGAGTTCAGTTATCATTTTATAGTGGAATAAACGTTAACTGACCAGTTAGTTAGTTTGCTGATCAAAGAGTTTGGTCATGGTAATTAACAAACTGGTCTGAGCCAACAATAAAGAGCCTAGGAGGTCCCACTCTTAGCTCCGCTAGGATGCTTGGAAAGACACTTGAGGAAGCGGTTAAGACAAGTTCGATCGATTGAAGTATGTTCGATCGATTGAAGTCAGCAGGTTCGATCGATCGAGAATTGTTCGATCGATTGAAGTCAGCAGGTTCGATCGATCGAGAATGGTTCGATCGATCGAAGGTTCGATCGATCGAAGTCACTTCGATCGATCGAAGTCTAGGTCGGTTCTGGAAATCTATAAATAGGGCAGCTGCGTTCTGGAAGGAAGTGATCGTCGTTTTTATACGCAGAAGCTGCAGAAACTATCATAGTCTTCCCAAAACCTTCCTATCCTCTCTATTAGCCCACCAACCCTAGTGTTTCCGGCAGGCATCCACAGGAGTCATAAGGGTGAAGATCATCTAGTGGAGGCTGCTGGAAGTTAAAGTTTCAGAATTGGGTTCAAGACACTAAGGTATAATTCTTGCACCCCCTTGTACGCATCTATGGAATTGATGAGTAGTAGATCCTGGAATACCAAAAGTTTTATAACTTAACCTATTTCCGCTGCGTGTTTAAACTCTAACTTTAAACCACTTTTTTCATCAAATTCGCCAATGGAAGAAAGGATCCAATCAGCTGCCGCTGTAGCTCCCCTACGCATTCCCTCCATGACCCATTTATTACGATCATTCAAAATAACCCATGCACAAATGATAAAATTTTTGGACCACGCTGTCATCATCCATCTCGAGGATCAACACCAATCAATCACAGAACACCAAATGTACCCCATGAGAATAAAAAGCCGGAGAGAACACACTACACCAAATATCATTGGTCCTATAGCAACTTGTCAGTGCATGAGTGACCGATCCAACCTCAACCCCACACCAATTACATTGAGCCCGATTCGTAACCCGACGGTGCCTAAGAACCTCCCCACAAGGTAAAAATACTCCATCGCATGCTAATTAACCAAAATGTTTGACCTTACTACGAACACAACTCTCCCAACACCACAAGAAAGAATTAGAGTTTGAAGAATCGGACTCATTGTAGTAATCCATTTGGGCCATAGCAAGATAATAATCAGATTGTACCAAAAAAATCCTGCAACCAGTGCCAAATTACACGATTTGGAGCATCTCCCACCGGGTAGGGGAATACAAAGGATAGCCTCAGCATCCTCCAGCCAAAAGAGTTGCCGAATTTAGTCACAATCACAGTCGTTAAGTATCAACTTTTGAACCACATGGACTAAAATGAAAATGGATCTGACACGAGAATAAAAAATATATTTAGGATAAAACTTGGGGCACAACTTGTGCACAACCCAAAAGAATGTGTCTATCTCTCGATCTCCTGTGATGTCAGTGAACCCCACAATAACACAAGAGTGACACGAGAGAGAGAGAGAGAGAGAGAGAGAGAGAGAGAGAGAGAGAGAGAGAGAGAGAGAGAGATATTAAATTGTGCACAAAAAATTGTGTAAAGATTATGTCCATAGAATTGTCCATATATTTAAACCAAAAAGTAGCAAAATTTCAATTGCATATCACAAATATCTACGAAGGACTAGCCTCGTCATAAGAGAAAACTATCATAAAGTTAGCTTGCCTAGCTTTATTTTCAATTGTTTTTATAACCCAATATTAGAGCACGACCACACCCACACACTTTTTTACATACTTTTTGACACCCAGTTTTAAATGCATGTACTATGTGTTGTATTAGTGGTGCACAAAAAGTGTGGAAAATTCAAACAGCCCAAGGTATATATGCATCTAAAGTGTAAGAAATATGTGGGCCAAACGGGCACCCACATACATTGGTGATGATTTGGCATTATACTCCTGTCGTTGTACTTTCTTTTCTTAAGGTCGCACGTTCTATTTCCCTGTACGAAGAGATGAGAAGTTCTATTTCGAGAGATTGGTTTTAGTACTAGCCCTATGTGGGTGAGTGGGAGATGTAAGTAATATGTGGGCCAAACGGGCACCCACATACATTGGACCGGGTCCAATGGGCCTTGACTCTTGGAGCCCTAGGGTTTAGTGAATGTGTGTGTGTGTATATATATAATATATATCACACATATTTTAATAACCTAGATGATTTTCAATAGCCTCTCTCTCTCTCCCTCTCTCTCTCTTTCCCTACGATTTTCTCTCTCTAGGCCATCACTACGGTGCCTTGGGATTTAGCGCGTGATACGTACGAGCATCTCTCTAATTGTGATCTTCACGGCCTAGGCGAAGCATAAGAGAGTACACGGAGGCTACAAGGAGCAACAGTTCATGGGTGAAGACGCCGGGCTCGTAACAACACCGTTCGGCGATCCGTCAGGTTATTCCGCTAGGTAACGAACCTATACCCGACTCGTATGCTTGCGTGCATATTTTCTACATTGGTATCAGAGCCAATATTTTGTTGATTCGCCCGTATAATCACCCAAACAAGATCTGCCATGAAAGCTTGTTGAAGCTTTTATCAAAATTTTTGAAAATTGATATTCAAGTGGGTCTAATATAAAACTTCAATAAAAGGTCCAAAATTTTTACATGATTGTGTTTCTTATGATCCCTAGAGTCCCCCGTGAAGTGTCATGAACTGATTATCTCCCTAAAACCCTAGATCTCTTTTGATATTAAAAAAGATTGAAACCTTTTTTTTTCGTTTAAAAAAGGACATATAATACCCTCTGTGAGTACATTATTTTTGTTCTATATTGGATCGCAAAACATTGGTTTTGACGAATTTAATAAGGTGTACAGTGAAACATGCAATGATTATAAGGTTATGTTTGGCAACAAAATTTGGTTTGATTCCTTATAGTTAGACATTCGTAGTGAATTTAATCCTTCCAAACAAGCTACAGAATTGGGGAACATGGCAAGTGTGCTTGGCAAAGTCGTGCACATTTTTTGTTGTTCAGATTATGAAGTCCACAGACAACAAAGACCTTGTTTGGCTAGGTTACTCGAGTATGATTTTTTTTTGTTCAAAGCCAAACAAATCTTTGTAAGCCTTAAAACTTGGAAAGTGATGAACACACTTGCTGAGAACATGTGCATATTTTTGTGTGTGCACTGTGCAGTTTGTTTGTCATGTTTGGCAAGGCTAGGCCTTGTTTGCCTAGTTTTTTTTTTAAAACGGATATTGGACCTCTCGCAGACTCCCAGCCAAACAACCTTTTCTTAGTGGCACGTATAAAGAGATTGCTTGTGGGCCCCATCTTCAACTCTTTACTGCTATTTGTAGTTTGGAAAAACTGCTTCTGAAATAATTTTCTGTTTTATAAAGCAACCCCTTTACATTTTCTATTCATTTTTTAAAGCCCTTGTTTAATTAAAACTAAGTTTTAAATTGGTTTTTAAAATTCAGAAAATTCAGTAGTATAATATTTTTTGAAATATTATAAAAATCTAGTGTTATGTACACTGCGTGGGACTCTTAGATAATGTTTTGTAAATTATCATGTATTTATGGCATTTTAGAGCATGTAATTTATGTTTATGGATATCTATTTAATTGCTTAAAATATCATAAATATATTATTAATTTTTGTAATTAATATGGGACATAAGGGACACTGTTTTGAGACCATATAAAATTTTGTGGGACCTTTAGATAATTTTTGGTAAATTATCTAAATCATATTAATAGTTTAGAGCATATAATTATGTGTTTTTGTAAACGTATTAATTGCTTAAAATATTTTTATCGATTATTAGTTCATGAAATTAACACAATGTGTTTAGAACATGTTAATTTGTTTAGAACACTAGTGGTAGCTTGAGAAAAAAAAATTTTGTGAATTTTTTCGCTCTTTGGGATATATTTCAGAGCATATATTGTGGTTGAGTACGCAATATTAATTGCTAAAAATATAACATTTAAGTTGTTAATTCTTGAACTTAATGTATAGTGTTTTTGTACACTGATTGGAGACTTGAGATTTTTTTTTTAAATTATCTCATATTTGTTTTGGTATTTTAGAACATAAAATTTATGCATATGGGCATTTATTTAATTGCTTAAAATAGCCAAAATAGATTATTAATTTTGAAAATTAATATGGGGTGTTTAGATCACCATATTAGACCACTGAAAATCCTTGGAGAGCAAATTCCTTGAAATTTTTGTATTTTTGGGAATTTAGTTGCTCATAGTTAATTTTGTTTAACTAGATCAATTCATTTCGTTAAATTGATTCAAAATATTTTTGGGCCTTGATAAATTTTTGGAAAATTCTTTATGATGAAAAATCAGTTTTTCAGTTATTTAAATTTTTTCCATGAGGTAATAAATTAATTTGTTAATTTAAAAGCCCTTAATGAATTGGTTTTAAAATATGTTTTAAGACCGAAAATTGTGTTAAAATTATTGAAAAATCCAAGATTTTTCATTGATTTTACTTAGCTTATGTGAGCTATTCGGGCTGTGCAATAATTATTTTATTGCACAGTTTATTATTTTTTAGAGGCTCATTGCATTATATGTTATGTTTAATTACTGTTGTTTGTGATTGGATGACCCGAGACCTCTATTCCTCCTTAAATGGAGTGATGGAATAGTCCATTCATTTTAAATAGACCGCATGAGTGCTTGGTGTATGTGATTAATGCATTAATCTGGATTAAATGAATGGACAATTATTTGACAATTTATGGAGCTTGTGTCCTCACGATGTATGTTTAAGGTTGTTTATGTGTATGTATATGAACAAAGCATCCTTATTTTTTTATGGGCTATAAATGTAATGTGAGGACGAGGGTTTTATTTCTTGTATTGGAGAAGCCTACTTGTAAAGGGATGATTTTCTTTGTTTATACATTATACACTTGAATTAACTTAGCATGGGCTCTAAGTTGTCAATTCGGATCCACGTAGGGGTTCATACACACTTTTATTGTATGGGGCACTTTATATTATTGTGGATGATCTTAGATAGGTAATTGTACCATCTAATTGATGTTTGTTTAGAAAAATCAATTATAAAAGATTTTTCTTGATTTACAAAATTAAGATTTGATTAATGAGCAATAGTGAATTTTTTGGTCTTGAATTGTAAAAAAGGGGAAAACTCATTTGTAATTGGATTTTAAAACAAACTTTACAAAATGTGCAAATAATAATGTCAATCCCTTGCGCATGTTCTCAAATTTTTTCAAACCACACTTTGTCGATCTTTATAAAAGTAACAAGTTTAAAAGGGACTAATTTTTGTAATATGGCACTGTAAAGTAACACACCTATAGAGTAAGTAAAAGCTTATGAGCTTTAGACTTATTCTATAGTCTAATCCATTAAACCGAATAATGGGCCTCCAACCCAATTTCATTATAAACCTTGAAAGCCTATCACACTTGGCTCGACAAGGATCATAGCACGCGCTTTGTGATAAGTAGCATGCACCATGATCTTGTTGGGAAGTATATGTACTACCCAATAGCCAAAGAATTGTGAGATCAGTTCGAATTTATTTTCGATGGCACATTCACTACTAGATTAAGCATCTAGTTATGAAGTTCAGTAAAGTAAATGAAACGTTCCAAGTACACAATGACTGGACATCTAAGGTCGATGGCAGCTATGATTCATGATTTCAGAATACTCGGAACATCCTTACTGGTGAACTGTAGTTTCAGGCTATGATTAGATCTTTACCTGATTCGCGGGTCCATAGAAAACAAATCATGATCCACAACGCAAATGTTAAATTTGTGGTTTTGACATTTTCTGACATGTTGAGCTGAATATGGAGCGCCAAAAGGGTGAGGCAAACCATATAGCTACACTCTTGATCACTACTTCCATAAGTGGAAGTAAGCGCAAGGCCAGTGGGCCTGAACGCAGTGGTAAGGGTAAACCCGCCTAGAGGCAGGGTGGGGCTAGCAAGTTTGCGCCTAAGGCTAACAAGGTGGAAGAGCACAGTCGAAGGTGTTTTTCTAAATCGGTGGTAATAGGATGGATATTTTTGGGTGGTAGTGTTACTAGGACATGGTTATCTAAAGATAACTTCTTAAGATTTCTTTTAATAAATTCTAGTTTCCTCAGTTAATTCATTTATTCTGAGACATAGCATGCTAGACTTGAGCGCATAGGATGTAATAGGATGACTTGATTAGCTCGAGAAGCCCTTTTGGGCCCACTCGCTAAGGTTGACCTACCTATGTGTGAGTCATGCTTAGTTGGCAAAGCATGCCGATCGAAATCCTTTTAGAAAGGCTATTAGAGCTACTCAAGCATTAGAACTAGTTCACTTAGATATCTGTGGACCTATGGTTGTAAAGGCACGTCATGGCGCCTCTTATTTTCTCATTTTTTTAGATGATTTCGCGTGATATGAGGATTGAAAATACTTATCTAATCAGTTCTGGGAACTGTGTGAGGAAAAAGGGAAATGCAGACAACTTCCTGTTCCGGAAACACCGCAACAAAATGGTAATGCAGAAAGAATGAATAGGACATTCTTAGATATGGCTAGGATAGTGATAGCGCAAGTCAACCTCCCAATGTTGTTTTGGGGGGATGTACTCTTGATTGCTGCCTACATACTAGAGTGCCTCTTCTCAGTCAGTTCCTTCTACCCCACTTATTAGCTATAGAAAGGTAAAAAGCTCATTTTGAAGCATTTGTGCCCGTGGAGCTCAAAAGGTTATGTTCACTATATCGCGCATAATTGCGAGAAACTATGCTCGAGAGCTAGAAAGCATACCTTTATAAGGTATTCTAATAGCTCGACAGGCTATGTTACGTATAATGAACAAACATGTATAGGAATGACAGAAATGGTGCCATATGATATTGAGAATGACTTCCCCAAATTTGTATCACTAAGAGATATCTTGACCTCTATAAGTTGGGGGATGTTGAAGACAACATACCATCTTTAAGCAAGGGTGGGGAGATTGAGATTCCACATCCAGTAATCCACATCTAGTAATCGATGAAAAATGGTACTAGTATCCAGCCGAGTGGGAGTACACCGCTAGACGCTAGTGGGAGTGTACCAGATAGTGGGAGTGCACCACCAGGCGCTTAAGATTCTCAGGTAGTACAGTGTATGGTAATGAGGAAAAGTTCTTTGTCGCTGTTTTGAAATTGAGGAAGACATTGTAGACATTAAAATTTTGGTAATATTTTAATTACCGATTGATTAAGTACTAATTAATTAAATTTTGATGATGCCAAAAATTGGTAAGAGTAAAGTAGAGCAATTTAAGGAGAGAGAGAGAGAGAGTGAGAGACTATTTTTTGTATGTGGTTCGGCCCTGTTAATAAAGGTACCTACGTCCACGGGTGTGTCTGAGCACGTTCACTAGCAGATCACCGGCGGGCCTGGTGAGCCAACAAAGAGGGGCGACACTCCCAGTAATACCGGCCGGGTGTACGCATATAATGGTGAATTTTGTAGAGGTGCTGTGTAGACTCAAGAGTTGGCTGCCCCCTCAATGGGGGGTGAGTGGTCTCTTTTATAGATGCAAGAGACCTACTCATACATGGATAAGGAAATATAATCCTATTAGGGTGTGATTGACACCAATCAAGTAAGTTTCCTAATTGTTTTAGGATTGATTGACATTAATTGTGGGAGTTTCCCAATTGGATTAGGAAATAGATGCACTTTCCATTAGTCTTCTAGCTTGAGTAGGAAACTGCCCATAATTTTGGGCGTATCAGCTGCCCCCCATTTCCAAGATTGGTCAGATGCTATATCGGGGCAAGTTTGGAAATCAGTTTGATGTTACTTGCCACTGTCTGAGTACTTGTAGAAGCTGCCTCGGGGCTTTTGAGCCTGATGAGTCCTCGGGAACTGACTGAGAGGTGAGACCCAGCCTAGCTCGGGACCTTTAGTTGCTCGGGAACTGACCGGGAGTTGAGACCCGGCCTAATCCGGAGTCTTTGAATGCTCGGGAAGTGACCGAGAGTTGAGACTCGGCCTACTTCGGAGTCTTTTTTGCTTGAGTTAGCTCCCAGGATGGTTATCTTCTGTCCGTAAACCTTCGTCAAGGCTGTGGGTAGAAGGATTTTACCATGTTGGACAAGCCGACCTAAAGCGCATTGCTCTAGGGTCCTTTTTACTGTTAACTCCCCAGGATGGTTGTCTTCTGCCCAGCCAGCCTTCGTCAAGACTGTTGGGAGAAGAGCTTGACCATGTTGGTGGAGCCGACCTAAATCACGTTGCTTTAGGGTCCTTTTACTCCTCTATCGTCGGCCAACCTAAGAGATTTTAGTCACCTCTATCGTCGGTCTGGACCTAAGTGGAGTTAATGTCTCTGAGTACTGTAGGTGCTCGGGTCGTCCAAGATTTTGACTTGGTTATCCGCGAGGCCTGTAAATACCCGGTGTGATTACCTGTTTAGTTCACTGCGTCATCTTGCCCCCCAAGCTTTCGCTAAGACGAGGGTCTTACAGAGGCTATGATCTGTAGGTAACCGACCTGGAACATGGTGGTTGCAGGGTCTTTTGAAGCTTGCCATCATCAGCCACCTAGGAGGTTTTGCCTCCATCGTCGGCTGGACCTAAGCGAAGCCGGTGCCTCGGGCGTGACCCCGAGGTCTTTGGTGCCTGGGTTCGGAGCCCGAGGTCTTTTAGCGCCTGAGTTCGGAGCTCGAGGTCTTTTTAGTGCCTGAGTTCGGAGCTCGAGGTCTTTTTCGTGCCTCGGGGTTAGGCCCGAGGTCTTTGGCTGCCTCGGGGTTAGGCCCGAGGTCTTTGTACAAGTTCTCTGACAATCGGTGGAGCCTCATGTGGTGATCAAGCAGGTACCAATGTAGTCGGGCTCTTCTAGACCGATGGAGACATGAGGTCGGATCAGGGTCGTTGTGCTTCTGACTTCTCTGTGCTGGAGGCAAAGTCGGAACTGTTTGATCCTGACCGATGTGAACTGGAGGTCGGGTCGGGACTGCCGAACCATGCCTGTTGTGAGCTGGAGATCCGGTCGGGGCTGCTTGACCCGGACTGTTGTGAACCGGTAGTCGGGTCGGGATTGCCGGACTCAGACCTCTGTGAACTGGAAGAACTGTAAGAACTCCGGGGCTGATCTCGCTTTCGCTTACTTCTGGAAGACTCGTTGCTTTCTTGCCCGGTGTATTTGGTCTTCAGAAACTCTTCAGTGTCAATATATTTTCCAACCCTCTCAGAGAGCTCAACCAAAGTTTCCGGTCGGTTTCTGTGGAACGACGCGGCGCACTTGGTGTGTTGAACTCCCGAGCAGAAGGCTATGATGGCGATTGTCTCGTTCAAATTGCGGATTTGAAGCTTCTGTTGGTTGAACCGGTCGGTGAACTCCTTGAGGGACTCATTATTCCGTTGTCTGACTGTTAGTATTTGCATGTCTAGCTTTGGCCGCTCATGCATACCGGCGAACTGGTTGATGAACTGCCTGCTAAGTTGTTTGAAACTGCAGACCGACCGGGGCTCCAAGGAGTAGAACCACTGCATGGCCGGGCCTTTCAAAGTGCTGGGGAAGGCTAGGCAGTGTAGCTCATCGGAGTTGGTGGCTAGGGCCATCTGAGCCTTATAGGTTCGGACGTGGTCGATCGGGCTTCCCGAGCCGTTGTATGAATCTAGCCGAGGCTGCTTGAATTTGCGCGGGATAGAGAACCTCGTGATCTGGCTGGAGAATGGTGACTCTGTCTCGGTATTGGCTTGATTCGGAACACAGTTTTGACCAAGCTTTTTGGCCACTCCGTCGATCTGTTTCTGTAAGTACTTAATTCGGGCTTCCACTCCTTCCCGACCGGTATCTGAGGAATTGGTCGGGTTGGTGGAAGAGGCTTCTTCATGGCAGGGTGTTGTCCTCTGGGATCGAGCTCGGCTATGACTCCGGGTAACCGTTCGCCTAGGGACGACTTGGCTCTTGACCGAGTGACCCTGGACTGATTCCCGGGCCATATGCTCCTGCTTTTCCTCTCGGGCAACACGCCCACTGTTGATGTCTCTGGCATCCTCAACATGGGACGGGTTGGCTCGGGCCCGTTGTCTGGTCAAGATCGGTTCTCGACCGTACGCAATGTTCCCGGGTCGTTTCCCGGCCACTGGAGGATTGCTTTGCTGGGCTAGCAGTGCTTCGATCTGTTGCTGGATTTGACGCTGGCCCTCCAAGAGTTGTGTGAGGGTTGCGGTGATTTGCTCATATGTCGGGACTGCTGCAGTCGACGCCGGGGCCGAAGGAACATCCCGGTCGGACTGCTGCGCAGCCTTCTTTGGTGGCATATTGATCAGTCAAGAATTTGTTGATGAGAAGAATTGTCATTTCCCACAGACGGCGCCAAACTGATGATGCCAAAAATTGGTAAGAGTAAAGTAGAGCAATTTAAGGAGAGAGAGAGAGTGAGAGACTATTTTTTGTATGTGGTTCGGCCCTGTTAATGAAGGTACCTACGTCCACGGGTGTGTCTGAGCACGTTCACTAGCAGATCACCGGCGGGCCTGGTGAGCCAACAAAGAGGGGCGGCACTCCCAGTAATACCGGCCGGGTGTACGCATATAATGGTGAATTTTGTAGAGGTGCTGTGTAGACTCAAGAGTTGGCTGCCCCCTCAATGGGGGGTGAGTGGTCTCTTTTATAGATGCAAGAGACCTACTCATACATGGATAAGGAAATATAATCCTATTAGAGTGTGATTGACACCAATCAAGTAAGTTTCCTAATTGTATTAGGATTGATTGACATTAATTGTGGGAGTTTCCCAATTGGATTAGGAAATAGATGCACTTTCCATTAGTCTTCTAGCTTGAGTAGGAAACTGCCCATAATTTTGGGCGTATCAAATTTAATTATTACAATTAGTCAAAATCAAAAAATCAAAAAATCAAAATAATCTCAAATATGGGCCCCACAAGATACAAGTGGACCAATTTATTTGTGACATGTGTAATATACACCATATGAGACCATATAAATAATGGTCTCTAAAATGTTGACACGTGTCAAAATCTCAAGGAACGACTTCAAATCAACGGTTAGGATGTATTGGCTCTCAAATTAAAACTCTACACCCTAAGCCTATAAA
This sequence comes from Hydrangea macrophylla, assembly GCA_033977485.1. NCBI lineage: Eukaryota > Viridiplantae > Streptophyta > Magnoliopsida > Cornales > Hydrangeaceae > Hydrangea > Hydrangea macrophylla. The sequence goes on along the minus strand of CM066984.1, from coordinate 80,295,661 downwards.
TAGAGGTCTCCACCCATGTAGAATGGACTTTTGGCCTTTCAATAAGTTGAGATTTCTCCACAAAAATTGAGAGCTCTCTCTCTTACATTCAAATCAACCAAGCCTTTCTGAAGAACAAACATGCAGTTTGTTGTTCTTCAGATTCAAGTCAAGTCTGTTTAATCCGTGCTTCAAGAAGTTGAAGGAAGATTAATCGTTCGTTTGTTCGAGATCAAGCCCCGACCCTCGTTCAAGCTTTCTTACAAGCACTTCATCCAGCGTGAAGATTTGAAGGACAAATCTACGGTTCAAGAACAAGCTCCAGAAGCCCTTGAATCGTGAACAATCAAGGAGATCGAATCAAAGGAATTTTCTTTTCATTGTAAAAGAATTATACAGAGAATGTACTCATATTTTCTAAAATCAATAAAATCATATTTGCTCCTCAATTTTCTCGTTATTTCTATACTTGAATTTTGTTGCGTACAAATTTCTGGCACGCCCGGTGGGACCTCTCTGCCTTTCATCTCTTTCTCCTACATCAAAGTTTCAAAATCCTACTCTAGCAACATTCAATGGCATCTAAGAAGGTTCAACTTCCCAAAGATACCAAGAATAGTGGCAAGAACGTTGTTGCAAGTAGCAATAGCAACTCCTCTGCAAAGAGCACCGACAGCGTCTCTTCAGGGCCATTCACCCGTAGCAAAACAAAAGTTGCTACCTCCGTCGGTGGTCAAGCCACTCCGCTAAAATCAGCACACGTGAAGGCTCATGCGGTTGTCAACACTGCTCCTATGGGGACAAAAATGGATGACATGTTGCACCCCAAGAAACTTCCAGTTATTACAGTGGATGAAACTGTGAAGAACTTCTCAGCGTGTTCATCTCACTCGATCTCAGATGCTGAATCAGACTCAGATTCGTCCTCAGGGTCCTCTCCAGGAAACCTGAAAAAGTTCATTCCCTCGAAGCACATAAGCTCTAACACGTCTTCCTACACAATGGAGATGCCGGTCATGATGACCAATACAACTTCAATCGAAGAGCAATTAGCCACGATGGCTCGTACAATTGAACAACTTACGAAGACTGTTGAAGAAAAGGACTTACAAATAGCTTCTTTGATGAACAAGTTGGAGGGTCAAAACATAGGGGAGTCAAGCCAAAGCCTGAAACACCCTCCTGGATTTACACCTCCAATTACATCCACAACGGATGACCAACTGGTGCCGCCTACTAAACGAGAGGGTGAGTAAATTGCTACCTCAACATCCGTTGGTGCGTTATCTGTCCAACAGCTCCATGACATGATAACAAATACAATAAGAGCACAATATGGTGGCGCTCCTCAAAGTAATCGCATGTATTCAAAGCCTTACACGAAAAGGATTGACGATATGAGAAGTTCCAACAATTCGATGGAAAGGGCAACCCTAAGCAACATGTCGCCCACTTTGTTGAAACATGCAACAACGCTGGAACTGAAGGGGATCTTCTCGTCAAGCAGTTTGTCCGTACCCTTAAAGGCAATGCTTTTGATTGGTACACCGACTTGGAGTCACAATCAATTGATAGTTGGGAACAGATAGAGCGAGAATTTCTGAATCGCTTTTACAGCACTGATCGGTAGAGAACTAATCCTATTTATACGCCTTAACGTGCATTTGTTAGTACTTTTTATCCTGTTTTTGTATATTTTTACTTTGTTTTCTAGTTTCTGACAGGTTTTGGAAGAAATCAACTAAACCAGGCTAAACAGGGTGAAAAAGCATAGTTGAAGAAGCTGAAAAATCCAAGTCGTGCGCGCGACCCGCGCCCGCGAAATCCGAGAATCGCTCGCGCGATCCGCTCGCGCGAGAACCCCAGAATCGCTCGCGCGATCCGCGCGCGCGAAGGTCCAATTGTCGCGCTCGCGCGACCCGCTCGCGCGATATGTCCAAAAATCAATGTTGCGTATTTCAGTGTACTGAAGACTCCTGTGCAAACGAAACTGCTGAACGACGTCCAGACTGTAAATTACATGCGTTTCAGTTCGTTTCGGGTTGGGAAGCCTTCCAAAGCTTGTGTAAACTCTATATATACTTAGTTTTAATAGTTTTTAGGGGTTGGCAATTATTATACACACCATATACAACCATACTTCCAGCCCTTGAAGAGGGAGAAGCAAGGAGAAGAAGAAGAAGACTAAGGATCTCCATGGCCTCCTCCATCAACTACTTGCCGATCTCTACTCCTATGGCAGCTTAGATCATCGATCTAGGGTTTCAATGAAGCCCTAGATGAGTAATAGGGTTTTATTTATGCTTTTATTTTAGTTCTATTATGTATGGATGACAGTCACATGTTTAGAGGATTTTTATAAATAAATCGTACTACTATTGATTAAATCATTGCTTTCAGAATTTATTCTTGTCTTAGATCTATTTTGACTGTGATGTGCTCAACGATCTATTCTTGCTGTGCTTGTTTAGATTGTTTACATGTGATGGTGCTTTATTGATTCGTGCTATCAAGTATCCGAATAGTCCATGCCTAGGTTAGACGGATTAGATCACAACCCTAGTTTAGTGTGAGATGATTCGTGCTACCCGAAGATGGATTATGTTGGTGCTTGAACCGTGATTATCTTTTTGTCGGAGGAATTGGGCTTGTAGCTACAATTCCCCATATTCATCCAACGTAATAAGCTAAAGTAATTCATAAATATTCCTATTACGAATCTAGTGGTGGATTTGTAATCCTAGGTTCCCTTAAACATTCATTAAAAACACTTTTAATTGCTTTCATAGTTTAGATTTATTTTATTGTTCTTAGTTTAATTAAATTCAAATCAAAATTCGTTTTTCCTAATTAATTAGACTTAGGTTTTTAAAATTAAGTTGCTGTAGTAATCAATCTCTGTGGGTTCGACCTTTACTTCCACACTGCAAATCCTTTGAAAAGTAAAGAATACTTTTATATCTTGATATTGACAACATCAATTTTTGGCGCCGTTGCCGGGGATTGTATTACTACTCTTAGTTTTATAATCGTAGTTTAGTTAATTCGTAAATATTAGATTAGGTTTCCTTTTCTTATTTTTCGTTTTATTTTTAGTTACTAACTTGTTTTTTTTTTATTTTGTAGTCAACGTTTCCGAGTGGAGTAGCTAATTACATCAAAGGAGCTTACGCAAATAAAAATATAAATACAATTAAATAAATTGCTTCCTTTGGAATTTGCTTTAAACCGCTGTAAGTCAGGGCGCTTTGACGCACTATTTGCATTAGTTTAGGGTTGATTGCACTGCATTAGCTAGGAAACCCGGGGCGCTGGGGTTGACGCGGTCATTGCATTACAGGATAATTTGCATGCATCATAGTAGTTGAGTGCTTGTTATCTTATTTGCGTGATTGTATTTGTTTATTTTGTTTAGCTAGTCTTTGTTTTTAGTTTCTTTTCTTTTGTTTTAGTTTATGTTGGGTACACGTTCACATAAACCAAATTTAAAATCTTTCGATCTTGAACTTGAACGTACCTTAAGAACTAGTAAGTCCACAACCCGAGCTTCTAGAGCTAGGTTGCAAGACGACGAATCAACTCCGATTCCGTCGTCGTTGTTTGAGGCCGAAATTCAGAGTACCCGCGAACGGTTAAGGAAAACTCGAACTTTTCAAATTAAACCGATTAAAATGGCTGACGGTGGAAATAACGAAAACAACCAAAATAACAACGGAGCTAATATGAATAATCTTAATATACCGCCACCTCCTCCACTTATAAATTATTTTATTCCTACTACTTACACGCCACAAGCCGGTATCGAATTACCGGAGGCGACGGCATCTCACTTTGAGATAAAGTCGTCTACGATCTCGCTACTACCGTCTTTCCATGGCCGTATAAATGAAGATCCATATAAACACTTAGGAGATTTTCAAGACATATGTTCCACTTTGAAAATTCAAAATCTTACTGATGATGAGTTAAAAATGCGGCTCTTTCCATTCTCGTTAAAGGACAAAGCTAAATATTGGCTCCAATCTTTGAAGCCAAACACAATTAGAACATGGGAAGACTTACACACCGCATTTTTACAAAAGTTTTTCCCGATTATGCGTACAAACCAGATAAGAAAATCAATAACCAATTTTGTAATGCAAGATGGGGAATCACTTTACGACACGTGGGAAAAATTTAAAGAATTACTACGCTCGTGTCCACATCATCAAGTTCCTAAGTGGCAGTTGGTCCAGGTCTTTTACGAGGGACTTATTCCTTCGGTCCGTAATACCGTCGATGCCGTTTGTGCGGGGACTTTCCTACACAAAAGCGCCGACGAGGCCTGGAAAATTTTTGAAACACTAAGTGAGAATTCGATGCATCAGGCTGTGTCGGTACGTTCTGAGGGATACCTTCAACCTAAGCGAGAGGTGAAAGTTGAGTCAAGTCAATCAATTCAAATACAAGAATTAAATAGAAAACTTGACCGACTTATGCAAATGAACAAACCGTCTAATCCATCCTCTTTAGAAGTATGTGCATTATGTTCTGAACCGTCCCATAATATCTTTGCATGTCCTTCTGCATCTCAATATCCGGAATTTGTTGAACAACACGTTAATTCTATGCAACAATTCCCACAAAATAATTATAATCCTAGGTCGACTAATTTTCCAAATACGTACCGACCCCAATACCAACAAGGTCAATACCAACCACCTCCTCCACCTCCACGCAATAATGCATTTGAGGAGAAGGTGTTGGCCTCACTTGAAAACTTTGGTTCGGTGGTTCAGTTAGTACACTCTCACACACAATCCATTGCAAAACTGGAGTCCCAAGTAGGGCAAATTGTTAATACATTAAACCGTTTAACTGAGAATAAGTTGCCGAGTCAACCTACTCAGCAACCTAAGGGGCAATACGCAGTGGGTAGTACGAGTGAGAGCGTGAACGCTGTTTCGACTAGGACGACTACTCGAGATGAGGAAGTTGTTGTAATTCCGGATGGGGGTGAGAAAGATAAAAATTTAAATTTGAATAAAGAAAAAGATGAGGATGTGAATCAAAGTAGAAAAGAAAATGAACCGGTCTCAACGAATTATATTCCGAGAATGCCATATCCACCAAACGTTGAGGGACCGTCACATTCGCCTAAGAAAGGGTCTAAGGTTGAGGATATACGCGAGGTGTTCAAACAAGTTAAAATAAATATTCCTTTCCTCGACGCCATAAAACAAATTCCCGCTTATGCTAAATGTTTAAAAGACCTTTGCACTCAAAAGCGTAAAATACGCAGTCATACTCCTAAAAAGGTCTTTCTCACGGAAAAAGTAAGCTCTATATTCCAACACGCTCCTCCGAAATATAAAGATCCAGGTACGCCTACGATTTCATGTGTCATAGGTGACACTATCATTCATAGGGCTCTCCTTGACTTAGGAGCTAGTGTTAACCTTATACCTTATCACGTCTATCAACAACTAGGACTAGGTGAACTGAAACCTACGGCCGCTACTATACAATTAGCGGATCGTTCTATTAAAATTCCTAGAGGAATCGTCGAGGACGTTTTGGTTAAAGTTGATCAATGCTTCTATCATGTAGATTTTATGGTCCTTGACACTGAACCCGGGCTAGATGCTAGGAAACATACTCCTGTCATCTTAGGCCGTCCATTCTTAGCAACCGCCAACGCACGTGTTAACTGTCGGACGGGGGTAATGAAAGTGTCGTTTGGGAACATGAACTTAAAATTGAACGTTTTTAACGCTATGGATCAACCTCATAAAGACGACGATTACCTATGTGAGGCGGAAGGTGAGGTAAAACGGAATATTGCGCCTACCAAAGAAATAAATGTGAGTGGGGAAAACAATATAGCGGACGATGATGAGTGGATGAATCCTAATCCCGTGGACCCTAATACGGAATCTACTCGGAAGGTAAGAAATCGACTTGAACTTAATGACAATTCGTCAATCGAATTACTTCGAAGCGACGTAGTTTCTGCTTACCATCGGGCTCTTCCTGGCATCTTAAAGGGTTCACAGTCTGATTTACGGCCTCCATAAAGTCTTGAGCTAGAATGGTCTAGCTAAAGACGTAAAAGATAGCGCTTCTTGGGAGGCAACCCAAGCTTTATTTCATCCGTTTATCTTGTTTTTGGTCGTTTTTGAGTCTGTTTGAGTCTGTTTTGGACATTCTGGATAGGTTTGGGGGTTGGAATTAATTTATTTTAATAGCATATACATAATTTTAAACAAAAAATGGAAAACACCATTCTCGTGCGCGCGGCCCGCTCGCGCGAGACGTCGCTCGCGCGGCCCGCTGGCGTGAGATTGCCACTTAGTGTTTTTCGTTGCTTTTCTTTATTACGAGGCCTCAGCAGTTACTCGCGCCTGGAATCGCGGGCGCGAGGCACCTCGCTCGCGCGAAAATTTTCAAGGAAAAAAAAAAAAAAAATTGGGATTCGCGCGCGCGACGGCCGCTCGCGCGGACCGCTCGCGCGATTTCCCCATTTTCTGTTTTTTTTTTTCCTTTGTTTTCTGTATCCTTCCCCCACACTGGTTCTAATAGTTTTTACGTTTCTGTTTTTGTTTATTACGTCAGTTTCGATCGAGTTCGTTGTTGTTTTCCTTGTTACATTTGTTCTTTTTCGTTTCGTTTCATTTCTTTTTCATTTGATAGTTTAGTTTAATTTAGATTAGTTTTTCAATTTCTATGTTATATTTGTGTTTCTTTTACTTTTAATATTCTTTTGTTAGTTCTTTTCGTTTATCTAGAAGTAACAGGTAACATTGAAATTTATACCATATTCCTTGGTGTTAACCTGTATATGCTTGTCAAGATCGAGGTACTATCGTTCCTTATGTACTCTCCTTTCTTTCGTTTTATTGTTTCATTAGGGACAATGAAAGGTTTAGGTTTGGGGGTATGCACACACATGCACATTAGTTTATGCTAAATTTTAAAATTTTTTCAATAAGTGTGTTTAAATAAACGATAGTACTAACGTTTTTGCAATATCAATTTGATACTTCTTGTTCAATAACTTTGAATTGTTATAGAATGGTAAACATGAGAATATGTGATTAATCATTTGCTAAAGTCATGTTGAAATATTTTAAGTTATGTATTGTTTGAATCGTAGTTTTATATCATAGATTTGCACATAAACCTATGCACTGCACGTAGTCATTGGAATACATGTTGGTTGGGAACTATAATATAATTCGGATTTCTAGATAACACAAGGTGGAGACTAAACCCAGTGAGCTTCTGAGCCTATCTTTTCTTTTTAGAGGGTTATAAATACATTGTGTTTGTCGAATTTCATTGAAATAGCGCATCTACTTGTTGTTTAGTCTCATTATTCTTGTTTTGGTTGATAATCAAGTTAAAATATTTGTTACCATGCTAAATAATCTTCCGTCGTAAACGTTGAAGAACCATATCACCCTAGGACATGATTGTAGGCCTTCTTTGTTTACTGCCGGCCGATAAGAGATAAAATTTCCTTAGTTCTCCCTTTTGAGCTATTAAAATGCCATTTCTTTCTTAAATTACCATTATCCTTGTTTTTGCTCCAATTTGGCCAACTTGGAGTTCACTTCTGAAAGATTGATCACCTTTTAGTGGTGTTAAGGCGATGTGTGATTGAGAAGAAGAAGAAGATAAGATGCTATTGGGGTAGTTGCTTGGTATTCAATGAATAATCATTTGAGACGCAAGAAAAGGAAAAAGAAAAGGAAAAGAAAATAAAGAAGAGGAAGGTTGAAAATAAAAAAATTGAAAAGAATGAAAAGAAGAGAATGAGAAGATGAAGTTGGTAGAAGAAATGAATGAAAGAAATTGAACATGCCTTACAATGCCATTCGTAAACCTACCCAATTAATCCTTTCTATCCTTTTTCAGTACCTGAGCCACATTACAACCTTTAAAAAGTCCTATTTGATCCTAGAAAATATGGTTTGGATATAAAAACGATGGGAGAGGGATTAAAACATGGTAATGATTAATTTCTCTTGAGTATTGGCATCCTATCCATGAGACTACTATTTTTTTCGTGTCATGCGTCTTTTTCGAGTCATATGTGAGCATTTCTCATTTTGAAAACATATTTCTTTTACTCACATATTTTAGAAAAATTACACCTGTTTCTGAGTGTTTCATGTTAGAGTGTAATTGACATTGTGAGATTCGTAGTCGAAGCATAGTTGGATGGTTATCCGAGTTATATTCCATGTTCATGACATGCGCGTGTTCATTTGACTACCATATCACACACGTGCAATCTTATGAGGAACTCTATTGATTCTTGCATTGCATACACTTGATTGTTTTTCATGATGTAGGTGAACGTTTGATTCCGTTTTCTTCTTGTTCATTATTCTATTTCGAATCATTGGTTTATAATAAGGAGTATTGAATATTATGTTTTTCATTTTTAATAAAACTTTTTAAGTTTACAAGTTAATAAATATGGTTGTGGGTAACTTGTTGACGAGAACCCTCACGAGACTTCACTCGTCCGACTAGGGACACCTAGGGGTTTAAAAGGCTTGTTGCATACGCTAAATGCAATCGTGATCCATACGAAAATGGAATAGATTTTTATTAGTAGTTTTGCTCGAGGACTAGCAAAATGTAGGTTTGGGGGTGTGATCGGTAGAGAACTAATCCTATTTATACGCCTTAACGTGCATTTGTTAGTACTTTTTATCCTGTTTTTGTATATTTTTACTTTGTTTTCTAGTTTCTGACAGGTTTTGGAAGAAATCAACTAAACCAGGCTAAACAGGGTGAAAAAGCATAGTTGAAGAAGCTGAAAAATCCAAGTCGCGCGCGCGACCCGCGCCCGCGAAATCCGAGAATCGCTCGCGCGATCCGCTCGCGCGAGAACCCCAGAATCGCTCGCGCGATCCGCGCGCGCGAAGGTCCAATTGTCGCGCTCGCGCGACCCGCTCGCGCGATATGTCCAAAAATCAATGTTGCGTATTTCAGTGTACTGAAGACTCCTGTGCAAACGAAACTGCTGAACGACGTCCAGACTGTAAATTACATGCGTTTCAGTTCGTTTCGGGTTGGGAAGCCTTCCAAAGCTTGTGTAAACTCTATATATACTTAGTTTTAATAGTTTTTAGGGGTTGGCAATTATTATACACACCATATACAACCATACTTCCAGCCCTTGAAGAGGGAGAAGCAAGGAGAAGAAGAAGAAGACTAAGGATCTCCATGGCCTCCTCCATCAACTACTTGCCGATCTCTACTCCTATGGCAGCTTAGATCATCGATCTAGGGTTTCAATGAAGCCCTAGATGAGTAATAGGGTTTTATTTATGCTTTTATTTTAGTTCTATTATGTATGGATGACAGTCACATGTTTAGAGGATTTTTATAAATAAATCGTACTACTATTGATTAAATCATTGCTTTCAGAATTTATTCTTGTCTTAGATCTATTTTGACTGTGATGTGCTCAACGATCTATTCTTGCTGTGCTTGTTTAGATTGTTTACATGTGATGGTGCTTTATTGATTCGTGCTATCAAGTATCCGAATAGTCCATGCCTAGGTTAGACGGATTAGATCACAACCCTAGTTTAGTGTGAGATGATTCGTGCTACCCGAAGATGGATTATGTTGGTGCTTGAACCGTGATTATCTTCTTGTCGGAGGAATTGGGCTTGTAGCTACAATTCCCCATATTCATCCAACGTAATAAGCTAAAGTAATTCATAAATATTCCTATTACGAATCTAGTGGTGGATTTGTAATCCTAGGTTCCCTTAAACATTCATTAAAAACACTTTTAATTGCTTTCATAGTTTAGATTTATTTTATTGTTCTTAGTTTAATTAAATTCAAATCAAAATTCATTTTTCCTAATTAATTAGACTTAGGTTTTTAAAATTAAGTTGTTGTAGTAATCAATCTCTGTGGGTTCGACCTTTACTTCCACACTGCAAATCCTTTGAAAAGTAAAGAATACTTTTATATCTTGATATTGACAACATCAAGCACTCGTCGCACGGTCAGAATGATCGAGCTCACCAGTACTAAGCAATGGAAAGACGAATCCGTGGTGGACTCTATGGTAGTGAATACTGTTCCCGTAAAGATCCCCTCAAAGGATAAAATGGAAGCAATAACGAAACAAGACCAACCTCGTGAAAGTCAGAAGCAACGATCAACGCTCAAAGAGTTGCAGGATGTAGATTAATATGCACGCAAGCATACGAGTCGGGTTTAGGTCACTTACCTAGCGGAATAACCCGACGGATCGCCAAACGGTGTTGTTACGAGCCCGGCGTCTTCACCCACGAATTGCTGCTCCATGTTGCCTCCGTGTACTCTCTTATACTTCGCGTAGGTCGTGAAGATCACTACTAGAGCGGTCCTCGTACGTATCACGTGCTAAATCCCATGGCTCCTTTGGTGATGGCCAAGAGAGAGATGAACCGTGAGAGAGAGAGGGAGAGAGAGAGAGAGGCTGCTATGTATGTTAGGGGATCTCCCAATATGTTGTGTTTATATCATATATATATACACACACATAATATCCAAACCCTAGGGCTCCAAGAGCCATGGCCCATTGGACCCGGTCCAATGTATATGGGTGCCCGTATGGCCCACATATTTCTTACATCTCCCACTCACCCACATAGGGCTAGTTCTAAAACCAATCTCTCGAAACAGAACTTCTCATCTCTTCATACAGGGAAATAGAATGTGCGACCTTACGAAAAGAAAGTACAGCGACAGGAGTGTAATGCCAAATCATCACCATAACCAGCAAGACACATCACTCGGAAGCTTCTCGTGTATGCCTTAGACGATTCAACCACACCGGACATAGCATTCTCAATCCCTCGGTGAAAAGAATTGCTGTACCATCTCAATGTAATGTACTCATGACATATCAGTAACAATTTACGATTGTCGCAGGCCTGCTAATGAGTCACAAAAACATGGTGTGTTATTGAATGGTCTTCCCTGAGCCCACATGTCAATCCGACTAACTTGACCGCTTGCCCAGACACACCCCATAGAACGGAATAATCTCATCGTCCTAGGATAGCATGCTAAAGTAACTGTCATCAAGCGTCCTCTTCATGACATAGTCTCAAGTCGTGAAGGCAACCTAGTTTGTAGGATAACCAATGTCTTGGATATGCTACATGGCTCACACAGCAATGAAGAGGAATCCATTCACTGCTCCACAGTCGATCGCGAAAGCACATACAGTATGAAATGTATGCTATGGCGTTCTTCCATAAAAATGGGCATGTCACTCTATGTTTGAAAAAACAAGTAACGCCATACGAATCTTAGTCTAGACGTTACACAAAACGTCTAACCTGAGTCTCCCAGCACAGTCGCTCCTCTTAGCGCCCGTCTGAAAACTCACATTCGGCTGTAAACAGGCTACATAGAGTCGTGGGATATCTCTATGTTCGACCAAGTATAAGGTCTCATCTTAGATCCATCTAAGGCGACATATAGAAATAATAGGGTTTATATCTAGCTCGCTGTTCTTATACTGCGTAGATATAAGTGTTCAAGCTCGCTTTCTAAGCGCTATGGACACACATGTCCTAGCTAGCTATCTAAGCGCCATGAACACAAATGTCTCATCTTGCTCGCCATCTAAGCGCCATGGACACGCATGCCCTAGTTCACTATCTCGGCGCCAAGGTGAATCACCCGTGTGAGCAGGTCGATTCAAGCCCGGTGACATATAAGAAATGTGCATCCGTTCCACTTATAACAAATATATGTATGGAAAACAACTAGTTTATAAAAACTTGAATAATAATGTCAATATCACAATAAAATGTCTAAGCACATCAAATCCCCAATTGGAGATATACCTCAAGACAAATTCCCTTAGCGCAAACTACATCTCAAAATGTGACAAAAACGAATGTCTATGTGCTAAAATGATTTTTGAGATCTTTTGCATATGCTCAGGCTTATGTGTTATCACCATAGATAAGCACAACCTCATCACTATGAGATAAAGAGCCTAGCCACTGCAAAAACTCTTAAACCAAAACAGCTTCTCTTACAACTGCAGAGCACACCACATATTATGCTTCCATCGCGGACAGCATAAGGCAAGGTCCACAGTACTCCTGCGAATATATCGCAAGATACTCTTCACTACTCTCTAGTGACAGGACCATGGTTGCTACGACAACGACTAATTAAACCAACCGCATAGCAGACATCTGACCGAGTACACACATTAGCATACTTCAGATTCCCTATTGCGGACGGATATGGAAAACTGGACATTTGTTTCCTCTTCTCATTATTCTTAAGACATTGATCTAAGGTCAAGGTGAGTCCCCCCAAAAATGGGATGTCTATGGGTTTTCAGTTTTTCATGTGAAAACGTTCAAGAACCTACATCTTGTAAGTCCCTCGAGACAAACAGAGGAGCTTCTGAGAACAATATCTCACAGTCTAAACTTCCAACACATAGTTGGAATCACCCATGTCCTCAATCTCAAACTGAGAGGACAACCACTCTCAAGTGGCGACAATGGAACTCATCTCATTCCTAGCTAAAAGGACGTCATCAACATATAAAGAATTAAAACACTTTCCTTGGACCATTTAATGTACACACATTGTACCACTGCCTAGACGATCTGAGATAATAAATAGATCGTTTGAGACAGCACACTTTTGCGCTCATTCCCTTTGGTCACAACACCAATGGGATGATCCATATTTATCTTGTCGTCTTGTTCTCCATTGAGAAAAGAACAGTTTAAACATCCAACTAAAAAGGTTCAAAAACTAAATATGTGACAATTGCTAGGATAAGGCGAATGAAGTCAGATCTCACCCTTTGGGAGAACATGTTTCCATGGTCTATACCCTCTCTGGGTACCAACTATCGCCACAAGGCGCGCCTAATACTTGTCAATTGGACCATCTGCCTTGCGTTAGATTTTAAAAACACACTAGTCTCCAATAGTCTTACGCACAGGCGGAATGTCAACTAACTCCCAGACTTTATTCGCGTCCATAGAGCTCATCTCATCTGGCATAGCAACTATCCACTCAGCTTCAGCGGACGAAGAAAAACGCTTCAACAAAAGAAGCAGGCTCATCCTCATCCACTTGTGCACACATTTGCACACATATGAAAATGTCTTCCTCAATTTCAAAACAGTGATAGGGAACTTTTTCCTCATCACCATACAGTGTACTACCTGAGAATCTTGAGTGCCTAGTGGTGCACTCCCACTATCTGGTACACTCCCACTAGCGTCTAGCGGTGTACTCCCACTTGGGTGTGAGACTAGTACCATTTTACAGCGATTATTGGATGTGGATTCTCAATCTCCCCACCCTCGCTTAAAGATGGTATGTTGTCTTCAACATCCTCCAACTCATAGAGGTCAAGATATCTCTTAGTAATACAAATCTGGGGAAGTCATTTTCAATATCATGTGGCACCATTTCTGTCATTCTTATACCCGTTTGTTCTTTATACGTAACATAGGCTGTCGAGCTATTAGAATTCCTTATATAGGTATGCTTTCTAGCTCTCGAGCGTAGTTTCTCGCACTTATGCGAGGTATAGTGAACATAGCCTCCTGAGCTCCACGGGCGCAAATGCTCCGAAATGAGTTTTCGCCTTTCCATAGCTCATAAGGGGGTAGAAGGAACTGACTGAGGAGAGGCACTCTACTATGTAGGCAGCAATCAAGAGTACATCCTCCCAAAACAACTTTGGGAGGTTGACTTGCGCCATCATAGTCCTAGCCATATCTAGGAATGTCCTATTCCTTCTTTCTACAACACCATATTGTTGCAGAGTTTTCGGAACATAAAGTTGTCTGCGTATCCCCTTTTTCCTCACACAATTCCCAGAACTGATTAGATAAGCACTCGCGATCCTCACATCGCGCGAAATCATCTATAAAAGTGAGAAAATAAGAGGCTCCATGACGTGCCTTTACAATCATAGGTCCACAGATATCTGAGTGAACTAGTTCTAATGCTTGAGTAGCTCTAATAGCCTCTCTAAAAGGCTTTCGGCATGCTTTGCCAACTAAGCAAGACTCACACATAGGTAGGTCAACCTTAGCGAGTGGGCCCAAAAGGGCTTCTCGAGCCAATCAAGTCATCCTATCACATCCTATGCGTTCAAGTCTAGCATGCTATGTCTCAGAATAAATTAACAGAGAAAACTAGAATTTATGAAAACAATTCTTAAGCAGTTATCCTTAGATAACCATGTCCTAGTAACACTACTACCCAAAATTGTCCATCCTATTACCACCGAACTGAAAAACGCCCTCGATTGCGCTCTTCCACCTTGTCAGCCTTGGGCGCAAACTTGCTCGCCCCACCCTGCCTCTAGGCGGGTTTACCCTTACCATTGCGTTTAGGCCCACTGGCCTTGCGCCTACTTCCACTTATGGAAGTAGTGGTCAAGAGTGTAGCTATACGGTTCGCCTCACCTTTTGGCGCTCCGTATTCAGCTCAACATGTCAGAAAATGTCAAAACCAAAAATTTAACATTTCCGTTATGGATCATGATTTGTTTTCTATGGACCCGCAAATCAGGCAAAGAACTAATCATAGCCTGAAACCGCAGTTCGCCAGTAAAGATGTTCCGAGTATTATGAAATCACGAATCATACCTGTCATCGACCTTAGATGTCCAGTCATCGTGTACTTGGAACATTTCCTTTACTTTCCCGAACTTCATAACTAGATGCTTAATCTAGTAGTGAATGTGTCATCGAAAACAAATTTGAGATGATCTCATAATACTTTGGCTATTGGATAGTATATATACTTCCCAACAAAATCATGGTGCATGCTACTTATCACAAAGCGCGTGCTATGATCCTTCTCAGGCCAAGTATTATAGGCTATTAAGGTTATAATGATATTGGGCCGAAAGCCCATTATTCGGTTTAATGGGTTGGACTATAGAATAAGCCTAAAGCACATAAGCTCTTACTCATTCTATCGGTGTGTTACTTTGCAGTGCCATATTACAAAAAATTAGTCCCTTTTAAACTTGTTACTTTTATAAAGATCGACAAAGTGTGGTTTGGAAAACATTTGTTTTTGTGAATCCAAAAAATTTGAAGAATATGCGCAAGGGGTTGACATTATTATTTGCACATTTCATAAGGTTTGTTTTAAAATCCAATTACAAATGAGTTTTCCCCTTTCTACAATTTAAGACCAAAAAATTCGCTATTGCTCATTAATCAAATCTTAATTTTGTAAATCAAGAAAAACCTTTTATAATTGATTTTTCTAAACAAACATCAATTAGATGGTACAATTACCTATCTAAGATCATCCACAAAATGTAAAGTGCGTCATACAACAAAAGTGCGCATAGACCCCCACGTGGGTCCGAATTGATAACTTAGACCTCATGTTAAGGTAATTCAAGTGTATGATTTATGAACAAAGAAAACCATCCCTTTACAAGTAGGCTTTTCCAATACAAGAAATGTAAACACTCGTCCTCACATTACATTTATAGCCCATAAAAAATAGGGATGCTTTGTTCATATACATACACAAAAACAACCTTAAACATACATCGTGAGGACACAAGCTCCATAAATTATCAATTAATTGTCCATTCATTTAAGCCAGATTAAAATGTATTAATCACACACATCAAGCACTCATGTGGTCTCATTATAAAATGAATGGACTCATCCGTCACTCCACTGAAGGAGGAGGAATTAGAGGTCATAGGGTCAACCAATCACAAATAACAGTAATATAAACATGACCAACTATGCTGCGAGCCTCTAAAAAATAAAATGTACAATAAAATGATTATTGCACAGCCCGAATAGCTCCCATAAACTAAGTAAAATCAATGAAAAAAAATAATCCTGAATTTTTCATTAATTTTAACCCAATTTTAGGTCTTAAAAATAATTTAAAACCAATTTATTGAGGGCCTTTTAAATTAACAAATTAATTTAAACCTTATGGAAAATTTAATTAACTGAAAAAAAGATTTTCATTATAAATAAAAATTTCCAGAATTTCATCAAGGCCCAAAAACATTTTGAATCAATTTAACATAATAAATTGATATTAGTTAAACAAAATTAACTATGAGCAACAAAATTCCTAAAAATACAAAATTTTTCAAGAATTTGTTCTCCAAAATTTTTTTAGTGGTCTAATATGGTGTTCTAAACACCCCATATTAATTTCAAAAATTAATAATCTATTTTGGCTATTTTCAGCAATTAAATAAATGCCCATATGCATAAATTTTATGCTCTAAAATACCAAAAAATTGAGATAATTCATAAAATTTTCTCAAGTCTCCAATTAGTGTACAAAAACACTAGACATTAAATTCAAGAATTAACAACTTTGATTGGTTATATTTTAAGCAATTAATATTGCGTATCTAACACAATGTATATGCTCTAAAATATGTCCCAAAGAGCGAGAAAATACACTAAAATAATTTTCTCAAGCTACCCCTAGTGTTCTAAACACATTGTGTTAATTCGCTGAACTAACAATCAGTAAAAATATTTTAAGCAATTTAATATGTGTACCAAAACACACAATTATATGCTCTAAAATATTAATATGATTGAGATAATTTACCAAAAATTATCTTTGAGTCCCACAAAATTTTACATGGTCTTAAAACAGTGTCCCTTATGTCCCATATTAATTACAAAAATTAATAATGTATTATGACTATTTTAAGCAATTAAATCAACGTCCATAAACATTAATAATATGCTCTAAAATACCATAAATACATGATAATTTACACAAAAATTATCTTAGAGTCCCTTACAGTGTACTAGACACTGTATATTAATTTCAAAAATTAACAAGTATTTTTTTGGATATTTTAAGCAATTAAAAATATATATATAACACACATTTTATGCTCTAAAATACCAAAAATAATGAAACAATTTACCATAAAATTATTTCAGGTCCCACACAGTGCCCTTAATATAGGAAAAATAAAAAAATAATTTTCCACATTTTTCCAGAATTTTAAAGCATTTAAAACAATTTAAACTATTAAAAAAACACAATTTTTAATAACCAGAAACTGTTTTAATTAGAAAATAATTATTTTTTATTCTGGAATATTTTAATAAAAAATATATTAATGACCGGGACCCTAAGGGGGACCCACATTCGCCGGAATCATGGTCGCCGGACCACCGGAGGCCTGCGAGTGGAGCCCACTCTCCCCGGCGCGAGTGGGAAAAGCCTTTCTGGGTCTTCTTCTTCACCAAGAAGCCCTAAAAAACGCAGCAACTTGCTATGCGAACCCCCAACTTTGATGGCTTATATCTCCTTCGATATAGATCCAAAACACGCGTATTATATATGGTTGGAAAGGTCTCACGGAGTAGAACATGATCAAGCCAAAAAATAGCCTGATTGGATGAGTAAATCATCCAGAAAAGAGGCTGAAAGTTGCTGAAAAATCTCGTTTTTAAAATATCCAAAAATTAGGTTTTCAGATTTCTTCTCCGTATGAGATAATCAAGCCATGGGACTTATAGGGGGGACTCTAGGGACCATATGGGACACAACCATGTCAAAAACTTGGACCCCTATTGGAGTTTTGTATTAGACCCACTTCAAAATCAAAATTTCAAAGTTTTGATAAAAGCTTTGGTTAAGCTTTAATGGCAGATTCAATTCGGGTAATCTACGGGCGAATCAAACACCTATAGGCTCTGATACCAATGTAGATTAATATGCACGCAAGCATACGAGTCGGGTTTAGGTCACTTACCTAGCGGAATAACCCGACGGATCGCCAAACGGTGTTGTTACGAGCCCGGCGTCTTCACCCACGAATTGCTGCTCCATGTTGCCTCCGTGTACTCTCTTATACTTCGCGTAGGTCGTGAAGATCACTACTAGAGCGGTCCTCGTACGTATCACGTGCTAAATCCCATGGCTCCTTTGGTGATGGCCAAGAGAGAGATGAACCGTGAGAGAGAGAGGGAGAGAGAGAGAGAGGCTGCTATGTATGTTAGGGGATCTCCCAATATGTTGTGTTTATATCATATATATATATACACACACATAATATCCAAACCCTAGGGCTCCAAGAGCCATGGCCCATTGGACCCGGTCCAATGTATGTGGGTGCCCGTATGGCCCACATATTTCTTACACAGGAAAAGGAGTACCCTTTTCTAGATGCTGACGTACCAGGCATATTGGAGTACTTGCTCGAGAAGAAGGTGATTCAACTCCCAGAATGCAAACGACCTAATGAGATGGGACGTGTGAATGACCCAAAATATTGCAAATATCATCGCATTGTCGGTCATCCTATTGAAAAGTGCTTTATTCTCAAGGAGGTTATCATGAATTTGACTAAAGAAGGCAAAATCCTGTTGGACACAGAAGAAGTAGCAGCGTCAAATCATGCTACTGCCGTTTCTCAGCCTCCAAATAACGCACATGTGCAATCTTCTCAAAAGCGATCGTCATCCTCTGCACTGGGGACAGGTGTCAAGTCAATCCAGTTTGGATCTTTTGAGCCAGTGCAAATTCAACTATTACCAGAATGCCAGCTGAACTGTCCTGTCTTTCATAAAGAATCATCAAAACAAGATGATGAAGGATGGACCCTTGTTACAAGGAGAAAGGTGCAAAAGCAACGAGTACTCTTACGACCCACTGTTAATGCAAATAGAGTGCTTCAAAAGAGAAATACCTTTTGGCGTCCCAAGAAGAATAACAAGAAGCAATGGGTAAAACGTGAGATACATGTTGATGATGTGTTACAGCAGCCGCCAAGTTTGGCTACTTTATGGGAATATTTTCCTAAAGGTTATTTTAATGATAACCTTGTTGTGACAACTTACGCAATTTCTGCTCAAGAAGCCGATACTGAAGACAATTCCAAAAATGAGTAGATGCAAACTTCTAGTATCGACGTTGCATAAGCAAATGAACAAGTTGAAGTGTCAAAGGCACTTCAAGGTTTAGTCTTCACGAGGCCTCACAATTTCCACAATAGGTGCGGTCTGCGCTAGTTCATGTGCTACAAGAACCAAACAAACATGCTGCCGTTATTAGTAAACTCCGCGATGATAGTGTTAGTTCGAGCTCCTGTGGGTCTTGTTGTGCAGCAATTACTTTCACTGATGAGGACCTGCAATTAGGGTCAAAACTTCATAATCGACCACTTTTTGTTTCGGGTTTCATAAGAGAACAAAAGGTTATTCATATTCTCATTGATGGAGGATCAGCGGTAAATATCATGCCAAAATTCATCATGAAACGCCTTGGTATAACGATCGACGAACTATCTTCTAGTCGTCTTATCATACAAGGATTTAACCAAAGAGGCCAACGAGCAATTGGAATGATTCATGTCTCTCTCACAGTTGGAGAATTAAAGACAGACACTTTATTTCACGTGATTGATGTGAAGACATCATATAACCTGTTATTGGGCCGACCTTGGACCCATTGGAACGGAATCATCCCATCAACTCTTCATCAGTGCTTGAAGTTCAATAAAGGTGGTATAAAGACAGTGATAGGAGATATGAAGCCAATCACTGAGGCTGAAGCTTACTTTGCTGATGCAAAGTTTTACATCGATACTTATACTGATGCACCATCAGAGGCTCTTTCCATAAAAACTTCTTTAAAAGGAAATGGCAAGCACAAAAAAGAAAAACATGTAGAAGTTCCCCTCACTGACATTACAGCAAACGAGAGTGATGATCTTTCAAAGGTTGTTCTGCCTCAAAAGCTGGAATCATCGGTGAGTGTTAAGACCTCATCACTGATTTTCAAGTATGTGCCATTGTCTTGCCGCAAAGAAGGAGAGTCACCTTTCATTGAATTCTCTAAAGATGAGAAAGTAGAAAGAAAATCTCTCATAAGAGCAAAGCCAGAAGATATACACTTTATAAAAGAAAGTTTAACCATTCCGCTTACCAAGGTTGAACGAGATGATTCATTGAAAACTCCTTTAAAAGGGTTTGTTAAACCATCTGGAATAGCGACAGAACATGGAGCACTCCCTGACAAAAGAACAATTGAAGGGTTTGATCCAAAAGCATATAAGTTAATGGCAAAGTCGGGATATGATTTCTCAAATCCTACACCCCTTGGAGTCCTTAACCCCCAATCTACAGGAGAGAAGGTGCATGGTCTCACCGAGACTCAAAATAAGTTGAGGCAACAAGGACACATAATTACCCTACCCAAAACTGGTCTAGGATTCACTCCTGACGAACCTATTCGTATTCCAGTCAGAAGGAAAAGCAAGAAAGCAAATGTCCAGTACATTACGGTAGAAGAAATTGATGATGAAAAAAATTCGCAACATACTTCTCGTGTTTTGGTGTTTGACCGCATTGGAACATCATCTTCATGTACTTCCATCTTCGAGAGGTTGGGTGATCGTGTACCTAATGAAAATCGCTCATTCCCTCGTGTGAGACTCACGCCTCGTACTTCTGCTTTTAATAGGCTGGGTACTTCCAATCAAATGGAGGAAAATCAAACCCTTCAATTATGGAATTCAGTCTCCTCTCGAATCACCAAAACAAATTGCTTGCCTACAAGGAGACGTAACAATGACATTCTTGAAAGGATCAAAATTGAAAGAAAGGGAGATATTGAAACTCAGAGTTTGATTCCTTCTCGCATGAAACGCACTACCGAGCTAGATGTAAGTGTGGATGATGTGTTGAAAGCTAAATGGCGAACTATCGTGTTGACAAACCAAGATGACCTTGGGAACCAAGAAGCTGACAATGAAGAAGTAGCTTATATATCATCTTATCATATTACATTCAAAGAGGCATGCAATGACGACTCCATCCGGGATGATGTTAATGAAGCACCCTCAACACTCGAAGACGGGGGGCAACCTACTGTCGATGAGCTCAAGGAGCTGAATTTAGGGGCAATAGAAGAACTTAGACCAATCTTAATCAGCACGCTATTGGGGCCTTCAGAAGAGGAAAAATACTTTGAATTGTTGTTTGAATATAAGGATGTGTTTGCTTGGACATACAAAGAAATGCCAGGTCTGGACCCCAAAATTGTAGTACATAACCTTGCAATCAAACATGGAGCATGACCAGTCAAACAAGCTCAACATTTCTTTAGCCCAGAGCTTGTTCCAAAAATAGAAGAAGAAATCAATAAGTTGATTGAAGCAGGGTTTATTCGAGAAGTAAAGTACCCCACTTAGATCTCAAGTATAGTCCAGGTGAAAAAAAAGAATGGATAGATACGCATTTGTATCGACTTTCGGGACCTAAACAATGCTTGTCCTAAAGATGGCTTTCCTATTCCTATTGCTGAACTGACAGTCGATGCAACTACAGGACATGAAGCTCTTTCCTTCATGGACAGTTTCTCAGGTTATAATCAAATACGGATGACCCCTACAGATGAAGAGTTGACTGCTTTTCGGACCCCAAAAGGCATTTATTATTACAAAGTTATGCCATTTGGTCTTAAGAATGCAGGGGCTACTTACCAACGTGCAATGCAAAAGATCTTTGACGACGTACTCCATAAAAATATGGAATGCTACGTTGATGACTTGGTAGTCAAAAGCAAGAATAGGGAAGACCATCTTCATGATCTACGTATGGTGTTCAATAGGTTGAGAAAATATCAACTTAAAATGAATCCCCTTAAGTGTGCTTTCGGTGTTACTTTAGGAAAATTCTTAGGCTACATTGTCCGACATCGTGGCATTGAAGTTGATCCAGCGAAAATCGATGCTATTCAAAAAATGTCACCGCCTAAGAATTTGCATGAATTACGAAGTTTACAAGGTCAACTCTCTTTTATTCGTAGATTCATTTCAAATTTAGCTGGACGATGCCAACCTTTCAGTCGGCTTATGAAGAAGGACGTACCTTTTATATGGGATCAAGCTTGTGTGGATATCGCAGGTTGACTTACCCACAGCTTTTCAAAATCAAATTCAAAAACAAATTGAGTCGCCACTTAATTTTTAAAAGGAAAATTAAGAAACCATTTTAAAGCAACCGATCTTTTTGCGAAACCAAAGATTAACTAGGTCCGGGGATTATGGAATGAGAGAGGAAGGAGCCCGTCGGACTAAAATACCCTCTCTCATCCTATCTTGCGATAGGCCTTTACTCAACATCCTTTTAATCGAATTTATTAATCTAAGCATGCCCTCAACTAATACATATATACATATACATCACAAAAGCATGTCCAAAGGGTGTAAAATTGCAATTGACAAAATACCATTCAAAAGCCACATAATTCAGGTAGCAGGCGATATGATATGCAATAGGGGACAAGTGAACTTACCCGGGATCCAGCAGCGATAGTAAACGTGCAATGCATGCGAATAAAGGAAAATCCTAGAAAGAGTCTCTAATCACATATACACATAAGGCAAAACCTAATTCTAAGGTGTCGCGCATTAAGTCGAAAAATCAATAAAATCAAGAAGTTAAGATAAACTAAAGAGGAGTTCTAGAAATCATACCTTAATAGTGCTACAAAACAAAGGGTTAGTCCACATGATATGCAAAATACGATGTTAAAAATGACAATCCTGAATTTCTAGCTTACATCTATCTAATGTAATTGAATCCAAAACAAATAAGTCTTAATTACAAGTGTCGAATCATATAGATGAATATGTACATGGACAAGGATAAACTATGAAATACTCTTAAACTTTGAATTCAAGCTCAACTAATCATTATTAAAGCATGGTTTAAGCCCTAGATCATAGGAAAGTCATTTGGACCCTTATTTACAAAGTAAGTATAAATTGTAACAAAACTCTGAAAATTCCAGAGAGCAGACCCGAACTTCAAAGAAATAAAAGGCATGGCTCCTGTGGTTTGATCTTGATGATTTTTGGACTCAATATGCCTCCGTGAGTCTAGTTTTCAAATCAAAAAGAAAATCAAAGTTCCAACGGTCGGATCTCCGGGAATATGAAAAATACTAGACATCACTCAGCACTTTATAACCTTCTGTCCAGAATTCTTGAACGATTTATTAAAAATAGTAAAAAATCCGAATTGCTTTGTTCTTTTTAGGGTGACTTCCTAACACATTAAACTTCATCGAAAAAATTATTTGGAGTCACAAACACTTTATTAGAACTCTGATTTAATTGTTTCAAAAGAGTATCACTGTTCTGAAACTATTCTGAAATTCTGGGCAGATTGTATTTGTGTCACAAAAATAATGATCAAACCATCCTAAACATGAAACCACCTTAAAACAAAAATTACAGTGGTAGAATATCGTGTTATTGACACTTTCCCGTTGGTTTCACTTGATTTCAACGGTTAGATTTCGAACTAAAAATCTTTGATCAAAAACAGTTTGTGGATTCACTGTTTTTATTTTGCTAGTTCAACTTTTATTTGGGAACTCCAACTATTAAACCATGAAGTTGAGTTGAACCAAACCACTTCTCCTACCATTTGATGGCCATTAGAGACTACAAACCTTTATTCTTCATAGATTTCAAATGAAATATGGATAGACTTCATGAAATCTATAAGATAAGGAATCTAAACCATGGAGATGGGTTTAGACTCAAAACTACATTCACCTACCATTTGATGGTCATTGGAGAGGGAGACATGACTATGACTCATGAGTCCTAAAGGAATATAGAAGGGATTCCTCAAGACATCAAGTTTAGAAGATCCAAATCATGAGTATGGACTTGGATCCTCTTATGAAGTGGTGATCAAACTTTGACTCCTATGTGAAGCACAAGCCTACATGGGATTCAAAAGATCATGCTCAAGAGATCAAAAGAGATATTGAAGATCTCCAAGACCTTCAAGAGAAGAATATAAACAAGAAAGTGGAAGAAAGTAATATGGAAACAAAAGAAACTCCTAAGTTTACTTGATAAACAAAGAAAATAGTGAAAGATTTTAGGATTAGAGATTTTAAGAGAAGAAAGAATAAGCCAATAATCTATGGTTAGAGGATCACCTCCAAATTATCCTCAAAGTTTTCTTTTCTTTGAAGATCTTCCAAGCTCTTCTCTCTAATTCTCTAAACACTCTCTTTTCTCTCTAAAAAAATGTTGGTGTAATGGAAGTATTTTTGCATGTGCTCTCTCTCCCAATATGTTTCTTGGTGTTCTTCTTGGTCTCTCCTCTTTTAGGAAGATCCCTTCTCTTTTATAAGCAAAATTACCAGGTATTTTTGGTGAATTTCGGAGCAAAAAACAGGTGTAATTCTCTCATTTGGTGGCACAATGTGTACTTTCTGAATTTAGACAGACTGCTGTCCAGCGCGGCAGTCCAGATACTGCCGCGGCAGTCCGTGACTGCCGCTGCGGCATTTCATGACTGCCGTTGCGGCACTTCATGACTGCCGCGCGGCATTCATCAAATGCCGCGGCCATTAATGGATTGCCGCATTTTTGTCAGTCTTACTTTATCAGTTTTTTGTTCTTATTCGCATACGCATACGTATTGCTCTGCAAAATACAGACTTTAAAAGCGAACGGCAGTCAGAAATCTGTGGCGACACTCGGTGAACGCCGGAACGGCACTCTCTGACTGCCGCGCGGCACTCAGGGAGTGCCGCGGCAGTCTGCCGTGTGCCGTTTTTTTGGCTAAGGTTCCCCTTTTAGGTCTTTTCTCTTTTTGAAACAAATTATTTTTGAATATCTTTTCCAAAAGTTGTGTTTTATATCTGAATTCTCCTAAATACCTGGTATTTCCCTCTTTCTGTGAAATTTTATCGCGTTTTGGAGAACTTTCTGAAGAGCTTGGAATACTTCGAATTTTTCGGTCATTGTCATCATTGGACGTGGAGGTGACGCTCTCCTAAATTCGACGGCCGGTCAAAATTGGGGTGTCTACAGTTTGCCCCTCTTTGACAGAGCTTGTGGAGCAACGCGTCCCATAAGTGAATGTCAAAGCCTGTGTGAAGACAAGCCTTTGACCTGACTGTCGAATTTAGGCAAAAACAAAATGCGTTGCAAAAACGGGCGTGCAGCGAAATTCTAATTGGTCGTGCTCCATGACGAGCTGCCTACGTAACCCATCGGGAGTCAGACCAAGACGTAGTTCGGGCACGGGGTCGAACACACACAAACGCAAGTAGTCACACGGATGGATGGACCTATCCTGTCGTGATGCACGTGCTATGCAACGGTGTTGTCTGAATTAACCTGGTTATGTAAATGTCATGCTTATCACATTTTCCCTATGTATGACGCGCATTTCGTGGCGTGTTAGTCAGGGAAGATTATCTACGCGAGAATCTGTCACAGGAGTCATGAGAGTGCTTTTAATTTGATCACGAAGGTCAACGCAAGTCCGTTGCGAAAACCGGGAATATAAATCTGTTATATTCTCAAAAACGGGGGTTGACGCAAGTCCGTTGCAAAAACTGGGAATATAAATCCGTTATATTCTCAAAAATGAGGGTTGACGCAAGTCCGTTGCGAAAACCGGGAATATAAGTCCGTTATATTCTCAAAAACGAGGGTTGACGCAAGTCCGTTGCGAAAACCGGGAATATAAGTCCGTTATATTCTCAAAAACGAGGGTTGACGCAAGTCCGTTGCAAAAACCGGGAATATAAGTCCGTTATATTCTCAAAAACGAGGGTTGACGCAAGTCCGTTGCGAAAACCGGGAATATAAGTCCGTTATATTCTCGAAAATGAGGGTTGACGCAAGTCCGTTGTGAAAACCGGGAATATAAGTCCGTTATATTCTCGAAAACGAGGGTTGACGCAAGTCCGTTGCGAAAACCGGGAATAAAAGTCCGTTATATTCTCAAAAACGAGGGTTGACGCAAGTCCGTTGCGAAAATCGGGAATATAAGTCCGTTATATTCTCAAAAACGAGGGTTGACGCAAGTCCGTTGCGAAAACCGGGAATATAAGTCCGTTATATTCTCAAAAACGAGGGTTAACGCAAGTCCGTTGCGAAAACCGGGAATATAAATCCGTTATATTCTAAAAAACGAGGGTTAACGCAAGTCCGTTGCGAAAACCGGGAATATAAGTCCGTTATATTCTCAAAAACGAGGGTTGAGGCAAGTCCGTTGCGAAAACCGGGAATATAAGTCCGTTATATTTTCAAAAACGAGGGTTGACGCAAATATGTTGCGAAAACTGGGAATATAAATCCGCTATACTCTCAAATTTCAAAGTTCGGGAGCCCACGGGCTTGGAATCTACTTTATATCTTCGAGACCCGGGGCCCACAGGCTAGGATTTCATCTTTTGAATTTTGGGGCCTACAGGCTCGAATTTTATTTCGATTTCTGGGAATTGGGAGCCCACAGGCTCAAATTTATACCCGTGTTTTGAAATTTGTAGCCGATTTAAACCTGGAAACAAAACCGGGGTCAAAAAGTGCAATGAGGGCACACTTTGGGGGGCTCAAGTTCAATTTTCGGGACTTGATTTGAATTTTCGGGGGGAAAATAAATATCTTTGAACCGCCTTAATCACGGCACACGCAGTTTTTTGCGGCAGTCCGTGACTGTCGCGCGGCACACACGGAGTGTCGTTGCGGCACTCGGCGAGTGCCGCGCGGCAGTTGACTGACTGCCGCGCACGGAAAAATGAGTGCCGCGTTTGAGCGGCAGTGGTTAAAACCGCCGGGGTTCAAACATTTCTTTCATTCTCTCAACCTCCTTTCTCTCGAAATCTCTCTGGAGAAAAATTTTCTCTTGTTTTTCTCTTGCTTGGATTGATCTACCGGGGTTTACAGGTTAGTTCTGCTCGATCAAAACTTGATTAATTTCCTTTATTTCGTAGTTTTTTGGAATTTTCATGAACTTTAACGTGTGAATCTCTCCTTTTTTGTCAGGTTATGGCGAGCGGTTCTAGGAAGAAGAAGGCCAAGTATACGGCCACCCATCATCCGGACGCCACACTTTTACTGAGGGACCCCGATGAGCACTTGTCGGCCCGCGCGTTTAAGCGCGAGGTAAACGCTTCTCTTCTCTTTTTGCTCGCATTTCTTTCTCGCATTTTCTTCTCTTGTATGAATGTAACGTAGGATTGCCACATCTTTTAGATACCCTGTTCTGAATTTCGTGCCCATGGCACCTCCGAGCGTCCTTGATCGCTTTATTTCATGCCCCTCTTGCAAAGGAGTTTTTTTTTTATTTTATGAATTTTCAGAAACTGGATGTTACGCTTGAATTTCACTCATTTATTATTTTTTCTTTTAACTTTCCTCAAAGATTTTTTTTTTGAAAACCATTTAATCAAAACTTCAAACACCCAATGCTCATGAATACACGATCCTGAACCTTCTCCTGTATTGGCGAGTTTTTCCTTGAGCATTCCAAGTGCCATTTAATTATTAAAAAAAATGATTCTCGAATGTTTGCAATTACGCATTTTTCTTCGAAACTTATACTTTTTCGGGCCTAAAATCTCTTTATATGTGCATGTATTTCAGAGAATGTGGACAAACTACTCTTTTTCTTTTCTTTTCTTTTCGGAACCTTGTTAGAAAATCGAGCATTTTCTCTTATTCATTTCCTCCTGAATGCAAACAAGAGTGAAATCCTCTATGAACACTTCTGGACTTTCCATTTATTAATTATTTATTCGCTGTTGTTGCTCTCTTCTTTATCCAATCCCTAACAACAAACCTTTTATTCTTTTCTTGCAGCTGCAACCGAAGGTGCTAAAGGGGCATGGCAGCCTCGCCCACGGCCACGAGTGGTACACAGAGCTGAGCCCGACCGTGAGGGCTCTAGTGGATGCAGCAGGGTTTGGAGACTTCATCAAACTTTTGACGAAGAGCTCCAACGATCTACAGCAGATGCATGCGCTGGCTGAGCGGTGGTGGGATACCACAAGTACCTTCCACTTCGATTTTGGGGAGATGACGATGACCCCCCTAGACTTCAGCATGATCACGGGGATTCCATTCGGAGGAGAGCCCCTGCGGCACCTTACAGACCAGGAGTGGGATCTGATGGAGCCCTTGCTAGGGGTGGTCCCGGAGGAGGCCTTGGTCACAGCTCGATGGTTTATGGATACTTTCTGGGGGAAACCTGGCTTTACGGACGAGCAGATGGCCCGAGGTTTCTTGATGTATGTGCTGGGGTGCTCCTTGTTGAGCACCAAGGGGGACCGGATTTCCGCTTCCTTGGTAGCATCATTGGAGCGTCTGGACCAGGTTGCCGAGTACGACTGGGTTGGTACAGGGTTGGCTATTCTGTACAGGCATATGAGTGTCATTTCCCGGGACAGGTCGGCTGCTACTGGCGGGTATTGGAGAGCGTGGGAGGTATACTTTTCCTATATTGCTCATTATCATATTTCTTTCTTCTTTTTTTTTTTTTTTTTTAAATATGAGACTAATCTTCTTTCTTCTCTCTTTGTATCACAGATTTGGTCCCACGAGTATCTTCGCATGATGTCTCCTCAGACGCGTGATGCCGACGCCCTTATCATGCCCCAGGGGCTGAAATGGGCGAAGGACAGGGTTGGGAGGAAGACCGGGGCTCATGATTTTGTTTCATTCAGAAACTTCCTGACGAACCTGAGGGAGGGGCACGTGCACTGGCAGCCGTGGCTCAGGGTCTTGCCTGAGGCTAGGGTGGGGTTGCGAGAGTCGGCCGGGTATGACCCGACGAGGCGACTTCTTGATGGTGGGTCAGAGGGTATGGCGTGGTATTTGGGAGAGAGAGTGACCCGGCAGTCGATAGCAGCCCCCGGGTTCTTTGTGCCGTTCCCTCCTCCCGACTCTATGAGGGCCACAGACACGCTTCAGGGCTGCGATCTCACGGCTGCTCGAGCCGGCTTCGGTATCCATGGCTTTTTGGACGACCCGTCAGGATATGCGGCTTTCCGTGCCGCCAAGCTGATGCCGAACTTCCCTCTGATGGAAGTGACTCGGGTGAGTAAACGATCCTTTTATTATTTTGGTGAATTCTCCTTTTATTCCTTTTCATGTTTTATTACCTTTGTTTGCAGCCTGTTCCTGCCGCGGTTCGACCCCCTGCCTTGCCCGAGTGGGACTGGACCATGTCGACCGTCTCATTTGGTGAGCCCCACGTGACGACGATCCCTCGAATTTCACATGGTGCTCCCACTATACCTCTACACTATGACGTCGTCCCGCGTGCTTACGCGGAGGAGGGCCTGGCGTATGCCCATAGCGTGCGACAGTGGGTTCTCGGGCGGGAGTGGATGGTAAGAAATTCATCCCCACTCCTACTTTTGACCGGGATTGTATCTCTTTTTACTGATCTTTATTCCTGGCTCTTGTTTTCAGGCTGAGGGAGCTCGGGCGACTGCTGCGGTTCAGTTGAGGGCCCAGGTATGATCTTCTACCCTTTCCATATTCTTAGTATTCCAAATGTCTTTTCAACACTTTTCTGGACTCATCCCCTCTCTTCCAGATGGAGGAGAACAGAGTCCTGTCTCAGCAGGTGGGACAACTCTAGCATCGGCTTCAGCAGTTCGGCATTTCTCTCAGCGATGACCCCGGAGGTAGCGGTGCTGGGCGTGGCGGAGGCGTCGGCGAGGGCTCTAGCGGTGGCAGAGGCCGAGGCAGCGGGCGTGGAGAGAGTGGTGGAGGCAGCGGGACCGAGTGAGAGGAGGAGCCTCTTAGGCGCACGACTCGTCAGGCTCGCGGCCGGGGTCAGGGTCGGAGCTGATCCTGCTTATATATATATTTTTTGTTTTCTTCTGAGAGGATTTTTTATTTTGGTGGATGACTGTATATATATACACATATGCTTTATTTTGAATGCTCTTGCTTCTTTTATCTTTTGAAAATAAATGAAATGAATGAATGAATGAATGTATTTGTACATGCTGCAAGATGCGCACGTTTTTATTGCTTCTCAATTAGTTTTCTGTTTGCAGGTGGGCTGATCGTGTTACAAACAGATTCTGGCCAATGAAAAACTCAGAACGGCACTCGGTTAAGCCTCCGCGGCACTCAGTGAGAGCCGCTACGGCAGTCTGTAAATGCCGAAACGGCATTCACTGACTGCCGCGCGGCACTTCATCGAGTGCCACTGCACTTTATCGAGTGTCGTGGGTAGGTAGACAGCCTTATTCTTCTATTTATATCCCTTCATTCTCAAAGTTTTGCAAAACACTTCTCATTTATCCTCATTTCCCCTCAATGGCCCCCATTGGTTCTCAAATCCTCTTCCCATGGATGGATACTCTCTCGGGTATTGACAGACTTAACTTTGAGTGTTTCAGACTGAACGATCTCTTTTCGTTTCGACGGATGAGTTTGAATGAGGGCCTACTTCGGGCTGCCATTCAATGTTGGGATCCCACTTTCAGCGTCTTCCGCTTTGGTTCTCAAGAGATCTGCCCCTTGTTTGAGGAGTTTAGCGCCATTCTCCATACTGATTCTTCTGCTGAATTGATGGTTCCTCAGATTCAGGCTGGGTATGTTCGGGACTTAGCCAGCCTTCTCCACACGTCTCGGAATGCGGTGGGCTCTTTTGTTCATGACAGGCAAATCGATTTTGAGCGCCTTGCCTCTGTTTATGCTCCCATAGGGGACCCCTATGACGGTGAGTACCAGATCATCCGACGTAGTGCCTTGTCAATCGCCATGCTCTCTTACTTCCTATTCCAATCATCTTCTGACATTCTTATACCCATGGCATGCGGTTTGCGGGAGATGAAAAGTGCTGTTATGATGGTCCTTGGTGAAACTCTGATCGGGCTGGGCCATGCCCATGCTACTGGGGTTATGTTATCTGCCGGGGCACCTTTCGTTCTGCAAGTTTGGCTCGTGGAGCGTCTAGATCTCTTCATACATGCTTCCCATCTCCGTGGGTCACTTCCTTATGATCGCGTGGAGATTCATAGCTTGTTTTAGTCTGCCGATGCGTGGCTTGGTTGGCTGCAGGGCCTTTCTTCTGGTGACATTTGCTGGGTTTGTCCATCGTTGACCTGTCGCTCTATTGCTGTGCGCCTCCCTGGGCGACCTGGCATTTGGCTGCCCGGTTTGTATGCCACTACTTTTTACATCCCTGGCCGGGTGGTCCGTCAGTTTGGACTCTTACAAGGCGCTACCGATTCTATAACTGCTGATTTCACTAAGGGGTTCGCTTTGCGTCCCTCCATAGTGAAAGCTTTCATGGAGGCTTGGCATGGCAGAATGGCTGCTCCGTTCCCGAGGATTCCTGCTCTGACTGTGCCTACTACTGAGTATCTTCTAGAGATCCAAACCTTGGCTGCGAGGCGAGCTTGACAGACACATGCATAATAAAGTAGACGAAAACAGGGAAAATGCCTGACATTTTATGAAACTCTTCTGACAGACCCTGCCTACCCTTTGTTTGCGCTTTTGAATGTGATTTTTCTTATTTTTCCTTTTCAAGAAGTGTTGTCATGCTAAATCTAAAGTGTCCACCCTTTCGATTAATCTTTTATGAAGAATTATCCTTTTAATGTCTTAACTTGGCTCTTCACCCTGCTTTGAATTTTGCTTAAAGTTTTATTCTTTCTATACCGTGAATTCTCATTTGTTTCTTTATAGTATGTATCTTGATAGCCAGGAGATCCAAAGACGGGTTTCGGACAGATATCTGGGTTCTTCGGCTAGCAAACGAAGTTTGTCCCTGGTTTCAGGGCTTTGAAGTAGCTTTGGGCAAACGCTAGTTTGCCCCTAGTTTGGCACCGTTTTTTTTTTTTTTTTTGAAATGACCGAACCAAGTTGGTTGCCTACGTATCCCCTAGCGGGAATCAGGTCAAACGTAGTTCATCAAGGTAGGAGGCTTCGAAAGAAATGGTTTCAAGCAAAGTATTTCTTGAGGCGATCGAGGTTAATCGGCTGTTTAAATTCAACCCCGTCCAGGTCCATGAGATAGGCCGCCCCTCCGGAAAGGAGGGTCTTAATGATGTACGGCCCGACCCAGTTGGGTTTGAACTTTCCTCTGGGGTCATAAACAGGCACCTTCAGTTCTTTGAGGACCAGGTCACCCTCAGTAAGCTTCCTTGGGCGGACCTTTTTGTTGAAAGCACGAGCTATTCTCTTCTGGTACCCCCGAGTATGGTTTATCGCGGTCAGCCTCTTTTCATTGAGCAGCATCAATTCCTCATACCTTCCCTGTATCCATTCTGATTCTGTCACTTCACATTCTGTTAAGACTCTGAGAGAGGGTATTTCCACCTCGACTGGAAGGACTGCCTCCATTCCGTAGACCAGCGAGTATGGCGTAGCACCCGTTGAAGTCCTTACTGACGTCCGATACCCCCATAAAGCGAATGGCAGCTTCTCATGCCAATCCTTATATGTATTTGTCGTCTTTCCCAAGATTGCTTTAACATTCTTATTCGCTGCCTCTACTGCTCCATTCGTCTGGGGCCTATACGGGGATGACTGATGGCGAGTGATCTTATACTTTTCTAAGAGCGGGATAACTTCCCCCTGGAAATGACTGCCATGATCGGAGATAAACTCGTTCGGGACTCCGTATCTGCAGATTATGTTCTTCTCAATGAAACTCACCACATCTTTGGCTTTCAAAGTCGCATATGAGGCCGCTTCTACCCATTTTGTAAAATAATCGATCGCCACGATTATATACCGGTGCCCATTGGAAGCCTTTGGGACTATCTCACCGATGATATCAATCCCCCATACGGAAAATGGCCAAGGGGTGGTCATGCTATAGAGCTGCGACGGTGGGGTGTGCATCAAATTTGCATGAATCTGACACTTGTGACACCTTCTAACATATTCACAACAGTCTTTGTCCAAGGTCGTCCAATAGTACCCTTGTCGAATGATCTTCTTCGCCAGCATGTGCTCGTTCATGTGGGGCCCGCATACTCCCTCATGTATTTCCTCCATCATTCTCTTAGCTTCCCTTCCATATAAACACTCCAAATTAAACCCGGTGTAGGACTTCTTCCATAGTTTATCCGCGTAGATCACAAATTGAGCAGCAAATCGTCGTATCGCCTTCTTGTCCTTTTCTGAGGCTCCTTCGGGGTATTCTCCTTCTTTAATGAACTTCCACACGTCCACATACCAAGGCACTTCATCTTCTCTCTCTATGGCTGCGATCATTTCGAATGACGGTTGATTCCTTACTTCTATGGACAGCGGGATCATGGCAATTTTGGAAGGGATTTGGATCATCGAGGCTAAGGTAGCCAAAGAGTCGGCTAGTTGATTTTCTTCACGAGGGAGGTAGTAAAAGGAAATCTTTCGGAATTGTGCTTTCAGGCTTTCCAGATAGTCATGGTAAGGTCTCAATTTCTCATGTTTTACCCTCCAATCTCCTCGGACCTGGGATATGATCAAGTTGGAATCTCCGAAGACATCAATCTTTCTGATCTCCAAAGCCAAGGCTGCTTCCATCCCAATTATGCATGCTTCGTACTACGCGGTATTGTTGGTTGAGTTATACTTGAGTTTGACGGCTAATGGGGTGGGGACCCCGTTTGGTGCTACGAGAATGATTCCAACTCCGTAACCCATTTGGTTGGCTGCTCCATCGAAGTACATCTTCCACAAATCCTCCTTAACCTCCATTATTCCTTCATCTGGGAACTTGAAGTCTCCCTTGTCCTCAGATTCTACAGCGAGGTCGGCTAAAAACTCGGCGACAGCCCTTCCTTTTACGGACTTGGCGGTGACATATCTGATGTCGAACTCAGCCAGCATCATGGTCTAACGGGAAATCCTACTGGTCAAGACGGGTTTTTCGAACAGGTATTTTAATGGGTCCATTCGGGATATCAGGATTACAGGGAAGGCTAGCATGTAGTGGCGGAGGCGACGGGTACACCAAACCAAGGCCCAACAGGCCTTCTCCAAGGGCGAATACTTTAACTCATATCCTACCATTCTCTTGCTTAAGTAGTAAATGGCCTTCTCCACGTGCCCCTCTTCTCCTTCTTGGGCCAGCATACATCCCATTGAATCTTCGGATACAGAGAGATAAAGTAACAAAGGTCTCCCAGGCGAAGGTGGCGACAAGACAGGTGGGTTCTGGAGGTAGGTTTTGATTTTGTCGAAGGCTTGTTGACACGGGGTGTCCCAATTGAATCTCTCTCCCTTTCTGAGTAGCTTGAACAGCGGGTCGCAGGTCATGGTGAGCTTTGAGATGAAACGACTTATAAATTGTATTCTACCCAGGAACCCTCTCAGTTCTTTCTCATTTTTCGGTGGGTTCATCTCGGTTAAGGCCTTTATTTTGGTAGGGTCCACTTCTATTCCCCTTTGGGTAATGAGAAATCCTAACAGCTTGCCAGTAGTGACTCCGAACGTGCATTTCTGCGGGTTCAGCCTCATCTTGAACTCCCTCAATCTCCCAAAGAACTTTCTCAAAGCCTCTAGGTGCCCTCCCCTCTCCTTGGATTTCACAATCATATCGTCCACATACACCTCTACCTCTTTATGGATCATGTCGTGCAGTAAAGTGGTGGCAGCCCTTTGATAGGTTGCGCCTGCATTCTTGAGTCCGAATGGCATGACCCTATAGCAATATGTCCCCCACGGAGTGATGAACGTGGTTTTCTCTCTATCCTCGGGAGCCATGAGGATTTGATTATACCCGGAGAATCCATCCATGAAAGAGAGAAGTTCATGTCCCGCAGTGTTATCAACCAACACGTCGATGTGGGGTAATGGGAAATCGTCTTTAGGGCTTGCTTTATTCAAATCCCGAAAATCCACGCAAACCCTAACACGACCATCCTTCTTTGGGACAGGCACAATGTTGGCAATCCACTCGGGATACTCGGTGACCATCAAAAATCCAGCTCTTAATTGCTTTTCAACCTCCTCTTTTACTTTGAGTGCCCATTCTGGCCTCATTCGCCTCAATTTTTGTTTTATGGGCTTTGAATTGGGAAAGAGGGAGATGTGGTGTTGGACTATTTTTGGATCGATACCTGGCATATCATTGTAAGACCATGCAAAAACATCTTTGAATTCATTTAATAGACTGATTAGTTCTTTACTTTCTTTATTGCTAAGTGTAGAGCCGATGAAGACATTTTGAGGATTGTTCTCATTTCCAAGATTAATTGTTAGGGTGTCCTCAATGATTTTACATGCAGATTCTTTTTCTTTTTCAATTAGTTTTTGTAGTTCAATAGGTATTTCATGATCATCACATTCATCACATTCATTAAGCGCGTTCGAGTAGGCAGAATCAGTCATACTTTCATTGATTTTCTTTGGAGTGATTACAACAGACATAGAAATTGAAAGACGCCTCATTTGGGCCATTACAGACTCTGGGTGTGGGGGGAACCTATCACTAGACTCAAAAACCCACTCCTTCTTGTGCTCTCCTCCCAGGCCAGTAATAAAGCATTCTTCCGGACCTCCTGTCTTGGTGATTTCCTCCATCTCTTCTTCCTCAGCCTTCCCTTCCTTACCTTCTTCACCCTCGGCAGCTTCCTCTACTATGCCCTCGACGTATTCACCTTTGGTCTTTCCGGGATCCTCCTTCATGACCTCTGCGTTCCCTTCGCCTAACAGATCTTTCATGGCAGAACCGTCCAGCGTACCAATCCAGTCCTTGGCAGCAATAGACTTTTCAGGCATTTGCAAAAATGGGTCTTTGTACCCAGAAAATTCATGGGAGAAGAAGATCTCGAACCCCGGCTTCATGCATTTGTCTTTTTGGTCCATCCATGGTTCTGGGAAACCACAGAAGGGGAAATCCTCGCCTTCCTTCACGAAGTATCCATTGAGAGTCTTTAAGTAAGGGTCTAGTGGCGCACTAACGTCCTTCTTCTTTGCTCTCAGCTCCTTCATCGTTGGTTGATACCCTAGACCGTGAGTGTGAGTCTGAGTAGGGATTCTTGGAAACTCCGGCAGGCCCTGAAGGTTCTTTCCCAGCCCCAATCCTGGAAAGAAGCCCATTTTTTTCATGAT
Organism: Hydrangea macrophylla; assembly: GCA_033977485.1. Classification (NCBI taxonomy): domain Eukaryota; kingdom Viridiplantae; phylum Streptophyta; class Magnoliopsida; order Cornales; family Hydrangeaceae; genus Hydrangea; species Hydrangea macrophylla. The sequence goes on along the minus strand of CM066984.1, from coordinate 80,259,798 downwards.
TCCGGCGACGACTGGACTAGTATATTGATCAAAATGGGGTGGTAGGGACTCTCCCGACTTTCCTTCTCTATCACGCTGATGAACTCGAATCCTCCCATTTTCGCTTCTTCTTCTTGCAGCTATAATTCTAGGACCGGTGCACTTGACGACGCTTCAGATGAACGAACCCAACTGTCTCCGAGGATATCACAGACTTTGTTTTCCCAGACATACTTAACCTTTTGATGGATCGTCGATGGTATAGCGCCCAAACTGTCCAACCAAGGCCTTCCCAGCAGCAGATTGAAAGAAGCGGGGATATCAATGATTTGGAACTCAGCTTCTTTGTCCATCGGCCCGATAGCGAGATTAAGAAAGATAATGCCCATGACTGCCCTTTGGGTGTTGTCATATGCCCGGACTTTCTGTTGAGACGGCACAAAGGAAGATTCATCTAAGCCCATTCGCTTGGCTGTGCGGAAGGGACATACATTAAGAGCAGACCCATTGTCAACGAGACAAGCGGGCACGGTGTTCCCCAAACATTCAACGGTGATATACAGCGGCTTGTTGAGCGTAGGTCCTTCGGGAGGTAAGTCATTCGATGAAAAGGTGATAGCCGAAGTCGGAATCTTGCCGATCAATCCTATGAGGTCTTCCGGGGTGGTGTCGATAGACACGTCAGCCTGATTCAGAGCATCTAGGACCGCCTGCCTATGGCGTTTGGAGGCAATCAGCAACCCCCAGACAGTGATGTTAGCCTGAGTCTTCTTCATTTGCTTTAGGACCCGATCCTCTTCTTCTTCCTCGTTCATTTTTCCTTTCCCTTTCTCCAACTCCCTCCCCGGGTGATCTTCCTCTAATTCATGCAGCTTGAAGTGCCTACCAGATCGAGTCAAATGGTCGATCTCTTCTTTTGCCCAAATATTGTCGGTTTCTGAAACGGTCTTTGAGCCCTCTTTTGCCTCTTCGTCGCTTTGATACCATAGATCATCCTCCCCTACCCGGCCTATGTTCCGATCGTTGCTTTCTTGGACCCACCAATCTGACTGCCTCGTCACTTCATTTTCCCATATCCCTGGCTGGCTTCCAAGCATGCAGATCCCCGAATTTTCTGGCAACTGATAGAACTTCTTTGGCTCTCCGACCTTTGTGATTAGCTTGGACGGATCGAATGCCGCTTCTTCTACCCCTAAGAAATAAAGACCTCGCGGCGGTGGCACAGCACGATGATTCGGCAGAGGATTCTTGGTGACATTGGGGGCTTTGACAGGTGGCTCGGATATCACTTTGTTGTCAATGAGGTCCTGGATTTCGTGCCTTAATCTCATGCACCGATCCGTCGAGTGGCCCTTTTGTTGATGATACTTGCAGTAGAGATCTCCCTTGAAGTGTGGTGGGAGTGGACTCGGCGGGGGTCGAGGTTCTAGCTGACGGAGATGCCCTTTCGCTAACAGCCTATCGAGGGCGGTTGATAGTGACACTCCCAAATCCGAAAACTTCCTCAGTGGCTTATCCTCTCCTCCTCTTGGATGGTTTCTGGTGATATCGAACTTTCTCTCAGGCTCGCTAAGTGCATTGACATCGGTGGGGCCAGAGTGACCCCCCGAGTGCCCTCCATTTGATCCATAACTGGGCCTTCGATATCGGTTCTGTGGCTCCTCCTTCTTGATTGTTCCTTCTTGAATTGCATCTTCGATTCTCGTCCCTACATCGAATACCTTAGCAAAGGTGTTGATTGACTGAAATCTCATCTTTTCTTGATAAACTGGTTGCAGATTTTTCATTAGCATTCGGATCTGGTCTTTCTCAGGCGGCCTTTGTACCATTTTAGCTGCCTTTCCTCTCCATCGACTCAAATACTCGGCGAATGATTCTTTGTTCCCCTGCCTGGTCGTTTCCAAATCTCGGACAGTAACATCCAAATCCTGATTGTACTCGTATTGTGCCACAAATGCCTTAATCACTTCTTCCCATACTCTGGTTTTGCTTGGCTCAAGTGTAAGGTACCATGACAGAGTAGCTCCTGTTAAGGTTTGTTGAAATAGAACAGCCATCATGGTAGTGCTCAGTCCACTAGGCTGAAAAGCTCCTATGCACATTCGGACATGACTGCGGGGATTGCCTGTGCCATCAAACTTATCGAAAACTGGCATTTTGAAACCAACCGGCAGCGTTTCGTGGACTCCGTCATACAATCCTTCCAGTTCCATCAGATAGGTATCCACTCCCTGAGCCTTGCGCATTACCCTTTCCAACTTTTCTATCTTCTCGGTCAACAGCTTCTCCTTCTCATCTTTCTCTCTGTCCCTGCTGGCTCTTAGTGCATCATTCCAATGTGCCTCTTGATCGTCGAACCAATCTCCGTCTCCTCCTCCCAAAGGCGGGTCTATAATGGGTGGAATTACATGCGGCGGCGGTCGGCGATTCAGCTCCTCTATCATTCCCATCATGCGGTTCATGTTCTCGGCCTGTCTCCTCATTTGTTCCGCTTGCTGTTCGACTAGTACCCTTAATCCGGTCATCTCTTCGTTGTTTCTTTCTTCGGCCATGTTAGCGTATCCTCTCCTTACAAGTCTTGCCGTAGGATCCATGAACCACGCTTGATTGGCTATCTTTGCTCCTACAGCAGATTTTAAGTTTTATTATTTTTTTAGAATACCTTTTTACCTTTATTTTAGCAAAACTTTTATTTTGTATGTTATGCGGATGCAATGCATGTATGCGTGTGTGCCTACTCTATATGCCAAAGAAAACGAAAAAAATCTAACCCTAACACATAATCACATAAGCACATAAAACCCTTACCCATGTCAAGTACGATGATTTCTCCATTCATTGTGACCCTCTTTACCCTTCGATGTCTGGAAATTTTAGGGTTTTCGAAATTCATTTGAAAAGCATTTCTGATGAAATCTTTAGAAAACAATTTTCAAGAATTTTGGATCACGCTTTTCAAAAAGTGATTGGGTTGAAACTCCTGTTTTGAAAAGTGTCTTAGCTGATGAATAACCTTGGTTTGGCTCTGAAGTTTTAATCAAAAAATGAACTGCCAATTTTTTTGAAAAAGCGATTGAAAACTTTGGAATAAAGATGGCAAAAATCTGTTTGCTTTTAAAGATGGATTTAAAATTCTTTGGGCAGAAGGATCACATGATCGGATTATCACCGTACTTTTCATGAATTTGGATACATACAAGGTCAATGATGCTTAGCTAAACATGATATAAGAAGTATAATCTTATAATCAGGGTTCGGCATGTTCTCCAAATGTCGTGGAACATGAGGAGAAATTCCAAAAAGGTGATTAAAAGATTATACATCTTTTATCAAGCAAGTATCGTCATCATCTCAAGTAATCCCTTCCGGGCATACAAAACTTCCTAACACATAACCCTAATCAAGAATTGATTTCCTAAGATCGAAATGTTCTATAGAAACTACTATGCAAGGGCCGGGTTTTGGTCAAATAAGGGACCCTTGACACACACCCGATAAGATGCTTCATATACCAAATCATGGTACGAGATCAAGGGTGATCACACAGTCCCATGATGACTTGACCGACTGGGTTGCCCCGAGCCTCCAAGGTCATAGTTCCGTGCAATCGACTGGCTGGACATGCAAGTGAAATGCAACAGGCACACAAAGATTAATAAATTCGATTAAAAGGATGTTTTTCAAGTCTAATCCTCAAGTGAACCCAAAATCAGAATTCTGGTCTGCGAAACCAGAGATTCTGGGTTCGATCCCCAGCAGAGTCGCCAGATTGTGGATATCGCAGGTTGACTTACCCACAGCTTTTCAAAATCAAATTAAAAAACAAAATGAGTCGCCACTTAATTTTTAAAAGGAAAATTAAGAAACCATTTTAAAGCAACCGATCTTTTTGCGAAACCAAAGATTAACTAGGTCCGGGGATTATGGAATGAGAGAGGAAGGAGCCCGTCGGACTAAAACACCCTCTCTCATCCTATCTTGCGATAGGCCTCTACTCGACATCCTTTTAATCGAATTTATTAATCTAAGCATGCCCTCAACTAATACATATATACATATACATCACAAAAGCATGTCCAAAGGGTGTAAAATTGCAATTGACAAAATACCATTCAAAAGCCACATAATTCAGGTAGCAGGCGATATGATATGCAATAGGGGACAAGTGAACTTACCCGGGATCCAGCAGCGATAGTAAACGTGCAATGCATGAGAATAAAGGAAAATCCTAGAAAGAGTCTCTAATCACATATACACATAAGGCAAAACCTAATTCTAAGGTGTCGCGCATTAAGTCAAAAAATCAATAAAATCAAGAAATTAAGATAAACTAAAGAGGAGTTCTAGAAATCATACCTTAATAGCGCTACAAAACAAAGGGTTAGTCCACATGATATGAAAAATACGATGTTAAAAATGACAATCCTGAATTTCTAGCTTACATCTATCTAATGTAATTGAATCCAAAACAAATAAGTCTTAATTACAAGTGTCGAATCATATAGATGAATATGTACATGGACAAGGATAAACTATGAAATACTCTTAAACTTTGAATTCAAGCTCAACTAATCATTATTAAAGCATGGTTTAAGCCCTAGATCATAGGAAAGTCATTTGGACCCTTATTTATAAAGTAAGTATAAATTGTAACAAAACTCTGAAAATTCCAGAGAGCAGACCCGAACTTCAAAGAAATAAAAGGCATGGCTCCTGTGGTTTGATCTTGATGATTTTTGGACTCAATATGCCTCCGTGAGTCTAGTTTTCAAATCAAAAAGAAAATCAAAGTTCCAACGGTCGGATCTTCGGGAATATGAAAAATACTAGACATCACTCAGCACTTTATAACCTTCTGTCCAGAATTCTTGCACGATTTATTAAAACTAGTAAAAAATCCGAATTGCTTTGTTCTTTTTAGGGTGACTTCCTAACACATTAAACTTCATCGAAAAAATTATTTGGAGTCACAAACACTTTATTAGAACTCTGATTTAATTGTTTCAAAAGAGTGTCACTGTTCTGAAACTATTCTGAAATTCTGGGCAGATTGTATTTGTGTCACAAAACTCATGATCAAACCATCCTAAACAGGAAACCACCTTAAAACAAAAATTACAGTGGTAGAATATCGTGTTATTGACACTTTCCCGTTGGTTTCACTTGATTTCAACGGTTAGATTTCGAACTAAAAATCTTTGATCAAAAACAGTTTGTGGATTCACTGTTTTTATTTTGCTAGTTCAACTTTTATTTGGTAACTCCAACTATTAAACCATGAAGTTGAGTTGAACCAAACCACTACTCCTACCATTTGATGGCCATTAGAGACTACAAACCTTTATTCTTCATAGATTTCAAATGAAATATGGATAGACTTCATGAAATCTATAAGATAAGGAATCTAAACCATGGAGATGGGTTTAGACTCAAAACTACATTCACCTACCATTTGATGGTCATTGGAGAGGGAGACATGACTATGACTCATGAGTCCTAAAGGAATATAGAAGGGATTCCTCAAGACATCAAGTTTAGAAGATCCAAATCATGAGTATGGACTTGGATCCTCTTATGAAGTGGTGATCAAACTTTGACTCCTATGTGAAGCACAAGCCTACATGGGATTCAAAAGATCATGCTCAAGAGATCAAAAGAGATATTGAAGATCTCCAAGACCTTCAAGAGAAGAATATAAACAAGAAAGTGGAAGAAAGTAATATGGAAACAAAAGAAACTCCTAAGTTTACTTGATAAACAAAGAAAATAGTGAAAGATTTTAGGATTAGAGATTTTAAGAGAAGAAAGAATAAGCCAATAATCTATGGTTAGAGGATCACCTCCAAATTATCCTCAAAGTTTTCTTTTCTTTGAAGATCTTCCATGCTCTTCTCTCTAATTCTCTAAACACTCTCTTTTCTCTCTAAAAAAATGTTGGTGTAATGGAAGTATATTTGCATGTGCTCTCTATCCCAATATGTTTCTTGGTGTTCTTCTTGGTCTCTCCTCTTTTAGGAAGATCCCTTCTCTTTTATAAGCAAAATTACCAGGTATTTTTGGTGAATTTCAGAGCAAAAAATAGGTGTAATTCTCTCATTTGGTGGCACAATGTGTACTTTCTGAATTTAGACAGACTGCTGTCCAGCGCGGCAGTCCAGATACTGCCGCGACTGTCCGTGACTGCCGCTGCGGCATTTCATGACTGCCGCTGCGGCATTTCATGACTGCCGTTGCGGCACTTCATGACTGCCGCGCGACATTCATCAAATGTCGCGGCCATTAATGGATTGCCGCATTTTTGTCAGTCTTACTTTATCAGTTTTTTGTTCTTATTCGCATACGCATACGTATTGCTCTGCAAAATACAGACTTTAAAAGCGAACGGCAGTCAAAAATCTGTGGCGGCACTCGGTGAACGCCGGAACGGCACTCTCTGACTGCCGCGTGGCACTCAGGGAGTGCCGCGGCAGTCTGCCGTGTGCCGTTTTTTGGCTAAGGTTCCCCTTTTAGGTCTTTTCTCTTTTTGAAACAAATTATTTTTTAATATCTTTTCCAAAAGTTGTGTTTTATATCTGAATTCTCCTAAATACCTGGTATTTCCCTCTTTCTGTGAAATTTTATCGCGTTTTGGAGAACTTTCTGAAGAGCTTGGAATACTTCGAATTTTTCGGTCATTGTCATCATTGGACGTGGAGGTGACGCTCTCCTAAATTCGACGGCCGGTCAAAATTGGGGTGTCTACAGCTTGTCAGAATGCTTTGGATAACATAAAGAGGTACTTGCTTAATCCCCCAGTGTTAGGAGCTCCCATAGTAGGAAAGCCACTTGTACTTTACATTACTGCGCAAAAAGAATCACTTGGGGCTTTCCTTGCGCAAGAGAATGAAGAGCGCAAGGAAAAAGCATTATACTACTTAAGTCATCGCTTGACTGTGACAGAGCTAAAGTATTCTCCTATTGAAAAGACATGTCTAGCATTGGTCTTTGCATCACAGAAGTTAAGACATTACTTTTTAGCTTACATAGTTCACTTAGTAGCAAGAGCCAATCCTATAAAGTACGTCATGTCCAAACCTGTTCTTTCAGGGCGACTTGCACAATGGTCGATCTTATTCAATGAATTTGAAATCATTAACGTCCCTCAAAAGGCCGTCAAAGGACAAGTTATAGCAGACTTCTTGGCTGATCACCCAATCCCAGCTGATTGGGAAATTTCAGAGGATTTTCCTGATGAAGATGTACTATTCATTGATATAATTCCTCCATGGATGATGTTTTTCGATGGGGCATCACGATCTGACGGAGCGGGGGCTGGCGTAGTCTTGGTTTCACCACAAAGACAAATTTTTACATACGCTTTTACACTCGGTGAATGGTGCTCTAACAATGTTGCCGAGTATCAAGCTTTAGTCATTGGCCTTGAAATGGTAGCAGAAATAAAAATCCCTGACTTGGAGATTTACGGGGATTCAAAGTTAGTTATCAACCAGCTTCTCAAAGACTACGAAGTTAGAAAAGATGACTTGGTGCCATACTTCCGATATGCTTCCCATCTTTTGGAAAAGTTTGATAGTGTCGTGTTGGAATATGTTCCTAGAAAGGATAATCGGCTGGCAGATGCCTTAGCAAACTTGGCTACAACTCTAGCATTGCTGGAAGATGAAAAGATTGACATCCCTACGTGCCAACGGTGGGTGTTGCCCCACTTGCTCGATTGCACGTTAGAAGAGGTCAACTTGATCTCAGTTTTAACCATTAAAGCAGATGATTGGCGGAGACCTCTCATCGACTACTTGGAACATGGAAACTTCCAGAGGACTTACGTCACAAGACTGAGATAAAACGGCGAGCTCCACGGTTCATATATTACAAAGATACCTTGTTTCGACGTTCCTTTGAAGGATCATTTCTACGCTGCCTTGGAGAAGTTGAAGCAACTCAAGCTATGGAGGAAGCACACTCTGGAATATGTGGGGCCCATCAGTCTGGACCAAAGCTTCACTTTCATGTAAAACGAATGGGTTATTATTGGCCTACTATGGTGAAAGATTGCATGGAATATGCGAAAAGATGTCAAGCTTGTCAGTTTTATGCAAACTTTATCCATCAACCACCAGAACCCCTACACCCTACCGTCGCTGCCTGGCCATTTGAAGCGTGGGGAGTTGATGTAGTGGGACCTCTAACAAAATCATCTAGAGGTCACTTGTACATTTTGGCGGCAACCGACTATTTCTCAAAATGGGCTGAAGCTGTCCCGCTCAGAGAAGTGAAAAAGGAAACTGTCGTTGATTTCATCAAGACTAACATCATCTTTTGGTATGGTGTTCCCAGATACATCATTACCGACAATGGAAAACCTTTCTATAATTCTCTCATGGATAAGTTATGCGAGAAGTTCAGTTTCAAACAACGGAACTCCTCTATGTACAATGCTCCAGCCAATGGTCTTGCAGAGGCGTTCAACAAAACCCTATGCAACTTGCTTAAAAAAGTGGTGGCCAAGTCAAAAAAAGATTGGCACGAGAGGATTGGCGAGGCATTATGGGCGTATCACACAACTCATAGAACACCTACACAAGCCACTCTATATGCACTCGTTTACGGTGTTGAGGCCGTTTTGCCACTAGAGCAACAGATCCCATCGTTGAGAATTGCATTACAATAGGGCCTAATAAATGAAGAAAATGAACGTTTACATCTCGAAGAACTAGAAGCGTTGGATGAAAAGAGACTCGAAGCGCAGCAAAGAATGGAATGCTATCAAGCATGACTCTCCAAAGCTTTTAACAAGAGAGTACGACATCGATCGTTTCGAGTTGGAGACTTAGTATTAGCGGTTAGAAGACCCATTATACTTAGTCATCGCACTGGCAACAAGTTTACGTCAAAGTGGGATGGTTCTTATGTCATGCATGAAGTCTACACCAGCGGTGCCTACAAGATTGTTGACGAAGATGGATTACATGTAGGTCCAATCAATGGAAAGTTCTTAAAAAGATACTATCCATAAAAGCACACCGCACTCCTGGCCTGCATGAGTATAAACTGTGTACGGCATATAAAAAAAATTAAAAAATTAAGTAAAAAAAATCTGTCTTTTGAGAAATAAATGCTTTGAACTATGTAATGACTTGATCCCTTTCTTAGGGTACGTAGGCAACTTGAAATTTTAAGTTCAGTCAACATTATTGAAGAGCACGTGCAAATCACTATTGATAGAATGCATGGTTAACTTGATGAGACTCGTTAACAATCACAACATGGAATGCAGTATTCTTACTTCATGAGAAGGCCAATTGTAAATGGACAAAGTGAATAAGCATTTCAGAAAGGAAAAGGGATGTCATTTCTTATTGAAAGTAAGCTATAATAATGTCATCTAGATAAAGTTACTAAGCTGCTAAAGCTAACTAACTAAAAAAAAAAAAAAAGAAACGAAAAAGTCTCTAAATACATCTGTCCATCCAACATGAAGAATCAAGTGATGACTGAAGAATCTCGACCTGTCTGCGTAAATCCTGTAGCATGTCTGCATCTTCAGTTGTTATCATTGGAATCAAAGTTACATCATGTAGAACCTTTTCTGCTGCTTCTACCTGGTGTTTAGCTGTTTCCACTGCGACATTCTTAGCCTTTAAGTCTCCTTCCATATTCGACTCTTCCTGCAACAGAGAACGTAATGTCGCCTCAAGAGTGATTCTTTTCTTCTTGACATCAGCTTAAAGCAGAAACGAAATCACTTTTATCCTGCTTTGCTGTCGTGAGGTTGGACTTGAGAAATTCAAAGTCCTTTGTTGCCTTAACCCTTTTGGTTGCTATGTCATGCGCGGATACACACCCATTGAGCTGCTTTTTAAATTCTAAGTACGTATTTACACTACCCACATATGAATCCACAATGGTCTTTAAGGGGTATGGGTCACCATTAAGATTACTAATGCTCTTGTATACGGATGAAGCAACTTCATGCACCTTAGAGACACGATTAAGTGAGGCCTCCTTAAGTAATTTTAGCAAGTCAGCTCCTAACCCTTCAATCGCCCTCTTGACAAAAGACAAAGCGATATTGCTAGGTTGATACGTAGAACATGAACGTGTAGGAATGGCATTAGGATGTGATACAATGGTACGACCCCCAAGGTATGTATCTACCTTCGTAGCTTGGGAGGTAATATTTGGTGTGTTCTCAAGCGTCTTGGTTCCTGAGTCATCATGCAATGGCCCAACTACCGAGTTTTCGCTACAGTTGAAAGCATCAGCCTCCAAAGTCTTTTCATCGTCGTCCTTTTCATTGGCTTCCCCGACAACCAGTTCGCATTCTCCTAACTGGCAAAAAGTGTGGGGTAATAAATCAAGTACAAACGTTGTTAAAAAAAGAGGGGAGTTAAGGGACATTACCTGTTCATGTGTCCCTATGATTGCACACGACGAGCTGGGAACTCCATCAAAAAAGGTTTCAAGGTTAGTATCGCGAAGGACAATCCTTGGAAGCACCGAAGATTTATTCTTTTTAGGAGTAGACTGCTTGTAAGGATCCTCATCATGCTTTTGAGAGTCCCCTACTTGCTCTTCCTCCATAATGCTAAGATGACGGTCTGGGTGAAATCTTTTCATGCTTGGTGTGCCTTCAGAAATCTGGCGAACTGATGAAGTACGTGGAACATGTGGCTTACTTATATTTTTAGCAGCTCTAGCACCACCATCACTATCATCACCATCATCTTCCAAATCTAGCAACTCTTCCGAATCAGAGCTTTCTTAGGATTTATGCTCCTTTCGCTTGGATTTAGACGACCTTGTACTCTCAATAAAAATCTCTAACCCATTACTTAAGTAGTCACCATGCCTGGTTGACCACCATTCTCAGTAAGTTTGAGTAGTGTGGATATTTGGGTCATCACAACGCGCAGGTAAAAGTACGTTGGCAAAGGTACCCTTTGCGAGGCATATGCGCCAATATTCAAGAGCTTGCCTCCAGGTAGCAGAACGAACATCATCTTTTAAGTCACCTGATATGTCTTGACAAAACCCAAATTGTCTGCTAAAGCGATTAGGACTATAAGGTTCAACGATGATAGAGCTTTCTTGACGCAATACCAAGTAGCTCGAACGAAGGCTAAGGAAATAGCTTTGTTGTGGAAGACACAGATTTCCATCATCAATAAATGTCTCATTACTGTTGTTGAGCATCATTTCGCACCATTTTGCTTGGCTACCATTGTGGATAAGTTCTCGAGCCTTACGTTCATCAAAATATTTGGCGCTTCCTGCACCTGAGTATCTGGACATTTTGGGTCCTTGCACAACCCATTGCGTCTCGTGAGGAATTAAATACTATGTACCGAAATAAAAAGCTAGCCATCCGTACATGTAATGAAAGGGCAAATGCGAATGTGACCGCCCGGGATCTGAAGATTTAGATAATCTATTCAACCCATCATAGATACCAACCAACACAGGCACAGCAAGGCTGTAAGTACGACCTCCGGACAAGAAGCTTGCAACTTTGAAAGTTCCCAAACGAATGATGTTTTCTTTGTTAGTTGGGATGACGAACACGCACAACCAACAAGAAAGAAATGTAGCTAAGTATGTCTTATCATGGAAAGTACTACTAATCCTAAGATCTGCGAAAACTGAATCCTCTTTCGGTGTCCTGGCTCGAGGCTCATCAAGGTCTCTAGTAGGATTCTGAGTTGACTTAGGACGAGTGACACTTTTAGACTTGCGAGTTCGTCGTTTATTAAATTTGTGTTTTTCGTCTCCTCTAAACCAAAAATTTAACCCATTCAGCGATTGACACTTGAGAATTCGTCCCCTTCCTTTTCCGCAAGAAATGGTAAGCTGAGAACAGGAACGGGCAGCTATTAGGAACATATCTGGTATTTGCCTTTTTGTCTATCCCAGTTAATTCCAAAGCACTCGGGATGATTTCCTCATAAATCTCACCAACTTTAGAAAGACCGCCTATTAGTCGCAGATCCCATAGAGATATAGACAACTCGCCTGCGGATGTGTGAAGTGTGTTAGTGGCTGGACACCAAGCTTCACAGAATGCTCTCATGATATCAGGATTCCGGTCATACGTATACAATGAGGCATAAACGGCATTTTATATATGGGCTGTTTGAAGCACCGTTGAATAATTCCCAAGGATATATTCAGTACATTCCCAATACCGTTTGATGAATCTGAATTCACCTCCAAGCTTCAACGTACAGCCCCAATGTACATCTCCTGAAACTATTCGGCGACCCAAGGTCTTGAATGACTTTACACGTGAGATATTTGAGTGAAAGGGCGATTGCAAAAAAATACAATCTGGTGATCCGGAAGAATCTACGACCGACCATTCTGTTAATTTGGGTAAATTCTCTAATTTTGGCCATTTTTGTGAAAATGGACCGGCTGAAGGTGTGTGAACAGAAAATATACTGCCTGTTTGCTCTTCGTCATCCTTGTTATCCACGATGGACATGAAATGTTTTCGGGATGAGCTAAAGTCCTTGAAAAAAACCATGACCAATCTAAAATAAAAAATAAAAAAAAGACATTAACTGTTGCGGAGATTGAATAAATAAAGATATATTGCAAAAGCAAGTAAAGCGACATATAAAAGATTGCACGTTGTAAAGTAAGATAGATCTTCGGAGTCACAATGGAGTGTTTGCCCATGAGGATTAATAGCTCTGGGGTAGCAATTCCAAAGCTATTCCCCGAAGGTCGGAGTCACAATGGAGTGTTTGCCCATGAGGATTAATAGCTCTGGGTAGCAAGTCCAAAGATATGCTCCAAAGATGCCGGATAATGCGCTACTTTGAATGCCTGCAAAAATATATGTACATATATATACATTTTTTTAGTTAACCAAACAGAAAAGTTAAAAGAGATGCTTACTACAGGGTCGGTAGGCTCCAAATTCTTTAGAAGATCTTGCGCAAAATGAAAGCAGCTGAAAAAAAAAGGATGAAGTAAGGCTCTCAAACAAATATGGTGATCAAGTGCACAATATAATTTGACCCGCATGAATGCATGTATTCCAAAATTGGCAAAATTTCATGTAAGACAATGATTGGACTCTTTTGTTAAAATTAGGAGAATGAAGTACAGCTTCAGTCGGTTCTATAAAAAAAAAAAAGGGGACCTTTACCCCTGTAAGGATTTGGAAGATTCTAAACTAAGAGGGTTACTCAAAGTGCCTAATCTCGTTGGATCCGTGTGATACAAGGATAATTTAGTAAAACTGAAAAAGAAGATCTATCACCAATTAGTGCCTTGTGAATGCGAAGCTATTCTGTGGTAATTAATTAATCGGGTCTATACTATACACTAGTTGCTGATATATAATGTGATGAAGTTCCTGTGTAGATAGGATTTACAAGTCTAGTGTGAGCCAATTAAAGTGGTGGATTGGTCTAGGTAACCTGATGATTATTGTGACTTACATGCAAGTACCAAGAGATGGGCATATGGCCGATTTTCATAAGATAATTGTTGGTGGGTGGAGTCTAATGCAATACCTAAAACTTGATTCAAGTATGAAAAGTCACACTTGAATCGTCCATGTTCAACATTCACAAAGAAGAAGGGTGAAAGTTATCACTAGCCGCAAGTCTTCACAGGTCTCAATGCTTATTGTAACTGTAAATTTCTATTACGGGGGCTGTAAAGGTGCTAAATATATTTGGCGTTGTGCAACACCTGATGGGAATAGAAGTTAGTATTCTAATTGGAGACAATTATATTTGCAAGGCAATACATGATGTGATACGTAAGCCAAACCTTGTGGATTCACTTAATCACAATATGTATATAAGCTGTTTGGATATATTTTACTTATCAAGTGGGTTTGCTCAAATTGTTGAAAAGGAGACTTTTATTGGTTAAGTTTCAAGTAAATTCTATGTGATATTCTCAAAATATATATATATACACATATATGCACTGATTGTAAAAGGGCAAGTGTATATGTGGTCCAAAAAAAAAAGGAGGACAAGAAGAGACTGACTTACAGTTTCTGCCCAGAAGTTCATTTTGAAGCCTCCAATTCGTGATCGTATATCAGGTATCAACATATGTATATATGTATATACATATATATATATACGTGGGTTGAGCAGTTGTGAATCTACAAGTTTCCTAATATTTTGTGGCTTGCTTGGGAAGAAAAAGGTTCCTAGCATGATTAGGAAACCAAAAAAAAAAAAACGTGTGGATGTAAATTCTGTAAGAGTCCTCTAGTGCTTCAACCAAAGAGAACTCAAGTGGTAAGACCTGTTTGGCAAATCTAAATGTAGTCGTACATTATGTTTCAGTGATGAATGGATTGAGTTCAACACATCATGTTGCCTGGGTATCAATCAATGATATATACATATATCATACATATTCATAAGTGGATTCGTGAAGAATTTACAAATTTTGCTAAGTCTCCAAAACCTTGTCTTAATTGGAAAAAGGTATCCAATTCACTTTAGGAAACTTACACAGATTGGTTCAACAATTGATGATCTACAATGAATTCGAGTAATCAAAATTGCCTTTAGTAAATTATTTCTTGGTGATCAAGTTATTCACGTGCAAGGCAATTAAATTTGTTGATGAAAAAGTTTGGAAAAAGAGGTATATATCAGCAAGGAAATCTAGGTTTCCAAATTGATGCTTATTTGTTGGTGAGGTCGGTTTACCTATAGACCAAGTCAATTAGATAATTGAAAAGTAGCCCGAGGAAAATAGTAACTGGTATGTACAGCTATATGCGAAAAAAAAAGAGGGATGTGTTTGTTTCTCGACGGACTACAAATTGGTTCAAGGCAAATGTGTTGAAACTTCAAGTCTCATCGCGCATATACAGCAAGTGTATATGTCGCCAAGTCCTGAAGTGGGGGCATTTGTAGACATTAAAATTTTGGTAATATTTTAATTACCGATTGATTAAGTACTAATTAATTAAATTTAATTATTACAATTAGTCAAAATCAAGAAATCAAAATAATCTCAAATATGGGCCCCACAAGATACAAGTGGACCAATTTATTTGTGACATGTGTAATATACACCATATGAGACCATATAAATAATGGTCTCTAAAATGTTGACACGTGTCAAAATCTCAAGGAACGACTTCAAATCAACGGTTAGGATGTATTGACTCTCAAATGAAAACTCTACACCCTAAGCCTATAAATTGAGGTCTCCACCCATGTAGAAGGGACTTTTGGCCTTTCAATAAGTTGAGATTTCTCCACAAAAATTGAGAGCTCTCTCTCTTACATTCAAATCACCCAAGCCTTTCTGAAGAACAAACATAAAGTTTGTTGTTCTTCAGATTCAAGTCAAGTCTGTTTAATCCGTGCTTCAAGAAGTTGAAGGAAGATTAATCGTTCGTTTGTTCGAGATCAAGCCCCGGCCCTCGTTCAAGCTTTCTTACAAGCACTTCATCTAGCGTGAAGATTTGAAGGACAAATCTACGGTTCAAGAACAAGCTCTAGAAGCCCTTGAATCGTGAACAATTAAGGAGATCGAATCAAAGGAATTTTCTTTTCATTGTAAAAGAATTATATAGAGATTGTACTCATATTTTATAAAATCAATAAAATCACATTTGCTCCTCAATTTTTTTCGTTATTTCTATACTTGAAGTTTGTTGCGTACAGACATTTTCATATGTGTGCAAATGTGTACACACGTGGATAAGGATGAGCCTGCTTCTTTTATTGAAGCGTTTTTCTTCGTCTACTGAAGCTGAGTGGATAGTTGCTATGCTAGATGAGATGAGCTCTATGGACCTGAATAAGGTCTGGGAGATGACAATTCGCTTGTGCGTATGACGATTGGAGACAAGTGAGTTTTCAAAATCTAATGCAAGGCAGATGGTTCAATTGATAAGTATTAGGCGTGCCTTGTGGCAAAAGCTTGTTGCCAGAGCGGGTATAGACCATGGAAACATGTTCTCCCAAAGGGTGAGATTTGACTCCATTCGCCTTATCCTAGCAATTGTCGCATATTTAGTTTTGGAACTTTTTAGTTGGATGTTTAAACTGTCCTTTTCTTAATGGAGAACATGACGACGAGATAAATATGGATCAGCCCATTGGTTTTGTGACCAAAGGGAATGAGTGCAAAAGTATGCCATCTCAAACGATCTGTTTATTATCTCAAGCTAGCAATCGGCTAGGCAGTGGTACAATACGTGTACATTAAACGGTCTAAGAAAAGTGTTCTAATTCTTTGTATGTTGATGACGTCCTGAAAGCTGGGGATGAGATGAGTTCCATTATCGCCACTTGAGAGTGGTTATCCTCTCATTTTGAGAGTAAGGATATGGGTGATGCTAACTATGTGTTGGGAGTTTAGATTGTGAGAGATCATTCTCAGAAGCTTCTCTCGAGGGTCCTTGAATGTTTTTTCACATGAAAAGCTGTAAACCCATCGACATCCCAATTTTAAAAAGGGACTCCTCTTGACCTTAGATCAGTGTCTTAAGAATAATGAGAAGAGGAAACAAATGTCCAGTTTTCCATATACGTGTGCATTAGGGAATCTGAAGTATGCTTATGTTGTGTACTCGGTCAGATGTCTGCTTTGCGGTTGGTCTAATTAGTTGTTGACGTAGCAACCCTGGTCCTATCACTAGAGAGTAGTGAAGAGTATCTTACGATATGTTCGCAGGACTGTGGACCTCACCTTATGTTGTCCATAATGGAAGCATAATATGTGGTGTGCTCTGCAGCTGTTAGAGAAGCTGTTTTGGTTAAAGAGTTTTTGCAGTGGCTAGGCTCTTTACCTCATAGTGATGAGGCTGTGCTCATCAAAGGTGATAGCACATAAGCCTGAGCATATACAAAAGATTTCAAAAGCCATTCTAGCACGTGTCACATTTGAGATGTGGTTTGCCCAAAGGGAAGTTGTTTTAAGGCACATCTCCACTTGGGGATTTGATGTGCTTAGACATTTTATTGTGTTATTGACATTATTATTCAAGTTAATTTTTTGTTACCAGTTAATAATAAACTAGTTGGTTTCCATACATATGCATTTGTTATATGAATGGAATGAGTACACATTTCTAATATGTCACCGGGCTTGAATCAACCTGCTTACATGGGTGATTCACCTTGGCGCCGAGATAGCGAACTAGGACATGTGTGTTTTTGGCGCTTGAATGGCGAGCAAGATGAGACATTTGTGTTCATGGTGCTTAGATAGCTAGCTAGGACATGTGTGTCCATAACGCTTAGAAATCGAGCTTGAACACTTATATCTACGCAGTGTAAGAATAGCGAGCTAGATATAAACTTTTATTATTTCTATATGTCGCCTTGGATGGAGCTAAGATGAGACCTTTATATTTGGTCGAACATAGAGAGATCCCATGACTCTATGTAGCCTGTTTACAGCCGAATGTGAGTTTTCAGATGGGCGCCAGGAGGGGCGACTGTGCTGGAAAGCTCAAGTTAGATGTTTTGTGTAACGTCTAGACTAAGATTCGTATGGCGTTACTTGTTTTTCAAACACAGAGTGACATGCCCATTTTTATGGAAGAACACCATAGCATACATTTTCATACTATATGTGCTTTTGCGATCAATTGTGGATCAGTGAATTGATTCCTCTTCATTGTTGTGTGAGCCACGTAGCATATCCAAGACATTGGTTATCCTACAAACTGGTTGCCTTCACGACTTGAGACTATATCATGAAGAGGACGCTTGATGACAACTACTTTAGCATGCTATCCTAGGGCGATGAGATAATTATGTTCTATGGGGCGTGTCTGGGCAACCGGTCAAGTTAGTCGGATTGACATGTGGGCTCAGGGAAGACCATTCAATAACACACCATGTTTTTGTGACTCATTAGCAGGCCTACGACAATCGTAATTTGTTACTGATATATCATAAGTACATTACATTGAGGTGGTATAGCAATTCTTTTCACCGAGGGATTGAGAATGCTGTGTCCGGTGTTGTTGAATCGTCTAAGGTATACACGAGAAGCTTCCGAGTGATGTGTCTTGCTGGTTATGATTTGGCATTACACTCCTGTCGCTGTACTTTCTTTTCGTAAGGTCGCACGTTCTATTTCCCTGTATGAAGAGATGAGAAGTTCTGTTTCGAGAGATTGGTTTTAGTACTAGCCCTATGTGGGTGAGTGGGAGATGTAAGAAATATGTGGGCCAAACGAGCACCCACATACATTGGACCGGGTCCAATGGGCCTTGGCTCTTGAGCCCTAGGGTTTAGTGAATGTGTGTGTATATATAATATATATCACAGATATGTTAATAACCTAGATCATTTTTAGCAGCCTCTCTCTCTCTCCCTATGATTTTCTCTCTCTAGGCCATCACTACAGTGCCTTGGGATTTAGCGCGTGATACGTACGATGGCCGCTCTAGTAGTGATCTTCATAGCCTATGCGAAGCATAAGAGAGTACACGGAGGCTACAAGGAGCAGCAGTTCGTGGGTGAAGACGCCGGGTTCGTAACAACACCGTTTGGTGATCCAGCGGGTTATTCTGCTAGGTAGCGATCCTATACCCGACTCGTATGCTTGCGTGCATATTATATACACAAAGCACAATGTGTCAAAAAGTGTGTATACCTAATATTGTTGTAAAATAAAAGAACATTTATAAAACACTTGAATGTACAAATTTGATTTTTTTTTATTTATTGATAAATCGCATGACCAGAGACTTCTCAAGCATCTCCATAGAAATAGAAAATGTGACACACCACAAACGCTCAATCATTTTCATTAAAATAAAATAGCAACGGGAAAAAAAACAAGTAAAACATAAGTAAAAACTATGAAAATTTGAGCTAAAAGTTTGGCACGATTTGTAACACTTAAAGAAAATGTCTTATTTGGAAACAGCAATCCAGTAGACCGATCGGGGGTCCAGTCGAATAGAAATGCAAGATATAGAGAGCTTGAAAACTAAGCCAAATGTCCAGTCGACTGTGAGTCGACTGGGGTCTCAAATTCTTAGTCGATTGAACCTCACAGTCGACGAAACCAGAAATTCCAAATTTTAAAATACAATTCAGTCGATTGTGGGCTTCCACCCAGTCGACTGTTTCTATCACAGAACTAAAACCACATTTCAACCCAATTGTCCAATCGACTGTGTCGGGGACCCAATCGACTATTTTTTAGTATTCCAGGGCAGTGGCTGGATCAAAATAACCCCCTAGTTGACTGTTTCATAAACCAGTTGACTGGTTTACCTCAGATTGCAAGGCATTCTGCAGATTCTAATTATAGCAGTCCAAACTCAAATCCAACGCATCCGCTAACATATTACCATGATTTCAGCATGAGTACAGAAGTTTTACTAAAGATTACAACAACTACAAATCCTTAAGAGATTCTAAATTATACATTGTAACTCCCGTACCCGGAGAACGGGTTAATTATCATGTTATATACATTAATTAATATAATTAGTGTATATTATGGAATAAGGAGAGGCTTGGACTCGCCCGTGAAAAGTGTTCAATAAAGGACACTAGTTGGAAAAAAAAAGTCCCCAGTGAGGAGGGACAAATTTGGAATTGGGACCCAGTGAAGGTCCTGAATAAAAATATTTGCAATTTATGTGATTAAATGCATTTATGTGATTATATGAATATTTGATTAAATGCTTTCATAGTATATGATGATATATGTGTTAGCATTTGGTACTAGTTTGGACACCCAATAAGGGTATAAATGAAAAGAATTCATAATTAGTAGGTGTGATAGTAACTTCACAAAATATGTAGAACCCACGTTGGGACCCATACGGAACTTAGACAAACACTCATTAGATAATTGAGTAGATAATGGAATGTTTGGGGGATTTCATAATAAGAACTTAAGAAATTCTTGGGGTGCAAATGAAAAAGAAGAAAAAATGAGGTTGAGACACCTCACATACATGCATATAGATGTGTCAAGAGAGGGAGAGTCTTTCAAATTACAAAAAATTAAAACAAAACAAAGAGAGAGCTCGGGAGAGAAGACGGAGACGAGGCGCCGCCGTCGTTTTTCCGCCGCTGTTCGTCCAATTCGCCAACCGAAGCCGTTTTCGGACTCATGGAGGTGAGACGATCATTTCTATACCTTTAATTTACGCTTAAATTGTTGGATTTTGGTAGTTCATACTAATCGGTGAGACACCACTGTCTACCGAGTTTATGTAGGATTCACTTGGAAGTAGGAATTGAGCTTTAATTTGGTGAATTCAACATCTTCTTGGTTTAATTTGAATAGATTTTGCTAAGGTGAGTTTTTCTAACTAAAGATTGATTGGGATTTTATGTGTTTAATGCTTCAATGGTGATTAGTGATGATTATTCATGTCTAGAAACCATGAAGATGCTAGATTGTGAATTACATGTTAATTTTTATGAAAATTGTTGAGCTTATATGTCATGTGCTTATATGATTATGTGGTATTCAATGAGCACCGGGAACATGATTCATTGTTGGGAGTAATAAGGGTGGTGAAGAGGAAGAATCCGAGAAATACAGAAGTCAAAGGAATAGAAGTGACCCTGGGACCAAGGGAGGTCTTCGGGTTTAAATGAATCATTGAACTGGTGACTTGGCGATTACGTAATGAGATATATATATATATATGTTAAATTGTAGCATTGCACATGTTAGACATTCAATCATGCTTAAGAAAAACCGTTTTCCTATTTCTGTCGTGGTACATAACAGCCACCGCAGGTTCGGAGCCATACCCGGAGAAGAAATGACGTGCGTTGGGAGAGATGGGGGAGATTTGGATCTTTAGTTTATGAACTCACTTTAACCTTGTAAAGTGTTGTAAAATGTGGTTCTGGAAATGGTGGATTAGTACCTTGATGTATTTATAAGACTTGAATCTTGAACTTATCATTTTGGTAGTTTTAGAGTTGAACTTAGGAAAACTATGTATATTCTTATGTTTTGGTTGAACATGGGGGGGTTGTAAAGTGAACCATCTCGGCAAGTCCGGATGCGTCGCATGTGTTGTGGACAAGTTTTGGTTGTGTGTATGATATTGGTTTAGCTTGGACTTCATTCCCAACAAATTTTATGAACTTTTGATGAGAATTGAGTTTCAAGGTTTTAAAGCTTGTTTTGATTCAAATGAATTGAGTTCATGGATTATATTAGTCCCAAACATAGTTATGTATATGTTCCACAAGTTTGGTTTATGTTTAAACATGTTTAGAAATGGATTTGAAATGGTTTCCTAATGTTCTATGAAGTTTGGTTTGGTTTGGATATGATTTGGGCATGTTTTAACAGAGTTTTTAGCAGCAAAAACAAGTTCTGCTGAACCTGGATCATTCCGGGTTCAAGGGCGGATCGATCCGGCCCTTTTCGAGTTACATTCTACGGAAAAACAGGAGTAGGGATCGATTCGGGTTAAGGGCGGATCGATCTGCCTAGGCTTTTCACAGCATGTCCGTTTTTACGGAAACACACATAACTCTTTATAGAAAATTCGGATTCGCACACTGTTTTTTTTGTTGGAACCGGGACTCAAAGGCATATCTTTTGATATAAAATTTGATATACTTTTCTAAACAACCATTTTGCCCTTGGGGCTGTTTTGTCACAACAAGGTCTTTTCTGTTGGTTTAAACATGCTTTTTCTTAATAACTAACATGGTTAAATGCTTATTAGTGTATTTTGGGTGCGTATGTTCTTGTTACATGTGTCCTAATCTTCCGGGGCGGGTTGGGGTGTGACATACATGGTTCAACTACTCAAAATCCTATTACAACATTTGGAAAAGAAAAAAAAACATTTACAAGAGCAATCCTCGTCGTCCTATCAGCTTCACTCTTCGCATTTCTTCTTCCCTCTCTTCCTATCACCTGCAATGGAGTAAAGTTCCACTGCTCAGCTATATGCTGAGTGCACAATTCTAAATATATGCTTAT
Organism: Hydrangea macrophylla; assembly: GCA_033977485.1. NCBI lineage: Eukaryota > Viridiplantae > Streptophyta > Magnoliopsida > Cornales > Hydrangeaceae > Hydrangea > Hydrangea macrophylla. The sequence continues at coordinate 80,237,883 of CM066984.1, read as the reverse complement.
ATGATAATTCATGCCTTAAAACATCTAAACACATCAAAATTGTCTTTAGGGAGAGTGGTACGCTTCCATCCGGTAAATGAAACTGATGCCGTGAAAGGCCTTCCTCTTCCACGCACCCCATACACTGGTTGGGCCTTCCTCCATACCAGGTACCGTGTCCTAATTGGGCCTTTCTCCATACTAGACACCACAAATATCAATGTTACAATCCTCAAACTTCGAGGAGCTCACCTCCCCGGATGGAATTGCACCAAACCCTCCTTTGACCCAAGTAGACACATAGCATGCACACATAAACAGTTATACGCACTTTTATTGTATTTTCATGTGCATAAATAACGGGCCTAATTAAACATAAATCAAGCCCGGATCCAAAATATCAAGGTCGATATTTAAAACATGTAAATTTCAAATAATTCATAGATCTAGAATTCATACCTCGTGCAAACGTCCTATAATTTTGAAGGATTAACTAGAGAGACAAATAAACGTCGGATCTCCGATTATACGCGATTCTTATAATTTTTACCTGATTCTTTTCCAAAATTCCTAGAATTAGAATTTTAAAAAACTAAGCCAAACAAGGCCTAAGAGACATCAAAATGTAGCTCTTATCTCGAGGAGTTCAAATATGAAATCTGGAGAAAAACTAACGATCGAAAGTTCGTCGATCGGCGTCGTGAAGCTCGTGGGAAATAATCTCCTCTTCTCTCTCTCTTTATATATATATATATATTTTTGCGTTTTGATATATATGCCAAAAATATTTCATGCCCTTCGATTTATAGGCACGACTTCCAGAAATTATGTTTACCTTCCCACGAGTTCTCAAAACTTCTAATCTTCGAAAACGTCCTAAACATCCTTTTTATCACTTCACGAGTGAAAACTAAAAATTATAAAAGTTTTCGTCAAAGTTCCGTTTGGGTCCAAAATTACGTTCTGAAACCTATTTCTGTGGAATCTCTACTTTTTATGCAACGTATCACCTATGTTCCCATTATAACAATCAAAATGATCTAAAACAAGATCAAAACTATCAGAAATTTAATCTACACAGGTAAAATCACTATTTACAAAATACCAAATAATTCAAATTACATTTAAATCACATAAATGTCAATCATGCCAATGCATCATGACTCCTTTGATTAGCGTGTTCTCAATTGACACATCACCGTTGACCCACGTCAACTTAACTCAATTATTAATCAACATTAATAATTTCACAAGATTCCACGTATATTTATTAAAGTGAAGGGTGTGACAAATCTGATAATTTAAATAATTCATTGTCATTGCAAATCATAATAGAATAAAAAAATAAATTAATAAAAACATATAAAGAGCTTATTAAAAATCTTAAATCATAAATTGAAAATTGTTAACGAAGTTAGACATTCACAAAATTTTGTGCAAGAAACAGAAAAACGATAACTAATTAGGGAAGAAGACCAGGAACCTTTGAATTCTTACCATTGCCCATAGAGAGAAGATCCTCCAAAAAATTCATTCGAACCGGTAATCCATAAAAAGAAAGAAACTAAAAACAAAAAGTGAGTCTTTCTGTTTAGGTATTTTTCTTTTTATGGATTACTAAGACTCATTTTTATATTTGTGGTTTTTCTTTTTTTTCTTTCTTTTCACAGATTACTAATTCGAAAGGAATTCCGGAGGATTGTCTCTATACGGGCAAGGGTAAAAAATCAAAGGTTCCTAGTCTTCTTCCATAATTACTTAATTATTTTTCTGTTTCTTGCAAAACATCTTGTAGATGTCTAATTTTGTTAACAATTTCTAGTTGATGATATTCAAGTTTTTGCTTATTTATTGTTTTGTTCTATTATGATTTGCAATGTTGTAGAATTATTTATACTATCAGATTCTACTTCGTCTGTATATCTAATATTCATATAATAATCTTTCTAGGTTACCAGGTTGAGGAACCAGGCTCTGATACCAAATACATCGAAGGTGGTGGTAAAAAAAACTTTGATATTCAAAGAAAAGAGAAAGTACTAAATTTAAGAAAACTTCTAGGGAGTTCAGTATAATTTTTTAAACTACTAGGACTCTAATTTTAATTATAAAAGGCCTGATTGGACTTAAATGTTACACTTATGAAACTCTAGGGTCTAAAATGTTCAAATTGAAAGTTCAGGGACGGATGCAGAACTTAAATTTGGGGGGGGGGGGGGGGGGAGATCTTGGTAGGGGGAATACCAAGATATTGTATTTGGGGTAGCCAAGTTTACCAGAGTTCGGGGGCATCACCCCTGAGGTGATTTTTTTTTCCTTAGTCTATTTATAAATATTTTTTCTGTAGATAATGTACTTAAGCAAATACTGTAAAATTTATCCAAAAATTCAAGAAATCTTCAACCGTTTTATGATGTATACATCTCAATTACAAATACCGTGGGGCCTTTTGCTACCAATTGGACTAACTAACAAATGACACCTAATAATTACTACCTAATGGCACATTAAAAAAGTTAATACTTACTGGCACAAAATGCACAACAAAATGACACATTGTTACTACAAATTGAAACAGTCTTAAAAAAGTTAATACTGACTGGCACCAAAGGTATAATAAAATGATACATTGTTACTACAAATTGAGACCAAGGGAGGGGGGGGGGGGGTTGAGTCCTCCCTTGCCTCTTAGTAGACCCATTCCTGACTAAAGTGTCACAACCCTCAAACAATAAGGGCAAGATGTACAATTTACCCTTTTTTTTTTTTTTTTTTTGTTACAAGAAATTCGCATATGTAACAACTATACGGAAAAATATTGGTTGTAACGGTTACAGAGGTGACGCGATATCCCAAGCTAATTAGATTACTTATTCAGTCCATTTGTCCCTCCTATTTCTTGGGAAATTCCATTCCACATTAGCAAAAACTGCTATTATATTAGTGATATTATAGATAATAAAACATGGCGTACCCATTACAACCAATATTTACTCCACACGCTTACTATTACTGAAAGGACTTAACGTTTCTAATGATGGGAAATTTACATTAGAAAAAAAAAAAAAAAAAACAACTATATCCTTAATCACCCATTGTTGTTGCGATTATCCTTGCAATAATTACTAATTCTTTGAACTCCAAAAACTGTTCTAATAATAAAATTGCATGAGCGACAAAGCATGATATCTGCTTAATATGAAAGAAAACTTTAAGTTGCACTGCATGGATTTAATTAGTTACCTAAATTATTTATCATATGTCAATCCTAGCCAGGGACGAAATCAGAATATTTTTTTTTTGATATGGGGGAGGGAGAGAGATTCGAACCTCGAACCTAAGAATTGAAGAAAACTTATACATGTCAAACTCTTTACAGCTTAAACTATGCCAACAAAAATTTTTAATCTAACATGGACAAGTTTTATGATATTAGCAATAGGTTTTGTTTGTCTTTCATATTCACTATCTAAAGAGAGAAATTATTTTTTCCTATGATGATGCCAAAAATTGGTAAAGGGGCAAGAAGAGTAATTTCAGGAGAGACAAGAAGTTTGTATGTGGTTCGGCCCTGTTAACTAGGCGGCCTACGTTCACGGGTGCGTCAGAGCGCGATTACTTATAGATCACCAGCGGTCTTCTGGTGAACTAACAAGGAGGGCGGCACTCCCAGAAAACCGGCCGGGTGTATGCGTGTATGTAATATGTATTGTAGTTCTCGGAAAGATGAATGTGATCCCTTTCAATGAGGTGAGGGGTCTCTTTTATAGGTGCAAAAGACCACTCGTATAAGGTAACTAGATAAGTTAGGAAACCTATCTTGATTACATGTGATTGACATAAAATCATGGGGGTTCCCTTAGTGGTTTAGAAAACTGCTCGAATTAGACTTCTGACTGAGTCAAGGGACTGCCAGCTGCTTCAAAGAGCAAGCCACGAGACAGGCCTGGGCCACACCTACTGAGGATGCGTCTTCCTCGTGATCCCGAACTCTGGGCATAGATCGGGCGGTATCGACGGGTTTGCCTGGGATAGTTGAATTTCAGGTGCCTTCTTCGGCTGACCCGATGTCTCTGTGTTGACATGGCAATACGACGTTGACCGGATATTTTTTTACCTATCACCCTATATTTTAGTAAGAGTGTGAAATGATTACTTTAACTTTACTACAAATATATATATATACACACACATATTCATTGATTATTTTTAGGCTTCGTACATTTAGAGCATCTGTTATGGATGCTAAATGGGTAAGTTTGGGTTAGATGTTAATTAATGGGCAAAATAGAGTTTGTAGTGGAAGTGTTAAGAGAGATGTTAAGTGTGGGCCCCATAGGTCAGAAGCTAGCACAAATTTAACTGTAGCCAGCCTTCTAAAGTGCTGATTGTGCAAAAAAAAAAAATTTAAATAATAAAAAGTGGCAATGATGTTAAAATTGTTACCGTTGGTTTAAAAAATTTTGGTCATAATTTAACTGATCCATAGTGAACTCTTTTATCTGGGCATAAGCTAGTGTAAGAAAATAGTAGTAAAATATACATGTGGTGATGCTTTAAACAATTTAGTGAGTTCACTTTAACATCTCCATAACAGATGCTCTTACCAATCCGGCAATAAGTTGTCTTACACTGATAGATCGTGTCTCATTATTTGTTGTAAAATACCATACCGCCACTCCTTTCCACCATTTACATTTTTATTACCTGAAATCTCACCTAGAGTTGTTTAGCAAAAACAAAAAATAAAAATGATAAAAAAAGAAATCTCATCTAGAGATTTTTTCTTCAATTCAATTTTTTTTTTTTTGGACTTGTGTCTCAAAAACAATTATCTATATGACATAAGTGGGGTTAGTACTTAGAGTTAGTAACACACGCACACTCAAGGGGGTCATATCCCACTTTAAAGAAATTATCCCCCTTTCTTCTTCCATAAAGAGATTCGAAACTACAACCACCCCATTAAAAAGAGGGCCCTGACCAATTCGACTAGCAAGCTGGTTGATTTTCTCTTCAATTCACTAACAAGGAAATTGTGAGAGTTAACTCTCCATTTTCCAGATGTGGAAGAGCAAGCACTGATCGTGAAAGCTCTTGGTTTGTCTTTGTTAAATTTTGTATTGTGTTTGCCAAGTCTTGTTAGGCTGAGCCCATGAGCCCAAGACACATGCTTCTAATTAATTATGAGCCAGAAATCCAACAATTGCCCTAAAAAAAGTGTTTAAAATATCATTTCACAAAATGCCAGAATCCGGACTATATTACCCATATCTCTATTTTCCAATATAATTACTAGTTTCATTATAAAAAAAATTGAACAAAATCACAACACAAAAAATTATTTAATTGGGTCATTGATGAAGGTAAATTAGATGTACTATGATGTGTGTATATATAGGAAAAGGCTTTCCAATGCACTTAATTTTTAAGCCTAAAAAATTTACGAGTCATCTCGCTGATCTGGAAGTTTTTTAGACTTAAAAGTTCAGTATACTAGAGAGCCTGACCCTATTTATATAGATATATATTTTAGGTCAACGGGGGAAACTTCATCCATTAATGCCTTAGAAAATACTTTTGCTCACCAATGCTCACCCAAGCATTCCATTGACCAATGCAGTGGACTGCATTGATCAATGGAATGCTTGGGTGAGCATTGGTGAATCATTTTTTGGGTGAGCGAAAATGCTCTCAATGTTTAATCCTGGGTCTCACTGCATTGGCCAATGAAATGCTTGGTTGATTATTAGTGAACCATTTTTTGGGTGAACAAAAATGCTCTCAATGCCTTATTAGATCCGCCTATGATTCTAGCTTTGAAAATAACATAACGGTTGTCTTTTTATTTTGTAACTAAAGAGGAGTTTTATTTATACACGAATTATTTTATGTAGTAAACCGTTTCAGTGTTTCTAAGAGTGCTCAGTAGGAAAATAAATTTAAGCTTGTGCTTATTGTATTATATTTCCCACTTTATTTGTTTACTAATGTCACATTGTAATAACTTTTTTTTTTTTTCTAGTTTTTGGATCATCCTTGAAGTAATTAATAGGTTAAAGAAGTTTAGGTAATTAAATTAACATGTGCCTTAAGGCACATGTTAACAAGCTTTAAGGGGCTTGTACTTGCATAATTTTCCAAAAGATTCTTATATGTATAAGCTTTTTAAAGCTTGTTATCATATGTCCTAAGGGCACATATTAAGATTTACCATTAGCACTAGCCTATAAATAAGACTAAGGGTAAAAAGCATTTTGCACCCCTAATGTATACACTGTTTTGGACTTTGCACCCTAATGTTTCAATTTTCTCAAACTGGTCCTTAATGTATATAGCGAGTTGCAATGTGGCCCTTCCGTCCGAATTTCTGTCAAAAACTAACGGAAAGTCACCCATGTGCGAGTCATGTGACTTATTTAAGGGTATTTTAGTCATTCATCATAAATTAAAAGCATTTTGCACCCTTAATGTTTGGTTTATTTGGCGATTTGCACCCTTAATATTTGGGTCGTTTGAACATATTTTACTGTTATTTTTTTATTTTATTTTTTTTTTCAAAAAAGGTGTTCTAGCATAATTTTTGGGTTCCTTTAACGGTACTCAATTACCCAAATAATATTAAAGAAATCTAAAGTTATCCAACATATCCTAATTGAAATTTTAAATAAACTCTAATTCTAAAAGGTTGGAGCTAAATCCACCACACTTTTTGCTAAATTAACCACTTTGTAAGAGTACATCATGTACTTTTACCTTATGTATTTTAGGTTATATGCATTTGTGTCCCCTCAATTTAATCAATTTAGCAAATTAAATTGATTTAGTTAAACAAATTAACTATGAATAAATAAATTCCCAAAAATACAAAACTTTTGAGAAATTTTTTTTCCAAGAAATTTCAGTGGTCCAATATGGGGTTCTAAACATCCATATTAATTCAAAAATTAATAATCTATTTAGGATAGTTTAAGCAATTAAAACTAATGCCCATAAGCATAAATTTTATGCTCTAAAATATATATAAAAAAAAAAACCATGAGATAATTTGCTAAAAATTTTCTCAAGTCCCCAAACAGTGTACAAAACACTATATATTAATTTTAAGAATTAAAAACTTTATTTATTATATTTTAAGCAATTAATATTGTGTACATAACACAATTTATGCTTTAAAACATATTCCCAAAAATTGAGAAAATTTACCAAATAATTTAATCAAGTTTCTCTTAGTGTACTAAACACCTTGTGTGAATTCCATAAACTAACAATCAATCAAAGATATTTTAAGCAATTTAAAATAATTCACAAAACATTATTTAGGTGCTCTAAAATATTCCTTTAAAACATTTTAAAAGGAAATAAACCCCCAAGAATTTTATATGGTTCCACACAGTGTTCCTAACATCCCTGATTAATTTTAAAAATTAATAATATATTTTAGATATTTTAAGCAATTAAAGTGATTGCAAAAACTAATTTAAAAAATTAATATTCTGTTTTGGATATTTTAAGTAATTAAAAACACGTACATAACATATTATTTATGCTTAAAAATATGAGTAATATTTGGGGCACTAACAAATTTCACTAACATTCACACCCACACTCTATCTCTCTCCTAGTAGCACTGTGAGGTCCGCAGTGGACCTAAAGTGCCACCAGGAGAGAGATAGAGTGTGGGTGTGAGTGTTAGTGAGATTTGTTAGTGCCCCTGACATTGTTGTTAAAATATCAAAATGATTGCAATAATTTTTCAAAACTTGCCCTAGGGTCTCACACAGTGTACATAATAAAAAAAAAATTAATAGTCTAAAATTTTATTTTTAGAAATTTAAACTAATTAAAACTCAATTTTTAATGGGTAGCGGTAGAGGAACCCAATAATTATGCAAAAACATCTTTTTTTAAAAGTAAAATAATAAAAGTAAAATAAATCCAAACGACTCAAACATTAAGGGTGCAAATCGCCAAATGAACCAAACATTAAGGGTGCAAAATGCTTTTAATTTATGGTGAATGACTAAAATGCCCTTAAATAAGTAACATGACTTGCACATGGGCGATTTTTCGTTAGTTTATGACGGAAATTCTGACGAAAGGGCCACATTGCAACTCGCTATATACATTAAGGACCAATTTGAGAAAATTGAAACATTAGGGTGCAAAGTCCAAAACGGTGTATACATTAGGGGTGCAAAATGCTTTTTACCCTAAGACTAATGCTACAGTTTCCAAATTATTTTCAAAACAAGGTATATGCCCGTGCAAATGCACGGGACGTGCATTTAACAAAATTATATTACATTGTATATAGTTTTAAAAAAATGATACAGTACAATGGAAACATAGAAAAATACGAAGTTGCATATCTTTATTTATTTATTTGAGAGGAAGTTGCATATCTGTTAACATATGTAAATAATGATCTAATTGGTTTGAACATATTAACATTTTTTTCATAGTGTAACTCAATATACAATATTAAAGAGAATGAGCTGCATATAATAAACTTAAAACCATGAATTACAACTATTGACCATTGAATCAGAAGCTACATTGACCCCGTTTGTTACAGCTTATAAGCTACAAATTGTATGGAGTGTTTAGTGTGACTTGTAGCTTCAGAACCTATAGCTTTTTTCAACTTATTTAAGGCCCAAAAGTCAACTTCGATCTTAGAAGTTGGGTTGGAGGTGCTTTTCTAGCTTATAGCTTATTTGTCATTTAATGAACATTTTATTGGGCAATCTTGTCCTTTATTCTTTTTTCTACTGACATAAATTACCCCTAACTAAATTAAACCCTTCACTTGTCCAAAAATTCCATCATTTTTTTATCTTCTCTCTCACATATAAAAATAATATAAACAAAAACTAATTAATTGAGATGTGTAACTTAAAATTCATTCATTTTCAATAAATAGTTCTTAAATAATACGTAGATAACTTTTAAGGGAGTTTTGGACAATTACACAACAAATAACCTATTTGACAGCTTATGTTACCAAACACCACAACAACATAATCACTGCTTTTGTAAAGTTGCACAAACAGGATAAGCTAAAAGCTGTAATCTATCCAGTTACGCTACAACAAACGGGACCATTATTGTGTTGTCAAACTTAAAGTTATAGCACAACCTCAGCTTTAAAAATGACAAAGGATAAATCACTTTTGTACAATGAATGATGCATGGTTATGGTAAAAATAAATTACAACTCTATTTGTCAAACTTTGATTGCAAAAATAAATCGTAGCTAACTTATTCGCAGTGCTTTTTTAAACATAATCTAAAAATCAAGAATGCTAAAAATTCATGAGTCCATAAATAATTTTCCATAAAACATAAAGGTTAATGGTATAAATTTTTTATATTAGGATTGTTATTTTCATATAGATTTGGATTAAGTAAACCTTTAACTTCTTCAGACTGAATATTTTTGCATGAAGTAAAGCCTGCAAGATCTAAAATTGCAAATCTATAACTTCTTCAGATTGAGCATTTTTGCTGATACAACTACATGAAGTGAAACTGCTAAAAAATGTGGAATCACGTGTAGTTAAACAAAACATTCAAATTGGCCGGATCAATTTTCTAATCTTACAAAAAAAAAATAAAAAACACACCTAAACTAATGAGACTGCATCCCTATAACTATCATTAATTATATTTGTAGAACAAATACTTATGTTGTGCAGCATCCTCCATTGAAAAAAATAGTAAAGTGAGAATAGAGGCAAAAAAAAAAAAGAGAAAATAGTAGACGATATTTACTCAGAATTGGGGACAAAAAGAAGAATAATGGTACATTGTTTTCTTTGGTTTATGAAACAACTATAAATTGGAAGAGAAGATTATGATTTTTCAATTGACGTAGAGTTTATTTTTTGTAGCTAACAAACATACCAATGAGACTTATCTTTCACATTCACATCTAATATAGACTTAATTCTGTGAGTTCAATATTATTAGATGAATGGAATCTTATCTATAAAATTTTTTATAAATCTCTTAGAGAAAAGTTCTTTGTTAGCTAAATTGGTTTGATTCGAATTTAGACTAATATATTCGCCTTTTCTCCATAAAATTTTAATGCTAAATTCAACTCTTCAGGTAGAAAAGCCACATTTAAGTTAGATAAAAATTTACAAATCCATGCAATAAAATAATAATAACAATAATAATAATAATAATAATAATAATAATAACAACAACAACAACAACAACAACAACAACAACAACAACAACAACTAACCATTCCTGAGAAACAATCTTCACTTGCTCTTCTAATCTTCTTCAAATTGATCTTCATAACTCCTCCTTCAAAGAAAACTAAAAACTAAAGTCAAATTTCAAAGCCAAAAAGGAAAGATAATTATACTTGTGTAGAAAATGATTTATTTTTGTATGATTTATGTAGAGAGATAAAGCTTGAATCAATGTAAAATCTACTTGAAATTTGAAATGAGGAAATGTGTTATTTATTTCAAATTTGAAAAGTATCATCCATATTTTAATGGGTTTTATTAACAACCAAACAAATATTTGTTATGACATTCTTATAAATAATGTTGTGACCGATCTTATCTATACATCCAATACATATTTATACATATGTGCATACATACATCAAAGCATTATAACTTTTAAAAATTGAACTGAATTTGAGGAATCAAACAAACGTATTAAAAAAATAAAAATAATAATAAATAAAAAATAAAAAAAAAAAAGTAAAAACCTAAAAACTACTTATAAGTACGTATCCAACATATTTAAAAATTTAAAATTTTAATATAGGAGATTTTTAGTAACTTGGTTTGCATATTTTAAATGTGTTACATATACCTAAATATAATTAAAAAAAGAAAAAAAAAAAAAAAAAAAAAAAAAAAAAAGGAGAGAAGTTAGGGATGAGAAGTTTCGCCTCAATAAATGAGAAGTATGATTGGCCAAAAGAGAATATGATAATTATTAGTAAGAATTAGAATTCATTAATATTAATTATTATTCATTCAAATTCAAATATTGGGTGAAATTAAAAAAAAAAAAAAAAAGAAGGTCATTTAGAGGAAATTACACATAGGCGCTTAGGTGGCAAAAGCAAAAGCTTTTGTTTTCATATATATACAAGCTATGAGCCCCGTGCAATGCACGAGTGAGTCGAAAACCAAAAAATATTAATAGCATTCACTTTGAAATTAGTATAACTAAATAGCTTATATCTAACAAACAAAAATAGATGATTTTTTAGCTTCTAAAAATTAAAATAATAGTAATAAGAGCAGTCTAAAAAAATATCTGATATTGTTAATGTCAATACGACCAGAAAAAATAATGTATGCAATATAAATGTCAAAAGAATTAAAAACTTAACATTATTAATTGTGTTTGATTGAGTAATGCTATGCTTCCCAACTTTGATATTTCAAATATGGTTCTCAACACATGTAGTAGTGGTACCACTCTAAAAAATAGTAGGACCACCTAAGGCTTAGTTTGGCCCCCATGTGGCTTTTTAAAAGGAGCTTATGAAATTAATTACTAAAAGTTCTTTGATAATTTTATACAAGTGACACACTACTCTTCAAAAAGACATCATGAAACCAAAAGGCAACCTTGAGCTTTTAAAAGCTCCATTCTAGAGCTTTTAAAAGCTCCCTCCAAAAAAGCCCTAAGTTCAATTTTTGCAAAGCTCATAAACTAATTACCAAATAAATTAGCATAAAATTGAGCTTTAAAAAAGGAGAAGCACCACACGGGGGCCAAACTAAGCCTAAATATCATGTGAGGAACTATAGATATGAACTTGAAAATCATAGCATTACTCGTTAATAAACTCTAACTAATTCACATTAGATGCAAAAATTCAGATCCTACTTTTGTCTTACACATCTCGTTAGATCGCATTGTAACAAAATATCACCACTCTATCAAGAACCATATAGAGAAGGCATAATACCAAAATAAAAAACACATAATACAAAATAACATTCAATCTACTTGAAGTGCTCTTCTTATTTCTTTAATTTGAAGTCAAAAAACTATCTAACACAAAGTAATCAAGCCCAATATAAAAGTTAAATAAGAATTCATACATATGAATTAGAGAAAAAAAATCAAGCAATTGCATAGTGAAGATTCTAACCAAGAAACGAAAAGACTGTGTAGATGAAAAGTGGTCAATAACTATAATGCTAGGATATTGCCATATTGGTCAATCCTTGTTTAATTCCAATTCAAGGATATATGATAAATAATATATCAAATTTAATCTACATTAAATTGGTCAATCCTTTTTTTTATATAGGTCAATTTAATCTACATTAAATTGGTTCTTTATTTTTGGTCAACCCTTAATTGTATATATTAACACAAATATGTTTAAATTGTTTTTAAAAAATTAACAAATTTCTCATAAATTGCCACTTGGCAAAACCAAAGACTTTGGCTTTCATATATAGATATTAGATATATATATATATATATATATTACATTAGCTTACCAAGTCGCAACACATGTGACATTATAACCACATTGAATGTATTGGGCCCACTCGAATTTTTACTCAAACCATATGTTTTGTTAGGATAAAAATTTGGAAACCATAGCATTACTACCACAATGTTGGGAAGCAAAGTTTGGAATGAAAATTTAGGAGTCATTGCATAAAATAACTTCCAATGAAAATTAAGTAGTCCTACCATCATTAATTGTGGTCCCACAGTCACATATGTTGGAAAGCAAAATCACATAAAAATTTTGAAAACCAGGCATATCATTATTCTTATTCAATATTTTTCTTTCTTTTGATTTGTACTTATTTCTTTTGAAACTTGCCTTTGTTCTTGTGAAATGAAATTTTCTGATATTGTTATCAAATAAATACTTGCGCACTTAGAAAAAAAATTTAGGTACATTGAGGGTGAGGGTACCACACAGCGACGTGATACCCTCCAAATAATGAAGGGTCTAAGAATCTAGATAGGGGGAGAGCATAATAATTTTCAAAACAAATTAGACGGACGAGTCTATACACTTCTAGCATATTTATGAATTGTACTAAGGGTAATACTTGGGGCATAACCTTCATACAACTTTCATACAACCTCTACAAAAGATGTGTCTATCTCTTTCCTGTGTCACTGTGGGGTCCAGTGACATCACAGGAGAGAGATAGACACATCTTTTGGGGAGGTTGTATGAAAGTTGTGTCCCAAATATTACTCTTGTACTAATAACAAAAAAAGTTCAAATATAAGAAGGGTCACCCTTGTTTGCCCGCTTAGATCCATCCTTGTAGTGAATAAGAAGTAGTTTTTTGGGGGATTTATTCCCTCTAGTTGTTTATGGGAGAAAATTCCTTTCAATTGGGCATGTGATCCCCTTACTGTTTGAAGTATGTGTGTAGCGTATGCAGGTGCTTTGCTATAATAAAAAAAAAAAAAAAAAAGAAGAGGAAGAAGTTATTTGAATATGTAGATCATGGACACCATTCGCATAACCCATTTTAGTTGGCAAGACATACCACATCGATCAGTATGAGGCATAGAGCCTGTTTGTCTGTGCTTATGCTTATATGATCTTTATCGTGATTGGTAGAACTGCTTAAAAGTAGACTTGCTTATTATGGTTTGGGTGTTTGGTTAATATGCTGAAAATTGATCAAATATAGAGATAATCTTGAAAAGCACCCCCCTACCTGCTTATTGTCAAATTGCTTTTTGGACCCAATCTGTTTATGTTTTTGTTGAAACAAACAGATCAATAAGCAGTTTGGACCACCAGAACTGCTTAAAATAATCAAATAAGCAATAACAAATAGGGTCATAATACCTCATCAAATTACCTAAAAATTTCTCCACACGTGTAGGATAGTGCAATGTGTCTGACTGCTAGTACTTTACTTTGGGACTTCTTTGGTGGAAGTATATAATAAAAAAAAAAAATGCACTGTGGGAGTGAGAGAAAGAGTGTTCAGAGCAACTTTATGTGAAGTCCTAACAAAGATTTCAAAGAAAGAGCAGAAGATATATATAGATGAGAAACAGATTCACTTTTTACTATTGCTCATGTGACTAAAAGAGAAAAAGAAAATGTTCTTTGTTTATCTTTGGTGTTGAAAACTCTGCATCTGAAAAGATGAATCGTCAATCACAGTGACTGACTGAGCATGCCTTTCAGAATTCAAAATATTTGAATGTGAATGTGCTCTTACTTGAGTAACCGGTTTACCTAAAATAGTTAATCGTGCATGCTCATGGGAATCCGAATATTATTTTTTAGGGTAAATATTACCTAGACCCCTGAGGTTTGTTCTAATTACACTTAGATTTTACTCATATTTTAGTAATATCACATATACCTGCTGAAGTTTGAAGCGCGTATCACATATACCACCTCCGTCAATTCACCGTTAAAAAAGCGATGGACTGACATAAATAAATACAAAAAAAATACCCTGAAAGTTAGTTCACTGTGTCATTTTAGTCCCTGTAGTTTCAATTAGGTCGATTTGGGCCCTGAAGTTTTAATTTGAAGCAATTTGATCCAAATGTTCAATTATGTGAGAATAATTGACAGAATTACTCACATGATACTATATGCATTGTTACACTTTTTAAGGGCAAAAATGGATCACCACCAATCTCCCAACCCGCTTATTAGTGTAATTTTGCATAATAGTGGGTAAGTTCTGCCAATTTTTCCTCACAGAATGGGAGGATTTGGATCAAATTGCTTCAATTAAAAACTCTAAAGACCAAATTGACCCAATTGAAACTACAGGGAGTAAAATAACACAATGAACAAACTTTCAGGGTTATGTTTTGTATTTATTTACGTCAATCCGTCACTTTTTAAACGATGAATTGACGGAGGGAGTCTAAGTGATACACGCTTCAAACCTCAGGGGGTGTAGGTGATATTACTAAAACGTGAGGGGGGTCTAAGTATGATTAGAGCAAACCTCAGGGGTTCTACATGATATTTACCCTATTTTTTAAATTTAGTGTAAAAAATTATCACTTGTTTTTTATTTTTATTTTAATCATTTTTAGTTTTTTTTAATTATTTTTTTTTTTTTACATTTTTTTTCCCTATAAAAATGTGGGATAATTTACTTGCACTTTGAACCCCTATAGTTTGGAGTGATGTCATTTTGGTTCCTATAATTTCAATTTGACACTTTAGACCTTACATTTTCAATTTAGAATATAGAAATTTAGTAAAAAGTCCCTCATTTTAGACTTATTAGGTTTAAAAGATAACATGTTTTTTATTTTGGTTAAACTTCATGACTAGTGAAACTTAATCAGATTAAGAATCTATGTTTTAAAAGTTATGTCAAACTTCACATAACTTTTAAAGTGAAATTTTAGATAACTAGTTCATTTTTTTTTTTTTTACAAAAGTTATGTGAATTTCGTATAACTTTTATGACACGCGGTGTTTAAACTAAAATAAATATGGGTTGTACCTATACTAAAAAAATCTATGTTAGAGGACTTCTGACTAAAATTTCCTTTAGAATATTCAATATAGTCCATTTATAAAATGGTTAATTATATTTTACCTCCATGTGGTCAGGTTCATTTTCACTTTCCTTCCCCCACCCCTTGTGGATCAACAGTGGACACTTAACCTCCTGTGGTTTCGAACTAAATTGAAATTGGTTAAGATTTCTCTCAAAACTAATAAAAAATTAAAATTACCCAAATATCACCTAACCCCCTTTGTAAAGTTAATTTTGGGGTTAACTCCCTATGTGGGGATAATGTTGTCATTTAACATACCTATGTGGGACAAATTTTTAACACTTAACCCTTTGTGGTGTGAGCTAATTTTAACAGTTGATCTTCGTGTAGGGATATTTTGAGTGGAATTCTAATAGTTTCACTTTAGTCCAAAATCACAAGGGGATTAAGTGCCCACTTTTCAATCACATGGGGTCAAGTGTAAATGAGCCTAACCACAGGGGGAAAAATGTGAAATAATTTTTGGCAAAATAGGTAACGTCATAATTACACACATGAGATATCGTTAGGGATATAATGGTAAGTTTATATAGATAAATTACTCTTTGCACCATTATATTAAACCTAAATCCTGCCAAAATTATGAAGAAATTCAACGAATGATAGAACCAATTGAAATAATAAGGATTAAAGTGGCAAATTGAAATTATAGAGACTAAATTGACATCACACACATACTATAAGGGTGCAAAGTGAAATTTACCTAAAAATATTTTATATAAATTCTTTGCACAACAAAAGTAGCTTAATTACCTGGATTATGGCTAGACACACACACGCCACACACACACATCCTTAACACAATTCAACCCAACCCCGAAGCTCTAGCTGCTCTACAAGGACCACAATGGCCCACAGCAAAACCCAATAACGTTAACTTATTCCGACTAAAGAACAAATAGGGTAAAGTAAATTAAGAGTACCCCTAAGGGCCGCACTCTCCCCACTAAGGAGAAAGAGGTCACACCATTTTAACAAAGTCCGATGGTACTACCTCTACATTTTTGAAATGTTTGTTTACATGAAATATATTGATAAGTTGTAATTTAGTCCATACATTATTATGTTTTAGATAGATTAACCACCTTTCTTTCTTCCTTTTCTTTTTCTATTATTATTATTATTTTTTTTTGGATGAACCAATCAAAAATCAATATCCAATGACACAGCATATAATTCTATACCTATACATAAAAGAGTCACGCTAGACACTCCTTATTAAATCAGTACCAAGCATAAACAGATTAGCAATATAGACTCCTAAAACTTTTAGAAATCACTCATAAAAACATGCATTAAGACAATTTTACTTTTTACAATATTCCTTGCAAATCTTGCTAGTACTATTGTCTGTTTATTGCATAGAATTGTATTCCCTAATTATAATTAATTCTCATTATTTTTTGTTTGAAAACATTTTCTACAGGAGTAAATTACACATGTCCACGATTTTTTATTTTATTTTATTTATCATTTGATGTTGTGATCTCATATGAGGTCATAAGTACTGGGAGCTAGCTAGGGGAAATGAGCGAGGGTAATGTGACCTGTAGCACCCTTTTTTCAATTGGACTAAGCCGTTACCCGATTTTCTTGTATCATATTGAATTTCCATATCCTCTAGGTATTACATATCAAACTACAAATAACCCAAAAATGGTACTCTTACTACAAACAAGAAAATAAATTTGAATAAAAATAGAATACTGAACCGTTTCCATACTTAATTACCACCTTCCAAACGGGGCCTTAAAAGTTAGGAGGACCCAACAAACAACAAGTTCTAGTGGTTGAACCATCACTCTCTTTAGTAATCTCGCTTTTAGAAGGATTCAACAAACAATTCTCTAAAAGATCAATAAATTGATAAGCTACAAATATTCTTTTATCTTTTAACTATTCAAAACATCCCCTAATTTCACAGAAACAAAACATGTTAGAAAGGACTAAAAATGAACTCCAAAACCTTACTTTCCATGCAATTAATAATAGTGCACGAAACCAATTCAAAAACCAACATGCAATAAGTATCCACCATTTTTATCAATACAAAACAAAACATCAGATTCAAGTAAAATCAGTCAATCAAATCAATCACTCATTCAAAAAAAAAATCTCAATCCTCAATCTAACGGTGATCAGGCTTGCCACATCATAAAGAATAATCTGAAAATTTTAACCAAATGTTTTAGTAAGCTGAAAAAAACCAGAATCTGTAACCGACATGACATCTTCACTACTTGGCCATATGTGATAGTACATAACGATACAAACATAAATATGTATATACAAATTCATGAATGAATGTATGTATGTAATTTAAATGCATACAAACAAACAAACATTACGAACATCGTTACGTGGCGCTTCTGTCAAGTTCCACCTGGAAAAAGAGAAGTGACAGATCAATAACAAGATTAAGTAATCAATTTTTTTTTTTGTCCAAAGATTAATCAAATTCAGTACACCTTATTTCTTGTACTCCGAATTTAAGAGCGTTGGGTTAATACCACCACACATTAGTTGTTTAGAAGGGAAAAAAATGTGCTATAGATAATTCATTAATTTTGCAGCTGTTTTGTTATTGGTAGTGCTAGCTTTCCAAATTTTAATTTTAAATTCTCATTTCAAATGATGTGGTAGTAGGTCTATTGAATTTTAATTAGATGATGTTGAAGTGATCCCATCATTGTTGAAGGTGGCCCCCATGCCATAACATTTGAGATAAGAATTTGGAATTAAAATTTAGGAAGCATAACATTATTCTTTTGTTATAGTTGTCCTAAAAATCCTTCAAGAATTGGCTTTTTTGTCCAGCAAATATAATACCAATTTTCATGAAAACTAAATAAAAAGGAGGCTAAATAAGTCTGAATCTCATCATGTTTAAAGCACTATCAAACATGCAATACTTGCCCATTTAGATCCTGGTTGATAAAATTGAAAATAAAATGTTAAATTTTCACTGTAAACTACTGAGTTTGTAGGATTGAATATAATGTTTCAACTATCGAAATAAATCATGCACTTTAGTGATTCTTTTCAGTAGAATGTTTTTACTTAAAATTTTTCAATATATTTTTAACTACTTTTTCAATTAACTGGTATATTATTAAACACACTGATTAAGTGCTGAAAATAAAAGTTTTCAACACTTAATTAGGTTATAAAATACACCATAAGTATTTGGGGAGAAAAAAAAAAACCAAAATGCAAGCAATCCCTTATGATTGTGTTATAACCTTTTTTTTATTAGAGGGGTAAATTGAACTTTTAAATAATGGAGGAGAGTTACTAGAGAGGTTGCTAAAGACACTCACCCCATTTTCTCTTTGAACCTAAAAAAATAAATTTGACGAGTGTATTCAATAATTGGGAATCTAATTTACTATTCAAAAAAATAGCAGCCTATAACACAATCTCAATCGTGTTTTGACTTCTACCCTTTTTTTTAGGTAAAATAGTTTTTTAACTACTTTTTGAGAAAATAGTTTTTTAACTACTTGGTACTCCCTCCGTCCCATTTTGAGAGTCCATCTTTGGGAACTCAACTTATTAAGGGGACAAAAAGAATCTACACCTACTTTCCACAATTGCCCCTAATCATTACAACAACTTTTTTAGTTTTGTCTTAGTGTAGATTTCAAGGAGGGATAATTTTGGAAAGTAAGTAAAAATTGTACATCAATTTCAGGAAAGTGGACACTATTTTGGGACATCCCAAAATGGAATAATGGACTCTCAAAATGGGACGGAGGGAGTACTTGGTAGTGTTATAATTCCCTTCCGCATGCAAGTCACGTGCATGCCAAATGCCAAATACTAAATGTGGGGTCA
The DNA here is from genome assembly GCA_033977485.1 of Hydrangea macrophylla. NCBI lineage: Eukaryota > Viridiplantae > Streptophyta > Magnoliopsida > Cornales > Hydrangeaceae > Hydrangea > Hydrangea macrophylla. The sequence continues at coordinate 80,218,530 of CM066984.1, read as the reverse complement.
TAACAAGTAGGACCATGAGCACAGTTGATTTGAAAAATTGAAACCCTCATGGACCATTAGACGCCCACAAGAGTAATTGCTGGTCTAAAGGCTAGGTGAAATCATATGGGGTTATAAATGAAGAGAGAGTTCTTTGCTTCTTTTAAAGGCAATCTAGCACAGCACTCATATAGTCATGCCACAGCTTGAATTCAAGTCAAATACAGAGTTCTTCTGAAAATGGAGCCAGAGGCGAAGGGAGTTTTCACTCTCAATTAGTTGGTACCTCATAGTCTCGGTAATTGAAAGCCACTGCCACTGCCACTACCACTCTGTGGTCCTTCATCTTCCACTCTCTTGGGCCTATCATTCATTACACACAAATAGTCAAATACACAAATTTCAATATGTATATATCCCCAAGTCATTAGTAATTTAGTAATTAGTTTTTTGGTTTTATGTTTGAGTAATGTTATAGACATAACATATTACACAACACAAAGCACAATAGAACTTTAAATGCCTGCACCCTGTGCTATGTAAGTAATACATAGAAAAGTGTGAAAAATTCAAACAGCACATGATACAAGGCATTAAAGCCCTGTTATGCTCTGTGTTGTGCAATGTTTTGTGTTTGTAGCATTACTTTTTATGTTTTCCACTAGTCATTAGTTCACAACCACTGTCTTGAGAATGTACATTTTGAAACTAGGGAGGTGATAAAGAACTATTACGTGATTAATAAGTGAATCAAATTTTATGAATTCAATTGTTTGACAGATGTTCCATTTCTCAAACGAAGTTTAATGTCTATCTTAAAATTGATTCTTTGTTAGACCACCAATATAAATTGGTCTGGTGACTCAATCAAATCCTATATTAAGCACTAACATGTAGTAGCAACACATTGTTAATTAACATAATTTATAGAAGAGAAATAACCCCACCAATCCTACTATACACAAAACAAAAAACAAAAAAAAAAACTTCAAACATTAACACCTTAAAGTTAAAGACCCCCCACCCCCAAATTAAAAAATCAAACTAAGAACACCAAGGAAAAAAAAAACAGAAAAGAAAAAAGAAAAAAAACAAAAGAACAACGCTAACCCCAAGCATGGAAATTTTGAAATGAACACTTCTTTAACCAAAATAACATTTCAGATACTAAGAAGATCTGGTGGTGGTGATTGCGGCGGAGGTGGTTGATGGTGATCTTTTGTATCTTTAGATGGTGTGATAGGAGACTCTGGTGAAATTGCCAGTGGTGGAGAGGACTCTGAGACTGTTGAATCTCCTCCTTGTTTTGGGTTATTGGGTGGCTTTGGAAGCTCTGTTAGTATTTGAACCACTTCTCGCATTGTTGGGCGTTCAACGGCCTGTTCTTCGACACAGAGCATTGCGACATAGAATACATGCATTATCTCTTGGAGGGGCACCGTGGAAAGTCTCGGGTCGAGGATTTTGAGCACTCCTTCCTTGTTCCCATCGGTCATCTTTCTCACCCATTGGACTATGTCCACACCATCTCCAAACTCTCCTACTGGTTTTCTCCCACTTACTAGTTCTAAGAGAACTACACCAAAACTGTAAACATCGCTCTTCTCATCAACCTTGAGAGTGTATGCATACTCTGTTCCGAAAGAAGGAAAAAAAAAAAAACACATTCGATTTCAATAACTGTGTAAAAATAGGGAAATATTTGGCACACATTTTTTGACACACTATGCTTTAAACACATGTACCTTGTGCTGTTTGAATTTTTACACTTTTCTGTGCACCACTTACACACCATAAGTACATGCATTTAAAGCTGAGTGTCAAATATGTGTCAAAAAGTGTGTGTAGCACTACTATTAGAAATATATATCACTTGGGAAAGTCTAAATTAAACAAGGTTAATCGCTCATGTAATCTTAAATAAAATTTGGAAGTGGAAACAATTGCCAATATAAACTAACAGAAAGTGAAAGGTACGTATTGGATTGAGCTAGGTGGATAAGAATTCGAATATATTTGCTTTCAAAACAAGATATCGGCTACTAATAAACAATCCAACCAAAACAGTACTTTAGTAGTTACAAATCACTGTCATATCTGGGGCCTCATTTATGAAGAAGAGATCCATCATTTAGTGCATTATTGTCAACTGTTCAACATCAGATTCATGTTGTTCCAAAATCGTTTCCAAACTTTAATTAATGCCCATGCCAAAGTACACACGGCACATGTCAATGTTAATCGAAACCCCAAAAATCAAATTAGACACAAATTACACAATAAATTTTGCAAGATGTCAAACTAATCAGTGTAATGAGTCAGAAGACAGATTTTGAAATTCTAGTACTAATCAGGTTAATAGATTCAAATACTCACCAAAACCCGAAATTCACAAGTCTAAAGTCATACTGGGGAGAGAGAATTATACCTGGGGCGATATACCCATAAGACCCAGCAATTGCAGACATGCACTCCGAGGTGCCAGAATCTTGCAAGAACTTGGCAAGGCCAAAATCAGCAACATGAGCTTCAAAGTTGGAATCAAGAAGGATGTTATTCGATTTCACATCACGATGAAGAATCAACGGCGAACAATCGTGGTGAAGATAACAAAGCCCCTTGGCAGCCTCCACTGCAATCTTATACCTTGTGTCCCAATGCAAATGACCCCCCTTCTTTCCATGAAGCACTTCACCTAAGCTCCCATTAGGCATGTACTCATAAACCAAAAGATTAGTCTCATGGTTTGAACAAAACCCGAGTAATCGAACAATGTGTCTATGTCTAATCCTCCCGAGAGTCTGTATCTCCGCATTGAACCCGTGATCGTGAGAAGAACCACGGCTCATTGCCGGAAGTCTTTTCACGGCGACACTATCGCCATTCGGCATAACGCCCTTATATACAATCCCGGCGCCCCCTTTCCCAATAATGTTATCCTCTTTCAAGGAATCTAATATATCATCACAAGTGAAATCTAGACGTTGGAAAGCCGTCAACTTCCACGAACGAGCATCGCTCGCCTTCTTCAGGGACCGGGCCTTAACAATGGCTGCTATGGCAAATGCAATAGAGCAAACAAGCAATCCTATAACAAGTAAAAGCTTCAAAGAGGATGATAATGGCCCTTTAACATGGTTTTGGTGGGGGCCATTGGAAATCCCATTTTTGCAAGGTCCCAAATATGGACCACAGAGATCAGAATTACCAATAAATGAAGTATAGTTGAAGTAACTGAATTGGCCAGTGCCCGGGACTAAACCAGAGAGATTGTTATATGAAAAATCAACAGAAGTTAAGCTCTGCATTGTCGAAATGGATGATGGGATGTTTCCAATTAAGTGATTTCTTGACAAATTCAAGTAATTCAGAATACGCATACCTGTGATCTCAGTTGGAATCTCCCCTGAAAGCTGATTCCGACTGAGATCAACAAACGTCAAGAGCTTGCACCGGCTGATCTCCGGCGCGATTGCGCCGGAGAAACCATTGTGGCTAAAGTCCACCTTTGAAAGCTGCTGTAAATTCCCGATTTCGGGTGGAATGCGGCCGGAGAACTTGTTTCCGTCGAGAAGAAGCTTCTGGACGCCGGAGAAGTTACCGATGGTCGCCGGTAACAATCCGGTGAGCTGATTGTTTGAGAGACTAATCTGACCGAGGTCGACCGCCACCGAATCGGTGTCCGGAAAGCCACCTGATAGAAGATTGTCCTGAAGCTCAACTTGTATGAGTTTAGGCAAACCAAACAGTCCCTTAGGAATCGAACCATTGAGATAGTTCTCTCCCATTCGAATCCGACTCAACGATTCGCATTGCCCTAACGATTCTGGAATCGGACCGAACAAGAAGTTACCGAGAGTGATCAATACTTGAAGGCGATTACCGGAGCACATCATCGGAGGTAGGGTTCCGGTTAGTTTGTTCGATGAGAGATCGAGAAGCTGAAGGTTACCGTTCGTCCCCAACTTCACCGGAATGCTTCCGGTGAAGTTGTTTTCCCAAAGCTGTAAAACCTCTAGCTCCGGCAAATCCGCGATGAAGTCCGGAATCGATCCGTGAAGCTTGTTTCGAAAGAGATTCAAAAGTGTCAAGTTCTTAAGATCGGCGAATGAGTCCGGTACTTCGCCGGACAACGCATTGTTTGACAGATCCATTGATTTCAAGCTCTTCAATGTACCGAGCTCCGGCGTTAATGGTCCGGCGAGTGCGTTCACTTGAAGGAACAGAGTGTCCAAGTTCTGGAGTTGTCCGATCTCCGGTGGAATCTCACCGGACAATCCACAGTTTGCGGCGTCGAATCGAATGAGTTGAGACAAGTTTCCGATCGCCGGAGGTATACCTCCGTCGTAAGTATTGTAATAGCCGAGATAAAGCTGCTGCAGGGTCGATAGGTTTCCGATTTCTGGTGGAATCGAACCGGTTAACTCGTTACCGGAGACGGCGAGATATTCGATTACTGGAAAGCGGCCGTACTCCAGCGGGATGGTGCCGGCGAAGAAGTTTCCGCCGAGGTGGAGGTGCCTGAGACTTGACATCCCGGCGACCGACACCGGAAGGTCACCGGTCATGTTGTTGTTATACAAATCAAGCACTTGTAAGTTTTTCAGACGAGCGAGCTCCGGCGGGAACGTGTCGTTGAAGACATTGTTGGAGAGGTTGAGGTAGCGGAGGCCGGAGATGAGAGAAATCTCCGGCGGAATGGGGCCAGTGAGCTGGTTGTCAGCGACGGTGAGATTCACTAAGGAACGAAGATTGCCGACGTCAGACGAGAGGGTACCGGCGAGGTTGAGGCCGGTGAGGTTGAGTCCGGTCACGTGGCGGTGGGAGTCGCACGTGACGCCGGACCACGTGCAGTGGCCGGTGGAGATCTTCCATGAGGAGAGAGAAGATTGGGGGTCGTCGACAATGGCAGTTTTCAGGGTGAGAAGAGCGCGGTATTCCGGCAATCGAGGTGGTTTTGCGGCGAGTGAATGGTGAAGATGGAGGTGTAAAAGAAGAGAGACAATGAGGAGGAATCGCATTTTTTTGAGCGAGAGAGAGAGAGAGAGAGAGAGAGAGAGAGTTTCAGTATACTAATAAGCAGAGGAAGAGAGCCAAATGAGGCGGATGAGGAAAGCGTGATTTTATTCTGTTTTTGGTTTTCAGTGTTATTTATAGTCTTGTAAATGTTGGAAAATAAAGGTCCTTTTGGGGGGAAATTTTGTACTTTTGGTTGTACTGTTTGTCAATTTGATTAAAACAAAGACGCCGAATTTAAATTCTACCAAAGAATTGGTTTCGTTTGTAAATTCAGATAAGTAAAAGAAAAAGAATCAAAAGATACTCCTATATCAGTCAGGCTCTAAGGAGGGCGCCCTTTTTTTATTAAAGAGAGGGCTTCTGTTTTGACCGTCGGATCGTATTTAAAAACTGTGAAATGACAACACTGCCCTTAATGAAAACACGATCTGACGGCTAAAACAGAGGCCCTCTCTTTAATAAAGAGAGGGAGCCCTCTTTAGAGAATCTTTGCTCCTATATATATATATATATAGAATTGCTACGTACACCGCTAATTTTGTTATGTACACCACTCAACTTTACAAAAGTGAGTATTTTTATAAAAAAACATGACTAGAATAAAAGAATTTGGATGTACATAACAAATACACGGGTGTACATAGCAATTCCCTATATATATATATATATTTTCCTTATACCCGTTTTAGTTGTTTTTAATACTTAAATAATATAAAAGATTCAGTGATGAAAATGTAATTGGAACACAAATTTTTTTTTTTTAAATCCTTTTCTTTTTCAAATTTTTTATTTCAAAATTTTAATGTATTTTGAACTCTAAAGTTGGGTTTCCAACAGTTAGGTACACTATATTTCCTTCCCACCAAAATTTGATAATCCTATATCTCTCCTCCTGTAGTTTGTATTTTTGATTACTCTACACACCAATCTGTATTTTGGTTACCGATTTGATCATTTTGTTGAAGTTGCTCTTAAAACTTAAAGTACATTGACTTTTTAGAAGATAACTCTTAAAATAGAACATCACTAAATAGAACGCGAACTCTTAAAAAAAGACGGATGGAATAGTACTATACTTTGAGACCTTCACTGCTTGTTAACTGGTTTATTGATGTAAGTAGTAGTGAATGACCCCGAGTAAATCACTCAAACTAATAGTCTTTCATGTGTCAGAGCATTTACAATAGTGTTTCTAGTACCGCACAACTTAGATAGATTTAAGAGTGCATTTTTGCTCACCTATTTAAGGGTTGGGTAAGTATAACCCTAGCACTCTATTGGCCAATGTACTAAGACTCACGATTAAACAAATGCTCTAGATTTAAATTGGAAGTACTTGCAATTTGCGATGGTGTGAACTGTAGGATAAACTCAAGGGTTAAGTTGTGGTACTACAAAATGGGCGAAGGTTAACCGTGTGAAAGTAAACAGTCGGGAGAGTCAACCGTTTCAGAGCGTAATGGTTGAGTGGTCTCAACCGTTTCACTCTAAACGCTGGGATTTAACCTATGTGGCCAAACGGCTTAGTGGTAATCGTTTGGTGTTTAACGGCCAAGGCATGACTGTTTGGTGGTCAGACGACGGAGCAATAGCAATTTGACCACCAAATGGTTATGCTTTGGCCGTTTGACTACCTATAGCATTGTGGGGCTCTTATATATATATAGAAGTCACACAACTATTTCATCTAGTTGACGTATGATATAATCAAAATCATCGAGGATCAAATTGATTTAAGTAATGCTAGGCACACTTTAAAATTCACATTGAATTTGACATTTTATGCTTTTATTGCATGTACCTTGTGCTGTGTGAATTTTTCATACTTTTTTATGCACCACATATACAGCATATAGTACCTGCATTCAAACATAGATGTTAAATTCAGTGTGGATTTCAAAGTGTGCCTAGTGATACGCCCAAAATTATGGGCAGTTTCCTACTCAAGCTAGAAGACTAATGGAAAGTGCATCTATTTCCTAATCCGATTGGGAAACTCCCACAAATAATGTCAATCAATCCTAATACAATTAGGAAGCTTACTTGATTGGTGTCAATCACACCCTAATAGGATTATATTTCCTTATCCATATATGAGTAGGTCTCTTGCATCTATAAAAGAGACCACTCACCCCCCATTGAGGGGGCGGCCAATTCTGTAGTCTACACAGCGCCTCTATAATTCACCATTATACGCCTACACCCGGCCGGTATTACTGGTAGTGCCGCCCCTCTTTGTTGGCTCACCAGGCCCGCCGGTGATCTGCTAGTGAACGTGCTCAGACACACCCGTGGACGTAGGTACCTTCATTAACAGGGCCGAACCACATACAAAAAATAGTCTCTCACTCTCTCTCTCTCTCTCCTTAAATTGCTCTACTTTACTGTTACCAATTTTTGGCATCATCAGTTTGGCGCCGTCTGTGGGAAACGACAATTCTTCTCATCAACAAATTCTTGACTGATCAATATGCCACCAAAGAAGGCTGCGCAACAGTCCGACCGGGATGTTCCTTCGGCCCCGGCGTCGACTGCAACAGTCCCGACATATGAGCAAATCACCGCAACCCTCACACAACTCTTGGAGGGCCAGCGTCAAATCCAGCAACAGATCGAAGCACTGCTAGCCCAGCAAAGCAATCCTCTAGTGGCCGGAAAACGACCCAGGAACATTGCGTACGGTCGAGAACCGATCTTGACCAGACAACGGACCCGAGCCAACCTGTCCCATGTTGAGGATGCCAGAGACATCAACAGTGGGCGTGCTGCCTGAGAGGAAAGGCAGGAGCGTATGGCCCGGGAATCAGTCCAGGGTCACTCGGTCAAGAGCCAAGTCGTCCCTAGGCGAACGGTTACCCGGAGTCATAGCCGAGCCCGATCCCAGAGGACAACACCCTGCCATGAAGAAGCCTCTTCCACCAACCCGACCAGCTCCTCAGATACCGGTTGGGAAGGAGTGGAAGCCCGAATCAAGGACTTGAAGAAACAGATCGACGGAGTGGCCAAAAAGCTTGGTCAAAACTGTGTTCCGAATCAAACCAATACTGAGACAGAGTCACCATTCTCCAGCCAGATCACGAGGTTCTCTATCCCGCGCAAATTCAAGCAGCCTCGGCTAGATTCATACAACGGCTCGGGAAGCCCGATCGACCACGTCCGAACCTGTAAGGCTCAGATGACCCTAGCCACCAACTCCGATGAGCTACACTGCCTAGCCTTCCCCAGCACTTTGAAAGGCCCGGCCATGCAGTGGTTCTACTCCTTGGAGCCCCGATCGGTCTGCAGTTTCAAACAACTCAGCAAGCAGTTCATCAACCAGTTCGCCGGTATGCATGAGCGGCCAAAGCCAGACATGCAACTACTAACAGTCAGACAACGGAATAATGAGTCCCTCAAGGAGTTCACCGACCAGTTCAACCAACAGAAGCTTCAAATCCGCAATTTGAACGAGAAAATCGCCATCATAGCCTTCTGCTCGGGAGTTCAACACACCAAGTGCGCCGCGTCGTTCCATAGAAACCGACCGGAAACTTTGGTCGAGCTCTCTGAGAGGGTTGGAAAATACATTGACACTGAAGAGTTTCTGAAGACCAAAGACACCAGGCAAGAAAGCAACGAGTTTTCCAGAAATAAGCGGAAGCGAGATCAGCCCAGGAATTCTGACAGTCCCTTCGGCTCACAGCAGGCAGGGTCCGGCAGTCCCGACCCGACCTCCAGTTCGCAGTGGTCTGAGCCCGGCAGCCCCGACCCGACCTCCAGTTCGCAGCGGTCTGAGTCCGGCAGCCCCGGCCCGATCTCCAGTTCACATCGGTCAGGATCAAACAGTTCTGACTTTGCCTCCAGCACAGAGAAGTCAGAAGCACAACGACCCTGATCCGACCTCCTGTCTCCATCGGTCTAGATGAGCCCGACTACGTTGGTACTTGCTTGATCACCACATGAGGCTCCACCGATTGTCAGAGAACTCATACAAAGACCTCGGGCCTAACCCCGAGGCATACAAAGACCTCGGGCCTAACCCAGAGGCACTAAAAAGACCTCGAGCTCCGAACTCAGGCGCTAAAAGACCTCGGGCTCCGAACCCAGGCACCAAAGACCTCGGGGTCACGCCCGAGGCACCGGCTTCGCTTAGGTCCAGCCGACGATGGAGGCAAACCTCCTAGGTGGCTGATGATGGCAAGCTTCAAAAGACCCTGCAACCACCATGTTCCAGGTCGGTTACCTACAGATCATAGCCTCTGTAAGACCCTCGTCTTAGCGAAAGCTTGGGGGGCAAGATGGCGCAGTGAACTAAACAGGTAATCACACCGGGTATTTACAGGCCTCGCGGATAACCAAGTCAAAATCTTGGACAACCCGAGCACCTACAGTACTCAGAGACATTAACTCCACTTAGGTCCAGACCGACGATAGAGGTGACTAAAATCTCTTAGGTTGGCCGACGATAGAGGAGTAAAAGGACCCTAAAGCAACGTGATTTAGGTCGGCTCCACCAACATGGTCAAGCTCTTCTCCCAACAGTCTTGACGAAGGCTGGCCGGGCAGAAAAACAACCATCCTAGGGAGTTAACAGTAAAAAGGACCCTAGAGCAATGCGCTTTAGGTCGGCTTGTCCAACATGGTAAAATCCTTCTACCCACAGCCTTGACGAAGGTTTACGGGCAGAAGATAACCATCCTGGGAGCTAACTCAAGCAACAAAGACTCCGGATTAGGTCGGGTCTTAACTCCCGGTCAGTTCCCGAGCAACTAAAGGTCCCGAGCTAGGCTGGGTCTCACCTCTCAGTCAGTTCCCGAGGACTCATCAGGCTCAAAAGCCCCGAGGCAGCTTCTACAAGTACTCAGACAGTGGCAAGTAACATCAAACTGATTTCCAAACTTACCCCGATATAACATCTGACCAATCTTGGAAATGGGGGGCAGCTGATACGCCCAAAATTATGGGCAGTTTCCTACTCAAGCTAGAAGACTAATGGAAAGTGCATCTATTTCCTAATCCGATTGGGAAACTCCCACAAATTATGTCAATCAATCCTAATACAATTAGGAAGCTTACTTGATTGGTGTCAATCACACCCTAATAGGATTATATTTCCTTATCCATATATGAGTAGGTCTCTTGCATCTATAAAAGAGACCACTCACCCCCCATTGAGGGGGCGGCCAATTCTGTAGTCTACACAGCGCCTCTATAATTCACCATTATACGCCTACACCCGGCCGGTATTACTGGTAGTGCCGCCCCTCTTTGTTGGCTCACCAGGCCCGCCGGTGATCTGTTAGTGAACGTGCTCAGACACACCCGTGGACGTAGGTACCTTCATTAACAGGGCCGAACCACATACAAAAAATAGTCTCTCACTCTCTCTCTCTCCTTAAATTGCTCTACTTTACTGTTACCAATTTTTGGCATCATCACCTAGCATTACTCAATTTATTTTGATGTAAATTTGATCTGATTATGATTTGAGTATAATAAAAAATTAATAAATTATAAAACAGTGTATTTTACATTCAATTTTGGATAATGATATTTGTCAAGAGTATATAAGTACTTTTTGATAAGTTTTATCATATTCCAATTCAGATTTACCAAATTCTCAATGAATTTGACCCATTAAGAAGTAAGACCCATGACTTTATCCATTCATTAATGTCAAAAAGTTTTATTTGGCTCGTATCTAAACTCTAGATTGGCTTTATTCCCTTAGGCTCTATTTTTGGTTCATAAATTTTTAAAGGAAAAAAAGAAAGAAAAACACTTCTTTTGTTTGGTTACCAAAAAATCAGTGAGCAAAATAGGAAGGAAAAAAAAATTAGTAGAGAATAAATTAAATTCAAAATTTTTGATTTTGTGAGTCGCTTTCCCCCTGTTTCTTAAGTTAGGGCTAGTTAGTGATAAGGACATTTTAAGGTTATTGTATAGGCATAGGTCTAATAAAAAAATCACTTTAGTGAAAAGTCCCTATACTTAGTGAAAAGTCCCTGTACTTTCCCTGCACTTATATTTTGAAATTTCATAAAACTACGAATTCAATACTTTTATGAAATTTCACAAAATTACTTTTGTAAAATTTTACAAATTCATAAATGTATGTAAGTTGAGACTTCTTACAAAAATACAAAATTTTAAGATCCTTTGTACTCTTAAATTTAGAACCAGAGACTTAACGCTAATTATCCCATGAACAAGATGAGCATTGCAATTACTAACTCAAGATTACAACAGCAATACAGCATTCCACTTTGATCTATTTTCACATATAGGATGGATTATGGAGCCAAAAAGAAAAGTTAAATGTAAATGTAGTTAAAAAAAGAAAATCCTTTCTATTAAAAAATATAAGAGAAAAACACATATCTTCACGTTTATCAAAATTATATTAGCATTTTTTTTTCCTTAACTTGTACACATGCAAGATATTAGGTCGCGTTCATTTTTTCATGCCTTTATTTTAGTGGAGTCAATTTTAAAAACAAAAAAGATAAATTTTAAATCATTTGGCAGCGCATAAAATTTCTTTCTTCTAGCTAAATTGAACCTACTGAGAGACATGTAGTTTCGCCCTTGAATTTACCCTTACATTTTCTTTCAAGCAACAAACTATCATGAAATTAAATGAAATGCTAGAACCTTTTTAAAAAAATATGTTACAGTTCATAACACATGTGGTAGTGTATAATCACAATAATTATAGAGGAATCATGTGACTTTTTAGTTGAAAACTATTTTACATAATCCTAGTACATCATTTTTTAGGAACCTAAAATTTAAAATATAAATTTGAAAACTATTATGTGGATCTTGATTTTCAAATTTAAAATGTAAATTTAAAAACAATAGCATTACTCTGTTTTGATTTTCAATTTACAACTATGAGTTCCAACCTTATTCCTCCTTTAACATTATGTCACCACTTTACCAATAGTTATTATAGGTTTTGCAACAAGGACCATGATTCTATTAAGGTAATATGGGCATGTGGTTAAGGTGAACATATTGATTGAAATCATCTTTAAGATGTTCATTTTGTCTTCAATACCAAATGTGTAATTATTTCCTTAAAATAAACCACCAGAATCAACAGCCGTAATTCATGTTCACTGATTTAAGGTGATGCACTGATGCGCAAGCTTAGATTAATGCTCATTATAATACGCGCACGTACACAAATTATCATGTAATATAATTTTTTTTTTTCTTTCTCATAATTCTATATATATTGGACTACATGTTTTGTTTTGGCGTATAATTTAGGGTTAATTTTATTTACATCTTCTATGGTTAGCCTTTTTATACAGTCAGACTCTAAAGAGGGCGTCATCTCTTTATTAAAGAGAGGACCTCTGTTTTGGCCGTCGGATCGTGTTTATAAACTGTGAAATGACAACATTGCCCTTAATGAATTCACAATCCAACGGCTAAAATAGAGGACCTCTCTTTAATAAAGATAGGGCGTCATCTTTAAAAAATTTTTGCCTTTAAATAAATATCTATATAGATATAAAATTGTGCTCCTAATGTGTAACTGTTAGTAAATTAGATAAATAGTGGAATTTGTTGCTGCTTAGAATACCCCTACGGTGAGAAATTTTAGTTTACTCTCAATGGTTTTAAACATGTCATTAATAGCCCTATGATTGGACCAAACCCACAAGCATTGTGTTATGGCTAGTCTGGTAACAACTTTTGCTTTTGCAACATGGCATAAAAATGTGAAAAGTTATCCCAGATAGATTTTGTCCAATTGCAAATTTTTACAATTTGATTCTTAAATTTTTAGTTTGGATCGCATAAGCATATTTTGCTAAACATTTCGTTTTAGGCTGTTGATATGTAGGCTTATGCTCCTGTTAAATTTAATTGATTAACTAACGGTTGCACATTAGTCCAAATTACAGAGATACTATTAGTGATTCATTTGGGACAATAAGGGTAAACTGATAAGCGCTCTAACCACGAGGAGTGTCTTTGTAATTTATCCATTAATTTAACTGATTTGTCTCATTTACCTTTTATTATTATTATTGTGTTTTTTTTTTTTGCTAGCCTCATTTACCTTTTATTATTATATACGACGCTTTTATGTAGTAACAAATGGCGTGATATATTTTTCTTGGATAGTCTTTGTTTGTCCCTCTATTTGTTTTTCAGTCATAATAATAAATTACTCTTGTTGGGCTTTGTTATGGACTATTATAGAGTTTTGGGGTTGTGTTGGGTTGGGTTAAGGGTGTGTGTGTGGTATGTGTGTCTAGCCATCATCGAGGTAAATATAAAAAGAGTAATGATTGGTGTACATAAAATGTGCACATAAAGATCTGTGTCATTCATTTCGGTGAGTCCCATATATGCAGGCATGGATCCCACTAAATGAATGGCCCAAATCTTTATGTACACATAACATTACCCATTATAAAATATCATTTCAGCAATATCATGAACAATATCATCATTTAAATAAGCGTTATTGTCATCTACGTATCATAATAAAACAATTTACATTTGTTTATATGTGAAGCTCTGTTGTCACATTTTTTTTAAGGAACCCTTGAACATAGTAAGAGCTTCCACATACAGCATAGTCTAATGAAATAAATTCAGCTAACTAAACCATATTCCAAAGACAAATTAATATATATACCAAAGCTAATCTAGTAAAAGTCACACTAGTGCACTGGTATAATCTAGATGGTAAAAATACACTTTATGCCGTGCACGTTTATTATTGGGGTTCGAACACTGCCCCTCTCATTTCTCGGATCCTGACACTTATGTCTTAACAAGCTAACATGAGAGCCACAACAAATGATTAAAAAAAAAAAAAGTAATAGTTACACTAAGATTTTTTTAACGAAAAAAAAAAAAATCAAGTTGCTCTTTTTAAATTATATATGTATATATATTTTAACTTTTTGACAAACTCGATTTTTTGAAAAATAGATAACAAAAAAATAAAAATTTATGGGGAAATTGCAAGTTATACCCTTGTAGTTTGAGGGTTGTGCAAATTACACTCTGTGGTTTCAATTTTGGCAATTTACACCTTACAGTTTGAAAATTGTGCAACATCTACCCAATTACAAAAAAAAAAAAAAAAAGAAGCAAGGGCACAATGGGAATATCACATTATTTTCAGCCCAAAATGACCTCATGTGCAGGGGCAGACCCAAGAGAGCAGAAGCCTATACGAAGTTCTGGGACAGTGAAATTGAAAAACATTAATAACTAATTAAGCTTATGATACAAAATTTTCATAAAAGAATTAAAGGATAGATTACTTTGTACCCAAAAAAAAAGACAAAACAAAAAATACATAGAATTATACTATTTCTATCCAAAAAAAAAATAAATTAAAAATTGGGTTGGGGCGCTACCCCTGATCTCCTGTATAAGCTTCTGCTCCCACTGAACTATACTCTAGAGTACGCCCCTGCACCTAGGATTATTTTGGGCTGGAATAATGTGATATTCCCATTGTGCCCTTGTGTTTTTTTGTAATTGGGTGGATTTTGCACAATTTTCAAATTGTAGGGTGTAAATTGTCAAAATTAAAACTGTAGGGTGTAATTTGCACAATCCTCAAACTATAAGGGTGTAATTTACAATTTATCCAAAATTTATTTATCAAATAGACACAAATACAGTAATGGTTATCTAACGACACAGAGAGCCAAGTTTATTTATCATGATAAATCAATGGCTGATAAGTTCTGTTCAATTTAAAGGGACCCCCGCCTTTTCCTACAGTTGCAAACATTGATTGGAATATATATATATATATATATACTGTGGGCCCCTATATCTCATCCCATGCAAACATTGTGACCATGAAAGAATCATCACCACCAAATTCCATCTCTAGCCTCTCTGCATTGTTTTGGCATTTTTGACAGTGACTACTATTCACACCTTATTGGGTATCTTGCTTGTTTATACTATACAGTCATTTTTTTTTTATAACATATAAATACTATTAATAATGATATGAATACACACCAAACGACATACTAAATTATATATTGTGCTTTAAATATATGTATTTGTGCTATTTGAATTTTTCACACTTTTTTATAGATTACTTACATAGCACAAGATACATACATTTAAAGTTGGTGTGTTATTTAGTGTGTCGTTTAATATTTATCTAAATCATTTTTAAGAGTACTATACAGTCTCTAGAGTCTAGAGTTTGGATGTTAGAGTGTTACTATTTTAAAGGGGATAGAAAGTGAAAATGAAAAAAGAAAGTTGAAATAATTAACAGTGATAATTACATAGAGTAATAATATTGCAAGGTGGATAAAGCTGGTCAAATAAGGGTTTGACTCACTGACTGACTGACTGACATGGAGGAACACAAGAAGTGGTGTTTTCATAGCTTTACAACTCACATAATTACCTAACCACTATTGTGGTAGCAAAATTACCATAAAGCCCTCCCACCGTGTGGAAATAACATCCTTTTCTGGATTATTAGGACTTACAACGGGACCGAGTTGTCGAGTTGGCACAGAGTTCCCTTTTACCAACTCATACTCCGTTCAACACACCCTAAGTCTTATTCTAACTCCGATTTTGACTCCGTCCCATCCCGCTTAAAGAGAAATATCAACTGCTACTCCGTTTAATAACAATTATCCGACTCCACTTCCCCCGTTCTGCCTAAATGAAAATTTTTCAATCTTCATGGTCTACTATACAAACTAAAAATAAATCATTTTTGGAGAATAGAAATTCAATAGAATAGCTCACTATTAGGCTTATTTTCACTTTACCCCCATATGCTTTAAAAGTGAACATATAATCCTCTATAGTTTCGAACTAAAGTGAAACTGTTAAGATTTTCCTCGAAATTGATAAAATTCTAAAATTAGCCAAAAATATTAACCTCCTTTAATCCTGCCATTTAACCCACTTATACAGGGTTAATTTCTAAAACTCAAGTCCTTTGGAGGGCTAATTTTGAGGTTAGCTGCCTATGTGGGGTTAATTTTGACACTTAGACTCATATACGTGGAAATTTTAACACTAGATCCCATGTGGGGCTATTTAGAGAAAATTCTTAATGATTTCACCTTAACCCAAAACCATAAGAGGTTAAGTATCCACTTTTGAATGTAATTAACCCTATATATACACTAAACCCAAAATAGTCACTCTATATACACTCAATGTCGATATACACGCACCACTGATTGTAGACACCCCAATTTTGACCAAACGTCGAGTTAAGGGGAGTGATACCTCCAAGACCCGATAATGACAACGTCCGATCAATCTAGAACTTTCAAAGATGATTCAAGCTTTTCAAAAGAGTCCCCAACCTAAACAAAAAAGTAAAAATAAATAATAAAAAAAAAGAGAGAGAAAAAAAGGGAAAAAGAGACAGAACGGCACTCAAGCTAATTTGCGGTAGTCACGGGTTGCCGCGAACTTCTGAACCGGCAGTCAGTGAGAACCATAACGGCAGTCACCAACTGCCGTTTAGTTATATCAAGTGCCGCTAAAAAATGGTTTTCAGAAAAGACAGCAGTCCCTGGAGTTGTCTGCGGCATTCATCGAGTGGCGCTGCGGTATTCAGTGAATGCCGCGCCGGCAATCACTGAGTGCCTTTTCGGCATTCAGTGAATGCCGCTTCCATCTCCATTGAGTGCCGCATTTTTGTAATAGCCAGCTGTTATACAGCACGTTTTGTACTATCAAAAGGACGCTTGAATTAGGGTTTTCTGCTCTGAAATGACTGAAATACCCCTCCAAATTTATCTATAAATAGAGGATGAATATCCTCTTGCAAAGGGTTGGTTGTTTTGGTTGGTTTTTTTTTTTGGTTGGTTGTTTTGGTTGGTATTTTTAAGGTTGTTTAAGGTTGGATTTTCTTAGAATCTAGAGGTGATGTTAGTGTTCTCTTTGTCTTAACTTTCACAATTAGGAGTGAGTTTAAAGGAGTTTAAAGAATGAGTTGTGTAAATTAGAGTGGAAGAGCTTGATTAGTCTTTGGAAGTTCTCCAAAATCACCAAGTTGAGAATACTTTGGAGGTAAAACTCTAGAATAATTAGTCTTTGTTCTAGTTTAATTATAACATGCATAGAGTTCTTTAATTTCCCCTTTCACTTGTTGTGTTCATCCCTTGGGTTCATAAGCCTTTCAATGCCTTACTTGAATCTTTTGGTTTGAAATCCCTTAATCTCTTTGTAGTCTTATGATTCATGAGAAGATTTAGATTGGTACTACAATATTTAGCTAATGGACCCAAACCTATCTTCATGGTTTGAGGTTTATTATGACTAAGTTTCATGAAGTTCTTCCATACTTCTTTGAAATTTACAAGTATGAATATCTTTAGTCTCGAATGACCATCAAATGGTAGGACAGTTAGCTTTAGACAAGCCCAACTCCATGGCTTATTTGTCTAAGTTGATAAGAATAAGATGAACTAACCCAATGTGCAGTGAGTTCACAATCTGTTTTTGATCGTAGATTTTTAGTTAAACATCGGACCGTTGGAATCGAATGAAACCAATGAGAAAGTGTCTATAACTCAAAGTTCTACCACTGTAATTTTTCTTTTAAGAAGATTTCATGTTTAAGGTGGTTTGATCAAGGGTTTTGTGAGGCTACTACAATCTGTCCAAGAGTTTCAGAACGATCACACTCTTTTGAAATAAGCGAATCAGAACCTTAATCAAATTTTATTTACCCAAAATAATTTTTTCTAGTTAGTTTAGTGTGTTAGGAAACTACCCTAAAAAGACCAAAGCATTTCTGATTTTTTTTACTATTTTTAGAAAATCATACAAAAACTCTGGACGGGGAGTTGTAAATCTCTGAGTGATGTCTAGTGTTTGTCCAATTCCAGGAGATCTAACCGTTCAAACCTCGATTTTCTTTTTGGGTTAGAAACTAGACACACAGAGGCATCTTGTATCCAAATATCACCCAGATCAAACCACAGGAAGTATGTTTTTTTTATTTCTTTAAAATTCTGATCTGCTCTCAGCAATTTTCAGAATTCTGTCACAATTTTGATATATCTTGTAAACAATAGTCTAAATGATCTCTCCATAACCTAGGACTTAAACCATGTGTCAATAATGATTAGTTAGGCTTAAATACAGAGGATAAATGATCCAAACCAAGGAATAATACAATAGCTTACTCTTGTTCATGTAATCATGCACATACATCCATATAGATCGATATTAGAATTCATAATTGTGTCATTTCCCCTACTTGATAGAATTAAGCTAGACATTTAGGAATAATTGCCCGATATTATACATTCTCCCTGACGTATGTGGACTAACCCTTGTTTTACAGTGCACTAGAGGTATAACTTCTCAACCCTTTCTCTAGCTTATTTAATTCCTTGATTTTTATTGATTTTATGACCTCATGCGCGACACGTTAGAATTAGGATCTTGCCTTATGTGAATACATGTGATTAGAGACCTTTTAGCGTATGGGTTTGGATGAAACAACGTTCGTACCGTCCAAGCAAAAGGTAAGGGCATACGACAACACTCAAAGAACGGTCATGGGAATAATTCTCCTCCATTTAGTTGTTGGGCCTATGGAAAAGGAAGCCGAATTTCAGGTCATCGACATACCTGCTTCTTTCAATTTACTGCTAGGAAGGCCGTGGCTAGACAGTTTGGGCGCCATACCATCTACGGTTCATCAGAAAGTCAAGTGTGTTTGGAAGAGCAAGGTCTGTGATATTCTCGGGGATAGTTGGGTTTGCCCGTCTGAAGCTTCATCGAGCGCGCCAATTTTGGAGGTACAGTTCCAAGAAGAAGAGACAGGTCTGGGAGGGTTCGAATTCAATAATATGTTGGAAGGTGAGAAGCCAAGAGAGTTCCTGCCACTTTACTTCGATCAGTATGCAAGCCCGTTGGTCGCAGGGATCATGAAGAAGATGGGTTTCTTTCCAGGCATGGGATTGGGTAAGAATCATCAAGGTCTGCCGGAATTTTCAAGTATCGCCACTCAGACTCACACTCATGGTCTGGGGTATCAACCGTCAAAGAAAGAGTTGAGAGAGAAGAAGAAAGCGACTGATGCACCGTTGGACCCTTACCTGAAAATGCTCAACGGATACTTAGTGAAGGAAGGAGAAGATTTCCCCTTTTGCGGCTTCCCAGAACCATGGATGGATCAGAAAGATAAGTGTTTGAAGCTAGGGTTTGAGATCTTCTTTCTCTATGAGTTCTCTGCGTATGAAGATCCATACTTGCAGATGCCTGTTAAGTCAGTTATTGCCAAAGATTGGATTGGCACGCTAGATGGCTCGGTCATGAAGGACCTGCTGGAGGAAAGGAGCACAAAAGTTATGGAAGTGGGTCATGAAAAGGCCAAAGAAGAATAGGTTGAGGGTCTGGTTGAGGAGGTAACTGAGAGTGAGGAAAATTGGGAAGATCAAGAGAAGACCGACAAAGGAGGACCCAGGAAAGAAGAGATGGAGGAAATTACCAAGACATGGGATCTGGAAGAATGCTTCATCACCGACCTGGGAGGAGAAAACAAGAAAGAGTGGATTTTTGAGTCTAATGATAGGTATCCCCCACACCCAGAGTCTGTAATGGCCCAAATGAGGCATCTTTCAATTTCCATGTCTGTTGTAATCACTCCAAAGAAAATCAATGAAAGCATGACTAATTCTGCCTACTCGAATGCGCTTAATGAATGTGATGAATGTGATGATCATGAAATACCCATTGAATTGAAAAATTAATTGAAAAAGAAAAAGAATCTTCATGTAAAATCGTTGAGGACACTCTAACAATTAATCTAGGAAATGAAAATAATCCTCAAAATGTCTTTATCGGATCTACACTTAGCAAAGAAGAAAGCGAAGAATTAATCAAACTATTAAGTGAATTCAAAGATGTTTTTGCATGGTCTTATAATGATATGCCAGGCAATGATCCAAAAATAGTCCAACACCACATCCCCGTTTTCCCCAATTCCAAACCTGTAAAACAAAAATTGAGGCGAATGAGGCCTGAATGGGCACTCAAAGTCAAAGAGGAAGTTGAAAAGCAGTTAAGAGCCAGATTCTTAATGGTCACCGAGTATCCAGAATGGATCGCCAATATAGTGCCTGTCCCAAAAAAGGATGGTCGTGTTAGGTTTTGCATTGATTTTCGAGACCTAAACAAAGCAAGCCCTAAAGACGATTTCCCTTTACCGCATATCGACGCCCTCGTTGATAACACCGCTGGGCATGAACTTCTGTCCTTCATGGATGAGTTCTCAGGGTACAACCAGATTCTAATTGTGCCGCCCGAGGATAGGGAGAAAACCACCTTTATCACACCGTGGGGAACTTATTGCTATAGGGTGATGCCATTTGGGCTTAAGAATGCAGGGACGACGTATCAGCGGGCCGCTACTACATTATTGAACGACATGATCCATAAAGAGGTAGAGGTGTACGTGGATGATATGATTGTAAAATCTAAAAAGAGATGAGGACATTTAGAGGCGTTGAAAAAATTCTTTGAAAGGTTGAGGGAATTTAGAATGAGGCTAAACCCGCAGAAATGCACCTTCGGGGTCACCACCGGAAAGCTGTTAGGATTCTTCATCACTCAAAGAGAGATAGAGGTGGACCCGACCAAGATAAAGGCCATAGTCGAAATGCAGCCGCCCAAGAACGAAAAAGAGTTAAGGGGATTTCTGGGTAGAATACAGTTCATAAGCCGTTTCATCTCGAAGCTCACCTTAACCTGTGACCCGTTGTTTAGGTTACTCAGGAAAGGAGAAAAGTTTGAATGGGATACCCTGTGTCAACAAGCCTTTGATAAGATCAAGACCTACCTCCAATACCCACCTATCCTGTCACCACCCTCACCTGGGAGACCTTTACTGCTGTACCTTTCTGTGTCCGAGGATTCAATGGGGTGTATATTGGCCCAAGAAGGGGAAGAGGGATATGCAGAAAAAGCTATTTATTATTTGAGCAAGAGGATGACCGAATACGAGCTGAAATACTCACCTTTAGAAAAAGCCTGTTGGGCCCTAGTCTGGTGTACCCATCGTCTTGGGCATTACATAATAGCCTTTCTCGTTGTCCTAATCTCCCGAATAGACCCACTCAAATACCTGTTCGAAAGCTTGTCTTGACCAGTAGAATTTCCCGTTGGACCATGATGCTGGCCGAATTCGATATCAGATATATCACTTCCAAATCTGTTAAAGGAAGAGCCGTTGCTGAATACCTAGCCAACCTTGCCGTAGAATCTGAGGAGAAAGGGGAGTTTAAGTTTCCCAACGAAGGGGTAATGGAGTTGAAGGAGGATCTGTGGAAGATGTATTTCGATAGAGCCGCCAGCCAACTAGGCTATGGGGTTGGAATCATCCTTATGGCACCTGACGGGACACCTACCCCATTAGCCGTCAAGCTTAAGTATAATTCAACCAACAACACGACCGAATACGAGGCTTCCATAATTGGGATAGAAACAGCCTTAGCCCTAAATGTTGGAATGATTGACGTTTTCGGAGACTCAAACCTGATCATATCCCAGGTGCGAGGTGATTGGAGGGTGAAGCATGAGAAGTTGAGGCCATACCATGACTACCTAGAGAGCCTAAAAGTACAGTTCAAAAAGATATCGTTCTACTACCTTCCCTGTGAAGAGAACCAGTTGGCCGATTCCCTAGCAACCTTGGCCTCAATGATACAAATCCCTTCAGGAGTCACCATGATACCGTTGTCCATAGAAATCAAAAACCAACCTTCATTCGAGATGATCGCAATGATAGAGGAAGGAAGTGAGTTGCCTTGGTACATGGATGTTTGGAATTTCATTAAGAAATGAGAATACCCTGAGGGAGCTTCAGAGAAGGACAGAAAGGAGATCCGAAGGTTCTCCGCCCAATTCGTGATCTATGCGGATAAGTTGTGGAAGAAATCGTATACCGGGTTCAATCTAGAGTGTTTATACGGAGGGAAGGCTAGGAGAATGATGGAAGAAATACACGAAGGAGTCTGTGGGCCCCACATGAATGGACATATGCTGGCCTAAAAGATAATTCGACAGGGGTATTACTAGACCACTTTGGACAAAGACTGCTGTGAGTACGCCAGAAGATGCCATAAATGTCAGATCCATGCAAATCTAATGCATACTCCACCTTCCCAACTCTATAGCATGACCACGCCATGGCCTTTCTCTGTTTGGGGCATTGATATCATCGGTGAGATAATTCCAAAGGCATCCAACAGACATCGATACATAATCGTGGCAATTGATTATTTCACCAAATGGGTAGAGACAGCGTCATACTCCGCTTTGAAGGCCAAGGATGTGGTGAGCTTCATAGAAAAGAACTTAATTTGCTGATATAGAGTCCCGAATGAGTTCATTTCAGACCATGGTAGCCATTTCCAAGGAGAAGTTATCCCACTCCTAGAAGTACAAGATCACCCGCCACTAGTCTTCCCCCTACGGGCCTCAAACGAACGGAGCAGTAGTAGCAGCAAATAAAAATGTTAAAGCAATCTTGGGGAAAACGACCGATACATACAAAGATTGGTACGAAAAGTTACCGTTTGCATTATGGGGATACCGCACCTCTGTAAGAACCTCCACGGGAGCTACACCGTACTCATTGGTTTACGGGATGGAAGCCGTTATTCCAATTGAAGTAGAAATACCTTCTTTGAGAATCTTGGCAGAGTGTGAAGTGACTGAGTTGGAATGGATGCGAGGGAGGTATGAGGAACTAATGTTGCTTGATGAGAAAAGGTTAGTTGCAATAAACCATACTCGAGGGTACCAAAAGAGGATAGCTCGTGCTTTCAACAAAAAGGTCCGCCCCTAGGAAGTTTGCTGAGGGTGACCTGGTCCTCAAAGAACTGAAAGTGCCCGTTTATGACCCCAGAGGAAAATTCAAACCCAACTGGGTTGGGCCATACATCATTAAGACTCTCCTCTCTGGAGGAGCGGCCTATCTCATGGACCTAGACGGGGTTGAATTCAAATAGCCAATCAACCTCGATCGCCTAAAAAAATACTTTGCTTGAAACCACTTCTTTCAAAACCTCCTACCTAGATGAACTACGCTTGACCTGATTCCCTCTAGGGGATACGTAGGCAACCTGCTCGGTTCGGTCATTAATAATTGCCTAAAAGGCATTTTTCGTTAAGCCTTAAAAAATGAACTACTGCGGACCTGATACCCACTTGGGGATAAGTAGGCGAGCTCTCAAAAGCTTTCGGTCCATGCAAAAAAAAAAAAACTGCGCCAAACTAGAGGCAAACTCCCATTTGCCCAGAATCACTTCAGAGCCCCATAACTAGGGGCAAACTTCATTTGCTAAACTGAAGAACTCAGATAATGTCTAAACCCATCTCTGGATCTCCTGGTCGTTAAAATAAGTAATATAAAAGAACGAATGAGAATTCATGGTATAGAATGATTAAAGCTTCAAGCAAGGATTCAAAGCAAAGTAATAAAAGCCGAAAAGAGATTTTGAAAGGAGAATAATCATAACTAAAAGATAAACTGAAAGAGTGAATACATTGATTAAACATGCTAGAGCATGCCCCTTTTCTTAAACATAAAAAAAACATTTTTCTGGAAACGAAAGAAGAACGTCACATTGAAATGCGCAAGAAAGTAGGCAGGATTCGTTTGAAATTTTGTAAAATAAAGCTTTGCCCTGTCTTGCTTTTATTTATAAATGTCTATGAAGTCAGCCTCTCAACCAGCCTGCAAGAGGTACTCAGCAGTAGGTATGACCGAAGCAGGAATCCTCCAAAAAGGAGCAGCTACCCTGTCATGCCAAGCCTCAACAAAATCCCTCACAGTAGAGAAGCGTATGATCGAACTCCTTGTGAAATCCACAGTAATATCTTCAGTAACATCCTGAAGTAATCCGTACTGATGGACCACTCGGCTGGGAATGTAGAAAATAATGGCGTGCAATCCAGGCAACCAGATACCGGGCTTCCCGGGAAGCCGCACTGCAATAGAGCGGCAAGGCCAATCTGGGCAAAACCAGTGAATATGACCAGGAGAGGGGTTTCTGAGCCAATTAAGCCATGCGTCATCCGAGAGGAACAAATGGTGAACCTCAGTGCGGTCGTAGGGAAGTAACCCACGACGGTGTGAAGGTTGCATGAAGAGATCCAAGCGCTCCATGAGCCAAAGCTGTAGGACGAAGGGGGCTCCCACAGATAACATGTCCCCGGTGGCATGAGCCCGATCCAAACCTATTAAGGTTTTGCCAAGAACTAGCATGACGGCAGTCTTCATCTCTCGCAGACCACAGGCAATTGGTATGAGAATTTTGGAAGACGACTAGAAGAGGAAGTAAGAAAGCATGGCAATTGATAATGCACTGCGCCGGATAATCTGATATCCGCCGTCATAAGGATCCCCCATGGGGGCATACACCGAGGAAAGTCGCTCGAAGTCAATCTGTCTGTCACATATGAAAGAGCTCACAGCATTACGGGATATGTGGAGTAGGATGGCCAAATCTTGAACATAGCCCTCCTGCACCGGGGGAACTATCAGATCCGCAAAGGGGTCGGTGTGGAGGATAACGCTGAACTCCTCAAATGAAGGGCATACCTCATGGGAACCAAAGCGAAAGACATGAAAGAAGGGATCCCAACACTGAATCACAGCTCAAAGCAAGCCTTCATTCAAAAACATTCAGTGGAAAGAGAAGAGATCGTTTAGTCTGAAACACTCAAAATTTAGCCTGTCCATGCCCAAGAGAGCATCTATCCATGGGAAGAGGATTTGAGAACTAATGGGGGCCATTTTGGGAAGAAGTGAAGAAGAGAAAAGGATGTTTTCCAGAGTATTGGGGGAAGAAAGTGGTATAAATAGGAGAATAAAGCTGCCTACCTACCCGCGACAATCAATAAAGCAGATCGGCACTCCGTGAAGTGCCGCGCGGCAGTCCGTGAATGTCGTTGCGACATTCACTGACTGCCGTTACGGCATTCATTGAGTGCCGCAGAGGCCTAACTGAGTGTCGTTCTGAGTTTTATTTAGGCCAGGGTCTGTTTGTAACATTTTCAGCCCTCCTGTAAACAAAAAACTAAATAAAGAACAATAAAATGTGCGCATCATGCAGCACGTACAAGCAAGACCAGGCCATGGTCACATACATTCATTCATTCATTTATTCATTCGTTCATTCATTTCAAAATAAATAAAGGAAATAGAAGCATTCAAGGTTAAAATAAAGGGGGGACCAAGCTATGGTCCCATATACGGAAGAGTTCAGTGAAAATAAAAGGACCAAGCTATGGTCATACATATGGTGAGCAGCGATGAAAAACAAAAAAATAATAATAAAGGTAATGCAAGTGCCTATCCTACCGGCTATCCTGAAGCCGTCATCAAGATTAAGTGTGTGCATATGTATATACAATCATCCAAATAAAAGTATGAGTCCTCTCCAGAAGCACTCAAAGCATAAGAAAAAAAGAGTGATCAGCCCCAGCCCCGGCCCCGGCCCCGGCCCCGGCCTCGAGTTTGGCGAGTGATGTGTCTGAGAGGCTCCTCCTCTGACTCTGTACCGCTCTCTCCACGACCGCCTCCTCCTCTGCCTCCACCTCTGCCGCTGCTAGTGCTCTCACCACCGCCTCCACCACGTCCAGCGCCGCTACCTCCAGGGGCATCGCTGAGAGGGATGCCAAATTGTTGAAGCCGCTGCTGGAGCTTTACCACCTACCGGGATAGAGCCCCAACCTATCCCTCCTGGACGGAGGGAACAAATTAAATTACCAGGTTGTAATAGAATTGATTGGAAAGCTAAAAGTAAAATAAAAGGAGCGATTATTTTTACCAGAGCTCTCGTGTGAACCTCAGCAGCTGCCCGGGCCCCGTCAGCCTGAGTCAAAGGAAGAAAGGTTAGAATGTCAAAATAAAACTACAGTTTTAAAACAAAAAGCAAGATTTAGAAATTATCCTCCACTCTCTACCATAAATCCTCTCTCTCACGCTGTGAGCGTAGAGCAAGCCCT
Source organism: Hydrangea macrophylla (assembly GCA_033977485.1). Lineage (NCBI taxonomy): Eukaryota > Viridiplantae > Streptophyta > Magnoliopsida > Cornales > Hydrangeaceae > Hydrangea > Hydrangea macrophylla. The sequence continues at coordinate 80,192,532 of CM066984.1, read as the reverse complement.
CCTCTGTATAGTCCCGTGGGACATGATCATACTGGAGCGGAATGGTAGGAGTACCCGCCTGATACCTGGGGATCGTAGTAGTGGTCTGCTAACTGTAAGAGACCGTCCTAAGGCTCCAATCCTAAGGCGGTAAAGTCAGAGCCTGAGCTAATGAATGCAATAAGAAGATAAACACGCATGTTTTAGAAATTGAAAGAAAGTTTGAAAAGACTGAAAGAAACTCACCCGGGTCACCTCCATCAGAGGGAAGTTCCCCATCAACTTTGCATCACGGAAAGCTGGGTATCCCTCTAGAGACTCCACGAAACCCTGAAGAGACAATACGGCTAGGGCAACCGTGAGCGCAGAACCCTGAAGGGTATCCGTAGCTCTCATGGACTCAGGCGGGGGATGTGTCACAAAGAAAGACTTTGCCGCCAATGACTATGTGGTCATCCTCTCTCCCAGGTACCACGCCCGAGCCTCTGGTCTGTCCAGCAAGATCCTCTGTGGGTCATACCCAGCCGACTCCCATATCCCCTAGGAGGCCTCAGGAAGTACGACGAGCCAGGGCTGCCATCGGACGTGCGGCTCTCGTAGATTCGTCAGGAAGTTCCTGAACGAGACAAAATCATGAGCCCCGATCTTCTGCTCGACCCGATCCTTCGCCCACTTCAGCCCCTAGGGCATGATGAGGGCGTCCGATGGCCGTATATTAGGCGACATCATGTACAGATACTCGTGGGACCAAATCTGCAAAAAAGAAAAGGAAGAAATTGTAAGTTTTAAGATTCATAAATAGGGAAACTAAAAGAGAAAAAAGAAAAAGAAAAAATGCAAAGTTTAAAGAGATGTACCTCCTACGCTCTCCAGTAGCCGCCAGTAGAGACTGACCGATCCCGGGAGATGTCCCCCATGTGCTGGTACAGGATGACTAATCCTGCACTGACCTAGTCATACTGGTATAACTGGTCCATGCGCTCCAAGGAACCCAGCAGCATCACGGAGATCCGGTCTCCCTTGGTGCTCAGCAGAGAGTACCCCAGCATATACATGATGAAGCCCCGAGCCATCTGCTCGTCTGTAAAACCCTGCCGGCCTCTGAAAGTGTCCATGAACAACTTGGCCGTAACCAAGGGCTCCTCTGGGACCGCTCCGAGTAGCTCCTGCACCCTACCCCACTCAGTGACAACATCCAGATATTATAGGAGCTCCCCGCCGAACAAGATCCCAGTGATCATAGAGAAATCCAACGGCGTCATTGTCATCTCTTTGAATGGGAAGTGGAATGTGCTGGTGGTGTCCCCACACTGCTCGGAGAGAGCATGATTCTATCTTAAGTCGTTGGAGCTCTTCGTCAAGAGTTTGACGAAGTCCCCAAAACCCGCCGCAATAACGTAGCCCTTCACCGTCTCGTTCAGCTCCCCATACCACTGAAAGCCGTGGGCTAGGCTGCCGTGCCCTTTCAGCACGTCCTTTGGAAGCTGCAAAAGTTGAAAGATTCAAGATCAGTAAATGAATAAAGAAAGAAAATTGGTAAAAATATATATATATATACGTGATAATAAGGAAAGAAGGGCAAGCAATGAACAGTAAAAGTGAATAAAGGGAGAGAAAGGGAGAATCTGGAATACTCGTAAGAATTTCACGAGCATGGTACTCATTTGCATTCATATAAAGTTTGGCAGTCATTTATAGAATAATAAAAAGAGAAATGAATAATAAAAGCATTTAAAATACTAAGAGAGATTTCAAAAAGAAAAGAAAAAAGAGAGAAAAGAGTGTTCACATTCTTGAAAAATAATAATAAAAACATGTTAAGGTTCAAAAGAAAGTTAGGTTCAAAAAGTATCCAAGTCAAAATTAAAAGGTAGCGGTAGCGCTCGAAAAAATAGTAGTCATTATTGGGGGGATGGGGGGATGTGCGAGATTTTGATTGGCATACATCGCATTCAAAAATCTTTTGGAGAAGTTAAAAGAAAGATAATGAAATTTGCACAGGTACAGGTAAAACACCCAGGAATTCGTAAGCATAGCATACTCATAGAGATTCATTTGTCACATACTCATTCATAAAGTTCATAGGAGGAAAGACGAAGAATACAAAAAAAAATTTTGAGCATTGGTTAAATGGAACGCTCGAGAGTGCTACAAACATAGCATTTGCTTTAGAAATAAGGAATTTGGAGTTGTATTAATTACACATTGCATTCATATAGTTCATGCGGCGTGAGAGTTACAAGAGAAGCAAAAAAGAGAGGGGCACGTTTACCTCGCGCTTGAACGCGCAGGCAGATAAATGCTCGTCCGGATCACGGAGAAGGAATGTAGCGTCAGGATGAGGAGTGGCCCGGTACTTGGCCTTCTTCTGACTACTAGAGCCGCTCGCCATGATCTGTCAAATAAAAAAGGAATTCGCGCATTAGATTCGTGAAAAATTCAGAAAAACAATAAAATAATAAGAATAATCCGAGTTTTGATCAAGTAGAATTAACCTGATAAGTCCTGGCTAGATCAATGCAAGCAAAAAGAGAAGAGGGAAAAATTTCTCTAGAGAGATTCGGGATAAGAGAACTTGAGAGAGTGAATGAAAATGAAAGTGAAATGAAACGTTTAAGCTTCTGCCACTTAAATGAGGCACTCGGTATTCGTGCACGGCAGTCAGCGAAGAGCCATGCAACACTCGCTGAATGTCGGAGTGGCATTCCGTGAGTGCCGCGCGGCAGTCATGGACTGCTGCAAAATCCAGCGTGTGCCGCGTTTAAGGCAGTTATCAGACCCCTCATTTTCTCCCCAAAATTCAAATTGGGTCCCGTAATTGAATTTGAACTCCCAAATTTTGCCCTCATTGTGCTTTTAACCCCCGGGGATGGTTTTCAGGATCAAACTGGTCCTCAATTTTGTGAAGTTGAAATAAATTTGAGATTGTGGACTCCAAATTTTGAAAATTGGAATAAATTTGGGTCCGTGGGGCTCCAAATTTTGCAAATTGGAATAAAATTGAGTCCGTGAAACTCCAAATTTTGAAAATTGAATTTTTTTTGAGTCTATTGACTTTAGATTTTGAAAATTGAAATAAATTTGACTCTGTTGACTCTAAAATTTTGAAAGTTGAAATAAATTTGAGTCTGTAGACTCCAAATTTTGAAAATTGGAATAAATTTGAGTCCGTGGGATCAAAATTTTGCAAATTGGAATAAAATTGAGTCCGTGAGACTCCAAATTTTGAAAATTGAAATTTTTTTTGAGTCTGTTGACTTTAGATTTTGAAAATTGAAATAAATTTGAGTCTATTGACTTTAAAATTTTGAAAGTTGAAATAAATTTCAGTCCGTGGACTCCAAATTTTGAAAATTAGAATAAATTTGAGTCCGTGGGCCCAAAATTTTGCAAATTAGAATAAATTTGAGTCCGTGGGGTTCAAAATTTTGCAAACTTGAATAAAATTGAGTCCGTGAGGCTCCAAATTTTGAAAGAATAGAATAAATTTGAGTCTATGAGGCTCCAAGTTTTGAAGGTATGGAATAAATTTGTGTTGGTGGACTCCAAATTTTGAAGATTGAAATAAATTTGAGTCCGTGGGCTCCAAAATTTTGAACATTGAAATGATTTTGAGTCCGTGGGCTGATTTATGTAACAGATTTACATTGATCCTTTGTTTGAGAGTGTAATGGATTTGCAATCTCGGTTCTCGCAACAGATTTGCGTTAACCCTCGTTCTGGGAATATAACAGATTTATATTCTCGATCCTCGTAACAAATTTACGTTGATCCTTTGTTTGAGAGTGTAACAGATTTGCATTCTCAGTTCTCACAACAGATTTGCATTAACCCTCATTCTGGGAATATAACAGATTTATATTCTTGATCCTTGTAATAGATTTACATTGATCCTTTGTTTGAGAGTGTAACAGATTTGCATTCTCGGTTCTCGCAACAAATTTGCATTAACCCTCATTCTGGGAATAAAACAGATTTATATTCTCGATTCTCGTAACAGATTTACGTTGATCCTTTGTTTGAGAGTGTAACGGATTTGCATTCTCGATTCTCACAACAGATTTGCGTTAACCCTCGTTCTGGGAATATAACAGGTTTATATTCTCGATCCTCATAACAAATTTCCGTTGATCCTTTGTTTGAGAGTGTAACGGATTTGCATTCTCGGTTCTCGTAACAGATTTGCATTAACCCTCGTTCTGGGAATTTAACAAATTTATATTCTCGATCCTCGTAACAGATTTACGTTGATCCCTTATTTGAGAGTCTAACAGATTTGCATTCTCGGTTCTCGCAACAGATTTGCGTTAACCCTTATTTTGGGAATATAACATATTTATATTCTCGATCCTCGTAACAGATTTACATTGATCCTTTGTTTGAGAGTGTAACGGATTTGTATTCTCGGTTCTCGCAACAGATTTACGTTAACCCTCGTTCTGGGAATATAACAGATTTATATTCCCGATCCTCGTAACAGATTTATGTTGATCCTTTGTTTGAGAGTCTAACGGATTTGCATTCTCTGTTCTCGCAACAGATTTGCGTTAACCCTAATTTGAGAATATAACAGATTTATATTCTCGATCTTCATAACAGATTTACGCTGATCCTTGTTTGAGACTGTAACGGATTTGCATTCTCGGTTCTCGCAATCGTCCTGGGAATATAACAGATTTGTATTCTTGATCCTCGTAACAAATTTACGTTGATCCTTTGTTTGAGAGTGTAACAGATTTGCATTCTCGGTTCTTGCAACAGATTTGCGTTAACCCTCGTTCTAGGAATATAACAGATTTATATTCTTGATCCTCGTAATAGATTTACGTTGATCCTTCCGAGTAATAGATTTGCATTCTCAGTTATTGCAACAGATCTGAGTTAACCCTCGTTTTGGGAATTTAGAAATGCATTTTCTCGACCCTTGCAAACAAATCTTTGCATCGGTCAATATTTGGTAAATCTTCTCTGGCTAAGTGCATCATGAAACATGCGTCACAAATAAAGAAGACATGACATCGAGTAAGCATGTCACTTGCTAGATCGAGTTTATTTGAAAAATACCATTGTATGAGCATGTGCATCACGACATAATAGGAGCATTCATCTGTATGATTACTTGTGCTTGTGTATGCCTGACTCCTGCCCGAACTACGTCTTGGTCTGATTCCCGAGGGGATACGTAGGCAACTCATCAGTCATCATAGAGCACGACCAATTAGAATTTTGTTGCGCGATGGCTTTCTTTTTGCAACGCATTTTGTTTTTACCCGAACCCGACTGTTAGGTCAAAGGCTTGTCTTCACACAGGCTTTGATGTTCACTTGTGGTTTGCGTTGCTCCACAAGCTCCGTCGAAGAGGGGCAAACTGTAGACACCCAAATTTTGACCAAACGTCGAGTTAAGGGGAGTGATACCTCCAAGACCCGATGATGACAACGTCCGACCAATCTAGGACTTCCAAAGATGATTCAAGCTCTTCAAAAGGGTCCCCAACCTAAACAAAAAAGTAAAAAAAAAAAAAAAAAGGGAAAAAAGGCAAAACGACACTCAAGCTAATTTGTGGCAGTCACAGGTTGCCACGAACTTCTGAACCGGCAGTCAGTGAGAACCATAACGGCAGTCACAAACTGCCATTTAGTTATATCAAGTGCCACTAAAAAATGATTTTTAGAAAAGGCGGCAGTCCCTGGAGTTGTCTGCGGCATTCATCGAGTGCCGCTGCGGTATTCAGTGAATGCCGCGCCGGCAATCACTGAGTGCCGTTTTCCCAGCATTCAGTGAATGTCGCTTCCATCTCCATTGAGTGCCGCATTTTTGTAACAACCAGTTGTTATACAGCACGTTTTGTACTATCAAAAGGACGCTTAAATTAGGGTTTTCTGCTCTAAAATGACTAAAATACCCCTTCAAATTTATCTATAAATAGAGGATGAATATCCTCTTGCAAAGGGTTGGTTGTTTTGGTTGGTTGTTTTGGTTGGTATTTTTAAGGTTGTTTTAAGGTTGGATTTTTTTAGAATCTAGAGGTGATGTTAGTGTTCTCTTTGTCTTAACTTTCACAATTAGGAGTGAGTTTAGAGGAGTTTAAAGAAGGAGTTATGTGAATTAGAGTGGAAGAGCTTGATTAGTCTTTGGAAGTTCTCCAAAATCACCAAGTTGAGGATACTTTGGAGGTAAAACTCTAGAATAATTAGTCTTTGTTCAAGTTTAATTATAACATGCATAGAGTTCTTTAATTTTCCCTTTTACTTGTTGTGTTCATCCCTTGGGTTCATAAGCCTTTCAATGCCTTATTTGAATCTTTTGGTTTGAAATCCCTTAATCTTTTCGTAGTCTTATTGATTCGAGGTGAAAAATGCATGTTCATAGCGTATTACATGATCTTTTATGCATACTTTTATCCCCAAAGTCCCTAGATTTAGGTGTATTCTAATAACAATGTTCTTTTTATTGTGTTAATGCTAAAATATATGTTTATGCATTATTTTATAGGTATTAAAATGTAAATCAATGAAGTGGAGCTAAAGAAAGTGATTCTGGTGAAGAGAACAACAGAAGCAGCTGGGAAAATACCAATTTTGACAATGAATACTTTAGATTTGGAAGCTTTCCCCAGAGACATGAAATGTATATCTTTGAGTTACGGTCGCGTGGCCGTAAACGGGAGGTCAATCTGAGGTCCGAGTGAAAAGTAATGGCCATTCTCCCATCGGTGCGCAGAGTTGTCAAAATCAGAGAAGTTCAAGCGATTGAGGAGAGTTCAATCGATCGAACCTTCGATCGATCGAACTAAGCTTGATCGATCGAACTTTATATTCACCCAAAAGTTGCATAAACTCTGTGGGAACCCTATATATAAGTCGTTTTGACGCCAGACGAAGGGAGGACGCTCCAGAACGCGAAAAACAGCAGTTTTAGGATAGTTTTAGGATTAGATTAGGTGTAGATTAGGTTAGATTCAAGTTTTCTGTCTCCTTTTCCATTGTTAAACTCAAGATTGATGTTGATTACAAGCTATATTCATATTATCTTCAGGTTTTTCTTCTCCCTTTTCTTTATTTGATTGTTTATTGCTTTAGATATTAATGATTGCTATGTTTTGTTATTTCTGAATTAGTTTAATCATGTTTTCGTAGTTTAGACATTGGGAATATGTGATGAAACATTGATTTCCAACATTTTCCATGCAATCTTTAGAAACCTTGGGCTCGATCGATCGAAGGTATTTCAATCGATCGAACCAGAGCCATAGTCAAGCGATCGAAGATATTTCGATCGATTGAAGGATGATGCTGTCCGATCGATCGAGAGCGCTTCGATCGATCGAACCTGCAGAATCTTGAGATAATTCTTTTAAGTATTCCATGACTTTCTGTTTTAGAAATTTGTCATCAAATTGTCCCTATAAGCTCAGTTTGTCACAACAGTTTTTAGAACTTGAAGCCTTAAGGCCTTTTCTTCAATGACTTTTGAAAATAACTTTGAATGCTAACACCATTTAGAGTGTAAGTAATAACCATTGTTTTAAACCGTCTTCCAAGTATTTTAAATCAACTGTGATGATGTAGTCCCGGTCATGAAAGGGCTATTGATTCTTTATCTTTAGAAAAATACGGAATGCTGAAAAAGAATGAACTCCATAGAACGTTAACGACTGTGCATGGTAGATGGTTAGGATCAATGTGGATTCACGTGTTTCCAATACCTTTAAATTATTTGTTTCATTAGTTATGTTTCTATAAGCTTTAGTTTATTAATTAGTTTAATTTAATTTATTAGGATTCATTAGAACCTCCACTCCTTTATTGATATTTTCATTTTCTTTAGGTTATAACTTAGTAGACATTCTCCCTATTCCTTCCCTGTGGGATCGACCTGGACTTCCAGTACTATATTACTTGCACGATCACCTACACTTGGGTGTTGCACAAGAGTGCACAACTATTTAGTCGTGTCACTTATAATTCATGAGAGGATTTAGATTGGTAGTAGAATATTTAGCTAATGGACCCAAACCTATCTTCATGGTTTGAGGTTTATTATGACTAAGTTTCATGAAGTTCTTCCACACTTCTTTAAAATTTACAAGTATAAATATCTTTAGTCTCCAATGACCATCAAATGGTAGGAGAGTTAGCTTTAGACAAGCCCAACTCCATGGCTTATTTGTCGAAGTTGATAAGAATAAGATGAACTAACCCAATGTGCAGTGAGTTCACAATCTGTTTTTGATCGTAGATTTTTAGTTAAACATCGGACCGTTGGAATCAAATGAAACCAATGAGAAAGTGTCTATAACTCAAAGTTCTACCACTGTAATTTTTGTTTTTAAGAAGATTTCATGTTTAAGGTGGTTTGATCAAGGGTTTTGTGAGGCTACTACAATCTGTCCAAGAGTTTCAGAACGATCACACTCTTTTGAAATAAGCGAATCAGAACCTTAATCAAATTTTATTTACCCAAAATAATTATTTGTAGTTAGTTTAATGTGTTAGGAAACTACCCTAAAAAGACCAAAGCATTTCTGATTTTTTACTATTTTTAGAAAATCATACAAAAACTCTGGACGGGGAGTTGTAAGTCTCTGAGTGATGTCTAGTGTTTGTCCAATTCCCGGAGATCTAACCGTTAAAACCTCGATTTTATTTTTGGGTTAGAAACTAGACACACAGAGGCATCTTGTGTCCAAATATCACCCAGATCAAACCACGGGAAGTATGTTTTTTATTTCTTTAAAGTTCTGATCTGCTCTCAGCAATTTTTAGAATTTTGTCACAACTTTGATATATCTTGCAAACAATAGTCTAAATGATCTCTCCATGACCTAGGACTTAAACAATGTGTCAATAATGAATAGTTAAGCGTAAATACAGAGGCTAAATGATCCAAACCAAGGAATAATACAATAGCTTACTCTTGTTCATGTAATCATGCACATACATCCATATAGATCGATATTAGAATTCATAATTGTGTCATTTCCCCTACTTGATAGAATTAAGCTAGACATTTAGGAATAATTGTCCGATATTAGACATTCTCCCTAAAGTATGTGGACTAACTCTTGTTTTGCAGCGCACTTGAGGTACAACTTCTCAACCATTTCTCTAGCTTATTTAATTCCTTGATTTTAATTGATTTTATGACCTCATGCGCGACACGTTAGAATTAGGATCTTGCCTTATGTGAATACATGTGATTAGAGACCTTTTCTTAGGTTTTACTTTCTATTTGTATGCATTGCACGTTTAATATTCGCGGCATGGATCCCGGGTAAGTTCTATAGTTCCCTATTTGCATATCATATCGCTTGCTACTTGAATTATGTGACTTTTGAATGATATTTTACCGTTAGCAATCTTACACCCTTTTAGACATGCTTTTGTAATGTATATATATGTATTAGTTGAGGGCACGCTTAGATTTTTTAATTTGATTAAAAAGATATTGAGTAGAGGCCTATCGCGAGATAGGATGAGAGAGGGTGTTTTAGTCCATCGGACTCCTTCCTCTCTCATTCCATAATCCCCGGACCTAGTTAATCTTTGGTTTCGCAAAAGATCAGTTAGTCTTAAAATGGTTTCTTAATTTTCCTTTTAAAAATTAAGTGGCGACTCGTTTTGAATTTGAATTTGGAAAAGGTTTTTAAAAGAAAAAGCTGTGGGTAAGGAGAAAATTGCGATATCCACACTGATATAAATGTACGCCCTCTCTCCCAATTTGTATGATTACTTTTCTTTTTTTAGCCGTCAAAAAATTAAGAACACTTTGATTATTAAATTCATTTTTTTTACTCATTTTCCAACAATGTCCTTTTAAACTTAAATATAGAGTAATATTAGTTCTTGGTAAAAGAATGTACAATGGAAAATTTTGGAAGAATGATTTTTTTTTAATGAGAGACAATGCATTTAATGATGTTTGCTTACAAAATTGAATATACGAAGATAGTCAAAGAAAATGGAGTTTTCTGCCAAAATAGTAATAGTTTCTAAAAAATTCCCAAAATAGTACTCTTGGGCAACTAGTTCCCATTATAATCTTTCTTTTGCCATGTCATTAAAATGTGTAAACTTATCCTTGTTTTATTTATACAAATAACAATGTATTATTGCCATGTCATTAATATTTGTAAAGTTACAAAAATAACCATGTATTAAGACACTTATATATAAACATATTAGGTAAGGTTATACAAAAATAAAATCCAACAACTCTACCACATTCCCGACCCCAATGAAATGAATACTAGTAGGTGTATTAAAAAAAAGGAGATAAATCCTATCACATCCATCTCGGAAAATACAATCATTTTAAATGCATAATTGACATTTCTAAAAATTATTAATGTTGATTAGTAATTGAGATGAGGTTGATTGTAGGTTAACGGTGAGTGTCAATTGAGTACACGGAAAGTTGGTAATTCATTAGGACGTTCATGTGATTAAGTAATATTTATGTGAATTAAATGTTATTTGAATTACCTAGTATTTGTGAATACTAAATTTACCTGTGCAATACATTTACTGATAGCTTTGATCTTGTTTAAGATCATTTTGATTGTTTTAGTGATAACCAATATGATGCGTTGCATAAAAGGTAGGTTAATTAGAAATTTCACAAAAATAGTTTTCGGAACGTAATTATGGACCTAAACGGAACTTAGACGAAAACTTTTATAATTTATAGTTTTTACTCGTGAAGCAGGGAATTAGACATGTAAGACGTGTCGGGGAATAATTAGAAATTTTAAAAACTCGTGGGGAAGTAAATATAATTTTCGAGACTTGTGTCTATATATAGACAAGTCCAAGATATTTGTCAAAATATCTTTACAACCAAAAGCTTAGGAGATTTTGAAGCTACGGACTTCACGACGCCAATCAACGACTTTTTGCTCGTTAATTTTCAACCAAATTTTATATTTGGATTCCTTGAGGTAAGCGCTTCATTTTGATACCTCTTAGGCCACGTTTGGTAAATTTTTATGAAAATCTTAATTTTGTGTTTTCTTGGTAAATGTGTCAAAACTCGTAGGTTTTGCGTATAATTAGAGATTTAGCTTAACATCAATATTCTTATGGTTCTCTTGAAATCTTAAGACCGTAGCTTGAGGTATGAATTCTCAACTTATGATATATATATATATATATAAGGGATTTTGGATGCTTTGGATATTATGTATGAAATTGTGATATAGGCAAAACTCATATGTTAATTTAGGCACGTAAATTTCAACGGGTACGTATGAAAAGCATGTTTGTATGACTATGTGAACATGCTAACTAATTATGTGGGTCAAAGGGAAGTTTGGTACAATTTCATGTCGGGGTAAGCCTCCCGTTGTTTGAGAGTTATATTGCTTGGTTTGGGAACCAGCTCAGCCAGAGCAGTGGGATGCAATGGTTGATAGACTTTGGACTTGCCATTGGCATCGCGGTTGATAGAGTACTTTAGACTTGTCGATATACCGGATGAATGTGTATCTCTCTCTCTAGAGACTAATTGACGTGTTTCAGATGTTTAAAGCATGTGTTGGCCCAAAAGTAATCCTTAGATGGGGGATGAATAAGATTACTAACGATTAATGGCAAATTAAAAACTAAGTAAGCACAATATCAAATTAAAACAATAAGTAAAGAGAGAGAAGGGAAAGAAGCACTTGCAAACCAAGTTTTTCAAGTGTTTCGGCAATTCGCAATTCGCAGCCTACGTCCACCCTTCAAGAATACCTCTTGAGGATTCCACTAACCAATCTTCTTTGGGTGAAGATTAAACCACTCCTTACCAAGTTCTTCTTGAACTCCTTTTATACCTCCGATGAAGAAACTCTTCACTTGGAGCAAGGGTTACACCAACCCTATTTACAACTTTGAGGACTAAAAAATGTTTTGGAACAACCGAAATATACTCTCTTGTAGAGTAGAGAGATACAATAAATGCTCTCAATAAAAGCTCTCAAGAGGTTTCAATTGAAATATATAGCTAGAAGATTGATTCTCACACAATTAAGGCTTAACTCTTTGATTGCAAAAATGAGTATTCAATGTAATTAAATTAAGTGCCCAACAACTATTTTCAAATGAGTATAAATACTCTCTCTAGAAAATCTGAACGTTTGAGGTAGTTGGGAGCATTAAATGCAAATTCAAAAACATAGGAAAAGAGCCGATACTGTTCTGCGCAGTAATCTAGTCAACTGGGTTCGCGATCCAGTCGACTGTACTTCAAACTTAATGAAATGCGCCAGTAATACAGTCGACTGAATCTCTGGGCCCGGTCGATTGATTTTTTATAGTAGAAACTATCTTAAAAAATTATGCAATAGTCGACGTTCTTTTTTACTTCAAATCAACTGAAAGAATTAGCGTCCAGTCGACTGGTAAAGTTATCCAGTCGACTGTTTTTCCTATGAAAAATAGTTTTTCCTATGAAAAATACTTTTTCAGTTTTTGAAGATTTCGTTATGTTTTTAAGCCCTTGTCTTGGAGAATTAATCTAACTAACTTTACAAAAAGGCCTATGAGAAGATTATGAGTGAGACATGGTCTTCATAAGGCTTCCATAGAATATCCATCATCACTATAAGGCTCTGTTTGGACGACACACTAAATGAAATCATAAGTACTCAACTTTATAGTTTGTTAATCATCAAAATTACTTAAAGTAGAACCCTTAGGGCTAACAATCTCCCTCTTTTTGATGATGACAAACTACTAGTTGATCGAGATAAAAATGATAACTAGTAATAGTCCAATCATGATAAATAAAGCATTTTGAAAACCTGTGAATGGATCAATTTTAAGTTTTGATAAGAAATGAAAATAATTCAATATGGAGAAGCAATAGGATATTCTCCCCCTTTTGTGATCAACAAAAATCACTTAGAGCGGAGAGAATCTCCCCCTCTTTGAGTGAGTTGATGGACGGGGTCGGGGGGAAGGGGGGGGGGGGGGGGGGAGGGGAGGGTTGGGTGTGGGAATCACCAATAAAGAGGTATCATCATCTTCCCACGGTTAGTACACAATCAAATAAGTATACCAATATCATGAGAATCAATATTAGACACAAGATCATACAAGCAAAAATCCACATGTATGCATAAATAACAAGAGAGATGTATAGCAAAAGAGATAATTTCATATAGAACCAAAAGAAGGTTTTAAATACAAATGGGATGTTATAGAGACAAAAAGAATGTGTAAGCCTGTACTAATCCCCAAATCCAAAACTATCTATTTAGATTGCCATACTAGCTATATATCTATCCTATATCCACAAGAGATCATCAAGGGCGTCAAAACTGGAATAGAGTCTGAATCAAGTAAATGTCGTCTCGCGCATCATCAAGACTGGACTGCATCTGTGATAAGCGCTGATCCACTAATTCCTGAGTGGCAGCAGTGGAAGTACAAAGAACGTCAACAGCAGACCCAATCTCTAGAATGTCTGAACGAAGGGAGTTAAAATGAGAAGCGACTGTAGATGAGAGTGTAGAGACACTAGAAGAGAAAGAGGAGTGGAGGGAGGTGATGATGGTTGAGAGAGACTCGATGGAGGCAGTAATGATGGAGAACTGCTCTGAGAGGTTAGCAGCAACAGGAGGAGCTGAAGATGAGGAAGGAGCGGATGGAGTAGAAGAGGAGGGAATATCAGAAGAAAGGCTAATGGTGATGGTAGGATCAGTGGTGGTGGTGGTGGGAGCAGAAGGGGCAATAGAGCATTGGGGGTCTTGGGAACATAGACGCCGTTCTCGAGCTTATAGCCCATTAGAGTCAAGGTAGTGGAGGAATAAACATCATGAGGAGAGGGATCATGATGATCACGATCATCAAGAAGGATCTTGAAATGACGAAAAATGGTGGTGAGAGCCATTCCAAAAGGAAGAGATTTGACTTTTGATTTTTTTCTGTGTTTCACAGATGTGTTTGTAGAAAAGGGTTGGAAAATTGAACTGTTTTCCATTGAGAATACACTATAGCAAAAAGATGTCAAAATAAGATACGTAATCCCTACCACCGGCTCAGGGAAAAAGGGTGTAAGTGAGAATATGGTGGAGGAGACGGACCTCAAATGTGAGTTGGGAGGCAGAGGGTTTTGAGGCTTGAGCTAAGTCAGGATTTCCACAAACAAGCCTACAGGCAATAAGAGTGTCAAAACCATGACCGACATTTCATTTATTATCCTCATAGGCGCAAATGGTACCCTGGGAATACCAAAAATCTGAACAAAAGTATTAGGAGTAACGATGAATTTTACTCCGCAAACATAAGAAGAGAAAGAAATTTGAGCGGGAGAGGCAGTAAGATTGCTGTAAAACTCACGCATAAGAGTGGGGCACATGGGCTGATTAATTTTAAGTAAGGAAGACCAACCAAGAGCATTAAAAAGAGTACCAAGATGCAAGCCATTGAAATTTGAAAAAGTAGAGGGAAGCATCTTACCTAGAACAATTTTGTGATGCATAAAGATGTCCAAATAGCTTTGCTTGTTGCTTTCATCAATTAAGTATGGGACAGGACGATGACGTTGAGGAGGTGGGGGTTGAGATGATGAGCCCTTTGGTTCCTTGCGCTTCTTGCCTGTGTGCCATAGATGAAGATATGAGGAGAGAGAATAGGAGAGATAGAAAGGGCAGAGATTGAGTGTGTAAGGGTTGAGGTAGAGATGGAAGTGGCCGAAAATGGGGTAAGGAGTGGCCGAAGGAAGGAGATAAGAGATCGGAGCTTCGAGAGGGATTGGGATTCAGTCACCTGAATAGAGAGAAGGAAAAGAAGATTTAGGGATTTAGGGTTTTATAAAAATGACCACAAAAAGATATATAAAAAAAATATGTATATATATAAATGCGGGTACAGTCGACTGAGTCGTCAATCCGGTCGACTGATCCAAACATTAGGGCACACATAAGTCGAGTGGATATATGTTCGGTCGACTGACCCTTTGTAGACACTCCATTTTGTCGGCTATCAGATTTAGGAGACCCATAGCTTGGTGGTTCACAATGATCGAAAAAGACTCAAAAGGACTCTTGGAAGTTGGTTCTATTTATCAAAATGCTCAGAATGACTAAAATGCCCCTGAAAGCCAAAAAACTCCCAGATTTGGACCGAAAGTTCTGGAAACATGCTACCTCGTAAGAAAAGTAAGAAAATGAGTTTTTTTTAAGTAAAGTTGGATGAAGTCGTCAGCTCCCAGAGACCCCCGGAAGTCCCGGAAGTTCCCGGAAAGTCCCTATTGACCGGTTTGACCAAGGTTTGACCAAGTTTGACCGAAATCATCCAAATTTTCCGGGATCATTCTAGATCATGTGGAAAGTATTAAAATGAGTTTTAAAAGAAAATCGAGCGAAAACGTCAGCTCCTGGGAGCTCCCAGAGATTTCCAGAACTTCCCGGGAATCCCAAGTTTGACCAGTTTGACCAAAATTTGACTTTAGAACCAGAGCACCGTAACAATTTTCAAATTTTTTTCAGGGATACTAGAGGTCAATAGCTTTCCAACGGTATATCGCACATAATTTTTGGATTTAAAACGAGCTTATTGTGAATTTCCGAAGGCGAAAAAGGTGATCAAATCGGCTTTTATCGCAAATATCGCAAAACTTTTCAAAGTGACCTATCCCCAAATTATTGTTTATGTAAAATAGACTCCATTACCTTTCCAACGGTATATCACAACCTCAATTTGGAGTTCGTATGCATTTTCTGTGAATTTCGGACGAAATAGGGCCTTTTTACGAATACCGGAACCTCTGGGGGCCTAAACAGGATTATCCAGACGATTGAGGAGCAGTGCCGCCGCGGCACTGGACCACTGCCGCAGCGGTACAGGCCCAATGCCACCGCGGCACTCTCCTCCAGAACAGTATACTTTTGCAATTATTTTTGGGGGTCCATTTTGATTAATTAAAAATCAAAACGATGTAGTTTGATGTTCACAGATGTTTGGGACCAATGGGAGCGCTTTCTAAATCCTAAAACCACCCCAAATTAGCCTATATAAACCCCCCATTGCTTTTCATTTTGGGGGGGGCAAGTGCAAAGTCTATAGAAGTTGTAGAGAGAAAGAGAGATAGAGATAGATTTAGAAGTGAGAAAGGAGCTTCCTCCTACTATTTTTCTATAGAAAGTGAGTTCCAATCTTGTTTTCCTCCACCATTCTTCTATATATTTCATCATCAATACACCCAACCACCATTTTCTCTAAGCATTATGAGTTAGGAAGCTACTTCTATGTCCAAATGTCACCATATATGAGTGAAACACCAAGCTACAAGTCCAAAATCACATTGATTATCATCTATTGATTGTTATTTACTTACTTGTTCATATTATGTTTGTCTCTTCCTAACCTCATTTCTTTTTATTTTTCTTTATTTACTTACTAGTTCATCATCATCTAGGTGATGACATGAAGTTTGAGGTTAGTGAATCCTTATGGATAGTAGCTCTTGACCTCAAAAACATGTTTGATAGATGATAATTATAACTTTAATACCTCCAAGGTATCCTTGAAGTTATGTCCAAATGAAAATAAATCTCTCCAACAATCTTGGAGGTTCTTGATGATGAGTTTGATGTTGACATTTAAGTGGATATAACCTTCATTGAGTATTGAAAATATGCTTTCAAAACTTCTATTTCAAAACCCCCTTCTTAAAACCCTCAGTTTGATTTCAAGAGATAAACCTTGTTTTCCCAAAATCTTCAAAACAGTGAGTCAAAACAGTGAGTGATCTGAGTTCAAAGATTTCTCTAGAACTCAATACTCAATGTATGGATGCAAGACCACTTGAAAAGTCTTCCTAACTCATTAGAGAACACCCATGATTTTTTGTTTGACTTGGAAATACTTGAAAATGGTCCATTTGGACCCAAACATCCTCTCCAGATATTCTGTTTTTGCTGTCACAGCAACTTGGTCTACTTTCAACTTGTTTTACAGAAACCTTTTCCCAAAGGGATGGTCCTAACTTATTTTTCCCTTAAACTTCAATGTCTTAGGGAACTTACGGTATAAAATGGGCCTCTAGATCATTTGTTTTCATTTTCTAAGATTTTTCAAGATTTCAGTCGACAATACGGACTCTGTTTCTTAGTGACCTCTATTGTTTATATGATTTCTCTCAATATGTGATAGTTATTAAAGATTAGCTTTTTGGGTTGTGTTAGAGACACAATATGGAAGATCGCCATAAAAAATCATTTATTGAAAACATTCCTAACCCCTCTTTTCAATTTTCAGAAGATCATGTTACTGTTCTGTTCACTATTCACAGCAAGCACACTTTTACTTTCCCCCTTTGATTTGATACTTACATGCACTCCAAATTAGTTCATGTCTTAGGAAGTAGTTCATACTACATTTGTACATATCCCATGATGATTTCCTTCCTTGATTCATTCATACACATTCTAGACTTCTAAGTCATTCTAGGAATCCATGAACACAAAGCACACTACAACCTTGACACATTCTAGATACATACATTGCATCCATGCAAAGATTTGGGGCTTTTGTGAGTCCTAATCTAAGAAGGTTATAAGGAATGATCATGATCACACGTTCATGCTTCACCTCGATCTAATCCTCATTTCTCATCCATCCCGGGGGTTGAGAGATCTTCTTTTCTCAAAGATTAACATGCATCATATTAGCTTGCTAAGCATATTTTGGTTTCTTTGATTATTTATTTTAAGAACAATTCATGTCCCCTTTAGATTAGGGAAACTTAATTACTTGATACATGATTAGACGATTTTTTCTAGGTTAATTTGTGTGATTTTTCACTTTACATTGTATGATATTTGACTTAGATCTTATGAATGATATCTTATCTTTAGATCTTCCATTTCAAATTTTCTTATGTGATGTAATATACTATCATAGTATTAATTGTCGAACCATACATAGTATAAGATGATTATTTGGATGCTAATTGAGGCCCGTCGAAAGACGGGGCGAGTTGAGGGTATTTTAGTCGTGACAAAGGCTCCTTCCTCTCTCGTACCAAAACCCCGAGCCAAGTTCTTTGGTTATGAAGGGTCGGTGCCCTTTATCCATTTAGGTGAGCCAAAATTAGGTTTCTTGGTTCCTTAAAGACCAAGTGGCGACTCTGTATCTGTTTTCAACAGACCTTTTCTCTCTCTTTTCAAAATCAAATTTCAAACAAAAATAAGCAAAAGAAGTGGAATCCCGCGTGTCCACACCCTTAAGCAGAGAGTTGGCCCAAAAGACGTTCGGTCGACTGGTGTTTTAAAAGGAGTCGACTGGGGAAACCAAAGAGTTTTAATAGCATAGTACGGTCGACTAAAAAGATCTAGTTGATCGAACAATTTGAGGCCCGGTCGACTGGGTAAAATAGGCAGTTGACTGGTTGGATAATTTTCAGAAAAATTGTTAAAAGAGACAAAGATTCGGTCGACTAGAGATATGATCAGTCGACTGTTTTCAGTCAGAAAAATTGTGTGTGTGCAGAAAATGAAGGGAAAGGGAATCGGAGCCTCAAATTTACACAACATCGACTTGACTAACCATTCCTAATTCACGACGAATGATACAAAAATGATCTTCTTGGAGAGGTTTAGTGAAAAAATCCACCCATTGGTGATTCGTCTCGATGAAAACAAGTTTGACATCTCCCTATTGAACATGATTTCTAATAAAATGATGTCTAATCTCAATGTGCTTAGTTCTAGAGTGTTGAATGAGATTCTTAGAGAGACTAATCGCAGTAGTGTTATCACATCTAACAGAGATGTGATCAAAGTGAAGTCCAAAGTCTTCTAATTATTGTTTCATATAGAGAACTTGTGCACAATAACTACCGGTGGCTATATATTTAGCTTCCGCTGTGGACAAAGCTACGGAATTTTATGTTTTACTAAACCAATAGATTAGGGAATTTCTTAAGAAGTGACACGTGCCACTTGTGCTCTTCCAATCCACTTTGTAACCGGCAAAGTCTGCATCCAAATAACTAACTAAGTCAAAGGGAGTTTTGTTAGGATACCATAAACCTAAGTCAATAGTGCCTAACAAGTATCTAAAAATATGCTTAATGGCTACAACATGCGACTCTCTAGGTGAGGATTGAAACCTAGCACAAAGACTTATACTAAACATAATATCCGGTCTACTTGCGGTGGGATACAACAAACTACCTATCATTGTACAGAAATTTTTAGTATCAACAAGTTTTCGGATTCATCTTTGTCAAGCTTGAGAGATGAGCTCATGGGAGTTCCAATTGGTTTGCAATTTTCAAATCCAAATCTTTTCAATAGATCTTTGATGTTCTTTGATTGGTACATGAAAATGCCATATTCATGTTGTTTGATTTGTAATCCAAGAAAGAAATTTAATTCTCCCATCATACTTATTTCAAATTCATCTTGCATGCATGTGGCAAATTCCTCACACATCTTTTCATTTGTAGCACCAAAGATGATGTCATCCACATAGATTTGAACAAGTAGAATATCGTTGTGTGAATGTTTGATGAAAAGAGTAGTGTCAATTTTTTCCTTGAGTAAATCCAAGATCAAGCAATTACTTGCTAAGACGATCATACAAAGCACGAGGAGCTTGTTTTAAACCAAATAAAGCTTTTGAAAGTTTAAAAACATGATTGGGAATTGTGAACTTTCAAATCTGGGAGGTTGCTTGACATAAACTTCTTCGGCTATAAAACCATTTAAAAGGCACTTTTAACATCCATTTGAAAGAGTTTAAAATCTTTGTGGCAAGCAAAAGCAAGTAACATTCTAATGGCTTCTAACTTTGCTACCGGGGCATAGGTTTCCTCATTGTCTATAACTTCTTCTTGGTTGTACCCTTGGGCTACCAATCTAGCCTTCTTTCTAATTACAACACCGGATTCATCCTTCTTATTTCTAAATACCCATTTGGTTCCTTTGAGGAATGATCATTAGGTCTAGGAACTAAAGTCCAAACTTTATTTCTCTTAAATTGGTTCAACTCTTCTTGCATAGCCATAATCCAACTATCATCTTGCTCGGCTTCCTCTATGTTTTTAGGTTCTATTTGGGAAAAAGAAAGCTAAGTTGTCAAATGTTTTTAGGTTCTAGTAGCTATTCCTTGACCGAGGTCACCTATGATTTGATCTATGGGATGACTAGGAACGATCTTCCAATCTCAAGGGAGGTCATCTCTAATGTTGTCCCTAGAAGGTTCTAAAGGGGTAGGGGAACCTTCCTTAGGCTTTTCTAAAGGTAAGGAGTTTGAAGTACTAGCACCATCCAGACTTTCTACAACAACATCATCATCTTCATCCTTTCTTCTAAAGGGATCGACCTCTTCAAAAACTACATACATGGACTCTTCTACAACTAAGGTCTTCTTATTAAAAACTCTATATGCCTTTCTTGTTTGTGAATAACCTAAGAAGATACCCTCATCCGATTAGCGTCAAACATACCTAAGTTATCCTTATTGTTCAAGATGAAGCACTTATAACCGAAAACTCTAAAGTAATCGATGTTAGGTTTTCTACCCTTCCAAAGTTCATAGGGAGTCTTACTAAGATTATTTCTAATAACAACATGATTAATAACATAACAAGAAGTGCTAGTTGCATCGGCTCAAAAGTATTGAGGCAAAGAGTGTTCATTTAATAAAGTTCTTGCCATCTCTTCAAGTGAAATATTTTTCCTTTCAACAACACCATTTGTTGAGGAGTTCTTGGTGCTGAAAAATTATGTCCAAAACCATTTTCATCACAAAAATTTGAAATATCTTTGTTGACAAATTCTCTTCCTCTATCACTTCTAAAATTGTTGACAGCATACCCTTTTTCATTTTGAACTCTTTTACAACATTTTACAAAATTAGGGAAAGCCTCATCTTTATGAGCAAGAAAAATGACCTATGTAAATCTTGAATAATCATCAACAATTACGAATGCATGCACTTTGCTACTCATACTAGCTACATGATTTGGACCAAATAAATCCATATGAAGCAATTCAAGGGGTCTACTAGTGGAGATCTCCTTTTTCTTTTTGAAAGAAATCTTTGTTTGTTTTCCAAGTTGGCAAGCATCATAAATCTTATCTATAACAAATTTTGTTTTTGGTAAGCCTTTAACCAAATCATTCTTTGATAAATTTGAAAGGAGATCCATACTAGCATGTCCTAATCGTCTATGCCAAAGCCAACTAGTTTCATTCAACATGGAAAAGCACTTGACATCTTGAGAAGAAATATCATCAAAATCAATGGTGTAAACATTTTCATCTCGATATGCAATAAATACTACTTTATCATCTTTAGCATCCATAATCATGCAATACTTTGATTCAAACACAACTTTAAAGCCTTTATCACATAATTGATTAATGCTAAGTTATGCTTCAGACCATCAACTAGTAACACATTTTCAATAGTTAAAGACGAATTCTTACCAACATTACCTATACTGATGATTTTTCCTTTGGAGTTGTCTCCAAAAGTGACATTTCCACCATCCTTGGGGGGGGGGGGGGGGGGGGGGGGGGGGAGAGAGAGAGAGAGAGAGAGAGAGAGAGAGAGAGGAAAACTTGAATTTATCTCCGGCCATGTGTCTAGAGCATCCACTATTGAAGAATCATCTATCCTTGCTTGAGGATTTTAAGCACACCTATAAAACAAGCTTAAGTAACCCTCTTTGGTCCCCAATATTCGTTGGGTTCACTTTTGTTAGCAAAGGGAGGTGTGGTTCCCTTCTCAATCTAAACCATAGTGGTCTTTCTCCTATTTGGGCATTTGTAGTTCACATGCCCCTTTCTCATGCAATAATGACAATTTACATGAGGATTGAAATTGCTTGAAGTGGATCCTTTTGAAAAAATGCTTTTATGAGAATTGTTTGAAGAACTTGTACTAGTAGAAGCATTGCTTGAAAAGAAATTGTTGTACTTCTTTTATTTATAGGTAGGATTGAAACCCAATCCGGCTTTATCGAAAACACATCTTTGTTTTCCTAAAAGCATATTCAAATTTAGCTCTCCATGAGTGAATTTTGCTAAAGTTTTTGTCAAGTCTTCAACTTGTTTCTTCAACTCAATGTTTTCTTTTTCAAAATTATTTGTAGGAATTTTTCTTGAAGAGAGCATTTCATTTTCTTTTCTCAAAGATTCATTTTGTTATTTCAATTCACTAAGTTCACTTGAGAGTAGGGAAAAATTCTTTTTGAGAGCTAAGTATTTGGTTTCTAAACTTTCCAATTCCTCATGCAATTCATCAAATTCATTTTGAAGCTCATCATAGTTATGAGATTCATTACAAGAATCATAGTTAGATTCTACCTCATCACTTTTATGTGCCATGAGACAAATGTTTACAACTTCATCATCACTTGATTCATCTTCGGATGTCTCATTTTCGAAATCTGTAATACCCTGTATTTCAAATAACTATTTATGCACAGAGATTCTTTATACTTCCTTTGTATATGCTTAAGATTTTATCTTCAATCGATCAAACCTCTTTCAAGCGATCGAACAGTTCAAAGTTCAAGCGATCAAAAATTTCAAAGTTCAAGTGATCGAACCATGTTCAATCGATCGAAACCCTGTTGACATAAATTTAATATGTGGTCCCTATTTCAATCAATCAAAACCTTTTCAATTGATCAAACTTGACCGATTTGAGTTCAAGCAATCGAACTACATTCGATCGATCGAACTTGTAATTATTAGAATTTTCAGGTTTCACGCAAAACCAGCCACCTGCACCCCTCCCCTCTATATATACCTTGTTCGTGTGTGTGCAATGGTTGCTGAACTTGAGAGAGTTAGAGAGAGTGTGTATTCTTGTGTTTATTTATATATACACAAACATCCATATATATACACACACATAAATTATATATACGGACAGAGAAAAGAGAGATGAGCAAAGGAAGAAGAAGGAGAAGAAGAAGAACAGACAGAGAGAGAGAGAGAGAGAGAGAGGCCACCATTAAAGCTTCAGAATTCAAACAAGCCAAACGGGCCCTTAACGAAGTTCGGTAAGTTCCAAACTCACTCAGTAGCTTAGTTGTGATATTTTACATATCCTGTATGTTTAAAAAGGATCCAAACACTCCCTAACAGATTCTGGAAGTTCACTGCCAGAATTTGAGGAGTTCAATCGATCGAACCATCTGAGTCTCAATCGATTGAAATGACTTCAATCGATCGAGACCATCTTGACTTCAATCTATCGAGATTATTTCAATCGATTGAACCACCTGAGTCTTAATCGATCGAAATGACTTCAATCGATCGAGACCGCCTAGACTTCAATCAATCGAACTTCACTTTCTTCGAGCGATTGAGAGGACTTTAATCGATCAAACCTTAACAGAACTTGAATGTTTCCTTTAGTTTATAATTAAAAATGCTTAGCTATTTATTGATGTTTCATATTCATATTATGCAATATTATAGATTAAGGAGGTAATGGGATATGATAATGAGATCGAGATAATGTGGTGAGAAACGTAATAAGGTTCGGATCGTTAGTAACAGTACGATGCAAAAATGAGATATGGTTTGAGTTATAATGGTGGATAATATTAGTTAATCCTTGTGTTTAAGTCAGTGGGGTATTGGTGACCGTCAGTACAAGTGTGTCAGTATCATGGGTTGGTCGTCAACACATCTGTATGGGATGTGAGCGTTATATGTTGTGCTAGCAAGAAGTACTGATGCATATGAATTATGAACGGATGATACTCGCAAGTGTTCTTAAAAGTGGTGAACAGTAAGAGTTCTTAAAAGTGGTAAAAAAGAGTATTGGTGCATCCATAAACTAGTCCTTATATGAGAGCGATGTATAGTGCTCGCAAGAGTTCTTAAAAGCGGTGAACAAGAGCACTAGTATGTCGTGATGATATAATCAGTTCGGTATAGTCAGTTGGGATTGGTACAGTCAGTCTTAGAGTTGGAGTATGATGAGAATCGATTAATGATGTGTCTGAATAAAAGAGAAAAAGGTATTATTAATATTACTGCTTATTATCGTGCATGACTGGTGATTACATTATTTCTATGAAACTGTGTTAGTTAGTTCTCATTCAGCTTTCAGTAAGCTAACAACCTTTATTGCCTGGACATTCCCTGTCCAGACTACCCTGTCCCTAGCAATGCAGGTGATGGAACCTACATTGATGGCTACTACCCGGAGTTGAATTATGCAGAATGTGGTCCCGATGATGCCGGCTATACTGGAGAGGAGTATTATGCTGATGACTATCCTTATGCCAGCTGAAGATCTGAAGATAGTTATATCTAGTTTATATTCTGTTGAACTCTGTTTTATTTTAGTTAATGGGTACTCGGGCATATGTTGTCTCCAGACCTGTTGTGATCCTGAGGACCACACTCTGATGTTTGTAATAGTGATACTGTTATTATATTGTAGTTGTTTATTGTTCCTGTTAATCTTGTGGACTAGTACTGTGTGGTGTGGAAAATTAGTGACATTCACCCGTCATTCCCTATGGACCCAAACAGGAAATTTATTTTTCTTTATTTTTGCTGCTCCGGGGCCTGACAGAATCATCCCAAGTTGTTGTCTTCATTGCCTTTTTCGCATTTTGTTTGAAGTTTTTCTTCAACAATGGGCAATCGGCTTTGATGTGTCCGGGCTTTTTGCACTTGAAGCAAATGATTGGTTCTTTCTTGGTTTCACTTTTCTTTTGTCCTTTTCTTCCAATGGATTTATCTCTCCTCATGAACCTTTTGAACTTGCGAGTGATAATGGCCATTTCATCATCTTCATCACTATCATCATCTTGGTCATTTGAAGCCTTTAGACCTAAGTTCTTCTTTTTGTCTTCATTGTCGAAGACGGCCAATTCCATTTCACGAGTAATGAGAGATCCCATGAGTTGTTCAATTGAAAGCCTTGAAAGTTCCTTTGCTTCTCGAACCGTTGTGACTTTTGGTTGCCAATGCTTTGGTAGAGACCTAAGCACTTTCTCAATCATCTCTTCGTTAGGATACACTCTACCAGGATTTTTCAAACTATTAGTAATAGTAGTAAAATGAGTAGACATTTCACTAATACTTTTATTTGGAAGCATTTTGAACATTTCATATGATTGAACAAGTAAACTAATCTTAGACTTCTTAACTTGATTTGTTCCTTCATGTGTGACTTCTAGCTTATCCCAAATTTCTTTAGCCGATTCACAAGATGATATTCTATTGTACTCATTTGGGTCTAAGCCAAAATACGATAGATTCATAGACATAACATTCATTTTAATAAGTTTCTTGTCACTATCAATATATTCATATTCCATCTTAAGAACGGTTTCGGTGCATACGGTCTTAGTTGGGACATGAGGTCCTTTGACTACGATTTCCATAAATTAAAGTCATGAGAAATAATGTAAATTCTCATCCTATTTTTCCAATAAGCATAGTTTGTTCCATTGAAGCATGGAGGGCTTTGGGATGATTGTCCCTCAATATAAGTGATATCGGTACTAGTGTTTGCTATGTGATCTTTAACTCAAAGATATGTGAAATCAATACAAGAGCCCTTGCTCTGATACCAATTTTTGATCCAAAAGAAATCCTTAGTAGGGGGTGAATAAGATTACTAACGATTAATGGCAAATTAAACACTAAGCATGCACAATATCAAATTAAAACAATAAGTAAAGAGAGAGAAGGGAAAGAAGCACTTGCAAACCAAGTTTTTCAAGTGGTTCGGCAATCCGCAATCCGCGGCTTACATCCACCCCTTAAGAACACCTCTTGAGGATTCCACTAACCAATCTTCTTTAGGTGAAGATTAAACCACTCCATACAAATTCTTCTTGAACTCCTTTTACACCTCCAATGAAAAAACTCTTCACTTGGAGCAAGGGTTACACCCTCTCTACAACTTTGAGGACTAAAAAATGTTTTGGAACAACTGAAATAAACTCTCTTGTAGAGTAGATAGATACAATAAATTCTCTCAATAAAAGCTTTCAAGAGGTTTCAATTGAAATTTATAGCTAGAAGATTGATTCTCACACAATTAGGGCTTAACTCTTTGATTGCAAAAATGAGTATTCAATGTAATTAAATTAAGTTCCCAACAACCAATTTCTAATGAGTATAAATACTCTCTCTAGAAAATCTGAACGTTTGAGGTAGTTGAGAGCATTAAATACAAAGTCAAAAACCTAAGAAAAAAGCTATTACTATTCTGCGTAGTAATCTAGTCGACTAGGTTAGCGATCCAGTCGATTACATTTCAAACTTAATGAAATGTGCCAGTAATACAGTCAACTGAATCTCTAGGCCTGGTCGACTGATTTTTATAGCAGAAACTATCTTTAAAAATTATGCAACAGTCGACCATTTTGTTTTACTTCAAGTCGACTGAAAGAATTAGCATCCAATCGACTGGTAAAGTTATCCAGTCGACTATTTTTCCTATAAAAAATTGTTTTTCATGTTTTGAAGATTTCGTTATGTTTTTAAGCCCTTGTCTTAGAGAATTAATCTAACTAACTTTACAAAAAGGCCTATGAGAACATTATGAGTGAGACATTATCTTCATAAGGATTCCATAGAATATCCATCATCATTATAAGGCTCTATTTAGACAACACACTAAATGAAATCATAAGTACTCAACTTTATAGTTTGTTAATCATCAAAATTACTTAAGGTAGAACCCTTGGGGATAATGAATTGCCATACATGCATATGTTTAGAATTGTACACTCAGCATATAGCTAAGCAGTGGAGACTTCCTCCATTGTAGGGAGAAGAAAAAAGGAAAGAAGAAGCGAGCAGAGTGAGGCCGATAGGACGACTGGATTGTCCTTGTATATATTTTTGTTTTGTTCCATTCCAAGAATGTAATATGAGTTTTGAGAATTAGAAGTATGTTTAACTTGAACTTCGGAATGAATTCATAATATTGTAATTATACTTTAAAGATGTTGTGATACAGTTAGGATCTCTATGATTTGAGTTTGGCATATGTGGTTCAACCCTGAATGAGATGGAGCAACTTTAGAAAGATGGAATTTTGCAGAGTGTGTAATAATTGGCAAAACAATCAACTGGTTCGGGGTTTAGTCGACTGGATACACTATGTAGACAAAATATCTTCTTCAGTTTTCAGAAAAATAGTCGACTGGGGTTGAAAAACAGTCGGCTGGATTGTGTTTCAAAACAAGACTTTCTGTTCGATCCCGTCCAGTCGACCGGATGAATATCACTCGACTAAAAGTTTGACACCACAGTCGACTAGGTCCCTGACACAGTCGATTGGATTAGGCTGCTGATCTGTAATGCTCTCTGTCACTTCCATAGCAGTCGACTGTCCCGAAAGTGCGACACAATCAATTGGATTGCTGCTTTCAAAATAGATTATTTTCTTTAAGTGGTTTCAAAAAGGAAAACTTTTTATAACTCTGATTTTCGTAATCCATTAGATCTTTGGGAGTTGATCTATCACTGTTATACTCATATTTATTTTGCTTCTATTATGTGGTAATTGAGCTGGATAAGCCTTGGTGGCGTGCCACGTATCCTATTTCCGCGCGTAGCAGGATGGGCCGTGACATTTATTGGTATCAGAGCTATAGGTAACAAAACTTTGGGAACGTTCGACATCGAGTGGAGTGTTGAGTGTTATATCGAATACTCTAGAATGCATCCACGTATTGTAGAGATGTTTGATGCATATGGTATGTTACTATACATATATGATTACAATTATTAGCATATATGTATAGTGTTTATGCATTACGGATGACAGGTTGAGAATCATGAGTGACAACCGGGAACAATCGCCATATGCATGAATAGACCATTTGGCAGAGATGATGGGGAACATCGAAAACTTGGTATAGAGTATAGTGGAATGATTACCTCCAGCACCTCTTTTTGAGGCAGTACCAATAGCCGTGGTACATGCACCTGAGAATCGGGGTGGGAGATCCGTGTCTGAACAGTTTACTAGAAAGAAACCAATGGAATTTCACGGGACTTTTGACACGACACTAGCAGAGCACTGAGTTATGGACATGGAGAGAAATTTTAGATCTATTCTGATATCCGATGCATTGAAAATTAAAAACGCCAGTGATGTACTCAAGGGTGATGCCCAGAATTGGTGGATTAATGTTTTAGACCAAGGGGCATCGATAACGTCGGAAGGATTCAGGTCGGAATTCAATCGCCGATTCTATCCGAGAACTGCTCACAACGCAAAGAAGAGAGAATTTTATAATCTCTGACAGGGGGATATGACAATAACCAAATATACTTCGTGGTGTTTTCATAGCTTCACAACTTACAAAATTACCTAACCAATATTTTTGTAGCAAAATTACCATAAAGCCCTCCCATTATGGGGAAATATCATTCCTTACCTGGATTATTAGGAATGACAACGGGACAGAGTTAGTACGTAGTCCCCTTTTACCGACTCATACTCTGTTCAACACACTCTGCATCGGATTCTAACTCTGATTCTGACTCCGCCCCATCCCGCTTAAAGGGAAATATCAACTACTACTCCGTTTAATAACCATTATGCAACTCCACTTCCCCCGTCCCGCCTAAATGAAAAAAAATTCAATCTTCATAGTCTACCATACAAACTTAAAAAAAAAAAAAATTCTTAATTGGAGAATAGAAATTTAGTAGAATAGCTCATTACTTAGGCTCATTTTTCACTTTACCCCCATATTCTTCAAAAGTGGACACTTAACCCCTCCGATGGTTTCGAACTAAAGTGAAACTGTTAACATTTCCCTCAAAACTGATGAAAATTCAAAAATTAGTCAAAAATATTAACCTCCTTTGAAAGATTAATTTTGGGTTTAGTTCACTATGTGGAGATAATGCTTCCATTTAACCCACCTATACGGGGTTAATTTCTAACACTCATGTCCTTTGGGGGGCTATTTGAGGTTAGTAGCCTATGTGGGGTTAATTTTAACACTTAGACTCTCCTACATGAAGCTAATTCTAACACGAAATCCCATGTGGGGCTATTTTGAAAAAAATCGTAATGATTTCACCCTAACCCAAAACCATAAGAGGTTAAGTATCCACTTTTGAAGCACAGAGAATTAACATAAAAATAGACCTAACCACCATAGAGGGGTAAAATATAATTAATCCTATATGTACACACTAAACCCAAAATACCACTCTATATACGCTCACAACCGATATACACCCACAGAGTGACATTGTGTGTATTGTGGAATGTTTCAATTCCAACCCCTAATTATGTACACCCTCTCTCCCAATTTGTATGATTACTTTTTCTTTTTTAGCTGTCTAAAAATTAAAGAATACTTTGACTAATAAAAGCAATTTTTTTTACTTATTTCCTAACAATGTCCTTTCTTTTTTTAATGCTTACCTAGATCCAGACCGGATACATACACACCCCAGCCCCACCCAACCCAACCCAACCCAACCCCAAAGCCTCACACTGGCCCACAACAAAGCCCAACAAGGGCCACTCATTCTGACCGAAAAATAATTAGGGGTAAGCAATTAGAATCCCTTATACGAATTCGAACCCTCTCCCTTCCCACTGGGAAGAGAGAGGCTATGCCAATTGAACTACAACCTGCTCGGCAAAAATGTCCTTTCTAAACTTAAGTATAGAGGAGTATTATTTCTTGTTAAAAGAAAGTGAAATGAAAATTTTTTAAAGAATGAATTTTTTTAATGGGAGACAATGCATTTAATGATGTTTGCTTAAAAAATTAGATATACGAAGATGGTCAAAGAAATATGGAGTTTTCTGTCAAAATAGTATTAGTTTCAAAAAAATTCCCAGAATAATACTCTTGGGCAACTAGTTCCCATTGTAATC
This sequence comes from Hydrangea macrophylla, assembly GCA_033977485.1. NCBI lineage: Eukaryota > Viridiplantae > Streptophyta > Magnoliopsida > Cornales > Hydrangeaceae > Hydrangea > Hydrangea macrophylla. Next base: position 80,162,704 of record CM066984.1, on the reverse strand, counting down.
TTTCTTTTGCCATGTCATTAAAATGTGTAAACTTATCCTTGTTTTATTTATAAAAATAAGGGCAAATTATACTTTAGTCCATTAAATTATACGTCTGTTTTCAATTGGATCCATAAACTTTTTTTTTTCAATTGGATCCATGAACTTCAAAAATTTATTCAATTACACCCAAATTCTGACACTATTAGCTCAAATTATTAGAAATTGTCATGTATGTTGCGTGTAATGCTTACTTGTCACATGTTAACATGAGAGATTGTGAATAGTACAAAAAATCGCATTCAATCAGATCCGAAATCGTGTTCAATCAAATTCGAAAACACATTCGACTAGATCCAAAATCACATAATTTTTTAGCCATTCATAATCTTCCTTGCTTGTCTTAACCAAACATGTGATAGGTCAGCATTATGCGCAACGTACGGGACAATTTCTAATAATTAAGCTAACAGTGTCAGAATTTGGGTCTGATTGAATGAAATTTTAAAGTTCAAGGACCCAATTGAAAAAAAAATTATTTATGGACCCAATTGAAAACAGGTGTATAGTTTGATGGACTAAAGTATAATTTGCCCTAGAAATAACAATGTATTATTGCCATGTCATTAATATTTGTAAAGTTACAAAAATAATCATGTATTAAGACATCTATATATAAACATATTAGGTAAGGTGATACAAAAATAAAAAATAAAAAATTAATTCCTACAACTCTACTACATTCCCGGCCCCAATGAAATGAATACTAGTAAGTGTATAAAAAATTAAAAAATAAAAAATAAAGAAATATCCTAACCAAAATTGCATTTGGGCTATTTTGGATTTCTTGTAAATCACATTTTTTTTTATAATAATGGTTGATAATTTATTTAATTTGTAAAGTTTAACTAGTAGTAAAACAATTTGAGTTTGACTAAATTTAGAAATTATTAAAAATGTGATGGGACAAAAATTTAACTTGGGTTGAATTACAAAAATATATTACACATAATTTTTTTTGTCAAATTTTGAAAGGAGCTGATTAATTACACACATTATCAAAAAAGAAAAAGAAAAAGAAAAGCGTATGCATCCAATTGAAAATACGGGTACAGTATAAGGGTGTAAAGTGTAATTAGAAATTTTTTATATAACTTATTTACCCTTACCAAAGTCAATGAAAATTTCATATATATATATATATATATGAAAGTTTATTTAATTATTAAATATTGTCCATTTTTAAAGGGGTTAACTAATATTAAATCCTATTTAGTGTATCATTATTATAATAGACCCAACTTAAAAAACAATTTGGAGATAGGTCCACAAATTTTCTTTGAACTAGACTACCCCTACCCAATCCAGCTTGCACGTCCCCACAATCACTCCAACACTCTCGCATTTTTAAAATTCAATTAATCACCAAATTCTTTGATTTTTCATTCTTTTCCCTGCTATTCTCTAGAGAGAGAGAGAGAGAGAGAGAGAGAGAGAGAGAGAGAGTAATATAGAGAGAGAAAGTTAGACAGAGGGCTACACCCAGATAGAGTGATATATAGATATAGAGAGAGAGAGCACCGCTAGATCGATCAAGATCTTTTCTCAACACCATGGCGCCGCCGGATCTCTGTATCTCTTTTTTTTGTTTATCTATGGTAGCTGCTTCTACCCCCAGTGTTCCCTCGTTGATTTCCAGAAGGTAATTACACACACGTACACACACACACACACACACATACATATGTATGTATAATTTCCACCTTCAGTTGAATGCATTCGATTTTGTTGTTATGATCTGCTCTTGGCCTTCGCTAGTTAGGATATTTGTTCTTTGGTTTTCTTCAACTATTTATCTATTGCTCGTCTATGCTTTGCGGGATCTTTTTCATTTTTGGATGCATTCTAGAAGTGCGAAATTTGTGTGAAATTTCACAATAGTGTAAAATTTAATACTAACATGAACAATTTCACATTAGTGTTAAATTTTGCATTCATATGAGAACTTTTTCAGTACCGCATTGCAAACCATATGAGTGAGAAATTTCTCAGTCATAAGTCATTCATTCTGACAAGTGCACTAATGAATATGGGAACCAATGTAGCTCGTGTGTCAAAGCCTCCAACACAACAAAAAAAATGGCGAAGACGACAACCTCAAACTGGAACACGATTCAGGAGGACGCTCGTTGCATTATTTGAAAAAAATCGAAGTACGAGACAATCACATACAGATGCTACAAAAAAAATTGAGAAGTTGTTTAAAGCCTTCACCGAAAAAAGGGTTTAGTTCATAAAAAATATGATGAGACATCGATACAAGTTGATTCAGTGATGTTTGATGCATAGACACTGTAAAAATTCTACACTTATGATAGATAATGGCAATCATAGACTCTTTTGGGCTAATGGAGTGTAAAATTATACATTGATGCTAATTCTTGTAAATTTATAAGGCGATCATCGACCTATTTTGTCTGATGTAGTGTAAAATTATACAATAACGCTTGTTCTTCTACACTTATATTAGTCTTTTTTTTTTTTTTTTTGGATATTGGATTTGTGTAACCAAAATATTGGAACTTATATACTGTAATTCCCAGATTATTATGTTGGACCAATCACTTATAGCAACAAAAGTGACACTGATAATCCATCAATCCAGAGTCTAATGCAGTATAAAATTATACATTGATGCTAGTTCTTGTAAATTTATAATGCCAATCATCGACTCTTTTGGTCTAGTGAAGTGTAAAATTATGCACTGTTAGTTCTTGTACACTGATATTATCATTTTTGGATATTGGATTTATGTAACCAAATTGGGATTAGAATATTGTAATTCCTCGACTTATGTTGGACCAATCACTTATAACAACAAAAAGCGAAACTGATACTGCAACAATCCAGATAAAATGTACTACAGCAAAAACTACATTACTCATACTATAGCAATGTTAAATTTCGCAGCAGAATATGAAATTTATTGCAATAACAAAAAATATAACATTTCGACACATGATACTTTAGTCCCTTATAATCTCTCTGCAAGATTTGTGTATTACCATATATAAACCCATCTATATCACTGAATGGCAGAAAAGATTTACTATTTATACCCAATATACAATAACGTGATAATGCTAATACACTCCTAAGTGTAAGCCTAAAATCATGGGATTTAATGCCAAAAATCAATTATAGTTAGATATGAATATCATAAACAACTCTTTTAATGAGTATATATATACATATATTTATACGAAAATTCTCTAAGGAGGGCGCCCTTTTTTTATTAAAGAGAGGGCCTTTGTTTTGACCGTCAGATCATGTTTTCATTAAGGGCAGTGCTGTCATTTCACAGTTTTTAAATACGATCCGATGGCCAAAACAGAAGCCCTCTCTTTAATAAAGAGAGGGCGCCCTCCTTAGAGCATGACTGTATATTTATATATATATATATATATATATACGAGGGGTAAAATTGTCATCAAAATAACCAAAATTAGGGATTATGGACTAATTTAAAAAAACTTCATGCTGGTTAGGATGTACTACTATATTGAAATCTAGAATGGACCTTGTCTAAAAAAGCTTGGTAAGGAGGGATTTTTGGGTAGATTTCTATTTTTAAAGTCTTGATTTCGTAAATTAATTATAGAAATCTAGCCTAAAATCCCTATTGACCATTTTTTTTTGGATTAGGTCCAATATGAAAAACATTATATTAATAAGTCCAAATAATCAAGAAGATTTTTGAAATTAGTCCAAATCCCTCATTTTATGGTATTTAGTTGACAACTTTACCCTTTTGTATAAATGACATAACATAGAAGTCAATATATATCTATATATAATATACACATTTGTATACAAACATATATATATATACACCATTAAATCTATTTACGGATTTCCAAATATATATAGTATTAAAACTGTTTAATTATTTCAATAATCAAATATGATAGTAAATCCCCCATTTATAGGACTGCAATTAATGTGATTTTAGCTACCTTTATTGTAATTATTAGTGAAAATTTGTAGATCAGTAGATATTAGGTTCTCGTTACTTTTTCAGTGCAAACATTGATATGTTGATTTAAGTCTTATTAACTTTACATTTCTTGCAGTGTAAAATCATTTGTTCTGTGTATAATTTGTCAGTACAGTTTAAACATATTCCAATAGTTTGTTCTGTGTATAATTTGTCACTAGAGTTTAAACATATTCCAATAGTTTACTTTATGTCAAGACAATAGTTATTCGCAGTGGAAGTTTTGATCCAAAATTAAAAATCAGTGACAAACCAGTGAGGTGGAGAATGATGCCAAACAGAGCCAAATTTCTCACCATCCTTCCTGTTTATGTGCAAAATCAGAATCGTGTTAAATTTGTTATCCCAAACCCACCCAAAAGAAAAAAAAAAAAAAAAAAAAAAAGGAAAAAGAAAGCAGCGATAAAATTCTTGATTTGTGGCTATGAGCATAAATTTTAACACTACAATTGAACCCTTTTCCAAGTCAGTGGTAAAGTTATAAAATTGAAAAAAAGAGTGTTAAATTCATCACTCTAAAAACCCATTTTTTCCAACACAGTGGAAAAAATTGTTAGGATAGCCATGCAAGACTGCAAAACTGAGTGGAAAATTCATCATTCCAATTAAACTTTTTTCAACTCAGTGGAAAAAATTTGCCAAGATACCTATGTAAGAATGCAAAACTGAGTGTAAAAAAAAATTAAAAATCAACATATCAATGTTTTTTCATAGGAGTGAAAAAATTCACATATGTAGATTCCACAAAACTAGAATAATGCATCACACGCACATTTTTCGCACATGTGCACATTTTTCAGTGCAACATACTAAACAGAGTAAGATTAACATTTGTTCTACTTAGGAATCACAAGAAATAAAGTTGTACTGGTTTTTTGTAAATGAAGGAAACAATATAAGATCTGATCTGCTTAACAAAGAGTTACATTTGAAGCAAAACCCTTTTTTCATTGATTTTTTTTCTTGTATAAAACGTCAATGATGTGGTCATATGACTGACCAAAAATGCAATGCAAAATTTAGCCATAAAATCACAACTAAACATGTCAGTTGTAATTATATGCAAATGAATAGTAGCACCATGAAGCAAAAATATCGCCGTACAAAGTGGCGCAAAAGAAACCTCGAAGCAAAAACCCTTTTCCCCTAAAATTTTACAGTCAATCATGTTTGCAAAGTACGCTCGAACGACCTGAGAACAAAAAATGCGGTGAGAAATTAACTGTGTGATGAAGTATTCTGGCTAGCTTTTATCCCCCTTTTCAGCTACTAGTAATGGTATCAATGACGATGTTGGCGAGAAGACGGACAATTTTCGGTGGCTACACCGAAGAGCTTGATGACAATTGTGCACTGTAAAGCTTACATTCTAACGCACGAATGATGACAACCAAAACCCTAGTTGGTATTTGAAATTGAAACTCCAAAAATTGCGTAGTGATCGTGGGATTTGCTACCTCATGATTTTCTGGCGCAAATATTAGTAATTATAAGTTTTGAAAGTCTATAGTTCAAAGTATAGAGGTGGGGGTAATATGGTCCTAAAAATTATGGTGGACCTATCACTAAATATTTTTTTGGGTTGGACCTATTGCAAATAAGGTACACTAAGATGTATTTAATACTAGTTAACTCCATTAATTAATTATCTTCCATTTCGAGGATCTATTAATACTTTTGCACACCATTAATTTTGTTAAGGATAGTGTAATTAAACATACCATGAAAAATATGGAAATTGCTAAATACACCATATTTTCTTTCAAATACATCACCTTGTAATGTAAAATGATAAAATTTTGTGAATAAAAGTGATGTATTTAACAATTCAAAAAACATTTTGTATTTTAGTCGTATTTTAGGGGAGGTCAGTTCACTTATTTCTAAATTTTATAAACTAAGTGGACAGCAAAGTTTGGGACCTACCCTACCAGCACAGACACTTGTATGGTCCCCCCAAGTATAGGCAGGGCCGCAGGAAGAAGAAAATGCGCTGCTTCCTTGAACTTGAAGGTAAATTGACAAAAGAGTCCTTCCATGGCAATGAAAGGGACATTGTAAATTGTAATGTGTGTGGGGTTGTCCCAATATTTTTAACTCTCATGTTTTTGTTTTCCTTGATGATGACTACCTTGTGCCTTCAACCTTGTGGGCATTTATTGGGTTTAAAGCAAGTGTCCCTTTCAGTGTTGCACTCAGAAGTGATCCGGGGACATTGTGGTAATTTAAAAATCAGTCCCCAGCTATTTATGGTCGGATAACTCCCGGGTACATACGAATATCACAAAAACAAAATACATAATTCACAATGTGTCTATCTCTCTTGGAATCCACTGACACTGTGGGGTCTACAGTGTCTGTGGAGTTTATAGAGGAGAGAGATAGACACTTAAAGTTTATATATCTTATTTTTGTGAGATTTTTATGTACTCCAAGAGTTATCCTTTATGGTCATGGACATGTTCTCAGGGACCTTCTATGATGGTATCTTCTAGGGTACACGATGGTGGTCTTGATGTATCATGCATGTTACGCAGAGTCGGTATTGAGCACAAGTCACCTGATTAATCGTTTTTGGCCCCCACTTCAGAGGGTTTTCACTCAAAATAATAGTGCATTATAAATATGGGAGATTTAGGGTGTGTTTGATAATCTAATTAAGTGCTGAAAATTTCATTTTCAGTACTGAAATTATTTATTATTTTTTTTTCTGTGCATTTGATAATTAAAAGTAGCTAAAAAATCATTGAAATCTTTAAGCGAAAAAATTCTAGTGATCAAAACAATTACTGAATATAGTCTATTTCAGTACTTGAACACTATTTTCAGTTTTGGCAAACTCAATCTCTTAAACTATTCAGTACTTAAAATTTAACACTTAACTTTTAGTACTTAATTTTTAATTTTATCAAACAGACCCTTAGTGATAAGCCCATTACATCATCTTATTTTAGAATTAAGGGCAATCATAATTCCCGACTGGGAAAATGTTCTACATACATGAATATTAAGTGAAATTTCATAGAACGTACTTTTATATCAAATGAAGTTTCACTAAACTGTACACAAATATTAAATGAAATTTCACTTCAACGACTTTTTATATAGTAGGTGTCAAATGGTTATAATATTAAAAATCACCTTGCTTCTAAAAAAAATACCTTACTTTGAAGATTATTATTTTTAAATAGAACAACACTTTAAAACCAAAAACCATTCAGATGTATGACACATCCTAAACTTACTAGGATGCATCATAGAATATATATCTATATGTTTTATTTGTATACAAAACTTAAAAGACTCTTTGGTAATTCTAAAAATAAATTTTATTTCCTACAATTGAAATATTGATTTGAAATATAGTAAAGTGTATGATATATATATATATATTATATTACAAACAAGTCTGTCCAATCCAAAAACACTAAATTTTTTCCTCAAATCAACATGGTTTCAATCTACAGAAATATTTCATATAAATAAATAAGAGTGCAACTAGATTGAGTGTATATATGCTGTACTGAGATGGGCATTATTATTAATACTTACATAAAAAAACAGTAAAATGGGCATTAATAATTTGAGTGCCTCTACTTAGGATTTTTTTATTTTTATTTTTCATCTGAAAAGTCCCTCTAATTAGTTGGATGAACTTTTTTTTGTTTCTCAAGGTATTCTTAGGCTTTTCGTCTAGGACTAATCTTTCGAGGTATTGTCGGGTACGAAAGTGATGACCTCTCCCAAGATAGTTTTTTGCATACACAAGAACTCGAACTTAACCCTTATTTAAGAAACCAAAGCCCTTTCCACTTAAACTAATCGACTCTGAGTGGTTGATGAACTTCTGGTATACCTAAACCTGAACCAAATCACAACTTCTAAAAGCCAAAAAAAAAGTACACCTAAATCAATCCTGCCCTTGGATGAACCACCAAACGACAAAATTCCCATCAAGCCTGTGGGGCCCATTTAATTACAATTCTTAGGAGAAAGAAGTGCTATAGGCCTGAATGTATACAGTCCTAATCTCAAGGGTAATAAGTGTAATTTGTGTGCTAATCAAAATTATTGAGAGTGCAATCCAGTGGAGAGAGAGAGAGAGAGTTGGTGATTCCTTTGAATTTTGAAACTCAATTAACTTCACTAGTTCACTTACAATTAGAAACATTGGGCTTAGTTAAAGAGCCCAAAGCTCAATGCTATCCCACCCCCACAAAACACGTTGCTTCAATTCCTTCTTTTATGTCTCGTAGGCTGTTCCTTTTGTCCCCTCACCTTTGGAATCTCTCTCTCTCTCTCTCTCTCTCTCTCTCTCTCTCTCTTTAAGGTACTACTCATGTGATTCGTACCCTTTGGTTCTCCTTCCAATAAGATCATATAGAAGATGACCTAAAACTTGGGTATAATATGTTTACTATACTTAATAGTTAATAGGACAACAAATTAATGTGTGCATAATCAAATGTCATTTAAAAAGTTAGATACAAATTATACAATCTAAAATGTGGTTGTTATGATTTTGTATGCTAAACCTTATTCTAAATTGAATATTTATCATTTGCACATCTTGTTTTCCGTCCATCATTATGCTAATGTCATCTAATGGTAATGAAATAGATATTTAAAGGATGGGATGGTTGTGGTGTGGGGGACCGAAATGATAAGTCTAGAAGACAATTTATTTTGCACCATAAATATTGCTGACCATGAATATCATCTTGGGTCGAGCATAGATCGGGCGGTTAATTAAATTAGAGTAATGGTAGGCACAACATCAATTACAAAGTATCATATTTAAAGCAGAGGACAAGGCACCTTAATAAATGTTCTTTAAACGTGGTGTCATGTGCTTTAAATGTGATACTTTGTGGTTGATGTTGTAGTTTGTGATGTGTGCCTTGCGTTATTGATTAAATCATGAGTTCTATTAACATGTGTCCTAATGACACATGTTAATGAGTTTAAAATAGTCAAAAATAGAACTAAATGAGTGAGATTCATACTTACCTTTTAATCAGTGTAGATTCCCTATATATTTTTGGATTAAATATACTTATACCCCTTGTGGTTTGACCGATTTACACTTACTCCTTGTGGTTTAAATTTTGGCACTAATACCGATTTACACTTACAATCATTTAATTTGGTTTTATAATGTCATTAGTTGGGATGTTTGATATATCTTAAACCACTTAAGATGTATCATTGAAGATTCCCCCAAATGCTAAGGGCCTAATACTTAACTTTGTGATTTTAAGTTTTTATTTTGATTCTTTTTTTTGAAAAAAATAAAAATAAAAACTGAACATCGTAAACGTTTCTGTTTTTTTTTTTTTTCGAAAACAAAAATCTGAAACATGTTTTGATAATTGTTTTCATTTCTTTTTTTGAAACAACAAATTTTGGATAGAAGATGAAATAAAAAAAAATGTGATTTAAGTTTTCAATTTTTATTTTAATAAAAAGAAAATAAAATCTATTTTTTGTTCCCAGAATATAGAAAACTGAAAACTTGAAAAGATTAAGGGCCATAATTAATTAATTCCTTGATTGCATGGAATTTATGGGCCTACTTGCTGGTCTGGCCCAGGAATCCCGGATTACTGTATCAGCCCATGTAAATTTCTTCCATGAAGGCACTTCTACTATGCATTAACAAAACCAGCCCAACTTTATAATTTATCCCAATTCTATCTGGGATTTGATTAATTGAATTCCATTTCCCAATCTTTGTTTTGAAATTATTGTCTCATTTAACAGTAATATATCAAAAGTTTGGAAAATGCTAGACTTACACAGTGAACCACACACTTTTTGCACACACAACTTTAAATGCTTGTACTTTGTGCTATTTGAATTTTTTTACACATTTTTGTGCCCCACTTATACTGCACAGAGTACATGCATTTAAAGCTGTGTGTGAAAAAAATGTATTATTCACTGTGTGAGTCTAGTAGTGCTCATAAAAGTTTTATTTACTAACTCAATGCATGTCAATTTTGATTTTCTTCTTTTCATAGCAGCTGTATGAATACTATCAGTCATATATTGTCCATCAAAAAAAATTCTTGAACTATTAAGTTTGTCACTTGTTTGTTATGCATATTTCAACAAGTCCTAAATAACTCTTGAATACATTGAATAATTCTGAATTTTTAATTCTTAATTACCTTGAACTATAATAGAACAAGAATACTTAACGCATCTGTTTTAAAGGTCACAAATATTTTAGAAGTGTTCTCAAAGTCTAAATCACTTTTTCTAAATTTTTTTTTTCACACAATAGGAAAGATTTCATTGATTTTCAAGCAAATTATGTGTAATTTCAATGCTGAACAATTCCCAAAAACCAAATTGCACTGTGCTGGTATAATAAGCGTTGATCGTTTTTTCATTTTTCATTTTTAATTTTTTATTGTCATTTATAAAACTTGATTGATAATAAAAATAATTTAAATTAAACTAAATTAAATAATGATAAGAAAATGTAATGAACCAAATGCTTAAAAGTGTCATCATATAATATTTTATTTTCCTAGAAAATGGGAGGTCACAGTCCATCCCAGCCCACCTTATTGGGCTCAACCTCAACCCCTCAAGAAACAATTAACACGAGTATAATTCCCTTGTTATTTTTAATATTGTTTTTCTTTCCTATACGGTATACCCATATGTCAGGGTTTCACTTGTCTTTTTCTTTTATCCTTTTTTTTTTTGCTTAAACATTAATTTGTATAGTATTTAATTTATGTCTGGATGTGAAAAAATGCAGTATGAAAGGGATTTTCCCACTAACCAAAAAAAAAAAAAAAAAAAAAAAAACAATTTTTGTGAGTATTCATCCTTTACACATGCCGGCCGCAATTATTAGAGTAATATTATTTGCATCTCAAATATTACTTAAATACATATGGTCGTAGGACCATCTTTAATAATAGTGGAACCATTTCAATAACCTTCAATTAAAATTAAGTGAGTCAACTGTCATATGTATTTGAGAAGTATTTAGAATGTTAAATTTGGGAAGATAACATTACTCCCTCTGAAGTACGGACACGGATATGCCGACATGGACACGACATAACACTGGTACATTGACACGATAAATCCTAAAAAATGATGACACAACATTGCGGGGATACGCAATTTTTGTTAAAAATAATTAATTTTAATTTTAAGTTCATTCTTATATTTTTCAGAAATGTTATTCAAATATTAGCTATATGATGCTCATTTAACATTTTTCGAACGTTATTGCTTAATATTAACAAAATGAAGAGAGTAATACGGTCAAAGAAGAGACATAGAGATGAGATCAGACAAAGAGGGTTTTAAGAGACTAATGTCGGGAGAACGTGAAGAGATAAGTGATATAATGTTTGACAAAATCAACTCTATTTTGGCTTTGAAAATGTTAAAAAAACTAACAAAATACAGCTTTTTATTCAAAAAAGAGTTTCGCTCCATGTCCTTTGAAGTGTCCCGGCGTGTGTCGGTGATGTGTCTGCCTCCGCATCTAAAAATTTCATAACAGAAACAAGATACGTATTTCCCATGTCCGAAACTTATTGGACACGAGTACGGAGCGCCTTTTTCGAAGTGTCGGTGTTTCCTAGATTAGTCCAATTATTAGGTTGTACGTAAATATATAAATTTTGCTGAAAAAGAAATGAGATAGTGGTCCAATTACAGTTGTGAGGAATTGGGGGTAGGGGGACCAAAGTCCAATTCTTTTGGGTCCATTTAAAGAAAGAAGTCGGAAATGAACAGTTAATGTCAATGGCCCATGGATCTCACACTCATCATTTCAGGTTTTATTGAGAAGCACTCTCTATGCTATTACCTTCTTTTATGGGTACTTTTAAAGGGAAGCTATTACCTTCTAAATTGTTTAATACTCCCTCCGTCCCATAATAAGTGTTCATATTTTCTTTTTTGGATGTCCCACAATAAGTGTTCACTTTTCTAAATTGGCATATAGCTTTTACTTACTTTCCAAAACTACCCTTATAATAAAGACAAAGAAGTATTTATTTGTGGTCCCAAAATAAGCAAAAAGTCATACACCCATCACATCAAAGGGTAAAATTGGAAAGTGACTCTTTAATGAACCAAATAAATTAATACAATACAAATTTCATAAACATTGTGCAAAAAAGAAATGAACACTTATTATGGGACGGAGGGAGTAGTAGTTGTTTTGTCTACACTGGTCAATGCTCTATTGAACGTAATGTGGGTGGGTGTATTAGACAAAGAACAAGACAATTAGGCATGGGAAATAGCCCACCCGACTGGATTGGTGGTGGGTGGGCCTGGGCTTGAGCGGGGCATTTACGGGCTTGTGATTTGGGGGTGGACTCATGATTTGCTGTTGGTCTAATGTTTTCTCATATGGGCTTTGAAGGGTTCCAACGTCATAAACAAAAGAAGACTTTTAAAAAAAAAAAAAAAATTGATGCAACAATTGCGAAAATGTATATGAAACACATTTTTTCACTCGAAGACATTAGTTTGGCCTAATAACCTGATCAATTAATGTGGTCCAAAATTGATGCATGACAATATTTAACCATTAATTCCCATCAGGTTAGCATATATGGGAGGAGCTTTGGATGATTAATAATATTCTGGAGAAAGGTTTTCTCTTTTATTTCCCATTACTCTTGGCATTCTGAGGTATCAATAAGTCAGTGGACGCATATTCTCGTTATTCGTGGTGCATCAACGAGATTAGAGCTTTGTCCATAGTATTGTTGCGACAAACATCTGGTTCAAGAACAGGGCCGGTCTCGAATATTTGGAGGCCCGGGACGAACTACTAAAAGGGAGGCTCTTATACCGGGGTTTGAGGGCAGTGCCATCGAGGCGATTTTTTTGGGAGTCTATTTATACATAGTTGGAAATTTTTTTTAATGTTTACTTATACATAATTGACGATTTTTTTGTGGTATACTTATAATATATGTGTCTATTTGTGAAACTTAAACATTGTATGGTGTCTTTCAAAATTCCAGAGGGGCCTATTTTTAAAACTCAAAAAATTCTTATACTAAAAGTGTAATTTTTAAAATTTTAGTGGCATTTGCTTTTCAGTTTTATATGCATCTATATAAATATGTATGCAGACATGCAGTTGATGACACTAAATTTGTTTTTGGGAATGCCTAAATGTAAAACATTAAAAAATATCAAGGTAAAAATGTAATTATGAAAATATCATGGAGGCCCTCAAAATTTTGTGAACTTTGGTGACCCGGAACGGTTGCCCCTTTTGCCCACCCTGTGGGCCGGCCATGTTCAAGAAGGTTGCCCATCTCGTATTTCTTGTCTTATGTTTCCGCACTACATCAGGTGTTATCAGAGCGCAGTCGCTTCTTGGCAAAATTCATGGCACCTAGAAATTAAGAAACCAGCGAGAAAGATTCTGTTGGGTGATTGATCTTGTAAAAATCAAGATATAAAAGTATGCTTAATTTATGCTTTACTTTCAAAAGATTTGTAGTGTGGAAGTAAAGGTCGAACCCACAAAGATTAAATACTACGCACTTTAATTTTTAAAACCTAAATTTATTTAATTAAGAAAAACGGATTTTGGTTTTAATTTGAATTAAACTAATAACAATAAAGTAAATCTAAATTATGAAAGCAATTAAATATTTTTTTTTATAATAAGTTTAAGGAACCTACGATTGCAAATTCACCACTAGCTTCATAATAAGGGTATTTACGAATTACTTCAGTTTATTAAGTTGGATGATAATGGGGAATTGTAGCTATAATTACAATTCCTCCGTCAAGAAAATAACTATGGTTCAAGCACCAACATAATCCATCTTCGGTTAGCACGAATTATCCCACACTAAACTAGGGTTGTGGTATAATCCGTCTAATCTAGGCATGGACTATTCGGATACTTGATAGCACAATTCAATTTAAGCACCATTACATGTAAATAATCTAAACAAGCACAGCAAACATAGATCATTGAGCACACTACCATCAAAATAGATCTAAGACAAGAGTAAACTTTGAAAGTAACGATTTAATCAATAAAAGCACAATTTAATTATAAAAATTCTCGGAACATATAACTGTCATCCATACATAATAAAACTAAAATAAAAACATAAAATACACCATATTAATTGGCTAGGGTTTCATTGAAACCCTAGATCTTGAGTTTAGTTGACCATAGAATTGATGAATGGCAAGAGGTTGATGGAGGAGGCCATGGGAATCCTTGGTCTTCTTCTCATTCTCCTTACTTTCCTCTCTTCAATGACTGAAGTTTTAGTTGTATATGGATGTATCTAATGTTGTGTAATGATGTGTAACCACAAAATTGATTTAGAATAGGATTTATATAGAGTTTGGAAGGATTTAAGAAGTTTTCCTAAGCCAAATCGTACTAAAACTGCTATATTTACGTTTCTGAACGTCATATGCACAAACCACCTTCGCTGGGCACTTTAATTTAACAAAATATGCGTTTTTGGTATTTTTACAGGTCACTCGCGCGGTCTGCTCGCGCGAGTTACTTTTTGCTGCACTGCACGACTTTCGTAGAATTGCGATAACTTTTTACTCGGAACTCGGGTTGACTCACCGTTTGCGATCACGCGTCCGTAACTCAAAAAAATATATTTTATATCTGTGGAGAAATTTCTCAAATACAAAGTATTCCTTGCCAAAAATGCGATTTACCAAGGCTACTACTGTATTCAGATTTCACCGGAATCACCGTTTGAGCCCAGAATAACTTCCAAAGCCACTAATTATTGGATTTTTGTGCATTTTTAAGTTAATCTCCAAATCCTACAAAATTTAGAATACTTATTAAAAAACAACTAATAACTACATGAAATAGGATAACAAAGCGTATTTTTAGGACTATAAACGGCAAATATTTGTCGCCGATCACACCCCCAAACCTATTCTTTGCTAGTGCTCGAGAAAAAAGAACAGAAAAATAAAACTATTACTACAAATACTACTCCATTTTCTCATGCATCACGGTTGCATTTAGCATATGCAACAAGCCTTTTAAACCCCTAGGTGTCCCTAGTCGGACGAGTGAAGTCTCGTGAGGGTTCTCGTCAACAAGTCTCCCACAACTATCTTTATTTCATTATATATTTAAAAAGTTTTATTAAAAACGAAAAACATAATATTCGATAATCCTTATTATAAAACAATGATTTGAAATAGAATAACGAACAAGAAGAAACGTAACCAAACGTCTACCTACATCATGAAAAGCAATCCCAAGCACATGCATTGTATAAATCAATATAATTTCTCATAAAATTGCACGTGTGTGATATGGTAGTCAAATGAACACGCGCATGTCATGAACTTGGAATATAACTCGGATAACCATCAAACTATGCTTCGACTACAAATCTCACAATGAATTACACTCTTAAATGAAACGCTCATAACATGTGTAATTTATCCAATATATGAGAGCAAAGGAAATATGTTTTCAAAACGAGAAATACTCACATATGACTCGAAAAAGACGCATGACACAAAAGAACAGTAGTCTCATAGATAGGACGCCAACAGTCAAGAGAAATTAATCATTACCATGTTTTAATCCCCTTCCCATCGTTTATATATACAAACCATGTTTCTAGAATCAAATAGGACTTTTCAAAGGTTGTAATGTCGCTCGGCCAATCAAAAAGGATAGAAAAGATTAATTAGGTAGTTTTAGAATGGCATTGTAAGGCATGTTCGATTTCTTTCATTCGTCTCTTCTACCAACTTCATCTTTTCATTCTCTTCTTTTCGTATATTTTTTTTAATTTCTTTCCTCTTCTTTTTTTTTTCTTTCTTCATTGTTTTTTTTTTCAACCTTATTCTTTTCCTTTTCGTTGCTTTTGAAATGAATGTTCATTGAATACCAAGGTACTAGCCCAAATATCATCTTGTTTTCTTCTTCTTCTTCTTAATTAATACATTGCCTTATCACCACTAACAGTTGACAAATCTCTCAGTGGTGAACTCCAAGTTTGTCAAGTTGGAGCAAAAAAAAGGATAATGGTGATTAAAGAAAGAAATGGCATTTTAACGGCTCAAGGGGGCGAACTAAGGAAATTTATCATTTATCGGTCGGTGGCAAATAAAGAGGGCCTACCATCATTTCCTATGGTCATATGGTTCTTTAATGTTTACGACAGAAGATTATTTAGCATGGTAACAAATATTTTAACTTGACTTATCAACCAAAACAAGAATAACGAGACTAAACAACGAGTTAATGCGCTATTTCAAGTGAAATTCGACAAACACAAAATGCATTTAAAACCCTCTAAAAAGAAAAGATAGGCTCAAAAGCTCACCGGGTTTAGTCTCCACCATGTGTTATCTAGAAATCTGAATCACATTATAGTTCACATCAAACATGTATTCAAGCGACTACATGCATTGCATAGGTTTGTGTGCAAATCTATGATATAAAACTACGATTCGAACGATACATGACCTAAAATGTCATATCATGACTTAAGCAAATATTTAATCGCATCTTCTCATGTTTACCATTCTATAACAATCCAAGTTACATAACAAGATGTATCGACTAGAGATTGCAAAACCGTAGGTGACATCGTTTATTTAAGCACAAGTATCGAAATTTTTTTCAAAATTTTGGTGTATATAATAATGTACATGTGAGTGCATACCCCCAAACCTAAACCTTTCATTGCCCCTAGAGGTGTCAAACTGGCCGGGTTGGCCCGGCCCGCTTTTTTCGGGCTAAAAGCCCGACCCGGCCCGCCACAAGGCCCGGTTCACATGCCCCGGGCCGGGGTGGACACACATTCTTCCGTCCATGGCCCGGCCCGGCCCGACCCGAAATGAAGAAAAAGCCCGGCCCGGCCCGGCCAGAAGCCCGGTCAAGCCCGCTTTGACCGAGCCCGGCCCGGCCCGGCCCGGCCCGTTTGACACCACTAATTGCCCCCAATGAAACAATAAAATGAAAGAAAGTAAGTACGTAGATAAGGAACGATAGTACCTCAATTTCGACAACCACAAACCAGGTAAACATATAAATATGGCGATAAAGTTCAAATGCTCCAAATGGAGCTAAAGGCACCTGTCAATACTTGACAAAAGAAATTAAACAACAAAAGAACAATGATAAAGAAAAGAAAGGGATATAATTTTTTTTTATTCAATAGAAACTAAACTATAATTAAAAGACTCAATAAAAGAAACAAATAGAACTTATGAAAATAAAGAAATACTTAATCTAAAATAAACTTAAGAGAACAAAATATAAAAACAACTGACTAGGTGCGGGAGACAGGAGGTTAGAGAACAAAAGAGGAAATTCTTGAAAATCCTACCTCGCGTGAGCGGACCGCGCGAGCGAGCGTCATGCGCGCGAATCCCTCTGCGAGACATTACTACGGCTAGTTTTATGATTTCTGAAAAAAAAAATTTCCAAGTCCCAGGCTCGCGCGAGCGGGCCGCTCGGGCGAGACCCCTCGCGCGCGCGATTTTGAGGCGCGACTAGAACCTGAGGCATAAATATAAAAATTTGAAATTTTTTTCTCTAAGTGACAACCTCGCGTGAGCAGGCTGATCACGCGAGGCAGTTTTTTTTTCTCATTTTTCTTTCTTTCAGTGTAAATAAGTTCAAAATAAATTATCCTCGACCCCCAAACCTGTTCAGAATGACCAAAACTGACTCAAATGACCCAAAAATGACCGAAAATGCTCAAAAACAAGAGAAACAGACGAAATAAAGCATGGGTTGCCTCCCAAGAAGCGCTATCTTTTACGTCTTTAGCTAGACCATTCTAGCTCAGGACTTATGGAGGCTGAAAATCGGTCTTTGTACCCCTAAGGATATCAGGAAGACTCCGGTGGTAAGCAGAAATCATGTCGTTATGAATTAATCCAATTGACGGTTCATCCTGATTATGTTCAAAACGATTTCGTACCTTCAGAGTTAATTCATCTTTGGGGTCCTGATTATTCAAATTCATCCGCTCACTACTCACCATATTATTTTCATTACTCACAGGTATTACGTAATTGGGTTCAATAGTTTGTCTTACCTCACTCTCCGCCTCACATAGATAATCGTCATCTTTGGGAGGTTGATTAATAGCATTAAAAACGTTCAATTTTAAGTTCATATTCCCAAACGACACATTCATCACCCCCGTTCGATAGTTAACACGCGCATTAGCGGGCTAAAAACGGACGACTTAGAATGACAGGAGTATGCTTCCTAGCATCTAGTACGGGTTCAGTGTCAAGAAGCATAAAATCGACAGAATAATAACATTTATCAACTTTGACTAAGACGTCCTCGATGATTCCTCTAGGGATTTTAATAGAACGATTCGCTAATTGTATTATAGCGGCCGTAGGTTTAAGTTCACCTAGTCCTAATTGTTTATAGACGTGATAAGGAAAGAGGTTAACAATAGCTCCTAAGTCAAGGAGAGCCCGATGAATGTTAGTGTCACCTATGACATATAAAATCGTAGGCGTACCTGGATCTTTATATTTCAGAGTAGCGTGTTGAAAAATTGAGCTCACTTTTTCTGTGAGAAAGACCTTTTTAGGAGTATGACTGCGCAACTTGTGCTTTTGCGTGCAAAGGTATTTTAGGCATTTAGCGTAAGCGGGAATTTATTTTATCACATCGAGGAATGGAATATTGATTTTAACTTGCTTAAACACCTCGAGTATACCTTTAGTTTTCGACTTTTTCTTAGAAAAATTTGACGGTTCCTCAACGTTTGGTGGAAAAGGCATTTTCGGAATATAATTAGTTGGGACCGATTCTTTTTCTTTTCTACTTTGATTCACGTCCTCACCCATTTCTTTATTCGAATTAACGTTTTAAATTTTTCACACCCTTGTCCGAAAATTCAACAACTTTCTCTTCTCGAATAGTCGTCCTAGTCGAAACAGCGTTCACTTGCTCACTCTTACCCCCATTCTTGCATTGACCCTAAGGTTTCTGAATAGGTTGACTTGGCAACTTACTCTCGATCAAACGGTTTAATGTACTCACTATTTGTCCCATTTGGGACTCTAGTTTTGCGATGGACTGGGTGTGGGAATGTACTAACTGGATTACTGACCCAAAGTTTTCAAGTGAGGCCAACACCTTATCCTCAAATGCATTATTACGTGGAGGTGGAGGAGGATTGGGTTGTTGGTATTGATATTGTTGAGGCTGAGTTCGATAAGTATTAGAAAAATTAGTCGGCGCAGGATTATAATTATTTCGTGAGAATTGTTGAATAGAATTAATGTGTTGCTCCATAAATTCTGGGAATTGAGATGCGGAAGGACATGCAAAGATATTATGTGACGGTACAGAACACAATGCACATACTTTGTGAGGAGGTGAATTGGACCTATTTCCCATCATCATAAGTTGGTCAAGTTTTCTATTTAATTCTTGTATTTCGATTGAATGACTTGACTCAACTTTTACCTCTCTTTTTGGTGGTGGCAAATATCCTTCAGAACGTACCGACACAATCTGGTGCATCGAGTTCTCACTTAACGTTTCGAAAATCTTCCATGCCTCGTCGGCGCTTTTGTGCAGGAAAGTACCCGCACAAACGGCATTAACGGTATTCCGAACAGAGGGAATAAGCCCCTCGTAGAAGACTTGAACTAATTGCCACTTAGGAACCTGATGATATGGGCATGAGCGTAATAATTCTTTAAACTTTTCCTAAGTATCATAAAGCGTTTCCTCATCTTGCATCATAAAGTTTGTTATATATTTCCTTATCTGATTTGTACGCATAATAGGGAAATTTTTTTGTAAAAATGCTGTGTGTAAGGCTTCCCAGGTTTTAATTGTATTCGGCTCCAAAGATTGGAGCCAATAATTCACTTTGTCTTTTAAAGAGAATAGAAAGAGCTACAGTTTCAATTCATCATCAGTGAAGTTTTGAATTTTTAAAGTAGAGCAGATATCTTGAAAATCCCCTAAGTGTTGGTAAGGGTCTTCATTAATGTGTCCATGGAAAGAAGGAAGTAGCGAAATGGTAGATGACTTTATCTCAAAGTGAGATTGATGTTGTCAAAATCAAGATATAAAAGTATTCTTTACTTTTCAAAGGATTTGCAGTGTGGAAGTAAAGGTCGAACCCACAGAGATTGATTACTACAGCGACTTAATTTTAAACCTAAGTCTAATTAATTATGAAAAATGGATTTTGATTTGGATTTAATTAAACTAATAACAATAAAAGTAAATCTAGACTATGGAAGCAGTTAAAAGTGTTTTTAATAAATATGTAAAGGAAACCTAGGATTGCAAATCCACCACTAGTTTCATAATAGGAATATCTATGAATTACTTTAGCTTATTACGTTGGATGAATATGGGGAATTGTAGCTACAAGCCCAATTCCTCCGACAAGAAGATAATCATGGTTCAAGCACCAACATAATCCATCTGCGGATAGCACGAATCATCTCACACTAAACTAGGGTTGTGATCTAATCCGTCTAACCTAGGCATGGACTATTCGGATACTTGATAGCACGAATCACTAAAGCACCATCACATGTAAACAATCTAAACAAGCACAGCAAGAATAGATCGTTGAGCAGATCACAGTCAAAATAGATCTAAGACAAGAATAAATTCCGAAAGCAATGATTTAATCAATGTAAGTACGATTTATTTATAAAATCCTCTAAACATGTGACTGTCATCCATACACAATAAAACTAAAATAAAAGCATAAATAAAACCCTATTACTCATCTAGGGCTTCATTGAAACCCTAGATCAATGATCTAAGCTGCCATAGAAGTAGAAATCAGCAAGTAGTTGATGGAGGAGGCCATGGAAATCCTTGGTCTTCTTCTTCTTCTCCTTGCTTCTCCCTCTTCAAGGGCTGGAAGTATATGTGTATATGGTTGTATATTAATTGTCAACCCTCTAATTGAAGTAAAATAGAGTTTATATAGATTTACAACATGTTTTGGAAGCCTTTACAACTCGAAACGGACTGAAACGCATGTAATTTACAGTCTGGACGTCGTTTAGCAGTCTCGTTTGCACAGGAGTCTTCAGTATACTGAAATACGCAACTTTGATTTTTGGGCATATCGCGCGAGCGGGTCGCGCGAGCGCGACATTGGGTACCTCGCGCGCGCGGATCGCGCGAGCGAGCTCTTGGGGGTCTCGCGCGAGCGGATCGCGCGAGCGGTTTCTGGATTCTCGCGCGAGCGGATCGCGCGCGCGATTCTTGGATTTCCGCGCCCGCGGGTCGCGCGCGCGAAGTGTCTTTTTCAGCTTCCTTCTTCCTGCTTTTTCACCTTGTTTAGCCTAGTTCAGTTGATTTCTTCCAAAACCTGTCAGAAACTAGAAAACAGAGTAAAAATATACAAAAACAGGATAAAAAGGTACTAACAAATGCTCGTTAAAGCGTATAATTAGGATTAGTTCTCTCCCGATCACACCCCCAAACCTACATTTTGCTAGTCCTCGAGCAAAACTAAAAATAAAAACTACAAATAAAAATCTATTCCATTTTCGTATGGATCACGATTGCATTTAGCGTATGCAACAAGCCTTTTAAACCCCTAGGTGTCCCTAGTCGGACGAGTGAAGTCTCGTGAGGGTTCTCATCAACAAGTTACCCACAACCATCTTTATTAACTTGAAATTTTAAAAACTTTTATTAAAATAAAACAATCAATACTCCTTATTATACAACAACGATTCGAAATAGAATAACGAACATAAAGAAATAGAATCAAATGTCTACATACATCATGAAAAACAATCTCAAGCACATGCATCGTATAAATCAATAGAGTTTCTCATAAAATTGCACGTGTGTGATATGGTAGTCAGATGAACACGCTCATGTCATGAACATGGAATATACTTCAGATAACCATCTAACTATGTCTTGACTACGAATCTCACAATGAATTACACTCTCAAATGAAACACTCAGAAACATGTGTAATTTTTCTAAAATATGTGAGCAAAGGAATTATATTTTCAAAACGAATAACGCTCACATATGACATGAAAAAGACGCATGACACGAAAAAATAGTAGTCTCATGGATAGGATGCCCATAATCAAAAGAAATTAATCATTACCATGTTTTAATCCCCTCCCATCATTTACATATCCGAACCATGTTTCCTAGGATCAAATAGGACTTTTTAAAGGTTGTAATGTGGCTCAGGTACTGGAAAAGTATAGAATGGATATAACAAGTAGTTTCAGAATGGCATTGTAAGGCATGTTCGATCTCTTTCATTCCTCTTCTACAAACTTTTCATTCATATATTTCTCTTTCCTTTCATTCTTTTTTCTTTCTTTTCAACCTTCTCTTCTTTATTTTGTTTCTTTTCCTTTTTCTTTTCTCGCTTCTCAAATGAATATGCATTGAATAACAAAGCACCCACCCCAAACATCATCTTATTTTCTTCTTCTCAATCAACACATCGCCTTAATACTACTAAAAGTTGATCACTCTTCCAGTGGTATACTCCAAGTTGATCAGGTTGGAGCTTTTAAAGAGGATAATGGTGAACAAAGAAAAAGAGGCATTTTAACGGCTCAAGGGGCAAACTAAGGAAATTTTATCTTTTATCAGCCGGCAGTAAACAAAGAAGGCCTAAAGTCATTTCCTAGGGTTATATGGTTCTTCAATGTTTACGAGGGAAGATTATTTTGCATGGTAACAAATATTTTAACTTGACTATCAACCAAAACAAGAATAATGAGACTAAACAACAAGTAAATGCGCTATTTCAATGAAATTCGACAAACACAATGTATTTATAACCCTCAAAACAGAAAAGATAGGCTCAAAAGCTCACTGGGTTTAGTCTCCACCATGTGTTATCTAGAAATCCGAATCATATTATAGTTCACAACCTACATGTATTCTAATGACTACGTGCAGTGCATAAGTTTATGTGCAAATCTATGATATAAAACTACGATTCAAATGATACATAACTTAAAACGTTTCAACATGACTTCAGTAAATATTTCATCACATATTTCATTGTTTATCATTCTATAACAAATCACATTACATACTAAGAAGTATCAGATTAAAATTGCAAAAACCGTAGGTAACATCGTTTATTTAAACACACTTATTGAAAAATTTTAAAATTTTGCATAAAATAATGTGCATGTGTGTGCATACCCCCAAACCTAAACCTTTCATTGTCCCCAATGAAACAATAAAACGAAAGAAAGGAGAGTACATAAGGAAAGAACGATAGTACCTCGATGTCGACAATCATATAACAGATGAACACAAAGGAATATGGCTATAAAGTTCAATGTTACCTGTTACGTCTTAATAAAAGAAAACAACCTAACAAAAGAATATTAAAAGTAAAAGAAACAGAAATATAACATAGAAATTGAAAAACTAATCTAAATTAAACTAAACTAGCAAAAGGAAAAGAAATAAACCGAAAAAGTATAAATATAATAAGGAAAACAATAACTAACTCGATCTAAAATGGCTAAAAAAACAAAAACAGAAACGAAAACTTTATCAGAACAAGTATGGGGGAAGGATACAAAAAACAAAAGAGAAAAACAAAGAATGGGGAAATCGCGCGCGCGGTCCGCGCGAGCGGCCGTCGCGCGCGCGAATTTCAAATATTTTTTTTTTTTTTTTTTTTTTTTTTAAAACAAATCTCGCGCGAGCGAGGTACCTCGCGCCCGCGAAATGAGGCGCGAGTAACTACTGAGGCTCATAATAAAAGAAAAGGAAAGAAAAATACTAAGGGGCAATCTCGCGCCAGCGGGCCGCGCGAGCGACGTCTCGCGCGAGCGGGCCGCGCGCGCGAGATTGGAGTTTTCCACTTTTTAACTAAAAATATGTATATACTATTAAAATAAATTAATTTCAACCCCCAGACCTATCCAGAATGTCCAAAACAGACACAAACAGACCCAAAAACAACCAAAAACAAGAAAAACGGATGAAATAAAGCTTGGGTTGCCTCCCAAGAAGCGCTAACTTTTACGTCTTTAGCTAGACCTTTCTAGCATAAGACTCATGGAGGCCGTATATCGGACTGTGTACCCCTAAGGATGTCAGGCAGAGCTCGATGGTACGCAGAAATAACATCGCTTTGAATTAAATCGATTAACGGTTTGTCATTATGTTCAAATCGATTTCTTACCTTTCGAGTAGATTCCGCATTAGGGTCCACGGGATTAGGATTCATCCACTCATCATCGTCCACATTATTTCCCGCACTTATATTTATTACGTTCTTAGGCTCAATATTCCGTGTAACCTCACTACCCTCCACACCTAGATAATCATCGTCTTTGGGAGGTTAATCAACAGCATTAAAAACATTTAATTTTAATTGTATATTCCCGAACGACACTTTCATCACCCCTGTTCTACAGTTAACACGTGCGTTAGCCGTGGCTAAAAATGGACGACCAAGAATGACAGGAGTGTGCTTCCTAGCATCTAGCACCGGTTCGGTGTCAAGGACCATAAAATCCACGGGATAGAAACATTGATCAACCTTTACTAGTACGTCTTCGACGATTCCTCTAGGTATTTTAACAGAACGATCCGCTAATTGAATAGTAGCGGCCGTGGGCTTAAGTTCACCTAAACCTAATTGTTTATAGACGTGATAGGGTAAAAGATTAACACTCGCTCCTAAGTCAAGGAGAGCCCTATGAATGATAGTGTCACCTATGACACATGAAATCGTAGGCGTACCTGGATCTTTATATTTTGGAGGAGCGTGTTGGAATATAGAGCTTACTTTTTCTGTAAGGAAGACCTTTTTAGGAGTATGACTCCGTATTTTGCGTTTTTGTGTACAAAGGTCTTTTAGACATTTAGCATAAGCGGGAATTTGTTTTATAGCATCGAGGAAAGGAATATTGATTTTAACTTGTTTGAACACCTCGAGTATATCCTCTACCTTAGACTTTTTATTTGTAAGATTAGACGGTTCCTCAACGTTAGGTGGATATGGCATTCTAGGAGTATAATTCGTTGGGACCGATTCTTTATCTTTTTGAATTCTATTTTGGCTCATGTCCTCACCCGTCTCTTTATTAGAGTTAATATTCATACCTTTCACATTCTTATTCGGCATTTCTATTACCTCCTCCTCTCGGGTAGTCAACCTAGTTGAGACGGCGTTCACTTGTTCATTCGACCCCTTAACCTCATATTGTCCCTTAGGATTTTGGATTGTTTGACTAGGCAACGTCCCCTCGTTTCTACGACCTACTACAGTAGCTAGTTGTCCCATTTGGGATTCAAGCTTCGCAATGGATTGTGTATGAGAGTGCACTATTTGTGCTTGTGCCTGAACTTGCGTTTCAATAGTCTTAAGGGACGCCAACACCTTTTCCTCAAAAATATTTCCCCTTAAAGGATTCGAATTAGGAGGCGGTTGTTGGTATTGGTTAGGTTGGAACTGAGGTCGATACGCATTAGGAAAATTAGTCGCCTCGTTAGGATTATTATTATTATTTTTCCACGAGAAGTTAGGATGGTTTCTCCATGGCGCATCCGGATTATTAGTAGTTGCATTATAATTATTTCGTGGGTATTGTTGAATAGAATTAATGTGTTGCTCCACGAATTCCGGAAATTGACTCGCCGATGGACATGCAAGTATCGAATGTGAAGGATCGGAACATAATGCACAAATTTCACGAGCGGGTGAGGCTGTCGTTTGGTTCATCGTTAGAAGTCGGTCAAGTTTGTTAGATAGTTCTTTTATTTCAATTGATTGACTTGACTCGAATTTTACATCCCTCTTAGGTTGATTAAGATATCCTTCCGAACGGACAGACACCGTTTGGTGCATTGAATTCTCGCTTAACGTTTCAAACATTTTCCAGGCCTCGTCGGCGCTTTTGTGTAGGAAGGTTCCCGTACAAACGGCATCGACGGTATTCCTAACAGAGGGAATAAGTCCTTCATAGAAGACTTGAACAAGTTGCCACTTAGGGACTTGATGATGTGGACACGAGCGTAGTAATTCTTTAAATTTTTCCCACGTGTCGTAAAGTGATTCCCCATCTTGCATTACAAAATTGGTTATTGATTTTCTTATCTGGTTTGTACGCATAATCGGGAAAAACTTTTGTAAAAATGCGGTGTGTAAGTCTTCCCATGTTCTAATTGTGTTTGGCTCCAAAGATTGGAGCCAATATTTAGCTTTGTCCTTTAATGAGAATGGAAAGAGCCGCATTTTCAGTTCATCATCAGTAAGATTTTGGATTTTCAACGTAGAGCATATGTCCTGAAAATCTCCTAAGTGTTTATAAGGATCTTCATTTAAACGGCCATGGAAAGATGGAAGCAGCGAGATGGTAGACGACTTTATCTCAAAGTGAGATGCTGTCGCCTCCGGTAATTCAATACACGTTTGTGGCGTGTAAGTCGTCGGAATAAAATAATCTTTAAGTGGAGGAGGTGGTGGTATATTAGGATTATTCATATTCGCACCATCATTCTGATTGTTATTGTTATTTCCACCGTCAGCCATTTTAATCGGTTCGATTTTAAAAGTTCGAGCTCTCCTTAACCGTTCACGGGTACTTTGAATTTCGGCCTCAAACAACGACGACGGAATCGGAGTTGATTCGTCGTCTTGCAACCTAGCTCTAGAAGCTTGGGTTGTGGACGTACTAGTTCTTAAGGTACGTTCAAGTTCAAGATCGAAAGATTTTAAATCTGGTTTATTTGAACGTGTACCCAACATAAACTAAAACAAAAGACACAAAATTAAAAACAAAGACTGACTCAACTAAACTAAAAAAACAAATAGCAAGCAATCACGCAAATAAGACGACAATCAAGCACACAGTACTACTATGATGCATGAATATTATCCTGTAATGCAATGACCGCGTCAAGCCCAGCGCCCCGGGTTTCCTAGCTAATGCAGTGCAATTAACCTTAAACTAATGCAAATAGTGCGTCACAGCGCCCTGACTTACAGCGGTTTAAAGCGAATTCCAAAGGAAGCAATGTATTTAATTTTTATTTATTTTATTTTTGCGTAAGCTCCTTTGATGTAATTAGCTGCTCCACTCGGAAACGTTGACTACAAAGTAAAGGAAAAACAAGTTAGTAACTAAAAACAAAAACAGAAAATAAGAAAAATAAAAACTAATCTAATATTTACGAATTAACTAAACTACGATTATAAAACTAAGAGTAGTAATGCAATCCCCGGCAACGGCGCCAAAAATTGATGTTGTCAAAATCAAGATATAAAAGTATTCTTTACTTTTCAAAGGATTTGCAGTGTGGAAGTAAAGGTCGAACCCACAGAGATTGATTACTACAGCGACTTAATTTTAAACCTAAGTCTAATTAATTATGAAAAATGGATTTTGATTTGGATTTAATTAAACTAATAACAATAAAAGTAAATCTAGACTATGGAAGCAGTTAAAAGTGTTTTTAATAAATATGTAAAGGAAACCTAGGATTGCAAATCCACCACTAGTTTCATAATAGGAATATCTATGAATTACTTTAGCTTATTACGTTGGATGAATATGGGGAATTGTAGCTACAAGCCCAATTCCTCCGACAAGAAGATAATCATGGTTCAAGCACCAACATAATCCATCTGCGGATAGCACGAATCATCTCACACTAAACTAGGGTTGTGATCTAATCCGTCTAACCTAGGCATGGACTATTCGGATACTTGATAGCACGAATCACTAAAGCACCATCACATGTAAACAATCTAAACAAGCACAGCAAGAATAGATCGTTGAGCAGATCACAGTCAAAATAGATCTAAGACAAGAATAAATTCCGAAAGCAATGATTTAATCAATGTAAGTACGATTTATTTATAAAATCCTCTAAACATGTGACTGTCATCCATACACAATAAAACTAAAATAAAAGCATAAATAAAACCCTATTACTCATCTAGGGCTTCATTGAAACCCTAGATCAATGATCTAAGCTGCCATAGAAGTAGAAATCAGCAAGTAGTTGATGGAGGAGGCCATGGAAATCCTTGGTCTTCTTCTTCTTCTCCTTGCTTCTCCCTCTTCAAGGGCTGGAAGTATATGTGTATATGGTTGTATATTAATTGCCAACCCTCTAATTGAAGTAAAATAGAGTTTAT
Source organism: Hydrangea macrophylla (assembly GCA_033977485.1). Classification (NCBI taxonomy): domain Eukaryota; kingdom Viridiplantae; phylum Streptophyta; class Magnoliopsida; order Cornales; family Hydrangeaceae; genus Hydrangea; species Hydrangea macrophylla. Next base: position 80,134,513 of record CM066984.1, on the reverse strand, counting down.
ATAGATTTACAACATGTTTTGGAAGCCTTTACAATTCGAAACGGACTGAAACGCATGTAATTTACAGTCTGGACGTCGTTTAGCAGTCTCGTTTGCACAGGAGTCTTCAATATACTGAAATACGCAACTTTGATTTTTGGGCATATCGCGCGAGCGGGTCGCGCGAGCGCGACATTGGGTACCTCGCGCGCGCGGATCGCGCGAGCGAGCTCTTGGGGGTCTCGCGCGAGCGGATCGCGCGAGCGGTTTCTGGATTCTCGCGCGAGCGGATCGCGCGCGCGATTCTTGGATTTCCGCGCTCGCAGGTCGCGCGCACGAAGTGTCTTTTTCAGCTTCCTTCTTCCTGCTTTTTCACCTTGTTTAGCCTGGTTCAGTTGATTTCTTCCAAAACCTGTCAGAAACTAGAAAACAGAGTAAAAATATACAAAAACAGGATAAAAAGGTACTAACAAATGCTCGTTAAAGCGTATAATTAGGATTAGTTCTCTCCCGATCAGAGATGCCGACACCTTCGGTAAATCAATGCATGTTTGTGGCATGTAAGTCGTAGGAATAAAGTAATCCCTAAGCGGAGGCGGCGGAGGTATATTATGATTATTTACATTATTTCTGTTATTTCCAACGTCAGCCATTGAAATAGGTATTATTTTAAAAATTCGAGTTTTCCTTAACCTGTTAAGGGTACTTTGAATTTTGGCCTGAAATAGAGACGATGGTTCTGGAGTCGATTCATCGTCTAGCAACCGAGCTCTAGAAGCTTGGGTTGAGGATCTATTAATTCTTAAGGTACGTTCAAGTTCAGGATCAAAAGTTTATATTTCAGATTTACTAGAACGTGTACCAAACATAAACTTAAAAGAAAAATAACTAAAATAGAAACTGACTCAAACAATTACAAGACAAGAATCACGCAAATAAGGCAACATGCACACAACTATTATGATGCATGAATATTATCCTGTAATGCAATGACCGCGTCAAGCCCAGCGCCCCGGGTTTCCTAGCTAATGCAGTGCTTACTGCACAACTAACCTAATGCAAGTAATTGCGTCTCAGCGCCATGACTTACAGTGGTTTGAACCGAATTTCAAAGGAAGCAATTTACTTGAATTATTTTTATTTATATTTTTTTCGCGTAAGCTCCTTTGACGTGCACAGCTATTCCACTCAAAACGCTAGAATTTTGAGTACTTAAGAAATTACAAAAATAAAAAGAAAAGTTAGTGACTCAAAATAAAACGGCAAAATAAGAAAAAGAAAACCTAATCTAATATTTACGAATAACTAAACTAAGATTCTAAAACTAATTGGCTAGTAATGCAATCCCCGGTAACGGCACCAAAAATTGATCTTGTCAAAATCAAGATATAAAAGTATGCTTAACTTATGCTTTACTTTCAAAAGATTTGCAGTGTGGAAGTAAATGTTGAACCCACAGAGATTGAATACTACGCACTTTAATTTTTAAAACCTAAATTTATTTAATTAAGAAAAATGGATTTTGGTTTTAATTTGAATTAAACTAATAACAATAAAAGTAAATCTAAATTATGAAAGCAATTAAATATTTGTTTTTATAATAAGTTTAAGGAACCTAGGATTGCAAATCCACCACTAGCTTCATAATAAGGGTATTTACGAATTACTTTAGTTTATTAAGTTGGATGATAATGGGGAATTGTAGCAACAAGTCCAATTCCTCCATCAAGAAAATAACTATGGTTCAAGCACCAACATAATCCATCTCCGGTTAGCACGAATTATCCCATACTAAACTAGGATTATGGTATAATCCGTCTAATCTAGGCATGGAATATTTGGATACTTGATAGCACAATTCAATTTAAGCACCATTACATGTAAATAATCTAAACATGCACATAAAGCATAGATCATTGAGCACACTACTATCAAAATAGATCTAAGACAAGAGTAAATTTTGAAAGTAACGATTTAATCAATAAAAGAACGATTAATTTATAAAAATCCTCGGAACATGTAACTGTCATCCATACATAATAAAACTAAAATAAAAACATAAAATACACCCTATTACTTGGCTAGGGATTCATTGAAACCCTAGATCTTGAGTTTAGTTGGCCATAGAATTGATGAACAACAAGAGGTTGATGGAGGAGGCCATGGAAATACTTGGTCTTCTTCTTCTTCTCCTTGCTTTCCTCTCTTCAATGGCTGAAGTTTTAGTTGTATATGGATGTATCTAATGTTGTGTAATGATGTGTAACCACAAAATTGATTTAGAATATGATTTATATAGAGTTTGGAAGGATTTAGGAAGCTTTCCAAAGCCAAATCGTACTAAAACTGCTATATTTACGTTTCTGGACGTCATATGCACCAACCACCTTCACTGGGCACTTTAATTTAACAAAATACGCGTTTTTGGTTTTTTCACAGGTCGCTCGCGCAGCCTGCTCGTGCGAGGTACTTTTCGCTGCACTGCACGACTTTCGTAGAATTACGATAACGTTTTGCTCGAAACTCGCATTGACTCGCCTTTTGTGGCCACACGTCCGTAAATAGAAGATCTATATTTTATATCTCTGGAGAAATTTCTCAAATCCAAAGTATTCCTTGCCAAAAATGCGATTTACCAAGGTTGCTGCTGTATTCAGCTTTCACCGGAATCACCGTTTGAGCCCAGAATGACTTCCAAAGTCACTAATAATTGGATTTATGTGCATTTTCAAGTTAAATCTCCAAATCCTACATAATTTAGAATACTTATTAAAAAAAACTAATAACTACATGAAATGGGCTAACAAAGCGTATTTTTAGGACTATAAACGGCAACTATTCGTCGCCGATCAGTGACATATACGAGAAGGATGACGCTACTAATCAACAACGAATTGAACGAGTGACAGAGATTATGGAGGAACGGACTGCACAACAGATTGAATTGTTAACCCAATAAGTTGTTCGTTAACAATTCAAAATCAACGGAATCAGTACTCTATTCTGTGCCATGGAATAACAATTAGATTTGTGTTAGATGAAGAATATTGATTTCCTTGTCATTATGATGATGATGTCGCCATAAGTGAGGTATATCAAGAAGACAAATTTAAGTATATTCTTATTGGCTGAGAAACTTCAACAACGATTCATGGCCTAAATGTGATTGACATGCTTATGGTTGATGACATGGATACGACTCATGTACCTAATCATACTTGTACTTTTCAAGTGGATTGCGATACCTCCAAAATCGTATAGAGTTATGACTTCATTGGAGTTGAGTAATTTGATTTCTATGTTAAAGCTTCTTTGATAGATTTTGTCAACCAATTGAAGCTTGTGGAGAGAGGATTTCACATCTTTCTGATGGTCGAGAATGAATTTGGAAGAGAATTAAGCCAAATGATTTACTCGAAGTGCTTGTTTGTTTGGGACGAAGATTGCAAGATGTAAACTCGAGGACGAGTTTTCTTCAAGTGGGGGAGAATGATGCATGGCAATATTCAACAATTAATTTCAAAATGTTGATGTATTTTTATTTTTATTGTAATTTTTTAGTTTCCTAGAATTTTATTTCCATATTTTAAGCTATTTTTAGGACTCCATCTAAATGCTTAAATCAGGGGCAGAGGGGCAGGCCATCCGCGCCCCCCCCCCCCCCCCCCCACTCCCTTCCCCCCACCAAGCCTTTTGGAATACTAGCAGTAGATGCATTTTTGCTTGTAATCTATTATGTTTAGCGGGATAGACTCTTAAGTAAACTGGATTGAGTGGACTTACCCCTGACTTTTAAGGCTAAAAGAACCCGCGGGTCAGTGGGACAGCCCGTGGATTCTTTTAGATTTAAAAGCCAGTTCACTGGGTAAGTTCACTCAACATAGTTCACTTAAGAGCCTCACCCTATGTTTAGCCTACTAAGAATGGCCATTATGCCATAACTAGTTAAAATATTAAAGTAACATGATTTTCTATGATAAATCCTAGTGTTTTAACTTTAAGCCCTATCATACATTCTAATTAGCTTCTAAAATATTATAAATTAGATCCCAAATGTTGTAGTTAGCTTCAAAATGTTGTAACTTTAAACACCACTTTGATTTATAAAAGCAATGTAATTTTCAAGTTATAATATTTTGAGACCTAACTACATCATTTATCACCAAAACCAATTCTGAATGAGTACTAAAATATTTAATGCATGATACTATCATTTGCTTTAGTTTGTCCCCCCTTCAAAACATTGTCAACCTCTGCCACTGGTTGTAATTAAGTCCCAATAGGTTAGCATAAATGTTAGGAGTATTTTGAGAAGGTTATGATCACTTTATTTTCATGTTTTAAAGGATTATTAATTAATTAGGGTGTCAATAAGGAAAATAAAAATTACGTATTCTTTTACGTCTTAGTTGATTTAAATTTGAGTTTACTTTATTTACACTCCTTAGGGAGAAATTAAGTTTATTAGCATTATAAATAAGTTAATGTAAACCTCCTATAGAGGAGCTTTGGATAATTAATAATAATATTATGGAGAAAGGTTTTCTCTATTATTTCTAATTGTTCTTGCATTATGAGGAATCAACAAGACAGTTGAGGCCTATTCTTGGTATTTGTTGTGAATCAATGAGATTAGAGCCTTGGCTCTAGTATTGTTGCGACAATCAACAGGTTCAAGAATGTTGTTCATCTCGTCCTTCTTGTCTCACTTCCGTGCTGCATATAAAATGCTTGACATCAAGCTACTTAGTGATAAATTTATGGTGTTCTATGTGCTACGCAAAATTTTGTCAGCTAATCGATGTGAATGTCACATGCGACATGAATTAAAACTAGTCAAGTGAGATTAAAACTTGATGCCTTTTTTTTTTTAGTAAAAAATTTATGTGATCAATTCCCACGAGGCCTGGCAGTAAGATAAATTAGTCTCAAAAATAATTTATAGGACAAATTTTACATGTGTAAAGAAAAAAAAATTTGTGCATGGTTTTGTTTCATATCATATACTAAAACAAATTGCAAAGCACACGCACAGAGGCATTACTAGCCCTTCTTTCAGGTCTCAGCCAAGCCTATTCAATCTTCAGTCATAAAATTTAGTCCAAAGTTTTAGATGAGAAGATTCTTTAGTTTTCAAAACTTAGAAGCTAAAAATGGAAAAAGAGAACTTAAGAGGGATTAGTGACTCTACACCCTCCAAAGCATCTTCTAATGGTTCAAGTTGGTCTGCAACATGCTCATCCATTAGGAAGCCTAATCCATCTACCTTGACTAGCTTGATTTAATTAGAGCAAGAATAAAACTTAAAACTACTCATATTTTATTTGATTCTTGTTAAAGTGTCCCACTTCTATTCAATCATATTTAACAAGTTGTACATGTTTGATGTTCCCCAAAATCTTCCAGAAGTAATCGTAATCCAGTTAGATGGAGTTCTCTTGCAAACACCCAAAACAACAAGAAAGGCCAACGAGGGTTATTTTCCCGAAACCTCCTCCAATGCTTCAGTTAGTTACTTTTCTCCAATCTCAAACGTATGGAACTATGAAATGAAAAAAAATGGCGTACCTCTCTCTATGCTTCCCCGCTCAGTTATATACCTTCTCTCCACTCTTCTATCCACGTCGGCCCAATATCTTTCTCCACGTATGTCACTTTCCACAACGTGGCCTAGTGGGCTCTGGTTGGTTGTAAGTTAGTGACGTCAGCGGTCTTGGGCTTCTTCTTTATGTATCATATGTCACGTAAGGCCCACTGAGTGGGCGGGCAATATGCCTTGTTAGAGTTAATGGGCCCATGGTGAATCTTTGGGCCTGATTCCACTCACTTCTTTATGATTTAACCGGCTAATATTTAATTGGGTGTACCAGCTACTCCCCCCCCCCCCCCCCCGCCCAAAAAAAAAATCCTCTATTCTTAGCAGTTGGATAGAGGTTACAAAAGGATGCGATTTTACCGATATTTGAATCTGACACTTCTTCTTCCAAATGACGCCTCAAAATTTGGGCGCCTGCTACTGGAACATCACGTCTTTCATCATTGCAATCACTCTCACTGATCATACACCTACAGGTTAGTGTGATTTTTTTTTACTTTCTTTTATCCGTTGGAACAACTAAAGGTCTTTCATCTTCTCTCATCTTCTAGGTCAGTAATTCCTCTCTTCCTTATCGTTTTCTTCTTAGTTTAATGTCGTCATCTCGCACTGAAAGTATTGACGTCTGCGATCCTTTGGGGACTGTGGCCATGGAAGGTTGTGAGATGGAGGCTCAATCCTCTCAACGTCGTCCAATCGAACCCTCGAGACCTTCTGAGCCGTCTATTATAACCTCTCAAACGTTACAACCACTCAGGGAGAGATACTTGATCCCACCTGAACTTGAGTGTAGGGCTCCTATCCCTGGGGAGGTTGTATATAGACCGCAAGAGGGAAAAATTTGTTTCTACACTTATTTTTTCCGTTTAGGGATTAGGATTCCTCTTCATCCATTCTTCTGTGATTTCTTAAGGTTCCACCATCTCTGTTTCTCTCAGTTGGCTCCTAATGGGTGGCAGATGCTAGTTGGTTCCTTGATTTTAGCTGATCGCAATAGGGTTGATCTAGATTTAGGGACCCTTAGGACAGTAATGCAAATTAAGTCTAAAAAGGGTAGTGGATTCTATGTTACTGGTGAGAAGAGATTTCAAGCCATCTTCCCACATCTCACAAAGGTTGGAAAAACACTTTCTTTTTTATCAGGGGTGATATTGGGAATGTTCCCAGGAGAGTGGGCAGTCCCCGTAAAGTTTATTCTACATGCTGCTTATATCTCGACCTCCTTTTCTCGATTTCTAATGGTTAATGTTATTTTTGCAGCTCTGAAAACCAGAGCTCGGGCTCTCATTATCGAAGCTCGTCGTGAGAAACTTAAGGCGTGGCTGGTGCCTGAGGTTAGGCTTGCGGACAAGATAATTACACAAGAGGCCCTTCTTTTAGCGGGATTAATCATAATGGATGAAGTCAGTGCAAGAGTAGCTGGGGCACAGTTAGTACGCCGAAAGAGGAAACCTGTTAATCCTCTTGGTGCTGAGGCCCAAGCTTAGGCTGCTCGTAGGTTGAGGCTGACAGACGAGCCAGATGATAGTGACATCCAGATCCTCCCACCTTCTTCTTCACTCCCGGACTCTGAATCACTCGATCTCCCATATCATCCAATCAACACTCCTCCATCAATCTGGCAATCTCCCCGGTTGCATCCCTAAGATACCTCTATCAGGTTAGATATTGGTCACGTAATGAATAGTGGGAATCAGCAGATGCTTCCAAATTACCGTGGGGACCCGGGAGCCTAAACCGTTATATACAACGCTACCTTAAGCAAGCTGCTGATAGATTCCCCGCCCAAATAGAGGCCAGGAAAGCTCCTGAGATGACCCTCAAGATTACCGAATACTTGACCAAGGTACATCTATCCCCTCTCTAGATCAAAACTTCCCCTATACTCCTTCACATTCCTATTCATTGTGCATTTTCTCACGCCTCTATGTAAGGATTTTTACTCATGTGCTTTATTGATTTTAGGCACTATATCTCCAATCGGCTCTAGGGATCCTGAACTGCGAGGGAGCTGATCTTGAGCAACAGTTAGAAGAGCAGGTGTTGAAAAATTCAAAGCTGTTATCTCAAGTCGAGGAATTGCAGAAGAGCTTAAAGGAAGCCAATACAGGGAAAGCAACTTCTAACTCTCTTCTAAATGATGCTTGAGCTCAGGCTCAGAAAGTGGCTGCTGATCTTCTGTTGGAGAAAGAAGGAAGAGAAAAAGTCAAAGCTGCCCATCTCGCGCAACTCGAAGTGGAAAAGAAACGAGCTACCGAGATGTACTTTAAAGAAAAGTTGGATGAACTGGTGGCTAAGGGCACTGATTTCGCCCAAGATGGGTTCGACAAGGGTTGGGAAGAATGCAGAGGTAAAGTTATGGAGCGTGTGGGTCAACTCAAGGCACGTTTTCCCGATATAGACCTTACTCTGCTGGATCCCGATGTGGAATTTACTGCAGAATCTTCTATTCCCCTCAAAGGTGAAACTAGCTCTAGAGTCACTCCACCAGCACCCGATCCTATCACAAGATCTGCTTCTGTGATTCCTGCACAGGGTGATGCTGGTACCCGCTCGACTTCCCTTCCTGACCAAGTCTGACCTTTCCTACCCCATCTGCCCTTTCTCTTTTAAGACTACAACTTTTTGTGTATATTTTGCTCATACAATCGTAGTTTGGTGATGACCTGATGGGATTTTGAACAAATTCGGTGACAAGATATATTTCTGTAATTAGTTTTTATCTTTTGTCAATGGTAATTCTTGGTGTGGGACGTTTGTGATTATATTTTGCTCTGCGAAACCTTTATTCTGGCAATCTTGAAATTTAATAGTTTATTCTGGGGCCTATGATGCCATGCTTATTGAACTCTTTATGCTCAAACCAGGTAGGACCCAAAATCTTATTGTTCATTTAAGAACTCATGATCCTACCCCTTGGTGAACTAGTTACATTCAGATCAGGTCTGACATGATATCTCTCGTTCACTTCGGGGTTCATGATCCTATGACTCGGTGAACTTGTCACACTCATCTCAGGTCTGAGGTGAGATCTTATGTTCACTTCGGGATTCATGATCCCATAATTGGGTGAACTCTTTACACTCAGGTCAGGTCTAACATGAGGTCTTATGTTCACTTCGGGATTCATGATCCCATAACTTGATGAACTCTTTACACTTAGGTCAGGTCTGACATGAGATCTTATGTTCACTTCGGGATTCATGATCCTATAACTTGGTGAACTCTTTACACTCAGGTCAGGTCTAACATGAGATCTTATGTTCACTTCGGGATTCATGATCCCGTAACTTGGTGAACTCTTTACACTCAGGTCAGGTCTGACATGAGATCTTATGTTCACTTTGGGATTCATGATCCCGTAACTTGGTGAACTCTTTACACTCAGGTCAGGTCTGACATGAGATCTTATGTTCACTTCGGGATTCATGATCCCATAACTTGGTGAACTCTTTACACTCAGGTCAGGTCTGATATGAGATCTTATGTTCACTTCGGGATTCACGATCCCATAACTTGGTGAACTCTTTACACTCAGGTTAGGTGTGACATGAGATCTTATGTTCACTTCGAGATTCAGGATCCCATAACTTGGTGAACTCTTTACACTCAGGTCAGGTCTGACATGAGATCTTATGTTCACTTCGGGATTCACGATCCCGTAACTTGGTGAACTCTTTACACTCAGGTCAGGTCTGACATGAGATCTTATGTTCACTTCGGGATTCATGATCCCATAACTGGATGAACTACACGCGCCATAACATGTTGGATGGACTTTGCATATAAAGCATTACCTTGAATACTCACAGAAACTGAGAATTGCGTATTTACATGGAATGAAAATTTGCGTATTTACAATAACTGGGAAAATAACTCTAACTAGTAAAAATATTTTCTAAGGTGTTCTACATTCCATGGCCTTGGAACTTGTTTTGCATTCATATCTTCCAACCAATATGTGTCTGGCCTATTAATCTTGATTATCTTATATGGTCCTTCCCAGTTGGGGTTCATCTTCCCTGATCCTGGCTCTTTTGTATTGGGAAAAATCCTTCTTAGCACTAAATCTCCCAACTGAAAATATTTAGGCTTGACTCCCTGGTCGTATCTTTTTGTAACTCTTTGCTGATATGCTACAATTTTTACCAGAGCTTGATCTCGTACTTCTTCCAACAAGTCCAAATTCTCCCGAATAGCTTGCCCATTGTGTTCTGAATTACAAAATGTTGTTCGTGATGAAGGCATACCGATTTCAACTGGGAGTACCGCCTCAGTACCATATGCTAACATGAATGGCGATTCTCCCGTTGAAGTTCTTTGGGTAGTCCGGTACGCCCACAATATCCCGGGGAGCTCATTTAACCAGTTACCTTTAGCTCGATCCAACCTTTTCTTCATGGCGTCTATAATTGAACGATTAGTTACCTCTGCTTGTCCATTTCCTTGAGGGTGTCCGGGAGATGAAAAATGATGGCCAATACCCAGGCCATGGCAGAAATCCTGGAATATTCCCCCTTCGAATTGTGTGCCGTTGTTTGTGATTACTACTTGTGGGATTCCAAACCTGCACACAATGCTCTTCCACACGAAATTTTTCATCTCCTTTTGACCGATCTTAACCAAAGCTTCGGCTTCAGCCCATTTGGCGAAATAATCTACTACAATTACAACAAACTTTTTCCCTCCTATTGCTTTGGGAAGTGGTCCCACCAAGTCCATCCCCCACTGTATGAATGGCCAGGGGCTAACAATTGGGGTCATTGGCTGACTTGGGATGTGCGTATAATTAGCAAACCTTTGACACTTCTCACATTTTTGAACCAGTTGCCGAGCATCTTCCCTCATATGGGGCCAGAAATAACCCAGAGTTAGCGCTCGGTGGGATACTGATCTTGACCCCATATGGTTGCCACATATGCCTTCATGAATTTTCCTTAGCACATATTCACTTTGATATGGCGTTAGACAGCGGAGGAGAGATTGTGTGAATGACCTCCTGTATAAGACTCCTTCGTACACAACGTACCTGGCTGACTTTATCCTTAACTTCCGAGCTGATACTTTATCTTCAGGTAGTGTCCCTTTTGTTAGATAGAGGTAAATGGGCATGATCCATGTGTCTCTGTATTCTTCTGAATTTACTACACATACCCTGGGCATTTGAGAAATATTGGGCAGTTCTTGAACACCAATCTTCACTTCGCTTTTCGATGCAAGCTCCAATGCTACTGCCAATTTTGATAAGGCATCTGCTCGGTGATTATCTTCTCCGGCTATCTTGACTATTGCAAAATTACTGAATTGATCCGCCAATCTCCGCGCTATTTGATTATATAACCGCATTCTTTCATCCTTGAGGTCAAAACCACCTTTCATCTGTTCTACAACCAATTGGGAATCGCAGTGAACTTGAAGATTCTCAGCTCCACACAATTTTTCCATTTGTAGCCCCGTGATCAGGGCTTCATATTCAGCTTCGTTGTTCGAGGCTTTAAAGCAGAAGGCCACTGCTCTTTCCAACTGGACCTGCTCGGGAGTAATCAGGACGACACCAGTTCCACTTCCCTTCCGGCTAGAAGCTCCATCGGTGTATAATTTCTAGATTTCCTAACTCCGTGCTGCTTCAGGTTGTATCTCGACCCCCGGTCTTGATTGGAATTCCGCAATGAAGTCTGCCAAGGCCTATCTTTGATTGCTACCCTTGGGACAAATTTAATATCAAATTCACCCAGTTCTATTGTCCACTTCATGAGGCGTCCAGAGGTATCAGGCTTATGCAACACAGATCTAAGTGGGTATGCAGTGGGTACCACTATTGTGTGTGCTTAAAAATAAGGCCGTAATTTACGAGCAGAACTTAACAAAGCAAAAGCTAGTTTTTCGAGTTCAGGGTACCTCTGTTCATTTTCTGAGAGGGTCTTACTGGTGTAGTAGATCGGCTTCTGAACCCCAGCATCTAACTTTACGAGGGCCGAGCTGACGGCATGATCTGAAGCGCCTAAGTACAGGAAAAGCTCCTCTCCTTGAATCGGGGTGCTTAACATTACAGGGTTTCCCAAATAATTCTTCAAACTCTAGAAAGCTTCTTCGCAATCTTCTGTCCACTCAAAATTCTTGTTCCCCTTAAGTACTCTGAAGAACGACAAACGTTTATCAGATGCTTTGGAGATGAATCTGTTGAGAGCTGCTAACCTTCCATTGAGGGCTTGTACTTCTTTCTTATTTCGAGGTGGAATCATTTCCTGAAGCGCTCTGATTTGATCCGGATCTGCTTCTATTCCTCTTTCAGACACCAGAAATCCTAGAAACTTCCCTGATGACACCCCGAAAGTGCACTTGGCTGGGTTCAACTTCAAGTCATATCTATCAAGAACTGTGACGGCTTCCTTTAAATGCCTGACATGATCTGTCCTGTCCTTGCTTTTGACTAACATGTCATCTATATAAATTTCCATCATTTTTCCCAATTGGTGATGAAACATCCCATTTACCAACCTCTGATAAGTGGCTCCTGCGTTCTTCAATCCGAATGGCATGACCTTATAACAATAAAGGCCCCTCTCCGTGATGAAAGAGATTTTCTCTTCGTCACCTAGGTACATCCGTATTTGGTTATATCCTGAATACGCATCCATAAAAGAAAGCAACTCATTCCCAGCTGTCACATCAACCGACTGGTCTATCTTTGAAATTGGGAAACTATCTTTAGGACAAGCCTGATTGAGGTCTGTATAATCCACGCAGACTCTCCACTTCCCCCCTTTCTTAGGGACTACAACGGTGTTAGCCAACCACTCCGGGTAAAACACTTCCTTAATATGCCCGGACTCTAGTAATCTTTCCACTTTGGCATTAATGACTTGATGCCTTTCCGCTGCGAACTTCCTTCTTTTTTGTCTGACTGGCGGATGCTCTGGATTCACCATTAACTGGTGTGAAATTATCCCAGGATCTATTTCAACCAGATCTCTAGTAGACCATGCGAAGAGGTACTGGTGCTCAGTTAAAAACTGAATCAACTCCTCCCTGAGTGCACCCGTGAGACGAGCTCCAATCTTTACTTTCTTTTCCTTATCTCCTTTGTCGAGGTTAACTTCTTCTACCTCCTCCCCGGGCTTAAGAGAGTCAGGTCGATCATCACGAATTCCTGGTGGTACCAGGTCAGAGTCATCATCCATGCGTCCTTGTCTCGCCTGGCCTCCAAGGCGCTGTAATTGCTATTTCTCCCTGACATATCTGAATGAAGTAGCGTGACATTCCCTTGAAACTTTCTGATCACCTCTGATGGATACCACTTCACCTCTGAGAACCAACTTTATGCACTGGTGATACGATGATGGTATGATCTTTATGTCGTGGAGTCACTGACGCCCTATTATGGCATTATAAGGTGATGGTGCATTTATCACTGAGAATTCATCCACTCCAGATATGTAATTGGTAGCCTTTCCAATAGTGACGGGCAATCTGATCTCGCCTACTGGCTCTACGACTTCTTTGCTAAATCCGGTGATCTTCCCAATGGACCCCCTCATCTGCCCAAGGTCGATGTTCATTTTCTCCAGACCGTGTAAGAAAATTACATTGATGTTACTTCCATTGTCAATGAGGATCCTTCTTACATCGTAGTGTGCAATAGCTAGAGTTACCACCAGGGCATCTGCATGGGGAACGTGTACTCCAATCATATCTTCGTCCCCAAATGTTATTACTGGGCCGGTGTTTTAAACCTCTGCTCCATACTGAGAATTCGTGTCGGTCCCCACATGACTTCTCAAGAGAAGCATTTCTTTGCTCGTTTCGAATATCCAGAATCTCTGGTGCAGCCATGGATGGTGTAAATAACATTAGGTCGAGGAGGCTGGTCCGCTGGACGTTGATCTGATTTGTCTTTCGTCTGATCCTTGTTCGTCCGATCCCTTGTCGGTCCCACTCTGTCATTTCTCCCGACGTACTCCCTGAGGAGCCTCTTCGAATCAACTCCTCAATTTCCCTTTTCAGGATTCGGCACTCATCCGTAGTATGCCCATGATCCTTATGAAAATCACAAAACCTATTTTGATCTCGGTTTCCGGGTTCCTCCTTCAACTTTCCTGGCCAAGTTAGTTGTTCCTTTCCTTTAACCTATCTCAAAATCTGAGACAAAGACGCATTCAAAGGTGTGTAGTGATTGGACCTCGGGGATCTATCTCTACGGCGTGCTGTTCTCCTACCTGAGTGATCTGGCGATCTTTCCTTCTTCCTATCTTCATTCACTCCTCTAGAACTCCCTCTTGGATCGATTAACCGCTTACAATCTCGACGAGCCGAATCCATATCCTCTAGAGTTATGTACTTCTAAGCCCTTGTTAATAGGTCAACGTTGTCTAGAGGTGGTCTCTTCGTGATGGACTTCCAAAACAGACCAGGCTGAAGACCTGCCCTTAACGCAGCAGTAGCAAAACCTCCCTCACACCCGTCAATATTGATGAGTTCAGCATTGAATCGTGTTATGTAATCCCTTAATGACTCTTCCTTTGACTGTTTGATAGTCAGGAGATGATCCGGCCCCTTCTTCAACTTTCGGCTCGTGATAAACCGATTAACGAACTTTGTTGCCATCATAGCAAACGAACCGACTGATTTTGGAGGTAAACGTCTGAACCACAACAAAGCTGCTCCCATGAGGGTGTTTTAGAATACCCGGCACAAGAGCGCTTCACTGCAATCATGCAGGGCCATGGCATGCTGGTAGTGGCACAAATGCTCTGTAGGGTCGGCCTTCCCATCGTAAGGTTCCACTTTTGGGAAGATGATCTTCTTTGGCAACCGCTCGGCCATGATCTGCTCAGAAAAGAGGGGCTCCGTCAGCCCCAAGATAATTCTCCACTCCTGATTCTCTCCGTGCAGCGTTTCGCTCTTCAGGTCGGACTCCGCCACATCTTCCTTCAATCCTCCTACATTTGTATTAACTGGCGGGTCAATACCTTGCTGCATGTACTGATCTTTTTGGCCAGAATTTTTAACTTCCGATTCCTTATGAAACGATGTTTGATTCGCTTGTTGTTTCACCAACACCCCAACTGTTTTGGTAAGAGATTTGATTTGTTGCATCACAACCTCCATTTGGCTGGGCATCGCCTGACATTCACTAGAATAATCAGTCACTTGAACGCCAGGATCCTCCGGGTTCTTGGTCTCCCCCTGGCTAACTTTCTCACGAAGTGAATTGTTTTCTTCCATGATATTCGGGTGAGATCTAATTTTAACAAAAGGTAAGAGCTAAAATTTATCGTTCCCACAGACGGCGCCAACTGATGTTCCCCAAAATCTTCTAGAAGTAATCGTAATCCAGTTAGATGGAGTTCTCCTGCAAACACCCAAAACAACAAGAAAGGCCAACGGGGGTTATTTTCCCGAAACCTCCTCCAATGCTTAAGTTAGTTACTTTTCTCCAATCTCAAACGTATGGAACTATGAAATGAAAAAAAAATGGCGTACCTCTCTCTATGCTTCCCCGCTCAGTTATATACCTTCTCTCCACTCTTCTATCCACGTCAGCCCAATACCTTTCTCCACATATGTCACTTTCCATAACGTGGCCTAGTGGGCTCTGGTTGGTTGTAAGTTAGTGACGTCAGCGGTCTTGGGCTTCTTATTTATGTATCATATGTCACGTAAGGCCCACTGAGTGGGCGGGCAATATGCCTTGTCAGAGTTAATGGGCCCATGGTAAATCTTTGGACTTGATTCCACTCACTTCTTTATGATTTAACCGGCTAATATTTAATTGGGTGTACCAATGTTAATCATCTTTAGCGTGTGATCATGATCTTACATTAGTTTCCTAATAACCTTTCATACAGATACAGTTAAGTCATTTGTTGTTACAAAAAAATTAAGCTATTGAACCCAACAATGTATACCAAATTTTCAACACAAACTTTGATCAGTGGGACACCACCCTAACCACTAGTATCATTTTTCGAGGATGCTTAGATTTCATGTTAGAACACTTCTATATATGTTTTATGTATAAAATTTACAAGAATGAGATTTTGAATCTTTAACTCTTCCAATTAGTGGAATGTCATCCCACCACTTTCCCATCGTGTTAGCATTTGGCAGCATATATGAAACTAAAATTTTGTATGATTAGAAATGATTTTTGAATAATTAGCAAAAATTCAGAATCCAGGATTTATGTTATGAGTAATGATAGGCACACTTTGAAATTCACACTGAATATGACACTCAGCTTTAAATGCATGTACTTTGTGTTGTATAAGTGGTGCACAGAAAAGCGTGAAAAATTCACACAGCACAAGGTGCATGTATTTAAAGCATAACATGTCAAATTCAGTGTGGATTTCAACGTATGCCTACCATTACTCTTATGTTATACACTTCATTAGTAATATCATCAGAATGACTTGAGCAATGTTTTAAAAACTGGACCATTCGTCAAAATCGTTAAAAATGACTGGGTCACCGGTTACTAGCTAGCTCAACCGTCAGATCAATCAAAATTGAATGGTAATGTCATAGTACGTAATGATGAAAGTAAGCAACAACTCTAGTTCAACCATCGGATCAAACGAAATTGAACAATGTCAGAGTTGCATAACGAATGTAAACAACAATTGTAAATAAAAATATAAAAAATTAAATTAAGAAGCAAAAATTACCGCACTTTTTTTGGGTTCAACCACTAAACAACAACTTTAGTTCAACCATCGGATCAACCGGAATTGAACAATAATATCATAGTTACATAATGAATGTAAACAACAATTTTAAAAAAATAATATGAAAAATAAAATTAAGAAGCAAAAATGACCCTACTTTTCATTTATTTATTTATTTTTAAGTTCAACCACTAGTTCTTCCGAGATTTTAAAAATAGAATATGTTTAGAACTTTCCTTTTTACCTTCCAAACTACAGTTTTTTGTTGATTGTCCGACAATTCAACAAGTTGAATGATTGAATCCGCTGATTCTGTCTTGTCTAGTTTTTAAAACATTGGACTCTAGTGATTTAGTGGTGTTAAAGGACAATGAATGAATAAAGACTCAAGAGTAATGCAACCCCAAAATGCATTAGATTATGTATAGTTGGAATGACAACTTCAAAATACATTCTTACTAATTAAAATTACATAATCATCTTAATTATCACCTGATATTAAAGTTTTGTACAAATACAATTTTTACTTTTCACATAAGTAAATTTTACTTGTTTCTGTTTTTATGTTAATGATGATGTTTTACATAGGAGCACAAGTGTTGGGAGTTGAAGAACCCCACGCTCTTCAACTTTTATAACAAACTACAATGATTCTATTTACATCTATATCTCTCTCTTTCGGATTTATTTTCAACTCTGATTAAATCTACCAATATTGGGATATGTACTTTCCAAAGAAAGTCACTTACGACCAAACATATATTGTACAAAAATTTGACGAGTACAATAAAACAACCATAGTTAGAAAACAATTTTTTGTCATCAATGGATTCATGATTTGTTCATAAAGGTTTATGATTAAGCGAAAAATTCAGAAAGCTTCTGCAATTAATTAACTACTAGTAATTTATAACATGCCAATAAAAAAAAAAAAACAAAAACCCCCTACTAACTTAGGATGTATCAACAAAAGACTAATCACCGACCAGAAGTAACGACAATATGGTTTCCATCAAAGTCCTAGAAGGTCTGAAACCAAGATTTAATTATCCATTGTTTTATACAATTTCACACGTGTGGGTTTGTCTATGTCAATTACAAATTATAATTTTTTTGAAAATGTCAATCACATCAAATGGTAATATGCGAGGACCGTGTTTGTTACCATAGCAGTTTTCAGCTTTATTACTTTTTTTTTTAAAAACAAAAATTAATTGCGTGCTTAATAATTATTTTTATTTTTCATTATTTTAAAGCAAAGACCTAAACGTATTTAGTAACCCTTTTTTTAATCTTTTTTTCTTTTTGCCCTATGAACATAACAATGAAATTGGGCCAGAATATGGAAACCAACAAATGTGGTAGATAAACACAAATGGGTTATGAGTCTTTTGATGGAATTGTTCACAATATTTCGATAGAAGGTACAAGTAAACAAAACCGAGAAATTTCAGGGCTCAATGTGTCAAATTTTAAATTATGAGAGGTAAAGTGCCACTGAATATTGTAAGTTAGTTGGAGGGATGAATCTCAAGATGAACAATGTCTAATTTGGTGTGGGTTCAGATCCTACCGCTAGCTTGCCTCCACAATTTACCTGATGCGTGTATTGTGGGGTCGGTGCACGTATGCAAAATTTGCACCCTGTTATACTCCGATAAATATGACAACAGGTACTGATCTCGAAGTCGCGGAGAATAGATTGAGAGTTTGTCACCGTATCCGAAAAAAAAAGTGCCACTGAATGTAAACTACGAGGGTGTAAATTGTAATTTGCTCAAACAAAAACAAAACAAAAACTAAATTGAGGATCTAGAAACCTTATAACTGAAAATGCAAAGTGTTACCATGCGAACCTTTAGTTAAATGTTCAAATCTGGTTGAAGAATTGTGAATTGTAGGAAAAAAGTGAATTTTTTCACTTTGGTCTGATACTTTTTTTTTTTTGATATGGGGGAGGGGGACGAGGTTCGAATATCGAACCTAACATTGGAGGGGACTTATATATGACAAGCTCTTTTCCACTTGAGCTATACCAACTTATGCTGGTCCGATACTTTTAATTTGGGTAAAGATATCCGTATATTTTCACTTTGTTCTCCATACTTTTACAAGTCTTGTAGTTTTATCATCCTTCAATTTTGACTATTGTTTAGATAATACGAATTATAAAAATGTTGGCGACAAAGGCACCTTCATTTTTAATTAGGGCACCTGATACGTCCGGAAATATTCTGCTAACGCCAAACCACCACGTCAGCGGCGAAGGTCCCGGAATATCCGGAATGGATGCTTGGGGTCTACGCTTCCGAGGTCATCAATAGTTACCGCTCGGGATGCTCACATAGCTCGGGCATGAGGCGCAGCCCAGACCGAGTCTTTCAAACAGTTTTCTTATCTGGTCAGAACACTATTAAGGAAGAGCCCATAGATTCCCAAACCATCTGCAAGACTGCAAGAAGGAATGTGGCAGTTTCCTAAACCACTTAGGAAACTCTCCCCAAATCATGCAAATCAATTGTAATCAGATTAGGCTTCCTAATCTGATTAGCTTACCATGTATGGGTGGACTCTTGCACCTATAAAAGAGCCTACCTACCCTGTCTACAGGGATCCGAAGAACTCTCTAGCTAGCAAGCCTAAGAATATAAAATTCACCATCGGACGCATATACCCAGTCGGTATTACTGGTAGTGCCGCCCCTCTTTGTCAGCTTACTAGGCCCGCCGGTGATCTGCTAGTGAACGCGCACTGATGCAACCGTGGACGTAGGCCACCTTATTAACGGGGCCGAACCACATATAACTTGCTCGTGTATTTTTCTCTCTTTAAATCATTCTTACCAATTTTAGGCATCATCAGTTTGGCGCCGTCTGTGGGAAACGACAAAGTTTTTCACCAACAAATTCTTGACTGATCAACATGCCGCCTAGAAGGAGTAAGAAGGCCGTTACCCAGCCCGGTCAGGAGGATTCACAGCCCGGGCGACTGGCTGCCTCCATGACCACAGAACAGGTAACTGCAGCGCTGGCTCAACTCTTGGAGGGCCAGCGGCGAACGCAGGAACAAATGGAGGCGCTTTTGGCCCGACAGAAAATGCGTCCTGTATCAGAAGATTAGCCCAAAAAAAGTGCCCCTGTTCAGAAGCCCGCTCGGATACGAAGGCACGCCCGTTCCGCCCCGGTGTCCCCACCGAACTGGGAACACCTCGGTGACGGCGAGCGCAGCCAGGCAACCAGGCGCTCGCAGAGGCGAACTCGGCCCAATCCACGCCAGGTGGTGGGTGCCAGAATTATCATCAACCAGCGGCGCGCGGCCAAAGAGGAGGAGCCAGGATGGAGGGCCCGGGAATCAGCCAAAGACCCTCCGACCCGGAGCCAGGGGGACCTTAGGCATACGATTACTCGGAACTGGAGCCGGGCTCTGTCCCCAAGGTCGACGCACTTTGAGGAAGATGCCTCATCATCCGATCCGACCTACCGCTCGGATATAGAGAAGAGAACCAGGCGGGATGACGTTAAGGCCTAGTTCGAGGAACTGCAACAATAGATTGAGAGGTTGGGCCGCAAGTCTGGCCACGACCTCACCAACATGGAGACAGAATCACCCTATACCGCTCGGGTGACGCAGTTCCCTATCTCGCGGAAGTTCAAACCCCCTCACCTCAGCTCCTACGACAGCACAGGGAGTCCGGTGGACCACATCCGTACCTAAAAGGCTCAGATGGCACTGGTCACCACTGTGGACAAGCTACTGTGCCTGGCCTTTCCCAGTACCCTCAAAGGGCCAACAGCACAGTGGTTCCACGCTCTAAAGCCCCGGACGGTCGATGACTTCAGAGCACTCAGCAAGCTGTTCATCAGCCAGTTTGTCGGGATGGTTGACCGGTCACAACCGGACACTCAACTGCTGACCGTCAAGCAGCGCAAGGGGGAGTCCCTAAGGGAGTATGTGGACCATTTTAACCAAAAAAGGCTTCAGATCCACAATCTCAATGAAGCAGTCGCAATTATGGCCTTCTATTCGGGAGTTCAACACACCAAGGTTGCCACGTCGTTTCATCGTGACCGACCGGCAACCCTGGTGGAACTCTCGGAGAGGGTCGTTAAGTACATAGACACGGAGGAGTTCCTAAAAGCGAAGCGCGCCGGCCAGGTGGGAGACGAATCCCCAAAGGCTAAGCGCAAGCGTGAAGGATTTGAGAAAGGCCTGGGAAAGAAGCCGAAGCAGGATCAGAAGAATGTCCGGGGTCAGCCCCCGATTGCTTTCACACCCCTTTCCCGGCCCATACAAGAAGTCATGGCCGCCGCCGAGGCGCAAAGTTTGGTTCAGCAACCAGCAAAACTCAGAGCCCCGTCCGGTAAGAGGAATCAGGACAAGTTTTGCCGCTTCTACAGAGACCACGGCCATGAAACGGAGGATTGTTTCAGGTTGAAGATAGCCATAGAGAAGCTGATTGAGCAGGGACACCTTGCGGAGTTCATCACAGCAGACAGATGACCCTGGCAGGACGCCCGAGCTCCTGATCAGCCACAACCACTTGGCCAAATTCACGTGATCTCCGGAGGAATCTCGGGTGGTGGGGATACGCAATCGGTAAGGAAGAGGCATGCTCGGGCATCCCGAGCAGATGTCTGGCATGTCTAATCCACCGATTCCCCACTGACCAACATATTGACATTTTCTTCTGACGACGTGAAAGATATCCACTACCCCCACGATGACCCGCTAGTTGTAACGCTCTCTTTAGCCAACTACATGGTCAAGAGGGTGCTGGTGGACACGGGCGGCTCATCCGACATCATGTTCACGTCGGCATTTGATCAGCTCGAGATATCTAGGGATCGACTCTGACCGGTTGCTACCCCCTGGAAGGATTCAATGGCTCTAGCACACAACTGCTCGGAACGATCGAGCTCCCAGTTCTCATGGGGACCTACCCTTAGCAGGCTTCTGTACTGGCAAATTTTGTGATCGTGGAAGCCCTGTCAGCCTACAATGTCATTCTCGGGAGGCCGACCCTCAACAAGGCCAGGGCGGTCGTCTCCACTTACAGCTTAATGGAGAAGTTCCCGACTCCTCAGGGACCCAGAAGCTTGCGTGGAGATCAGAATACCGCCCGGAGTTGCTATGTCACCTCGTTGCGTCGGGGGCTATCACCGAAACATTAAACGTCTAGGAGATGGACCCCCGGGACCAGAGTGACACGATAAGTCTAGTGGAAGAATTGGAACGAGTGATGTTGAATCCCGAGTACCCAGACCGCACAGTCAACATTGGTACCCTATTGGAGCCCGGCTTGAAGGAAAAACTAACTCAGTTCCTGAGGTAAAATTAGGACGTATTCGCTTGGAGTCATGAGGATATGCCCGGGATTGACCCCCGGATAATGTCCCATCGACTTAATGTCAGCCTAGACTCCCGTCTGGTGAAGCAGAAGAGACAGGGCATGGCCCCTGAGAGACAGAAAGTAGTGAGTGGGGAGGTCGAGAAGCTCCTCAAAGCCTACTCCATATGGGAAGTCCACTACCCCGACTGGCTAGCCAATGTGGTACTTGTCAAGAAAAGCAGCGGAAAGTGGAGGATGTGCGTGGATTTCACCGACTTGAATAAAGTCTACCCCAAGGACTACTATCCGCTGCCCAGGATAGACCTCCTTGTGGATTCCACAGCCAACCATTCACTTCTCTCGTTTATGGACGCCTACTCCCGGTACAACCAGATCAGCATGTACCCCGGGGACGAAGAGAAGACTGCATTTATCACTGACCAGGGGACGTATTGTTACAAGGTTATGCCATTTGGCCTCAAAATGCCAGGGCCACCTACCAATGCCTGGTCAATTACATGTTCAAGGACCTGATCGGGAAGCCTATGGAAGTGTACGTGGATAATCTGCTGGTCAAGAGCCGGGACAAGTTCGACCACCTTGAGCATCTGGCCGGGGCCTTAAGCATTTTGAGAAAATTCGGGATGAGGTTGAACCCGGCCAAATGCATCTTCGGCGTCTCATCCGGGAAATTCCTGGGCCATCTAGTCAGCAGACGGGGGATTGAGGCAAACCCCGAAAAGATCCAAACCATCATCAATATGCGGTCGCCCAAATCAATGAAGGAGGTTCAAAGCTTAGCCGGACGGGTGGCCGCATTGAACAGATTTGTCTCCCGAGCTACCGACCGGTGCCAGTCATTCTTTAAAATCCTCCGTAAGGCGTTTCAATGGTCTGAGGAGTGTGAGGAGGCATTCCAGGAACTCAAGAAGTACCTAGCGTCTCCCCCACTACTCTCAACACCAGTACCGGGGGAAGAATTGTTCTTATACTTGGCAGTGTCACCCTCAGCAGTTAGCTCGACACTTGTTAGGGAAGAACACGGGATACAGTTCCTAGTGTACTATACCAGCCGGGCATTATAGGGCGCGGAAAGTAGATACTCCCGCATCAAAAAACTTGCATTCACTCTCATCACCTCTGCCCGAAGACTCCGTCCATACTTTCAGGCCCATGTCATTGTGGTCCTCACTGACCAACCTCTCCGTAGTATCTTGAGCAGGCCTGACACGTCCAGGAGGCTCGTCAAGTGGGCCTTGGAGTTGGAAGAATTTGAAGTGATACACCGCCCCCGGACGGCAATGAAAGGGCAAGCAGTAGCAGACTTTCTAGTTGAATTCACATATCCAGAAGACCTGGTTGAAGAGGTTGACCCACCGGTCCTACCGCCCGGGCTGCAGGCTGACATCCCTACCTGGGTTCTGCACGTAGACGGTTCATCGAATCAGCAAGGCAGTGGGGCAGGAATCATCCTAACTACCCCTGACGGCATCCAGCTCGAGTACGCTCTAAGGTTTGGGTTCCGTGCCTCCAACAACGAGGCTGAATACGAAGCCCTATTGGTCGGATTGCAATTGGCCACTTCTATGAGGTCCAGGGATACATCGATTCCCAGCTCGTGGTCAACCAAGTCAACCAGGACTACGAAGCGCATGAAGAAAACATGGTAGCCTACTTGGCCCTTGTCCGAGCGGTTTCCAAGAAGCTTCGGGGATTTTCCATCACGTAGATCCCTAGGGAGGAAAACACCAGAGCCGACTGGTTGGCCCGCCTTGCCTTATCTTCTGAGTCAGACTTGCCCGGGATAAGGATAGAATATCTACCCGAGCCAAGTATGATCAACTCAGAAGGCATGGAAGTAGATCCGGTCACCCTGGGACCCAGTTGGATGGACCCGATAGTGACATTCTTGACAACAGGTGCGCTACCAGACGAGAAAGAAGAGGCCCGTCGGGTCAAGTACCGGGCGGCCCGATACCATCTTGTTGACAGCATCCTCTACAAGAGGGGATTCTCTATCCCGTACCTCCGCTGTGTCCACCCCGCACAGGTCCAAGCGATATTGTTTGAAATCCACAAAGGAGTGTGCAGGAATCACATCAGGGGCCAAGCACTCTCCATTATTGCAAGGTTACTACTGGCCAACCATGGCTCGGGATTCTCAAGAGTACGTCAGGAGGTGCGATAATTGTCAAAGATACTCCCCCATGATCAACCGACTGGGAGAGCTCCAGACACCAATCCATATCCCTTGGCCGTTCGCCCAGTGGGGCATTGACATTGTCGGTCCCATGCCGATGGGAAAAGGGTAGGTCAAGTTCGCCGTCATCGCTGTTGATTACTTCACCAAATGGGCAGAGGCCGAGCCCTTGGCAACAATAACCGAACGAAAAATGGAAAGCTTCGTTGAAAGGAATATCCTTAGTAGGTTCGGCATCCCCCGGGTCCTGGTCAGTGATAACGGCAGACAATTCGACACCCCTATCTTTAGTCAGTTCTGCTCGGGCTACGGGATACTCAATCAATATTCCTCCCCCAAGCACCCTCAAGCCAATGGTCAAGCCGAGGTGACAAATCGGACGATCTGGCAGTCAATCAAAACAAGGCTTGAAAGTGCCAAATGGCTGTGGGCTGAAGAACTGCCAAGCCTCCTGTGGGCCTACCGCACCACAGCCCGAGCGACAATAGGTGAGACGCCGTTCTCTGTAACCTACGGATTCGAGGCGGTGGTCCTCGCAGAGCTCGGGTTGCCTACGTATCGGGTGGCGAATTTCAGTGCGCCAGACAACGAAGACGCTCTCAGATCAGAACTAGATCTGGTGGAAGAAAAAAGAGACCGAGCTTACCTAAAGGTGGCAGCCTACAAGCAACGGGTCTCGCGATATTACAACAGTAAGGTGAAGCAGCGTAGTTTTCAAGTGGGAGACCTCGTCCTTAAGGCAGTGAACCAGTCCACCCGAATCCCGAGTCATGGAAAATTGGGGCCAAACTGGGAAGGCCCGTATACAGTAACCCGGGTCAACCGATCGGGAACTTACTGGCTGCAGAGCCTGAACGGGCACGATCTCTCTCATCCCTGGAATGTGCAACACCTCCGCAAGTACTATTAGTAATACTTGGCCACAGACAATTTAGCATTGGAAGAAAATTTTTTCTTTATTTTTGTAGCTCTAATTGAGCAACCGCCATAAATTTTTGTTTTTAAATAAGATTGAATAGCTTACTTTGCTAATTTACTCCTGTCAGTATCCCGTACAACGCAGAAAAGTCCTCGGGCCTAACCCTGAGACATGAAAGACCTTGGCTAAAAACCAAGGCAGAAAAGACCTAGGGCTTCGAACCCAGGCACAAAAGACCTCGGGGTCACCCCCGAGGCACCGGCTTCGCCTAGATCCAACCGACGATGGGGGCACACCCCTAGGTGGCTGACGATGACAAGCTTCAAAGGACCCTGTAACCACCCATGTTCCAAGTCGGTTTCCTACGGTCACTCCTCACTGTACCCCCGCCTTCGCAGGATGCTCGGGGGACAAGAGGATACCAGACCAAAATAGGAAATTACATAACGCTTTAGGTCCAACCGACGACGGGGGCAAACCCCTAGGTGGCTGACGCTGGCAAGCTTCAAAGGACCCTGCAACCACCCATGTTCCAGGTCGGTTTCCTATGGCCACTCATTCCTGCACTCCTACCTTAGCATAATGCTTGGGGGGCAGGGGAATATATTAGGCCAGATCAGGAAATCACACCGGTCACTAAAAGAACTTGGAATCCCGATATTCCTAAGTCCTTACAGTGATTAGAGATAGCCATCCCGGACAGTAAAACAGGATACTCCTATAATACACCGGGACATCCTGGACGGTAAAACAGGATACTCCTATAATACACCGGGACATCCCAGACCCTAAACAGGACAAGTTTTTATGGTACACTGGGCAATTACCTTTAAAACAAGTCGAGAAGACCAGGTGTTCTACTGGTTACGGTCCTAAACCATTTGCTAAGGCAGGGGCTTAGGTCGGCTAAAAAATGGACGGATACTGGCAATCACAAACAGGCATAGTGCAGACAATAGAAAGAAGTTAATGGAAACAGATGATGGAAGGAAAATTGGCCTCGAGGACCTTTTCATTAATATAAAAAAAACTGTACAAAGCCTGGGGGGCAGTTGTAGTAGCCTCCCCCCCCCCCCCCCCCAAAAAAAAAAAAAAAAACTACAACAAAAAAGGAAAAAAGGAAACAAGAATCCAAGAGAAGGAAGGCTAGGAGTCGTCTACATCAACGACGTCCACACTCTCCTCAGCCTCCCCCTAGCCTGCCCCTCCGGGGCGACATCTCCCTCCTGGCCAGCCGGGGCAGCGATCCCCTGGACGTCGGCGGCAGCATTTTCGGCGGCCTTGGGAACCATGCCCCAGTAGTCAGAATCCACCCCTGGTAAGGAGTGGTGTCCAACTCCGGGTGGTCCCGGGCCAACCTCCTCTTCAAGTCTTCGTACCCAAGGAAGAAACCGTCGTCAAAAGTCTCCCCCTGGGGACCAGCGGCCGCTGTCGCCTCCAAAAGTGCCCTCTCTCGAGCCTCCGCTGCCGCACGGCCAGCCCGTTCAGTCTCCAGCTCTGCCAGAGCCACCGCCAACTCCTCCTGGGCTGCCCCAAGGCTCAAAGCTAGACCCTTGACCCTATTTTTCTCTACGGTCAAGGCCC
Source organism: Hydrangea macrophylla (assembly GCA_033977485.1). NCBI lineage: Eukaryota > Viridiplantae > Streptophyta > Magnoliopsida > Cornales > Hydrangeaceae > Hydrangea > Hydrangea macrophylla. The sequence continues at coordinate 80,108,236 of CM066984.1, read as the reverse complement.
TCTCTTTGGTCTCCAGGGTAACCTCTTTCTCGGCCAGGGCGGTTTCGACGGCGGTGGCCCTCCCGGCCAAGGCCGGCATGAAAGACTCAGCTCCGAGAGCCATGCAACCGACCTGCAACAAATCAAAAGGGAACCGGTCGGTCACTATTGCCAGCAGAATAAAAAAAACAAAAATTAGAAGAAGCAGCAAAATCACTTACCAAATGGGAGATGCTGTACAGCCACCCCTGGAAAACCTGGAGAGATATGCCGACACACCTCTCCACTTGACTGGGGAGTAGGTATGGCCTGACCCTGTCCCGGGTCTCCCTAGATTCCTCCAAGGGGCAGATGCTTCCCCCACTACCACCACCCGGGGGGGTGATGCCTCCCCGGGAGCTTCGACGACCACTGGGACGCGCGTGAGCCACCTGAGCGGGCACTCACTGTCAGAGGCCTCAACGGCCGGCCTCTTACCCGCCGCCGCCATCCGCTCTGCAGCGGCAACCTGCAGAGCCCTCAACCGTTCGGGGTCTCTCCTGGGGGCCATCTCTGCATAAAAAAAATAACCATGGGGTCAGTAACCGAGATAACGAGGCAGCAAAGGACAGCCAAAATTAAAACAGAAGAAAAAACCTTTACCCGGAATGATGGTAGGAAAGATTGGAGCTTCGGCGGGATGGTCGGGTCGGTTATCACCCCTCTGGTCTCCTGACCGGGTCAACACGTCCCAGACGTTGACGGGCCGCTCAACCAAGCCTTTGATCCTCTCATCGCACTCCTTTAGAACGCTCGAGAGATTGATAGACCCCGCTGCAAAACAAACCAAAATGATCAGCTCAAAACTATAAAACAAAGCATGGAAGGAGGCTAGAGAAGACAGAGGATGGGCTTACCCCTTAGCTCTCCCACCCAGGAGATCCTTAGTTGACTCCCAGGGGCTCGCTCACAAAGCCCAGGGGTGGACACCTGGAAGAACTTGTTCTTCCACCCCTTGTTGTTGCTCGTGTAGTTGATAATAATCTTCTTTCCCTGCCGAGCCCCTAGGGAAAAGAACCCGGCCTCCCCGTGCACTGGGAACGGACGGTGGATCCAGAAGAACTCTTGAAGGGTGAGTTCGTACCCAAAGATTTGGGGCCAAAGGGAGATGGACCCCATCAGATACCTCCACCCGTTCGGGGCTAACTGCCCGGGAGATATCCCCAGGTAGATCAAAACATCCTGGGCGACCGGATGGAGGGGGACGCGAAGGCCAGCCATGAAGGCGTCCTCGTATAAAGTAACAAAACCCCGATGGTATATATGAGCCCTGCCGGGGTGAGCGAGCAAGGAATTGTTGTCAGGGATAACATACCTATCCCTGATCCGATCAAGGTCCCCGGCACGCAGGGCCGAGGTGATAAACTCACAGGCAAATGCTACCTCGGGATTAGGCTCCCTAGGTGCCTCGTCGCTAGAACCCCGCGACACGGAGGCAGTGGAGGCCTCCTGGTCAGACTCGTCACTAGACACACAGGCAGGGATCTGGCCCACACTTTGGTGGTCTGAGGGAGAAGCCGAAGGCGGGTCAAGGCTGGTGTCGGGCTGTCCCGACCGGGACATCTCGCTCTCTGATCGTGAAGCGGAATTGAAGTCGGAATGTTCCATTTCTAGTATTCCCAAGGAAGGGTGAATAAGAAGGGCACGACCTGAGTATGGATCAGAGACACCGAGTCTGATGTACAAGGGGGGCAAGGTCACTAACCTAAAGGGAAAAGAATAAAGGGTCCTTAACACCAGGTGGCACTCTCTAAAAACTACCCCGGGAGCACTCGCTCGCTCCAACTGCCCTAAGGTCCCTCCTGCCTGGAAGAAGGAACATAATCTAAGAAAGAAAAACACCCACTCTTGTTCTAACTTAAGCGGGTTCGCTCTCTCCAGTCTCGCTCAGAAAAGAGGAAAGAAGGGGACATAAAGAGAAGAAAATGATGAACTGAAGTTGAGGGAAAAAGACTTACAAAGTTTAGCGCAGAAAAGGACTCGGGAACCTTGCTCGGGATTGTTCTTGCTCTCAAGTCGCTCAGTAATCTGTATCTCTGCAGTAAAGAGTTGAAGAAATGGACAAGTATCCTTTATATAAGAACCACGGACAGCCCAGATCAAAATAGATCCAACGGCTCATATGTTTTCCTGCCCGAAGTTGCTGACATTTGTCACCTCGAGTACGTGAAGCGTCGCCTTAAAAGGCGCGTGCATTAAATGTGTGATGGGATGGTTCGGTTACCATGTAAACGGTTCGGTTACTCCCAGGCTGGCACCTTGGATCCTGACCAGGCCAGTGACCAGCTGACACGTGGTATAGGAGGGACCTGGGCCCACGGGTTCACCGCTCGGTCTGTACCCCGGCTGATCACTCCGGCCGATCCCCACACCGGGCAGAGTCCCGACCTATTGCCGAACGGTTCCTCAGAAGCCGTCTTAATTTTCAAACTTCATCTGATAGGACATCACATCAACTTCGAAATGGGGGGGTAGCTGATACGTCTGGAAATATTCTGCTAATGCCAAACCACCACGTCAGCGGCGAAGGTCCCGGAATATCTGGAATGGATGCTTGGGGTCTATGCTCCCGAGGTCATCAATAGTTACCGCTCGGGATGCTCACATAGCTCGGGCATGAGGCGCAGCCCAGACCGAGCCTTTCAAACAACTTCCTTATCTGGTCAGAACACTATTAAGGAAGAGCCCGTAGATTCCCAAACCATCTGCAAGACTGCAAGAAGGAATGTGGTAGTTTCCTAAACCACTTAGGAAACTATCTCCCCAAATCATGCAAATCAATTGTAATTAGATTAGGCTTCCTAATCTGACTAGCTTACCATGTATGGGTGGACTTTTGCACCTATAAAAGAGCCTACCTACCTTGTCTACAGGGATCCAAAGAACTCTCTAGCTAGCAAGCCTAAGAATACAAAATTCACTATCGTACGCATATACCCGGCCGATATTACTGGTAGTGCCGCCCCTCTTTGTTGGCTCACCAAGCCCGCCGGTGATCTGCTAGTGAACACGCACAGACGTAACCGTGGACGTAGGTCACCTTGTTAACGGGGCTGAACCACATATAACTTGCTCGTGTCTTTTTCTCTCTTTAAATCTTTCTTACCAATTTTAGGCATCATCAGCACCTAAATTTAAGTTAAAAAATTAGTTTTTTTTTCCTTTTTCTTTAATTAGTAAGGGCACCTCACTTATTTTACTATATATATTGCAGGCGTAACTATATTTTACACCCTCTTAGTTTGCCCTTTATGTCAATTTGGTCCATGTAGTTTAAAAAGTGTCATTCCAGTCCCTGTAGTTTCATAAGTGTGTCATTTTCGTCCCTCAACACTTTTTGTGACAATTTTATTTACTTTCAGTGACAAAATTATTCATCACTAAGGGACTTGTTGGACTTATTTGACACACTTATGAACCTATAGGGACTAAAGTGATACTTTCTAAATTACAAGGACCAAACTACAGGGACAAACACAACACACATGAATATGTATTATATTTTTTTCATAAATATTATATAATTAAAAGATATTCAAAGAATAATAATGATAATAATAAATTTGGCACTTGCAATTATAGAGTTTTATAACTTACAAGTAATCATTCTATGGCTTCGTCACTTGATATCTGTGCAAGACGCTTTGCAATTTCTATGGCTTCGTCACTTGATATCTGGATATCATAAGACCATTAGATTATACAAAAATGAGAACGATGTGGCTGCTAAATTATGACAAGTATAAATCTGGAATAAATACGACCCATGCCAAACACACACACACACACACACACACACACACTTGCAAACATAATTTCACCATAAAGTGTAATAAATTGGTGATGCAAAGAAACAATCTCGAAACCTGATATGGGAAAATAATATTATTATGTAAATTATGCTCAAGTGGATCATGTGACACGTATTGAGAAGAGACAAGAATCACAATTAATGAAAACAAAAAAAAAACTGACAAGAGAAGAAGTCAAATCGAAGAAGATACTGAGTACAGATTAAGAGTTAACAGAGAAAGAAATCAGAAGTAGCCAAGGATTTAGAAATAAATAAAGAGAGTGACACAAAGAGATAATATATAGTAAGATAAGTGAGGTGTCCTTACTAATTAAAGTAAAAGGTAAAAAGCTGCTTTTTTAACTTAAATTTAGGTGTCCTAATTAAAAAATGAAAGTGCCTTTATCGCCAGCCTTATAAAAAATGTTGATTTGAAGCTGAAGTAAAATAATGAACCATAGTAGAATTTGTTTTGCATTCAATTAAAATCACACAAATAGAACCTTACTCTATTTATTTTCTTTTAGTATCTCATCAAAATTGGAATTATTTTTAGTATAATTTCACTGAAGAAATTCTGTTTACTCAATACATTTCCCTTGCCTTCCTATTTGTACGCTACTTCTATGTCACACGTAATAAATCGAGTGGAGAAAAAAATTGGACATTAAATCTTTTCGGGAGATATCCATTTTCTGGAGAGACAAATAAGGTATTCAACAAAGTGGCGTCTTGATATCACATACTAGGAATAGGAGCAGATGTAGAAATTTGAAATAAGGGGGCGTGATAGAGGTGAAACCTGCAATTGCACCTGGTGTAACAATGTTAATGGAGTGCAAGATTCGGGGGCAGCGCCCTCGAGGTAATTTTTTTGGGTCTATTTTAATATTTATATATATATATATATCTAGATGATATAAGCTAATGCAATAAAAATTAGCACAAAAACTCAAGAAATCGTCTATCATACAAGAAAATAAGTTGGTTCTATGATACTTTCATTAAAGTTACAACACTTAATTTGAACGTAGTTTTTACCCAATATAAAGTGGTTAATAACAGATCGTACCTAAAACAATACTATCCACTGGCACATTGTTATCACCAAATGGTATATTAGAAAAGTTACTACTAATTGGCACCAAACGTAAAATAAAATGACACATTATTAATTACTACTAATTGAGAACAAAGACATTGGATGTATCATGCAACTAAACATACATAGTTGCATGTATTATAGAATTTCCAAAACTCAACCATTCATAAAACATGAAGTTTTTTAAATAAATATTTTTCGAGGGGCTTAAGTGTAAATTTTTTCTTTTAAGGGATAGCTACGAAACTTTTCAAAAATCTAGGGGAGCTTTGCTTCATACCAGGAATGGGAAAAATAAAAGGAAAATACTTCGGTGCAGTTAGCACAGTGCAGTTCGCACTGTGCTACTCACATATGGACAGTAAAACTGTAAAACTACTTAGTTTTTTTAAAAACGGCTTTTGCAGAAGCTGGGTTTACTGTGCAAACTGTGAGTAGCACAATGCAAACTGCACTGTGCTAACGGCACTGAAGCATTTCCAAAATAAAATCCATGTAAGCAAAAACTTGAAAAGTCGGATATATGTCCACATTCGATGCAGATCGATGTCTGTTTCTCGTTCAGAGTAACTGTTAAAATTGACAGATGGACGGAATTGAAATATTTAGAAAATTACAGGAGCTAAAGTGACATGCACATGAACATCTAACAAAGGAAATCTGTACTTTAATTATTGCTTTCTTCGATATCTATTTCTGAGATACATATTCGTTCAAAATCTAGGTTGGCCATTTTTTCACAAAAAAATTAGCTAAAACATCATAAACAAATAGGAAAAAATTGCATTTACACCAATTGTACTTAAAGGCCATTCTCACTTTGCCACCATGCATTTCTATTTGTGACACTAATTCCCTGTACTTTCAACTATAGTATAATCGTTATTGAATATGTGAAATTTAACTAAACATATCCTATATAAGAGGTATATTTGAAAAAATTTCTAACTATAATGGGCTGTATATGCAATTAACTCAAGGTTAAAGTAACTATGAAAACTCCTGTTCAGTTAAATTTCACTAGATTTAGTGAGGGTGACAATTAGTTGAAAGTACAACTTTATTAGTGATGTACGTTTGAAACTATTGGGAGTACAAGTGAAAATTTTCGAAAAAATAAAAATTACCAGCAAGAGGGTAAAATTTCAGTAATAACAACCCAAAATAGGAAAAGATTACACCAAAACCTACTGGAAAGAATGTTGGGTTTGTAAAGCCTGTTCAATTATAGGCCTGGAAGTTGGTCGTAAGATTAGAAGATTTGTCTTCAAGATTAGAAGACAATGGGATGTCATACCAGCACTATTTGATTTGATGCGTGTGGCAATGACTTTGAAATAGATTAGTCTTCATGTAGGAGATTGTTGGTTTTGGGATGCGTGTCAGTTATAGGCCTGAGGGTTTGATGGGGCTGCCCCTGAGTATGTAGACGATATGCTTGCTGTAGATTCAAGCATGGAAGAGATTTCAAATCTCAAGGCAGAGTTGTCTAATGAATTTGCAATGAAGGATTTGGGTACTGCAAGAAGGATTAATTCGTAGGGATAAGGTAGACAGAAAGTTGGAGCTATCACATGTACAGTATGTGGAAAAGGTTCTAAAGAAGTTAAACATGGAAAATGCTAAGCTAGTTAGCATTTCCTTGTCAAGTCACTTCAAACATCCCAATGAATACCTATACACACTGTTTTAGTTCGTCTGTTCAACGTAGGGTTACCCCGTCCCAAGAAGCAGAACTCCGCAAAGCTGTAACAACCTGTAATTTCATTTAATTTCTAAATTGTGATTCTCATATTTTATTGCATTACTTGTCTTTATTTTATGAGCAATTCTTTACTTTCAAAACTGTATTTCAAGACGGTAAAAATAATTACTTTTGACTCAAACTGTATTTTTACGTAACCAGGAAATTATTCCTTACAGATATTTTTTTTTCTATATTTTTGTGGTGACCACCGCGCCGTGAAAATGCCAGTGTATGTTCGAAAACTGTCCGCGCCGCATGGATCTCCCACAGATTTTGGAATCTGTGTAAAGTAAGACTTGACACTTGCTTTACTTCATTTAATACTTGTAATCATTGATTGGGATTTGTTTGGCAATGCATTTTATGTATGTGTATGTTAGTGCCAAAAGTTAGTTTTCCCAAACACTCAATTAGATTCCTAGGCAACTTGATAATGCTTAGTTTGGCTATGCTCTATTTGTGTGTGCTAATATTTTGCCAAAAACAACTTTGCCAAACACCCCTATAGATTCCTAGACACTTGTTGGTGCCTTGTTTGGCAATGGCTTCATTGGGTGTGTTGTACTAATGCCTTGAGCTAAAATACCCAAACACCTTCATATTGACCCCTATGGACCTATTTGGCCCTGTGGACACGCAGAATTCCACCTCTTGTTTGTTTGAATCGTTTTGAAAAAGGAAAGGAAAAGGAAGGTCTGTTGAAAACAGATACAGAGTCGCCACTTGGTCTTTAAGGAACCAAGAAACCTAATTTGACTCACCCAAATAGATAAAGGGCACCAGACCTTCATAACCAAAGAACTTGGTTCGAGGTTTTGGTACGAGAGAGGAAGGAGCCTTTGTCACGATTAAAACACCCTCAACTCGCCCCGTCTCTCGACGGGCCTCAATTAGCATCAAAATAATCATCTTATACTATGTATGGTTCGACAATTAATACTATGATAGTATATTACATCACATAAGAAAATTTGAAATGGAAGATCTAAAGATAAAATATCATTCATAAGATCTAAGCTAGGTATCACACAATGCAAAGTGAAAGATCACACGAACAAACCTAGGAAAAATCGTCTAATCACATATCAAGTAATAAAGTTTTTCTAATCTAAGGGGACATGAATTGTTCTTGAAACAAATAAATCAAAGAAAACAAGGATGCTTAGCAAGCTAGAATGATGCATGTTAATCTTTGAGAAAAGAAGATCTCTCAATCCCCGGGATGGATGAGAAAGGAGGATTAGATCGAGGGGAAGCATGAACGTGTGATCATGATCATTCCTTATAATCTTCTTAGATTAGGAGTTACAAAACACCAAATCTTTGCATGGATGCAATGTATGTATCTAGAATGTGCCAAGGTTGTAGTGTGTTTTATGTTCATGGATTCCTAGAATGACTTAGAAGTCTAAAATGTGTATACATGAATGAATGAAATCATCATGGGATATTTACAAATGTGGTATGAACTACTTCCTAAGACATGAGCTAATTTGGAGTACATGTAAGCATCAAATCAAAGAATGAAAGTAAAAGTATGCTTGCTGTGAATAGTGGACAGAACAGTAACATGATCTTTTGGAAATTGAAAAGAGGGGTTAGGAATGTTTTCAATGCATGATTGTTTATGGAGATCTTCCTTATTGTGTCCAGAACACAACCCAAAAAGCCAATCTTTAATAACTATCACAGATTGAGAGAAAGCATATAAACAATTAAGGTTATTCAGAAACAGAGTTTGTACTGTCAACTGAAATGTTAGAACATCTTAGAAAATGAAAACAAAATATCTAGAGGCCCATACTATACAGAAAGTTCCCTAAGACACTGAAGTTCAAGAGAAAAATGAGCTGGGACCACTCTCTTTGGAAACGTTTTCTGTAAAACAAGTTGAAAGTCAACCAAGCTGCTGTAACAACAAAGACAGAATATCTGGAGAGAATGTTTGGGTCCAAATGGACCACTTTCAAATATTTCCAAGTCAAACAAAAAATCATGGGTGTTCTCTAATGAGTTAGGAAGACCTTCCAAGTGGTCTTGCATCAATACATTGAGTATTGAGTTCTAGAGAAATCTTTGAGCTCAGATCATTCACTGTTTTGACTCACTGTTTTAAAGATTTTGGGAAAAACTTGAGTTTTCTTTCTTGAGATCAAAATGACAGGGTTTGAGAGGGGTTTTGAAATAGAGATTTTGAAAGTATATTTTTAACATCAAATAGAGATTATGACCTCTTGGAATATCAACATCAAACTCATCATCAAGAACCCCTAATATTATTGGAGAGATTCATTTTTATTTTGAACATAACTTCAAGGATACCTTGGAGGTATTGAAGTTATAATCATCATCTATTAAACATGTTTTTGAGATCAAGAGCTACTATCCATAAGGATTCACTCATCTCAAACTTCATGTCATCATTTAGATGATGAAGAGCAAGTAAATAAATAAAGAAAAAAAATAAAAAAAGAAATGAGATTAAGAAGAGATGAAGATAATATGAACAAGCAAGTAAATAACAATCAATAGATGATAATTAATGTGATTTTGGACTTGTAGTTTAGTGTTTCACTCATAGATATTGCATTTGGACATGGAAGTAGCTCTCTAACTCATGAATGCTTAGAGAAATGGTGGTTGGGTGTATTGATGATGAAGTATATAGAAGGATGATGGAAGAACTTGAGTTTAGAACTCACTTTTTATAGAAAATCAGTGGGAGAAGCTCCATTTCTCTATTCTAAACCTATCTCTATCTCTCTTTCTCTCTAAAACTTTCTCAAGTTTTGCACTTGGTCCCCCCCAAAATGAAGAACAATGAGGGGGTTTATATAGGCTAATTTGGGGGTGGTTTTGGGGTTTTAGAAGTACTCCCATTGGTCCCAAATATCTGTGAACATAAAACTACATCGTTTTGGTTTTTAATTAATCAAATTAGACCCCCAAATAAATTACAAAAATAGACTCTGCGAGGGTTGAGTACCGCCGCGGCACTGGCCATGTGCCGCTGCAGCAGTGGCCCAGTACCGCCGCAGCACTGCTCCTCAGATGCCCAGAAAATTGTATTTAGGCCCCCAGAGGTTCCGGTATTCGTGAAAAGGCCCTATTTCGTCCGAAATTCACAGAAAATGCATACAAACTCCAAATTGAGTTTGTGATATACCATTGGAAAGGTAATGGAGTCTAATTTACATAAAAAAAAGTTTGTAGAGAGGTCACGTTGAAAAGTTTTGCTGTATTCGCGATAAAAGCCGATTTGATCGCCTTTTTCACCTTCGGAAATTCATAATAAATTTATTTTAAATCCAAAAATTATGTGCGTTATACCGTTGGACAGCTATTGACCTCTAGTATCTATGAAAAATATTTGAAAAATGATACGGTGCTCCGATTTCAAAGTCAACTTTTGGTCAAACTGGTCAAACTTGGGATTCCCGGGAAGTTCTGGAAACCTCTGGGAGCTCCCAGGAGTTGACATTTTCGTTCGATTTTCTTTTAAAACACATTTTAATGCTTTCCACATGATCTAGAATGATTCCGGAACTTTTCGACGAATTTGGACGATTTCGGTCAAACCTTGGTCAAACTTGGTCAAACCGGTCAACGGGGACTTTCTGGGAACTTCCGGGGTCTCTGGGAGCCGACGATTTCATCCGGTCTTGCTTTAAAACTCATTTTATTATTTTTCTTACAACGTAGCGCATTTCCAGAACATTTGGTCCGAATTCGGAGCGATCGGGCTTTCAAGGGTATTTTGGTCATTCTGAGCATTTTGAGAGATAGAACTAACTTCCAGGAGTCCTTTTCGAGTTTTTTCGATCATTGTGAACCTCCAAGCTATGGGTCTCCTAAATCTGATAGCCGAAAAAATGGGGTGTCTACAGTTTGCCCCTCTTTAGCATGAACTTACGGGGCAACGCATGTCGCAAGCGAGTGCCAAAGCTTTGAAGAGACAGGTCTTTTGGATGCTATAGATTTAGGATAAAAAGCGCTGCAAAAGATGCAATGATGCTGAGGCTAGTGTTGGTCGCGCTTTGCATGAGCTGCCTACGTATCCTAAGAGGAATCAGACCAAGACGTAGTTCGGGGCATAAAGGAATAAATCACACATGCACATACACAATAATCAGGCGGATGTTATGCTATAAGAGTGATATGCAATGCATGAATGTGATATGAATTGTGTCATGTGTCCTATCATGTTTAGTGTTCTGATCCTAGCATGAGCTGGTGCTGTGGGGTGTGTGCCACCTCGAGTGGACTTATGTTGTGCTAGTGTTAAATCTAATGAAGTGGTTGATCCTGATAAGGATAGCAAGGTGTTGAAGACTCTGGGTCTCGGGCAAACTTCTTAAATTACGGGAAGTGTGCTTCGCAAACAAATGTAGAGGACGACAATTAAAGATAATCGACGGACACAGAAGTCCGGGATACCAAGCGATGGATGAAGAAGTTCAAGATAGCCAATCGGAGAAAGGTTTCGCAATAACCGACAAGCGAGAAAGCTCACAATAGCTGATGGGTAGGTGAGGGGGCTCATAATTTTTGACAAGGGAGTGAGGAAGCTCACGATAAGGGAGAAGCTCACGATTTTTGTTTGCTGAGGAAGCTCATGATCTTTATTTGAGGAAGCTCATGATAACCGATGGGTAGGTGAGGGGGCTCACAATTTTGGACAGAGGAGTGAGGAAGCTCACGATAAGTGAAAAAGCTCATGATAAGTGAGAAAGCTCATGATTTTGGATGAAGGAGTGAGGAAGCTCACGATAAGTGAAGAAGCTCACGATAAGTGAGAAAGCTCACGATTTTGGACGAAGGGGTGAGAAAGCTCACGATAAGTGAGAAAGTTCACGATTTAGGACAAAGGAGTGAGAAAGCTCACGATTTTGAATGAAGGAGTGAGGAAGCTCATGATAAGTGAGAAAGCTCACGATAAGTGACAAAGCTCACGATTTTGGACAAAGGGGTAAGAAAGCTCATGATAAGTACGAAAGCTCACGATAAGTGAGAAAGAATACGTAATTGGAGAGAGATAGTGTAATACCCGTACCCGGAGAAATGGGGTAATATCTGCATTATATGTATTAATTAGTAGAATTAATAGCGTATGATTATTTGGGTACGTTCCGGTTACCCCGACGTGTTAAGTGCTTGATAAAAGGGCACAGTTGGACGAATATGAAGTGGGACCCACGGGAGGTCCGGATTAACTAAATTACATTTAGTTGAATTTATATGATTATATGAATATTTGTTTAATTGCTTTAATATCTTATTGTTATTTGTAATTTTTATGGTGCCAGTTTGAGTACCCATGTGAGAGAGAATAGGAACCTGATTCATAACTAGTAGGTTAACTAGTAACTTCACAAAATATGTGGGGCCACGTTTGGGACCCACGCGTGACATAGACAAATACCCACTTAGATATTGGGTAGTTAATATAATTGTTTAGGGGATTTCATAATAAAGCTTAAGAAAATATTGGGGAGGTAAATGGAAATCAACCAAAGTTGGCTAGGAAGCTCAAGAGGTTGACACCTCTTGAGCATGACTCATCCATCATCTTCTCCATTTATATCAAAACAAGAAATTAGATACAAGAGAAGAGAAATTCAGCCATTGACGGAAGCTCCGTCGTCTCCGCCGTCTTTGTCGTTTCGTCGCCGTCGGTACACCGTTTCGCGAACCAAGACCGTATTCAGACTCGTGGAGGTGAGAGGATTGTCTCTATACATTTCATTTTCAGTTTCGTTGACGCTTTCCACAACCATCTTTGACGTGCCGATATATATATATATGTGAAATTGATATGTAGGAATATCATTTGAGATAATTAGAGCTAAAATTAGCAAAGAATTTGGGGTTCTAGGCTTTTATTGGAGAAATTGTGAGGTGAGTACTCTAATCCTAACTTGGGTGTTAAATGGTGCTTATGTGATATTGGGTATGATTAAAATGCTTAGTTCTTGAAGTTGTAGTTAAAGCATGTGTTAATTGGAGCCTAACATATCAAATTTTGTAGAAATTGTTATGTGATATGTTTGATGTGCTTATGTGCTTAATTGGGTCAATGGATGTCAAGTGTTAATCACCATTATTTAGTCCGTAGTAACGGGACGATGTTTTTCCTCAAGAAAAAGGGGACGGTGGTGACGACCACAACGATTGACTACGGTCACGTGAGAGTGTGTGTTTTCGCTATATGCGACGTTGAAGTGAGAAAAGGCCCGGAATATTGGGTCCGAAGCGATGGTGATTAAGTACTTGACATACCGGTGACTAGTTTTATCGTTGTGTTGCTTATATATTGCATATGCACATTTCATACTCCATGGCACGGTTAAAGTATTCACTAAGCGTAAGCTTAAAACAAAATTGTTTTTTGTGTGGTTATTGAATAATCACCGCAGGTACGGATCGTGACGAGGGAAGGAAATGATCGGGAGTCCGGGCGGAGCATTATCTTGTTTATATGTTTATAGGCATGTAAATATGTTAGTCTTGGTGGTAATGGACTCATGTTGTAGTTTGTAGTTGTAAATGATTTTGTTGGAAGAACAAGTTGTATTTGGTAGCAAACTTCTTTTGTAAGTTGTAAAAATGTCAAGCACCAACTTTTAATACCTTAAGATGTGGGTTGAAACTTGTAATATGTTGGGTGTTCTTCTCTTGAGTTTAGGTTGTTGAGTTCTTGAACTCATGTTTTAAGAAATGAAGTTATGGAACCTCCTGTGATGGATTTTAGTTGGAACAAGTTGTTAGAGGTTTTTAAAACTTGCCTTGATAAAGGCATTTCCATATTTTACTACTTTGTGAATTTGGTGTTTAGTTCTTCACTTGATTGAGGGTTGGAATATGTTTAAAGGTTTGTGCAAGCTTAAGCATGTACTTGACATGTTCATGAATGGTTTGAGGATGTTCCAAAAGTTTTTAGGAGGTTTGGAATCATAAAAATGGGACTTGGTTATGTTTATTTGAACTGTTTAGCAGAGTTTTTGTAGCAGGAATTTTACTTCTGCAGAATCCGGATCGATCCGGGTCTCGAGCGGATTGATCCGGGGCATCCAGAGGTGTAGAAAATGACTTTCTGCTAAATCCGGATCGATCCGGTTTTGGGGCGGATCGATCCGCTTTTCTGTTTTCAGCCTGTCAGCTTTTACAGAAACGGGTATAACTCTCTCTAGAAAATTCGGATTTGTGTGCCGTTTTTTGCGTTGGAACCAGGACTCAAAGACCTATCTTTTGGTATAAAATTTACTATACTTTATTAATGACCATTTTACCCTTGGGGGCTGTTTTGTCACAGTAAGGTTCTTGTATGTCTTTTTAAGCTTGTGTTTCTTAATAATCCACTTGTTTTCTTTGCTAATTAGTATAAATGATCGCTTGTGGCATTGTTATATGTGTCCTAATCCGCCAGGACGGGTTGAGGTGTGACAGATAGAGAGAGAGAGAGATTGGAAAGCTAGCTACACCAGATCAAATCTTTTGTGGGGTATACGATTGTTTCATAGCAATTTGTAATTGCTCTAATTTTTTTTTTCCTTTAGCTTGTACTCCGTAATATACTAGCTAATAAATAAATTAATTAAACGTCAATTGAATTGATGTGCACTCCAACTACAACCAATCATATCAAGTTACCAACATTAATACCCACCCTTTCATGTTCATATATTTCAACAATATGTGACTTGCACATTCTGAGCAAAAAAAATGTGACTTACACATCTCAGTCAACTCAAATGTACAGACTTTGTCAATTCAAAATGACACGGAATTGAGTTGGCAAAAGAAATTCTTAAGAAAAAATGCAACAAATTGATCTTTAATTTGTGGAATAAAATCAGGAAAATAAACATTCAACATACCAATGTTTATTTATTTAATTCACACCTCAAATTACAGAATTTAGTATTCTTAACACAAAGGCCTAAAAAAAAAAACAAAAAACCCTCGGCAATCCTTAAAAAAAAAAAAAAACAGACCAACTTCAAAACTAGATGCCTTTTAGTCTCTCTCCAAGTAAAATGACATAAAAGACCACTTCCAGAGAAAGAGGCTCTTCCAGAAAAACAAAAAGGTGAGTGGGTTAGACTTGGGCTGTTCGGTATGTTAATTTTCTTCAAGACCAATTAAAAACAAAAAGTAGCTAGAAAGAGGAAAGAAAGAGGTCTCTCAATGACACTGTGAAATCTCTTAAAAATCCTCCAAAAAAATAGCTAGCTAGTCTCATTTAGAGCATGTGGGTGATTTAACATGGTCAAACCATGCAAAAAAGCACAATAAAGAACCCACTTGCAATAATGAAAGTTTTCTTGAAAAAGCAAAGCCATGGAAATTTAAAATGGTCATGAAATTGGGAGAGATCTAAAGGCCTTGGTTTTGAAAAGGAGGTCCAAAAAAGAGACTGAGATAAACTTTAACAAGAAAGGTTATTCTTAACATATATCCCCAACATCAGAAATAGAACAAAGTTACAAAGAACAACTTCAATCTTCAAAGTGAACTTGATTTCATGTATGTGCTACATGAATTTTGAGATAGCTAAACGTAGCTTTTTCACGAGCTCTTTCATTGTCATTTTTAGCTCAAGATCCATCTGCAAAAGTGAAACCAATGGATTTATTGATTTCATAATAAAACTTTTTGTTTTTTTGTTTGTTTTTTTGTTTGTTTTTGTTTTTTATGTTTATCTACCACATTATTATTTCATTCAAAAGATATGAAAAATAGTAATAGCATGTCGCTCATATCGAAAAGTAATGAAAATTTCCATTTTCATGTTATTTGAATTTAAACGGAATGATTTTCATGTGTTACTACTTTCGTGAGTAATATTCTTAGTAGAATGGAAGCAATAATTCCGGTTCAGGTTGTATATAGATTTTTGTGAATGTAAAAAAATTCTTCCTTTCTTTACTATAAAAAACAACGATAAATGCCTTTCCAGAAAAAAAAAAAAAAACAGCATTACACACATGGACCAATCACATGTTAGGCCAATATGAAATGTTCGAAAGTACTAATGTATATATATATATATATATGTAAAGTTCTAACTTAGGAGTATAACCTTATTTGAACACAAAGAAAAAAAAAACTTTCTAACTTCAAATACCATTTCTGTAAACACAGAAAGAAGAGGCTTTGACTTTGCAATTTAAACTACACCGATAGTGAAGTTTTGAAAAAGCAGAAAAAATTGTAACAAGAATATAGTGCCCATTTCGCTATGCTGTGGGACAGTGGGAATCATATATTTTCAAAAGAGAATTTTATTTTTCTATAACTATTCGATATTTCTTATCGCTCTCAGATGTAGAGATTTTCAGTGTTTTAAAAAAAAAAAAAAAAAATTTAGTTTGATGCATTTAGATTAGTCATTATTATTATTAGGGGAAAATACCTTTTACCCCTGTGGTTACACTCATTTTCTCATTACTCCCCTGTGGTTCATTTTGTAACACTTAACCCCATGTACTACGGACTGAAGTGAGACTGTTAACTTTTCTAACGGTAGTCCCACTTCAGTCATTAGTACAGGGGGGTTAAGTGTTACAAAAATGAACCACATGGGGGTTATGAGAACATGGGTGCAACCATAGGAGGGTAAAAGGTATTTTTCCCTAAAGAGTATGTATAGGGGCTTGGGGGTATTAACGTCATTTCCTTATTTTCCGTTAGAAAAGTTAACAGTTTCACTTTAGTCCGTAGTACAGGCAGGGTTAAGTGTTACAAAATGAACCACAGGGGGTTATGAGAAAATTGGTATAACACACGGGGTAAAAGATATTTTCCCCTTATTATTATTAACTTTTTTTAGTTTCTTGAAAAACTAAATTGTGGAAAATGCCCTAAACAACTGATTGCCAAATGGGCTCAAACTTTTCAATAATCTCAAAATAGTAATTAGTTACCCAATGGGCACTAAATGATAATCAAAAGCAATTCAGAAAATTACCCGAGCAATGATGGTTATATCAAGACTTGTACTCCCAAATGGCATGGCACTACTATTGATGACAGTGAGATGAAGCTTTTCAATCTCACTTAAAACTTTAGCCATGAAACCATTGTGATTCTTGCAGTGGATTCTAACAAGCACATTTTTGTCTGAAACCCTAACTTCAATCTCTGAGGCTGTTTGGCTGGAGCTACTCTCATAGTTTTCATCTGATGAAGAGGTGTCATTATCATGAGAAATCTGAGATCTCTTCACAGATATAACTGATTCTATATGTTTCTCTTTGGTCTCTTCCTCAAGTGTCTTCACATGTTCTTCAAGCTGTTTTATGTACTTAATAGCATCTGCTAGAATAGAAGCCTTGTCCATCTAAGTGAAAAAAAGGATCAAAATGCTACATGAGGACTCAATTACAAGATTATGTAGAATTTTAGGCAAAAAACTTTAGAAGTAACTACCAAGAGAATCAAATTTGTTTTTTTTTTTGAACGGCAAGTTTCATTAATTAAAAACATGTGGTGACAAATCACCACTAGTATACAACCCAAACCATACAAGATGTACAGCCCTAAACTAACCCGTCAAAGAATCAAATTTGTTAAAAAGACATGAAATGAAATTTTTTATATTTAATATCCATGTATAAAGGATCTTTCCCTAATAATAGATAATCTTAATGTCTATAACTGTAAAGTAAAATATTGGTCTAATGGATGTATAATTAATAGCCCAAATTAAGTGGCAAAAAATTAATAAGTGCTAAGAATTAAATATTGAATTTCTAGAACTGAAAGTTTTATGCTATTGAAATATTTACAGTACTGAGAATATTGTTTTACGTAGTATTTTTAGTATAATTTTTTTAATTAAATTTTTCAGTAGGTTTTCAGCTACCCTTTAAGTTAAGTTATGAGTCCTAATACATCAAACACACACAAAAAAAAAAGGAAAAAAAAAATTTTTAAGTGCTATAAATTTGCATTTATAGCACTTATCTGGATTATCAAACATGCCTGAAATTCCCTCATATTATATCAAATACTAAACAACTTTTTAAAAACTCCCTACAGAAAAAGCTCGTATACAATAGTTTTAATAAAAAAAAAATTCGTATTTCCGCTGAGATCACAAACTGACGTTATCGATACAATTTATTTTTTTTTTTTTTAAATTTTTTTTTTTTTTTTTTTAATTTTTTATGTTTAACTTATTGCATAAGAAAGGAAATTAACTTAGATTACAATAGAAGCAGAAGTGACATGGATCATACAAGAATTAAACTAGATATCCGTTATAAACAGAAGATATCAATCAACATCTACGAATGGTACACACATCTATATATGTAATACGCGAATAATTAATATTTTATAAATCACAAGAAAAAGAAAATTTTAAATTGTCTTATAGTACCTTTTTAAGGCAAGGAATGAGGGCAGAAAGAGCGACGAATCGCTGAGTGAGCTTTTCTCGACGCTTTCTCTCAGCCATAACATGATCTTGAGCTTGTACTAAATTCCTAGTTGCAGCATAAACTCTTTTAGTCCCTTTTCCAAATTCTAAGGCATTGTTTGGCTTCTCACATGAACCCTCTGAAGTGAAACATGGCATAATTTCCTTGGGCTTCCAAGAAAAGTTGAGATTTCCATTTAATTTCTGGGAATCGGTTGGGTTTGAGTTTTTGAAAGAAATGAGGTTGGATGAGTGAGAGTAAGAAGGTTTAGGGGTTATTTCTTCAGTTAGGAAAGACTTCTCAATCTTGAGTTGTTTTGTTGGTTTGTCAATGAAAATATGAGAAGTTTCAAATGGTGTGCTATTGAAACTGAGAGAAGAATTGTAGGACAAATTGCTTTCAGAAAAGAAAGATCTCAAGTTGAACTCATCAGTTAGTGAGTGATCCTCCACTCCCTATAAATTTAAAAAGAAAAAAAAAAAATCACATAGAGATCAAGGAAGAACCAATGAAAGGTACTGGGCACGTTTCACACCGCTTCTACTTTGCGAATCGCAAAAAAAAAAAAAAATAAATAAATAAATGTTTCTGCGATTGAATCACTTTTATTTTTTAATTTTTTTTTCTCCGACTAAATCAAAAAAAGTTTGATTTATAAGTTAAACGTTTTCATTTAAACTTTTAGATTTTTTGGAGTTTTATATCAATCATAGAAATTTGAGATTGCATCGTAGAAGCAGAAATAGTGCCAAATGGGTCCAAAAATATATATGTACATTTATACGCCTATATTTTTATGATTAGGTATAAAACAAGCTTACCATTTCTGATAACCATTTATCCGATGAGATTTCCATTATTGAAGCTTCTTTTGTTATCTCAGATTTAAAGGGGAGATCCTACAAGGCAATAAAATCTTGTAAATGAAGGAGCAAAAAACAAATAAGGTATAGAAAAACAATATTAATTTATTCCCAAGAAAAGCTTGAAAAAATAAAGTTTAATCGATCTATTTAGAATAAGAGAGACTTGGGCCATAGAAGCATATCAAAACCCATGAAATTAAATAGAAGATAAGACTCAAAGAACAAGAAGATGATTTGTTAATTAATTTGTCCAAAGTGTTATCTGAAAAATAAAATTCAAAAATAAGGAAAATGAAGCCCAAAAGAAGATATGCATATACACAGATATATATATATATATATATATAAATACACACACACATAATTGGAGATGCATGACAAGATTATGAATATGCACATATACACATATCTACAAGAGAAGGGAAGAGTGAAAAGCTTACCTTTGAAAGAAGGTTAATATTTAGAGTACTCAGAAACTTTTTCTTTTTCCAAATGGGAGTTAAATGGGCTCATGAGATGAGAGTTTTATCTTTCTTTTTATAATTGGACGTACGGCCTTCAACTTCAGGTGATGTGGCAGATTTAACTCTTATTCCCACGTGTGAAATGTTGTTCTCTTTCTCATTCACAGTTCAAATGCAGGCGTCCCTCTCTCTCTCTCTCTCTCGGTCAAAGATGGTTCCTCCCAGGTGGTTAAATTAAATATTTCTAACTTACATCACCTCCATGTAATATTACGCAATATCTATATAAAGAGTGATTGTAAGTATATAGAGTGATCACATTTCCCTCTATATCCGTATTATGAACTGAAGAGTAGTACATAGCTTCATCTCATATTGTAATTTGTATATATGTATGGGCGAAGCAAATATTTGATCTCAGGGGGCACAATTACATGCGTGATATTGGGGGCCGGGAGTGTTCCTGTGTAAATTGTTTTTGGGTAAAAACACTACAATTTTGAAATTTAAGGGTTTAAAAATTGTGTGATTGTTCCGTGCATTTGATAGGTAGTAGGCTGACAGTTAGAACGTGATCATTCAAAGACATAATTATCTCACTACAACTCTTTTAAAAGAAAAAATGTATTCTTTTTTTTTTTTTTTTTTCTTAGAAAAAAAAAAAGAATACATTTTTTCTGACATAATTATCTCACTACAACTCTTTTAAAAGAAAAAATGTATTCATATGTTTAGTTTTCATTTTTTCCCTTTTTTTTTAATAAGTAATTTCAATTATAAAATTAAGAATCCATAATATTTTTAAATGGATATCTATAAGGCCTTATTTGAGGCTAGCTAATTGACTAAATAAAATGCTTATTTGAGTGAAAATTATAATAATTTAATGACCAAAATGAGATTTTATGAGTCTAGAATGGGAAAAATAAAAAAAAATTAAGAGATGAATGCATAGAACATAAAATACAAAGGTTAAAAAAAAATAAATTCAAAAGTAATGGGAGGCAAGCAGGAAAGTGCCCCCTCTTACTTCCATTTATAATACTGATGTCGAGAAAAATTTGATGGGTGTGCATTTAGCCACTCCTATAACAAAAAAAATGATTAATTACAGTTTACCTTTGTGTGCATGGTTAGGTCCATTTTTACTTTACCTCATTATAGTTTAAAATAATTTTTTTGTGGTTTTAAACTAAAGTGAAACTACTAAGATTTCTCTCAAAATAGTCCCACAGAGGGATCAAATGTTAAAATTAGCCCACTTAGGAGAGTTTAAGTGCAAAAATTAACCCCACATAGGAAGTTTATAACCCCAAGATTAGATCCCCAAAGCGTTTAAATATTAAAAACTAGACCTACGTAGGTGGGTCAAATGGCAGTGTTATCTCCACATATCCTGCAGAGAATTACCAAAATTAACCTCACAAAGGAACTTAAGTGTTAATCTTTTTGGCCAATTTAAGAATTTTCATCAGTATTGAGTAAAATCTTAACAACATTATGTTAGTCCAAAGTTAGTCCGAAATCACAGGGGAGTTAAATGTCCACTTTTGAACCACAGGGGCTAAAATGAAAATGACTCTAACCATAAGGGGTAAAATGTATTTAACCCAAAAAAAGGCTAAATTACACTTTAGTACCCTGTAGTTTGGGCGAAGTTTCACTTTGGGCCCTCTAGTTTCAATTGCAACACTTTGGTCCCTGTAGTTTTGATTTGGTTTCAATATGGGACCTGCCTCTAACTCCGTCAATGTAACTTGACGGGACACTTATGTGCCTTGAAAACTTCAGGGCTCAAAGTGAAACTTCGCCCAAACTCTAGGGCCTAAAATGAAACTTCGCCCAAACTCCAGGGCCCAAAGTGAAACTTCGCTCAAACTATAGGGTACCAAAATGTCTCTAATAAATGAATTCATGTAAGGCGCGTGAGTTTTCCGTCAAGTTACATTGACGGAGTTAGAGGCATATCCCACATTGAAACCAAATCAAAACTACAGGGACCAAAGTGTTACAATTGAAACTAGAGGGCCCAAAGTGAAACTTCGCCCAAACTATAGGGTACTAAAGTGTAATTTAGCCCCCCAAAAAAAAGGAAAAACTCTGTTGTAGAGATGTCATTCACATATTTCTAGCCTGAATAAGGAGTAAATATTAGTATATACAACGAGAATACCATGTTAGTTGGTACAACGTACTAAAGACACACGGAGCTTGGAATTGATATATAGTACTCTCTCCGTCCCATAATAAGTGTCTATATTTCCTTTTTTGGATGTCCTACAATAAGTGTCCACTTTCCTAATTTGGCATATAGCTTTTACTTACTTTCCAAAACTACCCTTATAATAATGACAAAGTAGCATTTATTTGTGGGGTCAAAACAAGCAAAAATTCAAACACCCATCACATTTAAGGGTAAAATTGGAAAGTGACCATTTAATGAACCAAAAAAACTAATATAATATAACTTTCTTAAACAATGTACAAAATGAAAGTGGACACTTATTATGGGACGGAGGGAGTATATACATGTGTTCGTAGATGTCAAACACATTTCGTAGATAGTATAATTTCGAGCTTCTAGGGTTTTAACTTTTAAATATATATTGTGTGGCGCTATATATGTGACCGGGTATACAGTATATTGAAGGTTAAGAAGCTTAATTAAATATTTAAAAAAAAAACTAATTTCACTGATAAACAAAGATTCTGGACTCCATAATATATATAAAGCGGATATCTACCTTGAAAATTTGGAGTTAATTGAATAAATAAGATATTCATTTCGATGAAAATTTAGAAGAAAATTTCAGGATCAAAGTGACGATTTATGAGTTTAGAGGGGAGCAAATTAATTAAATATTCAAGTGGTATAAACACACAAGTTATAAAATGTACAAAAGTGAAAAAAAAAATTTATTTTGAACAGTTGAGGGGAGCAACTTCCCTTACACCTTAACTCCTCCCTTGAATAGACTTGAATTAGGACAACCTTAAGTGGTGAAGTCTTTAAAGACTAAGGCTATGTTTCAGTACTGAAAATAAAAATTTTAAATATTTATTCTTTTCAATGTGTTTGATAATATATAGTGCTTGTCGCTTAATACTGGAAAATTAGCCAAAAACTATTGAAAATATATGTCAAGTAGAATAATTGTACTGAAAAATTCACAAGATGCACAATCTACTTTTCATAAAAAATAATCTACTTGTTGACTATAGCTTCCTTAGCTTAAAATTTTTCATGTCTTAAATTCTAGTACTAATTAATTTTTCAATTTCATCTAACGGGCCTAAAATTGTGATAGAATGGTCTGTCCTGCAGCCCACCCTGGGTCAAATTTGTCGTGGATGGAACATCTATAGGAAAGCTAGGTCTAGCTGGAATTAGTGTGGGATGTTAAGCGACAATTGTGAATCTGTTAAGGGCTTGTTCTGCATAGGTTTAGGCTCAGCTGATTCCAATTTCACAAAATCGGTAGTAATTCATGAATCTCTCGGTTGGTAGGTCACCTTTTTGTAGATTAATTCTCTTGCTGAATTCAGAATTTAATTTGTTGACCCGAAAACTTATGGCATGTTTTGCTTATTTCTTCCAATTAATATATGGGCCTTCGCCGTACAAAAAAAGGAAAAAAAAAAGAGAGGGTAAAGTAGGATTTAGCCCATAATCCTAGCCTTTTCTTGAAATAGATCATTCCTATATCTGAATCTAATAATTAATCCATTTGTGTTGTTAAAGACATAAATACCCCTATATTATCACCCCCCCCCCCCCCCCACTACACCATATGGGCCAATTTCTAACGGACAGGTTTTAAGCTTTCTAACGGATATATCCGTTATTTCTAACGGATATATCCGTTAGAAATGAGAAAAATCCGTTAGTAATGACCCTTCATATGGACATACATTTTTTCTAACGATTTTAAAAACAATATTAACGGATATATCCGTTAGAATGTATTTACCGAAATTAAATATATAATGCAAAAAAGAAGAAAAATAAATAAAATAAAAAAGAACATATATCTGGTAGCCCTATTCTTTCCCCAAAAACACTAGCAAAGGAACAGAAGAGGCGAGAGAGAGAGAGAGGGGAGATCTGGTCGCCCCTCGCCGTCACTGTTGTCCCTCTCCGCCGAGATCAACAGGTACTCTCCCTTATTCCTTCATCTTTCTTCTTCTTCTTCTTCTTCTTCTTCTTCTTCTCCTCTTATGATTCAAGCCCTAATTCTTCCTTCTTCCTTCTTCTTCTTCTTCTCATCAAATTCAAGCCCTAATTCTTTCCCCCCAAACTCGAGATGCTTCATCAGCCACGTTAGCACTGAGATTGTCCCTAGATTCATTTTTTTCCAGCTATACCCTAACTCACATAGATATGTTGCTGCGAATAGAGTGTTCTATACAGATTTGCAATCTTTGCGAATTAATTCTAATTTGAAATCTGTCATGCAGATTAGCATATCTCACATTGAAACATCTGCATCTTGACTCAATGTTGAACCAAACAGAACACAAGTGTGGTTATTGCACCTGGATACAATTAAAAACAGGATGTGTTTTTGTCATTTTCAAATGATTTTAATTGTTAATGAAGTCTATATGTTGTATGTGCAGGAAGGGAAACACCTTCAGTTGCTGGTATTATAAATCCTCGTGCTGAGGGATTTCAGAAACTCTTTTTTGGTCAGGAGGAAATTGCCATCCCTGTACATGCAAGGTAACTCTTACCTGATGATGATGAAAGTATTTCAAGTACGTGAAATGTTTTAAATTACACATTAATGCTTTGAGAAGAAATTTCTTATATCAGATTACATGGATCTCTTCTGAATTTCTTGCCTTTCTAATTTACTTAAATGTTCATTCTTTCGACAAGCAAGAGTTTTATGAGCCAAAGGGGGATGCATCCCATATATAAAAGGAATTCGAAGATAAGGGAAAGATCCCTTAAAACCAAAAATAGAGAGATCTGAGAAAAATTTCTTTAATCCGTGTATAGGTATAACATTTGCTTCAAAAGTTTTTTTTTTTATACAAGTAATAGTGTATTAAAAAATGCGTTTAGGGAGTAAAACCTGTGTACGTGCATGCAAGGTATTCAGGAGTCACCTTAGACTCTATCTATACGACTCAAGCCACCTATAAATCTATACTGCAAGGAATCATCAAAATCCTTATTCCATGAGATGGAAAACAGAAAATACCGACGGTCCCAAGAAAACCTCATAATGGAGAAAGTTGTGTGTGTAAAAGCAGTTAGAATTCGTTTTGCCCTGCCTGCCCATTTCGTTATTGGTAAAGATCGCAGAAAGAGTACCATCCAAATAAGAAACGCAACCTTGGATGCACTTTAGCTTTCTAATATGCATTTCAAAGAAACTTTCACCTGCCTCCCCAACAAGGAGCCTAGTAGAACGATCTAACCGCACACCTTATGAGTAGCGATGCAGAAGGATTTAATAAAGTCGAAAGCACTGGAATTAAGTATGATGCCGTCTTAATCATATTCAAAATACTATTTATCATAAGAAGATTAAGTCATAGTTGAATAATGTGTGTAAATTTTCTATCGAAGTTTGAATAACAGAGCATCTATAGGAAGGATTTGTCAAGAAGTGCTTGAGCCATTTACAAGCAACAAAATACCAAATTCGGATAATTCCAATGTGTTATTGCAGAAGACTTTACTATACATCTGTGTACGTGTCTTTGTCCATGTGGGCTGATGCCATAGAGAAAGGGGGAAACTATATCTTCAAATCATTTATAATAACGTTAGGATGCAGGGAAGAGGAGAAGGGGTGACAAGGAGCCTGTATGAATCATTATTGGTAGTTAAACTTGAATCATATGTGACTGGACCAAAAAAACACAAGATCACGTATAAGTAACACAATGACGACAAACTGGGAGTACAAAACAACAAATGAAAAGAAGACTAAACACTGAAAGTAACCACCTGCTGTAGATTCTCTTGCATTTCATGGAATATGGAGATGTTGCCAACATATGAACTCCTGAAGAGACAGATGATAAGAGGTTAAGTCCTTTCTTTTTCAATGAAATTTCAGAACTATTCTAGTTAGAGAACATCATTAAATAATCCAAATGGCTAGATGATAAATAATAAAGTAAACTCAAAAAGGTAATTACAGGACCTCAGTCCATCCATTTCTAATATTATCATAGTATACAAGAGCTACAATAGTTAATACTCCCAACAATGTATATGAAGTTTCAACATAATCATCTTTTGTGTACAAACAGTCTTACATTGATAGATGTTGAAATTAGAGATGAGTACAGGCTATTATTTTAATCTCAAACTGATGTATGATGCACCAATAACTAATTTCAAGCACGTGATCCATTTTTTTTTCTCTAGATCTTCTTCTACTGAATGGGGTAGTTTTGAGCAGTGCAGCTCACTGTTTTTGTGGACCTTCACCACTTCTCCTCAAAGTGTGGCTACTGCATAACTCTAGACAGCTGAATGATGGATGGACCTTTACATTTTGTGCTTTAATAAGGGATCTGAATACTTTATTTTTTGTTTTTACGGTGCTGAATCACTTTAAACTGAAAGACTAATCATTTTCTCCCCATCTCTTTGGTACAGGATGACTCATATTTGGACAGTTACATTAGCACAATTGGTGTTGACTTCGTAAGAAAGGACACTTTGTGGGTTGATATTTGGTTAATTTGGCATGGTTGATGATTCTGATGCTTTTCTTGTTAAATGACACAGAAAATACGCACTGTGGAGCAAGATGGAAAGACCATTAAACTTCAAATTGTAAAGCTTCTTTTCTGTGGTAATTTAGTTAGGTCATTGCCTAGGACCCAGGAAAACAAATCCTATCATTTTGTGAGCTGGCAGAATCCAATATTCCGTTCTTCTTGGATTTACGTTTTGCATGCTCGCATCTCCAGGAGTTGGTGGTTTTGGAGCAGCTGTGTATTGGGTATCTCCATTTTCTTCGATCATCTAACTTATATTGTAAAATATATGGTTAAGATCATTCAGTTGGTTCAACTCTTCACCAGTTCTTTTATCGTGATTTCCAATTTTCCCCTCCATTACGTTCATTTGTTGATGCACTGCAAAATAGGTGCCCGAGGAAAATTGGAATGTTCATCTTGCTGCACTGGATCTTCTTCGCTGTTTCTCTTTCCAACTATTATTGATTTAAATACACGTTCATCTTCTTTTCTTTTCTTTTTCTTTTTCTTTTTCTTTTATTTATTTTATTTTAATTTAATTTTATGTTTTTTCATATGGAACATGCAGTGGGACATTGCTGGTCAGGAACGTTTTAGGACAATAACTAGCAGCTACTACCGCGGGGCACATGGAATTATAGTAAGCTCATTTCTGTTTTGGCTGCATTAATTTCAATTTATCACATTCGTGCTGTTCCCACCTTGAGTTTAATTATGGTGATTGACATCTATTTAATTACGTTGGCATATCTTGCAGGTAGTATATGACATGACAGACCAAGAGAGTTTCAACAATGTTAAGCAATGGTTGAATGAAATAGACCGTTATACAAATGAGAGTATAAACAAGCTGCTTGTTGGAAACAAGTGTGACCTTACTGCTAACAAAGTTGTGTCATACGAAACAGCTAAGGTAAAATTTTCTCTCTTTACTCTAATAGGTTTTTTTTTTTTTTTTTTTTTTTACCATTTCGTAGAAGGGAATTAGAAGAACTTAAAACTAAGGATGTGTCTCTCTGGTGTTGGAAGGCATTTGCGGATGAAATCGGCATTCCCTTCATGGAGACAAGCGCGAAAGATGCTATTAATGTGGAATAGGCTTTCATGGCCATGACTGCTGACATAAAGAACAGGTACTTATTTTGTGTATTTTATATGCCCTTTAAATAATTTGTACTCTAATTTCTAGGAAAGCAAAGGTGCATAGTAAATCATGATGTCCTGCAAGGGGAAAACTATGTTATGACAAGAGTCTGTTCATACTGGTTAAGAACACCTATTGTTGAATTTTTCATATATTCAAAGGTTGATAGAGACTAGGGAGTGTGAGAGAATGAGAGATAGAGAAGCTATCGAACGGTAAATGTTACACAAACAGATTTTCAGCAATGAGATGTGGTTCTACCCTGTCAATTAGGGGGCACATTTATAGTCCTCCACCTAAGATGATAAGAGCCAGTAAACTATGAATCACGGACACAGATACGCCTACACGGACACGACACGACACGACACTGGTACAGCAACACGACAAATCCTAAAAAAATGATGACACGACATGGTGGGGATACGCAATTTTTATTTTTCTTTCCTTTAGGTGCTTATTTATAGGCCATAAGAACTGAAAATAGAAAGCAATCTCAAAACTATCGTAATCAAAATGGTAAACTATAACGGTTAAAATTCAACAACTAGAAAGCCTAATTACTACCAAAATAGGAAAAAAGAAATACTAGAAAACACTGAGGGAATTATGAAGGAAAATGAGATAAAATTCTCTGATTTTACTACTAAAACTGAATGCCAACAGCAATCTCTCCATTGCATATCATATTTTACATATCTATGCCACACAAAAGTCTGTATATAAGACTATAAGAGATTACAGTAGTTGTACTCTAGCCAATACAGAACCTGAGAGTCCAGAATTAACCACTGAAGGCCTAAGAAGTACTGATACTATGAATATTAGACACTAAAATCCTTAAAATAACAATAATACTTTGGCCATGAATCTTTCTTAACATTATCATTTTACGAACAGTAAAACTACTGACCTAAAACTGCTGATCAAAAACCATATTTGACTTACATTTCAACCTAATAGAAAGTTTCCAACCAAATACTACGCTGGATAGCAACCTAAGAAAGATAACTAACCCAAGCAAAAGTAAGACTCCTTGAATATGGAAACCATAATCAGAACAACTTAAGAAAATGGAAATCTTAAGGATACTAATCTTTGGCAAATAAAACAATCTATAACTTCTGTTTGGTACTTGGTGCAAAATAGGCTGTATCGATTACAAAACTTAGGATGGTCTTTGAGGTTGTGTTCTTTGAAATAATTCACTTAGCTATATACGTGTGTTATATAATGGAGTCATGGTTGCCAGGCATTCAAAGAGCCTGCCACATGGTATTACCATTTAATTACCCTTAGTAGATTCTCGGATAATTCAAATCCCTTTTCATATTTTTTGACCTTTTAACTACCCTTAATAAATCTGTGTGTACTTGAAGAGTTGTTCATGTGTGGGGTTTAGTATTCTCAGGTTCATGTTTCTTTACGAAAAGATGTTTCCAAACTAAATGGTTTTTTTATTGTGGTAGTTACATGATATGATTAGATACATGGATTAACGTATATAAATACTTGTGTAGTCGGGTCATTTTGTGAGCCCATTGGCTAATGCAGTGGAGCCCAGTATTTTATACCATTAATTAATTCTCATTTAATCTTGTGTCCCACTGCATTAGCCAATGGGAGAGAAGGGTGAGCAAGGGTGAGCAAAGGTGAGCAATTTTGGGGTGGGCAAAAATGTATTCTAATTATTAGCACTTAAGAGGCTATTAATATTGCTTTTCTCTCTATTTTTTCTTTACTTGGTGTTTTTAAAATTAGATGATATTTTTCTTTTACAAATACATTTGCCGTCTTTCTAAGAGGAAAATAGAAACTGATTTCTTATGTTAGCTTTTTTGAAAAACTGAAAATGTGATGTTCAGGATTAAAAGCAAGGGTGTGCATATTGGAACTTATTGGCTTATTTTATACCATGAATCTTACGATCCTAATCCAATATTGGCAGCGACTACATGACTTGATATGACTTGGAATTGTTTATAGCTCATTGCAATCAGTTATTGGTTTCATTTCACTTAAATGTATGTTTTATTCGAATTTCAGGTAGAGAAAGCTAGGAAGCATTTGGACAAAATAGATGACTTCGAAGAGCCACTTCCAAGCAATGGTTTATTGAGGTGGAGAGAGTGAATTTTTTTTTTTGTGTGTGTGTTAGATTCAAATATATTTGAAATGTATGTGTGTTGGGGTGGGGTGTGCTAGGAGCGGGAGGAGATTTTGATCCAGATAGAGAAGTATGAATGAAAATTTGTTTGTGAATTGTAACGGAATACCACAAATTGATTATATGAGCATTGGAATGGAATTTTGAGAAATATATAGCTTTTCTTTCTTTCTTTGTTCTTCTACAATTTTTGTCATGTAGAATTTTAATGTTGCAATTCAATTAATTATGCTTGTTAATTAGGTGAAAAAAAATAAAATTGGGAAGCATATAAATAAATAATTTTTTTTAGATTTATGCATATTTCTAACGGATATATCCGTTAGTAATAGTTGACAAACCGTTAGTATTCAATATTAATCTTTTAAAATTAGTTGAAAAAACCGTTAGTAAGTAGTGTCTAACGGATATATCCGTTAGAAATCCTTTGATTTACTAACGGATTTACTAACGGATATATCCGTTAGTAAAATTAATTTTACTAACGGATATATCCGTTAGTAAATCCGTTAGTAATATTACTAACGCTAAAATACTAACTAATCCGTTAGTAATATTACTAACGCTAAAATACTAACGGATATATCCGTTAGTAATGTTTTTTCCAACGGAAATATCCGTTAGTAATGAGGCCATATGGTGTAGTCCCCCCCCCCCCCCTCTCTATCTCTCTCTCTCTCTCTCTATATATATATATATATATATCAAAGATATTATTTTCAAATTCAAAACCCAATAGAGAATCTGCAACTATGCATGGATAGAGATTTCTACTAGAGAGAGAAAGAGGAAGAGAGAGGGGGAGAAAGAAGAGAGAGATACAGAGATCGAGAACATTAATCAAGATCGATGATCCATGTAGACTGTATAAATTCGATGCTATTTTTATTGAAGCAAGGAAGTTTGGGATCCAGAATTGCGACGGCTAGGGTCCTGGAGTCGATTGCGATCGATGCAGAGTCGAAGCAGTTCATCGCCAAGCACAGCTATGTACTCTCAAAATGTTCAGATCGATTAGCAAGCTCCGAATCAGACCCGAACGCAATCAAGGCCAGTTTGTCTTGCTTGATTTGTGTATCAATGTCAAAGAGAATTAATCAAATCGAGACTAGTCCGTCTGGGAGCTATGAAAAAATTGGGAAAAATGCTATCCGATTTGAAACTAAGCGTTCCGGGGATAGAAAATGTTTTGAAGGTTCTAGAAATGGAGCATAACCTCCCTAAGTTACTTTTGGATGCGATAGTTTGGCTTGTATACTTAGTAGTTTAATGGCTTGTAAACTTAGTAGTTGTAATGGAGCATAAGTTCTCAAAAATTTCACAATACAGTGTGAATTTCTCATCAATAGTTTAATAAGAAATTTTGGAAAATACTGATCATAGTTGAAATTTCTTATAATATCTCAGTGTTTGATATCTTATTTTTGATTGAGAAATTGTTCATCCACTACAACAAAAATGGCCTATAGAGACATTTATTTTGAGACAAAAAATAAAAGTGTCTTTAGAAGTTACTTGTAACGACATATATTTTTTCGTCTCTACAAAAGAAACTAATTGTCTTTAAAAGTTACTTGTAAGGACACATAATTTTTGGTCTCTACAGAAGAAAATAATTATCTTTAGAAGTTACTTGTAAGGACATATGATTTTTGGTCTATGAAAAAGAAAATAAGTGTCTTTAGAAGTTACTTGTAAGGACACATAATTGTTCATTTCTTAAGAAAAAAAAAAACATGACTTTAAAAATTACTTGAAAAACACATAATTTCCTGTCTCTACAAAGAAAATAAGTGTATTCAAAAGTACAAAATAATGACACTGATTAAATTTTTTTTCTTCTTTATAAATAGTGAATTGTCTCAATAAGCAAAAAAAAATAAAAATTTAACATAACAAGAAAAACGGCATGTCCCGATGTTTAAAAATATACCTTTAATTACCAGCATTTTTTTAAAAAAATAAGTGTTGCTAATTACCAAGATTTTAAAGAGCACTCGCAAATACTTGCACTTAGTAAAGTACCAGTTTCTCGATAGACCTGTTATCTATTTGTGTGATTCCTTACTATTATTTATGCGTAATTTTATCAGTTAATTGAATCAGAAATTTCACAAGGGAATTGCAATTTCTCAGTATTTTAATCAGGGATTTTCACAAAAAGTGGGAATTTCTCAGTTTTTAATTGAGAAATAGGAATTTCTTCGTATTTTAATGAGAAATTTCTCAGAAATAAGGTATTTCTTAGTATTTTAGTTAGGTATTTCGCAAAAGAGTAAGAACTTCTCAGTTTTTAAGTCTGCAAAACGTATGAAATAATTTGAATTTCAACCAAAAGATCATGGTGAGCAAATTAAGGAGATCCCTTGTTTTAAGGGAACATAATCCCATTATCAGTTAATGAAAACCACAAATCAAACAAAACATCAATAAAAATCATAAAGAAACTCTATCATATTCGGTTCGAAATTTTTAGTTTATTATGAAAATTTCTCAGTAAACGTTTGATCATCACCTTTTCAAAGAAGTACAATTTTTTTTTCCTACAACTCAAACAATACAAACACGAAAACACAGAGACGCATATATGAGTAAGATATGTATTATAATGACAGCCAAACTGGATGAATCAAGCTGCAAAACATATTAAATAATTTGAATTTCAACCAAATGATCATGGTGAGCAGATTAAGGAGATTCCTTCAATTCAGGGAAACATAATTCCATTATCAGTTAATGACATTAACTTCAAATCTATATCCATATGTCCATATACAGATACACGAATATACAGTACGGATCTTAAGCAAACCATAAAAAATGGGCCTAAAAGACGGATTGTGTAAAGACTGAGCAATTCTCATAGAAGACTGAGAAAATTTCACAAAAGACTGAGAAATTCTCACTCTTTGAAAAACGTATTAAATAATTCGAATTTCAACCCAAAGACCATGGTGAGCAGATAAGGATATCCCTTGAATTAAGGGAACATAATCTCATTATAAGTTAATGACATTAACTTCAAATCCATATATGTCCATATTGATACACGAATATATATATATATATGTATATAACTGGCCATGTGAGTAAGGGCAGTTTAGACATTAAAATTTTATTAAATTGGTGAAAATGACCTATTTCTAATTAACATGCCTAATTAAGGGTCTATTTCAAATCTAGCCCTTCCGATGGATTAACTTCTAATTAAATGGCTAGAGAGAGATTATTTCTTACATTTCTAAAAAAAGAATGAAAAGAAAAAGAAAATAAAAGAAAATAAAAAAAATAAAAATAAAAAAAGAAATGTACGTACTAACACACCTAGACATGCACTATGCTTACAAGGGATCCATGGGGACAAAATTTTTCTTCAAAATGTGTATGACAGATGCATGTGAACAGAATCACTATCATAATGAATACTTGCTCCTGAGTAATGTTATTGACACAATTTCATGTGGTAGATATTATAATCCAAATAAAATTCCAAATTATTTGCATTTTTCTTTCTTTTTCTTTTTCCCCTATTTGAGAAAATTAGATCTCTAGTGCCTAGATCATAAGCTGAAAACCCATGTGTTTATACACTATGACACGCACAAAATTGGCTCTACACTCTATGATCAGGCGGTCTGGACTACGCGAGATATCCCTAGCGGTATATGCTGAGCCCCGAGCAACAGGTCGGGAAAGACCGCGCAAGCACGGCTTGTCACCGGGACAGCTCACCCAGGCCCCAAGGCATGATCCAGAATGTTCCAGACAGTTTCCTATACAAGTTAGAAGGCTAATGGAAAGTGCAAGTCATTTCCTAATCCAATTAGGAAACCCCTTTGATTGATGCCAATCAATCCTAAATCAGATTGTATTTCCTTATACTTGTATGAGTAGGTTTCTTGCATCTATAAGAGAGACCACTCACCCCTCTGGAAAAGGATCAACTTTTCAGTCTGCATTGCACCTCTATAGCAATCATCATCACGCCCGGCCGACCTACGGTAGCTCCAAACTATTGTTGGTTCACCACAGGTCCCCGACTTTTTACAGTATAGTGAACGTGCTCAGACATACACGTGGACGTAGGTTCCTTCATTAATAGGGTCGAACCACATACAAAAAACCAGTCTCTCACTCTTTCTCTCCTTAAACTGTTGTAATTTATCTTGCCCAAATTTTGGCATCATCAGCTTAGCGCCATCTATGGGAATCGACAAGTTTCTCATTAGATCACCGCGATCCTCGCATAACTCTTGAAGATCCAGCGTCAATCCCAGCAGCAGATCGAAACCCTGTTGGCTCAACAAAGCAATCCTCCAGTGGCCGAGAAATAGCCCGGGAACTTTGCATACGGTCGGGAACCGATCTTGACCAGACAACGTGCCCGAGCCAATCCGTCCCGCGTTGAGGATTCCACAGACATCAAAGGTAGTCGTGCTGCCTGAGAGGAAAGGCAAGAGCGCATGGCCCGGGAATTGGTCCAAGGTCACTCGGTCAAGAGCTGAGGTGACCTTAGGAACACGATCAGCCAGAGTCAAAGCCGAGCCCAATCCCAGAGGACAGCGCACTGCCATGAAGAAGAAGCCTCTTCCACTAGCCCGACCAACCCCCTAGATACCGGTCGAGAATGTGTAATGGCCCATATCTAGAATTTGAATAAACAGATCGACAAAATGGCCAAAGAGACAGCCCATAAAGCTACTCAGGACCATGTCAATACCGAGACAGAGCCACCGTTCTCTCGCCTGATTACAAGGTTTGCCATCCCACAAAAATTCAAGCAGCCTCACTTGGATTCATACAACGGTTCAGGTAGCCCGCTAGACTATGTCCGAACCTACAAGGTCCAGATGGCTCTCACCACCAATGCCGACGAACTATATTGCTTGACCTTTCCCAACACTTTGAAAGGCCTAGTCGCTCAATCGTTTCACTTCCTGAAGCCCCGATCGGTCAGAGACTTCAAGGAGCTAAGCAAGCAGTTCATCGGTATGCATGAACGACCAAAACCTGACATACAGTTGCTGACTGTCAGCCAAAGGAATAATGAGTCCCTCAAGGAGTTCACTGACTGGTTCAACCTGGAGAAGCTCGGGATCTATGACCTTAATGAAACCGTCGCTATTACAGCCTTCTGCTCTGGTGTTCAATACACCAAGTGCGCCACGTCGTTGCACAGAAGCCGGCCAGCAATCTTGGTTGAACTCTCAAAGAGGGTTGGAAAACACATTAAAGAATTTCTAAAGACCAAAGGTCCCGGGCACTTAAGCGACGAGCCTTCCAGAAGTAGGCAGAAGCGTGAGCACCCTGGGAAGAACAATGTAAAGGAGCCTAGTTATTCTGGCAGCTCCTCCAGTTCACAGCGGTCCGAGTCCGACAGCCCCGACCCCGACCTCTAGTTCACAACAGTCTGAGTCCGGCAGCCCAGCCCAGACCTATAGTTTGTAGTAGTTAGGATCCAGTGATCCCGAACTTGCCTCCAGCTCAGAGTAGACAGGAGCCCAGTGATCCTGATGCACCCTCTTGTCTCCAACTACAAGTCCAGTGATCCAGTGACAAGTTCAACTACAATGGTACTTTTTCCCGACTGTAGCACAAAGCTCAATTTACCAAAGTGCTCCTACAAAGATTCGGATCGCCGATCAATTCCTCGTCGATCCCCGGAGCACACAAAAAAGACCTCGGGTTCAACTCTCGAGGCATTAAAAAGTCCTCGGGTCAACCCCAAGGCAACCAAAGACCACTGTTACGCAGTAGGCAAAAGACCTCAGGATTACACCCGTGGCATAAAATGATGGAAAAATTGGGTTTAAAGCGAAATTTAAAAGCACAGCAGAAAGATTGAGTTTCAAAAAAACTTTTGGTATCCCAGGATCTACTACTCGTTAACTCCATAGATGCGTACACTAAAGAGGGAGAAGAAATATACCTCAGGTCTTGAACCCAATTCTGATTTTCTTTCTCCGGGATGGTGCAGCAACCTCCACTAGGTTGTCTTCACCCTTATGTCTCCTACGAATGCTTCCCGGATAGGCTAGAGATGGTGGGATCTCTAATGGAGAGGATAAGGAGGGTTTGAGATCTCTAAAACAGTTTCTGCAGCTTTTGACATTCAAAACAATGATTAAAAACATTTAGTATGCAGCTGCCCTATTTATAGATGTCCAGAACCGACCTAACATTCGAGCGATCGAAGTGCATTCGATCGATCGAGACTTTGATCGATCGAACCAACTTAGATCGATCGAACCCTCCAAGACTTCAATCGATCGAGACACCTTCGATCGATCGAACCCACCTTGACTAGGTCCTCATGTGCCTTTCCAAGCATTCTAGCGGAGCTAAGAGTGGGACCTTCTAGGCTCTTTATTGTCGGCTCATACCAGTTTGTTAATTACCATGACCAAACTCTTTGATCAGCAAACTAACTAACTGGTTAGTTAATGTTTACTCCACTATAAAATGATAACTGAACTCCAACGCAAAAGAACATATCCGAAGCGATAACTAGACTTGTATGTTGTACTAATGTCCCTCTACCTTCAACATTCATAATCATATTTAGGTAGTCGGATAACTGTTACTGTCAACCTGAATCATGATTACTTCTTGTATTCCTTGAGTCCCATTCACCATTAATGATTACCAAACATGCTGATAACTACTTATCAAGAAGACTGCAGTTCTCAATAATCAACTTGGTGACATTCTTAAAGGAATGCTTACTCTGAATCAGAGAGTATATTCTATCTTGACAATATATGTTCACAACCCTATGAACATGACATACCCAAGATACCCAGGTGTTGATCTTCTATAGACCTCACTGATTGGTAAGTCAAAGCAGATCCACAGTCTGTGTTCATAATCGTCTCAAGATTAAGAACACATGCCTTATACAAGCTATGAGTTCATATCGACTGATTGATAGTCTTGAGTGTCAATAGGAAAGCTCAGGTTCGTTAATGCACTATAAGCACTAGCATATTAACTAAGAGTTACACTCTAGTGATTGAGATTAATCACTCCATCCAATGGTAGTTAATCATGGTATAGTGTAAACCTGATGAGATATCCAGTCTCACCATCCATTGTGACAAGTTCTAAGTAACAAAGAATAGTAATTCGTATCTCACTTGTACGTATCTCATACATACACTAATTACTTACTATGATACTTATGGATAACAATTATCTCATGAAAGAAACATACATAACTAAATGTAAAGCCGATATCCATATATTAAAATGCTAATGTCTCATATATAAAGTAATGGTTTGAGGGCACAAACCCAACATAAAAGACCTCGGGATCACGCCCGAGGCATTGGCTTCGCTTAGGCACATAACCTACAATGGGGGCAAATCCCCGTAGGTAGTTGATGATACCAAGCTCCAAAAGACCCTGGAACTACCAACGTTCTAGGTTAGCTACCAGTAGTAATTGTTCCCGCAATGCCTGTCTCAGCAAAAGCTTGGGGGACAAGATGGAATAAAAACAACAGGAAGTCACACCGAGTATTTACAGGCCTTGGGGTTAACTAAGTAAGACTCTTAGACAACCCGGGTGCCTTCAATATTCAAAGGCACAAATTCCACTTAGGCCTAAACCAACGATGGAGGTAGCTAAAATACCTTAGGTTGGCCCATGATAGAGGAGTAAAAAGGACCCTAAAGTAACACTCTTTAAATCAGCTCTACCAACACGATCAAACTCTTCTCCCAACAGGCTTGACAAAGGTTTGCTGGGCGGAAGATAACCATCCAGGGGAGTTAGCATAAAAAGGACTCTAAAGCAACACGCTTTAGGTCAGCTTTTCTAACATGGTCAAATTCTTCTACCCATAACATTGACTAATGTTTATAGGCAAAAGATAACCATCCTGGGAGCTAACTCAAGCAAAAGACTCCGAATTAGGCCAAGTCTCAACTCTTAGCCAATTCTCGAGCACTTAAAGATTCCGAATTAGGCTGAGTCTCAACTCTTAGCCAGTTCCCGCGAGTTCACCAAACTCAGAAGCTCCGAGGTAACTTTCTCGAGCGATCAACATATTTCCAAACTTGACTCAATATAGCATCAAGCCAACCTTAGAAATGGGGGGTAACTGATATGCCCAAAATTGGCTCTACACTCTATGACCGAGCAGTCTGGACTACCCGAGACATCACGAGCAGTGTATGCTAAGCCACGACCAATAGATCGAGAAAACCACACAAGCACGGATCGTCATAGGGACAACTCACCCAGGCCCCAAGGCATGATCCAGAATTTTTCGGATAGTTTCCTATACAAGTTAGAAGACTAATGGAAAGTGCAAGTCATTTCCTACTCCAATTAGGAAACCCCTTTGATTAATGCCAATCAATCCTAAATTAGATTGTATTTCCTTATCCTTGTACGAGTAGGTCTCTTGCATCTATAAGAGAGACCACACACCCCCATGGAAAGGGATCAACTTTTCAGTCTAAATTGCACCTCTATAGCAATGCATCATCACGCCAGGTCAACCTACGGTAGCTCCAAGCTATTGTTGGTTCACCACAGGTCTCCGACTCTTTACAGTATAGTGAACGTGCTCAGACACACACGTGGACGTAGGTTCCTTCATTAACAAGGCCGAACTACATACAAAATATATGTCTCTCACTCTTTCTCTCCTTAAACTGCTCTAATTTATCTTGCCCAAATTTTGGCATCATCACACTATAAACGACAAGAAACACAAACCCTTTATAGTCCTAAATTTGTTGGTGTCGAGAAGTTTCCCAAGATAGTAAGAAATACAAGAAATATCTTAGCATAGATTGTTATATAATTAGTATTGAGAGTTCAACCAATTATCATTTGTGAAGTAACAGAATATTATATATATATATATAAGGAAGGCTCTTAAGTGAACTGGGTAGAGTAAACTTATCCAGTGAACTGGATTTTAAGCCTAAAAGAAACAGCGGGCCAGCGGGGCTCAAGACGGGGCGCGGTTCAGTGGAGCAGCCCACAGGTTCTTTTAGGCTTAAAAACCAGTTCACTGGGTAAGTTCACTCTATCCAGTTTACTTAAGAGCATCTCCCATATATATATATATATATATACGGTGAGGCTCTTAAGTGAACATGGTTGAGTGAACATACCTAGTAAACATGTTTTCTAGCCTAAAAGCACAACTTAAACATAAATACACATACATACATATATAAAGGGTAAGATATATTTGGACCCTCAAATTATACCATGTTTGGCACTTTGGTCCCTAAACAAATGTTTCTGCATTTTTGTTCATCAACTAATGTTTTGTGGCACTTAATCCATTCTTGAACTTTTAGTTGTTGAAAGTGATTGAAAAAGCCAGTCTCCTTTTTTTTTTTAATTTAAAAAAGGGTTAATTCCATATACACCCCTATAGTTAGACTTTTTTCTTTTGGCCCCTGTTTTATTATTTGGTCAATCAAAAAGTTTTGTTAGATGTAGAAAAACCATGAGAAGACACTCCAGCAGTAGCAGAGATCAATTAAAAAAATATAAATCTATCAAAGAACTCAAAAGTTATTGCCATACGTGGGCCGTGGCCAGGGACGGATCCAGAAATCTAGTCTAGGGGGGGCGAAAATATACGGGGGTTCCTCGAAAGAAAATTTTTTGGCATTTACTTACACATTTTTGATAATGAGATAACTATATAAGGAAGGAAAAATACAAACAATTTGAATCAACAAGGTATGGAGCAATTTGTAAACTAAATTCAGAATTTACATTTATAAATACACCAAACTTGTTCAAAACTTATATATACACATAAGATTTTTAAACAAAAATCTAAGGGGGGGCGAGCTTAATAATTTAGAAAAAAATTTAGGGGGGTGAGAACATGTATTTACGAATAATACTAGTATAATTAAGTGATTTTTTCCAAATCTAGGGGGGGCGGTCGCCCCCCCTCGCCCCCCCCCTAGATCCATCCTTGGCCGTGGCCTATGTACGCTTAATGTTACCCGTTGAGTTTAACTAATTTACTAACGGTTTCACATTAGTCCAAACCAAAGGGTAAGGGTGGCCGTGTGCCGGGTGAGTCGAGTGTGACCCCCCACTCGGCCATCCATCTGAATTCCATTGGGTGATGAGTGTAGCACCCGTCATCCATCCGTAAAGTCGGGTGAAACCGATAGATTTATCGGTTTTGGATGGAGTGGGGTTGGTTTCGGGTGAAACCCGACAGAGAGTATACAACATGCTGAAACATTTTTTATAACCTCTATGTACAACTTGTTTTCCACTTTTTTGTACAACATGAAACACTTTTTTGCCAACTTTTACAATAATAATAACAATAATATACTTGTTATTTTATCATTATCCCACATCAAAAGCAACCGTACAAATTATAATAACAACATCAAGTTCATGAAAGACTTGATAAAAAAAATAAAAACAAAAAGAGTGAAGTCTGAATGTAAATGTCTAAAAAGAGTATTTATATTAGGAGATATAGGGTTACAAATTACACTATGTATATACCTAGTCGGGTAAGTTGTTCACAGGTCAATTAACACATAAAACTGACATCCGACTCGAAGTTGGTTGGGTCTAACAATTGAAACCCGTGACTCCATCCGCAACCTATATAAACCGACTCAAAAGGCTCGGGTTGGTCGGTTCGAGTCGGGGTTCATGGGTCATCGGTTTTTTTTTGGCCAGTCCTATAGTATAGGGGATATTATTTAGGGGTGTACATCCCTCGGTTCTGTTTTTTATTTATTTATATTTTTTTCGATTTTTTTATGTTTTAAAAACATACCGAAGTAATCAGTTCGGTCGATTTTGTCGATTTTTGGTCAGTTTCGTCGGTTCAGTTTAGTTTAGTTTTAAGCTATGAGTAATTTTAAGAAAACCGACCGAATTGCTCGGTTTAGTCAATCGATTTTTTGTTCACCCCCAATCTTTGTGATACCATTGAAGGACAAGGTAAAAAGTGAAAAATGGTCCAAGTACAACGGTGTTAATGTAAATAACCATTTTTTCCCCAAAAATATGGCTTTTTCGTCAATTTCAATGTCTGAAAGTGACGAAATGGGCAAATTACCACAAAATGTTAATTGATGGATCATAGTGCGAAAAAAAATTATTTAAGGACTAAAATGTCAAACATGATATATAGTTGGAGGATGCAAAATATATTTTACTCATATTTAAATATAGGGATTTCCTAACTTACAGCATATGAGACTTTTAGCGACGAAAAACAGGCTTTTAGCAACAAATTTTTTTGTCTCCGAAAGTTGGAATCTTTAGCAACAAAAATTTTGCCACCAAAAACATATTTTTCGTTGCTAAAGAGGCTGTTGTACGCTACTAACCTACAACTATCATGTTATAAGTTAGCAGCCCCTTAAATACATATATATATATATATATATATGTTACATAAATCGGGCTGGCCGGATCTTGGATTAAACTTGAGCTGTCCAACATTTTCTCAAATGAAATTAATCCAATGGAAGGCATTTCAATAGTACCACCTTCTCATTATTTTATTAATGTGCTGCCGGTATATATAGAGAGAGCCACTGTAGTTGTCCTTAAGAATGGAAGTGCTTAACTTGTTACCTTAATAGGTATATGTATATCTGTCCGTTGAATTTATTTACCAAATTTCTCTAAAAATTATCTAGAAATTTACTTTGTTTTTCGTTTCACTTTTTAGATGTGACTTTTGGTAAGAAGCAAATGATTAACACATATTGCAATTTTCTAATGGACTATCAACTGTCTAAAAATACAAATCCCATCAATAAGCAGCTATCAAGTCCAAATCATAGAATTTAATTTATTGTTTTCACATCGTGTTGCGCCGGAAAAAAAGGATATCAAAAGAAGGAAGAAGAGGAGTGTCACATATAAATATTGGATAATCTATGTAATTAGAAAGCATATGAAAACACAGTTGTCGGACTTAATTATTAAACTAAAAGATTTATTTCAACTCTCTATTTGCCTACACCAAAATATAATTTAATTCCTTAGAAAAGGAGTGCAAAGCACAATTGTTTATTGTAGTTTAATTACACC
This sequence comes from Hydrangea macrophylla, assembly GCA_033977485.1. Classification (NCBI taxonomy): domain Eukaryota; kingdom Viridiplantae; phylum Streptophyta; class Magnoliopsida; order Cornales; family Hydrangeaceae; genus Hydrangea; species Hydrangea macrophylla. Next base: position 80,066,713 of record CM066984.1, on the reverse strand, counting down.
CGATTTTAGTAATTATTAAAGGGAAATGCTACTGTGAGAAGCTTCTCACATGAGAAGACGGATTTTAACCGTTGGATGAGCATCTTAAGAATCTGGAGAGAATCTTAAGGCTAGATGTTCATCCAACAGTTAAAACTCGTCTTCTCATGTGAGAAGCTTCTCACAATAGCATTGCCCATTATTAAACTATAAGGTCTATTTCAACTCTCTAGAGGCCTACATATAAAAAATCTAATTTTAATTGTTAGAGGGGTTGTTTATAGTACAGTTGTTTATTGTTGTTTAATTAAGGCTAATTTTAGAAAGAAGATGGTGCGATCAGATGATAAACGTGTTTGATGTTGCTATCTTCTTTTTTTGTCGTGATGTGGGATTTAATTAAATCTTAAGCTTGGTCAAAGTTTGTTTTTCTTTTACTTTTTACTTCTTAAAGGTTTCTTTCATTACCATAATACTCTTTTGGTTAAATTGCAAATTACACTCCTGTAACTTGATTAATGTTGTGACAGTTCGGTCTTTGTGATTTTAATTTTGGCAATTTGTACCCTATGATTTAAAAATTATATAAAATTCACCCAATTACAAAATAAGCAAGGGCACAATGAGAATATCACATTATTTTCAGCTCAAAATGACCCCATGTGTAGAGGCGGACCCAGAAGTGTAGTTCAATGAGACCAGAAGCTTATATAGGGGTTCTAGGGCAGTGCCCCTACCTGATTTTTATTTTATTTTATTTTTTTTATCGGTAGAAATTGTATAATTCCATGTGATTTTTTTGTTCAAATGAATCTATTCCATAAGTAACTTATAGTAATCCTTTAAACAATTTGATGCACTTAAAGTTTATAATATGATAATATCTTATAGTATTTTAAACCATCTGAAAATATTTTATAATCTTTTAAATAATTTGATACATTTCAAGCAGGACACGCACTGCCACACAAATATCAAAGTAAAATTGGTAAATATCAATAACTGATTAAGCTTATAATACAAAATATTTGTGAAAAAATAAAACTAAAAAATTGGGTCGGGGTGCTGCACACCCCCCCACCCCTCGTATAAGCTCCTGCTCCCACTGAAGTACACTTCTAGGTCCGCCCTTGCACTTGGGGTCATTTTTTGCTGGAAATAGTGTGAGATTTCCATTGTGCCCTTGCTTTTTTTAAAATTGGGTGAATTTTGCAGAATTTTCAAACTATAGGGTATAAATTGCCAAAATTGAAACTATAAGGACCAAACGATCACAACTCTCAAACTACAGGGGTGTAATTTGTAATTCACCCTAGATTAATAGTCAATACAGGGGTAAATTGCAAATTACACCCTATAATTTGAGGGTTTTGATAGTTTGGTCATTGTGGTTTCAATTTTGGCAATTTACATCCTATAGTTTGAAAATTGTGCAAAATCCACCAAATTACACAAAAAAGTAAGGGCACAATGGGAATGTCACATTTTTTCCAGCCAAAAATGACCCTATGTGCAGGGACAGACCCACGAGTGTAGTTCAGTAAGAGCGAAAGCTTATACAGAGGTTCTAGGGAATATCACTTTACTGATTTATTTATTTATTTTTAATAGAAATAATATAATTCTATGAGGTAATGCTATGTGTACATGAAATGTGCACATAAAGTGTGCACATAAAGATCTGGGCCATTTATTTTAATGGAGTCCATCCCTGAACACATGGAACCTACTAAAATGAATGGCCTAGATCTTTATGTGCACACTTTATGTGTACGAATCATTGCTCAATTATATGTGATTTTTCTTTACACACTAATCTTTCTCATAAATAACTTATAATATTTTACACAATTTGATACACTTAAAACTTATAATATGATAATATCTTACAGTCTATTAAACCATCTGATAATATCTTTAAATTTTTTAAATAATCTGATACATTTCAAACTGGACACGTGCGCACTGCCACACAAATATCAAAGTGATAAATATAAATAACTAATTAAGCTTATAATACAAAAACTTTGTGAAAGAATTATGGGATAGATTAGTCTGTATACACACACACACACAAAAAAAAAAATCGAGATCGGGGTGCTGCTCTCACTGAACTACACTCGTGGGTCTGTCCCCGTACATGTGGTCATTTTTGGCTAAAAATAATGTGACATTTCCATTGTGCCCTTGCTTTTTTTGTAATTGGGTGAATTTTGCACAATTTTTAAACTATAGAGTATAAATTACCAAAATTGAAACTACAAAGACAAAATTATCACTACCCTCAAACTATAGGAGTGTAATTTGCAATTTATCTTTAATTTATTAACTTGATGTTAACACGTAAGCATGAGTCAGGACATCCCTTGGATGTTTGATTTATAGAGATAGAGAAGAAAAAGAAACGTGGGAGAAAAGCAAGAAACAAAATTGATTCCTTGATTTTTTTCCTTCATGTTTGAATAAGATAAAAAAATTTAAAATTAATTTTAAACATAATTACAAAGTAAGAAAAAAAGTATGGAAATGATCTAAGTCTAACACTTCAATAAGCTGTAGGAATACAACAGGCTCAAACAAAAATCAAAAAGGACTGCTTAGCAAAACTGATCCAGGACAGCTTAATTAGGAATACAAGAGAAACACAGCTACCAATGTCATCGAAAAAAAAAAACAGCTTAGCTAAGCTGAGACAGCATATTTTTCCGAAAAAAAAAAAGGCTGAAACAGCACAGGTTTCGTTGTTTCAGTATATGAATATATTCTGCCCAAAAAAATTAAAAGGAAAAAAGAAATAGAGAGATTTTGTCTAAGATTTTTAATATTGAGTCAATAAAATTTAAAGGACATATAAATAAAAAAAACTCACAAGGAAACATTCTAAAAAATATTATCTCTTAAAAGTCCCTAAGATTTTAAATTTCATTTTAAGAGACAAAATATTGCTGGAACTCTAGCAAGCCCACCATCACAACCATTTGTCTTTTATCGCTCTCCAACTTTCTCTCTCCTCCCTACAACGGTGTCTACCGCCACTAGTATCATCTTCGAGCGCCACTGTGAACCACCACCACCACCATCGAGCGCCACTGCGAGCCACCACTACCATCATCGCGCACCATCACGAGCTACCACAAGCATCATCGCAAACCATTGCGAGCCAGCACCAGCTCCATCGCTAGCCACCACCGCCACCACTAGCACCATCGCGAGCTGTCACCACTATCTTCGCGCTCAGGCCACCATGACCCAGCACCACCACTATATATCGGGCACCACCGTGAACCACCATCACTACCATCGCGAGTCACCACAACCTTCCAAGTGAGTTTTTTTTTTTTCCTCATTTTTTGGGTGACTAGCCTTGTAAGCCGTAGGGTTTGATAGGATGCAAAGATCTTAAGTCAAATTTCACTTATTATTAGTTAAGTTAAGTGATATAGTGGCGAAGTCGTACGGTTTCAAGAGAGGTTGTGGGGTGGTCATGTACTAGGCTCAGGTGGTGAGTGGTAGGTGGTGGTCATCGGAGGTCAGGGTGGCGGGGGTGGTGGCTAGATGTCACGGGAGTGGTGATCGAATGTAGCAGAGGTGATGGTGAGAGGTTGCATGGTCCTCACCGGAGGTCATACGTGACGGGAGTGGCCGTCGGAGATGACGGGGGTTATGGCCGGTGGTGGAAGAGGTAGTTAGGGTTTGGTTAGGGTTAAATGATAAAAATGACGGTATTTTAGTCTATGACTTTTGGGATTGGGAGGATTCATCCTCCATGTTTGACTTAAGTTGTCCTCTGATACCAAAGAAACTTGTGCTAATATCTCTTCATTTAGTAATCTGTAATTTTATTCTCAACTTATACATTATTTTCATTCCATTTTGCCTCATCTTTTTATTTATTAACCAAACAATGAAAAATATTTGTTCTTATATTTTCATTGACGAGTTCACGGTACCTAAAAATGTCATCCCCACGCACACTACAAGAAATTTGCTTTTTAGCCACGCGCATTATTTGCTACGTACTTAATATGTGGATAATGCTACATATTTGCCACGCATAAAATATTTGCTACATACTTGCACGCATCACAAATAAATAAAAGTTGACCAGTTAGTAGGAATTATTTGCTATGCATGAGTACGTGGCAAATAAATATTTAATTATTTACTACGCAATAATACGTAGCAAATAACAAGTTTATTATTTACCTCACAATACGACATGGAAAATATAGTGACAAATAAAAAAGTGAATATTTACAGCGCGAGAGGGCGTAGCAATTACCTATGGCGCTATGCCCTCTTTTTTTCCCCAAAATTTCCCTCACTTTCATCTGTTTCTAAGAGTCATAGAGTCACAAGAGACACAGAGAAATTTCCCTCACTTTTCTCTGTCTCTCTCTTCAATTCACAAAACACACCACCACCGGACGCCGTACGTGTTCCATACTACCACCGGACGCACACACCACCATCGGCCACCACCTACCTCCGCCCGATGCATACCCCAACCCAGGGGCGGATCCAGGATTTTTGGCCAGGGGGGGCCTGCCTATACGGGGGCTCGGGAGCAGCGCCCTCGAGGCAAAAAAAAATTTGAGTCTACCTATACATAATTATGTGTAAAATGGTAGAATCGCTTATAGAATTGGTTGAACACCCATAATTTGGGATAAATCATGTAATTTTAGGGGATCTATATCTAAAACATGTAAAATATTACATATAAGTATAGAATTTTCTAAAGTACAAGGGGGCATGTGTCTAAAACTTGTAAAATATTACATATAAGCCTAGAATTTTCAAAAGTTCAGGGGGGGCCTGTATGAAATTTAAGAGGATCTATTTCTAAAATCTATAAACTATTATCTATAATTTTATAATTTTCAAAAAACCAGGGGGGCCTGTGCCACCCCTGAATTGCACTTGGGTTCGCCCATGCAACCACCACTTACGATCGCCCGACGCCGCACACCACCACTGCTGGCAGGACCCCCATTGGCGCCAGCCTCTCGATCTACATGTATGCTCTCTCTCTAGATCTCTAGATCTTTCTCTCTCTCTCTCTCTCTCTCATTATCTGTTGGGTTTAAATCTTGGAAAAGCTTTGGTGGAACTGAAATTTTTTTTTTGTGAACTCAATTTGGCTTTGTGATTTTCCTTCACTTGAGGCTCTAGGGTTTAGATTTTCATAGTCATTAGAGCTAAATATTTTTCGGAAGGTTAGAAAAATGTTGCAGAGATGGAGTTCTCCTTTAGATTGCCTCTCTCTTAAGATTTTGGGTTTGAGTCCTCAAAATTATATATTAGTTAAGCATACAACAAAATGTTAGCTCAAATCTTCATTTTACTAAAGACTAGACTACAAATTAGCATTGTTTTTTTTATATTGACAACAAGATTTCTTTTTCTTGTGACGTTCAATAGTGGCAGATTTATATTTATATGTGCTTTGCATATGTAAATCAACTTTAAGAACTCATAATCCTTACGGATTTGATAATCCTATTTCCATTTAATATATAAGTAAATAACTTTATTAACTCCTAATATTAGAAACAACCTTTGTAAATCGTAATTAGATACAATGTTGAAACCTTTTCGGAGCATCTGCTCAGTTTGGTTGTGGGACAATTTTTGTTTTTTGCTCTTGCTAGCTACTCTTTTTTTATTTTTTTTGGGTTGTGGCTGATTTTTAAATTGGTGGGTCTCTAAGGGAAGGGGTACATATGTATAGTGGGCAGAATTTGTTGATTTTGTTTGGAGATTGTCACAGCTGCCTTTAGATTTGGAGTTAGTGGTTAGGACAGATTTGGGGGGAGTTCAGCAGTGACACATTTGTTGATTATCATACAATAGTAGTGGGTAGAATTGATACTTGTTGTCTTTGATGTGGATACACATTCCCAGCTGTCCTAGAGACCAAAGAGAATTGCTAGGCCTAGAGATGCAGTGGATTGATCTAGGGGGAGCTATTGGCTTTCCAGTTTTTTTGAGGTGTATAGTTGTAGATTACTCATTTTGGTAGCATTATAAGGTGTATAGCTGGAGATTACTCCACAAGTGACAACACTTTTATGATAAAATGTATATGGCCTTTTGATTATCAATGAAAGGAAACTTTTGTTGTTCAAAAAAAAAAAAAAAGCCCCAAACAAGAAGCAGCATGAACTCTCCTTTCCCATGAGGGAAATACTTCTGTCCACATTGAGCAGGCCCAAGTACTGCTTACAATTAACCAATTTTCTTGAAGCTTCTACTTAAATCGATATGAAGGAATAGATTTCATTTTATCCACCCCACATGAAAACTCTAAAATAAAATGGAAAATAAAGAAGAATGGGGAAAATTCGAAAAAAATGGGAATATTAAATCTTATATGATGGTAGAATTTTGTTTTTTTTTTAGGAGAAGAAGGCCAAGCATGCACCATGGTGGTTAGGACCCTGCATTGGACTGTTCCACATAGTATTTGTATTATTGAAATTGTTATTTTTTTTTTCTAAATGTACTCCAACAATTTGCTATAAATATTTCCTTCAAAATTTAATTACCCTAGCCTCTCTCTCTCTCCTCCCATGGTTTAAAAAAATACAACTCTATCCATCAATAATCATTTTGCACATACAACTCATATTCTCTTTGAATGTTACATATATGTATGGAGCATGTACTCTGGGTCATCATTATTTGCACATTTTGATCCTATTTATGAAACAGTAGACTATATTTCTTGGTTATTACATAAAAGTATATCTAGTGGTTCATTATTTGAAACTAGTGCACCATTCCTTAAGAATCATCATTACTCTATTTAAATATTACGACTAGGATGTGAAATTAATTCATGAATCATAAACTAGTGGAGTTAGTAATATGTTGAGATCTATTTGTGGATTTTCAAAGCTAAATACTAGTAATAGTTACTATCGCATGTGAACCGATTATGTTTGTCTACGTACCAGAGTTGAGTGTTCAATTGTGACCCGATTAAATTTATTCTGCCATTGTTAGGGTTTTAATTTAATTGAAGTAATTGGGTGTTGAGCTATTGGTAGTGATGTATCTGGTACATTGCTAGGTTTTTAATTTATGCTGCCATTGTTAGGATAATATGGGTAGTCTCACAGACAATGGATTTCCTACTAAATGGTCAGAGTTAAAGAGGTTATACAATTGGTTAGAAATTTCTCTAGAAAATCAAATAGGTTATACAATTGTTTAGAAATTTCTCTCTCATAATCTCTTTGCTTTTTGATGTTTTTCTTCCTATAGGCTTGTAAACCTGTGTATGTGTTGATGATACCCAGTAGCGAAACTGTGCTCCTCAATACCCAACACAAACAAAACCATGTACTTCTTCCTTTACTTCCCCTGTGTACAAAAATGGAGAATTAAGAGATTTGTTACTCTCTCTCTCTCTCTCTCTCTCTCTCTCTCTCTCTCTCCTGATTTGTAATGTGCTCAACGACACCTGTTTTGCTATGATCTATATATTAATGAAATTTGCCGTTAAAAAAAAAAACTTCCATAGTTGAGTGTAAATGGATTTAGATCTATATATAAAACACTTATCCTCTTTTTTGTTTTATCTCTCTCTTTCATCTATTTCATTTCAATTAGAATTTAGATTTACTTCGACCTATCATAATATGTAGATTTTTAAGTGCTTCTTTCCACTTCAAAGTTTTCTTAAGCTACATAAAGTAGTTGAAGTGATTGGATTCATTTTTAAGATGTTAAACTTGTGATAGGTATATGGATATGGATAAGCGTTGGATGCAGCTTCCGAGTAGGTTTTTGCCTGAGTATGTGGAAGGGGTGAAAAATTTCATTAATTTTGCACAACGGTCTGCAGATAGGATCGGTAGGATAAGGTGTCCATGTAAGATGTGCACTAATAGGCACTATAAAGATTTTGCTATTGTGAGAAAGCATTTGTTGGGCAATGGGATTGATAAAGAATATACTCGATGGGTCTGTATGTCATGGGGAGGCTTATGAAGTAATGAGTGATGATGATGAAGATGAGATGAACCCGGTGGTATTTATTGTGGATGTTTGGAAGACATGTTGGCAGACTTACGGGGGGGGGGGGGGGGGGGGGGGGGGGGGGTCAACGAGTCACAAAATGTCTCAAGGAGATGTCTCGAGCAGCAGTGATTCCAGAGAATCGGGACCATTTGGACTCTTGTTCAAGGATGCAAAGGTGTCCCTTTATCCGGGTTGTAAGAGGTTCTCGAAGCTGAATTTTATGGTTAAGTTGCTTAATCTTAAGACCATTAATCTTTGGACTAACAAATTGTTCGACATGATTCTTGAGTTGATTAAAGAGCACTACCCGACGAGAATACCCTTCCGAGTTCATTTTACGAGGCAAAGAAGTATATGGATGTAGGCCTCGGCTATATCCCTATCCATGCATGCAAAAATGATTGCATGCTTTTTTGGAAGGAGAATGAAAAAGAGGAGAAGTGTTTAGTTTGTAGTGAGCTGAGGTATAAAATTTCTGAAGGAAAGGGCAAGAAAATTCCACACAAAGTATTGAGATATTTTCCATTGACACCAAGGCTGCAGAGGTTATATGCGTCAAGGAAAACAACTTTTGATATGAGATGGCATGAAGACAAGCAACCAAAGGAGGACAAAGTGTATAGGCATCCGGCCGACACTATTGCTTGGAACGAATTTGATAGGAACCATGAATGGTTTGCCCGTGAGCCACATAATGTACGACTTGGCCTTGCTAGTGATGGGTTTAATCTGTTCGGTGAGCAATGCTTATTGCATGTGGCCAGAAATGGTTGTGCCGTATAATTTACCACCGTGGATGTGCATGAAACAACCATTTATTTTAATATCACTTCTTATTCCGGGCCCAAAATCAACAGGAAATGACATTGATGTTTACTTGCGGCCTTTGATAGATGAGTTAAAGGAATTATGGAATGTTGGTGTGGAGACATATGATGTATCTAGGAATGAAATGTTTCAAATGCATGCATCATTGTTGTGGACTATAAATGACTTTCCAGTCTATGGAAACTTGTCCGGTTGGAGCACCTTTGGGTTCAAAGCATATCCGGTTTGCAACAAGGACACATGTTCACGATCATTGCCCCACGGAAGGAAGATATGCTACATGGGTCATTGTCATTTCCTACCAAGGGGACACGGGTGGAGGACCTGTCAGAAGAATTTGTTTGATGGCACGACCGAAAACAAATAGGCCCACTAAGTTCTTGTCTGAGGAGGATGTTTTAGCATAACTAGCCCCAATCGAACCTATGAATTTTGGGAAGGTATCGGGTTCTAAGAAGAGGCGTCGAAGTCCTATAGAGTTAAAATGGAAAAAGCGTAGCATTTTTTTTGAGTTACCGTACTGGAAGTGTAATACCTCGTCATTTATTCTCATGTTTTGATATGCAATTATACCAGTTTAGAGATTTGTTCAGTATTAATTTGTACCTATGTGTGTATCATTGCGTGAGCTCAACACACACAAGCTTTTCTCACTAAAACTTGGAGCCCAATTAAATCCTGTGCAGTGTGTGCGTGTGTATACAATTCATGTGTGTGAGGCTTATACTTCACACTACTTGGTGACCAAGTATGGGAGTTGTTATATATTGGACCTTAATCTCTCAATCTCTCATAACTCTCATAAACACTATCTGATCTCTCAACAGTCTCTCTCTCTCTCTCTCGGGTACACTTACACACACACATATATTTTATATACTCAATCAAGTGAGTTGTTGCAAAGAATATCAAAGCTTGGATTGTTTGGTCATTTGGATTTTCTCTATCTCTCACTGGGATTCAATTTGGGTATGATATATTCCTATGCCAATTTTTGGTTTGAATTCAGTTTTTATAAACTGTGATATAGATATATGTATATAGATATATATATATATAGAATTTTGTATATATATCTTATGGGTCCGAAAATAGCGAGCAGAAAAACTATTGCATAAACTTGATTTCTTTTATATAAAATGAAAGGTCTCGATCCCACGAGGCTCCCTTTCGAATTTTAGAAGCTAATTCGCAACGGTTGCGACGAACGGTCGATTTAAAGTTTTGTCGTCATTCGGTTTTTCGATAAAATCAAGAGCTGTGTTTTGATTCTTGAAAAACTGATTTCATATTTGAAATCTACGCGGAAAAAGGAATAGATTCATATATTGGAAAGTCTATTTTGATTAAGTTTTCAAAATGGGTAAAAATTAGCCTTTGATTTCAAAACAGGGGAGGAAAAGAAGGAAGAAGACGACACTGTGACATCTCGAACGCGCGACCCGCGCGAGCGAGGGGTCTCGCGAGCGTCCCGCGCGCGCGCGACCAGGCATAATTTTGAAAGCTATTTTAAATTGAACCGTGGCCTTTCTGTATACATTCGCCCGAGCGGTCCGCGCGAGCGAGGCCTCGCGCGAGCGGCCCGTGCGAGAAGGTCCTGCGCGAGCGGCCCATGCGCGCGACCTCAGGCAGTTTGGTGAAATCTTCTATTTTATTGTATTTAAGTCTGTTACGAGCTAAGGGACATTGTACCCTAAGCTTTAAGAGTTGTACTTTGCCTTTGTAGTAGTTGTACTCATGCTTTGAGGTGTTGTACCTTACTAATATACGCGCATTATTGTATATTGAGATTTGTAACAGATTGAGCAGTTCCGATGTCTATTCTAATTAATTATTCAGTCTATCCTCGGTGAACGGTAGTTCCATATAACCCTCAATAAAGTTGTATAACATGTTAATAGTGTACTTACGTGTTTACTTGAGTTGCTATGCCTTAAGTGGTTACTTGAATTGCTATGCCTTATGTGTTTACCTGGATGATTTCAATATGTCTATTATGTTGCTTTGAATTGATAGGATGCCTTAATAATCTGTCTTATGAAATATTGAATATGTCTGGATGCTTAGAGCTCGCATATGTCATAGCATTTCATAAGCATGAGCATGAACACGAAAATCATGAAAATGATTTTGGGATGAAAGACCTTAGAGGCTTTCGATTTTTGAAAAAGGAAGATCTTAGAGACTTCCAGGTTTTGAAAAGGGAAGACCTTAGAGGCTTCCGTGCATAAAACCCTGTAGGAGGGATTTTGTTTTGAAAAGATAGAAATCCCGAATTTGTGTGTAGGCGTGTGTGATGGGTACCACTAGGAACTTGAATTGCGGGATGTGCTGCAAGAAACCCCCGTAACGTTGAAGGCTAGGCCTCCGTGTAATTCGTAAGGCCCAAAGTCCCGCACGTTTGAGGCTAGGTCTACGTGGACGGGAAGCCCATGGTCCGGGTAATGATATTGATGATTGAGGGTGAGTATTTGAAAAGGCATGTAAATGGTTTTCATGCATTGACATTGGCATTCATTTCACTCACGCATGTTATATAACAGTTGTTATTGTGCGGTTATATGACTATACGAGCCTTTTTGGCTTATGGACTATTAAACTTTTTTTTTTCAGGTGATATAGATAAGGGCAAGGCCTCGAGAATTGACAATGCTTCCGCTATAGTTTGAAGACCCGTGTGTGGGGATTTCCATTTAGTTAATGTAATAAAACTTTGATTTCAAAGAACATGTTATGTTTCAATTGGACAAATGTTAGTCCACCAGGTTTTGAATTAAAGGATAATTTCACTCTGATTTTTCGCTGCTTAACTTGAAAACGTTTTGTTTTAAGAAAGGTTATTTTCTAAATGAAAACCAGTTTTCTGTTGTATAAATGCTTTCCAAATGATAAACGTTTATTACAGGTAACCCTCGGAGTCTTGGACTCGGGGACTCGTGGCGGGGCGGGGCGTCACAGAATGGTATCAGAGCATAACCGGGTCGAATACTTTGGACGTCGGGTTATGTGCTCGCTTATATAGTTTTGTGGACATGTTAGACATAATTAATTGATAAACGACGTATGAATTGATATGTGTTAACATGTTACTTGATAACTTGAGATGTTAACTGTTTACTTGTTATGCTTGACATACATATATACTGTTGAATACACTTCGTGATTAGATCATGTTGTGTGATTCGTTTACTTGATTCGATCTTATTATACCCATGCCGTCGCATCGTGAGAATCCCAGTATTGAACTAGAGGTTGATGAGTAGATATCGGCTGCTTCGGTTCTAGTTAGAGGCCGAGGTTGAGGTCGTGCTCGAGGACGTGGTCCAGGGAGGGGCAGTGGTCAAGGTCGAGGCCGTGGTCGAGGTCGTGGTCGTGGTCGTGGTCGTGGTCGTGGTCGAGGTCACGCCCCTGACGTTGTATTTGAGTCTGAAGCTTTCACAGGACCAGTTGATATTCCTGATGGACCGCAAGGGTTACAGAATGTTGCCGATGTAATTGCAAAGGCAGTTAGAGATGCTATGCCGCCTCCTCTTCCTCGTGCTCCGAGAGGTGAGACAAATCCCGCTAGAGCTCGGGAGCTGCTGATTACCAAGGATTTCGATGCTAGGAAGCCGCCACAGTTCTCTGGTAGCTCTGACCCAATGACTGCAGAGGATTGACTTCAGCATATCACGAAGATATTCGAATTCATTGATCTTCATGAGGATGCTCTTCGCATCAAGTTGGCTACATACTTGTTTTCTGGAGAAGCTAACCATTGGTGGGATTGCACTGTGAGTGTTCATTCACTTACTGGCATGACGTGGAAATCATTTAAGAGTCTTTTCCTCGATAACTACTTCCCAGAAGTACAGAGGGATGCAAAAAGGGCTGAGTTCTTTACCCTCCAACAAGGGGATATATCAGTGACAGAATATGCTACTATGTTTTCCACCTTAGCTCGTTTTGCACAAGAGTAGTTGGTCAGTGATCATTTCAAGGCTACACGTTTTGCCTCTGGTCTTCGACCCTTTATTCGAAAAAGTTTGGCTAGCACGCCTATCACCATTTATGCTGATACTTTGACAAGGGCGTTGGGTGTTGAAAGTGTAGATTTGGATCTGAAAAGGGCCAGGGAGATCATTACTCCAGCCAAGAGTACTGGTCTATCTAAGAAAGCTAAGACAGAGACTAGGTCTCAATTTCAGTCCCAACCTCCTCAACAGCAACAACAACGATCATATTCACAACAGAGATCTTCTTATCGAAGTTCTCAACAATCAGGGTTACAGCGAGGTGTGAATGCCGCTGGGGAGAAAGTTTGTCTCCGATGTGGTGATCCGAACCATTTCATCAAGTTTTGTCCTCAACCACCACCCAAGAAATCTGAGTCGATCGGTTCAACACTGTATTATCCACTATCTCAGGCAGTATCCGCTCAGAGCGTGAAACCCTACCAGAATAGAGGGAATCAGGGTAATTATCAGAGGACAGATAATCGTGGTGGTACTCAGCCACAACAACACCAAGAACCCAAAGGAAGGAATTTTGCTTTGCCTACGTCATCTGCTTATCATGTTTCTGGAAATGCCGGACCGTCTGTGATCCGAGGTATCGTCCCATTGTTTAACTCTTGGGAGTCTATATTATTTGACACTGGTGCATCACACTCATTCATCTCATCAGCATTTGCATCAGTATTGGGGTTAGAGATAGAATGCTTAGAGCATGTCTTATCTGTTGATACTCCGGTTGAAGGTGTTATTCATTTGAATCATGTTTGTCGTGGTTGTATGCTTTTGATAGCAGACCGGTAGTTGAGTGTCGATTTGATTGTTATGCCAAATCTAGGATTTGATGTCATCCTTGGGATGGACTGGTTAGTCGAGTATCGAGTTTTCATAGATTGTTTTAAGCGTCGAGTTACTCTTTTCACTCCTGAGGGAGACAGTTGTAGATTCGAGGGCGATCAGTTGGATTTACCGCTACCCTCGTTGTTTTCACGGAGTAGTTTATATTCTTCTCTTGGAACTCTGGCTAGTTTATTGGCCATGGAGAGGGGCACTCCTCTTGTGGAATTGACACCTATTGTTTGTGAATTTTCTGACGTCTTTCCAGAAGACTTATCAGAATTGTCACCTGTTCGTGCTATCAATTTTGCAATCGATCTTGTGCCAGGCACTTCAGCTATTTCTATTCCGCCATATCATATGGCACCAGCAGAATTGAAGGAGTTGAAGCTTCAGTTGGAAGACCTCCAGAGTAAGGGTTTTATTCGCCCGAGTGTATCCCCGTGGGGAGCTCCTGTTCTCTTTGTTAAGAAGAAGGATGGGACATTAAGATTGTGTATTGATTATCGGAAACTCAATCATGTGACGATCAAGAATAAGTATCCACTTCCAAGAATCGATGATTTGTTTGATCAACTCAAAGGTTCCACTTGTTTCTCCAAGATTGATTTGAGATCGGGCTATCATCAACTCCGTATTCGAGAGTCAGACATCTCAAAGACAGCTTTTAGGTCCCGATATGGACATTTTGAGTTTATGGTTGTGCCATTCAGATTGACCAATGCTCCAGCAGCATTTATGGATCTTATGCAACGAGTATTTCATGATTATTTGGATAAGTTTGTGATTGTATTTATTAATGATATTCTCATCTATTCTTCCTCTAAGGAACTTCATGAGGAACACTTGAGGATTGTCCTACATGTACAGCGTACTCACCGATTGTTCGGTAAATTATCTAAATGTGATTTTTGGTTGACAGAAGTGAAATTTTTGGGACACGTTGTCTCGAGAGATGGAGTGTCAGTTGATTCATCAAAGATTGAATCTGTTATGGATTGGCAGCCACCTAAGAACATATTTGAGGTACGTAGTTTCTTGGGTTTAGCAGGCTATTACCGTCGCTTTGTAAAGGATTTTTCTCGTATTGCTTCACCTTTGACTAAGCTTACGCGTAAACGGGTGAAATTCATTTGGACTGAGGAGTGTGAAAAAGCTTTTCAGTTTTTGAAGACTCGATTGACTTCTGCACCGGTTTTGATTATTCCGGAGCGTGGTGTTGACTACGCAGTTTATTGTGATGCTTCACTTCTTGGTTTGGGGTATGTGATTATGCAAGAAGGCAAAGTTGTTGCCTATGGTTCTCGCCAGTTGAAACCTCATGAACAGAATTATCCAACTCATGATTTAGAGCTTGCTGCCGTTGTGTTTGCCTTAAAGTCATGGCGTCATTACTTGTATGGGGAATGATTTGATGTCTTTTCAGACCACAAGAGCTTGAAGTATATCTTTACTCAACGTGATCTAAATCTTCGACAACGTCGATGGATGGAATACTTAGAAGATTATGACTTTGAACTACAGTATCATCCAGGGAAGGCAAATGTAGTGGCCGATGCGCTGAGTCACAAGTCACGAGGTTCATTGGCTTGTTTGGCCATTCAAGAATGGAATATGCTCGATCAGATTGGGGAGTTTGAGGTAGAGCTCAACGATTCTGAGAATCGTGCTTCATTATATTCTATTTTTGGCTCAACCGTCGATCATTCAACAAGTGAAAGATGAGCAACAATCTGATTCGGTAGCATCTACTTTTCGTATGCGAATTCTTCGAGGTGATGTTATAGAAGGTTGGACTTTTGACTCCAAGCGTGAGTTGAAGTTCAAGGACCGTTTGTTTGTGCCATTGGCAGTTCGTGAACAAGTGATGAAGGAATTCCATCATTCACGATTAGCGGTGCATCCGGGAGGTAACAATATGTACCATAATCTGCGACGTCAGTTTTGGTGGAAGGGCATGAAGCGCGATGTCGCTAAGTTTGTATCTCGTTGTTTGACTTGTCAACAAGTGAAAGCCGAACATCAGAGACCTGCAGGGTTATCGCAACCATTTCCAATTTCAGAGTGGAAATAGGAGCACATGACAATGGATTTTGTGACAGCACTTCCTAGGTCACCACGTGGTCTTGATGCTGTTTGGGTCATTGTGGATCGTTTGACAAAGTCTGCACATTTTCTGGGAATGCGTTTGACCGATTCAGTTGATGTTCTTAGTCGCTTGTATATTCGAGAGATCATTCGGTTACATGGAGTCCCTATTTCGATTGTGTCGGATCGAGATCCGCAGTTTACTTCATTGTTTTGGGAAGGTCTCCAGAAAGATTTGGGGACAGAATTGAGATTGAGTACGGCTTTTCATCCTCAGACGAATGGTCAGTCAGAACGTACTATACAGACCTTGGAAGATATGTTACGGGCTTGTGTTATGGACTTCAAAGGTAGTTGGGAAGACCACCTACCATTGATCGAGTTTGCGTATAACAATAGTTATCAAGCAAGCATTCAGATGGCACCGTTTAAGGCCCTATATGGACGACCGTGTCGTTCTCCCGTATGTTGGACAGATGTTGGAGAAATGTCTCTGTTGGGACCAGATTTAGTAAGGGAAACTACTGAAAAGATAAAACTGATTCGTGCGAGGATACTTACGACTCAGAGCCGACAGAAAAGTTATGCTGAAAAAAAGAGGAGACCGTTGTCCTTTGAAGTTGGAGATCATGTGTTTCTCAAAGTTTCACCTCGTCATGGTGTGCTTCGTTTTGGGCAAGACAAGAAGCTTTCATCTCGTTTCATTGGACCTTTCCAGATTTTGGAACGTGTGGGTGAAGTTGCCTATCGGTTGGCTTTGCCTCCGCAGTTGGCAAAAGTTCATAATGTATTTCATATTTCGATGCTTCAGAAGTATGAACCTGATCCGTCTCATGTTTTAGATTGGACTGATTTACCGTTGGAGCAAGATGCGTCTTACGAGGAACAACTCGTACAAATTCTGGAAGCTAAGGAGCATGTGCTTCGTGGTAGGACTATTCGTTTGGTTCGAGTACTGTGGCGACACCATGGTACAGAGGAGACTACTTGGGAGAATGAGAAGGAGATGCGCGATCAATATCCACAATTATTTGCTTCTTGAGTTATTTGTTTCTGTGCTAATGATTATCTTTGTGCGAATTTCGCGGATGAAATTTCTTTTAAGGTGGGTAGGATGTAATACCCCGTTATTTATTCTCATGTTTTTATACGCAATTATACCAGTTTAGAGATTTGTTCAGTATTAATTTGTACCTGTGTGTGTATCATTGCGTGAGCTCAACACACACAAGCTTTTCTCACTAAAACATGGAGCCCAATTAAATTCTGTGCAGTGTGTGCATGTGTATACAATTCATGTGTGTGTGAGGCTTATACTTCATACTACTTGGTGACTAAGTATGGGAGTTGTTATATATTGGACCTTAATTTCTCAATCTCTCATAACTCTCATAAACACTATCTGATCTCTCAACAGTTTCTCTCTCTCTCTCTCGGGTACACTTACACACACACATATAGTTTATATACTCAATCAAGTGAGTTGTTGCAAAGAATATCAAAGCTTGGATTGTTTGGTCATTTGGATTTTCTCTATCTCTCACTGTGATTCAATTTGGGTATGATATATTCCTATGCCAATTTTTGGTTTGAATTCAGTTTTTATAAACTGTGATATAGATATATGTATATAGATATATATATAGAATTTTGTATATATATCTTATGGGTCCGAAAATAGCGAGCAGAAAAACTATTGCATAAACTTGATTTCTTTATATAAAATGAAAGGTCTCGATCCCACGAGGCTCCCTTTCGAATTTTAGAAGCTAATTCGCAACGGTTGCGACGAACGGTCGATTTAAAGTTTTGTCATCATTCGATTTTTCGATAAAATCAAGAGTTGTGTTTTGATTCTTGAAAAACTGATTTCATTTTTGAAATCTACATGGAAAAAGGAATAGATTCATATATTGGAAAGTCTATTTTGATTAAGTTTTCAAAATGAGTAAAAATTAGCCTTTGATTTCAAAATAGGGGAGGAAAAGAAGGAAGAAGCCGACACTGTAACATCTCGCGCGCGCAACCCTCGCGAGCTAGGGTTCTCGCGAGCCGCCCGCGCGCGCGACCAGGCATAATTTTGAAAGCTATTTTAAATTAAACCGTGGCCTTTCTTTATACATTCGCCCGAGCGGTCCGCACGAGCGAGGCCTCGCGCGAGCGGCCCGCGCGAGCAAGGTCCCGCGCAAGCGACCTTAGGCAGTTTGGTGAAATCTTCTGTTTTATTGTATTTAAGTCTTTTACGAGCTAAGGGACCTTTTACCCTAAGCTTTAAGAGTTGTACTTTGCCTTTGTAGTAGTTGTACTCATGCTTTGAGGTGTTATACCTCACTAATATACGCGCATTATTATATATTGAGATTTGTAACAGATTGAGCAGTTCTGGTTTCTATTCTGATTAATTATTCAGTCTATCCTCGGTGAACAGTTGTTCCATATAACCCTCAATAAAGTTGTATAACATGTTAATAGTGTACTTACGTGTTTACTTGAGCTGCTATGCCTTAAGTGGTTACTTGAGTTGCTATGCCTTATGTGTTTACCTGGATGATTTCAATATGTCTATTATGTTGCTTTGAATTGATAGGATGCCTTAATAATCTGTCTTATGAAATATTGAATATGTCTGGATGCTTAGAGCTCGCATATGTCATAGCATTTCATAAGCATGAGCATGAACACGAAAATCACGAAAATGATTTTGGGATGAAAGACCTTAGAGGCTTTCGATTTTTGAAAAAGGAAGATCTTAGAGACTTCCAGGTTTTGAAAAGGGAAGACCTTAGAGGCTTCCGTGCATAAAACCCTCTAGGAGGGATTTTCTTTTGAAAAGATAGAATTCCCGGATTTGTAGGTAGGCGTGTGAGATGGGTACCACTAGGAACTCGAATTACGGGATGTGCTGCAAAAAACCCACGTAACGTTGAAGGCTAGGCCTCCGTGTAATTAGTAAGGCCCAAAGTCCCGCACGTTTGAGGCTAGGCCTACGTGGACGGGAAGCCCATGGTCCGGGTAATGATATTGACGATTGAGGGTGAGTGTTTGAAAATGCATGTAAATGGTTTTCATGCATTGACATTGGCATTCATTGCACTCACGCATGCTATATAACAGATGTTATTGTGCGGTTATATGACTATACGAGCCTTTTTGGCTTATGGACTATTAAATTTTTTTTTTCAGGTGATATAGATAAGGGCAAGGCCCGGAGAATTTACAATGCTTCCGCTATAGTTTGAAGACCCGTGTGTGGGGATTTCCATTAGTTAATGTAATAAAACTTTGATTTCAAAGAACATGTTATGTTTCAATTGTACAAATGTTAGTCCACCAGCTTTTGAATTAAAGGATAGCTTCACTCTGATTTTTCGCTGCTTAACTTGAAAACGTTTTGTTTTAAGAAAGGTTATTTTCTAAATGAAAACCAGTTTTCTGTTGTATAAATGCTTTTCAAATGATAAACGTTTATTACAGGTAACCCTCGGAGTCTTGGACTTGGGGAGTTACCGATTGGTGTCAAAGCCTCCTACTGTCATTGATTATTATTGTGCTTCCGCCGGTTAACACCCCGTCGCCGGGACTCGTGGCGGGGCGTCACAGGAAGACGCTTAAGTTGCGTCACAATTTGGACGTTATGCACATCGAGAAGAATATATGTGATAATGTGCTTGGCACATTAATGAACATAGAAGGGAAAACATAGGATAGTGCTAAAGCTTGGATGGATCTGCAAGAGCTCAAGATAAGAAAGGAGTTGCACCTGATTCGAAACGGAGATAAATTTATTGTGCCACCTACATGCTACACATTATCAGCTGATGAGAGAAAGAAGTGGTGTGAGTGGTTTAAATCGGTGAAGTTTCCAGGTGGATATGCATCAAATGTAACTCGGTGTGTTAAGCTTAAAGAAGGCAAAATTACTGCGTTGAAGAGTCATGACAGTCACGTGCTTTTACAACGGCTTCTTCCGGTTGTGATCCGAGGATATCTGAATGATTTTGTCTCCTCCACGTTGATAGAGTTGGGATTATTTTTTAGGATATCTAAATTATCGCACTTCCCTGGAGATCAAAGGTTGGGATCTATGATCTCTCGACATTGCTCGGTTCAAGATGATTGTGTTCTCGATAAAATTTATCTGAGCACAATGTCGATGGTGTTATTCAATTCAATGCAATGTCCAAACACGCCCATAGGAATCTTCTAAAAAAAAAAGATTTTGTTTGATAAAAGTTGATAAAACCAAAAGTCAACTCGAAAGTTTTGAGTGTTAAAAATTTTAATTTATTGAATTTGTAATATTAAAAATAATATTTTAACTGTCGAAATAGATCACATTTAATGATAATTTTTTTACAAAGATTTTTTTTTCATTTAAACTTTTTATCATTTTTTTTCTTCTTCAGTGAAGTGGTACATTATCAATTATACTGAAAATAAAATAAAATAAAATAAGGGCCAAAAATTTTCATTAATTTTCAGCAATTAATTTGATTATCAAATACATCCTAACATTCTATATATGTGTCTATAACTATGCAATGCATAAAAATATTACATAATCCAACAAAGTCATTCATGACATCAATTGATCATTAATACGATTACAAAGAGAACTCACAGAAATGCCCGAAAATAACATCAATGAGGTCCCTAGGGGAAAAAAAAAAAAAAAAAAAAACACCCAACTTTTGAAAGACATTTCCCATCTCTCTCTAGAAGGAAATAGAACAATATGACGGAGAAAAGAGCCTTGAAGAACTCCAATATCCTCAAAAAAAAAAATCTTGAAAAACCATAATTTGCTATGCTTCTTTGAGAACATGAGGGTGATTAAACGTGGTATATCAAATCAACCACGAAAAAAACATGAACAAAAAAAAAAAACCCTCATGCACATCAAATTTAGCCAGCAAGCAAGCTATGATATAATGGCTTATGGTCTAAGAAAGAGAGAGTTACAGGCCTATGTATCTTTCTCAAAGGTGGTCACAAAAAGGCAGATAGGCAATAAACTAAGGCTAGGGTTTATCCCTAGTTTAGGAGACAATACAATTTTCATTCTATGTGGATTTGATTATGTATGTCACATGAAATTTTCGGCAGCTGATCTTAGACTTCTCACAACATCCATCGCCTTCATTGGGAATTCATCGTCCATCTGCAAGAAAACATAAATTTTTTTAAGGTTCCGTTTTATTTACAGTTTTGGAGGAGAAAATGAAGGAAAATGAGAGAAAAACGAGAATAAAAACTATAGCTTTGGTTTTTCTATTTTTTATTTTTTGGTTCAAGTATTCACTTCATGTAATTAAATAGCAACACCAATTAAAAGATTTTCTAACATAAATAGTGGGAACCAAATAAACGAGGAAGGAATTCATCATCCATTTGCAGATCTTGGAAAGGAATTTAATAAAACTTTTGTTCGGATTTGTTGAGCTTAAATTGGGATGTTCATTTTTTTTTATCTTAGGAAAATAATAATCGAATAATTAAAAGACTAATTTTAATAGAAATTACCTGAGCAACAATGGTAATATCAGTAGTATATTTCCCAAATGGCAAGACATTGCTATTGACAACACTCAAATGAATCTTCTCTATTTCGCTTAGTATTTTCATTATAAATCCCTTTTGGTGCTTGCAGTGGATTCTGATGAGCACATTCTTATCCGAAACTCTTGCTTCAATTTCTGGTAGTCCTTCCTTAGAGCAGCCATTGAAGCTGTCATCACACGAAGATGAACCATCATCATCATCTTCATCAACACATAGCTTACGCTTCTTCACAAGAACAACCGACTCCTCAGATTTCTTCTGAGTTTGTTCCTCTAGAACTTTTACGCGTTCTTGAAGTTGTTTCAAGTATTGAATAGCATCTCCAAGAATAGAAGCTTTGTCCATCTATGAATAAGCATTCAATCGAAAAATTAGTACCATTGCTTGTGGTAAAATGTTGTAACACAATCTGAAATCAGACTCAAATAGCAACAAATCACACAGAGAAATCAAATAAGAAAAGAAACAAGCAAACAAGATTTGACTTAAAGTCTAAGACCACTGGCTGAGATGTAAAAGTTCCTCTATGAATCTGGAGAATATTTGTTACAAGTGCACTGTAACAAACCTAAGCGGCTCTAAAGGCATCAGTGCACTAGAGCACACATATGAGATCGGATTTGACCCGTTTAACAAATCGGATCAAACTATTTATTAGGTTGGACCGGGTTGCGTGGAGTTGAATTTGATCCAATAATTTTGCTAAGATGGTACAAGGGAGTCAACAAACATGACCATAAAAATTGAATTGGGTAAAAGAAAAAGAGATTTAAATGTTACCTTCTTTAGGCCAGGTAAAATGGCAGAAAGAGAGATGAACCTCTGGCTGAGCCTCTCTCTCCTCTTTCTTTCGGCCATTACGTGTTCTTGAGCATCCGACTGAGTTCGAGTCATTGTGCCAGACCTTTTAGTCCCGTGACAACCATTTGTTGCAAACTTTTCGGCATTTTTTATGGCTTTGAAATCCATTTGCACATGATCAGATATCTCTTCTTTTGGCTGCTTCACAGTGAAATCTATGTTTCCGTATAACAACTTAGGATTATCAGCTGCTGGGTAGTTTGCAAAAGAAAGATTTGAGGAAGAAGAAGAATTAGAAGCTTTTGGAGTGAGTTGTTCCGCGGTAGGTCTCTCAAGGCCCGTTTGGCAACCATTAAAGGTTTTCGGGGCGGTGGTGTAGCTCTCGGAAGAGAGAGACCTTTGAAGGTTCTGATCTGCTGGGTTTATTAGTAATTGCTCTGTGAACTCATCTAGAGGATGGAATTCAAAAGAGCCGTGATCGATGAAATTTGAAGGCTCCAATCCCTGTAAAATTGAAATTATAAAGGCAATGGAAATTTAGCGGAAGTACTAATATATGTGGCTAATATTTGAGGGCATTAGGAATTATATATGGATCTGTATTTATATATGCTTGTAAATGTACAGTCAGACTCTAGTGCTCACTGGACAAGTTAGGCTTAAAAAGCCAAGAACTCTGTCGACTCGTGCGTGTAGTGCGTGTATAGAGTAACTCATCCCATCTGACTTTTAAGCTTAGTGCGCTTACTTAGTGTGCACTAGACTCTAAATATGTAAATGTATATGTAAATGAATGTTTACAAATGTTACATAAATCTTACCAGTTCAGATAACCATCTGGTTGATGACATGTCCATTAATGCAGTTTCTTTCGTTACTCTGATGATATTAAAGACCGAGAAGACCCTGAAAGTATTAACAAGGCACAGTTCTTTAGAATAAAAAGGAAGAAAATTCACTTTTCTAAAAGCCAGAGAAAAAGAAAAGAAAATTTGTCTACATAAATAAAAAGAAAAACAATGCAAGAATTGAAGGGTTGAAAATTTAGCTTCGAGTCATGAACCCCCAAGATTCAGAAAAGGAAAAAAGAACTAGTTGTGTGGTTTGCAAATGAACTAGTTCTACTGATACAAGTATTTGTTAGAGACCCTTTATCCTTACAAGAACCATATTTAAAAGGAGTGATTGGATTGAACTTGATTCTATTCTTTCTAGACAGGTCCTAGAGAAATTAAGAAGAATGAATACAGACTCGATCTAAAATCCATGTAAAACATGAACATGAAAATTTTACATGAAAGTAGATTCTGTCCATGAGTAGTATCCTATAAAGAGAGGATTTTAGAACCAGTATTAGGAATAAGAACCAGAGAGAGAGAGAGAGAGAGATGGGAAGCTTTACCTTCTTGAACAAGAGGACTTTGTCTACTCTTTGTGACTTAATAGAGACTTCATTGGCTTGCCTCTTATAGTTGTAGTCATTACCATCCACCACACGTGTGAAAACTTGTCATCTTCCTACAACTCCACTATTCAAATGTAGGCCCTCTATCTCGCGTGTGAAAACCTGTCCTCTTCCTACAACACCACTATTCAAATGTAGGCAGTGATCTCTCTCTCTCTCTCTCTCTCTCTCTCTCTAACTTGTTGACGTGATTTTGGAATCATGGCCAGTTGATATTAAAGTAATCTGCAATTTGGATTCGGGAAGATATGGAATAGCTACAGGAAGAAAAAAATGATTGGTGATTTACTAATTTTGTAATGAACCAACCAGAAGCCTTAAATTATTGAGGTCCTCTTCATATTTTTTTTTGGGCGTAAAATACACTTACACTATGTAAGTTGGCCAATTTTCATTTATTTTTTTGGGGGTAAAATATACTTACACTCTGTAGGTTGGCCAATTTTCATTTACTCTGCGCTCGAAATTTTGGATAGTCCTTTGTTTTTTGTGGTTATGATTAAAATATAATTTTTTTATTTTTCCTTACAATTTAACTATTTTTATCCTTAGGAGTCATAATTTGAAGTATAAAATATCTCTTTTATCCTTAAAAATCACATTGAAAGGAGACAAGTCATATGCCATTTGCTTTGGGTCAAGCATACGACCTGTTCCAGGGAACTCGAAATAAATGACGAAGGTAATTGCCCACCCAATTCTAAACTACATATAGGTTTCTCCCTAAATGAATTGAATTAAGCAGCTTCTGTTCTTAACACTGTTGTGAACATTTGCTTTTTATCAAGCACACCATCTGTTCGAAGGAACCCTAAAAAATATCGAAGGTTATTGCCCACCCAATTTGAAATCATAGGTTTCTCCCTCAATGAATTGAAGTAAGCATCTGTTCTTAACACTGTTTTGAACATTTGGGAGTAATTTGGTCATTTCATCTTACCTCGTTAGTAATTTTAACGGTTACACTTTGATCTGAACTATTAGTGTCAAAATTTAAATAAACTACCTGTGGTGTAAGTGTATTTTACCCTTTTTTGGGAAGTCATCTTTAGTTTTAGCCACCTTAATTTGATTGTCACAAATAATGTAAATGCTTCGTCGTCGTCTTGGGTTGCTTCTGCATTTGTATTACCGGTTTAAAACATGTAGAGTGCTGTGAGATAAATTACAGAGCTTGAGCTAGCTATAATATATATATATATATATATGGAAAGGCTTTCCGGTCAGTGCATTAGAATTTTAAGTCTAAACAATTCGTGGGTGAACGAGGCGGCGGGACGGAGGGGCCCGCCTGGGGAGCCTTCCCAAATATATACGAGCAATACTACTATGCTTCTCAAATTTATATCCAATGTGGCAGCAGATCCACCTACTTAATATTTATGGCATGTGATAGTGATCTTATCATTATTGAATATGATCACACTGACACATGTGCTGGGATGTACAAATGTGCGAGAGAGAGAGAGAGATATCCAGCCCTTAGACATGTGGAAAAACATGGACTTATGTGGTTGCATTATTGGATTGTTTTGAGTTAATGAGTTATATGCCAGGGTGTTTGTGACAAATCAATGTCAAGCAAAAAACTCGGAAATCCATTGGATCACTTATGTTTTGTGCACTAGATTATCTTCGTAGTTAGCATATATACACACACGCATATGTGTGTCTAGTTTAAAATGAAATCATAAAAATTAGAGTAAGTTTTTGGGCAGAAATAAATCTCACAAATATAATTTACAAACACTATAATGTGCTTATATTTTTCTTGATGGGGTCCATTAATACTGTGTGATCCACAAATGAGAAATAAATACATTGTGGTATTTGTGGATTATGTTTATAAGATTTGTTTGTCCCCAAAGATTTATGATATATTTAATAACCCAATTAAGTCGTGAAAATAAAATTTTCAGCACTTATTAATTTTTAGTGTATTTGATAACATATCACTTAATTAAAAAACTTGCCAAAAATATGCTAAAAACTTTAAGTGAAAATTTTCTATTGAAAGATAATCACCGAATGCATTCCATCTCAATCCTTGAAACACTGTTTTTAATATTGCATCGCTTCAATCTTTCAGTACTTAATTTTCAATTTTATCACACGGACCTTCACTCTCAAAATGAACATCTCTCCTTTCCTAATACGTACCCCCCTTTGAGTTGGGGCTCATCTACGTGAATTTGACCTTCAGGCCCTCATGAGTGGTTCAAATAGGTAAATCTGTACAGTAACACGGAGGTTCTTGGTAAGCTGTATTTTTATACCATTGAATTATATATCATTTAGCAGTTTAGTTTTCAATATAGTAATTTAGTCCTTAACATTTAGCTAATTGTGATATCTACCTTTCATTAACTTTATTTTAAATTTAGAGAAAGACAATACAATACCCCATTTTCTCAAGAATTTCATTTTTTTTTACAATAGCGGCTCACCCACCTGGATCTCTCCTTTTAATTTCTTGTATTTTGTTTCTCTTTATGAGAGTGTTGTCCCACCTTGTATAACGTCCGTATGTGTATTATTGCATTTTATTACATTGTCATGCATGATAATGTGATGTGATGTGCATTTGTGGCACATGTGTGAGTGAGTTGTGCCTCGCAAATCAAATTGGGTGTATGTGTAAGAGAACCCTCTGAGACTGTGTAGAATGAGTGTTTTGATGTTGTGACGTCTTTCCGAGATTGAGACGGTCATGGTGGAATACCCTAAATGTTTATTTGAAAATAAATATTTACCTGTGTATTCACTATCTGTATTATTATCTGGTTTAGAATATGTTTCTGTTGTTAATTTTAGAATTCTAACGAGGACGAATTAACATGCTATAAATTGGTAGGCTGATTAGTAATTTCGTAAAATCATGTGAAATCACGTTTTAGCAACCAAACGGAACTTAGACGAAAACTTTTATAATTTTTAGTTTTCACTTGCGAAGCCATGAATTATGTGTGTAAGAAGTTTTAGAGAGTAATTAGAAGTTTTGAGAATTCGCGGAGAGGTAAACATGATTTTCGAGTGTCGTGCCTATATATAGAAAGATGTAAGATATTTTCATTACAAAACTTTTCTAACCTAAATCTAGAAAGAGGCCAAAGGGGGATTTTGAAGCATTGGACTTCTCGACGCTAATAGACGATCGTTCGTCCGTTAGTTTTCAACCAGATTTCATATTCGAACTCCTCGAGATAAGGCCGTCATTTTGATACCCATTAGGACTTGTTTGGATAAGTTTTCCGAAAACTCATTTTCTAGAATTTTCTTAAAAATTTGATAATCGAACTATTGATCGGTAGGAATTGTACAAGACGGACTTCTGCACGATCTTTGTGCTCGGGTTTTCTTTGGACATAATTCTAAGAGCGTTAATCGGAGGTGAGTGATTCAACTATGTGTTTTGGAATGATTTCTTGACAGGAATTCATGTTTTGTTTAAAAAAAACAAGTGTTAATTCATAGTTATATATTGTGTAGTTCATATTGGGCGACTATGTTGTTACGTAGGCCCAATTATACGGTGAAATGTTTTGATTATGTCAAAATCACGGTGAGATGTAATTGAGCATGTTTAGTTGCTATTTGGGGTCAAAGGAGCATGTGGTACCAAGCAATTTTGTGGAGCTATTATAGGCATAATATCGCACATTTGAAGAAAAAAAATGTGGGTCTTACCTAGTCGCATGGACTTATTGGCGAGGAGTCGCGGACTGCGAGTGTGGAACGTACACGTGAGACTCCGGAGACTAGTATGAAATGTAGAGGATGTGAATGCGAGCATGTTTAACATTTATGTGCATTATTGTTTTGTTCACTAAGCGTTAGCTTAAACAAATCGTATATGTGTGGTTATTCAAATAACCATTGCAGGTGGTAATGTTGGAGAAGTGATCACGGGATGCCGGGAGTTCACTTAGACGAAAACTTATAGATGTTTATCGCGTAGTTTTGTAATCGAAATTGTTTATTTTATTTGTTTCGTTAAGGAACTTGTAATAGAATCAGATAATAGCTGATAATGGTAATTAGGAGAATAGAAGCTCTGGATATATTACGAACTGTTATAATATACTATCGTATGTCTTTTGTTATGATGGAGTTATGAAAGAACTCATGAGCTTGGGTTCAAGTACGTAAAGGAGTTGATGTCCTTGTTTATTCTAAGTTTGGAGAGCAAATGAGATTTTGCAAAACTTGTCCTTAACGTGTTTCGTAAACATTTTCCTTCAAGTGACATGTTGTTAGATATGTCTAAATAATTTTCATAAAGTTTTGGAAGAGATGGAATTGGTTAAGGGACTTTTTATCGTGTTGAAAGTTGGACCAAAACAGGTGGTTTTGCTGTCTAGGGACTTTCGACCGGTCGAAGGGGTTTATTCAACCGGTCGAACACCCCTCTGTTTGGTTTCTCAGCAAAGGCATTTAGGTCGAGGGACTTTTGACCGGTTGAGCGGGACCCTTCGATCGGTCGAAAAATCCTCTTTCCATTTGTTCGTTCTCTTACTTCCAAACCTTTTCATATGCTCTAATTACAAACTTAAACTTCTTTTGGGACCCTTTTAAGGGAAAATTAGTTGGATCAAATTTTGAAGCCTATGGGCAAAAAGTTTATTTTTGGTGGGCTCCGATATGTACTGAATTGAGAGTTGTGTTTTTTATTCGCTGCATGTTCTTAAACTAATATTTTGGGAATGTTAATGAATGGATTTGGCCGCGGTGGTGTGCCATGAGCTTCAGTTCCGTTATTATGGGACCAGACTGTGACAATTAGCGGTATCAGAGATAGAGGTTTAGAGCTTTGGGGATGAGTGACGATGTATGCTGAGTGGCGTCGAGTGGAGTGTATGATTATCATTGTAGAAATGCTTCATATGGTTGCATCTATTGATAGTGATAATGACCTGTGCATATATATATATATATTGTGGCATCCCATGCATAGTCTTTATGCATTCAACTTATCAGGGCGAATTTGAAATGTCATGACTGACCCGATAAGAGAGTTGTCACCGCATTCTCGTATGGATTAAATAGTGACTATGGTGGGAAATTTTGTGCAAGCCATACGTGAACGAGATCATATGAACGTTCAGGCTCCACCAGTTAAAGTTCGCTACATCAATGCACCATCGGTGCCGCGACCTCAACATACGATTATAGAACAGTTCCATAAGCGAAAATCGACCTTGTACCATGGACAAGTTGACATAGACTTGGCCAATCATTGGATGATGGACATAAAAAGACATTTCTGTATAGTAGTGTGTACGGATGAGGAGAAAATCCTTTGCGCATCCGAAATATTGATGGGAGAAGCATTGGAATGGTGGAACAATGTGCTTAAACAAGGGAAACCAACTACGTGGGAGGCATTTAAAGATAAATTCAACAAGCGATTCTTTCCACGATCAGCTCATAATCAGAAATGTCAAGAGTTTGCGAGTTTGGTTCAGGGAGATATGACTGTGGGTGAGTACGCCTCTCGTTATAATGTTTTGTTACGCTTTCGAAAAACTACAATTTCGACTGATGAGGATAAAGTTCATAAGTTTGAGGAAGGGCTCAGGGAAAATATCTATAGCTGTGTTGACATATTGCAACACTCGACCGTTTCTCTAGTTGAGGAAGCCGCCCGAATAGCTAAGAAAGGTGTTAAACAATTTCATCAAGGGCAACAAGGAAAGAGAGCCAATGGCAATAAGAGCAAGGGTCAAGGGAATGCAAAGATACTATTTACACAAAGTTCGGGATTGTATGTGGGTAGCCAAGGAGGGAGCACGTTCGTCAGAGACTCGAGACCGTTATGCCCAACCTCTAATATGCGACACAAAGGGACTTGCTATCTTTTGAGCACGTGTTACCTTTGCAAGCAACTAGGGCACATATCTTGAAATTGTCCTCTAAACACGAATGTGACAACACCAAACATCACCTCGAACACCAAGAACTACAACCCAAAGATGAGGGGGCAATGTTTTGAGTATGGCCAACCAGGACACATAGCAAAGAACTGTCTGAGTAAGAGCAACCCAGAATGAGTACTGGGGCATCGAGTGTGCCAAGTGGATCAAGGACAGAACCACGAGTGGATAAAGGGAAAGGAGTTGCAGGACGACATTTCCAGCTCAGGTTGGGGAACACAGATGATACAGTTGTATCAAGTATTCTTCCTATTTGTTCAAATCCCGCACGTATACTCATAGATTCTGGATTCTGGTTCCACGCATTCATTTGTGTCTCATGATTTTGTTAAGCATTTAACTATTAAGTCCAAATCGGTAGGATTTAACTTGTGTCTATCATTAACTATTAGCAAACCATTAGTAACTTCCTCAGTATTCAAGTCGTGTGAGATCAAGATAGGAGAGAAAGTCTTGAGCATCGATTTGATTCTGTTGACAGTAAACTACTTTGATGTTATCTTGAGCATGGATTGGTTGTTGGTTAAACAAGCTAGAATTGATTGTGAACAGAAATGGGTTAGTTTCTATCCATCAGGTCAAGAAGAATTTACTTTTCAGGGTAAAGGTGTGACCCTACCGATGTGCTTGATATCGATGATTCAAGCAAGTAATCTGTTGAAGAAAGGTTGTTCGGGTTTCTTATGTTCGAATGTAGATGCACGAGTTCTTGGACCACTACTAGGAGACATTCCAGTAGTTCGAGAATTTCCAAATATTTTTCTTGATGAATTACCCGATGTATTGATCGAAAGAGAGCTTGAGTTCACAATAGAAGTAGTACCAGGATCACAACCGGTATCCAAAGCACCGTACCGAATGGCACTGGTAGAGTTGAAAGAAGTGAAGGTTCAGTTACAAGAGCTGCTTGAGAAGGGTTTTATCGACCTAGTATTTCGCCTTATGGAGCTCCAGTCTTGTTTGTGAAGAAGAAGGATGGGACAATGTATATGTGTATCGACTATCGAGAGTTAAATAAGTTGACTAGCAAGAACAAATAACCGTTGCCGCGAATAGATGATTTGTTTGATCAATTACAAAGAGCTCAGGTATTTTCAAAGATTGACTTGAGATCCAGTTACCACCATTTGAAGGTCAAGGAGGAAGACGTTGAAAAGACAGCTTTCAGGGCTAGATATGGTCACTTTGAATTTCTGGTTATGCTGTTTGGAGTGACTAACGCACCTGCAGCTTTCATAAACTTGATGAATCGTGTTTTTAATGACTATTTAGATGAGTTTGTTACTGTATTCATAGATGATATCCTAATCTATTCCAAGAGTGTTGAAGATCACGAACACCATCTACAATTAGCCCTACACTGACTCTGCGAGAAAATATTGTTTGGGAAATTGAAGAAGTGTGAGTTTTTGTTGACAGAGATTGCTTTCCTCAGACAGATAGTATCGACAAAAGGAATTTCTGTAGATCCTCAGAAGATAGAAGCAGTCACCAATTGGTTGAGACCGACGAATGTGACAGAGATCCAAAGTTTTCCTAGGATTAGCTGGTTATTATCGAAGGTTTGTAAAAGACATTTCATGTATACCAATGTCGATGACACAACTGACGAGGAAAGATGTTGTTTTTGTTTGGAGTCAGTGATGCTTTATATAGAGATTTAGGTTCCGTTCTTATGCAAGGTGACAAGGTCATTGCATATGCGTCGAGACATCTTAGACCACACGAGAAAAACTATCCGACACATGATCTAGAATTGGCCACCATGATTTTTGCATTGAAGATTTGGCATCATTACCTATACGGGGAGAAATATGAAATATATACGGATCACAAGAGTTTAAAGTACTTGTTCACACAACAAGATTTAAACATGAGGCAAAGGAGATGGTTAGAGTTGATGAAGGACTATGATTTGTCGATTCAGTATTATCCTGGCAAGGTGAATGTAGTCACCGATGCTCTAAGTCGTAAAGCACAAATCAATATGGAAACAGTTTGACTTCTCAGAGGGAATTGATTCAGGATGTACATAATTTGGAACTTGAAGTGATTAAGAGAATTGAAAGTGGCTTGATATCGACGATTGTGGCTCAACCACTCTTGAATCATGAGATCACGGAGAAACAACTTCAAGATGTGCCTTTGAAGAAGATCTGTGATGAGATTCTGATAGGTAAACACCGGGATTCACTTTTGAGAACAACATTTTGAGATTGAGCAGTAGAATTTGTGTGCCCAACGAGAAAGGTTTGAAACAGAACATTTTAGAGGAAGCACATAATACGAAGTACACCGTTCATCTAGGGAGCACCAAGATGTATAGAGATTTGAGACATGTTTATTGGTGGCTGGAAATGAAGAGAGAAATAGCACGCTACGTTTCTCGATGTACGAGTTGTCAATAAGTGAAGGCCGAAAGCCAAGTACCTTTGGGATTGTTACAACTGTTATTGGTAGCCAAGTGGAAATTGGAACACATTACAATGGACTTTGTTAGTGGGTTTTCGAGATCGAAGAGATCAAATACTATTATTTGGGTGATCGTAGACCGTTTGATGAAGTCATTGCACTTCCTACCGCTTCTAACAACTAATCCGAAGACTTTAGCTAAGTTGCATATCCGCGAGATTGTGAGACTACATGGTATCCCAGTTTCTATTATTTCAGATAAAGATAGTAGTTTTACATTGAAATTTTGGAGGGCCTTGCAAGAAGTAATGGGTACCAAATTATATTTCAGTACCGCTTTTCATCCTCAAACCGATGGTCAATTGGAACGAGTAATCCAAATTTTGGAAGACAAGCTTCGTTTATGTGTACTGGATTTTCAGGGTGATTAGGAAGACAATTCGCATATAATAACAGCTTCCAATCGAGTATTGACATGGCTCCTTATGAAGCTTTGTATGGTCGTGTATGTCATTCACCGATTTGTTGGACAAAAGTTGGAGAAAGAATGATTGAAGGGCTGAAAATCGTACAAGTGACGACGGATAAGGTAAAGGTAATTCGACAACGGTTACTAATAGCTCAGAGTAGGTATAAAAGTTATGTCGACAAGTGTAGGCGACTGTTGGAATTTGATGTGGGAGATTTGGTTTGCTTGAAGGTGTCACCTCAAAGGAGATTACTAGATTTGGGAGATACGGAAAACTCAACCTGAGGTATGTAGGACCTTTTGAAATCATTGGGAGAGTTGGACCCGTAGCATATCGATTGGAATTGCCGAATGAGTATGCTTAAGTTCATAATGTTTTCCATGTGTCATTGCTACGTAAGCATTTGGCAGAAGATAAAGATTAAGTGATGACTTCGACGCCGAATGAAATTCAGGGTAATTTGACGTATGTTGTGTATCCAGTAGAGATCTTGGATCGGAAGGATTAAGTCTTATGAAGCAAGGTCATATCAAAGGTGAAACTGTTATGGCATAGCCAAACGACAGAAGAGATGACATAGGAAATAGAGGATGAGATGCATACTCGGTATCCGCACCTTTTCGATGCATGAGGAACAAGTTTGGGGACAAATTTTAAGGGGGAGAGTATTATAACACCCGTATGTGTGTTGTTGCATTTCATTACATTGTCATGTATGATAATGTGATGTGATGTGCATTTGTTGCACATATGTTAGTGAGTTGTGACTCGCGAGTCGAATTGGATGTCTGTGTAAGAGAACCCTCTGAGACTGTGTAGAATAAGTGTTTTGATGTTGTGACGTCTCTCCGAGATTGAGACGATCATGGTGGAATACCCTAAATGTTTATCTGAAAATAAATGTTTACCTGTGTATTTCACTATCTGTATTATTATCTAGTTTAGAATATGTTTATATTGTTAATTTTAGTATCCTGGTGAGTACAAATTAACATGCTACATAATTGGTAGACTGATTAGTAATTTTGTAAAATCATGTGAAATCACGTTTTAGCAACTAAACAGAACTTAGACGAAAACTTTTGTAATTTTTAGTTTTCACTTGTGAAGCCATGAATTAGGCGTATAAGAACTTTCGGATAATAATTAGGAGTTTTGAGAGCTCGCGGGGAGGTAAACACAATTTCTGAGAGTTGTGTCTATATATAGAAAGTTAGATATTTTCATTACAAAACTTTTCTAACCTAAATCAAGAAAGAGGCCAAAGGGGGATTTTGAAGCTTCGGACTTCTCGACGCTAGTCGACCACCGTTCGTCTGTTAGTTTTCAACTAGATTTCATATTCGAACTCCTCGAGGTAAGGCCGTCATTTTGATACCCATTAGGACTCGTTTGGATAAGTTTTTCAAAAACTCATTTTCTAGAATTTTATTAAAAATTTGATAATCGAACTTTTGATCGATAGGAATTGTACAAGACGGACTTCTGCACGATCTTTGTGCTCGGGTTTTCTTTGGAAAGAATTCTTAGAGCGTTGATCGGAGGTGAGTGATTCAACTATGTGTTTTGGAATGATTTCTTGACGTATATTCATGTTTTGTTTGAAAGGCATGTGTTAATTCTAGTTATATATTGTGTAGTTCATATTAAACAAATTGAATATGTGTAGTTATTCAAATAACCATTACAGGTAGTAATGTCGGCGAGGAATCAAAGAAGTGATCACGGGATGCCAGAAGTTCACATAGAAGACGACTTATAGATGTTTATCTCATAGTTTTGTAATCGAAATTGTTTATTTCATTTGTTTCATTAACTTAAAATAAAATTGGATAATAGCTAGTAATGGTAATTGGGATAATAGAAGCTCTGGATATGTTGCGAAACGTTATAATATACTATCGTATGTATTTTGTTATGATGGAGTTGTGAAATAACTCATGAGCTTGGGTTCAAGTACGTAAAGAAGTTGATGTCCTTATTTATTCCAAGTTTGGCGCGCAAATCAGATTTTGTCAAACGTGGCCTTAATGTGTTCCTTAAACGTTTTCCTTCAAGTGACATGTTGTTAGATATGTCTAAATAAGTTTCATAAAGTTTTGGAAGAGATGGAATTGGATAAGGAACTTTTTGTCATGTCGAAATTTGGACCAAAATAGGTGGTTTTGCTATCATGGGACTTTCGACCAGTCGAAGGGGTCCTGTCGACCGGTCGAACACCCTTCTATTTGATTTCTCAGCAAAGGCATCTGGGCCGAGGGTCTTTCGACCGGCCGAGCGGGACCCTGTTGGGAATGGACCCACAATCACAACAAGAAAAACCACACCCAAAAAGATGAAGATAAACAGAACAAGAACGACACAACCACGAAAGAAAAATCAAGCAAAACCAGCACAACAAGATTTAAATGTCGTCCGGCCCAACAATGCCTACGTCCATGTGCAAAGGCGATCACCTCGATTAATATGAAGATTACAAGAACTCAAGACCTCACGTGTATAACTCTCCAACCAAGTTATATGACACACACAATTGCTAGAAACTAATCTCTCCCTCACTAGTTTGCAACCCTCTCTTATGTATGTAGAAGATTTCCAACCAATCTTATCAATCTCTTGAGTAAGCCCTATATTTATATAGATTGTAGAGTCCTAATCCTAGTTGTAGTAGGATTTACCCCTATGGTAAGTCTTGTACAATAAGGATACTCTCACAAACATTCCTATATAAACTAGGTAACTTCATCAAAGGAATCCTTATTTGACAAGGAAGCCACCAAATAAGGAATCAAATCATAATTAGGAAATAATTCTACTAATGGAATTTTAGGCACAATCCTAACAATCCTCACCTTGCCTCAAATTCCTTCCCATCAGTCCTCAGAGTCTTCCTCTTGTAATCTTCAACTTCCACATCGATAGTGCATCGCTTTTGCTATCCCCCAAACTATTCAGCGACACCATTACTCAAGTTCACATCCCCCATGAACTTGAGATCACCAATGTCATCAAACACGAAATGCATGAGCTCCACTTTGCTATTGTGGTCATCTTCACCTTGAATAGAAGTTGTCATCACCAAAGTTGTTGGAGCCTCATCATTTTTACTTCAATAGATTTTCCCACCGACTTCCACACCCTCATATTCTTCGTGATATCTCCAAAATATGTACTACCCAACAAAACGTACAAATTTCCAACCTTCTTTCCCAAGAACATTATATGAGAATCCCGCTTCACCTTCATGAAGCCTCTCTTCGCGATAAGCGAGCATCCTTTGGAATCCAACATTCCCAAGGAAATTATGTTTCTCCTCAAACCCGGAACATAAAGCACATATGTCAAAAGTCTTGTCAACCCATTTGAAGACTTGATTCGAACAGTTCCAACACCCTTGATTTCTCCAACTGTGTTGTTCGCCATATAGACTTTTCCCTCCATCGGTTTGTAGGACAAGAACCAATCTACATGCCAACACAAGTGAGCAAAACAAGCTGAATCAAGAACCCAATCTGCGGTTTTCTTCTCCTCCTCTGTAATTGTCATGACTTCTATGACATCTTCATCCGAATGTTCCAACATGTTTGTAGCGGCACCACTATTATCCTTCTTCGCTGGGCAATCTTGCATAAAGTGACCCTTCTCTCCACAATAGTAATACTCCTTATCCTCTATAGGAGTTCTATGTCATGTTCCTCCACTACCGCCTCCACTAGAGTTATTATTCCCTTGCCTTGGCCTCTCTTGTGTAACAAGTGCTTGTGCATCTTCCAACTTTTCCTCTTTGTTATCCATCTTCTCGCTAGAGAATACAACTTTCTTCACCAGTTCCACCGTTATGGTATCTCTCCCATACAACAATGTATTGAATAGTTGATTATGGGTAGATTTTACTGACATAAGGAGAATGATAGCTTTGCCCTCGTCGTCTAGTTTGAAGCCAACGTTGGATAACTTGCACCATAACTTATTAAACTCACCTATATGGGCTTGAAGATCAACTCCTTCTTTCCGCCTAAAGGAGTACAACTCTTGCTTCATCATAAGACGGTTGGTGAAGTTCTTCCTTAAATGGAGATCCTCATGCTTTTCCCACAAAACTTTTGCAGAGGTCTCTCCCATGACATCGTACACCACATCGTCCACCAAACTAAGCCGCATGGTGCTAACGGCTTTAGAGTTAATCCTTTTCCACATCTTGCTGGTCATCCCTTCCAACTTGTTCTCTTCACCTCATGATGCATCCTCTATACCTTGTTGCACCAAGGCGTCCTTCATACGTACTTGCCACATGCTAAAATTCTTCTTGCCATCGAACTTTTCTATTGCTATTCGCATATCCACAAGCGAACTATCTCCAGCTGCCATGGATTCTCAACCCAGCTCTGATACCACTTGTTAGGAATGGGCCCGCAATCACAACAAGAAAAACCACACCCAAAAAGATGGAGATAAATATAACAAGAATGACACAACCACGAAAGAAAAATCAAGTAAACCAACACAACAAGATTTAAATGTGGTTCGGCTCAACAATGCCTACGTCCACGTGCAAAGGCGATCACCTCAATTTATATGAAGATTACAAGCACTCAAGATCTCACGTGTATAACTGTCCAACCAAGTTATATGACACACAAAATTGCTAAAAACTAATCTCTCCCTCACTAGTTTGCAGCCCTCTCTTGTGTATGTAGAAGATTTTCAATCAATCTTATCAATCCCTTGAGTAAGCCCTATATTTATATAGATTGTAGAGTCCTAATCCTAGTTATAGTATGATTTACCCCTATGCTAAGTCTTGTACAATAAGGAATACTCTCACAAACATTCCTATATAAACTAGGTAACTTCAACCATCAAAGGAATCCTTATTTGACAAGGAAACCACCAAATAAGGAATCAAATCATAATTAGGAAATATTCTACTAATGTAATTTTAGGCACAATCCTAACAGACCATTCGAATGGTAAAACAAAAAACCCTGTCCATTTGTTCGTTCTCCTACTTCCAAACCTTTTCAAATGTTCTAATTTCATACTTAATCTTCTTTTGAGACTCTTTTAAGGAAAATTAGTTGGATTAAATTTTAATGTCTCTGAGCGAAAAGTTTATTTTTGGTTGGCTCCGGTATGTACTGAATTGAGAGTTGAGTTTCTTTTCTACTGCGTGTTCTTAAACTAATATAGTGGGAACGTTAATGAATTGATTTGGCCTCGGTGGCGTGCCACGGGCTTCTGTTCCGCTATTGTGGGACTGGTCTATGACATTTAGTCCCGCATTGTGCGGGTGTTTGTTGTCCCTTTGTTTGAGGGCTTGTTTGTTTGTGTTTTTTTTTTTTTTTTTTTTTGTTTTAGTGGTTTGGGTGCTCCATCTCTTTGTTTCTGTGGTTAGATCTGCTGGTGTTTTATTAGATTTGATTTTTTTTGTCAGCCTGATGTTTTGGTGGGCTCTTTTCTTGGTGATAGTAATTTTGGAGTGATATTTGTTGTGGATATTGATTGCAGTTTCCTCCTTAGTCGACTCTGATCAAGCTACGTACGCCACAGTTAGAGAAATCAAGAATTTGGGAAATTTACAGTGCGAATCAGAAAATTTTTATACATATTTATCATATATTTTTCTTACTTCTATCTTATTGTACTAACTCCTTCTGAAATCAATTTTTTTTTCTAAATCAATTTTTGTTGTCACGAATAAAATGATCTTGTTATCAAACAAAAAACAACAAATAAAAAACTTTAATTGAAATTTACAGAAACTCGTCTTGCGACAGAGTGCCATGTGGTGCAATGATAGCCTTGGCCCACTGGCCATCATAATCTTTCTCAACCTTTTTGGTGAGTATATTCTTCTTGGTAAAATGCATTTTGTTCGCTTAAAATATAAACTGATTAGTAGTTTATTCTCTCATCTTTCCATTGTAATAAGTTTGGGAATTTAACATTTAGCTAATTATATTGTCAAATTTTCATCAACTTTTAGTTGAAAAAGTTGCTGAAACTCGTTATGAGGCGTCACATACGTGTTGCATTGTGTTTGCTAGTAGTTATGCGCGGGCGTGCCAGAACCAAAAGTGGTTCAGTGTGTGCAAACTAATTTCCTATATGCTTGAGTCAGTGATACTCAAGGCTTTCAGATCTGACTTCTAAACTAAACAATTGTGTGCGGCGAGTAGGAAAGTACCCTCACCAGAAATCCCTTGGCAGTACTGAAGCGCACAAGCCAAATAGTGTATGAGTTTACCAAGTAAACAATCACAAACGATTAATAAAATACAGATTTTATTAAATGTTTGGAAAATGCAACCAAAGAACAGATTCAGAACAGACTGATCGTTCGTGAGAATGAAAACAGTAAAAGAAAAATAACAAAAAGAGGGTAGACCTATTTGCTGTGAATGCAGAAAGAACATAAAAGTTGAATGCTTTTGAATGCTGTTGAATGCTTTGTTGAATGTTGTTTTCGAGAGTGACGCGGAGTGCCTTGCAGCTTGGCCTGCCTCCATATTTATAGCGGCCATGATTGAATTCTGATTAGGAAATGACTCCTTAGCTTGCGCCTTAAGCTATTAATTGATTGGTTAATTGAAAAAATTCTTTTATATCAATGATTCCTTCCTTATCAAGAACTTGATTGCCTCAATCCCTTTAATTTAGGGATCAGACGCATCAATCCAGCTGGCAACAAACAATCCCTTTCCTAATCGGACTCTTGTTTCTAAAACTCTTTGAAAGTGATGTCATCCTGCCAGCTGTGAATAGCACCGCCCTCTTCTCATCAATCGGCCTCATAACTGTGACTGAAGACTCATCGGACTCATGTAATGTCTTTATGCCCGATAACATCTCTCCAGGTGCTCACGTCCGATCGGGCTCATCCCACCAACCTTTATCACTTTCCGTAGGTATGGTGTCCGATCGTTGGTACATTCATGTTCCCTAACTCCCCATCGGACTCCTGTTCTGACAAGTGCCCGATGAGGTCCCTCATTCCTGGCGTCTCAATCGGTCTCCAACGTGTGTCATTGCTCCATTACTTCCACCATTGATGCCCGATAGACCAATGCGGGTCCGATGCTGTCTCTCGGGCTCCATCTCCTGGAACATCCGGGTTACCTTCTCTAAACTTCTGACGATGCTTCCCCCAAGCCCGATGTCACCACCTACTCCGGACCAACCGGCCTCTGATATGCCCATGCCCGACCATTTATAGGCCCATATCCCCATATCAATCGGGCTGGAAAACCTTTGGCGATTTTTAGGTGCAAACAATTGCCCCCCAAAAGGTCATATCAAACATCCCGCCTGGATTGACGTGACGTTTTGAATTTTAAACTGGCCACGCGTCGAGCATGCAGCAACTTGTCAGATTATGGAGAATCCCGCCAGTCACTCCACATTTAATGCGCCATGATGGCCTCGCGATATTTAAATATCACCCAACTTTTGAAACTCCTTACCATATTGGCATTCTCTTTCCCATTCTATACTCTAAGCACAGCAAAGCCTCTCTCTCTAAAACCTACATCTTTTCCGGCGACTTTCCTTTCTTCCCCAGACATGGCTCCCAAGACAGCTCCGGCCACCTCCAAAGGAAAGAAAACCTTTGTTGATGCTCCACCGCCACGAAACCGCTGCCGAGAGGTTAGGACCCTAGCCAAAACTCACGCCGCTGAGATCTCCACTGATTATCTCACCCCATACAGCTCCTCCAATGGTTCACCCGCTGCACCAGGCTTGGGCGCGGCGTTTCTTGGCCACCCTCCGGCGGCTTTTCGTCCATTTTTCCCACCGATGGAAAACGAATCGTTCCTACAAGTCCCTACTCATTGGACCAAGGTCCAGACTGCGAACCAGCCAATTCGAGGATGGCCGACACCCGCCGCTGATTGGGACAAGTGGGTAACTAGGGTTTCGGCCTCTAAGGCCGCTATCTGGAAGCAAACGGGCATTCACGACGCCATACTACTCAGTCGGTCAAGAATAGAGATAGACCGACCTCTTCTTCTCTCTGCCTTACTATTCTGGTCCTCATCTTGCAACGGCTTTCTTTTTCGCTGCGGACCAATGTCTCCCACCGTCAAAGACATCAGTTACCTGCTCGACCTCCATCCCCACGGACAAGAGATCATTCCCGGGCTTGATGTTGGGACGGCCAGCTTTGCCTATCCTCAACAAGAAGTTGTACGGGACGGGGCCGTTTTTCATAGGCCAATTACAGCCTTTGGAGGCTTTCTTTCCGCTTGCACTGGGGCAGATGATACGGAGGTGTCCGACGCAGAACATACTGCCTTCATCATCTACTGGCTCAATAAATACCTCTTCTGCTCAGCCAACCAAGCCATCACTAAAGAATACACAACCTTGGCCTTGGCTCTTGCATCGGGGCAGCCGTTGGCCATGGCTACGCTGGTCTGGGCGCACCTGGTCAGAGGTATAACGGATTTTGTCCATTCGGGCTTCAGTGCTGGTGGGAGCCCGATGTGGATACTACAATTGTGGCTTCACTCGTACTTTCCTGAATTCCAACCCACCATCAGCCCCTTGGCCGACGTTCCAATCTCTGTTGTTCAATTCATGAACATATCTCCTTCTTTACACTCTTTTGAAGAGTGTTTTACTTTCTTTTACCAGGGTTGCTCCCCTCGGGACGTCAATCTCTTCACCCCATTCTTTTCCCTTCAATTCTCTTCTTTTCTTCAGCTTTCCAATAACCCTTCCAACTGGGGTTCGGGCACCCAGTCTACTTATAATGAAATCTTTTCTAGCTACTTAGTAGCTAGAGACATTATTTTTAGCCCAAGCATCCCGTCGGCCAACAATAAATGCGGGGCCGAGTACTACTTCGCTCCTCTATATGCCCGCCAATTCGGGCTTACACAACTCGTGCCCGTTCCTCCTGGCATCACCGTCAACGTTGACTGGGTTGAACGTGGCCTCATTGTTAATGACGGGCAGGTGAAAAAGATAACAGAGAGGTCAGACCGGCTCAAAGCCGCATTCAACTTTACACCCTTCTCTGCCCGGCCAATTGTATCAGAAGAGTTCACCCAGTGGTGGGGTGAACGGGCTTGAAGCATATTTTCACGCACCGCTGCTGAGGCCCTGGTGCCTTTTACTGCAACATCGGCCACTGTGGCCGATGTCCCTGTACCAGCAGCAGCTCCAATCCGGCGTAAACAAATCGCCAAGAGACCGGCTCGCAAACCAACTCCGGGCAAGGGTCCGTCTCAAAAGAAACAAAAAACAACACCGGCCTCCGTCCAGGTTTGCTCTTCCCTTTGCTTTGGCGATTGAGCCCGAATTCCTTTCACTCAATATTAACCATTTTGTTCTATCTTTGCAGCTTGCTGACGAAGACTCGGGAGAGGATCCACTTCCGAATCTCGCTCAGACTCTTCCCCCAACTCTCCCTACATCACCGGCCTCTGCAACGGCTTATCTAGAGCGAGTGGCCGTTCGGGTGATGCCACTTCACATCGTGCCTCCTCTAACTCCTTCAAGCGGAGACGAGGACCTTGCTGCCTCCATCCAAACTCCGGAGCAAGTCGTCCTCTCTTCCAGTACTGAGGACTTGGCCGATGCTGGAGCTACCGTCGCAGCTACTGCGGACGAGGTGGACCAAATAGTCCCCTCTGATATTGAAACCGGGCAAGGAGAGCCTACCGCGGCCATGAGTCCTCCTGTTCACACAATAGCAGGATCAGTAATGGTCGAGGTCAGTCCTCCTGAAACATCTGCCACAGAGGCCGGAGCTGAGGTCCCGCAACCAACGGTGGCTTTGACGAGTCCTGAGATAGAGACCGGTCACCCTTCTTCTCCACAGCCAACACCTTCTCAACCAAGTGAGGCCGATATTCGCGAAGCGATCTCGGCCTCCCTTAGTCCTCACACCCAGGTATTGCAGTGTTGCTTTATGTTAATTCGTATAATTTCTCCAAAAAACCCTGCCTAACTGCATTCTCTTGAACAGGCCGATCCCGAAGGTCCAGTGCCAATAATTCCCTTCAACGACTTCTTCTCGGGCCTGGACCTAAGAGCTTTTGACCTTGGCCCCTTGGAGCCTGAAGCGGTTTCTCCTTCCCTACTGTAACAAGCCAAGGATCTACTCCTTGAACTGACTAACCAGGAATTCTCCAATCTTCCTGCTGCTACTGATATTGACACCGCCTTAAACACTCTCATGGCCGATCCCTCTCTCTCAGACGGGCAGCTGTCATTACTCCTGGAGATAAAAGAGAGACTCCCCAGTGCCCGTCTTATGGATAGATCGGCCTTGAAAGTTCAAGCTGATGCGGAACTTCACTTGGGCTCCCGTCAGAAGGCCTTGAAGTTTCTGGAAGGGGCCAAGGTTAAGTTTGAGGCAGGGAAGGCGTCTCGGGCTCAAATGCTTGCAAGGGACTCTTGGCTGTAGACCCGTATTGCTGCACTAAAAACTCAACTCGCCCAATGTGAGGCCGAGGTTGTTACCAACGCCGCCTCCATTGGGAAAATTGATGAGGCATTATCTTTACTTGGTGGCGACGCCCAGAAGTGCAGCGATCAACTGCAAGCCAGAGTCCTTATATCCCGGGCTTGGGCTCAAAAGCTAGAGAAGGCCAAGAGGGACCGGTTTGGAGTTGTCAAGACCTGGGAAGACTTGAAGGCTAAGCTTAGGAATTTTGGGTCGGCCTAGAGGCCGACTCCTCTTTTGTACTTATTTTTTCCTCATTTTGTAAGTAAGCTGTGCTCAGCCTATCAATACAAAACACTGTTTCTACATCATTCGGGCTCAGGCTCATAATTTATCAACTGATCATACTCCAATCCTGGATTCGGTTTATAATCCAAATCAATGGTCTCCCATAACGTTGGATAATAAGACTTTAAATACTGACCATTGATTAACCGGACATGAACAGTTCCGTCTAAATCACGCAGCCTATAAGCACCACCTCTTCTGACTTGGTGGACGATGAACGGGCCTTCCCAATTGACCGACCATTTACCATAACGATTATCCTTGTCCCCAATTGGTAACACGGCCTTCCATACCAAATCTTCAGTGCAAAAAGACTTCTCCTTCACCCTCTTGTTATAAGCTCGGGCGGCCCGCTGCTTTTGCACCTTTAATGAATCCAAGGCCGTTAGCCTCATTTCATCAAGCCCTTCCAACTCAGCTATCATAGCCTCCGTATACTCAGCGGGCTCAAGCTGATTTTGTAAAGCTCTTCTAGCCGACCGGACTGTTACTTCCATAGGTAACATCGCGTCATGCCCATAGGTCAGCATGAACGGTGTAACCCCAGTACTTGATCTTTTAGACGTCCGATAGGCCCATAATGCTTCGGACAAGAGTTTGTCCCATTCCCTAGGATTCTCTACTATCATCTTTTCAATGATCCCCTTAAGGATCTTATTAGTAGATTCGGCCTGACCATTAGCCTGTGCATAATAGGGCGTAGAATTAAGAATTTTGATTCCCCTACTTTCAGCAAAGGTCGAGATCTCCGTCCCCGTAAACACAGATCCTTGATCGGCCGTAATTGTTTTCGGAAGGCCGAACCTATGGATAATATGTTCTTCAATGAATTTTATGACGGTGGCTTGTGTCATCGTTCTACAAGGTATGGCCTCGGCCCATTTAGTGAAGTAGTCCGTTGCCACTATTATGAAACAATGCTGGCCTGATGATGGCGGAAGGACCTTCCCAATTAAATCCATCGCCCATCCCCTAAACGGCCATGGTTTGATTATGGGTTGCAATTGTTTGGCCGGCACATGCTGGATCGGGCCATGCTTCTGACAAGGTTGACAACCCTTGGCATAAATGATACAATCTTTCAACATACCAGGCCAATAATAATTATACCTCCTCAGTAACCATTTCATCTTAGTGCCGGCCTGATGTGCTCCACATATCCCTTCGTGCACCTCGGCCATAACCTGCATGGCCTGCTTCTTCCCTAGACATCTCAAGACAACGTTGTCTCCGATTGGTTTCTTAAATAATTCTCCATCAAGTACCACGAATCGGACAGCAAACAATCTAACTTTTCGGTCTACCCTCACATTTGGGTGATTCAGGTATTCAATGATGGGTATTCTCCAATCGTCATCTTCCATCAAGACCGAATTGGTAGTAGCGTACCAACCTCTTTTTGCAACGGAAGGCAGTGATCGGACATGAACCGTGATAACTTGGTCTTCCAAAACCCTTGTAGAAGACGAGGCCGATCCTGTCTTAGCCAGCTTATTGGCCTCGGTATTCGTAGACCTAGGGATATAACTCACGCTAATATCATCAAACTCGTCCATGAGCTGCGTGGCGACAGAGTGAAACGGGCATAATTCCCAACTTTTTATCTGGAACTCTCCTGATATCTGCCCGATCACAAGCCCTGAGTCTCCCTTTATGTGTACGGACGATGCCCCCAACTCAAGGAGTATCTCTAGTCCGAT
Organism: Hydrangea macrophylla; assembly: GCA_033977485.1. NCBI lineage: Eukaryota > Viridiplantae > Streptophyta > Magnoliopsida > Cornales > Hydrangeaceae > Hydrangea > Hydrangea macrophylla. The sequence goes on along the minus strand of CM066984.1, from coordinate 80,021,871 downwards.
AATTAATGCTTCGTATTCGGCCTGGTTGTTTGTGCACTTGAAATCGAGCCGAAATGACATTTTTGTTTTCTTATACTTGGGTGATACAATGACCACACCTGCCCCAGCACCCTCTGCACTTTTGGACCCATCAAAGATCAATGTCCATGGGACCAAGGAAGTGTTTAGTACTTTAGGTGCTGGTAGCAACCCTCCCAGATCAGTTGGATCTGGGTGATCAGCCAAGAAATTGGCTATAGCCTGGCCTTTAACCGATTGCTGTGATCGGTATTGGATGGCAAATTCCATCAGGGCCAAGGTCCATTTTCCAATTCGGCCTCTCATGATTGGTCTTGACAACATATATTTTATCACATCGGTTTGGCATATAATATAAGTAGAAACGGGCAACATATACGTTCTTAACTTCTGTGATGAAAAATATAATGCCAAGCATAATTTCTCAATCGGCGCATAGCGCTGCTCGATTGGAGTTAATATTTTGCTTAAGTAATAAACGGCCTGCTCATTTCCCTGCTCATTATCCTGAGCTAACATACTTCCTATAGAGCAGTCAGAGGCCGATATATACAATTTAAGGTACCTACCCTTCTTGGGTGGCATTAAAACTGGGGAAGTTGACAAATATTGCTTAATTCCCTCAAAGGCCTGTTGATGGCTGTCTTTCCACTTGAATTCTTGATCGGTCTTTATCTTCAATAGTGGGGTCCATACTTGGGTCTTTCCTGCACAGTTGGATATGAATCTTCTCAGGAAATTAATCTGCCCAAGCAGCCTTTGAAGCTCTTTCTTATTGGCTGGTGGCTTTGCTGCCTGTATTGCCCGAGCCTTGTTCTTGTCCACCTCTATCCCTCTTTGATGCACCAGGAATCCTAAGAAGTTCCCTGTCGAGACGCCGAAAGCACACTTGAGAGGGTTCATTTTTAGTTTGTGAACCCGCATTCTTTCAAATGCTTTTTCTAAGTCTCTCAAGTGATCGGCGTTGTCGCTCGATTTTACCACCACATCATCAATATAAACCTCCATGAAATACCCAATCATATCATGGAAGATTGAATTCATCGCCCTCTGATATGTGGCTCCAGCGTTCTTTAGTCCGAAAGGCATGACAACCCATTCAAAGGTTCCAATTGCCCCCGGGCACCGGAAAGCTGTCTTCGGGACGTCCTGCTCAGCGATGTAAATCTGGTTGTACCCTGAGTGCCCGTCCATAAAGGACAAAATTTTATGTTTGGAGGCCGAGTCAATCAATTGATCGGCCATGGGCATAGGGTACTCGTCTTTCGGGGTAGCTAGGTTTAGATTTTTGAAATCAATACAGACTCTCAGCTTACCATTTTTCTTTACCACTGGGACCACATTTGATACCTATTCCACGTACCTGGCTGTCCGAATGAAGCCAGCTCCCAAAAGTCTCTCAATTTCTTCTTTCACCTTCATCGTGACTTCAGGTGACATGCGCCGTGGAAGCTGTTTGAATGGCCTAAAGCCCGGCTTAATTGGCAATCGGTGCTCCACCAATTCTCTGGATAGTCCGGGCATCTCATCGTAATCCCAAGCAAAGCAATCCTTGTATTTGTGTAATAGCGCAATGATCTCGGCTTGGAACCGCGGTTCGAGCACTTGACTCACATAAGTGGGTTTGTGCTCTCCTTCATGGCCTAGGTTGATCTCCAATAGTGGATCCTGCACGTCGGCCTTCAAGTCATCAAGCTTGGCTGTGGCCGTTTCGAGTTCATCCATTTGAATCTCTTCCTCTATTGGCGTTTCTTCTTCATAGATACAATCGGCCAGATTAATCATTCCGTCTACAGGGCCGATCTCTAATCTCCTATCGGCCAGATATGCGCACCATCTGGCCATGCTGGCCTTGAGGGCCAGCTGTCTTTTAACTTCAATTGGTCGTAGATCCATCGAAGTCTTCTTGTTCATTAATCTCTATCGGCCTTGATTTTTCTGTCCGACTGAGATTGTGATAACCGAACTTTAAGTTTGGTAGAATTTCTTTACGGAATGTGGCTGCATTTGGTCTACCAAGTTTGCCGCATCCTAGTAATTTGATAGGTCCAATATCATCTTCGTATAATACTGCATCGGCCGTCTGCACCCGAGCAACGAATGGCTTTGTATCGGCCCCAACCACTTCCACTTCGTCATCTCTCCAAAAGATCAACAATTGATGGAGAGTGGAAGGGATGCAGTAATTGGGATGGATCCAATCACGGCCAAGCAACGCGTTGTACGCGACCGATGTCTCAACGATGAAAAAAGCTGTCATGGCCGTTTGGGTTCCAACAGTCAGCTCAAGAGGCAAGATGCCCTTTGTCTTAGATGGTGTGCCCGTGAAGCTCTGAACATTCTTCTCGGTCGGAATCAGTTCCGACTCAGATTTTTGAAGAATCCTCAGCATTATTTGGGGCATGATGTTGATTGTAGATCCCCCATCAATCAATATTCTATTCACGGGGATCCCCTCAATGTGACCTTTTACGTACAACGGCTTCAGGTGCTGAGACATTTGATAGGTAGGTTTTTCGAAAACCACCTTGACTGGCCTCGCTGGTTTCAGCCCCTCTTCAGTTTGGATCCCTTTCGGCCTCAAGATAGTTATCTTAGGCCGATCGGTTTGTATATCGGTAGCATCCACGTTCTTGCTCGTAGCCTCTATGACCTTGGGTCTGACGGTTTCTCCACCACCCCAACATAAACTTTCTATTACTGCCGACTCCTTGGTCTGGCCTTCTATTACGTCACCTTCAATGGCCGTTGGCTGATCCGGTTTAGCCATGAATGAGATGGGAAGAGTAAACACCATGTTTGAGGATAGACTTTTCGGGATTGTTCCGAATTGAATTGGGGTATCATCCTCATCTTCATAATCATCGACCTCCTCCATTGGATGAACCAATGGCTCACACTTCTTTTCTTGTTCAAAAAGTTTCTTCAAGCGCTCTGTGGCATGCATCGCCCCTTTGCCCGGTTTCTTGTCGAAAACGAGCTCATCTTCTTTCATGGCCGTTATCTGTTTGTCGGCCTTACGCTGAGGGGACTTTGGAGGAATCTGGACACGACCCTGCGAGCGCTGCCGTTCCCTCTCGGCCTGTCTCAGCCTCTGATACCTCCTCTTCTGAGACTTGCTGTATTAAGGCATCACTGGAAATTTTGGATGCTCAGCTCTATACCACCTCCCATCACTTACTCTTGGTGGGAGTATCATTCGGGAGCGAATGTCCGATGCTTCAACCCTTTGTGAGGCACTCATTGTGGGTCGTGATCGATATTGCCTTCCTTCCATATGACTCGAGCTAGGCATACCGCTTGCTGGCGGCGGCTTCGGCTTCCACTCGGGCTTTGGGCGTTCCTGCTTTGGCAAGGAAAGCCTCTTATGCACGGATCTTCTCGGGCTGTACTCTCGTCGTTCCTCAACTCTAGGCCTTTTGCTTTGGCTGGAGGCCCCCTTCTTAATATCGGCCTTGCACCTCGGACACAGGCCTTGTTCTATCAGCTCTAGTTGATGTCGTAAATCTGTGATCAAACTATCTGTGGTTGATCGGGCTACCTCGACATCAGCCTTTAGTTCTGCTTCCTTGCGTTCCTGGTATGTCCTCTGAAGCTCGCGAATAGTCACCTTCGGCCTATCAGTTTCCGAAACGGCAATTTGCTTCCCTTCCCTTTGCTTTGGGACCTTCTCGCTGTTGGTCAAGTCTATCTTGACCCTTGGCCGTGTCAGTTTAGTCAAATCGGGCACTACCATATTGGTTCCAGTGATCTGTGGGAACGGATTCGCATCAACTCCCATAGCTTTGTCCGAAAATTTGAACACTCCTTTCTCCACGTCCTCCTGTATCACATTACGAAAAACAACGCAGTTGTTAGTGGAGTGTTTCCAGGAATTATGCCACTTACAATATTCCTTATTTTTTATGTCGTCGGCCTTGGGGATCCGATGACCTTCCCCTAGCCTGATCACTTTTTCAGCCAAAAGGGCGTCAAAAATCTGATCGGCCATCGTTATGTCAAATGTATAATTTTTTCCTGCCTCGAACGCCATTTTTTTGGCAGCGGCGTTATTATTGACAGGTTTGTTCAAGGCATTACACACAATAGGCCGCTTAGAGATTAGTTCGGCCATGTCGATTTCTGCCTCGAGGTCACAATCTGCTAGATGGACCTCGTAGTTGGGATCTTTGTAATATGTTCCCTTAGAAGAATTCTTCTTTTCCTGTTCATCAAGTAGGATACGCTCGTAACGGGCGGCCCTTGAAGCTAGCTCGAATAAATCACGGAAATCAGTCCCTTCGAACTTTTTTCGAAGCTCGAAAGACATTCTGCCCATAGCCATCTTTGCGTATTCTTCCTCGGGCAATATTGTCTTACATCTGTACTTAGCCTTCCTGAATCGGGCTATATATGTTTCAACGGTCTCCCCCACTAGTTGGAGCATCCTAGACAGATCTGCCAACGATATCTCGGGCTCAGTCCTATAAAACTGCCCATGAAACAATTCCTCCATTGCTGGCCAGTTTCGTACTGAATTGGCCGGGAGATTGACATACCACAAAAACGCTATGCCCGTGAGCGAGTTTGGGAACAACCTTAGTTTTAAAGGGTCGCTATTGCCTGCATGGCCGCACTGCACAATGAACCGGCCTATGTGCTCTACCGTGGTATGCTCACTTTCCCCGGAAAATAGGGTAAAGTTTGGAACTTTATACCCTGGTGGGAAATTAACTTGGTCAATTTCAGGCGGGTAAGGCCGTCGGTATGTCGGCCTCTCCATCCTTCTCATGAACGGGCCATACTCTTCGTGTATGGCCGCCACCAACTATTCCCGGTTAATAGGCTGCGCAGCGGGTCGGGCATTCACCAAAGGGGGTGGTGGTTGCTGTTGGTTGATATTGGCCTGACGAAGCCAAAAATCATCATTATTCCTTTGCCCCCCAGCAGCGTTACCTGGGGGCATTTTATGGCCGATTACCTCTGGGTTACGGCCAATCGTTGCAATTACTTCGGGCTGAGCCCCTGTTACCGGGGTTATTAGTGGAGGTGGCAACTGTTGATTATTATTGATCTGGTGGGTCCAAAACCCGCCATTGTTTCTTTGCCCCCCAGCAGCGCGAACTAGAGGCGGAGTACGGTCGAACTGGGTTTCAACACGGCCTCCTGTCTGGACAAAGCTCGGCGTCGCCGATCCACTGGGATCGGTGACCGTCACGCCACTAGCAGTTTCGTTATGTAATTCGGGCTTCTTGCCCGAGATGTTACTCTCCCTTAGGTTTGGACAGACATAGAGTGAGTCCTTTGGTTTGTCGGACTCAAGCTGCGTGCCAAAGCCCGATCCTGAGCCTGAGGCTGATCCCGAGGCCTTTTGGTTGTTATTGGCCTCAAGAACAGCGCAAAGCTGTTGTATCTGAGCATCCAGGGCGTCCAGCTTCACGTGGGTAACCCTAGTCTCCATGACCAACTCAGACTGTTCCCGGCGTATGTCGGCAGTTTGCCTGACCACATTGTTGAGATCTGCCATTGACCCTATCAAGGTATTATAGTCCTGCCTCAAGGGATCAACGGTGGCTCTCATGGTTTCCGAAATTGCTTCAATAGTAACGCCACCGTCGTCCGGAGAATGACCAGTGCTTTCCTCCATAGGTGGATCAACGGCAGACTCGTCTTGGCCGTTTTTTCCGATCTGCTTATCCCTCTTTGGCGGCATGACTTGACACTATGGGTCCCGCCGGGCGTGCCAAAATGTTTGCTAGTAGTTATGCGCGGGCGTGCCAGAACCAAAAGTGGTTCAGTGTGTGCAAACTAATTTCCTATATGCTTGAGTCAGTGATACTCAAGACTTTCAGATCTGACTTCTAAACTAAACAATTGTGTGCGGCGAGTAGGAAAGTACCCTCACCAGAAATCCCTTGGCAGTACTGAAGCGCACAAGCCAAATAGTGTATGAGTTTACCAAGTAAACAATCACAAACGATTAATAAAATACAGATTTTATTAAATGTTTGGAAAGTACAACCAAAGAACAGATTCAGAACAGACAGATCGTTCGTGAGAATGAAAACAGTAAAAGAAAAATAACAAAAAGAGGGTAGACCTATTTGCTGTGAATGCAGAAAGAACATAAAAGTTGAATGCTTTTGAATGCTGTTGAATGCTTTGTTGAATGTTGTTTTCGAGAGTGACGCGGAGTGCCTTGCAGCTTGGCCTGCCTCCATATTTATAGCGGCCATGATTGAATTCTGATTAGGAAATGACTCCTTAGCTTGCGCCTTAAGCTATTAATTGATTGGTTAATTGAAAAAATTCTTTTATATCAATGATTCCTTCCTTATCAAGAACTTGATTGCCTCAATCCCTTTAATTTAGGGATCAGACGCATCAATCCAGCTGGCAACAAACAATCCCTTTCCTAATCGGACTCTTGTTTCTAAAACTCTTTGAAAGTGATGTCATCCTGCCAGCTGTGAATAGCACCGCCCTCTTCTCATCAATCGGCCTCATAACTGTGACTGAAGACTCATCGGACTCATGTAATGTCTTTATGCCCGATAACATCTCTCCAGGTGCTCACGTCCGATCGGGCTCATCCCACCAACCTTTATCACTTTCCGTAGGTATGGTGTCCGATCGTTGGTACATTCATGTTCCCTAACTCCCCATCGGACTCCTGTTCTGACAAGTGCCCGATGAGGTCCCTCATTCCTGGCGTCTCAATCGGTCTCCAACGTGTGTCATTGCTCCATTACTTCCACCATTGATGCCCGATAGACCAATGCGGGTCCGATGCTGCCTCTCGGGCTCCATCTCCTGGAACATCCGGGTTACCTTCTCTAAACTTCTGACGATGCTTCCCCTAAGCCCGATGTCACCACCTACTCCGGACCAACCGGCCTCTGATATGCCCATGCCCGACCATTTCTAGGCCCATATCCCCATATCAATCGGGCTGGAAAACCTTTGGCTGTTTTTAGGTGCAAACACATTGTTAATTTTTCACGTGATATGTTTTTAGAGAAATGTTAGACAAACTTTGAAATTTACATTGAATTTAACACTCATTTTTAAATGCATGTACTCGTTGCTCTATAGGTGGTGCACAAAAAAGTGTGAAAATTTCACACAGCATAAGGAATATGTATTTGAAGCATAAAATGTCAAATTCATTGTGGATTTTAAAGTGTGCCTAGCATTACTCACGTTTTTATCACCTTTTCAAGTAGAAGTTGACGGAAATGTTGACTTTGCAACTGGCCTAAAAATCAAGGGACCAAATTACGATAAACGAAAGATGAGAGACCAATCTATAAATTGCTGTATATTTCAAGAGCGCAAAATGCATTTTTATACATTTCTACCTTTCTTCTATATTGTTTAAATTTCAATAGTACCTATTATTTTTCCCTCTGTCTGTATCTCAATTGAAGCCAATCTGCTTATGTTTATGCAAGTGAAGTCATTTAGAAATTTATCAACGACGTATCTGCTTTATTTGCCCAAGAAATCAATCAAAGGAATTTAAATATTGAGTAATATTTGGGACACAACTTTCATACAACTTTCATACAATCTCCCCAAAAGATGTGTCTATCTCTCTTCTGTGATGTCACTGGATCCCACAGTGACACTGGAAAGAGATAGACACATCTTTTGGGGAGGTTGTATGAAAGTTGTATGAATGTTGTGTCCCAAGTATTACCCTTAAGCAATGTGCCGATTTGCTTCTATTATGAATTCTAGTACCTGGACTTGATAATTTATTAGGACCCCCCAGTAGTTTACCTCTCAGATATATACATTTAAAAATCTAGGAGGCATTTAAAATGGAATTTATTTTTTGTCCATTTGAGTTAAATAAATGGACATGTTGTCATCCCAAGATATATAATATGCAGATTGTTCATATAATAATATTGATGCATTTTTTTTTTTGTGCAAATTAACATATAGCACGTCTAAATATTAATACATGCAAATTGTGATTTCCCAGCTGTTGTGAAGCTAATATTAGGTAATTAAACTCCTTATTGCCCCCATAAACATTATTGTGCAATAAAACTATGGAGGATCTGTTTTAGGCTGATGTGTGGAGGCTCCCGTCGCGGTCCTTTGAAATTTACTTTCTATCAATTAAGGGTCACAAAGTAAAAAAATAAATAAATTAATTGGTGGGTTTACCTGATTTCTGTATATCTTGGTGGGTATATTTCCCATCCTTAATGATTGGTTTATTACTGAGCAAAAAAATAATAATTAAGGGTCACCGAGCTCTACTAAACTATATATGTGAGAGGAATCGACTGAACGTTCAATCGATTTTACAAACATATAATCTAATACCGATGGAACGGATTCCAAGAAACATCTGTCTTTCGGCTGGAAGATGCTAGTGAGAGAGGTGGAGTTCTGTTTCAGAGAATCGGGAAAGTTGCTTGGGAAACGTTTCTTTTCGTTTAACTTTTTTTTTTTTTTTTTTCAAATTATCAAAACTTAAAAAAACTAGATTTTTTTTCTCCCCACTTGGGTATGCTGAGAAAGTAGTGGATAAGTAACACAGGTTTATTTTTATTTTTATTTTTATTTTTTATCATTATTAATTTTTTTTTTTAAGGGTTGAATTTTGTAATTGGTAGATCTGAACTGTCTTATATTTTAGTACCTTTAAATCAACCCGGCCATGATCAAGATTAGCGAACATATTGTTGGTGATCGAACTTAGCTCTAGATTACTTTAACCAAAACTTGTGATTAAGAAAACAAATGGTATCAATTATAACCATAAAACATATCAGACATTCAGACACAGAATTAATTGGTGGGGACATTTCAAGATTCAAAATTTAATGACAGCTACAATGAATTGATACTCCATGATTTTAGGAATAGTTTGTTGATTTAATAAAACATGTTTTGAAAAATCATAATCATGGTGGAAAATTAGGGATAAAAAGTGAAAAGGAGAGCAAAGGCATGGGAAAAGAAAGAAACTTTCCATTATAAAGCCTATATATATATATATATATATGGAGTTTATCGTATTGTTGATTCTGTTTTTTTTTTTTTTTTTGCTGAGTTCGTATTGTTGATTAGTTGCTTCCTGGGGTGGAGATGGTGGTTAAAACTTAAGAGTTGAAACATGTTTAGCAACATGTTGGATATCTACTGGACGAAATTTTTTTTTATAATTATAATATCAAAAATGATAGGGATACACACGAAAAGACACATTAAATAACACATCAGTTTTAAATGCATATACCATATGCTGTGTAAGTAATGCACAGAAAAGTGTGAAAAATTCAAACAGTACAGAATACATGCATTTAAAGTACAGTGTGTCATTTGGCGTGTTATTTGGTTTGTATCGCTATCATTGTTGTTATAATAAACCAACAACAATAATAATAATAATTAAATAATAATAATAATAATAATAATAAACAATAATAATTGAAAAGTTGAAACATGTTTAGCAACATGTTGGATATCTACTGGACGAAAAAAAAAAATTAATTATAACAAACCAACAACATTTAACAACAACAACAACAACAACAACAATAATAATAATAATAATAATAACAATAACAACAACAACAACAACAACAAGGGGTCTTAGCTAAAGGTCCTCATAGTCATACCCAAACATGGCCTAGCAAAGCCCACATTTTTTTCCCCTTAACCTAGTAAGCCCTTTGCACTTGGTTTGGCCAAAAGTACTCTTTTATGCCTAAAAACTTAAAATTGTCGTTACTTTTGATTAGTAAGGGTTTTTTTTTTTAAACTTTGATATTTGGATCAGAAAAATATGATCAATCAAATGAGATCAATATTGACTATGAAGTTATGGGAGGGAAAAAAATTCAAACAATTTTTTTTCTTTTGTTTAACAAGAAATATTTTATTCATCATGGCAAATCCCATGGAAAAAAGAGACACACCTTACACTCAAAATGCAAGGACCACTACAACAAAAATTATTATGACTTTAAAAAAAAGTCATAAATGTATATTTATGACTTTTTTTTAAGCTTTTAAAATTAGCCATAACATTACAGTCATAAATAAGTTCTAGTTTGTTAAAAAAAAGTCATAAATAATTATTACTTTTACAACAGTTCTAAAAAAAAGTCATAAAAAATGAATGCTTTCAAATTATTTATGACTAATTTTTAATTGATATAGTCACAAATAATCTTTAAAAAAGTCATAAATAACGTTTAAAACAGTCATAAATAATCTTCAAAAAAGTCATAAATAACCTTTTTAAAAGTCATAAATAATAATAAAAAAAAGTCATAAAAAACATTTTCAAAAGTCATAAACAATCTTCAAAAAAATCATAAATAACTTTTTAAAAAGTTATAAATCGTCTTTAAAAAAGTCATAAATAACCTTTAAATAGTCATAAATAAAATTTAAAATAGTCATAAATAACCTTCAAAAAGTCATAAATAATCTTTAAATAGTTATAAATATATTCAAAACAGACATAAATAACCTTTTAAAAAGTCATAAATAATCACACTATTTATGGCTTTAGTAGAACTATTGCTAATTTATGATTGTTTTTTATGAAACAGTCATATATAATATAAAACACATTTAATTTTTTTTTTTTTTTGTTGATAATCCAATAAACAAGAATAACACAATTCATATACATTAAAACATGTTACACAATTCAGAATATATATACATATACAAATTAGCTCAAGAACCGTATTCAAATATCATCATCCTTCCAACCAAAAATTTCCATTCATCAATCTAATAATTAGTTATGTACAATAAAAATGTAACAGTAACCACGGAGTATGTATTGAATCAACAAACCAAAAATGTATACGTAACATTGTTTAAAAAAAAAAGAGCAAAAAAAACAAGATTAATGTCTATTTAAACTCTTCAATCACCGCTAGTACATCAATTTATTTCCAATATTTGTTCCATGTAGTCTAACTGTGTAACACTGAAATAAAAAATGAAAATCAATGTATTAGATTCTATATAACAAGTATATAATTTTCTTAAATTGTAAAAATATGTATGACCTGGAAAAATAAAAATAAAAATAAAAATTTTTAATACATAAATGTATTCTTGAATGAACTCAATTAATGAACTCAAGTTGAAGTGCATTTAGCTCGTGATTTTCATATTTCACTTTTTAAGACAACTCTTTCATTTGAGAAAGTTCAAGAAAGAATGAGATGTTAAGACAACTCTTTCATCTGAAAAAGTTCAGGAAAGAATGAGATGTTAAGGATGTATTCCCCCCACCCCCCCAAACAACAACAACAACAACAACAACAAAAAACATATCCAATACATATGAAAAAAAAATTCCACACTAAATGAATCAAAGTAAAATAACAAGAAGAGAAAAATTGCCAACAATTTTACAAAGAATACTATGATAATACATTTATCTTGATAGATTTGGATGGATTCTCCATTACCACTCTCATGAAAAGCAACATATAGAATCCACATTCGTAATTTTCTAGTTTCTTTGGTCCCTAGAAATAAATGTATAACAAATATTAGATAAACAATAAATTACTTCAATCACAAGTCACGATAAAACTAACTTATCTTGGAATGAATGTTGAGCTAGAATTTCTAAACATTTCAACAGAGTCTCCTCTATAAATAGAACCTCCCAAAAATTTCAAGCAATGAAAACATATCCAGCAACAATTGAATAACCGTCGATAAACGGATGTCCCAACAAATGACATCAAAACAGTCAAGTAAGGCCTAAAATAAGTATTAAAAAAAAAACAGCAGGTAGTCCGCTAAAGATATCAGCACATTTAGTGCTACAACCACCTACACAAAATACAGATAAGTTCTACCATCAAACAAGCAAGGACCGAAATTATCATCATATTTCAACCCATAAGATATAAATTTAAGTTCTCGAATTGATCACGGCTCAAAAGAACCGCATCTGAAGGGACACCAAAAAAACTAGACCGAAGCAAACGCAACCACCAACCAGATAATCACCAGCCTTAGGACAGATACTGCAGCCAAACGGCCATAAATGGCATCACTAAGGGTATAGAATCAGCAGAGAACAAATACAACTTTCACTAGAATTTGTGGTTATACTAGAAGTCTTCATTGTCTCTCTAGTCTTCAATAATTGGCTTCTAGGCTTGGTGGTTGACACCAATACGCTCCACTTCTGAAAGTCTTAATATTGTTTCTGAGCATCAACTTAATTAATCAGTTTGTCTCAAGGCCAATAAAACAGTACACCCAAAGACAAAAGAAATCACATTCAATGCTTAAACAACACAGATACAACCCCCAATGAGCAAGTCGAAACTCTACAGAGAGTAGTCCCCATTGAACAAATAATCTGCCAACAATCGTCGGTCAGTAGTAGACTAAGCATGATAAATCCATTATCGTCTCTGGTAACTATGAGCAACTAAACATAAACAGACAAGAAATTCCAACACCTTCTTGTATTGAATCATTTTATCTCCATAAACATAGAAACAACCAGAATTAGACAGGAACAACAACCAGGAATTGATATTTATCAGAAGAAGAGTCCATTAGAATCTAATAAGAGCAAAGATTTTTTACAGCATGATCCTTCCCACATTTCTGAACTTAAATCAGAAGCCTCCGTTTAGACATCTCCCAAGCACATCATAAAAGAAAACATTCAGAACCCGAGCAAGAAAAAATCATAATCGAAACGATGATAGTCCATCACCGCCCTTGTTATCCTCTACCACATTCATTTCACCAGACAATGCTACAATGAAAATTGTAACAGTATCCCCAAGCAATCTAAACCAAAGTCAAAATGCCCGCAATTTCAGTAGTAATATGCCATCAAGAGGCCATTGATACTTAACCAATCAATAAGCAGCTCCCAGACAATGAAAACTAAATCTCTAATGGCAGAGTAAGCTAGGTTCAACACTCTAGAGAACTCACATGTCAGCCTTCCAAAGTACAAAGCAGATATGGGAAACCCAATACCGAGAAGCTTCAATACCAGCAAACCAGGAAATCTTTCAAGAGCATTAGTTAAAATCCCGAGACAGATATACCCAGCGTTAATTGAATCACTCAATAAACCATCAAACACACCCGGCTAATAACTCGAAAACATACTACTCGAAGAAAAGCACAACTAAAACACTAATCACAAATCGAAAACACACCCCAAAGTATTTTGTTGCATGAATCTATTAATTACTTACTCCCTCTGTCCCTAAATAAGTGTCCACTACAAGTTTGCACATTGTTTAAGAAAGATATATTATATTCATTTTTTTGGTCCAATATTTATAACTAATTTTCTCTTTTACCCTTAGATGTGATGGGTGTTTGACTTTTCTACTCATTTTTGTTTTATTCTAGGCCACACATAAATGTAATTTGTCACTATTATAAGGGTATTATAGGAAGTTTATATACAAATTTGTAATTGACTTTTAAAAGTACGCTTCTTTTGGGACATCCAAAAGAGGAAATTGAGGCAGACACTTATTTAGAGATGGAGGGAGTACTCCTTTTGTAAACTTTACATCCATAGGTGTGTAGATCTCAAAAATGTGGAAGTCATGGTCATTTAATTGAAACAAACAATATTACCCGTTTGTAAACAAATAATACCTATTCTGGCACAATTTCCGCGAAGATCTAAAAAAAATACAAGGAAAAAAAATCACCCAAAAAGGCCAAAAAAATGAGAAAGTCATTGTCAAGACCCAAAATTTTACTATTAAATTTCGTAAAATTACATTAAATTTTTATTCTTTTACCAACCAAACTTAGACATGTGTCAAAGACTCATTGGTCTTTCACCTAACTAACTTGCATGTGGTCCTTGCAAATGACCTAATCAAGAGAGTTTTTCCCAACACAAGTATACTGCCTTTATCATCAAACTGATGTGCTTACACCTACTACATATCTTTATCACAAACACAATACTCAATACAAATGTTAAACCTTCAATTAATGAAGCATGCCTTTATTACACTCCGTTAATATATTTTTGTTTCTAGTAATATATCTTTAGTGTATTAAACTGAGTCATTTACTAACATTGCTTCATTTAAGGACACACGTGAAAATTTATGCGATACAATTTCACCTCACATTATAAATAGTAATGCTCACATACGTATTTACTTAACTCTTGAAAAGAGAGAGTTAGGGAGATAAAGGAAGAGACTAGTATTTATGAGAGAGAGAGAGAGACACAGAGAGAGAGAGAGAGTTAGAGGGTTAGAGAGTTTAGGAGAGAAGCAGAGAGTTGAAAAGAGTTTGTCAGAAATTCGTATGTACTCTTAAAGTTGGTCATTTGAAGCTAAAATAATAAACTAGTGGTGGTAGTTCCAGTGGTGGAGGAAGTTGAACCCAAATTACAGGTTTTAAACTCTATCGCAGTCAGAAGTTAATTTCTTTTCCAAATCTTTTTATGCATTTTAAATGTGATTTTATAATCTACATTACACCCTTAAGTCCTTCTCAAAGCTTAAAGCTTTAGTTAGGCCAAACAGACCCTGCATCACCATTAATTGTAAATTCAAGTTTCAAAGTTGAATTAATTTTTGGGATACGTGAAAATGGTATTTGTAAAATCATTATAAATTACTTCCTATCATTTACTAAAAATATGGTGAGTTCTGGATATTCTATGGTATTTATTTGAATTTTGAATTTAGGCTAAATTATATTTTGGTACCCTGAAGTTTGGGCGAAGTTTCACTATGGGCCCTCTAGTTTTGGATTTGTTTCAATGTCGGCCCTGCCTCTCACTCCATCAATGAAACTTAACGGCATACTCATGCGTCTTGCAAACTCCAAGGTCCCAAAGTGAAATTTCAGGGCCCAAAGTGAAACTTCGCCCAAACTATAGGGTACCCATGCAAGGCACATGAGTTTTTCATCAAGTTGAATTGACGGAGTTAGAGTCAGGGCCTATTTTGAAACCAATTCAAAATTACTAGGACCAAAGTGTTCAAGTTAAAATTAGAGGGCCGAAAGTGAAACTTTGCCCAAACTCCAGGGCACCGAAATATAATTTAGCCTTGAACTCATAAAGTAGCTATAAAATATGAGTTTTTAACTTTATAATTACTTCTAAAATTTTGTACAACTCCGAAAAATAAACTGTTGGTACCGCCGTGACCAAAATAATATTTAGAATATTTAGACACTATTTTCATAATTTTTGGAGACAAATATTCGTAACACTTATTTTGAAGCAAAATTGTTATATAAAAGCTATAGATTTTTCATATACTATTGTAACAAACTCCGAATCGACTGTAGAAAATGGCTTTAGTTTTAGTAATAATTCAAAGATCAATTTAGTAAGGAAAAACCCCTATTTTGATAAAATTATGAAAATACCCCTAAGAATCTATAACTACAGTTTTGTCCCTAAGCTCTAAACTTAGACTAAAATACTCATTTTATCGTATGCATTGTGTAGGACTTGAGGATTAACTGACCTATAAAAGAAGTATTTTAATCACCTAAGTTGCCAAGGTGAGTGATTTTCTTTTTTACTGATTCAACTCCTCACGAGTGATTCTTATCCTATTACTTGAACAAGCTTTACTTTAATTATTAAAAGCATTGTTCTTATGTTTGTTTTGGAACTCATTTATTTGTTCCACTGAAAGAGGGTATGTTATTTGATGTCATTGTTCATTCCATATTCGGAGTCTTTGTAACGTATATATGTTTCATTGATTCCAATGTCAATTACCACCATTCTATGTGCTTATATATTAGTTCTATTAAGAACCTGCAAGCCCCTATATATGTGGGAGGGTCCCTATTGAATCTATGAACAACACCAAAGTTGGCCGACCCACCATATTAGTTCTGCAAGTGCTTCTGATCAATGAGCTATTGCAGTATATGTATGTGTAAGTGTGCGTGAATGGGTGGCTAGTAATCTAACCTTCTACGTATTGAATATCCATGTCATAGTGATGTTCTACACTATCAATATACTGCTTGTTATGTTCATCTCATTTAACATTGATATACAGATTTCTCTTTATGTTCATCATCCAGGATTATGATTATTCACTGAGTCTTCTTCTCACACTCTCCAAATTTTTCTAACCCTTTTTCAGGTGATAAGGGTGGTGAGGAGTAAAATATGTTGGTTGATGATCTGGTGGAGAAAGATCCTATAGAAGAATACGAAACTTGAAATACTAGTTATAAAATCAAGTAACATGAGTTTTCCGATGTAATTCTCAAAGTCTATATTCAAAGGCTTGAGTTAGCCAATAAGAATCTTATAAAATAAGTTTGGATTGATTTGTAATATTATGGTCTTCATGGCCTTTATTTAGAATAAAATTTAATTGTATTGCTTCCGCTAGTCTCTGTATAAGTTATGAGGCCTCGGTGGCAAGTCACGTGCCTTAAATCCACTATTTGGGTTTTGGGACGTGACAGTTATGGTCATTCAATTGAAATATATGGTATTACCTATTTGTAAATAGTGAATGTTATCTGTCCAGACAGATAAAAGCTCAAAATGAGGCTCTAAATTATCCATTTTTGCACAATTTCTAAGTCAAATACCCAAAAATACTAACAAAATGAAAAGGTATGACCATTTAAAGTTAAAACAAATTATCTGTTTGTCAACAAATCAAATCGCTGAACAATCAACTAAAAAGCTCATTTTTTTCCTTCTAAATTAATTATCACATATGGATCTTGTTTTAAAGATCTCGATTTCACGATTCCAAAGTGCAAATTCTTATGAAAAATGAGACAAAAATTTGAAGTCATGGAATTTAAAGTATAAAGAAAACTAATGATGATATAACTAAGCTCAAGGATAAAAATACAGAAAATAAGAATAACAAATAAATAAATAAAGAAGGATTGTAATTAGTACCAAAAAATTGGCGAGGGACTTTAGCTAAAAAAGCCAAAAACTTTGGATTTTTGCTTATATATATCACCTCATTTTTAAGCGATTTCTCACCAAAAATCTCTTAATTTTAAGAATCTCCACCAATTATAATTTCAATTTGTAACTTCAAGGGATTCATATATGAGAGTTGAGAATGATGATTAGGATTTCTTACCATAGTTCTTCAAGATATATCAAAGAAATACTACAAAAATTATAATAGAAAATTGTTAGAAAATCCCTATAAGTGACTCTCAAGAGTTTAAAGTCAAAGAGATATCTTAGTTTGTTAGAAATTCCCTCAAACACAAACTCTCTTATTAGAGAGTATGTCTCACGTTTAAATTGTATTTTTTTCATTTCTAAAACTAACCTTGGTAATTAGAAAAGTATTGATTTGAGCGAATTCAAACTTGAACTCTCAATTGGTGACTGACTCGAGAACGATTGATTCGAAGCTACGTTCGGAAAGTTTCGTTTGATTGATTCCATTGAATTGCAGCTGAGTTAGGGAATCTCAGTTATGATCTCTGTGTTTGCTGGTGTTTGGCTAGTGAGAATTTTTTTTTTCTTGCCAATTTTTTTGAAGAATTTGTTGGCTGATTGCACTGACGTTGAAGGATTGCGTTGCTCATTTCGATTATTGTTGGAGATCTGAAATGGTTATCATAGTTGTGAGTGTTTGGTTCATCTAAAAATTTCATTGCAACTCAAATATTTGAAAAAAATTCCTATTCAAAGGCAGTGAGTCTGCATTATATCAGGTTTGAACCTCTTATTATTTTTTATTTTGAATCTATAAATTTTGTGTTTCAATTTCTACCTGCTTTTAATGATTTATCAAAAATAGAGCTTCGAAATGATATGTTTTTTTGGATAAAAGTAGTCATTTCAGTGATTTAAGGATTAAACATAGCATTGATCTTGTGCTTTGTTTAATTTTTTTTAACAATGTAGGTAATGATTTTGTGTGGTAGTGTTATTTATTTATTTTTTTTAATTCGATGTTTATTCATCATTGTTTTTACATTTTGGAGTTTTTATGTTTGAGTTCTTCATTGCTCCTGTAGGTATTCAAACAGTGGATTATTTATTGAAATTTCACCTAATAAATGTTTTCTTTAGTAAAATTTCTCTTTTTGTTTTGCTAAAGATATGATGTCAATTTTCAGTGTTTTTGGTTGCAGTAACTTGATAGTTGAAGTTGATACAGACATGTGAAATTTAAGTGGTTCTAGGTACAACAACTTGATAATGAATTTTCAATATTGTTTTTAGTCCAACATTCATTTCATGTTTTGGTAGTTTTTCATTGCTTTAATTGACTGAGTTTTTTTGTAGTTGTAATGGAGGGACAGTTGATGGTTTAGTGCATATATCAATCTTGGAAAAGTGTGAGATTTGATGCCCTTATTCAGTTTATTTGTAGGAAATGGAAATATAGTAGTTATGATTTTTCATTAAAATATGAATTATCGAGATACCCGTAGTAAATTTTGAATATTGTTGTTAGGTTGGATGAATCTCAACATAACGTTAAGTTGTGATGAACAATTGTCATTGAGATATAACCATATAGATGATGTTGAAACAGACTTGCTTCCTAGTTTTATTGCTCATGAAGAGGTGTAGTGCTGCAATTAGGTTGGGCTAATGGGATTTGAGAGATTGATCAAAAGTTTGAAGGTCGTGCTGAGGAGTTTAGAAAAGTTTTGTCAAAGTATGCGATAGGTTTGGAAAGAAGAGATAGGGGGTATGTGGTGGGTTCATGCACACACCTGCGGTTCGGTGGTACGGATGTCGAAACATATATAAGTATTGTGTTAACTCCAAGATTGTTGGTAATTTGATATGTAAGAAGGTTCATAGCAAACCTTTGACAAAACCAATTGATGTTGTTGGTCGCGTTAAGGCTGATTATGGGCTTGATATTGAGTACTACCCTGCATGGAAGGTTATGGAAAATTCTAGGATGAGACTTTATGGTGATCATGTAGACTCATTTGATAATTGAGATGGTATTTTGAAGAGGTACAGAGGGTAAATCCTGATAGTCGTTTATTGTTAGAGGTTGATTCGAGAACTAATCGTTTTGAATTAATGTTGTTTTATATCATTCGGTGCTTGTATTCGAGGTTTTAAATTTCTTCATCTAATGATATTCTTAGATTGGACTTTCTTCAAAGATCGACACAAGGGGCTATTGTTGGGTGCAACATGCAAAGATGGGAATCAAGGTTAGATGACTTTATTTCGTTTGGCTTGTTTATTGAGTTATATATGAGTTAAGTTTGCAGTATATGTTTAATTCAGAATATGATACTTTAAGTGAAATTTGTCTTATTTGTTGTAGTGCAAAGTACTGAATTTTTAGTGAAATTTCACTTATTGTAGTTTATGTTGTAAAATTTTTTCTTGTGTTTTTTGTAGGTGTTTTCAGTCTTGTCTTTGTTGTTGTATGTTTTGAGGACTTGCATTGGAGTTGGTTCTTATGTGTGTTGCGGTTTATTGTTGGTACGGATAATTAGATAATATTTATTTCTGATAGGCATAAAGGTTTGGTAGATGGAGTCATGAAGAACATATTTCCAGACCACTTGCAATCCTTTTGCCTCCAGCACATGAAGTAAAATTTTGTGATAAATTGAAAGGAACTCATTTAAAAATTGAAGTCACGTTTAATTAGTCTACAAATTTTGGCAATGCACATGTGTGCCAAATGTTGATAGGTTTGAAAAGAAGTGGGAGTCTGTGGACACGCGACGTTCCACCACTTTGCTTGTTTGAGATTGTTTTGAAAAGGAAAAGAAAAAGTCTGTTGAAAACAGATACAGAGTCGCCACTTGGTCTTTAAGGAACCAAGAAACCTAATTTGACTCACCCAAACGGATAAAGGGCACCGGCCCTTCATAACCAAAGAACTTGGTTTGGGGTTTTGGTACGAGAGAGGAAGGAGCCTTTGTCACGACTAAAACACCCTCAACTCGCCCCGTCTTTCGACGGGCCTCAATTAGCATCCAAATAATCATCTTGTACTATGTATGGTTCGACAATTAATACTATGGTAATATATTACATCATATAAGAAACTTGAAATTGGAAGATCAAAAGATAAGATATCATTCATAAGATCTTAGCCAAATATCATACAATGCAAAAGTGAAAGATCACACAAATAAACCTAGGAAAAATCGTCTAATCATATATCAATTAATCAAGTTTCCTAATCTAAAGGGGGCATGAATTGTTCTTGAAACAAATAAGTCAAAGAAAACAAAGATGCTTAGCAAGCTAGAATGATGCATGTTAATCTTTGAGAAGAGAAGATCTCTCAACCCCCGGGATGGATGAGAAAGGATGATTAGATCGAGGGGAAGCATGAACGTATGATCAAGATCATTCCTCATAATCTTCTTAGATTAGGAGTTACAAAAACCCCAAATCTTTGCATGGATGCAATGTATGTATCTAGAACGTGCCAAGGTTGTAGTGTGCTTTGTGTTCATGGATTCCTAGAATGACTTAGAAGTCTAAAATGTGTATGAATGAATGAATTAAATCAACATGGGATGTGTAAAAATGTAGTATGAACTACTTCCTAAGATATGAACTAATTTGGAATACATATAAGCATCAAATCAAAGAATAAAAGTTAAAATGTGCTTGCTGTGAATAGTGGACAGAAGAGTAACCAGATCTTTTGAAAATTGAAAAGAGGGGTTAGGAATGTTTTTAGTGCATGATTTTTTATAGAGATCTTACTTATTATGTCTAGAACACAACCCAAAAAGCCAATCTTAAATAACTATTACAGATTGAGAGAAATCATATGAACAATGGAGGTCACTCAGAAATAGATTCCGTACTGTCGACTGAAATGTTGAAAAATCTTAGAAAATGAAAACAAAATATCTAAAGGCCCATTTTATACAGAAAGTTCCCTAAGACATTGAATTTCAAGGGAAAAATAATTTGAGATCACACATTTTGGAAACGTTTTCTGTAAAACAAGTTCAAAGTAGACCAAGCTACTGTGACAGCAAAAACAGAATATCTGGAGGGAATGTTTGGGTCCAAATGGACCATTTTCAAGTATTTTCAAGTCATACCAAAAATCCTGGGTGTTCTCTAATGCGTTAGGAAGACTTTCCAAGTGGTCTTGAATCCATACATTGAGTATTGAATTCTAGAGAAATCTTTGAACTCAGATCACTCACTGTTTTGACTCACTGTTTTGAAGATTTTGGGAAAATTTTGAGTTTTCTTTCTTGAAATCAAAATGAGAGGGATTGAGAGGGGTTTTGAAAGTATATTTTCAACATCAAATAGAGATTATAACCTCTTGGAATATCAACATCAAACTCATAATCAAGAACCCCCAATATTATTGGAGAGATTCATTTTTATTTCAACATAACTTCAAGGATACCTTGGAGGTATTTGAAGTTATAATCATCATCTATCAAACGTGTTTTTGATGTCAAGAGCTACTATCTATAAGGATTCACTCACCTCAAACTTCATGTCATCATCTAGATGATGATGAACTAGTAAGTAAATAAATAAAATAAAATAAGAAATGAGGTAAGAAGAGATGAACATTGTATATAAGCAAGCAAATGAACAAATCAATAGATGATATTCAATGGTGGAACCACAAGCATTCAACCTCTCATATGTGTGTATATGGGTGAGTACATCACTCTCTAACTCATAGGAAACTCAAAGAAGATGATGAAGATGGATTGAAAGCTTGAAAATAAAAGTTTAGTTTTTAGAAAACTAAATAAAAAAACTCACATTTGGCTTGGATTTGAATAAGAAGATCTTGATTTCTCTCTCTATTTCTTCCTAACTTTCTATATCTCTCTCTAATGGCTTCTAAGCTCTCCTCTAAATGGAAGTAAATGGGTCTCCTTTATAGGCCAACTTGGGGAGGTATTTTGGTTTTTAAAAAGTCTCTAATTGGTCCAAAATCCCGGAATAATCAAAACTATGTCGTTTTATTTGTTGAAAATTTGAATTAAAACCCAAAAATTAACCAAAAATTACAAAAAAAATGAAAAATCACTCAGAGTGCCGCCGCGGCAGTGGGCCAGTGCCGCCGCGGCAGTCAACTCCCCCATTGACCAAAAATTGCATTTTGGGCCCCAGAACTCACGGAATTCACGAAACGGCCCTATTTCGTCCGAAATTCACAGAAAATTCATACGAAATCCAAATTAAGATTGTGATATACTGTTGGAAAGGTATTGAGGTCTACTTTCCATAAAATATATTTTTGAGTTGGGTCACTTTGGAAAGTTTTGCACTATTCGCGATAAAAGCCGAATTGATCGCATTTTTCACCTTCAGAAATTCATAGCAAATTCGTTTTAGATCCAGAAATTATGTGCGCTATACCGTTGGAAAGATATTGACCTCTAGTATTTGATAAAAATTTCTGATATTGGGCTTTTAGGGACATTTTGGTCATTTATGCAAATTCTTTGACTTCTTGAGAGTTAGAGGCAATCTCTGAAAATCCGATCTTTCTAATCATCGAGGTTTGACATGCTTGTGGCCTCTTAAATCTGTTAGCCGACAAAATGGGGTGTCTACAGAGTCACTTTTAAGTAAAGGTGGTGAAAGGGTGAGTCATCTTGTTAGTGAGATTCCTTTCAAAAATTAGACGAATGCACATTTTAAGGGAAATACATACTATAAAATTTACTCCAATATAGCTTAGTCTTAGAATTCAAAGATTATGGAAGCTTGCCATTTATCTATTATGAATATGGTCGATTTGATAAGATTAATGTCAATGAAGGACTTGGAAAAGTGAAGGAGGGTACGTGAAAAGTGTACATGGGTGCTTTGTCCAGAGAAGCAAAGTAGATTGCAAGCTGCATTGGATGAAGGGATGACATGGCATATAAGTTCCTTATGTGATGACACATCTGAGGTTCATTCCAATCCACCGAATGTTATAAAAATAAGCTCTCAATTTTGTTCGAGTCGAGAGTAGCTGCTCAAAGGAATCCCTTGTTCACATGTTGCTATGGCTATTTATAACATTGTTTTGTATAGTAGGAGAGTGATAGCTGATTATATCAAGGAGTATTTCTGTAATAACCTGTATTTTAGAATGTACATTAATAATATGAGATTCAGCATGTATGCCTTATTTGTTCTTGTAAACCATTTCCTAATTGATTGGACTCTTTATGTCCTTCCTAATCGATTGAATGCTTCTTAATCGATTGAACCACTGTCGACATGAATCAATCGATTGAACTCATCTCAATCGATTGTTCGTTAACCGACTTATTCTCAATCGTTGACCCATTTTGATCGATCGATCGATTGGGGTCAAAACTTGATCTCCAAGTTTGTGCAAGGAATTGACCACTGCCTTCTCTTTTCCCTATATATATGTGATATATTTCATGTGTGTGTGAGTATGTGTGTTTTTTTTGACAGAGAGAATAGAAACTGATGATGCCAAAAATTGGTAAGAGTAAAGTAGAGAAATTTTAGGAGAGAGAGAGAGTGAGAGACTGGTTTTTTGTATGTGGTTCGGCCCTGTTAACGAAGGTACCTATGTCCACGTGTGTGTCTGAGCAAGTTCACTATACTGTAAAAGAGCTGGGGGCTCGTGGTAAACCAACAAGTCTGGAACTACCGTAGCCCGGCCAGGCATGTTGTTGAATGCTATAGAGGTGCTGTGTAGACTGAAAAGTCCGCCCGTTCAATGGGGGGTGAGAGGTCTCTTTTATAGATGCAAGAGACCTACTCCTACATGGATAAGGAAATATAATACAATTGATATAGATTGGCATTAATTGTGGGGGTTTCCGAATTGGATTAGGAAATAGTTTGCACTTTCCATTAGTCTTCTAGCTTGAGTAAGAAACTGCCCGTAATGCTTGGGATCATGCATGTGGGTCCGGATGATCTGTTCCCGTGGTGGGATGTGCCTGTGTGATTTTCCTGACCTGTTGGCCGGGTCATGGATGAACCGCTCGGGATGATGAGTTTCGGGTATACTAGACCGCTCGGGCTGATGCTTGTCCAAGGAGTTGTGCATGATTTGACCGGGACATGGACTAGCTGCTAATTTGAACCGCTCGGTCATAGGATAGAGACAATTTTGGGTGTATCAGCTGCCCCCCATTTCCAAGGTTGGCCAGATGCTATATCGGGGCAAGTTTGGAAATCAGTTTGATGTTACTTGCCACTGTCTGAGTGCTTGGGGAAGTTGCCTTGGGGCTTCTGAGCCTGGTGAGTCCTCAAAAACTGGTTGAGAGTTGAGACCCTGCCTAGCTCGGGACTTGTAGGTGCTCGGGAACTGACTGGGAGTTGAGACGGCGGCCTAATTCGGAGTCTTTGAATGCTCGGGAAGTGCCCGAGAGTTGAGACTCGGCCTACTTCGGAGGCTTTTTTTGCTTGAGTTAGCCTCCAGGATGTTTATCTTCTGCCCGTGAACTTTCGTCAAGGTTGTGGGTAGAAGAATTTTACCATGTTGGAAAAGCCGACCTAAAGCGTATTGCTTTAGGGTCCTTTAATGTTAACTCCCCAGGATGGTTGTCTTCCGCCTAGCCAGACATCGTCAAGACTGTTGGGAGAAGAGCTTGACCATGTTGGTAGAGCCAACCTATATCACGTTGCTTTAGGTTCTTTTTGCTCCTCTATCGTCGGCCAACCTAAGAGATTTTAGTCACCTCTATTGTCGGTTTGGACCTAAGTGGAGTTAATGCCTCTGAGTGCTGTAGGTGCTCGGGTTATCCAAGCTCTGACTTGGTTATCCGTGAGGCCTGTAGATACCTGGTGTGATTGCCTGTTTAGTTCACTGCGCCGTCTTGCCCCCCAAGCTTTCGCTAAGATGAGGGTCTTACAGAGGCTATGACTGTAGGCAACCGACCTGGAACATGGTGGTTGCAGGGTCTTTTGAAGCTTGCCATCATCAGCCACCTAGGGGGTTTGCCCCATTGTAGGTTGGACCTAAGCGAAGCCGATGCCTCGGGCGTGACCCCGAGGTCTTTTGTCTCGAGTGCGATCCCGAGGTCTTTAGTGCCTGGGTTCAGAGCCCGAGGTCATTTTAGTGCCTGAGTTCCGAGCTCGAGGTCTTTTTATGCCTCGGGGTTAGGCCCGAGGTCTTTGTGTGCCTCGGGGTTAGGCCCAAGGTCTTTGTAAGAGCTCTCTGACAATCGGTAGAGCCTCATGTGGTGATCAGGCGGTTACCACTGTTGTCAGGCTCATCTAGGCTAATGGAGACAGGGGGTCGGATCAGGATCGTCAGACTCCTGATTTCTCTGTGCTGGAGGCAAAGTCGGAACTGCTTGATCCTAACCGATGTGAATTAGAGGTCGGGTCAGGGCTGCCAGACTCAGACCACTATGATCTGGAGGTCGGGTCAGGGCTGCCGGACTCAGACCGCTGTGAACTGGAGGTTGGGTCGGGGCTGCCGGACTCAGACCGCTGTGAACTGGAGGTCGGGTCAGGGCTGTCGGACTCAGACCCGCTGTGAATTGGAGGTCGGGTCGGGGCTGCCGGACTCAGACCGCTATGAACTGGAGGTCGGGTCAGGGCTGCCTAACCCGGTCTGCAGTGAATTGGAAGAACTGTCAGAACTCCCGGGCTGATCTCACTTTTGCTTACTTCTGGAAGACTTGTTGCTTTCTTGCCCGGTGTCTTTGGTCTTTAGAAATTCTTCAGTGTCAATGTATTTTCCAACTCTCTTTGAGATCTCAACCAAAGTTTCCGGTTGGTTTCTGTGGAACGACGTGGCGCACTTGGTGTGTTGAACTCCCGAGCAGAAGGCTATGATGGCGACTGTCTCGTCTAGATTGCGTGTTTAAAGCTTTTGTTGGTTGAACCGGTCAGTGAACTCCTTGAGGGACTCATTATTCCGTTGTCTAACTGTCAGTAGCTGCACGTCAGGCTGTGGCCATTCATGCATACCGGCGAACTGGTTGATGAACTGCTTGCTGAGTTGCCTGAAACCACGTACCGATCGGTGTTTCAAGGAGTAGAACCATTGGGCGGCCGGGCCTTTCAACGTACTGGGGAAGGCTAGGCAGTGTAGTTCATTGGAGTTGGTGCCTAGGGCCATCTGAGCCTTGTAGGTCCGGACGTGGTCGACCGGGCTTCCCGAGCCGTTATAGGGATCTAGGCCAGGTGGCTTAAATTTGCGCGGGATGGCAAACCTCGTGATTTGGCTGGAGAACAGTGACTCTGTCTCGGTATTGGCCTGACTCTGAGCACGGTTTTGACCAAGCTTTTTGGCCACTCCGTCAATCTGCTTCTGCAAGTCCTTGATTCGGGCTTCCACTCCTTCCCGACCGGTATCCGAGGAGTTAGTCGGGTCGGTGGAAGAGGCTTCTTCTTCATGGCAGGGTGCTGTCCTCTGGGATCAGGCTCGGCTATGACTCCGGGTAACCGTGTGCCCAGGGACGACTCGGCTCTTGACCTAGTGACCCTGGACTGATTCCCGGGCCATATGTTCCGGCCTTTCCTCTCGGGCAGTACGCCCACTGTTGGTGTCTCTGGTATCCTCAACACGGGACGGGTCGGCTCGGGCACGTTGTCCGGTCAAGATCGGTTCCCGACCGTACGCAACGTTCGCGGGTCGTTTCCCGGCCCCTAGAGGACTGCTTTTCTGGACTGGCAGGGCTTTGATCTGTTGCTGGATTTAACGCTGGCCCTCCAAGAGTTGTATGAGGGTTGCGGTGATCTGCTCAGATGTCATGACTGCCGCAGCCGGTACCGGGGCCGGAGGAACATCCCGGTCGGGCTGCTGATCCGCCTTCTTACCCTTCTTCGGTGGCATGACGATCAGTCAAAAGATTTGTTGATGAGAAGACTTGTCGTTTCCCACAGACAGCGCCAAGCTGATGATGCCAAAAATTGGTAAGAGTAAAGTAGAGCAATTTTAGGAGAGTGAGAGACTGGTTTTTTGTATGTGGTTCGGCCCTGTTAACAAAGGTACCTACATCCACGTGTGTGTCTGAGCACGTTCACTATGCTGTAAAAGAGCTGGGGGCCTGTGGTGAACCAACAAGTCTGAAACTACCGTAGGCCGGCCGGACATGTTGTTGAATGCTATAGAGGTGCTGTGTAGACTGAAAAGTCCACCCCTTCAATGGAGGGTGAGAGGTCTCTTTTATTGATGCAAGAGACCTACTCTTACATGGATAAGGAATTATAATCCAATTGATATAGATTGGCATTAATTGTGGGGGTTCCCTAATTGGATTAGCAAATAGTTTGCACTTTCCTTTAGTCGTCTAGCTTGAGTAGGAAATTGCCCGTAATGCTCGGGATCATGCCTGTGGGTTCAGATGATCTATTCCCGCGGTGGGATGTGCCCGTGCGGTTTTCCATACCTGTTGACCAGGTCATGGATGAACCACTCGAGATGATGAGTTTTGGGTAGACTAGACCGCTCGGGCTGATGCTTGTCCGAGGAGTTGTGCATGATTTAACCGGGACATGAACTGGCTGCTGATTTGAACCGCTCAGTCATAGGATAGAGCCAATTTTGGGTGTATCAGAAAGACACAGAGAGAGTAAACATATATTTTATATATTTATATACTCTCACATATATATACACACTTACACCATACATAGATATATATATACACACACAATATACACACACTCTCTCAGACAGAGAGAAGAGGAGAAGAAGGCAGAGAAGAAGAAAAGACCAAGAAGAAAGAGAGATAAAGAAGAGAAAAGAAGAGAAATAAGCTCACAAAACACCCCGAGCTCCATTGAGGACCGCCACCGTGACCTGACTTTTCTTGTGAGTTCTAAACTCACTTGGTAGCACTATTAGGATGTTTTACATTCTTTAAAAGAAGGAAAGATAAACATAATGCGTCCCCCTAACTTTCAGTTCATCTATGTCAGTTTCTAGGAAGAAGATGCCTACCTAATCAATTGGACTGAATCCAATCGATTGAACTTTACCCAATCGATTAAAAAGTATTCAATTGATTGAATGGGAGCCAATCGATTGGTCTTCTTCACAATCAATTGTTACTACTTTTTATCTTAATCGATTAGACCTCTGTCTCAATCGATTGGAAGTTACAGAATGTTGATAATCTAATTAGTTGATATTTTAATTGTTTAGTTGTTAAATGATGTTCTGAATCCCCCGCATGAAATATTGTAGTAGTAATGGAAGAGATAATGATAAGACATGATGTGCCAACATTGAGAATAATGTATTATTGGTAATAACTTTCGTGAACTTATCCGTTGTGAATCGAATCGATCTCCGGTTATTGTATCCAAGATGGGTTGGCCACATGGGAATATCGAGAGTCCGTTTGGTTACAGGATGTTATAAGTTGGTATGAATAACACTTTGTGCGTGGATAGGCATTGATTAAAGGTGTCCTAAAGTATGTGGACTGCGATCAATAACCCAAAGTATTGACTGCGTAAGTCATTGCATAAGGCGATATACACTGGTTGAATGTGTCCTAAAGTATGTGGACTACAATCAATGGTGTATCCATGGTGTATATTCAATGACGGTGTCCTAACGTATATAGACTACAATCAAAGGTATGGTTGTATAATGATTGAGGGTGATGTATATTGATTGATGGTGTCCTAAAGTATGTGGACTGCGTTCAATGGTACATCCCTAGTATGGCATGGATTGACATGCTCCAATCAACGACATCCTAAAGTATGTGAACTGTGGTCAAGGTTGTATTCAGATAATCGTATTGTCAAGGTGTTCATCAATTCTTAGAGTATGTTGGCTTTCATGTAATAAGATGACCAATGTTTGGTTAAAGAAGAGTTGGAATGAAGAAAGATATTATTACTAGAAATACACCTATCGTTTCATAAATTGTAATGACTTTCTGATTGTGATACCTCATTAGTATTTCACTCAGTCAGCTTTCAGAAAGTTGACAGTGTTCATGCTGTTGGACATTCCTATATTCCAACGCATCTTGTCTCTAACAATGCAGGGGAAGGATACCCGGTGGAAAACTTCTACGTATCGGACGGCTATTGTGGATTCCGGTGTTTAGGGCCTACTTTTAAAATGTAAAGAGTCGCCACATAATTTTTTTTTCAAAGGAAAAATTAAGAAACCATTTTAAAGCAAACTGATGTTTTAGGAAAACAGAGATTAACTAGGTCCAGGGATTATGGAATGAGAGAGGAAGGAGCCCGACAGACTAAAATACCCTGTCTCATCCTATCTCGCGATAGGCCTCTACTCAACATCTTTTTAATCGAATTATTAATCTAAGTATGCCCTCAACTAATACATATATATGAGTATACATAACACAAGCATGTCAAAAGAGTGCAAAATTGCCAATGGTAAAATATCATTCAAAACCAAATAAGTTGATTAGCAAGCAATATGATATGCCATAGGGAACAAGAGAACTTACCCGGGATCCGGCCGTGAGCATTTAAACGTGTAGTGCATACAAAAGTAGAAATCCTAACAAAAGGGTCTCTAATACACATATACACATAAGGCAAATCTTAATTCAAAGGTGTCGCATATAAAGTCGAAAATCAATAAAAATAATCAAACTAGAAAAGAGTCAAGAGGCGCTTCAAAACAAGGGTTATTCCACATGCTTTAGAAAGGATATATAACATCAAACAATCATCCCTGAATGTCTAGCTTAAGTCTATCAAGTAGGAAAAATGACACAATTATGAATTCTTATATCAATCTATATGGATGAATGTATATGATTACATAGACATGAACAAGAATAAGCTATTGGATTATTCCTTAATTTGGATCATTTAGCCTCTGTATTTAAGCTTTACTAATCATTGTTAAAGCATGGTCTAAGCCCTAGGTCATGGAAAGATCATTCGAGCCATTATTTGCAAAGTATACCAAATCTGTCCAAACATTCTCAAAAATTGGAAAAGCATATGTCCCATGGTTGATGTCAATGAATTTTGGACACAAGATGCTTTTATGAGTCTAGTTTCCAACCCAAAAAGAAAAATCAAAGATCAACGGTTCAATCTCTAGGAATTAGACAAACACTAGACATCACTCAGAACTTTAGAACTCTCTGTCCAGAGTTCTTGTATGATTTTTTAAAAAGAGTAAAAAAATCTAAAAGGCTCTAACCTTTTTAGAGGATCTCATTAACACATTAAACTTCATGGAAAAAATTATTTGGGGTCAAGGATGCTTGATTAAGGCTCTGATTTATTCATTTCAAAAAGGTGTTACAGTGCTGAAACTCTGGACAGATTGTAGTTATTTCACAAAACCCACGACCAAACCATCTTAAACATGAAATCTTATTAAAACAAAAATTACAGTGGTAAAACTTTGTGCTATTGACATTTTCCAATTGGTTTCATTCAGTTTCAAGGGACCATTATTTAACTAAAAATCTTTGATCAAAAGTGGTTGGTGAACCTAATGCACATTTGTCAAGTTTATCTTTTACTTGCTAACTTCAACTACCAAGCCATTAAGTTTGGCTAAACTTAAACCACTTCTCTTACCATTTCATGGTCATTGGAGGTTAACGACACTTATACTTGTAGATTTCAATGAAATATGGAGAAGCTTCACGAAATCTCAAGAATATTAAACCCAAACCATGGTGATAGACTTGGGTTCATTAACTAAACATACTAAGTATCAACTTTAATCTCCTTGTAAGTCATGAACTTACGAGAAGGCTAAAGGATTTCAAGTCAAGGGATTCAAGTAAGACATTGAAGGTCTCATGAATCCCAATAGATGAACGAAATGAAAGGAAGTGACTCAATATTCAAATATCATCCAAATTAACATAAATTTAAAGACTAATTAGTCTAGAGTCTACCTCCAAATATCCTCAACTTGTGATTTTTGAAAGACTTTCACAAGTTAATCAAGCTCTTCAACTCTAACTCACACACAACTTTTTCTTTAAACACTTATAAAGGCGACTCTTAAGTATGTTTAGAAAATTTCTAGAGGTTTAAGGCAAAGAGAGAGAGTCAAGATAAGGTTAGAGATTCAAGAATTCATCCCCCCTTTGTAATGGGATATTCACCCCTTTATATAGGCAATTTTTAGAAGGGTATTTCAGTATTTTCATAGTAAAAACTCTGATCCCGTACGTTCTTTTGATGGTACAAAATGTGCTGTATTATAGCTGTCTACAGGATAATGCGGCACTCACTAGAAATGGAAGCGGCACTCACTCACTGAGTGCCGCAACGGTACTCTATGAATGCCGTCGCGACATTCATTGATTGCCGCACCGGCATTTAGTGAATACTGCCATTTTTTTAAATTTTGCGACATTTGAAAGTTTTGTCGGCATTTAGTGACTATCGTTGCGGCTCTGATTGACTGCCGGTCCGACAATCAGAGACTGCTGCACTGATAACCCGTAGATGCCGTAGATTCTGCCATATGCCGTACTTTTTACTTCCCTTGTCCTTTCTTTTTTTCTTTCCTCCTTTTTCTTTTGTTTTGAGTTGAGGAGTCTTTTGAAGAGCTTGAATCATTTTTGGAAATACTAGATTAGTCGGACATTGTCATCATCGGATCTGGAGGCAGCAATCCCCTTAATTCGACATTTGGTCAAAATTGGGGTATATACAGTTTTCCCCTCTTCGACAAAGCTTATGGAGCAACGCGTTTCATAAGTGAATGTCAAAGCCTGTGTGAAGACAAGCCTTTGACCAAACTGTCAAATTTAGGTTAAAAAAAATGCGTTGCAAAAGAAAATACGCGCACGACAATGGTTTATGCTGGTCATTTTGAATGATGAGCTGCCTACGTATCCACTCAGGAATTAGACCGAGACGTAGTTCGGGCAAGGGTAAAACACATACACAAGCACAAAATAGTCATAAGAATGAATGCACCTAACTTATCGTGATGCACGTGCTCTATAAATGATGTGCTTTTAAAACATGCAGTCCTAATGCTTTTAGACATAATCCCTATCCCATGCTACTCAATGCTCGTGTTAATTCTCTTCAAGATGCACAACCGTTTCTGCCGAAAAGACAAACGTAATTGACTAGACAGCGCTTCGCGACTTAGGCCCCAGTGTCAATGCAGGTTTGCTCTATCTCATGTTCTCTTTACATGATGCATGTTGCATGATGCAATAACTGAAGAATATTATTGAACATTGGTAGATGCAAATCCGTTGCAAGGATTAAGAAGATGTGATTTTTTTGTTTTTTTTTTTTGAAAATTTTGGCCAACGCAAATCTGTTGCGAGGACCAAGAACGCAAATATGTTACATTCTCCAATTTTTATCATCGTAAATCCATTACGAGAATCGAGAATATAAATCTGTTGTATTCTCAAATCGAGGCCAAAGCAAATCCGTTGCAAGGATCGAGAACACAAATCTGCTACATTCTCTAATTTTTATCATTTTAAACCCGTTACGAGAATCAAGAATATAAATCTATTATATTCTCAAAGCGGGGCCAACGCAAATTCGTTGCGAGGATCGAGAATGCAAATCCGTTATATTCTCCAATTTTTATCATCGTAAATCCGTTACGAGAATTGAGAATATAAATTTGTTATATTCTTAAAGCGAGGCCAACACAAATCCGTTGCGAGGACCGAGAACGCAAATCTGTTACAAGAATCTAGAATATAAATCTGTTATATTCTCAAAGCGGGGCCAATGCAAATTCGTTGTGAGAACCAAGAACGTAAATTTGTTACATTCTCCAATTGGCTTGATTCAATTCAAAACTCCTAAAATCTAGGTGTTGATAATTTTCAGATTTAATTCGATCTTAAATTCTCAAAACCGAGAGTCAAATCAGACTCAGATTTTTCAGTATCCGGAGTCAATTTTCCAAATTTTCAAAATCAAGAGTCGATCAGACTCAAATTCTTTCCAAATTTTCAAAATCAGGGGTCAAATTCTTTCAAATTTCCAAAATCATGCTTAAAGAGTTCAGAACTCCCAAAAAATAGGGGTCTAATTGTCCCCAGGCAATTTAAATTCTAAAACCAGGAGTCAATCGGACACAAAGAATCTTTTCTCAGGGGGTTAGGAAGCAAAAAAAAAATAGATAAACTCTGGGGGTTTAAATCTGAATCTCGGGACCCAATTTGAATTTTGGGGGGAAATCAAAGGTTTCTTTACTGCCTTAAACGTGGCACATGCTAATTTTGGTGGCAGTCCATGACTATCGTTCGGCACTCGTGGAATGCCGCTGCGGCACTCAGAGGGTGGCACATGGCACCTCATCAACTGCCGTGCACAAATATTGAGTGCCGCTCGGGACGGGCTGAATGCTTATATGCCCCATTTCAATTCATTTCTCATTCGTTCTTCTTAATCTCTCCATCAAAATTCCTCTAGAGATTTTTTTTCTTTTCTTGCATTGATTCACCAGGACCAGCAGGTTAGTTTTTCATGATTAGAATTTTGTTATTCTTTTCATTTCTGTTGTTTGTTTTGATTAATTTTAAAGTTTAACTCCCAATTCACTCTCTTTTGATAGTTATAGCTTGTGGTTCGGGTAGCAGGAAGAAAGCCAGATACATGGCTACTCCCCACTCTGATCCCACTTTCCTACTCCGGGATTCAGACAAGCATCTGTCCGCCCGAACATTCCGCCGAGAGGTATATGTTCCTCTAAATCAACTCTCTCTCTTTTTTTTTTTTAACTCATGCTTAAAATTATAGTGAACACACCGTTCAACATCAAGCTTCCCCTTTTGATTTATTTAAATGTACTTTGAATGTACGTGCCTCACTTTTTGAGTTCTTGAATGCTTCAATCGCTCTTCTCACCATTTTTCACTTTTGCTCTCTTCATTCCAACATGAATATGATGCTATACTTATGGAATTTCCGAGTGTCTCGACTGCCCCTTTGTTTATTCACTATTCGATTATTACTTTACTATTACTCGTCACCCTGCTCCCTCATGAAACTCGTGAATGCAATGTGTGTTAATAAAGTTTGCCTCCCTGTGAATGTGACTGTTATGCTTGTGAACCTTTCAAATGCTGCAATTGTTCTTCTGATTCATTCATTTTTTTATTTCATTTCTTTTAAACGTCCTTCACAAACCTTATGAATGGGTGTACGATTGCGAAGGCTTTTTAAAAACATGAATGCTATGCTTGGGTGGTTCCAGCTGCTCCTTTTATTCATTATTCACTCCTACTTTATTCCATTACTTTTTTTTATTTCATTCTATTTTCTTCATTCAATCCATTTGCTGACACTAAATCTTGTGATTTTTGCAGCTCTAACCAGACGTGCTAAAGGGGCATGGTAGCTTGGCCCATGGTTTTGCGTGGTACAAGTCCCTAAATCAGACTGTACGGGGATTCATTGATGCGGTGGGCTTTGAAGACTTCGTCAAACTTTTGACAAAGAGCTCCAATGACTTGAGGCTGATTCACGCACTCTCGAAGCGATGGTGGGACACCACCAACACGTTCCATTTCGAGTTCGGGGAGATGACGATGACTCTGCTCGACTTTAGTATGATCACTAGGATCCCCTTTAGGGGGAGTGCTTTCTTTATCTAGATATAGTGACGAAGTGGGATCTGGTGCTGCCACTGCTGGGAGTCATCCCTGTGGAGCCCTTAGTCACGGCCAAGTTGTTTATGGATACGTTCAGGGTCCAGGAGGGCTTCTCAGACAAGCAAATGGCTTGGGGCTTCATTATGTACATTGCTCGGATGCTCCCTGTTGAGTACCAGGGGCGACATGATCTCTGTGGCACTGGTGGGGTCACTAGAGCGCATGGATCAGATCTATCAGTATGATTGGCCTGGTACATGATTAGCCATCCTGTACAAGCATATAGGAGACATTTCTCGAGATCTACCATGCTCCACTGGTTGCTTCTGGAGGGTGTGGGAGGTAATTCTATTTTTTAATTTTCATTTTTAAATTAACCTTGCATTCCTCTTTCGATTTCTTTGTTCAGGAATTTTTTAAAACTCACGTTTCTTTTCTTTTCCTTTTTTTGCAGATTTGGTCCCACGAGTATCTACATATGATTTCTCTTAGGACCCAGCCCACGGAAGCCCTCATCATACCCTAGGGGCTAAAGTGGCAGAAGGCTCAAGTCAGGCGGAAGAGCGGGGCTCATGATTTTGTCTCATTCAGGAATTTCTTGATGAATCTGAGAGAGCCGCATATCAGATGGCAGCCTTGGGTGGACGTGCTTCCTATCACTCCTTAGGGAATACGTCAGTCAGGTGGGTATGACCCAATGAGATTATTGCTAGATGGCCCCGACGCTCGGGAGTGGTATTTGGAAGAGAGAGTGACCAGGCAATCGCAGATGGCTCCTGGGTATTTCGTTCCACGTCATCCTCCTAATTCGATGAGAGCTACCGAGATCCTCTAGGGTTTTTCACTCACGGTTGCCCTAGACGGACTCTCTATTCAGGACTTCGTGGAGTCCCTTGAGGGGTACGCAGCTTTTCGTGCTGCTAAGCTGATGAAGAACTTCCCCTTGATGGAAGTGACCCGGGTGAGTTTCCTTTGATTTTTCAACCACCCTTTCTAGTTCTTTTCAAATTATGCTAAACTTTCTCTTTTTTTTTCTTCACAGCCTGTTCCCGTCGCAGCTCGGACTTCAACTTTGTTGCCATGGGATTAGAGCGTTAGGACGATTTCCTATGGCAAGCAAGGCACGATCGAGGTCCCTCGATATCACACGAGTGCCCCCACCATCCCACTATAGTATGACCACATCCCGATTATGTAGAGGAGGGTCGACTCTACGCTCATAGCGTGAGGGAGTGGATCCATGGTCAGGAGTGGAGGGAAATCTTCTGGAATCATTTGTTATTATTATTTTTTTTTGGCTTTCAAACTCTTAGTCCGTTGTTCTAACCCTTCCTTTACTGTTCAGGCTGATGGAGCGCGGGCAGCTGCTGAGGCTCATGCGAGAGCCATGGTAAAACACTTATTCCCCTTTTGTTTACATTTGTTTTTAACATTTTCTCAGTTTTCTTAAATAAAAATTTGATTATTCAATCTCTTTCTTCGCTTAGGAGGAAGAGAACAGGGCTTTGGTTCTGCAAGTGAGAGCGCTTCAGCAGCAGCTTTAGTAGTTTGGGAGAGGCCTCAGTGGAGCTCATGGAGGCACTGGACACGGTGGAGGTAGTAATGGAGGTAGCAGTGGTGGAAAAGGCGACAGAGGTGGCAGAGGCAGAGGTGGAGGCA
The DNA here is from genome assembly GCA_033977485.1 of Hydrangea macrophylla. Taxonomy (NCBI): domain Eukaryota; kingdom Viridiplantae; phylum Streptophyta; class Magnoliopsida; order Cornales; family Hydrangeaceae; genus Hydrangea; species Hydrangea macrophylla. Next base: position 79,985,742 of record CM066984.1, on the reverse strand, counting down.
GCGGGAGTGGAACGAATTTAGAGGAGGAGCCTCTCAGACGTGTCACTCGTCAGACTTGAGGCCGGGGCTGCGGTTGACCCCGCTTTTCTTTTGTTTATCTTTTCTCTCTTTTTTTATTTGGATGACTGTATATATATACACACATACTTATTTTGATGACGGCTCTTCGATAGCCGAGATAGGATAGGCATCTGCATACTTTTACTATAACTGTTTTTTAACTACTGCTCATCGTATGTGTGACCATAGCTTGGTCCTTATTTTATTTTAATTTTCTGTGACAAATGAACCCTTTTGCTTTTATTACCTTTTCTCTTTTATGAATGAATGAATGAATGAAATGAGTGCGACCATAGCTTGGTCTTTATTGCACGCGATGCATAATGCACACATTTTATTGTATTTATTCAGTTTTCTGTTTACAGGTGGGCTAAAAACATTACAAACGAATCCTGGCCAAAATGAAGCTCCATGTGGCACTCGATTAATCTTACATAACACTCAATGAGTGCCGCAGTAGCAGTCCGTGACTGCCATGTGACAGCTGCTGACTGCCGTGCAGCATTCCAGTGAGTGCCGTTGTAGTGTATCGAGTGCCGCCATGTGTTCTTGGCAGATCTACTTCTATTTATATCCTCCTTTCCTCAAGACTCCGCAAAACACTCTCCTCTTCCATTTACTTCCTCCTTCTTTATTCTCAAATGGCACCCATTAGTTCCCAAATTCTCTTTCCGTGGATGGATACTCTCGTTGGCATTGATAGGCTCAACGTCGAGTGTTTCAGATTAAATGACCTCTTCTCCTTTTGGCGAATGGCTCTCAAAGAGGGCTTGCTTTGAGCCACTATTTAGTGTTGAGACCCTTTTCTCCAATTTTTCCACTTTGGCTTCCAAGAGGTTTGTCCTTTGTTCGAGGAGTTTAGTGATATCCTACATACCGATCCTTCTACAGATTTGACAGTTCTTCCTGCGTAGGTTGGGTATGTTCAGGACCTTGCTGCTCTTCTTCATACATCTCGAAATACAGCAGGCTCTTTTGTTCACGACAGGCAAATTGACTTTGAGCACCTTTCCTCCGTCTATGCCCCCATTGGGGACCCTTACGACGACAGGTACCAGATCATTCGATGAGTGCTTTATCAATAGCCATGCTTTCTTACTTCCTCTTTTAGTCATCTTCTAATGTTCTCATACCCATTGCTTGTGGTTTGTGGGAGATGAAAAGTGCCGTCATGTTGGTCCTTGGTGAGACCTTAATGGGCCTGGATCATGCCCGCGTTGCTGTGACCATGTTATCGTCCAGAACACACCTTTCTTCTTACAGGTTCGGCTCATGGAACGCCTTGATCTTTTCATACACCCCTCACACCTTCGCGGGTCACTTCCCTATGATCATATGGAGGTTCACTACTTATTCCATTCTATTAATGCTTGGCTCAGTTAGCTTCAGGGCCTCTCTCCTAGCGACATCTGCTAGACCTGCCCGTAGTGGTCTTACCGTTCTGTTGTTGTGCGATTTCCGGGCGGCCTAGTATTTGGTTACCTGGATTCTATGCTACCACTTTCTATGTTCCTGACTGGGTAGTTCGTTAGTACGGACTTCTCCAGGATGTTACTGAGGACATTACTACAGATTTTGTGAGAAATTCAGTCATACACCCTTCCACCATGAAAGCTTTTACTGAGGCTTGGCATGACAGGGTGGTCGCTCCCTTTCGGAGGACTCCGACTTCAGTTGTTCCTACTACTGATTATCTTTTGCAGATCCAAACCCTGTTCAAGAAACAGAATCCATAGACATACAAAAATGAAAGCAAAATAGGATGGAGCCTTATACTACAAAACATCTGACAAGTCCTGCCTATTTTCCTGTGCTCTTGAATGTGATTTTCTATTTCTATAAAGAATGTTTATGTTTAGAAAGTGTTCTGCTATGTTCAATCAACGTATTCACTCTTTCAATCTGCCCTTAGGTTATGAAAATCCTCCTTTTAAAATCTTTTCTTAGCTTTTCATTACTTTGCTTTGAATCTTGCTTAGAATTTAAATCATTCTATACCATGAATTCTCGTTTGTTTCTTTATGGTACTTATTTTGATAGCCAAGGGATCCATAGATGGGCTTAAGATATTATCTGGATTCCTTAGTTTAGCAAACGAAGCTTGCCCCTGGTTTTGGGGCTTTGAGGTGGTTCCAGGCAAACGCGAGTTTGCCCCTAGTTTAGCATAGGAATTTTCTTTGGGTTCTTCAAGGACCGAAGGTTTTTGAGAGCCCGCCTACTTATCCCCGGGTGGGTATCAGGTCTGTAATAGTTTGGTTTAAGGTTTGACGGAAGGTGCCGCTCAGGTAAATTATTAATGATCGAACTGAGCAAGTTACCTATGTATTCCTGAGTGGGAATCAGGTCAAGCATAGTTCATCAAGGTGGGAGGTTTGAAAGGGATGGTTTTGAAGAAAAATATTTCTTGAGGTGAACGAGGTTAATCAGTTGTTCAAATTCAACCCCGTCCAGGTCCATAAGATAGACTGCCGCTCCAGAAAGAAGGGTCTTGATGATGTATGGCCCGACCCAGTTGGGTTTGAATTTTCCTCTGGGGGTCATAAATTGGCACTTTCAGTTCTTGGAGTACCAGGTCACCCTCAGCAAGCTTCCTTGGGTGAACCTTTTTGTTGAAAGCACGAGCTATCCTTTTCTGATATCCCCGAGTATGGTTTATTGTGGCTAACCTCTTCTCAATGAGCAACATTAACTCCTCATACCTCCCCCGGATCCATTCTAGTTCGGTTACTTTACATTCTGCTAAAACCCGTAGAGATGGTATTTCTACCTCAACTGGAAGGACCTCCATCCCATAGACCAAAGAATATGGCGTAGCTCCCATAGATGTTCTTATAGAGGTCCGGTATCCCCACAGTGCAAACAGTAATTTCTCGCGCCAATCCTTATACGTGTTTATTGTTTTCCCCAAGATTGCTTTGACATTCTTATTTGCTGCTTCCATTGCCCCATTTGTTTGTGGTCTATATGGAGATGACTGATGACGGGTGATCTGGTAGTTTTCTAAGAGTGGGATGACTTCCCCTTGGAAATGACTGCTGTGATCTGAAATAAACTCATTTAGAACCCCATATCTGCAGATTATGTTCTTATCGATGAAGTTTATCACATCCTTAGCCTTCAAAGTTGTATACGATGCGGCCTCCACCCATTTGGTGAAATAATCGATTGCCACAATTATGTACCGATGTCCATTGGAGGCTTTTGGAATTATTTCGTCGATAATGTCAATACATCACACAGAAAATGGCCAAGGCGTGGTCATGCTATAGAGTTGGAAAGGCGGGGTATGCATCAGATTTTCATTGATCTGGCACTTATGGCATCTCCTGACGTACTCACAGCAATCTTTGTCTAAGGTCGTCAGTAGTACCCTTGTCGAATTATCTTCTTTGCCAACATATGCCCATTCATGTGGGGTCCATAAACTCCCTCATGTATTTCATCCATCATTCTCTTAGCCTCCCTTCCATATAAACATTCCAGATTATACCCGGTATACGATTTCTTCTACAATTTGTCCGCATAGATCACAAATTAGATAGAGAACCTTCGAATCGCCTTCCTATCTTTCTCTGAAGCTCCTTCAAGGTACTCTTCTTCTTTAATGAATTTCCACACATCCTCGTAACCTTCATCCTCTAGGGCTACGATCATCTCAAATGACGGTCAGTTTCTTATTTCTATAGATAGTGGGATCATGGTGATTCCTAAAGGGATTTATATCATTGAGGCTAAGGTTGTTAGGGAGTCAGCCAACTGATTCTCTTCTTGGGGGAGGTAATAGAATGATATCTTCTTAAATTGCTCCTTTAAACTCTCCAGATAGTCGTGGTAGGGTCTCAACTTCTCATGCTTCACCCTTTAATCACCTCGTAATTAAGATATGATCAAATTGGCTTCCCCAAAAACATCGATCCTCTCAATTTTTAAGGCTAGTGCTGCTTCCATCCCGACTATGCATGCTTCATATTCTGCTGTGTTGTTGGTTGTGTTGTACCTAAGCTTGATGGCTAACAGGGTTGGGGTCTCGTCCGATGCTACAAGGATGATTCCAACCCATAGCTCAGTTGGTTGGTTGCTCCATCAAAATACATCGTCCACAGATTCTCTTCTATACCCATCACCCCTTCACCTGGGAATCGAAACTCGCCCATTTCCTCAGACTCTATCGCGAGATCGACCAGGTATTCGGTGACAGTTCTCCCTTTCATGGATTTGGCAGTGACATACTTGATATCAAATTCGGCCAACATCATGGTCCATCGGGAAATTTTACTGGTTAAAATGGGTTTTTCAAATAGGTATTTAAATGGGTCCATTTGGGTGATTAGGGCTACGGGAAAGGCTAACATGTAGTGCCTAAGGCAACGGGTACACCAGACTAGGGCCCAATAGGCTTTTTCTAAGGGTGAATATTTCAGCTCGTATCCGGTCATCCTCTTGCTCAAATAATAAATGGCTTTTTCCACGTGCCCTTCTTCTCCTTCTTGGGCCAACATACACCCCATCGATCCTTCAGACATAGAAAGGTATAGCAATAAAGGCCTCCCGGGTGAGGGTGATGATAGGACAGGCAGATTTTGAAGATAAGTTTTGATTTTGTCGAAGGCATGCTGGCAGAGGGTATCCTATTCGAACTTTTCTCTTTTTCTAAGCAGTTCAAACAAAGGGTCACAGGTTAAAGTAAGCTTCGAGATAAAATGGCTCATGAACTGTACTCTACCCAAAAATCCCCTCAATTCCTTCTCATTCTTTGGCGGCCGCATCTCAACTATGACCTTTATTTTGGTCGAATCCACCTCTATTCCCCTCTAAGTGATAAGGAATCCTAACAGCTTTCCGGTGGTGACTCCGAAGGTACACTTCTGTGTGTTTATCCTCATTCTGAATTCCCTTAACCTTCCGAAGAACTTTCTCAATGCCTCAAAGTGTCCTTTCCTCTCCTTAGATTTCACAATCATATCATCTAGGTACACTTCTACCTCCTTGTGGATCATATCGTGTAGTAATGTAGTGGCGGCCCGCTTGTACATTGTGCCTGCATTTTTGAGCCCAAACGGCATCACCCTATAGTAGTATGTACCCCACGGTGTGATGAAAGTGGTTTTCTCTCTATCTTCGGGTGCCATGAGAATTTGGTTATAACCTGAGAACCCATCCATGAAAGATAAAAGTTCATGCCCCGCGGTATTGTCCACTAACACATCAATGTGGGGTAAAGGGAAATTGTCCTTAGGGATGGCTTTGTTCAAATCCCAGAAGTTGACACAAACCCTAACACGATCGTCCTTTTTCAGGATAGGCACAATAATGGCGATCCACTTAGGGTACTCAGTGACCATCAAGAATCTGGCTCTTAATTGCTTTTCAACCTCCTCTTTAACCTTGAGTTCCCATTCATGCCTCATTCGCCTCAATTTCTGTTTTACAGGTTTTGAATTGGGGAAGAGATATGGTGTTGGACTATTTCTGGATCGATACCTGGCATATCGTTGTAAGATCATGCAAAAACATCTTTGAATTCATTTAATAGATTGATTAATTCTTTGCTTTCTACTTTGCTAAGTGTAGAGCCAATAAAAACATTTTGAGGATTATCTTCATTTCCTAGATTAATCGTTCGAGTGTCCTCAATAATTTTACATGTAGATTCCTTTTCGTTTTCAATTAATTTTATTCGATTGGTATTTCATGATCATCACATTCATCACATTCATTAAGCGCATTCGAGTAGGCAGAATTAGTCATATATCATTGATCTTGTTTTTGGGAGCGATTACAACAGACATGGAAATTGAAAGATGCCTCATTTGGGCCATTATAGACTCTGGGTATGGGGGACACCTATCACTAGACTAAAAAATCCACTCCTTCTTACTTTCTCTTCCCAACTCAGTAATGAAGCATTCTTCCTGATCCTCTGTCTTCGTAATTTCTTCCATTTCTTCTTTTTCTAGTTCTTCTTCATTTTCTGGCCGAACTTCCCTTGCTTCATTTTCATTGGTCTCTGCTTTCTCTGGTTTTTCCACATCATCCCCCTTTTCTTCTTGTGTATCTTCTACCAATCCCTCAGTATGTTCTTCTCTGCCCTTGTCTTCTACGGCCCTTTCTTGGCCCGTTTCCTCGGTTCTTGTGCTTTCTTCGTCCAATAGATTCTTCATGACCGAGCCATCTAGCGCACCAATCCAATCTTTAGCAGTGGCTGACTTCATGGGCACCTGCAGATATGGATCTCGGTACTCAGAGAATTCATGGGGGAAGAAGATCTCAAACCCTAGCTTTGAACAATTGTCTTTCTGATCCACCCATGGTTCTGGGAAGCCATAAAAGGGGAAATCCTCTCCTTCTTTCACAAAGTATCCATTGAGCATCTTCAGGTAAGGTTCTAATGGTGCACCAGCTGCTTTTTTCTTCTCTCTCAGTTTCTTCTTCGATGGTTGATAACCTAGACCATGAGTGTGTGTCTGAGTGGGGATTCTTGGAAATTCTGACAGACCTTGATGATTCTTTCCAATCCCATGCCTAGGAAGAAACCCATCTTTTTCATAATCCCAGCGACCAATGGGCTCGTATATTGATCAAAATACAACAGCAGGAACTCTCTCGGCTTCTCTCCCTCCAACATGTTGATAAACTCGAACCCTTCTAGACTTGTCTCTTCTTCTTGAAACTGTACCTCTAGAACTGGTGCACTTGACGAAGCTTCAGATGGATGGACACAACTGTCCCTGAGAATGTCACAAACCTTATTTTTCCAAACATACTTGACTTTTTAATGAATCGTCGATGGTATAGCACCTAGACTATCCAACCACGGCCTTCCTAGTAACAAATTGACAGAAGCGAGGATGTCAATGACCTGGAATTCAGCTTCTTTGTTCAAAGGCCCGACAGCAAGGTGGAGAAGAATTATTCCCATGACTGTCCTCTGAGTGTTTTCATATGCTCACACCTTCTGATCAGATGGTATAAATGTTGATTCATCCAAACCCATGCTCTTAGCTGTTAGGAACGGACACACGTTTAGAGCGGACCCATTATCAACAAAGCAAGCAAGTACAGTGTTCTCCAGACATTCTATAGTGACATACAATGGTATATTATGAACGGGCCCTCCAAAAGGTAGGTCATCTGATGAAAAGGTAATAGTCAGAGTCGGACTTTTGCTGATCATTTCCATGAGGTCTTCTGGTGCCGTGTTGATAGAAACATCAGACTGATTTAGAGCATCAAGGACTACCTACCTGTGGCGCTTAGAGACGATCAACAAACCCCATATGGTGATATTGGCCTGGGTTTTCTTCATCTGCTTTATAACCCTATCTTCCTCTTTTTCCTCATTTACCTTCCCTTTCCCTTTGTCCAATTCTTTCCCCGGGTGATTGTCTTCCAATTCATACAGTTTGAAGTGTCGGCCTGATCGAGTTAGATGAGTGATTTCTTCCTTTGCCCATAAATTGTCGATTTCTGAAACAACTTTCAAAATTTCCTTCTCGGTTTCTATCTCTTTGTCACTTATATACCACAGGCCATCCCCTACTTGATCCATATCGGTACCGTTAGTCTCTTGAACCCACTAATCTATTTGCTTTGATGTTTCCTCTCCATACCCTCCTGATTGATTCCCTAGAGTACAGATTATCAATTCTCCTGACAGCTGACATGGCTTCCTCAGTGTCCCGACTTTAGTGATTAGCCTAGACGGATCGAAGGTTGTTTCTTCTATCCCTAAGAAATAAAGGCCTTATAGCGGTGGTACAACATGATGATTCAGAAGTGGATTTCTAGTAACATTAGGAGTTCTGACAGGCGGATTATATATCACCTTATTATCAATGAGGTCCTAGATTTCATGCCTTAGCCTTGTGCATTGATCTGTAGAGTGACCCTTTTGTTGGTGAAATTTGCAATAGAGATCTTCTCGGAAGGTCGGTGGAAGCGGACTTGGCAAAGGTCGAGGTTCCAACAGGCGAAGATGCCCTTTCGCCGTTAGCCTATCGAGAGCGGTTGACAGTGATACCCCCAAATTTGAAAACTTCCTTGGTTGTTTGTCGCCTCACATCCTCAGTCCTATGTCAAATTTTCTTTCCGATCCACTCAACACGTTGACATCGGTGGGGCCAGAGTGACCCCACCGAATGTCCCCTATTCGATCCATAATTCGGCCTTCTATACCGATTCAGTTGTTCTTCCTTCTTGATTACCCCTTCTTGGATTGCATCTTCTATCCTCGTTCCCACATCAAAGACTTCAGCGAAAATGTTGATCGACTGAAATCTCATTTTTTTCCTGATACACTGATTGTAGGTTCTTCATTAACATTCGGATCTGATCTTTTCGGATGGCCTCTGCACCATCTTGGCTGCCTTTGCCCTCCATCTGCTCAAGTATTCAACAAATGATTCCTTGTTCCCTTGCCTGGTGGTTTCAAAATCTCGGACAGTGACATCTAAGTCTTGGTTGTACTTGCAAAGCGGGGGTATTTGTAAAATACAACCGCGCTAAAGGAAAGAATTGTATTAATTTTTATCACAACTTCCCATGTTATCCGCAATTTGCATTACAAGGCTAATTTTTATACAGTATGATTAATCTATGATAAGTTGTATTGTTTTAGCTGTTGTTTATGCAGATCACTGTTGTGCGAACTAAACAGATGAATATCAGAATAAATGGAATGCTGGAATGCAAACAAAAGAAGTCAAAGCTGAAAAGTGAAGTTCGATCGCTCTAAGAAAGTTCGATCGATTGAAGGTTTGATCGCTCGAAGAGAGTAGAAGCGCTTGAAAATCAAGGGTTCGATCGATCGAAAGCAGTTCGATCGATCGAACGGGGTATTTCCAGAAACATTTGCGTGCGCAGCAGAATGCGGGGTTTAACCCTAGTGCCTTAGGTTTTCTTATATATATGCGTTTTGTACACGTCCATAAGGACGCCCACTTTTACATTTTAACAGTTTAGAAGGAGAGATAGAGAGTTCGTTTGGTTTTTGTAGGTTTCTCATTGAATTTTCATATTGTGGATTGGATTTCTCAAAGTTTATACAAGTATCTGCTATTCCAGGTTATTTATATATTGTTATTTACATTCTGCACTTCGTAGGCATAGTTTAATCGCTTGTAATACAGTGTTGCATGCTAGATAGTTATAAAACCATAGATTTTATAGTTTTCATGAATAACTCACAACCAAACGAGGTATTAATGTTTTCTCACGTTAAAAATCAATCCTCGACACTCCAGACGATGTCTGAGTAGTCCCAGGTTGGGAGATCACGATGAAACAGTGATCTCCAGCCTCTGCCATGCAGCAGAATAATCGCTGTGTTCGATCGATCGAAGTCAGTTCGATCGATCGAACCAGAGACAGTCAATCGATCGAAGTCAGTTCGATCGATTGAGGGATGAAGGTCTTCGATCGATCGAAAGCGCGTCGATCGATCGAACTCTCGGATTCTTGAGGATGTTCCCTGCAGTATTCCAGGACTTTTTGTTTTAGGACTTGTTATCATTCTGTCCCAAATAAATGCTCAGTCTGTCAAAACAGTTTTAAAACTAAGGCCCTAAGGCATTTTCTTTCAATACATTTTGCAAACCATCTTCAATGCTAACACCATTGAGGATGCGAGTCTTAACTATTGAATTAAACCGCTTTTGTGTATTTCAATTTAACTGTGATGATATGGTCCCGGTCATGAAAGGGCCATAGAATCTTTATCTTTTGAGGAATACGGAAAACTGTAGGTAATATGCTCCATTGTGCTTCAAGGTAAATGCATGGTAGATGGCTAGGTTACTGCGGATTCGTGTAATCCCAACACTTTCTTTTTAAAGTTAAACGCTTAATTCAAAGTACTGTTTAATTAGCTAGTTAGATTGTTTAGTTAATTTTAATTATTTTCATTAGTAATCTTAGTTTGTAGAACTTTGTGTTCTGCACCATCGTTCAAACTTATTCATTTTATTTTGCTTTCTTTTAGAGGTTAGTCTAATTCAATAGGTCAACACCTTCCCTGTGGGATCGACCTGGTCTTACCAGATATTACTTGCATGTCTACCTACACTTGGGTATTGCACAAGAGCGCACAAGAAAATTCTCGTGTCAAGTTTTTGGCGCCGTTGCCGGGGAAGGCGACGATCAATTCTTTAGATTACCTCAGTCTCTCTTCATCTCTTTCTATTTTCCTTTTCTTTTCTTTTCAGTTCTTTAGGTAAGTTCTCACCCTAGGGACTCTCCTAGTTCATGTCCGAGAATATTGAAGGATTTTTTGGAAACCCTTTCTACCTGTCTGACTCTGATAGCTCCATCAACCCAATAGTCACTCCAACTGCATCAATGGATGATCATCAGAGTGAAAATGGTGACAATGTTGTGGTGCAAATTGATGAGGCACTTCGTCCTCTTTGCGATCTTATGCAACCAGAACATGCACCTACGCCCTCTTGCATTCAAATCCCACCGCATAATGGCGAATTTCAGTTTCGCAATGGGATGATTCAATTGCTTCCTACTTTTCATGGGATGGAAAGTGAGAAGGCGTATTTACATGTCACCGATTTCGAGGATGTTTGCAAAACATTCTCGCAAAATTGTCCTAGGGAGGTGACGCATTTAATGCTATTCCCCTTCACTTTGAAAGATAAAGCGAAGGCGTGGCTTCACTCCCTAAAGCCTAATTCAATTTTCACATGGCATGCGATGAGCACCGCATTTCTGAAGAAATTCTATCCTACTCGCATGACCACAGATCTTCAGCGTCAAATTAATTCCTATAAACAAAAGAGCAATGAAACCTTCACACAAGCGTGGGAGCGTTTTAAAGATTTGCTTCTCTCATGCCCACACCATGGGTTTGAGAAATGGCGAACTATCAGCTTCTTTTATCAGGGATTGAATGGTGAAACAAAGAAGTTGGTGGAAACAATGAGCTCTGGACCATTTCTGCGTAAAAACGCTGAAGAGGCCGAAGCCCATTTCGAATGGTTAGCTGAATACGCTCATGAATGGTCAAATTCTGACAATATCTCACGCTCACAGATATCCTGTGTAGAAGAGAAAAGCCTATATCAGTTAACCAATGAAGATCGCCTCATGACTAAGTATGCAGAGCTAGCAAAGAAGGTAGAGGAGTTAAGTATGAAAGGAGAGAGCTCTAGGCAAGTCATGCCTGAAGAACCATGTGGCACATGCAACATGTTGGGACATACAACTCAGTATTGTCCTAATGTGCCATATTTTCAAGAGCAAGCCCCTGTAGAGATGAATGCCATGCAAGGTTTCCGAGGGGCGGGGAATTCCAACAATAATTTTCAAAGTAATAATAGATGGAATCACCCCGGTTTTGATTGGAGAAATAATGCTGGGGCCCAAAATCAATATCAACAGCAGCCCTACAACAACAATCAATATCAAGGGCAAAACAATAGGCCGTCCCAGCATTACAATCAAAACAGAACTAATAATTACAATCAAGCTCAACCCTCCAATGCACCACAAACCAATGCCTATGTGCCCCCGCACAAGAAGGTACAAGAAGAGGAGCCACTTGCTAATGCCAATCTAACGCAGCAACTCATCCAAATGATGAGTAAAATGTCTGCCACGTTAGAGAGGATAGATGCACGGCAAGAGAGCTCAGGAGGAACATTCCCTGCCCAACCACTTCAGAACCCCAAGGGACATAACAATGGTCCTAACAATCAAGAACATGCTAAAGCTGTGACCACACTGAGAAGTGGAAAAATCATAGAGAAAAGCATACCTCTGTCCACTCCCGAAGTGTACAAAGAGGGGGAAGTGTTGGATGAAGAAGTTGAGCTACCATCTACTCGAGAGGAGGAGCCGTCTACTAATGACGAACCAATAAAGGAAAACCTTGAAGCTCCTAGAGTAGAAGAAGAAGTTGAGCAAAGGTCTGGAAAGGAATCTGTTAAGGAGGAACCACCAAAATGCCCCTTTCCTGCACCTTATCCTCAACGGTTGAAGAAACCCAAGAATGAGACAAAGAATCAGGAGTTTTTGGAATTGTTTAAGCAAGTTAAGATTAACCTTCCACTCCTAGATGCTATCAAGCAAGTGCCGGCTTATGCTAAGTATCTCAAAGATCTATGCACGGTCAAGAGGAGGCAAAGCGTGAAGAAACATGCGTATGTCGCGTGCCAAGCTAGCGCAATCATTCAAAATGAGTTGCCTCCAAAACTCAAAGATCCCGGTACACCTACTGTCTCATGCAGAATTGGGAATCAAAAGATAGACAACGCACTCCTCGATTTAGGAGCAAGCGTGAACCTGCTGCCATATTCAGTCTATAAACAGCTAGGGTTGGGTGAACTCAAACCCACTCGAGTTGCTTTACAATTGGCAGACAGATCTGTGAAGTACCCTAGAGGGGTATTAGAGGACGTCCTTGTCCAAATAGACACTTTTGTATTTCCGGTGGATTTTGTGATATTGGACACAGAACCTGTGTCTAATCCTGGTGCACATATCCCGGTTATCTTTGGACGGCCGTTCCTCAACACTATTGATGCCACAATCAAGATTAGAAGTGGTATCATGACAATCGTATTCGGGAACATGACATTGAATGTCAAGATCTTTTCTAATCCCCGACCTGAAGAATACGATGATGAGGAGGAAATCCATTATATAGACACGGTCATTGAAGATGAAGTTGACTTGGTCGACTACAAAGATCCTTTGGAAGTTGTGATGACTCAATTTGGCGATAACTATAAGCCTGAAGAGTCAACTCCATTGGATGCTGACCTAAACCAGACCTGTCTTATGATGGATACGATAGAGGAGGATAGAGCCGATTGCATGTGGGTAATGCCATATGAACAACTGCCTCCTAAAACCAAGTTGGTAATGCCCTCTAGTTTCCAGTTCCCGGAGTTAGAATTGAAGGAGCTTCCAAAAGAGCTGAAATATGCATTCCTAGGGACTGGAAAAACTTATCCTGTAATCATTTCATCTGCTTTAATTCATGAACAGGAAAGTAAGCTAGTGGAAATGCTGAAAAAGCATAAAGATGCTATGGGATGGACAATTGCTGACCTCAAAGGCATAAGCCCGTCCATATGCACACACAAGATATATCTGGAGGAAGACGCCAAACCTTCAAGGCAAATGCAAAGGCGTCTGAATCCCAACATGCAAGAAGTGGTTAAAAAGGAAGTGCTTAAACTGCTTGATGTTGGGATGATATATCCGATATCTGACAGTCCTTGGGTTAGTCCTACCCAAGTAGTTCCAAAGAAAGCGGGCATAACGGTCATTCCGAACAAAGAGGGTGAATTAGTACCAACACGTGTCCCCACTGGATGGAGGATGTGCATTGACTACAGGAAGTTAAATACTGTGACCCGAAAGGACCATTTTCCTTTGCCATTCATGGATCAAATGCTAGAACGAGTGGCGGGTCATAAGTATTACTGCTTCTTGGATGGATACAGTGGGTATAATCAAATTGAGATTGCTCCTGAAGATCAGGAGAAAACCACGTTCACGTGTCCATTCGGTACTTTCGCCTACCGAAGAATGCCGTTTGGCCTATGTAATGCACCGGCTACCTTTCAGCGGTGCATGCTAAGCATCTTTAGTGACATGGTCGAAAACATCCTTGAAGTTTTCATGGATGACTTTTCAGTATTCGGCCATAGCTTCGAGGATTGCCTCAGCAATCTCGAACAGGTTTTAATGAGGTGTGAGGACAAACACCTAGTCTTGAATTGGGAGAAGTGTCACTTTATGGTGACCAAGGGTATAGTTCTAGGCCACATAATATCCGATGAAGGAATCCAAGTAGATAAGGCTAAGATCGACATAATCTCAAATCTACCTGTCCCCCGTACAGTGCGAGACATTCGTTCATTTTTGGGATATGCAGGTTTTTATCGTCGATTTATCCAGAATTTCAGTGCAATCTCTCGACCCCTTTGTCAACTTCTTGTCAAAGATGCACCTTTCGAGTGGTCAGAGAGTTGCCAAAAGTCCTTTGAGGATCTAAAAGATCTCCTCACCTCCGCACCTATAATACAGGCACCCGACTGGAGTTTGCCTTTTGAATTAATGTGCGATGCTAGTGATTACGCCATTGGCGCAGTCCTAGGCCAGAGGAAGGACAATAAGCCACATGTGATATACTACGCCAGCCGAACTTTAAATGAGGCTCAAATGAATTACACTACTACTGAAAAGGAGCTGCTGGCCGTAGTATTCGCTCTGGACAAGTTTAGGTCTTACCTGATAGGGTCGCCAATCGTCTGTTTTACAGATCATTCGGCCCTCAAGTATCTTTTGTCAAAGAAAGACGCTAAACAACGGCTTATTCGCTGGATACTCTTACTCCAAGAGTTTGATTTAACAATCAAGGACAAGAAAGGAGTAGAGAATGTGGTTGCGGATCATTTATCCCGGTTGACTTTTACCGATAACACTGAATCCCAATCCATTAAAGATGAGTTCCCAGATGAACAGCTACTGGCAGTAAGTAGTCTGCCTTGGTACGCTGATGTGGTAAACTACCTTGTCACAGGTGAGACACCGACTCATTGGTCGAATCAAGATAGGAAACGGTTCCTCTCGTTTGCACGCCATTTTTTCTTTGATGACCCATACCTTTTCAAATACTGTGCTGATCAGGTCATCAGGCGTTGCGTACCCAACGAGGATATAACCGTAATATTAGCGTCATGCCATTCTGAGGCATGCGGTGGCCATTTTGCGTCACAGAAGACCGCACAAAAAGTGTTGCAAAGCGGTTTTTACTGGCCCACAGTCTTCAAAGATGCTTATTCCTTTTGTAAGACATGCCAACGCTGTCAAAAGCTTGGAACCATTTCTAAAAGGAATTCTATGCCTTTAACCCCTATCATCACAATTGAGATATTTGATTGTTGGGGCATAGATTTTATGGGCCCATTTCCCAAGTCGAATAACTGTGAGTACATACTCCTTGCTGTGGAGTATGTATCGAAATGGGTAGAAGCGATACCAACGAGACGAAATGACCACAGAACGGTCATGTCATTTCTCAGAGAGCATATTCTGTCTCGTTTTGGTACTCCGAAAGCTTTACTAAGTGACCAAGGCAAGCATTTCTGCAATAGGCCCTTGGAGTCACTTCTCAAGAAATACGGAGTCCATCATAAAATCGCTCTTGCTTATCATCCACAGTCAAATGGGCAAGCAGAATTGGCTAACCGAGAAATCAAGCATATTCTCGAGAAAACGGTTAGTTCCAATCGAAAAGACTGGGCATACAAATTGACTGACGCGTTATGGGCATACCGTACTGCCTATAAGACGAATCTTGGTATGTCCCCGTATAGACTAGTTTACGGGAAAGCTTGCCACCTTCCTGTTGAAATTGAACATAAAGCTTATTGGGCGACACGCTCATTGAACTTTGATATTCAAGAGGGAGGTCAGCTACGCAAGCTCCAACTTGCAGAGCTAGAGGAAATACGACGAGATGCGTATGACTCTGCAAAGTTGCATAAGGAAAAGTTGAAGGCTCGACACGATCGTACGATTTTTCGTAAATCATTTGAGCCGGGGCAGAAAGTGTTGCTGTATGACTCTCGCCTCCATCTTTTCCCAGGAAAACTCCGTTCCCGGTGGACAGGCCCGTTCATCGTAAAAACTGTTTTTCCACATGGGGCGGTCGAGATTGTTAATCCCAAGAACGATGATTGTTTCAAGGTCAATGGCCAAAGATTGAAGTCGTTCTTGGAGAATTTCCACTCTGAAGTTGAGCACATCCAGCTGGATGAGCCCAGCTATTCTCACGCTTAAAAATCCGAGGTGGAATTTCAAATTGTTGTTGTATTCCTTTTCTTTCCTTGCATTTTAGTTTTTCTCTCTTTTGTTTCTTTTTGGTTCTTGTGCTTTCTTTCATGTTTGTGATTTAGTTCTAATCCATTATTCCTTAAACCACTCTGTTGCAGGTGAATATGCGAGGTGATGATGTCCATTCAATCGGTTCTTGGGCTGATTCAGAATGTTGTTGTGGCACCTGGACTGAGGGTGAACTCACACCTTGCCCCTTGCTTCATCAAGATCCTGTTGCTCATTCTCTCATTGATGCTGCTCAAGGGTACATTCCATATCCACCAGCCCTCCTGGACATCAATCCATACGAAAATATGGGATTTCAGGATTACGAAGAGGTGGATGAGGAAGAAGACCTGTATATGGGACGAATGGTGGATGATGCACTCATGGCACAGTGGGAAAATGACGATATGTGGGAGCCATGGGAGGATCATGACCTTCAGGATGTCGTCCCAGAACGCCACAATGCCGTCTTTGTTTTTGTGGATGACTTCCTCGTGCTTGAGTTGGTCCCATACCGCTATGTGCACCTGAGCTACTTGCTATTCAGGCTCCAATGCCCCTTACCAGCCAGTGCATTTTGGGAACCAATGCCAATAGTGAGGTTGGAACTTGTCACATTTCTTTGTAATTCTTGTTTCTATTCTTTGTTTTTCTTTTTGTGTTAATTCGGGTTTCTTGTGTTCTGTTGTTTTAATTTCGGTTTGTTGTCTTTTGTCCAGGATTGTCACTATGTTCCTAAATGGCATCCCGGTATTCCTTCCACATCAACTGATTCATGGTCTTGGGCCCTACATAAGGCCCCCACTCACTCCGCCGCGAGAGGACAGTCCGTTGCGCATTCACACTCCGTTATCCTTGTCTCCATCCGGATCACCTCTTGCGTGGGCTTTCAATTCCTTGGAGATTCCAGACTTGTTTGATGATGTCCTTGCTGCTTTTCGATTGTTCTGGGAAAGGGAATCATCGAGTTTGGACTTCACTTCTGAAGAGTCGGCAGATTATGAAGAGATCGTGGAAGAGGAAATCTTTATACTCGAAGACTAGTGCTATATTTCAGTTGTTTCTGTTCAATTTCAATTCTTGTTTAGCAACTGGAGTGTAATCCTTGACAAAATGTTTTTGGTTTTAGTTTTAGTTTTATTTTTGGTTTTCTTTAGTTAAATAAGGTTTTAACCACAGTTGGGGATGATAATGTTGCAATTTGAATACAATTATAAAGTTTTATTTTGATATAAATTGCAATCTTCTATTCTGGGGATAAATTTCTGTACTACATGCTTGTTCTTCAACTGTTCTTTCAGTCTATCTGCATGTCCAGATTTGTTTGTGATAGTTGGGAGTGATGTGGTTCATATCCCAATGAATTCTGGAATTTTTGTGTTCGATCGATCGAACCCAGTTCGATCGATCGAAACCTGAATGTTCAAGCGCTTGTAGATTACATTCAATCGATTGAAGGATTTGTGTTCGATCGATCGAACATTCTTCGATCGATCGAACGAAGCATTTAAACGAGGCGTCGTCAGGACACCTCTTCATTTCCCTCACTCTCACTCTCAATCGCTCGAAGACAGAGGAGAGGGCGACTCGGCATATTTTAGTTTCTGGCATCCAAAAGGGAGCCCTGATCAATCCTCTGATCCCCCTCATCTTCATCGCATCATCTCTCCATCCCCACTGCGGGTTATTCACCGAGGTAGGCCCCACTCATTTGTGTTTTTCTTTTCTTTCTGGTTGTGTTAGAAAATCCCAAGGGGGTGTCCCCTTGGTCTTAGGATCGTCTGTTGTTAGCGTAAGTTAGGTTTTCTTTTCGTTTCTGCGAGTGCTGAACACCGCTGTGTTCGATCGCTCGAACTGGTTTTGAGCGATCGAAGGGGAGATGTTCGATCGATCGAATAATTTTCAAGCGATCGAAGTCTACTCCAGTTCGATCGATCGAACTCAGTTCAATCGATCGAACTCCAGCAGTGTTTGTTTTGTTTCTTTTTCTTCCTATTCTTATCTGTATCTTGTGTGGTCTTCTTTTCAGGACTGCCAGATGAATCCAGTAACAGGCTATCATAAGTCTAAGCCCCTCGACCGTACTATTCCAGATCCGGTACCCGCACACGGGTTCCGGAATAACGAGGATAGGGTTTGGTTCGAGCGGTACTTCCAGACTCGGATGGTCATGATTGAGCGCCCTATTGAGCACATATGGACTGAGAGCCCATGGTTCCTCACACGGATCCGGGCTATGCCTCACTGGTTCGATCTCCTGTCGTTGGCCAAGAGGGTCAACCTATCCTGGATTAGAGGTGCATGTGCGACGATGATCAGCGACCCGTTTACACCATTCACCTATCATGCCTTCTTTCGGAGCCGGTCGTTCATCATCAGTCCCGCCACCGTTTCCGCCGCGTTGGGGGTACCAGAGGTACCTGATTATGTTTGTCCCCACCGGCCTGATGCACCCGTGACCCCACCATCCGCTATTATCAGGGAGCTCACTGGAGGCGCCGTTCCGTCTTGGGATGGCGATGCTTTGATCGAGGACCACTTTCTCACCGATGACTACCACATGCTTCATTTGGTCCTCAGCAATTGCCTCCTAGTGACGTCCTATGGAGAGAAGATCGCGGCTTGGTATGCGCGAGTCTTATATGCTGTGGGGACGGGTCAGCCTGTTTGTATACCACGCCTATACATTGACTTTTTGGTACACCCCACCCGTTATATCTCGTCCAGGAAGCACCTGAAGGGTGCTTGGGCTATTCAGAGGGTCATGGCCGATGCCGGATTCCTCGAGCTCGCTGGAGATGATATCCGCCCTTCTCCCCGCCGATTTAGTGAGGCGGCTGCTCGCCGCTCCGACGCCCAGAAGAGGAAGCGCAAGGGGAAAGGGACAGCGAGGGTGAGGGGGAGGAAGAAGAGGCGTGGCGGTACAGACACGGAGGCTGGAGCTTCAGGGACACCCACCGAGGTGGAGGAGCTTGATTCGGATGATGAGGACGATCCAGTTGCTGCGGTTCAGCAGTTTGAGCTGCGACAGCGGTCGCAGACTCGTGCCCAGGGAGAGTCTTCTTCTTCTGTGCCTCTCCCGACAGTTCGCGAGCTCTTATTGGAGGAGAGAGAGGCCAGGATTAGACTCGAGGGCCGGATGGATCATATACAGACTCTACTGGAGTCCATTTTGATTCAGATAGGGGTTGATCAGGCTATTCACTCTGCTCACCATCCCACAGCCACCCCGTCTGCTCAGACTGCTGCTGATCCGTCACATGTTGCTACTCCTACGGATCCACCACTTACTGATCCATCATCTGCTACCCCAGTTTCTGTGGCTGCTGATCCTGTTTCCACCACTACTGCTTCCGAGCCATCTACTACTCCTACTACTACTGTATTGCCGCCTGCTCCCATCGACATCCCTTCTGATGTAGCAGATGATACGCCGTCTGGGGTCGATTAGTCTTAGTTGGAGAGGTGGTTTTTTATGTATTTTTGGATAGTAGTGTACTTATTCTTGTTATATTTTTGGTTGGTTGTATATGTGGTGGTTGTGGTTGTATTATCTGGTTAAGTTGGTATTGTATGGACATTATTTATCACTGCTTGTAGTTTATTTTATTCTGTTCATATTCCAGTGATTTAGATTGATTGGATCATGGTTTTATTGTATTATTGTTATCTATTGATCCTGTCTGTTTTGGAGATTGTGTTCTACTTTTCTATGCTAGGTTGCTCGCTTGCGATCATAAATTTGCTTCATACAGGTGATACCCATCTATTTTATTTATTGAAAATCAACTTCTGGGGACTTTGTTGTTTTCAGTTGGGGGTAGGAGATAATAGATAGGTATACACCCATAATGATCAGGTTTTGCACTTGGTAATGTTTTAAATTTAATGAGAACACAGTCTGTTAAAATTTGAAAATTTTTTTTATTGAATTGTATTGATAGAATAACTCTGAATAACCTCTCTTGCCTGTTAATTAGACAATGATATATTTGTAGTATTCTTATCTTTTTATGGATTAAATCCACGCGTTTTTTTGTATCACTGAATTGAATTGCATTTGTAAAGCTAGTATGTACCCAATACTTGTGCACACTAATTGGCAGCTATGTAGAAAACTTGAAAATTGAGTTAAAATGAATATTGTGCGAAAAGAACAAGTAGTGGAAGCTAATAACCCTTTGTGAGCTTTTGAGCCAATCTTCATTTCTGAGGGGATTCTCATACATTGTCAAATGGTTTTTTTTGCGTATATTTGTGAATTCGTTGTTAAGTCTCAGTCTTCGTTAAAAATTTTGACTGCTTGTTAGAGGAGAACGTTCAGGATTTACCAATTGAACTCAATGAACACTTAAGTGCTAAAAATTGAAAGTTGAGAAAATGATTCAAGCCATCGTTTACCCATTCCTTTACCTAATATTGCCCACCCTCATTCATTGAATCGTTTCACCCCTGATCCCACCTCAAATAAATATTTCCAATGAAATCACAAGAATCCAAACCCTTGATCTATACCTTGACCTCATTGAACTGTTTGATAAATTTATTGAGAATGAGTCATCAAAGTATGTGAAATGGAAGGAAGTTGTTGTGGGATATTCCAGGTTAAAAAAAAAAAAAAAAAATGATGATGAATGAAGGAGTTATACAAAAAAAAAAAAAAAAAAAAAAAAGAAAATGAATGGGAGATTGGGTGGAGAAAAGAATAAAGAATAAAAAGAGAAGTGGAAATTCCATCACATACTATAAAGCACACTCTTCTCTACAACACCCCCACCTACTAAATAAAAGCCATAATTCAAAGTCTTGAAGATTCTCAACAATTGGTTTGAACATGAAAGTGTGAGTTGAGTTATCCACGGTATTTCGCTCCTCTAGTAAGTAGTATTCCATTCATGAGACTATACACTCTTAAATGTCCGTTTTTCATGGAGTCAAGTATGAAAGCATTAGCACTTAGAATATCATTCTTCTCAAAGCTTTCATACTATGTGTGATCATTGTAAAGCAAGTTTCTGAGAGACGTTCTTTTTGAGTGTGACCAATGTGAGAATTGAGCTAAAACTGCAAGTTTCCAAAGTACAATAATCTAGATAACTCTTAATAAGGGTTGGACGCATGGTTGTTAATTCCACACACACACGGGTGCATGATGGTAATACATCTGTATATTTTACTTGGTAATATAGGAGAGCATGTGGATCTCTTTCATGGGTTGATAGAGGATATTATATTCTTGTAGAGTTGAATTAACAGTTTAATGGAAGGGGAAATTCTACAAGTTATTCTAAATCTTACTTGAGCTTAAAATTGGAATTTTGTGGGTATATTCACTGCAAACCCTCACGAGACAACACTCGTCCACTAGGGGGAACCTAGGGGTTTAACGGCTTGTTGCATTCGCTAAATGCAACCGCGATTCCTGCGAAAGTGAGTTAGGATTTTTTCTCTCTATCTTAGTTTAGGTTGTTTTTAGTTTTTCTTTGTTTCTTAGTCGTGGTAGTATTAGTTTAGGAGTTTTTAGCTTATTTTTATTTTCGCTTTATCGCTAGGGACTAGCAATAAGCTAGTTGGGGGTTGTGCAAAGCGGGGGTATTTGTAAAATACAACCGCGCTAAAGGAAAGAATTGTATTAATTTTTATCACAACTTCCCATGTTATCCGCAATTTGCATTACAAGGCTAATTTTTATACAGTATGATTAATCTATGATAAGTTGTATTGTTTTAGCTGTTGTTTATGCAGATCACTGTTGTGCGAACTAAACAGATGAATATCAGAATAAATGGAATGCTGGAATGCAAACAAAAGAAGTCAAAGCTGAAAAGTGAAGTTCGATCGCTCTAAGAAAGTTCGATCGATCGAAGGTTTGATCGCTCGAAGAGAGTAGAAGCGCTTGAAAATCAAGGGGTTCGATCGATCGAAAGCAGTTCGATCGATCGAACGGGGTATTTCCAGAAACATTTGCGTGCGCAGCAGAATGCGGGGTTTAACCCTAGTGCCTTAGGTTTTTTTTATATATATGCGTTTTGTACACGTCCATAAGGACGCCCACTTTTACATTTTAACAGTTTAGAAGGAGAGATAGAGAGTTCGTTTGGTTTTTGTAGGTTTCTCATTGAATTTTCATATTATGGATTGGATTTCTCAAAGTTTATACAAGTATCTGCTATTCCAGGTTATTTATATATTGTTATTTACATTCTGCACTTCGTAGGCATAGTTTAATCGCTTGTAATACAGTGTTGCATGCTAGATAGTTATAAAACCATAGATTTTATAGTTTTCATGAATAACTCACAACCAAACGAGGTATTAATGTTTTCTCACGTTAAAAATCAATCCTCGACACTCCAGACGATGTCTGAGTAGTCCCAGGTTGGGAGATCACGATGAAACAGTGATCTCCAGCCTCTGCCATGCAGCAGAATAATCGCTGTGTTCGATCGATCGAAGTCAGTTCGATCGATCGAACCAGAGACAGTCAATCGATCGAAGTCAGTTCGATCGATTGAGGGATGAAGGTCTTCGATCGATCGAAAGCGCGTCGATCGATCGAACTCTCGGATTCTTGAGGATGTTCCCTGCAGTATTCCAGGACTTTTTGTTTTAGGACTTGTTATCATTCTGTCCCAAATAACTGCTCAGTCTGTCAAAACAGTTTTAAAACTAAGGCCCTAAGGCATTTTCTTTCAATACATTTTGCAAACCATCTTCAATGCTAACACCATTGAGGATGCGAGTCTTAACTATTGAATTAAACCGCTTTTGTGTATTTCAATTTAACTGTGATGATATGGTCCCGGTCATGAAAGGGCCATAGAATCTTTATCTTTTGAGGAATACGGAAAACTGTAGGTAATATGCTCCATTGTGCTTCAAGGTAAATGCATGGTAGATGGCTAGGTTACTGCGGATTCGTGTAATCCCAACACTTTCTTTTTAAAGTTAAACGCTTAATTCAAAGTACTGTTTAATTAGCTAGTTAGATTGTTTAGTTAATTTTAATTATTTTCATTAGTAATCTTAGTTTGTAGAACTTTGTGTTCTGCACCATCGTTCAAACTTATTCATTTTATTTTGCTTTCTTTTAGAGGTTAGTCTAATTCAATAGGTCAACACCTTCCCTGTGGGATCGACCTGGTCTTACCAGATATTACTTGCATGTCTACCTACACTTGGGTATTGCACAAGAGCGCACAAGAAAATTCTCATGTCAGTACTCATACTGTGCTATGAATGCTTTGATCACTTCTTCCCAGACCCTAGTTTTGCTTGGTTCAAGTGTGAGATACCAAGACAGAGTAGCCCCGGTTAAAGTCTGCCGAAATAAGATGCTCATCATGGTGGTGCTCAATCCGCTAGGCTGAAAGGCCCCGATACACATCCTCACATGACTGCGAGGATTCCCTGTCCCATCAAACTTCTCAAAAAATGGCACTTTAAAACCGACAGGCAGCGTCTCACAAACCCCATCGTACAGACCTTTTAACTCCATCAGATAAGTGTCGACCCCTTGAGCCTTACGTATCACTCTTTCTAGTTTCTTCCCTAACTGGCAGATCGTTGTTTGGTGGATTCACAACTGGTGGCGGGCGTGCTATCGCTTCTATCATGACCATCATTCGGTTCATATTCTCAGCCTGTCGCCTCATCTGTTCTACTTGTTGTTCTACCAGTGTCTTTAATTCTACTACTTCTCCATCGTTCTTTTCGTCTTCCATCTCAATGTCTCCTTCCCTCCTTACTAGCCTCACCGTGGGATCTCTAAACTAGACCATGCCTGAACTTGATGCTATTTTTGCCCTACAAAAGAATTTTTTAATGGCTTAAAAAAAAACTTTTTTGTTATTTCTTTTTATCATAATTTTGAAAGATACCTGGTGAAACTTTTTATGAATGGTTCATATGTCACACAGATGCAATGCATGTGTATGTGTGCCTACTTTATATGCGAAAGAAAGGGAAAATTCTAGTCCTAACAGATAGTCACATAAAACATATAAAACCCTCACTCATGTTAAATGCGCCAATTTTACCCCTCATCGCAATCCTTACCACCCTATTAAAGGTTGGACATTTAAAAAAATTCAAAATTTATGAGATCTTTTCTCAAGAATTTTGAATATTTTGTTTAAAAACGGGGATTTGATTACTTTTCTCAACAAAGATGATTGGATTAAAAAAAAAACATTTCTCCAAAAAAACAATTCCCAAAACTTTTATATTTTGTCACAAAATTTGTTTAGGGCTTTAATAAAAAAGTAATCTTCAAAGGTTCTTGAAAGATTGGTTTAAAACTCTGGAATGATGGTGACAAGAACTGCTTGCTCGCAAAGATGGGTGTAAAACTCCTTGGGTAGAAGGATCACATGATTGAATTATTACTGTATTTTTCATGAATTTAGATGCATACAAAGTCAATGATGCTTAGTTAAAAAGATATAAGAGTTGTAATTTTCTAATCAAAGTCAAGCGGATTCCCAAATGTCATAGGACATAAAAAGGAATTGCTCAAAAGTGATTAAGAGGTTACACATCTTTTATCAAGCAAGCATCGTCATCATCTCAAGTAATTTCTTCCGGACATACAAATCTCCCTAGCACATAATCCTAATCAAGAATTGATTTCCTAAGATTTGAAAGGTTCTAGAGAAACTAACATGCCAAGGCCTGGTTTTGGTCAAATAAGGGACCCTTGACACACATCTGATAGGATGCTTTATATACCACCACATGGTACGAGATCAAGAGTGATCACATAGTCCCATGATGGCTTGACCGACCGGGTTACCCCAAGCCTCCAAGGTCATAGTTCCGTGCAATCGACTGGCGAGACATGCAAGTGCAATGCAACAGGCACATAAAAATTAATTAATTCGATTAAAAGGATCCTTTCAGGCCTACCCAAAATTAGAAATTCTGGTCTTTGAAACCACAGATTCTGGGTTCGATCATCAGCAAAGTCGCCAGATTGTGGATACCGGCGTTTTGGGCCAACTTTTTAAATGTAAAGAGTCGCCACTTAATTTTTTTTAAAAGGAAAAATTAAGAACCATTTAAAAGCAAACTGATCTTTTAGGAAACCAGAGATTAATTAGGTTCAGGGATTATGGAATGAGAGAGGAAGGAGCCTGACGAACAAAAACACCATCTCTCATCCTATCTCGCGATAGACCTCTACTCAACATCTTTTTAATCGAATTATTAATCTAAGCGTCCCCTCAACTAATACATATGTATAAGTATACATAACACAAGCATGTCAAAAGGGTGCAAAATTGCCAATGTTAAAATATCATTCAAAACCAAATAAGTTGATTAGCAAGCAATATGATATGCAATAAGGAACAAGAGAACTTACCCGGGATCCGACCGCAAGTATTTAAACGTGTAATGCATACAAAAGTAGAAATCCTAATAAAAGGGTCTCTAATACACATATACACATAAGGCAAATCATAATTCACTACACCAAAATGGCCGATTTGTCACGGTTTTGGACAGTGACAAAGGCCATTTGTCACGGTTCTTATCCGTGACATTTTCGGGTGTGACAAAAAATATTGTCACTGTCCTGAACCGTGACAAATACTCTTTGTCACGGTTCATTTGTTACACTTTAAAAGTGACATGTCACTTCCAATTGTCATGGTTTTGTCACTGTTCGAAACAGTGACAATTTATTTATTTGTCACGGTCATGAACTGTGACAATTTGTGCTATTTGTCACATTATTTGTCACGGTTTAGACCGTGACAATTTATGAAATTTGTCACATTATGTGTCACAGTTTGGGACTGTGACAATTATTAATAATTCAGTGACTAATATGTAGAATAATGTCACAGTTTTCTCTAATTGTCACGGTTTATAACAGTGACAAATTAGAATTTTTTTTATTTTTGCCAGAATCCACGCTATTACTTTTGAACCTGACAATATAAACACAAATAACAAAAATTGTAATCTAATACGGCGACATGTTATAAACACAAATTGTATGATCACCACAAAACACAACTGTGCTATCCAATAAGATAACCTATAAGAACTTTATTCGATTACAACATTCCAAATAATTCACAAGTTCCTCAAAATCTATAAAATTCACAAAGCTTACTGGTTTTTCTGCTCATTTGCTAATGCAACACATCTTCCCTCTCACTAGTAGGAAAAAAGAAAATCGTGAACAAACAATAAGAAACATCATAATACTTGTTTAATATTGTGGCAAAGAATAATAAAACTTTGGATTCTCTCGCATCAGGCAAATTCTTAGCGTAGTCACCAAGGATATGTTCCATCATCGGAGGCACAAATTGCTTCCCTATTTGAGGTTGATCTTCAGCCTTGTCTAAGAATGTCTCAATGAGCTTAAGGGTTTCCCTCTTCACTGACCTGTTTCAATAATCATATTCAAGAATCAGACTTGTACCCCTAACAGTTCACGACTAAAATAAAATCTGACATGGTCTTACCATAAAAGTTTCACATGGAAAGTTTAAAAAGTTTCACATAGAAAATCTGACATGTCATAGTTTCGACTAGAAATTATACATGTACACATTGAGCATGCGTAAAAAGATCAGTGAGATTTGATATAGAAAATACGTTTCAAGTGAACTGGCAGCACTTGTATTTGTCTACAAAGCAAGAATGGCTTGCATAACTCACGCATATAATAAAGAGATTATGAAATTAATGTGGAAGGAAGGCTATCACAATTAAAGACAAGGAACCAACTACACAAAAGTAAATTTACAAGAAAGTTTCACAATGGCTAAGTGATTTCAAAGTCTAGTATGATAATTGTAGAAGTTATAGTCTTATAGAATGGTTTCATGGTAATCATTGACAAATCAGATTTCAACTCTCTTAAACTATTTGTCTACATGAAAAGGACCAAAATTTTGGAATGCAATATGCTATTTAGAGACAATGTTTACTGTAACAGAAGGACAAAAAAAATTGAATTCTACAAGAAATTAAATTTGTTGTACGAGAGGTCTAGAGCCGGAAAAGAAAATTCGATGAAGTACCTGAATTGCGGCATATGAGAAGTGGCCAAAATCAACAAACATTGCTTTTGAGTCTGCAAATAGACAAATATAGTAAGAAAATAAGGTTGGCATTTTTAGGCAGCTGGGCCATTTAATATTCACACCTACAAGTTCGTATCATTTGAATAATTTTAGTTTTTAATATAATTACATTTGCCTATTTTAAGGGCGGTTTAATCTTTCCCCCTTTTGGTTCAATACCATGCTGACAATGTTTAGTATTTCTAATCATGACAAACATTGAACATACAAGAAATCTCATAATTCATGCCGACTGAGGAATTCTAGGATAGCATCTTCAATATGCATCGCATAAGAGTAAAGTTTTGAAATTCTAGCAGAGAGAGTTCACCATTAGTAGATTTACATGCTTACTATGCATGTCGCCTCTGCAACCCACGCTATTGCCAACAACATTTCAGTTTTAGTTTCAGTTTCAGTTTCTCTCTTTCGAATGATATACACCAAACCGTAGTTTAAGATCTCATTCCATGTAAAAACCCCAAATTCCCCAGTGCATCACTTTGCAATGATAACTCTAAATATGAAAATTCTACAAAATTAATTACATATATCATAGACATAGACGACACAATTTTATATTACAAGGTTCAAATCTGGATCAATTTCAACGTACAAATCTACTCTACCAATCTCAACAATGCCACCAAGTTGTTCTATTTTCTATTTGACTAGGGATAACCCATGGCTAAAGCCACTACCGAGCAATTCTAATCAAAGAGAGATGAATATTTGATTCTTTTGTATAGGGGAATGAAATGAAAGTTGACATAATTAAAGTTGGAAAATGTAAAGGCAGAAGGAAGAGACATGCAAAAATCTGGGAGTTAAAAGGATTCTTGAGTAAAGAGTGGAGGGATAAAGGTGAGATGAAACATGTTTTCGCAATTGTAGCATAAGATAGGCAACAGTGAGAGGCATAGTTGTTTAAAAATAACTATAATTGAGCTTCCAAATTCAAACAATTGAGGGAAGTTTAAAGATAAATTTGGAAACAATCAGCCATTGCCAAAATAGAAGATCAGACTTGAAGCTGAAAAGTGCGCACCAATGCACAACCAATGATCCAGCAAATCGAATAGTATAAGCATAAATGGAAGTTGTGAAATACCTCATAGAAGCACCGTTTGAAGTTCCAACGTTCTGGAGGGAGTAATTGTGTTCCAAGAATTCCTTACAAACGCCAAACAGTTACTTAAACCATACATGCTACACCACAAATATATTATATAAATGTTATGTGATAACATAGGCTAAAAAATCTACAAAATTTATGGTGCAAAAACATACCAAGTAAATGTGAAATTATTCTCATTCTGATATACCTATTCATGAAGGAATTACAACATTGATTCTAATTTTTCTCAATCTAGCATAATTTAATAGTTCAATTTGAAACAGAAAAATGTAGAGTTCATATTATGTATGTAGTCATAGGAAAAGAAAAAAGAAAAGAATATTCCAAATAGGCAACCTTTAAGCGAATAGACCGAGCTTAAGGCAAAAAAGGAAAATATGAGTAGGCTATCCAAAAACAAATATTGTTAAAAGTGCAGCTTAATTAATGAAAATGGTAATCCAATTGCAAAGGATGTTTAAGGCTAACCTATTGTATGAATTAGATGCCTCTACACTGACAAAAGTATGAGGTAAAGAAGGCAAAACATGGTGTAGTTCTTCCTAGCTAGTTTCGGCTTCACCTTTTCGAACTCCATGAGGGTGTTTTGATTTCTTCATTACTGTTAAAAACCAATATGCTCTTCCTCTGAGAGCTATAAGCTTATAGATTCTATTCAAAGGAAATACAAGTAAAATTGAGTTTCAAAATATTCACATGGAAATATAAGTAAAAATGAGTTTCAAAATATTGACATTCCTTAAGTTAAATCGAGCCTACAGAAAATCCCAAAGTTGGATAAAGAACTCAAGGCATATTAATCATATTGAGGTATTTTTTTATTTATTTTTGGATTGGTAGGATGATGTAGTTTTAATTATTCAAAACATTTATGTACTTTTTTCTCCAAGTTTATGGGTTTCTTCAGAGGGGATCTATATTTGCAAATAGGTTCTTTAATATTACTATTTGGGTCTAAGCTGCTACTGAAGAGAGAGAGAGAGAGAGAGAGAGAGAGAGAGAGAGAGAGAGAGAGAGAGAGAGAGAGATTGGGTCAGTTTGAGGGATATTCAAATTAGAAGTTATATGATTCTTAGCTAGCAGGAGGAAATGCTACAATTAAAGTTTTCTATTTTTCTAAACAAATTGATATAAGATGGAGTAGTGCTATAATTTTCAAATTTATATCTCAAGTCCGGTTCCAAACACATGTGACAGTGGACCATACAAAATAACTTTGAAGTCATGAATGGACACATTCAAATTCGTGGGGCATCCAAAGGCTATAATATGTGAAAACAACAAATGTGACTCAAAAATCATAATGTCCAGAACTGCCATGTACTTATAGTTCTCTAACCAAATTCGAGAGAATGTATACAATGTCTTTAAAATGGTGAAAAAGATACCAAACCTAAGTCTTGCACTTATTTAACTACAAGTGAACAACACAAATTTCATAATCTTAAAAGGGTTGTGGAAATTAAAATATTGAGAACTAAAAAATTTTGTACCTTAGTAACCATGGGGCTGTTTGGAGCTATATAGAAAATCAAAGGTCAATAAGGAAAAAAAAAAAACTCACTCAGAATCTTAAAAGAGGCTATTTGGGGCTGATTGGGGACTGATTTAGGGGCTGTTTGGGAATGTTTCGGGGTTGACTGGGGGCTGTTTACAGGTTTTTGGGGCCTGACTGGGGCTGGTCTCGGGTCTTCTTCTTTTTAGTAAACCCAACAAGAATAAAAATTTAAATTCAGCCAAACATGCCTACAATTCACCTCAGAAGAAAAATTAAAAATAAAAAAGCTAAAGACAATATTTTGGGATGAACATTACTGAAGCTAAACTATACCAAGTTCTACTATTTTGAAATTGCAATACTCGTGTGTAACTTACTATCCAGTCATCCACAAATGGATCCTTTATACCAATGTAACATACACCTAGACATGGTGAGCTTTCTTTGCAAATGTAATTGCCTTTTGCACCTGCCTTCAAAGATTTTTAGTGTCTTAGTGGTAGCAGATGACTATAAGCAAGTCTATGATGCAAGTATAGATGGTAAATCTCTGTATCAGTAAATATGGGATTCCCAGTTACATCTACTCCATCCAGTATAAGAGATCTTGCAACCCAGTCAATACAAATATTAATATGGAATGAAATGCAATTTATAGGAAATGAATTTTATAGTCAAAAAGCTAACCATATAACTACTACCTTATGACTTTTTATGTTCAAAACTAGTTGGCACAATCAGCTAAACCAATTTCCTGGGCTTCCCAGAACCGGATCATTGTTTATTTTATCTCATCATGGGATAAAATTAATCTTGATACTATATTCTAATTTTGATATTGTTCTTTTTCATGTTTTCATTTTATTGATCAAAGACTAAATTCCATGAAGTCTGTCTCCAACATATCTGCCTCTCTTTTGCTATTATATGAACAAACACTTGTTTAACAAAGCATTTTTCCAAAAACAACCCAATAGTTGGAAATTAAGAATTTAGGTGGTATAAACTCAACAAGGTCTCCATCAATGTAGCTTACATACAAGCACAAGATAGTGGATATTAATACCTTCAGGATCATATCCTTCAAGATTTGAACATGGAGAAAAACAATACTACCTCCGTCACGTTTTATGTGTCCATCTTGGAGAATCCAACTATTTAAGGGGACAAAAAGAATCTACACCTACTTTCCACAATTGCCCATAATCATTGCACTTTCTTTTTTTGCTTTCTTTTGGTGTTGAGTATAAGGAAGGGTAGTTTGGAAAACTAGGTAAAATTTACATACTAATTTAAGAAAGTGGACAACAATTTTGGGACATCCCAAAAAGGAAAGATGGACACATAAAATGGGACGGAGGGAGTAATGTTTTAAAAAAAATCATATGTTTTCATTTCTTTCTTTAAATCTACAAACCAAGCAGAGCCTGAGAAGCCAATTTGGAGCCGAAGTCACAAAATTCTAGTACTTACTAATCTGACAGCAAAAATATACCTATTGTTACATACAACTACCAATATACCTATACAACTATCGCACCTGCAAGTGTAAGAGAAGCATTCTTACATTTACAATTCTGAATCTATTGTCGTGGATGTGGATGTTCCATTGAATTTTACAATGAAATTAATCTCATAAATTTACAAATCATATCCATTGGATTTTGATCTTCCAGATATGGGGGCTTAACCATTAAATCTGATGAATAGAAAAGGAAAGTATCATTGCAGTTCCATTTGATTGCCAAAAGCTGTTTTGAAGAAAAAAAGGAACTTTTTGGATTAATTAAAAAAACTAAGAATATTAGCCCAAAAGTTTATCTATAATGAAATTTTCATTCAAGCATGGGCCACACCATGAGATACTGAATTTCTTCTTTCCTTTTGTTTTCTATTTTTTAAATTCAGGTGGGGCCAGGGGTAGTTTGATTGTGTGTTGGAGACTTGGTACTACTTTTACTTGCTGAGACTAATAGATTAAACAGATCATATACTCTTCAGTTTCAAAAAATTTAATCTTCAAAGAAAGTCCTATA
Organism: Hydrangea macrophylla; assembly: GCA_033977485.1. Taxonomy (NCBI): domain Eukaryota; kingdom Viridiplantae; phylum Streptophyta; class Magnoliopsida; order Cornales; family Hydrangeaceae; genus Hydrangea; species Hydrangea macrophylla. Next base: position 79,954,083 of record CM066984.1, on the reverse strand, counting down.
AAAAAGCTCACAGCCATAACATACCTTCAAGAGCTCATGTCCTCGAGGCCAAATGCACCATTAGATACGTGAGGATTGTGGCTCATGACTTGAGATATAATGACAAACAGAACCATGGTAACCGGTGATAACATGGGCACCTACTGAAATTAAAGATAAATGAGTCAGACACCAAACCAATGACCAGGACAGCACATAATTTGACATTGACGTTTCCTCAGAGGCTCAAAGACAAACACATGCTCATAGACATTATCAAAGCAACTACTAAATTCCCAAATGAAAAATAGATTCATAAACTTACTTTACAGGCATAAACCATCTAAGCTGGCCTCAAATTAAATGCCTGATGAAATTAACAGCTGAGGTTGTAGATTCAAAAGTTCTGCAAGGTAGAAGAAAAAAATAGCAAGTTAGTGTTCGATATAGAACAACACATTCAACTATGGGAATTTTTGCAAGTCCAAAAACCACTACATAATTAGTTCTAATCAATTCGTAAGTTTTAATCACAAAAGAATTGAAAGGCAAACCATAAAAGTCACCAAGCAGAAATGCAAGATAATTTATTCAATTACCAAATATTTAACAAAATGCGAACTGGACTTACTAATGGAAGTAGGGAACCACCAACCAAGCTTGTTTAGGAAATTGCATAAGCAAATATGCTTCCTGTAAAGGACAACAAAACATTGTAAAAGAACAGAATAGTACGAAAGAGCAAAATTGAGACAACATGGCCTTTTGACAAAAACAATCATTGATAGTCTCTTAGGTAAAGGAGTTTTCACCACTTACAGACGTTAAAAAATAGTAGTTGTCCACTGTATGAGAAATAAGACAAATGAATAGATGGAAACCAAGGGCCAAAATTCATACAGAGATGACTAATTAAAAAGATTATTTGACTCACAGATATTGAAGAAAACAACAAAATCATAGGAAACCCAGAGCCAAAATTCTAACCCACCCCAATCAACAAAAAGCACATCTAGACATTTAGTTATTAATTCTAACAGTCAGTTATCCACTGAATCAGAAACAACTTGAAACCTAAACCCTGGTACAGATCTGTATCTATCACTAAATATCTACTCTCTGTATCTATATTGAAGGCTTAAATCAACAATTATTGTTCCGAATCTGTCATTGGTATACAAGAAAGAGAGGGAAAGTGTGTGTGAGAGAGAGATCCGCTACAGATCTGGTATAGATCTGAGAGAGTGTGTATGTGTGTGTGTGTGTGTGAGTGTGAGAGAGAGAAAGAGACAGGCTAGAGACTTACCGGAGGTCGCTGACATACAAAAAATTGGCGTCGTCTTCACTTTGTCTGCGGATAAGGAGAGAGCATTTAGAGAGAGAGAGAGAGAAATAGAGTGAGAGAGAAAGAAAGAGTGTGTGTGAGAGAGAGCGTACAGATCTGAAAGTCTAAGGACTTACTGGAACACGGCGGCAGTGGTAGAGTGGCAGTGGAGTGGAGGCGGCGAGCACAGTGGAGTGGAGGCAGCAGTGGTCTATGGGGGTCGGAGTTGGAGGAGGCAGTGATCTATGGTGGTCGGAGTCAGAGGTGGAGGTGATCCGTGGTGGTTGAAAGAAGAGAGTGTGGAATGGGGTTCAGAGATTTTAGAGAGAAGAGAGTGTGAGAGATACTGAGAAAGATCTAGAGAGAAGAGATGGAATGGGGGGGAATTATTGACGGGAGAGAAAAATGAAATTAAGATAAAAAATTTTAATACCGAGCGTGTCCCACTTGTCACTGTTTATAACAGTGACTAATCCACCTCCAACCTGGTCACAGTTCATAACCGTGACAATGTTGTGTTTTTGTCACGAATTTCCAATTGTCACTGTCCTAGACAATGACAATATTTGTCACGGTCATGGACAGTGACAAACTGCCCGAAATTAAATGTGACAATTCGGCCAATTTGGTGTAGTGATTCTAAGGTGTCGCACATGAAGTCGAAAATCAATAAAAAAAAATTAAACTAGAGAAGAGTCAAGAGATCATACCTCATCGGCGGTACAAAACAAGGGTTAGTCCACATGCTTTATAGAGGATGTATAACATCAAACAATCATCCCTGAATGTCTAGCTTAATTCTATCAAGTAGAAGAAATGACACAATTATGGACAGATTAAGGCTCTGATTTATTCATTTCAAAAAGGTGATTCCAAAAGGTGTTATTTGGAAAAATCATAGGGGACACAGTTATGACACAATTATTTATTTCAGCATTTCAAATATTTGTGATTCCAAATATTTGTAATATTTCAGCATTTCAAATAATTGATTTTTCCAAACAATTATGGACACAGTTATTTCTTCTACTTGATAGCATTCTTGATTAAGGCTCTGATTTATTCATTTCAAAAAGGTGTTACAATGCTGAAACTCTGGACAGATTGTAGTTGTTTCACAAAACCCACGACCAAACCATCTTAAACCTGAAATATTACTAAAACAAAAATTATAGTGGTAAAACTTTGTGTTATTGACATTTTCGAATTGGTTTCATTCAATTTCAATGGCACATTATTTAACTAAAAATCTTTGATCAAAAGTGGTTGGTGAACCTACTGCACATTTGTCAAGTTTATCTTTTACTGCTAACTTCAATTACCAAGCCATTAAGTTTGGCTTAACTTAAACCACTTCTCCTACCATTTGATGGTCATTGGAGGTTAACAATAGTTTTAATTGTAGATTTCAATAAAATATGGAGAAACTTCACGAAATCTCAAGAATAATAAACCCAAACAATGGTAATAGACTTGGATTCACTAACTAAACATACTAAGTATCAACTTTAATCTCCTTGTAAGTCATGAACTTACGAGAAGGCTAAAGGATTCCAAGTCAAGGGATTCAAGTAAGACATTGAAGGTCTCATGAATCCCAAGAGATTAATGAAATGAAAGTAAGTGACTCAAAGTTCAAATATCATCCAAATTAACATAAATTTAAAGACTAATTAGTCTAGAGCCTACCTCCAAATATCCTCAACTTGTGATTTTAAAAGACTTTCATAAGTTAATCAAGCTCTTCAACTCTAACTCATACACTTCTTCTTTAAACACTTATAAAGGTGACCATTAAGTATGTTTAGAAAATTTTCTAGAGGTTTAAGGCAAAGAGAGAGTCAAGATAAGGTTAGAGATTCAAGAATTCATCCCCACTTTGTAATGGGACATTCACCCCCTTTATATAGGCAATTTTTAGAAGGGAATTTTAGTATTTTCACAGTAAAAACTCTAATCTCGTACGTCCTTTTGATGGTACAAAATGTGCTGTATTACAGCTGTCTGCTGGAAAACATGACTCTTACTGGAAATGGAAGCGGCACTCACTGAGTGCCAACGACACTCTATGAATGTCGTCGCGACATTCATTGATTGCCGCACCGGGATTTAGTGAATGCCACGGACAACTCCAGGGACTGCCATTTTTTAAACTTTGTGGTGTTTGAAAGTTTTGACGGCATTCAGTGACTGCCATTGCGGCTCGCACTGACTGCCCGTCCGACAATCAGAGAGTGCCGCACCGACAACCCGTAACTGCCACAGATTCTGCCATATACCGTACTTTCTACTTCCCTTGTCCTTTCTTTTTTTCTTTCTTCCTTTTTCTTTTGTTTCGAGTTGAGGAGTCTTTTGAAGAGCTTGAATCACTTTTGGAAATACTAGATTAGTCGAACATTTTCATCATCGAATCTAGAGGCAGCACTCCCCTTAATTTGACGTTTGGTCAAAATCGGGGTGTCTACAACTATGCTAGGATGGGAACAACAGAGAGGGCTACTATGCGAATGGCTACACTTATGTTGACTAAAGACTAGGATTGGAAAGTAGCTCCTTTTGTTTATGTTCTAGATATTATGTACTATATATTTGGCATATGTTGCCTTAGACCCTAGTTATTTTAAAATGCTCCAAACTCTGATGTAATAAGTTTAGTAACTTTATGTTATATACAATGCTGAACTTAGACTGTATATATTAAAGCCTCGTTAATTATTCTATTATTTAGAACTGTGTGGTGTGGACAATCATTTGACTTTACCAGTCACGGCCTATAGACTCAAAAAGAAATTTATTTATCTTTTTTTGCTATTCTGGTGCGTAATAGGAAGGTTTGGTATTAGAGCCCAAGGTTTGTCATGTATTTGACGCTCTCATTGTTTGTCCTACGCATTGAGACTTTGAACCTTAAGATTCCTTGATATAGGTTCTAACTCTGAGGATGTTTTGTAGTTATCCATATGAGGATCTCTTTGGCTCGTAATGTGATAATACTTGTAGTTCCTATATTGAGTTGTGAACTACCTTATGATATATTCATATTTTATCTAGGAGTAGTGATGATGTTTAATCGATAGATCTTTATATAGGTACACAGCATATGGACCACTATGGTGGGACTGACAAGATAGGAAGCCCGACTCGGAGTACCTGTTCTTTAGAGCATGGATCGGACCGACGTATTTGAATCCTTCATGCAATGGATGGAGCATGTTGGTGATACCTATAACTATGCTAGTCACCATGCCATCAACAACAATGGCAACAACCACGGAGCACCCCAAAGGCAGATAGGGATAAGTTACTTGAATATTTTTGTGCTCTACAACCAAAGAAGTTCGACGACATGACCGAGTTAAGTGGCTTCGGGAGATGGAGCTGATCATTGAGGGAATCGAGTGGAGTGAGCTGGACAAGTGACGTTTAGCTATATTTCAGTTGATTTATGCCACCGCTAATTGGTGGGAAGCCAACAGTGCCACTATTAGACTTGACATTGCAAGAAAGATGCCCTTGGAGACATTCGAAGGGAAATTTTTAGAGAAGTACTTTCCAGAAGACGAGAAGGATCAGCAGGAGAAGAATTTATGAACTTGGTCCAAGGGAATTAGACAGTGCGAGAGTATATAATGCAATTCGAGTGCCTCTCCCATTTTACACAGCATATGGTGGACACAATAGCCAAGATGGTCAAGCAATTTCATAAAGGACTCACCCTGCACCTTCGACACATGACGATTGACCACTTGGACCAATCTTTTAAAAGATTGTTAAGGTTTGAAACCAATTTGGAGAAGGATGCTTACTCAGCTCAGAGACCATAGATGAATCAATTGTCGCCACCAATGAGCTTTACGCAGAGAAATTTCCCAGCATTGCCTCCAAGGAATACACAAGGATGGAGACCCCTGATCGATTTCCAAGGGAACAAGCGTACATAGGATGGAGCACGTAAGTCCTAGCCTATATTTCCTCAACTTCAACAAGTGTAACAGAAAGGACCATTTCCTAAGGCACTACCTATTGCCCCACACTAGAACTCCAAAGGATATTTCAACTATGATGTACCTAGGCATATTGTTAATAATTGCTCTACTCCCAAAATCGATCACCGGATAAGCTGCTCTTGCTACAACAGTGTTAAATTTGAGTAAGGATTGCAGATTGCCTCATGGAGAATATTACGGACCGTCAACTCAAAGATTTCAAGAATCAGTTCAGATGAATGCCATCATCCCCAAGAAAGTAGGATTTGATGCAAAAGAGTAACATAATGTAGAAGGTACCCTTATGTTATTTGACTGTTAAGTTAGAACTTTATTCGATGGTGGCACTATCTGTTCATTGTTGCTATTACGGTTTTGTTTAATCTGGGGTAGTACTGATATTAAGTTATGTGATTCAAGTTTGTACGATTTGTAAACCATACATAGATTGTCTAGCACCTGTAGACAGATCCAGTAGAAGTAGTGATGAGTCAGCAAGGAGTCACTATAGACGATAAGATAGGAGCGAGCATTATCGTAGGACTTTTGGACAAGGATCGTATTGAGTAATCATCTCCCTTATCCTAATTCAACTATATATGAGTAAATCTATGCCTTTTCTTATCCATTTGTTGTGAAGAGGGTATTCATGTGGCTAGTAAAGTGTTTCCATTTATTGTTAATGGTTCTTGTAATACCATTCCTTGTGAGAAATTCAAATTCCTTGAACTTTGGACAAATCATTCAGTCATCATTTTGAGTATACACTTGATCATCCAAAATTTATATGAATCCATTTAGGATTAAGTTTTATTGCTTGTACTGTATTTCATTCTGTTGAACTTATTACCGATTGAACAAATTCTTGCATGGTCATTATCTTTGAAATAATTCTAAATGAATTATATGTCCTTATTTATACTACAAACACAAAAATGTGGTACTCTCTATGTCTTGACCCCTCATTGTTCTCTCTTATCTGCTACCTTATTCCTTATCTGTAAGGTTTTGTTTGGATTATTTCCCTTATGAAATACTTTTCTCATTTCATATATTGAAGGCCTTATGTGTCAATTACTTTCATTACTTGCTAATCTTAAAATGCTACAATCACTTCCATTGTGAATGGTCATTCAATCATTGTTAGATTCACGTTATATAACTAAATGGACCATATCCTTTCTACTATTGTACTCATGATTGTGGATGTTCATATGCCTCTTCATATTTAACTTCATTCTTTTATCGGTAAGGCCTCATTTGGATTTCTTCACTTATGAAATAAATTATTTCTTATTTTTCTGAGGACTTGAAATGTTTGGTTAGTTTTGTACTAATAATTGCACTTGAGATCTATCTCAGACAAATTGTTACTAAGCCTCATGCTAATCTAGTAGATTCATTTGGCATTTTATATATAGTGATCAATTTACATTTCATTGTGTATGTTTCATGCAATGATTGTTTGCAATCCTTAAGTATCATAATGGATAATTCATGTATGTATGAGATATATACAAGTGAAATACGAATTATTATTCTTTGATACTTAGAACTTGACACAATGGATGATGAGACTTGATATCTTATCAAGTATACACTGTAGCATGATTGACTACCATTGGATGGAATGATGAATTTCGATCGCTAGAAATATGACTCTTAGTTAATATGCTAGTGCTTATAGTGCATTGACAGACCATGAGCTTTCCTATTGACATCTAAAACTGTTAACATTCGGTAGGAACTCATAACTTGTATAAAGTATTTGTTCTTAATCTTGAGACGGTTATGGATATAGACTATGGATGTGACTACTTTGACTTATCAATTAGTGAGGTCTTCAAGATCAACACCTGGTTATCTTAGGTAAGTCATATTTATAGGGTTGTAAACATATATTGTCGAGATGGAATCTACCCTCTGATAAAGAGTAAGCATTCCCGTGAGAATGTCACCAAGGTGATTACTGAGAACTGCAGTTTTGTTGATAAGTAGTTAATTACATGTTTGGTAATCATGAAAGGCGAATGAAACTCAAGGAATGGAAGATGTAATCATCATTCAGGTTAACAGTAACAATTATCTGACTACCTGAATATGATTATGAATGTTGAAGGTATAAGAACATTAGTACATCATACAAGTCTAGTTATCACTTCGATTATATTCTTTTGCATTGGAGTGCAGTTATAGTTATTTAGTGGGGTTAACGTTAACTGATCAGTTGGTTAATTCGCTGGTCAAAGTGTTTGATCATGGGGATTAATAACTAATCTGAGCTAACAATTAAGAACCTAGGACGTCCCACTCTTAGCTCTGTAAGAATACTTGGAAAGGTATAAGGAGGTAAAACAATCGATTGAACTTGTTTCAATCTATTGGTGACTTGTCTCAATCAATCGATTGAAAGTGTTTCAATCGATTAAAATTGTTTCAATCGATTGAAACCAAAGGTCGGTTTGAAAACCTATAAATAGTAGAGCATTGTGCAGAATTAAGTTGAACGTAGTTTTTAATACTCCAACTCAGAAACTATTTTAGGGTTTTTCTAATCCTTCATCTCCTCTCTATTAGGGTTCCCACAATCCCTAGCCTCTCCGAAAAGCATTCAAGGAGTCATAAGGGTGAAGACTTTTTGGAGGAAGTTGTTGTACACCAAGGGAGAAAACAGTCTGAATTAGGTTCAAGATCAAATGGTAAAATCACATCCCTATGCATCTATAGATCAATAAGAAGTAGATCTGGCTTATCAAACAAAGTTTTGAACATGATCTTTCTGTTGCACATGATTTAAAGTTTTTCGAAACCTAAATCCTACAATTGGTATCAGAGCCATGCTAATTGAATCTATAAATGCATTTTTGAAAACCTAGTTTGATTGCATGTATGTTTTTAGTACTTTTTTTTAAACTGCATCATCACAGATCTATTTTTGCATTTGTTTCGCAGTAGAAAATAGATTTGTGATTGTATTGGATACAAAGGAGTTTCAATCAATTGAAAGTGTTTTAATTGATTGAAACTGGATTGGGATCAATCGATTGAACTTGCATCAATCGATTGATTTGGTCTTTTCTGTCCTATAGTTCTCACAACTTTAAACTTAAAAAAAAAACTTATTTTTATTATTTTGAACCATTCTGGAAAATTTTAAATTATTTTATGAACTTTTAGTTTTAATCGATTGAACTTGTTTCAATCGATTGAAAAGGGGCTCAGTTCAATTGGTTGAAAATGCTTCAATCGATTGAGTGGGAGAGAGAATAAAAGATGCTCTTTTGAATTACTAATCTGTCCTGAAATGTTTATGGTGTATGTGAATCAGGTAGGGGTTCTAATAGATACATATATTGTTATGTACATGCGTGGTTGTTTGTACAACTAACCTTTTGTAGCTAGGATTACTCCGCTATCTCCCATGGCACCAATGGTTTTTTTTTTTAGATTTTGTAATTAATTTTGTGATTGGTGTTGTATGTTTTAATTTTGGTTTTGTTTTAAGGAATGTGTAAAGGGCACTGCAACTTCATTTCTGCGAAAACGAAAGTCGCATCGGTTTTCCTAGCATAATTTTATTGCTATTTTCTATTTTTATATAAATTATAAGCCTCAAAAGAGTTATAGGGCATGGTAATAGAATAGGATAGTCCATGAAGTTGGAGCTGGAAGTCGGAGGCGATCAAACCAAGAAGATGGTTCTATGAAGATAGAGCCACGGGAGATAGAGGCATTGACACGACTAAATAGTTGTGCGCTCTTGTGCAACACCCCAATGTAGGTGATCGTGCAAGTAATATAGTACTGGAAGTCCAGGTCGATCCCACAGGGAAGGAAAAGGAAGAAAATATACTAAGTTACAACCTAAAGAAAAGAAAATAAAAATGAAGGATTGGAGGTTCTCACGAATCCTAATTAATTAAATTAAACAAAATAACTAATGAAACAGATAAACTAAAGGTGTTGGAAATACGAGAATCCACATTGATCCTAACCATCTACCATGCATATTCATTAACGCTCTATGACGTACATCCCTTTTTAGTATTCTGTATTTTTCTAAAGATATAGAATCAATAGCCCTTTCATGACCGGGACTACATCATCACAGTTGATTTGAAATACTTGGAAGTCAGTTTAAAATAATGGTTATTACTTGCACTCTAAACGGTGTTAGCATTTAAAGTGGTTTTCAAAAGTCATTGAGGAAAATACCCTTAAGGCTTTAAGTTCTAAAAACTGTTGTGACAAACTGAGCTTATAGGGACAATTTGATGACAGATTTCTAAAACAGAAAGTCATGGAATACTTAAAAGAATCATCTCAGGAATTAGCAAGTTTGATGGATCGAAGCGCTCTCGATCGATCGGACATCTTCATCCTTCAATCGATCGAAATATCTTCGATCGCTTGACTATGGCTCTGGTTCGATCGATCGAAATACCTTCGATCGATCGAGCCCAAGGTTTCTAAAGATTGCATGGAAGAGGCTAAGAATTAATATTTCATCACATATTTCCAACGTCTAAACTACGAAAACATGATTAAACTAATACAGGAATAACAAACTAGAGTAATCATAGCATATAAACTAATAACAATCAAATAACAAGGATTGAAAAGAAAAACCTGGATATAATCTGAAATAAACGTGAAATAAACACGAATCTTCAATAATCGTCAGTATAATAATGAAAAAGAGGAAGAAAAATAAGAATCTAACCTAATCTATTCCTAATCTAACCCTAAAACTGCAATTTTCTGCGTTCTTGAGCGTCCTTCCTTCGTCTGGTTTCAAAACGACTTATATATAGGGTTCCTGCAGAGTTCACCCAACTTTTGGATGAATATAAAGTTCGATCGATCGAGCTTAGTTCGATCGATCGAAGTCTCAATCGATTGAACTCTGCTCAAGGGTTTGAACTCCTCTGATCTTGACAACTCTGCGCGCCGATGGGAGAATGACCATAACCTTTTAATCGGACCTCGGATTGACCTACCGTTTGCGGCCACGCGACCATAACTCAAAGATCTACATTTTGTATTTCTGGGAAAATCTTCCAAATCTGAAGTCTTCATTGTCAAAATTTGCGTTTTCTCAGCTGCTTCTATTGTTCTCTTCACCAGAATCACTTTCTTTAGCTCCACTTCATTGATTTGCATTCTAATACCTATAAAACAATGCATAAACATATGTTTTAGCATTAACACAATAAAAAGAACATTGTTATTAGAATGCACCTAAATGTAGGGACTTTGGGGATAAAAGTATGCATAAAGTACCACGTAATGCACTATAAATATGCATTTTTCTCCTCGAATCACACACCCCAACTAGCTCGTTGCTAGTCCCTAGCAATGAAGCGAACTACAACAATATTTATTTAAACTCTAAGAATTGAAAAAAAAAAAGAAATAAATATCCTAACTCACTTTCGCAGGAATCACGATTGCATTTAGCGTATGCAACAAGCCTTTAAACCTCTAGGTTCCCCCTGGTGGACGAGTGTTGTCTCGTGAGGGTTGCAGTGAATCTACCCACAAAATTCTTGTTTATGGTAATGGTTCTTATTTAAATGTTTTCAAGAAAATTTTTTTTCCTCTCATTTAGCAAATGTGGCTTAGCTTAACAATGTTATGAAACTCTCTAGTATGTCATAGCCATGCAACACACACATTACAGTTAATCTACTATCAAAGTCATTAGAATGTTCCATACCTATTAATCTTCAAGTGTGTGTGTGAATGGACAACCAAAATACAAAACTTTAATTTCAAAGCTCGCATAACCTAAGACGCTATCAAGACGTTCATGTTGACTCAACTCTCACCGGGATTACACTCTCAAGATGAAATCACTTCGAATTTAGGTGTAATAATTATCACTCATGATATGGAAGCTATAAAGAGTAAATGTAAATGGAATCTAATGCTTCTCATATCTAAATTGAAAAATGGAAATTTAAGTGCGCAAAGTCTCATGAAAGGATACTTTTCACTAGAAGAGCGAGATACCGTAGAGAACTCTCTTATTACCTTAACTTCAAATCCAATTTACTTAAAATCATTAGGACTTTGAAAAAGAGGTCTTTGATTGAGAAGAAAGACGCTTATGATTTTCAATTGGGTCCAAGGATGTGATTGGAATGTCTACTACAACTTTTCAAGCTTCCCCACATCTCCAATCTCTCTTTCTCTCTCTCTTTTTCTTTTATTTTTCACACTCTTATTTTTATTATTATTTTTTTTCCTTTGTAACAACCATTGACATTTTTTTTTCTTTTCATTTTTTTCTTTTCATCATTGTTTTTTCTTTGTCAACTTTCCCTTATTCACACTACTAAACTTGTTGTCAAGATAACACATTCCAATCACTCCTAGGTAAAGAACTGAGGCTTGAACTCCCAATTTCGAGTTAGGTATAGACTTTAGGATTGTGAAGAAAAGGCAAATATGGTAAAGTTCAAAGGGTGAAATAAAGGAATATCATAGAGGTATGCCAAAGCTGTATTATGCGTGTATGGTCAAAAGATGGCCTAAATCATCTTCTAAGTTCATAGGATTATTCATTTTAGTAAATTCAAGAGCTCTAAATTTTGGTAAAATCCTGAACATTCTCTTCTAATGATCAGTCAAAATAAAGAAGAAAAATGAGACTTTCAACGAGTGATTACGCTTTTCAAAAAGCAAGAGTAATTTATAAAACCCTCAAAAATAAAGAAAGGCACAGAAGCTCACTTGAGTTATTTGTCTCCACTACAGTCTCTCAAGACACCTAAGCTATGCTTACTAATCCATTTTAGCTAAGTACAAGATTGTCACAATGTGCTCAAAGTTGTTTGAAGATTAAAAAGCACAAAATATACTATGACTAAGATAGTAAATAAACTACCATTATGTATCACATACTAATAACATACAGAAAATAACACTACTGCATCATAACTAACTACATTAACTAATAGAGAAATACAAGAACCAAAAACTTGACACGACTAAATAGTTGTGCGCTCTTGTGCAAAACCCAAGGGTAGGTGATCGTGCAAGTAATATAGTACTGGAAGTCCAGGTCGATCCCACAGGGAAGGAATAGGAAGAAAATATACTAAGTTACAACCTAAAGAAAAGAAAATAAAAATGAAGGATTGGAGGTTCTAACGAATCCTAATTAATTAAATTAAACAAAATAATAAACTAAAGCTTATAAAAACATAACTAATGAAACAGATAAACTAAAGGTGTTGGAAATACGAGAATCCACATTGATCCTAACCATCTACCATGCATATTCATTAACGCTCTATGAAGTACATCCCTTTTCAGTATTCCGTATTTTTCTAAAGATATAGAATCAATAGCCCTTTCATGACCGGGACTACATCATCACAGTTGATTTGAAATACTTGGAAGTCAGTTTAAAACAATGGTTATTACTTGCACTCTAAATGGTGTTAGCATTCAATGTGGTTTTCAAAAGTTATTGAAGAAAATAGCCTTAAGGCTTTAAGTTCTAAAAACTGTTGTAACAAACTGAGCTTATAGGGATAATTTGATGACAGATTTCTAAAATAGAAAGTCATGGAATACTTAAAAGAATCATCTCAGGAATTAGCAAGTTCGATCGATCGAAGTGCTCTCGATCGATCGGACATCTTCATCCTTCAATCGATCGAAATGTCTTCGATCGCTTGACTATGGCTCTGGTTCGATCGATCGAAATACCTTCAATCAATCGAGCCCAAGATTTCTAAAGATTGCATGGCAGAGGCTAAGAATCAATATTTCATCAAATATTTCCAACGTCTAAACTACGAAAACATGATTAAACTAATACAGGAATAACAAACTAGAGTAATCATAGCATATAAACTAATAACAATTAAATAACAAGGATTGAAAAGAAAAACCTGGATATAATCTGAAATTAACGTGAAATAAACATGAATCTTCAATAATCTTCAGATATTTCCAACGTCTCAATCGATTGAACTCTGCTCAAGGGCTTGAACTCCTCTGATCTTGACAGCTCTGCGCACCGATGGGAGAATGGCCATAACTTTTTAATCGGACCTCGGATTGACCTCCCGTTTATGGCCATGCGACCGTAACTCAAAGATCTACATTTTGTATTTCAGGGAAAATCTTCTAAATCTGAAGTCTTCATTGTCAAAATTGGCATTTTCTCAGCTGCTTCTATTGTTCTCGTCACCAGAATCACTTTCTTTAGCTCCACTTTATTGATTTGCATTCTAATACCTATAAAATAATGCATAAACATATTTTTTAGCATTAACACAATAAAAAGAATATTGTTATTAGAATACACCTAAATGTAGGGACTTTGGGGATAAAAGTATGCATAAAGTACCACGTAATACACTATAAATATGCATTTTTCTCCTCAAATCAGGCATTTTGAACGTCTTTATTTCAAATTTAGTTTTTTGTTTTATATGCTTTTTTGTGATTGGAATTTTATTATATTATTGCCACATGCATGTAAAACAAGTTTTCTAAAATAAAAATCAAAAACCATTTTCAACACATTAGTAAACATTAGTTGTTTTATGGGTAATGTGAAAAAACACTTTTTCAAAGGAAAATTTTTTACTTTTAAAAGAGGGACTCATTAATAACTCCCATGATCTTCCATTAACGGTCACTATAAGATGATTAGTGCATTTTGTGTCACTCAACCATAGGTAATCATTCTATATGGAAGGTACGCTACTCATTTGTTACTAGATGTGAACTTCCTATCGATAGGATCAATGAGACGTGTTAATGGTGACCACCACTATACGGAGGCACTACTTGAGGTGATTGTCATTAGATCCTAGTTAATGGTGCACACTAGCTAAGCTATGAATAAGGGATCCCACATAGGGCATTGTTTAGAAACTTAGAGATCAAATTGGTTCGTGAGTCATGGCCTATTTTCTAAGAGTTACATAGCGGACAAGTCAAGATTAATCGAAAGATTGAATAATTACCACCACACGGAGGCTTTATTCTTTTGTTTCGATATTCTAGCGATTTTGTCATTAAATAAGAGTTTTTTAAGGATTCTTTTATTTCATGTTGTCTAAATTTTGATGTCCATACTTGTTATGTCTATTTGTTTTTTCAATATTCATCATGTCTGGATCTGCATTTAGTCCACTTGCCACCATACTCACACAAAACAAACTAGCTAGAAAACGACTATATTGAATGGAAATGTAACTTGGACATTATTTTAACTACAGAGGATCACATTTATGTCCTCACTACCACATGCCCTGCCAAACCCGCAATAAATGCTTCGGCGACTGCAAGACGCGAGTTCGATAAATAGAAGAAATCGAAAGGGATGGCCCCCGTTGCTACATTCTAGCCTCCATGGCTGGTGTATTACAATACCAATTCTAGTCAAATGATTCCACCAATGCAATTATCAATAGCCTAAAAGAAATGTTTAGGGAACATGGCCGACCTGCTAGGCAGATTACCATTCCAAAGATAATGAGTGCTAAGATGTTCGAAGGAACTCCAGTAAGAGAACATGTTTTAAAAATGATTGGCTATTTAAATAAACTGGAGACTCTAGGTGCCAACATCAATGCACAGACCCAAGTTGATATGATCCTCAACTCCCTATAACCATCATTCGCTCAAAATGAATTTTTTCATGAGCAAATTGATGAGTTCTCTTCAGTTAGCAAAAGGGGTGATCAAATCTGGGGGCAACGTTTTGAAAGTTGAGAAAATCTCTTCTTCTTCTTGGTTTGTGCCGAAAGGCAAGTAGGAAAGATGAAGGCTAACATTAGTGGTATAAGTGTTGGACCGATCCCAAAGATTGCAAAATCTAAGGAAAAAGGGAAGGATAAGGGGAAGGCAGGTGGTCAAGGCAAAGAAGAGTGTATACAATGTAGAGAGAAAGGCCATTGGATGAAGAATTGTCCGAAGTTCTTAGTTACAAGAGTTCAAGGTATGATCAAATCATATATGATTGAAGTAAGTTTTATAATGGATACTTCAAACACTTGGTGCATTGATTATGGGATGACTAACCATATCTGTAATTCATTGCAAGAGTTCAGATCAACCAGGAGGTGCAGTGATGGAGAGATCGTGCTAACTCTAAGTTTTAGTGCAATCGTTTCTGCAGTTGCTATAGGAGTGGTAGTTTTCAGATAATAAGACAATAGTTTTATCAGATGTACTTTATGTTCCTTTAATGAGATGTAATTTAATTTTTGTTTCAGAATTATTGAATAAAGGTTATTCTTTTTATCTTGGAACTGAAGTTGTCATTAAAAGAAATGGTTCTTTTTTATGTTATGGTGTTAAAACTAATGGCTTGCATGTGATCACTCCAAATATGTCTAAAGATTCTAACATAGAACTTAATAACTCAATGGTAATTATACCACCTAAAAGAAAGGAACCTTATTCTAATCCAACAAGGCTTAGGCATATGAGGCTAGGTCACATAAATCTAAATAGGATTAGCAAACTAGTTAAAGAAGAGATCTTAGGCGATTTAGTTTTAGAACCAATAGAAGTCTGTGAATCATATTTAGAGGGTAAAATGACCAAAAGGCCCTTTCTTGCAAAGGGTAGCAGAACCAATGCATTGTTGGAATTAGTTCACACTGATATGTGTGGTCCAATAAATATTAGTACACGGGGTGGTTATAGGTATTTTATAACAATTACTGATGATCACTCTAAGTATGGATATGTGTACCCTATGTAGCACAAGACTGAAGCCTTTGAAAATTTCAAAGAGTTTAGGGCTGAAGAGGAGAAACAATTGGGCATACAAATCAAAGCCATTCGATCTGATCGACATGGATTGTACCTCTCTAATGATTTTATTGATCACCTCATACAGAATAGGATGTTATAACAGTTGACTACACCCAAAATGCCTTAGTAGGGATGGTATAGCAGAGAGAAGGAACTGAACTCTTTCAGACATGACTAAGTTAATGATTAGTTATTCGGAGTTTCCATCATTTCTTTGGGGTTATACTTTGGAAACCTCTATGTACATATTAAATCTAGTTCCAAGCAAATATGTTCCTAAGACACCACAGGAGATGTAGATTGGACGCAATCCCTCTTTGCAACATCTCCGGATATAAGGGTGTCCAACATATGTATTGAAAGGAAAGATGAGCAAGTTGGAAACTAGATTAGAAGTATATTACTTCATAGGGTATCCAAAGAGTACTTATGGTTGGTATTTTTATGATCCTAGAGAACAAAAAGTGTTTGTTAGTACAAATGCCATTTTCTTGAGGATGATTATATCATAAACCATAAACCTAAATGAAGGATAGATCAGAAAGAGATAAGAGGAAAGCCCTCAGTCCCACCCGCAATTAAAAATGATGTAAGATAGGAAAATACTACATCTTCGCCCATTTTTACACTGGTACCTCGTCGTAGAGGGAGGATGGTCATCCAACTTGATAGATACATATTCTTAGGAGAAGTTTTTGAAGCTATCTTTATAGGATCTGAATCTGATCCTGCTACGTACGAAGAGGCAATGGCTGGTGTTGATTTAGCTCATTGGGTCAAAGCTATGAATGCTGAATTGGAATTTATGGATTCTAATTAGGTTAGGGATCTTGTAGAAGCACCTATCAATATTAAACCGATTGGCTGTAACTGGGTCTACAAGAGGAAAAGAGAATTTAATGGAAAGGTTGAGACTTTTAAGGCAACGCTTGTAGCGAAATGATATACTCAAAGAGAGAGCATTGAATATGAGAAAACCTTCTTGCCGGTAGCCGTGCTCAAATCTATCAGAATACTCTTATCTATTACTGTGTGCCTAGATTTTGAGATCTGGCAGATGGACGTTAAGACTGCATTCTTGAATGGCAATCTTGAGGGGGACATCTGTATGCAGTAACCAAAAGGGTTCATAACTAGCAAAAAAGGTAACTTGGTATACAAGTTGCAAAAGTCCATTTATGGGCTTAAGCAGGCATCCAAGAGTTAGAACATTCAATTTGACCAAGCGGTCAAGTTATTTGGTTTCATACAGAATCTGAATGAACCTTGTGTATATAAGAAAAGTGAAGGTAAGGTGGTGGCCTTTCTTTTTCTTTATGTTAATGACATTCTACTCATTGAGAATGATGTAGGGGCATTGTCATCAATCAAAGTTTGGCTAGCTAGTACTTTCAATATGAAAGATCTAGGAGTGGCGAGCTGTATCCTTGAGATAAAGCTCTTTTGAGATCGTAAGCGAAAGATAATGGGATTATCTCAAGATGGTTATATCGATAAAGTACTAACTATGTTTTCCATAGATAATTTGAAGAAAGGTTTGCCACCTTTCAGGCATGGTCTTGTGTTCTCCATAGAACAGTGTCCTAAGATATAGCATGAGAGGAGTCCCATGGCAGGAATTTTCTATGCCTCGATAGTGAGAAGTCTCATGTATGTGATGTTATGCACTAGACTAGATGTTTGTTTTGTCATTGGCATGTTTAACAAGTTTCAGTCGAATCCTGGTCCAGAGCACTGGACATTCGTCAAGCACATTCTTAAGTACTTGAGAAGGACTAAAGATTACATACTTATGTATGGCGGCGATGAGTTGAATCCAGTAGGATATACTGACTCAGACTTTATATCAGATAAAGAATCGAGAAAGTCTACATCCGGACATCTCTTTACCCTAGGAGGTGGTGCTATTAGTTGGAGGATCATTAAGTAAAAATGTTTGCACACTCAACTACAAAAGTTGAGTATATAGAACTCGAGGTGGTACCAGCGTCATTGTCACGTATTATGCTATATTACAATAATAGTAAATTAGTGGCTTGGTCCAAGGGACCAAGGAATCACGGAAAGAGAAAGCATGTAGAAAGGAAGTATCATCTCATTCGAGATATAGTCTAATGTGGAGATATGAGTGTCACTAAGATTGTCGCCGCTGATAATCTTGTAGATCTTTTTACAAAGGGCTTGCCTCAAAAGATCTTTGATCGTCATCGAGATAGAGTAGGTCGCAGATCAGTTCTAATGAGTTATGAGTGCAAGTGGGAGTTTTTTGGGATTATGCCCTCAAACCATTACTATATGCATGAGACATTGACATTTTGTATATATCTATATGTATATGCCAATTTTATTTTTCATTATGTATGTTTCATACAATGATTGTTTGTAATCTTTTAGTATCATAGTAGGTAATTCATGTATGTATGAGATACATATAAGTGAGATACAAATTACTACTCTTTGATACTTAGAACTTGTCACAGTGGATGATGAGACTAGATATCTCATCAAGTATATACTATAGCATGATTAACTACCATTAGATGGATTGATGAATTTCGATCATTAGAGTATGACTGCTAGTTAACATAGTAGTGCTTACAGCGCATTGATAGACCATGAGCTTTCCTATTGACATCTAAAAGTGTCAGCAGTCGATAGAAACTCATAACTTGTATAAGGTATGTGTGTGGATGATGCAAGTCACAGGTTTTGTCGGTCTCAATTATGTCCCAGGAAGGATATATCCAAGGTTGCATATAGAGACCTAGGATTTACTGCTTTTAATCCACTTGACTAGAGTCGCCACCTGATTTTTATGGAATCAAGAAACCGTGAGCTGACTTGGTCAAAATGGAAGGGTATCACCCTTCATTGCTAGAAAATGGGCTCGGGAGTCTTGGTATGCAAGGGGAAGGAGTCATATGCTTGGGCTTAAGTACCCCTTCCTTGCCCTACCTTACGGTAGGCATTGCCAATATCTTTGTTCTTAATTCATAACTGACATTCTTTTCTCAACATACTACTAATATATACATGGCATAATAAGCATCTAAGGAAAATCGATCAAGAGATTCAGTTCACGTAGCAAGCGGATGTACATGTGATGCTAGAGAAGGGATAGAAATACTCACAGTGGCCCGATCTCCCTCGAGATCAAATGCAAAGAAAGGAACCTGCATAGAATGTAAAGAGAATAAGAGAACTTACATTAGGGTGACTCATATGGAGTCGCAATGGCAATCAAAGCTAAACGTGTAATGCAACATGCATCAATCCTAGATAATTTGTCTCTACCAAATGAGCATATAACGGAGATTATCCTAAAGGATATGTGTCATTGATGCAAAATGTTGTAAACCTAGCAAAATTTCTAAAGAGAAAGATAGAAGAATGTACATAACACATGGACACTAAGTCACATACGGAAGAGGCAAGATCAATCCAAGGAGCTGAATCCAAGTCATTCGAATCTCTACATCAAAATGCCACTAAAAAAACAAGCATTGCAAAAGAACAAAAGAAATCCAAGCACGCAAGTAAAATGCATAAAAAATGCGATAAATAGTCATCAATCAAACCTCTAGATTTGAAGACCTTACTAAAATCACTCCAAAAGTGGATCCAAATAATGAATCAATTCAATTCCTTTTCCAGATCATAAGTTCAATAAGTTAGGAAGCTTTTCCAAAAATTGGAACCTCATTTTCATAAATAGTTTGTGTGTTCTATTCATTTTAAAAGTCTATGTCCAGACTCATCGACTGATCTTTCAAAAATCATAACTAAATTTACAGAACACTTATGAAGTTCTATCTTATGTCAAAATAAAGGTATTCCATTGATGTTTATGGAAAAGATATTTTCATAAACCTAGATTGAACTTAAGTTTTTTAAAAACTGATTTGAATCAGACTTCACTGTTCAGAAAAGTTTGTATAAATTATTTCTGCCCAGACTTGTCGACTGATCTTGCAAAAATCATAACTAAATTCAAAAAACACCAATGAAGGTCTATTTTATGTCAAAAGAAAATCTATTTCATTGAAATTTATGGGAAAAATACCTTCATAAACCCAGATTGACATTAAGGTCTCTGAAAACTAAGTTGAATCAGACTCTGATATTCTAAAATTTTGATATCACGTGATAAATGAAAAATATGCAAAGTAGACAAGTTAAATCACTAAAACATATTCTTTCAAGATTTTGATCTTTCTTTTCATTACCCTAAAATGGTTTATATGCCATGCTTTAGATTTAATACTGAGAAAACAAAGTATGATCATCTTGTACACATGATTCATTTACAATAGAGATTTGGAAGACTCTAGGATAGTCTTACTTTCTTCATTCTTTCGAAAGACAATCTTAGCTTGATCATCTTGACTTTATGCCAGTGTAATCTTATCAAGCTAAGGATTAATTCCAAAAAGAATGTAGGTCGCATCATCCATCCATTTTCTAAATTCCAATCATAAATAAGTCATATCCAAGTATATCAATCGTCTTTCTGGTAATCTTTTGGAAATAAGTGAGGTTCATCAAGGCAAACCGGATGAAGGTGGTTTCATCCTTATTCATCCATGAATTTTGAAGCCAAGTCTTAAGGATAATATTGAGTTCTAAACCCATTGATAAAATAAAATTTGCTTTAATGAACACATCTTAGTTCATTTATTTTATCTTGTGGCAAAAACACTTATAATGAAGTGAAAAATCTTTTACAAAGATCAAACCCAAGAATGAAGGAGTTCAAGATGATTTCCAATCAAATATGCCTTTCTTGATAAAGAACACCAAACTAGTTGGTTGAAGGACTTACAGTTAGCATCTTGGTATGCCCAAAAGAGGAAATGGAAGTACATGTACTTATATAGAGTCATAGAAGGAAATATACATCTCCATCATGGACTCAAAGAAAAGGGAAAAGAGTGATGCATGTTCAAGTGTGTGCACATGTGTTTCTTACTAAAAGAGGAAAGAAAACTCAAGAACACCAATCATCTTCAAAGTGAAGGAAAATATGAAAATAGCACCTCTAATCCATATTTTGTCAACAAAATCAACTGGAACTTGGATCTATGTAAAATTTGTGTGAGAAATCAAAGCAAAGATGTAAAGAAAACAAAAAGAAGAAGAAAAAGATCCAAGTTCTAGAAATACATATATACAAAACTAGTAGATTAAAGAGATAGTTTGGAGTTTGCCTCTTGAAGATCTCTCAAAAATGCAAAGAGTTGGAAGAAAGTTATTCCTCATTCAAGTGTTCTTAGACTCCAAAGCAAAGGATGCAAAGATGTCAATTCATGATCTAGCTTAGATCTTCTAAAATACTGCTACTTTTTACTTTTCAAGAAAACAAAGAGAATGTGTTGTTTTATTTTTTTATTTTTACTTTTTCATTTCTATTCAAGAAAAGACAAGAGTTCTCTCAAGTGTTTTCTCTCAATTCTCAAGTACTTTCTCTAGCACTTCTTCATGTATTTTCTAGTGTCTTAGTGCAAACTCAAAGGCTCAATTTATAGGCAAAAAATGAAGGATTTGGATGTCTTAATGCATTGAAAATGGGGTAAATTGGTCAATTCAAGAGCAAATGAAAGTTCTAGACCCTCAAACTTTACAACACATGTATATATACAGCAAGAGAGAGAAAAATCAAATGGCAGAGAAAATATGGAGGTGGCTGCCCTGGTGGGGCTCGCCAATAGCAGGTGGCAGCTGCCACTTGATTTTTGGGTCCAGCTGGGTTCCTTCAACTCCCCTATCAAATTTCAAATTCATAGCCCTTCTAGATTTACTTAAAAGTGATTTTTGGCCTAAAAAATTGCCTATTTTTGCGCTGTTGGAAAGCTGTAAGATTGAATTTTATTCTAAAAATATCCCGGGAGTAATTTTTAGAAGAATTTATCATCAATATTGATTCAGGAGTCTCCCTGAATTCTTGTGCTCTTTTGTGCTCTTTTTCAGAGTTTGCTTCCTACGCGCGTTGGTTTTGAAAGATTTTCTGAAATTGAGCTATCGAACTCTTGAAATTCACGTTTAAGACCTTAATGACTATTTTTTCCCAATTCATATGCATATTTTGAAATCAATTTTGAGAAAGACACAAATCTAGCCTGAAAAGGCATACTTTGGGCTCCCAGAACACTTTTCGTAGTCCAAACTTTCGTCATGCGTAACCGAGATACCTTTTTTGAGGTATTTTTCATCATTGAGATCTTCAAGAGGTTTTTCTCCCTGATTCCTGAGAGTGGGGTCAAAATTGGGTGTCTACAACGTGTTCTTAATCTTGAGATGATTATGGACACCGACTATGGATATGACTACTTTGACTTACCAATCTGTGACATCTTCAAGATCAACACCTGGGTATCTTGGGTAAGTCATGTTCATAGGGTTGTGAACATATATTGTTGAGATGGAATCTACCCACAGATAAAGGGCAAGCATTCCCTTGAGAATGTCACCAAGGTGATTACTAAGAACTGCAGTCTTGTTGATAAGTAGTTATCAACATGTTTGGTAATCATGAAAGGTGAATGAAACTCAAGGAATAAAAGATGTAATCATCATTCAGGTTGACAGTAACAGTTATCTGACTACCTGAATATGATTATGAATGCTGAAGGTAGAGGGACATTAGTACATCATACAAGTTTAGTTATCGCTTTGGATATGTTTTTTGCATTGGAGTGCAGTTATCGTTATTTAGTGGAGTTAACGTTAACTGATCAGTTGGTTAATTTGCTGGTCAAAGAATTTGATCATAGGGATTAACAACTAATCTGAGCCAACAATTTATAAAAACCTAGGACGTCCCACTCTTAGCTCCGTAATAATACTAGGAAAGGTAGAAGAATGTAAACCAATCAATTTAACTTATTCCAATCGATTGGTGACTTATCTTAATAAATCAATTGAAAGTGTTTCAATTGATTAAATGAGATCAATCAATTGAAAATGTTTAAATCGATTGAAAGTCAGTTCAATCGATTGAAATAGTTACAATCGATTAAAACCAAAGGTTGGTTTGAAACCTATAAATAGGAGAGCTGTGTGCAGAATTAAGTTGAACGTCATTTTCATTACTCCAGCTCTATAGAAACTATTTTAGGTTTTCTCCAATCCTTCATCTCCTCTCTATTAGGGTTCCTACAATCACTAGCCTCTCCAGGAAGATTTCAAGGATTCATAAGGGTGAAGACTTTCTGGAAGAAGTTGCTGTACACCAAGGGAGAAGATAAAGTTTGAATTGGGTTCAAGACCAAAAGGTAAAATCTCATCCCTACGCATCTATAGATCAATAAGAAGTAGATCTGGCTTACCAAACAAAGTTTTGAACTTAATTTTTCTGTTGCGCATGAATTAAAATTTTTCAAAACCTAAATCCTACTCCTGCATGAAATATCATAGTAGTAAGGGAAGAGATAATGACAAACCATGAAGTGGAAACATTGAGAATAATATATTATTAGTAACAACATTGGTGAACGTATCCGTCATGAATTGAATCTATCTCCGGTTATTATTTCCAATTGGGTTGGCCACATGGGAGTGTCGAGAGTTAGTTTGGTTACAGGATGCTATAAGTTGGTACGGGTGACGCTTTGTGCATGGACTGGCATTGGTTAAAGATATTCCAAAGTATGTGGACTGCGATCATTAACCCGAAGTATTGACTGCGTAAGTCATGGCATAAGGTGATATATATTGGTTGAATATCCTAAAGTATGTGGACTGCAATCAATGGTATATCCATGGTGTGTATTGGTTGACAGTGTCCTAACATATGTGGACTGCAATCAAAGGTATAACCATATTGTGATTGAGGGTGATGTATATTAATTGACGGTGTCTTAAAGTATGTGGACTTTGATCAATGCAACATCCCTAGTATGGCATGGATTGATATACTCCAATCAACGGTGTCCTAAAGTATATGGACTATGGTAAAAGGTGTATGTGCGGATAATCGTATTGTCATTTTGTTACCAATTCGTTACGTATGTTGGTCTTCGCGTAATAAGATGACTAATGGTTTATTAAAGAAGAGTTGGAATAAAGAAAGATATTATTAGTGGAGATATACCTATCGTTTCATAAATTGTAATGACTTTCTAATTGTGATACCTCACTAGTATTTCATTCACTCAGCTTTCATAAAACTGACAACATTTGTCCTACTGGGCATTCCCACATTCCAGCGTATCCTGCCTATGACAATGCAGTGGAAGAATTCTATGTAGAGAATGGCTATGCTGACGATGGGAACAACAAAGAGAACTACTATGCGGATGGCTACACTTATGCTGACTAAAGACTAGTATTGTTCCTCAAAAAAAAAAGACTAGTATTGGACAATAACTCCTTATGTTTATGTTTTAGATATTATGTAATATGTATTTGGCATATGTTGCCTTAAGACCTTAGTTTTTTTAAAATGTTGTATACTCTGATGTAATAAGTTGAGTAATTTTATGTTATATACGATGCTAAACTTAGACTATATATTAATGCCTCTTTTGTTGTTTAGAACAGTGTGGTGTGGACAATCATTTGAGTTCACCAGTCATGGCCTACAGACCCCAAAAAAGAATTTATTTTCTCTATTTTTACTATTCTGTGGAGTGACAATTTTTTGTTCGGTATTATAGAGAGGTATATTCGATGTCTATTGAACTTATTCTTACTAGTTGAAGGTCGGAAGCGAGTTCGCCTAATACTTTTGTTCTTCCTCTCATTTGTACGAGTCTTCTTGAGAGGCCAAAAAGGTAAAGGATTCCTTCTAGAGGCGAGTAGCGTCAAATATGTTATGGGAGTTATGGAAAGATGGGAAGTCACAATCAGAAGACTTGCAAAGGGGGCGGTTTCATTGTGATTAGAATTTTTGTTGTTGGTTGATTTTGTTTTTGATTTATGTTTTTTTTCCTTTCGAATGATTGTATCCTTTTTCTTGGTGTAAGTTGCAAGTCTTACAGTTGACTTAAGCTATTGGTTTTTATGTTTAGTGATTTATCATTGAATATAAGTTGTTTCAGTTAATATATTTGGTATGATCATATGCTTAATTCTTAGTTAACTGAGTTTTTATTTTACTTCGTTAAGCTATTTGAACATATGCTTGTTGAGTATGTTAAGTGCAATATATCTTAATGTAGTAGAATTCACTTATTTATAGAATTCACTTGGTGAGTCGTCATTCAATAATTTGAATGTTGGAGCTTTCTTCACCTCTTTCTGCTTCTTCATGTATTCTTTCATAGTCTAAGATCTTTTTGGAGTATTCGGTAACTCATGGATTATTTGTGTAATGTTTTTGGATGTATATTTATAAATGAAATTCATTAGTTTTACCTTAACTTGTATGAATAAGACTTTACCAATCTAATGCTTAAATTAGGTACCAATTGATTAGGCCTTATACCAATCAATTGGCAGATGGCCGCCTTACACCAATCAATTGAACTAATACCAATCGATTGCCCTAATAAAAACCTAATCCCAATCGATTGCTACTGATCCAAATCGATTGGACGGGCGTAAAACTTGGTCTCCAAGTTTGCATGGGTTGTTGACACTTGGCAAATATACTTTCCATATATATGGGAGCATTTTGTGGTGGTGTAGTGTTTGATAGAATTTTAGAAAGAGATATATTATATATATGCACTCTCATATACATACACATACACCTATACATACATACATACATATACACATACATGCATACACACTGCCAGAAGCAAAGGAAAAGAAGCAAAAGAAGAGAAGAAAGAAGAGATAGAAGATAAAGAAAGAAAGAAAGAAAGAAAGAAGAAAAAAGATAAAGAGACCTTGAAGCTTAAAGCTTCTTCCAAGTTCACACACATACACACACACACACACACAGTGAGTTCCAAACTCACTTAGTACCTTTGTTATGAAGTTTTACATGTTTCAATAGAAGGAAAGATGCTCAAACATCTCTCCCACAATTCAATTTTCTGGACTGCACGTTTCTGTGCAGAAGACGTAGTCCCAATCGATTTAGACTTTTCCCAATTAATTGCCAAGTTTGTGAACCCAATCAATTTCCAATATGTACAACAGATTGGTATTGTTCTTACCCCAATCGATTGGACCCTTGACTTGATCAATTGGAAGTTACAGATTGTTGGTATTTCCTGTTATTATTATTATGAACTATTCAGTTGCTTAAACACTGTTTCATGCTTTTCATATGCGACACTATTGTAATAAGGAGATAATAGAACGTCATAATGTGGTAACATTAAGAATAATGGGTTAATGTTTGTGACATTAGTTGATGTATTAGTCATGAATTAATTTAGTTACCCTTTCTTTTATTCAAAGTAGTTAGGCAACATAGGAAATGCCATGTATCATTCTTAGTATAGAACTAAGTAGGTTTGCTCAGATTTGGGATTCTTGCATGGACGGGCGTGGGTCATTAATATGTCCTTAAGAGCGGTGGACTGTGAATATATCCTTAACAGCGCGGACCAGTGTAGACACCCCATTTTGTCGGCTATCAGATTTAGGAGACCCATAGCTTGGTGGTTCATAATAATTGAAAAAGACTCGAAAAGGACTCTTGAAAGTTAGTTATATCTCTCAAAATGCTCAAAAAGTGGTACAAATGACCAAAATGCCCCTGAAAGCCCAAACACTCCCAGATTTGGACCAAAAATTCTAGAAACAAGCTACGTCATAAGAAAAGTAACAAAATGAGTTTTGAAGTAAAATCGGATGAAATCGTCAGCACCCAGAGACCCCCAGAAGTCCTAAAAGTTCCCAGAAAGTCCCTATTGGTCGATTTGACCAAGGTTTGACCAAAATCATCTGAATTCATCCGAAAGTTTTGAGATCATCTTAGATCATGTGAAAAGTACTAAAACAAATTTTAAAAGAAAATTAGACGAAAACATCAAATCCTAAGAGCTCCCAGAGGCTCCCAGAACTTCTTGGAGGTCCTCGGTTTGACCTAAAAGTTGACTTTGAGACTGGTAAACTTTATCATTTTTTAAATATTTTTCATGAATAATAGAGTTCAATAGCTTTCCAACGATATATCGTACATAATTTTTGGATTTAAAACAGAGTTATTATGAATTTTCGAAGGTGAAAAAGGCGATCAAATCAGCTTTTATCATGAATACCACAAAAATTTTCAAAGTGACCTATCTCTAAAATATTTTTTTTTTTTGAAAAAGAAGACTCCATTACCTTTCCAACAGTATATCACAAGCCTAATTTGGAGTTCATATGCATTTTTTGTGAATTTCAACTGATGTAGGGTCTTTTCGCGAATACCAGAACCTCTGGGGGCCTAAGCAGAATAATCTGGGTGTCTGAAGAGCAGTACCGCCATGGCACAGGCCCAGTTCCATAGCTGCACTCTCCCCTAGACAACTCCATTTTTGTAATTTATTTTGGAGGGCCCAAATTGAATAATTAAAATCCAAAACGACATAGTTTCTTGTTCACAGATGTTTGGGACCAATGTGATCGCTTTTAAAATCCAAAACTCCCCCCAAATTGGCCTATATAAACCCCCCTTGACTCCTCATTTTGGGGGGTGGCAAATACAAGTTCTAGAGAAAGTTGGAGAGAGAGATAGGGAGAGATAAGTTTTAGAAGAGAGAAAGTGAATTCCTAGCCAATAATTATATATAGAAAAGTGAGTTCTAAACTTGTTTTCTTTCATTACTTCCGTCTATACTTCCATTCCATACTCCCAGCCACCATTTTTGAGTATTTATGAGATAGGAAGCTACTTTCATGTTCCAAATGTCACCACATATGAGTGAAACACCAAGCTACAAGTCCAAAATCACATTGATTATCATCTATTGATTGCTGTTGTTTGCTTGTTTATATAAATGTTCATCTCTCCTTACCTCATTTCTTTTTTATTTTTCTTTGATTATTTGCTTGTTTATCATCATCTAGACGAGGACATGGTGTTTTAGGTGAGTGAATCCTTACGGATAGTAGTTCTTGACCTCAAAAACATGTTTGATAGATGATGATTCTAACTTCCCAAGTATTCTTGAAGTTATTTCCAAAATAAAACAATGCTCTCCAATAATCTTGGAAGTTCTTGAAGTGGGTTTGATGTTGATATTTCAAGTGGTTATAATCTCCATTTCGTGCTGAAAATATACTCTCAAAACCTCCTTTTCAATACCCCTTTTAAACCCCTCATTTTGATTTCAAAAAACAAAACATTTGTTTTCTCAAAATCTTTATAACAATGAGTTCTTCAACTTTAAAATGTCATTCTGAGTTCAATACTCAATTGATGATTACAATACCACTTGGAAAGTCTTCCTAACTCATTAGAGAACACCCATGATTTTTGGTTTGATTAAAAACACTTGGAAGGGTTCCATTTTGACTCAAATATCCCTTTCAGACATTCTATTTTCTCTATCACAGTAGCTTAGTTGAATTGAAACTTATTTTCTAGAAAACATTTCCACAAAGAGTGGTCTCAATCCGTTTTTGTGTATCCTCTCTTGTTTATATGATTTCTCTTAATCTGCAACTTCTATCTTTATTTGGATTTTTGCTATGCATCCTAGACAGAGTAGGGATAACCACCATAAACAATGATGAATTAAAAACATACCTAACCTCACTTATCCATTTTTACAAAATCAGTTCACTATTCTATCCACTATTCACAACAAGTATGTTTCAACTTTTTTTCTTTGATTAGATATTTATATGCATTCTAAATTAGTCCATATATTAGGAATTAGTTCATACTACATTTGTATATATCCTATAATGACATTCTTCATCCATTCATACATACTTTAGATTTCTAAGTCACTTTAGAAAATCCATGAACACAAAACACACTACAACCTTTGCACATTCTAGGATCATATATTGTATCCATGCAACATTTAGAGTATTTGTGATTTCTAATCTAAGAAGATTATAAGGAATGAACTTGATCACACGTTCATACTTCCCCCAATCTAATCTTCCTTTCTCATCCATCCCGGGAATTGAAAGGTCTTCTTTTCTCAAAAATAAACAAGCATACATTCTAGCTTGCTAAGCATTTTTTTTTTATTTCTTTGATTATTTGTTTCAAGAATAATCCATGTCCCCTTTAGATTAGTAAAGCTTGATTACTTGATATGTGATTAGACGATTTCTCCTAGGTTTGTTTGTGTGATCTTTCGATTTTGTATTTTATGATATTTGGCTTAGATCTTATGAATTATATCTTATCACTCGTTCTTCCATTTCAAGATTCTTGTGCAATGTAATATACCTATTATAAATATTAACTGTCGAACCAAACATAGTAAAAGATGATTATTTGGTTGCTAATATAGGCCCGTCGAGAGATGGGGCGAGTTAAGGGTGTTTTAGTCATGACAAAGTCGCCTTCCTCTCTCGTACCAACACCCTGAGCCAAGTTCTTTGGTTATGAAGGGTCGATGCCCTTTATCCGTTTGTGTGAGTTAAAATTGGGTTTCTTGGTTCCCTGCAGACCAAGTTGCAACTCTGTATCTATTTTCATAGACTCTTTCTTTTTCTCAAACATTTCAAAGGAAAATCAATTCCGAAACCCCAAAAAGGAGGGTGGACTCCCGAAGGCCGCGTGCCCACAACTGAGCTAATTCATAGGCCAGTGATCCATTTATATGTCCTTAAGAGCGATGGAATGTGCATATGTCCTTGAGAGCGGTGGACCAAGACCACTATTAGATTTTGATAAGTCGTAGCAATAACATGATATATTTTTGCTCGGAGTGTTGTGTCCCTCAAATATGGTGGACTATACATATATTCTTAAAAGCTAGGGACAGATTAACATGGTGTCCATGACATACAGTGGACTATGAATATGTTCTTAAGAGCTGTGGACGGAGCATTGGTATATCCAAGTGTAATACTATCAAGTTTGTTCATTAATCGGTTGGACGTTGTCAATACTCATATAACAAGACGTGGTAAATCAGTTAATGATGAGATGGAGTGAATGAAGATACTATTAATAAGAACTATACCTTATGTCATTTTATAACTTGTAACTACTTTATAATTATGATACCTGGCTAGTTTTTTACTCACTCAGCTTTCAATATTCGACGAAGTTTGATGCCTTGGACATTCCTCGTCCAGCCTATCCTATTTTTGATAATGCAAGAGATGAACCCTACAATGAAGGTTTCTACCTGGACGGTGACTATGCAAAGGGCAACCCCACTAAGGATGTGTATGTTGGGGAAGACTACTATGCTGACGATTATGTTTATGCCAGCTGAAGATTTGAATATAATACAGCTTTTCTATTTTTGTTTATTAGACTTTATTCCTATGTTTTGTAATCGGGCATGAGTTGCCTTAAGACCTTAGTTTAAATTTCATTCTGACTTGATGTAATAATTTAGTAAATTCTAGTTACATTTATGTCATATTTGGTTTGGTTATTGTCATCTCTTTACTTTTGTTGTTTAGAACTATGTGATATGGACAATTAAATGACTTCACCAATCACGGCCTACGGACCCAAAAAAGAATTTTATTTTTTCTATTTTTTCTAGTCTGGGGCGTGACAATTTGTGCTCTCATCGTGTACTTGTCGCATTGCTTTTTGATAGGTTCTTGGTTTATTATATTCTCCATTCGCCAACAAACAGTCACTCCATAGTCCAACCTATATTTTCACCATATTAATTTGTTTGAGTATATTGAAAGACAGTTGAAAATAGATGGAGAAAACTTTAATTCACATTACTTACGTGCTAAATTGCTGCTGTGGGCTGTGTTGAGCAACCTCTAGCATTGTTTCAAAATCTTGACTTTCAAATCCTTCTTGTTTAAATAGTTTCATCTTGAAGTGCTATTTTACATATTCGATATGAAAATAATGGAAGTTGAGAACATGATTAGTTCAAGTTTCTATGTATGAAATGCGTTGACCATGAGTTGAACATTCCCCAGGCATTGATCTTTTGCTTTCCAAGTTCTTGGCTTTAGGGAATTGTAGAATTTCCATTTCTTGTCATCATGATCAAGAGTTGGCAATGTCCAATGTTTTCCTGTTGAACCGTTCCCGTAGAGAGTAAAGCAAAGATTTCATATTGCATTCTCCTTGCAGTCCTTGAAGACCGGTCATCAATAAACTTCTTGAGACTTTAGTCATCTTTGTTCCTCACCCACTTCTATTACAATAATGCACAATTTGTTATTAGATATTGTAATCTTTTTAGAGAATAGTTTTGTATGAATTTAAGCTTACCAAGGATAAGCTTGGGAATATATATGCTTTCCCACTATTAGTTGTTTTGCCTTTTTCAACAATTTTTTCTTCTTATTTTTGCATGAGTATTTGAGCACATGTATCCATTACCTGATGTTTAATGTTTTTGTACAGTAGTATGTTCAAAATAAATTTCAAGTGAAAATTTGACATAATATTCTTGTAATGTCTACATTGTTTGTGATTCCTTTTTCATGGATTATGTCCACCATATCTTTCAAAGTTACAAAGGCAATCCCATCATTAAGCTTGAAATTGGAGCATTATATAAACAACATTGAAAATTGGAGTGGTTTAGTGTTTTGTATTAAGTTTAATTTATAAAATAAAATTAAAAAAAAGTAATTGAATTGAATTTGTTCTAGTGTTACCATTTTGAAGCATAAAGATGGTAAGCATCAGTTCTTGGTCAGGGTTTGGGAGATATTGAAGCATTTTGTAAGTTTTTCCGGCTGGAATGACAAAAGCACCTCTTTTGTTTATTTTTGAAGTTTCCATTGCTTTTAGATCTAATATTGAAGGGTTGATTGTTTTGTTCACCTTTTCTTTCCCTTGATTAACTCTAGCATCCTCATTGGTCTTCAACTTCTTCATTGATACGAAAACAAAATCCTTGAACTTTTTTTTTTTTTTCGATAGCGCATCTTTAGCCTTCTTCTATACATTGAGTATGATTTTTTTTATATTCACTACATGTTTTCGTTTCATTTTGATCATTTGTGGAATAGCCTGAGTTTTTGTTTGCTGCTCATTATTGGTCATCCTCATTCGGCTCATGGAATTCTCCTGTAATGTATTTAGAGTCACAATTTTATTACAATGAATGTTAAAAATGTAGTTAATAAATTTTTTTTGGTTAATGTACCTCCTGTGACAGCTTTTTGATGTTGTCAGTCTCTGTGCCATATTTCTCCATTTCAATCTTGTCAATCTCAGCTTTCAACCAAAAAAGGCAGTTCAAATTGAGTGATGGTACCCATAATATATTTAATGTGAAATTTTACTTGTTTTTTTGTATACATGAAGTGATAACCTTGCTCCGTCAAGATCCAGTATGCTCTTTTCAAGTCCAGCATTTTTTTTTTCCAGATCTTGATACTCAAGCATAATTTGATTCTTTACAACCTTGACCTCTCTAGGTCACTGTATCTCTTTCATGTGTTTTCCTCCATTTTCTTTACTCTTTTGAGTGTTATAGTCAGTTTTTGACAGCATGATTCCTCTGGTCTTCGGGTGTTTTGGATTTTCATATCCATTGCCAAATATGTTTACGTTATTTTGCACCAATAGATATGTAATTTGCATTTCATTGGCAACAATGAGTCCATTTAGGTATTTGATCTTCTCCTTCAGGGCAGTGTTGTGTGTTTTGTGTTCCTACAATTTTTGATTCATTGCTTCAAGATCATTGAGGTTTTTCCTAAGTAGATATGCCATATCTGAGTTTGTGCGTTGCTCTTTGGATTAATTGAAGGTTTTGACTCTTAAATTTTCCCACCCGAGTTTGTAGCTCTTATAATAGTTGTGTTAGCATCCTATCTATTTCATTAAACCTCTCAATCTCAGACTCTGCTTCTTGAAGTTTATGTTTAACTTTCGTGTTTTGGAATTCAGAGTTTGTTCTTTCACTGTCATCAATATTGGCCCTGAGATCAAAAGTTTCTTTTGGTGTCTCTGTCTCTTCTTTCCATTTGCTGTATTGAAAATTTTATTAGCGTTGCTGCTGTCTTTTTTTATTCTGATTAGGTGACTCTTTTACTGCTTGAGTTAACACTTCATCCCAATTTATGTCATCATTATTTTTGTAATGTTGAGATCTTTTATTTTTAGAACAAACTGATTCAGATTTAGTCACCAACTTCCATCTGACTGGTCGTTATAGCTACCACCATGACCTTTTTCCTTCAAAGTGTTCATCTTCACGCTTAGTGCTGGCATCATCTTTGTTATGCTCATCATTGTCATCATTTGTTTCAAGATATTCTGCCTCATCATTAGCTGTAACGCCCCGAAAACCAAGCCACATGGCCAAGGTCAACGAGTCAAACATTACTAAGAAGTGCAAGGAATAGTCCTACGTGAACCAATCCAACAAGTTTAAGACTAAGAGAGGTAGTACCCCCGAATATACAAGATCATTACAATCCAAATGAAATAGATATAAAGCAAGGGCTAAACATGTGCCCGGCTACAACATCTAAGATATCGAACTACATGAGTCGAATGGATATTCAAAAAGAAAGGAAAGAAACATGTAAGCTTAGTAATCTATAAATGTCTAGGCATTAGATTACACCTATTATAAATCCTTTCTATCCATTTACTATATATGAAGTTCCTTATCAAAAAATGACTCCTCGAGGGACGTCTTCAAAAGATACATCCGAGTTGACTACTCGTGGGCCTTGCCCTTGTCAACTTCACCTGAAACAAAGTGGTTTTATAGATTCATTAAGCACGACGGCTCAGTAGATAGCATTGAAGAAATGTACTACTACTTCTAAAATCATGCTAAGACATGCGAAGTAATGATTTGCCACCGTGGCAATGCAAATAGCCGTAAGGCCAAACCATGCAACTTCCCGATACCAAATTCCATAACCACTCACTCTCAACACCGGATGCGAGCCACTCCAACGTGAGTGTAGCATACAAGATCTCCGGTAGCTAACCGGATGTGACCTTGCGTTTTTGAATATTTCAAGGATCACAAACAACCTTCCTCACCTCACACCCGCTTTCGGAATTTCATCAAATTACAACCCCAAATGAGGATTCAAAAGACATTCCTCATTGTGGAAATTTTAACAAGATTCATACTCCCAAGTCAATGCCATGGATGATATGCCAACTTGGCGATTATGAAATGTGACTACAGTGATTATGCAACTACAATGTCATTTCTATGGTTTCGATATTATGAAGTGAACATAATAACTCACAATGACAAAACAAGAAATCAAGGATCTCAAGTAGGGTATAGATATCATTTAAGTCATCAAAGAAATTACTAGCAACAAAGAGTAATTTAAATCATAACAACTCATTTAACATTTAGGTTTACACATTTAAATTAACTAGACATGCATATAATGAGCAACTAACCATCAAAGCTAAACATGTAGGAAAAGTCATAAAACAAGATTAGTATGTGATATCTCTAGTCCTTTACATAGCAAACCATAGGTTAGAAAGAGGAGTGCACTTAGTCAATGAAATCTACCTCTTGTTCTTGAGTAGGAAAGCAAGAGAGTTAGAGTGTCCAAGAGAGGAAAATAGAAGAACCCAATAGTAGAGCTTCCAAGAACAAGTGACAAAGAAAACCCTCTTCTTCCTTTAGGCCATGGTTTGAGCTAGGGAGCTCCAAAATGAAATATGAGAACACCAATAGAGAGCTCTTGACAAGGGGGACAAAAAAGCATCTAATAGCCTTTGTCCATTAATTGCTTGAAGGTCTTCAAATGGGTGCTTTGAAGCTTAGGTTTCCATGGAAGCTTTGAGCTTCCAAAACAAGATATAGATGAGAGATATATAGAGAGAAAATGAAAAAGAGAAAATGAGAGGGAGAGTGAGATATGGGTTGGTTATATAGGGAGAAAGAGAGGGGGAGGTATGGGAGAATGTTGAGTGTAGGGGAAGTCTCCCAAAAGGTGATAGATGGGATGGTGTTAGGTGTGGGTAGCTGAGGGGGTGGGTATGGTTCATCACATACACACACACACACACACACACACACACACACACACACACACAAAAAAGCCTATATTCACACATGTGTACCCACATGTAACCAAAAAGTGCTACCAACATGTATCAAATTGAAATACATTATCCCAATTCAAGACCCACATTGGTCCAAAATTACCAAATTACCCTTTTATAAATTTATGGGTTTCTACAATCTACCTCCCTTAAAAGAATTCCGTCCCGGAATTTGAACGGTAACATAACAAAAATCAATATAAATAAACATACAATGGTTTAGAAATTTTACCTTAATCGGAGAAGAGATGCGAATAACGTGATCTCGCCTCTTGCTCGTCTTCCCAAGTTGATTCTTCGGTGCCGTGGTGCTCCCAAAGTACCTTCACCAATGAAATCGTCTTGCCACGTAGTACATGCTCCTTGGTCTCCAAGATGCAGATCGGTTGCTCTTCATAGGATGCGTCTTGCTCAAGTGTAAGATCGGTCCACTTCACAATATGCGATGGATGCGGCTTATACAAAAGCAACAAGCAGATGTGAAACAAGTTGTGAACATTCGAAAGATGAGGTGGGAGAGCCAAGCGATATGCTACTTCACCAACCTTATCCATAATCTGAAATGGGCCAATGAAACGTGGAGGCAACTTTCCGCTTTGGCCAAACCATTGTAATCCTCGTCGTGGTGCTACTTTGAGAAAGACATGGTCTCCTTCTTCAAACGATAAAGCTCTTCTTCAGCGATCGGCGTAGCTCTTTTGGCAGCTTTGAGCCGTGAGTAATCTCTTGCGAATCAACTTGATCTTCTCGGTCGTCTCACGAACCATATCCTGACCTAAGATGGACGCCTCTCTAACTTCAATCCAACATAAAGGTGACCTACTAGGTCAACCATACAAGGCCTCGAACGGTGCCATCTCAATGCTTGCTTGATAACTGTTGTTGTAAGCAAACTCTACCAATGGAAGGTGATCTTCCCAATTGCCTCCAAATTCCATCACACAAGCTCGCAGCATGTCCTCAAGAGTCTGAATAGTTCGCTCGGACTGGCCATCTGTCTGAGGATGAAACGGGGTGCTAAGTAGGAGCTGCGTCCCCAAAGCCATCTAAAGTCTCTGCCAAAACTGAGAAACAAAATTGGAGTCACGATTAGAAACAATAGAAACCGGTACGCCATGGAGCCTCAAGATCTCTTTGATGTAGAGCCTACTAAGAATTTCAGCTCTATCGGTCGTCTTGATTGGCAAGAAATGCACAGATTTTGTCAAGCGGTCTATAGTGATGTGTTCCCACTTCCATTCGGCAACGGGCAAGGGTTGAAGCTTTCCAACTGGCCTTAGGTGCTTGGCTTTAACTTGTTGACAAACCATAGAACGCGAAACATAATCGGTAACGTGTCGCTTCCTATTTTTCCACCAATATTGTCGCCTAAGATCTTGATACATCTTCGTGCCTCCAGGATGGACGGCTAGTCGGGAGTGATGAAAATCCTTCAACACTTCATCACGAATGCCCGAAGGAACAAACGGTCTTCCTCGGAATCTCAAACCATGGTCGGAGTCGGACGTTCAGCCATCAAGTGCCTCGCCATGAGAAATGAGTAAACGGTAGGTCTTAGCCTCCTCGTAGGATTGTTGAGCATCTAGAACTCGCTTCAAGAGTGTTGGTTGAGCTATCATTGTAAACAAAGCGGCATAATCTTTAGATTCATTAACTTCTACATTGAAGTGTCCAAGTTGCTCTAACATCTTCCATTCCGCTATGGCTAAACAAGCCATAGTGCCATGATTCTTCCTACTAAGAGCGTCGGCCACAACGTTGGCCTTCCCCGGATGGTACTCTAAACTAAAGTCGTAGTCTTCAAGGTACTCCATTCATCGTCTTTGCCTTAGATTCAAATCTCGTTGCGTGAAAATATACTTGAGACTTTTATGATCGGAAAACACTTCGAATCTCTCGCCATAAAGGTAGTGCCTCCAACTCTTCAAAGCGAAGACAACGGTGGCAAGCTCTAAATCATGAGTCGGGTAGTTCTTCTCATGCGGTTTTAATTGGTGTGAACCATAAGCAACGACGTTTCCTCCTTGCATTAAGACACATCCCAAGCCATCGTGTGAAGCATCACAATAGACAGTGTAGCCTAAACCACGCTCGGGATTGATCAAGATCGGCGTGGTAGTTAACCTCGTCTTCAATTGTTGAAAGGCTCGGTCACAAGCATCGTCCCATAGAAACTTAGAACCCTTTCGAGTAAGCTTCGTCATTGGCAAAGCTAGACGTGAGAAATCCACTACAAAGCGTCGGTAGTAACCCGCGAGCCCTAAGAAGCTTCGAACTTCGAAAACATTCTTCGGTGGTAACCAATGCATTACGGCTTCAATTTTTGACAAGTCGACAGATACTCCATCTTTAGAAACAACGTGTCCTAGTAACTTCACTTCCGTCAGCCAAAACTCGCACTTAGAAAACTTAGCGTATAAACGATGATCTCGCAACGTTTGAAGGACGATCCGTAAATGTTCATCGTGCTTCTTCGGATCCATCGAATAGATAAGGATATCATCGATGAACACAATCATGAACTTATCAAGGTAAGGACTAAATATCTGATTCATCAAGTCCATGCAAGAGGCGGGCGCGTTTGTCAAACCAAACGGCATCACAAGGAACTCATAATGCCCATAACGGGAACGGAAGGCGGTCTTCGAGATGTCTTGTTCCTGAATCCTCAATTGATGGTAGCCTGATCTCAAATCAATCTTGGAAAAGCACATCGTGCCACGAAGCTGGTCAAATAAGTCGTCGATTGTAACGCCCCAAAAACCAAGCCACATGGCCAAGGTCAACGAGTCAAACATTACCAAAAAGTGCAAGGAATAGTCCTACGT
The DNA here is from genome assembly GCA_033977485.1 of Hydrangea macrophylla. Lineage (NCBI taxonomy): Eukaryota > Viridiplantae > Streptophyta > Magnoliopsida > Cornales > Hydrangeaceae > Hydrangea > Hydrangea macrophylla. The sequence continues at coordinate 79,916,118 of CM066984.1, read as the reverse complement.
AAACCAATCCAACAAGTTTAAGACTAAGAGAGGTAGTACCCCCGAATATACAAGATCATTACAATCCAAATGAAATAGATATAAAGCAAGGGCTAAACATGTGCCCGGCTACAACATCTAAGATATCGAACTACATGAGTCGAATGGATATTCAAAAGGAAAGGAAAGAAACATGTAAGCTTAGTAATCTATCAATGTCTAGGCATTAGATTACACCTATTACAAATCCTTTCTATCCATTTACTATATATGAAGTTCCTTATCAAAATATGACTCCTCGAGGGACGTCTTCAAAAGATACATTCGAGTTGACTACTAGTGGGCCTTGCCCTTGTCAACTTCACCTGAAACAAAGTGGTTTTATAGATTCATTAAGCACGACAGCTCAGTAGATAGCATTGAAGAAATGTACTACTACTTCTAAAATCATGCTAAGACATGCGGTGCAATGATTTGCCACCGTGGCAATGCAAATAGCTGTAAGGCCAAATCATGCAACTTCCCGATACCAAATTCCATAACCACTCACTCTCAACACCAGATGCGAGCCACTCTAACGTGAGTGTAGCATACAAGATCTCCAGTAGCTAACCGGATGTGACCTTGCGTTTTTGAATGTTTCAAGGATCACAAACAACCTTCCTCACCTCACACCCGCTTTCGGAATTTCATCAAATTACAACCCCAAACGGGGATTCAAATGACATTCCTCATTGTGGGAATTTTAACAAGATTCATACTCCCAAGTCAATGCCATGGATGATATGCCGACTTGGCGATTATGAAATGTGACTACAATGATTATGCAACTACAATGTCATTTCTATGGTTTCGATATTATGAAGTGAACATAATAACTCATAATGACTAAACAAGAAATCAAGGATCTCAAGTAGGGCATAGATATCATTTAAGTCATCAAAGAAATTACTAGCAACAAAGAGTAATTTAAATCATAACAACTCATTTAACATTTAGGTTTACACATTTAAATTAACTAGACATGCATATAATGAGCAACTAACCATCAAACCTAAACATGTAGGAAAAGTCATAAAACAAGATTAGTATGTGATATCTCTAGTCCTACACATAGCAAACCATGAGGTTAGAAAGAGGAGTGCAATTAGTCAATGAAATCTACCTCTTGTTCTTGATTATAGCTTGATTAAACCGGCAGTAGTCGATGCAAAGCCTTAGCGAACCATCTTTCTTCTTTACGAATAGCACGGGTGCTCCCCACGGTGAGACACTAGGGCGGATGAATCCTCTGTCCAACAATTCTTCTATTTGAGTCTTCAACTCCTTTAATTCGGCGGGTGCCATACGGTAAGAAGCAATAGAAATGGGCACAGTGCCCGGCACAAGGTCTATCGCAAATTCAAAGTCGCGGACAGGCAGCAAACCCGATAAGTCCTCGAGAAATACATCCGAATACTCACAAATGGTAGGAGGGAACTCGTTCCGAGTCACCTCAACATCCTCGACTAACAAACTAGCCAACAAGCCAAAAGGACTCCTCATTTCGCATAAACTATGCAAGGATGAAGTCGGAAGGTCCAAACGGTCTCCCACAAAATGAATACGATCTCTATTAGGTGCTAAGAGGGTGACTCTCCTCTTGAAGCAATCAATGACAGCATTAAAAGTGCAAAGCAAGTCCATTCCCAAAATGATGTCGAAACAAGACATGTTCAACACTATTAGGTCCACAACTAAACGGTGATCGTCAATCACTAGCTCGCAGCTGCGGCAAACCCTATCCAAGGGTACAACGCCTCCAATCGGAGTATCGACCAGTAATGAAGATTCTAAATGCTCAACCCCCAAACCCAACATTGATGCAAATGATGATGCGATGAATGAATGAGTGGCTCCGGTGTCTATTAAGACTGAAGTCCAACAGTTGAATACTAAAAATGTACCTCAGATCACAGAAGGTTCACCGTGTTCTTGTGGAGTTGTAACGGGGAGTACATAAGCACGTCCTTGGGCTCCCTGACCCTGCTGTCCTCCTCCACGATTTCCCTAGTTGTAGTGTTGACCTTTAGGTACATTGGGCATAACACTATTAGCTGACGGAGCTGGAAGTGGCAAGAAAGGAGGTCTAAAGCCCACTTGAGGTGGTCCAGAAGAAGGTAGCGTTGGTGTTGTTTATCCAGTTGAAGGAGCTTGGTTCTGACGCGATGGGCAGTCACTCTGAATGTGTCCCGGGTAACCACATTTATAGCAAAGTCTAGGCCCTTGGTGATATCCACCTCGGTTAGGACCGGAACGGCTAGAACCCTTTGAGTGGGAATGAGAAAATGATTGTTGTTGTTGATGGGGTTGGGGTTGAAATTGGGTTATAGCTGATGAGGTTTCGGTCCTTTGCTTCTTGGAGTTATGATGAGATGATCCCGTAGGGTGACTCTTCGGTGGAGGATTCGCCTCACGAGATTTCTTCAAGTGTAGATCCTTGTTCTCGATGGACAAGGAGGCGGCCAAGATGTTTGCATACCCTTTCAAGCAGAGAGGTGCCAGTTTGGTCTGAATATCGGCCCTCAAACCTTCTTCGAATCTTGTACCTTTGAAGTTGTCGTCGGTGAGTTGGGTGGAGGCAAAACGTGCCAACGCCGTGAACTTTGCTTCATACTCTGTGACGGTCATATCTCCTTGCTTGAGGTTGAAGAAGTCAGATCGCATTGCATTCTGGACACTCTCCGGGAAGTACTTCTCTAGGAAGAGACGTTCGAACTCTATCCAAGTCAACGTCGCGAGAGGGTGAACTTTCAGAGTGCAGTTCCACCAATTAAGAGCCTCATTGGTGAACTGGAAGGAAGCAGCATTGATACGGGAGGAATCATCAGTCATGCAGATGTATGTGAATATGCGGTTGATCCTTTGGAGCCAATCTTCGGCTGCCAAGGGACTGGCGTCTCCTAAAATGCTTGGAGGACTTCCCTTCTCGAACTCTCTCATCAAGATTCGACTCTCCGATAGATGTGAATCTTGGGCTGCTTCTCTCCGTGGAGGGGGTGGTGGGATCTCGTCACGCATAGCCCTAGCAACATCTCTCATGGCATCGGCCATTGCTTGATACACTTGAGGTCCTCTGGGAACCTCGTTATGATTTGCAGACGACAAGGACGAAACTCTCACCGCCTGGCCTCGACCTCTAGCACGTCCCCTTCGTCCTCTACCCCGTGATTGCACGGAAGAAGACTCGGCCAAGTTATCGTCTCCTCGGCCTCCAGCTCGGCCACCACGGCCTCTAGCACGACCAACACGCCCTCTAACTCTAGGCGGCATAGCTAGAAAACAAACAAGTAAAGTTCAATAACCACATACTAGCATATAAGTCACGTAAGTGCTAGAAATTTAGACATGTGATCATATAAACACGTAAGCATGTTATCATGTATTCCCGTAGGCAAACAAGCGTGCTATTATAATCAACTCATCATTAAAATGAAATAAAACGATTCATTTAACTAAGCATGGTTGATATTATTAACAGAGTGCAACGGTCACATACGGACCCAAATAACTCCCAGAGTACCAAGGTATTCGAACCCGGTAAGCTCTGATACCATTCTGTAACGCCCCGAAAACCAAGCCACATGGCCAAGGTCAACGAGTCAAACATTACCAAGAAGTGCAAGGAATAGTCCTACGTAAACCAATCCAACAAGTTTAAGACTAAGAGAGGTAATACCCCCGAATATACAAGATCATTACAATCCAAATGAAATAAATATAAAGCAAGGGCTAAACATGTGCCCGGCTACAACATCTAAGATATCGAACTACATGAGTCGAATGGATATTCAAAAGGAAAGGAAAGAAACATGTAAGCTTAGTAATCTATCAATGTTTAGGCATTAGATTACACCTATTACAAATCCTTTCTATCCATTTACTATATATGAAGTTCCTTATCAAAATATGACTCCTCGAGGGACGTCTTCAAAAGATACATCCGAGTTGACTACTCGTGGGCCTTGCGCTTGTAAACTTCACCTGAAACAAAGTGGTTTTATAGATTCATTAAGCACGACAGCTCAGTAGACAGCATTGAAAAAATGTACTACTACTTCTAAAATCATGCTAAGACATGAGGTGCAATGATTTGCCACCGTGGCAATGCAAATAGCCGTAAGGCCAAACCATGCAACTTCCCGATACCAAATTCCATAACCACTCACTCTCAACACCGGATGCGAGCCATTCCAACGTGAGTGTAGCATACAAGATCTCCAGTAGCTAACCGGATGTGACCTTGCGTTTTTGAATATTTCAAGGATCACAAACAACCTTCCTCACCTCACACCTGCTTCCGAAATTTCATCAAATTACAACCCCAAACAGGGATTCAAAAGACATTCCTCATTGTGGGAATTTTAACAAGATTCATACTCCCAAGTCAATGCCATGGATGATATGCCGACTTGGCGATTATGAAATGTGACTACAATGATTATGCAACTACAATGTCATTTCTATGGTTTCGATATTATGAAGTGAACATAATAACTCATAATGACTAAACAAGAAATCAAGGATCTCAAGTAGGGCATAGATATCATTTAAGTCATCAAAGAAATTACTAGCAACAAAGAGTAATTTAAATCATAACAACTCATTTAACATTTAGGTATACACATTTAAATTAACTAGACATGCATATAATGAGCAACTAACTATCAAAGCTAAACATGTAGGAAAAGTCATAAAACAAGATTAGTATGTGATATCTCTAGTCCTACACATAGCAAACCATGAGGTTAGAAAGAGGAGTGCACTTAGTCAATGAAATCTACCTCTTGTTCTTGAGTAGGAAAGCAAGAGAGTTAGAGAGTCCAAGAGAGGAAAATAGAAGAACCCAATAGTAGAGCTTCCAAGAACAAGTGACAAAGAAAACCCTCTTCTTCCTCTAGGCCATGGTTTGAGTTAGGGAGCTCCAAAATGAAATATGAGAACACCAATAGAGAGCTCTTGACAAGGGGGACAAAAAAACATCTAATAGCCTTTGTCCATTAATTGCTTGAAGGTCTTCAAATGGGTGCTTTGAAGCTTAGGTTTCCATGGAAGCTTTGAGCTTCCAAAACAAGATATAGATGAGAGATATATAGAGAGAAAATGAAAAAGAGAAAATGAGAGGGAGAGTGAGATATGGGTTGGTTATATAGGGAGAAAGAGAAGGGAGAGGTATGGGAGAATGTTGAGTGTAGGGGAAGTCTCCCAAAAGGTGATGGATGGGATGGTGTTAGGTGTGGGTAGTTGAGGGGGTGGGTATGGTTCATCAAACATACACACACACACACACACACACACAAGCCTATATTCACACATGTGTACCCACATGTAACCAAAAAGTGCTACCAACATGTATCAAATTGAAATACATTGTCCCAATTCAAGATCCACATTGGTCCAAAATTACCAAATTACCCTTTTATAAACTTATGGGTTTCTACATTAGCTGAGTCCCACGATGAATCTTCTCCACTGTTATCGCTTCCTTTCTCAATGTTCTATGCTACTATCACTGTCTTTGTCATCGACAAACCATTGTATGTTGTGCTTGCCGTATATTTTGGTCTTCTTTTTTGTCATGACTAGCTTCTGATCAACAAGCACTCACAATAAGTTGATAATAAGTGGAATTTTAGTTACACTTGTTTATAATAAGTGGAATTTCACTTATGTTGTTACATTCTACGTAAACATTCACTCATTATAGAAAAACACTAATTCACATTTCAGTCACTTTAGATATATCTTCCAAGTCTACCTTGTGTCTTTGTAGCCTTGATGTATATATATATTTCTCTGGGACACTTTACCAGTCTTAGGAGGTCCCACTTAATAAATGTTAGCACTTGATCATCAGTCGAGGACTCCATCTTTTGAGGCAATGATAGTCTAGAGGTTGGCATTATGTAAAACTAGGTAGCATTTAAATTGGAATGGAGACTTAGAAATTCATGTACCTAGAATACAAGCATGCATCCACTCACTTTGTGGGATTCCGTGCACCGTTCTCTACTGCTGCCATTAGTTGTTCCTTAACTATTGCCGACCATGCACACATCTTCATTTTCTCTATGTTCTCAATATACTGGATGAACACCCATTTTACTGTGTTTCCAGTGGTTAGGAATAGAACTGATAGTATTAGTTGCAAGCAGAGTAATCTGACAATGTCTTTGACATTGTCCTTGGTGTTTTCGACTGATGCATATTCAGCAACATTTTTAATGTCTTTTATTGTCGGCCTTTTGATATCAAGAAACCTTCTCAACCCGAATGAATTCCAAAAATTAGACCAAGATTCGAATCTTCAACTATCATTAGTTTTGGTCCTATTTAGAACTTCCTATTTTCTCTGCTATAAGACTGGATTGGCATGAGGTAGACCTTGACACGAGAATTATTTGTGTGCTTTTGTGCAACACCCAAGTGTAGGTGATCATACAAGTAGTAATCTGGTTAAGACCAGGTCGATCCCACAGGGAAGGTTGAAAACTAGAAACTTAGATTAAACTCTAAAAGGGAAAAATAAAAATCAATATTCAAGAAAGAGTGTAGAACAAAAAGTTCCACAAAGTAACTACTACTAAAGTGATTAAATTAAACTATTGATTAACTAATTAAATAGAGCGATATTCAAAACGGGTTTTTACTTAATAAAAGGGGAATGTTGGGATCATACGAATCCGCAGTGACCTAGCCATCTACCATGCAACTTTCATGAATGTTCAACGGAGTTCATCTCTCTATAGTATTCCGTATTTCTCTAAAAATAAAGAATCAGTAGTCCTTTCATGACCGGGACTATATCATCACAGTTAATTTGAAACACATGAAAGCGGTTTAAATTAATAGTTAGGACTCGCACCTGTGGACACGCTCCGTTCGGTCGTCCTGTCGCTTTCCCTCGATAATGTCCTAGGACAGATCCTAAGGAGCACACTTCAGGGAAAACTAGAACTTTCTCACGTGGTCCTAGAGACAAAGAGTCACCACCTAATTTTTATCGGGAATTAGGAAACCCATGTTTGACTCACCCAAAATTGATTAAGGTTACTCGCCTTTCATTACCAGAAACTAGGTTCGGGGGTTTTGGTACAAGAGGGAAATGAGCCAAAGAAGGACTAAAGAACCTCCTCCTCGCCCTACTGAATGGTAGGCCTTGATATATCCTTGTTCTTAATTCATAATTGATGTTGTTTCCTCAAACATACTAGAAAATATATACATGTCAATAGGGAAGATATAAGGAAAATCAAGTCAAGAGATTAAATCAAGTAGAAGTCGGATGCACATGCAATACAAGAGAGAGGTATACTTACAGTGGTTAGTCCCGCCCGGGACCGATGCAAATAAAGGAAACATGTCATGATATGCAAAAGGGAACAAGAAGACTTACATTGGGTTGACTCAAGCCGAGTCACAAAAGCAAAAAGAAGTAGAAACGTGTAATGCAATCATGTAACAATCCTAGATAAGATGTCTCTAACAAATAAGCATTTAAATGGAGATTATCCAAAAGGAATTGTGTCATTGAAAACAAAGTTGGAAACCTAGAAAAATTCTAAGAGAAAGGATAGAGAAGGTACACGATACATGGGCACTAAGCCACATATAGACGATGCAAGATCACAAATCGAAGTCCGGATCCACGGCATTCAATTCTCTGCACTAAAACACCAAAGAATACCCAAGCATTGTAAAAACACAAGCAAACATATGACATGCATGCAAAGCAAGTGGAAAATTTCATCAATCAAATTTCTAGATTCAACAACCTCTAATGAATCCTATCAAAAGTGGTCTTAAACATGAGCTGAGTTAAAACCCTTTTACAGAAAGTTAGGTACATGTCTTTGGGAACTTCTGCAAAAAGAATAATCTCTTTACCATTTTTGAATGAGAGAAATAAGAGTTTTGGGAACAGTGGATCAAGACTATCCACTGTTCTTGTAAAAATCATAATTTATTCTACGAAAATCATGTGAAACTCTATTTGGTATCAAAAGAAAGTTATTTCATTTTAGTTTATGACAAAAATAATCCCATGGACATGTCATGATCTTAAGGTTTATGAAAAAGTGTTTTAAACAGACTCTATTATTTTGAATGTTTGGTAACATTTGACAAAAGAATGCAAAACCAATAGAAGTATAATAGAAGTTCATGAATCATGTTAATCAAGTAGATATAAGCTCTTGAACTCTCATCCAATTATCCTAGATGATTTCTAAGCCAAGTTTTATTCATCAATTCTTGTTGAGTGATCATGGTATGACCATTTTGTATACATAATCATAATTGTAGTAAAATCTAGAACATTCCAGAATAGTAGTATCAACTTTAAACGTTAGAAAACCATCTTAAATCGAATGTATGCTCACAATTTTACATCGGCATTTAGATATATAAGTTAGGAATCATCCCCAAAAAGCGGAACATCGATAACTGACAAGCTGGGGTATTTGTAAAATACAACCACGCTAAAAGAGGAAAATACGCTAATTTAGTTCACAATTTCCTCATATATTTGCAGTTTGGATTACAATGCCAGTTTCTACACATTATGATTAATTTATGATAAGTTGTGTGTTTTAGCTGTGATTTGTGCAGATTTCTGTTGCTGTGTGAATAATTGATTGAGCAGGATAAAAGGGAGTGATTGGCTTTAATGAAGACAATTCAAAGATTGAAAACTGCAGCTCGATCGATCGAAGACTCTCAAGCGATCGATGGTTCGATCGATCTAGGTCCTCTAAAGCGATCGAAGTTTCCAGAAGTTCAATCGATCGGGGATTGTTCGATCGATCGAACATGCCTTTTATAAGAATACGCGCACGCAGCAAAAGACAGAGTTTTAACCCTAGCATTAGGATTCTACTATATAAACTCGTATTGTTTACGTCCAGGAGGATGCCCCACTTACTTTTTATCAGTTTTCATAGAGAGAGGAGAGATATTTATTGTTTTGTAGGTGTTTACTTAAGGTTTTGCATTGTTAGCATTGGATTCTCATAGTTTAAATACGAGTTCTTCGTTCCGGGTTATTGAGTTATTGTCTTATTTACATTCTGCACTTAGTTATTCGTAGTATAATTCGTAACCTCGTAGGATTGCATGCTAGATAATTTAAAATCTCAAGTTTTCATAGTTTTAATGAAAAACTCACAATCAAACAAACCTTTAATGAATCTTTACGTTAAGAACGCATCTGGGACACTCCAGACCATGTCTGAGTAGTCCGGGGTTGGGAAATCGCAATGAAACTATGATTTCAAGCCTCTGCCATGCACCAGTATAATATCTGTGTTCGACCGATCGGAGTTATTTTGATCGATCAATACAGAAACATAGTCAGTCGATAGATCGAGGTCATGTCGATCGATCGAAAGCACGTCGATCGATCGAACTCTCAGATTCTTGAGAACATCCAATATAGTATTCCAAGACTTTCTTTTTTAAGGATTTGTTGTCAAACTGTCCCTAAATGCTCAGTTTGTCAAAATAGTCTTCGAACTTAAGGCCTTAAGGCATTTTCTTTCAATACATTTTGCAAACCATCCTCAGTGCTAAACACCATTGTAGGTGCGAGTCCTAACTATTGAATTAAACCGCTTTCATGTATTTCAAACTTAATTGAGATGATATAGTCCCGGTCATGAAAGGGCTATTGATTCTAGATCTTTAGAAAAGTATGGAATATTGTAGAAGATGTACTCCATTGAGCTTAATTGCAATTGCATGGTAGACAGCTAGGTCACAGTGGATTCGCGTGATCCCAACACTTCCTTTTATTAAGAAAAACAGCTTTTAAAAATTTTGCTTTAGTTAAATAGTTAATCGTCAGTTAATTTAATTTAGTTGCTTTTAATTTTAGTAGTTATTAAGCGTAGAACTTTGTGTTCTACACTTCTTTTAAAACATTGAATTTTCTTTTCTTTTAGAGTCTAATCTAGGTAACTTAATTCTCAACCTTCCTTGTGGGATCGACCTGGACTTAATCCAGTTTACTACTTGCACGATTACCTACACTTGGGTATAGCACACAAGCGCACACAGAAAAATATTCGTGTCAAGTTTTTGGCGCCGTTGCCGGGGAAGGCGACGAGTTAATACTTAGGTTACCTCAATCTCTCTTCATTTATTTTTTTTCGTTTTCTTTTCTTTTAGAGTCTTTAGGTAAACAATCACCTTAGGAACTCTCCTAGTTCATGTCCAACACTTCCATTGAAGGAATTTTTGGAAATCCTTTCTACCTATCTGACTCTGATAGTTCCATTAATCCCGTAGCCACTCCAACTGAATCAATGGGTGATAATCAAAGTGAACATGGTGATAATGTGGTTGCACCACTTGATGAGGCGCTACGACCTGTGCGATCTCATGCAACCAGAACACGCACCTATGCCCTCTTGCATTCTAATCCCACCACATGCTGGCGAATTTCAATTTCGCAATGGGATGATCCAACTTCTTCCCACCTTTCATGGGATGGAAAGTGAGAAGGCATACTTACATGTCAAGGACTTCGAGGATGTTTGCAAAACATTCTCACAGAATTGTCCTGTGGACGTGACACGTCTAATGCTATTTCCTTTCACCTTGAATGATAAAGCAAAGGCGTGGTTACTCACCTTAAAACCCAATTCAATCTTCACTTGGCAAGCGATGAACACTGCATTTCTAAAGAAATTCTATCCAACTCGCATGACCACTGACCTTCAACGCCAAATTAATTCCTATAAACAAAAGAGCAATGAAACCTTCACTCAAACATGGGAGCGTTTCAAAGATTTGCTTCTCTCGTGCCCACACCATGGGTTTGAGAAATGGCGAACTATTAGCTTCTTTTATCAATGATTGAATGGTGAAATGAAAAAGTTGGCAGAAACCATGAGTTCAGGACCATTTCTCCGTAAAAACACCGAAGAGGCTGAAGCCCACTTCGAATGGCTGGCCGAATACGCTCATGAATGGTCAAATTCTGACAATGTTTCACGCTCACAGATATCTTGTGTAGAAGAGAAAAGCCTATACCAACTAAACAGTGAAGATCACCTCATGACTAAATATGAAGAACTAGCAAAGAAAGTAGAGGAGTTAGGCATGAAAGGAGGAAGTTCGAGGCAGAATTTGCCTGAAGAACCATGCGGCACATGCAATATGTTGGGACATATCACTCAATATTGTCCTAATGTGTCGTATTTTCAAGAACAACCCCCCATGGAAATGAATGCCATGCAAGGGTATAGGGGGGCAGGGAATTCCTATAACAACAATAATTCGCAAAATAATAACAACCGTTTGAATCACCCTGGTTTTGACTGGAAAAATGATGCTGGGACCCAAAATCAACATCAACAGCAGCCCTACAATAACCAATATCAAGGGCAATACAATAGGCAGTCCCAGCCATACAATCAAAATAGATTTAATAATTACAACCAAGTGCAACCCTCTAATAATCAACAGTCTAATGTGTACGTGCCACCGCACAAAAAGGTGCAAGAGGAAGATCCTCTCTCTAACGTCAACCTAACTCAACAATTAATTCAAATGATGAGTAAAATGTCTGCGACGTTAGATAGAATGGATGCACGTCAAGAGGGATCGGGCAGAACATTTCCTGCCCAACCACTTCAAAACCCTAAGGGATACAATAACGGTCTCCCGAATCACGAACAAGCAAAAGCCGTGATGACTCTGAGAAGCGGCAAGATTATAGGGCAAAATATGCCTACCTCTACCCCCGAAGAGTATGAGGAGGACGAAGTGGTCAATACAAATAAACCTTCTACTCAAGAAGAGGAGCCCACTACTAGTAAAGAACCATTAGAAACGATTACCGAAGCTACTAAAGAAGTGGAAGAAGTTGAGAAAAGGCCCGGAAAGGAACCCATTAATGATGAAGTACCAAAATGCCCTTTCCCCGCGCCTTATCCTCAAAGGTTAAAGAAACCCAAAAATGAGGCAAAGAATTAGGAGTCTTTGGAATTATTGAAACAAGTTAAAATAAATCTCCCACTCCTCGATGCTATCAAACAAGTGTCGGCCTATGCTAAGTATCTCAAAGACTTATGTACGGTCAAGAGGAGGCAAAGTGTGAAGAAACAGGCTTATGTCGCTTGCCAAGCAAGTGCAATCATCCAAAATGAATTACCTCCTAAACTCAAAGACCCTGGCACTCCCACTGTCTCATGTCAAATTGGGAATCAAAAGATAGATAACGCGCTCCTCGATTTAGGAGCTAGCGTAAACCTTCTGCCATACTCAGTTTATAAACAGCTAGGGCTAGGTGAATACAAACCTACCCGAGTTGCATTGCAATTGGCAGATAGGTCAGTTAAATACCCAAGAGGAGTTTTGGAAGACGTCCTCATTCAAATAGACTCATTTGTCTTCCCGGTCGATTTTGTCATCTTAGACACCGAACCTGTGTCCAACCCAGGCTCACAAATGCCGGTCATTTTTGGAAGTCCTTTCCTCAACACAATAGATGCCACAATAAAAGTGAGAAGTGGTATCATGACCATCGTATTCGGGAATATGACGTTAAATGTCAAAATTTTCTCAAATCCCCAACCTGAAGAATACGATGATGAGGAGGAAGTGAATTACATCAACACGGTCATAGAAGATGAGGCCGATTTCGTGGATTACAAAGATCCTTTGGAGGTAGTGGTGTCATAATTTGATGCTATCTATCAACCTAAAGAGTCCACTCCATTGGTTGCTGCTTTAAATCACACTTGCCTCATGTTGGATACACTAGAGGAGAATAAAGCTGAATGCATGTGGATAACACCATATGAACCACTGCCTCCTAAAATGAAGCTAGTCATGCCCTCGAACATGCAGTTTCCCGAATTGGAATTAAAGGAGCTTCCAAAAGAGCTCAAATACACTTTCCTAGGGACTGAGAAGACTTATCCTGTCATAATCTCATCTACTTTAAATTCTGAACAAGAGGATAGGTTAATCGAGGTGTTAAAACAACATAAGGGAGCATTAGGATGGACTATTGCTGACCTCAAAGGCATAAGCCCATCTGTGTGTACTCATAAGATATATTTGGAGGAAGATGCTAAACCTTCGCGACAAATGCAAAGGCGTCTGAATCCCAACATGCAAGAAGTAGTCAAAAAGGAAGTGCTAAAACTACTTGATGTTGGGATCATATATCCAATATCTGATAGCCCTTGGGTTAGCCCGACCCAAGTAATGCCAAAGAAGGTAGGCATAATGGTCATACCAAACAAAGATGGCGAATTAGTACCAACACGCATCCCCACCGGATGCGGATGTGTATTGACTACCGAAAATTGAATACTGTGACCCGGAAAGACCACTTTCCATTACCTTTCATGGATCAAATACTAGAACGAGTGGCGAGTCATAAGTATTATTGTTTCTTAGACGGATACAGTGGGTACAACCAAATTGAGATAGCTCCTGAAGATCAGGAGAAAACAACGTTCACGTATCCGTTCGGTACGTTCGCTTACCGCCGTATGCCCTTCGGCTTATGCAACGCACCTGCTACCTTTCAGGGGTGCATGTTAAGTATATTCAGCCATATGGTCGAACAAATCCTCGAAGTCTTTATGGACGACTTTTCTGTGTTTGGCCATAATTTTGAAAATTGCTTAGACAACCTTGAACGTGTGCTGGCACGAAGCGAGGACAAACACCTAGTACTAAATTGGGAAAAATGTCACTTTATGGTGATCCAAGGAATTTTCCTCGGCCACATTATCTCTGATAAAGGTATCCAAGTCGATAAAGCAAAAATCGATATAATCTCGAATTTACCTGTCCCTCGTACAGTCAAAGACATTAGATCTTTTCTGGGGCATGCGGGATTTTATCGTCGCTTTATCCAAAACTTTAGTGCAATTTCCTGACCATTGTGCCAACTTCTAGTCAAAGATGCACCTTTTGAGTGGTCAGATAACTGTCAAACATCTTTTGACGCGCTAAAGGAACACCTTACCTCCGCACCGATAATACAGGCACCCGACTGGGGTTTGCCATTTGAGTTAATGTGCGATGCTAGTGACTACGCCATAGGCGCAGTTCTAGGGCAGAGGAAGGATAACAAGCCTCATGTAATATACTATGCCAGTCGGACGTTAAACGAAGCTCAAATGAACTATACAACCACCGAAAAAGAGCTACTGGCAATAGTATTCGCTTTGGACAAGTTCAGGTCTTATCTGATAGGGTCCCCAATAGTCTGTTTTACAGACCACTCGGCCCTCAAGTACCTGCTATCTAAAAAAGATGCAAAACAAAGGCTTATCCGATGGATACTCCTACTCCAAGAATTCGATATCACTATAAAGGATAAAAAAGGAGTAGAGAATGTGGTTGTTGACCACTTATCTCAGCTAACATTTACTGATAATACTGAGCCTGTACCAATCAAAGATGAATTCCCAGACGAGCAACTTATGGCAGTCTCGGGACTACCCTGGTACGCAGATATAGTGAATTACTTGGCCGCAGGAGAGACCCCAAGTCATTGGTCCAAACCAGATAGGAAGCGGTTCCTCTCTTTCTCACGTCATTTCTTCTTCGATGACCCGTACTTATTCAAGTATTGTGCTGATCAGGTCATCAGGCGTTGCATCCCAAACAAGGATATAACCGTAATTCTAGCCTCATGCCATTCTGAGGCATGCGGTGGCCATTTCGCATCACAAAAGACCGCACAAAAAGTTCTACATAGCGGTTTCTACTGGCCCACCTTGTTTAAAGATGCCTACGCTTTCTGCAAAACGTGCCAACGCTGTCAACAGCTTGGTACAATTTCAAAAAGAAACTCCATGCCCTTAACCCCCATTATCACGATTGAAATATTCGATTGTTGGGGCATAGACTTTATGGGCCCGTTTCCTAAATCAAATAACTGCGAATATATACTCCTTGCTGTAGAGTATATATCAAAGTGGGTAGAAGCAATACCAACAAGACGCAATGACCACAAAACGGTGATGTCCTTTCTTAAGGAACACATTTTGTCGCGTTTTGGAACCCCAAAAGCCCTAATAAGTGACCAAGGCAAGCATTTCTGCAATAAGCCTTTGGAGTCACTCCTCAAGAAATATGGGGTCAATCACAAAATCGCTCTCACCTACCATCCACAAACAAACGGGCAAGCAGAGTTGGCTAACCGAGAAATTAAGCATATTCTCGAAAAGACGGTTAGTTTCAACAGAAAGGATTGGGCATATAAACTGACTGATGCACTATGGGCATACCGTACTGCATACAAAACGAACCTAGGGATGTCCCCATTTAGGCTAGTTTACGAAAAATCATGTCACCTCCCTATCAAAATCGAACACAAAGCTTATTGGGCGACACGCTCATTGAAATTTGATATTAAAGAAGGAGGGCATCTTTGAAAACTCCAATTGGCTGAATTGGAAGAAATACGTAGAGATGCATACGACAATGCTCGATTACACAAGGAAAGGTTGAAGGCTCGCCACGATAGAACAATTTGTCGTAAATCATTCGAGCCAGGGAAGAAAGTTTTACTATATGATTCACGCCTTTACCTCTTCCCAGGCAAACTCCGATCTCGGTGGACAAGACCATTCATAGTCAAATCTGTCTTTCCACATGGGGCTGTTGAGTTAATAAACCTGAAGAACGATACAGTTTTCAAGGTCAATGGTCAAAGGCTAAAACCGTTCTTGGAGAATTTCCAAACAGAGGCTGAGTTCATCCAACTGGATGAACCCAACTACTCTTGATCTTAAATTTTAAGCGTTTCTTCACGTTGTTGTTGTATACCTTTACTTTTGCTGTCTTCCGTTTTTATTTCTTGTTCTGCAAGTGATTTCGATTCTAATCTGCTGTTTCATATTATCTCTCTCATGCAGGCTGTTCAATATGAGAGATGATAATGTCCACTCAATTGGGTCGTGGCCTGATTCTGAATATCAGAACCCACCGTGGACTGCCGACGAGATAGCGTTCTTCTTATCTCCCTATGAAGGTCCGGGGGCGGATGATGTAGTGGATCTGACCTTTGGATACATCCCTTACAATCCTGCTCTTCTTCAAATTAACCCGTTCGAGCATATGGACCTCTCTGGAGAGGAAGGAGAACCGGAAGGGTATTTCGTTGGAGAAGTGGATGATGCTCTCTTAGAGCAGTGGGAGAATGACTCCATGTGGGAACCATGGGACGAAGAAGACCTACAGGATGTGGTGCCCGAACGCCACAATGTTGTATTCACTTTTGTTGATGACTTCTTTGTCATCGAAGTGGTTCCCTACAGTTATGTGCATATGAGTTATTTGCTATTCAGGCTTCAATGCCCACTACCTGCCAGTGCACATGGGTGTCTCATGCCAATAGTGAGGTTACTTTGTTGTCACTTGTCATTCTCTTGTTTTCTTCATTTTAGTTATTTCTTTCTATTGTCGTTTCCTTTAGTCCTTATTTAATTCCTTTTCTTTTTGTTGTTTTCGTTTTGTTTTTCCCTTTGTCAGGATTGTCACTATGCATCCACCATTCCCGCCTCTTTACCTTCCGCATCAAATGGTTCATGGCTTTGGACCATACATATGGCCCCCAAATACCCCGCCGCAAGAGGAAAGTCCGTTGCATGATTATACTCCGCTATCCTTGTCTCCATCCGGATCACCTTTTGCATGGGCTTTCAATTCTTTAAAGACTTCAGACTTGCTCGATGATATCCTTGCTGCTTTCCGACTATTCTGGGAAAGGGAATCATCCTGGCTGGACTCCATATGCGAAGATTTAGCGGGGAATGAAGCAATGGTGGAAGAAGAAATTTTCTTGCTCGAAGAGTAGTGATCACTTCAATTGTATTTTGTCATTGGTCTTTCTATTATCAATTGAAGTGTAATCCTAGACAAAAATTTTATTGGTGTTAGTTTTATTTTAGTTTCCTTTAGTTGAATAAGGTATTAAATACCAAGTGGGGGCAATAATTTTGCAATATGGATGCTATTATAAAGTTTTATTTCTGTAAAATTGCAATTTTCTATTATGAGGATGCGTTTTTGGCTTACATGTCCTGTCAATGCACTGTTTTATCATTCTACTGTATGTCCAGAATAACTTGGGTCAGTTGGGGGTACTTAATTTTTCCATTCTGTGCTGTCTTGGAATTTTCCATTTCGATCGATCGAAACCTTCCCGATTGATCGACGATTTCATATACTCGATCGCTTGAAACGTCCTCAATCGATCAAAGGTTCGATCGATCGAACTATCTCGATCGCTCAAGACTTGTATTTAAACGAGGCATCCAGCGTACACTTCATCAGTTCTCTTCATCTCCCTCACTCTCGAGCGCTCGGCGACAGAGGCGACTCGGGGCAATTTTTGTTCCTCCTACCACACACGCAGATTCGAGGAGCCCCTCATTCCCAAATCATCATCTTCATCACCATCACCCCCCCTGCACACATATCCCGAGGTAAGGCCACGAGCCACCCCCTCTTTCCATTTTCGTTCAAATTTCATGGGGGTGCCCCCATTGGTCCTTTGACCATTTACTTTTTTAGTTTCGTACCTTGTTCCTTTGAGTTCCTTTCTTTTCCGTTCGTGTTTCTTGTCATTGCCGCATCTCTGTTCTCGATCGATCGAGAGGGCTCAAGAGATCGAAGATGTGCCTTGTTCGATCGATCGAGAAAAGTTCGATCGCTCGAACTATGGCAGTGGCAGTTTCATTGTTTTCTTTTCAGTTCCTATTTTTAATTGTTGTTTTCTTTTCCTTTCCATTTCAGGATCCTCACAATGAACCCTATTACAGGGTATCACAGGGAGAAGCCCTTTGACCTCGCTATTCCCGACCGGGTCCCGCACCACGGCTTCCGGAACACCCCCGACCGCCAGTGGTTCACGCGCTATTTCCAATCCAGAAAGGTCATGCTTGAGCGACCACTTGAGACGGCATGGCTCACTACTCCTTGGTATCTCACTCGTCTTCGAGCCATGCCACATTGGTACGATTTTGTCTCTCAAACAAAGAGAGTGAATCTTTCATGGATCCGCGCGGCTTGTGCGACGATGATTAGAGATCCAGATGCCGCATTCACTTTATGATCATTCTTCCGCGTTTGGGAGATTGTTCAGTCCGGCCACCGTCTCAGCTGCTCTAGGGGTCCCAGAGGTGCCCGACTGTGTATGCCCACACCGTGCTGACACGCCAGTGCTCCCACCGACTGCTGTCATTCGAGAGCTCACTGGGGGTGCGTTATCGAGCTGGGATGGTGCATCCCTTATTGCTGACTCCTACTTGACCGATAATTATCATATGCTCCACCTTGCCCTAAGCAACTGCCTATTGGTGACCTCCTACCGGGAGAAGATTGCACCCTGGTATGCACATGTTTTATATACCATAGGGACGGGGTTGCCGGTCTGTTTGCCTCACTTGTACATTGATTTCATGAGGCACCCCACCCGCTACATTGCTGCCAAGAAGCATCTGAAAGGTGCTTGGGCCATTCACCGGGTGATCGAGCAGGCTGGCCTCCTTCCCTTAGCTGGTGATGCGACCTCTCAGGCTCGCAGTCGGTTTGGCGAGACAGCTTCTCGCCGATCTGATGCTCAGAAAAGGAAGAGGAAGGGAAAAGGGAAAGCGAAAGTTGGAAAGAAGAGGAGGAGAGCTGATGGCACCGATACTGAGGGTGCAGCTTTAGGGACGCTGACAGAGGATGAGGAGCTTGATTCTGATGACGAGATTGATCCTCAGGTTGAGATTGTGCAGTTTGAGCTGAGACAGCGATCTCAGTCTCAAACTCAGGCCCAGGGAGAGTCTTCTTCATCCGTGCCTCTCCCGACTGTTCATGGGTTATTATTAGAGGAGAGGGAAGCTCGGATCAGACTCGAGGGCCGAGTGGACCGGATGACGACATTGCTTGAGGCCATCTTGATCCAGTTGGGGGTTGACCAATCATTACATACACCTCCACCTCCTACCACTGCTCCGTCTTCCTCTGCTCCACCATCTGTTGCTGATCCTGCCGCACCGACTACCATTAATCCACTGTTGGGTTTGTGCCCTCAAACCATTACTTTATGTATGAGACATTAGCATTATAATATATTGATATCAGCTTTACATTTCATTGTGTATGTTTCTTTCATGAGATGATTGTTTTATCCTTAAGTATCATAGTAAGCAATTCGTGTGTGTATGAGATACACACAAGTGAGATACCAATTACTATTCTTTGATACTTAGAATATGTCACAGTGGATGATGAGACTGGATACCTCATCAGGTCTACACTGTAGCATAATTAACTACCATTGGATGGAGTGATTAATCTCAATCACTAGAGTGTAGCTCTTAGTTGATATGCTAGTGCTTATAGTGCATTGACGGACCTGAGCTTTCCTATTGACGCTTAAGGCTGTCAACAGTCAATAGGAACTCATAACTTGTATAAGGTACGTGTTCTCAATCTTGAGATGATTATGAACACAGACTATGGATATGGCTGCTTTGACTTACCTATCAGTGAGGTCTATAGAAGATCAACACCTGGGTATCTTGGGTATGTCATGTCCATAGGGTTGTGAACATATATTGTCAAGATAGAATCTACCCTCTGATTCAGAGTAAGCATTCCCTTGAGAATGTCACCAAGTTGATTACTGAGTACTGCAGTCTTGTTGATAAGAGTTATCAACATGTTTGGTAATCATGAGTAGTGAATGAGACTCAAGGAATACAAGAAGTAATCATGATTCAGGTTGACAGTAACAGTTATCCGACTACCTGAATATGATTACGAATGCTGACGGTAGAGGGACATTAGTACACCATACAAGTCTAGTTATCGCTTCGGATATGTTCTTTTACGTTGGAGTTCAGTTATCGTTTTATAGTGGAATAAACGTTAACTGACCAGTTAGTTAGTTTGCTGATCAAAGAGTTTGGTCATGGTAATTAACAAACTGGTCAGAGCCAACAATAAAGAACTAGGAGGTCCCACTCTTAGCTCCGCTAGGATGCTTGGAAAGACACTTGAGGAAGCTGTTAAGACAAGTTCGATCGATTGAAGTATGTTCGATCGATTGAAGTCAGCAGGTTCGATCGATCGAGAATGGTTCGATCGATCGAAGGTTCGATCGATCGAAGTCACTTTGATCGATCGAAGTCACTTCGATCGATCGAAGTCTAGGTCGGTTCTGGAAATCTAGAAATAGGGCAGCTGCATTCTGGAAGTAAGTGATCGTCGTTTTTATACGCAGAAGCTGCAGAAACTATCATAGTCTTCCCAAAACCTTCCTATCCTCTCTATTAGGGTTCCCACGAACCCTAGTCTTTCCGGCAGGCATCCGCAGGAGTCATAAGGGTGAAGATCATCTAGTGGAGGCTGCTGGAAGTTAAAGTTTCAGAATTGGGTTCAAGACACTAAGGTATAATTCTTGTACCCCCTTGTATGCATCTATGGAATTGACGAGTAGTAGATCCTGGAATACCAAAAGTTTTATAACTTAACCTATTTCCGCTGCGTGTTTAAACTCTAACTTTAAACCACTTTTTCCTTCAATTGGTATCAGAGCCACGCTCGTTTGGATCTATAGATGCATTTTTGGAACCCTAGTTTTGATTTGCATGTTGATTTTAGAACTGTTTTCGAAACTGCATCGTCACAGATCTATTTCTGCAGTGTTATCGCAGCAGAATACAAAACTGTGATTGCATAGGATGCAAGGTGGGTTCGATCGATCGAACTTGTTTCGATCGATCGAACATTCTGTTCTCAATCGATCGAACTAGTTTCGATCGATCGAAGCCTTCTGGTGTTCGATCGATCGAATAGTGTTAGATCGATCGAGACAGATTCTCTGTCCAGGTGTTCTGTTCACAGTTGTAAAGGTTTTTTAAAATTATACTTTAATCTTAAATTATTTCTGTAAAATTTTTAAATCATTCTGTGAAACAGAATGTTCAAGCGATTGAACAGTGTTCAATCGATCGAAGGTTCGAGCGATCGAACGGTCTTCGATCGATCGAACTGTGACAGAGAAGTAAGATGCTGTTTTAAGTTCTAATTCAGTATGTAAAGTGTTTATATACTGTGTGAATCAATTAAGTGTTCCAATAGTTACATATATTTGTTATGTATGTGTGGATGCGTGTACGACTAACCCTTTTGCAGCAAAATTAGTCGCTATCTCCCATGGCACCAAGTCGTTTAAATATTTATATTTAAATTGTTTGAGATTGGTGCATGTTGTAATTTATTAATGGTTTGGTTTTAAGGCGTATGTAAAGGGCGCTGCGGCTTCAATCCTACGAAAAGGAAAGTCGCACCGGTTTCCCTAGCCTTTTATTTCTTTTTTGCTATTTTTTTTTCTAGATAAATTGTAAGCTTCAAAAGAAGCATAGGTCCAATGTAATAGAATTAGAAATTTCATGAAGATGGAGCAAGGAGCCGTTGTCCATAAAGATGGAGCCGGAGGCGACCAAACCAAGAAGGTGGATCTACGGAAATAGAGCCATGGGAGATAGAGGCATTGTTTGAATGCCTATATTTCATTTTAGTTTTTTGTTTTATGTGCTTGTTTTGTGATTGGCGTATAATACGTTGTTGCATGCACTTAAAACAAGTTTTCTAAAATAAAATTCAAAAACCGTTTTCAACACATTAGTAAACATTGGATGTTTATGGGTAGTGTGTGAAAACATTTTTCAAAAGCAAAATCCTTAATTTACTAAATCTAGTGGGAGAGGGTCTTATCAAATAACACCCACGATCTTCCATTAACGGTTCATTGTAAGATGAGTAGTGTATTCTGTGTCACCTCGCCAGGGGTGATCATTCCATACGGAGGGTACACTACTCATTGGTTACTAGATGTGAACTTCCTATGGATAGGATCAATCAGACGTGTTAGAGGGTGACCACCACACGGAGGTGCTACTTGAGACGGTTGTGATTGGATCCTAGTTAATGGTACACACTAGCTAAGCTATGGATAAGGGATCCCACATGGGGCATTATTCAGAAACTTAGAGATCAAATAGGTTCGGGAGTCATGGCTATTTTGCAAGAGTTGCATAGCAGATAAGTCATGATAAATCGAAAGATCGAACATTGACCACCACACGGAGGCTTTATTCTTTCGTTTCGATATTCCGGCGACTTTGTTTTTAAATAAGAGTTTTAAGGATTCTTTTATTTCAAACTGTCAATTCTGATATCCATATTTATTTTGTTTGTTTGATTTTCAGTAATCATAATGTCTGGATCTGCATTTAGTCCACTTGCCACCATACTCACTCAAAACAAGTTAACTGGAAATAACTACACTGAATGGAAACGTAACCTTGACATCGTCCCTTTAATGAGACGTAATTTAATTTCAGTTTCTAATTTAACGAATAATGGTTATTCCTTTCATTTTGGAACTGAAGTTGTCATTAAAAGAAGCAGTTCTTTTATATGTTCTGGTGTTAAATCAAATGGTTTGTATGTGATTACTCCCAATATTTCAAAAGATTCTTGTTTGGAACTTAATAACTCAGTGGTAACTTTACCATCTAAAAGAAAGGAACCTTCCACTAATCCAACAAGGCTTTGGCATATGAGGCTTGGCCATATCAATCTGAATAGGATTGGCAGACTAGTCAAAGAAGGGGTCTTAGGCGATTTGGTTCTCGAACCAATGGAAGTCTGCGAGTCTTGTTTGGAGGGTAAGATGACCAAAAGGCCCTTTCCTGCAAAGGGCAACAGGACCAATGCATTGTTGGAATTAGTTCATACTGATGTGTGTGGACCAATAAATATTAGAGCAAGGGGTGGTTATGAGTATTTCATAACATTTACCGATGACCACTCTAGGTATGGATATGTGTACCTAATGCAGCACAAGTCTGAAGCCTTTGAAAAGTTCAAAGAGTTTAGGGCTGAAGTGGAGAAGCAATCGGGCACACATATCAAGGCCATTCGATCTGATCGAGGTGGCGAGTACCTCTCTAATGAGTTTATTGATCACCTCGTACAGAATGGGATTCTGTCACAGTTGACTGCACCTGGTACGCCTCAGCAGAACGGTGTAGCGGAGAGAAGTAATCGGACTCTTTTAGACATGACTAGGTCGATGATGAGTTATTCAGAGTTGCCATTATTCCTTTGGGGTTATGCTTTGGAAACCGCTGCATACATACTAAATCTAGTACCAAGCAAATCTGTTCCCAGGACACCACGAGAGATGTGGATTGGGCGCAAGCCTTCTTTGCAACATCTCCGGATATGGGGGTGTCCGGCACATGTGCTCAAAGGAAAGATGAGCAAGTTGGATTCTAGATCGGAAGTATGTTACTTTGTAGGGTATCCAAAGGGTACTTATGGATGGTATTTTTATGATCCAAGAGAACAGAAAGTGTTTGTTAGTACAAATGCTGTTTTCTTGGAGGATGATTATATCATGAACCATAAACCTAAGGGAAGGATAGATCTTAGAGAGATAGAAGGAGAGCCCTCAATCCAACCCGCAGTTGATAACGATGAAAATCAAGAAAATACCACTTCTTCACCCATTTCCGCACCGGTACCTCGTCGTAGTGGGAGGATTATCAGCCAGCCTGATAGATACATGTTCTTAGGAGAAGTTTTTGAAGCTGTCTCTATAGAATCTGAATCTGATCCTACCACTTACGAAGAGGCAATGGCTGATGTTGATTCAGCTCATTGGATTAAAGCTATGAAGGCTGAATTGGAATCTATGGATTCCAATCAGGTCTGGGATCTTGTAGAACTTCCAGCCAATATTAAACCCATTGGCTGCAAGTGGGTCTATAAGAGGAAAAGAGGATCTGATGGAAAGGTTGAGACCTTTAAGGCAAGGCTTGTGGCGAAAGGCTATACTCAGAGGGAGGGCATTGACTATGAGGAAACCTTCTCGCCGGTAGCCATGCTCAAGTCCATCAGAATACTCTTATCCATTGCTGCATGCCTAGATTATGAAATCTGGCAGATGGACGTCAAGACTGCATTCTTGAATGGCAATCTTGAGGAGGACATCTATATGCAACAACCAGAAGGGTTCATAGCTGGTCAGAAAGGTAACTTGGTATGCAAGTTGCAAAAGTCCATTTATGGGCTTAAGCAGGCATCAAGAAGTTTGAACATCCGATTTGACCAAGCGGTCAAGTCGTTTGGTTTCATACAGAATCTGGATGAGCCTTGTGTATACAAGAAATGTGAAGGGAAAGTAGTGGCTTTTCTTGTGCTTTACGTTGACGACATTCTACTCATTGGGAATGATGTAGCGGCACTGTCAACGGTCAAGGTTTGGCTAGCTAGTACTTTCGATATGAAGGATCTAGGAGAGGCGATCTATATTCTTGGGATAAAGCTCTTTCGGGATCGCAAGCGAAAGATAATGGGATTATCTCAAGCTGGTTATATCGAGAAAGTGCTAACTAGGTTTTCAATGGATAATTCGAAGAAAGGTTTGTTACCTTTCAGGCATGGTTTAGCGTTCTCCAAGGACCAGTGTCCAAAGACACAAGAGGAGAGGAATCGCATGGCAGGAATTCCCTATGCCTCGGCAGTGGGAAGTCTCATGTATGCGATGTTATGCACTAGACTAGATATCTGCTTTGCCGTTGGCATGGTTAGCAGGTATCAATCGAATCCTGGTCCAGAGCACTGGACAGTCGTTAAGCACATTCTTAAGTACTTGAGAAGAACTAAAGATTACATGCTTATGTACGGCGGTAGTGAGTTAATTCCAGTAGGATACACTGACTCGGACTTTATGTCAGATAAAGATTCGAGAAAGTCGACATCCGGACATCTCTTTACCTTGGGAGGTGGTGCTGTTAGTTGGAGGAGCATTAAGCAGAAATGCATTGCAGACTCAACTACAGAAGCTGAGTATGTGGCTGCTTGTGAAGCTGCAAAGGAAGCTGTTTGGCTCAAGAAGTTCCTTATGGAACTCGAGGTGGTACCAGCGTCGCTGTCACCTATTACGCTATACTGCGATAATAGTGGGGCAGTGGCTCAGTCCAAGGAGCCAAGGAACCACGGGAAGGGAAAGCACGTAGAGCGGAAATATCACCTAATCCGAGATATAGTTCAACGTGGAGATGTGATTGTCACCAAGATTGCCACCGCTGACAATCTTGCTGATCCGTTTACAAAGGCCTTACCACAGAAGGTCTTTGATCGTCATCTAGATAGTCTAGGTCTTAGATGTAGTTCTGAATGATTGTGAGTGCAAGTGGGAGTTTGTTGGGTTTGTGCCCTCAAACCATTACTTTATGTATGAGACATTAGCATTATAATATATTGATATCAGCTTTACATTTCATTGTGTATGTTTCTTTCATGAGATGATTGTTTTATCCTTAAGTATCATAGTAAGCAATTCGTGTGTGTATGAGATACACACAAGTGAGATACCAATTACTATTCTTTGATACTTAGAATATGTCACAGTGGATGATGAGACTGGATACCTCATCAGGTCTACACTGTAGCATAATTAACTACCATTGGATGGAGTGATTAATCTCAATCACTAGAGTGTAGCTCTTAGTTGATATGCTAGTGCTTATAGTGCATTGACGGACTATTGACGCTTAAGGCTGTCAACAGTCAATAGGAACTCATAACTTGTATAAGGTACGTGTTCTCAATCTTGAGATGATTATGAACACAGACTATGGATATGGCTGCTTTGACTTACCTATCAGTGAGGTCTATAGAAGATCAACACCTGGATATCTTGGGTATGTCATGTCCATAGGGTTGTGAACATATATTGTCAAGATAGAATCTACCCTCTGATTCAGAGTAAGCATTCCCTTGAGAATGTCACCAAGTTGATTACTGAGTACTGCAGTCTTGTTGATAAGAGTTATCAACATGTTTGGTAATCATGAGTAGTGAATGAGACTCAAGGAATACAAGAAGTAATCATGATTCAGGTTGACAGTAACAGTTATCCGACTACCTGAATATGATTACGAATGCTGACGGTAGAGGGACATTAGTACACCATACAAGTCTAGTTATCGCTTCGGATATGTTCTTTTGCGCTGGAGTTCAGTTATCGTTTTATAGTGGAATAAACGTTAACTGACCAGTTAGTTAGTTTGCTGATCAAAGAGTTTGGTCATGGTAATTAACAAACTGGTCAGAGCCAACAATAAAGAGCCTAGGAGGTCCCACTCTTAGCTCCGCTAGGATGCTTGGAAAGACACTTGAGGAAGCTGTTAAGACAAGTTCGATCGATTGAAGTATGTTCGATCGATTGAAGTCAGCAGGTTCGATCGATCGAGAATGGTTCGATCGATCGAAGGTTCGATCGATCGATGTCTAGGTCGGTTCTGGAAATCTATAAATAGGGCAGTTGCGTTCTGGAAGTAAGTGATCGTCGTTTTTATACGCAGAAGCTGCAGAAACTATCATAGTCTTCCCAAAACCATCCTATCCTCTCTATTAGGGTTCCCACGAACCCTAGTCTTTCCGGCAGGCATCCGCAGGAGTCATAAGGGTGAAGATCATCTAGTGGAGGCTGCTGGAAGTTAAAGTTTCAGAATTGGGTTCAAGACACTAAGGTATAATTCTTGCACCCCCTTGTATGCATCTATGGAATTGACGAGTAGTAGATCCTGGAATACCAAAAGTTTAATAACTTAACCTATTTCCGCTGCGTGTTTAGACTCTAACTTTAAACCACTTTTTCCTTCATCCACCTACCACTACTCCCCCTTCTACGCACCATACTGCCGATCCACCCACTTCTGAGGCCCCACCACCACATGCTGACCTTTCCGCACCATCATCATCAGCGGCACCACCTTCTGCGGAGCCCCCACTTCCACCACCTCCAGTCGTGACTGAGAGTGACCCGGCGATGGCTCATACTGTTGCTGAGGGTGGAGTTGCGGATACCCCCGTTGCGCCGATAGAGATATTATCAGATGTCGCAGATGATGTTTAGGTCTGGACTTTACGCGACTTTGGAGAGTTTTGTTGTATCTTTTCTTTTTTATTTATATTTCTCTGCTCTCCTCTTATGTCTTTTGGATTTTGGTTATGTGGTACTCTATGTGGATATTTGGTTTTGTTGGTTGGTTTGGTTTGTTTACATTTTATTATCACTGCTCTGTCATTTTCATTGTCTTATCTTTTCAGTGATGTTTGGTTATTATTTATAGATCGTATGCTTGTTTTATCCATTTCTTATCTTTTTTGATCTTTGCTGCTTGGAGTGTGTATGCTTTCTGTACAGGTTGTTACTGTTACGATTCTTCTTATGCTATTTCAGGTGCTATCTCTCTATCTATTTTTGAAAATCACATACTGAGGTCATTGCAATTTTCAGTTGGGAGTGGGATATAGATAGATAATCACCTGTGCATATTTTCTACTTATCAATCTGGATCGCTCTTTCTATTGCAAACATCATACAATCTCCATTTTTATTAAAATTACAAATACAAAAAATAAAAAAATAAAAAAATAAAAAATAAAAAATTCAAAAGTTTCAAACTATTAACAAAATTTTTGAATTCAATTGGTCGAATAATTGCAAATGTTCACTTCTATTTAGCTGTTATCAAGCGATGATACATTCATGTTAATCTTATCCTTTTATGAATTACATTCACGCGTTTTTCTAGTTCACTAGGACGAATGCATATGTTGACCATTCTAGTATCCAACATCCATTTGCACATTTTAATAGCTATGCTGAAAACCTAAATAAGAGTTAATACGACTGTTATGCTTCAAAGAATGAATAGTGGAAACTAATGACCCTTAGTGAGCTTTTTGAGCCCAAACTTCAATTCTGAGGGACTTATCACAATAAATTCGCATTGTTTTCCTTGATATTTTAAATTCGTTGAATAGTCTCTAATTCTTCATTTAGGCTGTTTATTAGATGAGAACGTTTAGGATCTACCAACTAAACTCAATGAACACTGAAGTGCTAAAACTAAGAAGTTAAGAAAAATGATTTAAGCCATCGTTATTCATTCCTTACCTTTTTCATATACCTGTATCAACATCCAAGAATCTCTTAACCCCACACCGATTAAATATTGTCAATATGAAAGCCTAAAACCCCTCATCTTATACTTTAAACTCTATAAACCCAATTGCACACCTAATGTGATTAAAATTGTTGAAGTATGTGACGCGAAGGGAGTAGTTGTGGGAAGGACGTTATAAAAAGAAAATAAGCAAGGAGATGTTAGATATATATATATAAAAAAAAAAAAAAAGGAAGGAAGGAGGAGTAAAAAGAAATAAACGTATATGAGAATAGAAGATGGTTGGAATAAAGAAGAAATGAAATAGTCTCCATCACATGTTAAGGATGTGCAAATCTTGCCCCTCTTATCTCTATCCTACTAAATAAAAGCCGAAAAGTCAAAGTCTTAATGATTTTTAACAACTTAGTTTGAATATGAACGTGTAATTTGAGTTATCCACAGTATTTCGCTCCTCTAGTAAGTAGTACCCCTTTCGTGAGACTATACACTCCAAATGTTCGTCCTTTATTGAGTTAAGTGTGAAACACTAGTAGCCAGAACATCATTCTTATTAAAACTTTCACACCATGAGCGATCATTTCTAAACAAGTTTCTATGAGATGTTCATTTTCGAGTATAAACGCATGTGAGAATTGCATTGAAACTATGAGTTCTAAGAGTATGATAGTTTAAACAACTCTAAAATAAAGTTGGATGTATAGCTGTTATCTTCACACACACACACGGATACATGGATGGACTGCATATGTATATTTATCTCGGTGACATGAGGAACATGTGGGTTTCTTCATGGTTTGTATGAGGTTGATATGTCTTGTAGAGCTAAATTGATAGTCGAATGGGAAGGAATGTTTATAAGTTTTTCTATATCTTTTTTATTTTAAAAATTGAGAATTTTGTGGGTACATTCACTGCAAACCCTCACGAGACAACACTCGTCCACTAGGGGAAACCTAGGGGTTTAAAGGCTTGTTGCATTTTGCTAAATGCAACCGCGATTCCTGCGAAAGTGAGTTAGGTAGCGTCTCTTTCTAATTAGATTAGTTTGCTTTAGTTTTATTCTGTTTTTTTAGTTGTTGTAGTAGTAGTAAACTTGTTTTACTTTCGCTTCATTGCTAGGGACTAGCAAGTCGCTTGTTGGGGGTTGTGACAAGCGGGGGTATTTGTAAAATACAACCGCGCTAAAAGAGGAAAATACGCTAATTTAGTTCACAATTTCCTCATATATCTGCAGTTTGGATTACAATGCCAGTTTCTACACATTATGATTAATTTATGATAAGTTGTGTGTTTTAGCTGTGATTTGTGCAGATTTCTGTTGCTGTGTGAATAATTGATTGAGCAGGATAAAAGGGAGTGATTGACTTTAATGAAGACAATTCAAAGATTGAAAACTGCAGCTCGATCGATCGAAGACTCTCAAGCGATCGATGGTTCGATCGATCTAGGTCCTCTAAAGCGATCGAAGTTTCCAGAAGTTCAATCGATCGGGGATTGTTCGATCGATCGAACATGCCTTTTATAAGAATACGCGCACGCAACAAAAGACGGAGTTTTAACCCTAGCATTAGGATTCTACTATATAAACTCGTATTGTTTACGTCCAGGTGGATGCCCCACTTACTTTTTATCAGTTTTCATAGAGAGAGGAGAGATATTTATTGTTTTGTAGGTGTTTACTTAAGGTTTTGCATTGTTAGCATTGGATTCTCATAGTTTAAATACGAGTTCTTCGTTCCAGGTTATTGAGTTATTGTCTTATTTACATTCTGCACTTAGTTATTCGTAGTATAATTCGTAACCTCGTAGGATTGCATGCTAGATAATTTAAAATCTCAAGTTTTCATAGTTTTAATGAAAAACTCACAATCAAACAAACCTTTAATGAATCTTTACGTTAAGAACGCATCTGGGACACTCCAGACCATGTCTGAGTAGTCCGGGGCTGGGAAATCGTAATGAAACTGTGATTTCAAGCCTCTGCTATGCACCAGTATAATATCTGTGTTCGACCGATCGGAGTTATTTCGATCGATCAATACAGAAACATAGTCGATCGATCAAGGTCATGTCGATCGATCGAGGGAAGATGATTGTCGATCGATCGAAAGCGCGTCGATCGATCGAACTCTCAGATTCTTGAGAACATCCAATACAGTATTCCAAGACTTTCTGTTTTAAGGATTTGTTGTCAAACTGTCCCTAAATGCTCAGTTTGTCAAAACAGTCTTCGAACTTAAGGCCTTAAGGCATTTTCTTTCAATACATTTTGCAAACCACCCTCAATGCTAAACACCATTGTAGGTGCGAGTCCTAACTATTGAATTAAACCGCTTTCATGTATTTCAAACTTAATTGAGATGATATAGTCCCGGTCATGAAAGGGCTATTGATTCTAGATCTTTAGAAAAGTACGGAATATTGTAGAAGATGTACTCCATTGAGCTTAATTGCAATTGCATGGTAGACGGCTAGGTCACAGTGGATTCGCGTGATCCCAACACTTCCTTTTATTAAGAAAAATAGCTTTTAAAAATTTCTCTTTAGTTAAATAGTTAATCGTTAGTTAATTTAATTTAGTTGCTTTTAATTTTAGTAGTTATTAAGCGTAGAACTTTGTGTTCTACACTTCTTTTAAAACATTGAATTTTCTTTTCTTTTAGAGTCTAATCTAGGTAACTTAATTCTCAACCTTCCTTGTGGGATTGACCTGGACTTAATCCAGTTTACTACTTGCACGATTACCTACACTTGGGTATAGCACACAAGCGCACACAGAAAAATATTGGTGTCAAGTTTATAGATTTTTTTGAAATTCAAGCACAAAGAGACTATGCTCAAATCTGTCAACCGATTTCTCAACAATTTCTAAAAATAGTATAGGGATCCTAGAAGCTCTCAAAATGGACCGGATGAAACCTGATTCATCAAAGTTTACCCAGAAAATTTGATATCCATCAAAATATGGGTTTTGATGGACTAAATCTCTTGGATAAAACCAATCTCTTTTGATGAATTTTCATCTAGTTCATTTTAAAGTGTGAGGAAAACATCTTAGGTGTTGATTGAAGCTTATTAGAGAGATCAAAGTCATAGATCTACTTGACTATCATGATTTCCAATCAATTTAACCCTCAAGTTCTATGAAGAACTTTAGATTATGGATCAAAGGGACTTACAAATATCCTATTGGAGAGAATTTCAAAAGGTATTCTAGGTAATAGAAATAATCAAGAGATGGGTATGAACATAGGAATCATCCCTCTTATGGATCTTATTTCTAAACCATCGTAGAATTTCAAAATAGATACATATATATATAATCATGTATGCATGGATTTAAACTAAAATTGAAGAATGAAATCAAAATTGAAAATCAAAGTGAAAAACAATCTCTAATTATGAATTATCAATGAAAATCAAAAGAGATTTTGATCTAACTATGTGAGTGTATGAAGAACAAAAGATGAAGATGATGAGTGTTCTACAAATAAAATAAAACTAAGATAGATCCAAATCTTATAGATCTATATTTATATAATAGGAATTAGAGATGAATTATAGTGTCTACCTCCTGGAGGATTCTCAATTATATAACCAAAGTTGAATTGAAGATCTTCTTCTTCAAGTGTGCTTCAAGCTCTTCAAGCATTCATCCATGGAAGTTGAGGGATGCAATTGATGTCTAATTCATCTAATCTAATTACCCTAAGATTAGTTTTCTAAACTTCAATTCATAATTCTCTCTCTCTCTCTAGAATTCTCTCTTAAGTTGAAAGTATTTTTCAAATATATTCCCTTGTGTACTCTCTTGTGTGATCTCAAGGTTCTTCAAGATGATCTCATATGAGATGCATGAGATCTTATATAGAGTTTTGAAGACTTAACTCTTAAGTTACAAGGTTAAAACAGGATTTTAGGAGAGCAGAAAAGGGTTAAAATGGTCATTTTAGCGCCTAAATGCAATTTCAAGGCAATTTCCTCACAGTGGAAGCCTTCTAGAAGGATCTGGAACCAAAAAAATACGATGGAGAACACCTTTCCTAGTTGGCAGTTATGGTGGGACCCACCACCTCACAACCCAAAACTGCCACCTACTTTTTTTGTTCCTCTGGTCACCCACAAGCCCTGCTTCAAAAATCACGCGAACTGCTTTTCCAGATTTTTGTAAAAATGCTTTTTGGTGTCCGAAATCGTTCATATACGTACTGTTGGGAAGTTGTTGGGTAGAATTTCAGTATAAAAATATTCCACGTGGTTTTGAAACGAGAATTGAAGTCTAATTGAAGCCCGGAAGTCCTCCGGAACTTTCGTCGTCTTTTTGAAATTAAACGACCTCTTTTTCAAAATTGCTTTCAAATGTGCGTCGATTTCAAAATTTTCTTTAAAATTGAATCTTTGGATACCTAGAATACTGTGTTTAGAACACTTAATGTTCATATAACCCTGAGTGAATATGAATTCAGAGAGATAATTTTGACAAAATCGGGATTTATCCATGGAAAAGGGCTTTTCTGAGCTTGAAGTCACTTTCCGAAGTTCGATCTTTCGATTGTGTGGAATCCAGTACCTTCCATGGAACACTTTTCATCATCGAATCCTCCAAGACATTGTCCACCCTAAATCCTATTAGTGTTGTCAAAATTGGGTGTCTACAGTTTGCCCCTCTTTGGCAGAGCTTGTTGTGAACAACGTGAACTGCAAGTGAGTGCCAAAGCTCTGAAGGCACCCAATAACCATACTGAGATGTTTTAGGAAAAACAAAAATCAAGAAATTCAAAATCAGAGAAAATCAAGAAATCACGGAATGCAATGCAATGCTGGGTAGAGGCTACTAAATCTAAGCCGTTGCTGGTCGTGCTCCGCTGGAGCTGCCTATGTATCCTTTCTAGGAATCAGACCAGGGCATAGTTCAAGCGCGCAAGGAGACAAAGAAAACATACAAACAATAATGCGGATGAAATGCTCCTAACCTAGGATGCTGATGCAATATAAAAACGTGAGTGTGCAAGTGCTGGAGGAATCGTCCTCAAGGGTTCCCTGCATGCAAAATCTAATGCGAGGGATGCAACGTCTCACTCTCACAGTCAAATATTTGTAAAGAGAACAATGATATATGTATCTTAGATGATTCTCGGAGCTTTATCGGAGTTTTTCTTCTGGGCATGAGGTTTGTTGGTGTCATCTATATCTCGGACGACTTTAAAAGAGCAGAGTATCTTGGATGAACTCCTTGGACGATCGCTGATGAAGAGTCCTTCTGCTGGGGACGATTGCTGATGTAGAATCCTTCTGCTAGGGTCGATTGTTGATGTAGAGTCCTTTTGCTGGGGATGATTGCTGAAACAAGTCTGAAGGCAAATCTTCTGAAATAGGTCCTTCTTCTGGACAAATCTTCTGTTCTGATGCATGAATTTTGAGAGATACACGGATTCTGAGAGAAACCCTACATTCTGGAGGCAACCCATGAATACACGATTCTGAGATGTACACAATTCTGAGAGATACCCTATATCAGGAAGCAACACGATGATGAGACAAACCCTATATCTGGAGGCAACACAATGCTGAGAGAAACCCTATATCTGGAGGCAACCTCGATACTCGATTATGAAATGCATGATTCTGATTGATACCCTATATTTGGAGGCAAATCTGATGCTGAGAGAGACCTTATATCTGAAGGCAATACCATGCTGAGAGATACGCGATTTTGAGAGATACCCTTCATCTGGTGGCAGTTCTGATACACGATGCTTGAAAGAAACCCTATATCTGCTAGGGCCAACGTGGATTCTGAAAGTTCTCTGCTTGGGGAGATATCTGAGTGAGCTCATATTCTGGAGGCCATGCTGATTCAATCTAAGACTCATATCGGTGCTTCGACTAGCTCAAATATTCTTGCAAATATATTTGGTTTATTCTAATCCTATTCTGAATTCCGATCCATCTTTTGTAAATCCTTTCTGGATGTAATTCTCGAGCGACAGTAGACCAAAATGTCCATTTTCCAAGACAACACATAATCAACCCAAAACAACAGGAGTTCGCTACAAATCATCATTTTTCGGCTATTTCAAGTTGTGGTGCCCTTGATTCTTAATGTCTGGGGACTTTTCTTCAACTCTGAACGGCTTATACCAAAATTCAAATTCCCATGGGTCCTTTAGACTAATTCCAACAAGTTTTGAGCACTCTAAGACTTATATATCAAGATTGGACCAATCCTGGGTCAAAAATAAAGTTCCTGATATCATAATTCTGATTCACAATTGATAGGTACTCAAAAGACCTGATGACCTTTACCAATTCTAGTAGATATTCATACAAGGTACTCTGATGTGTTTCAATAATGGCTCAATTCATCATCCAAGGCCGGTATTCTGATTAGCATTTTTCCATTAACGACTCGACACCTCATCTTGACTAGGATTAACTGATGCAATAACAGTGTTTGGAACTTCTGATTGTTTCCACCTTTGGATGCTCTTAAAGTTTTTTGAAATTTATTGTAGATCACTCTGGACCAACACACCCGAGATCATGATAGACTAGAACACGATAGAGATTGATAAACATTGACACAGGAAGTTGACATTCTTGACACTGAAGTAGAAGTTTGGAGGAGATAACTCAATTTTCCTTAATCTTAATGCGCGTTTGTCATGTTTGACGTATCTCTTTGATTTCTTGTGCACTTCTCATCTTATTATGATAATACTCAGCTGATAAAGTAACGCCTTGAAAATACTCCATATAGATCTTATTCAATCCTTTGCTTTCTCTGAAATGTGCTTCAAATTAGTGCCTTAGCTTATAGAATAAGAGACAATTCATTTCAAATATTTTCAAAGATGTACTTGATAGCTCAGGATACACTTATAATATGGAAGGGGGTACAGGCGAACGATGTTTGCCCCTAGTTGATGGGGATAAATGAAAGAATGCAGTTTGCCCCTAGTGTGGCAGTGATATCATGAGGCTTTGGGCAAAGTTGAGAATTTGCCCCTAGTTTGCAAGGTTCAAGGACCGAAAGCCAGGAAAGCACGCCTACTTATCCCCAAGTGGGAATCAGGTCCAAAGCAGTTCAGCTGAGGTCTTAAAAGAAGGTATTTGAGATGTGGCTGACTGTTTCAGGAGTACTGACCGAACCGAGTAGGTTTCCTACGTATCCCCAAGTGGGAATCAGGTCAAGCATAGTTCCTCAAAGGCTAGAGGTTTTAAAAGAGAAAGGATTCAAGAATGGGGGGTTTTTCAAGCCATGTCATCAGGCAGATTTTCTGAAGCAGTTCACTTGTGGTAGCACTGAAAGAAACTAAACTACCTCTCATTTTTCTTTTCTTTTCTTTTTCTTTTCTTTTCTTTCCTTTGACGGTTGATTCTTTTCACTTTTTCACTAGCCAGACAGTTTTTACATCGTTCATCATACATCATACATGTTTTCTGAGCAAGATTAGCCCTTCAAATCTTTTGGGCTTATTCAAAGAGATTATAATTGAAAGCTTTGGGACAATTCATGTTCCCGATTTCTCAATCTTCTTCATTTTCCTTCCTCTTCTTCTCTTTTATTTTCTTTTCTCTCTAAAGTTTTGACAGAGGCTAGGATTAAGTTCTTGAAAATAACATGCAAAATTTTCTATTCTTTTCATGCTCTAAGTTTTGCCTAGGCGCCCTTTTGGGTTTTCATCCTAGCGAACTTCTTCTTTTTTCTTTTTTTCTTCTTTTTCTTTTGCGCTCTAACTTTTGCCTAGGCGCCCTTTTGGGTTTTCATCCTAGCGAGCTTCTTCTTTTTCTTTTTTCTTTTTTCTTTTTGAGAGAAGTAGTTCGTTCGAAATATTTGGCTACCATCAAGGGCAAAGTGTACATGGCTTGCAAATTAGACAGGTTTGAATGGCTCATTTTTCTGGGTTCAAGATTTTGAAATGGAAAGATCAGGGGTTTAAGCTAGTCCTGAGTCACTATCAAGTATATCTTTTCAAGATTCAAGCAAAAGCACATCAAGATTCTTAAAGTAAAACTAATCAATTCTTATCTTTCTTCGGAGTTAGTGCAAAATTAATTTTGATCCTTTCAGGATTCTTTTCAATGTACAAAATTATCAACAGTGTATTTTTCACAATAATCAGAGAAATAACATTTTTAGCTTAGAGATTCATTCATTCATGACAAGGCGCATTAGATTAAGAAAATGAAGACTTTATTACTTCGAAAGAGAAGGATTACAATACTCGAGACAGACTCAAACACAACTTGACGATAGACAGATTTGACATCAAGACTCAAAACTGACTCGACTTGACTCGACTTGATCTCAAGTGGAGCGTCACTGTGACTTGCTTATTCTTCTCAAGCGTCCATTTGACTTCAACAAGCAGCTATTCCAAACATCATCACTTCATCACTTTCTTGAGCTTTCCATTCTCCACCAAAGGCTCAAGCTCCTCGGTTGACCCTTTAAACCTATACTCATTGTCTTCGAGGCACCAATAACCTTCCTTGGTAGATTGCATCCAGTTCATCTTCACAAGTAGTTCGTTGATTTGGTTGATAGTAAATTCCATAGCAGTCATCCTAGCATCCATATCGGCTTCATGTGTCATCTTTCCGACCCTGACTGATTCGGCTGATCTTATCCCAAATTCTGAAATGATCAAACGACTATTCGAGCTCTGACCCAGGAGGGAGTACAACTCTTTGGTCCTATCTTCTCTTTTCTGGTTTATTAGGGATTTTCAAATAATCAGGTATCTTTATTTGCAAAAGAATTTTCAAAGTATGGTATTTACAAATAGTAAAGATGGAAAATCTGTTCCTTTTAAAAAAAACATTTTCTAAATTGAAGAAATCTTTTTCAAAATTTGAGAAAAACAAAACTTTTATTTTTGTGAATATATTAGAGGTGTCATACTCGTGAGTCGTATATGCAATACTCGTGTAGTGTATGCAGTGCAGATGAAATGCAATCTATTCTAAATGCAATGCAACTTAATCTAGCTTAGACCTAGCATATCAGCACATAAACACATAAGATTCATTGAGTATGTTAATCATCTTACTAATCCAATCTTTATCCAAGGATTTTTAGCTTTGAAATTCTTGATGGCTCATGTTTAAAAAATTGCATTTTTCATGAAAATCTTGAAAGAGGGGGAGAATTTGTAATTTTCAAAAAAACTTTTCAACCATCAATGCTTGTGGTGTGAAATCATGATTCTTGAAAATTGAAGTAAGAAATTCTAAAATTCTAAAATCTAGATTTGAATCATCAAAGTTGGAATCATGATTCTTTTTGAAATTTGGAAAACCAAAGTAGGAATTTGAAATCTTCTAAAATCTGAGAGGTGGTTTTAAAATTGAATCATCAAAGTAGAAATTTTGAGATTCTCTAAAATCTAGGAGAATTTTTTAAAGGATTTTGCAAAAGTGAATTTCAAATCGAATTTTCAAAAGGGATATTCCCATAATTTTAAAAAGACTAGGGTTTTTTAAGGAAGTGCTTGTATTTGCAAAATTTTCAAAAATTGTCCTTGAATAATGATTGGATGTTTGGATAAAGACCATACTACTCTAGAGGAATCTATCATACAAGGTTTGATGGTGCCTTCGGATACACGTCCTCATCATCCAAATAATCCCTTATGGGCAAACGCAAATAATTCATCACATTGTCCTAATCAAAGATGATAAACAAGATCCTAATTGAAGGGTTCGATAGAAACTATATGCAAAGGCCGGGTTTTAGTCTCATAAAGGGTCCATTAGCAAGCCAAGGGCTCAATATACCGTAAGCAGTACAAGGCTAACAGTGACTACATGTTACCAAAACTCTTGACAAATGGAGGAAAGGGGGCCCTCCACCCACAAGGCAATGGTCTCAAGCAGTTGCAGTGAAAGAACAAAGCAAGTGCAAATGCAGGCAGAAACAACATGATTATCGAATTAATAACAAGGATATTATTTGGCTCAAGTCAAACCCTTGAAGAACAAGAAACTATCAGTTTCATGTTCAAATCCCCAGTGGAGTCGCCAGATTGTGGACACGCTCCACTCGGTCATCCTGTCGCTTTCCCTCGATAGTGTCCAGGGATAGATCCCAAGGAGCACACTTCAAGGAAAACTAGAACTTCCTCACATGGTCCTAGAGACAAAGAGTCACCACCTAATTTTTATCGGGAATTAGGAAACCCAAGTTTGACTCGCCCAAAATTGAATAAGGTTACTCGCCCTTGATTACCAGAAACTAGGTTCGGGGGTCTTGGTATGAGAGAGGAAGGAACCCATGCAGGACTAAAGCACCCCCTCCTCGCCCTACCGAATGGTAGGCCTTGATTCAAATATCCTTGTTCTTAATTCATAATTGATGTTGTTTCCTCAAACATACTAAATAATATATACATGTCAAAAGGGAACAATTAAGGAAAATCATGTCAAGAGATAAATCAAGTAGAAGTTGGATGCACATGAAATACAAGAGAGGTATACTTATAGTGGTTAGTCCCGCCTGGGACCGATGTAAATAAAGGAAACATGTCATGATATGCAAAAGGGAACAAGAAGACTTACATTGGGTTGACTCAAGCGGAGTCGCAAAAGCAAAAAGAAGTAGAAATGTGTAATGCAATCATGTAACAATCCTAGATAAGATGTCTCTAACAAATAAGCATTTAAATGGAGACTATCCTAAAGGAATTGTGTCGTTGAAAACAAATTTGTAAACCTAGAAAAATTCTAAGAGAAAGGATAGAGATGGTACACGATACATGCGCACTAAGCCACATGTAGATGATGCAAGATCATAAATCGAAGTCCGAATCCACTGCTTTCAATTCTCTATACTAAAACACCAATGAATACCCAAGTATTGCAAAAACACAAGCAAACATATGACATGCATGCAAAGCAAGTAGAAAATGTCATCAATCAAATTTCCAGATTCAGCAACCTCTAATGAATCCTATCAAAAGTGGTCTTAAACATGAGCTGGGTTAAAACCCTTTTACAGAAAGCTAGATACATGTCTTAGGGAACTTTTCCAAAAAGTAGAATCTCTTTACCATTTTTGAAGTGAGAGAAATAAAAGTTTTGGGAAAAGTGGATCAGGACTGTCCACTGTTCTTGTAAAAATCATAATTAATTCTACCAAAATCATGTGAAGCTCTATTTTCTATCAAAAGAAAGCTATTTCATTAAAGTTTATGACACAAATAATCCCATGAACATGTAAAGATCTTAAGGTTTATGAAAAAGTGTTTTAAACAGACTTTGTTATTCTGGAAGTTTGGTATCATTTGACAAAATAATGCAAAACCAATAGAAGTATAATAAAAATTCATGAATCATGTTAATCAAGTAGATACAAGCTCTTGATCTCTCATCCAATTATCCTAGATGATTTCTAAGCCAAGTTTTATTCATCAATTCTTGTTGGGTGATCAAGGTATGACCATTTTGTATACATAATCATAATTGTAGTTAAATCTAGAAAATTCCAGAATAGTAGTATCAACTTTAAACGCTTAGAAAACGATCTTAACTCGATCGTATGCTCAAGATTTTACATCGGCATTAAGATATATGAGTTAGGAATCATCCCCAAAAAGCGGAACATCGATAACTATTATATATTTTTTGAAATTCAAGCACAAAGAGACTATGTTCAAATCTGTCAACCGATTTCTCAATAATTTTTAAGAATAGTACATGGATCCTAGAAGCTCTTAAAACAGACCGGATGAAAGCTAATTCATCAAAGTTTACCCAGAAAATTTAAAATCTATCAAACTATGAGTTTTGATGGACCAAATCTCATGGACAAAACCAATCTGTTTTACTGAATTTTTATCTAGTTCATTTTAAAGTGTGAGGAAAACATCTTAGGTGTTGATAAAAGCTTATTAGAGAGATCAAATTCATAGATCTACTTGACTATCATGATTTCCAATCAATTTAGCCCTCAAGTTCTATAGAGAACTTTAGATTATAGATCAAAGGGACTTACAAATATCCTAATGGAGATGAATTTCAATAGGAATTCTAGGTAATAGAAATAATCAAGAGATGGGTATGAACATAGGAATCATCCCTCTCATAGAACATACTTCTAAACCATCGTAGAATTCAAAATAGATACATATATATATATAATCATGTATGCATGGATTTAAACTAAAATTGATGAATGAAATCAAAATTGAAAATCAAAGTGAAAAACAATCTCTAATTATGAATTATCAATGAAAATTAAAAGAGATTTGGATCTAACTATGTGAGTGTTCTACAAATAAAATAAAACTAAGCTAGATCCTAATCTTGTAGATATATATATATAAAATAGGAATTAGAGATGAATTATAGTGTTTACCTCTTGGAAGATTCTCAATTATATGACCAAAGTTGAATTGAAGATCTACTTCTTCAAGTGTGCTTCAAGCTCTTCAAGCATTCATCCATGGAAGTTGAGGGAGGCAATTGATGTCTAATTCAACTAATCTAATTACCCTAAGATTAGTTTTCTAAACTTCAATTCATAATTCTCTCTCTCTCTAGAATTCTCTCTTAAGTTGAAAGTATTTTTCAAGTATATTCCCTTGTGTACTCTCTTGTGTGATCTCAAGGTTCTTCAAAATGATCTAAGATGATCTCATATGAGATGCATGAGATCTTATATAGAGTTTTGAAGACTTAACTCTTAAGTTATAGGGTTAATACAGGATTTTTCAGAGAATAGAAAAGGGTTAAAATGGTCATTTTAGTGCCTCAACGCAATTTCCAGGCAATTTCCTCGCAGTGGGAGCCTTCTAAAAGGGTTTTGAACCAGAAAAACATCATGGAGAACACCTTTCCTTGGTGGCGGTTATGGTGGGTCCCACCACCTCACAACCCAAAATTGCCACCTTCTTTTTTTGTTCCTCTGGTCACCCACAAGCCCTGCTTCAAAAATCACGCGCACTGCTTTTCCAGATTTTTGTAAAAATGCTTTTTGGTGTCCGAAATCGTTCATTTATGTACCGTTGGGAATGTGTTGGGTAGAATTTTAGTATAAAAATATTCCTGGAGGTTTGAAAATGACAATTGAAGTCTAATTGAAGCTCAAAAGTCCTCCGGAACTTTCGTCGTCTTTTTGAAATCAAACGACGTCTTTTTCAAAATTGCTTTCAAATGTGCGTCGATTTCGAACTTTTCTTTAAAATTGAATCTCTGGATACCTAGAATACTGTGTTTTGAACACTTAATGTTCATATAACCCTGAGTGAATATGAACTCTGAGAGACGATTTTGACAAAACCAAGATTTATCCATGGAAAAGGGCTTTTCTGAGCTTGAAGTCACTTTTCGAAGTTCGATCTTTTGATTGTGTGGAATCTAGTACCTTCCACGGGGTACTTTTCATCATCGAATCCTCCAAGACGTTGTCCACCCTAAATCCTACCAGTGTGGTCAAAATTGGGTGTCTACAGCACCTAGAATGGTATTAGCATTGAAGGTGGTTTACAAAATATATTGAAGGAAAATCCTTTAAGGCCTTGAGTTAAGAGACTATTTTGACAAACTGAGCATTTAGGGACAGTTTGATAACAAATCTCTAAAGAAGAAAGTCTAGGAATACTATAGGGGATCCTCTCAAGAATTTGACTTCTCGATCGATCGATGTGCCTTCGATCGCTCAAGAATCAGCATCTTTCGAGCGATCGAAATGTCTTCAATTGCTTGACTGTGTCCAGGGTTCGATCGATCGAACTAACTTCGATTGATCGAATACAGATTCTAAACTGATGCACGGCAGATGCTGGAGATCACTATTTCATCGTGATCTCCTAACCCTAGGACTACTCAGACATGGTCTGGAGTGTCACATATTCATTTTTAACGTAAAAGTTCATTAAGGATGCGTTTGGTTGTGTTTTTAACATGAAAACTATGAAAATTATTGATTTAACAATATGTAACATGCAAGACTATGATTAACCTTACTAATACTACTAGAGACTATAAACAGATTGTAAATAAAGTAAAATAACAGAACCTGAGACGATTTATTAAGATCAAACTCCTTGAAAATCCAAGAACAAGCAATATTGTACTTTGAATCCTACAAAAACAATATAAACTTTCTAACTCTCTCTATAAACTGATGAAAAACAAGTTGGGAGTCCTTATGGACGTATACATAATGAGTATTTATACTAAAACCTAATGCTAGGGTTGATTGCTACTACTCTGCTGCGCGTGTAAGTTATGATAAAAACCATGTTCGATTGATCGAACAATACACGATCGATTGAACTTCTGGAATTCTCGAGCGCTTGAACAATATTCGATCAATCGAAACCTCGATCGCTTGAGGGGTCTTCGATCGCTCGAACTTCACTTTTCATCTTTAAACTGCCTTTCTTATAATCCAACTTTCCTTTTATCTTGTTATTGATTCCTACACCCAACAAAACAGTAATCTGCACGACTAACAGCTTAAAACAGCACAACTTATCAAAGATTAGTCATATTGTATAAAAACTGGCATTGTAATACAAATTGCTGATATACTAGGGAGTTGTAAAAAAAGTTGATGTATTTTCTTCTTTTAGCGCAGTTGTATTTTACAAATACCCCTGCTTGTCACAACCCTCAAGTAGTGAATTGCTAGTCCCTAGCGATAGAGCAGAAAATAAAACAAGTTATACTACTACTACAATGACTAAAATAAAGAAAAATAAACTAAAATAATCTAAATAGAAAGAGATACTGCCTAACTCACTTTCGCAGGAATCACGGTTGCATTTAGCGAATGCAACAAGTCGTTAAACCCCTAGATTCCCCCTACTGGACGAGTGTTATCTCGTGAGGGTTTGCCGTGAATACACCCACAAAATTCTCAAATTTAAACTCAAAATGATAAACAAAAACTTGTAAACACTCCCTCCTATTCAACTATCAACTTAGCTCCACAAATAATATACTAATCTCAAACAAACCATGAAAGAAGTCCCCATGCTCCTCATGTCACCAAGATGAATATAACATATGCATCACATCCATGTATCCGTGTGTATATGAAGTTAACAACTATGCATCAACCCTTGTTTAGAGTTATTTGTCCTATCATATCGTCAGAACTTGTAATTTTAACTCAATTCTCACATGGGTTCACACTAAAAAATGAAGTCTCTCAGAAACTGGCTTAATAGTGATCGCACATGGTATGAAAGCTTTGATAGGAGTGATTTTTCTGGATGCTAATGCTTTCATATCAAACTCTATAAAGGATGAACATTTAGAGTGTATAGTCTCACGAATGGAATACTACTAACTAGAGGAGCGAAATACCATGGATAACTCAAATTACACATTCATGTTCAAACTGATCAATTAAGAATCATTTAGACTTTGACTTTTTGATTTTAATATAGTAGGATAGAGATGAGAGGAGAAAGAATTGCACATCTTTAGCATGTGATGGAGCTTATCATCTCATTTTATTCTTATTTCGTTCTTTTCATATCTCCAACAACTTTCATCCTTTCATATTCTCTTTTTTTTAACATATGCTCCCACGACTATTCTTCTTCTAATCACATACTTTGACACTTATTTATTTTAGATATGCAATAGGGTCCATTGGAGTCAAGGTAAAGGATTAGGATTTTCATAATAGAATCAGCCACATTAAGTCGGTGTGGGTAAAGGGATATGAACAGTGGTAGGAAATGAATAACGATGGCTTAAATCATTTTCTTAATTTATTAGTTTTAGCACTTCAGTGTTCATTGTGTTTAGTTGGTAAATCCTGAACGTTCTCCTCTAATAAGCAGCCAAAATGAAGAATTAAAAGAGACTATTCAATGAATTTAATACGCATATTCGAGAAAAACAATTCGAATTTTATGTGATAAGTCCCTCAGAATTGAAGATTGGATCAAAAGCTTGTTAAGGGTAACTAGTTTCCACTACTCATTCCTTAAACACAATAATCGTATTAACTTTTTTTTAGGTTCGTCTGCATAGCTATTAACACGTGCATATGGATGTTGGATACATGAAAGATCAACACATGCAATTATCCTAGTGATACTAGAAAAATGCGTGAACTTAATTCATAAAAAAAAAAATGAGAATAATACGACTGTGTCATTGCATAGTAACAGCTAAGCAGGGGTGAATGTTCAAAGTTATTCTAC
The DNA here is from genome assembly GCA_033977485.1 of Hydrangea macrophylla. Classification (NCBI taxonomy): domain Eukaryota; kingdom Viridiplantae; phylum Streptophyta; class Magnoliopsida; order Cornales; family Hydrangeaceae; genus Hydrangea; species Hydrangea macrophylla. Next base: position 79,871,903 of record CM066984.1, on the reverse strand, counting down.
CAATTAGGTTAAAAAATTCCTTAATATTTTGAAAATTTTTAATTTTCAATTTGTTTATTCAATTCTACTTGAGATTTTATGATAAATGCAATAAAGCTCTTTAAATTGCTAAGTGTGAATATGTACAGTACAGGTGATTGTCTATCTACATCCCACCCCCAACTGAAAATAGCAATGTCCTTAGAAGTTGATTTTCAAAAATAAATAGATGGATATCACCTGATAGTAGCAAAGCAATAATCACAAGTATAGCAATCTGTAAAGAAAACATACAATCTCCAAACAACCTAGATCAAATGAAATAACATAAAATGAAAGAACAGGATCCATACAGTAGAAAATAACCAATCACTAGAATTATAAAACAATAAACATAACAGAGCAGTGATCATAATGTCCAAAATATCCAACAATCCCAACATAGCCACAAAACCAAAAGAATATTGAGAAAGCAGAGAGAGAGAGAAGAACATAAATAAATACAACAAAATCCCAAACTCTCAACTAGCATAATCTAAGCATCATCAGCAACATCCGATAAGATCTCAATAGGCGCATCTGGAGCATCCTCAAATCGTGTGTGTGAATGGAGGGAAGACAATCACCGCAGAGTCCCCTCTCTGTGTTGAATCGCTCAAGAGTGAGAGTGAGAGAGAGAAACTGAAGAAGATTGTAGGTGACGCCTCATTTAAATACAAGTCTCGAGTGATCAAAAGAGTTTGATCAATCGAACTATCAATTGATTGAGGCTTGTTTAAGCGCTTGAGGATTGTACACCTTCGATCGATCGAGAATGATTCGAGCGATTGAACCTGAGAATTCTAGGATCACTTTGGATGAAAGATTTATGCACCCCCAACTAACAAAGATTGTTCTGGACATATAGGAAATGATAAGAACAATTCATTCACAGGACATGTAAGCCAGAAACCACATTCATTATAATATAAAGCTGCAAATTTCATAGATATAACTTTTTAATAGCATCCATTTGCAAAATCACCTCCTCTATTTGGTACTTAAAACCTTATTACATAGAAAAAAAACTTGAATTAAAAACAACACTAACAATTCTTTGTCCAACATTACACTTTGATGGAAAAAAAAAAAAAGAATCAAACGACACGACACAATTGAAGTGAGTTACTAAGCTTCAAGCATGAAAATTTCTTCTTCCACAAATGCTACATACTCTGCCAAATCCTAAAAAATGCAGTTCCAACATGATAATTGATGATTCCAGAAGGATCTGAAAGCGTCCAGAATATCATTAAAAGTGTCAAAAACCTCCGAAGAGTTGAAAGTGTGAGCAAGAGATGATCCAGATGGAGACATCGATAGAGGAGTATAATTTCTCAGCTATTTATTCTCTTGCGATGGAGTACCAGGAGATCCTATGTAAGGTGCCGGTCCATGAAATAGTTGGTGCGAAAGGAACAAAGGCGGCCCATTGTGGAACATAGTGATAATCCTGGACAAGGAAAACAGAAGAAAAACAAAAGAAAGAAGGTAAATAAAACAAATGAAAGAACTAACAGAAAGGAATAAAACAAAGAAAGACAGAAAGAAAATGAAACGTGACAAAGAGTTAACCTCACTATTGGTGTGATAAAACCATGTGCTCTAGCAGGTAGGGGGCATTGAAGCCGGAACAACAAATAGCTCATGTGCACAAAGATGTATGGAACTGATGCGATGATGATGAAATCATCCACATATGTGAAGATAGCGTTATGGCGTTCAGGCACCACATCCTGTAAATCTTCTTCAACCCATGGTTCCCACATCGAGTCGTTCTCCCATTGTTCCAAAAGTGCATCATCTACGTCCGAACGAAATATCGTTCTGGTTCTCCTTCCTCCTCGGGGAGGTCCATATGCTCAAAATGATTAATGTTGAGAAGGTTAGGATTGTGCGGAATGTACCCTTGGGTCAGGTCAATTACATCATCTGCCCCGAGCTCTTGATAAGGAGAAAGGCATAATACAATCTCCTCGGTAGTCCAGGGAGGGTTCTGATATTCTGAATCAGCCCATGACCCAATCGAATGAACATCATCATCTCTCATTCTTATAGCCTACAGGGGAGAGATAATATGGAATAGCATATTAGAATCAAAGTCACACTCACAAAGGAGAAATAAAGCAGAATTAGATGAAAAGAAAGAAAAATAAAGAGCAGTAAAAGTAAAGAATACAACAACAGCTTGAATACACGCTTTAGCGTTTAAGGTAGAGGAATAGTTGAGCTCATCTAGCTAGATGTGCTCAACTTCTGGTTGAAAAATCTCCAATAACGGCTTTAATCATTGGCCATTGACCTTGAAGATCTCATCATTCTTTGGATTGAATAGCTCGACAGCCCCATGTGAAAAGACAGATTAAACAATGAAAGGACCTGTCAACTGGAAGCGGAGCTTCCCAGGAAAGAGGTAAAGGTGAGAGTCGTATAGCAAGACTTTCTGACCTGGCTCAAATAATTTTTGAAAGATTGTTCTATTGTGGCGAGCCTTCAACCTTTCCTTATGCAACTTAGTAGAGTCATATGCATCTCTACGAATTTCCTCGAGCTCTGCGAGTTAGAGTTTTTTGAGTTGTCCTCCCTCTTTAATATCGAAGTTTAATGAGCGTATCGTCCAATACGCTTTGTGCTCGATTTCGACGAGAAGGTGACATGCTTTTTCGTACACTAGTTGATATGGGGACAATCCCAGGTTTGTTTTGTAAGCAGTACGGTATGCCCATAGAGCATCGGTTAGCTTGTATGCCCAGTCTTTCCTGTTTAAACTAACCGTCTTCTCGAGAATATGTTTAATTTCTCGATTGGCCAATTCTGCTTGCTCGTTTGTTTGTGGATGGTAGGCTAAGGCAATTTTATGGTTAACCCCGTACTTTTTAAGCAGTAACTCCAAGGGTCTATTGTAGAAGTGCTTTCTTTGGTCACTAATTAATGCCTTTGGGGTTCCAAAATGCAAAAGGATATTTCTTTTAAGAAAGAAATTATTGTTCGATGATCATTTCTCCTTGTTGGGATTGCCTCTACCCATTTCGAGATATGCTCCATAGCAAGGAGTATATACTTGCAGTTGTTTGACTTCGGGAATGGGCCCGTGAAGTCTATACCCCAACAATCAAAAATTTCAATTGTGATTATGGGAATCAGGGGCATAGAGTTTTGTTTTGAGATTGCGCCTAGATTTTGACAAAGTTGGCACGATTTACAAAAAGAATAGACATCCTTAAATATGGTTAGCCAATAGAAATTGCTATGTAGGATTTTCTATGTGGTCTTCTGTGAAGCAAAGTGGCCACTGCAGGCTTTGGAGTGGAATGAGGCCAGGATCACTGTTATATCCTCATTTGGAACGCAACTTCGGATGACCTGATCGACACAATACTTGAATAAGTACGGGTCATCGAAAAAGAAGTGACGTGCGAATGAGAGGAACCATTTCTTGTCTTGATTTGACCAATGACTCGGGGTTTTTCTCGAGACAAGATAATTTACTATATCTGCATACCAAGGCAAACTCGAAATAGTCATCAGTTGCTTATCTGGGAATTCATCCTTAATTGGTATGGGTTCAGTATTATCAATGAACGTTAACCGGGATAAATGGCCAGCGACCATATTCTCTACTCCCTTTTTATCTTTAATTGTGATATCGAATTCTTGGAGTAGGAGTGTCCAATGGATAAGCCTTTGTTTTGCATCTTTCTTGGACAACAAGTATTTGAGGGCCAAGTGGTCTGTAAAATAGACGATTGGGGACCCTATCAGATACGACCTGAATTTATCCAGAGCGAAGACTATTGCCAGTAGTTCTTTCTCAGTAGTCGTATAATTCATTTGAGCTTCGTTTAGTGTTCGACTGGCATAGTAGATCACATAAGGCTTATTATCCTTCCTCTGTCCTAGAACTGCACCAATAGCATAGTCACTAGCATCGCACATTAATTCAAATGGAAAATCCTAGTCGGGTGCCTGTATTTTCGGTACGGAGGTAAGGTGCTCTTTTAGTACATCAAAAGACATTTGACAACTTTCCGACCACTCAAATGGTGCGTCTTTAATGAGCAGTTGACAGAGTGGTCGGGATATAGCACTAAAATTCTGAATGAATATACAATAAATCCAGTATGTCCCAGAAAAGATTGAATGCCTTTAACTGTATGAGGGACAGGTTGGTTTGAGATTATGTTGATTTTTGCTTTATCTACTTGGATACCTTTATCAGAAATAATGTGGCCGAGGACGATTCCCTTGGTCACCATGAAGTGACACTTGTCCTAATTTAGTACTAGGTGTTTGTCCTCTCATCTTGTTAACACACGTTCAAGATTGTCTAAGCAATTTTTGAAACTATGGCCGAACACCAAAAAATCATCCATAAATACTTCAAGTATTTGCTCGACCATAGCGCTGAAAATACTTAACATGTACCGCTAAAAGGTAGTAGGTGCATTGCAAAAACCGAAGGGTATATAACGGTATGCAAAAGTACGAACGGACATGTAAAGTTGTCTTCTCCTGATCTTCAGGAGCAATTTCAATTTAGTTATATCCACTGTATCCGTCCAACAAGCAATAGTACTTATGACCCACCACTCGTTCTAGCATTTGATCCCTAAATGGTATTGGAAAGTGGTCTTTTTGGGTCACAGTATTTAGTTTTCGGTAATCAATACACATCCGCCATTCGGTGGGGACGTGTGTTGGTACTAATTTGCCATCTTTATTAGGAATAACTATTATGGCTGCCTTTTTGGGCACCACTTGAGTCGGACTGACCCAGGGGCTGTCTGAAATACGATATATGATCCCAACATACAGTAATTTCAAGACTTCCTTTTTGACTACTTCTTGTATGTTGGGATTCAGACACCTTTGCATTTGTCGAAAAGGCTTAGTGTCTTCCTCCAAATATATTTTATGGGTGCAAACCGACGGACTTATGCCATTGAGGTCAGCAATAGTTCATCCTAATGCTCCCTTATGTTGCTTCAGTACTTGGATTAATTTACCCTCTTGCTCTAGACTTAGAGTAGATGAAATTATAACAGGGTAAGTCTTTTCAGTCCCTAGGAAAGCATATTTGAGCTCATTAGGAAGCTCTTTTAATTCCAAATCGGGGAACTAAAAGTTTGAGGGCATGACTAACTTTGTCTTAGGAGGTAATGGTTCATAAGGTGTTACCCACATGCATTCAGCTCTATCCTCCTCTAGCGTGTCCATCATGAGGCAAGTTAGGTTTAGGTCAGTGTCCAATGGAGTAGAGTTTTTAGGTTGGTAGACAACATCAAATTGTGACACCACTACCTCCAAAGGATCTTTGTAATCGACCAAATCAGCCTCATCTTCAATGAATGTTTCAATGCAATTAACTTCTTCCGTATCTTTGTATTCTTCGAGTCAGGGATTTGAAAAGGTTTTGGCATTTAAAGTCATGTTCCCGAATACAATGGTCATTATACCACTTCTTATTTTTATTGTGGCATTAATTGTGTTGAGGAATGGGTGTCCAAATATTACCGAGATTTGTTCACCTGGGTTAGACACAGGTTCAGTGTCTAGAATCACAAAATCAACCGAGAAGACAAAGGAGTCTATCTGTATGAGAACGTCTTCTAATATTCCTCTAGGGTCTTTGACTGACCTATCTGCCATTTATAGTGCAACTCAGGTAGGTTTAAGTTCACCCAACTCTAATTGTTTGTAAACTGAGTATGGCAGTAGGTTTACAATCTTGCTCCAAGGTCGAGGAGTACATTATCTCTCCATTGATTCCTAATTTGGCATGAGACAGTGGGAGTACCGGGGTCTTTGAGTTTTGAAGGCAATTCATTTTGGATAATTGCACTTGCTTGGCAAGCAACATAAGCGTGTTTCTTCACACTTTGCCTCCTCTTGACCATGCATAAATCTTTAAGATTCTTGGCATAGGCCGGCACTTGTTTGATTGCATCAAGGAGTGGGAGGTTTATTTTGACTTATTTAAACAGTTCCAAGAACTCCTGATTCTTTATCTCATTTTTGGGTTTCTTAAGCCTTTGAGGATAAGGCACGGGGAAAGGGCATTTTGGTAATGTGTCATTGACAGGTTCCTTTTTGGGCCCTTTCAACTTCTTTTGCTTCTTTAAGAGCGTCATCATTTGAATTTAATGGTTCATGATTAGTAGATGGCTCCTCTTCCTGCGTAGTAGGTTCGTTTTTATTAACCACTTCGTCCTCTCCATACTCTTCGGGGGTAGAGGGAGGCATGTTGTGCCCTGTAATCTTGTCGCTTCTCAAAGTAGTCACGACTTTAGCATATTCTTGATTATTGGGACCGTTGTTGTATTCCCTTAGGGTTTTGAAGTGGTTGTGCGGGAATGTTCCACTCGACCCCTCTTGTCGTGCAACCATTCTCTCTAGTGTTGCAGGCATTTTACTGGTCATTTGAATTAACTATTGTGTTAAATTCGCATTAGAGAATGGATCCTCTTCTTGCACCTTTTTGTGTGGTGGCACGTATACGTTTGACTGTTGATTATTAGAGGGTTGAGCTTGGTGGTAGTTATTCGATCTGTTTTGGTTGAATTATTGATTCTGATTGAATTGTTGGGATTGTCTATTATTTTGCCCTTTATATTGATTATTATTGTAGGGCTGTTGTTGATATTAATTTTGTGTCCCAGCATCCTTTTTCAATCAAAACGGGGTAATTCCATCGATTGTTATTATTTTGAAAATTATTGTTGTTATTATAGGAATTCCCCGCCCCTCTATATCCTTGCATGGCGTTCATCTCCATGGGGGCTTGTTCTTGAAAGTACGGCACATTGGGACAGTATTGAGTTATGTGTCCCAACACATTGTATGTGCCACATGGTTCTTTAGGTAAAACCTATCTCGAACTCTCTCCTTTCATCCCTAACTCCTCTACTTTCTTAGCAAGTTCTTCATATTTAGAAATTAGGTGATCTTCACTTTTTAGTTGATATAGGCTTTTCTCTTCTACACCTGATATTTGTGCGCGTGGGACATCCTTAGAGTTAGACCATTCATGAGCATGTTCAGCTAACCACTTAAAGTGGGTTTCAGCCTCTTCGGTGTTTTTGCAAAGAAATGGACCTGAGCTCATGGTCTTAACCAGTTTTTTGTTTTACCATTTAGTCCTTCATAAAAATAGCTAATAGTTTGTCATTTCTCAGACCCGTGATGTGGGCATGAGAGAAGCAAATCCTTTAAACGCTCCTAAGTTTGGGTAAAGGTTTCATTGCTCTTTTGTTTGTAGGAATTTATTTGACGTTTAAGTTCGGTGGTCATGCGAGGTGGAAAGAATTTCTTTAAAAACGCGGTGTTCATCACATGCCAGGTGAAGATTGAATTAGGCTTGAGGGTGAGCAGCCACGCTTTTGCTTTATCCTTCAAGGTGAAGGGAAATAGCATTAGGCGCATCACATCTACAGGACTATTTTGTGAGAATGTCTTACAAACATCCTCAAAGTCTTTGACATGTAGATATGCCTTTTCGCTCTCCATTCCATGGAAGGTTGGAAAGAGTTGAATCATTCTGTTGCAAAATTAGAATTTGCCCGCATGGGGTGGAATGAGAATACAAGAGGGTGTAGGTGTGTGTTCGAGTTGCATAAGATCGCACAAGGGACGTAACGAGTCATCAATATGTACAACCATATTATCCCCATTCTCACTTTGATTGTCAGCCATTGAATCTGTGGGTGTGGCTACGGGATTAATAGAACTAGAAGAATCAGATAAGTAGAATGGGTTTCCGAGAATTCCTTCAATGGAATTATCGAACATGAAAGGGTAAGGATCCTAAAAGGTTTTAATCTAAAGAATTAAAAGAAAAGGAAAATAGAAAGAGAAAAAGATAGATCGAGGTGATCTAAGCGTTAGCTTGTTGCCTTCCCCGGCAACGACGCCAAAAACTTGACACGAGAATTATTTGTGTGCTCTTTTGCAGCACCCAAGTGTAGGTGATCGTGCAAGTAGTAATCTGGTTAAGACCAGGTCGATCCCACAGGGAAGGTTGAAAACTATAAACTTAGATTAAACTCTAAAAGGGAAAAATAAAAATCAATATTCAAGAAAGAGTGTAGAACACAAAGATCACAAAGTAACTACTACTAAAGCGATTAAATTAAACTAATGATTAACTAATTAAATATAGCGATATTTAAAACGGGTTTTTACTTAATAAAAGGGGAGTGTTGGGATCACATGAATCCACAGTGACCTAGCCATCGACTATGCAACTTTCATAAATGTTCAACGGAGTTCACCTCTCTATAGTACTCCGTATTTCTCTAAAAATAAAGAATCAAAAGTCCTTTATGGCCGGGACTATATCATCACAGTTAATTTGAAGCACATGAAAGTAGTTTAAATTAATAGTTAGGACTCGCACCTACAATGGTATTAGCATTCAAGGTGGTTTGCAAAATATATTGAAGGAAAATGCTTTAAGGCCTTGAGTTCAAAGACTATTTTGACAAACTGAGCATTTGGGGACAGTTTGATAACAAATCTCTAAAGCAGAAAGTCTAGGAATACTATAGGGGATCCTCTCAAGAATTTGACTTCCTGATCGATAGAAGCGCCTTCGATCGCTCGAGAATCAGCATCTTTCGAGCGATCGAAGACACTTCGATCGCTTGACTGTGTCCAGGGCTCGATCGATCGAACTAACTTTGATCGATCAAATACAGATTCCAAACTGATGCATGGCAGAGGTTGTAGATCACTATTTCATCATGATCTCCCAATCCTAGGACTACTCAGACATGGTCTGGAGTGTCACAGATTCATTTTTAACGTAAAAGTTCATTAAATATGCGTTTGGTTGTGATTTTAACATGAAAACTATGAAAACTATCGGTTTAACAATATATAACATGCAAGACTATGATTAACCTTACTAATACTACTGGAGACTATAAACAGATTATAAATAAACCAAAATAACAGAACCTGAGACAATGTATTAAGATCAAACTCCTTGAAAATCCAAGAACAAGCAATATTGTACTTTGAATCCTACAAAAACAATGTAAACTTTCTAACTCTCTCTATAAATTGATAAAAAAACAAGTTGGGCGTCCTTATGGACGTATACATAACGAGTATTTATACTAAAACCTCATGCTAGGGTTGAGTACTACTATTCTACTGTGAGTATAAGTTCTGATAAAAATCATGTTCGATCGATCGAACAGTACTCGATCGATTGAACTTTTGGAATTCTCGAGCACTTGAACAATATTCGATCAATTGAAACCCCAATCGCTTGAGGGGTCTTCGATCACTCGAACTTCACTTTTCATCTTTAAACTGCCTTCCTTATAATCCAGATTTCCTTTTATCCTATTATTGATTCCTGCACCCAGCAAAACAGTAATCTGCACGAATAACAAGCTTAAAACAACACAACTTATCAAAGATTAGTCATATTGTATAAAAACTGGTGTTGTAATACAAATTGCAGATATACTAGGGAGTTGTAAACAAAGTTGATGTATTTTCTTCTTTTAGCGTGGTTGTATTTTACAAATACCCCCGCTTGTCAGACCTCATGATGACTCATATCATAGTTGACCTTCTTGTCGATGAATGACTTGTAGAAATTATAGAATGGTGTTTTCTACAACTCCCTTACGTGCTTTTCTTTGAGATTCAGATCACTTATAACTGTCGAAGTACTAACAAGCGTTGCCCTGTACTGGTAGTAGTTATTTACCATTTTTAGGTCATTGGCCCTCATTTGTTTTCATGGTTTTTTCTAGGGGTGAAAAAAAAATTGAATCACCAAATTGACCAATTGAGGCCTACCAGTTTGACTGTTTTTGGTTAGAAGTCCCAACATATGGTCGGTCCTCAGTACTGGGTACATAGAAAACCGATGCTTCAGTTCCGTATTTAAATCTCATGACATTACCAACCGTACTGACCGAATATACTTAATATGTATAATATATAATATAACACAATATACATATGCATCATTGATGCATTTGTTGTCTCGAGACACAAAACCCAATCCACTTTTCTGGTTGGTTTTCTTTGTATATTATTTATCTTCTTTAGAGAAAAAAATACAATTCCCTATAGCAGCCAACTACTTTCTGTAGACACCCCAATTTTGACCGACTGTCGAATTTAGGGGATGATTACCTCTAAAACTGATGACGACAATTTTCGAAAGAATTCGAAATCCTCAATGATAAAATCAAGCTCATTAGAAACATTCTTAACTCCAAAACCCGCCAATTTCAAAGCCAAATTGACTAAAATACCCCGAGAGTGGCACTTTTTGACTAAGGTGTGAAAACATGTACCAAAATATAGAAGCATTCTTGGAATATCCCTTTAATCAAATAAATTACACTAGAAAAAGCTAGAAGTTCAAAATATGAATTTCAAGCAAAATCAATGTAAAATGGTTTTTCAAGGGAAAAATGGTCACAATAATTTTTGTGATTTTCAAACCATTTTTATAAAATTTAGATTCGAATACCTTTCCAATGGTATAAGATTTGCGATTTTTTGATTCGCAATGATTTAGATATGAATTTTTGAAGTTTCGAAAGAAGTATCGAATAAATTAAAGGTGAGGCACTCGATGCGATGAGGCCGAGTGCCGCTAAGGCACTCACTGAGTGCCATTTTGGCTTCATCTAGTGCCACCCTGGTGAAAATCATAGTTTTGTTTGTATGACTTTAAAAGTACATTTTAAACAATAGGATACATGAAATGTCATCTTTTTTGTGTGTGTGTTTAGCACTCATATGTCATACTTCTATACCTATAACACTCCAAAAATTACCTTTATACTCTCACTTCATCTGTCTATAAATAGAAACCCATTTTTTCACAAAGGGGAAAATAAATCTCGAATTGGATCTTCATCTTAGAGAGAGAATGAGTTGGTGAGTTTGTGTGGGTGATTTCTAGAGAATTTTATAGAGAGAAAATCATCCAAAAACAAGAGGAAACTCTACCTAAACTGGATCAAACCCACTTCGAAGTCATAAAAGCTTGAAGAAAAGCATGAAGAAGCATTAAAGATCTGCAAAAATTCAACCAAACCAACTCAAAATTTGAGGAAATTTTGAGGTAATTCTCTCATCTTAGATCATATTCTACTATAACTCAATAACAATTCATAGATCTATAGGATTTTTACACATTTTTAAAAAGTCTCTTTTCCATCCCCTTCTTCACACACCACCTTGAATTGTGATTGAATTTTTTGAAACTTCTTGTTGATTTGGAATAGTCATCAAATCTAAACATGTTTTGAGTATAGATCTATCACTAAATCCTTTAAATTCATAAAGATCTCATCTCCTCTCTATTATGCTCTTCTCTTGGAGTTCATGAAACCTTCCATGTCCCATTTGAACTCCTTGAGATTCGATCTCTTAATTTTTGTAAATCCATGCTTATATATGCATTTTGACTAGATTTAGATCATATATATATTGATAGGTATTACTCTATGTTCATAATTTTGGATGCTTCTTTTGAATCTCATGAAGTTATTCATATTTCATTGAAATCCATGGAGGTTGGATCCTTAATCCTCTAGGATCATTAATTTGGGAGAGGAATCAAAGGAAGTAGGTTCTGAATCCTCAAGGACCATTGATTTGAGAGGGAAATTAGGTTTAGATGACAAGTTGATTGTTGGGTTCAAGTAAATTCAAGTGTCTTGAGTTCATAGGATTGAGTAAGTCCTTGAAATCCATTTCTAGTTTCTCTCATGAGGTCTATGTTGGGATTCATCCAAGGCTAAGTCCATGAATTCCCTTTTGATAATTTGGTGATCATAGTCATACTTAATCTAAATTCTCCATAGAATTATAGATCAAGTTTGGTTTGAATTATGGACATTAATTCATCTATGGTGCAGTGATTTCAATGACAATCTATGATCAAGGATTTTTAATTCAAACATGATCCTTTGGAATTGAATGAGACCAATTGGCATGTGTTTATAACACAAAGATCTACCACTTTAATTTTCGTTTTGATGAAATTTTATAGTTAACATGGTTTGATCTTAGGATTAGTGAACTAGTCACTCTCTGTCCAAAATTTCAGAACAGTAAGTCAGTATTGATTTGAATAGATCAGAACCTTAAACAAGTATTTTGAGCTTCTACTAATTTTTCCATGAAGTTAAATGTGTTAATGAGATCCTCTAAGAAGATTGAAGCAATTCAGATTCGTTTACTATTTTAAGAAAATCGTAAAACATATCTGGATAGAGAGTTGATAAATTGCGAGTGATGTCTAATCTGATGGAAAACGAAGTTTAAATTAATTTTAAACACGCAGCGGAAGGATTAAGTTTTAAAAAAAAAATCTTTTGGTAGCCCAGGATCTACTACTCGTTAATTCCATAGATGCGTATACTAAAGAGGGAGAAGAAATATACCTCAGGTCTTGAACCCAATTCTGATTTTCTTTCTCCGGGATGGTGCAGCAGTCTCCACTAGATTTAGATGACAAGTTGATTGTTGGATTCAAGTGAATTCAAGTGTCTTGAGTTCATAGGATTGAGTAAGTCCTTGGAATCCATTTCTAGATTCTCTCATGAGGTCTATGTTGGGATTCACCCAAGGTTAAGTCCATGAATTACCTTTTGATAATTTGGTGATCATAGTCATACTTAATCAAAATTCTCCATCGAATTATAAATCAAGTTTGGTTTGAATTATGGACATTAATTCATCTATGGTGTAGTGATTTCAATGACAATCTGTGATCAAGAATTTTTAATTAAATCATGATCCATTGGAATTGAATGAGACCAATCGCAATGTGTTCATAATACAAAAATCTACCACTGTAATTTTCGTTTTGATGAAATTTTATAGTTAACATGGTTTGATCTTAGGAAGTCACTCTCTGTCCAAAATTTTAGAACAGCAAGTCAGTATTGATTTGAATAGATCAAAGCCTTAAACAGGCATATTTTTGAGCTTCTACTAATTCTTTCCATGAATTTAAATGTGTTAGCGTGATCCTCTAAAAAGATTGAAGTAATTAAGATTCGTTTACTATTTTTAGAAAATCGTATAAAATCTCTGGACAGAGAGTTGATAAATTCTGAGTGATGTCTAGTCTTGGTCCGATTCCTAGAGATTGGACCATTTGATATTTAATTTTCTTTGTGGGTTAGAAACTAGACTCAGAGAGGCACATTATATCCAAAAATCATTAAGATCAAATCATGGAAAGTATGATTTTCCTATTTGGAAAGTCTAACTTGCTCTCTATAAATTCTGAAACTCTATTACAGTTTTGATAAACTTTATAAATGACAATCCAAATGTCTTCTATATGACCTATGACTTAAGCCATTTTTAAATATGATTAGTTAAACCTGAATCCAGAGGCTAAATGCCAAATCATTAATTAATTATTAGCTTTTTCATATTTATACATTTACTATCATCATGTGCATATTGATTCTTATAATTAGGACATTGGTTTGTATTTTAATGTGTCATAATTGGTTGAACCTATTCATGGGTTCCTTGTAATCATGTTGGGATTATATCATCTCTACATGGACATTACATTGGCTCCTATTGAGACTTGTATATCTATAGAGGTGTTATTATTTCAATTGGTTTGAAGATAAGAAGAAAGGAGTAGAAAGAAAGAAGAAGAACAGAAGGTGGAAAAGAAGAGAAGGAAAGACAGAGAGACAGAGAGCAAGATAAGAAGAGAAGAGGAGAGAGGAAGCTTGAAACCATAGCCACCACCCACCTCCTCACTCAACTAGGTGAGTTCTAACTCACTTGGTCTTTTATGTGAGGTTTTATGAGTTTTATAGAAGGAAAGATGTAGTAAATACATCCCTTCATGTTTATATTTGCTGGTCTAAAATTCTGCTAGAGAAAACGAAGTCCCAATTGATTGGGCTTTTTTCCCAATAGATTATTAGCTGGACCCAATCAATTGGAGTTTTTCCCAATCAATTGGCATATGATGATTCACAATCGATTGTGAAATTGCCCAAGGTTTGCAATCGATTGGTATTATTTTGTATCCAATCAATTGTCATGTTTCCCAATTTATTATTATGGTTTTATCACAATCGATTAGACCCGTGTCCCAGTAGATTGAATGTGGCAGAACATGGATAGCTTCCCTTGTTTATTATATAAGCTATATCATTATTCATATATCATTTTATGCTTTCGATATGCGACTATGGGGTGATCAGGGATAATGTGATACCAAAGAATAGAATGGTTATAAATAATAGATTAATGTTATGATGTTAGACAATGTAGCGGTCATGAATAAGTTTGATATATGTTCTATCTCAATCAGAGTAGTTAGGCCACAAACGGGAAGTCATGTATCAGTATTAGTATAGAATTTAGGTAGGTTTGATAAGTTCTAAGAATTGTACGTGGGCGGACACTTGGTCATGATATATTCTTAAAATTCAGTGAGCTGTCAATATGTTCTTAAAAGGCGGTGAGCTGGACCAAGTAGTCCTAAGATAGCCAGGTGATCCATGATATGTTCTTAAAAGTTGGTGAGCTATTATGTTCTTAAAAGGCGATGAGTTAGGATCATTGGTAGGCGTCGCTAAGTCGTGGCACTAAATTGATATGCCTTACTCGAAATGTTATGCCCCTATATTGCGGTGAGTTGTGAATATGTTCTTAAAAGCTGGGGATGGACTAACGTGGAGTCTATGACATGCGGTGAGCTATGAATATGTTCTTAAAAGCAGTGGATGGAATAATGGTATATCCATAGAGTTGAACGATTGAGTCTTTTCTTTCAGTCAAAGTATGCTTGTTATCGATCTTAGGATAAGAAGATGATAAGGGTTGAGTAACGACATTTGAGTAACGGGAAGATATTATTTAGTAGAACTTAACTTATTCACTTCATAACTTGTTTTACTTCAGATAACCAGTGCCTAGTTAGTTTCTATTCACTCAAATCTCAGGGAGTTGATGGCCGTTATTGCCTGGACATTCCCCGTCCAGACTACCCTGTCTCTAATCATGTAGGTGATGGATCTTATGATGACAGCTACTACCCGGAGGGGGATATACACAGAGGGCAGCCTACCCTGTCTCTAATCATGTAGTTGATGGCCGTTATTGCCTGGACATTCCCCGTCCAGACTACCCTGTCTCTAATCATGTAGGTGATGGATCTTATGATGACAGCTACTACCCGGAGGGGGATATACACAGAGGGCAGCCCCACTGATGACGGATATGCCAGGAAGGACTAATACACTGACGACTACGTTTATGCCAGCTGAAGACTAGACAGATATTAGTTTGCATTTTGCTTTTAGACTTTATTCTTCCATTTTGTATCTAGGCATATGTTGCCTCAGACTTTAGTATTTCTATTTGAACTCTAATGTAATAGCTAGGACATGTGTGTAATAATTAGATTGATTTGGTTACCATTTCTCTTACTGTTTGTTAGCTAGTCTTGTCTCTTGTGTGGTGTGGACAATTGAGTGACTTTACCAGTCATTACTTATGGACTCGAAAAGGAAATTTTATTTTTCTCTATCTTTGCTGTTCTAGGTCATGACACAAAAAGTTAAGCGAAATTTGCATTTTCAAACTAAAATCAATTGAAATTCGCATATGCGAACATGAATCAAGACTGAAACTACATTACTAAACAATCTTAAGTGAACTTGTTGCGTGATTTTTTTCAAATTCATAGTGAATTTTAACATTAAAAGATTGAACTCACTTTTGATGCCCATAGTTGATTATGCTCATAATCTAGCTCCGCGGTTGTTTAGGGTTCTGAAAGTGCAAAAATGGCTTGAGTACCTAGATTGATGAGATGGTTGAGCAATGAAGTGATGATCTAGCAATTTCGTTACTTGATTTAGGGTTTTTGTTGTAGTGTTTGAGTCAGTTTTTGTTGGAAAATTAAAGAGCTGGGTTTGGTTGAAGAAGGAGGTGGTGTGTGTGTGGTATTTTTGTTAGGCACGAAGGGCAATTTTGTCATTTTGTAGATCACCTTTTTTTTTGTGTATCCTTTTCGTTAAGTAGTTTTCTTAATTGTACTCATGGCTAATTTTTTTAGTTTTATTGCTCAGCAAGAGGGAAAGTTTTATTAGCAAGTGAAAAACACCAGAAAAATAATACATCTGCCTAAGTCTCACCCAAATGGCACTATTACAACCCAAACAAAACTTGCCAAAGTAAAAACCAATCATCGAAGACGCTACATAGAACCATCACCAACTTCTACACCAAAGGTCCTGAAAAACCAAAAAACCCAAAGACACTGCAAGCCCAATCCATGAAACTTTGTACCCAAAAATGTGACCAAAGCCTAGAAGTCACACAAGAAGTTATAAAACAAAGGAAAATATAAATAATAATTTAAAAAAAAAAAAAAGAAGACGTAATGTTGAACTACATATTACCCAGAAATCAGTATCAGCACCAGTCATGGAAACTTCCGAATCTTCGAAAGAGAATCGCTAGAAAAACCATCAGTATTCGAACTATAGAACCAAATTTCCTTGAAGTAAGCCACATTAAGCTAGTGGAAATTGAAACACCGGCCCAATCCAGAGAACCAAAAATGCATCAGTGATGCACAACTTAACAAAAGCCATAGTAGCCTTTTCCAAAAATACTTATACTAACATAAATCAAATGAGCAGAATGACAAGAACAATAGCCCAGAATCGCAAAAGTAGTATCAGCACATAGAAGTGAGCAGAAAAAATTCTTGAAACAAAATAACACTGAAGCCCAACCGAAAATTCAACATTGCAGCTTTGAAATATCACAGATTCGAAGTCAAAAAAATAGGAGCTAGACTCGGCATCTCAAAAGCATCTGGACGCCTCTCGCAAAACATGATAATAAGATCATAAAAAATAGATTAGCTCCTTCCACTTCGAATACAGAATTGCATTACTCTCCACTTAAAGAACCAAAGCAAAACTCAATTTTTGTAGCGAATTTCTTGAAAAACACGTCTTAAATAAAATGAAACAGCAACATACCTAAACTAAATTCAACCAATACAACACTGCAACCATAGAAAAATGCACACATCCAATCGAGGCACCAAGAAGGACACACACCCACAAAATGAAGAAAACACACACCCCCTAAAAGGAGAGGGGACCAACGACCCCCCAACACCAAAACAAAATCACACACTCACACCAAAAATGCACACACAAAATTTTGATGAAAAGAGGCAAACACTCACACACACCCAAGATTCGCTGCACAGCACACACACAACCATCACCCAGGCTTGTACCATGGCCATACTTTACCACCAAGCTTAAAAAAACCCCGTGTGAGTGACCCCTTTCTTTGCAAGGCCATCTGCAAAGCCATTTTTTTCCCTATAAATGTTTACGAACGTAACAATCCCAATTTTTGACAAGCATGAATCAATTTATGATAAAGACCCCCACAGCTTCCATGGTCTTAGTTTGTTGAATACAAATCCACGCCACTGGTATCTTTGAATCTAATTCAACAATAAGTGTCTTTTTTCCTACCCATCCTGGTCCAATAAATCACAAAAGAGCATGATGAATTGCTTCAAGTTCGGCTACATTTGAATCAAGAATACTCAGAGGTCTGTGAAAAAGGGTACCACTGATCTCGTTTCATCTCTAAGTACGCCTCCATACCCAGCTAAACCAAGCTTACACCATGCTGACCCATCCACATTAAATTTTAAACTACCCAAAGCTAGAGCTTCCCAATTTGCTGATAACCTAGCAACTGCATGTTTGGAAACCCTCCACCTACCTAGCTTTACTGGATCCTTACTCCAGTTATGAAACGAATAAGAAAAATCAAATTCCAATGCCCAGACCTAATGAAAAGATCTGAGTCTAATGATATCAACTAGTTTCTCAATGCTCCAAACTATATGATTGAACCACACATCATTTCCAGCCAACCAAATTGGCCACAAGCCTATACAACATACTAGTTTCTACCAAGAATTTAGTTTTTTTTTTTTTACCACATAGCTCCTTCCCATGGTAAAATGAAAGCATCAACAAACCCATTACAAACCCAACAAAGGCTCCACTAATTGTAAATCATGTTCTAGACTCTCAAACCCACTCACAATGAAGCACCAAATGATTATGTGTTTCCTCTGCCTCTTTGCACCAAGGATAGACCAGCTCAGAACTACCAAATAAGAGGTCTTTTTTAGATAAGAAAACCATAGTTAATATTATTCCTCGTATCGCTAACCATATAAAGCAAATTACTTTTAACAGTGCTCTACATTTCCATAAGTATTTAGTCAAATAACAAGTGAGGCTGTTATCACACTTTTGAATGTTAAAAAAAATTCATGAACCGAAAAGCTCCCATTGACTGCATAATGCAAAACCAACTGATCCTCTATAGCATCCTTTATTTTGAAATTACAGATATAATCCTTCAACCTAATCTCTTCTTCGTACTCCCACTGCCATAGTCTTCTTTGAAAGGAAAAATTTTCTGAGGATAAAACAAAGTATTGTAAAGTTCAGCCAAGGGCCTATTCGAGCATCATGTATCCTTCCAGAATCGTATAGCTTTGCCATTGCCCACTGTCCATCTGCATCCCTCAAAATCCACACACTATTTAACACCCTCAGTAACATTTAATTTCAAAATATCTGCTCAAATTCTTGAGTGTTGGATTCAGGAATCCAATTGTTTGGATCATTCCCATACTTTGCATAAATGATTTTCCTCCACCCCGCATTCTTCTCCTTTCTGAATCTCCACCACCATTTTCCTAAAAGGGCTAAGTTCATAGATTTTAAAGGGCCAATGCCCAAATCGCCTAAATCCTTTCTAGAGCAAACTCTTTGCCATCTAACCATGCTTATCCACTTGGACTTTACACCTCCATCCCAAAGAAAGGATCGTCTTATCTTATCCATCTATTTTGCTACACCTAAAGGGATTTTAAAGGTCGACATAAAGTATATAGGGAGATTCGACAATGCATACTTTATAAAAGTTAGGCGTCCACCCAAAGATAATAATTTTCCTTTCCACTCAGCTAATCTTGATTTAAATTTGTAAATAATAGAGTCCCATGTCTTAGCTCTAGAGGGGAAAGCACCCATAGGGACCCCCGAATACGAGAACAGTAGTTTACCATCTTTACAACCAAAGGAGGGGGCCAGATTTTTTATTGGAACCGTAGATGATCCAATAGAAAACAAGCAACTTTTCTTGTAATTAATCTTCAGTCCAGAGATGAATTCAAACCAAATAAGATTCTTCTGATGTTACGCAACATCTCCACCCCTCCACTACTGAAGATAATAGTGTCATCAGCAAACTGCATATGAGAAATGGAAAACCCCTGTTCCCAATCTATACACTACACCATATGGGCAAATTTGTAACAGACAAGTTTTATGATTTGTGACGGGTATACCCATTACAAATCTGTAACGGATGTATCCGTTACAAATTTAGAAAATCCGTTACTAATTACCATTATTTTGGTTACTTAATTTTTGTAACGGGTGTATTTATATTTGTAACGTTTATATCCGTTACAAAATTGATCCAAAAAAAAAATTTATAATGCAAATATTGTTTAGAATAGAAACCATCGGGCTAGGTTTTGACTTTTCATAAAACTGAAAAAGGAAGGAGAGAGAGAGAGACAGAGAGAGAGAGAAGAAGAAACGGGAAAACCCTAGATCTACACCGAGCTCCTACCGCCGCCCACTCCTGCCACCGCTGAGCTCCTACCGCCGACCAACCAAAGCCGTCACAGACCTCTTTGGGGTACCATTCTTCTTCTTCTTCTTCTTCTTCTTCTTCTTCTTCTTCTTATTCTTCTATTGTTATGGCTTTTTTTTGTTGCAGATTTGATATCATTATTGCAATCATTAACTTGGTTGAAGTATGGAGCTTTTCACGTCTCGATTCTAGGTATTCTTCGATTTTAGGTACGAATTTTGAGTACCCAGTTCGTGATTTAGTTTAATTTTGGCTTGTTATTTGGTCTAAAACCTGAAATTTTATGGTTTTTTTTGTTATCGGATTGACCCATCTCGACTTTAGTATGACTTTTGGTTTTTCAATTCATTGGATGATGAAGCTAGGGTTTTGTTGATTTCATATTTGGTGGAAGAGAATCGAAGGTCTGCAGAGGGTACAAGGTCAGTACCGAATTGTTGCTGCTGAGAGCTCTCATTCTCAACACAAACTTCCCATATAATACTCTCTTTCTACTCCAATTTAGGTAGTCGTACCTTAAACCCTGCTCGATTCTTCCAAGTTCATTATATATATGTATACGATGGCACATGTTCATAAAATGAATTCAAGTATGAAGAGAATTTGGAATTTTACCTGGAATAAAAGCATTTGAGGTTGTAGAATCCAAATTGAAGGAAGTAGTGTAATTGTCTTGACCTATGTTAGTATACCCTTTGTTGTCGTTAAAATGTTGGGAAAAAAAAGAGGGGAAGTAATTTTAATTTCTAATATGCATGGCTTTAAGGAAACCAATATTCAATTATTTTCCTATGTTTTTTCAAAAAAATAAAAATAAAATTTGTGTTCATGTAATTAAATTTAGAGAATACATTATTTGATTAGATTGTTTGAATCAGTCCGTTTTAAAACAGCCTTTTGCTTCTTTTAAGCACTCTTTTTAAGTTGTATATCAAATTTATCATTTTGGATATTATGATCTTTATTGTTCAATGGGTTTAATTAATGTTTTATTGTCTTAGTCACTTTTGTGTTGGTGTGAAAGCCTGCTGATTGATTCAAAAGAACAGAGATTTGAATTGGTGCTCTTTGTTGAAGCCTTGTCCTCAAATTGGGCTCCAAAAAGCCCATTGCATGCCTAATTTGTATATCCTACTACCATACGACTCAATTTAACTAAATTTGCTTGATGCATTCACAGTGCTAAATATCTTAGGTTTTGGAACGCACATATGCAGAAGATATGTCTCTTGTCAAATGTACGGTTATTTGATCATCACAATAAACGTCAAATGTAGTATCAATCTGCTAGATACCTTTTTGAATTTGGTTGTCAAATTTGTGTTCTGTTTTACTTTCCCTTTTATCTTTTTCGTTGGAGTCTTTGTTTGGTTATTTGATAATTGAGAAAATGGTATTTAATTTGAGTCTTACAGTGTCATCAATGTTGATCCAAGTTAGCATTTTCGTAGTGTCAATAGTTCAAGCTTCAAGCCAACTTAGGAATTATACATTCTTGCAGAGGGTTGAATTCATCAAGACTTTAATGGAGTTATAGTGAGGTTATTAACTGTTGCATTTCCAGAAAATGGCATAGTTTACTTTATTTTTTGAGTTTTCAAGCTGTTTCAATATTGTCTGTTGAAAAATTAATAAATAAGATGATTCATTAGGCTTCAAGTCATGATTTGTGAACTAGTACATTCGACTTTTGTTCTTGTATGATCCTTAATAAAATTGGAGAGAAGAGTTCAATAGTAAATAAGAGTCATATATATGTGATAAGTGACTTTTTTGGTGTGAAACAAATGTTATGTTTCTTTTTACTATTTTATTGTACCACATATATCTAAATTTGGAAGTTTTAATGTGTATGTGGCAGCTTTTAGGATTTACTCTGCATGCCAATAATTGGGAGCTCTTGAAACAATTTTTTAATTGATAAAATGTATGCAATGCTTGGTTAAGAATGTTGCAGGTTGTTGGAGACACAAAAATATGATACTATTGTACTTTGATACTGTGAAAAAGGAAGTGATGTGCGAATTGTCCAAGGTTTTGAGCCACCAATATTATATAAGTATATTTATCTATTATGATATTAGTCAAAATCAGAAAAAACCTTACCAGTAAAATGGATGCAGAAGCTCCATGAATCTTTGAATGGCATGTACAAAAGAAATGACATACATTATTTATATTTTATTCAAGTTGTCTCATATATCTACTATTTATATCATGCTAAAAAAGAAAAAAAAAAACACTTCTACATATCCACAGAAGGTGCACAATGCACAACTATATACAGTCCCATTCAAAATTTTTTAATTATTTATTTTTCCTAGCTAAAGCAATATCATTAGCAGCTCTTTTAATACTAGCAGAACATGTTTGAAGATTGATTCTTCACAATTAAGCTTAGTTGACTATGCAGTATGTTTAATATAAGTGTATAGTACTAACTGTTTATGACTTTATGTAGGTTTGACATTCATCATTAGGGATTTTTTTGGCCCTTTTAAAGATTATTAATTAAAGGTGATAACTAGAAGAGAACCCATCACTGCTACTTAAAACTGTGCAGCTCTTTTCTATTCTTGCAGCTCCTTTTTAAAACTGTAAAAAGTTTTCCATCTACATTGCAATCAGATTATCTAATGCAGTGTACTCATGTATAGAATACATTTACTATTTTCTCTTAGCTTTGAGAGTTACAATGTCTTACTGACCCACTACTTAAGTGCAGAAGTGATGTTCTGTTACAGTTAGAGAACTTACATGCTCGTGAATTGCTATCTAGAATCTTTTTAACTTTATGCTTGGACTAATTTTTTAAACTTTGATTGATGTTAAACTATTTACTACATTAGGTCCAGGGTCTTGTTATCTTGGAACAGAAGTTCTCAAAAACACCAGTGTTGGCTTTGATTGCAACTGCCACAGCAAGCGTCAAAGAAGACGTTGTGCATGCTCTTGGTCTTATTAACTGTATTGTTTTCCGCCAAAGTTTTAACCGTCCAAATCTATGGTAAGTGCCAAGTTAAACAAGCTGAAATCTTCGTAATTTTTTAAATTCTTGATCAAACTTTGGATTTCTCTTTCTTCATTTCTTAAGTTAAAGTTTTTAAGTGGTTTTTGGATGGCTCTTCTAATGATTTTAGTTGTTATATCATCTGATTACTGCATAATTGTTTAGTAAAATTATTATTTTCAGTAATTGCTTGAATTTCTCATCCTCATGTTTGAAACATTCAGACTGCATTGATCAAAAGTCTAGAAATAGCATGAGTAGGTGTGCTTGGCTGGTAGCACTAGCCTCTATGGTTATGGTAGAATATGATGTAGACCTATGGAATCACATGATTCAAATTCTCCCTTTCAATATAGGTTTTACTGAATTATCGATGAAATTATTTTGCTATTTAACTTTTGCTTAAAAAAAGTGAAACAAATTTGCACAATGTTGAATCAAATCTTTAGTCTTAGTTTTTTTTTTTACAATATTTTTGCCACTGGGGAAGTCAACACTTTTTTGAGGTGGGTGTTTGTTGTTTGTTTGTCATTAGATGTAAATTTACTTTTCCATTTAATTTATAGTTGTATACTTCCCTTATGAAAACTTTTTTTTAATGACACTTTCCATTTAATCTGATTTGTTACTTTGAAGCAAACATGAGGATTTACTCCTCTCCCCACTTTTCATTTTTAGTCCACTTGAACTCTTTTGAAGCAAGTCATATTTATTTGGTGTTGTTCCATTTCATTCAGGTGACAACTCACTACAAAGAAAAAGGCTATTTATGTCACTTTTAAAATTGTATTTATGTCACTTTTATTTTGAGTGACATAATTATTTCTTGCATGAGCTTTTTATGTCATTGTTTTAGTATTTATGTCACTTTTTTAAATTAGTGACATAAATACTTGATTATTTATGTCATTGTTTTAAAAAAGTGACATAAATACTAAAGTATTTATGTCATTTTTTTAAAAAGTGACATAAATAATAATGCATTTATGTCACTTTTTTAAAACCGACATAAATAAAA
This sequence comes from Hydrangea macrophylla, assembly GCA_033977485.1. Lineage (NCBI taxonomy): Eukaryota > Viridiplantae > Streptophyta > Magnoliopsida > Cornales > Hydrangeaceae > Hydrangea > Hydrangea macrophylla. Next base: position 79,848,099 of record CM066984.1, on the reverse strand, counting down.
ACGCGGTGGCATATTTGTAAATAAAACATTTCGCTTTTATGTCACTTTTTATAAAAAGTGACATAAATATCTATTTTTTTAAAAAAAGTGACATAAAAAAAAATGTATGCGCGCGGGAAATTTATGGGGCAGACCCTTTTTAGTCTCTCTTCGATCTCAAATATTCCCTCTCATCTATCCTCTCATCTTCCTCCCCTCGTCTTATCTTCTCTCTCTCTCTCTCTCTCTCTCTCTCTCTCTCTCTCTCTCTCTCTCAGATGGCGCCGCAGCTGAGCTGCGTCCAGAGAGGTGACTGGTGAGAGACGGCGTCACAGCGGCGGCGGCCTGGCTCGGTGGAGTCGTGGACTGCGGCGGGCGGGCGGCTTGGCTCTGGACCTCTGCATCAGTCTCGGACTCTCGGCGGCGTGATCTCACTCTCACACGCCCTCAGGTATCTGATCTCCTTCTCTCTCTGAGTCTCTCTCTCTCTCTCACAGTGATATCTCTCTCTCTCTCTCTCTCTGTCTCTCTCTCTTGGTAGTTGCCTACTTGGTTCCATGGTGGCATGGTCATGGTGGGCTAAAAATTAATGTGTAGCAGATGAACTATATACTTATATAGGGTTTCTATGTTAATTACTAAGATTTATCATGGTATATCTTTTATGTGTTCCCAAATTAATGAATTAGCTAGGTTACTTCATCTTTTGGTGTGGTGTGTTTTGAATTTGGTTTTTAGTTTAGCTACTGATCCTGGAGTGAAAGTTTTGCTTTTAGCTATGGATTCTATTTTGTGATTTGGTTTTGTTGACTTGGGTGTTGGGGATATAATTAACAGGCTGATTTGGAGATTTTCTAAGTGTGCAGTCTAGGTGTTTGTTTGAATGTCTACGCATAAATCTAGGGAGTTGGTGGCATGGTGCTTTGGCTGGCCATGGTGTATGTATTTTACACCCTGCTTTCTTGAAGATGTATACCCCTGTGTACATGGTTTTTCGAGGTGATACCATTGCTTATAATAAAAAATAATTTGTAAGAAATAGTGGAATATGCCCCTCCTCTTGTGCTTATGGGCTTTATTGATCATGCTTCCTCCTAGTTGAACCTTTCACCGAACCACACTTGGGTAGACATAGCACATCGAAGGATTTTTAGTTTGGTTCTTTTGTATTTCACCAAATCTGTTCACCTTAGTTTCTTAGAAATTGTTCTAAATCTGCCCCTAATTTAAAATGATTGGGGTTTGTTTTCATTGAAGGAAAAAAAAAAAAAAAAAAAAAAAAGGGCAAGGAAAACAAGAAAAAAAGGGTTGTCCTATTTTTCCTTCATGCTTTAGACAACACTAGATGTTTAACATTGTTTCAAAATGTATTTGTAACCTAAGAAAAGGTATGAAAGTGACTTGCAAACTTTTGTAGTATGAATTTATTTCTCACAATATTTATCTTACTAATTTCCTCTCTATTTACGTAAACCAAAGAACGGAAAACATTTCCTTTGTGTTTTAATTTCTTTTCCCTAACTAAATTCATGTACCAAACATAGTCCAAACATAGTCTTAGTTCTAGGGTACATATGAAATTTCAGTTTTGGCAGTCACATTGTTCCCGTTAGACAGTTTGTAGGCAATTAAATCTGCTTCTCCAATTGTGCCTTAGGGAGTTAATTGTTCTTAATTTATTTACACATCTTTCAAGTTTTAGCTATCAATTTAAGTAGAGATTTTGAATGATTCAGTGGTTTGCATAGTGTCTCACTTTATAATCTGATGCACAGAGGACCATATGGCAGACTACTACTAGATTTACTTCTAGTTAGGAATATTGTTGGGTATATTAGCACATGGTAATGTAAAAAGCTATATAGATGTATTGACAAAATATACCTTTTTTGTTTTTTTAGTGATCACAAGGCGTATCTACATACAACACTGAGTTGTGTTCTTTTTCTAATGGCTTGAAACTCTCCTTGTTTTTTATGGAATATTTTATGGCACATACTAGTGGTTTGGGATGTATTGCACATACTAGTGGTTTGGATCCCAAAATGTTAAGGTTAGGTTTCAAAATGATATGACTTTGAAAACTACTATATTTTAAAAAATAGAGTGGTTTTCAAAGTTACAATATTTTGGGACCCAACTTCAATAATTTGTTACCCAAGATACTTTATTTTCTAGATTCAAATTATGATTACTTTTTTTCTTTTTTCCCTGTTTTGTTACTTTTGTATAGGCATCTCCAGTGGGTGAGGGTGACAACTTTTCTAGGAGGGGCCAAACTTAACAAAGTGATAAAGTGTAGAAAATGCTTATGCCCAGTGTTACTTTTTACTTTACGTTTTATGTAGAGTACAATTGAGTAATCTATGGTTCCTATTCCTAAAATTGAATCCCAAATTTGGTTTCCAAATGCCTGGACAATTGTACAATATTCAATTTCAGTAAAACTACTGATTTTTTTTTTTAAATTGTGTCAAGGACGTGGAGACTGGAGTCAAATGCAATTTCTACCTCGAATCATACTCCCCAACTAACTCATTTCTAGTCCCTATCAATGAAGTAAACTATTGCAAGTTTGAGTCTGAAAACAAAAAACATGAAAATACACATGTTTAAGCTTTTGGAGTAGTTGGTAACTTAACAATATGTTAACAACCCAATGTAAAGCCTAACATGGGTTGTAAATATGTAAATAATTAGGACTAGTATAAGATAAATCTAAACAAGATCGAATGGGCCCAACACTGAGCAACGTTGAACTTGCATAAACAAGTTGGTTTATTTGCGGCCTGCCACTAACCATGTGCCTTGACTAATGATCATACCCAGCTCGGGTCGTCAAATATAAATTTTTTGTTACATTTCTATAAATAGTAAAACCATTGAACATCTTCAATTTGCTTTGTAAAACTTCTCTTGCCCATTGTTGTGCCATTTTCTTTATTGTTATCAAATGATTAATCTATCACACTGAGAAAATTGGTAAAACCTTATTTCTATTAGCTAGGGTGGCTGTGAACTCCGTGCTCACTTTTGTTTTTTCTAGAAGTGGTTTGAATTTTGTATTTTGCATTGGGATTGATTAATTTTACAAGTTATTCTTAGATACCCCCACCTTAAACTTTTAATCGATTCTTTCTGATTCTTATGATAAGTTGATAACTGTGTCCTTACATATTAAATGAATTTGAATTCTCTTTCTATTTGAAACATCTGGACCAAAGACGTAATGACTTCTTTTTTTTTTTTTTTTAATTTTATTTTATCAAAACTGTGTTAGATGGATCTTGGGGTAGGCTCATTTGTATTGGCAAATTCATTAGTTTCACGACAAGCACGAGGCATCTCGACAATATGAGTGATTTCATGTTCCTGTTTTCTAAATGTTATGTTGGTTATTGCATAAAATTTAAGATGTTTGCTCCGCCTTTCATGAGAGAAGTTTTTATCATTCCACATGTTCTTTGGTGGTATATGTTTATTGAAAGTGAAGTAGCTCCCATGACCATACATGTATGAACATTACCTAGCAGGTTGTATAATCACACTTCTGTACGTACTGTGAAATATGCTTTGACTTGAGATTTTAGTTGTTGAAATATGTGAAGAGATTACGCTTATTTTCATTATCATTGATGAGTCATGGTTTTGATGTTTCTCGTTTATCCTTACTCCTTCAGGACATTGAAAAATGCACTTCAATCTACTAGCCCGTTAATCTTTTTAGGATTTGCTCGACTTATTTCCACGGCAGGTGTGGACTATCAGGTAGAATTTTCTAAAATTGCTTTAAATTCTTTGTTCACGTATGAATTACCTTCTGCTTCATATCATGAAGGTGAATTGCAACTAAGTTATTGGCAATGCCCAACCATGATATGTGTGTGTGTGTGTGTGTGTGTGTACATGACAAGATAAATACAATTTAACAAAAAGGTGAATTGGAGGGAAATGAGTTGCTCATTCAGTGGAAGAAAGTACCAGCTCATTATAAGCATCAATGAGATTAGTAAGAGGAAAAGGCATTGACGAGAGAAAGAGAGGAGGGGTGAGGGAGGAAGGAAATACTGAGAGAAAAACCATTTGATTTGCATCCTCCTATTTAAGGTCTCTACTCTCTAATTTCACACTCTTCTGAATTGAAATAGTAAGCCATGATATCATAATATCAACTCCTATGCTTTGTACCAAATTTTAGTGGACAGTTTTCTTTTTACCAAAATAAGTACATGCTATAGCAGCTAGAAGAAAAGCAAAAGCAAAAGAATAAAGTACGTAAGTGGAAATGGGCAATAGATTTAAAAATAAAAAAGAAAGAAAGAAGAAAACTTGGAAGGCATTGACAAACATGAGATGTAACAATATACTTCATGGAAATCAGCTAATTCCCTCTTTTCCTTCCCTCTCAGGATATTGGCGTATTTATCTTGTTGGTGTCCAGTTGGGCAGTTATCTTTTCTTTGGAAACCATTCCAATGCAATGTTGAGAACCAGCAAATGGGCAAGGATTAGAGTTTGGATTCTTTGTCTTTCCTTTTGGTGGTATACCTTTCCACTGTAGTATTTTATGGTCTCAGTGTTCGCTGCTTTTGTTTTACTTTAGGCTCTGTTTGGTTCATGGATTTCTGAAGGGAAAGAAAAGAAAACACTTAGGAAAACTCTTTTCTTTGTTTGGTTAACAAGGAAAGCAGTGAGAAACACAGGAAGGAAAAGAAAATAGGATGAAAAGTGAACTGCAATATTTGTATAGCACACTCCTTCCCATTTTCTTAAGCTGTTGTTATATTTTGAAAATTTTTAATTTCTGGTCTCATTTAAAGATGGTGTAATACACTAGGGAAAAACATATGGAAAATACTTTTTCTTTACTTGTTTCCGTTTCCTTTTTCTTTTCCTTACCTAAATCAATGAACCAATTAGAGCCTTCAAGGAAAATAGAATTTTGTCTTTACGTTTTAATTGATTGCAAAGTTAATTCTTTTCCCTCACAATGTTGCAGGATATTGACTGTGCTTCTAGACAAGCATGTAGAAAGAGTTTCCCGTAGAATGGTAAGAGTCGGTTATCTTTTTCTGGTTTATTAGAGAATAGAATTTGTTCGTAATTTTTGATCGGGAAAAAAAAAGAATCTTTATTCTCAATGATGCGTTATAGCTAACAATATACTAAAAATATTTTTATTCTTATTTTGCAGTGCAACCTGTCATATGTCACATTTGTGTTGGCTCTAAACTTACAGGTCAATATGATATTTCTATTTCTAATGATATTTGATTACAGTGCGTTTACGGTGTATCTATTTGCCATGCATTTTAGAAGTAAGCACATCTTGTAGTTGTTTCTTGACACCACAAATGGTCAGGCATGAGTTCTGCCTGCATAGTCATGTACATTTACTTAATAATCCGACTAATTCTTTCATATGATAAGTAATAAGGATTTCATAAAAAGGCACCAAAATAACATTTTTTTTTTTTCGGAAATGGGTAAATAAAACCAAAATAACATTGAATGTATACAAAGTATATCTCTATATCCTTAGCTTGTCAAGGAACTCTAAAGAGTCTCTACACATCTAGGAATGCTCCCTTTTATCGAAATGAAGGGTGCACAAAAATCTATATTTAAAAAAGGAAAGTACAGGGATTCCTCCCCCTATCCAGAATATGTGAGATACGAAAACAGAAGCAAGAAGTCAAACGCAAGAACACCAGATTTTACGTGGTTAACCTTAAAACTAGGGCTGTGTCCACTGAATTGCTATGGTTTTCACTATGCTCAAAGACAAAAAAGATGGATGTAGCATACATTGATAACCGCCCTTGTATAACATACAGTTAGGGCTGCAGTCTATAAGTACGGAAATTATATACCAAAATATGCCTCAAAATGGGTTTAGTGTAGAATGTTATCAGGATATCAAATTTCCCACGCTTGACAGGTGAATGAAATATATATGTTGAAGTACATATTTTGATTCATGTGAGGATGTTCTTCGCTCTCTCTCATACGCTTCCACTTTTTTCCCCTCCTCTCTTTGCCAGTTTGTCACTTCCTGTGACTGTGTTGTAGCATATTTCTCTGTCGTATGTTTTGTCCATGTCAATCTTATGAAGGGTCGCAATTGTTGTTTATTGTAATCTATAGGTGCAATCCTCCGAGGTGCTTTTCAAAGTAAAATTTGCTAGTTTCTTTATGCAGGTTTTAGCAATACTCATGCTTTCTGATTACATCCCAGGGCATAAAATTTCCATACTTGAAGAAGCCTTCAACCGAAATATACTGGCCTCATTTCTTCTGATAAATGATATATCACTTTTAGTTTCTATATATATGTGAATAATATCTTCATATCTTGTGCTGTAATTAGTTCTCTCTCATGTAATACATGCAGGCAAATGTTCTTACTGGGTTGGTAAACTTGCTTTTTAATACTCTCTCTGCTTCCTCAGTCTCAGCACTTGCTATCTTGCTCGTCTATGCACTTACTTTATCTGTTGAGGTTAAAATTTTGGTAGGATTGACCTTCAAACTATGGAATTAGAACACTCTCAATTGATTCGAAATGTATCAATACACAATACAAAAATTTTTTTAGTAACTTTTGTTTTTTTGGCAATAGTTATTCAGAATTGAGAGAAATGTTAAATTCATGTGCATAGCAACAATGTCCTTGGACTATTCTGGTCCCCAGTACCCATTTAAGGTATGCTCTTGCAGGAACTCATGGTCCCAATGGCATGAGAAATGTCAGGCACACCCAATTATTTACTTTTATTTGGACAAAATATCTGTACTCAAGCCTAAGAATTTTCTTGTTATTTTAAAATTTTTGTAGGCATTATTGGTGGGAAGCAATAGCAACGGAAGTGGCATTGCAGCTCTTCTTGAAATAGCTAGGTTATTCTCTCTTCTATACTCAAATCCAATAGTTTACTGAAGGTTCACTTGACTTCTCTGCGTGTTATTCTTAGCAAATCCACTCAAATCCAATAGCTAGGTTATTTTTCTTTAGGTATTGTTGTGAGAGGTACCATGCGTGAACATGAAAAGGGTTTCCTTTCGCACTCTTCTTACTCCAATTAGCAAATGCATTACTCCAAATACGAAAAAAGAAAGAAAGATGATGAATGTAATTTACCTTCTTTAGCACCAACCCCTTAATCCCCTCTGCAAAAAAATAGTAAAAGAAAAAAAAACTCTCAAGGCTCTCTCCCTTCCCCCTATCTCTCTCCCTGCCTTTCCCTAATCTCTCTCTCTCCTCTCTCTCCCCAAAGACCACCCCCTAACCTCCCTAAACAACTCCCTAACTCCCCCTTTCCCCGACCAAAAGGGGAAAAAAAACAAAAAATATAGGGCTGCCTAGGCAGCACAGTGCGCAGCCCACGCGCGCACAGCACTCGCATGTGAGACCCTCCTCCGTGCACATCAATTTTAAGACCCTCCTTCGTCAATTTGAGCAATGGTTTAAGGTTGGTATAATACTTCTAGTTATGCAAATGAACATTCATGTAAACATATAGCATTTCTCATTCATAACATGGATGTAAATTCAATCTCTTCCCTATTGGCTGGAGCCTTGTGCCTCGAAAAGGGATTTAAGGAACAAGGTTTATTAGATTGGGCAAGTGGTAAAGCTACCATACATGTGGTAACAAGCTAACAGCGTAGAGTTCAACTGTTTATCCATTTGGCTCCTTTTGAAGCACCACTTAATAAACTCTTGCTGTCCCCCTTAGCCAACAAATTTGTTTGAGTACATGGATATACAAAACTGAATTTGCAGATTAGGATTGTCGATCCACTGATTAAGGTCACATTCGCATCCAATTTACCAATCTGTGACTATAATTTTGCTGAATACGTGCCCTCGTTTATCTAATATTGAGACAACTAGTAAAGATATGCAGAAACCAATCTGCACTTTTAAAAATTATTCCTTTGAAAATACAGATCTTTGATATATATATATATAAGCTCATTTAATATATATATATATATATGCAAACACAATTGAAGAAACTGTCAAATCTCTGTATATTGGAAATATAAAAGCTTACTGTGTCTACATTACACTTTTTTCCTCATGTTGGATGTTGATTATTATGTTTTCCTCATTTGTATTTGATATGTTGGACTTGACTTGACATATACAATATGGTAGTTGTTTATCCTAACTACTACCTACTAGGAGTACTTCATAAAGAGAATATGGAGACTCTGTTTGCTTCAAAACTAAAACTAATATGCACCAAAAAAAAACAACTAAAATTACTTTTCTATGCTAATTGTTGAGAAAAACAGTGAATAAATATGATGTTGCTTTAATTGTGAAAACACTTGATTATATAACTATTGAATATTGATGTTGCTTTGAAATAGGGGAAGTTCTAATTTTCTTATACCTTTGTTTCTTTTCCTCACTCTTAGAAATTGTTATGGTTTTGGCAGCTCCTGCAGCGGAAGGAGTATTTTGGTCAGTATGGAAAAGTTACCAAGCTCGCCCTATCTCGAACAGCTGGTGGATCTGTGCAGCAATTTGTCAATGACACTTGTAGTGTGTAAGTTCAACCCCTTTGACCTTAAGTAGCAGCCCTTTGAATTAACATACTTTCCAAACAGTCTGAGCTTCAATTCCATATATCTTGTTTTTTTGATGCAGATTGATTAAAATGTGGCGAGAGAGATCATAAATCACAGATCGCTTCGACACCCAAATATAATTCAATTCAAGGAGGCTAGTTTTTTTGATGAATATGTTGTATGTATATGTTATTAGTTTAGCACTTGACTTGGGTCGATTGTATATGTTTTTGTTCATTCCAATATATTAATTGGTTGATGTTTAGATGAATCGATGAAATTTAGTAGTTGAAATAGATCATTAATTGAGTTGGATTTAATTTTGTACAGGGTGGTATTGTATATATGTACAGGGTGGTATATATTGTTTTTACAGGGTGGTATTTATGTCACTTTTACAGTATTTATGTCACTTTTAAGACTTTGATGTAATAATTTTGTTTTGTATTTATGTCACTTTTTTACTTTTATGTCACTTTAGGTTAAAAGTGACATAAATAAAATTATATTTATGTCACTTTTAAGTATTTATGTCACTTTTAAGACTTTGATGCAATAATTTTGTTTGGTATTTATGTCACTTTTCTACTTTTATATCACTTTAGGTTAAAAGTGACATAAATAGGTATTTATGTCACTTTTTATTAACAAATGTGATAGTTTTATGAAACATTTATGTCACTTTTAAAACATTTATGTCGCCTCCATTTATGTCACTTTAAAAGTGACATAAATACCTATTTATGTCACTTTTTAAGTGACATAAAAAGCCTCCATTTATGTCACTTTTAAAACATTTATGTCGCCCATATTTATGTCACTTTTTACTGAAAAAAAAAGTGACATAAATACCTATTTATGTCACTTTTTAAGTGACATAAAAAGCCTTTTTCCTTGTAGTGACTAGCCCCTCTAGCTGCACCCAACCTCTCTCTGCCTCGCGTTATTCTCATTTCTCAGCAAAGAAGCAAAGGATCAAACCATGATGCTGCAATTTTGTATCAGGTAAGTTAATTGATAAAAAAAAGTTGTGCAATTTTGATTAGTTACAAAACAAAATGACCCACAGCCACACTAATGGATGGTTAGGACTAGAATTCACATGAAAAGGGAAGTGGTGATATGGTTATTTGGCACGTCAGTGAGAGAATTTCAAAAGCATTTAATAAATGTTATTTTACATGTTAAGAAACTAACCCAGAAAGCATCCTATGCAATTCATGGAATTAGTTTTCAATTGTTTTAAGGTCTTGGATGGGTTTTCTTTTTCCTTTTTTTTTCCCATATACGTGGATAGAATAGTTGAGAAAACACACCCCTTTTTTTTCCCCGATACTCTTGTTTTGTAAGTTAAGATGGGAAGGAAGAGAAGGTTAATGGAGAGAATTAGAGAGCAAGCAAGGGGAAGAATTTTGTATTGTTGATCTGCAAAACAAAAATTTGTCCACATGGTGCAATGTTTGTTGATCTGCAGAACACTAATATTGCTTTGTTTGTATTGCTATTGCTATGGATGAGCCATCTCTCTTTCTCTCTCACATATTTCTATGTATGTTCTACTAGTTTGTAATGGTTACACTCTGTTGTCTCTTTGCTTTTATCAAATCTTCCCACAAACACTCTTGAAGATGGATTTATTTTTTATTTTTTATTTTTTTTTTGCAGATCTAAATCCCCAAAACAAGGTCGTTGTTAAAAGCTGTCAAGTTTGAGACCATGGTGGTAATATTTGCTTTTCTTCATTTTTAAATGATGTGTTTTGAATCTTATGATCAGTTTAGTGAGATTAGTGTCGAAGTTCCCACAACATGGTTTAACTTGGGTGCATTCTAGGTACTTGATTTTCTCACTGGTTTAATCTATCCGCTTTTGCTTCAAAAATTACTATAGATTCATATTTTATCGGCTTGAAAAGAAAGGAAAACCAAGAATTTGCTACTTCTTTAACCTATCTTGAGACTAAAAAAGAATACAAGTGTTGGCTCTCTATTTGTTTTACGTAGTTAGAAAAGGAAAAGATAAGGAAGGAAAATAATACACAACTTTAGGTTGGCTCTCTCTTCTTCCTCATCTCTCTCTCTAATCTCTCCCTCTCCTCTCCTCTCCTCTCCCTCATCTCTCTCCATGTCTCTTCCTAATCTCTCTGAAACCTCTCCACAAATTTAGAAACCCCCAAATATGCAATAAGGTCATGCACAAAAATTATATTGCTTCCAAGTCTGACTATTCTACATGTTTTACCTTTGCTAGTCTTTTCTGATGAGATTTTCTCTCCCTAGAGTCGTGCATAGTGTCATATGCTAAAATATGCCCTTAGTGTTTTAGTTTTTGTGGTTTTGCCTGTATTTTTCATGCAACCAGTCTAGCCCTTTCTACATCAGCATCCCTATACAATTCCCTTTTGTTTAGCTTGGTAAGTGAAATTAGGGAGTTTTTCATTTATCTTACGCATGTGCAATGCAACCACTATTGACGCTTCTATTGCCTAATATGATAGTCTTTCCCTTACCATCGCCAACCTACACTACATTGGTCTTCTCCTGTCCAATATTGATATTCTCGAATAGATTCCTCCTTGGATCTTAATGTAGAATCTTTTTGAGGAGTGGCTTGTGGCAGCCAATATGGCATTCGTAATTTTTGTGAAGTTTCCCGAGCCATCTTGACATGGATTGGCCTCGTACACTCAAGTAAAGTGTCAATAATACAGTAAGGACTAACATTTTCTTCGCCAACCTATGCCTACAGAGTTGAGAAAAATAGCGAAATGGAAATGATAAAGTAGACTAAAGTATGTGCTCTTATGAAGTGTTAGACACTTAATCTAGTTTAACACATTATTATTTAAGCTTTAGCCTTTTTTCCAATCCCCAATTAGCCCCTAACAGCCCCCTGACCAGCCCCCAAATAGCCCTTAAATCAGCCCCTAACAGCCCCAATCATCCCCTAACAGCCCCTAAATAGCCCTTAAATCAGCCCCAATCAGCCCCTAACAACCCCCAAATAGCCCTTAAATCAGCCCCTGTAATCAGACCTTAATCAGCACCCAAACAGCCCTAAAATCAGCCCCTAGTTACTTTTATGACGTGTATAACTTATGCATGTTAGCTTCAACTTTCAGCTTCACTGCATGTTTGTGTTTGTTACATTTCTGGGCCCAAGGCTATGCATTGCAGCCATGTCGAATGAACAATTGATGGAAAATGGAAATCGGATGATGGACGAGATTGATCAAGCAATATATTGAAAGGTCAAAAAATGTTAGTAAGACTCTATGAAAGAAGAAAAATCAATTACTACTCCGTACACAAATTGCTAATCAAAAAAGGTTAGTAAGACTCTCTCTCTCTCTCTCTCTCTCTCTCTCTCTCTCTCTCTCTCTCTCTCTCTCTCTCTCTCTCTCTCTCTCTCTCTCTATGCTATTAAATTCATTTCCTATGTGCAGTTATCTTGCTACAAATCGGGCCATCCTTTTCTTGATGGCTTCTTAGTAATCTAAAGTTCACTTTATTTTCATCGGTTTTCGTTCTCATAATTAGGTTATGCTTCCTTTGTGGTATGTTTTTTTCACTAAAATCATATATAGTCCAGAATGCTGAAATGTTTCACAAATCCATTTAAGTGCCCCTATTGATAAGGCGGAGATAATTCGAGCCCAACCCCCAAAAATTTAACAGAAATTAAATCAAGAAAAGGCAAAGAAATGCGAAATATTGTAGTGTGTTAAACTTCTTGAACTAACTTTAGGTGAACTTGAGCTATGTTAGGAAAGCATAGGACATCTATGATTTTTGAATTGAAGCTTCATTGTAGAATTTTCAATTGTATTTGTAATTCCGTTCGAAGAAGAGGACAAGGATCCAAGTAATAGGCATCATTCTTCCAATATAGAGGTACTCCAAGTTAACTTTTTTTTTTCCTTGTTTGCAGCTCGTAACGAATTTGGATATTTGAAGAAGTAAGAACCCCAAACAAAACAAAAAAAAAATTAAAGAATAAAGAAAACTTGATTGTTTAATCAATGACTTAGGTAAGATGATTCATTATAGTTCTTTAGCTAAGTTAAATTGTAAAGCTTTATTGTGCTAGAGACTTGGAAATTCAATCTCGTTGCCTTAAAATTAGTCAAATGTGGTTTTTCTTGGTTTTGGTTACAATACTATTTGACTTGTGAGAGTTTTGTAATTTTCTTAAGTTTCCATCACAGCTACTCATTAAATAAAGCAAATTTTGATACTCTTGTACCATAGTCAACTCTATACTGCCACGTTTAGGGACTAAATTTTTTTATTAACATTAGGATTAGGGACTAAATTTGTAAAAAAAAACTCTTATGCTAATAAGGTATGATCTGAGAATATGCAGCATGGTTGTCACTCACCAAATATCCACTCTTAATCTTAACAAGTCCATGGAGCAACCATTTTAAGATAAATAAAGAATTAGTTGTCACTTATCAACTATTCTTTTGTGATTTCATTTTCTAACACCATCGTCAATTATGGTGAAAAACAGGGGTGGTGATGATCCAAGGGCAGTGAAGAAGGAAGAGATTGAAGCAATTGTAAAGAGTCAAGTTGATGAACTTGGTCATGGACATAAAGAGATTTGTGTATTTTATATTTTCGAGTCAATTTCACGTGTAAGATGTAATGTAGTTAAACTAAGAATTTGGGTATGGACAAAGATTTGTAAGATGAAAGATTTTGTATTCTAACTTGTGTTTGGTATAGATTGAGTTTGTTATTTTTGTGTTTGCATGGATTATTATGCTTGTTAATTAAGTGCTAAAAAAATATATAAAAAATTTGGGGAGCACATAAAATAGTTAAATATTTTTTATTTTTAATTAAAATTAGTAACGGGTATATCCGTTACTAATTTTATGCATTTTGAAAATTAGTAACGGATATAACCGTTACTAATTCGTCACCAACCGTTATTAATTTTTTCCAAAAAATTAAAAAAGTTCGATATTTATCTGTTACTAAACTAATTTGTAACGGGTATAACTGTTAAAAATTTATCTTAGTAACGGGTATATCCGTTACAAAAATCCGTTACAAATTAGTAACGGATATATCCGTTACAAAAATCCGTTACAAATTTGCAACGCCATATTTGTAACGGGTATATCCGTTACAAATAATTTTTGTAACGGATATTCCCGTTACAAATCGGGCCATATGGTGTAGTGATAAACCTTTCATAAAGCCCATACTTTTCGCCTTCGAGATTAGGGCATGTAAAATCTAAACCACTATTAGAAAAAAAAAAATTAGGGATAGTGGATTGACTAGACGAAGTCCTCTATACATATAAAATTCCGATGTAGGGTTACCAGCCACTAAGACTGAGACTTTCGTTTTTGAAATACATTCATTTCAAAATCAAGTTTAAGGATCACAGCTTCTTTTTACTTCCTTTTAATTTCATCAATAACTTCATTGGCTATTAGGATACTATCCGTAATTTGACGAGTATCCCTAATAAACGCATACTAACTTTTACTTATAACTTGCCCAATCACTTTTTTGAGTCTTAAGCATAGGACCTTTAAGAAAATTTTATACACCGCTAATATGAGACTTATGGGACAAAACTACTTGACGTCAGCTGGGTTTTGGGTTTTAAGGATAAGGGTGATGAAAGATGAATTTATACCTTGTGGTAGGAATCCTAATTCATAAAAATTAGTAAAACCTTGGATAATATCAAATTTCAGATATCCCACGAGTTCTTCACAAAGTTAAAATTGAAATCATCTGGACATAAGCCTTCGATCCTCCCCTGTGAATCTATCTTCAATATTTAATGAATCCATCACCAAAATAGATTTTAGTTCCAGACCCACGAAGGAAGTAGAAAACTGATCCAGTGCCTTAAAATTATTTTTGAAGAAACAAACCACTCCCTCCTTAACATCTCTTGGATTGGATACCTTAATTTTGTGCTAATGTCCTTTTCCCCAAATCCCCCAAAAATGAATTTAATCTAATGTTAGAGGTTTTGCATTCGAAAGTTTTCTCCGAAGAAAGCAAACAAGTTATTAATTCTTAAACTTGGAAGTTATAATAATTCTAAAATCAGCAAAACTAATAAATTTTCAGAAAAATAATTTATCCCATAGGGAAAATGTACTCATTTATTCCTTTTTGAAACGATCCAAAAATTAATACTTCTAATATTTAGGATCTGTGGAAATGCCTAGTAGGTCTAGTCTTATTCTCATATTTAACTAGGTTTTATTGTTTGGCCACAATCTGCAGAATCTACCTTTGTACTTATGGGTCCATGTTTAGAGGATTCTCAATCTGCATATTGTATAGTAGGTTTTGTTTTGCTTTAGTATGCTTATGGTGGCCATGCTGTTTGGTTCTCTTTTTGAAACTTCCAATATGCAGAATTTTTGGGTCTTTTTCGTCACTGTTAGGGTGTATAACGTGATGTAATTGTATGCAATGATGCACTTGGCTCCTTGTTCTATATATAATGAAATTTGCTGTTCAAAAAAATATTTAACTAGGTTTTACGAAAATCACGTATAAAAGAACCAATTTTGGGGTACTTTTAAGTTAGATAATTTACAAAGCCAAAAAATAGGTACACAAATACCAAACTATTTAGAAATGATTCTTTTCTAAGCCACATTGATCGATTCTCATATAATCCAAACATCCTCTTAAATTTTTTATTTGTTTTGTCTACCGGATTCTTGAAACTATGACGCAGTCAACAACTACACCATTTACCAAACAGTACTGTTTCATCTAATTTAGGTCATTATTTATTATAGATATCGGAAGGGCCTGCCTATTGGCACTCCGTCGATTATTAATGGCACTCCATGCAGTGCATTAGCTGCATGGTACTACATGCACTGAATGTGGTACTATGGAGTGTCAATTATAATTTTTAGAGTGCCAATAACGATTCTCGTACCAAAAATAATAATAATATTTTAGTAGTCCTTATCTATTCATTTGCTTCTGATCTCCATTACGATTGTTTGTCACTTGGGAATGAAAATGGGCAATGCAATCAGCCCGTCACATGTGTGACGAATTAATGGAAACCATTAGATGTGTGGGTTCCACATGAATCCTATCACGATCTAACGGTTCCATATGAATCCATCA
This sequence comes from Hydrangea macrophylla, assembly GCA_033977485.1. Taxonomy (NCBI): domain Eukaryota; kingdom Viridiplantae; phylum Streptophyta; class Magnoliopsida; order Cornales; family Hydrangeaceae; genus Hydrangea; species Hydrangea macrophylla. The sequence goes on along the minus strand of CM066984.1, from coordinate 79,832,398 downwards.
CACATGTGACGGGCTCATAGGATACTTTTCTCTAATATTAAGGTTATGTGTTCTGTTATTTATGACAGATGGAACTTGTATGTACGTGTATTGTATGGCAATCCAAGATTCAGTTCGCAAGGAGCTTACTAATTTAGTGTAATGCATGCTTCCCACATTTTGAATCTCAAATACTTTACAAGTACATGTGGTAGTGGAACCAATTTAACATCTCCAAATCAAATTTCAGTGGTCCAATGCCACATGAATGTATTTGAAAACATTTAGGATTCGAAATTTAGATACCATAAGTATTACTCATTAATTTATGTAGTATCATTAACACTAAAGCTGTAACTAGGGGTAGCCTGGACTTTGCTTCGCATCTGTAATTTGGTATAATAATAGGGTACACAAATTATTTTTTGGTTTTTAACTTTTAATTTGACACATGTTATCCATTTTTTTTTTCCTGATGTCATTAACGATTGTCCTTAAAAGATACAAATTGCGAGGCTTACGTGTTCCAATTAGTACTGTCGATCCCAAAGTGAAATTTAGCATAATTACGGAGTGGTAAAATAAATTTTAGCCTCAATTTTTATATACTCGAGAATTTATCCCACGTGTCCGCCACATAATGTGATGGTCAATATTGTGATCTCTTTGTTGTTGTAAGACCCACATAGGTGTTAGGTGATCTTGGGTCTTCTCAACCCCCAAAGGTAACAAATAAGGCCGTGAGTCTTTCCCTCACACTTAAATCGAGCACTTGCCCCTTCCACATACAATGTAGGAAACCCAACAATCTCTCCCTCACACATAGGCCTTTGATCGGCAAACTCTCAACTAGTCTCTCCTCCCTTATCCTCCCTTATGACTGTTAGGCTGAGATGTTATAACCAGAGCTCTGATACCAGTGTTGGGTGGTCTTTAATTGGTCTTCTCAACCCTAAAACCTAGCTCATAAGGTGAGGCTTTCCCTCACACCTATAACCTGACCACTTTTCCCTTCTACATCCAATGTGAAAAATCCTAACAATAAACTCCACAAAATACTCAAAATCAAAATAGAAGTCATATGTGCGTGAAGTGACAATAATAAATAGCACTTACAATTGTGCTTGTTTGTTCCACTGTTGTAACATAACTTTGGTGGTAGTTAATCCGATTGCACCATTAATTATCTACCTCCTTCATGTATTCCCAATTCTAACGTAATGGTGACAATATTCATCAATTGTTTGTTGTGGAACTTATTAGACAGTAAGCAGCATGGAAGATATCTTTATAAGTGCTAGTTATCGAATGACACATGTTATCAATTGATCTAAAAATCTTAAAGTTGTTAAATAATTGGGACAACAAAATATATATATATATATATATATATCAGGTTATAGTACTCTCTCATGAGAAATCATGTCTTGCACTTGGAGAGTTGAATTGGCATTGTGATATAACAGAGTGTGAGAGCGAGCTCTAACAAATTGAGACTAATGATAATGCAATATAATGCACGATAGATTGGGGAGGGGAGGAGAATTAAGTCTAATACCACCTAGAATCATAGCTTTGGTTGAAAATTCTCTAAAGAGTGTGCCATCTTTTTATTAAAGAAATGGCTCCTGTTTTGACCGTCAGATCGTATTTGCATTAAGGGCAGTGTTGTCATTTCATAATTTTTAAACACCATCCGACAGTCAAAACAGAGGACCTCTCTTTAATAAAGAGAGGGCGCCCTCTTTAGAGCCTGACTGTAGCTTTGATATATATATATATATTATGTTAAGTTATCATATGCTCTAAAACCTTAAGGGCATGTTTTGGTGAGTGTTTATTTCTTACACAAGATTTTATGCCTAGTCTACTAAACTTTTTTTAAAAAAGATCGATCTGTCATGCCTACCTACACTTGATTCTCACAAGAACCATAAAAAAAAATAAAATAAAATGGGCTTAAACTTAACCAAATTCTATTTTAGATATTTCCAAACAAGCCCTAACCTATTATGTGATTGGTCCAACAATGAATATATCAAGTTTTTACTCCCTCTCTCATCTGCAACATTGACTTGCACTTGAATAGTTAGCATACTGGCAAAATGGGGTGCGATAGTAAATGCAGACTCTGCACCAAATGAGGTTTGTGAGACTTGAACACAAGCCATATTATGCCTAGAGCTTGTACCCCTATGTAAAGTTACGAATTATTTTAAAAGAAATTAACCTAATAGAGAACGAGTCTACAAAACCTTGATATGAAGGGGCTTTATCCTTGTTGCGCACAAAACATCTGTACGCGTATATAAGCACGCGCATGCATGACTTGCATGTGTGTGAGAGAGAGGGGACAGAGAAATTTTAGAAACTTGGCGGATAACAATCTCAATTGGGGACTTTAGTCCCCAATTGGCGATAATTTATGTTTCTGTGCTTCAATTACAAACAATTAGTTTTGGTCTAAAGGTGTCAAATGTAGCTTCCAACCAATTGCTAATATCTTCGATTGAACCACATTTAATTTGTAATTGAATTGCACAAGTTAATTTGGCAAATAATTTTATTTTAGCTTTTATAATTCCATAATCAATTATGGACTTCAAAATCAATATCCCAAACAAGGCTTTAATCTCTGCTAATTTATTCATGGGTTAATTATATTTTATCCATTTGTGGTAATTAGGTCCATTTTTATTTTATCCTTTATGATTCAAAAGTGGACACTTAACCCCTTTACGGTTTTCGATTAAAGTGAAACTACTAAATTTTCTCTCAAAATTGCCACATATGGGGATTTAGTGTTAAAGTTAGCTCCACATAGAAAGCTTTAAGTGTCAAAATTAACTATATATAGGCAGTTAACCTCAAAATTAGCCCAACCCCACCCCTATCCGGTGGGCTAAATGATAGCATTGTCTTCACATAGAGGATTAACCCCAAAATTAACCTCACAAAGGAGACTAAAGGATCTTGCTAGAAACACCAATCGAGTGCACCGAAATGGTGCACCGAACGATCGGTATCGTCCATCTCGGTGGGCCCCACGCGATCAGGGCGTGGGTCCCGCCGAGATGGATGGCATCGAACGTTCGGTGCACTATTTTGGTGCACCTCGTCGGTTCCCCAATCATTTTCGGGAGGCTAATTAAATGTTAATATGTTTTGCCAATTTAAGAGTTTTCATCAGTTTTGAGGGAAATTTTAAAAATTTCACTTTAGTCCGACACCACAGAGGGATCAAGTGTCTACTTTTAAACCACAAAGAATAAAGTAAAAATGGAACTAATCATAGAGGTAAAATGTATTTGATCAAAATGTGCCAAGTGCCATGCATCCACCTACATCAAACACACTAAGATTGAAATTTTGAAATCCTGGTCCAAGTTCACATATTTGATCAAAAAGTATACATGAACAGAACATTTAATTTAGTGAATTAATAACCAAGTACATTTCTTTCAAATACAATTGCAAGCAGCCAGGTTCATTTTGTCATATCGCATAAAAATTTGCAAAGAATTTTTACACCAGCCCACAATTTTGAATAAAAAGCACCACTTACAATTATAAAATAGAAAACCAATCCAGCAATGTTATATGTGTATATACATACACTCCAATATTAATGAATTTAAATAAGAAAAGCCAATCGTAGTTTCTCCGCGAGATCCTCTGATGTCATGCTGACTTCCACATCCAACTGCATAAAATGGAAATTTAAACCGGGTGTCTTTTAAGTACATAATTAGTCAATCGAGCAAGACCACGGTTGTATGGGTGAACAAAAAAATTCTTCGGATCAAACCGGCCACTCGAGCTGACCAATTCGGCCGGTTATCTAAAAATAATTCATAGTTTAAAACCGAATCTAATAAACTAAAATCCACAAAATTTACCGAACCGACAAAACTAATTGAACAAATCGATGTACACCCATAGTCAGATGTAACCCATCAGTACGTATCATGTTTGTTCATTACATGAATTTGAATTTATAAATTATTTTTATGGAAAAAATTCATCAATCTAGAGTAAGTGTGAGGAAATCATACTAGTAACCGAATCATAATGTTACCAAACACAGTTTAGATTAAACTAGCGATCTTGTCTTCTTAAGTTTCATGGATTTCGTGAGTGAAATGAAAAGAATGAAAACTAGTTTTCTCGTATTTTCACTTGTATTTTCCTTCATGCTTAAATAATATTAAAAAATCAAATATTCTAAAATATACTGTAATTGTATATATGAATGAAGTAAAATAACTCACAAAATTTATGAAGTTTAATTGATTTTTTGACTTATTATCTTTTCTTATAATTTTCCTCATCATTTTTCTTATAAACCAAACAAAGGAAAATATTTGTTTCTCTACGTTTGCTTCTTTTTTTTTTTTTTTTCTTTCCCTCACAACATCGAAGAACTAAATAAAACCTAAGAAAATTTAAGAACGACCAAAAATGAAGAAACACAGAGCTATCTGATTATGACAAGAGTCTTCGGAGTTTCTATGTCCTAGATCTCCATCTTTGTATTGCTCTTATTGATAATCTTGATGAATTAATCTTGTGACATGCAAATTTATGATTATTTTTTTATAATTTTTATTTTTTTAACAAACATAGTGAAATGTCAGACTAATTTTTTTTTTCTTAATGAACTAATTCAAAATGATGGATTTCTATATTCATGGGCGGAGGCATCAAGGGACCAGGAGGGCCGGCACAGGTTCCCCTCAACTTTTTAAACTTATTTTTATACCCTACAGATTTTGCATTGTATTTGTGATCCTCCTGAAATTTGTAATTTCCCATTCTAAACTCATAATTCTAACTTTAATTTGGTCCTTAAATTTTTTAATTTCAACCCAAATAATATCGTATTTGCTCAATTAGCCTCAAGTAGTCAAAAACTCAAAAAAAAAATCTTTTGAATCAATTAGAGGTTTGTTGTTATAAGTAAAACTTGTAAAACATTTCTAAGTAATTAACCATATAAAAATAATTTTTCGTGAAAGAGTTATGGGAGAGATTAGTTTGTCTTTGAATGATTATGTTTTACCCTATAACCCACTATATTATATGAAACTCGTAGAACACCCACACAATATTTAAAAACCTAGAGAAATACAGAATTATAATATTTCTTTCCAAAAAAATCGGGACATTTAATTTAATCGACCCCTCTAGCTACAATTTCTGGCTCCGCCCTTGTCTGTATTATACAATTTAAAAAGAAATGAATAGTCTCCTTGAACTTCATAGTCCAAACAAAGACTGGGGGACCGAGTAGTAAGGTTTTCATCCTACATGCAGGTTGTTACGGGTTCGAGTCTTACTAGGTGGAGGGTTGATGGGTTGGAAGAGCACAAACTTCCTTTGTGTACTGCATGATTAAGAAAAAAAATAAAAATCTATTCATAGTCCAATCAAGCAACAATTAAATTGATTCCAAGCTCTGTGAATAAGAAATAGAGACCCACCATTCTTTCAATCTCTTTCCATATATGCTGGCAACCTTTCTTTTCTCAGTGCACTTACCCTTTAAGTTTTGCATGGGAGTAAGAAAACTCTTTAAGTCTAGACATCTAAACTTAAAAAAAAAAAAAAAAAACTTTAACTTAGAGATCATAATTAAAATATACTACCATTTCCATTTTCAAATTTATGATAGGAATGGATCAACTTGAAAAACAATGATAGTATCCTAGATGATATTCGAAACCATAAAGTTGTCATTTAAGAACAATTATGAAGTGCCATTTTTCATGACTTAAAAATAAAAAAAATAAAAATAAAAAAAGTAAAAATAAAAAAATAAAACACTTAGTCATGACGTAATTTCAATGACAAATGTTACTTCAAGTGTAAATACTGTCGTTCAAATTCAAGAAACTTCCAAACAAGCCATTATGACTCTATTATCTATGTTTTTTTTTGTTTTTTTTTATTTTTTAGTTATAAAGTGATGGTATATTTGTTTTAATACACAGCTGACTTCCCCCCAAAAAAATTTGAAATGTATATTAAAAGAAGGTTTAATTACCCTTTGCACCCTCATTAGTTTAGACTCGGTACCTCCTGTTTAAAAGTTGACACATTAGACTTTGACGTTATTAATTTGTGTCGACTTGCACCATCTGTCAAATTCCACCGAAGTCTATCAAACACGTCAAAAATTCTTTAAAAAAATGTCAGATATTGTTTTGATGAATTTTGAATTTGACGTACACAAGTTAAAAATTTCAGGGTCTAATGTGTTACCTTGTAAACTATGAGGGTCAGAGTAATAGTGTAAACAATCAAAGGGTTCTTAATCCTAAAAAGAATTGTACAAAGTGCTAGTAGCATACAGACCACATGTAATTATCAAGTATATATATAAGGCAAGAACCATACATAGGTGCTTAAATTGATTCGGATTAATGTTGATAAAATTAATTACCTTAGTAATTATGGTTATGTCCAAAGTTGTGCTATCGAGTGACATGTAACTGAAGTTGATGAGAGTTAGACGAAGCTTCTCTAGTTCGCCAAACAGTTGATCCATTATCAAATCTTTGCTTTTCTTGCAATGAATTCTAATAAGAAGGCTCCGATCAGAAACTCTTACGTCAATCTTGTTAAATGGCCGGTTGGAATCATTTTTAGAGTTCAGATCATGTGAAGAATTATATTCATCACCACAGATGATCTCAGATTGTTTCTTCTTCTCTTCCTCGAGAGTCTTTATTAGTTCTTCAAGTTCTTTTATGTACCTAATAGCATCTTCAAGGATAGAAGACTTGTCCAACTGCGTTAAAAAAAAAACAAAAAAAAATTTAACAAAACAAAACAAAACAAAACAAAAAAAAAAAAAAAAAAAAAAAAAAAAACAAAAGAATATATATATATATATATAAATGTTATTAAGAACAAAAAGGGAGTCATGAACAATAATCTGAAAAGTCCAAAGTTTTTAAGAATAATCTTAGTGAAATAATTATTCCAAATTGAGTTAATTACATCTCTAGAATATTCTTTCTGTATGTGAAAATTATGCCCATAGAGTGGCTATGACCATAGGAATTAATAGGTTGTATAGAAAAAAAAAAAAAAATTCCTGAACTGCATTTGTGTTTAATTGAAAATCCCAAAATGTGTGTGTGTATATATATATAGAGAGAGAGAGAGAGGGGTTGTATAGTGCAGGGTGATTGGTTAGATTTGGTCAATTTTGGAGTTGTTTTTCAACCCATCGCATGGTTCGATTCGATTCAATTTGATTTTTTTGGAAATACCCCGAAGCTGTCGAAAACCAAAATTAACAATAGAAATTTGGGTAAACGTCCCTAAACGCAAACCATAAGTTTAAAGTCTAATTTAATTCTTAATTGTTAAAAAGTCCTTAAAAGTTAGAATTTCACTTAATATTCCTCGACAATTAAGCAAATTTTTCCTTAAAATTCATATAAGTTTAGTAAAATTTGAGAAACGACTTAGTCTAGTTAGTAAAAAGCTTTTTATGTCATGCTCATACCAAAAATTCGAACCTTACTCCACTCTCCCGGACACTAAAGAATAGTCATGGACGAATGACATGTTCCTAATCATGATTCATAATAGTTCTTAACTCTAAAATAAGTTGACATAATGGACTTATCACTAAATGGGTAATGATATGTGCATATAAAGTGTGCACATAAAAATCTGGGACATCTACTTTAGTGGGGTCCATCCCTGTACACATAAGACTCACCAAAATAAATGACACATTTTATATACACATTTTATGTGCACGAATCATTACTCTCACTAAATTACCCACAAAACGAATATTCTCCACCCGTTTGAACTGCTAAAAAACCCAAAAAAAAAAAAAGGGTTTTTTTAACAAACTCCCGTTTTTGCACAAGTATATCAGCGATAGCGTTGCTCTGTATTGTAAGGAAGTCTTTATTTTGAAATATAACTATAAGGAAAAAAAATAATTTATTACCCAAAATTTTAATAGCTTCCAACATCACTTTCATTCTATCAAAATGATTGCTAAACATATGTACATAAACATAATTTCATATCATAGATCTAAAACTAACCCCTTAATAGTTACAACAGCTCTCTCTCTCTCTCTCTCTCTCTCTCTCTCTCTCTCTTCTCTGTGGGGGGAGTATCTGCTGTACAGATGATTTAACAAAGTAAAACAATAAAAAAGCTACCAAATTAATGAGATTCAAATGAACAATTAATATAAAATTCAATATATACCTTCTTTAGGCCTGGAATGAGGGCAGACAAGGCTATGAACCTCTTATTCAGATTTTCTCTTCTCTTTCTCTCAGATATAACACTCTTTTCAGACTGCAACAGAGTTCTACTCTTATACCAAACCTTCCTTGTTTTCTCAAACTGCCGCACCGCCTCGTCGTTGGGCTCCACGTGGCAGTTTAGATTTTCATAAAGCTTCGACTGAGAATGATCAGTTTGTGAACAACTTGGAATCCCAAAAGAAATAAGGTTTGATGATGAGGAAGAAGAACAACAAAAGCTTATTTTTGGGGGTGTCTGGCCTTGAGTAGAATTTTCAAAGCATTTGGGTTCCAAATTGAAAGAATTTAAAGTACTGAACCCTTTGATTGAATCATCAATAGAGCTTATCTGGAATTGGTTCATGAGGTCATGATGTTCCATTTCCTATAAATTGAGGCCAAAAAAAATTTAAAAAAAAAATTTCACTACAAAAAGAGACAAAACAGAATTGATATATATATATATATATATTGGCAAAAAAGAATGGTTAATACATATTAAATGGCATGAACATATAATTAATAATGGTTTCTTATGATATGTACGTGTATGTGTGTATGTGTATGTACCTGCTCAGATAACCATTTGGCATATGAGATGTCCATAGCTGCTGGCCACAATCTTTTTATTGAAGCAAAACAAGATAAATAATTGTGGTGGTGGAAGAAAATGCATGTATGAATGTGGATAGGTGGATGGGGGAAGTGGAAGGGTTATTTTGCGGCCTCCTCTTCTATATGTAAATACTCTCTCTCTCTCTCTCTCTCTCTCTCTCTCTCTCTCTCATATACTACCTTAGTTAGGTTACGTCACTCAATTGTCGCACTTAGTTTCATAAAATTAAAGAGGGCATTTAAATACTTCGGGTAAATTACATTTTACACCCAGCAATTTGGTTGTGATTCCACTTTGATTTTCATAGTTTAAATTTTGACATTTTGATCCTTTTATTTTCTATTTATTTTCAAAGTAGTCAGTCATCCAGTTTTGTTACAGTAGGTTAATTACATGATGCACTCGTACAATATCATTAAGGATAATTTTTTATTGAACTTCAATCTGTTAAAAATTGTAAGAGAAATTGATGAATAGTCTACATTGAACCTAAATTAAAAGTATAAGACAAAAGTGTCAAAACTGAAATGATAGAGACTAAAGTGAAATGATATTCAAACTATATATAATGGTGCAAAGTGCAAGTTACACTAAATATTTAACCCAAGGGTTATTATCTTGGCACGATTGACAATCTTGAATCCAACTGTCAATGTCTTACCCAAGTTGTGTGGAGAGTTGCCTTTGCATTGATTCGGGTAGTATATATGTCAAGAATAATATTGTGTGATTAATTTTCAGAATCGTGATTTGAGTGTTTTGGTTGCGATTTGAGTGTTTTGGGTTTTAGAGTAACAAAAAGATCACATTAATCACTACGGTATGATTGTCACATAGAAGAATTTCAGACAAATTTCAATTGCCAAAAGAAAATTTAGGGTGCAGTTGTTGTTCCGAATAGGGATTGGTAAAAGAAAAAAAAATTTATTTAATTATTTGGGCAATTTCTGGAAACCAAGTAATGAATCAGTGGTCCCTTTTGGTGCAGCTTAATCAAATAGATAATAGTTTTTTTAGTTTTTAAGATTATATCTTTTATAGAACTCAAAATAAATAGTGAACCGATTTGGCACAAAAGGTACAACAAAATGACACATTATTATTAGAAATTAAGACTAGGAAATTGAATGCATTATACTTGATTGTATTATTGAATTTTACATAAAACCCAAATACTAATAAAAAAATTAGGGAGTTTTTTTAATTTTTAGGGAAGGCTTAAGTGTATTAAAATAACTTTTTTAGGATGCCTCTGCTTGTATAGGGGGTGTATCTGAAAAACATGCTTACCAAATGATTGTCTTAGAAAAAATGCGATAACCAAAGTAGGTGTATCTGTAATTCACCCAAGAATAAAATAGTAACTATATACCATTGCACGTGGTACAACTGATAAATCATTTAAAGTAAATTTGGAATTCAAATTTTGAAATCATAACATTATTCAAGAGTAAAACTACTTCTTTCCAAATAAATTTAACAGATTTACTAGTAGTTGCACACAAACTACTACATGGGGTATTAGGACAATAAAGTAATTTACCTTAACTCATTTGCAAAATTACTTCAGTGTTCTAATTTTAATAAAGTACTGGAAGATACTTCAATTTTTTAAAATGTGTGTACATCTATATAATATAAGAGAATACATGGTAGGACACTTTGAACCTTTTTATATAATTAGTTTTTAATTATAACTTTTTAATTTTAAATTTTCAAAAATTTGAAACTCTCCCCACGTTTTACACATTTAGCATTTCCCTCCCCTCTATATATTTATATAATTAATTCTCCAGCTCTCAACACTCTCATATTCTCTAAATTAAATATGTATCTGCATATTAGTATTATATATATACAAACTCTTTTTTTTTTCTTTTTTTTTTTATAAAAATTATTTTTACAAACATTTGATAAATTTAGGTTTGAGTCTTCTTTTTTTTTTTTTTAGAGGGGGGAGTTGTGGCGGGGGAAAGGGAAACTACGATTATTTTTGGTTTAAGACAAACTCTTTTTTTTTTCTTTTTTTTTATAAAAGTTATTTTTACAAACATTTGATACATTTAGGTTTGAGTCTTTTTTTTTTTTGTGGGGGGGGGGGGGGGTGGTGGGGGGGTGGGCGCGGGGGGAACTCCAAATATTCCGATCCATTCCCTCTGTAGGAAGGGCCCTCTTTGGGAAGGGAAACTACGATTATGTATTTATTTATTCATTCAAAAATTTTTTTTTTTTGATTACCTACCTGATCTAGACTGGACACACACACACACACCCCAACGCACACACACAACTCATCCCAAATACAACCCAAGCCTCACATTGGCCCACTGCAAAGCCCAGTAAATATCACTCATTCTGATTGACGATCGCACGGGGGGCAAGTAGTGGAATTCCCACAGGAGGATTCGAACCACCAACTTTCCACTGGGAAGAAGGGGCGGCAGTACCACTTGAGATAGAGCGCTCGTGGTATCTACGATTATTTTTGGTTTAAGACAAACTCTCTCTTTATTTATTTATTTTTATTTTTTATTTTTTATTTTTATAAAAGTCATTTTTACAAACATTTGATAAATTTAGGTTTGAGTCTTCTTTTTTTTTTTTCCCTATAATCCTATTGATTCTATATGTTGCCAATGGGCCAATTTTCCAACATAATAGTCCAATAATACGTCCCCGTTATCCATGTGTTGGCGCCACCTTTTCTCGCATTTATTAATCGGCTTGTTAAGTTACATAAAATCAAGTTGCTTTGCAATTCTTTTTAGATTTCAACATCTAGAAAGAGTGCTTAAGACCATTTCAAACAATTGGTCCCACTACCTTTTATTTTAAACTGCAGTTTAAGGATTGCTTTTCCTCCTTTCCCTCACTATATTTCTATTGTTTAGTGTGCCAATTAAGAGTAAATATCTTTGATTCTTGATTATGATAGCTACTGTTTTGCTTCTTTTTTCTATTTCCTTTTTTATTATTTTAACGGCAACAAAAGAATCTAGTTTTAGATCACAACTGCAATTATCAGGTAAGCAATATTGAAATTAGATATCAAAACCCTTTTGGGGGTATAAGTGGAGCTCAAGACCTACTTGAAATAAAAGATTTTTACAAAGCTACGAATTGGACGTATTCAAAATTTGTTTTTTTTTTTTCCTTTGTCTTTTGTTTTGCTTTAAAAAAGGAAACATATTTTTTTAAAAGTTGTGAAAAACTTAATCTATATGGTCGATCATAACTTTTTGAGCAATCAGTATAAGTGATTGTATTTGTGATGTTCAAGAAGAGTCAAGATTCCTGAGGTAGGAAGGCCAAGATGAATGAGGAGATATGAAGTGAGTAGGGGTGGCAATCGTGTCGTGTTGGGTCATAATCGTGTCGTGTCATAATCGTGTCGTATTATAATCGTGTCATTTCTAAACGTGTCAAAAACCTAAACCCATACCCGTCTAATGCATTTCACGTGTCACCCATTTAACCCACCAACCCGTGTAATGAACAAGCCGTTTTCTCGTAACATTTATTTATTTATTTATTTTTGCTTGTATAACATGACCTATTTATAGATTGACTTCATGTAATAAAAAATCAAACATAGAGGAAAAAAAATGAAGAGGCACGATTCTAAGAATACAAGTCTTCCCACCTAATGTACCAACTACCAACAAGTCAACAACAGTAAATGATCAATTGTTCCAAATTTAAGCTAACTAAGTCGCAAATAACAATATCTAACTATTATACATGTATTAAAAAAATAAAAAATAAATAAATATTACTTTCTTTTAAAAAAAATGTATTAAAAATATATATATATTTCCAAAAATATCCTTTATAATCGTGTTAAATGGGTTGACCCAATTAAAACATGACCCAACCCGTTTATTAATCGTGTTAAATGGGTCGACCTGTTTATGACCCATACCCGTATAAGCTAAACCCAAACCCGTTTAATTCGTGTCGTATTCGTGTCGTGTTGCCGTGTCGTGTCGAAAATTGCCACCCCTAGAAGTGAGTATTTATTCCACATTGCCTGCTACTACAACAATTCTATGGATGACCTCCTGAGAAATTTTTTGTGTTTACGCCCAAAACAGATAATATTATTACTAAATAGGGGATGGGTAGTTACGGTGTTGGCCCAAAAAAACTATCCTAGACGCGCCCTTAATCACTAATGATTAAAAAAATTGCACTATCAGAAAGTAATATAACTTGAAAAACTTAAAGGTTTATGTATTTGGGAGAGCTTAGCACTTTTTGTCGGTTAATCAATGAACTAGATTTGATATGCCCTTTATATATTGTGTTAAAATGTCACGTCTAAAATTACTTTAAAATCAGACTCTTTGTTGAACACACATGAACTTGGTTTCAATGAGACGCAAATAAAAAATGAGAATGTGACTGAATTTGATCATAATTTAGGCATTTCTAAGCAAGCTCGAAATATATATTTGCGAAATGAGATTTTGAATACCTAATCTTTGTATTTGGTCATATTCCATATTTTTTCGTTCTTTTTTTTTTTTTTTGGATTGGAATCATGCTTTATTGCTCTGGTTTTGTTTTCTTTTAGATTGAACTGTCTAGACTGATAGACGTTCGGATATGCCCTCGTATTTTAAATTAACTTAGTTTCACATAATTTGCTCTCCATAATTTTTAAAGATGGCACATTCGACCTTATAATTTCTAATTCGGGTCAATTTCCATCACCAATTTTGATAAAAGCTACTCCGTTCGTCTCATTTAATGTGTTTATTTTTTATTTTTTTTAACATTACAAAATTAATGTCTACTGTGATAATTTTTTAACTACTCCTACTTTTCAACATTATTTTAAAACATGTTAAATTTATGATGAATTTTGATGAAAAATGCAAACGACAAAAATTAAAAGAGGTGACCGATAGATACCTTATCATCCATTTAAGAATGAGTTATTTGCCATTGGGTTGTGTCGGTGCTCTATCAAATTTAGCATTTTTGTGCATATATTGTAATGGTTTGTGCTTCTTCTGTTTTTTTTTTTCCTTTTTTTTTTTTTTAATATGGAGGAGGAAGAGGATGAGATTCGAACACCGAATCTATGCATGAGGTTTGTGTTTTATTTAATATGTCAACAATATATTTGGACGAAAAATGTTTTACTCTTTAATTTGAATCTTATATTCGGTCCTGTAATACTTGAATAGATGTATCATATGTTGTAACATTAATTGGGGCATGTAGTGAAATCATAGCATTACTCAATTTGGACAGTACTAAACAATTTTTCTTGATGCATTCATAACTACTAAGGGTGTAAACGGTTCGGTTCGCTGTAATTTTTGGCAAAATCGATCGATTTCGGTTCGGTTCGGTTCGGTTCGACTCGGAGTGTGTAAAATTTCAATTCGCTTCAATTTTTATACTACACAAACTAATAAAAACAGACCGAACTGATCGGTTTGGTATGTCAGTTTGGTTCGGTTTTCTTGGATTCGTAATAACTACCACTTAAGAAATTTAAACTTATATATATGTAATTGTTGTCAACATTTAGCATATGCCAAATCAAGATTCCATACTAACGAATTCTTTAAAAAAAAAATTCAAATAAAATTAAAAATATATTTAGCTCAACACTAGAACATCAGTTGGCATTGTGTGTATATGTGCGTCCGTATGTGCTTGTATATGTATAAACTTGATGTGCACGTGTGGTATATGTCTTCTTTTCTTGTCTCTTTTTCTTTTGGGATTTTTAGAAATCAGTGTATAATTTGTGGGGATTTGAAAAATCAGTCATGTGCTTTTTCAAAATACAATGGATATCTATTTAAAACAATAAAGTTATGTTTACATCAACTTTTGATGTTTTCCTAAATAAGATACAATAAAATTACCCTTTTACCCTCATCTTCTTCCTCTTCATCACCACTACCAGCGACCAACCACGTCCATCGGTCGCCGCCTCCACCACCACCACCTGCCGCAGCCACCTCCCTCTCTCTCCCATCCACAACCACCACACCACCACCAAACCCCACCTCCCCACCGTAGTTTTTGGTATTTAAGCCTTCCATTTATCTGCAACTTCTGGAACGGATGGGACTTTTCCCTCTCAAACTTGACTAGCCTTCTTCACCACCTAAGAGAGAGAGGAGATCAAAGAGTGCTCTGTTAATTTTTTTTTTGAGAGGGAGAGCACATAGATTTTGATGCAGCAAATAATAAATGAGCATTAAAAAAATTCAGAGAGAGAAAGCAACTCAATGGTAGCATTGAATCTCAATTCTAGATTCACCAAAGACAAAAAATCTAAAAATTTGAAACCTAAAAAAAAAAAATTAATAAATAATTAAACATCACACATATCAAACCCCAAAAAACTTCCAATGCTCCATAAAATTTCAAAGAAATTTCAACTAAGAAAAGAAAATTTGCAATCAAACCTACAAAAATTGTAGATCTGAATTTGTGCACTGATGGAGGTTGTGGTGGACTATAGAGAGAGAGAGAGAGAGAGAGAGAGAGAGAGGAAGAAAACCATACATTATACATATGTTTATCAGTATATATATATACACAGAGAGAGAAGGTAAGAGATACATATGTATGTATATATATATATATACACACAGAGAGAGTAAGAGAGAGGTTGGGATTGGGGTTTGGGTTGGGGGTGGGGGCGGCGACCAGTGGTGGTGGCCGGTTGCGAGGAGAGAGAGGAGATTTTTTTTTTTTTGGTTCTTAGAGAGAGGAGATCAAAAGTAGGGCAATTTTTTTGGTTGGGCATTCCCAGATTTTTTGGTTGACATCAAAAGTTGGGCATTTTTTTTTGCTTTGGTTCTTAGAACGAGTTGGATTTTTTTTCAAGTTTACCCAGATCAAAAGTTGGGAATTCCCAAATTGTCAAGACCCTTAGGGGTTGTTTGGGCATTTTTGTCTTTTTGCCCAAAAGTTGATGTAATTTTAATTTGGAGTTTTAAATAGATTTCATTTGTATTTTTAAAAAGCATGTGACTGAGTTTTAAATCTCTACAATTTATAGACTGATTTCTAATAATCCCTTTTCTTTTCTTTTCTTTTCTATTTATTTTTTATTTTTTATATTTATGTGGATTATAGTAGGACATACACACACCCATTCTACCTCAACCTAATTCTAAAGTCATACAATAGCCCATAACAAAGCCTAACAAGATCATTCATTCCGACTGACGAATAAAAAAAAGTACATGTGTTCTGAGTTCTCAACATACTATGTTGTTTCATGATATATATTCTTCCTAGAGTAATGGTATGCTTTGAGTAATTCAATGCTTCTTAAATTTTGTAATCTAAATATATATGACATTAAGACTCGTGTGGGTCAATTCAACACTCTCTAATTAAAATTTAATAGACCTACTATTACATAAATTTAAAAAATATTTCAAATATAAAAATTAGTGACCAAAGCATTGCTCACTTTCTTGTCCCACACGTACAATATAATCAAGATTTGAAGCAATCACAGCAACAACCACCAAAATAAGAACCCAATAAAGAAATGTACAAATGATTAGAAGTCATATCAAGCCCATACTTAGTACTGATGACCAGGCTAATATTCTAACAATATTAATTACGAAACACCTAAGTCATTTAATTGAGAGACGTCTAGTTACTTTTTGGAGAAATTATTCCAAATGTATATGATCTCTTTATTATTGTGAGACCCACACGAGACTTATAAAATACTTAAATTATAATAAAATTCAGAGTAGTTACCTAATGTAATTTTTTCAATGTATATGTGAATTTATTTGTACTTGGTAAATTCAACACCACTACCTAAAGTCTACGGGTTAAAAAAGATGCCTTTGCTATTTCCTTTGTCTTAAATTAAGAGACTGTTTGCACCTAAAAAATACACTTTTTAAGTCAAAGTTGTTTAAGGCCGATCGGAAATTTTTTAATCGGACTCATGAGACCGATTGTAAAATTAATGACCAAGTGATTGGTTATTAATTGTTTGGACTGATCACTGTTTGATCGAGCTGACTAGCATCTAAAAAATACACTTTTTAAGTCAAAGTTGTTTAAGGCCGATCAGAAATTTTTTAATCGGACTCATGAGACCGATTGTAAAATTAATGACCAAGTGATTGGTTATTAATTGTTCGGACCGATCACTGTTTGATCGGGCTGACTAGCCTTACAAATAGGACTGCCAATCATCTCACTCGGACTTGCCAACATTAACAATCGGACTACTACAGATCGGTTTGGCCTTATGGACGCTTGATTCTGGTTATAAATTCTGCCACTTTAGCTGATCATTCTGTAATTATGTCCATTTTTATTATGCACCTTTAATGGTTCTGCCTTGAAACATAGCAGAAAAGTCATATATAGCCTAAACGTTTATTATTCAATCTAGCTAGGCTATGATTGGATTTTTGCTTTATTACTCTTGAGAAGTAGGGCTGCACAAAAAATCTGTCACCAAAAGACCCGACCCGACCCGATTGGGTCGGGTCTGAAATGAAATGGGTCGGGTCTGGTTCGGGTCCAGTCAAAAGACAAATATTTCAGTTCGGTTCGGGTCGGGTCTGGGTCAAGCCAATAGATAAACTGTTTTTGCTAATTAATTGTTTATTTTGGTGACAAAGTACTCATTTTTCTTTTCATTATATCCATGAATATATAAAACATAACCACTTCATTAATTTGAACTTTTATAGGTTGCACATCATTATATCCATGAATATATAAAACATTATATCCACTTTTCTGATGGTGGGAATTAATTTTCATGACTCTCCACCCTCATCAATTTTTTTAATGGATATATTATACATAGAATAATAGGTATCCACTAATGAACATAAATAAAAATAGTAATAAAATAAAATATAAGAAAAAATATATATTTTAAAAAAAACTGGGTTGTGGCCCAGACCCAACCCGACCCGAACCAAAGTTACTGGGTCGGATCGGGTCAGGTCGGGTCCAAACCTCATCGGTTCGGGTCTGGGTCTCAAAACATGGAACCATTCATAATCGGGTTGGTTCCGGTTCTGTAGGGACCCGACCCGACCCATGTGCAGCCCTATTGAGAAGTATTATGGTGGGCCATCCCATTTGACCACTAATGTTTGCATTAGTATCAAGTTTCAAGGACTTGGTTAATCATACTTCGGGTATCACATTGCTGCAATCGGGCTACCAAATCAATGGGCTGCCACTTCATGGCCAATCAAGTTACAATAGCTTAAGCCAAAATCATGCCAATCAAGTGATAAAATTGGTGGAGCCCGATTCAATTTAATACCAGAGCCCGGTTGCCATTCAGTAGTTCTTCATTTGGCTATCAACATGATATTCATCTGTCTTTTGTAAAGTACTAGGGTGGGACCAAACATATCATCACTTATCACGTGACACATGGTGGCTTACCTATTAACTGACAAATCTCAATGGTCAATGCACTGTCCAAATATTTGGCAATCAGTCCGAAGCCATGTTTTGTCATGGTTTCTCTGCAATCGGGCTAGGTGATGATTCAGCACTTCAAAAGTTGCGGCTACCTTTTGGAAAACTGTTATGACGGGATCCACAAATAAGAATTTGTGACTCATATGGTGTCATCCCTACAATTTCTCTATAATTAAATATGTGATATATATTATCACAATGTTGATTAGGGAAGGATAACATTTTGGTATATGGAATTATTATCAAGATATGTCAGGATAATATTCAAAATATTATCACTTTGGGAATAATATCAACATATATATGGGATATCCTTTTACTTGGTGGCAAAGCAAGAGGAATAAAGCCAACATGTGGACCAGATTCAAGATTCAACATATATATATACTTGTATATGTATATATTTGAAGATAATGATGGCAGCTTTTATCAGATTTTGGGAGATAAATCTGGTAAATTATACCAGATTATGTATTGCAGATTTACTTGTCTTATCTCAATCAGTCATGGCCGCTATAAATCAACAGGCAGGCCAAGCTTTCAAAGCACTCCGCGTCACTTCGACAAATGCATTCAAAAAAGCATTCTTAGCACTCTAAGCATTCTTTTATTTTTCTTAGGCTTTCCTAGCTTTTATATTACATCCATTGTAATTCCTTCTTGTTTTTAATTAAATAAAAGTCTATTTTATTTAATTTCTTTTCTTCATCACTTGCTAGACTTGTGTGCTTCAACACTGTCTAGGGACCTTAGGTGAGGGTACTTTCCTACTCACCTTTCACAATCGCCCGTTAGATGTCAGATTTTCAAACCTTGTGTATCACTCACACAAGTGCTTTTAGGAAATTTTGTTTTATAAGTTTGGGTCTACCTCACAAAGCTCTGGCACGCCCGAATAAACATATATAGCAAACAGAGACATCTTTTCTATTTTGAGACTTTTTAAAAAATTAATGTATTTCAACTAAACACTTTTGAAGTTTTACATTTCTTACATAAAACTCTCCTATATTTATATTTATTTAATGTGACAGTTAAATTTTGAATTAAAAAAAGAAGCGGCAATAATGAAAAGTTTAAACTTTTGAAAACAATTTTTTTTTTTTTAAAAGAGAGAGATTCCTAACTTTTAATTTAGGACCGTGGGAGCAGTACTACTTATACAATGTTGTTTCTACCTAGGCTACCTAGCTTGAACCTGTCATAGCATTTTTTGCTTTGTGAATCTATGAAATATAATCAGGTTCAGTAATCCTCTCATTTCATTTTTCTATTCTTTAGAATTCTCTTTTTCTAATAATAATGCTAGGCACACACTCTAAATCACACTTTAAATAACACTTTTACTTTAAATACATGTACACTGTGTTGTGTAAGTGGTGTACAAAAAAGTGTAAAAAATTCAAACAGCACAAAATATATGCATTTAAAGCATATAATGTGATTTGGGGTGTGGTTTCAGGTTTGGGATGTGTTAGCACTTCTCTTTTTCTAAAACCAAAATATATTTGGTCCCATGATCCCATCACCTCCAAATGGCCACAGTGGCATCCACTACTGTAAATAGATGCACCACAATTTCTAGCACTAATGTTTGTAGCGCCTAAATGTAAATTTAAGAGATGTGTCTTTCTCTTTTCTGTGTCACTGTGGGGTCCAATGACATCACAAGAGATATATAGACACATCTTTTGAATTGTGTCTCAAAAATTATGTATTTAGGTGTGTCTCAATCTTTACTCTTTTTTATTACAAGATTTAAAAGAAAAATTTAGGAGACCTTAGAAGATACTCTAAGTTGGCAATCAACTAAGTATTTCCGGAGATATATTCTCGAAAATACACACGCTTCGTCTATGTTTTTTTAAGATTGCTTTGGCTATCATCCACTTTTTTTCTGTTAAGAAATAGACTTTGACAAATTATTCTATAAATTTTGGTGCTATTAAATATTCTCACCAAATTTCTTTCTACACATGTATATTGCAATGCAGAAGAGTACATACATTATCTTATTTTATGCACATTGATGTAGGAAGGATTTGGTAGGTATATTTAGTAAATCTCAAATATTTTCTAAATCCATATTTTACCCTCATTAAAATTTCAGCCAACCTACGAAAATCCGAGTAGCAAATCAAATTAAGAATAATACCAATGGATTCATTCATCACTCTTACTTTGTCACCAACCAACTAAAACCAACATCTTTAATCATTCATGTTGGGGATTTACCTTCAAAATATAAAATATTTATTGAATAAAATACTAATTAATAATAACAGAAAAATCGATTTTTTTATCGAATCGCGAATCGTATAATGTTACCTCGAAATGGTATGAAATCACTTGTAATATCAAACTGTGAATATATCAAATAATCAAGAAAACAACAAAGAGAAAAGAGAAAAGAGAGTTAAAGTTTCTCATAACATGAAAATTGAATGAATAAATATAATACTCTCTCCGTCCCTTTTTTTGAGTTTATCTTTGGGAACTCAACTTATTAAGGGGACAAAAAGAATCTACAGTTACTTTCCACAATTGCCCCTAATCATCACAATAATTTTTTTAGTTTTGTCTTGGTGTAGATTTCAAGAAAGGGTAGTTTTGGAAAGTAAGTAAAAATTGTATACTAATTTAGGAAGGGTGATGCTAATGCCAAAGCACAATGTGCTTTGGCATTAGCACATTGTGCTTTGGCATTAGCACTAGCCTTTAGGAAAGTGGACACTAATTTTGGGACATCCCAAAATGGAATATAGGACTCAGAAAAAGGGACGGAGGGAGTACAAAAAGAAAAGACAGTAATAATATATCTAGGTATACAGTATTACCCTAATATAAAGTAAAAGACTAAATTACCCTAAGACTAATAAAACTAATTCTAATAGCTAACTCTAATACATACCACAAAAAAATCACATAGTTAGGTTGAGTAGGGACTAGGTCGCTCTCTTTCAGACGTTCGCACCTCTCACGGTAATCACCGGTATAAGAGAACAATACGTCGAATCCAGGATACTATAACCCAGCTCTAGGCTGTGATTATCCCCAATCTCCACAATTTGGGAAAAACTGAAGCTTCTCCCAATACCTTTATTTGCCCAAATATAAAATATAATATATACACATAATAAAAGAAGTAATATATTATACTAGCACTATTCCATCTCATGGACTTATAGTCATATTGCATGTGTTGTATAGAGAATAGGCCCCCAGCCTTATATTTTTAGGCTCAAGAATATGATTGTTGAAAAACCCATAGTAATTGAAGTTTAAGCCAATTAACTAGCCTCAATAATCACATGTGTTGTATGGGCTAATAAAGCTAATCCAATAAATTTGTGTGCATAATGGTGTATAATACCCACTAATAAGTTTCATTAGTTCATCAAATAATGACTAAACTAATGTTACAAAACAATGTAATAAAATAAACAATTATGGGTATAAAACCTAAAAGAATTTAGATAAAAAAGCTATATTTTTTTATTAAAAATATTCCAACAATCCCCCACTTATTTTAATAAAAATAAGAAGCAATACATTATAACAAAGATAGAATGTCATGTATCATGAAAGTGGCACTGCCTTTAAGCCTTCAGTTAGTGTTTCAGTATTCCCGTATTAGAGTTGGAGTAGCTTAGCCGTTAAATAATGACTACTTAAGGATACGTAAAAGCACGTCACACACATGATACCAGGTATCCTCTAAGCTTCATAAGCCAGCACATTATTCGGCATTGTGCTTTATCCCAGTTTTCATGAGTGCTCTAGAGATTAGCCCAATCTCATAGGAAGCGGCTCCACTTCCACACTCATATAGGTGAGTCTATGAAGAATGCTCCTGTAACTGAGACATCCCACCCATAAGGGATATAAAATTCATTAAGAGATAAATCTCAACCTCCCATGAACGTCACAGGATTATATGCACTTATATCATAGGGATGGACAATATGTCATTGAGACTTTAAGAGTGGATATCCACATTCAAATCACTCTTTGATTCGTTTGGCCCTTTAAATCTAGTTCTTGGGATCGCCGGTACCTTGGTACGGTATCCTCATAGGTGTTTTATTATAATTTTGGGCTTAAGTCTTATCCCCCTCGATGTACATCAAACCTTTGCCTCTTAGCTAGAGCTCTTTATAACTCAATTTATTCACACATGTGTATAACACGTAACAAAGTTTTGGATTTCAGCACTATGCCTCAATGGAGGTGCTTCCACATAGATAATTCATTTTTTACCCTTGAGTACTTTTGATCACCAACATATTTCACACGCCAAATGGTGGGTTTAATAATAATTGTATTCTTTCTCAAGACTCCACGATTAAACAAAATAATAGTCATTTGTTTTTAATTGTGAACATTAAAAGTTCAACTCATGCCACTTTACCCTCAAGGTAAATGCACTTGGAATTTTTTTAGACCTCAAAGTAAATATCTTCTAATCCTCATAATAAAGTATCAAGGCATTAATTGCATATCATCACTTGAATCATTATGATAAAGCTAAGTAGCATATGATTTTAAAGTAAATAGACGCCTCTTTTCAAATTGAGGCAACATTTTTTTTCCTTTCCACATCACCACCCTAAAAAATTGAAGTAACTCACAATTTTGAACCTATTAAATAAATATATATGGTTCACTACCAAAACCATTTGGAGTTTAAAAAAAAAAAATTAATATTCAAACCTTACCAATTGCTCAAAATTTCTCAACCATTTAAAATACTAACTCACTTTTTTTAGCAAAAAAAATACACATCTCAAATTACACATCTTTTCAAAATATTATCTAAAAACATGAACTTCTTCTCAAAATGAATACACCCTTCTTTTCTAGAAGAACCAAAAGCAGATATATTCACAATCTCAAAAATTATTTGAGATTCTCAAAAAATATTGCACACCCAAAATAATAATTTCTCCAATAATTTAGCATTGTAATAACCGAGGTTAATATTGCTCATCTAATCAAAAGAAACCAAACTTGTAACTTGTTTGGAAAAATTCATAAACTCTTACTTCTCAAACAATTCACATCTCTTTCAAGAAATTTACGTTGCCTGGAAGCTTCTCATATACTCATTCATTAGTCTCCAAAATTCACAAGCTCAAAATTTCTAGAAAGCTTCTAAAAACATACTTGCAAAACATCTCATAATATTGATTCTCCAGATTTTTTAATGAAGCACCATCAATCTCTCCTTCATAAAATACTATGATTTTCTAAAGTACAAATATGAGATCTATGTATCACTCAATGAGCATAGAGTTTTGTGAAAATAAATAAATAATTATTGCCAAAAAAAATTTCATTTGCCAAAACTGATTAATTTTTTCATAAGAAAAAAAATGCACAAACATTGGGCCTCTAAATCAATTTAGTTCTATAAAAATTAGTAAATATCAACTTCCAATGGTTAAATATTTTACAACCAATTATTCCAAAAAATTTCATGAATTGGACCCAATAAAAACATGCTTCACAAGTCTAACCTTTTCATGAATAAACAAAAATTCGAGAAGCCCGTGTATATATATAGACAAGGGCATAAGTATAGTACTGCTAGGCCAATGGTGGCAAAGCAAAATATATGAATTAAAATTACTAAACAAGTATTCTTAGGAAATACTTTAAGAACTACGTGAGTAATGATAATTCTCTCAAGCATACTTGTCCATAATCAAATAAAACCAACAATTTATTCTTTTTGAAGAGAACAAAAACTTTTTTTTATATATTAAACCCCCACTATTTTCTCCATATGTATCATGTATCTCTCCCGAAAACAAAAAATGCAAAAAACATACCTCTAGTATGGACAGGGTTAACGCAAAAAGGAAATAAAATCTTTTACTGTATACTTCTAATTTGTGAGAAATCCATCATCCATTTCAACTTACTCCAATAATTAAATTTGTCACTACATTCAAATTGTCACTTCACAAATTTCAACAAACACATCAAATTCAATTGGTGACAAATGAAAAAATAAGAGAGATGAATCGTCTTAAAATTGTTGATGATTTACCTCCGAAACACAAATATTCATTAAATAAAATAATAATTAAATAACAACCTAAAAATAGATTTTCTTACCGAATCACGAATTTCATAATGTTACCTCGAAATGGTATGACATTGCTTGGAATATCGTACCACAAAAATGCCACATAGTTGGGTTGAGTGTGGATTAGGTCGCTCTCTTTAAGACGATTCGCGCCTGTCACGATAATCACCGGTGTAGGAGAATAACACGTCACCTCCAGGATACTACAACCCAGCTCTAGGCTGTGATCATCTACAATCTGCACAATTTGGGAAAACCGAAGCTTCTCCCAACACCTTTCTTTGCCCAAATATAAAATACCATATATACACATAATAAAAGAAGTAATATATTATACTAGCACTATTCCATCTCATGAACTTATAGTCATATGTATAGAGAATATGCCTCAAGTCTTATATTTATAGGCTCAAGAATATAGTTGTTGTAAAACTCATACTAATAGAAGTTCCTAATTAACTAGCCTCAATAATCACATGTGTAACATATGGGCTAATAAAACTAATCCAATAAATTTTTGTGCATAATGGTGTATAACACCCACTAATAAGCCTCATTAGTTCATCAAGTAATGACTAAACTAGTGTTACAAAATAATGAAATAAAATACATAATGATGAGTATAACACTCCCAAAAGAATTTAGATAAAATAATATATGTTTTTTTTAAAATATTCCAACAATTCCCCTCATTTCCCTTAACAAAGATGTGCAATTAAACACATCGTGATATTTCCTCGTGAAAGAGTAAAGAAAAAGAAAACACATAGTGATATCATTTCACGACCCAAGTCTCACTCGGTAAGATATTGTTAGCTTTGGGTCCAATCCCTCACAGTTTTGTTCTTGGGCCACTTCCTAAAAGGCCTCATACTAGGGAGACTTGGAATCACATATATATATAGCACATCATTTTTTCCACACCCAGGCGATGTGGGATGAACTTCCCATAGTGTGTAGCCTTCCCACACTTACTGCAACTAAAAAGGCACCTACAACAGCCCGTCCACAACACCAGGGTCGTTACATTCTTGGGTCTCGCTCTGATACCATTCTGTCATGACCCAAGTCTTGCTCAGTAAGATATTGTCCTCTTTGGGTCCAAGCTCTCACAGTTTTGTTCTTGGGCCAATGCCCAAAAGGCCTCTTACTAGGGAGATTTGGAACTACACATATATAGCACATTATTTTTCCACACCCAGGCGATGTTTGACAAACTTCCCATAGTGTATAGTCTGCCAGCACTTACTGCAGCCACAAAAGCACATACAACAGCCCGCCCACAATACCAGGGTCATATCATCTGCTATTTATCTCTCTAATTAAAATATCTCCTTTCTAGTTTATCTCTCCAATATGTATATGTATATATCAATTTCTAACTTTAGCTACATTAATATTTTTCTTTATTTAATACAATTTAAATCTTCTTATCTGGATCTTGAGGAGTTGAATCAATTGTGTAATCTATTAAACTAATGTGACTCCATCACATAAAAGAAAATGTGACTTCATCACCATACCCTAACTAAACCAAACCAAACAAATCAAGTCTTGTGTCCCAATCAATTGAGGTCGGTTCTATGAATCCTTTTTTCTCCATTCTGCACGATCAAGAGCTATATGCTCCCTAAAATTATATATAGGGAAAATTGGTGAAAAGGGCTTTAAGACAAGCTAAATTGAAATGAAGGACACTTAATAAAACAATTTGGTTTTTACTCCTAATTTCTTTTTGGACCAAAATATCCTCATCTTCATCATCTAACCTTACTATCAAACCCTAGCCACCATTGCCACTACCCATGCCTAGCCTTCGGCCACCACCACTTTCACTTTTGGCGACCACCACTACCATCTCCGGTGACCTCCGGCGACCTCCGGCAACTGCCACTGGCACCTCCAATGACCATCCACCATTGCCACAACCCATGCCTAACCACCGGCCACCACCACTTCTACCTCTCGCGACCTTGTACGACCTTCGACGACTGCCACTAGCACCTTCGGTGACCATCACCTATCATCCCACCTTCATTCAACAGTTCTGACCATCTTAAGAGAAATTTTAGTCATCTTAAGAGAAATTTCTCTTAAGATCAGTCATATTAAGAGAAATTTCTCTTAAGATGACTGATCTGAAGAGAAACTTCTCTTAAGATCAGTTGGCCGTAGAGATTTATGTTGGTGGTGCTAGTGGTGGCCGGCGGTGGTGGTGGCAATGGATCGGGAGGAGAGAGAGATGGTGGTGGCTGCTATGGAGGGGGGAGAGAGAAAGTTAGAGAGAGAAAAGAGTTGGTGGTAGTGGCGACGGTAATGGCGATGGCTCCGACGATGACGAGGATGGCTGCGGTGGTTGCGGTGGTTGCAGTGGTTGCAGTGGTAGTGGTTGTGATGGTGGTGGCTATGGAGGGAGGAGGAGTGAAAGTTAGAGAAAGAAGAAAGATGGTGGTGGTGGTGGTTGCTATGGAGGGGGAGGAGAGAGAAAGTTATAGAGAGAAGAGAGTTGATGGTAGTGGCGACGGCTCCGGCGACGGCGACATTGGCTCCGGTGGTGGTGGTTGTGATGGTGGTGCCTATAGAGGTAGGAGGAGAGAAGATGGTGGTGGTGGTGGCTATGGAATGGGAGGATAGAAGATGGTGGAGGGAGGAGGAGAGAAGATGGTGGCTATGGTGGTGGTGGTTGTGATGGTGGTGGCTGTGGAGGGGCAGGAGAGAGAAAGTTAGAGAGAGATGAGAGATGGTGGTAGTGGTCACTTAGGGTTCCATGGGCAATTTTTCCATTTAGAGTAAAATTTAAAATTTTATAGGACTAAGAGGGATAGTTAAAATTTTAGAAGACTTTGGGAGGGAAAGTTTTCTTAGAGTGTGTCCTTGTGTGGGGTGTTTGATTATGGCTTGTCCTTTAGTCCAACTTAGCCCAACCTTAAGGGACTTACACCAAGTCTCCCTTATACATAAATTCATATCTTGTTGCACTACATACTCCCAAGTCATTCTAAGTCTGCCCCTCCCTCTAACCATTCCAGACACTACGATCTTATCACTCTTTCGCACAGGTGCATCAACAAATCTTCGTTGCACATGGCCGAACCATCTAAGTCTATTCTCCTTCAACTTATCCTCAATCTGTGCCACTCCTACAGTCTCTCTAATGTACTCATTTCTAACTCTATCTTTCTTAGTCTTACCACACATCCACCTTAGCATCCTAATCTTAGCTACGCTCACTTTGTTAATGTGTTGTTTCTTAGTTTCCCAATATTATGTCCCATAGAGCACTGGCCTAATTGCTATCCTATTAAATTTTCTTTTTAATTTTGCTGGTATTCTCTGGTTACATAATACTCTAGAAGCACTCCTCCACTTAAGCTAGCCTACTTTAATTCTTTGGGTTACATCATCACCAATCTCTCCATCTGTAATACCCTATATTTTTTGATACGTGGTTATATAAATAAGACCCTGCATGCTGTGTGAACCCTTGGTATATAATCATTTTCAATCGATCGAAGTCTTCTCAATCAATCGAACTTATGCTTTCTCAATCGATCGAACCTACTTCGTGCGATCTAAACTCTACCAATCTGATTCTGTGACGTGGACCTTTTCTTAAGCGATTGAACTCCTTTCAATCGATCGAACCTTGATCAACCTATTTTCAATCGATTGAACTCACTTCAATCAATCGAGCATGTTAAGATCTTTATCCTAGCATATGCCACCTGCTCTTTTCCCCTCCTTATATATATGTATGTTTTTGTGTGTGTGGGTGTTTGGCAGTTTAGGGAAGGTTAGAGAGTTTAGAGATTAGAAATAGAGTTTTGTGTGTGTATGTTCTATATATCTATATATATAACTCTGTGTGTGTGTGTGTGTTTGTGTGTGTGTGTGTGTGTGTGATATATATATGAGTAGATAGAAGAAGAACAGGAGAAAAAAAAGAGGAAGTAGAAGACAAAGAGAGACCAGAGAAGAGAAGAAGGAGAGAGAGAAGAAGCTCACTATAGCTGCTGCAACTATCAAGCTTGGGACGCCATCACTGGACCGTCGGAGTGAGCTGAGTTTATTACTCACTTAAGGGTTGACTATAGGATGTTGTATGTGTGTTTAGAAAGTGTATATAGTAACCTCGAGACACCAGTTCATATCTGCCTAGTTTTTGGGTGGAAGATGATTCTCAATCGATCGAAAGGACTTCAGTCGATCGAACTTGCTATTTCCTCATTCGATCGAAGGGACTTCAATTGATCGAAACTACTTTTCCTGAATCAATTGAAAAGAGTTCAAACGATCGAACCTCACAGAACATGGTTAATTCATATTGATTATAATATGAACTATTTAGTTGGTTAAATGTTGTACTATGATTCCATATATTGATATTGTTGAATTGTATAGTAGAACGGAACATGATATCATGTTAATAACCAGTGAATGAATAGATATAATGAATGCAGAGCATGTGGTAATTCCTATATCTAGTGCATGAGCATTTCACGACATGTGGTCAACATATATGGGATAGTGGTATGAAGAGATAAGAGAATATGATGAGAATCGGGAATTGTGCCTCAATGTGAAATAATGTGATATGTGTACTTTTGGATCCATGGGATCAATAGCTAACAAACCGGGTGGACGTGGGATGGTTAGGGTTCCTAGTGCGTCTTTCAGTATTGAAGACGTCCAGTGATGCGTATGCACTATTGAAGACGCCCAGTGTACTATTGAAGACGTCCGGCTAGTGCTCTAATGTATTCTTAGATGTATAGACGACCAGTAAGGATATATACATCGTAGAAGACGTCTGATGTGTCGCTTCCATTATTAACAGATAGGATGTACTGTGTAGACAACCAATAACCTGTCAAGGGATCGTGTAAAGTAGGACACCATCGAGTAAGTGACCAGTATGGCCTGCTGGCTATATTATATAGTATCGGTATGATCGGGTAAGCTAGATGAATTATGTGATAACAGAATGATATTATATTGTATCAACATATAGATATGAGTATGAATGTGGATATCTGTATAGATAGAATCGTGTGGCGTGGGACACCATCGGGTAAGCGATCGGTGTAGCCTGCTGGCTCAATTATGTGATATCAGATTTATATTATTGTATTGATGTATGGACACTGAATTGTATTATTGTATCGATGTATGGATACCGAGTTGTATATTGTATTGACGAATGGATACGGAAATGAATATAAATATGAGAATGGTTAGTAAGATGATTGTTCAGTCAGGGATTCAACATCTGGCATGACGGTAGATGTATGGTGGTGGTTGCATGGGTTACATGCATGAATTTGGTAATGCTAAACATTGAGTAGCATGATGAGATGTTATGACATGATCTTTATCTTTGTCGTTACTTAGCATGTTTCCTGCTATCTTTGATTAAATGCATAGTTTAATGAGACCTCTATTATGTCCGTGAGTGACGTCATTGATAAGAGATTAATCGCATTTTAAGATGCTGAACAGTAACGGGTGAGGAGTGTGTTTGATGTACTCACTCAGCTTTATATTCAAAGCTAATGGCATTTATGCCCTAGAAATTCCAATGTCTAGAGCTTTGTAGGTATTGAGGATGGAAGATTGATGTTCCGCCGGACTTGGAGCTGAAGGCTTGAAAACAAAGATGTGCCACTTTATAATAGTTAGTCTATCTGTTGTACTACCATTATTATTATTATAGGCTTCAGCCTATAAGCCAGTTGTTGTAATTGATTTAGTAGACTTTTATAATTGGTACTTGGGCATATGTTGATTCCAAACCTTTTATATTTCCGCTGTAGCCTCTAATTATGTTAATAAGATACATTCTACGAATAGCATCCTCCTTATCATTGTGTTTTTTGGTTTGAGTAGATGGCAATGTGGTTATTCATCAGTCACGAACCTACAGGACCAAAAGGAACTTGTTTTCTTTATTTTTGCTTCACGGGGCATGACAGGATTTTTGGTATTAGAGCCTAAGTTTCAGTTGTTAACTGCTTGTCATTTGTGTTAGAACCCAAGTTCTAAGTTAATGTTGATAGCATGAGGATTAGCTGAGATGAGATAAAACTATTATCTTGTCACGCAGACAAGAGATTAGAAGAATCCGTGTAAGGATATGTAGACACCCCGATTTTGACCAAACATTGAATTTAGGGGAGCGTTACCTCCAAGTCCAATGATGACAATGTCCGAACGGACCTAAGGCTTCTAAGGTGATTCAAGCTCTTCGAAAGGCTCTTCAATTCAAACAAAAAAAAGAAAGAAAGAAAAAAGAGAGAGAAAAAGGAAGGATAGAGCAAATCGGCACACGGAGAAATTACGACAGTCGCGCCATGCCGTGGCGGTACTCACCAACAGCTGCACCGGTAGTCAGTGAGAACCGCTATGGCATTCCCAGAATGCCGCAAAAATCCTTAAAATGCTACAAATTTGAAAAAATGGCAGTCTGCGGAGTAGTCCGTGGCATTCATTGAGTGCCGCATCGGCATTCACTGAATGCCACGTCGATTTTTAGTGAGTGCCGCATCGGCGCCCACTGAGTGCCGCTTCCATCTCCGTTGAGTGCCGCATTTTTTTAGCAGTCTGCTATAATATAGTACATTTTGTACCTTCAAAAGGACATCCGAGATTAGGGTTTTCACTATGAAATTACCAAAATAACCCTCCAAAGTGTGCCTATATATAGGGGATGAATATCCCATTACAAAGGATCTTGATTTTTTGAATCTTCATCTTGACTTTGAATCTTAAATCTTGAATCTTATCTAGAATCTCTATCTTAGGTTTGAAAAAAACACATCAACTTTAGGAGAAAGTCTTAGAGAAGTTTAAGAAAATTAAGTAGTTTCATGAGTTAGAGGAAAAAGAGCTTGAATCACTTTTGGAAGACTTTCAAAAGCATAAGAGTTGAGGATAAATTGGAGGTAACCTCTAGTTAATTATTCTCTAATTCAAGTTCAATCACAATATGTAGAATTCTTTAGGGTCTTTTACACATTTTAAAAAACTCCCTTCCCACCTCATTTCATCACATACCACTAATGTTGTGATTGAACTTTCATTTCATTGGTTTGGATCAAAGTAATCTAAGGATTAAGGTTAAATAAATCATGAAATAAAAGTTAGTATTGAATTTAACTTAAACTTTGCTTTTCCTTTTTTGATTATGTTCATCTCTAGGGATTCATGAGACCTTCAATGTCTTACTTGAATCCCTTGACTTGGAATCCTTTAATCTTCTTATAAACTCATGATTTACAAGAGGATTAAGGTTGATATTAGCATGTTTGGTTAATGAGTCTAAATCTATCTCCATGGGTTGGAAACTAGACTCACAGAGGCATCTTATATCCAAAATTCATTGACATCAAACCATGGGAAACATGATTTTCCTATTTTTGAAGTTCTAGTCTGCTCTCTATGATTTTCAGAACTTTGTGATAGATTTGATAAACTTTGTAAATAATGGCTCAAATGACTTTTCTATGACCTAGGGCTTAAACCATGCTTTAATAATGATTAGTTAAACTTAAATCCAGAGGTTAAGTGATACAAATCGATGAATATTCCATAACTTACTCTTGTTCATGTATTCATGTGCATTCATCCATGTAGGTTAATACTTGCAATTAGGACTTGCTTTGCATTGGGATTAAATTGCACTTAATTGAACCTAATTGTGAGTTCTTTATGATCATGTTGGGAATACACCACCTCTATTTAGACATTACATTGGCTCCTAGTTGAGACTTGTATATCTATAGAAATGATGCATTTCCAACTAATTAGAAGGAATTCATATTCATGTCAATTCTTTCATACTTAATATATTTAAGTTAGAAGTTTAAGAATTTTATTTAAGATTTCATACTATATCTTGATTAAGGCATGTGGACTAACCCCCTTGTTTTGTAGCGCTATTAAGGTATAATTTCTCAAACTCCTCTTTAGTTTATTAAATTTTTTGATTTTATTGAATGTTTGACTTCATGTGCGACACCTTAGAATTAGGTCTGGCCTTCTGTGTATATATGTAATTAGAGACCATATCTTAGGTTTTATCTTCATTTGTATCCATTACATGTTTAGTATTCGTGTCTGGATCCCGGGTAAGTTCTCTTGTTCCTCATTGCATATCAGATTGCCTGCTAATTGAATTATATGATTTTGAATGCTATTTTTACCATTAGCAATCTTACACCCCTTTTGATATGCTTTTGTAATGTATATTTATATGTATGTTTAGTTGAGGGCATTCTTAGAATATTAATTTGATTAAAAGGATGTTGAGTATAGGCCTATCGCGAGATCGGATGAGAGGGGGTATTTTAGTCCGCCGGGCTCCTTCCCCTCTCATTCCATAATAATTGGATCTAGAAATCTCTGGTTTCCAAAAGATCAGTTTGCTTTCAAATGGTTTCTTAATTTTCCTTTTAAAAATTAAGTGGCGACTCATGTCTTGTATTTTGAAATTGGAGAAGATTTTAAAGAAAAGCTATGGGTAAGAGAAAAATGTGATATCCACAATCTGTCGACTCTGAACCCAGAATCTCTGGTTTCGCAGACCAGAATTTCTAATTTTTGGGTTCACTCAAGGATTAGACTTGAAAGCATCTTTTTAATGGAATTAATTAATTTTTGTGTTCCTATTGCATTTCACTTGCATGTCCAGCCCGTCAATTGCACAGAACTATGACCTTGGAGGCTCGGGACAACCCGGTCGGTCAAGTTATCATGGGACTGTGGGATCACCCTTGATCTCGTACCATGATTTGGTATATAAAGCATCCTATCGGATGTGTGTCAAGGGTCCCTTATTTGACCAAAACCCGACCTTTACATGATAGTTTCTATAGAACCTTTCAAGTCTTAGGAAATTAATTCTTGACTAAGGTTATGTGCTAGGAAGTTTTGAATCCCCGGAAGGGAATATTTGAGGTGATGATGATGCTTGCTTGATGTAGGATGTATAATCTTTTAATTACCTCTTAGCAATTTGTTCTTATGTCCCACGACATTTGGGAACATGCTAAATCTTGATTGAAAGATTACATCTTTTATGCCTTGTTGGCTAAGCATCATTGAACTTAATCCTTATAAGAAAACAAGATTTTTACTATCTTTACCCCAAGGTTATCTCAAAAATGTCATGCTTTCAAAAATCTTTTTGAAACCTCCCTGATTAGTGTACCAAACCAATCATTGTCCTTTGAAATTGTTTTGCTTAAAGAAGTGCTTTTCCAAATGAGTTTCAATAGCAAAATTCAACTTGATAATCTTTGTAAGCATTCCTTATCTCATCATGATTTTCAAAAGTCTTTTAAAAGATCAAAACTTCGAAAATGAATAATGAGGATCACAATGAGAAGTAAAATTGGCGCATTTAACATGAGTGAGGATCTTATATGCCTATGTGTCTATTTGTTAGGACAAGAATTTTCCTTTCTTTTGCATATAGAGTAGGCACACACGCACACATGCATTGCATCCGTGTGACATATGAACCATTCATAAAATGTTTTACCAAGTATTTGCAATCAATATAATCGAATAAGAACAAAAGGATAAATGGAAAAAAAAAAGAAAAAAATAACAAAATGAAAATTCTTTTGTAGGGCAAACATAGCATCTAGTTTCGGGCACAGTCTGGTTTAGAGGCCCCAAAGCAAGGTTAGTAAGAAGAGAAAGTTACGCTGAAATGGCGTACGAAACAAATATCGGGGAAGTAGCAGAGTTAAGGGCAATAGTGGAAAGGCAAGAAGAACACATGAGGTGACAGGCTGAGAATATTCTGATCGTCGAAGGAGAGACGGTGCGATCTGATCGTCGAAGGAGAGAGAGAAGAAGAAGAAGATGAATCGAAGTCGTCGAGAATTTGGTCGAGGGGCGATGAGGGATGGAGTTGACGAGGTCTTCATCATCATTGTCGTCATCGGTGGTGCTCTGTGAACCAAGGAACGCCCTCTCTCTCTCTCTCTATATATATATATATAAAATATATCTCAGCCTCTCTCTCCAATTAGAAAAGACGAGCCTAGGCATTGTTACAAGATGATGGCCGAAGCCGCTGCTACTGGTCTGTGCATACCCCAAAATTACAGGTATATATCCCTCTATATCTCCATCTATATCAGTGTCTATACGTATGTATATGTGTGGTCTCCATGGCTTCAATATTTTTCCCAATGACCCTAAGAATTTGAGATGAGCCAAAAACTGTTTATACGGTGGTATTGTTTCCAGAAATCAATAAGTGAATCACCAAAGATAAAGGGAGTCGTGTAATTATTGCAATGCCCAAAATGCTCATGGCAGTGTATTGGGCCCAGAAAGTTTGCAAGGAAAAGTACAGAGGACCAGATATGGAATTTTGAGATTGCCATGTTTAAGCTTGCTTTGCGTTCATGTTATTCTCAAAGTCTCACTTACTGTATTATATATGCACATAGATAGATATACGTATTTATGTGCATATTTTAAGCAATACATTTGCTCAGGTCATGAGTACTCTTTATCAAATCATGTACATCACAACAAGAGGATAATTGTAATTAATTAAATTCTTTATGTTAATTTTCATTCCATAGAAGTTCTTGCCATAAAGTCAAACTGCTATGGAGAAAATATCAATGTAACATTTAGTTGGTAATTAATTCTCTCAACTTGGTGGGGAAAAAAAAAGGCCAACTCAACTACAGATACATGCGGTTTGACTTCTACATATGCATAAGTCTCATCTCTATTTGTAATTAATTCTCTCATTGCCTTTCACATTGGCCCACCGACTAAACTTTGTTGGATCCACAACTGCAGTGTATCCAGCCATTTTGGCTGTGGAAAGGCAGCCTTTATATCTATATATATTTATTTTATTTTTGGCGGGTGAGGAGTGTCACAATTTTTAGTTCATCAACCCCACCCTACTATCTCTTAGAATTTGGCCATAAGGACTGAAAGAGGGGCATTGGTAATACCCAATTTAAAACTGGTACACAAATGCCAAGATGACATTAAGTGGGCCCTGAGATTACATTTGTGTATGCCTTATGGAAATTTTTTTTATTTATTATAATCATGCATAGTACTACCCATATAAATTTTACTTGCAGTGGATGTATAATTGATCAGATATGTGGTCATTTAAAAAGTTGAAAAGAAGTTCCATTTTGCAATGAAATTCAATGGTTTGAGCTTCTCCCAACTTGTGACAGAGAAATTTAAGATTACATGTTGCAATGATACTGATTTTGCTGCAAGTTGAGCCAAAGAATTTAACAACATTTACCTATTGCAATAATGCTGCTTCTAGATTTTATCGAATCAAAGATGAGTGAATCAAGTTGCCCCTATTGCTAGTCAAATTAATTTGATTTTGACTCGATTAGATTTTAGCTTACTCCTATACTTTTCTATTTTCACAGGAGCTATGATAGCTTGTAAATTGGCAGCAATGGTGCCAGATAGAGTTCTGTCTTTGGCTCTACTGAATGTAACAGGTGGAGGTATGAATGCTTTCCCAAGGTATCATTCCTTTTGGGACCATACAACTGATTATATACGTAAAGCATTAGCAAAAATTTTAAAAAAGAAAGGGGAAAAAAAAAAGAGTGGAACTTAGATTGTGTGTTCATGTGTAGGGTAAAAAAATGGTGCAGACTAAGGCTTCATCAAAGAAGCAGCAAAAGCACGACATAATTTTCAAAGTAATTTCTGCATAATAAGTTCTGTTTTTTGGTCAAAAATTGAAAACTTGGAGGCTTACATGTTTGAGATTTTCAATCAAAATTGTTTTTTTTTTTTTTGGGTCCCGAAAATAAAGCGGAAAGTGGGTAGGCTATTGCCAACACCGAAAAATGCTACAAACCCTGAATCAAATCAAAAGGTAAACAATTAGCTCTTTTCCGGTTAGTTTATTGATTTTTCCCTTTCAGTTGACTTCGTCTATTGGTGGAATTACACTAATATTGGATATAGAAGATTTGCTTCTCAGAATATTTAAAGCTCAATTGGTTCTTTTCATAAAGCAATTCACTAGCTTTTAATGCTATTATTATTGGTGGGACATCTACATCTATGTTGATTGGCATTGGAGGATTTCCTTAAAGATATGGAATTGATATTTCCATATGATGATTATGTTTCATTTGGATGCTGATTATATGCGATATCTTGACTTACATTTTCTTCTCCATTTGAAAAACCCAAATTTATTGTGTGTGGAGAGAAAAAAGAAAGAAAAGAAAAAAAGACAAAAAAGAAAAACCCAACGTAAAAGATGAAAAGACCCAACGTAAAAGATGAAAAGAAGGGAAAAAAAAAATATTTGCTTTACTCCCAAGTGTCCTTTTGCTATGTTATTTTTGCATCTCTAATGCTGAAATTAGGGGTGGCAATTTTCGACACGACAACCCGTTTTACTGAGACAACCCCAACACAACACGACATGATTATATTAAAAATAGTTTGCTTTACCCGTTTTGCTTTACCCAATTTATTTCAACTCTTTTTTTTGGTCTTGAGAGTCGTGGTTTTGAGATCTGAGAATCAAGTGTAGTGGTCCCTACAGTTCGTCAATGAAGGTTCCTTGGTGATCTAATTTATGATATTGTATTTTAGTATTTGCTTATCTCCGTGACTTGACTGGGTCTTATATTAATACTTTCTAATTGTCGTGCATTAGAAATTAAATAAAGCTTATATTATAAGAGTTCTGAACCATCTCTTTTGACCCTCTATTAACATATTGGCAGATATGTATGAATAATTCTGTTTAAAGCTTGTAAAATTACTCTTGTTATTTTATTGTTCACTGGTCTTGTTTATGCATAGGTGGGTGGCAGTGTATGTGTATTGCTAATGGGGATTACCATTTTGTTTGCATGTTTGGAGGCATTGTCTAGTCTTATTATAGATGGATGGATGCTCAAGTTCTTAAGCCATTTTAATGACCTATTAAGCTTATAAAGTTTAGTGTTCGGAACCCCTATGGTCCTAGCTTAACACTTCTCCTATTTTTCACTTTATTAGTTTGACATGAAGGGTCATAAGAAACATCTATGTTAGTTAAATTGCACCAAGGAAGGAAACAAACATATGCTATCAACGTACAGAATTGAACAACTCATACTTTCTGTTACACTTCAGCTGTTGAATTTCTCTTATAATCCTTTTGTATCAGCAGTCAGTACTAACTACTACATGTTAGATCATTGTTTTGTCTTTAACATCTAATTCTAGTCCATCTATACTCCTTCC
Organism: Hydrangea macrophylla; assembly: GCA_033977485.1. Classification (NCBI taxonomy): domain Eukaryota; kingdom Viridiplantae; phylum Streptophyta; class Magnoliopsida; order Cornales; family Hydrangeaceae; genus Hydrangea; species Hydrangea macrophylla. The sequence continues at coordinate 79,794,681 of CM066984.1, read as the reverse complement.
AGAATAATTATTTATGATGTGAATCATTTCTTGCATGGTAACTTTGCTTGAAATTGCTTGCAGAATGACCTTCTTGTGATACATTGCCTCCCACAAGCTCAATTAGATGGACTTCTGGCTTATAACCTGAAAACAATTTAAATTTTTTCTTTCTTATAGGTTCATTTAGCACCTGGAAGTAAGTTTAACTTCCAAAAATATATCAAGAGGTTATTAGAGAAGATGACTAAAAGGTAGTTGTGGGAATCAGGTATTATTCTATCATTTCTACAGTAAATGTTTCCTTAACAGTTGTGTATATGAACTTTTTTTTTTTTGGCCTTGGGACAGTGCTCTAATGTGTTCATCTATCATTTGCCTTGGGACAGTGCTCTAAATTTCTTCTTGAATCTCGATAGAGGTAATCTTTAATACCGCCTCTGGTTTTTTTTTTTTCGACAATGAGGACTGGAAACACAGGGTTTTCTCTCTATAAAATGGCCTTTTTCCCTTGATGCAGTTGATTAGACATCCAAATTTCAGTGTTATAAGTTAGACTTACTATTCTTCCACTCATCCCCTGCAAATTGCGTGGGCTTGGGGAGTGCTGTTCAAAAATGGAAATGGGTTGCTATGATGAATGCTACAAGTAAATGTAAGTTTACAAATGCTTCATGATACTTCGACAATCATGTCGATCTGAGCAGTTGCCTGAGCAACCTATTCTTTTTACTTGCTTTACTCTTCTTTCTTAGTCTTTCTGCATTGTCAGCCTGACACTTTGATTTATTTTTATGGCTTTTTTTTTCCTTACTGTTTTAACAAATCTCCTACAGTCCTACTTGATTTAATAGAAAGTTCGTATACTATTTGTTTTGTTTCGTATTTTTTTGAGGATGTAAGTCTGTAACTTTCGCATTAAGATTTAAGATACTGTTTGCTGGAGGAGTAAATACATAAAAATTGCCATCATCTATGGTCTATTGTCTCATTGGAAATGCTTACAATGTCTAAGTCGATGTGCGCATCCATAAATCAATTAATTGCTCAAACCTTCATCTAGAATATTGAGTATATTGTGCAAAAGATGATTGTTGTTGAACAAACTTTCATAGTATACTTGTGAAAGAATCTGAATGGTCCTATCAATGTCGAGTTCAATCAGGAAGATAGGGGAAAAAAAGTGCTACCTAAGGGCCTCGAATGCATCTCCAAATTTGTGTTTCCCATTCCAACACAGTTGATTTATTTTCTTGCTTAGTCAACACCAATTATTAGTGGTGTAAATTAACTTTTCTCGACTTATTTGGGTGGAAAACAAAATTCACCAATTATTAATTACACACTCTTTATCTGTTACAGGTGAACTCCGAAGATTCATTCTCAATTCTTCTAATTGGTGGTGGTGCACTGGTTGCACTGTGGCTATCAGTGGCCATTGTTGGTGCCATCGACTCCATTCTTGTGGTATGTTTTTGCACTACCTTTAGTTTAGAGAAGAGTGGGTTTCTTGAAGTTGTGGATACTGGATATATAATACATTTGTGTATTCCTTAAGTAACAATTTGTGTGTATATGTACATATGTTATATATATATGTGTGTGTGTGTGTGTGTGTGTTTAATCTACAATTCTATTATTGATTCTTCTTCTTCTTCTTTCGATTTTTTTTTGTATGTTGTTTATAAGTATTCGTAATTAGTATTCTTAGTTCTAGGTAATAAATGTTGAATTTTAGGCTTGAAGCTTAAGTTTCCAAATTACGAGGCTTAAATCAACCAAGGCCGGCCATGAGGCCATGCTTTCAAGCAATTGCATGGGGCCTAAAAATGAGGCCTCATTTTTAGGTCTATTTTCTACTAATTTCTTCCAAATTTTTATGAAACTTATCATTTTTAGGCCTATTTTCTTCTAATTTCTTTCTAATCTCTATGAAACTTATCATTTTTAGGCCTACTTTCTTCTAATTTCTTCCTAATTTCTGTGAAACTTATCATTTTTAGGCCTATTTTCTTCTAATTTCTTCCTAATTTTTATAAAACTTAGTATAGAGGTCTCATTTTTTAGACCCCTTTAAAGGTTCGCTTGAGGCCTCGGATCATTTTTATCACCTCAGGGCCGGCCCTGAAATCAACTTAATCTTGGTGTAAGATAAATGCTTACACATGTACACCCTTTATTGAATGGAAATGTTTATTTTATGAATTTATCTTGTTTGCAATCAGTCTTTCTTGTTGAAACATGACTGATTTTAATTTTGCAAAACATAAATATAGATCATAGATACATAAATATGATTCCCTATAGTTTTGAACAAGAAGGTTCCTTTCTAATTCAACTTGCTAGCCGGATTGCTGATATTTAGCAATATGAGGTCAACAAGCTTACCTATTAAATACCAGGTCAACAAAAATAGAAAATTGGGTTTGTTAGCTAATTGTCTCTAGAGCTGTGCTGATTCAACTTGTTGGAAAACCATTATAGAGCTGTCAATTATTATAAGAAAGAAGATAAGTGTCACAGTAAGGCTGCCAGTAAGTAAACAAATCAAGGTTGTTGATGGAAGGTCACTAAAAATCAAATGCATTTAGTGTTTGAGGACACTATTAAGCTGTAATTAGCAAATCCTAGTGGATTAGATGAAAAAAAATCCCGTCATTCAGACTTTAGGGAGTCATGTAAAAGATTAATGTTAAGTACCAATTTCGTAGCGTTCGCTGCATTAAGAAGATGGGCCTCATATCATTTAGTCCTAGATCATAGTTCTTGACTGCTTGCGATCCATGTGCTTAAGTGGGAGTTATTTTCTAACATCGCTAAACCAGTAATTTTGTAAGTGAAATCTGTTTTGATTTCTACTATCAAAAGCAGAAGAAATAGAAATGTTTTATTACTCTGCTAATTATCAATTCAACAATATGTTTTATAGAGGAGAACAATGCAGGTAACGCCGCAGCTGCTCTCATGGCACGTCTCGCTCCAAAGGCAAAGGTATAGAGTCCCCATTGCGATGCCGACAGTTTTGTCAGTGACAATGGCAATTGGGTCACACCATTTATCTCAACAAGTTGATCTCCGTGGGCATTCTAGTAAACTCACTCTAGTTTGAATTTCATATAAATTTGAGGTGCAGTGATACGTATTAAACTATATGTATCTTTTGTAGGGAGCCATCACAAAAAGAATGACAGCAATTGAAGAAATGGCAAGAATGGATATGTTTTGCAGTGACAAAACTGGAACACTGACTTTGAACAAGTTGACAATTGACAAAAATCTTATCGAGGTTGTTTTGGGTTCTTTTGTTTCATGATTGAATTCCTAGAACTCTACCGTGAAATGTCTGTTTTAAGTTTTAACCTTTTGTTTTGGTGTATCTTCATAGGTTTTGGTGTATCTTCATATGTTTATGTTATTAAGCACTTGACGTGGATCGATTGTATATATTTTGTTCATTAATTCCAATATAAATTGGTTGATATTGAGATGAATCAATGAAATTTAGTGGTTGAAATAGATCATTGAGTTGGATTTAATTTTGTACAGGGTGGTGTTGTGTGGATAGGGTGGTATTGAATCAGTATTATTTAAAACATTTATGTCGTTTTTAAAAAAATTGACATAATTAATTACACATTTATGTCACTTTTATCAAGTATTTAGGTCACTTTTATAAAGTAGTTATGTCACTTTTAAAGTTTTTATGTCACTTTTAAGACTTTGATGTAATAATTTTTTTGGTATTTATGTCACTTTTCTACTTTTATGTCACTTTAAGTTAAAAGTGACATAAATAAAATGGTATTTATGTCACTTTTAAGTATTTATGTCACTTTTTATTAACATATGTTTTGAAGTTGTGAAACATTTTTGTCACTTTTATAAAACATTTATGTCGCCTCCATTTATGTCACTTTTTACTGAAAAAAAAAGTGACATAAATGCCTATTTATGTCACTTTTTAAGTGACATGTCACTTTTTAAGTGACATAAATGGCCTTTTTCCTTGTAGTGCCCGCAAACCGCCACTCGCAAATCTATAAGTTGTAGACCTACTGATCGGGAGAGAACTAATCCTATTTATACACCTTAACGAGCATTTGTTAGTACCTTTTTATCCTGTTTTTGTATATTTTTACTTCGTTTTCTAGTTTCTGACAGGTTTTGGAAGAAATCAACTAAACCAGGCTAAACAGGGTGAAAAAGCAGAAGTAAAGAAGCTGAAAAAGCCAAGTCGCGCACGCGACCCGCGCCAGCGAAATCCGAGAATCGCTCGCGCGATCCGCTCGCGCGAGATCCCCAGAATCGCTCGCGCGATCCGCGCGCGCGAAGGTCCAATTGTCGCGCTCGCGCGACCCGCTCGCGCGATATGGGTAAAAACCAATGTTGCGTATTTCAGTATACTGAAGACTCCTGTGCAAACGAAACTGCTGAATGACGTCCAGATTGTAAATTACATGCGTTTCAGTTCGTTTCGGGTTGGGAAGCCTTCCAAAGCTTGTACAAACTCTATATAAACTCCAAATTTACTCAATTAAAGGGTTGGCAATTATTATACACACATTCTACAACCATACTTCTAGCCATTGAAGGGAGGGAAGCAAGGAGAAGAAGAAGAAGACCAAAGGTTTCCATGGCCTCCTCCATCAACTACTTGCCATCTATCACTTCCTTGGACGGCTAGATCATAGATCTAGGGTTTCAATGAAGCCCTAGACGAGTAATAGGGTTTTATTTATGCTTTTATTTTAGTTTTATTATGTATGGATGACAGTCACATGTTTAGAGGATTTTTATAAATAAATCGTACTTACATTGATTAAATCATTGCTTTCAGAATTTATTCTTGTCTTAGATCTATTTTGACTGTGATGTGCTCAACGATCTATTCTTGCTGTGCTTGTTTAGATTGTTTACATGTGATGGTGCTTTATTGATTCGTGCTATCAAGTATCCGAATAGTCCATGCCTAGGTTAGACGGATTAGATCACAACCCTAGTTTAGTGTGAGATAATTCGTGCTACCCGAAGATGGATTATGTTGGTGCTTGAACCATGATTATCTTCTTGTCGGAGGAATTGGGCTTGTAGCTACAATTTCCCATATTCATCCAACGTAATAAGCTAAAGTGATTCATAAATATTCCTATTATGAAGCTAGTGGTGGATTTGCAATCCTAGGTTCCCTTAAACATTATTTAAAACAAGTTTAATTGCTTTCATAGTTTAGAATTACTTTTATTGTTCTTAGTTTAATTAAATCCAAATCAAAATCCGTTTTTCCTAATTAATTAGACTTAGGTTTTAAAATTAAGTCGCTGTAGTAATCAATCTCTGTGGGTTCGACCTTTACTTTCACTACTACAAATCCTTAGAAAAGTAAAGAATACTTTTTATATCTTGATATTGACAACATCAATTTTTGGCGCCGTTGCCGGGGATTGTATTACTACCTTTAGTTTTAGAATCGTAGTTTAGTTAATTCGTAAATATTAGATTAGGTTTCCTTTTCTTATTTTTCGTTTTATTTTTAGTTACTAACTTGTTTTTTTTTATTTTGTAGTCAACGTTTCCGAGTGGAGCAGCTAATTACATCAAAGGAGCTTACGCGAATAAAAATATAAATAAAAGTAAAATAAATTGCTTCTTTTGAAATTCGCTTTAAACCACTGTAAGTCAGGGCGCTGTGACGCACTGTTTGCATTAGTTTAGGGTTAATTGCACTGCATTAGCTAGGAAACCCGGGGCGCTGGGCTTGACGCGGTCATTGCATTACAGGATAATATTCATGCATCATAGTAGTACTGTGTGCTTGATTGTCGTCTTATTTGCGTGATTGCTATTTGTTTCTTTTGTTAGTTAATTTTTGTTTTTAGTTTACTTTCTTTTAGTTTATGTTAGGTACACGTTCAAATAAACCGGAATTACAACCTTTAGACTCTGAACTTGAACGTACATTAAGACTTAATAAGTCTTCAAACTTAACTTCTGGAACTAGGTTTTTAATAGACGACGATTTGACACTGAAACCAACATCTTTATTTGAATCTGAAATACGTAGTACCCTTCAAAGACTAAAGAAACCACGTTTTCATAACATAGAACCAATTAAAATGGCAGACATTGGAAATAATAACGAAAATAACCAAAATAACAACGGAGCTAATATGAATAATCTTAATATACCGCCACCACCTCCACTTATAAATTATTTTATTCCTACTACTTACACGCCACAAGCTGGTATCGAATTACCGGAGGCGACGGCATCTCACTTTGAGATAAAGTCGTCTACGATCTCGCTACTACCTTCCTTCCATGGCCGTCTAAATGAAGACCCTTACCAACACTTAGGGGATTTTCAGGGTATATGCTCTACTTTGAAATTACAAAACCTAAATAATGATGAATTAAAATTGCGGCTCTTCCCATTCTCCTTAAGAGACAAAGCGAAGTATTGGCTTCAATCTTTGGAGCCAAACACAATAAAAACATGGGAAGCCTTACACACCGCCTTTTTACAAAAGTTTTTCCCTATTATGCGTACAAATAAGATAAGAAAAGATATAACTAATTTTGTGATGCAAGATGGGGAGACTCTTTATGACACGTGGGAAAAATTTAAAGAATTATTACGTTCGTGTCCACATCATCAGGTTCCCAAGTGGCAATTGGTTCAAGTCTTCTACGAGGGGCTTATTCCCTCTATTAGGAATACCGTCGATGCCGTTTGTGCGGGAACCTTCCTACACAAAAGCGCCGACGAGGCCTGGAAAATATTTGAAACGTTAAGCGAGAATTCGATGCATCAGGCTGTGTCGGTACGTTCTGAGGGATACCTTCAACCTAAGCAAGAGGTGACAGTTGAGTCAAGTCAATCAATTCAAATACAAGAATTAAATAGAAAACTTGACCGACTTATGCAAATGAACAAACCGTCTAATCCATCCTCTTCAGAAGTATGTGCATTATGTTCTGAACCGTCACATAATATCTTTGCATGTCCTTCTGCATCTCAATATCCGGAATTTGTTGAACAACACGTTAATTCTATACAACAATTCCCACAAAATAATTATAATCCTAGGTCGACTAATTTTCCAAATACGTACCGACCCCAATACCAGCAAGGTCAATACCAACCACCTCCTCCACCTCCACGCAATAATGCATTTGAGGAGAAGGTGTTGGCCTCACTTGAAAACTTTGGTTCGGTGGTTCAGTTAGTACACTCTCACACACAATCCATCGCAAAACTGGAGTCCCAAGTAGGGCAAATTGTTAATACATTAAACCGTTTAACTGAGAGTAAGTTGCCGAGTCAACCTACTCAGCAACCTAAGGGGCAATACGCAGTGGGTAGTACGAGTGAGAGCGTGAACGCTGTTTCGACTAGGACGACTACTCGAGATGAGGAAGATGTTGTAATTCCGGGTGGGGGTGAGAAAGATAAAAATTTAAATTTGAATAAAGAAAAAGGTGAGGACGTGAATCAAAGTAGAAAAGAAAATGAACCGGTCTCAACGAATTATATTCCGAGAATGCCATATCCACCAAACATTGAGGGACCGGCACATTTGCTTAAGAAAGGGTCTAAGGTTGAGGATATACTTGAGGTGTTTAAACAAGTTAAAATCAATATTCCTTTCCTCGATGCTATAAAACAAATTCCCGCTTATGCTAAATGTTTAAAAGACCTTTGTACACAAAAGCGTAAAATACAGAGTCATACTCCTAAAAAGGTCTTCCTCACGGAAAAGGTAAGTTCTATTTTTCAACACTCACCTCCGAAATATAAGGATCCAGGTACGCCTACGATTTCATGTGTCATAGGTGACACTATCATCCATAGGGCTCTCCTTGACTTAGGAGCTAGTGTTAATCTCATACCTTATCACGTCTATCAACAACTAGGACTAGGTGAACTGAAACCTACGGCCGCTACAATACAATTAGCGGATCGTTCTGTTAAAATACCTAGAGGAATCGTCGAAGACGTACTAGTAAAAGTTGATCAATGTTTCTATCCCGTTGATTTTATGGTCCTTGACACCGAACCGGTGCTAGATACTAGAAAATACACTCCTGTTATTCTTGGTCGTCCATTCTTAGCCACGGCCAACGCACGTGTCAATTGTAGGACGGGGGTAATGAAAGTGTCATTTGGGAACATGAAGTTAAAATTAAACGTTTTTAATGCTATGGATCAACCTCCTAAAAACGACGATTCTCTAGGTGTGGAGGGTAGTGAGGTTAAACGGAATATTGAGTCTAAGAACATAATAAATATAAATGCGGGGAATAATATAGAGGATGATGATTGGATGAACCCTAATACTTCGGACCCTAATGCTGAATCTACTCGAAAGGTAAGAAATCGATTTGAACATACTGACAAACCGTCGATTGAATTAATTCAAAGCGACGTAATTTCTGCTTACCATCGAGCTCTACCTGACATCCTTAGGGGTACACAGTCCGATTTACGGCCTCCATAAAATCTTGAGCTAGAATGGTCTAGCTAAAGACGTAAAAGAAAGCGCTTCTTGGGAGGCAACCCAAGCTTAATGTCGTCTGTTTTCTTTGTTTTGGTCGTTTTTGAGTCTGTTTGAGTCTGTTTTGGACATTCTGGACAGGTTTGGGGGTTAGAATTAATTTATTTTAATATTGTATACATAATTTTAACCAAAAAATGGAAAATACAATTCTCGCGCGCGCGGCCCGCTCGCGCGAGACGTCGCTCGCGCGGCCCGCTGGCGCGAGAATGTGCCTTAGTGTTTTTCTTTCGTTTTCTTTATATGAGAGCCCTCAGGTTCTCCTCGCGCCTGGAATCGCGGGCGCGAGGGACCTCGCTCGCGCGGAAAAGTAAAAAAAAAAATAAAAAAAGAAAAAAAAAATAAAAAAAAAAATTAAAAAAATAATCTCGCTGGGGATTCGTGCGCGCGACGGCCGCTCGCGCGATTTCCCCATTATCTGTTTTTTTTTTTTTTGTTCTCTATATCAGCCCCCGTACTTGTTCTGATATATTTTTTACTTTTCTGTTTTTCTTTCGTCAGTATTTTTAGATCTAGTCTTTTGTTCGTTTTGTAGTTCTGGTTCTGTTTTATAGTTTATTATCTTTTTATTTTCGGACTTCTAGTTTATTTATTTTAGTTTAATTTTTTTTACATTTCTTTTAGCTGTGTTTAATATTCTTTTGTAGTTTTCTTTTCGTTTATCGAGTATTAACAGGTAACATTGAATTTTATTGCCATATTCCTTTGTGTTCACCTGTTCTAGGCTTGTCCAAAATCGAGGTATTATCGTTCCTTTCTTACGTACTCTCCTTTCTTTCGTTTTATTGTTTCATTGGGGACAATGAAAGGTTTAGGTTTGGGGGTATGCGATCACACATGCACATTAGTTTATGCAAAATTTTAAAATTTTTTCAACAAGTGTGTTTAAATAAACGATAGTACTAACGTTTTTGCAATAGCAATTTGATACTTCTTGTTCAATAACTTTGAATTGTTATAGAATGGTAAACATGAGAATATGTGGTTAAATATTTACTAAAGTCATGTTGAAATGTTTTAAGTTATGTATTGTTCGAATCGTAGTTTTATATCATAAATTTGCACACATAAACTTATGCACTGCACGTAGTCGCTTGAATACATGTTGGTTGTGAACTATAATATGATTCGGATTTCTAGATAACACATGGTGGAGACTAAGCCCGGTGAGCTTTTGAGCCTATCTTTTCTATTTAGAGGGTTATAAATACATCTTGTGTTTGTCGAATTTCATTGAAATAGCGCATCTATTTGTTGTTTAGTCTCATTATTCTTGTTTTGGTTGATAGTCAAGTTAAAATATTTGTTACCATGCTAAATAATCTTCCGTTGTAAACATTGAAGAACCGTATTACCCTAGGAAATGATTTTAGGCCTTCTTTGTTTACTGCTGACCGATAAATTAAAAAATTTCCTTAGTTCGCCCTTTGAGCCGTTAAAATGCCATTTCTTTCTTTGATTGCCACTATCCTTGTTTTTGCTCCGACTTGACAAACTTGGAGTTCACCACTGAGAGATTTGTCACCTTTTAGTAGTGTTAAGGTGATGTGTTGAAAAAGAAGAAGAAAATAAGATGCTATTGGGGTAGTTGCTTGATATTCGATAAATAATCATTTGAGAAGCAAGAAAAGAAAAAGGAAAAGAAAATAATAAAGAAGAGGAAGGTTGGAAAAAAAATGATGATGAAAGAAAAGAAGAAAAATGAATGAAAAGGAATGAAGAGAAAGAAAAGATGAAAGTTTGTAGAAGAAGAATGAAAGAGATCGAACATGCCTTATAATGCCATTCTAAACCTACCTAACAAATCCTTTCTATCCTTTTTCATTACCTAAGCCATATCACAACCTTTAAAAAAGTCCTATTGGATCCTATGAAACATGGTTTGGATATGAAAACGATGGGAGGGGGATTAAAACATGGTAATGAGTAATTTTTCTTGATTATTGGCATCTTATCTATGGGACTACTGTTCTGTCGTGTCATGCGTCTTTTTCGAGTCATATGTGAGCATTTCTCGTTTTGAAAATATATTTCCTTTGCTCACATAGTTTAGAAAAATTACACCTGTTTCAGAGTGTTTCATTTTAGAGTGTAATTCATTGTGAGATTCGTAGTTGAAGCATAGTTGGACAGTTATCCGAGTTATATTCCATGTTCATGACATGCGCGTATTCATTTGACTACCATATCACACACGTGCAATTTTATGAGAAACTCTATTGATTTATACGATTCATGTGCTTGGGATTGCTTTTCATGATGTAGATAGACGTTTGATTCTATTTCTTTATGTTCGTTATTCTATTTCAAATCTTTGTTGTATAATAAGGAGTATTGAATATTATGTTCGTTGTTTTTAATAAAACTTTTTAAATTTAGAAGTTAATAAAGATGGTTGTGGGTAACTTGTCGATGAGAACCCTCACGAGACTTCACTCGTCCAACTAGGGACACCTAGAGGTTTAAAAGGCTTGTTGCATATGCTAAATGCAATCGTGATCCATGCGAAAATGGAATAGTATGTTATTAGTAGTTAGTTTTATTTTAGTTTTGCTCGAGGACTAGCAAAATGTAGGTTTGGGGGTGTGATCGGGAGAGAACTAATCCTATTTATACGCCTTAACGAGCATTTGTTAGTACCTTTTTATCCTGTTTTTGTATATTTTTACTTCGTTTTCTAGTTTCTGACAGGTTTTGGAAGAAATCAACTAAACCAGGCTAAACAGGGTGAAAAAGCAGAAGTAAAGAAGCTGAAAATGCCAAGTCGCGCGCGTGACCCGCGCCCGCGAAATCCGAGAATCGCTCGCGCGATCCGCTCGCGCGAGATCCCCAGAATCGCTCGCGCGATCCGCGCGGGCGAAGGTCCAATTGTCGCGCTCGCGCGACCCGCTCGCGCGATATGGGTAAAAACCAATGTTGCGTATTTCAGTATACTGAAGACTCCTGTGCAAACGAAACTGCTGAATGACGTCCAGATTGTAAATTACATGCGTTTCAGTTCGTTTCGGGTTGGGAAGCCTTCCAAAGCTTGTACAAACTCTATATAAACTCCAAATTTACTCAATTAAAGGGTTGGAAATTATTATACACACATTCTACAACCATACTTCCAGCCATTGAAGGGAGGGAAGCAAGGAGAAGAAGAAGAAGACCAAGGGTTTCCATGGCCTCCTCCATCAACTACTTGCCATCTATCACTTCCATGGACGGCTAGATCATAGATCTAGGGTTTCAATGAAGCCCTAGACAAGTAATAGGGTTTTATTTATGCTTTTATTTTAGTTTTATTATGTATGGATGACAGTCACATGTTTAGAGGATTTTTATAAATAAATCGTACTTACATTGATTAAATCATTGCTTTCAGAATTTATTCTTGTCTTAGATCTATTTTGACTGTGATGTGCTCAACAATCTATTCTTGCTGTGCTTGTTTAGATTGTTTACATGTGATGGTGCTTTATTGATTCGTGCTATCAAGTATCCGAATAGTCCATGCCTAGGTTAGACGGATTAGATCACAACCCTAGTTTAGTGTGAGATAATTCGTGCTACCCGAAGATGGATTATGTTAGTGCTTGAACCATGATTATCTTCTTGTCGGAGGAATTGGGCTTGTAGCTACAATTTCCCATATTCATCCAACGTAATAAGCTAAAGTGATTCATAAATATTCCTATTATGAAGCTAGTGGTGGATTTGCAATCCTAGGTTCCCTTAAACATTATTTAAAACAAGTTTAATTGCTTTCATAGTTTAGAATTACTTTTATTGTTCTTAGTTTAATTAAATCCAAATCAAAATCCGTTTTTCCTAATTAATTAGACTTAGGTTTTAAAATTAAGTTGCTGTAGTAATCAATCTCTGTGGGTTCGACCTTTACTTTCACTACTACAAATCTTTAGAAAAGTAAAGAATACTTTTTATATCTTGATATTGACAACATCACCTACCCCCTTCACAAGCAAGGGAAGAAGACTGGTTTGATGATCAGGAAGCACAGAGGGCTAACATACTACAGGCTGACAGAGAAAGAGAGAAAACTGAGAAAGAAAGAGTAATAGCTGAAAAAGTTGAGAAGCTTGAGAGGTGATTCGCAAAGCTCAGGGGGTCGATACATATCTGCTGGAATTAGAAGGGTTGTACAATGGGGTCCGCGAGACGCTACCTACCAGATTTAAAATACAAGTTTTTGACAAGATTGATGGAATAAGAAATTCTGGCAGCCATGTGAGGATGTGTATCGGAGCATTCCAACCTAGTGGATTGAGCACTTCTATGATGGCCATCTTATTTCAGCAAACCTTGATGGGGGCCGCCTTGGCCTGGTATCTCACGCTCAAACCAAGAAAGACTAGGGTTTGGGAGGAAGTGGTTAAAGCATTCATAGTACAGTATGAGTACAACCAAGACTTAGATGTCATAGTCCGTGATTTGGAAACCACCAGGGAGCAAGGAATCATTTGCTGAATATCTGAGTCAATGGAAGAGGAAGGTAGCCAAGATGGTGCAACGGTTGTCTAAAAAAGAGCAGAACTGGATGATAATGAAGAATCTCCAACCAGTGTACTAGGAAAAGATGAGGTTTCAGTCAATTAACACTTTCACTGAAGTCTTTGATGTGGGGACAAGGATAGAAGACGCGATCCAAGAAGGAGTGATCAAGAAAGGGGAGCAACCGAACAGGTATAAAAGGCCGAGCTATGGATCAAATGGAGGGCACTAGGGGGTCACTCTAGCCCCATCGACGTCAATGCACTAAGTTGGCTAGACAGAAAATTGAATATAACAAGGAGAGGAGCAGATAAGCCACCAAGGAAATTCTCAGATTTAGGGTTGCCACTATTAACTGCCCTCGATAGGCTGATGGAAAAAGGGCATCTGCGCCCGTTGGAATCTCGACTTTACCGAATCTGCTTCTGCCAAGCTTTCGAGAAGATCTTTGTTGCAAATTTCACCAACAAAAGGGACATGCTACGGATCGGTGCACAAGGTTGAGGCATGAAATCCAAGATCTCATTGATAACAAGGTAATATCAGAGCCATCGGTCAAAGCTCCAAATGTTACTAAAAATCCACTGCCAAATCATCATGCCGTACCACTGCCACAAGGCCTTTATTTCTTGGGGATAGAAGAGACAACCTTCGATCTATCTAGGCTAACCACTAAGGCCGGGACCTAAGGAAGCCTTAGCAGTTGCCGAAGGATTTGATAATCTGTACTCTGGGGAATCAATCGGGAAGATATGTAGAGGGAATGACGAAGCAAATGGACTGGTGGGTTCAAGAAAATAACAACGTTGATAGTCAGAATGTGGATCAGGTAAAAGATGACATATGGTATGAGAGCGATGAAGAAATTAAAACAGGGAGGGAAAGGTCAAAAGCCGTTTCAGAGATCGACAATCTGTGGGCAAAGGAAGAAGTCAGTCATCTAACCCAGTCAAGGAGGCATTTTAAACCACATGAGCTAGAGGAACATCACCCAGGAAGGGAATTGGACAAAGGAAAGGGGAAGATGAATGAAAAAGAGGAGGATGGGGTTCTGAAGCAAATGAAGAAAACCCAAGCCAATATCACCATATAGGGGTTGTTGATCACTTCCAAATGACATAGGCAGGCAGTCCTGGATGCTTTGAACCAGACTGATGTTTCTATCGACACAGCACCGGAGGACCTCGTGGGAATGATTGGCAAAATTCCAACATTGGCTATTACCCTCTCCTCAAATGACGTACCCCCTGGAGGACCCACTCACAATAAACCACTGTATGTCACTATTGAATGCTTGGGGAATACCATGCCCGCTTGTCTTGTTGACAACGGGTCTGCTTTAAATGTACGTCCATTCTAAACGGCCAAGCGAATGGTTCTAGATGAGTCAACTTTTATACTATCTGAGCAAAGGGTAAGGGCGTACGACAACACCCAAAGGACAATCATGGGTGTAATCTTCCTCAATCTCACTGTCGAGCCTATGGAGAAAGAAGTCGAGTTCCAGATCATTGACATACTCACTTTTTTCAACCTGCTATTGGGTAGGCCATGGTTAGATAGCCTAGGTGCCATACCATCGACAATTCATTAGAAGGTCAATTGTGTCTGGAGAAACAAGGTCTGTGATATTCTCGGGTATTGTTGGGTCTGCCTATCTGAAGCTTCGTCAAGTGCTCCGGTTCTGGAGGTATAGTTGCAGGAAGAGGAAACAAGTCTGGGAGTGTTTGAATTCATCAACATGATTAAGGAAGAGAAGCCATGGTATTCCTGCTGCTCTATTTCGATCAGTATGCGAGCCCGTTAGTCGCCAGGATTATGAAGAAGATGGGTTTCTTCCCAAGCATGGGACTAGGAAAGAATCATCAAGGCCTATCGGAGTTTTTGAGAATCCCCACCCAGACTCACACTCATGGTCTGGGTTATCAACTATCAAAGAAGGAATTGAGATAGAAGAAGAAAGCAGCTAATGCACCGATGGTCCCATACCAGAAAACGCTCAATGGGTACTTTGTGAAGGAGGGAGAAGATTTCCCCTTTTCTGGCTTCTCAGAACCATGGTTGGATCAGAAAGACAATCACTTGAAGCTTGGGTTTGAGATCTTCTTTTCCCATGAATTCTCAAAGTATGAAGAGCCATACCTGTAGGTGTTAGGAAACTGCGTTCCCAGAATCCGTTGACAGTGTGTATAAGTTGGTATTGCAAAAAATTTAGGTGAGAGCTACAATAACCCTACAAGGGCGGATACTAGGGTTACCTTGAACTGCAAAAACGGATTGCTGTAGTAGACGAATCGAGAACACGGGCTCGATAACAGCTCACGATCTTCTACCGTATTCCTTTCCTGCCAGAATATCGAACTGAGTGTGGGCTCTTTCGAAATCCTTTATGTTTTCTGCTCTTCCCTCTTTACGTTCTATTTTCTAATCCCAGTTATAACACTCTCTTTGATTGTTGTGACGATTCAATCCCGATCACATTGATCCGACAAAGATGTGTTCGTCAGGAGGACTAAACGATCTGCGATTTACTTGAATTTTTTACAGCAGCTCCGTCTCGACGTCAGGAACGTCGTGTAAAATATTTAGCAACTTTCAATCAGTATCGAGCAATCCGAAGTTCTTTTAGTGAGCGTTGTCCGACGCTAGCGATCTTCACTCCTATGTCTCTTGAATGCTCACAGAGACTAGGGTTTGGTGGAAACCCTTCTAGAAGAAAGCTAGGAGGTCAAGGGAAGCTTAGAATGTGAAATCATGCAACCTGAGAGAAGAGCCAAGGCAACATATATATAGGCTACGATAGGGACCATAAGAAGTCAATAAGGAATAGGCTTCCTTATGGAATTAGGAAACCGTAATTCGAACTGAATCAGATTCCTATTTCCATAAATTATAATTCATACCACTAAAGAATTATGATTGCACTCTTATCCTTATCTCAAAAATATATTTCGAGCTCCATGTTATTAAATGCTTATTATCTCCCCATGTAAAGATTACAGATATCCATTAATTAAATATAATTACTGACAATCATATTTAATTAATCTCTTAAAATTCCTTGAGATCCTCTGCTTAACTTATCTGATATGTCGGATACAAAATCCACCTGCAGGGTTTGACATAATCAAAACTTATAAGCTTTCTCAAGGGGATATCATCAATCCCAAAATTGAGACATGGATTCCATCATTAATTAATATCCACCATACAATTAATATTGCCACCCAATCCAATGAGATATTGACCCATTTAAGGATCTCACCCTTTTAGGGATCAAAGTGTAAATATCAAATGTACGTGTCTATAAACTAACTTAGGATTTAGAGCATAAGCACTCATAATAGCCATGAGGTATTAATTATCTTATAAGCCAGTATAAAGATAATTGCCCCAAGTCGGTCCTGTTTAATACACAAAATGTACCAGCATGGTGAGTTGAAACTATACCGTTTTTCGCAGTCAAGACAAACCTACTACAACACCATGCTGCAGTCCTACCGATGGTGTGTCCAATCCCATCTAAGACTGTAAACCAAAATCTTACATTCTACAATATCTGGTTGTCTGATCTTCCGTGTGTAAGCCGAACTCTACACACCAAACCACCTACTATGTAGAATGAGAGACACACATGCATAATATTAAATAAATAACATAATACAAACATTGCCCACACAGATTCTCATAAAAATGGAACAACTGATTTTATTAAAATAATAAATTAACTACATAAAGCATGGCTTTTAGTATACATTCCTAACAATCTCCCACTTAGACTCAAAGCCATGAAGTGACACACCTCACTCTAACTAATGGCTCTACCTCCTAGGGTAAACATATATCCTGAGGTAGACTTTCTGGAACCCCTATCTGACATGAAATCAGAATCTGTGTACCCAATGGGTACAAGACTGTCTGCTTGGTAAACTAACATATAGTCTCGAGTCCTTTTCAGGTACTTGAGAATATTATTCACCGCAGTCCAATGTTCTTGCCCTGGATTAGATTGATGTCTACTAACCATGCCAACAGCAAAGCAGATGTCAGGTCTAGTACATAGCATAGCATACTTTAGGCTTCCTACTACCGAGGCATAAGGAACTACCTTCATCTTCTCTATCTCATCAAGTGTCTTAGGACACTGATCCTTAGATAGAGTAATTCCATGTCTGAAGGGAAGGAATCCCTTCTTGGAATCTTACATGCTAAACCTTGCAAGAATATTATCGATATAAGTGCCTTGTGACAAGCCCAACATCCTATTCTTGTGATCTCGCATAAGCTTGATCCCTAGGATATGACCGGCTTCTCCCAAGTCCTTAATATCGAATTGACTGGATAACCATACCCTTACAGAAGATAATACCCCCACATCGTTTTCGATTAGCAAGATATCATCCACATATAGTACTAAGAACACCACCACTCTTCCATCATGTTTCTTGTACACACAAGATTCATCCGCACATTGATCAAAACCAAAAGACTTGATTGCTTGATCAAAGCGGATATTCCAAGACCTAGATGCCTGCTTAAGTCCATAAATGGACTTCTTAAGCTTGCACAACATGTGTTCTTGGCCCTTCGCAATGAACCCGTCTGGTTGCATCATATAGATGCACTCGTCAAGATTCCCATTTAGAAATGCTGTCTTGACATCCATTTGCCAAATTTCATAATCGAAATGTGTAGCAATGGATAAGAGAATCCTGATAGACTTCAGCATTGCCACCGGCGAAAAAGTTTCCTCATAATCGATTCCTTCTTTTTGAGTGAACCCTTTCGCAACAAGCCTTGCTTTAAAGGTTTCCACCTTACCGTCTGCTCCTCTTTTCTTCTTATAGATCCACATACATCCAATGGGTTTTATTTCATTTGGTGGTTCTACAAGATCCCATACTTGATTAGAGTACATGGACTCCATTTCAGACTTCATAGCCTTTTGCCAAAGATCTGCATCTTTATCTTGGAGTGCTTCATTGTAGTTACAGGGGTCGATACCTTGTTCATCAGGGACCCGGTCATAAGACTCTCCCAAGAACATATACCGGTTAGGTTGAATAATAACCCCCCCACTACGACGAGGCACATCCCGTGTCTGTGTATCACTGATATTTCGTTATGAAGATTCTGAACCTAATACACCATTATCTGCACGCTGTACTGGTTCATGAACCTGCATGTTAATGGTTGGTTCGGGATCTACATGAGTTTCGATAATCCTCCCACTACGACCTGGTAATGGAATATCGATAACTCTTTCTTGTGGTGTTTCTTCTCGTACCGTTGGTATCGAAGAAGTATGTCTCGGTGTCTTTCCTCTCATTTCCTCTAGAACAATACGGCTTCTGGGCTTGTTGTCCATAACATAGTCCTCTTCTAAGAATGTGGCATTGGTGCTAACAATAACCTTCTGATCCTTAGGACTATAAAACAGACCACCTTTAGTTCCTCTTGGATACCCAACAAAGAAACATACTTCTGTTCTCGATTCCAATTTTTCTGCGTTCCCTTTCAGCACATGTGCTGGACTATCCCAGATCTGAACATGCCGCAGACTAGGCTTTCGCCCAGTCCACAATTCCGTGGGAGTAGTAGGTACTGACTTAGATGGTACCAGGTTTAGAATGTATGCAGCTGTCTCTAATGCGTTTCCCCAAAATGAAATTGGTAAATCCGAGTAACTCATCATAGATCTTACCATATCCATGAGAGTCCTGTTCCTTCTTTCTGCTACACCGTTCTGTTGAGGCATACGGGGTGCAGACAATTGGGATGTAATCCCTTGCTCCAATAAGTATTCCCTAAACTCTCCCAAGAGGTACTCTCCACCATGATTAGATCGTAGTGTCTTGATACATTTACCTAGAGGCTTCTCCGTTTCAGCCTTGAAGTCTTTGAATTTCTCAAAGCATTCAGACTTACGCCGCATCAAATAAATGTACCCATACCTTGAGTAATCATCGATGAAAGTGACAAAGTACTCAAATCCCCCTCTTGCTTGGACAGTCATAGGACCACACAAATCAGAGTGAACCAGTTCCAACGGCTCTTTAGCTCTATAGCCCTTGGCCGAGAATGGCCTCTTGGTCATTTTACCTTCCAAGCAGGATTCACAAACTGGAAGTGCCTCCACTTCCAATGAGCCTAATGGCCCATTTTGAACCAGTCTTTGAATCCTTTTCAAATTAATATGACAAAGGCGTAAGTGCCAAAGATGCGTTTGGTTCATCCTCGAAGGTTCTTTTCTCTTAAATGGCAAACTATTTGTGTTATTCAATTCATTAAGTTGCAGTATAGGAGAGATAGGATTTATAATATAAAGATCATCCACCAATTGACCAGAACAAATAAAACGTTTATTTTCTTTAATAACTACTACTTTATTAAAATGAACTGAATATCCATTCTTTACTAAACTAGAAACTGAAACTAAATTCCTTCTAATAGAAGGTACATAAAAGCAATTTCTTAATATTAAAATCCTATCTCTACCAAAACTAAGATGTAGATCTCCTACTGCAACTGCTGCTACTCTCGTAGCATTTCCCATATATAGATAAATCTCTCCATCACTGAGCTGCATGGTTCCCTGGAACCCCTGCAAAGAATTGCATACATGATCAGTGGCTCCCGTATCTACACACCAGGTACCGGTAGATTGGACCGCTAAACACGATTCAACAACTAGTAAATGAGATTTACCTTGATTGTTCTGTCTGGCGAGATAAATTGGACATTGATTCTTCCAGTGTCCTGGCTGCTTACAAACAAAACATTTGCCTTTAGGCTTTCCCGGTTGTCCTCTTGGCCTTTGGATTGGCAGAGGACCCGCAGCCTTCTTTTGAGCCTTTTTCATTTTCTTCTTGCCTTTCGGCTTTGAAGCAGAACCTTTCTCAAACACAAGAGCACTCCCTGACTTTCTGTTGAGACCCTCAGCTGCCTGGAGTTCTTTAAGCAGCTCCGCCAAGGTATATTTAATTGAGGCGGAATTGCTTAAAAGACTCTGGCAGTGACTGGAGTACGATATCGACCTGGGTTTACCCGTCGATTTCAGCTCCAAGGATCTCTAGTTCATTAAGAAGAGATATCATCTTAAGAACATGATCCCTTACAGGCGTCCCCTCAGCCATGGTTGTGTTCATCAAGTCTTTCATAGCAACCTGCCTAGCAGCACGACTTTGATCCCCGAACATCTCTTGGAGGCTCTCCATCATGTCATAGGCACTGGTCATTGACTGATACTGGTGTTGCAGAACATTTGACATGGATGCCAAAATGTAACACCGCGCCATCTCATCAGCCTTGACCCATTTCTTGTTAGCCTGGGTTTCCTCAGCGGTTGCCCCCTCACCAGGTTGCTCAGGACATTCTTGAGTAAGCACAAACTTGTATTTTTCAGCAGTTAACACAATATCCAAATTTCTTTTCCAGTCTATATAGTTTGGTCCAGTAAGTTTGTTTTCTTTAAGTATAACAGCAAGTGGATTGAAAGTACCCATTTGAAAGCCTGAGAATCACATAACATAAATAATTACGTTTGGGCAAAAAATACTATGGATTCGAGTTGAAAATATTGGTTCCCTCTACCATATTTGAAAGGAATCCGTCAGCAACCTGATACACCGTGAATAGTATGACTTGATGGGAAGCCATGTACTATCCATCATTTGATCAGATAGACAATTGCCTATTAATTTTACTATCTAGGCAATGTACTTTGCCTATTAAAATTAAACTGCTGACTTGCTTTGGTCCTATAAATAATAACAGTGACTCAGATGGAGAGGATATTATTATTTATAGCTAAGTGTATACCATCACTTAATTCTAGGTCAAGAGTTTCATGAGGAACACCTCTGATGGAGAGGTGACCCACACCAACAATCACCCAAAACATTCTTTTAAAGAAGTTTGTAGTGATGATTCCATGATCAACTACATCCGATGGGGAGGATGACACTAGAGCCATCACACAAAATTAATCATATCATCTACAAACCAGTGATGGAGACCATGGGATTTATACTTGATAAATTCCCTCTCCCACTTAGAATTTTAAAAAAAATTTGAGGGTTATAATTTTTTTTAGAAAAACTTTTAATTTAATTAATAAAAAATAATGGAATACTTGACAAGGATTAATTCATCCTTACTTGTGAAACCCACATGTGTAGATAATAAAATTATTCTATTCTCATGATTTTAGAAAATAAGTACTTATGTTTTCAAATTATGGAATTAGTTTTATTTCTAAATACACATGTAGTTATCCATCATTTTAAATTAATATAAATTAAACATGCAGCTAGACATCTGAAATAGGTCTAGGAACAATTATCCATGTTGTCCTATTTATTAAACATGAAACAATAATAATCATTCAATCACACATAAATAAGGAAACCACAATAAAATAGGAATCCCACTATTATGGTCAAGCTGCAACTCTTGTGAAGAATTCTTCATTGAACCCGATTAGCTCTATGTCGCCACTACGCACGGGGTTGAGCTGTCTTCTAGAACAGTTTTCTGAAACTGCTTCCAGATTGCTTTCGAAAATTGCTTGTAAAACTGCTCTCACGAACCATCTTCACGGATTTACTTGAGATAAATTACATAAACCCTATGCCTCCATGAAGGAGTTCACATGCTATTTCTTTGCAGTAAATTAACCACACATCAATCAAGCGTGGGATCCAATACACACAAATCCTATGCCTCCATAAAGGAGTTCACATGCTATATTAAAACAGAAAAATTAACCACGGATAAAACCATCGTGGGATCCAATCACACAAAATCAGTGACCATAATAGTGGAATAAGAAAGCTGCAAAACAAGGGTTAGCATAGTTCTACGTTCTATCCATCCATCAAAACACGCATAAGATCTGTTTTATTGGACAACATGGTTGCGTCCAGCCCATACGCAGAATCAACGTTGCTCTGATACCACTGTTAGGAAACTGCATTCCCAGAATCCGTTGACAGTGCGTATAAGTTGGTATTGCAAAAAATTTAGGTAAGAGCTACAATAACCCTACAAGGGCGGATACTAGGGTTACCTTGAACTGCAAAAACGGATTGCTGTAGTAGACGAATCGAGAACACGGGCTCGATAACAGCTCACGATCTTCTACCGTATTCCTTTCCTGCCAGAATATCGAACTGAGTGTGGGCTCTTTCGAAATCCTTTATGTTTTCTGCTCTTCCCTCTTTACGTTCTATTTTCTAATCCCAGTTATAACACTCTCTTTGATTGTTGTGACGATTCAATCCCGATCACATTGATCCGACAAAGATGTGTTCGTCAGGAGGACTAAACGATCTCCGATTTACTTGAATTTTTTACAGCAGCTCCGTCTCGACGTCAGGAACGTCGTGTAAAATATTTAGCAACTTTCAATCAGTATCGAGCAGTCCGAAGTTCTTTTAGTGAGTGTTGTCCGACGCTAGCGATCTTCACTCCTATGTCTCTTGAATGCTCACAGAGACTAGGGTTTGGTGGAAACCCTTCTAGAAGAAAGCTAGGAGGTCAAGGGAAGCTTAGAATGTGAAATCATGCAACCTGAGAGAAGAGCCAAGGCAACATATATATAGGCTACGATAGGGACCATAAGAAGTCAATAAGGAATAGGCTTCCTTATGGAATTAGGAAACCGTAATTCGAACTGAATCAGATTCCTATTTCCATAAATTATAATTCATACCACTAAAGAATTATAATTGTACTCTTATCCTTATCTCAAAAATATATTTTGAGCTCCATGTTATTAAATGCTTATTATCTCCCCATGTAAAGATTACAGATATCCATTAATTAAATATAATTACTGACAATCATATTTAATTAATCTCTTAAAATTCCTTGAGATCCTCTGCTTAACTTATCTGATATGTCGGATACAAAATCCACCTGCAGGGTTTGACATAATCAAAACTTATAAGCTTTCTCAAGGGGATATCATCAATCCCAAAATTGAGACATGGATTCCATCATTAATTAATATCCACCATACAATTAATATTGCCACCCAATCCAATGAGATATTGACCCATTTAAGGATCTCACCCTTTTAGGGATCAAAGTGTAAATATCAAATGTACGTGTCTATAAACTAACTTAGGATTTAGAGCATAAGCACTCATAATAGACATGAGGTATTAATTATCTTATAAGCCAGTATAAAGATAATTGCCCCAAGTCGGTCCTGTTTAATACACAAAATGTACCAGCATGGTGAGTTGAAATTATACCGTTTTCAGCAGTCAAGACAAACCTACTACAACACCATGCTGCAGTCCTACCGATGGTGTGTCCAATCCCATCTAAGACTGTAAACCAAAATCTTACATTCTACAATATCTGGTTGTCTGATCTTCCGTGTGTAAGCCAAACTTTACACACCAAACCACCTACTATGTAGAATGAGAGACACACATGCATAATATTAAATAAATAATATAATACAAACATTGCCCACACAGATTCTCATAAAAATGGAATAACTGATTTTATTAAAATAATAAATTAACTACATAAAGCATGGCTTTTAGTATACATTCCTAACAGTAGGTCCCCGTGAAATTTGCCACTGTTAAAGATTGGATCGGTGCATTGGAGGGACCAGCTATGCAAAATATGTTGGGTGAAGGAAATGTGAAAGCCGAAGGGAATGGTCAAGAAGGGGTTATGGGTGCCAAGGTCGAGGAAGGATATGATGAGGGTATGGTGGAAGAGGGGAATAAAGAAGACAAAGGGAACAACATGGAAGAACCAGAGGAAATAGTGACAAATGGAGGGGATGAGAAGGGAAAGCTACCGGACTGTGATACTGTGGAGCTGAAGTAAGTAGCCAACATAGAATGGGTTTTTGAGTCTAGTGATAAGGACCCCCCCCCCCCCCCCCCCCCTCTCTAGAGTTTGTAATGGCCCAAATGAGGCGTTCTATTATTGCTATGTCTGTTGTAATCACCCCGAACAAAGTTAATGAAAGTATGACTAATTCTGCCTACTCGAATGTGCTTAATAAATGTGATGACCATGAAATACCAAACGAATTGCAAAATTGATTGAAAAAGAAAAATAATCTGCATATAAAAGCGTTGAGGACACTCTTAACAATTAATTTGGGAAATGAAGATAATCCCCAAAATGTTTTTATTGGCTCTACACTTAGCAATAAAGAAAAGCAAAGAATTGATCAATCTATTAAATGAATTCAAAGATGTTTTTGCATGGTCTTATAGTGATATGCCAAGTATCAATCCAGAGATAGTCCAACATCATATTCCCCTCTTTCCTAACTCAAAACCAATAAAACAAAAATTGAGGCGAATGAGGCCTGAATGGGCACTTAAAGTAAAAGAAGAAGTTGAAAAGCAGTTAAAAGCTAAATTTTTTATGGTCACCGAGTTGTTAGGGATATATACTAAAAGCCATGCTTTTTGTGGTTGATTTATTATTCATTTAATAAAATCAGTTAATCCATTTTTATGAGAATCTGTGTGGGAAATATTTGTATTATATTGTTTATTTAATATTATACATGTGTGTCTTTCATTCTACATAGTTGGTGGTTTGGTGTGTAGAGTTCGGCTTACACACGGAAGATCAGACCATCGGATCTTGTAGAATCTAAGATTTTGGTTTACAGTCTTAGATGGATTGTACACACCATCGGTAGGACTGTAGCATGGTGTTGTAGTAGGTTTGTCTTGACTGGGGAAAACGGTATAGTTTCAACTCACCATGCTGGTACACTTTGTGTATTAAACGGGACCGACTTGGGGTAATTATCTTTATACCGACTTATAAGATAATTAATACCTCATGACTATTATGAGTGCTTATGCTCTAAATCCTAAGTTAATTTATAGACACGTACATTTGATATTTACACTTTGATCCCTAAAAGGGTGAGATCCTTAAATGGGTCAATATCTCATTGGATTGGTTGACAATATTAATTGTGTGGTGGATATTAATTAATGATGGAATCCATGTCTCAATTTTGGGATTGATGATATCCCCTTGAGAAAGCTTATAAGTTTTGATTATGTCAAACCCTGCAGGTGGATTTTGTATCCGACATATCAGATAAGTTAAGCAGAGGATCTCAAGGAATTTTAAGAGATTAATTAAATATGATTGTCAGTAATTATATTTAATTAATGAATATCTGTAATCTTAACATGGAGAGATATTGAGCATTTAATAACATGGAGCTCGAAATACATTTTTGAGATAAGGGTAGGAGTGCAATTATAATTCTGTAGTGGTATGAATTATAATTTATGGAAATAGGAATCTGATTCAGTTCGAATTAGGGTTTCCTAATTCTGTAAGGAAACCTATTCCTTATTTACTTTTTATGGTCCATATCGTAGCCTATATATATGTTGTTTTGGCTCTCTCCTCAGTTTGCATTTTTCCATCAAGAGTATTATAACTCGAAATAGAAAAGAGAGTATAAAAAGAGAGAGTAGAAACAAAAAGGATTTCGAAGGAGCCAACACTTAGTTCGACATTCTGGCACAAAAGAAATACGGTAGAAGATCGTGAGCTGTTATCGAGCCCATATTCTCGATTCGTCTACTACAGCAATCCATTTTAGCAGTTTAAGGTAACCCTAGTTCCGCCCTTGTAGGGTTATTATAGTTTTCACGTATTTTTTTTGCAGTACCAACTTATATGCGCTGTCAATGGATTCTGGGAACGCAGTTTCCTAACACGAGTATCCTAAATGGATTGCCAACATTGTGCCGGTTCCAAAAAAAGGTGGTCGTGTTAGGGTGTGCGTTGATTTTTGAGAATTGAACAAAGCATGCCCTAAAGATGACTTCTTTTTACCTCATATGAACGTACTAGTCTATAACACTACAGGGCATGAACTCCTGTCTTTTATGAATTGATTCTTGGGTTATAACCAGATTCTCATGGCGCCCAAGGATAAAGAGAAAACCACTTTCACCACACCTTGGGGAACATATAGCTATAGGGTAATGCCATTTGGGGTCAAGAATACAGGGGCAACGTATCAGCGGGCCGCTACTACATTACTGCACGACATGATCCATAAGGAGGTAGAGGTGTACGTGGATGATATGATCATGAAATCTAAGGAGAGGAGAGGACACTTGGGGGCATTGAGGAAATTCTTCAAGAGGTTGAGAGAATTTAGAATGAGGCTAAACCCTCAGAAGTGCACCTTCGGAGTCACTACTGGGAAGTTGTTAGGATTCCTAATCACCCAAAGGGGAATAAAAGTGGACCGGACCAAAATAAAAAGCCATAGTTGAAATGCAGCTGCTGAAAAATGAGAAGGAGTTGAGGGGATTCCTAGGTAGAATACAGTTCATTAGCCGCTTCATCTCAAAGCTCACCTTAACACGTGACCTGTTGTTTAAGTTGCTTAGAAAAGGAGATAAGTTTGAGTGGGATACCCTATGCCAACAAGCCTGTGATAAAATCAAAACCTATCTGCAAAACCCACCTGTCTTATCACCAGCCTCGCCCAGAAGGCCTTTGTTGCTATACCTTTCTGTGTCCGAAGATTCGATGGGATGTATGTTGGCCCAAGAAGGAGAAGAGGGGCACGTGGAAAAGGCCATTTACTATCTAAGCAAAAGGATGACCAGATATGAGCTAAAATATTAGCCTTTAGAGAAAGCTTGTTGGGCCTTAGTCTAGTGTACCCGTCGCCTTTGGCACTATATGTTAGCCTTCCCCGTAACCCTAATATCTCGAATGGACCCACTCAAATACCTATTTCAAAAACCCATTTTGACCAGTAGGATTTCCTGTTGGACCATGATGTTGGCCGAGTTTGATATCAAGTATGTCACTGCCAAACCTATGAAAGGGAGGGCTATCGCCGAATACCTGACCGATCTTGCGATAGAATCTGAGGGGAAGGGTTCCCAGATGAAGGAGTGATGGAGATAGAAGAAAATTTGTGGACAATGTATTTTAATGGGGCAACTAATCAACTAGGCTATGGGTTTGGAATCGTCCTTGGAGCACCTGATGGGACTACTACCTCATTAGCTGTCAAGCTTAAGTACAACTCAACCAATAACACGGTGGAGTACGAAGCATGCATAGTTGGGATGAAAGCGGCATTGGCCTTAAAAGTTGAAAGGATCGATGTTTTTGAAGACTCCAACTTGATCATATCCCAAGTACGGGGTAATTGGAGGGTAAAAACACAAGAAGTTGAGATCTTACCATGACTATCTGGAGAGCTTGGAAGTACAGTTCAAGAAAACATCATTCTATTACCTTCCCCATGAAGAGAACCAGTTGGTTGATTCCCTAGCAACCTTAGCCTCGATGATACAAATCCCCTCAGGAGTCACTATGATCCCGCTATCCATAGAGATAAGAAACCAACCTTCATTTGAGATGATCGCAGCCCTGAAAGATTAAGGAGAAGTACCTTGGTACGAGGATGTTTGGAATTTCATTAATGAAGGAAAGTACCCCGAAGGTGCTTCAGAGAAGGATAGAGTGGCAATTCCGAGATTCTCTAAACAATGTATGATCTGCGTGGGTAAGCTATGGAAGAAGTCATACACCGGGTATAATTTAGAGTGTTTATATGGAAAGGAGGCTAAGAGAATGATGGAGGAAATACACAAAGGAGTTTGTGTACCCCACATGAACGGGCATATGTTGGCAAAGAAGGTAATTCAGCAAGGGTATTACTGGATAACCTTAGACAGAGATTGCTGTAAGTATGTCAGGAAATGCCACAAGTGCTAGATCCATGCAAATCTTATGCATACCCTGCCGTCCTAACTTTATAGCATGACTACGCCTTGGTCGTTCTCCGTATGGGGTATTGATATTATTGGCGAAATAGTTCCAAAGCCTTTAATGGACATCATTACATAATTATGGCAATTTATTATTTTACCCAATGGGTGGAGGCTGCGTCATACGGGACTTTGAAGGCTAAAGATGTAGTGAGCTTCATAGAGAAGAACATAATCTGCAGATATGGGGTCCCAAATGAGTTTATTTCAGATCACAGTAGTCACTTCCAAGGAGAAGTCATCCCGCTCTTAGATAAATACAAGATAATACGTCATCAGTCATCCCCGTATAGACTGTAAACTAATGGGGCAATGGAAGCAGTGAATAAGAATGTCAAAGCAATCTTGGGGAAAATGACGGACATATATAAGGATTGGCACGAAAAACTACTGTTTACACTATGGGGATACCGAACCTCCATGAGAACTTCTACAGGAGCTACATCGTATTCATTGGTTTATAGGATGGGGGCAGTCCTTCTAATTGAGGTAGAGATACTGTCTCTTCGAGTTTTGGCAGAGTGTGAAGTAACCGAATTAGAATGGATTCGAGGAAGGTATGATGAGTTGATGTTGCTCGATGAGAAAAGGTTGATTGCAATAAACCATACTTGGGGATATTAGAAGAGGATAACTCGTGCTTTCAACAAAAAGGTCCGCCTAAGGAAGCTTGTTGAGGGTGATTATGGACACGCATAATCAGTCTTCCCCTTTTTGTTTGTTTGAAATTGATTTGGACAAAAGATAAGAAAGGTTTGTTGAAAACAGGTCTGTTGAAAACAGATACAGAGTCGCCACTTGGTCTTTAAGGAACCAAGAAACCTAATTTTGACTCACCCAAATGGATAAGGGAACCGACCCTTCATAACCAAAGAACTTGGCTCAGGGTTTTGGTACGAGAGAGCAAGTAGCCTTTTCCACGACTATAACACTCTCAACCCCCCCTGTCTCTCGTCGAGCCTCAATTAGCATCCAAATAATCATCTTATACTATGCTTGGTTCGATACTTAATACTATGATAGTATCTAACATTTCATAAGAATCTAAAAATGGAAGATCAAAAGGTAAGATATCATTCATAAGATCTAGCCAACTATCACACAATGCAAAGGTGAAAGATCACACAAACAAACCTAGGAAAAATTGTCTAATCACATATCAAGTAATCAAGTTTTCGTAACCTAAAGGGGGGGGGGGGGGGGGGGGGGGGGGGGACATGAATTATTCTTGAAACAAATAATCAAAGAAATCAAAGTATGCTTAGCAAGCTAGACGGATGCATGTTTATTCTTGAAAAAGAAGATTTCTCAATCCCCGGGACGGATGAGAAAGTAAGATTAGATCAGTGGAGCATGAACGTGTGATCAAGTTCATTCCTTATAATCTTCTTATATTAGGAATCACAAAAACTCAAAATCTTGCATGGAAATAAGTATGATCCTAGAATGTGCAAAGTAGTAGTGTGCTTTGTGTTCATGGATTTTCTAAAGTGGCTTAGAAGTCTAAAATATGCATGAATGAATGAAGAATGTTAACATAGGATGTGTAAAAATGTAGTATGAACTACTTCCTAAGAGATGAGCTAATTTGGAATGCATGTAAATATCTAATCAAAGAATGAAAGTTAAAACATACTTGCTGTGAATAGTGGACAAAACAGTGAGTTGAATTTATAAAAATAGAAAAGTGGGGTTAGAAATTTTTTAAGTCATGATTTTTTATGGACATTATCCTTATTGTGTCTAGTATACATATCAAAAATCCATACTAGAATAACTATTACAGATTGAGAGAAATCATCTGAACAAGAGAGGTTGCTCAGAAACAGAGTCTGTATTGTCGACTGAAATGTAGAAAAATCTTAGAAAATGAAAAAAAAAACATTTGGAAGCCCATATTATACAGAAAGTTCCCAAAGACACTGAAGGTCAAGGAAAAAATGAGTTAGGACCACACCTTTTGTCAAAGTTGTTTGAAAAACAAGTTGAAAGTCAACAAAAGCTGCTGTGACAGAAAAATAGAATGTCGGGAAGGAATGTTTGGGTCAAAATAAGACACTTCTAAATGTTTTCAAGTCAAACCAAAAATCATGGGTGTTCTCTAATGAGTTAGGAAGACTTTCCAAGTGGTCTCATAGCTATCCTTTGAGTACTGAACTCAGAATGTTATTTTAAAGTTGGATGACTCACTGTTTTAAAGATTTTTAAGAAAACCAAGGTTATTTTCTTGGAATCCAAATGTTGAGGTTTTAGAAAGGTTTTGAAATAGAGGTTTTGAAAACATATTTCCAACACGAAAAGGAGATTATAACCACTTGGAATATCAACATCCAAACTCACTTCAAGAACTTCCAAGATTGTTGGAGAACATTGCTTTCATTTTGGAAATAACTTTAAGAATACATAGAGATGTATTGAAGTTAGAATCATCATCTATCAAACATGTTTTTGAGGTCAAGAGCTACTATCCATAAGGATTCACTTACCTCAAATAGCATGTCATCATCTTGATGATGATGAACTAGTAAGTAATCAAAGAAAACTAAAAGAGAAATGAGGTAATGAGATATGAACATATATGTAAACAAGTAAGTAAATAAAAATTAAGAGTTGATAATCATTGAGATGTTGGACTTGTAGCTTGGTGTTTCACACATATATAGTGACTTTGGACATGGAAGTGGCTTTCTATCTCATAAATGATTACAAAAATGGTGGTTGTATGTATTGAATGTGAAATAAAGAAAAGTAATGAAGTAAAAACAAGATTTAGAACTCACTTTCTTGTTGAAAACCAAAGGAAGCTTCTTTTATCTCTATTCTAACCTTATTTCTATAACTTTCTCTCTAAAACTTTTCTAAACTTGCATTTGACACCCCCAAAATGAGAAGTCAAGGGGGGTTTATATAAGCCAATTTGGGGGGAGTTTGTGATTTAAAAAGTACTCATATTGGTCCCAAACATCTGTGAACATAAAACTATGTCGTTTGGGTTTTCAATTATTCAATTTGAACCCTCAAAAATAATTACAAAAATGGGGTAGTTTGTGGGAGAGTGCTGCGGTGGCACTGGGCTAGTGCCGCTACGGCAGTGGGCCAGTGCAGCAATGGCACTGCTCCTCAGACACCTAGATTATTTTGTTTAGGCCCCCAGAGGTTCCGGTATTTGCAAAAAAGCCCTATTTCATCTGAAATTCACAGAAAATGCGTACAAACTCCAAACTGAGTTTGTGATATACCTTTGGAAATGTAATAGAATCTACTTTCCATAAAAAATAGTTTGGAGATAGGTCACTTTGAAAGTTTTGCGGTATTTGCGATAAAAGATGATTTGATCGCCTTTTTTACCTTTAAAAATTCACAATAAAGCCATTTTAAATCCTGAAATTATGTGCGATATACCGTTGGAAGGCTATTAAGCTCTAGTATCCATGAAAAATGTTTGAAAAATAATGCGGTGCTCTAATTTCAAAGTCAACTCTTAGACAAATTGGTCAAATCTATGATCTTCAGAAAGTTTTGGGAACCTCTGGGAGCTTCCAGGAACTGACGTTTTTGTTCGATTTTCTTTTGAAAATTATTTTTGTACTTTTTACATAAACTAGGATGATCTCAAAACTTTTCGGGAACTTCCGGGACTTCTGGAGATCCCTGGGAGTTGACGATTTAATTTGTTTTTGCTTCAAAACCCATTTTATTATTTTTTCTATGACATAGCATGCTTCCATAACTTTCGATCCAAATCTGGGACTGTTTAGGCTTTCAGAGGGCATTTGGTCATTTATACCATAGAGCTAACTTCTGGGAGTCCTTTTTGAGTCTTTTTCAATCATTGTGAACCACCAAGCTATGGGTCTTTTGTATCTGATAGCCAACAAAATGGGGTGTCTACAGTTTGCCCCTCTTTCGCATAAGCTTACAAGGCAATGCATGTCACAAGCGAGTGCCAAAGCTTTGAAGAGACAAATCTCTTTAGAGGCTATAGATTTATGATAAAAGCATTGCAAAAGATGCGGTGATAGAAAACATGAATGCTAAGGGTGGTATTGGTCGTGCTCTATGTGAGTTGCTTACATATCCCCAGGTGAATCAGACCAGGACGTAGTTCAGGGCATAAAGGAACAAATCTCATATGCACAACAAGATAGGTAGATGATATGCTACGAGGATGATATACAATGCATGGATGTGATGTGTACTGAATCCTATCATGCCTAGTGTTCTGATCCTATCATGAGCTAGTATTATGGGTACTCGCCACTCCGAGTGGACTTATGTTATGCTAATGTTCATTTGACTATAATACAGCGGCTAATCTTGATAAAGATACCAATGTGTTGTAGACTCTGGGCCTTAGGGCAAACTTCTCAAACTTCAAGAAGTGTGTTTTGCAAGCAAAATGGATTGGACGCGGGTCCTTGAGGATGATAACTAAAGATAACTAATAGGTGAGGGGGCTCATGGCAATTTTGGAAGAACTCATGATAACTG
Organism: Hydrangea macrophylla; assembly: GCA_033977485.1. Taxonomy (NCBI): domain Eukaryota; kingdom Viridiplantae; phylum Streptophyta; class Magnoliopsida; order Cornales; family Hydrangeaceae; genus Hydrangea; species Hydrangea macrophylla. The sequence goes on along the minus strand of CM066984.1, from coordinate 79,762,337 downwards.
ATAAGTGAGGAGGCTCACGATGATCAATGGATGAGGAAGCTTATGATAAGTGAGGAAGCTCACAATAACTGGTAAGTGAGGAAGCTCACGATAACCAACGAACATGGAGCCTTCGATTGTGAATAGACAATGCTTGCCTCAACTGTCAGGATCTCTTGATTGTTGACAATGTTTTAGGGTGACTAAACTAGAAGGTGGGTTCTGATTGTCGTTATCTTCTGTTGGGGATAATGGAGGATTCTTCAGGAATCTCTCTTAATCTCGGGCCAGAACCAGGATCCATCTCTGAATCTCTCATGGTTGATCCAATTTTGCAATGCTCAATCTAAAAGAGCCAGTTAAGGTCTTTGGGAGCTCATTCTTTTCTGGAGACTCTAAGAATCTCTCTTTCAATTCTTGACTTAGAACTAGGATTTCATTTTTGAATCTCGCGGTTGATCAAATCTTCTGACCAAGAACCAAGATCCATCTCTAAATCTCTCACGGTTGATCAAATTCTGTTGACCTAGAACCAGGTTCCATCTCTGAATCTCTCACGATTGATCAAATTTTGCAATACTCAATCCAAAAGCGCCGGTTAAGGTCTTCAGGAGCTGATTCTTTCTGTATTTGTCTGCTGGGGATGGTTCTTGAAATCTCTGAGGATCTCTCTCAATTGTTTTCTCTAATCCTTGACCATAAACCAGGATTCCATCTCTAGATCTCTCAAGGTTGATCAAATCTTCCGATGGTCCTTCCGAAAAGCATGTTCTGGCCTCTCGGAGTCGATTTCTTTCTGCATTTTCCCGCTGGGGATGGTCTGATAGAATTTTAGATTGTCAAGGGTAAAACCTTGTCAATCTTGACTAAAATAGAAGAAATGGGCTAAAACGGAGTAAAGCAGGGCCCGCAGGGAGTAGTGCCATGGCGGCACTAGGTCACTACCATGGCGGCAGTTGGCCAGTGCTGTGGCGGCACCGGGTGGGCGGACTCCATTGTTGTATTTCTTAGGTTTTAAAGCATTTTGAACTTATTCTTGGCCATTTTGGGGCATTTTTAGAGCCAAAACTCGCCAAAAATCTGTTTGTACACACCCGGGTGTGTAATCTTTTCCAGTGATTAGAAATTTGATTGGTTTATTTTTCTCCAATTTTCAAGAAGAAAGTTTGGTTCTAACTTCCCTTTTCTTTGTAGATCCATGGCTTAAAGCTCTAGGAGACTCTCTAAGAAGGCCAAAGAATGAATGAAGGTCGAGAGCCAACCCCCGGAGTTGATTTTACGAGACCCCCAATGTCATCTTTCTGCCGCGGCTCTAGCAAGTTAGGTATATGATCTCTCAGTAGCCCAGGACTATTTTTGTGCATTGTGCTCGTTTTGTGAACTGTAGTGTACGCCTAGAGATCGTTGGAAGTTCGTTTTGTGCTCAAATTGTTGATTTTGCGAAGTTGGACTTCGGGTTGTGAATAATGATTTTGTGCATATTTTTGCTATTTTTGACATATGTAAGTGTCGGAGGTAGTCTTGAAGGGCCACGGTAATCTCACTCACGCTTTCCTGTGGCACACCCAGATATCGCCCATTATTCGATAAATGGTGGATAAGGAAGGGTTCGGAGGCTTCATCCGCCTGGTTTCGAAGAGTACAAATGACCTGGCACATTTTTATGCTCTGTCTTAGAAATGGTGGGATACCACCAATTCTTTCTATCTTCTGTTCAGCGAAATGACAATGTCGTCATTTGACTTTTTGATGATTACTAGCTTGAGAGTTGGTGGGAAGCGCTTAATCTTGAACTACTTCTAGGAGATTGATCCTGAGGCCGTCGAGACACTAATCGAAGCCATTCCTCTGAATCTGGAGGGACATCAGTTCACCTACGGCTGGCTTTATCGGGCTTATGGACAAGGGAGGCACGATCTCAATGGTAGGCAACTGCTACGGGTCTTTCTTTTGTATATCATTGGCTTCTCAATTTTTGCGACACAAAATGACCGAGTTAGTTTGAGGCTCCTCTCCTATTTGGCAACTATCGATAAGATTCCTTCTTATGATTAGGGCGGTACCGCCCTGGCTCATCTTTACAAGCATATGGGTGAGGTTTCCTCTTCATCTTCTTATGATTAGGGCGGTGCTGCCCTTGCTCATCTTTACATTCTATGACTTCCTTTTTTTGGCTTTGATTTCCCATACTTATGTTTTTTGACTATTATTTTTTGCTGTGCAGCTCTGGAGTTTCGAGTATCTGAAGATGTTGGCTCGTACTCCCATTGATGAGTCGGGCGAGGATGAGGACGGTATTGCTCCTATACCTTTGTTCCCTCGGGGCTTGAGATGGCGAAAGGATGTTGTTGGGGTTAAGAGCGAGGCTCACCGGATTATTCTTCTAAGGAACTTCTTATCTGAACTGACTGTTGCTAGTGTTGACTGGGCACCTTGGGAGAATGTTTCCTACGACACTCTTGAGGAGATTCAGGCGATCAGACCTCTTGCTTCTCGCCGTTTTCTGATGAAAAGTACCGATGGTAAGCAATGGTATCTTGGTGAGCGGGTGTCTCGACAAGTGGTTGGTAGCCTAAGGTACTATGTTTCTCATAATCCTCCTGTAATGGATGTCGATCACCTTTATGGTGTTGTTCTGCAAACGACTTTGACTGGCACTGATGCTTGGAATCATTTCCGTTCTAAGACTGGTTATGAGACTTACCGTGGCCGCTTTTTGATGCCCAACTTTTCGCTCCTGGATGTGAGTTTTTTTTATATATGTTTTTTGTCCCTATTCGTAACTTATGTTTTTAACTCGTCGTTTTCCTAACTTGTCTTGTGCCTACAGTTTCACAGGATGTATAGGAGACAAGCTCCTTTATCTTTCAACCCCATCCCTCATTGGGATTGGACCGTCAACATTTTGGGTGCTGATGGTTCCCCCAGGTCATGGAGGTGCCACAAGTCACGTACGGGTATCCCACCTAGCCAGCAGGCGTCCTTAACGTCCCTTAGAGTTATGCTGAGAATGGTCACGCCTTGGCAGCTAGCCTAAGGTCTATGGTCCTCACGCGAGACCATAGGGTATGTCTCTAGTTTTATGCTTCATAAGATTATAAGGTTCTAACCCTAGATTTTACCCTTGCCAGAAGGATGGTATGCGGCAGTTTGCCAACGGTCAGATGTCGTCTTTGGTAAGTTCCTGACTCGACTTCATTTTCGTACTTATAGTAGCTCGTAGCTGACTATTTCCATTTTATTTGTGTGTATAGTGTTGTGGCGGTGGCACTCGTTCGTCGAGATCCAGGCCGAGGTGCAGGGGCGGTAGGAGACCTTCGCCAATGTATACTCCAAGTGGCCTGGTGGAAGATGAAGAGGAGGAGGACTGAGGCCTCCAGAGCGGGGACTTTTGTTTTGTCTCCATTTTATGTTTTTGATTGGGTTATATCAATGTATTTTGTGAATGATGGATAATGTGTAGGATGGTTTGTCACCTTTGATAGAACATTATGATGTTTTGCCTTTTGGGCCGGATAGCTTTCGGTTTGGAGGTGCGGTTGTGTGCTTATTTTATTTGGTGGTTGTGTGACGATATATATGTGCACTGTGATTCTGTGATTGTTGATGTTACTGCATGAGTAGCCTTGTGATATATATATATCCAGACTCAGACTTGATTCTTCCTCTTGCTAATACTCCCAGTCCTACGCTCGGCTTGGCTGAATATCTGAACTATTCAACTACTGTTTCTTGATGGCTAATTCATGGTGATGTCCTCGATATTTCCTCTATCATTGCCCTCTATGCTGATCCTGGAGATCCCAGCGTGTATGATGATACCCGTAGGGCTACTATGATCTTGTGCATGACTTCGTACTTTGGTCATTTGTACTATAGAGCTAACTTCTAGGAGTCCTTTTTGAGTCTTTTTCGATCATTGTGAACCACCAAGCTATGGGTCTCCTAAATCTGATAGCCGACAAAATGGGGTGTCTACAGTGACCTGGTCCTCAAAGAACTAAAAGTGCCTATTTATGATCCCAGAGGAAAATTCAAACCCAACTGGGTCGGGCCATACATCATTAAGACTCTCCTTTTTATAGGGGCTACCTATCTTATAGACCTAGACGTGGTTGAGTTTAAATAGCTAATTAACCTCGATTGCCTCAAGAAGTATTTTGCTTGAAACCATTTCTTTCAAAACCTCCTACATAGATGAACTACGCTTGACCTAATTCCTACTTGGGGATACGTAGGCAACCAGCTCAGTTCAGTCATTAATAATCGCTCGAGTTGCACCTTTCGTCAAGCCTTAAATCGAACTACTGTGGACCTGATACCCACTTGGGGATAAGTAGGCGGGCTCTTCAAAAGCCTTTGGTCTAAAGAAAATCCCTGTGCTAAACTAGGGGCAAACTTGCGTTTAACCGGAACCACTTCATAGTCTGATGACCAGGGTTAAACTTCGTTTTCTATCAGAAGAACCCAGATATTTACCTTAAACCATGTCTCTGGATCCCCTGGCTATCAAAATAAGTACTATAAAAGAACAAATGGGAATTCATGGTATAGAATGATTAAAGCTCTAAGCAAGACTCAAAGCAAAGTAACGGAAAGCCAAGAAAAGACCTTGAAAAGAGGATTCTTATAACCTAAAGATAAATTAAAAGAGTGAATACATTGTTTGAACATGATAGAACATTTCGTAAACATGAAAACATACATTGGAAAAGAAAAGAGGAAAATCACATTCAAACTCGCACGAAAGTAGACAGGACTTGTTAGAAGTCTTGTAAAATAAAGCTCTATCCTATTTTTCTTTCACCTATGTATGTCTATGGAGTCTGTCCCTCAGCCAGGGTCTGGATCTGCAAAAGATACTCAGTAGTAGGCACAACTAGAGGTGTCAATTGGGTCGGGTTGGCCCGAGCCCGGCCCGGCCCGGCCCACTTTTTTCGGGTCAAAAGCCCAGCCCGGCCTGAGACGAGGCCCGGCCCTATACATTCGGTTCGGGGCGGACACTCTATTTAGTGTCCACGGCCCGACCCGGTACCTAGCCCGAAGCCCGGCCCGGTCCGATGACCCGTCCGAGCCGGCCCGAAACCTAAGATATTTATAGCCATTGTGGCCCGGCCCGGTCCGGTTGGCCCGCCCAGTGCCCAACGGCTACTTTGGGGTTTTTCTAAATTTTTTTCCACTTTTTAACCCTCTAACGGCTATAAAACGGCTAGTTTTGGGGGTAAAAATGTAAAAATGATTTTAGAAACTCCTAAACCATTTTCTATAAATACCAAGACTCCCACAACATATTTTCTCATACCAAATGCAAAATCAATTATCTATCTATTTTCTCTCTACCTAATTAGTTACTTCTCTACAAGACTACAAATTGGTGATTCAAGTTCAAACTTCAAGTTGGTGATTCAAAATCTTCTAGCACTTCCACTTCTACAAGACTACAACTATCAAGTATATTTATTATTCATAGTTTCACTTCTTCTTCTTCTATAACAATTTGAGGTAAATTTATTTATTGTTTCACTTATTTCTTATTTAATTGTTGTTATTTTAAATCTTTTATATTTCTTTCCCCTACTTTTTTTTTCTTTTTCAAAAAAAAAATGGCGTCTCATTCAAGATCTCAAAAAATAGAGAAGGGCCAACTTATGACTTTGAAAATTTAGATTATGGGGAAAGAAATGAGATTAATGATTTGGAATTGGATGAGGATGATGATGAAGTCGAAATTACGGGGTCTAATCAAACTTCTTCAAATCCCACCACCACTAAAAGAAAATTAAAATCAAAAGTTTGGGAATTTTTTTATAAAAACTGAGGATAAATCTAAAGCAATTTGTAACATATGTAAACAAGATTTTTCTTATAAAGGTGGTGGAAATAACACACTTAAAAGGCACGTCGTTAGCAAACATAGTCTTGCATGGGAGGCCGGTACCGCCGAAGCGGGCGGCCCAATACAATCCCAAATTTCTGCTTCTACTGGCACAAGTTATGGAACTTTTCTTTATAACCAAAAAAAAATGAGGGAAGGCTTGGCAAGATTTGTCTGTGCATCCGATATGCCTTTTACTTTGCTTGAAGAAGAGTGTTTTACACTTTTTATTCAAACCTTTTTACAACCCGCCTACCAACCTATTACTAGAAATACCCTTAGAAGTGATATACAATCTGTTTTTCAACAAACCAAAAAAAATTTTAATTGATGACTTTTCTACTTTTAATATGCAAATTGCATGCACTTCTGATTTATGGACGGGTTGTAATAAAACAGGATATATATGTATAACGGCGCATTTTGTTGATGAAAATTGGAAAATGAATAAAAATATTATTGCTTTTCGTGCATTAGACTATCCTCATACTAGTGAAAATATCTATAATTATATAATTAACGTTTTTCATGAGTATGATATTATGAAAAAAAATTATGAGCATTACTTTTGACAACGCTAGTGCTAATACAAGTGCTGTTAATGTGTTCATAGATCATCTACAACCAATCATGAATGGAAAATTATTCCATGGTCGTTGTGTATGTCATATCATTAATTTGATAATCCAAGATGGATTATCAAAAATTAATAATCAGATATCTAAAGTTAGAGAGGCAGTGGTCTATTGTGCTGCAACGCCTACTCGTGTACAAGCATTTCTTCATCTTTGTAAACAAAATCGTCTTAATCCTCGTAAATTGCAAACGGATATTAAAACTCGTTGGAGTTCTACTTATCTTATGATAGAATCTTGTAAAAAGTATAGTGGGATTATTACTCAATTTATTAATGTTAATTATCCATCACTCAGCTTGACTTCTCATGATTAGGATATGGCATTTGAATTTCATGGATTTTTAGAGGTGTTTTACAAGGCTACAAATAATCTTTCTGCTGTTTACTATTCCACTTCTTGTTTAGTTCTTATGAAATTACTTAATATGTCTCATGCATTTAATTTTTATAAACAAAAAAATTCTATTTTTATTGAGATTTGCAAGGATATGGAAAAAAAGTTTAAAAAATATTGGTCAGACCTTCCACCTATATTTTACTTATCTGCAATCTTGGATCCTAGACTCAATTTTGATGGTGTTTGTGAAGTGGTTAAACAAATATCTGAAATTTTGGAAGGGCCAGAAGGTGAGCCTGGTTTAGAAATAACTAATTCTGAAATGGAAAATACTTTGGAAACTTTATATCGTATTTACTATGAAAAATATGCAAATAAAGAAAGTACTACTTCTTCTTCTACTCCTACTGTTGAGTTAACCTCGGGAGCATCAGGTAATTCTTATGCGAGTAGGTTTCTGAATTGTCGAAAGAAACAAAAGGGTCCTACTCAATCATTTGTAAGTAGTTCTAACATCCTTGGTGAATTAAATAAGTATAGAGAAACCGAGTGGGACAACCGATTAACTCCCGAGGAAATGATAAATTTGGATCTTTTGACATGGTGGAAAGAACATGTGTAATACCCTGTATTCTTGTAATGTATTATATAACTAAGACATTGTATGTTTCTTTTAATACTTTTATGAGCTTGGCCTTACCCTTGGTATATTTTACATACCAATCGATTGAACTTTATCTCAATCGATTGATTGTTCCAATCGATTGGACTTTATACCAATCGATTGATTGTATCAATCGATTGACACTTATGTCAATCGATTGGAGGCAGCTGGGCAGATTCTTTTGCTCTGGCTGGGGAGAGGCCACGTGAACACTCCCTCTCTATATATACCAGCCCATTTTGGGCGTATTTCTGTTTATAGAAATCAGAGAGAGTGAAGGGGAGGGTTTTGTGTGTGTGTTATATATATATACACTCATATATATATATATTTACTCACATATATACATACATACACTCACACACACACAGAGATGGACTGAGACGAGAAGAAGAAGAAGAAGAAGAAGACCAGAAAGAAGAAGAGAAGAAGGAGAAGAAAGAGAAGAGAGAAGGCAGAGAACTAGAGAGAGAGAGAGGAAGACCACCATTGAAGCTCAAGCTTCAAAACACAACCAAACACGCCTTAACGCCTAAGGTGAGTTCTAAACTCACTTGGTAGCTTGATATTGATGTTAGAACATGTTTTGAATGAAGAAATGGAGAAGAAACCATGTTTCCCGTTTATATGTTGCTGGGCAGTCTTCTCTGCGAAGAAGACGAAGTGTCAATCGATTGACACTATACCAATCGATTGACATCTTTCATGTTCCAATCGATTGACACTATATCAATCGATTTACATCTTTCATGTCTCAACCGATTGACATTTTATGCAATCGATTGACATGGATTGTGATCCAATCGATTGAACTTTGTTCCAATCGATTGACACTATACCAATCGATTGACATCTATATCAATCGATTGGATGTTGCAGTTTACTGTTTTACTTGTTTAGTTAATGTAATAACTGTTTAGTTGTTTATTTACTGTTCAGTACTTCCCAGCATGCTTTACTATTGTAATACAGACATGATAACGAGTTAATGCAGCATAGGATCGTAGTAATAACAAGACTATCGAATAACGTTTATAATGTTAGATAACGGAATAGTTGTGAATCCTTTGGAGTTAACGTTCATTTCATTCAGAGTAGTCGGGCCACATTGGGATTGTCATGTATCGGAAATAGAGTTGAACTTAAGTAGGTTTGCTAAGATTCGGGAACCTTGCGTGGGCGGGCTTTGGTCGATCATATGTTCTTAAAAGCGGTAGACAGACGAAGGTGTCTATGACTTGCGGTGAACCGGACCATTTGCCCTAAGATAGCCAGATGATCTAATCATATGTTCTTAAAAGCGGTAGACAGACGAAGGTGTCTATGACATGCGGTGGACCGTGATCACTGGTAGACGTCGCTAAGTCGTGGCATAGAATGATGTACTATTGTTTAAAGCGTTATATCCCTGACATGCGGTGGACTGTGCATATGTTCTTAAAAGCGGGGGATGGACTAACGTGGTATCCATGACATGCGGTGAACTGTGCATATGTTCTTAAAAGCGGTTGATGAGCAATGGTATGTTATATAGTTGAACTACTGTCGAGTCTGTTCCCCTATCTAGACGTGTTATCGGTCTTATAATGAGTAAAACATTAGTAATCGGATAATCGGTTTGATGTAAAGAAGTTACCCTCACAGAACTCTAACTTGTTGCGGCTTATAACTTGTAATAACTTCAATAGTTGATACCCTGTTAGTATCTAACTCACTCGGCTTTCATTAAGCTGACGGCGTTTATGCCGCTGGACATTTCTACGTTCCAGCGCATCCTGGTTATGACTATACAGGTGAAGGGCCTGCAGAAGAAGACTACTATGCCGGTGACGGAGTTCCTGTGGAGAACTTCCCCGACGGAGGTCAGATCGAAGAAGACTACTACGCCGAGGACTACCCTTATGCCAACTGAAGACTAGACTAGAATTGTAGCTAATTGCCCTTACCGTTTTAGAACTTTTTGTAGTCAGGCATATGTTGCCTTAGCATTTGTACTTCCGCTGCTTTATATTTGATTCGAGACTCTGATATGTAATAGTTAGTAACTTCTGTTAACTTTATGTTACGTTGTGATTAGAACCTAGACTTCATTCTTGTTACAATATTACTTCTTGTTGCTTAGTACTGCGTGGTGTGGACAATCATGTGACTTCACCCGTCATTCCCTATGGACCCATAAAGGAAATTTATTTTTCTCTATTTATGCCGTTCCGGGGCGTGACAGGATTTTTGGTATCAGAGCCTAGGTTGTATACCTTTTTCGCTCACAGATTGTCCCACACCATCTGGTCCTAGAACCTTGAGATTCTATAGATGAGTATTAAGATTAGTTCTGACTTAAGGTAGTCCCTTTTCAGGTAGCATGGCACCGCCGCTGTTCGTTCCAGACGAGTTCGGAGGACACTATGTGTATGAGAGTAGTATTGCTCCAGCCGATCCAGAGTACTATGCCTGGAAGGTTAGACAGAGAGCTATTGCAGAGACAGAGCGAGACATGCGGATCGAGCAGCAGAGATTTGGGACCCAGGACCCAGAAGTGATACGTCAGGAGATGATCTACCGCAAGGAGACCTTCAAACGCATCGAGGAGGATTCTCTACTAATGTTACGAGACCGTTCTTCGTACCAGGTTCTACTTGCACAGGTTAGAGCCGCACCTCCACCCCCACTGGAGGAAGACATGGCTGATGCACCCCCAGCAGATGAGGATCCGGAGGATGATGATGAGAGCGATGACGACGATGAGCCAGAGGATGACGACGAGGAGATGGAGGATGAAGAGGAAGAGGACACCGATGACGAGGAGCCAGAGTATGATCCAGAGGAGGAGGACCCCGTGGACCCAGCCGGTATAGACGTGCCAGTTGGCGTAGACATTGTGGTTGCAAAGGGTTATCCGATAGAGGAAGAGGAGGTAGCCGCAGGTGATGACGCAGGTGATGATGCAGTAGTACCAGTCTTACCAGGAGGAGTTATAGCACAGCTAGCAGCTGAGTGGGCCGCAGAGATGGCTGCACATCCCCATGGATTTGAGATCGGAGCACCGGAGTTAGCACAGGCTATGGTACAGGCTGAGGCACTTGCAGCCGCATTTGATGCAGCCCAGGCTGACATGGCAGCTGATGCAGGAGATTTGGGAGCTGTTGTGGAGCATGATGGACCCGAGCTGATCGAGGATGTTGTGATAGAGGATGAGGACATGATGGATGACGATGACATGGATGAGGATGATGTTTTGTCTGAGGTTGCCCCAGAGGACGAGGCTTCCATCTATGGATCCGATGTGGACAACTTTTGAGTCCAGTACCTTTAGGACTTAGACTTTTTCGTCTGACTTTAGGACATGTTGTCCACTTACTTTTGACGCTTACATAGACAGCTATTAACCATAGCCTTTTTGTATAGGTAGCCACCAGTAGTGGTTTTGTATATATCTTTCTTTTGTTTAGATCTTGTATAGGATCATGTACTACGCGGTACACAGATGATCCATTGTGTACTCCGCTGTACATCTTTTGGGTATATATATATATGGCAGATCGTTTCTCTTGATTATTTCTGTTATCATCTCATTATTATGTTATGGTTGTGATGTTGATTCATGTTATGCTTCCTGTTATTTTAATATGATCATTTCCCCGAGAAGATTGTCAGCTAATCGTTAGATCCTTCATAGGTACACCTCACACGGATCACTATGGTGGGACCCACAAGGAACCAAGCACGACTGGGAGCACCCATTCCCGAGGGTATGGACCCAACTGGAGTCTTCGAAGCTTTCATGCAACGGATGGAACACATCGGCGATACCTACAATCATGCCACCAACGACAATGGCAACAACCACTTTGTCCCTCCAAGGCAGACAGGCGATAAACTGTTGGAACGATTTCGTGGCTTACGACCTGAGAAGTTCGACGGCATGGCAGAGTCCTGGAAAGCAGAGCAATGGATACGAGAGTTGGAGCTAATCTTTGAAGCCCTGGAGTGCAGTGAGCTGGACAAGAGACGTCTAGCCGCATTTCAACTGACTTACTCTGCCGCAGACTGGTGGGAGGCCGAGAGAGCCACGATTGGGATTGACGCTGCAAGGAGAATGCCTTGGGAAGCATTCAAGACTCGATTTCTCGAGAAGTACTTCCCTGAGGATGAAAGAGACCAACAAGAGAGGAATTTCCTGAGTCTAACCCAAGGAAACTGGACAGTCAGAGAGTATACTACACAATTTGAGCGACTTTCCCGTTTCGCTCCACATATGATAGACACCTCCGTTAAGAAGGTCAAGCGATTCCACCAAGGACTCAACCCACACCTCCGGCACATGATGATAGGCCATCTGGGCCAGTCGTTTGAAGGGATTGTCCGTCTTGCTTCAAGTTTGGAAAAGGATGCTTACCCGGTGCAAGGACCACAAGTGAATCGACCTCCACCCAGGACCTTCCAACCAAGGAACTTTCCCGTGCAATCATCAAGGAGCAATCAGGGATGGAAACCCCAGATCAACAACTATCAGGGAACCAAGCGCACATGGGATGGGACAAGGAAGCCCCAAGCTAATTTTCCTCGACAACAGAATCAACAGCGAGGACCACCTCAGGCACAGCCCGTCGCCCAGCGACAGAACACTGATGGATGTTTCAACTGTGGAGTACCCGGACATATTACAAGGTATTGCACAGCCCCCAAGACCAACCGCCGTAATGACCTCGTCTGCCGCAACTGTAACAAGCCTGGTCACATAAGCAAGGATTGTCGAGCACCACGTGGAGGCTACTATGGAGCGCCTGCTCAAGGACAGCAAGGACAAGTTAGGGTGAATGCCATCATCCCTGACAATGCAGGGTATAATGCAGAGGAACAGCAAAACTTGGAAGGTACACTCATTTTATTTCACTGTCAAGTTAGAGCTTTGTTTGATACCGGTGCCGCCCGTTCTTTCATAGCTATTAAGATGGTACGTGATTTGGGATTGTTACCCCTAACACTTGAGCCGACCCTTAATGCCGTTTCGCCCTTGGGAGTATCTGTTAAGTTAGGTAAGGTGTGCAAAGACTGTCCCTTGACACTAGAGGATAGGAATCTCCCAGCAGACTTGATGGTCCTGTCAATGTCTGAGTTCGACGTGATCCTAGGAATGGATTGGCTTACTAAGTATGGCGCTAACCTGGATTGTGTTAGTCGGACCATTGTCTTTTCGACGCCTGGTTGCCCGCAGATCAGATTTCAGTGCCAACCGTTGAGCGACATGTTTATCACGAGCTGCCTGGCCACGATTAAGACTTCAAGCACGGAGCTTACTATCAACCAGATCCCCGTTATTCAAGACTTTGAAGATGTGTTCCGAAGTATCTCAGGACTTCCGCCGAAGAGAGAGATAGACTTCTGCATTGAGTTAGCACCCGGAACGTTGCCGATTTCCAAGACCCCGTATCGGATGGCGCCAATAGAAATGCTAGAATTGAAGAAGCAAGTTCAGGAACTCGAAGATTTAGGTTTTGTTCGCCCCAGTACATCGCCTTGGGGAGCACCAGTTCTATTTGTGAAGAAGAAGGACGGAGAGCTACGACTCTGTATCGACTACAGGGAGCTGAATAAGGTCACGATCAAGAATAGGTATCCACTTCCCCGGATAGACGACCTGTTCGATCAACTACAAGGATCAAGGATATTCTCAAAAATCGATTTGCGTTCAGGATACCATCAATTGCTAGTTCGACCGAAAGATGTACCGAAAACTGCCTTCAGGACGAGATATGGACACTACGAATTTCTAGTGATGTCTTTTGGATTGACTAATGCCCCGGCAGTATTCATGGACCTAATGAATAGAGTATTCAGACCCTATCTGGATCAATTCATTATAGTATTCATCGATGACATTCTAATTTATTCAAGGACGGAAGAAGAATATAAGAAGCATCTACAAATTGCTCTACAGACTCTCAGAGACAACAGTCTGTATGCGAAATTCAGCAAATGTGAATTCTGGCTTCAGGAAGTTAAATTCCTGGGACATGTGATATCACAGGATGGGATTTCTGTAGACTCGTCTAAGATCGATGCAGTCTTGAGCTGGAACAGGCCAACCAATGCGACCGAAGTTAGGAGTTTCCTTGGATTGGCTGGGTATTATCGGAAATTTGTGGAAGGATTCTCTAGAATCGCAGGACCGTTGACAAGCCTGACTAGGAAGGAGACGAAGTACGAATGGACCGATAAACATGAGGATGCATTTCGGGAATTGAAGGAGAGACTAACCTCAGCACCCGTGCTTGCGATACCTAAGAGTGGTGAACAATTCATAATCTATAGTGATGCATCACACCAAGGACTTGGTTGTGTGCTAATGCAAGAAGGGAATGTCATCGCATACGGATCAAGACAATTGAAGCCGCATGAGAAGAACTATCCGACGCACGACTTAGAATTAGCCGCAATCGTGTTCGCCCTGAAGATTTGGAGACACTATTTGTATGGAGAAAAGTTCGACTTGTTCTCAGATCACAAGAGTTTAAGGTACCTGTTCTCTCAAAAGGAGTTGAACATGCGACAACGGAGATGGATGGAACTACTCAAGGACTACGACTTCTCTTTGCAATACCACCCGGGTAAAGCAAATGTTGTAGCCGACGCTCTGAGCCGGAGGCCGCGCCTTTTGGTTTCTTCGATTTTGATTAGGGAATGGCGGGCATTGGAGACGTTAGTCGAATTCGATCTTCAACCAGTGGAATCAGGAGGAGGACAACACTTTGGATGTCTTGTCGTGCAACCGACTCTCATCAGCCGCATCTTGGAAGCTCAACAGTCGAACGAAGATTTAAAGTTATGGTTTGCCAAGATGTCCGCAAAGGAACCCGAGATATGGAGTATTAGTACGGACGGAGCACTGAGATGCAAAGGTAGACTCTGTGTGCCAAATGACGATGGTCTCAGGAAGAACATTCTGGACGAAGCGCACAAGTCAAGGATGACTATCCACCCAGGAGGAAACAAGATGTATAAGGACTTGAAGAGAAACTTCTGGTGGGAAGGAATGAAGCGAGAAGTGGCCGAGTATGTATCGCAATGTCTTATTTGCAAACAAGTAAAGGCAGAGCATCAGAAACCACCTGGACTCCTACAACCGCTACCAATTCCCCAATGGAAATGGGAGCATATCACCATGGATTTTGTGGTTGGATTGCCGAAGTCTCAGCAAAACCACGACGCTATTTGGGTAATAGTAGATCGACTCACCAAGTCAGCACATTTTATCGCCTACAGCATGACGCACCCTGTTGAAAGATTGAGCCGGATGTATCTAGAGCAAGTTGTGCGACTGCACGGTGTACCCGTCTCAATAGTTTCAGATCGAGATTCACGCTTTACCGCAGAATTCTGGAAGAGCCTTCAGACAGCAATGGGAACTTCATTGAATTTGAGTTCAGCCTTTCATCCACAGACAGACGGTCAGACAGAACGAGTCAATCAAGTGATGGAGGATATGTTGCGAGCCTGTGTCATTGAATTCGAGAGTTCATGGGAGACACATCTACCTTTGATCGAGTTTGCCTACAACAACAGCTACCACACGAGCATAGGGATGGCACCGTATGAAGCCTTGTATGGAAGACCTTGCCGATCGCCGCTGTGTTGGACCGAAGTCGGAGATACTCAACTACTTGGGCCCGAGATGATTCGAGAAACCAACGAGAAGATCTAGATTGTACGAGAAAAGATGAAGACAGCGCAATCCAGATACAAGAGCTATGCCGACAAGCGACGAAAAGATCTAGAGTTTGCAGTTGGAGATCATGTGTTACTTAAAGTCTCGCCAGTTCGAGGTATCGTCAGATTCGGACAGAAAAGAGGCAAGTTGTCGCCGCGATTCATCGGACCGTTCGAGATCCTAGAACGTGTTGGGAAGGTTGCTTATCGACTTGCGTTGCCGCCAAAGATGTCAGGAGTGCACAACGTTTTCCACATCAGCATGTTGAGGAAGTGTGCCCACAACCCAGCGCACGAGATCAGTTTTGAAGATATCGAGGTGAACGAGAACGTGACCTACAACGAAGGACCAGTGCGTATTCTAGACCGAGGAGTGAAGAAGCTCAGAAACAAGGATATTCCACTAGTGAAGGTTCAGTGGAAGCACCACGACGAAGGAGAAGCTTCATGGGAGCTGGAGTCGGAGATGCGAGAGAAGTTTCCATTTTTGTTTTAACCCAGTTTATTTTGGATTTCGGGGACGAAATCTTTTGTGAGTGGTGGATGATGTAATACCCTGTATTCTTGTAATGTATTATATAACTAAGACATTGTATGTTTCTTTTAATACTTTTATGAGCTTGGCCTTACCCTTGGTATATTTTACATACCAATCGATTGAACTTTATCTCAATCGATTGATTGTTCCAATCGATTGGACTTTATACCAATCGATTGATTGTATCAATCGATTAACACTTATGTCAATCGATTGGAGGCAGCTGGGCAGATTCTTTTGCTCTGGCTGGGGAGAGGCCACGTGAACACTCCCTCTCTATATATACCAGCCCATTTTGGGCGTATTTCTGTTTACAAAAATCAGAGAGAGTGAAGGGGAGGGTTTTGTGTGTGTTATATATATATACACTCATATATATATATATACTCACATATATACATACATACACTCACACACACACAGAGATGGACTGAGACGAGAAGAAGAAGAAGAAGACCAGAAAGGAGAAGACAAGAAGGAGAATAAAGAGAAGAGAGAAGGCAGAGAACTAGAGAGAGAGAGAGGAAGACCACCATTGAAGCTCAAGCTTCAAAACACAACCAAACACGCCTTAACGCCTAAGGTGAGTTCTAAACTCACTTGGTAGCTTGATATTGATGTTAGAACATGTTTTGAATGAAGAAATGGAGAAGAAACCATGTTTCCCGTTTATATGTTGCTGGGCAGTCTTCTCTGCGAAGAAGACGAAGTGTCAATCGATTGACACTATACCAATCGATTGACATCTTTCATGTTCCAATCGATTGACACTATATCAATCGATTTACATCTTTCATGTCTCAACCGATTGACATTTTATGCAATCGATTGACATGGATTGTGATCCAATCGATTGAACTTTGTTCCAATCGATTGACACTATACCAATCGATTGACATTTATATCAATCGATTGGATGTTGCAGTTTACTGTTTTACTTGTTTAGTTAATGTAATAACTGTTTAGTTGTTTATTTACTGTTCAGTACTTCCCAGCATGCTTTACTATTGTAATACAGACATGATAACGAGTTAATGCAGCATAGGATCGTAGTAATAACAAGACTATCGAATAACGTTTATAATGTTAGATAACGGAATAGTTGTGAATCCTTTGGAGTTAACGTTCATTTCATTCAGAGTAGTCGGGCCACATTGGGATTGTCATGTATCGGAAATAGAGTTGAACTTAAGTAGGTTTGCTAAGATTCGGGAACCTTGCGTGGGCGGGCTTTGGTCGATCATATGTTCTTAAAAGCGGTAGACAGACGAAGGTGTCTATGACTTGCGGTGAACCGGACCATTTGCCCTAAGATAGCCAGATGATCTAATCATATGTTCTTAAAAGCGGTAGACAGACGAAGGTGTCTATGACATGCGGTGGACCGTGATCACTGGTAGACGTCGCTAAGTCGTGGCATAGAATGATGTACTGTTGTTTAAAGCGTTATATCCCTGACATGCGGTGGACTGTGCATATGTTCTTAAAAGCGGGGGATGGACTAACGTGGTATCCATGACATGCGGTGAACTGTGCATATGTTCTTAAAAGCGGTGGATGAGCAATGGTATGTTATAGAGTTGAACTACTGTCGAGTCTGTTCCCCTATCTAGACGTGTTATCGGTCTTATAATGAGTAAAACATTAGTAATCGGATAATCGGTTTGATGTAAAGAAGTTACCCTCACAGAACTCTAACTTGTTGCGGCTTATAACTTGTAATAACTTCAATAGTTGATACCCTGTTAGTATCTAACTCACTCGGCTTTCATTAAGCTGACGGCGTTTATGCCGCTGGACATTTCTACGTTCCAGCGCATCCTGGTTATGACTATACAGGTGAAGGGCCAGCAGAAGAAGACTACTATGCCGGTGACGGAGTTCCTGTGGAGAACTTCCCCGACGGAGGTCAGATCGAAGAAGACTACTACGCCGAGGACTACCCTTATGCCAACTGAAGACTAGACTAGAATTGTAGCTAATTGCCCTTACCGTTTTAGAACTTTTTGTAGTCAGGCATATGTTGCCTTGGCATTTGTACTTCCGCTGCTTTATATTTGATTCGAGACTCTGATATGTAATAGTTAGTAACTTCTGTTAACTTTATGTTACGTTGTGATTAGAACCTAGACTTCATTCTTGTTACACTATTACTTCTTGTTGCTTAGTACTGCGTGGTGTGGACAATCATGTGACTTCACCCGTCATTCCCTATGGACCCATAAAGGAAATTTATTTTTCTCTATTTATGCCGTTCCGGGGCGTGACAACATGTAAGAGCTTTCCCTGTTCTTTCCATCATGGCTCGTGATTTACTAACTCCTCCAGCTTCTACAGTTGCATCGGAGTCTGCTTTTAGTATAGGTGGAAGAGTGCTAGAGGAAAGGAGGAGCAGATTATCTCCTGATATGCTTGACTGCTTGATGTGCTTGAAGGATTGGCAGGCTGCGCAATATCGAACTCAAGATCGAAAAGATTATTTTGTAGAAGAATTTGAAAAATTGAAAGTTACGGGAAAGCAAATTGAAGAATCAAGAATTGAAGATCAACCATTCCCAAATAAATGTAATACTCCTGGCCCGCATGAGTCTAAACTGTGAACGGCTTAAAAAAAATAAAAAAAATCAATTCCTTTAAGTGTAAACTGTGTAATCTTAACTTTTTATTTTATGAATTAATGCAATCTTTGGTTTTTAATAGAATAAATGTAAACTTTTTATTTTATGAATTAATGTAATGTTTAGTTTTTATTAGTAATCTTTAATTTTTATTGAATAAAATATAATTTTCTTAAGTAATCTTTATTTTTTATGCAATTATAATCAAGAGTAAAATTTAATAACAAATGTAAATTACAATTTACATATGATACACTCATATACCTAAACTTTAACAACCAATTTTACAGAATAATAATAATCGTAAAGTTTATAAAATAATAACAATAAAGAGTAAAGTTTACATAAACATAATAACAATAATAATAAAGAGTAAAGTACTAAAGTTTAATAATAAATGTAAATTTTACATATGATGTATTGATGTGAATTAATGTAATCTTTACTTTATGAATTAATGTAATGTTTAGTTTTTATTAGTAATCTTTAATTTTTATTGAATAATAAATAATTTTCTTAGGTAATCTTTATTTTTTTTTATAAATTAATAATAAAGAGTAAAATTTAATAACAAATATAAATTTACAATTTATATATGATATACAACTAAACTTTCCCAACCAATTTTTTCCCCTAAAACAATAATTCAAATTTTTAAAATTCAAATTTCAAAACTCCCTCCCTAACACTCCCGGCCCGGATCGGCCCGCCCCGCCCAAAAGCCCGGACCTAAAACCCGGCCCTAAAGCCCGTCCGGCCCGGCCCAAAGCCCGGCCCGGCCCAAAGCCCGGCCCGTGTAGGCCGGGGCCACCGGTCCGGGGCGGACACACTCCTCCTCCTCCTAAGCCCGGCCCGGCCTGGCCCGATTTCCAAATGAGCCCGGCCCAAAAGCCCGGTTGGGCCCTCTTTGACCGAGCCCGGCCCGGCCCGGCCCGTTTGACACCTCTAGGCACAACTGAAGTCAGAATTCTCTAAAATGGAGCTGCCACCCTGTCATACCAAGCCTCTGCAAAGGTTTTCACGGTGAAAGAATGCATGAGCGAACTCCTCTCAAAATCTGCAGTAATGTCCTCAGTAACATCTTGGAGAAGTCTGTATTGACGAACCACCTAGCCAGGAACATAAAAAAGTAGTAGCATATAAGCCAAGTAACCAGATAACAGGCCACCCGACAACAGAGCAATAAGTCCACTACGGGCAGACCCAGCAGATATCACCAGGAGAGAGGCCTTAAAGCCAATCAAGCCAGGCATCGACAGAATGGAATAAGTGGTGAATCTCCATACGATCATAAGGAAGTGACTAGTGAAGGTGTGAAGGGTGTATAAAGAGATCTAGACGCTCCATGAGCCAAACATGTAAGATAAAAGGTGCCCCAGCAGATAACATGGCCTCAGCAGTGTGGGCATGATCCAATCCCATCAAGGTCTCACCAAGGACCAGCATGATGGCACTTTTCATTTCTCGCAGACCACAAGCAATGGGTATGAGAACATCAGAGGATGACAGAAAAAGGAATTAAGAGAGCATAGCAATCGATAATGCACTACGCTGAATAATCTGATGCCCGCCGTCATAGGGGTCCCCCATGGGAGCATAGATGGAGGAAAGACGCTCAAAATCGATTTGCTTGTCGTGAATAAATGAGCCAGCCTCATTTCGGGATGTATAAAGAAGAGCAGCAAGGTCCTGAACATACCCGGCCTACACCGGAGGAACTGTCAGATCTGTAAAAGGATCAGTGTGGAGAATAACATTGAATTCCTCGAATAAAGGACAGATCTCCTAGTAACCAAAGCGGAAGACGTGAAGCGTGGGATCCCAACACTGATAGTGGCCCGGAGTAATCCTTCATTCAGAATCATCCGCCGAAAAGAGAAGAGGTCGTTCAATCTGAAACACTTAAAGTTGAGCATGTCAATGCCAGAAAGAGTATCCATCCATGGGAAGAGGATTTGAGAACTACTGGGGCCATTTGAGAAGGAAGTGAAGGAAGAAGAAGAGTATTTTGCAAAGTTTTGGGAAAGAGGGAATAAATAGAGAAATAGATCTGCCCATAACACAAGGCGGCACTCGAGATAGGGAAAAGACACTCACGAGAATGCCGCGTAGCAGTCAGCAATTGTCGCATGACAATCGCGGACTGCCGCTACGGCACTCTCTAAGTGCCGCGCAGGCCTAACCGAGTGCCGCATAGAGCTAATTTTTAGCCTGGACCTGTTTGTAATGTTTTCACCCCAACCTACAAACAAAAAAAATTGAGCAAACAAATAAAATGTGTGCATTAGATCGCATCACGTACAACAAACCAAGCCATTTCGCATTCATCATTCATGAAAGTAAATAACAAAGGTAGGATCATAATTACAAGCATCCACCAGTCACAAAAAATTAAAATAAAAAAGGGACCAAGCTATGGTTGCATCCAGGATGTGCAGTAAGTCATGAGAAATAAAAGCATGCAAGGATAAAGAGATGATCAAGGAGTGTGCGGATGCCTATCCTATCCAAAAAAATCCCGGCTATCCAAGGAGCTGATATGAAAATAAAAGTGTATATAGTTATCCAAATGTATATGTCTCCTCTCCAAACACTCAGAAAATAAAAAAGAGAGAAATGAAGGAATGATAGGATCAACCGCGACCCCGACCTCGAACCTGGCGTATGATGTGTCTAAGAGGCTCCTCCTCTGACTCCGCACCGCTCCCGATGCCGCCGCCTCTGCCTCCACCTCGCTCGGTGCCTCCGTGAGCTCTACAAGGACCCACTCTAAACTGCTTAAGCTGTTGCTCGAGCTCTCTAACTCGCAAGACCAAGGCCATGTTCTCTTCATCCTGGGCAAGGAAAGAGATCGAATAACCAAGTTTGATTTAAAAATTGGAATGAAAATGCTAAAAAGGAAAGTATAAATAAAGGGTAGTAAGAGTTTACCCTAGCTCTCGCCTGAGCCTCAGCGGTCACCCACGCCCCATTGCATTAATCAGAAAATCAATAAAAGAGAGATTAGGAAGACAGGGTCAGAATGCAAAATCGAAGTTAGGTTTTTAAAGATTGCTCTCCACTCTCGACCATGGATCCACTCCCTCACATTGTGAGTGTAGAGCAGGCCCTCCTCTGCATCGTCCTATGGGACGTGATCGTATTGGAGCGGAATAGTGGAGGCACCCGTGTGGTATCGGGGAACCATAGTCGTGCCCTGCTCGCCATAAGAGACTATCCGAATGCTCCAATCCCATGGTAGTAGAGTCGGAGCCTGAGGTGCAGCATGAACCGACTGCAAAGAAGAAAGAAAGTGAATTTGGTAAGAAAATATGTATATAAGAGCTAAAAGAAAGAATGAAAAGTTGAAAGAAACTTACTCGTGTCACTTTCATCAGAGGGAAGTTCTTCATCAGCTTCGCGGCGCGGAAAGCCTCGTATCCGTCAGGAGGCTCCAAAGAATCCTGAATAGTAAGGCCATTCAGGGCAATCGTAAGTGGACTGCCCTGAAGCGTCTCTGTGGTCCTCATGGAATCAGGTGGAGGATGTGGCACAAAATATCCAGGAGCTATCAGCGACTGCTTGGTCACCCTCTCCCCCAGATACCATTCCCAGGCATCTGGGCTGTCCAGTAATAGTCTCAGAGGTTCATAGTCCCCTGATCTCTGTATCCCTGAAGTGGCGGTAGGAAGCACATCCACCCAAGGCCGCCATCGGACGTGCGGCTCCTTCAGGTTTGTCAGGAAATTCCTAAACACAGTGAAGTCATGAACCCTGGTTTTCTGCCCGACCCGCTCCTTCTACCACTTCAGACCCTGGGGCATGATGAGGGCATCAGCAGGTCGCGTCGAAGGAGACATCATGTGGAGGCATTCGTGAGACCAAATCTATAAGAAAGAAAAAGAAAAGAAAAGATCATGAGATTCAAGATTCGTAAATTAGGAAATAATTAGAAATCGATTGAGTTAATGAAAAATAAAAAATAATAATAATAAAAGAAAATAAAGGGTTATACCTCCCACGCCCTCCAGAATCCGCCCGTGGAGGCTGGGCGATCTCGGGAAATCTCTCCCATGTGCTTGTACAGGATGGCCAATCCTGCACCAGCCCAATCGTACTCATAAATACGACCCATCTGCTTCAGGGATACGACAAATGCCACAAGATCCGTTCGCCCCTAGTACTCAGCAGAGAGCATCCAAGCATATACATCAGGAACCCCCGAGTCATCTGCTCATCTGTAAAGCCCTCTAGGTCCCTGAACGTATCCATGAACCACTTGGCCGCGACCAAGGGCTCCTCCGGGACTACTTCTAGCAGCGGAAGTACCTAGTCCCACTCTGTCTCGATGTCCAAGTACCGCAAACACTCCCCTCGAAGGGGATCGCAGGGATCATAGTAAAATCAAGCAGGGTCATGGTCATCTCCTCGAACTCGAAGTGGAACATGTTGGTGGTGTCCTACCACCGCTATGAGAGAGCATGTATCTATCGGAGATCATTGGAGCTCTTCGTTAGGAGCTTCAAGAAATCCCCAAAACCCGCAGTGACGATGAACCCTTGTACAGTCTCGTTCATTGTCTCATACCACGCGAAGCCGTGGGCTAGGCTGCCATGCCCCTTCAGCACATCGGGCTGGAGCTATAAAAAATACGAGAGTTTAACATCAGTGAATGAAACAAAAAGAAAGAAATCAAAAAAAGAACATAGGAAAACAAATAATAGTAGTGAAAATAGAAAAGAAAATAAGAACGAATAAGTGCGGAGGAATGGTTAAAGCACTCAGAATCTCGAAAGCAGGGTACATGCATTCAAAAGGCACATTTTGAATAAACAAAAGGAGGAGCATATTGTCAAGCATTGCGTTCATAGGAGAGACAAGCAAAAATTTGAAAGAAATAAATAAAGAGAAAGATGCACCTCTCGTCGGAATGCTCAGGCGGACATGTGCTTGACGGATCCGGGAGTAAAAAGGTGGGATTAGGGTGGGGAGTAGCCCTGTACTTTTCCTTGTTCCTACTACCCGAGCCACTAGCCATAACCTGTCAAGAGGAAAAGATTTGAATGTCAAACCTTTGAAAGAATCCAAGAAACAATAAAAATAAAGAGAATAACGGGACTTTGATCGAGAGAAACAAAATTGTGAGCCCTCTAGATCAATGCAAGGAAAAGAGAAAAAAATCTCCAGAGGAATCCAAGTGGAAGAGTGTTTAGAAAAGTGACTGAAATGAAATGAGAAAAACTGCGTATAAGCTGTCTGCCTATTCAGAACGACACTCAAAATCCGTGCGCGGTAGTTGATGAAGCGTTGTACGGCACTCGCTGAGTGCCACCGTAGCATTCCGTGAATGCCGCGCGGTAGTCACGGACTGCCGCGTTATTTAGCATGTGCCGAATTTAAGACAGTTAAGGGGCCTCTGGTTTTCCCCCCAAAATTCAAATTGGGTCATAAAATTTGAATCTGAACCCCCAAGGTTGGCCCACCTTATGCGTTTTGGTCCCTGAAAATGATTTCAAAGTCCACGTGATCCCAAACTTTGAAAGGAAAAAAAAAGAGAGATGAATTTTTTGGCCTGATTGACTTTTAAAATCAAGAGGATTTTGACTGCAGATTCAAAAGTTGGCTTGAAATGAATAGGATTGGCTCCAATTTTGAGATTTTGAATTAAGTCTGAATGCTTTGAGAAATAAGAAGTTCTTTGAGTCCGATTGACTCCTGATTTTTGAAAATTGAGTCTGTTTGACCTTTGATTTTGAAAGATAAAATGAATTTGAGTCCGATTTGATTCCTAATTTTTGAATTTGAGTCAAATTGAATCCAAATTTTTGAATATGAGTTCGATTGACTCCTGATTTTGAATATTAAAATGAATTTGAGTCTGACTGACTCCTGACTTTTGGAAATTTTTTTGAAAATAAAGTCTAATTGACCCATGATTTTGAAAGTTAAAGCAAATTTGAGTCCAATTTGACTCCTGATTTTTTGAAAATTGAGTCTGATTGACCCATGATTTTGAAAGTTAAAGCGAATTTGAGTCTGATTCGACTCCTGATTTTTGAATTCGAGTCCGATTGACTCTTGATTATGAATATTAAAATGATTATCTGATAGGACAGAAGGGCTGCAAATTTTTCAGAGCAAACATATCTGACAGGGCTGAAGGGTTGTGAATTTTTCAGAGCAAACATGTATTGACACCGGGGTCTAAGTCGCGAATCGCTCCCCAGTCAATTGCGTTCGTTCGTTTGGCCGAAATGGCCACGTATCTTGAAGAGGATCAACCCGTTAGTTATAAAAACTCTGAATTCCAAAAATAACTCATCTTTAAATCGAAGTAACCATGTGCATTAAGTAGCGTAGGGCATGGATTGTATCTAGAGACATTGAGGTAGCGCGATCTCGAATCACATCACTTATAGAGCATGAAGTTGCATTGATAGCCATCATTGCATGAGCACGTGCATCACGACAAGATAGGTGCATTCATCCGTATGACTACTTGTGTTTGTGTGTTTGACCCTTACCCGAACTACGTATCGGTCTGATTCCTGAATGGATACGTAGGCAGCTCATCATTGAGCCCGACTAGCATGAACCATTACCGCTTGCCTAATTTCTTTTGCAACGCATTTTGTTTTTACCTGAATTCATCAGTTTGTTCAAAGACATGTCTTCACATAGGCTTTGACATTCACTTATGAAGCGTGTTGCTCCACAAGCTCCGTCGAAGAGGGGCAAACTATAGACACCTGAATTTTAACTAAACGTTGAATTAAGGGGAGCATTACCTCCAAGTTCAATGATGACAATGTCTGAACGGACCTAAGGCTTTCAAGATGATTCAAGCTCTTCGAAAGGCTCTTTAATTCAAACAAAAAAAAAGAAAGAAAAAAGAGAGAAAAAAGGGAAAGATAGAGCAAAACGGCACATGGAGAATATTGCGGCAGTCGCGCGATGCCACTGCGGCACTCACCAACAGCTGCACCGACAGTCAGTGAGAACCATTGCGGTATTCCCCAAATGCTACAAATATCTTTAAAATGCCATAAATTTGAAAAGACGATAGTCTGCGGGGTAGTTCGCGGCATTCATTGAGTGCCGCATCGGCATTCACTGAATGCCGCGCTGATTTTCAGTGAGTGCCGCATCGGCGCTCACTGAGTGCCGCTTCCATCTCCGTTGAGTGTCGCATTTTTCTAGCAGTCTACTATAATATAGTATGTTTTGTACCTTCAAAAGGACTTTCCGGGACTAGGGTTTTCACTATGAAATTACCAAAATAACCCTCCAAAGTTTGCCTATATATAGGGGATGAATATCCCATTACAAAGGATTTTAATTTTTTGAATCTTTATCTTGACATTGAACCTTAAATGTTGAATATTATCTAGAATCTCTATCTTAGGTTTGAAAAAAACATATCAACTTTATGAGAAAGTCTAAGAGAAGTTTAAGAAAATTAAGTAGTTTCATGAGTTAGAGGAAGAAGAGCTTGAGTCATTTTTGGAAGACTTTCAAAAGCATAAGAGTTGAGGATAAATTAGAGGTAACCTCTAGTTAATTAGTCTCTAATTCAAGTTCAATCACAATTTATAGAATTCTTTAGGGTCTTTTACACATTTTCAAAAACTCCCTTTCCACCTTATTTCATCACACACCACTAATATTATGATTGAACTTTCATTTCATTGGTTTGGATCAAAGTAACCTAAGGATTAAGGTTAAATAAATCATGAAGTAAAAGTTAGTGTTGGATTTTACTTAAACTTTGTTTTCCTTTTTTGATTATGTTCATCTCTAGGGATTCATGAGACCTTCAATATCTTACTTGAATTCCTTGACTTGGAATCCTTTAATCTTCTTATAAACTCATGATTTACAAGAGGATTAAGGTTAATATTAGTATGTTTGGCTAATGAGTCTAAACTTATCTCCATGGTTTAGGTTCATTCTTTTGAGGTTTCATGAAGTTTCTCCATACTCCATTGAAATCTATAAGTATAAGTGTCCTTAGTCTGCAATGACCATCAAGTGGGAGGGGAAGTAGTTTGGGTTAAGCCAAACTTCATGGTTTGGTAGTTAGAGTTAACAAATAAGAGATGAACTTGACAATGGTGGAGTGAGTTCATAAACCACCTTTGACCAAAGATTTTTTATTAAATGATGATCTGTTGGAATTGGATGGGACCAATTGGAGAGTGTCAATAACAAAAAGTTTTTCCGGTGTGATTTTTGTTTTGATGAGGTTTCATGTTTAAGATGGCTTAGTCATGAGTTTTGTGAGGCAACCATAATCTGTCCAGAGTTTCAGAACAGTAACACCTTTTTGAAATGAGTAAATCATAGCCTTAATCAAGCATTCTTGACTTCAAATAATTTTTTCTATGAATTTTAATGTGTTAATGAGATCACCTAAAAAGATTCGAGTCATTCGAATTTATTTACTATTTTTGCAAATCATACAAAAACCCTGGACAGAGAGTTGTAAATTTCTGAGTGATGTCTAGTGTTTGTCCAATTCCTAGAGATTTAACTGTTGATATTTGATTTTCTTTTTGGGTTCGAAACTAGACTCACAGAGGCATCTTGTGTCCAAAATTCATTGACATCAAATCATGGGAAGCATGATTTTTCTATTTTTTAAGTTCTAGTCTGCTCTCTGTAATTTTCAGAACTTTGTGACAGATTTGATAAATTTTGTAAATAATGGCTCAAATGACTTTTCTATGACCTAGGGCATAAACAACGCTTTAATAATGATTAGTTAAACTTAAATCCAGAGGTTAAGTGATCCAAACATGAATATTCCATAACTTACTCTTGTACATGTATTCATGTGCACTCATCCATATAGGTTATTACTTGCAATTAGGACTTGCTTTGTATTGGGATTAAATTGCACTTAATTGAACATAATTGTGAGTTCCTTATGATCATGTTGGGACTACACCACCTCTATATGGACATTACATTGGCTCCTAGTTGAGACTTTTAAATCTATAGAAATGGTGCATTTCCAACTAATTTGAAGGAGTTTATAATTATGTCAATTCTTTCATACTTAATTGATTTTAGTTAGATGTTTAAGAATGTTATTTAAGATTTTGTACTATATCTTGATTAAGGCATGTGGACTAACCCCCTTGTTTTGTAGCGTTATTAATGTATGATTTTTCAAACTCTTCTTTAGTTTATTAAATTTCTTGATTTTATTGATTTTCTGACTTCATGTACGACACCCTAGAATTAGGTCTTGCCTTATGTGTATATATGTGATTAGAGACCATTTCTTAGGTTTTATCTTCATTTGTATGAATTGCACGTTTAATATTCACCGCTGGATCCTGGGTAAGTTCTCTTGTTCCTCATTGCATATCATATTGCCTGCTAATTGAAATATGTGGTTTTGAATGTTATATTTACCATTAGCAATCTTACACCCCTTTTGACATGCTTTTGTAATGTATATTTATATGTATGTATATTTGAGGGCATGCTTAGATTATTAATTCGATTAAAAGGATCTTGAGTAGAGACCTATAGCAAGATAGGATGAGAGAGGGTGTTATAGTCCGCCGGGCTCCTTCCACTCTCATTCCATAATCCTTGGATCTAGAAATCTCTGATTTCCAAAAGATCAATATGCTTTCAAATGGTTTCTTAATTTTCCCTTTAAAAATTAAGTGGCTACTCCTGTCTTGTATTTTGAAATTGGAAAAGATTCTAAAGAAAAGCTGTGGGTAAGAGAAAAATGTGATATCCACAGGATGTTTCTTTGGAAGGTTGTAACTGCTGGATCTGATAAGAAATCATTAGAGCTATTGATAGCTCAGGCCATGAAAAACAAAGCATTGAGAATTAATTGTGGGTATAGAGATATAGCCATTGGATGTTAGACACTAATGAATTCCTAGGTGATTATGGAATAGTCAGTCTGACCTAGAAGTAGAAAGAGGCTAA
Source organism: Hydrangea macrophylla (assembly GCA_033977485.1). Classification (NCBI taxonomy): domain Eukaryota; kingdom Viridiplantae; phylum Streptophyta; class Magnoliopsida; order Cornales; family Hydrangeaceae; genus Hydrangea; species Hydrangea macrophylla. The sequence continues at coordinate 79,734,043 of CM066984.1, read as the reverse complement.
GGATATGATTTCCCATTACCTTGACTCACATTGAATGGTCTCATATGTTAGTTGAGCGGTCTCATATGTTAGTTGAGTAGTACTCATAGTCTGGAACCTGAGAATAGAAATAGAATGTTTGGATTTGATGTTACGATTTGAACCTGTCATTTTTTAACCTTTATTTTGAGCATAGGTACCTTTAAGAATACCTGGTAGGTAGACTGACCTCTGTGGTTGATATTATTATTTATGTGAGGTATTCATATTACTGTGATCGTATTATATATAGTGGTATTGTATTTTGTTACCACATTTGTTATTTTTTCCCCGAGTTATACGATAAAATGAGACTGACCGAATAGATTTTCATTTATAGGTTGAGACACTGAACACTACCAGCACTCGTTATGGTTAGAACGACTTGAGGAAACCCGGGCCAGCTGATTGGAGTACCTGATGTAGTACCTCCTGAGATAGATCCAACAAGAATGGTCGGAGTTTTCATTCGTCGCATGGAATAAGTTATCAATCGTGCGGATTATGTCATCAGCAATGAAGCACCAGTACGTCAGACAAGAGTCAACAGCTAAAGGAATTTCGTGCTCTTCAACCAGGAACCTTTACCGAATTAATGGGAGCATGGCAAGCTGAGCAATGGATTCGCTGATAGAATTGATATTTGAGACGCTCGAATGTATTGACACTGAGAAAAGACATTTTGCAGTATTTCAACTGACATTCTCAGCAGCATATTGGTAGGACACATTGAAAGCTACGATAGGTGAAGAAATTGTAGGAAGGATAACTTGGGAATCATTCAAGACTCGATTTCTAAAAATTTAGATTTGTTTTATTGTTTGTTTAGATTTGTTTTATTGACAATTCATAGTTCATAGTTCTTATTTTCTTAGTAGTTTAGATCTTCTAGGCTTTTAGGTTAGCCTTCTATCCCATTGTGGATAGGTTATCCTTAGTGGTTCCTATGCCCCCATGGAATAGCCACCACTAGTGGGATTGGTAGCCAAGCCATGGCTATTCTAATCTCACTAGGGACCATGAAACCCTAATACTATATTCTAGCATTGCTTATCACTACACTAAAATGACACATTTCTAACAGACACTTATTAACATTTCTAACGGTAATTTACCGTTACCAATTTGTAACAGACAATTTCCGTTAGAAATCCGTTATATCCGTTAGTAATTTTCAATCATATTAATTATTTATATTCCTAACGGCCATGAAATTAATACTAACGGTTATTATCCGTTACAAACTGTGCCCAAAAAAAATTAATATGCAAAAAATAAAAAAGGAAAATAAAATTACTATATAAAAAAAAAAGAAAATAAAGAAAATAAAATGACAAAAAAGATTGCATGCGGGAAGGGTTCGTGACAAACCAAAAAGAGGGGTAAAGGAGAAGAGAATACAGAGGGAAAGGAGAAGAAGGAAAGGAGGAGAAGAGATAGGGAATGGAGAAGAGGGGAAATCTAATCGATAGAAACCATCGCCGTCACCGTACTGTACTGCCATTGCAGTTCTTCGATAAGATCTCAAACTCCCTCCATCTCTCTCTCTCTCTCTCTTGAATTGTTAGCGGGTTTCCATGAGATTTTTCTCTCTCCCCCTCTCTGTTGAATAGTTAGGGTTTTTTTTATGGTTTCCATGATATTTCATTCTCTTCTTCTCTCTTGAATAGTTCGGGTTTTTTTTTTGTTGGGGATTACATTGGTTTTTATTGTAATTTAGGTTTTTATTTTGATTAATTACATTATAGGATCAGTATATATTACATACAGCTGAATCTCAGAATATATGGCTCCCATTCGCTTGTAGGCACGGTATTGCTCCTCTGTCTAAGTGCATATATAGTTATATATAAGTGTGCATATCACACATATATTGATGCTTGTGTTCGATTTTGGAGTACTGGAGTAGATTGGGGGCAAATTTGAAGTTAAGCTATATACTTGATGACACTGACATTGGGAGAAAGAAGTTACGGATAATCATGAAAAGTACATTTTTCTAAATCCATGTGCTCTCTTCTTGGCGCAGTCCAGAACGGACCTTTCAAGCAGTTTCCTTATCTGGTCAGAATCCTATTAAGGAAGAGCCAGTAAATTCCTAAACCGCTTAGGAAACTCTCCCCAAATTGTGCAAATCAATTGTAATCAGATTAGGCTTCCTAATCTAACTGACTTACTATGTATGGGTGGACTCTTGCACCTATAAAAGGGCCCACCTACCCTGTCTACAGGGATTCGAATATCTCTCTAGCTAGCAAGTACAGAATACAGAATTCACCATTGTACGCATATACCCGGCCAGTATTACTGGTAGTGCTCCCCATCTTTGTTGGCTCACCAGGCCCGCCGGTGATCTGCTAGTGAATGCGCACAGACGCACCCGTGGACGTAGGTCACCTCATCAACGGGGCTGAACCACATACAACTTGTTTGTGTCTCTTTTTCTCTCTAAATCCTTCTTACCAATTTTCGACATCATCAGTTTGGCACCGTCTGTGGGAAATGACTGTTTTCTCTCAAAAATAAATACTGACTGATCAACATGCCGCCTAGAAGGAGAAAGAAGGCCGTTACCCAGCCCGGTCAGGAGGATTCACAGCCCGAGCGATCTGCTGCCGCTATGAGCATGGAACAGGTGACGGCAGCGCTGGCATAACTCTTGGAAGGCCAGCGGCGAACACAGGAGCAAATGGAGATGCTTTTGGCCTGACAGGAAAAGCGTCCTGCACCAGAAGATCAGCCCGAGAAAAGCGCCCCCGTTCGGGAGCCCCCTTGAATACGAAGGCAAGCTCGTTCCGCTTCAGTGTCCCCGCCGGACTGGGAACACCTCGGTGACGGCGAGCGCAGCCAGGAAACCGGGCGCTCACGGAGGCGAGCTCGGCCCAATCCTCGCCGGGTGGAGGATGCCAGAACTATTATCAACCGACGGCGCGCGTCCAGAGGGGAAGAACCAGGACGGAAGGCCCAGGAATCAGCCAAAGACCCTCCGACCCTGAGCCAGGGGGACCTTAGGCACACGATTTCTCGGACCCAGAGTCGGGTTTTATCCCCAAGGTCGACGCGCTTTGGGAAGAGGCCTCATCATCCGATCCGACCTACCGCTCAGATATGGAGAAGACAACCGGGCGGGATGACATCAAGGCCCAGTTCGAACAACTATAGTCGCAGATTGAGAGGTTGAGCCGCAAGTCTGGCCATGACCTTACCAATACAAAGACGGAATCACCCTACACCGCTCGGGTGACGCAGTTTCCTATTCCACGGAAGTTCAAACCCCCTCACCTCAGCTCCTATGACGGCACAGGGAGCCCGATGGATCACATCCGCACCTGCAAGGTTCAGATGGCACTGGTCACCACGGTGGACGAGCTACTGTGCCTGGCCTTTCCCAGTACCCTCAAAGGGCCAGCAGCACAGTGGTTCCATGCTTTAAAGCCCCGATCGGTCGATGACTTCAAAGCCCCCTCAGCAAGCTATTCATTAGCCAGCTTGTTGGGATGCTCGATCGGTCACAACCGGACACTCAGCTGCTGACCGTCAAGCAGCGCAAAGGGGAGTCCCTAAGGGAGTATATGGACCGTTTCAACCAGCAAAGACTTCAAATCCGCAATCTCAATGAAACGGCCGCAATTATGGCCTTCTGTTCGGGAGTTCAACACACCAAGGTTACCGTGTCGTTTCATCGTGACCGACCGGCAACCCTGGTGGAGCTCTCGGAGAGGGTCGGTAAGTACATAGACATTGAGGAGTTCCTGAAAGCGAAGCGCGCTGGTCAGGCGGGAGACGAGTCCCCGAAGGCCAAGCGCAAGTGTGAAGGACTCGAGAAGGGCTTGGGAAAAAAGCCGAAGCAGGATTAGAAGGATGTCCGGGGTCAGCCCCCAATTGCTTTTACACCCCTTTCTCGGCTCATAAAAGAAGTCATGGCCGCCGCTGAGGCACAAAGACTGCTTTAGCAGCCAGTAAAGCTTAAAGCCCCGCCCGGGAAGAGGAATCGGGACAAGTTTTGCCTTTTTCACAGAGATCACGGCCACAATACAGAAGACTGCTTCAAGTTAAACATGGCAATTGAAAAATTGATCGAACAAGGCCATCTAGCAGAGTACGTCGCAGCAGATGGATGGCCTGCACAAGGAGCCCGAGCTCCTGGTCAACTACAGCCTCTCGGTCAAATTAATGTGATCTCTGGAGGAACATCAGGCGGAGGGGATTCATAGTCAGCACGGAAGAGGCATGCTCGGGCATCCCGGGTGGATGTCTGGCAGGTCTAATCCACCGGCTCCCCCCCAACTGATGTTCTGACGTTCACCTCTGACGGCTTGCAGGGCGTCCACTGCCCCCATGATGACCCGCTAGTTGTGACGCTTTCTATAGCCAACTACATGGTCAAGAGGGTGCTTGTGGACATACGCAGCTCGTCCAACATTATGTTAACGTCGACATTCGATCATCTCGGGATATCTAGGGATCGGCTCTTGCCGGTTGCTACCCCCTGGTTGGATTCAACGGCTCCAGCACACAACTGTTCGGAACAATCGAGCTCCCAGTTCTCATGGGGACCTACCCTCAGTAGGCTTCCGTGTTAACAAATTTTGTGATCGTGGAAACCCCGTCGGCCTACAATGTCATTCTTGGGAGGCCAACACTCAACAAGGCCAGGGCGGTTATCTCCACTTACAGCTTAACGGTGAAGTTCCCAACTCCTTAGGGACCCAGATTGTTGTGTGGAGATCAAACTACCGCCCAGAGTTGTTATGTCAGCTCGTTACGCCGGGGGGCTATCACTGAAACATTAAACGTTCAAGAGATGGACCCCTGGGACCAGAGCGACACGATAGGCCCAGTGAAAGAATTGGAAAGAGTGATGTTGAATCCCGAGTACCCAGACCGCACGGTCAGCATCGGTACCCTATTGGAGCCCGACCTGAAGGAAAAACTGACTCATTTCCTGGGGCAAAACCAGGATGTTTTCGCTTGGAGTAATGAGGATATGCCCGGGATTGACCCCCGGATAAAGTCCCATCATCTTAATGTCAGTCCGGATTGCCGACCGGTAAAGCAGAAGAGAAGGGGCATGGCCCCTGAAAGACAGACAACGGTAGCTGAAGAGGTGGAAAAACTACTGAAGGCAAAGTTCATCCAAGAGGTCCACTATCCCGACTGTTTGGCTAATGTCGTTCTGGTAAAGAAAAGCAACGGGAAGTGGAGGATGTGTGTGGATTTCACCGACCTCAACAAGGCTTACCCCAAGGATTGCTATCCGCTGCCCAGGATAGACCTCCTTGTGGATTCTATGGCCGATCACTCACTCCTCTCGTTCATGGACGCCTACTTGAGGTACAACCAGATCAGCATGTACCCCGGGGACGAAGAGAAGACTGCATTCATCATTGACCAGGGGACGTATTGCTACAAACTTATGCCATTCAGCCTTAAGAATGCTGGGGCCACATACCAACGCCTGGTCAATTACATGTTCAAGGACCTGATTGGGAAGTCTATGGAAGTGTACGTGGATGATCTGCTGGTCAAGAGTCGGGACGAGTCTGACCACCTTGAGCATCTGGCCGGGGCCTTTAGCATTTTGAAAAAATTCAGGATGAGGTTGAACCCGGCCAAATGCACATTCGGCATCTCGTCCGGGAAATTTTTGGGCCATCTAGTCAGTAGTCGGGGAATTGAGGCAAACCTCAAAAAGATCAAAGCCATCATCAAAATGCGGTCGCCCAAATCGACGAAGGAGGTTCAGAGCTTAGCCGGACGGGTGGCCGCACTGAACAGATTTGTCTCCCGAGCTACCGACTGATGCCTGCCATTCTTTAAAATCCTCCGCAAGGCATTTCAGTGGTCAGAAGAGTGTGAAGAGGCATTCCAGGAACTCAAGAAGTACTTGGCGTCCCCTCCTCTACTCTCAACACCCGTGCCGGGGGAAGAATTGTTCTTATACTTGATAATGTCACCCTCAGTGGTTAGCTTGGCACTCATTCGGGAAGAGCACGGGATATAATTCCCAGTGTACTATACCAGCAGGGCGCTTCAAGGGGCGGAGAGCAGATACTCCCATATCGAAAAACTAGCGTTCGCCCTCATCACATCGGCCCGAAGGCTCCGTCTGTACTTTCAGGCCCATGTCATTGTGGTCCTCACAGATCAACCTCTTTGCAGAATCCTCAGCCGTCCTGACACGTTCGGAAGGCTCGTCAAGTGGGCATTAGAGTTGGAAGAATTTGAAGTGGTCTACCGACCCCAGACGGCCATCAAGGGACAAGCCGTAGCAGACTTTCTGGTTGAGTTTACATATCCAGAAGACCCAGTTGAAGAGTCTGAGCCGCTGGCCCTACCGCCCAGGTTACATGCTGACATCCCAACCAGTGTACTGCACGTAGACAGTTCATCGAATCGGCAAGGCAGTGGGGCAGGAATCATCCTAACTACCCCGACGGCATCCAGCTCGAGTACGCACTAAGGTTTGGGTTCTGTGCCTCCAACAACGAGGCTGAATACGAAGCCCACTGGTCGGATTACAATTGGCCATCTCTATGAGTGCACAACTGGTCCAGGGATATAGTGATTCCCAGCTCGTAGTCAATCAGGTCAACCAAGAATATGAAGCGCGGGAAGACAACATGGTAGCCTACTTGGCACTTGTCCGAGCGGTTTTCCAGAAGTTCCGAGGATTCTCCATCACGCAGATACCCAGAGAAGAAAACACCAGGGCCGACCGGTTGGCCCGCCTTACCTCATCTTCTAAGTTAGACTTGCCCGGGATAAGGATAGAATATCTACCCGAGCCAAGTATGGTGAACTCAGAAGGCATGGAGGTAGATCTGGTCACCCTGGGACCTAGTTGGATGGACCCAATCGTCGTATTCTTGACAACAGGCGTGCTACCAGACGAGAAAGAAGAGGCCTGCCAGGTCAAATACCGGGCGGCCTGATATCATCTTGTTGACGGAATCCTCTATAAGAGAGGATTCACTATCCCATACCTCCGCTGTGTTCACCCCGCGCAGGTCCAAGCGATATTGTTTGAAATCCACGAAGGAGTGTGCGGGAATCACATCAGAGGCCGGGCACTCTCCAGGAAGGTCTTATTGCAAGGTTATTACTGGCCAACTATGGCCCGAGATTCTCAAGAGTATGTCAGAAGGTGTGACAAGTGTCAGAGATACTCTCCCAGGATCAACCTACCGGGAGAGCTCCAGACACCAATCCACAGCCCCTGGTCGTTCGCCCAGTGGGGTATCAACATTGTCGGTCCCCTACCGATGGGAAAAGGACAGGTCAAGTTCGCCGTCATCGCTGTTGATTACTTCACCAAGTGGGTGGAGGCCGAGCCGTTGGCAACAATAATCGAACGGAAAATGGAAAGCTTCGTCGAAAGGAATATCCTCACTAGGTTCGGCATCCCCCGGGTCCTGGTCAGCGATAACGGCAGACAATTCGACACCCCTATCTTTAGGATGTTCTGCTCGAGCTACAAGATACTCAACCACTACTCCTCCCCCGATCACCCTCAAGCAAACGGTCAGGCTGAGGTGACAAACCGGACGATCTTACAGTCAATCAAAAACAAGGCTTGAAAGCGCCAAAGGCCTGTGGGTTGAAGAATTACCAACCCTACTGTGGGCCTACTGCACTATACCCTGAGAGGCAACAGGTGAGATGCCGTTCTCTTTAACCTACGGATTCGAGGCAGTGGTTCCCACAGAGTTCGAGTTGCACACGTATCGGGTGGCAAATTTCAGTACGTCCGACAACGAAGACGCCCTCAGATCAGAACTGGACCTGGTGGAGGAAAAAAGAGACCAAGCCTATCTAAAGGTAGCAGCTTACAAGCAACGAGTCTCGCGATACTACAATAGCAAGGTGAAGCACCGCAGTTTTCAAGTAGGAGACCTCGTCCTTAAGGCAGTGAACCAATCCATCCGAATCCCAAGCCATAGGAAATTGGGGCCGAACTGGGAAGGCCCGTATAAAGTAATTCGGGTCAATCGACCGGGAACATACTGGCTGTAGACCTTGGACGGGCACGATCTCTCTCATCCTTGGAATGTGCAACACCTCCGCAAGTACTATCAGTAACACTTTGTCACGGTCAATTTAGCATTAATAGGGAAAAATTTAGCATTGTAGCTCTAGTTGAGCAACCACTATAAATTTTTATTTTTAAATAAACAAAATTGAATTGTTTACTTTGCAAATTTACTCCTGTCAATACCCCATACAAAGCAGAAAAGTCCTCGGGCTTAACCCCGAGACATTAAAGACCATGGCTAATAACCAAGGCATGAAAGACCTCGGGCTCCGAACCCATGCACAAAAGACCTCGGGCTCTGAACCCAGGCACAAAAGACCTCGGGGTTACGCCCAAGGCACCGGCTTCGCTTAGGTCCAACCGATGATGGGGGCAAACCCCTAGGTAGCTGATGATGGCAAGCTCCAAAGGACCCTGCAACCACCCATGTTCCAGGTCGGTTTCCTACGGTCACTCCTCACCATGCCCCTACTTCGCAAGACGCTTGGGGGGCAAGAGGATACCAGACCCAAACAGGAAATTACACAAATCTTTACTTAGGTCTAACCGACAATGGGGGCAAACCCCTAGGTGACCGACGACGGCAAGCTTCAAAGGACCCTGCAACTACCCATGTTCCAGGTCGGTTTCCTACGGCCATTAACTCCCGCACTCCCGCCTTAGCAAAATGCTTGGGGGGCAGGGGAATAGGCCAAAATAGGAAATTACACCGGTCACTACAAGAACTTGAAACCTAAGTACTTACAGTGATCAGAGAAAAATACCCCGGACGGTAAAACAGAATACTCCTATCATACACCGGGACATCCCGGATGGTAAAACAGGGTACTCCTATAATACACCGGGACACCCCAGATGCTAAACAGGACAAGTTCATATGGCACACTGGGTAATTACTTTTAAAACAGGTTGAGAAGACCAGGTGTTCTACTAATTACGGTCCTAAACCATTTGCTAAGCAGGGGCTTAGGTTGGTTAAATACCGATCGGATATAAGCAATCACAAACAGGCAAAGTGCAGATAGTAGAAAGCAGTTAATGGAAAGAAAATTGACCTCGAGGGCCTTTTCATTAATATAAAAACACTATACAAAGCCTGGGGGGCAGTTGTAGTAGCCTCCCCAAAAAAGAAAAAAAAATCTACAACAAAAAAAAGATAGAAGAATCCAAGGGAAGAGAGGCTAGGAGTCGTCCACATCAATGACGTCCACACTCTCCTCAGCCTCCCCCCTAGCCTCCGAGGCGACATCTCCTTCCTGGCCAGCCAGGGCAGTAACACCCTCTGTCACAGCAGCGGTCCCCTGGGCGTCAGCGGCAGCATCTTCGGCGGCCCCGGGACCATGTCCCAATAGTAAGAATCCACCCCCTGGTAAGGAGTGGTGTCCAACTCCAGGTGGTCCCGGGCCAACCTCCTCTTCAAGTCTTCATACCCGAGGAAGAAACCATCATCAAAAGTTTCCCCCGGGGGACTCGCGGCAGCTGCCGCCTCCAAGAGTGCTCTCTCCCGAGCCTCCGCTGCCGCACGGGTAGCCCGCTCAGTTTCCAGCTCCACCAGAGCCACCGCCAACTCCTCCTGGGCGGACCCGAGGTTTGAAGCTAGACCCTTGACCCTATTTTTCTCTATGGTCAAGGCCCTTTCTTTGGTCTCCAGGGCAACCCCTTTCTCCGCCAGGGCGGTTTCGACGACGGTGGCCCTTTTCGACAAGGGCCGACATGAAAGACTCACCTCCGGCAGCCATGCAGCCGACCTGCAACAAATTAAAAGGGAACCGGTCGATCACTATTGCCAGCAGAAAAAATGCAGAGAAATCAAAAGACGCAGCAAAATTACTTACCAGATGGGAGATACTATAGAGCCACCCCTGGAAAACTTGGGGAGACATGCCGGCACACCTCTCCACCTGACTAGGGAGTAGGTATGGACTGACCTTGTCCCGGGTCTCCCTATACTCCTCCAGGGGTGCCCAGCCGGAATCTCAGCTCGGGGGGTAAATGTTTCCCCCACTACCACCACCCGGGGAGTTAATGTCTCCCCGGGATCCTCGGTGGACGTCGGGACGCGCTTGAGCCGCCTGAGCGGGCGCTCACTGTCAGAGGCCTCAACAGTCGGCCTCTTCCCCATCGCCACCATCCGTTCGACAGCGGCAACTTGCAGAGCCCTCAACTGTCCAAGGTCTCTCCTAGGTGCCATCTCTGCAGAAAGAAAACAACCATGGAGTCAGTAACTGGGATAACAAGGCAGCAAAGGACAACCAAAGTTAAAACAAAAGATAAAGCATTTACCCGGGATGATGGTGGGGAAGATTGGCGCTTCGGCAGGACGGGCGGGTCGACGGTCACCCCTTTGGTCTCCCGACCGGGTTAGCACATCCCAGATGTTCACAGCCGCTCAACCATGCCTCTAATCCTCTCCTCGTAGTCCTCCGGGATGCTCGGAAGATTGATAGCCCCCACTGCAAAACAAATCAAAATGATCAGTTCGAGACCGTAACACAAAGTATGGAAGGAAGCTAGAAAAGACACAAGACAGGCTTACCCCTTAGCTTTTCCGCCTAGGAGATCCTTAGTTGACTCCCAGGGGCTCGCTCACAAAGCCCAGGGGTGGACACTTGGAAGAACTTGTTCTTCCACCCCTTGTTGCTCGGGCAGTTGATAATGATCTTTTTTCCCTGTCGAGTCCCTAGGGAAAAGAACCCGGCCTCCCCGTGGACTAGGAACGGCCGGTGGATCCAGAAGAACTCTTGAAGGGTGAGCTCATACCCGAAGATTTGGGGCCACAGGGAGATGGACCCCATCAGATACCTCCACCTGTTCGGGGCTAACTGCTCGGGAGCTATCCCCAAGTAGATCAAAATGTCTCGGGCGACTGGGTGGAGGGGGATACGAAGACCAGTCATGAAGGCATCCTCGTACAAAGTAACAAAACCCTGGCAGTAAATATGGGCCCCACCGAGGGGAACGAATAAGGAATTATTGACAGGGATAGCATACCTATCCCTGATTCGATCAAGGTCCCCGGCACGCAAGGCCGAGGGGATAAACTCACAAGCGAATGATACCTCGGGATTAGACTCCCTAGGCGCCTCATCGCTGGAACCTCGTGACACAGAGTCAACGGGGGCCTCTTGGTCAGAATCGTCGCTGGATACTCGGGCTGGAATCTGGCCCTCGCTTTGGTGGTCAAAAGGATAAGCCGAAGGCGGGTTTAGACTGACGTTGGGCGTTCCCAACTGGAAGACCTCATTCTTAGATCGTGACGTGGAGTTGAAGTCAGAATGCTCCATTTTTGGTATTCTCGTGGAAGGGTGAGGAAGAAGGACACGGCCTATATATGGGTCCGAGACACCAAGTCTGATGTACAAGGGGGGCAAGGTCACTAACCTAAAGGGCAAAGAATAGAAGGTCCTTAACACCAGTTGACACTCTCTCAAGACTATCCCGAAAACACTCACTTGCACTAATTGTCCTAAGGTGCCTCCTGTTTGGAAGAAAGAACAAAACCTGAGAAAGAAATAATTCCACTCTTGTTCTAACTTAAGTGGGCTCATTCTCTCCAGTCTCGCTCAGAAAAGAGGAAAGAAGGGGACAGAGAGGGAAGAAAATGATGAACTGAAACTGAGGAGAAAAGGACTTACAAAGTTTAACTCAAAAAGGGGCTCGGGAACCTTGCTCGGGATTGGTCTTGTTCTCAAGTTGCTCAGAAGTCTGTATTTCTGCAGTAAAGGGTTGAAGAAATGGACAAGTATCCTTTATAAAGGAACCATGGATGGCCTAGATCGAAATAGATCCGATGGCTCATATGTTTTCCCGCCCGAAGCGGCTGACAGTTGTCACCTCGGGCACGTGAAGCGTTGCCTTAAAAGGCTCGTGCATTAAATGCGTGATAGGACGCTTCAGTTACCATGTAAACAGTTCGGTTGCTCCCAGACTGGCACCATTGGATCCTGACCAAGCCAGTGACCAGCTAACACATGGCATAGGAGGGACCCAGCCTCGCGGGGTCACCGCTCGGTCCGTACCCCGGCTCATCACTCTGGCCTGTCCTACCCTGGGCAAAGTCCCGGCCTATTACCGAACGGTTCCTCGAAAGTAGTCCTAATTTTCAAACTTCATCTGATAGCACATCACATCAACTTTGAAAATGGGGGATAGCTGATACGTCCGGAAAAATTCTGCTAAAGCCAAATCGCCATATCAGCGGCGAAGGACCCGGACTATCCGGAAGGGGCGCTCGGGACCTACGCTCCCGAGGTCATTAATTCTTACCGCTCAGGATTCTCACACAGCCCGGGCATGTGGCGCAGTCCAGAATGGACCTTTCAAGCAGTTTCCTTATCTGGTCAAAATCCTATTAAGGAAGAGCCAGTAAATTCCCAAACCGCATAGGAAACACTCCCCAAATTGTGCAAATCAATTGTAATCATATTAGGGTTCCTAATCTAACTGACTAACCATGTATAGGTGGACTCTTGCACCTATAAAAGGGCCCACCTATCCTGTCTACAGGGATCCTAATATCTGTCTAGCTAGCAAGCATAGAATACATAATTCACCATTGTACGCATATACCCGGCCGGTACTACTGGTAGTGCTCCCCATCTTTTTTGGCTCACCAGGCCCGCCGGTGATCTCCTAGTGAACGCGCACAGACGCACCCGTGGACGTAGTTCACCTCATTGACGGGACCGAACCACAGACAACTTGTTTGTGTCTCTTTCTCTCTCTAAATCCTTCTTTCCAATTTTCGGCATCATCACATTTCATTAGGATCCTCTCACATTCACAATTTCTGAAAAAACAGTTTTCAAAAAATGTGATCTTAGAAAAACAATTTTAAAAGTTTTCTTGTCTTGTGAATATTTAAAGAGATCATTGCCTCCATAATTTGACACTGCATGTGGTACAATTGACAAAGTCTTTTGTCCAAAATAATGTGAATACTTCTACATTTCCATTCAATAATAAGAGGACCACTTGGTTTCTATTCGAAATTAACTGGTTTGTGTGTTGGGAAGTACCATAGTGTTACACTTTTGCATATATAGAGTAGTAATTTTCCTTGCATATGATCAAAATATGGTCAACCACATCTAACTCTAGAAAATGTTGTACCAAATCTTACTTAGAAAGTCTCACACCAAATTCTTTATAATCACTCATTTTACATCAAAAGATGTTACCAAAATCTTCCTTTAAGATAAATTCATTTGAATTTTGGTCAAGTAAAGTAACAAAGAGAAAGGGAAACCTTAATATCCATTTGGACACCACTAAACTACCTTTTAAGTTCTAACTCATACTTACCCCATTCCTCTTTCTTTCTCCAATTCATCAAATCATTCCCACTCATAGATTCAAATCTGCCCCGACATCATCCATGGAGGGTCCCATCAAATCAGTCCCACCCATAGGTTCAAATGTTCAAATGAGTTACTTTTAGTTTGTTGGACATGTATTAATTCTTTTGTTGCTTTATGTAGTACACAGTCATTACATTCATCTCCATGCCTCTCTCTTACACCCAACATGCTTATAGACTTGAAAACATGGTCATTATATTCATCTACATAAATATTAACTTGTGATCATGCTATGCGTGTGTGTGTATAAGAGAGAGGCATAGTTAAGGGGTAGTCTGTTCTTTGTACATATTAACTCTCTCTCTCTCTCGCACTCAAAGGTTTGGCTTTCCACTTATTAATTTTTTTTATGCTTTCATTGCTTTATTACAATTGGAACCTTAGGATAGTAAGGCTATGGTATAATATGTAAGCCTTAGGATAGCGAGGCTATGTATCATTGCTTTAATTGCACATGTTATGTATCTAAATTTATGTTCTATGTGTGAATATTATTTCATTGGTTAATCGCACTCAAATGATTGGTTAATAACCTTTCAAAAAAAAAAAATGGTTCATAATCTGTGATGTTTGAATTAAAATTTTCATCCAATTTTCTAGATGCAATTTAAGATTATCAATATGGTTTAGGGCGGGTTCGGTGGAGCTCACATTAGAGTCTAATTGGAAATAAGATCAGACTTAAATCAAAATGCACTTTTAGTTCTCTGGACACTTTTAACAGACTCCTAGGCCCTATTTGAAAATACTTACAATCGGATCCGGGTCAGTCCAAGTCAAAGTTTCTATTTAATTCTTCTAAGAACTAATGCTATTTTAGTTTAACAAAGAATCAATTATAAGAGAGTTATTAAATTGAAAACCTATATGTATTGCCGCGATGCAACTCTTCCCATCTCTCGCTCCCTCTTTCTCTCTCTAAACCAAAACTCTCTCATACATATTGCGGTGAATCCTCCTCATCACCGTCTTTCTCAAGACAGAAACCTATCTCTCAATCTCTCTAACGTCTCTCTAAACATATTATGGATCAATTTGTACGTATCTCCAAAAATAAAATTTGGACAGGACAGTCAGGTTTAGTGGAGTAACTATGAAGCCCGGCCTCTCTTTATTTCAGGGCTCAAATTTCCTCAAACAAGTCTTTGCTTAGGTGTACTACTTTACTTCTAAATCTCTTAATCTTAAATCCAATTAGGTCTTCTCATTTTCTTTTTCTTTTTCTTTTTCCTTTTTTTTAATAATGTTAAGTTGAAAGAAAGTCAATATGGGGCTGTTTGAAAAGTCATAGAGTTGATTATTTAATCTATATAAGATATTAGAATCAATAGCCTAGATGACTACAACACTTTTGAACATTATGTATTTCATCATACAAACTTGCGTGTCAATTTTTTTTTAGTAAACTATTGGTGTGTGAGAATAACCAATTAACATTGCATATTCTGGAACACATTACTTTCAAGGACTTAGAAATTCTGCTAACTTTTACTTAAGCTTGTTGAACCCCTAATTGAATGCACTACAGACTCCAAATTGTTGTTTTATACCTTGCTCCAACAATACGAACTTCTAAGTAAGAGAAGCAATTACCAAACAAATTGAATTATACAATGTGTATATGTAATACCCTACATTTTCAGGTATATATAGATCCCTAGTACCTTTCTTAGCCTTCGGTGAGGTTGTGTTCCCAATCGATTGACCTTATCTCAATCGATTGCTTTTCCAATCGATTGGATGTTTTACCAATCGATTGGCACCTGGTACCAATCGATTGAGAGTAGCTGGACTTGGCCACCTCGTTGGTTTTGTGTGGTTGTGATTGTTTTCCCCTCCCTATATATACCCTCTCCCTTATACATATATATGTTTGCTTGTGTGTGTGTTTGGGAGAGAGAGATATATACTCTCATATATACACACACATATATATATTATATATACACACACACACTCTCGGGTTAGAGAGGAAGAGAAGAGAAGAAGAAGAGGAAGAAGAATGAAGAGAAGAGGAGCACAGAGAGAAGGAGAGAAGGGCAGAGAAGAAAGAGAGAGAGAGAGAATTCACCATAGCCACCGCCGCGGAGCTCAGGACACCGTCAATGGAACACCGGGATAAGGTGAGTTTCATTAACTCACTCAAGGAGGTGTTTTTGAGATGTTTGTATGTGTTTAATAACGTTTATAAAGAGAAGAGGATCCCCACATTTTTATAATAAAACCAGCAGTTTTGAGGAAGAAGACAGAGTCCAATCGATTGGCATTGGATCCAATCGATTGGATAATTTTCCAATCGATTGCCATAAATCCCAATCGATTGCTATCCAATTCGATTGATTGCTATCCTAATCGATTTCCAGTTTGTCCAATCGATTGGTATTATTTCCAATCGACTGCTATGTTTAGTCAATCGATTGGATATGAGTAGAATGCTATTTGTATGTTGTCTTATACTTGTGATATATCAGACTTGTTAATAGTTGTACCATATGGGTTATTACGCTGTGTGGATAAGATCTATAAGTACTATGTCATGAGTAGACTTATATGCAATTATCATTGATATTACGAGCTGAATTATCCTATGTCAACTGTCGATATGAGATGAATTAATTAACTGTCATATGTTATTGTCAAACTGAATAGTAGAACGGAATACAACTGCATGTTAATAATCAGTAATCAGTAGATATGATTAATACAGAGCATGTGGCATTTCCTGTACTTAGTATATGAGCATTTCACTACATGTATCAGCATGCATGGGATAGTGATATAAAGAGGTAAGAGAAGCTGATGAGAAATGGGATATATAACTTATATGGAATATGAGATATGTGTACTTTGGATCCATGGGATCAACGGCTGACGAGTCGGGTGGACGTGGGACGGTTACAGTTCCTAGTATGCCTCTTGCTGTTGAAGACGTCCAGTAATGCGTATGCACTGTTGAAGACGTCCAGTGTACCGTTGACGATTATGTTCGGCTAGTGCCCTAATGTATTTTCACCGTGTAGTCGACCAGTGAGAATATATACAGCGTAGAAGACGTCCGTTGTGCCGCTTCCATCGTTTACAGATAGGTGGTACCGTGTAGACGACCGGTAACCCTATCAAGGGATTGTAGGACCTACTGCCTAGTCGGGTGATTTCGATTGGTATAATGGTATTTACGTATGGATACGGATCTGGATTATGGTATCAACGTATGGATACGGAGATGGATAGAAATATGAAGATGAGTATGAATATGATAAGATAAATGTTCAGTCGTGGATTCAGCGTCCCGACGTAAAGGTATATACATAGGGTGGATGCATGGGTTGCATGCATGGATTTGATGAATACGTGATGAGATATTTACACTATGATCTTTATCCTTGTCATTACTTAATATGTTTCCTGCTATCCCTGAATAAATGTATAGTTTACTGAGACCTCTGCTATGTTCGTGAGTGATGTCATTGTAAAGGGATTAGCCGCATTTTAAGATGCTGAGCAGTTACGGTGAGGAGTGTTGTTTAATATACTCACTCAGCTTTGTATTCAAAGATGATGGTGTTTATGCCCTGAACATTCCAATGTCTAGAGCTTCGCAAGACTTGAGGACGAGAGACTGATGTTTCGCCGGACTTGGAGCTGAAGGCTGGAAGGAGAAGACGTGCTGCTTTGTAATAATTAGTTTGTATATCTGTTGTACTGTTGTTGTTATTATTATAGGCCTGAGACTGTAAGCCAGTTGTTGTAATAGATTTAGCAGACTTTTATAATTGGTACTTGGGCATTTGTTGCTTCCAAACCTTTTATAGTTTCTGTTGTAGCCTCTGATTATGTTAATAAGATATGTTCTATGGATAGCGTCCTCCCTATCGTTGTGTTTATTGGTTTGAGTAGGTGACAATGCGGTTATTCACCCGTCATTCCCTATGGACCCATAAAGGAAATTTATTTTTCTCTATTTATGCTGCTCCGGGGCATGACAGTATATCAATTGTCCATGCCCATGGAGCATTGCCTAAACAAAAACCTAAATTAGTCACATTTTTTTTTATAAAATAAAAATAAAATTAAGTTTGTGCATATTTTATTTAATGTTTGAAGCCCTATAAATGATGAAACACAAAAGGGTCAAATTGAAGCCCTATGATAATCTTCTCTTCATAACGTCTATTATTTCTCGTTGTTAAATTGCAGAATGCCACGTCCCATTATCAAAAAGTGGATGAATAAAAGCAATAGAGTTGGTCTGGTATATACAACGGGGGTTGACGAGTTTCTTGAATTTGCGATTATAAATAATGTTGGACAATTGTCAACGTTATCCTGTCCGTGTGTAAAGTCTCAAAATAGAATTCGACATACACCATTAGATGTCAGAGATCATCTCGTTAGGAGGGAATAGATAGGACATATTCTATATGGGCTTTCCATGGTGAAAAACCATCTATGAATTCGATAGATCATCTGCCAGTAGAAGAGATATGTGGAAAAAACATTGAAGAAGAAAACATCGAGGTTAGAGGTCATGGGATGGAGAATCTTGTTGACGCTTCTTACAGAATGCATGAAGAAACTCATGTAGATGACAGTTGTCAGAATGTAGTTCAAAAGAAGTAATGAGAAATACAACGAATATAAAAGATTGTCAACTGAGAAATTGTACCCTTCATGTGAGGGTCATGAGACAACTCTTTCTACGATAGTGGAACTGCACAATATTAAGAAGCAACTTGGTTGGTCGGGAAATAGTCTGACGGCACTTTTGACCATCCTGAAAAGGTGCCTTCCGAAGGGAAACACTGACCGAAGAAGTACCACACATGAAGTGCATGATGAAAGACTTGGGGATGAAGGCAAACTTTATTCAGGCATGCGTCAATAGTTGTATTTTATATTATGAAGATAATGAAATGAGGAGCAATGTCCTCAATGTGGAGAACCAAGATATGCTATGAGAACAAAAGGGGGGGGGGGGGGGGTAGAGCTTGCAAAGAGCCTTTAAAAGTGTTAAGACATTTCCCTTTGATTCCAAGACTTGTGAGATTGTATACTATACCATGGATAGCACATAAAATGACATGGCACGATCGATCGAACTCTTCATGGGGAGTATTTGAGGCATCCTTCTGATTCAACTCACTGGGGAAGGTTTAAGATTAAATGTCCAACATTTGCTAAAGAAGGGCGCAACGTTTGGCTTGCAATTACAACCGATGGGTGTAATCCGCATGGTATTCAATTCTCTAGTTATAGTTGGCTAGTCATTACGGTGCCTTAGAATCTCCCACCTTCGTTGTGCATGAAATGAGAGTTTCAAATGTTGTCTTTGCTATTTCCTAGGCCAAAGGCACCGGGTCAAGACATTGATGTTTTCCTTCAATCTCTAGTATAAGAGTTAAAGCAACTATGGGAAGAAGGAGTGCCAACTTTCGACATGTACAAAATGCAACCTTTTACATTGAAAGGTATGCTAATGTAGGGGATTCATGATTTTCCCGCATATGGGAATTTATCTAGCTGTGTAACACATGGTTATAAAGCCTGTCCTGTTTGTGGATATGACACTCGATCCATCTGACTAGAGCACAGTACAAAAATAGTGTACACAAACTATCGTATTTTCCTTAGCATGAATCATCCGTTTAGGAGTGGAAGGTATTGGGGGCTTAGTTTAACTAAACATAGCAATCCTCATTCTCAGTTAATTGGAGATGCACTTTTGGAAAAGTTAATTTAGATTAACTTTGTCCCTGGAAAGATCCCAAAAGTTTTGGGTACAAAAAGGAGGACGGACTGCACTGACGATGAACCGAGAGAGGCATGGTATAAAAGGTCCATCTTTTTTGAGTTGGAATACTAAAGCTCTCATCAAGTTTGACATGTTCTTGATGTGATGCACATTGAGAAGAATATTGCAGAGCATTTAATTTACACAATCCTAGATGCTAAAAACAAAACAAAGGATGAAATACGTGCACGTGAAGATATGAAGGACATTGGCATACACAGTGGCCAGTGGATGTAATTAGATGAGCTCATAGGGAAACATATAAAACCAAAAGCATCACTGCACTTGGATAAAGATGAGAAATGACAATTTTGCCAAATTTTGAAAGACTTGAAGCTCCCTACTAGTTTTTCATCTAACTTGAGCAACATTGTCACTCTTAACCCACCTAGTTTGCATTCATTGAAGTCGCATGATTATCATGTTATTGTACAATATTTGTTACCCATATTGCTTCAACATGCCTTTCCAAAGCACCGAGATTTGCGAATAGCTATCCAATAATTAAGCTTATTCTTTAACATACTGTGCTCAAAAGTCTTGATTCAGAAGGATATCCAAAGAGCCAAATACATGGTTGCAAAGGTATTGTGTGTGCTGGAAAAACACTTTCCACCATCATTTTTTGATATCAGTATCCACCTCATGGTGCATCTACCTGACAAAGCATTGATTTATGGACCTACCAGACCTCAATGGATGTATCCTTTCGAACGGTAAACTCGTTTTCTTATATGTATTCATCCATAGGCAAATGACATGGCTTTATTGACTTACATATTTTTTCTACTCATGCGAATAGGAAAATGAAGGAATTTAAAGACATACCTAGCAATAAGAGGTATGTTGAAGGACCTATTACTGAGGCATATGTTGTTGGAGAATCTGTTAGGTATTGCATGGAATATATGCCAAATTAACTAGATGGAAATCACAAACGTACTCGTGAAGCATTTTTAGAGGACAATGATGAGTTTTATGATGAAGGACCTTTGTTCGACAATAAAACTATAATGTTGGAATTTGAACAATTTCAACAAATATGTCGATGGGTACTATTTCGACTTGACGTTCACGGACTCAATGACTACTACAGGTCTGAGTCATTTGTAACATATTTATTGAACATATCTACATATAAGTACTAATATATAAACTTCTATGTACAAATTTCAGCGAATATAAAGCATTTTTGAACTCCACTTACGATAAAGGAAAGGGGATTTCAAGGACAGAAGTAGAGATTCAAACTTCTTTCATCCCTTGGTTATATGAAAATGTATTCCTCAGTTAATAAGAAATAAGAATACTAACATATGTAATTTATTTAGTTAGGTTTGTATTGTACTTATGAGAGTATTTCCATTAAATAGTTGGTGGTTCTGGTGAGACTGAGACATAGGCTATTTTGTGGTGGTTAGTTCAAGGTCCAAAGCACATGGTCAAAACATACAAAAAGTATCGCATTAATGGTTTTGTATTTTCTCCTAAGTATCATGACGAAACTATTGTCACGCAAGATAGCAGTGTTTGTATGAAGGCATGAAATATATTTAGAGCAAAAAAAAGCAATAAAAGGCTCCAGGATGCTTGGACAACATGGTATGGGATTATTAAACAAACAATTGAGTTAGAATATACAATATTTAAAGAGGCAGTGTTTTATTGCGATTGGGTGTGGGTGGAGAACAAGACCAATGGTTATAAACATTGTCTAAACTCTAACTTGGTGATGGTAAATTTTGCTAAGTTAAAGAGTAATGCTAGTGAGCTCGACGAGCCTGTCATTCTTGCTTCCGAGGCGAGTCAAGTCTTCTATTCAAAAGACCTTAGAAATCCCAATTGGTGGGTGTTTATGCATTCACCGAACAGATTGGCCAATCGAGTAGACGAATTAGAGATATCAAGTGTCTACCAATCTACTCTTGAAGACCAACCTCATTTGGAAGATTTGTTGAAGCAATATGGCTCTTCCTAGTGTTATTTATCTTGCATTAATTGCCTCTATGTTGAGTTTAACCATATTTTTGTTTGGATTGTATGACTTTTTGTACTGTTAATTGATTGAATGCAAAATTTTACTTTTCTCTAGATAATTGTTTTTATGCATTAATTATTGTTCTTTGTTATCATTGTTGTTCGCAAACTACCAACTTGTTTTCAAATGACAGGAATTGGAATTATGACATCAAGTGGAGGTAATTTTAACCCGAGTTCATCTCAACCATCTTCTTCAATCCTGCCCGCATCTGAGTCATCGGGAGGCAAAGTCCTAAAAGAAAAAATGAAAGTCACAATCGAAAATGACGGGTCTGTGGTGGGCGAATACTTGATGGTATGGAATACTCATATGGGAGATTTTATGAGAAGTCACATTTCAATTAGCTACAATGATTGTCAAAAAGTGCCAAAGAATTTCAAAGACAATGTTTGGAATGTTTTAATGGTAAACTTTTGTCTGTAGGCTCTTTGTTTAATTTGTTGGTTTACCTAATATTTTTTTTAACATAACTATCCTATTCCACTACTAGGTTGAATTTGAACTTGATGTTTCATAATCTGTGGCTCGCCCATTTACGGAGAAGTTGAGGACCCAAAAATTTAGGACGTACAAAAAAAACTTATAGAACCTTGTAAGGAAAGGTCATCAAGATGTGCCAAAATGTGTTGATACACATATATCGACAAAGTTTGTAGAAAATGAGAGAGATCCAACAAAGGTGGAGCAAATTGCTAGAAATTTGAATAACAAAAAAAAAAACTTAAGATTCCCCATTATCTTGGGCGTCGTTCCTATGAACTATACTTAATGGTGCGTATCATCACTTACACTTTTTTGTTTAATGCAAATTTTTCATAGCTAACTCGTTAAATTTCAATGTCTAGCGAAAAGAAAATCCTGGCAAATACTACAGCCATGTTGACAAATGGTTGGTGGCACATGAGCATAGTGATGGGAGTGTCTTGGAGAGTGCTAAGAGTAAATATGTGAGTACCATATTGTTTGTAGGTTTTAATTCATAGCTTAATTTTTTTTGTGCATTATCACAGTATTTAATTTTAATGACTACAGGATGAAATAAAGGCAATTGAAAATATAAGAAAAGGTAGCAGCTTGACTGATAAGGGATGTAGTAATAATTCTGAAGACTTTGGCAATGACGAGTTAACTCAAGTATTTGGAAAGGACAAAAGGAAAGGGGTTCGTGCTATGGGTTCCCCCATCTCTAACGGGTAACTACTTCATATCAGGTTGCCAATGCCCAAATTAAGGTAAAAAAAAAAGATAAATAAAGAAGTTGTCGCATTGGAGGATAAGTTCATTTCTCACGTTGACTCAAAATTTCACGATATACAAGGTATAATTATGTCTTTAGTTTCGAAACTCTCAAATGTGAGTACCCCGCCTGTGGTGACTACTCCCTCAAGTGATTTTGGATCAAATTCAGTTAATTTTCCTACTCATTTAGCTCAAAACATGAATAATATTTTTACCACAAGTGTTTCACATTCTACTCATCCTATGCCTCCTCCCACCGATAAGCCCCCATGTATATTATTTGATAAGTTTGGTAAATAATTGGCAAAGGGGTATGTTGTGATGGATGCTACAGCTAATGTTTGCCACTCCAAACAAGTTGGTATTGGCAAAAAGAAAGTTTTTATCAAGGAAGTGTTTGAGTCCGATACTCGTTTGTAGGATCCTCAAGGGGGACAAGATACATTGGAAGACTTTGTTTAAGGGGGATTTGTGATTTGACTTGAGTGTTGCTTAAAGATTGGTTGATTATGTTTGTCTAATTTTTGATGACTTTAAATTGCAGACATGGTTTATTTGTTAATTTAGTTTAGTTTTGGAAGGATTTACTCTATCAATTTCAGACATAGTTTGGATGTAGAAACAGTTTGTATTTAAGGATAATTATGCTTATTTTGAATTATATTTCTTGAATTTAATATAGATTGAGCTTGTATTTATTATGAATTGGATTTGAGCTTGTTATATGTTTGTAGTAAATGTGATGTGGATGTGATGGAAATGAGGTGCAAATAAAATTGGAGAGCATATTTTAGTATTTATGTTTTTCATATTTAAAATAATTACTAACGGATAATTTTCGTTAGTATTTTTACACATGTTAGAAAACAAACCGTTACTAATAGAAATTACTAACGGTTTATATTCGTTAGTAATTGTCTCGAAAGTGTTAGAAACTGCCATATTACAAACCGTTAGTAATGAAATTACTAACAGACAATGTCCATTACAAATATATGCTAGTATTCTGTATACAAAAGTGTTAGAAAATAAACCGCTATAATAAATATTACTAACGGACTTTTTCCATTAGGAAACATATTACCAACGTTAAATTACCGTTAGCTTTAATAATTTTCCTAATGGACATTTACCGTTAGTAATTCCATTAGAAATAGTAGTCACACTTTATTCCTAATGGTAAAAGTTCATTAGAAATAATTTTAATAATGGTAAATTTTCGTTAGAAATGTGCCCTTTTGGTGTAGTGTATTCCTAGTTTAACCAAGTATAGATTATTCATGCCTATCCATGCATCCATGCATACACATACACGCTATCCACACGTAGATTAGTATGATATCTTGATTAAGTGTTACACATTCACACATACACATAGTGTTCATGTTTGGTTATTATATGCTTACACTATCCTAACCATGTCAATTAGGAAGCTATAATTTAGAATGCTGTGCTATCCCGAGTAAGTCCTAATACCTGCCTTATTTATTGCTTTCTTAGGATCACCTAGAAGCATGCATAGGTGGATAAAACAAATATTTAAATTCCCTACATGATTACTTGTGCTTAGAATTCATGTTTTTCTAGGGTTTTATGTGTGATTTTCATGTTTAATTCATTTTCATTTTCCTTTCGCATGCATAGGGGAGCGTAGTAATATGTTTATTCCCCGATTTACTATTTTAGCATGTACATTGCATGTAATTGATTAGTTTCTTGCATGATTTTCTTTAATTATTTGTTTATAACTTGAATTAGGATTGCATTAGTGTAAATGAAACGGTCCACATAATGTCTAGTCAAACACCTTGAAAGCTGAGTATAGACCTATCTTCAGACGGGGCAAGATGGGGTGTTTTGAGCACGATCTAGCTCCTTCCTCTCTCGTACTTTAACCCCCGAACCAAGTTTTATGGTGACGATGGGGCAGTGCTCTCTATCCATTAGACTTGATAGATTAATTTTTCTTGGTTTCCTTTATCAAACCAAGTGACGACTCTATTACTGAGGATCTCTCTGAATTTAGCCTTATGGGATATACATACATGGATTACTCACTCGTGTAGACTCAGATATGGATCTTGGGCATCGATAGTTGCCTCGGGTTGGATAAAAAGCCCCATGGAATCCAAAATACGAGTAATCCAAATTGGTCAGATCGGATAAAGGCTAATGAAGGGTGGTGAACCTCACTCGTGGTTGTTGGCATGAGATTTGAAATGGGACAATCAAGCGGGCTTAATCCTTCTAGGCCCTAAGCTTGGTTCAGGTACCCATAATTGGCGACTCTGTTGGGGAAATGAACTAAGAGGGTTAGACTCCAAAACGTTCAAGGTTCTTTGACTTTATATTATGAGGATCGCACGTGCATTGGTTTTAGGAAGCTTGGGAGGACCAAAGTTGAGGGCCTATAGCCTGTCAGATCCCTTCCGAGAGGACTTCCCTGCCCTAACATGTACCTAACGGTATAAAAAGTAGTCCACGTACCACACCAAACCTATAATGGGGGGTATATAGGACTCTTGGTGGGGGACCCTTTTTGACTCTCTCCAACCCGATGCATATAGGAGCCAATCCCTTAGGGCTTGATCTGATATGACAATGTACGTACACACGCTTTACTTGTCCTTTGGGATTATGTGACATGATAAGGAAGCCTATACGACCCGAGGTACATAACCCTGTCTAATGCCCAAGGCATTCTATCCATATGAAATGTTCACCACATGACATGAGGATGGTTTGCTTATGCGTTATGCTGGGAATATGTGGAACAAGTTCGTAGGACTACGAATCATAACCTTGTTTGTGTCTCATTCGATAGAGTTAGCTCTGATTAAACCTAAGCTATCATAAACCTTGTCGCACGTGAAATTCCAAAGCTTGGTATGGATAGGGTAACATTGATTATGGTGGCCCTGGGATAAGAAAGGATTCTCGATGACGCAATTCGGACTTATATGGCTATGTGAATAGGAATAAGGTTGCTATTTTGCATTGCATATCAAGCATGTCATAAGAAAATTTCGAAAATAAAAAACAGAAAATATTTTCAAATTCAAAAAGCCACAATCATTTTGGCTTTAAACGGGATTTTGTTTAAAATTGAAATTATAGAGAGACAAGTGAACATAGCTCCAAAGAACACTGTAAGAACACCTTCTTGGGTCCGTCCCCCTGGTTCAGGAACACTAGATCGAGCTACTAGTATTGGGATACTTATGGCCGAAGAACATGAGAGAATGGAACAGTTAGAGAATACCTTAGCACATCAGGGGCAACAATTGCAACTTCTTATAGACCGTTTGGGGCAAGCTACCATTAACCAGCAGGGCCTGCCTGCTGTTGAGCCACTCATACCAAATCTATCTCCTCATCTTATTGCACCTAAGAACCTCGTTGATCCAAATCCTATCAAGGAGGATGTTTGGCTCGATGATGATGTATGCAGAGATCTCAAAAAAATTATGAAAGACAAATTGGACCATCTAGAAAGCATAGTGAGGAAGTCCCATGGTATTGATGACTATCTGTTAGACCTTGAAGATTTCTTCGAACCTGCAAAGATCAAATACCCTGATAAGTTTAAGTCATCTGACTTAGAGAAGTTTGATGTGATCGGGAATCCTAAGAGCCATCTGAAGATGTATGTCACTGTCTTGAGACCTATGGGGCTAGGGAACGAACACTTGGCCCAAATGTTCTCCCGTTATCTGTCTGGAGGAGCCTTGTAATGGCTCCTAATGCTTGAATCTTCAAAAACCCGTGTTTGGGAGGATATTGTTACAGACTTTGTGAAGCAAAATGCCTACAACACCAAGCTTGATGTTTTTATTAAGGATCTTGAGACCACTAGTCAAGATAACCAGGAATCTTTTGCCACATTCTTGACCCGTTGGAGGAAGAAGGCTGTTGAATTGGGAAATAGGCCAACCGAGAAAGAGCAAGTCCACATGATCACAAAGAATTTGCAACCCACCTACAATGAGCGCATGTGCTTCACGCCGATTACCACCTTTAAGCAGTTATTTGATGTTGGGATCAAGATAGAAGATGCCTTAAGGGATTTAAAATCAAAAGGAAGAAAATAATTCAAGGAAGAAACCTATGGGAGGAAACTACGATGCCGAACCTAATATCAATGTCCTTCACCAAAACCCTAGCCAAAATTCCTACCGGAACCTGTGAAATAACAATATCTCTAGAACCTTCACCGGTCTTAACCAACCCTTGTCCACCATACTGGGCCGAATCATCCAAAAAGGTCACCTTAAGCCCTTAGATCTAAGGCCACCACCAAATCTGATCCCACCAAGATATAACCCCACTAGATACTATGCCTTTTACCAAGAACCTGACCATTCCACTGACCGTTGCACCCAACTTTGCCATGAAATCCAAGACCTTATTGACAACAAAGTCATTGCACCCCCATCCACTCAGCCTAATATCACTCGAAATCCGCTACCAAATCACCGTGTTGTGCCACCACCCCAGAATATCAACCTTATTAGCATTGATCTTACAAACTATAAGCCATCTGTATACATGACCCCCATAGCCGACCCTGAGCTTGTGGTTATCCTCTCAAAAGGTCCTGAAATTTATAGTGTAAACCATGGAAAAGAATTAGACTTCTCGAAAGATGATGGGTATTTTGAAAATGATGATGAGGCAAACATTTTCTTCTTGGAAGAATTAGTCCTTGGGTTGCATGACATTAAGTGGTGGGATGGACTGTCTCCCGACAACTCGATATGGCACGAACCTAGAAAAGAGCTTGAGGTTACCGACTATGATAAAGACTAGATGAAGAATATGGATCACGTAACCATGTACCAACTAATTGGGGGACCTAGACCTAAAGATGGCAGTGAAGGTGCTAATGAAGTGGTGATGCTGGAAACTGCTCTTGAGCATGGATGCTAGTGGACTACTTAACGAAGAAGAGTTTTCAAATAAAGTGCTCCTGATGCACCTGCGATGTCAAAGGTCTAGGTTGAGTTTTGTTTGGTCCTTAGGGTTTGAATAATTATGCTTGGTCAAGAGTTTAGTAATAGAGTTTGAAAGAAAGAAAAAAAAAAGGAGTCTAGCAATGTATTTCTTTTTCCTCTATTCAATAAAAAGAATTTTCATCTTTTCTGTTATGCCAAATTATGAGTGTGTGGATTGCATGATGAAACACCCAAGATATGATGAAGAGACTTTGTATATAAATTAGAGTATTGAGAAAGATCTTAAAATGAGCTTGAATTAGTTATTTGCTAACTCCAAATGAAAGCCAAAAGTTGTTTCTCTATGCAAAGAATAAAAAAAGATTTTGACTAAGCTCTAAAAGCCATACTCAGAATGAATCCCAAAATTCTCCCAAACCCATTCGTTTTCTATTCAATACCTGTATCCAATCTCATCTTTCATTAAATGAGACTGAAATTGGTGTTTGGATTAAGGAGTAGATTTTATTCAAAGCTATGGTGATCATGTGGTATAATACCTTTGCCTAAGGAAAAAAAACATAGAAAAGAAAATTAAGGAAAAGAAAAGAAAAAAATTGTTCATGCGGGAAAACTTCTCAGACCTCGAAAGGTATTAATACGATGAGTAAGAAATAAGCGTGTCAATTGTTACTTTCCAAAACTTGTTGACTAAGAGAAGGGTCTAATCTACCTCAAATAGGGAATATAAGAGAGGGAGTAATTTTAAAAAAAAAGGGGGAAAAAAAAGAGAAAAGTGGAAGAGAATGCAAAAGATAGAAAGAAGCAATAAGGAGGGAAGAAAATGAAGAGCTGTAGGAATACATGAAGTGAAAAATATGCCATATGCCTAGATGGTGACTATGATGAGATAATGTAGATATTGATAAGGAGAGAGATATGATGAGTTGACTCACACGGATAAACGAAAAAAAAAAAACAAAAATAAAGAGAAAAATAAAAATAAAGCTCTCTAGGTTGAATACCTGAAAGGGCACCAAGGCAAAAGTTAGAACAGAAGAAGAATAATAGAAAAAGGCTTGCTAGGATGAAAACCCAAAAGGGCGCCTAGGCAAAAGTTAGAACGAAAAAGAAAAAAAAAGAAAAAAAAGGAAGACAAAAAAAGGGATGAAGGCGTTATAACATAATCGAACATGTGCTTATTAAGACAAACCTAATCGTGAAATGCTCTGAGTACCAGTTATAACCTTAGCTTTGAATTTAAATCAATTCAGCTCAAATCTTGTTATGTCAAATCTTTCTTGGATCTGAATGTGATTGGTCTTGAAATTCATTAGCTTGACCAAACTTAGAAAGGTCACTTTGCCTCAAACCAAAAGTCTCACGCCATAATTGAATTACATTTGACCTGATTACCATTAGGGGATACATAGGCAACCTCTCAAAAGGTTCGATCATGCCCGTGCTTAAGCCTCATCTCTAGAGTCTTGACATTATTCGAACCCCGCTTCTCGATCCCGATATTTGTCTTAACCATTTTCTTTTTTGGAACTACGTTTGACCTAATGCCCACTAGGGGATACGTAGGCAACCTCTCAAAAAGTTTGGTCTTAGCCATTGACCTATAATCATTTGTCCTTATACTAGGGACAAGCCCCGTCATGAGCTTTAAAGTCAAAATTATGTGACAGATGAATCTCTAGCCGATGAGTATCCTTTTATTTCAAACTAGCTTGTGCACTTTGGTTTTCCTACAAGGGGCAAGCCCCTATCCCAAAATTCATGCCAATCGTATACAAGGGGCAAGCCCCTCACTTAGTGGGTTTAGTTTTGTTACTGAAAGAACTCTTCGTTTATTGATTTACACACAAGGGGCAAGCTCCCTAGTGCCTGTTTTGTTCAACCTAGTCCAACCCCTTGTCATACACAAGGGGTAAGCCAAGTCTATGTCCCTTGTCATAAACAAGAGGCAATGTTATTCTGAGGTGATGTCTTCATGTTGGTTTAGACAGAATCGTATTTCGCTCTTTGATTAGAAATAAAAGTTTGAGGTTGTAGTGTGGAGAGAGTAAAGAGTGGATTACAAACATGATTAAGGAAAATTTTCAATCCTTGAATTTATGGATGAAGTCTCATCTCAAATAATTGGGTGAATAGAAAAAGAATAATCCAGATCATGCATAAGGTACATCACTTGTAATAAGGCACTACATCAAAAGAAAATTGAAAAATGTATGATTTAATTGTTTTTAGTGTCTCTGGTTGAGTTTTAGATTCGAGTTTGAGTCGTAGGTCATAGACTTTGAAGGTGTGTCGTGAGCAATAGGATAAGAATATTTGAAGTATAAGATTAAAAAAAGGAGTCTATGAGCATCTACATGATGTTTTGAAATTAGCCGTGTTCATAGAATTATTATATCATCAAGCATGAACGTCTACAGTAGGAGCAGTGTTCACGTCTCTTGAATTTCATAAATTTAATCCCCACGATTTCAAGATAATGATTGTGCAATGCATATACGGTTCACCTTTAATGGTCCCGTAATGTTTTCCCTTTAAAAGTAGGTTGCCTTCACTACCTCTACATGGTTTTATGATTGAAATAGTGTCCCCCGTATAGCATGATAATCTTATTGCATATTCATTTCATTTCATGCATCACACTCGTTGTTTGCCTTAAATGACCTGACGGTGTGCTTCCTAAAGAGTAGTCCGCCTTCAAGGCTCTATATGTTGATTGAGCTGGTAAACCCTGCATTTTCATATTGATCACATTGCACATGCATTTGAATCCCGAGCAGAGCAATTATCCCCATTGGCGTTGCATTGCATTAGTCTTCGAAAATCCCCAGCATTGTTGCATCAATTATGTTGAATATGTTTTGAGTCGTGCACGGTGTCCCTGGTTCACCTTAAATGGCTCCAGAAGTAACTTTTCCCCAACAGTGATGTCACATATATGATTCAATTCCCCAGCAGAATAGTTTGCCTTCTAGGCTCTTCATGAATCTATTTTTAAGCAATTACTACATCTGTGCATTGATTTCAGCATCTCTTCTAAGCCATGCATTGCTTCAACTATCCATATCATCTAGCTATCGTCTATGCTTTCTATGCTCTATACAGATCCATGCTTTCTTTGCTCTTTGTAATCCATGCTCTCCATAAATCCATGCTCTTTGCATCTATATTATATTTGCTTTCTACCCTTAAGATGTATGTGCCCTATTCACTCTTGTTATCTTGGACCTCTGCACTCCCTACCTACAATGAAATGATATGTATGGAGATCTTTGTATCTCAACCTCAGCCTCTGCTCTCTGCTCTAAGCACCTCTACATTCCCTACTTAGCATGAAGTGCTACGTACGGAGATCTCAGCTCTACGCATCTCTGCCTCTTCTCTCTACTCTCAGCACCTCTGCACTCCCTACTTAGCATGAAGTGCTATATACGGAGATCTCTGCTCTATGTATATCAGCCTTTGCTCTCTGCTCTCAGCACCTCTGCACTCCATACTTAGCATGTAGTTCTACGTACGGAGATCTCAGCTCAATGCATCTTAGCCTCTGTTTTTTGCTCTCAACACCTCTACACTCCCTACTTACCACAAAGTGCTTTGTAGGAAGATCTCCACATCTCAGCCTCAACCCTACATAAACGCTCATGATGTTCATCGTACTGGCTTATCATTACATGACTTAGGTCCAGTTCACCTTAAATGGCTCTGGAGACCTTTTTGTCTTAACCTAGCTCGTGCGAAGAGCTACGTACGGAGATGTCACAAAGCCCACTAGCTGAGGCACCCTTGCATAGTCTGCGATAGGACATCCCATTATTGCATCGTTTGCACTAGGGACATCCCAATGCATCGTCCGCAATAGGACATCCCCATTGAATCATCCGTGATAGGACATCCCCATTACGATCATCCGTGGTTCCAGATGGAGCAATCCCCGAGTATCTTTCATGTTAGTATTAGTTTGAGTCTCATATCATTCACTGTATTTTGCATGAATTATTGCTTGCATGTGGTATGCTCATTGAACTATGGTTGGTCTGATTATCTACAAAGGAATACGTAGGCAGCTCTTTCGAGCGCGAGTACTACTTGATTTTTGAGGTTTTCTTTGTGTGTTTGCATGCTTTGATTTTTTCAATTTTTTTCTTAAAGTCTTCTAGACTCACTAAAAGCTTGTCATGCATGCTTTGACATTCCCTTATGACGCGCGTTGCTTGCAAAGCTCTGTCAAAGAGGGGCAAACTGTAGACACCCTATTTTGGTTCGTCCATTTGACAGAAGGAACCCTGCTTTAAGAACAACCCGATGATTGGAATCAGGATTTGAGGAATGTCAATTTTATAAATTAGAACTCCGTGAAGCACCGTGGTTTCCGATATATGTCAGAATAACCTCTAGGAAGACTTAGGTACGTTAGAAACTCAAATCAGAGACAAATACCCAATTTAGGGGAGCTTTTTCACATGAAATGACGAAAAATTGCCTTTTATTGAGCAAAATCCAGACCTCAGGGTGGGATCCTAAGAAATCCCTTTAAAAAATAGTCCTAAAATAGGCTAAATTGGTGACCCAAGCCTTTACATTGGCCAAAAACCACTTAGGAGAATTTCACCCTTTCTGCACCTCACAAGTTTGCTCCTTCTTGGAGTTAGCCTAACTCTTTTGACCATAACTCAAAATCTACAAACTCTTTTTGAATGAGATGAAAAACATCTTAAACAAGACATTCATACCTTTCCAACGGTATATCACAAGCCCAAAAAGGATAACCAAGGTGAGAGAACGAAATCCAGGAAGTCTGGAGTGAAAACACAACTTTTGGGCTTAGAGCCATAGAGGCTCTCAGCTGAGTACTGCACAGTACTCTCGGATTGTTGTGTAGCAGCTCTTAGTGCCACAATGGCATACTTTAGATATATTCTGAACTGTTGATTTGACCCTAATTTGCGTAAAAATGCCAAAAACATGAAAATTTGTGTTTCGTTGTCCCACATCGCTTAGCTATAAGATTTTCACCAAAATTATCAACTATAAAAGGGGGACCTCTCCTCCCCATCCAACACACTTGAAAATTCTAAGAACTAGAGAGCTCAAGGAAACCCCCTTGGAGGATTCCGGAGCACTCCAAGTTCTTTGGAAAGTCTAATCTTTTAGTTTTTAGGGTTCTTGGAGTCCGCGGTGCCGGCAAAGTCCTACAGAAGTATTTTAAGGGAAGTTCTGGGGGTAAGTTTTCTTGTCCTTCTTTGCTTTCTTGATTTCTTTATTTTTCATAGTTTAGATATTTGTAGTTCATAGTTTAGATTTATTTTATTGTTTGTTCATAGTAGTTCTTATTTTCATAGTAGTTTAGATCTTCTAGGCTTCTAGGTTAGCCCTCTATCCCATTGTGGATAGGGTATCCCTAGTGGTCCCTATTCCAACCATGGAATAGCCATTGCTAGTGGGATTGGTAGCTACGCCATGGCTATTCTAATCTCACTAGGGACCATGAAACCCTAATTATTATATTATAGCATTGCTTATTCCTAGTTTAACCTAGTATAACTTATCTATGGTTATCCATGCATCCATGTATATACATACATGCTATCTATACATAGATTAATAGGATATCGATTAAGTGTTACACATGAACACATGCACATAGTGTTCATTTTTGGTTATTATTCTTGTACTATCCTAACCATGTCAATTAGGAAGCCATAATTCAAAACGTTGTGCTATCTCGGGTAAGTCCTAATACCTGCCTTATTTAGTGCTTTCTTAGGATCACCTATAAGCATACATAGGTGGATAAAACAAAGATTTAAATTCCCTACATGATTACTTGTGCTTAGAATTCATGTTTTCCTAGGATTTTGTGTGTAATTTTCATGTTCAATTCATTTTCATTTTCCTTTCGCATGCATAGGGGAGCGTAGCAATGCGTTTAGTCCCTGACTTACTATTTTAGCATGTGCATTGCATATAATTGCTTAGTGTCTTGCACGATTTCTTTAATTAGTTATTTATAACTTGAATTAGGATTGCATTTGTGTAAATGAAATAGTTCACATAATGTCTAGTCAAACACCTTGAAAGCTGAGTAGAAGCCTGTCTTTGGATGGGTGAGAGGGGGTGCTTTAGCATGATCTAGCTCCTTCCTCTCTTGTACCTTAACCCCAAATCGAGTTCTTTGGTGACGATGGGGTGGTGCTCTCTATCTATTGGACTTGATAGATTTAGTTTTCTAGATTTCCTTTATCAAACCAAGTGGTGACTCTATTAGTGGATATACATGCATGGATTACTCACTCGTGTAGTCTCGGATATGGATTATAGGAATCGATAGTTATCTTGGGTTGGATAAAAAGCCCCATAGAATCCAAAATCGAATAATCCAAATTGGTCAGATCGGATAAAGGCTAATGAAGGGTGGTGAACCTCACTCATGGCTGTTGGCATGAGATTTGAAATGGGACAATCAAGCAGGCTAAATCCTTCTAGACCCTAAGCTTGGTTCGGGTACCCACAAGATGAAACTCAGATTAGTGAAGGACAATAATCTGATCAAAGCTTTGCAAGGAAATAGTCAGTTTCTCCTAATGGATTAGAGAGGAAGGGACGGTCTGGTTGTGCTGACAGCTAACCAAGTTCAACAAGGAAACACAGAGAGAAGTTACATAAGCAATCACCAAAAGCGCAAGAGATTAGGGGACGACAAGAAAGAATCAAAACCAACGACAATTCTAACAGAGCATAGAGAACGAGATATCTGCTATAATTGCGGAGTACCAGGACACCATTCCCAAGAATGCAGAGCGTTAAGGAAATCTAATAGACGAGGAGTACAATGTTTTAACTGCGGTAAAGTTGGTCATATCCATAAGTTTTGTCCAGAACTAAAGACGCAACACAATGATCCATCGCAACAAGTACTATGATCTCAACTTAGACAGGGACGATAGACAGAAGGTGCAACCCTCAGCACCTACATTATGTATTACATATGATCTTGACATTGCTAGAAATTTGGCATTTGTTTGATTTAATTGTGAGAGGATTAGCCTACACCGTAAATTATAGATACTTGAGCAATTCACTTGATAGTGGAAGATAGTCGTCTATGAAAGTAGTTATCCAAGTATGGATATAACATCATTTGCATCCCTATACAACATTAGTTGCATCCCAATATGACTTCTTTTCCATCCCTATAAGACATCAATTGCATTCCTATCTGATGTCATTTGCCTCTGTATACAAAAGACTGCGCCAACCATTGGTAAGTTGGGCTGAGACTAGAGATGAGGAATCTCAATTTTCTTGAGATGCAGCCTTGATAGGAGAGGATGAACTAGAAGATTGCGATTATATGAGAATAAATACTAGTGACGCAGAGACAACACCAGAATTACAAAGAGTACCATAGAAAGATGCTTTTCAATAGCGATCGCCTATTGCTTTCATATAGTTGAGATGTTATACAGTAGATCCACTCATGATATCAGCATGTAGCCCTGCCTAACCTATTTGATTAGTATGTGGAATTGAAACGAGTATTCAACAAATTGTACGACCTCAAAGAGATGATTATATCAATAGTACGTGAGAATTTGGAGACATGAGGAAGTTTAAATCACCAACTACGATGCCAAAGTCACAATACTTTCCAATTAACATATTAAAGGATGATAATAACACGGGAGTTAACAAGGACATCGTGTACAATAAAAGACCAACTGAGGATGCTAACAATCATAATAAGGAGTCCAGAGATGAGAGACAGCCAACTGATGATACAGTAATAACATCATCAGCACGGTTCAAAGCATCATTAAATACGAGAGTAGATGGCAAGCTTCGCTACGACTTATGAGATTAGAACACTTGATTGGTAGAAACCTCACACCATAACGAGAACCTTATGTGTTTGGGGACTATCCATTTTAGATTTGGTAAGATGGTTAGATTGTGATACCTAGAACCTTTTCCCGAAGTTCGACATATGAATTTTATATAGCTAAACCTTGAGATTGGTAGCTGTCACCCTAGTATTCAATAGATCGTTGATGTTTTTTATCATGTGTTTAGAACTTAACCCTTTGGCCGCTAAGGTAATCGTTTATGTAAAATGAGAACTTGAGTATCCTAGAGTATGTCTTGCGAGATGGTTTCCTTTTTATTTTAGGACTACTGCTTCATATTTCGAGAACGAAATCTTTTAATAAGTGGTGGGTAATGTAATATCTTGTATTTTCGTAACGTGGT
Source organism: Hydrangea macrophylla (assembly GCA_033977485.1). Taxonomy (NCBI): domain Eukaryota; kingdom Viridiplantae; phylum Streptophyta; class Magnoliopsida; order Cornales; family Hydrangeaceae; genus Hydrangea; species Hydrangea macrophylla. The sequence continues at coordinate 79,698,354 of CM066984.1, read as the reverse complement.
TATATAAATAAGACCCTGTATGCTTGTGTGAACCCTTAGTGTAGAATCTTTTTCAATTGATCGAAGTCATCTCAATCAATCGAACTTCTACTTTCTCAATCGATCGAACCAACTTCGAGCGATCAAAACTCTACTGACATGATTCTCTGACGTAGACCTTTTCTTAAGAGATTGAACTCCTTTCAATAAATCGAACCTTGACCGACCTATTTTTAATCGATTGAACTCATTTTAATCGATCGAGCATGTTAAGATCTTTATCCCAGTGTTTGACACCTGCTCTTTCCCCCCCCCCCCTTATATATATGTATGTTTTATGTGTGTGGGTGTTTGGCAGTTTAGGGAAGGTTGGAGAGTTTAGAGATTAGAGAGAAAGTTTTTTGTATGTGTGTGTGTGTGTATGTCTTATATATCTATATATATAATCGTGTGTATGTATCTGATATATATATATATACTTAGATAGAAGAAAAAGAGGAGAAGAATAAGAGGAAGCAGAAGACAAAGAGAGACCAGAGAAGAGACAGACAAGAGAAAAAGGAGAAAGAGAAGAAGCTCACCATAGCCGTCGTCACAGTTAAACTCGGGACGCCATCACTAGACTGCCAGAGTGAGGTGAGTTTATTAACTCACTCAAGGGATGACTATAGGATGTTGTATGTGTGTTTAGAATGTATATATAATAACCCGAGACACCAGTTCGTCTCTGCCTAATTTCTGGGTGGAAGATGGATCTCAATCGATCGAACTTGCTTTTTCCTCAATCAATCGAAACTACTTTTCCTTAATCAATTGAAAAGATTTCAATCGATCAAACCTCATAAAACATGATTAATTTCTGTTGATTATAATATGAACTGTTTAGTTAGTTAAATGTTGTATCATGATTCCATATACTGATATTACTGAATTGTAAAGTATAACGGAACACGACAGCATGTTAATAACTAGTCAATGAATAGATATGATGAACACAGAGCATGTGGTAATTCCTGTATCTAGTGCATGAGCATTTCATGACGTGTGGTTAGCATGCATGAGATAGTGGTATAAAGAGATAAGAGCATATGATGAGAATCGAGAACTATGCCTCAATGTGGAATAATGTGATATGTGTACTTTGGATCCATGGGATCAACGACTGATGAGCCGGGTGGACGTGGGATGGTTAGGGTTCCTAGTGCGCCTCTCACTATTGAAGACATCCAATGATGCGTATGCACTATTGAAGATGTCCAGTGTACCGTTGAAGATGTCCAGCTAGTGCTCTAATGTATTCTCAACTGTGTAGATGACCAATGAGGATATACACATCATAAAAGACGTTCGATGTGCCGCTTCCATCGTTTACAAATAGGATATACCGTGTAGACAACCGATAACCTATCAAGGGATCGTGTGAAGTAGGACACCATCGAGTAAGCGACTGGTATGGCCTGCTAGCTATATTATATGGTATCAGTATGATCGAGTAAGTGACCGGTATGGCCTAGTGGATAAATTATGTGATAACATAATGATATTATATTATATCGATGTATGTATATGAGTATGAATGTGGATATCGGTATGGATAGAGTTGTGTGGCGTAGGATACCATCAGGTAAACGACCGGTGTGGCCTACTAGCTCAGTTATGTGATATCAGAATTCTATTATTATATCGATGTATTGATACCGAATCGTATTATTATATCGACGTATGGATACCGAGTTGTATTATTGTATCGACGAATGGATACGAAAATAGAGATGAACATGAGAATGGTTAGTAAGATGATTGTTCAGTCAGGGATTCAGCATCCCAGCATGAAGGTAGATGCATGGGGTGGTTGCATGGGTTGTGCATAGATTTGGTAATGCTAGACATTGAGTAGTATGATGAGATGTTATAACATGATCTTTATCTTTGTCATTACTTAACATTATTCCTGTTATCTTTTATTAAATGCATAGTTTAATGAGACCTCTACTTTGTCTGTGAGTGACGTCATACATAAGAAATTAACCGTATTTTAAGATGCTGAACAGTAACGGGTGAGGAGTGTGTTTGATGTACTCACTTAACTTTGTATTCAAAGCTAATGGCATTTATGCCCTAGATATTCCAATGTCTAGAGCTTTGTAGGTATTGAGGACGGAAGACTGATGTTCCTCTGGACTTGGAGCTGAAGGCTTGAAGACGAAGATATGCCGCTTTGTAATAGTTAGTTAGTATATCTGTTGTATTGCTGTTATTATTGTTATAGGCTTCACACTATAAGCCAGCTGTTGTAATAGATTTACTAGACTTTTATAATTGGTACTTGGGCATATGTTGCTTCCAAACCTTTTATCTTTTCGTTGTAGCCTCTGATTATGTTAATAAGATATGTTCTATGAATAGCATCCTCCCAATCATTGTGTTTATTGGTTTGAGGAGATGACAATGCGGTTATTTACCAGCCACGAACCTACGGGACCAAAAAGGAACTTGTTTTTTTTTTTTTTTTTTTCTATTTTTGCTTCTCCGAGGCGTGACACAATCTCTATTGATCATTGAACCTAGATAGCGAAATTGTTCACTCTTTGAAATCTCCTAGTCTTCGATCTTCACTGCTTTGTTGTCTCTACTTCCACTGGTGCTAAAACTGCATTCCATGTATTCTGTTTTAGTCATACTTATCTTTAGCCCCTTAGTCTCCAGTGCTTCCCTCCAAGCTTCCAGTTTAGTGTTGAGTCCCCCTTGAACAACATACACCACGGGACCTCATCTTGAATGTGTCTAGTAAATTCATCCATAATTAGGGCAAATAAATAGGGCTTAAGCCTGACCCTTGGTGCAGGCCTATGGTAATTGGGAATTCGCTTGTTTCTCCGGCCGATGATCTAATTGTAGTAACCGCTTCATCATACATATCCTTCACCACGTCAATATAACCCTTGGTCACTCCCTTCTTCTTTAGCACCCACCAAATTAAATTTCTAGGCATCCTATCATAAGCTTTCTCTAAATCAATAAAAACCACATGTAGATTTTTTTCTTTTCTCTATACTTTTCCATTAGTCTCCTAAGTAAATAAATTGCTTATATAGTTGATCTCCTATGCATAAGTCCAAACTGATTTTCTAACACTAATGTTGCACCACTTAATCGATGCTCTATCACTCTTTCTCACAACTTCATAGTATGGCTCATCAACTTAATACCACTATAGTTGTTGTATTATTGTACATCTCATTTATTCTTATATATAGGCACTAGAATGCTCTTCCTCCATTCATCAGGCATTTTCCTAGTCATTAAAATTTTATTAAAAACTTTTGTAAGCCAAGATGTCCCCACATTTCCCAAGCATTTCCAAACCTCAATGGGGATCCCATCTAGTCCTAAGGCCTTGTTGGGTTTCATCTTCTTCAAAGAAAATTCTACCTTAGACTTTCTTATTCTCTGATAGAATATGTATTCTCTAGTTTCATCACAACTTCCAGTTTCTTCTTCAATTGTGTTATCCATATATTTTTCATTCGGCAACTTCTCAAAATAGCTCTTCCACCTTTTCTTAATATCTTCATTGTTCACTAATACCCTAGAGTCATCGCTTTTTATACACTTAACCTGATTAATGTCGCTTGTTTTACTTTCTCTCGACTTAGCAAGCGTATAAATACATTTTTCTCCCTCTTTAGTGGCTAGCTTGGTGTAGAAGTTGTCATAGACTTCCATTTTAGCAACTATAACTGTCATTTTAACCTCCTTATTTGCACAATTATAGCAGTTGAAGTTTTCCTCACTTTTATCATTTTTCCATTTCTTAAAGCAATCCTTTTGGTTTTTACTGTAGCTTGTACACCTATTCATTCCACCACCAAGTAAGTATCTTTAGATGCTAACCCTCTTCCTTTCGACTCTCCAAGAACTTCCTCCGATATTCTCGGGATGCACCCTGCCATTCTATCCCACATAGTATTGCTTCCATCTTCCAAATTCCAATGTGCTTCTATATACATTCTATCTTGAATTATTGCTAGTTTCTCACCTTTAAGGTTCCAACACCTAATTCATGGGTTTATAAGGTCTTTTCTAGTACGACGTTACCCTTTTATATAGATATCTAAAATGGTAAGTCTATGTTGAGATGTTAAACTCTTCCCTGGGATGACCTTATAGTCTTTACATGCTAGGCGGTCTACCTTTCTCACAAGGAACAAATCGATCTAGCTTCTATTAGATACACTCTTAAAGGTTACTAAGTGTTTTTTCCTCTTTTTGAAAAATGTGTTTGCTACTACAAGATCATATGCTACGGCGAAATCTAGAATACTCACCCCTGTCTCATTCTGAACTCCAAAACCATACCCCCTATGCACCCTCTCATATCCAAGTCTATTTTTGCCTACGTGGCCATTAAAATCTCCACCTACAATTATGTTCTCTCCTCCCAATATTGCTTACATTAAAGTGTCCAACTCATCCCATAATTCTATTTTAGTGTGATCATCCAATCCTACTTGGGGCGCGTATGTACTAAGCACATTAATTATATCCACTCCATTTAATAAGAAATAATGTTTCCTTTCCTCGTGACTGTCACAACTTTATCCTTGAAGTTCTTGTCAACCACGATTCCGACGCCATTTTTATGTTTATCTTTCCCTGTATAGAATATCTTATACCCGGTCTTTTCTACCTCCTTAGCTTTCTCTCCAACCCATTTTGTTTCTTGTAAACATACTACATTGACCTTCCTTCTAATCATAGTATCTACTAGTTCCATAGCTTTACCTGTTAAGGTTCCTATATTCCAATTTGCTAACCTAAGCCTATAGTTATGAGCTAGCTTCTTTACCCACAGTGGCCCAAATGAGTGCGGGAACCCTTGCATATTTAACACCACACTCAGGCATCGATGCGGTGCCCCTTGTATAGTTTTTGAAACACCCGAAGGCAGGCGCAATGCGTCGCTTAATGGGAACGGCCTAGCATTTACATGAGTATTCATATTTGGATTCATATCATAAGGATCCGACGATTTTTTTTACGTGCTGGTTGTTGAGTTACCTAACGCACTAACCCTCCTCTTTTATCCGGGCTTGGGACCGGCATTGTTGAAACAACCCAGGCAGAGTTAAATCATCACCATGTCCTGAAGAAAAGAAAAAGTTTCCAGTGATTTGGTCATTGAAAGAAATCAAAATTTTGGTATTATATATTATTTTAATGTTACAAAATATGTTAACCAAAAACTTGCTCTTGGGATAGCCGAGTTATTAAGTAGTCTATCTAATTGGGACAAATGGGGGTTTAGGGGGCAGCGCCTTCGAGGCGAATTTTTCTTGGACCTATTTATACATTTTTTTTATAATTTTTTTGAATCGTAAATAATACAATCCTGTATATATGAGAGTTGAGAGGTATAATATTTGCAGTACGTATTTACTAGGTATTGTAAATCCTCTAGCTTATGGTTTATCATAATGGGTGTTTTATTGTATATAGGCATATATGAACCATTTTTCAAATGAGTAATATGCTTCCTAAATTTGAATCTCAAATTAGATTCCTAAACGGCATAACAGTTGTACCAAATACTATAGCAGTGATTGATGGTACCAAATGCACTGCATGTGATACAATTGATAATACAAAGGCTTAGATTCGTTGGTAAAAAAAGATTCTTCCTGCCACGCTCATGCAAGGGTTCGAGCATTACCCTACTTATTTATACATATTTTTGGGTATAAGTTTTTTGTGTTGTAAAGAATACAATTTTTCTATGTATGTTTTGTTGTCCTGTACGAGAGTTGAGAGGTTTGATATTTGTAGTAGTTACTAGGTATTGTAATCCCTTGGCTTATGGTTTATCAGAATGGGTGTTGTATTGTGTATAAGCATGAACCATTTTTCAAATGAGTAATACTATGCTTCCTAAATTTGAATATCAAATTTAGTTCCTAAACAGCATAGCAATTGTACCAAATACTATGGCAGTAATTGATAGTACAAAATGCCAATGCATGTAATAAACTGACAAAACAAAGGCTTAGCTTAGTTGGTAAAAAAAAAAGGCTGACACTTGTGTCCTTGCACAAGATCACTACATCAAATGATTAAAAAATAAAAATTAAAACTTTTAGAACTCATATTTGGGAAGTAGATGATTATTCTTTTCTAAAAATCAAAATTTGAGAGGGGGCAATACATAACCTAATTCTACATTCTACAAATTCCATGTATAGAATCAAACTCTTAAAAAAAAATGGTAATTACACTTTATACATGCACAAAACCACTACACCAAATGATTAAAAAATAAAAAATAAAAAATAAAAATTTTACGACTCATATTTGGGAAGCAGATGATTATTCTTTTCTAAAAATCAAAATTTGGGAGGGCCAATACATAACTTAATTCTAAAATTCTACAAATTACATGTATATAATCAAACTCTTAAAAAAAAAAAAAAAGGCCTAATTACACTTTACACCCTTATACTATACCCGTATTTTCAATTGGATACTTATTTATTTATTTATTTATTGTTCAATTGAACCCTTAAACTTCAAAATTTTGTTCAATTAGACTCAAATTCTGACACTGTTGTCTTAAACTAACAAAAATTGTCACGTTAGTTGCGCGTAATGCTTACATGTCACTTGTTAAGTTAAGACAAATGAAGGAGCTAGAATGTGAGTGGCTCAAATATGATGCAATTTTGGATATACTTAAATACAATTTTAGATCTGATTGAATGTGATTTCGAATCTAATTGAATTCAACATGAACGGGCTGCCCCGAACCCAATTCACAATTATTTTGGCTTATGCAACTTTTAAAAAATATCTGGAGAGGGCATGTAGAAAGCCCAACCCCAAATTGAATTTGAGTCTGAGCTCGTACTTCTATTTACTAACATGTTTATTATTTTATTATATATCATATCTTATCTAAGAATTATCTTCAACCATAGAATTATAGAAATTTTTTTTTAGTGATAAATATATGTCGTTAAATTTTGTTGGAACACTAAAGGGACACATAGAATGTTTTTTTCTCAATTCTGATAAAATAAATTAAAAACAAAAAATGAAAATAAAAATAAATGAACTAGATTTGATACTTAAAAAGGTTGTTTTTAATTCCGGCTGTGACTTGGATTTGAAAACTAAAACTCAAATGGAACTTGGGCTGGACTAGATGGGCTCAAGCTTAGATAAACTCCACTAAAACTCTATCGAAACCTAGGACTAACTCCACATAAATACGAGCTGAGCATATAAACCTAAAATCAAGTCCGATACGTCCAAATTGCAGTGTTAGAGAGGTGAGACTTTTGGAGTGAGAGAAACATGCTGTCTTATTTTTATTTTTATTTTTTTTTGCTAAGAATAACAGGCCATCTTACTTCAATCGGCCAGGTTGCCTCTACTTTTGACTTCCGTTCTTTATTTATTTATTATTATTATTTTTTTTTTGTTTTTTTTGAGGAATTAGTACTTTCCGTTCTTACTTCTTACCATTCAAAGAATCTTTAATTTGCACCCAGTCTTAACCATAAATCTTTTTGTCAAAGTGGCTTGGCCCATTTTATTTCAATCATTGTCCTACAACTAAGCCCAGAAAGTAGTTTGGAGGCCCTCATTTAAAGCAATTCAATGAGCCTGAAAAAAAGTTTAGACTTAATTACACTTTGCATCATGGTAATTTGTATTTGATGACACTTGCCCACCAATTGAAATTTCTATTTTGTGAGTTAGTTTGCACAACGAGTGTGTTTCGGCCGAAACGAATCGGAATACCCTCTTTTAGAAAAAATTTCAAAATTTTAAAAAATTAAATAGGTGTTCCAATTTCCGTTCCGCTTTTTTTAGAATTTTATTTTACTTTCCAATTTCGGAATTTCCGGAATTTTCGAAAATTTTCGGAATCGGAATTCTTCGAAAATTTTGGAATTTTCGTAATTGAAATCGAAAATTTTCATAATTTTTGAAATTTACAGAATACAAATACTATTGAAAGGGTAAGTCATGCTTTTATAAAGACTCAAAGAGTCCCCTACTCTCTCCTTTCTCTTCTTATTCAATGTAGGACAAACAAGTCTACATTCTTCCATATTTTCGGAAAATATTCGGATTTTTCGGAAATATTTTCAGAATATTTTCGGAACTTTTGGAGTTCTCAAAATAATTCCGATTATGATTTGCTTTTTTTTCGGAATTCCGAATTTAATTTTTGGTATCATAATCGAAATTTTTCTGATTGGAATCAAAATTTTCGTTCCAAATGGCACTCCTAATTTGCACCTTCGCTCAAAGTTCATTACAATTGTTGATAGAATTTTGATGAATTTTAATAGAGTGATTTTTTATTTTTATTTTTAACAAAATTGTTGCTAGCATTTAGAAAATATTTGAGTAGGGGTGCAAATTAACACAAACTAGAAATATTAGGTTTGAGTTTGCAACTTCTAAATATTAGAATGCAACAACATCGAATATAAATTACTGAGAAACCAAAGTATAAATAATCCAAAAGTTTAATTGCAATGAACCATATGACACGGTATTTGTTTTATTTATGGGTAAACTAGGATTTAGTCTATTATAGTCCAATTTTATAGAAATATGTCTATTCCAAAACTCAAATTAGGAATTAATCCCTCACCTAGTTTGAGGACTAAAATATCCTCATATTATTATTTATAGATATATATATACGATACGTACAAAATGTTCAGTGAAAGCAAAGCTCATCTACCACACCAAGGAGCACCTGGTTCACCTAGAGACTGATCCTGTCATCTCCAGCATTCTCCCGAGCGATAGATCGAGCGTCACAAGGCTCGACCAACAATTCGGGATTGCAACGCGGGCTCTGCCCGTCATGGATACGTTGTGGCCCAACCCCAGGACGTGATCCAGAATGCACCAAACGGTTTCCTACGCCAGCTAGAAGACTAATTAGATGTCTAGAAAGTTTCCTAATCCAATTAGGAAACTCACGCGATTTATGCTAATCAGTTCCGATCGGATTGCATTGCCTTACAGTTTACTCGCCGTGTACGAGGAGGTTTCTTAAACGATAAAAGGAACCCCTCACCCCCATGAGAGGGATCGCAACTTTACTTTACACACATATACACATTGCTCGACCGCCCTCTGGTAGCTCCATTCCTTTATTGGTTCACCAAAGGCTGCAGCGATTCATATCATAGTACAAGTGCTCCGACACACACGTGAAAGTAGGTCTCTTCGTTTAAAAGACCGAACCACAAGCAAATTTCTCTTATCTTTATCAGTTAGGCACCGTTTGTGGGAACAACAATTTTCCACCACCAAATCTTTTGACTGATCATCATGCCACCGAAAAAGAATAAGACGACTGCTCAGGCAATGGGTCAGGTGAACCCACTGATCGCACAACCGACGGCTCCCATGACTCCAGAGCAGATCACTGCGGCTCTCGCTCAACTTCTGGAGGGTCAACGTCAAACTCAGTAGCAGATCGAAGCACTACTGACCCAACAAAACAAGCCTCCGAAGACTGAGGTATAGCTCGGGAATGATGAGCATGGCCGGGTCCCCGTACACACTCGATGATATGCACGAACTACGCTAAAATCCCCCCATGCTGTGGGATAGCCCGAGAATGATGAGCGTGTCTTGGGTCCCATACAAACCCTATAACGTGCCTGGGCAAACCCAAACTGCATGGGGGAAGCCAGAAACATTATCAATGATAGGCGCGCGGCCAGAACGGAGGGAAAAGAGCTTGACTCGGGAATCGTCCCAAGATCGCCCGGCCAGGAGTTGAAGTGACATTAGGCACACGATCAATCGGAGTCAAAGTCGAGCCTTATCCCTGAGGACAGCGCACTTTGAGTTGGAAGCTTCTTCCTCTGACCCAACCTACCGTACGGATATCAGTAGGGACAATATGGAAGCCCGTATCAAGGACTTGGATAAACAGATTGAGAAGCTAGACCAAAAACCAAGTCATGATTATACCAACACAGAGACTGAGTCGCCGTTCACCGATCAGGTAACGGGATTTGCCATTCCAAGCAAACTTATATATACTCATCTCGACTCATATGAGGGTTCGGGAAGTCTGGTCGACCACATATGGATCTATAAAGCTTAGATGGCACTGGCAACCAATGCCGATAAACTGCACTGCTTGGCCTTTTCTAGCACTCTAAAGGACCCAGCTACGCAGTGGTTCTATTCCCTAAGGCCCCAATCGGATGATGATTTCAAGGAACTTAGTAAGCTATTCATTAGCCAGTTCGTGGGTATGCTTGGTCGACGCAGCCAGACATCTAGCTACTTACTATCAAGCAGCGAAAGGGAGGATCCTTGAAGGATTACGTCGATCTCTTCAATTAGCAAAAGCTTCAAATTCATGACCTAAATGAGATGGTCGGCATACATCCATCTTCTTGGGGGTTCAAAACACCAAGGTCGCTACGTCGTTCTACCTACAACAACCGGCAACCTTCGTAGAACTCTCGGAGAGGATCGGGAAGTACATTGGCACTGAAGAGTTCTTGAAGTCCAAGCATTCAAACTTCACGGAAGATAAGCCCTTGAGAGCCAAAAGAAAATGTGAGGGCTTCGAGAAGGGCTCGGGAAAGAAAAAGAAACAGGATCGGCAAAAGGGTGGTCGGGATCAGACCCCGATCGCCTTCACGCCACTTTTCTGGCCCATCCAAGAAGTCATGGTAGCCGCCGAGGCTCAGAAGCTGCTCAAGGAACCAACCAAGTTGAAGAGCCTGCCTGAGAAAAGGAATTGGGATAAGCATTATTGCTACCACAAAGACCACATCCATGACACCGAGGACTACTTTAAACTCAAAATTGCTATAGAAAAACTCATTGAGCAAGGTCATCTAGCCGAGTTTGTCACCAAAGATAGACAGCAGTCGCAAGATACCATGGCCCTTGAGTAACAACAACCCCCTTGGGCATATCAACATGGTCTCCAGAGGAACATCGGGCGGAGGAGACTCGTAGTCGACAAGGAAGAGGCATGCCCGGGCATCCCGAGCGAATGTCGTGCAAGTCTAACCAGTCAACTGCCCCCCAACCGATGCCTTGACCTTCTTACCTGGCAATATCCGAGATCTGCACCATCCCCATGATGATTCGTTGATGTTAACACTTTCAATAGCAAATTATGTGGTCAAGAGGGTACTCGTGGACATAGGAAACTCCTCTAACATACTTTTTACTTTAGCATTTGACCAGTTAGGAATATCAAGGGATTAGCTCTGATCAGTGGCCACTTAATTGGTGGGATTCAACAGATCTAGTACATAACTGCTCGGGATGATCGAGCTACCGGTTCTAATGGGGGCCTACCCGTAGTAGACCTCCGTGCTCGCAAAGTTCATTATGGTAGAGGCTCCATCCGCTTACAACGTTATTCTCAAGAGACCAATACTTAACAAGGCCAGAGCAGTCGTGTCAACTTATAGCCTGTTCATCATGTTCCTGACCTCGAAGGGATCAGGGATCTTAAGAGGAGATCAAGCCACCGCCCAGAGCTATTATATCAGTTCCTTACGTAAGGATACAATTTCTGAAGCACTAAACGTTGAAGAGATTGACCCAAGGGACATTAGGGATGGACTCAGCCCGGTTCCAGAACTCAGTCAAGTGAGCTTAGACCCTCGTTTTATCGACCGGTCCATCAGTATAGGCACTCTACTAGAACCAGACCTCAGAGAAAAGATAGTCCAATTCCTGAGATAGAATCTAGACGTCTTTTGCATGGAGTAACGAAGATATGTCTGGAATTGATCCCCGGGTCATGTCCCACCGACTCAATGTTGATCCGAGCTTCCACCTGGCTAAGCAAAAGACGAGGGGAATGGCCCTTGAAAGATAGGAAGTAGTACATGAGGAGGTTGGAAAACTCCTCAAAGCCAAGTCATTTCGTGAAGTACAATACCCCGATTGGTTGGCCAATATTGTCTTAGTTAAGACAAGTAATAGAAAATGGAGGTTGTGTGTAGATTTTACCGACCTAAACAAATCTTGCCCCAAGGAATGCTACCCACTACCCAGGATAGACCTCTTGGTAGACACAATGGTAGGCCACTCAGTCATCTCCTTTATGGATGCCCACTCAAGGTATAATTAGATCTATATGGACCCCGACGATGAAGAAAAGACCTTCTTTATCACTGATTAGGGAACGTACTGCTACAAAGTGATGACCTTCAGCCTCAAGAACGCCGGGGTGACCTACCAGCCCTAGTGAATCATATGTTCAGAGACTTGATCAGGAAGACCATGGAAGTATACGTCGCTGACCTCCTAGTCAAGAGCCGGGACAAATCCGACCATCTCGAGCACTTGGCCGAAGCATTCAGCATCCTTAGAAGATTTCAGATGAAGTTGAATCCGACAAAATGTGCATTTGGGGTCTTGTTCGGGGCAGGCAGGGAATCGAGGCATACCCGAAGAAAATCGAAGCTATCATCAACATGTGGTTACCCAGATAAACCAAGGAGGTTTAGAGTCTGGCAGGGTGGGTGGCATCATTAAACAGGTTCGTGTCCCAAGCAACTGACCGGTGCCTTCCATTTTTCAAAATTTTACGCAAGGCCTTTGAGTGGTCGGAAGAGTGTGAGAAGGTGTTCAAGGAACTTAAGCAGTATCTGGCCTCGCCTCCTCTACTCTCAATGCCCATTCTAAAGGAGGAGTTGTTCTTATATTTAGCAGTGTCACCCACAGCGGCCAGCTAGGCGTTTGTCAGAGAAGAGCATGGGATACAAAATCTGGTATACTACACTTGGTGGGCACTCTAGGGAGTAGAAAGTCGGTATTCACGAATAGAAAAGTAAGCCTTTGCTCTCGTCACTTCCGTTCGACGACTTCGCCCATAATTCCAAGCTCAAACCATGGTCGTCCTCACGGATCAACCTCTGCGTAGGATTTTGTGTCGATCTAAAATGTCCGGTAGACTCATTGGAAGAGTTCGAGGTAATTTATAGGCCTTGAATAGTAATCAAAGGACAGGCAATCGTAGACTTCATTGTCGAATTCACATATCCAGAAGGCCAGATTGAGGAAATTGTCCCACCCGACTTGCCACCCGACCTACAGGCTGATATCCCGAACTAGGTGCTCTACGTGGATGGGTCCTCTAACAAGTAGGACAGGAATCATCCTGACCACACTTGATGAGATCCAGCTTAAGTACGTTCTCAGGTTCAGGTTCCAAGCTTTTAACAACGAAGTCGAGTATGAAACCCTATTGCTCGGGCTACACTTGGCCACCTCTATGGACGCATAGCAGGTTCAGGTATACAGTGACTCCCAGCTGGTTTATAATCAAGTTCGACAGCAGTATGAAGCTAGGGAGGATAATATAATGGCTTACCTAGCCCTTGTCAAGAAGGTCGCCAGCAAACTCACAGGGTTGTCTATCATACAGATCCGGAGGAAAGAATGCACATGGGTAAATCTGTTAGCATGCCTATCATCATCTTCTGAGTCAGACCTTCACGGAATAAGGGCGGAATACCTGCCCAAACCTAGTGTGTCTAACTCGAAAGGTATAGAGGTAGACCCGGTCGATTTAGGGCCCAGCTAGATGGATCCTATCATAGTGTTCCTCACGAATGAGAGTCTCTCGACCATTAAGGACGAAGCCCGATGGGTCAGATACCGAGTGCCCAGATACCACTTTGTTGATGGTGTACATTACAAGAGGGGATTATCCATCCACTACCTCTGATGCATTCACCCTACCCAGGTCAAGGAAATCTCATATGAGATCCATCAAGGAGTGTGGAAGCAACATTTGGGGCCGGGCACTTTCCCGCAGAGCCCTGTTGCATGGTTACTGCTGGCCTACAATGGCCTGAGACTCCTAGGATTATGTCAACCAGTATGACATGTGCCAGAGGTATGCGAGTATGATCAACCACCCGGAAGAGCCACAAACCCCAATCCTCAGCCCCTGGCCATTTGCTTAGTTGGGCATCGACATAGTCGGGCCGCTCCCTATGGTAAAGGGTCAGGTCAAGTTCACCATCATCACAGTTGACTACTTCAGCAAGTGGGCAGAAGCTGAGCCCTTGGCAATAGTAACCAAAAAGAAGATGGGAAATTTTGTTAAAAAGAACATCCTCAGCAGGTTCGGCATGCCCCAGGGTACTAGTCAGTGACAATGGTAGACAGTTTGACACGCTGGTATTTAGGCAGTTCTGCTCGTGATATAGGATATCAAACCACTACTCATCTCCCGAGCATCCCCAAGATAATGGAAAAGCCAAGGTAACAAACCAAATGATTCTACAGTCCATTAAAAACCAAGCTTGAAAAGGCCAAGGGACTCTAGACAGAGGAACTACCGACCCTTCTGTGGGCCTATCGTACTACTCCCCAAGCCATAATAGGAGAGACCCCATTCTCACTCACCTATGGCTTTGAGGTAGTGGTCCCCACAGAACGAAAACTACCAACATATCGGGTGATAAACTATAGCGAGCAAGGCAACGAGGAAGCCCTCAGAGGGGAGCTCGACTTGATAGAAGAAAAAAGGGATCGGGCATATCTTAGGGTGGCGGCCTATAAGCAGAGAGTCTCATGGTAATTCAATGGAAAAGTCAAGCACCGTAATTTCCAGGTGGAGGACCACATCCTTAAAGTAGTAAACTAGTCCACCAAAAACCCGAGCCTTCAAAAGCTTGGGCTAAACTGGGAAGGACCTTATAAGGTTCCGCGGATTAACCGGCCAAGAACCTATTGGTTGCAAATGCTAGAAGGTCAGGACCTGTCACACCCCTTGAACGTGGAACCCCTGTGGAAGTATTACCAATGACTCAAGATCAGGACCTGTGCGGAGATTGCATGTTTAATTCAAAATTTTTTCCTTTAATTCAAAAATTATTTTCTTTAAGTGCATTGTAAATTCACAAACAATTTCAGTAAGAATAAAGAGTTATTTTCACAGCTAGTGTTCCATACTACGGCCAACACAGTAGACCTCAGGATCACGCTTAAGGCAACATAAAAGACCACGCCCGAGGTAATGAAAAAGACCTCTAGATTACTCCCGATGCAACGCCAAAGACCTTGGGATCAGTCCCAAGGCATCAAAGATAATTGTATCACAAATGGTAAACGACCTCGACACCATTCGAGGCACTAACTCTACTTATGTTCGTAACCTATGATGGGGGAAAATCCCCTAGGTGCAACAATAGAGGAGTCAAAAGACCCTGGAACTACCAACATTTTAGGTCGGCTATCTACAGTCATTGCTTCTATAAACACCTGCCTTAGCAAAAGCTTGGGGGGCAGGAGGGAATAATGAACTAAAATAGGAAGTCACACCGGACATTTACAGGACTCGGAGTTAACTAGTGTAAACCCTTAGACCCTCCCGAGCGCCTACAATGCTCAGTGCACACACCGGGTCAAGACTCTAGAGTGACTAAGTGTAAACTCAACCCCCTATGTATTGGACCGAGCGGGTACTTATAAGACTTAAAGATCCTACAGTACCCTCGCCGAGACCTACAGACTTAGAATCTCCTAGTCATCAACGGTTTGGGAAATTTAGCAACCTTTACAGGTCCCCATAAGATTGAGTGCTCCCTCTACTAAGGCAGGGTCATAACGAAGCTAGATAAATAGTCGAGCATGGGCAAACACAAACAGGTAAAAAATACACAAGTACAAACATTCACAATATTTCAAAAAATGACCTCAAGGGGCCTTTTCATTACTAGTTTGGAAAAAGTACATTGCCTGGGGGCAATTATAGCAGCCACCCCACAAACAAAAAAAAAAAGAAAAGAAAAAAGTTTAAATTTACAGGGCAAGCGATAGGCCGGGAGCAATAGGGCGAAGTGGTCCCAAAGTGGTCGGATAGGCTCGTTACTAAGGATCATCCACGATGACTACCTCATCCTCGGTATTACCGACCTCCCCATCAAGAACCACCCCTCCAGCAAGTATCTCTTCCTCATCCACAACTTCTTTAGCAGCGGTAGCGCCCATGTCCCAGAAGTCAGAATCGACCCCCGAGTAAGCCATGAGATCCCACCTGGGATGGTCCACACCCTCCTCTTCAGGTCCTCATAGCCCTGAAAGAAGTCGACATCGAACCCTTTGTCAGTTATTTTCTCGGCCTCCGTAACCTCATCCTGAGCAGCCATAACATCTGCCAAAGCCTTTTTCTTAGCCTCAGTAGTCGCCAGGCTCGCCAAGGCGGTCTCAAGTGCTGCCTGAGCTGTTCCCAGGCTCAGGGCCAGCCCCTTTACCTTTTCTTTTTCCACGGCCAAGGCAGATTCCCTGGTTACCCATACTACCCTCTCGTTTAAAAGATCGGCATTAGCAACATCTACCCTCTCGACAGACTGGGTAGAGAGGACCCAACCCTGGCCGCTAGATAGCAGGCCTGACAAACAAACATAAGCCAGTCAATCATCGAAAAAGAAATAAAAAAAAGTGGAAAAGGAAAGGGTAAAGCACTTACTAAATTGGAGAGGATGTAAAGCCACCCGACCAGCTCACGACGGGCCATCCCCTCATACCTCTCAAGCTGACTCAAAAGGAGGATAACCCGTATCCTCCTCTAATTCTCCTTTGAGACTCCAATTGCAAAACACCAAGAATAATGCTCCCCGGGGGGCTTTCGGTGGTTGAGACCACCTCAACCCTCAGGGTCAATGTCCCGACCGGTGTCTCTCTCGGCCTGCAGATCAGTTATCGAAGTTGTGGGCTGGTAGCCAAGTCAGTCCTCATTCTCTTCTAACCTACCCGGGCGACTGTGGCAGCGTCCATCTCCCTCAGGGCATCGGGATTCCTCTTGGGAGCCATCTCTGTAGAATCAAAAAAATAAGCAGATCAGCAAATTGTCAGAAAGGGATAAGGTGCTGATAAAAAAGATTCAAAAAACAGAAACGCACTGGGAATGATAAGTGGAAAGACTAGGGCAAGGAAAACCTTGTGGGGTGCGTAAGTTACCTTTCGAGCTCCCGTCTGGGTCAGTAGGTCAACAATGTTGACAGGCTCCTCGGCCAACACCCTTATCTGATCTTGGCACTTGTTTGGGATGCTTAATAAGTCAGTAGATCCAGTTATAAAATAGCATGGTATTTAGTCAGTGATCGGGAGAGAACTAATCCTATTTATACGCCTTAACGAGCATTTGTTAGTACCTTTTTATCCTGTTTTTGTATATTTTTGCTCTGTTTTCTAGTTTCTGACAGGTTTTGGAAGAAATCAACTAAACCAGGCTAAACAGGGTGAAAAAGCATAGTTGAAGAAGCTGAAAAATCCAAGTCGCGCGCGCGACCCGCGCCCGCGAAAACCGAGAAATCGCTCGCGCGATCCGCTCGCGCGAGAACCCCAGATTCGCTCGCGCGATCCGCGCGCGCGAAGGCCCAATTGTCGCGCTCGCGCGACCCGCTCGCGCGATATGCCCAAAAACCAATGTTGCGTATTTCAGTATACTGAAGACTCCTGTGCAAACGAGACTGCTAAACGACGTCCAGACTGTAAATTACATGAGTTTCAGTCCGTTTCGAGTTGTAAAGGCTTCCAAAACATGTTGTAAATCTATATAAACTCTATTTTACTTCAATTAGAGGGTTGGCAACCATTATACACATTCATATACAGCCATATACACACACTTCCAGCCCTTGAAGAGGGAGAAGCAAGGAGAAGAAGAAGAAGACCAAGGATTTCCATGGCCTCCTCCATCAACTACTTGCCGATCTCTACTCCTATGGCAGCTTAGATCATCGATCTAGGGTTTCAATGAAGCCCTAGATGAGTAATAGGGTTTTATTTATGCTTTTATTTTAGTTTTATTATGTATGGATGACAGTCACATGTTCCGAGGATTTTCATAAATAAATCGTACTTACATTGATTAAATCATTGCTTTCAGAATTTATTCTTGTCTTAGATCTATTTTGACTGTGATGTGCTCAACGATCTATTCTTACTGTGCTTGTTTAGGTTGTTTACATGTGATGGTGCTTTATTGATTCGTGCTATCAAGTATCCGAATAGTCCATGCCTAGGTTAGACGGATTAGATCACAACCCTAGTTTAGTGTGAGATAATTCGTGCTATCCGCAGATGGATTATGTTGGTGCTTGAACCATGATTATCTTCTTGTCGGAGGAATTGGGCTTGTAGCTACAATTCCCCATATTCATCCAATGTAATAAGCTAAAGTAATTCATAAATATTCCTATTATGAAACTAGTGGTGGATTTGCAATCCTAGGTTCCTTTAAATATTATTTAAAACAACTATTTAAATTGCTTTCATAGTTTAGATTTATTTTTATGTTCTTAGTTTAATTCAAATTAAAATCAAATCCGTTTTTCTTAATTAAGTAGACTTAGGTTTTAAAATTAAGTTACTGTAGTTAACCAATCCCTGTGGGTTCGACCTTTGCTTTCACACTACAAATCTTTTGAAAAGTAAAGTATACTTTTTATATCTTGATTCTGACAACATCAATTTTTGGCGCCGTTGCCGGGGAGTGCATTACTACTCTTAGTTTTATAATCTTAGTTTAGTTAATTTGTAAATATTAGGTTAGTTTTTATTTTTCTTATTTTCCGTTTTGTTTTTAGTTACTAACTTTTTCTTTTATTTTGTAGTCCACGTTTCCGAGTGGAGCAGCTAATTACATCAAAGGAGCTTACGCAAATAAAAAATAAATACAATTAAATAAATTGCTTCCTTTGGAATTCGCTTTAAACCGCTGTAAGTCAGGGCGCTGTGACGCACTATTTGCATTAGTTTAGGGTGAATTGCACTGCATTAGCTAGGAAACCCGGGGCGCTGGGCTTGACGCGGTCATTGCATTACAGGATAATATTCATGCATCATAGTAGTTGAGTGCTTGTTATCTTAATTGCGTGATTGCTTGCTATTTGTTTCTTTTGTTTAATTAGTCTTTGTTTTTATTTTCTTTTCTTTTGTTTTAGTTTATGTTAGGTACACGTTCAAATAAACCGGAATTAAAACCTTTTGACTCTGAACTTGAACGTACATTAAGACTTAACAAGTCTTCAAACTTAACTTCTAGAGCTAGGTTTTTAATAGACGACGATTTGACACCAAAACCAACGTCTTTATTTGAAACCGAAATACGTAGTACTCTTCAAAAACTAAAGAAAACACGCTTTAATAACTTAGAACCGATTAAAATGGCAGACATTGGAAATAATAACAATAACAACCAAAATAACAACGGAGATAATATGAATAATCTTAATATACCACCACCTCCTCCACTTATAAATTATTTTATTCCTACGACGTACACGCCACAAGCTAGTATCGAATTACCGGAAGCGACGGCATCTCACTTCGAGATAAAGTCGTCTACCATCTCGCTATTACCTTCCTTCCATGGCCGTCTAAATGAAGACCCTTACCAACACTTAGGGGATTTTCAGGGTATATGCTCTACTTTGAAAATACAAAACCTAAATAATGATGAATTAAAATTGCGGCTCTTCCCATTCTCTTTAAGAGACAAAGCTAAATTTTGGCTTCAATCTTTGGAGCCAAACACAATAAAAACATGGGAAGCCTTACACACCGCCTTTTTACAAAAGTTTTTCCCTATTATGCGTACAAATAAGATAAGAAAAGACATAACTAATTTTGTAATGCAAGATGGGGAGACGCTTTATGACACGTGGGAAAAATTTAAAGAATTGTTACGCTCGTGTCCACATCATCAGGTCCCCAAGTGGCAATTGGTTCAAGTCTTCTACGAGGGGCTTATTCCCTCTGTTAGGAACACCGTCGATGCCGTCTGTGCGGGAACCTTCCTACACAAAAGCGCCGACGAGGCCTGGAAAATATTTGAAACGTTAAGCGAGAACTCGATGCATCAGGCTGTGTCGGTACGTTCTGAGGGATACCTTCAACCTAAGCGAGAGGTGACAGTTGAGTCAAGTAAATCAATTCAAATACAAGAATTAAATAGAAAACTTGACCGACTTATGCAAATGAACAAACCGTCTAATCCAGCCTCTTCAGAAGTATGTGCATTATGTTCTGAACCGTCACATAATATCTTTGCATGTCCTTCTGCATCTCAATATCCGGAATTTGTTGAACAACACGTTAATTCTATGCAATAATTCCCACAAAATAATTATAATCCTAGGTCGACTAATTTTCCAAATACGTACCGACCCCAATACCAACAAGGTCAATACCAACCACCTCCTCCACCTCCACGCAATAATGCATTTGAGGAGAGGGTGTTGGCCTCACTTGAAAACTTTGGTTCGGTGGTTCAGTTAGTACACTCTCACACACAATCCATCGCAAAACTGGAGTCCCAAGTAGGGCAAATTGTTAATACATTAAACCGTTTAACTGAGAGTAAGTTGCCAAGTCAACCTACTCAGCAACCTAAAGGGCAATACGCAGTGGGTAGTACGAGTGAGAGTGTGAACGCTGTTTCGACTAGGACGACTGCTCGAGATGAGGAAGTTGTTGTAATTCCGGATGAGAGTGAGAAAGATGGGAAAATTAATTTAAATGTGAATAAGGAGGGTGAGGGAACGAGTAGAATTCAAAAAGATAAAGGACCGGCCCCAACAAACTATATTCCAAGAATGCCATATCCACCAAACGTTGAGGGACCGTCACATTCGCCTAAGAAAGGGTCTAAGGTTGAGGATATACTCGAGGTGTTCAAACAAGTTAAAATCAATATTCCTTTCCTCGACGCTATAAAACAAATTCCTGCTTATGCTAAATGTCTAAAAGATCTTTGTACTCAAAAGCGCAAAATACGGAGTCATACTCCTAAAAAGGTCTTTCTCACGGAAAAAGTAAGCTCTATATTCCAACACGCTCCTCCAAAATATAAAGATCCAGGTACGCCTACGATTTCATGTGTCATAGGTGACACTATCATCCATAGGGCTCTCCTTGACTTAGGAGCTAGTGTTAATCTCATACCTTATCACGTCTATCAACAACTAGGACTAGGTGAACTGAAACCTACGGCCGCTACTATACAATTAGCGGATCGTTCTATTAAAATTCCTAGAGGAATCGTCGAGGACGTTTTGGTTAAAGTTGATAAATGCTATTATCCCGTCGACTTCATGGTCCTTGACACTGAACCTGTGCTAGATGCTAGGAAACATACTCCTGTCATTTTAGGCCGTCCATTCTTAGCAACCGCCAACGCACGTGTTAACTGTCGGACGGGGGTAATGAAAGTGTCATTTGGGAACATGAATTTAAAGTTAAACGTTTTTAACGCTATGGATCAACCTCCTAAAAACGACGATTCCCTATGTGAGGTGGAAGGTGAGGTAACACGGAATATTGCGCCTACTAAAGAAATAAATATGAGTGGGAAAAACGATATAGCGGACGATGATGAGTGGATGAATCCTAATCCCGTGGACCCTAATGCCGAATCTACTCGGAAGGTAAGAAATCGACTTGAACATAATGACAAACCGTCAATCGAATTAATTCGAAGCGACGTAGTTTCTGCTTACCATCGGGCTCTACCTGACATCCTTAGGGGTACACAGTCCGATTTACAGCCTCCTTGAATCTTGAGCTAGAACGGTCTAGCTAAAGACGTAAAAGTTAGCGCTTCTTGGGAGGCAACCCAAGCTTTATTTCATTCGTTTTTCTTATTTTTGGTCATTTTTGGGTCTGTTTGTGTCTGTTTTGGACATTCTGGATAGGTTTGGGGGTTGGAATTAATTTTTTTAATAGTATATACAAAATTTTAAACAAAAAATGGAAAACACCATTCTCGCGCGCGCGGCCCGCTCGCGCGAGATGTCGCTCGCGCGGGCCGCTGGCGCGAGTTTGCCCCTTAATGTTTTTCCTTGATTTCTTTATTATGAGCCCTCAGGTTCTCCTCGCGCCTGGAATCGCGGGCGCGAGGTACCTCGCTCGCGCGAAAATTTAAAAAAAAAAAAAAAAAAAAAAAAAAGAAAAAAATTTTCGCTGGGAATTCGCGCGCGCGATGGCCGCTCGCGCGGACCGCGCGCGCGATTCCCCCATTTCTGCATATTTTCTTTTGTTTTCTTGTATCCTTCCCCCATACCTGTTTCGGTAGTTTTTCTATTTATGTTTTTGTTTCGTAGGTCCTTTTTCATCAGGTCTTTGATAATTTCTTAATTCTGGTTATGTTTTATTTTCTTTATAATATGTTTTATTTTATTTTATTGCTGATCTTTATAGTTTTGTTTCTCGAGTTTATTTAGTTTAGCTTCGTTATAGTTCTTCTAAATGCTTTTATTATTTTCTTTGTTTAGTTTTTTTTATCCAGTATTAACAGGTAACATTGACCTTTATTGACATAT
Organism: Hydrangea macrophylla; assembly: GCA_033977485.1. NCBI lineage: Eukaryota > Viridiplantae > Streptophyta > Magnoliopsida > Cornales > Hydrangeaceae > Hydrangea > Hydrangea macrophylla. Next base: position 79,676,017 of record CM066984.1, on the reverse strand, counting down.
TCCTTTGTGTTTACCTGTTCTATGCTTGTCAAGATCGAGGTACTATCGTTCCTTCCTTATGTACTCTCCTTTCTTTCGTTTTATTGTTTCATTGGGGACAATGAAAGGTTTAGGTTTGGGGGTATGCACACACATGCACATTCGTTTATGCTAAATTTTAAAAATTTTCAATAAGTGTGTTTAAATAAACGATAGTACTAACGTTTTTGCAATAGCAATTTGATACTTCTTGTTCAATAACTTTGAATTTTTATAGAATGGTGAATAAGAGAAGATGTGATTAAATATTTACTAAAGTCATGTTGAAATGTTTTAGGTTATGTATTGTTTGAATCGTAGTTTTATATCATGGATTTGCACACAAACCTATGCACTGCACGTAGTCGCTTGAATACATGTTTGATATGAACTATAATATGATTCGGATTTCTAGATAACACATGGTGGAGACTAAACCCAGTAAGCTTTTGAGCCTATCTTTTCTTTTTAGAGGGTTATGAATACATTTTGTGTTTGTCGAATTTCATTGAAATAGCGCATTTACTTGTTGTTTAGTCTCATTATTCTTGTTTTGGTTGATAGTCAAGTTAAAATATTTGTTACCATGCTAAATAATCTTCCGTCGTAAACATTGAAGAACCATATCACCCTAGGAAATAATTTTAGGCCCTCTTTGTTTACTGCCGGCCGATAAAAGATAAAATTTCCTTAGTTCCCCCTTTTGAGCCATTAAAATGTCATTTCTTTCTTAAATTACCATTATCCTTGTTTTTGCTCCAATTTGGCCAACTTGGAGTTCACTTCTGAAAGATTGATCACCTTTTAGTGGTGTTAAGGCGATGTGTGATTGAGAAGAAGAAGAAAATAAGATGATGTTGGGGTGGTTGCCTTGTTATTTATTGAATATTCGTGTCAAAAGCAACGAGGAGGAAAAGAATAAAGAAAAAATAAAGAAGAGGAAGGTTGAAAAAAAAAAAAAAAAAAAAACTGAAAAGAATGAAAAGGAAAGAAAAGATGAAAGTTTGTAGAAGAAGAATGAAAGAAAATCGAACATGCTTTACAATGCCATTCTGAAACTACCTGATATATCTGTCCTATACTTTTTCATTACCTGAGCCACATTACAACCTGTGAAAAAGTCCTATTTGATCCTAGAAAACATGGTTTTGATATGTAAATGATGGGAGGGGATTAAAACATGGTAATGATTAATTTCTTTTGATTGTTGGCATCTTATCCATGAGACTACTGTTCTTTCGTGTCATGCGTCTTTTTCATGTCATATGTGAGCATTTATCGTTTTGAAAATATATTTCCTTTGCTCACGTATACTAGAGAAATTACACATGTTTCTGAGTGTTTCATTTTAGAGTGTAATTGACATTGTGAGATTCGTAGTCAAGACATAGTTAGATGGTCATCCGAGTTATATTCCAAGTTTATGACAAGCGCGTGTTCACTTGACTACCTCATCACACACGTACGATTTTATGAAAAACTCTATTGATTTATACGATGCATGTGCTTGAGATTGTTCTTCATGATGTATGTAGACGTTTGATTCTGTTTCTTCTTGTTCGTTATCCTATTTCAAATCTTTGTTGTATAATAAGGAGTATTGAATATTATGTTTTTCGTTTTTAATAAAAGTTTTTAAATTAATAAGTTAATAAAGATGGTTGTGGGTAACTTGTTGATGAGAACCCTCACGAGACTTCACTCGTCCGACTAGGGACACCTAGGGGTTTAAAAGGCTTGTTGCATATGCTAAATGCAATCGTGATCCATACGAAAATGGAATAGATTTTATTAGTAGTTTTTATTTTAGTTTTGCTCGAGGACTAGCAAAATGTAGGTTTGGGGGTGTGATCGGGAGAGAACTAATCCTATTTATACGCCTTAACGAGCATTTGTTAGTACCTTTTTATCCTGTTTTTGTATATTTTTGCTCTGTTTTCTAGTTTCTGACAGGTTTTGGAAGAAATCAACTAAACCAGGCTAAATAGAGTGAAAAAGCATAGTTGAAGAAGCTGAAAAATCCAAGTCGCGCGCGCGACCCGCGCCCGCGAAAACCGAGAAATCGCTCGCGCGATCCGCTCGCGCGAGAACCCGCGCGCGAAGGCCCAATTGTCGCGCTCGCGCGACCCGCTCGCGCGATATGCCCAAAAACCAATGTTGCGTATTTCAGTATACTGAAGACTCCTGTGCAAACGAGACTGCTAAACGACGTCCAGACTGTAAATTACATGAGTTTCAGTCCGTTTCGAGTTGTAAAGGCTTCCAAAACATGTTGTAAATCTATATAAACTCTATTTTACTTCAATTAGAGGGTTGGCAACCATTATACACATTCATATACAGCCATATACACACACTTCCAGCCCTTGAAGAGGGAGAAGCAAGGAGAAGAAGAAGAAGACCAAGGATTTCCATGGCCTCCTCCATCAACTACTTGCCGATCTCTACTCCTATGGCAGCTTAGATCATCGATCTAGGGTTTCAATGAAGCCCTAGATGAGTAATAGGGTTTTATTTATGCTTTTATTTTAGTTTTATTATGTATGGATGACAGTCACATGTTCCGAGGATTTTCATAAATAAATCGTACTTACATTGATTAAATCATTGCTTTCAGAATTTATTCTTGTCTTAGATCTATTTTGACTGTGATGTGCTCAACGATCTATTCTTGCTGTGCTTGTTTAGGTTGTTTACATGTGATGGTGCTTTATTGATTCGTGCTATCAAGTATCCGAATAGTCCATGCCTAGGTTAGACGGATTAGATCACAACCCTAGTTTAGTGTGAGATAATTCGTGCTATCCGCAGATGGATTATGTTGGTGCTTGAACCATGATTATCTTCTTGTCGGAGGAATTGGGCTTGTAGCTACAATTCCCCATATTCATCCAATGTAATAAGCTAAAGTAATTCATAAATATTCCTATTATGAAACTAGTGGTGGATTTGCAATCCTAGGTTCCTTTAAATATTATTTAAAACAACTATTTAAATTGCTTTCATAGTTTAGATTTATTTTTATGTTCTTAGTTTAATTCAAATTAAAATCAAATCCGTTTTTCTTAATTAAGTAGACATAGGTTTTAAAATTAAGTTACTGTAGTTAACCAATCCCTGTGGGTTCGACCTTTGCTTTCACACTACAAATCTTTTGAAAAGTAAAGTATACTTTTTATATCTTGATTCTGACAACATCAGTCAGCATCCAGGAAACAAGAAAACAAAGTGAAAGATAAATAGCAGACCCTGGATCTTACCCCTCAACACTCCCTCCCAGGTGGATCTGAGTTGAATTCCCGAAGCATCATCGTAGAGTCCGAGGGTGGATACTTGGAAGAATTTCTTCCATCCCTTGTTGACGCTCGGGCACTTTTCTATAATCATTTTCCCTTACCGAGCGCTCAGGGAGAAGAAATTAACTTCCCCATGCAATGAGAATGATTGGTAGGTCAACAGAAATTCCTGAAGGGTAACCTCATACCTGAAAACTAGGGGTCAGAGGTGAATGGCTCCCATTAGGAATCTCTAGCCATTAGGGGAAAGCTGCCCCAGAGCAATACCGAGGTAAATCAGTAGATCCCAGGCAAGAGAGTAAAGGGGAAGACGGAGGCCCGCGATAAATGCATCCTCATAAAGGGTGACAAAACTCGACTAGTACAGGTCAGCCCCTCCATGTTGACACCCAGAGAGAACTCTTCAGGAATGTCATACTTGTCCGTAAGTCTACTCAAATCAGATACGAGAAAATAACTGGGAATCTACTCGCATGAAAAAGAAAACTCAGGCCTATCCAAGACTGAGGCATCGCTCCCCGACCCCAGTGGCTCAGAAGGTCTAGACTGCTCCTAGCCCTCGTCCCTGCTGGACACTCGCTCGGGAATTCTACCATCACTATGACAGTTGGACAGGGTCAGTGACAACGGGTCCAAGCTAATTCTCGGGCTCCCAGATCTCGAATACTCATCCTTTAACCGGAAGGATGAGTTGAAGTCATCATGGTACATATTGAAAGCCCCTGTCGCAGGTCGGGGAAGTAATCAGCGACCTAGGTAGGGGTCCTAAACCTTTAATCTAAGGTAAAACTGTGAAAGAAAATGGTAGGACGTGTAAGCTCTGAGCAACTAATAAACACTCAAAAAAGGACAAACTCTAGCTCTCCAGCCAGTTGTACCGCTCTACTAAGGCACGAGAGCCCTCCGACCTAAAGAAATAGAAGTCCCACTCTCTCACAAAGCCTACTGGACTCCTATTCTCCAGAGTTGTTTGAAAATAGGAAAAAGAGGAATACATAAATGAAAAGAATGAATAAGGACAGAAGATTGAGGAAAAGAAGACTTACAGTAAGAACACAAACGGTCCCTTATATAGGCAATAAAAACGGTCCAGATGCCCTCAGATCCAATAGCCCTTAGTACTAGGCCAGTTGGATCCTGACCATACCAACCACTCATTAACACATGGCAGGTACCGACCCTGAGCTCTCGAGGTATCTGATCGGTCCATGCCCCAATTTACCAAGATGATGGGTCTGGCCCTGAGCAGTTCCCCAAGCTGCATCCTAGATGGTTTACCCAAGCCATATAGATTTTCAACCCTCATCTGATGAAGCATCACTTTAGCCTTGGAAATGGGGGGCAGCTGATACGTACGCAAATGTTCAGTGAAAACAAAGCTCATCTGCCACACCAAGGAGCGCCTGGTTCACCTAGCGACTGATCGTGTCATCTCCAGCATTGTCCCGAGCAGTAAACTGAGTGTCACAAGGCCTGACCAACAGCTCAGGATTACAACATGGGCTCGGTCCATCATCGATACCACACGACCCAGCCCCAGGACGTGATCTAGGATGCACCAAACGGTTCCAACGCCAGCTTAAAGACTAATTGGATGTTTAGAAAGTTTCCTAATCTAATTAGGAAACTCAACCGATTTATGCTATTCAGTCCCAATAGGGTTGCATTGCCTTATCAGTTTACTCGCCATGTACGTGGAGGTTTCTTAAACTATAAAAGAAACCCCTTACCCCTATAGAGAGGGATCACAACTTTACTTTACACGCATATACACATTGTTTCACCGGCCTCTGTTAGCTCCATTCCTTTGTTGCTTCACCAAAGGTCATCGACGATTGCAAGTGCTCCGACACACACATGGATGTAGGTCTCTTCGTTAACAGGGCCAAATCACATACAAATTTCTCTTGTCTTCTTCTTCTTATCTCTTAACACAAATTTCAGCATCATCAATATATGTACGGAGAAGAGTTTAGGTGCGTTGGGTCTATATATACGTGTCAGTCTTTGGACACAAACAAATCTCACAAACACAATCGACAAATAGCACAATGTATCTATCTCTCTCCTGGTGGGGTCCACTGACATTGTGAGGTCCACAGAGGGGATATATAGACACATTAAAGTGTTTGTGGATTGTATTTGTGAGATTTGTTTGTGCCCAATGACTTATTCTATATATACACACATAGTATGGTAACTGAATTTGATATTTATATATATCACAATTGAATTTAATATTTATATATACGATTAATAACCCTTAAATCACATCTGCTACACTCACGTATTTAACAAACATTTGATAAAAATCTCAAGATCTTCATGGATGATAATAGATTCACTGGCAAAAATTTCTCATCAAAGATCATCGATGATACACAAGCGATTCGCGAACATATATTTTGAAATTTTTATGAGAAATTTCGTGGAAAAACAAGTTCTTTATTTGTCATTGTTTTTGGTTTGGTGAAAAAATAGCAATCGCTTAGAACTGAAGTGAGAAATTTCTCTCAAAATGTCTGTGTGTGATTAGGAAAGAAATTGGGTACATCTCATCTTCTAATGATAAATTACTCACCAAACCTCTGTGTTTGACCATATATTTTGAAATAAAAAGTGATTAATTACTCCCAAAAATTGATTGTGGGAAAATATTTCTCTTGGCATTGCAATTTACTCGTGTCTGTCACAAAATGTAGGGTAACAGTTTTGAAAATGAGAAATAAAAAAGTGAGAAAATTTTCACAAAATGTCTGTGTTTATGATTTGGAAAGAAATTGGGTACATCTTACCTTCTAATGAGAAATTAATCACCAATTCCTCTGTGTTTGAACATATATTTGGAAATAAAAGTGAGTAATTACACAAAAAATAAGTGTGGGGGAAAGATTCCTCTTGGCATTGCAAATTACTCGTGTCTATCTCAAAATGTAGGGTAATAGTTTTGAAAATCAAACAAAAAAAGTGAGAAATTTGCATAGATACGAAAATAGGGCACGTACACGACATTCAAAACATTGAATCTCAAAACAAAAATTTATAAAACAATTAATCACTTACACTATAGGTGAGAAATTTCTCATGTTGTGATGAGAAATTTCTCACTTAAAGTAAAGTCCTCACCTTCAAACGAATCATAGATTTGATCCAAGAACTCAAAAGGTTCAGTTTCACAGACACAAAAACGAACAATGAATATACTCACATCATAAGAATGCCAACAAAATTGGGTTAATTTAGTTTGCAAAAATCATTCAAATGATATAGAATATCAACCAACACACGTTGTTGAGCAATATATGAAAAATATCATTATCTCATTATCCATTAATGCATTATATTCAGTTCCCATAAACAAATATATCTATATATGTATATATATGCATAATAATTTAATTAAGGGTATTTTAGACCAAAAATAATCTATTAATTTGGGAAAATGACTAATTCCGAAGGCTACCCATAATGCCAGAGCAATTTCCTTTATTGCCAGAGCAGTCTACCATTTTTCTAACGGATTTTTGACATTACTAACGAATTTTTTCCATTACAAATTAAGAAGTGTTAGAATCTGCTCTGACAATAAAGGAAATTGCTCTGACATTATGATTTCCCAAGTCCGAATTAACACAGCTAATTAGGGATCAATCTCTCAACTAAGTTCTCAGTCTAGATTAAATCCTACTAAACGTACGGTGAAAGACCAAATCATACATTTCTATTTATTGTATGGGCTTTGGTTCTTCATTTAATCGTGTTAGCCTATTTAGTTTGAATTCAACTGTTTAACAAATTGACAACTAGTAATACCACGAAGTTGAATGACATGATCTTAATATAAAACTTACGATCTCCACCCTAAATTTCTTCTAAAAAATATTATATATATTTATTATGTTTAATGGGTAATCACATAGTAAGTAGTTTCTTATTTTCTCATATGAGAAAGCAGTGTTTACTATAGAATGAAAATTTGGTTTCAAGATAGCAACTAAAATATTATTAAATGATTATCAAATATTTATATATAATGATTAAAAACTTGCTTTCTCACATGCATGAAATACTACTTATTATATCATAACCTATTTTTAATATGTGGAGTTTAGTTTATTGTTGGGAGTAGCCTTCTTTTTCTACGAGTGCACGACAATGTTAAACTAATTCACAAATTAATCCTACTATATATGTTGCTCCCAACGCAATCTATGTATTGAAATTTGCAAGGGTTTAATGGGTTTGTATTAGTTGTGTATTACTCAGATCGGGTTAAGTTTAAAGTTTTAACACAAATACGGATACCATACGGATAGAGACCCGGCAGCTCCAAGGTGAATTTTTCTTGGACCTATTTATACATATTTTTGGTTATAAGTTTTTTGTATCTTAAAGAACACAATTTTACTATGTATGATTTGTTATCCAGTATAAGAGTTGAGAGGTTTGGTATTTGTAGTATATGGGTATTGTTCTCCTTTGGCTTATGGTTTATCATAATGAGCGTTGTATTATAAAGTGGCAGATGTACATAGGGTCCAAGGTGGGACCAAGCCCCCCTTGGACTTTTCATAATTATATTTTAGCCTAGGAAAAAAAATCATTTTTTTGTATTAGTCGCCCCCCCCCCCCCCCCATACACACACACAAGCATAGATAATGACATTTTAGCCTAGTATTTAGTTTTAGGCCCCCTCAAACATTAAACCAAAAGGACCAATGCCCAAGTCAGTCTCACAAATTCTTTTATGAAACCAAAAAGTCAGTCACATTATGACATACTGAAATTATTATATTATTATACATATAACCACATTTTTAGTTGGCTCTCACTAAGTCCCAGTTTACTTTAGCAATAGTTGTAGCCTTTTAGTTTTATTATATATATATATATATAGAGAGAGAGAGAGAGAGAGAGAGTGTGTGTGTGTGTGTGTGTATGTGTGTGTGTGTGGATTCCCTTTCTTGGCAACTAAAACAACAAAATATTTTTGCAAGAACAAACTTCCTCTAAAAGCCACAATTTCATGGTAAAAGCCTTTAACAAGGAAAGAATTTCGTTGCTCGACTCCTTGCTAAAGCCTCGTACCCATTACTTCTAGTGACGAAATTTGCTATGGAATCAACCCTGGGAGTCCGTTAATCGTTCTATTTCTTCCTACAACTCTAGTTAGTTGTACCTGAGGTGGGAGTGTGCGTTTGGTGGCAGCCTGGACAGTTGGCTGTCTGAGTTGCCTCTTAATTAACACCTCAATTTTGGGTGTTTTGGGGACATTTTTAAAACTTTTTTGCCATGGAATCCACCCCAGGAGTCCGTTATTCGTTCTTTTTCTTCCTATAAATCTAGTTAGTCATACCCCAGGTGGGAGTATGGGTTTGGTAGTAGTCAGAAAGTCGGTTGTCTGAGTTGTACCAACTTATGAGCCGTAGTTGCAAACAATTTCGATCCACATGGGTGATTGATCTTTAAACATACTCGATTGGCCGAGTTCACAACTGATTGGTGCTGCGTGGTACATTAAGCAATATATAAACTTAAATGATTTTTTTCATAATCTTCAAGCTTATCTATGAATTTTGTTTATAAATGATTTTGTTACAGAAATTTTGGGTCACTCAATTTGTTATCAATTAAATCTATCCATTGATCATGGTAACAATTCGTTGGGTGGTGACTCCTGGTATATTCCTCATCCTTAGTATCTCTCAGATAATTGTAGTGCTTGTACAATCTATGACTCCAACCACTAAGTAGTTCACTGCATTTCGCTTTCTAGACAACAACCTCATCGATGTTAGGAGCAATATTATCATTGACAATAATTGGGACAAACTCTGTAGTTTCATTCAGTTGGACTGCATCATTATGTTATGATAAATCTCCAATTTCTTCAACAACCCCTGATAGATCATACACTCCCCTATGCTTGACCCATTGTGCAACTTTCCGAGGTTTGCCAAACTTGGTATCATCGAGATACAACACTTGTTTGCTTGGCTAGGTAGGATAAAATGATCATTTTTATACCACCGAGTTGTGACATCAATAATTGTGCAATGTGAATTGGTTCAGATTGTTGTCCTACTAATGGTATTGGTATTGTACCATTCACACTCAAACAAAACAACTTTATTAGCACATATGTAATCAAATTCCCAAACCTTGCTTAGATGAACAAAATAATCTTATATCTGGCTGTTTTGCTCTCCTAGTACATGCACACCACTATTTTGGTTCTTACGGTGATTGTCAACGCCTCTGCTATGAAAAATTACGCCATTGATTATGCATCCTAAATATTGTTTCATTTTCACATATGAACATTTGTCAATGCCCATAGTTGGTCGTTTTGTTCTATAGAGCCATTAACTTTGAAGGTATAGACCTACATACACATGCATTAGAATAGAGTTAGTTAATTATACTTGTGATGTTAAAGTTTTGGGCAACTAACATGGCGTTTGGTGCGTCACAAAATTATTTATACCTTACACGATCACATAACTACTTGGGAAATTCTCGTCGCTGTATCTATGTGATATCGTGTCCAGTTGGGATCTGTAACTAATTCAACAACATGTGAAATAGATTAAAATTAGTTACTCTTTGCATAGCCAACAATAATAACCTCTACACTCAATTAGCCACTTACTCAAAATATGGCTCCACCTCAGAGCTATTGAAAAGCAAGAACCATTCAACATTTTTTCAAAATTCCTATGAAATATTGCTAGACCTCGATACTAAACCAAAAGGACAGGCCGGGTCTGTGAATACCATCATGCCCGGGCAACGTTTACCACGATCTACGCTTCTTTCTAGTATATCAAACATTATTTGATCTCATCTAAACACGTTGAACAAAAACTAATACACTCTTTAACAATATAAACCTTCACGATCGAACCTTTTGTGCGAGCTCGGTTGGTAACATATTATTTCAAAGTTTCGAGATGCCTTCCAAAAAAGGGTGTGAATGTAGGCCATCGAGCAAATAGAGTTGAAACTATATGTGTATCAAAATAACATATACCTTAAATCACGTACAACCATCGATAATGTACCGGTCCTCCAAGCTTGGCCTCTCGAGGAAGGTAAACAGCCAAATGGACCATCACATCAAAAAAAGCTGGGGAAATTTTTTTCTCAAGCTTGCAGAGTATAAGGACTATCCTTTCCTCAAGCGTCTCTAAATCTTTCATCTTCAATGTTTTTGCACACACGTCTTGGAAGAAGTTGCCCAACTCAAATAGAGTTGTACAAATATTATTGTCGATGTAACCGAATATCTCGATTGGTAGAATACGTTGCAGGAGTACATGGTAGTCATGAATTTCAAGGCCCGATAATCTACCATTTCTTGTGCTTACTAACCTCGATATGTTCACCGCATAACCATTTGGTTATCAAACAGATTTCAAAAATTCATAAAAAGCTTTTCTGTCCTTTGGGGTCAATCAAAATATTTGGGAAGTTGTTCCAAGTGCAACTCTTTCCTAATGCCCCAATCTTCTAGTCCAATCGTGCCTTGTCTGTGTCCTTGTTTTTCCCATCAATGGCCAACATAGTTCCTCAGATACTTTCACTAATATTCTTCTCTATGTGCACCACATCGATATTATGTCGAAGCTTCTGGTCCTTCCAGTACGGAAGCTCAAATAAGATGCTTAACTTGGTCCATATTACTTCTTCAAGATTGCTTGAAAACATTCCCAAGTTTGCAACCGGTATTCATTCTAACTGGGTTTGTATCTTTTCAATCGATAACTTGAGTGATCTAGTCCTTGTTTCACGCTTGCCATTGTAGGCCTTACTTCTTCACTAACAGTGATTCTCAGGTAAGTAGCAGCAATGGTTAGTGTACCTAATCTTATTTCTCAAGCGTTTTGAATATGGTTTGTCATTATAAATGGGACAAACCATAAAACCCTTCATACTCTATCAAAATATGTTACTATATCCAGGAAAGTCATGTATTGTCCACAATATAGATTAACGCATCTGAAAATTCTAACTAGTCGAGGCATCGTAAGTTGATGCACCATTTTCCCACAATTCCTATAATTTATCCACCAACAGTCTCATGTAAACGTTAATCGCTTTCCTTAGTTGCGACGATGGCCTAGGAATAAGTAATGACAGCATAAAAAAATTGGTTCTTTCATACTGTGGGTGTTAGGGATATATACTAAAAGCCATGCTTTATGTAGTCAATTTATTATTCATTTAATAAAATCAGTTATTCCATTTTATTGAAAATCTGTGTGGGCAATGTTTGCATTATACTATTTATTTAATGTTGTGCATGGGTGTCTCTAATTCTACATAGTATGTGATTTGGTGTTTATACACATTGTAGATCAGACCATCAAATTTGGTAGAATATAAGATTTTGGTTCACAGTCTTAGATGGGATTGGACACACCATTGGTAGGACTGCCACAGGGTGGTATAGTACGTTTGTCTTGATTACGAAAAATAGTATAGCTTCAACTCACTATGCTGGTACACTTTGTGTATTAAATGGGACCGACTTGGGGTAATTATGTTTGTTTGACTTATAAGATAATTAACACCTAATGGTTATTTTTGAGTGCTTATGCTCTAAATCCTAAATAGTTATAGACACATACATTTGATATTTACACTTTGATCCCTAAAAGGGTGAGATCCTTAAATGGGTCAATATCTCATTGGATTGGGTGACAATAGTAATGTTGTGGTGGATATTAATTAATAATGGAATCCATGTCTTAGTTTTGAGATTGATGATATCCCCTTGAGGAAGGTTATAAGTTTTGATTATGTCAAACCCTACAGGTGGATTTTGTATCCGACATATCAGATAAGTAAAGCAGAGGATCTCAAGGAAATATTTAGAGATTAGGTATGATTGTTAATAATTACATTTAATTAATGGATATTTGTAATCATAACGTGGGAAAATAATAAGCATTTAATAACATGGAGCTCGAAATATATTTTTGAGATAAGGGCTGGAGTGCAATTATAATTCTTTAGTGGTATAAATTATAATTTATGAAATAGGAATCTGATTCAGTTTGAATTAGGGTTTCCTAATTCCATAAGGAAGCCTATTCTTTATTGACTTCTTATGGTCCCTATCATAGCCTCTATATATGCTATTTTGGCTCTCCTCTTGTTTTGAATTTTTCCATCAAGAATATTATAACTCTGAATAGAAAAGAGAGCGTAAAAAGGAGAGAGCAGAAAAATAAAGGATTTTGAAAGTGCCCACACTTAGTCTGAGATTCTGGCAGCAAAGGAATATAGTAGAAGATTGTGAGTTGTTATCAAGTCCGTCTTCTCGATTCGTCTAATACAACAATCCTTTTTTGTAGTTCAATGTAACCCTAGTTCCGCCCTTGTAGGGTTATTGTAGTTTTCACGTAATTTTTGCAGTGCCAATTTATACGCGCTAGTCAACGAATTCTGGGAATACAGTTTCCTGATAGTGGGTACCTCGACCAAGTGTATGGCCTAGAGAGACCAAGCCCACTTGATTGATCCCACACCAAATCTTATGTCAACAACCACGAGTGAGGCTCACCACCATCATTAGCCTTTTGTTTTATCTGACTGATTTTGAGTTACTCGTATTGGGTTCAATGGATCTTTTATCTATACCCGAGGCTACAATCGATGCCAATGGTCCACATCCGAGGCTACACAAGTGGGTAATGCATGTTTATCCCACAAGGATAAAATCTGGAGAGATCCTCATTGCCTCGAAACCCAGGGAGGGCTACTGCCCCCTAGACCCCTACGAGCTGACCAGGCAACTCGATCCCCGTGAGCTGACTGGGCAACTCGACCCCCGTGTGTAGTAGCGACATAGAACTAATCGGTTTCAATGAAGATTTCTTCATAAGAGATGCAACTTGACCATAATAGTGGAATTTCTACTTTTTTTTTGTAGTTTTCTTATTTAGTGGTTGAACGATTATTTTTGTTTCATGTTTAATGAATTGGACAACATTGACAATTATTCCTAGACCTATTTTAGATGTCTAGCTGCATGTTTAATTTATATTAATTTAAAATGATGAAAAATATGTGTATTTAGAAATAAAACTAATTCTATATTTTAAAACATGTAATTATTTTCAAAATTATGCAGATAGAATAACTTTATTATCTACACATGTGGGTCTGACAAGTAAGGATGGATTAATCCTTGTCAAACATTCGATTTTTTTTATTAATTAAAATTGAAAGATTTCTAAAAATTATAAACCTCAAAATCTTTTTAAAATTCTAAGTGGGAGAGGGAATTTATTAAGTATAAATCTCATGGTCTCCATCACTGGTTTGTAGATGATATGATTAATTTTGTGTAATGGCTCTAGTGTCATTCTCCCCATCGGATGAAGTTATCATGGAATCATCAATACAAATTTCTTTAAAATAGTGTTTTGGGTGATTGTTAGTGTTGGCCACCTCTCCATCAGAGGTGTTCCTAATGGAACTGTTGACTTGGAATTAAGTGATAGTATGCACTTAGCTATAAATAATAATATCCTCTCCATCTAAGCCACTATCATTATTTATAGGACCAAAGCAAGTCAACAGTTTAATTTTACTAGGCAAAGTATATTGCCTAGATAGTAAAATTAAAAGACAATTGCCTATCTGAACAAATGATGGATAGTCTATGGCTTCCTATCGAGTCATACTATTCACAGGGGATCAAGTTGCGGGCGGATTCCTTTTAAATATGGTCGAGGGAAATAATATTTTCAACTCAAATCCATAGTAATTTTTTTTCCAAAACTTAATTAGTTATATTATGTGATTCTAGGCTTTTAAATGGGTTCTTTCAATCCACTCGCTATTATACTTAATGAAAACAAACTTACTGGACCAAACTATATAGAATGGAAAAGGAACTTGGATATTGTGTTAACTGCTGCAGAGTACAAGTATGTGCTTACTCCAGACTGTCCTGAGCAACCTGGTGAGGGAGCAACCACTAAGGAAACCTAGGCTCACAAGAAATGGATTAAGGCTGATGAGATGGCACGGTGTTACACTTTGGCATCTATGTCGAATGTTCTATAACATCAACATCAGTCAATGCCCAGTGCCTATGACATGATGGAGAGTCTCTGAGAGATGTTCGGGGATCAAAGTCGTGCTACTAGACAGATTGCCACGAAAGACTTGATGAACACAACCATGGCTGAGGGGATGCCAATTAAGGACGATGTTTTTAAGATGATTTCTCTTTTTAATGAACTAGAGATCGTTGGAGCTGAAATCCATAGTGAAACCTAGGTTGATATAGTACTCCAGTCACTGCCAGAGTCTTTTAAGAAATTCTGCTTTAATTACAATATGAATGAATTTAAATATACTTTGGCAGAGCTGCTTAAAGAACTCCAGGCAACTGAGGGTCTTAACAGAAAGTCAGGGAGTGCTCTTGTGTTTGAGAAAGTGTCGAAAGGCAAGAAGAAGATGAAAAAGGCTCAAAAGCAAGCTGTGGGTCCTCCACCAATCCAAAGGCCATGAGAACAACCGGGAAAGCCAAAAGGCAAATGCTTTGTTTGCAAGTAACCAGGACACTGGAAGAAGCTATGTCCGGTTTATCTTGCCAGACAAAACAATCAAGGTAATCTCATTTACTAGTTGTTGAATTGTGTTTAGAGGTCCAATCTACCGGTACCTGGTGTGTGGATATAGGAGCCACTGATCATGTATGCAATACTTTGCAGGGGTTCTAGGGAACCAGGCAGCTCAATGATGGAGAGATTTATCTATACATGCAAAATGCTACGAGATTAGCAGCAATTGCAGTAGGAGATCTGCATCTTAGTTTTAGTAGGGATAGGATTTTATTATTAAAAAATTACCTTTTTGTACCTTCTATTAGAAGGAATTTAGTTTCAGTTTCTAGTTTAGTAAAGAATGGATATTCAGTTTATTTTAATAAAATGGTAGTTATTAAAGAAAAAAAACATTTTATTTATTCTGCTCAATTGGTGGATGATCTTTATATTATAAATCATGTGTCTCCCATATTGCAACTTAATGAATTGAATAACACAAATGGTTTGCCATTTAAGATAAAAGAACCTTCAAAGATAAACCAAATGCATCTTTGGCACTTATGCCTTGCTCATATTAATCTAAAAAGGATTCAAAGCCTAGTTCAAAATGGGCCATTAGGCTCATTGGAAGTGGAGGCACTTCCAATCTATGAATCCTGCTTGGATGGTAAAATTACCAAGAGGTCGTTCTTGACCAAGGGCTATAGAGCAAAAGAGTCGTTGGAACTGGTTCACTCTGATTTATGTGGTCCTATAACTGTCCTCCTTTGAGTACTTTCTCATTTTTATTGATGATTACTTAAGTACATTTATTTGATGTGGTGTAAGTCTGAATGCTTTGAGAAATTCACAGACTTCAAGGTTGAAACAGAGAAGCATCTAGGTAAATGTATAAAGACACTATGATCTGATCGTGGTGGAGAGTACCTCTTGGGAGAGTTTAGGGAATACTTATTGGAACAAGGGATTACATCCCAATTGTCTGCACCGCGTATGCCTCAGTAAAATGGTGTAGTAGAAAGAACGAACAGGACTCTCATGGACATAGTAAGATCTATAATGAGTTATTCGGATTTACTAGTTTCCTTTTGGGGATATGCATTAGAGACACATGCATACATTCTAAAGTTGGTACCGTCTAAGTCAGTACTTACTACTCCTACGGAATTGTCGACTGGGCAAAAGCCTAGTCTGCGGCATGTTCGGATCTGGGGTAGTCTAGCACACGTGTTGAAAGGGAACGCAGAAAAGTTCAAATCCAGAGCAGAAGTATATTTCTTTGTTGGGCATCCAAGAGGAACTAAAGGTGGTTTTTTTAATAGTCCTAAGGATCATAAGGTTATTGTTAGCACCCATGCCACATTATTAGAAGAGGACTGCCCAGAAGCCGTATTATTCTGGAAAAAATGAGAGGGGAGACACTGACACATACTTTTTTGATACCATTGGTACGAGAAGAAACATCACAAGAAAGACTTATCTATATTCCATTACCACGTTGTAGTGGGAGGATTACCGAAACTCATGTAGATCCTAAACTAACCACTAACACGTAGGTTCCTGAACCAGTACAGCATGCAGATAATGGTGTATTAACTTCAGAATCTTCACAACGTAATACCAGTAATACACAGACATGAGTTGTACCTCGTCATAGTGGGAGGGTTATTATTCAACCTGACCGGTATCTATTCTTGGGATAGTCTTATGGCCAAGTCCCTAATGAACAAGGTACCGATCCCTATAACTATAATGAAGCACTCTAAGATAAAGATACAGATCTTTGGCAAAAGGCTATGAAGTATGAAATGGAGTCCATGTACTCTAATCAACTCTGTAATCTTGTAGAGCCACCCAATAAAATAATACCCATTGGATAGAAGTGGATATATAAGAAGAAGAGAGGGGCTGACGGTATAGTAGAAACCTTTAAAGCAAAGCTTGTTGCCAAAGGGTTCACTCAAAAAGAGGAAATCGACTATGAGGAAACCTTTTCACCGGTGGCCATGCTAAAGTCTATCCGGATTATCTTATCCATTAATGCACATTTCGATCTGAAATTTGGCAAATAGATGTCAAGACAGCATTATTAATAGGAATCTTGACGAGTGCATCTACATGATGCAACCAGACGGATTCATGTGAAGGGACAAGAGTACATGTTGTGCAAGTTTGAGAAGTCCATTTATGGACTTAAGCAGGCATCTAGGTCTTGGAATATCTACTTTGATCAATCAATAAAGTCTTTTGGTTTTGATCAACGTACGGATGAATCTTGTGTGTACAAGAAACATGATGGAATTGTGGTGGTGTTCTTAGTACTATACATGGATGATATCTTGCTAATCAAAAATGACGTGGGGGTATTGTAGACACCCGAATTTTGACTAAATGTCGAGTTAAGGGGAGTACTACTGTGGACACGTGGGATTCCACCACTATCCACTTGTTTGTTGTTTTTGTTTGAAATTTGATTTTAAAAAGAGAAAGAAAAGGAAGGTCTGTTGAAAACAGATACAGAGTCGCCACTTGGTCTTTAAAGAACCAAGAAACCTAATTTTGACTCACCCAAATGGATAAAGGGCACCGGCCCTTCATAACCAAAGAACTTGGCTCGGGGTTTTGGTACAAGAGAGGAAGGAGCCTTTGTCGCAACTAAAACACCCTCAACTCGTCCCGTCTTTCGACGGGCCTCAATTAGCATCCAAACAATCATCCTATACTATGTATAATTCGATAATTAATACTATGATAGTATATTACATCACATAAGAAAATTTGAAATGGAAGATCTAAAGATAAGATATCATTCATAAGATCTAAGTCAAATATCATATAATGTAAAGTGAAAGATCACACAAATAAATCTAGAAAAAATCGTCTAATTACATATCAAATAGTCAAGACTTCCTAATCTAAAGGGGGACATGAATTGTTATTAAAACAAATAATCAAAGAAATCAAAACATGCTTAGCAAACTAGAATGATGCATGCTAATATTTGAGAAAAGAAGATTTCTCAATCCCCGGGATGGATGAGAAAGGATGATTAGATCGAGGGGAAATATGAACATATGATCAAGTTCATTCCTTATAATCTTCTTAGATTAGGAGTCACAAAAGCCCCAAATCTTTGCATGGATGCAATGTATGTATCTAGAATGTGCCAAGGTTGTAGTATGCTTTGTGTTCATGGATTCCTAGAATGACTTAGAAGTCTAGAATGTGTATGAATGAATGAAGAAAATCATCATGGGATATGTACAAATGTAGTATGAACTACTTCCTAAGACATGAGCTAATTTGGAGTGCATGTAAGCATCAAATCAAAGGGGGAAAGTAAAAGTGTGCTTGCTGTGAATAGTGGACAGAACAGTAATATGATATTTTGAAAATTGAAAAGATGGGTTAGGCATGTTTTAAATGCATGGTTTTTTATGGAGATCTTCCTTATTATGTCTAGAACACAACCCAAAAAGCCAATCTTTAATAACTATCACAGATTGAGAGAAATCATATAACCAATGGAGGTTACTCAGAAACAGAGTTTGTACTGTCGACTGAAATGTTAGAAACTCTTAGAAAATGAAAACAAACGATCCAGAGGCCCATATTATACAGAACATTCCCTAAGACATTGAAGTTAAAGGGAAAAATAAGTTAGGACCACCCCTTTTGGAAACGTTTTCTGTGAAATAAGTTGAAAGTCAGCCTAGATGCTGTGATAGCAAATGCAGAATATCTGGAGAGAATGTTTGGACCAAAATGGGGTCTTTCTATGTATCTCCAAGTCAAACCAAAAATCATGGGTGTTCTCTAATGAGTTAGGAAGACTTTCCAAGTGGTCTTATATTCATACATTGAGTATTGAACTCAAAATAATTCCTTGAAGTTAAATGACTCACTGTTTTGGGGGTTTTGAGAAAAACAAGGTTTATTTCTTGAAATCAAAATGAGGGGTTTAAGAGGGGGGTTTTGAAATGGGGGTTTTGAAAGTATACTTCCAGAACTTGGATGAATATTCTAGCCACTTGGAATATCAATTCCTTACTCATTTCAAGAACTTTCCAAGTATTAGCAAAACATGGTTTTATTTGAAAACCAAACTCAAGAATCTATGGGAGTATGATACATGAGAGGATACATGATACATGATATGATATAGCATGCTAAAAGTGGTAAAGAACATGTTCATGGGATATGGGTTCATCTAGATACAAGAGAGTGTTGCATCAAAGTGTGAAAGTCAAAAAATGACATGCTGTGAATAGTGGACAGACTGTATGCATTACTTTATAACATCATAATGGGAGGTCAAACATGCCTAGGAAAATGTGGGAAAAATCGAAGATCATCCTTATTGTGTCTAGCAAATAACCCAAAAAGCCAAACCTCAATAGCTATCATAGATTAAAAGAAATAAATCAGAATGTACACATGACTCAGAAACAAAAGATGCACTGTTGACTGATTTTGTATGATTTTTCATAAATCCAAGCA
The DNA here is from genome assembly GCA_033977485.1 of Hydrangea macrophylla. Classification (NCBI taxonomy): domain Eukaryota; kingdom Viridiplantae; phylum Streptophyta; class Magnoliopsida; order Cornales; family Hydrangeaceae; genus Hydrangea; species Hydrangea macrophylla. Next base: position 79,656,632 of record CM066984.1, on the reverse strand, counting down.
AGGGTTTATGATGACCCATTATATACCAAAGGTTTCCTAAGACACCCAGGTTTCATAAATAAAATAGAAAAGATATATGTACAGTGACGAAAACATCCAGAATAAGTACAAGCGGTCAGGTGAACATTCTGTGAGAACAGATGCAGATTATGAATATGAAATTCTCACATCCAAAAATAATACTTTCACATCTCTATAATTGATGGGAACAATTGGAGACAAACTATGATGTCTTAGGAAGATTTTCCAAGTGGTTTCATCATCATAACTCAAGTATTTAATTCAAAACAAATCTTTGAATCTGAACAGCTCACTGTTTTGGATCATTCTTGAAGAAAATAGATTTGGGTTTTGAAATAGAGTTTGAGTTCTTGATTGGGGGTTTTGAAATAGATGTTCAAAGCATGAACTTAAACTCTTGAGATGACCATGTGACCACTTAGAACCTCATCCATTCTTGAATCATCAAAGAACTCCCAATATTATTTGCACAAACATAGTTTTGTTTGAGAATATGACTTCAAGAATACATATGAATGTATTGAAGGTAGAATCATCATCCATCAAACATGTCTTTGAGGTCAAGAGCTACTATCCATAAGGATTCACTCTCCTCAAACAACATGTCATCTAGATAATGATGAACAATTATATAATCAAAGATAAGTCAAAAGAAATGAGGTTAAGAGAGAGATGAACATCAAAGTAAACAAACATTCAAATAGCAATCAATAGTTGATATTCATTGAGATATTGGACTTGTAGCTTGGTGTTTCACTCATATATGGTGACATTTGGACATGGAAGTAGCTTTCTATCTCATGAATACTCAAGAATGGTGGTGAAAGAAATGTTTGGATGATTGAAGTTTTGATAGAAAACTCACTTTGATGGAGAAAATAGAAGAAGAAGACTACTTCTTCTCTTTCTCTCTCTATATTTCTCTAGAGTTTCTTCCTAAGCTCTCTCTAAGCTTCCATGTCTCTCCTCTAAATGAAAGTAAATGGCTTCTTTTATAGGCAAATGAGGGGTGGCAAATAGGGTTTTAAAAAGTATAAAAAGGTCTCCCATTGGTCCAAAATAAGCTGGGAACCAAAACTACGTCGTTTTGGTTCCTAATTAATCAATTTGGACCCCCAATCAAAATTACAAAAATGGACTGTTCTGGGGGAGAGTGTCGCGGTGGCAGTGGGCCAGTGCCGCGGCGGCACTGCTCCTCCTTCGTCCAGATAATGCTGTATACGAACTCCAAATTAAGATTGTGATACACCGTTGGAAAGGTAATTGAGTCTATTTTACATAAAAAATGTTTTAGAGTCAGGTCACTTTGACAAGTTTGCGGTATTTGCGGTAAAAGCCGATTTGATCGCATTTCCACCTTCGAAAATTCATAATAAATTCGTTTTAAATCTAGAAATTATGTGCGATATACCGTTGGAAAGCTATTGACCTCTAGTATCCATGAAAAATGTTTGAAAAATGATACGGTGCTCCAGTTTCAAAGTCAAACTTTTGTCAAACTGGTCAAACCTGTGATTCCCGGGAAGTTCTGGAAACCTCTAGGAGCTCCCAGGAGATGATGTTTTTGCTCGATTTTCTTTTAAAACTCATTTTAATACTTTCCACATGATCTAGAATGATTCTGGTGAATTTGGATGATTTTGGTCAAACTTGGTCAAACCTTGGTCAAACCTGGTCAAACATTGGTCAAACTGGTCAACGGGGACTTTCCGGGAACTTCCGGGTCTTTCGGGGGTCTCTGGGAGCTAACGATTTCATCCGATTTTACTTAAAAACTCATTTTATCATTTTGCTTACGACATAGCATGTTTTCAGAACTTTTGGTCCAAATCCGGGAGCTTTTGGGCTTTCAGGGGCATTTTGGTCATTCTGAGCATTCTGAGAGATAGAACTGACTTCCAGGAGACCTTTTGAGTCTTTTTGATCATTGTGAACCACCAAGCTATGGGTCTCCTAAATCTGATAGCCGAAAAAATGGGGTGTCTACAGTTTGCCCCTCTTTGGCATAAACTCGCGAGGCAACGCATGTCGCAAGCGAGTGCCAAAGCTTTGAAGAGACAGGTCTTTTGGAGGCTATAGATTTAGGGAAAGGAAAGCGTTGCAAAAGATGCAATGATGAAAAAAAAATTGCCGAGGTCAGTGCTGGTCGTGCTCCGCGTGAGATGCCTACGTATCCCAAGGGGAATCAGACCAGGACGTAGTTCGGGGCACAAATGAACAAATCACACATGCACAACAAGATAGGCGGATACTATGATAAGAGGATGATATGCAATGCATGGATGTGATATGATTGTGTACATGAGTCCTATCATGCCTAACATTCTGATATCACTCTGAGTGGACTTGTGTCTTGCTAGTGTCTCCGACTGTGATGTGGTGGATGACTCGGATAAGGACATCAAGGTTTAGAAGACTCTGGGTCTAGGGGCAAACTTTTGGAATTTGGGAAGTGTGCTTTGCAAGCAAATGTGATCGGATGTAGGGTCTCGATGGTCGTGGATGTCTTGGACACAGAAACCTTGAGAATTCCAGTGATGGACACGAAAATCAGAGATGTCAAACGACAAACACAGAAGCGCCATTAATAGACATGGAAGCCAAAGATTTTGAACAAGAATGATGAGCACAACATATTTTGAATGAGAGTGGTGGTAAAACAATGATGATTAATGGACTGACGATGCACGAATCATAGATTGAACTGATGATGCACGAATTGAGGTGACGAGTCGACAGTGAACTACTGTGACTGTCAAGATTGAACTGACGATGTGCGAATCGAGATGACGAGCCAACAGTGAACTACTGTGACAGTCAAGATTGAACTACCGATGTACGAATCGAGATGATGAGTCGACAGTGAACTACTCTGATTGTCATGGATTGAACTAACGATGTACGAATTCAGATGACGAGTCGACAGTGAACTATTGTGACTGTCATGGATTGAACTGATGATGTACTAATCGAGATGACGAGTCGATAGTGAACTACTGTGACTGTCAAGATTGAACTGCCGATGTACGAATCGAGATGACGAGTCGACAGTGAACTATTGTGACTGTCAGGATTGAACTGATGATGTACGAATCGAGATAATGAGTCGATAGTGAACTACTATGACTGTCATGGATTGAACTGACGATGCACGAATTGAGGTGACAAGTCGTTAGTGAACTACTGTTACTGTCAGGATTGAACTGATGATGTTCGAATCGAGATGACGAGTCGATAGTGAACTACTGTGACTGTCATGGATTGAACTGACGATGTACTAATCGAGATGACGAGTCGACAGTGAACTACTGTGACTGTTAGGATTGAACTAATGATGTACGAATCTAGATGACGAGTCAACAATGAACTACTGTGACTGTTATGGATTGAACTGACGATGTACTAATCGAGATGACGAGTCGATAGTGAACTATTGTGACTGTCAGGATTGAACTGTCGATGTACGAATCGAGATGACGAGTCGATAGTGAACTACTGTGACTGTCAGGATTGAACTGATGATGTACGAATCGAGATGACGAGTCGACAGTGAACTACTGTGACTGTCATGGATTGAACTGCCGATGTGCGAATCAAGATGACGAGTCGACAGTGAACTACTGTGACTGTCATGGATTGAACTGACGATGTACGAATCGAGATGACAAGTCGACAGTGAACTACTGTGACTGTTATGGATTGAACTGAAGATGTACTAATCAAGATGATGAGTCGATAGTGAACTACTGTGACTGTCATGGATTGAAGTGCCGATGTACGAATCGAGATGACGAGTCGACAGTGAACTACTGTGACTGTCATGGATTGAACTGACGATGTACGAATCGAGATGACGAGTCGACAGTGAACTACTGTGTTTGTCATGGATTGAACTGCCGATGTACGAATCGAGATGACGAGTCGACAGTGAACTACTTTGACTGTTATGGATTGAACTGATGATGTACTAATCGAGACGACGAGTCGACAGTGAACTACTGTGACTGTCAGGATTGAATCAATGGTTGGACTAACCTTGATTAGAAGAACTGATGAATTGATATGCCTGCTGGGGATTAAATTGAATCTGCTGGGGGGTGAAGCGACTCTGCTAGGGATGAAGGTGGTTTCTTCTGTGGTCTTGACTGAGACACACCATATTCGTTCAGGACACTTTTCTGGAGATGAACCATCTCTGTTGGGAAAGATTTTGTTGGGGATGAGAAGATTCGACTGGGGAATGAATGGTTGCACTGCGAATAGAGTAATTCAGCAGCGGATGAAGAACATTTGTGATATGATTTTGGGTTGGCTTCTGAGGAGCTGGTACAAGATAGCCAGTGGATCTTATGAATTGATTTTGTAAAGGAAAGTGAATGTGATTGGAGGGGTGTCACCAATGCTGGAGGATCTTGGGACTCATATCGTGTTGTAGATTTGACAAGTGCAGTAATGGTTTTTGGAATTTCTGCTTGTATCCACAGGTTTTATAATTGGTAATCACTTTAAACCCACACATTTGAGACCATTAGGATAAATGGACTTGACAGCAACAACGATGACAAGGAAAATTGGATTGGTCTGTATGAATCTTGAACTCTGATACAGTTTCGATTAGATTATTACTGACTCAACCAAACAAGGATTGGCTTGACAGAAGTAACTACACGAAGTGCCCAAATTAGCATAATTCAATGTGTCTTTGTCATAAGTGATGTACCGCTCATCTTTTATGTTCACTCCTCATCTTAATATGATAGCACTTTGCTGATAAATCTGGTTTTTGAAAATTCTTCCCTATTGATCTAATCAATTCTCTGCTTCTCCCAAGAATTGCTTGGAATTAGTGCCTTAGCTTTTAGAATAAAAGATACTCTATTTCAAAAAATTTCAAAACAAGTTGGTGACTTGAAAACTTGCCCTTGGTATAAAGGGATTGTGTTAGGGAAACAGAGTTTGCCCCTAGTTTGAGGTATAGGAAGTGGAATTCATAGGCAAACGAGGTGGGTGACCGAAGTTTACCCCTAGTTTGGACAATGGTTTATTCGAGGTTTTGGGCAAACGAGGTAGGTGACCGAAGTTTGCCCCTTGTATGAAGGGTTGATAGTAAAATTTAGGCAAACGAGGCGGGTAGCCGAAGTTTGCCCCTAGTGTGGAAGGTGATTTCTGGCTTGAGGCAAGGACCGTGACTTTAATCTCTCAAATGCTCATAACTTTTGCCTAGGCACTAGTGAGGTGACCTAGCGAGCTCTTTTCTCTCTTTTGTTATTGCTTACCTTGGATTTATGCCTAGGCGTCCTTTCGGATTTTTGACCTAGCAAGCCATCCTTCTTTTCTTTTTGAAAGTCTGCCTACGTACCCCCGAGTGGGGATCAGGTCCAGCGTAGTTCAGGACAAAGTTTTGAATAAAAGGGGGTTGATTATGATGGTGTCGACCGAACTGATGCGGTTGCCTACGTATCCCCGAGTGGGAATCAGGTCGAGTGTAGTTCAAGGCAAGGTCTTGAAAGAAAGTTGGGTTATTTTTAGGTAGGTGGGATGATCGAACCGATGCGGTTGCCTACGTATCCCCGAGTGGGAATCAGGTCGAGCGTAGTTCAAGGCAAGGTCTTGAAAGAAAGTTGGGTTATTTTTAGGTAGGTGGGATGACCGATACGATGCAGTTGCCTACGTATCCCCGAGTGGGAATCAGGTCGAGCGTAGTTCAAGGCAAGGTCTTGAAAGAAATTTGTTTGATTATGATGGTGTCGACCGAACCGATGCTGTTGCCTACGTATCCCCGAGTGAGAATCAGGTCAAGCGTAGTTCAAGGCAAGGTCTTTTTGGAAAGGTTGAGGTATGAGGGTTTTTCAAACCAATTGTCAAAAAACCTAGCTCACTTGTGGTAGCCTTGAATAAAAGGATTCAGTTTCGATCTCCCTTTCTTTTCTTTTCTTTTCTTTTCTTTCTGAGGATTGATCCTTTTCACTTTCACCTAGCCAGACAATTTTACTTTTCATGTATTTGATTCATGTGAGATCTTCCGATCATAATCTCGAAATTCCAGAATGTGCACGTCAGCTCTCGGGATTTATTTGTGGTCGTTACGAGCCTTTTGCAATGTGATCTAGGCACGTTCTTATGATGTACCTTGAAGCATACGATTCTCTTATTTATTTCATCAAAAATTTCTTTCATTTTCTCCATCATTTTGACTGGCTAAGGTCAGATCTTGGAAATCAATACCTTTTCAGCTCTAACTTTTGCCTAGGTGCCCTTCCGGGTTTTCAACCTAGCGGGAGCTTTTCTTTTCTTTTCTTTCTTTTTTTTTTTATTTTTTTTGAAGGGGGAAGAAACTCATTGAAATGTTTGGCTACCATCAAGGACCAAGTTCACACAGGTTCGCACGGCTATCACTTGGGTTGGGTCCAAGGGTTTGAAATGGTAGAAATGGTGGAAAGGGTGTTGGGCAAGCCCCAAATCAGTCTCAAGTATATCTTTTCGAGATTTCAGCAAAAGCATCTTTAAATTCTTAAAGTAAGACTATTCAATTCTCGGCTCTTCATCGGTGCCAGCGTGAAATCGACTTTGACCTTTTCAGGGTTCTCTTTTTTTTTTGTTTGATGCAAAAATTTATTAGCAGAGTAATATCCATAGTAATTTGAAAAGTGACATTTTCAGTTCAGCGATTCATGCACTTATGATTACACACATCAGATTAGGCAAAATGAGACTTCATTCCATCACAAGAGAATGATTACATCACTCGATATAAACTCACAACAACTCGATGACAGACAGACTCGACCACAAAATCAAACTTGAAATAGACTCAAAATATAGAACATACTCGACTTGGTCTCAAGTGGAGTGTCTTTGTGACCCATTTATTCCTTTTATTTCTTTTTCTAAAGGGCATTTTCATTTGGTTTTCTAGAAAGAGTCCCAATCACCATCACTTCACTTGTACAGGTTCAACATTCATGGTCCTCAGCGAAGGGGATCATTTGAACAGGTAAGCCAGGGGCTTTAGGTTCGATGAAGCTGACACTTTGGTTGACATAGGGTTGGATGGGCGATGGCTCGATGATTTTCTGATCGAGGAGGTCCTGGATATCATGGCGAAGGCGCATGCAGCTGTCGGTGTCATGGCCTGGGCCTTGGTGGTAGGCACAAATTTTGGACAGGTCACAACTGGGCGGAGGGATGTTAGCACGAGGCTGAAGGAGTCGAAGGTGCCCCTTTTTGATGAGGTTATCAAGGATAATGGACAATGGCATACCCAGGTTGGTGAAGGTTCTTGGGTTGCGGGTTTTGTTAAACTTTGAGTTCAAGTGGGTCCTTGGAGTGGCTCTTGGATTTGGATATGGACTAGGATTACCAAGGCTAAAGTGTGGGTTTGGATACAAGTAGAGATTTGGACGTGGAAACGGGCTTGGATAGATGGCGTTGGGCAACCCATACTTCCCTTTATCGATGCTCTACACCATCTTCTCGAATCGGCTTATCCTTAAACTTAGTTGTTCAACAGTGGTTTGTAGTTTGTTCACTTTCTCCTCCAGAGCTTGGTAGGCCATTGGGGTTTATGATAGCCTGGGCTAGCCCACGATTGAGACAATGAATTTGGGAAGATACAGAGGTGTCCTTACCCGGGGCTATGTTTTCTGCAAATAGAAGTAAAAGCCCAAATTAACAGAGGCACGAAATACTTTCTTATGGACTCCTAGTGGGAGAGCTGATCAGAGTCTCAAAGAATTTATCGATGTGAACTGATGATGGTTGCAGTATGTATACGACTTCTATACAATGATTGAGATAGGTGAGGATGATGACATGTATGCGCTTGATGTGCAGAGACTGACATATGTGAGACTGACAAGATGTGCGTGTATGTAGACTAACACGAATCGTGTATGCATATGAGACAAGCATGCGAATGCAAGCCCTAATCGATATGATGCCCCTACTTCTAACAAATAGCAGTTAAACAAATAAGGTCCTAGCCATACAGAGTGTGCTAACCTTACTTTCCAGTATGATCACCGAGGGATAACAGGAATTTTAGGGATACTTCGGGAATAGAGTTTCTGGGAGAAACAGGGATTTGGAAGATTCGGAGAAATTTCTAGAAGTCATTTGAGTTTCTAGGAGAAATTGGGATTTCTGGTTGATTTGGACTGAGCTTCTAGGAGAAACTGGTATTTTGGGTATTTCTGAGAAATATGGATAGAGTTTCTAGGAGAAACAAGTATATCTTGGCATTTTCTGGGTGATTTGGGCAGAGTTTTTGGGAGAAACAAGTACTATGGGTATTTCTGGGAAATTTGGATAGAGTTTCTTGGAGAAACAAGTATATCTGGGCATTTCTAGGTGATTTGGGCAAAGTTTTTGGGAGAAACAAGTACTATGGGTATTTCTGAGAAATTTGGATAGAGTTTCTAGGAGAAACAAGTATATTTGGGCATTTCTAGGTGATTTGGGCAGAGATGCTGGGATTTTTGGAGAATCTAGTAGATTTGGGCAGAGCTTCTGGGAAAACAGGTACTTTGGGTATTTCTAGGAAATTTGGATAGAGTTTCTGGGAGAAACTAGTTAATATGGTTATATCTGGGATATCTGGACAGAGTTTTTGGGAGAAACTAGTTAGTATGGTTATATCTGGGATATCTGGACAGAGTTTTTGGAAGAAACTGGTTAATATGGTGATAGTGATCATACTGTCTAGCAGGTTTTCATACTCCTATGTCTTAGGACCAACAAACAAGATTTGCGGTGTATATCTTTGTAAGCATGGAGCAGACATCCTTGTCATGGTGCCTAGGCAGGTCAACTCAATGTGATCACATGTGAGTGATTGCCTTGGGGATCATAAGAAAGAGGTTCTGCCTTATGTCATATAAGCATCTACACCGCGCAGGTAATGCGGTGTATATCTACCCGCGTTTCAGACACAGTCGGAGGGGAAATGCAGAAGTGCAATGCGGTGAACCAAACACAGTAAAAAGATGATTTTAAGGATGCTTCTTATGAGTCAAACCTCTGTATTATTTTGTTTTGAAAATAAAAAAAAATCTCAGCAGAGTCGCCAGATTGTGGACACGCGGGATTCCACCACTATTCACTTGTTTGTTGTTTTTGTTTGAAATTTGATTTTGAAAAGAGAGAGAAAAGGAAGGTCTGTTTAAAATAGATACAGAGTCGCCACTTGGTCTTTAAGGAACCAAGAAACCTAATTTTGACTCACCCAAATGGATAAAGGGCACCGGCCCTTCATAACCAAAGAACTTGGCTCGGGATTTTGGTACGAGAGAGGAAGGAGCCTTTGTCGCGACTAAAACACCCTCAACTCGCCCCGTCTTTCGACGGGCCTCAATTAGCATCCAAATAATCATCTTATACTATGTATGGTTCGATAATTAATACTATGATACTATATTACATCACATAAGAAAATTTGAAATGGAAGATCTAAAGATAAGATATCATTCATAAGATCTAAGTCAAATATCATACAATGTAAAGTGAAAGATCACACAAATAAACCTAGAAAAAATCGTTTAATCATATATCAAATAGTCAAGACTTCCTAATCTAAAGGGGGACATGAATTGTTATTAAAACAAATAATCAAAGAAATCAAAACACGCTTAGCAAACTAGAATGATGCATGCTAATATTTGAGAAAAGAAGATTTCTCAATCCCCGGGATGGATGAGAAAGGATGATTAGATCGAGGGGAAATATGAACGTATGATCAAGTTCATTCCTTATAATCTTCTTAGATGAGGAGTCACAAAAGCCCCAAATCTTTGCATGGATGCAATGTATGTATCTAGAATGTGCCAAGGTTGTAGTGTGCTTTGTGTTCATGGATTCCTAGAATGACTTAGAAGTCTAGAATGTGTATGAATGAATGAAGGAAATCATCATGGGATATGTACAAATGTAGTATGAACTACTTCCTAAGACAAGAGCTAATTTGGAGTGCATGTAAGCATCAAATAAAAGGGGGAAAGTAAAAGTGTGCTTGCTGTGAATAATGGACAAAACAGTGACATGATTTTTTGAAATTTGCAAAGATGGGTTAGGGATGTTTTCAATGCATGGTTTTTTATGGAGATCTTCCTTATTGTGTCTAGAACACAACCCAAAAATCCAATCTTTAATAACTATCACAGATTGAGAGAAATCATAAAACCAATGGAGGTTACTCAGAAACAGAGTTTGTACTGTGGACTGAAATGTTAGAAAATCTTAGAAAATGAAAACAAATGATCTAGAAGCCAATATTATACAGAAGGTTCCCTAAGACATTGAAGTTAAAGGTAAAAATAAGTTAGGACCACCCCTTTTGGAAAAGTTGCCTGTGAAATAAGTTGAAAGTCAGCGTAGATGCTGTGACAGCAAAGGCAGAATATCAAGAGAGAATGTTTGGGCCAAAATGGGGTCTTTCTATGCATCTCCAAGTCAAACCAAAAATCATGGGTGTTCTCCAATGAGTTAGGAAGACTTTCCAAGTGGTCTTACATTCATACATTGAGTATTGAACTCAAAATAATTCCTTGAAGTTAAATGACTCACTGTTTTGATTGTTTTAAGAAAAACAAGGTTTATTTCTTGAAATCACAATGAGGGGTTTAAGAGGGGGGTTTTGAAATGGGGGTTTTGAAAGTATACTTCCAGAACTTGGATAAATATTCTAGCCACTTGGAATATCAATTCCTAACTCATTTCAAGAACTTCCCAAGTATTAGCAAAACATGGTTTTATTTGAAAACCAAACTCAAGAATCTATGGAAGTATGATACATGAGAGGATAGATGATACATGATATGATATAGCATGCTAAAAGTGGTGAAGAACATGTTCATAGGATATGGGTTCATCTAGATACAAGAGAGTGTTGCATCAAAGTGTGAAAGTCAAAAAATGACATGCTGTGAATAGAGGACAGACTGTATGCATTACTTTATAACATCATAATGGGAGGTCAAACATGCCTAGGAAAATGTGGGAAAAATCGAAGATCATCCTTATTGTGTCTAGCAAATAACCCAAAAAGCCAAACCTCAATAGCTATCATAGATTAAAAGAAATAAATCAGAATGTACACATGACTCAGAAACAAAAGATGCACTGTTGACTGATTTTGTATGATTTTTCATAAATCCAAGCAAGGGTTTATGATGACCCATTATATACCAAAGGTTTCCTAAGATACCCAGGTTTCATAAATAAAATAGAAAAGATATATGTACAGTGACGAAAACATCCAGAATAAGTACAAGCGGTCAGGTGAACATTCTGTGAGAACAGATGCAGATTATGAATATGAAATTCTCACATCCAAAAATAATACTTTCACATCTCTATAATTGATGGGAACAATTGGAGACAAACTATGATGTCTTAGGAAGATTTTCCAAGTGGTTTCAGCATCATAACTCAAGTATTTAATTCAAAACAAATCTTTGAATCTGAACAGCTCACTGTTTTGGATCATTCTTGAAGAAAATAGATTTGGGTTTTGAAATAGAGTTTGAGTTCTTGATTGGGGGTTTTGAAATAGATGTTCAAAGCATGAACTTAAACTCTTGAGATGACCATGTGACCACTTAGAACCTCATCCATTCTTGAATCATCAAAGAACTCCCAATATTATTTGCACAAACATAGTTTTGTTTGAGAATATGACTTCAAGAATACATATGAATGTATTGAAGGTAGAATCATCATCCATCAAACATGTCTTTGAGGTCAAGAGCTACTATCCATAAGGATTCACTCTCCTCAAACAACATGTCATCTAGATAATGATGAACAATTATATAATCAAAGATAAGTCAAAAGAAATGAGGTTAAGAGAGAGATGAACATCAAAGTAAACAAACATTCAAATAGCAATCAATAGTTGATATTCATTGAGATATTGGACTTGTAGCTTGGTGTTTCACTCATATATGGTGACATTTGGACATGGAAGTAGCTTTCTATCTCATGAATACTCAAGAATGGTGGTGAAAGAAATGTTTGGATGATTGAAGTTTTGATAGAAAACTTAAGTAAAAAGAAAACTCACTTTGATGGAGAAAATAGAAGAAGAAGACTACTTCTTCTCTTTTTCTCTCTATATTTCTCTAGAGTTTCTTACTAAGCTCTCTCTAAGCTTCCATGTCTCTCCTCTAAATGGAAGTAAATGGTTTCTTTTATAGGCAAATGAGGGGTGGTAAATAGGATTTTAAAAAGTATAAAAAGGTCTCCCATTGGTCCAAAATAAGCTGGGAACCAAAACTTCATCGTTTTGGTTCCTAATTAATCAATTTGGACCCCCAATCAAAATTACAAAAATGGACTGTTCTGGGGGATAGTGCCGCGGCGGCACTGGGCCTGTGCTGTGGCGGCAGTGGGCCAGTGCCGCGGCGGCACTGCTCCTCCTTCGTCCAGATAATGCTGTTTAGGCTCCCAGAGGTTTCGGTATTCGCGAAAAGGCCCTATTTTGTTCGAAATTCACAGAAAATGTATACGAACTCCAAATTAATGTTGTGATACACCGTTGGAAAGGTAATGGAGTCTATTTTACATAAAAAAATGTTTCAGAGTCGGGTCACTTTGAAATGTTTGCGGTATTTGCGATAATAGCCGATTTGATCGCCTTTTCCACCTTCGAAAATTCATAATAAATTCGTTTTTAATCCAGTAATTATGTGCGATATACCGTTGTAAAGCTATTGACCTCTAGTATCCATGAAAAATGTTTGAAAAATGATACGGTGCTCCGGTTTCAAAGTCAAACTTTGATCAAACTGGTCAAACCTGAGATTCCCGGGAAGTTCTGGAAACCTCTGGGAGCTCCTAGGAGCTGACGTTTTCGCTCGATTTTGTTTTAAAACTCATTTTAATACTTTTCACATGATCTAGAATGATTATGGCGAATTTGGACGATTTCGGTCAAATTTGGTCAAACCTTGGTCAAACCTGGTCAACGGGGACTTTCCGGGAACTTCCGGAACTTCCGGGTCTTCCGGGTGTCTTTGGGAGCTGACGATTTCATCCGATATTACTTAAAAAATCATTTTATCATTTTCCTTACGACGTAGCATGTTTTCAGAACTTTTCGTCCAAATTCGGGAGCTTTTGGGCTTTCAGGGGCATTTTGGTCATTCTGAGCATTCTGAGAGATAGAACTGACTTCCAGGAGTCCTTTTGAGTCTTTTCGATCATTGTGAACCACCAAGCTATGGGTCTCCTAAATCTGATAGTCGAAAAAATTGGGTGTCTACAGTTTGCCCCTCTTTGGCATGAACTTGCGAGGCAATGCATGTCGCAAGCGAGTGCCAAAGCTTTGAAGAGACATGTCTTTTGAAGGCTATGGATTTAGGGAAAGGAAAGCGTTGCAAAAGATACAATGATGAAAAAAAAATGCCGAGGTCAGTGCTGGTCGCGCTCCGCGTGAGCTGCCTACGTATCCCAAGGGGAATAAGACCAGGACGTAGTTCGGGACACAAAGGAACAAATCACACATGCACAACAAGATAGGTGGATACTATGCTAAGAGGATGATATGCAATGCATGGATGTGATATGATTGTGTACATGAGTCCTATCATGCCTAACATTCTGATCTCAGCATGAGCTTGTGCTGTGGGGCGTACCACTCCGAGTGGACTTGTGTCGTGCTAGTGTCTCCGACTGTGATGTGGTGGATGACTCGGATAAGGACATCAAGGTTTAGAAGACTCTGGGTCTAAGGGCAAACTTCTGGAATTTGGAAAGTGTGCTTTGCAAGCAAATGTGATCGGATGTAGGGTCTCGATGGTCATGGAAGTCTTGGACACAAAAACCCTAAGAATTCCAGTGATGGACACGAAAATCAGAGATGTCAAACGACAGACACGGAAGCGCCATTAATAGACATGGAAGCCCAAGATTTTGAACGAGAATGATGAGCACAACATATTTTGAATGAGAGTGGTGGTAAAACAATGATGATTAATGGACTAACGATTTACGAATCGAGATGACGAGTAGTCAGTGAACTTATGTGACTGTCATGGATTGAACTGACGATACAAAAATTGAGGTGACGAGTCGACAGTGAACTACTGTGACTGTCAAGATTGAGCTGACGATGTACGAATCTAGATGACGAGCCAACAGTGAACTACTGTGACTGTCACGATTGAATTACCGATGTACGAATCGAGATGACGAGTCGACAGTGAACTACTGTGACTGTTATGGATTGAACTAACGATGTACGAATCAAGATTACGAGTCGACAGTGAACTACTGTGACTATGATGGATTGAACTGACGATGTACTAATCGAGATGACGAGTCGACAGTGAACTACTGTGACTATCAGGATTGAACTGCCGATGTATGAATCGAGATGATGAGTCGACAGTGAACTACTGTGACTGTCAGGATTAAACTGAAGATGTACTAATCAAGATGATGAGTCGATAGTGAACTACTGTGACTGTCATGGATTGAACTGACGATGCACATATTGAGGTGACGAGTCGATAGAGAACTACTGTGACTATCAGGATTGAACTGATGATTTACGAATCGAGATGACGAGTCAACAGTGAACTACTGTGACTGTCATGGATTGAACTGATGATGTACTAATCGAGATGATGAGTCGACAGTGAACTACTGTGACAGTCAGGATTGAACTGATGATGTACGAATCGAGATGACGAGTCGACCGTGAACTACTGTGACTGTCATGGATTGAACTGATGATGTACTAATCGGATGACGAGTCGACAGTGAACTACTGTGACTGTCAGGATTGAACTGTCGATGTACGAATCGAGATGACGAGTCGAAAGTGAACTACTGTGACTGTCATGGATTGAACTGCCGATGTGCGAATCAAGATGACGAGTCGACAGTGAACTACTGTGACTGTCATGGATTGAACTGACGATGTACGAATCGAGATGACAAGTCGACAGTGAACTACTGTGACTGTTATGGATTGAACTGAAGATGTACTAATCAAGATGATGAGTCGATAGTGAACTACTGTGACTGTCATGGATTGAAGTGCCGATGTACGAATCGAGATGACGAGTCGACAGTGAACTACTGTGACTGTCATGGATTGAACTGACGATGTACGAATCGAGATGACGAGTCGACAGTGAACTACTGTGACTGTCATGGATTGAACTGCCGATGTACGAATCGAGATGACGAGTCGACAGTGAACTACTTTGACTGTTATGGATTGAACTGATGATGTACTAATCGAGACGACGAGTCGACAGTGAACTACTGTGACTGTCAGGATTGAATCAATGGTTGGACTAACCTTGATTAGAAGAACTGATGAATTGATATGCCTGCTGGGGATTAAATTGAATCTGCTGGGGGGTGAAGCGACTCTGCTAGGGATGAAGGTGGTTTCTTCTGTGGTCTTGACTGAGACACACCATATTCGTTCAGGACACTTTTCTGGAGATGAACCATCTCTGTTGGGAAAGATTTTGTTGGGGATGAGAAGATTCGACTGGGGAATGAATGGTTGCACTGCGAATAGAGTAATTCAGCAGCGGATGAAGAACATTTGTGACATGATTTTGGGCTGGCTGCTGAGGAGCTGGTACAAGATAGCCAGTGGATCTTGTGAATTGATTTTGTAAAGACAAGTGAATGTGATTGGAGGGGTGTCACCAATGCTGGAGGTTCTTGGGACTCATATCATGTTGTAGATTTGACAAGTGCAGTAATGGTGTTTGGAATTTCTGCTTGTATCCACAAGTTTTATAATTGGTAATCACTTTAAACCCACACATTTGAGACCATTAGGACAAATGGACTTGACAGCAACAACGATGACAAGGAAAATTAGATTGGTCTGTATGAACCTTGAACTCTGATACAATTTCGATTAGATTATTACTAACTCAAGCAAACAAGGATTGGCTTGACAGAAGTAACGACACGAAGTGCCCAAATTAGCATAATTCAATGTGTCTTTGTCATAAGTGATGTACCGCTCATCTTTTATGTTCACTCCTCATCTTAATATGATAGCACTTTGCTGATACATCTGGTTTTTGAAAATTCTTCCCTATCGATCTAATCAATTCTCTGCTTTTCCCAAGAAGTGCTTGGAATTAGTTCTTAGCTTTTAGAATAAAAGATACTCTATTTCAAAAAATTTCAAAACAAGTTGGTGACTTGAAAACTTCCCCTTGGTATAAAGGGATCGTGTTAGGGAAACAGAGTTTGCCCCTAGTTTGAGGTATAGGAAGTGGAATTCATAGGCAAACCAGGTGGGTGACTGAAGTTTGCCCCTAGTTTGGACAATGGTTTATTGGACATTTTGGGCAAACGAGGTAGGTGACCGAAGTTTGCCCCTTGTATGAAGGGTTGATAGTAAAATTTAGGCAAACGAGGCGGGTAGCCGAAGTTTGCCCCTAGTGTGGAAGGTGATTTCTGGCTTGAGGCAAGGACCATGACTTTAATCTCTCAAATGCTCATAATGGAGTCTACTTTACATAAAAAAATGTTTCAGAGTCAGGTCACTTTGAAAAGTTTGCGGTATTTGCGATAAAAGCCGATTTGATCGCCTTTTCCACCTTCGGAAATTCATAATAAATTCGTTTTAAATCCAGAAATTATGTGCGATATACCGTTGGAAAGCTATTGACCTATAGTATCCATGAAAAATGTTTGAAAAATGATACGGTGCTCCGGTTTCAAAGTCAAACTTTGGTCAAACTGGTCAAACTTGGGATTCCCGGAAAGTTCTGGAAACCTCTGGGAGCTCCCGGGAGCTGACGTTTTCGCTCGATTTTCTTTTAAAACTCATTTTAATACTTTCCACATGATCTAGAATGATTCTGGAAAATTTGGACGATTTCGGTCAAACTTGGTCAAACCTTGGTCAAACCTGATCAAACCTTGATCAAACTGGTCAACGGGGACTTTCCGGGAACTTCCGGGGGTCTCTGGGAGCTGACAATTTCATCCGATTTTACTTAAAAACTCATTTTATCATTTTTATTACGACGTAGCATGTTTCCAAAACTTTTGGTCCAAATCCAGGAGCTTTTGGGCTTTCAGGGGCATTTTGGTCATTCTGAGCATTCTGAGAGATAGAACTGACTTTCAGGAGTCCTTTTGAGTCTTTTCGATCATTGTGAACCACCAAGCTATGGGTCTCCTAAATCTGATAGCCGACAAAATGGGGTGTTACAACTACCTCTAAGATCCGATGATGACAATGTCTAAACAAAACTAAGGCTTCTAAGGTGATTCAAGCTCTTCAAAAGACTCTTCAATTCAAACAAAAAATGAATGAAAAGAAAAAGAAAAGAAAAAGGAACAGAACGTCACATGGTGTGGGCTGTGGCAGTCACGCAGTGCCGAAGCGGCATTTTGTGTTTGCCGGACCGGCATTCCGTAACTGCCACAGAAATGCATCAAATGCCGCAAAAATTAGAATTTAAAAAAAGACGGCAATCTATGGAGTTGACCGCGGCATTCATTGAGTGTCGCAGCGGCTTTCAGCGAATACCGCACCGACAGTCAGCAAGTGCCGTTTCGGCACTCAGTGAGTGCCGCGATTTTTTAACAGCCAGTTGTAATACATCACATTTTGTACTACCAAAGGACAGTCCGAATTAGGGTTTTCGACTCTGAAATGACTGAAATACCCCTTCAAATTTATCTATAAATAGAGGATGAATATCCTCTTGCAAGTGGGGTGGGAATTTTCTTTGAATCTAGAGGTTGTATTAGTTCTCCAAGTTTTAAAACTTTCAAAATTTCTTCTCTAATCACAATTAGAAGCTAGTTTTAGAAGGGTTGAAGAGGGTGGAAAGCTTGATTAGTCTTTGGAAGTTCTTCAAAATCAAAACTTGAGGATATTTTGGAGGTAAAACTTTGAATTAATTAATCTTTCTAATCACAAATATAATTAGAGTCTTTGAAATTTTCTTTTCCTCTCCCTTTTAGTCTTTGAGATTCATGAGACCCTCAATGTCTTACTTGAATCCTTAAACTTGAAATCATTTAATTCCTTTGTAAGCTCATGATTTACAAGGAAGTTGAAGTTGATATTAGTACACTTGATTAATAAATCTAAACCTATCTCCATGGTTTAGGTTTGTTATGTTTAGGTCTCATGAAATTTCTCCATATTTCTTTGAGACCTTCAAGATATGAATGTAGTTACTCTCCCATGGCCATCAAATGGTAGGAGAGTTGGTGTGGTTCAAGCCAAGTTCCATGGCTTAAATTAGTTAACAAAGTTGTATTTGAATAAATGATGCAGTGAGTTCACAATCTGTTTTTGATCATAGATTTTTAGTTGAATATCGAACCGTTGGAACTGAATGAAAACAACGGGAAAGTGTTTATAACTCAAAGTTCTACCACTATACTTTTTGTTTTAAGATAGTTTCATGTTTGGAGTTGTTTGATCAAAGGTTTTGTGGAACAACTATAATCTGTCCAGAGCTTCAGAATAGTAACACTCTTTTGAAATAAGCAAATCAGAACCTTAATCAAGCACTCTTGACCCAAAATAAAATTTTCTAAGTAGTTTAATGTGTTAGGAAGCTACCCTAAGAAGACCAAAGCATTTCTAATTTTTTTTACTATTTTTAGAAAATCATACAAAAACTCTAGAAGGGGAGTTATAAGTCTCTGAGTGATGTCTAGTGTTTGTCCAATTCCCGGAGATCTAACCGTTCAAACCTCGATTTTCTTTTTGGGTTAGAAACTAGACACACAGAGGCATCTGGTGTCCAAATAGCATCAATATCAAACCACGGGAAGTATGCTTTTTATTTCTTTAGAGTTCTGATCTGCTCTCAGCAATTTACAGAATTCTGTCACAACTTTGATATATCTTGCAAATAGTCTAAATGATCTCTCCATGACCTAGGACTTAAACCATGTGTTAATAATAATTAATTAAGCTTAAATATAGAGGCTAAATTATCCAAACCAAGGAATAATACAATAGCTTATTCTTGTTCATGTAATCATGCACATTCATTCCATATAGGTCGGTATTAGAATTCATAATTGCGTCATTTCTTCTACTTGATAGAATTAAGCTAGACATTAGGAATAATTATCCGATATTATACATTCTTCCTAAAGTATGTGGACTAACCCTTGTTTTGCAGCGCTGTGGATACTAGTATTTGGGCCCACTTTTATTTTTTTTAAACAATTTTTAATTTCAAATTCAAAATCAAAGAGTCGCCACTTAATTTTTAAAGGGAAATTAAGAAACAATTTTAAAAGTAAACCGATCTTTTGCAAAACCAGAAATTCTAGGTCCGGGGATTATGGAATGAAAGGGGAAGGAGCGCGGCGGACTAAAACACCCCTTTCATCCTATCTTGTGATAGGCCTCTACTCATCATCCTTTTTAATCGAATTAATAATCTAAGCATGCCCTCAATTAATACATAGATATAAGTATACATATCACAAGCATGTCAAAAGGGTAAAATATCATTCATAAGCCACATAATTCAAGTAGCAAGCAAAATGATGTGTGAGAAGGGAACTAGAGAACTTACCCAGGATCCAGCCGCGAAATGGGAAACGTGCAATGCATACAAAGAATATAAATCCTAGGAAAAATGTCTCTAATCACATATACACATAAGACAAGATCTAAGCTAAGGTGTCGCGCATGGAGTCGAAAATCAATAAAATCAACAAATGAAATAAACTAGAGAAGAGATAGGAAGTCATACCTCCAAAGCGCTATAAAAAAAAAGTTAGTCTACATGCTTCACACAATAATATGACATCAAATAATCAATCCTAAATCTCTAGCTTAGATCTATCAAGTAGAGGAAGAATTGATAAAACTCTGAATTCCTTTTGATTAGTTGGAGCCATAGCATCTCTATAGATATACAAGTCTCAACTAAGACCTAATGTGATGTCCATATAGGGGTGCTATAATCCCGACATGATCATAAGGAATCCATGGTTATGTTCAATTTAGTTCAACTAAGTCCAACTTTATCCAATAACTTGTTCTAATCATAAGCATCAATGTACATGAGTGAATGAATGAATATGAACAAGAATGATATACGAATTTATTCACTAATTTGGATCACTTAGCCTCTGGATTTAAGCTAAATTATCATTATTCAAAACATGATTTGGGTCCCAAGACATTAGGAAACCATTTAAGTTAAAATCAATGAGACTAGACAAAACCAGTGACTGTTTTTCCTAAATTACACAGAGCATACCAGATTTTAAGAGGTGGAGATACCATACTTCCAACGGTTGGATCTTAATGATTTTTGGATATGATATGCCTCTGTAAGTCTAGTTTCTAACCCAAGAAGAAAATCGAAGATTGAACGGTTAGATCTCTGGGAATAAGAAAAACACTAGACAACACTCAGGAATCTGCAACTCTCTGTCCAGATATCTTGTATGATTTTCTAAAAATAGTAAACAAATGAGAAACACTTAGATATTTTTACGAAACCTTCCTAACACATTGAAATACTTAGAAAAAGTTATTAGAGGCCAAGAAAGTTCGATTAAGGTTCTGATTTATTAATTTTAAAATGGACTTACTGTTCTGGAATTTTGGACAGAGAATTGCTTGTTTTGAAATCACAAGACCAAATCATCTTAAGCATGGAATTTCATCAAAACAAAAATTACAGAGGTTCTTAAATGAGTTATGAACATCCTCCAACTGGTCTCATCCAATCCATAGTTGGTTTATGGATTCACTGCACCTTTGTAAAATTGATGTTCATATTTTGAATCAAACTTGATCCATGATTCTAGAGAGAACTAGGATCAAGTATGATTATGATCATTGGAGTAAATAATGAAATATGAAGATGTTCATGGATTTAGCCTTAATGGATTTCCATCATAGATCTCATAGCAAGAATCCTAAGGTCTTACTCAATCTTATGAACCTTGGAATATAAACTATGAAAATCTACATATAATTCCTCTCTCAAACATATGATCCCCGAGGAATGTAGATCCATGACACCTTATTCTCCTCTCAAATTAATGGTCCTTGGAGACTAAATAAGACCCAAAAATTATATGAATCTTTGTAAGGTATAGAAATAACTCTATGAGATTCAATTTGGAGGACCTAAGTCATGAATTAAGACTTAATTCCATCAAACAAAACATGGATATAACAATGACCCACTTTAATATCCATATAAGCCAAAAGACCATAGGAGACTAATGGATCAACCTAAAAAGGATCCAATGAGATATTAAAGATCTTATGGATTTCTAAGAGGAAATGAAGACAAGGAGAAGTAAAATCAAAGTTTACATGAAACCCAAATAAAAAATGCTTTCATAACTTGTTTTTGTTTTAAAATCCAAGGCTATTTCTAGATCCAAACTAATGAAGACAACTTATGAAACTTCAATCACAAACTCTATGTGGTGTGTGATAAAATGAGGTATGAAGAGAGGTTTTTAAAATGTGTAGAAGTCCTAGATCTATGAGTTTGTGATTGAATTATATATAATAAGTATAGGAATAAGGATTTAACCTCTAGATCTTCTCAGGATTTGATTGATTTGGAGAGATCCAAGCCATACAAGCAATGCTCTTCTTCTTCTTCCTTGAAGCTTCAAGGTTCTTCAATGGAGATTTGAGGAATTGGGTGAATTGGATAAGATTTCTATGGGGTTTTTGGGTTTCTCTCTCTATATTTCTCTATGAACAAACTCCATCTTCAAAATTCAGATTCTCTCTTTATGATTCAAGTCTCTCTCTCAAGATTCAAGTCTCCAACCCCTCATAGTGAGAGAAAATGTGGTTTTTATAGACTTTCATTATCTTAGGGGCTAAGATAAGGGTAGATAGGTCAATTAGGGATGGTGGGAGCATGGTTTGCATGACCTAGGAGTAGTAAACACGTACATAAAAAAAGGCATCATTTGGTGCATTTATTTGATCAAAGATTGAAAAAGAATTTTGACTTAAAAATGCGAATTAGCCCAGGCTGGCACTCAATGAAGATGGAACGACACTCGCTGAGTGCCGTAGCGGCATTCAATACTGCCGTTCAGAAACTTTGAGTGCCACTGCACAGCAGTTCAGCACTATTCACAGCAATTCGGCACCGTAATTTCACTTCATGTCATTTAAGACATTAAATGTAATTAAGGAAATACCCCCTATTTAGATTCAATAAAAATATCTAAAAAATCAAAATCCTTAAGGAAAAAAAGTCAACTCTCCCTCCGAAGGCAAAATTTCCAATTCCTGCACAATTCTTCTTAAAGACCTTTTGATTTCTCCATGTTCCCTTTCATTCAAAAATTCTTAAAAATCATTTCTAGCATAAGGGAGACCCAATGAGTAATTACCGGGACTTTTCATCTTGAAATTCAAAAATCTTACGATTGACTCCCTTTTGACCCGTTGACTTTTCACTAGGTCAACTGTTGACTTTTTTTTGGGGTTTATGCTGAATTTATCTCCTTTTAAAAAAATGGTTTTAAGATGCTCCGAAGACAATGTCGTGTTTCTATACGTGTTCAAAACTCATGGTCTACAAGGTGATGGGTAGATGAGAATTTTGGTCTTTTTTGGCTGAAAAGGTGATTTTGAACCAAGATTCTTCTAGGAAGAAAGTCAGATTGCTTGTAAGAGTCTTGATTCTGACGAGACATTCATCATTGATCTCCAGAGGTAAATCCCCCTAAGTTTAATAGTTCGGTCAAAATTGGGGTGTCTACAAGTGCACTTGAGGTACAACTTCTCAACCCTTTCTCTAGTTTACTTAATTCCTTGATTTTTATTGATTTTATGACCTCATGCAGGACGTGTTAGAATTAGGATCTTACCTTATGTGAATACATGTAATTAGAGACCTTTTCTTAGGTTTTACTTTCTATTCGTATGCATTACATGTTTAATATTCGCGGTATGGATCCTGGGTAAGTTCCATAGTTCCCTATTTGCATATCATATCGCTTGCTACTTGAATTATGTGGTTTTTAAATGATATTTTATCACTTGCAATCTTACACCCTTTAGACATGCTTTTGTAACGTATATTTATACATATGTATTAGTTGAGGACATGCTTAGATTACTGATTCGATTAAAATGATGTTAAGTAGAGACCTATCGCGAGATAGGATGAGAGGGGGTGTTTTAGTCCGACGGGCTCCTTCCCCTCTTATTCCATAATCCCCGGACCTAGAAAATCTCTGGTTTCTTACAAGATCAGTTTGCTTTAAAATGGTTTCTTAATTTTCCTTTTAAAAATTAAGTGGCGACTCATTGTTTTATGTTTTCAAATTTGAAAAAGATTTTGAAAGAAAAGCTATGGGTAAGGAAAAATTGTGATATCCACAATCTGGCGACTCTGTTGGGGATCGAACCCAGAATCTCTGGTTTCGCAGACTAGAATTTCTGATTTTGGGTTCATTCAAGGATTAGACTTGACATCATCCTTTTAATCGGATTAATTAATTTTTATGTGCCCGTTGCATTGCACTTGCATGTCCAACCAGTCGATTGCACAGAACTATGACCTTGGAGGCTCGGGGCAACCTGGTTGGTCAAGTCATCATGGGACCGTGTGATCACCCTTGATCTTATACCATGTTTTGGTATATGAAGCTTCCTATCGGGTGTGTGTCAAGGGCCCCTTATTCTGACCAAAACCTAGCTTTTGCTTAGTAGCTTCCATAGAACCTTTCAAAATTAGGAAATCAATTCTTGATTAAGATTATATGCTAGGGAGTTTTGTATGCCTAGAAGGGATTATTTGAGATGATGACGATACTTGCTTGATGAAGGATGTGTAACCCTTTAATCACCTTTTAGCAATTCCTTCTCATGTCCCGCAACATTTGGGAACATGCTGAATCTTGGTTATAAGATTACATCTCTTATATCTTGTTAGCTAAACATCATTGACCTTGTATGTATCCGAATTCATGAAAAGTACGGTGATAATCCGATTATGTGATCCTTCTACCCAAAGAATTTTAAATCCATCTTTGAAAACAAACAGATTTTTGCCATCTTTATTCCAAGGTATTCAATTGCTCTTTCGAAAATCGTTGGAGTTCACTATTTTATTAAAATTTCAAGTTAACCATCTTTGAAGGAAGAACCCAAAATTCTTGAAAGATTTTGTAAAGTTTCACCAACTAAAGAAACACCTTTCAAAGCAAAATTTCAACCCAATCACCTTTTGGTTGAGGAATGTAATCCAAAATTCTTGAGAATTGCATTTGAGAGATCTCCCCAATTGAAGAAATGCTTTTTAAATGAATTTCAAAGCAAAGTTTCAACCC
This sequence comes from Hydrangea macrophylla, assembly GCA_033977485.1. NCBI lineage: Eukaryota > Viridiplantae > Streptophyta > Magnoliopsida > Cornales > Hydrangeaceae > Hydrangea > Hydrangea macrophylla. The sequence goes on along the minus strand of CM066984.1, from coordinate 79,632,305 downwards.
AATCATCTTTTGTTGAGAAATGTTGTTGCCTTCAAAGGAAAGCTTTTCAAGAATTTGAAAGGTCCCATCATCTAGGAAAATGCTTGTTAAATGAATTCTAAAATTTTCAAACTTTGAAGGGGTAATGAGGATCACAATGAGAAGAGAAATTAGCGCACTTGACATGGGTGAGGATTTTATGTGCCTATATGTTTATGTATTAGGATTAGAATTTTCCTTTCTTTTGCATATAGAGTAGGCACATACACACGTGCATTTCATCCTTGTGCCATATGTGCGGTGCATGCATTCAGTTGCTTCAAATCATCAAAGCATGAACATGTTTATGACATTAACCAATATCATTGCATACATGTAGCATACAAATCCACTACATCTTTCTTCCAATTAAGATCAAAATAATTCCTCGAAATTCCTTTCCTCCTGAAAATCGATTCTGCATATGGGCCTTTTCATGTCGTGAACTTGTAGAAAGAGTGGAACAACCAGATCCCTTAGTGAGGACACTTCTAACCTCTTGGGTTCGTCTTCTTGATTTTAGGAGAACATGGACCATCATCTTGAGATTGATTCGCCAATGGCCTTCAGAGATTTAAAAGAGAGAGTGAACAAGCTGCAAGCCACTAGTGAGCAACAAAACTTAAGGGTAAATCAAATGGAGAGGATAACGCTCAAGCTTTATCAGTTACTCAAAAAGCAAGTGGATTTAAATGTGATAATGATGAACAAATTGGAGAAGGGAATAATGGATCACCTGCCCAAGCACCAAAATCCACATCCAAGCTCAACCATTCACCAAAGCCCATATCCATGCCCAATCCTAACTAACCAAAGAGTTATTCCAAGCCCACATCTCAACCCAAAAGCCAACTCAAGTTCAAAATCAAATCCGAAATTAAGCCGAGCCGACAAGTCAAGAATATTCACCAACCTTGGCATGACATTATCTATGGCCCTTGGTCACCTCATCAAGTGTGGTCACCTCAATCCCCTGGACCCAAGGCCACCATCAAATCCCTTACCTAGCAAATATGACCTATCCTTGTACTGCGCCTATCACCAGACTCAAGGCCACAATACCGATTCTTGCTCGAGACTCCGCCATGAGATCCAGGATCTCATTGATCAGAAAATCATTTGTCCTCTGCCAATTGCACTGAGTGACCTTTGGCATAATGATCATGACTTGCAAGCTTTTTACTCTCCGACCTTTCAATCCCAGCCATCACTGAGCACCCTCAAGGGATTTAATGCATCCATGAGTGTGCAACAACTAACTAACCCTGGCCCAATCAACAAATGTGGAAAAGGCATTGATAGCACTTGGTATGAGTCACATAAATACTCTCCCGCTAAAAATTGGGCCATGGATGTGGATGATATTTTTGCACACCTGCTGTTGGGGGAAGACGGACCCGGAGGTTCAAATGATGATAGTGAAGTGATTGTGTTTGGAACTACTGCTGCTAAAGCAAATGTGGATGCTCTTGGAAATCTAACAAATTGAAAATCATCTATGACACTCCAGTTGAGACCAATTCAAGTCTAGTCCGGTAATCGAGTCATGCCATGTAGGAGTCAAGTGTCAAGTCCAGTTGAGTCAGTCGGATTATCGAGTTTTTTTTCAAGTCTTTTATCGAGTTGAGTGATGTAATCCTCCTTCTATCCTAGTTGAATAAAGTCTCATTTTGCTTGATTTAGTTTGCTAAGTCATGAATGAATGATCATTAAGCCAAAAAAAAATCACTTTTTCAAACGATCATAGAAAAATACTTTGTTAATAAATTTTTGCATTGAAAAGGATCCCCAAGTGATCAAAGCAAATTTTGTGCCAAAACCAAGGAGGGGTAGATAATTGATTAGCGTTACTTTAAGAATTTAAAGATGCTTGACACGAGAAAAATCTTGTGCGCTCTTGTGCAATACCCAAGTGTAGGTAGACGTGCAAGTAATATCTGGTAAGACCAGGTCGATCCCACAGGGAAGGTGTTGACCTATCGAATTAGACTAACCTCTAAAGAAAACAAAATAAAATAACTAAGATTGAATGATGGTGCGGAACACGTAGTTCCACAAACAAGGATTACTAATGAAAATGATTGAAATAAACTAAACAAGCAAACTAACTAATTAAAACAGTACTTTGAATTAAGGAGTTTAAAATTAAAAAGAAAGTGTTGGGATTACACGAATCCGCAGTAACCTAGCCATCTACCATGCATTTGCCTTGAAGCACAAAGGAGTACATTACCTACAGTTTTCCGTATTCCTCAAAAGATAAAGATTCTATGGCCCTTTCATGACCGGGACCATATCATCACAGTTAAATTAAAATACTTGAAAGCGGTTTAATCCAATAGTTAAGACTCGCATCCTCAATGGTGTTAGCATTGAAGATGGTTTGCAAAATGTATTGAAAGAAAATGCCTTAGGGCCTTAGTTTTAAAACTGTTTTGACAAACTGAGCATTTATTTGGGACAGAATGATAACAAGTCCTAAAACAAAAAGTCCTGGAATACTGCAGGGAACATCCTCAAGAATCCGAGAGTTCGATCGATCGACGCGCTTTCGATCGATCGAAGACCTTCATCCCTCAATCGATCGAACTGACTTCGATCGATTGACTGTCTCTGGTTCGATCGATCGAACTGACTTCGATCGATCGAACACAGCGATTATCCTGCTGCATGGCAGAGGCTGGAGATCACTGTTTCATCGTGTTCTCCCAACCTGGGACTACTCAGACATCGTCTGGAGTGTCACAGAATTAGTTTTAACGTAAGAAAACATTAATACCCTGTTTGGTTGCGAGTTTTTCATTAAAAATCTAAAAACAATGGTTTTGACAATATTTAGCATGCAATACTACGATATGAGCAATTAAACTACACTTACGAACTGCAGAATGTAAATACGTGATATATAGTTAACCTGGAATGAAGAATACTTGTATAAACTTCAAGAAATCCAATCCACAATACGAATATCCAATGAAAAACCTACAAAAACCAAGCCAACTCTCTATCTCTCCTTCTAAACTGTTAAAATGTAAAAGTGGGCGTCCCTAAGGACGTGTACAAAACGCATATATATAGACAACCTAAGAAACTAGGGTTAAAAACCCCGCATCTGCTGCGCACGTAACTGTTACTGGAAATACCCCGTTCGATCGATCGAACAGATCTCGATCGATCGAACCCTTGCTCTTCAAGCGCTTCAACACTCTTCAAGCGATCGAACGCTCGATCGATCGAACCTTCTTAGAGCGATCGAACTTCACATTTTAGCTTTGACTTCTTTTGTTTGCATTCCAGCATTCCATTTATTCTGATGTTCATCTGTTTAGTCCACACAGCAGTAATCTGCACAAACAACAGCTAAAACAATACAACTTATCATAGATTAATCATAGTGTATAGAAATTAGCCTTGCAATGCAAATTGCGGATAACATGGGAAGTTGTGATAAAAATTAATACAATTCTTTCCTTTAGCGCGGTTGTATTTTACAAAAACCCCCGCTTTGCACAACCCCCAACTAGCTTATTGCTAGTCCCTAGCGATAAAGCGAAAATAAAATAAACTAAAAACTCCTAAACTAATACTACCATGACTAAGAAACAAAGAAAAACTAAAAACAACCTAAACTAAGATAGAAAGAAAAATCCTAACTCACTTTCGCAGGAAACGCGGTTGCATTTAGCGAATGCAACAAGCCGTTAAACCCCTAGGTTCCCCCTAGTGGACGAGTATTGTCTCGTGAGGGTTTGCAGTGAATATACCCACAAAATTCTCAATTTTAAGCTCAAAAAGAATTAGAATAACTTGTAGAATTTACCCTTCCATTAAATTGTTAACTAAACTCCACAATAATATAATATCCTCTATCAACCCATGAAAGAGACCCACATGCTCCCCTATATCACCAAGTAAAATATAACACATGTATTACCATCATGCACCCGTGTGTGTGTGAAATTAACAACCATGCGTCCAACCTTATTAAGAGTTATATAGACTATTGTACTTTGGAAAAACTTGCAGTTTTAGCTCAATTCTCACATTAGTCACACTCAAAAAGAACGTCTCTCAGAAACTTGCTTTACAATGATCGCACATCGTACGAAAGCTTTGATAAAGATGATATTATAAATGCTAATGCTTTCATACTGGACTCTATGAAAAATGAACATTTAAGAGTGTATAGTCTCATGAATGGAATACTACTTACTAGAGGAGCGAAATACCGTGGATAACTCAACTCACACTTCCATGTTCAAATCAATTATTGAGAATCTTCAAGACTTTGACTTGCGGCTTTTATTTAGTAGGTAGGAGGGTAGTAGAGAAGAGTGTGTTTTTTTTTTTTTTTTTTTTTAGTATGTGATGGAATTTCAACTTCTCTTTTTTTTTTTTTTTTTTTTTTCTTAATTCTTTTCTCCACCCAATCTCCCATTCATTTCTTATACTCTTTTTCTCTTCTCCTTCATTCATCATTCATTCATATAATTTTTTTTTTTTTTTTTTTTTTTTTTTTAACATCCCTCAACAACTTCCTTCCATTTCACATACTTTGATGACTCATTCTCAACAAATTTTATCAAACGGTTCAATGAGGTCAAGGTATAGATCCAGGATTTGGATTCTTGTGATTTCATTGGAAATATTTAATTGAGGTGGGATCAAGGATGAAAATAATTCAATGAATGTAGGTGAAACTATATTAGGTAAAAGAATGGGTAAACGATGGCTTGAATCATTTTCTCAACTTTCAATTTTTAGCACTTAAGTGTTCATCGAGTTTAATTGGTAAATCCTGAACGTTCTCCTCTAACAAGCAGTCAAAATTTTAAAGAAAACTGAGACTTAACAACGAATTTGCGAAGTATATGCAAGAAACGACCATTCGACAATGTATGAGAATCCCCTCAGAAATGACGATTGGCTCAATAGCTCACAAAGGGTTATTAGCTTCCACTACTTGTTCTTTTCGCACAATATTCATATTAACTCAACTTTCAGGGTTTCTACATGGCTGCCAATTAGTGCACAAAAGTGTTGGGTACATAATAGCTTTACAGATGCAATTTATTTCAGCGATACAGAAAAACGCGTGGATTTAATCCATAAGAAGATGAGAATACTATAAATGTATCATTGTCTAATCAACAAGCAGGAGAGATATTCAAAGTTATTCTATCAATATACTTCAAAAATTTTCAAAATTTTAACAAACTGTGTTCTCATTAAATTTAAAACATATCTAAGTGCAAAACCTGATTATTACGGGTGTATACCTATCTATTGTCTCCTACCCCCAACTGAAAACAACAAAGTCCCCAGAAGTGGATTTTCAATAAATAAAAGAGATGGGTATCACCTGTATAGAGCAAATGATGATCGCAAGCAAAGCAACCTAGCATAGAAAAGTAGAACACAATCTCCAAAACAAACAGGATCAATAAATAAGAATAACACGATAAAACCATGATCCAACAAACCAAACCACTGTAATATGAACATAATAAAATACAAACAGAGATACATAATGCCATACAAAACCATCCAACCAAATAATACAACCAAAAACCACCAACATATATCCAACCAACCACAAAAAAAAACATAAATACCACCTCCCCGACGAAAACTAATCGACCCCAGACGGCGTATCCTCGGCTATATCAGAAGGGATGTCGATGGGAGTAGGCGGCAATACGGTAGTAGTAGGAGCAGTAGTAGATAGTGGATCAGCAACGGTGGAAACAGGATCAGCAGCCTCAGAATCTGGGGCAGCAGCAGATGATGGATCAGTAAGTGGTGGATCCGTAGGAGTAGCAACATGTGACGGATCAGCAGCAGGCGGAGCAGATGGGGTGGCTGTGGGATGGTGAGCAGAGTGAACAGCCTGATCAACCCCTATCTGAATCAAAATGGACTCCAGTAGAGTCTGGAGATGGTCTATCCTGCCCTCGAGTCTAATCCTGGCCTCTCTCTCCTCCAATAATAGCTCGTGAACTGTCGGGAGAGGCACAGAAGAAGAAGACTCTCCCTGGGCCTGAGTCTGCGACCGCTGTCGCAGCTCAAACTGCTGAACCGCAGCAACTGGATCATCCTCCTCATCCGAATCAAGCTCCTCCACCTCAGTAGGTGTCCCTGAAGCTCCGGCCTCCGTGTCTGTCCCACCACGCCTCTTCTTCCTCCCCCGCACCCTCGCTTTCCCTTTCCCCTTTCGCTTCCTCTTCTGAGCGTCGGAGCGGCGAGCAGCCGCCTCGCTAAATCGGCGGGGAGAAGGGCGTATATCATCCCCAGCGAGCTCGAGGAACCCGGCATCAGCCATGACCCTCTGAATAGCCCAACCACCCTTCAGGTGCTTCCTGGACGAGATATAACGGGTGGGGTGGACCATAAAATCAATATATAGGCGTGGTATACAAACAGGCTGACCCGTCCCCACTGCATATAAGACTCGCGCATACCAAGCCGCGATCTTCTCTCGATAGGAAGTCACTAGGAGGCAGTTGTTGAGGACCAAATGAAGCATGTGGTAGTCATCAGTGAGCAAGTGGTCCTCGATCAAAGCATCGCCATCCCAAGACGGAACGGCGCCTCTAGTGAGCTCCCTGATAATAGCGGATGGTGGGGTCACTGGTGCATCAGGCCGGTGGGGGCAAACATAATCTGGTACCTCTGGTACCCCCACCGCGGCTGAAACGGTGGCGGGACTGATGATGAACGACCGGCTCCGAAAGAAGGCATGGTAGGTGAATGGTGTATACGGGTCACTGATCATAGTCGCGCTAGCACCGCGAATCCAAGACAGGTTGACACTCTTGGCCAACGACAGGAGGTGGAACCAATGAGGCATAGAGCGGATCCGTGTAAGGAACCATGGGCTCTCTGTCCAAATATGCTCAATAGGCTGCTCGACCATCACCATCCTCGTCTGAAAATATCGCTCAAACCACAGCCTATCCTCGTCATTTCGGAACCCGTGTGCGGGTACCGGATCTGGTATAATACGGCTGAGAGGCTTAGACTTATGGTAGCCCGTCACTGGATTCATCTGGCAGTCCTGAAAAGAAGACCACACAGGATACAGATAAGAACAGGGAGAAAAAAAAACAAAACTAAAACTGCTGAAGTTCGATCGATTGAACGTGGTTCGAGCGATTGAACTGGAGTCGACTTCGATCGCTTGAACATTGTTCGATCGATCGAACAGCTACCCTTCGATCGCTCGAAACCAGTTCGAGCGATCGAACACAGCGGTGTTCAGCTATCGCAGAAACAAAACGAAAACGAAGTTATACAAACAAAAACCGCTCCTAAGACCAAGGGGACACCCCCTTGGGATTTTCTAGCACAAACAGAGAGGAAAAGAAAAACACAAACGAGTGGGGCCTACCTCGGTGAAGAACCCGCTGTGGAGATGGAGAGGATGATGATGTGACGATGAGAATGACCAGAGGGTTGATCAGGGTGTCTTTTTGGATGCTAGAAATCAAAAATTGCCCAGTCGCCTTCTCCTCTGTCTTCGAGCGATTGAGAGTGAGCGTGAGGGAAATGAAGAAGTGTCCTGAAGACGCCTCGTTTAAATGCCTCGTTCGATCGCTCGAACTATGTTCGATCGATCGAACACAAATCCCTCAATCGATTGAACATAAGCTACAAGCGCTTGATCAACCAGGTTTCGATCGATCGAACTGAGTTCGATCGATCGAACACAAAAATTCCAGAATTCAATTGGGGCATGAACCACATCACCCCCAACTATCAGAAATAATTCTGGACATACAGAAAGACTGAAAAACAGTTGAAGTACAAGCATGTATGACAGGAATTCATCCTCCGAATAGAAAATTGCAATTTATATATAAAAATAAAACTTTATAAGTGCATCCAAATTGCAACATAATTATCCCCAACTGTGGTTAAAACCTTATTTAACTAAAGAAAACCAAAAATAAAACTAAAACTAAAACTAAAAACATTTTGTCAAGGATTACATTCCAGTTGATAAATAAAAGATGAAAATGAAACAGAAACAACTGAAATGCAGCACTAGTCTTCGAGTATAAAAATTCCCTCTTCCACAATCTCTTCAGAACTCGCCGAATCGTCAGAAGTGAAGTCCAAACTCGATGATTCCCTTTCCCAGAACAATCGAAAAGCAGCAAGGACATCATCAAACAAGTCTGGCATCTCCACAGAATTGAAAGCCCATGCAAGAGGTGATCCGGACGGAGACAAGGATAAAGGAGTGTGATTTCGCAACGGACAGTCCTCTCGCGGCGGAGTGTGTGGGGGCCTTATGTAGGGCCCAAGACCATGAATTAGTTGATGTGGGAGGAAAACCGGGATGCCATTTAGGAACATAGTGACAATCCTGGACAAAAAGACAACAAAAAACTGAAATTAAAACAACAGAACACAAGGAACACGAATTAACAATGAACAGAAAAACACAGAACAGAAACAAAAATACAAAGAAATGCGACAAGTTCCAACCTCACTATTGGCGTAGGTTCCCAAAATGCACTAGCTGGTAAGGGGCATTGGAGCCTGAATAGCAAGTAGCTCAGGTGCACGTAGTGGTATGGGACCAACTCAGGAACAAGGAAATCGTCCACGAAAACGAAAACAGCATTGTGGCGGTCTGGGACAACATCCTGAAGGTCATGATCCTCCCATGGCTCCCACATATCGTCATTCTCCCACTGGGCCATGAGTACGTCATCCACCATGCGTCCCATGTACAGGTCATCATCCTCCTCCACATCATCATCATCCTGAAATCCCATATTTTCGTATGGATTGATATCCAGGAGGGCTGGTGGATATGGAATGTACCCTTGAGCAGCATCAATAAGAGAATGAGCTTCAGGGTCCTGATGAAGCAAGGGGCAGGGTATGAGTTCACCCTCAATCCAGGTGCCACAGCGACATTCTGAATCAGCCCAAGAACCGACAGAGTGAACATCATCACCTCGCATCTATGTACCTGCAACAGAGTGGTTTAAGGTATAATGGATTAGAACTAGATCACAAACATGAAATAAAGAACGAAAACCAAAAAGAAGCAAAAGAGAGAGAAACTAAAATGCAAGGAAAGAAAAGAAATACAACAACAATTGGAACTTCACTTTGGATTATCAATCATGAGAATAGCTGGGCTCATCCAGCTGGATGTGCTCAACTTCAGTTTGGAAGTTTTCCAAGAACGGTTTCAATCTCTGGCCATTGACCTTGAAACAATCATCGTTCTTTGGATTGACAATCTCAACCGCCCCATGTGGAAAAACATTTTTTACGATGAATGGGCCTGTCCAACGGGAACGGAGTTTTCCTGGGAAAAGGTGGAGGCGAGAGTCATACAGCAAGACTTTCTGCCCCGGCTCAAATGATTTACGAAAAATCGTACGATCATGGCGAGCCTTCAACTTTTCCTTATGCAACCTTGCAGAGTCATACGCATCTCGTCGTATTTCCTCTAGCTCTGCAAGTTGGAGCTTACGTAGCTGACCTCCTTCTTGAATATCAAAGTTCAATGAGCGCGTTGCCCAGTAAGCTTTATGTTCAATTTCAACAGGAAGATGGCAAGCTTTCCCGTAAACCAATCTGTACGAGGACATACCAAGATTCGTCTTATAGGCAGTACGGTATGCCCATAACACGTCTGTCAATTTGTATGCCCAGTCTTTTCGATTGGAACTAACCGTCTTCTCGAGAATATGCTTGATTTCTCGGTTAGCCAATTCTGCTTGCCCATTAGACTGTGGATGATAGGCAAGAGCGATTTTATGATGGACTCCGTATTTCTTGAGAAGTGACTCCAAGGGCCTATTGCAGAAATGCTTGCCTTGGTCACTTAATAAAGCTTTCGGAGTACCAAAACGAGACAAAATATGCTCTCTTAGAAATGACATGACCGTTCTGTGGTCATTTCGTCTCGTTGGTATCGCTTCTACCCATTTGGATACATACTCGACAGCAAGGAGTATGTATTCACAGTTGTTAGACTTGGGAAATGGGCCCATAAAATCTATGCCCCAACAATCAAATATCTCAATTGTGATGATAGGGGTTAAAGGCATAGAATTCCTTTTAGAAATGGTTCCAAGCTTTTGACAGCGTTGGCATGTCTTGCAAAAGGAATAAGCATCTTTGAAGACTGTAGGCCAGTAAAAACCGCTCTGTAAGACTTTTTGTGCGGTCTTTTGTGACGCGAAGTGGCCACCGCATGCCTCAGAATGGCATGACGCTAATATGACGGTTATATCCTCATTGGGGACGCAGCGCCTGATGACCTGATCAGCACAGTACTTGAAAAGGTATGGGTCATCAAAGAAGAAGTGATGCGCGAACGAGAGGAACCGTTTCCTATCTTGGTTCGACCACTGAGTTGGTGTTTCACCCGTGACGAGGTAGTTTACAATATCAGCATACCAAGGCAGACTACTTACTGCCAGTAGCTGTTCATCTGGGAACTCATCTTTAATGGATTGGGATTCAGTATTGTCAACAAAAGTCAACCGGGACAAATGATCCGCAACCACATTCTCTACTCCTTTCTTGTCCTTGATAGTTAGATCAAACTCTTGGAGTAAGAGTATCCAGCGAATAAGCCGTTGTTTAGCGTCTTTCTTTGTCAGCAGATATTTGAGGGCCGAATGATCTGTAAAACAGAGAATTGGTGACCCTATCAGATAAGACCTAAACTTGTCCAGGGCGAATACTACAGCCAGCAGCTCCTTCTCGGTGGTAGTGTAATTCATTTGAGCGTCATTCAAGGTTCGGCTGGCGTAGTATATCACATGTGGCTTATTGTCCTTTCTCTGGCCTAGGACTGCGCCAATGGCGTAATCACTAGCGTCACACATTAATTCAAAAGGCAAACTCCAGTCGGGTGCCTGTATTATAGGTGCGGAGGTGAGGAGATCTTTTAGATCCTCAAAGGACTTTTGGCAACTCTCTGACCACTCGAAAGGTGCATCTTTGACAAGAAGTTGACAAAGGGGTCGAGAAATTGCACTGAAATTTTGGATAAATCGACGATAAAAACCTGCATGCCCCAAGAATGAACGGATGTCTCTTACTGTACGGGGGACAGGTAAATTTGAGATTATGTCGATTTTAGCCTTATCCACTTGAATGCCTTCATCGGATATTATGTGGCCGAGAACTATTCCCTTGGTCACCATGAAGTGACACTTCTCCCAATTCAAGACTAGGTGTTTGTCCTCACACCTCATTAAAACCTGCTCGAGATTGCTAAGGCAATCTTCGAAGCTATGGCCGAATACTGAAAAATCATCCATGAAAACTTCAAGGATGTTTTCGACCATGTCACTGAATATACTTAGCATGCACCGCTGAAAGGTAGCTGGTGCATTGCATAGGCCAAACGGCATTCGTCGGTAGGCAAAAGTACCGAATGGACACGTGAATGTGGTTTTCTCCTGATCTTCAGGAGCAATCTCAATTTGATTATATCCACTGTATCCATCCAAGAAGCAGTAATACTTGTGACCCGCCACACGTTCTAGCATTTGATCCATAAATGGCAAAGGAAAATGGTCCTTTCGGGTCACAGTATTTAACTTCCTGTAATCAATACACATCCTCCATCCAGTGGGAACACGTGTTGGTACCAATTCACCATCTTTGTTCGGGATGACCGTTATGCCTGCTTTCTTTGGAACTACTTGGGTAGGACTAACCCAAGGACTATCAGATATAGGATATATCATCCCAACATCAAGTAGTTTAAGCACTTCCTTTTTAACTACTTCTTGCATGTTAGGGTTCAGACGCCTTTGCATTTGCCTTGAGGGTTTAGCGTCTTCCTCCAGATATATCTTATGCGTGCATATGGATGGGCTTATGCCTTTGAGGTCAGCAATTGTCCATCCCATAGCATCCTTATGCTTGGTAAGCATTTCCACTAGCTTACTTTCCTGTTCATGAGTTAATACAGATGAAATGATCACAGGATAAGTTTTTCCAGTCCCTAGGAATGCGTATTTTAGCTCTTTGGGGAGCTCCTTCAATTCTAACTCCGGAAACTGGAAACTAGAGGGCATTACCAACTTGGTTTTAGGAGGCAGTTGTTCATATGGCTGTATCCACATGCAATCGGCTCTATCCTCCTCTTTCGTATCCATCATAAGACACGTCTGGTTCAAGTCAGCATCCAATGGGGTGGACTCTGCAGGCTGATAAATATCGCCAAATTGAGTCATCACAACTTCCAAAGGATCTTTATAGTCGACCAAGTCAACTTCATCTTCAATGACCGTGTCTATATAATGGATTTCTTCCTCATCATCGTATTCTTCAGGTCGGGGATTAGAGAAGATCTTGATATTCAACGTCATGTTCCCGAATACGATAGTCATGATACCAGTTCTAATCTTGATTGTGGCATCAATGGTGTTGAGGAATGGACGTCCAAAAATAACCGGGATATGTGCACCAGGATTAGACACAGGTTCTGTGTCCAATATCACGAAATCAACCAGAAATACAAAAGTGTCTATTTGGACAAGGACGTCCTCCAATACCCCTCTAGGGTACTTCACAGATCTGTCTGCCAATTGCAAAGCAACTCGAGTGGGTTTGAGTTCACCCAACCCTAGCTGTTTATAGACTGAGTATGGCAGCAGGTTCACGCTTGCTCCTAAATCGAGGAGTGCGTTGTCTATTTTTGATTCCCAATTCTGCATGAGACCGTAGGTGTGCCGGGATCTTTGAGTTTTGGGGGCAACTTATTTTGAATGATCGCACTGGCTTGACATGCGACATAAGCATGTTTCTTCACGCTTTGCCTCCTCTTGACCGTGCATAGATCTTTGAGATACTTAGCATAGGCCGGCACTTGCTTGATAGCATCTAGGAGTGGAAGGTTAATCTTAACTTGCTTAAACAGTTCCAGAAACTCCTGATTCTTCGTCTCATTCTTTGGTTTCTTCAACCGTTGAGGATAAGGTGCAGGGAAGGGGCATTTTGGTGGTTCCTCCTTAACAGACTCCTTCCCAGGCCTTCGCTCAACTTCTTCCTCTACTCCAGGAGCTGCAATGTTTGCCTTGATAAGATCGTCATTGGTAGACTGCTCCTCCTCTTGAGTAGATGGTAGCTCAACTTCCTTATCCACCACTTCCTCCTCATCGTACACTTCGGGAGTAGACAGAGGCATGCCTTTCTCTATGATTTTTCCACTTCTCAGTGTAGTCACAGCTTTAGCATGTTCTTGATTGTTAGGACCATTGTTATGTCCCTTGGGGTTCTGAAGTGGTTGAGCAGGGAATGTTCCTCCTGAGCTCTCTTGCCGTGCATCTATCCTCTCTAGTGTAGCAGACATTCTACACATCATTTGGATGAGTTGCTGCGTTAGATTGGCATTAGCAAGTGGCTCCTCCTCTTGTACCTTCTTGTGCGGGGGCACATAGGCATTGGTTTGTGGTGCATTGGAGGGTTGAGCTTGATTGTAATTATTAGTTCTGTTTTGATTGTAATGCTGGGCTGGCCTATTGTTTTGCCCTTGATATTGATTATTGTTGTAGGGCTGCTGTTGATATTGATTTTGGGCCCCAGCATTATTTCTCCAATCAAAACCGGGGTGATTCCATCTATTGTTATTTTGAAAATTATTGTTGGAATTCCCCGCCCCTCGAAAACCTTGCATGGCATTCATCTCTATAGGGGCTTGCTCTTGAAAATGTGGCACATTAGGACAATATTGAGTTGTATGTCCCAACATGTTGCATGTGCCACATGGTTCTTCAGGCAAGACTTGCCTAGAGCTCTCTCCTTTTATACTTAACTCCTCTACCTTCTTTGCCAGCTCTGCATACTTCGTCATGAGGTGATCTTCATTGGTTAGCTGGTATAGGCTTTTCTCCTCTACACAGGATATCTGTGAGCGTGAGATATTGTCAGAATTTGACCATTCATGAGCGTATTCAGCTAACCATTCGAAATGGGCTTCGGCCTCTTCAGTGTTTTTACGCAGAAATGGTCCCGAGCTCATCGTTTCCACCAACTTCTTTGTTTCACCATTCAATCCCTGATAAAAGAAGCTGATCGTTCGCCATTACTCAAACCCATGGTGTGGGCACGAGAGAAGCAAATCTTTGAAACGCTCCCACGTTTGTGTGAAGGTTTCATTGCTCTTTTGTTTATAGGAATTGATTTGACGCTGAAGGTCTGTGGTCATGCGAGTAGCATAGAATTTCTTCAAAAACGCGGTGCGCATCGCATGCCAGGTGAAAATTGAATTAGGTTTTAGGGAGTGGAGCCACGCCTTCGCTTTATCTTTCAAAGTGAAGGGGAATAGCATTAAATGCGTCACCTCCCTAGGACAAGTTTGCGAGAATGTTTTGCAAACATCCTCGAAATCGGTGACATGTAAATACGCCTTCTCGCTTTCCATCCCATGAAAAGTGGGAAGCAGTTGAATCATCCCATTGCGAAACTGGAATTCGCCATTATGCGGTGGGATTTGAATGCAAGAGGGCGTAGGTGCATGTTCTGGTTGCATGAGATCGCAAAGAGGACGGAGTGCCTCATCGATTGGTACCACAACATTGTCACCATTTTCACTCTGATGATCATCCATTGATGCAGTTGGAGTGGCTATGGGGTTGATGGAGCTTTCAGAGTCAGACAAATAGAAAGGATTTCCAAAAATTCCTTCAATGGAATTCTCGGACATGAACTGAGAGGGTCCCTAGGGTGAGAACTTACCCTAAAGAACTGAAAAGAAGAGAAAATAAAAAAGAAAGAGATGAAGAGAGACTGAGGTAATCTAAGGAATTGATCGTCGCCTTCCCCGGCAACGGCGCCAAAAACTTGACACGAGAAAAATCTTGTGCGCTCTTGTGCAATACCCAAGTGTAGGTAGACGTGCAAGTAATATCTGGTAAGACCAGGTCGATCCCACAGGGAAGGTGTTGACCTATCGAATTAGACTAACCTCTAAAGAAAACAAAATAAAATAACTAAGATTGAATGATGGTGCGGAACACGTAGTTCCACAAACAAGGATTACTAATGAAAATGATTGAAATAAACTAAACAAGCAAACTAACTAATTAAAACAGTACTTTGAATTAAGGAGTTTAAAATTAAAAAGAAAGTGTTGGGATTACACGAATCCGCAGTAACCTAGCCATCTACCATGCATTTGCCTTGAAGCACAAAGGAGTACATTACCTACAGTTTTCCGTATTCCTCAAAAGATAAAGATTCTATGGCCCTTTCATGACCGGGACCATATCATCACAGTTAAATTAAAATACTTGAAAGCGGTTTAATCCAATAGTTAAGACTCGCATCCTCAATGGTGTTAGCATTGAAGATGGTTTGCAAAATGTATTGAAAGAAAATGCCTTAGGGCCTTAGTTTTAAAACTGTTTTGACAAACTGAGCATTTATTTGGGACAGAATGATAACAAGTCCTAAAACAAAAAGTCCTGGAATACTGCAGGGAACATCCTCAAGAATCCGAGAGTTCGATCGATCGACGCGCTTTCGATCGATCGAAGACCTTCATCCCTCAATCGATCGAACTGACTTCGATCGATTGACTGTCTCTGGTTCGATCGATCGAACTGACTTCGATCGATCGAACACAGCGATTATCCTGCTGCATGGCAGAGGCTGGAGATCACTGTTTCATCGTGTTCTCCCAACCTGGGACTACTCAGACATCGTCTGGAGTGTCACAGAATTAGTTTTAATGTAAGAAAACATTAATACCCTGTTTGGTTGCGAGTTTTTCATTAAAAATCTAAAAATAGTGGTTTTGACAATATTTAGCATGCAATACTACGATATGAGCAATTAAACTACACTTACGAACTGCAGAATGTAAATACATGATATATAGTTAACCTGGAATGAAGAATACTTGTATAAACTTCAAGAAATCCAATCCACAATACGAATATCCAATGAAAAACCTACAAAAACCAAGCCAACTCTCTATCTCTCCTTCTAAACTGTTAAAATGTAAAAGTGGGCGTCCCTAAGGACGTGTACAAAACGCATATATATAGACAACCTAAGAAACTAGGGTTAAAAACCCCGCATCTGCTGCGCACGTAACTGTTACTGGAAATACCCCGTTCGATCGATCGAACAGATCTCGATCGATCGAACCCTTGCTCTTCAAGCGCTTCAACACTCTTCAAGCGATCGAACGCTCGATCGATCGAACCTTCTTAGAGCGATCGAACTTCACATTTTAGCTTTGACTTCTTTTGTTTGCATTCCAGCATTCCATTTATTCTGATGTTCATCTGTTTAGTCCACACAGCAGTAATCTGCACAAACAACAGCTAAAACAATACAACTTATCATAGATTAATCATAGTGTATAGAAATTAGCCTTGCAATGCAAATTGCGGATAACATGGGAAGTTGTGATAAAAATTAATACAATTCTTTCCTTTAGCGCGGTTGTATTTTACAAAAACCCCCGCTTTGCAATGCTCTTGCTCAATCTTGAAAAGATGAACTTTGAACTTCTTGATGCTTGCTCACCATCCCCTTTTCTCAAATACCAAGCCTAAAAGATGAGCCCAACCAGTCCAAAACCATAAAATTGGTCCTTGATGGTAGCTAGATTTTTGAAATGAACTTCTTCTTCTTTCAAAAAAGAGTAGAAAAAGAAAAGGAAAAGAAAAAAGGAGCTCGCTAGGATGAAAATCTAAAAGGGCGCCTAGGCAAAAGTTAGAGCAAAAAAATAAGACGTGTGTTGATTTCAAAAATCTTAATCCTAGCCAGTCAAAATCATGGAGAGAATAAGAGATATTAAAGTAGAGAAAAAGAAAAGAAAGAGAAAAGAAAAGGTAGAGAATAAAAAGAAAAAAAAAAGTGATTGAGATTTCTTGAGCACTTCAAAGTACATCAATGGTACATGAATTATCTCAAGGCTTTGTGTTCTCAACAAAGAAAAGAAATTAAAAATGAAAAGAGAGATTTGGAAGTATCAATTAGTATCAAAATTTTGTGATGGGCTCAATGGCTAAGTGGGCCTAAAACAATGCAAAGATATCTTTGAGAAAATAAAGAGTGATTTGGAGGGTGGATATTGCTTTGTGAGCATGATAGAGCATGATTAAAACATGATGTGTTATGAGAGTTGTAAAGATAGACTGGCTAGTGAAAAGGTTAAAGAATTAACCGTCAAAAGGAAAAAAGAAGAAAAGAAAATAAAAGAAGAAAATAATACGAAAGTGTAGTTCATGTTCTCATCATCCTGTTCGAAGGCTACCACAAGCAACCCATTTTAGAAAGAGCATTCATTGAACCCAAGTGAAAACATGGCCTGAAAAGCCCACCAATTCTTGAAGCCTAATTCTTTCAAAACCTCCAGAGTACTTGAACTACGCTCGAACTGATTCCTACTTGGGGATACG
The DNA here is from genome assembly GCA_033977485.1 of Hydrangea macrophylla. Lineage (NCBI taxonomy): Eukaryota > Viridiplantae > Streptophyta > Magnoliopsida > Cornales > Hydrangeaceae > Hydrangea > Hydrangea macrophylla. Next base: position 79,614,879 of record CM066984.1, on the reverse strand, counting down.
TAGGCAGCCAGTGCGGTTCGGTCACAAACATCATTGCACCACTTGAAATTTCTCTTTCAAGCCTCAGGTGAACTACTTTGGACCTGATTCCTACTTGGGGATAAGTAGGTGAACCTTCCAAGGTTCTTGGTCTATAACCATTCCTAAACCAAAAGCATCACCCTTTGCACCTTTGGTTTCCTTCCTTAAGACTAGGAGCAAACTTTGTCTACCAAAAATCCTCTATGCCAGAGGAAAGTTCTCAAGTAATTGGGTTTGTTTTTAAAGGATTGAAATAGAGTGCCTTTCAATATATAAGCTAAAGCACTAATTTGAAGCACATTCTAGATGGGTAAATAATTTGCTAAATCAAAAAGGGGAAGTTTTCAAAGCTTAGATTTATCAACAAAGCACTACCATTTGTAAGATGATGATTAAATGAAAGGTGAGATGATATATAAATTCACAATGAAAGCACATTGATTCATAATGAATGTAGAGTTTGAGTCAGTCATCCTGAGTAACTGGCTTTGTCATGTCCGTACTCCTTTGATGAGTCAATAAATGGTCTCAAAATGTGTGGGTTTAAGATGATGAATAAAGATTTGAAAGGTCTTCATGAGCATCCTAAGACCGATATGAGCAGAGGTTTTGAACACTATTACAACATAATGCTAAAGTGGCAACATAAGAAGAGTCCAAGACTAGGGGCAAAGGTGACTTCCCTCTTTTGACAGAATTGATATGTTTCTTCCCAAAAGGTCCGTAGATAAAGAAAATCATTCTTTCAAATCAGTTTCATTCAAATTCTTTGAGTCCGAGGAGACTCCCGAACATTGCGTTAGTCCTCAATGGCAGCTTCTCTTCCTAAGCGTTAGTCCTCAATGGCAGTTTCTCTTTATAAGCATTAGTCCTCAATGGAAGCTTCCCCAACCTTGCATTAGCCCTCAATGGCAGCATCATCTACATTAGTCCTCAATGACAACATCATCTGCATTAGTCCTCAATGGCAGCATTATCGGTGTTAGTCCTCAATGGCGACTTTGCATTAGTCCTCAGTAGCAGCATCATTTGTGTTAGTCCTCAATGATAGCATCATCTACATTAGTCCTCAATGGCAATTTCTGTTAGTCCTCAAAGACAATCCCCGTAAGTCCTCAATAGAGATCTCTGTTAGGCCTTAATGGCAATCCTCATTAGTCCTCAATGACAATCCCTCATTAGTCCTCAGTGGCAATCTCACATTCGCTTTAATCTTCAATGATTCTTTAAGTCTCATTTAAACTCCCGATTTTGAAAATTAAATTTCTTTTTGACCCCCAATCTGGAAAAAGAAATTGATTTGAGTTTGATTGACTCCCGATTTTGAACAGATGAATCGATTTGAGTCTGAATGACTTTTGATTTTATAAGAATAAATTGATTTGAGTCTGATTAACTGAAAATTGAATTGTGTCTGGTTGACTTCAGATTTTGAAATATGATTTTGATTGACTCCAGATTTTCGAATTTGAATTCTAGATTTTATGAAATTAAATTGAATTAAGTCTGATCAACTCTTGATTTTTTGATTTTTTGATTTTAGTTGAACCGACTCCATATTTTGTGAAATTGAACTTGTTTGAGTCTGATGGACTTTGGATTTTGAAGAATTGAATTCGTTTGGGTCCGATTAACTCCCGATTTTTAGAATTTGAACTAAATTGAGTCTGATTGGCTCCCAATTTCATGAAACAAAGATTCTTTGAGTCTGATTGACTCCCGATTTTGTGAAGTAAAATTTGCTTCAAGCCCGACTGACTCCTAATTTTTGAAAATAAAAAATTCTTTAAGCCCGATTTGATGAAATAGAAATTGTTTTAATTCGAATTGACTCGATTTCAGAAAATTTGAATTCTTTGAGTCCGATTGACTCTTGACTTTGTTGAAATAGAAATTATTTTAATTTGAATTGACTCCCGATTTCAGAAAATTTGAATTCTTTGAGTCCGATTGACTCTTGACTTTGTTGAAATAGAAATTGTTTTAATTCGAATTGACTCCCGATTTTAGAAAACTTGAATTCTTTCTTCGGATTTTGAGAAATTGAATTCGTTTGAGTCCAAATGAATCCTGAGTTTAGAAATTTGAAATTAAATTGAGTCCGATTGACTATTGATTTTGAAAAATTGAATTGTTTGGAGTCCGAATGACTCCGATTTTGAAAAGATGAATTGATTGGAGTCTAATTGACTCTGATTTGAAAAGACAAATTGATTGGAGTCGGATTGACTCTTGATTTTGAAAGAATTAAATTAAGTAAAGTTTGATTGATTTCTGATCTTGAAAATTAAATTGATTTGAGTCTAACTGACTCATGATTTTGGAAAATTTGAATCATGATTTCGAATCGAATTAATTTGAGTATGATTAACCTCTGATTTTCAAAGATTGAATTGATTTGAGTCTGATTGACTCATGACTTTGAAAAATTGTAATGAATTGAATCTGATTGACTATCTATTTTGAAGATTTAAGATTGAATTAAATTTGAATATGATCAACTCCTGGATCATAGGAAGTTTTGAATTGAATTAAGCCAATTTGACCGAGTTTGAGAATTTCCAATGCCGACGGCGGCTCCTGCTACATCAGTGTTAAGCATAACATGAAGTGGAATTCTCGGTCCTTCGTAATCGATTTATGTTGATCCTTATTTTGGGAATATCACGGATTTGTGTTCTCGATTCTTGTAACGGATTTACGTTGATCCTTTAGAGTGTAACGGATTTGCACTCTCGGTTCCCGCAACATATTTGCGTTAACCCTCATTTTAGGAATATAACAGATTTGTATTCTTGATCCTCGTAATAAATTTACGTTGATCCTCGTTTTGGGAATATAACAGATTTGTATTCTTGATCCTCGTAACAGATTTACGTTGATCCTCGTTTTGAGAATATAACGGATTTGTATTCTCGATCCTCGTAACAGATTTACGTTGATCCTCATTTTGGGAATATAACGGATTTGTATTCTCGATCCTCGTAATGGATTTACGTTGATCCTTTAGAGTGTAACAGATTTGTATTCTCGCTCCTCGTAACAAATTTATGTTGATCCTCGTTTTGGGAATATAACAGATTTGTATTCTCGATCCTCGTAACAGATTTATGTTGATCCTCGTTTTAGTAATATAATGGATTTGTATTCTCGATCCTCGTAATAGATTTACGTTGATCCTTTAGAGTGTAACAAATTTGCACTCTCAGTTCTCGCAACATATTTGCGTTAACCCTCGTTTTGGGAATATAATGGATTTGTATTCTCGATTCTCGTAATAAATTTACGTTGATCCTCATTTTGGGAATATAACAGATTAATATTCTCGATCCTCGTAACAGATTTACATTGATCCTCATTTTGGTAATATAACGGATTTGTATTCTCGATCCTCGTAACAGATTTACGTTGATCCTTTAGAGTGTAACAAATTTGCACTCTCAGTTCTCACAACATATTTGCGTTAACCCTCATTTTGGGAATATAACAGATTTGTATTCTCGATCCTCGTAACAGATTTACGTTGATCCTCGTTTTGGGAATATAAAAGATTTGTATTCTCGATCCTCGTAATGGATTTACGTTGATCCTTTAGAGTGTAACGGATTTGCACTCTCGGTTCTTACAACAGATTTGTGTTAACCATCGTCTTGAGAATATAACAGATTTATATTCTTGATCATCGTAACAGATTTACGTTGATCCTTCGGAATGTAACAGATTTGCACTCTCAATTCTCGCAACATATTTGCGTTAACCCTTATTTTGGGAATATAACGGATTTGTATTCTCGATTCTTGTAACAAATTTACGTTGATCCTCATTTTGGGAATATAACGGATTGATATTCTCGATTCTCATAACAGATTTACGTTGATCCTTCAGAGTGTAATAGATTTGCATTCTCGGTTCTCGCAACAGATTTGCATTAACCCTCATTTTGGGAAGTTAGAAATGCATTTTCTCGACCCTTGCAAACGAATCTTTGCATCGATTAACATTTGGTAAATCTTCTCTGGCTAAGCGCAACATGAAATGTGTGTCACATATAGAGAAGACATGATATAGAAGTAAGAATGACATTTGTTCAGTCGAGTTTATTTTAACGTTGCATGTAGTGGTGTCAATCGGGTCGGGTTGGCCCAGCCCGGCCCGCTTTTTTTGGGCTAAAAGCCTAGCCCGGCCCGCTAGGCCCGGTTCACATACCCCGGGCCGGGGTGGACACCCATCCTTCCGTCCATGGCCCGGCCCAAAATAGTGAAAAAGCCCAGCCCGGCCCGAAGCCCGCCACGGCCCACTTCAAAAATAGAAGAAAACCCGCTAGCCCGTCCGGCCCGGCCCGATGTCTGGCGCGCTAGGCCCGGGCCACCGGTCCAGGGCGGACACACCTCCTCCACTCCCAAGCCCGGCCCGGCCTGATGTTTGGTGAAGCCCGGGCCGGCCCGGCCCGAAGCCCGCTCAGGGCCCGCTTTGATCGAGCCCGGCCCGGCCCATTTGACACCTCTAGTTGCATGAGCATGTGCATCCGTGTGATTATTTGTGCTTGCCTGTGTTTTGACCCTAGTTCGAACTACATTTTGGTCTAATTCCTGAAGGGATACGTAGGCAACTCATCCTTGAGTACGACCAGCATGAACCATTGCCGCGCGCCTGTTCTCTTTCGCGATGCATTTTGTTTTTACCTAAATTTGACGGTTTGGTCAAAGGCTTGTCTTCACACAGGCTTCGACATTCACTTGTGACACGCGTTGCTCCACAAGCTCTGTCGAAGAGGGGCAAACTATAGACACCCCGATTTTGACCAAAAGTCGAGTTAAGGGGAGTTCTACCTCTAAGATCCGATGATGACAATGTCCGAACAAAACTAAGGATTCCAAGGTGATTCAAGCTCTTCAAAAGACTCTTCAATTCAAATTAAAAAGGAAAGAAAAGAAAAAGGAATAGAACGGCACATAGTGTGGGCTGCGGCAGTCACGCAGTGCCGAAGCGGCATTCTGTGTTTGCCGGACCACCAGTCCGTAACTGCCGCAAAAACACATCAAATGCCACGGAAATCAGAATTTCAAAAAAGACGGCAGTCTATGGAGTTATCCGCGGCATTCATTGAGTGCTGCAGCGGCTTTCATCGAATGCTGCGCCGACAGTCACCAAGTGCCGTTTTAACACTCAGTGAGTGCCGCTTCCTTCTCCATTGAGTGCTGCGATTTTTTAACAGCCAGCTATAATAGAACACATTTTGTACTACCAAAGGACAATCCGAATTATGGTCTTCTCTGAAATGACTTAAATACCCCTTTAAATTTATCTACAAATAGAGGATGAATATCCTCTTGCAAGTGGGGTGGGAATTTTCTTTGAATCTAGAGGTTGTATTAGTTCTCCAAGTTTTAAAACTTTCAAAATTTCTTCTCTAAACACAATTAGAAGCTAGTTTTAGAAGGGTTGAAGAGGGTGGAAAGCTTGATTAGTCTTTGGAAGTTCTTCAAAATCAAAACTTGAGGATATTTTGGAGGTAAAACTTTGAATTAATTAGTCTTTCTAATCACAAATATACTTAGAGTCGTTGAAATTTTCATTTCCTCTCCCTTTTAGTCTTTGAGATTCATGAGACCCTCAATGTCTTACTTGAATCCTTAGACTTGAAATCATTTAATTCCTTTGTAAACTCATGATTTACAAGGAAGTTGAAGTTGATATTAGTATGCTTGATTAATAAATCTAAACCTATCTCCATGGTTCAGGTTTGTTATGTTTAGGTCTCATGAAATTTCTCCATATTTCTTTGAGACCTTCAAGATATGAATGTAGTTACTCTCCCATGACCATCAAATGGTAGGAGAGGTGGTGTGGTTCAAACCAAGTTCCATGGCTCAAATTAGTTAACAAAGTTGTATTTGAATAAATGATGCAGTGGGTTCACAATTTATTTTTGATCATAGATTTTTAGTTGAACATCGAACCATTGGAACTGAATGAAACCAACGGGAAAGTGTTTATAACTCAAAGTTCTACCACTGTAATTTTTGTTTTAAGATAGTTTCATGTTTGGAGTTGTTTGGTCAAAGGTTTTGTGGAACAACTATAATCTGTCCAGAGTTTCAGAACAGTAACACTCTTTTGAAATAAGCAAATCAGAACCTTAATCAAGCACTCTGGACCCAAAATAAATTTTTCTAAGTAGTTTAATGTGCTAGGAAGCTACCCTAAGAAGACCAAAGCATTTCTGATTTTTTTTTACTATTTTTAGAAAATCATACAAAAACTCTGGAAGGGGAGTTGTAAGTCTCTGAGTGATGTCTAGTGTTTGTCCAATTCCCAGAGATCTAATCGTTCAAACCTCGATTTTCTTTTTGGGTTAGAAACTAGACACACAGAGGCATCTGGTGTCCAAATAGCATCAATGTCAAACCACGGGAAGTATGCTTTTTATTTCTTTAAAGTTCTGATCTACTCTCAGCAATTTTCAGAATTCTGTCACAACTTTGATATATTTTGCAAACAATAGTCTAAATGATCTCTCCATGACCTAGGACTTAAACCATGTGTTAATAGTGATTAATTAAGCTTAAATACAGAGGCTAAATGATCCAAACCAAGGAATAATACAATAGCTTATTCTTGTTTATGTAATCATGCACATTCATTCCATATAGATCGGTATTAGAATTTATAATTGCGTCATTTCTTCTACTTTATAGAATTAAGCTAGATATTTAGGAATAATTATCCGATATTATACATTCTTCCTAAAGTATGTGGACTAACCCTTGTTTTGCAGCACACTTGAGGTACAACTTCTCAACCCTTTCTCCAGTTTACTTAATTCCTTGATTTTTTTTATTGATTTTATGACCTCATGCACGACGCGTTAGAATTAGGATCTTGCCTTATGTGAATACATGTAATTAGAGACCTTTTCTTAGGTTTTACTTTCTATTAGTATGCATTGCACATTTAATATTTGCAGCATGGATCCCCGGTAAGTTCCATAGTTCCCTATTTGCATATCATATCACTTGTTACTTGAATTATGTGATTTTTGAATGATATTTTATCACTTGCAATCTTATACCCTTTAGACATGCTTTTGTGATGTATATTTATACATATGTATTAGTTGAGGGCATGCTTAGATTATTAATCTGATTAAAAGGATGTTAAGTAGAGGCATATCGCGAGATAGGATGAGAGAGGGTGTTTTAGTCCGACGGGCTCCTTCCCCTCTCATTCCATAATCCCCGGACCTAGAAAACCTCTGGTTTCTTAAAAGATCAGTTTTCTTTAAAATGGTTTCTTAATTTTCCATTTAAAAATTAAGTGGCGACTCATTGTTTTATGTTTTCAAATTTGAAAAAGATTTTGAAAGAAATCTGGGGGTAAGGAAAAATTGTGATATCCACAGGTATTATCTTCTGTAAAGGTATGGTTGTCCAGTCAATTCAATATGAAAGACTTGGGAGAAACCGGTCACATCCTAGGGATCAAGCTTATAAGAGATCGCAAGAATAAGATGTTGGTCTTGTCACAAGGCACTTATATCGATAATATTCTTGTGAGGCTTAACATGCAAGACTCCAAGAAGGGATTCCTTCCCTTCAGACATGGAATTACTCTATCTAAACATCAGTATCCTAAGACACTAGATAAGATAGAGAAGATGAAGGCAGTTCCTTATGTCTCGGTAGTAGGAAGCCTACTGTATGCTATGTTATGTACGAGACATGACGTCTGCTTTATTGATGGCATGGTGAGTAGATATCAGTCTAATTCAGGGTAAGAAAATTGGACTGTGGTGAAAAATATCTCAAATACCTGAAAATGACTCGAGAATATATATTAGTTTACCAAGAAAACAGTCTTGTACCCATTGGGTACACAAATTCTGATTTCATGTCAGATAGGGATTCTAGAAAGTCTATCTCGGGATAAGTGTTTACCCTAGGAGGTGGAGCCATGTCACGCCCCAGCGTAGGAAAATAAAAATAAGGAAAAAGTTTCATTTTCGTTTTGGACACGTAGGTCATGACTGGTGATGGATCGCTTGTTGTAGACACCCCAATTTTGACCAATTGTCGAACTTAGGGGAATTTATCTCTACAAATCAATGATGGATGATATCCTGATGATTTTATTCAAGTTCATCGCTTTGACTTCAGAAAAACTTTAAGCTCTTGAACCATGCTCTTATGACCCCTAGATTTGGCCAATCACTTTCCACCAGTCTCGAGCTCACTAGATCACGGGTTACTTTCTAAAAAAAATGGAATAGATGTTTTTTTTAATAATAATAAAAAATTATGATATTATAATCTTTTTTAAAAATAACTTTGTTTCCCATATTTCTAGATTCAAAAAGAAAAAAATATTTTATTTGGAGACTCATATGCTTAATTTGGATTTAAAATGAAAATATGTATAGAAAATGTCCCATGTGATATGGAGAGTTGGAGATTCCTTAGCATGTCCCATGTGCTTTGAAGATTAGAGATGCTCTAGAATGTTCTTTTATTCCACCCAACCAAAATACCTTTCAAGTTCCTTGGAATTACATAGAAGTGTCATGAAGAGTTAAAGATGTCATAGAATATTCCTTTATTCCAAACCCACCCCAAATTGACCTATCTACCCTTATCTTAGCCACCAAGGAAGTCAAAGTCTGTAAAAAAAAACTCATTTCTCTCATTTTGTAGAGGTTGGATACTTAAATTATGTAGAGATATATTGAGAGAGCTCTAAAGAAAAAGATAGAGAGAGGAACTCCACCAAATCTCATACACAAACTCTACCAAAGCTCTACCCAATTCACACAAGTCATCAAATCATTATTGAAGGACCTTGAAGCTTGAGTAAGAAGAAGAGGAAAAGCTTGAGGAATTCAACATCTCTACAAATTTTAAGAATATCTAGGGGTAAATCATTTAGCCAACTTATCATATGTATGTAATTTTGCACAATTTTTCATTTTGGTTTAGTAAATCCTCTTTCAGATTTTGATCAATGTATTTTTATAAATTCATGATCCTTTAGATTGAGGTAAAACCAATTGGAGTTTGTCCCTAACCCATAAATCCACCACTAAAATTTTGTCTTCCTCTTAATTATATGGTTAACATAGTTAGATCATGAGTCTTGCAAAGTAATCACTTTCTATCCAAAATTCTAAAACTAGAAGTCAGTATTAAATTGCTTAGATCAGAGCCTTAAACCAAAATTTTGAGCTTCAAATACTTTTTTCCATGAAGTTAAAGGAGTTAACAAGATCCCCTAAAGAGATTGAAGAGATTCTGGTTCATTTACTACTTTTAAAAAATCACACAAGATCTCTAGACAGAGAGTTTATAAATTCTGAGTAGTGTCTAGGCATGGTCCAATTCCTTGAGATCGGACTGTTTGATTCTTGATTTTCTTTTTGTGTTAGACACTAGACTCACAGAGGTACCTTGTGACCAAAAAACATTAAGATCAAACCAAAGGAACCATGAGTTTCCTATTTTTGAATATTTGATTCCTTCTCTGCAATTCCTGAAATTCTGTGATAGATTTGCAAACCTTGTAAATGATGGTCCAAACAATTTTTTTATGACCCAAGACTTAAACTATGTTTTGAACAAAGGTAATTAAGCTTAAACTCAGAGGCTAAATGATCCAAATCAATGAAGATTCTCAGCTTGTTCATGTTCTTTCATTCATAATCATCACATGTGCATTGATTCTTGTAATTTAGGACATTGTTTTGTATTGTGATAAGCCATAATTGGTTGAGCCTAGTCATGGAATCCTTTTAATCATGTTGAGATTGTACGATCTCTATATGGACATTACATTGGCTCCTAGTTGAGACTTGCATATCTATGAAGGTGTTGCGATTTCAACAAATTGGAAGGAAATAATGATTTTGTCAACTTTCTCAATGTTTGGTAGATTTAAGCTAGAAGTTTGGTATAATATTTAGGATTTGATCTTATATTGTGTTCAATGCATATGGACTAACCTTTGTTTTGTAATGCTATTAAGGCATGGCTTCTTGAACTACCCTTTATTTTTGTTTTATTTGATTTTTTTTTTCGACTTCATACGCGACACCTTAGATTTGGGTTTGCTTATGTGTCTGTATGTGTTAGAGACTTTTTTTTAGGTTTTCTATTTTTGTATGCATTGTACATTTCTGTATCGCAATTGGATCCCGGGTAAATTTCCTTGTTCTCCATTGCATATCATTTTGCTTGATATTTGAATTATGTGGTTTTGTATGTTGTTTTATCGTTAACAATCTTACATTTTTAACATGCTTTTGTAATGTATATTTATATCTATGTATTATTTGATGGCATACTTAGATTATTCATTCGATTAAAAGGATGTTGAGTAGAGGCCTATCATGAGATAACATGAGAGGGGGTGTTTTAGTCCGCTGGACTCCTTTCCCTCTCATTCCATAATCCCCGGACCTAGAAATCTTTGGTTTTTAAAAGATCAGTTTGCTTTTAAAATGGTTTCTTAATTTTCCTCTAAAAAATTAAGTGGGGACAAAGTTTAAAAGTGTTGCTAGCCTGCGATATCCATAATCTGGCGACTCTACTGGGGATTGAACCTAGAATCTCTAGTTTCGCAGACCAGAATTTTGATTTTTGTGTTCACTCGAGGATTAGACTTGATAGCATCTTTTAAATCGAATTAATTAATTTTTGTGTGCCTATTGTATTGCACTTGCATGGGTGAGGTTTTATCATCTAAGAAATAATAGCCAAATGAATTTCAAATTTTATTTTAAAACACAATCTTTGAAGGGGTAATGAGAATCACAATGAAAGGAGAAGTTGGCGCACTTGACATGGGTGATCATTTTATGTGCTTATGTGTTTATGTGTTAGTATTAGGATTTTTTTTCATCTCTTTGGCATATAGAGTAGGCACACACACAAATGCATTGCATCCGTGTGACATATGAACCATTCATGAACATTTCACTAAGTGTTTGCAACTAAAATTCTTTTGACATCAATCAAAATTGATTAAAAGTAAAATATGACTGTAGGCAATATAGCTTCAAATTTATGAACAATTTGGGTTAGAAATTCAAGCGTGAGATTAGTAAGAAGAGAGATGATAATAGAGAGATAAATGGAACAAGGATGGTATGCCGGGAAAATGACTGTATTGAATGAAATGGCAAATCAGTGATGATCATGCTAGAAGTATTGTCCCGTCAAAGGCTTGTGGTTGAGTCGCAAGTGGTCGATCCTCTTCCACCTACACCCAAGGCTCGAGTTGGAGAGGACAATTGGTATGAGGATCCCGAACCTCGGAGGGCTAATATGCCTAGCTAGGGTAGAAAGACAGAAATTTGAGAGAGAGAAAGTAGAGAAAATTGAGAAAGAGCCGAATGAAAAATCTGATGGAGAATAGGAGTAATGGGCATTAATCAGAGTGTGAAGGCAAATGATTCCAAGAAGGGCCAATCAACTAAAAACTTAACCATAGACGGGGATGATGTTTTTGTACACATGCTCTTTGGGGATGGCAAACCCGAATGTTCAAATGATGCTGGTAAGGTGAGATAGTGTTTGGAAATACGGCTGCTGAAGCAAATATGGATGCTCTTGGAAACATAATAAATTGAAGATCATCTGTGACAGTCCATTTAAGACCAAAGTCGAGTCTAGTCCAATCTATAATTGACTCATGTCTAAGTTAGAGTTAAGTGTCAAGTGTCCAAGTTGTGTTTGTTTTGTCAGTCTTCCATCAAGTCTATTGTCGAGTCTTTATCAAGTCCATCGAGTCAAAATAATGTAATCTGCAGCAAGTTAAATAAAATATTATTTTGCTTAAATAAATGTGCCTAATTGTGAATAAGTGGATCGGTTAACCAAGAAAGGACGAAGACAAAAATAAATCACTTTTCAAATGATGATGGAAAATATGTTGTTGATAAATCTTTGCATTGAAAAAAGATCCCCAAATTTTGTGCCAAATCCAAAGAGGAGTAGAGAATTGATTAGCTTTACTTTAAGAATTTAAAGATAAACTTGGGACTTGAGGCTTGCTCATCAGCACCTTCTCCCAAATACCAAGCCTAAAAGATGAGCCCATGGTTTAAAGCCATAAATTTGGTTCTTAAGGGTAGCTAGATATTTTAAATAAACTTCTTCTTCAAAAGAAAAATGGGAGAAAAAGAAAAGGAAGCTCGCTAGGATGAAAACCCAAAAGGGCGGCTAGGCAAAATTTAGAGCACAAAAAAAAAAACAAGAAGAGAAAAAGAAAAAGAAAATAAAAAAGGAAAGAAAAAAAAAAAAAAAAAAGAGCTCGCTAGGATGAAAACTTGATAAGGCGCCTAGGCAAAATTTAGAGCAAAAATAAGATGCATATTGATTTTAAAATCTAAATCCTAGCCAGTCAAAATCATGAAGAAAATAAGAGATAGTGAGATAAAGAAAAGAAAGGAAAGAGAAAATAAAAATAAGATTAAGAATTCTTGCGCACTTCAAACTACATCATTGGCACGTAAATTATCTCCAGGCTTCGTATTGTTCTAAACAAAGAAAAGCAATTGAAAATGAAAAAAGAGATTTGAAAGTATCAATTAGTCTCAAAATTTTGTGAGAGGCTTAATGGTTAAGTGGGCCTAAAGCAATGCAGATGTATCTTTGAGAAAAACAAAGAGAAATTTGGAGGGCTGATATTGCTTTGTGAGTATGATAGAATACAAATAAAAGACGATGTGTTATGAGGTTTGTAAAGATTGACTGGCTAGTGAAAAGGTTAAAAGAATCAAACATCAAATAAAGAAAAGTAAAGAAAAGAAAAGAAAAAAAAAAGAAAAAAAGAGAAAAATAAAAGAAGAAAATAAAAGGGAGAAGTAGTTACATGTCCTCATCATCATATTCAACGGCTACCACAAACAACCTATTTCAGAAAGAGCACTCATTGGATCCAAATGAAAACATGGCTCCAAAAGCTCGCCAATTCTTGAAGCTTTATTCTTTCAAGACCTCTATAGTATTTGAAATACACTTGACCTAATTCCCACTAGGGGATACGTAGGCAACCTGCTCGGTTCGGTCATCACCCCACCATCTCATGCTATCTTTCTTTCAGGCATTGACCGAACTACTTTGGATTTGATTCCCACTCGGGGATAAGTAGGCGAACCTCCCAAGGTTCTCGGTCCATAACCATCCCTAAACTGTAAGCATCACTCTTTTGTGCCTTTGGTTTCCTTCCTTCAGACTAGGGGCAAACTTACGTCTGCCTGGAGCCACATATACCGCCAAACCATGGGCAAAATTAATTTTCTGAACACCTTATTGGCTTATTTAATACCAAAAGCAATGCCTCCGAGTCCTATTCAAACTAGGGGCAAAATTTCTTTGCCAAAATCCCTCTATGCTAGAGGCCAGTTGTCAAGTCACCAAGTTTGTTTTGAAATGCTTTGAAAGGAGTGTCTTTTATTCTCTAAGCTAAAACATTAATTTGAAGCACACTCTAGACATGCAAAGAATCAGCTAAATCGAAAAAAGAATTTTTCAAAGTTTAGATTTATCAACAAAGCACTACCATTATAAGTTAAGGAATAAATGAAAGGTGAGATGATACATTATTCACGATGAAAGCACATTGATTCATAATAATATAGAATTTGAGTCAGTTGTCTTGTGTATTTGCTTTGTTAAGTCTGTCCTCCTTTGATGAGTCAATAATGATCTCAAATGTGTGGGTTTAAGATGATGAATAAATATTTGAAAAGTCTTCATGATTATCCCAAGAGCAATACGAGCAGAGATTTTGAACACTATCATAACATAATGCTAAAGTTGCAATATATGAAGAGTCCAAGACTAAGGCAAAGGTGACTTCCCTCTTTTGACAAAATCTAAATTTTTCTTCCAAAGGCCTGCAAATGCAGAAAATCATTCTTTCCAATCAACTCTGAGTCTAAGGAGACTTCCGAACATGTGTTAGTCCTCAATGACAGCTTCTCTAAGTATTAGTCCTTAATGGCAGCTTCCCTTCCTATGCGTTAATCCTCAATGGCAGCTACTCTTCATAAGCAATAATCCTTGATGGCAGCTTCTCTTCATAAGCATTAGTCCTCAATGGTAGCTTCTCTAAGCGTTAGTCCTCAATGGCAGCTTCCCTTCAATCTTCATTAGTCCTCAATGACAGCGTCATCTATATTACTCCTCAATGGCAATCTGCATTAGTCCTCAATGGTAGTATCATCTATGTTAGACCTTAATGGCATCTGTGTTAGTCCTCAATGGCAATCTACATTAGTCCTCAATGGCAGCATCATCGGTGTTAGTCCTCAATAGCAACCTTTTCTTAGTACTCACTGGCAATCCTCGTTAGCCCTCAATGGCAATCTTTGGTAGTCCTCAATGGCAATCCCCATTAGTCCTCAAAGGCAATCCTCGTTAGTCCTCAATGGCAATATCTATTAATCCTCAATGGAAATCCCCATTAGTCCTCAATAGAAATCTCTGTTAGGCCTCAATAGCAATCCTCATTAGTCCTCAATGATAATCTCTATTAGCCCTCAAAGGCAATCCCCGTTAGTCCTTAATGGCAATCTCTGTATGGTGATCTTCATTAAAGCCCTCAATGGCACTCCTTAATGGCACTTTTATTAGACCCCAAAGGCAATTCCTGTTAGTCTTCAATGGCAATCTCTTTTAATACTCTATGGCGATCTTCGTTAAGTCCTCAATGGCACTCCTCAATGGCAATTTTTTTTAATCCTCGATGGCATCTGTATTAGTCCTCAATGGAAACCTCGCATTCATATTAGTCCTCAATAATTCTTTGAGTTTCGTTCAAACTCTCGACTTTGAAAATTGAAATTCATCTTAGTCAAATTGACTCCGATATTGTAAATTGAAATTTTTGTTGAGTCGAATTGACTCCAATTTTGAAATTTGAAATTTTTGTTGAGTTGAATTGACTCTTATTTAGAATTTTGAGATTCTTGTTGAGTCAAACTGACTTCGATTTTTGAAATTTGAGTTCTTATAAGTCTGATTGACTCCTAATTTAGGAAATTTGAAAAGTTTTGAGTTTAAATTGACTCTCAATTTTGGAAATAAGAAATTGTTTTGAGTCAAATTGAATCCCGCACTACAAGAAAAAAGGCTTTTTATGTCACTTTTCATATTGTATTTATGTCACTTTTATTTTGAGTGACATAATTATTTCTTATAGGGTCTTTTTATGTCACTTTTTAAGTATTTATGTCACTTTTTTAAAAAAGTGACATAAATACCTGATTATTTATGTCATTTGTTTAAAAAAGTGACATAAATAATAACGTATTTATGTCAATTTTTAAAAAAGTGACATAAATAATAATTCTTTTATGTCACTTTTTAAAAAGTGACATAAATAAAAACGCGGTGGCAATTTTTGTAAATAATTTTTTTTTATGTCAGTTTTTATAAAAAGTGACATAAATAATGCTTATTACCCTAATTTTTTATGTCACTTTTTGAAAATTGAAACATTTTTAACAAAGTGACATAAAAGACGAAATGTGCGCGCGGGAAAGGGCTGGGAATAAAACTACAGATCCAAAAATTTTTCTCTCATCTCCCTCTCATCCATCTCCTCTCATCTCCCGCCTCCTCTCATCACCACCAACATCACCGCCGCCGCCGCCACCACATCCTCCGCGCGCCACCTCATCTCCTCTCATCTCCCGGCTCCTCTCATCTCCTCTCATCTCCTCCTCTCATCACCACTAGCATCACCACCGCCGACGCTAGCTGCCTCCGCCGCCACCACAATTAATCTCTATATGCCTATATAAGTGTGTATTTACACATCTGTGTGAGTGTGTGTGTGTGTGAATAAATAAGAGAGTAATTGATTGATTGTAGCTAGTTAATTAAGAGGTGAAATATGGATTGGGAATGGCTAGCTGGGTACTTGGAGGGCATGTGGAAGTCAGTTGTGGCCACTCTAGCGGTGGTTTTGGCCGTGGTTTTGTCATATTCCCATAAGTTAGGGTTAGAGGCCGAAATGGGTTAATTCAATTTTCAGAGCTTTTCTTCAGCTCTCTCTTATTGGGTTTGTTCTTCAGTTCATTTTCAGTCACGACAATGGAGGTTGGATTCTCCTTGCTTATCTTTTCATGGTACGGTATATATATTACTTCTCTTAATTAATTCTCTCTTGTTTTGTTTGTTTTGATGAGAATATATATATGTATATATATTATATATTGAAAGCAAATTAATTTGGTATAGATCGATTTCATTGTTTTCAAAAATTTTATCCGTGCTCTGTTTATTTCCTGGGTTGTAATGGTGTTATTGAGCTTTGCTTATTGATGAATAAAATGTTCAATTTCCGAAAAAAAATAAAAAATATTTCATCTGTGTCCACCGTGCAGGTTGCGTTAGGCGGTTACACCGCTGGCACACGTGCCAAATACGTTCCCTGTACGAAGTACATTGCTGGAGTCTCCATTTTAGCTGGAAGTGCTGTGACACTGTCTATACTAATTTTGATGAAGGTTTTCCCTTTCATAAAAATTTGCCTCTAGTAGTGTGCTTGTGCTTTTCATTTGGAGGCCATGTTCATAGTGCTAACATTCGTTTATTGACCTAGAAGCACTTCTTGCTCCTAAGAGCCTCTATACTACCTTTTAAATCTAAATCTTATCTTATGTCTTTGAAGGTTGAATCAATTATTGGAAAGAATGATGAAGCCATTATGAATTTTGAAAAGGTGAGTGGTCTTCGTTAATTATGTCATCGCAATAAAACATCAATTGCTGACTAACATCATCTTTTTTGCTGATATTCATTCGAGGTTCGATCCATTGATCCGTATGTTGTCACTTATATGGATGAATTTGCTATGCTTTTAAAGATAAAATCTGATCACTCCAAACTAAACAAGTTAGTGCGCAATTTGCTGAGTATTGATTCTACAAGACCTGAAGTTTTTGTGGCTTTGTCTATTTTGTGGGAGAAGAAAGATGAGAGAACAACTTTATCTTATGCTGAGAAGGTGCGGTTTACTTAATTCAAAAAGACCAAAATTTGTTTCCCTTTTTTATCAGTGTTTCTTACATTCACATCATTATTCTACCAGAGTATTCAAATTGATGAGAGGCACATATCAGGCTATATAATGAAGGTACTGTTTGCTTTTATCTACCATAAAATGGGATGTATTTATCAAATCATTAGGGTGGAACTTTCTTGTTGGAAAACCACATACATAATTTTATTTCAACTTCATGTGTTAAATTCATTGGTCATTCGAATTTGTCTATGACATTCTTCTAAACTTTCAGGGTAACTTTTCTTGTCAATGAATCGGCTAGAAGCAGCTGTAGTTGCCTTCAGGGGAGCACAAGAATTAAGACCTGATCTTCATTCCTATCAAGGTGTGTTTAGAGTACATACCAGTGAACCATTATGGTAAAACTTGGTCGTGAAGTACCAGTCGCTAGCATGGATAATAGCGAAAAAATCATATGGGCTAAGCATAATGAAATTCAAACTATTAATATTAAGAGTATGGATAACCTATTAGTGTTGTGTTGCGGCTGTTGCCTATAATGCTGGACGAGAGTCAGGTGTCAAGTATTTACTGTTTAACGTAGAAAATCTCAAAAATAAGATGCGGTTGGCTAGCCTAAATATATGTAATCTCATAACTATTTGCTGTTTACTTGCATGGTTTTTATAAAAAGTTCATTATAGGTATTTTTTGTGGTATGTAAATATATCAAGTTCGGATCATAATGATTTGAAAAGACTTGTAAGGTGTATTGCGAAATTCCATTGAATTTTCTGGCAATAAAAAGCCAAAGACCGTTTTTTAGTTTGCTTAGTTCTAGAAGGGGATTTAGGCTTGATGATGGTTTGGATGAAAGAGGCTTCGACATTGATTCCCACCTGTTACTCAAAATCTTTCTTTCTTCTCTGCATGCTCTTCTTCTTGATGTTGAATAGATAAGGGGGTTTGTCTTTCATTTTCATTCATGCTTGCTCAATGGACACTGAAGAAATTCATGGTTATCCTTTGAATTGTATGTTGGTGATGCATTTCCTTCAGCACAATTCTTTTCTGCAAAACAAAGTCTCGGATTCTTTATTTCCTTTTTTAATGTGTCTCTTCCCTCCTCTCATTTTTATTCTTAGATGTCGCTAATATTTTGTCCCTAAAACTGCTTTCTTCTGATGAATGCAGCTTGAGATGGCAGAGGATTGTTTAAAGCGGGCAATGGATATGAGTGGTTTGTTGCTACTCTATTCTTCCTTAGGAGATGCAGAAGGAATGTCAAAACTTGCATCTCTTGCAAAAGAGCATGGAAAGAACAACGTTGCATTTCTTTGTCTATTCATGTTAGCGTAATTGGAAGAGTGCCTGCAATTGTTGATTGACAGGTAGTTCAATTTATGATCTGCTCAAAGTTTTGTAATTTAGTAGTCATGATGCTACTCTGAATTGCCTTCTCTCTGCAGCAATCGGATACCCGAGGCTGCTTTAATGGCAAGGTCTTTTCTTCCAAGCAAGGTTTCGGAGATAGTTAACATTTGGAGAAAATCTATTAATAAGGTGACTTTAATCTTCCTTTCTTTGGGCCCACTTTAGATTTTGTTAATTCGGAGCTTGGGTCATCTCATTCATAGGGATTCTGTAGAAGTTGCCTTACTTTTGTGCTTTTCTAGATTATCTTGTTTTCTTTTGGGCGCCATTACTGTTCGGAGGACTAGATGAGCAGGGGTGGAGGCACATGGAATCCAGTAGGGGCACATGGCCCCACTTAATTTTTAAAATTTGTTTTCTTACCACACGTTTGGTCTTCGTTAACCAAACGTCACGAAACCTTACTCGCACCTCAAACATGCCTAAATAAACTTTCGGGAACTAACGGAATGCAATATGGATTCACGCTTCGCAAATAATGCGAAAAAATGACTTTAGGATAACTTAGACTTGAAAATTCTTAGTTTTAGGGTTTTGAGTAGTGAATCGATAAACCGCTTAACCAAACGCCACGAAACCTTACACGCACCTCAAACATGCATATATAAACTTGCGGGAAATAACAGAATGCATTACAGATTCACGCTTCACAAATAATGAGAAAAAATGACTTTAGGATCACTTAGACTACAAAATTCTTAGTTTTAGGGGTTTTGAGTAGTGAATCGGTAAACCGCTAAACCAAATGCCACGAAACCTTACAGGCACCTCAAAAATGCCTAAATAAACTTGCGGGAATTAACGGAATGCATAACGGATTCACGGTTCACAAAAAATGCGAAAAAATGCCTCTTTAGTCAGTTAGGCTTGAAAAAACGTAGTTTTGGGGGTTTTGAGTAGTGAATCGGTAAACCGCTTAACCAAACGCCACGAAACCTTACACGTACCTCAAACATGCCTAAATAAACTTGTAGGAACTAACAGAAAGCATTACGGATTCACGCTTCGCAAATAATGCGAAAAAATGACTTTACGATCACTTAGACTTGAAAATTCTTAGTTTTAGGGGTTTTGAGTAGTGAAACGGTAAACCGCTTAACCAAATGCAACAAAACCTTAAACGCACATCAAACATGCATAGATACACTTGCGGGAACTAACAGAATGAATAACGCATTCACGGTTCACAAAAATGCAAAAAAATGACTCTTTAGTCACTTAGGCTTGAAAAAACGTAGTTTTGGGGGGTTTGAGCAGTGAATCGGTAAACCGCTAAACCAAACACCACAAAACCTTACACGCACCTCAAAAATGCCTAAATAAACTTGGGGGAATTAACGGAATGCATAACGGTTTCACGGTTCACAAAAAATGCGAAACAAAATGCCTCTTTAGTCACTTAGGCTTGAAAAAACGTAGTTTTGGGGATTTTGAGTACTGAATCGGTAAACCGCTTAACCAAACACCACGAAACCTTACACGCACCTCAAACATGCATATATAAACTCGCGGGAACTAACGGAATGGATTACGGATTCACGCTTCGCAAATAATGCGAAAAAATGACTTTAGGATCACTTGGACTTGAAAATTCTTAGTTTTAGGGGTTTTGAGTAGTGAATCGGTAAACCGCTAAACCAAATGCCACGAAACCGTACACGTAGCTCAAAAATGCCAAAATAAACTTGCGGGAATTAACAGAATGCATAACGGATTCACGGTTCACAAAAAATGCGACAAAATGCCTCTATAGTCACTTAGGCTTGAAAAAACGTAGTTTTGGGGGTTTTGAATAGTGAATCGGTAAACCGCTTAACCAAACGCCACGAAACCTTACACGCACCTCAAACATGCATAAATAAACTTTTGGGAACTAACGGAATGTATAACGGATTCAGTGTTCACAATAAATGCGAAAAAATGCCTCTTTAGTCACTTAGGCATTAAAAAACGTAGTTTTTGTGGTTTTGAGTAGTGAATCGGTACACCGCTTAACCAAACACGAAGAAACCTTACATGCACCTCAAAAATGCCTAAATAAACTTGCTGGAATTAACAGAATGCATAACGGATTCACGGTTCACAAAAAATGCGAAAAAAGGCCTCTTTAGTCACTTAGGCTTGAAAAAACGTAGTTTTGGGGGTTTTGAGTAGTGAATCGGTAAACCGCATAACCAAATGCCACGAAACCTTACACGCACCTCAAATATGCATATATAAACATGCAGGAACTAACGGAATGCATTACAGATTCACGTTTCGCAAATAATGCGAAAAAATGACTTTACGATCACTTAGACTTGAAAATTCTTAGTTTTAGGGGTTTTGAGTAGTGAATCGGTAAACCGCTAAACCAAATGCCATGAAACCTTACACGCACCTCAAAAATACCTAAATAAACTTGTGGGAATTAACGGAATGAATAACGGATTCACGGTTCACAAAAAATGCGAAAAAAATGCCTTTTTAGTCACTTAGGCTTGAAAAAACGTAGTTTTGGGGGTTTTGAGTAGTGAATCGGTAAACCGCTTAACCAAACGCCATGAAATATTACACGCACCTCAAAACATGCCTAAATAAACTTGCAGGAACTAACGGAAAGCATTATGCATTCACGCTTCGCAAATAATGCGAAAAAATGACTTTAGGATCACTTAGACTTGAAAATTCTTAGTTTTAGGGGTTTGGAGTAGTGAAACGGTAAACCGCTTAACCAAATGCCACAAAACCTTTCACGCACCTCAAACTTGCCTAAATAAACTTGCAGGAACTAACGGAATGTATTACGGATTCACACTTCGCAAATAATGCAAAAAAATGACTTTAGGATCACTTAGACTTGAAAATTCTTAGTTTTAAGGGTTTTGAGTAGTGAAACGGTAAACCGCTTAACCAAACGTCACGAAATCTTACACGCACATCAAACATGTATAAATAAACTTGCAGGAACTAACGGAATGAATAATGCATTCACAGTTCACAAAAAATGCGAAAAAATGACTCTTTAGTCACTTAGGCTTGAAAAAACGTAGTTTTGGGGGTTTTGAGCAGTGAATCGGTAAACCGCTAAACCAAACGCCACGAAACCTTACACGCACCTCAAAAATGCCTAAATAAACTTGCGGGAATTAACGGAATGAATAACGGATTCACCGTTCACAAAAAATGCGAAAATATGCCTCTTTAGTCACTTAGGCTTGAAAAAACGTAGTTTTGGGGATTTTGAGTAGTGAATCGGTAAACCGCTTAACAAAATGCCACGAAACCTTACACGCACCTCAAACATGCATATGTAAACTTGCAGGAACTAACAGAATGCATTACGGATTCACGCTTCGCAAATAATGCGAAAAAATGACTTTAGGATCACTTAAACTTGAAAATTCTTAGTTTTAGGGGTTTTGAGTAGTGAATCGGTAAACCGCTAAACCAAATGCCACGATACCTTACACGCACCTCAAAAATGCCAAAATAAATTTGCAGGAATTAACGGAATGCATAACAGATTCAGGGTTCACAGAAAATGCGAAAAAATGCCTCTTTAGTCACTTAGGCTTGAAAAAAATGTAGTTTTGGGGGTTTTGAGTAGTGAATCGGTAAACCGCTTAACCAAACGCCAAGAAACCTAACACGCACCTCAAAAATGCATAAATCAACTTGCGGGAACTAACGGAATGTATAACGGATTCACTGTTCACAATAAATGTGAAAAAATGCCTCTTTAGTCACTTAGGCTTTAAAAAACGTAGTTTTTGTGGTTTTGAGTAGTGAATCAGTACACCGCTTAACCAAACACGAAGAAACCTTACTCGCACCTCAAATATACCTAAATAAACTTACTGGAATTAACAGAATGCATAACGAATTCACGGTTCACAAAAAATGCGAAAAAAGGCCTCTTTAGTCACTTAGGCTTGAAAAAATGTAGTTTTGGGGGTTTTGAGTAGTGAATCGGTAAACTGCATAACCAAACGCCACGAAACCTTACACGCACCTCAAACATGCATATATAAACATGCAGGAACTAACGGAATGCATTACAGATTCACGTTTCGCAAATAATGCGAAAAAATGACTTTACGATCACTTAGACTTGAAAATTCTTAGTTTTAGGGGTTTTGAGTAGTGAATCGGTAAACCGCTAAACCAAATGCCATGAAACCTTACACGCAGCTCAAAAATGCCAAAATAAACTTGCGGGAATTAACAGAATGCATAACGGATTCACGGTTCACAAAAAATGCGAAAAAATGCCTCTTTAGTCACTTAGGCTTGAAAAAACGTAGTTTTGGGGGTTTTGAGAAGTGAATCGGTAAACCGCTTAACCAAACGCCACGAAACCTTACACGCACCTCAAACATGCATAAATAAACTTTTGGGAACTAACGGAATGTATAACGGATTCAGTGTTCACAATAAATGCGAAAAAATGCCTCTTTAGTCACTTAGGCTTTAAAAAACGTAGTTTTTGTGGTTTTGAGTAGTGAATCGGCACACCGCTTAACCAAACACGAAGAAACCTTACATGCACCTCAAACATGCCTAAATAAACTTTCTGGAATTAACAGAATGCATAACGGATTCACGGTTCACAAAAAATGCGAAAAAAGGCCTCTTTAGTCACTTAGGCTTGAAAAAACGTAGTTTTGGGGGTTTTGAGTAGTGAATCGGTAAACCGCATAACCAAATGCCACGAAACCTTACACGCACCTCAAACATGCATATATAAACATGCAGGAACTAACGGAATGCATTACAGATTCACGTTTCGCAAATAATGCGAAAAAATGACTTTACGATCTCTTAGACTTGAAAATTCTTAGTTTTAGGGGTTTTGAGTAGTGAATCGGTAAATCGCTAAACCAAATGCCATGAAACCTTACACGCACCTCAAAAATACCTAAATAAACTTGTGGGAATTAACGGAATGCATAACGGATTCACGGTTCACAAAAAATGCGAAAAAAATGCCTCTTTAGTCACTTAGGCTTGAAAAAACGTAGTTTTGGGGGTTTTGAGTAGTGAATCGGTAAACCGCTTAACCAAACGCCATGAAATATTACACGCACCTCAAAACATGCCTAAATAAACTTGCAGGAACTAACGGAAAGCATTATGCATTCACGCTTCGCAAATAATGCGAAAAAATGACTTTAGGATCACTTAGACTTGAAAATTCATAGTTTTAGGGGTTTGGAGTAGTGAAACGGTAAACCGCTTAACCAAATGCCACAAAACCTTTCACGCACCTCAAACTTGCCTAAATAAACTTGCGGGAACTAACGGAATGTATTACGGATTCACACTTCGCAAATAATGCAAAAAAATGACTTTAGGATCACTTAGACTTGAAAATTCTTAGTTTTAAGGGTTTTGAGTAGTGAAACGGTAAACCGCTTAACCAAACGTCACGAAATCTTACACGCACATCAAACATGTATAAATAAACTTGCAGGAACTAACGGAATGAATAATGCATTCACAGTTCACAAATAATGCGAAAAAATGACTCTTTAGTCACTTAGGCTTGAAAAAACGTAGTTTTGGGGGTTTTGAGCAGTGAATCGGTAAACCGCTAAACCAAACGCCACGAAACCTTACACGCACCTCAAAAATGCCTAAATAAACTTGCGGGAATTAACGGAATGAATAACGGATTCACCGTTCACAAAAAATGCGAAAATATGCCTCTTTAGTCACTTAGGCTTGAAAAAACGTAGTTTTGGGGATTTTGAGTAGTGAATCGGTAAACCGCTTAACAAAATGCCACGAAACCTTACACGCACCTCAAACATGCATATGTAAACTTGCAGGAACTAACAGAATGCATTACGGATTCACGCTTCGCAAATAATGCGAAAAAATGACTTTAGGATCACTTAAACTTGAAAATTCTTAGTTTTAGGGGTTTTGAGTAGTGAATTGGTAAACCGCTAAACCAAATGCCACGATACCTTACACGCACCTCAAAAATGCCAAAATAAATTTGCAGGAATTAACGGAATGCATAACAGATTCAGGGTTCACAGAAAATGCGAAAAAATGCCTCTTTAGTCACTTAGGCTTGAAAAAAATGTAGTTTTGGGGGTTTTGAGTAGTGAATCGGTAAACCGCTTAACCAAACGCCAAGAAACCTAACACGCACCTCAAAAATGCATAAATCAACTTGCGGGAACTAACGGAATGTATAACGGATTCACTGTTCACAATAAATGTGAAAAAATGCCTCTTTAGTCACTTAGGCTTTAAAAAACGTAGTTTTTGTGGTTTTGAGTAGTGAATCAGTACACCGCTTAACCAAACACGAAGAAACCTTACTCGCACCTCAAATATACCTAAATAAACTTGCTGGAATTAACAGAATGCATAACGGATTCACGGTTCACAAAAAATGCGAAAAAAGGCCTCTTTAGTCACTTAGGCTTGAAAAAATGTAGTTTTGGGGGTTTTGAGTAGTGAATCGGTAAACTGCATAACCAAACGCCACAAAACCTTACACGCACCTCAAACATGCATATATAAACATGCAGGAACTAACGGAATGCATTACAGATTCACGTTTCGCAAATAATGCGAAAAAATGACTTTACGATCACTTAGACTTGAAAATTCTTAGTTTTAGGGGTTTTGAGTAGTGAATCGGTAAACCGCTAAACCAAATGCCATGAAACCTTACACGCAGCTCAAAAATGCCAAAATAAACTTGCAGGAATTAACAGAATGCATAACGGATTCACGTTTCACAAAAAATGCGAAAAAATGCCTCTTTAGTCACTTAGGCTTGAAAAAACGTAGTTTTGGGGGTTTTGAGAAGTGAATCGGTAAACCGCTTAACCAAACGCCACGAAACCTTACACGCACCTCAAACATGCATAAATAAACTTTTGGGAACTAACGGAATGTATAACGGATTCAGTGTTCACAATAAATGCGAAAAAATGCCTCTTTAGTCACTTAGGCTTTAAAAAACGTAGTTTTTGTGGTTTTGAGTAGTGAATCGGTACACCGCTTAACCAAACACGAAGAGACCTTACATGCACCTCAAACATGACTAAATAAACTTTCTGGAATTAACAGAATGCATAACGGATTCACGGTTCACAAAAAATGCGAAAAAAGGCCTCTTTAGTCACTTAGGCTTGAAAAAACGTAGTTTTGGGGGTTTTGAGTAGTGAATCGGTAAACCGCATAACCAAATGCCACGAAACCTTACACGCACCTCAAACATGCATATATAAACATGCAGGAACTAACGGAATGCATTACAGATTCACGTTTCGCAAATAATGCGAAAAAATGACTTTACGATCACTTAGACTTGAAAATTCTTAGTTTTAGGGGTTTTGAGTAGTGAATCGGTAAACCGCTAAACCAAATGCCATGAAACCTTACACGCACCTCAAAAATACCTAAATAAACTTGTGGGAATTAACGGAATGCATAACGGATTCACGGTTCACAAAAAATGCGAAAAAAATGCCTCTTTAGTCACTTAGGCTTGAAAAAACGTAGTTTTGGGGGTTTTGAGTAGTGAATCGGTAAACCGCTTAACCAAACGCCATGAAATATTACACGCACCTCAAAACATGCCTAAATAAACTTGCAGGAACTAACGGAAAGCATTATGCATTCACGCTTCGCAAATAATGCGAAAAAATGACTTTAGGATCACTTAGACTTGAAAATTCTTAGTTTTAGGGGTTTGGAGTAGTGAAACGGTAAACCGCTTAACCAAATGCCACAAAACCTTTCACGCACCTCAAACTTGCCTAAATAAACTTGCGGGAACTAACGGAATGTATTACGGATTCACACTTCGCAAATAATGCAAAAAAATGACTTTAGGATCACTTAGACTTGAAAATTCTTAGTTTTAAGGGTTTTGAGTAGTGAAACGGTAAACCGCTTAACCAAATGTCACGAAATCTTACACGCACATCAAACATGTATAAATAAACTTGCAGGAACTAACGGAATGAATAATGCATTCACAGTTCACAAATAATGCGAAAAAATGACTCTTTAGTCACTTAGGCTTGAAAAAACGTAGTTTTGGGGGTTTTGAGCAGTGAATCGGTAAACCGCTAAACCAAACGCCACGAAACCTTACACGCACCTCAAAAATGCCTAAATAAACTTGCGGGAATTAACGGAATGAATAACGGATTCACCGTTCACAAAAAATGCGAAAATATGCCTCTTTAGTCACTTAGGCTTGAAAAAACGTAGTTTTGGGGATTTTGAGTAGTGAATCGGTAAACCGCTTAACAAAATGCCACGAAACCTTACACGCACCTCAAACATGCATATGTAAACTTGCAGGAACTAACAGAATGCATTACGGATTCACGCTTCGCAAATAATGCGAAAAAATGACTTTAGGATCACTTAAACTTGAAAATTCTTAGTTTTAGGGGTTTTGAGTAGTGAATCGGTAAACCGCTAAACCAAATGCCACGATACCTTACACGCACCTCAAAAATGCCAAAATAAATTTGCAGGAATTAACGGAATGCATAACAGATTCAGGGTTCACAGAAAATGCGAAAAAATGCCTCTTTAGTCACTTAGGCTTGAAAAAAATGTAGTTTTGGGGGTTTTGAGTAGTGAATCGGTAAACCGCTTAACCAAACGCCAAGAAACCTAACACGCACCTCAAAAATGCATAAATCAACTTGCGGGAACTAACGGAATGTATAACGGATTTACTGTTCACAATTAATGTGAAAAAATGCCTCTTTAGTCACTTAGGCTTTAAAAAACGTAGTTTTTGTGGTTTTGAGTAGTGAATCGGTACACCGCTTAACCAAACACCACGAAACCTTACATGCACCTCAAACATGCCTAAATAAACTTGCAGGAATTAACGAAAAGCATTACGGATTCACGCTTCGCAAATAATGCGAAAAAATGACTTTATGATCACTTAGACTTGAAAATTCTTAGTTTTAGGGGTTTTGAGTAGTGAAACGGTAAACCGCTTAACCAAATGCCACGAAACCTTACACGCACCTCAAACATGCCTAAATAAACTTACAGGAACTAACGGAAAGCATTACAGATTCACACTTCACAAATAATGCGTAAAAATGACTTTAGGATCACTTAGACTTGAATATTCTTAGTTTTAGGGGTTTTGAGTAGTGAAACATTAAACCGCTTAACCAAATGTCACGAAAACTTACACGCACATCAACCATGCATAAATAAACTTGCAGGAACTAACGGAATGAATAACGCATTCACGGTTCACAAATAATGCAAAAAAATGACTCTTTAGTCACTTAGGCTTGAAATAACGTAGTTTTGGGGGTTTTGAGCAGTGAATCGGTAAACCGCTAAACCAAACGCCACGAAACCTTACACGCACCTCAAAAATGCCTAAATAAACTTGCGGGAATTAAAGGAATGAATAACGGATTCATGGTTCGCAAAAAATGCGAAAAAATGCCTCTTTAGTCACTTAGGCTTGAAAAAATGTAGTTTTGGGGATTTTGAGTAGTGAATAGGTAAACCGCTTAACAAAACGCCACGAAACCTTACACGCACCTCAAACATGCATATGTAAAATTGCGGAGAACTAACAGAATGCATTACGGATTCACGCTTCGCAAATAATGCAAAAAAATGACTTTAGGATCACTTAAACTTGAAAATTCTTAGTTTTAGGGGTTTTGAGTGGTGGATCGGTAAACCGCTAAACCAAATGCCACGATACCTTACACGCACCTCAAAAATGCCAAAATAAACTTGCAGGAATTAACGGAATGCATAACGGATTCACGGTTCACAAAAAATGCGAAAAAATGCCTCTTTAGTCACTTAGGTTTGAAAAAACGTAGTTTTGGGGGTTTTGAGTAGTGAATCGGTAAACCGCTTAACCAAACACCACGAAACCTAACACGCACCTCAAAAATGCATAAATCAACTTGCGGGAACTAACGGAATGTATAACGGATTCACTGTTCACAATAAATGCGAAAAAATGCCTCTTTAGTCACGTAGGCTTTAAAAAACGTAGTTTTTGTGGTTTTGAGTAGTGAATCGGTACACCGCTTAACCAAACGCCATGAAACCTTACATGCACCTCAAACATGCCTAAATAAACTTGCAGGAATTAACGAAAAGCATTACAGATTCACGCTTCGCAAATAATGCAAAAAAATGACTTTAGGATCACTTAGACTTGAAAATTCTTAGTTTTAGGGGTTTTGAGTAGTGAAACGGTAAACCGCTTAACCAAATGCCACAAAACCTTACACGCACCTCAAACATGCCTAAATAAACTTGCAGGAACTAACGGAAAGCATTACAGATTCACACTTCACAAATAATGCGAAAAAATGACTTTAGGATCACTTAGACTTGAATATTCTTAGTTTTAGGGGTTTTGAGTAGTGAAACGGTAAACCGCTTAACCAAATGCCACGAAACCTTACACGTACTTTAAACTTGCCTAAATAAACTGGCAGGAACTAACAGAATGCATTACGGATTCACGCTTCGCAAATAATGCGAAAAAATGACTTTAGGATCACTTAAGACTTGAAAATTCTTAGTTTTAGGGTTTTGAGTAGTGAAACGGTAAACCACTTAAGAAAATGCCACGAAACCTTACACGCACCTCAAACATGCCTAAATTAACTTGTAGGAACTAACGGATTGAATAACGTATTCACGATTCATAAATAATGTGAAAAATGATTCTCTAGTCACTTAGGCTTGAAAAAACGTAGTTTTGGGGGTTTTGAGTAGTGAATCGGTAAACCGCTTAACCAAACACCATGAAACCTTACAAGCACCTCAAACATGCCTAAATAAACTTGCCGGAACTAACGGAATGCATAACGGATTCACGGTTCACAAATAATGCGAAAAAATGATTTTTAGTCACTTAGGCTTGAAAAAATGTATTTTTGGGGGTTTTGAGTAGTGAATCGGTAAACCGGTTAACCAAACGCCACGAAACCTTACACGCACCTCAAAAATGTTTAAATAAACTTGCGGGAATTAACGGAATGCATAACGGATTCACGGTTCACAAAAAATGCGAAAATGACTCTTTTATCATTTCAAGTCCCCGAACACATTGTGGTCTCTCAAAACCCCCAAACTTAGTTTTACTCTTTTATTATTTTATATACAACTAATTAATGAAAACTTTATCTTTTTTGTAGGTACAAAGTTTCATATTTTGATGGAAGGTTTTAACAAACAAACCACTCTTTTTGTTGGGCTAATTCTTTTTTGCTGCTTTCATAGGTTTGTTTGTACTTTTTGATGAATATGTAATATGTATATCTTATTAGATTTGCACTTGACTCAGATCGATTGTATATTTTTTTTGTTCATCCCAATTAATTGGTTGATATTGAGATGAATCTATGAAATTTAGTAGTTGAAATATTGAGTTGGATTTAATTTTGTACAGGGTGAATGCATGGTATTGTATATATGTACAGGGTGGTATATATTGTTTTTACAGGGTGGTATTTATGTCACTTTTTCAACATTTATGTCACTTTTAAGGCTTTTATGTAATTATTTTGTTTGGTATTTATGTCACTTTTCTACTTTTATGTCATTTTAGATTAAAAGTGACAAATAAAATGACATTTATGTCACTTTTAAGTATTTATGTCACTTTTAAGACTTGGATGTAATAATTTTGTTTGGTATTTATGTCACTTTTCTACTTTTATGTCACTTTAGGTTAAAAGTGACATAAATAATATTTTATTTATGTCACTTTGAAGTATTTATGTCACTTTTTATTAACAAATGTGTTGTTTTTATGAAACATTTATGTCACTTTTTATAAAGTATTTATGTCACTTTTAAAACATTTATGTCACTTTTTACTGGAAAAAAAAGTGACATAAATACCTATTTATGTCACTGTTTAAGTGACATAAAAGGCCTTTTTCCTTGTAGTGCCGACTTAGAAGAAAATAGAAATTAAATTAAGTTTGAATGACTCCCAATTTTAGAAATTTGAATTGAGTTGAGTTTGAGTGACTCCGAATTGGTGAAATTGAATTTGTTTGACACTGACTGACTCCTAATGTGCAAAGTGAAATAATTTGAGTCTGTTGAACTCCCAGTTTTAGAAATTTGAAAAAGATTTAAGTCTGTTGGACTCCCGTTTGGAAAGTAAATTGAATTGATTGTGAATTGATTTTGAGTTTGATTGACTCCCGATCATAGAAATTTGAATAAGATTTGAGACTAACAGACTCTGAATTTTTGAAAATGAATTGAATTGAGTTTGACTGACTCCCGATTTTGAAGATTGAAATGAGCAAACATATCCGACAGAGCCGAAGGGCTACAGAGACTAGAGAGCAAACCTGCGTTGGCACTGGGCATAAGGCGTGAAGCGCAGCCCAGTCAATCGCACTATTCGATTGGGCTAAAGAGCTGCAGATACCAAGAGCAAACGTATTTGTGCGGGGCCGAAGTCTTGCATATACCAAAGTGCAAACGTATCTATGCGGGGCCAAAGTGCTGCATTTACCAAGAGTAAACATATCTATGCATGGCCAAAATGTTACAGATACCATGAGCAAACGTATCTGTGCGAGGCCGAAGTACTACAGATACCAAGAGCAAACGTGTCTGTGCGGGGCCGAAGTGCTACAGATACTAAAGAACAAAAGTATCTGTGCGGGCTTTAAATTCTGCGGATAACAAGAGTAAACGTTTTTGTGCGGGGCTGAAGGGCTGTGGATACTTATAGCAAACATGCGTTGACACTGAGGCATAATGCGTCAAGCGTAGTCCAATCAATTGCATTTTGAAGAGAGCAAACTTGCATTGGCACCAGGGCGTAGTGTGTGAAGTGTAGTCCAACCAATTACAATCTGATAGAGCGAATATGCGTTGACACCGGGGCATATGGTGCGAAGCCCAATCCCGTCAATTACACTATCCAATAGGGCCGAAGGGCTACAGATTGCTGAGATGGCCATGAATAACGAAAAGCACTTATCTGGGGGACCAAGGTGGTTATGAATAATGAAAACCCAAGCATTAGAAACATAGGGCATGGAATGCATCTATAAAAATCAAAACAATATGATTTTGAATCATTGCATTGCCATTGCATGAAAGCATGAAACATGAAATTGCATTGGCAGCCATCACTGCATAAGCATGCGCATCGCGGTAGATACGTGCATTCATCCGTATGCTTATTTGTGGTTATGTGTGTTTGTCCCATATTCAAACTACGTCCTGATCTGATTCCCCTTAGGATACGTAGGCAGCTCACCATTGAGCACGATCGACATTGACTATTTCTACGACTTTTTTGCAAAGCATCTTGTTTTTACTTAAGTTCGACAGCCTGATCAAAGGCTTGTCTTCTCACATGCTTCAACATTCACTTGTGACACGTGTTGCCTCACAAGCTCTACTGAAGAGGGGCAAATTGTAGACATCCTAATTTTGACTGATTGTAAAACTTAAGGGGATTTACCTCTAGAAATCAATGATGAATAATGTCCCGATGATTTTATTCAAGTTCATTGCTTCGACTTCTGAAAAGCTTTTAGTTCTCGAAGCATGCTCCTAATACCCATAGATTTGGCCAATCACTGACCACCAGTCTCGGGCTCACTCGATCACGTGTTACTTTATAAAAAAAAATGGATTAGATTTTTTTAATAATAATATAATATTTTCTAAAAATAACCTTGTTTCCATATTTCTAGATTCAAAAAGAAGAAGAAGAAAGATATTATGTTTAGAGACTCATATGCTTAATTTGGATTTAAAATGAAAATATGTGTATATATATAAGAAAAGAAAAATAATGAAAGAAAGTCTCCCATGTGATTTGGAGAGTTAAAGATTCCTTAGCATACTCCTAACCAAATCAAAATACCCAAAGAACCCTTTCTTGGGCACCAATCTCCCATGTGCTTTGAAGATTAGCAATGCTCTAGAATGTTCCTTTATTCCACCCAACCAATTAAAATGCCTTTCAAGTTCCTTGGAATTACATAGAAATGCCATGGAGAGTTAAAGATGTCATAGAATATTTCTTTATTCCTAACCCACCCTAAATTGACCTATCTACCCTTGTCTTAGCCACCAAGGAAATCAAAGTCTATTAAAAACTCATTTTTCTCATTTTGTAGAGATTGGATTCTTGAATTATATAGAGATATATTGAGAGAGCTCTAGAGAAAAAGATAGAGAGAAAAAATCCGCCAAATCTCATACCCAAATCCCACCAAAGCTCTACCCAATTCACACAAGTCATCAAATCACCATTAAAGGAGCTTGAAGCTTAAGGAAGAAGAAGAGGTAAATCCGTAAGCCAACTTATCATATGTATGTAATTTTGCACACTTTTTCATTTTGCTTCAGTAAATCCTCTGTTAGATTTTGATCAACGAAATTTTATAAGTTCATGATCCGTTAGATCAAGCTGACTAATTAGAGTTTGTCCCTAACCCGTAAATCCACCACTAAATTTTTTTTTGTCTTAATTATATGGTTAACATGGTTGGATCATGAGTCTTGCAAGGTAATCACTCTGTTCGAAATTCCATAACAATAAGTCAGTATTAAATTGCTTAGATCGGAGCTTTAAACCAAGATTTTGAGCTTCAAAAAATTGTTTCCTTGAAGTTAAAGGAGTTAAAACGATCCCCTTAAAAGATTGAAAAGATTCTAATTCGTTTACTATTTTTAAAAAATTGCACAAGATCTCTGGACAAAGAGTTTATAAATTCTGAGTAGTGTCTGGTCATGGTCTAATTCCCAGAGATCGGACTATTTGATTCTTGATTTTCATTTTGGCTAGACACTAGACTCACAGAGGCACCTTGTGTCCAAAATTCATTAAGATCAAATCATGGGAACCATGAGCTTCTTATTTTTGAATATTTGATTCCTTCTTTGTAATATATTTGGTAAACCTTGTAAATGATGGTCCAAACAGTTTTTCTATGACCCAAGACTTAAATTATGTTTTGAATAAAGTAAATTAAGCTTAAATCCGGAGGCTAAATGATCCAAATCAATGAATGATTCTCAGCTTGTTAATGTTCATGCATTCTTTATCATCACATGTGTATTGATTCTTGTAATCTAGGACATTGTTTTGTATTGTAATAAGCCATAATAGGTTAAGCCTAGTTATGGATTCATTTTAATCATGTTGAGATTATATCATCTTTATATGGACATTGCATTGGCTCCTAATTGAGTCTTGTATATCTATAGAGGTGTTATGATTTCCACAAATTGGAAGGAATTCATGATTTTGTCAACTTTCTCTATGTTTGCTAGATTTAAGCTACGAGTTTGGTATATATTTAGGATTTGATATTATATTGTGTCCAAAGCATATGGACTAACCTTTGTTTTGTAGCGCTATTTAGGTATGGCTTCTTGAACCACCCTTTATTTTTGTTTTATTTGATTTTTTTTTCGACTTCATGCGTGACACCTTAGATTTGTGTTTGCCTTATGTGTATATATGTGTTAGAGACTTTTTTCTAGGTTTTCTATTTTTGTATGCATTGCACGTTTCTAAATCGCAGCTGGATCCCGGGTAAGTTTCCTTGTTCTCCATTGCATATCATTTTGTTTGATATTTGAACTATGTGGTTTTGTATGTTGTTTTATTATTAGCAATCTTACACCCTTTTCAACATGCTTTTGTAATGTATATTTATTTCTATGTATTAGTTGAGAGCAGACTTAGATTATTAAATTGATTAAAAGGATGTTGAGTAGAAGCCTATCACGAGATATGATGAGAGGGGGTGGGGTGTTTTAGTCAGCTGGGCTCCTTCCCCTCTCATACCATAATCTCCAAACCTATAAATCTCTGGTTTTCAAAAAGATCAGTTTGCTTTTCAAATGATTTCTTAATTTTTTTTCTAAAAAAATTATGTGGCGACTCGTATTTGAATTTGAAAAAGTTTAAAAGCGTGGCTAGCCTGCGATATCCACACTTGTCCTATACTTAGCTTAATATGTACCAGTAAACAAAGTATATAAAGCAACAGGGAAGATAAATAAACTTAAATTACACTGTCTTAAAATAATATCTATTAGGCACAAGTCACCTTTATTCAAATAAAACATTGTCCTAAAAATATAAAAACATCCCCATTCCTTTCTAGCTAGCATAATCATAGTGTCCTGCATAATCATTTCCTAAATATTTTGGGTGTCCAGGACAAAGTAAAGTCATCAGCTAATGTAAGTCGTGTGAGTATAATGAGCACACAAACAATGTATATAAAAGTACATTAATCATCTTCACATTTAGTACCTTACAGTACAGTTAATGAATAGTTAAATCAATTACATAAGATCGTGAATGAACAATGTAACCATCTCATCTTACTTACTCTTTCATCTCAACCACAATCTCTCTACTCATTCGGTTCGCCAGAACCATCCGGCACAAGGCCGTTGTTTTAGATCAATCTACCGTATCTGAGTCGGCTTGGGCTCAATCCTTCCTAATTAATCTACCGTATCCGAATCGGCCTGGAATAATCAAGGTGACACAAGACTCTGACTAGTCTACTGTATCTGAGTCAGCCTAGGCTTAATCCTTCCTAATTAACCTTCCGTATCTAAGTCGGCCTGGGATAATTAAGGTGACACAATCCAAGACACCCTCTCTTTACTTATTTCTCACAAACACCTGTTTTGAAATCAAACGACCCCTTTCCAATATGCCAACTCGACTATGCAAGTGTACGACTTGTTTTATTTATGAGCTTCTTGGCATAAATGTAATACATTAACACGTGTGATTATATCTATTCAAACCACGTTATAATATTTTGATCATAGAAACTTCTTTCAAAATAGTATTAATGACATATTAGTTGGGTACACCAAGAGCTCTTTAGCTCGGCTAAACGATTCAGCTCAACTCAGCCAGAGGAGTTCAGCTCATCTCAGCTCAGCCAAAAGAGGTCAACTTAGCTCAGCCAAAAGGAGTTTAGCTCAACTTGGCCAAAAGAGTTCAGCTCAGCCAACTCAGCTCTTCTGCTCGTCGTCTTCAACCTCTAGCTACTGGGTTCTCTGTTACACTTCGAGTTTTTCAAACCTAATCTAAAAAGGACTTGTAATATATCATTCTCTTCATTTTTCTATGTAGATTACGAATATATATGTTTGGATCCTTGAATTTTACCGTAGCTCAATATATGTTAGAAAAACCGAAGGTTGACGAAACATAAAGTCGATCAATCGTCACATCCGTTATGAGTTATCATTCAAAACATGAAACCTAGCCTCTACGGGTCCTAATCTTGCACTTTTCATTCATAGATTGCGTGTTTGTTAATCTTTTGAGTACTGCTATTTTTTGGGCCACCATTGATATAAATACATATATAAACTCGTATATATCTACATTAGCACCCATATTGTCGGAAAATTGGATCTTAGTGCTCAGCGGAATACAGATATAGTTTAAAAATTTTAATTAAACTAGATCTACTTCTCGTTTGTACTACATGCAATCAATATACATACAAAGACATATATATAGATATACCTCTGCAATTTGTGGAATCGTTTTGAGAACCCTTCAATCCCGATCACTTTGACCCGACAAAGATGTGCATGGTAAAGGGACTAAACTATCTCCGATTGACCTCAAATTTTAACAAAAGCTGCGTCTGGACGTCAACTTCGTCATGTCCAAATGTTAAGTTGCGATAAGTATTGAGCAGTTCGATCTACTTTATGTGAGCATTGTCCAGCACAAGTGATCTTCGCTCCCAATGTATTTTTGATCTTTTAGTGCTAAAGATCCTCACTCCTATGACTCTTAAATGTACTTGGATGCTATGGTTTGGTGGAAACCCTTTTAGAACAAAGATGGGAGATTTAGGAAGGGTTTGGGAAGCATATTAACATATCTGGATCTTCTTGGAGAAGAAAAGACATTCATTTAACATTTTGCTCGCAGTTTCTCTATTCATAAACTTTTGAACCAACCTACGTGCCAATCGATTACCAAAAGTGGCAATTGATTCCCTTACCAATCGATTGCCTTCAAGGGCAATCGTTTGGCCATCCAATGGATTACGAGCGATGCAATAGATTGGATCTGAACACCAATCAATTGGTTCTAACTTTATCCCAAATCTCCTATTACATTGTTCCATCGCATCCAAACATCCATATTAGCCAAGAGTGGGACCCCTAGGTTCTTAATTACTGGCTTCGATTATTTTTTAATCCATCTAGTCAAACTCTTTAACTAAGGAATCAATAGTTAATCAATTATCATTAATACCACTATAAAATGATAATTGCACTCCAGTGCATAAAAACAAAATCACACATACATAAGCGATTACTAGACTTATATAATATGATACAGATGTCCCTCTACAAAGCAGTATTCATATTTATTATCAGAATATATGTTTATGATACTGTTAACCCAATAGATAAGTACATCTTACATTTCTCGAGTATCATTCCCTATGCTTGGATTACCAAACATGTCAACAAACACTTTGTTGACAAGGCTTGCCAGCTCTCGGTAATCACTCCTAGTGACATTCTCGAGAGAATACTTACTCTTATAGAAGAGGGTAGAATTCCATCTTGACAATATATGTTCCCAACGTTGCATACCTGATTACCCAAGATATCAAGGCGTTGATCTTGCAAGACCTCACTGATTGGTAAGTCAAAGCAACCAAGCTTACAACTTGTGTCCATAATTGTCTCAGGATTAAGGGCATGTATCCCTATACAAGTTTATTGACATACATTCACAACATGTATGCCTATACACATCCACGCATGAAATGCATTCTAATATATAAAAATGCAACAATCCCAAAATATATATATATATATATATTTAAGAATTATGAAGTTTCAACCATACAAAAATTAAATTTATGTATTGCTTTCCATGACAAAACAAAACAAATTTTCCAACAATAGCTAGGATTCCTTAGAAAACTCCATTGGTGCACAAGATTAGGTTTTCTAAAACCTAAACATTCAAAAATTTACAATAAAAAAGTTAAAAGCATATTTTTCAAAACATTTTTTATTTATAAATATTCCAGAATACTTAATAGACTAATATTACATTCTGCCCAAAGGCAATCAATTGCAGGTAAAGCCAATTGATTGCAGGTTAAACCAATTGATTGCCACAATCCAGTTCGCACCAATCGATTACCACTATGGCAATCAGTTGGATATGGAACCAATCGATTGAACTGTACCAAATGGTCAATTTTCTAGATCAGATCATGAAAAATACCAGATTATGTATTTTAAATGCACCATAACGTATTATAATTGATCTAACTAGTTCTAAACTAATCAGATTGAAATAAGGTCAAAACAAGATTCTCTTAACAATCAAAGAATCCTTTTCTAAAAATGATTTAATTTTGATTAATCCTAGTTTATCATACTTCATAATCCGATTGCAGGTAGTAGAAATGAGACGACTCTGATACCAATTGTTGGAAAATTATATCTCACTGCGCAGTGGAATAGGGATACATTTTAAAACTTTTAATAAAACTAGATCTACTTCTCGTTTGTATTACATGCAATTAATATACATGCAAAGACATCGATATAGATATACCTTTGTGATTTGTGGAATCGTTTTGAGAACTCTTCAATCCTGATCACTTTGACCCAACAAAGATGTGCTCGACAGAGGGACTAAATGATCTCCGATTGGCCTCAAATTTTAACAATAGTTGTGTCTCAACGTCAGCTTCGTCGCGTCCAAAAATTATCAAGATGCGATAAGTATTGAGTAGTCCGATCTACATTATGTGAGCATTGTCTGGCGTTAGTGATCTTCGCTTCTAATGTGTTTTTGATCTTTCAGTGCTAAAGATCTTCACTTCTATGACTCTTTAATGTACTTGGATGCTAGGGTTTGGTGGAAACCCTTTTAGAACAAACTTGGGAGGTGTAGGATGGTTTTCGGAAGCCTATAAACAGATCTGGAACTTCTGGCAGAAGAAAAGAAGTTGATCAAATATTCTGCCCGCAGTTTCTCTATTTGTAAACATTTTTACTGACCTAAGTGCCAATCGATTGTCCAAAAGTAGCAATCAACTGCCTTACCAATTGATTGCCTTAGAGGGCAATCGATTGCCCATCCAATCGATTACAAGTGATGTAATCGATTGCTGCACCAATCGATGGATCTAAACACCAATCGATTGGTTCCATCTTTATCCCAAATCTTCTATTGCATTGTATCTTCACATCCAAACATCCTTATGAGCTAAGAGTGGGACCCTAGCTTCTTAATTACTGGCTTCAATTAATTATTATTTCATCTAGTCTAACTCTTTAACTAAGGAATCAATAATTAATCAGTTATCATTAATACCACTATAAAATGATAATTATACTCCAGTGTATAAGAACAAAATCACACATACATAAGCGATTACTAGACTTATATAATATGATCCAGATGTCCCCCTACAATGGAGTACTCATATTTCTTATCAGGGTGTATGTTGTAAGATACTATTAACCTAATAGATAAATACATCTTATATTTCTCGAGTATCATTCACTATGCTTGGATTACCAAACATGTCAACAAACACTTTGTTGATAAGGCTCTCGGTAATCATTCCTAGTGATATTCTTGAGGGAATACTTACTCTTATAGAAGATGGTAGAATTCCATCGTGACAATATATGTTCCCAACGTTGCATACCTGATCCCCCAAGATACCCAGGTGTTGATCTTCCAAGACTTCACTGATTGGTAAGTCAAATCAACCACGCTTACAATATGTGTCCATAATTGTCTCAGGATTAAGGACATGTATTCCAATACAAGTCTGAGTTCCTATTGTTGGTGATAGCGTTTAGGTGTCAATAGGTTTAACTTAGGTCCGTCAATGCACTGCATGCACTAGGATATTGACCTAGAGTTAAAAACTTTTATGAATGAGATTCATCATTCTACCCCGTAGATGTTAATCATGCTATAGTGTATACCTGATAAGTTATCCAAACTTATCATCCACTGTGACTTATTTGAAACAACAAGTTATGATTCATATCTCACATGTGTAATCACATACACAGGTGAATCATATACAATGATGTTTAAGGATTTCAGTCTAATATTCATCTCAAGAAGTAGCATACATATATGCATTATGATATTCTATTTTCCTACTAATCTAGTTTGAGGGCACATTACCAACAAACTCCCACTTGTACTCATAACCATATGGTGTTAAAACTAATATCAACTTTATCTATGTGACTAATCTAAATCTTTAACCCTTAAGGTTTTATAAGGGACCTTGATAATCATCGACTCAAATAATCCATAGTAAAAGATATTCACGTTATACTATATCCCTAGACAAAAGACGTCACCAAACATATATCCAGTAAAGCTAATTCAAAAATTGTCCAAATACACCATCAGCTAGCATATATCTACTAGTTCTTTCTCAAACCCTAGAGAATATATACTTTATTATAGTTCAGTGAACTGAACTTTTGTTTGGACTGATATCTATGAGCAACCTCAATGGTATAGCGGAAATCCCATACCTAACATCACATATAAGGTTTATCAATAGCCTAGGCTTATGATGCACCTTTCATGCGACATTTTCCATCTTGCGTCCTAAGATACAAGTCTTAAAAAAGCAATAGGTTATGTTCAAAGGTGGATAACCTTTCCCATAATATTCCACATTGAATTTCGCTAGTAACTTTTCGATATAAAAGTTTTACATAATCTCATTATCTTAACTTTCTGATCTTGAAATGAGCATAATCCAAAGATCATAGCTCGCCTCACCGAGATCACAAATATCAAGTATACTGTAAAAACTTAACATTAACCAATGATAACACTCCTTTAATATCTCATAATGATAAGAAGTCATCAATATGAGGAACCATAATCACCACCACACAACCTTTGTGCAAGGATCCGTTCATCCACTTAAGCTATACATCTATACTTTAAACGGATCTGAAGTATTTTGACCAACATGTCAAAATAGATGTCTTTATATCTAGATGATTG
This sequence comes from Hydrangea macrophylla, assembly GCA_033977485.1. Lineage (NCBI taxonomy): Eukaryota > Viridiplantae > Streptophyta > Magnoliopsida > Cornales > Hydrangeaceae > Hydrangea > Hydrangea macrophylla. The sequence continues at coordinate 79,574,354 of CM066984.1, read as the reverse complement.
CTTAAGTCCGTAGGCTTATGCAAATCACTTAACAGAGCTTCCTCATCACAAAACTTCAATGCACAAGAAGATTTCAGCGATGCTGAGAATTCTCCCACTACAATGAAGTACCGATGTAGGAACATATAAAGAGTAGTGACTAGTCATGATTTTTGACCGTGACAATTTATAGAATTAGTCACATTCTTTGTCACGGTTTTGGACTGTGACAATTATTAAGAGTAGTGACTAGTAAGTAAAAATCATGTCACGATTTTCTCTAATCGTCACGATTTAGAACAGTGACAAATTAGGAATATTTTTCTTAAATCTTATTTTTGCAAGAATTCACCCTATTATTTTTTGTACCTGATATAATATAAACACCAATAACAAAAATTGCAATCGGTTATAATGACCTATTATAAACATAAATTGTAAGATCACCACAAAACACAACTGATTTCATAAAAAAACATCTTTGGCTTTTTAATCAACTCAGTTCTACTTATCAATATCTGTGGCTTCAAAATTCATAAATAAGAAACAAAATAGTTATTTGATTGTAAAAATACATGAGGTGGGTATGTCAAATAAATAGAACGTTAAGTGAATCCCTTGTGAAAAACTTCAAGTTCGCTCATAAAGTGTGTGAGAAGGTCCTCAATGCTCTTAACTGAATTGTCTTCCTTGTCTCTCACCCGCACGCTCACCTGAAAAACAATGAAAGAAGAGACTTATGTACGAAATCTACCAAAAACTATATCCATCCATACATACAGATAGGCCAAGAATATATAAATGTTTTAGGGTTCATTGCTAAATATATATAGTGCGTAATTGCTTTATTAGTAGTACATTTTTCTCGACTCCAAAAATGTGTTAATTGAAAATGTCACTGGCTAATAACATAGTTTTGTTAGAGAAAACATTATTTAATAACTATACTTCTAAGGATTTGATGCTCATTCCAGGAAGAGGAATTAACTTTTACATATTAAGCAATTACAAATATTCCAAGTTTATAAAATATACATGTTTATACTAATATTAGTTATCAAACAGAATTATTACCTACCATTAATGCCTATTGTCCATTAGGTGTTGAGTTGATCTCCAGTCAGTGATTTCATGCAGTGCCACATCTAGCCACCAAAAGGACTAATGGTCATACCTGAAAAAAAAATAAAAAAAGACCAAGTTAGATTGCAAGAAAGCTATTGAAAGACATATTTGTAATAGGAATACATTGAGCATAAGTTGCATTGACACTTTGTGTCAAATCACTTAAGAGATACATCAATGATCCAAATGGATTGCAGAGATAATAAAATTGAATCAGGGATATGTAGTAAATTCATAGAAATACTTTAATGGTAACATTTAGTACAAAGTGGTTGATATCAAACTCAAAACTGCACTTCTTATGCTTATCAGCTTCAGCTTTTAGCTAATAATGGCACCTGCATATGTTCCAAATTTAGAGAATCATATCTCAATGGCTTGCAATAGAGCAACAAAATAAGGAAACGATGAAGTTTTCTTGTACACCAAAGCTTTTTCAATGAACATCATACATGTGAAAAGGATGGGGTTCAATTAACTATAACAAATACAAATCATATGAGGATAATAACCACAAAAAGACTTGGCCTATGTTTTTACATAGAAATGGAAGCAATATGCATGATTCAATAGATCAAACCCAAAAAGAATTTTGAATTTTATTAGTAAGATTTCTCAATTTGTAGAAGGGAGAAGAAAGAAAAACAGGGAAGGAAAAAAAAATAAAAAAACTCTCTCAACCTCTCCCCAAACCTCTCTTCCTTATCTCTCCATCTCCTCTCCCTTTCAGACCAACCAAAACACCTCAGAAATTTCCTTGCCCAGTCGAGCCCAAAAGAAAGAGGAAAAAAACAATAAATAAATAAATAACTAAATAAATAAACTAGGCTGCCTAGGTGCAGCACTATGCGCTTCATAGCACACAACAGCCAACCAGAGCACATAGTGTGTGCGCACATGCAGCCCAGGCAGCCCACTGCCACGCACCAACACCAGTAGCATAGCGCGCCAGCCCACAACACATAGGCCCATACCCAACAGGCCAGCACAGGCGCACACAAGCCAAGCACCAGCCATCACGTGTACAATTTCAGGATTACAGTAGGGTGTAGACCATGGTATCGTCATTAACTTTTACTAAGTTTCAACCAAATCACATACATATCCGTTCTCTAATCTACAACTTATTATGCTTTTAAAAATAATTCTTAATTTTTTGTTTGTTTGGTAAGTTCAATTGTATACAAAAAAGAAAAAAAGAGGGAGTCAAAACATAGGCCAAGCCTTTTCAACCAAACAAGCACCAGGATGACAAGTACAGTTTTAGTTCTGTTTTGCTTATGAGTATCAATACAAATAATTTGTTGTAAATTAGCAATATGGTTTTTATTTCATAGATATTCATTTTGAAAATAGAAATCAACATCATAATATTTTGATCAATCATTGACATTTTGAATATATAAGCAACAGTATTTGTAACTTTGTCAGCTAGTATTTTCACTACTCATATTAAACTAACTTTCCATCCTCAATTCAATGAATTTGAGGCTTTTGCTTTCATGTAATGCTATGCTTCTCAAATTTCTATCCCAAAAGTGATTCCCAAATTATGTGGCAGTGGGGCCAGGTTTAATATAGTGGAACCAGATGCATTTTGATTGGAAGTTGTTCACCTGACCCCCATTGCCACATCATTTGGGAATCACTTTTGGGATAGAAATTTGGGAAGCATGGAATTACTCTTTGTTTTCTTCATCCCTAAACAATCAAAAATCTAAAAATCATAATATTTTAATCAATCACCATTTCCAACCTGTTTAAGCACACATACAAGAACATATACATATATACATATATATATCTATGTGTGTGTGTGTGTGTATCAACACATGGTATTTATACAACAACAAAAGCAAAAGGTAAGGATTGCTATATAACAGCAAAAGCAACTACTAAGAAAAAGACCCACATCACTAAGGAGTGCTATGAAGCAGCCATTCAAGGAGAACATTACAGTTCACAAAATTGCAGTTCACAAAACCCATTGAGTTAAACAATAAAATATTAGAAGGGCTCAAACTGCTAAATCCATTGAATATCATCAGTGTTTTTTTTTTTTCACTTTCAAGCAGTTAAATTCTGAGCAACACACTTCAATTGGGTAAAGGGTTTAGAAGTAGAAAAACACTATTCAGGAAAAAAAACACACAATCTCTCTAGAACTCAACAAAATGAGAACAACAGTAACTCACAAAATAGCAAAATAGCGAAACATCAAAACACATTCAGGGTACATACCACACCAAAACAGAGATATGTGAAAATTCAACACATTGATGGGCTTACCAAGAACATTTTAGATAGAGATAGTAGAGAGAAATAAAACCTAAATTAGTGGAGAGAAGACATCACGGTTGGGGGAGATTAAAATGGTAAATCAACCTAAAATAGCCAAAATAAATTGTGTTACGCCAAATGTATGATTAGAAAACATATCACAAAAACCACCAGCTTGTGCAGTTATACACCAGGTTAGTACAAAAAAAACTAAACCAAAAACTAAAACAATTTAAGGGAAAATAAAGAGGAAAAAATTATTCAAATAAGCAATAGAAAGATCTGAAATATTTTCCTAGAGAGAAAGCTGTGTAAAATCTTTCTTGAGCTTAGATTTAGAAGCACCATGGTGAATCACAAGAGTTATGTACAAATCAGAAATAGTATAAGAAGAATCACAACAATAATAGATGTTTTTGAAGAAACCTCATACTTGTTGATCGGCGACGGATAGTTCCCATTTATAGTCATGAAGTTACACTTTGTTAGCCCACTTCTTTAAGTTATTAGTTGTTTTCTTTAATAAGTATTCTAAATTTTGTAGGTTTTGGAGCTTTAACTTGAAAATGCACTAAACTTCAATAATTAGTGGCTTTGGAAGACATTCTGGGCTCAAAAGGTGATTCGGGTGAAAGCTGAATGTAGTAGTAGCCTCGATAAATCATATTTTTGACAAGAAATACTTTGGATTTTAGAAATTTCTCTAGAGATATAAAGTGTAGATCTTTGAGTTACGGATGCGAGGCCTCAAATAGTGAGTCAATACAAGGTCTGAGTCAAAAGTTATCGCAATTCTACGATCGATGCGCAAAGTTGAGAAAATCTGGAAAAAGCTGAAAAAAGGCATCTCGCTGGAGCGGCCTACTCACACAAATTTGGGGATCGCACGCAAGATGCCCACGCGAGAGACCCATATAAAAACCCAAAGACACATATTTCGATGTACTAAGAGCCCTGTGCGAATAGAATTAGTTGAGTACGTCCAGAAACGTAAATATAGTAGTTTTAGTGCGATTCGATTTAGGAAAGCTTCCAAAACTTTCTCCAAATCTATATGTATCCTCTTTTAAGTCAAAATAGGGATTACACACATTATTACACATCAATACATATACCATACCATACAACTTTGGAGGCAAGAGAGAAGAAGGAGATCTAGTTTGAAGGTTTCTGATGGCTACAATCAACTTCATCTCAATGTTTTCATCGATTATGCACAACTAAACTTATATTCTAGGGTTTCAATGAAACCTTAGCTATGTAAAGGGGAATTCTTTGCTTTCTTTCTTTAAGATTTTATGTTTTTGGATAGTAATTGTATGTTTGAGGGTTATAAATATATAATGAGATGTTGAATGTTAATAACCAATAATACTTTGGATTTATTCTTGTCTTAGATTCTTCCTTGTATCCATTGAGCCCAATATTGCTTGATTTCTGTGATTGATAGGAATATTTACATACAATAGTGCTTATGTGATTGTGATGTTTATATCTTTTGTGATTCATGCTTAGGAAAGATTGGTTGTGCTACACCCTAGTTATAGGTAGACAATTCATGCTACCCGAAGATGAAATATTCTTAGGTTAAATTAGAGTGATATCTTCTTGATGATACTATCGAGCTTGGAGCTATGATGGATCTTAACTATCCAATCAGAGAACTTAAAGTAGTAAGTATAGAACTCCGATGCATGGTTAGTGGTGGATTTGTAATTCTAGAATCCCATTCACTTTTATTAAATCAATCTTAATTATTTTCTTCGTTTACTTAGTCTAATTCTAGTATACTATTTCCATAATTTCATAGTTTAGTTCATAGTAGGAATTAAATCAACAACCAATCAAACTTCTGTTTTCTATAATTAAATAGATTTAGGTTTTCTTAATTAAAGGACAAAAATAATCAATCTCTGTGGGTTCAACCTTTACTTACACACTACAATCCTTAGAAAGTAAAGCATACTTTATATCTTGATTTTTTTTGGCGCCGTTGTCAGGGATTGCAAATTACTACCTTTAGTTTTAGAATCTTAGTTTATTTAATTCATAAATATTAGATTAGGTTTTCTTTTTCTTATTTTCTATTTTTTGTTTTGAGTCATTAACTTTTCCTTTTGTTTTTTAGTTTCTCAAGTTATCAAATTCTAGCATTTCATAGTGGAAGAGCTTTTAGCACATCAAAGGAGCTTATGTGAATCAATTTAAAAAAAGCAAAAATTCAAGTAAATTGCTTCCTTTAAAACTTGCTTTAAACCACTGTAAGTCAAGGCACTGAGATGCTCTATTTGCATTAGTTTAGGGGTGATTTATATGTACATTAGCTAGGAAAACCAAGGCGCTGAGCTTTGACGCGAATCACTACATAACTGGATAATTGCATGCATCATAGTAGTGTTGTGTGCTTGATTTCCTTATTTGCGTAGTTTATTCTCTTATTTGGTTAAGTCAGTCTTTGTCGTAGTGTCATTTTATTTAGTTTATGTTTGGTACGCATTCGAGTAAACCCAAGTTACATCCATTTAACCTAGGGGTGTAAGAATTTTCGAAAAAACTGAACCGACCGACTGAACCGGTTGATTTTGGTCGGTTTCGGTCGGTCTAGCCAGACCCTCGGTCGGTTTCGGTTTAGATTTTTTAAAAATCTTAGTTCACGGTTCGGTTGCGGTTCGCTTGACATTCACACTACAACCGACCGAACCGAATCGAAGTATTATTTATATATACACGGTACAAATGTAACGTGTATTACACAAAAGAAAAAGTAGTCTTTTTAAATAAAAGGACACTTGCTTGAGTTGACAAGACATAATTAAAATAAATAAATAAAATAATACCTGACAAGTCACATGCTAAGCCTCCTCTATCACCAACGTTTAAAATTTTAAAAGATAAAAAAGTACTCTATCTACAGTCAAATACCTAGGGTAAAGAAAAGATCTGACAGTCATTAATACCAACTTGATCCTCACGCCTCTCATTCAAAAACCTCTAACTAGACAATATCTCATTTAGACATTCACACTCAAACAAATCTCATTCCAAACACTAGCTGAAAGTCCTCACGCCTAAGCCTCTCATCTCTCTGCTCCTCACAGGATGCGACCCACCATTGTACGCCTCTGATCACCGGTCCACTCGTCGCCACCGCCGTCCCTCCTCTCTATGGCGTCGATACGTGGACGATTTGTTCAAAGAAGGAGAAACCGAGGTCATTTGTATGTTCTAATTTCTAACCCAATCCTCACTCTCTCTAGATCTCTCTCTAGATCTCTTTCTTTCTCAATATGGGTTGTTGGATACTTTTTCTGTAAGTAATTTTTTTGGGGGGAGAAATGGCTTGGGTTTGTAGAAATTTGTGGTGTTCTCTCTCTCTATCTTTCTCAATCTGAAATCTAACCAGTTAAAACCCCCAAAACGAATATGTGATGTTTGATCGCCCTTATGTAGTTTCAGATCCAAATTCTAACAAGTTGAAACCGAAAACCGATCGAACCGAACCGTGCTAGCTTCGGTCGGTTTGGTTCGGTTGTTGATGTGCTTCGGTCGGTTTCGGTTGCAAATGTTGGCAAAACCGATTGGTCGGTTCGGTCTGAATAATCCCCTTAAAACCGACCGAACCAAACCGATCTCACCCCTAATTTAACTTCAAACTTGAACGTACTTTAAGAGTCCTTAGGTCATCAACCCTACCTTCTAGAGCTCGTTTGGTGTTAGACGACAAATCAACTCCGAAATTGTTGTCGTTATTTCAAGCCAAAATTCAAAGCATCCTTAAACATTTAAGAAAAACTCAAACTATCAGCATCGAACTTATTCTAATGACCGACTTTGGAAACAATGGGAACAACAGAAATAATAGAAATAACCTTAACGTACCTCAATTGCCTCCCTTAAAAGATTATTTCATTCCTACGCCTTACACACCACAAGCATGTATCGAATTACCGAAGATGACACTGTCTCACTTTAAGATAAAGTCATCTACCATCGCACTTCTCCTTTGATTTCATGGCCATATTAAAGAAGATCCTTATCACTACTTAGGAAAGTTCCAAGACATTTGCTCTACATTGAAAATCTAAAATCTAATTGATGATGAATTAAAATGGCATCTCTTCCCATTCTCCTTAAAAGATAAAGCTAAGCATTGGCTCCAATCTCTTGAGCCAAACACTATTAGAACATGGAAAGTATTACATATCGCATTTTTACAAAAGTTTTTCTCCATCACAAGAACTAATCAAATAAGAAAATCCATAATGAACTTTGTGATGCAAGATGGGGAAATGCTCTATGATACTTGGGAACAATTTAAAGAACTATTGTGCTCTTGCCCACATCATGAAATTCCCAAGTGGCAATTGGTGCAGATCTTCTACGAGGGACTTGTTCCCTTAGTTCGTAATACCATCGATGTCGTTTGTGCGGGTACCTTCCTACACAAAAGCACCGATGAGGCATGGAAAATTTTTGAAACGTTAAGTGAAAATTCGATGCATCAAGCCGTGTCGGTATGTCCTGAGGAATGCCTTCCCCCTCAACCTAAGCGAGAGGAGCAGTTCGAGTCAAGTCACTCAATTAAAATGCAAGAACTATCTAAAAAACTTGACCGATTTATGATGATAAACCAAACGTTGGGCTTACCCTCTTACTAAATTTGTCAAATATGTTCCAATCATTCACATTCTACACTTGCATGCCCATCTGTGGATACTGGAATTTGGGCCCACTTTCAATTTTAAAACAATTTCTTAGTCAAATTTCAAATTCAAATACGAGTCGCCACTTAATTTTTTTAGAAAAATTAGGAAACCATTTTTAAAAGCAACCAATCTTTTGTGAAACCAAAGATAATCTGAGTCTGGGGATTATGGAATGAAAGGGGAAGGAGCCCGACGGACTAAAATACCCCCGTTCATCCTATCTCATGATAGGCCTCTACTCATCATCCTATTTAATCGAAGTAATAATCTAAGCATGCTCTCAACTAATACAAGCATGTCAAAAAGGGTGCAAAATTGCTAACGATAAAATATCATTCATAAGCCACATAATTCAAGTAGTAAGCAAAAATGATGTGCAAGTAGGGAACTAGAGAACTTACCCGTGATCCAGCCGTAAAATGGGAAATGTGCAATGCATACAAAGAATAGAAATCCTAGGAGAAATGTCTCTAATCACATATACACATAAGGCAAGACCTAAACTAAGGTGTCGCGCATGGAGTCAAAAATTAATAAAATCAACAAATGAAGTAAACTAGAGAAGAGATGAGAAGTCATACCTCCAAAGCGCTACAAAGCAAGGGTTAGTCCACACGCTTCACATAATAATATGAAATCAAATAATCAATCCTAAATCTCTAGCTTAGATCTATCAAGTATGGAAAGAATCGACAAAACTATGAATTCCTTTTGATTAGTTGGAGCCATAGCATCTCTATAGATATACAAGTCTCAACTAAGAGCCAATGTGATGTCCATATAGGGTGCTATAATCCCAACATGATCATAAGGAATCCATGGTTATGTTCAATTTGGTTCAACTAAGTCCAACTTTATCCAATAACTAGTCCTAATCATAAACATCAATGTACATGGATGAATGAATGTACATGAACAAGAATGAGATATGGATTTATTCACAATTTTGGATCACTTAGCCCCTGGATTTAAGCTAAATTTTCATTATTCAAAACATGATTTTTGGATATGATATGTCTCTGTGAGTCTAGTTTCAAAGAGACTAGACAAAAACAGTGACTGTTTTTCCTAAATTACAAAGAGCAGATCAGATTTTAATAGGTAGATAAACCATAATTCCAACGTTGGATCTTAATGATTTTTGGATATGATATGTCTCTGTGAGTCTAGTTTCTAACCCAAAAAGAAAATTAAGGTTTGAACGGTTAGATCTCTAAGAATATGGAAATCACTAGACATCACTCAGGAATCTGCAACTGTCTGTCTAGAGATCTTGTACGATTTTCTAAAAATAGTAAAAAACTGAGAAACACTTAGATCTTTTTAGGGTATCTTCCTAACACATTAAGGTACTTAGAAAAAATTATTAGAGACCCAGAAAATTCTATTAAGGTTCTGATTTATTAATTTTAAAACGTACTTACTGTTATGAAATTTTGGACAGACAGTTGCTTGTTTTGAAATCATAAGACCAAACCATCTTATACATGGAATTTTATCAAAACAAAAATTTCAGAGATGCATAAATGAGTTATGAACATCCTCCAATTGGTCTCATCCATTTCCAATGAATCATGACTCCATAAAAAAATCTTTGATCACGATTAGTTTATGGATTCACTGCACCTTTGTTAAATTGATGTTCATATTTCGAATCAAACTTGATCCATGATTCTAGAGAGAACTAGGATCAAGTATGACCATGATTGTTGGAATAGATAATGAAACATGAAGAGATTCATAGATTTAGCCTTAATGTATTTCCGCCATAGATCTCACAACAAGAGAATCCTAAGGTCTTACTTAAAGTTATGAATTTTGAATGTAAACTATGAAAATCTACATCTAATTCCTCTCTCAAACATATGATCCTTGAGGAATATAGGATTATGATATGCTATTCTCCTCTCAAATTAATGGTCCTTGGAGACTAAATGAGACTCAACTCTACTCAAATCTCTATGAGATGTAGTATAGATTCCATAAGATTCCTAGTAGGGAGATCTAAGTCATGAGCTAAGACTTGAATCCAAACAATTATGTGTAGATATGACATTGACCAATCTTAATCCCCATATAAATCATAGGATCATAAGAGACTAGAGGATCAAACTCAAAGAGATCTAATGAGATATTGAAGATCTCATAGATCCTATGAGAAGAATATAAACAAGTGAAATGAAATCAAAAGTTATTTGAAAATTTCAAGTCAAAACTCTTTTGTTCTTAAATCCAAAGCTCTATTTAGACCCAAATTAATGAAATGTTATGAGATTCAATCACAAGCTCTAAGTGGTGTGTGATGAAATGGGGTAGGAAGAGAGTTTTTGAAAATGTGTAAAGTTCCTAGAACTATGAACTTGTGATTGAATTTATCTAATTCTACCAAGGATTGAGAGGTTACCTTTATGGCCTCAAGAATTTCTTCTATTTCTTGGGAAGCTCTTTCAAAAATCTTCAAGTTCTTCAATTCTTCAATTTCTTCAAGAAAACTTTCTTCTTCCTCTCTCAATTCTTTTTATTTTATATATAACTCTTGTATCTCTCTCTAAGATTAAGTGAAAAGTTCAAACGTCAAGTAAAAGTCCCCATAATGGAGATGAATGTCTGTTTATATAGATCAACATGACAAGGTTAAATGGGTAAATTCGGGTGGAAAGCCATGTGCAAAGTTTTCTTCTAGAACATGTGAGAAAAGTAGTCTGTTATAGTTCGCGGCACTCGATGGCTGCCTGCGGCACCCACTGAGCGCCGGGCAGCACTCACTGAGTGCCGCCGGCTTTCCCGCATGCTGCGGCTAACATAATTTTGCCCTCTTTTTAATTTTCAACATATATATTAACATAAACTTAAATTATCTATTAAACTATATACTAATGTACTTATATTTGTAATGTACTTTATTAAAATGTACCCATATGCATGGTATACATTCCAATATATCCTTTTATTTCTTTTTTCCTTTTCTTTTTTTTCTTTTCTTTTCAAGACTTTTTTTCACTTTTTCCTTATATATATATATTTTAGAACTCTTTCTTTTCTTATCTCTCTCTCTCTCTCTTCTTTTTATTTTATATATCTTATTATCATTACTATATATATATTTTTTAAGGTATTCTCAGACTGATTTCCTCACATGTTTTTCAACGTTCAGGTTTCTCTTGAATACCCAATTTCTCCTTCTTTGATTTTTTTTTTGTTTTTGAAACTTTACTTGAAGAATCTTTGAAGAATTTGAATTCTCCGGAAAATCTTCGAATTCCACCGGTGATCGTCATCATTGGTCTTAAGAGGTAACCAATACCTGGATTTGACGTTTAGTCAAAATCGGGGTGTCTATTGTTTGCCCCTCTTCAGCAGAGATTGTAAAGCAACGCGTATCACAAGTGAATGTCGAAACCTATATCAAAGACAAGCCTTTGACCAAGCGGTTGAATCCAGGTAAAAAAAATAATGCGTTGCAAAATTCGGGTGCGCAGATAGCCAAAAGCTGGTCATGCTCAATGGTGAGCTGCCTACGTATCCCATCGGGAATCAGACCAGGACGTAGTTCGGACAAAGGACAACACATAAACGCAAACAACCACACAGTTGTTCTCCTATCTTATCGTGATGCATATGCTCAAATTTTATGTCTCATGCTCCCAAATATGATGACTCGGAGTCATGTTGATCTTCTTATTAGGGCCACTACTGATCTTTAGGCCAGAGCTATGGTATCACCATTTTTATTCATTTTCTTCTTCTTCTTATCTCTTTTCTTCCTCTCGTTTTTTCTTTTTTTTTTTTCTGTTTTATTTTTTCTTTTTCTTTTTACTCTCTTTATTTCACTTATTCTTTACATTGTTTTGTCTTTTTAGGATGCAGAGCTTGCTGCCTTGAGGAGGCAAATTCAAGAGTTTCAGCTGGGTCAAGGCGGCGGCTATCAAGGAGGTGCTGGCGGTAGCGGTGACGGTGGAGATGGTGGAGACGGCAGAGTTGGGGGAAGTCAGACAACTCCGCAGGCACCTAGAAGAAATCCTCATCGCTGTCGAGGATAGCCGATCTCTCTTTCTTTTATATTGTGTCCCTGTGAGGACAAGAACTCCAAACTTTTCTCTCTTTAGCGGATTTACTTAGGCGGCTTGATAGTATTCATGCATGGTGGCCTGTGTGCCAATTTTGAATTCTATTTATACTCATGCCTAATTACCTCATTTTTTTAGCTTTAGACTTTATTCCCCTTATTTACTAAAAACATGAATAACTTTATTTACTTATTGATGAATGGTGCTTGAATGATGGAATGGTGATACTTTTGTTCAAATTTCTATGCAGGTTTGGGCTGATTCAAATTACAAATCAACCCATGAACATTTTAAACTCTGATCGGCACTCAGAGAGGCTGACCGACACTCACTGACTGCCGGCCGACACTCAGTGAGTGCCGCTGCTTTTCATCGAGTGCCGGTTCGTTCCTTTTTCTTATAAAAAGTGCCCTTTTCTCATTTCAACACCTATTTGAAAACTCCTAAGACCCTTTTTCCTCTTCCTTATTCATAATCTTCTTCTATTTTCCCTCTCCTTCTTCATGGCTCCCATAAGTTTTGACATTCTATACCCGTGGATGGATTCTCTTTTCGGTATTGACCGACTCAACTTCGTGTGTCACAGATTGACAGACCTCTTCGCATTTTGCCGTATGGCTCTAGAAGAGAGCTTACTCTGAGCTGCTATCACATGTTAGGACCCCTCCTTGTATGTCTTCCGGTTTGGTCATGAGGAGGTTTGTCCGCTCTTCGAGGAATTTAGCGCCATTCTCCATACCGACCCTTATGAAGATACAGGCAGGGTACATCCAAGATCTAGCAGCTCTTCTTTGTATTTCCCGAGGTACCGCCAGTTCTTTTGTTCGCGATTGGCGTATTGACTTTGACCGACTTTCTTCTACTTATGCTCTCGTTGGTGATCCTAATGATGGAGGATATCAGATTATCAAACGCAGCACCCTTTCTTTGGCTATGCTCTCCCATTTCCTATTCCAGTCTTCCTCTGACATTCTTATCCCTATCATTTGTTGTTTTCGAGAAATGCGGAGTGCTATCATGCTTTTTCTAGGAGAAACCTTACTGGGTTTGGATCATGCACAAAGCATCGGATCGATGTTGCTTTCAGGGTCGCCTTATGTTTTGCAGATCTGGCTTCTCGAGCATTTAAGCCTCTTCACTCACCCTCCTTCTGGGAGACTGCTTTCCTATGATCGCCTGGGCGTTCATTCCCGCTTTCGCATGGTTGACGGCTGGCTTACTTGGCTTTGAAATCTATATCGTGGGGACATTTGCTGGGTGTGCCCTCGATGGACTTACTGCTCTGTCACTATGCGGCTTCCCAGACGCCCGGGGGTTTGGTTACCTGGTCTGCATGCCACCACTTTTTACATCCCCGAACGGGTGGTTTGCCAGTTTTGATTACTTCAGGATGTCCCGAACACTATTACGGTTGATTTTTCAAGGAGCTATGCTCTACGCCCTTCTACCATGAGATTATTCGCCGAGGCTTGGCATGACAAAGTGTCGGCTCCTTTCCGGAGTGTCTCTTCTTCAATTATTCCCACTGTCGAGTACCTTTTTGAGATTCAGACTTTGATTGGGAAATAACTTCTAGACAAACAAAACAAAACAAAAGGAAAAAACAAGATCCTAAAAACTTCCGACAAATCCTGCTTGACTCTTACTGCGCTTTTGTGATGTATTTCAATTTTCATAAAGACTTTTCTTTGTATTAGGAAAATTTTCTAATCATGTCAAATCATAGTTTGCACTTTTCCCATCTTTTCAGATTATGAAAATTTTCCTATTAATGTCTCTCTTAGCTCTTATTACTTTGCTTTGAGTTTTAATCATTCTATACTATGAATCTTCGTTTGCTTTTACACAATACTTATTTTCATAGCCAGTAGATCCAGAAATGGGTTTAGGTATTTTTTGGGTTCTTTGGTTTAGCAAACAAAGTTTGCCCCTAGTATAGGGGTTTTGATTCTAGTTCTGGGCAAACACAAGTTTGCCCCTAGTTTGGCATAAGGAAACTCAGGATATTGGGTTACATCAAGAGTTGGGTTTTATTTAGACCGAGGGCCTTATGGGCCCGCCTACTTATCCCCGAGCGGGTATCAGATCCGTAGTAGTTCAGCTAAAGCCAGAAGAGAAGTGCCTTTTTAGGCAAGTTTACTTATGTGACCGAACCGAGCAGGTTGCCTACGTATCCCCTAGCGGGAATCAGGTCAAGCGTAGTTCATCAACTCTGGAGGTTTTGAAACGACAAGGTCTAAAGCAAAATATTTCTTGAGGCGATCGAGGTTGATTGGTTGTTTAAACTCAACTCAGTCTAGGTCCATGAGATAAGCAGCTCCTCCGGAGAGGAGCGTCTTAATGATATATGGTCCGACCCAGTTGTGTTTGAATTTTCCTCGGGGGTCATATACGGGCGCTTTAAGTTCTTTGAGGACCAGGTCACCATCAGCAAGCTTCTTTGGGCGAACTTTTTTGTTGAAAGCACGAGCTATCCTTTTTTGATATCCCCAAGTGTGATTGATAGCAGCCAATCTTTCCCCATCTTATAGCATCAATTCCTCATATCTCCCCCATAGCCACTCAAGATCGGTTACCTTGCATTCTGCCAAAACTCTCAAAGATGGTATTTCGACTTCAACTGGTAGAACAGCTTCCATCCCATAGACTAATGAATACGACGTAACCCCTGTTGAAGTTCTTATGAAAGTTCGGTATCCCCATAAAGCAAACGGTAACTTCTTATGCCAATCCCTGTATGCATCTGCCATCTTTCCCAAGATCGCCTTTACATTATTGTTTGCGGCTTCTACTACTCCATTCGTCTGGGGTCTGTATGGTCAGGATTGGTGGTGGGTAATCCTATACTTCTCTAAGAGTGGGATAACTTCTCCCTGAAAGTGGCTCCCATGATCAGAAATAAGGTCATTTGGCACCCTGTATCTGCAGACTATGTTCTTTTCGATAAAATTTGCCACATCCTTGGCTTTCAGAGTTGCATATGATGCCGCCTCCACCCATTTGGTGAAATAATCTATTGCCACGATTATGTACCGGTGTCCATTTGAAGCTTTCGGGACTACTTCTCCGATGATATCAATACCCCACACAGAGAACGGCCAGGGGGTGGTCATGTTGTAAAGTTGGGAAGGTGGGGTATGCATAAGATTCGCATAGATATGACATTTACGGTATTTCCTAACATACTCACAACAATCTTTATCCAGAGTCGTCCAATAGTATCCCTGTCGAATTATCTTTTTGGTTAACATATGTCCATTCATGTGGGGCTCGCAAACTCCTTCATGTATTTCTTCCATCATTTCTCTTGCTTCCCTTCCATATAGACATTCCAGGTTATAACCGGTATAGGACTTTTTCCGCAACTTTCCTGCATAAATCACAAACTGAGCTAAAAACCTCTGAATCGCCTTCTTATCCTTTTCTGATGCCCCCTCAGGGTACTTTTCTTTCTCAATGAAACTCCAAGCATCTGTATACCACGGTACTTCTGGCTCTTCTCCTCCTTCAATGGCCACGATTGTCTCGAATGAGGGTCGGGTTCTCTCTTCTATGGACAGGGGAATCATGGTAACTCCTATAGGGATTTGGATCATCGAGGCCAAGGTTGCTAAAGAATTAGCTAGTTGGTTTACCTCACGAGGAAGGTAATAGAATGAGATTTTTCTAAACTGTACTTTTAGGCTCTCCAGGTATTCATGGTAGGGTCTTAATTTCTCATGCTTTATTCTCCAATTACCCCTCACTTGCGATATTATCAGATTCGAATCCCCAAGAATATCAATTTCGTCAATTTTTAAGGCCAAGGCTGCTTCCATCCCAATTATGCATGCTTCGTATTCTGTTGTGTTGTTGGTTGAGTTATACTTAAGTTTAACGGCCAACAGGGTAGGGGCTCCTTTAGGTGATATGAGCATGATTCCAACTCCGTATCCTACCTGATTGGCTGCCCCATCAAAATACATTTTCCATCGGTCTTCCTCTACTTTCATCACCCCCTCATCAGGAAACTTAAATTCCCCCATTTCTTCGGATTCTATGGCAAGGTCAGCTAAGTATACAGTGATTGCTCTCCCTTTGACAGATTTAGAAGTGACATATCTAATATCAAATTCAGCCAGCATCATGGTCCAACGTGAGATCCTACTGGTTAAGGCAGGTTTTTTAAAGAGGTATTTAAGTGGGTCCATTCGGGATATTAGGGTGACAGGGAAGGCTAACATGTACTGCCTTAGGTGACGTGTACACCATACCAAAGCCCAACATGCTTTCTCCAATGGCAAATAATTCAACTTGTACCCGGTCATTCTTTTACTTAGGTAATATATGGCTTTCTCTACACGCCCCTCCTCCTCTTCTTGGGCCAACATGCACCCCATTGAATTCTCGATAACAGATAGATATAGCAATAAAGGCTTCCCAAGTTTGGGAGGTGATAGGACAGATGGGTTTTAAAGGTAGGTTTTGATCTTCTCGAAGGCTTTCTGGCATTGGACGTTTTCCCCTCTTTGACAGAGTTTGTGAAGCAACGCGTATCACAAATGAATGTCAAAGCCTGTGTGAAAGACAAGACTTTGACCAAACAGTCGAATCTAGGTAAAAACAAAAAGTGCATTGCAAAATCGGGTGCGCAGATAGCCAAATGCTGGTCGTGCACAAAGATGAGCTGCCTACGTATCCCATCGGGAATCAGACCAAGACATAGTTCGAGCAAGGGACAACAATACACAAACGCAGGTAGTCACATAGATGAATGCACCTATCCTATCGTGATGCACGTGCTCAAGCAAATTTATGCTCTATGTTTTCAGGTTCAATGACTTAGGACAAGGCTACTCCTCAGAGTTAGCAAAACGTACCTTTGTCTTGAAATCCTTCTATGCTGATGACATCCTGTCCTAGGAAAGTCGCGATTGCCATTTTTTATGAGAACGACGATCGACTGAGATGCGCTTCGCGTCTTATACTCCAGTGTCGAGTCATGAAACGTGTTAAAAGATTGAGATGCGTTTCGCGTCTTATACTCTGGTGTCTTATGAGGATCATCTGATCGACAGAGATGCGCTTCACGCCTAAACTCCGGTGTCGAATCAGGAACCATGCTTTTGAAAAGACTGAGATGCGCTTCGCAACTTGTACTCTGATGTCTTTCAAGAAATGAGATGTTTTTGCAAAAAAGTTAGAATCGCTCCAGATTTGATGACCCTAGATAGCAGAAAAGTCAGAATCGCTCCAGATTCAATGACCCCAGATAGCAGAAAAGTCAGAATCGCTCCAGATTCAATGACTCCAAATGGCAGAAAAGTCAGAATCGCTCCAGATTCAATGACCCCAAATAGCAGGAAAGTCAGAATTGCTCCAGATTCAATGACCCCAAATAGCAGAAAAGTCAGAATCGCTCCAGATTCAATGACCCCAGAGAGCAAAAAAGTCAGAATCGCTCCAGATTCAATGACCCCAAATAGCATAAAAGTCAGAATCGCTCCAGATTCAATGACCCCAAAGAGCAGAAAAGTCAAAATCGCTCTAGATTCAATGACCCCAAATAGCAGAAAAGTCAGAATCGCTCCAAATTCAATGACCCCAAAGAGCAGAAAAGTCAGAATCGCTCCAGATTCAATGACCCCAAATAGCAGAAAAATCAGAATCGCTCCAGATTCAATGACCCCAGAGAGCAAAAAAGTCAGAATCGCTCCAGATTCAATGACCCCAAATAGCATAAAAGTCATAATCGCTCCAGATTCAATGACCCCAGAGAGCAGAAAAGTCAGAATCGCTCCAGATTCAATAACCCCAAATAGCAGAAAAGAATCGCTCCAGATTCAATGACCCCAAATAGCAGAAAAGTCAGAATCGCTCCAGATTCAATGACCCCAAATTCGCTCGGTATTACAAGGGTAATTTTTATTTTTCTTTTCCTTTTCAGAACAGTCACGCGGGCTTAAACAATTCATTTTCTATCGGGAGTCGCGCAGACTCGAAAATTCATTTCTACTTTTCAAAGATTGGGAGTCGCGCGGACTCAAAAATTCATTTCTACTTTTCAAAGATTGGGAGTCGCGCGGACTCGAAAATTAATTTCTACTTTTCAAAGATTAAAAATTCATTTTCAAAAAAATTCATTTTATTTTTTGAAGACCTGGAGTCGCGCAGACTCGACAACTTGTTTTCGGCATTTCTAAATTGGGTTTTAACCCTTCCCTTTTTGTTTTGATCGGTAACCCCAGGCTGCAGTAGATGACTTATGTCAAGATCGAAGATTTGATCGGTGACCTCAAAGGCTGTGATAAACGACTTATACCAAGACCAATGATTTGATTGGTAACTCATAGGATGCGATAGACGACTTATACAAAGACTGAGGATTTGATCGGTAACTCATAGGATGTGATAGACGACTTATACCAAGACCGAGGATTTGAGCGGTAACTCATAGGATACGATAGACGACTTATACCAAGACCGAGGATTTGATTGGTAACTCATAGGATGCGATAGACGACTTATACCAAGACCGAGAATTTGATCGGTAACTCATAGGATGCAATAGACGACTTATACCAAGACCGAGAATTTGATCGGTAACTCATAGGGTGCGATAGACGACTTATACCAAGACCGAGAATTTGATCGGTAACTCATAGGATGCGATAGACGACTTATACCAAGACCGAGGATTTGATCGGTGACTTATAGGATGCGATAGACGACTTATACCAAGACCGAGGATTTGATTGGTAACTCATAGGATGCGATAGACGACTTATACCAACACCAATGATTTGATTGGTAACTCATAGGATGCGATAGACGACTTATACCAAGATCGAGGATTTGATCGGTAACTCATAGGATGCGATAGACGACTTATACCAAGACCGCGGATTTGATTGGTGACTCATAGGATGCGATAGACGACTTATACCAAGACCGAGAATTTGATTAGTAACTCATAGGATGCGATAGACGACTTATACCAAGACCGAGGATTTGATCGGTAACTCATAGGATGCGATAGACGACTTATACCAAGACCGAGGATTTGATCGGTGACTCATAGGATGCGATAGACGACTTATACCAAGACCGAGAATTTGATTGGTAACTCATAGGATGCGTTAGACGACTTATACCAAGACCGAGAATTTGATCGGTAACTCATAGGATGCGATAGACGACTTATACCAAGATCGAGGATTTGATCGGTGACTCATAGGATGCGATAGACGCCTTATACCAAGACCGAGAATTTGATCAACGGAGCTGGTCTAGCTCAAGGAGATTTGCCTTGGGGCTATTCTAGCTGAAGAGACGTTTATATGCTTCTTATTTCGGATTTATCTTTATCATTTTTTTTTTCTTTTTTTTTTTTTTCAAAATATTCTTTTTGATGGATTACTTGCTATGGACAGCAGTTTGGGCGATTCGGGCAAGAAAAAGGAAGAAGTATGAGCCAATTCTCCACAACAACCCCACTTTTCCCAAAGGCTTTCTGGTTCATCCGATTAGTTTGTACGGCTTGGAGCCTGATCTGCTGAGGGTATTCACTTGATTTTGCTCTCTCTGAGATATTACTCGACCTCTATTTGATTTTCTTAGCGGAGCAGAATCTGACTCCCTGACCTCCCTGCTATTACCCTTCTTTTGGAATCTTCAATTCTTGTTGATCCCTCTGCGGAATATATATATTTTGGATTTCAAGAAGGTAGACTCAAACTGAGTTGAGATACACACATTTTCAAATTTGTGACCAATTCTGCTTTCTTTTCTTTGCGCTTCTTTGATCAACTTTAGAAAAAATTGTTATCCCATAATATTCTTTCATTGTATCTTCCTTTGCGATTGACTTTTTGATAATGAAGAATTCTTCTTTTCATGTTTCTTTCCATCTTAAATCAATTTTAGATTTATGCATGAAAACTTCAACTTTTTACTTCAAGAATTCTTAGGATGCCTAAGCTTGGTCCTTGAAAGCCAATAAACACAGAGATATTTTATTTGCCAAACGACAGTTCGCCCCTAGTTTGACAGGGGGCTTGGGAATGCTAGGCAAATGAAGTTTGCCCCTGGTTTGAGGGAGTTGACGCGGCCTCTAGGCAAACGATAGTTTGCCCCTAGTTTTCAAGGTAATTTCATGAATTGGTTGGGTTTTTTCTTTGGACCGAGGGCCTTGGGAGACCCGCCTACTTATCCCCGAATGGGCATCAGGTCCTATAGTAGTTCGATCGAGGCCTGAAAGAAGTGCAATGATTGACTGTGTGTGTAGTTGTGACCGAACCTTGCAGGCTGCCTACGTATCCCCGAATGGGAATCAGGTCAAAACGTAGTTCATCTACTCTGGAGGTCTTGAAAGAATAAGGCTTCAAGAATTGGTGGGCTTTTCGAGCCATGTTTTCATTTAGGTTCAATGGGTGCCCTTTCTGGGCAGATTTTCTGAAACATATCCCTTGTGGCAGCTTTCGAACAAGATGATGAACTACTTCTCCTTCTTATGCATTTTTTTTCTTTTCCTCTTTTCTTCCTTCTTTTTTTCTTTTCTTTTCTTCTTTCCCCTTTTTTTTGTTTTGTGGCGGTTGATTCTTTTCACCTTATCACTAGCCAGTCAATCTTTACAACTCTCATAATACATCATGTTTTACTCATACTCTGTCATACTCACATAGTAATATCAGCCCTCCCAATTACTCCTTATCTTTTTCAAAGATATTTCTGCATTGTCTTAGGTCCACTTATCACTTATCCATTGAGTTTCTCACAAAAAAATTAATTGATACTTTCAAATCTTTCTTTTCAGTTCCAATTTCTTTTATTAGGATAATTCATGTACTTTGAAGTACTCAAGAATTCTCAATCTTATTTATTCTCTACTTTTTCTTTTTTTTTTCTTTCCTTTCTTTTCTCACTATCTCTTATTCTCTTCATGATTTTGACTGGCTAGGATTCGGATTTTGAAATCAACATGCATCTTATTTTGCTCTAACTTTTGCCTAGGCGCCCTTTCGGGTTTTCATCCTAGCGAGCTCTTTTTTTTTTTCTCTTTTTTTTTTTTGAAGAAGAAGAAGTTCATTTAAGATATCTAGCTACCATTAAGGAACAAGTTCATGGCTTTTGGACTGTGAGCTCACCTTTTAGGTTTGGTAAAAAGGGGGTGATGTGGGATAATTTCTGAATTCATTCTGGCACATCATCATAGGACCATGCAATGCATCCTTGTATTCTTTTAGCAATGAGATCAATTTTATGCTTTTATCTTTATTGAGTGAAATATGGAAAGAATCACTTTGAGAATCTTCTTCATTTTCTAAGTCAAATGCCAAGGTTTCTTCAATGATTTTGCATGCAGGTTCATTTGCTCTTTTTTTTTTTCACAGTTAAAAAAAAAATCATTAAGCGGAATCAAGTAAGCAGAATCAGTCACTTTCATTGATAACAGAAAATTTAAAAGGTTTGGCTCATACTGGCCATTACAGACTTCCGGGGTAGGGGAATCATATCACTAGATTCAAGGACATTTTGGCAAATTCCCTGATTCTATCTCTCCTCCATTTTCCGGCTTCTCCCTCCTTGCTTTATTTCCCTTGACCTCTTCTTTCAGTATTTCTTCCATCTTCACTTCTATGATCTTCTTTGGACCGTTCTCCTCGGTCTTACTGCCTTCTTCATCAAAAAGGTTCCTCATAGCTAGACCATCCAGTGCACAAATCCAATTTTGGACAGTAATTAGTTCCATAGGCACTTGCAAGTATGGATCTTCATAGTCAGTGTATTCATGTAAGAAAGAGATCTCAAAACCTTGCTCCAAGTATTTACCTTTGCAGTCCGCCCATGGCTCTAGAAAGCCATAACAGGGGAAATCTTCTCCTTTATTGATGAAGTGTGTATGCAATGCCTGACTTCCTTCTTCAAGATCCTTCCCTTTCCCTTTCTTCAAGTCATTCCCATCTAACAGCTTGGCATGGTTGACCACTTCTTCAGCATTTCCTTCTTCTTCTCCTTCGGACCACAGACCATCCGTGTCACTGTAAACCTCTTCCTCCCAGACGGAGTTATCAGTAGGATTGTTTGGATCCCACCAATTGATTTGGATGATTTCATTGTCCATATCTTCCTCAAATGCTTGTTCTTCTTCTCCTCCTATCAGCCAATCCTCTTCCTCGACTACTATAAGGCATATCCTTTGATCTTCTGGGAATTCATAAGCTTTGGCAGTTTGTCCTACCGGTACGATCAACACAGATGGGTCGAAGATTTCCTTTCCAACATCTAAGAGATTGATGTTCCGTGGTGGTGGTACAGCATGATGATTGAGGAGCGGGTTCCGAGTCACACGCGGTCAAGTTGCAGGTGGAGGGGAAATGGTCTTATTATCGATCAAATCTTGTACTTCATGCCTTAACCTCATACATCAGTCAGTCGTATGGCCGTGAGCTTGGTGAAACTCACAATAGAGGCTTGTATTGAAGCCCGGTGGAAGTGGATCAGGCATTGGTTTTGGATCTAGCGGCTTTAGATATCCTTTTTCCATCAATCGCTTGAGAGTGGTGGTCAATGAGATCCCTAAATCAGTGAACTGGCGTGGTTGTCCCCCCAACCTTGGTCTTGGCGCACCCTCCTTGCTCAAGACATTGACATCAGTCGCTATCTGGTTTCCCGTGTTCACCCCATAAAATGGTCTTCTAGAGCGGTTCCCCTGAGGTTCCTCCTTCTTAATCCTTCCATCCTTGATTGCGTCCTCAATCCTGGTTCCAATTTCAAATAATTCTACAAAGGTATGAATGCACTGGTTCATGAGTTTCTCTTGATAGATGCTCTAGAGATTTTTTATTACAATCCGAATCTGTTCCTTCTCTGATGGCCGTTGGGTCATTTTTGCAGCTTTTCCCCTCCATCGCGTCAAGAATTTAGCAAATGACTCTCTATTCTCTTGCGTAGTCGTTTCTAGATCTCTCACAGTTATATCAAGCTCTTGATTGTATTCATACTGGGTGACAAAAGCCTTCACCACTTCCTCCCATATGCGACTCTTGCTTGGCTCTAATGTGAAATACCAGGATAAAGCTGCCCCAGTCAAAGTTTGTTGAAACAGCATGGCCATCATGGCAGGATTCAGACCACTTGGCTGAAAGGCCCCAATGCACATCCTTACGTGGTTTCTGGGGTTGTCAGAACCGTCAAACTTATCGATCTCGGGCATCTTGAAACTGGCTGGCAATTTTTCTTGAGTTACCTTAAGCAAACCCTCTAACTCTAGCAAGTAGCTATCAACCCCATTAGACTTGCGGACAACTTTCTCTAGCTTTTCCACCTTCTCCTTCATCTCGATACGCTCTTTCTCAGCTTTCTCAAATTTTTCTCTCTCTGCCCTCGGTACATCAGCTCTCGGTGGTTCCGGATCCTCAAACCATTCATCTCTTCACCCCGAAAAGGAGGGTCGATTATTGGTAGATCAATTACTGGCCTCTGACGGGTCAATGTTTCCAACATGGTCATCATTTGGTCCATCCTTTCTTTCAACTATGCTATTTCTGCAGCACGTTGTTCGTGATCCATTTCTCTTTCTATCTCTGGCTCTCTTCGTACTAACCTTGCACTCGAATCCCTGACCCAAACTGTCCTGGTGTCCAATGCTATCTTGCCTACAACCACTTTTTATTTTTAATCAATTTTCAAACAACTTTATTTATTTTGAAAATGCTTGGTAGAATTCTTATGAATGGCTCATATGTCATGCGGATGCGATGCATGTGTGTGTGTGTGCCTATTCTATATGCCAAATAAAAGAAAAATTCTAATCCTAACACATAAACACATAAGCACATAAAATCCTCATCCTGTTGAGTGTGCTAATTTCTCCTTTCATTGTGATCCCCTTTACCCCTTCAAGGTTTGAAAATTTTAGAATTTTTGGAATCCATTTGACAAGTATTTCCCCCAGATGATGGGGTCTTTCAAATTCTTAAGAAGCTTTCCTTAGAAGGCAACAACATTTCTCAACAAAAGATGATTGGGTTGAAACTTTTCTTTGAAATTCAAATGATTTCTTTAATTGCAGAGATTTCTTGGATTATATTCCTTAACCAAAAGGTGATTTTTGCTTTGCAAAAGCATTTTTTAGTTGGTGAAACTTTTCAAAATCTTCCAAGAATTTTGGGTTTTCCCTTCAAAGATGGTTGACTTGAAATTTTAATCAAAAAGTGAACTCCAAAGATTTTTGAAAGAACGATTGAATACCTTGGAATAAAGATAGAAAAAATCTATTTGCTTCCAAAGAAACGTATTTAAAATTCTTTGGGTAGGAGGATCACATGATTAGATAATCATCGCACTTTTCATGAATTCGGATGCATACAAGGTCAATGATGTTTAGCTAAGCATGATACAAGAGATGTAATCTTATAATCAAAATTCAGCATATTCTTAAATGTCATAGGACATGAAAAGGAATTGCTCAAAAGTGATTAAGAGGTTACACATCTTTTATCAAGTTAGCATCGCCATCATCTCAAGTAATCCCTTTCGGGCATACAAAACTCCCTAGCACATAAATCCTAATCAAGAATCGATTTCCTAATTTTGAAACGTTCTATGGAAACTACTATGCAAAGGTCGGGTTTTGGTCAAATAAGGGACCCTTGACACACACCCGATAGGATGCTTCATATACCAAAACATGGTACAAGATCAAAGGTGATCACACGGTCCCATGATGACTTGATCGACCGGGTTGCCCCGAGCCTCCAAGGTCATAGTTCCATGCAATCGACTGGCGAAACATGCAAGTGCAATGCAACGGGCACACAAAGATTAATTAATTTGATTAAGAGGATGCTTTCAAGTCTAATCCTCGAATGAACCCAAAATCAAAATTCTGGTCTGCGAAACCAGAGATTCTGGGTTCGATCCCCAGCAGAGTCGCCAGATTGTGGATATGCCGGCATTTGGGCCCACTTTTGTTTTTTAAAACATTTTTCAAATTCCAAATTCAAAAACAAATGAGTCGCCACTTAATTTTTAAAAGGAAAATTAAGAAACCATTTTAAAGCAAACTGATCTTTTGCGAAATCAAAGATAAACTGGGTCCGGGGATTATGGAATGAAAGGGGAAGGAGCCCGGCGGACTAAAACACCCCCTTTCATCCTATCTCTCGATAGGCCTCTACTCAACATCCTCTTTAATCAAATTAATAATCTAAGCATGCCCTCAATTAATACATATGTACATATACATTACACAAGCATGTTCAAAATAGTGTAAAATTGCTAATGACAAAATATCATTCATAAGCCACGTAATTCAAGTAGCAAGCAACATGACATGTAATAAAGGAACTAGAGAACTTACCCGGGATCCAGCCGCGAAATGGAAACGTGCAATGCATACACAAAATACAAAGCCTAAGAAAAGGTCTCTAATTCACATATATACACATAAGGCAAAACCTAGGCTAAGGTGTCGCACATGGAATCGAAAATCAATATAAATCAAATAATATAATTAAACTAGAGAAGAGTTGAGAAATTGTACCTCAAATGCACTACAAAATAAAGGTTAGTACACATGCCTTAGACAAGGTATAATATCAAAAATCATTAATCCTAAGTCATGTTCAATTTAGATACAACTTAGACAAGAGATAAGTCCTACTTATGAATATTAACATGTATGAATGAATGCATGAATATGAACAAGAATGAGATATGAATTTATTCATTAATTTGGATCACTTAACCTCTGGATTTAAGCTAAATTATCATTATTCAAAACATGATTTGGGTCCCAAGACATTAGGGAACCATTTGAGTTGAAATAAACAAGATTAGACAAAAACAGTAGCAGTTTTTTATGAATTACAGAGAGTAGACCAAATCTTAAGAAATAGAAATAAAATACTTCCAACGGTTGGATCTTAATTAGTTTTGGATATGTTATGCCTCTGTGAGGCTAGTCTCTAGCCCAAAAAGAAATTCGAGGTTTCAATGGTTAGATCTCCGGGAATACGGAATATACTAGACCTCACTCAGGATTTTACAACTCTCTGTCCAGAGATCTTGTATGATTTTTTAAAAATAGCAAACGAATCTGAATTGCTTCATTCTTTTTAGGGAACCTTCCTAGCACATTGAGGTTCTTAGAAAAAGTTATTAAAGGTCACAAACACTTTATTAAAGCTCTGATTTACTAATTTCAAAAACGTTTTACTGTTCTGAAACTATTCTAAAACTCTGGACAGATTGTGGTTGACTCACAAAACCCATGATCAAACCCCTCTAAACATAAAACCACCTTAAAACAAAAATTACAGTGGTAGATTACTGTGTAATTGACACTTTCCCGTTGGTTTCACTTGATTTCAACGGTTAGATTTCGAATTAAAAATCTTTGATCGAAAACAGTTTGTGAACTCACTATTTTCATTTTGCTAGTTCAACTTTGTTTGTTAACCCCAACTATTACATCATGAAGTTGGACTTAAACTAAACCATTTTCTCCTACCATTTGATGGTCATTAGAGACTAAGGACATCTATACATGTAGGTTTTAGATGAAGTATAGAGAACTTCTCAAAACCCAAGGAAGAGATTAGTCTAAGCCATAGAGATGGACTTAAACTAAACTACTTCTCCTACCATTTGATGGTCATTGGAGACTAAGGACATCTTTAGACTCATGGATTTTTGATGAAGTATGAAATAAAATTCACAAGATCCAAAACAATGAACTCAAACTCATGGACCAAATCTTGAGTTCAAAACATTACTCCTACCACTTGGTGGTCATTGGAGACTAAAAGAAAACAAATCCTCTCTAATCTCCATGGAATATAATATGAATTCCATAAGATTCATAATAAGGAGGCCCAAGTCATGGGTTAGGACTTGAATCTCACCGATTATATGCAGATTATGGTCATGATCAACCTTAAACTCCATATGAATCAGAAGGTTATAGGAGAATAAGGAATCAAATTCAAAGAGCTTCAATGAGATATGGAAGATCTCATGAACCTTATGAATGAAATAGAAATAAAGGAAATCAAAGTTTTATTTAGGAACATAAACTCTTCAAAATTTGAACTTATCTCAAATCCAAGGCATCAATTGAATCCAAATTAATGAAGTGTTATGAGATTCAATCACCAGTTCTTGGTGGTGTGTGATGAAATGGGGTAAGAAGAGAGGTTTTGAAAATGTGTAAAGTTCCTAGATCTAAGAACTTGTGATTGAATTAGCCTAACTCTACCAAGGATTAAGAGGTTACCTCTATGACCTCAAAGAATTCTTCAATTTCTTGTGAAGTTCTTCCAAGATCTTCAAATTCTTCTCAAAAACTCTTCAAATTCTTCAAGAAATTCTTCTCTTCTTCTCAATTCTCTATATAATTCTCTCTCTAAACTCAAGTATATCTCTTGTATATGTTTGTATATTGATTCAAAAGTTCAAGTCCCCTCAAAATGAAGATGAAGATCTGTTTATATAGGTCATTACCTCAAGGATAAATGGGTAAATTCGGGTGGAGACCCATGTGCAAAGATTTCTTCTAGAACATGTGAGAAAAGAGGTACTTTGGATATTTCTAGGAAATTTGGATAGAGTTTCTGGGAGATAGGACAGAGTTTCAGGTAGAAACTGGTATATCTGGGAAATCAGGGAGATTTAGATAGAGTTTCTGGAAGAAACTGGTTAATATGGTGAGTTTCTGAGAAATTGGAATTTCTGAGAAGCTTGGGTAGAGGTTCCAGAGAAATATGGATTTTCTGGAATTTTAGGTGAAATAAAGATACCTGGGGAGTTCACAGGACTTTTGGGAGAAGCGGGAATATCTGGGTGATTTGGTCAAGCATTTTTGGGGAAGTCTGGGAGATCTTGGTAGGGTTTGGAAAAAGGGGTTTCTGGGAAATCTGGTGGATTTTGGCAGAGTTTTCGGGGAGCAGAGAGTTCTAGTAGAGTTTTTGGGAAACGGGAATTTCTAGGAAGTTTAGATGGATTCTGGTAGAGGTTATGGGAAATAGGAATATCTGGTTAAATTGGACAGAGTTTCTGAAAGAAATTGTTATATCTGGGAAATCTGGGAGATTTGGATGACGGTGATCATACTGTCTAGCAAGTTTTCATACTCCTATGTCTTAGGACCAACAAACAAGGTTTGCGGTGTATATCTTTGTGAACGTGGGGAAGACATCTTTGTCATGGTGCCTAGGCAGGTCAACTCAATGTGATCACATATGAGTGATTGCCTTGGGGATCATAAGAAAGAAGTTCTGCCTCATGCCACATAAGCGTCTACACCGCGCAGGTAATCCCGTCAGGGCATACAACAGTCATATCACATTGTCCTATCTGAAAAGATAAATGAACAGTCCTATGAAAGGTTTTACAGGAATCTATATGCAAAGGCTGGGTTTAGTCAAAGAGGGTCCGTTGACAAGAGTTCCAATATACCTTCAGAGAGACAGTACGGAAGTGTTAACTCTTTTTGATATACCTTGGAAGGTACAGTATCAACGGTGACTTGTGCCCTGGCACAGCAAGACCTGAACAATGTCAGTGCCGCGTTTCAGACACAGTCGGAAGGGGGAAATGCAGAAGTGCAATGCGATGAACCTGACACAGTAAAAAGATTATTTTAAGGATGCTTCTTATGAGTCAAACCTCTGTATTATTTTGTTTTAAAATAAAAATCCCCAGCAGAGTCGCCAGATTGTGGACACCGGGCTTCCACCGCTTTGATTGTTTTGAAACTTGTTTTTTGATTAAAGAAAGAGAAAAGGTCTGTTGAAAACAGATACAGAGTCGCCACTTGGTCTTTAGGGAACCAAGAAACCAAAATTTGACTCACCCAAACGGATAAAGGGCACCGACCCTTCATAACCAAAGAACTTGGCTCGGGGTTTTGGTACGAGAAAGGAAGGAGCCTTTGTCGCGACTAAAACACCCTCAACTCGCCCCGTCTTTTGACAGGCCTCAATTATCATCCAAATAATCATCTTATACTATATTTGGTTCGACAAATAATACTATGATAGTATATTACATCACATAAGAAAATTTAAAATGGAAGATCTAAAGATAAGATATCATTCATAAGATCTAAGCCAAATATCACACAATGCAAAGTGAAAGATCACACAAATAAACCTAGGAAAAATCGTCTAATCACATATCAAATAGTAAAGTTTCCCTAATCTAGAGGGGACATGAATTGTTCTTGAAACAAAAAATCAAATAAATCAAAATATGCTTAGCAAACTAGTATGATGCATGTTATTCTTTGAGAAAAGAAGACCTCTCAATCCCCGGGACGGATGAGAAAGGAAGATTGGATCGAGGGAAACATGAACGTGTGATCAAGTTCATTCCTTATAATCTTCTTAGATTAGGATCCATGAAGGCCCCAAATCTTGCATGGATGCAATGTATGTATCTAGAATGTGCCAAGGTTGTAGTGTGCTTTGTGTTCATGGATTCCTAGAATGACTTAGAAGTCTATAATGTGTATGAATGAATGAATGAAATCATCATGGGATATGTACAAAAGT
The DNA here is from genome assembly GCA_033977485.1 of Hydrangea macrophylla. NCBI lineage: Eukaryota > Viridiplantae > Streptophyta > Magnoliopsida > Cornales > Hydrangeaceae > Hydrangea > Hydrangea macrophylla. The sequence goes on along the minus strand of CM066984.1, from coordinate 79,544,660 downwards.
GGTATGAACTACTTCCTAAGATATGAACTAATTTGGAAGGCATATAAGCATCAAATCAAAGAATGAAAGTTAAAATGTGCTTGCTGTGAATAGTGGACAGAATAGTAACATGATCTTCGGAAAATTGAAAAGAGGGGTTAGGAACGTTTTCAATGCATGATGTTTTATGGAGATGTTCCTTATTGTGTCTAGAACACTACCCAAAAAGCCAATCTTTAATAACTATCACAGATTGAGAGAAATCATATGAACAACAGAGGTCACTCAGAAACAGAGTCCGTACTGTCGACTGAAATGTTGAAAAATCTTAGAAAATGAAAACTAATGATCTAGAGGCCCATTTTATACAGAACGTTCCCTAAGACATTGAAGTTTAAGGTAAAAATAAGTTAGGACCACCCATTTTTGGAAAAGGTTTCTGTAAAACAAGTTGGAAGTGGCCCTAGCTGCTGTGACAGCAAAGACAGAATGTCTGGAAGGAATGTTTGGGTCCAAATGGACCATTTCCACGTACTTCCAAGTCAAACCAAAAATCATGGGTGTTCTCCAATGAGTTAGGAAGACTTTCCAAGTGGCCTTGCATCCATATGTTGAGTATTGAGTTCTAGAGAAATCTTTGAACTCAGCTCACTCACTGTTTTGACTCATTATTTTGAAGATTTTGGAGAAAACAAGGTTTTGTTTCTTGAAACCAAAAGAAGAGGGATTGAGAGGGGTTTTAAAGTAGATGTTTTGAAAGCATATTTTCAATACTCAATAAGGATTATAGCCACTTAAAATGCCAACATCAAACTCATCATCAAGAACCTCCAAGATTGTTGGAGAGATTTATTTTTATTAGAACATAACTTCAATACACTTCAAGAATACCTTGGAGGTATCGAAGTTATGATCATCATCTATTAAACATGTTTTTGAGGTCAAGATCAACTATCCATAAGGATTCACTCACCTAAAACTTCATGTCATCATTTAGATGATGAAGAACAAGTAAGTAAATAAAGAAAAATAAAAAGAAATGAGGTAAGAAGAGATGAACATAATATGAACAAGCAAGTAAATAGCAATCAATGGATGATAATCAATGTGATTTTGGACTTGTAGCTTGGTGTTTCACTCATAGATTTTGACATTTAGACATGGAAGTAGCTTCTTAACTCAAAAATGCTCAAGAATGGTGATTGGGGGTGTTTGGGATGTGAAGTATAAGAGAGGTAATGGAAGAACACAAGATTAGAACTCACTTTCTATAGCAAAATAGTAGGAGGAAGCTCCTTTTCTCTCTTCTAAACCTATCTCTATCTCTCTTCTTCTCTACAACTTTTCAAGCTTTTGCACTTAGCCCCCCCAAAATTAAGAGCAATGGGGGGTGTTAGGCCAATTTGGGGTGATTTTGGGATTTTAGAAGTGTTCCCATTGGTCCCAAACATATGTGAACATAAAACTACGTCGTTTTGGTTTTCAATTAATCAAATTGGACCCCTAAAAAAATTACAAAAATGGACTCTGCGAGGGTTGAGTGCCGCGGCGGCACTGGGCCTGTGCCGCGGCGGCAGTGGGCCAGTGCCGCGGCGGCACTGCTCCTCAGACGCCTAGAAATTTACGTTTAGGCCCCCAGAGGTTTCGATATTCGCGAAAAGGCCCTATTTTGTCCGAAATTCACAGAAAATGCATACGAACTCCAAATTGAGGTTGTGATATACCGTTGGAAAGGTAATGGAGTCTACTTTACATAAAAAATAGTTCGGGGATAGGTCACTTTAAAAGGTTTTGCGGTATTTGCGATAAAAGCTGATTTGATCACCTTTTTCGCCTTCGGAAATTCAAAATAAATTCGTTTTAAATCCAGGAATTACGTGCCATATACCGTTGGAAAGCTATTGACCTCTAGTATCCATGAAAAATATTTGAAAATTGTTTCGGTGCCCCGATTCCAAAGTCAAATCTTGGTCAAACTGGTCAAACCTGGGATTCCCGGGAAGTTCTGGGAACCTCCGGGAACTCCCAGGAGCCGACGTTTTCGTTCGATTCTCTTTTAAAACTCATTTTAATACTTTTCTAATGATTCCGGTGAACTCGGACGATTTTGGTCAAACTTGGTCAAACTCTGGTCAAACCTGGTCAAACCGGTCAACGGGGACTTTCGGGGAACTTTCGGGACTTCCGGGGGTCTCTGGGAGCTGACGATTTCATCTGATTTCACTTAAAAACTCATTTTTTTACTTTTCTTACAACATAGCATGTTTCCAGAATTTTGGGACCAAATCTGGGAGTTTTTGAGCTTTCAGGGGCATTTTGGTCATTCTGAGAATTCTGAGAGATAGAGCCGACTTCCAGGAGTCCTTTTGAGTCTTTTACGATCATTGTGAACCACCAAGCTATGGGTCTCCTAAATCTGATAGCCGACAAAATGGGGTGTCTACAGTTGCATAATTGTACTCCAAAAAAGTAAGTTCGATCGGCCAAAATGCTCCTCCAAAGTATAAGGATCCCGGAACACCAACGATTTCATGTATCATAGGTGACACTATCATTCATCAGACTCCTCCTTGACTTGGGGACGAGTGTGAACCTTTTTCCATACATAGTTTATAAACAATTAGATCTAGGTGAACTTAAACCTATGACCGCTACGATACAATAAATGGATCGTTTCATTAAAATCCCTAGAGGAACTATTGAAGACGTCTTGGTAAAAGTTGATAAATGTTACTATCCCATTGATTTCATGGTCCTTGACATTGAACCTGTGCTAGATGCTAGGAAACATACTCCTGTCATTCTTGGTCGTCCATTATAAGCCACGGCCAACGTTCGTGTTAACTATCGAATGGGGGCAATAAAAGTATCGTTTGGGAACATGAACCTAAAATTAAATGTTTTTAACGTTGTTGATCAACCTCCCAATGATGACGATTACCCATGTATGGTAGAAAGTAAGGTAAGGTACGCTTATTAACTTAATAGACAAGAAGACGTAAGGAAGGAAAACTATATAGTGTGTAGTACACACATGAACCTTAATGAAAGGGACCCTACCAAACTGGATCCTAATGAAAGATTTATTCAAAAGGTCAAGAATCGATTTGAAACCGAAAAAGAGGAACCGTCGAATGAGTTAAGAAATAACGGCATTATTTCTATTTTCAACCAGAGTATCCCTAATGTGTTCAAGGGTAGAATGTCTGAGTTTCGGCCTCCATGAGTCTTGAGCTAGAATGGTCTAGATAAAGACATAAAAGACTACGCTTCTCGGGAGGCAACCCAAGCTTTTATCATTCTATTTTCTCATTTTTGTACACATTTTGGGTCATTTTGAGTTAGCTTTTTGTTTTCTGGACAGGTTTGGGGGTCGAGGACAATTTATTTTAAACTTATTCACATTGAAAAGAAAGAAGAAAAGAGAAAAAGGGCATATTGCGTGCACGGCCCGCTCGCGTGAGATTTTACCTTAGGGAAAAAATTGTCAAACTATTTTATATATGCCCTCAGATTCATGTTGCGCAGTAAATCATGCGCGAGAGGGCCTATCGCCCGAGCAGTCCCTCGCACGATATTTTGAATTAGAAATGTTTTTAACCATGATAAAAACAAGTCTCAGATTTGCCTCCGTGCGAAATCGCGCTCGCGAGCGGTCACTCGCGCGAAATGGGGATTTTCTGTGTTTTTCTCTTTTGTTCTCTTCTTCTTACTCCCAATCCTTACTTATGTGTTTGTTCTTTTCAATTTGCTCTCTTAGGCCCCTTTTAGATCGAGACCTTCTTTGTTTTGTTAGTTCAGTTTATGCTTGTGGTTTTTTTTTTGTTAAGTTTTCCGATTTTAGTTTAGTTTCTCAAGAAGTATGCCACGGTCTGCATTTAATATTTATATTTCTATTAGCTATTGGTGTTCTTTTGTTTGTTTATTTTCTTTTGTCAAGTATTAATAAGTGAATTAGTAGCTCCATTTGGAGAAATTGAACTTTATTGCTATATTAATATACGTTCACTAGTTTGTGATTAACGAGATCGAGGTATTGTCGTTCCCTCCTTACGTACTCTCATTTATTTTGTTTTATTGTTTCATTGGGGGTGATGAAAGTTTTAGGATTGGGGGTATGCACTCACATGCATATTTTTATGCACCAATTTTAAAATTTTTTTTATATTTGTGCTTAAATAAATGATGTTACCGACATTTTTGCAATCTCAATTCGATACTTCGTGTTATGTAACTTGGATTGTTATAGAATGGTAAACATGAGAAGATGTGGTTAAACATTTCCTGAAGTCATGATGCAATGTTTAGGATATGTATTGTTCAAATTGTAGTTTTATACCATAGATTTGCACACAAACCTATGCACTGCATGTAGTCGCTTGAATACATGTTTGATGTGAACTATAATATGATTCAGATTTTTAGATGACACATAGTGTGGAGACTAAACCCAGTGAGCTTTTGAGCCTATCTTTTCTTTTCAGAGGGTTTTAATTACATTTTGTGTTTATCGAATTTCATTAAAATTGTGCATTAACCGTTGTTTAGTCTCATTATTCTTGTTTTGGTTGATAGTCAAGTTAAAATATTTGTTACCATGCTAAATAATCTTTCGTCATAAACATTGAAGACCATAGGAGATGATTGTAGGCCCTCTTTGTTTATCTATCCTGATTTATGATAAAAAAAAATTTCCTTAGCTCGTCCCTTTGAGTTGTTAAAATGCCATTTTTTGTTAATCACCATTATCCTTTTTTTTTGCTCTAACTTGGCCAACTTGGAGTTTGCCACTGAGAGATCGATCAACTTTTAGTGGTGATAAGGCGGTGTGTCGATTAAGAAGAAGAAGAAAACAAGATTATGTTTGGGGTAGTTACCTTGGTATTCAATGAATATTCATTTCAAAGGCAATGAAAAGGAAAAAGAAAAAGCAAGAAAGAGGAAAAAAGAAAAGAAGAGGAAAGAAATTAAAAATATATATATGAAAAGATAAAAGTTGATAGAAGAATGAATGAAAGAAATTGAATGTGCCTTATAATGCCATTATGGAGATTCTTGATGAATCCATTCTATTATTTTTCATTGCCTGAGCCACATTGCAACCTTTGAAAAGTCCTACTTGATCCTAGAAAAATTGTCTAGATATGTAAACGATGGGAGGGGGAGTAAAATTTGGTAACGATTAATTTTTCTTGACTGTTGGCATCCTATCCATGAGACTACTGTTCTTTCATGTCATGCGTCTTTAACGAGTCATATGTGAGCGTTTCTCATTTTGAAAACATATTTCCTTTGCTCCCATAAATTGGAGAGATTACACAGGTTCTGAACATTTCATTTGGGAGTGTAATTAGTATTGTGAGATTCGTAGTCGAAGCATAGTTGGATGGTTATCCGAGTTATATTCCAAGTTCATGACATGCGTGTGTTCATTAGACCACCACATCACACACGTGCAATTTTATGAGAAACTCGATTGATTTATACAATGCATGTGCTTGGGATTGTTTTTCATGACGTAGGTAGACATTTGGTTCCATTTCTTCTGGTTCGTTATTCTATTTCAAATCATCATTTTATGATAAGAAGTATTGAATGTTCTGTTTTTTTTTTAACTTTTAAATATATAATGAAACAAAGTTGGTTGAATTTATGAAGAGTATTAATAAATAAACTTCATTTCCATACACTTGTATAAACTTTTCTTTTCATTGGTGAGATGTAGATACCAATCGATTGCCTTTGTTCCCAATCGATTGACATTTTTTGATGCAAATCAATTGACATATTCCCAATCGATTGCCATTATACTGAATAAAAGCAATGATGTGGCAACATCTCAATCGATTGCCTTCAAATATCTGTTGTCAATCGATTGACATAAGTTGAAACAAGTTTTCTTTTTTTCTTTAGCTTTAAACGTATGGCACTCTCAACCTATATATATATATATGAGGTTATTTATGGGCCTTGGGGCTGTTTGTTCAGTTCTTGAGAGAGAGAGAGAGATAGAGAGAGAGAGAGAGAGAGTTTGTATATCATATATATACACACATATCCATATATTTATATATCCACACACACACACTCTGAAGAAGAGAGAGAGAGAGAGAGAGAGAGAGAGAGAGAGAGACTGAGTTTCAAAGCTCACAGAAGCCAAACACGCCCTTGGTGAGTTCCTAACTCACTTGGTCCCTTTATGTGATTTTTTACAAGTTATTATGAAGCGTAAATGTGTTAAATGCATGACTTTTACGTTTATATATGCTATTTTTACAATCTGCTGGTGAAGACAAAGTGCCAATCGATTGAAGGAAAAAGTGGTTTAAAGTTAGAGTTTAAACGCGCAGCGGAAATAGGTTAAGTTATAAAACTTTTGGTATTCCAGGATCTACTACTCGTCAATTCCATAGATGCGTACAAGGGGGTGCAAGAATTATACCTTAGTGTCTTGAACCCAATTCTGAAACTTTAACTTCCAGCAGCCTCCACTAGATGATCTTCACCCTTATGACTCCTGCGGATGCCTGCCGGAAAGACTAGGGTTGGTGGGAACCCTAATAGAGAGGATAGGAAGGTTTTGGGAAGACTATGATAGTTTTTGCAGCTTCTGCGTATAAAAACGACGATCACTTACTTCCAGAACGCAGCTGCCCTATTTATAGATTTCCAGAACCGACCTAGACTTCGATCGATCGAAGTGACTTCGATCGATCGAACCTTCGATCGATCGAACCATCCTCGATCGATCGAACCTGATGACTTCAATCGATCGAACATACTTTGATCGATCGAACCTGTCTTAACAGCTTCCTCAAGTGTCTTTCCAAGCATCCTAGCGGAGCTAAGAGTGGGACCTCCTAGGCTCTTTATTGTTGGCTCAGACCAGTTTGTTAATTACCATGACCAAACTCTTTGATCAGCAAACTAACTAACTGGTCAGTTAACGTTTATTCCACTATAAAACGATAACTGAACTCCAACGCAAAAGAACATATCCGAAGCGATAACTAGACTTGTATGGTGTACTAATGTCCCTCTACCGTCAGCATTCGTAATCATATTCAGGTAGTCGGATAACTGTTACTGTCAACCTGAATCATGATTACTTCTTGTATTCCTTGAGTCCCATTCACTACTCATGATTACCAAACATGTTGATAACTCTTATCAACAAGACTGCAGTACTCAGTAATCAACTTGGTGACATTCTCAAGGGAATTCTTACTCTGAATCAGAGGGTAGATTCTATCTTGACAATATATGTTCACAACCCTATGGACATGACATACCCAAGATACCCAGGTGTTGATCTTCTATAGACCTCACTGATTGGTAAGTCAAAGCAGCCATATCCATAGTCTGTGTTCATAATCATCTCAAGATTGAGAACACGTACCTTATACAAGTTATGAGTTCCTATTGACTGTTGACAGCCTTAAGCGTCAATAGGAAAGCTCAGGTCCGTCAATGCACTATAAGCACTAGCATATCAACTAAGAGCTACACTCTAGTGATTGAGATTAATCACTCCATCCAATGGTAGTTAATTATGCTACAGTGTAGACTTGATGAGGTATCCAGTCTCATCATCCACTGTGACATATTCTAAGTATCAAAGAATAGTAATTCGTATCTCACTTGTTTGTATCTCATACACACACGAATTGCTTACTATGATACTTAAGGACAAAACAATCATCTCATGAAAGAAACATACACAATGAAATGTAAAGCTGATATCCATATATTATAATGCTAATGTCTCATACATAAAGTAATGGTTTGAGGGCACAAACCCAACAAACTCCCACTTGCACTCACAACCATTCAGAACTACATCTAAGACCTAGACTATCTAGATGACGATCAAAGACCTTCTCTGGTAAGGCCTTTGTAAACGGATCAGCAAGATTGTCAGCGGTGGCAATCTTGGTGACAGTCACATCTCCACGTTGAACTATATCTCGGATTAGGTGATATTTCCGCTCTACGTGCTTTCCCTTCCCGTGGTTCCTTGGCTCCTTGGACTGAGCCACTGCCCCACTATTATCGCAGTATAGCGTAATAGGTGACAACGACGCTGGTACCACCTCGAGTTCCATAAGGAACTTCTTGAGCCAAACAACTTCCTTTGCGGCTTCACAAGCAGCCACATACTCAGCTTATGTAGTTGAGTCTGCAATGCATTTCTGCTTAATGCTCCTCCAACTAACAGCACCACCTCCCAAGGTAAAGAGATGTCCGGATGTCGACTTTCTCGAATCTTTATCTGACATAAAGTCCGAGTCAGTGTATCCTACTGGAATTAACTCACTACCGCCGTACATAAGCATGTAATCTTTAGTTCTTCTCAAGTACTTAAGAATGTGCTTAACGGCTGTCCAGTGCTCTGGACCAGGATTCGATTGATACCTGCTAACCATGCCAACGGCAAAGCAGATATCTGGTCTAGTGCATAACATCGCATACATGCACTACAAGGAAAAATGTTTTTTATGTCACTTAAAAAGTGACATAAATAGGTATTTATGTCACTTGTTTTTCCAGTAAAAAGTGACATAAATGGAGGCGACATAAATGTTTTAAAAGTGACATAAATATTTTCGAAAAAGTGACATAAATGTTTCATAAAACCAATGCATTTGTTAATAAAAAGTGACATAAATACTTAAAAGTGAAAGATGTAGGCTATATCTATACTTGAGCAGATTCTGATGAGGCTATGGTAGATGTTTCTGCATTCTGATTAGCCCTTGCCATTGTTTCCAAGTGGAACTTTTGCAAAAGTTAAGACAATTTTAGTTTAAATATCCAGAATAGTTATGTATCAATCCTCACTATCAAAGAAAGAAGAATAAGAAGTTGTGTAGCAATCCTCTCAGTATACACGTATACATGGTTTACCTGAAATTGGGGTGTACTTCTTGGCAATGTCAGTAAAGCTGAAGCTTCCAGAATCTGCAACAACAAAAGAACTATGTAAATGCGACAAAAGAACCATGTATGTGGAAAAGGGACTCCATTTAAGCAAAAGACATTGCATTTTTTTTAAAAAAATTTAAATAAGCACCTTCTTGTTTACTGGTCGAGCCTTAGATTTGGGAATTTTCACCATCATCTCTTCTTCAAGCTCGGCAGAACTCTTAACTTTGACCGAGCGAACCCGCTGAGTTATTTCAAATTCTGGTTCCTTAGGCCTCGTCAATGTTAGTTTAGGTTTCCTCTGCCTGACTGAAGCGGCATCATTCTGAAAATTAAAAACGGATAAGGGTTATAGCAAATGTATAATTGTAGAGCAGAACTTTAGAAGCAGAAAATTGTTCTGAATGAAATTGTTTACTTGTGAAAGAGAACGATTTACCTGAGGGAAAGACACTGTTCTGGATTGAAACTTCTTCATCATTTCTGCCATTGAAAGAAAAGGTGCTACTGGTTCCCGAATATAAACCTTTAAATTAAAGGAAGTGGTTTCAGTTAGAGTCTTTAAATCTTACAAACTACGAATTTTGAATCGCAATAAAAGGATGATCTCAGTAAACAAACCTTTCTGTCCTCTTTTCTGGTTTTGACATTTGAGCTGCACAAGTTTGAACTGCTGCTGATAAAACCAAATCTTGATTTGTGGGGCAAATTTTGAGGTTTGATATTAAGGATCTAGATTTTGAGAAAAAGAAAAGAACACTTCAGAGGTTAAGCGAATTCAAGAACAATGATAAATCCAGGAAGGAAAGAGCTATGGTGACAAGACCCACCTGTCTACACTTTCGACCTTCCAATTTTTGCTTCTTTACGGCTTGGTTTTCTTGAGCAAAATTGGGAGTTCCAACTATATTTTTAACATGTGTCCCTATACATCCAAGCAACATACCCTAGTAAGTAAATTGGCTCATAGACAGGTTTTCAGACAAATAACACAATGACATGAAAATCTATATTCTTATGACAACCTTCTCACAGCAGCTGGTTTGGTGCTTTTAGCTCGTTATAACTATGACTGATATTTTGATTTCAGTGCCGATTATACTAGAAATAAGTGTTTCTTGATATGGTTAAATCATGAGGTATTATTTCCATAACCGAGTTGTAAAAGGAAATCATTTGATCAATCTATCAATTCTATGCAAAGGATATTTTGCTCCGCCAACCACAAATGGAAGACTATCAAAATAGAGAACAAATGGACAATAAATTAGCATAAGAAGGGGTTGGACGGTAGTGGGCTGGCCTCCCACACTAAACAACCAATACATTTCTTTTCCTTTTCATGACCTGAACGAATCCTAAAGGAAAAACTAGAAACCAAGAAAAGAATACAACAATGGACCAGGAACACGAACCATAATGTCTGGTTAAGTGAAAACCTCACCTGAGTATCCACAACATTGTACAACTTGATTCCAAATTGAAAATGCAATGCCTATGAATAAGAATTAGAAACAAGGACATCAAATAATAGATATCTAGAAGTGATCCACTAGTCTTTCCAAATAGCCCCTTAGTCTATTATGGTGTTCATTTCATTTCTTTCTTTTTCCTTGTGTTCTTAAACTGGATTTACTGAGGTTTATATTATGCCAATAGACATAGGTGGCCTAGTAGATATAAGCTCATTTTTCGGACAATAGTTGCAATAAATCAAAAGGTGTGTTCGACTTGAGAAAATTATGCAAATTCAGAACCATCAAATTCGTATTACAATAATTCATAAAGTTAGACACTTCATGCAACCAAAAGCACCATAATTGTGTTCTACTTATTTTTAAATGTATGTGTCCATTTAAATTGGTTTTAAAATTTTTTTTAAGCTTTTGGAGGGACCAGTGACTTACAAAGTTACAACTATTATTGCTACTAGTACTATTCTTATTACTTCTTGCAAAGGAAAAGACAGGAGTTCCTGAAGCTCGCGGATGAGTGTCTGGAGGAATAGTTGTGACCAATACCAACAGAAAGTGCATGTTCTCCTTACCATTTCCTTTCTTATTTGCTCGAATGGTTGCTTGTCTAACTTGTCAATACTTGAACAAATAGTTCTGAATTTTTCTAGTGGCACTCCACATATATCCAGCATTCCATCTAGTAACTTTCTATGATTCAATTTCACCTGTTTAAAAATAAAAAATAAATATAAAAAAAAAAAACAAAATCAAAAGGCGAAAGGCGATCACTATTAACAAGAGCGGTTTTCAGGAGATTCAAATTACAAAATGCAACATAATACAGAACATGAAGAGAGGCCAGCTAACGAGCAACCGTATAGGTGCTCATTCAAGTGACCAACTGACCACTTGCTTAACAATAACTCTAGCCTCTAGGGGACCAAAGCACAAACTAGAGACCATTGCAAAGAGTACCCTGGGGAGCACAACCTCGAAAAGCTTCAAGAGAAAAATCAGTCATGCATTCTGAATAGACCAATTCATTGAGGATATGTTGACTAATATCCATTGATAGCATAGAAAAGGTACTATATATATTTATCTATGTCTTGCTACACAGCAAAGTATAAAAAGCAGTTCATTTATAAAGATTCACTCTCATGTGTCCTAACATAAGTATGGTAAAGAGATGCTTACTTCACGAATCTTATGAATGCACAGTTCCATGAGAGATGGTCATTTCTGTTTCCCCTGTTTCCATCTACACCAGGTCGAGAGAATGAGGCTCCCAACCACTTAGAACTTCCAGTTTTGCAATATCTTCTCAAAACCCCTTCACGTAAACCGTCTTCATTGACCAGTTGGTCTCGCTTCCTAAAATAGGCTCCTCCCATCAAGCAATGCTCTTGAAATTACATTATGTCAGAGAAAGCTCAATTATAATATACGGATCATGTTGGACACTTACTTCACTTTATAAAATAAAAAAATAAAAAAAAAGAAGAGTGAATCAAGTTAATACATAGCCCACAATAGTCATTCAACAATTTGGATTTTCGAAAAGCTTTCTCAACCATATTTAATGGTGAAGAATTCAATCAATAGCCTTGCAGGTAAGTTTGTCATAAGAGATTGTACGGTATATCACAATTGTATGTAGCCCAAATGGGTAATATAGCAGTTTCACTCTCTTGATTACAAAGAATGCAACCCATAAGTAGCCTGATAAATATATTTATGATAATAGAGCTGTAAATTCAAGAGCTTGCAATCTTACTTTGCCACATATGTTACTGAGAAATGCTTCAATATCAGTTTAGTAAAGGCACAATAAATTCTAGTTATGATAGGCAAATGGCCTAGATGTTGGAATAGATTATACATCCATAATCTCAAGGAAAAGAACATAAAAGGGGGGAAAAAGGAAAAAAAAAAAAGGATACTTAACTCTCTCAGTGCCTCAAGTTGATTCTTACATTCAGACCCGAGCCATTGAAACGTGTCCTTTGGCAGCAACTGTACATAGTATGCATTAAAAATAGTAAGGGGCTAGATTGGGCAGTTGTAGGGTGCATACAGACAGATCTGTGGGAAATGAATCAGTTAGAATAAAGAATGTAATCTGGTCACTTTCATAATGGCATTTAGATGAAAAATTTAATAGCATGCAATTTAGAATATTAGGTTGGTAACCAAAAATGTAGAACACTGGACGGATTCGAAATCCGATAAATGTAGATTATATTTCCAAATCCAAAGGATGAAAGACGTAAATCCTCTAGCCAATTTGGGTTGATAATTTATAATTATACCCTCACTTGCTTTGCAATTAATATCTTAGTAAATAACGTTCTTCACTGCTAAACTTAAAGGTTGTTAAAACTAGACCTGAAATTTAAAGAATCCTACATTAATAGTGTCCTAATAACATATAAGAATTCTATGCCAACAGAATTCCACACAATACAATTAAAAAAAAACAATTAAGGATATCTCATCGAAAAGGACATTTAGTGTGCGTTTGGATGTCCATAAAATTGCAAATTTGAAATTGGAATAAAGCATAAAATTAGACAATCCTTTCAACCAGACGCACCCAAATAAACATAGAAGATTAAAACATTTATTCCTTGTAAGAGAATAACTAACTTCATTCTGAAAATTCATTGTTATCATGGTAATTGATTGGGTGATTAAGCCTATCACCAAATCAGCATGTTATATTTGTCAAAGATAACAAATAAGTTACAAAATATTAATTTTTCTATGGAAAGAATAGTCTTATAATTTGTAGCCAAAAAACGTAAGAGGGCAAGTAGCCATACACTCTCTTGCACTATATCTCTTCATGCCCACCAAAGAAAAGCTCCCAAACCTACAATTGGTAGAATTACTGCAAGGAGCTGGAAGTGAAAAAATCTAATTAGACCCAAATGCATAATAAAATGATACTCCATCAGTGTGTGTATATCTAGAACACCCACAACATACACTACCCCATACCCGTACATGATTTAAGGTTACTGCCTGGTAATAGTTACAAAATTAGCTAATGCCCCAATTTTGGATATTCCACCTAGAATATTAATTTGTTATAATACCCAATTTGTAGTGAAAAATTTAGTCACAACACCTTCAAGTCGAGAAGTTGTTCCCAAGAATTAAACTTAACATAAGGGGATGATTATAAAAATGAGAAATGTAGAACAAAATCATGATCCTTAATTAGACTTCAAACTCTACCTACAAATTTAGGCACTTTGAAGGACAACGAAGATATATGCTATGCCTTATATTAACAGTGCTTAACCAGCCAGAAAGAAAAATAATTAGCAAACCCAGAACCTGCATTAGAAGGTATAAAAAAATATATATTAGGGCATATACCATTAAGCAGAATCAAAACAAAATTGGGAATCCATAATCTCCTACAGAAATCACTGATCAAGAACTCGAAGTTCAAACTCTGCATTCTCTCTACAAAAATGAAAACCAAGAACACTCAAATTAAATGACGATATTGAAAGAGAAGACCAAAGTACCAAAAAAAAAAGGGAAGTATACATAATACATGTATTGCACATTGAAGGGGCTGCTAAATAGGCTCTAACGATTCAACCCCCCCATAAAAACCCAAATCAGAAGTTGAGAGAGAGTGAGAGAGAGTGATTGCCAACTTGGAAGTTGTTGATAGTTCCGGCGGCTGGTTGTCGATGGTGCTGTGGTGGTGGACGGCGTGGTTTCTGGCGGCATGGTGGTGGGTGGTGTGGTTTCTGGCGGCCATCAATTTTCTTCATCTGCGAAAGCCAAATGTAAGAGCCTCATCTAATAGTGGACTCGAAATTTTTTGGAGATTGAACTGAGATAAACAAAACCTATTTGAAGTTATATATATATATATAAATATATATATATGTAAGTTCAGGAGATATAGAATAAGAAACCTAATTCTTCTCTCTCCTTCAATGGATCTGGAGAAAGAAAGGCGATAAGATTTCATAAGAAGAAAATAAAATAAAAATTACAAATTACGGAAAAATGAAAAAACGGATACCTTGCTGGAAGTCATAAAGATGAGAGGAGATGGGAGGAAGAGGACGGGAGATGGGAGGGAATATTTGAGAGGAGAGAGTATAGGAACTAAAAAAGGAGGGTCTACGTTTCCCGCGCACATGAATTTTTTTATGTCACTTTTTTAAAAAATTAGATATTTATGTCACTTTTTATAAAAAGTGACATAAAAATGAAATGTTTTATTTACAAAAATGCCACCACATTTTTATTTATGTCGGTTTTAAAAAAGTGACATAAATGTATTACGGAGTATTATTTATGTCACTTTTTAAAAAAGTGACATAAATAATAATACATTTATGTCACTTTTTTTAAACAATGACATAAATAATCAAGTATTTACGTCACTTTTTTAAAAAGTGACATAAATACTAAAAAAGTGACATAAAAAGCTTATGTAAGAAATAATTATGTCACTCGAAATAAAAGTGACATAAATACAATTTTAAAAGTGACATAAATAGCCTTTTTCCTTGTAGTGATGAGACTTCCAACTGCCGAGGCATAGGGAATTCCTGCCATGCGATTCCTCTCCTCTTGTGTCTTTGGACACTGGTCCTTGGAGAACGCTAAACCATGCCTGAAAGGTAACAAACCTTTCTTCGAATTATCCATTGAAAACCTAGTTAGCACTTTCTCGATATAACCAGCTTGAGATAATCCCATTATCTTTCGCTTGCGATCCCGAAAGAGCTTTATCCCAAGAATATAGCTCGCCTCTCCTAGATCCTTCATATCGAAAGTACTAGCTAGCCAAACCTTGACCGTTGACAGCGCCACTACATCATTCCCAATGAGTAGAATGTCGTCAACGTAAAGCACAAGAAAAGCCACTACTTTCCCTTCACATTTCTTGTATACACAAGGCTCATCCAGATTCTGTATGAAACCAAACGACTTGACCGCTTGGTCAAATCGGATGTTCCAACTTCTGGATGCCTGCTTAAGCCCATAAATGGACTTTTGCAACTTGCATACCAAGTTACCTTTCCGACCAGCTATGAACCCTTCTGGTTGTTGCATATAGATGTCCTCCTCAAGATTGCCATTCAAGAATGCAGTCTTGACGTCCATCTGCCAGATTTCATAATCTAGGCATGCAGCAATGGATAAGAGTATTCTGATGGACTTGAGCATGGCTACCGGCGAGAAGGTTTCCTCAGAGTCAATGCCCTCCCTCTTAGTATAGCCTTTTGCCACAAGCCTTGCCTTAAAGGTCTCAACCTTTCCATCAGATCCTCTTTTCCTCTTATAGACCCACTTGCAGCCAATGGGTTTAATATTGGCTGGAAGTTCTACAAGATCCCAGACCTGATTGGAATCCATAGATTCCAATTCAGCCTTCATAGCTTTAATCCAATGAGCTGAATCAACATCAGCCATTGCCTCTTCGTAAGTGGTAGGATCAGATTCAGATTCTATGGAGACGGCTTCAAAAACTTCTCCTAAGAACATGTACCTATCAGGCTGGCTGATAATCCTCCCACTACGACGAGGTACCGGTGCGGAAATGGGTGAAGAAGTGGTATTTTCTTGATTTTCATCGTTATCAACAGCGGGTTGGATTGAGGGCTCTCCTTCTATCTCTCTAAGATCTATCCTTCCCTTAGGTTTATGGTTCATGATATAATCATCCTCCAAGAAAACAGCATTTGTACTAACAAACACTTTCTGTTCTCTTGGATCATAAAAATACCATCCATAAGTACCCTTTGGATACCCTACAAAGTAACATACTTCCGATCTAGAATCCAACTTGCTCATCTTTCCTTTAAGCACATATGCCGGACACCCCCATATCCGGAGATGTTGCAAAGAAGGCTTGCGTCCAATCCACATCTCTCGTGGTGTCCTGGGAACAGATTTGCTTGGTACTAGATTTAGTATGTATGCAGCGGTTTCCAAAGCATAACCCCAAAGGAATAATGGCAACTCTGAATAACTCATCATCGACCTAGTCATGTCTAAAAGAGTCCGATTCCTTCTCTCCGCTACACCGTTCTGCTGAGGCGTACCAGGTGCAGTCAACTATGACAGAATCCCATTCTGTACGAGGTGATCAATAAACTCATTAGAGAGGTACTCGCCACCTCGATCAGATCGAATGGCCTTGATATGTGTGCCCGATTGCTTCTCCACTTCAGCCCTAAACTCTTTGAACTTTTCAAAGGCTTCAGACTTGTGCTGCATTAGGTACACATATCCATACCTAGAGTGGTCATCGGTAAATGTTATGAAATACTCATAACCACCCCTTGCTCTAATATTTATTGGTCCACACACATCAGTATGAACTAATTCCAACAATGCATTGGTCCTATTGCCCTTTGCAGGAAAGGGCCTTTTGGTCATCTTACCCTCCAAACAAGACTCGCAGACTTCCATTGGTTCGAGAACCAAATCGCCTAAGACCCCTTCTTTGACTAGTCTTCCAATCCTATTCAGATTGATATGGCCAAGCCTCATATGCCAAAGCCTTGTTGGATTAGTGGAAGGTTCCTTTCTTTTAGATGGTAAAGTTACCACTGAGTTATTAAGTTCCAAACAAGAATCTTTTGAAATATTGGGAGTAATCACATACAAACCATTTGATTTAACACCAGAACATATAAAAGAACTGTTTCTTTTAATGACAACTTCAGTTCCAAAATGAAAGGAATAACCATTATTCGTTAAATTAGAAACTGAAATTAAATTACGTCTCATTAAAGGGACGTAAAGTACATCTGATAAAATCAAAACTTTATTGTCTGAAAATTCTAAAACTACGACTCCTATAGCAACCGCAGATACGGTTGCGCTAGAACCTAGAGTAAGCACGATCTCCCCATCATTGCATTTCCTGGTTGATCTGAACCCCTGTAATGAATTACAGATATGGTTAGTCGCACCAGAATCAATGCACCAAGTGTTTGAAGTATCCGTAATAAAACTTACTTCAATCACATGTGATTCAATCATACCTTGAACTCTTGTAGCTAAGAATTCTGGACAGTTCCCCTTCCAGTGGCCCTTCTCACCGCATTGGAAACACTTTCCTTTGCCTTGGCCACCCACCTTCCCTTTGCCCTTACCTTTTCTCTTAGATTTTGCAATCTTAGGGACCGGTCCAACATTTGAACCACCAGTGCCAGCCTTCTTCTTTCCTTTCTTACCTTTCGGTGTAGATCGGGAAGAAGAAGCGCTTTTCTCAATGTTTAAAACGCTGCCCCCAGGTTTGATCACCCCTTCTGCTGCCAGTAAAGAACTCATTAATTCGCTCATTGAAAAATCCATTTGATTCATATTATAGTTAAGTTTGAATTGAGCGAATGATGGCGACAGCGAGTTGAGGATCATATCAACTTGGGTCTGTGCATCGATGTTGGCTCCCAAGGTCTCCAGTTCGTTTAAATAACCAATCATTTTTAAAACATGTTCTTTGACTGGAGTACCTTCCGACATCTTTGCACTCATTATCTTCTGCATGGCTACCTGTCTGGCAGGCCTGCCATGCTCCCCAAACATCTTTTTCAGGGATGTGATAATGTCACTGGCAGAATCGTTCGATTGGAATTGGTGTTGTAACACACCAGCCATTGAGGCCAGAATGTAACAACGGGCCATTCCATTCGACTTCTTCCATTTGTCGAACTCGCGTCTGGCAGCTGCCGAAGCATTTGCCGCGGGTTCTTCAGGGCTTGGGGTGGTGAGGACATATATGTGATCCTCCGTAGTTAAAACGATGTCAAGGTTACGTTTCCATTCAGTGTAGTTATTTCCAGTTAACTTGTTTTGAGTGAGTATGGTAGCAAGTGGACTAAATGCAGATCCAGACATTATGATTACTGAAAATCAAACAAACAAAATAAATATGGATATCAGAATTGACAGTTTGAAATAAAAGAATCCTTAAAACTCTTATTTAAAAACAAATTCGCCGGAACATCGAAACGAAAGAATAAAGCCTCCGTGTGGTGGTCAATGTTCGATCTTTCGATTTATCATGACTTATCCGCTATGCAACTCTTGCAAAATAGCCATGACTCCCGAACCTATTTGATCTCTAAGTTTCTGAATAATGCCCCGTGTGGGATCCCTTATCCATAGCTTAGCTAGTGTGTACCATTAACTAGGATCCAATCACAACCGTCTCAAGTAGCGCCTCCATGTGGTGGTCACCCTCTAACACGTCTGATTGATCCTATCCATAGGAAGTTCACATCTAGTAACCAATGAGCAGTGTACCCTCCGTATGGAATGATCACCCCTAGCGAGGTGACACAGAATACACTACTCATCTTACAATGAACCGTTAATGGAAGATCGTGGGTGTTATTTGATAAGACCCTCTCCCACTAGATTTAGTAAATTAAGGATTTTGCTTTTGAAAAATGTTTCCACACACTACCCATAAACATCCAATGTTTACTAATGTGTTGAAAACGGTTTTTTGAATTTTATTTTAGAAAACTTGTTTTAAGTGCATGCAACAATGTATTATACGCCAATCACAAAACAAGCACATAAAACAAAAAACTAAAATGAAATATAGGCATTCAAACAATGCCTCTATCTCCCATGGCTCTATTTCCATAGAACCACATTCTTGGTTTGGTCGCCTCCGGCTCCATCTTTATGGACAACGGCTCCTTGCTCCATCTTCATGGAATTTCTAATTCTATTACATTGGACCTATGCTTCTTTTGAAGCTTACAATTTATCTAGAAAAAGGAAATAGCAAAAAAGAAATTAAAGGCTAGGGAAACCGGTGCGACTTTCCTTTTCGTAGGATTGAAGTCGCAGTGCCCTTTACATACGCCTTAAAACCAAACCGTTAATAAATTACAACATGCACCAATCTCAAACAATTTAAATATAAATATTTAAACGACTTGGTGCCATGGGAGATAGCGACTAATTTTGCTGCAAAAGGGTTAGTCGTACACGCATCCACACATACATAACAAATATATGTAACTACTGGAACACTTAATTGATTCACACAGTATATAAACACTTTACATACTGAATTAGAACTTAAAACAGCATCTTACTTCTCTGTCACAGTTCAATCGCTTGAACATTCTGTTTCACAGAATGATTTAAAAATTTTACAGAAATAATTTCAGATTAAAGTATAATTTAAAAAAAAATTTACAACTGTGAACAGAACACCTGGACAGAGAATCTGTCTAGATCGATCGAACACTATTCGATCGATCGAACACCAGAAGGCTTCGATCGATCGAAACTAGTTCGATCGATTGAGAACAGAATGTTCGATCGATCGAAATAAGTTTGATCGATCGAACCCACCTTGCATCCTATGCAATCACAGTTTTGTATTCTGCTGCGATAACACTGCAGAAACAGATCTGTGACGATGCAGTTTCGAAAACAGTTCTAAAATCAACATGCAAATCAAAACTAGGGTTCCAAAAACGCATCTATAGATCCAAACGAGCGTGGCTCTGATACCAATTGAAGGAAAAAGTGGTTTAAAGTTAGAGTTTAAACGCGTAGCGGAAATAGGTTAAGTTATAAAACTTTTGGTATTCCAGGATCTACTACTCGTCAATTCCATAGATGCGTACAAGGGGTTGCAAGAATTATACCTTAGTGTCTTGAACCCAATTCTGAAACTTTAACTTCCAGCAGCCTCCACTAGATGATCTTCACCCTTATGACTCCTGCGGATGCCTGCCGAAAAGACTAGGGTTGGTGGGAACCCTAATAGAGAGGATAGGAAGGTTTTGGGAAGACTATGATAGTTTCTGCAGCTTCTGCGTATAAAAACGACGATCACTTACTTCCAGAACGCAGCTGCCCTATTTAAAGATTTCCAGAACCGACCTAGACTTCGATCGATCGAAGTGACTTCGATCGATCGAACCTTCGATCGATCGAACCTTCGATCGATCGAACCAACCTCGATCGATCGAACCTGATGACTTCAATCGATCGAACATACTTCGATCGATCGAACCTGTCTTAACAGCTTCCTCAAGTGTCTTTCCAAGCATCCTAGCGGAGCTAAGAGTGGGATCTCCTAGGCTCTTTATTGTTGGCTCAGACCAGTTTGTTAATTACCAAGACCAAACTCTTTGATCAGCAAACTAACTAACTGGTCAGTTAACGTTTATTCCACTATAAAACGATAACTGAACTCCAACGCAAAAGAACATATCCGAAGCGATAACTAGACTTGTATGGTGTACTAATGTCCCTCTACCGTCAGCATTCGTAATCATATTCAGGTAGTCGGATAACTGTTACTGTCAACCTGAATCATGATTACTTCTTGTATTCCTTGAGTCCCATTCACTACTCATGATTACCAAACATGTTGATAACTCTTATCAACAAGACTGCAGTACTCAGTAATCAACTTGGTGACATTCTCAAGGGAATGCTTACTCTGAATCAGAGGGTAGATTCTATCTTGACAATATATGTTCACAACCCTATGGACATGACATACCCAAGATACCCAGGTGTTGATCTTCTATAGACCTCACTGATTGGTAAGTCAAAGCAGCCATATCCATAGTCTGTGTTCATAATCATCTCAAGATTGAGAACACGTACCTTATACAAGTTATGAGTTCCTATTGACTGTTGACAGCCTTAAGCGTCAATAGGAAAGCTCAGGTCCGTCAATGCACTATAAGCACTAGCATATCAACTAAGAGCTACACTCTAGTGATTGAGATTAATCACTCCATCCAATGGTAGTTAATTATGCTACAGTGTAGACCTGATGAGGTATCCAGTCTCATCATCCACTGTGACATATTCTAAGTATCAAAGAATAGTAATTCGTATCTCACTTGTGTGTATCTCATACACACACGAATTACTTACTATGATACTTAAGGACAAAACAATCATCTCATGAAAGAAACATACACAATGAAATGTAAAGCTGATATCCATATATTATAATGCTAATGTCTCATACATAAAGTAATGGTTTGAGGGCACAAACCCAACAATAATTACCACTGGATTGGCAAAATTCCAATGGATTGACATTCCAATCGATTGCCAATGTTAGCAATCAATTCACATTATTTTATACCCAATCGATTGCCACGATTCTCAATCAATTGTTATAGTTTTTATTCCAATCGATTGGACCTTATACCAATCGATTGGTATGGGCAGAACATGTTTTCTTTTTGCCTGTTTATTATATAAGAGGTTCGATTGTTCGTTTCTCGTTTCAGACTTTCGTTATACAATTTTGGGCGGATCTGGGAAAATGTGACAACACAGATAAGTATGATTAAGAATAATGGGTTAATGGAATGACATGAGATATTATGCGGTTCATGAATGAGTTCCATATCCATTTCTTTTAATCAGAGTAGTCAGCCCACATTTGGGAATAGTCATGTGTCGATATTTGAACGTAACTCAGGTAGGTTTTGTGAGTTCTAGGAATGTTACGTGGACGAACGTTTGGTCATGATATGATCTTAAAAGTGGTGAGCTATGCATATGCTCTTAAAAGAGGTGAGCTGGACCAAGTAGTCCTAAGATATCCGGAAAATCTATGACATGCTCTTAAAAGCATTGAGCTGAGATGTCTAGTAGATGACTCTGAGTCATGGCAATAGATGATATGCCTTATTCAAAATGTTGTGTCCCTGAAATGTAGTGAATAGGATACATTGTTCTTAAAAGCTGGGGGTGGATTGACGTGGAGTCCATGACATACAGTGACCAGGATATATTGCTCTTAAAAGCGATGGACGGAATAAGGGTGTATTCCTAGAGTTAAACGATTGAGTCTGTTCCATTCAATCAGGGTATGTTAAAATTTGGTCTTCGGATAACAAGACGATAAGGTCGGGTTCACAAGGTTGAATAAAAGAACAAGATATTATTATTACAGTAAGACATTAACTCGTGTTTTCATAAGCTTGTGTTTACTTCAGATAACTAGTACCTTGTTAGTTTATATTCACTCAGCTCTCAGTAAGCTGACGACCTTTATTGCCTAGACTTTTCCCCATCCAGACTATCCAGTACCTCATTTTACAGGTGACGAAGTCTCCTACAATAGTTCCATCCAGGAGGAGAATACACCAAGGGTAGGTGGCCCCACTAATGATGATTATACCAGGGAGGACTATAACGCTGATGTTTACACCAGCTGAAGACCTGAGGATAGTTTATGTTATTTTTGTTTAGTTGTTTTGTTATATTTGGTACTTGGGCATATGTTGGTTTCAAACCTTATATACTTCCGCTGTAGCTGTGCTGTTGTAATAACTCTGATGTTGGCAATATAATAGGTTTCTTTTATATTACTGTGGGTTGTTCTTTCTTGTTGTGGTCTAGAACTAAGTGGTGTGGAAGGTTAGTGACATTCACCAGTCATTCCCTATGGACCCATAAAGGAAATTTATTTCTCTTTATTTAAGCTATTCTGGGGCGTGACAGAATTTTTGGTATTAGAGCCCTAGGTTTGTGATACTTTCGTTCACTACCTATTTTACACCATCTGGTCCTAGGATGTTACGATTTCCTTGAGATAAGATATGAGTTTAAGATAAGTTCATCTTTTTGACAATGGATAGTCAATTTGCAGGATAACATAGATCCAGAGTTTCATCAGTTTGTTACCGATGGTTAGGGAGGACACGTGATCCATGGGGATACCATGGAGCCAACTGACCTGGAGTTTTATCATAAGCGAGTGTGCCAAATAGCTAGTCAACATTTAGAGGAAGACATGTGGAGGGCGCTTTATGATTCGTGGTGAGAAGTGCATGTTCATAGCGTATTTTATGGTCTGTTATGCATACTTTTATCCCCAAAGTCCCTACATTTAGGTGCATTCTAATAACAATGATCTTTTTATTGTGTTAATGCTAAAATATATATTTTTGCATTGTTTTATAGGTATTAGGATGTAAATCAATGAGTGGAGCTAAAGAAAAGTGATTCTGGTGGATAGAACAACATAAGCAGCTGAGAAAATGCCAATTTTGACAATGAAGACTTCAGATTTCGAAGATTTTCCCAGAGATATAAAATGTAGATATTTGAGTTACGGTCGTGTGGCCGCAAACGGGAGGTCAATCTGAGGTCCTAGTGAAAGGTTATGGCTATTCTCCCATCAGTACGCAGAGCTGTCAAAATCATAGAGTTCAAGCGATTGAAGAAGAGTTCAATCGATCGAACCTTCGATCGATCAAACTAAGCTCGATCGATCGAACTTTATATTCACCCAAAAGTTGCGTAAACTCTGTGGGAACCATATATATAAGCCGTTTTGACGCCAGACGAAGAAAGGACGCTCCAGAACGCACAGAACAGCAGTTTAGGGTAGTTTTAGGGTTAGTTTAGGAGTAGATTAGTTTAGTTTGATGTTTTCTTCCTCCTTTTCCATTGTAGATTCAAGATTCAAGTTTGTTTCAAGTTTATTACAAGTTATATTCAGATTTATTCCAGGTTTTTCTGTTCCTTTTCTTTATTTGATTGTTTGTTAATCTAGTTGTTATGATTGCTATGTTTTACTACTTCTGCACTAGTTTTGTTATGTTTCTGTAGTTTAGACGTTGGGAATATGTGATGAAACATTGATTCCCAACCTCTGCCATGCAATCTTTAGAAACCTTGGGCTCGATCGATCGAAGGTATTTCGATCGATCGAAGGCATTTCGATCGATTGAAGGATGAAGATGTCCGATCGATCGAGAGCGCTTCGATCGATCGAACATGTTAATTCCTGAGATGATTCTTTTGAGTATTCCATGACTTTCTGTTTTAGAAATCTGTCATCAAATTGTCCCAATAAGCTTAGTTTGTCACAACGGTTTTTAGAACTTAAAGCCTTAAGGCTATTTTCTTCAATGACTTTTGAAAACCACTTTGAATACTAACACCATTTAGAGTGCAAGTAATTACCATTGTTTTAAACCGTCTTCCAAGTATTTTAAATCAACTGTGATGATGTAGTCCCGGTCATGAAAGGGCTATTGATTCTTTATCTTTAGAAAAATACGGAATACTGAAAAGGGATGTACTCCATAGAGCATTAATGAATATGCATGGTAGATGGTTAGGATTAATGTGGATTCACGTGTTTCCAACACCTTTAATTTATCTGTTTAATTAATTATGTTTCTATAAGTTTTAGTTTATTATTTAGTTTAATTTAATTAATTAGGATTTTTTAGTACACATCAAATCATTCATTCTTATTTTCTTTTTCTTTAGGGTATAACTTAGTATATATTCTTCCTATTCCTTCCCTGTGGGATCGACCTGGACTTATCCAGTATTACTTGCACGATCACCTACACTTGGGTGTTGCACAAGAGCGCACAACTATTTAGTCGTGTCAAGTTTTTGGCGCCGTTGCCGGGGAAGGCAACTAGGTTAGGATTTTACTAAGTTTTTCCATTTTTCTTCTTTTACTTAAAAAAAAAAATTCATTGGACTTTTTCTCTCACAAGAAAAAAAAATATTCTTTTGTTTAAATATTTTGGGTAAACATGTCTTATCCATATTACCCTCCATTCAACACAAATACCACGAATGGGTACACATTAGGAAATGAGAACTATACCCCGAGTTGGCAAGCACCCACATATGATGCACATTATCAACCTGAGTGCTACCAATCACCACAATGGGAAAACCATCGTGTTAGTCCCCCATGTTATCAAACGTATCAAGAACCTCCACCTGGAGAGTTCTATCAATCGCAATGGGGATATAACCAAAATGATAGTGTAGGATATAGTAGTAGTTCCCACGATTACCAAATGCACCAAGACTTTCCTTCTGGGGAGTCTTGCACACAAACACAATGGGAAGGGGACTATTACCAACAACAATGGGGTGAAACTTCATATAGTTATAATGAGGAGAATAACCAACTTGAGGATAATGGTATGTTAGAATTACTGCTTAGTGAAATGAAAAGGCTAGAGAGTGCAATTGATAAATTAGGAGCTAGACATCAACAAGCATTTGATAGCCAACCTTTAGAAGACTATACCAGTCCTTCAACACTACAACCTGAATTTCAAGACACTAACAATGGAATGGAATTAGAGGACAATGATGGGTTCATACCGAGTGAGGTTAACAACTCATTTGAGAAAGTGATAACCCAACAAGAACTCCAAAACCAAACCATTGAGCATGAAGTTGTAGAACCATCTTCTCCTCAACATACAACCCCAGACATCAACTCTTTCACTGCCTGGATAAAACTGCACAATCTCTTTGTCCAGAGCACCTCAATAGATGACATATATAGTGAGGAGAGTTACAAGGATGAGAATGAGGTTTTAAAAGATGACGAGAGTTTAGGTGATTGCACGCAATTAGGAAAGGAAGAGTCCCCTGTTGACTCTACCCCTACCTTTGAAAGTGACCCTAGAGAGGACATAATTGAAAAATCTAAATCTGATTTAGATTCTTGTGATATTCATGAACCCTCACCTCTTTCGACCGAAAGTTGCCCATCACCTATCCTTGCTATCAATCAAAGCTCTCGTCCTGAGCTTGAATGTTATGTGTACCCCATTCGTGAACAAACAGAATGTGTTGTGGAAGAGGATGGTAAGGATACTAGCACATGTTCTTCACAAAATTTTAACTTTCAAAATTCTTTGAGAGAAGACTTGGAAAATATTGGGCCCACTTTAGATGATCTTAAAATTCAACAAGAAGCTAGCAATCTTCTAGACTGCTTGACCTTCTTGAGTGATTATGACATTGAGGCCCAAATAGATAGCTTTATCCAAGTCCAGTCCAAAACCATGTGCATAAAACAGAAATTCAATTCCTATGATTATATTTCCATAGATTCTGTTCTAGGACAAGCGGAGGGTGGTGAAGCTTCATTAGAACATCACTTCGACCCTGCCCCTTTTATTGAACCATGGCCTCCCCCTGTTTTTAGTATTAAAATAGAGGCTGTTATAGGAAATACCAACACCAAAGATCGTTTCTTGCATATAATTCCTAAAAAGTGTGGTATTCCTTTTATAACTGTCCCAAAAAAATTTGGAAGCCATAGGTTTTGCATCATCTCCTCTGACCTTGAGCCTGACATTAGTTGGGGGGAGTTGCATTTTTATGAGGATCCCAACATTCTTCTCACTGTTAAATTATTTTATTGGGAAGATCCTCAAAAATTTCGGTTGTTAATCTATGATAAAAATCTTGATTAACCGAATTTATTTACTGAGTAGTTGTATCTATGTTTCCTTGTTGCTACTAATGATCTTGCAGGTAGCTTGAAAAAAATGGATATTAACGCTTCGAGGTAAAATCCTTCCTTCTCTCGCTTTACTTTACATGTCTATGTGCTTAGTTTAGAACATTGAGGACAATGTCTAGTTTTAGTTGGGAGGGAGTGAGTCATTGCATGCCTCATATCTTTTTGTTGTACTTTAGTGTCATATACCTGCTTAGCAACATGTAACTCAGTAAATTAAAATCTGCAAAAATTTTAAATTTTTTTTTTTAAAGATAATCAAATGGTTCTTGTATTTCTCTCTTAGTTTATGTAGTTAGTTATGATGCATTAGTGTTACTTTCTGTATGTTATTACTATGTAATACACTATGATAGTTTGTTTACTATCTTAGTTATAGTATATTTTATGCTTTTTAATCTTCAAACAACTCTGAGCACGTTGTGACAACCTTGTACTTAGCTAAAATGGATTAGTAAGCATAGCTTAGGTGTCTTGAGAGACTGTAGTGGAGACAAATAACCCAAGTGAGCTTTTTTTTTTTTATTTTTTTTTAGGGTTTTTATAAAATTACTCTTACTTTTTGAAAAGCGTATTAATTCGTTGAAAGTCTCATTTTCTTTTTCATTTTGACTGATCACTAGAAGAAAACGTTCAGGATTTACCAACTTTAGAGCTCTTGAATTTACTGAAATGAATTATCCTATTAACTTAGAAGATGATTTAGGCCATCTTTTGACCATACATGGATAATACAGCCTTGGCCTACCTCCATGACATTCCTTTACTTCACCTCTTGAGCTTATCATATTTTCCTTGTCCTCACAATCCTACAGTCTATACCTAACTCCAAATTAGGAGTTCAAGCCTCAGTTCTTTATTTAGGTGTGATTGGGATGTGTTGCATTGACAAGAAGTTTGGTTGTGTGAATAATCGAAAGTTGGCAAAGAAAAAAATGATGAAAAAAATGAAAAAAAAAAAAAAAAGCATGAAAAGAAAAATAAAAGTGCCAATGGTTGTTACAAAAGAAAAAAAAATAATAAAAAGAAGAGTGTGAAAAAGAAAAGAAAAAAAAGAAGAGAAGAAGAAAAGAGAGAGATTGGAGATGTGGGGGAAGTTTCAAAAAAATGTAGTAGACATTCCAATTACATCCTTTAACCCAATTGAATATCACGAATCTCTTTCTTCTTAATCGAATACCTCTTTTTCAAAGTCCTAATGATGCTAGGTAAAT
This sequence comes from Hydrangea macrophylla, assembly GCA_033977485.1. Taxonomy (NCBI): domain Eukaryota; kingdom Viridiplantae; phylum Streptophyta; class Magnoliopsida; order Cornales; family Hydrangeaceae; genus Hydrangea; species Hydrangea macrophylla. The sequence continues at coordinate 79,516,779 of CM066984.1, read as the reverse complement.
TGGATTTGAAGTTAAGGTAATGAGAGAGTTCTCCGCGGTATCTCACTCTTCTAGTGAAAGGTATCCTTTCATGAGACTTTATGCACTAAAATGTCCGTTTTTCTATTTAGATATGAGAAGCATTAGATTCCATTTACAATAACTCTTTACAGCTTCCATATCATGAGTGATAATTATTACACCTAATTCAGAGTGATTTCATCTTAAGAGTGTAATCCCGGTGAGAGTTGAGTCAAAATGAACGTCTTGATAGTGTCTTAGGTCATGCAAGATTTGAAATTAAAGTTTTGTATTTTGGTTGTCCATTCACACACACACTTGAAGATTAATAGGTATGGAACATTCTAATGACTTTTATAGTAGATTAACTGTAATGTGTGTGTTGCATGGCTATAGCATACTAGAGAGTTTCATGAGATTGTTGAGCTTAACTATATTGTTAATGAGAGGAAAATTCCTTGAAAACATTTAAATGAGAACCATTGCCTTAAACATGAATTTTGTGGGTAGATTCACTGCAAACCCTCACGAGACAACACTCGTCCACTAGGGGGAACCTAGGGGTTTAAAGGCTTGTTGCATACGCTAAATGCAATCGCGATTCCTGCGAAAGTGATTTAGGATTTTTGCTTTCTTTTGTTTTCAATTCTTAGAGTTAAATAAACATTGCTGTAGTTCGCTTCATTGCTAGGGACTAGCAACGAGCTAGTTGGGGGGTGTGATTCGTGGTGAGAAGTGCATGTTCATAGCGTATTTTATGGTCTGTTATGCATACTTTTATCCCCAAAGTCCCTACATTTAGGTACATTCTAATAACAATGATCTTTTTATTGTGTTAATGCTAAAATATATGTTTTTGCATTGTTTTATAGGTATTAGGATGTAAATCAATGAGTGGAGCTAAAGAAAAGTGATTCTGGTGGATAGAACAACATAAGCAGCTGAGAAAACGCCAATTTTGACAATGAAGACTTCAGATTTTGAAGATTTTCCCAGAGATATAAAATGTAGATCTTTGAGTTACAGTCGCGTGGCCGCAAACGGGAGGTCAATCCGAGGTTCGAGTGAAAGATTATGGCCATTCTCCCATCAGTGCGTAGAGCTGTCAAAATCATAGAGTTCAAGCGATTGAAGAAGAGTTCAATCGATTGAACCTTCGATCGATCGAACTAAGCTCCATCGATCGAACTTTATATTCACCCAAAAGTTGCGTAAACTCTGTGGAAACCATATATATAAGCCGTTTTGACGCCAGACGAAGAAAGGACGCTCTAGAACGCACAGAACAGCAGTTTAGGGTAGTTTTAGGGTTAGTTTAGGAGTAGATTAGTTTAGTTTGATGTTTTCTTCCTCCTTTTCCATTGTAGATTCAAAATTCAAGTTTGTTTCAAGTTTATTACAAGTTATATTCAGATTTATTCCAGGTTTTTCTGTTCCTTTTCTTTATTTGATTGTTTGTTAATCTAGTTGTTATGATTGCTATGTTTTACTACTTCTGCACTAGTTTTGTTATGTTTCTGTAGTTTAGACGTTGGGAATATGTGATGAAACATTGATTCCCAACATCTGCCATGCAATCTTTAGAAACCTTGGGCTCGATCGATCGAAGGTATTTCGATCGATCGAACCAGAGCTATAGTCATGCGATCAAAGGCATTTCGATCGATTGAAGGATGAAGATGTCCGATCGATCGAGAGCGCTTCGATCGATCGAACATGTTAATTCCTGAGATGATTGTTTTAAGTATTCCATGACTTTCTGTTTTAGAAATCTGTCATCAAATTGTCCCAATAAGCTCAGTTTGTCACAACTGTTTTTAGAACTTAAAGCCTTAAGGCTATTTTCTTCAATGATTTTTGAAAACCACTTTGAATGCTAACACCATTTAGAGTGCAAGTAATTACCATTGTTTTAAACCGTCTTCCAAGTATTTTAAATTAACTGTGATGATGTAGTCCCGGTCATGAAAGGGCTATTGATTCTTTATCTTTAGAAAAATACGGAATACTGAAAAGGGATGTACTCCATAGAGCATTAATGAATATGCATGGTAGATGGTTAGGATTAATGTGGATTCATGTGTTTCCAACACCTTTAATTTATCTGTTTAATTAATTATGTTTCTATAAGTTTTAGTTTATTATTTAGTTTAATTTAATTAATTAGGATTTGTTAGTACACATCAAATCATTCATTCTTATTTTCTTTTTCTTTAGGTTATAACTTAGTATATATTCTTCCTATTCCTTCCCTGTGGGATCGACCTGGACTTATCCAGTATTACTTGCACGATCACCTACACTTGGGTGTTGCACAAGAGCGCACAACTATTTAGTCGTGTCAGTTTATGTGATCGGGTGGATTCACCCGACACAGATGCGTATGGATGCTTACCATTTTATGAGAGTTGGTAGACACATTTGTCAGGAGATATTACGATTAGTTCAGAGTAAGCGAGAGATGGATGAGATTAAGTTGAGAGCCATTTTAGCCGTCCCATCAAAGTCTGTAGCAGTACCAGCACTGACAGCCCAACCATCACCGGTACCCAATGTACTAGTTTTGGAGCCTGAGCCAATTCTGGATGAGGAGGATCCAGAGCCAGAGGACGAGCATCCCAATGAGGATATAGACGGGGATGGAGAGGAGGAGCCAATAGACGATGAGGACCCAGCGGAGGATGTGCATGTGGTCGACGTGGATGACGATGAGCCAGAGGATGATTCAGAGGAGCCAGAGTTCGAGCAAGAGGATCCAGCACAGGACCCAGAGGCCGTGGAGGTAGACATAGGGGTGGGGGCCGACGTAGTAGTTGAGGACGTGGCCGATGAGGAGATCATTGTACCAAATCTCCCATTATACTTCAAATACCGGCCGGACCTATTATGCATATGGTAGTCATGGCCGTTATTACAGTAGGATGGATAGCAGGGATGGTAGCCCAGCTAGGAGGTTTTGCTATGGGAGAGGGTGCAATAGCAGGAGCTCTTGATATAGCTGATGGTTTCGCCATAGTAGCAGTCGAGATCACCAACCAGGCAATAGCAGACGCGATGGAGGACGCTGATGCAGAGGTGATAGAGGATTGGGATATTGGAGTGGTAGCTAGAGATCTTGTCGCACCAGTTCAGGATGATCCACTCGAGGAGATGGATATCGATTTGGACAATGAGGCGCCACCAGTAGGATTAGATGCTGACAACCTTTGAGTCAGGGTCTGCAGGGGGTTTATGTTTTTGTAAGATTATATCAGGACATGTTGTCCACCAGATTTTTGGGAGCTTGGGAGATAGCTATTTGACCATAGCTTTATATAGTATGAACAGTAGTAGTCGTAGTTGTAAATAGTTGACCTTAGTACTGTTTTTGCTTTATCCCACGTGGTACACAGTTTGACTAGTGTGTACTATATGGTACATCTTTTGATTTATACGAGCAGTACTTTGTTATTGATCTTATGGTTGCTCTGATGTATTATTTTGTAGAACTATTAATTCTTGTGTTCTCGCCCTGTCTTGTTTTCATTGCTGCGAGAAAACTTTTAGCTGATAGTGTGTCTCTTGAAGGCAATACTCGTTATCATTATGGTAGGACCCTTGAGAAATCACCAAGCGCGTATTGGAGCACCTATTCTGGAAGGTATGGACCTGTCCGGAGTTTTTGAAGCATTCATGCAAAGAATGGAGCACGTAGGTGATACCTACAACAACGCTACAAATCAACGACATGTCCAACCCCCAGTTGTACCATTTCAGCAGAGGCAAACAGGGGACAAGTTGTTAGCAAATTTTTGTAGGTTACATCCTGAGAAGTTTGATGGATTAATAGAACCATGGAAAACTGAGCAATGGATAAGGGAAATGGAGTTGATCTTAAAAGCATTGGAGTGCAGTGAGCAAGAGAAGCATCGCCTTGCTACGTTCCAGCTCACTTATGCCACCGCATATTGGTGGGAAGCTGAACGAGCCACTATAGGAATAAACGCTGCAAGAGCTATATCTTGGGAAACATTCAAGGGAAGATTTCTAGAGAAGAATTTCCTGAGCTTAGTTCAAGGAGATTGGACGGTAAGAGAACATACTACACAGTTTGAGCGACTGTCTCGATTCGCCCAACATATGATCAATACACAGCTAAAGAAGGTGAAAAGATTTCACCAGGGACTGAATCCCATCATCGCCATATGATGATTGGTCACCTGAACTATAGTTTTGAAGTACTGGTCAGACTTGCTGTAAGTCTAGAGAAGGATGCATATCCAGTACAGCGACCACAGATGAGTCGACCACAACCATCAAGGAACTTCCAACAGAGGAATTTCCAGGCACAGCTATAGACAGCCCAATTTTGACAGAACTATTAAACTTAGGGGGATTTACCTCTGGAGATCAATGATGAATATGTCTCGTCAGAATCAAGACTCTTACAAGCAATCCGACTCTCTTCCTAGAAGAATCTCGGTTCAAAATCGCCCTTTTCAGCATAAAATACTAAAATTCTCATCTACCCGTCACTTGGTAGACCATGAGTTTTGAACACGTACAGAAACACGGCATTGTCCTCAGAACATCTCAAAACCATTTTTAAAAAAGTCAACAGTTGACCCAGTGAAAAGTCAACGGGTCAAAAAGGGGGTCAATCGTAAAATTTCCTAATTTCAAGATGAAAAGTCCCGGTAATTGTTCATTGGGTCTCCCTTATGCTAGAAATGATTTTAGAATTTTTAAATGAAAGGAACATTGAGAAATCGAAAGGTCTCTAACAAGAATTGTGCAGGAAATTGGAAATTTTGCCTTCGGAGGGAGAGTTAACTTTTTTTCCTTAAGGATTTTGATTTTTTAGATATTTTTATTGAATCCAAATGGGGGGTATTTCCTTAATTACATTTACTTAAATGACATGAAATGAAATTAAGGTGCTGAATTACTGTGAATAGTGCTAAACTGCTGTGCAGCGGCACTCATAGTGCCCAAACGGCAGTCAGTGAATGCCGCTGCGGCACTCAGTGAGTGTCGTTCCATCTTCATTGAGTGTCGGCCTGGTCTGGTTTTCATTTTTAAGCCAAAAATCCTTTTCAATCTTTGATCAAATGAATGCATCAAACGATGCCATTTTTTGTGTACGTGTTTACTACTCCTAGGTCATGCAAACCATGCTCCCACCATCTCTAATTGACCTATCTACTCTTATCTTAGCCCCTAAGATAATGAAAGTCTATAAAAAAATCCCATTTTCTCTCATTTTGAGAGGTTGGAGACTTGAATCTAGGGAGAGAGACTTGAATCTAGAGGAATGAGACTTGAATCTTAAAGGGAGAAGCTGAATTTTGAAGATGAAGTTTGTTCTTAGGGAAATATAGAGAGAGAAACCCAAAAATCCCATAGAAATCCTACCCAATACGCCCAATTCCTCAAATCTCCATTGAAGAACCTTGAAGCTTCAAGGAAGAAGAAGAAGAGCATTGCTTGTAAGGCTTGGATCTCTCCAAATCAATCAAATCCTGAGAAGATCTAGAGGTTAAATCCTTATTCCTATACTTATTACATATAATTCAATCACAAACTCATAGATCTAGGACTTTTACATATTTTCAAAACCTCTCTTCCTACCTCATTTCATCATACACCACATAGAGTTTGTGATTGAAGTTTCATAAGTTGCCTTCATCAGTTTGAATCTAGAAATAGCCTTGGATTTTAAAATAAAAACAAGTTATGAAAGCATTTGTTATTTGGGTTTCATGGAGACTTTGATTTTACTTCTCCTTGTCTCTATTTTCTCTTAGAAATCCATGAGATCTTCAATATCTCATTGGATCCTCTTTAGGTTGATCCATTAGTCTCCTATGGTCTTATGGCTTATATGGAGATTAAAGTGGGTCATTGTCATATCCATGTTTTGTTACATGGAATTAAGTCTTAGTTCATGACTTAGGTCCTCCAAATTGAATCTCATAGAGTTATTTCTATACTTTATGAAGGATCATATGATTTTTGGGTCATATCTTAGCCTCCAAGGACCATTGATTTGAGAGGAAATTAAGATATATCAAGTTTATATCCCTCAAGGACCATGTATTTGGGAGATGAACTAGGTGTTGTTCAAGTTTGATTCAAACTATGAACATTAATCCAACAAAGGTGCAGTGAATCCATAAACCAACTATGATCAAAGATTCTTTATAAAATCATGGTTCATTGGAATTGGATGAGACAAATTGGAGGATGTTCACAACTCATTTAAGTACCTTTGTGATTTTTGTTCTGATGAAATTCCATGTTTAAGATGGTTTGGACTTGTGATTTCAAAATAAGCAACTCTCTGTCCAAAATTCCAGAATAGTAAGTCCGTTTTAAAATTAATAAATCAGAACCTTAATCGAACTTCCTTGGCCTCCAATAATTTTTTCTAAGTATTTCAATGTGTTAGGAAGGTTTCCTAAAAATATCTAAGTGTTTCTCATTTGTTTACTATTTTTAGAAAATCGTACAAGATATCTGGACAGAGAGTTGCAGATTCCTGAGTGATGTCTAGTGTTTTTCTTATTCCAGAGATCTAACCGTTCAATCTTCGATTTTCTTCTTGGGTTAGAAACTAGACTTATAGAGGCATATCATATCCAAAAATCATTAAGATCCAACCGTTGGAAGTATGGTTTTTCTATCTTTTAAAATCTGGTCTGCTCTCTGTAATTCATGAAAAACAGTCACTGTTTTGGTCTAATCTCATTGATTTTAACTTAAATGGTTTCCTAGTGCTTTGGGACTCAAATCATGTGTTGGAATAATGATAATTAAGTCTAAATCTAGAGGCTAAGTGGTCCAAATTAGTGAAGAGTTCATAGTTCATCCTCATTCATGTTTACATCCATGCATTCATCCATGTATATTGATGCTTGTAGTTAGGATCTAGCTCTAGGTTATTTTATCCCTAATTGAACCTAGTTGTGAGTTTCTTGAAATGATGTTGGGATCATGCAACCTTTATATGGACATTGCATTGGTTCCTAGTTGAGACTTACATATCTATAAAGGTGATATGCTCTCAACTAATTAGAAGGAATCCACAAATAGGTCAATTCTTTCCAAGATTGATAGATTTAAGCTAGAATCTTAGGTTCGATTATTTGATATATTTTTATTAAGGCATGTGTACTAACCTTTGTTTTGTAGTGCATTCGAGGTAGAATTTCTCAACCCCTTCTCTAGTTTAATTTACTTCTTTGATTTTAATTGATTTTCGACTTCATGTGCGACACCTTAGACTAGGTCTTGCCTTATGTGTTTATATGCGTTAGAGACCTTTTCTTAGGTTTATTTTATATATATATGTGTAGACACCCCATTTTGTTGGCTACCAGATTTAGGAGACCCATAGCTTGGTGGTTCATAATGATCGTAAAAGACTCAAAAGGACTCCTGAAACCCAATTCTATCTCTCAGAATGCTCAGAATGACCAAAATACCCCGGAAAGCCCAAAAGCTCCCAGATTTGGACCAAAAGCTCTGAAAACATGCTACGTCGCAAGAAAAATGATAAAATAAGTTTTAAAGTAAAATCGAATGAAATCGTCAGCTCCCAGAGACCCCTGGAAGTTCCCGGAAAGTCCCCGTTGACCGGTTTGACCAAGGTTTGATCAGGTTTGACCCAAGTTTGACCAAGTTTGACTGTAATCGTCCGAATTCGCCAGAATCATTCCAGATCATGAGAAAAGTATTAAAATAAGTTTTAAAGTAAAATCGAGCGAAAACGTCGCTCCTGGAAATTCCCAGAGGTTCCCAGAACTTCCCGGGACTCCCACGCTTGACCAGTTTGACCAGAATTTGACTTTAGAACCGGGGCACCATAACAATTTTTAAATATTTTTCATGGATACTAGGGGTCAATAGCTTTCCAACGGTATATCGCACATAATTTTTGGATTTAAAACGAGTTTATTATGAATTTCTGAAGCCGAAAAAGGTGATCAAATCGGCTTTTATCGCAAATACCGCAAAACTTTTCAAAATAACCTATCCCCAATTTATTTTTTATGAAAATTAGACTCCATTACCTTTCCAACGGTATATCACAACCTCAATTTTGTGTTTGTACGCATTTTCTGTGAATTTCGGACGAAATAGGGCTTTTTCGCGAATACCGGAACCTCAAGGGGCCTAAACAGCATTATCTGGACAAAGGAGGAGCAGTGCCGCCGCGGCACTCCCCTCCAGAACAGTGCATTTTTGTAATTTTTTTGGGGGTTCATTTTGATTAATTGAAAACCAAAACGACGTAGTTTTATGATTTCAGATATTTGGGACCAATGAGAATACTTCTAAAACCCCAAAACCACCCCAAGTTGGCCTATATAAACCCCCTCATTGCTCTTCATTTTGGGGGAGTCAAATGAAAGCTTAGAAAAAGTTTGGGAGAGAAAGTTGTAGAGATAAGGTTAGAATAGAGAGAAAAGAAGCTTCCTTCTTTGATTTTCAAAATAAAAGTGAGTTCTAAACTTTGTTTTTACTTCATTACTCCCATTTACTTCAACCTTCAATACACCCAACCACCATTTTAGTGAGTATTTAAGAGAGTGGAAGCTTCTTCCATGTCCAATGTCATTACATATGAGTGAAACACCAATCTACAAGTTCAATACTTCATGAATATCATCTATTGATCATTATTTACTTGCTTGTTTATTCATTGTTTATCTCTTCTTACCTCATTTATTTTTTATCTTTCTTTATTTACTTACTAGTTCATCATCATCTAGATGATGACATGAAGTTTGAGGTGAGTGAATCCTTATGGATAGTAGCTCTTGACCTCAAAAACATGTTTGATAGATGATGATCATAACTTCAATACCTCCAAGGTATCCTTGAAGTTATGTTCAAAATAAAAATAAATCTCTCCAACAATCTTGGAGGCTCTAGATGATGAGTTTGATGTTGATATTCCAAGAGATTATAATCTCTATTTGATGTTGAAAATGTACTTTCAAAACCTCTATTTCAAAACCCCTCTCAATCCCTCTCATTTTGATTTCAAGAAAGAAAACTCAAGTTTTTTCCCAAAATCTTCAAAACAGTGAGTAAGCTGAGTTCAAAGATTTCTCTAGAACTCAATACTCAATGTATGAATGAAAGGCCACTTGGAAAGTCTTCCTAACTCATTATAGAACACCCATGATGTTTGGTTTGACTTGGAAATACTTGGAAATGGTCCATTTGGACCCAAACATTCCTTCCAGACATTCTATTTTTGCTGTCACAGCAGTTAGGTCCACTTCCAAGCTCTTTTTCAGAACACCTTTCCAAAAGGGGTGGTCCTAACTTATTTTTCTCTTATACTTCAATGTCTTAGGGAACTTTCTGAATACAATGGGCCTCTAGATCATTCGTTTTCATTTTCTAAGATTTTTCAACATTTCAGTCGACAGTACGGACTCTGTTTATGAGTGACCTCTATTGTTCATATGATTTCTCTCAATCTGTGATAGTTATTAAAGATTGGATTTTTGGGTAGTGTTCTAGACACAATAAGGAAAATCTCCATAAAATATCATGCACTGAAAACATTTCTAACCCTTCTTTTCAATTTCCAAAAGATCATGTTACTGTTCTGTCCACTATTCACAGCAAGCACATCTTAACTTTCATTCTTTGATTTGATGCCTACATGCACTCCAAATTAGCTCATGTCTTAGAAACTAGTTCATACTACATTTTTACATATCCCATGTCGATTTCATTCATTCATTCCTACACATTCTAGACTTCTAAGTCATTCTAGGAATCCATGAACACAAAGCACACTACAACCATGGCACATTTTAGATACATACATTGCATCCATGCAAAGATTTGGGGCTTTTGTGACTCCTAATCTAAGAAGATTATAAGGAATGATCATGATCACACGTTCATGCTTCCCCCGATCTAATCATCCTTTCTCATCCATCCCGGGGATTGAGAGGTCTTCTTTTCTCAAAGAATAACATGCATCATACTAGCTTGCTAAGCATATTTTGATTTCTTTGATTATTTTGTTTCAAGAACAATTCATGTCACCCTTTAGATTAGGAATACTTAATTACTTGATACATGAGTAGACGATTTTTCCTAGGTTTGTTTTGTGTGATCTTTCACTTTGCATTGTGTGATACTTGGCTTAGATCTTATGAATGATATCTTATCTTTTGATCTTCCAATTTCAAGTTTCTTATGTGATGTAATATATTATCATAGTATTAATTATCGAACTATACATAGTATAAGATGATTATTTGGATGCTAATTGAGGCCCGTCGAAAGACGGGGCGAGTTGAGGGTGTTTTAGTCGTGACAAAGGCTCCTTCCTCTCTTGTACCAAAACCCCGAACCAAGTTCTTTGGTTATGAAGGGCCGGTGCCCTTTATCCATTTGGGTGAGTCAAATTAGGTTTCTTGGTTCCTTAAAGATCAAGTGGCGACTCTGTATCTGTTTGCAACAGACCTTTTCTCTTTCTCTCTTCAAAATCAAATTTCAAACAAAAAAAACAAGTGGTGGAAGCCCGACATCCACAATCTGGCGACTCTGCTGGGGACTTTTATTTTAAAAACAAAATAATACAGAGGTTTGACTCATAAGTAGCATCCTTAAAATCATCTTTTTACTGCGTTTGGTTCACCGCATTGCACTTCTGCATTTCCCCTTCGACTGTGTCTGAAACGCGGTGCTAACATTGTTCAAGTCTTGCTGTGCTAGGGCACAAGTCACCATTGATACTGTACCTCCCAAGGTATATCAAAAAGAGTAAAAACCTCCGTACTGTCTCCCTGACGGTATATTTGAACTCTCGTCAACGGACCCTTTTTGACTAAACCCAGCCTTTGCATATAGATTCCTGTAGAACCTTTCATAGGACCGTTCATTTATCTTTTCAGATAGGACAATATGATATAACTGCTGTATGCCCTGATGGGATTACCTGAGCGGTGTAGACGCTTATGTGGCATAGAACAGAACCTCTTTCTTATGATCCCCAAGGCAATCACTCACATGTGATCACATTGAGTTGACCTGCCTAGGCATTATGACAAAGATGTCTGCTCCATGCTCACAAAGATATACACCGCAAACCTTGTTTGTCGGTCCTAGGACATAAGAGTATGAAAACCTGCTAGACAGTATGATCACTACCACCATATTAACCAGTTTTTCCCCAGAAACTCTGTCCAGATATCACCATACTAACAAGTTTTTCCCAGAAACTCTGTCCAGATATCCCAGATATAACCATACTAACACGTTTTTCCCAGAAACTCTGTCCAGATGTCCCAGATATAACCATATTAGCCAGTTTTTCCAAAAACTTGATCCAAATTTCCTAAAAATACCCAAAGTCCCTGTTTCTCCCAGAAACTCTGTCCAAAATTCCCGAAGTATCCCAGAAATCCCTATTATCCCTTGGTGATCATACTGGAAAGTAAAGTTAGCACACTCTGTATGGCTAGGACCTTATTTGTTTAACTGCTATCTGTTAGAAGTAAGAGCATCATATAGATTAGGGCTTACATCCGCGTGCTTGTCTCACATGCATACACCATTCCCATCAATCTACACGCACTGCCTCGAGTCAGTCCACATCACTGTCTTTGTCTGTCTAAAGTCGTCACTATCAGGATCTGATACACCCCTTCTTTCGAAATCTGTCAGGTCAGTATAGATTCCCAAAGTCAACAACCGGGATCCTCATCGTGGGTCAGGAGTTCAGATAATCGCTTGGTGAGAATCAGCCCGACAGCCTACTTCAGCATGAATCGAGAAGAGCTAGAAAACAAGGTTACCGAGTTGGGAGCAACTATAAGCCAGCAGTCCGATAGCCTAGCCCAAGTTTTGAAGTTCTTGAAAGAATTGAAGCAGCGGCGGCCGCAACCTCCGCTCGGGTTTCCACCACCGGAGTTCGAACCACCCCCACCTGAGAATAATGGGGAAGAAGACTGGTTTCAAGGGATCCCACCATTTGCGTATGAGAAGAAGCTTCAAGAGAAAATGGATAAGGTTGAGAAGTTGGAAAGCGTACTGAGGAAAAGCAAGGGGGTCGATGATTACATGCTAGACCTGGAAGGCCTCTTTGAGCCTGTTAAGCTGAAACTGCCAGAGAATTTCAAGATGCCTGCCATCGACCGTTTTGACGAAACTGGGAATCCAAAAAGTCATGTGATGCTATGTATGAGTATCTTTCAGTCCATGGGTTGTACCCACGAGCACATTGCGATGTTGTTCCCGCAAACTCTTGCAAAGTCTGCACTATCATGGTTCCTAACCTTGGAAGCCTCCAAAACCCGGGCATGGGAAGACATCGTTCGAGTCTTTGTCGATCATTACTCCTACAATCAAGAGCTGGATGTCACTATCAGGGATTTGGAAACAACCCGGCAGAATAACAACGAATCCTTTGCTGCATTTCTTAGCAGATGGAGGAACAAGGTAGCCCAAATGACCCACCGACCAATTGAGAAGGAACAAGTGAGAATGCTAATCCGAAATCTGCAGCTGCTCTATCATGAGAAATTGTTCTACCAGTCCATCTCCACCTTTGAGGAGCTGTTTGAACTTGGAACTCGAATTGAAGACGCTATCAGGGAAGGGAAGATCAAAAAAGAAGAGTCTCCGAGTCAGTCAAGGAGGCCCAACTATTCCCAGAATCCCCCGGATGTCAATGCCCTTGGCAGCCAACCCATGGCATACTCTCCGAGGCCGTACCAACCCTCCAACCAGGCAAATTCCTCCAATCGCCCTTTCCCGAAAAAGCCCCCTCACAACTTTGCTAAGTTAGAAATCTCTCTCTCCTCAGCCTTCGACCGCCTCCTCAAAAAGGGCCATCTCCAACTACTCCAGCCTAGAAATATCCCGCCACCACCTAACCGCGATATGTCCAAACGATGTACCTACCACCAAGCCCCTGGCCACAACACCGATGATTGCATACGCCTCCGTCATGATATCCAGGACCTCATTGACCAGAATATCATTGAGCCGCCTCCAAAGCAGCCCCATATCACTCAGAATCCCCTGCCTAACCACCAAAATGTCAGCCTCATCGAGTCCAGCCCTGTATCCTTCAACCCCACTACCTATATCACATCCCTAGGACAACCCTTGCCCCTCATTGACATCCTGGACTCTGTGGGAATTCATCTGATTGAAGGGGAGAATGACGAGTGGTAGCAACAGCTAGACGATGAGCAAGACTTGTTCTTTCTGGAAGAATATGATCTAGGACTGGTAGACCTCAAATGGTATGACCCCAATAATGAAAGTGATGCTTCTATCTGGGACGAGCCAGAAACCATTTGTGGGAACGGATTGTGATTGGTTCAAAGAAGATGGGACTGTGGGAAGGGCCTACTCCTGCCGAGATTGATCATCTGACTAGATTGGGCCGTCACTACCAGCCTCTGCAGCCTACTACTGAAGCTATTGAGAAAGGTCCGGTTAAAGTCAAGGGGAAGTGTAAGATGGATGAGATCATCAAAGAAGATAATGAGTTGATATGGCAGCTAAAGAAAACCCAAGCACATCTCTCGATGTGGGATATCATGGTAACATTCTATAAGCATAGGCAAGCCGTGTTAAATGCCTTGGCTGGAATTGAAGTCCCTATCGACGCCGCACCGGAGGACATGGTGGCTTTCTTGGGCGCACATACCCCTGACCTGATCATTACATTTTCTGATGAGGACCTGCCACCAGAAGGATATGCACATAACAAAGCATTGTATATCACTATCGGATGTAAGGGACAGTAGGTACCGTTTTGTCTGGTCGATACAGGTTCTGCCCTAAATGTTTGCACCCTAAGGACTGCCACCGCTTTAGGGGTTGATGTCCTTGACATCACACCATCTGTGCAATCTTTGAGGGCCTACGATAACACCAAGAGGAATGTGATGGGAACCGTCTCTCTACAAATCCGGGTAGGATCTTTGGTAAGCACAGAAGTTTTTCAAGTCATGGACATACCTGCCTCATTGAACTTGTTGATTGGAAGGCCTTGGCTGCATGTCAACAAAGCCGTATCATCCACTGTGCATCAAATAATCAAGTACATTCATGAGAAGGAAGTAAAGATCATCCTCGGTAATAGTTGGGGTAATGAAGCTTTCCCAAATTACGCTCCCATTTTCGAAATCCAAATCCCTGAGCTAGAAGAAGGAGAAATCAGGGGATTCTTCGTGGAAGAAGTCCACATGATCAATGACGAAGATAGGTTCCCAAGGTCCACTCCGTAGTTGTCAACATTGTCAGCAAAATGAACTACTTCCCCGTAATGGGATTGGGCCGACGCCAGCAAGGAATTCGTGAGTTTTCTCAGATCAAAGGGCAACAAGGCACTTTTGGGTTAGGATACAAGCCCACTAAAGAAGACGCTGAGCTACACAGGCCAAGGAAGAAAAGAGTAAAAGGTCTCCCGCCGTACCACAAAACCTTGAATGGGCAATTCGTCAAAGAAGGGGATGATTTCCCCTACTTCGGATTCCCCGAACCCTGGATCCATCAAACCACGGGAAAAAGGCACCCTGGGCTTGAAATCTTTGCTGACTGCCAAAGGCCCCCATATCAAGATCCATTCTATCCCGAAGAAGTTGAGAAGACCCCGGAGGAAGACTGGTTGAAATATCTAGACACTGAAGCCATCGAGAAAATGTGGGAGGAATCCGCTGAGAAGAAGGAAGAAAAGAGGGCCAAGAGCCAAGATGATCAGATCAAGCCAACTGAGGAGGGTCTGAGCAACCAGGCTGTAGAGTCATCTATCTGTGTCTCCCTATTCCCCGTTCCCCCAGAGTCTGTATTGCCAATTATCGAGTCTGTACCAAAGTCGGCTGCTGTAAGCCCACCACTGTCCATTGTAATCACTTCACCTGTCATGAATAAAAGGAAAGACGATTCTGCTTACTCCTCTGTGTCTAATACTTGTGAATGCACAGATCCTTCCGAGGATCTCCCAATCAAACTTAAGCAACTAATTGAAAAACCACCTGCTTACGAAATAATCGAAGATACTTTATCGGTTAACTTAGGTGAAACAGATAATCCACAAATTGTGCAAATTCGCTCAACTCTTAATAAAGAAGAAAAAGAAAAATTAACCCTCTTGCTAAAAGAATTCAAAGATGTTTTTGCTTGGTCTTACGAGGACATGCCTGGGGTCGATCCCGATATTGTCCAACATCATATTCCCCTCCTCCCCAATTCTAAACCTGTCAAGCAGAAACTGAGGCGCATGAGGCCGGAATGGGCACTCAAGGTTAAAGAAGAAGTGGAGAAACAGTTCAAGGCGGGGTTCATCATTGTCACCGAATATCCGGAATGGATTGCCAATATCGTGCCAGTCCCGAAGAAGGATGGAAAAGTTCGTGTGTGCGTCAACTTTCGTGATCTGAACAAGGCTAGTCCCAAGGATGACTTCCCGCTTCCTCACATTGATGTTTTGGTAGATAACACCCCAGGACATGAGCTACTGTCGTTCATGGATGGTTTCTCAGGGTATAATTAGATTCTAATGGCGCCAAAAGATCGGGAAAAAACGACGTTCACCACCCCTTGGGGAACCTACTGTTATAGAGTAATGCCTTTCAGACTAAAGAATGCTGGGGCTACCTACCAAAGAGTCGCCACCACTCTGCTACATGACATGATTCACAAAGAAGTAGAAGTATACGTAGATGACATGATCGTGAAGTCCAAGGACAGAGAAGGACACCTGGTAGCACTGGAAAAGTTTTTTGAAAGGTTGCGCAAATACAAGATGAGGTTGAATCCAAAGAAATGTACTTTCGGTGTGACCTCCGATAAACTCCTGGGTTTTCTCATCGCACAAAGGGGGATAGAGGTGGATCCCTCCAAGATCAAGGCAATCCTAGAAATGACACCACCGCGGAATGAAAAAGAAGTAAGGGGGTTCCTCGGAAGAATCCAATTCATCAGTCGCTTCATTTCCAAGCTCATAACTACATGCAATCCTCTGTTCCGATTGTTGAGAAAAGGAGAAAAGTTCCAATGGGATGACCAGTGCCAAGCTACTTTCGACAAAATAAAAGCCTACCTTCAAAATCCACCTGTCCTCTCACCACCCGCTCCTCATAAGTCCTTATTCCTTTACCTATCTGTCTCCGAAAATGCCATGGGTTTCATGTTAGCCTAAGAAGGAGAAGAAAGCCACTTCGAAAAAGCCATATACTACCTCAGCAAGAGGATAACTGGGTATGAGCTCAACTACTCTACCCTCGAAAAAACATGTTGGGCCTTGGTTTGGTGCACTCGCCGACTGAGGCACTACATGCTGGCCTTTCCGATTGTGCTCATATCCCGCATGGATCCTCTAAAATGCCTCCTCGAAAAACCCGCCCTGATCGGTCGTATATCCCGTTGGTTACTCCTACTATCTGAATTTGACATCAAGTATGTTACAAGCAAATTGGTGAAAGGGAGAGTTGTAGCCGAGCATCTCGCAGAACATGCCGTTGACTCCGAAGAAAGCGGGGACTTTCCATTTTCGGACGAAAATATCATGGAAATCAAGGAAGAATAGTGGAAGTTGTACTTTGACGGAGCAGCCAACATGAAAGGATACGGAGTAGGAATGATTCTAGTGTCACCTTGTGGGGACCACACTCCATTGGCAGTCAAGCTCAATTATAACTCCACCAACAACACTGCTGAATACGAAGCATGTATTCTGGGGATGGAAGCTGCCATAGAGCTGAAAGTTCAGAAGTTGGATGTCTTCGGGGATTTAAACCTCATTATATCACAAGCTAGAGGAGAATGGAAAGTAAAAGAAGAAAGGTTGAAGCCCTATCATGATCATCTCGATCAACTTAAGAGGCAGCTCAAGAACGTCACGTTCCTCTACTTGCCTAGGGAAGAGAACCAGCTAGCAGATTCATTGGCTACCTTAGCCTCCATGATCAAAATTCCTGTGGGAGTCAAGATGATGCCTTTGGTAATTGAGCAAAAATACGAGCCTTCGTTCAATGTAATTGCCGTAATCGAAGAAGAAGAGAATAAAACACCGTGGTATCAGGATGTCTGGGATTTCATAGAAAAGGGGACATACCCCCAAGAATTTACGGAGAAAGACAAAATTCGCAGTGCAATTCATCATCTGCAGTGGGAAATTATTGAAGAAAGGATACAACGGTCACAACCTGACTTGCTTGTTTGGAAAATGCTCCAAAAGAATGATGGAGAAAATACACGAGGGGGTATGCGGTCCGCACATGAACGGTCACATGCTGGCCAAGAAAATCATAAGACAAGGGTACTACTGGACAACTTTGGAGAAAGATTGTTGCGAATACGTAAGGTGTCACAAGTGCCAGATCTATGCAAACCTGATGTATGTACCACCATCCCTTCTACACAGCATGACCTCACCTTGGCCATTCTCCACCTGGGGAATCAATATTATCGAAAAAATCACTTTGAAAGCCTCAAATGGAAATCGGTACATTTTGGTGGCCATAGACTACTTCACAAAATGGGTAGAAGCCGCATCTTATACCAAGTTGGGGGCTAAGGAAGTGGCCAAATTCATCAAGAGAAATCTCATCTGCAGTTATGGAGTTCCCCATGAGATTATTTCGGATAACGGGAGTCATTTCAAGGCAGAAGTCAGGGATCTATTCGAGGAATACAAAATCACTTATCACAAGTCGTCACCATACAGACCACAGATTAATGGGGCAGTCGAAGCTGCGAATAAGAATGGAAAGGCCATACTGCAGAAATTAGCTGATACCTACAAAGACTGGCATGAAAAGCTACCATTCGCACTTTGGGGATACAGAACATCGATAAGGACATCCACAGAAGCAAAGCCTTACTCACTAGTGTATGGGATGGAAGCGGTACTTTCGGTTGAGATAGAACTACCATCCCTACGTGTGATGGCAAAATGTGAAATTTCAGAGTCGGATTGGTTGAGGAAAAGATACAAGGAATTGGCTCTCATAGATGAAAAGCGCCTAGCGGGGGTCGACCATGTCCGAATCTATCAAAAAAGGATAGCCCGTGCTTTCAACAAAAGGGTTCGTCCGAGGAAGATTGTTAAGGGAGACCTTGTCCTTAAGGAATTGCGAGCTCCGATCTTTGATCCACGCGGAAAGTTCAAACCTAAATGGGTCGACCCTTACATCGTCAAGACCATTCTTTCTGGAGGAGCAACTTATCTCATGGACCTCGATGGTGTCGAATTCAAAGAACCAATCAACTTGGACCGCCTAAAAAAGTACTATGCTTGACCGTTCCCTAACCAATTTCTTTCAAGTCGTGCCTTGAACTACGCTCGACCTGATTCCCACTCGGGGATACGTAGGCAACCACATCGGTTCGGTCGCTCCACCCACAAAAATAACCATTTCCTTCAAGCCATGCCTTGAACTACGCTCGACCTGATTCCCACTCGGGGATACGTGGGCAACCACATCGGTTCGGTCGACAACGTCATAATTAACCCCTTTTCTTTCAAAACTTTGGCCCGAACTACGTTGGATCTGATCCCCGCTTGGGGGTACGTAGGCAGACTTTGATAAAAAGAAAAGAAGGATGGCTTGCTAGGTTGAAAATCCGAAAGGACGCCTAGGCAAAAGTTAGAGTTAAATCCAAGGTAAGCAATAACAAAAGAGAGAAAAGAGCTCGCTAGGTTACCTAACTGGTGCCTAGGCAAAATTATGAGCATGTGAGAAAAAAAATAAAGTCGCGGTCCTTGCCATGACCCAGAAATCACCCTCCACAATAGGGGCAAACTTCGGCCACTCGCCTCGTTTGCCTGAACCTCTTCTAAACTAGGGGCAAACGTCGGTCATCTACCTCGTTTGCCTCACAACCATACATATCCCAAACTAGGGGCAAACTTCGGCCGCCCGCCTCGTTTGCCTCTAATCGCCCTAGCATGCCCAAGCAAGTACCAAAAGCAACATCTAATTGAAATCTCGGTTACAAAATTTTTTTAATTTTTTTTTTAGAAAGCTAAAATGCATAAAATGAGGTTCCCAAAGTAACCAAGGTTCACCGATAAACAAACTTTGAATATTACATAAGCAGGAATAATCAAAGAAATGAAAGTCTTTCAAAAAGCAATCACACATGTTCAAAGACACTTGGAGGAATGGGCAGAATCAGTCGGGTCTAGTTTTATCTCTGGTCTTTAGAAGTAGGCTTTTACTCGGTCAGTCCAACCATCAATGAAAGCAATAATGGTGGCAGCCCTGATTCTGGAAGCAAAGACCCTCTCAGTAAACCCCCAGGGAACCTCCTGAACCTGCTCATACTGTTTGGCTAAACGGCGAGGGTGATAGAAAGAAGTCTCTCTCAGACCCATCAACCACATTCTCTGGTGACCCCCGAGACTCGTGGTAACAGCATAAAGGCCCCAACGCCTCACAATCCAGCAAATGTCTACTTCAGATAAAGCACCCATCATGTTAACCCAATTGGCAAAAGTGTAGTGAGGGTGAAGCACGACTCGACAAAAGTAAACCGGTGGTATGCGACTCGTCGACAGTTGAAGGCGCTCGTATAACCAAGCCTGTAACACCAAAGGCGCCCCAGAAAGAAGAGGAGTCCCTTGGTTGAAGGCATTGTCCAAACCATTCAAGGTTTCAGCTAGAATCATGGCCATGGGATTCCTGCTAAGCTTCAGTCCGAGACACACATGCACTAAGTCACTGGAAGTAGTCGAGAATAAGAAGTGCGAAGTCATGCACAATATCAAAGCGGCCCCGCGGGTAGCATCATACACGCTAGGATTCCCAGGACTGGCGTACCGGGCAATAATGGAAGCAATGTTGAGAACCTCACCTTGAATCAGTCGGCGGGAAATAGTGATGGAACAGTTCAGATATTCAGCCAAGCCTCGTGTAGGACTAAGGGTACCAGTAGAAGGGAGAATCAAGTCAGAGTCAGAATCATAGCCGAGAATAGCACAGAACTCCTCGAACAGGGGGCATATTTCCAGGCCATTGAAATTGAAGACATGGCTCACCAGGTCCCAGTGGGCAATAGCAGCACGCAAGAACTCAGTGTTCAGGGTCATCTGGCAAAGAGAGAACAGCTCGGTCAAGCCGTAGCTAAAGAGGTTGATCCGCTCCACACCATCCGTAATGTTCAGCCAATCTGTGAGTTGAGCGGGATCATACAAAGCTATATTTTCGATCGCGGCTCTAGAAAATTCAAAATTTCGGCAGCACCTCCCCGTTTCACGGACTATCCCACCTGCAAGGCAAAAAACACCCACTATCACAAAACTGCCCATCGCAGTGATACCCAACAATCACAGTACACATGAATCATCATACGATCATCAACTAAAACAAGCACACAACTGCGCCTTTAAACCGGAAGCTATCCGGCCTAAAAGGCAATACATCATAATACTCTGTCAAAGGTCACAAACTGTTCCACACATCACCCTATACTGTCCAAATAGTCACATCCCAAGTACAACCCAATCGAAAACATGAAAAGAAAATAAAACAAAATTCCCGCTTAGGGGGCCTCAGTCCTCCTCTTCCTCGTCCTCTGTCAGACCACCCGGAGTATATGTCGGCGACGGCCTCCTCCTACCACCTCTGCACCTCGAACCAGTCCTCGATAAGCCAGCCCCGCCTCCGCGATACTGCATACACAAAATGGAAACAGTCAGTAGGGAAATAATGAAAGTACAAAACAGAGTCGAGTCAGAAACTTACCAAGGACGCCATCTGGCTAGTGGCGAATTGCCGCATGCCATCCATCTGTCAAAGGGTAAAAATCCAGGGTTAGAACTTCATAACCTTAAGAAAGTGCAAAATTAGAGACTTACCCGATGGTCTCGCGTAAGGACCAAGGACCATAAGCTAGCCGCCAAGGTGTGACCCTCCTCAGCGTAACTCCAAGGAACGTTGAGGACGCCCGCTGGCTGAGTAGGGTACCCGCATGTGACTCGTGGCACCTCCATCACTTGGGGAGTGCCATCAGTGCCTAGAACGTTAACGGTCTAATCCCAAGGAGGGATTGGATCAGAAGTCGGAGGAGCCTATCTCCTGTACATCTCGCGAAGCTGTAGGCACAAGACAAGTTAGGAAAAGATGAGTCCAAAAAAAAAAAACATAGGCAACGGATAGAGACAAATACGTAAAGGAAACTCACCTCCAGGAGTGGGAAGTTGGGCATTAGGAAGCGGCCACGATAAGCCTCATAGCCAGTCTCAGAGAGAAAATGGTCCCAAACGTCGGTGCCAGCTAAGGCCGCCAGCAGAGCATCACCAGAAAGGTCACTAGCATCCATCGCAGGGGGATTATGAGGGAAACGATACCTAGAACCACCGACCACCTGTCGGGACACTCTCTCACCAAGGAACCACTGCCTGCACCCGGTACTCTCCATCAGGAGTCGGAAAGAGGAAAGAGGTTTGACCGCTTGAATCTCCTCTGGGGCAGCATAGGCAACGCGCTCCCAAGGCGTCCAATCAACACTAGCAGGCGTCAACTCGGTTAAGAAGTTTCTGAGCAAAACAATCTGGTGGGCCCCGTTCTTTACCCCGACAACGTCCCTCCGCCATCTCAAGCCTCGTGGGAACAGAGGCACAGGAGCCATGCCATCCTCGTCTTCACCTGATTCGTCCGCAGGGGAGGGAGCTAACATCTTCAGGTACTCGAAACTCCAAAGCTGCACAGACAAAAAGGAAAGTCAGAAAGAGTACAATAATCGAAAAGCCAAAAAAAAAATGAAAGAAGATGCAGTACATACCTCCCAAGCTCGCCAAAATCCCCCTGTCGACTTAACATCGCGCCGAGAGACCTCACCCATGTGCTTGTAAAGATGGGCTAGGGCAGCACCGCCCCAGTCGTAGGAGGGGATCTCATCAATGGTCGCCAGGCAAGAAAGGAGTCTCAAGCTCACCCGGTCATTCCGCGTCGCAAAGATCAAGCAACCAAGGACATACAGAAGGTACACCCTCAAAAGCTGGGAATTGTTCAGGTTGTGATTCCCTCTGCCATAAGCCCGATAAAGCCAGCCACAAGGAAACCAGTGCCTCTCCAGATTAGGAGGAACGGCCTCAATCAACATCTCTACAGCCTCCAGGTCGATCTCATAAAAGTAGTCCAGAATCAGGCGCTTCCCGCCAACCCTCAAGTCGGTAATCATGGAGAAGTCAAAGGGCGTCATGGTCATCTCACCAAACGGCAGGTGGAAAGTATTGGTGGTGTCCCACCACCTCTCAGCCAGAGCATACAAGTGTGCCAAATCATTGCTGCTCTTCGAAACCAGACAGACGAAGCCTCCGATCCCGGCATCGTCTACCATCCTCTTGACGGTGGGCGAGAGTTGACTATACCATAGGAAGGATTGAGAGAGGCTACCATGGCCCTTCAATGTCACTTCCGACACCTGCACACAACAAAGACAACAAAATGATGCACAAAATCACTGTTCACGACCCGAGAGCCAAACTCACAAAATCGACACAAACCGGACTTCTAACGATCTCTAGGTGCACACTACGGCTCACAAAACTAGCACAATACATGAAAATAGTCCTAAATTGTCGAAAGTTTCATATACCAATCTTGCTAGAGCCGCGGCCGAAAGATGGCGTTGGGGGTCCCGTAAAATCAAGTCTGGGGTTTGCATTTCGGCTTTCATCCGTTCCTTGGCCTTCTTAGATGGTCTCCTCGAGCTCGAAGCCATGGATCTACAAAGAAAATGGAAGTCAAAGTTAAACTTTCTTCTTAAAAATTTGAGCAAACTAAAACACCAATCAAAATTCCAACCACGGGGAAAGATTACTGACCTAAGCACGCACAAGCTGTGTTTTGACGAATTTTGGCTCCAAAAACACCTCAAAATGGACGAGAATGAGCTTGAAAAGCTCAAAAACCCGAGATATACAAAAATGGAGTCCGGCCACCCAGTGCCGCCGCGGCACTGGCCAACTGCCGCCGCGACAGTGACCCAGTGCCACCGCGGCACTGCTCCCCGCGGGCTCCGGTTCGCTCCGTTTTGCTCCGTTTTGACCCGTTTTGGCATTTTTCAGCCCATTTTTGGCCCCGATTAGCCCCGGTGCCCCATTTTGGTCAAAATTTATGGGGTTTTATCCCGAACAGTCCAAATGTTGTCAGGGCTACCTCCAATAGGCAGAAACTGAGAAAAATCGACTCCCGAAGACCCGGATCGGCTGTTTTAGGACAACCGTCACAAATTTTGATCAACTGTGAGAGATTCAGAGATGGGTCCTGGTTACCGATCAAGAAAAAAAGAGATTCGCCGAAAACCCTACATCATCCCCCGAGGACAGAAACAGACAGATAACCAGCTCTCGGAGGCCCCGACTAGCCCTCTAGGATTGAGCGCCGAAAGATTTGATCAACTGTGAGAGATTCAGAGATAGGTCCTGGTTCCCAATCAAGAAAAAAAGTGATTCCCCGAGAACCCTACATCATCCCTCGAGAGCAGAAACAGACAGATAACCAGCTCCCGGAGGCCCCGATCGGCCCTCTTGGATTGAGCGCCAAAAGATTTGATCAACCGTGAGTGATTCAGAGATGGGTCCTGGTTCCCGATCAAGAAAAGAGATTCCCCGAGAACCCTACATCATCTCCCGAGGACAGAAACAGACAGGTAACCAGCTCCCGGAGGCTCCAACCGGCCCTCTTGGATTGAGCGCCGAAAGATTTGATCAACCGTGAGTGATTCAGAGATGGGTCCTAATTCCCAATCAAGAAAAGAGATTCCCCGAGAACCCTACATCATCCCCTGAGGACAGAAACAGACAGATGACCAGCTCCCGGAGGCCCCGACCGGCCCTCTAGGATTGAGCGCCGAAAGATTTGATCAACCGTGAGAGATTCGGAGATGGGTCCTGGTTCCCGATCAACGAAAAGAGATTCTCTGAGAACCCTACATGATCCCCCGAGGATAGAAACCAAGATACCAGCTCCCGGAGGCCCAGACCGGTCCTTTTGGGTTGAGCACCAAAAGATTTTTGATGGATTCAAATTTGAATCACCGATCAAGAGAAGTAGTTAAAGAAAGATCCCAGAAAGAGTCGCTTTCATCCCCAGCAGATTCAGTTTAATCCCCAATAGACATATCGATTCGTAGTCACAGTAGTTCATTGTTGACTCATCATCTCGATTCGTGCATCGACACTTCTTCTGGTCATGGTTAGCCCAACTATTTGATCCGATCCATGATAGTCACAGTAGTCCATTGTCGACTCATCATCTCGATTCGTACATCGTCATTAGTTTACCATCGCTCTCATTCAAAATATGTCGTGTTCATTCAAAATCTTAGGCTTCTATGTCCATCAATGGGGCTTCCATGTTCATCGCTTGACATCTCGGGATTTCATCACTTGACTTCTGTGTCTGTTTCTTAATTTCCAGGACTTCCGTGTCCATCGGATAACTGTCAAATGGCATCTCCGAATATAGTCCTTTGGGACCCACATCCAATTACGTTCACTTACGAAGCACACTTCCCAAAATTTAGAAGTTTGCCCCTAGACCCGGAGCCTTCTAAACCTTGGTGTCCTCATCCGAGTCATCCACATCACAAGCACTAGCACAACACCAGCCCACTCAGAGTGGCACAACCCACAACACCTGCTCATACTAGGATTAGAACACTAGGCATGATAGCACTCATGTACACAATCATATCACATCCATGCATTGCATATCACTCTTTTAGCATAGCATCCGCCTGATTGTTGTGCATGTGCATGTGTGATTGGTCCCTTTGTGCCCTGAACTACGTCCTGGTCTGATTCCCCTTGGGATACGTAGGCAGCTCACGCAGAGCGCGACCAGCACTAACCTCGGCCCCAGCATCATCGCATCTTTTGCAACGCCTTTTTATCCTAAATCTATAGCCTCCAAAAGACCTGTCTCTTCAAAGCTTTGGCACTCGCTTGCGATATGTGTTGCCTCGTAAGTTCATGCCAAAGAGGGGCAAACTGTAGACACCCCATTTTTTAGGCTACTAGATTTAGGAGACCCATAGCTTGGTGGTTCACAATGATCGTAAAAGACTCAAAAGGACTCCTGGAAGCCAATTCTATCTCTCAGAATGCTCAGAGTAACCAAAATACCCCTAAAAGCCCAAAAGCTCCCAAATTTGGGCCAAAAGCTCTAAAAACATGCTACATCGCAAGAAAAATGATAAAATAAGTTTTAAAGTAAAATTGAATGAAATCGTCAGCTCCCAGAGACCCCCGGAAGTCCCGGAAATACCCCGTTGGCCGGTTTGACCAAGGTTTGACCAGGTTTGACCCAAGTTTGACCAAGTTTGAGCAAGTTTGACCAAAATTGTCCAAATTCTCCAGAATCATTCCAGATCATGAGAAAAGTATTAAAATAAGTTTTAAAGTAAAATCGAGGGAAAACGTCAGCTCCTGGGAACTCCCGGAGGTTCCCAGAACTTTCCGGGAATCCCAGGTTTGACTAGTTTGACCAGAATTTGACTTTAGAACCGGGGCACCGTAACAATTTTCAAATATTTTTCATGGATACTACGGGTCAATAGCTTTCCAACGGTATATCGCACATAATTTTTGGATTTAAAACGAGTTTATTATGAATTTTCGAAGCCAAAAAAGGTGATCAAATCGGCTTTTATCGCAAATACCGCAAAAATTTTCAAAGTGACCTATCCCCAATTTACTTTTTATGAAAAGTAGACTCCATTACCTTTCCATCGGTATATCACAACCTCAATTTGGAGTTCGTACGCATTTTCTGTGAATTTAGGACGAAATAGGGCCTTTTCGCGAATACCGGAACCTCAGGGAGCCTAAACAGCATTATCTGGACAAAGGAGGAGCAGTACCGCCGCGGCACTGGCCCAGTTCCGCCACGGCACTCCCCTCCAGAATAGTGCATTTTTGTAATTTTCCTTGGGGGTTCATTTTGATTAATTGAAAACCAAAACGACGTAGTTTTATGATTTCAGATATTTGGGACCAATGGGAATACTTCTAAAACCCCAAAACCATCCCAAGTTGGCCTATATAAACCCCCCCATTGCTCTTCATTTTGGGGGAGTCAAATGAAAGCTTAGAAAAAGTTTGGGAGAGAAAGTTATAGAGATAAGGTTAGAATAGAGAGAAAAGAAGCTTCCTTCTTTGATTTTCAAAACAAAAGTGACTTCTAAACTTTGTTTTTACTTCAGTACTCCCATTTACTTCAACCTTCAATACACCCAACCACCATTTTAGTGAGTATTTAAGAGAGTGGAAGCTTCTTCCATGTCCAATGTCATTACATATGAGTGAAACACCAATCTACAAGTTCAATACTTCATGAATATCATCTATTGATCATTATTTACTTGCTTGTTTATTTATTGTTTATCTCTTCTTACCTCATTTATTTTTTATCTTTCTTTATTTACTTACTAGTTCATCATCATCTAGATGATGACATGAAGTTTGAGGTGAGTGAATCCTTATGGATAGTAGCTCTTGACCTCAAAAACATGTTTGATAGATGATGATCATAACTTCAATACCTCCAAGGTATCCTTGAAGTTATGTTCAAAATAAAAATAAATCTCTCCAACAATCTTGGAGGCTCTTGATGATGAGTTTGATGTTGATATTCCAAGAGGTTATAATCTCTATTTGATGTTGAAAACATACTTTCAAAACCTCTATTTCAAAACCCCTCTCAATCCCTCTCATTTTGATTTCAAGAAAGAGAACTCAAGTTTTTTCCCAAAATCATCAAAACAGTGAGTCAAAACAGTGAGTGAGCTGAGTTCAAAGATTTCTCTAGAACTCAATACTCAATGTATGAATGAAAGGCCACTTGGAAAGTCTTCCTAACTCATTATAGAACACCCATGATTTTTGTTTTGACTTGAAAATACATGGAAATGGTCCATTTGGACCCAAACAATCCTTCCAGACATTCTGTTTTTGCTGTCACAGCAGTTAGATCCACCTCCAAGCTCTTTTTCAGAACACCTTTCCAAAAGGGGTGGTCCTAAATTATTTTTCCCTTAAACTTCAATGTCGTAGGGAACTTTGTGTATATAATGGGCCTCTAGAGCATTCGTTTTCATTTTCTAAGATATTCTAACATTTCGGTCGACAGTACAGACTCTGTTTCTGAGTGACCTCTATTGTTCATATGATTTATCTCAATCTGTGATAGTTATTAAAGATTGTCTTTTTGGGTAGTGTTCTAGACACAATAAGGAAGATCTCCATAAAAAATCATGCACTGAAAACATTTCTAACCCTTCTTTTCAATTTCCAAAAGATCATGTTACTGTTCTGTCCACTATTCACAGCAAGCACATCTTAACTTTCATTCTTTGATTTGATGCCTACATGCATTCCAAATTAGCTCATGTCTTAGGAAGTAGTTCATACTACATTTGTACATATCCCATGTTGATTTCATTCATTCATTCATACACATTCTAGACTTCTAAGTCAGTCTAGTAATCCATGAACACAAAGCACACTACAGCCTTGGCACATTTTAGATACATACATTGCATCCATGCAAAGATTTGGGGCTTTTGTGACTCCTAATTTAAGAAGATTATAAGGAATGATCATGATCACACGTTCATGCTTCCCTGGATCTAATCATCCTTTCTCATCCATCCCGGGGATTGAGAGGTTTTCTTTTCTCAAAGAATAACATGCATCATACTAGCTTGCTAAGCATATTTTAATTTCTTTGATTATTTTGTTTCAAGAACAATTCATGTCCCCCTTTAGATTAGGAAAACTTAATTACTTGATACATGAGTAGACAATTTTTCCTAGGTTTGTTTTGTGTGATCTTTCACTTTGCATTGTGTGATACTTGGCTTAGATCTTATGAATGATATCTTATCTTTTGATCTTCCAATTTCAAGTTTCTTATGTGATGTAATATATTATCATAGTATTAATTGTCGAACCATACATAGTATAAGATGATTATTTGGATGCTAATTGAGGCCCGTCGAAAGACGGGGCGAGTTGAGGGTGTTTTAGTCGTGACAAAGGCTCCTTCCTCTCTCGTACAAAAACCCCGAACCAAGTTCTTTGGTTATGAAGGGCCGGTGCCCTTTATCCATTTGGGTGAGTCAAATTAGGTTTCTTGGTTCCTTAAAGACCAAGTGGCGACTCTGTATTTGTTTTCAACAGACCTTTTCTCTTTCTCTCTTCAAAATCAAATTTCAAACAAAAAAAACAAGAGGTGGAAGCCCGGCATCCACAGTATGTATTGCATGTTTTTATTTCGCGGCCGGATCTCGGGTAAGTTTTCTGTTTCCCTATTTGCATATCATATTGATTGCTACTTGAATTAAGTGGCTTATGAATGATATTTTGTTGTTAGCAATTTTGCACATTTTTTAATATGCTTGTGTAATGTATTATTCATATATATGTATTAGTTGAGGGCATGCTTAGATCAATAATTTGATTAAATAGGATGATGAGTAGAGGCCTATCACGAGATAGGATGAAAGGGGGTGTTTTAGTCCACCGGACTCCTTCCCCTTTCATTCCATAATCGACCCAGATTATCTTTGGTTTCGCAAAAGATCAGTTTGCTTTCAAAATGATTTCTTAATTTCCCTTTAAAAATTAAGTGGTGACTCGTATTTGAATTTGAATTTGAAAAATGTTTTAAAATTAAAGGTGGGCCCAAATGCCGGTATCCACAACAGCCACCGAGAAATACCCCGGGGTGGAGACCTCAGGGAAATTTTCAAGGCAACAAGAGAACCTGGGAAGGAGCCAGGAACCCCAACACAATTATTTTTTACCCCAGTCGTATCAACAGCGAGGATGATGTTTTAACTGTGGAAAGCTAGGACATATTGCAAGGAACTGCACTGCCCATAGATCTAATCACAGGCCAAATATTGTCAGTCGCAACTGTAATAAGCCAGGACATTTGAACAGGGATTGTCGTGTACCATAAAGAGGATACTACGGGGCACCAATTCAAGGGATACAAGGACCCCCAAATCAAACAAGGATGAATTCTATAGTCCCAGGGAGAGCAAGTTTTAATGCTGATGAACAGCAGCATTTAGAAGGTACGCTTGTACTCTTTCATAGTCCAGTTAAAGTTTTATTTGATACTGGAGCTGAACATTCTTTTATTTCTGTAAGGATTGTGCATCAGTTGGGTTTAGAACCCCAGACACTTGAGCTAGCCCTTAATGCTGTGTCACCTTTGGGAGTGAATGTTAAGCTGGGTAAAGTATGCAAGGATTGTCCACTAATTTTGGGAGACAGGAATCTTTCAACTGACTTGGTAGTTCTATCGATGTCAGAGTTTGACATTATCCTAGGGATGGATTGGTTGACTAAGTATAATGCCAATTTGGACTACCCTACTAGAACGATTATATTCCCGATACAAGGACGACCGACAATAAGATGTCAGTGTCAGCCGACGAGTGATATGTTCTTAACAAGTGGATTGGCTATAATCGGGAGCGCGAATACGGAACTCAAGATGGATCAGATTCCTACTGTATAAGACTTTCAAGATATATTTTAGGATATTAAAGGACTTCCACTGAAAAGAGAAATAGACTTTTGTGTGGAGCTAATGCCTGGTACGTTGCCAATATCTAAGACTCCATATAGGATGGCACCAACTGAAATGTTGGTACTAAAGAAGCAAGTCTAGGAACTTGAAGATTTAGGATTTGTTCGTCCAAGCACATCACCTTGGAGCACCAGTTATATTCATGAAGAAGAAGGAAGGGACACTTCTACTCTGTATGGACTACTGGGAGTTGAACAAGGTTACAATCAAGAATAGATATCCACTACCTCGGATAGACAACCTATTCGACCAGTTACAAGGATCCAGGATCTTTTTAAAGATCGATTTACATTCGAAATATCACCAGTTGTTAGTACGACCAGAGGATGTGTCGAAGACTGCATTCAGGTCGAGATACGGGCATTACAAGTTTCAAGATATGCCTTTTGGACTGGCGAACGCACTAGCGGTATTCATGGACTTAATGAATAGAGTATTCAGACCATATTTGAATAAATTCATTATAGTGTTTGTCGATGATATTTTAATCTACTCAAGGACGGAAGAAGATCATAAAGACCACTTGCAAATTGCTTTACAAATTCTTGGGACATAAGTTGTATGCAAAGTTCATTAAGTGTGAATGTTTGCAACAGGAAGTCAAATTCTTGGGACTGTAGACACCCCATTTTGTCGGCTATCAGATTTAGGAGACCCATAGCTTGGTGGATCACAATGATCGTAAAAGACTCAAAAGGACTCTCGGAAGTCAGCTCTATCTCTCAGAATGCTCAGAATGACCAAAATGCCCTTGAAAGTCCGAAAATTCCCAGATTTGGTCCCAAAGTTCTGAAAACATACTACGTCGTAAGAAAAGTGATAAAATGAGTTTTTAAATAAAACCGGAAGAAATCGTCAGCTCCCAGAGACCCCCGGAAGTCCCGGAAGTTCCCCGAAAGTCCCCGTTGACCGGTTTGACCAAGGTTTGACCAGGTTTGACCAGAGTTTGACCAAGTTTGACCAAGTTTGACCGAAATTGTCTGAATTCACCAGAACCATTCTAAATCATGAGAAAAGTATTAAAACAAGTTCCAAAAGAAAATCGAGCGAAAACATCAACTCCTGGGAGCTCCCAGAGGTTCCCAGAACTTCCCGGGAATCCCAGGTTTGACCGGTTTGACCAAGATTTGACTTTGGAATCGGGGAACCGAAACAATTTTCAAATATTTTTCATGAATACTAGAGGTCAATAGCTTTCCAACGGCATATCGCACATAATTTCTGGATTTAAAACGAATTTATTATGAATTTCCAAAGGCGAAAAAGGCGATCAAATCGGCTTTTATCGCGAATACCGCAAAACTTTTCAAAGTGACCTATCCCCGAACTTTTTTTATGTAAAGTAGACTCCATTACCTTTCCAACGGTATATCACAACCTCAATTTGGAGTTCGTATGCATTTTCTGTGAATTTTGGACGAAATAGGGCCTTTTCGCGAATACCGGAACTTCGGGGGGCCTAAACAGCATTATCCAGACGAAGGGAGGAGCAGTGCCGCCGCGGCACTGGCCCAATGCCGCCGCGGCAGTGGCCCAGTGCCGCCGCGGCACTCACCCCCAGAACAGTAAGTTTTTGTAAATATTTTGGTGGTCCCATTTTGATTAATTAAAATCCAAAACGACGTGGTTTCATGATTTCAGATGTTTGGGACCAATGGGAGTACTTTCTAAATCCCAAAAACACCCCAAGTTGGCCTATATAAACACCCCATTACTCCTCATTTTAGGGGGGTCAAATGCAAGTTTAGAGAAAGTTTGGGAGAGAAAGTGTAGAGATAAGGTTAGAGTGGAGAGAAAAGAAGCTTTCTTCTTTGATTTTTCAAAACAAAAGTGAGTTTCTAACTTTGTTTTTACTTCATTACTTCCATTTACTTCAACATTCAATACTCCCAACCACCATTTTAGTGAGCATTCAAGAGTGTGGAAGCTTCTTCCATGTCTAGTGTCATTACATATGAGTGATACACAAATCTACAACTCTCATGCTTCATGAATATCATCTATTGATTATCATCTACTTGCTTGATTATATATATGTTCATCTCTCCTCATCTCATTTCTTTTTCTTTTCTTTATTTACTTACTAGTTCATCATCATCTAAGTGATGACATGAAGTTTGGGGTGAGTGAATCCTTATGGATAGTAGCTCTTGACCTCAAAAACATGTTTGATAGATGATGATCATAACCTCAATACTTCCAAGGTATTCTTGGAATGTATTGAAGTTATGCCCAAAAATAAAATAAATCTCTCCAACAATCTTGGAAGTTCTTAAATGATGAGTTTGATGTAGGTATTCTAAGTGGCTATAATCCTTATTGAGTGTTGAAAACATGTTTTCAAAACATCTATTTCAAAACCCCTCTCAATCCCTCTCATTTGGTTTCAAGAAACAAAACTTTGATTTCTCCAAAATCTTCAAAATAATGAGTCAAAACAGTGAGTGAGTTGAGTTCAAAGATTTTTCTAGAACTCAATACTCAACATATGAATACAAGGCCACTTGGAAAGTCTTCCTAACTCATTTAAGAACACCCATGATTTTTGGTTTGACTTGGAAGTACTTGGAAATGGTCCACTTAGGTCCCAACATTCCTTCCAAACATTCTGTTTTTGCTGTCACAGCAGCTAGGTCAACTTACGACCTCTTTTCCAGAACACTTTTCCAAAAGGGGTGGTCCTAACTTATTTTTCCCTTAAAATTCAATGTCTTAGGAAACTTTCTGTATAAAATGGACCTCTAGATCATTCTTTTTCATTTTCTAAGATTTTCTAACATTTCAGATGACAGTACGAACTCTGTTTCTGAGTGACCTCTATTGTTTATATAATTTCTCTCAATCTGTGATAGCTATTCAAGATTGGCCTTTTGGGTTGTGTTCTAGACACAATAAGGAACATCTCCATAAAAAATCATGCATTGAAAACATTCCTAACCCCTCTTTTCAAATTCCAAAAGATCATGCTACTGTTCTGTCCACTATTCACAGCAAGTACACTTTAACTTTCATTCTTTGATTTGAGGCTTATATGCATTCCAAATTAGTTCATATCCTAGGAAGTGGTTCATACTACATTTGTATATATCCCATGTTGATTTCATTCATTCATTCTTGCCCATTTTAGACTTCTAAGCCATTCTAGAAATCCATGTACACAAAACACACTACAACCTTTGCACATCTTTAGATACATTCATTGCATTCATGCAAGATTTGGGGTTTTTGTAACTCTTAATCTAAGGAGATTATAAGGAATGAATTCGATCACTCGCTCATGCTTCCCTTTGATCTATTCATCCTTTCTCATCCATCCCGGGGATTGAGAGGTCTTCTTTTATCAAAGAATAACATGCATCATTCTAGCCTTGCTAAGCATATTTTGATTTCTTTGCTTATTTGTTTCAATAACAATTCATGCCCCCTTTAGATTAGGAAACTTGATTAATTGATATATGATTAGACGATTTTTCCTAGGTTTATTTGTGTGATTTTCACTTTACATTGTATGATATTTGACTTAGATTTTATGAATGATATCCTATCTTTTGATTTTCAATTTCAAGATTCTTATGTGATGTAATATACTATCATAGTATTAATTGCCGAACCAAACCTAGTATAAGATGATTATTTGGATGCTAATTGAGGCCCGTCGAAAGACGGGGCGAGTAGAGGGTGTTTTAGTCGCGACAAAGGCTCCTTCCTCTCTCGTACCAAAACCCCGAACCAAGTTCTTTGGTTATGAAGGGCCGGTGCCCTTATCCGCTTGGGTGAGTCAAAATTAGGTTTCTTGGTTCCTTAAAGACCAAGTGGCGACTCTGTATCTGTTTTCAACAGACCTTTTCTTTTCCTTTTCAAAACAATCTCAAACAAGAGAAGTGGTCCGAAGCCCGGTATCCACAATCTGGCGACTCTGCTGGGGATTTTATTTTTAAAACAAAATAATACAGAGGTTTGACTCATAAGAAGCATCCTTAAAATCATCTTTTTACTGTGTTTTGGTTCACCGCATTGCACTCTTGCATTTTCCCCCCCGACTGTGTCTGAAACGCAGCGCTGACATTGTTCAGGTCTTGCTGTGCCAGGGCACAAGTCACCGTTGATACTGTACCTTCCAAGGTATATCAAAAAGAGTAAAAACCTCCGTACTGTCTCCCTGACGGTATATTGGAACTCTCGTCAACGGACCCTCTTTGACTAAACCCAGCCTTTGCATATAGATTCCTGTAGAACCTTTCATAGGACTGTTCATTTATCTTTTCAGATAGGACAACATGATATAACTGCTGTATGCCCTGATGGGATTACCTGAGCGATGTAGACGCTTGTGTGACATAGAACAGAACCTCTTTCTTATGATTCCCAAGGCAATCACTCATATGTGGTCACATTGAGTTGACCTGCCTAAGCATCATGACAAGGATGTCTGCTCCATGCTCGCAAAGATATACACCGCACACCTTGTTTGTCTGTCTTGAGACATAGGAGTATGAAAACCTGCTAGAAAGTATGATCACTATAACCGTACTTACCAGTTTCTCCCAGAAACTCTGTCCGAATATCCCAGATATGACCATATTGACCAGTTTCTCCCAGAAACTCTGTCCGAATATCCCAGATATGACCATATTGACCAGTTTCTCCCAGAAACTCTGTCCGAATATCCCAGATATGACCATATTGACCAGTTTCTCCCAGAAACTCTGCCCGAATATCCCAGATACAACCACATTGACCAGTTTCTCCCAGAAACTCTATCCAAATATCCCAGATACAACTACATTGATCAGTTTCTCCCAGAAACTCTGCCCGAATATCCCAGATATAACCACATTAACCAGTTTCTCCCAGAAACTCTGTCCGAATTTCCGGGGTATCTTGGAAATCCGTGTTATCCCTTGGTGATCATACTAGAAAGTAAGGTTAGCACACTCTGTATGGCTAGGACCTTATTTGTTTAGCTGTTATCTGTTAGAAATAGGAGCATCATATAGATTAGGGCTTACATCCGCATGTTTGTCCCATTTGCATGCACCATTCCCCATCAATTTGCACGCACTGTTTCGAGTCGGTCCACATCACTATCTTTGTCTGCCTAAAGTCACCACTGTCAAAGATCTAATCTAGCCCTTTCAAAATCTGTCAGGTCAGTATAGATTCCCAAGGTCAGCAGTCAGGGTCTTATTCGTGGGTCAGAAGTGCGGATAATCGGTTAATCAGAATCAGTCCGACAGCTTACGTCAGCATGAATAGGGAAGAGTTGGAAAACAAGGTTACTGAATTGGGAGCGACTATAAGCCAACAATCAGACAGTCTAGCCCAAGTCCTAAAATTCATGGAAGAACTGAAGCAGCAACAGCCGCGACCTCCGCCCGAGTTTTCGCCACCAGGGTTTGAACCTCCTCTACATGAGAATAATGGGGAGGAAAACTGGTTTCAAGGGGTCCCACCGCTTACGTATGAGAAAAAGCTCCAAGAAAAGTTGGACAAGGTCGATAAACTGGAAAGCGTACTCAGAAAAAGCAAGGGTATCGACGATTACATGTTGGATCTGGAAGGCCTCTTCGAGCCTGTCAAGCTGAAACTGCCAGAGAATTTCAAAATGCCTGCCATCGATCGCTTTGATGGAACGGGAAACCCGAAAAGCCACGTGAAGCTATGTATGAGTATCTTCCAGTCCATGGGTTGCACCCACGAGCACATTGCGATGCTATTCCCGCAAACTCTGGCAAAATCTGCACTATCGTGGTTCCTAACCTTGGAAGCCTCCAAAACCCGGGCCTGGGAGGACATTGTCCGAGTCTTTGTCGATCATTACTCTTACAATCAAGAGCTGGACGTCACCGTCAGGGATTTGGAAACAACCCGGCAAAGCAACAATGAATCCTTCGCTGCATTTCTGAGCAGATGGAGGAACAAGGTAGCCCAAATGACCCACCGGCCAATCGAGAAAGAACAGGTAAGGATGCTCATCCGGAATCTGCAGCCGCTCTATCATGAGAAATTATTCTACCAGTCCATCTCCACCTTTGAGGAGTTGTTTGAAGTCGGAACCCGAATCGAAGATGCTATCAGGGAGGGGAAGATCAAGAAGGAAGACCCTCCGAGCCAGCCAAGAAGGCCCAACTACTCCCAGAATCCCCCGGATGTCAGTGCCCTTAGCGGCCAACCCATGGCATATCCTCCAAGGCCATACCAACCCTCCAACCAGGCAAAATCCTCCAACCGCCCTTTCCAGAAAAAGCCCCTTCGCAGTTTTGCCAAGCTAGAAATCTCTCTCTCCTCAGCCCTAGATCGCCTCCTCAAAAAAGGCCATCTCCAATTACTCCAGCCTCGAAATACCCCGCTCCCGCCTAACTGCGATATGTCCAAGCGATGTACTTACCACCAAGCCCCCGGCCATAACACTGATGATTGCATGCGCCTCCGCCACGACATCCAAGACCTCATCGACCAGAATATCATCGAGCCGCCACCAAAGCAGCCTCATATCACCCAAAATCCTCTACCAAACCACCAAAATGTCAACCTCATTGAGTCCAGTCCCGTACCCTTCAACCCTGCTACTTATATCACCCCCCTAGGACAACCCTTGCTTTACATTGACATCCCGGATTCTGAGGGGATTCATCTGATCGGAGGGGAGAATGACGAGTGGCAGCAGCAGCTTGACGACGAGCAGGACTTATTTTTCCTGGAAGAGCATGACCTAGGGGCGGTAGACCTCAAATGGTATGATCCTAACGACGAGAGTGATGCTTCCATCTGGAACGAGCCAGAAAAGCCATTTGTGGGAACGGATTGTGATTGGTTTAAAAAGGATGGGACTGTAGAAGGGCCTACTCCTGCTGAGATTGATCACCTAACCAGGTCAGGCCGCCATTACCAGCCTCCACAGCCTGCCACCGAAGCCATCGAAAAAGGTCCAGTTAAAGACAAGGAGAAGGGCAAGATGGATGAGGTCATCGAAGAAGACAATGAGCTGATCAAGCAGCTAAAGAAAACCCAAGCGCATCTCTCGATGTGGGATATTATGGTGACATCTTATAAGCACAGGCAAGCCGTGTTAAATGCCTTGGCTGGGATTGAAGTCCCCATCGATGCCGCGCCGGAGGACATGGTAACTTTCTTGGGTGCACTTACCCCCGACCCCATCATTACATTCTCCGACGAGGACCTGCCGCCAGAGGGATCCGCGCACAACAAGGCGTTATACATTACTGTGGGATGTAAGGAGCAACAGGTGCCGTTTTGTCTAGTCGATACAGGTTCTGCTTTGAATGTTTGTGCCTTAAGAACTGCCACTGCTTTGGGGGTCAGTATCCTCGACATTACGCCATCTGTGCAATCCGTGAGGGCCTATGACAACACTAGAAGAAATGTGATGGGAACTGTTTCTCTCCAAATCCGGGTGGGATCTTTGGTGAGCACCGAGATTTTTCAAGTCATGGACATACCCGCCTCGTTCAATCTGCTAATTGGGAGACCCTGGCTTCACGCCAACAAAGCTGTATCATCCACTGTGCATCAAATGATCAAGTACATTCATGAGAGGGAGGTAAAGGTCATCCTTGGTAATAGTTGGGGAAGTGAGGCCTTCCCGAATTACGCTCCCATTTTTGAAGTCCAAATACCTGAACTGGAAGAAGGAGAAATCGGAGGATTCTTCATGGAAGAAGTTCATGTGATCGAAGACGAAGACCGATTCCCTGAGGTCCACTCCGCAGTCGTCAACATTGTCCGTAAGATGAACTACTTCCCCGGAATGGGGTTGGGTCGGCGCCAGCAAGGAATTCGGGAATTCCCGCAGATCAAAGGACAACAAGGCACTTTCGGGTTGGGGTACAAGCCCATTGATGAGGACGTCGAGCTACAAAGGCCATGGAAGAAGAGGGTGAAGGGTCTCCCGCCATACCGCAAGACTTTAAATGGACAATTCGTCAAGGAAGGGGATGATTTCCCTTACTTCGGGTTCCCTGAACCATGGATCCATCGAACCACCGGGAGAAGGCACCCTGGGCTTGAAATCTTCGCTGACTGCGAGAGGCCCCCATATCAAGACCCGTTCTACCCCGAAGAAGTTGGAAAGACCCCAGAGGAAGACTGGTTAAAATACCTTGACACTGAGGCGATCAAGAAGATGTGGGAAGAATCCGCTGAAGAGGAAGAGAAGAAGAGGGCCAAGAGCCAAGATGATCAGATCAAGCCCGCTGAGGAGGGTCTGAGCAACCAGGCTGTAGAGTCATCTGTCTGTGTCTCCCAATCCCCTATCCCCCCAAAGTCTGTACTACCAGTTATCGAGTCTGTACTGGAGTCGGCTGCTGTAAGCCCACCACTATCCAATGTAATCACTTCACCTGTCATGAATGAAATGAAAGACGATTCTGCTTACTCCTCTGTGTCTGACACTTGTGAATGCACAGATCCCTCCGAGGATCTCCCAATCGAACTAAAGCAACTAATTGAAAAACCACCTGCTTATGAAATAATCGAAGATACTTTATCAGTTAACCTAGGTGAAATAGATAATCCACAGATTGTGCAAATTGGCTCAACCCTTAATAAAGAAGAAAAAGAAAAATTAACCCTCTTGCTAAAAGAGTTCAAAGATGTTTTTGCTTGGTCTTACGAAGACATGCCTGGGGTCGATCCCGACATCGTCCAACATCATATTCCTCTCCTCCCTAATTCTAAACCTGTCAAGCAGAAACTGAGGCGCATGAGACCGGAATGGGCACTCAAGGTTAAAGAAGAGGTGGAGAAGCAGTTCAAGGCAGGGTTCATCATTGTCACCGAATACCCGGAATGGGTTGCCAACATCGTGCCAGTCCCGAAGAAGGATGGGAAAGTTCGTGTGTGCGTCGACTTTCGTGATCTAAACAAGGCCAGTCCCAAGGATGACTTCCCGCTTCCCCACATTGACGTTTTGGTAGATAACACCGCAGGACATGAGCTACTGTCTTTCATGGATGGCTTCTCAGGGTATAATCAGATTCTAATGGCGCCAGAAGATCGGGAAAAGATGACGTTCACCACCCCTTGGGGAACCTACTGTTATAGAGTAATGCCCTTTGGGCTCAAGAACGCGGGGGCAACGTACCAAAGAGCTGCCACCACTCTGCTGCATGATATGATTCACAAAGAGGTAGAAGTATATGTAGACGACATGATTATAAAATCCAAGGATAGAGAAGGGCACCTGGTAGCGCTGGAAAAGTTCTTCGAAAGGTTGCGCAAA
Source organism: Hydrangea macrophylla (assembly GCA_033977485.1). NCBI lineage: Eukaryota > Viridiplantae > Streptophyta > Magnoliopsida > Cornales > Hydrangeaceae > Hydrangea > Hydrangea macrophylla. Next base: position 79,477,947 of record CM066984.1, on the reverse strand, counting down.
TACAAGATGAGGCTGAATCCAAAGAAATGCACTTTTGGTGTAACCTCCGGTAAACTCCTGGGTTTTCTCATCACACAAAGGGGAATAGAGGTGGACCCCTCTAAGATCAAGGCAATCCTCGAAATGACGTCACCACGGAATGAAAAAGAAGTACGGGGGTTCCTCGGAAGAATCCAGTTCATCAGCCGCTTCATTTCTAAACTCACAGCTACATGCGATCCTCTGTTCCGATTGTTGAGAAAAGGGGAGAAGTTCCAATGGGATGACCAATGCCAAGTCGCTTTCGATAAAATAAAAGCCTACCTTCAAAATCCACCTGTCCTTTCACCACCTACTCCTCGTAAGCCCTTATTCCTTTACCTGTCTGTCTCCAAAAATGCCATGGGTTGCATGCTAGCCCAAGAAGGAGAAGAAAGCCACTCCGAAAAAGCCATATATTACCTCAGCAAGAGGATGACTGGGTATGAGCTCAACTATTCTACCCTCGAAAAAACTTGTTGGGCCTTGGTTTGGTGCACCCGCCGACTAAGGCACTACATGCTGGCCTTTCCAGTTGTGCTCATATCCCGCATGGATCCTCTAAAATACCTTCTCGAAAAACCCGCCCTGACCGGTCGTATATCCCGTTGGTTACTTCTATTATCCGAGTTCGATATCAAGTATGTTACGAGCAAGTCAGTAAAAGGGAGAACCGTAGCTGAGCATCTCGCAGAACATGCCATCGACTCTGAAGAAAGTGGGGACTTTCCATTTCCAGACGAGAGCATCATGGAAATCATGGAAGAGCAGTGGAAGTTGTACTTCGATGGAGCAGCCAACATGAAGGGATACGGAGTAGGGATGATCCTAGTATCGCCGAGTGGGGACCACACTCCGTTAGCAGTCAAGCTCAATTATAACTCTACCAACAACACTGCTGAGTATGAAGCATGCATTCTGGGAATGGAAGCAGCCTTAGAGCTGAAAGTTCGGAAGTTGGATGTTTTCGGGGATTCAAACCTCATCATATCACAAGCCAGAGGAGAATGGAAAATAAAAGAAGAAAGGTTGAAGCCCTATCATGATCATCTCGACCAACTCAAAAGGCAGTTCGAAAATATCACCTTCCTCTACTTGCCCAGAGAAGAGAACCAACTGGCAGATTCCTTTGCCACTCTAGCATCGATGATCAAAATTCCTGCGGGAGTCAGGATGATGCCCTTGGTAATTGAGCAGAGGTATGAGCCTTCGTTCAGCATGATCGCCACGATCGAAGAAGAAGAGAATGAAACACCGTGGTACCAGGACATCTGGAACTTCATAGAAAAGGGGATGTATCCCCAAGAATCCACCGAGAAAGACAAAAGGGCAATTCGAAGATTCGCAGCGCAATTCATCATTTGCAGCGGGAAACTGCTGAAGAAAGGATACAACGGTCACAACCTGACTTGCTTGTTTGGGAAGAGCTCCAGAAGAATGATGGAAGAAATACACGAAGGGGTATGCGGCCCACACATGAACGGCCACATGCTGGCCAAGAAAATCGTGAGACAAGGATACTACTGGACAACATTGGAAAAAGATTGTTGCGAATACGTGAGAAAGTGTCACAAGTGCCAGATTCATGCAAACATGATGCACGTGCCACCATCCCTTCTGTACAGCATGACTTCACCTTGGCCATTCTCAACCTGGGGAATCGATATTATTGGAGAAATCGTTCCAAAGGCCTCAAATGGAAATCGGTATATTCTGGTGGCCATAGACTACTTCACAAAATGGGTAGAAGCTGCATCTTACACCAAGTTGGGGGCCAAGGAAGTGGCCAAATTCATCAAGAGAAATCTCATCTGCCGTTATGGAGTTCCTCATGAGATTATTTCGGATAACGGAAGTCATTTCAAGGCAGAAGTCAGGGACCTGTTCGAGGAATACAAAATCACCTATCACAAGTCATCGCCATACCGACCACAGACCAATGGGGCAGTCGAAGCTGCAAACAAGAATGTCAAGGCCATACTGCAAAAATCAGCGGATACCTACAAAGACTGGCATGAAAAGCTACCATTTGCACTTTGGGGATACAGAACATCGATAAGAACGTCCACAGGAGCGACTCCTTACTCACTAGTGTATGGGATGGAAGCGGTACTGCCGGTGGAGATAGAATTACCATCCCTACGCGTGATGGCAGAATGTGAAATTTCTGAATCAGATTGATTGAGAGAAAGGTATGAAGAATTGGCCCTCATAGATGAAAAGCGTCTGGCGGCAGTCGACCATGTCCGAATCTATCAGAAGAGGATAGCCCGTGCCTTCAACAAAAGGGTTCGCCCAAGGAAGATTGTCAAGGGCGACCTTGTCCTTAAGGAGTTGCGAGCTCCGATCTTTGATCCCCGTGAGAAGTTTAAGCCAAAATGGGTCGGCCCTTATATCGTCAAGACTATTCTTTCCGGAGGAGCAACTTATCTCATGGACCTCGATGGTGTCGAATTCAAAGAACCGATCAACATGGATCGCCTCAAAAAGTACTATGCTTGACTATCCAATAACCGTTCCTTTCAAGCCTTCCTTGAACTACGCTCGACCTGATTCCCACTCGGGGATACGTAGGCAACCACATCGGTTCGGTCGCTCCACCAACAAAAATAACCTTTCCTTTCAAAACCTTGGCCCGAACTACGTTGGACCTGATCCCCGCTCAGGGGTACATAGGCAGACTTTCAAAAAGAAAAAGAAGGGTGGCTCGCTAGGTCGAAAATCCGAAAGGACGCCTAGGCAAAAATTAGAGCTAAATCCAAAGTGAGCAATAACAAAAGAGAGAAAATAGCTCGCTAGGTCACCTCCTTGGTGCCTAGGCAAAAATTATGAGCACGTGGGAAAATAAAGTCGCGGTCCTTACCATAACCCAAAAACCACCCTCCACACTAGGGGCAAACTTCGGCCACTCGCCTCGTTTGCCTGAACCTCTTCTAAACTAGGGGCAAACGTCGGTCATCTACCTCGTTTGCCTCACAACCATATATATCCCAAACTAGGGGCAAACTTCGGCTACCCGCCTCGTTTGCCTCTAACAACCCCAGCATGCTCAAGCAAGTACCAAAAGCAACAACTAATTGAAATCTCAAGTTACAACATGTTTTCAGAAAGCTAAAATGCATAAAATGAGATTCCCAAAATAACCAAGGTTCACCGATAAACAAACTTTGAATATTACATAAGCAGGAATAATCAAAGAAATAAAAGTCTTTCAAAAAGCAACCACATGTTCAAAGACACTTGGAGGAATGAGCAAAATCAGTCAGGACTAGTTTCGTCTTAGTGTCTTTTATTTCTTCGAAGGTCTTTAGAAGTAGGCCTTTACTCGGTCAGTCCAACCATCAATAAAAGCAGCAATAGTGGTAGCTCTGATCCTGGAAGCAAAGACCCTCTCAGTAAACCCCCGGGGAACCTCCTGAACCTGTCCATACTGTCGGGCCAAGCGGCGAGGATGATAGAAAGAAGTCTCTCTCAGACCCATCAACCACACTCTCTGGTGACCCCTGAGGCTCGTGGTGATAGCATAGAGGCCCCAACGCCTCACGATCCAGCAAATGTCAGCCTCAGATAAGGTGCTCATCATGCCCACCCAATCGGCAAAGGTATAGTGAGAATGAAGCACGGCTCGACGAAAGTAAATCGGTGGTATACGGCCCGTCCACAGCTGAAGGCGCTAGTAAAGCCAAGCCTGTAACACCAAAGGCGCCCCAGAAAGAAGAGGAGTCCCATGGTTGAAGGCATTATCCAAACCGTTCAGAGTTTCAGCTAGAACCATGGCCATGGGATTCCTGCTAAGTTTCAGCCCGAGGCACACATGCACCAAGTCAACGGAAGTGCTCGAGAACAGGAAGTGCGAAGTCATGCACAATATCAAAGCGGCCCCACGGGAAGCATCATACATGCTGGGATTCCCAGGACTGGCATACCGGGCAATAATAGAAGCAATGTTGAGAACCTCACCTTGAATCAGCCGGCGGGAAATAGTGACAGAGCAATTCAGGTATTCAGCCAAGGCTCGCGTAGGGCTGAGGGTATCAACAGAAGGGAGAATCAAGTCCGAGTCAGAATCATAGCCGAGAATAGCGCAGAACTCCTCAAGCATGGGGCATATTTCCAGGCCGTTGAAGTTGAAGACATGGTTCACTGGGTCCCAGTAAGCAATGGCAGCACGCAAGAACTCCGTATTCAGGGTCATCTGGCGAAGAGAAAACAGCTCGGTCAAGCCATAGCTGAAGAGGTTGATCCGCTCCACGCCATCCGTAATGTTCAGCCAAGCTGTGAGATGAGCAGGATCATACAAAGCCATATTTTCTGTCACGGCTCTAGCAAAATTCAAAATTTCGGCAGCACCTCCCCGTTTCACGGACTATCCCACCTGCAAGGCAAAAGCACTCACTATCACAAAACTGCCCATCGCAGTAACATCCAGCAATCACAATGCACATATATCAACAAGCACACAACTGCGCCTCTAAACCGGAAGATATCCGGCCTAGGAGGCAAAACATCATAATACTCTGTCAAAAGGTCACAAATTGTGCTACCCATCGTCCTACACTGTCCTAATAATCATATCCTCAGTACAACCCAATCGAAAACAGGAAAAGAAAATAAAATAATAATTCCCGCTTGGGAAGCCTCAGTCCTCCTCTTCTTCGTCCTCCGTCGGACCACCCGGAGTGTACGTCGGCGACGGCCTCCTCCTACCGCCTCTACATCTTGGACCAGTCCTCGATGAGCCAGCCCCGCCTCCACGATACTGCACACACAAATAAAAATGAGGGCAATCAGTAAGGGAACAACAAAAAGTACAAAAACAGAGTCGAGTCAGAGACTTACCAAGGACGCCATCTGATTGGCGGCAAATTGCCGCATACCATCCATCTGTCAAAATAAAAATCCAGGGTTAGAACCTTGTAACTTTAAGAAAGTGCAAAATTAGAGACATACCCGGTGGTCTCGTGTAAGGACCAGGGACCGTAGGCTAGCCGCCAAGGCGTGACCCTCCTCGGCATAACTCCAAGGAACGTTGAGGACGCCCGCTGGCTGAGTAGGGTACCCGCATGTGACTCGCGGCACCTCCATCATTTGGGGAGTGCCATCAGCGCCTAGAACATTGACAGTCCAATCCCAAGGAGGAATAGGGTCGGGAGCCTGAGGAGCCTGTCTCCTGTACATCTCACGAAGCTAAAGGCACAGAATAAGTTAGGAAAAGATAAATCAAAAACATGGACAATGAATATAAACAAAAAATACAAAAAGAACTCACCTCCAGGAGTGGGAAGTTAGGCATCAGGAAACGGCCACGGTAAGCCTCATAACTGGTCTCAGACAGAAAATGGTCCCAAACATCGGTGCCAGCTAAAGCCGCCAGCAGAGCATCTCCAGAAAGGTCACTAGCATCCATCACAGGAGGATCATGAGGGACGCGATACTGGGAACCACCAACCACCTGCCGAGATACCCTCTCACCAAGAAACCACTGCCTGCACTCAGTACTCTCCAGCAGAAGGCGGCAAGAGGTAAGAGATTTAACCGCTTGTATCTCCTCAGTAGCGGCATAAGCGACGCCCTCCCAAGGCGTCCAATCAACACTAGAGGCTGTCAACCCAGTTAAGAAGTTCCGAAGCAAAACAATCCGATGGGCCCCGCTCTTCACCCCAACAACGTCCCTCCGCCATCTCAAGCCTCGTGGGAATAGAGGCACAGGAGCCATACCATCCTCATCCTCGCCTGACTCGTCCGCTGGAGAGGGAGCCAACATCTTCAAGTATTCAAAACTCCAAAGCTGCGCAGACAAAGGAGAAATCAGAACAGATATGAAAATCAAAGGGATGGAAAATAAAAGAAGAAGCAGTGCGTACCTCCCAAGCTCGCCAGAATCCCCCAGTAGATTTAACATCACCCCGAGAGACCTCCCCCATATGCTTGTAGAGATGAGCCAGGGCAGCACCGCCCCAGTTGTAGGAGGGGATCTCACCAATGGTCGCCAGGCAAGAAAGGAGCCTCAAGCTCACCCGGTCGTTCCTTGTCGCAAAGATGGAGCACCCGAGGACATACAGAAGGTAAACCCTCAAAAGCTGGGAATTGTTCAGATTGTGATTACCTCTACCATAGGCCCGGTAAAGCCAGCCGCAGGGGAACCAATGCCTCTCCAGGTTAGGGGGAACAGCCCCAATCAGCATCTCCACCGCCTCCGGGTCGATCTCGTAAAAGTAATCCAGAATCAGGCGCTTCCCGCCAACCCTCAAGCCCGTAATCATGGAGAAGTCGAAAGGCGTCATAGTCATCTCTCCGAACGGCAGGTGGAAAGTATTGGTAGTGTCCCACCACCTCTCGGCCAGTGCATAGAAGTGAGCCAGATCGTTGCTACTTTTCGAAACCAAGCGGACGAAGCCTCCGAACCCGGCATCATCAACCATCCTCTTAACGGTGGGCGAAAGCTGGGTATACCATAAGAAAGCATGGGCAAGGCTACCATGGCCTTTCAAGGCCACTTCCGGCACCTGCACACAACAAAGGCGACAAAAGGTGCACAAAATCACTATTCACAACCCGAGAGCAAAAATTCACGAAATCAACATTTGAGCACAAGTCAAGCTTCTAACGGTCTCTAAGTGCACACTACGGCTCACAAAACTAGCATAGTACATAAAAGTGGTCCTAAAATGTCGAAAGTTTCACATACCAAGCTCGCTAGAGCCGCGGCCGAAAGGTGGTGTTGGGGGTCTCGCAAAATCACGTCCGGGGTGTGCATCTCGGCCTTCATTCGTCCTTTGGCCTTCTTAGACGGTCTCCTTGAGCTCGAAGCCATGGATCTACAAGAAAAATGGAAGTCACATTTTAACTTTCTTCTTGAAAATTTGGGCAAACCAAAACACCAATCAAAAATCCAACTACGGGAAAAGATTACTCACCTGAGCACGCACAAGCTGCGTTTTGGTGAATTTTGGCTTAAAAAACACCTCAAAATGGCCAAGAATGAGCTTGGAAAGCTCAAAAACCCGACATATAAGAAGATGAAGTCCGGCCACCCAGTGCCGCCGCGGCACTGCTCCCCGTGGGCCCCGCGTCGCTCCATTTTGCTCCGTTTCGCCCCGTTTTGGCCCGTTTTGGCCTTTTTCAGCCCGTTTTTGGCCCCGATCAGCCCCGATGGCCCATTCCAGTCAAGATTTATGAAGTTTTACCCCAAGCAGACTAAAAGTTGTCAGAACTACCTCCAACAGGCAGAAACTGGGAAAAATCGGCTCCCGAAGACCCGAATCGGTCGTTTCAGGACAATCGTCGCGAATTCCGATAATGCCGATAACTGATCCTGATTTTTTAGTTATTGCACCGAAGGAAGAAAAGAGATTCCCCGTGAACCCTGCATCATCCTCCGAGGACAAAAGCAGACAGATACCAGCTCCCAGAGGCCCTGACAGGCTCTCTTGGATTGATCACCAAAAGAGATTCCCCGTGAACCCTGCATCATCCTCCGAGGACAAAAGCAAACAGATACCAGCTCCCAGAGGCCCTGACAGGCTCTCTTGGATTGAGCACCAAAAGAGATTCCCCGTGAACCCTGCATCATCCTCCGAGGACAAAAGCAGACAGATACCAGCTCCTAGAGGCCCTGACAGGCTCTCTTGGATTGAGCACCAAAAGAGATTCCCCGTGAACCCTGCATCATCCTCCGAGGACAAAAGCAGACAGATACCAGCTCCCAAAGGCCCTGACCGGCCCTCTTGGATTGAGCACCAAAAGAGATTCCCCGTGAACCCTGCGTCATCCTCCGAGGACAAAAGCAGACAGATACCGGCTCCCAGAGACCCCGGCAAGCCCGAAAGATTCGATCAAAAGGAGCAGTTGAAGAGAGATCCTAGAAAGTATCGCTTCATCCCCAGCAGATTCAAATTAATCCTCAGCGGGTTTATTACACCGTCAGTAGTCCATTGTCGACTCGTCATCTCAATGCAAACATCGTCGGTCCATCGCTCTCATCACACCGTCGGTGCCTCCATGTTCATCACAGGACGTCCCAGGATTTCACATTCGTCCCGTGACTTCTATGTCAGTCTCTTAATTTCCGGAGCCCCTGTGTCCGTCGGTTATTTGCCAAAAGACGTCTTCGATCATAGTCCTCTGAGACCCCACACCCAATTACATTCGCTCGCAAAGCGTACTTCCAGAAGTTCGCCCCTAAAACCCGGAGTCTTCTAGACTTCAATGCCCTTATCTGAGTCACCCACCACGTCACAATCACAAACACTAGCACAACACTAGCCCACTCGGAGTGGCACACCCCTTGGCACCTGCTCATTCTAGGATCGGAAAACTAGGCATGATAGGACTCATGTATGAGATCATATCGCATCCACACATTGCATATCATCCTCATATAGCATAGCATCCGCCTGATTGTTGTGTATGTGCATATGTGATTTATCCCTTTTGTGTCCTGAACTACGTCCTGGTCTGATTCCCCTTGGGATACGTAGGCAGCTCACGCGAAGCACGACCAGCATCATCCTTCCATCTTTTGCAACGCTGTTTGTCCTAAATCTATAGCCTCCAAAAAGTCCTGTCTCTTCAAAACTTTGGCACTCGCTTGCGACATGCGTTGCCTCGCAAGTTCCTGCCAAAGAGGGGCAAACTGTAGACACCCCATTTTGTCGGCTATCAGATTTAGGAGACCCATAGCTTGGTGGATCACAATGATCGTAAAAGACTCAAAAGGACTCTCGGAAGTCAGCTCTATCTCTCAGAATGCTCAGAATGACCAAAATGCCCTTGAAAGTCCGAAAATTCCCAGATTTGGTCCCAAAGTTCTGAAAACATACTACGTCGTAAGAAAAGTGATAAAATGAGTTTTTAAATAAAACCGGAAGAAATCGTCAGCTCCCAGAGACCCCCGGAAGTCCCGGAAGTTCCCCGAAAGTCCCCGTTAACCGGTTTGACCAAGGTTTGACCAGAGTTTGACCAAGTTTGACCGAGTTTGACCGAAATTGTCTGAATTCACCAGAACCATTCTAAATCATGAGAAAAGTATTAAAACAAGTTCCAAAAGAAAATCGAGCGAAAACATCAGCTCCTGGGAGCTCCCAGAGGTTCCCAGAACTTCCCGGGAATCCCAGGTTTGACCGGTTTGACCAAAATTTGACTTTGGAATCGGGGAACCGAAAAAATTTTCAAATATTTTTCATGGATACTAGAGGTCAATAGCTTTCCAACGGCATATCGCACATAATTTCTGGATTTAAAACGAATTTATTATGAATTTCCAAAGGCGAAAAAGGCGATCAAATCGGCTTTTATCGCGAATACCGCAAAACTTTTCAAAGTGACCTATCCCCGAACTTTTTTTATGTAAAGTAGACTCCATTACCTTTCCAACGGTATATCACAACCTCAATTTGGAGTTCGTACGCATTTTCTGTGAATTTTGGACGAAATAGGGCCTTTTCGCGAATACCGGAACTTCGGGGGGCCTAAACAGCATTATCCAGACGAAGGGAGGAGCAGTGCCGCCGCGGCACTGGCCCAATGCCGCCGCGGCAGTGGCCCAGTGCCGCCGCGGCACTCACCTCCAGAACAGTAAGTTTTTGTAAATATTTTGGTGGTCCCATTTTGATTAATTAAAATCCAAAACGACGTGGTTTCATGATTTCAGATGTTTGGGACCAATGGGAGTACTTTCTAAATCCCAAAAACACCCCAAGTTGGCCTATATAAACACCCCATTACTCCTCATTTTAGGGGGGTCAAATGCAAGTTTAGAGAAAGTTTGGGAGAGAAAGTGTAGAGATAAGGTTAGAGTGGAGAGAAAAGAAGCTTTCTTCTTTGATTTTTCAAAACAAAAGTGAGTTTCTAACTTTGTTTTTACTTCATTACTTCCATTTACTTCAACATTCAATACTCCCAACCACCATTTTAGTGAGCATTCAAGAGTGTGGAAGCTTCTTCCATGTCTAGTGTCATTACATATGAGTGATACACCAATCTACAAGTCTCATGCTTCATGAATATCATCTATTGATTATCATCTACTTGCTTGATTATATATATGTTCATCTCTCCTCATCTCATTTCTTTTTCTTTTCTTTATTTACTTACTAGTTCATCATCATCTAAGTGATGACATGAAGTTTGGGGTGAGTGAATCCTTATGGATAGCAGCTCTTGACCTCAAAAACATGTTTGATAGATGATGATCATAACCTCAATACTTCCAAGGTATTCTTGGAATGTATTGAAGTTATGCCCAAAAATAAAATAAATCTCTCCAACAATCTTGGAAGTTCTTAAATGATGAGTTTGATGTAGGTATTCTAAGTGGCTATAATCCTTATTGAGTGTTGAAAACATGTTTTCAAAACATCTATTTCAAAACCCCTCTCAATCCCTCTCATTTGGTTTCAAGAAACAAAACTTTGATTTCTCCAAAATCTTCAAAATAATGAGTCAAAACAGTGAGTGAGTTGAGTTCAAAGATTTTTCTAGAACTCAATACTCAACATATGAATACAAGGCCACTTGGAAAGTCTTCCTAACTCATTTAAGAACACCCACGATTTTTGGTTTGACTTGGAAGTACTTGGAAATGGTCCACTTAGGTCCCAACATTCCTTCCAAACATTCTATTTTTGCTGTCACAGCAGCTAGGTCAACTTACGACCTCTTTTCCAGAAAACTTTTCCAAACGGGGTGGTCCTAACTTATTTTTCCCTTAAAATTCAATGTCTTAGGAAACTTTCTGTATAAAATGGACCTCTAGATCATTCTTTTTCATTTTCTAAGATTTTCTAACATTTCAGACGACAGTACGAACTCTGTTTCTGAGTGACCTCTATTGTTTATATAATTTCTCTCAATCTGTGATATCTATTCAAGATTGGTCTTTTGGGTTGTGTTCTAGACACAATAAGGAACACCTCCATAAAAAATCATGCATTGAAAACATTCCTAACCCCTCTTTTCAAATTCCAAAAGATCATGCTACTGTTCTGTCCACTATTCACAGCAAGTACACTTTAACTTTCATTCTTTGATTTGAGGCTTATATGCATTCCAAATTAGTTCATATCCTAGGAAGTGGTTCATACTACATTTGTATATATCCCATGTTGATTTCATTCATTCATTCTTGCCCATTTTAGACTTCTAAGCCATTCTAGAAATCCATGTACACAAAACACACTACAACCTTTGCACATCTTTAGATACATTCATTGCATTCATGCAAGATTTGGGGTTTTTGTAACTCTTAATCTAAGGAGATTATAAGGAATGAATTCGATCACTCGCTCATGCTTCCCTTTGATCTATTCATCCTTTCTCATCCATCCCGGGGATTGAGAGGTCTTCTTTTATCAAAGAATAACATGCATCATTCTAGCCTTGCTAAGCATATTTTGATTTCTTTGCTTATTTGTTTCAATAACAATTCATGCCCCCTTTAGATTAGGAAACTTGATTAATTGATATATGATTAGACGATTTTTCCTAGGTTTATTTGTGTGATTTTCACTTTACATTGTATGATATTTGACTTAGATTTTATGAATGATATCCTATCTTTTGATTTTCAATTTCAAGATTCTTATGTGATGTAATATACTATCATAGTATTAATTACCGAACCAAACCTAGTATAAGATGATTATTTGGATGCTAATTGAGGCCCGTCGAAAGACGGGGCGAGTAGAGGGTGTTTTAGTCGCGACAAAGGCTCCTTCCTCTCTCGTACCAAAACCCCGAACCAAGTTCTTTGGTTATGAAGGGCCGGTGCCCTTATCCGCTTGGGTGAGTCAAAATTAGGTTTCTTGGTTCCTTAAAGACCAAGTGGCGACTCTGTATCTGTTTTCAACAGACCTTTTCTTTTCCTTTTCAAAACAATCTCAAACAAGAGAAGTGGTCCGAAGCCCGGTATCCACAGGGACATGTTATATCTCAGGATGGTATTTTAGTAGGCTTATCTAAGATTGATGTAGTCTTAAGCTGGAATAGACCAACTAATGCTACAGAGGTGCCCCCGACCGGGACCCCGCACGAGTCCAGAACCATACCCACTCTGCGCCGGTGTCCCCGTCGGATTGGGAACACGCCCAGGATGGTGACCGTAGCAGAGTGCCCAAGCACACCAGGCGGCAAGCTCGGACCAATCCTCGTTAGGTGGAAGATGCTAGAGATATCATCAATAGAGGACGCGCCACCAGGAGGGAGGAATCAGGACCAAAGGACCGAGAATCAGCAAAAGACCCTCCGGTCTGGAGCCGGGGAGATCTTAGGCATACGATTACACAAAGTCGGCGCTGGGTTCTATCCCCGAGGATGATGCACTTCGAGGAGGAGGCCTCATCATCAGACCCGGGCGAGATGTGAAGGCCCAGATCGAGGACTTCAATAGCAAATCAAAAAACTGAACCGCAAGCAGCTCCACGATCATACCAATACAAAGATCGAGTCACCCTACACTGCTTGGATCACTGTATTCCCTATCCCGTGAAAATTCAAACTGCCACATCTCAGCTCTTATGATGGTTCAGGGAGCCCAATAGATCATGTCTACAAGGCTCAGATGGCGCTAGTCACCATGGTCGACGAGTTACTGTGCCTGGCCTTCCCTAGTACCCTTAAAGGCCCAGCCGTGTAGTGGTTCCACGCTCTGAAACCCCAAATGGTTGACGACTTCAAGACATTGAGCAAGCTCTTCATTGTGGGGATGCTCGACCCGTCACAACTGGACACCCAGCTGCTTACCCTCAAGCAGTAAAAGGAGAGTCCCTAACGGAGTACATGGACCGTTTCAATCAGCAGAGGCTCCAGATCCACAACCTAAACAAAACGGCCGCAATCATGGCTTTTTGCTCAGGGGTTCAACACACCAAAGTTGCTATGTTATTCCACCGCGATCGACCGATAACCCTAGGTGAACTCTAAGAGAGGGTCGGAAAGTACATCAGTACGGAGGAGTTTCTGAAGTCCAAGCATGCCAGCTTTACAGGAGAATAATCCCCAAAAGCTAAACGAAAATGGGAGGGCTCCGAGAAGGGTCCGGGAAAGAAGCCCAGACAAGATCAGCAAAGAGACATATGGGATCAGACCCCGATTGCCTTTACCCTACTTTCCCGGCCAATCCACAAAGTTATGGCCACTGCAGAGATCCAGAGGCTACTCCAGGAGCCCGCCTAGTTGAAAAGCCCGCTCGGTAAGAGGAACCGAGACAAGTTTTGCCGCTTCCACAAAGACCACGGGCATAACACAGAGGATTGCTTTAAGCTTAAGATTGCCATTGAGAAGGTGATCGAACAGGGCCACCTAGATGAATTTATGGTAGCAGACAGACGACCTTGACAAGAAACCCGGGCTCCCAAGCAACCGCGAACCCTCGGACAAATCAATGTAATCTCTAAAGGCATTTCGGGCGGAGGGGATCCACAGTCGGCCAAGAAGAGGCATACCCAGCATCCCGATCGAATATCTGGCTTGTCCAATCCACCCGCTCTCCCCCAACTGACGTGTTAACATTCTCATCCGAGGACATGCTAGACCTGCTCTACCCTCATGATGATTTGCTGGTGGTGACACTCTCCGTAGGAAACAACATGATTAAAAGGGTGTTGGTAGACCCGGGCAGCTCCTTCGACATCATATTTGTCTCAGCATTCGATCAACTCGGGATATCCAGGGATTGGCCCTGACCAGTGGCCACTCCCCTAGTAGGGTTTAACGGGTACATCACCTAACCGCTCGATACCATCGAGCTCCTAGTCCTCATGGGAGCCTACCCTCAGCAGGCATCTGTACTAGCAAGCTTTGTGGTCTTGGAAGCTCCATTTGCGTATAATGTCATCCTTGGGAAGCCAACCTTCAACAAGGCCAGGGCGGTCGTATCAACGCATAGCCTAGTAGTTAAATTCCCAACCCCCCAAGGGCCCGGAAGCTTACACGGAGACCAAGCCATCGCCCGGAGTTGCTATGTCAGTTCTTTGCACCGAGAAGCTATTACAAAACCACTAAACATTCAGGAGATGGAACCTAGAGGCAAGAGTGACGGAGTGGGTCCAATAGAAGAGCTAGAACAAGTGGTGTTGGATCCTCAGTTTCCTGATAGGACCATCAGTATTGGTACTCTCTTAGAGCCAGGCCTCAAGCATGAACTGGTTCAATTTCTGTAATTGAGCCAGGATGTTTTCGCTTGGTGTCACGAAGATATGCCCGGGATTGACCTCGGGTAATGTCTCACCGACTTAACGTCAGTTCAAAATCCCAGTCGATGAAGCAGAATAGACAGGGAATGGCTCTCGAAAGGCAAATGGCGGTGTCTGAAGAAGTAGACAAGCTCCTGAAAGCAAAATCTATCTGAAATGTCCAATATCCCGACTGGTTAGCAAACGTAGTACTGGTCAAGAAAAGCAACGGGAAATGGAGGATGTGCATGGACTTCACCGATCTGAACAAAGCCTGCCCCAAGGACTGCTATCCACTGCCTAGGATAGATCTCCTTGTGGACTCCACATCCATTCATGCGCTCTTCTCATTCATGGACGCTTACTCAGGGTACAACCAGATCAGCATGTACCCCGGGGATGAAGAGAAGACCTCCTTCATCACGGACCAAGGAACGTACTGCTACAAGGTAATGCTTTTCGGCCTCAAGAACCCCGGGGCAACCTATCAATGCCTGGTCACTCACATGGGCAAGGACCTGATCAAGAAATCTATGGATGTCTATGTTGACGATCTTCTAGTCAAAAGCCAAGACAAGTCATACCATCTTGAACATCTGGCCGGGGCCTTTAGCATTTTGAGGAAGTTCAGGATGAGGTTAAACCCATCCAAGTGCATGTTTGGCGTCTCAACCGAAAAGTTTTTGGGGCACCTAGTGAGCAAACGGGGTATTAAAGTAAACCCTGGCAAAATATAATTTATTATAAACATGCGGTCACCCAGGTCAACCAAGGAAGTTCATAGCTTGGCCAGGCGGGTTGCCTCATTAAACAGGTTCATCTCCCGAGCTATCGACCGGTACCTGGCATTCTTCAGAATCCTACACAAAGCCTTTCAATGGTCAGAAGAGTGCGAGGAAGCATTCCAGGAGCTCAAGAAGTACATGGCATCGCCCCCTTTACTCTCAACACCTGTGCTAAATAAGGAGTTGTTCTTATATTTGGCAGTGTCACCTTCAGCGATTAGCTCAGCCCTTATCTGAGAAGAACATGGGATACAACTCCTAGTCTACTATACTACCCGGGTGCTTCAAGGAGTAGAAAACAGATATTCCCGGATCGAGAAGCTCGCATTAGCCCTCATTACCTCTGCTCGGAGACTCCGTCAGTAATTTCAAGCCCACGTCATCATGGTCCTCACAGACCAACCTCTCCGCAGGATCTTGAGTAGGCCTGATACGTCTGGGAGGCTCATTAAATGGGCCTTGGAGTTAGAAGAGTTCAAAGTGGTCTACCGACCCCGGACGGCGATCAAAGGACAAGCCGTAGCAGACTTTCTCATTGAGTTCACACACCCAGAGGATCCGATAGAAGAGCTCGACACGTCAGACCTACCGCCTGGGATATAGTCAGATATCCCAACCTGGACACTATACGTGGACGGGTCTTCCAACATGTAGGGCAGCAGGGCAGGAATCATCCTGACCACACCGGATGGGATCCAGCTCAAGTATGCGCTTAGGTTCGAATTCAAGGCCTCCAATAACGAGGCCGAGTACGAAGCGCTATTGGACGGACTACAAATGGCGACCTCAATGGGTGCAATGCAGATTCAAGGGTACAACGACTCTCAGCTCATGGTAAATCAAGTCAATCAAGAGTATGAGACTCAATAGAATAACATGATAGCTTATCTAGCCCTTGTTCGAGCAGTTTGAAACAAACTTCAAGGGTTCTCCGTCACGTGGATACCTATGGAGGAAAACACTAGGGATGACCGGTTAGCCCGCCTTGCTTCATCTTCTTAGTCAGACTTGCCCAGGATTAGGATATAGTACCTACCCGAGCCAAGGGTGTTCAACTCGGAATGCATGAAGATCGAATCGGCCACCCTAGAACCTAGCTAGATGGACCCAATAATGGCATTTTTGGCAAAAGACGCGTTACCAGACAAAAAAGAAGAAGCCCTCTGAGTTAAATACCGAGCGGCAAGGTACCATATTATTGATGGCATCCTCTACAAAAGGGAATTTTCTATACCGTACCTCCGCTATGTCCACCCTGAACAGGTCCAAGCAATACTGTACGAAATCCATGAAGGGGTGTGCGGGAACCACATCGGAGGCCGGGCTCTCTCACGCAAAGCCCTACTGCAAGGTTGTTATTGGCCGACCATGGCCAAAGACTCTCAAGAATATGTCAAGAGGTATGATACGTGCTAAATATTTTCTCCCATGATCAACCGTCCGGGAGAACTTCAAACACCAACCCTCAACACCTGGCCATTTGCTCAGTGGGGTATTGACATTGTCGGTCCTCTCCTGAAGGGAAAAGGTCAAGTCAAGTTCGCCGTCATAGCAGTAGACTACTTCACCAAGTGGGCGGAGGCCGAACCCTTGGCAATAATCACCGAGAAGAAAATGGAAAGCTTCATAGAGAGGAACATCCTCAGAAGGTTCGACGTCCCCCGAGTTCTAGTTAGTGACAACGGTAGACAATTCGATACCCCGGTATTCAGGCAGTTCTGCTCGGGCTACGGGATATCGAATCACTACTCATCCTCCGAGCACCCCCAGGCCAATGGCCAAGCCGAAGTGACCAATAGGACTATTCTTTAGTCAATCAAAACGAGGCTTGAAAGCACCAAAGGATTATAGGCAGAGGAACTACTGACCCTCTTATGGGCCTAGCGCACTATACCCCGAGCGATAAAACGCAAAATGCCGTTATCCCTAACCTACAACTTTGAGGCAGTGGTCCCCATGGAGCTTGGGTCACCTACTTACTAGGTGGCAAATTTTAACGAGCTAGACAATGAAGATGCCCTAAGGGCGAAACTTTATTTGGTAGAAGAGAAATGAGACCGGGCGTTTCTTAAAGTGGTAGCCTACATGCAGAGAGTCACCTGATACTATAACAGCAAGGTGAAGCATCGCAGTTTCCAGATAGGAGATCTAGTCTTAAAGGCAGTCAACCAGTCCACAAAAGTCCTGAGCCATGAGAAGTTGGGGCCAAACTGGGAAGGTCCATACCTAGTTACCCGAGTCAACCGTTAGGGCACCTATTGGTTACAAACTCTAGACGGGCATGACCTCTCTCATCCTTGGAACATGCAGCACCTCCGCAAGTACTTCCAGTAAAGCATGATAATAATGTTGGCTAGAAACCATGTAGCTCGACCCGGGCATATCTATTTATATAGTAATAAAAGTTTCTTTTGCCAAACACCTCTTCTCCATGCTTGCTCATTAAAAAGACCTCGGGGTCAGACCCCAGGAACTTAAAAAGACCTCGGGGTCAGACCCTAGGCACTTAAAAGACCTCGAGGTCTGACCTTAGCCGCTTAAAAGACCTTGGGGTCAGACCCAGGCACATAAAAGACCTCATGGCCATACCCCAAGCACTTAAAGACCTCGAGTCCAAACCAGAGGCACAGGCATCACTTAGGTCTAACCTACAAGTGAGGGCAATGCCCCCTAGGTGGCTGATGATGGCAAGTCCCAAAAGACCCTGCAACCACCCACGTTCCAGGTCGGTTTCCTATAGTCAACCCTTCATACGCCTACCTTAGAAAAAGCTTGGGGGGTAGGGCAGACTAAATAGGAAATCACACCAGTTATTAACAGGAATTGGAATCCTAGAACACTTCTAACATTCCTAAAGTACCTACAGTGCCCAGAGAAACCGCTCGGGTAGTAAATAGTCACAAACCTGTACTATACCCGAGCAGGACCCCCATATCAGGTCCCAAAAAGACCAAGTGTTCTCTACCGGTTACAGTCCTAACTTTTGCTAAGGCAAGGTTCCCACGTGATTTACAACTAGTCGGTTACAGGCAATCACAAACAAGCATTCAAGTGCAAAAACAAATGACAGAAAGATTGGTCTCAAGGATCTTTTCATTAATTAAAAAAAAAATAGGCCGGGGACCCTAGTCGTCTACCTCGACCACGTCTTCAGTCTCTTCGGTGTCTCCCAATGGATCAGCAACTCCGGCTAAGGTGATGGAGTTGTCAGCTTCTTTGGTGGGGGCGGCAGTATCAGTAGTAGCAGGACCAAGGTTCCAGTAGTCTGAATCAATCCCCTCATAGGATGAGATGTCCTATTCGGGGTGATCCTGGGCTAGCCTTCGCTTGAGGTCTTCGTAGCCTAGGAAGAAACCATCATCAAAAGCCTCATACATGGCTCCCACCGTCGTTGCCTCAGTCGCAGCCTTTACCTTAGCCTCTGTAGCAGCCACAATGGCCCGGGAAGCCTCTAGATCCGCCAAGTCAGTCGCCAACTCCACCTAGACTGCTCCAAGGCTCAGAACCAAGCCCTTCGCCTTATCCTTCTCCAAAGCTAGGGTGTTTTACCTGGCCTCCAATGTCGCTCGCTCCTCAAACAGAGCGACTTCAGCAGCAGTGGTCCTCCCGGCCAAAGAGGGCAGGAAAGACTCAGCCCCTGCAGCCATGTAGCCGACTTATAAAGAATCCAAGACGGTCAATTAACAAGTTAAACACAAGAGAAGTTGGGGTGAAGAAGAGCAGAAGCACCAAGTGCTTACCATATGGGAAAGACTGTATAACCATCCTTGAAACGCCTCAGTAGACATGTTTGTACATGCCTCCACCTTGTTGGGGAGAAGGGCGGACTTGACCCTTTCCCTGATCACTACGGATTCCTCAACCGGCACCCTGGATGGTATTCCCGCTCGGGGGGAAGTCTCGGCCACCACCATGTGGGGAGATGAAGTCCTGATGGGTTCCAGACGGTTTGCAGTCTCGTACCGAATTTTCCTCAGTGGGCATTCACTACCCAAGGCTTCCACGATAGGCCTTTTCCTTATGCCACCGCCAACTGGGCGGCAGCAACAGCAGCAGCAGCGACCTGCCTCTCCCTCAATTGCTCCAAATTCCTCTTTGGGGCCATTTTTGTAAAAGGAAAGCAGCCACGAAATCAGTAATCAGAGCAACGAGACAATGGAGGATAACCAAAATTAAGTTGCCGACCAAACTCTTACTCGGGATGATTGAGGGAAAGACAGGGGCCTCAGTGGGGTGTTCTAGTTAGAGATCGCCTCTCTGATCTCCCGAGTAGGTTAGAACGTCCAAAATGTTGATTGGATGGTCTTCCAAGCTTCTGATTCTCTATTGGCACTCCCCGGGAATTCTAGGTGGGCTGGCTGACCCCACTACAACGCAAAATGTAATGCAGTTACTCTCAAATCAATGTAAAGGGCAGACTTAACCCTCTCCCTAATCACTGTCAATTCTTCAACCGGCGCCCCGAATGGTATTCTCGCTAAGGGGGAAGTCTCGACCACTACCACGCGGGGAGCTGAAGTCCCGACGGGTTCCGGACAGTTCGTAGTCCTGTGCCAGATTCGCCTCAGCGGGCATTCGCTGCCCAAGGCTTCCGCGGTAGGCCTTTTTCCTTGTGCCACCACCAACCGAGCAGCAGCAGCGGCCTACCTTTCCCCCAGCTACTCCAAATTCCTCTTTGGGGTAATTTCTATAAAAGGAAAGCATCCATGATGTCAGTAATTAGAGCAATAAGACAATAAAGGATAACCAAAATTAAGTTGCCGATCAAACTCGTACCTAGGAATGATTGAGGGAAAGATAGGGGCCTTGGCGGGGTGTTCTGGTCGGTGATGGCCTCGCTGATCTCCTGAGCGGGTTAGAACGTCCCAAATATTGATAGGATGGTCTGCCAAGCTTCTGATTCTCTTTTGGCACTCCCCGGGAATACTAGGTGGGCTGGCTGACCCCACTGTAATGCAAAATGTAACACAGTTAGTCTCAAAGTAAAGTAAAGAAAGTGAGCAGAAAGTTACTGCACTAACTTACCCCTTAGTTTTCCCATCCAGGAAGTCCTCATCTGGATCCCCAGGGCCCGCTCATAGAGTCCAAGGGTGGACACTTGGAAGAATCTATTCTTCCAACCCTTGTTGTTGCTCGGGAAATTCATTATGATCTTTCTCCCTTGTCGAGCCCTGAGAGAAAAGAACCCGGTCTCCCCATGTACAGGAAACGGTCGGTGCATCCAGAGAAACTCTTGGACGGTAAGCTCATACCCAAAAATTTGGGGCCAAAGGGAGATGGACCCCAGGGCGATCCCTAAGTATATAAAGATGTCCCAAGTGACCAGATGGAGGGGAATGCAGAACCCAACCATGAGGATGTCCTCATATAAGGTGGTGAAACCTCGCTGGTAGATTTGGGCTCTGCCGACATTCACGGCCAGGGAGTAATAGTCGGGAAAGCTGTACCTATCCCTATTGCGGCTGAGATCTTTAGTACGTAGGGTGGATGGGATAAACTCATTGGCGAAGGCTACCTCGGGGTCGGGTTCCCCTAGTGTTTTATCACCCGAACCCCTGGAAATGGAAGCAACGGGGGCTCTATGGTCCGACTCGTAGTCAGATAGACTGATTGGGATTCTGCCTTTGCTATGGTGATCAGAGGGGGATGTGGACGGTGGACTCAGACTTATGTCTAGAGTCTCTGACCCAGACCACTCATCCTCCGACTGAGAAGACGAGTCAAACCAGATTGACACATCCTTGGGGTTTCAGTGATTGGGCCAGGAAGTAGAGGACGACCTAGGTATGGGTCAGGAACTCCAAGTTTGAGGTACAAAGGAGGCAGGGTTATCAACCTAAAAGGTAGAAAGTATATAGTCCTAAAGACAAGGTGACACTCGGTCAGAACTACCCGTGGACAGCCCGCTCGGTTCAACCTATCTAACGTACCTCCCAACTTGAAGAAAGAACAGAGCCTGAGAAAGAAAAAGTTCCACTCCCGTTCTAACCTAAGAGGGTTCACCCTCTCCAGCCTCGCTCAAAAAAGAAGATAAAAAGGAAGGGGAAGAGGATGATGAACTGAAACTGAAAAGGGAACACTTATAAGGATTAGCGCAGAAGAAGAGCTCGGGAAGGTTTATCGGACACTTTTTCTGCTCTTAAACCGCTCAGTATCTCTATCAATTGGCAGTAGGAATCCCAAAAATGAACAAGTGTTCTTTATATAGGGAGTGTAGATGGTCCGGATCAAGTTAGAACTGACAGCCAAGAAATTTTCCCAGCTAAACCTACCGATAACTGTCATCTTGGGCACACAGAACGTCACCTTAAAAGACGTGCCCAATTAATGCCTGACGTGATGGTCCGGTTACGACGTAACTGTTCAATTACATTTATACCAGCCTCGCTAGATCCTGACCAGGACAGTAACAAGGTAACACATGGCAGAAGTTGGTTCCGGGTCCACATAGCCACCGCTAGGTCCTGACCCCGAAAGACTAGCCCAATCGGTCACGACCCAGGTAGCAACAAGGGGCCATTTCCTGAATTGTTTTTGTTAGAATCAGTCTTAATTTTCAAACCTCATCCAATAGAGCATCTCATTAGTTTTGAAAATGGGGGGCAGCTGATATGCACAAAAATATTAGGTCAAAGTCAGGCCTCAACACCTCAGCAACGAGAAGCTAGGTCATCTTAAATTTGGACTGGCTACACAGCCATCCCGAACTGTTACACAAAATTGCCCGGCTTGGTCGTAAGTTCGGTCAATCTTTCCAAATGGACCCCACATGGGCGCACCCCCAGTAGGCGCGATTGCTTGGTCAGCAAGCCTCTAGGCAGTTTCCTATCCTAGTTAGAAGACTAAATGCAAGGAGCAGGCAGTTTCCTAAACCACTTAGAAAACATCCCTAAATTCATGTAAATTAAGCTATAAATAGATTAGGCTTCCTAATCTATAAACTTACCTTATACGGGCGGTCTCTTGCACCTATAAAAGAGGCCACCCGCCCCCATTGAAAGGGGTCGGATTCTAACAAAAATAATAGCATATTATTCTCCCTCATATGCATATACTCAGTCGCTTTTACTGGGAGTGCCGTACAATTGTTGGCTCACCAGACCCACTAGTGATCTGCTAGTGAAGTGCTCCGACGCAGCTGTCGGCGCACCCGTGATCGGGCTAGTATTCTAGTAACCACACAAACCAATCATATGCTTAAGCTTTTCAAATATATATACGATTTCAAGTGAAAACATTGAGTTATGATAGGTAGGTGGGAATTGAACTTGTTCAGGAAATGAGGTGAGCTATCGATGGCCTAAATCATTTTCATGACTCTTTAATTCATTTCAAGTATTTCTCGAGTTTGTAATGGTAGATCCTGAACATTCTCCTATAGTGACTAGCCAAATAAAACAAAAAATGAGACTCTCGACGAGATATTAGCGTAATTCAAAGAATGACACGAGTTATCTGATTAACCCTCAGAAATAAAGAATGGCTCAAAACTCACTAGGTTTAAGGTTTCCACTACTACTCTATTCAAATGACAGTCATTTTTTACTCTAATCAAAAATTTCTATTGCAACTATCAACTCATGCAAATATTTTCAGGATATATTCATGCTATGGATTTGTAACCAGATAGCGACAAAGTAAAATGTAATCAAAATCCATAATGCAACAAAAAAGATATGAATGCGTCATTGCATAGTAATTTTAGCTGGGAGATCTAAGATTTTTAAAAGTCAAAAACTTAACGACAACAATTTTTTTAAAATTTTTTTTAAGAAAACAAACTAAAACACACCAAACAACTAACATGGAAATTATAATACTTAACAGGTGTGCATGTTTAATTCAAAAATAAATAGGTGTATATATCTACCCCCTACTCACCTGTTATACACATTGCAGTTCATACTTTAGAATTCACCTATTTAAGATATACCAATCTCCCACAACATAACCAAGATCAACAGTCAATCGATAACAATAGAGAATATAATCAATTACAAACATGACCCATCAGAAAAAAGGAACATTAATATCTGTATGAAAATGTTCAAAAAAATACAAATGTACAAATACAGATATCCATCCGACAAAAAATATCCACAAATTCAAAGATAAAAGCAAAAGAGAGAGAAAACATGACAGTACATAATTAACAATGCTCTCTCGCTCTACTGAATCAATCCTGAAGGCTAGAAGACGGGGGGTCACCAAAAGTCTAAAGTGCAAGATCTAATGCAGGAGTTGGGACTCCACTACCACCCTCAACAACCGTCATCATCTGAATCGCCGCTGATTCACTCTCAGGTTGTGCAGAAGCACTAGTTGGAGGTGGTAGAAATGGTGGTCGCATCTCTAGAATAACAACCTCAGGTGGTGCAGATGTAGAGGTAGGATCTGCTGGTGGAGCAGTTGGTGGGGGCGGCATGGATGTGGAATGCAGAGACTGATCCACCCCCTATATTAACATAACCTGATTGATCTGGCTGCCTATCTGCTCGAGCCTAGAATGAACAAAATTGCTATTTGAGGCCAATTGATTGGACATCAGCTCATATTGAGCAGTCAGATTCTCGGACCATCCTGTCTAGTCGCAATTGCAGCTCTCTCTCTCTCTCTCTCCTCTAATCGAAGATCATAAACTGCATGGAGAGTCACGAGGCCAGCTGTCTCTTGGGGCCTGAACTCAAATCCCTCAGCCTCAGCAGATGTCCCTGGGATCACGGTGGGAGTATGCTCTATGCTATCTTCTGCCACTACTGTATCCTGACCCTCTGCTGGTTGCATCCTTGGGTCACCCGATTCCACTTCAGACTCTTCTCCTCTCTTTCTCTTCTTTCCTTCACTCATTTTCTTACCACTTCCTTCCCCTACCTTTCCTTTTCAGTTACTGAGGGCCTTAAACTGTCCGTTTGATAGTTTTGCCTTAACCTCACAGAAGATACCAATCTTTGGGGCTTGAAGTAGAAGATTGGTAGGGAGTTATGGGATGCCCACCTCGGCACAAACTCAATGAATGACCCAAGCTCCTTCGAGGTACTGGGTACACCCTAAGTGATGCGTGCAGTTGAATATAAAATCCAAAAGGAGACAAGAAAGGTAAACTAGTTTCTTGGTTCCAATCGCAAAGAATAGTTGTACATACCACCCAGCTAGCTCCTTTTTATAGGCCCATTGGAAGGATACATCCCACAATAGCTAGGTAGAGAAGATGATAAGCTGAGGTGAGGTTATGATCCCAGAAGATTCCTTCGCCATTCCATTTTTTTTACTTTGCCTCCCAAAATTTCAGAGGCAACCATATCAAAGGAGAGGAACGGTCAATCGATGTGGACTGGGAATAAATGATCGGGAACTTCAATGATCCCAATAGCTCTAGTGAGTGTCGCTGGGCTAAATATAACCTCACGCCCTTAGATGCATGATGAGAAGGTATATGGGCTCTCGAGACCTTGATCATACTCGCGCTGCTCGAATCCAAGGGGGGTTAACCTTTTTAGCAGTTCTAAGGATTGGGATCCAATCTAAATAGGCACAGAGTTGAGAGAGGTAAAAGGGGATCTTATCACCATTCTAGAGGTTTTTGAATTGGCGCTCAACCATCACCTCCTGGGTGCAGAATGTTATAAAAAGCAGGTGTTCTCCTTGTCAGTACGAAACCTGTGAGCGAGTGGGGGATCTAGTATGACCAGTGAAGTGGACTTGTCAGGATGAAGATTGCTATCCTTGGGTTTGGGAGCCATTTCAACTGAAAAGGAAAAGGAAACAGAGAGATTAGGTGAAAGAAACAAACAGAAGTGTTCTCTATTAATGCCAATCGATTGGCATTAATTAGCAATCGATTGCGAATGGATGCCAATTAATTGGGCCCTGTTGGCAATCGATTACCATTAGCAAAAAATAGGGGCTGCCCAGACAAAGGTCTCATGCTCCTATTCAACATGGATTAATGGTCTTAAGACCATGAGGGCTTCCCTCTAATGTTTGGATCTAAATAGGACACAAATAGAAATGGGGATTTCCTTAATGAACTCGCGACAATGAAACTGTGGAAAAATTGACTCCTGTGTATGATTTATGATGATAATGGTGAGGTTGCTGATGGATGATGATGATTTGAATTTATAGATGAAAGTCTGAATGCCCACCTTTTTCCTCTTGTCCACGCGGTGGCAGTGGTGGTTGCGGTGAAAAGGATGATGGTAGTGGTGGGTATGATGATGAAGATAGTGGTGGTGATTAGAGAAAAGAGGAAGAAGGTAGGGATCTCTCTCGCTCTCTCTCTCTCTCTCTCTCTCTCTCTCTCTCTCTCTCTCTCGCAGATTCACCCTCTCTACCCTTCTTTCGTGGATTTTGAAAAATATATGAGAGAGGGGGAGCTGAACAAACGTTACGTCTGTTCAAAATGGCAATCTATTGCCACTACTGGCAATTGATTGGATTCGAATAACAATCGATTGGTGTTGAAATCCAATCGATTGGGATTCAAAATTCTTGGGGGCCCCAAGGTTATCCATATAAACACCCCCAACTATTCAAGAATGCCTTACTTAGATTTAAAACATAAATGCTAGAATCCAGACACTTCACATAACCACCAATCACACAGATGGAAGGAACTAACACATAAATTCGACATCTTTATTGCTCAAATGTTGATTCTCCATTTCCAGAATTCAAAGATCTTGGTCAAAAACAAAAAACAACAAACGGAAAGAAAACCAAAAAGAAAATCTATCTTATTTAGTGCCTCCAAGAATTATGCAAGTCAATTATGCTCAAGTTCCATAGAAGAAAGGTCTTCCCCTTCGGCATAATCCACGAAATACTCCACTACTTCTCCATCTGAGTTTATCTGGAGATCTTCCAGAATCTCTCAAATCGCGCACAAAAGATCCAAAGTACTCATATTAGTAATTGCTTCATTTGGGGAATCTGAGCACGATGTGGACAACAGAGTGAATGTTGGCATTTCCTGTTCCACCTGTTCTGGAGTTCCAGCAGAGTGAACTCTATGGTAGAGAAAATTTGGAAAAAATTGCAATTGATTCATCAGGTAGCCAAGAAATAGACAGACTTAGAGAGAAATTAAAAAATTGAAGAAAAATACCACACCAAAAGAAAGAAAACTAATATACAACAAATGAGGTCTAGACTTTACTTTAAGCAGAATAATCAGGATCATCCAAATGGATGGTCTCTTACTCCAGTGCAAAACTTTCAAAAATGGTTTAAGGCGTTGACCATTCACCTTAAAAATAGAACAACTCTTCGAATTGATCACTTCTACCGCCCTATGTGGAAAGCCTTCCTTAATAACAAAGGGTTCAGTCCATCTCGATCTCAGCTTCTATGGGAAAAGATGAAGTTTTGAATCATAGAGTAATACATTTTGCCCTGATTCAAACTTCCATCTCAGAATGAATCGATCGTGCTTCTCCTTTAATTTTGATTTAAATGTTCAGGCACAATCATAAGCATCATTCCTTAACTCCTCCAACTCATTCAGTTGGAGCTTTCTTAGCTTGCCACTCTCATGAATATCAAAATTCAACAAAACGTGTAGCCCAATATGCTTTATGCTCCAACTCTACCAACAAATGATAAGCTTTTCCATACACCAATCTATAAAGAAACATTCCTAGACTGGTCTTATATACCGTTCTGTACATCCAAAGAGCATCAGTTAAGCGTGAAGATCAGTCTTTTCTATTTACATTCACTGTCTTCTCCAGAATATGCTTTATCTCTCTATTTGCTAGCTCTGCCAGTCCATTAGATTGTGGGTGGTATGACAGAGTGATCTTGTGATTTACCCCATATTTCTTCATTAATGCCTCAAAAGGCCAATTACAGTAATGGATTCCACGATCACTTATCATTGCCTTAGGTGTTCCAAATCTTGAAAGGATGTTTTCTTTTAAGAATGTGATCATTGTTCGGTGATTGTTCCTCCTCATTACAACAGCTTCTACCCATTTAGACACGTACTCGACTGCCAATAGAATATATTCATCATGAGAGGATGGCAGGAATGGTCCCATGAAATCAATGCCCCAGCAGTAAAAAATTTCAATAGTGATGATTGGGGTCATTGGCATTTCTTTTCTTCTAGACAGGCTACCCAATATTTCGCATCTTGCACAGGCCTTGCAGTAAGCATATACGTCCTTAAAAATAGATGGCCAAAAAAACCCCCTACTGAAAACCTTCTGAACAGTCTTTTTGGGACAAAAAGTGATCGCAAGCTTCCTAGTGGCAGGAAGGTAGAATGTGAGAAATGTCTTCCTCGGGGATGCATCGCCTTATCACCTGATCTGCACAGTACTTGAACAAGTATGGATCATCAAAGTAAAACTATCGGGTGATGGGTAGATGGGCAGAAACCTTTTCCTATCAAGAGTAGACCAATGAGATAGGGTATCTCCTTTTGCCAAGTAATTAACAATGTTTGTATACCAGGATAGGGCGGTCACAGCAAGCAACTGTTCATCCAGAAAAGAATCACGGATTGGAGGAGATTATGAGAAATTGTCCTTGAAGGTCAACCGAGAAAGGTGATCAGCCACGACATTCTCTACCCCCTTTTATCTTTGATAATCAGATCAAATTCTTGGAATAAGAGAATCCAGCGTCTTAATCGCTGCTTTGTATCCTTCTTTGACAGAAGATACTTCAATGCAGCATGATCAGTAAAGAAAATAATCTATGAACCGATGAGATATTATCTTAACTTTTCCAATGCAAATACAATAACTAATAATTCTTTTTTGGTAGTGGAGTAGTTTCTTTGTGCTCCATCAAGAGTCCGGCTATCGTAGTAGATCACAGGCGGCTTCTTGTCCCTCATCTGCCTCAATACAGCTCTGATCGCAGTGTCACTGGCATCATACATTAGCTCAAATGGAAGGCTCCAATCTAGAGATTGCATTAACAGAGTCATAGTGAGATGATGCTTAAGCTTATCAAAAGACTCTTGGCATTCGTTGGTCCATTCAAATAGGATGTCTTTTGCCAGCGTGACCAAGAAATGATCGTATATCCTTTACTGTAGTAGGGACACGAAGATTATCAATTATGTCAATCTTTACCTTATCTATCTATATTCCTTCGGCAAAAACAATATGCCCCAATACTATTCATTTTGTCACCATGAAGTGAAATTTTTCCCAATTTAGGACAAGATTCTTGTCCTCACATCTTTGTAAAACTTTCTAGAGATTTTCAAGGCAATCATCAAAACTATTGCCGAACACAAAAAAGATCATTCATGAATATCTCCATGTTCTTCTCCACCATATAGCTAAAAATGCTCAGCATACACCTCTAGAAAGTAGCAAGTGCATTGCATAAGCCAAATGGCATTTGCTGATATGCAAACATTCCAAACAGACAGGTAAAAGTGGTCTTTTCTTGATCACTAGGATTGATCTCGATATGGTTATAACCACTATAATTGTCCAAGAAGCAATAGAATTGGCGACCCGCCACTATTTTGAGCATTTGATCCAATAAAGGTAATGGGAAGTGGTCCTTTCAGGTCACTGCATTCAATTTTCTATAGTCAATACACATACGCCAGCTTGTAGTAACACGTGTTAGCACCAATTCTCCTTTCTTATTTTATACCACTGTAATGCTAGCTTTCTTCAGCACTGCCTAAGTCGGACTCACCCAAGGACTACCCGAGATCGGATAAATCACCCCAACATCAGCAATTTTAGGACTTCTTTCTTCACTACTTCTTGTATGTTTGGGTTTAGATGCCTCTGCATTTGTTGACATGGTTTGGCATCTTCCTCTAGGTAAATCCTATGGGTACATATAGATGGACTTATCCCTCTTAAATTTGTGACGGTCTATTCCAATGCACTCCGGTGTTGCTTAAGTAGCTTTATCAGCTTACCTTCATGTTCTTGATTCAGCACAGATAAGATAATTATATAGTAAAGGTCTTCTCATCTCCCAAAAGTGCATATTTTAATTCCTTCAAGAGTTCTTTCAGTTCTAACTCTAAAAATTGCAAGTTTGAGGACACTACCAACTTAGTCTTTGGCAGTAATTATTTATATTGAGCCGTCCACATTACTCTCGCAACTTCCTCCTTAACAACCTCTAATATCGCACACATCTGACTCATCTATTTGTCTTGCGAAGTACATTTGTCTAGTTCATAATAAGAGTTAGTAATAATGGACTCCACAGGATCATAAAGAGCAGTTGAATCAAAGCAGTCTTGGATTACTGACTCCACCCAGTTTACCTCTTCTTCATCGTTAAGGTCATCTGATTTGGGATTCAAAAAGATCTTGAAATTAATGTTATGTTCCCAAAGACCAGGGTTATTACTCTACTTCTTATCTTGATTGTCACATCAATCGTTGCAACAAAAGGACGTCCAAAGATCATTGGAATTTGAGACTTAGCATTGTATACCGGCTCGGTGTCTAAAACAACAAAGTCAACAGGAAAGATAAAAGTGCCAATCTGAACTAAGACATCCTCTAACACTTCTTGCCGATATTTAATTGATCGATCTGCGAGCTAGAGATTTATTTAAGTGGGCTTGAGTTCTCCCGACCCTAGCTGCTGGTAGATAGTATAAGGTAAGAGATCCACACTCAAGCCTAAATCAAGAAGGGTGTTGTTCACCTTCTTTTGACCAATTATACAAAAAACCATTGGTGTACCTGGATCCTTGAATTTAGGAGGCAAATCATGTTTAAGAATTGCACTTGCTTGGTAGGCAAAGTAAGCGCTCTACTTAACACTTTGCTTCCTCTTAATAGTGCACAAGTCCTTCGAGAACTTGGCGTAGGAAGGTACTCATTTTACTGCGTCAAGGAGTGGAAGGTTGATTTTCACTTGCTTGAACAACTCTAGAAACTGCTAACTTTTGGTTTCTTGCTGAGGCTTCTTTAACCTCTGAGGGTATGGTGCCAAAAAAGGGCATTTGGAAGCCTCCTCATGAAGAGGTTCTTTTCCAGGCCTTCTCTTTATTTCAATATCTTTAGAAATTGTTGTTTTAGGCTCAACTATTTCGCCCTCTTTCTCTTCTTCCAACGATTCGTCTTCATTCTCTACCTCATTTTCCTTTTCAAACATAAGGTGTAGGGGAGGAGAAGATTGCTCAATCACTTTTTTGCTCCTCAACATAGTTACAGCCTTGGCCACTTCATGTGATCCTGGCCCTGAAGGGCCTGTACTCGAATGTTGGCCTCTAGGACTTGGCTCTGGTTGTGCTAGGAACATAATTCTTTCTCTATCCCCTTCTTGAGCAGCCAAACTCTCCATACTTGTGTTGAGTTTACTCATGAACTACATCATATGTTGCATCATAAGTGTATTTGGATCCTCTTGTGCCTTTATATAAGGTGGCACATAGGAGTTGGATATAGATTGGTTGTTGCTCCCCTGATTGTAGTTGGGTTGAGGTGGATGATTTTGCTGATATTGATTTTGGCGGTACCCTTGATTCTGTTGATAGGTAGGAGTGGGTTGGTAGTTCTGTTGGTACCTTTGATTCTGAGATTAGTATTGATTTCCCTTATTCGAATACCATTGTTGAGATGGGTTTGCCGTGATAGCACTATTCCTATGATAGAAACCAGGATGACTCTATCTGCTATTGGGGTTGAAATGACTTGGAGCATTTACAGCTTGTACCTCTATAGGATTCTGTTCTTGATAAACAGTGTACATTTGACAATGTTGAGAGGTATGTCCCATTTGAAGACAACTCAAACAAGATTCTTCAGAAGCAAACCGTATTACCGGTTCTTTCTTTACTTCTAGTGCCTCCAACTTACGAGCCAGTTGATTGTATTTCTCCATCAAACTATCTTCGGCTTTCAACTGAAAAATGGTCTTTTGACTTGAACTCGAACTTGTTTGAGTTCTTATCATATGAGTATCCCATTCTGGCGCGTGCCCAGCCAACCATTCAAAATGAGCTTCGGCTTGGTTAGCATTCTTACTCATGAATTCACCATCACTCGTGGTTTCTACAAGCTTTTTCCATTTCGGGCTAAGACCGTCAAAGAAGAAACTTATTGTTTGCCACTTCTCAAAGGCATAATGGGCATAACAACAGCAAGTCTTTGAATCGCTCCCATGCCTCAGTAAAAGTTTTTCCCTCTTTTTGATTGTATGTTTTTATTTATCTCAACACATCGGTTGTTAACCGATTGAGAAAAAACTTTTTGATGAAGGCTTCATGAAAGCTGCCCAAGTTAAAATGGAGTTCAACTTGAGTGATAATAACCATGACTTTCCTTTATCCTTCAAAGTGAAAGGAAAAAAGCTTTAGTCGAATTATATCACTTGGACAGGTTTGATCGGTGAAAGTGCCACAAACGTCTTCGAAATCTCAAACATGTAAGTATGCCTTCTCTTCTTCCATCCCGTGAAAAATGGGTAACAATTGGACCATTCAATTACAAAAATGGAATATACCCGTATGTGGTGGTGGGAAATGAATACATTAAGGTGTGGATGTTCGATCGGGAGCTAAGAGTCCACGCAAAGGGCATTGACCATCATCAATGAGGTCAGCCATGTTCTCTCCTTGTTGACTCTCCGTGTTAGACATTGGATTTGAAGTAGAAGGAGGAAAAATGGGATTAGCAGTGCTATTGATAGAATCTTCAAACAAATTTGTGATGAAAGCTTTAGTGGAGTTGTGGGACATATAAGGATACAAACCTCACAGTATGTCCTGAAGAACAAAAAGAAAAATAGAAACGGGATATGGAAAGATCGGATCAATCTAAAAATTCTAGCCTTTGTTATTGTCCCCGGCAATGGTGCCAAAAACATGACACGACTTAAATTGTGTGTGTTCTTATGAGTACGTCTAAGTGTAGATGGTCTCATCTAGTAAAAACTTGTAAGACCAGGTCGTATCCTAAGGAATGGGGTTAGGGGTAGAATGTTCTAGACTGAATCCTAAAGGAAATGAAAAAGATGATTTTTTGAAAGTGGAGGTTCTAATGATCCTACTATATTCAAAGCTTGACTGAATTAATTAAAATGGAGTAATAGCTAAGATTAAGAAAAAATAAGTAAAGTGATTTCAAAGTATATATGAAAAAGATGTTGGGAACATGTGAATCTACATTGCGCCAACCACTACCATGTTTTGACATTGATGTACAACCAGGGCTTCACTCTTCTAGTATTCCTTATTTTGAAAAGAATTAAGTTAAGTAACCTAGACACTAAGTATGTGAATTTTACATAACTAGTGGTTGGATAACTTTACTTACTATTAAAAAATGAAATAATAACCAATTAAAACCATGAACTATAATAAGCAAATCAAGTATGGGATATTCGTTCTGTTCATCATGCATGTTCATTGAGTTAATTGGCCAAAAGGCTTATATTTCAAAATCTATTTACATTTTGAACTTGTAAAGATCAATTTGGGTTTAGTTTCTAAAATAAAAGTTACTAGAATACTATAAAGATTATACCCAAGATATAAACCTACTAATCGATTGCCATAGATAGCAATCGATTGGCTTGGAATGTCTCCCAATCAATTTTTATAGGTATCAATCAATTGGCTTTGAATCTATAGCAATCGATTGGGTTCTGTGTCCAACGATTGCTACTGGAATTCATAAAAATTCATGGCAGTGGTTGGAGGACAATGTTTCATCACATTGTTCCCAACTAGAATCCTAAGCTAGCATATTCAGAGTTGTAGAAACGAAAATAGACTGGAATATATTGTTAAAATCGAATCTTGACATGGATTTAATCATAAAATTTAAAATTACAATATTAAGTTCAAAACTAAATCTAAAACAGATTTCTAACTATACCAAATCTAGGATAACAAAGCTAAATGAATAAAACCTGAACTGAATAAAGAAATCGACATGTAGAATCCTCAGACTTGAAGTTGTCTATAAAATTTAAATGAAGAAAAACCTATAAAATAATCAAACAATTAGCCAACCCCTCCTACTCACTCCCATCTATATATGCTACAATATGCGCAAGCAGCAGGTGTTCAGATACATTTTGTAATGGCTGGTCGTCATTATTAACCTTGATTTGTTGGGATTCTGCTCCATTAAGAGGTTTGACTACCAGTTTTTACCAATCGATTCAGTACTAAAACCAATCAATTGGTATGTTTGCCAATCGATTGCTCAAAAATGGCAATCGATTGGTGTGGAAGGTATGTCAATCGATTGCCAAATGATGGCAATTGATTGGGACTTGAATTTTAAATTTGAAATGTCCTTTTGTTTCTGCATTATCCCTTTTACAACCTGTTATCAATTCAGCTTCTAAAACCAGCATAAAATAATACTAAACACAACAACATACCAAGGAAATATATCATTGCGTAAAGAGATAGATTAAAACACGAGTGCAAGTAAAACTAGTGGAGCTAAGATTGATCGATTCTACTCTTTATTGGGCTAGTATTCTACAAAAAACTAGCCCTCATCAGTGCCTCTTCGAGAATATCCTTTCGTAGACCATCCGTGTTGGTCACACATAATCAGTCTCTGCACCAGAATGATCCATCGGTCCCAATTTTCCCTTCCTCTGGGTCCTTTGTTGATATTTTCTAAAACCACAGTTGAAGATTGGCGTCTTTCTTTTGCGCTTCCAAAATATGACTGATAAGTGTCAGTTGCACTACAAGACATCCAATGTGTTGTCCTTCGCCTTCTGTAGACACCTGAACATCAAATTCAGCTATTGTTTCCAAAGCTTTCCATTCTGTAACCATTAGAGATACAACTATTCCTCGAGGTTTCTAAATTAAGGCATCTGTGACTATATTAGCTTTACCATGGTGGTATTCTAACATGAAGTCATAGTCCTTAATCAATTCCATCCATTGGTGTTGTCTCATATTCAGCTCTTTTGGAGTAAACAAATACTTCAGACTCTTATGATCGGAGAGCAAATCAAACTTCTCTCCATATAGATAGTATCTCTAGATCTTAAGAGCTAACACTACTGCTACCAATTCCAAAACATAAATTGGGTAGTTCAATTCATTTGGCTTTAATTGCCTTGACCTATAAGCAATAACCTTGTCGTTTTATATAAGTATACATCCTAATCCTTGATATGATGCGTCACTAAAATTAAAAAACTTCTCACCATGTCTTGGTATTGCTAATATTGGTGCAATGGTGAGTCTTTCTTTTAATTCCTGAAAGGCCTACTCACGCTTATCATTTCATTCGAAATTCACATCCTTCTTAGTCAAACTAGTCAAAGGGGCTGCTATTTTTGAAAATCCTTCGATGAATCTTTGATAGTAACCCACAAGTCCAAGAAAACTTCTAACTTCTATAGGATTGGTTGGTCGAGTCCAATTTGGAATAGCATTAGTCTTTGATGAGTCTACAACGATTCTTTGTTTTGAGACCACATGTCCTAGGAATTTCACCTCTTGAAGCCAAAACTCACACTTACTGAACTTCGTATATAAGTGATGACTATGAAGTACTTGTATTGTGATTCGTAAGTGTTGTTCATATTTTTCCTTGGTCTTTGAATAGATCAAGATGTCATCAATGAAGACTATGATGAATTGATCAAAGTAAGGCCTGAACACTCTATTCATTAGATCCATGAATATTGCTGGGGCATTAGTTAATCTAAAGGACTTTACCAAAAACTCATAGTGACCGTACCTTGTTCTTAAAGTTACCTTTGGTAAATCCTTAGGTCGTACAAGTAACTGATGGTACCCTGATCGTAGATCTATCTTGGAAAAGATCATAGCTTCTTACAATTGATCAAATAGATCATCTATTCAGGGTAAAGGGTACTAGTTCTTGATAGTGACCTTATTCAACTCTCTGTAGTCAATGCACAATCGAAGTGAATTGTCCTTCTTCTTTACGAATAACACTAGTGCTCTCTAGGGTGATGTACATGGACGTACAAATCCCAGATCCTCAAGTTCTTGAACTTGTTTCTTTGGTTCCAGTATTTCTGTAGGGGCCATTCTATAAGGTGCTTTTGGATATTAGGATAGTCATAGGCCCTAGATTGATGCAGAAATCAATCTCTCTTAGGTTGTAGCCCAGAGATATCCTATAAGACATCCTCAAAGTCTTTGACTATAGGTATTGGTGAGATAGCCACTTCCGTCCTGATAGTCTCGATGTTAGCTAGACGATTGGTGAGGAACGTATCACTCATAGGGTTACACTAGAATTCAAAAGGTTGACCTCCAGGTATCAAAAAAATAATACTCTTCTTAACACAATCCAACTTAGCATGATACTTAGTGAGCTAGTCGATTCCTAATATCACATCAAATTCCTTCATTATTAGGACAACCAAATTAGGTGGAAGATTTTGATTCTGTAAGTGTACCGAGCAATTTTTGCATACATATCATGGTGTGATAGTAGCTCCTAATGGTGAGATGGAATTCAAAGCTACATCTAACTTTTGCGGTACTAGATCAAAATTTGGCAGCACTAATAGAGTGTGTGGCACTCGTGTCAAATAAGACCTTCATGTGATGATTATAAAGTGTTAAAGTACCTTCCATGACTTGTTGCTTTAGTTGTTCTTCATGTTGGGTTTCTTCATACCTAGTTTCTTAGTAATTATCTTCCTTATAACCTGAGGCATCAGGAATGGTAGCATTTAGTTGGGCCTATCCCTGTTCACCATAGCATCCTCCTTTGGGGGTACGGCAATACTTGTTGATGTAACTAATCTTGCCACAGCTATAGCATACTGCATTTTGATGATTATCACACCTTGGTGCTTTGTAGTCTCAAGATAAGTGACCAGGGATGCCACAATTGAAACAATTACTAGTACTCCTTCCTGCGCCTAATTATGACTGAGTTTGATAAGGGGCTGGCCGAGGTTTCTGATTTCCATCGAAAGACCTCTTCTGACCCTGATTGCGGTACAATTGTTTATTCTCAAAATTTTCCTTTTGTGGTAGGCAGAAGTCAAACTGCTTGCGGCATGATCATATGTCTTCTTCTAATTTGCTAGCCAGGTCCACAAGAGAATCAAATGTTTTATCCAAATGCCTAATTGTCTTACGGCGAATAGGTGGAGCTAACCCTTGATTATACTTTCGAATTTTTTTTCATCTATATCCACCATGTATG
Organism: Hydrangea macrophylla; assembly: GCA_033977485.1. Taxonomy (NCBI): domain Eukaryota; kingdom Viridiplantae; phylum Streptophyta; class Magnoliopsida; order Cornales; family Hydrangeaceae; genus Hydrangea; species Hydrangea macrophylla. The sequence continues at coordinate 79,441,848 of CM066984.1, read as the reverse complement.
TAGCAAATCGGGATAGTCTTTTGAACTGAGTCATGTATTCTTACACAGACTTGTTCCCTTGGATCAGATCCATGAATTCCCTTTTCTCATTTGTGCCTTTCGATCGCTGAGAAATACTTTTTCAAGAACTTTCTCCTAAAAGTAGTCTATGTATTCTAATGCTATCTTATAATATTGCTATTCATTCTAATGCTTTTTCAAGAACTACCAGTCCGATATACAAAATGTGGGGATCATTATTGCTATGCATTCTAATGCTATTTTATAATATTTGATAAGACAAAAATTGGGACTACTAATCCAATATGTACAATCAAAACTAAATAAGACAACTAAGTGTGCCTAGCAACGGGCCAATGGTGCTAGACTCCGGAACTATGGATCGGGCAAACTGTACAACCCTGTAGATATTATCATCATTGGATAGAGAGGGTGGGGCATCCTCCATAATATCAAGCTCAATAGGCAGCTCTGATGGTGGCTCGAGTATCTCGATGATATGAACCTTGGGCTTCATCTCATCATCCTCGACTATGTCAACCTTGAATAGCATAGGTACCATAACCTCTATGGCGTTGTCATCGTCGTTATCATCATCATCATCATCATCCATGACAGGTAGAACTGCTGGAGCTACAGCTAGTTGTGGGGCAGCTAGAAATGCCAAGTGCGCCTGCACCATCTCTATCTCTATCTCTCTGGGTAAATACAGGTCATGACTATGAATCCTCCTAATCCTCTCCTCGACTGTCAGTCTATTTGTCTGGGCCATGTAGAGGGCCTCTAACCAAACACGATGTAGGTCTACTATCTCTTCATGGTCAATGGATTGCCACACATTGTCCTCTACTATAATACCCTGTATTTTCAATATTTATTTAATACTTAGAGTCTCTACACTTTCCTTGATCACATGTGAAATTTCATCTTCGATCGATCGGAGTTCAATCAAACGATCGAATATTCCACAATTCAAGGGATCAAACCCTGTTTAATCAATCAAAACCCTATCGACCTGAAATTAATACGTGCTCCCTACTTCAATCGATCAAGCAGTTTTTCAAGCGATCAAACCTGACTAATCTGCTCTCGAGTGATCGAACTACCTTTGATCAATCGAACTTGCAATCATCAAGATTTCCAGGTTTCATGTAGAAATAGACACCTACCCTTTTCACTCTTTTAATATATACACTGGTTTCGTGTGTGTGGGGTGTTTGCTGAACTTGAGCGAGTTAGAGAGAGTGTGTGTATGATTGTGTTTATTTATATATACATAAACATCCATATATATACACATGCATATAGATATATATATACAGGTAGAGAGAGAAAGAGAGAGAAACAAAGAAGAAGAAGAAGAAGAAAAAGAACAAAAGGAGACAGAGGGAAAGAAGGCAGAGACAGAAGAGAGAAAGAGAGGCCATTAAAGCTCAAAGTTGGGATTCAAGCCAAATGCACCCTTAATGACATTCGGTGAGTTCCAAACTCACTCAGTGGCTTAGTTATAATGTTTTACGTATTATGTACATTTAAAAAGGATAAAACACCCCCTAATAGATTCTAGAAGTTCACTGCCATAATCTGGAGAAGACGAAGTTTGAGGGATCGAACTGAGTTCAATCGATCAAAAAACTCTGAGTCTCAACCAATCGAAATGACTTTAATCGATTGAGATTGCCTTGACTTCAATCGATCGAGAATACTTCAATCGATAGAACTTCACTTTCGTCGAGTGATTGAGAGGACTTGAATCGATCAAACCTGAACAGAACTTGGTTGTTTCCTTTAGTTTATAATTCATAATGCTTAACTATTCATTGATGTTTCATATTTTTATTATGTGATATTATGGATTACGGGGGTAATGGGATGCAATAATGAGATGGAGATAGTGTTATGAAAAATGTAATAAGGTTCGGAACATTAATAACATTATGACAGGATAACGAGATAAGGTTTGAGACATAACGGTGAATAACATTAGTAAATCCTGTTGATTGAGTCAGTGGGGTATTGGTGACCGCCAGTATAAGAATGTTAGTATAATGATTTGGCCGTGAACACATCTACATAGGATGTTAGCATTATGTGTTGTGCTAGCAAGAAGTACTGATGCCTATGAATTATGAACGGGTGATACTCGCAAGTGCTCTTAAAAGCAGTGAACGGTAAGAGTTCTTAAAAGCAGTGAACAAGAGTATTGGTGCGTCCATAGACTAGTCATTACATGAGAATGATGTATAGTGCTCGCAAGAGTTCTTAAAAATGGTGAAAAGTATAAGTTCTTAAAAGCAGTGAACAAAAGCACCAGTATATCGTGATGATATAATCAGTTCAGTATAGTTAGTTGGGATGGGTACAATCAGTCTTAGAATTGGAGAATGATGAGAATCGGTTTATGATGTGTCTAAATAGAAGAAGTGAAGTTATTATTAATATCATTGCTATATATCATGCAAGACTAATGATTACGTGATTTCTATGAGACTGTGTTAGTTAGTTCTCACTCAGCTTTCAGTAAGCTGATGGCCTTTATTGCTTGGACATTCCCCGTCCATACTACCCTATCCTTAGCAATGCAGGTGATGGAACCTACGGTGATGGCTACTATCCGAAGTTGGATTATGCAGAAGGTGGCTCCACTAATGCCGTTATACTGGAGAGAAGTATTATGCTAATGACTATCCTTACGTCAGCTGAATATCCAAATATAGTTATATCTATTTGTATTATGTCGTACTCTATTTTGTTTTAGTTAATGAGTACTTGGGCATATGTTGTCTCCAAACCTATTGTGAGGACCACTCTGATGTTTGTAATGGTGATACTGTTATTATATTGTTGTAGTTTACTACTTTTGTTTTTCTTATGGACTAGTACTGTGTGGTGTGGATAATTAGTGACTTTCACTTGTCATTCCCTATGGACCCAAAAAGGAAATTTATTTTTCTCTATTTTTACTACTCTAGGGTGTGACAGGATTTTTGGTATCAGAGCTATCGGGTGTGATACTTTCATTCACTAATGAGTCCATACCATTTAGTCCTAGTATTTTAAAATCCTTGAGATGAGATATGATTTTAAGATAAGTTCGTCCTTCTTACAATGGTTTGTTTTCCTTTGCAGGTTAGCATTATGGATCTAGAGTTCCATAAGTTTGTGACTGATGCCTATGGAGGACACATGATTCATGGGGGTATAGTAGAGCCAGCCGACCCAGAGTTTTATCATGACCGCATATGCCAGACAACTAGTAGATATCCAGAAGAGGATATATGGAAGGCTCTTTATATAACTGGGAAGACTCACCGTACAGAAATGCATATGGATGTTTACCATTCAGCGAATATTGGTAGGGATATCTACCAGGAGATTTTACGCTTAATCCAGAGTAAGTTGGAGATGGACCCTATAGAGCTTCGAGCTATTCTTGGAGGACCTATTAAGACAGCACCAGCAATAGCACCACCATCAGTGCCAGTTCCAGAGCCTAAGCCAATTCAGGGCAAGGAGGACCCAGAGCCGGAGGATGAGCATCTTGACGAGGATATTGACGGGGATGGAGAGGAGGAGCCTACAAACGGTGACGATGATGATGAACCGAAGGATGACCCAAAAGAGCCAAAATTTGAGCCAGAGGACCCAGTAGAGGGAGACGAGATTTTGGAGATACCAGCAGAGGATATCCCTAGTGAGGAGGTAGTCATTCCTGAGATACCTATTGTGTTTGATTTATCAACAGGACTTGTACTACATATGGCAGCCATTACCAACATGACAACCGAGCGGGTAGCAGCGATGCTTGCACAGCCAGTTGGACTTTTGATAGGACAGGCTACACTAGCAGAGGCTATAGCCCTAGTTGGGGATTTTGTTGAGTTGATTGCCAATGTCGCCGAGCCAGCATTTGGTGTTGAGGATATAGATGTTGACGAGATGATCGTTGAGCATTGGGATATTGGAATAGTAGTCGGACGACTTGCTGCGCCAGTAGAGGCTGATCCACCTATGGAGATAGACATTGCACCAGAGGATGAGGCACCACCAGCAGGATCAGATGCTGACGATTTTGAGTCAGGATGTGCTGGGTTTAGTTTTTGTTCATTTTTTTATCAGGACATGTTGTCCACGCATTTTTGGGAGCTTGAGAGATAGTATTTGACCATATCTTTTGTATAGATGTTATCAGTGGTGGTAGTATTGTTAATAGCTGACTTTAGTACTGCTGTAGCTTTTATCCCATGTGGTACACAGTTTGACTAGTGTGTACTATGCTGTATATCTTTTGATGTATATATACGAGTAGTACTTTCGATATTGATTGTATGTTTGATTGTTATGTGTTGTTGAGTAGAACTATTAGTTCTTGTTGCTTCTCGTTCTATCTTGATTTCATTTTTACCAGAAGATGTTCAGCTTATCAATAGTTCATTTGTAGGTGGACCTCCCTAGCACATTATGGTGGGACCTTTTGAGAAATCATCAAGCACATAATGGAGCACCTAATCTAGAACGAATGGACCCATATGGAGTTTTTGAAGCATTTATGCAGAGGATAGAGCATGTAGGGGGTACCTACAACCATGCTTCCAATCAGTGACCTGTTTAAGCCCTAGTGGCACCATTTCAGCCAAGGTAAATTGGAGACAAGTTATTAGCAAATTTTTGTGAAAATTTTGATGGGTTAACAGAACCATGGAAAGCTGAGCAATGGATAAAAAAAATGGAGTTAATCTTTTAATCATTAGAATGCAGTGAACAAGAAAAGCGTCTTCTTGCAACGATTCAACTTACCTACGCCACTGCAGATTGGTGGGAAGTTGAGCGAGCCACTATAAGGATAAATATTGCAAGAATGATGCCTTGGGAAACGTTCAAACGAAGGTTTTTAGAGATGTATTTCCCAGAAGATGAGAGATACCAACAAGAGAGAAACTTTCTCAATCTGGTTCAAGGAGGATGGACTGTGCGGGAATACATAATACTATTCGAACATTTATCCTAATTTAATCAAAATATGATAGGCACCCCATAGAAGAAGGTTATAAGATTTCACCAAGGATTGAACCCCCACCTCAGATGTATGATGGTTGGTCATCTGAATCAGTCATTTGAAGGGACTGTTAGGTTTATTATAGGACTGGAGAAGGATGCCTACCCAGCACAGCAACCTCAGATAAATAGACCTCAGTCGTCAAGAGGATTTCAGCCATAGAATTTCCAAACCCAGCCGCCAAGGAATACCCAAGGGTAGAGACCCCAGGGAAAGAACTAGGAAGCCACAACAGGGTTATTCTCGACCCCAACAATATTGGCAGTAAGGACCAAAGCCACAGGCATTGCTGAAAGCTCTGCCAAGCAATAATGAAGGTTGCTTTAATTGTAAAAAGCCAGGGCACATTACTAGGTTCTGCACAGCCTCCAGAGTTAACCACCAAATGGATGTTTTCTACCAAAATTACAATAAGCAAGGATTGTCATGAACCTAGCAGAGGATACTATGGGGACCTGTTCAGGGAATACAAGGACCCCCAAATCAGATAAGGATGAATGCTAGCATCCCAGCAGAATCAGGCTTTAATACTAATGAGTAATTACATTTGGAAGGTACGCTCGTACTCTTTCATAGTCCAGTTAAAGCTTTATTTGATACTGGAGCTGCATGTTCGTTTATCGTTGTTAAGATTGTGCGTCAGTTGGGTTTAGAACCCCAGACACTTGAGCCAGCACTTAATGTTGTGTCACCATTAGAAGTGACTATTAAGTTGGGTATAGTGTGTAGAGATTGCCCATTGACCTTGGGAGATAGGAATCTTCCAACAGACTTGGTAGTTCTGTCAATGTTAGAGTTTGACATTATCTTAGGGATGGATTGGTTGACTAAGTATGATACCAATTTGGACTGCCCTACTAGAATCATTGTATTCCCAATACCTGGAGGACAGACGATCAGATTTCAGTGTCAGTTGACGATTGATATATTCTGGACAAGTGGTTTAGTTACAATCAGGAGCACAAGTACGGAACTAACGATTGATCAGATTCCTACTGAGGATGTATTCTAGGATATTAAAGGACTTCTACCAAAAAGAGAAATAGACTTTTGTATGTAATTAGTACCTGGTACCTTGTCGATATCTAATACTCCATATAGGATGGCACCAACAAAGATGTTGGAACTAAATAAACAAGTTCAGGAACTTGAAGATTTAGGATTCGTTCATCCGAGTACATCACTTTGGGGAGCACCAGTTCTATTTGTAAAGAATAATGATGGAACAATTCGACTTTACATAGACTACAGGGAGTTGAACAAGGTTATGATCAAGAATAGATATCCACTTCCACGGATAGATGATCTATTCAATCAGTTGCAAGGATCAAGGATCTTTTCAAAGATTTATCTACGTTCAGGATATCATCAACTATTAGTTCGTTCGGAGGATGTATCGAAGACTGTGTTCAGGACAAGATACTGGCATTATGAGTTTCTAGTTATGCCTTTTGGACTGACAAATGCGCCAACAGTATTTATGGACTTGATGAATAGAGTATTCCAACCATATTTGAATAAATTCATTATAGTGTTCATCGATGACCTGATCTACTCAAAGACAAAAGAGGATCACAAGAAGCACTTACAAATTGCTTTACGGACACATCGAGATAGTAAGTTGTATGCTAAGTTCAGTAAGTGTGAGTTTTGGCTATAGGAGGACAAATTCTTGGGATATGTTATATCTCAAGACGGTATCTCAGTGGACTCATCTAAGATTGATGCAGTCTTAAGTTGGAACAGATCGACTAATGCGACAGAAGTTAGGAGTTTTCTTGGTCTAGCAGGATATTATAGGAGATTTGTAGAAGGATTTTCCAAGATAGCAGGAACTTTGAAGAATTTGATAAGAAATGAGGTAAAGTATAAATGGACAGACAAACATGAGCATACATTTTAGGAGTTCAAGGAAAGATTGGCTTCTGTACCAGTACTCGCAATACCTAAGAGTGGAGAAAGGTATGTAATCTATAGTCATGCTTCGCACCAAGGATAGTTGTGTGCTTATGCAAGATGGAAATGTCATTGCATATGGATCAAGACAATTGAAAGTACATGTAAAGAATCATCTGACGCATGATCTGGAATTGGCAACAATAGTGTTTGCATTAAAGATTTAGAGACACTATCTCTATGGAGAAAAGTTTGATCTATTTTTAGATCATAAGAGCTTGAGGTATTTTTTCTCAGAAGGAGTTGAACATGCGACAACGAAGATGGATGGAGTTACTCAAGTACTGTGACTTTTCATTGCAATACCATTCGGGCAAAGCAAATGTCGTAGTAGACACTTTGAGCCGTAAACCTCGACTAGCGATTGTGGTATTATTAATCCAAGAATGGAGAGCATTGGAAGTTTTAGCTGAATTCAAGCTTCAGCCAGTAGAACCAATGGAAAGACAACATTTTGGATGTATGATGGTACAACCAACTTTGATTAGCCATATCATAAAAGCTCAACAAACGACAGAAGATTTGAAAGTATTGTTTACCAAGATTTCAGCCAAAGAACTAGAAATCTAGAGTATTAGTACAGACGGAGCCTTATGATGTAAAGGTAGACTATGTGTACCTGACAAAGAAAATCTCCAGAAAGAAATATTGGATGAAGCACATAAGTCACAGATGACTATACATCCTGGATGTACGAAGATGTACAAGGATTTGAAGAGAAATTTTTGGTGGGAAGGAATGAAGCGAGAAGTGCCTGAGTATGTAGCCCAATGTCTTACTTGTAAACATGTAAAGGCTGAACATTATAAACCACTAGGACTTTTATAGCCGTTACCAATTCCTCAATGAAAATGGGAACATGTAACCATGGATTTCGTGGTAGGATTACCGAAGTCATAGCAGAACCATGAAGCAATTTGGGTGATTGTGGATCGATTTACGAAGACAGCATATTTTATTACCTACAGTATGACATTTTTAGTGGAATGTTTGAGCCAAATGTATCTATATAACATTGTACGATTACACAGAGTACCTATTTCTATCGTGTCTGATCGAGATTCGCACTTTACTGTAGAATCTTGGAAGAGTCTCCAAACAGCAATGGGAACATCACCAAACTTGAGTTCAGCCTTTCATCTGCAGACTAATGGACAGACTGAATGAGTCAATCAAGTGATGGAGGACATGATACGCGCTTGCGTTATTGATTTTGATAATTCTTAGGAGACGCACTTATCTTTGATTGAATTCGCCTACAATAACAGTTATCATTCGAGTATAGGGATGGCACCGTTCGAAGCATTATACAGAAGACCTTGCCAATCACCACTGTGTTGGGCCAAAGTTGGAGATACTTAACTTCTTGGTCCAGAGATGGTACGAGAAACTAGTGAGAAGATCCAGATTGTACGTGAGAGAATGAAGATAGCTCAGACCCGACACAAAAGTTATGCTGACAAGCGACGCAAAGACTTGGAGTTTGTAGTTAGAGATCATATGCTACTTACAGTTTCACCTGTTCGAGGCATCGTTAGATTTGGTCAGAAGAGAGGCAAGTTATCACCGCGATTCATTGGACCTTTCAAGATTCTAGAACGTGTTGGGAAGGTTACTTATCGACTTGCATTACCACCAAAGATGTCAGGAATGCACAACATTTTCCACATCAGTATGCTGAGGAAGTGTGTTCACAACCTAGCGCACAAGATCAACTTTGAAGATTTTGAGGTCAACGACAACGTTACGTTCAATGAAGGACCAGTGCAGATATTAGATCATCGAATCAAGGAGCTCAGAAACAAGGAGATTCCGTTATTCAAGATTCAGTGGAAGCATCATGATGATGAAGAAGCTTCATGGGAGCTAGAATCAGAGATGCGTGAGAAGTTTTTGTTTTTGTTTTAACTCTGTATGCCTCTAATTTTGAGGACGAAATCCTTAATGAGTGGTGGATAATGTAATACCCTGTATTTTCAATAATTATTTGATACACAGAGTCTCTACACTTTCATTGAGCACATGTGAAATTTTATCTTCGATCGATCGAAGTTTGTTCAAGCGATCAAACATTCCACAGTTTAAGCGATCGAACCCTGTTCAATCGATCGAAACCCTACAGACCTGAATTTAATACGTAGTCCCTACTTCAATCGATCAAACCCTTTTTTAATCGATCAAACCTAACTGATCTGCTCTCGAATGATTGAACTACCTTCTATCGATCGAACTTGTACTCATCAGGCTTCCCTGGTTTCACGCAGAAACAGCCACTTGCCCTCTCCATTCTCTATATATAAATTATTTTGTGTGTGTGGGATGTATGCTGAACTTGAAAGAGTTAGAGAGAGTGTGTGTATGATTGTGTTTATTTATATATACACAAATATCCATATATAAACATATATATATACAGGCAGAGAGAGAGAGAGAAGCAGAGAAGAAGAAGAACAAGAATAAGAGCAAGAACAAGAGGAGACAGAGGGAAAGAAGGTAGAGATAGAAGAAAGAAAGAGAGGCCATTAATGCTCAAAGTTGGGATTCAAGCCAAAATGCGCCCTTAACGACATTTGGTGAGTTCTAAACTCACTCAGTGGCTTAATTATAATGTTTTACGTATTCTGTATTTGTCAAAAGGATCCAAACACTCCCTAACAGATTCTGGAAGTTCATTGTCAGAATCTGGAGAAGATGAAGTTCGAGCGATCAAACTGAGTTCAATCGATCAAAAAACCCTGAGTCTCAATCGATCAAAATGACTTCAATCGATTGAGATTGTCTTGACTTCAATGGATCGAGAACACTTCAATCGATCAAACTTCACTTTCATTGAGCGATTAAGATGACTTTAATCGATCGAACCTTAACAGAACTTGGCTGTTTCCTTTAGTATATAATTCATAATGCTTAGCTCTTCATTGATGTTTCATATTTCTATTATGCGTTAATATGGATTATGGAGGTAATGGGATGCGATAATGAGATGGAGATAATGTGGTAAGAAACGTAATAAGGTTTGGAACATTAGCAACATTACGACGCAATAACAAGATATGGTTTCAGACATAACGGTGAATAACATTAGTTAATCATGTTGATTAAGTCAGTGGGGTATTGGTGACCGCCAGTACAAGTATCTTAGTATCATGAGTTGGTCATGAACACATTTGCATGGGATGTGAGCGTTATGTATTGTGCTAGCAAGAAGTACTGATGCATATAAATTATGAACGGACAAAACTCGCAAACGTTATTAAAAGCGGTGAACAATAGGAGTTCTTAAAAGCGGTGAACAAGAGTATTGGTGCGTCCATAGACTAGTCCTTATAAGAAAACGATGTATAGTGCTTGCAAGAGTTCTTAAAAGCGATGAATAGTAAGAGCTCTTAAAAGTGGTGAACAAGAGCACTAGTATGTCTTGATGATATAATCAGTTTGGTATAGTCAGTTGGGATGGGTACAGTCAATCTTAAAATTGGAGAATGATGAGAATCGATTAATGATGTGCCTGGGTAAAAGAGGAGAAGATATTATTAATATCATTGCTATATATCGTGCAAGACTAATGATTACGTTATTTCTATGAGACTGTGTTAGTTAGTTCTCACTCAACTTTCAGTAACCTTACATTGCCTGGACATTCCCTGTCCAGACTACCCTATCCCTAGAAATGCAGGTGATGGAACCTATGTTGATGGCAACTACCCGGAGTTGGATTATGCAGAGGGTGGCCCCACTGATGTCGGTTATACTAGAGAGGAGTATTATGCTGACGACTATCCTTATGCTAGCTAAAGATCTGAAGATAGCTATATCTAGTTTATGTTCTGTCGAACTCTGTTTTGTTTTAGTTAACGGGTACTTGGGCAAAAGTTGTCTCCAAACTTGTTGTGATCCTTAGAACCACTTTGATGTTTATAATAGTGATACTGTTGTTATGTTTCAGTTGTGTTACTGTTTCTGTTTATCTTGTGGACTAGTACTGTGTGGTATGGATAATTAGAAACTTTCACTAATCATTCCCTATGGACCCAAAAAGAAAATATGTTTTTCTCTATTTTGGCTGCTCCATGGTGTGCCATCTACACTAATAGTGTCTCGAATCAGTATCTGTCATGCCCCGGAGTAAGCCAAAAATAGAGAAAATAAAAATTTTCCTTTATGGGTCCGTAGACACGTGACTTGTTTGTTAACCGTCCTGTCCTTCTAACTCCGCACCATGCAACCATAGGGGAAATGCTGGAGCATAAGCATGATCTAAACTTATCAGAGTATAAATACAGCAGCGGAAATTAAACTAGGGTTACAATGACTTTAATCCTAATACAAGAGGCCATACAAAACAATTTACATAAGCTTAAAACTTGAGAAACTGTCTATCAGATCTTGGGCAAGGCTTTATTCTCCTTGGCTCCACGGTATTGCATCTAGAACTCTTTTATCTATCTCCAAACCTGCAATACTCTGGGCATACGAATGCCCAGGGCGTAACATGCCGTCAGCCTTAGAACAAGGCTGAGTGAGAGTCTCAACTGTACAATAATCAATAAATACAGAACATCTCTCAACTCACGTCATAGTTTAATACTTTAAGGTATGGTTATTCTCTTATCAAAAGACACATTCTTACCACAGGCATAGCAGAGGTCTCAACAAGACAGATAAACAGATAAGCATAACATCATAGAATACATTCTCCTTATTATATCCTCGTGCGTGCAAATGCTTGACCAATGCGACTCACTCCCAACTCTTTCTTTTAAAAACAGATACTTTTTCAAAACCATTTCATTTTAAAACCAAAACATTCCAAAACCAAATCATTTGAACCAAACCCTTTTTGCTCATCAATTCAATCTCATCATTCACTTTCTCTTTCTCATCCACTTAACAACACGCGGTATATCAAGGATGACAACATGTTATCACAACCAATTCATACTCATCCCTTGATAGGCCACCGGACGTCTTCACGGCGCACACTATCTGTAAACAATGAAACTAGCATATGGGACGTCTTCAACAATGTGTATACTCTCACCGGTCGTCTACACGGTTGAGAAGTATATTAAAGCACTAGCCGGACGTCTTCAATGATACATGGGATATCTTCAACCACGTATGCGCATCACCGGACGTCTTCAACGGTGAGAGGCGCGCTAGGAACCCTAGTCGTTCATGTCCACTCGGCTCATCAGTCGTTGATCCATCGGATCTAGCAATCACATTCACATATCTCATATCATTCACATTCTCATCAAACCCCTCTCTTTCTCATACAATGCATGCTAACACATGTCATGAAATGCAAGTGAGTCCACTACCGATACCCATATGCAAAACCACTTCCATTCTCTTTATTATTAACATGGCATGCGTTATCCATTCCAATTAACAATCATCGTAAAATGTACCTTTAACAGTTAACAACAGAAACGCAACATATAAAATATGGATCACATAATATGGATTTGATACCAATAATTATATAGATAAAACCCTTGACATGCTCACGTATGCGATAGCACTACCATAACATGCTTTGCATAGTATTACAATTATTGAAAATACACGTGACATCATAAATCAGCATATCACTTATACAAAATAACATATAGATAGCTTTTAAACATCTTATATTCATCTTATTAGGATTAGAGTGAGGTTAGGAAATTCACCTCGAGTCACCGATCCTCGGAAAGCAGATAACCGTCAAGTTTTACAACAATAAACGGAATAAACAGTAATAATGTATGAGTACAACTATAGGGGCAAAAATGGTAATTTTATCAAATGAAGTCATAAACCTCAAGATAGTGATCTAAGTGTCATTCTAAGTCCAACGCCATTGACTAGACTCAAATCGGAGTCCATCGTGTTTTACGAGGTAAAAGGTAGGGCTTACTATACTAATGCGAGTCCTAAAAGACAGGCTGTATTTTCAACCGAGTCAAAAAGTCACCAAACTTTAAGGGAATGTTCTAAACATTATTCTAAGACTCTGGGAACTGACCGCGTAATTTTCGGAGCCCTAGATTATTTATTATGAATTATTGAAGATAATATATACCAGAAAATTCCCGAAACGGGATTTAAATACATAATTATAATTATACAAAGAAATCAGTACTTAGAAGTATTTTTATTAAATACAAGATATTAAAATACACCACCAGTATCTATCTCATAATTTTCGGAGCTCGTTTAGCATTTTTTAGAAATTAATATACTCATAAAATAGCTCCTTATTAATTATTAAAAATATTAGACTATAATATTATAGCTTTATAACTTCCATTATGTAATAAAATAATCGCAGGGTCATTACCCTAATTTTCTAGAATTTATAATACATATAGGTATTTATTAACTATTTAAAACTAATATTTATTATTTATATTAGCCTTATAAATAATAAATATATAATATAATAATAATATATAGAATATTAAAAATAATATTCTATAATATAAAACCTTAATGGTATTAATTATAAACCATTTACAATTATTAAAACAATTTAAATCATTTTAAACTAATTAAACTAATAATACTAATAAAAATAATAATAATAATATTAATAATATTAATATCTCAGACCCGACGGGTCAACCCGAACCGATCCGAGCCCTTACGGGTTACCCGAATACACTCACAAGAAAACTACCAATTTATACAAACAAAGAAACCCAAACCAAAACCCATTCGGGTTGATCCTAACCCAAACCCGAAACCCACTCATACTCACCAACTAATCCTACCCATAACCCATACCCGAAACCGGACTTGACCCAAACCCTAAACCATCTATAGACTCAACACAACCCGCTCCACATGCCCAGCCCGACCCGAACTCCAACCCGACGCCCAAAACGGCGTCGTCCCACTTAAAAGACCCACGGGTTAATTAAAACCCGACCCTACCCAGATCCTTACCCATTCCTACTCACCACTCAGCCCGTCCCCATTAACCCGAACCCGTGTCCGAGCCGGACCAGCGTCAAAACGACACCGTTCCACTTAAGTGGTCTATGGGTTTTATCCACCCATCCCGAATACCCAAATACACACTCAGACCAACCCACCCAAACACAAACCTAACCCGACCCACGACCCGGGTGTTATAACCCGAAACCCATTTGGGTTTCACCTTCTTCTCCGGCGATGCATGGCCGCCGGAAAGTCGGGGCTCGCCGGGAAAACTTGCAACGCTCATATCTTGCACATTTCTTAACAAAAATGCCTGATTCCAACGGGAAAAGGACCGTAATCTCATCCTCTATCACATACTCTAAGATGGGAGCTGGGTTCATTCGTTAAGGGTTCGAACTATTGATGGAAAAATCGGTTTAAGTTTAAAGTTTAAACGCGCAGCGGAAAAGTCAAGTTATAAAAACTTAATGGTAGCCCAGGATCTACTACTCGTTAATTCCATAGATGCGCACAAGAGGGGACAAGAGTTATACCTTAGTGTCTTGAACCCAATTCTGATTTTCTTCTTCTTCCTTGGTGATGTAGCAGCCTCCACTAGGTTGTCTTCACCCTTATGGCTCCTGCGAATGCTTGCCGGAGAGACTAGAGATGGTGGGATCTCTAATAGAGAGGAAAAAGAAGGTTTGGGGCTCTAAAAATAGTTTCTGCAGCTTCCGACGTTCTAAAACGATGAACTCCTTTTCCAGAACGCAGCTGCCCTATTTTTAGATTTCCAGAACCGACCAAGACTTCGAGTGATCGAAGATCTTTGATCGATCGAACCTTCGATTGATCGAACCATTCTCGATCGATCGAGACTGCCAAGACTTCAATCGATCCAACATACTTCAATCGATCGAACTTCTCTTAACAACTTCCTCATGTGTCTTTCCAAGTATCCTGGCGGAGCTAAGAGTGGGACCTCCTAGGCTCTTTATTATTGGCTCAGACCAGTTTGTTAATTACCGTGACCAAACTCTTTAATCAACAAACTAACTAACTGATCAGTTAACGTTTACTCCACTATAAAACGATAACTGAACTCCAACGCAAAAGAACATATCCGAAATGATAACTAGACTTGTATGTTGTACTAATGTCCCTCTACCTTTAGCATTCGTAATCATATTCAGGTAGTCGGATAACTGTTACTGTCAACCTGAATCATGATTACTTCTTGTATTCCTTGAGTCCCATTCACCTCTCATGATTACCAAACATGTTGATAACTCTTATCAACAAGACTGCAGTACTCAGTAATCGACTTGGTGACATTCTCAAGGGAATGCTTACTCTGAAACAGAGGGTAGATTCTGTCTTGACAATATATGTTCACAACCCTATGAATATGACATACCCAAGATACCCAGGTGTTGATCTTCTATAGACCTCACTGATTGGTAAGTCAAAGCAGCCATATCCACAGTCTATGTTCATAATCGTCTCAAGATTAAGAACACGTACCTTATACAAGTTATGAGTTCCTATCGACTGATTGACAGTCTTGAGTGTCAATAGGAAAGCTCAGGTCCGTCAATGCACTATAAGCACTAGCATGTTAACTAAGAGTTAAACTCTAGTGATTGAGATTAATCACTCCATCCAATGGTAGTTAATCATGCTACAGTGTGAACCTGATGAGATATCCAGTCTCATCATCCACTGTGACACATTCTAAGTAACAAAGAATAGTAATTCGTATCTCACTTGTATGTATCTCATACATGCACGAATTACTTACTATGATACTTAAGGATAACAATCATCTCATGAAAGAAACATACATAACTAAATGTAAAGCTGATATCCATATATTAAAATGTCAATGTCTCATATATAAAGTAATGGTTTGAGAGCACAAACCCAAAAAACTCCCACTTGCACTCATAACCATTCAGAACTACATCTAAGACCTAGACTATCTAGATGACGATCAAAGACCTTCTGTGGCAAGGCCTTTGTAAACGGATCAACAAGATTGTCAGCGGTGGCAATCTTGGTGACAGTCACATCTCCACGTTGAACAATATCTCGGATAAGATGATATTTCCGCTCTACGTGCTTTCCCTTCCCGTGGTTCCTTGGCTCCTTGGACTGAGCCATTGCCCCACTATCATCACAGTAAAGCGTAATAGGTGGCAATGACGCTGGTACCACCTCGAGCTCCATAAAGAACTTCTTGAGCCGAAGAGCTTCCTTTGCGGCTTCACAAGCAGCCACATACTCAGCTTCTGTAGTTGAGTCTGCAATGCATTTCTGCTTAATGCTCCTCCAACTAATAGCACCACCTCCCAAGGTAAAGAGATGTCCGGATGTTGACTTCCTATAAACCTTTATCTGACATAAAGTCCGAGTCAGTATATCCTACTGGAATTAACTCACTACCGCCGTACATAAGCATGTAATCTTTAGTCCTTCTCAAGTACTTAAGAATGTGCTTAACGGGTGTCCAGTGCTCTGGACCTGGATTCGATTGATATCTGCTAACCATGCCAACGGCAAAACAGATATCTGGTCTAGTGCATAACATAGCATACATGAGACTTCCAACTGCCGAAGCATATGGAATTCCTGCCATGCGATTCCTCTCCTCCTGTGTCTTAGGACACTGGTCCTTGGAGAATGCTAAACCATGCCTTAAAGGTAACAAACCTTTCTTCGAATTATCCATTGAAAACCTAGTTAGCACTTTATCGATATAACCAGCTTGAGATAATCCCATTATCTTTCGCTTACGATACCGAAAGAGCTTTATCACTAGAATATAGCTCGCCTCTCCTAGATCCTTCATATCGAAAGTACTAGCTAGCCAAACCTTGACCGTTGACAATGCCGCTACATCATTTCCAATGAGTAGAATGTCGTCAACGTAAAGCACAAGAAAAGCCGCCACTTTTCCTTCACACTTCTTGTATACACAAGGTTCATCCAGATTTTGTATAAAACCAAACGACTTGACCGCTTGGTCAAATTGGATGTTCCAACTTCTAGATGCCTGCTTAAGCCCATAAATGGACTTTTGCAACTTGCATACCAAGTTACCTTTCCGACTAGCTATGAACCCTTCTGGTTGTTACATATAGATGTCATCCTCAAGATTGCCATTCAAGAATGCAGTCTTGACGTCCATCTGCCAGATCTCATAATCTAGGCATGTAACAATGGATAGGAGTATCCTGATGGACTTGAGCATGGCCACCGGCGAGAAGGTTTCCTCATAGTCAATGCCCTCCCTCTGAGTATAACCTTTCGCTACAAGCCTAGCATTATAGGTCTCAACCTTTCCATCAGATGCTCTTTTCCTCTTGTAGACCCACTTACAACCAATGGGTTTAATATTGGCTGGAAGTTCTACAAGATCTCAGACCTGATTAGAATTCATAGATTCTAATTCAGCCTTCATAGCTTTAACCCAATGATCTGAATCAACATCAGCCATTGCCTCTTCATATGTGGCAGGATCAGATTTAGATTCTATGGAGACAGCTTCAAAAACTTCTCCTAAGAACATGTATCTATCAGGCTGGCTGATAATCCTCCCACTACGACGAGGTACCGGTGCGGAAATGGGTGAAGAAGTGGTATTTTCTTGATTTACATCGTTATTAACTGCGGGTTGGACTGAGGGCTCTCCTTCTATTTCTCTCAGATCTATCCTTCCCTTAGGTTTATGGTTCATGATATAATCATCCTCTAAGAAAACAGCATTTGTACTAACAAACACTTTCTGTTCTCTTGGATCATAAAAATACCATCCATAAGTACCCTTTGGATACCCTACAAAATAACATACTTCTGATCTAGAATCCAACTTGCTCATCTTTCCTTTCAACACATGTGTCGTACACCCCCATATCCAGAGATGTTGCAAAGAAGGCTTGCGCCCAATCCACATCTCCCGTGGTGTCCTGGGAATAGATTTGCTTGGTACTAGATTTAGTATGTATGCAGCAGTTTCCAAAGCATAACCCCAAAGGAATAATGGCAACTCAAAATAACTCATCATCGACTTAGTCATGTCTAAAAGAGTTCGATTCCTTCTCTCTGCTACACCGTTCTGCTGAGGCGTACCAGGTGCAGTCAACTGTGATAGAATCCCATTCTGTATGAGGTGATCAATAAACTCATTAGAGAGGTACTAGCCACCTCGATCAGATCGAATGGCCTTGATATGTGTGCCCAATTGCTTCTCCACTTCAGCCCTAAACTCTTTGAACTTTTCAAAGGCTTCAGACTTGTGCTGCATTAGGTACACATATCTATATCTAGAGTGGTCATCAGTAAATGTTATGAAATACTCATAACCACCCCTTGCTCTAATATTTATTGGTCCACACACATCAGTATGAACTAATTCCAATAATGCAATGGTTCTATTGCCCTTTGCAGAAAATGGCCTTTTGGTCATCTTACCCTCTAAACAAGACTCGCAGACTTCCATTGGTTCGAGAACCAAATCGCCTAAGACCCCTTCTTTGACTAGTCTGCCAATCCTATTTAGATTGATATGGCCAAGCCTTATATGCCAAAGCCTTGTTGGATTAGTGGAAGGTCTCTTTCTTTTAGATGGTACAGTTACCATTGAGTTATTATGTTCCAAGCAAGAATCTTTAGAAATATTGGGAGTGATCACATACAAACCATTTGATTTAACACTAGAACATATAAAAGAACTATTCTTTTAATAACAACTTCAGTTCCAAAATGAAAAGAATAACCATTATTCGATAAATTAGAAACTGAAATTAAATTACGTCTCATTGAAGGGACATAAAGTACATCTGATAAAATCAAAACTTTATTGTCTAGAAATTCTAAAACTACGACTCCTATAGCAACCGCAGAAACGGTTGCACTAGAACCTAGAGTAAGTATGATTTCCCCATCACTGCACCTCCTGGTTGATCTGAACCCCTGTAATGAATTACATATATGGTTAGTCGCACCAGAACTAACGCACCAAGTGTTTGAAGTATCCGTAATAAAACTTACTTCAATCATATGTGATTCAATCATACCTTGAACTCTTGTAGCTAAGAATTCTGGACAGATCCTCTTCCATTGGCCCTTCTCACCGCATTGGAAACACTTTCCTTTGCCTTGGCCACCCACCTTCCCTTTTCCCTTACCTTTTCCCTTAGATTTTGCAATCTTAGGGACCAGTCCAACACTTGGACCACCAATGCCTGCCTTCTTCTTCCCTTTCTTTCCTTTCGGTGTAGATCGGGAAGAGGAAGCGCTTTTCTCAATGTTCAAGACGTTGACCCCAGGTTTGATCACCCCTTCCGCTGCCAAAAGAGAACTCATTAATTTGCTCATTAAAAAATTCATTTGATTCATATTATAGTTAAGTTTAAATTGAGCGAATGAAGGTGACAGCGAATTGAGGATCATATCAACTTGGGTCTGTGCATCGATGTTGGCACCTAGGGTCTCCAGCTCGTTTAAATAACCAATCATTTTTAAAACATGTTCCTTGACTGGAGTCCCTTCCGACATCTTTGCACTCATTATCTTTTGCATGGCTAGCTGTTTAGCAGGCCTGCTATGCTCCCCGAACATCTTTTTCATGGATGTGATAATGTCACTGGTAGAATCATTTGATTGGAATTAGTGTTGCAGCACACCAGCCATTGAGGCCAGAATATAGCAACGAGCCATTCCATTCGACTTCTTCTATTTGTCGAACTCGCGTCTGGTAGCTGTCGAAGCATTTGCCGCGGGTTCTTCGGGGCATGGGGTGGTGAGGACATATATGTGATCCTCCGCAGTTAATACAATGTCAAGGTTTCATTTCCATTCAGTATAGTTATTTCCAGTTAACTTGTTTTGAGTGAGTATGGTGGCAAGTGGACTAAATGTAGATCCAGACATTATGATTTACTGTAAAAATCAAAAAACAAAATAAATATGGATATCAGAATTTGACTGTTTAAAATAAAAGAATCCTTAAAACTCTTATTTTAAAACAAAGTCGCCGAAATATTGAAATGAAAGAATAAAGCCTCCGTGTGGTGGTCAATGTTCGATCTTTCGATTAATCATGACTTGTCCGCTATGCAACTCTTGCAAAATAAGTTATGACTCCCGAACCTATTTGATCTCTAAGCTTCTGAATAATGTCCCGTGTGGGATCCCTTATCCATAATTTAGCTAGTGTGTAGCATTAACTAGGATCCAATCACAACCGTCTCAAATAGCGCCTCCGTGTGGTGGTCACCCTCTAACACTGCACCAGAATGGCCAATTTGTCACTGCTCTGGGAGGTGACAAAGGGCCTTTGTCACTGTTATTGACCGTGACAATTCTGGGGGTGACAAAAAACATTTGTCACTGCCATAAGCAGTGACAATTTTTTTGTCACTGCCCATTTGAGGACCCCTTAAAGGGTTAATTTCCTTCCTCTTGTCACCGCAACGAACCGTGACAATGTTGGTGACAATTGTTTTAAATTTTGTCACCTCTTGAAACTGTGACAACTTTATGTGATAATTTATGAAATTTGTCACCTCTTTAAACCGTGAAAAATGTTGGTGACAATTTATGTTTAGAAAAAAGAGCCTATTTTTTTTTTTTTTTGGCACCTGTACAATAGCAATCCAAAATGATTTAAACATAAATAACCCAAGTTCCAAATTACAATCAAAACCATAGATGTCATATCATTGGATCACTCAATTCCCATGAACAAACTTTAGTTTAACTGTCACATTTACTTACAACCATACAAATGTACAATGAAAAAAAAAAGAAGTGAATCTCTGACTTTCTGGTAAACGCCGACTCAGCCATGTGATCAAGGGTAACCTTCAATACTGACTCGTTAATCACATTTGTAGATTCCGCCTGCAAATCCAACAAGGCAAACACAAGTTATAAGATTTATCCAATTGAAGATAATAGATAAATCATTTCAATTTTTCGGGAAAAGCAACAACTCTCAGTTCATCGTAAACAGGGGAAGCACTTGACAATTAAATGCATGTTAGAACTCAATGTGCTATAACAGTTGATACATTATTGATTAGGTTGGGCAACAAAGTATAACATATAGTCCTGGAGCCATGTATGAGGTTAAAAGGTTCCTAATATGTTTTTGCAGAATGAATTCCTACAAATGAGTAAAAGCCATGGTTTAGGTAGCAACATCCATGGTTCTTGAGAACCAACCCAGCCACCATGGTGGGGCAATCCAAATAAAACCAAGGAAAACTAGCATAAAAATCAAGAAAGAACCCATGTAGACAGCAGCACAAAAAGTTGCCAATGTGACATCAATTGTTATTTCAAGATGGCCTAAAAAGGTGTTAAGCCTCTCACAGTTTTAGTTAGCTTATTTATGATTATGGCACTTGACAATAAAACATAAACCCAAAAAAAAGTCATGCGTTCAAGTTTCATAGAGAGAACAAATTTGGTATGTGTATCTACGAGAGATTGAAGAGTCGTGTGAGTGCGTCAACGATATCTTCACTTGCCTAGAACATATGAGTTACAAATCTGACTACTCAAGAAAGCATAAATGTGATAGGTAGAAAGTTGTAGAACTAAAAATTTGAAGTTTGCACAAGGCCAGGCCCTTAAGCTTAAGGCTTAAGCCCGACAAGAAACAAGGTTCTGACTTTCTATTTACTGATGATGAGTTCCACTATACCATAAAATATGACTTCTTAATATGAAATAAGTCTTGATCATCCAAAGCCTTTTATCCAAGTCAGCTTTTGAAGGTTCACTAGCAGCAATGACCCATAGTAAGCAGAATCGTCGATCACAAAAATATAATCACTTTTAAACAAATTAAGAATCAAATTGGACTTTAAACTCTTGAACTAAAAGGCCACATATGAATACAAAGATTAAATACGTAGTAGCACGTAATCCAAAGAAATGTTTTGAGAATTTTCATGTTTCTGGTTGCTTGTAAAATGTTTTGCAAGAATGAGGAAAAATGAATAGCTTGCATTAGGACTGGTAATATATGTTTGTCATCTCTATCTGCCTAGTTTCTTCCATTTCCTTTTCATCTTATACTACACTATTAAAAATGGAGGGAAAAAAGGATAAAAGAAACCAATATCTACGGAGGCTTTTAGGTACGAAGAGTACATTTACCTATCCTGTTGTAGTAACTTAATTCGACGCTCCATTTCTACAGTGCTAAGTTGTACATCCTGAAGTGTAACAGCAGATTTTTCAGAAGTAGCTTTTCCAGCTTCTCTAGAAGTTGCAAGAGCTCTGGCTGTTAAAGAGAGACGGATCAACTTTTTCATCCAATATATAATGGAATTATATAAAGATACAATTGCAATATGCAGCAAATAACAATGAAGATTTAACTAAAATTACATTTTTATAAAGAGATTGGTAAAAGGCAAAAATGTAGACTCAATAACTATTTTGAAAGTCCAGTTACATGCTTTCAAATACCAAATGCAAAATGCAGAAATGATGTTTGCTACGACCATATATATAGTTTACAATAGCCTTGAAGACAGACAAGCAGAAGAGAATTAATAACCCATCAGAAAACTGGTAGCTCTGATGAAAGTCAACAACTAGAAATTCTTGTTTTGGTTATTTCCCCAATAACCTTTAATATGTGTTAAGAAATAAAATGCACCATCCAATCATTGAGATAGTGGCTCAAGTCAGATGCTTAGTTAACAAAACTAACACAAACATATGGGACCTTAAAGGTGCTAAGTTGTAGCAAAAGTTGTAGAAATTATAATTTTTAGAATAGCAAAGCCTAGCACTTTTTATTTTATTTTTTGCGGCCTGAATTTTGTCTAAAATATAGCAAAGACATGTACCAGATTCTTTTGTGTTTTTGGGGCAAAGGCATGTGCCAAATATGTAAAAGACATGTGTAAGAGACTTGTGTTGAGGTGATTTGTGTTCTCTGCCCATATCAAGAACTTGTAACGTTTCACTTGAAGTGGCAACTTTTGTCAGAAAGTAAAAAAAAAAAGAGGACAACTATAAGAAAATTTCATTCCATAGTATTTTACTATTTTCCATGTGCTTTCCATCGTGCTTAACAAATGAACAAAAAAAATCAAGCACAAAGATTTCCAAAACTAAATTCCACACAAACACACATAGAGAATACCTTACCTTTGACAATGTTATCATAAATTTGTCTGATCTGTAGAATGGGGATTACATGCATCAAATTGAGCTTCTGATTGACTTGGTCCTATTATACTATCACACAACATAGGAACTGATAAACTAAAACTTCTATGAATAATTAACAAGTGAACAAAAATAATCAAAGAAATTCGTAGGATTTTCCAAAAAGGATGTGACCAACATAAAAAGCTATGTAAGCAGAATTGCAAGAGTTCAATTACCTTGAGCAATAACATAATACTAGCTTGTAACCTGTGCAATGCGCAGGTACGATATTTTTCATATGAATATGAATATTCCTTGCAAATTTTTGAAATAAAATGTAGTAATAGATGTGTAACATCAGTCATTTAACCACAAATTGAACTTAAACCCGCACAATGTTGGGGTACGTTATTTGTCATATGAACATGAATATTCTTTGCAAACTGCTTAATTAAAATGTAATTAACTTGTAACATTGGTCATTTAACTACAAATTGAACTTAAAGATCATGTTTTCATATTGCCATCAACAATCACATGTGACACACACTAATTTAAATATTTCAAAATCAATGGAACATAGCTCGCAAGTTACAAAGAAATCTATGATTCCATCCCACAGATGTTCTGTCCCAATGTCCTATGCCCTCGTAGTTGCGTACAGTGGAGAACATAGAAATATGAAGTTTGGGAGGCCAAGATTGAATGGACGTTCGGCAAATTTTTTTGGGGTATTTTGTACATATTGCGGGTATGATTTTCTGTGAATAATGTAATTTTTTTTTATAATAAGGGTTGATTGCTTAATGTAATTTGTAAAGTTTGATAAATGGTAAAATAATTTGGGTTGGACTAAATTTATAAATTACTTATATATGTTGAAGCTTTTGAAATTTTTGAAATGGCTGCTTAGAAATTACCTATTCATGTTGAAAGTTTGCAAGGGCCTAAAGTTTAATTTTTAAAATTACATGCACGTGTACAATTTTTCCCAAAATTATGCAGGGCTATGGTCCCCCCTTGGTCTCCAAGTGGGTCTGCCTTTGTTGCATAGCACCAAATTCATGATCTATAAGTTGGGAAACCATGAACTTATTTTTTAGAATTTTGCTCTGTCCTATTTGATTAAATATTTATCATATTCTTTTCTCAAGATAGACAACAAAAAAATAATAATTGAGTAATGTTGGGGCACACCCTTATACACCCAAAAACATCCACAGCCTGAGGTGGACCAATAGGTTGTCCCTATCACTCTATTCTCATTGGTCCACCCCAGGGTATGGATGCTTTTTGGGTATACCCCTAGCACTGTTGATAATAAAATAATAAATAAAACCTCAAGATCAAAGCATAAAAAAAACCTTCTCTCATTTCCATTAACATCAAGTTGTAAACAGCTATTGTGATTTAGGGTGGTAGATTATAACCTTCTCTAATCCAGTAAGTACTTTGAAAAAAAAAATGCAGAATAGAGAGGAAATAGAATTTACCAACTTCAGATGATATAGAATTTACCAACTTCAGATGAAACTTTTTGTACATCGATTTTTGAATTTGGAGACCCTGCAGATTCATTTTCAGATAAGACAGAGAGAAAGAAGCTCACATACATTTTAATTAAGAAAGCTTAAAAGAGATATAAATTGCTTGAAAATTGCACCACATCAGAGTAATACATGCATTTTTTTTAACATCGATAATTTTCATTAAAGATAAGGCAAATTTGCAAAGAAATGGGACAAGACCTAAAACAAAGATCAACCAAATACAACCCTAAACTAACCCCTACGCAAAATAGAGCAAAGCAGACTAACCTGTAAAGTCAGTCTCACTTGAGACATTTTATGGACACCTACAGTACAATACACCCAAAAGCTATTATGACCCTTATAAGGGCATCTCCAATCCTTACCCAAACCCACATCAAATTCAAGTTTGGGTAAAAGTCCTCAACAATCTCGTCCAATCCCTGACTCAAAAAGGTATCAAATTGAGTTTTATGCAAACTTAAGCCCAAATCGGAATAAAACTATTCACAAACTCAAATTTTTATATAGTTTTAGTAATGTTTGGAGACTGGAGAGCGTTATTATTTTTTTTTATTTAAGTTTTGAGCAAAGATTGGAGATGCTTTTACTCAATTTTTATACTCAAATGAGGGGAAGTAGTATAAGGAAATTTGGATATGACCATAGAAGCTCTTACTCAAATTTGAGTAAAACTTTTAAGGGTTGGAGATGGCCTAAACACAAATCTACACAAAAAAGAATCAGCATCAAAGCCAAAAAGAAACATCAATACAAAGGTCCATACTTATCACAACAAATTAGAATCCAAAAAATGATATCGTATAAACATTGCAAGAGAAATGTTACCCAGATTACTTACAATAAAATTCATTTTATTATAAAAGGAACATGTTTTCAAAATAAAGCAATATTCTTAACAGATGCCAATACTACCACAAGGTCCACAAATGTTTCGAATTCATTCTAATCAATCAAACCTGTGATTGCAACAAACTATTTGATAGAGAACAACCTAGAAATTAGTATATTTGTATGTATGTGGGGGCAAGTTCTCTCTCAATGCCTCTTCCTGCCAAGAATCAAGATAAGGACAATGATATAAATTAAAAAAATTAAATTAAAATGAATTAAATTTCTTACCCTGATTCCCTGATTTTGATTCAAAAATTTGATACACTTTGACTGAGATCCACTTTTGACTACCAAGTAGCTTTAGCACTTTCCATTTTGACTATCCCCTAAGCACGTCAAGAGCTCCCAAGGATGTACGAACTTGAAAGTTTGATCTGGTTATTAGACCTGCTCTCAAGAGGAAAATCAAAATATCAAATTGATGCAGATATCTATGCAACCAAAGAGACAGAAAAATAGATTGTTTAGAGAGAGAAATTGTGTAGATGCAGACTAATTCATAATAGAAAGAAAATTAAATTTATAAAAAATCCCTACTTTGAAAACAACCCGTAATTTGAATCAACAATAAAAGGCTCACAAGAACAATATGTATCAGTAAATAGAAAAGAAAAATGCTTACATCCAACTTCAAACCACTGCTTGGTTGTCTATCTCCTCTCTTCTTCAGTTCTTCGTCTTTCTTTCTCTCACGCTCTATGTTCTCTCTCAAATTGAAGAAACTGAGATATTTAGCTAATACCGTAGCTTGTGTGGTCAGATAAATATCTCGAGAATCTATAGAAAGAGGGGGGCTCTGCTTTTGAAGCCATGCATTAGGGTTTAGAACTTAAACCGAGCCAGCAAGAAATCACAGTTCCTAATTTTAGAAAAGCATGAAAACCCAAATCATCAATAACCAAACATAGACATACTTTACAAAGAATACATAAACCCCAAATCCACAACTTTCTATAACGATTTCCAAACCTCACATACCTGATCTAATTAAATGAAGAAGCTGATAGATGGATAACCTCAAGTAGCTAACAATACTGATCGGTGGTGGCGGCTATATGGTGATGACAACGTGGTGGTGGTGGTGTTGACGGGGTGGTGGATCGGTGTGGTGGTCAGGTGGAGGGAGAGAGGGAGAGAGAGACAGAAGGGGGAAGGTTGAGATGAGAGAGGGGGGAAGGGATTTTAGACAGAGGAGAGGAGGAGGATTTTCCAAAAAGTTGGGGAACAATTTTGGTAAGAGGGATATGGGAAAATCGGGAGGGAAAGAAAGTGCCCTAGAAAAAATTTCATTTCGGCTATGTTTGTCACCGTATGTGGCGGTGACAATTGTACCATAATATTGTCACCGCTATAAGCGGTGACAAAATATTACTTTTGTCACCAATTGCAACTTATCACTGTCCAGAACAGTGACAATCTTGTCACTGCTGCCAATAGTGACAAAGTTAGCAAAAAAAAGGGTGACAAATTAGCTGTTTTGGTGTAGTGATAACACGTCTGATTGATCCTATCAAAGGAAGTTCACATCTAGTAACCAGTGAGTAATGCACCCTCCATATGGAATGATCACCCCTGACGAGGTGACACAGAATGCACCACTCATCTTACAGTGAACAGTTAATGGAAGATCGTTGGTGTTTATTAATAAGACCCTCTCCCACTAGATTTAGAAATTAAGGATTTTGCTTTTAAAAATGTTTCCACACATTACCCATAAACATCCAATGTTTACTAATGCGTTGAATTGTTTTTGAATTTTATTTTAGAAAACTTGTTTTACGTGCATGCAAGTAGTAACAATATAATTAAATGCCAATCACAAACCAAGCACATAAAACAAAAAAACTAAAATTGAAAATAAAGACATCCAAAGAATGCCTCTATCTCCCATGGCTCTATCTCCATAGAACCTCCTATTGGTTCGATCGCCTCCAGCTCCATCTTCATGGACAACGGCTCCTTGCTCCATCTTCATGGATTTTCTAATTCTATTACATTTGTCCCATGCTTCTTTCGAAACTTACAATTTATCTAGAAATAGAAATAGCAACAACAAAATACAATAAAACGCTAGGGAAACCGGTGCGACTTTCCTTTTCGTAGGATTGAAGTCGCAGCGCCCTTTACATATGCCTTAAAACCAAACCAAACTTAAATTACAACATGCACCAATCTCAAACAATTTAAATACAAAATATTCAAATGACTTGGTGTCATGGGAGATAGCGACTAATCTAGCTGCAAAAGGGTTAGTCGTACACGCATTCATACATACATAACAAATACATGTAACTATTGGAACACTTAATTGATTCACACAGTATATAAACTCTTTACATACTAAATTAGAACTTAAAACAGCATCTTACTTCTTTGTCACAGTTCGATCGATCGAAGACCGTTCGATCGCTCGAACCTTCGATCGATTGAACACTGTTTAATCGCTTGAACAGTCTGTTTCACATAATGATTTGAAAATTTTACAGAATTTTTTAAAATTAAAGTATTTAATTTCAAAAACACTTTAAAATGTGAAACAGAGAACCTGACAAAGAATCTGTCTCGATCGATCTAACTCTATTCGATCGATAAAACACTAGAAGGTTTCGATCGATCGAAACCTGTTCGATCGCTTGAGTACAGAGAATGTTCGATCGATCAAACTTGCCTTTCATCCTATGCAATCACAGATTTGTACTCTGCTGCGATGACACTGCGAAAATAGAACTGTGACAATGCAGTTTCAAAAAAGTTCTAAAATCAACATGCCAATCAAAATGGTGTTCCAAAAACGCATCTATAGATCCAAACGAGAGTGGCTCGGATACCAATTAATGGAAAAACCGGTTTAAGTTAAAAGTTTAAACGCGCAGCGAAAAAGTCAAGTTATAAAAACTTAATGGTAGCCCAGGATCTACAACTCGTTAATTCCATAGATGCGCACAAGAGGGGACAAGAGTTATACCTTAGTGTCTTGAACCCAATTTTGATTTTCTTCTTCTTCCTTGGTGATGCAGCAGCCTCCACTAGGTTGTCTTCACCCTTATGTCTCCTGCGGATGCTTGCCAGAGAGACTAAATATGGTGGGATCTCTAATAGAGAGGAAAAAGAAGGTTTGGGGCTCTAAAAACAGTTTTTGCAGCTTCTGATGTTCTAAAACGACGAACTCCTTTTCCAGAACGCAGCTGCCCTATTTATAGATTTCCAGAACTGACCTAGACTTCGAGCGATCGAAGATCTACAATCGATCAAACCTTCGATCAATCGAACCATTCTCGATCAATCGAGACTGCCAAGACTTCAATCGATCGAACATACTTTAATCGATCGAACTTGTCTTGACAACTTCCTCATGTGTCTTTCCAAGTATCCTGGCGAAGCTAAGAGTAGGACCTCCTAGGCTCTTTACTATTGGCTCAAACTAGTTTGTTAATTACCGTGACCGAACTCTTTGATCAACAAACTAACTAACTGATCAGTTAATGTTTACTCCACTATGAAACGATAACTGAACTCCAACGCAAAAGAACATATCCGAAGTGATAACTAGACTTGTATGTTGTACTAATGTCCCTCTACCTTCAGCATTCGTAATCATAATCAGGTAGTCGGATAACTGTTACTATCAACCTGAATCATGATTACTTCTTGTATTCCTTGAGTCCTATTCACCTCTCATGATTACCAAACATGTTGATAACTCTTATCAACAAGACTGCAGTACTCAGTAATCGACTTGGTGACATTCTCAAGGGAATGCTTATTCTGAAATAGAGGGTATATTCTATCTTGACAATATATGTTCACAACCCTATGAATATGACATACCCAAGATACCCAGGTGTTGATCTTCTATAGACCTCACTGATTGGTAAGTCAAAGCAGCCATATCCAAAGTCTGTATTCATAATCGTCTCAAGATTAAGAACACGTACCTTATACAAGTTATGAGTTCCTATCGACTGATTGACAGTCTTGAGTGACACTAGGAAAGCTCAGGTCCGTCAATGCACTATAAGCACTAGCATGTTAACTAAGAGTTAAACTCTAGTGATTGAGATTAATCACTTCATCCAATGGTAGTTAATCATGCTATAGTGTAAACTTGATGAGATATCCAGTCTCATCATCCACTGTGACACATTCTAAGTAACAAAGAATAGTAATTCGTATCTCACTCGTATATATCTCATACATACACAAATTACTTACTATGATACTTAAGGATAACAATCATCTCATGAAAGAAACATACATAAATAAATGTAAAGCTGATATCCATATATTAAAATGTCAATGTCTCATATATAAAGTAATGGTTTGAGGGCACAAACCCAACAACTATCCCATTATCCTTTCGGCCATTAAGAAGAATAATGGCCTGCATGGCCATTCAAACTTGATCCCAATGAAAAGCTACTTCAATGGGGTTAATCTGGGGTCACTAGGGCCTGTTTGGTGTAGGTAAAAGGGGTTTTGATTATTCTTTCAAAATCAAGCTCCAAAGATGGGGTTTCAATGGTGACCGGAAGTGATAAAGAGCCTTAGGCTCTGTTTGGATCCGTGCATGTGTGATCTGAGGGTGTATGTGTGACCTGTAGAGGATCAGAGAGGGTCAAAATAGAGTGAGGGTTGTTTTACCTTATAGAAGTCTCAGTCTCTCTCTCTAGTCTCCGACCAACTTTTCTTCTCTCTCCCTTCGTCTTTCTTCTTCTCCAGCAGTCACATGTGCGTGTGATGTGATACTGAGAGGTGAAGGTAAGAGTGTGTTGCGTGCTTGGTTGTGTCTCGAGGTCTCTTCTTCCTCTCCAAGCTCTCGGTTTCTCTCCCTCTCAAACTCTCGGTTCTATTCTCTCTCTCTCTCTCTATCTAAAATTCTGCTAAGGCAGATGAGTGTGTGTGTCCTGCTGAACGTGTGTGTGTATGTGGTATATGTACATGTGGGAGGGAGGAGTGTTGACAAGTATTGGTGTGTTCATGCCCAGTGTGGTGTATGTCATACGCATGAGTGACCCATGGCGAGGGGGAAATGCATGGCTGCCACGTGGGGTGGTGGGGCCTATATCTCGGTTTACGTGCACTTATATGGGATTGTGTGCAAGTCTCGATGTGCGGGCAAAACTGTGAAAGTGAGGCTAGATAAAAGATATGAATGTACAGGGTTAAGTACAAGCTTAAGTTCAAGTCTATCTAAGGATTCCACTATAAAGGTTATAAACATCGAGACTACGACTATCTATTATTAGTACTAGATTAAGATTCCTATCGTCGTCGTTAAGATGCTAATTATAGGATCCTAATAAGGATTTCTAGCTAAGGCCATCCTAATGGACCTTCTGTAACTGCACTACGGTGATTTGACCAAACTGATATTCTTACGTGGAATTTGTAGAAAATTATGGGTGCTACATCTCTACCCACCTTATTTGAGGATTTCATCCTCAAAATCAGGAGTTTTATAGATCTACAAAGTCCTATTCATAAGGTTAGCCATTCTATACCAACTCAGGCGCTCTTATCAATCTAAATGGTCTATCAGACCATAAGTTGTTGTCAACTCTTTCGGGGTCTGATTTCTTGGAAATACTTTGGCTCCTCCTCATAATTTCTCTCGAATGTCCCCAAACATCTTGTAATATCATTTCCATATAGGATTCAAAGTTCTACCAGTGGGCATGGTACCTTCAGTATTCCATTTTATTCAGTGCTGAGATTGATTCCCTGATCTTCATGCTCTCTTTCTGGATCTTTGTGGTGGTGGAGCATTGTTCTGATCTCCTTGTTCAGGGCAATCTTTGCGTACATGCCTAGTCTTTTCACAATTGAAACACTGCACCTGTTGTCCTGTGAGTCATTTCGGTGCTGTGCATTCTTTGGAGTGGTGTCCAGGTATTCCGTAGTTGTAGCAGATATCACGTTGCTTTGTCTGTGTCTGAACGGCTGTCGGACCAATTCTTCTGTCATTGCTTCTCTGTCTTTTGTGATGATTCTGGAGGTGTCCAGAGTTTCCTCCGATGATTACAAACTGCATTCGAGCGGTTGCCCGTGACACTTGATTGCTTCTTCGACTTCCTCCTGGGTTGGTTGCCTGGAACCAGTTATATTTTCCTCCTTGTTGGTGGCTTTCCAGTTTCTTGCTGTTCAGGGCTATGTTCTCCAGTTGTGTGGCTAATTCGACCATTTCTTCGAATGGTTGGTCAAGGTATACTGCTGTTATCTTTTGAATGTCTGGATTAAGTCCTTCGTAATATTACAGTGTCTTATTTCGCTTATTATCTACCATGTAGGGAGCAAATCGCGATAGTCTCTCAAATTTTGCCGTGTATTCTTGTAATGTCGTGTTGCCTTGAACTAGCTCTATGAATTCCTTTTTCTTCTTATTTCTTTCCGTCCTTGGGAAGTACTTTGCTAGGAATTTTGTTTTGAATGCTTCCCATGTCATTCTCCTTGTAACATCTTTGCCCACTGTAGCTTCGACAAATTCCCACCAGTCGGCTGCCGAATACGTCAATTGGAAAACAGCCAAGCGTCTTTTCTCAGTCTCGTTGCATTCAAGGGCTTGAAACATTCGTTCCATATCACGAAGCCATTGTTCAGCTTCCCATGCTTCTGTCATTCCAGTGAAAGTTCATGGTTTAAGTGCACGGAATCTCTCAAGCAGTTTATCTCCTGTCTGACAAGCATTTTCGCTGTTGATGATGCAGTCCAGGTGATCACTTGCTTGTTCCACGCGTCGGACAAGAGCTCCTATCAATCCTGTTGGATCCACTGCTGGAGGTATCACATTTGTTGGTCCGTTGGGTGAATTCTGAGTATTCCGTTTTATCTTAACCATGGTGTACGCTAGCAAGGGTTATACCTACGAGTTGACACCTATTTGGTTAATACCTTATCTTATCTCGTATGATCATATGACAAGTACAGTAACAGTTCATTGAGTCAACAAAGATTTCTAGCATATAACGGTTGTCACAACTACTACGAGGATCAAGGGTAAGGCATTCCTATCCTTGGTCTTTCTAGACTCTAGGCTGAGCTGACTGTTCGAGATATATCTCAGGAAGTTCGTCAGTGCCTAAATATCTATCAACCAATGGTCAATCCTATATTCTTATTAGTAATAAATGTATAAGAGGTAAGATTAGCAATTAGTAAGAATTCGTCTCATCCATACAAGTATGTTTTAAATTAAGTCGCAAGCAGACTATTACTGATCAGAAAATAAAAGGTACAGCAAAAGTACGAATACTAGTTCTACCCATTTGGAATACATCAAAAGAAGTGGAATAGAAACATAAGATGAACTAGCTAAGGATCCATCCTCCATCTCTCTCAACATCAGAGTCCGAGGTTACCTCTCCTAAGTCACCGGATGGTGGAAAGTCAATCGGAGGGATACCTATAAATGCATCCCAGGATGGTTCTAGGGGCTAATCAGGGTCCTCTATCATCTCAGGTTTGCTAGTGGGTCATCATCTGGGTCATCATTAGAACCTACAGGTGTAACAAAGTGTACTATATCCTCTTGTGGCTCGTCCTAGTCATGGATCGCAAGGTTTCCAAGGGCATGAGGAATCTCCTCCATCTCAGCAGACAGCAAGCGCGGTACTATCACTCTATGATATGCTAACTCTGGAACAGGTCTCTCACGGAAGAAACAACGTGTCCACTTCCTTATACTCTGGCGAACTCTATGCCTGATGGTGTTGCTAACATGACCAAATCCTCGAGGGGCAAACTGTCTCTCCAAGGTGACCCTGTACTGTCCATCTGTAGCATCGTACTCTATCTGGTGCTCCATGCTAGCCTGCCCAACACAGAAAACTAACTTAGTACTGATGCTAATTAATGAAATATCTTAAAGTTTCATAGTGACAAGGGGGGTACCTTTCTTAATTCTTCTTAAACCTTGAGTTACTGCCAATTGTTCCAAGTCTAACTCCCTGAACCTACATTAGTTCCTAATTTTATATATTTTACACTTGTGACTTCTATGGCTCAACTCATCGCCGGGATTTATTAGTCATTCTTATAGACTAAGAGTATACAAGTTTAAATAAGTTACTAATTATAAGCAAGCAGTACATCCATGTGATAATACATAAGTCGGGTTAAAGACGATCTCCATAGATAGATTTAAACATAGTGCAACATAGTTACAAAAACATTTACATCAGAGAGTGCGTACGCTAAGTACGTACATAGTAGGGAATATTGCCAACAACAGATACATGAAAGGCGTACACGTTACTACTACTACGTGTTACATGCTTGAGTACAGCTATATACACAAAAGATGGACTAGTCCTATTACAAAATCCTTCAATCATCCTGATCCTCGACCTTCGACTTTCCCTTCTCAACTATGTCTTTCTTGGGTGGTTTCTTGCCCACATTCTTAGTTGGGTCAACATTGACTGCGAAATCAGCATCCTCCACAGAATTGGTCTCCTTTGCCGGAACTTCTCCATCATCATCCTCCTCCCTATCAGTCCCTATGACTGACTCAATAGTCAAGGGTGTATCAGCTATAGACTCCTCTGGTACTGGGGGTAGCATAGCAAGAGATGGTCCTACGGGTCCTGGTGGGGGCGTCAGCTTAACTCGAAAAGTCATGACTCGGAAGGTATAGTTGTCATGAGTCATCCTGGCTGCTTCCTGATGAACAAGTCTAAGGGTGTTTTCTCGGTAATGTGCCTCTCTTTGTAGGATCTCTGGGTCCTCAATTCCCAACATGTGTACGTCATGCCACATATTATCCTCCAAATGTCGTTGAGCACTCTGTCGAATCCTTTGCCGGTACAACACTGGGTCCACAGGCTCTATACGATCTGGGTAAACCCATTTTCCTCCAAACCCATCTTGGACATAGAAGGGTTCCATGCTAACCTATCCAATATAAACTATCATAGGGTTAGTATCTTTATAAGTGGAAAAAGGATCTAATGGTTTATAGCTTAAAGTGTATAGGACAAACGGTAAATGCCTAAACCTAGGCTCTGATACCACTAAAAACCCTGTCACGCCCCGGAGTAAGCCAAAATTAGGGAAAATAAAAATTTTCCTTTATGGGTCCGTAGACACGTGACTAGTTTGTTAACCGTCCTGTCCTTCTAACTTCGCACCATGCAACCATAGGGGAAATGCTGGAGCATAAGCATGATCTAAACTTATCAGAGTATAAATACAGCAGCGAAAATTAAACTAGGGTTACAATAAATTTAATCCTAATACAAGAGGCTATACTAAACAATTTACATAAGCTTAAAACTTGAGAAACTGTCTATCAGATCTTGGGCAAGGCTTTATTCTCCTTGGCTCCACGGTACTGCATCCTGAACTCTTTTATCTATCTCCAAACCTGCAATACTCTGGGCATACGAATGCCCAGGGCGTAACATGCCGTCAGCCTTGGAACAAGGCTGAGTGAGAGTCTCAACCGTACAATAATCAATAAATACAGAACATCTCTCAACTCACGTCATAGTTTAATACTTTAAGGTATGGTTATTCTCTTATCAAAAGACACATTCTTACCACAGGCATAGCAGAGGTCTCAACAAGACAGGTAAACAGATAAGTATACCATCATAAAATACATTCTCCTTATTATATCCTCGTGCGTGCAAATGCTTGACCAATGCGACTCACTCCCAACTCTTTCTTTTAAAAACATATGCTTTTTCAAAACCATTTCATTTTAAAACCAAAACTTTCCAAAACCAAATCATTTGGACCAAACCCTTTTTGCTCATCAATTCAATCTCATCATTCACTTTCTCTTTCTCATCCACTTGACAACACGCGGTATATCAAGGATCACAACATACTATCACAGCCAATTCATACTCATCCATTGTGATTCGAGGTGAAAAGTGCATATTTATAGCGTATTACATGATCTTTTATGCATACTTTTATCCCCATAGTCCCTACATTTAGGTGCATTCTAATAACAATTTTCTTTTTATTGTGTTAATGCTTAAATATATATATTTTTGCATTGTTTTATAGGTATTAGGATGTAAATCAATGAAGTGGAGCTAAAGAAAAGTGATTCTGGTGGATAGAACAACAGAAGCAGCTGAGAAAACGCCAATTTTTTACAATGAAGACTTCAGATTTGGAAGATTGTCTCAGAGATATGAAATTTAGATCTTTGAGTTACGGTCACGTGACCGCAAACGGGAGGTCAATCCGAGGTCCGAGTAAAATTTATGGCTATTCTCCCATTGGTGCGCAGAGCTACAAAAATCAGAGAAGTTCAAGCGATTGAGGAGAGTTCAATCGATCGAACCTTCGATCGATCGAACTAAGCTCGATCGATCGAACTTTGTATTCACCCAAAAGTTGCGTAAACTCTGCGGGAACCCTATATATAAGTCGTTTTGACACCAGACGAAGGGAGGACGCTCCAGAACGCAGAAAACAGTAGTTTAGGGTAGTTTTAGGGTTAGATTAGGAGTAGATTAGGTTAGATTCTTGTTTTTCTTCCTCTTTTCCATTGATTTATTGAAGATTATTGAAGATTAAAGTTAGGTCAAGTTATTTACAAGTTATTTTCAGATTTATTCCAGGTTTTTCCTTTCCTTTATCTTATTTGATTGTTTATGAATCTAGTAGTTATGATTGTTGTGTTTTACTGTTTCTGTACTTGTGTAATCATGTTTCCGTAGTTTAGACGTTGGGAATATGTGATGAAATATTGATTTCCAACCTCTTCCATGCAATCTTTAGAAACCTTGGGCTCGATCGATCGAAGGTATTTCGATCGATCGAACTAGAGCCATAGTCAAGCGATCGAGAGCGCGTCGATCGATTGAAGGATGATGTTGTCCGATCGATCGAACATGTTAAATCCTGAGATGATTCTTTTAAGTATTCCATGACTTTCTGTTTTAGAAATCTGTCATCAAATTGTCCCTATAAGCTCAGTTTGTCACAACAGTTTTTAGAACTTAAAGCCTTAAGGCTATTTTCTTCAATGACTTTTGAAAACCACTTTGAATGCTAACACCATTTAGAGTGCAAGTAATAACCATTGTTTTAAACCGTCTTCCAAGTATTTTAAATCACTTGTGATGATGTAGTCCCAGTCATGAAAGGGCTATTGATTCTATATCTTTAGAAAAATACGGAATGCTGAAGAGGAATGAACTCCATAGAACATTAATGAGTATGCATGGTAGATGGTTAGGATCAATGTGGATTCTCGTATTTCCAACACCTTTAGTTTATCTGTTTAATTAGATATGTTTCTTTATGCTTTAGATTATTATGTAGTTTAATTTAATTAATTAGGATTTGTTAGAACTTTCACCCCTAGATTCATATTTTTTTCTTTTTCTTTAGGTTGTAACTTAGTATATATTCTTCCTTTTCCTTCCCTGTGGGATTGACCTGGACTTATCCAGTATTACTTGCATGATCACCTACACTTGGGTGTTGCACAAGAGCGCACAACTATTTAGTCGTGTCAAGTTTTTGGCGCCATTGCCGGGGAAGGTAACTAGGTTAGGATTTTACTAAGTTATTTCCATTTTTCTTCTTTTTCTTAAGAAACTACAAAAAAATAAAAATAAAAAACTTTTGGACTTTTTCTCTCTCAAGATAAAAAAATAAATAAATAAAACTCCTATTGTTTAAAATAAATTTGGATAAACATGTCTTATCCATATTGCCCTCCATACAACACAAGCACCAACAATAGGTACACATTTGAAAATCAAAATAACTATCCCCCAAGTTGGCAAGCACCCACATATGACGTAGATTATCAACCTGAGTGCTACAAACCACCACAATGGGAAAACAATAGTAGTAGTCCCCCATATGATCAAACGTATCAAGAACCTCCATATGGAGAGTTCTATCAACCGCAATGGGGCTATAACCAAAATAATAATATAGTTTATAGTAGTAGTTCCCACGATTACCAAACGTACCAAGACTTTCCCTTTGGCGAGTCTTGTCCACAAACTCAATGGGATGAGGATTACTACCAACAACAATGGGACGAAACTTCATATAGTAATAATGAGGAGAATAACCAAGTTGAGGATAATGGTATGTTAAAGTTACTACTTCGTGAAATGAAAAGGCTAGATAGTGCACTTGATAAATTAGAAACTAGATATCAACAAGCATATGCTAGCCAACCTTTAGAAGACTATACCAGTCCTTCAACACTACAACCTAAATTTCAAGACACTAATAATGGAATGGAATTAGAGGACAATGACGGGTTTATACCGAATGAGGTTAACAATTCAGTCGAGAAAGTGACAACCCAACAAGAACTCCAAAACCAAACCGTTGAGCATGAAAGTGTAGATCCATCTTCTCTTCAATATACACCCCCAGACATCAACTCCTTCACTACCTTGATAAAATTGCACAATCTCTTTGTCCAAAGCACCTCTATAGATGACATATATAGTGAGGAGAGTTACACGGATGAGAATGAGGTTTTTACAGATAATGAGAGTTTAGGTGACTGCACGCAATTAGGAAAGGATGAGTCCCCTGTTGACTTTACCCCTACCTTTAATAGTGACCCTAGGGAGGACATACTTGAAAAATCTAAATCCAATTTAGATTCATGTGATATTCATGAACCCTCACCTCTTTCGGCCGAAGAGGTGGTGTCACCAAGTTGCCCATCACCTATCCTCTCTATTAATCAAAGCTCTCATCCCGAGCTTGAAAGTCATGTGAACCCCATTAATGAACAAAAAGAATGTGTTGTAGAAGAGGATGGTAAGGATTCTAGCACATGCACTGCACAAAGTTTTAACTTTCAAAATTCTTTGAGAGAGGACTTGAAAAATATTAGGCCCACTTTAGATGATCTTAAACTTCAACAAGAAGCTAGTAATCTGCTAGACTGCTTGACCTTCTTGAGTAATAATGACATAGAGGCCCAAATAGATAACTTTATCCAAGTCCAGTCCAAAACCATGTGCATAAAACAGAAATAAAATTCCTATGATCATATCTCTATAGATTATGTTCTAATACAAGAGGAGGGTAATGAAGCTAAATTAGAACATCACTTAGACCCTACCCCTTTTATCGAACCGTGGCCACCTCCTAGTATTAAAATAGAGGCCATTATAGGAAATATCAACACTAAAGATCGTTTCTTGCATTTAATTCCTAAAAAGCGTGG
Source organism: Hydrangea macrophylla (assembly GCA_033977485.1). Lineage (NCBI taxonomy): Eukaryota > Viridiplantae > Streptophyta > Magnoliopsida > Cornales > Hydrangeaceae > Hydrangea > Hydrangea macrophylla. Next base: position 79,403,129 of record CM066984.1, on the reverse strand, counting down.
TATACGTCTTATAACTGTCCCCAATAACTTTGGAAGCCATAGGTTTTGCATCATCTCCTCTGACCTTGAGCCTGACATTAGTTGGGGGGAGTTACAATTTTATGAGGATCCCTACATTCTTTTCACTGTTAAATTATTTCACTGGGAAGATCCTCAAAAATTTCGGTTATTAATTTATGATAAAAATCTTGATTAACCGAATTTATTTATTGAGTAGTAGGATTATATTATCTATTTTTTCCTTGTTGCTACTAATGATTTTGCAGGTAACTTAAAAAAAATTTGGATATTAATGCCTCGAGGTAACATCCTTCCTTCTCTCAGTTTACTTTACATGTCCATATGCTTAGTTTAGAACATTGGGGACAATGTTTAGTTTTAGTTGGGGGGAATGAGTCATTGCATGCCTCATATCTTTTTTTTATGCTTTAATATCAATACACCTGCTTAGCAACATGACTCAGTAAGTTAAAAATGTCAAAATTTAAAATTTTTTATTTTTTATTTTTAAGATAATAAAATGGTTCTTGCATTTCTCTCTTAGTCAATGTAGTTAGTTATGATGCACTAGTGTTATTTTCAGTATGTTATATTAGTATGTGATACACTATAATAGTTTGTTTACTATCTTAGTTATAGTATGTTTTATGCCTGTTAATCTTCAAACAACTTTGAGCACATTGTGACAACCTTGTACTTAGCTAAAATGGATTAGTAAGCATAGCTTAGGTGTCTTGAGAGACTGTAGTGGAGACTAATAACCCAAGTGAGCTTTTGAGCCATTCTTTTGTTTTTGAGGGTTTTTATAAAATTACTCTTACTTTTTGAAAAGCGTATTCATTCGTTGTAAGTCTCATTTTTCTTCTTCATTTTGACTGATTACTAGAAGAGAACGTTCAGGATTTATCAAATTTAGAGCTCTTGAATTTACTAAAATGAATAATCGTATGAACTTAGAAGATGATTTAGGCCATCTTTTGACCATACACGCAAAATACAACATTGGCCTACCTCTATGCTATTCCTTAAATTCACTCTCTTGAGCCTTCATCATATGCACCTTGTCTTCACAATCCTAAAGTTCATACTTAACTCCATATTACGAGTTTGAGTTTCTTTTCTTTATCTAGGAGTGATTGGGATGTGTTATCTTAACAAGAAGTTTGGTTCTGTGAATAAGGGAAAGTTGACAAAGAAAAGAAATGATAAAAAAAAAAAAAAAAAAAAAAAAAAAAAGCATGAAAAGAAAAAAATGCCAATGGTTGTTACAAAAGTAAAATAACAATAAAAAAAAGAAGAGTGTGGAAAAAGAAAAGAAAAAAAAAAGAGAAGAAAGACAAGAGAGAGATTGGAGATGTGGGGAAGTTTGAAAAGTTGTAGTAGACATTCCAATCACATCCTTTGACCCAATTGAATATCATGAGCCTCTTTCTTTCACCTAACACCTCTTTTTCAAATTCCTAATGATGTTAAGTAATTGGATTTGAAGTTAAGGTAATAAGAGGGTTCTCCACGGTATCTCGCTCTTCTAGTGAAAAGTATCCTTTCATGAGACTTTATGCACTAAAATGTCCGTTTTCTATTTAGATATGAGAAGCCTTTGTTTCCATTCACATTTACTCTTTATAGCTTCCATATCATGAGTGATAATTATTACACCTAATTCGGAGTGATTTCATCTTGAGAGTGTAATCCTAGTGAGAGTTGAGTCAAAATGAACGTCTTGATAGTATCTTAGGTTATGCAAGCTTTGAAATTAAAGTTGTGTATTTTGGTTGTCCATTTACACACACACTTGAAGATTAACAGGTATGGAATATTCTAATGACTTTGATAGTAGATTAACTGTAATGTGTGTGTTGCATGGCTATGGCATACTAGAGAGTTTCATGAGATTGTTGAGCTTAACTATATTGCTAAATGAGAGAGGAAAAATTTCTTGAAAACATTTAAATGAGAACCATTACCATAAACATGAACTTTGTGGGTAGATTCACTGCAAACCCTCACGAGACAACACTCGTCCACTAGGGGGAACCTAGGGGTTTAAAGGATTGTTGCATATGCTAAATGCAATCGCGATTCCTGCGAAAGTGATTTAGGATTTTTACTTTATTTTGTATTCAATTTCTAGAGCTTAAATAAACATTGCTGTAGTTCGCTTCATTGCTAGGGACTAGCAACGAGCAAGTTGGGGGGTGTGATTCGAGGTGAAAAGTGCATATTTATAGCGTATTACATGATCTTTTATGCATACTTTTATCCCCAAAGTCCCTACATTTAAGTGCATTCTAATAACAATGTTCTTTTTATTGTGTTAATGCTTAAATATATGTTTTTGCATTGTTTTATAGGTATTAGGATGTAAATCAATGAAGTGGAGCTAAAGAAAAGTGATTCTGGTCGATAGAACAACAGAAGCAGCTGAGAAAAAGCCAATTTTTGACAATGAAGACTTCAGATTTGGAAGTTTTCCCAGAGATATGAAATGTAGATCTTTGCGTTACGGTCGCGTGACCGCAAACGGGAGGTCAATCCAAGGTCCGAGTAAAATGTTATGGCTATTCTCCCATCGGTGCGCAGAGCTGCCAAAATCAGAGAAGCTCAAGCATTGAAGAGAGTTCAATCGATCGAACCTTCGATCGATCGAACTAAGCTCGATCAATCAAACTTTATATTCACCCAAAAGTTGCGTAAACTCTGCGGGAACCCTATATATAAGTCGTTTTGACACCAGGCGAAGGGACGACGCTCCAGAACGCAGAAAACAGCAGTTTAGGGTAGTTTTAGGGTTAGATTAGGAATAGATTAGGTTAGATTCTTGTTTTTCTTCCTCTTTTCCATTGATTTATTGAAGATTATTGAAGATTAAAGTTTAGTTCAAGTTATTTACAAGTTATTTTCAGATTTATTCCAGATTTTTCCTTTCCTTTATCTTATTTGATTGTTTATGAATCTAGTAGTTATGATTGTTATGTTTTACTGTTTCTGCACTTATTTAATCATGTTTCCGTAGTTTAGACGTTGGGAATATGTGATGAAACATTGATTTCCAACCTCTGCCATGCAATCTTTAAAAACCTTGGGCTCGTTCGATCGAAGGTATTTCGATCGATCGAACCAGAGCCATAGTCAAGCGATCGAGAGCGCGTCGATCGATTGAAGGATGATGCTGTCCGATCGATCGAGAGCGCGTCGATCGATCGAACATGTTAAATCCTGAGATGCTTCTTTTAAGTATTCCATGACTTTCTGCTTTAGAAATCTGTCATAAAATTGTCCCTATAAGCTCAGTTTGTCACAACAGTTTTTAGAACTTAAAGCCTTAAGGCTATTTTCTTCAATGACTTTTGAAAACCATTTTGAATGCTAACACCATTTGAGTGCAAGTAATAACCATTGTTTTAAACCGTCTTCCAAGTATTTTAAATCACTTGTGATGATGTAGTCCCGGTCATGAAAGGGCTATTGATTCTATATCTTTAGAAAAATACGAAATGCTGAAGAGGAATGAACTCCATAGAACATTAATGAGTATGCATGGTAGATGGTTAGGATCAATGTGGATTCTCGTATTTCCAACACCTTTAGTTTATCTGTTTAATTAGATATGTTTCTTTATGCTTTAGATTATTATGTAGTTTAATTTAATTAATTAGGATTTGTTAGAACTTTCACCCCTAGATTCATATTTTTTTCTTTTTCTTTAGGTTGTAACTTAGTATATATTCTTCATTTTCCTTCCCTGTGGGATCGATCTGGACTTATCCAGTATTACTTGCACGATCACCTACACTTGGGTGTTGCACAAGAGCGCACAACTATTTAGTCGTGTCACCTTGATAGGCCACCGGACGTCTTCACGGTGCACACTATCTGTAAACAATGAAACTGGCACATGGGACGTCTTCAACCATGTGTATACTCTCACCAGTCGTCTACACGGCTGAGAAGTATATTAGAGCACTAGCCGGACGTCTTCAACGATACATGAGACGTTTTCAACCACGTATGCGCATTACCGGACGTCTTCAACGGCGAGGGGCACGCTAGGACCCCTAACCGTTCATATCCACTCGGCTCGTCAGCCGTTGATCCATCAGATCTAGTAATCACATTCACATATCTCATATCATTCACATTCTCATCAAACCCCTCTCTTTCTCATACAATGCATGCTAATACATGTCATGAAATGCAAGTGAGTCCACTACCGATACCCATATGCAAAGCCACTTTCATTCTCTTTATTATTAACATGGCATGCGTTATCTATTCCAATTAACAATCATCGTAAAATGTGCCTTTAACAGTTAGCAGCAGAAACGTAACGTATAAAATATGGATCACATAATATGGATTTGATACTAATAATTATATAGATAAAACCCTTGACATGCTCACGTATACAATAGCACTACCATAACATGCTTTGCATAGTATTACAATTATTGAAAATACACGTGACGTCATAAATCAGCATATCACTTATACAAAATAATATACAGGTAGCTTTTAAACATCTTATATTCATCTTATTAGGATTAGAGTGAGGTTAGGAAACTCACCTCGAGTCACCGATCCTCGGAAAGCAGATAACCGTCAAGTTCTATAACAATAAACGGAATAAACAGTAATAATGTATGAGTACAACTATAGGGGCAAAATTGTCATTTTACCAAATGAAGTCATAAACCTCAAGGTAGTGATCTACGTGTCAGTCTAAGTCCAACGCCATTGACTAGACTCAAATCGGAGTTCGTCGCGTTTTACGAGGTAAAAAGTAGGGCTTACTATACTAATGCGAGCCCTAAAAGACAGGCTGTATTTTCGACCGAGTCGAAAAGTCACCAAACTTTAAAGGAATGTTCTAAACATTATTCTAAGACTCTGGGAACTGACCGCGTAATTTTCGGAGTCCTAGATTATTTATTATGAATTATTGAAGATAATATATACCAGAAAATACCCGAAACGGGATTTAAATACATAATTATAATTATACAAAGAAATCAGTACTTAGAAGTATTTTTATTAAATACTAGATATTAAAATACACCACCAGTATCTATCTCATAATTTTCGGAGCTCGTTTGGTATTTTTTTAGAAATTAATATACTCATAAAATAGCTCCTTTTTAATTATTAAAAATATTGGAATATAATATTATAGCTTTATAACTTACATTATGTAATAAAATAGTCCCAGGGTCATTACCCTAATTTTCTAGAATTTATAAATATATATAACTATTTAAAACTGATATTTATTATTTATATTAGCCTTATAAATAATAAATATATAATATATATATAATATATAGAATATTAAAAATAATATTCTATAATATAAAACCTTAATGGTACTAATTATAAACCATTTACAATTATTAAAACAATTTAAATCATTTTAAATTAATAATACTAATAATAATATTAATAATATTAATATCTCAGACCCGACGGGTCAACCCGAACCAACCCGAGCTCTTACGGGTTACCCGTATACACTCACAAGAAAACCCAAACGCGTGACCCGATGGGTCAGACCCGACCCAACCGAATCCTAAATGGACTACCCATTTATACTAACAAAGAAACCCAAACCAAAACCCATTCGGGTTGATCCTAACCCAAACCCGAAACCCACTCATACTCACCAACTAATCCTACCCATAACCCATACCCGAAAACCGGACTTGACCCAAACCCTAAACCATCTATGGACTCAACACAACCCGCTCCACATGCCCAGCCCGACCCGAACTCCAACCCGACGCCCAAAATGGCGTCATCCCACTTAAAAGACCCACGGGTTAATTAAAACCCGACCCTACCCAGATCCTTACCCATTCCTACTCACCACTCAGCCCGTCCCGATTAACCCGAACCCGTGCCCGAGCCGGACCGGCGTCAAAACGACGCCGTTCCACTTAAGTGGTCCATGGGTTTTATCCACCCATCCCGAATACCCAAATACACACTCAGACCAACCCATCCAAACACAAACCTAACCCGATCCACGACCCGGGTGTTATAACCCGAAACCCATTCGGGTTTCACCTTCTTCTCCGGCGATGCATGGCCGCCGAAAAGTCGGGGCTCGCCGGGAAAACTTGCAACGCTCATATCTTGCACGTTTCTTAACGAAAATGCATGATTCCAACGGGAAAAGGACCGTAATCTCATCCTCTATCACATACTCTAAGATGGGAGCTGGGTTCATTCGTTAAGGGTTCAAACTATCCCATTATCCTTTCGGCCATTAAGAAGAATAATGGCCTGCATGGCCATTCAAACTTGATCCCAATGAAAAGCTACTTCAATGGGGTTAATCCGGGGTCACTAGGGCCTGTTTGGTGTAGGTAAAAGGGGTTTTGATTATTCTTTCAAAATCAAGCTCCAAAGATGGGGTCTTAATGGTGACCGGAAGTGATAAAGAGCCTTAGGCTCTGTTTGGATCCGTGCATGTGTGATCTGAGGGTGTATGTGTGACCTGTAGAGGATCAGAGAGGGTCAAAATAGAGTGAGGGTTGTTTTACCTTGTAGAAGTCTCAGTCTCTCTCTCTAGTCTTCGACCAACTTTTCTTCTCTCTCCCTTCGTCTTTCTTCTTCTCCAGCAGTCATATGTGCGTGTGATGTGATACTGAGAGGTGAAGGTAAGAGTGTGTTGCGTGCTTGGTTGTGTCTCGAGGTCTCTTCTTCATCTCCAAACTCTCGGTTTTTCTCCCTCTTAAACTCTCGGTTCTATTCACTCTCTCTCTCTCTCTAAAATTCTGCTAAGGCAGATGAGTCTGTGTGTGCTGCAAAACGTGTGTGTGTATAAACTTGTGTGTGCATGTGGTATATGTACATGTGGGAGGGAGGAGTGTTGACAAGTATTGGTGTGTTCATGCCAAGTATGGTGTATGTCATATGCATGAGTGACACATGGCGACGGGGAAATGCATGGCTGCCACGTGGGGTGGTGGGGCCTACGTCTCAGTTTACGTGCACTTATATGGGATTGCGTGCAAGTCTCGATGTGCAGGCACAACTGTGAAAGTGAGGCCAGATAAAAGATATGAATGTACAGGGTTAAGTACGAGCTTAAGTTCAAGTCTGTCTAAGGATTCCACTATAAAGTTTGTAAACGTCGAGACTACGACTATCTATTCTTAGTACTAGATTAAGATTCCTATCGTCGTCGTTAAGATGCTAATTATAGGATCCTAATAAGGATTTCTAGCTAAGGCCATCCTAATGGACCTTCTGTAACTGCACTACGGTGATGTCACCAATCTGATATTCTTACGTGGAATTTGTAAAAAATTCTGGGTGCTACAGTATCATAGTCAGGTAGATCTCCCAGTCTGGCAACTCTATCCCATTTGAACAAATCACATGTCCTCCTAACTCATCTAGAATAAGATATGGATCCATGATGGCGACCTAACAAAAGCAAACTATCTTATATCAAGGCTAATCTTAATATATCTAGATATCGGATCCTAAGTACGGAGGACACTCGACTCTGCCTATCCTTTTGCTATCATAACTTGTGTCTAGGCTCAAGCCTAAGTATACAATCAAAGGCTTTGATACCAATAATCCTATCACTCCCCAGCGTAGAAAAATAAGGGAAAATTTTCAATTCCGTTTTGGACCCGTATGTCTTGACAGATGATGGATCGCTTGTCCTGTACTTAGCTTAACATGTACTAGTAAACAAAGTATATAAAGCAATAGGGAAGATAAATATTAAAAATTACAACTCAAATAAACTTAAATTACAGTGTGTTAAAATAATATCTTTAAGGCACAAGTCGCCTTTATTCAAATAAAGCATTATCCTTTATTACAACTTTAATAAAATATAAAAACATCCCCAAGGGCTTATCCTTTTTAGCTAGCATAATCATAGTGTCCTGCATAATCATTTCTTGAACATTTGGGTGTCTAGGACAAAATAAATTCATCAGCTAATGAAAGTGGAGTGAGTATAATGAACACACAAACAATGCATACAAAAGTACATTAACCGTCTTTACATTTAGTACCTTATAATACGATTAATCCATTATTCCAGTCATCGCATATAAACAATTAATGAATTATTTAATCAATTATATCAGACCGTGTATGAATAATGCAACCATCTCATCTTACTGACTCTGTTATTTTCACCACAAACTCTCGACTCATTTGGTTCGCCAGAACGATCTGGCACAAGGCCGTTGTTTTAGATCTGTCTGTCGTATTTGAGTTAGCGTAGACATGACCTGATTGGCCTGCCATATCCAAGTCAGCCTGGGCTCAATCCTTCATAATTAACCTGCCATATCTGAGTCAGCCCGAACAACCAAGGTGACACAAGACTCTGATTGGCCTGCCATATCCGAGTCAACCTAGGCTCAATCCTTCCTAATTAACCTGCCGTATCCAAGTCGGCCTAGGATAATTAACGTGATACAATCCAAGACACCTCTCTTTACTTATTTCTCACAAAACACATATGCTGAAACCAAACGACCCCTTTCCAACATGCCATCTCAACTATACAAGTGTATGACTTATTTTATTTATGATTTTCTTGACATAATTATAATACATTAACATGTGTGATTATATCTATTCAAACCAAGTTATAATATTTTGATCATAGAAACTTATTTCAAAATAGTATTAATGATATAGTATTTGGGTACACTAAGAGCTCTTCAGCTCGGCCAAACGAGGTCAGCTCAGACAAAAGAGTTCAGCTCAGTTCGGCCAAAGAGTTCAGCTCAGTATAGCTCGGCCAAAAAAGGTCAGCTCAGCTCGGCTAAAAGGAGTTCAGCTCAGCTCGACGGATTTAAGCTCAGCTTAGCTTAGCTTGGCCAAAAGAGCTCAGCTTAACTTAGCCAAAAGAGCTCAGCTCAGCTCGGCCAAAAGGAGTTTAGCTCAACTTTGCCAAAAGAGTTCAACTCAGCCAACTCAGCTCTTTTTCTCGTCGTCTTCAACCTTTAGCTACTAGGTACTTTGTTGCACTTCGAGTTTTTCAAACCTAAACTAAAAGGGACTTATAATATATCATTCTCTTCATTTTTCTATGTAGATTACGAATATAAATGTTTGGAACCTTGAATCTTACCGTAGCTCAACATATACTAGAAAACCAAACATTGACGAAAATTAAAATCAACCATTCGTCGTAACTGTTATGAGTTATCATTCAAGACTTAAAGCCTATCCTCTACGGGTCCTAATCTTGCATTTTTCATTCACGGATTGCGTTTTCGTTCATATTTTTAGTACCGCTGTTTTTCATGCCACCATTGATATGTATATATACATATATACCCATATACATCTATACTTAGCATCCACATATTATTCATATATACTTGAATATTCAAAGTGAGTTTAGAAGACTCACCGAATCTTAGTTTGGTAGGATTGGACTGCCAAAGAAAGACGAGACAACCATAATGATATGCACAAAAATATCAGGTCAAAGTCAGGCCTCGCCACCTCAGCAAAGAGAAGACAGGTCATCTTGAATTTGGTCTGACTACACAGCATCCCGGGTTGTGACGCAAAATTGCCCGGGATGGCCGTAAGCCCGGTCGTTCTTTCCAGATGGACCCCACATGGGCGCGCCCCCGGTAGGCGTGGTTGCTTGGTCAGCAAGCCTCCAGGCAGTTTCTTAGCCCATTTACAAGACTAAATGGAAGGAGCAGGCAGTTTCCTAAACTACTTAGGAAACACCCTAGATTCATGTAAATCAGGTTGTGAATAGATTAGGCTTCCTAATCTACAAACTTACCATGTACGGGTGGTCTCTTGCACCTATAAAAGAGGCCGCTTACCCCCATTAAAGGGGGAGGGCATTCGAACAAAAAGAATACCATATAATTCTCACTCATACGCATACATCCGATCAATTTTACTGGTAGTGCCGCCCAACTGTTGACTCACCAAGTCCACCGGTGATCTACTAGTGAAGCGCACTGACGCAACCGTGGACGTAGGTCACCTCGTTAACGGGACCGAACCACATACAAGCTCTTGTGTCCCCCATATGTCTCTTTTAATCTCTCTTACCAATTTTTGGCATCATCAGTTTGGCAACGTCTGTGGGAAATCAATAAGTTTTTCACTAACAAATTTCTTGACTGATTAACATGCTACTTGTCACGCCCCGACGTAGCATAATTCAGGAAAGCATTTAATTTCCTTTATGGACTCGTAGGTCGTGACAAGTGAGTATGACCAATTGTCCCTGCAACAAATAACTTAACAAACAATTCTAGAGCAAAGGATACTAACAAAAAAACATAAGCTCTGAAATAAAAACTTACTAAACTATTACAACAGTCATAGTCTTAGGCACAAAACGCCTAATTCAAATGTCTAAACTAGTTTATTACAAAACCCAAATTAAAAGACATGGAAAATATAAAGCAGCCTCCTGGAAAGTCTCCTGACTCTAAGTAGCATAGTCAAAATACCCTGGCTTCTCCTGACCCTGAAAATCTGGACATACAGTCCAGGACGCATCAACGCCGTCAGCTTATGAAAGCTGGTGAGCAAAATAAACAAGTGCTCGCAATGTGTATATAAGCATATAAAACAAAAGTCCATTTAAACATTAACAGTAATATATTCAAGGTTCCAATTCCAACATAAGCCATGGGGGAAAACATAGTAAGCAAGAATTTATGTGACCGTGTATGAACAATGTAACATCTCATCTTTCTGACTCTTTTCTCTCAACAAGACTCGACTTAACCAAAACCATTACCTCAGATACCAGGAATACTATCCGATCGATATCTAAGTCGAACACAACACTATCGCCTCCAATACCAGGAATAATATCCATCGATATCCGAAAACAGCGCCTTAGATACCAGGAAAACTATCCGATCGATATCTAAATTGTACTCAATACCATCGCTTCGGATACCAGGAATAATATCCATCGATATCCGAAACGAGCGCCTTAAATACCAGGAAAACTATCCGATCGATATTTAAGTCGTACACTAGACCGCCACCCCTTTACTCTTTTCACGCTTTCTCACACACATGCATGTTGACACAACCTCAACCCGAATATGTATATAAATGTTTCATAAATAACACCGTTAATAAATCACAAAACCGGATAATCGTACGAGCATAAATTTCGACCTTGGTTGTGCTTGTTCGTACAATTCTTAAAACATAAGCCTTTAAAAACAATACATTAGCCAAACAGTTCTTTAAAAACTTTTAAAATATTTTCCAAACAGTCCCTAATAAGAAAATACAAAAACTGCTTAAACTGCCAGGTCGCGCGAGCGGGCCGCGCGAGCGAGGGAGAGGGCATATCGCGCGAGCGGATCGCGCGCGCGAGGGGAAAGCCAGATCGCGCGAGCGGATCGCGCGCGCGAGGGGGCTGGACAGGTCGCGCGAGCGGATCGCGCGCGCGAAGGGGGAAAGGGTCCGCGCGAGCGGGCCGCGCGAGCGAGCCTCGCGCGAGCGGGTCGCGCGCGCGAGTTCTTGCAGAATGTTGTCTTCTTCGTCTTCTCCCCTGTTTCTGGTTTTGGACTGAAATTTACCCATTTCTGTTTTCTGTTTCAATTATGTCATATGATATACGGTTTTCTTCGGTTTTCCGCGTAGATTACGAATACGCGATCAATTTTAACTAATACGGATTGTATCTCTTGATTTTCGTGATTAAAGTTAAAGTGACAAAACTTAAAATCATCAATACGTCGCCATACGGATGAATTACTCCGTAGGATTCGAACCGTAGCCTATTGGGATCAATATCTTCCATTCCCAATTTACAGAATCGATTTTGGTTACGATTTTTAAAACTCCAATTCTCAAGCTTTAATGGTGTTTTGATATATATACACATATACACACATATATATACTGAAATTTACATATATAGACATTGAGAGTGAGTTTAAATTACTCACAGAGATGATTATACAGAAATTTAAAGGCCGAGAACTTCCGCCGTAATAATCCGTAGTTGAGAATTTCCTCCTCCGTTCTTGATTTTGGTAACCCAATATGTGTATATATGTGTGTGTCTAAGTATGTGACTGATTATATATATATAATCTGAAAGTGTGTGTGTGTGTATGATCTTGAGAGAGCAAGAGAGTGATTGAGAGAATTTGAGAGAGTTTGGGAGTGAGAGATGAGAGGCTGTGAGTGAGTGATTGAGAGAGAGAAAGAGCTGCCGAGAGAGATGAATCAAATGGGGGATAAGTGGGTGTATAAAAACTATGCACTCAAGACTCCACTCACAAAACACTACACACACATTCCACTAAACACAGCACACACTGCACTAATTCCTTGGGTGTATTCCATGTGTACACAAGATACCCTTGTGTGTGTTGAGCTCACGCAATGATACACACACACAGGTAAAATTATACTGCCCATTCCCAAAACTGGTATATTACGGTTGAAATAAAAAAAAAATACAGAAAATTATATTAATGTAGGAATTCAATTCCCGGTTAAACAAAAATATAGATATCGATTTTGAAACCATAGAAAATGTTTTGAAAATTACAGTTTGACCCCAGATAATTATTACAAAGAGAAATTAAATTAAAATACTCATGGAAATAAAATGCAATATTTATTTATTAATGATAATAAAATACAGGGCGTTACACCCTACCCACCTTAACAGAGATTTCGCCCCGAAATCTGAGCTAACTAATCCTGAAACAACTCGGGGTATCTAGTCCTCATGTCTGACTCTAACTCCCACGACGCCTCTCCTTCGTCATGATGCCTCCACTGAACCTTAACCAAAGGAACGTCTCTTCTTCTCAGCCTCTTGATACTCTGGTCAAGAATCCTCACAGGTCTATCCTTGTAGACAACATTCTGACTTGTCTCAATATCATCAAAATTAACCACATGTGAAGGGTCCCGTATGTATTTCCTTAACATACTAACATGGAACACATTATGAACACCAGACATCTTTGGTGGCAACGCGAGCCGATAAGCCACTTTCCCAACACGCTCCAAAATCTCGAACGGTCCGATGAAACGAGGTGCCAACTTCCCTCTCTTCTGACCAAAACGTACTATTCCACGAACAGGTGAAACCTTAAGGAGTACGTGATCTCCAATGCTGAACTCCAAGTCCTTTCGACGTCGATCCGCATAACTCTTGTGTCTACTCTGTGCAGTTTTCATCCTTTCCTTGACCAGTGAAATCTTCTCATTGGTCTCTCTCACCAAATCTGGTCCTAACAGTTCTGTATCTCCCACTTCAGCCCAACACAATGGAGATCGACATGGCTGTCCGTACAAAGCTTCGAACGGCGCCATTCCAATACTCGAGTGATAGCTGTTGTTATACGCAAATTCAACCAAAGGTAAGTGCGTCTCCCAAGACTCTTCAAAGTCAATTGCACAAGCTCTGAGCATATCTTCCATAATCTGATTAACACGCTCGGTCTGCCCATCGGTCTGAGGATGGAATGCAGTACTCATCTTGAGCGAAGTCCCCATAGCCTTCTGCAGACTTTCCCAAAATCCCGAGGTAAAACGTGCATCGCGGTCTGATACAATTGACACAGGCGCACCGTGCAGTCGCACCACTTGCTGTAGGTACATTCGACTCATCCTTTCTACTGGGTAAGTCATATTGTACGCGATAAAGTGTGCAGACTTCGTCAAACGATCCACAATTACCCAGATCGCGTCATGATTCTGTTGTGACCGGGGTAATCCAACCACGAAATCCATAGTTATGTGCTCCCACTTCCATCCTGGGACAGGTAAGGGTTGTAACAATCCCGAGGGTCTCTGATGTTCGGCCTTCACTTGTTGACAAGTCAAACATTTAGACACAAACTCGGCTACTTCTCGTTTCATCCCTTCCCACCAGAAGTTTCTCTTCAGGTCTTTATACATCTTTGTTCCTCCTGGGTGTACTGTCAGTCTCGATTTATGTGCTTCTTCGAGAATTTCTTTTCTCAAACCTCCTGAATCTGGCACACACAATCTGTCTCGACATCGGTGCCCTCCATCGGCCCCAACCTTCCATTCTGTCGGGTCCTTCTCTAACATCTTGGCGAACCATGCTTGAAACTTCTCATTTTCCTTCTGGGCTTCGATGACTCGACTCACAAGTGTTGGTTGTACTACCAAGCATCCAAAGTGTTGCCCGATACTTCCCTCAGAAATCTGCACATCAAATTCTGCGATTGTCTCCAAGGCTTTCCATTCCCTCAACATCAATGAAGCAATCATTCCTTGAGGTTTCCGGCTTAGGGCGTCAGCGACTACATTAGCCTTACCGGGGTGGTACTCTAATGTGAAGTCGTAGTCCTTGATCAGTTCCATCCACCGACGTTGCCTCATGTTCAACTCCTTCTGAGTAAACAAATACTTAAGGCTTTTGTGGTCTGAGAACAGATCAAATTTCTCCCCATAGAGGTAGTGTCTCCAGATCTTAAGCGCGAACACTACTGCTGCCAGCTCTAAATCATGAGTTGGGTAGTTCAATTCATTCGGCTTCAACTGTCTTGAACCATAGGCGATAACCTTTCCGTCTTGCATAAGGACACATCCCAATCCTTGATACGAGGCGTCACTAAAAATAGTGAACTTCTCACCATTCCTTGGTATCGCAAGCACTGGCGCTGTTGTCAATTTCTCTTTTAATTTCAGAAAAGCGCGTTCATGCTTATCAGTCCATTCAAACTTCAAATCTTTCTTAGTTAAACCAGTTAACGGAGCTGCTATCTTTGAGAAACCTTCTACAAATCTCCGATAGTAACCAGCTAGTCCCAGAAAACTTCTGACTTCTGTAGCATTGGTCGGCCGAGTCCAATTCGTCACTGCATCGGTCTTTGATGAGTCAACCGCGATTCCTTGTTGAGAGATCACATGCCCGAGAAACTTAACTTCCTGAAGCCAGAATTCACACTTGCTGAATTTAGCATACAGGCGGTGATCCTTGAGAGTCTGCAACACGATCCTCAGATGTTGTTCATGCTCTTCCTCTGACTTGGAATAGATCAAAATATCATCAATAAAGACAATAACGAACTGATCTAAGTGTGGCTTGAATACTCTGTTCATCAAGTCCATAAACACAGCTGGAGCATTTGTCATCCCAAACGGCATTACTAAGAACTCATAGTGTCCGTATCTCGTCCTGAAAGCAGTCTTAGGTATGTCTTCCTTCCGCACCCTCAACTGGTGATACCCTGACTGTAGATCAATCTTAGAAAAGGTCGTGGCTCCTTGCAACTGATCAAACAGATCGTCTATCCGAGGTAAAGGATACTTATTCTTGATAGTAACCTTATTCAGTTCTCGGTAGTCAATACACAGCCGCATTGACCCATCCTTCTTCTTCACAAACAACACTGGTGCTCCCCAGGGTGAAGTACTTGGACGAACAAAACCCAACTTCTCAAGTTCTTGAACTTGTTCCTTCAGCTCCAACAACTCTGTAGGGGCCATCCTGTAGGGAACCTTGGTTATAGGTCGAGTACCTGGCACTAATTCCACACAGAATTCTATGTCCCTTTCCGGCGGTAATCCTGAAATATCTCGGAATACTTCCTCGAACTCGTTGATTACCGGTATAGATGATACTGTCACCTCTGCACCGACAACCTCAATGTTTGCTAGGCATCTAGTGAGGAACATATCACCCGAAGGGTTACATTGGAAATCGAAGAGTTGATTCCCCTTGTCCGCAAATGTGATCTTCTTCTTTGCACAATCCAACTTCGCATGGTTCTTCTCGAGCCAGTCCATTCCCAGAATTATATCGAACTCCTTCATCGACAGAACCACCAATCTCGCCAAAAGTTCGCGGTCTCCAAACCGAAGAGGACAATCCTTACACACATGTAATAACTTGACTGTGGTCCCTAAGGGTGAGACAGCACTCAAAGCTTCCTCTAAACGATGCGGTATGATACCCAACTTCTGAACGATCTTAACAGATATAAAAGAATGTGTAGCACCCGTGTCGAATAAAACTTTAACATGAGAGTTAAACAAAGTTAGAGTACCTTCCACTGCTCGTTGCTCGGGCGGTCCCTCCTCATTGGTACCTTCTTCATACCCTGCCTCCTCATAACCAGCAGCCTCGGGAATAACAGCATTCAGACGGGCTTGTCCTTGCTGACCATAGTTACCTTTCCTAGGAGCCTTGCATTCTGGACTTATGTGACCTGGCATGCCACAATTATAGCACACAACTCCTGGACGATCCGTACGCCTAGGTGCTCTGCAATCTTTAGCTCGATGACCGGGAACTCCACAATTGAAGCAGTTGTTGTTTTTGGCCCCTTCTATTGCTAGAGGCTGATACTGCTGAACTGCTTGTGTCTGTTGAGGTTTCTTCCCTCCATCCCAGGTCCTTTTCTGTCCTTGAGGGTACCCTGGTTTCTGTCCGGGATAACCCTTTTGCGGAGGTCGATTTCCAAGCGGCTTCGAATTCTGACACCCATCATTCTCTAACCCTGTAGCCAATCTTACCAGAGCTTCAAATGACTGGCCCAGATGCCCCATAGTCAAATGTCTGAGAGACAGGTTGAGACCTCGGTGATACTTCTTGATTTTCCTCTGGGGTGTGTCCACCATATGTGGAGCAAAGCGAGACAGACGCTCAAATCGAGTAGTGTACTCTCGGACAGTCAGATTCCCTTGAGTCAACTCCATAAACTCTTTTTCCCTCTTGTCCTTCTCTTCTTCGGGGAAATACTTCTCGAGAAACCTTTCTTTGAATACCACCCACGGCATTCTCCTTGCAGCTTCTTCCCCTATGGTCGCCTTTTCTGCATCCCACCAATCAGCCGCTGCATAAGACAACTGAAAGATAGCCAGACGCTTCTTCTCCAGATCAGTGCACTCTATGGTCTCAAAGATACGCTCCATCTGACGTAGCCACTGTTCCGCTTGCCAGGGTTCATCAGTTCCAGCAAAATACTCAGGTCGCAGAGCGCGAAACTCCTTGAGAAGCTTGTCTCCAGTCTGGTGGGCTTGCCTCCCATTCCCGTTGTAATCCCCATTCTGATTATTGTTCCTTGCGTACTGATCACTAACCCTCTCCAACCTCCTTACAAAAGCTTCGAACATCCCGGTTGGATCTATTACTGGCGGTGCATCTTCAATAGCGGGACGATTCCTGAGATTTCTTCTAGCCATCTGATCGAGAGAACGGTACCTATCCATCAATCAACAGAATTCGGTCAACCTCTCGAGAAGAAAGAAAATTCTAAACGATAGAAAACGACTAGACACGGAATAAAGTCGAACTATCTTGTCTCAATTCTATCTTAACGGGAGATCCTATGTGTTCTGGACAATTGGTCGAGCCATAACCTGGCTCTGATACCAAAAAGCCTGTCACGCCCCGACGTAGCATAATTCAGGAAAGCATTTAATTTCCTTTATGGACTCGTAGGTCGTGACAAGTGAGTATGACCAATTGTCCCTGCAACAAATAACTTAACAAACAATTCTAGAGCAAAGGATACTAACAAAAAAACATAAGCTCTGAAATAAAAACTTACTAAACTATTACAACAGTCATAGTCTTAGGCACAAAACGCCTAATTCAAATGTCTAAACTAGTTTATTACAAAACCCAAATTAAAAGACATGGAAAATATAAAGCAGCCTCCTGGAAAGTCTCCTGACTCTAAGTAGCATAGTCAAAATACCCTGGCTTCTCCTGACCCTGAAAATCTGGACATACAGTCCAGGACGCATCAACGCCGTCAGCTTATGAAAGCTGGTGAGCAAAATAAACAAGTGCTCGCAATGTGTATATAAGCATATAAAACAAAAGTCCATTTAAACATTAACAGTAATATATTCAAGGTTCCAATTCCAACATAAGCCATGGGGGAAAACATAGTAAGCAAGAATTTATGTGACCGTGTATGAACAATGTAACATCTCATCTTTCTGACTCTTTTCTCTCAACAAGACTCGACTTAACCAAAACCATTACCTCAGATACCAGGAATACTATCCGATCGATATCTAAGTCGAACACAACACTATCGCCTCCAATACCAGGAATAATATCCATCGATATCCGAAAACAGCGCCTTAGATACCAGGAAAACTATCCGATCGATATCTAAATTGTACTCAATACCATCGCTTCGGATACCAGGAATAATATCCATCGATATCCGAAACGAGCGCCTTAAATACCAGGAAAACTATCCGATCGATATTTAAGTCGTACACTAGACCGCCACCCCTTTACTCTTTTCACGCTTTCTCACACACATGCATGTTGACACAACCTCAACCCGAATATGTATATAAATGTTTCATAAATAACACCGTTAATAAATCACAAAACCGGATAATCGTACGAGCATAAATTTCGACCTTGGTTGTGCTTGTTCGTACAATTCTTAAAACATAAGCCTTTAAAAACAATACATTAGCCAAACAGTTCTTTAAAAACTTTTAAAACATTTTCCAAACAGTCCCTAATAAGAAAATACAAAAACTGCTTAAACTGCCAGGTCGCGCGAGCGGGCCGCGCGAGCGAGGGAGAGGGCATATCGCGCGAGCGGATCGCGCGCGCGAGGGGAAAGCCAGATCGCGCGAGCGGATCGCGCGCGCGAGGGGGCTGGACAGGTCGCGCGAGCGGATCGCGCGCGCGAAGGGGGAAAGGGTCCGCGCGAGCGGGCCGCGCGAGCGAGCCTCGCGCGAGCGGGTCGCGCGCGCGAGTTCTTGCAGAATGTTGTCTTCTTCGTCTTCTCCCCTGTTTCTGGTTTTGGACTGAAATTTACCCATTTCTGTTTTCTGTTTCAATTATGTCATATGATATACGGTTTTCTTCGGTTTTCCGCGTAGATTACGAATACGCGATCAATTTTAACTAATACGGATTGTATCTCTTGATTTTCGTGATTAAAGTTAAAGTGACAAAACTTAAAATCATCAATACGTCGCCATACGGATGAATTACTCCGTAGGATTCGAACCGTAGCCTATTGGGATCAATATCTTCCATTCCCAATTTACAGAATCGATTTTGGTTACGATTTTTAAAACTCCAATTCTCAAGCTTTAATGGTGTTTTGATATATATACACATATACACACATATATATACTGAAATTTACATATATAGACATTGAGAGTGAGTTTAAATTACTCACAGAGATGATTATACAGAAATTTAAAGGCCGAGAACTTCCGCCGTAATAATCCGTAGTTGAGAATTTCCTCCTCCGTTCTTGATTTTGGTAACCCAATATGTGTATATATGTGTGTGTCTAAGTATGTGACTGATTATATATATATAATCTGAAAGTGTGTGTGTGTGTATGATCTTGAGAGAGCAAGAGAGTGATTGAGAGAATTTGAGAGAGTTTGGGAGTGAGAGATGAGAGGCTGTGAGTGAGTGATTGAGAGAGAGAAAGAGCTGCCGAGAGAGATGAATCAAATGGGGGATAAGTGGGTGTATAAAAACTATGCACTCAAGACTCCACTCACAAAACACTACACACACATTCCACTAAACACAGCACACACTGCACTAATTCCTTGGGTGTATTCCATGTGTACACAAGATACCCTTGTGTGTGTTGAGCTCACGCAATGATACACACACACAGGTAAAATTATACTGCCCATTCCCAAAACTGGTATATTACGGTTGAAATAAAAAAAAAATACAGAAAATTATATTAATGTAGGAATTCAATTCCCGGTTAAACAAAAATATAGATATCGATTTTGAAACCATAGAAAATGTTTTGAAAATTACAGTTTGACCCCAGATAATTATTACAAAGAGAAATTAAATTAAAATACTCATGGAAATAAAATGCAATATTTATTTATTAATGATAATAAAATACAGGGCGTTACACTACTGAAGACGGGTAAGAAAATTACTGCTCCGACTAGTCAGGAGAACTTGTAGCTTGAGCAGTAGGCTGCCTCCATGACCTCCGAGCAAACGACGGTGGCGCTCACGTAACTTTTGGAAGGACAACGGCAAACCCAGTAGCAAATCAAAGCATTGTTGGCCTTGTAAGAAAAGCACCCTCAATCCGAGAACCAGACCGGGAAGAGTGCCCCTGACCGGGAGCTCGCAAGAGTCCAGAACCATACCCAGTCTACGTCGGTATCCCCGTCGGATTGGGAACATGCCCGGTATGGTGACAGTAGCAGAGAGCCCAAGCGCACCAAGCGGCAAGCTCGGATCAATCCTCGCCGGGTAAAAGATGCTAGAGACATCATCAACAGGCGATGCACCACTAGGAGGGAGGAATCAGGGCCAAAGCCCCAGGAATTAGCCAAAGACCCTATAGCCCGGAGCCGGGGAGATCTTAGGTATACGATTACCCGGAGCCAGAGTCTAGTTCTATCCCCGAGGATGACGCACTTCGAGGAGAAAGCATCATCATCAGACCCGACGTACCACTCGAATATGGAAAAGAAAACAGGGCGAGATGTAAAGGCCCAGATCAAGGACTTGCAACAGTAAATTGAAAAACTGAGCCGCAAGAAGCTCCACAATCATACCAATACAGAGACCGAGTCGCCCTACACCGCTCGGATCACCGCATTCCCCATCTCACAGAAATTCAAACTACCACATCTCAGCCCTTATGACAGTTCAGGGAGCCCAGTGGATCATGTTCGCACTTACAAGGCTCAGATGGCGGTAGTCACCATGATTGACGAGTTACTATGCCTGACCTTTCCTAGTACCCTTAAAGGCCCAGTTACGCAGTTGTTCCACGATCTGAAACCCCAAACGGTTGATGAGTTTAAGACATTGGGTAAGCTCTTCATCAGCCAGTTTGTGGGAATGCTTGACTGGTCACAACCGGACACCCAGCTACTTACCGTCAAGCAGCAAAAGGAAGAGTCCCTGAGGGAGTACGTGGACCGTTTCAATCAGTAGAGGCTCCAGATCCGCAACCTGAATTAAACAGCCGCAATCATGGCTTTTTGCTCAGGGGTTCAATATACCAAAGTTACAACGTCATTCCATCGTGACCGACCGGCAACCCTGGTGGAACTCTCAGGGAGAGTGGGGAAGTATATCGATACGGAGGAGTTTCGGAAGTCCAACCGCGCCAGCTTTACGGGAGAGGAGTCCTTGAAAGCTAAACGGAAACAAGAGGGCTCCGAGAAGGGTCCGGGAAAGAAGCCTAGACAAGATCAGTAGAGAGGTACTCGGGACCAGGCCCTGATTACCTTCACCCCACTTTTCCGCTAATCCACAAAGTTTTGGCCGCCGCAGAGATCCACAGGCTACTCCAGGAGCCCGCCAAGTTGAAAAGCCCGCCTGGTAAGAGGAACCAGGACAAGTTTTGCTGCTTCCACAAAGACCATAGGCATGACACGGAGGGTTGTTTTAAGCTTAAGATTGCCATTAAAAAGCTGATCGAGCAGGGCCACCTAGTTGAATTCGTGGCAGCTGACAGACGACCACGGCAAGAAACTCGGGCCCCTGAGCAACCATGACCCCTTGGGCAGATCAATGTAATCTCCGGAGGCATTTCAGGCGAAGGGGATTCACGGTCGGCAAGGAAGAGGCATGCCCGAGAGTCTCGATCGGATGTCCGGCATGTCCAATCCACCCGCTCTTCCCCAACCGATGTGTTGACGTTCTCATCCGAAGACATGCTAGATCTACACTACCCCCATGATGATCCGCTGGTAGTGACGCTCTCCTTAGCAAACTACGTGGTTAAAAGGGTATTGGTAGACACGGGCAGCTCCTTCGACATCATATTTGTCTCAGCATTCGATCAGCTCGGGATTTCCAGGGATCAATTCCAACCAATGGTCACTGATCTTGTCAGAATCAAGATATAAAAAGTGTTCTTTACTTTTCAAAAGATTTGAAGTGTGGAAGTAAAGGTCGAACCCACAGAGATTGATTAACTACAGCGACTTAATTTTAAAACCTAACTTTAGTTAATTATGAAAACGGATTTTGATTTGATTTTAATTAAACTAATAACAATAAAACTAAATCTAAACTATGAAAGCAATTAAAAGTGTTTTAAATAATGTTAAGTGAACCTAGGATTGTAACTCCACCACTAGCTTCATAATAAGGAATATTTATGAATTACTTTAGCTTACTAAGTTGGATGATTATGGGGAATTGTAGCTACAAGCCCAATTCCTCCGACAAGAAGATATTCATGGTTCAAGCACCAACATAATCCATCTTCGATTAGCACGAATTATCCCACACTAAACTAGGGTTGTGATCTAATCCGTCTAACCTAGGCATGGACTATTCGGATACTTGATAGCACAAATCAATAAAGCACCATCACATGTAAACAATCTAAACAAGCACAGCAAGCATACATCGTTGAGCACATCACAGTCAAAATAGATCTAAGACAAGAATAAATTCCGAAAGTAATGATTTAATCACTAGAAGTACGATTTATTTATAAAAATCCTCTAAACATGTGACTGTCATCCATACATAATAAAACTAAAATAAAACATAAATAAAACCATATTACTCGTCTAGGGCTTCATTGAAACCCTAGATCTATGATCTAGCCGTCCATGGAAGTGATGGATGGCAAGTAGTTGATGGAGGAGGCCATGGAAACCCTTTGTCTTCTTCTTCTTCTCCTTGCTTTCCTCCCTTCAATGGATGGAAGTATGGTTGTAGAATGTGTGTATATTAATTGCTAATAATGTCTAACCCTTTAATTGTAATAAAATAGGGTATATATAGATTTACAACATGTTTTGGAAGCCTTCCTAACCCGAAACGAACTGAAACTGATGTAATTTACAGTCTAGACGTCGTTCAGCAGTTTCGTTTGCACAGGAGTCTTCAGTATACTGAAATACGCATAATTGGTTTTTACACATATCGCGCGAGCGCGACATTTGGTACCTCGCGCGCGCGGATCGCGCGAGCGATTCTGGGATTCTCGCGCGAGCGGATCGCGCGAGCGATTCTCTGTTTTTCGCGCGCGCGGCTCGCGCGCGCGACTTGGCTTTTTCAGCTTCTTTCTTTATGCTTTTTCATCCTGTTTAACCTGGTTCATGTGATTTCTTCCAAATCCTGTCAAAAAATAGAAAACGAAGTAAAAATACACAAAAACAGGATAAAAAGTACTAATAAATGTGAACTAAGGCGTATAATTAGGATTTGTTCTCTCCCGATCACACCCCCAAACCTACATTTTGCTAGTCCTCGAGCAAAACTACTCATAAAAATCTACTCCATTTTCGCATGGATTACGATTGCATTTAGCATATGCAACAAGCCTTTTAAACCTCTAGGTGTCCCTAGTCGGACGAGTGAAGTCTCGTGAGGGTTCTCATCAACAAGTCTCCCACAACCATCTTTATTAACTTAGAAATTTAAAAACTTTTATTAAAAACAAAGAACATAATATTCAATACACCTTCATCATGTAACAAAGATTTGAAATAGAATAACGAACATAAAGAAACATAATGAAACATCCACCTAAATCATGAAAAATAATTCCAAGCACATGCATCGTATAAATCAATAGAGTTTCTCATAAAATTGCACGTGTGTGATCTGGTAGTCAAATGAACACACGTATGTCATGATCATGGAATATAAATCGGATAACCATCCAACTATGCTTCGACTACGAATCTCACAATTACTTACACTCTCAAATGAAACACTCAGAAACATGTGTAATTTTTCTAGTATATGGGAGCAAAGAAATATATTTTCAAAACGAGAAATGCTCACATATGACTCGAAAAAGATGCATGACACAAAGGAATAGTAGTCTCATGGATAGGATGCCAATAATCAAGAAAAATTAATCATTACCATGTTTTAATCCCCCTTCCATCGTTTTCATATCCGAACCATGTTTCCTAAGATCAAATAGGACTTTTCAAAGGTTGTAATGTGGCTCAGGCAATGAAAAATGATAGAACGGATTAATTGGGTAGGTTTAGAATGGCATTATAAGGCATGTTCGATCTCTTTCATTCTTCTTCTACAAACTTTCATCTTTTCTTTCTCTTCATTCCTTTTCATTCATTTTTCTTCTTTTCTTTCATTGTTTCAACCCTCCTCTTCTTTATTTTGTTTTCTTTTCCTTTTTCTTTTCTTGCTTCTCAAATGATTATTCATTGAATACCAAGCAACTACCCCACTAGCATCTTATTTTCTTCTTCTCAATCAACACATCGCCTTAATACTACTAAAAGTTGATCACTCTTCCAGTGGTATACTCCAAGTTGATCAAGTTGGAGCTTTTACAGAGGATAATGGTGAACCAAGAAAAAGAGGCATTGTAACGGCTCAAAGGGCGAACTAAGGAAATTTTATAATTTATCGGTCGGCAGTAAACAAAGAGGGCCTAAAATCATGTCCTAAAGTCGTATGGTTCTTCAGTGTTTACAATGGAAGATTATTTAGCATGGTAACAAATATTTTAACTTGACTATCAACAAAAACAAGAATAATGAGACTAAACAACAAATTAATGCGCTATTTCAATGAAATTTGACAAACACAAAATGTTTATAACCCTCTAAAAAGAAAAGATAGGCTCAAAAGCTCACTGGGCTTAGTCTCCACCTTGTGTTATCTGGAAATCCGAATCATATTATAGTTCACAACCAACATGTATTCAATCAACTACGTGCAGTGCATAGGTTTTATGCAAATCTATGATATAAAACTACGATTCAAACAATACATAACTTAAAATGTTACATCATAACTTCAGCAAATGTTTAATCACATCTTCCCTTGTTTACCATTCTATAACAATTCAAAGTTATTTAACAAGAAGTATCAAATTAAGATTGTAAAAACATCGGTAATCATCGTTTATTTAAACACACTTATTGAAAAATTTTAAAATTTTGCATAAAATAATGTGTATGTGTGTGCATACCCCCAAACCTAAACCTTTCATTGTCCCTAATGAAACAATAAAATGAAACAAAGGAGAGTAGGTAATAAAGGAACGATAGTACCTCGATCTCGGCAAGGAAAACAGGTGAAGGTATAAGAATATAGCGATAAAGTTCAAATGTACCTGTTAATACTAGAGAAAAGAAACTAAACAACGAAAAGATGAAAAACAACTAAAAGAAATATAAAGAAATTAACCTAATCTATACGATATAACAAAACAAAGAAAACAAAATAAACATAAACTAAAAAAAAGAAAATAAAGCATACGATAAAAGAAAATAAAACATAACCAGAATTATGACAACAAACAAAAACCTGATGGAAAAGGACCTAAGAAACAAAAACAGAAATGGAAAAACTACCTGATCAAGTATGGAAGACTGATATAGAAAACAAAAGAAAATATCAGAAAAATAGGGTATCGCGCGAGCGGCTATCGCGCGCGCGAATTCCCAAATTTTTTTTTTCTCTCTCTCGCGCGAGCGAGATACCTCGCGCCCGCGACACCAGGCGCGAGGAGAAGCAGAGGCATCATATAAGGAAAACAAAGAAAAACCACTAAGGGGCAAACTCGCGCGAGCGATGTCTCGCGCGAGCGGACCGCGTGCGCTATTTGGGTGTTTTCCATTTTTTAGCTAAAATTATGTATATAATATTAAAAGAAATTAATTCCAACCCCCAAACCTGTCCAGAATGTCCAAAACAGACTCAAACAGAGTCAAAAACGACCAAAAATAAGAAAAACGAACGAAATAAAGCTTGGGTTGCCTCCCAAGAAGCGCTAACTTTTACGTCTTCAGCTATACCGTTCTAGCTCAAGACTTACAGAGGTTGAAAATCAGACTTCGTACCCCTAAGAATATCAGGTAGAGCTCGATGGTAAGCAGAAATTACGTCGTTTCGAATTAATTCAATCGACGGTTTGTCAGTATGTTCAAATCGATTTCTTACCTTCCGAGTAGATTCGGCATTAGGGCTTGAGGTATGAGGGTTCATCCACACATCATCCGCTATATCTTTGTCGTTACTCAAATTTATTGCTTTGTTAGGCTCAATATTCCGTCTTACCTCACCTTCCGCCTCACATAGGTAATCGTCATCTTTAGGAGGTTGATCAATAGCGTTAAAAACGTTTAATTTTAAGTTCATGTTCCCAAATGACACTTTCATTACCCCCGTCCGGCAGTTGACCCGTGCGTTGGCCGTGGCTAAGAATGGACGACCAAGAATAACAGGAGTGTATTTTCTAGCATCTAGCATCGGTTCGGTGTCAAGGACCATAAAATCAACAGGATAGAAACATTGATCAACTTTTACTAAGACGTCTTCGACGATTCCTCTAGGTACTTTGACGGAACGATCCGCTAATTGAATAGTAGCGGCCGTAGGTTTATGTTCACCTAATCCTAGTTGTTTGTAGACATGATAAGGTAAGAGGTTAACACTAGCTCCTAAGTCAAGGAGAGCCCGATGAATGATAGTGTCACCTATGACACATGAAATCGTAGGTGTACCGGGATCCTTATACTTCGGAGGAGCGTGTTGAAAAATAGAACTTACTTTTTCCGTGAAGAAGACCTTTTTAGGAGTATGACTACGTATTTTGCGCTTTTGTGTGCATAGGTCTTTAAGACATTTAGCGTAAGCGGGAATTTGTTTAATAGCATCGAGGAAAGTAATATTAATTTTAACTTGTTTAAACACCTCGAGTATATCTTCCATTTTTTACCCTTTCTTGGGAAAATGTGACGGTCCCTCAACGTTTGGTGGATATGGCATTCTCGGAATATAATTCGTTGAGACCGGTTCATTTTCTTTTCTACTTTGATTCACGTCCTCACCCCTCTCTTTATTAGAGTTGATGTTCACATCTATCACATTCTCATTCTTATTAGGGGTTTCTATCACCTCCTCTCGTGTAGTCATCCTAGTTGAGACGGCGTTTACTTGTTCATTCTACCCCTTAACCTCATATTGTCCCTTAGGGTTTTGAATTGTTTGACTAGGCAACGTCCCCTCGTTTCTACGACTCACTACAGTAGCTAGTTGTCCCATTTGGGATTCAAGCTTCGCAATGGATTGTGTATGAGAGTACACTATTTGTGCTTGTGCCTGTACTTGCGTTTCAATTTTATTAAGGGATGCCAACACCTTTTCCTCAAAAATGTTACCCCTTGGAGGGTTCGGATTAGGATGCGGTTGTTGGTATTGATTAGGTTGAAATTGAGGTCGATACGCATTAGGAAAATTAGTCGCCTCATTAGGATTATTATTATTATTTTTCCACGAGAAGTTAGGATGGTTTCTCCATGGCGCATCCGGATTATTAGTAGTCGCATTATAATTATTTCGTGGGTATTGTTGAATAGAGTTAATGTGTTGCTCCACGAATTCTGGAAATTGACTCGCCGATGGACATGCAAGTATCGAATGTGAAGGATTAGAACATAATGCACAAATTTCACGAGCGGGTGGGGCTGTCGTTTGGTTCATTGTTAAAAGTCGGTCAAGTTTTTTAGATAATTCTTTTATTTCAATTGATTAACTTGACTCGAACTTTACCTCCCTCTTAGGTTGTGGGTATCCCTCAGAACGGACAGACACCGCTTGGTGCATCGAATTCTCGCTTAACGTTTCAAAAATTTTCCAGGCCTCATCGGCACTTTTGTGTAGGAAGGTACCCGCACAAACAGCATCGACGGTGTTACGGACCGAAGGAATAAGTCCCTCGTAAAAGACCTGGACCAACTGCCACTTAGGGACCTGATGATGTGGACACGAACGTAATAATTCTTTAAATTTTTCCCACGTATCATAAAGTGATTCCCCATCTTGCATAACAAAGTTTGTTATGGATTTCCTTATCTGATTCGTACGCATAATAGGGAAAAACTTTTGTAAAAATGCGGTGTATAAGGCTTCCCATGTTCTAATTGTGTTTGGCTCCAAAGATTGAAGCCAATATTTAGCTTTATCTTTTAAAGAGAATGGAAAGAGCCGCAATTTTAGTTCATCATCAGTTAAGTTTTGGATTTTCAAAGTAGAACATATATCTTGAAAATCTCCTAAGTGTTTATATGGATCTTCATTTAAACGGCCATGGAAAGATGGAAGTAGCGAGATGGTAGACGACTTTATCTCAAAGTGAGATGCCGTCGCCTCCGGTAAGTCGATACAAGTTTGTGGCGTGTAAGTCGTCGGAATAAAATAATCTTTAAGTGGAGGAGGTGGTGGTATATTAGGATTATTCAAATTATTTCCGTTGTTATTTTGGTTGTTATCGTTATTATTTCCAATGTCTGCCATTTTAATCGGTTCTATGTTATGAAAGCGTGGTTTCTTTAATCTTGTAAGGGTACTACGTATTTCAGATTCAAATAAAGACGTTGGTTTTGGTGTCAAATCGTCGTCTATTAAAATTCGTGTTCTAGAAGTTAAGTTGGAAGACTTGTTAAGTCTTAATGTACGTTCAAGTTCAGAGTCAAAAGGTTTTAATTCCGGTTTATTTGAACGTGTACCTAACATAAACTAAAAGAAAGTAAACTAAAAACAAAAACTGACTCAACTAAAAAAACAAATAGCTATCACGCAACTAAGATAACAAGCACTCAACTACTGTGATGCATGAATATTATCCTGTAATGCAATGACCGCGTCAAGCCCAGCGCCCCGGGTTTCCTAGCTAATGCAGTGCAATTAACCCTAAACTAATGCAAATAGTGCGTCACAGCGCCCTGGCTTACAGTGGTTTAAAGCGAGTTTCACAAGAAGCACTTTACTTTATTTTATTTATATTTTTATTTGCGTAAGCTCCTTTGATGTAATTAGCTGCTCCACTCGGAAACGTTGACTACAAAATAAAAGAACAAGTTAGTAACTAAAAACAAAACGGAAAATAAAATAAAAAAAATAAAAAATAACCTAATATTTACAAATTAACTAAACTAAGATTATAAAACTAAAGGTAGTAATGCAATCCCCGGCAACGGCGCCAAAAATTGATCTTGTCAGAATCAAGATATAAAAAGTGTTCTTTACTTTTCAAAAGATTTGCAGTGTGGAAGTAAAGGTCGAACCCACAGAGATTGATTAACTACAGCGACTTAATTTTAAAACCTAACTTTAGTTAATTATGAAAACGAATTTTGATTTGATTTTAATTAAACTAATAACAATAAAACTAAATCTAAACTATGAAAGCAATTAAAAGTGTTTTAAATAATGTTAAGTGAACCTAGGATTGTAACTCCACCACTAGCTTCATAATAAGGAATATTTATGAATTACTTTAGCTTACTAAGTTGGATGATTATGGGGATTTGTAGCTACAAGCCCAATTCCTCCGACAAGAAGATATTCATGGTTCAAGCACCAACATAATCCATCTTCGGTTAGCACGAATTATCCCACACTAAACTAGGGTTGTGATCTAATCCGTCTAACCTAGGCATGGACTATTCGGATACTTGATAGCACAAATCAATAAAGCACCATCACATGTAAACAATCTAAACAAGCACAGCAAGCATAGATCGTTGAGCACATCACAGTCAAAATAGATCTAAGACAAGAATAAATTCTGAAAGTAATGATTTAATCACTAGAAGTACGATTTATTTATAAAAATCCTCTAAACATGTGACTGTCATCCATACATAATAAAACTAAAATAAAACATAAATAAAACCATATTACTCGTCTAGGGCTTCATTGAAACCCTAGATCTATGATCTAGCCGTCCATGGAAGTGATGGATGGCAAGTAGTTGATGGAGGAGGCCATGGAAACCCTTGGTCTTCTTCTTCTTCTCCTTGCTTTCCTCCCTTCAATGGCTGGAAGTATGGTTGTAGAATGTGTGTATACTAATTGCTAATAATGTCTAACCCTTTAATTGTAATAAAATAGGGTATATATAGATTTACAACAAGTTTTGGAAGCCTTCCTAACCCGAAACGAACTGAAACTGATGTAATTTACAGTCTAGATGTCGTTCAGCAGTTTCGTTTACACAGGAGTCTTCAGTATACTGAAATACGCATAATTGGTTTTTACACATATCGCGCGAGTGCGACATTTGGTACCTCGCGCGCGCGGATCGCGCCAGCGATTCTGGGATTCTCGCGCAAGTGGATCGCGCGAGCGATTCTCTATTTTTCGCGCGCGCGACTTGGCTTTTTCAGCTTCTTTCTTTATGCTTTTTCATCCTGTTTAACCTGGTTCAGGTGATTTCTTCCAAATCCTGTCAAAAACTAGAAAACGAAGTAAAAATACACAAAAATAGGATAAAAAGTACTAACAAATGTGAACTAAGGCGTATAATTAGGATTTGTTCTCTCCCGATCAGTCACTCCCCTGGTAGGGTTCAACGAATCCAGCACCCAACCACTCGGTACCATCGAGCTCCCAATCCTTATGGGAGCCTACCCTCAGCAGGCATCTGTACTGGCGAGCTTTGTGGTCGTGGAAGCTCCATCTGCCTATAACGTCATCCTTGGAAGGCCAACCCTCAACCAAGCCAGGGCGGTCGTATCAACGCACAGCCAGTTGGTTAAATTCCCAACCCTCTAGGGGCCCAGGAGCCTACGCGGAGACCAAGCCGTTGCTCGGAGTTGCTATGTCAGCTCTCTACACCGGGAGGCCATTGCTGAAACACTGAATGTCCAGGAGATGGACCCGAGGGATCAAAGCGACCGAGTAGGATCGATTGGGGATCTGGAACAGGTGATGCTAGACCCGCAACTCCCCGACCGAACAGTCACCATCGGCACCCAACTGGAGCCTGGCCTCAGGGAGAAGCTAATTCAGTTCCTACGATTGGGTGAAGATGTGTTTGCTTGGTGTTATGAAGACATGCCCGGGATTGACCCCCGTGTAATGTCTCACTGACACAATGTCAACCCAGATTCCCGGCCTGTGAAGCAAAAGAGACAGGGCATGGCCCTCGAGAGGCAGAAGGCAGCATGCGAGGAGGTCGATAAACTCCTCAAAGCGAAATCTATCCAATAGGTCCACTATCCCGACTGGTTAGCGAACGTAGTACTGGTCAAGAAAAGCAACGGGAAGTGGAGGATGTGTCTAGACTTCACCGATCTGAACAAAGCCTGCCCCAAGGACTACTATCCACTCCCCAGGATAGATCTCCTTGTGGACTCCACAGCCGATTATTCGCTCCTCTCATTCATGGACGCCTACTCTGAGTACAATCAGATTAGCATGTACCCCGGGGACGAAGAAAAAACTTCGTTGACCACGGATCAGGGGACCTATTGCTGCAAAGTCATGACGTTCGGCCTCAAAAATGCCGGGGCAACCTATCAACACCTGGTCAATCACTTGTTTAAGGACTTGATCAGAAAATCCATGGAGGTCTACGTTGACGATCTGCTGGTTAAAAGCCGAGACGAGTCTGATCATCTTGAGCATTTAGCCGGAGCCTTCAGGATTTTGAAAAAGTTCGGGATGAGGTTGAACCCGGCCAAGTGCACATTTGGCATCTTCAAGATCCTTCGTAAAGCTTTTCAAAGGTTAGAAGAATGCGAGGAAGCGTTCCAGGAACTCAAGAAGTACTTGGCATCGCCCCCTCTACTCAAAAGGCCCACGCCGGGTGAAGAATTATTCTTATACTTAGCGGTGTCACGCTCGACGGTCACTCGGCACTCATTCGGGAAGAGCATGGGATACAATTCCCGGTCTATTACATAAGCTAGGCACTTTAAGGCGCAGAAAGTAGGTACTCCCGCATTAAAAAGCTCGCCTTCGCCTTCATCACTTTAGCCCAGAGACTTCGCTCGTATTTCCAGGCCCACATCATCGTGGTCCTTACAGATCAGCCCCTCCGTAAGATCTTGAGTAAGCCTGAAATGTCTGGGATGCTCGTCAAATGGGCCTTGGAGTTAAAGGAATTTGAAGTGGTTTACAGACCCCGCACAGCAATCAAGGGACAGGCAATGGTAGACTTCATTGTTGAATTTACATACCAAGAAGACCCAGTTGAAGAAACCGCCCCGCCTTACTGCCAGGGCTACAGCCAGATATCCCGACTTGGGTAATTTATGTGGATGGTTCTTCCAACAAACAAGGTAGCAGAGTAGGGATCATCTTAACCACGCCCGATGGGATCCAGCTCGAGTATGCGCACAGGTTCAGATTCAAAGCCTCCAATAACGAGGCCGAATACGAAACCTTATTGGTCGGGTTATAAATGGCAACCTCAATGGGCGTACTACAAATTCAAGGTTACAGCGACTCCCAGCTCGTGGTGAATCAAGTCAACCAAGAGTATGAGGCTCGAGAGCATAATATGGTAGCTTATCCCTTGTCCAAGCAGTTTCAAAGAAGCTTCAGGGGTTCTCTGTCACGTAGATACCTAGGGAGGAAAACACTAGGGCTGACTGATTAGCCAGCCTCGCTTCATCTTCTGAGTCAAACTTGCCCGGGATAAGGATAGAATACCTACCCGAGCCAAGTGTGTTCAACTTAAAATGCATGGAGATCGAACCGGCCACCCCAGAACCTAGCTGGATGGTTCCAATCATCGAATTTCTTGCAATAGGCGCGTTACCAGACGGAAAGGAAGATGCCCGCCGGGTTAAATACCGAGCGGCAAGGTACCTCATCATTGACGACATCCTCTATAAAAGGGGATTTTTTATGTCGTACCTCTATTGTGTCCATCCTACACAGGTCCAAGCAATACTATATGAAATCCATGAAGGGGTGTGCGGGAACCACATCGGAGGCCTGGCACTCTCACGCAAAGCACTGCTGCAAGGTTACTATTGGCCGACCATGGCCAAAGACTCTCAAGAATACGTCAAGAGGTGTGATACGTGCCAAAGATTTTCTCCCATGATCAACCGTCTGGGAGAACTTCAGATGCCAATCCTTAGCCCCTGGCCGTTCGCTCAGTGGGACATTGACATTGTCGGCCCCCTACCAACGGGAAAGGGACAAGTCAAGTTCGCTGTCTTAGCCGTGGATTTCTTCACCAAATGGGCAGAGGCCGAGCCCTTGGAAACAATCACCGAGAAAAAAATGGAAAACTTCATGGGAAGGAATATCCTCAGCAGGTTCGGCATCTCCCAAGTTCTGGCTAGTGACAACGGTAGGCAATTTGATACCTTGGTATTCAGGCAGTTCTGCTAGGGCTACAGGATGTCCAATCACTACTCATCCCCCGAGCACCCCCAGGCCAATTGCCAAGCCGAAGTGACCAATAGGACAATTCTTCAGTTAGTCAAGACGAGGCTTGAAAGTGTAAAAGGACTATGAGAAGAGGAACTACCGACCCTCCTATGGGCCTATCGCACTATACCCCGAGCGGCAACAGGCGAAACGCTATTCTCCCTAACCTACAGCTTTGAGGCGGTGGTCCCCATGGAGCTTGGGTTACCTACTTACCAGGTGGCAAATTTCAGCGAGTTAGACAATGAGGATGCCCTAAGGGCGGAACTCGACTTGATGGAGGAGAAAAGAGACCGGGCAGATCTCAAAGTGGCATCCTATAAGCAAAGAGTCTCCCGATACTATAACAGCAAGGTAACGTATTGCAGTTTTTAGATGAGAGATCTGGTCCTGAAGGCAGTTAACCAATCCACGAAAGTCCCAAGCCATGGGAAGTTGGGGCCAAACTGGGAAGGTCCTTACCTAGTTACCCGAGTGAACCGCCCGGGTACCTATTGGTTACAAACTCTAGATAGGCACGACCTCTCTCATCCTTTGAACGTGTAGCACCTCTGCAAGTACTTCCAGTAAAGCATGACAATAGTGTTGGCTAGGAACTATGTAGCTTGACCCGAGCATATCTATTCATATAGTAATAAAAGTTTCATTCGCCAAACAACTCTTTTCCATGCTTGCTCACTAAAAAGACCTCGGGGTCAAACCCCAGGCACTTAAAAAGACCTCAGGGTTAGACCCCAGGCACTTAAAAAGACCTCGGGGTCAGACCTAGGCACTTAAAAGACCCCGGGTCCAAAACCTGAGGCACAGGTTTCGCTTAGGTCCAACCTACAAGGGGGGAAAATGCCCCCTAAGTGGCTGATGATGCAAGTCCTAAACGACCCTGCAACCACTCACGTTCTAGGTTAGTTTCCTACAGTCATCCCCTCTATACGCCTGCCTTAGCAAAAGCTTAGGGGACAAGGTAGACTAAACAGGAAATCACACCGGATACTAACAGGAGTTGGAATCCTAGAATAATTCTAACATTGCTAAAGTACCTACAGTACCCAGAGAAATTGGTACCATACCCGAACGAGACCCCTACATCAGGTCCCTAAAAGACCAAGTGATCACTGCCAGTTATAGTCCTAACTTTTGCTAAGTCAGGGTTCCTACGGGATTTACAACCGGTCGGTCACAGGCAATCACAAACAGGCACAAGTGCAGAAATAGTAAACAATTGGAAAGTTGGTCTCGATGACCTTTTCATTAATTAAAGACAATTTAAACAGGGCCTGGGGGACAATTGTAGTAGCCTCCCCAAAAAAAAATTTACAACATAAAAAGAAAATAGGTCGGGGACCTTAGTCATTCACTTCGACCACATCTTCAGTCTCCCCAGCCTCTTCCCCTGGGATAGCTCCTTTTTCGGTTCCCAAGCCCCCGCCCAAGGCAGGCTCAATAGCTCCAGAACCAACAGGAGGATCCTCACCCGCCATAGGACCGACGTCCCAGTAGTCCAAATTAATCCCCTCGTAGGATGAGATGTCCCACTCGGGGTGATCCTGGGCAATCCGCTGCTTCAGATCCTTGTAGCCTGGAAGAAGCCGTCGTCAAACACCTCTTCAATGGCCCCTACAGTAGTCACTTCAACCGCGGCCTTTGCTCGGGCCCCTGCCGTCGCCGTGAGGGCTCGGGAAGCTTCCAAATTAGCCTGGGCAGTCGCCAATTCTGCCTGGGCTGCACCAAGGCTCAGAGCCAAGCCCTTCACCTTATCCTTCTCCAAGGCTAAGGCATTTTGCCTGGCCTCTGAGGTCGCTTGCTCCTCAGACAGAGCGACTTCAGTAGTAGCGCCCCTCCCTGCCAAAAAGGGCAGAAAGTATACGGTATTAAAGACAAGGTGACACTTGGTCAGAACTACTCGGGGACAGCCCGCTCAGTTCAACCTATCTAACGTACCTCCCAACTTGAAGAAAGAGTAGAACCTGAGAAAGAAAAAGTCCCAATCCCGTTGTAACCCAGCTTCGCTCAGACAAGAAGAGAAAAAGGAAGATGAAGAGGATGATGAACTGAAATTGAAAAGGGAACACTTACAAGGGTTATCGCAGAAGAAGAGCTCGGGAAGCTTTACCGGACACTTTTTCTGCTCTCAAACCGCTCAGTATCTCTTTCAATTGGTAGCAAGAATCCTAGAAATGAACAAGTATTCTTTATATAGGGAGTGCAGACGGTCCAGATCAAGTTAGATCTAATGGCCAAAAAATTTTCCCGCCTAAACCTTTCGACAACTGTCATCTCGGGCACACAGAACGTCGCCTCAAAAGACGCACCCAATTAATGCCAGACGTGATGGTCCAGTTGTGACATGACTGTTTGGTTACTAGCCTTGTTGGATCCTGACTAGGCTAATAACAAGGTGACATATGGAAAAAGTTGGTCCTAGGCCCACATAGATACCGCCCAAATCCTGACCACGAAAGACCAGCTTGATCGGTCATGACCCGGGTAACAACCCAGGGCCATCTCCCAAACGGTTTTCTGTCAGAAGCAGTCTTAATTTTCAAACCTCATCCAATAGAGCATCCTATCAGTTTTGAAAATGGGGGGCAACTGATATGCACAAAAATATGAGGTCAAAGTCAGGCCTCGCCACCTCAGCAAAGAGAAGCCAGGTCATCTTAATTTGGACTGACGACATAGCATCCCGTGTTGTGACGCAAAACCACCTGGGATGGCCGTAAGCCCAGTCATTCTTTCCTGATGGACCCCACATGGGCGCGCCCCCAGTAGGCGTGGTTACTTGTTCAACAAGCCTCCAGGCAGTTTCCTAGCCCAGTTAGAAGACTAAATGGAAGGAGCAGGCAGTTTCCTAAACTACTTAGGAAACATCCCTATATTCATGTAAATCAGGTTGTAAATAGATTAGGCTTCCTAATATACAAACTTACCATGTACGGGTGGTCTCTTGAACCTATAAAAGAGGCTGCTCACCCCCATTAAAGGGGGAGGGCATTCGAACAAAAATAATAGCATATAATTCTCACTCATACGCATACATCCGGTCGGTTTTACTGGTAGTGCCGCCCAACTGTTGGCTCACCAAGTCCACCAGTGATCTGCTAGTGAAGCGCACTGACGCAATCGTGGACGTAGGTCGCCTCATTAATGGGACCAAACCACATACAAGCTCTTGTGTCCCCCATATCCCTCTTTTAATCTCTCTTACCAATTTTTGGCATCATCACATAATATAAGCTCCATGCTAAGAATGGTAATGGGATTTCTACTATGATGTTCTTCTATATTTCTTTCCTTTTATTACTTTGATTTCAAGAATGGTAGTGTACTATGATTAAAAGAGAGAGTAATGGAGAGAGAGATATAGCAATAGAGGGAGAGAGCTTTGAGTTTGCTTTGTGAGTTATGTGCATATGAGGTCTGTGAAAGTCATACATATATAAAATATATGCCCTTTGGAAGATTTTGGGGCCAACACACTTGTGGACTCAAAACTATACACCACGCACACACTTAATCACCACGAGTTGTTCATCATTGCACTCAAATGATTCAAGTTAGTTTCTATAGTGTGGTTAGTTCTTAAGTTAGTTTAGGTAATTTAGTTATGCTAGTTAGCTTTGGGAAAAATATTCCGAACAAAATCATTAGGAATAAAGTAGGCGGTCTAACATTATATATTATAAATGGCTTTTATCCCATATCATACGGTATTTTAGGGGCGCAATCTTAAGTACTAATACAATTAAAATTACTAAGGGTTTACAAAAAAAGGTAATGCATTAATAAATGTTCACACAAATATTATTTATTTATTAAAATGAAATTACAACTAAAATAATTCGTGCTAGTAAAAAAAGTCGGGCATTTTATTTTTTATTACGGATGTGAAAATATATGTTGCTACAAGCCATTAGTTAGAGAAGTATCAAGCAGTCATGTATTGCTGATTCCACTATGGAAGCCAAGTATATGGTTGCTTCGAAAGCCGCTAAGGAGTTCATTTGGCTTAGAAAATTCCTTATGGATCTAACAGTAGTACCAGCGGTACAATTGACTATTACCCTTTATTGCGATAATAGCGGAGCGGTTGCTAACTCAAAGGAGCCTAGGGCCCATAAGAAGGGAAAACACATCGAGCAAAAGTACCGCATGATACGAGAGATCGTGCAAAGTGGTGATTTTGAAGTGACCAAGATAGCATCAGCAAATAACTTGGCAGATCATTTCACCAAGAGCTTACCAGCCAAAACTTTCAATAGGCACTTAGAAGGGATATGAGTGAGGTGTGTTGCATCATGGCTTTATGTCTAAATGGGAGATTGTTAAGGATATACACTAAAAGCCATGCTTTATGTAGTCAATTTATTATTCATTTAATAAAATCAATTCCATTTTAATGAGAATCTGTGTGGGCAATGTTTGCATTATATACATGTGTGTCTCTTATTCTATGTAGCAGGTGATTTGGTGTGTAGAGTTCGGCTTATACATAGAAGATCAGACCATTGGATCTTGTAGA
Source organism: Hydrangea macrophylla (assembly GCA_033977485.1). NCBI lineage: Eukaryota > Viridiplantae > Streptophyta > Magnoliopsida > Cornales > Hydrangeaceae > Hydrangea > Hydrangea macrophylla. The sequence goes on along the minus strand of CM066984.1, from coordinate 79,365,501 downwards.
ATATAAGTTTTGGTTTACAGTCTTAGATGGGATTAGACACACCATTAGTAGGATTGCAGCATGGTGGTGCAGTAGGTTTGTCTTGGTTAACGGTATAATTTCAACTCACTATGTTGGTACACTTTATGTATTAAACGGGACTGACTTGGGGTAATTATCTTTGTACTAACTTATTAGATAATTAACACCTCATGGTTATTTTTGAGTGCTTATGCTCTAAATCCTAAGTTAATTTATAGACACGTACATTTGATATTTACACTTTGATCCCTAAAAGGAAGAGTTCCTTAAATGGGTCAATATCTCATTGGATTGGATGACAATATTAATTGTGTGGTAGATATTAATTAATAATGGAATCCACGTCTTAGTTTTGGGATTAATGATATCCCCTTGAAGAAGCTTATAAGTTTTGATTATGTCAAACCCTGCAGATGGATTTTGTATGCGACATATCAGATAAGTTAAGCAGAGGATCTCAAGAAAATATTTAGATGTTAGTTAAATATGATTGTCAATAATTATATTTAATTAATCGATATATGTAATCTTAACGTGGGGAGAAAATAAGCATTTAATAATAGATCAAAATATATTTTTGAGATAGGGTAGGAGTGCAATTATAATTCTTTAGTTGTATGAATTATAATTTATGGAAATAAGAATATGATTCAGTTCGAATTATGGTTTCCTAATTCCATAAGGAAGCTTGTTCCTTATTGACTTCTTATGGTCCCTATCATAGCCTACATATATGTTGCTTTGGCTCTCCTCTCGTTTTGTATTTTTCTATAAAGAGTATTATAACTCGGAATAGAAAAAAGAGTGTAAAAAGGAGAGAGAAGAAAAACAAAGGATTTTGGAAGAGCCCACATGCAGTTCTGGCAGCAGAGGAATCCGGTAGAAGATCGTGAGCTATTATCGAGCCCGTGTTCTCAATTCGTCTACTATAGCAATCTATTTTTGTAGTTCAAGGTAACCCTAGTTCTGCCCTTGTAGGATTATTGTAGCTTTCATAAAATTTTTGCAGTACCAATTTATACGCACTGTCAACAGATTCTGGGAATGCAGTTTTCTAACAGTGGGTACCTCGACCAAGTATATGGCCTAGAGAGACCAAGTCCACTTGATCGATCCCACACCAAATCTCATGTCAACAACCACGAGTGAGGTTTACCACCCACCATTAGTCTTTTATTTGATCCAATCGATTTGAGTTACTTGTAATAGATTCAATGGGGCTTTTATCTATACCCGAGGCTACAATCAATGCCCATGGTCCATATCCGAGGCTACACGAGTGAGTAATTCATATTTATCCCACAAGGCTAAATCCAGAGAGATCCTCACTAATAGAGTCACCACTTATTTTGATAAAGAAAACTAAATCTTTCAAGTCCAATGTAAGAGTGCACTGCCCCTTCGTCACCAAAGAACTTGGTTTGGGGTTTAAAGTGCGAGAGAGGAAGGAGCTAGATCATGCTAAAACACCCCTCTCACCCCCATCGTGAGATGAGCCTCTACTCAACTCTCAAGGTGATTGACTAGACATTAAGTGGACCGTTTCATTTATTTCTAATGCAATCCTAATTCAAGTTATACACATCTAAAGAAAAGAAAAGAAAAGGCGTGGAAGAGACTGTACAGTTATCACATAATGTAATTGCTAAAAAAATAATTCGAGGACTAAACGTATTACTACACTCTCCTATGCATATAAATAAATCAAAATAAAAGGAAACATGAAAAACGAACTCAAAACCATAGTAACACATGAATTCTATGCACAAGTAATCATATAAGAAATTTTAACTGTATTTTATCCACCTACATATGCTTCTATGTGATCCTAAGAAAATAGTAAATAAAAGAAAATTTAGGAACATACCAGGGATAGCATAGCATTTCCAATAATTCCTAATTAACCATGGTTAGGACAATAACAATGTAATAAATAGGATAATCAAGGTTAGTACCCTACTATTGTAAGCATGGATAGCATGTATGTATGTCCAAACATAACTACTATGTGGAGTAGTATGCATGTGAAACCTAAGGTGTTATCCCTAGTATGGATAACCTATTATCCTAAGTGAGGAATGTGTGCATTGTATGCATGTGCACGGATATATGGATATGAATTAACTAATTCATGGATATAAATTCTACTATGCATGGATTTCCTAAAGCAAACTCGAAGATCCAGATTAGGGTCTCATTATGCCATGCCCCGGATTAAGCCAAAAATAGGGGAAAATAAAAATTTTCCTTCATGGGTCCATAGACACGTGACGGGTTGAAGATTACTCCTGATTGTCCTTGACAGCATAAAAACAAGATTTCATAATAATAAAGGCATGTTTCTAATTCAAACGTAGCATAATAATAAACATAACTGAGACGTACATCAAACCATATTTTACAGACCCTGATAATTCCAAAAGAAACTGCAATTTTTGTGACATCCAGTGTCATAAAATTTGGCAACTATTTATTACACCATAATAGAAAAGATAAATAGAAAGTTAAAAGCTCCATCTTCAACTCGCAAACCCATAGTAAATTCCCGTAGTAATCTTCTCCCGAGTATTCCCTTTCATAGTCCTCCTCAAGCTGAGTCTCACGTGCTAAACCTGTCATCGCTAGACATGGAAGGTCCAGCGGTATAAAATGCCATCAGCTTTAATACAAGCTGAGTGAGTAAAAGTTCTTACGAAGTACCGTTAGCAACAGTCACGTAGATATTGCGTTCATTATTCCTTTGTTGCCTTATAAACATCTTTTAAATTTTAAACACCCAAACCATGGAAAAGATACAAACTTACTAGATAACTGACTCAACCCACGACTTCTACACCATAACTCCCCCTTCTACGTAATTTATGACTTAAACCATATAATAATTCACCTTGCAACTGTCAACTCACTTTACAACCGTTAACTCACTTTATAGCCGTTCACACTTTATAGCTACTATCTCACTTTACAACCATTACTAACTCACTTTACAGCCATTGACTCACTTTACAACCAACACTAACTCGCTTTATAGCCATTAACTCACTCTACAACCATCACTAACTCACTTTACAACCGCGTAACATTAATCATCACATCACCCTTTGTTGCTAACATATAGCACAAGGGCATATATCCAACAACCTCATTGTAGACACTTGATACCAATATTAACAATTAATAGGACTCCCATGACTTGACAGATTTTCTAAAGACACACAATCAAAATGCCCAAACCGACATCAAGAAAACTAATCCAAGTACAAGGGTTTACTATGCAAAGCACAGTGAACTAGTCGTAGAGTTACTAATAAGATTCGATCTTATTACGCGTAGATTATTCTCATTATCAGAGTCAGCGTATCATAGAAAACATCGTCATTCAAGTTCAAGACTAATACTCAAGTCAACACATTTGCAGTTAACAGCTTAGTAAATACTTTGAGTACATGTGTGTCCAAGTAAATATGTAGAGTTTTAAGACAAAGTCAACACATATAAATAGCAACATTCCTCTGTTCAATCATAACAAAATAAGAAACACAACAATCTGAGAGGCTCGAGCGCTCAGGGAGCTCGAGCATTCCCACTAAGCATGAGCGCTCAAGTTTTGCAGTAAACAGATTCCTGTTTGAACTACACATGCAATTTTGTAAATTTGTTCTAAGGATACATGCAAGCCATGAAAACTTGTAAAACTATGTATTAAGGATTGTAGATGAAAATCCATACTCATACCAGCTTAGGATATGTTTTGATGATCATAAAAGCTACTACTACATGAAAAAATAGCTTAATTCTTAGTTTCCTTTTTATTCAAGAACTATGACAATATGTATACCACGTGCATGTGAATAAAATCATGTACAAACTGATCCTATAGGTTTCTAAGTGGGAAACTATACTCACAAAGTACTAGGGAGTGTTTGGATGATGAAATATGTGTATATATGTGTTGAGAAAGCTTGATATGGAGCTAGCTAACTTTAAATCTTCTTTTTCTTTTGCACTTGATCAATAGGATGATCAAATTTGAAACTAAACTTCAATTCTTTATGTTGATTTCCAACAATAAAGGGGGTATAGAAAAAGTGTGTGCATGTGTGTGTGCATGTATGTGTATGGGTGTATGTGTGTGAAATTCTTATATTCAAGCATGCAAGTGTGAGAGGATGGAAACATGAAAGAGATGAAGTTCTCTCTCAAGCTCTCTGTTTTTTCTGGTTTAAAATACAACAAAATGCAGAAAATGATTGGTATTTATAGACTTTAAGACCTAAGGTAAAATAGTCATTTCACCCCTTTACAAGCTCGAGCACTCGCGTGTCTCGAGTGCTTGGGCCTCGAGCGCTTGGGTCAGCCTTCTAAGCAAAGCTTTCCCAAGGTCTAAATACATACATCCAACAAAAAGTAAATCATGTAGGAAAAAAGAAATAAGGAAAAATGAATCTTAATATAATAGAAAGCATTACAAAGAGAAATACAGAAATTCGAAAAATTAGGTAAGAAAAATACTGGTGCTACATCTCTCCACCACCTATCAAAATATTTTATTCTGAAATCTAAGTGAGCTATTCTTGGAATAACTCTGGATACTTTTCTCGTTATTTTTATTCCATCTCCCAAGAAGCTTCTCTCTCGTCAGGATGGATCCACTGTACTTTCACCAAGGGAATCTCCTTGTTTCTTAACTTCTTGATCACTCTTCCCAAGACACGCACCAACTTTTCTTGATATGACACATCATCATTCACCTTGATATCCTTGAAGTTGATCACTGGTACAGAACTGTGAACGTACTTCCTTAACATGCTTATGTGAAAGACATTATGTACTCTAGACATTCTTAACGGTAGTGCGAGTCAATAAGAAACTTGCCTAAGCGATCAAGGATCTCGAAAGGTCCAATGAAGCGAAGTGATAGCTTCCACTTCTTCCTTCCAAATCTGACCACACCTCAAACTGGGGATACCTTGGGAGACACGCGATCTCCCACCCTGAACTCTAAATCCTTCTGGTGTTTATCTACATAGCTCTTTTGCCTGCTCTGGGCAGCTTTCATCTTCTCTCAGACTATGTTGATTTTCTTACTCATTTCTCGAACCATGTATAGTCCAAGTAACTTACCATCTCCTACTTTGGCCTAACATAGAGGTGAATGGCACAGTCTTCCATACAACGCTTCAAACTGTGCCATCCCTATGCTCGAGTGATAACTGTTGTTATATATAAACTCGATTAAGGAAAAGTGAGTTTCCCACAAACTCTCAAAATCAATCACATAAGCTCTAAGCATATCCTCCATAATTTGATTCGTTCATTCGATCTGTCCATCAGTCTGTGGATGAAAAGTGGAACTTAATCTTAGAGAAGTTCCTATGGCTTTTTGTAGACTCTCCCAAAATCTTGAGTCGAACCTTACATCACGATCTGACACTATTGAGACTGGAACACCATGAAGTCGTAATACTTGCTAAATATACATCTAACTTGACCTCTCTACAGGATAAGTCATGTTGTAGGCAATGAAATGAACTGACTTCATTAACAGATCTACTATTACCCAAATGGCATCGTGACCATGTTGTGATCTTGGCAATCCAACCACGAAGTCCATTGTGACATGCTCCCACATCCATTCCAGAATCGGTAGTGGTTGTAGGAGTCCAGACGGTTTCTGGTGCTCTGCTTTGACTTGCTGTAGACACTCCAATTTTGACCGATTGTCGAATTCAGGGGATGATTACCTCTAGATCGATGACGACAATGTCTAACAAAAATTTGAAGGTTTTCTAAATGATTCAAGTTCTTAGGAAGATTCTTCAGTCCCAATAAATTTTTCCAAAATAAAGTTGTCAAATTCAGGGGATGATTACCTCTAGACCGATGACGACAATGTTCGATAAAAATTTGAACATTTTCTAAATGATTCAAGCTCTTCGGAAGATTCTTCCGTCCCAACAAAATTTTTAAAATAAAGTTTTCAAAAAGACCGGGGGTTCGAGAAACTCGGATATGAAGTACGTATAAGAGAGACAATTTAAAAATTAAATTTCAGTATAAATATATATAATATAAAATGACTTGAAAAGGATAATATAAAAAAGAACTTTGAATAGAGAAGAAAAAGAATTTTGAAAAGAAAAGGAAATGAAAAGAAACAAAAAAAGGTATAAATGATCCTATAAACATATTTATATAATTTAGATTAGTATATAAGTATAAGTATATATTTTAAAATATAAAAAAAAAAAAAAAAAGGTGGGAATTCCGTTAGAAGCAGCACGCGGCGATGCCGACGACACTCGCTAAGTGTTGTGCCGGCATTCACTGAGTGTCGCGGTGGCATTCACTGAGTGCCGGAATGGCACTGACTGAGTGCCACAGATAACTCAATCAGTGTCACCCGCTATAACAGACTATTTTTTTTTCAATATGTATGGAATATCATTGCACATGGATTTTTACCCCGAATTTGCCTATTTAACCCTTTGGGAATGATCCATATAAGGAGTGGCTCACCTCCATTATACGGGATCTTCTTCTTTTTCCATCATTCCTCTTTTGACAAGTGAAATACAAAGAAAAATATAGAGAGAATTGAGAGAAATTGAGAGATCTTTGAAGAATCAAGAACTTTTTGAAGAAGAATTTGAAGGAGAATTTGAAGAACATGGAAAATCTTCAACAACAATCAAGAAATTCCTGAGATTATTAGAGGTAACCTTCTAATCTTACCTAGAATTAGGATAGAATTCAATCACAATTCATAGATCTATGACTTTTACACATTTTCAAAAAGTCTATTCCTACCTCATTTCATCACACACCACATAGAATTGTGATTGAATTTTTACTTGTTTTCATTAATTTGGATCTAAATAAAACTTTGGGTTTAAGGTAAGACAAGTTTGTGAAAGAACTTTTGACTTGGATTTTCAAATAAAACTTTATTCTAATTCCTTTTATTCATTTTTTTCTCTTGAGGTCCATGAGATCTTCAATATCTCATTGGATCCACTTGAGTTTGATCCTTTAATCTCTTATGATCCTATGATTTATAAGAAAACTAAGTTTGATCGTGGTTATATCCACACATGGTTGGTGGGTTCAAGTCTTAGTTCATAACTTGGATCCTTCAACTTAAAATCTCATGAAATTCTTTCCATAATTCCTATGAAGGTTCATGTGGATTTGGTATTATTTAGTGTCCAAGGACCATTAATTTGAAAGGTGAATTAGATATAATAAGTTCATATCCCTTAAGGATCATCAACTTGAGAGAGGGATTGACTTGATAATTCTTATGACTTAAATGTTGGTATTGGTGTAGTGAATTCATGAACCCACTATGATCAAAGATTTATAATTAAATCATGGTCTATGGAAATTGAATAAGACCAATTGGAATGTGTTCATAACACACAAATCTACAACTGCAATTTTTGCTTTGGTAAAACGCCATAGTTAACATGGTTTGGTCTTAGATTAGTGAACTAGTCACTCTCTATCCAAAATTTCAGAACAGTAAGGTAGTATTGATTTAGGTAGATCAGAACCTTAACTAAATACTTTTGATCTCAAATACTTTTTTTAGTATACGTAAATGTGTTAAGGAGATCCCCTAAAAAGAATGAAGTCATTCGGATTCATTTACTATTTTTAGAAAATCACATAAAATATCTAGACAGAGAGTTGTAAAGTTCTGAGTAGTGTCTAGTTTTGGTTGAATTTCTGGAGATTGAACCATTCGATCTTTTATTTTCTTTTTGAATTAGAAACTACACTTACATAGGCATCATGTGTCCAAAAATCACTAAGATCAAACCATGGGATCTATGGTTTTTTTTTGTTTTAATTTCAGGTTTCTTCTCTGTAAATTCTGAAACTCTATTGCAGTTTTGATAAATTTTATAGATGATGACTTGAATGACCTTTTCATGACTAGGACTTAAACCATGTTTTAATAATGATTAATTGGACTTAAATCCAGAGACTAAATGATCCAAATTATTGAATAATCCGTAGCTCATTCTTGCTCATATCCATGCATTCATTGATGTATGTTGGTGGTTGTAATTAGGGCTTATGTTTAGATAAGGTTGTATCTAATTGAATTTAGTTGTGAGTTCCTTATGGTCATGTTGGGATTATACCATCTCTATATGGACATTACATTTACTCCTAGTTGAGACTTGTATATCTATAAAGACATTGTATATTCAACTAATTAGAAGGAATCCATGATTATGTCAATTCTTTCCATGATTGATAGATTTAAGCTAGAAGTTTAGGTATGTTAGTTAGGATTCATTATTATACCTTGTTCAAAGCATGTGAACTAACCATTGTTTTGTAGCGCTATCGAGGTAGATCTCTTAACCCGTCTCTAGTTTATTTATTTATTTTATTTTATTGATTTTCAGCTCCATACGTGACACCTTAGACTAGGTCTTGTCTTATGTGTATATATGCATTAGAGACTTTTTCTTAGGCTTTTGATTTTGTATGCATTGCACGTTTCTAAATCGCAGCTGGATCCCGGATAAGTTTTCTCGTTCCCTATTTGCATATAATCTTGCTTCCTATATGAATTATGTGATTTTGAATGTTATTTTATTATTGGCAATCTTACACTCTTTTGGACATGCTTGTGTAATGTATATTTATACATAAGTATTAGTTGAGGGCATACTTAGATTAATAATTCGATTAAAAAGGATGATGAATAGATGCCTATCACGAGATAGGATGAGAGGGGGTGTTTTAGTCCGCCAGACTCCTTCCCCTCTCAGTCTATAATCTCTGGACCTAGAAATCTCTGGTTTCTAAAAGATCAGTTTGCTTTTAAAATTGTTTCTTAATTTTCCTTTAAAATTTTAAGTGGCGACTTGTATTTGAATTTTGAATTTTAAAAAGTTCTAAAAAGCGTGGCTAGCCTGTGATATCCACAATCTGGCGACTATTCTGGGGAACGAACCCAAAATCTCTAGTTTTCAAAACCAGAATATCTGATTTTAGGTTCACTCGAGGATTAGACTTGAAAGTTTTCTTTTTATCGAATTAATAAATTTTTATGTGTCTGTTGCATTGCACTTGCATGTCTCGCCAGTCGATTACATGAAACTATGAATTTGGAGGCTCGGGGCAACCTGGTCAGTCAAGCCATCATGGGACTGTGTGATCACCCTTGATCTCGTACCATGTGTTGGTATATAAAGCATCCTATCAGATGTGTGTCAAGGGTCCCTTACTTGACCAAAACACGGCCTTTGGATAATAGCTTCCATAGAATCTTTCAAAATTAAGGAATCAATTCTCAATTAGGATTATGTGTTAGGGAGTTTTGTATGCTCGAAATGGATTATTTGAGATGAAGACGATGCTTGCTTGATGAAAGATGTGTAACCTTTTAATCACCTTTGAGCAATTTATCTTCATGTCCTATGACATTTGAGAACATGCTGGATCTTGATTATAAGATTACATCTCTTATATCATGTTTAGCTAAGCATCATTGACCTTGTATGTATGCGAATTCATGAAAAGTACGGTAATAATCTGATCATGTGACCCTCCTATCCAAAGAACTTTAAATCCACCTTTAAAAGTAAACAGATTGTTGCCATCTTTATTTCAAGGTTTTCAAATTGCTCTTTCAAAAATCTTTGGAGTTTACTTTTGATTAAAGCTTCAAAATAATCTTTGTTAAAATGATCATCATAAGAAATTCTTTCCAAGCAAATATCAAGGCAAAACTTTACAAAAATGTTTTCATATCAAAGAAAATATTTAAAATGATTCGAAGAATCATTTAGAAGATCTTATCTAAAAAAGTTTTTTCAAAATTTTCAAAGGATAAGGATCACAATGAAAGGAAAACTTAACGCACTTGACATGGGTGAGGATATTGTGTGTTTATGTACTTATAAAATAGGCACACACACACATGCATCGTATCCGTGTGGCATATGAATCATTCATGAACATTCTACCAAGCATTTCATAAAACAAACTAAGAAATGATTAAAAATAATAAATGGAAAAGAAGTTGAAAATAAAAAAGGAAAATGTAATGTACAATTTTCTTTTGAAATACATCAAATTGATTAAAAATAAAATATGGTTGTAGGTGAAGATAAAATCTGCTACAAGCACAGTTTAGTTCAGAGATTCTACCGCAAGACTAGTAAGAAGAGAGATGGCACAAGAAGCAAATACAAGAGAGATAGCAGAGCTAAGGGCTATTGTAGAGCAACAAGCAGGGTAGATGAATAGAATGATGACCATGATAGAGAAGATGGCATGACAGCCACCAATAGCTAATCTGTAAGTTTTTTATCCTACGGTCGCAAGGGAAGAGGATTGGTTTGAGGAACCTGAGGTTCAAAGAGCTATTGCACCACGAGCAGAGAGAGAAAAAGGCTAAGAAAGAAAGACTAATGACTTAGAAGGTAGAAAAACTCCAGAGGGTGGTTCGTAAAGCCCAAGGAGTTGACACTTACATGTTGGAATTAGAGGAGTTATATGATGGGGTCCATGAGACACTACCGGTTGGATTCCAAATGCTGGTATTCAATAAGTTCGATGGAACAGGGAACCCTTATAGCCATGTCCGGGTGTGCATTGGGGCTTTTCAGCCAAGTAGCTTGAGCACTGCTATTGTGGCCATCTTATTTTAGCAGACTCTAACTCGGGCCGCTTTGGCATGGTACCTTACACTAGAACCAAGCAAGACAAGGTTTTGGGAAGAAGTTGTTAAGGCGTTTGTGGCACAATATGAGTACAACCAGAATCTGGATGTCACAATTTAGGATCTAGAGACTACCAGGCAAGAAAACAAGGTGTCATTTGTTGAGTACCTAAGTCGTTGGAGAGGCAAGGCAGCTAAAATGGTGCAAAGGCCATTAAAAAAGGAACAAATTAGAATGCTAATGAATAACCTTCAGCCCGTCTATCAAGAAAAGATGAGATTTCAGTCGATCAATACTTTTCTAAGGTTTTTGATGTGGGGACGAGGATAGAAGATGCGAGACAAGAAGGGGTGATCAAGAGAGAAGAACCAGCAAATAGATACAGGCGACCAAGCTATGTGTCAGGATGATGACACCCGGGAAGCCACTCTGGCCCTACCGATGTTAATGCGCTAAGTGAACCAAAAATGAAGTTTGATATAACAAGAAGCTACCAAAGAAGGGGGAAAGACAAGTCATTGAGGAAGTTTTCTGATCTAGGAGTATCGCTATCTACGTCACTCGACAGGTTGGTGGCGAAAGGGCATCTCCACTTGTTGGAACCATGGCCAAGACCAAACCCGCTTCCTACAAACTTCAAGACCGACTTGTACTGTAAGTTACACCAAGAACAAGGGCATTCTACTGACCGATGCACAAGATTGATGCACGAGATCCAAGATTTGATAGATAAAAAGGTGATATCTGAACCCCCTACCAATCCACCCAATGTCACCAAAAACCCGCTGCCAAATCATCATGCGGTACCACCACTGTGTATTTATTTTTTAGAGTGTGAGGAAAATTCTATCGATCCATCTAAATTGATTATAAAGTTGGGACGCCCGAGGAAATCATATCGAATGCCAGAAAATATAGTGATCTGCACTTTGGGAGAGCCATCAAAAGAAAACAGGAGAAAGATGACAGAAGCAACTGCTATTTCAAATTGGTGTGAACCAAAAGTTAACACTTCCATTTACTATGAAGGGGACAATAGCCATAGCATCAATCAGACAATGGAAGATCTGTGGTATAAAAGTGATGAGGGTAAAGAAGAAAGTAGAAGGGTCACCGAAACGCAAGATAATTTGTGGATGAAGGAAGAGGTTAGCAATTTGACTCGATCGGGGAGACATTTTAACCTGCACGAGCTAGAAGAAGATCATCCGGGCCAAGAATTGGGAAAAGGGAAAGGAAAAAATAGATAAAGAAGAGGAGAAAGACAGAGTATTGAAATATATGCAGAAAACTTAGGCCAACATCACGATCTGGGGGTTGTTGATTGCCTTGAAGCATCACAAACAAGTTTTCTTAGAAGCTCTAAACCAAACGGATGTATCCATCAACATCCCCAGAAGATCTTATAGGAATGATCAGCAAAACTCCAGCTCTCTCTATCACATTTACCTTAAAAGATTTGCCTCCCGAAGGACCTACGCATAACAAGCCATTGCACGTGACTGTTGAATGTTTAGGAAATTAGCTGCCTAGTTGCTGCATTGACAATGGGTCTACATAGAACGTATGTCTGCTCCGAATGGCTAAAAGAATGGGTCTAGATGAATCAACCTTCATACCATTTGAGTAGAAAGTAAGAGCATACGACAACACACAGAGGGCGATTATGGGCATCATCTTCCTTAATCTAGATGTCGGACCATTAAAAAACGAAGTTGAATTCCAGATCATCGACATTACTGCCTCCTTTAATCCACTGTTGGGTAGACCTTGGTTGGATAGTTTGAGTGCAATTCCGTCAATAATTCACCAAAAGGTTAAATACATTTGGGAAAACAAGGTTAGTGATATCTTTGGGGACAGTTGGGTCCTAGTAAATGAAGCGTCATCAAGCACCCCAGTTTTAGAGGTTCAGTTACTAGAGGAAGAAATAAAGTTGGGGGGATTTGAATTCATTAACATGCTAGAGGATAGAAAGCCGCGGGAATTTCTGCCACTATACTTCAACCAATATGCAAGTTCATTAATCGCAGGAATCATGAAGAAAATGGGGTTCTTTCCAAGTATGGGTTTGGGGAAAATGCACCAAGGTTTGTCAGAATTCCCAAATATCAAGACATATACCCATACCCGTGGGTTGGGATATCAACCGTCAAGGCAAGAGTTAAAAGAAAAGAAGAAAGCAGCTGACGCGCCACTATAACCATATGCAAAAATGCTTAACGGGTACTTTATCAAGGAGGGAGAAGATTTTCCCTTCTGTGGCTTCCTAGAGCCATGGATGGATCGAAAGGATAAATGCTTAAATCCAGGGTTCGAGATCTTCTTCCCACATGAGTTTATTTATTACAAAGACCCATACTTACAGATACCTGCGAAGCCAATCTCAGTTAAAGATTGGATTTGTACCTTGGATGGTTCGACAATGAAAAATCTACTTGAAGAAGAAAACAGGGGAACCGAAGAGGGTAATTTTGAGAAAATTGTGAAGGAAGAAGATGGAAATAGTTAGAGTGAAAGAAAGATTGAAGAAATTGAAGCAAGGGAGGATGGGCCAGAGTGAAGGAAAAAGTGGTTTAAAGTTAGAGTTTAAACGCGCAGCGGAAATAGGTTAAGTTATAAAACTTTTGGTATTCCAGGATCTACTACTCGTCAATTCCATAGATGCGTACAAGGGGGTGCAAGAATTATACCTTAGTGTCTTGAACCCAATTCTGAAACTTTAACTTCCAACAGCCTCCACTAGATGATCTTCACCCTTATGACTCCTGCGGATGCCTGCCGGAAAGACTAGGGTTGGTGGGAACCCTAATAGAGAGGATAGGAAGGTTTTGGGAAGACTATGATAGTTTCTGCAGCTTCTGCGTATAAAAACGACGATCACTTACTTCCAGAACGCAGCTGCCCTATTTATAGATTTCCAGAACCGACCTAGACTTCGATCGATCGAAGTGACTTCGATCGATCGAACCTTCGATCGATCAAACCATTCTCGATCGATCGAACCTGCTGACTTCAATCGATCGAACATACTTCAATCGATCGAACTTGTCTTAACAGCTTCCTCAAGTGTCTTTCCAAGCATCCTAGCGGAGCTAAGAGTGGGACCTCCTAGGCTCTTTATTGTTGGCTCAGACCAGTTTGTTAATTACCATGACCAAACTCTTTGATCAGCAAACTAACTAACTGGTCAGTTAACGTTTATTCCACTATAAAACGATAACTGAACTCCAACGCAAAAGAACATATCCGAAGCGATAACTAGACTTGTATGGTGTACTAATGTCCCTCTACCGTCAGCATTCGTAATCATATTCAGGTAGTCGGATAACTGTTACTGTCAACCTGAATCATGATTACTTCTTGTATTCCTTGAGTCTCATTCACTACTCATGATTACCAAACATGTTGATAACTCTTATCAACAAGACTGCAGTACTCAGTAATCAACTTGGTGACATTCTCAAGGGAATGCTTACTCTGAATCAGAGGGTAGATTCTATCTTGACAATATATGTTCACAACCCTATGGACATGACATACCCAAGATACCCAGGTGTTGATCTTCTATAGACCTCACTGATTGGTAAGTCAAAGCAGCCATATCCATAGTCTGTGTTCATAATCATCTCAAGATTGAGAACACGTACCTTATACAAGTTATGAGTTCCTATTGACTGTTGACAGCCTTAAGCGTCAATAGGAAAGCTCAGGTCCGTCAATGCACTATAAGCACTAGCATATCAACTAAGAGCTACACTCTAGTGATTGAGATTAATCACTCCATCCAATGATAGTTAATTATGCTACAGTGTAGACCTGATGAGGTATCCAGTCTCATCATCCACTGTGACATATTCTAAGTATCAAAGAATAGTAATTCGTATCTCACTTGTGTGTATCTCATACACACACGATTTGCTTACTATGATACTTAAGGATAAAACAATCATCTCATGAAAGAAACATACACAATGAAATGTAAAGCTGATATCAATATATTATAATGCTAATGTCTCAAACATAAAGTAATGGTTTGAGGGCACAAACCCAACAAACTCCCACTTGCACTCACAACCATTCAGAACTACATCTAAGACCTAGACTATCTAGATGAAGATCAAAGACCTTCTGTGGTAAGGCCTTTGTAAACGGATCAGCAAGATTGTCAGCGGTGGCAATCTTGGTGACAGTCACTTCTCCACGTTGAACTATATCTCGGATTAGGTGATATTTCCGCTCTACGTGCTTTCCCTTCCCGTGGTTCCTTGGCTCCTTGGACTGAGCCACTGCCCCACTATTATCGCAGTATAGCGTAATAGGTGACAACGACGCTGGTACCACCTCGAGTTCCATAAGGAACTTCTTGAGCCAAACAGCTTCCTTTGCGGCTTCACAAGCAGCCACATACTCAGCTTCTGTAGTTGAGTCTGCAATGCATTTCTGCTTAATGCTCCTCCAACTAACAGCACCACCTCCCAAGGTAAAGAGATGTCCGGATGTCGACTTTCTTGAATCTTTATCTGACATAAAGTCCGAGTCAGTGTATCCTACTGGAATTAACTCACTACCGCCGTACATAAGCATGTAATCTTTAGTTTTTCTCAAGTACTTAAGAATGTGCTTAACGGCTGTCCAGTGCTCTGGACCAGGATTCGATTGATACCTGCTAACCATGCCAACGGCAAAGCAGATATCTGGTCTAGTGCATAACATCGCATACATGAGACTTCCCACTGCCGAGGCATAGGGAATTCATGCCATGCGATTCCTCTCCTCTTGTGTCTTTGGACACTGGTCCTTGGAGAACGCTAAACCATGCCTGAAAGGTAACAAACCTTTCTTCGAATTATCCATTGAAAACCTAGTTAGCACTTTCTCGATATAACCAACTTGAGATAATCCCATTATCTTTCGCTTGCGATCCCGAAAGAGCTTTATCCCAAGAATATAGCTCGCCTCTCCTAGATCCTTCATATCGAAAGTACTAGCTAGCCAAACCTTAACCGTTGACAGCGCCGCTACATTATTCCCAATGAGTAGAATGTCGTCAACGTAAAGCACAAGAAAAGCCACTACTTTCCCTTCATATTTCTTGTATACACAAGGCTCATCCAGATTCTGTATGAAACCAAACGACTTGACCGCTTGGTCAAATCGGATGTTCCAACTTCTGGATGCCTGCTTAAGCCCATAAATGGACTTTTACAACTTGCATACCAAGTTACCTTTCCGACCAGCTATGAACCCTTCTGGTTGTTGCATATAGATGTCCTCCTCAAGATTGCCATTCAAGAATGCAGTCTTGACGTCCATCTGCCAGATTTCATAATCTAGGCATGCAGCAATGGATAAGAGTATTCTGATGGACTTGAGCATGGCTACCGGCGAGAAGGTTTCCTCATAGTCAATGCCCTCCCTCTGAGTATAGCCTTTCGCCACAAGCCTTGGCTTAAAGGTCTCAACCTTTCCATCAGATCCTCTTTTCCTCTTATAGACCCACTTGCAGCCAATGGGTTTAATATTGGCTGGAAGTTCTACAAGATCCCAGACCTGATTCGAATCCATAGATTCCAATTCAGCCTTCATAGCTTTAATCCAATGAGCTGAATCAACATCAGCCATTGCCTCTTCATAAGTGGTAGGATCAGATTCAGATTCTATGGAGACAGCTTCAAAAACTTCTCCTAAGAACATGTATCTATCAGGCTGGCTGATAATCCTCCCACTACGACGAGGTACCGGTGCGGAAATGGGTGAAAAAGTGGTATTTTCTTGATTTTCATCGTTATCAACTGCGGGTTGGACTGAGGGCTCTCCTTCTATCTCTCTAAGATCTATCCTTCCCTTAGGTTTATGGTTCATGATATAATCATCCTCCAAGAAAACAGCATTTGTACTAACAAACACTTTATGTTCTCTTGGATCATAAAAATACCATCCATAAGTACCCTTTGGATATCCTACGAAGTAACATACTTCCGATCTAGAATCCAACTTGCTCATCTTTCCTTTCAGCACATGTGCCGGACACCCCCATATCCGGAGATGTTGCAAAGAAGGCTTGCGCCCAATCCACATCTCTCGTGGTGTCCTGGGAACAGATTTGCTTGGTACTAGATTTAGTATGTACGCAGCGTTTTCCAAAGCATAACCCCAAAGGAATAATGGCAACTCCGAGTAACTCATCATCGACCTAGTCATGTCTAAAAGAGTCCGATTCCTTCTCTCCGCTACACCGTTCTGCTGAGGCGTACCAGGTACAGTCAACTGTGACAGAATCCCATTCTGTACGAGGTGATCAATAAACTCATTAGAGAGGTACTCGCCACCTCGATCAGATCGAATGGCCTTGATATGTGTACCCAATTGCTTCTCCACTTCAGCCCTAAACTCTTTGAACTTTTCAAAGGATTCAGACTTGTGCTGCATTAGGTACACATATCCATACCTGGAGTGGTCATCGGTAAATGTTATGAAATACTCATAACCACCCCTTGCTCTAATATTTATTGGTCCACACACATCAGTATGAACTAATTCCAACAATGCATTGGTCCTGTTGCCCTTTGCAGGAAAGGGCCTTTTGGTCATCTTACCCTCCAAACAAGACTCGCAGACTTCCATTGGTTCGAGAACCAAATCGCCTAAGACCCCTTCTTTGACTAGTCTGCCAATCCTATTCAGATTGATATGGCCAAGCCTCATATGCCAAAGCCTTGTTGGATTAGTGGAAGGTCTCTTTCTTTTAGATGGTATATTAACCACTGAGTTATTAAGTTCCATGCAAGAGTCTTTAGAAATATTGGGAGTAATCACATACAAACCATTTGATTTAACACCAGAACATATAAAAGAACTATTTCTTTTAATCACAACTTCAGTTCCAAAATGAAAAGAATAACCATTATTCGATAAATTAGAAACTGAAATTAAATTACGTCTCATTGAAGGGACGTAAAGTACATCTGATAAAATCAAAATTTTATTGTCTAGAAATTCTAAAACTACGACTCCTATAGCAACCGCAGAAACGGTTGCGCTAGAACCTAGAGTAAGTACGATTTCCCCATCACTGCACCTCCTGGTTGATCTGAACCCCTGCAATGAATTACAGATATGGTTAGTCGCACCAGAATCAATGCACCAAGTGTTTGAAGTATCCGAAATAAAACTTACTTCAATCACATGTGATTCAATCATATCTTGAACTCTTGTAGCTAAGAATTCTGGACAGTTCCTCTTCCAGTGGCCCTTCTCTCCGCATTGGAAACATTTTCCTTTGCCTTGGCCACCCACCTTCCCTTTGCCCTTACCTTTTCCCTTAGATTTTGCAATCTTAGGGACTGGTCCAACACTTGAACCACCAGTACCAGCCTTCTTCTTCCCTTTCTTTCCTTTCGGTGTAGATCGGGAAGAGGAAGCGCTTTTCTCAACGTTCAAAACGTTGACCCCAGGTTTGATCACCCCTTCCGCTGCCAAAAGAGAACTCATCAATTCGCTCATTGAAAAATTCATTTGATTCATATTATAGTTAAGTTTAAATTGAGCGAATGAAGGCGACAGGGAATTGAGGATCATATCAACTTGGGTCTGTGCATCGATGTTGGCACCTAGGGTCTCCAGCTCGTTTAAATAACCAATCATTTTTAAAACATGTTCTTTGACTGGAGTACCTTCCGACATCTTTGCACTCATTATCTTCTGCATGGCTACCTGTCTGGCAGGCCTGCCATGCTCCCCAAACATCTTTTTCAGGGATGTGATAATGTCACTGGTAGAATCGTTCGATTGGAATTGGTGTTGTAACACACCAGCCATTGAGGCCAGAATGTAACAACGGGCCATTCCATTCGACTTCTTCCATTTGTCGAACTCGCGTCTGGCAGCTGCCGAAGCATTTGCCGCGGGTTCTTCAGGGCTTGGGGTGGTGAGGACATATATGTGATCCTCCGCAGTTAAAACGATGTCAAGGTTACGTTTCCATTCAGTGTAGTTATTTCCAGTTAACTTGTTTTGAGTGAGTATGGTGGCAAGTGGACTAAATGCAGATCCAGACATTATGATTACTGAAAATCAAAAAAACAAAATAAATATGGATATCAGAATTGACAGTTTGAAATAAAAGAATCCTTAAAACTCTTATTTAAAAACAAAGTCGCCGGAATATCGAAACGAAAGAATAAAGCCTCCGTGTGGTGGTCAATGTTCGATCTTTCGATTTATCATGACTTATCCGCTATGCAACTCTTGCAAAATAGCCATGACTCCCGAACCTATTTGATCTCTAAGTTTCTGAATAATGCCCCGTGTGGGATCCCTTATCCATAGCTTAGCTAGTGTGTACCATTAACTAGGATCCAATCACAACCGTCTCAAGTAGCGCCTCCGTGTGGTGGTCACCCTCTAACACGTCTGATTGATCCTATCCATAGGAAGTTCACATATAGTAACCAATGAGCAGTGTACCCTCCGTATGGAA
The DNA here is from genome assembly GCA_033977485.1 of Hydrangea macrophylla. Classification (NCBI taxonomy): domain Eukaryota; kingdom Viridiplantae; phylum Streptophyta; class Magnoliopsida; order Cornales; family Hydrangeaceae; genus Hydrangea; species Hydrangea macrophylla. The sequence goes on along the minus strand of CM066984.1, from coordinate 79,346,307 downwards.
TGATCACCCCTGGCGAGGTGACACAGAATACACTACTCATCTTACAATGAACCGTTAATGGAAGATCGTGGGTGTTATTTGATAAGACCCTCTCCCACTAGATTTAGTAAATTAAGGATTTTGCTTTTGAAAAATGTTTCCACACACTACCCATAAACATCCAATGTTTACTAATGTGTTGAAAACGGTTTTTTAATATTATTTTAGAAAACTTGTTTTAAGTGCATGCAACAATGTATTATACGCCAATCACAAAACAAGCACATAAAACAAAAAATTAAAATGAAATATAGGCATTCAAACAATGCCTCTATCTCCCATGGCTCTATTTCCATAGATCCACCTTCTTGGTTTGGTCGCCTCCGGCTCCATCTTTATGGACAACGGCTCCTTGCTCCATCTTCATGGAATTTCTAATTCTATTACATTGGACCTATGCTTCTTTTGAAGCTTACAATTTATCTAGAAAAAAAAAAAGAAATAGCAAAAAAGAAATAAAAGGCTAGGGAAACCGGTGCGACTTTCCTTTTCGTAGGATTGAAGCCGCAGCGCCCTTTACATACGCCTTAAAACCAAACCATTAATAAATTACAACATGCACCAATCTCAAACAATTTAAATATAAATATTTAAACGACTTGGTGCCATGGGAGATAGCGACTAATTTTGCTGCAAAAGGGTTAGTCGTACACACATCCACACATACATAACAAATATATGTAACTATTGGAACACTTAATTGATTCACACAGTATATAAACACTTTACATACTGAATTAGAACTTAAAACAGCATCTTACTTCTCTGTCACAGTTCGATCGATCGAAGACCGTTCGATCGCTCGAACCTTCGATCGATTGAACACTGTTCAATCGCTTGAACATTCTGTTTCACAGAATGATTTAAAAATTTTACAGAAATAATTTTAAGATTAAAGTATAATTTAAAAAACCTTTACAACTGTGAACAGAACACCTGGACAGAGAATCTGTCTCGATCGATCGAACACCAGAAGGCTTCGATCGATCAAACACCAGAAGGCTTCGATCGATCGAAACTAGTTCGATCGATTGAGAACAGAATGTTCGATCGATCGAAACAAGTTCGATCGATCGAACCCACCTTGCATCCTATGCAATCACAGTTTTGTATTCTGCTACGATAACACTGCAGAAACAGATCTGTGACGATGCAGTTTCGAAAATAGTTCTAAAATCAACATGCAAATCAAAACTAGGGTTCCAAAAACGCATCTATAGATCCAAACGAGCGTGGCTCTGATACCAATTGAAGGAAAAAGTGGTTTAAAGTTAGAGTTTAAACGCGCAGCGGAAATAGGTTAAGTTATAAAACTTTTGGTATTCCAGGATCTACTACTCGTCAATTCCATAGATGCGTACAAGGGGGTGCAAGAATTATACCTTAGTGTCTTGAACCCAATTCTGAAACTTTAACTTCCAGCAGCCTCCACTAGATGATCTTCACCCTTATGACTCCTGCGGATGCCTGCCGGAAAGACTAGGGTTGGTGGGAACCCTAATAGAGAGGATAGGAAGGTTTTGGGAAGACTATGATAGTTTCTGCAGCTTCTGCGTATAAAAATGACGATCACTTACTTCCAGAACGCAGCTGCCCTATTTATAGATTTCCAGAACCGACCTAGACTTCGATCGATCGAAGTGACTTCGATCGATCGAACCTTCGATCGATCAAACCATTCTCGATCGATCGAACCTGCTGACTTCAATCGATCGAACATACTTCAATCGATCGAACTTGTCTTAACAGCTTCCTCAAGTGTCTTTCCAAGCATCCTAGCGGAGCTAAGAGTGGGACCTCCTAGGCTCTTTATTGTTGGCTCAGACCAGTTTGTTAATTATCATGACCAAACTCTTTGATCAGCAAACTAACTAACTGGTCAGTTAACGTTTATTCCACTATAAAACGATAACTGAACTCCAACGCAAAAGAACATATCCGAAGCGATAACTAGACTTGTATGGTGTACTAATGTCCCTCTACCGTCAGCATTCGTAATCATATTCAGGTAGTCGGATAACTGTTACTGTCAACCTGAATCATGATTACTTCTTGTATTCCTTGAGTCTCATTCACTACTCATGATTACCAAACATGTTGATAACTCTTATCAACAAGACTGCAGTACTCAGTAATCAACTTGGTGACATTCTCAAGGGAATGCTTACTCTGAATCAGAGGGTAGATTCTATCTTGATAATATATGTTCACAACCCTATGGACATGACATAACCAAGATACCCAGGTGTTGATCTTCTATAGACCTCACTGATTGGTAAGTCAAAGCAGCCATATCCATAGTCTGTGTTCATAATCATCTCAAGATTGAGAACACGTACCTTATACAAGTTATGAGTTCCTATTGACTGTTGACAGCCTTAAGCATCAATAGGAAAGCTCAGGTCCGTCAATGCACTATAAGCACTAGCATATCAACTAAGAGCTACACTCTAGTGATTGAGATTAATCACTCCATCCAATGGTAGTTAATTATGCTACAGTGTAGACCTGATGAGGTATCCAGTCTCATCATCCACTGTGACATATTCTAAGTATCAAAGAATAGTAATTCGTATCTCACTTGTGTGTATCTCATACACACATGAATTGCTTACTATGATACTTAAGGATAAAACAATCATCTCATGAAAGAAACATACACAATGAAATGTAAAGCTGATATCAATATATTATAATGCTAATGTCTCATACATAAAGAAATGGTTTGAGGGCACAAACCCAACATAGAGAACGAAGAAGAGCCAAAAAATGACAAAAAAAACAGGGGGTCTGCCAGGCTGCGACACAATAGAGCTCAAACAAGGGGTTAATAAAGAATGGTTTTTTGAGTCTAGCGATAGGTATCTCCCCTCCCCGGAGTCTGTAATTGCCCATATGAGGCGTCTTAATATATCAATGCCTGTTGTAATCACTCCAAAGAATATAAATGAGAATATGACCAGTTATGCTTACTCGACTGCGCATAATGAATATGATACATGTAATGAATGTGATGAAATTCTAGATGAATTACAAAAATTAATTGAAAAAGAAAATGAATCTGTATGTAAAATTATAGAGAGCACTCTAACGATTAATCTAGGGAATGAAAATAATCCACAAAATGTTTTTATTGGCTCCATACTTAGCAATGATGAAAGAAAAGAATTAATTAATCCATTAAATGAATTCAAAGATGTCTTTGCATGGTCTTATGATGATATGCCAGGATCCAGAGATAGTCCAACATAATATCCCTCTCTTCCCAAATTCAAAACCCGTAAAATAGAAATTGAGGCGAATGAGGCATGAATGGGTGCTTAAAGTGAAGGTGGACGTTGAAAAGCAATTGAGAGCTGGATTCTTGATTGTCACTGAGTACCCTAAATGGGTCACCAACATTGTGCCAGTTCTAAAAAAGGACGGTCGTGTTAGGGTTTGCATTGATTTCCAAGATTTAAACAAAGCCAACCTTAAAGACAATTTTCCTTTACCCCATATCGATGTGCTAATTGATAATACTGCGAGGCATGAGCTTTTGTCTTTTTATGGACAAATTTTTAGGGTAGAATCAGATTCTCATGGCACCGGAGGATAGGGAGAAGACTACTTTCATCACACCTTGGGGTTCTTATTGTTGTAGGTAATGTCGTTCGAGCTTAAGAACGCAGGTGCGACTTACGATAGGGATACCACTACATTACATGATCCATAAGGAAGTAGAGGTATATGTGGACATCATGATAGTATAATCCAAAGAAAAAATAGGTCATTTAGAGGCATTAAGGAAGGTTTTTGAGAGATTGAGAAAATTCAAAATGAGGTTGAACCCATAGAAGTGCACCTTTGGGGTTACCATTGGAAAGTTGCTAGGATTTCTTATCATGTAGAGGGGGATGTAGGTGGACCCAACCAATATAAAAGCTATAGTAGAAATGCAGCCGCCGAAGAGTAAGAAGGAGTTGAGGGGATTTTTTGGTAGGCTACAAGTCATTAGGTGCAACCCAGAAAATCTTTATTACTATACCTTTCCATAACCAAAAATTCGATAAGGTGTATGCTGGCCAAGAAGAAGAAGAGGGGTGTGTTGAGAAAGTTATATATTATTTAAGTAAAGGATGACCGGCTATGAGCTGAACTATTCACCATTAGAGAAAGCATGTTGGGCTTTGGTGTGGTGTACACGTCGCCTTAGGCATTATGTGCTAGCCTTTCCTATAACCTTGATATCTCGAATGGACCAACTCAAATATCTGTTCAAAAAGCCTACCCAAACTAGTAGGATTTCTTGTTGGGCCATGATGTCAGTCGAGTTTGATATATGGTATGTCACTTCCAAATTTGTTAAAGGGAGAGCCGTCACCAAATATCTAGCTAACTTGTTGTAGAATTCGAGAAGAATGGAGAGTTTAAGTTTCTAGATAAAGGAGTGATGGAGGTAAGGGAAGATTTGTGGAGAATGTATTTTGATGGAACAGCCAAACAGATAGGATATAGAGTAGGAATCATCCTTATATCACCTAGTGGAGTCGCCACCCCACTACCCGTTAAGCTTAAGTATAATTTGACCAATAATACAACAGAGTATAAAGCATTTATAATCAGAATGGAAGCAGTCCTATCATTAAAAGTTGAAGGATTGATATCTTTGGAGATTCTAACTTGATAAGATCACAAGTACGAGGTGATTGGAGAGTGAAGCATGAAAAATTAAGACCTTACCATGAATACCCAGAGAGCTTGAAAGTTCAATTTAGAAAGATCTCATTCTATTACATTCCCCGTGAGGAGAACCAATTAGCCGATTCCATAGCAACATTGGCCTCAATGATCCAAATCCATGTATGAGTTACCATGATCCAGTTGTCTATAGAAGAAAGAACCCAATCCTCGTTTGAGTTAATCACAGCCATTGAAGAGAGGGAGGAGGGTAAATTACTTTGGTATGTGGATGTTTAGAGTTTTATTGAAAAAGGATAATACCCCGAGGGAGCTTCGGAGAAGGATAAAAAGGCAATTCGGAGGTTATCTACCCAGTTTGTAATCTATGCAGGTAATTTGTGGAAAAAGTCTTATACTAGATATAATTTGGAATGTCTGTATGGAAGAGAAGTTAAAAGAATGATGAAGGAAATACATGAAGGAGTTTGTGGACCCCACATGAATGGGCACATGTTAGCAAAAAAGATAATTCAACAAGGATATTATTGGACGACTTTGGATAAGGATTGTTGTGAGTATATCAGAAAATGTCATAAGTGCCAAATCCATGCAAATCTAATACATACCCCGCCTTCCCAACTCTATATCCTGACCACTCCCTGGCCGTGCTCTGTGTGGGGTATTGGTATTATTGGTGAAGTGGTTCCAAAGGCTTCTAATTGACACCGATACATAATTGTGGCGATAGATTATTTTACTAAGTGGGTAGAAGTAGCATCATATGTAACTTTGAAAGCCAAGGATGTGGTGAGTTTCATTGAGAAGAATATGATTTATAGATATAGGGTTCCGAATGAGTTCATTTTTTATCATGGTAGTTATTTCCAAAGACAAGTCATCCCACTCTTAGAGAAGTATAGGATCACCGGGTCATCAATCTTCCCTGTATAGGCCTCAAACGAATGGAACAGCAGAAGCAGCTAATAAGAAGTTTAAGGCAATTCTTGGAAAAATGACAGATACATATAGGGATTGGCACGAGAAACTACCATTTGCATTATAGGGATACCGGACTTCTGTGAGAACTTCAACGGGTGCTACGCCTTATTCATTAGTTTATGGGATGGAAGTTGTCCTCCCGGTTGAAGTAGAAATACCCTCTCTTAGGGTTTTAGCAGAATGTGAAGTAACCAAACTTGAATGGCTACGAGGAAGGGATGAGGAATTAATGTTACTTGATGAGAAGAGGTTGGCAGCAATAAAACACACTCAGAATATCATAAAAGGATAGCTCGTGCTTTCAACAAAAAGGTCCGCCCAAGGAAGCTTGTTGAGTGTGACCTGGTCCTCAAAGAGCTTAAGCACCCGTTTATGACCCTAGAGGAAAATTTAAACCCAACTGGGTTGGACCATGACACTCCTTTCCAGAGGGGCTGCCTATCTTATGGACCTAGATGGGGTTGAATTTAAATAGCCAATCAACCTCGATCACCTCAAGAAATATTTTGGTTGAAACCTTTTCCTTTAAAACATCCTACTTAGATGAACTACGCTTAACCTGATTCCCACTAGGGGATACGTAGGCAACGTACTCGGTTCAGTCATTAATAAATTGCCTGAAAGGCACTTTCCTTCTAGCCTTGGCTGAACTACTATGGACCTGACACCCACTCGGGGATAAGAAGGCGGGCTCCCAAAAAGCCTTCGATCCAATTAAAACCCAAACTCTTGGTAAAAGTCTATGTCTTGAGATTCTCCATATTAAACTAGGGGCAAACTTGCATTTTCCCAGAACCACGTCAAAGCCCCAAAACCAGGGGCTAACTTCGTTTGCTAATCGAAGAACCCATATATATATACCCTATGCCCATCTTTGGATCTACTGGCTATCAAAGTGAGCATTATGTGCAAACAAATTAGAAGCCATGGTATAGAATGATTAATGATCTAAGCAAGAGACAATGCAAGGTAATAAAAGCCAAAAGAGACATTTAAATGAGAATTTTTATAACCTAAAAAGATTGAGAGAGTACAAACTTTGATTTCACATGATTAGAACACTTTCTAAATACAAAGCATATTCTTGAGAAAAACAAAAATCACATTTAGAAGCGTAGTATGAGGAAGCAGGGTTTGTCAAAGTTTTAAAAAATGAAAGTCCACTTTTGTTGCTTTTACTGTGTCTGCATCTATCTAGCCATGAAATTGTCTCTCGACTAGGGTTCAGATCTCCAGAAGGTATTCAGCAGTGGGCACAACCAAAGCAGGGACCCTCCAGAAGGGGGCGGCCACCCTGTCATCCCAAGCTTTAGCGAAAATCCTCATACTAGAAGGGTGCAAAACGGAACTCCTCGACAAATCTGAAGTGATGCTCTCTGGGACATCCTGAAGGAGTCTAAACTGTCAGACTACCTGGCTCATAATGTAAAAAATTGTAGCACGCAAGCCAAGTAGCCAAACCTTGGGTCATCTAGGAAGCCTCACTGCAGTAAATCCATCAGGGGCAGGTCCAGTGAATGTCCTCATAGAAGAGACTTTGAAGCTAGGCAAACCAGTCACCAACTAAGTTAAAAGGGCAATGAACCTCTAGGCGATCATAAGGAAGCTGCCTCCCAGGGTGAGAAGGATGGATGAGAAGACCTAGACGCTCCGAAAGCCAAATCTACATAATATGAGGAGCCCCAGAAAGAAGCATCAATCCAGTATCGTGATCATGGTTTAGTCCCAGTAGAGTCTCCCCAAAAACAAGCATAACGGCACTCCTCATCTCTCGAAGTCCACAGATGATAGGAATAAGAATATCCGTAGAGGACTAAAAGAGAAAATAGGAGAGCATGGCTATAGAGAGTGCGCTACATCAGATAATCTGGTATCCTCCGTCATCTAGATCTCCAATAGCGGCATAAATAGAGAGGCGGTCAAAATTAATATGTCGATCATGAATGAAAGAGCTGGTAGTACTGCGAGAAATGTGGAGAAGAACTGCTAGATCGTGAACGTAGCCTGCCTGCACCTAGGGAACTATTAGATCTGCAAAAGGGTCGATATGAAGGATAGCGCTAAACTCCTTAAATAGCGGGCAGACTTCCTCCTGACTAAACTGGAATACGTGGAGTGAAGGATCCTAGCATCTAATAGCAGCTCGGAGCAAATCTCCGTTCAGGGCCATCTGTTGGAAAGAAAATAGATCAATCAGTCTATGAGACTCGAAGTTAAGTCTGTCAATACCTGAAAGAGAATCCATCCATAGGAATAGGATGTCAAAACTGATAAGAGCCATGAGAAATGAAGGGAGAATGAGTTTGAGATGAGAAACCAAGATGAGAATGAGAATAAAAAGCCTTGGGAGTTTCAAATAAGCAAAAGCCACCTTTATAAAAAAATTTGGGGAACGAGCAGCACTCGAAGAAAAGTGGTGGCACTCACTGAGTGCCGACCGGCATGTGCTGAGTGTCGTGCGGCATTCAATGAGTGTCGGTAATATCCACTGAGTGCCTGTTAGAGTCTAATTAGTTCCTGGTGCAGTTTGTAATCTTAATAAACCCAAAACCTGCATGAAAAAATTGAAAATATAGCAAAATTGGCATTCAAGCAGGAATTTCTGCACCATTCATCAATGAGCAATATCAAAGGGGCATCCACATAATAATAATAAAAGAGATGACAAAAGAGAGCAGTCAAGCATGAGCATAAAAAATCCAAAAATCGGCTCGATGGCCACCATGCATGCACATCACCTTTCCATCTATCCGCCTAAATAAAATCCATAAAAGAAAGGCGAAAGTTTGATATTGTTTTATTTTTCAACACAGGGACATCCTAAAATAAAATAGGATAAGCATAAATCATCCTCATCGGCGATGGGGATTCCTCCTATGTGGAGCTGTCTCACTCCCCCCAGCTCCACCATCACCACCATCACCACCCTCGCCTCCATCACCGCCACCATTTCCGCCTTGGCCACTGCCTCCAGCACCTCCATGATTGCCGCCTCCTTGGATCACTTGGAGCTCTTGAATTCGCCTCCTTAGAGCGGCAATCTCTTCCGCCTGTAAAAAATATATATAATATGAAATTATTTGGAGTCCTCGAACTCGATTTTGTAAATGAAATTCTTTGGAGTCCTCAGACTCGATTTTGTAATTGTGAAATTCTTTGGAAACCTCATACTCGATTTTATAAATATGAAATGCTTTGGAGTCGAACTCGATTTTGTAAATATGAAATTCTCTGGAGTCCTCGGACTCAATTTTGTAAATATGAAATTCTTTAGAGTCCTCAGACTCAATTTGTAAAAAATAAAATTCTTTTTTAGTTCGCAAACTCACTTATGAAGTCTCATGAGAAAAGAGAATTAAGATATATATACCTGAGCCCTGGCCTGAATCTCCGCATTGGCCCTTGCTCCATCAGCTTGAAAAAGAATTGGGTTTCAAGCATTAGTATTGAAATAATTGGAAATGTAAAGTAAAGATAAAAAAAAAACTAAAAGGGAAGTAGTCTCGATGCTTACTCTCCACTCACGACCATGGATCCAATACTGAACTGTATGAGCATATGATAACCCCTCCTCGGCATAATCTCTGGGAACAGTGTCGTGTTGCAGAGGAATGGTCGGTACGTCCTGAGTGTATGGAGGTAGCTAGTATAGGGTCTCCTAACCCATATAGATCATGGGCATGTTCCAATTCCATTGTGGGAGAGCTGGAGGATCAGCCGCTCCAGGAACAGGCTGCAAAAGAAATCATTCAAGTCTTAGTAATCATTACTGCAAGGCTAAAAGAAAATTTTGAACAATAAATAGGGGGATAGTTACCCGAGTAACTTCCGTCAGAGGGAAGTTATGCATCAGCGAATGTAACCGGAAATTGGCATAGCCGTCGGGGCCTTCTAAGTAATTCACAATGTTCTCCCACTTAAGGTTGTGATGAATTCATCGTCATGGTCCAGGGTCTCGGTACTCCTCATGGTAGGCGGAGGAGCCATCGGCACAAAGAAAGAAAGAGCGACTAACAACTGCTTCGTCACCCTCTCACCTAAATACAACTCTCGGCACGCCTCTCCCACCATCAAGATCCTCGTCCTAGTAAAGCCCAAGGCGGCCTGAAGTTCATCACTAGCCTCTGGGAGGGCCGCAAACCATGGATTCCATACCACATGGACATCCCGCAGGTTGGTGAGGAAATTCCTACAACCAACAAAGTCATGGGCCCCCTCCTTCCAACCCGTCGCTCCCTTCCTCCACTTTGAGAATAGCAATCTCATTCTCTCTAGTGCTGGAAGCCCTCATGCAGAGGTATTCATAAGACCATATCTGCAAAGAAACCAGTAAGGGGTGAGTTCAATGGTTGAGATACAATTAGGAGAAATTCTAAATGAATAAAAAGAAGGATAAGAATAAAATTTTACCTCTCAAGCCCTCCAGAACTCGATAGTAGACGGAAAATTACCCCGGGAAGCATCACTCATGTGGTGATAAAGAATGGCCAACCCTACTCCTACCCAGTTATACTGAGAGATACGATCAATGTCCTCCAAGGAAGCCAGGTATGCCATTTGGATCATATCCCCTCTAGTGCTCATTAGAGAGTAACCCAATACATACATAAAGAACGCTCGGATCATCTGATCATCGATGAAAACTTGGCCTCTGAAGGTGTCGAGAAATCACTTTGCCAGAATAATAAACTCCCCAGGATAGACTTAGAAAAGGTCAATGATTTGCTCATCCCAGCTCCCGATATCATCATATCAAGCTACGGGAAGGCTGCCGAAAGGGATGCCAGTAATCATCACAAAGTCCAACGGGGGTCATCGTCATCTCTCCGAATGGAAGGTAGAAGGTATTAGTGGTATCCCACACCGCTCTGCTAAGGTTTGGATTTAAGCCATATCATTGGAGCTCCTCTCTAACAGTTGCACGAAGAGCCCAAAGCCTGCAGCGTTAATCCCATTTTTAATGGCATCAGGGTGCTCATTATACCACCTATGTCCGTGAGCCAAGCTCCCATGGCCCTTAAGAGCAGTCTCGAGCATCTGAAAAGGAGAGAAATAAAATCAAAATAAGGTTAGGGGAAAAGAGAGACAATAAAGGATAAGTGATAATAATGAGATCAGAGAAATCTAGAAATAAATGTAAAATAAATTCTTGAGTCCTAGCAACTCCATGATTTTGTAAAAATGAATTCTTGAGTCCTAGAGACTCCATGATTTTGTAAAAATAAAGTCTTGAGTTCGAGCGACTCCATGTTCTGTAAAAAAAATGAACTCTTGAATCCTAGTGACTTCCTATTTTTTTTTAAAAAAAATGAAACTCTTGAGTCCGAGCGACTCCTTGTTTTAAAAAATGGATTCTTAAGTCCTAGGGACTCCACATTTTGTAAGAATGAAATTCTTGAGTCGTAACAACCCTATTTCTATGAATCTTGAGTTCCTATGTGTGCATACAATATAAATCAACCTAGTCTATGTAAAATTTAAGTGTTCGACGGGGTCGATGTGATCCCCTTCGTGAAGAATAACTGAAGTAATGAAAACGTTGGGCATAGTTTTGGCATAAAATCAGTCAAATCTGAACAAAAAGAGCATGCAAGAGCATGATCCCAAGTATAGTACATGATCAAAATATCGAATAATTCACTCAAAATCAACCTAAAAGGGCATGGCAAAAGCTTAGGGGATATCAAAAAAAATTCACAAGACTAAGGAAATATTCATACATGCATTAAGCACCATACATTGCATTGCATTGGATCCATCATCATAGAGAGCAAGAGAATTGTGGACTCGCGGATCCGATTGTCCACTCTTTTGGTTTATTTTGAAATTGATTTGGATCAAAGAAAGAAAAGAAAGGTCTGTTGAAAACAGATACAGAGTCTCCACTTGGTCTTTAAGGAACCAAGAAACCTAATTTTGACTCACCCAAATGGATAAAGGGCATCGGCCTTTCATAACCAAAGAACTTGGCTCGGAGTTTTGGTACGAGAGAGGAAGGAGCCATTGTTGCGACTAAAACACCCTCGACTCACCCCGTCTTTCGGCAGTCCTCAATTTGCATCCAAATAATCATCTTATACTATGTTTGGTTCGACAATTAATACTATGATAGTATATTACATCACATAAGAAACTTGAAATGGAAGATCAAAAGATAAGATATCACTCATAAGTCTAAGCCAAGTATCACACAATGCAAAGTAAAAGATCACACAAACAAACCTAGGAAAAATCGTCTAACCACATATCAAGTAATAAAGTTTTCCTAATCTAAGGGGACATGAATTGTTCTTGGAACAAATAAACAAAGAAAACAAAGTATGCTTAGCAAGCTAGTATCATGCATGTTAATCTTTGAGAAAAGAAGACCTCTCAATCCTCGGGACGAATGAGAAAGGAAGATTAGATCGAGGGGAAGCATGAACGTGTGATAAAGTTCATTCCTTATAATCTTCTTAGATTAGGAGTCAGAAAAGCCTCAAATCTTGCATAGATGCAATGTATGATCCTAGAATGTGCAAAGGTTGTAGTGTGTTTATGTACATGGACTTTCTAAAGTGACTTAGAAGTCTAAAATATGCATGAATGCATGGGGGAAATCATCATGGGATATGTACAAATATGTTATGGACCACTTCCTAGGATATAAGCTAATTTGAAGTACATATAAGCATCAAATCAAAGCATGAGAGTAAAAGTATGCTTGCTGTGAATAGTGGACAGAATAGTGAGTTGATATTGTGAAAAATAAAAAGTGGGGTTAGAAATGTTTTTAATTAATGATTTTTTATGGAGATCATCCTTATTGTGTCTTAAATATATATCAAAAATCTAAATGTCAAAAACAATTACAGATTGAGAGAAATCATATCAACAATAGAGGTTACTCAGAAACAGAGTTCGTACTGTCGACTGAAATGTTGAAATATCTTAGAAAATGAAAATAAAACATCTAGAGGCCCATATTATACAGAAGGTTCCCTAAGACACTGAAGTTCAAGGGACAAATGAGTTGAGACCATTCCTTTTGGAAAAGTTTTCTGTAAAATAAGTCGAAAGTTAACCAAGCTGCTGTGACAGCAAAAATAGAATGTCTAGAAGGAATGTTTGGACAAAAATGATCCCTTCCAAGTGTTTCCAAGTCAAGCCAAAAATCATGGGTGTTCTCTAATTAGGAAGGCTTTCCAAGTGGTCTTGCATCCATACATTGAGTATTGAGTTCTAGAGGAATCTTTGAACTCAGATCATTCACTGTTTTGAAGATTTCTTGAGAAAACAAAGTTTATTTCTTGGAATCCAACTATTGGGGGTTTTAAAGGGGTTTTGAAATAGGGATTTGGAAAGTGCATTTTCAGCATCTAAATGAAGGTTATGACCACTTGAAATATCAACATTGAACTCATATCAAGAACCTCCAAGATTATTGGAGGACATTGTTTTGTTTGAGAATATGACTTCAAGAATACTTTGGAAGTATTGAAGTTGGAATCATCATCTATCAAACATGTTTTTGAGGTTAAGAGCTACTATCCATAAAGATTCACTCACCTCAAACACCATGTCATCATCTAGATGATGATGAACTAGTAATTAAATAAATAAAAATTAAAAAAAATGAGGTAAGGAGAGATGAACATTTATATAAATAAGCAAATAATAACAATCAATAGATGATAATCAATGTGATTTTGGACTTGTAGCTTGGTGTTTCACTCATAGATGTTTGACATTTGGACATGGAAGTAGCTTCCTATCTCAAGAATGCTCAAGAATGGTGATTGGGGGGGGGGGGTATTTGAATGTGAAGCATGTGAGAGATAATGGAAGAAAACAAGATTAGAACTCACTTTCTTATAGAAAATCAGTGGGAGAAGCTCCCTTTCTCTCTTCTAAACCTATCTCTATCTTTCTTTCTCTCTACAACTTTCTCAAATTTTTCACCCCCCCCCCCCCCCCAAAATGAAGAGCAAAGGGGTGTTTATATAGGCCAATTTGTGGTGGTTTTGGGATTTAGAAAGTGCTCCCATTGGTCCCAAACATCTATGAACATAAAACTACATCGTTTTGGTCTTCAATTATTCAATTTGGACCCCCAAAATAAATTACAAAAATGCGTTCTGCGGGGGTTGAGTGCCGCTGCGGCATTGGCCATGTGCCGCCATAGCAGTGGCCCAGTGCTGCCGCGGCACTGCTCCTCAGATGCCCAGAAATTTGTATTTAGGCCCCCAGAGGTTCTGGTGTTCGCGAAAAGGCCCTATTTCGTCCGAAATTCACAAAAAATGCGTACGAACTCCAAATTGAGCTTGTGATATACCGTTGGAAAGGTAAATTGAGTCTACTTTTCATAAAAATAGTTTGGAGTCAGGTCACTTTAAAAAGTATTGCGTTATTTGTGATAAAAGCCGATTTGATCATCTTTTTTACATTAAAAAATCCATAATAATTTCGTTTTGAATTCAGAAATTATGTGCAATATACTGTTGGAAAGCTATTGACCTCTAGTATCCATGAAAAATGTTTGAAAAATAACGCGGTGCTCTGGTTTCAAAGTCAACTTTTAGGTCAAATCGGTCAAACTTGGGATCTCCAGGAAGTTCTGGGAACCTCTGGGAGCTCCCAAGAGCTGACGTTTTCATCCAATTTTCTTTTAAAACTCATTTTAGTACTTTTCACATGATCTAGAATGATCTTGGAACTTTTTGGAAAATTTGGATGATAAACCCCGGTCAAACCTGGTCAAACATAGGTCAAACCGGTCAATGGGGACTTTTCGGGAACTTCCGGGAGTCCCTGGGAGTTGACGATTTCATCTGATTTTTCTTCAAAACTCATGTTATCACTTTTCTTATGACGTACCATGTTTCCAAAACTTTTGGTCCAAATCAGGGAGTTTTTTAGGCTTTCAAGGGTACTTTGGTCATTCTGAGCTTTTTGAGAGATAGAACTAACTTCCAGGAGTCCTTTTTGAGTCTTTTTCGATCATTGTGAACCACCAAACTATGGGTCTCCTAAATCTGATAGCCAACAAAATGGGGTGTCTAAAAGAATTTGATACTATACCTGTTTGTTGAACGCCTACACTGAGAGATGCGATCTAGGGTTAGCAAGGAGGAATGATGAGTTATGGCCAGGGAAAGGTTTATACTTCTTCCTCGACACTAGCCATATGTGTGATCTACAAGAAAGTATGGAAGGAAGATCAGTGAAAAGGAACCTAAAGAAACACAATTCAAGAAGAATGTAAAGAAACTAAAGTTTTGACCATAGATCAAGTTAAAAACAAGATTTTGATGATAGAAATGAGATAACATACCTTGGTTTGAGAGATTAGAAAGTAGAAAATCAAGAGAAAGTGAGATCCTAGAGAGAAATCGTATGGAAGAAAGAATGAGAGAATGAAAAAAGAATGAAAAGAATTATGTTTTAAAACAAAGTGCCAGACCCAGCGGCAGACGATGAAAAGCCAGCGGCACTCTCAGCGAGTGCCGCGCGACAGTAACTTACTGCCACACCAACACTCACCGAGTGTCGTTGAGTGGGACAGTTGGCCTTCCCTCAAAAAAAATTCATATTTGTATTGGGGACCACCGAACTTTGCTTAATGTCCCTCAAAATGTTCCCTTGTTTTGGATAAACCCCCTGAATTTGAAAATTAAGTTTTAAAGCCCTTTTCATAAGTTAAAATCATTCATGGTCTTAGAAGAATGAATTGAATTTGAGTCTGAATGACTCCTGATTTTAAAACTTAAGATAATTCAAGTCTGATTGACTCATGTTTGAAAGAATTGAATTGGATTTAAGTAATTGATTCCTGAACTTTGAGAGTTGGATTGATTTAAGTCGAATTGACTCCTGAATTCGGAAAATTGAATTGGAATTTAGTAAGATTGATTCCTGAACTTTGAGAGTTGAATTGATTTGAGGAGAGTTGATTCCTGATTTTGGAAAATTGAATTGGATTTAAGTAAGATTAACTCCTAAACTTTGAGAGTTGAATTGAAATGAGTCGAGTTGGCCCCGAATTTTGAAAATTTAAATTGATTTGAGTCTAATCGACTCCTGATTTTGGAAATAATTTGAATTTGATTCTGAATAGACTCCGGATCTTTGAGAATTGAATTGATTTGAGTCAAGTTGACTCCAGATTTTGAAATTTTAAATTGATTTGAAGTCTGATCGATTCCTGATTTTGGAAATAATTTGAATTTGAGTCTAAATAGACTCCGAATTTTTGGGAATTGAACCGAATAGAATCTGACTAACTCTGGATTTTGAAATTTGAATTGAATTAAAGTATGATCAACTCCTGATTAGGAAATAATTTGAATTTGAGTCTAAATGACTCCTGATTTGGGAAATTGATTTGAAAATGATTTTGATTGACTCCTAAATCTTAGGAATCTTGAATTGAATTAAGCCAGCAACAACTTCGCTTTGGAAATACAACGAATTTATATTCTCGATTCTCGTAATAGATTTATGTTGATCTAATTTGAGAGTATAATGGATTTATATTCTCGGTTCTCGCAACGGATTTTCATTAACCTTTGCTTTGGGAATATAACAGACTTATATTCAACCGATTCTTGTAATGGATTTACGTTGATCTAATTTGAGAGTGTAACGGATTTATATTTTCGGTTCTCGCAACGGATTTTGTTAACCTTTGCTTTGGGAATATAACGCATTTATATTTTTGATCCTCGCAACGAATTGTCACGCTCCAAAAACCGAAGCGCGTGAATGGGAGGAAAGAAGGGGAAAACAATACCAAAGTCAAGCACAACGCGGAAGCAAATTTGGAATTCCACGGGAACTCGTACAAAGATGACCTACTAACACGTAAATCCAAATTGGACTTAAATGTCAACGAGTCAAACGAAGATAAAGCTTTATTCAAAAGAGTTCAAGATCAAAGGATACAATAAAAGGTTTGAGTGTTAAATATTTTGAAAACGTGGTATTATAATATAAGAAGGGATACTCATTTAAACATTGGTATCACATAGGGGACTTATGCTTTTAATCTATGTATTCTGATGAGAGTTGGATCAAGTAAAGAAAGTTTGATTGAGCGAACTCTGGGCAGAGAATTCACTCTACAGAAGTTGGGTTCAGCCGAGAAAAGTTCGATTAAGCAAACTATAGGTAGAGAATTCACTCTACAGAAGTTGGATCGAGCAAATAAAGTTCGATTGAGCCAACTCTGGGCAGAGAATTTACTCTACAGAAGTTGGATCAAGCAAAGAAAAGTTCGATTGAGCGAACTATGGGCAGAGAGTTCACTCCATAAAAGTTGGATCGAGCAAAGAAAGTTTGATTAGGGTGAACACTATACAATATTCAAAAGGAGTTTCTAACAAGAACGATATCGATAGCAAGACAACGGAAAGAAGTTTAGTAGGTAAAATTTAACAAATCCGGCTAGGATTAGAGGTATAACAAGAATTCCGACAAGGAGTGATAACATGATATAAATCTGGCAAGGATTCCCAATACACAACGAGCTTATACAACAAGAGTTAGAAGAGAGACGCGGCGATCTCAGAAACATAATTACCTAATACAATTAAGTTTGACAAGTATGAAAAAGCAAGGACTAACACATGTCCATCAAATTACAATAAAGGCTTCCCGACAATTCTATAAGCATTAAACTATTACAAACTCCTACAAGGAGAAATAAACATGGGAAGCTACTAAATACAAAGTTAAGGCCTAGCCTTCAAAATGTAACAACGTCTAAACGTCGGATCACATATGGCCCTTCCCTTTATCCAGGTCACCTGAAAAAAAATAGTTTTATAGATTCATTAAGCACGACGGCTCTGTAGGAAATATTGAGATGATTCAATGTGTTATCCATGACTAAGTATGAGATGAGGTATAATGAAACGTTACCAAGGCTAAAATGAAATGACAAGCCTTACGGGGCTATGCATGATAGGTGTACTCCTCTCATTACCGGACTATGAGCCAGCCATACATAGAGTGTAGCATACCAACTTCCGGGAGCTAACCGAATATAGTTGGATTTTGAATGTTTATAAGGGTCATTCTCCCTGTCTCACATCACAACCCACATCTGGATTTCTTAAATGAAATTCCCTCACATGGGGTTTTCTCTTTTACAAAAGAAATCATTTATGTCGTGCTAAGTGAAATGCTCGCCGATTAGGCCTCAATGCATGTGATGTGAAAATGTCATCATGAATGATCAAACATAATAGGATAATTCTAGCATGTTGGACAAAGTATCAAGAACACCAAGGAGTTAAATCAAAGTTCATAATTTAACAATCCTAACAAGGATTTCTGAACTAACATCCTAACATGCTTTCACACATATAAGGGAGCATCCTAATCACATCTATCATCACATAATCACAATTAACACAACTTAAACATGCAAGTCATAAATTAGGTAAACAACCCTAAATTTACAACTTTGGGGGAAACCTAACACATGTGTCTAAATTATCCTCCTAACATTTTAATGAGCACAAATCACCTTAGCCATAAAAATCATATTGAAAGAAACAATGACATCTACCTCAAGGAGATCCTTCCAAAATAAATGGAATAACACCTAAAATGTAGAGAAAACCAAAGAACTCCAAAATGAAATCTAGTGGTGGAAGAATGAAGCCCAAGATGATCCAACAATACTTCCCAAAGCAAGAATCTCCCAAAAGTTCTCTAAGGTTGTAGATGAGGAGCTTGAACCCTAGGCAAATTTGGGTCAACCTTGGAGATGAGCTTGAAAAAGAATTTGGAGAACACCACTAGGAAGCTCTTGAAATTCTAAGACTCATTTGTGAAATAGGAAAATTCACCAAGATCTCTTTTTGGTGCTCTAATGGAAGCTTTAAGAAGATGAAGCCATGGAACAAAAATGGTGTATGTATCCTAGAGAGGATGAGAAGAAGAATAATAGAGACAGAGAGAGAGAGAGAGAGAGAGAAATGAAAAGTGAGGGGAGGAAAGAGAGTTGGTCGGCCATATGGGGAGAGGTGGGGCCCACTAGCTTGCTTTGGTTTTTGGTTTTCCCTTTGAATGACTTGAAGGGGTATAAAGCATGTGTGTGTGTGTGTGTGTATGGTCTAGTGTTACACACCCAAATTAAAACATGTACCCATTTAGCTCTAAGCTAAACAAAAAAATAAATACAGTAACACATGTTGAAATAAATTTAAATACTATACAAATAAATACGAACTCGCATGTAAGCACTTAAAAGACAATGTTACCCTTACTAAAATTTTGAGTTATGACACAGATTTACATTGATCTAATTTGAGAGTGCAATGGATTTTCATTCTCGGTTCTTGCTACAGATTTGCGTTGACCTCGCTTTGGGAATATAAAGGATTTATTTTCTCGATCCTCATAACAGATTTACGTTGATCTAATTTGAGTGTGTAATGGATTTGCATTCTCGATTCTCACAACGGATTTGCATTTACCTCACTTTGGGGATATAATGGATTTATATCCTCGATCCTCATAACGGATTTACTTCGATTAATTTAAAAATGTTACGGAATTGTATTCTCGATTCTTGCAACGGAATTGCAATGACTTCGCTTCAAGATATAACAGATTTATATCCTCGGTCCTCGTAATGGATTTATGTTGACCTACTTTGTTAATCAATCACATCTTTTTTTTGGTCCTCACAACAGATTTGCATCGACCAACATTTGATAATTATCTCTAGTTATTGCATCATGTAGCATGCATCATATAGAGAAAACAGGAAGTAGGATAAGCATGACATCAGCATGGTCAATTTCATTTAATTTCATTTTGGAAATAGCATTGCATGATCATGTGCATCACGATAGTGTAGGTGCATTCATCCGTATGATTGTTTGTGCCTGAATGTTGTCCCTTGCCCGAACTATGCCCTGAACTGATTCCTGTTGGGATACATAGGCAGCTCACCATCAAGCACGACCAGCACCAACCATCTATGCATCTATTTTTGCAATGCACTTTGTTTTAATCTGAATTCAACAGTTCAGTCAAAGGCTTTTCTTCACACAGGCTTCGACATTCACTTGTGATACGCGTTGCTTCACAAACTTTTCCGAAGAGGGGCAAACTGTAGACACCCCAATTTTGACGGACCGTCAAATTCAGGGGATGATTACCACTAGACCGATGACAACAATGTCCGACAAAAATTCAAAATTTTTCTAAATGATTCAAGTTCTTCGGAAGATTCTTCAGTCCCAATAAGTTTTCAAAAATAAAATTTTCAAAAAGACCGGGAAATCGGGGAACTCGGATATGAAGTACGTATGAGAGAGACAATTTGAAAATCAAATTTTAGTATAAATATATATATATAATATAAAATAGCTTGAAAAGGAAAATATATAAAAAGAATTTTAAAAAGAGAAGAAAAAGAATTTTAAAAAGAAAAGGAAAAGCAAAGTAACAAAAAAAGGTATAAATAATCCTATAAATATATATATATATGTATGTATACATAATTTAGATTAGTATATTAGTATAAGTAGATATTTTGAAAAATAAATAAAAAGGTGAGAATCTCATTAGAAGCGGCACGCGGAGATGCCGGCGGCACTCACTGAGTGTCGCGCCGGCATTCAATGAGTGACGCCCGCTGTAATAGACTGTTTTTCTTCAATACATGTGGAATATCATTGCACATGGGTTTTTACCCCGGATTTAGTGGACTGGTCTATATAAGGAGTGGTTCACCTCTATTGTTGGGGATCTTCTTCTTCTTCCATCATTCCTCTTTTGACATGTGAAATACATAGAAAAATATAGAGAGAATTAAGAGAAATTGAGAGAACTTTGAAGAATCAAGAACTTTTTGAAGAAGAATTTGAAGGAGAATTTGAAGAACTTGAAAAATCTTCATCAATAATCAAGAAATATTTCCCGAGGTTATTAGAGGTAACCTTCTAATCTTACCTAGAATTAGGATAGAATTCAATCACAATTCATAGATCTAGGACTTTTACACATTTTCAAAAAGTCTCTTCTTACCTCATTTCATCACACACCACATAGAATTGTGATTGAAATTTTACTTGTTTTCATTAATTTGGATCTAAATACAACTTTGGGTTTAAGGTAAGATAAGTTTGTGAAAGAACTTTTCACTTGGATTTTCAAATAAAACTTTATTGTAAATCCTTTTGTTCATTTTCTTCTCTTGAGGTCCATGAGATCTTCAATATCTCATTGGATCAACTTGAGTTTGATCCTTTAGTCTCTTATGATCCTATGATTTATAAGAAAACTAAGGTTAATCATGGTTATATCCACACATGGTTGGTGGGTTCAAGTCTTAATTCATGACTTGGATCCTTCAACTTAAAATCTCATGGAATTCTTTCCATAATTCCTATGAAGGCTCATGTAGGTTTGGTCTAATTTAGTCTCCAAGAACCATTAATTTGAGAGGGGAATAGGATATAATAAGTTCATATCCCTTAAGGATCATCAACTTGAGAGAGGGATTAACTTGATAATTCTTATGACTTAAATGTTGGTATTGGTGCAATGAATTCATGAACCCACTATGATCAAAGATTTTTAATTAAATCATGATCTATGGGAATTGAATGAACCCAATTGGAATGTGTTCATAACATATAAATCTACCACTATAATTTTTTTCTTTGGTAAAATTCCATAGTTAACATTGTTTGGTCTTAGGATTAGTGAACTAGTCACTCTTGTCCAAAATTTAGGTAGATCAGAACCTCAAATGTGTAAGGAGATCCCCTAAAAAGAATGAAGTCATTTGGATTCATTTACTATTTTTAGAAAATCATACAAAATCTCTGGACAGAGAGTTGTAAAATTCCGAGTAGTGTCTAGTTTTGGTTCAATTCCCGAAGATTGAACTGTTCAATCTTTGATTTTCTTTTTGAATTATAAACTAGCTTACATAGGCATCTTGTGTCCTAAAATCACTCAGATCAAACCATGGGATCTATGGTTTTTTTATTTTTTAATTTCAAGTTTCTTCTCTGTAAATTCTGAAACTCTGTTGTAGTTTTGATAAATTTAATAGATGATGACTTGAATGACCTTTTCATGACCTAGGACTTCAACCATATTTTAATAATGATAAATTGGACTTAAATCCAGAGGTTAAATGATCCAAATCAATGAATAATTCGTAGCTCATTCTTGTTCAAATCCATGCATTCATTCATGTAAGTTGGTACATGTAATTAGGGCTTATGTTTAGACAAGGTTGCATCTAATTGAATTTAGTTGTGAGTTCCTTACGGTCATGTTGGGATTATACCATCTCTATATGGACATTACATTGGCTCCTAGTTGAGAATTGTATATCTATAAAGACGTTGTATTTTCAACTAATTAGAAGGAATCCATGATTAAGTCAATTCTTTCCATAATTGATAGATATAAGCTAGAAGTTTAGGTATGTTAGTAAGGATTCATTATTATATCTTGTTCAAAGCATGTGGACTAACCATTATTTTGTAGCGTTATCGAGGTATGATCTCTTAACCCTTCTCTGGTTTGTTTATTTGTTTGATTTTATTGATTTTCGACTCCATGCGCGACACCTTAGACTAGGTCTTGCCTTATGTGTATATATGCGTTAAAGACTTTTTTTTAGGATTTTTATTTTGTTTGCATTGTACGTTTCTAAATTGCAGCTGGATCTCGGGTAATTTTTCTAATTCCTTATTTGCATATCATCTTGCTTGCTATTTGAATTATGTGGTTTTGAATATTATTTCATCATTATCAATCTTACACCCTTTTGGACATGCTTTTGTAATGTATATTTATACATATGTATTAGTTGAGGGAATACTTAGATTAATAATTCGATTAAACAGGATGTTGAATAGAGGCATATCACACGATAGGATGAGAGGGGGTGTTTTAGTCCGCCGGACTCCTTCCCCTCTCATTCCATAATCCCCGGACCTAGAAATCTCTGGTTTCTA
Organism: Hydrangea macrophylla; assembly: GCA_033977485.1. Classification (NCBI taxonomy): domain Eukaryota; kingdom Viridiplantae; phylum Streptophyta; class Magnoliopsida; order Cornales; family Hydrangeaceae; genus Hydrangea; species Hydrangea macrophylla. Next base: position 79,323,628 of record CM066984.1, on the reverse strand, counting down.
AAATATCAGTTTGCTTTCAAAATGGTTTCTTAATTCTCCTTTAAAAAAATTAAATGGCGACTCGTATTTGAATTTAGAATTTGAAAAAGTTTTAAAAAGCTAGGCTAGTCTGCAGTATCCACACTTGCTGGCACGTGCAACACTTGGATACGTACTCAGCGACTTCCCTTTTATGCCTTCCCACCAAAAGTTTCTTTGTAGATCCTTGTACTTCTTTGTACCTCCTGGGTTGATAGTCAATCTAGACTTGTTTGCCTCATCCAATATGTCTGTTCTAAGCTCGTCCACATTGGGTACCACAAGTTGACCTCGGCATCTAAATCCTCCATCCGATCCGACACTCCATTCCTCTGGTTCTTTTGCTGAAACTTTAGTGAACCATTTCTTCAATTCTTCATCCTTCTGTTGAGCTTCCAAAACACAACCAATAAGTGTTGGTTGTAGCACAAGACACCCAAAATGTCATCCTTCCTTTGTCTATGCGAGTTGAAGATCGAATTATGCTATAGTCTCCAACGTTTCCATTTTGGAATCATAAGGAAATAACGCATCTGCGACCACGTTTGCCTTACCTGGGTGGTACTGCAAAGTGAATTTGTAATCTTTCAATAGCTCCATCCACCTTATTTAACTCATATTCAATTCTTTCTATGAGAACAGATACCTCAAGCTCTTATGGTTCAAAAATAAATCGAACTGCTCTCCAAAGAGGTAATATCTTTAGATTTTTAGGGTGATTTCGATTACGGCTAACTCAAGATTGTGTGTAGGATAGTTCATCTCATATGGCTTCAGTTGTCTTAATCTATACGCGATAACCTTTCCATCTAGCATTAGAACACACCCTAATCCTTGGTGTTATGCATCACTGTAGATGGTGTATCTCTCGCTGTTCTTCAGAATGGCAAGCACTAGCGCTAAAGTTAATCTCTCTTTCAACTCCTAGAACGCATGTTCATGCTTATCCCCCCATTCAAACTTCATATTCTTCTTCGTAAGTCCAGTCAATGGTGCTGCAATTTCGGAGAAGCCTTCTACGAATCTCCAATAATAGGCAATCAGACCAAGAAAACTCCTAACTTCTGAGGCATTACTTGGCCTTTTACAATCTAGTACGACGTCAACCTTTAAAGTATCCATGGAAATTCCATCTTAAGAGACTAGGTGTCCCAAGAACTTGACTGCTTCAATCTAAAATTCGTAATTGCTAAATTTTGCGTGCAAATGATTATCTCTAAGCATCTGCAATGCAATCTGCACATGCTTATCGTGTTTTTCTTTGGTTTTGGAATAAAATCATAATATCATCGATGAAGACAATAATAAACTAATCTAGGTAAGGCTTGAATGCCCTATTCATCAAATTCATGAACACTATTAGGTAGTTGGTCATTCTAAATGGCATCACAAGAAACTCGTAATGTCCGTATCTAGTTCGGAATGCGATCTCAGTACACCTTCCATTCTAACCAACAGCTGATGGCAGCCCGATCTCCAATCAATATTCAAAAACATTGTCGTTCCCTGAAACTAATCGAACAAATCGTCAATCCTCGGTAGTGGGTACTTGTTCTTGATGGTTACTTTGTTCAGCTCCTTGTAGTCTATGCAGAGTCAAAATGATCCATCCTTCTTCTTCACGAATAGTACTTGTGCACCCTATAGTGATGTGGTAGGTCTAACAAAACCCAAGTCTTCTAACTCTTACACTTGCTTCTTCAATTCTTGCATCTCCGTCGGTGCCATTTGATACAGGGTCTTGGATATCGGGGTTGTTCTAGGTTTTAATTCTATGCAAAAATATATTTCACACTTGGGTGGTAACCCTGAGATATACTTGAATACATCCCCGAATTCTCGCACCACTGGGATATCGGCAACTGTAATCTCTGGGCTTGTGCCCTTGATAGCAGCTAAACGGCTTGTAAGAAATGCGTCGCTCGATGGATTACACTAGAAGGTAAAAGGTTGTCTTCTAGGTAATGAGAAGGTAATCGACTTGCTATCACAGTCCAAGTTGAAATGGTACTTAGTCAACCAGTCGATTTCTAATATGATGTCGAACTCTCTCATCAATAATTCTACCAAGTCTGCTAATAGGTCTCTATTCTCTAGGTTGATGGGGTAGTTCATACATACTTTACCCAACTTGACAGATACTCCTAATGGGGATATGGCATTCAAAGCTACGGAAAGGTTCTAAGGTACTAGACCCAAATCTTGCATAGTTCTACTAGCAATATAGGAATTCAATTCACAAGTATCAAATAAGGCTTTAACTTTATTACTATAGAGCATAAACTTACCTTCCAAGTTCTAGGCCCTGTATTAATTCCTGGTGCCTCTAGAATAATTGCATTTAGATGAGTATGGGCATTCTATCCTTGGGCTATGGGTCCATAGTATCCTTGGCGCGGTGCCTTACAATCTTGGCTCAAGTAGCCTTTCTCCCCACAGTTATAGCAAATGATCTCTCTCCGAAAAAGGGCTTTGGGGGCATGACAGTCTTTAGCATAATGACAGGGTATACCACAGTTGAAACAGTCTCCCGAATACCTACCCAGGGTAGCTAAAGGTGATGCAGGTCCTTATGTTGGGGCCGGTGCTCTGTTCTGAAGCGGTGAGGGTCGTGGTGCTACAGCTTGAGTTTGTTACGGTCTCTGATGAACATTCTAGGGTTTCCTCTCTCCAGTCCAAGTTTGCTTGTTTCCTTGATAAGGTGCCTAGTTCCTTGGCCCTGGGTTGAACCTTGGTAGAAATTTGTGAGCAAAACTTGCTTGCATCTTCCTGTGTATGTTCTCCATTTGAACAACTAACCCAATTAGTGACTCAAACGACTAGTGCACATACACTGCGGTGGCCTCCTGAAGTGGCAGAAACAATCCTTGATGGTATCGCTCGTTCTTCTTCGCTGGGGTATCGACCATGCGATATGCAAAGCATGACAAACGCTCAAATTGAGTATTATACTCATGCACCATCCTGTTACCCTGGTTAGCTCCATGAACTCCTTCTTCTACAAGTTCCTTTCAACCAACGGAAAGTATTTGGTTAAGAACTTTTCTTTGAATGTGGCCTAAGTAAGTCTTCTGACTGCTTCTTCTCCCATAGTGGCTTCTTCCGCCTCCCACCAATCAGTAGCTGCGTGAGTTACCTGAAAGGTTACGAATCGACATTTCTTCGCTTCATTACAATCGATAGCTTTAAAATAAGGTCCATTTACCTTAACCACTATTCGGCCTTCCATGGTTCCATTAATCCATCAAATTTCTCAAATCTCAGAGCACAGAAACATTCTAACAATTTTGTCCAGTCTATCTGTGGTGTGTACAATGATGGTTATTCCCATTTTTCCCTCGGCTCTCCATAATCCCTACTGTAGCATTAGCTCTTTCAATTCTTGCTAATAGAGCTTCCAAAAGTCCGATCGGATCAATCTTTGGAGGAATAGGATTCAATGGTCTTGCTCCATTTCAGTTCCTCATACCTCTAGTGTCGGGGGCCATTATGACCTGAATACTAGTGCATTCAGATAAGCACTTCCAGTTGATACAAAATCTTTCAGTAGGTGGTTGGTATAATAAAATGCTTAAGGGGATGCCTCACAAATTCAACAAGGAACATAACTGTAGGCTGAAAATATTGATGAATAAACCGATTTCCAAAATAGAGGCAAAATAGTATACTAGCAATCGAGGGCATATATGTGGTCATATCTAGAACCACAAGCGACCTGTAAATAAGACTAACTTATAATCAGTACTAGCACGAGGTATCTTATGATCGAGAAGTGTAGGACAATTGTCGAGCTCGCCTAAACCTAGAGCTCTAATACCACAAATCCCTATCACGCCCCAGAGTAAGCCAAAAATAGGGGAAAATAAAAATTTTCCTTTATGGGTCCTTGACACGTGACAGTTTGAAGATTGCTCCTGATTGTCCTTGACAACATAAAAACAAGATTTCATAATAATATAAGCATGTTTCTAATTCAAACGCAGCATAATAATAATAAACATAACTGAGTCGTACATTAAACCATATTTTATAGACCCTGATAATTCCAAAAGAAATAGAATAACAAAAATTGTAGTTTTTGTGACATCCAGTGTCACTAAATCGGATAACAACTATTTATTACACGATAATAGAAAAGATAAATAGAAAGTTAAAAGCTCTTTCAACTCACAAACCCATAGTAATCCCCGTAGTAATCTTCTCCCGAGTATTCCCTTCCATAGTCCTCCTCAAGCTGAGTCTTACCTACTAAACCTATCATTGCTGGACGTGGAAGGTCTAGCGACATAAAACGCCATCAGCTTAAATACAAGCTGAGTGAGTAAAAGTTCTTACGAAGTACCGTTAGCAATAGTCACGTAGATACTGTCATTATTCCTTAGTCAGCTTATAAACGTCTTTTAAATATTAACCATCCAAACCATGGAAAAGATACAAACTTACTAGATAACTGACTCAACCCATGACTTCCACACCACAACTCCCTCTTCTACGCTATATATGACTTAAACCATATAGCAACTCACCTTGTAACAGTCAACTCACTTTACAACTGTTAACTCACTTTATACTTTACAGCTAATACTAACTCACTTTACAACAATTATCTCACTTTACAGCCAACACTAACTCACTTTACAGCCATTAACTCACTCTACAGCCATCACTAACTCACTTTACAGCCACATAACATTAATCATCACATCACCCTTTGTTGCTAACGTATAGCACAACCGCATATGTCCAATAACCTCAATGTCAACACATGATACCAACATTAACAGTCAACAGGACTCCCATGACTTGACAGATTTTCTGAAGACGCACAATCAGAATGCCCAGACTGACATCAGAACTGATCCAAGTACAAGAGTTTACTATGCGAAGCACAGTGAACCAATCATAGAGTTATTAATAAGTTTCAATCTTATTATGCGTAGACTATTCTCATTATTAGAGTCAACGTATCACAGAAAATGTCGTCGTTTCAAGTTCAAGACTGATACTCAAGTCAACACATATGTAATTAATAGCTCAGTATATACTTTGAGTGTGTGCGTGTGTGTATGCCCAAGTGAACATATAGAGTTTTCAGACGAAGTCAACATATATAAACAGCAATAATCCTATGTTCAAGCATAACAAAACAAGAAACATACAAACTGACACGCTCAAGCTCCCACTAAGCACGACTGGTCGGGTTTTGTAATAAACAGATTCCTGTTTTAGCTACACATGCAAGTTCGTAAATTAGTTCTAAGGATACATGCATACCATAAAACTTGTAAAATCTATGTATTAATGATTCTATATGAAAATCCATACTCATACCAGCTTAGGACATGTTTGGATGATCATAAAAGCTACTACTTCATGAGAAAAGAGCTTGATTCTTAGTTTCCTTTTCATTCAAGAACTATAACCATATATATACCACATGCATGTGAATAAAATCATGTACAAACTGATCCTACAGGTTTCTAAGTGAGAAATTATACTCATAAAGTAGTAGGGAGTGTTTGGATGATGAAATATGTGTATATGTGTTGAGAAAGCTTGATATGGAGCTAGCTAACTTCAAATCTTCTTTCTTTTGCACTTGATCAATAGGATGATCAATTCTGAAACTAAACTTGAGCTCTTTATGCTAATTTTTAGCAACAAAGTGGGTATAAGAAGAGTGTGTGTGTGTGTGTGTGTGTGTGTGTGTGTGTGTGTGTGTGTGTGTGTGTGTGTGTGTGTGTGTGTGTGAAATGCTTAGATCCAAGCATGCAAGTATGAGAGGATGGAAACATGAAAGAGATGAAGTTCTCTCTCAAGCTCTCTGTTTGCTCTAGTTTAAATCATAACAAAATGCAGAAGATGACTGGTATTTATAGACTTTCAAGACCCAAGGGTAAAACTGTCATTTCATCCTTTTACATGCTCGAGCGCTCGTGTGTCTCAAGCGCTTGGATCAGCCTTCTAAGCAAAATTTTCCTAAGGTCTAAATACATGCATCCACACAAAAATAAATCATATAGGATAAAAGAAGTAAGGAAAAACGAATCTTATTATAATAGAAAGCATTACAAAGAGAAATAGAGAAATTCGAAAAAAAATAGGTAAGAAAATACAGGTGCTACACATTATCCCCGGGTATAGAATATCCATGAATTAGATACCAACCACAGGTGTCTATCTACCACAGCATTTTCGGGTAGAGTCTGCCTAGGATAACTTAACCGTACTATGGATGCTACAAACTAGGAATTAAAACTATCCTAGGAACTTCAAAGTTCAAAAACAATAAAAAAGAAGAACAAGAAAGAAAATAAAAAGAAGGGAAGAAAAGTTACCTCAAGAACTCCCCTCAGAATCTTACTCCGATAAGGCTTCGCTAGCACCACAGTCTCCAAGACTCGAATCCTAAGTCTTAAATATTTAAATTTCCTAAGAACTTCAAGGAATGCTTAGGAATCCTCTCGATGTAGTTTTCCTAGAGCTGTCCAAATTGGTCAACAAACCCCACCAAAATTCTAAATCTGATAGAGACAATGATAGATTTTCAGGAGGAGAACATCATATTTAAAAAGGAAACGTCGAAACTGCGAAGATGAGTAATCGAATCTAACCACAAGAAGAAGATAGTAAGGAGATCACAAGTCAAACTACGCCAAAGAAAAAAAAACACTCAAATAGAGGGACAAGAATTAATTTTAAAGATTTCGTATTAATGTGATAATTTCTAATTTGTGTCCATTTAAAATTTGTTAAAATCCTTTCGAATTTTGTCACCAAGTTTACAAAAATTATAAAAGTTCGTTAAAATATATCAGAATGCAGTCAACAAATTCTAACGAATTTCGACAAAGAATGCAAACCGATAACATATTAAAACTTCAATATCTAATGTGTAAACTTTTTGTGTTATCACTTTAAAGAAGTAACATATACTTACCTTGCCATCCATTTAAGAATAAGCATTTTACCCATGACAATTGCCATTGATTTGTGTTATATTTTGTCGTGTCAATGCTACATCAAACTTAGAGCCCGTTTGTCTATATTTATGTTTATGTTTATGTTTATGCAATTTTGATCTTGATTGATAGAACTGTTAATTAAAAGTAGAATTGCATATTATAATTTGGGTACTTGGTTGATATATAGTGCAACTGATTATATTATAAACACAACTTATCAATGTGTTTGGTTTCAAAAATAAAGCGTGGTTCTGAATGTACAAAAGTCAATTATACCCTTAAACTATAATATTCATATGTTTTGATATGCCAAAATTTGTTAGTATCTTATTAATAATTGTTAAAGAATTAATTTTTAGTTAAATAGTTTGATAAATGATTTTAATATGAAACTTTTTATATTAATATTGACAATATAATATTTTTGTATTAATCTGAATCATGCACATGCCTCCTATTTCTAAGGGATCATGAAAAGTAGTGTGCTTGTCATTACTCCCCTGAAAATAGGGGTAAATGTATGATCTAGATTAAAAGGTCACGTCATATTAGCATGCTGACGTAGTGTGACTATTACACTGAATAATTTCTTATGATGCCTAATTGGTTAATTAGGAGAAGATTATTGGTTAGTGACGCCACGTAAATTTAGTGAAGTGGTGTCACCATTACATTTAATATTTTCTCCTACATCAATATAATTATTGAAATGGGACACATCTCACCCTATGAAAGCCTGAATGAACAATAAATAATCATTTTTAAGTAAACAAAAATACTCTCTCAATTAAAATAATTCAAAAAATTAAAATTAAAATAAAATAAAATAAAATAAAAATAAAAAAAAAAAACAACAGTGAAACTATAGGCAACTTGTCAGCTTCAAGTAAGATGTCTTGCCAAACCCACAAATTAGTTTGGGACTTTCGGGGCCCACATGTAATGTAGTCCTTACGACTCTTCAATTGCCTTTTAGTTCTACACTAAAATGAACGCCTCCAGCAAAACAAGTGGGCTTCAGGCTAGCCCACCAAACTGACAATACTAGCCTTCTAGGAGACGCATGTCGAAGCTTAATTGCTTCTTGGTAGTTGGTAGGGTAACAATTTTGACATAACTCAACACGACTCGAATTCAATTAAGAAATATTTTCCTCACAAACATCAAAGCCTGACAACTTTCAATACCCCTCTAAAAAATAAAAATAAAAAAAATTACTAAATACATGTATAAATAAATAAAAATAAAAACTACAATTTTTTTATATAAAAAACCCAAACCGAAAAAGATATATAAACATGCAAAAAAGAAGGAATCACCTTTGGATCGCTACACCCAAACACTTTCGTGGTTCTGTTATACGAGACGTATGGTCCTCATTTGAAGAGTTCGCCTAAGACTGTGACGCCCCGTCCCACCACAAGTCCCGGCGACGGGGTGTCAACCGGCGGAAGCACAATAATAATCAATGACAGTAGGAGACTTTGACACCAATCGGTAACTCCCCGAGTCCAAGACTCCGAGGGTTACCTGTAATAAATGTTTATCATTTGGAAAGCATTTATAAAACAGAAAACTGATTTTCATTTAGAATATTCTTTTCTTGAAACAAAACGTTTTCAGTATAAGCAGCGGAAAATCAGAGTTAAGTTATCTCTTTATTTAAGAGCGGGTGGACTAACATTTGTCCAATTTAAACATAATAGGTTCTTTCAAACCAAATTTATTACATCATTAAAATGATAATCCCCACACACGGGTCTTCAAACTATAGCGGAAGCATTGTCAATTCTCGGGGTCTTGCCCTTATCTATATCACCTGAAAAAAAAGGTTTAATAGTCCATAAGCCAAAAAGGCTCGTATAGTCATATAACCGCACAATAACATCTGTTATATAACATGCGTGAGTGCAATGAATGCCAATGTCAATGCATGAAAATCATTTACATGCCTTTTCAAACACTCACCCTCAATCGTCAATATCATTACCCGGACCATGGGCTTCCCGTCCACGTAGGCCTAGCCTCAAACGTGTGGGACTTTGGGCCTTACGAATTACACGGAGGCCTAGCCTTTACCGTTACGGGGGTTTCTTGCAGCACATCCCGCAATTCGAGTTCCTAGTGGTACCTGTCTCACACGCCTACCCACAAATCCGGGATTTCTAACTTTTCAAAACAAAATCCCTCCTAGAGGGTTTTATGCATGGAAGCCTCTAAGGTCTTCCCTTTTTAAAACCTGGAAGTCTCTAAGATCTTCCTTTTTCAAATAAAATCGAAAGCCTCTAAGGTCTTTCATCCCAAAAACATTTTCGTGATTTTCGTGTTCATGCTCATGCTTATGAAATGCTATGACATATGCGAGCTCTAAGCATCCAAACATATTCAATATTTCATAAGACAGATTATTAAGGCATACTATCAATTCAAAGCAACATAATAGACATATTGAAATCATCCAGGTAAACACATAAAGCATAGCAGCTCAAGTAACCACACAAGGCATAGCAGCTCAAGTAAACACGTAAGCACAGTAATAACATGTTATACAACTTTATTGAGGGTTATATGGAACTACCGTTCACCGAGGATAGACTGAATAAATAATCATAATAGAAACCGGAACTGCTCAATCTATTACAAATCTCAATATACAATAATGCGCGTATATTAGTGAGGTACAACACCTCTAAGCATAAGTACAACTACTACAAAGGCAAAGTACAACTCTTAAAGCTTAGAGTACAAGGTCCCTTAGCTCGTAACAGACTTAAATACAACAAAATAGAAGATTTCACCAAACTGTCTGAGGTCGCGCGCTCGGGCTGCTCGCGCGAACCCTCTCTCGCGCGGTAAGTGTTCAGTAAAGCCACGTGGCCATTTAAAAACAGTTTTCGAAAAATGCCTGGTCGCGCGCGCGGGCCACTCGAGCGACCCCTCGCTCGCGCGAGTCGCGCGCACGAGATGTCACAATGTCGTCTTCTTCTTTCTTTTTCCCCTGTTTTGAAATCGAAGGTTGGTTTTTACCCATTTTGAAAACTTAATCAAAAATAGACTTCCAATATATGAATCTCTTCCTTTTTCCGCGTATATTTCAAATATGAAATCAGTTTTTCAAGAAACAAAACACAGCTCTTGATTTTATCGAAAAACCGAATGGTGACAAAACTTTAATTCGACCGTTCATCGCAACCATTATGAATTACCTTTTGAAATTTGAAATGGAGCCTCGTGGGATCGAGACATTTCATTTGATATAAAGAATTCACGTTTCTGTGACAGTTTTTTTGCTCGCTATATTTGGACCCTTAACGGTATATATGAAATTCTATATATATATATATATCTATATCACTGTTTATATAAATTGAAACTTAAAAATTGATATTGAAATGTTACCCAATTCAATTACAGAGAGAGACAGAGAAACCAATTGACAATCCAATCTTTTGGATTAAAATTTACTAATTTCTCTCACTATATATAGATATGAAATTCTACATATATATATATACTAGTGAGGATGCACGTGCAAGGCACGTACCCGTCGGATAGTTGTATTTCTAGATATATTGTGTATTAATCTTGACATTAGAGGTCTTTGGAGAGGTATAATTACTCATTCCGTTCTAAAATAAGTGCCAACGTTTCATTTTTTTGGATATTTTTAAAATAAGTGTCACGTTTCCTTTTTTTTTTTTTTTGATATTTCAAAATAAGGTCCACTTGTAAAAATCAACATAAGATGTTAAAACAGTTAAATAGGAAATTATAAATGTAACTATTTAATCTAAAACTCTTCTGACAGAAGAAGTTGATAATTATGACTATCTTATAAATGAGTAGTAAAGGAAACTAATAAAGCGCCACTAAAAATATATGACACAAGTAGGGTATTTCCTCTAAAAAAATGGAATGAATGTGTTTGTAGGCCTTAATTGATATTTGAATACAATCTATAAATCCTGAATTTGAGGGAAGAAGTTGGCCAAAATATAAATATTAGTGATCAATTCATAATAGCTACTAAAATAACCACTTTATTTGACATTTTAGATATACCAAACTTAATTTTGAGAGAAGAAGTTGACCAAAATGTGAAATTAGTGACCAATTCCTAAATAGCCACTAAAATAGCCACTTTTTTAATTTTTTTTAAAGTGAATAATAAATATCCAAAAACTTGTTGACCTAAATGCAATTACACATATTACAATACATGAATTCTAAATTTGAGAGAAAAAGTTGAGCAAATTGGAAATATTAGTGACCAATTCCTAAATAACCACTAAAATAGCCACTTTTTTTTTTTTTTACTTTTTATGAAGTGAATAATAAATATCCCAAAAATTATTGATCCAAATGTAATTAGACACAAATTGTTGATTGAAACCTCATATGAGAGAAGAAGTTGACCAAATTGTAAATATTAGTGACTAATTTCTAAATAGCCACCAAAATAGCCACTTTTGTTGACTTTTTATGAAGTCAATAATAAATCTCCCAAAAATTGTTGATCCAAATGTAATTAGACACAAGATTGTTGATTAAAACCTCATTATTATATTAAATAAAATTTCAAGAGCTGACTTGAATGTAATTATTTGTCCAAAATGACCAATATACCCTCACACAAATCAATATATTCTTACGATGTATAGATAGTTGTATGAGTAATTATGATATAGTGAAGGATAAAAGAGGAAGTTCATATTTTTTGACGTGCTTGCTAAATGTGGCTGAGTTCTTATTATATAGAGTAGATATCTCTATATCTATATCTATAACAACAATTTATAAAAACTGAATTCAAACCAAAAATTGACATAGGAATATATCATACCCAAATTGAATCACAGTGAGAGATAGAGAAAATCCAAATGACCAAACAATCCAAGCTTTGATATTCTTTGCAACAACTCACTTGATTGAGTATATAAAAATATATGTGTGTGTGTGTGTATGAAAGGCTGCGAGAGAGAGAGGGACAATAGAGAGGCAGTGAGTGTTATGTGAGTTATGAAATATGAGAGCTTTAGGTGTGTTTATATAGGAATAAGATTACTTGGTGACCAAAACACACACACAGCACACTAAACACACACTCACACACGCACAACTCACACACTGCACAACTTTTAATTGGGCTCCAAGTTTTAGTGAGAAAAGCTTGTGTGTGTTGAGCTCACGCAATGATACACACACAGGTACAAATTAATGCTGAACAAATCTCAAATCTGGAATTATTAGATTAAAATGCGAAAATTTAATTACGGGGTATTACATCCTACCCACCTTAAAAGAAATTTCGTCCCCGAAATTCGCACAAAGATAAACATTAGCATAGAAAATAAATAACTCAAGAGGCAAATAATTGTGGATATCGATCGCACATCTCTTTCTCATTCTCCCAAGTAGTCTCCTCAGTACCATGGTGATGCCACAGTACTCGAACCAAACGAATAGTTCTACCACGAAGCACATGTTCTTTAGCTTCCAGAATCTGTACTGGTTGCTCCTCATAGGATGCATCTTGCTCCAATGGTAAATCAGTCCAATCTAAAACATGAGACGGATCAGGTTCATACTTCCGAAGCATTGAGATATGAAATACATTATGAACTTTTGCCAACTGCGGAGGCAAAGCCAATCGATAGGCAACTTCACCCACACGTTCTAAAATCTGGAAAGGTCCAATGAAACGAGGTGAAAGCTTCTTATCCTGTCCAAAATGAAGCACACCACGACGAGGTGAAACTTTGAGAAACACATGATCTCCAACTTCAAAGGACAACGGACTCCTCTTCTTATCAGCATAACTTTTCTGTCGGCTCTGAGCCGTAAGTATCCTCGCACGAATCAGTTTTATCTTTTCAGTAGTTTTCCTTACTAGATCTGGTCCCAACAGAGACGCTTCTCCAACGTCTGTCCAACATATGGGAGAACGACACGGTCGTCCATATAGGGCCTCAAATGGTGCCATCTGAATGCTTGCTTGATAACTATTGTTATACGCAAACTCGATCAATGGTAGGTGGTCTTCCCAACTACCTTTGAAGTCCTTAACACAAGCTCATAGCATATCTTCCAAGGTCTGTATAGTACGTTCTGACTGACCATCCGTCTGAGGATGAAAAGTCGTACTCAATCTCAATTCTGTCCCCAAAGCTTTCTGGAGACCTTCCCAAAACAATGAAGTAAACCGCGGATCTCGATCCGACATAATCGAAACAGGGACTCCATGTAACCGAATGATCTCTCGAATATACAAGCGACTAAGAACATCAACTGAATCGGTCAAACACATTCCCAGAAAATGTGCAGACTTTGTCAAACGATCCACAATGACCCAAACGGGATCATGACCACGTGGTGACCTAGGAAGTGCTGTTATAAAATCCATTGTCACGTGTTCCCATTTCCACTTTGAAACTGGTAATGGTTGCAATAACCCTGCAGGTCTCTGATGTTCGGCTTTCACTTGCTGACAGGTCAAACACCGAGATACAAACTTAGCGACATCGTGCTTCATACCCTTCCACCAAAACTGACGTCGCAGATTATGGTGCATCTTGTTACCTCCCGGATGCACCGCTAATCGTGAATGATGGAATTCCTTCATCACTTGTTCACGAACTGCCAATGGCACAAACAAACGGTCTTTGAACTTCAACCCACGCTCGGAGTCAAAAGTCCAACTTGCTGTAACATCACCTCGAAGAATTCACATACGAAAGGTAGATGCTTCAGGGTCAGATTGTTGCTCATCTTTCACTTGTTGAATGATCGACGGTTGAGCCATGACAAAATACAATGAAGCACGATTCTCAGAATCGTTGAGCTCTACCTCAAACTCCCCAATCTGATCGAGCATATTCCATTCTTGCATGGCCAGACAAGCCAATGAACCTCGTGACTTGCGACTCAGCGCATCGGCCACTACATTTGCCTTCCCTGGATGATACTGTAGTTCGAAGTCATAATCTTCTAAGTATTCCATCCATCGACGTTGTCGAAGATTTAGATCACGTTGAGTAAAGATATACTTCAAGCTCTTGTGGTCTGAAAAGACATCAAATCGTTCCCCATACAAGTAATGACGCCATGACTTTAAGGCAAACACAACGGCAGCAAGTTCTAAATCATGAGTTGGATAATTCTGCTCATGAGGTTTCAACTAGCGAGAACCATAGGCAACAACTTTGCCTTCTTGCATAAGCACACACCCTAAACCAAGAAGTGAAGCATCACAATAAACTGCGTAGTCAACACCACGCTCCTGAATAATCAAAACTGGTGCTGAAGTCAATCGAGTCTTTAAAAGTTGAAAAGCTTTCTCGCACTCCTCAGTCAAAGGTGAAGCAATACGAGAAAAATCCTTTACAAAGCGACGGTAATAGCTTGCTAAACCCAAGAAACTACGTATCTCAAATACGTTCTTAGGTGGCTGCCAATCCATAACAGATTCAATCTTTGACGAGTCAACTGACACTCCATCTCTCGAGACAACGTGTCCCAAAAATTTCACTTCTGTCAACCAAAAATCACATTTAGATAATTTACCAAACAGTCGGTGAGTACGCAATACTTGTAGGACAATCCTCAAGTGTTTCTCATGAAGTTCCTTAGAGGAAGAATAGATGAGAATATCATCAATAAATACAATCACAAACTTATCCAAAAAATCGTGAAATACTCGTTGCATAAGATCCATAAATGCTGCTGGAGCATTGGTAAATCCGAATGGCATAACCATAAACTCAAAATGTCCATATCGGGACCTAAAAGCCGTCTTCGAGATGTCTGACTCTCGAATACGGAGTTGATGATAACCCGATCTCAAATCAATCTTGGATAAACAAGTGGAACCTTTGAGTTGATCAAATAAATCATCGATTCTAGGAAGTGGATACTTATTCTTGATCGTCACATGATTGAGTTTTCAATAATCGATACACAATCTCAACGTTCCATCCTTCTTCTTAACAAAGAGAACAGGAGCTCCCCACGGGGATACACTCGGGCGAATAAAACCCTTACTCTAGAGATCTTTCAACTGAATTTTCAACTCCTTCAATTCTGCTGGTGCCATACGATATGGCAGAATAGAAATAGGCGAAGTGCCTGACACAAGATTGATTGCAAAATTGATTGCACAAACAGGTGGAAATTCTGATAAGTCTTCTGGAAAAACGTCAGAAAATTCACAAACAATAGGTGGCAATTCCACAAGAGGAGTGCCCCTCTCCATGGCCAATAAACTAGCCAGAGTTCCAAGAGAAGAATATAAACTAATCTGTGAAAACAACGAGGGTAGTAGTAAATCCAACTGATCGCCCTCGAATCTACAACTGTCTCCCTCAGGAGTGAAAAGAGTAACCCGACGCTTAAAACAATCTATGAAAGCTCGATACTCGACCAACCAGTCCATTCCAAGGATGACATCGAATCCTAGATTCGGCATAACAATCAAATCAACACTCAATTGTCGGTCTGCTATCAAAAGCATATAACCACAGCAGACCTGATTCAAATGAATAACACCTCTAACTGGAGTATCAACGGATAAGTCATGCTCTAAGCATTCTATCTCTAACCTCAATACTGATGCAAATGCTGATGAGATGAATGAGTGTGATGCACCAGTGTCAAACAATATAGATGTCCAAGAGTTCAACAATAGGACGATACCTCGGATCACAGACGGTCCGGCATTTCCATAAACATGATAAGTAGATGATATAGGCAAAGCAAAATTCCTTCCTTTGGGTTCTTGGTGATGTTGTAGCTGAATACCACCACGATTATCTGTCCTCTGATAATTACCTTGATTACCTCTGTTCTGGTAGGGTTTCCCGCTCTGAGCGGATATTGCCTGAGATGGTGGATAATACGGTGTTGAACCAATTGACTGAGATTTCTTGGGTGGTGGTTGAGGACAAAACTTGATAAAATGGTTCGGATCACCACATCGGAGACAAACTTTCTCCCCAGCGGCATTCACACCTCGCTGTAACCCCGATTGTTGAGAACTTTGATAAAAAGATCTCTGTTGTGAATATGATCGTTGTTGTTGCTGTTGAGGAGGTTGGGACTGAAATTGAGACCTAATCTCTGTCTTAGCTTTCTTAGACAGACCAGTGCTCTTGGCTGGAGTAATGATCTCCCTGGCCCTTTTCAGATCCAAATCTACACTTTCAACACCCAACGCCCTTGTCAAAGTATCAGCATAAGTGGTGATAGGCGTGCTAGCCAGACTTTTCCGAATGTAGGGTCGAAGACCAGAGGCAAAACGTGTAGCCTTGAAATGATAACTGACCAACTGCTCTTGAGCAAAAGGAGCCAAGGTGAAAAACATAGTAGCATATTCTGTCACTGACATATCCCCCTGTTGAAGGGTAATGAATTCAGCCCTCTTTGCGTCCCTGTGTACTTCTGGGAAGTAATTATCGAGGAAAAGACTCTTAAATGATTTCCAAGTCATGCCAGCAAGTGGATGAACACTCATAGTGCAATCCTACCAATGGGTAGCTTCTCTAGAAAACAAGTATGTAGCCAACTTGATGCAGAAAGCATCCTCATGAAGATCAATGAATTCGAATATCTTCATGATATGCTGAAGCCAATCCTCTGCAGCCATCGGGTCAGAGCTACTAGAGAACTGTGGCGGCTTCCCAGCATTGAAATCTTTGGTAATCAGCCGCTCCCGAGCTCTAGCGGGATTTGTCTCACCTCTCGGAGCACGAGGGGGATGAGGCGGCATAGCATCTCTAACTGCCCTTGCAATTACATCGGCAACATTTTGTAACCCTTGCGGTCCATTAGGAATATCAACTGGTCCTGTGGAGGCTTCAGACTCAAATACAACGTCAGGGGCGTGACCTCGACCACGACCACGACCTCGACCTCGACCACGGCCTCGACCTTGACCACGGCCTCGAGCACGACCTCGACCTCGGCCTCTAACTGGGACCGAAGCAGTCGATATTTGCTCATCAACCTCTAGTTCAATACTGGGATTCTCACAGCGCGGCGGTATAGCTATAATAAGATCAAATCGAATAAATGAATCACACAACATGATCTAATCACGAAGTGTATTCAACAGCACATGTGTATGTCAAGCATAACAAGTAAACAGTTAACATCTCAAGTTACCAAGTAACATGTTAACACATATCAAAACATATGTCGTGTATCAACTAATCATGTCTAACATGTCAACAAAACTAAACATGCGAGCACATAACCCGGCGTCCAAAGTATTCGACCCGGTTACGCTCTGATACCATTCTGTGATGCCCCGCCCCGCCCCACCACGAGTCCCGGCGACGGGGTGTCAACCGGCAGAAGCACAATAATAATCAATGACAGTAGGAGGCTTTGACACCAATTGGTAACTCCCCGAGTCCAAGACTCCGAGGGTTACCTGTAATAAACATTTATCATTTGGAAAGCATTTATAAAACAGAAAACTGGTTTTCATTTAGAATATTCTTTTCTTGAAACAAAACGTTTTCAGTATAAGCAGCGGAAAATCAGAGTTAAGTTATCTCTTTATTTAAGAGCGAGTGGACTAACATTTGTCCAATTTAAACATAATAGGTTCTTTCAAACCAAATTTATTACATCATTAAAATGATAATCCCCACACACGGGTCTTCAAACTATAGCGGAAGCATTGTCAATTCTCGGGGCCTTGCCCTTATCTATATCACCTGAAAAAAAAAGGTTTAATAGTCCATAAGCCAAAAAGGCTCGTATAGTCATATAATCGCACAATAACATTTGTTATATAACATGCGTGAGTGCAATGAATGCCAATGTCAATGCATGAAAACCATTAACATGCCTTTTCAAACACTCACCCTCAATCGTCAATATCATTACCCGGACCATGGGCTTCCCGTCCACGTAGGCCTAGCCTCAAACGTGCGGGACTTTGGGCCTTACGAATTACACAGAGGCCTAGCCTTTACTGTTACGGGGGTTTCTTGCAGCACATCCCGCAATTCGAGTTCCTAGTGGTACCCGTCTCACATGCCTACCCACAAATTCGGGATTTCTAACTTTTCAAAACAAAATCCCTCCTAGAGGGTTTTATGCATGGAAGCCTCTAAGGTCTTCCCTTTTTAAAACCTGGAAGTCTCTAAGATCTTCCTTTTTCAAATAAAATCGAAAGCCTCTAAGGTCTTTCATCCCAAAATCATTTTCGTGATTTTCGTGTTCATGCTCATGCTTATGAAATGCTATGACATATGCGAGCTCTAAGCATCCAAACATATTCAATATTTCATAAGACAGATTATTAAGGCATGCTATCAATTCAAAGCAACATAATAGACATATTGAAATCATCCAGGTAAACACATAAAGCATAGCAGCTCAAGTAACCAGACAAGGCATAGCAGCTCAAGTAAACACGTAAGCACAGTAATAACATGTTATACAACTTTATTGAGGGTTATATGGAACTACCGTTCACCGAGGATAGACTGAATAAATAATCAGAATAGAAACCGGAACTGCTCAATCTGTTACAAATCTCAATATACAATAATGCGCGTATATTAGTGAGGTACAATACCTCTAAGCATAAGTACAACTACTACAAAGGTAAAGTACAACTCTTAAAGCTTAGAGTACAAGGTCCCTTAGCTTATAACAGACTTAAATACAACAAAATAGAAGATTTCACCAAACTGCCTGAGGTCGCGCACGTGGGCAGCTCACGCGGGACCTCGCTCGCGCAGGCCGCTCGCGCGAACCCTCTCTCGCGCAGGTCGCGCGCGGAAAGTATTCAGTAAAGCCACGTGGCCATTTAAAAATAGTTTTTGAAAAATGCCTGGTCGCACGCGCGGGCCGCTCGCGCGACCCCTCGCTCGCGCGGATCGCGCGCGCGAGATGTCACAGTGTCGTCTTCTTCTTTTATTTTTCCCCTGTTTTGAAATCAAAGGTTGGTTTTTACCCATTTTGAAAACTTAATCAAAAATAGACTTCCAATACATGAATCTCTTCCTTTTTCCACGTAGATTTCAAATATGAAATCAGTTTTTCAAGAATCAAAGCATAGCTCTTGATTTTATCGAAAAATCGAATGGTGACAAAACTTTAATTCGACCGTTCGTCGCAACCGTTATGAATTACCTTTTGAAATTTGAAATGGAGTCTCGTGGGATCGAGGCCTTTCATTTGATATAAAGAATTCACGTTTCTGTGACAGTTTTTCTGCTCGCTATATTTGGACCCTTAACGGTATATATGAAATTCTATATATATCAGAGTTTATATAAATTGAAACTTAAAAATTGATATTGAAATGTTACCCAATTCAATTACAGAGAGAGACAGAGAAACCAATTGACAATCCAATCTTTTGGATTAAAATTTACTAATTTCTCTCACTATATATACATATGAAATTCTACATATATATATATATACATATCTATATCTATATCTATAACAACAGTTTATAAAAACTGAATTCAAATCACAAATTGGCATAGGAATATATCATACCCAAATTGAATCACAGTGAGAGATAGAGAAAATCCAAATGACCAAACAATCCAAGCTTTGATATTCTTTGCAACAACTCACTTGATTGAGTATATAAAAATATATGTGTGTGTGTGTGTGTATGAAAGGCTGCGAGAGAGAGAGGGACAATAGAGAGGCAGTGAGTGTTAAGTGAGTTATGAAATATGAGAGCTTTAGGTGTGTTTATATGGGAATAAGATTACTTGGTGACCAAAACACACACACAGCACACTAAACACACACTCACACACGCACAACTCACACACTGCACAACTTTTAATTGGGCTCCAAGTTTTAGTGAGAAAAGCTTGTGTGTGTTGAGCTCACGCAATGATACACACACAGGTACAAATTAATACTGAACAAATCTCAAATCTGAAATTATTAGATTAAAACGCGAAAATTTAATTACGGGGTATTACAAAGACACCTAAATGTTTCTGCCCGACCCTGCGAAGAATAAATAGATTTAAGTTTAGCTTCTATGCAGGGGCGGAGGGAGGAAAATTATAATTTTAGCTTTAGGATTTTGTAATTTTTAGAAATAGGTCCACTTAAAATTTTAGAAATACCCTTTAATGTCTAGATTTCACCAAATAAGCCCTGATTAAATTTAAAATATCACTTTTAGATTTTAATTACATACTTGACCTCAAAATTGAGGAGTAAATCATTCAAAAAAAATATTGGGGGTGTAAAAATAATTCTCTACATATCATTTTTGCCTCCTTGATTATTTTTTTCCTTAAAAAAACTCTAATTCTCCCTTCATGGTCTCCTATATGGCGACCCAATTTTTCTTATTTCTGTAAAAGTCAAAAGACCTACATGATCACATCTCCTCTCTCTCTCTCTCTCTCTCTCACTCATTTAAGTTATTATTAATTACTATTATTATTATCTCTCTCTCTCCCCTCGGCACATCCTCCTTTCTACTTTATGTTGTTGTTATTATTAGGCTAATGCTAATGTCAAAGCTGTATATGATAATGCCAAAACAATCCGTTAGAAATTTTAACGGTTAGACTTTAAGCGTTAGAAATTTCTAACGGATTGCTTTGACATTAGCACATCATACTTTGGCATTAGCGTTAGCCTATTATTATTATTATTATTATTATTATTATTATTATTATTATTATTATTATTATTATTTTGCTTGGATCTCCTTTGAAGCTTTAACTTTCCCTAAAAAATCTCTCCCTATATCCCCTATATCACAATTCACAAGTCTCTCTCTCTCTCTCTCTCTCTCTCTCTCTCTCTCTCTCTCTCTCTCTCTTTTCTTTTTTTGTTGGAACTATATCACATATCACAAATCAAATGAAGCCCAAATCGCATTTTATACTTGATTATTTGATACTATTTGATTTGATTTGACACCTAATTATGAATAATGTTGATTATATATTTGTTACAGATTGTATGTTATTTTTCAACTGTTAGAACATTTTTCAGATGTGACATAAAACAAATTATACCCAAAAAAGAAAATGAAAATATCATATTTTTATAGGTGATTCTGACAAAATGATATAAATGGGTGTGTAATTCAATAAACCTCTATGCAAGATTAATATGAAAATAGCACCATTTGTACTTTAAAAATCATTTTTAAAATGAAATAAATAATTTAATACAATTGAACAAAAATCTTAAAAATTATTTCCAAAATAAGTAATTTTTTGTATAGAAACATATTGTTTAGTCCCTTATTATGTAGGTTTTGTATATTGAGTGCATCTAAATTAGCTAGTTATAAAATCAATCCCTTAATTGGTGTACAATTCAGGAATTAGTCCCTTTCCCTAATTTTCATTTTTTTTATTACATTTATACCCTTTATCTGTTTTAAATAGAAATCAATTTGAATATGTGTTAATTTTAGTTATTATGTATTATAACAGAAGTGGATGAGTTATGGGTCATGGCTTCCTAAAATTATGGTAGCTGATTGTGTGTAGTTTAAATGTGATTTTAAATTGAAACATATGTTGACATAGGATAATCATAATTCAAAATTTTTTGAATTCTAGATTTCTCACTGTTGTGATTAAAAAGGTGATAAATTTATTTGCATCATCACTTAGTTCGTTATAACTGTACAGGCACGTACGTGATAAATTTGTCACTGATATTTAATAGTGTGCCAAATTTATTGCGATGGTGGCAAATTTATCACTCGCTTATGGATAAGAGAATTGATATCCCTAAAATTAAGGGATTTCATATTTAACAGCGTAGTGTGTGAATTTCTCACCTTTTTTTTTTGTATATACTTTTTTGTATTTCAAAAACCTTCCAAAATTGTGTTATATACAGTTTTAGAAAACGTATTTTTAGAAGATCATGTATAAGGGAATTGATATCTCTAAAATAAAGGGATTTTCGGTTTAACATAGTGAGTGATGTGGGAATTTTTCACTTTTTTGTGCAAAATTTCTCACTAACTTCTTTTACATAATAAATAATCTATTGATTATAGTCTATACAAGTGAAAAATTCTCACTAATTTAATCTACATACAATGTGAAAGCAATTTCTTACTGCCTATACAAGTGAGAAATTTCTCACTAATTTCACTATATAACAAATGAACAAATTTTTACAACTTATAAAAGTGAGAAATTTCTCACTAAGTTCATCCACGTAACAAATGAGCTATTTATTGCAATATGCAGTCTATATAAGTGAGAAATTTCTCACTAACATAATTTACATAACAAGTGAGTAATTTCTTACAACCTATACAATAAGAAGATCCTCATCAACACTATATGTATGTATACAAATTCATAGAAATGTGTAAATCTATGGCACAACCATCGATGAATGTGTCACACCCGTGCCAAAAATTTATAAGTTTTATCTTGCATAATTGAATTTATGAATTTATCAATGTTAGTTGATAAATGAGGTTGAGGTTGACTGTGAGTCAACGGTAAGGTGTTAGTAAGGACACGAGAACATGATGGTTCATTTTGTTTTGGCACAAGTAAATGACAGTTATGTGATTTAAATGTTATTTGACTTATCTGATATTTTATGAATAGTGAATTATACCTGCATAGTATACTTTCTGGTAATTTTGATGTCGTTAGATATCTTGATATCTTTTGAGAACTGTGGTGAGAACGCGAGTATCACGTTATATAAAAAGGTAGGTTGTGTAGCGATTCCACGGAATTTAGTTTTCGGACGTATATTTTGGATCCAAATGAGACTTAATCGAAAACTCTTGTAATTAGTAGTTTTCACTCATAAAGCAATAAAATGGACATGTGCGAAGTTTCAAGAATAAACAAGGTATTTGAGAAACTCGCGGGGAAGTAAACGCGATTCCCGAAAAGTTTGTCTATAAATAGTGGTGGATGAAATTGTCATTTCTTGACAACTTCATATAATATCTTGAGAGAGGAGAGAGAAAAGGGAGATTGATCCTACGGGCTTTGCGATGATAAACAGCGACCCATCGTCCGTCTGAATTTAACCAAATTGCATATTCGAACTCCCCAAGGTAAGGGCTACGTATTGATAGTCTTTAGGCCACATTTGGCTAAGATTTTATGAATTTCTAAATCTAAGAAATTAAGGAAAACACGTGCAGACTTGTAGGTTTTGCGTAGGATCGGAGATTTGGCATGTATCCGGGCTTCTAGTCGTTCCCTCAAAGTTTTACGACGATAGCTCGAGGTATAAATTTCTAGCCTATGATATATAGGTGAAACACATGTTTTATATTTCGACGATGAAATTGTTATCCGGGCGAAATTCATGTGTTAATCTTAGGCCCGTTAATTATGCATGCGATTAAATGTGGAAAGCATGTCTAAATCTACGTGAGCACGTTGAGTTGCCTATGTGGGTCAAAGGGGAGTCTTATACAAATTCATGGCAGAGTAAGCTTCTCGATGTTTGAGAATTTTAGTAGCGACGGCTACTGTGCATGGTTTAAGGCTTGGACTTGCCAGGGCACTTGGGGACGTAATGGTTATAGGCTTGGACTAGCCATTGACGTCGCGGTTTAAGGCTTGGACTTGCCGCTACCGGATGAAGTCGTATTTTTCTCCCTAGAGACTATTTATGTGATTATGAGATTAAAGCATGTTTTGTCATATATGCATATGTTAGAAATTGAACACTCAGCATATAGCTGAGCAGTGGAGATTAACTCCATTGCAAGTGAAAGGAAGAAAGGAAAAAAAAAGAAGCGTGAGGAGTGAGACTGCGGGATCCTTCTCTTGGTTATATTTTGTTTCAAATCCAAATGTTGTACATATGTAATTTTGCGAAATTTAAACTTTTTTACTTCAAACATAGGAGTTTTGGAATGACTTAGACTGTTGTAATATGTCTTTAAACTACTTGTAGTTATGTTGTAATGAATCCAAACCCATGGATTCGCATCTTGAACGTTTAACTTGTCAATTTCGTATTTTTGGAGGCATGTTATGGAGCTTTTATGTTTTAAGGCCAAATGAGCCTTAACTTGTTGTGTTATTGTTTCTATCAATGGATTAGTAAGTCTACACTTTGGCTTTGATAACATTTTGTAGCTTGTGAAGTCTAAAATAAGGTAAACTTGTGTATAAGAATAAAAGGTGTAAGGTTGGGTGATGCCTTGGGCAAAATTCTACAGCTCATGCAGGATTCTGCTAAAGGGTCATTCGACCGGTCGAATGGGGTCGTTCGACCGGTTGAAATGCCCCATGCTAGAAATCTTTTTCTATACCTTCCGAAAATTTTCAAAAGGTTTTGTTTGGTTCTTAGGGTATCTTTGGGGTCCCTTTCAACATAAAATCATTCGTTTTGAAATATGATTGTGTTTTCAATTTTGTACGGATTTTACAACTCGGAGAGTAATGTTTCCAAAAGTTTTGTACACTCAAAGTGGTTTTAAAGTCTTTTCCGCTGCGTATGGTTATGAAATGAACTGGATGAGCCTTGATGGCGTGCCACGTATCCTATTTCCGCACGTTAGCGGGATGGGTCGTGACATTTATTTGTATCAAAGCTAGAGGTAACAAAACTTTGGGAACGTTCAACGACGAGTGGAGTGTTGAGTGAATTGTCATATGTTCTAGAGTGCATCCATACGTAGTAGAGATGTTTGATGCATATGTATGTTGTTATACATACATGTTATAAATATTGTTGTACATACATAGTGTTTATGCATCGAGATTAACATGTTGAACAATCATGGGTGACCGAGAGTTATCACCACATACCCGACGAATGAATGAAATGGCAGAAATGATGGGGAATATGGGTGACATGATCCGAAATATAACGGAGCGATTGCCTCCAACGCCTCCATTGGAGCCAAAACCGATAACCATAGTACAAGCACCTGAAAATAGACGCGTAAGATCAATATCCGAACAGTTTGCTTGAAAGAAACCAATGGAATTCCATGGAACACCCGACCCAACGCTTGCAGAACATTGGATAATGGACATGGAATGAATCTTCCGATCTATCCCGATGATCGGTAGGGAAAAAATGGAAAATACAAGCGATGTGCTGAAGGGTGAGGCCCAGAACTGGTGGTTAAATGTTCTAGATCAAAGGGCACTGATTACTTGGGAGGGGTTCAAGACGGAATTCAATCGCCGGTTCTTTCTACGAGCCGTCTACAATGCGAAAAAGCGAGAGTTTGATAACCTCAAGTAAGGGGACATGACAGTAACTGAGTATACTTCCAAGTACAATGCTTTGTTGAGATTTGGAAAGGGTTCCGCGCCAGAGGAGGAAGATAGGTGATGTTGTCAAAATCAAGATATAAAAGTATACTTTACTTTTCTAAAGATTTGCAGTGTGGAAGTAAAGGTCGAACCCACAGAGATTGAAATACTACAGTGCTTTAATTTTAAAACCTAAATCTAATTAATTAAGAAAACGATTTTGATTTGACTTTTAATTAAATTAATGTAACTAATGAAATTAAATCTAAATTATGAAAGAAATTTAAAAGTGTTTTTATGAATATGTTTAAGGGAACCTAGGATTGCAAATCCACCACTAGCGTCATAATAGGAATATTTATGCATTCAATTAGATTATTAAGTTGGATGATAATGGGGAATTGTAGCTACAAGCCCAATTCCTCCGTCAAGAAAATAACTATGGTTCAAGCACCAACATAATCCATCTTCGGTTAGCACGAATTATCCCACACTAAACTAGGGTTGTGGTATAATCCATCTAATCTAGGCATGGACTATTCGGATACTTGATAGCACAATTCAATTTAAGCACCATTATATGTAAATAATCTAAACAAGCACAGCAAGCATAGATCATTGAGCACATCACAATCAAAATAGATCTAAGACAAGAATAAACTTTGAAAGTGATGATTTAATCAATTAGAAGCATGATTTATTTATAAAAATCCTCTAAACATGTAATCATCATCCATACATAATAAAACTAAAATAAAAAGCATAAAATACACCCTATTACTTGGCTAGGGTTTCATTGAAACCCTAGATCTAGAGTTTAGTTGTCCATAGAATTGATGAACAGCAAGAGGTTGATGGAGGAGGCCATGAGAATCCTTGGTCTTCTTCTTCTTCTTCTCCTTGCTTTCCTCTCTTCAATGGCTAAAATTTTAGTGTATATGGCTGTATCTAATGTTGTGTAATGATGTATAATGTCAAAATTGATTTAGAATAGGATTTATATAGAGTTTGGAAGGATTTAGGAAGCTTTCCTAAGCCAAATCGCACTAAAATAGCTATATTTACGTTTCTGGACGTCATATGCACAAACCACCTTCGCTGGGCACTTTAATTTAATAAAATACGTGTTTTTGGTTTTTTCAAAGGTCGCTCGCGCGAAGTAGTTTTCGCTGCATCGCGCGACTTTCGTAGAATTGCGATAACGTTTTGCTCGGAACTCGGATTGACTCGCCGTTTGAAGCCACGCGTCCGTAACTCGAAGATCTACATTTTATATCTCTGGAGAAATTTCTCAAATCTAAAGTATTATTTATCAAAAATGCAATTGTCCGAGACTGCTACTGCATTCAACTTTCACCGGAATCACCGTTTGAGCCCAGAATGACTTCCAAAGCCACTAATCATTGGATTTTTGTGCATTATCAAGTTAAAGCTCCAAATCCTACAAAATTTAGAATACTTATTAAAAAATAACAAATAACTACATGAAATGGGCTAACAAAACGTATTTTTAGGACTATAAACGGCAACTATTCGTCGCCGATCACACCCCCAAACCTACTCTTTGCTAGTCCTCGAGCAAAAAGAACAGAAAAATAAAACTACTACTACTAAAAATACTACTCCATTTTCGCATGAATTACGATTGCATTTAGCATATGCAACAAGCCTTTCAAACCCCTAGGTGTCCCTAGTCGGACGAGTAAAATCTCGTGAGGGTTCTCGTCAACAAGTCACCCACAACCATCTTTATTAACTTATCAATTTAAAAACTTTTATTAAAAACAAAGAACATAATATTCAATACACCTTCATCATGTAACAAAGATTTGAAATAGAATAACGAACATAATGAAACATCCACCTAAATCATGAAAAATAATTCCAAGCACATGCATCGTATAAATCAATAGAGTTTCTCATAAAATTGCACGTGTGTGATGTGGTAGTCAAATGAACACGCGCATGTCATGAACTTGGAATATAACTCGGATAACCATTTAACTATGTCTCGACTACGAATCTCACAATGTCAATTACACTCTAAAGTGAAACACTCAGAAACAGGTGTAATTTTTCTAAAATATGTGAGTAAAGGAAATATACTTTCAAAGCAAGATACCGCTCACATATAACTCGAAAAAGACGCATGACACGAAAGAACAGTAGTCTCATGGATAGGATGCCAATAATCAAGAAAAATTAATCATTACCATGTTTTAATCCCCCTCCCATCGTTTTCATATCCAAACCATATTTCATAGGATCAAATAGGACTTTTCAAAGGTTGTAATGTGGCTCAGGCAATGAGAAAGGATAGAAAGGATTCATTAGGTAATTTTCAGAATGGCATTGTAAGGCATGTTCGATTTCCTTCATTCATCTCTTCTACCAACTTCATCATTTCATTCTCTTCTTTCATGTTTCTTTTCATTTCTTTCATCTTTTTTATCAACCTTCTTCTTCTTTATTTTTTTCAATTTTTTCCTTTCCTTTTCGTTGTTTTCTGAATAATCAATCAATAAATAATAAGGCAACCACCCCAAACATCATCTTATTTTCTTCTTCTTCTCAATCACACATCGCCTTAACACCACTAAAAGTTGGTCAATCTTTCAGGGGTGAACTCCAAGTTGGCCAAATTGGAGCAAAAACAGGATAATGGTAATTAAAGAAAGAAATGAAATTTTAACGGCTTAAGGGGCGAATTAAGGAAATTTATCATTTATCGGTCAGTAGTAAACAAAGAAGGCCTAAAATCATGTCCTATGGTTATATGGTTCTTCAACATTTACGACGAAAGATTATTTAGCATGGTAACAAATATTTTAACTTGACTATCAACCAAAACAAGAATAATAAGACTAAGCAACAAGTAGATGCGTTATTTCAATGAAATTCGACAAACACAATATATTTATAACCCTCCAAAAAGAAAAGATAGGCTCAAAAGCTCACCGGGTCTAGTCTCCACCTTGTGTTATCTAGAAATCTGAATCATATTATAGTTCACATCAAACATGTATTCAAGTGACTACGTGCAGTGCATAAGTTTATGTGCAAAACTATGATATAAAACTAAGATTCAAACGATACATGACCTAAAACGTCTCAACATGACTTTAGCAAATGTTTAATCACAGTTTTCCTTGTTTACCATTCTATAACAGTCCAAGTTACATAACAAGAAGTATCAAATTAAGATTGCAAAAACGTCGGTAATCATCGTTTATTTAAGCACAAGTGTCAAAAATTTTTGAAAAATTTTGAAAAATTGCAATGTAATGTGCATGCTTGTGCATACCCCCAAACCTAAACCTTTCATTGTCCCCAATGAAACAATAAAACGAAAGAACGGAGAGTAGGTAAGAAATGAACGATATTACCTCGATCTCGGCAAACACAGAACAGGTGAACACAAAGGAATATGACAATAAAGTTCAATGTTACCTGTTACTTCTTGATAAAAGAAAACAAACAAACAAAATAATAAAAGCAGCTAAAAGAATTATAACTAAGCTAAACAAAACGAAATAAACTATAAGACCGAACAAAATTATGAAAACAAAAAGATAAAAACTATAAAAGAAAATAAACATACTATAAACAAGGAAACAACAAAAGACTCGATCTAAAAAAAAACTAAGAATAGAAACAGAGAAGTAAAAACTACTCAACAGGTGTGGGAGAAAGATATAGAAGACAAAAGAAAATATTAGAAAAATGGGGGATCGCGTGAGCGGTCCGCGCGAGCAGCCATCGCGCGCGCGAATTCCAATTTTTTTTTTTCATCTTTCGCTCGAGCGAGAGACTTCGCGCGCTCGAAACCAGGCGCGAGGAGAACCCGAGAGCTCATCAAAAAGGTAAACCAAAATTTTACTACGGCACATTCTCGCGCCAGCGGGCCACGCGAGCGATGTCTCGCGCGAGCGGGCCGAGCGCGCGAGAAGGATATTTTTTCTCGGTTCACTTATTTTATGTATATAAATTAAACATAACTTTACTCCAACCCCCAAACCTGTCCAAAAAACTCAAAAACTAACCAAAACGACCCAAAGACATACAAAAATAAGATAAACAGACGAAATAAAGCTTAGGTTGCCTCCCAAGAAGTGCTATCTTTTACGTCTTCAGCTAGACCGTTCTAGCTCAAGATTTTATGGAGGTCGTAACTCAGATTTTGTACCCTTGAGGATATCAGGGAGACTCCGGTGGAAAGCCGAAAGAACATCACTATGAGTCAATTCATTTAACGGTTCATCCTTATTATGCTCACATCGATTTCTCACCTTCCGAGTAAATTCATCATTAGGATCCAGGTTATTCAAATCCATCCGCTTATCACTAACCATAATATTTTCCTCACACGTATTTATTCCTATACTAGGTTGAATATTCCGTCGTACCTCACTCTCTGCCTCACATAGGTAATCGTCGTCTTTAGGAGGTTGATCCATAGCATTAAATACATTTAATTTTAAGTTCATGTTCCCAAATGACACCTTCATTACCCCCGTCCGACAGTTAACACGAGCGTTAGCGGTTGCTAAGAATGGACGGCCTAAGATGACAAGAGTGTGCTTCCTAGCATCTAGTACGGGTTTAGTATCAAGGACCATGAA
Source organism: Hydrangea macrophylla (assembly GCA_033977485.1). Taxonomy (NCBI): domain Eukaryota; kingdom Viridiplantae; phylum Streptophyta; class Magnoliopsida; order Cornales; family Hydrangeaceae; genus Hydrangea; species Hydrangea macrophylla. The sequence continues at coordinate 79,293,793 of CM066984.1, read as the reverse complement.
ATCAACAGGATAATAACATTTATCAACTTTAACTAAGACGTCCTCAACGATTCCTCTAGGTATTTTAATAGAACGATCCGCTAATTGAATAGTGGCAGCCGTAGGTTTAAGTTCACCTAGTCCTAATTGTTTATAGACGTGATAAGGTAAGAGGTTAACACTAGCTCCTAAGTCAAGGAGAGCCCTATGGATGATAGTGTCACCTATGACACATGAAATCGTAGGCGTACCTGGATCTTTATACTTCGGAGTAGCGTGTTGAAAAATTGAGCTTACTTTTTCCGTGAGAAAGACCTTTTTCGGAGTATGACTACGCAATTTACGTTTTTGAGTGCAAAGGTCTTTTAGACATTTAGCGTAAGCGGGAATTTATTTAATAGCATCGAGGAATGGAATATTAACTTTAACTTGTTTAAATACCTCGAGTATATCTTCAGCTTTTGACCCTTTCTTAGACAAATGTGACGGTCCCTCAACGTTTGGTGGAAAAGGTAACTTTGGAACATAGTTAGTTGGGACCGGTTCTTTTTCTTTTTGAATTTTACTCGTCTCCTCCCCCTTTTCTTTAGTCGAGTTATTATTCATATCTTTCTCACCCTCATCCGGCATTTCAATTACTTCCTCTTCCCGAATAGTCGTCCTAGTTGAAACGGCATTAACGTGCTCACTCGAACCCCCATTTTCATATTGTCCCTTAGGATTCTGAATAGTTTGACTAGGCAACTGACCCTCGTTTCTACGACTCATTGTATTAGCTATTTGTCCCATTTGGGATTCAAGCATCGCAATGGATTGTGTGTGAGAGTGCACTATTTGTGCTTGTGCCTGTACTTGTGCCTCAATAGTCTTAAGGGATTTCAACACCGTCTCCTCAAAAGCATTCACCCTTGGAGGATTAGGATTAGGAGGAGGGTGTTGGTATTGATTTTGTGGAAATTGGGGTCGATAAGTGTTAGAAAAATTATTCGACATAGGATTATAATTATTTCATGGGTATTGTTGAATAGAGTTTATGTGTTGCTCCACGAATTCAGGAAATTGAGAAGCAGAAGGACAAGCAAAGATATTATGAGAAGGTTCAGAACATAATGCACATACTTCGTAAGAGGGTGCGTTCGACATCTGGTTCATTGTCATAAGTCGGTCAAGTTTCCTATTCAATTCTTGTATGTCAATTGACTGACTCGACTCGAAACGCTCCTCACGCTTAAGTTTAGGTGGAAGACACCCCTCAGGCCGTATCGACACAGTTTGGTGCATCGAATTCTCGCTTAACGTTTCAAATATCTTCCATGCCTCATCGGCGCTTTTGTGTAGGAAGGTACCCGCATAAACGGCATCGACGGTGTTACGTATTGAGGGAATAAGTCCCTCGTAGAAGACCTGAACTAATTGCCACTTGGGAACTTGATGATGTGGGCATGAGCGTAATAATTCTTTAAACTGTTCCCAAGTGTCATAAAGTGTTTCCCCATCTTGCATCACAAAGTTTGTTATTGATTTCCTTATCTGATTAGTTCTTGCGATTGGGAAAAACTTTTGTAAAAATGCGGTGTGTAAGGCTTCCCATGTTTTAATGGTATTTGGCTCAAGAGATTGAAGCCAATATTTAGCTTTGTCCTTTAAAGAGAATGGAAAGAGCCGCAATTTTAACTCATCATTAGTTAGGTTTTGTATTTTCAAAGTAGAGCATATATCTTGGAAATCACCTAAGTGCTGATAAGGGTCTTCTTTAATACGGCCATGGAAAGATGGTAATAGTGCTATGGTAGATGAGTTTATCTCAAAGTGAGATGCCGTCACCTCCGGTAACTCTATGCTTGCCTGGGGTGTATATGCCGTAGGAGTGAAATAGTCTTTAAGAGGAGGAGGTGGAGGGATATTAGGATTATTTCCATTATTTCCGTTGTTTCCGCCGTCGGCCATTGGAATAGGTTTTATGTCAATAAATCGAGTTTTTCTTAACCTTTGAAGTGTGCTTTGAATTTTGGCCTCAAACAACGATGATGGTTTCAGAGTTAATTCGTCGTCTATTGTCAACTTAGCTTTAGAAGTTATGTTTGAAGACTTGTTAACTCTTAAGGTACGTTCAAGTTCAAGATCGCAAGGTTTTAATTCCGATTTACTTGAGCGTGTACCAAACATAAACTTACAAGAAAATAAACTAAAAACAAAAACAGACTCAAATAATAAATAATAAAAAAACAACTAGCAATCACACAACTAAGATAACAAGCACACAACTACTATGATGCATGAATATTATCCTGTAATGCAATGACCGCGTCAAGCCCAGCGCCCCGGGTTTCCTAGCTAATGCAGTGCAATTAACCCTAAACTAATGCAAATGGTGCGTCACAGCGCCCTGACTTACAGTGGTTTAAACCGAGTTTCACAAGAAGCAATTTACTTGAATTTTATTTATAATTTTTTCGCGTAAGCTCCTTTGATGTGCACAGCTATTCCTCCCGGAAACGTTAGAATTTTGACGACTCGAGAAACTACAAAATAAAATAGAAAGTTAGTAACTCACAACAAAAGTAAAAAAAAAATAATAAAAAGAAAACCTAATCTAATATTTACAAATTAACTAAACTAAGATTCTAAAACTAAAGGTAGTAATGCAATCCCCGGCAACGGCGCCAAAAATTGATGTTGTCAAAATCAAGATATAAAAGTATACTTTACTTTTCTAAAGATTTGCAGTGTGGAAGTAAAGGTCGAACCCACAGAGATTGAAATACTACAGTGCTTTAATTTTTAAACCTAAATCTAATTAATTAAGAAAACGATTTTGATTTGAATTTTAATTAAATTAATGTAACTAATGAAATTAAATCTAAATTATGAAAGAAATTTAAAAGTGTTTTTATGAATATGTTTAAGGGAACCTAGGATTGCAAATCCACCACTAGCGTCATAATAGGAATATTTATGCATTCAATTAGATTATTAAGTTGGATGATAATGGGGAATTGTAGCTACAAGCCCAATTCCTCCGTCAAGAAAATAACTATGGTTCAAGCACCAACATAATCCATCTTCGGTTAGCACGAATTATCCCACACTAAACTAGGGTTGTGGTATAATCCATCTAATCTAGGCATGGACTATTCGGATACTTGATAGCACAATTCAATTTAAGCACCATTACATGTAAATAATCTAAACAAGCACAGCAAGCATAGATCATTGAGCACATCACAATCAAAATAGATCTAAGACAAGAATAAACTTTGAAAGTGATGATTTAATCAATTAGAAGCATGATTTATTTATAAAAATCCTCTAAACATGTAATCATCATCCATACATAATAAAACTAAAATAAAAAGCATAAAATACACCCTATTACTTGGCTAGGGTTTCATTGAAACCCTAGATCTAGAGTTTAGTTGTCCATATAATTGATGAACATCAAGAGGTTGATGGAGGAGGCCATGGGAATCCTTGGTCTTCTTCTTCTTCTTCTCCTTGCTTTCCTCTCTTCAATGGCTGAAATTTTAGTGTATATGGCTGTATCTAATGTTGTGTAATGATGTGTAATGTCAAAATTGATTTAGAATAGGATTTATATAGAGTTTGGAAGGATTTAGGAAGCTTTCCTAAGCCAAATCGCACTAAAATATCTATATTTACGTTTCTGGACGTCATATGCACAAACCACCTTCGCTGGGCACTTTAATTTAATAAAATACGTGTTTTTGGTTTTTTCAAAGGTCGCTCGCGCAGTCCGCTCGCGCGAGGTAGTTTTCGCTGCACTGCGCGACTTTCGTAGAATTACGATAACTTTTTGCTCGGAACTCGGATTGACTCGCTGTTTGAAGCCACGCGTCCGTAACTCGAAGATCTACATTTTATATCTCTGGATAAATTTCTCAAATCTAAAGTATTCTTTATGAAAAATGCAATTGTCCGAGACTGCTACTGCATTCAGCTTTCACCGGAATCACCGTTTGAGCCCAGAATGACTTCCAAAGCCACTAATCATTGGATTTTTGTGCATTATCAAGTTAAAGCTCCAAATCCTACAAAATTTAGAATACTTATTAAAAAATAACAAATAACTACATGAAATGGGCTAACAAAGCGTATTTTTAGGACTATAAACGGCAACTATTCGTCGCCGATCAATAGGGCAAGGAAATTCGAAGAGGGTTTAAGGGAAAATATTCGTCTAAGGGTGGAAACCTACGAACATTCCACCATGGCAGCAGTACAACAAATGACATTAGTGGTCGAGAGTGGAATAGAAAGGTCGAGGCAGAATCAGCATGGTAAATGAGGCAATGAGAGTGGAGATAGGAACCAAAACGGATCTTTCAAGTGGCCATTTCAGAGAGGCTCTGGTTCTAGTTCCAGTGACTTCAGGAGAACGCTAAGTAACATACCGTTATGTCTACTTTGCAACCAACCACACTCAGGTCGATGTTTCATGACCAAATCCCAGAACAGGAGCCAAGGAGGCGGTAGTGCAAATTCGACTCCCGATATGCGGGGTAAGTGTTACGATTGCGGAGTATTTGGGCATCAAGCCAAGGATTGTTCGAGGAAGCATTCTCAGCAAGGGGCTAGTTCGATGGCTTCCAGTGGGTCGAAGCCTACACAGTCCAATGATGTGGGACAAAAGACAGAACAACGTCAAGGAAGAGCATTTCAAATGAACCCAGGAGATATGGCCGCTTCAGAGACAGTAGTCTCAGGTATGGTGCTTGTATGTTCACACTTAGCACGCATACTTGTTGACTCAGGATCTATGCATACATTTGTATCGCTTGACTTTGTTGAACATTTGAATGTTAAATCTACACCGTTAGGGTATGAATTATCCGTAGTCGTACCTCTTAGTAAGTCGATAATGACATCTACGGTATACCGGAACTATGAGATCCAACTAGGCAAGAAGTTAATGACAGTAGACCTTATAACCATCGTTGTGAACTACTTTGATGTAATCTTAGGAATGGATTGGTTAGCCCTTAACCTAGCCACGATAGACTGTGAACGAAAAAAGTCAATTTTTGATCACCGGTACATGGGGACTTTTGTTTTCGAGGGAGTGGAGTTACACCACAGCCGTATTTGATTTCAGCCATCCAAGCAGGTAAGTTGTTGAGGAAGGGATGTCAGGGATTTTTGTGTTCAGTGACTGACACAATAGCGAGTAAATTGAAAGTATAAGACATTCCAATAGTGCGAAAATATCCAGATGTGTTTCCTGATGACTTACCAGATGTGCTTATTGAGAGAGAAATTGAGTTCACCATTGAAATAATGTCAGACTCAAGACCCGTATTCAAGGCACCATATAGAATGGCACCAGTGGAATTAAAGGAGCTGAAAATTCAACTACAAGAACTACTTGACAAAGGTTTTATTCGACCTAGCATATCGTCGTGGGGAGCTCCAGTGTTGTTTGTAAAGAAGAAAGATGGTTCAATATGGATGTGTGTGGACTATCGAGAGTTGAACAAACTGACAATCAAGAATAAGTATCCATTACCTAGAATTGACGACCTATTTGATCAACTTCGTGGGGCACAAGTATTTTCCAAGATAGATTTGAGATTGGGTTATCATCAGTTGAAAGTGAAAGCGGAAGATGTAGAGAAGACAGCTTTCAGAACGCGTTATGGACACTATGAATTTCTAGTTATGCCATTTGGAGTTACGAATGCACCAGCCGCGTTCATGGATCTTATGAACCGAGTCTTCAAAGACTATCTGGATGACTTTGTGATAGTGTTTATCGACAACATTCTTATCTACTCGTCGAGTGAGATAGAGCACAAAAATCATTTAAGACTGATACTTCAGAGATTGCGGGAAAAATAATTATTTGGTAAATTCAAGTAATACAAATTTTGGTTATCTAGTATTACTTTTCTTGGTCACGTGATTGACAAGAATGGAGTTTCAGTTGATCCTCATAAGGTAGAAGCCGTATCTAATTGGCAGAGGCCAACATCTGTATCTGAAATTCGAAGTTTCTTGGGATTAGCGGGATACTACCGCCGTTTTATTGAAAATTTCTCCAAGATTTCATTACCTATGACGAGGTTAATGAGAAAAGGAGTTACCTTTGAATGGAGTCAAGAATTTGAAGACAGTTTTCAAGAGTTGAAGGCACGATTAACGAGAGCACCTATTTTGACAAGACCAACCGAAATGGAAGGATTTGTAATTTATAGCGATGCTTCGCATCAAGGGTTGGGTTGCGTGCTTATGCAAGGTGGTAAGGTGATTGCCTATGCTTCTAGACAGTTGAAGACACACAAGGTTAACTATCCGACTCATGACCTTGAATTAGCCGCAGTAATTCATGCTTTGAAAATTTGGAGACATTACCTATACGGGGAAAAGTGTGAGATCTTCACAGACCACAAGAGTTTGAAGTATATTTTCACTCAACGAGACCTGAATATGAGGCAGAGAAGATGGTTAGAGTTGATGAAGGATTACGATCTTGCTATAGAGTATCATCCGGGGAAGGCTAATGTAGTAGCCGATGCCTTAAGCCGGAAGATGCCGAGGAACTTCGCCGACGAGCTGACACAACAAAAGGAATTGGTAAAGGAAATGGAACGTTTAGAGTTGGATGTAATTCCAGAGATGAGTGGTAGCTTAATGATGGCGATCATAGCATACCCAGATATCATTGATGAAATCAAGAGGTAACAGTTTCACGATGTTTACCTGTGCAAAATGAGGAATGAGATACCATTGGGAAAGCGACCTGGTTTTGTGTTGGAACAAAGGACGTTGAAGCTTGAGAAATGACTATGTGTACCTAATGTGAAAGGTTTGAAAGAGAGGATTCTAGAAGAAGCACATAGTACTAGATATTAGTTCACTCAGGAAGCAATAAAATGTATCAGAACTTGCGGGAGAATTTTTGGTGGAACGGTATGAAGCGCGAAGTTGCCAAGTTTGTGTCCGATTGTTCGGCGTGTCAACAGGTCAAAGCAGAAAGACAAGTACCTGCGGGGTTATTACAACCATTACCAGTGTCAGACTGGAAATAGGATGAGGTAACAATGGACTTTGTATCTGGATTTCCACGATCGCCTAACAAGAATGACAAAATTTGGGTTATCGTGGACAGGTTAACAAAATCAGCTCATTTTCTACCAATCAAGATGACTAAGCCGTCCAAGTTAGCAGAATTGTATGTAAAAGAGATTGTAAGACTACACGGGGTTCCAGCAGTGATTGTATCAGATCGCGACAGTAGTTTTACATCGAGGTTTTGGGGAAGTTTGCAAAAAGCTATGGGTACGAAGTTAAGTTTCAGTACCGCATTTCATCCTCAGACCGACGAGCAGTCAGAGCGTATGATTCAGACATTGGAAGATATGCTTCGATTGTGTGTTCTAGATTTTGGGAGTGATTGGGAAAAATATCTATCTTTGATTGAATTTGCGTACAACGGGTTTCAATCAAGTATCGGCATGGCACCGTATGAAGCTTTGTATGGGCGTAAGTGTCGATCACCGGTTTGTTGGACCGAGGTTGGAGAAAGACGATTGTTAGGACCTGAGATAGTGCAAATGACTACCGAGAAGGTAAAATTGATTCAGGAGTGACTTAAGGTAGCTCAAAGTCGTTATAAGAGTTATGCGAACTCTAAGCAATGGCAAATGGTATTCGAGGTAGGAGACTTTGTCTACTTGTGAGTATCGCCTTCGAAAGGCATTGTTCGATTCGAAAAGAAGGGAAAACTCAATCCGAAATTCGTAGTACCTTTTGAGATCCTAGAGAGGGTAGGCCCAGTGGCTTACTGATTGGCGTTGTCATCAAAATTGGAACATGTGTACAATGTATTTCATGTATCGATGTTGAGACGATGTATGTCGAATACGAGTAAGAGAACTTAAGTTACATAGAACATCCAATAGAGATACTAGGCCGGAAGGAACAAGTTTTGAGAACTAAGACGATTCCAATGGTGAAAGTATTATGGCGTAGTCATTTAATTGAGGAAGCTATGTGGGAAAACGAAGAGGAGATGAGGAATGAGTATCCGTACCTGTTCAACGTATGAGGTATAAGTTTGGGGACAAACTTCCTTTTTGGAGGGGAGAGTTGTCACACCCGTGCCAAAAATTTATAAGTTTTATCTTGCATAATTGAATTTATGAATTTATCAATGTTAGTTGATAAATGAGGTTGAGGTTGAGGTTGACTGTGAGTCAACGGTAAGGTGTTAGTAAGGACACGGGAACATGATGGTTCATTTTGTTTTGGCACAAGTAAATGACATATATGTGATTTAAATGTTATTTGACTTATCGGATATTTTATGAATAGTGAATTATACCTGCATAGTATACTTTCTGGTAATTTTGGTATCGTTAGATATCTTTTGAGAACTATGGTGAAAACGCGAGTGTCACGTTATATAAAAAGGTAGGTTGTGTAGAGATTCCACAGAATTTAGTTTTCGGACGTATATTTTGGATCCAAACGAGAATTAATCGAAAACTCTTGTAATTAGTAGTTTTCACTCATAAAGCAATAAAATGGACGTGTGCAAAGTTTCAAGAATAAACTAGGTGTTTGAGAAACTCGCGGGGAAGTAAACGTGATTCCCGAAAAGTTTGTCTATAAATAGTGATGGATGAAATTGTCATTTCTTGAAAACTTCATATAATATCTTGAGAGAGGAGAGAGAAAAGGGAGATTGATCCTACGGGCTTTGCGACGATAAACGGCGGCCCATCGTCCGTCTAAATTTCACCAAATTGCATATTCGAACTCCCCAAGGTAAGGCCTACGTATTGATAGTCTTTAGGCCACGTTTGGCTAAGATTTTATGAATTTCTAAATCTAAGAAATGCTGGGTTTGTGCCGTCAAACCATTACTTTATATAGGAGACATTGACATTTTAATATATGGATATCAGCTTTACATTTTGTTATGTATGTTTCTTTCATGAGATGATTGTTATCCTTAAGTATCATAGTAAGTAATGCGTGTATGTATGAGATACATACAAGTGAGATACGATTTACTATTCTTTGTTACTTAGAACATGTCACAGTGGATGTTGAGACTAGGATATCTCATCAGGTTTACACTGTAGCATGATTAACTACCATTGGATGGAGTAATCAATCTCAATCACTAGAGTGTAACTCTTAGTTAATATGCTAGTGCTTATAGTGCATTGACGGGCCTGAGCTTTCCTATTGACACTCAAGGCTGTCAATCAGTCGATAGGAACTCATAACTTGTGTAAGGTACGTGTTCTCAATCTTGAGACAATTATGAACACAGACTGTGGATATGACTGCTTTGACTTACCAATCAGTGAGGTCTATAGAAGATCAACACCTGGGTATCTTGGGTATGTCATATTCATAGGGTTGTGAACATATATTGTCAAGACAGAATCTACCCTCTGTTTCAGAGTAAGCATTCCCTTAAGAATGTCACCAAGTCGATTACTGAGTACTGCAGTCTTGTTGATAAGAGTTATCAACATGTTTGGTAATCATGAGAGGTGAATGGGACTCAAGGAATTCAAGAAGTAATCATGATTCAGGTTGACAGTAACAGTTATCCGACTACCTGAATATGATTACGAATGCTGAAGGTAGAGGGACATTAGTACAACATACAAGTCTAGTTATCGGTTCGGATATGTTCTTTTGCGTTGGAGTTCAGTTATCGTTTTATAGTGGAGTAAACGTTAACTGACCAGTTAGTTAGTTTGCTGATCAAAGAGTTTGGTCACGGTAATTAACAAACTGCTCTGAGCCAACAATTAAGAGCCTAGGAGGTCCCACTCTTAGCTCCGCCAGGATACTTGGAAAGACACATGAGGAAGTTGTCAAGACAAGTTTGATCGATCGAAGGATGTTCGATCGATTGAAGTCTTGGACGTCTCGATCGATCGAGAATGGTTCGATCGATCGAAGGTTCGATCGATCGAAGGTCTTCGATCGCTCGAAGTCTAGGTCGGTTCTGGGAATCTATAAATAGGGCAGCTGCGTTCTGGAAAAGAAGTTCGTCATTTTGAACGTCAGAAGCTGCAGAAACTGTTTTAGAGTACCAAACCTTCTCCTTCCTCTCCATTAGGGTTCCCACCAACCCTAGTCCTTCCTGCGAGCATCCATAGGTGTCATAAGAGTGAAGGCCATCTAGTGGAAGCTGCTGGAAATCAAAGAAAATCAGAATTGGGTTCAAGACACTAAGGTATAACTCTTATCCCCTCTTGTGCGCATCTATGGAATTAACGAGTAGTAGATCCTGGGCTACCAATCAGTTATTATAATTGAATCTTTTCCGCTGTGCGTTTAAAATAATTTTAAACCTAATTTTTTCCATCAAGAAATTGGGGAAAATATGTGTAGACTTGTAGGTTTTGCGTAGGATCGGAGATTTGGCATGTATTCGGGCTTCTAGTCGTTCCCTCAAAGTTTTACGACAATAGCTTGAGGTATGAATTTCGAGCCTATGATATATAGGTGAAACACATATTTTATATTTCGAAGATGAAATTGTGATCCGGGCAAAATTCATGTGTTAATCTTAGGCCCGTTAATTATGCATGCGATTAAATGTGGAAAGCATGTCTAAATCTAGGTGAGCGCGTTGAGTTGCCTATGTGGGTCAAAGGAGAGTCTTATACAAATTCATGCCAGAGTAAGCTTCTCGATGTTTGAGAATTTTAGTAGCGACGGCTACTATGCATGATTTAAGGCTTGGACTTGCCAGGGCACTTGGGGACGTAATGGTTGTAGGCTTGGACTAGCCATTGACGTCACGGTTTAAGGCTTGGACTTGCCGCTACCGGATGAAGTCGTATTTTTCTCCCTAGAGACTATTTATGTGATTATGAGATTAAAGCATGTTTTGTCATATATGCAGATGTTAGAAATTATACACTCAGCATATAACTGAGCAGTGGAGAATTACTCCATTGCAGGTGAAAGGAAGAAAGGAAAAAAAAAAGAAGCGTGAGGAGTGAGACTGCGGGAGCGACAGGGATCCTTCTATTGGTTATATTTTGTTTCAATTCCAAATGTTGTAAAGATGTAATTTTGCGAAATTCGAACTTTTTACTTCAAACATGGGAGTTTTGGAATGACTTAGACTGTTGTAATATGTCTTAAAACTACTTGTAGTTATGTTGTAATGAATCCGAACCCATGGATTCGCATCTTGAGCGTTTAACTTGTCAAATTTGTATTTTGAAGGCATGTTATGGAGATTTTATGTTTTAAGGCCAAACGAGCCTTAACTTGTTGTGTAATTGTTTCTATCAATGGATTAGTAAGTCTACACTTTGGTTTTGATAACATTTTATAGCTTGTGAAGTCTAAAATAAGATAAACTTGTGTAGAAGAATAAAAGGTGTAAGGTTGGGTGATGCCTTGGGCAAAATTCTGCAGCTCATGCAGGATTCTGCTAACGGGTCATTTGACCGGTCGAATGAGGTCGTTCGACCGGTCGAAATGCCCCCTGCCAGAAATCTTTTTCTATACCTTCCGGAAATTTTCAAAAGGTTTTGTTTGGTTCTTAGGGTACCTTTGGGGTCCCTTTCAACATAAAATCATTCGTTTTGAAATATGATTGTGTTTTCAATTTTATACGGATTTTACAACTCGGAGAGCAATGTTTCCAAAAGTTTTATACACTCAAGGTGGTTTTAAAGTCTTTTCCGCTGCGTATGGTTATGAAATGAACTGGATAAGCCTTGATGGTGTGCCACATGTCCTATTTCCACACGTTAGAGGGATGGGTCGTGACAGAACGTATCAAATCCATGAACCATTTCAGATAAGAAATTCTTAGATGAGACCATCCAAGATAACTCACACATTGAAGAAGTTATGTTGTCGCGATGCTTCAAATGCTTTGATTTTCGTGAGAAATTTCAATTTTTGAACACAATGGGTGAGAAATTTTGTCCAAAGAGATATCGACTTCTCTATCATTTCGCGATCGGTTGATTTTGTTGATGATGGATTGCAGATTTGAAACCTTGCTTTTCACTCACATTTTCGAGAACAAAGGTGAAGTCGAATTTTTGCCCCTCAAATGATTCAGTTTCTGTGAGAAATTTTGATTCTTTTCTCACAAATTGGTGAGTAATCTGTCCATAGAATGGTCAGCGGCGGAGAGAGGTGGCTGGAGATGGTGAGAGGGGATAAGGAGGAAGGTGATGGGTGGTCGTCGATGGCGCCGGTGGACGGGCTGTGACCCTCTCTCTTCTTTATCCCTCTCTGTCTTCATCTTTCTCTCTCTAGCAGACTCTCTCTCTCTCTCTCTCTCTCTCTCTCTCTCTCTCTCTCTCTCTCTCTCTCTATCTATCTATCTATATATATATAATGACATGGGTTTGAATTTGAAATCCTGATTTCATGTGGAGATATATATATATATATATATATATGCGGGGGCAGTTTAATCCTCTAATTAAGTGAGGGACTAATTCTTAAGTTGTATTATACTATGGATCAATTTCTAAAAAGGGTGACTATAATGGATTATATATTAAGTATCCCTTCTTTATATTAGCATACTTTGTAATTAACTCGGTGATTCATTATGATAATTTTATAGCGTATTTAATACAAAACTAACAAGTTTAAAGTAGTTGAATAACTTGAATTGATATTTTTCAACAATTTATTGCCACTTTTTTTAATCAATAGAGATATACTTATGCCTGCATGATGGTTAAATATATAATTAGAAAAAAAAATTTATCTTATGGTTGTGATTAACTTTTAAATTACAAATGTTAGTATTATTTTAGAATACTTCCAAACTAGTAATATCAAATATATATTTTTAAGTGGATGTGACTAATTTATTATTCATCCACTGATTACCTATTTGATTGAATACATGAATCGATTGTGAAGCATGATTGACCTATTAACACTACAACAAAAATAGCTTTTCGCAAAGAAAAAGTTCCTTGCAAAAGGCCACAATTTTGTTGCAAAACCCTTTTGCAAGGAAAGTTTTATTCCTTGCAGAAGCTTCCTCTCTAAAACTTCTAGCAACGAATACAAATTTCCTTGCAAATTCTTACATTTTGCAAGGAAATGTTTTCCTTGCTAATGCTCAGGTTTTTTGTTGCTAAATGCCTAATTTCCTTGCAAAAAACAAATTTAGCACCCTTGTCTTAATCCTATTAGATGTTCCCTATATATATATAGGGACTCCCTCATTTTATAAAATGCACACCCTTCACTTCTCTCTCTATTAATGTCTCTTTCTTATTTTTCCTCCCACGGATTTCAAAAGTTTTTGAGTTGGAGGAAGTTTTTGTTGAATTGGAGAAGGAATTCCATAAAAATAGGAGGCTAAACAAATTCATACAAACTCTTTATTGAGAGAGAAATGAGGGGTGTGTATTTATAAAATGAGGGACTCATCATAGGATAAAAATTGTATCTACATATATATATATATATATATGCATGCTGTTAGGGCCTAATAATCATACTTAGGGGTAGGTACCTAAAGTGAGCCTAATAATCATACATGCATGGTGACATGGTGTGTGTATTCACTGTGCATTTTTGTTTGATTATTTCAATTTCCGATGAATCTAATTAGCTGATTCACGAGGGATTTTTGTCACCATATATAATAGAATGATTTGATTTGTCATTTAATAAGTTGTCCTTATACAAGTGTATGATTGTAAGTTTTTACCACTTTAATTTTAAACATCAAATTGTAGGACCATTAAGTATGAACCCTAATCATTTCGTTCACAACATTAATGTCATCTTTGCCATTAGGTATAAGAAGAAGAAGAAGAAGCTATAATAAAAAGGGTACCATGACAGTAAAGAAAAGTTTACTACAGATTATAATTTGATTTTCGAATCACATTTGGGTAGTGTCTTTGAGTTTGCTTCAAGCTAAGTCGTACTTTTAAAACTCAAAAGTGCTGTTACTTTTTTTTTTTTTTTAACCATAAGTAACGACTCCTATTTAAATTGAGCTATAGCTTGCCTACCGAGCTCCACCAAAGATGCTGGTGGACACCGAACCGGTATCCTAATAATAATTTTTAGTAATTCTTATTAAGGGATTCGAACTCAAGGACCACTAGTTATCAAATTAGTTGGGAGTAAGCCAAGTGCTGGCTAACAATTACATGTGTTTTGTGTCCCTTAAATACTTTTTGACCAATACATACGTTTAAAAAGTAATTCCAAACGTGAGTTAAGTAGGCCTTAACCTTCATATATCCTTTGCTCAATATGCTGATGCCTATTTGCATTTTAGTTATCTGATTTTCACAAATAAATTATTAGAAGAATCCGTACGATAAAATTGATTGGTTTTGAGCAAATCTCTTTCCCTTTCTCTGCTAATTATCATACAGTACTGTCTACACTCCACCATAAACAATTAACAATAAATTGGGACTCCATTCAAGAAAGCAACAAATTTATATATAAATATATATATTTTGGTTTTGTTTTGTTTTTTTTTTTTAAAGTTATTAATTATTTGTTGAAAGTGATGGCAAATAAGTGTAAAGTGTAGCAATCTTTTTGTTGAGAGGGATGGCCAATACAAAGATATTATTGTTAACTACCCCTTGTGTTATCATAAATTTATTTTAGGGTACTGAGCTAGACCAGAAGGTAATGCATGTATTTTGGCGTATGCATATGGAAAAAATGCAATTCATTGATTAGGGAGGAATGTCTAATATCTTTTTCGTATTATGAGCTTTCTCCAAATAGCTCTGCTGACCTAAAAGGTACAAATATATGTTTTAAAGTGCATGTGTGTGTGTGTATATATATAGTATATCCATATATCTCAATTTTATGACCTGCAAGAGTTTTGTTGAATTTTTCTGTCCAATACAAGGAGAAGGTATATTCTGGAGATTAAATATCATTATCTTAAAATTATTAAAATCTTAAAATTATTAACGTGTATATTGTTTCTTAATTTGAATGAACTATATCCAGGGCAAAATGATTATTCTATACTCTTTTGAGCTATCTTTAGTAATTTATAGAATATCAACAACTACAGAGTTTTAAATTCAATAATAAATGTGAATTAAGCCATTGTATCTTAATTAAAGTCCAAAGAGATGAAAATAGAATGCTCCTATGAATATATTTATTTTTTATATGTAAGTGAAATATATGATAAACGAAGACGGACATTTTGAAGATGCTGCCCAACTTAAAATGTCAATGCAGGGTGGCTTGTGGCACAAGTTTAGGTTTCAAATGAAATATCAAACATTAATTTGAGCCCAAATATCATTATCTTTAGCAACCTACCTCAAAATTTTATTGATCCCAAGTCCCAACTTGGTATTCATCAGCAAAAAAAAAAGTAAAAGAAGACACTATGGGCTTCATCATTCCAACAGACAGTAAGCTTCCCATGAGATCTAAAGAACATTATCGTGTATTAGGATGCACTACTACATGAATTTGTGGTTATACTAACAACAAAAAAATGTATATATATATATATATTTAACCCAAAAAAAAAATAAAAAATTTATATTGTCGTACGCAAAAGAATTATAATTGGGATGTTCCATGTAGATTTTCCCAACTTTAAGAATGTGTTCGGAAGTCTAAAAACAGGTTATGCAGTCCACAAGTATGCTAGTTATATATACATTGTAAAAGGGCTGGTTTGGATATGCTTAAAATAGCTAGGATTTTATTTTGCCCAAGTCTCAGTTTCTATTTAGCTTTTATGCGAACCAATGTTATGCTGGTTTAATAAAGAACTTATAAGATACTCCCTCCATCGCAATTTGAGAGTTCTTTATTTCATTTTTGTGATGTTAATTATGTTCAAAAAATCTTTTTTGATAAGTCAACGGACTTTAACTAGCTAGCTAGACACTTTCCAAGTTCACCTTTGTAATATAAAATTCTCTCACTATGTGACTATGAAATTTCAAATTAAAAAGAAGGGGAATAATAAAAGTTTTGAAAAAAAATTCACAACAATCAAAAAAGCTTCTTTAAATAGTTGGAGAAAATATGAGATGGAGTGAGTAAATGATAGTCTAGACACAAACTCCAGCACAAAAAATATGGACAATATTCATTGAACACTTAAATATATGCATGTATTTCACTTATGAAACACATCTGATTATTTGTCTTCCCAAACCGTCCAAGTTTGTTAATGGTCATATTCTTGTATTAACTAAAATCACTCTTCAAACAAGTCATTTGTAAAGCTAACATAATATTCGTATAAAATAAGAATTTAATTATAGCTGATCCTATTTTAAGCTTTCCAAACCTTCCTTAACTAAAGTCTACACCGCAACCAATGACCATTATAGCTCAAGTCCATGGTTCAACTAGCGTCAATTTGGCTCCAAGCAAATTCATATATATATATATATATAAACAATTATAGTCCAAACATTAACAATCGATGAAACAAAGGTAATATAGAAAGGGATTGATTTGTCCCTTATTATTGATTTGGGTTGGGAGTTGGAATGTCAAGTAACTTAATTTTTGGAGTTAAGCTAACTGTTAGTTGTCTTCGGTATTTTTTTTTTTGGGGTAGAAATCTGTTACTTGTGACTTGGTACTTTCTTTTACCATTTTATTCTCAATTATGGTGCCTTATTGGCCAGCAGCCTTAAAACAAGGGTTATCCATGATTATAAGTTAACCAAGTACCTGAAAAGATCTATGTTAGTGTTTTATAACATAGTTTACATTATCATATACATAATACATCACTACACACACTCACACACACACACACATATATATATATATATATATGAATGTATTAGCCTTTACGATTTTAAGGGTTATCTTTGATTGGTAAAACAAATGGGGAAGCCTCGTTGAAACTATATTACTCTCTTAAGATCTCACTTTGTCTTGGCTAGCCAATCATATCTCCACTATGTCCAATTAATAAGGACCACCCATATGACATATGTCATTCAATAGATAGAGAAGTGATAATATAAAATAAAAGAATGAAAAGAGACTACCACCTTGAAGGAGTAAGATTTGTTTACTCATATACTAAATTGGATGTGTCTGGAAAAAAAAAATTAACTACATGCACATGTCCCTCTCCATTAGTTTCTTGACACTCTTTTTTCATCCATAAGAATATATCTAGAATTTGTATTAGCAAATCGAAAGAAATTATTCAGTGTGAATGTCACACTAGATAATCATGCTAGCACGTCATGATGCACCAATAATATCCATACATATATTCGGGTGTTTACCTGTTTTGTTATATTTACATGAAATTATTATCTACTTTGTAATTTTTTTTTTCCTTAAATTTAGGGTTAGATATAAAACTGAATTGTTGTGTTAATAACACATCGGTAGATATGCATGGTTGAATTGTCACACCATGTCAACACGTATCATAATAAAGATAATGATCTGAGTTGGTATTATTCCTTGGTAAAATACTACTCTTAATTAGGTACATAGCTTCTAATTGTTTTTAACTAATAAATAGTAGCATAAAATATTGTTAACCCACCCTTGGAAATGAAACATGCTGATGTATGGCATGGCTTGAATGTGGCGTGAAGATTCAATTATTTATGGTACAAGTTCATGAAATGGTAATAAGAAATTCATACATCCAATGTTAACATTTGAGTCAACAGTATGTAAATCAGATAAGTGGGTAGCAATTTCCAAGTTTCAACTATGCTAACAACTTTAAATGTTTTTTGAGGGGAAAAATCTATATATATATATATATATATATTTTTTTTTTTTAATTAGGTTCATCATTTTTTTAAGACGAAAAATCCCCCCCAGAAGAAGAGTTGAACCTAGAATTTGAAGTTTGAGTTTACAGTTAGTTCCAAATAAGCCACATATAAATTGGCCTATCCTGGCGGATTAATCTTATTTATCATTTGTGTATGTATTAATTGTGATCCAAAAAAAAAAAAACATATGTGTATGTATTAATGGAGATCCAACGAGGGGGGGAAAAATGGTGATTTAACAGATAAAGCTGAAAAGTTGCTGAAAAAGAGTTGCTGACAAGCAAGGATATTATGGTAATTCATGCTTTGACTATGATAATGGTGCCGGTGGCACGCCTACAACAATGCAAGATGCTGGGGTATTGAGGATTCCACGTGGATTTATATTTTTGTTTATTTCTTTGTTTTTTTTGCTGACAAAGTGCCAAGCAAATACAGGAGGGGTCACAGAGCTACAACCCAACAAGTCCCACAGGCCAAACACCCCAAAGGAAGTGACTCTCAGAGGAGTCGAGCCCTGGCCTCCCTCATGGGAGAAGGCAGCCATACCACTTGAGACACAAGGTCTCGGGTATTCTAATTTTTTTACTTAGGGATTATCCTACGTTTACACTATAAGGTTGTTTGACTGTGCTTATGCGTATACAATTTTAATATTATAATTAATAGAACAACTTAAAAGTAAAACCGTTTATGTAATTCAAGCATTGATATGGTCTCAATGTATCAATTCTTTTACATTTTAAAATATATATATATATATATATATAAAAATAAAAAATAAATACAGAAGCCCTACTAACCGAGCTCATTTATGACCATTAACAGGTGGGTCGTAACCTAATTTTTTCACAATTAATTTTTATTTTCTACAAGGAGAGTTGGTCTAAGGTTCGATCTTGAGACCTCACAAGATCAATCGCGCGTGAAGTCCCATCAAACTAGTCTACCCCTGCGATGTATCCACTTTATATACTTAACCTAAGCTTATCAATGGACCGGATCTTGATGGGGATCCGATCTGAATCCAGTACTTTTTTATGGATCTGAGGTTTTTTTAGATTCAGATCCATATCCGTTTAGAATGTTAGGTTAACGGATCGGATATGGTTTTGTGGTATCCGATCCGCCTAAGATCCGGATCCGAATAAGAATAAACTATGCACAAAAAATATATACACAATACACTAGATAAGATTACTATTATATATAAAATTGAACGACGTATATACACTAGATTATACATATTTACTTTCAGTGATATATTATTTTGATTTAAAGATAGAATTTTTCTACAAAATCAAGTGTATTGATGGGTTAAATGTTGATTATTTTTGTGTATGCATAGAGAAAAATAATAAAAACTATAGTTTCTATGGTAATACTAGAATGCATATAAGCAGCTAAGTTATCATTTTAGATTCGACACACGGATCCGAATATTCAGATACGATCAAATCTGGATATGAATTAAATAAGGCAGATCCGAGAGATAAATGGACCGGATCTGAATAGTAGAATTGTTAACGAATTTGGATATGATTTGTTTGGATCCGGTCCAGATCCGACCCGTTTACAGGCCTAACTTAACCCATAATAAGCTTCTTTGTTTAACATCCTATAAAGGTATTATGGTTGGCTTATAAGTACCTCCCGAACGAGACATTATTCTGTATGGCTCACAGTGATTTTTTTTCATTACTGTGAGCTCGTGTTGGAACCACGGAATGCTCAATCTATAGGGGACGTTATACAAGTGTCAGGCACATCATGAGATTTTTCTCATCCGATTTTAAACAAAAACTAATATTGAGAAAGAAGAATTATACACTAATTTAGGGCAAACATTTGTGAAATACCTAATACATTAAGTTGAAGTTACTCAGGGTTACTGTCACACCATGTGACTCTAAATGGTATGGTGTATCACTCGTATCCATCCAAAATATTGTTTTTTTTTTTTTTTGCTAGAAAATCCAAAATATTGTTAATTTATCCACTTTTGTCATTTTTCATTGAAAGTAAAAACCGCATATGTATAATGCATAGTTTTAGTCTCCACTAGTCTCCAGTGGAATATTCATTGGTTGTTATCATGTAATGCTTACGTGATTAATTATCAATGAATTCTCTTTTACTGGCTAACTTGAAGCTACGTACAGTTGCTGTTTTGTGGCCTTTTCAATGTTGGGTTTCTTTTCTACATGCCGTGCCTACCAAGTAGAGGTTTCTGTTGGATATCTCCATGTGCTGAGAGTTGTTTTTGTTGATCCATTCGTTTTTTTGGTATATTGATGTTGATAGGATACCATGCCTCGGGATGATAGACATTTCTGTCTACTTGTGGGGCTGTAAGCTAAGTTTGTTGTGGGGTGGGGGGAGAACTTTTATGTTTTTTTTGGAGCTGATTCTTGTTTAGTCTTGTGGCTTTTCCATGGCTCAGTTTAGAGGCTCTGAATATATCATCTTTCCAGACCTTCTTGGCTAATTTTGCTGTTCAAAAAATAAATTCTCTTTTACTGGGCCGGCCAAAAAATATAACCGATTTCATTTCTTAATAGTTTTGGGATAGTTATAAACTAAATAATAGTTTTTAAAAAAAAGATTGGTGCGTCACACTATGTAAGTACAATGACACGGGACGACGTTTCTATATATTAAGGCAATGTGAGAGTCACGTCACTGTACACATGGTAAATTAAATTAATCAATAAAGAAAAAAGAAAAAAAATAATAATTGAAATGGGCCAGAATCATCTTTAAAGCTTTTGCAAAGGTTGCACCACCTTGATCTCTCGAGTGGAGAGGTCAAGGTTCGATTCCCCTTAATTGGGAGATATTTTTGTCCCCCATAGTTGTGCGTTCAATCTGAATGAATGCCCTTGTTGGGCTTTGCTATGGGCCATTGTGGAGCTATGGGATGGGATGGGGTGGGGTGGGGTTGGGTTGGGTTTGTGTGCGTGTGTGGAGTGTGTGTGCGTTGTATCCAGCCGTGATCCAGGTAAGACTCAAAAAAAAAGGTTGCACTTCCTAATTAAGCTCCAGAAGGAATTAGGAGAAGAAAAGAAAAATGTTTTAAAATGGCTTTTTTTCACAAAGTTTTTTTCAAATAACTCTCTTTTTTTATTTCCCTCTTCTTTTTTTTTTCTTTTGAAAACCAAGTATGATACGGATTTGTGGAACCTAATTGACATCAATATTTGGTTTTGGTTGGAACTTGTCGAGCAAGTGGGTTGGTTGCTGAAGCAAAATTGTTGATCTCTGACTTGCCTGAGCAGACCATGGTTTTGCCCGAGTGAAATAGGCCTGAGAGCAACCCAATATCTCTGAGACCCAGTCACCGAGCAATGTTTAAAGTCGCTCAAGTAAGGTCAAGTAGCTGGCGCTTTCCTAGTACAATTGGGAGAACTATTTTGCATTACAAATAGGTTGCTTGTCATTATAGCTTGTAATCTTTTGTTCGAAAGCCTCCAAGCATAATAGACTCTTAGAAAAGGTGTGCATAAACCGATTTTGAGCAAACCACGTAAAATCGGTGTTCTTGTATTTTGTTCTTGCTTATTTTTCATTACGTTTCTATTTGTGCAGCACACATGATTTAGCCTTCCGGGTATATCCCTAAGAAAGTGGAGCCTCAAGGATAAGAAGCTAATACACAAAGAAGTATTAAATATATATATATATATATATATTTAAATAACCAGGATCAATCTCGAGTTTTTGAAGGCTCAAAGCAAACTCCTAAATTGGGGCCTCAAAATTTAAACAAACTTTGGGGCTGGGTTTTGGCTTGGATACCAAACAGTTGCTAGAATATTGGAACCCTAAAAGTTAAATGCAATGTGGGGACCTAGAAAATTCCCTTCTTGACCTTTGCTCAGGGTTCGTAGGCCTTGTATGTAATTGATGTGCATGAAGGAACTCGTAAATTAATTATGGCACGAATCCAAACGAACGAAACAAAGACAACCAAAATAGTTTGGCTCAACTTGATTTAATTGTTATGTTGTAGGTTAGGGTTTATTTGTATTTGTTGGGATTGTGGAGCCTAATTCCATCAAAAGTGTTTACAATCAAAGGAGGACGAATCTGGGCGGAGCATTGCCGCCCGCGCGGGTCGTGCAAGCGGGTAAGGGGCGACATGGGAGCGAGAGAGCTCGTGAACACTCTGGAATCTCGCCCGCCACGTGATCTGGCCGAGCGGGATCAAGGAGCAGCCGCAAATTCTCTAGTTTCCTATTAGGTTTAGGAAAGCTACTTTGATCAAGAAACTATTTGGTATTTCCTATATGGTGTAGGAAGAGATTGTTTGTTTCCTATTTGAATTAGGAAAATGTTTAGGGTTAGAAAACTGTATAGGCTATATATATCCATGATATTCATTGTATTTATGTGTGTGAAAGACACTGGGTGTGTGGGTGTATGAGAGCCACCACCACCATATCAAGCATGTGAGATCAGTTGTTGAGAGCCCTTCTTGTTACCCTAGAGTATAATGAGATACTACAAGGCGTGGAACTCTAGTGTTCTATTTGTACTTGATTTATTTTCCCTTCTTGTTCTTCTGCTTGTTCGCACCTCACACGATCCTTGTTGGGCTTTGCTATGGGCCATTGTGGAGCTGTGGGGTGGGGTAGGGTTGGGTTAGGTTTGTGTGCGTGTGTGGAGTGTGTGTGCGTTGTATCCAACCGTGATCCAGGTAAGACTCAAAAAAAAGGTTGCACTTCCTAATTAAGCTCCATAAGGAATTAGGAGAAGAAAAGAAAAATGTTTTAAAATGGATTTTTCACAAAGTTTTTTCAAATAACTCTCTTTTTTTATTTCCCTCTTCTTTTTTTTCTTTTGAAAACCAAGTATGATACGGATTTGTGGAACCTAATTGACATCAATATTTGGTTTTGGTTGGAACTTGTCGAGCAAGTGGGTTGGTGCTGAAGCAAAATTGTTGATCTCTGACTTGCCTGAGCAGACCATGGTTTTGCCCGAGTGAAATAGGCCTGAGAGCAACCCAATATCTCTGAGACCCAGTCACCGAGCAATGTTTAAAGTCGCTCAAGTAAGGTCAAGTAGTTGGCGCTTTCCTAGTACAATTGGGAGAACTATTTTGCATTACAAATAGGTTGCTTGTCATTATAGCTTGTAATCTTTTGTTCGAAAACCTCCAAGCATAATAGACTCTTAGAAAAGGTGTGCATAAACCGATTTTGAGCAAACCACGTAAAATCGGTGCTCTTGTATTTTTTTCTTGCTTGTTTTTCATTACGTTTCTATTTGTGCAGCACACATGATTTAGCCTTCCAGGTATATCCCTAAGAAAGTGGAGCCTCAAGGATAAGAAGCTAATACACAAAGAAGTATTAAATATATATATATATTTAAATAACCAGGGTCAATCTCGAGTTTTTGAAGGCTCAAAGCAAACTCCTAAATTGGGGCCTCAAAATTTAAACAAACTTTGGGGCTGGGTTTTGGCTTGGATACCAAACAGTTGCTGGAATTTTGGAACCCTAAAAGTTAAATGCAATGTGGGGACCTAGAAAATTCCCTTCTTGACCATTGCTCAGGGTTCGTAGGCCTTGTATGTAATTGATGTACATGAAGGAACTCGTAAATTAATTATGGCACGAATCCAAACGAACGAAACTAAGACAACCAAAACAGTTTGGTTCAACTTGATTTAATTGTTATGTTGTAGGTTAGGGTTTATTTGTATTTGTTGGGATTGTGGAGCCTAATTCCATCAAAAGTGTTTACTAAAGTGGTTACAATCAAAGGAAGACGAATCTGGGCAGAGCATTACCGCCCGCACAGGCCGTGGAAGCGGATAAGGGGTACATGGGAGCGAGAGAGCTCGTGAACACTCTGGAATCTCGCCCACCACGTGATCTGGCCGAGCGGGATCAAGGAGTAGCCGCAAATTCTCTAGTTTCCTATTAGGTTTAGGAAAGCTACTTTGATCAAGAAACTATTTGGGCTTTCCTATCTGGTTTAGGAAGAGATTGTTTATTTCCTATTTGAATTAGGAAATTGTTTAGGGTCAGGAAACTTTATAGGCTATAAATATCCATGATATTCATTGTATTTATGTGTGTGAGAGACACTGGGTGTGTGGGTGTATGAGAGCCACCACCACCATATCAAGCATTTGAGATCAGTTGTTGGGAGCCCTTCTTGTTACCCTAGAGTATAATGAGATACTGCAAGGCGTGGAACTCTAGTGTTCTATTTGTGCTTGATTTATTTTCCCTTCTTGTTCTTCTACTTGTTCGCACCTCACACGATCCTGGAGAGGATTCGATTGTTTCACAAGTAATCAAATTCCTAACAACTGGTACAGAGCTTTTGGTTTGAGTGGGAGTGCGATGGCTCCAGAAGAAGGATAAAATCAAGGTGACACTTCTCTTGCTTGATAAATTCTGAATATGGCACGATCGATGGTACGTATGTGCTCTTGGAGGAAATAGTTTGATGGGTTCCAAGAGACGCGGTGGCAGACACAGGCTCAATCACCCTACAGAGGTAATTGTTAGGATACTGCACGTAGGAACGGTGATGATCAAAAAAAATTCAGAGCGGTTCGCAGTTTCGGTGGTGTGACGTGGCCTGAGATCGGCGTAGGAATCTATGTTTTGCCATTAAAATCACACAAGGACAAGCGATTTGAAGAAAGAAGGGGTTAAAGTTCTTGCAAGTGGAATTCTTACAAGTGGTGAAGGGTTTTCTTCATAAGTTGAAAATTCTTGTAAGTGGTGAATTGTGTTTTTTTTCACAGTTTAAATTCTTGAAAGTAGTGAAACCAGATTTGAAGAGGAGGACTGTGTGCCATTGATTCAACAGGCGTTGTTTGTGGTCAGGTTGATGAAGATTCTCTGTGTGGACGAAAAATATGGCGGCTTGAAATCATGGGATGTTGATTTTTGGAAGGCCCGGATCTTTGGTGTCAAAGATGGAAGTGTTTTCTTTGGAAGGAGTAATCTTGACGACGAAAGCCTTGCTACCTTGCAGCGGGAGTTTGTCAAAACTAGTTTTGGTTTTGTTAGAGAATACAATAAGAAAAATTCCAATTCCTCCGATATAATTGATAAGAGAGTGACCAAGATAAGGTGTGGTTCACTCTCTTGAGACGATACGCGCCCTCTATGGATTAAACCGATGCAGTAAGAAATTGGCACGTCATCTCTAGGATACAACAGCCCAGCCACCCTTGTCGTACGCCTATCAAGTCCGCGCAACTTGACTAGACAAGAAGCTTGCACTTTAGTGCTTTCCTTTACCCAAAAAAAAAAGATTTATATGTAAAGAAAATAGACTAAAATTATTTGTTGTACAGAAAATTTCTAAAACAATGGACTGAGAGAAAAGTAAAGGTTAATTGTTTATCTTCTTGAAAACAGGATGTATATATCAGTCTATATATCAAAACATAGGAAGCTACAATATGCTTTTAAAGGCTTTATAAAAACTATAATGACCACATATTAATTTCGAATGGACAAACACATTCAGTAGTCTCAAACAAATGTTATATACGTTGGATACAAAACTGATATAGTACAAGACTTGTCCAAAACTGATACCATTAAAGCCTATAGTCATTTTTTCTTTAAAGCAAAGCAAACCTGCATATAATGTTTGAACCACCAGATATACATATGTACGGAGAGGATCTAAAGTGAATTGGGTTGAGTGAACTGACTTTTAATCCTAAAAGAACCCGCGGGTCATCGAAGCGCGTGGGTCAGCGGGGTAGCTCGTGGGTTCTTTTAGACTTAAAAGTAAGTTCACTGGGTAAGTTCACTCAACTCAGTTTACTTTAGATCATCTCCATGTATATGTATGTACATATGTCATATAAGTGTACATATTCATTAAAATAATCCAATATTCCCCCACTTACTTTAATAAAAATAAAAATACTAACATATTGGGTAAAGATAAAAAAAAATTATGCATAATAAGGGTGCCAATTGCTTGAACCCCCATTTAGTGTTTAACAAATCTTGCTCCAAAGTCAATAGTGACAATATCTTGAACTTTGACTGCTTTGGGAAAACAAGACATTGTGTCACACACATAATTTTTCAGGACTCTAATCCAAGCTTCAAAGCTAGCACGTTAATGGCCATGCTAGATCCCGGCTTCTTGAGCGTTCTAGAAAATTATCCCAATTCTCATAGGAAGCAACCTCACACCCACACTCAAATAGGTGAGTCTATCAAGGATGTTCTCATGACTCTAATTTCCCACCAATAATGGCTATAGAACTCATTAAGAGTTGTAAACAACTCGGCCTCATACACGTTGTAGACACCCCAATTTTGACCAAACGTCGAATTAAGAAGAGTGTTACCTCCATATCCGATGATGACAATGTCCGAACTTATCTAAGACTTCCAAAGATGATTCAAGCTCTTCAAAAGACTCCCCAACCCAAAATAAAAAGAAAAAGGAAGGAGAAGGAAAAGAATAAGCAGAGCGGCACTCAAGCCTTTCCGCGGCAGTTACGGGCTACCGTTGCGGCAGTCTCTGGACTGTCGGACGGCATTCGGTGATTGCCGCGAATTTCATCAAGTGCCGCAAAAATTATGAATTTCACTAAAAAATAGCAGTCCCTGGAGTTGTTCGCGGCATTCAGTGAATGCCATTTCGGCAGTCAGTGAATGTCGCGCTGGCATTAACCGAATGCCGATGCGGCATTTACTGAGTGCCGCTTCCATCTTCGGTGAATGTCGCATTTTTGCAAATGACAGCTGGTATACAGCACGTTTTGTACTATAAAAAGGACGACTGAATTAGGGTTTTCAGTCCTGAAATGACTGAAATACCCCTTTAAGATTGTCTATAAATAGAGGATGAGTAGTCACTTGCAAGGGGAGGATTTTCTTTGAATCTATAAGTTATATAAGTGCTCTTCTTACCTTAATCTTCATTATTAGGAGTGAGTTTAGAGTAGTTGAAAGAAAGAGTTGTATGAATTAGTGTATAAGAGCTTGATTAGTCTTTGGAAGTCCTCCAAAATCACCAAGTTGAGGATACTTTGGAGGTAAACTCTAGCATAATTATCCCTTGTTTAAATTTAAATATAGTATGCATTGAGTTTCTTTAGTTTCCTTTTCTCATTTCCTTTATATTCATCCCTTAGGTTCATAAGACCTTCAATGTCTTACTTGAATCTCTTGGTTTGAAATCCCTTAATCTCCTTGTAATCTTGTGATTCATAGGGGAACTAAGGTTGATACTAGGATGTTTAGTATATTGGACTTAAACCTATCTCCATGGTTTGAAGTTTGTCATGATTAAGTTTCATAGAGTTCTTCCATACTTCTTTGAAACTTACAACTATGAGCATATTTAGTCTCCAATGACCATCAAAAGGTAGGAGAATTAGCTTTAAACAAGCCTAATCCCATGGCTTACTTGTCTAAAGATTAATAGGAACAAAATGAATTAACTCAATGAGCAGTGAGTTCACAATCTGTTTTCGATCAAGGATTTTTAGACGAACATCTAACCGTTGGAATGGAATGAAACCAACGGGAAGGTGTTTATAACTCAAATTTCTACCACTTTAATTTTTGTTTTAAGGTAGTTTCATGTTTTGGGTGGTTTGATCAAGGTTTTTTGTAAAGCAACCATAATCTGTCCAGAGTTTCAGAACAGTAACACTCTTTTGAAACAAGCAAATCAGAACCTTAACCTAGCACTTGTTACCCAAAATAATTGTTTCTAAGTAGGATAATGTATTAGGAAGCTACCCTAAAAAGAACAAAGCATTTCTGATTTTTTTGCTATTTTTAGAAAATCGTGCAAGAACTCTGGACAGAGGGTTGTAGAATGCTAAGCGATGTCTGTTTTTGCCCAATTCCCGGAGATCCAACCGTTGAAATTTTGATTTCTTTTTTGGGTTAAAAACTAGACACACAGAGGCATCTTGTGTCCAAAACTCATCAAGATCAAACAATGGCAACCATGCTTTTTATTTCTTTGAAGTTCTGATTTGCTCTCAGCAATTTCCAGAATTCTGTGACAATTTTGATCAATCTCATAAATAATAGCTTAGATGATATTTTCATGAGTTAAGGTCTAAACCATGTTTCAATAACGATTAGTTAAGCTTGAATTCAAAGTTTAAGTGATCTAAATCATTGAATATTTCATAATTTATTCTTGTTCATGTACATATTCATCCATATGGCTTGATGCTTGTAATTAGGACTTATTTGCTTTAAGATTTAATTACATTTGATAAATTTAAGCTAGAAGTCTAGGATTGTTATTTAAGATCCAACTTTATATCTTGTATATTATGTACACTAACCTCTATTTTGTAGCGCTATTGAGGTACGATTTCTCAAACCCTCTCTAGTTTATTGTATTCTTTGATTTTAATTGATTTTCGACTTCATGCGCGACACATTAGAATTAGGATCTTGCCTTATGTGAATACTTGTGATTAGAGACTCTTTCCTAGGTTTTATCTATTTGCATGCATTTGCACGTTTAATATTCGCGGCCGGATCCCGGGTAAGTTCCCTAGTTCCCTATTTGCATATTATATTGCTTGCTACTCGAATTATGTGATTTTTGGATGATATTTTATCATTTGCAATCTTACACCCTTTAAACATGCTTTTGTAATGTATATTTAAACATATGTATTAGTTGAGGGCACATTTAAGTTAATAATTCGATTAAAAGGATGTTAAGTAGAGGCCTATCGTGAGATAGGATGAGAAGGGGAGTTTTAGTCCGATGGACTCCTTCCCTTCTCATTCCATAATCCCCGGACCTAGTTAATCTTTGGTTTCGCAAAAGACCAGTTTCCTTTTGAAATGGTTTCTTAATTTTTCCTTTTAAAAATTAAGTGGCGACTCATTGTTTTGTGTTTTAAATTGAAAAAGATTTTTAAAGAAAAGCTGTGGGTAAGAAAAATGCGATATCCACACATGTCATGAGTTTCATGCACATGTACCATAGGGATAGACAATGAGTGAGAACTCAATTTTGTGCATGTCTATCAAACCTCTCTATGATTCGTTCTTCCCTTTGAAACCTAGTTCACATGATCTTTGGGTCCTAGGTAGGGTATCCTCATAGGTGATTTATTATTCTTTGGGTTTTAGGCCCATCCCCCTCGATGCTATCCAAATCTTTTCTCTAGCTAGAGCTTTTGTTAATGGATCTGTCAGATTATCACCAGTTCTGACATAATTCACTCCAATCGTCCCATTACTGATATTGGACCTCACAGTACTGTGCTTTCTCCTTATAGATTTGGATTTCCCATTAAAAAATTTATTTTGTACTCTACCAATTGATGCAGTACTATCACAATGAATTAAGACGGGTGGTATTGGCTTTTCCCACATTGGAATTTCAGATAACAAATCACGTAATCAACCTGCTTCTTCACTGGTTGAGGCAAGAGAAATAAGCTCAGCCTCCATTGTGGATTTATCAATTATTTGTTGTTTTTTTGATTTCCAACAAATAGCTTCACCTCCCAATGTAAATACATAACCAGTGGTAGATAGTGAATCACCTACTAAGGTGTTCCAATTAGCATCATTGTACCCCTCGAGTATAACAGGAAACCTTTGATACAGTATACCATAACTAATGGTTCCTTTCAAGTACCTCATTGCACGAGCAATGGCATTCCAATGGTCAATATTCGGTTTACTTATAAACCTTGCTAATACTCCACTGCATAGGCAATATCAGGCCTAGTACAGTCAGTGGCATATCTCAAACTTCCAATGATGCTAGCATATTCCTTTTGATTACAACTATCATCTTCATTTTCAGTCGGAAATAAATGAACACTAGCATCAAATGGAGTATTCATGGTTTTTCCATCAAAAATTTTATATTTTTTCAAAATCTTTTCAACATAGTGAGATTGGTCAAGAAAAATACCATTAGAAGTCCTAGTAATTCGCATACCAAGAATTACATTTGCTTATCCAAGAACTTTCATATAAAAATTATTTCTAAGTAGCATTTTTGTATCTTCAATAATACTTAAGCTAGCACCAAAAATTAAAAGATCATCCACTTACAAGCATATAACCACATGGTCATTATCCAAAGATCAATAATATATAAATTTATCACTCTCATTTGTTTTGAAACCGTTTGAAATTAAACAATTATCAAACTTTTCATGCCACTGTTTAGGAGCCTGTTTCAAGCCATATAAAGACTTCAAAAGTTTACAAATCATTTTTTCATTACCGGGCATTACAAAACCTTCTGGTTGATCCATGTAAATCTCTTCTTCCAAAATCCCATTTAGAAAAGCATTTTTGACATCCATTGGGTGAATAAACAGATTTTGAGCTGCAGCTACTATGATTAACAATCTAATAGAGGTGATTTTAGAAACAGGAGAAAATGTATCAAAGAAATCAATATCTCCTTTTTGTTTAAAACCTTTAGCTACT
Organism: Hydrangea macrophylla; assembly: GCA_033977485.1. Lineage (NCBI taxonomy): Eukaryota > Viridiplantae > Streptophyta > Magnoliopsida > Cornales > Hydrangeaceae > Hydrangea > Hydrangea macrophylla. Next base: position 79,263,594 of record CM066984.1, on the reverse strand, counting down.
AGTATAGCCTTGAATTTATCAATAGTTCCATCCAGTTTCAATTTTCTCCTTAAAACCCATTTACACCCTATGGTCTTACAACCCGGAGGGAGATCAACTAACTTTCAAGTTTTGTTAGAATTTAGGGAGTCCATTTCATTGTTAATGGCTCCTTTCCAAGAATTTGAGTAGGGTGAAATTGAAGCTTCTTCTAAAGAGGTAGGATGTCACGCCCCGGAACGGCAAAAATAGAGAAAAATAAATTTCCTTTTTGGGTCCAAAGGCAGCGACGGGTGAAGTCACATGATTGTCCACACCACGCAGTACTAAGCAACAAGAGTAATAGTGTAACAACAATGAAGTCTAGGTTCTGATCACAACGTATCACAAAGTCAACAGAAGTTACTAACTATTACATATCAAAGTCTCGAATCAAATATAAGGCAGCGGAAGTACAAATGCCAAGGCAACATATGCCTGACTACAAAAAGATTCTAAAACGGTAAAGACAATTAGCTACAATTCTAGTCTAGTCTTCAGTTGGCATAAGGGTAGTCCTCGGCGTAGTAGTCTTCTTCGGTCTGACCTCCGTCGGGGAAATCCTCCACAGGGACTCCGTCACCGGCATAGTAGTCCTCTCCTATAGGCTCTTCACCTGTATAGTAATAACCAGGGTGCGCTGGAACGTAGAAATGTCCAGCGGCATAAACGTCGTCAGCTTAATGAAAGCCGAGTGAGTTAGATACTAACAGGGTATCAACTATTGAAGTTATTACAAGTTATAAGCCGCAACAAGTTAGAGTTCTATGAGGGTAACTTCTTTACATCAAACCGATTATCCGATTACTAATGTTTTACTCATTATAAGACCGATAACACGTCTAGATAGGGGAACAGACTCGACAGTAGTTCAACTCTATAACATACCATTGCTCATCCACCGCTTTTAAGAACATATGCACAGTCCACCGCATGTCATGGATACCACGTTAGTCCATCCCCCGCTTTTAAGAATATATGCACAGTCCACCGCATGTCAGGGATATAACGCTTTAAACAACAGTACATCATTCTATGCCACGACTTAGCGACGTCTACCAGTGATCACGGTCCACCGCATGTCATAGACACCTTCGTCTGTCTACCGCTTTTAAGAACATATGATTAGATCATCTGGCTATCTTAGGGCAAATGGTCCGGTTCACCGCAAGTCATAGACACCTTCGTCTGTCTACCGCTTTTAAGAACATATGATCGACCAAAGCCCGCCCACACAAGGTTCCCGAATCTTAGCAAACCTACTTAAGTTCAACTCTATCACCGATACATGACAATCCCAATGTGGCCTGACTACTCTGAATGAAATGAACGTTAACTCCAAAGGATTCACAACTATTCCGTTATCTAATATTATAAACATTATCCGTTAGTCTTGTTATTACTACGACCCTACGCCGCATTAACTCGTTATCATGTCTGTATTACAATAATAAAGCATGATGGGAAATACTGAACAGTAAATAAACAACTAAACAGTTATTACATTAACTAAACAAGTAAAACAGTAAACTATAACTGCCAATCGATTGGTATAGATGTCAATCGATTGGTATAGATGTGGCATCAATCGATTGGTATAGAAGTGGCATCAATCGATTGATAAAAGATTCAATCGATTGGATCACAATCCATGTCAATCGATTGCATAAAGTGTCATTCGATTGGAACATGAAAGATGTCAATCGATTGGTATAAAGTTCAATCGATTGGTATCCAAAGCAAGGCAATCGATTGGAAAACTTGTCAATCGATTGGTATCCAAATTATACCAAGGTAAGGCCAAGCTCAAACAAGTATTAAAAGAAACATACAGGGTCTTATTCACATAATATATTACAAAAATACAGGGTATTACATAGGATCACCATTTACATTATACATATAATAATCAAAACCAAAATCTTTTTCAATTCTACCTCTTTTACTTCTTCTAAGTTGATCATCATCATTATCCTTATCTCTTATGCGAGATGTGGATGGTCCAGGGTCCATTTGATTCTCAATATTTTGACCCCCACTATTTCTAGATTTAAAAGGAAAATTTTCTTCATGAAAAATCACATTAAGAGACTCAATGATAACATTATTATCTAAGTCCAGAAATCTATATTCCTTACTAGTCAATGCACAGCCTAAAAATGCACACCTCGATGCTCTACTACAAAGTTTAGGACGGTATGGATCCGTAAGCCTTACATAGGCAAGGCAATCCCAAATTCTAAAATAATCAATATTGGGCTTATCACCCTTCCACAATTCATAGGGCATGATAAGTGTATGTTTATGAGGTACTCTATTTAAAACATAATTAGCGGTTAAGACCGCATCGCCCCATAGGTTTTTATGAGCCCCAGAACTAACAAGCATTGCATTTGTCAAGTTTATCAAAGTTCTATTTTTTCTCTCTGCTACTCCATTAGATGAAGGAGAGTAAGGTGGTATAATTTCATGAACAATGCTCAGAGATTGAATATAATCTCTAAGACCAAGTGAGTCATATCCTCTACCTCTATCACTCCTAAACCTTTTAATCTTCTTACCAAAAAAAATTTCAACCTCCTTTAAGAAAATTAATAATTTTTCAAAAGCTTCACTTTTAATCTTCATAAGATAAACATAACAAAATTTTGAAAAAATTATCAATGAATGTTATAAAATATCTATTACCACCACGGGTAAATATTCCTTGAAATTCACAAATATCGGTATGAACCAATTCTAGCAATTCTGAATTTCTTTCCACACTTTTAAAAGATTTTGTAGTGATTTTTGTCATACTACAAAACTGTAATACCCTGTATTTCTGGATACATAGTTATATAAATAAAACCATGTATGCTTGTGTGAGCCCTTGGTGAAGAACCTGTCTCAATTGATCGAAGTCTTCTCGATCGCTTGTACTTTTGTTTTCTCAATCGATCGAACTAGTTTCAATCAATTGAAAGTCTGCCGACCTGATTCTATGATGTGTAACCCTTCTTAAGTGATTGAACTCTTTTCAATCGATTGAACTTTGACCAACCTGTTCTCAAGCGATTGAACTCACTTTGATCGATCGAAAGTGCTATTATTCTTTTCCCCTCCCTAGATATATATATATATATATGTATGTTTTGTGTGTGTGGGTGTTTGGCAGTTCAGGGAAGGATAGAAGAGAGTTAAGAGAGAGAGAGAGAGAGAAAGAGCTTGTGTGTTTGTGTGTGTTCCATATACATATATATATAACCATGTGTGTGTATGCATGTGTGATATATATATTCTCGGGCAGAGAGGAATAAGAAGAAGAAGAAGAGATAGAGAGAGACCAGAGAAGAGATAAAGAAGAGCAGAAGGAGAGAGAGAATGAGCTCACCATAGCCGCTGCCATCAAGCTCGGGAACGCCATCACTGGACCGCCAGAGTGAGGTGAGTTCGTTAACTCACTCAAGGGATAATACTAGGATGATTTCTGCATGTTTAGAACGTGTATATAGTGACCCAGAGACTCCAATTCATCTCTGCCCAATTCCTGGGTAGAAGATAATTCTCAATCGATCGAACTATTCTCCATCGATCGAACTTGTTGTTTCCTCAATTGATCGAATAGACTTAGATCGATCGAAACTACTTTTCCTCAATCGATCGAATGGACTTCAATCGATTGAAACTTACAAAACACTGTCATTTCCTGTTGATTATAATATGAACTATTTAGCTGTTTAAATATTGATTCATGCCTTCAATATGTGATATTGTTGATTAAAGAGATAATGCGGCACTGTAACCAGATGAACTGTTTAACTATTATATGATGATATTTTTGAACGAAATAGTAGAACGGAATACAACTGCATGCCAATAACCCATTAAAGAATAGATAAGATGAATACAGAGCATGTGGTAATTCCTATATCTAGAGCATGAGCATTTCACAACATATGGTCAGCATGCATGGGATAGTGGTATAAAGAGATGAGAGAGTATGATGAAAAATGGGATATGTAACTTATGTGGAATATGAGATATGTGTACTTTGGATACATGGGATCAATGACTGACGAGTCAGGTGGACGTGGGACGGTTAGATTTCCTAGTGTGCCTCATAGTTGAAGACGTCTAGTGATGCGTATGCACTATTGAAGATGTCTAGTGTACCATTGATGATTACGTCTAGCTAGTGCCTTAATGTATACTCACAATGTAGACGACCAGTGAGGATATACACATCGTAGAAGACATCTGATGTGCCGCTTCCATCATTTACAGATAAGAGGTACCGTGTAGACGACCGGTAACCATCCTATCAAGGGATCGTGGGACCTACTGCCTAGTCGGGTGATTCTAATTAGTATCATGGTATCGACATATGGATATCAAAATTGTATTATTATATCGACGTATGGATACAGATTGGTATTATTGTATCGATGAATGGATACGAAAATGGATATGAATATGAGAATGGTTAGTAAGATGATTGTTCAGTCAGGGATTCAACATCCCGGCATGAAGGTAGATACATGGGGTGGTTGCATGAGTTACATGCATAGATTTGGTAATGCTGGACATTGAGTAGCAAGATGAGATATTATAACATGATCTTTATCTTTGTCGGTGCTTAACATGTCTCCTGTTATCATTGATTTAATGTATAGTTTAATGAAACCTCTGCTATGTTCGTGAGAGACGTCATTGATAAGAGATTAACTTCATTTTAAGATGCTGAACAATAATGGGTGAGTAGTGTGTTTGATGTACTCACTCAGCTTTGTATTCAAACCTGATGGTGTTTATGCCCAGAACATTCCAATGTCTAGAGCTTTGCAGGTCTCGAGGATGGAAGACTGATGTTCCACCAGACTTGGTATAGAAGGCTTGAAGGTGAAGACGTGTCGCTTTGTATTAGTTAGTTTGTATATTTGTTGTACTGCTATTATTATTTATTGTAGGCCTTAGACTATAAGCCAGTTGTTGTAATAGATTTAGTAGACTTTTATAATTGGTACTTGGGCATATGTTGCTTCCAAACCATTTATATTCCTGATGTTGCCTCTGATTATGTTAATAAGATATGTTCTATGAATAGCATCATCCCTGTCATTGTAATTATTGGTTTGAGTAGATGACAATACGGTTATTCACCAATCACGAACCTCAGGGACCAAAAAGGAACTTGTTTTCTCTATTTTTTTTCTTCTCCAGAGCGTGACAAAAACTCACATTTTTAAAATTCATTTTTTAATCTAGGAATTAATCCCATGTTACTTATATTTTTCACATACTTACTATTAACATGACATAAACGAGCATGTCAAACATTAACAAGAAACTATGTAAACAGAAACATTAGACTGTTTATTCATTTCAATATTAAGCTTAAACATGCCATCACAAGCATAGCCTTTTCTAACAAACATGCCATTTTTCAAAAGTACATATTGATCGGATTCAAAGACTTGCTTGAAACCAACTTTATTCGAAAGAAAACCAGAAACTAAATTTTTCCTTATCTTAGGAGCATGCAACACATCCTTGAGAGTTACCATATGTCCAGAAGTGAAAACAAATTGGACCTCTCTCAAACCCAACACTTGAGTAGTATGGGAATCCCCAAGCAATATATTTTTTCCATTCTCCATGGGGCTATAGGATTTGAACCAGTCTCTATCAAAGCACACATGCCTAGAGGCACCCGAATCAATCCACCACCATTCATTACCTTCGAGATGGTTTATCTCAATAATCATAGCCACAAGCGGCTCTTCGGTGACGTTAGCCTGACAAACAGGTTGACGACTCCGATAACGATAATTTCTAGCTTTATGTCCTACCTTTCCACATATAAAGCATACACCATAATAATTATTAGGATTACCTTTATAATTATTTGGTGCTTGCCTTGGAGGGTGTCCTTGGTTCATCCTTTGGTTAAAATTATTGTAATACCCTGTATTTTCAATAATTATTAGTGCACAGAGATTCTATATATTTCCTTTGTTCATACTTGAAGTTTTACTTTCAACCGATCGAGCGATCGAGCCTTTTAGAGTTCAAGCGATCGAACCCCTTTCGGGCGATCGAAACATTGTCGACATAAATTTATGACATAGTCCCCACTTCAATCGATCAAACCTGACCGATCTGCTTTTGATCGACCAAACCTTTCTCAATCGATCAAACATGTAATGATCAGAAATCCTAGGTTTCCCGCAAACATGGCCTCATGCCCACCCCTCCCCTCTATATATACACTGGTTTCGTGTGTGTGGTGTGTTTGATGAACCTACAGAATTAGAGAGAGCGTGTGTGTGCTTGTGTTTATTATACATATATATACATCCATATATATAGGCACACATATAGATATATATACACTATCAAAGAAAGAGAGAAAAGCAGATAAGAAGATGAAGAAGAAGAAAAAAAAAAGAATACAGAGGAGGCAGAGAGAGATCAGAGAAAGAAGAGAGAGAGGAAGCCACCATTGGAGAAGCTAAAGCTTTGCCAAACGCACCTTAGCGACGTTCGGTGAGTTCCTAACTCACTCGGTAGAATAATTATAATATTTTATGAGTTCTTAATGTTTAAAAAGGACCCAAACATGTCCTAGCATATTGTGGACATTCACTGCCAGAATCTGTAGAAGACGAAGTTCGAGCGATCGACCTGAGTTCAATTGATCGAATACACTGAGTCTCAATCGATCAAAATGACTTCAATTAATCAAGACCATCATCACTTCAATCGATTGAGAATACTTCAATCGATCGAACTTCACTTTCTTCAAGCGATTGAGATGACTTCAATCGATCGAACCCAACAGAACTTAGATGTTTTCCTTTAAGTTTATAGTTCATAATGCTTAGCGGTTTAATTGATGTTCCATGTTTCTATTATGCGATATTATGGATTAAGGATGTAATAGGATACGATAATGAGATTGAAATAATTATGGTAAGTAACGTAATTCAGAATGTTAGTAACGATAAGATGCGATAACGAAATAAGGTTTGTGTTATATGATGAGTAACATTAGATAATTCTAGTGTTTGAACTAGTGGGGTATTGTTGACCGTCAATACAAGTATGTTAGTATCATGAGTTGATCATGAACACATCTGTGTGGGATGTGAACGTTATGTATTGTGCTAGCAAGAAGTACTTATGCATAGTGATTATGAACAGACGATACTCGTAACAGACGATACTCGTAAGCATTCTTAAAAGTGGTGAACAGTAAGAGTACTTAAAAGTGGTGAACAAAAGTATTGGTGCATCCATAAACTAGTGGTTATCATGGGAGCAATGGATGTACAGTACTCATAAGCATTCTCAAAAGTGGTGAACAGTAAGAATTCTTAAAATCGATGAACAAGAGTACATGGTATGTCCATAGACTAGTCGTTATATGAGATTGATGTATAATGTTCGCAAGAGTTCTTAAAAGTGGTGAACAGTAAGAGTTCTTAAAAGCGGTGAACAAGAGCACTAATATGTCGTGATGATATAATCAGTTCGGTATAGTCAATTGGGATAGGTACAATCAGTCTTAGAGTTGGAAGATGATGAGAATCGATAAATGATGTGTCTGAATAAAAGATGAAGAGATATTATTATTGTCACTGCCATATATCGTGCATAACCAGTAATGATTTTATTTTTATGAGACTGTGTTAGTTAGTTCTCACTCAGCCTTATTGCCTGGACATTCCCCGTCCAGACTACCCTGTCCTCAATAATGCAGGTATTGGAACCTACGGTAATGGCTACTACCCGGAGTTGGATTATGTAGAGGGTGGCCCTACTAATGACAAATATGCTAGAGACGCCTACTATGCTGACGACTACCCTTACACCAGTTGAAGACCTGAAGAGAGATACCTAGTTTATATTTATGTTGTTCTATCAAACTTTACTAGTTTAACGGGTTTTTGGGCATATGTTGCCTCTAGACCTATTATGATCCTGTAGACCACTCTTATATTGTAATGGATAGAATTATATTATTATATTCAGTTGTTTATTGTTCCTGTTTATCTTGTGGACTAGTACTGTGTGGTGTGGATAATTAGTGACTTTCACTTTTCATTCCTTATAGACCCAAAAATGAAATTTATGGCATGACAGGATTTTTGGTATCAGATCCCTAGGTTGTGATACTTTTATTCACTAACGTTTGTACACCACCTGGTACTAGTATTTTAAGATCCCTGAGATGAGATATGAGTTTAAGATAAGTTCGTCCTCCTGTATATAGCTAGTTTCCTTTGCAGGTTAGCGTTATGGATCCAGAGTTCCATGAGTTTGTTACTAATTCATATAGAGGACACGTGATCCATGGGGATACCGTGGAGCGAGCTGACCCAGAGTTCTATCATGAACGCATACATCAAACAACTAGTCGATATCTAGAGGAGGACACGTGGAAGGCTTTTTATGTGACCAGGAAGACCCGCCCTACAGAGATGCATAAGGATGCTTACCATTCAGCGAGGATTGGCAGAGATATTGTTTAGGAGATTTTATGTTTGGTCCAGAGTAAGCTGGAGATGGATGCTATAGAGCTACAAGCTATTCTTGGAGGACCTATTGAGCCAGCACCAGCACTAGCACCACCACCATCACTAGTACCTGATGTACCTATTCTAGAGTCACCAAAGGCTAAGCCGAAAGTAGATGCTAACCCAGAGGAGGATCCCGCCAAGGACATCGAGCCTGTCGACGATGACGAGGAGCCAGAGGAAGACCCGGAGGAAGACCCAGAGTTAGTTAAGGAGGATGTTATGGCTGGAGAGGATGACACAGAGATAGGAGGAGATGAGATTATGGAGATACGAGTAGAGGATGTCCCTGATGAGGAGGTAGCCGCACCAGAGATACCTGTTGCGTTCGATTTACCATCAGGGCCTATACTACATATGTCAGCTATTGCCAATATGGCAGCCAAGTAGGTAGTAGTGATGGTTGTACAGCCAACCAGACTTCTGACTGGATAGGCTGCATTAGTAGAGGCTATGGCCATAGTTGGAGATTTTGCTGAGTTGATCACCGATGTCGTCGAGCCAGCATTTGGTGTTGAGGATATAGATGTCAACGAGATGATCATTGAGGATTGGGATATAGGAGTAATGGTTCGAGGATTGCTATGCCAGTGGAGGCCGATCCACCTATGGAGATGGACCTTGCACTTGAGGATGAGGCACCAGCAGTAGGATCAGACTCTGACAATTTTGAGTCAGGATCTACAGGATTTAGTTTTTGTTAGTTTTATCAGGACATGTTGTCCACATGATTTTTGGGAGCTTGAGAGATAGCTATTTGACCATAGCTTTGTATAGATATTATCAGTAGCGGTAGTATTGTAAATACTTGACCTTAGTGTTGTTTTAGCCTATGTCCCATATGGTACATAGTTTGACTAGTGCGCACTATATGGTACATCTTTTGATATTTATATATTCGACCAGTACTTTTGATATTGATGGCTTGTTTCTATTATTGTGTGCTGGCTAGTAGAATTATTAGTTCTTGTTGCTTCTAGTTCTATCTTGATTTTGTTTCTACGAGAAGACTTTCCATTAATCAATAGGTCTTTTGTAGGTACACGAAACACGTTATCATTATGGTTACACTGAGGAATCAAGCATGATTAGGAGCCCCTATTCCAAAAGATATGGATCCAACGGGAGTTTTTGAAGCCTTCAAGCAAAGGATGGAACATGTGGGAGACACGTATAACCACTTCACTCACCAGAGACCCGTTGCACCACCGCCACCAAGACAGATTGGTGATAAGTTACTAGAACATTTTCGCGGATTATGTCTAGAAAAATTTGATAGATTAACCAAGTCATGGAAGGCAGAATAATGGATACAAGAAATGGAATTGATTTTTGAAGTTTTGGAATGTACTGAGCAAGATAAGTGTCGTCTTGCCACATTTCAGTTGACTTACGCTGCCGCAAATTGGTGGAAAGTCGAAAGAGCTACAGTGGGAGCTGAAACTACACGGAGAATGTCTTGGGGGACATTCCGGGAAAGATTTTTGGAAAAGTACTTCCCAAAAGATGAGAGAGATCAATAAGAGAGGAATTTTCTCAATCTGGTCCAATGAGGATGGACTGTACGAGAATACACAACACAGTTCAAGCGTCTATCCTGATTTTCCTAGCATATAATAGATACTCCACAGAAGAAGGTGAAGAGATTTCACCAAAGATTGAACCCCCACCTCAGACATATGATGGTTGGTCATCTGAATCAATCATTTAAGTGGATCATCAGATTTGCTGCAGGGTTGGAAAAGGATGCTTATCCAGCATAGCGACCACAGATGAATTGACCTCAGTCGTCAAGAGGTTTTCAGCAGAGGAATTTCCAAAACCAACCGTCGAGGAATACCCAAGGGTGGGGACCTCAGGGAAATTTCCAAGGAAATAAGAGAACTTGGGAAGGAACTAGGAAGACTCGGCAAGGGTATTCTCGACCCCAGCAATATCACCAGTAGGGACCCCAGCCGCAAGCAATGCTAATAGCCCCGCCAAGTAATAATGAAGGATGTTTTAATTGCGAAAAGCCAGGGCATGTTGCTAGATTCTGCACAGCCTCAAGAGTTAATCGCCAGATGGATGCTGTTTGCCGGAATTGTAACAAGCTGGGACATTTAAGTAAGGATTGTCATGCACCATGCAGAGGATACTATAGGGTACCAGTTCAAGGGATACAAGGACCCCTGGATTAGACAAGGGTGAATGCTATCATCCCAGTAGAAGCAGACTTTAATGCTGATAAGTAGCAACATTTGGAAGGTAAGCTTGTACTCTTTTATAGTCCAGTTAAAGCTTTATTTGATACTGGAGCTGTACGTTCATTTACTGCTATTAAGATTCTGCGTCATTTGGGTTTAGAACCCCAAACACTTGAGCCAGCACTTAATGTTGTGTCACCGTTGGGAATAACTATTAAGTTACACAAAGTATGTAGAGATTTCCTATTGACCTTAGGAGATAGGAATCTTCTAGCAGACTTAGTAGTTTTGTCGATGTTAGAATTCGACATTATCCTGGGACGGGATTGGTTAACCAAGTATGAGGCGAATTTGGACTGCCCTACTAGAACGATTGTATTTATGATACCAGGACGATCGACGATTAGATTTCAGTGTCAGTCAACGAGTGATATGTTCTTGAAAATTAGTTTAGTTCCGATCGAGAGTACGAGTGCGAAACTAACAATAGATCAGATTCCTACCATACAAGACTTTCATGATGTATTCCAGATATTAAAGGATTTGCACCGAAGCGAGAGATAAACTTTTGTATGGAACTAGTACCTGGGACATTGCTGATATCCAAGACTCCATATAGGATGGCACCGACTGAGATGTTAGAACTAAAGAAGCAAGTTCAGGAGCTCAAAGATTTAGAATTCGTCTATCCAAGTACGTCACCTTGGGGAGCACCAGTTCTATTCGTGAAGAAGAAGGATGGAATACTTTGACTCTGCATAGACTATAGGGAATTGAACAAGGTTACAATCAAGACTAGATACCCACTAACTCGGATAGAAGATCTATTCGACTAGTTACGAGGATCAAAGATCTTTTCAAAGATCGATCTACGTTCGGGATATCATAAACTATTAGTTCGACCGGAGGATGTAACAAAGACTGCATTCAGGACAAGATACGGGTAATATGAGTTTCTAGTTATGCCTTTTGGATTGATGAATGCGCCATGAATAGAGTATTCAGACCCTATCTGGATCAATTCATTATTGTTTTCATTGACGACATCTTGATCTACTCAAAGACAGAAGAAGATCACAAGGAGCACTTATAGATTGCTTTGCAGATGCTTCAAGATACCAAGTTGTACGCAAAGTTTAGCAAGTACGACTTTTGGCTATAAGAGGTCAAATTCTTGGGACATGTTATATCTCAAGATGGTATCTCTGTGGACTCATCCAAGATTGATGCATTCTTAAGTTGGAACAAACCGACCAATGCGACAGAAGTTAGAAGTTTTCTTGGTCTAGCAGAATATTACCGAAGATTTATCGAAGGATTTTCCAAGATAGTAGGACCTTTGACAAATTTAACAAGGAAGGAGACGAAGTACGAATGAACAGACGAGCTTGAGCTTGCATTTCAGGAGTTAAAGGAAAGATTGACTTCTACACCAGTACTCGCGATACCTAAGAGTGGAAAAGGGTATGTAATCTACAGTGATGCATCGTACCAAGGACTTGGTTATGTACTTATGCAAAATGGGAATGTGATTGTGTAAGGATTAAGACAATTGAAGGTACATGAGAAGATCTATCCTACGCATGATCTGGAATTAGCAACAATAGTGTTTGCATTGAAGATTTAGAGATACTATCTCTATGGAGAAAAGTTTGACCTATTTTCCGATCATAAGAGCTTAAAGTATATGTTATCTCAGAAGGAGTTAGCAACAACGAAGATGGATGGAGTTACTCAAGGACTATGACTTTTCATTGCAATATCATCCGAGTAAAGCAAATGTCGTAGCAGACGCTTTGAGTCGTAGACCTCGACTAGTGATCGCTACATTACTAATTCGAGAATGGCAAGCATTGGAAGTTTTAGCTGAATTCGATCTTCAGCCAGTAGAACCAATGGAAGGACAAAACCTTGGATGTCTTATGGTACAACCAACATTGATCAGCCATATCATAACAGCCCAACAGACAATGGAAGATTTGAAGTTATGGTTCACGAAGATGTCAGCCAAGGAACCCGAAGTCTGGAGTATTGGTATAGACGGAGCCTTATGATGTAAGGTAGACTCTGTGTACCTGACGAAGAAAATCTCCGAAAATAAATATTGGATGAAGCACATAAATCACGAATGACTATTCATCCTGGAGGTACGAAGATGTACAAGGACTTGAAGAGGAATTTCTGGTAGGAAGGAATGAAGCGAGAAGTAGCTGAGTATGTAATTCAGTGTCTTACTTGGAAACAAGTAAAGGAAGAACATCATAAGCCACCGGGACTATTATAACCGTTATCGATTCTTCAATGGAAATGGGAACATATCACCATAGATTTCGTGGTAGGATTGTCAAAGTCTTAACAAAACCACGATACTATTTGGGTAATCGTTGATTGACTTATGAAGATGGCACATTTTATCGCCTACAGTATAACGTATCCAGTGGAACATTTGAGCCGGATATATATCCAACACATTGTACAGTTACACGGTGTACCTGTATATGTCGTGTTAGATAGAGATTCGCGCTTTACTGTAGAATTTTGGAAGAGTCTCTAAATAGCGATGGGAACTACACTTAACTTGAGCTCAGCCTTTCATTCGCAGACTGGTGGACAGAATGAACAGGTCAATCAAGTGATGGAGGACATGCTACGTGTTTGCATTATAGATTTTGAGAGTTCTTGGGAGATGCACCTGCCATTGATGGAGTTCGCCTACAACAATAATTATCATTCGAGCATAGGGATGGCGCCATTTGAAGCTTTGTACGGAAGACCTTACTGATCACCGCTATGTTGGGCCGAAGTTGGAGATACTCAACTTCTTGGACCAAAGATGGTACGAGAAATAAGCATAGAGATTCAGATTATAAGTGAGAAGATGAAGATAGCTCAGACCCGATATAAGAGTTATGCTGACAAGCGACGCAAAGACTTGGAGTTCGCAATTGGAGACCACGTGCTACTCAAAGTTTCACATGTTCGAGGCATTATCAGATTTGGTCAGAAGAGAGGCAAGCTATCGCCACAATTTATCGGACCGTTCGAGATTCTAAAGTGTGTTGGAAAGGTTGCTTATCGACTTGCGTTGCCACCGAAGATGTCAGGAGTGCACAACGTTTTCCACATCAGTATGATGAAGAAGTTTGCTCATAACCCAGCACACAAGATCAACTTCGAAGATATTTAGGTCAACGACAATGTTACATTCAATGAAGGACCAGTGCGGATTCTAGATCATGAGGTCAAGAAGCTCAGGAATAAGGAAATCCCATTGGTAAAGATTTAATGGAGGCATCATGATGAGGAAGAAGCTTCATGAGAGCTAGAGTCGGAGAAACGTGAGAAGTTCCATTTTTGTTTTAACTCTGTATGCCTCTGATTTCGAGGATGAAATTTTTTATTGAGTGGTGAATGATGTAATACCCTGTATTTTCAATAATTATTAATGCACAAAGATTCGATATATTTCCTTTGTTCATACTTGAAGTTTTACTTTCAACCGATCGAGCTTCCTTCGAGCGATCGAGCATTTCCTTTGTGCTTGTGTTTATTATACATATATATACATCCATATATATAGGCACACATATAGATATATATACACTGTCATAGAGAGAGAGAGAAGCAGAGAAGAAGAGGAAGAAAAAGAATACAGAGGAGACAGAGAGAGATCAGAGAAAGAGGAGACCACCATTGGAGAAGCTAAAGCTTTACCAAACGCACCTTAGAGACATTCGGTGAGTTCCAAACTCACTCAGTAGCTTAATTATAATGTTTTATGAGTTCTATATGTTAAAAAAGGACCCAAACATGCCCTAGCATATTCTGGACGTTCATTGCCAGAATCTATAAAAGACGAAGTTCGAGCGATCGAACAAAGTTCAATCGATTGAATACACTGAGTCTTAATCGATTGAAATGACTTCAATCGATCGAGACCGTCATCACTTCAATCAATCGAGAATACTTCAATCGATCGAACTTCACTTTCTTCAAGCGATTGAGATGACTTCAATTAATCGAACCTAGTAGAACTTAGATGTTTTCCTTTAAGTTTATAATTCATGATGCTTAGCGCTTTAATTGATGTTCTATGTTTCTATTATGCGATATTATGGATTACAGAGGTAATGGGATACGATAATGAGATTGAGATAATTATAGTGAGTAACGTAGTTCGGAACGTTAGTAACGATAAGACGCTATAACGAGATAAGGTTTATGTTATATGATGAGTAACATTAGAGAATTCTAGTGTTTGAACCAGTGGGGTATTGTTGACCGTCAATACAAGTATGTCAGTATCATGAGTTGGTCGTGAACACATCTACGTGGGATGTGAGATTGGTGCATCCATAAACTAGTGGTTATCGTGGGAGCTATGGGTGTACAGTACTCGTAAGCATTCTTAAAAGCAGTGAACAATAAGAGTTCTGAAAAGCAGTGAACAAGAGTACATGGTATGTCTATAGACTTGTTATATAAGATCGATGTTTAGTGTTCGCAAGAGTTCTTAAAAGCGGTGAACGGTAAGAGTTCTTAAAAGCGGTGAACAAGAGCACTAATATGTCATGATGATATAATCAGTTCGGTATAGTCAGTTAGGATTGGTACAGTCAGTCTTAGAGTTGGAAGATGATGAGAATCGATAAATGATGTGTCTAAATAAAAGTGGAAGAGATATTATTATTATCACTGCTATATACCGTGCATAACCAGTAATGACTTTATTTCTATGAGAATGTGTTAGTTAGTTCTCACTCAGCTTCAAGTAAGCTGATGGCCTTTAATGTCTGGACATTCCCGTTCCAAACTACCCTATCCTCAATAATGCAGGTATTGGAACCTGAGGTGATGGCTACTACCTGGAGTTGGATTATGCAGAGGGTGGCCCTACTAATGACGGATTTGCTGGAGACACCTACTATGCTAATGACTACCCTTACGCCAGCTGAAGACCTGAAGAGAGAGATACCTAGTTTATATTTATGTTGTTCTGTCGAACTTTACTAGTTTAATGAGTACTTGGGCATATGTTGTCTCCAGACCTGTTGTGATGCTGTGGACCACTCTGATATTGTAATAGATAGAATTGTATTATTATATTCAATCGTTTACTGTTCCTGTTTATCTTGTGAACTAATACTGTGTGGTGTGGATAATTAGTGACTTTCACTTGTCATTCCTTATGGACCCAAAAAGGAAAAAAAAAAAAAAAAAATATCTATTTTTGCTGCTCTGGGGCGTGACAATTATCCCCATTATATTGTTGGCTCCTCTTAGGCTTGTATTTCGTGTTAATTTTCTTTGGTTTCATTCTAGCATTATTCTTTTCAAAAGTCTTTGGCATGTTATTACTAGGAGTAATCAAGTTTACCTTAGTGGCATTTGTACAACTAAATACCTTAGTGTTGTCTTGCTTCCTTGCCTCCTCTTCAACTCTCAAGCGGGTGATAAGGCTTTTAATAGAGAACTCATTTTGCTTGTGCCTTAGAACCTTGCCAAATTCCTTCCACGTATCGGGTAATTTGCCTTAGAACCTGCATTTGCTCGTCTACACGAATCCCCTCGGTTTGAACTTCATGAGCTAGCATTTGGAGATCATATGCTTGTGCCACCACTGATTTGTCTCCCACCAGTTGAAACCTGAAGTGACTACTACAAGCATATTTCTTCGAACCGACTTCTTCAGCATCATTTTTTTATGTAACGCTTTCCATATCTTTTTTGCAGAAGAGTAGGCTCAATCATAATAATCGTATAACTCATCGGAAAGAAAATTTAGAAGATAATTTCTACAAAAGAGATTATCTTTCTCCTATTTGCTAACAGCTTTTTCATGAGTTGTTTTCTCCTCCTCTGACATGTCTTCTCTTGCTTTGGGCTTCTTTTCTATGAGAATATATCCCACGTTTAAAATCATAAGATAGAAAAAAGCCTTTTGCCTCCACCGCTTGAAATGCTCACCACAGAAACGGAATGGCATGTTGAGGTCTTTAGACCCAACATTAGGAGGAGTAGTAGTAGAACCAACACAGGTATTCTCCATTATATCGTCTCAAATTGTTAGAGAATACAATAAGAAATTTTCCAATTCCACCTATATAATTGATAAGAGGGTGACTAAGATGAGACGCAGTTCACTCCCTTGAGATAATACGCACCCTCTACAGATTAAACCGATGTAGTAGGAAATTGGCACGCCGTCTTCGGGATACAATAGCCCGGCCACCCTTGCCGTACGCCTATCAAATCTGCACAACTTGACTAGACAAGAAGCTTGCCCTTTAATGCTTTCCTGGTTTTGAAAGGGCTGTTTTTGTGTGGAGAATACATTGATGTCATTAGTCTCCAAGTGGGAGATTGTTGGGATTGTAGAGCCTAATTCCATTGGAAGTATTTCCTAAACTGTTTCCAATCAAAGGAGGAAGAATCTGGGAAGAGCATTGCCACTTGCGCGTGTCGTGCAAGCAGGCGCCGTGCAAGCGGGCAAGGGGCGACATGGGAGCGAGATAGCTCGTGAACACTCTGGAATCTCGCCCGCCAGGTGATCTGCCTGAGCGGGCACAACTCGAACGGGCGCAGCTCGAGCGGGATCAAGGAGCAACCGCAGATTCTCTAGTTTCTATTAAGTGTAGGAAAGCTACTTTGATCAGGAAACTGTTTAATCTTTACTATCTGATTTAAGAAGAGATTGTATGTTTCCTATTCAAACTAGGAAACTCTTTAGGGTTAGGAAACTGTATATGCTCTATATATTCATGATATTCATTGTATTTATGTATGTGAGAGACATCGGGTATGTGGGTATGTAAGAGCCACCACCACCACCACCATATTAACCATGTGATATCACTTGTTGAGAGCCCCTCTTGTAACCCTAGAGTGTAATGAGATACGTACAATAAGGTGTGGACGTAGGCATACTTGGGCCAAACCACGTAGAAACCTGGTGTTCTGTTTATGCTTGAATTTTTTCCCTACTTTTTCTTCTGCTTGTTCGCACCTCACACAATCTTGGAGGGAATTTGATTGTTCCGCAAGTAATCAAATTTCTAGCAGTATTATATTTGTGAGAGAGCTGTGAACAATACACTTGTAGCAAACTTTATACTAATTCACAAAACTTTGTTATCTCCATGGGCGGACCCAGGTTATGTTTAGGGGTGGCACAGGTCCCCCCTGAGTTTTTGAAAATTACAAAACTACATGTAATAATTTGTAGATTTTGGAAATGGGCCCTCTTAAAATTTCACAAAGGCCCCCCTGGACTTCTAAAAATTCTAGATTTACATGTACTATTTTACAAGTTTGAGACACAGGCCCCCCGCACATTTGAAAATTCTAGACTTACATGTAATATTTTACAAGTTTTACACATAGGCCCCCTAAAATTACATGATTTACCCCAAATTAGGGGTGTTAAACCAATTTTACATACAATTCTATCTTTTTACACATAGGTAGACCCAAAAAAATTTGCCTCGAGGGCGCTGCCCCCGAACCCCCGTATAGTATAGGCCCCCCTTGACCCAAAATCCTGGGTCCACCCCTGGTTATCTCCTTTCGTGGATATAGGTTGTAAGCTAAACTAAATTAATCATTGTAACTTTTGTGTACTTCTTTTCTTTTCTTTTTTTATAATGAACTTTTGTGTACTTCTAATTTCATCACAGTCTTTTGGCTGCCCCAGGTCCCGGGTTCGAATCCCCACTTGTGCATCTGCCTTGGCATTTGCTTGTGGTGGCTCTTTGGGCCTGGGCTTGGCCCACAGCCGGCTTCTGTGAACTATACTAGGCCCTCGGTGGTGCTACGCTGACGGGGTCAGTGCTTGCGCTGGTTGGTTACCTTGGTCTGATATGCTCGCCTCTGACCACGAAAGTCCGAACATTGTGTAGCGGGGTTGGCAATGTTGCCACTACTGTTAACCCCTTTTTCTTAGCAAAAAAATTTCATCACAGTCTAATTTCAAGCCAAGGGATGTTGATTACAAATAGGGGTGGCAATTTTTGACACGATAACCCGTTTTATTAAGACAACCCGATTGTGACACGACACGACACGATTAAATTTAAAAAGTTCATATTTTTTATTTAATAGTACTCAAAACTAAAAATCAACCTAAAACCACACAACCCGTTTATGACCCGATTATGACACGTTTAACCCGAATTGCCACCCCTAATTACAAACCCCGCTTTGGCTCCACTTATGGAGTCCTCAAATAAAATTTCAGATCGCAATTGGACGTTTGGCAGATCTGCGACTGAGATTGCGATTGTAAAAAACTGCGATTGGCAAGAAGCAGCCGAAGACTACTTTTGGCCAATCGCAATGTTCGTCACAATAAAAATTGTTTGTTAAATGCCCCTTCCATTCCTAAAGCGTTCTTGTAGCGGTTGGCAATTCGTGTTCATACATTTTGTTTTTTAGTTTTTGGAAGTGATGTTTGTATTATTATGTAGAGTGAAGTGTGGGATAGAATTTGGTGGTCAGGTTACAAATTTTTTTTCTATAACTTGGTTACACTTAAAAGAAAACATTATGATTATAGTTTTGTTAATGTGTGATTTGATAGTTTGGGTGAGAAATTGATTGAGTGAAACATACAATTTTCTACACACCCCTATGGCACTAAGCAGTTTTTCAATCAAATCAAACATGTAGAGAAATGCAAGTTGTTCTTTTGATGGTTAATTAATCAATTATGCTATGCTAAGTAATTAATGAATTTAAAATTGATTACACAATATACCCAATGATTAATATTAGGTACCCAAAGAGAAAGAGAAATCAGAATCATATGCACTGTGGTCAAGATTTGCATGATCTCATAGTAATTTGAACTTTAGGCATGTGATTGTGTTCACAAACTGTAATACTAGTTCTGAGCCTTCCTGAATAAATCCAAAGAGTTCTCCGTAGCTGTAAATTCCTTTTTAAAGCATCTTTTAGTTATCACTTAAATTCTTGTGATACACAACATTTCAAATTGTGTGGAAAAACCATCAACCATATAATTTATTTATTTTTTTTTTTTTTTTGGTCGTCAGGGTGGGGGGAATTGGAGAATTGTTATAATATTTTTGTAATGCACTCGATTAAAAAGGACTTTAACTTTTTAATCATTGTATACCATGTTATGAAAAAACTAACATTACACAACTTAAATTCAAAACTAAGGAGATTAATGAGTAAGAAAATGCTACAAGTACTTATGAGGAGAATCGATTCTTTTATAAAGAAGAATACAAAAGTTTCAAAAATGGGGTGTATTCATGAGTTTTAAATAATATCACCTGTATCAACTATCACTGTTTGTTTTGGTCATTCCATCATTCAGTTGTACTTTAATGGGTTGTTTTGGAACCTGTATTGGATTTTATTGATCATTATGGAATTATAAAAATGTCCAATGTTGATAGAGGTTGCAATTTTTTTGGTCCTAATATATTGTAGAATTTGCAAAATGCCACCTAAATACTAGTAATATATGCCAATAAAATTTCGACCGTGCACTAAAAGTGCATGCATGTGACGTGCGTCCGGCAGATATATATTAGTTGGTCTGATTTCAATTTTCCAAACAGTCCCTAAGATTAATCTAGTGATCCCTAAAAGAAGCTAGTTAGATTATTTTATTAACAATGATTTACTGATTGGCAAATTTGGGACCATGAACATATATAGGTTGGGACCATAATAGGGTTTAGTCCCTTGCACTAGAAGTTAAATGAGGATATATAATCTCACACAAGAATCTCCTAGAATATGAAGAAAAAATTGTTAAACTAACACAAATATACCAATTTGGTTAACCCAAAAAATTAAATTTTACAGAACGTTTTGGTGGAGAACATTCACACGTGGGAAGGTCTCCATCAAAATTGATTTTTTTTTTTCATTCTTTCTCTGCATGAAGAATCCAATTTAACATCTGAAGCATGACTTCAAACTTATAGAACTTCTTAAACTTCCTAAATTTGTAATGAATATGCAGGTCATTGGCGCGACACATTCCAATATGGGTTCCTAGGTACAACTTTCTAAATTTGTAATTAATATGCCGGTCTTAGTTTTTTTTTTAAGTTGTTTTACTCAAAACTATAATTTCGGATTTTAAAATTTTCATGCAGTGGAATAAGGTTTAAAACATAATTATTCACAGGCAAACAAATCTTTCTAAGATCGACTCTTTTCAAAAACGTATTTTCATATACTTAATTTCTCTTTTTCTTTTTCAATAGCTAGTTTCACTTATATAAAATACTTTTTTCGTTCCAAAATAAGTGTTCACTACTAATTTGCACAATATTTAAGAAATGTGTATTATATTTATTTCTTTTATCCTTCATTTTTCCACTTTCTAATATTACTTTTGATGTGATATTGACTTTCTTAATCATTTCCCTTTTCTCACTCTCCTAGAAAATGAAGCTTGTCTTTTATTGTGAGGGTATTATAGGTAGTTTATAAAAATATTGTACTCCCTCCGTCCCATTTTATGTGTCCATCTTGAATAATCTAACTAATTAAGGGGACAAAAAGAATCTACACCTACTTTCCACAATTGTCCATAATCATTGCACTTTCTTTTTTGTTTTATTTTGGTGTTGATTGTAAGGAAGGGTAGTTTGGGAAACTAAGTAAAATTTACATACTAATTTAGGAAAGTGGACAACAATTTAGAGACATCCCAAAAATGAAATATGGACACATAAAATGGAACGGAGGGAGTAGTTGACTTTCAAAGTGGACACTTATTTTGGAACATCTAAGAAATGTGTGGTGGACACTTATTTTGGAACGAAGAGAGTAAAGAATATTCAGTACCGAGTACTATATATGTTCAATCTATAAATGCTTAAATACTTCGTGCTAATTGAGTAAATAAATTGTCTATTTTAGTAAAAATCTAATAAAAATTAAAATAAAAAATCAAACTAAGGATCCAAGTGAGATTGCCAAGTTTAAAAGGGGTAAATTCAAAAAAAAAATGCATATTATAAATTTATAGTATAAAAAATAAATTTAAAAAACTGAAGGGAGCACAAATGGATTTAATATAAAATATGTTGCATAAAATTACATTTGAAAATTTGAGTGGAACATAATTATGTATTCTATAAAGGATAACATTTCCATACATTCAATTCTTTTGTCTTCTAAGAGGGACAGAAGTCACAGAACGAACAAGCCATAAGAAAATTTACCAAAGTATTGTCCTCCAATAAATCAATCAATCAACAATGCTAGGGGCACAAAAGGATACAAAAAACTTCCACAAAATGAGTGGAAAGTCTATGTGGCACAGTGGGACCCGCCAGTAATTAAGCATTGTTTCCATTAATTGCTGGCAGGTCCCACTGTGCCACATAGACTTTCCACTCATTTTGTGGAAGTTTTTTGTATCCTTTTGTGCCCCAATCATTATTCTAAATCAATAATGTTAGGCACACACTCCAAACCATACCTCAAACCACACCCTTACTTTAAATATATATACCCTGTGTTATGCAAGTAGTGCACAAAAAAGTGTGAAAAATTCAAACAGCACAGAGTACATGCATTTAAAGCATATAGTATGATTTGGATGTCATTTGAAATGTGTACCTAAGACTTCTCCCAATAAATTACATCGGACAAAACAGTAAACTTGAAAAGTTGAGGACCAAGTGTCCCTTTTTCCTTGTGGGGTCCGCCTTTGTGCATATGTGTAATGGTATACGCATATGTAAGTTTAGATATACATTATAAAAAATTTACACACACAACCTATTTTACAATCAGGACATCTTAACTATTGATTTTGTTGGGTTCCGTGCAAAACTCATGTGGGATTTTCATGAGACCTATCAAAATCAATGACCAGGATATACAATTATGAAATAGATTGTAAAATAGATTTTGCGTGTAGCATTACTCATTCATTATATACATACACATAGATGCTTACTCTCTATATTTCATTAATGTATACACTTTAATGAATTCTAATTTCCAAGCCAATTAAAAATACTCCCTACATCTTTAAATATGTGTCCATTACAAGTTTGCATATTGTTTAAGAAATGTATGTATTATATTACTTGCATAATTATTTTCCTATTTTACCCTTAGATGTAATGAGTGTTTGACTTTCCTACTTATTTCTTTTTATCACACATAAATGTTACTTGTCTTTATTGTAAGGATATTATAGGAAGTTTATATAAAATTTGAAGTTGACTTTTAAAAGTAGACACTTATTTTGGGAAATAAAGATTGGGACATCCAACAAAGAAAGGGCAATGCTATGGATACACCGAAATACACACCCCACTCACATCACTCTGGTAGACCCCACACTGATAGTGGACCACACAGTCTCTTTCTCTCTTTCCATTGGTCTAGCTTATGGTGTAGACTTGGGTGTGTCCCAAATTTACCCAAAAAGAAAAAGAGATAGAGCATGCGTTTCATTACAGTAATTGTGTTGATAGTACATGGGCAAAATGTGAATGAAATAGGACACACATCACCCAATGAAGGTCTAAGTGAACAATTATGAACCAAAAAAAATAGTGAGCAAAAATGTTATCAAAAGAAAAAATTGACACTTTGTATGTTTTTTTTTTTTGTTGCACATGCGGCACCAAATCACCATCACAGAAATTATAACGTTACTATTTAATATATTATGGATTTGGTACTTAAAAACGTCTATAAAAGGAGTAGAGAAATTTGTTGACCTATAAGAAATTAAGGGAAGCTCAAGAGTCATTCTTGAAGGTTAGCTTCCCTTCTCCTGAAAAATCTGGAGTTCCAATTCTCTCTCTAAATTATCACCTCTCTAGAGCCCCCAAGGAATCCCAAGTTTTCAAGGGTTTCAATCATTTTGAACTATTATATATATGTATATAACATGCAAATTTAATTTATGCATGGAACTATTTAGAGTCTCTCTCTTTTATATATATATATATATATATACATACACACTAGTATAAATTTCGCTTTGGACTGTACATTTCCATTAGTGTCTTCATGAATCCATTTGCAAAGGTTTTTCGTTATACACACATTCATGTGTATATGTCTATATATGCATGTGTGTATATATACATATATATATATATATAGCTCATGTGGCCGGTCCTTATTTGTACAGGCGTTAAAGAAGAGCTGAAATAATGGAATATGAACCCACCTCATGGTTAACTGAACTGGTAAGACCTTTTGTACACGCTTGGGAAAGTCGCATTGTCAATGACACCTTTATTAAAGTGGTTATATATAGAGTACTTTTGTGATGTTTGTTCATCAATTTGTCTATGGAAGAGATTGCTAATCTTGGTGCTAATCTTATCAAGAAAACCTACAAGTTTAGAACATCGTTTAGATCCAAAAATACACATTAATACAATGGGTGTTGTGATTACTTAGTACGCATCTCAAATCAATCAAATCTTGACATATGAACATGTCTAGTAAGACTCGTTTTACACATGAGCACTACCTTTAAATGATGAGATATCACTGTTGTATTGAATTTTTCTTTTCCTTTTATTGGCTTAATCGCATAATTAATATAATGATATTAGAATCTAAATAATACTAAAATAAGAAGCTTGACATATATATATATATGTTTAATAATGCTAGACTCACACAAAATTCTACACCTAACAATCCTAACCCTTGACTCTAGTGGATCCCACATGAGTTCGACAAGGAATCCACCTAATCAACGGTCAAAATGTCTTTGGTGTAAAATTTTGTGTGGGTCTAGCTAGCATTACTCATACATGTTGATAATTAAATTAATTAACATCATTGCCAAAAAATGAAAAAACAAAATTAGGATGTGTTTGGGTGTTCTTAAAAGCAAATATCTGTACTTTTATGGGGCAGTTCAACTAAAGGAATGACCGTTCATTTAGAAAAACATTGCTCATTTGAAAAATGATGAATCAAGCTAGTCAGGAATTTTGTCATCTAAGAAAACATAAAAATTGCTATTTAGTAATTGAGATATAATTAAGCCACGTATTTATGTATAATATTTGTTCATAACTGATAGATTTTACCTTTAATATATTGTATAAATTATGAATGAAATTGCTCAAATTGAAGTGACAACCAAACTTATTATCACTGTCAAGTGTGTATCTATAATTAACCATGCATGTTTGCTTATTCCAATGTCTTGTGAGTATATATATATATATATATATAAGGTCTTTGATATTGTTGACTTGCATCTCTTTTCGTGTTTATTCTTTGGACTGCTTAGTTATTGTCATCAACTAATAATAACATACCTTGAACAGCTGGGAAAAAACACAAGGGGCACACAAAGAAAAAGGAAATAGTAACGAACTTTTTTTTTTTTTTTTTTTTTTTTTTTTTTGGCTGAGCAGAAATAGTAACATACTTACATGATCTACATGCATTTTAGAAAAATTGTGTTTTTACTATATGATAGGTAAATTATATTTTATGACTTATCACATTTAGAAAATCGAGATAGTTATATTGGTAGAAAATGCTTAATTAGACTAGCTATCAAAGTTTTTTTTAAAAAATAATAAGAAAATAAGAAAATGCTTAGACTATATTTTGACAAATGCATGCTAATGATATATAGGAATTAAAAAGTGAAATCTTCCTATGCCACATGTCAGTCACCTCAATTTTTTAATAATATGAATAATCAAAAGAGAAATGACATTAACCCATAATATTTATCATCATTCCTGACTTTCACACTTAGTGAATCTATAAAGTTTCAACTTCTGAAATTTGGAGCTAGCTATTTGATGATAGACGTTGGATTTAGTTGAATTAGTTTTTATGGGAAGGAAAAACCAAGGATTATAATATATTTAGTTTTTGGGAACTTGCTACAATGAACCAGCCACCATTATGTGACTCTGCAAACTTAGTTTTCATCAAATATTAAAAAATTATATATATATATATATATATATATAAAGAGTTGGGAGGGGGGGGGGCAATTCTCTGATACAACTGGTCCTATTATATGACCAAATTTGATTTTTTTTTTAACTTTTGCTATTTTGGGAATAAATATTATGTTATTTTGATACAAAAGTTTGTTCCCAAAATTTTTATCAAAAATAATATTTTATTATCTTAGATACAAAAAATTGATTATCCAAATATTAAAAAAATTTGTACCCGTGCAAGATAACAAAAGTCATTCCCCATAAATACATTTTAGTTGTATAATATGACAGGTCAGTATCATAAAATTATTCTCTACAGAAAAGAAACCGGAACAATCCACTTGCAAAAAGCAACACATCTTTATTACCACGAAAACTAGTACTCCCCAAGTTTCAAATTAAGGAGAAATTATCATGTGTCTCATGTGATTCCACTGTCTGAGTATTTTGTTGGTCTCCTGTGAGTCCAACAAGAATGAAGAGATAACATTAGTCATCACTTGATCATGGTCATATGGTATCATTTCTCCAAATTGTGGCATTTTTGGAATTCTAATTAACTATTTAAGAAACAAAAATGATAGGGATATACACCAAATGACATACTAGACGACACACAAGCTTAAATGCATGTACCCTGTGCAATGTAAATGATGCACAGAAAAATGTAAAAAAAATTCAAACAGAATAGGGTACATGCATTTAAAGTACAGTGTGTCGTTTGGTGTGTATCCCTATCATTGTTGTTAAGAAAACTTCCTTTAGGAAGCAACACTCATCTAGACAATTACATATTGAATGTACTCCTCAGTGCATCCAGTTGGATGTAGAAAGTAATTTTGTGTAATTAGTATCTCCAATCTTTTAGTTTTGTAAATACTTTTAAATATTCACTACTGCACAGCACTTCTTTTGAGTTTAAATTTTAATATCACTCTAGTTTTTCCTCATATAGAATAAATAACTCTTAAATATTGATGAATGGAGTATCAATATTACTCCAAGATATTACACTGAGTCGGATATAACACAAGATCAATAAAGAATCACATGCATATATATGACATATGAAGGTGAAACAATCAGAACAAAACTATTTCTCTTGGCATAAAAAAAATTAATAATAAATAAATAAAATAAAAATAAATAAATAAATAAACCTAAACTATTTCTCTTACATTTTTAAACAATATCAGATTTAAATATTTCTCTTCCCTATTTTCTGGTTAGTTTATGGATTTAGTAAGATAGGGAAAAAAAATTTACCAAATTATTTTCTTGTTTGGTTAATAAGGAAAACTATGAGGGAAAAAAAAATAGGTTTTAATAAATTAAAACTTGAATTTTATAAGTCACTCACTCCCCTTCTTCTTTTCTTTATTCTAAGTATGTGTAAAAAAATAATCATGGTTAACGAAATTTAAATATAGAGAAATATTTTTAAAAAAAATACTAGCTAGGAAATAGTGTTTGCCCGATTTATTTTCCTTTCCTGAATTAAATCAATGAAAGAAAAAATTCCATGCAAAAATGAGAAAAGCTTTCTCTTAAATGGAACTATTGACTTGATTTACAGGGAATGGATGATCCAATTTTCATCCAGCAATGTGAAATCATGGACTGTTTTGATGAAGAACTAGTAGCTGCCCTTGGTGAGGACTTTCTAAACTCTCTCTCAGAAAGCAACTCATCTTCCTCAACCTTGATTCCAAGAAGCAACTCCACCACCACTTTATGTGCTTCAGCCCCACCACCTATGGAAGCTCCTCCTCAGGTTGGAGCATGTCTATTCAAATTTCATGACGAAGAAAAAAAAAATTTGTTCACATATAAGCAACATGTATGCGCGTGTTATTAGTAGGTTACAACCGATTATAATGAACAATATTGAGGATGAAATCAAGGGACGAACAAAGTAGAGAATCGATGATAGAATTTTATTAAGAAGGGAATTAGATTTAAGAAGATTTTCCTAAAATATGGAGTTATGGACGCAAAACAAGGAATATGATATTTGCGTCGTTATTTTCATAAATTAAGTCTTCCATCATCTTTCTTTTCTTCTTTAAATTATTTACCTTCGATCTCAATTTTTTTTTTTTTTTTTGCTCGTCCTTTAATTTTATCTTGGTAAATTTTTCTCTCTACATACAAATAAATAACGTGATTTTACCGTTGTACTAAATATTTTTTTCCTCAGGTTGGCATCGAACGGCCCACCAAACAGCACAAGCCAAACACTTACAATTCTTCCATTGCCAACAACATGCCAACCATGGATCAATCTTCTTCTTCTGCATTTATTCTCTCATTTGGGAACTCAAATTTGCCAGAAAATCACCAACAAGTACCACTAGGAACCCTAAACCCCGAGGATGAGGCTCTTTCGGATGGTTTTCTCACTCAAGCTTCATTTGTGAACCATGATGAGCCAGCCAAAGGTGGCCAAGCTACAAAGAAGGCTAGCACTAATACCAGACCACCCTCTCAGACTTATGACCATATAATGGCTGAAAGGAAGCGGCGCGAGCAGCTTAGCCAGAGATTTGTAGCTCTCTCAGCCATTGTTCCGGGATTGAAGAAGGTGAATACCCTTTTTTTACAACTTTTTTTGACATTTAACTCATAGGGTATATACTTTATTTTTTGAGTAATGCTATACTTTCAATTTTTTTCCAAATGTTTTAACAGTTATATGACATATTGTTGCAATCGGGAGGCGCTGGTCCCCAGAAGATTTTCTAAAATTCCACTTTAGTATGTGTAGTTTTTTTAAATTTTAATTAGATTGGCCCCCCCAAATTGATATAATTAATATATAACCCCCAAAAAATATTGGCTAGACTCAAAATAAGAATTTTGTATCTAGCATATATTGGCCTAATTGCAATCGAATTACCCAAAAATTGAAATAAAATACATTTATATTGGCCTAATTATAATCTAATACATCCTAAATATTTAGACCAATGATCTTTCTCTATGCTTACTATTTGAACCCAACCCAAGTTATTGTACGTATCATATTGCTTTCTTACTTCTCATGTACCATTGAACCCAATCCAAATTATTTTATCATCATTGCAAATTTTACAAATTATTACTTAACATAAATAAAATAAATAAATAAATTAGTGATACGATTGTACTCAATCCAAAATGTTTTGTCATCATCGCAAATTTTATAGATTAGCACTTAACATAAAAAAAAAATTAAAAATTGAAAATTAAAAAAAAAAAAAAAAAAAAAAAAATAGCGATAATCTACAAGCATCGCGAAATTACAAATAGACCCAAAAAAAAAATTTTGCCTTGGGACCGCTGCACCGCTGCCCCTGTACCCTCATGTAACTCTAGACTCCCTATACATCCCAAGTTGTTAATCATGTCTCCACCCCTGGTGGCAATAATCAGTACAACTAACAAAGCATTTGACAATGTGAAAAAAAAAATAGAAATAAATTTAGAAAGCATAGCATTACCCATATTGTATCTATATAAAGTTAAGAGTCGTGAAATACAACATAATAGTGAAACAAAAAATTATAAGTTGACACGCTTGTTAATTACTCAAAGAACTTGTAAGGCTACAATGTTTAGTCATCAGTTAACTATTAATTTTACGGAAAATTCTAAATGCACTCACCATTTTACTCTCTACACCCACATGCTACAGTGAGGAGCAATATATAAATTAAGCATCCTCTTATGTGCATGTGGGTCTAGACTAAAAAAATCCTAGAATGAGTTGTTTTCTCGTCTGTCCCAATAGCATATTGTAAGAGCAAGTTTTTTCTTATGATGTGTTGATATTTTAGCTTTTAAAAACTATAAAATTTAATTGCAGAGTAGATATATAGGTTATTTTCACATGCACCATCATTTTAAAATACAAGGAATGTCTTGAATTTTCTAAATACCTCGAAGTGAATTAATTAATTTACCCCTTAAAAAAGATTATAAATTGGTAGTAGTTAACAAGCTTTTCACTTATGTGCTGCAGATGGATAAAACTTCTGTTCTTGGGGAGGCTATTAAGTATTTGAAAGTACTCCAAGAGAAAGTGAAGATCTTAGAGGAACAATCCACAAGGCAAACCATGGAATCTGTGGTTTTTGTCAAGAAATCACAGCTCTTGCTAGAAGACGATGCGTGTTCTTCGGATGAGAATTTCATCCAAGGCTCAAATGAGCCGTTACCCGAAATCGAAGCAAGAGTGTGTAATAAGAGTGTGCTTCTGAGAATTCACTGTGAGAAACGCAAAGGAGTATTGGTGAAGGTACTTTCAGAAATAGAGAAGCTCAATATGGGTATTATCAACACAAGTGTTGCACCTTTTGGAAACTTGGCTCTTGACATTACCATAATAGCTGAGGTAATTTTCTTCTCAAAAACATTCAATGATTAACTAGAATTTGGGTTTTTGGTTATACAATTATCAAGGGATGCTTGTAATTTGCTAATAAGACTTTCTTTGTTTTTTTTTTTTAAGGCTACTTTGGTTCATGCATGGATTTACCTAGTATTGGAAAAATAATTGAAAACATGACGGAAAAGCTTTGTTATCTGAGATTCTATATAGGTTGGAGAATTATATAAGAAAAAATTAAAGGAAAGAGAAACTAGGGGAAAAAACAAAAATCTAATTTTGTTGTGTTTTCCATAGTAATTTCCTCCATTCTTAAAAATACAGAATTTAAAATTTTTAAAATAAGATTTAAGTAAAGAAAAAGGGAAGTGACTCACAAAATTTTTTTAAAAAAACAAAATTATTTATTTTTCTCTCTACTCTCTTTTCCTTTCCGTTTTCTTCAACCATTTGCCTTTCGATCTAACCATAAAAAGAAAAGTGTTTCCCCAAAGATTTTTGTCTCAGTTTGCTCACTAAATCTATGAATCAAACAATGTCCAAAGAAAATAGGATGGAAAGTATTTCTAACTTATGTCAGTTTCACTTATTTTTCTTGATTTCCTATTGTCTTTGAATTTATTTTTAAGTCCACTATCATTTAAGCAATAGATAAAATTACAATAGAAATAATTGTGTCCTGTCTTTTTGCTTTCCCTTTCCATTGTCAGATCTGATAACCAAAACATGTATAGCACAAATCCATTTTTCTTTTTTCTTTTTTCTTTTTTCTTTTTTTCTTTTTATTTAACAACAATATAAGTATACTTTCATGTAAATTAAATGACCACTTTTCTTCACTTCCTACAGATGGAAAAAGAGTTCAACATGTCTGTGAAAGACCTTGTGAGAAATCTTCGTTCAGCTCTCATGCGTTTCATGCACACAGCTAATTGACTGAGAACCATGCAGAAATTAATATCCCTAATATTTCTAAAGGGTGGACTTGTTATTTTTTTATGGCAAGTGCACTACAGTAGTACCAAGCAAGAACTCTATTTTTTAGCTTGTGAAGGTAAGAATATATATATATATATATATATGTGTGTGTACGGTCAGGCTCTAGAATGAACATGGTAGACAGTGAACATGTTTTTTTTTTTTTTGGCCTGAAAAAACCCGCGGGTCAGTAGGGCGCGCGTGGGTTAGTGGGTCAGCAAGGGAAGCCCGCGGGTTTTTTCAGGCAAAAAGAAATATTCACTGGATATGTTCACTCTAACCTGTTCACTCTAGAGCATGTCCGTATATATGTATGTGTATATATATATATATAAGCTAAAGAGGTTTGAATTTACTGCAAGTTCAAATATACACAAGGAAGTGAGACTTTGTGTACCTCTACATGAAGAAATTTGCAGTAAGAATTACTCATGGAGCTATGAAAATAATGTTCAGAAAAATAATGAATGGGAGTATTGTTAGTAAGGAATGTTGTTAGCAATGTTTAATCTAATTTAAATGTGTAATCTAATTTTCAGCGATATTTATGTAATATATATATATATATATATTGCTAGTTTAGATGTCTTTTTCCTCCAAATGTATTGTATTGCCATATATCATTACATGATTAATGGTAACTTGGTAAGTTCATTACAAATCATTTTCACTTTTTGAGTAAAATTATGATTCATTCTCCGTAGAAAGTAGTGGTTGTTTGAAGAAACTTTGAAAAAGTGATTGTTGATAACAGATTATGAAAAAATAATAATAATAAATTACTGTGTGCTATAAGTGATTATGGTGTCGTATATTTTTCGAATGTCGTGTGTTTCAAAGCGATAATGATGTTAAGATTGATGTTGATAAATTAGAATAAGTTTTTTTAAAAAATGGGAAATATCATTGACCTCCCCTAAGGTATGGCTTAATATCATACACCTCCCCTGAGTTTTGAATAACATCATCAACCTCCCTTATTTTTTTAATTTTGTATCATTGACCTCCCTTTTGTTAACGGTGGTGGATGAAATCTTGTAATACCAACAAATTTTAAAGGGGAAATAACATTAATTCCCTTGTTATCCACTAATTGACCAAAATAAGGTCACAAATTGTGTCAAATGACATAAATGCCCTCACATTAGGTATTTCAAGGTGTGAACGCATTAGTCAGTGAAATATCCAATTTGAGGGCATTTATGTCATTTGATACATACTTGTGAGCTTATTTTGGTCAATTAGTCAAAGATAAGGGCAACAGCAGTCCACCTTTAAAGTTTTGCTGACATCACAAGATTTCACCCATTGCCTTTAATAGAAGGGAGGATAGTGTTAAAAAATTTTAAAAATAAGGGAAGTCAATGATATTATTCAAAACCAAAAAAAAATCTCTAATATTAGATCAAACCTTAGGAGAGGTCAATAATATTTACCCTTCAAAGGGAAAAAAATGATTGTGAAGGTTACAATGTAACCATTAAGAACGTCATGACTCATGCATAAATAAAGCAATGTTAGTGACAATCCAAAAAGCTAGAAACCTTCTCAAAAAATAAAAATAAATAAAAAGTTAGAAACAGTAAACAATTGAATGATCTTGAGTCCAAGGATTTATCTTTGTAAGATTTTTAGCATTTTCTATATACTTGTACAATAATATTAGATCCACACAAAATTTTACATTAAATTCCACACGAAACAATCATAGACCTTGATTCTGGTGGATCCCATATGGGGAATACATGGGTCCCACACAGGACTCACCAAAATCAAGGACCATAATTGTTTTGTGTAGAATTTTGTATGGGTCTAGCAATACTCTTACTTGAATTACTTTAAAAGTATGTGTATAAAGTACAGTCAGGCTCTTAAGTAAATAGGGTAGAGTGAACAGATCCAGTAAATATTATTTTTGGCCTAAAAGAACCCGCGGGCAGCCCCGTTGACCCACGCGCCCCACTGACCCGCGGATTCTTTTTAGGCAAAAAACAATGTTCACTGGATATGTTCACTCTACCATGTTCACTTAAGAACCTGACCATATAAAGTAAATGCATTACAGATTTGAGATCATTTTTGCTCACTCATTACTCACTCAAGCACTCTATGTGGAGCCCACCACATTTCATGGATTAAATGGAGATAATCAAAAGTTAAAAAATGATGAGTCCCACATACCCACCCAAAAAAATGCTTAGATGAGCAAATATACTCTCTACAGGTTTATGCTACCTTTACGATACTCTTTTCGTCAACCAATCAAGGGAGTGAGTTAAGCAAAAAAAAAGTGGAGTGAGTTAAGGTCTGATGATGCCAAAATTTGGTTAAGATGAATTAGAGTAGTTTAAGGAGAGAGAGATTATAACACAAACAATTGTATGTGGTTCGGCCCCGTTAACAAGGTGACCTACGTCCACAGGTGCGTTAGTGTGCTTCACTAACAGATCACCGGCGGGCATGGTGAGCCAAGTATTGGGGCGGCACTACCAGTAATATCGGTCGGGTGTAGGCGTGAGAGATGAATGTGTATGCTATTCTGTTTGTTAAGAATGCGATCCCCTTCAATGGGGGTGAATGGCCCATTTTATAGGAGCAAGAGATCACCCGCAATAGGCAATTAATGGGATAAGGAAACCTAACCTATTTACAAGTTGATGAGCACAAATCATGGGAGGTTTCCTAAATGGTTTAGGAAACTGTATACACCCTCCATTAGTCTTCTGAATGATTTAGGAGACTGCTGAGCAGCTTGGCTGTCAATCTGCACATTGTGGAGAACCGCTGAGTCGCATTCACGGGCTGTGCGTGCATCCCGAGCGGTTGCACTTATAGACCTCGGGAACGATGGGCCACCAGCTTCCTTCCCGGATAACCCGGGTCCTTTGCTGTTGACGCGGAGGTTTGACTGTAGAAGGATATTTCTGGGCGTATCAAGGTCTGTGAGCTCTAATGTGTTTTCAAAAAGAGCAATTCTTGGGACACAACTTTTATACAACTTTCATACAGCCTTATTAAAACATGTGTCTATCTTTCTTCTGAGATGTCATTGGACCCCATACTGACACAAAAGAGAAATAAACACAAATTTTTAAAAATTGTGTAAAAATTATATAAAAAATGTATCCCAAAATTTACCTTTTCAAAAATTATACTCCCCTTCTCTTATATTTTTATAATCGCATTACACTTTTTTTTTTCTTTTTTTCCACTAAGCAAAGCCAATTCATTAAAAGATGGGAAACCCATCAATGTGTACAGACAGGGCAGCCAACTCACTTTCTTTAGTCAAAGTCAAAGATATACAAGAAAATTAGGATTTAATTTATTTTAAAATATTTTTTAAGTATTAAGTCTAATAAAAAAATATTTTATTAAAAGGTCTCTTACAAATAAAAATTGGAAAAAATTCCGTCCAATTACTAAATTTCACTAACTCATCAGAATTTTTATACATTAAATTTGGGTTAAGGGACTTTCTACCCAAAAACGCTTAACTAATATTTTTTCCTAACAGGACATTTAACACTAAATTTCTAAAGATTTATATTGACCGTTGATGTTTGGATTAAAACTTCTAAAACCACTATTTTACTCGCACCATTTGCACCAATGCCAACTCCCCCAAATAATCTCTATCATGAATAGGTGAATGGGAAAAAGAAAATAAAAAATAAAATTATAAAAAAAATAATCATAAAAAAAAATAGAAAGATAAATCTTCCAACTTGTTCATGAAAAGGACAAATGATAAAATCACCTACATATATTAAAAAGAAAGACCATTTCTTTTTTTCTTTTTATTATATAGGGGAGGTTCGAATCTCGAACCAATACACTTAGAGGGAACTTGAATGTCAAGTTTTTTGTCACTAAGCTATGCATCACTTGGTTTAAAAAAGGTCATCTAATTATATTTTCATTATATCATTTTATTTTAGATTTAAAGACAATTAAGACTCCTAATTAAGAAAAAATCCTTCATACATGAATATTAAATAAAATTCACAAGACAGTACATGAATATTTAAATGAAACTTTCCCTTTCAGCGACTTGGACTTTATACTCTTAGCAATTATTTCGGGAAATTTTAGGCTAAAACTCTATAGAAAGGAATAAATAGGTAACTGTTAAATTTCATTTCATTTTTGTTCAAGTCCTCTCTTTTCTAGGAGAAAAACAAAAGCTTGGAAGGATTGTAGTGTCCTTTCCACTCCCCTCAATTTTTTCCTTCCTCTCCTCTTTTTTAAAATCCAAGCATGCAATAAGACTATTCCCCCAACCCATGTTCTTCATCTCCAGACCACCCTAGAGTTTTGTCACGTAGTAACCAGTAACTGGTTCCATGATAAATCAAGGTTGGCAAGGTTAAATATTTTCACATATGGGCGGCGGGCTGTGTGAAAATATAGAAAATAGGGACCAATTTCAGATCAACTCTCACTTTACATGACATATATGAAACGAAAATTCTATAGAGAGGGCGCCCTCTCTTTAATAAAGAGAGAGCATCTATTTTGACCGTCGAATCGTGTTTAAAAACTATGAAGTGACAAAACTGTCCTTAATAAAAACACGATCTGACAATCAAAACAAAGGCTCTCTCTTTACTAAAAAGTGGGCGCCCTCTCAATATAAAAACCAATAAACTAGATCTTGGGCCATTTTAAACCATACACGTACTCCTATTTGCTTAAAAAGGAGCTACACAGCTTTTTTTTTTTTAAATACTTTTGCTCACCCAATTTTTGTTGCACCAATGCTCACCCAAGCCTCCCATTGGTCAATGCAATAAGACCCAAGATTTAATTAATGGTGTTTAATCATGAATCTCACTGCATTCACCAATGGGAGACTTGGGTGAGCATTGGTGCACCAAAAATTCGGTGAGCAAAAATTCTCCCTTTTTTTTTTTTTTTTTGCTAAGACCAAAAAAAATGTGTTTAAAAAGGAGCTACACCTTTTTTTTTTTTTTTGCTAAGACCAAAAAAAAAAAGTCCAGAACTAATTCTTTTCTAAACAAAATTGGTTATTCAGATACCCAAACAGTAACAAAGCAGTAGCCAACGCATTGGCTCAATCAACTCATGATAGATTGAAATTCTTGAAGTCTACAACAAATATATACATTGTATTACTATCAACAACTACATTCCACAAAGTACGGCATATTGATCATCTAATTACTTACCTAGCTCTGGATTCCGGGGGATCCAGCCTCCTCCATAAGAGGCTCCATCCATAAGAGGACTTAAAAAATGATGCGAATAGACAAATGAATCCCACAGTACTCTTCGACTACAAACTCCATTTATGTACATTTTCGAGAAAAATACAAGCAAGGAAAGAGAAGAGAGGGGAAAAAAAAATGGGACAAGAAAAGCTCAAAAAGATCTATCCAAAATTAGTCGGATGCGAATTGAGGCTATGGGAACTAAAGGAAATCAGGCTTGAATTAGCATATGGAGGGAGCGACTGGGTCATGTTTGAGGGATTAGGGGCTATGGTGTTTGAAAAAACATTGTTCGAGCTTAGCACAGCAGAAGATTGCTCCGATGGACTGTATCGAAACAGAGTTTTGGTTGACTCCCCATGGTGCATCATCGCTCCTTTGTAAGAGCTCTGGTTGGTACTCATTCCAACGTGACCCTCGTGAAGATTTTGCCTCGTGATACTATTTCGTGTATCCTGTGTGGAAGATTAAAAATGGATTGGACTATGCACTAAACTCAGCAGAATGGACTAAACCCCCCAACCCCCCTCCAAAAAAAGGAATCTCAGATTCTTAACACAATATGAAAAACTAGAAAGAAATTAGCATTCTTTTATCCTCTTTTTGCTTCAACATCAGCATTTTCCAGTGTTTGGTTGTCTGCATATAGTTTGACGAGTGTTTTCATGAAAATGAAACTACTTTAAAATGCTGAAAATGATTTGGGTCGCCATGTCATTTTCCGGAATGCTCAAATGAAATATCAGTTAACCAACATATATGTAAACAGCATATGTAAAAATGAGTACAAACATATTTTTTCATATACATGCACATATACATGAACATAAACAAGTAGCACAATAATTCATATATTATTTACATAGCACCCGTATAGTCTTACTTACTACCAAAAAAAAAAGAAAAACACATATATTTGCCCATGTAAAATTGTTCAAAAGTGCAGTTTATTACTTGTAGAATATTTTCAAGAGTCAACCAAACACCGGAAAACTAGAAAGAGAATGATTGTTTTCAAAAAACATTTTTAGGCGTAAAACATTTCGTCGAAACAACCATACCGTTAAAACACATTTTATCTTTAGAAGAGACTTGCTTTCAGAAACAAATGCTGCACACATACCTTCCGCTGTTGGCCAAAGACGGAATGGGGGGATGAAGTTCCTGCGAAGCCTTCAATATAGGGAGAAGACTGAGTTATCATCTGGGGACAT
Organism: Hydrangea macrophylla; assembly: GCA_033977485.1. Classification (NCBI taxonomy): domain Eukaryota; kingdom Viridiplantae; phylum Streptophyta; class Magnoliopsida; order Cornales; family Hydrangeaceae; genus Hydrangea; species Hydrangea macrophylla. The sequence goes on along the minus strand of CM066984.1, from coordinate 79,226,083 downwards.
GACTTGCGTAAGTCGCGATTATTTTTATCAGGAGTTCCAAACCATGAGCTTGGCCGGCCACCAACCCAATGGTCGCTACTTCTCCTCCTCAAATATGCAGATGGGGAATGATCATGTGACATCAAGTAGTACGAACTGTGGTGCTCTTCTCTACAAATTGTATTTGCCAAGTCCGTATGTCCTCTAGAAACTGATGACCAAGAACCAAAATCCTGGTTTTGTTGGAAGATGCGAGATGGTCGAGCGTTGGACTGCTCAATGCAAGGACAACACCGTAACGGAGTGAATCTTCCAATAGTTGACTGCTGCCTATCTGATACTCTAATATGGGATGTTATCATCCAGTCTTCTATAGTTATTCCTTGCTTAGCAGCAAATTCCAAGATCCTCTTCTCGTCAAGTCCTATCCCCATTAGCAAATTCCAGAGGTTTCTATGTGCTTCCCGTTGGTTGTGAATGACTTGATCTCTCATTGCCATTTCAAACTGAAGCTCAGTATTGGCCATTCCCTGCATTCGTTGTAGCATAATAACTGTAAGGGTCTACTAGCAAGATCCGGGAAACCCCAAGAGAGAGAGAGAGAGAGAGAGAGAGAGAGAGAGAGAGAGAGAGAAAGGACCAATCCATTGAAATTTATATACGACTCCTTATGGCTCCACCAAAGATTTTAATGATATACTAAACTGCCCAAAATGTTAGGGATTAACCCCTATCCCAGGATCACTGCAAGATGAGAAAACATGAACAAAAAAAAAATAACACAAGAGCACCAGATTTTACGTAGTTGACCCCAAACTAGAGCTAGATCCTCCGAGCTGCTAAAATTTTCATTATACTCACGACAAAAGAAAGAAGATTGCATAATTCATTGATAGCACAAGTGCAGAAAATTACCAAAATACCCTCAAACAAATTAACTAACTACCAAAATACCCTCAAACAAATTAATTAACTAAGTTGGATCCGCGAGAGTGGGGCTAAGTGTATTAGTGTATAGTATTATGAGGCCCCACACTATCCGTAACCAAATTAATTTAGACTCGGCTGAAAATAAGGAGATGCAATTATAACCCGTTGAGACGGCAAGCATCATTTCAATCAATATGGCCAAAAGATATTGGAAATAAAATGCAAAGGACTAAATCATTTTGTTTGGTGACAAATTAAAGCTTGAAGCATTTTTCTGGTTCATTAAATGAGATTTCCTGCCTATTTAAAACTGGTATAAGTAAATTTATGTTCGACTCTTAAGAGCAAATTGATGTATATTAAAGAGATCCTTCTTAGAATAAATTTACCAGGAGCCTGTATTGACTGAGAATGCGCAAGTAGGTTTTGTTGCCATTGTTACTAATAGCTTCCTCAATCATATCTTGAAGTTGGCAACGGCGCTTCTCATTGGCTTCGATTTCCTACAAGAAATAGATTTCATGATGGTGAAAAGCAAAAAGAGATTAAAAATAAACTATGAACTACAAAACTGGTAAGGTTGTCACCTTTTGGTAATTGACACCGGCCTCGTCATTGTCACGGATATTATCAAGAATAACTTGCCGCCTTCCCCTTAGCGCCTGCACAACGGCTCCATCTTTCTCGATGGCCTGCTAGGAGTAGAAAGGTACTCTGTAGTCAGAATAATATAAACCAAAAGTAAATTTCCGAGGTAAAAAACAGTTCTATTTAAGGGGGAAAATGCCCATATATACAGGATACGCGGAGAGGGGGAGGAAGGGAATGGTTTTGCAAGCCTTTCCATCTTTAGGGCCTGTTTGGGAAAAGCTTAAAACAGGATCTGGTTCAATCTCAATTTCACTATCTTCTTTCTATAAGATCTAAGAGTTATGTTGGTTTGACAAAGAACCAGTTTTAAGAGAGATATTACACTGGGCAAGGACTCCTATGCAATAAATGGACATTAACCAAACACTTGAATTTTTAGTATGGTTCAACATATGCGGCTTTCTGCCTTTCCAAACAGCCCCTTGGTGTTAGACATTATCACATTTTTTGAAACAGAAGCAAGGAAAGATGGCCAAAGACTCATAACTGTAAAGACATGTGCCATACCCCTAGTTTTCCTGTTGGAGGTATGGTAACTATAACTATCTCAAAGGATCATCAACCAAATGTAGAACAACTACTACACAAACGAACAGCCAGTATCAAAAATGTAACGCCTAAGTACTCATCATTCCAGTGGAGACATGAAACGCATTTCTGGCAGAGGAACAAGGGAATGCTGATGGTACACGGGTTCTGATTCGAGCGTTGAGTATGCATATCTAAGTTCTAGATTCAACTGATCCCAAAAGATACTCCTTCGATTTTGGTGTTGTATGTGTATGCAATGTCGTATCAACTAGGGAACTCCAGAAGAAGACTTCATATGATTGAGGCGAAGTTACTCCAGGAGAAAGTTTTTCTAGTTTGAGATTAAGGCTCTGTTCGGTTCATGAATTTAGCGAGGAAAGGAAAAGAAACAAAAAAAAGTACTCTTCTTTGTGTGGTTAGTAAGGAAAATGGTGAGGAAAATAAGAAGAAATGCAAATATTGCGAGATATAAATTAAAATTTTTGAAGTTCGCGAGTCATTTCCTACCCTTTTCTTTTGGAATTTTATTTTGCAATTTTGTAATTTTTAGTGGATTTAAGCATAGATAAAAACATAAGGGACGAAGGAAACTAGTTATCCTTATTGTGTTGCTTTACTTTTACTATTCCTTCTCTATGTCCGCAAACCAAACAAATCACAAGGTGTGATGGAACTGGAAATATCAACCTGCTGTCTTGCGATTGCATCATCAAGATGTTGGAGTTCAGTGCGATTACGAATGTTAGTTTCCTCAAGCTCAAACAAAGCCTTCTGTAAGTTTATCCGTTCCTGAACATTCTCACTGGTTTCTTGACTCAAAATATTCAACCAAGACAGTTCATCATCGGCCGCTCTTTCAATAGGTTTGGTGCTAAGCTGTGATTCCTTTTCGGCTAATTCCTTTCTCAAGTGGCAGACCTCTACCTGTGCAATCAAGTACAGTTTTAAGTGAAACTACACGTTAACTAATAGCTGAACAACATGAGAGAATTTATAAAATAGCTTACCTGGAGACTGTCAATCATGCGTTGGTAGTCAGATACATGAGTATCAATTGTTCCAACATTTTTCTGAATACGAAAGGAAAAAACAAAAACATTCTCAGTATGTTAGAATTGGAACACTCGACTCCCCTACATAAAGTGGTGTAAACTTAGAAACGCCTGATGCACAAAATGACAATCATCCAACGGAGCCATCATAATCATAACTAGCCTCCAATATTTTCTTGATTGAGGAGAGTCTAGTAACATAAGAGATTTGATTGAATAAATCTATGTTACATGGACTCAGGCGCAGGTATATGTGGCCATAAATCTATATTTTTACGAGAAAATAGTGTTTTTATGCAACTATAAGACTTTAACATCAGCATTTCAACTTCGTTGCAAAAACTATATAATTATAGACTCTAATATACTATTATACAAGTAGCTAATATGTTTCTTGGTGTGTGTCAAATCAGAAGTGTCGGACACATTCCCATACCCTTTGTCCAAGTGTTGAGTGTCTGACACGGGTACTTTAACATGTTAAGTCCATGTAACATAGGAGTAAATCCTGAAGTCAGATACATGTAGAAGTTACATGGGCATCAAGGAGTTGGACTAGCGTGTAGACCGTTTTACGACCTTCAACTACATTTGGCTTCCAAATGCAGTTTAAGAAAGAAAAAAAAATATATAATGCTGTGGTGTCATTTCAAATCCCCTGTAGGATGTTCACAAGATAGGGAAAAAATTAGTAAATAAATAGATATGAAGGATAGTTCAGTAAAAGCAACCAAGAAGCATCAAATAAGATGGTTTTAGCTGAGAATCCACATCTCTGCAGAAAGAATTTCAATTCAATCACATGAAGCCAGGAACCTCTATTGCACAATGCACATTCGTGTTGAGAATTACAAGTTCAATGCTTTCCGATTTACTCAAGTCTAGAACACATACATGCGACTCTCACCTGGATGTGCGTCTTTATTTCCTTTGCTCGGTCAGCATATTTCAATGTATTAACAGTGTGATGGTACTGGTTATCTGCAGGTGATACTGTAGCAATCATAACCGTTTGAGAATTACCACTCAGGCCATCTTTAAGAATCCTAGTGAGTTTGCTGCAAAAGTCTCGACATTAGCCACACTAGCAAGAAGCAACCCATGCTATACTAATTATTAGAGTAAATTGCTTTTTGCACCCTTACTAATATACCAATTTGCAGTTTGGTCCCTCATCTTTCATTTGTAGCAATTTGGTCCCTTAACTTTTAAGCCAACTGCAATGTCAACCTTCCTTTGGATTTCATTAGAAAAAGTTACACATAGTACCACGCGGTGCAATGTCAACCTTCCAGGTGATTCCGGCACTTTTCCCTTTGGATTTCATTATAAAAAAATAAAAAATAAAAATAAAAATAAAAAAACAGTTGCACATAGTACCACGCGGTGCAATGTCAACCTTCCAGGTTGAGTTTCCGGCACTTTTTCAAACGGAAGGTGATGGAAGGTTGGAATTGCAATTATGTAAATGTTAAGGGGCCTAATTGCTACAACTAAAAATGAGGGACCAAACTGCAAATTCGGGTATAGTGTAAGGGTGCAAAATGCATTTCACCCTACTTATTGTTTAGTTACCTATTGCGGTATGGAACGTATGCAAGACCCTTCTTCTGTTGTTTCCCCAGAGCATTTATGCAGTTAGCCAAAGCAAGTAGTGAACGGTTAATGTTAGCACCATCTCTCAGTTTCTGGCCTCCACTATTTGTTTCAGAAGCTCGTTCACTGAAACATAACTTTCCCAAGATAATGTTCTGTATCTTTTAACTTGAAGCATTGATCCAATTAAGGACGGAAAAGTAATTTTAGGCTCTGTGGCGTTTCGAACTTAGAGAATGAAAAGGAGAGGAACACAAGGAAAACCATTCCCTTGTGTTTTCCCAATCATTTTCTTCCATGCTTAAATAACATTGTAACTTGAAAACTTCCAAAGTGTAACAGGGACTCAAGAAAAGAAGAAGAGGAGTGACTCACAAAATTCTAAATTTTTTAATTTTTTTTCACCCTGTTTTTCACACTTTTTTTCCTAAGCAAACAAAGAGGAGTTTTCCTCAATGTTCTCTTTTCTTTTCCCTCACAGAATCCATGAAACAAGCAGAGCCTTAGTAATCGGCATACCTGCCAGCAAGATCCACAAGTGCAAGTTTTCCTCGGATAACCTGATTTCGATACTTGTTTCTCTGTCTTCTTATCACATTAATCTCCAAAACCGCATGCGAGCTGTTCACAGGAAGCTCACATTCTCTCAGACCTTGGAGAAAGAATAACATGCATAGAGAAAGGGCAAACAGCAAACACACTTTGCATAGCATCACAATAGTTACAATTACAAAAGAAAATATTGTTTGGTTCAACGGTAAAAATCTAGCAGTCGAGCACAATAATGCAGGTTTGACTATGAACAGCAAGGTGCTACAAATAAGACTAGAGGTTTGATATCTACTAGTCTACCCCTTCTATCATCCCTATATTCAAACACTACGAGCCCCTATGGTATTGTTGCGGGAATAAGAGATTTTTCTTTTAAAAGATTTTCGAAAATGCAGCAACTTGCTGCTTATAATTAAAGCTGTTTCTTCAGCGTTACAGTGGATCAGATTTTGGAAAAGGCTGTGAAAGAAGTGTTTCCCAATTAACTCTAATCTCTCAATATCCTATATACGTGATTGTCAGCCCCAAATAAGCTGGATCCATATGGGCTGTGGCTACGGCCTGAGAACTAAAAATTGATGAAATGATGATGATGCTGATCTAGGTGATTGTCAGCCCCAAATAAGCTGGATCCAAATGGGCTGTGGGTAGTGGCCTGAGAACTAAAAATTGATGAAATGATGATGATGCTGATCTAGGAAGCACCGACATGGTCGCGTGTTCTCCGCTTGACCAAACCAATGAAAATAATAATATAACTTTTTGTTGATTGCTTGTTCACAGGGCCGGCCCTGCCTATAGGCGGGGTAGGCGGTCGCCTAAGGCCCCACATTTTGTTCATATTTTGCTCTTTAAAAGGGCCCCGAAAAATACTGAGTAGGACTCAAAATAAAAGTTTTATCTATAATATGTTGAACCAATTATAAAAGAGTCGAAGCAAATACTGGAAAAAAATAAATAATTGTATGTGCCCCATTATAATCCAACCCACCCAAAATATTTAAACTAATAGTACTTATCTTCTCATTTTTTTGTTTAGCTCAACCTAAATTATTTTAGGTTGGATCAAGCTTTATAAATTATTATCATAGATAAGCTCTTAACAATTATTATCAATAAAAAGTAATAATATGAACACATGTGGAATTACAAAAGGCCAAAGAGGCTAGTGGAAGGAGAAGAAAATCATAATTAGTACATACAATAAGGATTACAATTACTAAACCCCCGAATTCTAAAAAATGACCAAAAAAAAACTCACAAGTCAACACTATAAGGTTTATAACATGTTCGATATAGAAATTATACACGCAAACATGTATAAAATGACCCAAAAATTTTCGCTTCGCGGGCGCTACTCCCGAACCCTCGTTGTTTAAAGGGCCCCGACTTTCAATGTTCGCCTAAGGCCCCCAATTTGTCAGGACCGGCCCTGCTTGTTCATTGTTGTTGGTGTTTTAATTACTATATATATATAAATATATAAAAACAAGACAATGTAGTTCTAGATTAGTTTTATAGTATCGTATAAAAATATATTTTTAATATTTTATACGAGTACCCCCACCGCACCCGCACCATTGATTTTTGGAAAATTGGTGAATTCCCCGCACTCGCACCGGTGCCTCCTAGATATATGTATATACTACATACGTATAAAAACTCATGTACAGTGCTTAAAATTAACAAAATAATTTTAACACAAGTTTCATGCAATATCAAGGCTCAAAATGATGAAAGTTCTTCACTTAAAATTTAAACTTTGAAGTTCAAAAAATTTTAATCGCTAATCGTATTGAATCATGAATTGTAACATGTTGTATGGAACGAATAGACTCGTTTCAATCGACCAATTATAATAATCACTTATAAGTAGCAAAACATGATAAAAGTCGTGCAACTGTCCTCTATTAGAAAATTCATGCTCAACCAAGACTTCGGACAGAACATCCATCAAAAGGTTGCAGCAATACTATTCCACTGGAAGGACAGAATTTAATCAGTGATAACTCACCGCGATGATGTTTCATTTGCCTCTGTGCTTTCTGTTTTTCGTCTGCTGTTCCCCAGATTTAGAAGTTCAAGAATCTTATCAGCTGAGTGAACCTGTGTACACACATGGAAGTGATCAGCGACACATAACCATCCTCAATGGTTGAAGTTGATGAATACAAGGTATGTACATGGAAATATATATATATATATATATATATATTGAGAAGACAATAGATTGTCTTTTTGAAAAATAATCAAACAAAACCAGATCAAATTGCAAAAGAAATATCAGAAATAAGGAAGACATGGATGATCAAAATGTGCAATTTTCAGACAAAGTATGTGGATCTTTGCGAAGATGAGAAAAAGATACAAGCAATGAAAATTACATTGTGTCCTTGTCACAAAAGGATTTAAGAAAACAATGGAACCTGTTACTGAAAGTGTGGAGAAACTGGTTTAGGCAAAATGAAACATAAATGTTTCTTTACACATTACTGACCGGACATCATATGAATCTTTTCCAAGAAAATTCATCCTAACAATGCTCATCTAAGATGTGCGGACATGAAAAAATATAAAAAATAAAAAATAAAAAAAAATGGAACTGGTGGAGTCCACCTAGCTTGCAGTGGGATTTTAAGGTTGTTGGCACGTGGTTAGCCTTGCGAATTCATTAGCATGTGGCATCTTATACCACCCTCAACGAACTAGGTTAAGTTTGTCTCTTGCTTACCGCATGGATGCATTGCCACCTTATACCGAGATCTTCTCCATTCTGAACTGGACTAAGTCTACCTCGGGGAAAACTAGAGGTTTGTCTCTCACTGGAATTGAGCTTTACTCTACCTTCCCCAGCTAAGATTGCCTCACATCGCCCAAGGGTTGCTGGAAACAGCATTGTAGACCACTATAGTTTAGAGTCGATCATGGTGTTGTTCCCATACAACATGCCATGATCTCTTAAAAGGTGCTCAGAGTTATGTAGATTGATGGTTAAAGTTGAGAGTTGGTCAAGTTTGGCTTGAATTATTGTTGTGGTATATATCCTTAATCCTTCTAAAACCACATGGAGTCACTTCCATTATAATGGCTATTCATGTAACTGCCTACTCACTTGTGCTCCTAAGATGGTCATGTGCACCGACTACAATAAATAGGAGTGTGTCTCACTTCATTGTCAACTACTACCATATTCTACACCATGGTCTGAATCCGAGTCTTGTCCAGTTTCATACTTAAAACCTCTCGGTTACGGACAACTTAGTACTATTCGAGATACATTGCCCACTTCATCTTTCTGTAGACTGTTTCAATATCTTAGCCACACCAACCCAAGAATCTTTGTCATCAAACCCTCTAATATTCACTCCATAGTGAAAATCAACTATCAAACATTATCTAGAACGAAGACGCGACAAAAGATGGAATCATTGACTAAGTGAAAGATTGGAATGCCCACCCCCATTTTCTTCAAAGATAAATAAATATAAGTAAAAAAGGCATTTTATAGACAAAGTAAGACATAAATTCTATGGTACCCCAAGAACACTTTGTCAACTACAGTAAGATAAAATAATAACTCATTTAATTGATACCAAATAAACATATTGGATTGTTTCTTAAATGGTCATGTAAAACACCATTGATCATGAAACAACCAGCGTCATGTTATATGGGGGTGGGCAGGGCTACTTTACCTACTGCTGGCTGGGAACTAAATCTCTAGAAATACCTAGTTTAATAAAACAAGTTTTTATACTCAGGAAACTGAAGTATGCAAAATTATTTGGGAATCACTTTATTTTGAATAGTTTCATGTTGCACATCATGCAACTCTTGCATCATTATGTGAAAAAACAGTGATCGCAATTGACACACGGAGAGGCACCTTGATGCGTCTAAGTCCAGCAACGGTTATTCCTTTCTCCGGATCCTCTCTAAGTTCCAAATGACCAGATGATTTTTCAAGCAAATCATAGATAACCTGCACTCATAGAAAATCAAACATTAGCATGTTTTTTCTCACTAACATCATCACTCGTAAGTATCAGAAGTCAAACTTCATAATAAATATGCACAGCGTACTTCATTGTAGACTTCAAGGTAGGAGCAAGTAACTTCAAATTCATTAGGGCTATTATCGTTCTTGATAAGATCAAAAATTGTATGCAAACTGAGGACCATAAGTCCAGGATCATCTTGAGTCCCAACCATTGTATATGTTTTGCCACTGAAAAAGAAGCATAAATTTCAAACTCTAGTAGACCAGGACTCCACTGAAGGAATATGCAACTTCTACAAAGAAATGGCAACATAATGATTTGACTTCAAAGTAAGTTCGCATTCACATCAGAAGTATGATAGCAATAGCAATAGGATATAGCACAAGTATGATAGTTATCAAATATACGTAAATATACACATGTATCATAGAAGCTTATCCACATTTTGGAGCAGAACCCAGGATACAAGTCTGATGGGGAAAAGGAAAAAAAAAAACAATCCTATTTTCTATTAGTACATGATCTTAACATAACATCTCAGCAGCATGAACCAATTCAACTCATGATTAAATAATCTTTGAAAAAAATCAAACTCTGTGCCGCAGTTGTAAATACACATCCAGTAAACTATTGTTAGCTGTTCTCCACCTGTAGTGACCAAACAGGCCTTGAAATGTATATAGCACAGAAGTTTGACTGTATCGAAGTTTTAAGGGTGAGTTCCAAGGACAAGTTACTCAAAATCCCCACAAGCATCCATTGCTGAAACACTGGAAATAACACAGTTACACAAAGATTTCAACCATTTTTTTCCTTTTCAATTCAATCGATAGTGCCGCTCCTTAGGCACCTCTGTAGTTAAAGTCGGTTTATCAAAATGAAAACTTTTATACCACTGGTTATTGAGTTGAACACAAAATACGAGATGTCCTCAGTGTTCGTTAGCTCGAGAGCTATTACATCTCCTGCTCTCTATACTTTGGTTTCTTCGGGTTTTGCCGTGAAGATGGTTATTAGTGAAGTTATCGGTAGTCGGCAACAAGGCTGTGCTCAGAGGAAAATCAGAAACATGTGAAGCTGCCCTGTCACGTCTCTTCTAGTGCGTTTGAAAGGAACATTAGTAAAACGCAGAATCTCGGAGGCTTTGAAGATCCTAAATAATCTATGACTTCTGATGGTGCAGATTTTCTAACAAGATCAAGCATTTGATCTTTCCGTTTTTTTATGTTAGCTCTCCGGCAATATGTGAGCATTGCATATGAAAGTATTCCTAATCTATAACTTCTGATGGTGCAGATTTTCTAACAATTTCAAGCATTTGATCTTTCCGTCCTTTTATGTTAGCTCTTTGGCAATATGTGAGCATTGCATATGAAAGTGTTAATAGTGTGTATTATTATTGTATATGTGTTGTCCCACATCGCTTAGCTAGTGTATTAGTCTAGGTGTTGGAAGCCTATATATAGGCTCTTCTATTCTTCTTTCCATTCATTCAATATATTATGATTTCACACATTTACATGGTATCAGAGCAACGGTTCTTGGGTTTTCTCATCTTGTTGCCAATCCTTAGTTAGGGTTCGAGAGTTCATTCTTGTTGCCGGATTTCCGTGAGAAGTTCGAGAGGTTTTCTGTTCATCGCTGTGTTCAATCAGCCACAACCAAACCCTAAACAGTTGGAGCAGCCAAACCCTAGCTCCAGCAGCCTTTTTCAAATCCAAGCAGCTGCAGCCAAAACCAAACAATCGCAACCCTCAACCACCAGTCCACCCTCGGGCGACCCTCGCCTGAGTCCGGCAACCCTCGCCTGACTCCGGTGACCCTCCAGAAGCTTCGGCGACCCTCCAGCAGCCTTCTGCAACCCTCCAGCAGCCTTGTGGTCTCTCTTTCTTGGTGTTTGTGGCTCCGATCTGCTTCTGTGACAAGGTTCTTGACTTCGTTTCGCTTCAGATCTCATTCCGTTTGGTTTCATTCTTTCCTTGAGATCTATACTCTCCATGGAATCCAAAGCTCTTCCTCAACTCACCACTAGGAAGTTGAATGGATCCAATTTTCTCCAATGGTCCCAGGCTGTCAATATTGCCCTCACTGGCTTGGGTTTTGATGCTCACCTTATCGAGTCTTCTCCAACCACCAACGACAAGGCCAACAAGACATGGAAACAAATGAATGCCCAAATCGTTGCCCTCCTTTGGAACTCTATGAAACCACACGTTGAAGATATGTGTGGTCACTTGGGCACCTACAAGGATATTTGGGATTATGCTCATCTCTTATTTTCTAGCGATCTCACTCAAATGTATGATATTTCCTCTCAGCATTTTCAATTGCAGCAAAGTTATCTCTTAGATACTGAGTATTTTGCCTCCTTCAAACAGTTAGTTGAAGAATTGAACGGTGTTATTCCTATTACTACTGATGCAAAGAAACAACAAGAACAACAGGAACAAATGGCCGTAATAAAATTTCTTGCGGGCTTAAAATCTGATTTTGAGCCTGTTCGGTCCCAGATTCTAGGGAGTGCCTCTTTGCCTTCTCTTGCTAGACCTACCAGTGTGTTCTCCGGAGTACGTCTCGTGATCAGAGTTCTAATTCTTCTGTTACTGATCATTCTGCCTTAGTTACTCAGGCTCCACCGCCCACTGCTAGTCGGGGTGATGGTAATCCCCGTCATGGTCGTGGTGGTTACCGTGGTGGTTATCGTGGTGGATATGGGGGCCGTGGTCGTGGTAGTCCGTAGTCGTCCACATTGCACCAATTGTGATAAGGACGGTCATTACAAGGAGACATGTTGGGATCTCATCGGTCGCCCTGCTCGATTTGCATATGCTATTGTTTCTAGTGATGCTTCGCCATCTTCTCATGAACTAACAAAATACCAATAAATTGGATCCCCGTGCTATCAAGTGTGTTTTCTTGAGATACTCCAGAACGAAGAAGGGTTATCGTTGTTATAGTCCTTCCTTGCGTCACTTCTTTGTTTCTGCTGATGTTACCTTCTTTGAATCCACTCCATATTACTCTGAGTCTTACTCTACTACTGATCCTGACTTTATGGTTTCCCTTCCCCTTCCCCTTCCCCTTCCCCTTCCCCTTCCCCTCTCCCTACCTCCCAAAATTGGATTGGACCGTCCTGAGCTCCAGACACACACCTGCCGTCATCAGAATGTTGAGCCTATTCAGGATTCAGCTACTATGCCTGTGGCCTCCGCGTCTTCAGATCCGCCTCTGTCAGACTCAAACCTTCCGATGGCTCTCCGGAAGGGTAAGCATACTTGTACTTCTCATCCTATTTCAAATCTTGTCTCTTATGATCATTTGTTTCTTGGTTTCTCTTCATTTGTTGCCTCTTTGTCTACTTTCTCTCTTCTTGAGTCTACTGCAGAGGCTCTTTCACATTCAGGATGGAAACAAGCTATGGAGGTTGAGATGTTTTGCCTTGAGAGAAACTGGTACTTGGGAATTGGTACCTCTTCCATCTGGGAAATCTGTAGTTGGGTGTCGTTGGGTTTTTACTGTTAAAATGCATCCTGATGGCACCCTTGATCGGTTGAAAGCACGTCTTGTAGCCAAGGGCTATACTCAGGTTTATGGTCTTGATTATTCCGAGACGTTCTCTCCAGTTGCCAAGATTGCTTCCGTTCGTCTCTTGATCTCCCTTGCTGCTACTTATCATTGGCCGTTACATCAGTTGGATGTCAAAAATGCCTTTCTAAATGGCACTCTTTTGGAGGAGGTATATATGGAGCAACCACCTGGGTTTGTTGCTCAAGGGGAGTCTAGTATGATTTGTCGGTTGAATAAGTCCCTATATGGTCTGAAACAGCCCCCTTGTGCTTGGTTTGGAAGATTTAGTGAAGTTGTTGTTGAATTTGGTCTCCAGCGGTGTGGTGCTGATCACTCTGTCTTTTATAAACACTCTTCAGTAGGTAAAATCCTACTTGTAGTTTATGTTGATGATATTGTTATAAATGGAGATGATTCAAAGGGAATTCAAGAGTTGAAGCAATTCTTGCAAAAGCAGTTCCAAACTAAAGACTTGGGACCAATGTTACCCAGACTCGGGTACGAGTGTCGGGTACGTAGATGTATCCGGAGGTCGGACTTGTCAAAATCCCAAATATTAGGATAAGGGGACTCGGCAAAAAAAGGATCCATAACGGGGTACGGGTACGGGGACATGTCTATATTTAAGTAAATATTATAAATTTATATAATAGTTTTGTATATTATGCAAGAAAAAAATCAAGTATTTTAATTTTAGTACTTTTAAAATAGGGTCATAGTTTAAACACTTTTAAAATAGGGTCATAGTTTAAACATAGTCTAAATATGAAAAGAAGACTTTGAGTCTAGAAAACAATTTTCCTCTTTAGATTATATTTTTTATAGCAAGCCATGTCCGACATGGTACGAAACAAGTCCGACACATATCCCATGTCGGTATCCTTGTCATACCCACGTCGACACGGGTACGGCACCTTTGATGCCAAGTCCGGGTAACATAGCTTGGGACAACTTAGATACTTTCTGCGTATTGAAGTAACTAGGTCTAGTGAAGGGATTTGTCTCTCTCAAAGAAAGTATGTTCTTGATCTCCTCTCTAAACAAGCATGTTAGGGTCCAAGCCCTTGGATTCTCCTATGGATCCTAATACGAAGTTGTTACTAGATCAGGTAGAGCTTATTGATGACCCAGGACAGTACAGACATCTTGTAGGGAAGCTGAATTACCTAACAGTAACTAGACCTGATATTGCACTGTGAGTGTGATTAGCCAGTTTATAGATTGTCCTCGAATAACCCATTGGGATGCAGTGATGCACATTTTGAGATATTTCAAAGGTGCTCCAAGATGTGGTTTGTTATACAAAGACCATGGTCACATACAAGTTGAAGGTTACACTGATGCAGATTGGGCACGTTCTCCTGGTGATAGGAGATCAACTACAAGCTATTGTGTTATCGTTAGAGGCTACCTTGTTTCATGGAAAAGCAAGAAACAAACTGTGGTAGCTCGGTCTAGCGCAGAATCAGAGTACAGAGCCATGGCCCACACTACTTGTGAGCTAGCATGGATGAAACATTTATTAGAGGAACTTGGGTTTACTCAAACTACTCCAATGAGTTTATTTTGTGATAATCAAGCTGCAGTTCATATCGCTTATAATCCCGTATTTCATGAAAGGACAAAGCACATTGAAGTCGATTGTCACTTTGTTCAAGAGAAGCTTTTGGAAAATGTTATTCATACAGTGCATGTGAAGTTTGCAGATCAGTTAGCCGGCTTGTTTGCAAAAGCATTAGGAGGGATTCAAGTGAAAAATATTTGTAACAAGCTTGGTGCATATGACATGTATGCTCTAGCTTGAGGGGGAGTGTTAATAGTTTGTATTATTGTATATGTGTTGTCCCACATCGCTTAGCTAGTGTATTAATCTAGGTGTTGGAAGCCTATATATAGGCTCTTGTATTCTTCTTTTCATTCATTCAATATATTGTGATTTCACACATTTACAGAAAGTATCCCCTGGCATCCTAGGCATAAGAAAAGCATTACATATGAAAGTTCTAGAGTCTTTCCTTGAATGAGTCACGCCAAGGGTGAGCATGATTTCCCGTTTAATTCCCGGTCTATGCATAGTATACACTGAAGTACTTCATGGTTTTGATTGACCATTGTTTTAATAATTGGTATCAGAATCTTGAAGTGTCTTGTCATGAGGCAAGAAGTTTCTCTAACTAGTCAGAAAGATCTCTCATTGGTTTCAAAAAGGTTAAATTGCAATGCAATGCAACGCAGTTCCCTTATGATGCATTTTAACTATTGCTATATCCACTCATATGGATAAATATTTTCATATATCAATATAATCGTCCATCACTTGGGGTTAGAACATAAAATAATTGTGGACAAACAAAAAATATTTGGACAGTACCCGGTAACAATTCGTGCCACAACCACAATGGTGTCTACAAATCGTAATATCTCATGATCCTCCTTCAAGGGAGGTGCGTGTTTCAAATTTCACTACGGTTCATTGTATAGAGGGCTACTAATGGAACAGGGAAGGCATCACCATTGTATGGCTCATATGATATCAGACCAAAATATTATAATTCGATTAATACTAAAGGAAAACAGAGAATGTACTGCCTCAGAATTTATCTTTCACATTGAGGGTGCCATATTTTATTCAAGATAGGACAATTTTTTCTACCGTTTCCAGCTGAAAGTGTGTGCTGAAAGAAAAAGCATTCCAATCAAGTAACTAGTGGACTTAAGCTATAGGCATAGATAACCAACGATGGTGTAATAGGAATATAGAAAGTCACAAACAAACAACTAAGTAAACCTAGAGGCAGAAGCAGAACCTCGGCCCACATATGTCAGTAAGAACCTATCTAGTGTAATGGCCGAAGCAATTGTAAATCTTTTGCAAGAATACAAAGACTGCTTTACTTGGGAGTCTTAATAAATGCCTGGCCACTAGTGGATATCAATAAAAAGGAGGCGTAGGTTTCGCATCGATGTGCTCGAGAAGTGCGGTAGGAGCAATGCCCTTGTAGGGTCGACAGCCCAGTTCCAGTGCCAACCGAGTTGGTTAAGCTGGGTTACAAGTCTCATGCTTCGAGTTGAGGCAACCAGAGATACTAAAGCTAGAAACTAAATGCCTAAAAACCTATTGCACACTTGTTCTGAAGCCTAAAACACACATGGTTTCCTAAACTTGTAGAATTTTATAATTAAAGAGAGAAATTGTATTCGTCAAACTTAAATTTTTTACAAGAACTTCAACCCTTTATATAGGGTGAGAGTGAGAGATAAGATGGGAAAAGAGATAAGATCATATCTCCCAAGATTACAATATAATCTAAATAAATCAACAATAAAATCTAGATGATCTCTAGAATATTCTGGGATACTCTGCAATTTTATCTTCAATATCCAAATCTGGATCAGTCCTAACATCAATGACCAAAATACCCTTAAATTGAATTACAAACTTAACATCCAACTTAGCCATATATTCCAACACTCCCCCTTAAGTTGGCACACGGATACTTGTTAAAGTGTCCAACTTGTACACGAATATGGAAGACAATCTTGTACCTAACTATCCTCTCTAAAACTCCACCTTGCAGACTGTTGCAGTGGCCCCTCTTAGGTAGTCTCTCGTACACGTGCGCCCCCTCTTGGGTGGTCCACGTGCGGCTCCCCTTAGGTGGTCTCGTCATACAAACATCCAAAGCTCCAAGATTATACGGAGAAAGGGGAGATGTGCACACGGAATAATCCATCGCGTGACACATAAATAGAGGTAGTTGTCTTGTATTCAACACTCCCTCTCAAGTTGAAGAGGGGCTGTTCAAACACATCCGTGTAGGTAGTGGGTCCCTCTTTGGGTGGTCTCGTTGCCTGTGTGATATAGCGGGCCCCCTCCTCAGAGGTCCCGTCACCCAGTCCTATCTCCTTATATTCTCCCCCTCAAACTGAAGGTGGGAGTCAACACAAAAACCGAAGTTTGGAAGACATAAGAAACAAAACCCCATTAAAGCCCAAAGTCGAACATGGTTCTAAAAAAAATAGAAAAATTGGGACTATTTTGTAATTTTTTAAAAATTGTATCTATAAATTCAAGAAACTTTGGGGCTGATCTGAAATTTCAGGAAAAAAAACCTTTGGGGAAAAAAGGTAATTTTTAAAATAATTGGGGGCAGATTTGGATTTTTTGAAAAATTCAGAGGCTGATTTTTTAAAATTTTGAAACTTTTGGGGCAAATCTAGGAGAAAAAGAATAGTGCTGAACAAAGAGGCAGCATATGCTTTCCAGAATATTGCTAACTATCACCTTTTTTTTTTTTTCTCTTTTCTTCCTCTGCTACCAGGCCAAACCAGCAGCAGCCTTTTTATTTTTCCTTTGAAATTGCCCAGGCCAAACTAGCAGCAGCCTTTTTATTTTTCCTTTGCAATTGCTACACCCTCTTCCCCTTTTCTTTTCTCTCTCTCTCTCTCTCTCTCTCTCTCTCTACCAAAAAAAAAATCTCGCTCATGACCACTTGGAATGGCTGATGGCTCACCAGAGGTGTGAGAGATATCGCCGGATCTTTGCATGGCCACGGTCATCTGTTGCGATTTTTTTTTTTTGGGGTTGACGAAAAAAGAATGAAACGGATAAAATTCCGACAACACGGAAGTCCCGGAGAGCAGCGGGCAGCCACCCGCCGGCGGTGTTGGTGGCTGTTCTTGAAACCCTACTTAGGGTGGCTCTGATACCATGTAGAATTTTATAATTAAAGAGAGAAATTGTATTCGTCAAACTTAATATTTTTACAAGAACTTCAACCCTTTATATAGGGTGAGAGTGAGAGATAAGATGGGAAAAGAGATAAGATCATATCTCCCAAGATTACAATATAATCTAAATAAATCAACAATAAAATCTAGATGATCTCTAGAATATTCTGGGATACTCTGCAATTTTATCTTCAATATCCAAATCTGGATCAGTCCTAACATCAATGACCAAAATACCCTTAAATTGAATTACAAACTTAACATCCAACTTAGCCATATATTCCAACAAAACTATCCTTCCCTTCTCTCTTCAGAACATAAATGATGATTTTTCTAGGTTTACAATTATGGATTGTCTATTGGATACTTAACTGCACCTAATTGTAGCATTAATGCAACATTTAATAGGCAAATCGTAACAAATTAAATAAATAAGGATAATCAGGGAAAAAGGGTAGCACCAACTCACGTAATAATATCGATGAAAGAGAAATGAATACACAGACACAGGCGCAACTCAATAATCTTAAGAATCTAAGGTACCCGCTATCATGACTAACTTAATTCTCCAGTACCTTCCAGTTGAGCCATATGCAAATACAGTAGCATTGAGACCTTGAACGAGTCCAGCAATTGTCGAAGATATACTTCGTTTGTAAACATCCTGTATATTGCAGTGTCATTAGACTCAAGGCACATGAAATATGTATAAGAAACAAGAATTATAACTTCTGCCCAGCACAAAGAATTATAACTTCTGAAAAAAAAAAAATTCATAAACATAATAAGCATTGAAAAAGCCAATGCATTGAATAATCGTTTCCATATTTGAAACAGCAAGATTTGTAAATTGGCCAGAACCGTTATATAAATTGTACTAAATTTTAGTTTTGTTGACATTGACACCATTTGGCTCAAAGAGATCTGGAGGCCTAATCTTGTCAATAAATATTAGACAAAGTGAGTTTTAGGTGCATGTGCACAAAATACACCCGCTAAAAGATTTTATAACCCTTGTAGAATCAGTGCATCTAATTGCCAAGTAAGAAAGCAAGATCATTCAAGGGGTTCCTATCATGAGAAACAATGACCCAATTACCCACTGTTCACCAATGATATTGCTTCTACCACGTCACAACAGGTGCTAAAGCCGGGAATTTTTTTTTTTTATTTTTTTTGCCAGTCACAAGCTAAGAAGCACAGACACAGCATGCGAATACATGGACACGATATTTCTCAAAAAAGTAGGGATACGTTGATTTTTGTACTTTTTTTTTAAATACATATATATTTACCATGTAATAGAAACCTAACAAGCTAACATTATTCTAATCAAAATTGGCATTAAAACTCATAAATCTCAAATTATCAATAATAACAAAGCCAATAAAAAATTCAAGACATTTTTAGAAAACATTAATTAACAAAAACCGCGTAGTGTCAAGTGCGTGTCCACTTCTAAAAAAGAATAACGGCTTCAAACACAATTTAAGAGTATCCGACACATGTCCAGAGCGTGTCCGTATTGCAGACACTCCCAACACTGATACGAGGGCCAAAAAGTGTACCAGTGCTTCATAGGTCAAGAGTTAGCTCCTAGCCTAGGTGATCCATCTTGTATATGGAACTAGTATTTCATGTCCAAATTGGTTCAATTTGTCATTAATAGGGAAAAAGCACATCATCGTGATGGGTTGTGTGGAGCCTATACTACTGTATGCTAAGCCCCACTCTTGAGGAGCCAACTAAAGGGGTATTCTGGTAATTTGTTTACTTATAGCATGTAGCCTTAGTTTATGGTATAAAATTAAGGCGGTAATATTTTCTTCTACCTTTGAGCACAGTGAAAATGTTAGCAGCTCCGTGGACATGACATACCTCTAGGTTTGGGGAATAGAGGGAATCTGGTTATCTTGTGTTATTCTTCCTGTTTCTGATATTTGTGGGATAGGGTAAATCCCTAACACATCAGACAATTCGTAGGCTGAACTGTGGAACACACGTAATCAATTATAGAAACGGAATTCTGGTTTGAGATTGATCAGGAAAAGCAGTAAACCTTTTCCTCCGCTTGTATGGCGTAGAACCATAGTAAATGCTTAGGAAAGGAACCTTTTCTTTGCACATTTATCTAATCTCTCTCTCTTTTCTTGAGTAAGAAAATAGGGACTTGAGAGATTTAATTTTTTTTTTTTTTTTTTTTAAGGCGACATGAAAGTACAAAAAAGCAAAAGCTTCAAGCCACAGAAAAATTGATACTCTTAAGAATCTGATAAAATAGAAACTGCATACCGAATTAGTAGAATCAGGACCAAACGCATAATCGTAAGTATATGTTCGCTCTTTTGTTCGATTTTGTATTCGTTCAAGGTAATCCTTTGACAGGTCTGGATCAAGAACAAGTACCTCCTACAACAAATGACATGATGTACATAAATATGAATTAACTTTTCCTTATTAGTGAGATATTTGTTTCATATCAACCCCAAAAACAAAGTTCATAACAGAGAAGCACAAATATGCCTAAACCTTGTCATTATTCACTCTAACTATATCGCGCCCGCGTTCTCTCTCTGTCAATGGCCTACATTTTACAGCAACCTAAAGCAACAATCCACAATATAACACAATTAATTGAAAACCCTTCAATAAAAATCCAATAAAAATGAATAATACAAAACCAAGCAATGAACACACACACACACACACACACACACACAAAAAGAGGACTAACCGTAAGGGTAGTGGTTTTCTTGGTGGCCGGAGCTCTAATGCTAGGCATGTTTGAACTAGCATTAGCTTCCAACAGAGAACCTAAAATTGAATATATCAAATTTAATCCAAAAAAAAATACCAATCTCAAGCTAGTTTGAATCTCTCACTACAAGCCCAAAAAAAAAACCTAATTAATTCTATACAAGCATCAAATCTGCTACAGAAATCTACAAACTACCGCAAAAGAATCAATTCTACAAATTTAGAATTGAAGCATACGACTAACAAACACAATGCCTACCAACACTAACCCTAGCCCAAATACTAAAATATTATTACTTAACCAAACCTAATAGTGCCAAAAAAAAAAAAAAAATCACATTCTACGTAATTGCAGCCAAAATATTCGATTCCAATGACCACATTGCTCAATTTGTTGACGAAACAGAGAAAACAAATTCTTGTTTTCAGCTCGAAACAGCAAAAAAAAAAAAAAAAAAAAAAAAAATCCACGAAGAAAAGAAAATAGCTTCTGAAGCTACAAAATGTGAGAAATTTGAGAGAAAAATGGAAGTTCGAGAAGACGCGTTTCAGAGAGATATGAAAGCTCTGGGGTAGGACAAAAATTGAATGCCATTAACATTAGAATTTAACAGTATGTTTATTCTGTACATATATATATATATACTATATATTGTATACATTACATTCAATTTTGAGGGGTGCATTTAATTAATTAAATGAGAAATATAGCAGTGGGCAATTGAAAGCAGAAGACGACGAAGCTGGTGTTGGGAATGAGAAGGTGGGAAGAGATGGAACGAGAGAGAGAGAGAGATGATCTGGACCGTTGAATTTTGTATTGGGATGTAAAAAGAAGATATTTGGATTTTTGTGTGGTGACTTTTGATTTTGAAGCCACTTCCCTTTTATGAATGCAAGGCCTCTCTGCTTGTTATATTCCTAAGAGTAATATTTGGCACACAACCTTCATACAATTTTCATACAACTTCCTCAAAAAATGTGTCTATCTCTTTCTTGTGATGAACCTTCATACAACTTTCATACAACCTCCCCAAAAGATCATACAACCTCCCCAAAAGATCTCACAGGAGAGAGATAGACACATCTTTTGGGGAGGTTGTATGAAAGTTGTATGAAGGTTCATCACAGGAGAGAGATAGACACATCTTTTGGGGAGGTTGTATGAAAATTGTATGAAGGTTGTGTCCCAAGTATTACCCATTCAGAAGTTACAAGTTTGAATCTCAAGAGGTTGGTTACAGATGATTCACTCGAATGTTTTGGAGACTTGTGATATTAGTTGAGATGCGCACAAACTGGCTCGAATACTCACGATTACCAAAAAAAAAAAAGACTTTTGATTTTGATGCTATTGCTAAAAAAAATATTAAAAAAGGGGTAATTAGAGTTTGGAGAATTCTTCCAAGTGGATTGGTTGTATACTTATACATGGTACAATGAACCAAACAATTAGTAATAAATGTTTGGACTAAGATCAAAAATGTTTATATCTTTTAAAAAATAAGTTTACATTGTGTCAATTAACCAATATTTTTTTCTAAAAGGAGACTTAACACTAAATTTCTATAATAAACGTTGTTCTTCGCCTTTTAGGCTTTGTGAGGGTGATGAATGAAAATGGAAAAATTCTTCAATGCATCGTTGTATTTTTTTTTTCCTTTTTTTCTTTTTGGTATTATACAACTAAAATTTAAGTCCCAATATGCAGTAGTAATTTAGGGTGGGACTAAATACACCATTTTTTTAATTAACTCCATAATTTAACAAAAAAAAAAATGTGTATTTAACAAAAAAAAAAATGTGTATTTAACTCCACCCATAATTTATCACTTATTGTCACCTGTCAAAAAACAGTAAATTTTTAATTATGTCACGTGAAAATAACAATTTGTTCGATATTAACTTTTTAATGTGCTATTTGACAACAATATTTGGTCCTTTTATATAGAAAACCAAATCCCAAAGAGCTAAGTGCTATATGAATGATGCGACCTATCTGTTTTATTAATTTTGGTTGTATCATTTATCCTGAGTTTGTGTCAAAATTTATAGCTTGGAACTTAAATCACATTTATTTTTAAAGTTCCAATATATTGGAACCAAGTTATATTATTTTAGAACTAAAATTACTTGGATATATATATACGGTGTAGGTGTTTATAGGCTAAAAAATATGTTCATTAGGTATGTTCACTCAACTTTATTCACTTGAGACTTCTGAATAAGTTTATATTGTTCACAGGTGTTTTTTTAAAAAAATATATATATTGCAAATGTAATACAAAATCAATTTTACATATAATTATGTATGACTCAAAAAAATTTGCTTCAGGGGTACTGCTTCCGAACCTAGTATAGCCTTTGAGCCTATATTCTAGAGTTCACATAGAGCCCACCAAATCGCAGGACCATCACTATATAATGCATTCAAAACTATTACAAAGATGTATCATAAAAAAAAGGGAATTACTATGTACACCGCTAATTTTGTTATGTACACCGCTCACTTTTACAAAAGTGATAATTTTTAGAAGAAAAATGATTAAAATAAAAAAATTTATATATACATAACAAATACACAAATGTACATAACAATTTTCTAAAAAAAAAACTTTCATGTATGATACAACCAAATTAGTTTTGGTTATGGGAAGTCCCGTAAAAAGGGCACAACACTACTACTACAGTAGTACTACATTATGTTGACAAGGACGGGGTGACCACTAGTTGCCAAGTAGTTATTTTATATAACTACTTCTGAGGGGGACCAGTTGCTTAATGGGGAGGGCTAAGGTCATTGCGCTTCAAAAATTTTGTAAATTTTTTATTTTGTAATTATAGTTTTTAAAAAAATTATTCATCAAAAAATATTTGGCCTCTCCAAATTTTTTTAAATAATTAGGTATTCAAACTTTGAAATTCACTTACACATTGAGCCTTTTAAATTTAGGAAAATTTGGGTTAGGGTCCTTCATATTAATTAAGTCCTTACAAAAGTCCAACCCAATACTAAGGTGATTTTTGGCGCAACTTCTCATACAAAAGTCCATTCCAGAAATGGACTTTTCAATATGAACTTATTTAGATGGCTTTTTTTATGGGAGGTTTGGTCTAAGGTTCCTAAGGCTTAGTCAAGTTGGACTATAGGACAAATCATAAACAAAAACTCACACAAGGACACAATAATAAAACCATTACACACTTAAATCCATCATAATTACATTTAATGACTGAAGTCCTACAACTATTAAAACTCATACCAAACTAGCCTTCCCACCACCGCCAGTCCAACTACATTCTCTCTACTCTCTCTCTCTCTCTCTCTCTCTCTCTCTCTCTCTCTCTCTCTCTCTCACACACACACACACAAATATGTATATATATATATCTCTTAGACTCTCTCACCAGTCACCACCAATCCACCTCCACCACCACCACCACCATCGCCCGCCATCGCCACCACCACCACCAATGACCGCCATAACCGTCACCACCATGTGCAACACCACTGCAGTTGCACACCACCACCAACGCCAGCACCACCTCCAACCACCACCACTGGTTCATCACCTCCATCATCATCTACGACCACCAATCTTTCTTCTTCATCTCCAATGACGTGCAACCTCGTGATTGAGATCTAGATCGAGATCTAGATTTTGACCGGTGATTGAGATCTAAATCTAGATCTAGATATTGATTTAGATGTTGCCGCCATAATGAACTCCGACGACCACCAACAAGGCCACTATGTATGAGTTAAGTTGTTGAATGTACAATCTTAAGTGAAATTTCACTTAAGATATGTTAAGCGAAATTTCACTTAAGATTTGACTTAATATTTTTGAAGTAAAAACTTTAGATTTTTCAATGAAGATTTACTTATTTTCTTAACTAAAAATCCTATCTTCAGTGAATTTGCAAAGGTAAGAGAATTTTATAGATCAAGTGAAAGTCAAATTTCACTTAACTTCATTACAAATTAGTGAAATTTGACTTAACATACCTTAAGTCAAATTTGACTTGATGTTCCTATTTCATTCAAAATTTATTCCCCCAATAGAGGGATCGAATGAATTCGAACTTGTAGAAAAATTCATAGAAATTACATTTGACCACCACTCTCGTGTACCACCATGAACCACCACTACCACCATCATGAGCCACCACCACCACCATTGGAAGCCACCACCACTTTCCTAGTAAGTTCTTTTTCTCACTTTTTCGGTGACTGGCCTTGTAAGCCTAGGCTTGGTAGGATGTCAAACTCTGAAATGAAATTTCTCTTAAGATGTTATCACAAGAGAAATTTCTCTTAAGTAACCTTAAGAGAAATTTATCTTATTATCATCAAAACAATTAAATGAAATTTCAATTCGTTTTCTTAGAGAATAGTGAGTTAAGAATAATGAATAGATGTGAGAGATTGAATTTTTCTTTTAGAGTTGTTCAAAGAAATCTCTACTCCTATGATTAAACTAGGGCAGGTGACAAATTAGGGCTTCAAACTCGTCTCATTTCCTCAAAAATTTTGTTTATAGTCAGTTTTCAGAGATTTTGTGGTAGATTTTAATGATTTTGTTTGATGATTTTAGTCTTTTTTCCAAGAGGAGTCACGAATTGTAGGTGGGAAAATGGGTGGTGGTCGCCGGAGGTGGTAGTGGTGGTCGCTGAAGGTGGTACTGGTGGCACCAGATGTGGAAGTGGTGGAGGTCGGAAGTTAGGCATGGGTGGTGGTAGTGGTGTCTAGGGCTTGGTAGTAGGGTTAGATGATGAAGATGAGGGTATGGTTGTCTAAAATGTTCTTAGAACCTTAGACCAAGTTGTTTTATTAAGTATCCTTTAGTCCAATTTAGCTTGTCCTAATGCTCTTTTCACCAATTTTCCCTTTTTTTTTTAAAGAAATAATTGTTTGGTGAATGAGTGTTTTTAAATCAAAAGTGCATCTAAATGTGCAAATACATTTGGAGACCCTCAACTCCTCCAAATCTATGAGACGATCTATGTTCATCTCCGGCGACCAACGCGACCACCATTGTCGCCCTCAAGCATCACCATCTCCAACCACCATGATCATCAGCATCGTCCCACCATCTCTGACCACCACAATCAACATCGTCATTCGTCATCATAAAGGGGCTTCGAGCTATAATTTCTCACAGCACCAATGCGGACATTCTCCTGTTTTTCGATTCCAATTAATACTTGAGTTTTTTGTTTAATGGTGGTTAATTAAGTGGGTAAATGTTGATTGGTTGCTCTTGATTCTGGTTCCTAAATTCTCCAAAATTCAGAGACATTTTTTGAAATATCTCTAAGTTCTTTAAGAATTAGAACATTTACGATGTACAAATTTTGAAAAATAAAAATTCCCAATTTTTATAACCACTACGGATCTAGTATTAAAGATCTCGGCATGCTAATTCCAAATATATAAATTTTATGGAAATTAGAGTTGTCATTTAGGAGATCTTGCATTTTGAACACCGAAAGAAAAAAAAATGGTGTTGACTGCGTGTGTATGGCTCCAGGATGGGTTATTTTGTTCACGAAATTATAATAGACCTTAGAAGTTAAACAAAAAATAGTTGAACCTAATTAATTAAAAAAAAATGGTGTCGATGGACCTTATACCAAATGCCCATTAAATTTATGACTCTTATAGAATGGTCTATGACTATGTACATTTTGTAACACTAATTGTAATCTAATCTACCATGCACCATTAGTCAAGTCATGAACTTCAATAAAAAGCAGCTAAATTTATATTGACTGAATTATAAACCAACTCACCCTATATATTTGGTACAACACACTTTCTTCTCACTTGACAATTTAGCCTAACTCAAATTGATTTAACATCAATCCAAACTTGACAAATTACAATCCACAATCAGAATTTAGTATCGAATAAAGGGCAATATGTAGAGGAAGGATAAAAAGTGTTGTTCAAATATACCAAAAAAAATTTGCCTGCCCCCAAACCATTTGTGCAACCTTTTACCAACAGCCACAGAGACCATACACTCGCCTCCCTAGTACACCTTTCTGGCTCTGCCTCAGTCGGTTATGTATATATTTGTATATCCTATTACATATATCCTGTTCTATACTAATAGAAAAGGAAAGGTAAGAATGCCAATTTTTTTCCCCCTAATACAAATAAATTACAATAAAAATAAAGCAGTTTTCAATGAAAATTATTTCATAGGGATACTAATGTCACGCCCTATAGTAGCAAAAATAGGAAAAATAAAATTCCTTTTTGGACCCGTAGGCCAGGACAGTTGAAAGTCACAATATTGTCCATAAACCAAGTCTAGTCATCAGAGTAATGAGTCAAACTATGCATTGGGAATATCTAAGTTCGACATATATAATCAGAGTTTAGTAGTTATTACCAAACATAAATAGCAACGGAAATAAAGTGTTACGACACACTAGCCGATTACAACCTTAACCACGAACATCGTCCCAACCAATCCCAAACATAACATGGACTCTTGGGTCCATGTTTCGCAAACAACTTCACATCTCACGGTACTCAATTCATTCCTTGACAATCCTGTTCTATCCTGGCACGTAGCTCAATACAACACAACTTATCAATCCCGGCACGCAGTCCTAGCTTTTTACCCAAAATGCCCCAATATAATCTGGTCGATACGCCCCGATACATTATGGACAATACGCCCTGATACATTCTCGGTGTTCCATCCTGACACGAAGCCCCAGCTTCACCACATATATACCTGACACATAGTCCTTGCCCACAATACTTATGCCTGACACGTAGTCCCAGCATAACCACATATATGTCGGACACCTAGTCCCAGCTCATCGCCTGACACATAGTCCCAACGTTCTTGACACATAACCGACACCCCACCAACCCGACTATCTCATCTCAATCAGGATCCCACACCCGACATTGTACAATCTTCATGATCGCATCCATACTCTCAATCATAAATGGTATCGACCCCCACGGTCGATGGACCCACTACTATGCATGTGGGTTTCTTGATTCTGTTAACAGCATTATAACAATCGTATACCAACGATTCTACTTGTTTAATGCATTATCCCTTTTATTTAATGTGTGTAATATTCCAATACTACATCCCAACATCAACGCATGATAATAAATGCCTTAACTGTCTATCAGTTATAAGTAGACTAAAACATTTACCAATCTGACATGTTTAATTGATTGAAGTCGTTTCAATCGATTAAGGTTAAGCTAAGTTCGATCGATTGAATTCGAGTCCGATCTATTGACAAAGTTAAAGTTCGATCGATTAAAATAAGTTCAATCGATTGAGATCTGCCTGTGTTCAATCGATCGAACTTGAACCAAGTTCGATCGATTGAGAAGTGGTTTCCCTCTCAGACTGAACTGGACCTGCCTCTTATGTTCAGGGTTCGTTCTTTTTTGCTGAAACACACACACACACACACATATATATATATATCTACATAACTATGCTACTAAGTAAGTATAGGCACTCACCGTAAAGTTCGGTGACACCGGTGAGCTAGAGGCGGCTGCGGGTGTGATTGGTGAGCTCTTCTATTTACCTCCTCTTTACTTTCTCGTTCTCTTTTAGTCCATCTCTCTCTACTTCCTTCTTGGTCTTCTTTTCTTTTCTTCTTCTGGCCGAGAGTGTGTGGGGGAGTGGTTGTGTATATATATAGGGGTGTTATATATATTTAAATGTGTGTATATATAAATCAAATCACTTTCTCTAACTCTTTCCCAAGGTTTCCAACAAGCATTTACTCATATATATGAGGGGGTATATATAGGGGAGGAGAGTGAATGAGAGCCATGGGAAATAAACTTGGCGTTCAAGTTCAGTTACTTTCGATCGATTGAAAGTGTGTTCGACTGATTAAAACTGGTCCACTTAATGGATTCAGGTCAACAACATTTTAATTAATTGAAATGGTTCGATCTATTGAAAAGATACAAGTTCGATCGATTGAGAATAGTTCAATCAATTGAAAGTGTCACAAGTTCAATCGAATGAGGAAAGTTCAATCGATTGGAAAGGGTAGTTTATAAAAGGTAAAGACAAGCATACCGAATCTTATTTATATATATAAAAATACTGCGTGTTACATTATCCCCCTCTAACTAAAGATTTCATCCCCGAAATCTGAACTAAGTGTCACTAAACAACTCAAGATACTTCTCTTGCATCTCCAACTTTAACACCCAAGAAGCTTTAACACCCAAGAAGCTTCTCCTTTATCGTGAAACTTCTTCTAGCTCTTCACCATTGGAATTTCCTTATTCCTCAGCTTCTTGACTCCTGGATCCAATATTCGTACTGGTCCTTCATGAAATGACACATTGTTGTTAACCTTGATGTCTTCAAATTTGATCTCATGACCAGATTATGAGCACACTTCCTCAGCATGCTAACGTGAAAGACGTTGTTCACTCCTGACTTCTTAGGAGGCAACACGAGTCTATAGGTAATTTTTCCTACATGCTTGAGGATCTCAAATGGTCCAATGAAACGCAGTGCTAGCTTTCTTCTCTTTTATCCAAATCTGACAATTCCTCACACCGAAAATACATTAAGTAGCACATGATCTTCAACATTGTATTCCAAACTTCTGCGGTGTTTATCTGCGTAACTCTTGTGTCTACTCTGCATTGTTCGCATCCTTTCTTTCATGATCTTAATCTTTTCATTAGTTTCCCGAACTAATTCAAG
This sequence comes from Hydrangea macrophylla, assembly GCA_033977485.1. Classification (NCBI taxonomy): domain Eukaryota; kingdom Viridiplantae; phylum Streptophyta; class Magnoliopsida; order Cornales; family Hydrangeaceae; genus Hydrangea; species Hydrangea macrophylla. The sequence continues at coordinate 79,197,004 of CM066984.1, read as the reverse complement.
TCCAAGTACTTGATTATCTCCAACCTCCGCCCAGCATAAGGGTGATCGACATGGTCATCCATATAATGCCTCAAAGGGTGCCATCCCTATGCTCGAGTGGTGACTGTTATTGTACGCGAATTCTACCAGTGGTAGGTGAGTCTCCCATGAGCTCTCAAAATCAATAACATACGCTCAAAGCATGTCCTCCATCACCTGGTTAACTCGTTGAGTCTGTCCATTTATCTGCGGGTGGAAGGTAGTGCTCAAGTTTAACGAAGTTCCCAAAGCTGACTGTAGACTTTTCCAAAATTCTGCAGCAAATCTCGAATAATTGCCGGATACAATCGAGACTGGTACACCGTGTAGTCGTACGACTTGCTGTATATACATACGATTCAAAACGCTCGACCGAATATAACATACTATAAGTTATGAAATACGCCGATGTCATACCCCAACCCACCACGTGCAGATTAGGACCGTGTAACAAAGGATTATCCACTATAAACACCAATTAAAAACGTGGTTTTAAGAAATACCAGTCAGATTTATGAGAAAATATTTACTTTTTAAACTGGTAGATTCGGTCGACTGGTCGTGAGTCCGGTCGACTGGAAATGCAAATTGCAGAGAGCATAACTTTGAGAATCCCCTGGTCTGGTCAACTGCCCTAGTCCGATCGACTAAACTTTCAGAGGTCTGATCGACTGAACTCCAGTTCGGTCGACTGAATCGGGGTTTATAGAGAGCTCAAACCTTATGAAAGATGATCGAGTCGACTGTATGCCCGATCTAGTCGACTAGTTTATAGCAGCAAAGTAATCTGCAACAACCACTTGAATTTAAACTTCTAAACATCATTCTAAGGCATACAATATATACCAAAACACTTTCAAATATCAGTTATAAATGTCACAAGCCTCGTTAAACATACCCATAGCTACAACATGAGACATGGTGTACATAATCTATAAGTTCACAAGTTATACATATTACAAAAGTTCAAGTCTACAAGTTTCCTTGACAAATTCATTAAACAATGACAAAACTAATAACATAGAAACCAGAGACAGCCCAGCCCCCTTCCAAGCTTCCACCACTTCCTCTCCGGAAACTGATCCGAACCTGCGGTGGTTGTTATTGACCACAACAGAAAAAAAGAAAAAAAAAATGGTTTTCTTAAGCATTACGCTTAGTGAGCAATCTAAACATGATTGAATGCGTAGTATGTTCAATGCTACAATTAAACACATATTCCTTATTTGTAGTTGCCGAACCATCGGTTTAATGATTCATTCAGGCTCGAAGACCTTCCCTTGGTCCCGTGGTCACTTCTATTCCTTGGACTTCTGTATTTATCAGATTCTTTCTCTTCTCCTCCCTTACTACTCCCAATAATGAATCATTTTTCCGGTGTTCATTGATTACCACACATAATCATATAAGCATATAAACATGTAAGCACAACAATTTTTATATAATTGACATGCAATTCACAATTTAGCATTTTCATAACTACTAAGCATGAATTATCACCTCTAGTTATCATTAAAGCATTAAACACACAAAACCACCATCAATTTTTAGTTAGAAAACTCACCTTAGCAGAATTCTATCATTGAAGCATTCAACATACAAAACCCCAATCAATTTTAGCATAATTCTACCCAAATTAAGTTAGAAAATGCAAAATTTCTCCAAATCTTAGCTCAATTCCTACTTTGGAGTAACTCCTACACGTTTTTGGCAAACTACGTGTCACCGTTTAAAATGGGTCTCCAAAATTGACGATTAAAACTGAAAAGAAAGACATATAAATGACCGTCTCACCTCCACAAGTCTAAATATGACTTCGGTTCGCGAATTGGACAACAAAATGGCAACGAAACGGTGAAAAGACGACGTTGGCTGCGCGTTCTCCATCTAAATCTCTAGCTCTCTATTTTTCTCTTGTTTAATTTCTGTAAATAATGAGGCTCCCTACCTCTTGAAACATCTACACAACATGCATGTTGTCTCATCACCACAATTTAGGTTCTTTTCGTTTGTACCCCCAGAATTGATAAGTTCTTGTTATGAAAGCCCCAAACATTCCATTAACTACCCAATTATCTAAATAGGTATTTGTCTAAGTCCCGTATGGGTCCCACGCGTGGTCCTATATTTTGTGAAGTTGCTATCGTCCTACTAATTATGAATCCTTTTTCATATATACCCTTATATTGGTACCCAAATTGGTACTAGAAGCTAACATATAACAATATAATATGATAGCATCTTAAACATATACTCATTTACATATAAAATGCATCTAAACATTTAAATGCAAATTATTTTACCCGGGCCCTTCACTGGGTCCTGCTTCATTAACTGTCCCACCTCACTGGGGACATTCCAACTGTGCTCCTTGCTGAACACTTTTCCATGGTTGAGTCCTAAGCCTTCCCTTAATCCATTTTTATACACTAATTATATTAATTAATGCATATTAAATGATAATTAAACCTTTTTTTCTGGTACGGGTGTTACATTTCTCCCTCCTTAAAAAGGAAGTTTGGTCCCTAAACTTACTCTTACCTCAAGTATCGAATAAGTGCGGGTACTTTGCTCGAATTTCATCCTCTCGTTCCCAAGTAGCTTCTTCAACTAAATGGCTATACCATTGAACCAATATAAGGGGAATCACTTTAGTTCTCAACACCTAATCCTTTCTATCAAGGATTTGCATGGGATGCTCTACATAGGTCATGTCTTCCCAAATCTCTAACGGTTTTGGAATGATGATATGTTTCGAATTTGATACACAACGGCAAAGTATCGACACATGGAACACATTGTGAACATTCGCCAACTCTTGTGGCGATTCCAACCGATAAGCCAACAGTCCAACTCGATTCATAATTAAATAACGTCTAACGTATCTCGGACTGAGTTTGCCTCGCTTACCAAAACGTGCTATACCTTTTGAAGGCGATACCTTCAAAAACACATATCACCTACCTCGAATTCCAACGGTCTTCTACCCGTATCTGCATAACTTTTATAATGACTCTGAGCTGTTTGCAATCGCTATTTTATTAGTCGAATCTTTTTGGCGGTGATTTGAACTATCTCTGGTCCCAAAAGCTATTTCTCACCAATTTTTGTCCAACAAACTGGTGATCTACACTTTGTTCCATACAATGCCTCATAAGGCGCCATTCTAATACTAGTTTGAAAATTGTTATTGTAGAAAAACTCTATTAACGGCAAATAAGTCTCCCAATCAGCTTTGTAATCCATAACACATACCCTCAACATATCTTCCAAAATCTGAATTACCCTCTTGGATTGACCATCGACCTGAGGATGAAATGCGGTACTAAAATTTAAAGTCGTCCCCATGGCACTCTGTAAGCTCTCCCAAAATCTTGACACAAATTGAGTGTCACAGTCTGACACTATCGACATTGGTGCCTCGTGAAGTCTAACAATCTCTTTGATATAAATCTCTGCAACTTTCGATGGATTCTTGGTTTCAATTGGTAGAAAATGGGCTGACTTAGTCAACTGGTCAACAATAACTCAAATACTATCATTTAACTATACAAAATCCATCATGATATGCTCCCACTTCCACTCTGGTACTAAAGGATGTAGTTCCCCTCCGGGTCCTTGATGTTCCATATTTACTTTTTGATAAGTCATGCACTTAGCGACAAATTCTGTGACTTCTCGCTTCATACTACTCTACCAATAAACTTCATGTAAGTCTTTGTACATTTTTGTGCTACATGGTGTAGACACCCCATTTTGTCGCCTAACAAATTTAGGAGGCCACAAGCATGTCAAACCTCATTGATTGGAAAGATCAAATTCTCAATGACTGTCCATAACTCTCAAGAACTCAATGGATTGTTAAAAAAGACCAAATTGCCCCTAGAAGCCCCAAATTCTCCAAAGCTAGCCCAGTAACATGGAAAATCATTCTTGTCATTTGAAAATGTGTTAAAAGCATTTTAAAAGAAAATCGGATGGAAATGTCAGCTCCCAAAGGTCCTAGAAGTTCCCAAAAGTTCCCGTTTGACCAGTTTGACCAAAGTCTTTTGAATTCTCTCGAGTGTTTTGAAATCATTCTGAGTCATGAGAAAAGTACTAAAACATGTTTTAAAAGAGAATCAGACCAAATGTCAGCTCTGGGGAGCTCCCAAAAGTTCCCAAAACTTCTCAGAGATCCCTAATCAGACCAATTTAACCCAAATATTGACTCGGTGACCAAGGCACCATATTAATTTTCAAACATTTTTCATGCATACTAGAGGTCAATAATTTTCCAACGGTATATCGCACATAAATTCTGGACTTAAAACGAATTTGTTATGAATTTCTGAAGGTGAAAAAGGCGGTCAAATCGGCTTTTAAAGCGAATGCTGCAAAACTTTTCAAAGTGTGCCAACTTCAAACTATTTTTTTGAAGGAAAGTAGGCTTTAATATTTTTCTAACGGTATATTACAAGCTTGATTTGGAGTTCGTATGAATTTTCTATGAAATTTGAAAGAAATAGGGCTGTTTTATAAATTCGGGGAGTTTCGGGGGGCATAAACGTAAATTCTGGTCAGTGGGGGTATTGACTACCGCTGCGGCACTCCCCTAGCACTGCGGCAACACTGGAAGCCCGAACCCAAGTTTTACACATTTTTTTGGGGATTTTTATGGAATTATTTGAAGTAAAAACGACATAGTTTTGATTGTTCTGGGATTATGGGCCAGTGAGAGGCTTTTTCTAATCCCAAATACCTCCCCAACCCCTCTATAAATACCCCCCATTATCTCAACAACTTGGACACACAAGAAAGCCTCAAGAGGGAGGAATAGAGAATGATAGAAAAAAGAGAGAGAAATACTAAGAAATCCTTGCAAAAAGTGAGTTCTGATCTTATTTTCTATTGGTTTTCATCAATATCCTTGAGTTCTTGAAGTTATAATGTCATCTATGCTTCCATATTTCAATATATGAGAGGTTATGCTAGTGGTTCAACTACATTTGATCATTTTGATCATACATCCCCTTCTTCTCTTCTCTTTTTCAATTGTCTATCATCCTAAATGATGGAGCATTTCATTTGTTATCAAGTGAAACCCCCCTCTTTGGATAGTAACTAGGTCATCAAACAAATATTCTTGATGAATGATGAAAATATTGTCAATATGTTAAAGTAATAGTCTCATCCTGATGATAGAAATAGAGTTCTTGAAGTTTTAGTTTCATTTTTGTTGTTTGATGATAGGAATGAGTTCTATATGATCTTAAACTCACTTTAGATACATGTTTATGAACATTATTGAACTCAATTTCAAAGATTTTAGTTTGAATGTCAAAATACTCTTCAAAAACAAAAGTTGATTTCCACTATTCACAGCAAATATACTTTTACTTCCATCCTTTGATTTGATGCTTACATGCACTCCAAATTAGCTCATGTCTTAGGAAGAAGTTCATACTACATTTGTACATATCCCATGATGATTTCCTTCATTAATTCATACACAATCTAGACTTCTAAGTCATTCTAGGAATCTCTTAGGGATGTATACTAAAAGCCATGCTTTATGTAGTTAATTTATTATTTTAATAAAATCAGTTATTCCATTTTTATGAGAATCTGTGTGGGCAATGTTTGTATTATATTATTTATTTAATATTATGCATGTGTGTCTCTCATTCTACATTGTAGGTGGTTTGGTGTGTAGAGTTCGGCTTACACACGGAAGATCAGACCCCCAGATATTGTAGAATGTAAGATTTTGGTTTACAGTCTTAGATGGGATTGGACACACCATCAGTAGGACTGCAGCATGGTGTTGTAGTAGGTTTGTCTTGACTGCGGGAAACGGTACAATTTCAACTCACTATGCTGGTACACTTTGTGTATTAAACAGGACCGACTTGGGGCAATTATCTTTATACTGACTTATAAGATAATTAATACCTCATGGCTATTATGAGTGCTTATGCTCTAAATCCTAAGTTAGTTTATAGACAGGTACATTTGATATTTACACTTTGATCCCTAAAAGGGTGAGATCCTTAAATGGGTCAATATATCATTGGATTGGGTGACAATATTAATTGTATGGTGGATATTAATTAATGATGGAATCCATGTCTCAATTTTGGGATTGATGATATCCCCTTGAGAAAGCTTATAAGTTTTGATTATGTCAAACCCTGCAGGTGGATTTTGTATCCGACATATCAGATAAGTTAAGCAGAGGATCTCAAGGAATTTTAAGAGATTAATTAAATATGATTGTCAGTAATTATATTTAATTAATGGATATCTGTAATCTTAACATGGGGAGATAATAAGCATTTAATAATATGGAGCTCGAAATATATTTTTGAGATAAGGATAGGAGTGCAATTATAATTCTTTAGTGGTATGAATTATAATTTATGGAAATAGGAATTTGATTCAGTTCGAATTAGGGTTTCCTAATTCCATAAGGAAGCCTATTCCTTATTGACTTCTTATGGTCCCTATCGTAGCCTATATATATGCTGCCTTGGCTCTTCTCTCAGGTTAATTGCATGATTTCACATTCTAAGCTTCCCTTGACCTCCTAGCTTTCTTCTAGAAGGGTTTCCATCAAACCCTAGTCTCTGTGAGCATTCAAGAGACATAGGAGTGAAGATCGCTAGCGTCGGACAATGCTCACTAAAAGAACTTCGGACTGCTCGATACTGATCGAAAGTTGCTGAATTGTTTACACGACGTTCCTGACGTCGAGACGGAGCTGCTGTAAAAAATTCAAGTAAATCGGAGATCGTTTAGTCCTCCTGACGAACACATCTTTGTCGGATCAATGTGATCGGGATTGAATCGTCACAGCAATCAAAGAGAGTGTTATAACTGGGATTAGAAAATAGAACGTAAAGAGGGAAGAGCAGAAAACATAAAGGATTTCGAAAGAGCCCACACTCAGTTCGATATTCTGGCAGCAAAGGAATACGGTAGAAGATCATGAGCTATTATCGAGCCCGTGTTCTGGATTCGTCTACTACAGCATTCCGTTTTTGCAGTTCAAGGTAACCGTAGTTTCCGCCCTTGTAGGGTTATTGTAGCTCTCACCTAATTTTTTTTTAATACCAACTTATACGCACTGGCAACGGATTCTGGGAACGCAGTTTCCTAACAGTGGTATCAGAGCAACGTTGATTCTGCGTATAGGTTGGACGCAACCATGTTGTCCAATAAAACAGATCTTATGCGTGAATTGATGGATGGATAGAACGTAGATCTGTGCTAACCCTTGTTTTGCAGCGTTCTTATTCCACTATTATGGTCACTGGTTTTGTGTGATTGGATCCCACGATGGGTTTATTCGTGGTTAATATTGTTGTTTTAATATAGCATGTGAACTCCTTTATGGAGGCATAGGATTTGCATGTATTGGATCCCACGCTTGATTGATGCGTGATTAATTTACTGCAAATATATAGCATGTGAACTCCTTCACGGAGACATAGGGTTTATGTAATATATCTCAAGTAAATCTGTGAAGATGGTTCGTGAGAGCAGTTTTACAAGCAGTTTTCGACAGCAATCTAGAAGCAGTTTCAGAAGGCAGTTTTAGAAGACTGTTTCAGAAAATAGTTCTGGAAGGCAGTTGCTGATGGTAAATCGAATTTAGCTTCCGGGGCGCTGCCCCGGAAACCCCGCGGGGGGCGCTGCCCCCTCGATCCCCGCGAGCTGACCGGGCAGCTCGACCCCCGTTGCGTAGTGGCGACATAGAGCTAATCGGGTTCAATGAAGATTTCTTCACAAGAGTTGCAGCTTGACCATAATAGTGGGATTCCTATTTTATTGTAGTTTCCTTATTTATGTGTGATTGAATGATTATTATTGTTTCATGTTTAATGAATAGGACAACATGGATAATTATTCCTAGACCTATTTCAGATGTCTAGCTGCATGTTTAATTTATATTAATTTAAAATGATGGACAACTACATGTGTATTTAGAAATAAAACTAATTCCATAATTTGAAAACATAAGTACTTATTTTCTAAAATCATGATAATAGAATAATTTTATTATCTCCACATGTGGGTTTCACTAGTAAGGATGAATTAATCCTTGTCAAGTGTTCCATTATTTTTTATTAATTAAATTAAAAGTTTTTCTAAAAAATTATAACCCTCAATTTTTTTTTTAAAATTCTAAGTGGGAGAGGGAATTTATCAAGTATAAATCCCATGGTCTCCATCACTGGTTTGTAGATGATATGATTACTTTTGTGTGATGGCTCTAGTGTCATCCTCCCTATCGGATGTAGTTGATCATGGAATTATCAGTACAAACTTCTTTAAAAGAATGTTTTGGGTGATTGTTGGTATGGGTCACCTCTCCATCAGAGGTGTTCCTCATGGAACTCTTGACCTAGAATTAAGTGATGGTATACACTTAGCTATAAATAATAATATCCTCTCCATCTGAGTCACTGTTATTATTTATAGGACCAAAGCAAGTCAGTAGTTTAATTTTATTAGGCAAAGTATATTGCCTGGATAGTAAAATTAAAAAGGCAATTGTCTATCTGAACAAGTGATGGATAGTATATGGCTTCCCATCGAGTCATACTATTCGCGGTGTATCAGGTTGCTGGCGGATTCCTTTCAAATATGGTAGAGGGAACCAATATTTTCAACTCGAATCCATAGTAATTTTTGCCCAAACGTAATTATTTATGTTATGTGATTCTCAGGCTTTTAAATGGGTACTTTCAATCCACTTGCTGTTATACTTAAAGAAAATCAACTTACTGAACCAAACTATATAGACTGGAAAAGGAATTTGGATATTGTGTTAACTGCTGAAGAGTACAAGTTTGTGCTTACTGAAGAATGTCCTGAGCAACCTGGTGAGGGGGCAACCGCTGAGGAAACCCATGCTCACAAGAAATGGGTCAAGGCTGATGAGATGGCGCGGTGTTACATTTTGGCATCCATGTCAAATGTGCTGCAACATCAGCATCAGTCAATGGCCAGTGCCTATGACATGATGGAGAGCCTCCGAGAGATGTTCGGAGATCAAAGTCGTGCTGCTAGGCAGGTTGCCATGAAAGACTTGATGAACACAACCATGGCTGAGGGGACGCCTGTAAGGGATCATGTTCTTAAGATGATATCTCTTCTTAATGAACTAGAGATCCTTGGAGCTACAATCGACGGGGAAACCCAGGTCGATATCGTACTCCAGTCACTGCCAGAGTCTTTTAAGCCATTCCGCCTCAATTACAACATGAATAAATTTAAATATACTTTGGCGGAGCTGCTTAAAGAACTCCAGGCAGCTGAGGGTCTCAACAGAAAGTTAGGGAGTGCTCTTGTGTTTGAGAAAGGTTATGCTTCAAAGCCGAAAGGCAAGAAGAAAATGAAAAAGGCTCAAAAGAAGGCCGCGGGTCCTCTGCCAATCCAAAGGCCACGAGGACAACCGGGAAAGCCTAAAGGCAAATGTTTTGTTTGCAAGCAGCCAGGACACTGGAAGAAGCAATGTCCAGTTTATCTCGCCAGACAGAACAATCAGGGTAAATCTCATTTACTAGTTGTTGAATCGTGTTTAGCGGTCCGATCTACCGGTACCTGGTGTGTAGATACGGGAGCCACTGATCACGTATGCAATTCTTTGCAGGGGTTCCAGGGAACCAAGCAGCTCAGTGATGGAGAGATTTATCTATATATGGGAAATGCTATGAGAGCAGCAGCAGTTGCAGTAGGAGATCTACATCTTAGTTTTGGTAGAGATAGAATTTTAATATTAAGAAATTGTTTTTATGTACCTTCTATTAGAAGGAATTTAGTTTCAGTTTCTAGTTTAGTAAAGAATGGATATTCAGTTCATTTTAATAAAGTAGTAGTTATTAAAGAAAATAAACGTTTTATTTGTTCTGGTCAATTGGTGGATGATCTTTATATTATAAATCATATCTCTCCTATACTGCAACTTAATGAATTGAATAACACAAATAGTTTTCCATTTAAGAGAAAAGAACCTTCGAGGATGAACCAAACGCATCTTTGGCACTTACGCCTTGGTCATATTAATTTGAAAAGGATTCAAAGACTGGTTCAAAATGGGCCATTAGGCTCATTGGAAGTGGAGGCACTTCCAGTTTGTGAATCCTGCTTGGAAGGTAAAATGACCAAGAGGCCATTCTCGGCCAAGGGCTATAGAGCAAAAAAGCCGTTGAAACTGGTTCACTCTGATTTGTGTGGTCCTATGACTGTCCAAGCAAGAGGGGGATTTGAGTACTTTGTCACTTTCATCGATGATTACTCAAGGTATGGGTACATTTATTTGATGCGGCGTAAGTCTGAATGCTTTGAGAAATTCAAAGACTTCAAGGCTGAATGGAGAAGCGTCTAGGTAAATGTATCAAGACACTACGATCTGATCGTGGTGGAGAGTACCTCTTGGGAGAGTTTAGGGAATAATTATTGGAGCAAGGGATTACATCCCAATTGTCTGCACCACGTATGCCTCAGCAGAACGGTGTAGCAGAAAGAAGGAACAGGACTCTCATGGACATGGTAAGATCTATGATGAGTTACTCGGATTTACCAATTTCTTTTTGGGGACACGCATTAGAGATAGCTGCATACATTCTAAACTTGGTACCATCTAAGTCAGTACCTACTACTCCCACGGAATTATGGACTGGGCGAAAGCCTAGTCTGTGGCATATTCGGATCTGGGGTAGTCCAGCACATGTGCTGAAAGGGAACGCAAAAAAGTTGGAATCAAGAACAGAAGTATGTTTCTTTGTTGGGTATCCAAGAGGAACTAAAGGTGGTCTGTTTTATAGTCCTAAGGATCAGAAGGTTATTGTTAGCACCAATGCCACATTCTTAGAAGAGGACTATGTTATGGACTACAAGCCCAGAAGTCGTATTGTTCTAGAGGAAATGAGAGGAGAGACACAGAGACATACTTCTTCGATACCAACGGTACGAGAAGAAACACCACAAGAAAGAGTTATCGATATTCCATTACCACGTCGTAGTGGGAGGATTATCGAAACTCGTGTAGATCCCGAACCAACCATTAACACGCAGGTTCCTGAACGAGTACAACGTGTAGATAATGGTGTATTAGGTTTAGAATCTTCACAACGAAATATCAGTGATGCACAGACACGGGTTGTGCCTCGTCATAGTGGGAGGGTTATTATTCAACCTGACCGGTATATGTTCTTGGGAGAGTCTTATGACCGGGTCCCTGATGAACAAGGTACCGACCCCTGTTACTACAATGAAGCACTCCAAGATAAAGATGCAGATCTTTGGCAAAAGGCTATGAAGTCTGAAATGGAGTCCATGTACTCCAATTAAGTCTGGGATCTTGTAGAACCACCCAATGAAATAAAACCCATTGGATGCAAGTCGATCTATAAGAAGAAGAGAGGAGCAGACGGTAAGGTGGAAACCTTTAAAGCAAGGCTTGTTGCGAAAGGGTTCACTCAAAAAGAAGGAATCGATTATGAGGAAACTTTTTCGCCGATGGCAATGCTAAAGTCTATCCGGATTCTCTTATCCATTGCTGCACATTTTGATTATGAAATTTGGCAAATGGATGTCAAGACAGCATTTCTAAATGGGAATCTTGACGAGTGCATCTATATGATGCAACCAGACGGGTTCATTGCGAAGGGCCAAGAACACATGTTGTGCAAGCTTAAGAAGTCCATTTATGGACTTAAGCAGGCATCTAGGTCTTGGAATATCCGCTTTGATCAAACAATCAAGTCTTTTGGTTTTGATCAATGTGCGGATGAATCCTGTGTGTACAAGAAACATGATGGAAGAGTGGTGGTGTTCTTAGTACTATATGTGGATGATATCTTGCTAATCGGAAATGATGTAGGGATATTATCTTCTGTAAGGGTATGGTTGTCCAGTCAATTCGATATGAAGGACTTGGGAGAAGCCGGTCACATCCTAGGAATCAAGCTTATGCGAGATCGCAAGAATAGGATGTTGGGCTTGTCACAAGGCACTTATATCAACAATATTCTTGCAAGGTTTAGCATGCAAGATTCCAAGAAGAGATTCCTTCCCTTCAGACATAGAATTACTCTATCTAAGGATCAGTGTCCTAAGACAGCTGATGAGATAGAGAAGATGAAGGCAGTCCCTTATGCCTCGGCAGTAGGAAGCCTAATGTATGATATGCTATGTACTAGACCTGACATCTGCTTTGCTGTTGGCATAGTTAGTAGATATCAGTCTAATCTAGGGCAAGAACATTAGACTGCGGTGAAAAATATTCTCAAGTACCTGAAAAGGACTCGAGACTATATGTTAGTTTACCAAGCAGACAGTCTTGTACCCATTGGGTACACAGATTCTGATTTCATGTCAGATAAGGATTCCAGAAAGTCTACCTCAGGATATATGTTTACCCTAGGAAGTAGAGCCATTAGTTGGAGTGAGGTGTGTCACTTCATGGCTTTGAGTCTAAGTGGGAGATTGTTAGGGATGTATACTAAAAGCCATGCTTTATATAGTTAATTTATTAATTTAATAAAATCAGTTATTCCATTTTTATGAGAATCTGTGTGGGCAATGTTTGTATTATATTATTTATTTAATATTATGCATGTGTGTCTCTCATTCTACATAGTAGGTGGTTTGGTGTGTAGAGTTCGGCTTACACACGGAAGATTAGACCACCAGATATTGTAGAATGTAAGATTTTGGTTTACAGTCTTAGATGGGATTGGACACACCATCGGTAGGACTGCAGCATGGTGTTGTAGTAGGTTTGTCTTGACTGCGGGAAACGGTACAATTTCAACTCACTATGCTGGTACACTTTGTGTATTAAACAGGACCGACTTGGGGCAATTATCTTTATACTGACTTATAAGATAATTAATACCTCATGGCTATTATGAGCGCTTATGCTCTAAATCCTAAGTTAGTTTATAGACACGTACATTTGATATTTACACTTTGATCCCTAAAAGGGTGAGATCCTTAAATGGGTCAATATATCATTGGATTAGGTGACAATATTAATTGTATGGTGGATATTAATTAATGATGGAATCCATGTCTCAATTTTGGGATTGATGATATCCCCTTGAGAAAGCTTATAAGTTTTGATTATGTCAAACCCTGCAGGTGGATTTTGTATCCGACATATCAGATAAGTTAAGCAGAGGATCTCAAGGAATTTTAAGAGATTAATTAAATATGATTGTCAGTAATTATATTTAATTAATGGATATCTGTAATCTTAACATGGGGAGATAATAAGCATTTAATAACATGGAGCTCGAAATATATTTTTGAGATAAGGATAGGAGTGCAATTATAATTCTTTAGTGGTATGAATTATAATTTATGGAAATAGGAATTTGATTCAGTTCAAATTAGGGTTTCCTAATTCCATAAGGAAGCCTATTCCTTATTGACTTCTTATGGTCCCTATCGTAGCCTATATATATGCTGCCTTGGCTCTTCTCTCAGGTTAATTGCATGATTTCACATTCTAAGCTTCCCTTGACCTCCTAGCTTTCTTCTAGAAGGGTTTCCATCAAGCCCTAGTCTCTGTGAGCATTCAAGAGACATAGGAGTGAAGATCGCTAGCGTCGGACAAAGCTCACTAAAAGAACTTCGGACTGCTCGATACTGATCGAAAGTTGCTGAATTTTTTACACGACGTTCCTGACGTCGAGACGGAGCTGCTGTAAAAAATTCAAGTAAATCGGAGATCGTTTAGTCCTCCTGACGAACACATCTTTGTCGGATCAATGTGATCGGGATTAAATCGTCACATCAATCAAAGAGAGTGTTATAACTGGGATTAGAAAATAGAACGTAAAGAGGGAAGAGCAAAAAACATAAAGGATTTCGAAAGAGCCCACACTCAGTTCGATATTTTGGTAGCAAAGGAATACGGTAGAAGATCGTGAGCTGTTATCGAGCATGTGTTCTCGATTCGTCTACTACAGCAATCCGTTTTTGCAGTTCAAGGTAACCCTAGTTTCCGCCCTTGTAGGGTTATTGTAGCTCTCACCTAAATTTTTTGCAATACCAACTTATACGCACTGTCAACGGATTCTGGGAACGCAGTTTCCTAACAGAATCCATGAACACAAAACACACTACAACCTTGGCACATTCTAGATACATACATTGCATCCATGCAAAGATTTGGGGCTTTTGTGACTCCTAATCTAAGAAGATTATAAGGAATGAACTTAATCATACGTTCATGTTTCCCCTCGATCTAATCGTCCTTTCTCATCCATCCCGGGGATTGAGAGGTCTTCTTTTCTCAAAGATTAGCATGCATCATTCTAGCTTGCTAATCATACTTTGATCCTTTTTGGTTTATTTGTTTCAAGAACAATTCATGTCCCCTTTAGATTAGGGAAACTTAATTACTTGATATGTGATTAGACAATTTTTCCTAGGTTTATTTGTGTGATCTTTCACTTTTGCATCGTGTGATATTTGGCTTAGATCTTATGAATGATATCTTATCTTTTGATCTTCCATTTCAAGATTCTTATGTGATGTAATATACTGATGTTGTCAATATCAAGATGTAAAAAGTATTCTTTACTTTTCTAAAGATTTGCAGTGTGGAAGTAAAGGTCGAACCCACATAGATTGATTACTACAGCTCTTAATTTTAAAACCTAAGTCTAATTAATTAAGAAAACGGCTTTTGATTTGGTTTGAATTAAACTAAATAACAATAAAAATAAATCTAAACTATGAAAGCAATTAAAGTTGTTTTAAATAATATTTAAGGGAACCTAGGATTGCAAATCCACCACTAGCTTCATAATAGGAATATTTATGAATTACTTTAGCTTATTAAGTTGGATGATAATGGGGAATTGTAGCTACAAGCCCAATTCCTCCGACAAGAAGATATTCATGGTTCAAGCACCAACATAATCCATCTTCGGTTAGCACGAATTATCCCACACTAAACTAGGGTTGCGATCTAATCCGTCTAACCTAGGCATGGACTATTCGGATACTTGATAGCACAAATCAATAAAGCACCATCACATGTAAACAATCTAAACAAGCACAGCAAGAATAGATCGTTGAGCACATCACAGTCAAAATAGATCTAAGACAAGAATAAATTCTGAAAGCAATGATTTAGTCACTAGGAGTTCGATTTATTTATAAAAATCCTCTAAACATGTGACTGTCATCCATACATAATAAAACTAAACTAAAAACATAAATAAAACCCTATTACTCGTCTAGGGCTTCATTGAAACCCTAGATCTATGATCTAGCCGTCCATGGAAGTGATAGATAGCAAGTAGTTGATGGAGGAGGCCATGGGAACCCTTGGTCTTCTTCTTCTTCTTCTCCTTGCTTTTCTCCCTTCAATGGCTGGAAGTATGGTTGTAGAATGTGTGTGTATGGGTGTGTAACCCTTCAATTGAAGTAAATTAGAGTATATATAGATTTACAACAAGTTTTGGAAGCCTTCCTAACCCGAAACGAACTGAAACTGATGTAATTTACAGTCTAGACGTCGTTCAGCAGTTTCGTTTGCACAGGAGTCGTCAGTACACTGAAATACGCAACTTTGATTTTTCCACATATCGCGCGAGCGGGTCGCGCGAGCGCGACATTTTGTACTTCGCGCGCGCGGATCGCGCGAGCGATTCTGGGATTCTCGCGTGAGCGGATCGCGCGAGCGATTTCTGGATTTCCGTGCCCGCGGGTCGCGCGCGCGACTTGTCTTTTTCAGCTTCTTTAGCTCTGCTTTTTCACCCTGTTTAGCCTGGTTTAGTTGATTTCTTCCAAAACCTGTCAGAAATTATAAAACAAAGTAAAAATATACAAAAACAAGATAAAATGGTCTAACAAATGCACATTAAGGCATATAATTAGGATTAGTTCTCTCCCGATCATATACCTATCATAGTATTAATTGTCGAACCAAACATAGTAAAAGATGATCATTTGGATGCTAATTGAGGCCCGTCGAGAGACGGGGCGAGTTGAGGGTGTTTTAGTCGTGACAAAGGCTCATTTCTCTCTCGTACCAAAACCCCGAGCCAAGTTCTTTGGCTATGAAAGGCCGGTGCCCTTTATCTATTTGGGTGAGTCAAATTAGGTTTCTTGGTTCCTTAAAGACCAAGTGACGACTCTGTATCTGTTTTCAACAGACCTTTTCTTTTCCATTTTAAAACAATCTCAACCAAAATAAGAGGTGGAATTCCACGTGTCCACAATCTGGTGACTCTGCTGGGGACTTTCTTATTTTCTAAACAAAAAAATACAAAGGTTTGACTCATAAAAAGAACCCTTAAAATCATCTTATTACTGTATTTGGTTCACCACATTGCATGCTGCATTTCCCCTTCCGACTGTGTTTGAAACACGACGCTGACATTGTTCAGGTCTTGTTATGCCAGGGTACAAGTCACCGTAGATACTGTACCTTCCAAGGTATATCAAAAAGAGTAAAAACCTCCGTACTGTCTCCCTAATGGTATATTGGAACTCTCGTCAACGGACCCTCTTTGACTAAACCCAGCCTTTGCATATAGATTTCTATAGAACCTTTTATAGGACTGTTAATTTTTCCTTTCAGATAGGACAATGTGATATAAACTGTTGTATGCCTTGGTGGGATTACCTACGCGGTGTAGACACTTATGTGGCATAGAACATATCCTCTATCTTATGATTCCCAAGGCAATCACTTACATGTGACCACATTGAGTGACCTGCCTAGGCACCATGGTAAGGAAGTCTGCTCCATGTTCACAAAGATATACACCGCAAACCTTGTTTGTTCGTCCTAAGACATAGGAGTATGAAAACTTGCTAGACAGTATGATCACCGTCACATTTACTAGTTTCTCTCAGAAGCTCTGTCGAAATCTCCCAAATTTCCCAAATACCAGTTTCTTCCGAAAACTCTGTCCAACTCATTAAGATATCCCTGTTTCTCCTAGAAACTCTGTCTGAATCACCCAGATTTCCTAGAAATCCCTATTTCTCCCCAGATTACCCAGAAATCTCAGTTTCTTCTAGAAACTCTGATATACTTGTTTCTCCCAGAAACTCTGTCCAACTTACCCAAATATACCTGTTTTCCCAGAAGCTTTGTCCAAATCTCCTAGATTTCCCAAAAATCCCGGCAACTCCGTCCGAACTTCCCAAAACTTCCCAAAAATGCCTAGATGTGCCAATTTCTCCTAGAAATTCTGACTTTCCAATTTCTCCCAGAAACTCCGCCTAGATTTCCAAAACACTCAGATATACCAGTTTCTCCTAGAAACCCTGTCTACATTTCTCAGAAAATTCCGAGATATACCAGTTCCTCCCAAACACTTTGTCCAGGGTCACCTTGTTTCTCCCAGAAACTCAGATTTCCCAATTTTTCCCAGAAACTTTGTCCATATATCCCAGATGTAACCTGTTTCCCCCAGAAACTCTGTCCAAACTTTTCAGAATATCCCAAAAATTCCTGTTATTCATCGGTGGTCATACTGGAAAGTAAAGTTAGCACACTCTGTTTGGTTGGGATCTTACTTTCTTAGTTGTTATTTGCTAGAAATAGGGGCATCATATAGACTAGGGCTTACATCCGCATGATTGCCTCATTTGCATGCACCATTCTTGTCAGTCCGCACGCACTGTCTCAGTCAGTCTGTACACAGGTCAGTCCACGTTTGTTAACATCAATGTCATTGTCTGTCTAAAGTCATCACTATCGAAATCTAATATAATCCTCTCAAATCTGTAAGGTCACTATATATTCTCAAGATCAATAGTTGTGATCTTCATCTTGGGTTAGAAATTCAGTTAACTGTTGGCTCAGAATCAGTCTGACAGCTTATTTCAGCATGAATCAGGAAGAGTTGGAAAACAAGGTTATCGAGTTGGGGGCAACCATAAGCCAGCAGTCTGACAGCCTAGCCCATGTTCTGAAGTTCATGGAAGAATTGAGGCAGCAGTGGCTTCAACATCCACCCGGGTTTCCACCACCAGGGTTTGAACCACCTCCACATGAGAATAATGGGGAGGAAGACTGGTTTCAAGGGGTCCCACTACTTGCATATGAGAAAAAGCTCGAGGAGAAAATGGACAAGGTTGACAAGCTGGAAAGTGTGCTAAGGAAGAGCAAAGGGGTTGATGATTACATGCTAGACCTTGAAGGCCTGTTCGAACCCATCAAGCTAAGGCTGCCCGAGAACTTCAAGATGCCTGAAATTGACCGTTTTGATGGAACAGGGAATCCAAAAAGTCACATCAAGTTGTGCACGGGCATCTTCTAATCGATGGGCTGCACTCATGAGCACATTGCGATGATGTTCCCGCAAACCCTCAAGAATGTCGCACTATCCTGGTTCCTAACCCTTGAAGCCTCCAAGACCCGAGTCTGGGAAGATGTTGCTAGAACTTTTATTGATCACTACTCCTACAACCAAGAGTTTGATGTTACTATCTGGGACTTAGAGACGACCAGACAGAACATCAATGAGTCCTTCGCTGCGTTCTTGAGCAGATGGAGGAATAAAGTGGCCCAAATGATCCACAGACCCATTGAGAAAGAGCAAGTACGTATGCTGGTCAAGAATATGCAACCGGTATACCACGACAAGCTATTCTACCAATCCATCTCTACATTCGAAGAGCTGTTTGAAGTAGGCACCAGAATAGAGGATGCCATTAGAGAAGGAAAGTTCAAGAAGGATGAACCCCAACACTAGTCCAAGAGAGCCAACTACTCCCTGGACTCCCAGGGTATCAATGCACTTAGCAACCAACCAATGGCCTCCCCTCTCCATTTGTACCAGTCCATTCCACAAAATCGCCCTAAAGGCCTTAGCAAATTTTCCAAACTTGATGTTCCCCTTTCCACAGCCTTAGACCACCTACTCAAAAAGGGCCACTTGCAGCTCCTCCCCCATAAACCGCTATCGGATCCCATACCCTCCCACTAAAACATGAGCCTACGATGTGCTTATCACCAAAATCTAGGCCATGCAACGGATCAGTGCATCCGCCTCCGCCATGATATTCAAAATCTCATAGAGGATGTACCCCATCCTAATCCCATCTACTATCTTGGCTTGGACCAATCACTAGAATGATCCCTTTTGCTGATGCTAATGAATGTTGAAGTTACGCAGTAAAGTGATGGTGTCCGAAACTTCTGCCAATAAAAAATAATAATAATAAGTGAGTCACCGCGACACTCCATTTGAGACTAGGTCAA
This sequence comes from Hydrangea macrophylla, assembly GCA_033977485.1. NCBI lineage: Eukaryota > Viridiplantae > Streptophyta > Magnoliopsida > Cornales > Hydrangeaceae > Hydrangea > Hydrangea macrophylla. The sequence continues at coordinate 79,177,755 of CM066984.1, read as the reverse complement.
GTCTAGTCGAGTCTGTTGTTCGAGTCTTGTTGTCAAGTGTGTCTGTCATCGAGTTGTTGTGAGTCTGTATCGAGTAATGTAATCCCTTTCTTGCTAATGGAATGAAATCTCATTTTGCTTAATCTGATGTGTATAGTCATAAGTGCCTAAATTGCTGAACTGAAAATGTCACTTTTCAAATTACCATGGATATTACACTACTAATGAATTTTTGCATCAAACAAAAAAAAAATCCTGAAAGGTCAAAGTCGATTTCGCGCTGACACTGATAAAGGGTCGAGAATTGAATAGCCTTACTCTAAGAATTTAAAGATGCTATTGCCTCAATCTTCAAAAGATGTACTTGGAATTGACTTAGGGCTTGCCCAACATCCTTTTTCGCCATTTCAAAGCCTTGGGCCCAACCCAATTGATAGCCATGCAATCTGTACAATTGAAACCAATCCAGACTTAGTCCTTGATGGTAGCCAAACATTTCAGTAAGTTTCATCTCCACTTTCAAAAAAAGAAAAAGAAAAGAAAAGATAAAAGAAGAAAAGAAAAGAAAAAGCTCGCTAGGTTGAAACCCTGAAAGGGCGCCTAGGCAAAAGTTAGAGCTGAAAAGGTATTGATTTTCAAGATCTGACCTTAGCCAGTCAAAATGATGGGAAAAATGAAAGAAAGAAAATTTTGGTGATAGAGAGAATTGTACACTTCAAGGTACATCACAAGAATGTGTCTAGATCATATTTCAAAAAGCTCCGAACGACCACAAACAAATTCTGAGAGCTAACATGCACATTATGAAATTTTGAGATCGTGATCGAAAGATCTCACATGAATTGACTATGTCAAAAGAAAAATTGACTGGCTAGGCAAAAGTGAAAAGGAACAATCCTAAAAAGAAAAAGAAAAAGAAAAAGAAAAAGAAAAAGAAAAAGAAAGAAAAGAAAAGAAAAGAAAGGGAGACTGAAACTAAATCCTCTTGTTCAAGGCTACCACAAGTGACCCAAGTTTGTACTTCTTTGACGATTGGTTTGAAAAAACCCTCACACCTCAACCTTTCCAAGAAGCCTTGCCTTGAACTATGCCCGACCTGATTCCCACTCAGGGATACGTAGGCTACCGCATCAGTTCGGTCGAAACCATCATAATCAACCCCCTTTTCTTTCAAGACTTTGGCCCGAACTACGTTGGACCTGATCCCCGCTCGGGGGTACATAGGCAGACTTTCAAAAAGAAAAGAAGGATGGCTTGCTAGGTCGAAAACCCGAAAGGGTGCCCAGGCAAAAATTAGAGCTAAATCCAAAGTGAGCAATAACAAAAGAGAGAAAAGAGCTCGCTAGGTCACCTCACTGGTGCCTTGGCAAAAGTTATGAGCATCTGCGAGATTAAAGTTGCGGTCCTTGCCTCAAGCCAAAAATCATCTTCCACACTAGGGACAAACCTCGGCTACCCACCTCGTTTGCCTAAATTTTACTATCAACCCTTTATACAAGGGGCAAACTTCGGTCACCTACCTCGTTTGCCCAAAGCCTCCAATAAACCATTGTCCAAACTAGGGGCAAACTTCGGTCACCTACCTCGTTTGCCTATGAATTCCACTTCATATACCTCAAACTAGGGGCAAACTCCATTTGCCTAACATGATCCCTTCGTACCAAGGGCAAGTTTTCAAGTCACCAACTTGTTTTGAAATTTTTTGAAATAAAGTATCTTTTATTCTAAAAGCTAAGGCACTAATTCCAAGCACTTCTTGAGAGAAGTAGAGAATTGATTAGATCAATAGGGAAGAATTTTTAAAAACCAAATTTATCAACAAAGTGCTATCATATTAAGATGAGGAGTGAACATAAAAGATGAGCGGTGCATCGCTTATGACAAAGACACATTGAATTATGCTAATTTGGGCACTTCGTGTCGTTACTTCTGTCAAGTTAATCCTTGTTTGGTTAAGTCAGTAATAATCTGATCGAAACTGTATCAGAGTTCAATATTCATACAACCCAATCCAACTTTCCTCGTCAACAATGTTCCTGTGAAGTCCATTTGTCTTAATGGTCTCAAATGTGTGGGTTTAAAGTGATTCCCAAATTGTAAAACCTGTGGATACAAGCAGAAGTTCTGAACACCGTTATTGCACTTATCAAGGCTACAACATGATATGAGTCCCGAGAACCTCGACCATTGGTGACACCCCCAATCACAGTCACTTGTCTTCATAAATCAGTTCATAAGATACACTGGCTATCTTCTACTAGCTCCTCAGCAACCAAGCCAAAATGGTGTCACGAATGTTCTTCATCCCCAGCTGAATTAATCTATTCACAATGCAACCATTCTTTTCCTAGCCGAATCCTCTCATTCCCAATAGAGCTAGTTCATCTCTAGAAGAGTGTCCTGAACAAATATGGTGTATCTCAGTCAAGACTACATCCTTTCATCAGAAGAAAGAGTTGTTCATCCCCAGTAGATTCAATTTAATCCCCAGCAGGCATATCAATTCGTCAATTCTTTTGATCACAGTTAGTCCAACTGTTGGTCCAATCCATGACAGTCAAAGTAGTTTACTGTTGGCTCGTCATCTCGATTCGTACATCATCAGTTCAATCCATGACATTCACGGTAGTTCACTATTGACTCGTCATCTCGATTCGTACATCATCACTTCAATCCATGACAGTCACAGTAGTTCACTGCCGACTCATCATCTTGATTCGTACATCATCAGTTCAATCCATGACAGTTATAGTAATTCACTATCGACTCGTCATCTCGATTCGTACATCATCAGTCCAATCCATGACAGTCACAGTAGTTCACTGTCGACTCGTCATCCCGATTAGTACATCGTCAGTCCAATCCATGACAGTCACAGTAGTTCACTGTCGATTTGTCATCCCAATTAGTACAACATCAGTTCTTCTGATCAAGGTTCGTCCAACCATTGATCCAATCCATGATAGTAAAAGTAGTTCACTGTCAACTCATCATCTCGATTCGTACATCGTCGATTCTACTGATCACGGTTGGTCGAAGTATTAATCCTATCCATGATAGTCACGGTAGTTCACTGACTACTCGTCATCTCGATTCGTGAATCGTCAGTTAATTAATCATCATTAGTTTATCATCACTCCCAATTAAAAAATGTTGTGTTCATCATTTTCATTCAAAATCTTGGGCTTCCATGTCCATTAATGGGGCTTCAGTGTCCGTCTCCTAATTTCCAGGGCTTCCATATCCGTCGATTATCTGTCAAACTTCATCTTCGATTAACGTCTTCTGGGACCCCACATCCAATTACATTCGCTTGCAAATCATACTTCCCAAAATTCAAAAATTTACTCCAAGACCCAGAAACTTCAACACCTTGGTATCCTTATTAGGATCTACCACTGCATTAAAGTCAAGGAAACACTAGCATGACATAAGTCCACTCAGAGTGGCACATACCCCACAGCACCAGCTCATACTAGGACCAGAACACTAGGCATGATAGGACTCATGGAACAATTCATATCACGTCCATGCATTTCATATCATCCTTATAGCATAGCATCCACCTATTTTGTTGTGCGTGTTTGATTTGTTCCTTTGTGCCCCGAACTACGTCCTGGTCTGATTCCTCTTGGGATATATAGGTAGCTCACACAGAGTGCGACCAACACTAGCCTCAGCATCATTTTTTTTTCATCATTGCATCTTTTGCAACGCTTTTTATCCTAAATCTATAGCCGCCAAAAGACCTGTCTCTTCAAAGCTTTAGCACTCGCCTGCGACATGCGTTGCCTCGCAAGTTCATGCCAAAACGGGTAAACTGTAGACACCCCATTTTGTCGGCTATCAGATTTAGGAGACCCATAGTTTGGTGGTTCACAATGATCGAAAAAGACTCAAAAGGACTCCTGAAAGTTAGTTCTATTTCTCAAAATGCTCAGAATGACCAAAATGCCCCTGAAAGCCCGAAAACTTCCAAATTTGGACCAAAAGTTCTGGAAACATTCTATGTCATAAGAAAAGTAAGAAAATGAGTTTTTAAGTAAAATTAGATGGAATCGTCAGCTCCCAGAGACCCCCGGAAGTTCCCGAAAAGTACCCGTTGACCCGGTTTGACCGGGTTTGACCAGGGTTTGACCGAATTCGTCTGAATTCGTCGAAAAATTCCAAGATCATTTTGAATCATGTGAAAAGTATTAAAACAAGTTTTAAAAGAAAATCGGACGAAAACGTCAGCTCTTGGGAGCTCCTAGAGGTTCCCAAAACTTTATGAAGATCCCAGGTTTGACCGATTTGACCTAAAAGTTAACTTCAAAACAGGAGCATTGCAACAATTTTCAAACATTTTTCATGGATACTAGAGGTCAATAGCTTTCCAACGGTACATCGTACATAATTTATGGATTTAAAACAAGTTTATTATGAATTTCTGAAGGTAAAAAAGGCGAGCAAATTGGCTTTTATCGTGAATACCGTAAAACTTTTCAAAGTGACCTAACTCTGAAACATTTTATTTAGAAATTAGACTTCGATACCTTTCCAACAGTATATCATAAGCTCAGTTTGGAGTTCGTATGCATTTTTTGTGAATTTTAGACGAAATAGGGTCTTTTTGCAAATACCGGAACCTCTGGGGCTTAAATATAATTTTTTGGGGCATCTGAGGAGCAGTGCTGCGACGGCACTGGGCCACTGCCATAGCGGCACATGGCCAGTGCCACGGCGATACTCAACCCTCTCAAAGTCCATATTTGTAATTTATTTGGGGGTCCAATTTGATTAATTAAAAACCAAAACGATGTAGTTTTATGTTCACAGATGTTTGGGACCAATGAGAGCACTTTCTAAATCCCAAAACCTCCCCAAATTGGCCTATATAAACCCCCCTTTGCTGTTCATTTTAGGGTGGCCAAGTGCAAAGTCCATAGAATTTGTAGAGAGAAAAAGAGATAGAGATAGGTTTAGAAGAAGGAAATGGAGCTTCTCCCATTGATTTTCTATAAGAAAGTGAGTTTTAATATTGTTTTCTTCGATTGCCTCTCTTATACTTCACATTCCGAATACCCCCAATTACCATTCTTGAGCATTCTTGAGTTAGGAAGCTACTTCCATGTCCAAATGTCAATATCTATGAGTGAAGCACCAAGCTACAAGTCCAATATTACATTGATTATCATCTATTGATTGCTATTTACTTGCTTGTTTATATATATGTTCATCTCTTCTTACCTCATTTCTTTTTATTTTTCTTTATTTACTTACTTGTTCTTCATCATCTAAATGATGACATGAAGTTTGAGATGAGTGAATCCTTATGGATAGTAGCTCTTGACCTCAAAAACATGTTTAATAGATGATGATTATAACTTCAATACCTCCAAGGTATCCTTGAAGTTATGTTCGAAATAAAAATGAAGCTCTCCAATAATGTTGGGGGTTCTTGATGATGATTTTGATGTTGATATTTCAAGAGGTCATAATCTCTATTTGATGTTGAAAATATACTTTCAAAACCTCTATTTCAAAACCCCTCTCAAACCCTCTCATTTTGATCTCAAGAAGGAAAACTCAAGTTTTTCCCAAAATCTTTAAGACAGTGAGTCAAAACAGTGAATGATCTGAGCTCAAAGATTTCTCTAGAACTCAATACTCAATGCATGGATACAAGACTACTTGGAAAGTCTTCCTAACTCATTATAGAACACCCAGGATTTTTGGTTTGACTTGGAAATACTTGAAAGGATTCCATTTTGGTCCAAACATTCTCTCCAGATATTCTGCCTTTACTGTCACAGCAGCTTTCTCTTCTGATAGCAGAAGGGGTGATCACCTGGGGGCAACGTTTTGAACGTTGAGGAAGGCTCTTCCTCCTCCCAATCTACATCGAAAGGTAAGAAAGGGAAGAAGAAAGCTGGTACTGGTGATCCAAGTGTTAGACCAGTCCCTACGATTGTAAAATCTAAGGGAAAAGGCACGGGTAAGGGGAAGGTGGGTGGTCAAAGCAAAAAAAAAAGTGTTTCCAATGGGGCGAAAAGGGCCACTGGAAGAGGAACTGTCTAGAATTCTTAGCTACAAGAGTTCAAGGTATGATTGAATCACATGTGATTGAAGTAAGTTTTATTACGGATACTTCAAACATTTAATGCACTGATTCTGGTGCGACTAACCATATCTGTAATTCATTGTAGGGGTTCAAATCAACCAGGAGATGCAGTGATGGGAAGATCGTATTTACTCTAGGTTCTAGTGCAACCGTATCTGCGGTTGCTATAGGAGTGGTAGTTTTAGAATTTGAAGACAATAAGACTTTTGTTTTATCAGATGTACTTTACGTCCATTTGATGTGTCACGCCCCGACGTAGCATAATACAGGAAAGCATTTAATTTCCTTTATGGACTCGTAGGTCGTGACAAGTGAGTATGACCAAATTATCCCTGCAACAAAATAACTTAACAGCATTTCTAAAGGAAAGGATACTAATAAACATAAGCTCCGAAATTAAAACTTACTAAAACTATTACATAAGTCCAGGTTTTAGGCACAAAATGCCCTTATTAAAATGTCTAAAACTAGTTTATTACAACCCGAAATTAAAAAGACATAGGAAATATAAAGCAGCCTCCTGGAAAGTCCCCTGCCTCTAACTAGCATAGTCGAAATACCCTGGCTGCTCCTAACCCTGAAAATCTGGACATAGAGTCCAGGACACATCAACGCCGTCAGCTTATGAAAGCTAGTGAGCCAAATAATAAAGGGCTCGCAATGTATATATAAGCGAATAAACAACGGTACAATTTAACTTTAAAAGCAATAAATTCAAGGTTCCAATTCCAACATAGGTCGGGGGAATAAAATAAGTAATAAATATGCGACCGTGCATGAACAATGTAACATCTCATCTTTCTGACTCTTTTCTCTCAACAACTCAACTCAACCAAACCATTACCTCAGATACCAGGAATAATATCCGATCGATATCCAAACCGCACACCATACCATCGCTTCGGATACCAGGAATGATATCCGATCGATATCCGAAATGCGTGCCTTAGATACCAGGAATAATATCCGATCGATATCTAAGTCCTACACGACACTGTCGCCTCCAATACCAGGAATAATATCCGATCGATATTGAAGTTGCACACCAAACCGCCACTCTTTACTTTTTTCACGCTTTCTCACACACATGCATGTTGACACAACCTCGACCCTAATATGTATGTCAATGTTCACAGTTTGTAGTAACAATTATTAATCTCAAAGCTGGATACTCGTTCAACATAGATCTCGGCTTTAATCGTTCTTATAAGTCCAATTCCTAACAGTGAGCCTTTAAAACAGTATATCTGTCAAAGAGTTCCTAAAAACTTCCCAAAACATTTTCCAGACGGTCCCTGATACAAAAGTGAACAAACTGTCAAAACAGCCTCGTCGCGCGAGCGGTCCGCGCGAGTAAGGGGTCGCGCGAGCGGGCCGCGCGCGCGATTAGGCCATTTTTGTAAAATCTTTTAAAATTTCCTTTCTGCCCAAAAATACACACCTCGCGCGAGCGGACCGCGCGACTGAGCCCCGCGCGAGCGGGTCACGCGCGCGAGTTGTTGCAAAACCTCATCTTCTTCGTTTTTCCCCTATTTTCAATTTTCAAAACTGTCACAGACCCATTTTCAGATTCTGTTTCAAACATGTCGTGCAATATATGGATCTCTTCGGTTTTCTGCATAGATTAAGAATATGCGATCAATTTAAACAAAAACGGATTGTATCTCTAGATGTTCGCGATTAAAGTAAGGGTGTCAAAACTTCAAATCAACGGTACGTCGTGTTATGAATAAATTACTTCATAGGATTCGAACTGTAGCTTATTGGGACTAAGATCTTCCATTCCCAATTCACGGATTTTATTTTGGTTAAGTTTCATAAAACTCCAACTTTCAAACTTTGATGGTGTATCTATATATACACATATATATAAACACATATATAAACTGAAATACACTTATATAAACATGGTGAGTGAGTTTAAATTACTCACAGAGGGTGATTAGACTGAAAATTTGAGACCGATAATTTCCGTCATCGATTTTGTCGTTCGAATTCTCCTCCGTTCTTGAATTATATATATATGTATGTATTTGTATGTGTATATATATATATAATCTGAATATGTGTGTGTGTGTGTGTGTGTGTTGTTCTTGAGGGAGGGAGAGAAAGTTGAGAGGGATTGAGAGTTACAGAGGGTTGAGAGATGAGAGACTGTGAGATTGAGAGATACACACACATATATATACACTGGAAAATTTTGGGCTCCAAGAAAGCCACGGGAATCGCACGGTGTGGTTGAGCTCACGTGCTCCCACACCCAAGTCGCGGTATAGACGCAGATTAAAACAAAAATTGGTATTTTAGGGTTGAAATAAAAAATACAGAAAACCATATTAACATAGAAAATCAATTCCGGTTTATACAAAAATATCGATATTGTTTCAAAACCATAGAAAGTATTTTCTATATTTATAAAAATTACGGTTTGACCCCCAAACAAAAATTTATAAACAGAATTAAAATGAAATATTTATTTATTAATGAAAATAAAAATACAGGGTGTTACACTCTACCCACCTTAATAGAGATTTTGCCCTGAAATCTGAGCTAACTAATCCTGAAACAACTCGGGGTATCTAGTCCTCATGTCTGACTCTAACTCCCATGACGCTTCTCCCTCGTCATGATGCCTCCACTGAAGCTTAACCAAAGGAACGTCTCTTCTTCTCAGCCTTTTGATACACTGGTCAAGAATCCTCACAGGTCTATCCTTGTAGACAACATTCTGACTCGTCTCAATATCATCAAAATTTTCCTTAACATACTAACATGGAACACGCTATGAACACCAGACATCTTTGGTTGCAACGCGAGTCGATAAGCCACTTTTCCAACTCGCTCCAAAACCTCGAATGGTCCGATGAAACAAGGTGCCAACTTCCCTATTTTCTGACCCAAACGTACTACTCCCCGAATAGGTGAAACTTTAAGGAGGACGTGATCACCGATACTGAACTCCAAATCCTTTCGACGTCGATCCGCATAACTCTTGTGTCTACTCTGTGTAGTTTTCATTCTCTCCCTGACCAGTGAAATCTTCTCATTAGTCTCTCTCATCAACTCTGGTCCTAACAAGTCTCCCACTTTAGCCCAACATAATGGAGATCGACATGGTCGTCCGTACAAGGCTTCGAATGGTGCCATCCCAATACTCGAGTGATAACTGTTGTTATATGCAAATTCGATCAACGGTAAGTGAGTCTCCCAAGATCCTTCAAAATCGATTGCACAAGCTCTCAACATATCTTCCATAATTTGATTAACACGCTCAGTCTGTCCATCAGTCTGAGGATGGAAAGCAGTACTCATCTTGAGCGAAGTTCCCATAGCCTTCTGCAGACTTTCCCAAAATCCCGAGGTAAAACATGCATTGCGGTCTGATACAATCGACACAGGCGCACCGTGCAGTCGCACCACTTGCTGTAGGTACATTCGACTCATCCTTTCTACTGGGTAAGTCATATTGTACGCGATGAAGTGTGCGGACTTCGTCAGACGATCCACAATTACCCAAATCGCTTCATGATTCTGTTATAACCGGGGTAGTCCAACCACAAAATCCATAGTTATGTGTTCCCACTCCATCCTGTAATAGGTAAGGGTTGCAACAATCCCAAGGGTCTCTGATGTTCGGCCTTCACTTGTTGACAAGTCAAACATTTAGACACAAACTCGGCTACTTCTCGTTTCATCCCTTCCCACCAGAAGTTTCTCTTCAAATCCTTATACATCTTTGTTCCTCCTGGGTGTACTGTCAGACTCGATTTATGTGCTTCTTCGAGAATATCTTTTCTCAAATCTCCGGAATTTGGCACACACAATCTGTCTCGACATCGGTATCCTCCATCGGTCCCAACCTTCCATTCCGTAGGGTCCTTTTCTGACATCTTGGCGAACCATACTTGAAACTTCTCATCCTTCTTTTAGGCCTCGATAATTCGACTCACAAGTGTTGGTTGTACCATGAGGCATCCAAATTGTTGCCCGACACTTCCCTCAGAAATCTGCATATTATATTATGCGAATGTCTCTAAAGCTTTCCATTCCCTTATCATCAATGAAGCAACTATTCCTCGAGGTTTCCGACTTTGAGCATCAGCAACTACATTAGCCTTATTAGGGTGGTACTCTAATGAAAATTCGTAGTCCCTGATCAGTTCCATCCACTGGCGTTGCCTCATATTCAGCTCTTTCTGAGTAAAAAAATACTTGAGGCTCTTGTGGTCTGAGAAGAAATCAAACTTCTCCCCATAGAAGTAGTGTCTCCAGATCTTAAGTGCGAACACGACTGCTGCTAGCTCCAAATCATGAGTTGGGTAATTCAATTCATTTGGCTTTAACTGTCGTGAACCATAGGTGATATAACCTTACCGTCTTGCATAAGGACACATCCCAATCCTTGATAAGAGGCGTCACTAAAAATAGTGAACTTCTCACCATCCTTTGGTATCACAAGTACTGGCGTTGTTGTCAATCTCTCTTTCAATTCTAGAAAAGCGCATTCATGCTTATCAGTCCACTCAAACTTCAAATCCTTCTTAGTCAAACCAGTTAATAGGGCTGCTATCTTTGAAAAACCCTCTACAAATCTCCGATAATAACCAGCGAGTCCCAGAAAACTTCTGACTTCTGTAGCATTGGTTAGCCGAGTCCAATTCGCCACTGCATCAGTCTTTGAGGAGTCAACCGTGATTCCTTGTTATGAGATCACATGCCCGAGAAACTTAACTTCTTGAAGCCAGAATTCACACTTGCTGAATTTAGCATACATGCAGTGATCCTTGAGAGTCTACAACGCGATCCTTAGATGTTGTTCATGCTCTTCCTCTGACTTGGACTAGATCAAAATATCGTCGATGAAGACAATAATGAATTGATCTAAATACGGCTTGAATACTCTGTTCATCAAGTCCATAAACACAGCCGGAGCATTCGTCATCCCAAACGGCATCACTAAGAACTCATAGTGTCTGTACCTCGTCCTAAAAGCAGTTTTAGGTATGTCTTCCTTCCGCACCCTCAACTGGTGATACCCTGACCATAGATCAATCTTAGAAAAGGTCGTGGCTCCTTACAACTGATCAAACAGATCATCTATCCGAGGTAAAGGATACTTATTCTTGATAGTAACCTTATTCAATTCCCGGTAGTTAATACACAACCGCATTGACCCATCCTTCTTCTTCACGAATAACACTGGTGCTTCCCAAGGTGAAGTACTTGGACGAACAAAACCCAACTTCTCAAGTTCTTAAACTTGTTCCTTCAGCTCCAATAACTCTATAGGGGCCATCCTGTAGGGAACCTTGGTTATAGGTCGAGTGCCTGGCACCAGTGCCACACGGAATTCTATGTCCCTCACAGGTGGTAACCAAAAATATCTTAGAATACTTCCTCGAACTCTTTGATCACCAGTATTGATGACACTGTCACCTCTGTACTGACAACCTCAATGTTTGCTAGGCATCTGGAGAGGAACATATCACCCGAAGGGTTACATTGGAAATCAAAGAGTCGATTCCCATTGTCCGCAAATGTGGTCCTCTTCCTTGCACAATCCAACTTCGCATGATTCTTCTCGAGCCAATCCATTCCTAGGATTATATCGAACTCCTTCATTGACAGAACCACCAATCTTGCCAAAAGTTCACGGTCTCCTAACCATAGAGGACAATCCTTACATATATGTAATAACTTGACGTGGTTCCTAAGGGTGAGGCAGCACTCAAAGCTTCATCTAAACGTTGCGGTACTATACCCAACTTTTGAACAATCTTAAGAGATATAAAGGAATGTGTAGCACCCGTGTCAAATAAAACTTTAACATGAGAGTTAAACAAAGTTAGAGTACCTGCCACTGTCTGTTGCTCGGACAATCCCTCCTCATAAGTACCTTCTTCGTACTTTGTTTCTTCATAACCTGCAGCCTCGCGAAAAACAGCATTCAGGCGGGCCTGTCCTTGCTGACCATGATTACCTCTTCTAGGAGCCTTGCAGTCCGGACTTATGTGACCTGGCATGCCACAATTATAGCACACAACTCTCGGACGATCAGCACGCCTAGTTACTCTGCAATCTAGCTCGGTGACCGGGATTACCACAATTGAAGCAGTTATTGTTGTTGTTCCCTCCTGTTGCTCGAGGCGGATACTGCTGTACTGCTTGTGTCTGTTGAGGTTTCTTCCCTCCATCCCAAGTCCTTTTCTGTCCCCGAGGGTACCCTGGTTTCTGTCCAGAATAACCCTTCTGCGGAGGTCGATTTCCAAATGGCTTCGAATTCTGACAACCATCATTCTCTAACCCCGTAGTCAATCTCACAAGAGCTTCAAATGACTGGCCCAGATGTCCCATAGTCAGATATCAAAGAGACAAGTTGAGACCCCGGTGATACTTCTTGATTTTCCTCTGGGGTGTGTCCACCATATGTGGAGCAAAGCGAGACAGACGCTCAAATCGAGTAGTGTACTCACGGACAGTCAGATTCCCTTGAGTCAATTCCATAAATTCTTTCTCTCTCTTATCCTTCTCTTCTTCAGGAAAATACTTCTCAAGAAATCTTTCCTTGAACACCACCCACGGCATTCTCCTTGCAGCTTTTTCCCCTATGGTTGCCTTTTCTGCATCCCACCACTCAGCCGCTGCATAAGACAGTTGAAAGATAGCCAGACGCTTCTTCTCCAGATCCGTGCACTCTATGGTCTCAAAGATACGCTCCATCTGGCGTAGCCACTGTTCCGCTTGCCAGGGTTCATCAGTCCCAGCAAAATACTCAGGTCGCAGAGCGCGAAACTCCTTGAGAAGCTTGTCTCCAGTCGGGTGGGCTTGCCTCCCATTCCCGTTATGATTCCCATTCTGATTATTGTTCATTGTGTTCTGATTGCTAACCCTCTCCAATCTCATTACAAAAGCCTCAAACATTCCGGTTGCGTTTACTACCGGGGGTACAACTTCAATAGCGGGACGATTCCTGAGATTTCTTCTAGCCATATAATCGAGAGAACGGTACCTATCCATTGATCAACAAGAATTCGGTCAATCTCTCGAGAAGAAAGAAATTTCTCAATAATAGAAAGCGACTAAACACGGAATGAAGTCGAACTATCTTATCTTAATTCTATCTTAACGAGAGATCCTATGTGTTCTGGACAATTGGTCGAGCCATAACCTGGCTCTGATACCAAAAAGCCTGTCACGCCCCAACGTAGCATAATACAGGAAAGCATTTAATTTCCTTTATGGACTCGTAGGTCGTGACAAGTGAGTATGACAAAATTGTCCCTGCAACAAAATAACTTAACATCATTTCTAAAGGAAAGGATACTAATAAACACAAGCTCCGAAATTAAAACTTACTAAAACTATTACATAAGTCTAGGTTTTAGGCACAAAATGCCCTTATTTAAATGTCTAAAACTAGTTTATTACAACCCGAAATTAAAAAGACATAGGAAATATAAAGCAGCCTCCTGGAAAGTCCCTTGCCTCTAACTAGCATAGTCGAAATACCTTGGCTGCTCCTGACCCTAAAAATCTGGACATAGAGTCCAGGACACATCAACGCCGTCAGCTTATGAAAGCTAGTGAGCCAAATAATAAAGGGCTCGCAATGTATATATAAGCGAACAAACAACGGTACAATTTAACTTTAAAAGCAATAAATTCAAGGTTCCAATTCCAACATAGGTCGGGGGAATAAAATAAGTAATAAATATGCGACCGTGCATGAACAATGTAACATCTCATCTTTCTGACTCTTTTCTCTCAACAACTCAACTCAACCAAACCATTACCTCAGATACCAGGAATAATATCCGATCGATATCCAAATCGCACACCATACCATCGCTTCGGATACCAGGAATAATATCCGATCGATATCCGAAACGCGTGCCTTAGATACCAGGAATAATATCCGATCGATATCTAAGTCGTACACGACACTGTCGCCTCAATACCAGGAATAATATCTGATCGATATTGAAGTCGCACACCAGACCGCCACTCTTTACTCTTTTCACACTTTCTCACACACATGCATGTTGACACAACCTCGACCCTAATATGTATGTCAATGTTCACAGTTTGTAGTAACAGTTATTAATCTCAAAGCTGGATACTCGTTCAACATAGATCTCGGCTTTAATCGTTCTTATAAGTCCAATTCCTAACAGTGAGCCTTTAAAACAGTATATCTGTCAAAGAGTTCCTTAAAACTTCCCAAAACATTTTCCAGATGGTACCTGATACAAAAGTGAACAAACTGTCAAAACTGCCTCGTCGCGCGAGCGGGCCGCGTCCGCGATTAGGCCATTTTTGTAAAATCTTTTAAAATTTCCTTCCCGCCCAAAAATACACACCTCGCGCGAGCGGACCGTGCGAGCGAGCCTCACGTGAGCGAGTCGCGCGCGCGAGTTGTTGCAAAACCTCATCTTCTTCGTTTTTCCCCTATTTTCAATTTTCAAAACTGTCACAGACCCATTTTCAGATTCTGTTTCAAACATGTCGTGCAATATATGGATCTCTTCGGTTTTCTGCATAGATTAAGAATATGCGATCAATTTAAACAAAAACGGATTGTATCTCTAGATGTTCACGATTAAAGTAAGGGTGTCAAAACTTCAAATCAACGGTACGTCGTGTTATGAATAAATTACTTCATAGGATTCGAACTGTTGCTTATTGGAACTAAGATCTTCCATTCCCAATTCACGGATTTTATTTTGGTTAAGTTTCATAAAACTCCAACTTTCAAACTTTAATGGTGTATCTATATATACACATATATAAACTGAAATACACTTATATAAACATGGTGAGTGAGTTTAAATTACTCACAGAGGGTGATTAGACTGAAAAATTCGAGACCGATAATTTCCGTCATCGATTCCGTCGTTCGAATTATCCTCCATTCTTGAATTATATATATATATGTATGTATTTGTATGTGTATCTATATACATAATCTGAATATGTGTGTGTGTGTGTGTGTTGTTCTTGAGGGAGGGAGAGAAAGTTGAGAGGGATTGAGAGTTAAAGAGGAGAGACTGTGAGATTGAGAGATACACACACATATATATACACTGGGAAATTTTGGGTTCCAAGAAAGCCACGGGAGTCGCATGGTGTGGTTGAGCTCACGTACTCCCACACCCAAGTCGCGGTATAGATGCAGATTAAAACAAAAACTGGTATTTTAGGGTTGAAATAAAAAATACAGAGAACCATATTAACGTAGAAAATAAATTCCGGTTTATACAAAAATATAGATATTGTTTCAAAACCATAGAAAGTATTTTCTAAATTTATAAAAATTACGGTTTGACCCCCAAACAAAAATTTATAAATAGAATTAAAATGAAATATTTATTTATTAATGAAAATAAAAATACAGGGTGTTACATGATGAGACATACTTTAATTTTTGTTTTAGATTTATCGAATAAAAATTATTCTTTTCATTTTGGAACAGAAGTTGTCATTAAAAGAAATTGTTCTTTTATATGTTCTGATGTTAAAACTAATGGCTTGTATGTGATTACTCCCAATATTTCTAAAGATTCTTGTATAGAACTTGATACGCCTGAAATTGGCTCTGCTCTAGGATCGGGCAGCTCTCTCCAACCGACCCCGAGCGGTTCTACACAGTGACAATACTGCTCGGGAACCACTCGGCTCGCCCAGAGATGCATCCCAAACAGCTCAGACTCCAACAGTTTCCTATGCCAGTTAGGACATCTTCTAGATACACATAAACAGCTTCCTAATCAGAATAGGAAACCATCCGAATATGCAGCTACCATTAAGGATGTTAATAGTTTCTTAAACGGACTAGAATTCCTTATACGAGTAGGTCTCTTGTATCTATAAAAGAGACCACTCACCCCCATTAGAGGGGATCCCAATAAAAAAATCTCACCAAGAGAAATACAATACACTGTCTAGCCTCTCTCCTAAGAAATCCTAACGCCACCCTGCACGACTGAACCTAGGTAGTTCCAGTCACCATTGTTGGATCACTAAGGTCCCTGCAGTAGTCTTATTTCATATACTAGAAGTGCTCAGATACACACGTAGACTTTGGTTCCTTCATTAATAGGGCCGAACCACATACAAAAAACTGCTCTCTCATTGTCCCTCTCTCCTTAAACTGCTCTAATTCATCTTAACCAAATTTTAGCATCATCAGCTTGGCGTCGTCTGTGGGAAATGACAGATTTCTCAAAAAGAAAATCATTTAACTAATTGTCATGCCTACGAAGTAGGGTAAGAAGGTTGCAAAGCAAGCCAACCGGGATGTTCTGCTGGTCTCGGTGTCGGCTGTAGCGGTCTTGACACCGGAGCAGATCACCATGACCCTCGCACAGCTCTTGAAGATCCAGCATCAAACCTAACAGCAGATCGAAGCCCTACTGGCCCAACAAAGTAATCCTGTTGTGGCCAGGAAATAGGCCGGGAATGTTGCGTACGGTCGGGAACAGATCTTGACCAAACAACATGCCCGAGCCAACCCGTCCCGCATTCAGGATACTGAAGACATCAACGGTAGGCGTGCTACTCGAGAGGAGAGGGAGGAGTGTATGACCCGGGAATCAGTCTAGGGTCACTCGGTCAAGAACCAAGGTGTCCATGGGCACCCGTTCAGCCGGAGTCATAGCCGATCCCAATCCAAGGGGACAGCGCACTGCCATGAGAAGGAAGCCTCTTCTACTGACCCAACCAACATCCTGGATACATGTGTCGGGGAAGTGTGATGACCCGTATCAAGAATTTGGAGAAACAGATCAACGGCATGGCCAAAAACCTAGGCCAGGATGCTACTTATATCAATACCAAGATAGAGTCGCCGTTCTCCAGCCAAATCACAAAGTTTTCCCTCCCGTGTAAATTTAAACAACCTCAGCTTGATTCTTACAATGGCTCTGGAAGCCCGGTCGACCACGTCCGGATCTACAAGGCTCAGATGGCCCTGGTCTCCAATGCCGATGAACTGTATTGCCTAGACTTCCCTAGCACTTTGAAGGCCCAGCCGCGCAATGGTCCACTCCCTGAAACCCCGATTAGTCAAAGATTTTTAAATAGCTAAGCAAGCAATTCATCAACCAGTTCATCGGTATTCATGAACGGCCAAAGCCTGACATATAATTGCTGACTGTCAAGCAAAGGAATAATGAGTCCCTCAAGAAGTTCACTGACCGGTTTAACCAGGAGAAGCTCGGGATCTATGATCTTGACGAAATCATCACAATTACAGCCTTCTGCTCGAGAGTTCAACACACCAAGTGTGCCATATCGTTTCATAGAAACCGACCGAAAACCTTGGTTGAACTCGCAGAGAGGGTCGAAAAGCATGTTGACACTAAAGAATTTCTAAAAATGAAAGACCCCGGACATGTAGGCAATGAGCCTTCAAGAAATAAGCAAAAGCGAGATCAGCCTGAGAGGAGCAATGCAAAGAAGCCCGATAGTTCTGGCCGTTTTTTCGGTTCACAGTGGTCCGGGTCCAGCACCCCCGACCCGACCTCCAGTTCACAGCAGTCTAAGTCTGGCAGCCTCGACCTGACCTCCAGTTCACATTGGTCTAAGTCCGACAGCCCCGACCTGACCTCAGTTTGTATCAGTCAGGATCCAGTGATCCCGACCTTGCCTCCAACTTAGAATAATCAGGAGCCCGGTGATCCTGACCCGACCTGCTGTCTCCAATAGATCAGTTGAGTCCAACTGTAATGATACTTTCACCCGACCATAGAACAAAGCTTAGACTGCCAAAGGGATGCTACAAAGATTCAGATCGCCTATCAACTCTTTGTCGATCCTCGGAGCACAAGAAAAAGACCTCAGGCTCAACTCTTGAAGCACTAAAAAGACCTCGAGCTCAACCCTGTAGCAACCAAAGACCACTATTATGCAGTTGGCAAAAGACATCGAGATCACACCCGAGGCACCTAAAAGACCTCAGGATTACACCCGAGGCACCAAAAAGGCCTTGTGATCGCTCACGAAGCATCAGTTTTGCTTAGGTCCATAACCTACGATGGGGGCAAATCCCCCTAGGTGGCTGATGATAGCAAACTTGAAAAGACCCTAGAAATACCAACATTCTTGGTAGGTTACCTATAGTCACAGTCTCTACATACCTTCGTCTTAGCAAAAGCTTAGGGGGTAGGAAGGCATAATGAACTAAACAGGTAATCACACCAGGTATTTACAGGCCTTGGGGGTTAACTAAGTTAAACTCTTAGACAACCTAAATGCCTACAATAGTCAGAGGCACCAGCTCCACTAAGGTCCAAACTGACAATAGAGGAAAACCTCTTAGGTTGGCCCACAATAGAGAAGCAAAAGACCCTAAAGCAACATGCTTTAGGTCGACTCTACCAGCATGGTCAAGCTCTTCTCCCAATAGTCTTGATGAAGGCTGGCTGGGCAGAAGATAACCATCCTGGGGAGTTAACATAAAAGCACCCTAAAGCAATACACTTTAAGTCAGCTTGCCCAATATGGTCAAGTTTTTCTACCCAATAGTCTTGACGAAGGCTAACTAGGCAAAAGATAACCATCCTGGGAGCTAACTTAAATGAAAGACTCTGAATTAGGCCAAGTCTCAACTCTAGCCAATTCCCGAGCATTCAGATAGTGGAAAGTGGCATTGAACAGATTTCCAAACTTGTCCCAATATAGCATCCGGCCAACCTTGGAAATGGGGGATAACTGATATGCCCGGAATTGGCTCTACTCTAGGACTGGACGACTTTCATCGACTGACCCTGAGTGATTCTACACATTGACAATACCACTCGAGAACCACTTGGCTCGCCCAAGACGTATCCCAAACAGCTCAGACTCTAGCACTTTCCTAAGCCATTTAGGAAATCTTCCAGATACACATAAATAGTTTCCTAATCAGAATAAGAAACCATTCTAATATGCAGCTACCATTAAGGATGTTAATAGTTTCCTAAACGGACTAGAATTCCTTGTACGAGTAGGTCTCTTATGTCTATAAAAGGGACCGTTCAACCCCATTAGAGGGAATCCCAATAAAAAAATCTCACCAAAAGAAATACAATACACTGTCTAGCCTTTCTCCTAAGAAATCCTAAATACCACCCTATACAGCCGACCCTTGGTAGTTCCAATCACCATTGTTGGATCACCAAGGTCCCTGCAGTAGCCTTATTTCATATAGTAGAAGTGCTCAGACATACACGTGGATATAGGTTCCTTCATTAATAGGGCATCATCATATCTCTCTATCCTTAAACTGCTCTAATTCATCTTAACCAAATTTTGGCATCATCAGAACTTAATAACTCAATGGTAACTATACCATCTAAAAGAAAGGAACCTTCAACTAATCCAACAAGGCTTTGGCATATGAGGCTTGGCCATATCAATCTAAATAGAATTGGCAGGCTAGTCAAAGAAGGGGTCTTAGGTGATTTGGTTCTCGAACCAATAGAAGGTTACGAGTCTTGTTTAGAGAGTAAGATGACCAAAAGGCCCTTTCTTGTAAAGGGCAATAGGACCAATACATTGTTGGAATTAGTTCATACTGATGTGTGTGGACTAGTAAATATTATAGCAAATGGTGGATATAAGTATTTCATAACATTTACTAATGACCACTCTAGGTATGGATATGTGTACCTAATGTAACACAAGTCTGAAGCCTTTGAAATGTTCAAAGAGTTTAGGGCTGAAGTGGAAAAGCAATTGGGCACACATATCCAGGCCATTCGATCTGATCGAGGTGGCGAATACCTCTCTAATTAGTTTATTGATCACCTCATACAAAATGGGATTCTGTCACAGTTGACTGCACCTGGTACGCCTCAGCAGAATGGTGTAGCAGAAAGAAAGAACCAAACTCTTTTAGACATGACTAGATCGATGATGAGTTATTCGGAGTTGCCATTATTCCTTTGGGGTAATGCTTTGGAAACTACTGCGTACATATTGAATCTAGTACCAAGTAAGTCTGTTCTCAGGACACCATGGGAGATATGGATTGGGTGCAAGCCTTCTTTGTAACATCTCCGAATATGCAGGTGTCTGGCACATGTGCTGAAAGGAAAGATGAGCAAATTAAATTTTAAATCAGAAGTATATTATTTTGTAGGGTATCCAAAGGGCATTTATGGATGGTATTTTTATGATCCAAGATAACAGAAAGTGTTTGTTAGTATAAATACTGTTTTCGTGGAGGATGATTATATCATGAACCATAAACCTAAGGAAAGAATAGATCTTAGAGAGATAGAAGGAGAGCCTTCAATCCTACCCGCAGTTGATAGCGATGTAAGATAAGAAAATACCACTTCTTTACCCATTTTTGCACCGGTACCTCATCATAGTGGGAGGATTATCAGCTAGCCTGATAGATATATGTTCTTAGGAGAAGTTTTTGAAGCTGTCTCCATAGAATATGAATCTGATCCTGCCATGTACGAAAAGGCAATGGCTGATGTAGACTCAGCTCATTCTATGAAGGCTGAATTGGAATCTATGAATTCTAATCAGGTCTGGGATCTTATAGAACTTCCAGCCAATATTAAACCCATTGGCTGTAAGTGTGTCTATAAGTGGAAAAATGGATCTGATGGAATGGTTGAGACTTTTAAGGCAAGGCTTGTAGCGAAAAGTTATACTCAGAGGGAGGGCATTGACTATGAGAAAATCTTCTCACCGGTAGCCATGCTCAAGTCCATCAGAATACTCTTATCCATTGCTGCATGCCTAGATTATAAGATCTGGTAGATGGACGCCAAGAAAGCATTCTTGAATGGCAATCTTGAAGAGGACATCTATATACAACAACCAGAAGGGTTCATAGCTGGTAGGAAAGGTAGCTTGGTATGCAAGTTATAAAAGTCCATTTATGGACTTACGTAGACATCCAGGAGTTGGAACATTTGTTTTGACTAAGCGGTCAAAACGTTTGGTTTCATACAGAATCTAGATGAACCTTGTGTATACAAGAAGTGTGAAAGAAAAGTGGTGTCCTTTCTTGTTCTTTATTTTGATGACATTCTACTCATTGGGAATGTAACGGCATTGCCAACGGTTAAGGTTTGGCTAGCTAGTACTTTCAATATGAATGATCTAGGAGAGACGAGTTACATCCTCGAGATAAAGCTCTTTCAGGATCGTAAGTTAAAGATAATGGGATTATCTTAACCTGGTTGTATTGATAAGGTGCTAACTAGGTTTTCAATGGATAATTCGAAGAAAGGTTTATTACCTTTCAGGCATGGTTTAGCGTTTTCCAAGGACCAGTGTCCTAAGACACAGGAGGAGAGGAATCGCATGGCAGGAATTCCCTATGCTTCGGCAGTGGGAAGTCTCATGTATGCAATGTTATGCACTAGACTAAATATCTGCTTTGCCATTGGCATAGTTAGTAGATATTAGGGGTGTCACTAGGAACGGAATTTCCGATTCCGAGCCGAAAAATTCCGATTTTGGAAGCAAAATTTGTACTCCGAATTCCGAAAATTCCGAAAAAAATTGGAACGGAATTGGAATTGTTAT
Organism: Hydrangea macrophylla; assembly: GCA_033977485.1. Classification (NCBI taxonomy): domain Eukaryota; kingdom Viridiplantae; phylum Streptophyta; class Magnoliopsida; order Cornales; family Hydrangeaceae; genus Hydrangea; species Hydrangea macrophylla. The sequence continues at coordinate 79,156,139 of CM066984.1, read as the reverse complement.
TAGAATTCCGAAAATTCCGAAAATTCCGAATTTCCGATCCGAAAATTCCGAAAATATTCAGAAAGAATTCCGAATAGAATTTTCTAAAAATATTCCGACAATATTCTGAGTTCTTATATTATACAATGTAAATATGTAATACATATATACTATGTAACCATGTTTGATATTTTTTTTAGGTGTTGATATTATGGACTTAATGTGTTTTAAGTGTTAGTTGTTGCTTTAAAAAAAATGTGTTGTATTTTATGTTGGAAATTTGTAATAGCTGTGTGGATTATTTTTATTGTGTAGGCAGTGGTTGGAAAATTCTAAAATATTCCAAAAAATTCCGAAAATATCCGAAAATTTCCGATTCCGAAAATTTTCGAAAATTCTGAAATTCCGAAAATTCGGAATGGAATTCGGAAAGCATAAGTAGATTCCGAAAATTTTGGAATTTTTTCCGAAATAGCCTATTCCGTTCCGTTCCGTCCGAATGACACCCCTAGTAGATATCAATCGAATCCAGGTCCATGAGCACTGGTGTGGACACGCGGAATCCGTCGTCCACTCCCGATTTTTCCTGTTTGTTTCCGGGGTTTCGGAATTGATTTTTCTTTGTTTTGAAATTGATTTGAAAGAAAACAAGAGGTTGATTTCGAAGAAAAGAAGGTCTTTTGAAAACAGATACAGAGTCGCCATTTGGTCTTTAAGGAACCAAGAAACCTAATTTTGACTCACCCAAACGGATAAAGAGCACCGGCCCTTAATAACCAAAGAACTTGGCTCGGGGTTTTGGTACGAGAGAGGAAGGAGCCTTTGTCACGACTAAAACACCCTCAACTCGCCCCGTCTCTCGACGGGCCTCAATTAGCATCCAAATAATCATCTTATACTATGTGTGGTTCGGCAATTACTATTCTGATAGTATATTACATTACATAAGAATCTTGAAATGGAAGATCAAAAGATAAGATATCATTCATAAGATCTTAGCCAAATATCATACAATGCAAAAGTGAAAGATCACACAAATAAACCTAGGAAAAATCGTCTAATCATATATCAATTAATCAAGTTTCCTAATCTAAAGGGGGCATGAATTGTTCTTGAAACAAATAAATCAAAGAAAACAAAGATGCTTAGCAAGCTAGAATGATGCATGTTATTCTTTGAGAAGAGAAGATCTCTCAATCCCTGGGACGGATGAGAAAGGATGATTAGATCGAGGGGAAGCATGAATGTGTGATCATGATCATTCCTTATAATCTTCTTAGATTAAGAGCCATGAAAGCCCCAAATCTTGCATGGATGCAATGTATGATCTTAAAATGTGCAAAGGTTGTAGTGTGTTTGTGTACATGAATTCCTAGAATGACTTATAAGTCTAGAATATGTATGAATGAATGAAATCAACATGAGATATGTACCAATGTAGTATGAACTACTTCCTAAGATATGAACTAATTTGGAATGTATATAAGCATCAAATTAAAGAATGAAAGTTAAAATGAGCTTGCTGTGAATAGTGGACAGAACAGTAACATGATCTTGTGAAAATGGAAAAGAGGGGTTAGGAATGTTTTCAATGCATGATTTTTTATGGAGATCCTCCTTATTATGTCTAGAACACAACCCAAAAAGCCAATATTTAATAACTATCACAGATTGAGAGAAATCACATAAACAACAAAGGTCATTTAGAAACAGAGTCCGTACTATCGACTGAAATGTTAGAAAATCTTAGAAAATGAAAACGAATGAAAAATAAGTTAGGACCACTCCTTTTGGAAAAGTTTTCTGAAATAGAGGTTGGAAGTGGACCTAGCTGCTGTGACAGCAAAAACAGAATGTCTAGAAGGAATGTTTGGATCCAAATAGACCATTTCCAAGTACTTCCAAGTCAAACCAAAAATCATGGGTTAGGAAGACTTTCCATGTGGCCTTGCATCCATATGTTGAGTATTGAGTTCTAATAAAATCTTTGAACTCAGATTATTCACTGTTTTGAAAGTTTTGGGAAAAACTAGAGTTTTCTTTCTTGAGATTAAAATGAGGGGTTTTAAGAGGGGTTTTGAAGTAGATGTTTTGAAAGCATATTTTCAATACTCAATGAAGATTATAGCCACTTGAAATTTCAACATCAAACTCATCATCAAGAACCTCCAAGATTGTTGGAAAGATTTATTTTTATTAGAACATAACTTCAATACACTTCAAGAATACCGTGGAGGTATTGAAGTTATGATCATCATCTATCAAACATGTTTTTGAGGTCAAGAGCTACTATCCATAAGGATTCACTCACCTCAAACTTCAAGTCATCATTTAGATGATGAAGAACAAGTAAGTAAATAAAGAAAAATAAAAAAGAAATGAGGTAAGAAGAGATGAACATAATATGAACAAGCAAGTAAATAACAATCAATGGATGATAATCAATGTGATTTTGGACTTGTAGCTTGGTGTTTCATTCATAGATTTTGACATTTAGACATGAAAGTAGCTTCCTAACTCAAGAATGCTCAAGAATGGTGATTGGGGGTGTTTGGGATGTGAAGTATAAGAGAGGTAATGGAAGAACACAAGATTAGAACTCACTTTCTATAGCAAAATAGTAGGAGGAAGCTCCTTTTCTCTCTTCTAAACCTATCTCTATCTCTCTTCTTCTCTACAACTTTTCAAGCTTTTGCACTTGGCCCCCCTAAAATGAAGAGCAATGAGGGGTTTATATAGGCTAATTTGGGGTGGTTTTGGGATTTTAGAAGTACTCTCATTGGTCCCAAACATCTGTGAACATAAAACTACATCGTTTTGGTTTTTAATTAATCAAATTAAACCCCCAAAAGAAATTACAAAAACACACTACTTTGGAGGGGAGTGCCGCGGCGGCAGTGGGCCAGTGCCGCGGTGGCACTGCTCCTCCTTCGTCCAAATAATGCTGTTTAGGCCCCCTGAGGTTCCGGTATTCGCGAAAAGGCCCTATTTCGTCCGAAATTCACAGAAAATGCGTACGAACTCCAAATTGAGGTTGTGATGTACCGTTGGAAAGGTAATGGAGTCTACTTTACATAAAAAATAGTTTGGGGATAGGTCACTTTGAAAATGTTTGCGGTATTTACGATAAAAGTCGATTTGATCGCCTTTTTCGCCTTCGGAAATTCATAATAGACTCGTTTTAACTCGGAAAATTATGTGCGATATACCGTTGGAAAGCTATTGACCTCTAGTATCCATGAAAAATATTTGAAAATTGTTACGGTGCCCCAGTTTTAAAGTCAAATTCTGGTCAAACTGGTCAAACCTGGGATTCCCGGGATGTTCTGGAAACTTCTGGGAGTTCCGAGGAGCTGACGTTTTCGCTCGATTTTCTTTTGAAACTCGTTTTAATGCTTTTCTCATGATTTAGAATGATTTCAGTGAATTCGGATGATTTCGGTCAAACTCTGGTCAAACTTGGTCAAACTCTGGTCAAACCTTGGTCACACCGGTCAACGGGGACTTTTCGGGAGCTTCTGGGACTTCCAGGGGTCTCTGGGAGCTGACGATTTCATCCGATTTTTCTTAAAAAACTCATTTTATCACTTTTCTTACGACATAGCATGTTTCCTGAACTTTGGGACCAAATTTGGGAGTTTTCGGGCTTTCAGGGGCATTTTGGTCTTTCTGAGCATTCTGAGAGATAGAGCTGACTTCCAAGAGTCCTTTTGAGTCTTTTACGATCATTGTGAACCACCAAGCTATGGGTCTCCTAAATCTGATAGCCGACAAAATGGGGTGTCTACAACTGGACAACCGTTAAGCACATTCTTAAGTACTTTAGAAGGACTAAAGAATACATTCTTATGTACGGCGACGATGAGTTAATTCCAGTGGGATACACTAACTCGGACTTTATGTCAGATACAGATTTAAGGAAGTCAACATTCGAACATCTCTTTACCTTGGGAGGTAATGCTGTTAGTTAGAGGAGCATTAAGCATAAATGCATTACAGACTCAACTACAGAAGCTGAGTATGTGGCTGCTTGTGAAGCCGTAAACAAGCTGTTTGGCTCAAAAAGTTTCTTATAGAGCTCGAGGTGGCACCAGCATTGCTGTCACCTATTACGCTATACTGTCATAATAATGGGGCAATGGCTCAGTCCATGGAGTCAAGGAACCACGGAAAGGGAAAGCACGTAGAGCAGAAATATCATCTAATTCGAGATATTGTTCAACGTGAAGATGTGACCATCACCAAGATTGCCACCAATGACAATCTTACAGACCCGTTTACAAAGGCCTTGCCACAGAAGGTCTTTGATTGTCATCTAGATAGTCTAGGTCATAGATGTAGTCCTGAATGGTTATAAGTGCAAGTGGGAGTTTGTTGGGTTTGTGCCCTCAAACCATTACTTTATGTATGAGACATTGACATTTTAATATATGGATATCAGCTTTACATTTTCTTATGTATGTTTCTTTCATGAGATAATTGTTAATCCTTAAGTATCATAGTAAGTAATTCATGTGTGTATAAGATATACACAAGTGAGATACGAATCACTATTCTTTTATACTTAGAATTCGGCACAGTGGATGATGGGACTGGATATCTCATCAGGTTTACATTGTAGCATAATTAACTACCATTGGATGGATTGATAAATCTCAATCACTAGAGTATAACTCTTAGTTATATGATAATGCTTATAATGCATTGACAGACCTGAGTTTTCCTATGGACACTTAAGACTGTCAACAGTTGATAGGAACTCATAACTTGTATAAGGTATGTGTTCTTAATCTTGAGACAATTATGAACACAGACTGTGGATGTGGCTGCTTTGACTTACCAATCAGTGAGGTTTATAAATATTCAACTTTGGGTATGTCATGTTTATAGGGTACTTGTGAACATATATTGTCAAGATAAAATCTACCCTCTGATACAGAGTAAGCATTCCCTGAGAATGTCACCAAGTTGATTACTGAGAATTGTAGTCTTGTTGATAAGTAGTTATCAACATGTTTAGTAATCATGAGAGGTGAATGGGACTCAAGGCATACAAGAAGTAATCATGATTCAAGTTGACAATAACAGTTATCCGACTACTTGAATATGATTATGAATGCTAACGGTAGAGGGACATTAGTACACCATACAAGTCTAGTTATCGCTTCGGATATGTTCTTTTGAGTTGGAGTTCAGTTATCGTTTTATAGTGGAGTAAACGTTAACTGATCCGACGGTTAATTTGCTGATCAAAGAGTTTGGTCATGGGAATTAGCAAATTGCTTTGAGCTAACAATAAAGAGTCTAGGAGGTCCCACTCGTAGCTCCGCTGGGATGCTTGGAAGGGCACATGAGGATCTTATCAAGACAGGTTTGATCGATCGAAGTAATCTCGATCGATTGAAGTAATCTCGATCGATCGATCGAAGTAACCTAGGTATAATCTCTTCTCCCTCTTATGCATACACATCTATAAAGTTAATAAGTAGTAGATCTGAGCATACTAATAAGTTTTTGTAACTTAATCTTTCCGCTATGCATTTAAATAATTTTTAAACCTAATTTTCCTTCACGTATTTGTGCGCCATTTTCAACATTGGGTTCCCTATTTGAAGAGCTTTCTTTTTAGATGAATCTCGACAAAATTTAAAATGACCATTTTATCCTTGGGGTTAGTTATATGCCTATGAGTTTTATAAAAAGGTTAAAAGAGAGTTTAAACTTGACTTATGTTATATCCATTGGGGACGTACCTTGGTTGCATTGTTACACGTGTCCTAATCCGCTTGAGGTGGGTTGGGGTGTGACAATTTTTGGTATCAAAGCAATATGCTAGAGCCTTAGGGACGAGAGACGTATACGATGCGTAGTGTGCATACAACGACACGTAGTTGCATAAGTGTACATCCACGTTTATTTAACATGCTTAAAAGTTGTATAACATGCACATCATGTTATTTATAGTAACGTGCATAGGAATAATCTTGTGGATACCAGGCCTAATTGGCTGCTAGTAATGGATTTAAAAAAAAGACAAACATCGTCTAGAGTAGACTGAGTAGAACGAGTTGTGAAAATAATAGTAAGGTTGGTGGAAATTAGAGTGTCCTCAGTAGAAGAAGAACATGAAAACCTAAATCCAGAGATACGAACGGAACAATTGAGACTGTAGAGGAGTTTCCAGCAGAGTCCCAGCAACGTCAAGAAGGTATGAGATCAGGAGAAAATGTAAGTGAAGGTCAAGGTAGGTGTAAAAGAGCAAATGTGGGAAGTTCATCAACAAGTAGTACACCGAGGGAGAGAAAGCCACATTGTTCAATGTGTAATAAGCAACACTGGGGTGTATGTCGCAAAATTATAGTCTGTTATGTTTGTAGAGGGGTCGGTCATATCGCAAGGAATTATCCAAGCATGAGTACAAAGTTTAAGGGTAAGTGTTATAAATGTGGTCAATCGGGTCACCGGGCAGACAACTGTCCTAATAGACGACAAAAAGGTCCAAGTTCCTCGATACCTAAGACATCTCTAGTATCCGTTCAACTACTAAAAGGAAAAGAACAACAAGAAGATATAAGCTCCTACCTTATGTTTGAGCTGCCACGGACTTCAAGTAATAGGTAAAATTATTATTTATTGTATTTCATATAAGTAGTTCTAATTCCAAAAGGGATAAGGATTTATTATATCATAATAGTTCTCGAGTAATCAGAATCTCTAGACTTGAGATTTGGTTAATGATACTTTATTATGGTTCTATGATTGGCTCTAGTATGCCAGGGATAAGTGAGATAAGAATTGGCAATGGTGGGTATAGTGTTGTTATTTTGATATACAATTGGTCATGAAATGGTTGTCGAATAAGTATGCTGCAGTTGATTGGGTGTTGGTAAAGTATTGAATTAAGCAGCGGTTAGTTCAAAGGGAGTTAGTATGATGTCGTCATTCCGTATTATGAACCGTTGGAATTTGTCAGCTTGGAATGTAGAAATACATTGACTTGAACTTGGAAATGTGTGGGTAGTACATGAAATTCTCAATGCGACATTGGACTCACTGAAATAGTTTGATTGAAAGAAAACAATAGAGTTACAATCAATGAAGTGATGGGATTAAAACTGATATCTGGGGTACTGTATCGAATGAATTTGTGGGGGTTAAAGGAATGGGAAATACGGGTTGTGAAAATGGTATGATAGAGAATTTGTTCATTTGAATGTGTTATGATAGAGAGTATTAGTGTTGTTGCAAAACAAAGAGACTGGGTAAACGAAATCAACAGTAAGGATTAGGTTGAATGAAGCTTCAATTGAGAACAAGTATCCGAGCTGCAAACAAATGATTTGTTGAATAATTCTAAAGATTTAAGTATCCTTTGAGATAACTTCATATTTGGCTATTAATAGCGAAAAATTAGAGCAATGATGTAGAGGAGATGTCGTTGAGAACCCAGTACAGTTACTATAAGTAATTGTGATGATATCTTTAGTGATGCAATTAATTAGAGTTAATAATTCTTTGAATGAACTTGAGATGTGAAAAAATTTGTATGAGAGTTGGGGTTATATTTTGATGAAGGAATTTTTACAGTTCCACCACGGTTGAAGCAAGGTAGTAAGAAACAAACTAATAGAAGACATGAGGGTTGGTAATAACTAAGTTTGTTTTACAGATCCAATTATTTGAACAGAGACGTGTAAAATTTATACTAGCCACGAGAATTTGTTGATTATAGTAAAATTTTGCACCGAGATTGGATTACGTGTTGGTATAGGAATTGTTTATACTTCATAAAAGGGTAGAACTCCACGCGAAAAAGTACTAGACGTAAGATTTGTAATTTAGCGGTATCATTTCTATTGAATATTCGGCGGAATTATTTCTCCGAGAAAGAAATTATGTGGATTGCAGAGATTTAAATATTTGTTTGCATTACAGACATCGAATGTACAATAGCGAAGGTAGTTGGAACTTATGATAGGCCACGATATGAAAATCCAATGGGGGTTAGTGTAGTTGCTAATATTTGGGGTAAGAGATTGATGGAAGTATTAAATCCATGTGTTGATCATTTGAGAATGACCACGTTGAGACTTAGATTCGTTAGAAATTGAAATTATCTTGAAAAGAAAAGAAAGAAACAAAGACAATGATGTGGGTTCAAATGACATTATTGCAATGGACATAGAGGATTGACTTACACATTTATTTGGGTTCCATTGCTTTGAGGAAGAAATTTCAAATTATTATGAAAGAGAAGAGATTGGACTCCACTTTATAGTAGGATGTATTGAAATCTAGAAGCCAAGTATGTGATTTGGATGAAGATAGCTTATGGAAGCGATTTCAGAGGAAATATTAGAAGTTTGACAAGATTGTAAAATGTAATATGCTAGTGATTAAGTATTTCATAATACTAATCACACTCTTATTATATGAGGTGTCTTATTAATCGACTGCAGGGGATATTATTCTTTGAAGATTGATTTGAAGTCCGAGCACTACCAGTTCAAAGTTGAAGTTGAGATGTTGAGCAAATTGCATTCAGCTGGGAAGCGTAAAACATTCCTTGAGATGTGAGATAATTGGTAATAAAGGCAGGATCATTGAAGATTTGCTGGGTTATTATAGTTGATGTTAGTGATTAAATGAGAATTAGTATTTATTGCCTATAATGAATTTTATGTTAGGGTTACCCAAGTCGACGAGATAAGGTGTTGGCATATGAATGATTGAGGACAGGTTGACCAGGTAGGGTGATTGTTATCGATTATAAACGGTAAATTCGTTGAAGTCAATCGAGTTATATGTGAAAAGGAGTTGTGAAGTTATATGTGTAGACACCCCATTTTGTCGGCCATCAGATTTAGGAGACCCATAGCTTGGCGGTTCATAATAATCGAAAAAGACTCAAAAAGGACTCCTGGAGTTAGTTCTATCTCTCAAAATGCTCAGAATGACAAAAATGCCCCTAAAAGCCCAAAAAACTCCCAGATTTGGACCGAAAGCTCTCGAAACATACTACGTCGTAAGAAAAAGTGGTAAAATGAGTTTTGAAGTGAAATCAGATAAAATCGTCAGCTTTCAGAGAACCCCGAAAATCTCGGAAGTCCCCGAAAAGTCCATGTTCACCGGTTTGACTAAGGTTTGACCAGAGTTTGACCAGAGTTTGACCGAAATAATCCGAATTCACCCAAAAGTTCTGATATCATTCCAGATCATGAGAAAGTATTAAAATGAGTTTAAAAAAAAAATCGGACGAAAACGTCAGCTCCTGGGAGCTCCCAGAGGTTCCTGGTTTGACCGATTTGACCTAAAAGTTGATTTTGAAACTGGAGTGCCTTATTATTTTTCAAACATTTTTCATGGATACTAGCAGTCAATAGCTTTCCAACGGTATATCGCACATATTTTCTGGATTTAAAACAAATTTATTATGAATTTTCGAAGGTACAAAAGGCGATCAAATCGGCTTTTATCGCAAATACCGCAAAACTTTTTAAAGGAATCTATCTCCAAACTATTTTTTATGTAAATTAGACTCCATTACCTTTCGAACGGTATATCACAACCTCAATTTGGAGTTCGTATGCATTTTTTGTGAATTTTGGACGAAATAGGGCCTTTTCGCGAATACTGGAACCTCTGGGGGCCTAAACAGCATTATCTGGACGAAGGAGGAGCAGTGTCACTGCGTCACTGGCCCACTGCCACCACGGCACTCTCCCCCAAAATAGTCCATTTTTGTAAATTGTTTTGGGGGTCTATTTTGATTAATTAGAAACCAAAACGACGTAGTTCCTTGTTCCCAGACATTTGGAGGCAATGGGAGCACTCTTTTAATCCCAAAACCACCCCAAATTGGCCTATATAAACTCCCCTTGACTTGTCATTTAGAGATGCAAGCAAAAGCTTAGAGAAAGTTGTAGAGAGAAAGTTATAGAGATAAGGTTAGGATAGTGAAAAAAGAAGCTTCTTCCTTTGATTTTCAACTTGAAAGTGAGTTCTAAACTTTGTTTTCTACTTCATTACTCCCATTAATTTCACATTCAATACATCCAATCACCATTTTAGTAAGCATTCATGAGATAGGAAGCTACTTCCATGTCCAGAGTCACTATATATGAGTGAAACACCAAGCTACAAGTCCAAAATCACATTGATTATCATCTATTGATTGTTATTATATGCTTGTTTATATGAATGTTCATATCTCTTCACCTCATTTTTTTTTTATTTTTCTTTGTTTACTCACTAGTTCATCATCATCTAGATGATGACATAAAGTTTGAGGTGAGTGAATCCTTATGGATAGTAGCTCTTGACCTCAAAAACAAGTTTGATAGATGATGATTTCAACTTCAATACATACCTATGTATTCTTGAAGTTGTCTCAAAATGAAAATAATCCTCTCCAATAATCTTGGAGGTTCTTGATATGAGTTTAATATTGATATTTCAAGTGGTCAAAATATCCATTTAAGTGATGAAAATACACTTTCAAACCTCTATTTCAAAACCCCTCTTAAACCCCTCATTTTGATTTCAAAGAATAAAACCCTAGTTCTTCCCAAAATCTTCAAAACAGTGAACAATCTGAGTTCAAAAAATTTTCTAGGACTCAAAACTCAAAGTATTAGCATGAGACCACTTGGAAAGTCTTCTTAACTCATTAGAGAACACCCATGATTTTTGGTTTGACTTGGAAACACTTGGAAGGGGTCCATTTAGACCCAAACATTCCTTCCAAACATTCTATTTTTGCTGTCACAGCAGCTTGGTTGACTTTCAACTTGTTTTACAGAAAACTTTTCCAAAAGGAGTGGTCCCAACTCATTTTTCCCTTGAACTTCAGTGTCTTAGGGAACTTTCTGTATAATATGGGCTTGGAACTTTAGTGTCTTAGGGAACAATCTGAGTGACCTCTATTGTTTATATGATTTCTCTCAATCTGTAATAGTTATTGAGGTTTGGCTTTTTGGTATGTGTTCTAGACACAATAAGGATGATCTCCATAAAAAATTATGCATTGAAAACATTTTTAATTAACCCTACTTTTCAATTTTCACAAGATCAGGTCACTATTCTGTCCACTATTCACAGCAAGTATACTTTTACTTCCATCCTTTGATTTGATGCTTATATGTACTTCAAATTAGTTCATATCCTAGGAAGTGGTCCATACCATATTTGTACATATCCCATGATGATTTCCCCCATGCATTCATTCATCTTCTAGACTTCTAAGTCACTTTAGAAAACTCATGTACATAAACACACTACAACTTTGGCACATTCTAAGGCCATGCATTGCATCCATGTAAGATTTTGGATTTTTGTGACTCCTAATCTAAGAAGATTGTAAGGAATGAATTAGATCGCAAGTTCATGCTTCCCTCAATCTAATCTTCCTTTCTCATCCGTCTCGGGGATTGAGAGGTCTTCTTTCCTCAAAGATTAACATGCATCATTCTAGCTTGGTAAGCATATTTTTGATCTTTTTGATTATTTGTTTCAAGAACAATTCATGTCCCCTTAGATTAGGAAAACTTCATTACTTGATATGTGATTAGACGATTTTCCTAGGTTTGTTTGTGTGATCTTTTACTTTGCATTGTGTGATACTTGGCTTAGATCTTATGAATGATATCTTATCTTTTGATCTTCTATTTCAAGATTCTTATGTGATGTAATATACTATCATAGTATTAATTGTCAAACCAAACATAGTATAGGATGATTATTTGGATGCTAATTGAGGCCCGCCGAAAGACGGGACGAGTTGAGGGTGTTATAGTCGTGACAAAGGCTCCTTCCTCTCTCGTACCAAAACCCCCGAGCCAAGTTCTTTGGATATGAAAGGCCGGTGCCCTTTATCCATTTGGGTGAGTCAAAATTAGGTTTCTTGGTTCCTTGAAGACCAAGTGGTGACTTTGTATCTGTTTTCAACAGACCTTTTCCTTTCCTTTCAAAACAATCTCAAACAAACAAAGAGGTGGAATTTCGCATGTCCACAATATGAAAATGGAAGACTGTCATCGAAATGTAATATCTGAATTTTGCAAAAGTTCCAAATCTTGCAAGAGGCGATGAAAATGAAATTGAACCATGGTAGAACGTCTTACTACAAGGTAATGATTAGTTGGGGAAACAAATTCCAGGTAAGAGAGTTAATTTCTAAAATGATTGAGACCAGTTGTTTGGCAATTGAGATTATAGTTGGAATCAATAAATGTAATTTATCTTATGTGATACAGGGTCAGAAGTCAGATTTGAATCGAGTAGTTATACGTGAACTGTTAAAAGTTCAAGAAGGAATATTTATGTTCATCCGGTACTATGAAATGGGAAAAGTTTGGGGACAAACTTCTTAAAAGGGAGGGAAAAATGTAATAACTGTACCCGCGAAAAAGGTTTAATTATCTCATAAATATGCATTAATTAATATAATTAGTGTATATGGTGAATTAAAGGGAGGCTATGGACTCATCTATATGAAATTGTTCAGTAAAGAACACAGTTGAAGGTCCCCAGTGGGAGGGACATGTAATGAAGTGAGACCCAGTGAAGGGCCCAGATAATAAAAATTTGCATTCACATCTTAGATGCATTTTATATGATTAAATGAGTATAAGTTTAAATCGCTTTCATATTATATGGTGTTATATATGTTAGCATTTTGTGCCAGTTTGAGTACCCATATAAGGACATAATTGAAAAGCATTCATAATTAGTAGGTATGATAGCAACTTCACAAAATATTTGGGACCACATTTGGGACCCATACAGGACTTAGACAAACACCCATTTAGATAATCGAGTAGTTAATGGAATGTTTAGGCGATTTCATAATAGGAATTTAAGAAATTCTGGGGATGTAAACAAAAATAGGAGAAAAGTCCCACATTTGATAGAAAATTTACATAAATTAAGAGAAAAGAGAGAGAGAGCCAAGAGAGAGAGAGAGAGAGAGAGAGAGAGAGAGAGAGAGAGAGAGAGAGAAGAGAATACGAGACACTGACGACCAACTAATGGAGTTCCATCGCTGTCCGATGTCCAATTCGCAAACCGAAGCTGTATTCGGACTCGTGGAGGTGAGACGAATGTCTTTATACCTTTCTTTCATAATTTGGTCATCGTATTTTGGTAGCTCGTTCTAATCGGTGACACGTAGTTTGCCAAAAATATTTAGGATTTACTCCAAGGTAAAAATTGAACAAGAATTGTTAACGAATTCAGCTTTTCTAGCTTATTTGGGTAAAATTATGCTAATGTGAATTTTCTAACTAAGAAGTGATCGTGGTTAACTTGTTAAATGCTTCAATGTGAGTAGAATTGATAAATTCATGCTTGGTAGTCATGAAAATGATAGAATTATGATTAACATGTCAATATGTGAATTTGTCATGTTTATGTGCTTATATGATTATGTGGTGATCAATGAACACTTGGGGAGATGATTCATTATTGGAAGTAATAAGGATGGAGAAGAGGAAGTATCCGAGAAAGACGGAAGTTCAAGGAATAGAAGTGACCACGCGGCTAGGGGAAGGTTTTCGGTTTGAATGAATCATCAAATCGGTAGTTCAGTGATCACGGATATGAGTTATGTGTTTATTTGTAGCATCATACATGTTAAGTATTCAATCATGTTTATATTGCTCATTGAGCGTAACACTTAAGAAATTGTTTTCCTTTTCTGTTATGGTAAATAATAACCACTGCAGGTTCGGACGAGAATCGTGAGAAGCGTTGAGCATTTGGAGCTCCGGGTGTGTTCGAGAGTGTTGTTTTGTTCTATGTGTGTCTATTGTAAAGTTATGTTGGTTAATTTCCATGTTATAACAAAGTTGAACTGAGTTCGAATTCGTGTTAATGAGACTTTATCTAAACTTGAGAAGTGAGAAGGGTTGTATTTTGGTTTGTGAATGGTGGCAAAACCCATTGAGTCTTATGTAAAACTTGTTTCTATATCCTTTGAGTACTTTGGATTTCAAATGAAACCTATATGGAAGAAATTCAAAAGGGTTGGACAAGTTTTGACAGATTTAGTTTACTCATGTTAAGCTTAATGTTGAAACGATGCATGTTTGTGTTCTTCTCTTGTGATACATGGTTTCATGGATTGTTTGAGACAAGAGAGAGTTTGTGTGCAAGTTTTGGCACATTTGGAAGTATTTAGACATGTTTTGAGTGCGAAGACGATTGCGGCTAGCTTGAGATCATGCGTCGAATAATTCAACTCATGGGGTTTTAATTATTGCAATCCATTTGCGATTATTTTTCCATCTTGCTTCAGAACACATTCGAGCCCTTGATGTGATACGACACTATAAATGGTGAACTGATCACCGCTCTTAGGTATCGCAAGCACTAGCCCTGTGGTCAATCTTTGTTTTAATTCCCAGAAAGCGCGTTCATTTTTGTCAGTCCATTCAAACTTCAAGTCCTTTGTTAATCTAGTAAGGGGAGCTGCGATCTTGGAGAATCCTTCCACGAATCTCCGATAGTATCCAACTAGACCAAGAAAACTTCTGACTTCCGTTGCGGTGGTTAGTCTATTCCACTCCAAGACAGCATGTGTCTTTGATGAGTCTATGACTATTCCATCATGTGAGATGACATGCACTAGAAACTGGACTTCCTTAAGCCAGAACTCATAATTGGTAAACTTCGCATACAATTGATTATCTCGGAGGGTCTGAAGTGAGATTCTTACGTGTTCCTCATGTCCAGCCTTGTTCCTCGAGTAGATCAGGATATCATCTATGAACACAATAATGAATTGGTCTAAATAGGGTCTAAATACTCTGTTCATTAGGTCCATGAATACTACTAGGGCATTGGTTAATCCGACATGAACAAGAATTCATAGTGCCCATACCTCGTCCTAAAAGTAGTTTTCAAAATATCTTCCGGTCGAACCACAGTTGTGATACACTGAACATAGATCGATCTTTGAGAAAATTATTTCTCCTTGCAGCTGATCAAATATATAATTGATTCTAGGGAGTGGGTACTTATTCTTAATTGTGACCTTATTAAGCTCCCTATAGTTGATACAAAGTTATTGAGTTCCACCCTTCTTTTTAACAAATAACACTGGCGCTCTCCAAGGCGATGTGCTAGGTCGAACAAACGTGAGATCTTCCAATTCCTGAACTTGCTTCTTTAGTTGTTGCATCTCCATTACTGCCTTCCGATAAGAAGCCTTCGATAACAGTAAAGTGCCAGGCACTAACTCGATGCAGGAGTCAACTTCTCGCTTAGGTGGCAATCCTAAAACGTCCCAAAACACATCCTCAAAGTCTCATGCTACAGGAATCTGTGCAACAATGAGTTCCAAACTCGAACTCAAGATAGCTGCCAGATGGCTAGTAAGAAAAGCCTCACTAGAGAGGTTGCATAGAAAATTAAATGGTTGGCTTCCTGGTATTAAAAAGGTAATCATTCTATTGGCACAATCCAACTTAGCACAATACTTCTTGAGCCAATCGAATCCTAAGATGATGACAAATTCCTTTATTGACAAAATGATTAGATCTGAGGGAAGGATCCTAGCTATCCTTAAGGGTTAAGGCACAGTCTTTGCACACTTTCCCTAATCTTATGATTACTCCCAAAGGTGACACCACATTTAGGACTACATCAAATGCTTGGGGTACTAAACCCAAAAGTTTAACAATACCAATTGCAATAAACAAATTCAAAGCACCAGTATCAAATAGAACCTTAACTTGACTACTAAACAATGTAAGGGAATCTTCCATGTTCTGCTGCTCAGCTTCATCAAATCCCGCATCCTCTGGGATGATAGCATTCAAACGAGTCTGTCCCAATTGGCCCTGGGCAACTGGTCCATTGTATGCCCTACGGGGTGCTCTGCAGTCCTTACTCCGGTAGTCGTAGGCCTGTCAATGGACCGGATCTTGGCCCAGATCCAATCTGGATCTAACACTTTGATGGGTCTGAGCTTTTTTTTAGATCCAGGTCCATATCCATATCCAGATCCGTTTAGAATGTTAGGTTGATGGATTGGATATGGTTTTGTGGTATGCGATCCGCCTAAGATCCGGATCTGAATAAGACTAAACTATGCAAATATATATATATACATACTATACACTACATAAGATTACTATTACATATAAAATTAAACGTCTATAGTATACACTAGATTATACATATTTACTTTCAGTGGTATATTATTTTGACTTAAAGCTAGAATTTTCTACATAATTAAGTGTATTGATGGGTTAAACATTCATTGATTTTTGTGTATGCATAGAGAAAAATAATAAAAACAATAGTTTCTATGGTAATACTAGAATACATATAAGCAGCTAAGTTGTCATTTTAGATCCGACAAACGGATCCGAATATCCAGATCCGATCAAATCTGGATATGGATTAAATAAGGCAGATACTGCGGATAAATGGACCGAATCTAGATAGTAGAACTGTTAATGGATCTGGATCTATTTTGTGTGGATTCGGTCCAGATCTGATCCATTTACAGGCCTAGGTGGCCACGCTTGCCACAGTTATAGTAGAGAATACGCGGTCGGTTGTAGTTCTTGGGAGCTCGGCAATCCTTAGCCAAATGACCTGGTTTTTCGCAGTTAAAACATCCACCGGTATTGCCTCCAGTGGCAGTAGGTAGTCCTTGCGAGGGAGGTGCTTGGATCAAAGTATAGCAGTTCTGAGGAAATACCATTTATGGCTTCTTTTTGCCAGTCAAGTTATGCTTATTCCCTTAGAAATGCATCGAAGGTCTCGGTGGTTGGTTATGCCTAGGTGGTGGTCGATTCCTAAAACATCCTTATTCTTGATCGTTAATATCCTCATGACCAATTTCCATTCCTACCATGGCCTTAAAAGTCTGACCCTGATGATTCAGAGTCATCCGTTGTAGTGGCAATGAGAGGCCCTTGTAATACTGCCTATTCTTATTCTCCAGTATCGATCATATGAGAGTAAATTGGGACAACCGTTTGAACTACACCGTATATTCCCTTATGATCTAGTTCCCTTGCCTTAACTCAATGAATTCTCTTTGCTTCTTATTCCTCTCCGTCTGAGGAAAGTAGTTCTCTAAAAATAGCCTCTTAAATGTAATCCTGGGTATTCTTCACGCCGTGTCTTGTCCTACGGTTTCCTTCTTCGATTCCCACCAATCGGCCTAAGTCAATTGGAATGTCATCAGTTAACGCTTCTCAATCTCATTGCACCCTAGGTTATCAAAGATTGCTTCCATCTCTGAAAGCCACTGTTCTGCTTGCCATGGCTCAGTGTTCCCGTCAAACTTCTCCAGACAAAAATGACAGAAAAGCTCTACTATTCTATCCTCAACTGGCCTCAGAGGTGGTCCATGGTTGTTTCCATAGTTCACGTTAGGATTGTTGATCCGTTCCATCCTTCGCACAAGGCTTTGAACATGCATATCGGATCAGCAGCCTGAGGTAATGGATGTACATCCTCAATCGATGCAGGACGGTACCGTGTGTATCTTCTTGCCATCGATACAATAGGGTTGTGTACTTATATAGACATCTATTGGTTAGTCGTCAACCCAAAAATAATCACAGAAAGTAGTTTGCAAGGTAAACATAGTAGTTACAACTATTATCATATTAATTGCAAGGAAAACTCCATACGAATATTTCAACAATGCTTACTTAGAGTAAACCACTATCTTAAGGACTCTTAAGGTTTAAACTCAAGAAAATATTGGGTAATTGATGAACTCGACTACAAAACCTAGGCTCTAATACCAAAAATCCTGTCACGCCTCGCAGTAGCAAAAATAGGAAAATAAAATTCCTTTTTGGACCCATAGGCCATGACAGTTAAAAGTCACCATATTGTCCATAGACCAAGTCTAGTCATTAGAGTAACGAGTCAAACCATGCATTGGGAATATCTAAGTTCAACATATGTAATCAGAGTTATTACCAAACATAAGTAGCAACAGAAATAAAGTGTTAAGGCACATTTGCGGATTACAACCTTAACTATCATAGAACTCTCTAAATATAGGCATAGACTATCTACGGAAAAGCTCTCAGCCTTCAAATTGTGTAGTAGTCATCTCTAGCATAGCCTCCCTCATCGTAGGTTTCTCCTTCATAGCCCCTGGCAATGTACTCATCCCTTGCATACTCATAACCTTGACTAGTTGGACATGGAATATCTAGGACATAAAATGACGCTAGCTACTAAAGATGAGTGAATGGAAATACTTACAGAGTCTCAATAGATAGGCAAAATATATAAAACAACATTATTAAATGATCATCTCGTCATCCGTATAATGTATGCACCAACTCAATATATAACCACGAGAGGCAGTCCTAGCTTTCTGGCCATAATACCCCGATAGTTGGGTCCATGTTGTTGGGTCCATGTTTATCAAACCACCATGTTTATCAAACAACATTATTAAATGATCATGTTGTTGGGTCCAACTAGGACTGTCTCAATAGTTGGGTCCATGTTTCGCATATAGCTTCATATCTCACGGTACTCAATTCATTCCTCAATAATCCTATTCTACCCTGGCACGTAACTCAATACAACACAATTTATCAAACCAGAGAGGCAGTCCTAGCTTTCTGGCCAAAATACCCCGATACAATCTGGTTGACACGCTTGATACAATACAACCAACACGCCTCGATACAATCTGGCCAACATTCCCCGATACATTATGGCCAATACACCCTGATACATTCTCGGTGTTCCATCATGACTCATAGTACCAGCTTTACCATATATATGCTTGACACGTAGTCCAAACCCACAATACTTATGCCTGACATGTAGTCTCAGTGTTAGCACACATATGCCTGACACGTAGTCCCAACCCATAGCCTGACATGTAGTCCCACCTGAGTATCCAACTCAATGAGGATCCCACACCCGACATTGTATGATCTTCAAGATCGCATCCATACTCTTAATCATAAATGGTATCGACCTCCACGGTCGATGAACCCACTACTATACATGTCGGCTTCTTAATTCTGTTGACAGTATTATATACCAATGGTTCCACTTGTTTAATGCATTAGCCCCTTTATTCAACGTGAGTAATATTCCAATATAGCATCCCAACATTAATGGATGATAATAAATGGCTTAACTGTTCATCAGATATAAGCAGACTAAAACATTTACCAATTTAAAATGTTCAATCGATTGAAGTCATTTCAATCGATTGATTGAAGTCAAGTTCGATCGATTGAAGTCGAGTCCTATCGATTCACAGAGTTAAAGTTTGATCGATTGAAATAAGTTCAATCGATTGAGATATGTCTGTATTCAATCGATCGAACTTGAACCAAGTTCGATCGATGGAAAAGTGGTTTCTTCTCAGACTGAACTGGACCTCGCTCGCACGTTCGGAGTCCATTCTTTCTGCCGAAACACACACACATGTATATATATATATATCTACGTATATATGCTACTAAGTGAATATAAGCACTCACCGTAAAGTTTGATGATGCCGGCGAGCTCGGAGTGGCCGCGGGTGTGCTTGGTGAGCTCTTCTCTCCTCCTCTTTCCTTTATCGTTCTCTTTCAGTCCCTCTCTCTCTCTCTCTCTGCCTCCTTTTTCTCCTTCTCTTCCCTTCTTCTTCTGTCCGAGAGTGTGTGTGCGAGTGGTTGTGTGTATATATATACGAGTGTGTGTGTATATATATATAAGTGTGTGTATATAAACTATATCACTCTCTCTCTCTCCAACTCTCTCCCAAGGTTTCCAGCAAGCGTATACTCATATATAGGAGGGGGTATATATAGGGGAGGAAAGTCAATGAGAGCCGTGGGAAATAAACTTGGCATTCAAGTTCAGTCACTTTTGATCGATTGAAAGTATGTTCGATCAATTGAAACTGGTCCACTTAATGGATTTAGGTCGGCAAGATTTTAATCGACTGAAATGGTTCGATCGATTGAAAAGATACAAGTTCGATCGATTGAGAATAGTTCAATCGATTGAAAGTGTCACAAGTTCAATCGATTGGAAATGACAGCTCATGAAAGGTAAAGACAAGCATACTGAATCTTATTTATAAATACAAAAATACAAAAGTACAACGAAAATAACGGGTATCATTTCATCCCCCCTCTTAATAAAGATTTTGTCCCCGAAATTTGAACTAAGTGTCCCTAAATAACTCAGGATACATCTCCCGCATCTCCGACTCTAACTCTCAAGAGAATCTAATACTAAAATTTAAAAGTAAAGGAGGTAAGTGAGATTCCTAAAACATGGGAGAATGTCTGTGTATCAGGGGAAGTATGTGATATTTAACCTTTAAAAAAGGTATACTTAAATTTGTTTCAAAAGCTATCTAAACAACTGCAACTATTTAAATAACTATATCTGCAACTATTTAAATAACTATATCTATGAAAAATCACTTCTTCTTTTTTCTCTTTTTGAGAAATATGAACAATCACTTCTAAATGAGAGTATTGATATTGAATTTTAGGGTAGTTTAATCTTTTACTTTATTTAGGATAATATTATATGCCTTGTTATATTCTATTTTCTTTTGTTTTTAATTATTCATTAATTGTGATTTCATATTATTAGAAACTTTAGTTCTCTTTTCTCTTTTCCCTTTTCCCTTTGCTCTTCTCTTGCTCTTCTCTTGATTATTTGATATATTCACACTAAGTTCTAAGTGATTGCTGATTTTGAAAATCAAACAATAAATTAAGCAAAGATTGTCTTCTTTTTTTCATAATTGGCAAACATAATCTACTCTCTCTCTCTCTCTCCTCTGCTAGTCTGGCAAGGCATAATAGGTTAGAACTTGGGAGCACGAATGCGAAATAATTTACATGGCATTGAAATGGAATAGATTAGGATAGGATGATTCGTAATAGAGGGAGATTTATTATAGAGTTTGAATTATATATATATATATATATATATTTGTTTGTTTTTCTACATCTGGTGGTTGAGAGATGTCATTTAAAAAAATATAATATGTTATTGTATGTCTATTAAAAAAACAGAATAGATGTCACTTTTTGGAAATACAGGATCACACTCTTTAATTTATCCCTCTTTTCTTTCATCTGTCGGTGTTAGAGGCTTAGCACATGCATATATGCAGGATCTTCCAAAAGAATATGTTCTTACTCTGAGATGACAGACTTAAACAAAAAAAATTTCCAACAAACTTATGTGGTTTTTCTGAAATTTTACAATGGCGGAGTTAGGATTTTTTTTTATTTTTATTTTTTAGGGGGTTGGGATCGGAGGGGTATGCATAGAATGACGAAGCTATATATGTGTGTTCTGGGATAGTGCTTTAAGAGATTTTTTGGGTCTATTTGTACATATTTTATGGATATAATTTTTTTTTTATATCTCTATTTTTCGATTATAAGGATTGATAGCTTATTATAATTTGTTAAGCTTGACTGATGATAGAACAATTTGAGTTGAGTTAGATTGAAAAGTGACAAAAAAAAAATATATGTAATGTGATAATACACAAGGAGGGCAAAATTACATTTGGGATAAAATATTGCACATAATTTAATTTATTTTTTTTCACAATTTCTAGGGGCTGATTAGATATATTTATAACATATGATTTCTTTTTCTTCTTTTTTTTGGCCATGTAGGTTTTTCCCTACAAAAAATAGGGTAGACTAAAGCCCACCCTAGCACTCTCCCGTCCAACCTACAAATTGAGTAATGTATGATTTTCAAATTTTTATTCCAAAAGTACTTTGCAAATGATGTGGAAGTAGGGGTGTAAACAACTTTCAATCAAAACTGGTCCCACTGTATTAGACATGGCCTCACTGCCACATCATTTAGAAAGTACTTTTAGAATTGAAATTTGAAAAGCATAGCATTACTCCTAAAAATTCTATGTATTTATTCTCAAGTTAGCCAAGGTTTTACCATTTTGACCATTTTGATGGCTAATCTAATTTCATGTAATTGTTTGGAATCAAAATGAAAAATTCCTTGAATAGGATAAAAGTTCAGGAAAAGCAATAAAAGCTACTCTGATGCTAATGACTTTTGTATCAAAAAAGAAAAAAGAAAAGAACAAGCAAAATCAACATTTTCAAAACAATGAAATCCTTTGATGAACTCTTTAATTATATTGTTTCTTCGAAAATCATACAGTGATTAAATGCTGACATAAAAAAACAATAATAATAAATAAATAAATAAAAAATGAAATCTACCAAAAATTAAGAGTTTGAGCCTGTTGGAAATATATCAATAAATAACATGGTCTAAGAATTATATATATATTTGAGATTGTATATATACAAACTCCTACATAATAAATAAAATGAAATCTACCAAAAACCTGATTCTTCATAACTCAGAAGGAGATTATTTATGCAAAACTACTGATTTATGGCCTTCCCAGACAATCATATACCCTTTTTTTGTAGGCAATGTATTCATTGGTATATACAGCTTTGGTATCTAGCTCCATTGGTGTCCATTAAAATAACAGGTGGCTTTAACTTTGGCTTTATGGTCACACTAAATTGTCACACCAAAACTACAAATTGCAGCCAAGAGGAAGAGTTATTGGATTTAAATAACCTTTTTTTATTATATTTTTTTTTCCAATAATTTTAGATGCTAAATGTGATTTTCATTACATGTCGGACTACCTTCAATAATTGTACAACATCTTTCAATAAAAATCAATATTCTGTTTAGATTATATTCCCACATCAGAAATTTAAAACATCGCTATTCAATTAATAAGATCATATGGAGCTACTTCACCCATTGACAATTGATTTTGGATTGGACGCATGCTCTAATTCAACATGGTATCATAGCTTGCTATTGTCATGTCCAATTTGCTCCACGTTACCCTAGCTCAGTAATACACATGTTTGACTCTCAATCATGCCACACGTGCGGATCGGAGGTGTGTTGAGATTATAATCCCACATCGAAAATTTAAAACTTTGCTACCCAATATATAAGATCATGGGGTTACTTCCACCTATTGCTAATTAATTTTGTATTGGATGCTCCAATTCAACATCCTCTGATGATGCCAAAAATTGGTAAGAGTAAAGTAGAGCAATTTTAGGAGAGAAAGAGAGTGAGAGACTGGTTTTTAGTATGTGGCTCGGCCCTATTAATGAAGGTACCTACGTCCACGGCTGTGTCGAAGCACGTTCACTATACTGTAAAAGAGCCGGGGGCCTGTGGTGAACCAACAAGTTTGGAGCTACCGTAGGCCGGCGGGGCATATTGATGAATGCTATAGAGGTGCTGTGTAGACTGAAAAGTCAGCCCCTTCAATGGGGGGTGAGAGGTCTCTTTTATAGATGCAAGAGACCTACTCCTACATGGATAAGGAAATATAATCCAATTGATATAGATTGGCATTAATTGTGGGGATTTCCTAATTGGATTAGGAAATAGTTTACACTTTCCATTAGTCTTCTAGTTTGAGTAGGAAATTGCCCGTAATGCTCGGGATCATGCCTGTGGGCCCGGATGAGCTGTTCCCGCGGTGGGATGTGCCCGTGCGATTTTTCTGACCTGTTGGTCGGGTCGTGGATGAACCGCTCGGGATGATGAGTTTCGGGTAGACTAGACCGCTTGGGCTGATGCTTGTCTGAGGAGTTGTGTATGATTTGACCGGGACATGGATTGGCTGCTGATTTGAACCGCTCGGTCATAGGATAGAGCCAATTTTGGGTGTATCAGCTGCCCCCCCCATTTCCAAGGTTGGCCAGATGCTATATCGGGGCAAGTTTGGAAATCAGTTTGATGTTACTTGCCACTGTCTGAGTGCTTGGGGAAGCTGCCTCGGGGCTTCTGAGCCTGGTGAGTCCTCAGGAACTGGCTGAGAGTTGAGACCCAGCCTAGCTCAGGACCTTTAGGTGCTCGGGAACTGACCGGGAGCTGAAACCCGGCCTAATTCGGAGTCTTTGAATGCTCGAAAAGTGATCGAGAGTTGAGACTCGGCCTACTTCGGAGTCTTTTTGCTTGAGTTAGCCTCCCAGATGGTTATCTTCTGCCCGTGAACCTTCGTCAAGGTTGTGGGTAGAAGAATTTTACCATGTTGGAAAAGCCGACCTAAAGCGTATTGCTTTAGGGTCCTTTTATGTTAACTCCCCAGGATGGTTGTCTTCCGCCTAGCCAGACTTCGTCAAGACTATTGGGAGAAGAGTTTGACCATGTTGGTGGAGCCGACCTAGAGCGTGTCGCTGTAGGGTCCTTTTTACTCCTCTATCGTGAGCCAACCTAAGAGATTTTAGTCACCTCTATTGTCGGTTTGGACCTAAGTGGAGTTAATGCCTCTGAGTACTGTAGGTGCTCGGGTTGTCTAAGATTTTGACTTGGTTATTCGCGAGGCCTGTAGATACCCGGTGTGATTGCCTGTTTAGTTCATTGCGTCGTCTTGCCCCCCAAGCTTTTGCTAAGACGAGGGTCTTACAGAGGCTATGACTGTAGGTAACCGACCTGGAACATGGTGGTTGTAGGGTCTTTGAAACATGCCATCATCAGCCACCTAGGGGGTTTGCCCCCGTCATCGGTTGGACCTAATCGAAGCTTGTGCCTCGGGGTTAGGCCCCGAGGTCTTTATATGCCTCGGGGTTAGGCCCGAGGTCTTTGGATGCGTCGGGATTAGGCCCGAGGTCTTTGAATGCCTCGGGATTAGGCCCGAGGTCTTTGTATGCCTCGGGATTAGGTCCAAGGACTTTATATGCCTCGGGGTTAGGCCCGAGGTCTTTGTATGCCTCGGGGTTAGGCCCAAGGACTTTGTATGCCTCGGGGTTAGGCCCGAGGTCTTTGTATGCCTTGGGGTTAGGCCCGAGGTCTTTGTATGCCTCGGGGTTAGGCCTGAGGTCTTTGTATGGCTCTCTGACAATCGGTGGAGCCTCATGTGGTGATCATGTAAGTACCACTGTAGTCGGGCTCATCTAGACCGATGAAGACAGGGTGTCGGATTAGGATCGTCGGGCTCCTGATTTCTCTGTGCTGGAGGCAAAGTCGGAACTGCTTGATCCTGACCGATGTGATCTGCAGGTCGGGTCAGGGCTGCCGGACTCAGACCACTATGAACTGGAGGTCGGGTCGGGGCTGCCGGACTTAGACTGCTATGAATTGGAGGTCGGGTCGGGGCTGCCGGACTCAGAGCGTTGTGAACTGGAGGTCGGGTCGGGATTGCCGGACTTAAACCGCTGTGAACTGGAAGAACTGTCAGAACTCCCAGGCTGATCTCGCTTTTGCTTACCTCTGGAAGGCTCGTTGCTTTCTTGCCCGGTGTATTTGGTCTTCAGAAACTCTTCAGTGTCAATGTATTTTCCAACCCTCTCAGAGAGCTCAACCAAAGTTTTCGGTCGGTTTCTGTGGAACGACGCGGCGCACTTGGTGTGTTGAACTCCCGAGCAGAAGGCTATGATGGTGATTGTCTCGTTCAAATTGCGGATTTGAAGTTTCTGTTGGTTGAACCAGTCGGTGAACTCCTTGAGGGACTCATTATTTCGTTGTCTGACCGTCAGCAGCTGCATGTCTGGCTTTGGCCGTTCATGCATGCCGGCGAACTAGTTGATGAACTGCTTGCTGAGTTGTTTGAAACTGCAGATCGATCGAGGCTCCAAGGAGTAGAACCACTACACGGCCGGGCCTTTTAAAGTGATGGGGAAGGCTAGGCAGTGTAGTTCATCGGAGTTGGTGGCTAGGGCCATCTGAGCCTTATAGGTCCGGACGTGGTCGACCGGGCTTCCCGAGCCATTATAGGGATCTAGGCGAGGCTGCTTGAATTTGTGCGGGATGGAGAATCTCGTGATCTGGCTGGAAAACGGTGACTCTATCTCGGTATTGGCTTGATTCGGAACACGGCTTTGACCAAGCTTTTTGGCCACTCCGTCAATCTGCTTTTGCAAGTCCTTGATTCGGGCTTCCACTCCTTCCCGACCAGTATCTGAGGGGTTGGTCGGATTGGTGGAAGAGGCTTCTTCTTCATGGTGGTGTTCTATCCTCTGGGATCGGGCTCGGCTATAGCTCCGGGTAACCGTTCGCCTAGGGACAACTCAGCTCTTGACCGAGTGACCCTGGACTGATTCCTGGGTCATATGCTCCTGCCTTTCCTTTCGGGCAGCACGCCCACTGTTGATGTCTCTGGCATCCTCAACACGGGACGGGTTGGCTCGGGGAAGTTGTTTGGTCAAGATCGGTTCCCGACCGTACGCAACGTTCCCAGGTCGTTTCCCGGCCCCTAGAGGACTGCTTTGCTGGGCTAGCAGGGATTCCATATGTTGCTGGATTTGACGCTGGCCCTCCAGGAGTTGTGTGAGGGTCACGGTGATATGCTCAGATGTCATGACTGCCGCAGCCGGTGCCGGGGCCGGAGGAACATCCCGGTCAGACTGTTGATCTGCCTTCTTACCCTTCTTCGACAGCATGACGATCAGTCAAGATATTTGTTGATGAGAAGACTTGTCGCTTCCCACAGACGGGGCCAAGCTGATGATGTCAAAAATTGGTAAGAGTAAAGTAGAGCAATTTTAGGAGAGAGAGAGAGAGTGAGAGAGACTGGTTTTTTGTATATGGTTCGACCATATTAATGAAGGTACCTACGTCCACGGTTGTGTCTGAGCACGTTCACTATACTGTAAAAGAGCCGGGGGCCTGTGGTGAACCAACAAGTTTGGAGCTACCGTAGGCCGGGCGAGCATGTTGATGAATGCTATAGAGGTGCTGTGTAGACTGAAAAGTCAGCCCCTTCAATGGGGGGTGGGAGGTCTCTTCTATAAATGCAAGAGACCTACTCCTACATGGATAAGGAAATTTAATCCAATTGATATAGATTGGCATTAATTGTGGGGATTTCCTAATTGGATTAGGAAATAGTTTACACTTTCCATTAGTCTTCTAGCTTGAGTAGGAAACTGCCCGTAATGCTCGGGATCATGCCTGTGGGCCCGGATGAGCTGTTCCCGTGGTGGGATGTGCCCGTGCGGTTTTCCTGACCTGTTGGCCGGGTCGTGGATGAACTGCTCGGGATGATGAGTTTCGGGTAGACTAGACCGCTCGGGCTGATGCTTGTCCGGGGAGTTGTGCATGATTTGACCGGGACATGAACTGGCTGCTGATTTGAACCGCTCGGTCATAGGATAGAGCCAATTTTGGGTGTATCATCCTCTAACCTTAAATTATGGTCTAATTACACAAAATCTCCTTTAGATTACACTGTCAGCATTTGTTTGTTAAAAGAATTTGAAGGGTGCATTAAATTTACCTTTTCACCCTCTTTTTATTGTAAACATATATACAAGGTATAAGTATCAAAATTTTAGGGCAACAATTTAAAATTAAAATAAATAAATAAATAAATTGCCTCCAAGATAGGCGGTTTTAGAAAACTTAAATAAAAAAGTTAATTTTATGTTTGGTCAACTAATAGTAGGGACTATTTGATAAAGGAAGGGAGGCAAGTGTTACTGAACTCTGAACCTCAAAAAAAGGTCTATGTAATTTCTTGTACAAAACCCTAGCATCAGCCAGCTGCCTCCCTCTCCTTCTCTACTCTCCCCTCCTCTATTCAGTCAGCCCTCCTCCTTTACCTCTCCGATCTCCTTCCTCTGTTTCCTGTCCTTTTTGTCCTGTTTCAAATAAAGCCTTGTTTGACTCCTCCACTTCCACTGTGAAGTTTTTCCCTTCCTTTGTGAAGGTTGTTTAGGGAATATTCTTTCCTCTTTCTTTGTTCTTGCCTTGTTCCTTTTCTTTTTCTAGTCAGGCATCTCTTTCGGTTCAAGATGATAGATGTAGGTCAGACCAGTCTTGAAACAATAGATTGACTTTTTGGTTTTCATTGGGACTTGATTGGTAGTTTTTGAGCTCTCTTCTATAATTGTGCAGCTTTCCATGGTTCAATTAATGCTACCATGGAAACTTTTCAAACAACTATTTTGTTGCCCCATTTGGTGAAGTTTCTTCACTTGTTTGAGCTTGGCTTGTACCATCTTCTTTCTTAGGGTGGTCTACAGTACTATCTACAAGGTTGAAGTTGCATTGGGTTCTTGTCTTCTCGCCGCGGCGGCCTTTGTGGCGCAATAGTGGTGTTCTCATGCAGCTAGCAAAGTGTTCTGTGGTCACTTATGCTTCCCTTTCTATTGTTCCTTTAGTTGTTTTGCTTTTTTTTTTTTTTTGATGTTTGTGTTGTGGTCTTTGTAATGTTTGGCTATTATTAGTGAACGTTAGTTTTGAACCAAAAAAAAAAAAAGAGTTCGGTGTAATAAGGAATTTAGGTGGTACATAGAACTGTAGGAGGCGGCTAATGTTTATCATATATTATATATATATATATATGACTTTTAATTAAGTAAATAAGATTGAGTAAACATACTCAGTGAATATATTTTTTAACCTAAAAAAACCTGCAGGTCAGCAGGGCATCCTGCAATTTTTTTTAGGCTAAAAAACATATTCGTTGTGTATGTTTTCTCAACCCTGTTCACTTAGATAAGAGGCTCACGGTATGTACATATATATATATATATATATTGGTCTCCTGGTCCAAATATATTTCATCTTGAGAGGAAAATCTAGGGTACATCTCCTTAAAAAGGGGTTGATATCAACCCCACAACTTGTGGCTCACAATCAGCCACATGCATCACCAAAATCACTAAAAAAAAAACTATTAAAAAATGACATGTTCTTCCAGTTTTCTTCAGGTCAGAACCACATTTTTTCATAACTGGATCATAACTACAACAACATTACTCATAACTTGATCATATCAGAATCACATTTCTCATAACATAGTCACATTTCTCATAACCAACTAGAAATTATTACACGATAACAACATAACTCATAACTTGATCATAACAGAACCACATTTCTCATAACAGAACCACGTTTCTCATAACAAGAACTACTTTTGCTCATAACCACCACTTTTTGTGTATAAGATTACCAATTTTTCCTTTATCTCCTTATATATGTGTGTGTGTGTGTGTGTGCGCGCGCGCACGCACGCATTAGATAAAATTATGTATCCATTGGCAAATTTTAAAAATTCAGAATTATAGTATTTAGCACTAATTTTATAAAAATGAAAATTTACAAATTTATAATATTTTACAGACTTAATTTTTTTAATGTTAAAGTCATTGACTTTTTTGTCCAAGTAATAGGTGAAAGACATTAAAACATTTATTTAGAGTAATGTTATGCTTCTCAAATTTTTATCCCAAATGATATTGAAGTAGGATCACTGTGGAACCAGTTTAACATCAACCAATTAAAATTAACTGGGTCCACTACCACATATGTGGGACACTTTTGAGAAAGAAATTTGAGAAGTAGAGCATTATCCTTTTTTTTTTTCGACAGGCTACTGCAACCAGTTTTTATTTTTTACTTTTTTTTTTTTATTTTTGAATTGTCATAGTTTTTTTTTTTTTGGTCACAGTTTGTTTTTTTTTTTTTTTTTTTTTTAGGTTTTTTTTTTGTCAACAAAATTTTTTTTTTGGTCTAAATAACCGGTTCAATGAGTTGTAGGTTTTCTTTATTTAAAAATTTAATGAATGAGATGGAAAGTTAATAATCTAATAACTATTATAAAAAGGGTTCACATCCACCCTTCTAAGTGGGGGTGTATTGTAGTCTAGCCCCATTTTGGGACAATGAGATCTAATCCGAAGACCTAAAATTACATTTTGTCAGCCCCAGCATAAGGCAAGCCCGTACGCATTAACCACTTTGTATGAACAGAAATATAAATAGAGAAAGAAACGCTGACAAAAAGGAAAAAAGAAAAAGAAAAAGAAAAGCAAAAAAAGAAATAAAAAGTACTTTAATTGCTGACAGATTGGCAACTTAAACTCAGTGAGTGTCGTTAGATCAGAGACCACCAGAACAATCATACCATATCTGATAGAAAATATGCATCAACATCACTCATAATGGTCTGGACCCACACATTACCTACTCCAACAGTCGCTGATCGTGGCGTTTCGTACGGCATGCATGGAGCGCAAATTGACGAGGAGCCCACCTCCCAAATCTCGGAAGTCGAAGGGTTAACCAACCATCTTTGCTTGATTGCGAGGACGTCGGCCGCAGCAATTGTGTGTTCTCAGTACATTCAGATTAGGCCTGTAAACGGGTTGGATCTGGACTGGATCTAGTGCATTCAGATTCAGATCCGTTATATATGGATTCGGATTCGGATTCAAATTTTACGAATCTGTTATAAGTCAGTCCATATCCGGATCCACCAAAATATACCGAATCCGGGTAGATCCGGATTCGATCCGAAATAATATATAATGTGTATATCTATACTATTTTTGTATATATATATAATATGTATATATAAATATAGTGAGGATCAGATGCGGGTGTTAAGGGGCGGACCACTTTTAACGACGAAAATATCGCTTTTAGCGAAAAATAATGATTTTTAGCGACGAAAAACTTCGTCGCTAAAAACGACATTTTTGTCGCTAAAAGTGGTCCGTCCTAAAGTCCGTCTTTTGACAACCGCTTAAATATAATACAATATGTATATGTATTATATATATATATAATTATATACTATTATAGTATGTATATGCATTATATATACACATTATTATATTATATTTATAGAATATGTAGATATATATAAAAATTTATTTTTATATATAAGTATTATTCGGATAGGCGGACTGGATATTACAAAATCATATCCAGTCTATTTTTTTAGCATAAAATATGAGTTCGGATCCGGATCTGGATATGAATCTTAGAAAATACTCAAATTCGTTTAACAGAGCCGAATCTGGACCGGATCCAAATCTAGACCCAGTTGATTGACAAGTCTAATTCAAATACACTAATGTTTCTTGTCATAAATAATAATTTTGGTACAAAAAGAGTTCTAAAAGGGAGTCAGTTTTAGAGCTGTTCTATTTTTCTTTTATGTTTTTTATTTACAAAAAAAGTAATAAAATATGTGGTATTGACAAGCAACTAGGGATGGTAACGGGGCGGGTTGCCCCGCTTCAGTAAACCCTTCCCCCGCCCCCGCCCCGCCCCGCATAGTGTTCTCCCTGCCCCCGCCCCGCCCCCGGGGTCCCCGACCCCGCCCCGCCACGCCCCGTCCCGATTATGTTTTTTTTTTGGTACACAAATTAAAAAAGCAATTTTTTTAATGCATTTTTTTCTCTAATAGTGCAGTTTTTTTTTAACTTACCCAATTAGTTCCCTAATAGTGCAGTTTTTTTTTTTAAATGGTAATACACATAATTATTGATGGGTAAAAATATAAATACAAGTATATTCGGGGCGGGGGCGGGTTTTTTGACCCTACCCCGACCCGGGGTTTTGAAAATCTCCCCCATACCCACCCCTAACCCTATTAAGCCCCCCCCATACCCTACCTATTAGGGGCGGAGCGGGACGGGAAACCCGGAAAACCCACCCCATTGCCATCCCTACAAGCAACCATTGTTGCCTATGGCAATTTTGATTGCGAAGATCGTTGCATGATTTATTTATTTATTCACTTTTTTTCCTTAAAAAACGATTACAAATTAATTTACTGGCCTACTACTTCGGAGTTCGGAATAATATGTGAAATTGTCACAGGCTACTCATAACCGGTAACCACCCAAAGCTCTAGGGGAACTATTTTGGAAGCTGTATTGTATAGGAATTTTTTACCATTTTTATCACTGTGGGATCAATATATACACAATTCATCACTCACTGTTTCAACTTATTTATCAAACTCATCACTTTTTTTAAAGTCGCTAATTCAAGTAGCGATTTCGCCAAAAAAAAAAAATCTGTAGAAGTTGCTAGTCCAACTCGCGACTTTAGGCCAAATGAGAAGTCGCTAGTTGAACTAACGATTTCTACTTTTTCACTGAGAGATTCTAGTGTGTATGTCAATAGAAGTCGCTAGTTGAAGTAACGCCTTCTCGTTGCGGCCAGAAGTCACGAGTTGGACTAGCGATTCTATAGATTTTTTTTTGATGAAGTCGTTACTTCAACTAGCGACTTTAAAAAAGTGACGGATTTAGAAAATAAGTTGAAACAGTGATGGGTTGTGTATATATTAGTCCCACAATGATGGGAATGGTAAAAAATTCGTATAGTACCATCATCAATGGCGTTGTTCATAAGTGGGCTGATTTTACAAAAATCAAGTACTATAGCCTTTTTGTCCGCTTGTGAACACATGAATTTGTGTTTAATTTAAAATTAATTATAGCTAAAACTAACTCTCTTTGTCCCATGTTAAGAGTATTTTGTGGTATTCTTATGGCTGCAATTGGTGTCGAGTGGGCTTCATATAATGATATGTTTTTTGTCATGAAAAAGCATTATAATCCCTTGGTTAAAAATAAGAGTAATATTTGGGCCACTAACACTAACACTCACACTCTATTTCTTTTCTAGTGGCACTGTGGGGTCCACAGTGGACTCAAAGTGTCACTAAGAGAGAGATAGAGTGTGTGTGTGTGTAAGTGTTAGTAGAATTTATTAGTGCCCCTAGCATTATTGTAAAAAAGGATAATTACAGATATACCCCCTAGACTATGGCCCAACTTTAAATCACACTCCTGAACTAAGGAATGCAATGAGTTGCCCCTCCGAGTTTGACTCGGCTAATTGGTGTCAACAGAAAAACTAAAATTCCTATTTTACCTTCACTCAACACTCCAATTTTCGTTCGGCAACCAAAGTAAACCCCCTCTCTATATATCCAACTATATATCCAACGTCTTTCACTTGTTACTAAAATTCAACCACCCCTGAACTTTCTTCACTCCATTTATCACACTCGGTGTAACCAAGAGAATCAATCATTTCCACATCCATATCCTTCACCATCTCAAAAAACCCACAATCAAGGTAGCACTAGTGCGGGTGCGTGGATTCGAGTACTGGGATGTGGCTGCGAGAGATTCGCCGATTTTCTAAAAGTTAAGGGTGCGGGTACGACAGGAGTACTTGGATAAAATGTTAAAAATATACTTTTCGATAGTAGTATATACAAATTATTTTATAACTATTAGTGCATTAGTGTATACCCTAAATAATTGCTATTATTATTTTCTTCTTCCTTTGTCTCATTTTATGTGTCCATATTTCCTTTTTGGGATGTCTCAAAATTGTTGTCCACTTTCCTAAATTAGTATACAAATTTTACTTAGTTTTCCAAACTAACATTTCTTGCATTCAATACCAAAACAAAACAAAAAAAATAAAAGTGCAATGATTATGAGCAATTGTGGAAAGTAGGTGTAGATTTTTTTGTCCCCTTAAATAGTTGGATTCCCCAAGATAGACACATAAAATGGGACGAAGGGAGTATTATTTATCTTGTAAACCCCCAAAGTTTTCAAAATTGTATGAAGAAGTGTTTTTTTTTCAAAAGCACCCAACAATAAAGTCCCCATCACGTTCCAAAAGAACTCAAAGAATCCACGGAGCACCCAGTACGGGTGCGCACTAGGTGCGGGTGCGACGACCTTTTCGAAGAGTCCGTGTTTTATAGCCCACAATGAATAAACCTCTACACCAATTTCGTTAAATTTCAACAACTCAAAGCCCCAAATCAGCATAACAGGTAAGCACACCACAACCACCATCCAGTATTACCAAACCCCTTGTGCTTAGATTTTCTCAAACAACTTCAGATTTGGGGGGAGAGCTCTACCGAAAATTTTGAAGTAATTTTCTGATTCTCTTGATATTGCTATTGCTTTACAATAAGAATAGCGGAGACTACACACACGCACACACACACACTCTCTCTCTCTCTCTCTCTCTCTCTCTCTCTCTCTCTCTCTCACACACACACACACACACACACACACACACACATTTTCATTTAGGTTTTTGATTTGTTTATTTTTATTTGACTCAGAAACTTCCAACCCCACTTTCGGATTTTTTTCTTCTTCTTTCTAACAATCAAATACCATAGTCAAGTTTAATGTTGTGGATTGAAGTTAATTGCTTTGGCTAATTTTAGCCGTACAAACATTTTTATGTCTAGTTATGGTGCATAATGTCTTATTGGCGAGTGTTTTAGTTATCTTTGACAAATTTGAATGCTTTTAAAAGAGTGCCTCTGAATTGCGGAATTGTTTCTTTCTGGCTCTCTCTCCTAATCGGTTGAAAGCCATAAATGTTGAAAAATTAGCTTATTTTCTGTTGATTGCTCGGGGTCTTATGGTTTGAATGCAGTTTTTTATCCTTTACTTATTAACTCATTGCTTTGGTTCAGGTTCCTATGTACTTTTGCAGCTGGTCTTGTATAAGTTGGACATTAGCAAGAGAATGGTAGTTTAGTCTTGAAATTGAGTTCTATTTTTGGCATATGGCAATCACATGATTTTTCTTGTTAGTCTTTTAACGGTAAGTTAACAGCAGGGTGTTAAGTGTTATGAGTCAAAATCTATAAGGATGGACCAGTTGGATAATATAGTTTAGGGTAGTGAGTTAAAATTGAGTTATAGTTCAGGGGGTGTAGATGTAATTAACCCTTGTAAAAATAATACATAGATAGAATACAAATATAACTATAAATATAAATAGATATGTATAAGTACGTGCTCGAGCTCGGGTCAGGTTACCTAGGTTATTAAGCTCACCCAAGCCCAATTTTAATTCAATTTGGATTTGAACTTTCTAATCCAGACCTGTACAAAATACCTAAAAAAATTTTACCCGGGCAGAGGTTGGCGTAGCCAATGTGCAGCACTAGCTATTGCAAGTATTTATAAAACCTTTTTAATTGCGTGCGGAAATTTTCAACTTTTTATTACTGTCGTATTTGAATTTCAAAATTTCAGTATCACATCAAAGGAAAATTGATAGTTTTATAAATTAGAGGGCATTTTTGCCTACCGTAGACTTCCATTGGGCGACATGTGTCTCATTCTATTCCTATTTTGCACCTTATTATCACCCCAGAGGAGGCCTGAGTGAGCAATGCGTGAACAAAAGTAGGTGAACAAAAGTGTTCTCATAAAATTAAGAGTATATGTGTACTTAAAGTCAATTGATATTTTCAAAGAGAACTCTTAAAGAAGTCCCAAAATAGAATAAAGACTCGTTTTTCTTTCAGCAAAAAGAATTAGGACTTATTTTAGGAGATTTCTTCCTAGGTGGTTTGAGTGTACCTACAATGTAGTGATTTTGGTAAGAAATGTTTGTTTTTAGTAAGAAACATTTGTTCCGAACAAAACCACCCGGAACAAATATTTTTTTGTCACGGAACAAATACTTTTTTTACCCAAAACTATTGCATTGTAAGTACACTCAATGCACTAGGGTGTATCAAAGAATTCTCCATATTTTAATATGAAATATGAAGAGCGTAGTTCTTTTCAAATTGCTGATCGATATGAGTTTTTATTATATATATATATATATATATATACAAAGATTCTCTAAAGAGGGCGCCCTCTTTTTATTAAAGAGAGGGCCTCTGTTTTGACCGTCGGATCGTGTTTAAAAACTGTGAAATGACAAAACTGTCATTAATGAAAACACGATCTGACGGCCAAAATAGAAGTCCTCTCTTTAAGAAAAAAAGGGCACCCTCTTTAGAGCCTGACTGTATATATATATATATAATAAAATAAAATAATTAAAAAAAAAAATTCAGCTCAGGTTCCCATTTTTTAGTTGGGTAATATTTCAGACACACTCCAATCACATCACTTTGGTAGATTCTACACTGTCAATAGATCCTGCATTCTCTTTCTCTCTTCTCATTGATGCACGTTAGAATGTATAAAAAGTTGTGTGAATTTTGAGTGTATCCCAAATATGAGCACTACTACACTCCCACATTTTTTTACACACTTTTTTACACTTAGCTTTAAATGTATATACCCTGTGTTGTGTAAGTGGTGCACAAAAAAGTATAAAAAAAATTCAAACAGCACAATATATATGTATTTAAAACATAATATTTCAAAAAATATGAAATGTGTGTGCCTAACATTATTGCCCAAACATTACCCATTCACCTTTCTAGTTGTAGATAGATGCTGCCCTTAACATATGGGCATTGGTCTGGTGGAGACATAAATGATTTGATTTATTAATTATAATAGCATGGGAGACACATCAACATTGACTCTTCTTTGGTATCTTGCCTTCTGACTTTCTTATTTGTCTGTGGTCCAAACTTACTATTAAGGTGGCTCTTTCTAAGAAAACTTGATCATATGGTTGTTTTCCCAGTTAACCTTTTCTAATTTCTTGTATTTCCAAGTCTCAGGTACTAGTCACTTGAGTATCGGTAGTACCTTTCACCCTATCTGTATCTGGGAACCTAGTCAGATCTGCCTTAAGTAATCTCTTCATTCAATTAGTTAGACAAAATATCCGGTGTGATTCAC
This sequence comes from Hydrangea macrophylla, assembly GCA_033977485.1. Lineage (NCBI taxonomy): Eukaryota > Viridiplantae > Streptophyta > Magnoliopsida > Cornales > Hydrangeaceae > Hydrangea > Hydrangea macrophylla. The sequence goes on along the minus strand of CM066984.1, from coordinate 79,119,765 downwards.
ATCTGAGTGTCTTCCACAGTGATATGAGCATTTGTGAATCCCAATGTGAGTTCTACAGTAGTGGAGAAATCACAGTGATCGTCACACAATGATCGATCACACAGAGTACGTATCTGACGGTTTTGTATACAACACCCATACATATCTGATATGATTGAGAGAGAGAGAGACAGAGAGGCAACTTATATTATCATTTTTATATATTAGCTCAACATATTCTGGCTATATATAGTCTTATGGAATCATGCCTCTTTGCAAGGGAAACTAATGCATTTAAAAGGGTAAATATGGAAACATTCAATCATGCCTAATGACATGGGATTACATTTATCACACAGTAAATGGAAATTGACTACTGCCTAAATGCATGCATGGCAAGACAGAAATCTTGCAACGGTTGCACGTATCAATCCCCTTCGCTAGAAATATCCTTGGCCGCAAGCATACGCGCATGATATGGCTAATTAGAATCTCGAAATTTCAAAGATAGGGTCGGGTGGGTTCCGTTCGAGAGGTGGATCATGGGTGAATGGGGAGTCTTCAATCATGAGGAGTTGGGGATCACTACAGCGATGGTCAGGTATGTATTTTTCATCACAGTAGTAAAAAAGGCTTTTTTCCCTGCGATCTCGAGCTTCTGGACCAGTGATTTTTTTAAATGCAATGAAAGTGGTGCTGGAAGGGTTCAGTTTGCTAATGGGCGATGGTCCAAGGATACCAGCAGTGGTAGTAGTGGGTGGGATACCGATTTGGGGTATAGTGGTGCGAGTTGATCAGCGGGGGAAAATAGTGGATTTCTCTTGGAGGATGTTGCGCTCTTCAATTAGTCGGGCCACACCAATGGCCTCAGATAAGGCTAAAGGTTTCATGAGTTTCACGTCTAGACGAACTTCATCTTTGAGACCGGCTATAAAACACCCAATCAAATAACTCTCAGGTAAAGCATCAACGAGTTGGGAGAGTCGTTTAAACTCCTCCAGGTACATGTACTGTGGTGGTCTGTTTAAATCGCGTGAGAGTTTCAGAGGGGTCATCGAAGTCAGTGGGACCGAATTGAAGAAATAATGCCTTGGTGAGATCATCCCATGACAATGGGCCTTTGAATTTGGTCAACCAACTATGCCATTGTAAGGCAATTCCTTCCAGGTGAAAGGATGCGAGTTGTACGCGTTGATGTGGGGCGATATTTTGGAATCCAAAATATTGTTCAGCGTGATAAACCCACCTGGTTGGGTCTTCACCAGTGAATTTTGGAAAATATAGCTTGAGGTTGGAATTTGGAACAAGGGATTGAGGAGTGTGGGTCGTGGTTGGGCGTTTAGGTAGCTCTTCACCAACGGCAAAGGGGTTAACGTCGCCCACTTCGGGGACTTGGGGTTGGTTGCGAGAGGCTTTTAGAACTTGAAGCTCGGTTAGGATAGTTTGGAGGGTATTATGTACTTGATCGAAATTCGACTCATGACGAGACAAAATTTCTCTCACTTCATTACGGAACTTGGTGTTGGTTTTGCCACGAGTGTCGATGGAAACCGACTTTGATACCATTGATATGATTGAACCGTAGAGAGAGAAATGAGATAGATAGATAGATAGAGAGAGAGAGAGAGAGAGAGAGAGAGAGAGAGAGATGAGATAGAAGGAGGCAAACTTATATTATCATTTTTATTTACTAGCTCAACATATTCTGACTGTATATATTGCCTTATGGAATCATGCCTCTTTGCAAGGGAATCTAATGCATTTAAAAGGGAAAACATGGAAACATTCAATCATGCCTATTGACCTGAGATTATATTTATGAAATTGACTACTGCCTAAATGCATGCATGGCAAGACAGAAATCTTGCACGTATTAGTATCATTCCGTATCGTGTGTAGGTCTCAGAAGATCTCCTCAGTAGCCCTAGCTGCTATGAAACCGTGTTGAAGACATTGTGCTAGGGACATAGAACAGCCTTCCCCTGCGCGCGACTTAGTTGTCCTCGATTTCGTGTTGAAGACACTGTGCTAGGGACATAGAACGGCCTTCTCCTGCGTGCGACTTAGACGTGACGCGCTCGGTTAATGGGTTTCCGGATCGAAACCCAATTTTCCATGGCTTCGCTTGGGCTTGGCTCACTTGCGCTTAAGGTGCACATGTGCTAACTTATTACTAAGCCCGCATTTACAAATCTTATATAGACCCTTTCAACTCTCTCTGCATGAGCAATGTGGGACAAGAGTTCCTATCACACTTTTAAAGAGCCCACAACAACTAGTCATGTAGAGAGAGAAAGTGATTTGCTTTGAAAAACACCCAATTTGAACTACAAATTACAACAGGGAAGGGAAATCACAGTGATCATCACACGATGATCACATGAAATACGTATCTGGCGGTTTTGTATACAACATCCATACGTATCATTCTTGGCATCGGCATGAATTTTGACTTGCAGACTTTACGACAATAGGTTTAGAGACCTATCCCGTGTAGGTCTTAGAAGATCTCCTCAGTAGCCATAGCTTGTTTGTTAGTTAATTTCTACTACCAATGTGTCCACACTTCACACTGGCAATGGAGCTGTACTTTTTACCTTTATAATAACTAGGAAAGTTAGGTGTATAATCTCCCCAGTTACTCTTGAAGTGGGAAAACTATGGTGAAAGGCTTTTAGTCGATATATATACGTATATAGTCTAGCTTCAATACGCACTGGATAAGCGTACTGGGTGAATGTACTGGGCTTTTAAGCCTTAAAAAACCACGGGACAGCAGAATGGGGCGCGGGTCAACGGGGATGGCCTGCAGTTTTTTCAGGCTTAAAAGCCCAGTGTGTTCACTCAGTACGCACTGGAGTCTGACTCCATATATATATATATATATATATGCCTTGGCTTTCTGTAAAGACAGTGAAATATGTCTGTTACTTTGGATGGGCCACCTATATAAAACCACAATTGTTGTTTCCTAACCCAGCACCATCTAGCAAAATGTAAGATTGATCATGAGGAAATTCCAAGGAGTTTTCAGGTAGACTTATTAAGTCGTAATCAGTTTATATAGTTCATAAGTAAATCCATTTGGCATATTCAAATGTTAGACTTTTATTCCGCGAAAATCTGTGCCAAATCTAAAATTGCAGGTTTTCTAACCAACACTATACTGGTACTCATAATCGTCATTCAAAACGAAAGAGTGGGACTGGTCTTAGTCATATTTTATACATTCCCAAACATGGTACTCAATCTTGGAATAGGAGTGTAGGACAGATCAAAAAGAACTCTTGATCTTGTTGGCATACAATTCTCATGCTCAAATGTCTTGAAATTAGAACTAAATGGCAATGTAACATCAATAGCATTATGAGCGTTCCCCCTTCCATGTTAAAGCTATTGGCAATTTCTTTGGTGTAATATTTGGGGTTGTCTTTGCTCTTAGCTTTGATTTGTTGATCTCATTTACATCAAACCATCATAAAACAAAAACACTATTGTTTCATTCTTTTACACTTATAACAAACCACTTACCAGAAAGAAATTAGACCTAAATGTTCAAGATGCAATATTACATTAAACCCAAAACAAGACCTAATCCAAACACAGATTAATAACTGGCTGCTATAACTTTACAATAGGCCCCAGCTAGACCAGTCAAGAACTCCCCCACTGCCATAAAAAGGAAGTTCTGTATTTCATTTTTTGGACCTAAAAGACAATCTACAAATCAATATAACACCACCTTTCCCCACTCGTTATATAATCGATAATCCAAGGGAACCCAAAAAAAAACACATTTGATGCTTACGCTTTTGTAAACGATAAAAAATTAGGTCCCCATTATTCAGCTGATCGAATAACATAGAAACTAAAGAATTACAATAAATACAGTAAGAGAAGACAAAAGGGACACCAACTACTACAACTAATTAAACCACTGCCAAATCAATGGGTAAAATATTTCTACTGTCACCGCTGGCTCAGCTTGCACTTCTTTGCCTCCTTTCTTAACCGCTCTCGTCTCTCTTTTTCTTCTATCTTGCGCAACTGTTCTTCATCCTCCCGTCTCGCAATTTTGGCATTGAATCACAATAAATCACAAACAAAAATATTCTCAGACAAAAAAAGCACGGTTTATTTAACTGCTGGGGCACAAATAACAGTCATTCAAAGCCTACATAGTCGAAATTTAAAAATTAAAATTAAAAAAAAAAAAAGAAAAAGAAAAAAAAGAGAAGAATTCAGGGAAGCAGAAAGGAAATATTTAAACCACTGACAAGAAATTTTAACAAGTTTCAGTTAACAATATGACCAATCGTTAACAAAGAGGCATCTTTCACAACTAGGAAAAAAATAAACCTTTTTCTCTGCAAGTGTTCTGATGTACACCGATTAATGTGGTATTTGTGTTTGGTACAGAATAGTGGACAGAATATGAGGACCTTACCCCATAAAGGGGACTGGAAATGGAAAGGACGCCTCAGCTGCGTGTCTGTTCATTTCGAAATTCCATATAGGTAAAAATGGTTGTGGCCAGAATTCTTGGCCTCCTAAGGAGGCTAGGAATTCGGAAAACCCCCAGGGGCCGTGTAAGATAGTTGGAGAGATGGATTTCAAGATGGACTTAAAAAAATGTCCAGCTTGGTGTGGGTTTAGATCCTACTGCTAGCTTGCCTCCCTAATTTACCTGGTGCGTGTGTTGTGGAGTCAGTGCACGTGCCTGGGATTTGCCCCTTGTTCTACTCCGATTAAAAACGACAATAGGTATCGATCCCGAAGTCGCGGAAGACAGGCAGGGAGATTTGTCCTCGTATTCCCAAAAAAAAAGTGTCGGTTCATACATGTTTTTTTGTTGTGTGTGAGCGGGAATGTGTTGAGAGAGAGAGAGAGAGAGAGAGAGAGAGCATGTGTGCGTCTGGGACAGAGACAGTGGGGGTTTAAATTGATGGCATGTATAAAAATATCTGAAACAAAATAGGATTGATTGAAAAGGGACGGATTAAAAATGGTAAAATGAAATTTTGAAAAGTACTGGGTGTCTATGTCCAGGAAGTACTGGGTGTCTATGTCCAGGAGATCAGCTCAATTGAAAAGGGGGGGGGGGGGGGGGGGGGTGGTTAGGAAAGTAAAAGAACAAGATCAAGAAAGATACAAGTAGAAGATAAAAAACGACTAGCGAACTTTTAAGCTACATTGACCAAACTTTACTGACCTCCTCTTCTCCTCTCTCAAAATATCATCAAAATTGGCCTCCATGTCACTATCATCATGTTCACGATCAGCATATTTCCTGGGATTATAACTGCAAAAAAGACCACTTTGCTTTAGGGTGAGAAGAAACGGTTGTACCTCCAGATCACATTATCATTGGCACCAAATGAGAGGTATTTAATCTCAGAAACGTACAAATCAAAACTACTTTCAAAGACACCAATAAAACCAACAAATTCAAAATAGTATTTGGGTTGTGGTTTTAAGGTTGCAGTCAAACTGGATTTGAATAAACAAGACCAGAAACATCAAGCCAACAAGCTAACTCAACCTCTTAGAGCTCATCTAGGTTAGCTTTTTAAATAACTTCTTTTTGCAACAAGAGATTTTTTAAAAAGCTACAGATTGGAGCTTTTAAAAAAGCTGTTTTTTTTAGCTTTAAAAAGGAACCATATTTTCTAAAAGGAAAATGCTAGACCCACACAGTGAATCACACACTTTTTCCACACACAGCTTTAAATGCTTGTACTTTGTGCTATTTGAATTTTTTTCACTTTTTTGTGCCCCACTTATACAACACAGGGTACATGTATTTAAAGCTGTGTGTGGAAAAAATGAGTGGTTCACTGTGTGGGTCTAGTAGTGCTCTTTCTAAAAAGATGTGAAAAAGCTAATCCAAATGGTCACAGGTTTTTAAACAGTCATAAGTGATTGTTGGCCCCGAAAAAGCAATACCAAATGGGCACTTAATCACTGGCTCCATTATCAGACGGAGTAAGGTTTTGCCAACTCCAAAATTGCCTAATCTCATAAGATTGTAATTTTAATACGGAAATAGAAATAAACAACATAATCATGTGGATTTGAGAAGGTTAAAAAGGCATCTACAGAAAATGGTTCATTCAACCTAACCACTTCTTCTCACAACCAATTTATACGAAGCAATAATTCCATCCAAAAAGATTATGGAGTCAAAGACCCACAAAAAGATGATCTAGTCAACACTAAGCTAAAAAAATTTCGAGTTCAATGAAATAAATGTCGATAGGAAAAAGGGGAGGTTAATTACTTGAACATTCTTCTAATCATGCTAATCGCCTTTCCATCATCATCAGAGTCATCGTCCTCACGGGAGTAGCTTCTTGTATGTTTTTTCTTTGGTCGGTCATCTTGCAAAATAGCACGAGATGAAGCTTTTCGAGGTGGCTTGTTAATCTGTTATACAAGGACAAAGGTGAAAAAGCCTAACCATATTATATAAACTTTGAATAAATACACAATAAAATTCCTCCACATGCACAAAAATATACAAATGTGGCAGGAGTATGGTTGTCAAATTGTGCATCTCATGAATCAAGTTTGCCAAACTAAGGAGAAAATCGTTCCAATCGCGAACCATAATATTTAACTTTTTTAGGAAATACGAAACAATATATATACACATATGTAAAGTGAAAACACTTGTACACTGCTTAGGATGAATCAAACAAATAACACAAGTTTCAAGTAATATATCAAGGCTAAAATTGTTGTAAGTTTTCCACTTAAAACTTCAAAATTAGGAATAGGTTGCATAAAACTAGAATCAACTCGTAGGAATCGACTAATTCTAACCACCATGCCTACGAGTAGGATATGACCTGAGCTTTGGAGGATGACTCAGCTTGTTTTGGAATCATCTTTCCCTTACTAGATTCTTGAAATTCCTTTCTCCGTTCCAATTGGTGCTTCGGAACAGAGGAGTGCAACTTCGAGGACGTCACTTTCTGTTTACTAGCAACAGAACTCTTACCAACTGGTGCATAGACCTTCTTATCATTGGTGGCCGCTGGTGTCTTCAAAGGCGCACTTTTCGGTGCGGGAGGCCGACCGGGCCCATTTCCATAATTGCTACCAAGCTGTTTCCTAGAGTCCACTGGTGTCAAATTGGGTTTCGCGGCAGAAGCTAATTTGCCGTTTTGTTTTTTTGCATATGGCTACTGGTATTCAAAGGTTTCCTATCCTCACGATCATTGCGAACATGTCTGCCTGGGTTGCTTGAGGACTGTTTACTCTTTGGTGGCATCGAGCTGGTCGCGCCTCTTCAAGATCACCAAAAAACCTGTATAAATTCTCTCCAAGAAAATAGCATGTTTTGAGCCTTAATAATGAATTCGAACCGGTTTGGATCAGCTTATTTGGGACCAACAATCATTTATTGGGATTATTATTTATTGGGATTATTGAGAGATTTGACTGTTTGGCAAAAACTTTTTCACAGTTTTTTCAAAAATCGAATCCCCTTTAAAGCTAAAACAACAGCTTAAATCAGAAGCAACAGCTTTTTCGACAATCTATCAAGAAAAAAAATACCAAACGGGAACTAGTTATGGTATAAAGCAGCAACGCAACCAGATTGTGGGACAGAGATATTTCTAGATGGAGGATCTTCTCTAGGGCCTGGAGGGTTCACCGTCAGACAATAGAAAAGAATAATCTCTCGTATCTTTAAGTTTTTGGACTTTGCTTCTGAACTGCACAAATTTAACCAAAAAAAAAAAAAGAGAGAAAAATTTAAAGCTTATTTGAATAAAGTATTATCATATGTACTATAAAGTTATTGGAACAATTTATAATAGATTTTCTTTTCTCACCTCATTTACGACTTTGGGAGGATAGTCATTGACTCGAGGCTTGGGTTGTATAGTTTTTGAAGCCAAGTTCTTTTCTGCACCGGCAAGTAGTGTTGTCAAATGATATAGACTACAGATGAAATGAAGTTGAAACCATGAAAAATAATTTTTCTAGTGTAACTGCATACTGCATGATACGCCCAAAATTGGCTCTATCCTATGACCGAGCGGTTTCATTCAGTGGCCGACCCATGTCCCGGTCAAATCATGCACAAATCCTTGGATGAGCATCAGCCCGAGCGGTTTGGTCAGCCCGAGCGGTTTGGTCAGTCCGAGGCCTCCCGAGCGGTTCATCCACGACCCGACCAACAGGTCGGGAAGATCACGCAGGCACGATCCGTACAGGCGCAGTCCAGCCAGGCCCACGAGATTCGCCCCAAAATATTCCAAGCTATTTCTTAATCAAGTTGGAAAACTAATGAAAAGTGCACATCGTTTTCTAATCCAATTAGGAAACCCCCACAATTAATGCTAAACAATTCTTATTGGATTATATTTCCTTATCCATGTACGAGTAGATCTCTTGCATCTATATAAGAGACCACTCACCCCTATTGAAGGGAACCGACCTTTCAGTCTCTACAGCACCTCTATAGTAGTCACCAACACGCCCGGCCGACCTACGGTAGCTCCAAACTATTGTTGGTTAACCACAGGTCCCCGACTTTTTACAGTATAGTGAACGTGCTCAGACACACATGTGGATGTAGGTTCCTTCATTAACAGGGCCGAACCACATACAAAAAATCAGTCTCTTACTCTCTCTCTTCTTAAACTGCTTTAATTCACTTTAACCAAATTTTGGCATCATCACTACATATCTTCACCATCACAACGTCAATGTAGTTATAAATGCTGTGAACCTAAGGAAGTACCAATTAAGCAAACCTCAATTCACCAAATCTAACCTTAGCCACTCACTAGAATTACTAAACCAAGCAACTCCACCTTGAACACTACATACATGTCTATGGATTTCCATAGGAGCTTAGAGACTGACGCGATGAGCAAGGTACGGCAAGCTACAATTTGAACAAACAAAATATCGTGCAAACTAAAAATGGAATAGTGTAGTTAAAAACAAAAAGAAAGTCCGCAATATTTATGAGTAATTGAGCTGCGAGACATATGGGGTATATCATCACGTTTCCCCTATGTTACATGGACTCTTCAAAGTGTCCGGAGGACACGGGTATGGATTCCATATCCGACATGGGTACTTCGCCTTTCTTGGCTGAAAATTATACTAAACCACACTAGAAGGATCCTACCCAAGTGTCATACCCATGTCCGCAAAGAGTCGTGTCAACACGGGTACTTCACCTATTTAGAAGAGTCCATGTAACATAGCGTTTCCCACATTTTCTAAGGGATAATACCTATGAAATTGTCATCTAGCCGTCTAGAGATATTTCCACCCAAAACACCCTCATGGCCAGCCACAAGATGATATGAAGTCGGCAATATGAAAGTTGCCCTAATACTATAGAAAATGATTATCTTTTCTGAAAGAATTAAAGCCATCCCCGTCATGGTAGTAACAACTAACAAGGTTGACTCGTATTTTCCCTGTATATAAAATAAGGAAAGATTCTGCAAGGAAAAACTGAAAGTACATAGTCAATCTAGGAAGCACCAGTGTGGGTGCTGAGGATTCGTCAATTTATAAACTCTAGGATGCAGATGCGGAAGGGTACATGTACAAAATATCAGAAAAATATACTTTTACAATCATATAAACTATTCTACAACTAAATTGTCTTAACTATTTTATGTAATTAAGACATGAACATAATCAACACTACCCTTATAACGTGTAATACAAAATTATGACTGAGACCCTCTTACTAAAAAACAATTAGAACAAACACCCTGCCAGACCCCCAAAGAATCCATGCTTCCTTGGAATCAATTTCTAAGGAGCATTGTTGTCAAATCGTGAATCGATTTGCCAAAATTATCATAAGATTAACTTTTTGCAAAATAAACAAATAATAATGTATATGTTGTAGACACTGCATGCATATAAAATACATGTACAATGCTTAAAATGAACAAACTATCAATTTAACACACGTTTAATGCAATATCAAGGCTCAAAATGTTGACAATTTTCATTTAAACTAAAAACTTCAGCATTATGAATCGTGAATAATATCTAGTTGTATGAAACTCGAATCAACTCGTAAATTGAAGTGAAGGATTCTAACCACCAATGCTCCCAACAAAAACTAAGTCACAACCCTCGAGGCTCACATGGGGGAGACAGGTTGAGGACAGAATCCGATAGCAGCATGCTGACCTAAAAGATAAGAGAGATGATACTTACGCCATTATGCAATTTAGTAACCTTAGCTGTCAAATGCAGATTCTCTAATAATGACTTGCTTTCTTGAATTACCCTTTGAGCAATAACTGGCTGTGAAGGTCCAAAGAAGGATCCGTAACTGCAGGATGTGGGATGTAAACAAAAAAGGGTAAATTACACAAACCTCCCCTGAGGTTTGCCTTAATTGCACGGACCTCCCCCCTAGTTGCAAAAATTACACGGACCTCCCTCGAGGTTTGTAATTAGGTAACAAAATGCCCCCTCCCGTAACGGCCCGTTAGTTTTTTTACATTAGCCTCCCCTGAAAATTACAATTAGCCCCCCTAATATTATAAAATTGTCATACTAAGCCCCATTTCTCTTATATTTTTGTGCTAATTATAAAATCCCTCATCTCTCTTATATTTTTGGGTTAATTTTTTTAGCATTAATTTATATTATCTACACAAAATACACATAAATAGGTCCAAATTTTTTTTTTTCCCCGAACAAACCTCTATCAAGCCCCCCTGTATTACTTTTCTAGATCCGCCCCTACTCCTATGCTTCAAAAGTTGACACTTAACGCCCTGTGATTGTGAACTAAAATAGAACTGTTATGATTTCACTCAAAGAGCGTTAATCCCAAAATTAACATCACAAAAGGGGTTAAGTGTTTATATTTTTAACCAATTTTAGAATTTTCATCAATTTTCGTCACTTTTGAAGCATAGGGGCAGAGGGGAACCAAAAAATTAATACAGGGGGGTTGACGGAGGTTTGTTCGGGGAAAAAAAAATTGGACCTATTTATATGTATTTTGTGCAGATGATATAAATTAATGCTAAAAAAATTAACCCAAAAACATATGAGGGAGAAGGGATTTTATAATTAGCATAAAAATATAAGAGAAAGGAGGGTTAGTATGACAATTTTATAATATTAGGGGGGCTAACTGTAATTTTCAGGGGAGGCTAATGTAAAAAAAACTAACGGACCATTAGGGGAGGGGGCGTTTTGTTACCTAATTACAAACCTCGAGGGAGGTCCGTGTAATTTCTGCAACTAGGGGGAGGTCCGTGTAATTAAGGCAAACCTCAGGGGAGGTTTGTGTAATTTACCCAAAAAAAATTATGTATGACTAAAATGCAGAACGAGACTTTATAACTAGCTCCAACATATCCGTGCAAAATTCAAATATGACATGTTCTTAATTTCACCATCTTCTATAGCTCAATAGCTCAGTTGTTAAACCAACAAAACTAAAGAAAGTTATAGTGGAAAACAATATAATTCAGATGTTAAAGAGATTAAAAATGCATCAAATGAGTTCCGTACGCCCCCCAAGATGTGAGGCAATAACTAGGTGATGGCATGAGGCTGATCAAAATAAAAAATCTATTAATATTTATGTTCAAAAAGAAACCAACCAGTGTGTTTCCAGTGGTGGAATGCTAGGACTATTGTCTCAACTCTCAAGCAAGGATAAATGTTAAATAAATCCATTGATCGTCAACGTCACCCAACCCCTAAAATACAATAATAATAACAACACTGCTGCCAATAATTCACACCGACATTATGTTTAATTCAAAACACAGAACCAAAACAGAAGGGAAAAGGAAGCAATAACAGTTTTTAACTTCTAATCAAACAGCAAATCAAGTGTGATGAATAAAATTACAGTTAATGCTAAAAAATGTGTTCCAAGTCAATAACAAGTAAACAGCACTTTAATCATGTTGTCGGTGATAATTAAGACTCACAAGTTAGCAAGACTCATATTGTGAATAAGTAGCATCACAACAATTACAAAAACTCATCTTTGTCTGTAACAAATTTGTAAACAACAAAGAACTATTCAACAGGCAGCAAAGCAAACATGTAAGCTTGTTTATATATACCAATAAAAATATAAATCTTCTGTGGAAAAATTTAGAGAATATTCGCATAACACTCACTTGTCAATAGATAGTTTCTTCTTTTTCTCTTGGGAATTAACATAACCAGTCTCCTTCTTTATCTTCTTTCTCTTAATTTCTTTCAATTGTTGCCTTAATTCAAGGTATTCTAATTCCTCTTTAGTGGGCTCTGGTGTCTCTTCAGATTCTTGATCGTCACGCTCGTCTTCATACTCATCCAAATCCTCGTATTCCTAGATAAAACCCAGCTTAATGAATATAAATGCACACTTACACATGTATGTACATAGGAGAGATTTCAACACATGAACTCCATGGACACTTACATCTCTATCAAAACTCCTCATAGCAGACTCAAATTCCAGAATTTCAACAACTAGGATTCAAGAAAACTCAAAACCTGAAAAGCCCAATGAGAAAAGAAAGGTCAAAACTTTATACTTTGGAGGCTCAAATGTGCAATAAATTGAAAACATACTATGAAGTTTTTAAGACCTCATATTGAACAAAATTCTTCATGAGTTTTCGGGTAGAAACTCCGGTCTCTCAAAAAATTTAACAAAATAAAAAAAAAATTCCGTTTGTAAATTTTGTTTTTTTTTTTTTTGCTCTTTTTGAGTTAATTGGCTGAATTTATAAAAACAAAAAATAAACACACCTTACAGGAATCTTCTAAAGGAATCGAAAAAATAAAAATAAAAAATAAAAAAATTTGTTTGCTATTGATGAAACGCAGAAAGGAAAACTCTAATTTTCTCAAAATAGACTGTTTTTTTTTTCCTAACCAATCCTAGTTGAATCCGTACACTTTTGAACACAACCAATCAAAACGCAATAAAAAGGAATATATAAAATAAAAATTTTTTTAAAAAAAAGAAAAGAAAAGAACAAATCGTATTGATTACCTGATTAATTCTCTGTCGAGAATTGATGAAATCTGGATCGAACTTCAGCGATTTTCAAGCGAAAAAAGCCAAGAGGACCACAGATCAGAAGAGAGAATCGAAGCGATTACAGATCTGTAAACAGACAAAGGCTGTGAATTTTGGGATTGAAGGTACAAGGACGAAGATAAAGAGAAGAACGGAATTCCCCATATGAAAAGGGTATCGATGCTACCCGAGCTCTGAACCGGGTTCGGTCCCATGTGGCCATGTGAGACTCTGAATTGTTATGGTTTTTCATATTACAACCAAAAAAAAAAAAAAGAAGAAGGAATGTTGTAACTTGAAATTTTGATTATGAAAACTAAAATGCATTCCAAATTTTGAATTTTAGTTTTTTTAAAAAAATAAGATCAGAAATGGAATTTTTTTAAGAATTTAAAAAATATGCCGAAAAAGTATTTTTAAAAAATTTCCAAAAATTTTCGAAACTTTCCTTGCATTTGTCCAATATCGGTTAGCAAGAAAGCAAGATGAGGAATGTGAGTATACAAATTGGTCTCAAACTAGTACCACATTAGTCCCAAACTAGTATTTTGCATCGAAAATTTTGAACAATTCAGAAAATTTTCTAATTCCGAAAATTCCAAATTTTAGAATCGGAAATGAAAATGAGAATTTTGAAAATTTTGGAATCGGAATCGGAATGGGTGTTTAATTTCCAAAAATTTTGGAATTTTTTTGGAAGGACCTATTTCTGATCTGTTTCAGTCGACACACACCCTACTCTTCCGTCTCTCTCTCTCTCTCCAATTAAGGACGTGTTTGGAAATATTCAAAATAGGATTTGATTTAGTTCAAGTCTATTTTTTTATCTGGTTCTTGTGAGAACCAAATGTAGGTTGGTTAATCTTGACATAAAAATATGTTTTAAGAAATTTATTAGATTGCGTATGGACTCCCATGTAGTAAGGAATAGACACTCACTAAACTAAGTTCTCATAAGAATAAAATAAAAGTTAGACATGGATTGAATCAGATCCTATTTTTTATTTTCCCAAACAGGCCCTACGGGATACAACTCTAGTGGGCTGAGTTGGGATTCAAATAGGTCCCCAAACCCCCGGTGGACTGAATTGGCCCAATTTTGAAAGAATAGAATATAGGGCTAATATCACCTACCATATTACCATTTTTGAGATTTGATTAGAAAACAGTTACCTATCATGTTTGAAAAACAATACTTATCCCCCCACTTTGGTAAAATTATAGCTTAGCCCTCAAAATTAATGAAGAAACTATTTGAAAGTATTTACAAAATCTCTAAATAGTCCATTGGCTAGGTATTTACAATTTTCACAATTTTTACGAATATTCAAAAGTTATTTTTTTAAAACCTGTTTGAACAATTTTTACGATTATAGTTTTTCTATTATATTATAGGATTAATATCACCTATCATGTGTGCATGAAAGAGAAATGTGAGGTTGTGTTGAAGTCACGTGACTATTTGTTGAGAGAAATTATAACTTGATGACAAAATTTGTAACCACTATGAGAAAAATTTATAACCGATGGAACAAAAATTGTAATCGCGTTGAAATAAATTGTAACAAAGGTGGTTAAATATCACCATAACAAAAAAGTTTAACCACCATGACAAAAGTTATAACCTATGACAAATTGTAATCACTACAACAAATATTGTAACACAATGTGAAAAAATTTTAACTAACTAAACCACCTCACAAAACCACTATGATTTTTCACCAAAATCTATGTTTTGCTCTCTCTTGCGTGCATGGTGAACTCAAACCACCATGCACGCACAACAGACGTTCCCAGAATAATGATGTAGTTGGCAAATTTAAATTCCAAATTTTGTTACTAAATGCTTTAACATTTGTACCACGTGTTATTATAATGGCACCAACTTTTATCATAACATGTGGGTATTTCATGATCGTGAGTATTTCATGCCCAAAAATCAAAAATCAACATGTACTATGTAATATATGTGATTGGGATGTATTTTGCCTAACTATATGTATGTGATTGTATTTGGCCCAAGAAAAAGGAACAAATTTATGATTTTTTCTTCTTTTTGTCAGTTCATAAGCCAAAATCCCTACACAGTGGTATCTGAGTAATGTGTTATGAGCCAAAATCCCTACACAATAGTATTTGAGTAATATGATAACACAATAGAAACTAAGCAATTAACAATAGAACATGCCAAGACCCTAGTGGTCAAGTGACACCACCTCATCTCTCTCAAGTGGGAGGGGATGGGTTCAAATCTCCCCCTGGGGGAGTAGGAGGGGTTTTTCTCCTCCCTCATTGTAGTACGCCACATGTGCTCATGTCAGGTCTATCTCTTGGATTCTACTACTTGAATTGTGTGTGTGTGTGGGTGTGTGCGTGCATGTGTATGTGTTGCGTGAGTCATCCAGGTAAGTCAAAAAAAAAAAAAAAAAAAAAACAATAGAACATATATAGAAACAAGATACAAAAGAAATAGATAGCATAATGAATAGCCACAAACTTGGACCACAACAATCAAAGTACAATCCCAATGCCAAAACTGAGAGTGTATGAACAAGAGCCAAAATTAAGAGCACAAACAACCAAATACTGATTTATAGTAAAACAAGAGCCAAATAACATGGAGCACATTCCATAAACAAAGAGCCCAACAAACAGAAAGCACGAAGACATTTCCAAAAAAAAAAAAATGTGCATCAGGATCCATTAGCTCAACAACTTCTTCTTACCTGCATCAATGGAAATTAATTCAAGTTAGTGCCCTTTAGAAGTAAAATTGATTGCAGAATTAAAATTCAATAAGTAATTATACTCGATGGAAGTTTTTTTTTTCTTCTTTGGTCTCTGAACATTAGAACTATTCTAAGTATACAATTTCTCTTATTGTGGCCCTGCCTTCACGCATTTCCACATTTCACTGAATTGTTCTCTCTTCTTGTTAGAATAATATTAGAATATTTGTCTACATTCTTGTACCTATTGTATCTTACTATACTTACTGTCTAGATACATTGTACTACCAGTTGTACTACCAATTGTACTACTAGCCTAGGTACTTTTCTTTCCCTTTTAGGATTCTCTCTTGGCCTATATAAAGGCTACTCATTGTAAGGTTTCATCACACCATTCAATACATAATTCATAGTATTGTCTCACTCTCTCTCCTTCTCTCTTATATATTCTAACATGGTATCAGAGCTATAAGCTCCTGGTGGCCTCTTCCTCCTCCTGGTAACTTCTTAAAAGGAAATTATGCTCTGTGGTTGCCACAATAGTGGATCCTCTACATCAGAAATCCTTGTTGTAGTTGCCTCAAGTTCGTAATCGTGCCACCTTAGCCCGATCACCTCCGCTGCCCGGCTACCACCATCCACATCTACCCTGCCCGACGTCCTCATTTCGGTCACCCCGCCATCTCAACTTGGGCTCTGCCGCTGTCACCGCCTTCGCCGCTCGGTCACCACCACTGCCGCCAGGTCACCACCACCCGGCTGCCTCCATTGCTCGGCTGCCACTTTCTCATCCAGGCTTCCTCCATCATATCACCACCCGACCACTGTCATCCAGATCAATTCTACCACTTATGTTACACATCATGGAGCCTCTCACAGATCCCTCCTGCAAATATTGTCACAAACCAGGACATATTCTGTTGCATTGTCCTATCAGAGTGTGTACTTTCTGTCACAAGCGTGGACCAGGGCACTATCTTGATGATTGCAATGAGAATCATACCAGATATTCACAGGATAATCGGTCCCGAGGTTGTTCATCATCATCCACTTCTATTTCTACCAAGGAGTCATCATCTTCTAAGTCGTCTACCCCTTCATCCATCTCTGATTCTCTCCTTGCGGACATCATCAAACGAGTTCTGGATCATTCTGATAACACGTCTCCTACTGCTCTATCTGTTGCCCCAGGTACATCTTCTTGGTTCTTTGACTCTGGTTGCTGTAACCACATGACCTCTGATCCCACTACATTCTCTACCAAACATTCTACTCTCAATGCACCATCCATACACACAGCTGATGGTTCCCGTATGAACGTCAGTCATATAGGGCAAGTCTCCACCACTCACACATCTCTCCTTGACACTTATCTTATTCCTAAACTCACTTTAAATCTCATATCTGTTGGTCAATTGTGTGAACTCGGACTTACCGTCTCTTTCTCTAATTCTGGATGTCTAGTACAAGACCCAAAAACGGGCCAGACTCTTGGGACAGGTCGTAAAATAGGACGATTATTTGAACTGAACAATCTCCATATTCCATCTCACTTCATTTCACCAACTCAAACTGCAGCGTCAGTATCGTTCACCACCCCTTTTCATCTTTGGCACTCTCGTTTAGGTCATGTTTCGCTAAGTCGGTTAAAATCCTTAGTGTCAAGTGGTCAGTTAGGTTCAGTTAAAGTCGAAAATGTTGATTGTTTACCTTGTCAACTTGCCAAACAACCAGCTTTACCATTTAATAACAGTGATTCTGTTTCCTCTGCACCTTTTGATTTAATTCACTCTGATGTTTGGGGTCCCTCTCCAACTGCCACAATGGGAGGATCTAGATATTATGTAATCTTTGTCGATGATTTTTCACGATACACTTGGCTATATCTGATGAAAAATCGATCTGAATTACCCCAGATTTACTTTGATTTTGCGAACATGATCAAAACTCAATTTTCTTGCAATATCAAAGTGTTTCGAGCTGATAATGCCCAAGAATACAAAGAAAAAGGTGTTTTAAATTTTCTTCGCCAGCATGGCACTCTTCCCCATCGTTCCTGTCCAGGCACCTCCCAACAAAATGGGAGAGCCGAGCGTAAACACCGTCATATTCTTAATACTGTTCGAGCTCTTCTCACATCTGCTTCATGTCCTGAACAATTTTGGGGAGAGGCTGCCCTCACTGCCATTTACACCATGAACCGTATCCCTTCTCCCACTACTGAAAATCAGTCACCATATGAGCGTCTATATAACCATCCTCCTAACTATACAACCCTTAAAGTCTTTGGTTCTGCCTGCTTTGTCTTACTACAGCCACATGAGCGCACAAAACTAGAATCTCGAGCTCGCTTATGTTGTTTCTTGGGGTATGGTATTGAACACAAAGGCTATCGATGTTGGGACCCTTACTCCAAACGTCTTCGTGTGTCTCGTCATGTTGTCTTCTGGGAACACAAAATGTTCTCATCCATGTCCCAGTTTCATCTATCTCCTGCCAATACTCCTTTCTACTTCACTGACCCCTTAGTAGATCTATTTCCTGACACCCCTGATATAGGTTCTCACTCTGAATCAGCAACTTTGTCTGCCCCTCTACCTACATCCACATCTACAGACACTTCATCTGATTTGTCCACCACAGTCTCTACTGAACTGTCTGCTCCATCTGATGGGTCTGCATCAGACCCTGACCCTCTTCCTAGACGTAGCGACCGAGTAAAAGCTCCTCCAATTCATCTTCGGGATTACCATTGTTTTTCTACAATTCTCTCTCACCATGAGCCTCAATCTTACCATGAGGCCAATTCTAATCCTCTTTGGCAGAAAGCAATGGATGATGAATTGCAGGCACTTGAACAAAATCACACATGGGATTTGGTGGACTTGCCAAGTGGCAAGAATGCTATGGGATGTAAGTGGGTTTACAAGATCAAAACTCACTCAGATGGATCCATTGATCGCTACAAAGCCCGCCTAGTAGCCAAGGGCTTTACCCAGGAGTATGGGATTGATTATGAGGAAACATTTGCCCCTGTTGCCCGTCTCACCTCTGTTCGCAGCCTCATTGCAGTTGCTGCAGTTCGCCGTTGGGACTTATTCCAAATGGATGTCAAGAATGCCTTCCTCAATGGTGACCTCATTGAAGAAGTTTATATGCGCCCTCCTCCTGGTTATCATCATCATCCTCATCAAGTTTGCAAGCTCCGCCGAGCTCTATATGGTCTCAAGCAAGCTCCTCGGGCTTGGTTTGCAAAGTTCAGCACCATTGTTGAGCGCTTTGGGTTCACAGGCAGCTCATATGATTCAGCTCTTTTCATCCGCAAAACTGACCGAGGCATTATTCTACTTCTCCTCTATGTGGATGACATGATTATCACAGGAGATGATAGATCTGGAATCTTGGATCTCAAAACCCATCTCAGCCAACATGTTGAAATGAAAGATCTCGGCAAACTTAACTATTTTCTGGGCCTTGAGATCAATTCCAGTTCTGACGGATATTATCTCTCTCAAGCCAAGTATGCCTCAGACTTGCTTACACGAGCGGGACTTACAGACAGCAAGACTAGTACCACTCCCCTCGAGCCTAACTCTAGGCTCACTCCTATGGATGGTATACCCTTAGATGATCCTACTCTATATCGTCAGCTTGTTGGGAGTCTCGTTTATCTGATAGTTACTAGACCTGATATCTCCTATGCTGTCCATATTGTAAGCCAATTTCTATCTGCTCCTCGTTCTCCTCATTATGCAGCAGTTCTCCGCATTCTCAGGTACATCAAAGGGACCTTATTTCACGGCCTCCACTTCTCTGCTCACTCCTCTCTTGAGCTACGTGCCTACTCAGATGCAGACTGGGCAGGAGATCCTACTGATCGTCGTTCCACCACTGGGTATTGCTTCTTCTTGGGTGACTCTCTCATCTCCTGGCGCAGTAAGAAGCAAACTGTTGTTGCCCGATCTAGTACAGAAGCTGAATATCGTGCCCTTGCTGATACCACTCAGGAACTTCTCTGGCTACGCTGGTTACTTGAGGACATGGGGGTCAATCATCCAACAGCTACAACCATCAGTTGTGATAACCAAAGTGCCATTCAAATTGCTCACAATGATGTCTTCCATGAACGTACAAAACACATTGAGATCGATTGTCATTTTGTTCGTCATCATATTTCTTGTGGTACCATTCGACTTAACTCAGTCTCCTCCATCGATCAGACTGCTGACGTATTCACCAAAGCTCATCCACCGGGACGTCTTCAGGATTTAGTTTCCAAACTCAAGTTGGTTTCCATTCTACCACCTTGAGTTTGAGGGGGGCTGTTAGAATAATATTAGAATATTTGTCTACATTCTTGTACCTATTGTATCTTACTATACTTACTGTCTAGATACATTGTACTACCAGTTGTACTACCAATTGTACTACTAGCCTAGGTACTTTTCTTTCCCTTTTAGGATTCTCTCTTGGCCTATATAAAGGCTACTCATTGTAAGGTTTCATCACACCATTCAATACATAATTCATAGTATTGTCTCACTCTCTCTCCTTCTCTCTTATATATTCTAACACTTCTAAACTTAGTGGCTCTTGCAGTTGGTTTCTCATCTTTCTCATTCCTCCTTGTCAATTTGGGCTTTCCAGGTTTTTTTTATGAGCAATTGGAGGCAACACTATAGGTTGATCTTGTGCTAGGCCACATCTTAGGCCCAATAACAAGAACAAGATAAGGTAAGAGCAAGCCTGCAGGAATTTTATTTTATTTTATTTTAATAGGAAACATGAACATAGTCTTCTACTTTCTCTTACCTATAAAACAAAATGTTGAGATCGATGGTTTTGGGCCATTTTTGTGTGGCTTAAATTGAAGTCTAGAATCTCGATCGAGCTGTTGGAGCGAGAATGTTGAATTATTTGTTGCATTTTTCTAATTCTTGACCCATTTTGACTTATTTACATGGGTTCTAGCCCCATGTGGAGAAAGTCCATTTATGGGATTGACCTTTTATGTTGAGATATACATATATATATATATATTGGTGATATATGTCATTTTGGCCTAAGGAGTGCTTTGAAATACAAGAGGGGTGTTTGGAAAGAGAGAATATTCACAAGAGAGGGTTTTTTTCAAGGAGAAGAAGACTTGAACCTCTTTGTCTATACATTTCTATTACTCTCCAAAGGATTCCATTTTCAGATTGATGTTCTCAAGCCAAGTTCCTCTCCAATTTGTTGTTGGAAGGTGTTTCTATCACTTTGGTGGAGTTCTTAGAACTGGGTTTTGTACTCTCTTGAGGTAACATTGTTTTTGATCACTTTCCATTGTTGTATTTCCTCAAGCTTACACTTGAGAAGACCTCTTGTACCCATCTTTCATATTTAGTGGATTGTTCTCCGGCACCTGGTGGTTTTCCCCTTCTTAGGAAGGGTTTTTCACGTAAATCAGTCTCTTGATTGTGTGTGTTTATTACTTGACATTACTATTTGCGTTCTTGGTGTTTGATATACTTTATTACTTTCATAATTGCTTAGAGAGGGAAGAGGATACTTCCAAACAAAGTGGTATCAAGAGCTTTGGTTGGTGCACTCAAGGTGTTTGATAATTTGCCTAGGTGAGTTATGGAGGTGAATACTAGTAGGATGCTTATCTTCAATGGTTCCAATTGGTCTCTTTGGAAGGGAAAGATGTTAGATCTACTCTATTGTAGAGAATGGCATGCTCCCATTGAAGGTGAAGAAGTCAAGCCAAGTGAAATGAGTGAAGACAAGTGGAAACTTTTGAATCAACAAGTTGTTGGGTTTATTAGACAACGGGTTGATGACAGTGTCTACCACCATGTTGAAAATGAAACTTCCGCTCACACACTTTGGAAAAAGCTTGAAGAGTTATATGAAAGAAAGATGGCGGGCAATAAGGCATTCTTGATTACAAAGCTTGTGAATTTGAAATTCAAGGAGGGGACGTCTATAACGGAGCATTTGAGTGCTATGCAAACAATAGTAAATCAACTCTCTACCATGAAGATGGTGTTGGATGATGAGCTCCAAGCATTGTTACTCCTTAGTTCACTACCGGAAAGTTGGGAAACCTTAGTAGTTTCACTTAGTAACTCGACACCAGATGGAATAGTGAACATAAGTCAAGTTACGAGTAGCTTGTTGAATGAGGAACTAGAAGAAAGGACTCTACACAATCACAAGTCCGAGTCATAGAAAATAGGGGGAAAAGCACAAGCTGCAACCATTTTCGACGTGACAAGTTAAAAGGAGGTCCAAGTCAAGAGGATGTATAATTTGTTACAATTGTGGAGAAATGGGGCACATGAAAAGGGAGTGTAGGAATCCTAAGAAAGAGAAGAAGCAAGGAAAAGGTAAAGAGAAACAAGATGATAAAGAGACCACGACTATTGTTTTCGATGAAGATATTATTGTTCTCTCCACTTGTGATGATTCTTGCTTGAGTGTTATTTCTCATGACATGGATTGGGTTGTTGATACCGGCGCTTCCTATCATGCTACTCCTCGGTTGGATTTTTTCACATCTTACAAGGCGGGTAATTTTGGCTTTGTAAGAATGGGAAATAACGGCATTTCAAATATTGTTAGTATTGGAGATATTTGTCATAAGACTAATGTGGGTTAAAAATTAGCTCTCAAGGATGTGAGACATATTCCGGATCTTTGTCTTAATCTAATTTCCGCCGGCAAATTAGATGAAGAAGGCTTTGACAATCACTTTAACTTACCAAGGGCTCACTTGTGGTGGCAAGGGGAAAGAAGTGTTGTACAATTTATAAGACACAAGGGAAGATATGAAAGGCATAAATTAATGCAATAGAATATGAGTCTACCATGAATTTGTGGCACAAGCGTCTTGGGCACTTGAGTGAGAAAGGTATGCAACTCCTTGCAAAGAAAGAACTCATCTCCGATATTAAAGGTATGCCTTTAAGTCATTGTGTTAATTACATTCTTGGTAAACAACATAGAGTTTCATTTTTACACACTTTTAGAAGAAAGCATGATTTATTGGAATTGGTTCATTCTGATGTGTGTGGCCCTATTTAGGGAAAAACATTAGGTGGTGCTTCTTATTATGTCACTTTTATTGATGATGCTTCTAGAAAAGTGTGAGTTTATGTTATGAAACATAAAGATGTTGTGGTATGTATTTTCAAGCATATTCATACTAAAGTAGAAAGGGAAAGCGACAAGCCTTTGAAATGTATTCGAACCGATAATGGTGGTGAATATATTGGAGAATTCCAAAAGTATTATAAATCCCATGGCATTAGACACGAGCAAACTGAGTCGGGTACTCCACAATATAATGGTGCAGCGGAGAGAATGAATTAGACTATTTGTGATAGAATTCAGTGTATGTTGTCACATGCTAAATTGCCATGATCCTATTGGGGTGAGGCAATGCGGACTGCTTGCTACTTGATAAACTTATCCCCCTTGGTTCCTTTGAAGGGATATTATCCGAATAGGGTAAAGAGTGGTAAATATGTTTCTTTTAAACACTTGAGAGTGTTTGGGTGCAAAGCATTTGTTCATGTTCCAAGAGAGAAAAGATCCAAATTTGATGATAAATCAAGACCATGCATTTTCTTGGGCTATGGATAAGAAGAGTTTGTGTCACGCCCCGACGTAGCATAAATATAGAAAGCGTTTAATTTCCTTTATGGACCCGTAGGTCGTGACAGTTTGAAGGATCGATTCCATCCCAAACGTCAACAACAAAAACATAATAATTAGAGCAGAGCAATCAAGGCTTACAATATTTTTCTAACTTAATAGTTATTACAGCACGGGGTTTCTAAAGGCATAAATCGCCTTAAATCAAAACAATAACTTAACATCTATTACAGTCATCCTTATTACAAAACAATTCATAAACTAAAGCATAGGTTATTGATAACAGTTCTATCTTCCAAAGCAGTTGTTCTCAGTTTGCATAATCATAATGTTCTACTTGATCAAAACCTGAAAAGCCTAAACACGAATGTCCAGGGCGCGTCGACGCCGCCAGCTTCAAGAAGCTGGTGAGTATTAAAAACATAACTTTGAATGTAAAACATACTCATTTACCATTTTCAAATTCCCATTTAATTCAACAAGTTTATATTAAAAAGTAAGGAGTTCATTTTAGAAAGCAATCACAATATCATTTGAAAGCTATAATTCACATATATGTGACTGTGTATGAAAACAATGCACCATCTCGTCTTACTGACTCTTTTCTCTCGACAAACACAACAACCCACCATCTCTCACCAGTATCTTTGAAATACTCCGATAGCCACACTTTAGCACAGGGGTGCCAAGGAATGTCTAGTTTGCCTCACATTATAGCACGGGGTGCCAGGGAATGTCCAATGCCTCACACTTTAGTACCTAATCCGCCTCACAAATACATCACACAGTATCCAGACTCGAGTACCAGGGAGTGTCCGTAGGCCACACTTTAGCACTACCATGGGTGCCAGGGAATGTCCAAGTTCGGCGTCACACACTTTAACGCTTCCATGGGCATCAGAGAGTGTCCAGTTTTGCCACCTTCACATTTCAAAGACACTCTAGCCGCAATCTCAACCACAACACACTCTGGTACTCACTTACCAGGGAGTGTCCACAACACAATCTCAACCACACACTCTATAGCACACTGACCATTACTCTTTTCCACACTGACCAACACTCACACTCACCATGCATGTACAACTGACACCATATGAATGACGTTCAACAGAACATATGACATGTCGGGATCTATAACCATATATATTTGAAAAGAATCGAAATCATAATCGTCCTTTAATAACCAAAACGTAATCTGTTTTAACATAACTTCCAAACAGAGCCTTAAAAGCCCATAAAATATCATCTAAACAGTCCCTTAGCAGAAAACAGACAAAAACCAGAAACTGTCAGAAGTCGCGCGCGCGGACCGCTCGCGCGATGGGTCGCACGCGCGGGCCGCTCATGTGGCATGCCCATTTTTCAGTTTCTTTTAAAATCTTTTTTGTCTGCCTGAAACCAGCCACCTCGCTAGCATGGGCCGCTCGCGTGACGGGTCGGTCATGCGAGCCGCTTGCGCGACATGCCCAATTTTCGTTTTCTTTTAAAATCTTTTCTGTCTGCCTAAAAACACACAGCTCGCGCGCGCGGGTCGCTCGCACGACCCTCGCTCGCACGATCGCGCGTGCGAGTTCAGGCAGTAGCTTCATCCTCTTCGTCAGAAACGCTCTATTTCAGAAATCAGGGGGTCTTTTTACCCATTTTCAATTCGGAAAGTACATAGGACATGTAATATATGAATTTCCTCGGGTTTTTGCAAGGATTAAGAATCTATGATCAATTTTATTTTAATCGATCCGTAGCTCTCAGATTTTACGAAAAATCAAGAGTTAACAGAAACTTCGTTTTAATCATACGTCGCCATATGAACAAATTAAGCTCTAATTTTACAATCGTATACTCTGCATACTATAATCTTTCATATTTCATTCAGGAAACGAATTTTGATTTAGTTTGGAAAATCCATGTTTTTGAGCTATAGAGTTCTTAAAGAAATTAACCATGGTGATCAACATATACATACATACAAACAGTAATTGAGCACAAATTACATTTGGAGTGATTTTAAAATACTCACAGAGATTTGAGATTGAAGAATTGTTGAGAAAGAATAACAAGCTAAGAATTTCAAACCCAAGATTTGGCTATGGGGATTGATGTTTTCTTGCTACAATTTCAGAGCCTATAAACTCTCCAAACTCTCTCTTTCCTCTCTGAATTATGGAGTGCAGAATGAAAAAATGAAGCAAGGGGTGTGAGTTATATAGAACTTCAATTCTGAGAACTTGGAGCCCAAGCTCCTTGATCAAGACTCAACAAAAGAATTTTGTTTTCAAAATTAATGTGTACCAAGTATCTCTTAAGGAGATGATATATACATACGTAGATACACAGATTATTAACTCCACAGTTCACCAAGGGTCAATTATAGGTGTATAGGAGGCAAATTGAGGTGTTTGTGAAACTTAGCTTAAGGCACAAGGTTAACACTCAATAAGTAAGCATTCCCAAACAAAACCCAAATCAATCATGAGTAGTATTAAATGAAAAGGCACAGGTCACTTCTTGATTGGTGGAGCTTGCCAAACTGTGGAAGATCAACGCGACGCGGACAATTTTAAACACAAACTGGTATTTTTGTGGCGCGGTGATCACCACAAAAATACATAACATCCATTTTAACGTAAGAAATGGTTTTCTGGTTTTATAAAAATACTGATTGAGTCAAAAGCAAACATTTCCACCGTTTTGAAATACAGTTTTAAAATCCAACACAGGTATTGCTAAATTTTATAAAATAGCAGTTTGACCCCTACAATTTTCAATATGAATTAAAACAAGTATTAGAATTTTAAACATGAGAATTGGAAATTTGAGATAACATCAGGAACATTAATTAAATATGAAATGAAAATTTAAAATTAAATGAAATGCAGGTTGTTACATCCTTCCTCCCTTAAACAGGATTTCATCCCTGAAATCAAGACTAACTAGTCCTGAAATAACTCCGGGTACTTCTTCCTCATATCAGCTTCCACTTGCCACGAGGCTTCGTTCTCGTCATGGTGATTCCACTGAACCTTCACCAACGGAATGTCCTTGTTCCTCAACTTCTTCATACTCTGATCCCGAATCTTTATAGGTCTCTTCTTGTAAAAAATGTTATGACTCGTCTCAATATCGTCATAACTAACCACACGCGAGGGGTCTCGTATGTACTTTCTCAGCATATTCACATGAAATACATTATGAACCCTAGACATCTTCAGTGGTAGCGCTAGTTGATATGCCACTTTCCCGACACGTTCCAAAATCTCGAACGGTCCGATAAAACGCGGAGCCAATTTCCCTCTCTTGAGGCCGAAGCGTACTACTCCTCGGGTCGGTGAAACCTTAAGAAGTATGTGATCTCCGACGCTAAACTCCAAATCTTTCCGGCGTCGATCGACATAACTCTTATACCAGCTTTGAGCGGTTCTCATCCTTTCCTTGACCAAAGAAATCTTTTCGTTGATTTCTCTAACCAAATCTGGTCCCAAAAATTCTGTATCTCCTACTTCTACCCAATACAACGGAGAACCACATGGTCGTCCGTACAATGCTTCGAACGAAGCCATCCCGATACTCGTGTGATAACTATTGTTATAGGCAAATTCAACCAAAGGCAAGTGCGTCTCCCAAGATTCTTTAAAATTGATGACACAAGCCCTAAGCATATCCTCCATAATCTGATTGACACATTCAGTTTGCCTATCTGTCTGAGGGTGAAAAGCAGTACTCATCTTGAGCGAGGTTCCCATAGCTTCTTACAGACTTTCCCAAAATCCAGAAGTAAAATGTGCGTCACGGTCTGACACAATCGACACAGGTGCACCGTGAAGTCGCACAACTTGTTGTATGTACATCCGGCTCATCTTTTCTATCGGGTATGTCATATTGTAAGCGATGAAATGTGCCGACTTAGTCAGTCGATCCACGATTACCCAAATGGCATCATGATTCTGTTGCGATCGAGACAATCCTACTACAAAATCCATCGTGATGTGCTCCTACTTTCAACCAGGAATAGGTAGTGGTTGCAACAATCCCGAGGGTCTCTGATGTTCAGCCTTGACTTGTTGACACATCAAACACTTGGATACAAATTCAGCCACATCCTTGTTTATACCTTCCCACCAGAAATTTCTTTTCAAATCTTTGTACATTTTCGTTCCTCCTGGGTGAATTGTATATCTTGACTTATGTGCTTCTCCTAGGATGTCCTTTCTTAAATCCCCACAGTCTGGTACATATAATCTGTCTCTGCATCGATACCCTCCGTCACTTCCCACCTTCCAACCGATCGGGTCTTTTTCTGACATTTTCACGAACCATGTTTGAAACTTCTCATCTTCTTTCTGAGCTCCAATAATGCGGTCTATAAGAACAGGCTGTAGGATAAGACATCCGAAAAGTTATCCTTCTCCTTCTTCAACACTCTGTACATCGAACTCCGCCAATGTCTCCAATGCTCGCCATTCTCTAACCATTAAGGAGGCGATCGTCTCACGAGTCTGTCGACTCAAAGCATCAGCGACCACATTAGCTTTACCAGGGTGGTACTCTAACGTGAAGTTGTAATCTTTGATCAGCTCCATCCATCTGCGTTGTCTCATGTTCAACTCTTTCTGTGTGAACAAATATTTCAGACTCTTGTGATCGGAGAATAAATCAAACTTCTCACCGTAGAGATAATGTCTCCAAATCTTGAGTGCGAATACTACTGTAGCCAATTCCAAATCATGAATGGGGGTAGTTTAACTCATTCGGCTTTAGCTGTCGGGACCCATAAGCGATCACTCTGCCATCTTGCATAAGTACATACCCAAGTCCTTGATATGACGCGTCACTAAAGATAGTGAGCTTCTCATCAGGCTTGGGTATAGCTAGTACCAGTGCGGTAATGAGTCTCTCTTTCAACTCTAAAAAGGCGCGCTCATGCTTCTCTATCCAGTCGAACTTCAAATTCTTCTTCGTCAATCAGGTTAATGGTGCAGCTATTTTAGAAAACCCTTCAACAAATCTTTTGTAATAGCTTGCGAGTCCCAAAAAACTCTGAACTTCCGTAGGGTTGCTCGACCTAACCTAATTTGACACAGCATCTGTCTTGGATGAATCCACAGAAATTCCTTGAGATGACACCTTGTGTCCCAAAAATTTCACTTCTTGCAACCAGAATTCACAATTACTGAACTTGACATAAAGTGGTGGTCCTTAAGCGTCTGTATTGCAATTCGTAGATGTTGCTCGTGTTCTTCTTCTGACTTAGAATAGATCAAAATATCATCAATGAAGATGATGATAAACTGATCCAAATAAGGCTTGAACACTCTGTTCATCAGATCCATAAACACTGCCGGGGCATTCGTCATTCCAAACGGCATCACCAAAAATTCATAATGACCATATCGGGTTCTGAATGTAGTCTTAGGTATATCTTCCTTCCGTACCCTTAACTGATGATATCCCGACCTTAGGTCTATTTTGGAAAATATCGTAGCTCCTTGTAGTTGATCAAACAAGTCATCGATCCGAGGCAAGGGATACTTATTCTTGATAGTCACACGGTTCAGTTCTCTGTAGTCGATACACAGCCTGAGTGTCCTATCCTTTATCTTCACAAATAATACTGGTGCTCCCCAAGGCGATGTACTTGGACGTACAAAACCCAAGTTCTCGAGCTCTTGAACTTGTTCCTTCAACTCTGATAGTTCGGTGGGGGCCATTCTGTAGGGAACCTTGGTGATCGGTACGGTACCCGGTATAAGCTCAATACAGAACTCTATACTTCTCTCGGGCAGCAGACCAGAAACGTCTTGAAATACTTTTTTGAAGTCCTTGACTACAGGTATAGACGACGTTGTCATCTCTGTATTGACGACTTCGATATTCGCCAAACATCTCTTGAGGAACATATCTCCCGAAGGGTTACATTGAAAATCAAAGGGTTGATTCTCATTGTTGGGGAATGTAATTCTCTTCCTCGCACAATCCAACTTCTCTTGATTCTGAGAGAGCCAATCCATTCCTAGGATTATGTCAAACTCCTTCATCGATAGGACAATCATCCTTGTAGGGATCTCACGGTCTTCTATCTGTAGAGGACAGTCCTTGCACACGTGTCCTAACATGACTGTAGCTCATAATGGTGAGGTAGCCCTCAAAGCTTTCTCTAAACGATGAGGTAAGATACCCAATCTCCGAATAGTGTTAACAGATATGAACGAAAGAGCAGCACCAGTATCAAATAATACTTTAACATGGGAGTTAAACATAGTTAATGTACCTTCCATTGCTTGTTGATCAGGTTGAGCTTCTTCATAACCTCCTTCTTCGTACACTGTCCCATCATATCTAGCGGCATCAGGAATAACAGCATTCATGCGAGTATGACCTTGCTAACCATAAGTCACCTGCTTAGGGGCAGTACAGAACTTGCTGATGTGACCTAGTTCACCACAGTTGTAGCAGACTATGCCTTGCTGAGCAGCACGCCTTGGTGCCTTGCAATCTCGAGCCAGATGGCCGGGGTTGCCACAATTGAAACATTTCCCAGCACTACTACCTTCTCCCACTCGGGGTTGAGTCTGATAGGTGATAGCTTGGGTTTTCTTGCTTCCATCAAAATTCCTCTTCTGCCCTTGGGTACGATTCATTGGTGGTATATTTTCAAAATTACCCCTTTTAGGCGGCCGGAATTCGAATTGCTTTCGGTTCACCCGAGCATCCACTTCCAGATTAGTGGCCAAGCCAAATAGTCCCTCGAAAGACTTATCTAGGTGACCGAGAGTCAAGCGGTGAATCTGCGGTGTCAGCCCTTGGTTATACTTACGGATCCTCTTCTCCTCAATATCAACCATATGAGGGGCGAACCGAGGCAGTCTCTCGAACTGAGTGGTATACTCTTGCACCGACTTGGTTCCTTGCGTTAGATCCATGAACTCCTTCTCTCTTTTGTGCCTCTCCGTAGCCGGAAAATACTTTTTCAAAAATCTCCCCTTAAACACAGTCCACGTCATTCCTATCGCAGCTCCATTCCCGATAGTAGCTACAACCGAATCCCACCAATCTGCAGCGGCATTGGTTAATTGAAAGGTAACTAACCTCCTCTTGTCCATCTCATTGCACTGGATAGCCTTGAACATGTGGTCCATCTGTCTTAACCACTGTTCCACCTTCCATGGTTCCGCGGTACTCGCAAACTATTCGGGCCTTAGCGCACGGAATCTCTCCAGCAGCTTATCTCCCGTTTGGCGGTCTCATCGGTTTTCATTCTGATTACTAACCCTTTCGAGACATCTGACGAAAGCTTCAAACATTCCTATAGGATCGGTAGCCTCAGGTGCTCCCTCAATCAAATTCCTATTTCTCCTTAGTCCTCCAGCCATTCTATGCATGATAGTGATAGTAGAATGAGGAAAATACATGCAACAAAAGTATAAAGCAGTTTAAATGACAACAACATCAAAATAATGTTTCTATATATAACTTCCCGATCAAGTTGATACAAAAAGCATGCATGATCAGAGTGTGCCTACTCTATCTATGTGGGTTAGGACGTACATCATCCATGCAAGAGTTAGAGTTACAAAAATTGGGTCATTGCCCTATACTCGAATGCATGTAAATATAGTTTGCAAAAAGAGAATAGAGCTACTAGTAAAAAAAAATAGTCAATATATACAAGGCGATATCTAAACGGTCAGTCATCGCTGTAGGTAGCCATCAAAAGGTCAAGCGAGTCAGCCTGATGAAGTTGCTGAACATGAGAGGGGCTTGTCCCAAAATTACAGCTATGTGAGGTCAACAATGAAGCAGGTGCTGGGGCATCTGTCTCTGGTAAAGCTAGCTCGAGTGCTAGTGCCTTCTCAAGGTCAACTACAAAGTCGTCCCAACCAAGGCCATCCTCCTCATCAACACCCTCACTACAAGGAAAAAGGGTATTTATGTCACTTTTAGAATTGCATTTATGTCACTTTTATTTTGAGTGACATAATTATTTCTCGTGGGTGCTTTTTATGTCACTTTTTAAGTATTTATGTCGGTTTTTTTTTAAAAAAGTGACATAAATACTTTATTATTTATGTCATTTTTTATATAAGTGACATAAATGATAAAGTATTTATGTCATTTTTTGAAAAACCGACATAAATAAAAGTGCGGTGGCAATCATGTAAATACTCAATTTGTTTTTATGTCACTTTTTACAAATACCGGTGGCAATTTTGTAAATAAAACACCACATTGATCTTCATCAGACTATCACCCTTCCTCACAACCCACATCCCACGCGATCTCTTTAGAAAGAAAAAAAAGCCCTAAACCTCTCTCTCACTCCTCAGTCCTCGCCACCGAGCCGCCACCACCACCAAGCTTTCTCTCTCTCACCCATCAATACCACCCATCACCACCACCCAACCCCCGGCCACCACCAGTCTCACCTTCATACTCACCGCCGCCTTAAGCTCTTTCTCTCTCTCTCTCTCTCTCTCTCTCTCTCTCTCTCTCTTTCACACACACACACACACACACCCCCACAGGCCACCACCGCCTCAAGCTCTCTCTCTTTCTCTCTCTTCCTTCCTCCTCTTCCCTCGGTGCTCTCTCTTTCTCTCCCCCCCCACCCACCAGTCCATCGCCACTCACCACTAGTTCCCCACCCGACCATACCACCGCCACCACTCTAAGCACACTCTCTGAGGGTTTTTATCTTCAATGATTTCTCTCAACAACAATCTATGCCCTTTAGGTAAACCCTAACATTCTCATACTCTGTTATGCACAATCGAACTTCAGGATTGCTATTTGACCCTAACATGTTCAATCCTTTTTATTTTATTATTTCATTTTGTGAAATCGATACAGCATCGACCACGAGATGTTCATGCCATATACATATATATCGATCGTTTGAAGCGTTGAATTTGTATATTTTCTTCATCAGTTTGAACCGTTAGAGAGATCCAAAGACTACTTGAGGAGGCTCGTGAGGCACCTCACTTTGTATCCAACATGATCGTCCAGGCCAAGCTCAACTCCCGTGGCGGTTACGGTCAGTGGTTCATCATCTCAATCTTAAAATCCCTAATTTACCATATAAACAATTGTTGATCTTCTTATTATAACTCTTAAATGATATTGTTTAAAGTATGGTAATACTTTGATGATTATGCACGCCATATGTTCGTTGAATTGTCTTGTGGTTGTGGAAATGTGTAATGTGTATTTTGTATATATGAAATGCAAAATAGTTGAATTGTATTTAGTGAGTATCTGTGTTCACAATAAATAGTTGTTGGGGAAACGATTGGGCAAACATGAAGGAAAGAATAATAAATGAATAATAAAAAGTTGGGCTCAATGTTAGAATGGAATACAAAAAAGTTGGGTTCAATAGTGATGTTAATGTTAGAATGTTTCTACTTCTTGGGTGTCTGTTGAATAATAAGCTGGGTTTTCATTGAGATTTGAAATTATAGTTTGGAACATTCTTTTTTATTGCTGCCTAAGAACTGATATAATAGCAGAGTTTGTTCTGCTCAGTGTTTTTCTGCGAGCAAATTACTAAGGAAAACTATTTGTTCTTTGATAAGTCAAAAAAAAAAAAGGATTGAAAAGGGGAAATGAATTCAAATTAAAGATAAAGATTGTCAAGTCACTTTAGATTAGACTGCGACATAACCTTGACTGTTGAGTTCTGCACGTTTACTTGAGTATTTTAATCTGTACTCGGCAACTTTATAGCCGTTGACTATTATTTTCTGTTGTTTAACTTATTAATAGATTTGTGGTTTTTCATGTGTCTGCATTATGCTTCAGTTTTTAGGGTATGTTAATCTATTCAGTCATCATTTAGATTTGATACTATTGCTAGCATTGAAGGAATGTTATGTTTCCCTAATCACTTTAAGATGATTGATTCACTTATTTGCAGTGTGGAAATTGTGGAGGATGAGATTTCAATTTTCGACACAGGCCCTGGAATGGATGGTAGCAATGAGAATTCTATAGTGAAGTGGTATAATGTAGCATTCTTATTTTTTTACTTTCTTGGAGCTCAAAATAATTCTAGTTATCTTAATATCATCTGTTTTTTTATTTTTAGTTTTTTCATGGAAGTGCTTAGTTATCCTTGGTGCCTAGAGGTTGCTACCAATGTGTATTTTGTATTATTGCCCTTCATGAATTGCAGAAAAAGAGTAGAGATGTGGTAACTAAACATATTAATGTTTGATTTTACAAATCATTGACATAAATTCTTTTGTTTTTGACATTTTCTCTATTTAATTAGTATTTGATCACACATCTAATCTAGTATTGTTCAATCAAATTAAAAGGTTTTCTTTGAATTTTACGTTTAGTATGGTACTACTTGTTGGCTTGTTTCTTATTCTTCATTGCACCTGTTAGGGGAAAGATGGGTGCCTCTCTTCATAGGTCATCTAGAGGACAAGCAATAGGGGACAAACCTCCATACTTGACGGTACTATTTTTCTTACTGTTCATGCATGCATGTGTAAATCGTACCAAATTATACAAGTATCTTTTGTTAAACAGTTGTGTATACAACACATTATCTCTTTACTTAATTTTCCATGAGAGATCTAAATGTTAAGTTTGCCATTGATATTGTAAATCCATTCAGTCTCTTATTTTTCTTTGAACAGTGTGGAGTGTGGGGATTAGTTGTGTGTCTAGAAAATTCTATCAAATGAGGCAGCAAGTAATTGACCGATCACTATCGGAAAGGATTTGTGATAGCCAGTAACTTAACTATCACTATCTTTACTAATCATATACATAGTATAACTTGAATGCTGGTCGTTGGTTGAGTTGCTTCTAGTCTTTGGATCGAGCTCAAGTGGAAGCCCTTTGTTACACTAGCCTTTAGCTAATGGCAAACATAAGGAAGCATTAGTCCATACCTAGAAAGAAGTTAGGGATCACTTTGGGGAAATTTTTAGGCATGTTAAAATTTTCAATATGCTACTTTGTACTCTTGTTTTTCGCCCAACAATCAGGATCTGAAACTGATCCGAACCCATATATCCAAAACTAGTCCTGGCCAAACATAAGGAAGCTTTCCTCTTATGTACTGAAATAGGTTAGAAATGCCGCGCTCTATGTCTATGGTTCTAATTATTTTCTTTTTCCTTTTTTTCCCCCTTCTTATTTGTGGTTAAATATAAATGTAGATGTGGCCAATTTGATCCTTACACTTGGTATGTTTTCTTACTAATAGTTCAAATGTACCGATATAATGTAACGACCTATCCCCCCATCTAGCAACAATATTGTCCGCTTTGGGCCTAAACACGAAGGACTTCCTAGGGGGTCACCCATCCTGTACTGCTGTGGCAGCAACACGCTTAACTGCGGAGTTCCTTTAGTGTTTTGCTCCCTCACGATTTTAAAAATAGACCATGTGTATGGACCAAAATTGGCCACATCTACATTTATCTTTAACCACAAATAAGAAGAAAAGAAAAAAGGAAAAAGGAAAGAAAATAATCAAATCTTCACAATTGAGACTAGCTAATAAAAAAAACCCTACCTAGTCATATAGACTAGGTAATAATACAAGATTTTCCCCCTATATAAACACATCCCGGGGATTCATTTTTTCATAGCAATCATTCAAGTTATTTCTAAGGCCATGTTTGGCTGACCATTTTTTTGTGGTTAAAAGAAAAATGTAGATGTGGCCAATTTTGGTCCTTGGACCTAGTTTGTTTTGTTTCCTAATAGTTCAAATGTACTGATAAATTGGAAATCTGTATATTTTAATCATCCTAATGTATTTAGAAAAATATCAAAATATATCAATGGGCTCTTTAAATACGATGGTTTCACTTTAGTAAAAAATAACTATATTAGAGTTGGGCAAAGATTTTGAGTACTGCTATATTTTAGTCACTGACTTATGTTGTTACTAAATATTATTTAATATATTCTACTACTAAACAAATATGGTATGTATAATAGTAAAAACTTAACATGTATTACACGTAGGCAGCTTTAGTCCAACCGCTCCAAAGCTGTCCTACATCAATCTGATAGAAGAGTACAAAGGGTATGTTATCAACAATTCTAACGCAAGAAAAGGGTAGTTTGAATTCCACAAACATTGTAGAACAAAGAGAGGGGAAAACCTGAAAGGGGTTCCATAGATAGAATATTAAAAGGCTGATTGGAACGTGTGGGAATTTTTTCCCCCGTAAAACAGAGTCATAAGCAGTTATTTCAGCTTTGCTTCCTGGAAAACTTATGCGACTCACAATTGACATAAAACAGAAGTTGCAATAATTGAGAGTAGATGCATCCGTTTTGTGGATGTCGTAAAGGAAATTGATCTATCATTGATTTTGGCTGTTGACTTTGAAACAATTGGAAGCTATTTCAGGTACTAAAATATAGTTGTACACTAGGGATGTGAATGAAAGATGTGCTTGTGGCCTATTATTATTTCCAAGTGATATTAGTTGGTTTACTATAATGGCTATTTATTTTATACATGTTTCTGGTGGATAATATTTTTCCTAATAATATGTTTCTAGTGCCCTATAGACTTGGCAGTGCCCTGTCCTTTCCCTTCCTTTTCTCTACTTCTTCACTAATTGTGGACAATTGCCACATGGTACAACTTTCTCTTCTCTACTTTTTTTCACTTCTTCTCCATTTTGGTTGTATTTCCTCTGGTAAGTGAAACTAAGCCGTGTACTAGTTTGGTCTTGATAAAGGCCCCATCTAGGAAGCACGGGTGCGGCTGTCCGACATCCAGTGTGGGTGCATCTACCTTTAAGTAGTACACATCCAGTGCCGGTGCGGGTGCGTTTTTGAGGAGTCTGTGCTTCCTAGGGCTCCATATATTCTGGAAGAATTACACACGGAACTAGGGCAAAAAACACAAGGGATTTTAGTGCCACAAAGGTAATTTCTAAAGAATCTTCGAGGGCTGATTTCGAATTTGTTTACACCATCTATCTACTACTACTACTACTGGTAGTAATAACAGTGATGCATTTGCAGCAATTATTTTTTATTCACTACGTACTCTTACATTTTTTTTCCTTCCTTTATTTCTCCCAAGGCAATCAAAGCTGCTTCAGATGCAGAGCCAGAGATAGCTCATTTAAGTGGCATGGCGGCAATAACATTAGAAGGTTCTCAAGTTTCAACTCCTCATTATTGACATATTTTAGCTCTTTCCGTACAACATTTCAGGTCCTATTTAACAAAACGGCCTTCTTAATCACTTGACTCGAATGCTCAATAATATGCCTAGCCATGCATTTATATATTATTGGTGGAATTAAAAACCCATTGATTTTCATCAGGTGTTGCACTATTTCTTGTTGGTATCGTAAAGTAATAGTGTAAAGAAACCACTTAGCCTGACAACTAGAACTTCCGAACTCCTTACGTATCTCTCAAAGGCATCTGAACATTAAATCACAAACTTGTTTTAAACAGAAAAATACATTATCTTCTAGACGGCACCTGAAATGTTGTGCAATAAGAAATGAATACTGTCATCAAAAGTTGAAACTTGAAAGTCATCCTCTTTACGGGAGTTCTTTTGAGTCTATAACATGCTTCCTTATTTAAGATTTAGTTACTCAGAGGATGTTACGTATATGTTTTGTAACCTGTTAATAAAACAATGCTTGTGTAGAATACAATAAAAGAAGCGACTAAAGGGGTCATAATATTTAAAGAAAACAAAAATGGAAGAAAATGATGTCCGTGTTTGGCTGTAATTGCTATTTGATTCCTTTCAACCGATTGTTGATGTCATCGACTTGTGAAATTGCAGCAGATGAGCTAATTTTTAGCATATTAATATGATTCCATTTGTTATTGCTGCTGTTTCTCTTACAAAATGTTTATAATCTGTGGTGCATGCAGGGAGTACACCTAGCGGATGGACACATACTCTGAGTTTATGGTGCTTGAACCCATCTGTTGTATTTAGAGACATCACTGATCTTTCTCTGTCTGCAGTACTTACATCTGGGTAAGTATCAGCTCATTTCGGTGTAGAAGTGCTTAAATTGTATTTCTTATCCTAAACTGTTGTCACATGACTCACATAAGGGTGTATGCCGGCCTTATAAAGACTTGTACCTCATCTTTTGTGCATAATCCTCAATCATACACTCATTAACCAGTAAAGCTTCCATGAAGTAGATAAAATTCCTAATCCTTACCTGGATGGTTATGCTCTTCCAAAGTTGTCCATCTTTTCTTCTTACAATATATATCAACTGTTTATGGAAGTTTAGGCATATTTTCAGAGGTGAGTGCTGGAGTTTTCGTTAATCATATGTAGTCTTACACCTTTGAAATTATTCAGCATTTTAATCTGTCACAAAATTTTATTATCAATAACATAGCTTGGGAATGTACAGTGATATGTACAGAAATAAATTGGTGAGTTTAGATATGTTCTTAAAGAACACACACCTATGACTCTAAATGTCTGAGAAGTAATCAAAACTGTTGCTCATCAATTAAAAGCAAGAAATTTTCCTTGTGGTGTAAACAATCTAGTTGATGTTGTTATAGTTCTTCTTATGTGGTCAATGGTAGGTTTTAAATAGTTTTAACATTGAATAACATTACGATTCTCAGATTTGATCCCCAAGTTTGATTTTCAAATATTTTTAACAGTTGTATGCATATTGTGTATATAAGACTGACTTGCAATACCAACATTGTGTTACCCTTAAATAGCTTGTTTTCATACTCGTATTTACTTCACTTACCAGGAACTCCTTAAACACCTCTACAATGAACAATAACATATTCCAACAGTTTTGCAATGGTAGTTTACGAAATATGTCACGCGCACGTGCGTTTCCACTAGTATATGTATATGTTCATAAATCTTAAATGCTATGTTTAGTACACGTAGATAGAAAATTGTTTAGCTTTATTTATTTTTTATTTTGATTTTTTGAAATTTTAAACTCTTTGTCAATAGTCTGTATCATGGTGATTGTTCTGCGAAATTCATGAAATAATGGTCGTCGATTCCTACTTTTCTTTATTTTGATATCAATTGTTCGTATTGGGTGTTGCTCAGGTATAGAGATTTCAAGAGACCCCTTCAGCTGGTTCATGTAGGAATTGCTATGGATGCTGCTCGGGAAGCTGCCGAATCTCTTTTATTTCTTTATTTGTTGCTTTCATAGTTTTGTTAGTACTTTTTGATGAATATAACATGTATATGTTATTAGTTTAGTACTCGTACGTGGATCGATTGTATATATTTTTTGTTAATTCTAATTAATTGGTTGATATTGAGATGATCGAATCGATGATATTTAGTGGTTAAAATAGATCATTGAGTTGGATTTAATTTTGTACAGGGTAGTATTGTATGTACAGGGTGGTATTGAATCAGTATTATTTAAAACATTTATGTCGTTTTTAAAAAAATTGACATAACTAATTACACATTTATGTCACTTTTATAAAGTATTTATGTCACTTTTATAAAGTATTTATGTCACTTTTAAAGTTTTTGTCACTTTTAAAGTATTTATGTCACTTTTAAGACTTTGATGTAATAATTTTGTTTGGTATTTATGTCACTTTTCTATTTTTATGTCACTTTAGGTTAAAAGTGACATAAATAAAATGGTATTTATGTCACTTTTTATCAACAAATGTGTTGGTTTTATGAAACATTTATGTCACTTTTAAAACATTTATGTCGCCTCCATTTATGTCACTTTTTACTGGAAAAAAAAATTGACATAAATACGTATTTATGTCACTTTTTAAGTGACATAAAAAGCCTTTTTCCTTGTAGTGCCTCCCCACCTATAGGAGCCAAATGAACCACCTCAGCATCGTCCTCATCAGCGGGGACAACTGGCGGAGGAACCTCTAGCTGTGCAAGGTGAGCATGCACAACCTGAACCTCAAGAGGTAAATAGAAGGCATCACTGTTAACCAAGTGAACCATCTCTACGAGTACTAAGAGCTGAATCTCGACAAAGTACAGGATCTCGAGGCGAGCACGGGATTAGTCAACCAACCCTAACACGTGGATCTGGTGCCAAAGATCTAACTTGACTGTCGCAGCTGCCCGCTGTTCGATAGCGGTGAAATAAAGTATCGTCGAAGCTGATACTATTGCTCCCGAGGTAACCCAGTGCCCTCCAAAAGCATCGGGAACAAAAAGGGGCTGATCTGGATCCATACCTGAAAAAGGTATTAACTTAAATCAGGACAGAGATAATCTTAGGCGTTTAGGTAACTGAGTCTATCCTCCCTATCGTATCATCGGGTGTGCAAAAGCTTAAGCTAGCAGAACCGTGGAATCGAGTCTATACTGGTAAACCCTAACCTGGCTAAACTATTCTGAGATAAAACCTGGCTTTGATACCACTAAATCCCGTCATGCCCCGATGTAGCATAAATATGGAAAACGTTTAATTTCCTTTATGGACCTGTAGGTCTTAACAGTTTAAATGATCTATTCTGTCCCAAACGTCAACAACAAAAACATAATAATTAGAGCAGAGCAATCAAGGCTTACAATATTTTTCTAACTTAATAGTTATTACAGCACGGGGTCTCTAAAGGCACAAACCGCCTTAAATCAAAACAATAACTTAACATCTATTACAGTCATCCTTATTACAAAACAATTCATAAACTAAAGCATAGGTTATTGATAATAGTTCTATCTTCCAAAGCAGTTGTTCTCAGTTTGCATAATCATAATGTTCTACTTGATCAAAACCTGAAAAGCCTGAACACGAATGTCCAGGGCGCGTCGACGCCGCCAGCTTCAAGAAGCTGGTGAGTATTAAAAACATAACTTTGAATGTAAAACATACTCATTTACCATTTTCAAATTCCCATTTAATTCAACAAGTTTATATTAAAAAGTAAGGAGTTCATTTTAGAAAGCAATCACAATATCATTTGAAAGCTATAATTCACATATATGTGACCGTGTATGAAAACAATGCACCATCTCGTCTTACCAACTCTTTTCTCTCGACAAACACAACAACCCACCATCTCTCACCAGTATCTTTGAAATACTCCGATAGCCACACTTTAGCACAGGGGTGCCAGGGAATGTCCAATTTGCCTCACACTATAGCACGGGGTGCCAGGGAATGTCCAATGCCTCACACTTTAGTACCTAATCCGCCTCGCAAATACATCACACAGTATCCAGACTCGGTTACCAGGGAGTGTCCGTAGGCCATACTTTAGCACTACCATGGGTGCCAGGGAATGTCCAAGTTCGACGTCATACACTTTAATGCTTCCATGGACGTCAGGGAGTGTCCAGTTTTGCCACCGTCACATTTCAAAGACACTTTAGCCGCAATCTCAACCACAACACACTTTGGTACTCACTTACCAGGGAGTGTCCACAGTACAATCTCAACCACACACTCTATAGCACACTGACCATTACTCTTTTCCACACTGACCAACACTCACACTCACCATGCATGTACAACTGACACCATATGAATGACGTGCAATAGAACATATGACATGTTGGGATCGATAACCATATATATTTGAAAAGAATCGAAATCATAATCGTCCTTTAATAACCAAAATATAATCTGCTTTAACATAACTTCCAAACAAAGCCTTAAAAACCCCTAAAATATCATCTAAACAATCCCTTAGCAGAAAACAGACAAAAACCAGAAACTGTCAAAAGTCGCGTGCGCGGGCCGCTCGTGCCACGGGTCGCTCGCGCGGTATGCCCATTTTTCATTTTCTTTTAAAATCTTTTCTGTCTGCCTGAAACCAACCTCTTCGCTCGCACGGGCCGCTCGCACGACATGCCCAATGTTCGTTTTCTTTTAAAATCTTTTCTGTCTACCTGAAAACACACAGCTCGCGCGCGCAGGTCGCTCGCGGGGGCCGCTACCTCAATTGCGCGCGCGAGTTCATGCAGTAGCTTCATCTTTTTCGTCAAAACTGCTCTGTTTAAGAAATCAGGGGGTCTTTTGACCCGTTTTTAATTTGAAAAGTACATAGGACATGTAATATATGAATTTCCTCGATTTTTTGCAAGGATTAAGAATCTATTATCAATTTTACTTGAATCGGTCCGTAACTCTCGGATTTTACAAAAAACCGAGAGTTGTCGGAAACTTCGTTTTAATCATACGTCGCCATATGAACAAATTAAGCTCTAATGTTACAATCGTATACTCTACATACTATAATCTTTCGTACTTCATTCAGGAAACAAATTTTGATTTAGTTTGGAAAATCCATGTTTTTGAGCTATGGAGTTCTTGAAGAAATTAACCATGGTGATCAACATATACATACATACAAACAGTAATTGAGCACAAATTACATTTGGAGTGATTTTAAAATACTCACAGAGATTTGAGATTGAAGAATTGTTGAGAAAGAATAACAAGCTAAGAATTTCAAACCCAAGCTTTGGCTATGGGGATTGATGTTTTCTTGCTACAATTTCAGAGCCTATAAACTCTCCAAACTCTCTCTTTCCTCTCTGAATTATGGAGTGCAGAATGAAAAAATGAAGCAAGGGGTGTGAGTTACATAGAACTTCAATTCTGAGAACTTGGAGCCCAAGCTCCTTGATCAAGACTCAACAAAAGAATTTTGTTTTCAAAATTAATATGTACCAAGTATCTCTTAAGGAGATGATATATACATACGTAGATACACAGATTATTAACTCCACAGTTCACTAAGGGTCAATTATAGGTGTATAGGAGGCAAATTGAGGTGTTTGGGAAACTTAGCTTAAGGCACAAGGTTAACACTCAATAAGTAAGCATTCCCAAACAAAACCCAAATAAATCATGAGTAGTATTAAATGAAAAGGCACAGGTTACTTCTTGATTGGTGGAGTTTTTCAAACTGTGGGAGATCAACGCGGCGCGGATAGTTTTAAACACAAACTGGTATTTTCGTGGCGCGGTGATCAGCACAAAAATACAGAAAATCCATTTTAATGTAAGAAATGGTTTTCTGGTTTTATAAAAATACTGATTGAGTCAAAAGCAAACATTTTCACCATTTTGAAATACAGTTTTAAAATACAACACAAGTATTGCTAAATTTTATAAAATCGCAGTTTGACCCCAACAATAATTTCAATATGAATTAAAAACAAGTATTAGAATTCTAAACATGAGAATTGGAAATTTGAGATAACATCAGGAACATTAATTAAATATGAAATGCAAATTTAAAATTAATTGAAATACAGGTTGTTACAGTTTGGTTATAGATTGTGACCGGGATCCCGAAACAAAGAACGTGGCTAGAAGTCAGGATGTAATCTTTTGTGATAATCTTTAAGATTACATGAAGGACTTTGTTAATTTGTGTTCTAATGCTCCTCCGGTGATTCTTGAAAATAGGGGAGATGTGCAAGAAGACCAACATGAAGTATTTGGTGAAAATCCTCACTTAAAAGAAGATGTTGAGCAAGAGGAAGAACAATCCCAAGAACTACCTCAAGTGCCTCCACCGGAACCTCAAGTAAGAAGATCTTCAAGGGAGCCACAACCTTCCACAAAATACTCTCTAAATGAGTATGTTTTGCTTAGTGATGTGGGAGAATTAGAAAGTTTTCAAGAAGCATGGGTTCATGTATAAAAGGAGAAGTGGCAAAGGGGTATGCAAGATGAGTTTGAATCTTTGCATAAAAATAACACTTATGAGTTGGTGCAACTTCCAAAGGGCTGAAAAGTTTTGAAAAATAGGTTAATGGCTTGAGGAATGTTGGTGAAAAAAGTATCAAGTACAAGGCAAGACTTGTTATGAAAGGCTTTGAGCAAAAGCATGGTGTTGACTTTGATGAGATTTTTTCACCGGTTGTTAAGATGTCTTCCATTCGCACTATTCTTGGTCTAGCGGCATGCTTAGATTTAGAAGTGAAACAACTAAATGTCAAAATCAAGATATAAAAGTATACTCTACTTTAAAAGATTTGAAGTGTGGAAGTAGAGATCGAGCCCACAGAGATTGAAATACTAAAGCACTTTAATTTTAAAACCTAAACCTTGTTAATTAAGGAAGTATAATTTTGATTTAGATTTAATTAAACTAAGAAACTAAAAAAATAAATCTAACTTTGAAAGCGATTAAAAGTTGTTTTGATAAATATGTGTATTGAACTTAGGATTGCAAATTCACCACTAGCTTCATAAAAAGGGTATCTATGCATTCAATAGGTAATTACGTTGGATGGTAATGGAGAATCGTAGTTACAAGTCCAATTCCTCCATCAAGAAGATTACTACGATTCAAGCATCAACATAATTCATCTTCGGATGGCACGGAGTGTCTCACACTAAACTAGGGTTGTGGCACACTCCGTCGTCCCTAGGCATGAACTGTTCAACTACTTGATTTTACAATTCAAATAAGCACCATTACATGTAAATAGGGGCGGAGCCAGGAATTTTGGTCAGGGGGGGCCTAGGCTATGCGCGGGTTTGGGGGCAGCGCCCCTGAGGCGATTTTTTTGGGGTCTATTTTTACATAATAGACGATTTTTTTAGGGTCTACTTGTATATAATTGTGATTTTTTTTGGGGATATACTTATAGTATGAGTCTATTTGATGACACATAAATATTGTATAGTGCCTCTCAAAATTCTAGGGGGGCCTATTTCTAAAACGCATAAAAATTTCACACTAAAAGTGTAATTTTCAAAATTCTAGGCACCTTTCCTTTTGAGTTTATATACTTGCATATCAATTTATATGTAATTGATGGCACTAAATTGGGCCTTGGACACTTTGGGGGGCCTAAACATAAGATGAAGGGGGGTCTAAACATAAGTTGAGGGGAGGGCCTAAATGTAAAATACTAAAAAAGTATAGGGTAAAATTTTAATTCTCAAAATCTCAGGGGGGCCTGAGCCCCCCCTCGTCTCTTACTAGCTCCGCCCATGCATGTAAATAATCAATACAAGCAAAACAAATATAGATTATTGAGCACATCACATTCAAAATAGATCTAAGACAAGAATAAACTTTGAAAATAATGATTTAATCAATAGAAGTACGATTTTATTAATTAAAATTCTCTAAACATGTAATCATCATCCATACATAATAAAACTAAAAGAAAAACATAAATAACACACTATTACTTGGCTAGGGTTTCATTGAAACCCTAGATCTAGGTCTAGTTGGCCATAGAAGCGGAACACGGCAAGAGGTTGATGGAGGAGGCCATGGGAATCCTTGGTCTTCTTCTCCTTGCTTTCCTCTCTTCAATGGATGAAGTTTTAGTTGTTGAAAGATGTGTATAATGTTGTGTAATCCCAAAATTGATTTAGAATAGTATTCATATAGATTTTTGAAGGATTAGGAGGCTTTTCTAAGCCTAATCGCACTAAAACTGTCGTATTTATGTTTCTGG
Organism: Hydrangea macrophylla; assembly: GCA_033977485.1. NCBI lineage: Eukaryota > Viridiplantae > Streptophyta > Magnoliopsida > Cornales > Hydrangeaceae > Hydrangea > Hydrangea macrophylla. The sequence goes on along the minus strand of CM066984.1, from coordinate 79,074,968 downwards.
ACGTCATATGCACAAACCACCTTCGCTGGACGTTCTAATTTGATGAAATACTTGTTTTTGGTTTTTTACAGGTCGCTCGAGCAGCCCACTCACGCGAGATACTTTTCACTACTCTGCGCGACTTTCGTAGAATTACGATAACCTTTTGCTCGGTCCTCGGATTGACTCACCGTTTGCAGCCACGCATCCGTAACTCGAAGATATACATTTTATATCTCTGGAGAAATTTCTCAAATCCAAAGCTTCCTTATCAAAAATGCAATTTACCTGTTGTTACTGTCTCCAGCTTTCACCAGAATCACCTTTTAAGCACAGAATGTCTTCGAAAGCCACTAATCATTCAATTTTAGTGCATTTTCACGTTAAAATTCCAAAAACTACAAAATATAGAATACTTATTAAAAACACTTAATAACTAAATGAAGTGGCTAACAAAGCGTATCTTTAGGACTATAAACGGGAACTATTCGTCGTCGATCATAGTGCAACAAAGACAATCACATATACTATTCCAGGATTCTTACCAGTTCCTTACTCCTAGTAAGTTATCACTTTGCTATCCCCAATCCCTTTTTGGTTATACCAAACCCTTTCCTTTCAACATAAACAATTCTGGATTTTTTTAACAACCCAAAATTTCAACTCTGCATGCCATTATTTACATGTACTCTTGGCGTTCCACATATATTATGATGTACAACATAATCTCCCTTTTCAAAAATCCCCAGAACTCTTTTCGAGATAGATCCCAAAATTTGTCACTTCAATTACAAGTATCAACCAACCACAGTTGCCCTTATTATCCACTTCATGCCTTTCCAAACATCATTCATTTCTCAAATTTTTTTTCTAAACCTTGAATATCTCATGTGCTCAACATTTCCCCAAACTTTCACTTTAGAAATTTTAGCTTCGATCTAAATCCCAAATCAAACTCCATAAATGTAGTTGTTTCATAACTGTAGAATTCCTGTCATATATTTAAGAACTTCACAAAAGATCTCCAAACTTCTAAATAACTTCCCTTCTCACTACCAATTTCCCTTTCTCGCAAACAAAACAAGAGCTTCTTATCACGAAGATTCTAGAGACCCAACTTTCTCAATCTTCCTTTAATCAACTTCTTTTTACAACTTTAGAGTAATAGCCCACTTATTATTCAATCTCACTTTCTTGCATTTCAAGCATAGATTATACCACACTTATCCAAGTACTCCCTCAAAGCAACAAACAAATAATTTCATTTCACCAATCGTCATTCTTTATCGTTCTTGTGATATTTCCAACAATTAAACCCTCTTTCCGATAAGTCTTTTAATTTCTTACTTTGAAATCCAAAATGTCCTTCATAACCTAATTTCCTCAAATTCAACTAGTCATAATACCACTATCCTTAAATTACAATCCATACTAACCTTCCAAAAGACAAATCCCATAAAAGTACCTCTCATTTATGAAATTTTCGAATCCACCAAATTCAACTCAAACTCTTTGAATTCTGAAACTCATCTATGTACACCGTCAGTTCATTCAGTCAACCAAACGTTACCACATCGTCATGCCTCAACTAATAACGGCTAGTTTAAACTTTTGTTTAAAATTTTTTAAAACTTTTGCATTTTAAAATTACTTTTTTTTTCCAACTTTGTCCATCATTTGTTCTTGTAGAACTCAATCATTCAAGTAGAAACTAATGCGTCAGAATTGTCCTACACTTGAAAATACTTCCCAAAGTCTATATGATACATTCTCAAACATTTATTGCAACTTCTCAACTCAAAGAGAACATTTTAAAACCATTTTTTTAATATATAAAATCACGTGAAAATGTATTCCAAAATTTTCTAAAAATCCTTTAACATAATTGGAATCGATAAAGTCAATTAAACCATTCTGATGTACTCACCTCCATCCCCAAAATCACTTTTCACGTTTATAAAAGAATATATATATCTTCTTTTTTTTTTTTTTCAAATATAACTTTAAAATTCCACCATCTTATAATGCTCCATTCTATTTGTATGAATTCTCCGTTTTGCTACATTTCTACAACTTAAGCCCACCATTCCAAACCTTAGGATTAAATCTCAATCATCATCCAGGTAATCCATTATAACCATATTTGGTTCCAAACATAACTTTTCTATCCCTTTCCTAAAATCTATCCCTTCGGTCCTTTATTCCTACTATCACAATCTCAAATCCCTTTTAAATTACGTATCCACTCATATCTATCCAAATGACTCTTCACCTATTAAAGTAGATCCCCGCCCTTAATCTTAAGGTTAATCAATTCATTTTTTTTATCTATACACGCATTCCCACATCTTTTCTCATTACAATCAGTTATAACACGGTTTCTATCCAACACTTGTAGTTTACATTTACATATCGAATATACAATCATTCAATATTCCCCAACTGATCACCACCTTGCCCCAAACCATATTGACGAACACCAATATACTGTAGTAGGGTTGAGAGATTCCCTAAATCCAATAAAACGAAGTCAATATAACACCATAATAAGGTTGAGAGATTCCTCAAACCCAATCGAAAATAATTATATGGTTGAGATATTTGTCAAGAAATTCATATAATAAAACCAACTATATAATCCCTCAATTTCCAGTTATCCTAGCAAATCCCACATACACCCCAATCTCAAGAAAGACCCTGAATTTGGTAAATACACCCCAAATAATCATAAGAATATAAAGCTCCAGATAAATAAGTCAATTAAATTGCAGCCACATAACAGGTGCCCCAAATACCATACTCACAAGTAGGGGTGTTCAAGAAAGTTGAAAAACTGAAAACCGACCGAAACCAAACCGACCAAACATCGATTGGTCGGTTTTCAAAGTAGTGTATAAGCTAAAATCGACCGAAAACCTATCGACAACGCCTAATACCGACCTACCGTAACCGATTGGTTGATTTTAAAATCATGTAAAAACCAAAAAAACCACCCCTACTCACAAGACCAACCTTATAGAAAGTCAAACCACTATATTCATACCTCTCATCGAAGAATTAGGAAAATAATAAGAAACTCACCATAAATAGCACTGACAAAATAGATATCCATAATGCCAACAATATATATATATATATATATATCATAAGAAATCCACAATACTCAATACCACAATGTCCTAATACCGAAGAATCAACAAATAATAAGAAGACCCTCCATAATAAAGAAATTTCGAAACCCGAACCATTGTCGAAAATATAATAATAAATATCTATATATAAGAATACCCGATCACATACACAATACATAGAAGATTATCCATAACCAAAAGACTTGCTATATAGTTTTACCAAAAAAATTTTTTCTCGTAACCCATTCATCACGTCAAGTGTTAATAATACAATCTAATCCTTAGAATGAAACACTTATACCAATTCTGGTAAATAATAAATAATTATCTTTGTCGTAAAACCCAAATCAATATTAGAATCTTGAAGCTTCAATAATAGCTCATAACCCAAGTTAAAATACCCACCATATATTATCATCCAATAATCCACAGAGAATCCTTTCCCTTTTTATTACCCAAACTTTATCCAGGAGCCATACTCTTATAAAACTTCATTAACTCTGAATACACAATTTTCACATCTTAATTCTTACCAATAGTATTAGCTTTTGACATTCTTATAAATCTCATGATTTTTCTTTTTTCTTTTTTTTTTTCCTACCATTTCAATCTGCCTCAAGCATGATCGACATTTCCCATTATCATTCCTTACATCTTATAATGTAGATGGAAATATGCAACATAATGCTCATGCCAATATCGTGCAACACACATCATATAATCATTTGACATACAATTATATGCCATGCCAATTTTATCTCATGCATATATGTATATTTTTTGATATGCAACTCCATAAAATAATGTGTACATCATTCTCAAGTCGTCGTCTCTCATACCCCAAGTTTCTAGCCTACTGCTCTGATACCACTAAATAACACGCCCCAGAACCACCCAGATGATCCTACGGCACGTGGTACGCCGCCAAGGCTCGTCCCAAGTCACTAATCTTGCAAAAATCACAATAATAAAAGTTTTGACCAAAGAACTCAACACACTATCTCATTTTTCAAAGGTTTGAACACACATACACCCAAACTCACCCTAACAAAACCCGTTTTCAAAAGTAACATTTTTGTAGGTTAAAGGGTCCCTAAAGGTACCCTCATATTACAATAATTTTTGCTGCTATCCTTTATTACACAAACCCAAATAAATAACTGATTATAGTATTCCACTAATTTTACTTATTAAACATAAGTCTATTAAACAAGAATTCAATTATAGTCCCACGCCTACGAATACTCATCAATTCCACTTCTTTCCTTTTGAGCTCCATCTTGAACACCTACGATAGTTATTCAATAACCACTATAATATATAAGCTATATGCCTGTGAATTACACTAATTATGCTCATGGATAATAAAACATGTCAAATTTTATTTCATTACAACCAACTATAATCTCCGACAATTACTAGTTCACTTCCACCACTACCAACTAGCCCGTGGCACCACTCCCTAAGCCCATGTGACCTAGTCATGACCCATGTCTCTACATGTGCGGTCCCATAGGTCTCTGGCGGCCGTGGTCGTCACCACATAGATAACCTTATGCTGGTATAGAACTAGCAAATACATTGACCCAAATAAGCAACTCAGCATACTCACTTAAACATCACACGTGCTTTCACAATCAAATTGAGCCTAATTTGATCACATAAATTTTGCCCAATAATAAACTAAATAAGCTTTATTAAGTTAATTAACATGCTTTTACATCCCAAATTAAACTAAACATGGAACCATCTATATATCATAATTAATGTCACTCACCTCTTGAAACACTACAAGAAAATAGGTCTTTTGTGACGAACTTTTTTGTGACGGATACAAATCCGTCACAAAAAATGTTTTTGTCACGGATTCTGTGACGGAAATATATCCGACACAAATAATTTTTTATTCGTAACGGAAACGTACTTATCCGACACAAATAATTTTTATTCGTGACGGATATGTAACTATCCGACACAAATAAGTTTTATTCGTGACGGCAATGCACTATCCGACACAAAAAGTTACTTGTAAATAATCAACATACAAACATTTTCCCCAAAATTTTCCCTCCTAACATTTTCCCCTATACTAGCCCTAAATCTAAACTGTGGGAAAGGAGAAGAAGAGCCTCCACTCCACTCGACGCCGCCGCCCCTACCACTCTTCTCCAGGCCGCCGCCGACTTCTCCAAGGTTTCTCTCGGTCACTCTCTCAGTCTGGTCAGCTTCTCTCTCACTAAATCATTGAGGAAACACATTTTGTATTCTCACGCTAATCACAACCTCTCAGTAGCTTCAAGCCTCAGGTCACTAAGAGAATCCCCTTACCTCGCCGCCTCCATCTCTCTCTCGTAAGACTCTCTCTCTCTCTCTCTCTATATATATATATATTTGTATCGTCTCTCTTTGGATTGGTGCTTTGATCTATCATTTTACAATTTCTATTTGCAATCTCTGCTTCTTGTAAGTCGTTGCATATTGGATTGAAGCCATATATATATATATATATATTAGTATATATGCATATCTATACTTTTGTATCGTCTCTCTTCTGATCCGTGCTTTGATCTGTCAATTTTAGCATTCTTATTTGCCATCTCTGCTTCTTGTAACTTGTTTCATTATTTGCATATATCTGTTTTGTGTTTTTTTTTCACTTTTGATCGATTATTTTTGGTTCTAAATCATGTTTGATTTCGTCAGTTCTTTACCCGTTCTTTTCTTAGCTTAAGGTTAGATTTACGATCTAATTATTCATCAAAATCATAGATATATTAGTTCCACTAGTGTCATATTTATCCAATCTTGTTACTTTTAATTTGGACATTATGAGTTTACCTCAGCATTAAATATTGACATTTAGCTGAGTTCAATTTTTTTTTTGTTTGCGCTCGATTGATCTATTAACTCTCCCCATCTTGCTGCTGTTAAAACCTAATCTGATTGTGTTTTCTATGTTCTTTCATATGTATTCTTTGTGGATATCCCATAAATATTTCTTGCTACTTTCTTCACATTGTCACTTTTTCTGAAGACAACTTCAACTTTTTTGGACTTATCAAAATATTCTCCTTCCCAGCAAGCAGCACTTGTGTTAAATGTTTCTCGTCGATTTTGATACACCTTGGACTTGAAAAAAGGAAGAAGAAAAGAAGCAAACAATTAGAGAAATCAGAGCACATGCTCAAGTCATACGAGTAATGCAATTTTTAAAAGACAATCTTCTTCTATAATTTCAGGCCATTTTATCTATTTAATTTCTTATTTTTTATTTTTCCTCTACTAGGTGGCTTATCTTTTTCAAGCTGCTGCAGAACAAGTCAATGGTATTCTCCTTTCTGTAACTTTTTGCATTAAAGTTCCCATAAAATTTGTTATTTTCATAAGCACAATCTGACAAGGTAAGGTATTATTAGGTAAACTTTATGTTACTTGTCTTTCAATGATTCTTGCTTGCTAGAAACATAATTTGATTTCCTTTGTTCATGCTTTGTTTTTCTGTTTGAGCCATACATATTATTCAGTTTTGGTAGTTTACCTTTGTTTGCTTTATTAATTTTGCCTTTTGGCCTTATAATATTTGAATGCCTACCCTGTCTCAAACCTTGAGCTTATGGAACCTGACTTTGAACACATTCGTTCTTCGAACTCATCTAACCAACAATCCTTAAGGTTATGTGAATCGTTTAACTTCCTACTATTCTGGGACACTTATATAGTGTCTTTGTTTTTGCATCTTTATTTGGACAAGGTTTGATTGATTTAAAGTGGATTGATTACGTTATCAACCTTCAGGTAGTTTCCTTGGAGCTATTTAGTTCCAAACATTTATTTTGTTAGTGCCAATAATGTTTCACAACTTGTTCTCATACCTACGTTGTTCATCACATGTAGATTTCCATAGAACAAGAAGAAGATAAAATGTTGCTTCACACGTGGATTTCCATAGGCATCACACAATCCTGAACTTGAAGTATCTATGAAAATTCCTCTAAAAAGAACCTGTTATTCATCTATTGAGTTGAAAGCATTACAAACCCATTTATTTATAGACACTAATCTATAATTTCACATTTGGATTTAGGATTTGGAATTAAGAAACTTTGACAGTTACACCCATCTAATCTATCCAAAACTTGACAAAGGACGACCATGGGTCAAATCTACCATCTATGTCCCATTATTTTGGGAATTAGAAAAATACCCTTGACTCTAAGTGAGAGAATTAAAGTAGTTGCAAGCTAGCCTAAGCATAAATATAAAATAAGACTTTACTGACTCTACAACTTGACCGTTGAAGGTCCCAAGTGGTCCCACATTGAATCAAACCAATATGACATAGTTTGCTCTCTTTGAATTTTCATTTCCTTTTTTTTTATTTATCTATTTTTTTTATAGACATGACTAATATGTAGTGAACTTAAGAAGTATGAAGTTTTGTAGAAGATTTCAGCAACATAATAGAAACTGAATATTCTTGAATCTACTCCCTCCGTTACAATTTAAGAGGCCTTTATTTCATTTTTAGATGTCCCATTTTAAGAATCCCTTTGAAAAGTAAATGTACTTTAATTACACACGTTCCAAGTTTACCCTTCATTATAGGAAGCTCTTCCACTCTTTCTTTGATGTGACACTAGAATTTTGAAATTCAAAAAGGACAACAATGGAAAATTGTAAAATTTCACTACAATAAAAAAAGTTCTTAAAAAGTTGGAATTCCCACAAGAGACTCTTAGACCGTTATTGTTCCTTGTGTTTCTTTATATTACAGTAGTTTACATGTGTCAGTAGATTTACTTGGTTCTTTTTGGTACCAGGAACCCCACAATTACCTCCAACACCAGTTGGTGATTATGGTATTGGACAAGAGGCACTTGCTTCATTGACAAGGGATCAGGGCTTCTCTACTCTGCAGGAATATGGCGGGGCAAGTCTAATTGCAGCACTTCGTTATTCTTTTAACTTCTCTCTCTAAACTGATTATCATCTAATTTTTTTAATTACTTACAAATTCAAGTTTACTTCTGCATCAGATTAAAGGAATGGGAGATATGCTGAAAACAAATCTTGAGAAGGGAATCAACGGAGATGACGATTTAGTAAATCGAAGGAATGCATTTGGGACGATTTACTTCTTAATGGCAGCTGCAGCTGCTTCTTTGGGGCTAGGTATAAAGACCGAGGTAAGATCAAATGGAGCTATGTTATTAAAATACTTTCTTCAAGTGTTAAAGCGCGTGTGCTAGGATTTTATATCTGCCTTCTGATTTGCATCATAATGTGTTATGTGCACTGTTTATGAGAGGTTGGCTCAGACCTATTCTTACATGTTGACTAGGCCAAAAGTCTTTACAAAACCTACCTTATCTGAAAATTTAGGAATCTCAGTTTGGAACCAGTTATCAATTATCATGCAGTACTTGCGTCAAAGAAAGGCTTAAGTTTTAAGAACCACAAGGAATCTTAGTTTTTAAAAGTCTTCCTTATATATGAACAAAGTTTTAAGAACCACAAGGAAGTTAAAAGAAAGGCTTAAGTAGACACCCACTAACACAATGCTTAAAAACTCCACAACAAGTTCACTGTCATCCTATTTCCCATTGCAAATTACAATTTAGAGAGTAAAAGTGACAACACCACCAGATGATAGAGTGCTGACCTTTTCTTCATTACAGATGGCATGTGAGTGTCTCCACTACAGTCTTTGAATATTTTACATGCATGACCATGTGGCATCTCTTGGCCTTATATAAGAGCTTGAACTATAAAGTATTATAAGTATGATCTGGCTCCTTTCTATATCTACAATCAACTTGGATGACCACTCTTTAATGTCAGTAATAGCTCGGAGAACATGGGTGGCCCTTTTAATACAATATTGGCACTCTCACATCATTCCCCCACGAGCGACTCTATCTTGCACACAAAGAGATAAACGAATGAAAATAACTATACAAAAATTAAAGGATAGAGTGCAAACATGCACGTTAGAAAGGGGGACAGAGACTTGAACTCAAAACCTCTCTAAACCAAACCTCTAATACAATATTGGATCTCCAATTGCTCCAGAAACCTTTATTTAGTACTATTACAGAGTAACCCGAAATTATATTTTAAGCTCTCGCACTCACTCTCACATATCAGATTTCTAGTTTTGGAAATGATCGCGTTATGGAAAGAAAAAATAAAGGAAGAACTTACGGCGTCTTCATTCCTGTTTGAGCTTTTCTAATTACTTTCGAACCATGGTCCAGTCTTCGAACTAGTAAATTTGTATTGTGACTTGATCCTATGAAGAGGAACAAAACGAAATTATTTGTATTGCTAAAATTTTGTATGCTAGATCATAAAAGTGCCAAATAGTTGTATATATATTGATTTTGGGTTGTGATAAATTTATTTACACAGGTTTATGAAAATTTTCGGATGTTATAGAAACAGAGGAAACTTTGCCCATTTTTTTTAAGGAATCTTTGCCATTTTTGTTTTGTTCTTGTGTTGCTTGTTTGGATTGATTTTTATTTATATTTTTGGTATTGTTTTACTCTTTGGGTTGCTAGATGGTTGCATTATTATATTTTTAATTGAACTTGTGTTTTTTGTTTCAGGTTGTGGCGAGGGATTAGAGGGTTAGAGCATAATTTGTCATTTTTAATTGAATCAATTATGAGCGTAAGGACTTTATTTATACTGTTATCATTTTATTTTAATTTCTACTAATATCAGTTATGAAACAATTATGTATGAACGTATACTTTATTATCTCTAGTTTTATCTTTAATTAATATGCTTTTAAATTTTAGGGTAAATTGCATTTTGCACCCTCAAACTATACCATGTTTTGTACTTTGGTCCCTAAACTATCATTTTTTGCATTTTGGTCCTTCAACTATCATTTTGTGGCAGTTTGCCCCCTCCTTCACTTTCAGTGACGAAAAAAGTCACTTTTTAGTGACACCAAAAGTGACGCTAAAAGTGAGGGAGGGGGCAAACTGCCACAAAATGATAGTTGAGGGACCAAAATGCGAAAAATAATAGTTTAGGGACCAAAGTGCAAAACATGGTATAGTTTGAGGGTGCAAAATGCAATTTACCCTAAATTTTATGTGGTTCTTGTTGTTAAAAGTAAGTATGGCATAATTTATTGTGATGGAGAAATAATGATTTTTGGTAATAATATATAAATTTCCGTCACAAATAATATTTGTGACGGTTTTGGTAATAATTGTGGTCACAATATTTAAAATTTCGTCACAAACATTATTTATTCCGTCACAAATACTATTTGTCCAAAGTCGTCACAAATAGTATTTGTGACGGTTTCGGGTCAACACAAATAAAGTGTCTCAAATCAAATGTGATACTACTATTTGTGTCGCACATTAATCCGTTACAAATACTATTTGTGACGGTTTGGGTCGACACAAATAAACCATCACATTATATGTATATGTGACACTATTTTTGTGTCATACACAAATCTGACACAAAATCCGTCACAAATACTTTTTTGTGATGGAATCTGACCGACACAACCTTTTTGTGACGCCCTTAACTTGTGTCGGGCACAAATCCGTCACAAAAGGTACAATTCCGTCACAAAAAGTATTTGTGACGGAATTGCACCTTTTTTGTGACGGATTTTTTCCTTCACAAAATGCCTATTTTCTTGTAGTGAAAATTGCTCATAAACTTGAGATTAGAGTCCTATTATGCTTCAGGTATAAATCCTACATACATTTAATAAATTATAAGCTATCATCCCAAAATGGGTCACAGAAAAACTGTCATCAAACTCAATAAAATTGGTACCAAAATGTTAGACTTACCTCCACGAGTCTGAATATCTGTTCAGATTCAGGATTGAACGTCAAACAGCATCAAATATTCCGGTGAAACCCACTCCCTCGGACTCTCTAATTCGACCAAAATTGAAGAAGATGACGACTATGAGTCATCCTTCAAATGTACCCCACTTACATGCAATTCAACCCATTATGTGTTTTATGATAACATCCCCCAAAGTTTTAGTTTATTATAATTACACCCTATAAGTTATGAATCATATTAAAACTATCCCAAACATAAATGGTTGTTTGTCTATATCTCGCATGGGTCCCATAGGTGGTCCCATATAATATTATGAAATATCTAATTAACCTACTAATTGTGCAATGTGTCCAATTCGCACTTACAAAAGTACCCCAAACTGACCACGGAAGTGGTCTCTAACAATTGACATATTTTTAAATCAATATAATAATAATAACTCACATACGCTTTATTAACTATTTAGTTACATAAGAATATTCTCATCACTGCCCCATCACAAATGGAACATCTCAACGCATCTCCCAATTTGAAACTGCTACTTTGGCCACATCTGGGTTCCCACTGGACACCCATAATCAACTTAGTGGGTCGAGGCCCACATCTCACATATACTAAGAGCATCATTAAATGATTTATGATGCATGCTAAATATGATTAAAATAATCCGCGGAAGCGGGTCTTACAGCTTTTGATGGGATCAATTTGTGAGTTTGGTGAGATTTCTTTCTAAGAGCTTTTGTAAGTTTTCTTGTGAAACATGATTGGATACAGTGTAATCATCCGTTTGAATTAGTGAAATTGTTCCTTGCTCCGAGTGTGGACATAGGTTGAACACCGAACAACATGCAACTTGTGTTTTATGTTGTGTTATTGTCTTATTCGTTTTTCCTCATTAGATTTTTGTCTTTGTGCATTTTCTACAACTACATGTGTCTTAATCAAGGTCCACAACATACTGGTGTCCATAACAACATAAAATTTGAATTTTTGTCCCCCAGACTAGGGATGTCAATGGGTTGGAGTTGGTACGGAGTTCCCCTATACCAACTCCTACTCCGTTTATTTTCCTCTTACTCCAACTCCACCCCGTCCTGTTTAAGTAAAATACCAACTCCTACTCCACGCTTACTCCGTTTACTATCGGCTACTCCTATTACACTCCTACACCATTTGTTAATCACCATTCCAAAATTAAATGTTCTTTTATAATTCAAAACCCACTAATATTTTAGCTTAATTTACTAAAAATCACTTTCACACAAATGATTCTAAATTTGTTAATCACAATTCAGAAATTAAATATTAATACTGAAGAGAAAGAGATGTATATATATGCCTTGATTTGTTGCAAATAAGTGTAAGTATGAGGGTAGTTTAGTAACATAGTGATTTAATCGGGACGGAGCAGGTTTTAAATGGTAGTATTTCACAAATACCAACTCCGCCTCGACTCCTGTAGGGTTTTTTATTTTTCTATACCAAATCCACTTCTACTCTTATTATAACTCCTCCAAACTCGTTCTATTAGGAACGGAGCGGGGCAGAGGTCCAACGGGACGGGAAACTTTGCCATCCCTACCCGGACCACATTGGGACACAATTTTCTGACTCCTCCTTAAGTTTGTCTTAATATTTTATAGATTTAGGGCATATAGTGCCTTGGAGTTTCCTCATTGCTATCTCCTTTAACTTGATATCTCCCCATTAGCAATTAAGCATATCATAATCCTTTCTAACGTTCTCAATATGGTTTGTCCCTTACATCTAGGATATACCCATTAAATGTCTCACACAAGTTATTTAGCAAGATGTCACCCTTTGTGAAGTCACTAAAATGCGACCAAGCCCATTGTATTGGTGACTTTCCAGCCAACCAATTGTATGCAACAAGGTATAAATTTTATTTTTTATATTTTTTTTTACTTCTCCCATCTTATGTACTTAATCTGATGTATAGTGGCTGCCCTTGCAGCATTCCATATATAGTAGTATATCGTAAAGAGCTTTACGCTTAAAAAGAAAGTTAAAAATTGCTGTAGAAATGCCGAATGCGTAACACAAAACCTGTGCTTTCTGTTGGGGAGTACATCTTGAAATTTAGGTATAAATAGGGGTGGCAGTCGGGTCGTGTCGGGTCATTATCGTATTATGTCATTATCATGTCGGGTTATAATCGTGTCATTCTTAATGTGCCATAATCGTGCCGGGTCATACAGGGGTCACCTGTTTAACCAGTCTAACCGTGTAGGGTGTCATCGGTTCGGTTCGGTTCAGTTCAGTTCGGTTTAGTTCGAATTTTATTTTTTAAATTTTCAAATTTTTTTTCATGTTTTGAAAACCAATCGAAGTTGTTGTTTCGGTCGATTTTTTCGCCTTTTGGTCAATTTTGCCAATTTGGGCGGTCGGATTGGCTTTTTAGTTGTAGGTAATTTTAAGAAAACCGAACAGTTAGCTCGGTTCGGTTATTTAAAAAAAAGCTTACAGTCCTACTAAGAACACAAACATGTCTTCCATCAAATTTATTAATTATTAACACGTACATCTTAAACACCAAAAAACTACAATTATAACAATATCCAACTATTATAAACTTAACACCCAAGCACAAACAAAATGAATAACAAGAAATATTATTTTTACTAACTGTATTAAGACATTTCTTCACTTACCATCCATCAAGAATCATGATTAACAGTTGTATTTGTCTAATTGACTAATTTGTCTCCCTCCCAATCCAGCAATCCTGGCGGGCAACTTCTTCCCTTTTTAATTTAATGTAATCTAATTTTTTTTTTATACAATGCTTGATGCATCAATGCTTCCAGGCTCCAGCTTCCTCCTTCTCTTATTAGTTATTAATTATTATTATTTTATTACATTAGTTATTCATTATTAGACATAAATTTACTTATTTGGTAAGTTGGAAACTACTCTTTTTTTGTGAGCAAAAAAAAAAAATAGTTTATATATATTTTAAATGATTTATAAATTTTTATTTTTTTAATTCTTATTTATATTATTTATATTTTAGACTTTCAGATTATTAAAAATTATTTTTAGAACTTAAAAAAAAAAAATGCTCCAACTGTACTTAAATACTTAATTGGGTCAAACGGGTTAGACTGATTGACCCACATCAACCCATTTATTAATCGTGTCATTATTAATCGTGTCAAACGGGTTGACTCGTTTATGACCCGTGCCTTTATACATGTCACCCAAACCCGTTTCTTTTTGTGTCGGGTCGTATCGAGTTTCCATGTCGGATCGAAAATTGCCACCCCTAAGTATCAACCCCTACAAAAGAAAATTCTAACAGTCAAAAGAATATAAAATTCTAATGATGCAAAAAGGTTAGGAAATAAAGGTCGCAAAATAAACATACCTTTTTGTTCACCAGAAATAAATGTCCAAGCAAAATGATTTATAATCCCAATATCCTTCCCAAGCAACTGAAGAAATCACACCTAAGAGCTGTGTCACCTTCTATTATTGCATATGCCAATAGATGCATACAATTGTTATCAGGGTAAACTAACGATGATCTTTTTCACTAACACCCCCTAAATTCCAAAATTGAACAGACTCATTTTTTGAACTATCCAAAATGAAGAATCACCCCTAAAGAAGGGATTTTAGTGTCAACAAATGATAGTTTATGAGGTGAGCTTGTTCAGTTTTAAAGTTTATGGGGTGTTAGTGAAAACGGTCATAATTCAGGGGTTGTTACTGCAATTTACCCTTTTTTTTTTCATCTATGCCTACAGCAACCAATAGTTGTCCACCATATGGACCTTTGATGTGACATCCATCCGCACCTACAGCCTCTTTGCACCCTTCCTTACACCCTTCCTTACGAGAACCAATACTTACATACAACTCCTCAAATCTTGGGTGACTCCATCCACATCAATTGGAGAAACTTGTTGGAGTATTTTAATAAAAATGTTAATTTACAAATGTTATTCCTCTTCAATGAAGTGTTGGGTCAATGTTTTAATTCCACTTAAATAAAATAGAATTGAAGAAAATCCTTTATAATTTGTTAAACAAATGTTGACATTAGTTTACTGTTATAATGCAATATGATAGTCTATTAATGTAGCAATAATATATTTTATTGCAACATGAATCACATGCCTTAATATACATATAGGCATATAGCCGTTTTGTTTGATCAGTTACTACTTCTAAATCAAAACTGATAAACATATGAATTGAACGATGACTTTTAAGGCATTTGGTTACACATCTAGAATGATGTTTACACGTGAAGTCTTTTGTAACAAATATTGTGGTTGGGCCATACGGGCACCCATATTATATTGGACTGGGTCCAGAGAGGGCTGGCTTGGACGCCAAATAATGGGCTTTTGGAGTCCCAAGCATTATAGGTTTTATGTGCCTATATATATGCATATATATCACATGGAGAAACCTAATGAAATAAAAAATGATTTCAGCAACCTCTCTCTCTCTCTCTCTCACGTTAGAGTCTCTCTCTATACACAAGGTTTCTCTCTCTAGCTAATCACCAAGGAGCGTGGGATTTAGAATGTGACTATCATGGGGATGGCTCAAGTATCATTTTCTACGACCTAGGCGATGCATAAGAGAGTACACGGAGGCAACATGGAGCAGCAGTTCGTGGGTGAAGACGCCGGGCTCGTAACAACACCGTTCGGCGATCCGTCGGGCTATTCCGCTAGGTAACGAACCTATACCCGACTTGTATGCTTGTGTGCATATTTTCAACATTGGTATCAGAGCCTATAGGTGTTTGATTCGCCCGTAGATCACCCGAATTGAATCTGCCATTAAAGTTTCAAGCAAGCTTAATTTTATGAAAACTTTGAAAATTTGATTTTAAAGTGGGTCTACATCGAAACTCCAATAAGGGTCCAATTTTTTGGCATGGTTGTGTCCCATATAATCCCTAGAGTCCCTCCATAAAGTCTCATGGCCTGATTATCTCAAACAAGTGAGATATTGTAAAACCTAATTTTTTGGATCAATAAAAATGAATTTTTTTTTTCAACTTTGATCCAATTTTCTGGAAGATTTACTCGATCAATGTCTCTTTTTTTTGGCTTAAAATTGTAGTACTCCGTGAGAGCTTTCCAACGATATAAAATTTGTAAACTTTGGATCAATAACGAAGGAGATACAAGCCGGCAAAGTTGGGGGTTCGCGCAGTCCTGGGCTGCGTTTTTTGGTGAAGAAGAAGATCCAACAGGGCCTCGCCCACTCGCGCCGGGGAGAGTGGGACCCACTCGCCGGCCTACGGTAGTCCGGTGACAATGATTCCGGCGAGTGTGGGTCCCCCTCGGGGTCCAGGCCCTTAATATATTTTTTAAATAAATTTTACAGAACAATATTTAATTATTTTATAATTAAAACAGTTTCTGGTTATTAAAATAAATAGTTTTAATGTTTTAAATATGTTTTAATAGCTTTAAAATTCTGAAAAATGTGGAAAATTAATTTTTTATTTTTCCTATCTTATGGACATTGTGTGGCACCAGAAATAATTTTATGGTAGATTATTTCATTGTTTTTGGTATTTTAGAGCATAAAAGATATATTTTAAATATGTTTTTAATTACTTAAAATATCCAAAAATGTATATTAATTTTTAAAATTAATATATAGTGTTTAGTACACTATAGGGGACTCTAAGATAATTTTTGTGTAAATTATCATGTATTTATGATATTTTAGAGCATGTAATTAATGATTATGGACGTTTATTTAATTGCTTAAAATGGCCATAATACATTATTAATTTTTGTAATTAATGTGGGACATAAGGGACACTGTTTTAAGAATATGTAAAATTTTGTGGGATCCACAGATAATTTTTGATAAATTATCTCAATCATATTAATATTTTAGAGCATATAATTGTGTGTTTTTGTACACATATTAAATTGCTTAAAATATTTTTATTGATTGTTAGTTCAGGGAATTAACACAATGTGTTTAGAACACTAGTGGTAGCTTGAGAAAATTATTTTAGTATATTTTCTCGCTCTTTGGGACATATTTTAGAGCATATATATTGTGTTGAATACGCAATATTAATTGCTTAAAATATAACCAATTAAAGTTGTTAATTCTTGAATTTAATGTCTAGTGTGTTTTGTACACTAATTGGAGACTTGAGAAAATTTTATGAATTATCTCATTTTTTTGGTATTTTAGAGCATAAAATTTATGCATATGGGCATTTATTTAATTGCTGAAAATAGCCAAAATAGATTATTAATTTTTGAAATTAATATGGGGTGTTTGGAACACCATATTAGACCACTGAAAATCTTTGGAGAACAAATTCTTGAAATTTTTGTATTTTTAGGAATTTTGTTGCTCATAGTTAATTTTGTTTAACTAAGATCAATTTATTATGTTAAATTGATTCAAAATGTTTTTGGGCCTTGGTGAAATTCCGGAAATTTTTATTTATAATGAAAATTTTGTTTTTCAATTAATTAAATTTTCCATAAGGTTTTAAATTAATTGTTAATTTAAAGGGCCCTTAATAAATTAGTTTTAAATTATGTTTTAAGACCTAAAATTAGGTTAAAATTAATGAAAAATTCAGGATTTTTTCATTGATTTTACTTAGCTTATGGGAGCTATCTGGGCTGTGCAATAATCATTTTATTGCACATTTTATAATTTTTAGAGGCTCATTGCATTGTTGGTCACGTTTAATTACTGTTGTTTGTGATTGGTTGACCCTATGACCTCTAATTTCTCCTCTTTAAGTGGAGTGACGGATGAGTCCATTCATTTTATAATAAGACCACATGAGTGCTTGATGTGTGTGATTCATACATTTTAATTTGGCTTAAATGAATGGACAATAATTGACAATTTATAGAGCTTGTGTCCTCACGATGTATGTCTAAGGTTGTTTCTGTGTATGTATATGAACAACGCATCCCTATTTTTTTTGGGCTATAAATGTAATGTGAGGACGATGGTTTTATTTCTTGTATTAGAAAATCCTACTTGTAAAGGGATGATTTTCTTTGTTCATAAATCATATACTTGAATTACCTTAACATGAGCTCTAAGTTGTCAATTCGGACCCACGGGGGGGTCCATGCGCACTTTTGTTGTATGACACACTTTATATCTTGTGGATGATCTTAGATAGGTAATTGTACCATCTAATTGATGTTTGTTTAGAAAAATCAATTATAAAAGGTTTTTCTTGATTTACAAAATTAAGATTTGATTAATGAGCAATAGCGAATTTTTTGGTCTTAAATTGTAGAAAGGGGAAAACTCATTTGTAATTGAATTTTAAAACAAACCGTATGAAATGTGCAAATAATAATGTCAATCCCTTGCGCATGTTCTCAAATATTATTCTTCAAATTTTTTGGATTCACAAAAACAAATGTTTTCCAAACCATACTTTGTCGATCTTTATAAAAGTAACAAGTTTAAAAGAGACTAATTTTTTGTAATATGGCACTGCAAAGTAATACACCGATACAATGAGTAAGAGCTTATGGGCTTTATGCTTATTCTATGGTCCAACCCATTAAACCGAATAATGGGCCTCCGGCCCAATATCATTATAACCTTAATAGCCTATAATACTTGGCTCGAGAAGGATCATAGCACGCGCTTTATGATAAGCAGCATGCACCATGATCTTGTTGGGAAGTATATGTACTATCCAATAGCCAAAGTATTATGAGATCAGCTCAAATTTGTTTTCGATGGCACATTCACTACTAGATTAAGCATCTAGTTATGAAGTTCGGGAAAGTAAAGGAAACGTTCCAAGTACACGATGACTGGACATCTAAGGTCGATGACAGGTATGATTCGTGATTTCAGAATACTCGGAACATCTTTACTGGCGAACTGCAGTTTCAGGCTATGATTAGTTCTTTGCCTGATTCGCGGATCCATAGAAAACAAATCATGATCCACAAAGGAAATGTTAAATTTTTGGTTTTGACATTTTCTGACATGTTGAGCTGAATACGGAGCGCCAAAAAGGTAAGGCGAACCGTATAGCTATACTCTTGACCATTACTTCCATAAGTGGAAGTAAGCGCAAGGCCAGTGGGCCTAAACGCAATGGTAAGGGTAAACCCGCCTAGAGGCAGGGTGGGGCTAGTAAGTTTGCGCCCAAGGCTAACAAGGTGGAAGAGCGCAATCGAGGGCGTTTTCCAGTTCGGTGGTAATAGGATGGATATCTTTAGATAGTAGTGTTACTAGGACATGGTTATCTAGGGATAATTGCTTAAGAATTTTTTTTTCATAATTCTGGTTTCCTCTGTTATTCATTTATTCTAAGACATAGCATGCTAGACTTGAACGCATAGGATTGATAGAATGACTTGATTAGCTCGAGAAGCCCTTTTTGGGCCCACTCGCTAAGGTTGACCTACCTATGTGTGAGTCTTGCTTAGTTGGCAAAGCAAGCCGAAAGCCTTTTAGAGAGGCTATTAGAGCTACTCAAGCATTAGATCTAGTTCACTCAAATATCTGTGGACCTATGGTTGTAAAGGCACGTCATGGCGCCTCTTATTTTCTCACTTTTTTAGATGATTTCGCGCGATGTGAGGATCGCGAGTACTTATCTAATCAGTTCTGGGAATTGTGTGAGGAAAAAGGGGATACGCAGATAACTTTCTATTCCGGAAACTCTGCAACAATATGGTGTTGCAGAAAGAAAGAATAGGACATTCCTAGATATGGCTAGGACTATGATGGCGCAAGTCAACCTCCCAGTATTGTTTTGAGAGAATGTACTCTTGATTGCTGCCTACATAGTAGAGTGCCTCTCCTCAGTCAGTTCCTTCTACCCCCTTATGAGCTATGGAAAGGCGGAAAGCTCATTTTGGAGCATTTGCGCCCGTGGAGCTCAAGAGGTTATGTTCACTATACCTTGCATAAGTGCGAGAAACTACGCTCGAGAGCTAGAAAGCATACCTTTAAAAGGTATTCTAATAGCTCGACAGCCTATGTTTCGTATAATGAACAAACGAGTATAGGAATGACAGAAATGGTGTCACATGATATTGAGGATGACTTCCCCAAATTTGTATTACTAAGAGAAATCTTGACCTCCATGAGTTGGAGGATGTTGAAGACAACATACCATCTTTAAGCGAGGGTGGGGAGATTGAGATTCCACATCCAGTAATCGCTATAAAATGGTACTAGTCTCCAGCCGAGTGGGAGTACACCGCTAGACGCTAGTGGGAGTGTACCAGATAGTGGGAGTGCACCACTAGGCACTCAAGATTCTCAGGTAGTACACTGTATGGTGATGAGGAAAACGTTCCCTATCGCTGTTTTGAAATTGAGGAAGACATTTTCATATGTGTGCAAATGTGTGCACAAGTGGATGAGGATGAGCCTGCTTCTTTTGTTGAAGCGTTTTTCTTCGTCTGCTGAAGCTGAGTGGATAGTTGCTATGCTAGATGAGATGAGCTCTATGGACGCAAATAAAGTCTGGGAGTTAGTTAACATTCCGCCTATGCGTAAGACTATTGGAGACAAGTGTGTTTTCAAAATCTAACGCAAGGTAGATGGTTCAATTGACAAGTATTAGGCGCGCCTTGTGGCGATAGTTTGTACCCAGAGAGGGTATAGACCATGGAAACATGTTCTCCCAAAGGGTGAGATCTGACTCCATTCGCCTTATCCTAGCAATTGTCGCATATTTAGTTTTTGAACCTTTTAGTTGGATGTTTAAACTGTTCTTTTCTCAATGGAGAACAAGACGACGAGATAAATATGGATCATCCCATTGGTGTTGTGACCAAAGGGAATGAGCGCAAAAGTGTGCTGTCTCAAATGATCTATTTATTATCTCAAGTTAACAATCGTCTAGGCAGTGGTACAATGTGTGTACATTAAATGGTCCAAGGAAAGTGTTCTAATTCTTTATATGTTGATGACGTCCTTCTAGCTAGGAATGAGATAAGTTCCATAATCGCCATTTGAGAGTGGTTGTCCTCTCTGTATGAGATTGAGGATATGGGTGATGCCAACTATGTATTGGGAGCTTAGATTGTAAGAGATCGTTCTGAAGCTTCTCTCGAGGGTTCTTGAACGTTTTTCATATGAAAAGCTGTAAACCCATTGACATCTCATTTTCTTTGGGACTTACCTTGACCTTAGATCAATGTCTTAAGAATAATGAGAAGAGGAAACAAATTTCCAGTTTGCTATATCCGTCTGCAATAGGGAATCTGAAGTATGCTAATGTGTGTACTCGGTCAGATGTCTGGTATGCGGTTGGTTTAATTAGTCGTTGCCAAAGCAACCATGGTCCTGTTACTAGAGAGTAGTGAAGAGTATCTTGCGATGTGTTCGCAGGAGTACTGTGGACCTTGCCTTATGCTGTCCATGATGGAAGCATAATATGTGATGTGCTCTGTAGCTGTTAGAGAAGCTGTTTTGGTCGAAGAGTTTTGCAGTGGCTAGGCTCTTTATCTCATAGTGATGAGGTTGTGCTCATCGAAGGTGATAGCATGTAAGCTTGAGCATATGCAAAAGATTTCAAAAACCATTCTAGCACGTGTCACGTTTGAGATGTGGTTTGCGCAAAGGGAAGTTGTCTTAAGGCACATCTCCATTGGGGGATTTGATATGCTTAGACATTTTATTGTGGTATTGACATTATTATTCAAGTTTTTTTATAAACTAGTTGGTTTCCATATATATATTTGTTATAAATGGAATGAATGCACATTTCTTATATGTCACCGGGCTTGAATCGACCTACTCACACGGGTGATTCACCTTGGCGCCGAGATAGCGAACTAGGACATGCGTGTCCATGGCGCTTAGATGGCGAGCAAGATGAGACATGTGTTCATGACGCTTAGATAGCTAGCTAGGACATGTGTGTCCATAGCACTTAGAAACCGAGCTTGAACACTTATATCTACGCAGTATAAGAACAGCGAGCTAGATATAAACCCTATTATTTCTATATGTCGCCTTAGATGGATCTAAGATGAGACCTTATACTTGGTCGAACATAGAGATATCCCACGACTCTATGTAGCCTGTTTATAGTCGAATGTGAGTTTTCAGATGGGCACCAGGAGTGGCGACTGTGCTGGAAAACTCAGGTTAGACGTTTTGTGTAACGTCTAGACTAAGATTCGTATGGCGTTACTTGTTTTTTCAAACACAGAGTGACATGCCCATTTTGATGGAAGAACGCCATAGCATATATATCGTACTGTATGTGCTTTTGTGATCGATTATGGAGCAATGAATGGATTCCTCTTCATTGCTGTGTGAGCCATGTAGCATATCCAAGACATTGGTTATCCTACAAACTGGTTGCCTTCACGACTTGAGACTATGTCATGAAGAAGACGCTTGATGACAGCTACTTTAGCATGCTATCCTAGGACGACGAGACAATTCCGTTCTATGGGGCGTGTCTGGGCAAGCGGTCAAGTTAGTCGGATTGACATGTGGGCTCAAGGAAGACCATTCAATAACACACCATGTTTTTGTGACTCATTAGCAGGCCTGCGACAATCGTAATTTGTTACTGATATGTCATGAGTACATTACATTGAGGTGGTGCAGCAATTCTTTTCACCGAGGGATTGAGAATGCTGTGTCTGGTGTGGTTGAATCGTCTAAGGCATACACGAGAAGCTTCCGAGTGATGTGTCTTGCTGGTTATGGTGATGATTTGGCATTACACTCCTGTCGCTGTACTTTCTTTTCGTAAGGTCGCACGTTCTATTTCCCTGTATAAAGAGTTGAGAAGTTCCGTTGTGTTGAGAGATTGGTTTTTAGTACCAACCCTATGTGGGTGAGTGGGAGATGTAACCAATATTGTGGTTGGGCCATACGGGCACCCACATTATATTGGACTGGGTCCAGAGAGGGCTGGCTTGGACGCCAAATAATGGGCTTTTGGAGTCCCAAGCCTTATAGGTTTTATGTGCCTATATATATGCATATATATCACATGGAGAAACCTAATGAAATAAAAAATGATTTCAGCAACCTCTCTCTCTCTCTCTCACGTTAGAGTCTCTCTTTATTCTCTCTCTAGCTAATCACCAAGGAGCGTGGGATTTAGAATGTGACTATCATGGGGATGGCTCAAGTAGCGTCTTCTACGACCTAGGCGATGCATAAGAGAGTACACGGAGGCAACATGGAGCAGTAGTTCGTGGGTGAAGACGCCGGGCTAGTAACAACACCGTTCGGCGATCCGTCGGGCTATTCCGCTAGGTAACGAACCTATACCCGACTCGTATGCTTATGTGCATATAAATCTACATCTTTAAAAAAAGTAATGGAGAGGCTGTGGTTTTTTGGGTGAGTTTTCTAAGCATATCAAAGAAAGAAAAATCAATTGGTAGTTCTAATTCTTTAATTTAAAAAAGAGAGCTTCCCAATTTTTGATAACGAGCAACAAGATCAGAAAATGTGTTTAGTTTTCCAGTTATTCTTCCGTGCAAAGATAACTGAGACAGAGGTGATTTCTTGGCTGTTTTATCCTGGGGACGGTGTGGCATGCTTGCACACTTTGGGCAGAGCCGCGAAACGTCTTAAAGAGAGCGAGATCCGCAACTCGGCCCATGATTTGTTACAGAGGCTATTAATCCTGTAATTTTGTTCTAGTTTTATTTACATGTTTCATCAAAACTTGTTGTTCCATTGTTGTCCCAAGGTTTTTTTTTTCCTCTTTATTTCTTCACAGGAATCCCATAACTTGGTATAATCTTCAGCATGAGTGCTTCTATAATCACCATTGCTTTCCTTTACACTTGACTTCTACTCCCACTCACTACATAATACTCTTTTTTCCCCCTCTAAATGACTTTATTGGCCAGTGGGGATTGGTCCTGGTGGCAGGTGCGAATCTATTCAAGGGCAAAGGGTGCTCAAGCCCCCTAGAGTTCGTAATTTTTTTTTATAGCTACAGCTAAAAATAGAAAATTTTACACTTAAGTCCCTCCTAAAAAAATATATTTAGAAAACTCCTTGTTTTAGTTATTAATTAGAGTTTTGGAAAAATTCTACAATACAACTAAGTATGTTTAATTGCATGATACATCCAATTTCTTTGGTCTCAATTTGCAGTTACAAAGTGTCATTGTGTTATACCTTGTGTCAATTAGTAGTAACTTTTCTGATATACCATTTGATGATAACAAAGTACCGGTGGGAAGTAATGTTTTAAGTGCCATTTGTTGTTAACATTTTTATATTGAGTAGTAACCAAGTTCAAATTATTGTTAACTTTGAGGTAAGTATCATACCAGTCCGGATCTTAAGCGGACCTTAAAAAACGGACCTAAAAGACGGACTGTGTAAAAAGTGAGAATTTCTCACTTTTTTGTGAGAAATTCTCACATTTTCAAAATTCTCACATTTTTGAAAATGTGAGAATTTCTCACTTTTTTGTGAGAAATTCTCACTTTTTACACAGTCCGTCTTTTTGGTCCGTTTTTTAGAGTCCGCTTAAGATCCGGACTGAGTATCATACAACCAACTTATTTGGTTATATGAGAGATGATTTCTTGAGTTTTTGGGCTAATTTTTATAGCATAAGCTCATATTATCTACACACAAAAATATGTATAAATAGACCAAAAAAATTGTAACAAAGGCTCTGCCCTCGAACCTCGTACCTCGGCCAACCCCAATGCAACTTGCAGGTTTCGCCTCTAACAAGCCCCCTACTTCGAATTTCGGCATCCGCTCCTGCCTCGTGGCCGGTGTCCACATACCTCTCAGATAGCCAAGTAGACTTTACATTTTTATTTATAAAATGTTCTAATACATGTTTGTTCATCAACAAATATCTTAACTACAAAGTCTCGATCTTCATGGATGCAATAATATTCAAGTTACAACCCTCTCTGCAAACTGCTCTTACCCCTTTTTTCTCATTCTTAGCAAATCTAATATCCTTTACCTTTTGCAATTGCATACTCTCTAACAACTTCCTTGATTCCCTGTGAGAGCTAAATTAATATCATCCTCAACTTGAATTCTACATTCTTACACCAGTATCAGTTCTAAATTCTGGATAATTAGCCCCTTTTATTTATTTATTTATTTTTATCTCTTCATCTAGGAAAATCATTAGCACTACTCAACTCATCTGATTCAACATGATCAGACATCATTTCTGTTTGTCCAAGCTCATTTGTAGCCAAATTAGTTGAGTATCAAACATTTCATCATCACCAGTTAAATTGTAGTCAGTTTAAGTTATTATCAGACACTTGTTTTCCTTGGTCCTCATGTTCTGTGTCTCTTAATTAGCTCTTTATTCCCTTTGATGATTTGATCATATAAATATTCAATTACTACAGATGACCCACTTTGACATTGTGTAACTTGTGAAATATCCTTATGTTCCAAGTAAAGTTTTAGTACTCTCCTTTAATTAATTGTCCAACAAATTTCATGCATTCCATAGCGTCTTGATTTGTTTTCACTGACTTTAATCCACTCCAAGTTCTAACTCATGAATTCTACATTATAGTCATGAACCCTTGATACGTACCCAAGTTCCTGTACATTAATGCCATTCATCTGAATCATAGACATTTGATCCAGATGACAAAAATCATCAAAGTTTACCAACCCTCATGTACAAACCTTCTATGCAGACTAGTGTGTACTTAAATTCACCACCACGGTGAATTTCAAAGCTGAAGTAGTGACAATCATCTATAGCAATAACATTCAATCTCATGCGTTACTAAAATAAATTTCATTTTCAACCAAATTTTTTTTTTTTTTGAGGAAATTGTCAACCATGAGAAACACACATTTTTTTTGTTCATGAAGTTACAGTAAAAACCAAATTGTTTAAAGTCTTCAAAAAGTTTTAAACAAAAGGTCAAAGAACATCAAAAGATTCAGTAACATAAAAAGTATATGGGTCTTTCCAAGCCAATATATATACATATATATATATATATATGGATCCACTACGAGCAATGTCAAAGCACAATTCATCACACACTAAAAACACTTTTTAGGTCCACATTTCCACAAATGAATCACCATGTTAACTGCAACTTTTTTTGAACGAAAAAAACAAAAAACAATAATGCTAGGAAGATGTGAGTTTTCACACAGAATTTGACATTAAGGGCTTAGTAGCAATTTTTCAAAAATTTGTGGGGTCCCACAAACCAAATCATTTCACACTCTCCTCTCCGGTTTAACCAACCAATTGGAGCCAAAATCCCCAATTTTGAACTTCAAGTCCAAGACACCCACGAACCTCCCGGCACCCACTTGGCCGACTCTCGCCGGTGAACCGGTGACGACCTTCTCTATCTCTCGTCGGCAGCACACAAGTAAGGCAAAAGTTTAATTTTACATATGTTGCAGTTAGTTTGAACCTTTACTAAAGGAATTACAAACTACAAGTTCAATGATATGCTAACAATTTGATCAATCTGTCAATTGAAGTAATCTATAAGGCACTTCAATTTACATTCTTGCGGGTATAAATTAGTCCCTCGCGTTTTGAAATCTCCTACTGCAGCTTTTGTATCAGATGATTGCTACTCCTATTTTCGTATGACTTCTACAACTATGATAGTGAGGAGAAAGAATTCAGTCAGCTTTTTATCAAATTTACACCGATTCATTTCCATTAACACTCCAATTCGTAAACTCTTTTAGTTATACGATTATATATAATGATGCATGCTTATAAATATTCTTCTTTTTGTCGCAGAATATGGCACTTTTTCGTGGGTGTCTAGGGCTTGAAGTTCAAAATTGGAGATTTTGGCTCCAATTCGTGGGTTAAGTAGAGAGGAGAGTGTGAAATGTTTTGGCTTGTAGGACCTACAAATTTTTTTAAAATTACTACTAAACCCTTAACGGTAAGGTTGCTCTATTGTGACCTGGAGGTTACGGGTTCGAATCTGGAAACAGCCTCTCTGCTTGCAGAGGTAAGGCTGCGTACATCTCACCCTCCCTAGACCCCGCAATGACGGGAGCCTCGTGTACTGGACTGCCCTTTTACTACAAAACGCTTAATGTCAAAATATGTGTGAAAACCAATGTCTTCCTAGCATTATTGAAACAAAAAAGTACCAACAGTTACCATAACGCTATGATTGGGAGTTTAGGAGAGAAAAGAAGAGAAGAGAAAGTCATAAGTAAGGAGAGAAAAGAAGAGAAGAGAAAAGATGGTGTTTTCTTTCATCTTGATTGGGAGTTGAGGAGAGAAGAGAAAGTAACTTTCTTTCCCCTTGATTGCAAGTTGAGAAGAAAAGAAAAGAAAAGAAATTAAAGTTACCATTCTATCCCCACTTAGATGAAATTACAATTAAGTAAGATTAAACTAGAAGGGTATAGTGGGTATTAAGAAATATTAATTAATCCCCACTTTCTTTTCTCTCCTTTTCTTCCCAATTTGGAGAGAAAGAAATTGAAAGAAAGTGAGGCTAGTTTTCTCTCCTTTTCTCTCCTTTTCTCTCCTCATTAAAACTCGCAATCGAGAGAAAGCGAGAGAAAGTGAGTTACTTTCTCTCCCTTTCTCTTCTTTTCTCTCATTTTTGTAACTCCCAATCATAGCGTAAGTGGGTCTGCTGTTTCCCACAAAGTTGCAAAATTCCTCTATATATATCTTCTTTTGGATATATTCATATTGTACTTCCAATTTGTTCTTTTGTTTCAAAATCCCTTCATTCTGTGAAGGCTGCATTTTTTTCAAGTCCGATTGGAAGATTAGAGTTTTCGAGTTGAAAGAAAGGGAAAAGATACGATATTATGAAGGTAGAATAATACAATTCAAACAAAAACTGAAAAAAAAAATTGGCTAAATGAATATTACGTTTTTATACTCAAGAAATGAACATGGACAAAATTAATCCACAGCATATTAATTACTATTTGCTGCTAAGATTTTATTTACTTATTTTCTAATTAATTCTAATTTGCTTTGAGTCCCTCACAATCACAGGCAAATGCTTGACTTGTGTTGTATGTGCAACGTTCAGCAGAGGACGGAAAGAAACATAACAAAATGAAACCAACCCACTTGTAAAAACTCTTAGGTGGCACTGTGAGGCCCACTGACATTATGGGTCCACCAGGAGTGATTGTGATTGTGAGCTTTTGGGTGTAAAGTGGGTGTGGGTGTAGTATTACTCATTATCAGCACATCGAACATCAGACATTGATTTTAAGTTAATTAACAATACAATTGGTTACATTAATAATAACCACTTCTTATATATATTATGATTTCCAGTCAAACACCACCCCATCTCCCCAATAAAAAGGAAAGAATAAAAAAACACACACACATATACATATATACACACACACACACACACAACAATGAAATACATATCAGAACGTAGGACCAGCAGCAAGAATTTCCTCAGTCAGCTTGTTGTCCTCGCCAATCTTATGGTCAACGAAAACTTCAAAGTTGTTCTTGAATAGGCCACCCAATTTCAACAATGTCTCGTTATAAGCATTCTTATCCGACCACTGCATCCGAAAAAAAAACATTTAAGAATATATGAAACTGTTTAATTATAAAGAGCAAAAAATTTTAAAGTTGGTAAAGGATAATTGAACTGACGGTGTTAATTGGATCCAGGATTTCAGAAGGTACACCCTCAACCTCGGTTGGGATCTCAAGCCCGAACATTTCAGTCTTCTTGTAATTTGCATTTAGAAGACTGCCAGAGTGTATGGCATTAATTATCTTTCGGGTGTAGGCTAACTTAATTCGTTTCCCCGAACCATATCTGCCAAAAGAAATTAAGTAATTAATGAGTCCAAAATCCCTGTACTAATCATCGAAGAATAAATGACGTGTTTTTTCGTTGATCAAATTATTCACACCATAATACTACGATAGGAAAATACAGATACAATCCAATTCACATGTAACTACTGATGACAACGGAATTTATAGTTCGATTTAAATCCATCAAGTCCCTTTATCCCCCCAAAAGCCCATTCGTCTAACCGATCTATATATATAACCAATCCCCTATTTATTTTTTTCATTAGTGGTTCAAAATTCGTAATTATTCTCATTCACACCGTGTGTGTATATATATATATATGTACGCACACATTAGGTTTGAAGAAATTAAAGTTATAGTACCATCCCCAATCATATATACCTTCCACCAGACCAGCCAGTGTTGACGAGCCATCCTGTTGCACCGTGCTCTTGCATCTTTGCAGCTAACATGGCAGCATATTTAGTAGGATGCAACATAATAAACGCTGCACCAAAGCAGGCCGAGAATGTAGCCTGTGGCTCCTTCACACCTTCTACTGTGCCAGCCACCTGCATTTTTATCACTAATTCACTCACTAAAATGTCTTTTCTTTTTTAATCCAAATTGCTATGAGATATGAATATAATTGAAGAGGATGAGTTGTATATATATATGCACCAGAGCAGTGTAGCCGCTGATGAAATGATACATGGTCTGTGCGAGGCTCAGCTTGCTCACTGGAGGGAGCACACCAAATGCATCACAGGCCAATAGTATGACGTTCTTCGGGTGTGGACCCACACAGGGAATTTTGGCATTGGGAATGTATTCGATCGGGTAGGCTGCACGAGTATTCTCTAAAACAAGAAATGAAAAGCTTCTTCGGTACTACAATTTACCTTGTCTACTTATGAGCTGCATACTTAAAAAAAAAAATATTTCTGTACAAAGTTCTCATCACCATTTGATTTAGGTAAATGAAATCAGTCGGATCATCGTTATTAGTGCACATATTTTATACAAGTACAAAACTACCATATATACTTTCTTTTATTTTCTTTTTATATCACCATTAATTAAGGAGTCAAAGATTAGACAGAGATTTAATAACTATGTTATAATACTAAATGATTGATGATTACCAGTAACAGATTTATCTGAATAATCCACCTCTCGGGTATGCTCATCAAACACCACATTTTCTACCACTGGCATCCACAACCAACCAACCAACAAACAAACAAACAAACTGTCACGCAAATATTCTACTCATACTTTTAGACTCTGGTTGGTTTGCAGATTTAGAGAAGAAAAAGAAAAATGAAAGGAAAAACAAGGAAAAAAAAAACAAAGACTCTTTTCAGTTGATTCTCACCATGTTATATTTTCTTTCATACTCTATACACCATTTTCCTTATTAATCAAATAATGAAAAGTGTCATAAAATCATATTTTCCTTTCATTTTTCCGTCACTAAATCCATGAACCAAACTGAGCCTTAAAAGCTCATTTCTAGCATGAGAAGTTACTAGAGGAGCTCATTTCTACCCGTCCCAAACTTGATCGCATTCCATATATCAGGCTCCTTCTCCCCAGAGAGATCAATGCACTTGGCATAGCAACCACCTTCTATATTAGACACTCCATTGTCACTCCAACAATGCTCATCGTCTCCAATTAAGTATCTATTATGATCAGTTGACAAAGTTGTCTTTCCGGTACCTACAAAAATTATGAAATAAAACTCATAAGTTAAATATCAGTTGGGAGGGGACAGACCCTCATCAGGGGACAACGATCCGATAATACTTTACCTGACAATCCAAAGAAAAGGGCGACATCTCCGTCTTTGCCCATATTGCAGCCGGAGTGTAGAGAGAGGATTTGACGCATAGGCATGAGATAGTGCATTAAACTGAACACTCCTTTCTTCATTTCCCCGGCGTACTGAGTGCCGAGGATGACCATTTCTCTTCTAGCAAGGTTCATATCAATGCTAGTAGAGGATGTCATGTAGTGCGTGTACCGATTACATGGGAACTGACCGGCATTGTATATAGTGAAGTCCGGAGTACCGAAATTCTCCAACTCTTCAGGCGTAGGTCGAATACACCTGTCACTCACCCAGTTATCCAATTGTATACTTAACTAATGCAACCATCACATTGTCTTCGATTTTTTTTTTGCCCCCACGAATTTATGCAAGATTTATAGCACTTCAAGAAATGTGAATTAACATTATGGCATTGTTAAGAGACTGATTTGGCTCGGCTTAGGCTTTGGAAGGGTGGCACCAAAAAAAAAAAAAATAATAATAAAATAAAAAACTTCATTATAAATGTTAATCTCTATTTTCAAATTTACGTACATGTTGTGCATGAACAAGGAATGATAAGCTCTGGCAGAGATAATTCGGACTTTGATTTTGTTCTCGGTGTCCCAGTTGAGGAATTGGTCGTTGACGAAGACCTGAAAGACATTGATGTGCATCAATCAACAGAATTCACCATTCACTATCTTTTATTGACTTGTTATACCATGTCATCAAAGTAACCGTTCATTGAATATTTTCTCACTTGGTAGGGCTAAGAATAGGTTTAATCAGATCTACAAGTGATTATGTTACTACAAATACTAAAATGAAACTGTTTGGTATACCAACCTCTAAGTGAGTCAATCGAAAAAATTTAGAATTAGCCAAAAGCTACTTTAGACGGTTTATATTCAAAAGTAATCATCGTTTGGCAATTGAATTGCAGAAGAAGCAGAAGTGCCAAATGGGAAATTCATCAAAAGTCCTGATGCTTGCTTTTTATAAAAGCCAAAACCAAACAGATTATGAGAACGGATTAGACCTCATTGTGTTCCATGTACTCCCAAACAGTGCTTTTAAAACACTAATATGTGTAAGACAGAGGACAGATAAAAGTTACCTTTACCAAAGAATTCAAGTAATCCAGAGCTCTTTCTCTGTTCACCAAGAATGTCTGCTCGTCCATTTCGATGTTTGGGGAGCCCCTGTATATGCAAGGAATTTTGATCAATTACATCAAATGACATATATACATATATATATATATATAACGGCTGCTAACCTACAATACTGAGGCTGTAGGTTAGCAGCACGTACGTATACCAGCTTTTAGCGACAAAAAAATCATTTTTAGTCGCTAAAAGGACTTCGTGATCTAAGTTAGGACTACATACTTTCCCCACCAAAGAACGTCCTCAGTGGACTCATCCCTAACAACGCGCTTATCTTTGGGAGATCTACCCGTCTTGGCTCCAGATAGGGTTGCCAAAGCACCTGTCGACGTAATGAACGATCCTTTCTCGTACTTTATGGCCTGCTCATATAGCTCTGCATATATATATATACACACACACACCCAGAATTAATTAATTAATTGTTTTTGCTTCCTTATTTTTCGAAAGTTAACAAACATCTCTGTGATCTCATCGATTTGTTAAGACTCTGTTTGGTTTGCAGATTTGGAAAAAGAAAACAAACAATAAAGTGTTCAAAAACACTCATGTTTATCTAAATTTTAAAAAATATTTCAATCTCAAAAGCCCATCGTAGCTCAACTAATTAGTATATGCACAAAGCAGATTTATTTTTAATGATGTTGGAATTAGAACTACTAGTGCCTTCTGTTTTAACACAAAAGTCAAAATCAATCCAAATGGACTCCTGCCTGTAGACAACAACTTAATTAGTGCATTTTCTTAGGTCCATTTTGTGTTGTTCCTTCTCACATGAGTGGGTCCAAGTGTTATAAAAAAAAAAATAACTGTTTTTTTTCTTCAATCTCACGTTTTGTCTTTTACATTGCTGTCTTTTTGTGTTTTTATGTAGCGGATGTATAATAAGACTATGGTATATATAAATACATATACTATTATGTATGCATGTGTACGTACGTACCTGGAGGAGAGAGGTTGTAAAGCACATGAGTGAACTTCAAGGCGGTGTCAGTAGGTGCTGTTTTCTTATTCTTTAACTCGTTCGCGGTCGCCACCATTTCTCCTGATCTGCAAAAATTTCCCCACATACACATATTTGAATTTCACCAATTAAGGATAGTAACACAAAGGGCAGAATCAATGCTTTTAAAACCGGACCGTTCGTTCAACCGTAAAAATGACCGGGGTTGTGTTGTATTCGGATTGTTTCAGTAAAACAGATTGTCGTGTAAAAAATTGTCACCCCTATTTGGAATTGAACCGTGATGTCATAATTATTTAATAAATATTAATAATAATTAAAAAATTGAAAATATGGCAAACATAAAATAAAAAAAATTTAAATTTTTCGGGTTTCCGGTTCAATTACCGATTTTTCTGGTTTTCATAAAATAGACTTATCTTTGAATTTTTCTGGTTAATTCGTTCAAATCGGACCATTTCATGAGTCTAGGTTTTAAAACAATGGGCAGAACTACCATTTTTTTTTTTAATTACAGTAACGAAGATATACAGGGTTTCGTTTCGGGGCAGCGCCCTAAAAGCAAATTGTTTTTAGGCGCACATATTTTGAATTTTAGCAAGTGGGTATATCGATATTAATAGAATTGATTTTGTATCACCAAGTGAGACATAACTCAATGTGTTTTTTTTTTTAAAAGAAAAACTGTATTAAAATATAGCTCGTAAATGAGTTAAAACGAATATGATAATTTAATCATAATAAGCAAGAATGTATGCATTTTGGAAATGTCATTCCAAACGAGCATTTATATGCTAGAATTGATTCAAGTTGTTATAAAACGGACATGAAGTCCATTAGACAAACTAATTTAGGGGGATTTATGGAATTGATAATAGAGTTATGATTCGAGAGAGAGAGAGAGAGAGAGAGAGATCGCACCAGAAATTGCTAGCTCGAAACAAAAATGAATAGCAAAAAAAAATGAAAGTAAGAGAGAGAAAGCAGAGCACTCAGACAATCAAAACAAATACTCCGTAGTTAATAGTAGGTGTATTGAGGATCAGGAAGGTGGATGAGACAATTGGAACTGCCCCAAGGCTTCAATTTATAAGGGGGGCTCCAAGTTATGTGGGACCCACTTCACCCGCAGATTAACTCGCGTTTTGCTAACTATGGATAAATTCTTATCTCCTCCATCATGGTCAAAACTTTTTTAAATCCTAAAATTACCCACAAGAAATTCCACATTTAGACCCGAAAATGTAGGACATGTATATATTCAGATAAACGCAAGTTCACGCAAAACGCTGTACTTTCCGCACGTACATATATATTTAGACAAAAAAAAAAAAAACAAAGAATTCTAGGATAAGTCCCCACTGGCAAGGTAAGATTGGGTCGTATCATAGTCTTGCCATACAACCTAAATATAGATACGTTGTTGTTTTAAGATTGCGTCAATGTTTTGAGGCTTGGCTACACTTATTTGAGATCGATCTAAATAAAACCATTATGATTTGATGTTTAGTTTGTGACTTGGCTACTATTTGTGTAATGGGTACAATATTTTATGATATGGTTATGATTAATTTTTCTTATCTGATAACTTCTGTGTCAAATGATAACAGTTTTATACCTGACTTCCTCTCAACCACAAAAATTGGTCGTATAATACAACCAAACTATCTAAATCGTACCATAGAATTCTTCGTACAAAAATGTTACTCCCTCCGTCCCATTTTATGTGTCCATCTTTCCTTTTTGGGATGTCCCAAAATTGTTGTCCACTTTCCTAAATTAGTATGCAAATTTGACTGATTTTCCCAAACTACCCTTCCTTGCAATCAACACCAAAACAAAATAAAAAAAGGAAGTGCAATGATTATGGGCAATTGTGAAAAGTAGGTGTAGATTCTTTGTCCCCTTAAATAGTTAGATTCCCCAAGATGGACACATAAAATGGGACGGAGGTAGTATAAGACCAATTTTATTTAGCAAAAAAAAATGAAGCATAAGGCCAATTTTGAATTCATGCTTCATGGAAAGTGAACAAGCGAATCTGCGTCTAGTCGCCAAACATAAAGGCTGTTTGTCATTGCTTATTTGCCAATTTTAAGCAGTTTTGGTGTCCCAAACTACTTATTAATTTGTTTGTTTCAGCAAAAATATAAGCAGATTTGGTCCAAAAAGCAGTTTGGCAATAAGCAGGGGGGCGGGGGGTGTACTTTTTAAGATTATCTCTATGATTGATCAATTCACAGCATATTAACCAAACACTCAAACTATAATAAACATATCTATTTTCAAGCAGTTCTAGCAATCATGATCAAGATAACATAAGTATAAGCATAAGCAGTAATGACTCATAAATTAGAAACATAATTTCATTAAGGAAAAAAAATACCAGATTTGAGATTTTAACAGTATAATTTTTACCTACGTATGTGTATCATTGCGTGAGCTCAACACACGATTATCTCCCATATGAGTAACTTGGAACCCAAACTCAAATTTGTGCACAATGTGCATGCTTGTGACCAGTGCATGTGTGCAATGTGTGTTTTGTGTGTGTATGTGTATGCTTCAAATTTGGCCTTACCAAGCATAATCCGCACAAACGACTCGCGCGAGCGACCTGAGCTAAGGGACCTCGTACCCTAAGCTTTAACAATTGTACTTTAATTTCATAGTAGTTGTGCCTTAGACTTAGAGGTATTATACCTCACTGATATACGCGCATTATTGCATAACGAGATTTGTAACAGATTGGACAATTCTGGATTCTTTTTCCAAGTGATTATTCTATCATCGGTGAACGGTAGTTCCGTATTACCCTTAATAAAGTTGTATAATATGTTAACAATGTACTTATATGTTTACATGAGCTGTGATGCTTTAAGTGCTTACTTGAGCTTCTATGTCTTAAGTGGTTACTTAAGTTGCTATGCCTTATGTGTTTACTTGGATGATTCCAGCTTGTTGTTTTAAACTGACTTAACAGCAGGCCTTGATAATCTCTCTTATGAAACATTGAGTATGTCTGCATGCTTAGAGCTCGTATATGTCATAGCATTTCATAAGCATCAGTATGAACATGAAAATTATGAAAATGATTTTTAGATGAAAGACATTAGAGGCTTTCGATTTTTAAAAAGGGAAGACCTCAGAGGCTTCCAGGTTTTGAATAGGGAAGACCTTAGAGGCTTCTGTGGCTTCAATGCATAAAACCCTCTAGGAGAGATTTTGTTTTGAAAAGATAAAAATCCCGGATATGTGGGTAAGCATGTGAGATGGGTACCACTAGGAACTCGAATTGCGGGATGTGCTGCAGGAAACCCCCGTAACATTGAAACTAGGCCTCCGTGTAATTTGTAAGGCCCAAAGTCCTGCACATTGAAGGTTAGGCCTCCGTGGACGGGAAGTCCATGGTCCGGGTAATGATATTGATGATTGAGGGTGAGTGTTTGAAAAAGCATAAAAATGGTTTTAATGCATGACATTGACATTCATTGCACTCACGCATGTTATATAACAAATGTTATTGTGTGGTGACTATACAAGCCACCATGCTTATGGACTATAAAACCCTCTTTTTTAGGTGACTTGAGTTAGGGCAAGGCCCGGATTAGAGTTTACTCGTGAAGACCCCATTTGGGGAAGAAATTGTAAGGTCGTGATATAATGTATTGATTTTAGAACACTCTCAATAACTTTGGATTTTTATTTGAAGAGTTTCTAAAGTTTGAGAAAAAGAAAGTAGATCATTGTATTACTTTTTAATATGTGAAGCCAAACTTGAGTTTTGATTTAAAAGTTGTATTATAAAGCTTGAGAAGAAGTATGATAAATGCTTATCAGATCTGTATGTCTTCTATTACATTGTTTCATTTGATGAACTGATAAAGATTTTCTGTTAATGTCTTTGAAATTGACAAGCAAAGCTATTCAAAAAACTAGTATAAAGCTTCCGCTATCATTTTACTCCAATCCGTTAGTATAAGGATTTTGTTTTTCCCATCAAAGATTTCGAAAGGCTATTCTATGCTTCCGCAGTAACCTTCGGAGGCTAGGACTCAGGGCGTTGTAAAATGGTATCAAAGTTTTGAGATTTCAAAGCTTAAATGTTTCAGAGCTTTGGAGTTTAAATGATTTTAAAGTTTAAACGTTTGTTTTTCTAAAGAGAAAGTTTTTCAGGTAAGCATCGGGTCTAGGACTCAGAGCATTACAAGTATGTTTAGTCCATCTGCACTATTATTTATATTAGCACCCCGTCGCTAGGTCTCAAGGTGAGGCGAGGCGGGGCATTACAGATGGTATCAGAGCATACCGGGTCAAATACTTTGGAACACCGGGTTATGTGCTCTTGTTAATTGAGAGATTGTTTTGCTGACATGTTAGTCGATGACTTGAGAAATGTATTATCATGTACTAACATATTACTTTATAACTTGTGATGTGCTATTTAAAGTTTTAATTGCACGTATCTTTGAGAAGATGAATTGAGCATGTTTACTTGCCTGCAGGACTATGTGGTGTAACATGCTATGTTGTTTAAGATGCTTATATTCTTACATGTTTAGTCAAGCGATAAGCATGCTAGAAATATCTTTCTACAAATATGTTTATGCCATTATGCATAACATGAGATGTATACACGATTGTGTTATACCCATGAGTGTGGCTTGAATTGGATTCTTATGTGAAATGGGTAGTAAGAGCATTTGTGTAGTTCCTATGCCCCCTGTTTTGAGAGTTCGGCTATAGGTAACTTCTTGACTTTTTGGAGTAGTCTCTCCTTTGGGTTAGACCTCGGTACTCCTTTTTCCTAGGGAATTCTTTTAAACGACTGAATTCACTCCTTTATGAGTTGGGTATGCTTGCCATTACGTATCCTTGCTGTTTGATTTTGATGACTGATTATTTCAGTAGAGCTTCTTGGTGTGACTATATTTTTGTGCAAGTTTACACATTTTTCAGGAAAGAGTGTATCATTCTGTGATCATGTCATTCTATGGAATCTTTGAGGTTATTATATCGACCCTTAGATGTTTGAAAAATGTCATCAGAAGAAATGTTTAGAGCACATCGTGATATGCAGTTACATGTACCATGAGCACAGGAATTTGAGACAGCACATGCGGTGGAGCATAAACTACATTTGCTATTTTGCATGGACTTGGTCTTGGTAAGTATTTTGTGGTTCACACATTTGGGAACATTAGTCTCTGTTTCAAATTTGGGTTATGCGATGTGACATGAGTACATGGGGATATGAGTTGAGTATATCGGGGACCGACGATAGCGTCGTTGGAGATATTAATCATTTGAGATTAGTACAATTCTGTGGATATTGGTCTGTTGAGGAATCTCTCAACCTATCTTACTATATTATCGTACGACATGATATTACGGTATTCCTTTACGATTTCGTTTACAGTTTATGGTATATAGATGAGGAACCTCTCATCTTATATTACGGTCTATTCTAATTTGGTATTATCCTGACGTATTCTAATACGGTGCATATGGATGGTTGGGGAATCTCTCAACTTATTGATAGTATTATCTCAAGACGTATTCTATTACGGTGTATATAGGATGGTTGAGGAATCTCTCAACCTATTTAGGATGTATCGAATTACGGCATATATGAAGCGATTGAGGAATCTCTCAACCAGTATTACGGTAGATGTTGGACTCTGAGAATTGAATCTCGTTTGGATTTTCGAGGAATGCTATTTAAGGATAGGATACTAGGCTTCCAAGAAAATTACTTCAGGGGAGATGAAGTGTTACGACCTATTTTGCATAATGTTTTTACGATCCGACTTTTCAGAAAGCTCATAAACAATTATCCGTGTTGGAAGATGGAGTGTGAAACATCCCTTGGACTGCGTTGTGATTACTTTGTTATCAGATGACCTTACTTGAATTTCGCGGACAAAATTCTTTTAAGGAGGGTAGAGTATAATCACCCAGAAATTAAAAACATAATTTCATCAAGGAAAAAAATGTCAGATTTGAGATTTTAGCAGTATAATATTTACCTGTGTGTGTGTATCATTGCATGAGCTCAATACACACGATTATCTCCCATATGGGTAGCTTGGAGCCCAAACTCAAATTTGTGCACAGTGTGTATGTATGACCAGTGCGTGTATGCAGTGTATGTTTTGTGTGTGTGTGTGTGTGTGTATGCTTCAAGCCTCTTGGAGGCCATGCAAAGGAGACTTATATATGCACACACGGTCTCTTTATCTCATATCAACTCTCAGTCTATCTCTCTTGCTCTCTATCTCTCTCGCAGTGCACACACACATACACATACACATACACATATAGACAAAAACATATATATATATATATATATATATAAATATTCCAGGAATTTGGAAAATCAAGCTTGGATTTAGAAATTCCTATTATTATCTTTCTGAAATTCATTTGGGTAAGTTGTTAATCAATTCTATATATCATTAAGGATCTGAAAATAGTGAGCAGAAAAATTGCAATGGAAGCTCGATTTATTTATATCAATTGAAAGCTTTCGATCCCACGATGCTGTGTTTCGAATTTTAGAACCTAATTCATTAAGGTCGCGATGAACGATCGACTTAAAGTTTTGTCATCTCTCATTTTTTTTATTAAACCGAGAGCTATGATTCGATTCATGAAATTCTAATTACATATTTGGATTCTACGCAGAAAAAATGAAGAGTTTCATATATTGGAATGTATTGTTTGATAAAGTTTGAAAAATGATTTTTGTAACAGAGCAACGAAGAAGACAACAATGGCAATCTCGCGCGCGCGACTTGCGTGAGCAAGGGTCTTCGCGTGCAACCAGGCTATTTTTTTAAACTGTTTTAAATGCCCACGTGGCCTTACTAAGCATGCGCAAGCGACCTGAGGCAGTTTGGTAAAAACTCATGTTTTCTTATACTTGAGTCAGAACTGAGCTAAGAGACCTCGTACCTTAAGCGTTAATAGTTGTACTTTACGTTCATATTAGTTATACCTTTGACTTAGAGGTATTGTACCTCACTGATATACGCATATTATTGTATATCGAGATTTGTAACAGATTGGATAGTTCTGGATTCTTTTTCCGGGTGATTATTCTATCATCTGTGAACGGTTGTTCTGTATAACCCTCAATAAAGTTGTATAATATGTTAACAATGTAGTTATATCTTTACATGAGTTGTGATGCTTTAAGTGCTTACTTGAGCTGCTATGCCTTGAGTGGTTACTTGAGTTGCTATGCCTTATGTGTTTACTTGGATGATTCCAGCTTCTTGTTTTAAACTGACTTAACAGCATGTCTTGATAATCTGTCTTATGAAATATTGACTATGTTTAGATGCTTAGAGCTCGCATATGTCATAGCATTTCATAAGCATGGGCACAAACACGAAAATCATGAAAATGGTTTTGGGATGAAAGACCTTAGAGGCGTTTGATTTTTGAAAAGGGAAGACTTTAGAGACTTCCAGGATTTGAAAAGGGAAGACCTTAGAGGCTGTCGTGCATAAAACCCTCTAGGAGGGATTTAATTTTGAAAAGATAGAAATCCCAGATTTGTGGATAGGCGTGTGAGATGAGTATCACTAAGAACTTGAATTACGGAATGTACTGCAAGAAACCCCTGTAACGTTGAAGGCTAGGCCAATGTATAATTTGTAAGGCCCGAAGTCCCGCACGTTAAAGGCTAGGCATCCGTAGATGGGAAGCCCTGGGTCCGGGTAATGATATTGACAATCGAGGATAAGTGTTTGAAAATGCATGAAAATGATTTTCATGCATGACATTGACATTCATTGCCCTCACGGATGTTATATAAAAAAAATATTATTGTGTGGTTACATGACTATACGAGCCTCCATGGCTTATGGACTATAAAACCCTCTTTTTCAGGTGACTTGAGTTAGGGCAAGGCCCGGAGTAGAGTTTACTGGTGAAGACCCCGCTTGGGGAAGAATTTGTGAGATCGTGATACTTTATATTGATTTCAGAACACTCTTAAAAACCTTGGGTTTTTATTTTAAGAGTTTCTAAAGTTTGAGAAAAAGAAAGTAGATCATTGTATTACTTTTCGATATATGAAACCAAACTTGAGTTTCTATTTAAAAGTTGTATTATAAAGCTTGAGAAGAATTATGATAAATGTTTATCAAATCTGTATATTTTGCGCTGCTGTAGCAACCTGTATTTTCGCGCCCCTAATAATAAATAAAATGTCAGTTTTTATTTCTATTACTTTATATTTAATCTAGTTGTGGTATTATGTGCATGAATAAATAATAACTATGTTGTTATATACAAAAGCAATGCCAATCTTATTTTACTAACGGTACATCATTTTTATAGTGATGTTATTTCTATAAATATTACATATTAGTTTTAGTAGTTGTTAACCCAATGACATTAATTTTGTGACCCCTTAGTAATTTTAATTAAATTTATTATGCTTAAGACTGCGCCCCTAAGTTACCCCATAATATGGTATTAAAGCTATTAATAAAAATATTAATCACGTCGACTACATTTTTGGTCCCTAATATTTATTTGGGGTATTTTCCTAGACTACCCGGACCAACCTAACTGGACTAACTGAACCAACTGTTTAACCAAACTGACTGTATTATTTACGTGACTGATTGCAGTCACTTCTAAAACTAGCTGTAAATTCTTATCTCTATAATCATTGATGGCTACAAGTTGCAAGAGTAATTGAGGCTATATATGTTTACATTGGCAACTCATTTAAGAGACATCCATTTTCAAATTAACACACACACACTTTGCAATACTCTCACAGTAGCACTCAAAACACCCATCTTCTCCCTCCATTGATACCACTCACGGATCATACATACACACCTACTAAACTTCATTAATCCCTCTCCCTCTCAATCACATACACACCTACAATCTGCTGGGGGTCTCTACATATCACAGCAAAGAGGTATAAGTATCACAGTAGCTTTCAAAAGCCATAGCCATTCCAAGCTTGAAGCTTTTATATTTACGGAATTTCCGTCTTTCTTCGGCAAGTCACACAGCCCAAACTAACGCTCGGTGAGTCTCTCGAACCCACTCATAATGTAGTATTTGTCATTACACACAAGCCTGGGGTATCGAAAGTATGTATAGACGCCTATATATGTATATATAGCCATGGAGGTCCAAAATTAGCGGTACCGAAAATGTTAACAAAAACAAATTCTGTAAATTGGAAATGAAAGTATATGGTCCCATTAAGTTCCCCTATGAACAGTTTGTTAATTGGTTGAGTTCTTGACCCCCAAAAGTAGAATTTTCGTTTTTGCCATAATATAGAAATCTGGAAATTTTAAAATAAGATTCAGGATATATAATGTAGATTTTTGGAATCCTTGCGAAAAACCGAGCAACTTTCATATAGAACTCATCGCAATCCGATAAGTAATGAGAAAGATATAATAACTTTAAGAAGTTTAAAAAACATAGCCAAACGGAGCCTTAACCAGAAGTTGCAGAAATTTGGAGAAGACGATGCACTGTTGTAAATTAGCTTGACTTTCGTAGTAATTAAGTATTTAATTCTGGTAGATTAAAAAGTAAGATTTACGTTGGCAGAATGGTTGGGGTATTAATTATCCCACCTTGAGGTTGGGGGATCAATTCCTGTTGGTTGCATATTGTATTTTAGTCATTTTTTTTATATACATGTATTGACTTAGTTAATTATTTTATTCTGGTAGTTCAAAAAGTAAAATCAGAAGTTGCCGAAATGGGTTGGTGGTTGCATATTGTCTCTAAGGTCTTGGGTTCAAACCTTATGAGCTCCCTTTTCTTTTTGTTTGCAAGTTATATTTTTTTATATGGATTAACTAAGCTATAAGCCCATGTGAGAAATAAAACTTATAAATACTTGTTTTAAATGTAAACAATTCATAAATTATATTTTAAAATATTATAGTATATTTTATTTCGAAAATGATATTGAAAATTTTATAAAAATTTCTTAATAATGCTAAATTATATTTATTATTTATTTCATGTTAAATAAATAATAAATTAGTTACTATGTATAAAATAAGTATTAAAAATGCTTATTGACCCTATTAAAATCTATGTTATTATTGTTAACATGTTGGAGGTCATTTATATAGTTTTGTAAATTATCAAATTATAAAACAAGAACTTGGTATTTTAATAAATTAATTAGTGGTTATTAAATTAGTATTTTAATTGTTTCAAATGCTTATGATACTTCTAAAGTTTTGGGAAAAATAGAGGAAATTATATTTTGAGGTGTTGTCTTTATTAAAAATAATGTCGAAGCATGTACCCTATACTTTATGTAGTTATGTTATTAAGAATGGTCTTGTCGCTATATTTATATGTTATTTTTATACTCTAAAATTCGTGATAAAAATTCTATGACTCCGAAAATTACGCCGTCAGTTTTCCAAAATCAAAATAAATGTAAAATTGGTTTACTTGATGATAATTACGAGTGTAAAACAACCACTGCCCTGTAAAAGAAAATAGTAAATAGAATAAGTTACACATTGCATAGTCGAGTTGGCATGTATGGAAAGGGGTCGTTGGTCAGCATATATGTTGTGAGAATGTCTCGGGACGGGTAACCTTAATTATCCCAGGCCGCTTGAGATACGGTAGGTTAATTAAGAAGGATTGAGCCCAGGCCGCTTTTAATACGGTAGGTCAATCAGAGTCTTGTGATAGCCTTAATTATTCCAGGCCGCTTGAGATACGGTAGATTAATTAAGAGGGCTGAGCCCAGGCCGCTTTTGATACGGTAGGTCAGTCTGGTGGTAACTTTAAATTATTCCAGGCCGCTTCAGATACGGTAGATTAATTAAAGTATTCCACAGGTTATTATAACCTTGAATGTCTAGGTATGTCCAGGCCAACTTAAATACGGCAGGCATATCGACAGACCTTCTAAACTAACGGCATTGTGCCGGATGGTTCTAGGTGGACCGAATGAGTCAAGAGATTGTGATCGAGATAAAAGAGTCAGTGAGATGAGATGATTTCATGGTTCATGCACGGTCTTAATTATTCATTATTCAAACGGTTATTAATTGTTATCATGCGACGATTGGAATAATGGATTTATCACACTCTCAGGTAT
This sequence comes from Hydrangea macrophylla, assembly GCA_033977485.1. Lineage (NCBI taxonomy): Eukaryota > Viridiplantae > Streptophyta > Magnoliopsida > Cornales > Hydrangeaceae > Hydrangea > Hydrangea macrophylla. Next base: position 79,031,189 of record CM066984.1, on the reverse strand, counting down.
TGAACATTATAATAGCTGTTAATGCACTTTTATATACATTGCTTGTGTGTTCGTTATACTCACTCGGCTTTCATTAGCTGATGACTTTATTTTGTCCTGGACATCCAAATGTTCAGGAAATGATTATGCAGGGCAATATGATTATGCCAGCTAGAGGAGCCTACAGCGCTACTTTTATAATTTAAATAAAGTTGTAATAAGGATATGGATAATGTTTTTAATTTGAATAAGGCGTTTGTGCCTTAAGGATATTTTATTAAAGGACAATGTAATATCATTTGAAGTTGTAATATGTTTAATATTAACTCCCCTGTTGCTTTATATTACTCTGTTTTCTGGTACATGTTAAGCTAAGTACAGGACAAGCGATCCATCAACTGTCATGACCTACGGGTCCAAAACGGAAATGAAAAATTTTCCTTATTTTGCTACGCCGGGGCGTGACAGCTGCACTGTTAATCATTTGATGAAACGGTAAAGATTTTCTGTTAATGTCTTTTAAATTGACAAGAAAGCTTTTCAAAGACTAGTGTAATGCTACCGTTATCATTTTTCTCAAATCCGTTAGTATAAGGATTTTGTTTTGTCCCATCAAAGATTTCGAAAGGCTATTCTATACTTCCGCAGTAACCCTCAGAGTCTAGGACTCGGGGCGTTGTAAAATGTTATCAAAGTTTTAAGGTTTCAAAGTTTAAATGTTTTAGAGCTTTGGTGTTTAAATGATTTTAAAGTTCAAATGTTTGTTTTTCTAAAGAGAAAGTTTTTTAGGTAAGCATTGGGTCTAGGACTCAGAGCATTACAAGTATGTTTAGTCCATCCGTACTATTATTTATATTAGCACCCCGTCGATGGGACTCGTGGTAGAATGGGGTGGGGCATTACAAATGGTATCAGAGCATACTAGGTCGAATACTTTGGAATGCCGGGTTATGTGCTCTTGTTGATTGAGAGATTGTTTTATTAACATGTTAGTTGATGACTTGAGAAACGTATGATCATGTAGTAACATGTTACTTGATAATTTGTGATGTGCTATTTAAAGTTTTAACTGCACGTATCTTTAAGAAGATGAATGAACATGTTTACTTGCCTGTGGGACTATGTGATATAATATGCTACGTTGTTTAAGATGCTTATATTCTTACATGTTTATTTAAGCGATAAGCATGCTAGAAATGTCTTTCCACAAATATGTTTATGCCATTATGCATACCCATGAGATGTGTACACGATTGTGTTATACCCATGAGTGTGACTTGAATTGGATTCTTGCGTGAAATGGGTAATGAGCGCATTTGTGTAGTTCCTATGCCCCCCTGCTTTGAGAGTTTGGCTGTAGGTAACTTCTTGACTTTTTGGAGTAGGCTTTCTTTGGGTTAGACCTTGGTACTCCATATTCCTAGGGAATTTTAAATGGCCGATTCACTCCTTTATGAGTTGGGTATGCTTGCCTTTACGGATCCTTGCCGTTTGATTTTGATGTCTGGTTATGTTAGTAGAGCTTCTTGGTGTGACTATCTTTCTGTGCAAGTTCACAAGTTTTTTTGGAAAGAGCGTATCATTCTATGATCATGTCATTCTATGGACATGTCATTCTATGGAATCTTTGAGGTTATTATATTGACCATTAGATGTTTGAGAAATTCCATCAGAAGAAATGTATAGAGCACATTATAATATACAGTTATTGTTCGGAAAATTGAATTCCCAGAATCCATTGACAGTGCGTATAAGTTGGTACTGCAAAAAATTTTCGTGAAATATATAATAACCCTACAAGGGCGGAACTAGGGTTACCTTGAACTACAAAAATAGATTGATGTAGTAGACGAATCGAGAACACGGGCTCGATAACAGCTCACAATCTTCTACCGTATTCCTCTGCTACCAGAATATCAAACTGAGTGTGGGCTCTTCGAAATTCTTTTAGTTTTTTGCTCTCTCTTTTACGATCTCTTTTCTATATCGAGTTATAATATTATAAATGAACAAAACGTTAACTAAGAGGAGAGCCTAAGAAACATATATATAGGCTACGATAGGGACCATAAGAAGTCAATAAAGAATAGGCTTCTTTATGAAATTAGGAAACCCTAATTCGAACTGAATCAAAATCCTATTTCCATAAATTATAATTCATACCACTAAAGAATTATAATTGTATTCCTACCCTTATCTCAAAAATATATTTCGAGCTCCATGTTATTAAATGCTTATTATCTCCCCACGATAAGATTACAGATATCCATTAATTAAATGTAATTACTGACAATCACATTTAATTAATCTCTTAAAATTCCTTGAGATCCTCTGCTTAACTTATCTGATATGTCGGATACAAAATCAACCTGTAGGGTTTGACATAATCAAAACTTATATGCTTTCTCAAGGGGATATCATCAATCTCAAAAATTGAGACATGGATTCCATCATTAATTTATATCCACCACACAATTAATATTGTCACCCAATCCAATGAGATATTGACCCATTTAAGGATCTCACCCTTTTAGGGATCAAAGTGTAAATATCAAATGTACGTGTCTATAAATTAATTTAGGATTTTGATCACAAGCACTCATAATAGTCATGAGGTATTAATTATCTTATAATTTAGTATAAAGATAATTACCCCAAGTCGGTCTCATTTAATACACAAAGTGTACCAGCATAGTGAGTTGAAACTATACCGTTTCCTGTAGTTAAGACAAACATACTACAACATGATGCTGCAGTCCTACCAATGGTGTGTCCAATTCCATCTAAGACTGTAAACCAAAATCTGACATTCTACAAGATCCGATGGTCTGATCTTCCGTGTGTAAGCCGGACTCTACACACCAAACCACCTACTATGTAGAATGAAAGACACACATGCATAATATTAAATAAATAATATAATGCAAACATTGCCCACACAGATTCTCATAAAAATGGAATAACCGATTTTATTAAATGAATAATAAATTAACTACATAAAGCATGGCTTTTAGTATATATCCCTAACAGTTACATGTGCTGTGAGCACAGGAATTTGAGATAGCACGTGAGGTGGAGCATAAACTACATTTACTATTTTGCCTGGACTTGGTCCTAGTAAGTATTTTGTGGTTCACACATTGGGAACATTAGTCTGTGTTTCAAACTTGGGTTATGCGATGTGACGTGAGTACATGGGGATATGAGTTATGTATATCGGGGACCAACGATAGCGTCATTGGAGATATTAATCATTTGAGATTAGTCTATTTCTGTGGATATTGGTCTGTTGAGGAATCTCTCAACCTATCTTACTTACGGTGTTATCGTACGACGTGATATTGCGGTATTCCTTTACAATTTTGTTTACGGTTTATGGTATATAGATGAGGAATCTCTCATCTTATATTACGGTGTATTCTAATATGGTATTATCCTGGCGTATTCTAATGTAGTGTATATGGATGGTTGAGGAATCTCTCAACCTATTGACGACATTATCTCAAGACATATTCTATTACAGTGTATATAGGATGGTTGAAGAATCTCTCAACCTATTTACAGTGTTATCATTTTACGGCATATATGAAGCGATTGAGGAATATCTCAACGTGTATTATGGTAGATGTTAAACTCCGAAAATTTAATCTCGTTTGGAATTTCGAGGAATGCTAATTGAGGATAGGATACTAGGCTTCTGAGAAAATTACTTCAGGGGAGATGAAGTGTTACGACCTATTTTGCATAAGGTTATTACGATCCGACATTTCAGAATGCTCGTAAACAATTATCCGTGTTGTAAGATGGAGTGTGAAACATCCCTTGGACTGCGTTGTAATTACTTTGTTATCCAATGACCTTACTTGAATTTCGCGGACAAAATTCTTTTAAGGAGGGTAGAATGAAATCACCTAGAAATTAGAAACATAATTTCATCAAGGAAAAAAAATGCCAGATTTGAGATTTTAGCGGTATAATTTTTACCTGCGTGTGTGTATCATCGCGTGAGCTTAACACACACGATTAGCTCCTATATGGGTAAATTGGAGCCCAAACTCAAATTTGTGCACAGTGTGTATGCGCGTGACCAGTGCGTGTATGCAGTGTGTGTTTTGTGTGTGTGTGTGTGTGTGTGTGTGTGTGTGTGTGTATGCTTCTAGCCTATTAGAGGCCAAGCAAAGGAGACATATATATATATACACACACGATCTCTTTCTCTCATATCAACTCTCAGTCTGTCTCTCCTGCTCTCTTTCTCTCTTGCAGGGCACACACACACATAAACACTCATATATAGAAAGAGAAATATATATATATATATATAAATTCAAGGAATTTGGAAAATCAAGCTTCGATTTGGAAATTCCTCTTATTATCTTTCTGAAATTCATTTGGGTAAGCTTTTAATCAATTCTATATATTGATTTCAGTTGACAAGCTTTGTTGATATAGATAGATATATATATTGAATTTCATATACATATCGTTAAGGGTCTGAAAGTAGCGAGCAGAAAAACTATAACGGAAGCTCAATTTCTTTATATCAATTGAAAGGTCTCGATCCCACGAGGCTCTGTTTCGAATTTTAGAACCTAATTCATTACGGTATTGATGAACGATTGACTTAAAGTTTTGTCATCTCTCGTTTTTTTTATTAAACTGAGAGCTATGATTCGATTCATGAAATTTTGATTACATTTTTGGATTCTACGCGGAAAAAATGAGGAGTTTCATATATTGGAAAGTATTGTTTGATTAAGCTTGAAAAATGATTTTTGTAACAGAGCAATGAAGAAGACAATAATGGCAATCGGGTTCGCGCCCGCGTGTGCGACTCATGCCAGCGAGGGTCCGCGTGTACGACCAAGCCATTTTCTTAAACTGTTTTAAATTGCCGACGTGGCCTTACTAAGCATAATCCGTGCAAGCGACCCATGCGAGCGAGCGCGCGAGCGACTTGAGGCAGCTTGGTAAAAACTTATATTTTCTTGTACTTGAGTTAGAACTGAGCTAAGGGACCTTGTACCCTAAGCTTTAATAGTTGTACTTTACATTCATATTAGTTGTACCTTCGACTTAGAGGTATTGTACCTCATTGATATACACACATTATTGTATACCGAGATTTGTAACAGATTGGACAATTCCAGATTCTTTTTCCAAGCGATTATTCTATCATCGGTGACCGGTAGTTTCATATAACCCTCAATAAAGTTGTATAATATGTTAACAATATACTTATATGTTTACATGAGCTGTGATCCTTTAAGTGCTTACTTGAGCTGGTATGCGTTAAGTGGTTACTTGAGTTGCTATCCTTATGTGTTTACTTAGATGATTCTAGCTTGTTGTTTTAAATTGACTTAACAGCATGCCTTGATAATCTGTCTTATGAAAGATTGACTATGTCTAGATGCTTAGAGCTCGCATATGTCATAGCATTTCATAAGCATGAGCATGAACACGAAAACCATGAAAATGGTTTTGGGATGAAAGACCTTAGAGGCTTTTGATTTTTTAAAAGGGAAGACCTTAGAGTCTCCCAGGTTTTGAAAAGGGAAACCTTGGAGGCTTCCGTGCATCAAATCCTCTAGGAGGGATTTTGTTTTGAAAAGATAGAAATCCCGGATTTGTGGGTAGGCGTGTGAGATGAGTACCACTAAGAACTTGAATTGCGGGATGTGCTGCAAGAAACCCCCGTAACATTGAAGGCTCGGCCTCTGTGTAATTCATAAGGCCTAAAGTCCCTCACATTGAAGGCTAGGCCTATGTGGATGGGAAGCCCATGGTCCGGGTAATGATATTGACGATCGAGGGTGAGTGTTTGAAAAGGCATGAAAATGATTTTCATGCATGACATTGGCATTCATTGCCCGCATGCATGTTATATGACTATATGAGCCTCCATGGCTTATGGACTATAAAACCCTCTTTTTCCAGTGACTTGAGTTAGAGAAAGGCTCGGAGTAGAGTTTACTCGTGAAGACCCCATTTGGGGAAGAAATTGTGAGATCGTGATACTTTATATTGATTTCAGAACACTCTTAAAAGCCTTGGGTTTTTGTTTTAAGAGTTTCTAAAGTTTGAGAAAAAGAAAGTAGTTCATTGTATTACTTTTCAATATATGAAACCAAACTTGAGTTTCTATTTAAAAGTTTTATTATAAAGCTTGAGAAGAAGTATGATAAATGCTTATCAAATCTGTATGGTTTTCACTGCACTGTTATTCATTTAATGAACCGTTAAAGATTTTCTGTTAATGTCTTTTAAATTGACAAGAAAGCTTTTCAAAAGACTAGTGCAATGCTTCCGCTATCATTTTTCTCAAATCCATTAGTATAAGGATTATGTTTTTCCCATCAAAGATTTCGTAAGGGTATTCTATGCTTCCGCAGTAAACCTCAAAGTCTAGGACTCGGGGTGTTGTAATATGGTATCCAAGTTTTGAGGTTTCAAAGTTTAAATGTTTCAGAGCTTTGGAGTTTAAATGATTTTGAAGTTTAAACGTTTGTTTTTCTAAAGAGAAAGTTTTTCAAGCAAGCATTGGGTCTAGGACTCGGAGCATTACAAGTATGTTTAGTCCATCTGCACTATTATTTATATTAGCACCACATCACTGGGACTCGTGGTAGAGCGGGGCGGGGTGTTACAGATTGCATCAGAGCATATTAGGTCAAATACTTTGGAACGCCGCGTTATGTGCTCTTTTTGATTGAGAGATTGTTTTGTTGACATGTTAGTCGATGACTTGAGAAATGTATTATCATGTGCTAACATGTTACTTGATAACTTGTGCTGTGCTATTTAAAGTTTTAACTGCACGTATCTTTGAGAAGATGAATTGAGCATGTTTACTTGCATACGGTGATATAACATGCTACGTTGTTTAAGATGCTTAGATTCTTTTACATGTTTAGTTAAGTGACAAGCATACTAGAAATGTCTTTCTGCAAATATGTTTATGCCATTATGCATACCCATAAGATATGAACACGATTGTGTTATACCCATGAGTATGGCTTGAATTGGATTCTTGCATGAAATGGGTAGTGAGAGTATTTTTGTAGTTCCTATGCCCCCCCCCCCCATTTCGAGAGTTTGGCTATAGGTAACTTCTTGACTTTTTGGAGTAGTCTCTCCTTTGGGTTAGACCTCGGTACTCCTTATTCCTAGGGAATTCTTTTGAACGACTAAATTTACTCCTTTATGAGTTGGGTATGCTTGCCTTTACGGATCCTTGCCGTTTGATTTTGATGACTGGTTATGTCAGTATAGCTTCTTGGTGTGACTATCTTTCTGTGCATGTTCACACGTTTTTCTGGAAAGAGCGTATCATTCTGTGATCATGTCCTTCTATGGAATCTTTGAGGTTATTATATCGACCCTTAGATGTTTGAGAAATGTCATCAAAAGAAATGTATAGAGCACATTGTAATATGCAGTTACATGTGCCGCGAGCACATGAATTTGAGACAACACATGAGGTGGAGCATAAACTATATTTGCTATTTTGCCTAGACTTAGTCCTAGTAAGTATTTTATGGTTCACACATTGGGAACATTAGTTTCTATTTCAAACTTGGGTTATGCGATGTGACGTGAGTACGTGGGGATATGAGTTGAGTATATCGGGGACCGACGGTAGCGTCATTGGAGATATTAATCATTTGGGAGTAGTATATTTCTATGGATATTGGTCTGTTGAGAAATCTCTCAACCTATCTTACTTACGGTATTATCGTACGACATGATATTGCTATATTCCTTTACAATTTTGTTTACGGTTTATGGTATATAGATGAGGAATCTCTCATCTTATATTACGGTGTATTCTAATACGGTATTATTATGACATTCTAATATGGCGTATATGGATGGTTGAGGAATCTCTTAACCTATTGATGGTATTATCTCAAGACGTATTCTATTACGGTGTATATAGGATGGTTGAAAAATCTCTCAACCAATTTAAGGAGTTATCAAATTACAGCATTTATGAAGCGATTGAGGAATCTATTAACTTGTATTACGGTAGATGTTGAGATATGAATCTCGTTTGGAATTTCAAGGAATTCTATTTGAGGATAGGATACTAGGCTTGTGAGAAAATTACTTTAGGGGAGATGAAGTGTTATAACCTACTTTGCATAATGTTCTTACGATCCGACATTTCAGAAAGCTCGTAAACAATTATCCGTGTTGTAAGATGGAGTGTGAAACATCCCTTGAATTGCGTTGTGATTACTTTGTTATCTGATGACCTTACTTGAATTTTGCGGAGAAATTCTTTTAAGGAGGTTAGATTGTAATAACCCAGAAATTAGAAACATAATTTCATTAAGGAAAAAAATACCAGATTTGAGATTTTAGTAATATGATTTTTACCTGCGTGTGTGTATCATCGCGTGAGCTCATCACATACGATTATCTCCCATATGGGTAACTTAGAGCCCAAACTAAAATTTGTGCACAGTGTGCATACGTGTGACCAGTGCGTGTATGTAGTGTATGTTTTATGCGTGTGTGTGTATGCTTCAAACCTCTTGGAGGCCAAGCAAAGGAGACTTATATATATACATACACTATCACTTTCTCTCATATCAACTATCAGTATGTCTCTCTTGCTCTCGCAGCGCAGACACACATACACACACATATATAGACAGAAACATATACATATATTTATAAATATATTCAAGGAATTTGAAAAATCAAGCTTGGATTTGGAAATTCCTCTTATTATCTTTCTGAAATTCATTTGGGTAAGCTTTTAATCAATTATATATACTGATTTCAGTTTACAAGCTTTGTTGACATAGATAGATATATATATAGAATTTCATATATATATATATCGTTAAGCCTCTGAAAATAGCGAGTAGAAAAACTGTAACGGAAGCTCAATTTCTTTATATCAATTAAAAGGTTTTGATCCCACGAGGCTTTGTTTCAAATTTTAGAACCTAATTCATTACGGTCGCGATGAGCGATCGAATTAAAGTTTTGTAGTCTCTCGCTTTTTTGATTAAACCGAGAGCTATGATTCGATTCATGAAATTTTGATTACATATTTGGATTCTGCGCAAAAAAAAATGAAGAGTTTTATATATTGGAAAGTATTGTTTGATTAAGTTTGAAAAATGATTTTTGTAACAGAGCAACGAAGAAGACAACAATGGCAATCTGTTCGCGGCTCAAGCGCGACTAGGCTATGTTCTGAAACTGTTTTAAATGCCCACGTGGCCTTATTGAGCATAATCCGCGCGAGCGACCAGAGGCAGTTTGGTAAAAACTCCTGTTTTCTTGTACTTGAGTCAGAACTAAGCTAAGGGATCTCGTACTCTAAGCTTTAATAGTTGTATTTTACATTTTTAATAGTTGTACCTTAGACTTAGAGGTATTGTACCTCACTGATATACGCGCATTATTGTATCTCGAGATTTGTAATAGATTAGACAATTCCGGATTCTTTTACCAAGTGATTATTCTCTCATCGGTGAACGGTAGTTCCATATAACTCTCAATAAAGTTGTATAATATGTTAACAATGTAGTTATATTTTTACATGAGCTGTGATGCTTTAAGTCCATACTTGAGCTGCTATGCCTTAAGTGGTTACTTGAGTTGCTATGCCTTATGTGTTTACTTGGATGATTCCAGCTTGTTGTTTTTAAACTGACTTAACAGTATGCCTTGATAATATGTCTTATGAAATATTGACTCTGGATGCTTAGAGCTCACATATGTCATAGCATTTCATAAACATAAGCATGAACACGAAAATCATGAAAATGGTTTTGGGATGAAAGACCTTAGAGGCTTTTGATTTTTGAAAAGGAAAGACCTTAGAGGCTTCCAAGTTTTGAACAGGGAAGACCTTCCAAGCTTCCATGCATAAAACCCTCTAGGAGGGATTTTGTTTTGAAAAGATAGAAATCCCGAATTTGTGGGTAGGCGTGTGAGATGAGTACCACTAAGAACTTGAATTGCGGGATGTGCTGCAAGAAACCCCCATAACATTGAAGGCTAGGCCTCTGTGTAATTCGTAAGGCCCAAAGTCCCTCACGTTGAAGGCTAGGCCTCCGTGGAATGGAAGCCCATGATCCGTGTAATGATATTGACGATCAAGGGTAAGTGTTTGAAAAGGCATGAAAATGGTTTTCATGCATGACATTGGCATTCAGTGCATTCACGCATGTATAAAAAAAATGTTATTGTGTGGTTACATGACTATATGAGCCTCCATGGCTTATGGATATAAAACCCTCTTTTTCCGGTGACTTGAGTTAGGGAAAGGCCCGGAGTAGAGTTTAATCGAAAAGACCCCGTTTGGGGAAGAAATTGTGAGATCGGGATACTTTGTACTAATTTCATAAGTTGGACTCCGAGAATTGAATCTCATTTGGAATTTCAAAGAATGCTATTTGAGGATAGGATACTAGGCTTATAAGAGAATTACTTCAGGGGAGATGAAGTGTTTTGACCTACTTTGCATAAGGTTCTTGCGATCCAACATTTCAAAAAGCTCGTAAATGAATATCCGTGTTGTAAGATGGAGTGTGAAACATCCCTTGGACTGCTTTGTTTTATCAGATGACCATACTTAAATTTCGCGGATGAAATTCTAAGGAGGGTAGAGTGTAATGACCCAGAAATTAGAAACATAATTTCATTAAGGAAAAAAAAAACCAAATTTGAGATTTTTGCAGCAGAATTTTTACCTACGTGTATGTATCATCGCGTGAGCTCAACTGTCACGCCCCAGAACCACACATACGATTCTAGGACACGTGGCATGCCACCAAGGCATCCTATTACTCCTAGGGTCCATTAACCATTATTAAAATCAGAGTTATAGAAGGTATTTTCCATTTAAACATGGTTAAAACAATTTATTTTAAAATAGAGTGATCCAGTCGACTGATCGGGGATCCGGTGGATTGGAAATGCAAATTGCAGAGAGCACATTCTGAGAACCAACTGGTCCGGTCGACTGGACTTTGGGACGCCCGGTCGACTGAACCTTTGATCCGGTCGACAGGATACTCAAACTCCAGAAGTTTGGCATTCTGTTTCCCCGACCCAATCGATTGGACGAGACACCCGATAGATTGGTTTGTGGCAGCAGAACCTCAATTCTGCGGCAACCCTATTTTCAAACCAAAACACTCAAACACACACACACAACATTGCTGAAAAAAATGATAAAACCCAACATGACCATCTTGTACAAACATATTCTCACATTAAAGCAACATCTGGAGTTCCTAGTCGAAGTTATTACAAGACTTAAGTCTGGATTAAGAACCGCTATGACATTTTAAACAAGTTCAACATGTTAACATAATACGAGTATAAACACTAAACTACACCAATAGTTCCCCGTTCTTCCCACGCCCGTTGACCCACTTCCTCGGGTCCTCTCTAGCATGATCACCTACAATGGTTATACAATAACTACTACAATATGTAAGCTATATGTTTGTGAATGATAATAATTAGAAACATGGAATTAACGATAAGTCATAATCCACCATATTACAATCAACTATAGTCGCTGGGAATGCATTGCTGACATCCACAATCCAATTCGCGATTCTACCACTAAATTTCCCACGCAACTGGTAGGCCCCCACATCTCTTCTTTCAGACGGGCAGTACCTGATAGCCTCTGGGGCTCAAAATCCAACTCACACGGTGAACATCACAAGTATCCCATTGACCCAGTTAGAAAACTTAACATGCCCAAATAATTTCATTACACCATGCTTTGATATACAATTGGTTCTTATTAACCGCATGGGTTTGCCCATTATTAACTAACAAGCTAATTTATACAAACAGACATGCTTAGCATACAAACGAATTAAAACAAGACATCAACCCATTGAATCCCCAATTAGTATCACTTACCTCGTAGAAATTGCTTCTTATTCCAGATTATTATTCCTTTAATTGCTGGGTACAATTCCTATATCAAAATCATAAGTTATGAGCAAAATCCCCGAAATGGGTCACGGAAAAACTATCACAGAACTCAACCAAATTGGTATCTACGCGTTAAACTCACCTCCAAGAGTCCGAATATGTAGTTCAAATTGAAATTGAACGACAAACAGCGCGACAATTGGCGTCGAACGGTCCGTCGAAATTCCACCGAAACTCTCGCAAACTCTCTATGATTCTCTCACAATTTCGGCGCAAGAATGAAGATGAAGTCATGGGAGTTGACATGTGTCATCCCTTTACACATGTCACTCAACATGTTATTTATCTTCTACTAATTGTACTTGCATCCCCACAAGTTTTAAAATATTATAAATACACCCTTACAAGTTATGAAACCATATTAAAACTATCCCAATCCTAAATGGGTATTTGTCTATGTTTCGCATGGGTCCCGTAAGTGGTCCCATATAATATTATCAAGTTGCTAATTAGCCTACTAATTATGTAGCATGTTTAATTCATGCTCCTGAAGGTATCCCAAACCCCACTAACATGTTATAAAATAATTGAATAAAATATTTCACATAAGCCTTAATAAGCACATAAGTTATATAAAGTGATTCCACATCACCGTCCCATCATATAGGGACTTCTTAACCCATGTCCCAATTAGGAACTGTCACATTGGCCAAAACTGGGTTCCCAAACAGACACCCATAGTTAACTCAGTAGGTCATAACCTACGTCATAAATGCATTTCTAACATTATTATATAATTAATAATGAATGCTATTATATATTAATGATATCCGCGAGAGCGGGTGTCACAGCTCTCTCCCCCTTAAAAGGAGTTTTACCGCAAACTCAGGTTTACAGTACCTCAGGTTTCAAACAGATATGGATATTTTTCTTGCATTTCAATTTCCCTCTCCCAAGTAGCCTCCTCAACCTTGTGATTCCGCCACAATACCATCACCAGTGGAATGGTCTTTGTCTGAAAAACTTGATCCTTTCGGTCTAAAATTCTGACTAGATACTCAATGTATGTCAAGTCCTCTCGTATCTCCAATGGTTCTGGTTCCATTATCTGACTAGAATCTCTGACACATCGTCGTAGTAATGATATGTGAAACACGTTGTGAACACTCGCCAATTCTTGTGGTAGTTCCAAGCGATGGGCCACCGGTCCTACTTTACCAATGATTTCATATGGTCCCACATACCTGGAATTCAATTTCCCTCGTTTACTAAAACGAATAATACCTTTTGAAGGCGATACTTTTAGAAAGACTCAATCTCCCACTTCAAAATCCATAGGTCTTCTACCCTTATCAGCATAACTCTTATAACGACTTTGAACAGTTTGTAAATGTTGCTTGATTGCCTTGATCTTCTCAGTTGTTAACTGAAATATCTCGGGTCCCAATAGCTTCCTTTCACCCACCTCAGTCCAACAAGCCAGCGAATGACACTTCCGCCCATATAGTGCTTCATAAGGAGCCATCCCAATACTTGCTTGAAAACTGTTATTGTGCAAAAATTTGATTAATGGTAGATGATGTTCCCAATCACCCTTAAAGTCAAGAACACACAACCAAAGCATATCCTCCAATGTATGTATCACCCTCTCCGACTGACCATCTGTTTGAGGATGGAAAGCGGTGTTGAAATTTAACTTGGTTCCTATTGCTTCTTGTAACCCTTGCCAAAATTTAGCTATAAATCTATTATCTCTATCTGAGATAGTAGAAGCTAGAGCTCCATGGAGTCGTATTATTTCTGCCACATATAATCTTGCTAGCTTTGTCAGATCATTGGTCCTAATTGGTAGAAAATGAGCTAACTTGGTCAATCTGTCCACAATCACCCAAATACTGTCATTTGCTTTCGCTGACCTTGGTAAACCCACCACAAAGTTCATCGTAATATTTTCCTATTTCCACTCTGGTATTCCCAGTGCCTCTATTTTCCCCCCTGGCCTTTGATGTTTTGACTTTACCTTATGACAAGCTATACACCTAGACACATGCTCCGCCGTTTCCCGTTTCATACCTGACCACCAGTAAACATCCCGTAGATCACGATACATTTTCGTACTTCCTGGATGAATTGAGTACTTGGTATTATGAGCTTCTTCTAAAATTATTTCTCTTAACTTATCCACGTTTGGTACGCAGACCCGTTTCCCAAACCTCAACAAGCTATTCTCGTAGGTAAATTCTAAATGTTTCCCCTCAGGTATTTCATCACAAATCTTCTTCAAGGTTGGGTCTTGTAATTGTTTTACTTTTATCTCGTCTACTAACGATGGTTGTGCTACAGTAGCAGTTATCAATGCACCTTCTGTTTCTAGAATGACTTCCAATTCTAATTTCTATATTTCATGAAACTTCTCTTGAGTAGTCAGGTTATAAACCAAATTATCGATTGTCTTCCAGCTTAGTGCATCGGCTACTACATTAGCATTTCCCAGATGATAGTGAATTGAAATGTTGTAATCTTTCATTAACTCTAACCAACGTCTTTGTCTCATGTTTAGATCCCTCTGAGTGAATAGGTACTTCAAGCTTTTGTGATCTGTGTAAATCTCGCAATTCCCACCATATAGATAATGTCTCCAAATTTTAAGTGCAAAAATCACCGCGGCTAGCTCCAAGTCGTGGGTAGGGTAATTAACCTCATGCGTTCTTAGCTGGCGCGAGGCATACGCAATAACCTTGTCCCCTTGCATCAATACGTATCCTAATCCTTGATAGGAAGCATCACTGTATACAATAAAACCTTCATTACTTATCGGAATGGCCAAATTTGGTGCTGTGGTCAAACAAGCTTTCAACTTCCTGAAGCTATCTTCACATTCTGGGCTCCAATGGAAAGGTACATTCTTTCTCATCAACTGCATAATAGGCATGGCAATTCTAGAAAAATTCTCTATAAACCATCGATAGTAACCGGCCAAACCTAAGATACTTCTAACTTCCAATACATTGGTTGGCGGTGACCAATTAGCCACAGCTTCAATCTTTTGTGGATCCACCTTTACACCCTCCTTAGAGATAGCATGCCCCATAAAGGCTATCTCTGTCAACCAAAACTCACATTTCTTTAGCTTTCCAAATAATTATTTCTCTCAGAGTCATTGTAATACAAGTCGTAGGTGCTTTTCATGATCCTCATCGCTCTTAGAATAAAGCAGAATATCATCTATGAAAACAATCACCATCTCATCTAAGTAGTCTTTGAACACCCGATTGATGAGATCCATAACTGTTGCTGGTGCGTTTGTAACCCCGAATGGCATAACCAAAAATTTATAGTGGCCATAACAAGTTCTGAATGCCGTCTTCTCCACATCTTCTTCTTTTACCTTCAATTGATGGTAACCCGTTCTCAGATTGATCTTTAAAAATACCCGAGCACCTTGAAGTTGATCGAATAGATCATCAATTCTTGGAAGTGGATATTTTTTCTTTATCGTTAACTTATTTAACTACTGGTAATCAATGCACATTCTCATGGTTCCATCTTTCTTCTTTACAAACAAGACTGGTGCACCCCACGGCGATACGCTGGGTCAAATAAATCCCTTGTTCAAAAGTTCTTGTAGTTGAATCTTTA
Source organism: Hydrangea macrophylla (assembly GCA_033977485.1). Lineage (NCBI taxonomy): Eukaryota > Viridiplantae > Streptophyta > Magnoliopsida > Cornales > Hydrangeaceae > Hydrangea > Hydrangea macrophylla. The sequence goes on along the minus strand of CM066984.1, from coordinate 79,015,643 downwards.
ATTCCTTTAACTCCACCGCTGCCATTCTATATGGTGTCTTGGATACTGGTTGTGAGCCCGATCTTACCTTGATTGTAAATTCAATTTCCCTTCCAATCAAAACATCTGGAAAATCATTAGGAAACACATCTGGAAATTCTCGCACTATAGATATATCCTCAACCCTTTCCCCGGTCACACGTATATCAATGATTGAACAAAGAAATACTTGACACTTTCTTCAACAACCTATCCGCCTGAATGACTGATACTAGGTAAGGTGGTGCTACAACACCAATTCCACGTGCATCGGTGATCGAAAAGAAACACTCTTCCTCTCATAATCAATAACAACTTGGTTTACGGATAACCAATCCATACCTAGAATAACATCAAATAGTGAATGGTCAACGGTATTAAATCTACTATTGTAACTCTATCGTCTATTCGCATTTCACATGCTTTAAATAGCAATGACGTCACTAAAGGTTTGCTTAGGGGTAATGACATGGACAATTCATGCTCTAAGGGACATACCATCTAAGTGTTTAATAAACTCATGTGCAATAAACAAATGTTTGGATCCATAATCAATCAAAACATGTGTATGGGTGTGCACAAATAGGTAGTATACCTGACACCTCAGTATCAGTTGTTGACACATCACCTGGCCTGAGCTAAAAGAACCTTCCTTGCCTTTGCTCCACACCTTTACCCTAGCTCGCATTCTGTCTCGGTCCAGACGATGCCATTGAACTTATTCCCTGTTGATGATTCTTTAGACAATCCTTAGAATAATGCCCAACATCACCGCATTCAAAACATCGTCCCCTTGGTCTTGAAGTTGTGTTTTTCATGCCCCCCCCCCCCCCCGCTTCTTTCTTATGGACAATTCCTTGATGAGTGCCCTATTTACTTACAAATATTACAGGTCATGGTTAGATAACACACTCCCCCATGCCTACGATTGCACGTCGGACACAATGGACGACCTTTTGATGTTGAAAAAGTTCCCCCTTGGCTTCTCGTACTGGAACCCGAACTTCGTGAAAAAGTCTTCTTAGAAAACCCTTGGCCTTTTCCTTTATCTTTGTATACCCACTTACCTTGATGCCCTTGTCGAAATTTCTCAACGTCTTTATCCACTATTAAAGCCACATCCTAAACATCAGCCATGTTCTGATGTTGAAGAGTATCGACACGACTGCAAATGTTGTCCCTTAATCTCTCCTCAAACTTTCGAGCTTTATCAACTTCCCTTGGAACAGCCCGGTATCCAAAATGAAGTAAATCATTGTACTTTGTTGCATACTCATTAACAGATATATCTCTTTGTTGCAAATTTGCAAATCCACAACATGAACGGGGGATCATTGAGCAATTCCATAAACGGAAACCAATTCATTTTGAGGGAGGTCCGGATACTTCATTGGCTAATTGCTGGTTAATGGATATGAACCATATTTTCTGGGCTCTGGATTGTACAGATGATGAGAAAATTATGTGTGCCACCGATACTCTGAAAGGGGGAGCTCAAAATTGGTGGATAAATCAGCTTGTTCAAGGATCGCTTGTGACGTGGAGAAGGTTCGAGAAGGAATTTAATAAACGATACTTCCCGGTGTCTGCAAAGACACAACTGAGTGTCACACCCCAGAACTAAACATATGATCCTAGGACATGTGGCATGCCACCAAGGTATCCTATTACTCCTAGGGTCTATTAACCATTATTAAAATCAGAGTTATCGAAGGTCTTTTCCATTTAAAACATGGTTAAAAAAATTTATTTTAAAACAGAGTGATCCAGTCGACTGATCGGGGATCCGGTCGACTAGAAATGCAAATTACAGAGAGCAAGTTCTAAGAACCCACTAGTCCGGTCGACTAAACTTTGGGACGCCCAATCGACTAAACCTCTGTTCCGGTCGACTGGATACTCCAACTCCAGAAGTTTGGCATTCTATTACCCCGACCCAGTCGACTGGATGAGACACACGGTCGACTGGTTTGTGGCAGCAGAACCTCAATTCTCTGGCAACCCTATTTTTAAACCAAAACACTCAAACACACACACACAACATTGCTGAAAAAAATGATAAAATCCAACATGACCATCTTGTATAAACATATTCCCACATTAAAGCAACATCCAGAGTTCCTACACGAAGTTATTACAAGACTTAAGTCTGGATTAAGAACCGATATGTCATTTTAAACAAGTTCAACAAGTTAAACATAATACGAGTATAAACACTAAACTATACCAATAATTCCCCATTCTTCCCATGCCCGTTGACTCACTTCCTCGGGTCCTCTCTAACATGATCACCTACAATGGTTATACAATAACCACTACAATATGTAAGCTATATGCTTGTGAATGATAATAATTAGAAACATGGCATTAACGACAAGTCATAATCCACCAAATTACAATAAACTATAGTCGCTGAGAATACATTGTTGACAACCATAATCCGGTTCGTGATTCCACCACTGAATCTTCCACGCAACTGGTAGGTCCCCACGTCTCTTATTTCAAATGGGCAGTACCCGATAGCCTCTGGCGGCTCAAAATCCAACTCACACGGTGAACAGTACAAGTATCCCATTGACCCAGTTAGACAACTTAACATGCCCAAATAAGTTCATTACACCATGCTTTGACATACAATTGGGTCTTATTATCCACATGGGTTTGCCCATTATTAACTAACAAGCTAAATTATACAAATAGACATGCTTAGCATACAAACGAATTAAACAAGACTTCAACCCATTGAATCCCCAATTAGTATTACTCACCTCGTAGAAATCGCTCCTAATTCTAGATTATTATTATTCTTTTAATTGTTGGGTACAATTCCTATAAATTATGAGCAAAACCCCCGAAATAGGTCGCGGAAAAACTATCACGGAACTCAACCAAATTGGTATCTACGCATTAGACTCACCTCCAGGAGTCTAAATATGTAGTCCAAATTGAAATTGAACGACAAACGGCGGGACAATTGGCATCGAACGGTCCGTCAAAATTCCGCCGAAACTCTCGCAAACTCTCTGTGATTCTCTCACAATTTGGGCGCAAGAATGAAGATGAAGTCATGGGAATTGACATGTGTCATTCCTTTACACATGTCACTCAGCATGTTATTCATCTTTTACTAATTGTACTTACATCCCCACAAGTTTTCAAATGTTACAATTACACCCTCACAAGTTATGAAACCATATTAAAACTATCCCAATCCTAAATGGGTATTTGTCTATGTTTCGCATGGGTCCCATAAGTGGTCCCATATAATATTATGAAGTTACTAATTAGCCTACTAATTATGTAGCGTGTTCAATTCATGCTCATAAAGGTATCCCAAACCCCACTAACATGTTATAAAATAATTGAATAAAATATTTCACATAATTCATATAAAGTGATTCCACATCACCGTCCTATCATACAGGGACTTCTTAACCCATGTCCCAATTAGGAACTGCCACATTGGTCACAACTGGGTTCCCAAATAGATACCCATAGTTAACTCAGTGGGTCATAACCGACATCCCAAATGCATTTCCAACATTATTATATAATTAATAATGCATGCTATTATATATTAATGATATCCGCAGGAGCGGGTGTCACATCAACACACACGATTGTTTCCCATATGGGTAACTTGGAGCCCAAACTAAAATTTGTGCACAGTGTGTTTGCGTATGACTAGTGCATGTGTGCAGTGTGTTTTGTGTGTGTGTATGTGTGTGTGTGTGTGTGTGTGTGTGCGCGCTTCAAGCCTCTTGGAGGCCAAGCAAAGGAGACTTATATATATACGCACACATTATATCTTTCTTTCATCTCAACTCTTATTCTGTCTCTCTTGCTCTCTTTCTCTCTTGTAGCGTGCACACACACACACATACACACACATAGATAGAAACATATATACATGTATACATATTCAAGGAATTTGGAAAATCAAAGCTTGGATTTGGAAATTCTTCTTATTATCTTTCTGAAATTCATTTGCGTAAGCTTTTAATAAATTCTATATATTGACTTCAGTTTACAAGCTTTGTTGTTATAGATAGATATATAGAATTTTTTATATATATATATATATATATCATTAAGGGTCTGAGAATAGCGAGTAGAAAAATTATAATGGAAACTCCATTTCTTTGTATCAATTGAAAGGTCTCAGAGGCTCTGTTTCAAATTTTAGAACCTATTTCATTACGGGCGTAATGAACGTTTGAATTAAAGTTTTGTCGTTTCTCACTTTTTTGATTAATTTCATGTAATTCTGATTACATATTTGGATTCTACGTGGAAAAACTGAAGAGTTTCATATATTGGAAAGTATTGTTTGATTAAGTTTGAAAAATGATTTTTGTAACAGAGCAACGAAGAAGACAACAATGGCAGTCTGGTTCGCGGCCTGCGTGAGTAGCTCGCGCGCGCGACCAGGCTGTTTTCTGAAACTGTTTTAAATGCCCACGTGGCCTTAGTGAGCACAATCTGCGTTAGCGACCTGAGGCAGTTTGGTAAAAACTCATGTTTTCTTGTACTTGAATCAGAACTGAGCTAAGGGACCTCGTACCCTAAGCTTTAATAGTTGTACTTTACTTTCATAGTAGTTGTAACTTAGACTTAGAGGTTGTACCTCACTGATATTGCTCATTATTGTAAATCAAGATTTGTAACAGATTGGACAATTCTGGAATCTTTTTCCAAGTGACTATTCTATCATCGGTGAATGGTAGTTCCGTATAACCCTCAATAAAGTTGCATAATATGTTAACAATGTACTTATATGTTTACATGAGCTGTGATGCTTTAAGTGCTTATATCACACCCCAACCCGCCCCAAGCGGATTAGGACCGTGTAACAAAGGATTATCCACCCTAAAACATCCATTATTAACGTGTGTTTAAAGAAAAATTTCATTAAATAGTTAGTAAAAACATTTTTATTTTAACAGCTAGACCCAGCCGACTGATCGGGGACCCAGTCGACAGGTGATGCAAGATACAGAGAGTTGATTTCTGAGAATTCGCTGGTCCAGTCGACTGCCTGGTCTGGTTGACTGAACATTGGTTCGGTCGGCTGAAGGTGCAATTACAGAGAGTTGAAACCTGTGGAAGGGGTGGTCCAGACGACTGAACACCCGACTCAGTCGACTAGCGTACACCAGCAAAATGTTCTGCACACTACAACAAGCATTCTAAACAAAAATTTAAGGCACCAACCTAAACCAAAATGTTTCCACACCTTTGTATAAACATCATAAAGTTGTCAAAAACATTACTAAGTTATCAAGCTAACCAACTTACAAGATTACAAGTCGTAATTTACTAACTTGGCAACACTACACGTTCTAGAGCCACATAATTCTCAAGGTTTTAATTTTACACATGTTAACATAGTACAACCTAAGTTTAAGAAGAACTTTCGTAAACAACAAGTATATATTCAACTAAGTATAAACATAATCAGCAAATCCCAAGCTTGCCTGATCCCATCGCACATATCACTTCCTTTTCGAACCTTGCTCCGAACCTACAGTGGTTGTTATATACCACAACAGAAATAGGAAAATGGTTTTCTTAAGCATTTCGCTTAGTGAAATTAACTAACGTGCTTAAATGACATGGTCATGTATATTGCATCAATTTTAAGCATATAAGCATACGTAATCGCAGAATAATTGGGCTAATGGTTCACTCAGACCCGATGACCTTTCCCTTGGCCCCTCGGCCACTTCTATTCCTTGGACTACCATTCCAAAATGGTTTCTTCTCCTTCTCTTCCCAAATTTCACCACAATGAACCATTACTCTCAAATATTCATTGACCACTTAACACACATAAGCATATAACCATATAAACATGATAATTTCTCACATAATTAACATGAAATTGGCAATTCTAACATGAATCAACCTACAAATTTCAGAATTTATAATTCCTAACTAACAATTGAAGCATATGACATTGACCACATCAAAGCTTAAGATAGAGAACTCACCTTAGTTAAATTCTACCCAAATTAAGCTAGAAAGTGCTGAATTCTTCCAAATTTCAACCCAATTCTCACTCCAGAGTAAATATTACATGTTTTTGGCAAATCGCGTCTCACCGATTCAAACAGGTCACTAAAATTTTGACGATTAGAACAGAATTGAAAGACATATAAACAAATATAGCTTCGGTTCGCAAATTAGACAAACGACGGTGACAGAACTGCGTGAAACGCCGTCGGAGCTCTCTTCTCTCCCTCCTCTCTCGGTGCCAACTTCTCTCTCTCTCTCTCTAGACTGTTTGTTTTTTTTTATTAAGACAAAGCTCCTACAAGACACATAGCAACTCATGCATTGAGTTGTCAATGATTTTACCCTTATTCCCATTTACACCCCCAATTGTTTCTAAGTTCAATTATGAGATCCTCCAAACATTTCATTAACTCCCTAATTACCTAAATGGGTGTTTGTCTAAGTTCCGTCTGGGTCCTACACGTGGTCCCAAATATTTGTGAAATTACTAGCATACCTACTAATTTTGAACCTTTTCATTTATACCCCTATATGAGTACCCGAACTGGTATTAAAGGATAATATATTAAACAATATAATATGAAAACATTTAAACACATATATCAAATTAATCAAATAAGAATGCATCTAGTCATTTAAATGCACTTTATTTTATCTGGCCCTTCACTGGATCCCACTTCATAACTTGTCCCTCCTCACTGAACTCTTTCCATGGGTGAGTCCTAAGCCTTCCCTTAATCCATTTTTATACACTAATTACATTAAGTAATGTATATTAAAGGGTAATTATACCTTTTTCCCCGGGTGTGGATGTTATATTTCTCCCTCCCTAAAAGGAAGTTTGGTCCCCAAACTTATTCTTTCCTCAAGTGTCGAACAAGTGCGGGTACTTTGCTAGAATTTCATCCTCCCGCTCCCAAGTAGCTTCTTCAACGGCTATGCCATTGAACCACTACAAGTGGAATCACATTGGTTCTCAATGTTTGATCTTTAATATCAAGAATTTGTACTGGGTGCTCCATATAGGTCATATCCTCCCGAATCTCTAATGGTTCCAAAATAATAACATGTTTTCAATTCGATACATAATGTCGAAGCATCGACATGTGGAACACATTATGAACATTCGCCAACTCTTGTGGTAATTCCAAACGATAAGCCAATGGTCCAACTCGATTAAGAATCAAATATGGTCCAACATATCTCGGACTGAGCTTACCTCGCTTACCAAAACGTGCTAGGCCTTTCGAAGGCGACACCTTCAAGAAGACATACTCACCTACCTAGAACTCCAACGGTCATCTACCCGTATTCGCATAACTTTTGTAATGACTCTGGGCCATTTGCAACCGTTGTTTAATCAGTCTAATTTTGTCGGTAGTAATTTGAACTATCTCTGATCCCTATAGCTGTTTCTCACCAACTTCTGTCTAACAAATAGGTGATCTACACTTTTTGCCATATAATGCCTCATAAGGGGCCATTCCAATACTTGTTTGAAGCTACTGTTGTAAGAAAATTCAATTAATGGTAGATGAGTTTTCCAATTAGCTTGGAAATCCATAACACACCCTTAATATATCTTCCAAAATCTGAATCACCCTATCGGATTGACCATCGGTCTGGGGATGAAAAGTAGTGCTAAAATGTAAAGTTGTCCCCATAGCCCTCTATAAACTCTCCCAAAATCTCGACACAAATCGAGTATCATGATCTGACACTATTGACACTGGTGCCCCATGAAGTCTAACAATCTCTTTAATATAAATTTCTACAAGTTTCGACAGATCCTTGGTCTTAATTGGTAAGAAATGGGCTGACTTAGTCAACCGATCAACAATGACCCAAATGCTATCATTTGACTTTGTTGATCTTGGAATCCCGATACGAAATCCATCGTAATATCTCTAAAGATGTAGTTCCCCTCCGGGGCGTTGATGTTCCATTTTTTCTTTTTGAAAAGTCATACACTTAGCAACAAATTCTGCTACTTCCTGCTTCATACCATTCCACCAGTAAATCTCTCGTAGGTCTCGGTACAATTTGGTGCTACCCGGATGCACTGAATATCTGGTGTTGTGAGCTTCTTCCAGAACTCTATCTCTCAGATCACCAACTTTAGGAACGCATAATTGGTTGATGTATCTCAGAACACCATCTTGGATGCTAAATTCTGGTCTTTTACCCTCAGGTAATTTGTCCACAATCTTCTTGAATTGTGGGTCTAGAAGCTGATTTGATTTTATTTTACCAATTAAACTCGGTTGTGCAACAATCACAGCCATCAAACCACTTTTGATTCTAGGAATCACTTTAAGTTTTAATTGTTCAAATTCCCTTACCAACTTTTCATGTCCCATCAAGGTATAAGCTAAAATTTTTAACGACTTTTGGCTTAAGGCGTCGGCGACCACATTCGCTTTTCTCGGGTGATATTGAGTTTTCAAATCATAATCTTTCATAAGTTCTAACCATTTTCTTTGTCTCATATTAAGGTCCCTCTGTGAAAAGAAATATTTCAGACTTTTGTGGTCAGTAAAAATTTCATATGTCTCCCCGTATAGGTAATGTCTCCAGATTTTCAAAGCAAATGCTACTGCCACTAACTCCAAGTCATGTGTCGGATAATTCTATTCATGAGGTCTCAACTGTCGTGAAGCATAGGCTATCACCTTATCATTTTGTGTTAGTACGCATCCCAAACCTTGATGAGAAGCATCACTACAAATTTTAAAATTCCCGATACTTGTTGGAATTGCAAGTATCAGTGTCGTTGTTAACTTTTTCTTCAATGTTAAGAAACAATCTTCACATTCCTTGTTCCATTCAAACGGTACATCCATTCTCATCAACTTTGTCATTAGAGTCGCAATTCTAGAAAAGTCCTTGACAAATCTTCTATAATATCCAGCTAATCCCAAGAAACTTCGAATCTCTGACATATTCATCGACCTTGACCAATTCATAACAGCTTCAATCTTTTGTGGGTTCATAGAAATGCCCTCCTTAGAGATCACATGCCCTAAGAATGTGACACTTGTCAACCAAAATTCGCTTTTTTCAATTTCCCAGACAACTGTTTCTCTCGAAGTTGCTGCAGAACTGATCTCAAATATCGCTCGTGCTCCTCCGGACTCTTGAAATAAATGAGAATGTCATCCACAAAGACTATTACAAACTCATCCAACTACGATTTGAATACCCGATTCATTAAATCTATAAAGGCAGCAGGCGCATTAGTACCCCAAACGGTATCACTAGAAATTTATAGTACCCGTATCGGCTTCTAAAGGCTATTTTCTCCACATCCTCTGGTTTAACCTTCAGTTGATGGTACTCAGATCTTAAATCAATTTTTGAGAATACATGAGCCCCTTGAAGCTGATCAAATAGATCGTCGCTACGTGGCAATGGATATTTGTTCTTGATGGTTACCTTATTGATATTCCGATAATCAATGTATATCCGCATTGTTCCATCTTTCTTCTCTATAAATAATACCGGTTCACCCCACGGAGACATACTTGGTTGAATGAAACCCTTGTCTAATAATTCTTATAATTGAATCTTTAATTCTTTTAGCTCAACTGGTGCCATTCGTTATGGTGCTCGTGGAATAGGTTACGTCCCCAGCATAACACCAATACCAAATTCAATATGTCGCTCAATCAATACACGAGGCAACTCCTCGGGAAATATGTATGGAAATTCTTTAACAACTAGAATATCCTCAAGTTTTAAATCAGGACCTCTAGTATTCAGTATACTACATAAGAACCCACGATAGTCCTTTTTAACAATCGACATGCTTCAATAGCTGACACAATATATGGAAGTGATATAATAACCTTGCCTTGGAAATAAAACACATCTTGATTCGGAAAGATGGAATACTACCCCTTTATTGTTACAATCGATGTTCGCGTGATTAGCCGCTAACCAATCCATATCCAATATAACGTTGAAATGCTGAATAATTAACGGTACCAAATCCACAGTTAACTTTTTACCATTCACATTTATCTCATATTTCCTAAACACACTTGAACTAGCCAACGGAGTCCCCAATGGTATCGCGATAGATAAATCATAATCTAAAAACTCTAATGGCTTATCCAAATGTTTAGCAAAGTGATGTGACACGAACAAGTTCGTAGATCTTGAATCTATAAGTAAATTGGCTAGGTGTGAGTAAATGGGAACCATACCTGAAACAACAGTGTCTGCAGAAGTGGTCTCTCGCGACCTGAGTTGAAATGATCTTGCTTCCCACTGCTCCCTTCTCAGAGGTTGAGTAGTCCTTGGTATAATAGCACTGGCTGTAGAAGATCCAAAACCTGAAGCTCCTTGGTGTCTAGTAGGACAACCCTTAGCTTGATGCCCCAATTTTCTACAAGTAAAACATCGGCCCCTATATCTGTAGCTTGATCCAGATAATTTCTGGCAACATGTCCCGGCTGTCGACAAATGTTAGAAATTGGTGGGTTTGGAAGTTGACTACATCGGCCCCAATGAAATTTCTGATAGATTTGACACCTCAGTTTATTTCCACTGAGACCACGACCACTACTATCTGATGAACCCCCTGGACTTTGCCTTTTTGCACTTCCCTAACCACTGAACTAACTTGATCCAGCTCTCTTACTTTGTTGGTTCGGTAGTGGTTGCATACTTGAAGTATGTCCAAGATCCCTCTCAGCAATGGAAGCAATGTCTAGTGCCCCGGTGTAAGTCTGAGGCCAAAATACTGTCACCCGTCCTCAAATATCATTCTGAAGTCCAGCTATAAATTTCCTTGCCTTTACCTTCTCGGTTGAAATAATGTCCCTGGCAAATCTCGCCAAACTCGTATATTGTGTTGAGTATTCTCTAACTGTCATTCCTCCTTGCACCAATTCCATAATCTCTTACTCTTTCCGATCATGGAAAGACTCAGGAAAGTATTGCGCATTGAATATTTACAGGAATTGTTCCCAAGTAGTTGGTTGGTCCGAGCCCAGCTTAGTACACCACCAATATTGTGCTTCTTCCTTTAACGTATCAGTCGCAAGCAACACTTTCTGCTCTTCTGTACATGGTAATACTCTGAAAATTTTCTCCATATCGAAAACCCAGAAGTTTGCTTTCATTGTGTCAGCTTCTCCACGAAATATTATCGGCTTTTGCTTATGGAATTTTGATATGGTAACAACTTCTTCCCTCAGGTTTGGATTCGATTGCACTGGTCTTTCCTCAACCACTCGTGTCTCAGCCACTTGGACTAACCCTTCAATAGCTCTTTCAACTTGTTCCATTTGATTTGAGGTGTCACCTCTACACATATTGCTTGGCACCCACATTATTACACACATACACACACACACACACACACACACACATTACTTTAAATAATCACATGGCATGCTAATCAATATTAAAAGGATGCTAAGTAAACGTGTATGCATGATCATGTAACTCCATGTTATTGTGTGCATACTACATGTTGTACATCTCTTGTCCCCAAAGGCTCTAGCCTATTGCTCTGATACCAAAAGTTGTCATACCCCAACCTACCCCAAGATGATTAGGACTGTATAACAAAGGATTATCTACCCTAAAACATCCATTATTAACGTGTGTTTTAAGAAAAATTTCATTAAATACTTAGTAAAAACATTTTTATTTTAACTGCTAGACCCAATTGACTGATCTGGGACCCAGTCGACTGGTGATGCAAGATACAGAGAGCTCATTTATGAGAATTCCCTGGTTTAGTCGACTACCTGGTCCGGTTGACTTAACTTTGAGGGGTCTGGTCAACTAAACATTGGTTCGGTGGACTGAAGGTGCAAACAAAGAGTTCAAACCTATGGAAGGGGTGGTCCAGTCGACTGAACGCCCAACCCAATCGACTGGTTTACACCAGCAGAATGTTCTGCAGCACTACAACAAGCATTCTAAACAAATTTTTAAGGCACCAACCTAAACCAAAATATTTCCACACCTTTACAGAAACATCATACAGTTGTAAAAAACATTCCTAAGTTATCAAGCTAACCAACTTACAAGATTACAAGTCGTAATTTACTAACTTGGCAATACTACACGTTCTAGAACCACATAATTCACAAGTTTTAATTTTACAAAGGTTAACATATTACAACCTAAGTTTAAGAAGAACTTTCCTAAACAGCAAGTACAAGTTCAACTAAGTATAAACATAATCAGCAACTCCCAAGCTTGCTCGATCCCATCGCACATATCACCTCCTTTCTGAACCTACAGTGGTTTCTATGTACCACAACAGAAATATGAAAATGGTTTTCTTAAGCATTTCGCTTAGCGAATTAACTAACGTGCTTAAATGACATAGGCATGTATAATGCAGCAATTTTAAGCACATAAGCATACGTAATTGCAGAATAATTGGGCCAATGGTTCACTCAGACCTGATGACCTTTCCCTTGACCCCGTGGTCACTTCTATTCCTTGGACTACCGTTCCAAAATAGTTTTTTCTCCTTCTCCTTCCTTTTCACCACAATGAACCATTACTCCCAAATATTCATTAACCACTTAACACACATAAGCACATAACCATATAAATATATTATAAATTTTCACATAATTAACATGAAATTGTCAATTCTAACATGAATCAACCTACAAATTTAAGAATATATAATTCCTAACTAACAATTGAAGCACATGACATGAACCACATCAAAGCTGAAGTTAGAAAACTCACCTTAGCTGAATTAACCCAAATTAAGCTAGAAAGTGCTGAATTCTTCCAAATTTTAACCCAATTCTCACTCCAGAGCAAATCTTACATGTTTTCGGCAAACCGTGTCTCATCGATTAAAATAGCTCACTAAAATTTTGACGATTAGAACAGAATTGAAAGACATATATATGACTATCTCACCTCCACGAGCCCAAATATGGCTTTGGTTCGCAAATTAGACGAAGGGCGGTGACAGAACAGCATGAAACATCATTAGATCAAGCCCTCTTCTCTCTCTCCTCTCTCGGCGCCAACTTCTCTCTCTCTCTCTCTAGACTGTTTGTATTTTTTTAATTGAGACAAAGCTCCTACAAGACACCTAGCAACTCATGCATTAAATTGTCAATCCTTTTACCCTTATTCCCATTTACACCCCCCAATTAGTTCTAAGTTCAATCATGAGATCCTCCAAACATTTCATTAACTCCCCAATTACCTAAATGGCTGTTTGTCTAAGTTATGTATGGATCCTACACGTGGTCCCAAATATTTATGAAATTGCTAACATAACTACTAATTATGAACTTTTTTCATTTATACCCCTATACGAGTAGCTGAACTGGTATTAAAGGCTAACATTTTAAACAATATAATATGAAAATATTTAAACACATATATCAAATTAATCAATAAGAATGCATCCAGTAATTTAAATGCACTTTATTTTATCTGGCCCTTCACTGGGTCCCACTTCATAACTCGTCCCTCCTCACTGGGGAATTCTCAATTGTGTTCTTCACTGAACACTTTTGATGGGTGAGTCCTAAGCCTCCCCTTAATCCACTTTTATACACTAATTATTTTAATTAATGCATATTAAAGGATAATTAAACCTTTTTCCCGGGTACGGATGTTACATCTTACTTGAGCTTATATGCATTAAGTGGTTACTTGAGTTGCTATGCCCTATATGTTTACTTGGATGATTCCAGCTTGTTGTTTTAAACTGACTTAACATCATGCCTTGATAATTTGTCTTATAAAATATTGAATATGTCTTAGAGATCGAATATGTCATAGAATTTTATAAGTATGAGCATGAACACGAAAATCATGAAATGGTTTTGGATGAAAGACCTTAGAGGCTTTCGATTTTTGAAAAGGGAAGACCTTAGAGGCTTCCTTGCATAAAACCCTCTAGGAGGGATTTTATTTTGAAAAGATAGAAATCATGGATTTATGGGTTGGCATGTGAGATGGGTACCACTAGGAACTCGAATTGCGGGATATGCTATCAGAAACCTCCGTAACGTTGAAGGCTAGGCCTTCATGTAATTTGTAAGGCCCAAAGTGTAACAACTTTCACTTTCATTCTATTTTAATTTGCAATTCTCATGTTTTAAATCTTATTACTTGTTTTATTTTATATCAAAATTCTTGTTGGGGTCAAACTGTAAATTTTATAAATTTAGTAATACCTGTGTTGGATTTCAAATTTGTACCTTCTGCAACACCTGTAATTTCCTGTCATTATAATATTAGCTTTTTTCGAATTTCTGTATTGGACCCACTATATTATTATATTATTATTTTAATTACGTGACGGTATGGACGTGTTGTAATATTACCATATAAACTGTAGTAACCATACCGACTCGACCATAATAAGATTTAACTTAGTCCCGTACCCAGACCCGGACATTAGAAATAACACCCGGTTGCACGTAAATCGAGACCGACACGTATATCGGAGAACTTATGCACATAAATCAAGAAAGTGGCACGAAACCCAAGGTGGGTCCCACCATGGCCGGCCACATGGTGACACATGTAACACCCTAGAGACATGTCACTTGTATCCTTGCCACTTGTCTACATGTTGGACACTTGTCTATGCATGCAACACCCTAACACATGCAATAGGACACCAAACACTAGTATTTTCTATATAACCACACCTATATGCATCCATTACTCTCTTAGACTCTCCATAATCTGCACTCTAGAGAGGAGATGAGGAAACTTAGAAGCTCATGAGTGTCATAAAGAAAGAAATAGAAAGTTAGAAGGAGAGGAAGTTCACTATTGAAGTTGAGTTCAAGCTCCATCAAGCTTAAATCAACAATCCAAGCTTAATTTCAAGTTATTGTGAGTAATCTAACTCAATTTAGAACCCATATAATATGTACTAATATTTAGTAGAAGTTTAATGTTGTTGTGTTGAAGTTTTCATGACATGCAAGACAAATCCAAAAATCTGATAAACTGACACTCTCAGCAGAACATAGTTTAGTAAAATGAATGTTTTGTGCAGCTCAAAAATTAGAATTAAGCTAGGTGTTTTTGTGGTAAAAGATAACTCATATATCTACAAATAACTCTTCTATAGCTCAGTCTAGAAATCACTCCTTCATGGGTGAAATACATGTACAACGCATTGTTATAAACCTGGGAAAACAGAAACTTCTAGCAGAATGTAGTTTAGTAAAATGGATGTTTTGAGGAGCTCAAAAATCAGAATTAAGCTAGATTTTTTTGTGGTAAAAGCTAACTCATATATCTACAAATACCTCTTCTATAGCTCAGTCTAGAAATCACTCCTTCATGTGTGAAATGCATGTACAACACCTTGTTATAAATCTGAGAAACTGAAACTTTCAGCATAACATAGTTTAGTAAAATGAATGTTTTGTGCAGCTCAAAAATGAGAATTAAGCTAGGTGTTTTTGTGAAGAAAGATAACTCATTTATCTACAAATAACCCTTCTATAGAGCAGTCTAAAAACTCCTCCTTTATAGGTGAAATTCACATACAATGCAGTACTATAAATCTGGGACAGAACAGTCCGAGATATAAGAAATGTCTTGTAAAATAAATAGTTTGATTAGCTCAAAAATGTAATTGAAGCTAGATTTTTTTGTACATGAAGATATTCCTATTATCTATAATGTTTTAGTTTTGAGTTTGATCTACAAAGCAATTTATCATGCCCAAATAAATCATGTTAATTCAGTCAACACAGTGAAAATGTATCTTGGCAGATTGTACAGCTTTTTGTATAATGTTTTGTTTATGCATGGTGTTGATTGTTGATGCTAGTTTTCCGGTACATGTATTGTTATGAAAATCTCGTGCTATGGTAGTGCTATCGCGTAGATGAGTATGTTAAGGGTTTCGTCTATGTGTTTATTGGTATTAAATTCACGTTATAAATCCATGAGCTACGTGCTATGTTTTCTATTGTTATGAATATAGTCTAATGACCGTTGAAAGTTCATACCCAAACTATAAGTATATTGTATGGCACGATTATTGCGTTGATAAGTGATCGGGAAAGTTTCCATCGTAAGTATATTGAGAGGAAAATGGAATGTCGGACGTATAGCGAAATATTAACGGTTATAAATGGATGATATTAATGAACTAAACTACAAAACGTACGAACGTGAAAAATAACGATAAAACCTTCAATAACAGATTTAATGCGAATAAGGGACATTGGGCCTCGTTTTTAGTCGTGTATCTACTGGTCAAAGTTGATTCGTGAACTTTTATGTCATGTTTGGATAATTCTTGCAAAGTTGGTCTCTCAATTATTCCATGGAATCGATTGGTGAGTTATGTTTTGTTCCTTGATCTGAGGATCGGCATGACGTGTTCGGTCAAGTGCGGATGACCTGAGGATCGTCGTGACGTGTTCGATCAAGTGGTTGATTATTTTTCCACACCCTTGGACTGAGGATTGGCATGACGTGTTCGGTTATGTACGGGTGACCTGAGGATCGGCATGACGTGTTCATCAAAGTGATTATTAATTTCCCGTACCCTTGGTCTGAGGATCAGCATGACGTGTTCTGTAACGTGCGGGCGACCTGAGGATCGGCATGACGTGTTCGACCAAGAGATTGTTAATGTCCCGCACACTTAAGCCATTTGGGCGACAGTTTGAGTGCCAGTTGGGCGACAGTTATCTATTCATTGTTGAGTGTTGTTCTTTCTTGACCAGTAAATGCGTTTGGAGTTAAGTCTTCTTTCAGTCAATGTCATTGGTCAGTTCAGTTCTGGGTTAAGTTTCAAAGGGAATGATTGGGTTTAAATAAGACATGGATTTGAGAATAAGAAAAGACGAACAAGACATAGTATCGAGAATAAGAAATGATGAACGAGATATGGTTTCGAGAAATAAGAAGAGATGAAGAATAACTTACCTTAAGTGGTGGTAACCTTAAGGGGACCCTCACTTAGCTTAACCGCTAATGGCTTTTCATGCCGCTGCACCTTCCACGTCCAGCCTTTGCAGGTCCAGACGGAGCCGACTGCTATCAAGATGCTGACTTTACTACTGAAGACTATGCTGGTGAAGATTACTACGAGGAAGATTACGGTCTCGCTAGCTGAAGACTTTGGAGCTTTTCTTTTGTTATAGTTCTGTTATTATTATGTTAGTGATGTAATAGTTTAGCTGGTCTTGTAATAGGTATCTTTTGGATATCTTTTTGGCCTGTAATATACTACAGATGTAAGACTTGGATGTTTTAAATTTTTGCTTCTGCTGAACTTAGTCACTTTCCCATATCACATTATTGTTATAAGCATGTTTGGACAATCAGGTGACACTCACAACCAGTCACGTGTCTACGAACCCATAAAGGAAATTTATTTTTCCCTATTTTTGGTACTTCAGGGCGTGACACCTTCAAAATGGTGAAAATACTTACCCTTGCTTCAAGCTGTATATTTTATATATAACCAGAAAATTATTTCTTATGTCAAAATGGATTTTCTGTATTTTTGTGCTGATCACCGTGCCATGAAATACTAATTTATGTTCAAAACTGTCCACGCCTCATTAAACTTCCACAGATTTTGGAATTGACGTAAAGCAAGAAGTGACTTTTGCTTTATTTCCATTTATGGCAACTAATCATTAGTTAGGATTATTTGGGAATGCTTTTAAATTGTGCGTTAACTTAGTGCCTTAAGTTGATTTCCCAAACACATAAGGAAATTCTTAGATAACTTGCTTGGGCTTTGTTTGGGAGTGGTAGTTGAGTGTGTGTTGTCTTTTGCCTAGAAACTAAGTTTCCCAAACACTTTTAAATTTGCCCCCTAATTGTGTATAAACACCCCCTTCATTCCTTGATTGAGTATATACGTATGTGTAATCTGCTGTGTATATGTGTAAACATTTATAATTGAAAAACAAAACTCAATTAGTAGAGTAACCTTGAAAGAACTTGGAGCCCAAGTTCTTGTTTTTGGTTTGCTATATATCACACACACATCTCACATTCTCTATATACACAACTAAAGAAATACATAGAGATATAGAGAGAAGCACATAGAGGTTCTACAGAATTTTTGAGAGAGAAGAGCTCAATCAACTCCATAGCCAAAGCTTGGTTTGGGTGTTCTTAAATTCATGATTCTTTCTCAACAATCTCTTTATTCTCAATCACAGTGAGTATTCTAAACTCACTTAGAATGTAAATTTCATGCTCATTTGTTGTAGTATTAGTCTATTATAGAATCATTGTAAATTTCATCCATGGGAACTTGAGCTCAAAATCATGAACTTTTCAACCTTAACCAAAATTCATTTTTAGAGATGATTTTGAAAGATTATAGTTCATAGAAGCACAGTTAAAATATTAGAGCCTAAATCATTCATATTGCAACGTATATTTAAAACGAAGTTTTGACGTCTCTCAGTTTTTCATAAAATCTGAGAGCTACGGTTTAATTCATGTCAAATTGATTGTAGATTCCTAATCCTTGTTGAAAAACTAAGAGATCCATATATTATATGTCATCTATACTTTCAAAATTGAAAATGGGTAAAAAGGGACCTTAAAACTGAAAATAGGGGAAATCTATGAAGAAGACGAAGTCTTTGCATGAACTTGCGCGCGCGATCGCGTGAGCGGCCAGCCTGCGCGACCTGTGTGTTTTCTGTCACTTAAAAATTTTATAAGAAAAAAATCAAAAAATGGGCATATCGTGAGAGCGGCCCGCGCGAGCTGCCTGCGCGCATGACCTGACCTTTTCTGCTTTTGTCTGTTTTCTATTAAGGAACTGTTTGGATGAAGTTTTATAGGTTTTTAAGGTACTGCTTGGGAGACATGTTAAATTAGAATCCTGTTAGTTACATTTTTGTAATAAAGGAATGATTATGGATTCGATTCTTCTCGTATATACATGGTTATCATTGCCGACACTTTAGAATTTCTGTATATAGTTGCATGTCATATATGGGGAGTCGGTTGTACATGCATGAGAGTGTTGGTCTGTGTGAAAAGAGTATGTGGATGAGATTTTGTTTTGGACACTCCCTGGTAATGGTGTACCAAAGTGTGATGTTTTGAGAATGCGGTTTAGAGTATCTTTGAAATGAGACGGTGACAAAATTGGACATTCCCTGGTGCCCATGGTAGCACTAATGTGTGTGATGCCGACTTGGACATTCCCTGGCACCCGTGGTTGTGCTAAAGTGTGGTCTACTAGACACTCCCTGGCATACATGGTATGGCTAAAGTGTGAGGCATTGGACACTCCATGGTACCCCGTACAAAAGTGTGAGGCAAATTGGACAGTCTCTGGTACCCCTATACTAAAATGTGGTCACCTTAGTATTTTAAGATACTGGAGTGAGAGAGTGGGTTGATGTGTTGTAAAAGAAAAGAGTCGATAAGATGAGATTGGTTGCATTGTTCCCATACACAGTCTCATGTGTTATGAATTAAAATTTATTAATGTTATCCTTATTTTTTTATAATGTAAACTCATTTCTATATTGTTAACCTGTTGAATAATGGAACCATGAAATGAAAAATAGTAAGTGAGTATGTTTTACATTTGATTGCATGTTTTTAATACTCACCAACTTCTTAAAGCTGACGGCGTTGATGCATCCTGGACATTCGTGTCTAGGCTTTTCAGGTTATGATCATGCTGGACCCTATGAATATGCGAATTAAGTTAACTTTGGAGAAGGAAATTTATTATTACGTCTTTATGATATAAACTTGATTTGTGATAAGGATGACTGTAATATATTATAGATATTATTTTGTTTCAAGGCGGTTTGTGTCTTTAGTGATCACGTACTGTAATATGTATTAATTTGGAAAAAAATTTGTAAGCCTTGATTGCTCTACTCTGATTTATATTATTATACTGTTCAACGTTTGGGACGGAATCGATCCTTCAAACTGTCGTGACCTAGGGGTCCATAAAGGAAATTAAATGCTTTCCATATTTATACTATGTTGGGGCGTGACAGGATTTAGTGGTATTAGAGTCAGGTTATCTCATAACAGTTTAGCCAGGTTAGGGTTTACTAGCATAGACCCAATTCCACATTTTGCTAGCTTAAACTTTACACACCCAATGATACGATAGGAGGAGAAACCCGGAACCCAAATGCCTAAGATTATTTCTGTTAAGATAATTAGTCCTGACATAAGTTAGTACCTTTTTGTCAGGTATGGATCCAACTTTGCCGTTCTTGGTACTAGATTTGTTCGGGGGGCATTGGATTACCCAGGGCAAGATAGTACCAGCCTCGGCAACACTTTATCACGCCGCTATCGAGCAGCGAGTGACGACGGCAATAGAGCTAGAGCTATGGCATCAGAATCATGCAATAGGACTAGCCAATTTACCTCGTGTTTGTCTAGAGATTCTATATGTTTTATCGAGGTTCAGCGTTTAGTGTTGATGGAGATGGTTCGCTTAGTTAATAGCTACACCTTTTATATCCCTCTAGAGGTCCTGGTGGTGCATGCTCATCTTGCATAGCTAGATATGCCCCTCCCCCCTCAGTTGTTCCAGCCGAGGACCCGATAGTTCCCGTTGATGAGGATGATGATGACAGTGACATCATGCTTATCCCTATTGCTGAGGATGTTGAGGATGAGGATGGTTTTGGTCTAGATGACTTTGCTACGGACCTCGATAAGGAGCTAGCACTTAAGCTAGTTCTTCCCGAGGAGGTGTTAGTCAAGGCCGGTGCTCTAGGGTGTGCTTCATCACCGGCCTCACAGGGCAGCATTTTTTATATGGTGGGTCCGTTCCATGTTCAGCGATTTTGCCCTGTCGACTTGTTGTATCTTTTGACGGCGGCCTATGGAGACGAATGATGATTTAGATATAACCCTCTACATATTAACTATATTGACTCATACCCTCTCTCTTTTTGCAAATTGTAATTATATGCATTTGAGTATAGAGCAATGACCCTATTTTTGGTATTAACTCTTGCATGGACGATGTACGTCCTAACCCATACAAATAGGGTAGGCACTGATCTGATCATACACGCTTTTTGTATCTACTTTATGAGAAGTTATATATGGAAATACTCTTTTGATATTGTCACTGTTTAAATTGATTTATATTCCTGCTTCATTCTTGTTCCTCATTCTTTTACCATTGACATGCATTTAGAATGGCTGGGAGACCAAGGAGGAATAGGAATCTAATCGAGGAGGCACCTTTGGCTGCTGACCCCACAGGGATGTTTGAAGCTTTTATCAGGCGCATTGAGAGGATTAATAATCCAAATGAAAACCGACGAGATCATCAGATAGGGGACAAACTGCTGGAGAGGTTTCGTACGTTGAGGGCCGAACAGTTTGTAGGAATCGCAGAGCCCTAGAAAGTAGAATAGTGGTTGAGACAGATGGACCGCATGTTCGAAGTTGTTCAGTGCAATGAGATGGATAAGAGGAGGTTAGCTACCTCCCAACTAACCGATGCCGCTGTAGATTGGTGGGACTCGGTGATAGCCACCATTGGGAACGTAACTGCTATGGGGATGACGTGGACTACGTTTAAAGGGAGATTTCTAGAGAAACACTTCCCGTCTACCGAGAGACATAGAAGGGAGAAGGAATTTATGGATCTGACTCAGGGGACTAAGTCGGTGCAAGAGTACACCACACAGTTCGAAAGGCTGTCTTGATTTGTTCCCCACCTAGTTGATACTGAAGAGAAGAAGATATGTAAGGGTTGACACCGCAGATTCACTGCCTGACTCTCGGTCACCTAGATAAGTCTTTTGAGGGACTCGTTAGTCTGGCCACTGATCTGGAAGAGGATGATCGAGTGAACCGCAAGCAGTTCGAATTTCGGCCACCTCAAAGGGTTAATTTGGGGAATAGGCCACCAATGTATTGTACCCAAGGACAGAAGAAGAATTTTGATGGAAGTAAGAAAACCCAAGCGGTCACCTATCCGACTCAACCTCGAGTTAATGAAGGAAGTAGTGCTAGGAAATGCTTTAACTGTGGCAACCCCAGTCATCTGGCTTAAGACTGGAAGGCACCAAGGTGTAGTACTTAGCAAAGTATAGTCTGTTATAACTGTGGTGAACCTGGTCACATCAACAAGTTCTACACTGCTCTTAAATAGGTGACTTATGGTCAACAGGGTCAGACTCGCTTGAATGCTGCTATTCCTGATGCCGCTGGATATGATGAGACTGTGTATAAAGAAGGGAATTATGGAAAAGCTCAACCTAATCAGCAAGCAGTAAAAGGTACATTAACTCTGTTTAACTCCCATGTTAAAGTTTTATTTGATATGAGTACTGCACTTTCATTCATATCTGCTAAGACTTTTCGGAGATTGGGCATCCTACCTCACTGTTTAGAGAAAGCTTTGAGGGCTACCTCACCATTAGGAGCCACGGTCAAGTTAGGACATGTGTGCAAGGATTGTCCCTTACGGCTAGGAGACCTTGAAATCCCTGCGAAGCTGATTGACCTATCGATGAAGGAGTTTGACATAATCCTAGGAATGGATTGGCTCTCTCAGAAACAAGAAAAGTTGGATTGTGCGAGAAAGAGAATTACATTCTCCGATAGTGGGAATCAATCCTTTGATTTCTAATGTAACCCTTTGGGAGATATGTTCCTTACCAGGTGCTTAGCTAACATTGAAGTCGTTAGTACAGAGATGACAGTGTCATCTATACCTATAGTCAAGGACTTCGAGAAAGTATTCCAAGACATTTTTGGATTATCGCCTAAGAGAAGTATAGAGTTCTGTATTGAGCTTATACCAGGTATTGCACCAATCACTAAGGTTCCCTACAGAATGGCCTCCGTCGAACTATTAGAATTGAAGGAATAAGTTCAAGAGCTCGAGAATCTGGATTTTGTACGTCCAAGTACATCGCCTTGGAGAGCACCATTATTATTCGTAAAGAAGAAGGACGGGACACTCCGACTATGTATCAACTATAGAGAATTGAACCTCGTGACTATCAAGAATAAGTATCCCTTACCTCAGATCGACGATTTGTTTGATTAACTACAAGGAGCTACAACATTCTCCAAGATAGACCTACTGTCGAGATATCATCAGTTGAGGGTACAAAAGGAAGACATACCTAAGGCTGTGTTCAGAACCCAATATGGTCATTATGAGTTTTAGGTGATGCCATTTGGAATGACGAATGCCCCAGCAGTGTTTATGGATCTGATGAACAGAGTGTTCAAGCCTTATCTAGATCAGTTTGTCATCATCTTCATAGATAATATTTTGATCTATTCTAAGTCAGCAGAAGAACACGAACAACACCTACGAATTACGATGTAGACACTTAAGGATCACCACTTTTATACCAAGTTCAGTAAGTATGAGTTCTAGTTACAAGAAGTGAAATTTTTGGGACACAAGGTGTCATCTCAAGGGATTTCTGTGGATTCATCCAAGACAAATGCTGTGTCAAACTGGGTTAGACTGAGCAACCCTATAGAAGTTAAAAGTTTCCTTAGACTCGTAGGTTATTACCGGAGATTTGTCGATGGATTCTAAAAAATAGCTGCACCATTGACGGGACTGACTAAGAAAGCTCAAAAGTTTGACTGGACAGAGAAGCAAGAGTGCCTTCCTAGAATTGAAAGAGACACTCACCACCGCACAGGTACTAGCTATACCCAAGCCTGATAAGAAGTTCACTATCTTTAGTGAGGCGTCAAATCAAGGATTGGGGTGTATACTTATGCAAGATGGTAGAGTTATCGCTTATGGATCTAGACAATTAAAATCGAACGAGTTGAACTACCCCGCTCATGATTTGGAATTGGCAGCAGTAGCATTTGCATTCAAGATTTGGAGACACTATCTTTATGGTGAGAAGTTTGATTTATTCTCCGATCATAAGAGTCTGAAATATTTGTTCACATAGAAAGAGTTGAACATGAGACAACGCAGATGGATGGAGTTAATCAAAGATTATGACTTCACGTTAGAATACCACCCTGGTAAAGCTAATGTGGTGGCTGATGCTTTGAGTCAGCAAACTCAGGAGACGATCGTCTCCTTAATGGTTAGAGAATGGCGAGCATTGGAGACATTGGCTAAGTTCGATATATAGAGTGCTAAGGAAGGAGAATGACAACTTTTTGGATGTCTTATCCTATAGCCCATTCTTATTGACTGCATTATTGAAGCTCAGAAAGAAGGTAGAAAATTTCAAATATGGTTTTTGAAGATGTCAGAAAAGGATCCGATAGAATGGAAAGTGGAAGTGATGTAGTGTACAGATACAGAGGCAGATTATGTGTGCCAGAATATGGAGAACTAAGGAAGGACGTTCTGGAAGAAGCACATAAGTCTAAATTTACAGTCCATCTTGGAGGAACAAAAATGTACAAGGATTTAAAGAGAAATTTCTGGTGGGAAGGTATGAAGAAAGACGTGGCCGAATTTGTATCCAAGTGTTTGATGTGTCAACAAGTCAAAGCCGAACATCAGAGACCCTGGGGATTGTTCAACCGCTACCCGTTCCAGGTTGGGAGTGGGAACACATAACCATGAATTTTGTAGTAGGATTGTCTCGATCACAGCAAAATCATGATACCATTTGGGTAATCGTAGACTGATTGACTAAGTCGGCTCACTTCATTGCTTATAGTATGGCATACCCGGTAGAAAAGGTGAGCTGGATGTACATACAACAAGTTGTGCGACTTCATGGTGCACCTGTGTCAATTGTGTCAGACCGTGTTGCACATTTTACTTCTAGATTTTGGGAAAGTTTTAGAAGCTATGGGAACCTCGCTCAAGATGAGTACTGCTTTTCACCCTCAAACAGATGGGTAAATTGAATGTGTTAATCAGATTATGGAGGATATGATTAGGGCTTGTGTTATCAATTTTGAAGAATCTTGGGAGATGCACTTATCTTTGGTTGAATTTGCCTACAATAATAGCTACCACACGAGTATTGGGATGGCTCCGTTCGAAGCATTGTACGGACGACCATGTCATTCTCCGTTGTGTTGGGCAGAGATTGGGGACACGGAATTGTTGGGACCAGATTTGGTTAGAGAAACCAACGAAAAAATTTCTTTGGTTAAGGAAAGGATGAGGACCACCCAAAGCAGGAATAAAAGTTATGCCGATCAACGCCGGAAGGAGTGGTGTGTTTTGGTCTCAAGAAAGGGAAGTTAGCCCCACGTTTCATCGGGCTGTTCAAAATTTTGGATCGCGTTAAAAGTGGCTTATCGACTTGCACTACCACCAACGATGTCTGGGGTTCACAATGTATTTCATGTGAGTATGTTGAAAAAGTACATACGAGATCCCTCGCATGTGGTAAGTTTTGACTATATTGGGACGAGTCATAACGTTTCCTATAAGGAGAGGCCCGTGAAGATTCTGGATCAGAGTATAAAGAAGTTGAGGAATAAAGACATTACATTGGTGAAAGTTCAGTGGAATCACCATGACAAGAATGAAGCCTCGTGGAAAGTTGAAGCTAAAATGAGGATGAAGTACCCGGAGTTGTTTCAGGACTAGTTAGCCTTGATTTCGGGGGCGAAATCCTGTTTAAGGGAGGAAGGATGTAACAACCTGCATTTTCATTCTATTTTAATTTGCAATTCTCATGTTTTAAATCTTATTACTTGTTTTATTTCATATCAAAATTCTTGTTGGAGTCAAACTGCAAATTTTAAATTTAATAATACCTGTGTTGGATTTCAAATCTGTACCTTCAAAATGGTGAAAATACTTACCCTTGCTTCAAACTGTATTTTTTTTATATATATATAACCGAAAAATTATTTCTTATATATGTCAAAATGGATTTTCTGTATTTTTGTGGTGATCACCGCGCCACGAAAATACCAGTTTATGTTCAAAACTGTCCACGCCGCATTAAACTTCCATAGATTTTGGAATTGACGTAAAGCAAGAAGTGACTTATGCTTTATTTCCATTTATGGCAACTAATCATTAGTTAGGATTGTTTGAGAATGCTTTTAAATTGTGTGTTAACTTAGTGCCTTAAGTTGATTTCCCAAACACATAAGGAAATTCCTAGACAACTTGCTTGGGCTTTGTTTGGAAGTGGTAGTTGAGTGTGTGTTGTCTTTTGCCTAGAAGCTAAGTTTCCCAAACACTTTTGAATTTGCCCCCTATTAGTCTATAAATACCCCCTTCAATCCTTAATTAAGTATATACGTATGTGTAATCTGCTGTGTATATGTGTAAACATTTATAATTGAAAAATAAAACTCAATTAGTAGAGTAACCTTGAAAGAACTTGGAGCCCAAGTTCTTGTTTTTGGTTTGCTATATATCACACACACATCTCACTTTCTCTGTATATACAACTAAAGAAATACAGAGAGATATAGAGAGAAGCACAGAGAGGTTCTACATAATTTTTAGAGAGAAGAGCTCAATCAACTCCATAGCCAAAGCTTGGTTTAGGTGTTCTTAAATTCTTGATTCTTTTTCAACAATCTCTTTATTCTCAATCACAGTGAGTTTCTAAACTCACTTAGAATGTAAATTTCATGCTTATTTGTTGTAGTATTAGTCTATTGTAGAATCACCATTGTAAATTTCATCCATGAGAGCTTGAGGTCAAAATCATGAACTTTTCAACCTTAACCAAAATTCGTTTTTAGAGATGATTTTGAAAAATTATAGTTCATAGAAGCTACGGTTAAAATATTAGAGCCTAAATCATCATATCGCGACGTACATTTAAAACGAAGTTTTGACGTCTCTCAGTTTTTCATAAAATCCGAGAACTACGGTTTAATTCATGTCAAATTGATCATAGATTCTTAATCCTTGTGGAAAAATGAAGAGATCCATATATTATATGTCATATATACTTTCAAAATTGAAAATGGGGAAAAAGGGATATTAAAACTGAAAACAGGGCAAATCTGCAAAGAAGACAAAGTCTCTGCATGAACTCGCGCGCGCGATCGCATGATTTGCCCGCGCGCGCGACTTTTGTGTTTTCTAACACTTAGAAATTTTATAAGAAAAAAATCAAAAATGGCATATCGCGCAAGCGGCCCGCGCGAGCTGCCGGCGTGCACGACCTGGCCATTTATGCTTTTGTCTGTTTTCTATTAAGGAACCGTTTGGATGAAGTTTTATAGGTTTTTAAGGTACTGCTTGGGAGATTTGTTAAATCAGAATCCTGTTAGTTACATTTTTGTTATAAAGGAATGATTATGGATTCGATTCTTCTCGTATATACATGGTTATCATTGCCGGCACTTTATATTTTCTGTATATAGTTGCATGTCATACATGGGTAGTCAGTTGTACATACATGAAAGTGTTGGTCAGTGTGGAAAGAGTATGTGGATGAGATTTTGTTTTGGACACTCCTTGGTAATGGTGTACCAAAGTGTGATGTTTTGAAAACGCAGTTTAGAGTATCTTTGAAATGCAACGGTGACAAAACTGGAAATTCCCTGGCGCCCATGGTAGCACTAAAGTGTGTGACGCCGACTTGGACTTTCCCTGGCACCCGTGGCAGTGCAAAAGTGTGGCCTACTGGACACTCCCTGGCATACGTGGTAAGGCTAAAGTGTGAGGCATTGGATACTCCCTCGTATCCCGTACTAAAGTGTGAGGCAAATTGGACACTCCCTGGTACCCCTGTACTAAAGTGTGGTCACCTTAGTTTTTCAATATACTAGAGTGAGAAAATGGGTTGATGTGTTGTCAAGAGAAAAAGGGTCGGTAAGATGAGATTGGTTGCATTGTTCTCATACACGGTCACATGTGTTATGAATTAAAGTTTATAAAATGTTATCTTTATTATTTTATAATTTAAACTCATTTCTACATTGTTAACCTGTTGGATAATGGAACAGTGAAATGGAAAATAGTAAGTGAATATGTTTTACTTTCGATTATATATTTTTAATACTCACCAGCTTCTTAAAGCTGACGGACATTCGTGTCTAGGCTTTTCAGGTTATGATCATGCTGGACCCTATAACTATGCGAATTAAGTTAACTACGGAGAAGGAAATTTATTATTATGGATTAATGATATAAACTGGATTTGTAATAAGGATGACTGTAATAGATTATAAATATTATTTTGTTTCAAGGCGAATTGTGCCTTTAGTGATCACGTGCTGTAATATGTATTAATTTGGAAAATTTTATATAAGTCTTGATTGCTCTACTCTGATTTATATTAATATGATGTTCGACATTTGGGACGAAATTGATTCTTCAAACTGCCGTGACCTACGGGTCTAAAAAGGAAATTAAATGCTTTCCATATTTATGCTACGTCGGAGCTTGACGCAAAGTTCCACACGTTGAAGGCTAGGCCTCCGTGGATGAGAAGCCCATGATCCGGGTAATGATATTGACGATCGAGGGTGAGTGTTTGAAAATGTATGAAAATGGTTTTCATATATGACATTGACATTCATTGCACTCACGCATGTTATACAACAAATGCTATTGTGTGGTTATATGACTATACAAGCCTCCATGGCTTATGGACTATAAAACCCTCTTTTCAGGTGACTTGAGTTAGGGCAAGACCTGGAGTAGAGTTTACTCGTGAAGACCCCGTTTGGGGAAGAAATTGTGAGATCGTGATACTTTGTATTGATTTCAGAATACTCTTAAAAACATTGGGTTTTAATTTTGAGAGTTTCTAAAGTTTGAGAAAAAGAAGGCAGATCATTGTATTACTTTTCGATATGTGAAACCAAACTACACTTTGGCACCAAAGTTACAACATTTAAGCACCAAAATTATTGAGATGTATGATGCATCTAAAATCACAAAAATGGATCTTACAATTTTCCTATATAGTAGGAGTAATGTATGTGTCAAAAAAATAAAAATAAAATATTTGGTCTCTAATATATGCATACCATCAAAATACATAAAATATGTTATTCTTATTAAGTCTCCTGCGGCGGAACAAAACTAGGTAACCAAGTCTAATTCATTAAAAAAAAAAAAAAAAAGAGAGAGAAAGAGATATTTAGGTAAAAATATACATATTTTAATATATTAGTTTTCAAGTTTTGGCACCCTGGGAGATAGTCTTTGGTTCCCCCGTGCATGGAATAATTTCTCTCTATTGGGAATGCAAAAGTAATTTTTTTTTTTTAATCGGAGAATGCAGAGTACTTTAAGCACCCTAAAATGTACCATTTTTAAAATATAACTTTTTTTTCTTCGTATAAGACATTGTTTCTAAGTTAATCTTAGTGTTGTTTAATCGAAACTTTTATTAATTGGCCCTATAATTTGAGCTTTTACCATTACACCTTAAAATGTGGTATCATACTAATTTATCTTGATTCTTTTATTGTCAATGCTAAGTATATACCAGATTCAGACACCTAAACTATTTACCTGTTGTACGTCGTTGGCAATCAGAAATAAAATTTAAGTTTAAGTTATTTTGTTTTATAATTAAAAAAGAGATTTAGTTGATCCACATCAACAAGTGACTTACTTATGTGATTTTTTTTTAGAAAATACTTTTGCTCACCCCAAATTTGGTACACCAATGCTCACCCAAGCATCCCATTGGCCAATGCAGTGGGGCCCAGGATTAAACAATATTAAACAACATTTGTTTAATCCTGGGCCCCACTGCATTGGCCAATGGGATGCTTGGGTGAGCATTGGTGTACCAAATTTGGGGTGAGCAAAAATGCTCTCTTTTTTTTAGGTGTACCCAACATTACTTTTCTTTTATATATTTATTTTTCAAATGAGCTCACAAATATGGTGGTTTACGAGTCATTGTGCATTTTTTTCTCCTTACACTCTATACACACAAACATATACATATATGTGTGTATATATGTGGTGTGAGACTTTCGGGGTACGAAAATCAAATTATTTACAATAAGAGTTATATCACATGATATGACAATAATGGTACTAATAAAATATTGAGTAATGTTAAGTACACATAAACGGGACACCTAAGCTATCCATCAGCTATTTGAAAATGAATTCAAACTTTGTTTGGTAACTGATGAATGATTTTGAAAATCCACTTCAACAGATGGAAAATTTAGGCATCCCGTTTAAAGTGTAGGCCGTGTAGCTAGCACGATTCTAAAATATTTGAGAACCAAATTTGAATTTCATATTTGGGAAACATAATATTACATTATTACTCTTGGTTGAAAGGAAAGATTTAGGTTCAAAATCATACTTACTTTTCATACACAGTATTATGGTTTTAGAAGTTTTTGAATATTTGAATGTTCTTCTTCACAGACAAATGTATGATTGTAGTTTGTACCAAGCTCAACAGAGAAAGAGAAATGTGGCAAAACGAAAGAAACGATTACATAGAGAGTTGAGCCAAGAGAGAGAGAGAGACCAAATGATCAGCACATCGAACATCAGACATTGATTTTAAGTAAACAATACAACTGATTACATCTTATATATAACCACTTCTTATTTCAGTTACCATTCAAACACCACCCCAACTCTCCCACTAAAAAGGAACCAAAAAAAAAAAACCACCCACACACAAACACACACTACTGTGAAATACATATTCAGAACGTAGGACCAGCGGCAACAATTTCCTCGGTCAGCTTGTTGTCCTTGCCAATCTTGTGGTTAACGAAAACTTCAAAGTTGTTCTTGAAGAGGCCGCCCAGTTTCAACAATGTCTCGTTATAAGCCTTCTTATCCGACCACTGCATCCGAAAAAACCAAACATCATATTTAAGAATATATGAAAATGTATAAAAAGAGCAAAAAGTTGAAAGAGGGTAAGGAAAATTGAACTGACAGTGTTAATTGGATCCAGGATTTCAGAAGGTACACCCTCAACCTCGGTTGGGATCTCGAGCCCAAACACTTCAGTCTTCTTGTAATTCGCATTTAGAAGACGGCCAGAGTGTATGGCATCAATGATTTTCCTGGTGTATGGTAACTTAATTCGTTTTCCTGAACCATATCTGCCAAAAATATTAAGTAATCAGTCCATTTCCTCGTACTAATCAACGAATTAAGACGTGTTATAGATGTATACATATTTATGAAGGAAAAAAAATGGGAGATTGTTGTGAAGATTCCAAATTGAAGAAGTAATCGACTATCGTTGATCAAATAATTCACACTGTTGTTTGATAGATCCTTTTTCTTCTTCTTAAAAGAACTGATGAATCGAACAAGAATACAGATAGACTCCCATTCTACATGTCTACACCGACAACAATGAGTCTGCTCCCGGAGACCATAACTTTTTTTTTTTTTTGGTAAAAGCCCAAAAGCGCATTGACTTACAAAACTATTTATGCAACCCTTTTTTTTTCTTCTTTAGAATCGTTATCGTTTTCACTCGCTCTGTTCTTAATGGATACAGAAGGAAATGTTTTTTGTCTTATCATTGACAAGTCGTGTTATCTGTATATAATACGTATGCATATATCAGATTGAAGAAAGTTATACTACCATCCCCAATCATATATACCTTCCACCAGACCAGCCAGTGTTGACGAGCCATCCTGTAGCACCGTGCTTTTGCATCTTTGCAGCTAACATGGCAGCATATTTAGTAGGATGCAACATAATAAACGCTGCACCAAAGCAGGCAGAGAATGTAGCTTGTGGTTCCTTCACACCTTCTTCTGTGCCAGCCACCTGCATTTATATATCACCAATTCAGTCACCTATATCTAGCCATCTACATATATAATTGATGAGGATGAGTTATATATATATATCCACCAGAGCAGTGTAGCCGCTGATGAAATGATACATGGTCTGCGCGAGGCTCAGCTTGCTCACAGGAGGGAGCACACCAAATGCATCACAGGCCAATAGTATGACGTTCTTTGGGTGTGGACCCACACAGGGAATTTTGGCATTGGGAATGTATTCAATCGGGTAGGCTGCACGAGTGTTCTCTGAAACAAGAAATGAAAAGCTTCTTCAGTACTACAAATTACCTTGTCTACTGATATGATCGGCATACTTAAAAAAAAATATTTCTGTACAAAGTTCCCATCATCATTTGATTTAGGCAATTGAATTCAATAGGAGTATCTTTATTAGTCTACATATATATATATATATTTTTTAAAAAAATAATAATTATCACTTCCGTTTTTTATTCTTTATTATTTTTATTTTTATTTTTAAATTGCCACCAACCATTCTGGGTGGAAATGGTGATAAGAACAAATACTCTCTTGCTCTGTGGATACACTGAGACTTCATTAATTATTGTCTAATACATACAGTGAACTCCTAAGAGAAAGCAAGCATATCTTAGTATTAAAAAGTCTGAATTTATACCATTGATATTTTATGTCACCATTCAGGAGTCAAAGAATAACAGAGAATTAATTAATAACTATGTAGTCTATGTTATATTATATTATAATACTAAAAGATTGATGAATTACCTGTAACAGATTTATCTGAATAATCCACCTCCCTGGTATGCTCATCAAACACCACATTTTCCACCACTGGCATAAACAACCCCACATAAGGAACAATTTATATATTACCGTCATGCAAATATTCTCTTCAATACTTTTAGACTCTGTTTGTTTTTGGATTTAGAGAAGCAAAAGAAAAAGGAAAGTAAAACAAGAGGGTGGGAAGTGACTCGATAAATTCACAAATTTTCAGTTAGTTCACCATATTTCATTTTCTTTCTACACGCTATTTTCCTTATCAATCAAACAATGAAAGCGTTTCCCTCGTATTTTCCTTTCCTATCCCTCATTAAACCCATGAACCAAAACGATCCTTCAAGCTCATTTCTAGCATGAGAAATAATAAGAGGAGCTGATCAGGATTAATACCCGTCCCAAACTTGATTGCATTCCATATATCGGGCTCCTTCTCCCCTGAGAGGTCTATGCACTTGGCATAGCAACCACCTTCTATATTAGACACTCCATTGTCACTCCAACAATGCTCATCGTCTCCAATTAAGTATCTATTATGATCAGTTGACAAAGTTGTCTTTCCGGTACCTAAAAAATTATGAAATAAAACTCATAAGTTAAATGGTAAAGAAAGCTAACTATGCAAGTTAGTCATTATCGTATCTAAATCAAATCAAAATGAGTCATATAGAGAGTAAGAGTGAGAAGGCACATATCAGTTGGGAGGGAACAGAGCCTCATCGGGGACAGCGATCCGATGATACTTTACCTGACAATCCAAAGAAGAGGGCGACATCTCCGTCTTTGCCCATATTGCAGCCGGAGTGTAGAGAGAGGATTTGACGCATAGGCATGAGATAGTGCATTAAACTGAACAGGCCTTTCTTCATTTCCCCGGCGTATTGAGTGCCGAGGATAACCATTTCTCTTCTAGCAAGGTTCATATCAATGCTAGTAGAGGATGTCATGTAGTGGGTGTACCGATTACACGGGAACTGACCGGCATTGTATATAGTGAAGTCCGGAGTACCGAAATTCTCCAGCTCTTCAGGTGTAGGACGAATACACCTGTCACTCACCCAGTTATCCAATTGTATACTTGACTAATGCACCCATCTGATTGTCTTAGATTTTTTTTTCCCACTGAATTTATGTAAGATTTATAGCACTTCAAGAAATGTGAATTAACATTATGGCAACGTTAAGAGACTTATCTGGCTGGCTTAGGCTTTGGAAGGGTGGCACAAAAACAAAAAACTGCATTATAAATATTAATTTCTATTTTCAATTTTACGTACATGTTGTGCATGAACAAGGAATGGTAAGCTCTGGCAGAGACAATCCGAACTTTTATTTTGTTCTCAGGGTCCCAGTTGAGGAATTGATCGTTGACGAAGACCTGAAAAACATTGAAATTCATCAATCATCAGAATTCATCATACACTATGAGTTTCCCAGTAGAAAAAAGAAGTTGAAGAACAAAAAAAAAAACTAAAACAATCTGGCTACCAAGGGGGGGGGGGGGGGGGGGGGGGGGGGGGGGGGGGGGGGGGGGGGGGGGAGGGGGTTGTTGTGTACGTGAACTAATTGTCTATTTTGACTAAATAGTCTCCCATATGAGGGATGTGGTTTAATTAGTCCCCTTAATAGTGAAGAGTATAAGTAATACCGTCAATTTTGACCACGAAACAAACCTAGCCTCAGTATAAATAAACGTTTTTTTTTTTTCCTCAAATCTAAGGGGGCGGTCGACCCTACTTGCCCCTCTTCTTGCTGGCTACTCGGGGTCCTTATTGCGCAAAATATCCTTAATGACTCCGCACTCCTGTTACCGATCTTTGAAGCATTTTATTTTTTTTTAAAAAATCCTATTTAGAAAAAAATAAAAAATGGTAGACCTAGTTTCTAGCACATAGTTATAGCTAGCTAGATGAGCAAAAAAGTCCTAGATTTGGTTTTCATTCAATTTGACACAAGAATTGGAGAGCATTTTTGCACACCCAAACACCTCATTGACTGAGTTTGTAGGATCCACCACTTTTATGGATAAAAAAAATATTAAATAATGTGAAAAGTTATGAGTCCCACATGTTCACCAAATGAGGTTCACCAAATGAGGTACTTGAATGAGCAAATTTTGGTTGAACAAATATGCTCTCAATTGGCGTTAGCTCCACAAGTCGAACAGATAGCATATATTCTTTCCTCCTTTTCCAACCTCCCCATTGTAGGCCCACGACAGAGCCAGTAACAACCATGAGTCATTCGCATGAATATGAATGAATCAAAGGGGCATTATTTAAAGAGGGTAGGTGTAATTAAATTACTTAAAGCCGTAGGTGGAAATTTCAAAGCATCATTAAGTTATTTGATTATCTACTTCATCAAAATTGTACATAGCTTTCATATTAAAGAAAGTAAGTGGGACTTTTCAGTCCATTGAGAAAATAAAAGTTAAATAATCTTTCCGGAAAAAGAGGCCTTTGAAAAAGGTGGCCCACTCGTCAAATTAGGTGGTTCACACCCTAGTGGCCTAGCTCAATTGAAACCTGGTTATGGATATGAGTAAGTAGTACAAGTCTAGGTGAACAAACCAGACACCAAAAAGTTCTATAAACATAAGACAATCAATCGCACTCTTTCATACTAATTTTAAAATATTGAAAAGAATTCTGTACATTCTTTTAATACAAACGATACTGACTCGAGACATATTTAATCACAAGTAAATATTATTAATAACTCAATTAATACTAAAAATGAGGAGAAGTTCTCCATTTAATTGAAAGAAGAAATAGTAAAGTATTATTTTTTGTAAATTTGGTAATTTAAAATTTTCAACACTAAATATTCAGAAATTAATTGTCACAGAGCACCGTTTGGGGGGCTCGGATCCTCGACAGCGAGCTGGGTACCTATTGGGTGGGCAGTGCTAGTACCCAGCAGAACCGAACATTTATTTGTCTTTTGAAAAAATATCCAAAATAAAAAATTAAAAAATAAATTTGTGGTCCTACTGGGTTGACCACCCAGCAGCACCCCATCTCTGGAACAACCTCCATGGAGCAATGGGCCGTTAAGGAAATTGCAGTTGCAATGGAATTTGCTGAGTGCCATCGCAATCAGGAAACTTTTTCCCAAACGGGCCTGGACCAGTGATACCCAGGATAATAATTAGTCCATTGAATATATATTTTATGTTATGCACGAGACGTAGACGAATATAATTACATGACGACAAAGTCGTAAGCTTTTAATGGATCGGTACTAGTAGTTTATTTTGTCAATCCATCGAAAAAGACAAGAAAGATACCATCACCCTTTTATCACCATAATTCAGAATGAGAAGATCTTCAAGATAACATTAAAGAACTACTCCTAGGTGCCAATTTTCTTGAGACTTACAGTATGAGTTATGATGTTATCTCAACAGCGGGACCACAACCCGCATAAATGGACCCCACTATCTTGTTATTCAAAATAGAAATTTTAGTGGGGGAGGTGGTGAGAAAAGGGTAGCACTCGACCAATATTAGAGGGGCTCTGAATGGCTATGAACCAGATCTATATAATTAAAAAGTAATCAGATCTATATATAATTAAAAAGTAATAATATGTTTCACAAATTTCTATTCTAAAAGCATTTTTTAAATGATGTAACAGAGGGACAAGTTTAATACAGTAGGACTAATTGAATTTTAATTGGTAATTGTTTACATGATACATTTGGGAAGCATAGCATTACTCGTAGTTAAAAACAAGAGTAACACTATACTTTCCAAATTTCTATCCCAAAAGTGTTTTCCAAATGATGTGATAATAGGACCAGTTGAATTTTGAATGGAAGTTATTTACCTAACCTCACTGCCACATCATTTGTGAAGCAGTTTTGGGATAAAAATTTGAGACCAGTTGAATTTGATAAAAATTTGAGACCAGTTGAATTTTGAATGGAAGTTATTTACCTAGCCTCACTGCCACATTATTTGTGAAACACTTTTGGGATAAATATTTGAGAAACATAGCATTAGTACTCTAAAAATAGAGTACATTTCTAACTATTTTGACACATGTCCTATTCCATTCCCTATTTTAACAACACAATTATTAAATAGGAAACATATCAAAATAATGTTGGTGAATGAGCAATGAATTACTAGCAAAAATGCACTATTAAAAAGAGATTAACCTATGGTCCAGTTTGGTAACAACTTTTGGAGTCTAAAATTCCAAAAGTTAAAACGAAATCGTTTTGACAATTCAATTTCTGATTTTCAATCGCACAAAAACGCGAAGTCAATTTCAAAAATTTGTGACTTAGCCAAAACTACAATATCTGCCCCCAGAACAAATTTTTTTTTTTTTTTTTCCCCCCGAAGACTAGACCTGCTCCTGTTGCATATGCATTACCAACCAGGACCTTTTACACGAATTTGAGCCAGTTTGTGTAAGACTCAGAATTAGGGACAGAAGGTAGTTTACCTTCTCCAAAGAATTCAAGTAATCGACAGCTCTTTCTCTGTTAACCAAGAATGTCTGCTCGTCCATTTCAATGTTTGGGGAGCCCCTGCATATGCAAAGAATTTTAATTAATTACATCATAATGATATACATAAATAGTGTGTGTGTGTGTCTATATATACACGTATTTGTATTTATATTTGTAGAGAGAGAATTGAACTTACTTTCCCCACC
This sequence comes from Hydrangea macrophylla, assembly GCA_033977485.1. Taxonomy (NCBI): domain Eukaryota; kingdom Viridiplantae; phylum Streptophyta; class Magnoliopsida; order Cornales; family Hydrangeaceae; genus Hydrangea; species Hydrangea macrophylla. Next base: position 78,978,515 of record CM066984.1, on the reverse strand, counting down.
AAAGAACGTCATCAGTGGACTCATCCCTGACAACGCGTTTATCTCTGGGAGACCTACCGGTCTTGGCTCCAGATAGGGTTGCCAATGCACCTGTCGACGTAATGAACGACCCTTTCTCGTACTTTATGGCCTGCTCATATAGCTCTGCATATATACACACCCACAATTAATATACTAATTAATTGCAATAATCTTTTAGATCACTTCTTAAACGTAGTTACGTAGGTTTGAGTCCAACCATGTTTATAGGATTCAAGAACAAATTGCAAAAGGTTATCAAAAAAAAAAAAAAGAAATTGCAAAAAGCAGAATTGATTTTCAATGATTTCTTTTTTATTATTTTTATTTTCATTTTAGTTCTTTTTCTTTTCTTTCACAAGATACAAAGAAACAAATAGAGACTAATCTTTTACATGCATATTTTTTTGTCTATGTAGCGGATGTAGTATATTTTGTATGTGTATGTGTATGTACGTATGTGAACCAAATCCCGCTAGGGTGTAAGCAAATCGATAGAACCGATCGGTTCGGTTTGGTCCGGTGGTCTACAAAAGTTTCATCCAATGTAAAAATTGAACTGAACTAAAATTTTACACTAAATCGAACCAGGGTCGCTCCTAAGATTGGAAAATTCACACGAGGCCCTAAGCGAACATGAGAAGAAAATTTTTTTAGGCCCTTTTTTGGTCCTATTTTATATATATATAATACATGTATATATAAGGATCTATATTTTTTAGGCCCTATTTTATATATATATATATAATACATGTATTTTGGCCAAACAAGGCCTTATTCCAAGGCCAAAAAAATATTTTTAGGCCCTTTTTTGGTCATATTTTTATATATAACATGTATATATAAGGCTCTATTTTTTTAGGCCCTATTCTGGCCCTATTTTTATATATAATACATGAAGCCAAACAACCCCTTACTTTTTTAGGCCCCAAGCAATAGCTTGGACTACTTGGCCCAAGGGCCGATCCGGAATCAAACCAGACTGAAACCGATCGACTTGACTAAAATTTAGATCGAACTGAACATTTTCACGCGTACCTGTAGCCCAGTGGTAGGCGGACCAAGACAGGAAGAGTTGTACCCCTTAGTCAGTTAGTCTTTGGATTTGAGATTTCACATAGATAAATATAAGGGATTTGCTATTGGAGGGATGAATTTCAAGATGGATAATGTCCAACTTAGTGTGGATTCACATTCTATCGCTAGTTTTTTAGGCCCTAATTTACATTATGTGTATTGTGAGATCTATACACGTGATCGAAATTTGCCCATATTTTACCCCAATAAAAGCGACACTAGGTAATAATCCCAAGTCGCGAAGGACATAATGACAGATTAGAGATTTGTCGTCTTATTCCAAGAAAAAATAAATGTGAATACGTACCTGCAGGAGAAAGGTTGTAAAGCACATGAGTGAACTTCAAGGCGCTGTCACTAGCGCTGAACGAAGGCGTGAAATGGTGCTGGTGCGACACGTGGGAAACTTTCGGAGTCTCCGCCTTCCTTGCCGGGTCTCCTTTCACTAAGTTGGGCCCAGTTTCTCTCGTCAAGGATGCTAAAGAAGCACTGAAAATAACATGGCCAAACGTAAAAAGTTGCTATTATTGACAATTGAAAATGTTTACGGAGTATTATTTTATATGGAAAATTGTATTTACCCCTGTGTTTTGACTATTGTTTAAATCATTTCTTGTACTTTAAAATTATCAAATACCCATCGTGCATTTTAAACTCAAGTGAAAATAACAGATTATGTTCTCGTGGTAATGAAAGAGGACACAAATACTTTCATATATAGGGATGACTTAAACAAAGGTCAAAATACAGGAGTAAAATGAATCTTTTTCTATTACTTTAAACACTTTCTGTCCATTTTGACGGAAAATCTAATCTTTCACTTTAAAGTACATGGGGTTTTTTGATACTCTTCAAAGTACAAGGGGTGATTTGAATAATAGTCAAAATACAAGGGGTAAAATGCAATTTTCTCTAATTTATATAGTTCTGAAATTACAAAATTAGTCTTTATTTGTATCCACATGACACTATTTTTTCTTTTGAAAATATCAACAATACTAAGTTGACAAATACTTTTTACAAATACACTCTATCTCTCCTGTGTGGCACTATAAAATCCATTAAAATTATCCAAACCCGAGATAGAGTGTGTATGTAAAAAGTGTGTGTCAACCAAATATTACTCTTCAAAAATTATATCACAAATTTAAAGACTCCAATTACTCTAGATCTAAAACTCTTATTTGGTGTGAAATTTGGTTTGCAGTTTGGTGTAAGTGTAGCATTTTTGTACAACTCCAGATCTACTTTTCGTGAATATTAAAAGCTAATATAGAAATGTTTTCAAATTTTTGTATCTGATGTGACTTGTGTTTTAGCAAAAGCAGTTCTAATCGCGAAAATAAATATATCGAAATAAATTAAAATTCTATTCTGGTTCTTTAATCACGTTTTGGCATATATGCCAACATCTGAACTACAAATTTACAAATCCAAATCAACAATGATAGAGATACACCTCAAACGACGCATTGTGCTTTAAATACATGTACCATGTGCTGTTTGAATTTTTCACACTTTTCTGTACATCACTTATATAGGACAGGGTATGTGCATTTAAAGCTGTTGTGTCATTTAGTGTGTCATTTAATGTGTCATTTGGTGTATATCCATATCATTTAATGCTATAGATTATACAACCATTTTCACAATGTATAACGTTTAAAGCAAGAGACAATATATTTAAAGCATAATCATTAAAGTATTGTCTTTATGTGTGGTGCTTTGAAATATGGTGTCTTTTAAATATTGTGCATTACAAAAAAGTTAAATAATTAGTTGTGTCTCTAACATCACTCACAAACAAAAAAAAGTAATGTTAAAAGAGATATTTATAAGGGCAATGCTAGGGGCACTAACAACATCCACTAACACTTACTAACACTCTCTATCTCTCTCCTAGTGGTACTGCGGGGCCCACTGCGGACCCCACAGTACCACTAGGAGAGAGATAGAGTGTGTTAGTAAGTGTTAGTGGAAGTTGTTAGTGCCCCAAATATTACTCTATTTATAAAAGAATATGACACCAATGTGACGACTATTAACTCTATTACATGAAAGGTCACATCATTTATGATCATTTTGTATACGGGTGTACATAACAATTCCCTAAAAATATTATGCATCCATAAACGTTGGCATCAGCATGATGGCAGACACCTAATATTACTAGGGCCCACTGCAACAATTGGTTTTCGAAAGTCCATTATCGAACTATACTCCGCAAGATTGTCCAACTGTTTACCCTTTTTTCATATGAGATCTAACGTCACTACAGGGAATTGGCTATAATGGTAATACCACCCCAAATCTCTTTCTCCTTCTGCACTATTTATTACACGCGCATATATATATATATATACACATATATATACACACACAACCCCCCCCCCTGCGTTTCAATATGTTCTGCAGCACTACAGCACCTTCACAAGGAAATGAGGCATTCCGAGCCCCCACCACATCTACATATACATATACATATATAAGCAAATATATATGTATGTATGTATGTATGTACCTGATGGACTGGAGCTGCTGTTTGTGGCGGTCTTCTTCAGACATACCGGAAAAAGGACTCTGAAGCCCATTAATAGGAGTGGTAGGGGCTGATTTCTTCTTCTGCAGAGAGTGTAACTCGTCGATCGTCTGAGCCTTCACCGTCGGCCCGCTGTCGTCGTGGCATATTCCGTTCTTATGCGTCTGGATCTTCGCCAGTCCATGCCGACCGCCGGGACTTCCCGACATAGCTCCGCTCGTCTTCCTAATTTCTCCGTTCCCGTTCGCCGACATTTCTCCTCTGCACAAATTTCCACATACTCACCAGTCACCATCAATCTCTCTCTCTCTATATATATATATATATTTACCGTAACGCACATATATGAATTTCAGCAATTAAGGATATTAATAACAACAGTTACAAATTAAAATTGATTCAAGTTCTTGTAAAACGGACATTGAAATCCATTAGAAAAAGATAATTTTGGGGGATTATTATGAAATTGATAACAGAAGAATGATTAGAGAGAGAGAGAGAGGGAGAGAGAACGCACCAGAAATTGCGAGGTCGAAAGGAAACTGAAGAAGAAGAAGAAAGTAACGAAAAGCTAATTAAAGTAGAGAGAGAGAAAGCAAATTAAGAAGAACTCGACCATAAATGAAATGAAACAACACAGTTATGGTGAGGAAGGTGATGAGAGAATTTGGAACGCCCCGAAGGGTTCAATTTAAAGGGACTTCAAGTGGGACCCACTTCACCCCGCAGCAGATTAACTCGAGTTCTACTAACTAACTATGGTTAAATTCTATCCTTCATGGTCAAGCTTTTTTTTAAAAGCAGCCCGAAAATTTCCAAGAAATTCCACATTTAGACGCGAAAAGGGTGGACACTGGACAGTATTCAGATAGAGTAATACTTGGGACACAACTAAAATACATAACCTTGGGACACAATCTCCATTTTGTGTCTATCTCTCTCCTGACGGGCCCCACAGTGCTAGTGGACCCCACAGTACCCACTAAGACCACTGGGAGAGAGATAGACACAAAATAGAGATTGTGTACCAAGGTTGTATCTTTTGGTTGTGTCCCAAGTATTACTCATTCAGATACACGCAGGTTCAAGCAAAACGGTGTACTTTCCCCCATTGCCCACGGCCACTCTTTATGAGACAGATATTTGGCCATAGCACTCTCAAATAAAATTTTTTTAAATTATATTTTATGTTATTTTTCTTTGATTTATTAGACCTTTTTTATGCCAATTTTTTTTTTAAATTGCTATAATTTCTGTTTTATAAGTCTATTTTTCATATAATTTGATATTTTGGAATCAACATGAGATCTATCAAACGATATCAATATACACCACGAAATATTAAGAAAAAAAATTACACAAATATGAAAAATTGTGTTTTTTTCACATAAATATAATAAAAGTATATTCATTTTGTAAAATTTGTACTACAAGTATATAGATCTCGAAAAAAATATATATAAGAAGTCAAAAAAAAATCACTCAAAAAGTCCAAGAATTGATAAAGTTTTCGTCGTTTATACAAACAGATAATATTATCCGTCTTTATGTGTTAGACAGTTAAATCTCAAAATCAAACTGCAGCGTATCTTTTTTTTGTAAAATTTCCAAGTCTATTGTGTAAATCTCGAAAAAAAAATACACGAAATACAAATATATATATATATATAAAATAAAAAATCATCCAAAAATGCCAAAACAATAAGAAAATTATGGTTGTTTAACTCATTATTATCTGTCTGTCAAGAGACAATTATCTGTTTTGACAGATAAAATTGAAAAACGGGTCCAAATTACTTCTTTTTTTTTTCTTTTTTACAATTTTCAACTTCAATGCGTAGATCTCAAAATAATAATAATAATAATAATAACAATAATACTTCCCCCAAACAGTCTAAAAAAACGAATAAATTATGATTTTTTAAAGTTGACAAAATAATATTATTATGGATAGTGAGAGGCTTTTTAAAAAAAAATGGTCAAATTATGTGAGTTTTTAACTAATATAACTAAATTTAGAAAAAGAGAATTCTATAATAAGTTATTGGTTGGGATACCACGTTATAGAAACTTTTTATTTATTTATTTATTTGGTGTAAAGGTGTTAGGACAAATTTGTCCGGTCTTGAGAGATAAAGACAAAGTTTAAATCCTGATATAAACATGACATATAACCTATATATAAATAAAATATTTTGAGACCAAGACCAAAACCACTACTCTTCTAGGCCACAAAAGTAAGGTATGTATTAAGACCAAAATTCCATAGCTCATATCCTATAATGTATATCATAGGATTTTCCTTAGAAAACTGTTTTGTGAACAGTGGACTTCCTATATTACCTTTTGTTTTTTTGGAATACGAGGATAAATTCCTATGTCTGTTCTCCGCAATTTCGGGATCGATATCTATTGTCGTTTTTATCGGAGTAGAACAAGGGACAAACCCCGAGCACGTGTACTGACCCCACAACACACGCACCAGATAAATCAGGAAAGTAAGCTAGCGGTAGTATCTGAACCCACACCAAACTGAGACTTCCTATATAGCCGATTAGAATTCATGTTTCAGTTCCGGATTGGCATCATTTTCTCGTGAATTTCTTGGGTTCTTGATCAGCTAGTCTAATTGTTAGGCGGTTGGTTTGGTTCAAAACTTCAAGTGTGGTAATGTGTTCCTAAGTTTTGCATTGGTAAGCGGGCAAGCAAATTGATCTGCGTCTAGTCGCCACAAGAGGGAGAATCATACTCGCCCGTGAAGTGGGCCCACTTTCATGCCATATTATTTGCAGTCTGCTTGTCAATATCAAAAATAGAATCTAACTAAGGGCGTGTTTGATAAATTGAAAATTAAGTACTGAAAATAAATGTTAAATTTTAAGTACTAAAATTTGAAGTGTTTGAAGTTTTATTCCTTAAAATAGTGTTTTAACTAGTAAAGTAGAATGCATTCAGTGATTATTTTCAGTATAAAATTTTCACTTAAAATTTTCAGTGGTTTTGGAGCTACTTTTTCAAATAAGTGGTATGTTATCAAACGCACTGAAAAAGAATAAATGTTGAATCTTTTTATTTTCAGCACTTAATGGGATTATCAAACACACCCTAAGTCTATTTTTTTTTCCCCTAATTCTCATGAGAATTTAATTTGACAAGTGTCTGTTTTTTGTATAAGAATTTTTACCTAATCTAATAATTTTTTTTTAATACAGATTCTCTGTCTGACCAACTTACACTAATCTTGAGAAGTAGTATACAAATTCAAGCTCTATATTGTAGAGAGCTTGGTCCGAGCACGACACTTAAAAGTGATTCACTGTAATAGCTATAAAATAACAATAATGCTACACACACAATCAAATGCACAATCAATTGCACAACACTGCTTAAAGTGTGTTGGACTTTGTGCTAAAAAGCCTGTACACACACTGCACATCATTTTGTGTGTACAGGCTTTTTAACACAAAGTCCAACATTTTTAAGCAGTGTTGTGCAATTGGTTGTGCATTTAATTGTGTGTGTAGCATTACTCATAAAATAATAGCTTTATAGCAATTTTAAAAAAAAATTGGAGAAAATTTAGAGAGTATGATTAGAGATACTCTTAATATGTATATATATATATATATATTATTAAAAAAAAAAAAACAGGTTTGAATAGTCTTATTTTTTTCGTAAATTTTTAGATGCCGAGAATTTCTTGTCTGACTTAGTTAATACTATTGTAAGAATTGATTCTTTATCAAATTAACACAATACTAGTTTTATTCATAGCAAGTGGTATCAACAGAATCAAATCCTTGGTAGTCCAAGTGGGGAGGCGGACCAAGACAGGGGGGTGTTATACTCTCTTGGTCTTGTGTTCGAAACTCCTCATGGGTAAATATTAAATATTAAGGATTTGGCCTCCCAAAGGGAGGTTAGGGGTTCAAAATCCCCCACGGGTCGTGTAAGCTAGTTGGAGGGATGGATCTCAAGATGGACTTTAAAAATGTCCAGCTTGATGTGGATTCAGATCCTACCGCTAGCTTGCCTCCCTGATTTACCTAGTGCGTGTGTTGTGGGGTCGGTGCACGTGCCCGGGGTTTGCCCCTTGTTCTACTCCGATAAAAACAACAATAGATATCGATCCCGAAGTCGCGGAGGACAGACATGAGGATTTGTCCTCGTATTCCAAAAAAAAGTGATATCGACATGACTATATTTTTATCTTTTCCAAGCATGCCCTAAGTTACATCGATATATGTTGGGGTAAAGCAACTGATTGCTCAAAAAGCCCAAGTTGTGAAAGAATGAGTTCTACAATATGTATTACTGAACTCATCATGATGGAGCCGAATAACAAGTGTAAATATGCACACCAACATGGGACAAAGACCCAAACCTGAGAGTTTCCGGTCACAAACTAGACTCTATGCCATGTTCCTGCTCCAAAAGCTGAAAATATTATAGAATTTGCCCAACAATATGTGTCAGCCTTCAACATTTTCATTAAATATTTTTATTTATTTATAAAAACTAAATAGTGTAAAAGTCCGAAGCCCATACCCCTAGGTCTTTCGGACAGGCTTAGGGTCCTTCATTCCCAAATCCTACCTAGCCCAACCCAGTCAATGCCCCCAAACCCGCCAATGGCCATCCAAGCCTGAGCTCGTCGTCACCAATTGAGTCCGGCGGGCAATTTTCTCTATGCCTAAGTATGAGTATAGAGTTGGGGCTGAGATTGAAGTTATAATATTATAGTTACGACATGTTTGGGAAAGTCTATAACATGATTAGTTTTAGTCCAAGTTCAACTCTTATTTGGTTATATATTGTGAGAATCAAGGCCATGTTTGGCAGATAGGATAAGGGGGTCGGATTGGATAACTTTTATCCAATCTAGTGTTTGGGGTGCACACTGAATAGGACTATTTTATCCCAAACTCTCATTTTATCCCAATTTCTCATTTTATCCCAATGAGTTTGGGATAACTCAATACCAAAGAGGGGTGATATTAGGTGGGATAAGGGAATTTGGGATAAGTATTAGGACTTTTCTTTTCAGATTTTTTTAATATACATATATATATATATATATATTTCAGATCTCTTCTTTGCAACCCCCCCCCCCCCCCCCCCCCACCACCCCCCCCACACACACACACACACACACACACCCAATTTGTTTCTTTTTTTTCTCAGATCTTCTTTTTTATTTTGTTTTCAAAGTTCTGTTTTTTTTTCCCTTCCCATATTTACTTCTCTTTTTTATTTTTTATTTTTTTATTTTAAGATTTGCTTTTTTTTTTTTTAATTTCAAGCACCCTAAACTTTTTTTTTCCTTTCCAAATTTGTTTTTATTATTCCTTCCCGCGGCCCCCCCCCCCCCAAAAAAAATAATTTGCTTCGGTTTTTTTTTCTCCCCTAAATCTACTTTTTATTTTTTTTTTCAGATTTTTTTTTCTTTCTAAATTTGCTTTAATTTTTTTAATTTTATTTTAATATTTTCTTTAAAAAAATAAAAAACTTTCAGATCTCCATCCCCCTCCTTTTTCAGCTCTCTCTTTCTCTCTCTCTTTTTTTTGGGGGGGGGGGGGGGGGTTAAAAAAAATAATTATATCGTTAATATCCGGAACTTATATCCGGGCATAATCAAACACAGGATTAGGATATAACAACTTATTCGTCAGTTTTATCTAACACATTCCAAACACAGGACAGTATAATAGCTTATTTGACAAAATCACTAATCTAGTCTGATCCTACCTTATCCAATTCAATCTGATAGTTTTATCCGGCTTGCCAAATGAGCCCAAGTGTATGTTAGATTGATATATAACATATATAAGATATTTATAAAACTGAGCACAGACTCGACTCCTATATATGTAAGAAACATACCCACTAAACTTGGTTCTCGCACAAACCAGATAAACCTGATCCTATTTTGGACATTCTCAACACAGGCCCTTAAAATAATGCAAATTGGGGTGGCAATTTTCGATACGACACGGCAACCCGATACGAAAATAAACGGGTTTGGGTGACCCGTATAAGAGCACGAGTCATAAACGAGTCGACCCGTTTGACACGATTAATAAACGGGTTGAAGCGGGTCAACCCGTCTAACCCGTTTGACCCGATTAAGTATTGAAGTGTAGTTGGGGCATTTTTTTTTTTAGTTTAAAAAATAATTTTTAATAATCTGGAAGTCTAAAATAAAAGTAATATAAAAAATTTTAAAAAAAAATATTTTTTTTAAAAATTATTATTATTTTTTTTTAGAGAAAAAAATTATTTAAAATATATATAGATAGATATAAACTAAAATTATTTTTTTTTTCTCGAAAAAAAAGAGAGTAGTTACCAACTTACCAAACAAGTAAATTTATATATAATAATTAATAACTAATGTAATAAAAAAAAATAATTAATAACTAATAAGGGACGAAGGAAGCTGGAGCCTGGAAGCATTCATGCATCAAGCATTGCAAAAAAAATAATTAAAAAGAAAGAGAAAAAAAAAAAGGGAGGAAGCCCGCTAGGATTGCTGGATTGGGAGGGAGACAAATTAGTCAAATAGATAAATACAACTGTTAATCTTGATTCTTGTTGGATGGCAAGTGAAGAAATTTTTTTATACTGTTAGTAAAAACAATATTTCTTCTTATTCAGTTTGTGTGGATGTGCTTGGGTGTTAAGTTTATAATAATTAGATATTGCTATATTTGTAGTATTTCGGTATTTAAGATGTACGTGTTAATAATTGATACATTTGATGGAAGACTTGTTTGTGTTCTTAGTAGGGCTGTAAGCTTATTTCGAATAGCCGAACCGAGCTAACCGATTGGGTTTCTTGTAACACCCCGTAATTTTCAAGATATAAATATTTATTTTTATATGTTAATGTGGCCTCTCGAATTTTTATATGTGATAAATTAGCTATGGGTATTTATGTTTATGGTTATATATCTATGTGTATTAATTTTTTTTAGTACAAATTAAGATGTGAATATTTTTATAAACTTAAGTGATGGGATAAATTTGTGTAAGTTTAAATTTTAAAGAATTGATGTGTTTATAATTTAGTAGTGTTTACAGGCCCGTAAATATTCTAAACAATGTATTTAACATAAGAATTAAGTACCTGGGTCATGGGTACCCAATGGGTAACTCATTTTAGTATTTTGCAATGCATTTTGGGGTCATATGATGTATTTTTATGAAGGGGTAAAAATAAAAACGGGATTTAAATATTTGTGTGTGTGTAGTGTACATATATACTTATATTAAAAACCCTAGCCCCCATATTAAAACAAAAAGGGAAGAGAAGAAAAGAGAGAAGAAGAGAGAACAGACGCTTATGTGCGTGTGTATGTGTGTGTGTGTGAGAGAGAGAGAGAAGAAGAAGAAGAAAGGAGAATGGTCTCGGGTTCGTGGGCACGTGCGGAATCGCGGAGCATTCGTGGGTATCGATTTTTTATTAACGAGGTGAGTTAAATTTTTGTGTATCCGAGTATATATATATACACGTATGTATATATACATGTACACGGGAGTAAATTAAATTAGTATATGTAATACCCTATATTTTTGTAAGTGATTATATAAACTAGACCTTGTATGTTTTTATACTTGTATGAGGTTGGCCTTACCCTTGGTATAATTTGGATACCAATCGATTGATAAGTTTTCCAATCGATTGCCTAATTTTGGGTACCAATCGATTGGCAAGTATACCAATCGATTGCTTATGTCAATCGATTGACACTTTATCCAATCGATTGCTTATACCAATCGATTGACTTCTATGCCAATCGATTGGAGGCAGCTGGGCAGATTCTTTTGCTCTGGCTGGGGTTTGTCCACGTGAACACTCTCTTCCTATATATATGAGCCCTTTTTCCTGCGTTTTTCTTTTTAGAAAAATCAGAGAGAGTGAGAGGGAGTGTTTGTGTGTGTTATGTATATATAAACACTCATATATATATATACATATATATATATATATATTCATACACTCACACACACACAGAGATGGATTGAGAGAAGAGAAGAAGACCAGAGAAGAAAGAAGAAGACAGAGGAGAGACACAGCAGAGGAAAGAGAGGGAGAGCACCATTGGAGCTCCAAGCTTCAAAACACATTCCCAAACACGCCCTTAACGTCTAAGGTGAGTTTTAAACTCACTTGGTAGCTTTATATTGGTGTTAGAACATGCTTGGATGAAGAAATGGAGAAGAAACCATGTATTCCCGTTTATATGTTGCTGGGCAGTCTTCACTGTGAAGAAGACGAAGTATCAATCGATTGGTACTCTTACCAATCGATTGACATCTTTCATGTTCCAATCGATTGACACTTTACGCAATCGATTGACATGGATTGTGATCCAATCGATTGAATATTTTATCAATCGATTGATGTCACTTTTATACCAATCGATTGAACCTTCTTCCAATCGATTGATGCCACTTTTATACCAATCGATTGACCTCCATGCCAATCGATTGGAAGTTTCAGAATACTGTTTTCTTATAATAACTGTTTAGTTGTTTATTTAACTGTTCAGTATTTCCCAACATGCTTTATTATTGTAATACAGACATGATAATGAGTTAATGCGGCGTAGGATCGTAGTAATAACAAGATTAATGGATAATGTTTATAACGTTAGATAACGGAATAGTCGTGAATCCTTTGGAGTTGACGTTCATTTCATTCAGAGTAGTCGGGCCACATTGGGATTGTCATGTATCGGAAATAGAGTTGAACTTAAGTAGGTTTGCTAAGATTCGGGAACCTTGCGTGGGCGGGCTTTGGTCGATCATATGTTCTTAAAAGCGGTAGACAGACGAAGGTGTCTATGACTTGCGGTGAACCGGACCATTTGCCTTAAGATAGCCAGATGATCTAATCATATGTTCTTAAAAACGGTAGACAGACGAAGGTGTCTATGACATGCGGTGGACCGTGATCACTGGTAGACGTCGCTAAGTCGTGGCATAGAATGATGTACTGTTGTTTAAAGCGTTATATCCCTGACATGCGGTGGACTGTGCATATGTTCTTAAAAGCGGGGGATGGACTAACATGGTATCCATGACATGCGGTGAACTGTGCATATGTTCTTAAAAGCGGTGGATGAGCAATGGTGTGTTATAGAGTTGAACTACTGTCGAGTCTGTTCCCCTATCTAGACGTGTTATCGGTCTTTTAATGAGTAAAACATTAGTAATCGGATAATCGGTTTGATGTAAAGAAGTTACCCTCACAGAACTCTAACTTGTTTGCGGCTTATAACTTGTAATAACTTCAATAGTTGATACCCTGTTAGTATCTAACTCACTCAGCTTTCATTAAGCTGACGGCGTTTATGCCGCTGGACATTTCTACGTTCCAGCGCACCCTGGTTATGACTATACAGGTGAAGGGCCTGCAGGAGAAGACTACTATGCCGGTGACGGAGTCCATGTGGAGGATTTCCCCGACGGAGGTCAGACCGAAGAAGACTACTACGCCGAGGACTACCTTTATGCCAACTGAAGACTAGACTAGAATTGTAGCTAATTGTCTTTACCGTTTTAGAATCTTTTTTGTAGTCAGGCATATGTTGCCTTGGCATTTGTACTTCCGCTGCCTTATATTTGATTCGAGACTCTGATATGTAATAGTTAGTAACTTCTGTTGACTTTGTGATACGTTGTGATCAGAACCTAGACTTCATTATTGTTACACTATTACTTCTTGTTGCTTAGTACTGCGTGGTGTGGACAATCATGTGACTTCACCTGTCGCTGCCTTTGGACCCAAAAAGGAAATTTTTTTTTCTCTATTTTTGCCGTTCCGGGGCGTGACAGGATTTTTGGTATCAAAGCCTAGGTTGTATACCTTTTCGCTCACAGATTGTCCCACACCATCTGGTCCTAGAACCTTGAGATTCTATAGATGAGTATTAAGATTTGTTCTGACTTAAGGTAGTCCCTTTTTCAGGTAGCATGGCACCGCCGCTGTTCGTTCCAGACGAGTTCGGAGGACACTATGTGTATGAGAAGAGTATTGCGCCAGCAGATCCAGAGTACTATGCCTGGAAGGTTAGACAGAGAGCTATTGCAGAGACAGAGCGAGACATGCAGATCGAGCAGCAGAGATTTGGGACCCATGACCCAGAAGTGATGCGTCAAGAGATGATCTATCGTAAGGAAACATTCAAACGCATCGAGGAGGATTCTCTACTGATGCTACGAGACCGTTCTTCGTACCAGGTTCTACTTGCAGAGGTTAGAGCAGCACCTCCACCCCCACCAGAAGAGGACATGGCTGATGCACCCCCAGCAGATGAGGATCCGGAGGATGATGATGAGAGCGATGGCGATGATGAGCCAGAGGATGCAGATGAGGAGATGGAGGATGAGGAGGACGAGGACACCGATGACGAGGAGCCGGAGTATGATCCAGAGGAGGAGGACCCCGTGGACCCAGCCGGTATGGACGTGCCAGTTGGCGTAGATATTGTAGTTGCAGAGGGTTATCCGATAGAGGAAGAGGAGGTAGCCGCAGACGATGATGCAGGTGATGATGCAGTAGTACCAGTCTTACCAGGAGGAGTTATAGCACAGCTGGCAGCTGAGTGGGCCGCAGAGATGGCTGCACATCCCTATGGATTTGAGATTGGAGCACCGGAGTTGGCACAGGCTATGATACAGGCTGAGGCACTTGCGGCCGCATTTGATGCAGCCCAGGCTGACATGGCCGCTGATGCAGGAGATTTGGGAGCTGTTGTGGAACATGATGGACCCGAGCTGATCGAGGATGTTGTGATAGAGGATGAGGACATGATGGATGACGATGATATGGATGAGGATGATGTTTTGTCTGAGGTTGCCCCAGAGGACGAGGCTTCCATCTATGGATCCGATGTGGACAACTTTTGAGTCCAGTACCTTTAGGACTTAGACTTTTTACGTCTGACTTTAGGACATGTTGTCCGCTTACTTTTGACGCTTACATAGACAGCTATTGACCATAGCCTTTTTGTATAGGTAGCCACCAGTAGTGGTTTTGTGTATATCTTTCTTTTGTTTAGATCTTGTATAGGATCATGTACTACGCGGTACACAGATGATCTGTTGTGTACTCCGCTGTACATCTTTTGGGTATATATATATGGCAGATCGTTTCTCTTGGTTATTTCTGTTATCATCTCATTATTATGTTATGGTTGTGATTTTGATTCATGTTATGCTTTCTGTTATTTAAGTATGATCATTTCCCCGAGGAGATTGTCAGCTAATCGTTAGATCCTTCATAGGTACACCTCACACGGATCACTATGGTGGGACCCACAAGGAACCAAGCACGACTGGGAGCACCCATTCCCGAGGGTATGGACCCAACTGGAGTCTTCGAAGCTTTCATGCAACGGATGGAACACATCGGCGATACCTACAATCATGCCACCAACAACAATGGCAACAACCACTTTGTCCCTCCAAGACAGACAGGCGACAAGCTGTTGGAACGATTTCGTGGCCTGCGACCCGAAAAGTTCGACGGCATGGCAGAGTCCTGGAAAGCAGAGCAATGGATACGAGAGTTGGAGCTAATCTTTGAAGCCCTGGAGTGTAGTGAGCTTGACAAGAGACGTTTAGCCGCATTTCAACTAACTTACTCCACCGCGGACTGGTGGGAGGTTGAGAGAGCCACGATTGGGATTGACGCTGCAAGGAGAATGCCTTGGGAAGTATTCAAGACTCAGTTTCTCGAGAAGTATTTCCCTGAGGACGAAAGAGACCAACAAGAGAGGAATTTTCTGAGTCTAACCCAAGGAAACTGGACAGTTAGGGAGTATACTACACAATTTGAGCGACTTTCCCGTTTCGCTCCGCATATGATGACACCTCCGTCAAGAAGGTCAAGTGATTCCACCAAGGACTCAACCCATACCTCCGGCACATGATGATAGGCCATCTGGGCCAGTCGTTTGAAGGGATTGTCCGTCTTGCTTCAAGTTTGGAAAAGGATGCTTACCCTGTGCAAGGACCACAAGCGAATCGACCTCCACCCAGGACCTTCCAACCAAGGAACTTTCCCGCGCAATCATCAAGGAACAATCAAGGATGGAAACCTCAGACCAACAACTACCAGGGAACCAAGCGTACATGGGATGGGACAAGGAAGCCCCAAGCTAATTTTCCTCGACAACAGAATCAACAGCGAGGACCACCTCAGGCACAGCCCGTCGCCCAGCGACAGAACACTGATGGATGTTTCAACTGTGGAGTGCCCGGACATATTGCAAAGTACTGCACAGCCCCCAAGACCAACCGCCGTAATGACCTCGTCTGCCGCAACTGTAACAAGCCTGGTCACGTAAGCAAGGATTGTCGAGCACCACGTGGAGGCTACTATGGAGCGCCTGCTCAAGGACAGCAAGGACAGCAAGGACAGGTTAGGGTGAATGCCATCATCCCTGACAATGCAGGGTATAATGCGGAGGAACAGCAAAACTTGGAAGGTACACTCAATTTATTTCACTGTCAAGTTAGAGCTTTGTTTGATACCGGTGCCGCCCGTTCTTTCATAGCTATTAAGATGGTGTGTGATTTGGGTTTGTTACCCCTAGCACTTGAGCCGACCCTTAATGGCGTTTCGCCCTTGGGAGTATCCGTTAAGTTAGGTAAGGTGTGCAAGGATTGTCCCTTGACACTAGAGGATAGGAATCTCCCAGCAGACTTGATAGTCCTGTCAATGTCTGAGTTTGACGTGATCCTAGGAATGGATTGGCTTACTAAGTATGGCGCTAACTTGGATTGTGTTAGTCGGACCATTGTCTTTTCGACGCCTGGTTGCCCGCAGATCAGATTTCAGTGCCAACCGTTGAGCGACATGTTTATCACGAACTGCCTAGCCACGATTAAGACTTCAAGCACGGAGCTTACTATCAAGCAGATCCCCGTTATTCAAGACTTTGAAGATGTGTTCCGACGTATCTCAGGACTTCCGCCAAAGAGAGAGATAGACTTCTGCATTGAGTTAGCACCCGAAACGTTGCCGATTTCCAAGACCCCGTATCGGATGGCGCCAATAGAAATGCTAGAATTGAAGAAGCAAGTTCAGGAACTTGAAGACTTAGGTTTTGTTTGCCCCAGTACATCGCCTTGGGGAGCACCATTTTTATTTGTGAAAAAGAAGGACGGAGAGCTACGACTCTGTATCGACTACAGGGAGCTGAATAAGGTCACGATCAAGAATAGGTATCCACTTCCCCGGATAGACGACCTGTTCGATCAACTACAAGGATCAAGGATATTCTCAAAAATCGATTTGCGTTCAGGATACCATCAATTACTAGTTCGGTCGAAAGATATACCGAAAACTGCCTTCAGGACGAGATATGGGCACTACGAATTTCTAGTGATGTCTTTTGGATTGACTAATGCCCCGGCCGTATTCATGGACCTAATGAATAGAGTATTCAGACCCTATCTGGATCAATTCATTATAGTATTCATTGACGACATTCTAATTTATTCAAGGACGGAAGAAGAACATAAGAAGCATCTACAAATTGCTCTACAGACTCTCAGAGACAATAGTCTGTATGCGAAATTCACAAATGTGAATTCTGGCTTCAGGAAGTTAAATTCCTGGGACATGTGATATCACAGGATGGGATTTCTGTAGACTCATCTAAGATCGATGCAGTCTTGAGCTGGAACAGGCCAACCAACGCGACCGAAGTTAGGAGTTTTCTTGGATTGGCTGGGTATTACCGAAAATTTGTGGAAGGATTCTCTAGAATCGCAGGACCGTTGACAAGCCTGACTAGGAAGGAGATGAAGTACGAATGGAATGATAAACATGAGGATGCATTCCGGGAATTGAAAGAGAGACTAACCTCATCACCCGTGCTTGCGATACCTAAGAGTGGTGTACAATTCATAATCTATAGTGATGCATCACACCAAGGACTTGGTTGTGTACTAATTCAAGAGGGGAATGTCATCGTATACGGATCAAGACAATTGAAGCTGCATGAGAAGAACTATCCGACGCACGACTTAGAACTAGCCGCAATCGTGTTCGCCCTGAAGATTTGGAGACACTATTTGTATGGAGAAAAGTTCGACTTGTTCTCAGATCACAAGAGTTTAAGGTACCTGTTCTCTCAGAAGGAGTTGAACATGCGACAACGGAGATGGATGGAACTACTCAAGGACTACGACTTCTCTTTGCAATACCACCCGGGTAAAGCAAATGTTGTAGCCGACGCTCTGAGCCGGAGGCCACGCCTTTTGGTTGCTTCAATTTTGATTAGAGAATGGCGAGCAATGGAGACGTTAGACGAATTCGACCTTCGACCAGTGGAATCAGGAGAAGGACAACACCTTGGATGTCTTGTTGTACAACCGACTCTCATCAGCCGCATCTTGGAAGCTCAACAGTCGAACGAGGATTTAAAGTTATGGTTTGCCAAGATGTCCGCAAAGGAACCCGAGATATGGAGTATTAGTACGGACGGAGCACTGAGATGCAAAGGTAGACTCTGTGTGCCAAATGACGATGGTCTCAGGAAGAACATTCTGGACGAAGCACACAAGTCAAGGATGACTATCCACCCAGGAGGAAACAAGATGTATAAGGACTTGAAGAGAAACTTCTGGTGGCAAGGAATGAAGCGAGAAGTGGCCGAGTATGTATCGCAATGTCTTATTTGCAAACAAGTGAAGGCGGAGCATCAGAAACCACCTGGACTCCTACAACCGCTACCGATTCCCCAATGGAAATGGGAGCACATCACCATGGATTTTGTGGTTGGATTGCCGAAGTCTCAACAAAACCACGACGCTATTTGGGTAATAGTGGATCGACTCACCAAGTCATCACATTTTATCGCCTACAGCATGACGCACCCTGTTGAAAGATTGAGCCGGATGTATCTACAGCAAGTTGTGCGACTGCACGGTGTACCCGTCTCAATAGTTTCAGATCGAGATTCACGCTTTACCGCAGAATTCTGGAAGAGCCTTCAGACAGCAATGGGAACTTCATTGAATTTGAGTTCAGCCTTTCATCCACAGACAGACGGTCAGACAGAACGAGTCAATCAAGTGATGGAGGATATGTTGCGAGCCTGTGTCATTGAATTCGAGAGTTCATGGGAGACGCATCTACCTTTGATCGAGTTTGCCTACAACAACAGCTACCACACGAGCATAGGGATGGCACCGTTTGAAGCTTTGTATGGAAGACCTTGCCGATCGCCGCTGTGTTGGGCCGAAGTCGGAGATACTCAACTACTTAGGCCCGAGATGATTCGAGAAACCAGCGAGAAGATCCAGATTGTACGAGAGAAGATGAAGACAGCGCAATCCAGACACAAGAGCCATGCCGACAAGCGACGGAAAGATCTAGAGTTTGCAGTTGGAGATCATGTACTACTTAAAGTCTCGCCAGTTCGAGGTATCGTCAGATTCGGACAGAAGAAAGGCAAGCTATCGCCGCGATTCATCGGACCGTTCAAGATCCTAGAACGTGTTGGGAAGGTTGCTTATCGACTTGCGTTGCCGCCAAAGATGTCAGGGGTACACAACGTTTTCCACATCAGCATGTTGAGGACGTGTGCCCACAACCCAGCGCACGAGATCAGTTTTGAAGATATCGAGGTGAACGAGAACGTGACCTACAACGAAGGACCAGTGCGTATTCTAGACCGAGGAGTGAAGAAGCTCAGAAACAAGGATATTCCGCTAGTGAAGGTTCAGTGGAAGCACCACGATGAAGGAGAAGCTTCATGGGAATTGGAGTCGGAGATGCAAGAGAAGTTTCCATTTTTGTTTTAACCCAGTTTATTTCGGATTTCGGGGACGAAATCTTTTATGAGTGGTGGATGATGTAATACCCTGTATTTTTGTAAGTGATTATATAAACTAGACCTTGTATGTTTTTATACTTGTATGAGCTTGGCCTTACCCTTGGTATAATTTGGATACCAATCGATTGATAAGTTTTCCAATCGATTGCCTTATTTTGGGTACCAATCGATTGGCAAGTATACCAATCGATTGCTTATGTCAATCGATTGACACTTTATCCAATCGATTGCTTATACCAATCGATTGACTTCTATGCCAATCGATTGGAGGCAGCTGGGCAGATTCTTTTGCTCTGGCTGGGGTTTGTCCACGTGAACACTCTCTCCCTATATATATGAGCCCTTTTTCCTGCGTTTTTCTTTTTAGAAAAATCAGAGAGAGTGAGAGGGAGTGTTTGTGTGTGTTATGTATATATAAACACTCATATATATATATATACACATATATATATATTCATACACTCACACACACACAGAGATGGATTGAGAGAAGAGAAGAAGACCAGAGAAGAAAGAAGAAGAAGAAAGAAGAATACAGAGGAGAGACACAGCAGAGGAAAGAGAGGGAGAGCACCATTGGAGCTCCAAGCTTCAAAACACATTCCCAAACACGCCCTTAACGTCTAAGGTGAGTTTTAAACTCACTTGGTAGCTTTATATTGGTGTTAGAACATGCTTGGATGAAGAAATGGAGAAGAACCCATGTATTCCCGTTTATATGTTGCTGGGCAGTCTTCACTGTGAAGAAGATGAAGTATCAATCGATTGGTACTCTTACCTATCGATTGACATCTTTCATGTTCCAATCGATTGACACTTTACGCAATCGATTGACATGGATTGTGATCCAATCGATTGAATATTTTATCAATCGATTGATGTCACTTTTATACCAATCGATTGAACCTTCTTCCAATCGATTGATGCCACTTTTATACCAATCGATTGACCTCCATGCCAATCGATTGGAAGTTTTAGAATACTGTTTTCATATAATAACTGTTTAGTTGTTTATTTAACTGTTCAGTATTTCCCAGAATGCTTTATTATTGTAATACAGACATGATAATGAGTTAATGCGGCGTAGGATCGTAGTAATAACAAGATTAATGGATAATGTTTATAACGTTAGATAACGGAATAGTCGTGAATCCTTTGGAGTTGACGTTCATTTCATTCAGAGTAGTCGGGCCACATTGGGATTGTCATGTATCGGAAATAGAGTTGAACTTAAGTAGGTTTGCTAAGATTCGGGAACCTTGCGTGGGCGGGCTTTGGTCGATCATATGTTCTTAAAAGCGGTAGACAGACGAAGGTGTCTATGACTTGCGGTGAACCGGACCATTTGCCTTAAGATAGCCAGATGATCTAATCATATGTTCTTAAAAGCGGTAGACAGACGAAGGTGTCTATGACATGCGGTGGACCGTGATCACTGGTAGACGTCACTAAGTCGTGGCATAGAATGATGTACTGTTGTTTAAAGCGTTATATCCCTGACATGCGGTGGACTGTGCATATGTTCTTAAAAGCGGGGGATGGACTAACGTGGTATCCATGACATGCGGTGAACTGTGCATATGTTCTTAAAAGCGGTGGATGAGCAATGGTGTGTTATAGAGTTGAACTACTGTCGAGTCTGTTCCCCTATCTAGACGTGTTATCGGTCTTATAATGAGTAAAATATTAGTAATCGGATAATCGGTTTGATGTAAAGAAGTTACCCTCACAGAACTCTAACTTGTTTGCGGCTTATAACTTGTAATAACTTCAATAGTTGATACCCTGTTAGTATCTAACTCACTCAGCTTTCATTAAGCTGACGGCGTTTATGCCGCTGGACATTTCTACATTCCAGCGCACCCTGGTTATGACTATACAGGTGAAGGGCCTGCAGGAGAAGACTACTATGCCGGTGACGGAGTCCCTGTGGAGGATTTCCCCGACGGAGGTCAGACCGAAGAAGACTACTATGCCGAGGACTACCTTTATGCCAACTGAAGACTAGACTAGAATTGTAGCTAATTGTCTTTACCGTTTTAGAATCTTTTTTGTAGTCAGGCATATGTTGCCTTGGCATTTGTACTTCCGCTGCCTTATATTTGATTCGAGACTCTGATATGTAATAGTTAGTAACTTCTGTTGACTTTGTGATACGTTGTGATCAGAACCTAAACTTCATTATTGTTGCACTATTACTTCTTGTTGCTTAGTACTGCGTGGTGTGGACAATTATGTGACTTCATCCGTCGCTGCCTTTGGACCCAAAAAGGAAATTTTTTTTTCTCTATTTTTGCCGTTCCGGGGCGTGACAGTATATGTTTAATTTAATTATTAGGGTTAAATCTTTGTAATGGATACGTTGTTATTGTTGAAGTAACCTAGATATTTTCTTTTTCCTTCGTGTGACTTTGTAATTATGACATTAGGGTATTCGAAAGGGTTAGGTAAATAGTTAGTTTGATAAAACCATATGTGAAATATTCATGGTGATTAAGAAATATATGTGAAATTCGTTTTTTTGTAATTTATACAGTTGCAGAAACTTGAGAAAATTATTAGAAAATCGTAACTTTGAATTTGAACATTTTGTCCACCTTGGTCTGTAGGAAACGCGATTCTGCACACTTTTCGTCTAATGGAGTTTTTCCTGATTCTGCACCGTTTGGGCAGAAATTGAAGATTTCAGTAGCAGTTTTTAGTATATTAAAATGTACGAAATTGGAGAAATATGATTCGTTGTGTTTATTTTTATTCGTTCGTATGACTTAACGAAAATTACTTAGAGATACATGAATTCTCATATAATGTTGATTATAAAAAAAAATGAGTGATAGTCATTAACGTTGAGTCCGATGAAAATATTGTGGAATGATTGTTATAATACTTTACGATATGAGAATTTGAATTTTTATTATGGGTTTTATGTAGGCTAATATTGAATGTTGGGTTGAGGTTATTGTACCTGAAATAATTGACCTTATTGTGTGGTCATTTTGATAACAATGAGTAAATTAGATACGTTGGATATTATATTGGGGATCTTGTAATTTGATTAAAAATTATTGAGGGTAGAATTGTTACGGGTTAATTGATAAAACCCTCTATTGTAAGAAATTGGAATACATCTAAAAGTTAGAGATGTGATTGGATTTAGAGACGGAACTATGTGATAAACGTGAAATTCACAATTATTGGGATAATACGCACGATA
Source organism: Hydrangea macrophylla (assembly GCA_033977485.1). Lineage (NCBI taxonomy): Eukaryota > Viridiplantae > Streptophyta > Magnoliopsida > Cornales > Hydrangeaceae > Hydrangea > Hydrangea macrophylla. Next base: position 78,955,807 of record CM066984.1, on the reverse strand, counting down.
AGTGATAATTGCAACATGGTTCTTTAGTGTTCACCGTTCCCCGTTGTTGTGTTATTATTTTTGGTAGCTCGCACTCTTTTGCCAGTGGCTTCGTGATCAAGCTGGCTTAAGACTTGTTGAGTGTACTTTTTGCCAGTGGCTTCGTGATCAAGCTGGCCTAAGCCTTATGCTCGACTTATATTGTATAGACGTCTTGACATATTGACCAGCCGTCCGTTGTGTATACCTGGTTTGGTTGATACCCCAACCAAACTGGCACCGGAGTGGGTGTTGGTAGTATGTCCGGGCACACATGGGATATATGTGTGGGCTGTACCATGGAGGGTGGCCAAGTGGTGAACCTAAGGAACACAAAGATAATTAAAGGTTAATAAATAATGACAATGGAGTATTTCATAAGACTGATAAGTTTGGAATAATTAATGCGACGTTTAAGTTAGAATGTGGAAATGTTGTTTACAGACTTGTTTGCTTGGTTTGTAATAATTATATATTACAGGATGGTGGGTCCACTAACTTTTATGCAGGGCTGACTCACCATAGATATCCGACTGGTAAGTATTCAGTTGTGTTTATTCGGGGTTGGAGGCACTGCCACCACATTGAAGGAAACTACCGTTCTGTCCTGAATGTGCGTGGAACTACTGTTCTAACCCGACATGAATTATGTGTGATGACATTGTTTATTTTCTGTGCAACGATATTGTATGATATGAGGTGGTTATGTTTTTCTTTGCGAGTACTTTTGGGAGTCTATGGGACACCGTTGTTCCCTAAGACTCGTTTTATATTTTTTTGTTAACTCATACCAGTATTTATATACTGACCTGGGTGCGTAATGCATTCAGTGCGTTTCTATATGAAATGTAGTCGAATGTATATGCAGGTTTAGTATTTGGAGATTTTCTTTGGAGCTTCGTTTTGGGTGAAGAGATTGTCGTGGTGTTGTTTATTATTAGAGTTGTACTTATTTTTTTTTTGTACTTTATTTTATTTCTGGCAGTGTGGGCCACATGTGTATAATTGTAATAAGGATTATATATTGGGTGTTGGGAACGTTGTAGTTGTTCTGACCAATGGATGAATGGATTTTTATGCTTATTTATTTTCTTTCCACTGAACTCTGTAAAGAGGGTTTTATGGAATGAATATAATGTTTCTTTTGTTAATCGAAAGGATATAATATGTGGAATGGAGCTTAATTTCTTTTATAATGAAAACGAATGTTTGAGAATTCAAGTTTAATAAAAAAGAGTTTTTTTTTTTAACACAAAATCACATGTTCTTATTTAATGAGTATAAAATACTGTTTTCAATAATTATTTATTAGCCTATGTGAGGGTGTCACTCTCGGTGTTTTGGAAATTGAATATTAGTCTGGATACATGCTCTGGATTAAATATTTGGTTGTCCAAAAATCGGGGTGTGACATTTCTTAAATTACTTACAACTAAAAAATTGATCTGATCATCAAAATTGGCAAAATAGATCGAACCGACCACTTCGGTTGATTTTCAAAACATGAAAAAAAAAATCAAAAATCGATTCGATTCGATTCGATTCGATTCGATTCGATCCGATCCGATCCGAACCGAACCGAAGACACCCTACACGGGTTAAACGGGTGACCCGTATATGACCCGACACGATTATAACCCGACACGATTATGACACGTTAAGAATGGCACGATTATAACACGACACGACAATGACCCGACACAATTATGACCCGACACAACCCGATTGCCACCCCTTGCATTGTTTTCTAAATCTGATTCCCAAATTTGAATTTCAAATGACTTAATAATTCTACTATATATATTTTGGTAACTGTGGGTGTCTGGACTAGCTTGCGCGCACCTTAACTAATCTCACGAGGTCAGTGTGTCCGGGTAAATCACATGTGGCCTGTGTTTGGAACGTACTGAATAAACTGTTATGCTGTCTTGTATTTGAAACTGGATAAAATTGTACTATATGTTGTGGTAATAATTGATAGTACCATATGCCACTATATATATATATATATTAGAATTGACACATGAGATTCAAGTTTGGAATTTACACTTGTAATTGAAGAGATGAAAAAGTTCTCTTAAAAAGCGAAAGCCAATCCACATCTGACATCTTGTTTAGTTGTATGACCAACCTGTATACTTTCTTTCGGCGCGTTCTGTAGTGGGGCGAAGCAGATTTGCTTCACGTGGAGAATACCACCAATCCATGTGGCAAGTATGGATTGGTTGATAAAGAGAAAAGCTGAGCTCATTTAATGAGCTTTGCAACTTGTTGACAGGTGCATTAAATGAGTTACAACCTACTACACCCGGTTTGGACTTTCCTTAACTTAGTTTGAACCTTGTTAAGAGTTGTTTGTACATTGCTAGTTATTTATAGGAGTGCATTTTTGCTCACTAAAAAAATGGTTCATCAATGTTCACTCAAGCATCTCATTGACCAATGGAATGTTTGGGTGAGCATTGGTGAACCATTTTTTGGGTGAGCAAAAACATTTTCTATAAAGAAATGTGTTAAATATGGAAAATAGTAAGCTCGCTATATTGTACTTTATGGAATAAATGTTGTACACAAGTAAATAAAATTCAAGTTTGTAAAAAAAAAAAAAGTAAATAGTTGGTTTGGACTTTCCTAAAGGTTGTATGGACTTTGATAAAGCTTGGTTAAGAGTGCATTTTTGCTCACTCAAAAAATAGTTCCTCACCCAAGCATCTCATTGACCAATGGGATGCTTGGATCCCACTGCATTGACCAATGGGATGCTTGGGTGAGCATTGGTGAACCATTTTTTGGGTGAGCAAAAGTATTTTCTATAAAGAAATGTGTTAAATATGGAAAATAGCAAGCTCGCTATGTTGTACCTTATGGAATAAATGTTGTACACAAGTAAATAAAATTCAAGTTTGTAAAAAAAAAAAGTAAATAATTGGTTTGGACTTTCTTAAGGGTTGTATGGACTTTGATAAAGCTTGGTTGGACTTTGCAAAGAAATGTGCCAAATTTGCAAAATACTAAACATCACTATATTGTACCTAATGGAATAAATGTTGTACACAACCAACTAAAGTCCAACTACCAGCCATAGACTGAAAAAGGTACAAGAATTTAAGGTTTGTTTGGAGGTACAAGAATTTAAGGTTGTTTGCTTTGCTTTTATTAAGGTTGTTGCATTAAACATCATTTAATATGCCAACAACCAACTTTGGAGGCAAAGCTTGGACTTTTTAAAGAGACATCTGAAGAAGAATGTTGAATGGAAAAACATTTAACTTTCACCCTCTCTCATTTTCACTACATCTTTGTATTTTTTGTTTTACCTTACAAACATATATAAATTTCATTCCATTTCAACTCTAGTTCAAGATAGAAGACCACTCAAGTGAAGTTCTAATTTGAGAAGGCAAACATATCTTCATTTTACAGGTATTTTACAACTATTGTGAATAAGTTTGTTGTACAAAATATTGTTATGAGTAATGCGCATCACTGAAAGAATAAAAACATCATTCAATCAAAGTCACTTTAAATATATTAAGTAAAAATAACTTTAACTATAATATCTTTCAATTATTTCTTTCTTTATGTAATATATCTTGTATATAATAGCACAAACACAACACAAATGAGTAGATTGCATTATTAGGAAAATAGATCGTCAAATGTTCCTTACAAAAGTCCACATGTTTCTTACGAAAGTCCAAAAGTTCGTTACTAAGGTCCAACTGTTCCTTACAAAAGTCCGAATGTTTCTTACGAAAGTCCAAATGTTCGTTACTAAGGTCCAACTGTTCGTTACAAAAGTCCAAATGTTTCTTACGAAAGTCCAAATATTTCTTTAAGAAAGTTCAAATTTTCTTTGAAAGGTACAAGAAGTTCCTTACGAAAGTCCAGATGATCCTTATCAAGGTACAAGTATAGGCAGTGTGCATTCAAAAAAATGTCCAAATATTTCTTAAGAAAGTCCAAATGATCCTTATAAAAGTACAAAGGTTTCTTATAAAGAAATATGTTAAATATGGAAAATAGTAAGCTCACTATATTGTACCTTATAGAATAAATGTTGAATAGAAGTAAATAAAATTCAAGTTTGTAAAAAGTAAATAGTTTCTTACTAAGGTCCAAATGTTTCTTAAGAAAGTTCAAATGTTCCTTATTAAAGTCCAAGTGTAACATAATAAAGTCCATATGTTGCTTAAGAAAGTCCAAATATTCCTTAAGAAAGTCCAAGTGAAATGAATAATACATAGTGCATTGAAAAGCAACACCTCAAAAAACTAAGCATCACCGTAGAATTCAAGACAACATATGGAATCAAAATCTGTTGATAGGCAATCAGGAAGATAGTTCCGAAAATCACCATCAACATCGTCGTCACTATAATCCGACAGCTCAGGGTCTGAAGCGAAATTTGGATTTTCTTCAATCTCTGCAATAGCATCGGAGGGGTCATAGTAATTCTTCTTTTCATCTTCAATCATGTGAAAACGCATTAATCTAAGATTCATCTGATCGAGTTCTCGTGTTATACGTTTTATCATCTCATCGTTATCCACATTAGGATTTTGCACCATGTCAGCAGAACGAGCTTTGGGTACTCGTAATCCATGCCAACGACAATAGACCTCAGCGTCACGCCTTCTGTTGACCAAGTTTGGCCATCTCAGTAAATGATCATTAACAAGCCAACTTGGTAGTAGGCGAGATTGGGTTTCACCGATGAAAACATGCCCATGGCTTGATAGTGGCACGTGGGTATTAATGGGTTCATTGAGAAAAGGACGTTTTTCTCCATACCACATTTGACCAGTATGATCTACGTAAGATCCAACTATTTGCCAATGTAACGCTAAATAATTTCCCCTTCCTCTTCCTGCACCTCTCCCCCTTCCTCTTCCTGCATCTCTCACCCTTCCTCTTCCTGCACCTCTATTCATCGTAACGTGATCTGAGTTAGTAGAAAAGTTATCTTCTCATTCAACTTACTACTTTTTATAGGGTATAATTTGATGTTTATATTGATCACGGACGCATTTCACGGGTGTAGACTAGTCACTGACTAAGCAGTGACTAGCCTTAATCAATAGGACGGTACAGACTAGTCATTTGACTGAGCAGTGACTAGTCTTAATCAATAGGGCAGTACAGACTAGTCACTGAATGAGCAGTGACTAGCCTTAATCAATAGGGCGGTACAGACTAGTCACTGAATGAGCAGTGACTAGCCTTAATCAATAGGGCAGTACAGACTAGTCACTGACTGAGCAGTGACTAGCCTTAATCAATAGGGCGGTACAGACTAGTCACTGACATAAAAATAATGAGTTTCTTAAGAAAATTCAACTTTTTCTTAATAAGGTACGAAACATCTGTTAAGAAAGTCCTCTATTCCTTAATAAGGTACAAGTGTTTCCTTAATAAGGTACAAGTGTTTCCTTAAGAAAGTCCAAATGTTCCTTAGTTGGATTTCCATTCATATCATCATTGTTTATTAAAAATTACCAATTATTGTTTTAAGAAAGGTTGATTTATTAACAGGTGTGTAATTTTTTTACAGGTTGAATTATAATGGACCAGTATATTGATTTAACCAATGATTCTGACTTCCATTTCAACGATGGTGTGGATTTAACCGAAGATGACCACGATGAAAAATAATACACATTTGGTGGATTTGAACGAGAATATGCTATGGATGAAGAAGGTCCAGAAGTGGTACAACCTAGCTTTGACTTTGATGAGGTTAACGTAAGGTCAGACATGACTGAAGCAGAAGTCATGGCCATGAAATTCATATCCGTGGAGGAAGCTGATAATTGGTACAATACTTATGCTAAAGTCATGGGCTTCAGTGTCCGAAAAAATGCTAAGAAGTGTGATCAAAATGGAAATGTTCAATCTAGAAGGTGGTATTGTTCTAAAGAGGGGTCCAGAATGAAGAGGTGGATAGACATGGCTAATAGGAAGCGCGAGGCAAAGTCCATTTCAAGGTGTAATTGTAAGGCCACTTTTCGTATCAAATCAATTAAACAAAACTCAGAGTATGAGGTTGCTGAATTTGTTAAAGAACATAACCATTCGCTAGCACCACCGCAATGTGTGTCTTTTCTCCGCTCACATCGTAAGGTGGATGGTCCTGCTAAAGCGCAAGTAAGTTCGATGCGTAGCGTTGGAATCCAAATAGGTAAAGTTATGGACTTCATGGTACACCAGTCCGGGGGTTATGAGAATGTAAGTATAGAAGGCCAACATTGAGGTGGAATGTTATTTACCATCCATCAGACGACAGGCTAGAGTGTTCGTGTATGTTGTTCACGAGTGTGGGGATACCTTGTTGCCATATTATATCTGTAATGAAATTTGAGCATCTTACAGAAATCCCACACAATTGCATCATGCAAAGGTGGATTAAAACTGACAATGATTTGATGAATGAAATGGCATCAAAGACGATTCCAGACACAGAGACTCGAATCATGCGGCGCGGCATCCTTAGCGCGACTTGCGATGAGATAACGGACTATGCAACCCGTACGAACGAAGGATGGCTGGAGTGTAGACAAGGTTTGGATGTTTTAAATGCTCGTATGAAAGACCTGTCTATGAATAGGAACAAACCATACGGAGGTCAAACGAGTGGAGTACATTTTGGTGTTCGTGATCCCAAAGTTGTTGAAACAAAGGGAAGTAACAAACAATCAAGTAGGCGATGCACCAACTGCAGGTACAATCTCAACATACTTAGAAAGTTCAAACAATCCTTATCAAGGTACAAATGTTTCTTACAAAAGTCCAAATATTTCTTAATAAAGTTCATAGGTCCCTTAGTAAAGTCCAAATGTTTCTTTAAGAAAGTTCAAATTTTCTTTGAAAGGTACAAGAAGTTCCTTTAAAAAGTCCAAAGGATCCTTATCAAGGTACAAGGATAGGCAGTTTGCATTCAAAAGAAAGTTCAAATGTTTCTTAAGAAAGTCCAAATGATCCTTATCAAGGTACAAATGTTTCTTACAAAAGTCCAAATATTTCTTAATAAAGTCCATAGGTCCCTTAGTAAAGTCCAAATGTTTCTTTAAGAAAGTTCAAATTTTCTTTGAAAGGTACAAGAAGTTCCTTTGAAAAGTCCAAAGGATCCTTATCAAGGTACAAGGATAGGCAGTTTGCATTCAAAAGAAAGTTCAAATGTTTCTTAAGAAAGTCCAAATGATCCTTATCAAGGTACAAATGTTTCTTACAAAAGTCCAAATATTTCTTAATAAAGTCCATAAGTCCCTTAGTAAAGTCCAAATGTTTCTTTAAGAAAGTTCAAATTTTCTTTGAAAGGTACAAGAAGTTCCTTTAAAAAGTCCAAAGGATCCTTATCAAGGTACAAGGATAGGCAGTTTGCATTCAAAAGAAAGTTCAAATGTTTCTTAAGAAAGTCCAAATGATCCTTATCAAGGTACAAATGTTTCTTACAAAAGTCCAAATATTTCTTAATAAAGTCCATAGGTCCCTTAGTAAAGTCCAAATGTTTCTTTAAGAAAGTTCAAATTTTCTTTGAAAGGTACAAGAAGTTCCTTTAAAAAGTCCAAAGGATCCTTATCAAGGTACAAGGATAGGCAGTTTGCATTCAAAAGAAAGTTCAAATGTTTCTTAAGAAAGTCCAAATGATCCTTATCAAGGTACAAATGTTTCTTACAAAAGTCCAAATATTTCTTAATAAAGTCCATAAGTCCCTTAGTAAAGTCCAAAGAAGTTAATACAAGAAGTTCCTTTCATCCTAATTTGAACTCCTTTCATCCTAACAATGCAAAAAAGTTACACAATTTTGCCAATCAAGGCACAAAAACTATACACACAAAACTGTCCATTTAAACATCTACACTAAAAATCAAATCAATGGAAGAAAATCATCGCTCTGCTAATCTCCTTCATGAACCTGCATACAAGAACAAAATTCAAATCAATGGAAGAAAATCTTTTGTTTATGTTCAAAAAATTTTAGAGTCAATCTACAGGGGAGAAGGACACACAAGAACGAGATGCCCAAAATCAAAGCCGCGTGCATCTACTGAAGAAGAAGAAGGTTTTGTGCATGACGACCAGACAAGAAAAAATGCGAATGCAAACCATACGAGCAATAAGCGCAGAAATATGCATGATGCATCGCCAACACAATTCCAATTCGACTTAAATAGCACAGATGCTCAATTTATGTGGCAAAGTAGTGGAACAAGTGAACAAGCAAGCGAGGTCAGTTAACATACTATTCAATGAGTTTGTTAATTCACATAATGCACATAATGCCCATCTAATACCCATTGTTCTATCTAATCACAGGCTCGCAGGGATTATTCATGGGAATATAACCACTACCATCCAACATTTCCATTCATATAATGATGCTGTTCTTGGATTCAAATATTACCTCTGATCCAAAATAATGTCGTGCGCTGGAGCTCATCTGGCCCTTGCCCTCCATAATAGTTTGCTGCAAATTACCCAAAATCTTAATTAAAACCTATACTCATATCACATATTCCTATATACCAAGGATACTAGAAGAAATATAATTAGTCTATTACCGCAACAAACGTCGGCATATACCAATGCCACTGCCTCCCATCTGGTCGCTTGTTCTTGGCATCATATGTTAGTTTCCCGACCATGCAATTTATAATCTAGCATAGGTAAGTGTTAATTGTGAGATATGTTTGTGAGATAGGTGTTAATTTGAATGACTCTAGAGTTTTGAGTTTTGTACCATGTCATTGACCCATTTCCCCTCCTTAAGGAACAACAAGCTAGCACGATCCGCAAACTCCATGTGTGATCGTATAAGTATCTTGCTGCATTTGTATTTAACAGAGTTCATATCATTTCATATCATAAACAATATGTACTAGAGTAAACAAGAGTTCATACTTACTCATTAGGGAGCTTGGGATCGCAGATGAAGCGGATTATCTTCTCTTCTTGTTCACTAAACTTCCTTATTCTAACACCGACGGCGGAAGGCTTGACATTTTTTTTTGGCTTTGTAGCCTTCCTCAACAAGTTTTGCTCCACATTTAAGTATGGAGACACACATTGTTTCCCCGGTCTCCGTTCCGCAGTTACCCGAGTTCTCCTCATACGTGGAGAACAAGAGCCCTCGTCTTCAATATCCATGCACAATCCCCAGTCTTGATGGATATTGAAGACGAGGGCTCTTGTTCTCCACGTATGAGGAGAACTCGGGTAACTGCGGAACGGAGACCGGGGAAACAATGTGTGTCTCCATACTTAAATGTGGAGCAAAACTTGTTGAGGAAGGCTACAAAGCCAAAAAAAAATGTCAAGCCTTCCGCCGTCGGTGTTAGAATAAGGAAGTTTAGTGAACAAGAAGAGAAGATAATCCGCTTCGTCTGCGATCCCAAGCTCCCTAATGAGTAAGTATGAACTCTTGTTTACTCTAGTACATATTGTTTATGATATGAAATGATATGAACTCTGTTAAATACAAATGCAGCAAGATACTTATACGATCACACATGGAGTTTGCGGATCGTGCTAGCTTGTTGTTCCTTAAGGAGGGGAAATGGGTCAATGACATGGTACAAAACTCAAAACTCTAGAGTCATTCAAATTAACACCTATCTCACAAACATATCTCACAATTAACACTTACCTATGCTAGATTATAAATTGCATGGTCGGGAAACTAACATATGATGCCAAGAACAAGCGACCAGATGGGAGGCAGTGGCATTGGTATATGCCGACGTTTGTTGCGGTAATAGACTAATTATATTTCTTCTAGTATCCTTGGTATATAGGAATATGTGATATGAGTATAGGTTTTAATTAAGATTTTGGGTAATTTGCAGCAAACTATTATGGAGGGCAAGGGCCAGATGAGCTCCAGCGCACGACATTATTTTGGATCAGAGGTAATATTTTAATCCAAGAACAGCATCATTATATGAATGGAAATGTTGGATGGTGGTGGTTATATTCCCATGAATAATCCCTGCGAGCCTGTGATTAGATAGAACAATGGGTATTAGATGGGCATTATGTGCATTATGTGAATTAACAAACTCATTGAATAGTATGTTAACTGACCTCGCTTGCTTGTTCACTTGTTCCACTACTTTGCCACATAAATTGAGCATCTGTGCTATTTAAGTCGAATTGGAATTGTGTTGGCGATGCATCATGCATATTTCTGCGCTTATTGCTCGTATGGTTTGCATTCGCATTTTCTCTTGTCTGGTCGTCATGCACAAAACCTTCTTCTTCTTCAGTAGATGCACGCGGCTTTGATTTTGGGCATCTCGTTCTTGTGTGTCCTTCTCCCCTGTAGATTGACTCTAAAATTTTTTGAACATAAACAAAAGATTTTCTTCCATTGATTTGAATTTTGTTCTTGTATGCAGGTTCATGAAGGAGATTAGCAGAGCGATGATTTTCTTCCATTGATTTGATTTTTAGTGTAGATGTTTAAATGGACAGTTTTGTGTGTATAGTTTTTGTGCCTTGATTGGCAAAATTGTGTAACTTTTTTGCATTGTTAGGATGAAAGGAGTTCAAATTAGGATGAAAGGAACTTCTTGTATTAACTTCTTTGGACTTTACTAAGGGACTTATGGACTTTATTAAGAAATATTTGGACTTTTGTAAGAAACATTTGTACCTTGATAAGGATCATTTGGACTTTCTTAAGAAACATTTGAACTTTCTTTTGAATGCAAACTGCCTATCCTTGTACCTTGATAAGGATCCTTTGGACTTTTTAAAGGAACTTCTTGTACCTTTCAAAGAAAATTTGAACTTTCTTAAAGAAACATTTGGACTTTACTAAGGGACCTATGGACTTTATTAAGAAATATTTGGACTTTTGTAAGAAACATTTGTACCTTGATAAGGATCATTTGGACTTTCTTAAGAAACATTTGAACTTTCTTTTGAATGCAAACTGCCTATCCTTGTACCTTGATAAGGATCCTTTGGACTTTTTAAAGGAACTTCTTGTACCTTTCAAAGAAAATTTGAACTTTCTTAAAGAAACATTTGGACTTTACTAAGGGACTTATGGACTTTATTAAGAAATATTTGGACTTTTGTAAGAAACATTTGTACCTTGATAAGGATCATTTGGACTTTCTTAAGAAACATTTGAACTTTCTTTTGAATGCAAACTGCCTATCCTTGTACCTTGATAAGGATCCTTTGGACTTTTCAAAGGAACTTCTTGTACCTTTCAAAGAAAATTTGAACTTTCTTAAAGAAACATTTGGACTTTACTAAGGGACCTATGGACTTTATTAAGAAATATTTGGACTTTTGTAAGAAACATTTGTACCTTGATAAGGATCATTTGGACTTTCTTAAGAAACATTTGAACTTTCTTTTGAATGCAAACTGCCTATCCTTGTACCTTGATAAGGATCCTTTGGACTTTTTAAAGGAACTTCTTGTACCTTTCAAAGAAAATTTGAACTTTCTTAAAGAAACATTTGGACTTTACTAAGGGACCTATGAACTTTATTAAGAAATATTTGGACTTTTGTAAGAAACATTTGTACCTTGATAAGGATTGTTTGAACTTTCTAAGTATGTTGAGATTGTACCTGCAGTTGGTGCATCGCCTACTTGATTGTTTGTTACTTCCCTTTGTTTCAACAACTTTGGGATCACGAACACCAAAATGTACTCCACTCGTTTGACCTCCGTATGGTTTGTTCCTATTCATAGACAGGTCTTTCATACGAGCATTTAAAACATCCAAACCTTGTCTACACTCCAGCCATCCTTCGTTCGTACGGGTTGCATAGTCCGTTATCTCATCGCAAGTCGCGCTAAGGATGCCGCGCCGCATGATTCGAGTCTCTGTGTCTGGAATCGTCTTTGATGCCATTTCATTCATCAAATCATTGTCAGTTTTAATCCACCTTTGCATGATGCAATTGTGTGGGATTTCTGTAAGATGCTCAAATTTCATTACAGATATAATATGGCAACAAGGTATCCCCACACTCGTGAACAACATACACGAACACTCTAGCCTGTCGTCTGATGGATGGTAAATAACATTCCACCTCAATGTTGGCCTTCTATACTTACATTCTCATAACCCCCGGACTGGTGTACCATGAAGTCCATAACTTTACCTATTTGGATTCCAACGCTACGCATCGAACTTACTTGCGCTTTAGCAGGACCATCCACCTTACGATGTGAGCGGAGAAAAGACACACATTGCGGTGGTGCTAGCGAATGGTTATGTTCTTTAACAAATTCAGCAACCTCATACTCTGAGTTTTGTTTAATTGATTTGATACGAAAAGTGGCCTTACAATTACACCTTGAAATGGACTTTGCCTCGCGCTTCCTATTAGCCATGTCTATCCACCTCTTCATTCTGGACCCCTCTTTAGAACAATACCACCTTCTAGATTGAACATTTCCATTTTGATCACACTTCTTAGCATTTTTTCGGACACTGAAGCCCATGACTTTAGCATAAGTATTGTACCAATTATCAGCTTCCTCCACGGATATGAATTTCATGGCCATGACTTCTGCTTCAGTCATGTCTGACCTTACGTTAACCTCATCAAAGTCAAAGCTAGGTTGTACCACTTCTGGACCTTCTTCATCCATAGCATATTCTCGTTCAAATCCACCAAATGTGTATTGTTTTTCATCGTGGTCATCTTCGGTTAAATCCACACCATCGTTGAAATGGAAGTCAGAATCATTGGTTAAATCAATATACTGGTCCATTATAATTCAACCTGTAAAAAAATTACACACCTGTTAATAAATCAACCTTTCTTAAAACAATAATTGGTAATTTTTAATAAACAATGATGATATGAATGGAAATCCAACTAAGGAACATTTGGACTTTCTTAAGGAAACACTTGTACCTTATTAAGGAAACACTTGTACCTTATTAAGGAATAGAGGACTTTCTTAACAGATGTTTCGTACCTTATTAAGAAAAAGTTGAATTTTCTTAAGAAACTCATTATTTTTATGTCAGTGACTAGTCTGTACCGCCCTATTGATTAAGGCTAGTCACTGCTCAGTCAGTGACTAGTCTGTACTGCCCTATTGATTAAGGCTAGTCACTGCTCATTCAGTGACTAGTCTGTACCGCCCTATTGATTAAGGCTAGTCACTGCTCATTCAGTGACTAGTCTGTACTGCCCTATTGATTAAGACTAGTCACTGCTCAGTCAAATGACTAGTCTGTACCGTCCTATTGATTAAGGCTAGTCACTGCTTAGTCAGTGACTAGTCTACACCCGTGAAATGCGTCCGTGATCAATATAAACATCAAATTATACCCTATAAAAAGTAGTAAGTTGAATGAGAAGATAACTTTTCTACTAACTCAGATCACGTTACGATGAATAGAGGTGCAGGAAGAGGAAGGGTGAGAGATGCAGGAAGAGGAAGGGGGAGAGGTGCAGGAAGAGGAAGGGGAAATTATTTAGCGTTACATTGGCAAATAGTTGGATCTTACGTAGATCATACTGGTCAAATGTGGTATGGAGAAAAACGTCCTTTTCTCAATGAACCCATTAATACCCACGTGCCACTATCAAGCCATGGGCATGTTTTCATCGGTGAAACCCAATCTCGCCTACTACCAAGTTGGCTTGTTAATGATCATTTACTGAGATGGCCAAACTTGGTCAACAGAAGGCGTGACGCTGAGGTCTATTGTCGTTGGCATGGATTACGAGTACCCAAAGCTCGTTCTGCTGACATGGTGCAAAATCCTAATGTGGATAACGATGAGATGATAAAACGTATAACACGAGAACTCGATCAGATGAATCTTAGATTAATGCGTTTTCACATGATTGAAGATGAAAAGAAGAATTACTATGACCCCTCCGATGCTATTGCAGAGATTGAAGAAAATCCAAATTTCGCTTCAGACCCTGAGCTGTCGGATTATAGTGACGACGATGTTGATGGTGATTTTCGGAACTATCTTCCTGATTGCCTATCAACAGATTTTGATTCCATATGTTGTCTTGAATTCTACGGTGATGCTTAGTTTTTTGAGGTGTTGCTTTTCAATGCACTATGTATTATTCATTTCACTTGGACTTTCTTAAGGAATATTTGGACTTTCTTAAGCAACATATGGACTTTATTATGTTACACTTGGACTTTAATAAGGAACATTTGAACTTTCTTAAGAAACATTTGGACCTTAGTAAGAAACTATTTACTTTTTACAAACTTGAATTTTATTTACTTCTATTCAACATTTATTCTATAAGGTACAATATAGTGAGCTTACTATTTTCCATATTTAACATATTTCTTTATAAGAAACCTTTGTACTTTTATAAGGATCATTTGGACTTTCTTAAGAAATATTTGGACATTTTTTTGAATGCACACTGCCTATACTTGTACCTTGATAAGGATCATCTGGACTTTCGTAAGGAACTTCTTGTACCTTTCAAAGAAAATTTGAACTTTCTTAAAGAAATATTTGGACTTTCGTAAGAAACATTTGGACTTTTGTAACGAACAGTTGGACCTTAGTAACGAACATTTGGACTTTCGTAAGAAACATTCGGACTTTTGTAAGGAACAGTTGGACCTTAGTAACGAACTTTTGGACTTTCGTAAGAAACATGTGGACTTTTGTAAGGAACATTTGACGATCTATTTTCCTAATAATGCAATCTACTCATTTGTGTTGTGTTTGTGCTATTATATACAAGATATATTACATAAAGAAAGAAATAATTGAAAGATATTATAGTTAAAGTTATTTTTACTTAATATATTTAAAGTGACTTTGATTGAATGATGTTTTTATTCTTTCAGTGATGCGCATTACTCATAACAATATTTTGTACAACAAACTTATTCACAATAGTTGTAAAATACCTGTAAAATGAAGATATGTTTGCCTTCTCAAATTAGAACTTCACTTGAGTGGTCTTCTATCTTGAACTAGAGTTGAAATGGAATGAAATTTATATATGTTTGTAAGGTAAAACAAAAAATACAAAGATGTAGTGAAAATGAGAGAGGGTGAAAGTTAAATGTTTTTCCATTCAACATTCTTCTTCAGATGTCTCTTTAAAAAGTCCAAGCTTTGCCTCCAAAGTTGGTTGTTGGCATATTAAATGATGTTTAATGCAACAACCTTAATAAAAGCAAAGCAAACAACCTTAAATTCTTGTACCTCCAAACAAACCTTAAATTCTTGTACCTTTTTCAGTCTATGGCTGGTAGTTGGACTTTAGTTGGTTGTGTACAACATTTATTCCATTAGGTACAATATAGTGATGTTTAGTATTTTGCAAATTTGGCACATTTCTTTGCAAAGTCCAACCAAGCTTTATCAAAGTCCATACAACCCTTAAGAAAGTCCAAACCAATTATTTACTTTTTTTTTTTACAAACTTGAATTTTATTTACTTGTGTACAACATTTATTCCATAAGGTACAACATAGCGAGCTTGCTATTTTCCATATTTAACACATTTCTTTATAGAAAATACTTTTGCTCACCCAAAAAATGGTTCACCAATGCTCACCCAAGCATCCCATTGGTCAATGCAGTGGGATCCAAGCATCCCATTGGTCAATGAGATGCTTGGGTGAGGAACTATTTTTTGAGTGAGCAAAAATGCACTCTTAACCAAGCTTTATCAAAGTCCATACAACCTTTAGGAAAGTCCAAACCAACTATTTACTTTTTTTTTTTTTACAAACTTGAATTTTATTTACTTGTGTACAACATTTATTCCATAAAGTACAATATAGCGAGCTTACTATTTTCCATATTTAACACATTTCTTTATAGAAAATGTTTTTGCTCACCCAAAAAATGGTTCACCAATGCTCACCCAAACATTCCATTGGTCAATGAGATGCTTGAGTGAACATTGATGAACCATTTTTTTAGTGAGCAAAAATGCACTCCTATAAATAACTAGCAATGTACAAACAACTCTTAACAAGGTTCAAACTAAGTTAAGGAAAGTCCAAACCGGGTGTAGTAGGTTGTAACTCATTTAATGCACCTGTCAACAAGTTGCAAAGCTCATTAAATGAGCTCAGCTTTTCTCTTTATCAACCAATCCATACTTGCCACATGGATTGGTGGTATTCTCCACGTGAAGCAAATCTGCTTCGCCCCACTACAGAACGCGCCCTTTCTTTCTTGTATAAAACGTATTGTTCAGATAGCGATTCAAGAAAGCTGCACATTTCTTACCAGTTCAAACTCAAAGCCCCCAAAATTGGCCGCAATACCGTGGAGGTCTAACAACTAAAGCAGCTTACGTGTATAACTATAAAATGTATGTTGATATATATAATTAGGAAATGTTAACAGTGCTTAAAATGGTAAAAAAAAATAATAATAATAATAATAAATAAGGGGGACTCACATTGATGGAAAGGGCAGGTGTGTGTCCTAACTTATTTATTTCTATTTTTTGTTATTTTTATCTCATTAAGAGCACATGTTTATAGAACCCTATATTATAAACGATTTGTTTTCTATTTTGGTCAAAACTCCATGACTAGTGAAACTTAATCCGATTAAGTTATTATATTTTAAATGTTATGTGAATTTGATACTTTTTATATGAAATTTTGCATAACTATTTTAATTTTTTACAAAATTTCTGTGAATTTCGCATAATTTTAGTATAGCATATGGACTTTTCACTTAAATTTAAAATAAATAAATAAATAAAAGACGGGGGGGGGGGGGGGGGGGGGGTTGGGTGTTGTTGGATTATACTAAAGAAAATCTATTTTAGAAAGCTTTAGAAAAAAATTCCAGTAAAGATTTATAAATACATTATATATATACAGTCAAGCTCTAAAGATGGCGCTTCTTTTTATTAAAGAGAGTGTCTCTGTTTTAACCGTTAGATCGTGTTTAAAAACTGTAAAATGACAACACTGTCCTTAATGAAAACACGATCTGACAGCCAAAATAAAGTCCCTCTCTTTAATAAAGAGACGACGCCCTCTTTAGAGAATTATATATATATATATATATTTGTATCTACACACAAGTGGTCCATACTGTCCATTCACTATCCTGTAGCCAGCACTCTGAATTCTTGGGTTTGCTTGGCATCAAATGGAGAGAATAATTGGAAGAACTTTCAGCTATTTATTCTCCGTTCTATTCTTACTTCAAATTGAAGCATTCTACAAACGAACAGCTTCTGAAATTTGAAGAAATAGTAGCCAAAATCATTCGCTTAAAAATGAGTAAAATGGAAACATACCAAGGGCCCGTTTGAAAATAGTTAATAGGCTGCGTTAGAGGGCAGCTTCAGATTTTTGGTTGTTCTGCTTCTGCAATATTTTCAAGAATAATGGTAGGTACACAATACCAATCATAACACAAAATCACAACTATACTTTAAATGCATGTACTTTGTGCTTTCCCAAAAAAAAAAAATATGGGCCATGTGTGAAAAATTCACATAATACAAGACACGTGCATTTAAAGCATGTGTTGTGATTTGTGTTATGATTGGTGTTATGTGCTTAGCATTATTGTATTTTCAATGCAAAAAGATGCGAAGTAACAGAAGGATCATTTCTTTCAGGGTGGCATTCTTCTGCGTTAGAGGAGACACTCGTGTGATTTTTATTGTAATTTGATTAGTTAGTGGGTCTCACGTAATTCATGCAATTGCAAAAAAATCAAAGTTATACAGTGTACAAGGTCACATGGAATAATTTCTCTTATGTAGAAATTTAAGCACCCAAAAAGGGCTCTAACTTGTGACATTTTTTTGGCCGTATAATACAAAATATCTAAGTTTATATTAGTACTAGTTTTTTAACCCGTATGATGCAAAGAAAAATACTGCGGTAATTTTATAATATAAAATACTAATTATTTTTTAACATAAAAAATATATTTTATTGGAAGAATAAAATGATTAACGTTACTGAACTTGACCATACAATATTCGTAGTTATGATTACTGTCGAATTAGCACTCATATTTTGACATTTTACATTTGTTTTTTTTTTTTTTTTCAATAAAATAAAAATAAAAAATTGAAACAGATATTTGAGAACTGATATGTTGAAATTCAACTACGTTTCAACAGAACATGGAGTTTCTGTGTGAGATTTAATTCATTTCAATTTTCACACTGTAGTCATTTGAATAAATTAAAATCATGAATTTGCACGTGGCACTCTCATTCTACCATTGTTATGTGGCACTGTTATATGCTCATATCATATATACACACACCTATACTTATTGCAAGCAACATATTTATACTATTTTTTAAAGGAAAAGTTTTATTCACTATAATATATATTTACATTTTAACCAACAAATTTTTCCCTCTAAAATACCTTTATAAGTGTCCTAATTTGTCTTCTCAATTCTCTATACAGACAAATGTACATTTTCATTCTATATCTTCATATTTCATTATTTTTTATTATGGTGGCAGATATATCTCCATATATCTTCACGGTGGTAACAATCTTAGAAACTTACGCTTTCAATCATATCAGTGGTAAGTAAAATCATAGCAATATTCTTCATTGTTCTGTTTCTTTTTTAGGAGATTGCAATTGGGTTAATCATACTCTGCAGTATTTGATTGTGACATCATTTCAGGAAATATAAAAATGGAGATAATGGAGATACGGTCAACAATCATTAGCATCGCTACATGGAATTAATTTCACTTTTACTTCTCATCAGTGCATTTGAAAATTTTAAAATATATATATATATATATATTTGAACCAATTCTTGGTGATAATATGAAAATGTTGGATTGAACTCTCAGCGTCTCATGGTCAAGAATACAAACTTTTTGCTACCTCCCCTAATCTTTATGTAGTATGGATACCTTCACAAGCACGTGTGTCCATATATAATGAAGTTATCCACAATCTATTACAGTTGTGTTTTTCTTTTCCTTTTTTACTTTTCTTTATGGTTGTGGTTATGGACAATAAGCCTGTATATAGGTACAATTTTGTATGGAATTTAAATTTTATACTGATCATCCATAGAAGCTAGGATTTACGGCACTCATGTATTAGTTGTTACGTAACATTTGAAATAATACAAAGACATAAAACAGTGCACATGGATAACACAGAATAAATTCTTATTCTAAATATTCTCAAGTTATGTGGTTATCTATGTTGGAAATATTATTCGGTGAATCTATTATACAATTACAACATAAGTATTTTAATATGGTGTGACCCTATAATCTGGATCATACATCTATCTCCTATTTTCAGGAGATCATCACAAGTATTTAATAAATTTTCAAATTTATCAAAGGCTCAACTACTTGTAATGATCCCCTTGAAAGAAGGGGTACATATATATATATATCATGTAATTTCCCTCCTTCGAAGAAGAGGGACATGAACGTACAACCCCCTATCCCCAAACCCAAACCCCCCTCCCCCAACCCCCAAACCCAATTAGTGACGTGGCAATTTCTTAGTCGCTCAGTAAAGGCTAACATTTTACATCAAATTTATACTCATAATTACAATCTATTACGTTTTCTTTTCCCTTTTTTCTTTTTCTTTCCTTTGGAGTAGTGCTTATGGATGGTAGCCTATATATAGACACTATTTTGTAAATTTGGGAACTTTGTATGGTAGTTCACTCAATTTATATTTCTACTTTGAATGTGCATAATTAAAAGGCTACTATGTATGGTCATTTTTGGTAGCTGATTGTAGGAGTGGACATTCGGTCTATTCGGGTACGAACCGAGTTGGATTGGAGGAAATGGTGCATAAATTTGAACTATAATAAACTTTGAAGATATAGTTTGGGTTCTAAATTGAAAATTCGGGTTCAGGTTCGAAGTTTGTTGTTGAAATTGAAAGCCCTAATACACAAATCAAAATCAGTCAAAAAGAGAATCAGATATTCAGAATCAAATTCACAAATCCTATGCTCCTAATCTCCTATAATCCTATTCATGAAAGTGGTTCACACATACACACAAATCTCTACACACACGCACACACACACACACAGAGTCCAAACACAACCACACACGATCCAAACACACACACACATACATACACACATACACAGAGAGTCTCAATCAAAGAGAAAGAGAAAGCTAAGAGACAGAGTTTGAGATCAGAGGTTGACTCATAGAGAGAGAGAGAGAGAGAGAGAGAGAGAGAGAGAGAGAGAGAGAGAGAACCATACCATATCGAGCCGGAGCCAGAGCCTGAGCCTCGCTGGACTGGTCAGACCGAGAGAGAGGTCGCCGACTTGCCACTGCCCCCTTGGCCCCTTGAGTTGTGACTGTTTGGCTTGGCCCTAATTTGTGCAAAGTATTTTGTATGTGGGAGAAGTTTGGATGTGTATTAATATGCAATGTTTTGAAAACCGGACCGGTCATCGAACCGGAAAAATGACCGGGTCACGGGTTAGCGGTTCAACCGTCGGGTGAACCGGAATCAAACCGGTGACGTCATAATTACGCAATAATTATTTATTTATATAAATTAATAGTAACATAAAATTAAAAATATAGTAACTATAGTTGAACTTCCCTTACAAATTTCTAATTCACACATAAAAAAATCACACATAAATCCCCTTACAAATTTGTAATTCACACATAAGAAATTGAAAATAAATTCCCTTACAAATTTCTAATTCACAATAAAAAAAAAAATCAAAAGGTTAATAGCATGGAGTTCTGGAAAGTAGACACAAAATCCCCATTGTTAATCACTAAATAAGACTAATAAAAGAGGGGAATCTGAGATATGAAATAATCAAATAACTAAAAGAAATTAACAGAAGCAGAAACAATCAAATAACTAAAAGAAATGAAAATAACTAAATAAGACTACTAAAAGAGGGGAATCATGAAATAATCAAATAACTAAAAGAAATTTACAGAAGCAGAAACAATCAAATAACTAAAAGAAATGAAATAACTGAATAAGACTGCTAAAAGAGGGGAATATGGACATTATTACCTTGAAAAGTTGAAACTTGAAAGTTGAAACAAAAATAAAAAATGTCAGGGGAAGAACTTGCAGATCCGGCGATGGCAGGGGAAGCAATCAGCGGTGACGGTGGCGACTGGTAAGCGCAGCGGCGAGGGTGAAGCAGTTGGTGGGGGGAGGCGGCGGCGATGGTGAAGCAGGTGGGGGTCTGCGGCGATGGGTCGTTGACATCGTGGGGTGCGTGTGAGAGTGAGAGAGAGGAGAAGTGATAATCTGAGATCGAGATGAAGCAGGTGGTGGTGGGACGGTGGGAGGCGCCGATGGTGAACAGGTGGTGCCATGGTGGTGAACAGGTGGGAGGCGATGGGGGCTGGGGCCTGGGGAGCGTCTGAGAAGAGAGAAGAGGTGAGATGAGAATCTGACCTAAAAGGCTAAAAACTAAAAACTTAAAAAGTAGAAAACTATATATGAAAGGCTTAAAAGACTAAAAGCCTTGACTTAATGAACCGGATGGTTCATAAAAACCGGCACCGGTTTAACGGTTTACCGGTTGAACCGACCGGGTCACCGGTTTTGACCGGTTTTATTCATAAAACGATTTAGCGGGTAGAACCGGACCGGAGAGGCGACCGGTCGACGGTTCAACCGGTTGAACCGGCCGGTCCGGTCCGGTTTTCACAACATTGTTAATATGTAATGAAAGTTCGGATATTCGGGTTTGACCCAAACTTTTTTTCCATACTGAAAACCGAACCAAACTAATGAAAACAGTTTTGTTTCGAACTGAAATAATTTCGAGTCGGATAAAAACCAAACCGAATTGTGAAAACATTTTGAGCTCGGTTCGATTATTCGGGTTGGCCCGAAGTATGCCTACCCCTAGCTGATTGATAATGTGTTGAGAGAATGTTATGTGATTGGTAATCAAAAAAATAAGTAATGTTATGCTAGATTCTCAAGTTTTATAGAGTGCAGTTTTGCTCACACCAAAATTGCTCATATTTTGCTCACCCTCCTTTTCCATTGGCTAATATAGTGGAGCCCAATATTTTACACCATTAATTAATTCTTATATAATCCTGGCTCTCACTGTATTAGCCAATGGGAAAAGGAGGTTGAGCAAAGATGAGGAATTTTGGGGTGAGCAAAAATGCATTCAGTTTTATATCCCAAATGATTTTCAAACATATGTGACAGTTGGACCACCTTTAATAATAGTGGGGCTACTTCAATATCATCCAATTATAATTCAGTGGATCCATTCCCACATAAATTCAGTAAGAAAAATACCTTCTGCGCTACATGTAATTCAAAGTTTGTTTAGTTTATACATAGCTGATCAGCCAATGTCACGGATTAAAATGCAATGCTATAATGTGAACTTCTATAAAGATTTAATGATTTCTAACTTGATTTGCAAGGGTGCATTTTTTACTTTTCAGAGAGGGATTCTATTGTGTTAGTTTGCGAGTTATATATGTAGTGTTTTTTTTTTTTTTGTGTTGCATATGCTTTCCCTTTTCTTTACGCAATAGATTTCTTAATTAGTTTCTTTAGGAGTAATGCTATGTTTCCCAAATAAAAATTCCAAATTCACATCTCAAATAATGTGGCAGATGTTGAAATGATTCCATAGCCTTCTCATTTCCACATCATTTGGGATGTGAATTTGGAATTTGGATATGGGAAGCATATCATTACTCTTTCTACTGATATGATATGTGGTGTAAAATGCATGATTATTAACTAAATGAGGTTGAGGAAAATATACACAGTCTTATTTTATTTTATTTTTATTCATTTTGTTACAAGGGAAGAGAATTTGAACCTACACCAAAAGCGTGGAAAAGTTGGTGTCAACCAACTCGGGTAGGATCTCCGTTTAATATATTAGTCTTATTGTTTCATGGACAAATTTTTCCTTGAATTGTAGTTGTGTGTTAAGTGCAAATTCTAAGGATATTAACTTTTAACTTTAAATGACAACTGTACCTTTCATTTCAATCACAACCACAAAGGAACAAGTCTCAATCTTCCTAATTTGAAATTTAGAAAAATACAAATCTAAAATTTATTAGAAAAACTTCCAAACACATTCAACTTTCGTGAAAAGCACATCGTTGATGCAAATACTATTAGTGATGAAGCACATAGTTAATGCAAATATTGTTGGGTTTTGTGACAAAAACCTCATAAGAAGACGAAGAGAAAGAGGAAGAAGAAGAAGAAGACGAAAGCAAGAAACCAGAGGAGGTGATGACCGCCCAGGCGGGGGAACGAGAGAACTATGCTGGACATTCTGGAATGTCGCCCTCTAGAGAACTCGCCCGAGCGGGCAGGGGAAGCAGCAGCAGAAACTCTTGTTTCCCATTAGGTTTAGATTTCCTTATGAGAATGTTTCCTATTCCTATTAGGTTTCTTGTAGAAAGAGAGTTTCCTACTGTTAATAGGACTAGGTTTGATGTTTCTATATATATATATATAGAACTACATCCTAGGGAGAAGGTGATCCCAATTCTAGATAGAGAAGAGAGAATCCCACACATTGTATTTTCCTAAGAGAAAAGAGAGACTCTAGAATAAGAGTGAGGAAAAACAATAGAGAAGAGAGAAGTGAAGGATTGGTTGTCTTGTAGGGTTTATTATCAATAGGGAGAAGTTGTTTTTGCCTTAATTATTTTGCTTACTTTTCTATTGTCTTATTCGTGTGATTGTTTTGTAATTGTCGTGACCACACAAGGAGAGGTCTTGGGCTGGTATATTGCTTGATCACCAATTATATCCCAACAAGTGGCATCAAAGCCAAGTTTGTGGTTCTATGGAAACTACAAATAATTCGATGGGTGATGCACGGATCGTGATAGAGAAGTTTGATGGCAAAATGAATTTCAATCTATGGAGGGTGTGGATGAAAGATGCCTTGGTTCAACAAGGTGTAGCAGAGGCTTTGTATGACAAAGCTAATAAAGTTATCGGAATGACTGATGTAAATTAGGATCGGAGAAACTCAAGAGTTGTAAGCACCATACACTTGAGTTTGGATGATGAAGTGGTGTATGACATAATTGAAGAGATCTTGGCGGAAGCGGTGTGGAAGAAGCTAGAGGATCTTTACATGAGAAAGAACTTCACCAAGCAGCTAGTATTGAAGCAGGAGTTGAACCCATTCAAGAAGAAGGACGAGGATGACCTTAAAGGTCACATCGGTGCTTTCAACAAGTTGCTGTGTGACTTATCCAATATAGGAGTGAAACTTGACAATGAAGACAACGCGATTATTTTATTAACCTCGGTAAAGTCTTATCACCTGTAGTTGTTTAGCACAATGCTCTATGAGAGAGATTCTATTACGTTGGAGTAGGTGAAGACGACCTTATTCATATGCGAGAAAATGGATAAGAAAGAAGAGACGAAGGAGGAAGCACAAGCCCTTGCTGCTCGCAACGAGAAGAAGAAGAATTGGCGAGGAAAGAAAACCACTAGAGGAGGTGGTAGTGAAGGAGCACGAGATACTCAGCTGTGGAAGGAGAGAGGGTGTTACTGCTGTGGCAAAATTGGTCACATGTCTTTTGATTTTCCTCAAAGGAGAAGGGTGCTGCTGTAAATGGAAAGGATGATGGGAGAATTGATGTCGTTTACGATGATGCCATTTCAATGCAAGTGAAGAGAAGAGGGTGAATGAATGGTTGCTTGATTCAGCGTGCTTTTTCCATATTTTTTCACATAGAGAATGGTTCTCGTCCCATCAACCAATGTAGGGGAAAGTTTTTATGGGGAACAACACAAGTGAAGAGGTGAAGGGAATTGGCACTATTGTGACCAAGACTACCAATAGCTTGACAAGGTTGCTAAATGATGTTCGCCAACGTAATCTCTTTGGGTGTGTTGGACTCAAAGGGATGCTCCATTGTAGTGGTTAAAAGCCTGATGAAGGTGAAGAGGAACTCAAGGGTCATGCTGATGGGTAGAAAGGTTGGGAACATGTAAATTCTTTTGGGAAATACAATGGTGAACGGAGTGGTCACAAAGGAGGTGAAGAAGATGTGGGAGCCGATGAAGAAGGTTCCAACAACAACCTTTGTGACACCAACCATTTCTACAAGAGGTGAAGATATGGATCATAACAATGAGGCCAAGTTTGTGCGTCAGTCCCATGGAGATGGAGAGAAGAAGAGTTGGGCAAACGTGCGATGTTCCTAAGAAGATGATGAGAAGAGATGTTGGGCACTCGTACGTTGCTCACACGGCGATGGTGAGATGAGATATTGGGCTAAAGTCCAAGTCCAAGGCAGTGACGACTACCATGAAGAAGATGATGATGTTGGCGACAGCCTTGGTGTAGCTTCAAAGTTTATTGAATCCATAGATGATGAGGATTTGAGAAACGATAAGTCTACATAGATGATGATGGAGAGGTGGCAAAGACGACAAGGAGATGATGATTAATAAATAACCTAAAGACAACGAAGGCAATGATGAAATTTTCGTCAAGGTGAAGATTGTTGGGTTTTGTGACAAAAACCTCATAAGAAGACGAAGACGAAAGCAAGAAACCAGAGAAGGTGATGAACGCCCGGGGCAGGTGGGGGAATGAGCGAACTATGCTGGACATTCTGGAATGTCGCCTGCTAGAAAATTTTCCCGAGCGAGCACGAGAAGCAGCAGTAGAAACTCTTGTTTCCCATTAGGGTGGTTTCCTTATGAGGGTGTTTCCTATTCCTATTAGGTTTCTTGTAGAAAGAGAGTTTTTTTTATTATTAATAGGACTAGGTTTGATGTTTCTATATATATAGAACTACATCCTATGGAGAAGGTGATCCTAATTCTAGATAGAGAAGAGAGAATCCCACACATTGTATTTTTCTAAGAGAAGAGAGAGACTCTAGAAAAAGAGTGAGGAAAAACAATAGAGAAGAGAGAGGTATGGGATTGGTTGTCTTGTAGGGTTTATTATCAATAGAGAGAAGTCATTTTGCCTTAATTATTTTGCTTTCTTTTCTATTGTCTTGTTCATGTGATTGTCGTGACCACACAATGAGAGGTCTTGGGCGGGTATATAGCTTGAACACCAATTATATCCCAATAAATATTATAGTTATATTTACTTGGATATATATATATATATATTTGTTATGGGGGAGGGGGATGAGGTTCGAACACCAAACCTATGCATTGGAGGGGACTTATAAATGTCAAGCTCTTTACCACTTTAGCTATACTAACCTATGCCATACTTGGATATATTTTAACATCTCATGCATTGCATGGGTCAATGTTAGTGTGTATATACATGTATGTGACGTGTTTACAATTATCTTGAGTTGGCATGATTTTTACTATATATATGTAATGTATATAGAATTTGAATGTTGGGACAATTTTTTGCGCCTGATTGCTATTATGAGTGGTCAAAGATTTTGATTGAGTTTCAGAGCAACCTGCTAAAAGTGAAATAAGGAATATTACATGGATGTGTCAAATAATTGTGTTGTTGGCATGTGTTTGAGAGGGAGGGCGAGAAAGAGAGGACATCAATCAAACATGACTAATTCATTTAATTACTTGCATGCTAACAGCAAAAAGAAAAGAAAAGAAAAAAGAGAAAAGAAAAAAATAAAAGATATCAAACAATGCATGGGAAAGCAATCTCATTTAATCAATAAAGAAGATGGTAAAAGCATACCTCAAGTCGTAATGCAGGAAAAATTGTTGAAAAAGAATACAAAGAAAAATACAACCAGTAAAGCACATTTAATTGACTGTAGTTTTTTTTACCATTATAGTAGTTTTTAGAGGACTTAGCCTCCTATAAATATACGAATTGTTAGAAAATATATGTATTAATATTCAAAACAAGCAAACAGATCTTTAAATTACACTGGATGAAAATTGAAGGAAAAATAAATTAAAACTTGAAACAGAATCAATAATGCTAGAGGCACCGATCGGTATCGAATTATGGCACCGAAATAGTGCTGGGGTCCAGCATTATTGTATTATTTAATGAATTTTGTACAAAAGTTCTTTCTCTTCTCTCTCTCTCTCTCTCTCTCTCTCTCTCTCTCTCTCTCTCTCTCTCTACAGTCCAAAACTTTTCCTTCCCTTTTCTTGCCTTTTCCCTCTTTGTGTTAAACTTTCTCTTCCTACATCTCCCAAGCTTAAACAAATGGGGTTCTAATATTGTAAGAGAAAATAAATGGGATCATGAAATTAACCAAGAATATTTTTTTAAAAAATGGGAAATAAACTTCCCAAAGAATTCTAGCAATTAAACAAGTGACAAGAACATTTCAAGAACCAAATGGATTAACAATAGTACAAAATTTAGAGAAAACCAATCAAAATATATCATTCCATCATCTACAGGAAATCCCCAAATCAAATACTTAAGTACCCTTTTTAAGTACACACATACATACACACATATACATATACATATTTATTTTCACTAAAACCCCATTCTATATGCACAGGACGTTAATTTTGATCGATTGTTTAATTGCTGAGCATGATTTTGATCGATTGTTTAATTGTTGGACGACACATAGGATCCCAATCCATTGCTGGGCATTGATTTTGATCTATTGTTTAATTCCTGGACGAAGATCACAAAGGATCCCAATCCATTGTTGGGAGTTGATTTTGATTGATTGTTATTTTTCTTTGATGACTAATTGGCAGCAGAGAAATGACCTTGCAATGTAAATGTTGTACACAAAAAGCAACAAAAATATCACCATCATCGATGATAGCTTTCTCTCTCTAAACATGTTTGAGTCTGTGAGATGTAGTGAGAGAAACTGACAATAGAAATGCAAATCAAGGCCTATGATTTACATGGTTTCCTTAAAACACCGCCTCACCAGAAGTGTACAACAGTTGACCAACACGGTGTACAACTGTTCCAGCGAACCAACTATGCTTATAACTCTATCAGGATTGAAGACTGGAAGAAAGGAAAGGATTTCATGGTTTATTTTCTTTCTTTCTGATGAGAGAGCTCAAAATATATAGGACTAATCGGAGAAAGGATTCATTGGATGTACAACATGAATCTAAAGATTCATTGGATGTATATAATGTATCATTGAATGTACATTATGTATCTGAAGATTCATTGGATGTATAATATGTATCATTGGAGCATTAATTTCTCATTCATCCAACAATGATTTTTGGACATGTAAATATCGAAAGTTCTTCTCCTCTTGAAGGAGAATACAAATCCAAAAGGACCCAACTCAAACTCTAAATGGGTCCCACTTTTATTGTACCTCTAACATGGCCAAAAACCAAATTTATCCAACAATCCCCCACATGAATGAAATTAATCGAGAACAATATGAGACATCGGAGAATCAAAAAGAGAGAGCACAATGGATCACTCCTGCAAAGAGATACGTAGCTTTTGGCTTTGAACCTTCCTTTGTCATAGTTTATCAATTTTACTAGCGGACCAGTAAACGTGAAGTCTTAAACTGATTGTCATTAGTATAAACAACCAACAAACCTCACACAAGAGCTTTCCTTAACATAGTTTAGTTCTTACTCTTGTGTTCATTTTGGCCTTGAACACTCGCCTGGTTTATTAAATGTTTATCGAAGGATTTCGCCTTTCTCAAATTCTTTTAGAAGTGGCCCCACTTCACATTCACATAGGTGACTTATTTGGAGTATCCTGCTATACTCCGCTTGGTTATACCATGCACATAGTTATTATAAGCTAAGCTTATTGATTCATGTTCAATATTGTATTCTTAACTTCATAATTTTACCCGTATTGAGCACGAATTAGAACCTAATCTGGGAGATTTAATGAATAAATTACACCTTTGATTATTACCCTCGTTATTACTCTCTTTTTGCTAATAATGATCTCTTTCTTGTAGGCTTTGAAAACTTGGGTGAAGATGAACCAACCCCTTTTGGCATCCATGTCATTAAAAGGGCAAAAAGTGAACTGAAGAAGAAGCGGATCGATCCACGTGTTTTTGAAGAAATTACTATTAGTTCTAAAAGAGGCGGATCGATCCGCGATTCCTAAGTAACATTCTGCGAGAGAAATCCCGAAATGGATCGATCCGCCCTGATGAGGGGATCGATCCGCGGCTTCTCGAGAAGATACTTATTGCCCAGGTGAAAGGCGGATTGATCCGCCATTCTGAAGGGATCGATCCGCTTCTACTGATTTCTTCTTCTTTTTATTACAAGTTTGCCATTGTATGTATATAGTATAAATAGCTAGAGATAGATTTTTGTTAGGGTTAGCTTTTATTTAGATAGAATTTTTAGATTGTAAACCCTCTCTCCCTCTAATCTCCTCATCTCCCTCTTATTTACTTCTCCATCTACCCACTTTGACCACCATTATAGTGTTAGAGAGAGAAGAGTGTTGTTATGTTGAATACATTGAAGCATTTATTGAAGAGATCTCTTGGAACTTCTTAAAAAAAAGAAAATTAAAAAAAAATATATATTGCTAAACACTAAGAGATTCAAGAATAACCTTGCACCACAATTTATTTAAAAAGGAAGATAAACCGTTTTCGTAGGGAACACGATTGCATTGAGTATATGCAACAAGCCGTTAAACCTCTAGGTTACTCGTAGAGGCGGAGTTTTGTCTCCGGAGGATTCTTGGAATGATATCCACAAACATTTTGTTTCCTCATGATAGTTTCCCACTATCTAACGCTGACACTCAACAAAGTCCCAAGAATTTTTTAAAGATTTTAGCACACGACACAGAAATCCAACGAGTTCTTAAACTATCAAGGCTATTAGCTACACTTCATTAAGCTCGATCTTAGATGCGTGCGTGGTGTGAAGTGCATAACTACAATTATCAAGAAAAATGGCAATGCTTTCATAATCCGAATTTCGTTCAAAACACGCTTCAACTCAATTTTCACCGGTATTACACTCTCAAAATAGATCACTCGAAATGGGTAATACACTCGGGGCATGCGGGAAAATAGAGTAATGGAAATAGAAATCAAAGCCATGCACATGCCAATGATGAAAAACGTAAGCGTGAAAAACGAGAAAAATTAATTTCATGAAAGATATCATTCACTAGAGGATGTGAAATAACTCTAACTTCTTGTCATGATAGTCTCAAACTCTGAATCACAAAACTTGAGGATCAACTAGGACCTCGAGGGTGTTGTAAAGTGGGAAGGTGTTATGAGGTGGAGGACAAGGGGAAAGTAAGTGAGATGTTCGGGTACAAACTTGGGATTTATTGGAATGCATGGATACAAATGACAACAAGAGATGAATCATCCACAAATATTTTTTTAAAGCTTACAAAGAGAAGTACAATTGACTAAGAAACTTTTTTTTTAACTTCTTTTCTTTTCTTTGCACTCTCACAATCAACATGATTCAATATCTTTTACAAATTTATAAACACGATCTCATGCAAAGACATCCCAAGAATGTAATTCACATGTGGATATAAAAGGTGTATGGTTTAGTGAAAGAAGTGTATGTGCAGTTGAGGCTAGAAATTGTGAAAAGGATCTAAAATCATTTTTTCGGACAATGTGATTCATTGTTCTGCATAACAATGACAAGTAAGCAAGAGTTTTGCATTCCACAAAATGATTTCTCTAATGAACAATCAAAGCAAGAAGATAAGATTATCAACGACTTTTGTGTATTTTCCAAAAGGAGAGAATTGAAGTATGTAACACTCAACAATGGAGAAAAAGATCTAAAGCTCACAAGGGTAAAGTCTCTACATATGTTTCAAGCGATTTTCGGGTAACAATTGCATTAAACACCATCCTAATATAAGAATTCATGCAACGTGCTCGATAATCCAAGATTTAAACTTCATGAAATTCACTATAATCAAGATAGTTATAGAACTAATGGGATTAACAAGTGTCTCATACTAAAATTAGGAGAAAAAAAAACCCTTCAAGACAAGCGTCATCGCTCAGCATTAGAATGGGGCATGCTATACTAAAGTCATTGGAAACACAGGACAAGACTTTTTTTTTAAGAAGTTCCAAGAGATCTCTTCAATAAATGATTCATATTCAAAATAACAACACTCTTCTCTCTCTAACACTATAATGGTGGTCAAAGTGGGTAGATGGAGAAGTATATAAGTGGGAGATGAGGAGATTAGAGGGAGAGAGGGTTTACAACCTAAAAATTCTATCCAAATAAAAGCTAACCCTAACAAAAATCCACCTCTAACTATTTATACTATATACACACATGGAAAACTTGTAATAAAAAGAAGAAGAAATCAGCAGAAGCGGATCGATCCCTTCAGAATGGCGGATCTATCCACCTTTCATCTGGACAGTTAGTATCTTCTCGAGAAGCCGCGAATTGATCCCCTCATCAGAGAAGATCTATCCATTTCAGGATTCTCTTGCAGAATGTTACCTAGGAATCGCGGATCGATCCCTTTAAAAGTGTGGATTGATCCGCCTCTTTTAGAACTAATAGTAATTTCTTCAAAAACACGCAGATCGATCCCCTCATTAGTCCGGATCGATCCGCTTCTTCTGCAGTTCACTTTTTGCCCTTTCATTGACATGAATGCCAAAAGGGGTTGGTTCCTCTTCACCCAAGTTTGCAAAGCCTACAAAAAAGAGATCATTATTAGCAAAAAAAGAGTAATAACGAGGGTAATCAAAGGTACAATTTATCCATTAAAGCTCCCGAATTAGGTACTAATTTGTGATAAATAGGGGTAAAATTATGAAGTTAAGAATACAATATTGAACACGAATCACTTATCCTCAACCCATGCAGTTATCACTGTTGTATCATAGTAATGGACTGGAGAGCATTTCTCCTCAGTGATTCTCTTAAGCTACATGAAATTAGGTTGTCCCTTTGAACCTAGATCTTGGGATCTCCAGTCAACTAGGTTGGGTTTCCATTTTGGTAACTATCTGCAATATTGTTCTTTGACTTTACATAGTCAATGGTGTTGTGTCTTCGGCGAATATGTCTAGACTTACCATTATACATATTACTTTGTGCTCTTCCAATAGCAGACTGGCTATCACATTAATGTATGTAAATCGCTAGCACATGTTTTGACCATCTCAGAGTATCTTCTATATAATGGGGAAGCCATTCAACCTCTTCCGTTGCCTTGTCTAGCATAATGAATTATGATTCCATTGTCGATCTAGCAATACAAGTTTGTTTTGATGATTTCCATGAAACAACTACACTTCCAAGTTTGAAAACATATCTACATTTAGACTTTGAATCTTTTATATCTGATATCTAATTTGTATCACTGTATCCTTCTAATACAGATGGATATCTCATATAGTGCAACCTATGATCATGAGTGTACCATAAATACTGTAGTACTAGTACCCTTACTATCCCTTTCCAGTGTTCATATCCTGGATTACTAGTGTATCTACTCAGTTTACTAACTAAATAAGCAATGTAAGGCTTTGTACAACTCATTAAGTACATCAAGCTTTCTATCACTCGAGAATATTCCACTTGAGAAACACTCTCACCGGTATTCTTAGATAGGTGTAGACTTAAGTCCACAAGTGTCCTAGCCATACTAGTATCAGATATGTTGAATTTCTTTAGAATCTTGTCTACATAATGTGATTGTGTCAAAACAAGTCCATTTGGTTTTCTAGAGATCTTGTTGCCCAATTTAACATCAGCAAGTCACCCATATCTTTCATGTCAAATTTGGAATTCAACATTTTCTTAGTAGAGTTAATAATCTTCATTACTTCACACAATGATCATGTCATCAACATACAGATAGAAGATGACTTAGCCATCATTCGTGTCTTTGACATAAATGTATTTGTCACACTCATTGATTTTAAATCCACTAGATATCATAGCTTTGTCAAACTTCTCATGCCATTGTTTTGAAGCTTGTTTCAAGTCATACAATGATTTGACAAGCTTGCACACTTTATTTTCTTGCCCTGTAGTAGAGAACCCTTCAGGTTGTTCCATGTAGATTTCTTCATTCAAATCTCCATTAAGAAAAGTAGTCTTATAATCCATTTGATATATTTTGAGATCTCGCAGAAATGCAATCGCAATAATCATTCGAATAGATGTTATTCTCGTAACAGGAAAATATGTATCAAAGTAGTCTAGACCCTCCTTTTGTCTATACCCTTTTAATGACGAGCCTTGCTTTATACTCCCTCCATCACATTTTATGTGTTCCCCTTTCCTTTTTGGGATGTCCCAAAATTGTTGTCCACTTTCCTAAATTAGTATGCAAATTTTACTTAGTTTTCCAAACTATCCTTCCTTGCAATCATATGTAGAAGAAAGTGCAATGATTATGGGCAATTATAGAAAGTAGGTGTAGATTCTTTTTGTCCCCTTCAATAGTTGGATTCCCCAAAAGGGACACATAAAATGGGACGGAGGGAGTACTTATCAATAGTGCCATCTGTTTTCATTTTCCTCTTAAAATCAATTTGTAGCCCAAAGGCTTACATCCAGGAGGAAGATCAACTAGTTCCCAAGGTATGGTTCTACAAGATGGAATCAATTTCACTCGTGATTGCTTCTTTCAATAACGGACCCTCTGGGGATCTAATAGTTTCATTATAGCTTGAGGCTTGTTCTCTAACAAATATGTTAGAAACTCTAGACCAAAAGATTTTGGTGTTCTCGCCCTTTTCCCATGTCTAGGCTCAACATCAACATTTTCTTCTTGGTTTTACCTACTTTCCTCAACAGTCTCAAGCATGTATTTTTTAGCACTAGATTCCTCTTTACAAGGAAACACGTTCTCGAAAAATAATGCATTTCTAGACTCCATGATCGTGTTCATGTGTATATCTAGATTCTCATATTTATGCACAACGAACTGATATGCACTGTTATTATGTGCATAACCAATGATTAAAAAATCAACAATTTTTGGACCTATCATTTCTTTCTTAGGAGTAGGTACAAGCACTTTTTCAAGACACCGCCATATTCGTAAAAACTTATATGAAGGTTTTCGACCACTCCACAGTTCATACGGGACTTGATCAACTTTCTTTCGAGGTACCTTATTCAAGTTGTAATTTGTAGAGAGAATTGCCTCCCCCATAGGTTTTGTCATACCCATCCCAGAAAGATACTCTTCTAAATACATTTTTGGAAATTTGAGAAATATTGATGTTATTTAATAATTATAAAATTAGCGACTATGGTCAATGGAAGGTGTCAAGTGAGGACACAGCGATTCAATAATCATGGAGGCATTTGTGTTATTAAATGACGTTTATATTATTTAAATGTTATTTGACTTGTCTGGTAAATTGTGAATAGTAAATTTACTTGTGTAGTATATTTTCTGTTGGACTTGGTCTTGTTTAAGATCATATTGATTGTTTTAGAGTTAACCTATGTAATACGTGGCATAAAAGGTAAGATATCTAGAGATTCCACGGAATTTAGTTTTCGGGCGTACTTACAGACCCAAACGGAACTTAGATGAAAACTTTTATAATTTATAATTTTCACTCGTAAAGTCATAAAATGGGCGTGTCACGTGTGCGATGTTTTGTGAGATAATTAGAAGTTTTCAGAATTCGCGGGGAGGTAAATGTAATTTCCAAGAGTTATGCCTATATATAGATGTGATTGAGATATTTTCAAAATATCTTACAGACCAAGAGAGAGAAAAGGGAGATTTTTGGGCTTCGAGCTTTACGACACCAAACGACGATCGTTTATCCGCCAATATTCAACCAGATTTCATATTTGAATTGCTCGAGGTAAGAGCTACATTTTGATACCTCTTAGGCCATGTTTGGAAAACTTTTACGAAAATTCTAATTCTAAAAATTTGGGAAAAACATGTGTATACTTGTAGGAATCACTTATAAACGAGGATCTGACATTTAATCGGACTACTAGTACTTCTCTTGAAATTATAGGACCATAGCTCGAGGTATGAATTCCGAACTTGTGTTATATAAACAATTTTGGATGTTTTGAGTATTATGTATGGAAATTGTGATCCGGGCAAAATCCATGTGTTAAATTAAGCCCGTTAATTTTAGCGAGTATGTGTTGAAAAATATGGTGATATGGTTATATGCATGTTAAATGATTATGTGGGTCAAAGGGGAGTTCGGTATAATTTCATGCTAAGGCACGCCTCTCGATGTTTGAGAGTTATAGTAGTGATGACTATTTGCTTGGTTTGGGAACCGGCCCAGCCAGAGCAGTTGGATGTAATGGTTGCGTGATTTTGGCTAGCCATTGGCAGTGCGGTTTAAGATTTAAGACTTGCCGATATATCGGATGAATGCGTATCTCTCTCCCCAAAGGCTAAATTTATGTGATTTAGATGTTTAATGCATGAATTGCCTCATATGCATTTGC
Organism: Hydrangea macrophylla; assembly: GCA_033977485.1. NCBI lineage: Eukaryota > Viridiplantae > Streptophyta > Magnoliopsida > Cornales > Hydrangeaceae > Hydrangea > Hydrangea macrophylla. Next base: position 78,920,458 of record CM066984.1, on the reverse strand, counting down.
TTAGAATTGTACACTCGGTATATATCTGAGCAGTGGAACAAGAAGAAGAGTGAGGAGTGAGGAGTGAGGCCATGGGAGTACCAGGGAACATCTCTTGTATATGTTTTTGTTTTTCATTTCCAAAGTTTTGTTACCTCTAGCTCTGATACCAATAAATGTCACGACCTATCCCACTGCAAGCGGAAATAGGGCACAAGACTTATCCAGTTCCATTAAAGTTAAATAGCAGCGGAAAACATAAGTAAAATCCATTAAATCAGAGATGTAAAAAGTTTGGCGCATTTGAAAACACTCAAAGAACACACTGTTTGAAAACCAGCAATCCAATCGACTGATCATAGGTCTGGTCGACTGCAAATTCAAGATACAGAGAGCCAAAAATCTCAGCAAATTGTCCAAGTCAACTGTGTCGGGGACCCCGCCGACTATGGTGCAAATTTCTCTGTCTACTGGAACCTCCCATCGACTGAACCAATATTTTCCATTTTAAAAATAAAATCCAGTCAACTGGACAATTTGCTGAGAGTTTTGGCTCTCTACATCTTGTATTTCCAGTCGATTGGACCTATAATCAGTCGACTGGATTGCTGGTTTTCAAACAATGTGTTCTTTGAGTGTTTTCAAATGCACCAAACTTTTTATAACTCTAATTTTAATGCATTTTACTTATGTTTTCTACTGTTATTTACTTTAATGGAACTGAATAAGCCTTGGCAGAGTGGCACGTGTTCTATTTTCGCACCGTAGCGGGATGGGTCGTGACAGGTTGTGTGGCAATCCAGAACTTATTAACATAACATTCATCATTTTCTTTAAGGTACGATTTTTCCTTTCAGCAACTCCATTTGATGGAGGCGAACAAGGCACAGTGGTTTGGTAAATAATTCCATGATGTGCACAATACTCACCATACGGTGCTACATATTCGCCACCCCTGTCACTTCTTAACACCTTAATCTTTTTTCCTTGTTGATTTTCAACATCGGTCTTGTATATAATGAACTTATCCAAAGTTTCATCCTTACTTTTTAAAAAATACGCATAGCAGTATTTAGTGCTATCATCGACAAAAGTAATAAAATACTTATTGTCACCTCTTGATTGAACTATTTTTAAATCAAATACATCAATGTAGATTAAATCCAATGGTTCAATGTTTATTTCTATTGATTGAAATGAAGACTTTGTTAACTTTGCTTCAACACAAGTCTCATATTTATGACTTGTAACAATATGAAAACTGGGTATGTCATCTAATTTAATTAATCTTCGTAAAGAATTAAAATTAATATGTCCTAGTCTACCATGCCATAAATTGGAAGACTCAAGCAAGTAAGCTGAGGAGGTACTCATATTATTGATTTTGGGAACAATAGTCATTACATTAAGCTTAAACAACCCATCACTCATGTACCCCTTTCGTACATACATCCTAGCTTTGGTCAGTAGCACCTTATCTGATTCAAAGACCATAAGAAAGCCATGCTTGCTGAGAAGAGAACCAGACACCAAGTTCTTGCGAATTTCCGGCACATACAAGACATTGTTCAGAGTTAGCTCTTTCCCTGTAGTCATCTTCTGAATTATCTTTCCTTGGCCTTCAACATCTGAAAAGGATGAGTTGCCCATGAACATCTTCTCACCATTCGTCATTGGTTTGAAGGAAGTGAACATCGCTTTGTCAGAGCATATGTGGCGAGTAGCACAAGTGTTGATCCACCACTCTTTTGGGTTTGAACCCACCAAGTTCACTTTAGAGACCACAGCTGACAGATTAATCTCAAAGACATCCCTTGAGATAGAGTCTAACTCTAACATATTAGCCTCATGATTCTTCTTGAATTTCTTCTGTGGCAGACGATATTTTGTAGCACGGTGTCCTATCTTACCACAGTTGTAGCATTTCCCTTGAAACTGAAACATAGGTTTCTTGGAGATACCACATTTTGGCCCCATTTTGGACCCTTTACCATAATGTTTTTTCTTCACATTTGAACTTTGATCATGTTCAACCATATTAGCCCTGGCCACAAAAGTATTCCCCACTTTCTTGTCAGCTCCTTTGTTGTCTTCCTCGATCCGAAGCCTAATGATGAGATCTTTAATCTTCATTTCCTTTCGCTTGTGCTTCAGGTAGTTCTTGAAGTCCTTCCAAGCAGCGGGCAACTGTTCAATAATGGCAACAACCTAAAAGGTTTCACTCAAGGTCATCCCTTCAGCATGGATTTCATGCAATATCACTTGCAGCTCTAGAACTTGACTGATCACAGTCTTAGAGTCCACCATTTTATAGTCGAGGAATCTCCCAACTACGTACAAACTTCTTAGAACCAGCATCCTCAGTTTTGTATTTCCTGTCTAAGGACTCCCACAGTTCCTTAGCAGTGGCCTTAACATTATACACATTATAGAGTGTATCGTGCAAGCCATTCAGCACATAATTTTGGCACAAGAAATTTGAGTGTTTCTAAGCATCAATGGCAGAAGCAACTTGCAAGGCAACCTCCCGATCTTGTTCGTTCTCATTTTCAACAGAAGCATCCCTCGTCAAGAACCTCCAAGGTTCAAGGTGGTAAGGTAAAATAACATCTTCTGCTGCCATCTTTTGAAATCAATTCCATTGAATTTCTCGAGTTTCTCCCCGTGGTTCACGAGAACCGTTTGGACTAAAGAAACCTTCACAGGAACCGAACCAATCATCACTATGTCAGTCTTTTCACCATTAGCACCATCGGTGTTCACACCATCACTCCCAGTTCCCATCTCTGAAAATATCATCAAAGGAGATTATGAAAATTAAATTCAAATGAAAGGATCAAATTCTTTCCTTATGATAATTTTTTTTCAGAACTGAATCTACAAATAAATTCTGTTACCGTTTTGTAAATATTTATGTTTCAAAAAAATTTCTTAGAAAATATTTTCTTTTTGAATTAATTTTTTGGGTAAATTGTATTTTGCACCCTCAAACTATACCATGTTTTGTACTTTGGTCCCTAAACTATCATTTTTCGCATTTTGGTCCCTCAACTATCATTTTGTGGCAGTTTGCCCCCTCCCTCACTTTCAGTGACGAAAAAAGTCACTTTTTAGTGACACCAAAAGTGACGCTAAAAGTGAGGGAGGGGGCAAACTGCCACAAAATGATAGTTGAGGGACCAAAATGCGAAAAATGATAGTTTAGGGACCAAAGTACAAAACATGGTATAGTTTGAGGGTGCAAAATGCAATTTACCCTAATTTTTTTTTCCGAATATATGCTAAATATGTTTTAAGATTGTTAGAAAATATATGTATTAATATTCAAAACAAACAAGCAGATCCTTAAATTACACTTGATGTAAGCAGAAGGAAAATAAATTAAAACTAGAAACAGAATTACAATAAATAAAATTGTAAAACAAAAACTAGAAATAGAAATGCAAATTGAGGCCTGTGATTTACACAGTTCCTTAAAACAGATTCTCCGCCTCAGTAGAAGTGCTTGAGGGTTTCTCCAGCGTCCGTCTCCCAGGATACAGCGGTAACAACAATTAACCAGCATGATATACAACTATTTCAGCGAACCAACTATGCTTATAACTCTCTCAGGAATGAAGACTAGAAGGAAGGAAAGGAATTCATGGTTTCTTTACTTTCTTTATGATAAGAGACTCATAATATATAGGACTAATGGGAGAGAGAATTCATTGGATGTACAATATGAATCGGAATATTCATTGGATATATATGTTAGAAAAATGATATTAAACAATAACAGATTCTGGATTACAAACAGAAGCAATACAAGAAATAATCTGATAACAGAAAATTGAAACTGCCTATAAAAACAAAATTACAGCAACTAGTAGGAAATATAGAAACTGGAAAAATAATCAAACCGAGGCCTGTGAAATTTCACAGTTTCCTTAAAACAAATTCGCCGCCTCACCGGATGGGCTTGAGGAAATCATCGGCGTTTGTCTCCCAGGATACAGCGGCTTCTAACAGTAGTACTAGCACAACGTACAACTGCTCTGGCAAACCAACTACGTCTGTGTCTCTCTCTTTGAAAATTGAAATTGACCAACTGGAAGGAGGGGAAGAATAGTCTGTGTAATATTGTGTATTCACTGAAGGAGAGACATATATGTATATAGGGATTAATTGGACAAATTAAATCTGTGATTTATCACACTGTCTTTTCAGTCTCTGTAACTCTTTCAGAAATCCCAAAGGTTTCTGCAATGTTAAACATGTGCAGAAACTCCAAGGGTTTCTCAATACAGAAATAGAAAAAGCCAAACCTTGAGGGGTCTAAAAAGAAATACTACGTTGGTCGAACCCAAACCAACGACCCTGACCGGACCGGACCCGACCCGACTGGTCGGACAGACGGCGGAAGTGACGGCGCGCACGTGTGTGGAGTAAACCCAAAGGTCCTTAGGTCCTCCCCCTTCCACAAAACTGGGTACTCCTTGGGGCCCAAACCCAAAACATGAAGTAGCCTTATAAATACACTAAAGACTACTTCTATTTTTCCTATGTGGGACAAGGCAAGTTGTGAACCTTTTTCATTTCAACAACTCCTTGTAAGGGGCAACCTTTGAGCATTAATTTCTTATTCACCCATCAATAGTTTTGGACATGTGAATATCCAAACTTCATCTCCTCATGGAGGAGAACACAAATCCACAAGGACCCTACTTAAACTCTAAGTGGGTCATACTTTTATTTAACCTTAAAATTGGTCAAAACTCAACTTTAATACAACAATCCCCCACATGAATGAAATTAATCGAAACGATGTGAGACAACTCGACAAGAAAGAGCACAACGGATTACTCCTGCAACAGGACAGGTAGCTGTTCGCTTTGAACCTTCCCTTGTGATAATCCGTCAGATTTACTAGCTGACCAGGGAACGTGTAGTCTTGAACTGATTGCCGTTAGTGTAAACAACCGACATACCTCACACAGGAGCTTTCCAAACATAGTTTAGTTCTTACACTTGTGTTCATTTTGGCCTTGAACACTCGCCTGGTTCAGTGAATGTTTATCAAAGAATTTAGCCTTTCTTAAATTCTTTTAGAAGCGACCTTACTTCACATTCACATAGGTGACTTATTTAGAGTATCCTGCTATACTCCGCTTGGTTATACCAATGCACATAGTCATTAAAAGCTAAGCTTACCCTCACATTCTGCAGGTATCACTGTTGTATCATAGAAATGGGCAGAAGAACATTTCTTCTAGGTGATTCTCCTAAGGTATATGGAATTAGGTTGTCCCTTTGAACCTAGATCTTGGGATCTCCAGTCAACTAGGTTGGATTTCCATTCCGGTACGTTGTAATGTCATAGGCTTTAGTCCCATTCCTATCAATAACTTATTAACTAACTCTCGATTTAACCCTTTGGTTAACAGATTCGTAACATTGTCCTTTGACTTTACATAGCCAATCGTGACAATCCCACTTGAGAGTAGTTGTTTAATGGTATTGTGTCTATGACAAATATGTCTAGACTTACCATTATACATATTACTTTGTGCCCTTCCAATAGCAGATTGGCTATCGCAGTGTATACAAATAGCTGGCATAGGTTTTGACCATCTAGGAATATCTTCTACAAAATGGCATAGCCATTCAGCCACTTCAGCTGCCTTGTCTAGCGCAATGAATTCTGATTCCATTATCGATCTAGCAATATAAGTTTGTTTTGAAGATTTCCATGACACAGATGCACCACCAAACGTGAACACATATCCACTTATAGATTTTGAATCTTTCATATCGGATATCCAGTTTGCATCACTGTATCCTTCCAATACAGTTGGATATCTCATGTAATGCAATCCCTGATCACGTGTATATAGTAAGTATTGCAATACCCTTACTATCCATTTCCAGTGTTCAGCACTAGGATTACTAGTGTATCTACTCAGTCTACTAACTGAGTATGTAATGTCAGGCCTTGTACAACTCATTAGGTACATTAAACTTCCTATTACTCGAGAATTTTCCAATTAAGAGACACTCTCACCGGTATTCTTAGATAGGTGTAGACTTAAGTCCACAGGCATCCTGGCTATGTTTGTATCAGACTTGTTGAACTTCTCTAGAATCTTGTCTCTATAATGTGACTATGACAGAACAAGTCCATTAGTATTTCTAGAGATCTTTATGCCCAATATAACATCAGCAAGTCCCATATCTTTCATGTCAAATTTAGAATTCAACATTTTCATAGTAGATTTAATGATCTTATCATTACTACCTACTATGAGCATGTCATCAACATATAGACATAAGATGACATAGCCTTCATTCGTGTCTTTGACATAAACACATTTATCACACTCATTGATTTTAAATCCACTAGAGAGTATAGTTTTGTCAAATTTTTTATGCCATTATTTTGGAGTTTGTTTTAAGCCATACAATGATTTGACAAGCTTACACACTTTATTTTCTTGCCCAGGAGCAGAAAATCCTTCAGGTTGTTCCATGTAAATTTCTTCATTCAAATCTCCATTAAGAAAGGCAGTCTTCACATCCATTTGATGTATTTCGAGATCTCGCAAAGCTGCGATCACAATAATCATACGAATAGATGTTATTCTTGTAACAGGAGAATACGTATCAAAGTAATCTAGACCCTCCTTTTGTCTATACCCTTTAATGACAAGTCTTGCCTTATACTTATCAATAGTACCATCCGTCTTCATTTTCTTTTTAAAAATCCATTTGTAATCCAACAACTTACAACCAGGAGGAAGATCTACCAGTTCCCAAGTATGGTTTTGTAGGATAGAATCAATTTCACTCTTGATTGCTTCTTTCTATAATAGACCATTTGGTGATCTAATAGCTTCATTATAGCTTTGAGGCTCACTTTCTATAACACAAGTTAGAAAGTTTGGACCAAAAGATTTTGAGGTCCTAGCTCGTTTCCCACGTCTAGGCTCAATATCAACATTCTTTCCCCAACAGTCTCAAATGTGCGTTTTTTAGAACTATATTCCTCTTTACAAGGAAATATATTCTCAAAGAACGATGCATTTCTAGACTCCATGATCGTGTTCTTGTGTATATTTGGGTTTTCAGATTTATGTACAAGAAACTGATACGCACTACTCTTATGTGCATAGCCAATAAATAAACAATCAACAATTTTTGCGTGACACCCCCACATTCGTAAGAATTTATAGGAAGGTTTTCGACCATTCCACTGTTCATACGGGGTTTGATCAACTTTCTTTCGAAGTACCTTATTTAAAATGTAATTTGCAGAGAGAATTGCCTCCCCCCACAAGTTCTGTGGCAATCCAGAACTTATTAACATAGCATTCATCATTTTCTTTTAAGGTACAATTTTTCCTTTCAGCAACTCCATTTGATGGAGGCGAATAAGGTGCAGTAGTTTGGTGAATAATTCCGTTTTGTGCACAATAGTCACCATATGGTGCTACATATTCACCACCTCTATCACTTCTTAACACCTTAATCTTTTTTCCAAGTTGATTCTCAACCTCTGCCTTGTATAGAATGAACTTATCCAAAGCTTCATCCTTATTTTTTTAGCAAATACACATAACAGTATTTAGTGCAATCATCAACAAAAGTAATAAAATACTTATTACCACCTCTAGATTGAACCATTTTTAAATCACATACATCAGTGTGGATTAATTCCAATGGTTCGGTGCTTCTTTCAACTGATTGAAATAAAGTCTTTGTTAAGTTTGATTCAACACACGTTTCACATTTCTGACTTGTGTCAATATAAAAGTTTGGTATGTGGTCTAATTTAATTAATCTTCACAAAGAATTAAAATTAATATGTCCTAGTCTACCATGCCACAAATTGGAAGCCTCAAGCAAGTAAACAGAAGAGGTACTCATTTTATTAATTGTTGGGAACACAGTTGCTACAATAAGTTTGAACATCCCATTAGATATATACCCCTTCCCCACATACATTCCCACTTTGGTCAGCACTACCTTGTCTGACTCAAAGACTATTCGGAAACCATGCTTGCTTAGGAGAGATCCGGATACCAAATTCTTGCAAATTTCTGGTATATAAAGGACATTATTGAGAGTTAGCTCCTTTTTTGAAGTCATCTTCAGAATTATTTTCCCTTGGCCTTCAACATCCGAGGAAGCAGAATTTCCCATATACGTCTTCTCACCACTTGTAATTGGTTCGAAGGAAGTGAACATAGCTTTGTCGGAACATATGTGGTGAGTAGCACCAGTGTCTATCCACCACTCCCTTGGGTTTGAATCTACCAAATTCACTTCAGAGACCACAGTAGACAGATTAATGTCAGTGACATCCCTTGAGATAGAATCTAACTCCGTCATATTAGCCTGATTATTCTTGTCTTTCTTTTGTGGCATACGACACTCAGAAGCACGGTGTCCAGTTTTGCCACAATTGTAGTATACCTTGAAATTGAAATTTAGGCTTCTTGGCGAAACCACCTTTTGGCCCCATTTTGTACCCTTTACCAGAAGGAATTTTATTTTTCCCATGTGAACTTTGACCATGCTCAACCATATTAGCATTGGCCCCAAAATCCCCCAATTTCCTATCATCCCCTTTGTTGTCTTCTTCAATTCGAAGCCTTATGATGAAATATTCAATCTTCATCTCCTTTCGCTTGTGCTTCAAATAGTTCTTGAAGTCCTTCCAAGCAGGGGATAATTTTTCAGTTATAGCAGCAACTTGAAAGGTCTCGCTTAAGGTCATCCCTTCAGCATGGATTTCATGCAAGATCACTTGCAACTCTTGAACTTGATTGATCACAGTCTTTGAATCCACCATCTTATAGTCGAGGAATCTCCCCACTACAAATTTCTTTGACCCGGCATCCTCGATTTTGTACTTTCTATCTAAGGACTCCCACAGTTCCTTAGCAGTGGTCTTACGAATATACACATTATATAGTGTATTGTGTAAGCCATTCAACACATAGTTTCGGTACAGAAAGTCCGAGTGCTTCCACGCATCAATGGCTAGCACAACCTCTCGGTCTTGTTCATTGTCGTTAGGAACAAGAACATTCCTTAAAGAACCTCGCAAGGTTCAAGGTGGTAAGGTAGAACAACATCTTTTGCTGCCACCTCTTGAAATCCACACCATTGAATTTTTCGGGTTTCTCCCCTTGGTTCACAGGAACCGTTTGAATTGAAGGAACCTTCACAGGGATCGAACCAATCACCACGGTGTTGGAGCCAGTCACACCGTCGATCGCCACAGGGTTCGCAGTAGTGTTCACATTCTCATTTGCCATTATCAAAGAAAAAAAATTTTTAATCAGTAGCAGAATTTTCTTTTTTGAAAATTAATAGGAAAACGAAGCAATTTAAAAGATTCAGCTCACATAGTCCCAAGTAAAACACGATTCTGCACACTTTTAGTCTAATGCTATTTTCCTTGATTCTGCACCGTTTGGGCAGAAACTGAGAATAATAGTAGCAGTTTTTTGTAAGAGTGTTTTTTTTTTTCAAAATAATTTTGTTTTTCCAAATCCAAATCTGTTTTGTTTTATAAAATCTATTTTAAGATTGTTGGAAAAATTATATTAAACAATAATAGATTCTGGATTACAAACAGAAGCAATACAAGAAATAATCTGATAACAGAAAATTGAAACTGCCTATAAAAACATAATTACAGTAACTAGTAGGAAAAACAGAAACTGGAAAAATAATCAAATCGAGGCCTGTGAAATTTCACAGTTTCCTTAAAATAGATTCGTCGCCTCACCGGATGTGCTTGAGGAAATCGTCGGCGTCTGTCTCCCAGTATACAGCGGCTTCTAACAGTAGTACTAGCACAACGCACAACTGCTTTGGCGAACCAACTACGTCTGTGTCTCTCTCTTTGGAAATTGAAATTGACCAACTGAAAGGAGGGGAAGAACAGTCTGTGTAATACTGTGTATTGACTGACGGAGAGACATACATGTATAGGGATTAATTGGATGAATTTAATCTGTGATTTATCACAAAGTCTTTTCAGTCACTGTAACTCTTTCAGAAATACCAAAGGTTTCTGCAATGTTAAACATGTGCAAAAATTCCAAGGGTCGTCAATACAGAAATAGAAAAAGCCAAAACTTGAGGGTTCTAAAAAGAAATACTGCGTGGGCCGAACCCAAACCCACACACCCATGACCCGACCCATCGGCAACACGCGCGTGTGTGGAGTAAACCCAAAGGTCCTTAGGTCCTCCCCCTTCGACAAAACTGGGTACCCCTTGGGGCCCAAACCCAAAAACATGAAGTAGCCTTATAAATACACTAAAGACTACTTTTATTTTTCCTATGTGGGACAAGGCAAATTGTGAACCTTTTTCATTTCAACAACTCCTTGTAAGGGGCAACCTTTGAGCATTAATTTCTTATTCACCCATCAATAGTTTTGGACATGTGAATATCCAAACTTCATCTCCTCATAGGAGAACACAAATCCACAAGGACCCCACTTAAACTCTAAGTGGGTCCCACTTTTATTTGACTCTAAAATTGGCCAAAACTCAACTTTAATCCAACAATATATAATGTATCATTGGATTTACATTATGTATCTGAGGATTCATTGGATGTACATATTGTATCATTGGATGTACATTATGTATATGAAGATTCATTGGATGTACATAGTGTATCATTGGAGCATTAATTTCTCATTCATCCAATAATGATTTTTGGACATGTAAATATCCAAAGTTCATCTCTTCTTGGAGTAAAATACAAATCAACAAGGATCCCACTCAATACTAAATGAGTCCCACTTTTTTTTTTACCTCAAACATGGCAAAAAACCAATTTTATCTAACAAGAATTAACGCGAGAGAGAGGGGGGCAAGAATTAACGCGAGAGAGAGAGAGAGAGGGGGGGGGGGGGGAGGGAGCACACTGACACTATGTTTGGGAGTTCAAAATTGAGAAAAAAGAAGAGAAAATGGGAGAAAGTATCTCACTTTTTCTAGCTTTATCTCGTTTGAGAGTTTTAGTAGTGAGAAAAAAGGTGAGAAAAAAAGAGAAAACTAACCCCCACTTTCTCTCACGGCCCGTTTGGTTCATGGATTCTTAGGGTGGATTTTGATTCCACCCGAAGATTACTAGTAATCTTAAAATATATCTTTGTTTGGTTCATGGAATATTTAAAGAATTGTGGGTCCCACTGGATTTAGAATCCACTCAAAGGTGGAAAATAGGGTGGATTCTAAATCCTAGCTTAGTGGTAGTATTCCTGAGGATTACTAGGGTTTTGATTTACTATTTTCATAATACCTAAACTAGCCTTTATTAGACTATTAAACAAACAAATAATATGATCAGCAGAAATTTATGATTATAATTATTATTATTTTCTAAAATGGAGAGATTGGTAGATGAGATTGTTTATGATGATTTCTTATGCTTGAAACATTATATTTAATGTTAGTTTAATGACTGAATTCAAATTTGAGTTGCTATTTGTTAATGATTGAAAAGTCTATATGATATTACAATAACTACATATTTGGCATATTGTGATTTGTACGTTAGACCTATACATGTTTTAAGATTAAAAATATAATATATCTTTTGTTATTATTCTAATATATTTTAACTGTAATAGTTTAGACTCATGTTCATTCTTAATTACTCTATTTATCTCATTTTTTATGTGTCATTGATTTTTAGATTTATACCATTATTTTTTTTCAATCACCCTCCATTTTTAGAGGGTTGACAATTTGATTTTAACTCATACATTCTTTTAGCCTTCAAGGGTAGCTTAGGTATTTAACAATATTTCCATTTCATTTTCCTTGACCCAACCAAATACTGGATTCTAAATCCAGCTAGAATTCTATTGGTGAACCAAACATTCTGCAGGGATTCAGATTCCTGGTAAAGTGATTACTGGTATTATGATTCCTAGTACTCAGAATCCACCTAAAATAATCCGTGAAACAAACGGGCCGTCAATATATTTCTCATGAGTCATGCTACACCCATACCAAATTTCACACCCATCAATCTTGTCCCTTGATTTCAGTGGGCCTTATGTGGGTCTCACAGGGGTTCTACACGGGACACACAGGAATCAAGGGTCGGGATGTGTTGGGTGTGGAATTTGGTGTGTAGCATTTTTTTATTTTTCATTGGGAAGAAAATGAGAGAAAAGAAAGTGGGCATTAATGAATCTTGCTTAATACCCACAATACTTTTTCATTTGGTGTTACCTAATTTTAATTTTATTTTAATGCTATGATTGGAAGTTTAGGAGAGAAGAAAAGAAGAGAAAGTCATAAGTAAGGAGAGAAAAGAAGAGAAGAGAAAGGATGGTGTTTTCTTTCATCTTGATTGGGAGTTGAGGAGAGAAGAGAAAGTAACTTTCTTTCCCCTTGATTGCAAGTTGAGAAGAAAAGAAAAGAAAAGAAAAGAAAATAAAGTTACCATTCTATCCCCACTTAGATGAAATTACAATTAGGTAAGACTAAACTAGAAGGGTATAGTGGGTATTAAGAAATATTAGTTAATCCCCACTTTCTTTTCTCTCATTTTCTTCCCAATTTGGAGATAAAGAAATTGAAAGAAAGTGGGGCTAGTTTTCTCTCATTTTCTCTCCTCATTAAAACTTTCTCTTCTTTTCTCTCATTTTTTAAACTCCCAATCATAGCGTAAGTCCTAGAGCTCAATAATACACAACATGCGTGTATTTTGTCTCTAAAAAAAAACAACTAACCTAGTCTCACAAAAACGATCATCTACTGCCATGATTTTCTCTCTCATCTCCATTAACGATTGAGTGTCTCTACTCTCCATTACTTGATATTCTTGATGGGTAGAATTGTAACTTTTTTCTTTTTCTTATCTTTTCTCTTCTCAACTTACAAATAAGATGACAGAAAATAACTTTATTTTCTCTCTTAAATTCCCAAACAAAATGAAAGAAGCTATCATTCTTTTTATTCTTTTCTTTTCTCTCATCACTTAAAACCTTATCTTCTTTTCTTTTTTCTTCCAAATCCCCAAACATGGTGTGAGAGATAGAGAGAGAGGGAATGCTAAAGATAAGGATAGATAGAGAGGGATCAGAGAAAGACAGAGAGAAGGGAGAGAGTAGATAGATATCATATATGGTATAGGTCAAAATGCCAAATCATATCATCATATCGTATATATCTATCAGATATATCTATGGGCCTTTCCAAAATTTACCTAAAAAATTTATCCCTAAAAATTTTAAAAAAATTTTTTGAGAAGAACTATATATATAAACATACCTGATAAAAATGAATGTAAAAATATGCACCTAGTTTTTTTTGGTGGTCTTTACCAGATCTTTATAAGCAACGTTGGAAATTTAAGTGATTATCATTGAGATAGATTTAGATAATAGCCATCAATTATATTTTATCATGAATCTTGGACAAGAGTATTCAACAATTCGGACTCTTGTCGAAGTTACCAAAATAAAAAGTGATTAAATCATTTCTATTTTAGAGTTCTAATAAGAAAGTTTGTATATTCCATATATATATATATATATATGTATATAGGCAGAGCCCTTCTAATGAGGGATCCATTATTTTAATAAAGTGATGATTTCAGTTCTCGATCGTTGGGTTGTGTTTTCATTAATAATACTTCAGTTATTTCACTGGCGTGCCTTAGAATAAAAGACGATCCAACGGCCACAATAGAAATTCACACTTTATTAAAACGAAGGATCCCCCTCATTAGAAGGATTCTGTGCATTTAGGTATTTTAGACATAGAGAAAAAAAAACAATGGAATTAAATTAAAATAAGAGAAATTGAGAAAAATTGTGTAATTCAAATATTTGATAAGACAACTCTACAGAGTTGTTGAAATCTAGTTGCCTGTTTGATAATGCTAATTATCCTAATGGTTGCTAGGTATATTGATAATCCACATTTATAGAGAGAAAGAACAAAACAAATCTATGAACAAAATAAAAGGAAAGTAGAAACGTGACCCAAGAAAGGTCACGTACGGATTGAAACACTAATGGAGTCCTTGTCAATTATGTAAACTATCTAAACTGATAGGATTCAATTAGAGCCGTGAAATTAATAAAAATAAAAATAAAGTGTTCTAAAATGATAAGAAGAGTAACGGGTGACTCATGACCATATATATTTATATTTATAATAAAAAAATAATAATAAGCATATTCCTACTTGGTGTTTAATCTGGTGTTGTATTTAACATCAACACCAGTGTTATAAAATGTGTCCATTATGTATCACTACATTAATGCATGTCTACAAAGCCTATCACTACATTAATGCATGTCTACAAAGCCTATCACTACACTAATGAATGTCTATAAATTGAGCATCAACTCAATGAAGAAAGGATACGGGAGAATTAGAGATCCAGAGAAGAGAGAAATAGAGAAGTGTAATATTGAGAGTTTCTACACTGATTATGTTTGGATTGTACTTCTACAAATCCCTCAATAATATATCAACTCCCTCCGCAGTGGACGTAGGCAAATTGCCGAACCACCTGAAATATCTGTGTCCCTTTGTGTAATTATTTATTTGTGCACCAGTTATTACTAGTTTTATAACACGTTATCAGCACGAGCCTGTACCAACTGGGTTGATCATATCAAATGGTAAGAATATCATTTTTATTGATTATACTTATACTTAACTGTCTTCATATATAATATATATGTATACATATATACACCCCTGAAGTGGTTATAATTTAAACTCCTCTTGATCAAAGGAATTTATTACAAACTTCCTGAAGAAGTAATTAGACAGTCCTCTTGAAGAGGCAATATTTTAAATGCTCCCGAAGAGTTAAAAAAAAAAAAAAATTAAACCTCTTGAAGAGGTAATAGATAAAACTTCTGCAGAAGTACTTATTATACTCCTGAAGAGATACGTACAGATATATCTATTTTTACTTGTAGATGCATATACTCTTGAAGAGTTAGTCTCTTAAAGAGATTATGGAGAATCAAACTAATTATCCTCCCGAAGAGGAAATTCTTATATTGTAGTATTGCATTATTTACTTGACATTAACATGTTTATTTACATGCATATGCATTTACTAGATTCTAAATATTATTATTTTTATATATATAGTGTTCTACAATATGTCAAATCTTGCCAAACTTGATATTGTGGCTTTGGACATTTCTGGGAACAATTATCTGTTGTGGGCTCACCAGGCTGAAATCCGACTAAAGTCAAAGAAACTTTGGAAAATTGTTGTAGAAGAAAATAATGGATTAGTACAAGATCAAGATAAGTTAGAGGAAGATCAATCCACGGCAATGATTTTCCTTCTCCACCATATCCATGAAGGTTTACAAAATGAGTATCTTACGGTCAAGGATCCTTCTATCCTTTGGACTAATTTAAAAGAAAGATTTGAACACATAAGATTGATCATTTTGCCAAAAGCTAAATATGATTGGATCCACCTGCGATTCCAGGACTACAAATCAGTTAGAGACTATAACTCTGCTTTATTTCAAATTAGTTCTCAACTGATGTTGTGTGGGGAAACTATCATTGATCTTCAAATGATAGAAAAAACATTGTCAACATTTCATGCCTCAAGTGTGCTCCTGCAGCAGCAATATCGAGCACAAGGATTCACAAAGTACTCCGCATTAATTTCATGTCTTCTTGTTGCGGAACAAAATAATGAATTGTTGATGAAAAATCATAATATGCGCCCCACTGGCTCGACACCATTGCCCGAAGCAAATGGAACCGTATTCCCTGAAGTGAATACAACTCCACACAATAAACATAGGCATGGACGTGGGGGAAATCATGGATATGGTCGTGGTCGTGGAAATAATCATAGTCGTAATCATGGTAGTGGTCAGAATCGTGGCCGTAACCAAGGAAAGAATAACCATTGGCATCGTGAGGGTTATCATCCATACAAGAACAACACACCTTACCACCCGAAGTGGAACAAAAATGCTAAAGGCAAAGGTGTACAAAGAGCTGTCAAGAAAGACGAAGATAGTTGGTACAGATGTGGCATGCAAGGGCATTGGTCGCGTAAATGTCATATACCAAAACACTTAGTAGATCTCTATCAAGCATCACTAAAAGGAAAAGAAAAAGAGATAGAGACACATTTTGCAGACCATAATGACCCATTGGATATAACCCACTTGGATGTTGCTGATTTCTTGGTCGACCCTAATGCTAATATTGATTGCTTAAACAACAACGAATCTGGGCTGAACAACTATGCTATGTATTAGATTGCCTTATTGTACTCCGCTTGTATCTTTGTTTTCTTAATAATGTATAAACAGTTTCTGTTGGTTATAATAATATATGCATCTTATTACTTGATAGATTGTACGATGAAAGAAGGAGATATATGTCTGGTTGATAGTGCAACTACACACACCATTCTTCAAGACCAGAGATATTTCTGGAACTTGAAATTAGCAGAAGCTAATGTGAGCACAATATCTGGTACTACCAGTCTCATTGAAGGCTCTGGAAAAGCAAGCATTATTTTATCAAAAGGAACAACGATTCATTTAGAAAATGCTCTATACTCTAGCAAATCCCGAAGAAATTTGCTCAGTTTCAAAGATATCCGCCGAAATGGATTCCACGTTGAAACCATTAACGAGGGTAATATTGAGTACCTTTGCATCACTAAAGTCGTTTCAAACAAAAAGCATATTTTGGAAAAACTTCATGCACACTCCTCTGGATTGTATCAGACAACGATAAGTGCTATTGAATCACATGTTGTGGTGAACCAAAAGTTTTCTGACCCAAAAGTGTTTGGACTTTGGCATGATCGTCTTGGTCATCCTGGAGCTATTATGATGCGTAGGATCATTGAAACCTCAAATGGACATCCTTTAAGAAATCAGAAAATCCTTTTACCTCGTGATAATCCTTGTACTGCTTGTTCACAAGGAAAATTGATTGTGAGACCATCTCCAACAAAAGTGAAAATTGAATCCCCAGTATTTTTGGAACGTATCCAAGGGGATATTTGTGGACCTATTCATCCACCGTCTGGACCATTTTTCTACTTTATGGTCTTACTAGATGCTTCAACTAGATGGTCGCATGTTTGTTTACTCTCATCTCGTAATGCTGCATTTGCCAGACTTCTTGCTCAGATAATTCGATTACGAGCACAATTTTCTGATTTTCCTATCAAAACTATACGTCTTGATAATGCTGGGGAATTCACATCCAAGGCATTTGATGACTATTGCATGTCAATAGGAATTCATGTTGAACATCCCGTTGCTCACGTGCATACACAGAATGGTTTAGCTGAGTCGTTTATCAAACGTCTCAAGTTGGTTGCTAGACCCTTACTTTTGAGAACAAAGCTGCCTACATCTGCTTGGGGTCATGCCATATTACATGCTGCATCATTAATTCGGATTAGACCAACTTCTTATCATGAATACTCCCCTTTACAACTTGTATTTGGACAACCACCTAATGTTTCCCATCTACGAATTTTTGGTTGTGCTGTGCAAGTTCCTATTGCACCCCCACAACGCACAAAAATGGGTCCTCAGAGACGCCTTGGAGTTTACGTTGGTTTTGATTCACCATCTATAATAAGATATCTTGAACCCCTAACTGGTGATCTTTTTACTGCACGGTTTGCAGACTGTCATTTTGATGAGACCGTATTCCCACCATTAGGGGGAGAAAAGCTGAAACCTGAAGCTCAGCATGAAATTTCTTGGAATACATTGGCAATGTCTCATCTTGATCCTCGCACCAATCAATGTGAACTTGAAGTTCAAAGGATCATTCATTTGCAAAAGGTTGCAAATCAATTGCCTGATGCATTCACTGATGCAAAGAAAGTGATAAAATCACATATACCGGCTGTAAACACTCCAGCAAGAATTGAAGTCCCAAGAGGACAATCTGGTAGTGCAGCGGTAGATGAGTCTACGGCACGATTGAAACGTGGTAGACCTAGTGGTGCAAAGGATAAGGTTCCTCGGAAGAGGAAAATAAAAGGACATATTAACAAAGTGGAAACTCATACAGAGATCTCAAAAGGCGCTATAGAAATACTTGATAAATCCAACGTTGGTCAACAGGGTTCCCCTGGAGAGGAACAAGTAGCCCATGAAGAGGCACAAGTATTTGAGAATAAAGAGATCTCGATAAACTATATGTCCACTGGAAATATGTGGGATCGTAATGGCACGGTCATTGATCACATATTTGCCTTTACGGTAGCACTAGACATCACCCAAAGTGATGAGGATCCTGAACCACAAAAAGTGGAAGAATGTCGACATAGAATTGATTGGCCAAAGTGGGAAGAGGCCATACAAACTGAGTTAAACTCATTAGAAAAACGGGAAGTGTTTGGGCCTGTAGTCCCTACACCTGAAGATGTAAGTCCCGTTGGGTACAAATGGGTATTTGTACGGAAACGTAATGAGCAAAATGAGATTGTGCGATACAAGGCCCGACTTGTAGCACAAGGTTTCTCACAGAGACCTGGCATCGATTACGATGAAACATATTCCCCGGTAATGGATGCAATTACATTTCGATTTTTGATAAGCCTATCAATGTCTGAAGGACTTGATATGCGCTTACTGGACGTGGTTACAGCATATTTGTATGGATCACTAGATAATGATATACATATGAGGATCCCCGAAGGATTCAACATGCCTGAATCATGTAAGTCAAAACCACGAGATATGTACTCCATTAAATTGCAAAAATCTCTATACGGATTAAAGCAATCCGGACGCATGTGGTATAATCGCTTGAGCGAATATTTATTGAAAGAAGGATATATAAATAATGCTATATGTCCATGCGTCTTCATCAAGAGATCAGAATCCGGTTTTGCAATCATTGCAGTATATGTTGATGATCTTAATCTTGTTGGCACTTCCGATGAGCTCACAAGAACAGCTGATTATCTGAAAAGGGAATTTGAGATGAAAGATCTTGGAAAGACAAAATTTTGTCTTGGATTACAACTCAAGCATTTCCCCGAAGGAATTCTCTTACATCAATCCTCATATACAGAGAAAATTTTGAAACGTTTCTATATGGATAATGCTCATCCATTGAGTACTCCTATGGTAGTCCGGTCACTTGATGTAAAGAAGGATCCATATCGTCCTCGTGATGATAATGAAGAGTTACTTGGTCCTGAAGTACCATATCTGAGCGCTATTGGTGCTCTTATGTATTTGGCAAATTGTACCCGACCAGATATCGCTTTTTCTGTCAATCTGCTTGCAAGATTTAGCTCAGCACCAACTCGAAGACATTGGAATGGTATCAAGCACATTTTTCGCTATCTTCGTGGTACAATTGATTTGGGATTATTTTATTCAAAAGGATCCAAATCACCATTAGTTGGATATGCCGATGCTGGTTATCTCTCTGATCCACACAAGGCTCGATCTCAAACAGGCTATGTATTTACTTGTGGCAATACTGCTATCTCATGGCGATCTGTGAAGCAAACATTGACAGCCACTTCTTCAAATCATTCTGAAATCATTGCACTGCATGAGGCCAGTCGTGAATGTGTTTGGTTGAGATCTATGATCCAACATATTCGAAAATCATGTGACTTATCGCCTATCAAAGATATCCCGACAACACTCTATGAAGATAATGCTGCATGTGTGGCACAAATCAGAGGGGGATTTATTAAAAGTGATAGAACTAAACACATCTCACCAAAATTCTTCCATACACATGAGCTCCAAAAGGAAGGTGAAATCAATGTTCAGCAGATACGCTCCATTGACAATTTTGCAGATTTATTCACCAAGGCATTATCAACTTCAACATTCAAGAAGCTAGTGTATAATATTGGGATGCGCCGACTCCAAGAGCTTTCATAAAATCATACTGGTGTCAACATGAGGGGGAGCCATTTATTCAATAATATATGTTATAGACATTCAAGGGGGAGTGTTATAAAATGTGTCCATTATGTATCACTACATTAATGCATGTCTACAAAGCCTATCACTACATTAATGCATGTCTACAAAGCCTATCACTACACTAATGAATGTCTATAAATTGAGCATCAACTCAATGAAGAAAGGATACGGGAGAATTAGAGATCCAGAGAAGAGAGAAATAGAGAAGTGTAATATTGAGAGTTTCTACACTGATTATGTTTGGATTGTACTTCTA
Organism: Hydrangea macrophylla; assembly: GCA_033977485.1. Lineage (NCBI taxonomy): Eukaryota > Viridiplantae > Streptophyta > Magnoliopsida > Cornales > Hydrangeaceae > Hydrangea > Hydrangea macrophylla. Next base: position 78,900,260 of record CM066984.1, on the reverse strand, counting down.
CAAATCCCTCAATAATATATCAACTCCCTCCGCAGTGGACGTAGGCAAATTGCCGAACCACCTGAAATATCTGTGTCCCTTTGTGTAATTATTTATTTGTGCACCAGTTATTACTAGTTTTATAACAACCAGAGCATTGTTGAGCATAATTGTTCACAACAGGATTGATGAGAATGACAAATTGACAATTACATATATATATATATATATATATCTCAATTATCACGTATACACAGTTGATAAAGGTGTGGTCCCTGATAATAGTGTCGGGTAATACCTAGTACACACTTAAAGACACAATTTTTGAGACACAATATGTTACTGTGGGGTCCAGTGACACCACAGGAAACCTATAGACACATCTTTTAAGTTGTGTCCCAAAAGTTGTGTTTTTGAGTGAGTCCCGATCTTTACTCAATAGTGTTAGCTTCTTGTTGCCTTTTATTTTTGGAGAATATTTTTTCTTACTAAATTTTGGTTCACCAATATTCGCTCAAGTCTTCAATGGGTGACATATCAGTAATTATATAAATAGTACAAAAGTAAAATGGGATACATGTCACTCAATGAAGGCTAAAATAAGCAAAGTGAACCAAAAAATGGAGAACAAAAATGTTCTCTTATTTTTGTACGTTTTTCCTCTCGGTAACTCACGCGAGTTGGTCCACGGGCCGCCCCGTCCCGCCGCCCAGCTAACTCGCGGTTTTTTTTAGGCTTAAAATCTCAATGCGCATACTCAGTGCGCTTTAGAGCGTGACTGTAGATATATATATATATATATATTTGGGTAAATTACACTGACACCCCCTGAGGTTTGCCGCTTTGTCACTCATACCCCCTGAGGTTTTTAGGTTACACTGACCTTCCTTCAGGTTTATGGGTTCGTAACACTGACACCCTTACTGTTAAATGGTGTTAGAAAATGGCTGATATTAACAAGTTAATTTTGCAAAATGTCCAAAATACCCTTATCTTCTTCTTCTTCTTCTTCTTCTTCTTCCACACACACACATATACAAACATACAAATATATGTTCACAAGTTTCTAAATGAATATAGCACAAAAACAAGAAGCAAACCAAATACTTCGATCTGTATATCAGCAATTAAATTCACACACAGATATACATACATATATGTATATATAGATATATGTGTGTGAATAAAAGAAGGCTCAGATCTGTCTTACATCAAATGAAAATGAGACTCGGCCTAAGAGAGAAGATGAATCTCCTAAAGGCGCTCCGAGTTACCCCGCCAAGATACAAACTCCATTGTCAGCGACTGATCTACTCAGAATCCATCATCACAGCCTCAAATTTTATATTTTGTGCGATACAAAATGACCACCGCCAAACACTTGCACACACAAAAATATGTGCATATATATATATATATATTAATCTAACAGACTGAATAATTTCTCAAGTTCAGATGGATCGAGAGAGAGAGAGAGAGAGAGAGAGAGAGAGAGAGAAGGGCTGTTGATTTTGAGATAAAATCATCGGCTCTGATGATCAGATCATCGAGTTTTACAGAGAGGGGCAACCACCCTAAAAAAAACATCCCATCTCTCTGTTATTAGCCTCATTCTTTGCACATGTTCATCAAAACCCATAAATTAAAAGGGGTTATATATATGTATGTGTGTGTGTATATGTGTTTGTGTGTAAGGAAAGAGTGAGATGACCCATATCCATATGGGTATTTCGGAGGCACTTACTAAACAGATGAGCAAAGAGAGAGAGAGAGAGAGAGAGAGAGAGAGAGAGAGAGAGAGAGCAAAATTAGAGTGATCTAATCCATCTCTCCAGATCCCAAATTAGAAAAATCCCACGACAATCGAAGATTAGGGCGAAAAATCCCAATATCAATCAAGGTTCTAATTCTGAGAAATTTAGAATTCAGAACAAGAATCTCATCAGTCTTCATAGAAGTGGGTTTCTTTGCAATGATTTTTCCAGCTAAGAGATGAAACAATGAAACTTCTTGGTCGTGGAGTTGATCCAGGTGGATCGTAGCAACATTTTGGTTCTCACTACTAGAAGCAGACGAAGGTTAGGGGCGAGAGTGAAGAGAGAGTAGAAGAAGATGAACAATCATAAGGGCAATATAGTCTTTTTACATTGGTTTCTAACGGCGTTAAGTAGATAACTCTGACAGGGGGTGTCAGTGTCATGTCAAAAGCCTCAAGGGAGGTTTGTGACAAAACGCCAAACCTCAGGGGGTGTCAGTGTAATTCACCCTATATTTTTATACTTACCTGGATCCGGACTGGATACACACACACCCCTACACACACGCATATACACCCTAACCCCAAAGGCCCAAACTGGCTCACAGTAAATCTCAACAAGGACCACTCAATCCAACTGAAGAATAACTAGGGGCAAGCAACTAGAATCCCCAATGGGGATTCAAACCCTTTCCCTCCCCACTGGGAAGAGAGGGGCCCCGCTTGGCGTATATATATACAATGAGGCTCTAAAGTGAACAAGGTTGAGTGAACATACCCAGTGAACATGTTTTTTAGCCTAAAAAAACCCGCGGGTCAGCAGGATAGTCAGCGAGTTTTTTTTAAGTTAAAAAGCATGTTCACTTGGTATGTTCACTCAACGATATTCACTTAAGATCCTGACCGTATATGGTGAGGCTTTCAAATGAACAGGGTTGAGTGAATATACCTAATGAACATGTTTTTTAGCCTAAAAAAACTTGCGGGTCATTGTCTTTGTAATTTAAGCTTTGACCATTACACCTTAAATGGTACAATGATGCTAATTTATCTTCATCTTCTTCTTTCTTTCTTTATTTTTGATTTATTTATTTTTATTTTATTTTATAGTAAATGCTAACTAGGCCAGATTTAGGAGAAATTATGCAATGATCCCGTCCCCACTGTGATCGACAGTGAATAATAGACTGTCATACCATATGACGGGCTCATGGGATAATTTTCCAGATGTAGACACCTCTTGTTTACCTACTGATGTGTCATTTGCAATTTATCTTCTATTTTAGGTTAATTATATGAACTTCCCTTGAGATATGCTTTAATTACACGGACCTCTGTCACATTTTGAGAAATTACACAAACCTCCCTTGTTAGTAACATTTGGGTAACGTCCATGACGGAATAAATGAAAGGACTAAATTATCCTTACATTAAATTACACAAACCTCCCTTGGGTTTGGCCTAATTACACGTACCTCCACTGCATTTTAAAAAATTACACAGACTTCCCTTATCGCCTACAAAACCCTAACAAGATTTATAGTTTGTGCAAATATATTGTTATACCCTCAAATGAAATCTGCATTTGCAATAAGTAAGGGTTTGGGTTAAACTTTTCATACTAATATGAAGTGTATCTTTCAATTTTTTCAAATTCCTTCCACTTCCATGATCTGCAATTTCTACAACCATTTCTTCAAATTCTTCAATTTTTCAATTTCATAATTTAAATTTCTTGGGTCCATTTTTTTCTTCAGCTCTTCCTCTTTTCAATTTCTTCTAACAAATTTGAAAAACATGATGGTGAAAGAAAATGATGTGGAATTCGCACAATGAAAAGCAAAATTTTAATAGTTTCTTAAACTCATGATCAAGTCTATGATATATACAAAATACATACAACATCCATAGGGGGTCAATCAAATAGTTACCCTTAAATCGTGCTTTACAAAATATTAATTTTGGTTCGTCTCACGAATAGTTCACCAAATCGTCCAAGCGTCCGATCTCTAAAAGTATCCACACGAGCAATGCACACTAGAAGAAACCTTTTACTTCCTCCAATAAAGTGAAGAAGATAAAAGATGGATAAGTCACAACTGGTTTGGACCGTACGAATGCAATATGGTTGGGAGCTTTTGGGAGAAACTTGGGTGTACTAGAAACCTACTTAGTTTCTCATATCTCATATATATAATAATGCTATAAGTCATTTTCCTAATCTAATTAGGAAACTATATTTGATTGGAAAACTTTCTTAAATCAAATAAAAACTAATATTATTATTATATTATTATTATACTCCTTCCATATTAACAACTTAATATCAAGTACACCCTCACAACTTCTTCCAATTACACATTGCCCTTTTGTGTATGACCCCTTAGATTCATACTAATCTAGTACTAGGTATTAATACTTTAAAGTATTACAATTAGAACCCTTTCTAATTAATTTAAATTAGAACATCTTCGAATTCTCCCTTGTAGAAATAATTAAGATTAATATTTATTATTTTCAGACTTCCACTAGTCATGAATAACACATAGCAATGTATCATGACACACCCCAGACAGTCTGAAAAATAGTGAACCTTTCCAATAACATTTATCGTACAATTCAATCCTTCTATCAAGCAATGCCCCAATTAAATATCTTGGGTAATGGATATATTATCAAACCCAGATTTAATTATATGTTCTCGAACTAATTGATATTTCTCTATATTTGGTGACATTAGAAAACTTTTTCTAATGCTCACTATGCCCTGGCCCGGGAGCTTTACATGAGATATATCATAGAAGATCACATAGAACATTCACTCTTTCACTTGAGAGTGATAGATTCCTTGTTGTACATTCACATGTCTCCATGTATGACTTACTATACCCAATAATACATGAATATGCCTTGGATTAAAACATAAACACCGTGCATGTTAAATCATAATAAGTCATACATAAGACAACAATTATGTCTCAGGTGTAAGGATTACTTATACCACTGTAACTAAGAATAATCCATTGATAGATAAGTAAAACTCCATTTGGATGTTCTTAATAGTTTATCACATTCAGTGAATGTAACACCCTACCCGAAAAAGAAGATTAATGTGATAATAATACGTGTTAATTAAGATAATTAATGCACGAGATGATTTAAGGTGGGGTTATGAACCTACAGGTAAAAAGGTGTTCAAATGCGGACACAGATGAAAGTTCTGTAAAAGGCAGAACTGGTATAAATGTGGGGCCCAGTGAGGGTCTAATTAAGAGAATTTGCATTTTGATGTTATTATATGATGATATGCATATTTGTTTTAATGCTTAAAGATGTTACTATTTCTTATGATAGGTAAAAGGGACCAGTTTGAATACCCATGTGAGGGCGTATTTGAATATAATTAATAATTGGTAGGTTTAATAGCAACCTCATAATTTATGTGGGACCACGTTTGGGACCCACGTGGAACTTAGATTAAATTCATTTAGAAAAGGGGGTAATTAATGTAATTGACATGGGGGTTTCATAATAAAGCTTAAGGAAAGTTGGGGGAGGTAAGTGGAAATAGTGAAAAATGGTGCCAACACATATGCATGAGTGCATATGTGTCTTGTGGTGACAATTTACAGCAAGAATTACAGAAATTAAAGAGAGAACGAAAGCTCCAAGTCGGCGACGGTTTCTCCGACGATGTTTCTTGCCGTTTCTTTGCTGTCCAATATCGGATTTGTGATCCGAGACCATTTTTGGACTCGTAGAGGTAAGAGGATTGTAGTGTAACGCCCCGTCCTACCCTGAATCTCGGTGACGGAGGTTAAAGCAGAATTATATAAATCAATCAATCTTTCCAAAGAATTTAAAACAAAAAAATTACATTTGAAATATTTCTCGTTTGTTTACAAAAAGTAAAATCCATATAGCCCCAACGCCCGTGGTACTCTAAACAGTGCTTCAAATTTGACTTTATTATATTTCTTCAATATCCGCTGCTACTGGAGCTCCCTGCATCTAAAAATCAAATCGAGAAGTATACAATATGACAGAATAAAAGCAGCTCAACATTCAACGATAAAACTGTGAATATGCACAATTGACAGGTTCACAACAAATATAGAACCTTCCGGAAATTACCCGTTTACCTCTAAGGCAAACTATCCCAAAAATTGAACCGATTACCCCGAAGGGCATCATGCCAGGTTTCTCTAGGTAACATAGGCAAAGCCACCCCTCACCTCACCCTGGACCTAGTCCCTAGGACGTTACTAGCCCCAGAGTTCTTGGTTCTTGGCGGTGCACCTTACTCATTTAGCCAACAACAACAATTCTGGAATAATAAAATATTCCAGAAAATCATAGAGTCCATAAAAGACATCAACATAATATATGCGAGCTCTAAGCATCAACATATATTTCAAAGAGAATACAAACGGGGATATGAAAGAAATACTCCGGAGATTGAGAGCATATTGTACACAACCCGATACCTGTATTAAATTATGAAATTCACCAGGACTCGATCCCAATTGTTGCTTTAGTCATCCTCGTACCTAAACATCCAAGGTATAATACCATACAGTTTAAAGTACACCCTTTTATATAGAAAATGAAAGTTTTAGTTTTTGAAATTTCAAACAATTCGTTCGCTGTGACCGTTATGAAATATTGCACGATACGTGAAATATAGCCTCTTGGGGTCAATATCTTTCATTTGATATAAAAAAAAATCTAGTTTTCATTACAGTTTTTCTGCCTGCTATTTTTGGACCCTTAACGATATATATATATATATATATGAATTCGATATATATATCAACAGACTATAAATAGAATTCAAGAAAATGAAATTTCAATAAAAAGTTTACCCAAATTCGAATTTCTGATGATGTCTAGAGGATACCAAAACCAAGCTTTGATTTTGCAAGTACTCATTGGATTGAGCATATAAAAATATGTGTGTGTGTGTGTGTAATAGGCTGCGAGAGAGAGAGAATAGAGAGTTGTGGGTTTGCTGGGAGTGTGTTGAGATGAGAGATTGAGGTAGTATATATAATATATGCTTGCTTGGCCTCCACAACACACAATACACACACACACACACACACACACACACACACACACACACACACACACTGCACACACACACAATACACATGCACACACTGTGCACCAAAAAAAAATGTTTGGGCTCCAAGTCTCCTATGGGAGATTATCCCATGTGGTAGGCTCACACCTCCACACACAAACACAGGTAAAATTTGTATTGTTAAAATCTTAAACCTGGTATTTTTCTTTGACGAAAATAAAAATAAAATTTTAATATATGCTTCAAAATTTTGAGTTATTACACTTAGACACCCCTATTTTGTCGGCTATCAGATTTAGGAGACCCATAGCTTGGCGGTTCACAATGATTGAAAAAAAAACTCAAAAAGGACTCTTGCAAGTTAGTTCTATCTCTCAAAATGCTCAGAATGACTAAAATACCCCTAAAAGCCCCAAAACTCCCAGATTTGGACTGAAAGTCCTGGAAACATGCTATGTCATAAAAAAGTACTAAAACAAGCTTTAAAAGAAAATCGAACGAAAACGTCAACTCCTGGGATCTCCTAGAGGTTCCCGGAACTTCCTAGAAAACCTAGGTTTGACCGATTTGAACTAAAAGTGGACTTTGAAACCGGAGTGCCGTATCATTTTTCAAACATTTTTCATGGATACTAGAGGTCTATGGCTTTCGAACAGTCTATCGCACATAATTTCTGGATTTAAAACGAATTTATTATGAATTTCCGAAGGTGAAAAAGTCGATCAAATCGACTTTTATTACGAATACCGCAAAACTTTTCAAAGTGACCCATCTCCGAACTTTTTTTTTTATGGAAAGTAGTCTATTACCTTTCCAACGGTATATCACAAGCTCAATTTGGAGTTGGTACCCATTCTCTGTAAATTCGGACGAAATAGGCCTTTTCGCGAATACCGAAACCTCTAGGGGCCTAAATATAAATTTTCGGGCGTCTGAGGAGCAGTGCCATGGCGGCACTGGACCACTGCCACAGCGGCACATGGTCAGTGCCGCGGCGGCACTCAACCCCCGCTGAAGCCATTTTTGTAATTTATTTTGGGGGTCCAAATTGATTAATTGAAAACCAAAACGACATAGTTTCTTGTCCACAGATGTTTGGGACCAATGGGAGCACTTTCTAAATCCCAAAATCACCCCAAATTAGCCTATATAAACCCCCCTTTGCTCTTTATTTTGGGGGGGCCAAGTGCAAAGCTTGAAAAAGTTGTAGAGAGAATGAGAGATATGCTTAGAGTTAGAAGTGAGAAATGGAGCTTCCTCCACTGATTTTTTTTTTATAGAAAGTGAGTTCTAAACTTGTTTGCTTTGGGACCCACCATATACTTAAAACTATGGTTTTGGCAGCATAATAATTAACCACACCATTAGTCAGTCCGAATGAAACTGATGAAGCCTGATGGAAAGAAGTCATGCCCAAACAAGGCTTTAGCCGGACTAAAGCTTAGTGAGGCAGCCCGATTTGATTAAACCCAAAATATCTCCATGCCAAATGGTCAAATCACTACTCTAACCCAACACGTGGCTGAACATTATGATTGTATGAAGTATGCCCACATGGTCCCTCATGATCTTCCACATTAATTACAAAATGATCAATCAACATGCCCAAAATCATGAAATGGTCAATTAGGTGGTGCCCGAATGAAGGATGGCTAATGAGGCAGCCCGATTAAAACGTGTATGTCAGCCCGATTGCAGCTATAGTCATCTTGCCCAACCAACTTTGAACCATTATTTGGCTATTAATTTTTGCAATCGGTCTCACTGTCCGATTAAAAAATCTCAATCGGCCTCTGCAAATTTTAACTTAAAAAATGCATTTTTTAGGTGCAAACAATTGCCCCCCTGGCTGTTTAAAATGAAAAAGCTTGAATTTTGAATAGCCAAATTTTTCACACCGATTACCTTTAGACTGCAATCGGGCTTGGCCAAGAGACCGATGGAATCCATAGTGCTGTCATGCCAACTTTTTAATAACAATTTGAATAGTATCACTAGACCAAAGGCTTCACTGCTCCTCTAAAAGCTGTAGTAAAAAGGCCAATAATGTTGTGGCCGTACATGGTGAGCACACGTACTGATTTGAGCCACCTGAGCATGCCCGATGAATTTTTTGTCGTCAATTTTGGAAGGCATGTGTTGAAAAACAAATGAATAGTAAAAACTCATCATTGACCTTGTCCAGCATTGAATATCAAATCCACTTAATTGACCATTAATGGACCCACCTCTTCCACGTGTATCCACAAGACTCCTGTGTAAAAATAACTGAGAAAGATTTCAAAACTAGCAAAGTTGATCAGTTTTTTTTTTTCTTTTTGCTTTCGGACTAATACCTTAACCTGAATGGCATGTTGACCGAACTAATATCACATTCGGTCTTAATAATTATTTTCAGTCTCTTGATAATACCATTGTTGCAAAGAGAGCCACCAAATAACCTTTAGTTTTTGGTGACATCCACACAGCCATCGTGGATGTAGATCAACCAAAGCCAAATAATTAATTGGCTTAAAATAAAAATAATAATCGGTCACTATAATGAGACCGAAATATTTGAACAATTCCTTAAGGGTGAGTCTCCTAAAGGAAATATGTTTAAAAACTTCATGGACCGATTTATAGTCAATCGGTCTCTGCGAAGCTTGCCCCCCGAGCGGTTCATCACCGATTTCTTCGTCAATAATGGGGTCTTTATCATCGTCCTCCTCATCACTAGGAGGCTCTATGGCCGATACAAGATCACTCGGCCTATCACACTTTTCCTTTTCGACCTTAATAGAATTTTGAGGCTCGTATTGAATTTGCCCCCGAGCACTTCTTTGTCTTCTTCAATGTCGGTGAGGAGCTCTATGGCCGAAATAAGATTATTCGGCTCTTTAATTATTTTTTCGCCGTCTTGCCCCCCGAGCGGCTTGGACAGCGTGGAATCAAGATGACCAGAGACATCAGTCTCTTGATTTAGAGCGGTAACATCGGCCTTCTCGGGCCGTTGTCGTGACTTTAAAAATTGTTCGATCTTTTGCCCTTGAGCCTCTAGTAGTGCCAGGCCTGCTTTTGTGCCTTCTCCAAATCGGTTAAGCTTTGCCTGCTGTTCTCTCGAGAATGCCTTCATATCTTCAAGAGCACGATGAATGTTGTCACAAAGTAGCTTCTTTCGCCAGTCACCGTATATAAAATCGTCTAGAGACATAAACGAATTTCCCTCGGGCGGCGGTTCATCAGCTCCACTCGAAGCTTTAAGAAGGCCGATTTCTTGATTAAAAAATCGCATGTCGGCCTCAAAACGGTCTATCTCATTGTAAAGATGACCAGTTTCATTCCAATATCCATCGTTGTAGAGACGATAGATTTCTTCGCGAAGTTGGCGTATTGTCTCATTCCGCCAACCAATTTGGTTGTTGTAGAAGTGTAGCCATGCTTCGGTGTATGCATGGCTCATCACTTGGATGTCCCACCGGGCTTGCCAAATTGTTTGCTTTGGGACCCACCATATACTTAAAACTATGGTTTTGGCAGCATAATAATTAACCGCACCATTAGTTAGTCCGAATGAAACTGATGAAGCCTGATGGAAAGAAGTCATGCCCAAACAAGGCTTTAGCCGGACTAAAGCTTAGTGAGGCAGCCCGATTTGATTAAACCCAAAGTATCTCCATGCCAAATGGTCAAATCACTACTCCAACCCAACACATGGTTGAACATTATGACTGTATGAAGTATGCCCACATGGTCCCTCATGATCTTCCACATTAATTACAAAATGATCTATCAACATGCCCAAAATCATGAAATGGTTAATTAGGTGGTGCCCGAATGAAGGATGACTGATGAGGCAGCCCGATTAAAATGTGTATGTCAGACCGATTGCAGCTATAGTCATCTTGCCCAACCAACTTTGAACCATTATTTGGCTATTAATTTTTGTAATCGGTCTCACTGTCCGATTAAAAAATCTCAATCGACCTCTGCAAATTTTAACTTTAAAAATGCATTTTTTAGGTGCAAACAAAACTCAAGTTCTTCCATTATCCTTCTATATACTTCACAATCAAACCCTCCCCAACCAAAATTATTGAGCAATCTTGAGTTAGGAAGCTACTTCCATATCCAAATGTCAATATATATGAGTGAAACACCAAGTTACAAGTCCAATATCTCAATGATCATCATCTATTGATTGCTTATTTGATTGTTTACATATTATGTTCATATCTTCTCACCTCATTTCTTTTTGATTTTTTTTATTACTTACATGTTTATCATCATTTAGATAACATGTTGTTTGAGGAGAGTGAATCCTTATGGATAGTAGCTCTTGACCTCAAAGACATGTTTGATGGATGATGATTCTAACTTTAATACATTCATATGTATTATTGAAGTCATATTCTCAAACAAAACTATGTTTCTGCAAACAATATTGGGATTTCTTGGTATGAGTTCAATGTTGATATTTCAAGTGGTCATAACCTTCATTTAAATGCTAAAAATGCACTCTCAAAACCTCTATTTCAAAACCCCTCATAAACCTCCCTTTTTGATTTCAAGAAATAAAACCCTATCCTCCTCAAAAAACTTCAAAACAGTGAGTGACATGAGTTCAAAGATTTATCTAGAACCCAATACTCAAATAATTAACATAAGACCACTTGGAAAGTCTTCCTAACCCATTAGAGAACACCCATGATTTTTGGTTTGACTTGGAAACACTTGGAAGGGTTCCATTTTGACCCAAACATTCCTTCCATACATTCTGCTTTTGCTGTCACAGCAGCTAGGTTGATTTTCAACTTGTCTTTCAGAAAACTTTTCCAAAAGGAGTGGTCCCAACTCATTTTTCCCTTGAACTTCAGTGTCTTAGGGAACTTTCTGTATAATATGAGCCTCTAGATGTTTTGTTTTATTGAAGATTGGCTTTTTGATATGTGTTCTAGACACAATAAGGATGTTCTACATAAAAAATCATGAACTAAAAACATTTGTAACCCTAGTTTGCCATTTTCACAAGATCAACTCACTGTTCTATCTACTATTCACAGTAAGCATACTTTTACTTTCATTCTTTGATTTGACACTCACATGCACTCCAATTTAGTTCATATCTTAGGAAGTAGTCCATACTACATTTGTACATATCCTATGATGGTTTCCTTCATGCATTCATGCATATTTTAGACTTCTAAGTTACTTTAAAAAGGCCATGTACACAAACACAACCTTTGCACATTCTAGGATCATACATTGCATCCATGCAAGATTTGGGGCTTTTGTGACTGCTAATCTAAGAAGATTATAAGGAATGAGTTGGATCATATGTCCATGCTTCCCCTCGATCTAATCATTCTTTCTCGTTTGCCCCGGGGATTGAGAGGTCTTCCTTTTTCAAGAATTAACCTGCATCATTCTAGCTTGCTAAGCATGTTTTGATTTCTTTGATTATTTGTTTCAAGAACAATTCATGTCCCCCTTCTAGACTAGGAAAACTTGATTACTTGATATGTGATTAGACGATTTTTTCTAGGTTTATTCATGTGATCTTTCACTTTGCATTGTGTGATATTCGGCTTAGATCTTATGAATGCTATCTTATCTTTTGATCTTCTATTTCAAAATTCTTATGTGATATAATATATTATCATAAGTATTATTTGTCGAACCAAACATAGTATAAGAATATTATTTGGATGCTAATTGAGGCTCGTCGAAAGACTCCTTGGTTATGAAGTATTTTAGTTATGGCAAAGGCTCCTTCCTCTCTTGTACCAAAACCCCGAGCCATGTTCTTTGGTTATGAAAAATCAGTGCCCTTTATCCATTTGGGTTTCGTCAAAATTAGGTTTCTTGGTTCCTTAAAAACCAAGTGGCGACTCTATATCTGTTTTCAACATACCTTCTTTTTCTTTCTTTCAAAACAATTTCAAACAAAGGAAAAGTGGAATTCCGTGTGTCCACAAGGATCACATGCATGTCTTTATTTTCATTTTTGGCAACATTTTTCCGACGACCATTCTTAATAGACGATGTTTTTCCGATGTTTGTTGTACCATAATTATGTAGGATTACTCTAGAGTAAGAGTTGGGATGAATCTAGCTTAAAATTGGATTCTAGGAGCTTAATCGCTAGTAATTCAAAGAGGTGAGTACTCTAATCCCAAAATTGGGTGTTTAGATATGTGATTGTCATAATTGTTATCTATAGTTGTATAATTCATGCTTATGTGATTACATGTTGATGAATTTGGAATCCAAGCATGACAATTATGTGTGATATGTGATTGTCATAATTGTTATCTCTAATTGTATAATTCATGCTTATGTGATTGTATGTTGATGAATTTGAAATCTAAGCATGTCAATTATGTGTAAATTGTCATATATATGCTTAGTTGACATGTGCTTATATGGATCAAAGGGAATTCAAGTAGTGGTCACCATTTATAGGTCCCATACGTAAGGGACGGTAAGCCCTCAATGAGCGGGGCGTGGTGATGACCATGATAACGAAACGATGATGCCTTCGGGATCACAAGAGAGTGTGGTACGCTATATACGATAAAAGAGTGAGAATTTCCGGGGTGAGAATGACCCAGGGGTGGTGGCTTGAGATACTTGACTTTTCGGCGATCAATTTTCAATGCTTATAATGATTATTGCATTTGCATATTGAACATGCCAATAGAATGATTAGTTCTCTCATTAAGTGAAAGCTTAAATGAAAATATGTTTTCTGTTATGGTTATTGAATAGCCATCGGAGGTACCGCACGGGAGGATGAGAGGAAATGATCCGTGCAACGGGATGGGTGTGGGAGTTGTATATATGGATATGTTTATATGTTTAGGTGTTTAAATCTTAGGTTGTAGCTTTTGATCTTAGTGATGTTGTATAACTCATGGTTTGGAGAACTTGTAATATATTAAGTTGAGTGTGGATGTTGATCATGCACTAAATTGTGAGTTGTAGTTGCAAGTCGCTAGTTACATATAAGGTTGGGAAGGAACTTAAGTATGTTGAATGGATTTGGGAGTTGTAAATCTTAACTTGGTTCACATATGTTGGATTATGCGTGCTTTGGGAAAACTTATGGATTTTTAAAGTAGAATTATGATGTGAGAAATTTGTCTGTTTTGATGTTTGTATCACACTTGAATTAACTTGTGTTGATGATTAGAAATACTTAAAAAGGGTTTTGAAACTTATTTTGACGTTTTTACAAAGTTTGGGAAAGTTTGGAAATGTTTTGGATTTGAAAAACTGATATTTTTAGCAGCTGGGAACTGTTCTGGGGAAGCCAGATCGATCTGGTCTTAAAGGGGGATCGATCCACCCTATCTCGAGGACATTCTGCCAGAAAAATGGCAAACCGGATCGATCTGGGGCGGATCTGTTTTTGGCAGCTGCTGGCTTTTATGGAAACAAGCATAACTCTTTCTAGGAAACTCGGATTCATGTGCCATTTTTTTGCGTTGGATCTGGGACTCAAAAATCTATCTTTTGGTGTAAAATTTGGGTATACTTTATTAATGACAATTTTGCCCTTGGAGCTATTTTGTGTCAAGAAAGTTTGTTTATGGAGTTAAAACATGGTTTTCTTGGTGACTGGTACAAGTGTAGTTGTGTGGACATTGTTACACGTGGCCTAACTCGCCCGAGGCGGGTTGGGGTGTGACAGTGAACTTGTTCTATAACAAGCACCCACATGTCTGTTCCAATGTCTCCACACTGATGACTTAAGACTAGCGATATTTTATCAAATAAAATAAACATGACACGTGTAAGTCTAACCGGATTAATAAATGCCCAATTTAATAATCCTACGACTAAGAATATTTTTAGAATAAAGCAACCAAGAAGTATATGGTCTTGTTCCTTAACTTTTTAAGTATATGTCTTCTCAACTTTAATTTTATGGACCTATCATATAAAAGTTAAACAACAATAATGATAAATAATAAACTTGTCCTTTACTCCCCCGTCCCATTTAATGTGTCCCTCTTTCCCTTTTGGGATGTCCCAAAATTGTTTTCCACTTTTCTAAATTAGTATGAAAATTTTACTTAGCTTCCCAAACTACCTTTCCTTGCAATCAACACCAAAACAAAACAAAAAAAGAAAGTGCAATGATTATGGACAATTGTGGAAAGTAGGTGTAGATCCTTTTTGTCCCCTTAAATAGTTATATTCCCCAAGAGGGACACATAAAATGGGATGGAGGGAGTACTAATATGAAACTGTTATTACAAGGTAATATTTCTAAAACACCTATCCAGAATAATTGGCTTTTAGGGCATACTACTAATAGATGGGTCACAAGAATATGGGCAATCTTTAATTTGGTATGTTGAACAAAACTTTATTTGCTTCATGGGAAATTAAAGAGACTGTGAGTAAAAAGATGCTTTACGAAATTGTGTTTGGTGGAGACTGAAGAGAGAAAAGAAAAACAAGAGAGATGATTCTAATTTTTGGAAAAAAAAAATATTTTTGATTGAGAGACAGAATAAGGGAGGAAGTAGAAGAGAGAAACAATTAACAAAAAAATATTTTTGTAATCTCCAATCTATTAACAAGGGTAGATTTTGAAAACCAAGAGAGATTTTTCTAAATTTTGGAAAAAAAATATATTTTTTATTGAGAGACGAAACATGGGAGGAGGAGGAGGAAGAAGAAGAAGAAGAAGAAGAAGAAGAAGAGAGAGAGAGAGAGAGAGAGAGAGAGAGAGAGAGAGAGAGAGAATAAGTAATTATGTAATGAAATATCTTTAATCTATTAATAAGGGTAATATAGTCATTTGAAAAAAATTAACTACAAAATTAACCTTTTTATTTAGTCAACTCACAGTTGACTAACGAAGAGGAGATCAGTGTTACACAACTATACACGTTAAGAGGATTCATGTAATTTTTCAAAAATACGAAAGAGGTACGTGTAATTAGGCCATACCTAAAGGGAGATTGTGTAATTATCCCTAACTATTTGATTGGAAAAAGTGATAGCGAGCCAATGATCAGAGGTGTAACTAGAAAGCGGCCCAGGGTGGTGGCTCTTGCAATTTTTTTAAAATCTACGGTATACATACATAATTGTTAATAAAAGAATTTCTGTGTTGGTCCCCGTAAGTTTCTAACTTTGACAAAATGGTTCATACCTATGAAGCTCAATTTGAATGTAAAATCATTTTGTGAAAGTTATAAAATGCATATGCCTCATCTAAGGTTGTAACTTGTAGATTTGTAAAATTAATTGATATATTGGTATCTCCAAATTTTTATCCTTCGTAAAATGGTTCATGTCTATATACAATTGCAACACTTAAGGTCTCTTTGGAAAATTCTATTGGAGATACCAATATATACAATTGCAACACTTAAGACAATAACAATACATAGACACACACTCCATCAGTCCAGGTCTCGCTTTTTGTCTGGTTTGTAGTTTGCAAGGTAGTATTGGTTTGATAGAGAACCAGTTTAAAAGAGTTATTGGAGTGGGCACAGACTACGATCCTATGCAAGAAATCAACACTCACCAAACATTTAGATTTGTAGAATCGATTCACTTATGAATCACAAAACTAGTTCTTTGGCTTTTCAAACAGGCTCCTATTACCATTAACTATGAGTCAAAGGATTACAATCCATGCTAATGGTTGTAAGCACCCAACTTTCTAACTTTCAAAATGGGCAAAAATTCCACATAAGAAAACAATATTAATCCTTCTAGTACAAAAATCATATGTGATGAAAATATGTAGAAGTAGATCCCCAAAAATATTTCACCTCGGGGCACTACCCCATATCTCCCATGTGGCCCAGTTGAGTAGCCTAACTAGTAACTTGGCACCTAATATGCAAATTCCTAGTTCTGCTCCTTCCAATAGTGTTCTCTCTTCAAATGAATACGTTACAATGATTAGCGTATTTTTTTTCAATTTTATCTTATCACAAAAATTGTTAAAGGCCCGTTTTGACGCGTTGCTATTTTTGGTCTTCGATTTTTGTTTTTTATTTTTTGAGTGAGTACTCATCAATCTTGAGGAAATAAAATAAAATAAAATACTGGAAACTCAAAACCGCAATGTTACGAAACGGGCCCTAGTATCTGATTTTTTATACAAGTGACGACAATGATTGGAGAAAATTGAGTATATGAATAAATGATGAGTGGTTCTATTGACACCCACCTACTTTACTCTCCACATCCACTTACTCTCTGTACACCCACCAGTCCAACTTAAATAAAAATAATTTACTCTTTACAGCAAAGTTCATTCCCAAAATAAACATACTTTTGAAAATCATCACATCCAAACTAACCATGGTTGGTTGCATTTGTTTTCCAAGAATTTATGTTTGGTGCAGCAAAGTCCTTCAATGGGTGAATGAAATAAATGAACTCACTAAATGCGTTATTGGGATTCGTTGAAAGAAATGATTTCGGCCATCCATTTGTAGTTTGATTTATATAGAAAATATGTATTATCTATATTATGTACTCACTCTATCTCATTGTATGTGTCCATCTTTCTATTTTGGGTCATCCCAAAATTGTTGTCCACTTACGATATTGAATCAATAATTTTTAGCTATTTTTCAAAACTACCCTTAGTGACTTAACACATCAAACTACTTTCTTAAGCAACTAGGACAATTCTGAAGAAAAAAAAAGTCCATTTATGCCCATGTGAAGTGTAATCATTATGTTTTCTTAAAATTTGGATTCCCCAAAAGGGACACATAAAATAGGACAGATGGAGTGTGTGTCTATGTATTGTTATTTTGATATGGGGGCAGCTATCCTACAACATGAAGGTTGAAGGATATCATTGTACACTAACTTTTAGCAGCCAACATAAACATTTTTAGCGACAAAAAAAAACTTTTAGTGACAAACCTTTTAAAAATCTTTCATCGCTAAAGGTGGGGAAAAAACTGTCTCTAAAAGTGCTTTTTTTGTCACTAAAAGGGCACTCTACGTTGTAAGTTAGAATTCCCCTTTTGATATATATATATATATATATATATATAGAGAGAGAGAGAGAGAGAGAGAGAGAGAGAGAGAGAGAGAAATTCAAGATGTTACTAAGAGGAGTTGATAAGTTAGGGTGCGTTGAAGTAGGTGGGTGTAGAAAGTAATTCATTTACAAAAAAATTCTACTAATTTGTCCTTATATGTCATTTGGTTTAGAGATATAGTTGGAATGACAATGTTTTATTAAATGGTAGGTGTAGTGAACAAAGTATGTGGGTGTTAATAGAACCACTCATAAATGATATGTCTTATCTGTATGAATTTATGTGAAAATGTCTTATACTATTCTCATTTGAAAGGAGAATAATTTCCTTTTTAGCATAACGTTATAAATATTAGCATATTTTTTACATAAAAAGGGCAAGTAAAAATATTAACAAGGTAACCCAAGAGATCGGTCCGACCAGAGCACATGGGGCGTGTGTGTGGCATGTGTCATCTAGGTAAGTAAATCAAAAATATATATATATATATTAACAAGGTACAAGTTGAAATCTAAGTATGAAATCAAGTGAGGCATAGTTCAAGTGGCAAAGAGTTTGACATTTATTTAAGTCCCCTCCATATTGTCGGTTCGATGTTTGAACCTCTGCTCCCCATGTCATATAAAAAAATACGACAGGGTACCAGATGTTCGCCTTAGAGGTGGATAAGGATTATTAACCATAACTCATCTCCAACTTACAAATAAAAGTGACAATTATTTTATTGAGATGAGAAAAATTAAAATACAAATAGTCACAATTGAAAGATAATAAAAAATAAAGAAAAATGTGGTGAAAAGTCTAATTTCGCCAATGTTTTTTGGAATAGGTCCATCAATTGGATCTTCATAATAATAGGTTTATAACTGTGCTTGTATTTAGGGATTAGTCTAAAATATCCCATTATGGTATAATTTAATGACTTTTCTACCCCTAATCTCTCTCTCTCTCTCTCTCTCTCTCTCTCTCTCTCTATATATATATATATATAACTCGGGCAGTATCCAAAGGGTTTTGGCTCTGTCCAGGCTCGAGTCCGAATTCAAGCAGTCTGCCCAAGCCCGACATAAACCTGAACTTTTCAACTCGACCCCAGTTTGTTATTTAGTATTAAAACCTGAGCCCGAATAAAGCCCAAATTGCATTTTTTATCTTTTGGTGCAAACTGATTTAGTATGTAAACAATAATATGTAGAGTATCAAATCTATTTTTTGTTTAGATTTGGGAAAAAACATTCATCTACTAATTTAGTGTTCGAATAATATCTAATATTGTATTCTTGTCACTAAAAAAAATACTATAATCTAATGTAAAAAATAATACATAAATAGAATTCGTGCTTGGGCTCGGGTTCCACGGGTTAGCAAAATTCTACCCAAGCCCTGCCCGAATAGAATTCGAGCTTGCATTTTTTTGCCTTAGTCCAACCATGGTGAAAGTACCGCGGGCCCAAGCCCGGTAATTTTCAGGTTGGCTCACCCGAGTTGCAACCCTAATAGAATCTTATGTATATATACACTATACACATATATTTAATACATATTTAATTATAGAATTAGTTACCAAATCTTGATTACCAAATCTTATCAAATCTCCATTTATACTGCATACAATATATAAGGAAATAATATCTCATTATTTTAGGATTTAACTTTATAAAACTGGTACACCAAGACGCAGGGAAGAAAGTAATTCAAGGTTCTGCATTCCTGTATGTTGTACAAATAATCATTGATCACATAACATTTGCCTGGCAACAATGTGAAATTTTACATTGCAACTGGTTCGTTAGTATAAAATTTTACACTGAAAACTGGTTCATTTTACCCCGCAACTGGTTCATTAGTGCGAAATTTTACACTGCAACTAGTTCACTAGCGTCCAATACATTAAATTGAATTCAATAATCAATTGCGTCCACACCAGTGGCAATTTCATAATTCAATATATTAAGACGAATTTAGTAAGTTATTTTTGGAACAACTAACTAGCATGTTTAATTCTCATCATATTAGTTCAAAAGGTGAGAAATTCTCACTAAATAACCACGAATTTGATGAGAAATTTCTCACTTCTGTTCAAAAACAAAAAAATTCTTATGGTTCATTAGTGTGAAATTTCAATATGTCAGGATGCTAGTGTTATTTTCGTTAGATATACCCCCTAACATGTGTAAGAATTGACTACTCACAATACACTTTCTGTAATATTAGTGTCAAATTTCACACTGTTCTTATCAAGTCAGAGATTCTCATAGTGTTGAATTTCACACTTCTGTGGTCCTTACAAAAAATATTACCTAATAAACATCACCCATTGAAGAACAATAACATCGTATAAGAATTTCTTGATTCCAATTTAGAAGTTAATTTCACTTCAAACAAAAGACGATTAAGCGAACATTGAATAGGTTACTTTGAAAACCCAAAACCAGTATTCACACTAGGCTAACTATAGTATTCACACAAAATGTCAATGAACTATCCCCTATAAGTTTGTTACACCATCAAGTTGTGCACTAATTTTCAGAGCTTCTTCTTTGGCTTTGTGTTCAACCAGAGTAGTGTATGTTTGTTGCAATTGGTTCCCCTACTCACATTCCATATTTTTTTTTTGCTCCTTACGCTTGGCCTTTATCAGGGACTTGGACACGTTGGCTGCATGGACAAACAGAAGACATTATTGTTAAATTTAGCATGTGGAAAATCTCTAAAATTAACATTACTACGTAGTCATAAATTTCACACTGCATAAGTACTGGTGCATTATTCATCATCGCATCATACATGCTACCC
The DNA here is from genome assembly GCA_033977485.1 of Hydrangea macrophylla. Classification (NCBI taxonomy): domain Eukaryota; kingdom Viridiplantae; phylum Streptophyta; class Magnoliopsida; order Cornales; family Hydrangeaceae; genus Hydrangea; species Hydrangea macrophylla. The sequence continues at coordinate 78,879,625 of CM066984.1, read as the reverse complement.
CCTTGAAAATGTGGATGAACCCATTGTAACTAACTTGCAATGAATGTGAAATTGTATACCAAGAAGCAAGTTCTCCTTATGCATACACAGCGTTTAACACTTAAATTGTATGTGTGATATTTTCAAATGGTGGGTGGCAGCGTAGAATTTAACACTATGTGAAATGTTCAAAGTAGTGTTAAATTAAATACTATGACGCATCGTATTATGAACCATGAGACATATTGAATATGACTACCTGTGTGTCGATACCAGCGTTAAATTTTTCACTGCCATTTTTGGAGTGGTCATTGGGGATGAACTTGAGTGTTAAATTTCACACACAGAAAAGGTTCGCCAATTTGGCATAAACCCTAGATTTGCAGGTTTTCACAAAAATATGTCAAATAAATTCTAAACAATTTCTACTGATACTTAAAATGATTCGAAAAACAATATCTAAGTGTATTTGAAGGTGAAAATAAAAAATAAAAATTAAACAATAGTAGAAACGATTGTCAACTGACTCGAGAACAATGTGTCAAATACCCTATTTTTTTTCCCAAACCTCATTATTCCAACAAAAAGATGATTTTTACCAACAATATTGTGATTATGATCAACCAAACATGCATAGTGTGAAAATTCACCCTTGATTTCAACTCTTTTGTTTAGTATCCCACTTACCTTTCTTCCCCATTTTCTCATCGACGGAGGAGTCTTGCTTCAATTCCGAGTGGCCGGCATCGGACTTGAGTGGTTTTCTTCGATTTCTTCAATTTTCTATTGATGGTGTTGCAAGAGTTTGGATTGGTTCAATTTCTTCTATAATTTCTTCTTGTCATTTTCTCTAGGTAGAAGAAGAATTGATTTGGGTTTTTTTTTTTAATTTGAAAACCCTAAAAATACGACGTGAATTTGGGATGTGTGTTGGTTTTTGGCTGTAAATGGAGGTAGTTGGGCATTTAATCACATTTTGAATGGGGAGATTATATGGTGTATGCAAAATTGGGGCAGGGGTAGCAATGTCTAGGTTTTATGCTGTGGACCTTAGATTGAAATATTTTAAAGAATGGACCAATTGCAACAAACATACACTACTTAAGACTTTATACTAAATGACTCTTAAATAAATTGGACAAAAATAGTCATTCCAATTTCTAAATAGACCGACCAAACACAATCTGATTTTAAACGCTACCAACCAACTTAGAATTTTAAAAAAGAGTAAATTACACTGACCTCCCCCAAGGTAAGTCAAAATACAAAGACCCCTCATGGTTTGCATGATTACACCGACTCTCTTATAATACCCTGTAATTTTATTGTACTTTGGTATTTCTGTATATATAAATAAAAACCCTTTGATTTATTCTTGTCTTTGTTGAATTTTAGGTTCCAATCGATTAGCCTTTATATTATTCGATTCCCATCTTTTAAACCCTAATCGATTGCCATCTTTACCAATCCATTGCCATACTGCCGACCTGAATCCATTACATGGCACTATTCTAATCGATTGCCTTTGTATCCAATCAATTGCCATCAAATATCTGAAGCCAATCGATTGCCTCTAAGCCCAATCGATTGACCTGCAAATATTGTTTTTCAACTTTGCTTCGTGTTTGACATATGGCACTCTCATTTTTCTATATATATACACATTCATTTCGTCCCTTGGGACTATTTTTCAAATCTTGAGAGAGAAAGAGACCATATATATATACACACATATATACACTCATCCATACATATATATATATACATATACATATATACACCACACAAACATACACACACTATCAAGGCAGACAAGAGAAGGAGAAGAAGAGAAGGAAAAACAATGGAAAGAAGAAAGAAGAAGAGAACCTAAGGCAGAGGAGAGAGAGAGAGAGAGAGAGAGAGAGAGAGAGAGAGAGAGAGAAAACATTGAGGTTTCAAGCCCCACAAGCTCAACACACACTCAAACACACCCTTGGTAAGTCTGACTCACTTGGTTACCTTTGTGTGATGTTTTTACAAGTTTTAGTGGAGGTTAGACTAATCAATTGGAAAAAAGCCCAATTGATTGGATAGGTTTCCAATAAATTGCCAACCTTGCTGATTCACAATCGATTGCTAAGTTAGCAATCGATTGGTATTGTTTTGGATCAAATCGATTGTCATCTTTCCCAATCGATTGTTACGATTTTATCCCAGTCGATTGACAATCGCAGATCATGGATAGTTCCTCTTGTTTATTATAATAAGGGTTTGATTGTTCCGGATATCGTTTCCCGTTTCCATTATACAACTATGGGGTGTTAAGGGAGAATGTGATACCAAATAATAGTATGGTTATGAATAAAGGAATAAACGTAATAACATTAGTAGAGGTGTCGATCATGTTCGAATTTGATATTCGTTTTATTATAATCTGAGTAGTCAGGCCGCAATGGGAATGGCCATGGGACAATGTTAATACTGAACTTAGGTAGCTCAGTAAGTTCTAGGGAGTTGTATGGGCTAGGCCTACGAGTCAGGCTTACGTATGATAAGGGGGACCGCGTATCGAGCGTAATGTATCAAAGGGCGTGTTGGCCTTAATGTATCAAAGGGCGTGTTGGTTGTAACATATCAGGGCAATTTGGCCGTAAATATGGGACTGCGTGTATGATTTATGTATATGAGAATTGGAACTTCGTGTGAAGTGTGATAAGTATGAAGTATTGGGCTACGTGCCAGGTTAGAAGAGAGTTGTTCGAGATGTGAGTGGAGTAAGGTGAGATGTGAGTCTACATGCGAAATGTAGACTCACGAGTCCATGTTATGTTTGGGATTGGTTGGGACGACGTCCATTGATATATATATTGAGTTGGTGATATGATTGTTAGTGATATTTTATATACTTCATATCCATAGATGCACTGTTAGTATTTGCATCCATTCAGCTTTTGTATTTGACAGCGTTTTATGCCGCTGGATACTCTACGACTAGCAGACCAAGTCAATGAGTATGCAGGGGAGGAGTATGTTACCCGAGGTTATGAGAAGGAAGCCTACTGTGATGGAGGTTATGCTGAAGAGGACTACTATGCAAGCTGAAGTCCTGGAGCTTCGCTGTGGATAGTATATGTGTATGTTCGTAATAGTTAGAGTTTATAATTGGCGTATGCGCCGTGATGCTTTAATTACATTTGTTGTTACTACCTATGTTTTGTAATAGTTTAGCAATGAAATCTGATTTTATATCTCAACCTTAGATATCCCAAATGCGTGATTTAATCCATTACTTTTATAATTAGACTTTGTTGGTGGACAGTGTGGTGACTTCCAACTGTCATGGCCTATAGGTCCAAAAAGGAAATTTTTTTTTCTCTATGTTTGCTACTGCGGGACATGACATCTCTTAAGGTTTGGAGTAGAGTAACACTTTCCCTCTTTCGTTAGTTACGTCAGTTATGCATAGAATTGGTTGTTAAAATTTTTTATAATTATGAATTTACTTTTTACAAAGTCAATGAAAATTTCATTATTATTTTTCTGTAAATATGAAATTAGGTTTCCTACTGGCAAATTTTACTTGCTAATAATGTGTTGATTTTTTATACAAATAAATTATTTAATTTTGGGGGTATTTAGGTAATTTTGTATGCACCATTAATTTTGGGATTAGGTAGGTTTGTCTTGACTGCAAGAAACGGTATAGTTTCAACTCACTATGCTGGTACACTTTGTGTATTAAACAGGACCGATTTGGGGTAATTATCTTTGTATTGACTTATAAGATAATTAATACCTCATGGCTATTATGAGTGCTTATGCTCTAAATCCTAAGTTAATTTATAGACACGTACATTTGATATTTACGCTTTGATTCCTAAAAGGGTGAGATCCTTAAATGGGTCAATATATCATTAGATTGGGAGACAATATTATTTGTGTGGTGGATATTAATGAATGATGAAATCCATGTCTCAATTTTGGGATTGATGATATCACCTTGAGAAAGCTTATAAGTTTTGATTATTGTGGACACCGGAAGTGGACCACTTCTCTTGTTTGAGATTGTTTTGAAATTGATTTGAATCAAAGAAAGAAAATAGGTCTGTTGAAAACAGATACAGAGTCGCCACTTGGTCTTTAAGGAACCAAGAAACCTAATTTTGACTCACCCAAGCGGATAAGGGCACCGGCCCTTCATAACCAATGAACTTGGTTCGGGGTTTTGGTACGAGAGAGGAAGGAGCCTTTGTCGCGACTAAAACACCCTCAACTCGCCCCGTCTTTCGACGGGCCTCAATTAGCATCCAAATAATCATCTTATACTATGTATGGTTCGACAAATAATACTACGATAGTATATTACATTACATAAGAAACTTGAAAATGGAAGATCAAAAGATAAAATATCATTCATAAGATCTAGGTCAAATATCATGCAATGTAAAGTGAAAGATCACACAAATAAACCTAGGAAAAATTGTCTAATCATGTATCAAGTAATTAGTTTCCTTAGTCTAAAGGGGACATGAATTGTTCTTGAAACAAATAAGAAAGAAATGAAAATATGCTTAACAAGCTAGTATGATGTATGTTGTTCTTTGAGAAAAGAAGATCTCTCAATCCCCGGGACGGATGAGAAAGGATGATTAGATCAAAGGGGAAGCATGAACGTGTGATCAAGTTCATTCCTTATAATCTTCTTAGATTAAGAGTTACAAAAACCCCAAATCTTGCATGAATGCATTGTATGTATCTAAAAATGTGCAAAGGTTGTAGTGTGTTTTGTGTACATGGATTTCTAAAATGACTTAGGAGTCTAAAATGTGTATGAATGAATGAATTAAATTAACATGGGATGTGTACAAATGTAGTATGAACTACTTCCTAAGATATGAACTCATTTGGAATGCATATAAGCATCAAATCAAAGAAGGAAAGTTAAAGTATACTTGCTGTGAATAGTGGACAGAACAGTAGCATGATCTTTTGGAATTTGAAAAGAGGGGTTAGGAATGTTTTCAATGCATGATTTTTTATGGAGATGTTCCTTATTGTGTCTAGAACACAACCCAAAAGGCCAATCTTGAATAACTATCACAGATTGAGAGAAATCATATAAACAACAGAGGTCACTCAGAAACAGAGTTCGTACTGTCGACTGAAATGTTGAAAAATCTTAGAAAATGAAAACGAATGATCTAGAGGCCCATTTTATACAGAAAGTTTCCTAAGACATTTAATTGTAAGGGAAAAATAAGTTAGAACCACCCCTTTTGGAAAAGTTTTCTGGAAAAGAGGTCGTAAGTTGACCTAGCTGCTGTGACAGTAAAAACAGAATGTTTGGAAGGAATGTTGGGACCCAAATGGACCATTTCCAAGTACTTCCAAATCAAACCAAAAATCATGGGTGTTCTCCAATGAGTTAGGAAGACTTTCTAAGTGGCCTTGTATCCATATGTTGAGTATTGAGTTCTAGAAAAATCTTTGAACTCAACTCACTCACTGTTTTGACTCATTGTTTTGAAGATTTTGGAGAAAACAAAGTTTTGTTTCTTGAAACCAAATGAGAGGGATTGAGAGGGGTTTTGAAATAGATGTTTTGAAAACACATTTTCAACACTCAATAAGGATCATAGCCACTTAGAATACCTACATCAAACTCATCATCAAGAACCTCCAAGATTGTTGGAGAGATTTATTTTTATTTTTCAACATAACTTCAATACATTTCAAGAATACCTTGGAAGTATTGAGGTTATGATCATCATCTATCAAACATGTTTTTGAGGTCAAGAGCTACTATCCATAAGGATTCACTCACCCCAAACTTCATGTCATCACTTAGATGATGATGAACTAGTAAGTAAATAAAGAAAAGAAAAAGAAATGAGATAAGGAGAGATGAACATATATATAATCAAAGCAAGTAAATAACAATCAATAGATGATAATCAATGTGATTTTGGACTTGTAGCTTGGTGTTTCACTCATAGATTTTGACATTTGGACATGGAAGTAGCTTCCTAACTCAAGAATGCTCAAGAATGGTGTTTGGGGGTGTTTGGAATGTGAAGTATAAGAGAGGTAATGGAAGAAAACAAGATTAAAACTCACTTTCTATAGCAAAATAGTAGGAGGAAGCTCATTTTCTCTCTTCTAAACCTATCTCTCTCTCTCTTCTTCTCTATAACTTTTCAAGCTTTTGCACTTGGCCCCCCCAAAATGAAGAGCAATGGAGGGTTTAAATAGGCCAATTTGGGGTGGTTTTGGGGTTTTAGAAGTACTCCCATTGGTCCCAAACAACTGTGAACATAAAACTATGTCGTTTTGGCTTTCAATTAATCAAATTGGACCCCCAAAAAAATTACAAAAATGGACTCTGCGAGGATTGAGTGCCGCGGCGGCACTGGGCCAGTGCCGCGGCGGCAGTGCTCCTCTGAAGCCCAGAAAATTATGTTTAGGCCCCCAGAGGTTCCGGTATTCGCGAAAAGGCCCTATTTCGTCCGAAATTCACAGAAAATGCATACGAACTCCAAATTGAGGTTGTGATATACCGTTGGAAAGGTAATGGAGTCTACTCTACATAAAAAAATAGTTCGGGGATAGGTCACTTTGAAAAGTTTTGCGGTATTCGCGATAAAAGCCGATTTGATCGCCTTTTTCGCCTTTTGGAAATTCATAATAAATTCGTTTTAAATCCAGAAATTATGTGCGACATACCGTTGGAAAGCTATTGACCTCTAGTATCCATGAAAATTGTTTCAGCAGCCCGGTTCCAAATTCAAATTCTGGTCAAACTGGTCAAACCTGGGATTCCCGGGAAGTTCTGGAAACCTCCGGGAGTTCCCGGGAGCTGATGTTTTCGCTCGATTTTCTTTTGGAACTTGTTTTAACACTTTTCTCATGATTTAAAATGATTCTGGTGAATTCGGACGATTTCGGTCAAACTTGGTCAAACCTGGTCAAACCTTGGTCAAACCTAGTCAAACCTTGGTCAAACCGGTCAACGGGGACTTTCCGGGAACTTCCGGGACTTTCGGGGGTCTCTGGGAGCCGACGATTTCATCCAATTTTCTTTTAAAACTCATTTGAATACTTTTCTTACGACGTAGCATGTTTCCAAAACTTTGGGACCAAATCTGGGAGTTTTCTGGCTTTCGGGGGCATTTTGGTCATTCTGAGCATTCTGAGAGATAGAGCTGGCTTCCGAGAGTCCTTTTGAGTCTTTTACGATCATTGTGAACCACCAAGCTATGGGTCTCCTAAATCTGATAGCCGACAAAATGGGGTGTCTACAGTTTGCCCCTCTTTGGCATGAACTTGCGAGGCAACGCATGTCGCAAGCGAGTGCCAAAGTTTTGAAGAGACAGGTCTTTTGGAGGCTATAGATTTAGGATAAAAGCGTTGCAAAAGATGCAATGATGCTGAGGCTAGTGCTGGTCGTGCTCTGTGTGAGCTGCCTACGTATCCCAAGGGGAATCAGACCAGGACGTAGTTCAGGGCAAGGAACCGATCATACATGTACATACACAACAATCAGGCGGATGCTATGCTATAAGAGTGATATGCAATGTATGGATGTGATATGAATTGTGTCATGAGTTCTATCATGTCTAGTGTTGTGACCCTAGTATGAGCAAGTGCTGTGGGGTGTGCCACTCCGAGTGGGCTGGTGTTGTGCTAGTGTTTGCGACTGTGATGCGGTGGGTGACTCGGATAAGGACATCAAGGTTTAGAAGTCTCTGGGTTTAGGGGCAAACTTCTGGAATTTGGGAAGTGTGCTTTGCGAGCGAATGTAGTCAGATGTGGGGTCCCTGAGGATGACAACTAAGGATAACCCATAGGCGAGGGAGTTCAAGATAACCGACAGTTTTATAATAACCAAAGTGAGGAGGCACATGATAAGTGGGGTAGCTCACGATAATGGACAGGTGAGATAACCGGAGTGAAGAGGCTCACGATAAGTGAGGAAACTCATAATGACTGACAGGTGAGAAAGCTCATGATAATCAGTGGACACGGGTCCTTAAATTGTGAATAGACAGTGCTTGCCAAGGGAATCGGGGTGATTTGACTGCGGGTGATGTTTTAGCCGATCCTTATGATGATAAGTCCGGAGAATCGGTTCGGACTTCTGCTATCTTCCGCTGGGATGGTAGGGGACTCTCTGAGAATCTCTCTTCAATTCTTGACCTAAAACCAGGATCCATCTCTGAATCTCTCGTAGTTGGTCAGATTTTGTAATGCTCAATTCAAAAGAGCCGGTTAGGGCTTTCGGGAGCTGATGGACTCTCTAAGAATCTCTCTTCAATTCTTGACCTAGAACCAGGATCCATCTCTGAATCTCTCGTGGTTGGTCAGATCTCGCAATGCTCAATCCAAAAGAGCCGGTTAGGGTCTATCGATTTCTATCCTCGGGGGATGATGTAGGGTTCTCGGAGAATCTCTTTTGGCGCTCAATCCAAGAGGGCCGGTCAAGGCCTCCTGGAGGTGGTATCTATCGGTTTTTGTCCTTGGGGGATGATGTAGGGTTTGTGGAGAATCTCTTTTGGCGCTCAATCCAAGAGGGCCGGTCAGGGCCTCCGGGAGCTGGTATCTATCGGTTTTTGTCCTCGGGGGATGATGTAGGGTTCTCGGAGAATCTCTTTTGGCGCTCAATCCAACGGGGCCGGTCAGGGCCTCCGGGAGCTGGTATCTATCGGTTTCTGTCCTTAGGGGATGATGTAGGGTTCGTGGAGAATCTCTTTTGGCGCTCAATCCAAGAGGGCCGGTCAGAGCCTCCGGGAGCTGGTATCTATCGGTTTTTGTCCTCGGGGGATGATGTAGGGTTCTCGGAGAATCTCTTTTGGCGCTCAATCCAAGAGGGCCGGTCAGGGCCTCCGGGAGCTGGTATCTATCGGTTTCTGTCCTTGGGGGATGATGTAGGGTTCGTGGAGAATCTCTTTTGGCGCTCAATCCAAGAGGGCCGGTCAGAGCCTCCGGGAGCTGGTATCTATCGGTTTCTGTCCTCGGGGGATGATGTAGGGTTCTCGGAGAATCTCTTTTGGCGCTCAATCCAAGGGGGCCGGTCAGGGCCTCCGGGAGCTGGTATCTATCGGTTTCTGTCCTCGGGGGATGATGTAGGGTTCTCGGAGAATCTCTTTTGGCGCTCAATCCAAGGGGGCCGGTTAGGGCCTCCGGGAGCTGAAGGATAATGTACTCTGTTAGGAAGAAGGAAATACGTCCTTTAAATGAGAGTCAAGGTATCATTCTATTTGTGATGAGGGATACGGAGATGGCCTGCAGCAGTTAAGGTTTTGATTTTGAAAGAGGAGAGTGATGGACTTATGTTGCTTTAGGATGAAAGAAGGTCATCAACAGCCACTCATGGACTTATGTTGCATGAAGAAAAATAAAAGATCAACAGCCACTCATGGACTTATGTAGCTAGGAGAAAGGAAGATCATCAACAGCCACTCATGGACTTATGTTGTAAGGAGAAAGGAAGATCATCAACAGCCACTCATGGACTTATGTTGCATGAACAAAGGAAGATCATCAACAGCCACTCATGGACTTATGTTGCATGAACAAAGGAAGATCATCAACAGCCACTCATGGACTTATGTTGCATGAAGAAAGATCAACAACCACTCATGGACTTATGTTGCAAGGAGAAAGGAAGATCATCAACAGCCACTCATGGACTTATGTTGCATGAACAAAGGAAGATCATCAACAGCCACTCACGGACTTATGTTGCATGAAGAAAGATCAACAGCCACTCATGGACTTATGTTGCAAGGAGAAAGGAAGATCATCAACAGCCACTCATGGACTTATGTTGCATGAACAAAGGAAGATCATCAACAGCCATTCATGGACTTATGTTGCATGAACAAAGGAAGATCATCAACAGCCACTCATGGACTTATGTTGCATGAAGAAAGATCAACAGCCACTCATGGACTTATGTTGCAAGGAGAAAGGAAGATCATCAACAGCCACTCATGGACTTATGTTGCATGAAGAAAGATCAACAGCCACTCATGGACTTATGTTGCAAGAAGATGAAGGTCAACTTTTGATGGTTTGGAAAGGGATGAAATTCGCATTTGCCCTAAGTTTGGACGCTTCTCCTGCTGACGCCTTGACCGGTGTAGTAATGGTGTTTGGTACTCCTGCTTGTATTGGCATGCTCTTTATAACTTGATTTGAAAATTTTATTAGTCACTATTGACTTACACATTTGAGACTACAACAGACTCAAAAACTTGACAGACATTGACGCACGAGGACGACACATTTGACACCAAAATGAAACAAGGTCGACTTGCCAAAACTTAATGTGCTTTTGTCATAAATGATGTACCATTTCTCTTTTGTGTTTACTTCTCTCCTTAACGTGGCATCACTTTGATGGTGAATCTTATTTTTGAAAATTCCTCCCTATTGATCTAATCAATTTCTTTGCTTTTCTCAAGATGTGCTTTGAATTAGTGCCTTAGCTTATGGAATGAAAGACGCTCCATTTCCATCTGTTCAAGACAATGTTTGTGACTTGAAGGCTTACCATTGGTGTATAGGGATTGGGTGGCAAACGAAGTTTGCCCCTGGTTTGAAGGGCATGAAGTGGGATTGGTAGGCAAACGAGGTAAATGACCGAAGTTTGCCCCTAGTTTGGAGGAAGGTTCATTGGAGGTTTTGGGCAAACGAGGTAGGTGACCGAAGTTTGCCCCTTGTGTGAAGGGTAGATAATAAAAGTCAGGCAAACGAGGCGGGTAGCCGAAGTTTGCCCCTAGTGTGGAAGGTGATTTTCTGGCTTGAGGCATGGACCGTGACTTTAATCTCTCAAATGCTCATAATTTTTGCCCAGGCACCAAGGAGGCGGCCTGGCGAGCTATTTTCTCTCTTTTGTTATTGCTCACTTTGGATTTAGCTCTAATTTTTGCCTAGGCGTCCTTTCGGATTTTCGTCCTAGCGAGCCATCCCTTTTCATTTTTATTTTTATTTTATTTTATTTTTATTTTTTTGAAAGTCTGCCTACGTACCCCCAAGTGGGGATCAGGTCCAACGTAGTTCGGGCCATGGTTGGAAAGAAGCGGGTTGATTTTTAGGTAGGTGGGGTGACCGAACCGTTGTGGTTGCCTACGTATCCCCGAGTGGGAATCAGGTCGAGCGTAGTTCAAGGCAAGGCTTTGAAGGAAATTGGTTTGATTATGATGGTGTTGACCGAACCGATGTGGTTGCCTACGTATCCCCGAGTGGGAATCAGGTCGAGCGTAGTTCAAGGCAAGGTCTTGAAAGAGGGGGTTTGAGGTATGAGGGTTTTTCAAACCAATCGTCAAAGAAGTTCAAACTTGAGCCACTTATGGTAGCTTTGAATAAAGGATTTAGTTTCAATCTCCCTTTCTTTTCTTTTTCTTTTTCTTTTTCTTTTTGTTTTGTTTTGAGGATTGATCCTTTTCACTTTCGCCTAGCCAGTCAATTTTGCTTTTTAATGTAGTCGATTCTTATGAGATCCTTCAATCGCAATCTCAGAATTCCAGAATGTGCATGTCAGCTCTCGGAATTTTTTTGTGGTCATTCCGTGCCTTTTGAAATGTGATCTTGGCATTTTGACTGGCTAGGGTCAGATTTTGGAAATCAACACCTTTTTCAGCTCTAACTTTTGCCTAGGTGCCCTTTCGGGTTTTTAACCTAGCGAGCCTTTTCTTTTCTTTTCCCTTTTTTTTTTTTTTTTTTTGAAAGTGGAGATGAAACTCACTGAAATGTTTGGCTGCCATCAAGGGCTAAGTTTGCATTGCTTTCAATTGGACAGATTTCGTGGCTCCCAATTGGATTGGGCTTAAGGCTTCGAAATGGTGGAAAAAAGGGTGTTGGGCAAGCCCCAAGTCAGTTTCAAGTATGTCTTTTCAAGATTAAGGCAAAAGCATCTTTATATTCTTAAAGTAAGACTATTCAATTCCAGCTCTTCATCAGTGTCAGTGCAAAATTGACTTTGACCTTTCGGGATTTTTTTTGTTTGAGTAAAAAAAATTACCGCCTTTTTTTTTTTAGCACATCAATATCCATGGTAATTTGAAAAGTGACACTTCAGTTCAGCGATTCATGCATCTATGACTAGACACATCAGATTAGGCAAAATGAGACTTCATTCTATCAGTAGAGAAGGATTACAGACTCATTAACAACTTGATGACAGACAGACTCGATCACAAGACTAAACTTGAAATAGACAAACACACAACAGACTCGACTGGACTCGACCCGGTCTCAAATGGAATGTCACAGTGACTCACTTATTCTTTTTATTTCTTTTTTTTTTTTTTTTAAAGAGCATCTTCATTTGTTTTGATAGCAAAAGTCCCAAACACCATCGCTTCACCGGCACAGGTTCAACATTCATGGTCCTCAGCGAAGGGGATCATTGAAATGGATAGGTCATGGGTTGGTCCAGACAGAGGTAGTGAATTGGATTGGGGTGTGGCGCGTCATCTAAGAGATCCTGAATTGAGTGACGGAGCCTCTTACAGTTGTCGGTCTCATGGCCTTGGTCTTGGTGGTAATCACAATACTTGGATTCATTGTACCCAGGAGGTGGGTGATTAGGAGGCTTACTGGGCTCCAAAAGTACAAGGTGGCCCTTTTGAACAAGCTGATTGAGAGCGGAGGATAAGCTCATGTCAAGTGGTGTGAAGACTCTTTGGTTTCCTTTCTTGTGCCTCTTACTGCAGTCATTTTGGCTTGATGATGGGCTTAAGGCATTGACATCTAGGCTCTCTTGATCTTCACCAAAGGTATGGGGTCTCTTCTCCTTTTGCAGTGACCCAGCTCCATTGATCTTGCCTTCACAGATAGCATCCTCGATTCTAGTCCCAACCTCAAACAACTCTTCAAATGTTGAGATGGACTGGTAGAATAGTTTTTCATGGTATACTGGTTGCAGGTTCTTGACCAGCATACGTACTTGCTCTTTCTCAATAGGCCTGTGGATCATTTGGGCTACTTTATTCCTCCATCTGCTCAAGAATGCAGCGAAGGACTCATTGAAATTCTGCCTGGTAGTTTCCAGGTCTCGGATGGTGACATCAAGCTCTTGGTTGTAGGAGTAATGATCAATGAAAGTTCTAGCAACATCTTCCCAAACTCGGGTCTTGGAAGTTTCAAGGGTTAGGAACCAGGATAGTGCGGCTTTCTGGAGGGTTTGAGGGAACAGCATAGCTATGTGCTCATGGGTGCAGCCCATTGACTGGAAAATGCTCATACAAAACTTCACGTGGCTCTTCGGATTTCCAGTTCCGTCAAAACGGTCGATTTCAGGCATCTTGAAGTTCTCGGGTAGCCTCACCTTGTTGGGCTCAAACAATCCTTCCAGATCTAACATGTAATCGTCGACTCCCTTACTCTTCCTTAGTATGTTCTCAAGCTTGTCGACCTTGTCCATTTTCTCTTGGAGCTTTTTCTCATATACAGGCAGCGGGACCTCTTGAAACCGTTCTTCTTCCCCATTGTTCTCGGGAGGCGGTCCAAATCCAGGCGGTGGTGGTGGCATGAACCCTTGTGGTGGTGGGAACCTAGGTGGGTACTGTCGTTGCTGTTGTCGGAACTCTTCCATAAATTTCAGAACTTGAGTCAGCCGATCTGACTGTTGATTGATTAATTCAGTGACCTTGGCTTCCAAAGTTTCCTGATTCATGTTGAATTTTCTCGGCGGACTGATTCTAACCAAATGACTGTTCGAACTTTTGACCCAGGATGGGGATCTCAGTGGCTGATTTTGGGAATCTATAATGACCTATAGATTCGAGAGGAGTGTATCAGATTCTGATAGTGATGACTTTAGAGACAATGACAATGATGTTAAGGAAGATGGACTGACTTATGTACAGACTGACCGAGATAGTATGCGCAGACTGATGAGAATGGTGCATGCACATGAGACAAGCATGCGGATGCAAGCCCTAATCTATATGATGCCCCTACTTCTAACAGATAGCAGTTAAACAAATAAGGTCCTAGCCATACAGAGTGTGCTAACCTTACTTTCCAGTATGATCACCAAGGGATAACAGGGATTTCCGGGATACTTCGGGAATTTTGGATAGAGTTTCTGGGAGAAACATGGATTTGGAAGATTCGGAGAAATTTCTAGAAGTCATTTGAGTTTCTAGGAGAAATAAGGATTTCTGGTTGATTTGGACTAAGCTTCTAGGAGAAACTGGTATTTTGGGCATTTCTGAGAAATATGGATAGAGTTTCTAGGAGAAACAAGTATATATGGGAAGATAGGACAGAGTTTCTGGGAGAAACTGGTATATCTGAGAAATCAGGGAGATTTAGACAGAGTTTCTGGGAAAAACGGGTTAGTACGGTTATATATGGGATATCTAGACAGAGTTTCTGGGAGAAACAGGTTAATATGTATCTGGGATGTCTGGACAGAGTTTCTGTGAGAAACAGGTTAATATATATCTGCGATGTCTGGACAGAGTTTCTGGGAGGAACAGGTTATGATGGTTATATCTGGGATATCTGGACGGAGTTTCTGGGAGAAACAGGTTATGATGGTTATATCTGGGATATCTGGACAGAGTTTCTGGGATAAACAGGTTATGATGGTGATCATACTGTCTAGCTAGTTTTCATACTCCTATGTCCTAGGACCAACAAACAAGGTTTGCGGTGTATAACTTTGTGAACATGGAGCAGACATCCTTGTCATGGTGCCTAGGCAGGTCAACTCAATGTGATCACATGTGAGTGATTGCCTTGGGGATCATAAGAAAGAAGTTCTGCCTCATGCCACATAAGCGTCTACACCGCGCAGGTAATCCCGTCAGGGCATACAACAGTTATGTCACATTGTCCAATCTGAAAAGATAAATGAACAGTCCTATGAAAATTTCTACAGGAATCTATATGCAAAGGCTGGGTTTAGTCAAAGAGGGTCCGTTGACGAGAGTTCCAATATACCATCAGAGAGACAGTACGGAAGTTTTTACTCTTTTTGATATACCTTGGAAGGTACAGTATCAACGGTGACTTGTGCCCTGGCACAGCAAGACCTGAACAATGTCAGCGCCGCGTTTCAGACACAGTCGGAAGGGGGAAATGCAGAAGTACAATGCGATGAACCAGACACAGTAAAAAGATGATTTTAAGGATGCTTCTTATGAGTCAAACCTCTGTATTATTTTGTTTTAAAATAAAAATCCCCAGTGGAGTCGCCAGATTGTGGACACCGGAAGTGGACCACTTCTCTTGTTTGAGATTGTTTTGAAATTGATTTGAATCAAAGAAAGAAAATAGGTCTGTTGAAAACAGATACAGAGTCGCCACTTGGTCTTTAAGGAACCAAGAAACCTAATTTTGACTCACCCAAGCGGATAAGGGCACCGGCCCTTCATAACCAATGAACTTGGTTCGGGGTTTTGGTACGAGAGAGGAAGGAGCCTTTGTCGCGACTAAAACACCCTCAACTCGCCCCGTCTTTCGACGGGCCTCAATTAGCATCCAAATAATCATCTTATACTATGTATGGTTCGACAAATAATACTACGATAGTATATTACATTACATAAGAAACTTGAAAATGGAAGATCAAAAGATAAAATATCATTCATAAGATCTAGGTCAAATATCATGCAATATAAAGTGAAAGATCACACAAATAAACCTAGGAAAAATTGTCTAATCATGTATCAAGTAATTAGTTTCCTTAGTCTAAAGGGGACATGAATTGTTCTTGAAACAAATAAGAAAGAAATGAAAATATGCTTAACAAGCTAGTATGATGCATGTTATTCTTTGAGAAAAGAAGATCTCTCAATCCCCGGGACGGATGAGAAAGGATGATTAGATCAAAGGGGAAGCATGAACGTGTGATCAAGTTCATTCCTTATAATCTTCTTAGATTAAGAGTTACAAAAACCCCAAATCTTGCATGAATGCATTGTATGTATCTAAAAATGTGCAAAGGTTGTAGTGTGTTTTGTGTACATGGATTTCTAAAATGACTTAGGAGTCTAAAATGTGTATGAATGAATGAATTAAATTAACATGGGATGTGTACAAATGTAGTATGAACTACTTCCTAAGATATGAACTAATTTGGAATGCATATAAGAATCAAATCAAAGAAGGAAAGTTAAAGTATACTTGCTGTGAATAGTGGACAGAACAGTAGCATGATCTTTTGGAATTTGAAAAGAGGGGTTAGGAATGTTTTCAATGCATGATTTTTTATGGAGATGTTCCTTATTGTGTCTAGAACACAACCCAAAAGGCCAATCTTGAATAACTATCACAGATTGAGAGAAATCATATAAACAACAGAGGTCACTCAGAAACAGAGTTCGTACTGTCGACTGAAATGTTGAAAAATCTTAGAAAATGAAAACGAATGATCTAGAGGCCCATTTTATACAGAAAGTTTCCTAAGACATTTAAGTTTAAGGGAAAAATAATTTAGGACCACCCCTTTTGGAAAAGTTTTCTGGAAAAGAGGTCGTAAGTTGACCTAGCTGCTGTGACAGTAAAAACAGAATGTTTGGAAGGAATGTTGGGACCCAAATGGACCATTTCCAAGTACTTCCAAATCAAACCAAAAATCATGGGTGTTCTCCAATGAGTTAGGAAGACTTTCTAAGTGGCCTTGTATCCATATGTTGAGTATTGAGTTCTAGAAAAATCTTTGAACTCAACTCACTCACTGTTTTGACTCATTGTTTTGAAGATTTTGGAGAAAACAAAGTTTTGTTTCTTGAAACCAAATGAGAGGGATTGAGAGGGGTTTTGAAATAGATGTTTTGAAAACACATTTTCAACACTCAATAAGGATCATAGCCACTTAGAATACCTACATCAAACTCATCATCAAGAACCTCCAAGATTGTTGGAGAGATTTATTTTTATTTTTCAACATAACTTCAATACATTTCAAGAATACCTTGGAAGTATTGAGGTTATGATCATCATCTATCAAACATGTTTTTGAGGTCAAGAGCTACTATCCATAAGGATTCACTCACCCCAAACTTCATGTCATCACTTAGATGATGATGAACTAGTAAGTAAATAAAGAAAAGAAAAAGAAATGAGATAAGGAGAGATGAACATATATATAATCAAAGCAAGTAAATAACAATCAATAGATGATAATCAATGTGATTTTGGACTTGTAGCTTGGTGTTTCACTCATAGATTTTGACATTTGGACATGGAAGTAGCTTCCTAACTCAAGAATGCTCAAGAATGGTGTTTGGGGGTGTTTGGAATGTGAAGTATAAGAGAGGTAATGGAAGAAAACAAGATTAAAACTCACTTTCTATAGCAAAATAGTAGGAGGAAGCTCCTTTTCTCTCTTCTAAACCTATCTCTCTCCCTCTTCTTCTCTATAACTTTTCAAGCTTTTGCACTTGGCCCCCCCAAAATGAAGAGCAATGGAGGGTTTAAATAGGCCAATTTGGGGTGGTTTTGGGGTTTTAGAAGTACTCCCATTGGTCCCAAACAACTGTGAACATAAAACTATGTCGTTTTGGCTTTCAATTAATCAAATTGGACCCCCAAAAAAATTACAAAAATGGACTCTGCGAGGATTGAGTGCCGCGGCGGCACTGGGCCAGTGCCGCGGCGACAGTGCTCCTCTGAAGCCCAGAAAATTACGTTTAGGCCCCCAGAGGTTCCGGTATTCGCGAAAAGGCCCTATTTCGTCCGAAATTCACAGAAAATGCATACGAACTCCAAATTGAGGTTGTGATATACCGTTGGAAAGGTAATGGAGTCTACTCTACATAAAAAAAATAGTTCTGGGATAGGTCACTTTGAAAAGTTTTGCGGTATTCGCGATAAAAGCCGATTTGATCGCCTTTTTCGCCTTTTGGAAATTCATAATAAATTCGTTTTAAATCCAGAAATTATGTGCGACATACCGTTGGAAAGCTATTGACCTCTAGTATCCATGAAAATTGTTTCAGTAGCCCGGTTCCAAATTCAAATTCTGGTCAAACTGGTCAAACCTGGGATTCCCGGGAAGTTCTGGAAACCTCCGGGAGTTCCCGGGAGCTGATGTTTTCGCTCGATTTTCTTTTGGAACTTGTTTTAACACTTTTCTCATGATTTAAAATGATTCTGGTGAATTCGGACGATTTCGGTCAAACTTGGTCAAACCTGGTCAAACCTTGGTCAAACCTAGTCAAACCTTGGTCAAACCGGTCAACGGGGACTTTCCGGGAACTTCCTGGACTTTCGGGGGTCTCTGGGAGCCGACGATTTCATACAATTTTCTTTTAAAACTCATTTGAATACTTTTCTTACGACGTAGCATGTTTCCAAAACTTTGGGACCAAATCTGGGAGTTTTCTGGCTTTCGGGGGCATTTTGGTCATTCTGAGCATTCTGAGAGATAGAGCTGGCTTCCGAGAGTCCTTTTGAGTCTTTTACGATCATTGTGAACCACCAAGCTATGGGTCTCCTAAATCTGATAGCCGACAAAATGGGGTGTCTACAATTATGTCAAACCTTGCAGGTGGATTTTGTATCTGACATATCAGATAAGTTAAGCAGAGATTTACAAGGAATTTTAAGAGAATAATTAAATATGATTGTCATAATTATATTTAATTAATGGATATCTGTAATCTTAACGAAGGGAGATAATAAGCATTTAATAACATGGAGCTCGAAATATATATATATATATATATTTTGAGGGTTCGAAATATATTTTTGAGATAAGTGCAATTATAATTCTTTAGTGGTATGAATTATAATTTATGAAAATAAGAATCTGATTCAACTCGAATTCGGGTTTCTTAATTCCATAAGGAAGCCTATTCCTTGTTGAGTTCTTATGGTCCATATCGTAGCCTATATATATGCTACTTTGGCTCTCTTCTCAGTTTGCGTTTTTCCATCAAAAGTATTATAACTCATAATAGGAAAGAGAGCATGAAAAGGAGAGAGTAGAAAACAGAAAGGATTTCAAAAGAGCCCACACTCAGTTCAAGATTCTGACAGCGGAGGAATACGGTAGAAGATCGTGAGCTGCTATCGAGTATGTGTTCTCGATTCGTCTACTACAGCAATTCGCTTTTGCAATTCAAGGTAACCCTAGTTCTGCCCTTGTAGGGTTATTGTAGCTTTTCACGTAATTTTTGCAATACCAACATATACGCACTGTCAATGGATTCTAGGAACGCAATTTCCCAAAAGTATTTGAACTTTAACTCAGAAGAGGTCAGAGTAATTTACCCTTCAAAAATATGAGAGAATGAGATTTTAGTTGGTGCTAATTGGGAGAAAAATCCAATGTTAGTAGTGGTGATAACCATGTCATTCGCGTCATCTTCCTAATACACTTTGGCTTATTGGTGATGTGTAAGAATGATTTTCTCAATTTTAGGGCCACACCAATATTCAAATAATGAGAATTTATTAGCTTGCTGCACAACATCATTAAAATAACCGTTATAATGAATATTTTCTCATCAATTGAGGGGTCTGTGTATGCATCTTGGAACAAATCTATTTTAAATAACTTACCTACCATATCATAGTCTCATCTTATACATATACTAGTTGTCGACCCGTGCATTTGCACAAGATGGTAGAAGATCTAATAATATTCACTTTACTTTCAATATATCTAATAAATTAAGATCTATATCATTCTAATATGATTACAATGTTTGTAATATGACTTAATTCAATGAAATTTATTAAAAAAATAATAGTTGGATCTACCTAATGATCCAACTATTTTACATCAACCATAAAACCGTAAGATTCTACATTTGTTCATTGGAGACCATAGCTATCATATTTGGTGTGGTTCGACTTTAAGTTGTAGCAAAATTTTTGCTTTACAATGATAAAATAATTGACTGTATTAGTATAATAAAAAATATCAGCACCCTAGATATTTCTGAACATTTAATGGCCAAAAAAAATATGCAGCTCAATTTCATATAGATATGAGTTTAAAATAAAGTAAAATTCTTCTCCTGGTAAATCTCGCTTTAACAATACCACCAATAGATCCAGACTCCAAAAAGATTTGAAAACATATAAACAAATTAACCAACACATTTAAGTGTCAAAATTGAAAGGAATTTTTTTTACCAGGACCCATATCATATTTCACATATTCGTGTGGTAGTTATTTAGCTTCCTCAAACTTTTTTTTTTTTGAAGATGAGTAGTTGTATGATACTCAAACCTGTAAAAATATGAGATTTGATACAACGAACAAAATATTCAGAATGTGGTAGTAGTTTAATCTGACAAAAAAAATAAACAAAAATTGCATTGTATATCCTATGATCAATGACAATCTGATAAAGGAAAAAAAAAGTGAAAAAAAATCTTATTAAGCAAACTCTTCCACAGCGTAAAAACGTAGAGAAAGGGCACAAAAAGAATTGAAAATTAAAAAATTTTAATGTCAAAGTTATGGCACAAAAAAAAAAAATGTTATCAACCATTTCCATCCTAGGCATATATTCAAGAAAGAGAACAATAAAGAATTTGCCCAGAATTGGGAACGATAAGAATACAGATGAATAATAATCCTTTGCTCCCAATAAACAATCTTTAATCAAGTTTTTGAAAGATATAATTGTAACTATATGTGTTCAGTTTTAGTGCAAACTCTTTCAAAAATATTACAACTATCGAATCACGTATACATGGTATGAGTTGTATATCTAATATGATTACAAATTCAAGATTTACATATCAATATATGACTTTTTTTTTTCGTTTTCTTTTTTATGTATATCCTCTTATGAATAAGATCTCTAAATTAAATCATAACAGTTTTAGAACAAATACACATAAAAACTTTTTTTAAAAAAAATTTATATCAGACATATACTTATCTCTTTAGATATTCATTAATTTTACATTAGACAGTACAATGCGGACTAAATGGAATTCTTATTTTGTTGTATTGACAACATCATAAAATAGTGAGTATAATATATCATAAGAATAAGTGATTACAATTTACAACATCTCAGTAATACAAAAACTAAACCGACTTGCATGTATATTCATTTAGTCATTGTTCAATCTTACCAGAGAAAACTGCATATTCTTCTAGAGTAGTGTGACATTCTTGTCCCATTCTAATAGAAATAAAAAGAAACAAAAAACCATCAAATGTGAATTTAATTAAGCCAAGCTTAGAAATAAAATAGGATAGAAAAAAAAAAAAAAAAAAAAAAACCTTACATATATAAGAAGTTAGAGATGAAGGTTGGAACTTGGAAGTAAAAATGTGAATCTCCGTTTATGAAGTTTTGGTTTATACTATTAAAATATTGTTAGTCATTGTTTAGTATTTATTATATAATACTTATATCTTCTATATTTATCCGAGATGAACAACAATTTAAATTTAAATTTCACTTATTGATTAATACATGCTATAAAAAAACACAAATACCTATCTTGTAAGATGTATATCTATAGCTAAGATTTAAAATTTAAATTGTAACAAACACTTACATGTTAACAAAAATTTTACTAAGTTATAAATGTATTTCAACTATAAATTTTCAATTATAAATTTTAAATCTCATATTTATTTGTGTATATTAAAATAAAGAACTAATTTTTGCCACATGGAGATAAAGCTTTACAAAAAAAATATTACATTAGTTATATATATTTAGGATGGAGTTAAATACACCCATATGGAGGTCAGTGTAATTTACCCTTCAAAAATAAGAGAGAATGAGATTTTAGTCGGTGTCAATTGGAAGAAAAATTCAATGTTAGTAGCGGTGATAACCATGTCATTCGCGTCATCTTCCTAATACACTTTGGTTTATTGATGATGTGTAACAATATTTTTCTCAATTTTAGGGCAACACAAATATTCAAATAATGTGAATTTATTAGCTTGTTGCACCACGTCATTAAAATAACCGTTACAATGAATATTTTCTCATCAATTGAAGGGTCTATGTATGCATCTTGAAACAAATCTATTTTAAATAGCTTACCTATACCATATCATTGTCTCATATTATATATATATATATATATATCTACTATCTTATAAAAATGGAGCAGGTCAAACAAGCAGTCTGCACGAATTTTTCATAATTCTCAAATTGCCCTTTACAACCATAATAATAATTGGTTTTAAAAAAGAGTCAACAAAAATGGCTACTTAACAAAAATGGCTTATTTAAAATTCGTGCATAATTCCCAAACTGCCCTTTCTGCACGAATTTTCCATAATTCCCAAACTGCCCTTTACAACCATAATGATAATTGATTTTAAAAAGAGTCAACAAAAATGGATACTTGAAATTCGGGAAAACTGTCTTTTACAACCATAATGATAGTTGGTTTTAAAAAGAGTTAACAAAAATTGCTACTTAACAAAAGGGCTATTTAAAATTCGTGCATAATTCCCAAACTACCCTTTTTGCACGAATTTTACACAATTCCCAAACTGTCCTTTACAACCATAATGATGTTTGATTTTTAAAAGAGTCAACAAAAATGGCTACTTAACAAAAATGGCTACTTAAAATTCATGCATAATTCCCAAACTGCCATTTGCAACCATAATTACAATTCGCTTAAAAAGGAATCAACAAAAATGGCTCCTTACATAATATTTACCTATATGTCAATTTTCGTAAGAAAAAAAATCAACTTTTGCAATCATAATTACAATTAACTTCAAAAAAGTCAACAAAATTCCCAAACTTCCCTTTGCAACAGCCCTTTGCAACCATAACTACAATTGACTTCAACAAGAGTCAACAAAAATGGCTACTTACATAATATTTACATATTGGTCAATTTTTGTAAGGATAAAATCAACTTTTGCAACCATAATTACAATGGCTTAAAAAAAAGTCAACAAAATTCCCAAACTTCCCTTTGCAACCCTAAATCAACTTTTGCAACCGTAATTACAATTTGGCTTAAAAAAGAGTCAACAAAAATGACTACTTACATAATATTAACACATAGGTCAAATTTTATAACAAAATTTATAAAATGGTCATCTTTTGGCACAACCATTTTTTTAGTGGTTAATTTAATATTTTCATTACACACGCGCGCGCACATAGTTGTATGCTTTTTTTTTAATAGTTAATTTAATATTTTGATTACACACGCACGCACACACATAAATATATGCTTATATTTTGCTATTTTAGTTATAATTTGTACCATAATAATTATTTTGGTCTTATTGCACACACATGTCAATATAAATATAATTTGAGTAATGCTATGCTTTCCAAATCTTATGTGGTAGGGTTATTATTCATGTTTGCATGTAAGTGCCACTGGTTTCCTACAATTTTACAAATCTTTGGCCTACAAATTAGGCCCTATTTTTAAGAGAAAAACTTGTAAATTCGAGGTGCAAAGCACATACTGTCCCACTAGTGTGTGTGTGTATATATATATATATATATAAAAGATACCACTTTTAGTCAATCTCAATTTCCTGCAACCACACCAAAAACTCAAAGTAATCTTATGAATTTCCTCCTTAATCAATGACAACTGAGAAACCCAAAATCACTTTCTTTTTTAAGAAACATATTGAATACTTCAGTCCTTGTAAAATATATACTAGAAAGTGATGTGGGAATATAAATTAGGATAATGAAGTTTTTTTTTTTAGGATAATTAAGTTTCAGTCTTTTTTTTTTTTTTTTAAATTTAAAAGTTAGTCTATTATTTTTTTCAAAATTAAAAAAAAAATACATGTATCTCCTTTTTTTGTAAAAATAAAAAATCATCAAGTTTATATGACGTTTTGGAGCAATTCTCTATAAAATTGGGAGCAACTCTACAGAGTGTAGGGAGCAACTTGGTTCAAATTCAGGAGCAACTCTTCAAAAGGTTGGAACCAAGCCTTTACAACATTGAGAGCAATCATTATAACGTTTTGGTGCAAGTTTACAATGTTGAAAACATAAAGTAAACTAAAACACAAAATATCTTTTAAAAGTTTATGGTTTTTAATTTTGTTGACTTTTTAATTATTGTTAATAATTTTTTTTTTATTTTATAAATTAGTAAAGTGACTTTTAAATTTTATATAAAAAGTTGATTGAAATATAAATATTCCTATAAATTATGGGAATCTAGAGTTAAGTTTTCAAACCAACTAATGACCATTCACATGACACAACCATAAAGAAAGTTGAAAGGGGTTGGGTTTTATCTTTCTTTCTGTTTTTTTTTTTTTTTTTTTTTGCTTTAAGGGTTGGGTTTTATCCGAAGATGGGTTTTATCTGAAGAAACTTCTCATGAATGTGCAGTAAATTTAAGGCATGTTGTGGAGGAGATAGATACTGGGTAAGGGTATATGTGGTAGAGGTCCAAAGCCTTCACCTTTATATGATGATATGTTTGGTTATGACATTGATGGGTCAAGTAGGGGATGCCATTTGGAATTCGTTGGGTGGGTTTTGGGTATGGCCTAGTTTTGTCCTGTTATGGGGAGGTGGCAACTGTTTCTTGAAGCAATAAATGGGAAAAATACAATGGAGTAGTGGGGAGGTGCGGCAAGTTCCAAGCTTTGTGGGGGAGATTGACATGTCCATTAAATTCACATACCCCACAGATAACATATTTTATACTAGAGTTTTGTTAATATGTGGTTTTAGGGCATATGATAAGGGTCTAAAAGTAAAAATAAATAAGGGGAGTAGTGTGAGTTTCAGTGTCCAATGTGAGTTTCAGTATTTGTCTCCCTTATTTATTTTTTAGAAGCTTAACATTTGCCCTAAAGGCACATGTTAACAAAACCTATATGAATTTTATTAACATGTGCCCTTAGGGCTTATGTTAAAGGAGTCCAGATCTCGGAAGGACTCAAGGGACGGGTTTTGGAGCGGACCACTTTTAGCAACGGTTTTTTCACCTTTTTGATACGGTTGAAAAACCGTCGCAAATTTGCGATAAGCAAAAAACCGTCGCAAAAGGTTAAACAACCGTCGCTAAAGGTGGTCCACTCCAAAACCCTTCTTTTTTTTCGTCCGCTTTAAATCATTTCTATAGGCTAAGGTTTCAAAAGTGAAAATAAATAAGTTAAGGAGACAACACCACACCGGATACTGAAATTCATATTTATTTTCATTTTTAGAACTTTAACAAAACAAAACCCTATATATATATATATATATAATTATCTGAGAAATGCTAATCTACTGCACATTCAAATGCGTGCATAATTTTACCAACTAGTATTTTAAGAAGATGGTTGTCCGTATAAAATTGAACACGATCCTATCTTTCAATCTTTGTACCGTAGGATGGTGTTGTAGCGTATAGCAGCCACATATTCTTTTAAACGCCTGTTGATTAGGACTGCTAATCACATTACCAGAATATATTACTAACAGGTTGGTTATAAAGTGACCTTTGGTTACCACAGGGCTGGCCCTGATATTCCAAAAATTGTGTGAGGCCTCAAGCGAACTTTCAAAGGCGGATCCTCTATACTAAGTTTCATAGAAATTAGGAAAAAATTAGAAGAAAATAAGCCTAAAATGATAAGTTTCATACAAATTAGGAAGAAATTAGAAAAAAATAGACCTAAAAATAAAAAATTTCATAGAAATTAGAAGAAAATAGGCCAAAAAATGAGGCCCCAGGCGGTTGCTTCGCCGCATGGCCTCAGGGCCGGCTTTGGGTTACCAGGCGCGGAATGGCTGCTCTTGTCCCTATGAATTGATTCCTCCAAAGTTCCAACAACTTTATGTGCATCATCAGCCTGTTGATTAGCAATCCCTTTGTCCTTCGCTTGATTTTGATTGTTTTTGTCATATTTTCTGTATTTGCTTCATCAAATTTCAAACTTCAGTCTTATTGGGCATGCCAAAAATTATATGGTAAAGATGTTTTATATGTGAATGCGAGCATGCAAAGAAAACGTCTATGTTTCCAATAAACGTCCTCTAGATTTGAAAATTAATCAATCAGGCAATTTAGAAATCAGAGGAACACAGATTTCCTTCTAGATTCTTATTACTTCAACAGAATTGAATATTTAAGCGACAAACACAATCACAGTCACAAACGAAGATAGGAAATGGCTTTCCATTAATGATAATTTTAACTAAATAAAGTATTGATTGGAGTGGCACAGCACACCTCCAATATTCTATAGAGAAGGGGGAACACACACCTTTTTTAGATTGCAAGGATGGATTCAAACTACAAGCAAACTGGGATTGGAAAGTACATGAAAAGGAAACATTGACATTGAGTAATTCAATTGATCCGATTTGTACTTTAAATGGTGTGTAAGAATCACTTGAATCTTCAGACATTTTAAATTACATAGGTATGTTTGATGATTTTATTTGTTTAGCCTTCTATTTTAATCTGCATATATGCGTGTATATAGGCGCACACATATGGACATGTCTGTGTACTCTATACCCACACATGTGCATGTTATTTTTTTTGAGTTTTTGGGTGGTCATGTGTGGTCGATTTTTTCAAGTTTATCACGCTAATAGTTTGTTAATTTTCTAAAAACTTTATTTATCAAAATCTCAAAACGCATTATCTAAAATTTCTCGAACAGATTTATGGAAAGATAGATTCGTACTCACAGGATTTTGAACACCTTGCAAAATATCTCAAATATTTTTTCTGAAAAAACTAGTATTTTGAACACTTTATGAATTTTCTCAAATAGTTTTTGTGGAAAATAGCATTTTTAAACACCCTTTGAAATTTATCAGCTCTCTATAGTATGTGAAAGCAACTCCTGTAGGGGTTTTTTTTTTTTTTTTTTTTTTTTTTTTTCATCTCCCCTCGCGTGGATTATAGTCCCACCATAAATCACCAACAAAGAGAACTCCAAGAATTCCAATAAATCTCCAATTTTACTCTTCCGCATTACATGGAATATAAACGCCTACGATTTTCAGAGTCCCAAATCTGTAAAATACTCAAATCACAGTAAACATCGATCATGCAAAGATAATTTCTCGTAAGATTATAATAACTGCAAGACTTTGGTGAAAAGCTATACTAAAAAGTTTGCTAGACCAACTTTTATACGAATGAATCGTAGAAGCAGAAGTTGTTGCCAACCCAGCTCATTCAACCACCTTGAAGTTGATTCAAACATATATGTAGAGGTCAAACTTTGACGCACATGGAATTGACATTACACCTATATGAGGATTTGACAAGAAAGTGAGATCAACATCCAAATCACCTGCCGAGATTTTCCATTCGTGTGAGCAGCCAAAACATGTTAAGTTGGTTGAAGATAAAACTTCCTCACTAGCAAACGATAGACTCTCAATTAGGAATACCCATAAGTCTGTACCAACTTTTGATTTTTAATTTTCCATTTTTATTTTAGCAAAAATGATTCTGGCTCTTTAAATAGTATTTTACCGACCAAATGGCTCTCATACGCTATAATTATTGTAAGAGTAATCTTTGGCGCATTAATAACTTCCACGAACACTTATTAACACACTCATCTCTCTTCTAGTAGGAGCGAGATGAGTGTGTTAATAAGTGTTATTGGAAGTTGTTAGTGCCCCTAGCGCGCATTGTCCTTATTGTAATCTAAAGGAGTAGTTAATTTAATATAATATTGTGTTTTGGTGCACCCCAATTAGGGTTGTTCATCTGTCTTTTTTGTGTGTGTGTGTTTCAAAACCGACCAAATTGGTTGGTTCGGTCAATTTTGTTGTTTTTTTTTATTATATATGATTCAATTTTCAACTTAGAGTAATTTTTATAAAATCAGTCGATCGATTCGATTCGATTCTAGTTGGCCTGTGAACCACCCTAACCCCAATCACAAACACACTTCAAACGTTATTGAAACTGCTCTTTTAAGAATGTAATTCAATTTTTATAGTGTAGAGGACGTCATCCCCTTCAACTAAACAAGAAAATGAGATTTTTATTTTGAGTAATATTTGGGACACAACCTTCATACAACTTTCATACAACCTCCTCAAAAGATGTGTCTATCTCTCTCCTGTGATGTCACTGGATCCCACAGTGACACAGGAAAGAGATAGACACATCTTTTAGGGAGGTTGTATGAAAGTTGTATGAAGGTTGTGTCCCAAGTATTACCCATTTTATTTTTCAAACTATCAAAGGCTCGTACTGTTGAATGTATATTCTCGTGAATTTTGTGTTGATTTATCGCCTTATATTCAGTATCATTTCACATGAATAATTACATTTAGATCAACTTTATTTTGGCTATTTGTGATTTCATATGACAATAATTACAAAGAGGTCAATAATATTTAAACATTACAATAAATGAAGAAATAATTAGAAAGAGGTCAACAACATTTTCAAAAATTACAAAGAAGTACAGAGAATTTAGTGAAATACCAAACTATCCCTTTGACCGCGGTCAAACAAAGCAATAATTACAAACAAGTCAGTAATATTTTCAATAAAAACATAGAAATCAATATTAAAAATACACATAATTAGAGGATTTAGTGAAATACCAAACTGTCGCTTTGCCCGCCACTGAAACAAAGCAATAATTACAAACAAGTCAATAATATGCTCAATAAATACATAAAGTTAATAACAATACAAAGAAATCAATAATATTTCAAAAAACAAAAACAAAGAATTCATCCAATAATTACAAAGAAATCAACAATATTTTCAAAAAATCCAAATAAGTCAACAATAATTGCAGAGAAGTCAATAACATTTTGAATAAGAGTAATGATTCATGCACATAAAATGTGCACATAAATTGTGCACTTAAAGATCTGGGTCATTAATTTTGATGGGTCTCATGTATGCAGGCATGGACCTCACCAAAATGAATGCCTTAGATCTTTATGTGTACATTTTATGTGCACATAGTATTTCCCTAAATTCAAACAAAATTGAGACCACTATTAAAAGTGGAACCACTTTAATATCTTTCAATAAAATTTGAGAAGTTCATTGGAAGGAAAAAAACACTTGCATGAAAAAGAATTTATACGTGGACTAACTGGTTTTTATACTTAAGTGTGGTTAATTAAATGCAGATAACGCTGAGATCACTATTAAAGAGTCCTGCGATGTGCAGCAAAAATTGCACATAAAATGTGCACCGAAATAATTAAGGCCATTGATTTCGACGGGCTCCACGCCTACGCGCATGGGGTCTGCCGAAATCAATGGCCTTGATCATTTTGGTGCACATTTTATGTGCAACTTTCAGTGCACATAGCATTATTGCTATTAAAAGTACAACCACTTCAACAATATCTTCCAAATAAATTTGAGAAGTAGGACATTAGAAGGGGAAAAAAAACCATAGATAAATTACAGCTAAGAGCTCGTTAGTATAAAAATACAATAACCACAATAACTAGAACTCAATAAAAGGAAAAGACTTTACACCAATAATTACAAAGAAATCAATAATAGTTACAAAAAAATTATTACGAACTAATTAA
This sequence comes from Hydrangea macrophylla, assembly GCA_033977485.1. Taxonomy (NCBI): domain Eukaryota; kingdom Viridiplantae; phylum Streptophyta; class Magnoliopsida; order Cornales; family Hydrangeaceae; genus Hydrangea; species Hydrangea macrophylla. The sequence goes on along the minus strand of CM066984.1, from coordinate 78,850,220 downwards.
TCCAATGAGAGATGTGGTTTTATTAGTCCCCTTAATAGTGAAGGGTGTAAGTAATGCTCCACAACCCCGCAGAAAAACTTATGCTTTTATGATTGCAAAAAGTGATTATGGTGTCATAATTCATTACATAAATATTTATTAAATTATCAAATATTATAATAATCACAAATTTATCGCTAACTTTTCCTCAATTTATACAAAATATACATATATCATAAATTTCATCCATATTTACCGACGAACACATTATACAAAGCACGTGATATGCCCCTAGAGTGTGTGCATATATATATATATATATATAATCTTGTATAAAATGATTTGAGGCGAGATATTTCTTGCAGGAATATTAATTATGAATGAAATTCAAAATATTAGTATATGTAATATGTTAATTTGACAAAAGTCAACAACAATTCTTGTTTTTCTATTAATTCTTTACCTCTCTTGAGAGAAACAAGCACATCGTTGAAGTCCGTCATTTGATTATTATGACCAGTAAGTGTAACAGTGGCATAGGCAACAAAGAAGAATTTGTCATCATAGAGTTCGATTCTCACAAGTAATGAAGCTATTTACTTTAAGGGTTAATTATATTTTACCTCTTTGGTTAGGCATAGTTTCACTTTATTTTATGTGATTTAAAAATGGACACTTGTAGTTCTGGATTAAAGTGAAACGGTTAACATTTCTCTCAAAACTAATGAAAATTTTAAAACTGACTAAAATTATTAACACTTAACCCTTTTTGTGAGGTTAATTTCAGAATTACTCCCCAATATGGGGATAATATTGTTATTTAATCCACCCATGTGGCCTGTGGGTCTAATTTAACAGTACTTAATTCCTTTGTCATGGGACAAATTTTGGACTTGACTGTCTATGTGGGGTTAATTTTGATACTTAAAATTCTCCTATATTAAGCTAATTTTAACATTTAATTCTTACATGAGGCTATTTTAAGAGAAATCTTAATAATTTTACTTTAATCCAAACAACAAAGAATGTAAATATTTATTTTTAAACCACAAAAATAAAATGAAACTAAACCAAATTACAGGAGGTAAACGTAATTAACCCTTACTTTATATAGTCGGCCCTTTTGAAATGTGGAACCTTTCATTTTTCTATTTCTTGTATTTCTTAAATATCAAAATGTGGTCAGACACGCAATTGAAAACTTTGGACACAGTGACACCAGCTTTGAATGATTAATTAGTCAGAAACCTGTAGTCTGTAGATGAGCACACACACGTTGAATAAATTAAATGTTTAATGTTGATTTATTTTCCAAGATCCACCACTGTGCTGAATCTTCAAAAGTGGGCTCTCCAGAGTTTCCACATTTGTTTCCAAACATGATCCTCAGATAACATTTCAGTTTTTTTTTAATTTTTTTTGCATGTATGTTTTGCATACCATATTCTATATATATATATATATACTATATACTAGGGACCCGGGCCAATCCCCTCTTATGCATTTGAGTATAAGATTTAAATTTGGTATGAGATTTGAGTATAAGTGAATTTTGGTATATTAATGACCACTTCCTAAATATATAGATTTTAGAGAAGAAGTTGACCAAAATATAAATATTAATGACCGATTCGTAAATAGTCATTAAAATAATCACTTTTGTTGACTTTTTTTGAAGTGAATAATAAATATCCCAAAACTTGCTCACCCAAATGCAATTACACATATTACAATATATGAATACCAAATTAGAGAGAAGAAGTTAATCAAATTGTAAATATTAATGACCAATTCGTAAATAGTTGCCAAAATAGCTGCAATTTTTGATTTTTTTTTAAGTGAATAATAAATATTCCAAAAATAGTTGACCTATATGTAATTAGGCATAATATTATTGATTGAATCCTTATTATTATTTAAAAAATTTTTTTTAAAGTTGACCTGAATGTAATAATTCATTTGAAATGACATAATTACCCTCACACAAACCAATATATCATTATGATGAGTATCGAGATGGATGAGTCATTATGTATACTAAAAGGGTGCACTTGTAATTACACATTTTGGTAAAGATACTTGGTGGACTGAAATGACAAAATTGCCCTCACACAAATCAATATATTCTTATAAGACATGTGTATATAAGTTTTGGAGAGGGGCAAGATAGTATTTAACTAAGTCCTCCTTTAGCTGTTGTATTAAGTTAAAGTTCTCCTTCAGCTGCTGTATTCTTATATCTTAAGGGTATGATATATATATATATATATATATATATAGGAAAAGGCTCTCTCTAGTGTACTGGATGAGTGCACTAAAATATGTGTTCACTACTTTACTCCAAAACCAAAAAAAATTACTCCCTCAGCTCTAAAATATGTGTTCACTACTTTTTTGCACGCAATTTAAGAAAATACTAACTTGTGGTTAATGTTTATTCACCTTTTGGGGTGGCATATTATCAGCCACAAATTTTAGTCTAAAGTAGAAAGTGGATACTTATTTTGGAACATTTAAAAAAGAAAAAGTGAACACTTATTTTAGAACAGAGAGAGTAGTACTTTTTCTCTATACCAAACCTTCATTGTTGAATCCGTAGCGTTCAATTTTAATGGATAAAAAGTCATTGCCGCGCCATTAAAATGAAGACTCTAAAAAGGACACTAAATTAATTTAGCTCAGTAACCAAATTATGATAATCCACTTAGAGCATTCACAATGGGATGATCTGTACGTACAACAAATTTAAGGGTTGTTTGTTGTGGGATATTTACAATGGATTGGTATGTACAACAGTGTACAACAATTAAATTTCGTGAAACTTATGTTTAATGAACAACTAAATTTAGCTAGTACAAAGGTCACGACAGTGGGTGAGCCGTGAAGGTCTAAACGGCACACATTGTGCCGTGTGATATCCAGGTGGCATTGTCTCAGGGCCGGCCCTGAAATCCCCAAAATTTTCTAAGGCCTCATGCGAACTTTCAAAGGTGGGCCCCTCTATATTAAATTTCATAAGCGCAAAACTTATAAGAGTATGTAATAATTTTCATTAAAATGAGACAATAAGCACATAATTACATTAGTGTTGTTCAACTTAGTTCCCAAATATACAACACCTTAATCCCAAAAATCAAAAAACAAAAAAAACAGAGGCCTTGCGTAGCTTCCTACGGGTTGGAGTCTTGGAGAATGGGAGGAAAATTGAAAACAAAAAAGGCCCTATAATACACAATGGCCTTTTGGCCCAATACAAAAGAAAAACCAAAAAAACAAAAAACAAAAAAAAGGGGCCTTCACTAATGGGCTGGGCAGCCTGGGCCCAATGCAGCCGCTTGGCTGCATACTGCCAGGGCCGGCCCTGCATTGTCTATGCCGTGTGATATCACACGGCACAGTGTGTGTCGTGTGAAGTAATTGTTTAATGTGAATTAATTTATACAACACATGTACGGAAGCATGCAAATAAATTAATTTAATGTGTATGATACAAGTTTCTCACGACACATGAAAAGCCATGTGATATCAAATGGCACATACTATGCCACCTACTTTCACACGGCACACTGTGTGCCGTTTGATACCACACACGACCCACTCATTATCGTTTGAACAACTTACCCATTATTAGTGTCTCACTTTTGTACACTAAACATATCAAATGCTCTCCTTATTTTATTGTACGCGTCGTGGACGCTCTTACTTGTTCTTTACACCCATTTGTTGCACGAGTATATTCTTTGTACAATCATTTAATACAGTATGGGGTGTAAAGATTAAAGAAAGTTGGTTTAGATTGAATGTCCTCAAAACTATTTCAGTATTCTCATTTTAATGATTGATAAAGACTAATGTATTCTATATATATATATATATTTTGTAGTCTTTGTAAGTTATATAGTATTTTTATGCAGAGCAATGTTATATTTTTTAAATTTTTTATCTCAAATATTTTTTAAATATATGTGATAGTGGGTTCACTAATTTTTAATTGGAGAACATTAAAGTGACTCTACAGTGGTCTCACATATTTGAAAAACATTTGGAATGAAAAATTTGGAAAACATATCATTACTCTTTCACCTAAGGGCATATACATGTATTTTTTGGGGCAGCGTCCCGAGGTAATGAATGAAGTTAGGAAATTGTAGCTCAGAGAGGCTGAATTTACGAGAGTTTTGGGGTAGCGTCCCGAGGTAATTTTTTGTGGTCTATTTATATGTATTTTTTTGTGGAGATTATATAAATTAATGCTATAAAAATCAACACAAATATTAAAATCCTAATAAAACAGAGGATTTTCTAAACTTTAGGAGGGCTTAAATAGTTCATTTTTGTTTTTTGTTTTTTAATAATATGTCTCAAATTCTCTAAAATTTAGGGGCGCAACCACCTTTGACCCTTGATGGATCCTCCACTATCTTTTTTCGGATGACGGTGATAAATCTCTTAATCTATCTTTTGTGACTTTGGGATCAGTATCATGATCTATTGTCGTTTTATCATAGTAGAGCTGAGGGCAAACTCCATGCACGTGCACTGACCCCACAACACACGTATCAGATAAATCAGGGAGGTGAGTGAGCGCTGCGATTCAAACCCACACCAAACTTTGGATACGGGTCATCCAGCTACTTGAGATTTGTCTTTCCAGTCCATTCACACGACATGGGGCTTCGAACCCTTGACCTCCTATTGGGAAGCCAAAAATTTTTAACCACAACCACTATATTATTATGGAGTTTCGAACCCTCAATTAACCAAAAAAATATAACACCCCCATTTACCCCCAATTAAGACTCATTTCCACTAGATTAAGTGGTCGTGGTTTGGATGCTCCACTATCGGTGAGATCTTCTTTAATGGTCATAAATTGAAACGCTCTTCCAAAGCTGGAAGGTACAGTGTATAATTACACTAACCTTTATTTAAGGATTCCATATTCCGGAGCAACCTGCACCATTGCCTAGGATTTGTAGTAAGAATCTAATTCTGTCAATTATAGTTCTTAGAACGAGAACCTAAATTTCATGATAATGTTTTGGTCCATCATGTTCTGGTTCCGATTCTGTGTAATCAGAGCAAGCTCTGATTAATTGGAGGTCCGGGACGAACTACTAAAAGTGAGATCCTCATGGGTTCGGGGATAACGCCCTCGAGGTGATTTTTTTGGGATCTACTTACACATAATTGGCAATTTTTTTAAGATTTATTTATACATAATTGACAATTTTTTGGAGATCTACTTATAAGAGAGAGGATCTAAAGTGAACTGGGTTGAGTGAACTTACCCAGTGAACTGACTTTTAAGCCTAAAAGAACCCGCGGGTTGCTCCGCTGACCCTTGCGTCCCACTGACCCTCGGGTTCTTTCAGGCTTAAAAGCCAGTTCACTGGGTAAGTTCACTCAACCCAGTTCACTTTAAATCCTCACCGCTACTTATTATATGAGTCTATTTGTGAAGCTTAAAACATTGTATGGTGTCTTTCAAAATTTTAGAGGGGTCTATTTCTAAAACTCAAAAAAATCTTACACTAAAAGTGTAATTTTCAAAATTCTAGAGACCTTTTTTGAGTTTTATATACATGTATATCAATATATATGTAGTTGATGGCACTAAATTGGGTTTTGGGGAGGCCTAAATATAAAATACAAAAAAAATCTCAAGGTAAAAAAATAAGGGCAAATTACACAAACCTCCCCCGAGGTTTACCTTAATTACACGGACCTCCCCTGAGGTTTCAAAAATTACACGGACCTCCCTTGAGATTTGTAATTAGGTAACAAAACGCCCCCTCCCCTAACGACCCATTAGTTTTTTTTTACATTAACCCCCCCCCCCCCCCCCCTGAAAATTACAATTAGCCCCCTTAATATTATAAAATTGTCATACTAAGCCCCCTTTCTCTAATATTTGGTGCTAATTATAAAATCCCTTCTCCCTCTTATGTTTTTGGGTTAATTTTTTTTAGCATCAATTTATATCATCTACACAAAATACATATAAATAGGTCCAAAAAAATTTTTTTTCCCCCGAACAAACCTCTGCCAAGCCCCCCTTGTATTAATTTTCTAGATCCGCCCATGCCCCTATGCTTCAAAAGTGAACACTTACCCCCTTGTGCTTGTGGACTAAAATGGAACTGTTATGATTTCACTCAAAACTGACGAAAATTCTAAAATTGGTTAAAAATATAAACATTTAACCCCTTTTGTGATGTTAATTTTGGGGTTAACGCTCTTTAATGGAGCAATGATGTCCTTTAACTCACCTATGTGAGGCAAAGGGTCCATTTGATAAAACTGAAAATTAAGTACTGAAAATTAAGTGTTGAATTTTAAGTACTGAAAATTTTAAGTGATTGAATTTGCAATACTGAAAACAGTGCTTCAAGTACTTAAATAGACTGCATTCAGTGATTATTTTTAGTAGAAAATTTTCACTTAAAATTTTCAGTGATTTTTTCGTTGCTTTTTTAATTAAGTGATACATTATCAAACGCACTGAAAAGAAATAAGTGTCAACTTTTCATTTCCAACACTTAATTGGGTTATCAAACACACCCTAATTTTTAACACTAAACCTCTTTTTTGCCACTAATGTACACTAAACTAACGAACCGTTAGGAGTAGGGGCGGATCTCATAAGGGCAGAGGCGGATCTAGAAAATTAATACAGGGGCGGCTTGACAGAGGTTTGTTCGGGGAAAAAAAAATTTTGAGACATATTTATATGTATTTTGTGTATATTTTGTGTAGATGATATAAATTAATGCTAAAAAAATTAACCCAAAAATGTAGGAGGGAGGAGGAATTTTATAATTAGCACAAAAATATAAGAGAAAGGGGACTTAGTATGACAATTTTATAATATTAAGGGGGCTAATTGTAATTTTCAGGGGTGGCTAATGTAAAAAAAACTAACGGACCGTTAGGGGAGGGAGCGTTTTGTTACCTAATTACAGACCTCGAGGGAGGTCCGTGTAATTTTTGAAACCTCAGGGGAGGTCAGTGTAATTAAGGCAAATCTCAGGGGAGATTTGTGAAATTTACCCAAAAAATAATTATGAAAATTTTTCATAAGGGCCCTTAAAATTTTATGAACTTGGGTGGCTCCCCCTCCCCCAAAGAGAAACTGGTTCGCTCTCGGTTCGAAATTTGAAAAAAAAAAAAAAAGTTTTACCCGTGTCCTATCCTATACCTATAGTCAGGCCATGTTTGGTTCGCTTCCGAGTGCTTGTTAATTCATTTTATTTTGGTCAACACTCCGTGGTTAGGTGAAACTTAATCGGATCAAGTCCTTATATTTCACATACTCCTTTCGTTCCAAAATAAGTGTCCACTTTCATTTTGCACATTATTTAAGAAATTAAGTTGTATTACATTAATTTTTTAGGTTCATTAAAGAGGCACTTTCCAGTTTTACCCTTGGATGTGATATGTGTTTTACTTTTTGCTTATTTTGAGACCACACATAAATGCTATTTTGTCTTTATTAAAAGGGTAGTTTTGGAAAGCAAGCAAAAATTATATAGGGCTAATTACACTCACCTCCCCTGTAGTTTGCCTTAATTACAAGGACCTCCCTCGTATTTTGAAAAATTACACGGACCTCCCTTAAAATTAGTATTTTGTAACACTTTACCCCTTTAAAATTAATATTTTGTAACACTTTCCCCCCTTAAAGTGTTACAAAATACAAGGCATAAGGGACGTCCGTGTAATTTTTCAAAATGCGAGGGAGGTTTGTGTAATTAAGCCAAACCAAGGGAGAGGTGAGTATAATTTACCCATATACGAATTTAGGAAAGTGGACACTTACTTTGGGACATCCAAAAAAGGAAATGTGGACACTTATTTTAACTTTTATAACATGTGGATAGGGGTGTTCATAGGTCAGTTTGGTTGGTTTTTTTTTTTTTTTTTTTTTTTTTTTTTTTCTGGTTTTTCCATGTTTAAAAACCGATCGAATGGCTCGGTTCGGTCGGGTTTTGGGGGTGTTCCGATCAGTCGGTTTGATTTTCTTCTCTGCCTATACTTTTGAAAATTGACCGAATGAGTTTCAATTTGGTTCTTCGACTGTGGGATTGGTTTTTTTTTTTGTACAACCCTACATGTGGACTTTTTACAAAATAAAAAACAGGTTGGACCTAATATTAAAAGTGTAATGCTATGCTTCCCAAATCCTAATCCCCAAAACCAATCCCAAATAAAGTGCAGTATGCCCCTTGAATTTTGATTGGATGATATTAAAACATCCATCATTGTTGATAGTATACAATCAAAATTCAGGGGGTTCACTGCCACATCATTCAAGATTAATTTTTGGGATTAGGATTTGGGAAACATAGCATTGCCTAAGGCTCAACGGCTCTGACAAACACTGAATATTGCACATTTATGTGTCAATATAATAGATATAGTACTCATTTAATCCCCCAAATCCCAAGTTTTACATGCATATTTGAATTAATATAATTTAATGGTGATATCACTCAAATGCGTGTAATTATGTGTTTTTATACATTTGACATGTTTAGGTAAAAATGAAGTGAAATAAAGAGAAGGAAATAAGTAGCAACCACACCATAGTATATTCCATTGTCAAAACATGAATAGTATCAATATTCTTGAAAACTTACAAACGTCCAAGATTCTCTAAAAAAAAAAAAGTTAATCATCCTCAATCTAAAAAGAAATTAGAACTTTGCAATACATGTCATATGATGGGGTACTCTACAGAAAAATGTCTTAATACTCCTGTTTATCAAAGATTTATCCCTGCACAAAAAGTTCTATTATATAATTCAAAACTACATCTTCTTAAAAGAAAAATGAAATCTCGATGGACTGGTCCATATATTGTAAAAAAATGTTTATCCTTATGGAACTATCGTGATTGAGGACCCTAAAGATGGAAATACATTTAAAGTTAGTAGGCATAAATTAAAGTCATTCTTAGGAGATTTTGAAACTGAATTGGAGGGCCTTTCCTTTGGAAGACCCCAACTATGATATCTCTTAAATTCATAAATTATGATTAGAATTGTACATAGTAGGAATTTTATTTTTATTTTATTTTATTTTTCTTACTATTTAATATTTTTTCAGGAATTATAACATATTATCTTATGTCACAGGTAACAAAGAGATATGAATCCATCTCATCATCGTAGAGGTGAAAGAATGAATATAAACCATGCCAGTTCGTCTAACAATAACATCTATCCTTTGGAGGATAGAACTTCGTCAGATGATGATACACGCCCACATTTTGAATATCTCATGGACTCTGACGAGTATGAAATGTTGTACGCTAGGTGTGTCGAAAAAGTTTATGACGACACTGGTGAAGAAATTGATTATTTAGTGGAACATGACCAACCTATGGAGTGAGATGGTGAGCCAATATTTGATGGATTAGATGACTGGCAGAATATTAGCACAAACTACGATGAATGAGAATAAGCTCAATATGAGGTGTTCCAAGAACTATATCATGAACATGAAGAAAATGAATGAGAGCGATACTTAACATCCTTAGTACAATTCTCCATTTATGATGATAATGACATTATTTTTGGATGGGGGCGTTTGTTAACTAGAGTTGTTAACGGGAAAATGCTAAGGTACGCCTTTCAAAGGGATTGGTTCTTTTTTCTACTCGAATGGGGGACATCTCTAGTCTCTATTTTCATTGAACAATTCATGCCTCAAAGAGTCACTGTCGAATATAGTATATTCATGGAAATAACAGTGTATGATGATTCCGACATATGCGATTATGACTCCTTCTTAAGGTTTCGAGTCTACTGTCCTAGACCTCGAAATGATCACATTTCATGAGCAATAATCCCAGTCAACGTCTAGATATGTTAAAATAAAATTCATGTCTTTATTTTTATTGTAATTGTACTTTTATTTTTGTTATATATATATAAGAAAAAAATCATCACTGTGTTTTAAGTATCAGAACCACTTGCACTTATTATTTTATGAGTTCTGATTTTTATCAAGTCTTACAGATCTCAAATAATGCTATCTAATAAATGTACCAATTTGTATGTTTAAACTATCCCATTGCAGTCCAAAATAAAAAGGCACACCAAAAGTATTGCTAGTTTAAAAACTATGTTGCTAAAAATGCCAGATAGCAAAATTTGAATACAAGATCGATCCTTTGAAACTGCAGTTCAAAAGATCAATTGTACAGTAATTCTTGATCACTTTACAGTGATAGTACTTTTATTTTATATATATATGAGTAAATTTTGTCATAATTATTGTATCTTTTCTTTGTTTATCTCTTTTTATTACAGGTGTTATTCTTGACTTCTTTTTCTCATCTCATTCATTGAGGACAATGTCAGACTCAGTTGGGGGAACGGTTTCACGATTAACACCTGTTTGTTTGTTTTATCTTTATTTCTTAAAAAAAAAAAATTAGCTTCTCTTGAGAGAGATACACTGAAAAAGAGAAAATGGCTTTAAATATGACTTTGAATCCTAAAAACTTTCTCATCTCTCTTTTTCCTTTCTTTTCTTCTTCCCACTCACCGTGATCTCTCTCTCGTCTCCTCTCTGCAACTCTCACTCTCCCTCGATCCGATCTCATTCTCTCTCATTTTCTTTTCATTTTCTTTAATTTTCTCGATTTAAAATCAAGATCCGCTCTACTGATCATTAAAGGTAAGATCTATGATCCAGAGAAAAGCTTAATTTTGATTTTATTCTCTATTTTTTCCAATTTTGGCTTAAATCTTAAATTTTTAGTTTTTTTTTTTAGATTTTCATTTTCTCTCTTTTCCATTATTTAACAAAAATATAATGCATAAGTTGTAGGTACCCACTCAGCAAAGAAGCTTGGAAATACCATTCGATCTACGGCCTTACCAGGTTATCAGATTTTCAAGAGACAGGTGGTATTTTTCCATTTCTTTACAAAAAAAAAAAAAATAAATGGACGACACGCTAGCTATTGGTCTTATGTATTTTGAACTTTACCTTGTCATTTTTCTAATTGCTGTTATGATAATGCTGCGTTGCCATTGTTAAAAAAAATCTAATTATTTTTTTTTTCAAGTTTTCTATTTTTTTATAAATAAATTAAAAAAAAATGAATGAATGACGAACACATCAGCGCTCTTTTGATTTTTGAACTTTATACCATAATTTTCCTTATTATCATTATTGTACTAATACGTTGTCTTGGACTTTTCTATATAAAAAAAATGTAGTTTTTTCTTTTTGTGTGTTCTAGTTTTTTGTTCTAAAAAAAAAATTAGTTTCTGAATGTATATATTTTTTTTAACATAAATATTTTTAGTTTTTTTTTAAAAAATTTCACTCACCCCCTCTGAGCTCTCTTTAATTAGATCTGTAATAACCTGCATTTCAATTTAATTCTAAATTACATTTTCATATTTAATTGGCAATTGCATTGTCATATTTAATTTCATCTGGTATTGACTGTTTCATTTAAATTACATTTCTCATGTTCTAAATTTTATTCCTTGAATGATTTCAAGCTAAGGATTTGTTGGGGTCAAACTGTAATTGTCATAAAATCAATAATACCCGTGTGGATTTCAAAATCTGTATTTCAAAGACGGTGAAAATAATTTCTTTGGATTCAATCAGTATTTTTATAAAATCAGGAAATCAATTCTTACACAAAAATGAAATTTCTGTATTTTTGTGGTGAACGCTTCACCCCGAAAGTACCAGTTTATGTTCAAAACTGTCCGTGCCGCATTAAACTTGCACAGTTTGTGATTTGGACGTAAAGGTTGAAGTGACTATGCTTACTTACCAATTATGGCAAGTGATCATTAGCATAGGCCTTGTTTGGGTATTACACTTGGGCATGTGTGTTTGTTGTGCCATAAGCCAAATTCCCAAACAACCTTAGCTTGACCCCTATATCCCTATACTTGGCTCTTGGACTGTTGGAGAGTTTTACATCATCTGTGCATATATGCTATATACGTATGTATATCACACACACATCTGAGAATGTATGTATCTGTGTATATTCTGATTATTAGTCCAAATAGAATTTGAAAACAATTCAATTGTAGAGTATTAGAGAAACTACTTGGGCTCCAAGTTCTCCAATTGAGAGTTCTATATATATCCAATATACACCACACACATATGACATTCAGCACACACATATCAGAGAGTTAAGAGAGAGCTTGAGAGTTTAATTTTCTGGAAAGAGAAACTACACAACTCCATAACCAAACTTGAGTATTGGATTCTCGTATTTCCATTCTTTCTCAACAATTACTTCCCTCTCTTATCTAAGTGAGTATTTTAAACTCACTCTTAATGTAAAAGTCATGTCTATTTACTGTTTATATGTGTGCATTTGTAACTACTATTGCTAATTTCGTCCATGGAAGCTTGAGCTTCAAAATCATGATTTTTCAAACCTTAACCAAAACTTGTTTTTAGAGTTGATTATGAAAGATTATACCTCATTGATGATATGTCTGAAGTTTTAGAATACAATTCGTTCACATGAGAAAGTATATTAGAAAATAAGTTTTGACATGCTTTAGTTTTTCATGAAATTGGAGAGTTATAATTTGAATCATGTTAAATTGATGATGGATTCTTAATCCTTGTGAAAAATCGAAGAGAATCATATATTATATGTCCTATATACTTTAGAATTACAAAATGGGTCATTTTGGACCCCTTAAGCTGAAACAGAGCAGTTTCTGCGGGGAAGAAGAAGCCTCAGCTTCATCTCGCGCCACGATCACGCGCGCGAGAATCGCGCGAACGGCCCGCGCGAGCGATCTTTCGCGCGAGCGGCCCGCGCGCGCGATCCTCGTTTCCACAGGCAGACAGAAGAGTTTATATATATAAAAATGAAGATTGGACAGGTCGCGCGAGCGAGGGTCGCGCGAGAAACCCTTCGCGCGAGCGATCCGCGCGCGCGATCCTTGTTTCCCCAGGCAGACAGAAAAGTTTATATATAAAAAGGAAAATTGGGCATATCGCGCGAGCGGCCCGCGCGAGCGACCTTTCGCGCGAGCGGCCCGCGAGCGCGACTTTTGGCAGTTTCTGGTTTTTGTCTGTTTTGTATTTAGGGACTGTTTGGTTCAATTTCTATATACTGTTAAGGTTCTGTTTGGGAAATTTAGTTAATCAGAACTCTATTGGTTATGTTTGAATGACTTAAAACATTGTATTATGACTTATCAATCCCCGTACGCGTGTTGTTCCTTTAATTCAACTTTTTGCTTATGTTATGTGGGGTCAGTGGTACATGCATGTGGGTGTCAGTCAGTGTGGAAAAGAGTAATGGTCATTGTGGAAAGAGTATGAGATTGAGATTGAGATTGTGGTTGTGGTTGTAGTTGTGATTGTGGTTGTAGTTGTGGTTGTGGTCGTGGTTGTGGTTGAGATTGTGGTGAGGGTATCTTTGAAATGCGACAGTGGCAAATATGGACACTCCCTGACGCCCATGGAAGCGTTAAAGTGTGTGACGCCGAACTCGGACATTCCCTGGCACCCATGGTAGTGCTAAAGTGTGGCCTACGGACACTCCCTGATACTCGAGTCTGGATACTGTGTGAGGGGTTGCCCCGGTATTTGCATGGCGGTTAGGGTATTCAAAGTGTGAGGCAATGGACACTCCCTGGTACCCCGGACCAAAGTGTGAGGCAAACTGGACACTCCCTGGCGCCCCGTTGCTAAAGTGTGGCTATCTTAGTGTTTCAAAGATACCAGGAGTAAGATAGTGGGTTGTTGTGGCGGTCGAGAGAAAAGAGTCGGCAAGATGAGTGTGGTGCATTGTCTCATTTCACGAGTATCTGTTTTCATGAATGAACGACCTTTAATATATTCCTTGTTGTTTTATAAATGAATTCTTCCTGCGGTTTAACTATTGATTTACACAAATTGAAAAATGGAAAAAGGTATATGGGTATGTTTTACATTCAAAGTCATGTTTTTAATACTCACCAGCTTCTTGAAGCTGACGACGTTGATGCGTCCTGGACATTCGTGTTCAGGCTTTTCAGGTTATAACCAGGAGGAGTCGTACGACTATGCTAATTGAGAATGACTGCTTTTGGAATGAGAGAAACTGTTTATTAACTATATGCTTTAAGTTTTATGTTTAAGTTTTAAACTGTTCTGTTTTAAGGATGACTGTAATAGACATTAAGCTATTGTTTGTTTCAAGGCGGTCTGTGCCTTTAGATAAACCGAGCTGTAATACTTATTAAGTTAGAATAATATTTGTAAACCTTGATTGCTTTACTCTGATTATTATGTTTTGTTGTTTGACGTTTGGGACGGAATCGATCCTTCAAACTGTCGCGACCTACGGGTCCATAAAGGAAATTAAACGCTTTCCTTATTTATGCTACGTCGGGGCGTGACAAGATCTTAGTTGATAGTTGGAAGGAGTGGAGGGTTGAGTCTAGCCTCTCTTGTTGGCTGAGAGTATAAAAAATGGATCCAATAGTCGATAATCAGACGTTAATGGGTCGCTCACTTGTTTCTGAGTAGAAAAAACCCTTTGCTGGCACTAGTCTTTATGCCATCAAAAGGAAAGCTAAAAGGTTAGGATGGTGTTTGAGTTTTATAGAGAAGAATGTCTTAGTTTAATTGCTCATAATGGCACATCTTTTAAAGTTTATTACTGTTTCAAAAGACAATTCAAATAAAAAAAAAATTGGCTGAGGAAGAGGACTGGATCATTTGATACCCAAATAAATTTTGTTTTCTCATCCCTCATTTCTTTTTATTTTTATTGTTTTTGTTTTAAATTTATTTTCAGTGCATTCAATAATTTTTAGTCAGGTCATACTTTAAAATGCTTCTACGTGTACATCTGGCTTTTATTAGCTGGTTCGATAGGAGTAATTTGCATGATCCCAACATCACCAGATATGTCTAGTGCGGTGAATGACTCTAGAGGCAGCGAAAAATTAGGTAAAGCCAGAGTTATCTCCTAGCCTCTTACTGATGTTTTTAGCTTGCTAGTGATTCTAGACCCATCTCTTTTACTAGAGGTGGATGGGCTATCATGACAACTTGGACGCTCCGGATTGCGTAGCCTCTTTTGTGTATGTGCAGAGGATACTAGTCGCACCATATATGTATTGATGCGTTTAGGAATTTTTTAGAATTTTTTCTTTTACTCTATATAAGATAAATTTGATACGTTAATGTTATTTTGGGTATGTTAATAGTATACAACACATTGTCACATGTTTTATTATTTTCAAATGCTTAAAACTCTTTAAACTTTAAATCTTTTTGAAACTGTGTGAAAATATTTACTAAATCTAAATGGATGAGCAAACATAAACTATGCAGTTTAAAGATAAGTAGTGGAAACTAATTAACCCATGTGAGCTAGCTTTTGTGTCAATCTTCCTTTATGAGGGTTACTATTCTTTTCAGTCTCATTTTATTCTCTTTATCATATCACTCGTTGAAAGTCTCATTATTTTTATTTTTCTTTGACTGATCATTAAAAGAGAACGTTTATGATTTACCATTAGAACGCCTAAATTGCTTAAATGAACAAAGTCAATCTATTTTAAAAATGATTTAGGCCATTTTTTCTTTCAAATGCATCCCCTTTCACCTTATATTGCCTTATTCTCAGTTTTCTCCAAATCATGCCTTACTCCACCTGGGAGTACAAACTTCACTTCTATATTTAGGTATGTGATTGGACTGTAATGACATTGCAAGAAATGGTAAAGAAATAAAGGAATTGATTTCAAAAATAAAAAAGAAAAAAAAAAGAAACTAAAAAAAAAGACGGTACAAATGATAAAAAGGAGAAGAAAAAGAAAAGGTTGGAATGAATTGCGCAAACACTCCAATCACATACTTAGAACAAATACACCCCAAATTTTCTACTCATCTTAATTTCTAACCTACCAGTCAAAGTCCTAATTGTGAGACCTAGAACCAAATAGGTTAATTTAAATTAATTAGTCAAGCGAATGCGATGCGGAAATTATATATATTTTATTTATTTATGTTTTTTTTAGGGGCATTTATATTTGAACAATGGGGGTTTATATTGTTAATTATTGATATCTTGGGGTCCTAAAGCGATATGGGGAAGTTTGGGAACTTAAATGCATGTTTTAAGAAATATTGGGGTGTAAAACATAATTTTTAAAACTTTAAAAAAAAAAAAAAACAAATTGTAGGAGACTTACGTTAGTCTCTTCTCTTCTTCATTTTGAGAGAGATACAGTGAAGAGGAAAAGAAGAGAAAGAGAGTGAGGGGGAGAAGAAGAAGAAAAAGAAGAAGAAAAAAAAGAAGAAGAAGGCTTAGGAATTGGAAGGAAAAGAGAAGTATTCATCTTCTACACCCTAGGTAAGTAAAATTGGTTAAAAGCTTGAATTGGGGTTTTGTGTTCATAGGTTAAAATCTGAAATTAAAGTTGTAATTGATGTTGTAGAACTTGTTTATATGATTCTTGATATGTATATATGTTGTGGTATGAAGATTTTTGTGTAAAATTTGAGTTTTGGGCAATTTTGGAACATGTATTTTTAGGGTTTGATATAAATCCGAAAATTGAATATTTTAGATTCAAATTTGAAGTTTGATTTGGTTGATTTTGGAAGTGAATATGTGTTCCATATGCCTTAGGTGATATGTATATCATGTATGGCAATTTTTGCTTGAATATAGTTGATTTTGGAATTGTTCGGGTATTGAAATTTAGGGGTTTTTAATAAATCCGAAAATAGAAAGTTTGGGTGTATGAATTTGTGGGGTTTTAGAGTTGTTTAAGTGTTTATATCTGCTTTATATACCATTGAGATTCTTGGTTTCAAGTTTGGTAAAGATTGGTTGTGAATTGGGAGTTTCACCATTGTTGTGTTCTTGAAGCTTTCAAGAGCTTGAAGAAGATCTTTTGGGTATTTTTGTAAATCTGAAATTGGTTTGAAGTTGGGTATTTTTTTGAGTTTGATAGATGGAATGATGAAGTTAGGATAGGTTTTTGAATGGTAGAAGTGACTTGTAGGTTAGAAATTCATGAAATTTATGATTTTGGGTTGTTTTATGCTTGCCCAAAATGCTGTCAAGAGTTGCTGTCAAATAAAAACTGCTACTGTTATTTCGATTTTCTGCCCAAACAGTGAGGATTTGGAAAAAATGCCATTTGACGAAAGTTGTGCAGAATTGAATTTTACATGGACTAACGCGGACAGAATGTGAAAATTTTAAAGATACAGCTACTTATAGATGATTTAAAATTCAGCAACTACTCAAAAATGGTCTTTTAATCAAATTTATTGTATCTTTCCTTCTCTTCTTGAACTAGTGCTTGGCCGGATAGTCTTTCAATTAAATTTTCATATGTTTTCATCCTTGTTGGACTCACTAACATGTAAGTCCACTTCGGCTTGTATGTTAGTAAGTCATCCTCGTAGGAATCCCCGTGAGATTTCCAATGTCGCTTCCGCATTCGTGATTGGTATTACAAGAACAAAACATGGGCTGCTTTAAAAATAATTAGAATTAACTTATGAAATCAATTCTTAAGTTTCATTTTGATTGAAAATTATGCTTATTAGCCTATATATGCGATAGAACCTAATTGTTTAAGATTTCAGGTTCAGAGGCAAGTGGGAGCGCCCCGAAAGAACCGTCGGAGCGAGCGGACTAAATCACTGCACTAATTTTCATAAAGACTTGAGGTGGGTTTTTCTAGAAAACATAATAATGTAGTATGGACATTACTGGTTGAGTTTATATTTTTGTTGAATGAAAATCTTAAGTGAGTTGTATGAAATACATACATTGAGCATGGCACGAATATTATATGTCATGCACGTGCATAGCGAAAGTGATAAAAATCCAAGTAGCGAAACTTGGAAACGGCCAAAAGAGCCGAGCGAAATGGGCCCGGGTGTGTGAGTCATTTCATTTATGAGAATGCATTGCATTAGCGTATATGTTGGTTGAAATAACTTGAATGCGGATTGTGTGTTGACCTGAATGTTTTTATTGCATTATTTTGATTTTCTAGCCGTGAGCCAAGGGTTGCTCACACCCACACAGATTTTCTTGTGCAGGTAAAATGATCTCTTGGGCTGTAGGATTGCACTGCCGTGGGTCTAAGTTCGCTGTGGATGGCCATATAGGAGTAGTACTTTGTTGGAAATGTTATATACAGTCTGGTTTACAACTTTTGTTAGACGTTGTAAAAAAAAAAACAAAAACTTAAACTTTTAAGTTCAGTAGTGTGGATTAGTTTATTTGGGCTGCGTTAGTCGTTGTAAATTATTTGTAATATATTTGGATCTTCAAAATAACTGAGCATGTTTATAAAGCTGTTTAATTGTTTAATACAGGTTGGGTTAGCCAAATTTGAGCAGTTATATAGCTGATTTGTTTTAAAACTATTACTCTCAAGATTAATTAATCGTCTTTGCTATTAGTTGAGCTGTTTAGTGGGCGTTCTGACCACGCCGGGTCGGGGCGCCACACTAATAATTTAAAAGAAATTGATTTTTAAATTTAAGTGATAAGGATGTTCTCCACGGTAGATCGCTCTTCTAATGCTAAGTATTCTTTCATAAGACTTATTGTACTCCAAATGCCAATATATTGAGTCATCAAAATGGAAGCAATTCTACTATCTTTGCTTCCCTACCAAGTGAGATGCTCTCTACACCGGTTTCTGAGAGTTTCTCCTTAAAAGAGTGAAATCTAGTGAGATTTGAGCTAAAACTACAAATTTTATGACTGTTAATAGTTATGTAACCTTTGAAGTTAAGATCAGTTGCTTGACTTTTTAAGTACACACTGTAAGTTTAAAAAGTATAAAAAATGCTATCATTGGCAAACTGTGAATATATGTGTTGCATTAGTATTACATACTTGGAAATTTCATTTTATTGTCAAATTTAATCTTATCTATTGTAAAAGGAGAAAATATAACTTTATTTTTATTTTACTTTATTTTTACATTTAAAATTTTTTTGAATTTTGTGGGTATATTCACTGCAAACCCTCACGAGACAACACTCGTCCATTAGGGGTAACCTAGGGGTTTAACGGCTTGTTGCATACGCTAAATGCAATCGCGATTCCTACGACAGTGAGTTAGATTTTATTTTCCTTTGTTTATTCATACTCTTTAATAAAACTTCTAGAACAATTTTTCTTTTCACTTCATTGCTAGGGACTAGCAATAAGCTAGTTGAGGGGTGTGACAAACACTGAATATTGCACATTCATGTGCCAATATAATAGATATAGTGCTCATTTAATCCCCCAAATCCCTAGTTTTACATGCATATTTGAATTAATATAATTTAATGGTGATGTCACTCAGATTTGTGTAATTATGTGTTTTTTTACATTTTACATGTTTAGGTAAAAATGAAGTGAAATAAAGAAAAGGAAAGAAGTAGCAATCACACTATAGTATATTCCATTATCAAAACATAAATAGTATCAATATTCCTAAAAACTTACAAATGTTCAAGATTCTATAAAAATAAAAAATAAAAAAAAATAAAAAAAAGAAAGAACACGGACAAAATCATCCAAGCTTGAAGCTTGGATGTCAAATTTTTTTATTATTTTTTTCTCTTCTCTCTCTTCTCTGTCTCTCTCAGTCTCCGAATGTATATGTTTGCAGGGTATCTGACAGTAAAGTTGAAATAAGGGATGAATGAATAAAATTTGCAAATCACGTGCCAATGCTAACGAATGCAGTGATGAAATTTTCCTCTCCTTTCATCTATAAAAGGGAGAGAGGAGAGCCAGCTTCAGAGAGCCTACAACCAACAAGCAGCACAAATTCACAACACACATTGTTAGGGAGAGAATAGTATAGGGAGATTATCATGTGAGCACTTCACATTGTCCCTAGAAATAAGAAACTTTAGTTTTTCTTTGCCTTTTCTAGTTCTAGTAGTTGTAAAAATTTATTCTTATGTAATTGATGACTTCATATTCAAAAAGTATGTTGCAAAACTTTATGTACTGTATTTCTTAAAATAAAACATTTGTTTTCTTGTACAACCTTTGTCAATTTGTAGTAGTAAAATATTCCTATTAAAGTTTAGATTTAATATTTTTAGTCTAGTTAGTACTTATAGTTGTCCCCTAAAATAGTTTGAAACCCCAAATTCTCAGTTTTTATAGCAATATTTCCATTCATTAGAAGACAGATTTTGCAAGTAAATGCCAGATTTCTTAGCCACGTAGTTGTTATAATCACCTACCAAAGCCCCAAGCACACCATACCCATATCTCACTCCCAAATTAGATTAGGATTTGGTTTGACCTTATTTGTGTTCTTGGAGTTCAACCACTGTGACCACACAAGAATCCAAAGTCAAAGGTTTAGTATTTTATTATTAATTCAATATTTTCATTTATTTATGCTTTATTAGCCTAATTGTACTAAACTTTGGTGTTTTGCAGATTCTATAAATTCAATCCCAGCTTATGTTAAGTAAAGAAAATAATATAATAATATTAATTTTCACCCTTACCTTGATTTTGTAACTTTAATTTTAATTAGACGGTAATTGTGTGCATCTATTTAATTTATTTTTTAATTTTATTTTGAAGACAGTTTCAATTCCAAAATGGTAGGCTAAAACTTTAATTGGGGACATGCAATAAAAACTTAGAAACCACAGTTTCTGTGCACTAATCTTAAATGGGCAAATTTATCTAGATGTGTTGTTTTTTCATTTATGGTAAAAAAAATATCTATGTATCTATAGTTTATGACTATTTAACATGTTTATATACTATGGCTATATTGGGCTCAACAGATTACATATTTGAAATAAAAATCTAATTATGTGGATTGTCAAACTATGCCTTTTGTCATAAAAAAAACACCTAGTTTACTCAAACAACTCATATGACAAAATTTATATTTCATATATGTGTTTTTATATATTTCTATCCACTAATGGACAGACAATTGTGTAGTGGCAGAGTGGTGGGGATTGGACGCCGAATAACCCACGTCTGCAGCGGGGCACGGTTCGAACCTGGCTACTGTCCAATTGCCTTTTTATTTTTCTTTAAACCAAACGATGTCGTTTCATATCAAACATGACACACTTGATATGACCCTGACTAGTGAAAGTTTATTTTCAAATAAAGAATGACTCTGTGGTCTTAAATGCCAAATCATTTTCAAATGTACAAAAGTTGTGTAATCTAGTGTTGGTTTGCATATTCCCAATAATCACTTTACCAGGAATCATAATACCAATAATCACTTTACCAGGAATCTGAATCCCTGCATAATGTTTGGTTCACCAATAGAATTCTAGTTGGATTTAGAATCCAGTGTTTGGTTGGGTCAAGGAAAATGAAATAGAAATATTGTTAAATACATAAGCTACCCTTGAAGGCAAAAAGAATGTATGAGTTAAAATCAAATTAACCCTCTAAAAATAGAGGGTGATTGAAAAAAAATAATGGTATAAATCTAAAAATCAATGACACATAAAAAATGAGATAAATAGAGTAATTAAGACATGAACATGAGTCTAAACTATTACATGTAGTTAAAATATATTTGAATAATAACAAAAGATATATTATATTTTTAATCTTAAAACATGTATAGGTCTAACGTACAAATCACAATATGCCAAATATGTAGTTATTGTAATATTATATAGACTTTTCAATCATTAACAAATAGCAACCCAAATTTGAATTCAGTCATTAAACTAACATCAAATATAATGTTTCAAGCATAAGAAATCATCATAAACAATCTCATCTACCAATCTCTCCATTTTAGAAAATAATAATAATTATAATCATAAATTTCTTCTGATGACATTATTTGTTTGTTTTAATAGTCTAATAAAGGCTAGTTTAGGTATTATGAAAATAGAAAATCAAAACCCCAGTAATCCTTAGGAATACCACATCTAAGTTAGGATTTAGAATCCACCCTATTTTCCACCTTTGGGTGGATTCTAAATCCAGTGGGACGCACAATTCTTTAAATATTCCATGAACCAAACAAAGATATATTTTAAGATTACTAGTAATCTTTGGGTAGAATCAAAATCCACCCTAAGAATCCATGAACCAAACGGGCCGTTAAATCATTTTCCCCTAGTTAATTAATATTTCCTGTTTTAAATAGCTTTGCTTAAATATCTGTATTATTTCTATGTTTCGCTATTATTAAATCCAAAAAGTTTATCTCACAAAAATTTAGCTTTTATTTCTTTTTCTTCATTTTCTTACTAGTATCTTAGATTAATTTATTTTGCACTATTAAAATCTTTACCGTAAACTACTTAGAAAAAAATTGCTTTTAATTAGTTTTATTGCAAAAATAAAAATAAAAACTAGTAGTTTAGTAAAACCCCACAAAAATCCATCATCTTTTATTTTCTATTTGTGACAAAATAGTTATTGCCTATCTTTGTTTCCCGTTCCCTGTGGGTTCGACCTGGACTTCTAGAACTTTATTACTTGTACGATCACCTACACTTGGGTGTGATAAGAAAACGCGTCAATAGGATGTCGTCAGGCTCCCCCTTTGGGACAAAAAATAAATAAAATTTGTGGTCTTGCAACACGCACATGGGGTGCTGCCCACAATGGAGAGCTGAGGATCCTTACCTCGTAGCATTACTCATATTAAAAATAGATACCTACGAATTAGTCCTCCAACTAGCGCCTAAAATAGATTATGTCCAATTTGAATTGTGTGTTATGAAATTGAACCCTTGATTTAAAAGAACATTATTAATTAGTCCTTTTTCCCAATGTTGTGATGTACGAACATGATGAATATGCCCTTATATTGTTAACTGTTGTATTTAATTTCAAAATGTACTATTATTAGAGAGCATTATCTGTTGTGCTGATTTGTAGGCTTAATTTTAAAACATGATAATGAGTTGCTGAATAATAGGGAAGTGGAGTTGTGTGCCCTTAATTCATGTGTGATCAATAATGTTTGCTGAAATTATGGTGATTGAAAATTCAAATGTTTGTTTCAGGTTGGATTTTTGTGTTTGTATTTGTTTTTGGTTTATTGTAAATTTGTTATATTTACAGATTGACATTAAAATTGGATTCAAATATTGGATTTAATTTGTTAAGTATAGTGTATCTTTCTTAGTTTTGGTGTGAACAGTGAGAATTTCTCACCATTTAATTATCATTGCTATGACCAGTGAGAAATTTCTCACTAGATAAAGAATTTCTCACCATTTTGGGATGTATAGTACATCATGATTATTCACTGTTGTAGTGTGGTAAATTGGGACTGCAGTATTTTTTAACACAGATTTATTGTATACATAAATTCCAACAAGTAATGATAAATTATTGGATAGACCATAGCATCTATGGTGTTCTTTTTCTTTGTCATGTAAGTTGTAAAATGGACATGATAGAGACAGTGAGTGATCAACCTGATGATGCGGAAAATTGGTAAGGGTATTTTAGACAGAAAATAAAGCCACAAAAGATTTGTGTGTGGTTCGGTCCCGTTAACGAGGTGACCTACGTCCACGGGTGCGTCTATGCGCGTCTCACTAGCAGATCACCGGCGGGCCTGGTGAGCCAACAATGGTGGGCGGCACTACCAGTAATACCGGCCGGGTGTATGCATATAAGGTGGTGAGCTCTCTGAGGTATGCTTATATGCTCGGAGAGTTGATATTCGGATCCCCTTTGAGAGGGCAGGTGGGCTCTTTTATAGGTGCAAGAGTCCACCCTTACATGGTAAGTTTATCAGATTAGGAAGTGTAATCTAATTGCAATGGATGTGTACAATGTTTGGAAAGTTTCCTAAGTGGTTTAGGAAACCATTGATTCCTCTTGATAGAGTCACGGCTGTATAAGGAAACAGTATTGAAACATAACTGACGCCGCATCTCTCGGGACCTCACCACGATCGCCCGGGTATCCCGGTCGACAATAACAGGGCACCTCGGGAGTGTGGGCTCCACGCCGCAAACCCGGTCTTCCCAGGCTATTGGCTGAACACGTGGCGGTTGGACAATCACAGAATATTTCTCGACATATCAGCTGCCCCCCATTTTCAAAACTGAGATGGCACCTTATCAGATGAGATTTGAAAATCAAGAACGCATCTCATGAACCGGCCGGGAGAGGACCGGGACCCTCGTCGGAACAGGACCGGTGTGGAACGACCCGGCGGTATGTCCATCCGAGCGGTGATTCCGCAGGACCGGGCTTCCCGCTGCCACATGCATGCTAGTTACTGATTTGGTTCGGACCCAAAGCAGCCGGTTGAGAGGTAACTGAATCGTCCAGGTGGCAACTGAACCGTCGCGTCGCGCATTCAATGCTCACGCTTTCTGAGGCGACGCCCCACGTGCTTGAAATGACAGTTTTGGCAGGAGAATATGTGAGCCATCCGATCAAGCTGCATCCTAGCCGTTCGCGCTGCCTATATAAGGAGCTCCTGTTCAACCTTGTTTCTTACCGCAATTCATCAACTAAATTGCCTGAGCAAAGCATTCTGAGCTTCCTCTTCTCTGCCGTCTTCGCTTCCCAAACTTTCACCTTCATCAAATGGCTTCGCGCATTGACTTGTCATCAGACGAAGGGCTTAGAGCGTTCCGGGAGGATTGTCAAATCCCGGACGACGTAATAGTCCGCCCGTGCGTTGAGGGGGAGGAGATAGCCCTTCCCTTCGTCCTCATTAGCAGCTATCTGCTGCTCATCGTGGGATTGCACTTTTCCCTTCCGGTCTCCTTTTGCGACTTGCTTGAGGGGTTGCGCATCCCTCTCCACAAGTGCCGCCCAAACATTGCCCGCCTCCTATGGGGTGTATCAGCGCTGAATAAGCGACTGGGATTGCTCCTCCGGCCGGCTGACGTCGCGAGGTGCTATATATTGGGCATTGACAACAGAGGCCCCTACTTCCGCCCCAGGACCGAGGGAAAGGACCTTGTCCGAGGCTTGGACTTCCCGAATAAGAACTGGCAGCGGTACCCTTGGGTTGCGGTTGCCGGCAACTGGCTGGAGGACGCCGTTCTCTGTCCTCCAGCAGCTTTTGACCCCGATCTTTGCAAGCAAGCTTTCGCCATCCTCCGCGGGATCGCCCCTACCGCTGATGACACGGAGGCGCTTGAGCAGGCTATTGATGCCGGCATGTCGTTCTCTTATCTGGCAGGGAGACCTGCGGAGAACGCGGGTGCCGGACCCTCCTCTGCAGCTCCTGCCATTGTGGTTCTGGGTCGCGCCGCTATACCCGATCTATGGCGACCTGGGCACGCCCCACCGGCAGGACGGGCTTGTCCGAGGGACCGGCCACCTTGTCCACCAGCAGTGATTCCTCCTCCTCTGAGGACATAAGCCCACCACCAGGCCCATCCAAGAAGGGCAAGGAGAAAGAAGTTAAGGAAGAGCCTCAGCCCCCACCGAAAAGGAGCCGGTCAGAAGCATCCCCCTCTCTTGCGAACATGGAGAGCCGTTTGCAGGAGGTGGAGAAGATAGGCGCCGAGCTGCAGCTGGACTCCGCCCTTCGGGGGGTTGACGTTCATGCCCTAGAGCTCGCCGTAGAGGGGCTGGTGGCGAAGGTGGCGGCCTTGGAAGAGGAGGTCAAGGCGTTGAAAGGCCAAAGACCTTGAAAGTATTTTTTTTTTTTTTTTTTTTTTGGGAAGGCTATTATAACTGCCCCCGGCTTCTGTATAGTTCTCGCCTCATTTCGTGCATCCCTGGTCCTCTGTTTTCAGCTTTTCATTTCCTCTTGCATCCATCCTTTTCTTTCCTTTTTTTTTTCGAGTGAGGCTGGAGAGAACGAATCTGGTGAGGTTCGAGCGGGAGTGGGATTTCTTTCTTCTGAGATTCTGTGCATTCTTCGAATCGGGTGGAACTCTAAGTCGTCTTGATCGAGCGGGTGTTTCTTGCGCTGCTTTGAGAGAGTGCTACTTGGTGCTGAGGAGCATCTATTCATTACCATTCAGGTTAGTGACCCTGCCCCCCCTGTATATCAGGTTTGGGGTTTCCGATCCATTTGCGGGTCGTAGTTTGCGTCAGTTCCTTCTCGTGGGAGAGCCAGGGATGGAACACTCCGGCTTCAACTCTGCGTCGAGGTCGGAGAGTGAGCAATACCGGTCGGGGTCTCCTGATGCCAGCCTGGCCTGGCTTCCCGAGTCCCTATCTGACCACCAGAGTGGGGCCAGGATCCCCGTTCGTGTGTCTGACAGTGAGTCTACCCAGGAGCCCCCCATGGCCTCCGTCTCGAGAGGTTCAGGCGACGAGTTGCCCAGGGAGACCGGTCGTGTGGTTTTCGCTTGTGAGTCCATCCCTTCTGTACTGCGCTCGCAAGATCTTCTCCGGATCAGGGAGAGATACTCTCTTCCTGATGGTTGTGCCTTGGCCGTAAACCTTGGCGGCGCGCACCTTTACCAATCAGGGTTTGTTACCCTGTTTGAGGACGCCATGATGGCGGGCCTTCGGCTACTCCTTCACCCCGTAGCCCGGGATGTCCTGATCTACCTTGACATAGCTCCCGGGCAGTTGGCCCCCAACGGGTGGAGGTTCCTGATGGGGTGTATATCATTGTGGCCCCAAGCGTTCGGGTACGAGCTTACCCTCCAGGAGTTTCTCTGGGCCTACCGACCATTTCCCGTGCATCGGGAATTGGGGTTTTTCTCCTTTTCTGCCCGTTCGGGTAGGAAGATTATTGACGATTGCCCTAGCAATAACAAGGGGTGGAAAGGCAAATTCTTTCAGGCGTCTACCCTTCGCCTCTGTGACATGGCTCCGGGGATCCAGCTGAGGACATCTGGGGCCGAGGAGTTGAGGGGTAAGACTGCCCTTCTGACCTCATCTGCTATCTTAGTTTTTTTGAAACACAGTGGATTACTGACTAATCTCTTTTCTCTGTCCACAGCGGGATCAACTAAACCCCCCAAAATCCCTGAATCGTGCCGGGCCAGGATCTTGAGGCTAGCAGGGCTGCCCACTAGCATTGGGAACGTGTTGTCCCGATTGGGGGATTTTGTCGAGACCTACTCCCCCCAGGAGCCCGTTCCGGCCCCCAGCTTCTTACCGATCATCCCTGGTGAGTATCCGGACCCTCTCATTTGTTGGTCCGGCCATCGTGGCTGTCGCTTCTCGTACCTCTGATCTTGTGAATTCGTTTTGCTTTTTTCCAGAAATGGCCCCCAAGCGCAATCTAGACCAGCTGCGGGAGAGGCAGGCTGCCGCCGCCGCCACTACCGCCGCTCGGGCGGCGGTTGCTCAAGGGAAAAGACCAGCCACCGAGGCTTTGGGCGGTGAGCGCCCACTCAGGCGCATTCGCCACGGGACGACCACCCGACACGACCCTGTGGGGACATCGGCTCCCCACAGGCCCGCTGCAGACGAGTCCGTGCCCAGGGATGATATTCCGTCAGGTTTGCCCCTGGGCGGGCCGGAGGAGGTTCAGGAAAGGCTGAAGTCCATCCTTGTCCCAAGTCAAGTGGAGGCATGTGTCGGGTTGTCTCCCCAAGGCTTCCGAGGGTGGCTGTATAGCATATCTCATCTGGTAAGTGTCCTGTCCCCTTCTTTTTTTTACATTGGCCTGCTCCCCTTTTCGCTTGTCTAACTGATTTTCGTCCTCTTGCTGTAGGTTGGCTGCATGGCCGCGGGATCCGAATCCGTCATGTCTTCTCTGACCGAGAAGGTCAGCGCTGCTGAGGCCTCCCTTTTGAAGGAGCGGAAAGAGCTACAAATAGCGAAAGCCGCCCTAGCCGTGGAGGCAAGCAAGGCGAACTCACTGGCCTTGAGCTTGGGGGCGGCTCGGGCAGACCTAGCAGCGGCCTTAGCCGAATTGGAGGTTGTCCGGGCTAAGGCGGCAGCCGAGACACCTGCTGCAGAGGCCCTGGAGGGCGCGTTTGACGACGGCTTCTTCCAAGGCTATGACGATCTGAAGCGGCGGGTAGCCCGGGATCACCCCGAATGGGTCCTTTCGGCCTACGAGGGGATTGACTCGGACTACTGGGATCTTGGAGGAGACCCTGCAGTTGGTGAAGCTCCTATGATTGGTGAAGACCCTGCGACTACTGCTAAGGCCACAGAACTCGCCCCGGACGGGGGTTTGGGGGAAGAGGGACCTGCCGTACCAAGGGAGCAGACCGGGGAGACCGAGAACGTGGTCAGTGTGGAAAACTAATTCCCCGGTCCCTCCTTCCTGCTGTTTGCTTTTATTGCTTGTAGATTTCTATTTTTTGGGGAGGCTACTACAATTGCCCCCCAAGCTTTGTACATTTGCTTTAGCTAATGAAAAGGCCCTTGAGGTCATCCTTTCACCAACTTTGTTGTACTGTGTTTTAACTTTTGCTAGTATCCGTATGGCTTTGGCCAACCTAACATCTGCCTTAGTAAATGATTTAGGACCGTAACCCACAGAACACCTAGTCGAGCATTGCAATTTCCTGTTTTAGCCTTAGTGTTTCCCTCTGTCCCCCTGCCCCCCAAGCGTTTTGCTAAGGCGGGTGTGTGGGAGCTCGGAACTAAATGGCCATAGGAAACCGACCTGGAACATGGGTGGTTACAGGAGCATTTGAAACTTGCCATCGTTGGCCACCTAGGGGTTTGGCCCCATCGCCGGCTGGACCTAGGCGAAGTTTTAGTTAATTTCCTGTTTAGGTGTGAACCCTCTTGCCCCCGAGGTTCCTATTACGGCGGGGGCGTACTGGGGATCGACCATAGGAAACCGACCTGGAACATGGGTGGTTGCAGGGTCCTTTGGTGCCTGGGTTCGGAGCCCGAGGTCTTTTTGATGCCTCGGGGTTAGGCCCGAGGTCTTTGTGGTGCCTCGGGGTTAGGCCCGAGGTCTTTTTGATGCCTCGGGGTTAGGCCCGAGGTCTTTGTGGTGCCTCGGGGTTAGGCCCGAGGTCTTTTTTATGCCTCGGGGTTAGGCCCGAGGTCTTTGTGGTGCCTCGGGGTTAGGCCCGAGGTCTTTTTTGGTGCATTACATGATGTACTGACAGGAGTAAGTTTTCAAACTTTCCAATTTTATTTAAAAGGTAACAATCTGTAATAATGGTCCTATCAGGACTACATGAAAAGAATTTTCCTTATAACACTAAACTCCCGTAGCCAGTTGCTACTGATAATACTTGCGAAGGTGTTGCACGTGCCATGGATGGGTGAGATCGTGCCCGTTCATGCTCTGTAGCCAGTAGGTTCCCGGTCGGTTGACCCGAGTTACTATATACGGACCTTCCCAGTTTGCTCCCAACTTCCCATGGCTTGGGACTCGGGTGGACTGGTTTACTGCTTTAAGGACAAGGTCCCCGACTTGAAAACTACGATGCTTCACCTTACTGTTGTAATACCGCGAGACCCTCTGCTTGTAAGCTGCCACTTTTAGATAGGCCTGGTCTCTTTTTTCTTCCACCAGGTCTAGTTCCGTCCTGAGGGCTTCTCCATTATCTGGGCCTTTGAAGGTAGCCACTCGGTATGTGGGCAGCCCGAGCTCTGTGGGGACTACTGCCTCGAAACCATAAGTCAAGGAAAATGGGGTTTCACCCGTAGCTGCCCGGGGTGTGGTGCGGTAGGCCCACAGGAGGGCTGGGAGTTCATCAGCCCATAGGCCTTTGGCACCTTCCAACCTCGTTTTGATCGACTGCAAGATAGTGCGGTTGGTTACCTCGGCCTGACCATTAGCCTGTGGATGCTCGGGAGAAGAATAATGATTCAGGATCCCATAGTCCGAGCAGAACTGTCTAAAGATAGGTGTATCGAATTGTCTTCCATTGTCGCTGACTAGGACTCGTGGAATGCCGAACCTGCTAAGGATATTTTTCTCCACAAAATGCTCCATCTTGCGCTCGGTTATCGTTGCCAGGGGCTCGGCTTCTGCCCACTTGGTGAAGTAATCAACGGCTATTACGGCGAACTTAACTTGCCCTTTCCCTGTCGGTAAGGGACCAACGATGTCGATCCCCCATTGGGCGAATGGCCAGGGGTTATGGACCGGGGTCTGAAGTTCTCCCGGTTGGTTTATCATTGGAGAGTACCGTTGGCACTTGTCATATTTCCGAACGTACTCCTGCGAGTCTCGGGCCATGGTTGGCCAGTAGTAGCCTTGTAGTAGGGCCTTTCTGGACAATGTCCTTCCGCCTACGTGGTTCCCGCACACACCTTCGTGGATTTCAAACAATATGGCTTGAACTTGCGTTGGATGAACGCAGCGGAGGTACGGGATAGTGAATCCTCTCTTGTAGAGGACACCATCGAGAATATGGTGTCGTGCTGCCCGGTACTTGACCCGCCTTGCTTCCTCTTTGTCGTTTGGGAGCCCTCCTGTCGTCAAGAATGTCACGATCGGGTCCATCCAACTGGGCCCCAGAGTGACCGGGTCGACCTCCATGCCTTCTGAGTTGATCACACTCGGCTCGGGCAGGAATTGTATCCTTATCCCGGGCAAGTCGGACTTAGACGACGAGGCGAGGCGAGCAAGCTGGTCAGCTCTGGTGTTCTCTTCTCTAGGTATCCGAGTGAGGGAGAATCCTCGGAGCTGTTTGGAAACCGTCCGGACGAGGGCTAAGTAGGCTATCATGCTATCCTCCCGTGCTTCATATTCCTGGTTTACCTGATTGACCACGAGCTGGGAGTCGCTGTAGCTCTCGACTTGTTGTGCACTCATTGAAATGGCTAGTTGTAACCCGACCAGGAGGGCTTCGTACTCGGCCTCGTTATTGGAGGCACGAAACCCGAATCTCAGAGCATATTCGAGCTGGATTCCGTCGGGGGTAGTCAAGATGATCCCGGCACCACTACCTTGATGGTTAGAAGAACCATCGACATGCAGCACCCAAGTAGGGGTGCCGGATTGCAACCCAGGCGGTAAGGCCACAGGCTCGGGTTCTTCAACCGGGTCTTCGGGATATGTAAATTCGACCAGAAAATCTGCGATGGCTTGTCCCTTGATGGCCGTCCGCGGCCGGTAAATCACCTCAAACTCCTCCAGTTCCAAAGCCCATTTAACGAGCCTTCCGGACGTGTCTGGCCGAGAGAGAATTTTGCGGAGTGGTTGGTCGGTGAGTACTACAATGGCATGGGCCTGGAAGTACGGCCGGAGCCTTCGGGCAGAGGTAATGAGGGCGAAGGCCAATTTCTCGATGCGGGAGTATCGGCTCTCCGCCCCTTGCAGTGCCCGGCTGGTGTAGTACACTGGGAACTGTATCCCGTGTTCCTCCCGAATAAGTGCCGAGCTAACCGCCGACGGCGACACCGCAAGGTACAGGAACAATTCTTCTCCGGGCACGGGCGTTGACAACAGGGGAGGAGAGGCTAGGTACCTTTTGAGTTCTTGGAATGCCTCCTCGCACTCTTCCGACCATTGAAACGCTTTACGGAGGATTTTGAAGAACGGGAGGCACCGGTCAGTAGCTCGGGAGACGAATCTGTTCAGTGCGGCCACTCGTCCGACTAGGCTTTGTACTTCCTTCGTTGACTTGGGTGACCGCATATTGATGATAACCTGAATTTTGTCGGGGTTTGCTTCGATTCCCCGTCTGCTGACTAGATGACCGAGGAACTTTCCGGATGAGACCCCAAAGGTGCACTTGACCGGGTTCAACCTCATCCTGAACTTTCTCAAAATGCTGAAGGCCCCGGTTAGGTGCTCGAGGTGGTCGGTCTCTTCCTGGCTCTTGACCAGGAGGTCGTCCACGTACACTTCCATGGATTTTTCGATGAGGTCTCTGAACATGAAATTGACCAGGCGCTGGTATGTAGCCCCGGCGTTCTTGAGGCCGAATGGCATAACTCTGTAACAGTACGTGCCTTGGTCGGTGATGAACGCCGTCTTCTCTTCATCCCCAGGGTACATGCTGATTTGATTGTACCCCGAGTAGGCGTCCATGAATGAGAGGAGTGAGTGGCCTGCCGTTGAATCGACAAGGAGGTCTATCCTGGGCAGCGGATAACAGTCCTTGGGGCAGGCCTTGTTGAGGTCGGTGAAGTCCACACACATCCTCCATTTGCCATTGCTCTTCTTGACCAGGACAACATTGGCCAACCATTCGGGTTAGTGGACCTCCCGGATGGAGTTAGCTTTTAAGAGATTCGCTACCTCCTCGCTTACAGCTTTTTGTCTTTCGGGGGCCATCCCCCTTCGCTTTTGCTTTATCGGACGACAGTCTGGGCTGACATTGAGATGATGGGACATTACTCGGGGATCAATTCCGGGCATGTCCTCGTGACTCCAAGCAAAAACGTCCTGGTTTTGCCTCAGGAACTGGATCAACTTTTCTTTCAAGGCGGGCTCTAGTAGTGCGCCTATGTTGACCGTGCGGCCCGGGTGTTCTGGATCTAGCACAACTTGCTCCAATTCTTCCATAGGCCCGATCACGTCCCTTTGGTCCCGGGGGTCCATTTCTTGGACGTTCAGTGATTCGGTGATTGCCCCCCGGCGTAACGAGCTGACATAACAACTTTGAGTCGTGGTCTGGTCTCCTCGCAAGCATCCAGGCCCCTGGGGGGTCGGGAATTTCACGATCAAGCTGTATGTGGAGACAACTGCTCGGGCTCTGTTGAGGGTCGGCCTCCCGAGAATAACGTTGTAGGCCGATGGGGCCTCCACTATCACGAAATTGGTGAGCGTGGAAACCTGCTGCGGATAGGTCCCCATGAGAATTGGGAGTTTGATCGTGCCGAGCGGTTGAGTACTGGAGCCGTTGAATCCGACCAGGGGAGTAGCAACTGGCCGGAGCCGATCCCGGTCAATCCCGAGTTGGTCGAACGCCGCTACAAACATTATGTCGGACGAACTGCCAGTGTCAACCAGCACCCTCTGGACCATATAGTTAGCTATAGAAAGCGTTACTACTAGCGGGTCATCATGGGGGCAATGGAGGCCCTGTGCGTCGTCGGACGAGAACGTCAGAACATCGGCTGGTGAGGGGCCGGTGGATTGGACCTGCCATACGTCCGCTCGGGAAGCTCGGGCATGCCTCTTCCGCGCCGACTGAGAATCGCCTCCGCCAGATGTTCCTCCGGAGATCACGTTAATGTGGCCGAGTGGTGGAGGGGGCTGACCGGGAGCTTGAGCATCCTGACGGGGGCGTCTGTCGGCCCTGACAAACTCGGCAAGATGCCCCTGCTCGATCAGTTTCTCGATCGCTATCTTTAGCTTGAAGCAATCCTCCGTTTCGTGGCCGTGATCCCTGTGATAACGGCAAAACTTCTCCCAGTTTCTCTTGCCGGGCGGGGCTCTGAGCTTAGCTGGCTGCGGGAGCAGCCTCTGTGCTTCTGCAGCGGCCATTACCTCATGTATGGGCCGAGAAAGGGGAGTAAAAGCTGTTGGGGGCTGCCCCCTAACATCCCGCTGATCTTGCCTCGGCTTCTTTCCCGGACCCTTCTCTGATCCCTCGCGCTTGCGCTTGGCCTGCGGGGATTCGTCTCCCGCCTGGCTGACGCGTTTTGCCTTCAAAAACTCTTCGGTGTCTATATACTTCCCAACTCTTTCCGAGAGCTCCACCAGGGTGGCCGGTCGATTACGATGAAAAGCCGTGGCCACCTTGGTGTGTTGAATTCCTGAACAGAAGGCCATGATCGCGGCCGTCTCATTGAGGTTGCGGATCAGGAGCCTCTGCTGGTTGAAACGATCCACGTACTCCCTTAGAGATTCGCCCTTTTGCTGCTTGACGGCTAGCAGCTAGGTGTCTGGTTGGGAGCGGTCCAGCATCCCGACGAACTGGCTGATGAAAAGTTTGCTGAGGGACTTGAAGTTGTCGACCGTCCGGGGTTTCAGGGCATGGAACCACTGTGCGGCCGATCCCTTGAGAGTACTAGGGAAAGCCAAACACAGCAGCTCGTCTATCGTGGTGACCAGTGCCATCTGCGCCTTATAAGTGCGGATATGATCCACTGGACTCCCTTTGCCGTCATAGGAGCTGAGGTGAGGGGGTTTGAACTTCCGCAGAATTGGAAACTGCGTCACCCTGATAGTGTAGGGCGACTCTGTTTCTGTATCTGTGAGGTCGTGGCCGGACTTGCGGTTCAGCCTCTCGATCTACTGTTGTAACTCCTCGACCTGGGCTTTGACGTTGGCGTGCCCGGTCCTCCTTTCCGCGTCCGAATGGTAAGTAGGGTCAGATGACGAAGCCTCATCCTCAAAGCGCGTCGACCTCGGGGACAACACTCGGCTGTGGGTCCAGGATAGTCTGTGCCTAAGATCCCCCCGGCTCAGGACGGGTGGATCATTGACAGACCCCCGGGCTTTGGGTCCGGGCGCGTCTCCCCTCGCGGCTCGTCTCCGCTCAATGAGGATCCTGGCATCCTCCACGCGGCGCGCTCGGCGAGGGACGTACCGAGGTCCTCTCTGCGAGCGCTTGGTAGTATGGCTACGTTCTCCCTCCGGTTGACGCTCGCGATCTGGTTGGGACACTGGAGCAGATCGGGTTTTTCCTTTCGTCCGAAGGAGCCCCTGACTGGGAGCGCTCTTTTCGGGCCGCTTTTCCGACGAAGGGCTTTTCTCATGGTCCCCAACCGCCTTTTCATGCTGGGCCATAAGCGCCTCTATTTGCTGTTGTGTTCGGTGCTGGCCCTCCAAGAGTTGCTCCAGCGCCGCCGTGACCTGGTCAGTGGTCATGGAGGTAGCCCGCGGCTCGATCTGCAGGTCCTCCTGACCGGCTGCATCGGCGGTTTTCTTACCCTTCTTCGGCGGCATATCGATCAGTCAAAGATTTTTGTTGATGAGAAGACTGTGTCGTTTCCCACAGACGGCGCCAAACTGATGATGCCAAAAATTGGTAAGGGTATTTTAGACAGAAAATAAAGCCACAAAAGATTTGTGTGTGGTTCGGTCCCGTTAACGAGGTGACCTACGTCCACGGGTGCGTCTATGCGCGTCTCACTAGCAGATCACCGGCGGGCCTGGTGAGCCAACAATGGTGGGCGGCACTACCAGTAATACCGGCCGGGTGTATGCATATAAGGTGGTGAGCTCTCTGAGGTATGCTTATATGCTCGGAGAGTTGATATTCGGATCCCCTTTGAGAGGGCAGGTGGGCTCTTTTATAGGTGCAAGAGTCCACCCTTACATGGTAAGTTTATCAGATTAGGAAGTGTAATCTAATTGCAATGGATGTGTACAATGTTTGGAAAGTTTCCTAAGTGGTTTAGGAAACCATTGATTCCTCTTGATAGAGTCACGGCTGTATAAGGAAACAGTATTGAAACATAACTGACGCCGCATCTCTCGGGACCTCACCACGACCGCCCGGGTATCCCGGTCGGCAATAACAGGGCGCCTCGGGAGCGTGGGCTCCACGCCGCAAACCCGGTCTTCCCAGGCTATTGGCTGAACACGTGGCGGTTGGACAATCACAGAATATTTCTCGACATATCACAACCTATCACATATATATATATATATATCTAAAGGAAGCCACAACCACTAAATCTATAGAAGCAAAAATATTGTCATAAACATGTCTCAGGAAATCGTAGAACGGTTTCTTGTGTATATAGTAGTTGACTGATATTATTTATATAAAAAGTGAGTGATTATCACATTGTCACCAAAACGGAGTCACCACCACAAGAGATTATATAGCAAAAATATTGTCATAGTTACATATTTGTAAACATTTGTTGGGAAATTGTAGAGTCTTTACTAATCTTCAAGCAACTGGAACTCTCTTGCTTCTTGAAATGCCTAGTAGCATTCCTTTGTTCATGAATGCCCTGGTGTGTTCAACTACACATGGACCAATATTTGTTATGAAAGCCTCATATGTATGCCAGAATAGTGTCTTCTGCATCTCTTTGATGTGCTTTGGGCGTAGTTTCAGTTTGTTTATTGCATTCCAAAACCCCAACAAGGTGCATCGAATTTTTTTTTCCTGGTGGTAGTTTCCACTTTCTATTGGGATTAGACTTGGTTGTATGTGCTGAAAATGAAAGGCATATAAATTAGCAGGAAATAGTGGGAAGTTTTGAGATAATTTGTACTGTTGAATATCTCACTAAATAATATAAAAATAAATTTGATCTATAATAA
Organism: Hydrangea macrophylla; assembly: GCA_033977485.1. NCBI lineage: Eukaryota > Viridiplantae > Streptophyta > Magnoliopsida > Cornales > Hydrangeaceae > Hydrangea > Hydrangea macrophylla. The sequence continues at coordinate 78,814,239 of CM066984.1, read as the reverse complement.
AATGGTGGGAGTACATTGGTTGTGCCTAATATCTGTATGTGAATTTGGTGAGTAATTTGTATAAAAGAATGCCATTGTATAAATTTTCACAAAAGAGTGAGAAGATTTGGAAAAAATGTCAGTGTTAAATTTCTCCAAAAAAAAACACTATAAACAAACGAGATGTATGATAAAATCGTGGAATTATTCTGGTTTTTTTCATTTGTTATGTTAGGATTTGTGAGCAATTTGGCTAAAGAAAATACTATAAAGCCCAAAGGTAGTAGACAATCTTGATGAAATTATAGATGTAGCAAAATTAACAACAAATGTAAATCCCATGTTTCTTTATCTCAGTTTGCTGCAACATATGCTCAAATCATTCTTTTTTCTTTTTTCTTTTTTTAAATCTGCAATATTTTATTATTTTACTATATGAGTTTTCCAATAAACAATACACAGATGAAAAAATGAATGAATTTTTTTTTTTCTGCTATGAAGACGTTTGTACTTTTGAATCTCGTTTTTGTTTCTGACAATGTGAGAAAATCTTAGATAAAAATTACAACAACTCATATATTTGGGTGTTGTTCAACAGAATAGTTGAAACCCTAACTTCTTAATATCAGCAATTTTTTATGGAAGAAGGAGTTAACCAAGTTAAAATGAAAACGTTGGATTGTAACTACAACTCATTTACATATACTGCAGTATAAATTTCTCACCTTTTTCCCCCATCGGATTTTGTATGTCTGGCTCAAATTGTAGTTATCTTCTTTTGGAATCGTCGTTCGTATCGAAATCAGACTGACTTTGGTGAATGCAACCTCAATGCAAGTGTTTGGGTGAGAAATTTTTAACAAAAAAGACACTGATTTAGAAACCCATCTCCGAAGGAATTGATTATGAACTTGGAGCAAGAAAATGTAGGAGTAGAATTCATTGGTCTAGCATCAATCCATGATTTTTGAATTTGAAGCCCTAAAATCTCATTGCGTTCTATGAGAGTAATTAAAGTCTGATTTTGATTTGAAGTGTGGGTAATTTGGTCACAAATATTGGTTAGGGACCTAATCCTAAATTTGTTTTAAGTTTGGACCTATTAGTATAAAGGGTAGTCACTATGAACTAAATGCTAACTAACTCTATTAAAGAGTCATTTTTAGAAGACTTTTGACTAAAGTTCTATTTTGAGGACTTTATTACTTGTACGATCACCTACACTTGGGTGTGATAAGAAAACGCGCCAATAGGATGTCGTCAGGCTCCCCCTTTGGGACAAAAAATAAAATAAAATTTGTGGTCCTGCAACACGCACATGGGGTGCTGCCCACAATGGAGAGCTGAGGATCCTTACCTCGTAGCATTACTCATATTAAAAATAGAAACCTACGAATAAGTCCTCCAACTGGCGCCTAAAATAGATTATGTCCAATTTGAATTGTGTATTATGAAATTGAACCCTTGATTTAAAAGAACATTATTAATCAGTCCTTTTCCCAATGTTGTGATGTACGAACAGGATGAATATGCCCTTATATTGTTAACTGTTGTATTTAATTTCAAAATGTACTATTATTAGAGAGCATTATCTGTTGTGCTGATTTGTAGGGTTAATTTTAAAATGTGATAATGAGTTGCTGAATAATAGGGAAGTGGAGTTGTGTGCCCTTAATTCATGTGTGATCAATAATGTTTGCTGAAATTATGGTGATTGAAAATTCAAATGTTTGTTTCAGGTTGGATTTTTGTGTTTGTATTTGTTTTTGATTTATTGTAAATTTGTTATATTTACAGATTAACATTAAAATTGGATTCAAATATTGGATTTAATTTGTTAAGTGTAGCGTATCTTTCTTAGTTTTGGTGTGAACAGTGAGAATTTCTTACCATTTAATTATCATTGCTATGACCAGTGAGAAATTTCTCACTAGATAAAGAATTTCTCACCATTTTGAGATGTATAGTACATCATGATTATTCACTGTTGTAGTGTGGTAAATTGGGACTGCAGTATTTTTTAACACATATTTATTGTATACATAAATTCCAACAAGTAATGATAAATTATTGGATAGACCATTGCATCTATGGTGTTCTTTTTCTTTGTCATGTAAGTTGTGAAATGGACCTGATAGAGACAGTGAGTGATCAACCTGTCACATATATATCTAAAGGAAGCCACAACCACTAAATCTATAGAAGCAAAAATATTGTTATAAACATGTCTCAGGAAATCGTAGAACGGTTTCTTGTGTATATAGTAGCTGACTGATATTATTTATATAAAAATTGAGTGATTATCACATTGTCACCAAAACGGAGTCACCACCACAAGAGATTATATAGCAAAAATATTGTCATAGTTACATATTTGTAAACATTTGTTGGGAAATTGTAGAGTCTTTACTAATCTTCTAGCAACTGGAACTCTCTTGCTTCTTGAAATGCCCAGTAGCATTCCTTTGTTCATGAATGCCCTGGTGTGTTCAACTACACATGGACCAATATTTGTTATGAAAGCCTCATATGTATGCCAGAATAGTGTCTTCTGCATCTCTTTGATGTGCTTTGGGCGTAGTTTCAGTTTGTTTATTGCATTCCAAAACCCCAACAAGGTGCATCGAATTTTTTTTCCTGGTGATAGTTTCCACTTTCTATTGGGATTAGACTTGGTTGTATGTGCTGAAAATGAAAGGCATATAAATTAGCAGGAAATAGTGGGAAGTTTTGAGATAATTTGTACTGTTGAATATCTCACTAAATAATATAAAAATAAATTTGATCTATAATAAAATGGTGGGAGTACATTGGTTGTGCCTAATATCTGTATGTGAATTTGGTGAGTAATTTGTATAAAAGAATGCCATTGTATAAATTTGCACAAAAGAGTGAGAAGATTTGGAAAAAATGTCAGTGTTAAATTTCTCCAAAAAAAAAAAACACTATAAACAAACGAGATGTATGATAAAATCGTGGAATTATTCTGGTTTTTTTCATTTGTTATGTTAGGATTTGTGAGCAATTTGGCTAAAGAAAATACTATAAAGCCCAAAGGTAGTAGACAATCTTGATGAAATTATAGATGTAGCAAAATTAACAACAAATGTAAATCCCATGTTTCTTTATCTCAGTTTGCTGCAACATATGCTCAAATCATTCTTTTTTCTTTTTTTTTTTTAAATCTGCAATATTTCATTATTTTACTATATGAGTTTTCCAATAAACAATACACAGATGAAAAAATGAATGAATTTTTATTTTTCTGCTATGAAGACGTTTGTACTTTTGAATCTCGTTTTTGTTTCTGACAATGTGAGAAAATCTTAGATAAAAATTACAACAACTCATATATTTGGGTGTTGTTCAACAGAATAGTTGAAACCCTAACTTCCTAATATCAGCAATTTTTTATGGAAGAAGGAGTTAACCAAGTTAAAATGAAAACGTTGGATTGTAACTACAACTCATTTACATATACTGCGGTATAAATTTCTCACCTTTTTTTCCCCCATCGGATTTTGTATGTCTGGATCAAATTGTAGTTATCTTCTTTTGGAATCGTCGTTCGTATCGAAATCAGACTGACTTTGGTGAATGCAACCTCAATGCAAGTGTTTGGGTGAGAAATTTTTAACAAAAAAGACACTGATTTAGAAACCCATCTCTGAAGGAATTGATTATGAACTTGAAGCGAGAAAATGTAGGAGTATAATTCATTGGTCTAGCATCAATCCATGATTTTTGAATTTGAAGCCCTAAAATCTCGTTGCGTTCTATGAGAGTAATTAAAGTCTGATTTTGATTTGAAGTGTGGGTAATTTGGTCACAAATATTGGTTAGGGACCTAATCCTAAATTTGTTTTAAGTTTGGACCTATTAGTATAAAGGGTAGTCACTATGAACTAAATGCTAACTAACTCTATTAAAAAGTCATTTTTAGAAGACTTTTGACTAAAGTTCTATTTTAAGGACTTTATTACTTGTACGATCACCTACACTTGGGTGTGATAAGAAAACGCGCCAATAGGATGTCGTCAGGCTCCCCCTTTGGGACAAAAAATAAAATAAAATTTGTGGTCCTGCAACACGCACATGGAGTGCTGCCCACAATGGAGAGCTGAGGATCCTTACCTCGTAGCATTACTCATATTAAAAATAGAAACATACGAATAAGTCCTCCAACTGGCGCCTAAAATAGATTATGTCTAATATTAAAAGGGGTAATTACATTTTACCCCCTTTGTGGTTAGGTACAGTAACACTTTACCTCCTGCATGTGCTTCAAAAATGAACACTCAACCCCTTTGTGGTTTCGGACTAAAGTGAATTTACTAAGATTTATCTCAAAATAGCCCCCACATGAGAATTAAGTGTTAAAATAAACCCCATGTGGGAGAGTTTAAGTGTCAAAATTAACCCCATATAGGCAGTTAACCTAAAAAATTAGCCCCACAAAGAGGTGAAGTTCACTGAATAACTTAACATTATCCCCATATAGGAAATTAATCCCAAAATTACCTCACAAAGGGGGTTGCCCAGTTTTAAAATTTTCATCAATTTTGAGAAAAATCTTATCAGTTTTACTTTAGTATGAAATCACAGAGGATAAAATGTAATTAGCTCTTATTAAAATATACAGATTTGATACTTACAATATGTCAAGTACATGCTAACTAGTTTAGACAAATGCATTAAAAAAAATACAAATTAAATTGTAAATTACGAAATAATAATCATTTCTACAATCAATATATCTAAACCGGGAGTAAATATTGGATATAATGGGGGTTACCATGTCAAATCTATAACGTTACTAATAGATTAAAAAAAATTTGTTGATGTGTCCTTGAAAATAGGGGGACAGATGTACAAACACACAGTTTGCGTTGGTTTGAATTACCATATTATCCCAATAATTATGATAATGAATATATGAGATGCAGTTGTAGTTCATGTTTATCTCAAATTTTAACATCTTACCCGATCCATACCCTTTTTCTTTTATCCACCGGAACCGTTTGTTTGACACCTAATTTAGGGCCAAATATTCAATACTTCTATTGCATTTGATCACTAACAAATAGCATCCATTTATTTATATATCTAGCCCCCTATATATTTTCAGGGTAATTATCACTCAAGATCAACACAATATTCAAATATGTGAGAAGGGATAACTATTGACGTGATATCCCTATTTCATTCAATATTTACTTCTAACCTAGACTATCTTCAGATAGTTATGTTACTAGTTATTTTACTAAAACACAATTTTCACTATTTTCATTGATCTGTTTTGACAATCAACTCTAATTCTGCTCTCAATTTTATGTAGCAATTTTTTATGTTATTATTAGACGGCTGAGATTTGATAATAATAATAATAATAATAATAATAATAATAATCCAAGGTCTGGATGCAGAGAGTCAATTTGATCAATACAGCAAATAGTATATTAGTCTGGATAATTAAGTTGTCAAAATAATGTTTTGGCCAGATAGCCATTTTTTTTTTTTTTTTGGAAAAACTAGGAATAAAATAGGGAGAATTAATTAAAAGTGGTTATTGGGGACTGTAATATGATAACAGTTAGGCCCCTTTTTTTTCTCAAGTGATAAAGACATGAGTTTTTGAATTGTTTGACATTAAATCTATTTTTAAACTGAAAAATAAGATTACAGATATATTTACCATCATTTCACTCAGGTAGACATTTTATTTTGCCACCTCAGCACATATGCAATTAAGTTTTTTTTTTTTCTTCAAACTTTAAAATACCGTAACTTTCAAACCACAATTTCATTTTGAATAAAGCTTATGATGATGCCAAAATCTGAGTAACGATAACTTAGAGGGAGAGGGATGAACACATGTAATTTGTATGTGGTTCGGCCCCTTTAATGAGGTGACCTACGTCCACGTGTGCGTCGGAGTATTTCACTAACAAATCACCGGCGACTGTTGGTGAGCCAACAAGACGGGTGGCACTACCAGAAATCGACCGGGTATATGCGTAATAGTGATGTAGTTTGCTATTTTCTAGGTTAAGAATGCGATCCCCTTTACAGGGGGTGAGGGGCCTCTTTTATAGGTGCAAGACGCCACTCGTACAAGGTAAATTATAAGATTAGGAAACCCAATTTGATTACAATTGGTTTACATGATTCAAGGAGAGTTTCTTAAGTGGTTTAGGAAACTACTTGCTCTTTCCATTAGTCCTTCAGCTGGGATAGAAAACTGTTTGGAGGCTTGCTGGGCAAGCAGTCACACCTTCTTGGAGTGTGCCCACGTGGGGCCAGTCTCGAACGAATTCTCGAGCAGGGGACCGCACTGGGCGGTTCTGCACAACTTCTTGGGAGGGTTGAGTAGTCAGCCTAATTTTAAGATGACTCGACTTCTCTTTGCTGAGGTGTCAATGCTTGACTTTGACCTAATATTTTTGTACATATCAGCTGCCCCCCATTTTCAAGGCTGATGCGATGCTTCATTAGATGAGGATTGAAAATTAGTACTGATCTAGAAAACCGTCTGGAAAGGAGGCCGGGATCCTACCAGGGGGATGGCCGATCGTGCTGGTCAGCCGGGGTCCGGACCAAGTGGTGGCTCTGAGGCCCCGAGGCCGATATCTGCCACATGTCAGCTAGTGGTTGGCCTGGTCAGGATCCAACGAAGTCGGTGTTGACGTAACCGACCAGTTGTATGGTAACCAGACCATCACGTCGCGCATTCAATGCGTACGCCTTTTGAGGCGATGCTCCACGTGCCCGAGGTGGCAACTGTCAGGCAGTTTAAGCGGGAAAGTTTCGCTGCCGTTGGATTGGGTTTGATCTGGGCCATTGACATCGTGTACATAATAAACACTTGTCCATTTCATTCTTTCTTGCTGCCAAGAGATAGAGACAACCGATCAGTTTTGAGAGCAAAAGTCCTCGGTCAAGCATCCCGAGTCCTTTCTCTGCACTCTTTTTTTTGTAAATCTCTGCTTCTCAGTTCAATTCACTGTTTTCTACCATCTCTTCTTTCCGGAGTGAAGCTGGAGAGAGCGAATCCCCTAAGGTTAGTGCGGGAGTGGGATTTCTTCTTCCTTAGATTCTGCTTCTTCCTTAAATCAAGCGGTACGTCAGGTCAGTTGAACCGAGCGGGTTGTCTCGGGATAGTCTGAGCCGAGTGTCACCTCACCCTAAGGACCCTTTACTCTTTGCCCTTTAGGCTTGTCACTTTGCCCCCTCTGTACCTCAGACTAGAAGTTCCTGACCCGTATCAAGGTTGTCGCTTATTCCCCCATCCCATTGTAGGAAGACCAGAGATGTGCCATTCTAGCTTTGATTCCTCCTCTCGGTCGGGGGATGAACAATCATGGTCCAGGGCGCCGGATACGAGCCTGGACCCACCGTTCGATACACTATTAGACCACCACAGTGAGGGTAGGGTCCCGATCTGAGTGCGGATGATGAGTTAGACCAGGAGGCCCCCGTAGCCTCCGTTTCGCGCGGCCCGAGCGATGAGACGCTGGGAGAGCCTGACCCCGAGGTTGTGTTTGCCTGTGAGTCTACTCCGTCCACATTGCGCACCCAGGACCTTGGCCGGATCAGGAATAGATACGCCATTCCTGGCGGATGCTCCTTGGTCGTCAACCCCGACGGAGCCTACCTCTACCAGTCGGGCTTTGTCACCCTCTATTAGGATACCCTCATGGCTGGTTTTTGCATTCCCCTCCACCTCGTCGCACGAGACCTTCTGATTTACCTCGGGATTGCCCCCGGGCAGTTGGCCCCGAACAGGTGGAGGTTTCTGATGGGGTCAATCTCTCTCTGGTCTGAAGTCTTCGGGTATGAGCTCACTCTTCACGAATTCTTGTGGGCCCACTATGTCCTCAATGTCTAGTCCATTTTGTCATTATCTGGTCTCTCATTTTCTTTTTCTTTTATTTTTTTTAATTTATTCTTTTATTATTATTATTATTTTTTTCTAAATCAATGGCAATCATATTTGTATGACTGACAGGGCCGGTCATAAGTATTTGGAGGTCCAAGACGAACTACTAAAAGTGAGGCCCCTATATGGAGGTTCGGGGGCAGTGCTCCTGAGGCGATTTTTTTTTGTGGTTGTGGGGTTTTGAACCTCCATTTCTTTGATTTATTAGAATTTTTGTGCAAAGTCCATCATTTTAGATTAATTAAGTTTGAAGGACAGCCCGTGTTATATTTTGGTCAAAACTTCATGACTAGTGAAACTTAATCGTATCAAGTCCCTATGTTTTAAACGTTGTGTGAAATTCACTTAATTTTTTTTATGTGAAATTTCACATAACTAGTTCAGTTTTTCGCACAAATTATGTGAATTTCCCATAACTTTTATAACGTATGGATTTTTCACTAAAATAAAAAATAAAATAAAATAAAATATATATAAATAAAAAATAAAAAAAATAAAAAGAGGGATTGGACCTAATACTAAAAAAATTCTATTTTAGAGAACTTTTTGACTAAAATTTTCTTGATTTATTATCCATTGAATTGGTGGTAGGGTATGCCAATCTTCTTCCCGGTATCTCTTCTTGAAGGCTTCAAACCTACTGACCTAAAAGAGGAAAGAACAGAAAATCAAGGCCTCTTAGGCTCTCACATAGCCCAGTTACTCCTGATAATACATGTGCCTTAATTAGCTGGTCATTTTTATTTTGCCTAAAGACCTTAATTAGCGGGTCATGTTATGGTTTCATTAGTACATATGTGAGTGTAAGCTCCCAGTTTTCAGTTTTCAACGAAAACAAGAACTGAAAACGTGTTTGGTAATTGTTGCCTTCTTCCTTTTTCTTAAAACAAAATTCAAAAACATACCCAATCGTTTCGTTTTTCTTTTTACTTTTTTCCTTTTTTTTAAACAACGGTTTTTGTATTTTCATAAATTAAAAAACTCAAAACGTAACCAAGTTTCTTGTGGCCGAGTGGTAAGCTTCTTGGGTGTACTACCCAAGAGGTTTAGTGTTCGAGTCATGGGAAGCGTGGCCACTGGAGTATTCACCCGGTGCCTCCAGGCCTCGGGGGATTAGTCGAGGTGCGCGCAAGCTGGCCCAGACACCCCCGATTACCAACAAAAAAAAAAAACTCAAAACGTTACCATACGGGCCCAAAGGGATTAATTGGGTTTAGAGCACTTAAAATACATCCATCTACATTTTGAGTCCCAGAAACACTTTCAAACATACATTTGAGAAGTAATTTCGAAAAGCATAATACTTGTGACTTAATTAGCTAGCTGTGTATGGTTTGTACTAAAAGCATCAATTATAGTTCTCTATTGTGTCAGATCATTCCATACTTCTATTTCTTAGTTTCAGCAATGCCAACACAAAAGATCACAATTCTTTAAGCACAAACTAAAATTAGAATTCTTTAAGCACAAACTAAAATTAGAAATTTAGAACCTATGTATACCAAAACTTGTTTACAGGTTCAATCCAGCCAGAAATCGGACAATCCATTATTGTACAATAGATGCATCGAAAAGTCTATTTCGTAGGGTAAGTTTTTAAGCATATAATTAATTAGGGTAAATATCAATGACCTCCCCTGAGGTTTGGCATAATATCAGCGACCTCCCCTCGGTTTTAAAAAATATCAGTAACTTCCCCTCTCCGTTACATTTAACTGATGATGTTAACAGAGTAAGTAAAGTTACACTTTTACCCTTTATTGATACAAAACCAAAAATAGACAGTCTCATTCTCATTGTCTCACGTTAGCATATTGAGAGAGTAAAGTTCAGAAGATTTGTTCGCCTAAACGACGATGATCATGCACAACCTTCTGGAGAAGATCGGAGAAGGAAGGAATTAGCAACACAAGTAAGATATAAACACATACACACACTGATACATATACTGATACACACCATACACTCGCTGATACACACACACATAAACTCGCTGATACACACACCCTCACAGATGTCGACACACACACACACTGTTTCACACACACACGCATATACACACACAACTACACACAAATACACACACATGCGCAGATACACACATGCATATACACACAAATACACACACACACACACACGCAGATACACACAACAATTTTAGGGATTTTTTAAAAATATTTTACAATTAGGGTTTTTGATTTTGGAAATTTTAGATACACATGCAATTTGGGAGTTGACATTAGGGTATATGCAATTTGGGGGTGTGAAATTTAGGGATTTTGTTCAATTTTTCATTATAAGTAAAATGCTAATTTATTCCTTAATTTTTTTTTGTTACAGAAATGGCACCTTCTGGTCTTTACTTCTTGTTTGTTCACAGAAGTTCAACTATATCTTGCATTGGGAATGTGGATCCTGACAAGTACTGCTACTTTGACTTGATGGAAGATGTATGTAAGGCAATATTTTCTGATCCTAATACACAAGTGGGTTCGTGCATCTCCTCTCCCAAATGGCATTACATTCAAAATCAAATCCTATAACAATGAACATACATGTGTAAGGCACAACAAAAATAAAGAGGCAACATCAACATGGATAGCCAAGAAGCTAGGGGACAGACTCAAAGAGAACCCAGAGATGAAAATAGATGCATTGCATGCAGCTTTACAAAGTACATATGGCATTGAGGCTAAAAAACTTCAACTTCACAGAGCTAGGAGGAAGGCAATAGATGAATTGGATGGTAATCATGGGGAATCATATAGTTATTTGAGGATGTATGCCAATGAAATTCTGAAGAGCAACCCTGGTAGTATAGTAAAGATACAATTGGATAGGTCTAATCCTAGTGAAAATCCAACTTTCAAAAGAATATTTATTACATTCGAGGCATTGAAGACAGGGTTTATTGAGGGTTGTAGACCATTCATCGGTGTTGATGGCTGCCATTTAAAGGGGAGATATGGGGGTGTTTTATTATCAGCAATTGCATTGGATGGGAACAATGGTTTATTTCCTTTAGCATTTGGTGTGGTGGAAAGTGAAGGTCGAGACAGTTGGTCATTCTTTTTGGAGAATTTGCATACAACCATTGGTGGTACTGCACATATGAAGTCATGGTGTTTTATGTCAGACATGCAGAAGGTATTGTGTATTTCATGTCACTTGAATTTTTATATTATGCTTTTTTTTTAATGAATTTTGACCTTGTATGCTTAGGGGTTGGATACTGCCATAACACAAATATTCCCAACAGCTACACATCGTCGATGTTGTCGACATCTGTTTAATAACTTTCGGAGTAGGTATCCAGGATTGCTATTAAGAAAGTACTTTTGGAAAGCTTGTAGGGCATATAACATGATAGAATTTGAAGAAGCTATGAATGCCTTGCGAGAGATATCTGAAGAAGGTTACAATTACTTGATGAAAGGAGTGCCATTGCAGTCTTGGGCACGACATTTGTTTGATGAGAGTACTAAAACTGATCATGTCACAAATAATTTGAGTGAATCCTTTAACAGTTGGGTGGGTCAGTATAGGAATAAACCTATTGTAATACTTCTTGATATGATTAGAAGTAAACTAATGAGTAGGATTCAGATGTGATTTGAGAAGGGCTGTATTATGGAGGGTAGTGTCACGCCTAACATAAAGAAGAAGTTGAGTAAAGAAACTGAACAATCTAGGTTGTGCAGACTAACCTTTGCAGGGCATTTAGAGTTTGAGGTGATGGATGAGGGTATGAGATATGTCGTGAACCTTACTTCTAAGACATGTAACTGTAAGGCATGGCAGATCTCAGGTGTACCATGTAAACATGCAGCTGCAGCCATTGCATACAATAGGGATAATATAGAAAGTTATTGTGATGGTTGTTTTTCCAAAGATGCATACCTTACATCACATGGTAAAATGATACACCCCATTGTGGATCAGAAGATGTGGCCACCTGATGAATGTGATCCCATTCAACCTCCAAATCTTAGGCGATTGCCTGGTAGACCCACAAAGAATAGGAGAAGAGAGACCGGTGAGGCTAGACCTGGGACAAGTGATGCAAAAAGAAATTTAACTGTGCATTGTAGCATTTGTGGTAATTTAGGACATAACAAGAGGAGTTGTCAAAGAGCTCCTGTTCGAGGAAAAGGAACTGCTGGGACTTCATCTAATATGGTAAACACTTGCCTTTGCTATGTGTATCACAAAATTTGCTTTAATATCTCATTGCCTTGTATCACATTATTTGCTTTGCTGTGTGTATATATAATCAGGGAGGAAGAGGATCAAGTGCTTCACAACCAACAAGAGGAAGAGGGTCTAGTGCTTCACAACCAACAAGAGGAAGTGGGTCTAGTGCTTCACAATCAACAAGAAGAAGAGGATCTAGTGCTTCACAACCAACTAGAGGAAGAGGGTCTAGTGCTTCACAACCAACTAGAGGAAGTGGGTCTTCACAACCAACTAGGGAAGTTGCAGAATAACTAGAGGAAGGTGCTTCACAACCAACTAGGACACATTTGCTGAATATATGCATAGTAGATGCACTTTTTGGATATAAATACTAATTTTTTGGGGACATGTAATTATGTTGTTTTTGGGCTTCATTTTAGTGGTATTGGGATATAGTTTTTTGGGGATAGTGAACTATGTTTGACCTACTTGGAGACCAAAAACTTTTTGTTTTGGGATGGTATACTCTGTTTATACTACTTGGGGTTGTAACTAGCTTTTTTTGGGGATATGAATGAAATGGTTTACAAGGGTTTATTATATACATGAGTGCATTAGGATTGTGTATTTTTTGTGATATTACATACATGTGTATCTCTATGTGTGTGTGACTGTATGTGTGTGTGTGTGTATGTGTGCGCAGAAGAGTGTTGGCACTGCCTTAGTTCTTGCACACACACAGAGAGAGAGAGAGAGAGAGATAGAAGATTTTGGGCATTTTGGGAGACACAACTTTATATTGGATGCTTAAGGGTATTCTAGGTAAATTGGGGTGAATTTTTAATGATGTCATCACAATTTCTTCAACGCCGTGAAGTGCCATTAACGGAGGGGTGCTTAGTGATACTTGGTTTTCAAAATAAGGGAGGTTATTGATATTTTTTAAAACCGAGGGGAGGTCATTGATATTATGCCAAACCTCAGGGGAGGTCATTGATATTTACCCAATTAATTAAGATCGAGACCACGGTTACGAAAGGTCCACTTTAATAAAATTGAAACTAAAGCACTTAAGACACCATCTTTGGCACGAGGAAAAAAATTTCGTACTACGAGAAATTTTTACATGACATTTTAGAGCAACTCTTTATAATATTTTGGAGTAACTCTTTATAACGTTGAGAACAACTCTTTTGAACGAGTGAGCAACTCGTTTCAAATTTGAATGTAACTCGTCATACTTCACAATATTGGGAGCAATCATCACAACGTTTAGATGCAAGCTCAAAATACAGAAAACATAAAGTGAACTGAAATACAAAATAACAATTCAAAAATTAATATTTTTTAAATTTTATTGAATGATTTTTTTTTTTATATTTTTTTTTATTTTTATAAAGCTATAGACTAACTTCAACATTTCATACAAAATGGTTACTGAAATGTAAATATCCCTTTATAATTATTTGTTGATATTTAATTTGCCAAATAAATTAAGGTTGACAACTTGGTAAAACGAGTGTAGTACGAAATTACGAATATCATGAAATCTTATATCCATCTATATTATAATACGGAAGAATTAGCTAGCCACATGTATTCATGGCAACAGCCATGCTTAATTCCATTTTTTCATGTACTTTTATTTTCTAATTAGTCGAAAGCCCGTGCAATGCCCGCAAAGGGGCTTGGATTTAGAAATTGCATAGATAGATGATACCATGATGCCCTAAAAGTTGGTCCATTATATATGAAATGAGAATTTTTTGCTACTAAATAGCATCTTTAACAAGTTATTGGCATCAAGTCTAACCAATTTAATTGGTTGTATCATATAATCAAAAGTTGCAATGGAGATTTTTCTACAGTGAATATATATAGATAGAAGTGCATAAATAAATTATTTCAGTATCCAATTTTTTTTTTTTTTTTTTTATAAAAAAAAATGTAACAATGAAATGAAAATGCTGTCCTCCAATTAACCTTATGAAGATCATCTGTTGGGTTATCATGCAAAAGAACCAAATCGATGCAAGAAAACTATACACCAATGTCCATGTCTGCCCAACCAAATTCCACTCAGCCCAACCCCATTCAATTTGACGGTGACAATGATCAATTGCCAAAACAAATTAACAGGGGTGAGAATCTGATAACTAAAAAGTTGCTCAAACTGTCGATGCCACAATAACAAAGATGAGGGGAAAGAAGAACAGGACTTTAGTGTCAATTAAATCAATCAAAACAGACTAAACTTAACTTAAATGTAGAAAGACAGAGACTGAAAAAATAAATAAGGTAAAAAAAAAAAGTGAACCACCAAAAATGGAAGTCGGTAAGCATTATCTTCCACATTCTTAGCCGACCAAGCAGGGATTAGAACCTTGAGATCACAGCAAACAGAAAAATTAAAAAATTGACGATTTACAATAATAATCAAAAGCCCACACATCAAAGAACTTAAAGCCTAAAGCGATGTCATCATTTTCAGCTTTTTTACAATGGCCATGCTGCACGAATGCAGCGCGATAAAAGTATGTTTATAATGACTTTTGGAGTTTCATTATGATCACTTATGGGCTTCAAAAACATGCTGCCAAATAGAGCCTTGCAATTCAGAAAGTGATAAAAGAGAAAAAGTCGGGATATGTTGATAAAAACCATCAAATAGACAAATACCATCTCTTTACATAGCTTTTCAAACATGAATGTCAATGTCAATGGCATTGGCTAAATCATGTTCAAAATGCAAAAATATCATGCATCCAAGGAAATGAATGTAAAAATATTCAAAGGTTTTAATTGACTGATCAAAACAACTGGAATTGCGTTGCCTTGTGATTATGTGTAATATATCCACAAGCACTATGGCAGGAGTGCAATACTGGAGAGACCCTTTTAGTGCCAAAAACAGAGAAGGTTCTGGAGTGACAGAAATGGGAAAAGGCAGAGAATAGAGAGCCCGAATGTGGGAAGGGAGAGAATATAGAGCCAGAAAGTGGGAACGACGGACTTTCAATATTCCTATCATTGATTTCCGAGATTCATTTGGGAGACCACACCTTATATGAACATTTGTAGACTTTCAAGGAGAACTGTATAGATTATAAAAACAAAAAAAGTTGAAAAAAATGAAGAGCACTATATGACCCACACAGTGATTCACACACTTTTTTCACACAGTTTTAAATGCTTGTACCTTGTGCTGTTTGAATTTTTTACACTTTTTTGTGCCCCACTTATACAGCACAGGCAGGGGCGGAACCAGGAGTTTTCCTTTGGGGGTGCCGAGTTACTACGTAGGCTATCTAACAATGACACACTAGGGTTCGAGGGCAACACCCCCGAGGCGATTTTTTTGGTTCTATTTATACATGGGTATACTTTTTTTTTCCCCCTTATCAGTAAGACTACAAAATTATTATGTCAGGTTATTTTGTACTGTGAGAGTTGTTGGGGAGGTGGGGCGGGGTTTGAGTTTATCATAATGAGTGGTCTAATTGTACAGAGTAATGTTCTTCTACCCAAATCTTTGTATCTCAAATGATTCTCAAACACATATGGTTGAAATTTAGAATTGAAAGAGAGCAATCAAATGATTTAAGGTAACTAAGGGGTAGCATATTTTTTTATTTGGGGGTGCCAACAGACAACAAATAGGAGGAATAACACATATACATGCATATTAGTAAGAACATTTTACCACATGTGAGGGGTGCAATGGCACCCCCCACCAACAACACAGTTCCGCCCCTGAGCACAGGGTACATGCATTTAAAGCTGTGTGGAAAAATGGTGGTTCCTAAATTTCAATCTCAAATTGATTCCCAAATACTTTAATAGTTGTACCACTTTGCAGTGGCAATGGCGACTGAGACCACATACGACAACATGTGGTAAAACAGAGAATTTGAGAATCATCTTTGGGAATCATAGCATTTTTCAAAAACAAATGGCTATATATCTTATCCATATGCCAAACGTATTAAAGATGCAAATGCTTCAAGAACTAAGTCACAAGTAAACAAACAAACCGAGAAAAAAAAGAGTATAACCCAAAACATGGTTCAACCAATAGAGTTTTCTTGATAATTCAACTGACATAATCCTCACCTTCCAAGACAAATTCTAGCACTCTTAACACATGAAATAAGGTGTCTGATACATCAATGTCAATAGTGCTAAACTTACAATTAAAATAGCAATACAACAACATCCATTTAATTACTGGAAAACTTATATAAATAAGATAAGTAATTTACTTTTTTTTAAAAAAAAATTGATTTTATATCCCTTCCACCCAAAAGAATAAACCTGAACTTTTTTTTCATCCTTAAAATTAAACTGTTTTTTTTTTCTTCTGGAAACAACGAAAGTTAATCAATATTAAGTCATGTTTACATGTACAATAAGTTAGAACAAACACAAAAACCCTAGACAAAGAATAGGCCCAGACCAGCCCTTGATCAAAACATGGTAATACAATATGTAGAGCTCATTCGGAACTTTCTTCAAACACTTTGTCTACGGCACCTCCAAAGAATAAAACTTGCGACATTTTGAAACACAGATACCCCGAGAAAACGATCTTATGGCTTGCAAAATTTGTAAGTGTTACATCAAATTGAGTTTCTATTGGATTTTTATTTCAAACGAATACACCATAAATTATCAACTTGGATCAAGTGACATATTTTACCACAAATGTCGATCAATAATATTCAACTCCAAAATGTAGTGTAACACCCGCTCCCGCGACTAATGCTAATTACATTTTAGCACGCATACATGTTATTTAATGGTGTTTATTATTTTATTAACACACGCATTAGGTGGGTTTTGACTCACTAGTTGACTTTAGGTGTCCAAGTGGGAACCCGGCATTGGCAGTGTGTTAGTCCCAAATTGGGACATGTGTTGAGATATTCCATTTGAGATGGGGAAAGATTGGGATATCACTTTTATATAACTTAAATGTTTATTTAAACATAATCATATGGTGGATTATTTAATTGTTTTTATATTCTAATGTTAGTTGTGAATATTTATGTGGTCAGTTTGGGATACCTTGGTGAGAGCAAATTGAACACACAATACAATTAGTAGGCTAATTAGTAACTTTATAGTATCATAGAAGACCATTTATGGGCCCATGCGGGACTTAGACAAATACTCATTTAAAAATTTGATGTTAAAATTAAAATTGGTACACTTAGCAATGGGACCCACAAGTGTGAGTCACCAAGCCACCAAACCTTTTCCACTTGACAAGTGGCAAGGCATGTTGCCAACACAGGAACACAACACATATAAGTTTATTAGTTTAAAACAAAACAAAAGAAAAAAAATGAAGTCATCTTCCTCAATTCACTGGTCGGCCGAAACAGGGGAAAAAAAGGGGGCCGGGGTTTGCTCACCGTTTCGACGCCGATTGACGCTCCATTCAATGTTGGTTTTCAAAACAGAACACATATTCAGACTCTTAGGGTGAGTGAGTCTAACACGTGGGTACCAATTTTATTGAGTTCTGTGACAGTTTTTCCGCGATCCATTTATAGGTTCTAGCTCATAATTTATAGAATTTATATTGAAATTATACACGGAGACTAGTAAAGCCTTAATTTCACGTTTAGGAGCGAAACCCAAGAGGTGAGTAATTTTAATCGTATTTTTTAATGCAATTCATATTTGAATTCATATGTCTTGATATGGGCATGTCTAAATAGATTGATTATTTATATTTAATTTTATTGGGCAAATTCATGTGGTTAAAATTAGGCCCAAATATTGTGAAAAGCATGGTGTAATAAATTATATGTAAGCATGCTAAGTTGCTTATGTGGATCAAAGGGAGACTTGTAGTGTTCCATCAGATCTTGCCTCTCATATTGGGAGTAGACTATTGTAATGCCGCAAGAGACAATTTGGACCGCACGTCTAAAGAGGCATGGGTGGATAGCCCAGGCACAAAGCCTGGGACGTGGTGAGTAGTGGTGATTGGTGGAAACATACTTATTCTACCCGGAGATCAATTATATGTTGTTTAATGAATTTGAAATGTGTGGTGCCATTCATATATATGATTAATATTGCTCAATAAGCATATAGCTTATATATTGTACTGGTTTTTGAATAACCATCGTAGGTGTTCGCGGCAAGGTTGTGAGGAATCGGAAAGCTGATGTGAGGAAAAGCGAATTAGTCACGTGGTGGGGGGTTTATATTTATGGTTTTTATATTGGGTTGTATTTTATTTTGTAAATGTTAGTACAAGACTTATGTTGTAGCTAAACTTGTAATCAGTTATCAGTGTTCTAAAAATCGGCCTAGGCGGCGCCTAGGCGCTAGGCGGTGCTCGGCCACCGAGATTTTCCCTAGGCGTTTGAGAAAATCGGCCAGTGGATTAGTCGGCCTCTAGGCGGGGCCTAGGCGGTGCTAGGCGGGCTAGGCGGTGCTAGGCGGGCTAGGGTGAGAATGCTACAGAGTCTTATTTGGGTCTGACTCTTTCGAAAAAAAACCCTAACATTAGTATATATATACACTTACGGTTTAAGTTAATTATGGAGAGATCCCTAATAGCTTTTTAAATATTAATAATCTTTACTTATTTCCAAAAAACACCACATAGCCTTTATATATATATATATTATTATTATTATTTGAACCACAAATCTATAATTATTTTTAATTAACACCACATAACTCGTATATATATCTATTATATAATTAATTTTGTTTATAAAACAAATCCGCCTAGGCGTCTGCCTAGGCCCCTAGGCGCTAGGCCCCCCTCCACCGCCTGACTAGCGCCTAGCGATTTTTAGAACATTGTCAGTTATTAGTCCGAATTTGTAGAACATGTTATAATCTCACATTTGTAGTTGGTGTTTAGAGTAACTCTTGTAAATTTAATTGGGAATTTATAGTGGTGGTCGCACTTGTGTTAAGTTTGTAGCTCGGGCTTGTATCACACTTTAGCCTTGTTAATGGAAATTGTGAGAATTGGCTCATCTTGTGTATTGTATTAACCGAGCTCGAGTTTATGTTAGCTTCTTGAATTGGATTTCTTTTAAAAGCTTCCAAATGCTAGCAATGACTCTTTCAAGTTCTTGAGTATAATCTCAATTGTGTTTTTAAGGTGTTGAGAAGGATTACATGAGTTAATGTTGGTTTTAAGTTTATGTTTAAAAAGTTGTGGACAAATTCTTTTACATTAAGACAGGGTTTTTACGATGATTGAGCTCGCAGATGGGCAATCGACTGGTTGAACCGTTGCAGGGACCCGTTGGACCGATCGAATGTACCCCAGTTGGGAGTCTTTCTTGCAGAGGGATGTTCGACCAGTCCAAGGGGACCATTCGACCAGTCGAAAACCCCTCTGACCGACTTTCTTTTCTATACTTTCTCGAGATTTACAGTTCAAAATTTTTTTTATATTAAGGGGTACTCTTGGAACTCCTTTGATTCAAAAAAATGGAATTTTTGGAATCCGACCTTTTTACAGGGCGCACTAAGCGGTTGTATTTGGACCTTTGAAGAAGTCATTGCTAGTATGTGGATTTTTTTTCCTAAACTTGATGTTATAGAACTTTAATGACGTGAGAGGAGCTTTGGCGGCGTGCCACGTGTCCTAGAATCATATGGGTGGTTTGAACGTGTGACAAGTAGCTCCAATTGCAAGTGTAAAACCAAATGCCTAAATCACAAATTTGAAACCCTCAATTAGTTAGATATAAATATATTTGGATTGCATTGGAGGGGACAGGCCTTAAGCCCGAAGAATAATAAATTGCCTATCAGGATACTCTATCTAGGGACCAAAATCTTGAGAACTAGATTCAAAAGGAAGAACGAATCATAGAGTGGTTTTATGGACATAAAAGCACTAGCTCACTGGCTATCTCTATGGTGTAGGTGCATGGATCTCATGACAAACATTGTTTGCAACTATTAATGAGTTCTATAGCCATTATTGGTTGGATGTCAGAGTCATGAGAGCATATCCTTGATAGTCTCACCTATTGAAGTATGGAAGTGGGGCCGCTTCCTATGATAATGAGGCTAATTCTCTAGAGCGCAAGAAGCCGGTATCTAGCACATGGTCGTTAATGTGCTAGCTTACAAGCTTGGAATAGAGTGCAGAAAAATTATGTGTGCGACACAACGTCTTGTTTCCCGAAATCAGTCATAGTTCAAGACATTGTCACTACTAACTCTTGAGCAAGATTTGTTGAACACTAAGTGGGGGTTCAAGCCATTGGCACCCTTATTATGCATAATTTTTTATTTTTACCCAATATGTTAGTACGTATTTTTTTTTATTAAAATAAGTGAGGGAATGTTAGATTATTTTATTAAAAATAATCTATTGATTAAATTATTTTAAGGAGTTATATCGCAACTCTTAAAATGACTGTTTGAAGGTTTGAAGTTATGACCAAACAGATTTTATGACAATCATCACTGTGCAGTGAAGATATAGAAACAACACGATTTTATTGATTTCCATTTTGTATACCCAACGGACAAAAAACGTTTTGTAATAGCTTGCTTTTATTCCTCAACGTCTATACAGCTTTTATTGGCTAAACATTGTTAAAGTTTTGAAAGCTCATCTTTAATGCTTTATTTGACTTACAGTATATATAGATATGCGTTCACATATAAACATATAAGTTGACCTTTTTGTCGTTTTCTGAAAAGGTCTGTTTTTCCTCCTACAAGAGTTCATGGTGTTGTCTACTTCTTAAAGTTGCTTTTCCTCCAGCAACTTATACACACCAACAAATATTTATTCTTGCATATGATATAAGTGTTTTGGGTAAAGAAAGCTCTAGTGGGTAAGTTTCTTGCCATATCAAGTTGTGCAGACTTAATGGGCCAAGGATGACCAGGCTGTTGTATCCCGAAGACGGTGTGTTATTTCCTACTGCACCAGATATTAACCGTAATCCTACCATGCAAGCAGAGATTGGAAGATTACGCAAAGAAGGCTTTTCAGTTTTGTGGGGAGGCGAGCCTTTTTGGTTTCGCGGGGGATAGGGAGGCTTCGTTTGCAACTGCAGCCTCTACGTGTGTGAGGGGATAGGGGAAGGAGAAAGAAGCGTGATAGAGGGTGGGAAGAGACGGAGAGACGTGAAGTGAAACCGAAAAAATAAAAGACTGGAAAAGAGGGGAAAAAAGGAGGGCGAGGGGGTTGAGAAAATTAGCAAAAGCCACGTGGTTTAATATGGGAAGCCTTTTGTTTCAACTTTTATAAATTTTTATAGATGACTAGTGTGAGATAGCGTGCTATGCACGCAGGTTCGTGCCCGTGGATAGTTGTATTCCAGCAGAGGTTTTACACTCCGTGTTGGTGGTGAAACTTTGAATAAATAGGTAATAATATATAAGAGTTGGGACATAAGTGGCATTTTAGGGGATGAATAATATATAAGAATGTGAAACTGTCAACAATAGCCATGGTGGGCTAATAGGATAATTTCTCCATTTTTCCACCCTTCCAATGGATGCTGAAGGCCCTACACGTGCTAAGAAAATCTTCCAGCATACGTGTACACATAGTAAAGATCTAAGAATGTGAAATTACCGAAAAATCAAAGTACCAATTTAAAAAGACATAAAAGGCCAAATTGATTTGAAAGCACCATTCATGGGTTGTAAGAGTCTTTTTAGTGTAAATAAAATATAAAAACAAAATATAAAATAAAAAAGAACAATTTTAATTATTCATGTTTGCAAGTGACTTATTCAAGTGTCTTTCTTTAAGTGTACTTAGCATTACTCTTCTTTTATATATCCATTTCTCAAATGAACTCAAAAGTTCTTTATGGTGGGTTATGAGTCACTGACTCATTGTGCATTTCTCTCTCTACACTCTATACATATATGTATATTTATGTATGTCTACGTCACTGCGTGCATTGTGTGAAACTCTCGGGCTACGAAAATCAAACCATTGCAATAAATTTAGTTTTGCAAAACTATTTTGGGTTAATTACACAAAACTCCCTTGAGGTTTGCCTTAAATACACAGACTTCACTCGTGTTTTTGAGAAATTAGACGGACCTCCCTTCTGTAAAGAGTGTTGAGCTCACATGATTAACAATGCTGTTGTTTCATTGAATCAATTCCTACTTTCTGTTATTTGATCTGTTAAATGATCTACTGTATAGTTAGTTAGAATAACAAACTTTCCCGCTCTATTCAGTGACTCTTCTAGAAGCTGAGTCTTTGGTATAAGAAAGTCAATATCTTAGTTCTCAATTCATTCAATGAAAATACTTTTTAGTTCTCTTTCAGATCTCTAAATTCATATCAAGTTCTTGTGTTTGATTCATTTCAATTCAGATTTTATCATCAATTTGTGTTTTTCTTCATGGTATCAGAGCCATAGATCTTCCCTGTCTTGCTCATCATCGCCATTACAGATTAAGATCTGTTTTACTTCTTCTCTGTTCTTTGTTTCTTCTGCATTTGTTCTTCATTTCTTAAAATCTTCAAGATCAATTCAATGACAACATCTACGAAATCTCTCAATCTTCCTGCAAATCTGATCTTCTTCGTATCAAATCTGTCTTCAGTCGTCACAGTTCGACTTGATCAAGCAAATTATATGGTTTGGCAGCTTCAAGCAAATCATTTGCTGGAATATGTGGATGGAACAAAACCTCAACCTTCATCAATTACAGTAAATGAAGAAGGTAATCAAATTCCAAATCCTGAATTTCTTGAATGGACTGATATTGATAGACAGCTTGTTAGCTGCTTGAATGCAATTATTTCTCCTGCAATACTTCCCCAAATTGTTGGATTCAATCATGCTTTTGAGATTTAGGGATACCTAGCTAAAAGATACATTTCATCTTCTCGTTCTCATATTCATGAATTAAAACTCAAACTTGTCAATGCATGTAAAGATCAAAGTACAATGGATGAATATCTTGATAGAATTAAAGATTGTGCTGATAAGCTCTCTGCTGCTGGTTCACCTGTTAATGAAGAAGATTTAGTTCTCTACACTGTTAATGGTTTATCTCAAGAGTATTCCTCTCTGAAAACCACACTTAGAGCCACAACTCAGACAACCTCTTTCTATGATTTACATGCACTGTTAAGATCTGAGGAAATTCATCAAATTCGTGAAAAGGAATTGCTGCATTTAGGAGAGAGTTTCTGCTCTAGCAGTTGTTGATAAAAATATGCAAGGGAAGTTGCCTGAAATATCTCAGTCTGCAAATGTTTCTCAGATATCCCAAGAACAATATCAGCATTTCAATAATTTCAATCAAAATTTTAGAGGGGGTGGTCGTAATAGGAATATGAGAGGAAGAGGAAATGGAAGAAATAATCAGTTTAGAGTGTGGTGTCAGATTTGTGGTAAGAATAACCATGTTGCTGCTGAGTGCTTTCATAGGTATAATCCCAACTTTCAGATTCCCTCTAATCCTCACCACAATTCTAATTTTCAATCACACACTCATCCCACTTCAAATTCCTTTCCTTCTTTCAATCCTCAAAGTTCCTATCAGAAATCTTATAATCCCAATTTTCAAGGGAATTCTCAAGCCCATCTTGTTCAAACACACCCATCTTCTCAAATGAATACCACCTTCTCTGATCCAATTTCTTCTCCTCTTGTTCCATATCCTCATTATTTACCCTTATTACCTACTCCACCAGTTCAACATCTTCCTTAACCTTATAATCCAGCTTCATCTTCATTTCTTCCACAAACTTCATCACCACCATCTGATTGGTATACAAATTCTGATCCTCAAGCCCATTCTGATCCATCAGCTGATACAGGATCTTCAGATCCTAACTGTCTTCATGCCCTATTTACCTCTACTGCCTCTTCTTCAACTCAGTGGTTCTTGGACACTGGAGCTACAAGCCATTTAACCAATGATATTTCTCATCTACAAGTTCCAAATCCATACTCTGGCTCTAACACAGTGTCTGTGGCAAATGGAAATTATGTTCAGATTGCACATACTGGAAATGGACTCCTTTCTACTTCCACTAAATCTCTTTTTCTCTCCAAAATTCTTCATGCTCCTCAAATAAATCATAATCTCCTTTCTATGTATCAACTTGCTAAGGACAATAATTGTAGATTCATCTTTGATTCACAAGGTTTTGTGGTTCAAGACAAAGCTACCAATCAAATTCTTCTTCAAGGCCCATGCAGTGAAGGACTCTATTCTCTGTCTCCTTCTTCTTTCATCAGTTCATCATCATGTCCTACTACTGCTTTCAATTCTGTTCAGGTCCCTCAAAATTGGCACTTCAGGTTGGGACATCCCTCCCCCAAGGTCATGAATATTATGTCTCAAAAATACAATATTCCATGCTCAGTTTCATCCTCTTGGTCATGTCATCCTTGTCTTGCTTCAAAGAGTAAGAAGCTATCTTTTCCACTGTCCCAAACTTTTGCTAAAAATCCCTTGGGAAAATTCATAGTGATGTATGGGGTCCCACTTCCACTCTCTCAGTTTCTGGCTATAGATTTTATGTAGTATTCATTGATGACTACTCTAGATTCACTAGGTTATACCCTTTAAAGCTTAAGTCAGATGTCTTCCAAACTTTTGTCTCCTTTACAAATCTAGTTCAAAATCAGTTCACCACCAAAATCAAAATACTTAGGACTGATAATGGAGGTGAATATCTTAATAAGCCCATGGCTACCTTTCTTGCTCATCATGGCATTCAACATCAAACTTCTTGTCCCTACACTCCTGAGCAAAATGGTATTAGTGAGAGAAAACATCGTCATCTTCTTGAAACTACTCTCACTTTACTCAATCACTCCTCCATACCTCCTAAGTATTGGCCTGATGCTATTCTTACTGCAACCTTTCTTATTAATAGGCTTCCTTCTTCAGTCTTACAGTTCAAATCTCCCTTTGAATGCCTGTTCCATGTTGCTCCTGACTATTCTCTCCTTAGAGTGTTTGGTTGCTGCTGCTATCCTTGGCTTGTGCCCTATAGAACTTCCAAATTGAAATTCAAGTCAAAATGGTGTGTTTTCATAAGCTATGCTCCTAATTTAAAAGGTTATAAGTGTCTTGACACTCACTCTGGTCAAGTCTTTGTTTCAAGACATGTTCATTTTGTTGAGAATCAATTCCCTTTCTCTCCACTCTTTTCTCAATACTTGGGAATTCCCTCATCTTCTTCCCCTTCCTCATCCTTTCCCTCTTCTGTTCCTCCTCTCAGATCTACATTTCTTAATTCATTTCTTGACTTATCTACATCATCTACTAGTTCCCTTACCTCCTCATCTTCATAATCAGACCCATCACCATCTGATTCTTCCATTCTTCTTCCCTCTTCTGAGTTACCTACTATACCATCCATTTCTGTTCCTTCTCCTTCTACTTCTTCCACCTCTACCAGCATTCATCCCATGGTCACCAGACTGAAAGCTGGAATTTCAAAGCCAAAACAACCCTTTTCTCACTCAGCACATGTGACTACTCTTGCATCCACAAATTCTGATCTTTTACACTCTGAACCTACTTCATTCCATCAAGCCAATTCCTCATTAGTTTGGAGAAAAGCTATGTCTGAAGAGTATAATGCATTGCTGGCCCAGCATACTTGGAATTTAGTCCCTTTACCTCCTCAAAAATCTGTAATTGATTGCAAATGGGTTTTCAAAATCAAGAAAAATGCTAATGGCTCTATAGCTAGATACAAGGCAAGACTTGTGGCTAAAGGATTTAATCAAACTGAAGGGTTAGATTATTTTGAAGCATTCAGCCCTGTAGTGAAACAACCAACTATTAGATTGGTACTTTCTTTGGCTCTTCACTTTGGGTGGACTCTCAAACAATTGGGATGTTTCAAATGCATTCTTACATGGCATTCTAGAAGAAGTGTACATGTCTTAACCACCTGGTTTCTCTGATCCCACTCATCCTCAGCTGGTTTGTAAGCTCAATAAAGCCTTATATGGCCTGAAACAAGCCCCCAGGGCCTGGTTTGCCACTCTATCCAGATTCTTACAACATGGTTTTGTCAACAGTCTGGCTGATTCTTCTCTATTTGTTCAGCATTCTTCCAATCATGTCATTATCCTTTTGGTTTATGTTGATGACATAATCATCACTGGCAGTAGCTCTCAGAATATCTCTGATTTTATTTCCACCATGCAATATACATTTGCAATGAAAGATCTTGGTCCCTTACATTACTTTCTGGGTATTGAAGTACAGTCCACTTCTTCAGGCCTTTTGCTCTCTCAGCACAAGTATGCTACAGAGATTCTTACTAAGGCCTCTATGTCTGAGTGTAAACCTACTGCTTCTCCTACAGCAGTCAAAGCTTCTCTTTTGCAAGATGATTCTCCCTATTCTAATCCTCTTCTTTACAAAAGCTTAGTAGGGTCTCTTCAGTATCTCACTATTACTAGGCCAGACATCACTTATGCTGTCAATAAAGTGTGTCAACACCTCCATAATCCTCTTAATTGTCACTACCAAGCACTAAAAAGGATTATCAAATATCTTAAAGGGACCTTCATCATGCATTGAATTTTCAGTCAGGCCCCATTACTTTACATGGTTTCTCAGGTGCTGACTGGGCAGGGGATGGTCTGGACAAAAGATCAACTACATGTTCATGTATTTTTTTGGGAAGTCTGCAAAGAAACAACCTACAGTTTCGAGATCCAGCACCGAAGCAGAATATAAAGCTCTAGCTAACACTACTGCTGAAGTGTTATGGCTAAAGCAACTTCTGTCTGATCTTCATATAGTTCTACCTTCTCCTCCACTTTTATGGTGTGACAATATTAGTGCATTGTCTCTGGCAGCAAATCCCATCTTTCATGCAAGATCCAAACATATAGAGGTTGACTATCACTTTGTTAGGGAAAAAATCTCAGCAAAGGTTCTCAAGGTCTTACATGTATCCTCCCAGGATCAGTTGGCAGATTTTTTTACCAAGTCTTTTCCCATTTCAAGGTTCAAAGATTTAAAATCTCGCTTGATGTTCTGCTCCAGCTGATTCAAGATAATTCTGGTTCCCAGCCTCATCTTGAGGGGGAATGTAAAGAGTGTTGAGCTCATATGATTAACAATGCTGCTGTTTCATTGAATCAATTCCTACTTTCTGTTATTTGATCTGTTAAATGATCTGTTGTATAGTTAGTTAGAATAACAAACTTTCCCGCTCTATTCAGTGACTCTTCTAGAAGCTTAGTCTTTGGTATAAGAAAGTCAATATCTTAGTTCTCAATTCATTCAATGAAAATACTTTTTAGTTCTCTTTCAGATCTCTAGATTCATATCAAGTTCTTGTGTTTGATTCATTTCAATTCAGATTTTATCATCAATTTGTGTTTTTCTTCACCTTCTTGGTAACATCCATGACGGGTTGTAAGAGTCTTTTAGTATTTAAAAAAAAAACGTGAGTTAGCAAGTGACTTATTCAGGTGTCTTTCTTTCAGTGTACCAATACTATTCAAGACGACCTTTTGTGTGCACTACTTAGTACGCAATTTATATTGTAATGTTATACTCAAACTAGATGAGTTACAGATGTTTAGGGGTTAAAATGCGGAATTATTAATTCTCAATCAAGTTTTTAAAATTTATATCTTCATTACGCGTCTAAAAAATTTGCTTAATCATGGTGTGTACTTTCGCATTTTACAAATTCTTGACATATATATATTTTTTTTAATGAAGGATGGATGTAAAGTGTTTCTTTGTTTTTCCTTTTGATGCTTTTTTTTCTCTTTAATGTCAAAATGATTCTTTAGAAATTATGTTTTATTGATTGATTGTATGAATATATAATAAATATAACGGATTGCACACGCAACGTGTGTGCCCGACTTCTAGTTATTGATAATGACATAATATTGAAATGATTTATGTTTCTCTATGCCAATTTTGGTTAGAATACTGTTAGGTTTCCATTACATGGTAATAAAATTGCGATTTTTAGAATATTGCTCACTTGTACGTCGTGGAACGTCCATTAACTACAGACCCAAGTACTGTCCAATAACTAATTTATAAATTCAATTCCGGCCTGGGGCTCATACAGCCACGCAGTTTATATCACACCTTTCTCACCTTCTCGGCACCAACTTCAATTTGTGTTGCCGCCCTATTTCTAGGGCTCGCCAATAAGAAATTATGTTTTCATAAGACATTGTTTTCCTTCCCCTAACTAGCCAAGAACAAATGAACAATAAAGGAACCTTAACGTATAATCAGATAATAAATAAAAAAAACCATTGGCAATCGGTATAAATTCAAATCAAATACCCATTATTTGCTCTCCACAACAAACTAGTGACATATTCGAACAGATACTGGATGCATTAATAAGCAGAGAACTTACTAACAAAACAATCATCACTAAAATTATGTTAACTAGATCATTGTGAAACAAAATAAAAATATAAAAATTACCTTCACTAATTTGTGGGTTTAAGCCTACAGAAGTTGACCTTGACCTCATCCTTCTTTACTCCATTCCACACCGAAGCCTGAAATATTTTAGCTTGACCATCAGTGGCATCTTCTTCAGCCTGACTGTCACTGGCATCTCCTACAGGAAAAAATATTCAATGTAACGGGTATATAATCCTATGTGGTGCAACAAGCCAATAGAAATCCAGTATAAATCCATCTGGCCCCCTACTTTTAGAGGATTCTTAGTCCAACTCAACTCAGCAAAATTTTGAATTATGTGGGAGGGGATAAAATCCCACATGCTATACCAGGATACCCAATAGCCTCAAAGGTTATTTTGAACTCAGATCCTGAACACGACCGCATGGTTGACTTCACAACCCTCACTACCCTGTAATTTGTGTTCTACAAATATTAAAAAGGAATAAAAATAACTTTTGATTAGGAGAGAAGAAAAAACAAACGAACACAAAAAATATATATATATAAATATATATATATATATAAATTGAAAGCACATAGATACATACATTATTGCAATTGTAGAGATCAATTGCTAACTTTGATAATCTGGTGAGTAAGTCAAGGCTATTCGCGAATTGTAGGGGGGACATTGGAACAGGGTAATTCTCACGAATAAACGGATCCTTTGGATAAACATCAATATCAAAACCCTTAAACACAACAACAACAACAACAACAACAACATCATCATCAACCAAAAAAAAAAAAAAAAAGAAAGAAAAGTTAGATTAACTTGATCAACCGCCTGCCCGCCCTAAATCTATAACAGAACATAAATAGATCGAGATAGAGACTAGGATCACGTACATCGCTTGCCAGGTACTGTCTATGGAACTCAGCAAAAATAACACTGTTATTAAGTCGAAATAATGGATTATAAACATAGTCGTAAATCGATTTGGCCTTTTTTTTTTACAGCAGGAGGTTGTAAAGATATGCTCTCCTCAAATCCATGGTATGCCATATTGCTCAGAGAGAGAGTGTGAGAGAGGGGGAGAAAACCTAAAAAACCACAGAACCCCTAAAGCTGATTAAGATTAACACAGTTATGACGATGATTACTCGTATGTGTTATATATATATATAGGGTTTTGTTAACTCTTAGGACATGTGGTACAATGTGGGTATTACAGTACGTTTGGTATGATTTTAAAATAGAATAGAATTGAATTGGAAAGAATAGAAAAGAAAAGAAATTATTAGAATTGATTTACAATTCTAATTCTCATGTTTGACTTGAAAGAGAAGTGAAATGAAATGAATCACGGTCATTTACTACATTACCCACATAAAAAGAGGAGGTGTGAAATATATAGGGGTAAGTTTGGTATATCACATTGTTTCACTTAAAGTGAAATCAATTCTCACCAAATCCTACCAAAAGTGATAGGATTTGTTTTTGGGCTAAAACAAGAATTGGTGAGAATTGGCTACAATTCGGGTCAGATAAAAATCGAGCTAAAATTAGTTATGTTCGAAACCGAGCTGATTTAGTAACTTTGGGTCGGTTTTCGGTATGTGATTTTACTTCGGGTCGAAACCATAAATCTGAAGTTTCATTTCATACATAAAAGTTGTTTCAAAATTAGGGCTAAAGTGCTAAACAACTTTACTCTCAAATCTCAATCTCTCATTCCCTCATCTCAACTCACGCAGGTGATGGCGACGCAACCATGGCCCACGTAGCGCAGACGGCGACCACGCCAACCAGGTCCGACCAAGTGACTGTCCCAGAGACGGAGACCACCCTAGGCCGAGCACTCACCACCGCCGAAACCCTATGGCTCCACTACTCTGCCGACGAATCCGACGCCTTCCTCTACTGCCACGACCTTCTCTTCCTCTTCATCATCTTCTTAATCATCCCACTTTTCTACTTCTTCATCGAAAGTGTCTACAATCAAATCAACATCTACGAAATTCAACCTAAGATCAAACATTCTTACTCTGAAGCTTTCTGTACCTACAAAGACGTGATTCGCTCGTTCTTCATCGTCATCAGACCTCTCCAAAATGGCAGAGTGTCACGACCCCAAAATTCGACTTCAAAATTCTGGGCTCGAGACCGGCCTCTAGGCCTCTTCATAATTAAATAGAGCTCTAGCGGAAGCAATCATAGCTTAATTCTGTTTATATATCGAAGTCTACATGAATCTTGAAAATATTATTACATTGAAGGCATAACTCTTCTAAATGTTCTACATATCTAACAATCATCTACTCCTCATTTGCATCAAGAAGATAATCTTTATCTTCTATCAAAATGTTCTGTTCTTCTAAGGGTTCTGTAATAGCCTATCATCGTCACTTCGTCACCTGAAAAGGGTTTTAAAAATATTTGGAGAGTGTGAGCTGAAGGCTCAGTGAATGAACATAACCTTTGAATAATCATTTAAAAGATTTGCATTTTTATAATAGATAAAATAATAACATTAAAATTTCATGCAATAAAATGACAATATAATGGCATGTTCTATTTGCATGGAGATAACATCTTTACATAAATGTCAAATTACCAACCACCCACTCACACACACGTTCCTTTTATTACATCGCACAGTGATCAACGGCAACCCTGCAGTCGGGCTCATTTCATCGGTCCAAAGGACCACATCGCATACATAGGCTATACATCGCATACTTAGGCTATACATCGCATACTTAGGCTATACTTTATACTTTGTTGCGGTGGTAATCGACACTTTAAATAAATGAACATTTTAAATGATGGCATTTCAAAAGATACATGACATTGGCATAAATTGGCACATTTGAAAATAATAAGTTTTGAATGTTAAAACCCTTCCAGGAACCAAGAAAGATGTTCCGAAAATAATTATAGTATTTTGATACTTTACATATTATAGTAAAATTTACTCATTATATATTGAGTTAATATAGAAAGGTAATGAACACTCACATATGGAGTTGAATTAAATACAGGATACGAACACTCACATATGGAGTTGAACTGAATACCGGGTATGAACACTCACATATGGAGTTGAATTAAATACAGGATACGAACACTCACCTTGGTGACTTAGGAATTGACGATGAAACAGTTCCTACATCAATACAGGTAAAAGAAACTAGACATTTAATCATAGGTTGTAAGCATAAGGGTATAACTGCAATTAAGGCTTTTCTAGGGTATTTCTATAAATATGCTAAAACTATGTCAAACCTTCACTATAATGTTCCTTACACTATGCTAAGTTCAACCTCACTAACTGGACTCAATTTGGAGTCCGTAGCAGGTCCTATTTCAAAACTACATAAACGTGGATTTTACAAATAAGCTGTATTTTAGACAATGTTGGATTGTCTCCAAACTTCTAAATATGATACCAGACATTATTTTAGGACTATATGAATTGACGGCGTATTTTTCTGAGTTATAGATTATTTACTACGAATTTTGGAAGTTAAAATACTATTTTTAAATAGTTACTATTGAGCAGTAAATCACATATATAAAATTTCCATAAGGTTGAGATTAAACCATTCTTTATAAAATCATAATATTAATAGCATATTACTTTTCTTTTACCAATTTTATTACTCAAATAATATAAAGCAATTAGTAGTTATTTACACTTAGTACCCCAAAGCTTCTAATTGTAATATCTATTTGTTATATCCTAATGATACAAAATAATACTGAGATACAAGAGATTTCGTTTATTTGAATTATAATCTGTCAAGGCCTAACTTACCCACTAACACTATTTTTAAGTACTAAATTAAATAGAACTAATAACAAGTTAAATAGTTAGTGTGTTATTATCATCATTAATAAAATAAGAGGTTAAAGTAATTTGCATTTATCTACTATTTGAAAACCGTTTATTATACAATATCATTAAAATATTACTAGAACATAGGAGTAATATTCTATTAATTAATATATAGAATTTAAGTGTTGAATTGCTATTCAAAACTAGTTATTAAGAGAATATAAGAAATGATGATCAACACTAATTTGGTTAAAATACAATAGGGTGAAATCTTTAGATTTAAGCTTATTGAGCATTTAAATAGAATTTGCCCATCAAGTCTCAAACACAATTAATCCAATCCATTTTGACATTAATTGGGCTCAAAAACTAATTAGAATAACCCAATTAATAACCCAACAACCTACTCATACCATACAAATTAACTAAGATACTACACCCTAGAAAATCCCATATGTGACCCATCTTCTTCCTCCAGCATCTCTCGTGAGATACACAGTTTGTATATATATAATTAGTATATATACATATATAGCTATCTCTCTCAATTCTTAATGGATTTTAATGAGTCCTATATGAAAATTGATCATCTCGACGAGACCTATCCATATAAATTGGTTTGAGATCCCAATTATTTAGTTAATAGAACGAATTTTGAGTAAAACCAAGAAGTGGGTCTATAAAAAAAAAATTACAAATTTGTGATAATTGGTTAAGGCTATGGAAAAACTGTTCTTGGGGGATTATAAGGAAGTTAATACGAACATTTTGACATAAATTTTATGAGTTTTGGTGATAGTTGAAAAATCAAGCTCAAGCAGAGTTTTAATGGTGGACGTCCATGGCAGAAACTTAAGACCTCTATTTAGTTCATCCAGTGTGCAATTTAAATCTGTATATATATATATATATATATCTACATCTACAGTTTATGTAATTGAAATTAAAACAAGAGATTGCATAAAAAAAACTTACCCAAATCAAAACTTGATCCGAACTACTCTTGAATACATATATGTTTGTATGTATATATATTTTATAACATGGGTGTGTGTATAAAGCAGAGAGAAGAGAGAATGGAGAGGCAGTTGAGAGAGAGATGAAAGATAGCAGAGAGATAGAGAGTTGTCTTCAGAGAATGATAGGTAGGTAGGTGTATATATAATAATACATTATTTGCCCACTACTCACACACACTCAATAATACACATGCACTGTCACACACATACACAAAACACACGCACCCACTGAGCACTAATTTTGTTTGGTCTCATGGGAGATTCTTGTGTGTGTTGAGCTCACGCGATGATGCACACACACAGGTAAAAATTATACTGTATAAATTCTTAAATTGGTATATTTCTCTGACCAAAATAAATTTTTATATTTTAATATACGCTTTAAATTTTCGGGTCATTACACAGAGACAACCAATATAGGCTTTTACATATATACTAGTTGGAGCCCTGTGCGTTGCGCAGGAAATTTAATTGTGTTGTTTCGTGTAGTTAAATGGTTGTTAAAAGTGTATAATAAGATGTTAAAACGGTTAAATAGAAAATTGTAAATGTAGCTATTTTATCTAAACCTCTTTCTACGGAAGAAGTTAATAATTCTAACTATTTTGTACATGAGTAGTAAAGGTGCCTAATAAAGCACCACTAAAAAATGACACAAGTAGGGTATTTCCTCTAAAAAATGATATGAATGTGTTTGTAGACCTTAATTGATGTTCAAATACAATCTACAAATCCTAAATTTGAGGGAACAAGTTGACCAAAATGTAAATATTAGTGACAAATTCATAATAGACACTAAAATTGCCACTTTATTTGACATTTTAAATATCCCAGAACTTAAATTTTAGAGAAGAAGTTGATCAAAATGTGAATATTAGTGATCAATTCCTAAATAGCCACAAAAATAGCCACTTTTTTTAAAGTGGATAATAAATATCCCAAAACTAGTTGATCCAAATGCAATTACACAAATTACAATATATGAATCCTAATTTTGAGAGAAGAAATTGACCAAATTGTAAATATTAATGACCAATTCCTAAATAACAACTAAAATAGCCACTTTTTTGACTTTTTTTGAAGTGAATAATAAATATCCAAAAAATTGTTGACCCAAATATAATTAGACACAAGATTGTTGATTGAAACCTCATAATTAGACACAAGATTGTTGATTGAAACCTCATTTGAGAGAAGAAGTTGACCAAATTATAAATATTAGTGACCAATTCCTAAATAGCCACTACAATAGCCACTTTTGTTGACTTTTTTTGAAGTGAATAATAAATTTTCCAAAATTGTTAACCTAAATGTAATTAGACACAAGATTGTTGATTGAAACCTCATTATTATGTTAAATAAAATTTCAAAAGCTGACTTGAATGTAATTATTTGTCTAAAATGACAAATTTACCATCACACAAATCAATATATCCTTACGACGTATGGATAGATGTATGAGTAATTATGGTGTAGTGAAGGGCAAAAGTGGAAGTTCATATTTTTTGACGTGCTAGCTCATTCCCTCTTATAGTATAGTAGATATACAAAGATTCTCTAAAGAGGGTCACCCCTCTTTATTAAAAGAGGGCCTCTATTTTGGTCATCGGATTGTGTTTAAAAACTATAAAATGACAAAACTGCCCTTAATGAAAGAGAGCATTTTTGCTCACCCAAGCATCCCATTGGCCAATGCAGTTGGACCCAGGATTAAACAAATTAATTTTTGGGTGAGCAAAAATATTTTCTTAATGAAAACACAATTCGACGGCCAAAACAGAGGCCCTCTCTTTAATAAAGAGAAGGCTCCCTCTTTAGAGTCTGACTGTATATATATATATATATAAATATACATATATATAGGGTAAAGTACACTTTTTCACCCTGTAGTTTGTGCGTTGTCATACTTTAGTCCATGTGCTTTATAAATTTTTAAACTTTCGGCCCGTTTGATTCATAGATTATTTTAGGTGGATTCTAATTATCAGAAATTATAATACTAGTAATCAATTTACTAGGAATATGAATCCCTGCAAAGAGTTTGGTTCACGACTGAAATTCTAGCTAGATTTAGAATCCAGTGTTTGGTTGAGTTAAGAAATATGAAATAAGGATGATGTTAAATATTGAAGCCATCCTTGAAGGCTCATAATAAGAATAATGTTAATTTGTGCAGGCTTTGCGCCAGGTTTTTTTGGTAATGGAATCTCAAAAGTTGTTTTAACTTTTATTAATGACGTTATTACTAAAAACGTCATTAAAATGTCAATGACTTTCCCAGTGATTCAATGGAACAAACGTGTTTCAGTAACTTTTCCACTGAGTCAACTTTTATCTCTCTTTTTTTTTTTTTTTTGTGTTTGTTGTTGTTGTTGTTGTTGTTGTGTGTGTGTGTGTGGGGGAGTAGATCTAGATCCTTAGTTAAGGACTTAGTTAAGGAATTATATTGGTTTAAGGATTACTAAATATTTTCACTTTTGTTTAGGTACCTCACTAGAAAAAATGAGCTAATCATTGAGGTCCCGGAGTATCATTTTATATTTAGCAAATGACAACTGTACCCATAAACATATTATCAGGCCTTGAGTGAGATGACAAGAGAGAGAGAGAGAGAGAGAGAGAGAGAGAGAGAACTAGAGACAGAACTAGAGACAGAGGGAGTCATGGGACTACGAGGACAGGAAGGCCGAGGTCGTTGGGTGTTGAGGAAGACGACGACGACGATGGGAAGGCCAAGGTCTTTGTCAATGACGAAGGTTCTGGTGCTGAAGTGATCCCTAGAAGAAGGTGAGTTATTACTATTTTTCCTCTCTTTATGCATATATATACCTACATACACATATACATATGGGTATATATATATGTATATATACATGTATGTTTGTATGAACTCTCCATATATATATATGTGTGTGTGTGTGTGCATTCATCAATAGCTAGAGAGTTAGAGAAAAGAACAAAATATCAAGATTTCAATTGAGAACGAAGGAGAATACGATTTTGAGTTCAAATCATATATTTAGTGAGAAAAAAATTTCAAATTAGATTGAGAGAAGACAATCTTGAATTGTTATAGAACACGATTTCGAATCAGATTTCGAACCAAGAGATAAGGTTTTTGATATTCGAAACTCGTAGAAATAGTAACGGGTCTGTTTGCATTACTCTTCTTTTCTATATCCATTTCACAAATGAGTTCACAAAGTGCTCTATGGTGGGTTATGAGTCATTCATTGTGCATCTCTCTCTCTCTCTCTCTCTCTCTGGCTCTCTCTCTCTACACATACATATATGTATATATACGAGCTCTTTCTAATGAGGGATCCCTTATTTTAAGAAAGTGAGAACTTCTATTGTGGCCGTTGGATCGTCATTTAATACAGGTCATGCCAGTAAAATAACAAAAGTACCCTTAATGAAAACACGATCCAACGACCGAGAACAAAAGTCCTCACTTTTTTAAAATGAGGGATCCCTCATTAAATATATATATATATATATAATTCTTTGTAATATTTAATTTAACGTGCATTCTTGTGTTAGACAATTTTTTGTGCTTTTGCACGGGTTATCGATTAGTTCTATCCAATCTAAAAATCAAATCATTCACTACTAAACGATCTAGATATGTGTGCATATAACCTATTGAATTCAACAAAAAGTTAAGGGTGTGTTTGACAACACAATTAAGTGCTAAAATTGAAAATTTTTAGCACTTATTTTATTTTAGTGCATTTGATAATATATCACTTAATTGAAAAAGTAGCCAAAAATCTACTGAAAAACTTTAAGTGAAAATTTTCTAGTAAAAATAATCACTAAATGCAGTATATTCCAGTATTTGAAACACTATTTTCAGTATTGCAAGCTCAACGCATAAAATTTTCAGTGCTTAAATTTAGCAATTAATTTTTAGTTTTATCAAACGGACCCTAAGTAGCCAAATACTCCTTGTTTTGTTGGGATCTTCTATGATATGACATGAATATTTTAGCAATATAATACATCCCAAACTATAGCTAATATGTAGTAACTTTGTCCCAACATTTAAAAAAATATATTGATAACCACTTTAACTTAAAAATTAAAGTGGTTTTCAAAGTTACTACATGTCAGAACCAAGTTTAACTTTGAGACCAAAATTACAAGGATGTATATATGATGCGGGTAATGCTATGTGCACATAAAATATGCACATAAAGTGTGCACATAAAGATCTGGGTCATTCATTTCGGTGGAGCCCGTGCTTGTATATATGGGACCCACCAAAATGAATGGCCAAGATCTTAATATGCACACTTTATGTGCACATTTTATGTGTACCAAACATTACTCATATGATACAACCAAAAACACTTAGAACATGTAGTGACTAGAATAAAAATCGAAGTGGTTTTTAAAGTTATTATATATTAGGATCAAGTTACACTTAGGTACAAAAATTACTATAATGCATGATACAACTAAAACCACTAGGATATATCA
This sequence comes from Hydrangea macrophylla, assembly GCA_033977485.1. Lineage (NCBI taxonomy): Eukaryota > Viridiplantae > Streptophyta > Magnoliopsida > Cornales > Hydrangeaceae > Hydrangea > Hydrangea macrophylla. Next base: position 78,776,437 of record CM066984.1, on the reverse strand, counting down.
TAAAACTTTCCTATATTGTTCCTAGGAAATTCAAAGTAAATATTCCACGTCTTTGCAATATTTGAGATAAATCTATATCTATATACTATATACTATACATGGAACCAAAGGCTTTCATCTAACCTATTCAAGTGGCACTCTCCATTACTCTACATTCTGCCTATGTGGCACTTTAATATTTTCTCCATTTTTCCAATTTTTTTCCTTTTTATGCTTACCCTTTCCACATTTGTTTTTTCTATGTTTAGAATATTCTAGGGACTTGCACAAGTCTTGGGATTTTATCAACACAGGAAAAGGGATAAAAAGAAAAGAAAGGGAAAAAAATGAAGAACAAGAATTAAACGTGAGGTTTTAATTTTTTTAATTTTGGTTGATTTTCTCAATCATCAATCCAATCCTTCTCTTTTCCCAACCACCTCTCTCTATTCTTCGATTCTTCTGTTTATTTTTTCCTTTTTTATTTTTCTTTTACAAAAGCTTTGATAAACAAAATACATTAATTGCAAACGAAGATAGAGTGCTTCTCTCTCTTTTTTTTTTTTATTAATTTTCTTTTAGAAAGCTTTGATAAACAAAATACATTAATTGCCAAAGAAGAAAGAACATCATTTGTGTTGTTAATTAGAGTACACATACATTGTACTTGGTGCTCTTAAAATTCCAAAAGTAAGTAAATACATATATATATATATATAGAGTGAGGATCAGGTGCGGGTGTCAAGGGGCGGACAATGGGGCGGACCATTTTTAGTGACGAAAATGTCGCTTTTAGCGATGAAATTTTTCGTCGCTAAAAATCATTGTTTTAGCAATAGGTTCAGCAATAGGTTAGTAGTAGATGAATCACTGAATTGCTCAGTGTATACATCAAGTATTACAAACTATGAACTGAATTATTACAGACTCAAGTACATGAGAATCTCTCAAAGGAATCTCACGTTCACATATTTTGAAGTACAAGTTGAACTCTCAAAAAACTCTTTTTTAAAACTCTCCTTGAAACTCTGTCCAAAACTCTCAAGAAAAATCTCAATGAAAGTCTGCCTGTAACTGGATGCTGAGGGGATTACTTATAGCATTCCAAATGTCCTGTGCCTCTCGTGAATGGATCATGAGCTGTAAAGTACTTTTGGAAAGCTGGCTCTTCACATGGAGTTACTGTGGATAAACAGTGTTCTGTCTGTTACTGTTTAATCACGCGGAATCTGAAAAGCCTGTCGGTTACTGTGGCCGAAAGGTTGATTTGACTTGTCCTTTTTACTGTAGTTTTAACCAGTGTTAATGGGAGTTTAACCGAGAAACTTTTGCATTAACCATGGTTATTTTACTTTTGTCATTGGATTTCATTGGATTCTTTACTGTAGGCATTGGATGCCTTTATCCTTCCATTACAGTGATGATGTTGGCTTCTGCATCTTCATCAAATGGGTAATCATCATCAGGGTCACTATGGTAATGAGGTAACCAGTCACCATTATAACTTCGGAGCATATGGAATTCGTTGTGAATGATGTCCCTTGGTTCTTCAAAATTTGGATACCAAAATTGGCATTCTTCTGACTGGATGTTGATATTAGAAATTTCTTTACCAATATCATCATATGAAAAGTGACCACTATCTATCTTTGAAATCCATGGATCTTTTCTTGGATTACATGACTGGATTACTATTCTTTTGGTTCTACCCAAAGTAAACTAATTTCTGTCAGAAAGTGTCATTCGAATAGTGTTGAGAGCTTTGGCTCTTCTTTTACAATGATCAAGGAATGAATTACTTGCTGGTATTGGCTGACTAAACTGAGTTTCAAAATCAGGTATGTTAATGAGAGTGCAGTTCTAAGCATTGGCTCCAAATATTCTTACTAAATGGACTGAAGGGTAGAGATCATAAAAAGGAGGGATCCATTCAGGATTGGCTGAAGTGATGCCAAGAATTGCTATGTAACCAAATCTTCTATTATCAACTCGTTTAGTATAATCTCTCACTGTATTTCAAATTATCTTTGGAAGTAACTGGAGTTGTTTAAAAGAGGTGACTACTAAAATTTTTAGGAATCCTTTTTCAAAGATTTCAGAAATAACTTGTGGATTCTGAGACTCAAGGCGAACAGCTCTGTAGACTTCTCCACAACTGAATTTTTCAGTGCAGATAAATCTGTTTGGGATATTGGGAATCTGAGGGAAAGTTGATTGGTTGAGTAACTGGTAAAAATCTAACCATGACTTGTAATCAGCAGATAAATAGGGTTCAAATTGACTCATTAGATCAGCATTATGGGAAAATAATTGGCTAAACTTGTATCTTAACAGGGTTTTGACTTTGTTGGAAAAAGATATAGCTCGAAGATTAAAATTATAATCCTGCTGGATCATGCTTTCAAGCCATAAGTTGTATTGACTCGCAAAATGAATTTGCAATTTAGAAAATGTATGAGTATTAGGAGGTAATGATTCCTCCCCCCCCCCCAAGGAAAGCAAAACACTCCTTGATAAACAAAGAGTCCTTTCTTTGGGTTTTACTAGGTTTGGTCTCCTTTTGGAGCTCAAGTGCCCTTAACTGAAATTCTACCGCTAACATTGATTTGTTGAATACTCTTTCATGACTCTTTTTAAAGGCTGAATATAAATTATCAAGGATGACCACGGATTTTTCGAATAAATCACATGTCATACCTGGATATCTATTCATGGGGACTAGAACTGATTGTAAAATGACTAGGGATGACTGACCATCAGACTGACCATGAATAGGGGTAAAGGTAATATCTTGCCTTGGATGTTCATCCGTAGCAACAATTTTTTTCTTTTCCCTTGGACATTGCTGAAACATCAAAAATGATATTAGTATACTGAGGAAAAGGAATGGGAATAAAACTTTTGACTGTACTGCTAATATTAGTTTGTGAAAGAAGTAAATTGTATGAATATGTCTTGAGGACATAGTCATTATAACTTTTTGAGAATTTGCAAATTGGACTGAAGACAACGACCAAATGAGTAATTACTTGGTAAAATTTAGCCTTAATAGGAATAGGTCTAATAACAGGTCTAACTTGATAAAAATCTCAAATGTAAGGAAGGGTGACTATATGCCAAATTTCTAATATTAAATTTTCTAATAGATCTCTTTTGGTTAACACATTAACTGTCATAACTGTCTTATTTTTATAACACTCGTCTTGACATCCTAATATTATATCAGGAGAATCAGATTGTTCTTTATTGGACTCATAAGGGGATGAACTAAATTCATTATCAGATTGTTCAGAATCAGTATTTCTTAATTCTAAAATCTTGTAAATATTTTCTGTGACTTCATCAGATAATCCTAAAGATTTAATCTGAGGTTTAACTTTGCAATCTTTAGCATAATGACCGAATTTACCACATTTGAAACATTGGACATTACTTTTGTTGTTACTAGTCTTACCTTTATTTTTAAAATTGTTGGGTTTTGGATTATTAGTGTTACTAGGTCTAGAGTAAAATGGGTCTTTTGAGTTTTTTCGTTTTATGTGTTTTCTATGGTTAATCCTATTTTGCCTAGAGGGGGCTATAGGTGGTAGTCCATGTTGTTCACAAAAATTACCTAACTCATATTTAGCCTTTTGTTTATCATTTTTAGCTTGATTACTAATTTTCATGTCTATACACATTCTTAATCCTTCTCTTTGGATTGTACTAATTATTTCTCCATACGTTAAATTATTGTAATCTATGATTTCTTTATCATTACTAAGTACTTCTCTAGTTTTGTGTGCAAATAAACTTGGTAAACCATTTATGAATTTTTCTTTCCAAAATGGTTCATTACTATCATTTCTAAGCATAACTCAAGATATGAAAACATCTTTATACCATCTAAAATCACTTAGTGTGGGGCAGGTTAAATTACTTAACTGGTCATGGATTCTAGCAGTTATATTACTAGGGGTTCCAACAAAATGTTTGACTATAGTGTATATTAATGTATTCACTCCATCAGGAACACCTCGATTAATCTTCTCATCAAAGATGGGATTTCCTTCATCATCTTGTTGAATTGCATATCTAATTTTATCCTTGGATTCTTCAGTGAGATGCTTTTCCCACCAAGACTTAAGCATTCCACTAAATCATGTGACAAATAAATCAACTATCTCAGTTTGACTTATGTCATGGTTGGTTATGTAACTATTGGCCACCATGGTCATATGGGTTAATTTGTTGAGGATTTCTTGTTCATATAATCCATCAAGATTCCACTCATATAATTTATCAGTAGAAACTGAAAACTGGTTTTGAATATTTCTTTCTTCAAATTGGAGATCAGGTGGTGTAGGTCTTGGGTACCAGTTTTTAGTAAGGGTAGTGGGTGTGATATATGACTGGTTTATTCTTTTTAATTCTAAATCAGCAAACTATGCTTCTATTAAACTTATATTATCACTAAAATCTTCTTCTATGGGAATACCGGTTTCACTAATGGTACTGAGGTTTTGGGATAAACTATCCTCAACCACCTCTGTAACTTCAGGTCTTTTGCCTAAGGCTTTTTCCATATCCTTTAGCATTTTTTCTATTTTATCAACAGTTTTACTAGTGTCTGGTTTAAGAGATGTACTAATGGGTTTAACCTCTGGTAACTTTATTAAGGGTTCTTCCATCTTGACAGATTTAGGATTTCCTATTTTTGTTTCTATGTTTTTAAATTGTTTTCCTAAAACACTTAAACATTGATTAGTATAATTATTCTGTTCTACTACTTTTTTTTTAATTTCAGCATCAGTAGATATCTTAAAGGGTGCAGCAACTATATCTGTTCCTTTATGATTGATGATTATGGATTCCAATGGTGGATTAACAGCAAAAATTTTACTATTATTTTCCTTTTTAGTCCATATAGTTTGAGTGATTACGTTAACTTTAGATTGCTCTAGTTTTGACTCTTTGGTAGAGTCTATGTCTATAGGTTCTTGTTCATGGGGTAGTTGTAGGTGAGATTCTCCTATATCCCTAGGGAACAATTCTTGGCTACTAGTCTGATTGTTGTGTTCTTTACATGTGATGTTACTATTGTCTTTTAACATTTTATGATTTTTACTACGAGATGTCTTATGGGATGAGCTACTATCTCCTTTGGTACTCTTGTCATCATTTGGCTTCCTAGGCTTACCATTTTCTTCTATAGACTCAGGAATAGATGGGTTACTATTTTTTATAGACTTACTAAGCTTTGAATGGGACAAACTACCATTGTCCTTTGGTTTTTTGCTACGTAGTGATCTTTGGGGTTTACTATATTATTTTTTGATTTGTCTTTTCTTAACAGAGAAATCTATGGTATCATGATAATTTTCCAAATATGCAAAGAAATGTATATTTATTTTAACTAACTTCATGTATTTTTTCCAAGCTTTTACAACAGATTTTCTCTCATCTTCACTATAAATAATTCGATAATTGACTCTATAAGTATCATTAATGGGTGAATTATATTCTTTGGTTAAGTATTCTATATCAATCTCAAAATCTTTACTCATAGTAAATAAATCTTTACTCGGACCTTCAAAATCTGTTTGAGTAGGAGAAGTAGGATAACTATCTTTACTTGGTATTTTGTAACAAGGATTACTAACTTGGGCTGATGTCTTAATACCTTTTAACTTAGTATCAATTTCACTGAGAAGATCTTTGTCTTTTCTAACTGTTGTAGTCCTTTCAGGAATACAAGATGTACTTGAGATAGAGGACTTAGAATCAAAATCCCTAATTTTTAAAGGAGATGTCCTAACATGTTGTTCATCAAAACTGATTCTAACTTTTCCATCATTGAATTGTTGTACATGATCTAAATTGACTGTATTATTATTTTGGAAATTACTAGAATGATTTTCATTTTCTAAAATTCAACAACTGGGTAACTCTACATCCTTCCACAGAATAGTCTTAGGAATTTGGATGCTAGCATGTTCAGAACTACCTAACATAAGTAAAGTCTGATTCTTAGGACTTTTAATTAAAGCATGAACATTAAGATTACTTCGAATACATTTATAATAAATTCTATAAATTAAAGCACGAGCTTGTGAACCATTATACATATTAGTTATTTCACCAGCAGTTTTAATATTTAATGTTAAAGTTTTTAACAAGTAGGGTCACTAAGACTTAAGGTAAAATCGGGGAAACAATTAAAATGAACTAGTCCATCATGAAGACTGGACTCCATAACTCCCATCATACTAGTACTAAAATTTAAAAATCTAGCATCTCTAAGACATAATAAAATTGAAGAATTTATTCCTTTAATATTAAGCAGTTTAACTGCAACTTGTATTAACCCTATGTGAATGAAGTTGTAACCATCAGATCTATGTTTTCTGATTGACTCTTTACTAAGGAGTTGACATTTTTCATGTTCTTTGTTAATACTATAGGTTTTTTCTACAGTTTTAACATTATAATCAGTTCTAAAACTAAGGAAAGTTGACTTGTAAATTTCTCTAGTGGAAATCTTAGGGATGGTCCAATCACTATAATCTTGGTTGACTTCTTCATACCTATGTTCTTCTTCATTAATTATGTCTAGTAAAGTGGGATAAGAGGTTCTAGAGCTAGAACCTATTGCTGAATTTGATCTAAATAGTCTATCCATCTGAAGGGGTTTAATCAAAACAAAATACTTAATCTAAGATATCCAGCAGACACATACCTAAGAAGACTCATACCCTTTGTCCTCCGCTCACGCCCGTCTTACGCTCCCTTTTACAGGCCTTACTGTTTGGTAGGATCCTAATCAGGTGGTCTCTCAGTCTAGGTGGTCTTTTGCAAATATCTTTTGAGAAAGAATTTTGAAAATCAAAAACACAGAAAGAGGGAATGACTACAAGAACAAACACACCAACGGGTCTTGGCTCTGATACCAGTGGGGGGAAGCAGACATTAATTTAAAGACCAGAGTAGCAAAGACTGAAGAAGAAAGACACAGATAAATAAAGAAGACAAATAACTGAAACTTACAGATTGGATTACTGGGAATGAATCACTGAATTGCTCACTGTATACATCAAGCATTACAAACTATGAACTGAATTACTACAGACTCAAGTAGATGAGAATCTCTCAAAGGAATCTCACATTCACTTATTTTGAAGTACAAGTTGAACTCTCACTTGAACTCTCAAAAAACTCTTTTTTAAAACTCTCTTTGAAACTCTGTCCCAAACTCTCAAGAAAAGTCTCAATGAAAGTCTGCCTGTAACTGGATGCTGAGGGGATTACTTATAGCGTTCCAAATGTCCTGTGCCTCTCGTGAATGGATCATGAGCTGTAAAGAACTTTTAGAAAGCTGGCTCTTCACATGGAGTTACTGTGGATAAACAGTGTTCTGTCTGTTACTGTTTAATCATGCGGAATCTGAAAAGCCTGTTGGTTACTGTGGCCGAAAGGTTGATTTGACTTGTCCTTTTTACTGTAGTTTTAACCAGTGTTAATGGGAGTTTCACCGAGAAACTTTTGCGTTAACCATGGTTATTTTACTTTTGTCATTGGATTTCATTGGATTCTTTACTGTAGGCATTGGATGCCTTTATCCTTCCATTGCATTGATGATGTTGGCTTCTGCATCTTCATCAAATGGGTAATCATCATCAGGGTCACTGTGGTAATGAGGTAAACAGTCACCATTATAACTTCGGAGCATATGGAATTCGTTGTGAATGATGTCCCTTACTCTAATGTAAGGAAGGGTGACTATATGCCAAATTTCTAATATTAAATTTTCTAATAGATCTCTTTTGGTTAACACATTAACTGTCATAACTGTCTTATTTTTATAACACTCGTCTTGACATCCTAATATTATATCAAGAGAATCAGATTGTTCTTTATTGGACTCATAAGGGGATGAACTAAATTCATTATCTGATTGTTCAGAATCAGTATTTCTTAATTCTAAAATCTTGTAAATATTTTCTGTGACTTCATCAGATAATCCTAAAGATTTAATCTGAGGTTTAACTTTGCAATCTTTAGCATAATGACCGAATTTACCACATTTGAAACATTGGACATTACTTTTGTTGTTACTAGTCTTACCTTTATTTTTAAAATTGTTGGATTTCGGATTATTAGTGTTACTAGGTCTAGAGTAAAATGGGTCTTTTGAGTTTTTTCGTTTTATGTGTTTTCTATGGTTAATCCTATTTTGCCTAGAGGGGGCTATAGGTGGTAGTCCATGTTGTTCACAAAAATTACCTAACTCATATTTAGCCTTTTGTTTATCATTTTTAGCTTGATTACTGATTTTCATGTCTATACACATTCTTAATCCTTCTCTTTGGATTGTACTAATTATTTCTCCATACGTTAAATTATTGTAATCTATGATTTCTTTATCATTACTAAGTACTTCTCTAGTTTTGTGTGCAAATAAACTTGGTAAACCATTTATGAATTTTTCTTTCCAAAATGGTTCATTACTATCATTTCTAAGCATAACTCAAGATATGAAAACATCTTTATACCATCTAAAATCACTTAGTGTGGGGCAGGTTAAATTACTTAACTGGTCATGGATTCTAGCAGTAATATTACTATGGGTTCCAACAAAATGTTTGACTATAGTGTATATTAATGTATTCACTCCATCAGGAAAATCTCGATTAATCTTCTCATCAAAGATGGGATTTCCTTCATCATCTTGTTGAATTGCATATCTAATTTTATCCTTGGATTCTTCAGTGAGATGCTTTTCCCACCAAGACTTAAGCATTCCACTAAATCCTGTGACAAATAAATCAACCATCTCAGTTTGACTTATGTCATGGTTGGTCATGTAACTATTGGCCACCATGGTCATATGGGTTGATTTGTTGAGGATTTCTTGTTCAGATAATCCATCAATATTCCACTCATATAATTTATCAGCAGAAACTGAAAACTGGTTTTGAATATTTCTTTCTTCAAATTGGAGATCAGGTGGTGTAGGTCTTGGGTACCAGTTTTTAGTAAGGGTAGTGGGTGTGATATATGACTGGTTTATTCTTTTTAATTCTAAATCAGCAAACTGTGCTTCTATTAAACTTATATTATCACTAAAATCTTCTTCTATGGGAATACCGGTTTTACTAATGGTACTGAGGTTTTGGGATAAACTATCCTCAACCACCTCTATAACTTCAGGTCTTTTGCCTAAGGCTTTTTCCATATCCTTTAGCAGTTTTTCTATTTTATCAACAGTTTTACTAGTGTCTGATTTAAGAGATGTACTAATGGGTTTAACCTCTGGTAACTTTATTAAGGGTTCTTCCATCTTGGCAATTTTAGGATTTCCTATTTTTGTTTCTATGTTTTTTAATTGTTTTCCTAAAACACTTAAACATTGATTAGTATAATTATTCTGTTCTACTATTTTCTTAATTGCAGCATCAGTAGATATCTTAAAGGGTGCAACAATTATATCTGTTCCTTTATGATTGATGATTATGGATTCCAAAGGTGGATTAACAGCAGAGATTTTACTATTGTCTTCCCTTTTAGTCCATATAGTTTTAGTGATTACGTTAACTTTAGACTGCTCTAGTTTTGATTCTTTGGTAGAATCTGTGTCTATAGGTTCTTCTTCATGGGGTAGTTGTAGGTTAGATTCTCCTATATCCCTAGGGAACAATTCTTGGCTACTAGTCTGATTGTTGTGTTCTTTGCATGTGATGTTACTATTGTCTTTTAACATTTTATGATCTTTACTACGAGATGTCTTATGGGATGAGCTACTATCTCCTTTGGTACTCTTGTCATCATTTGGCTTCCTAGGCTTACCATTTTCTTCTATAGACTCAGGTATCAGAGTCACTAAGTTAAAGCTTTTAACAAGTGGGGGTCACTAAGACTTAAGGTAAAATCGGGGAAACAAATAATATGAACTGGTCCATCATGAAGACTGGACTCCATAACTCCCATCATACTAGTACTAAAATTTAAAAATCTAGCATCTCTAAGACATAATAAAATTGAAGAATTTATTCCTTTAATATTAAGTGGTTTAACTGCAACTTGTATTAACCCTGTGTGAATGAAGTTGTAACCATCAGATCTATGATTTCTGATTGACTTTTTACTAAGGAGTTGACATTTTTCATGCTCTTTGTTAATACTATAGGTTTTTTCTACAGTTTTAACATTATAATCAGTTCTAAAACTAAGGAAAGTTGACTTGTGAATTTCTCTAGTGGAAATCTTAGGGATGGTCCAATCACTATAATCTTGGTTGACTTCTTCATACCTATGTTCTTATTCATTAATTATGTCTGGTAAAGTGGGATAAGAGGTTCTAGAGCTAGAACCTATTGCTGAATTTGATCTAAATAGTCTATCCATCTTAAGGGGTTTAGTCAAAACAAAATACTTAATCTAAGATATCCAGCAGACACATACCTAAGAAGACTCATACCCTTTGTCCTCCGCTCACGCCCGTCTTACGCTCCCTTCTGCAGGCCTTACTGTTTGGTAGGATCCTAATCAGGTGGTCTCTCAGCATAGGTGGTCTTTTGCAAATATCTTTTGAGAAAGAATTTTGAAAATCAAAAACACAGAAAGAGGGAATGACTACAAGAACAAACACACCAACGGGGTCATGGCTCTGATACCAGTGGGGGAAGCAGACATTAATTTAATAATTGCTAAAAATCATTGTTTTAGCGACGAAAAATTTTGTTGCTAAAAGTGACATTTTCGTTGCTAAAAGTGGTCCGTCCCAAAGTCCGTCTTTTGACACCCGCTTAAGATCCGGACTGTATATATATATATATATATGACACTAAAATATATGTTAACCAGTGCAAAACATTTTTCATAAACACATATGCGTTGAAGCACTTGTGTCACGACCCATCCCACTACGTGTGGAAATAGGACACGTGGCACGCCATCAAGGCTTATCCAGTTCCATTAAAGTCAAAAGCAGCGGAAAACATTATTAAAATCCATTAAAATCAGAGTTATAAAAAAAAAGTTTTTGGCCAAATGAAAACACGTCCAAAAGAACAAAATTTTGAAAACAGGGGTTCAGTCGACTGCTCCTAGGGTCCAGTAGACTGTACTGAGCAGAAACCAAAACCTAAAGTTCTCAATAGAGGTCCAGTCGACTGATCAGGGAACCCAGTCGACTGACTGCTCAGTCGACTGATCAAGGTCCCCAGTCGACTGTGCTAAGCAGAACCAAAATGCAACACTTCGAAAAGGGGTACAGTCGACTGATCTGGGGATCCAGTCGACTGATTTTACCATTATTAGAAGCAGTAGCCAAAATCAACAGTGTCTCAGTCGACTGATGCAGGGTCCAGTCGACTGATTCTCTTACTATTCACTTTCAGTGTCACAAACACACGGGATCCAGTCGACTGATACAGGGTTCAGTCGACTGCTCCCCTGCTATGCAGCCCTGTTGTGAAAATAATACCTCATGCTTCTCAAGTATCCACAAACCATCACAACCAACACCAATTACAACATTTAAAACATAACTACAGGCGTTCAATTACAAGATTACAATACTAAGGAACTAATCCAAAGATTTATTACAACATTTTACGAATTCCCAATTCTTACACAAGTTTAGGAAAAGGAAACAAAAATATAAACAAATGATTCCCCCGGCGTTCCTTAACGGCCTCACTTATCATGCTTCTTCTTGTCTTTCTTCTTACCTGCAATGGAGTAAATCTCCACTGCTCAGCTATATGTTGAGTGCACAAGTCTAAAATATGCAATATATGACAAAACATGCTTTAATCTCATAAATCATATCAATAGTCTCCAGGGAGAAAAATACGCATTCATCCGGTAGCGGCAAGTCCAAGCCTTAAATCGCGATGTCAATGGCAAGTCCAAGCCTACAACCATTACATCCCACAAGTGCCATGGCAAGTCCAAGCCTTAAACCATGCACAGTAGCCGTCGCTACTAAAATTCTCAAACAACGAGAAGCTTACTCCGGCATGAATTTGTATAAGACCCCCTTTTGACCCACATAGATAACTCAACGTGCTCGCATAAATTTAGACATACTTTTCACAATTTAGCGCGTGCATAAGTAATGGGCCTACAATTAACACATGGATTTCGCCCGGATCTGAATTTCGTTGTCGAAATATAAAACATGTATTTCTCTATATTTCATAAGTTAGAACTTCATACCTCGTGCGATTTTCCCCAAACTTTGAAGGATCGACTAGAAGGCTAAATAATCGTCGGATTTCGAATTTGAGAAAATTCCTACAAGTTTACACCTGTTTTTCTCAAAAGTCTAGAATTAAGATTTTTACAAAAAATGGCCAAACACGGCCTAAGTAGTATCAAAACGTAGGTCTTACCTCCACGAGTTCAATTAATCTTGAATCTGGAGAAAATCTGACGGACGAAAGGTCGTCGATCGGCGTCGCAAAGCCCGTTGGCTCAATCCCCCCCCCCCCCCCCCTTTCTCTCTCCTCTCTCTATATATTTTGGAAATTTGGATGAGAATGAAATCTCATCCACTTCTATATATAGACAAACGTTCTGGAAATTACGTTTACCTCCCCGTAAGTTTATCAAACTTCTTATTAACCCATAAAACTTCGCACACGTCCATCTTATAACTTTACGAGTGAAAACTAAAATTTTCAAAAGTTTTCGACTAGGTTTCGTTTGGGTCCAAAAATAATGTCCGAAAAACTATATTCTGGGGAATCTCTACACAACCTACCTTTTTAATTAACGTATCACTCACGTTCTTACCACAGTTCTCAAAATTTTAACAAACAATACCGAAAATACCAGAAATTATACTACACAGGTATAATTCACTATTCACAAAATACTATATAAGTCAAATAACATTTAAATCATATAAATGCCATTTACTCATGCTCATGCCATATGAACTACCATGTTCCCGTGTCCTCACTGACACCTTACCGTTGACCCACAGTCAACCTCAACTTAAATTATTAATAACATTAATAATTTCAAAAATCTCAAATGATGCATTATCAAAATCATAAATTTCTGGAACGGGTGTGACAACTCTCCCCTCCAAAAAGGAAGTTTGTTCCCAAACTTTACCTCATGCGTCGAATAAGTACGGATACTCATTCTTCATGTCTTCCTCACTTTCCCACGTAGCCTCTTCCACCGTGTGACTACGCCACAATACTTTTACCATCGGAATCATCTTGGTTCTCAAGACTTGTTCCTTTCGATCTAGAATCTCGACCGGCTGTTCCACATAAGTCAAGTCTCCCTGAATTTGTAGCTGTTTAGGTACAATGATCTTACTCGTATCATTCATACACCGTCTCAACATCGATACGTGAAATACGTTATGCACATGTTCCAACTCTGATGACAAGGCCAATCGATAAGCCACTGGACCTACTCTCTCTAGGATCTCAAAAGGTCCTATAAATCTTGGATTGAGCTTTCCCCTCTTTCCAAATCGTACAATGCCTTTCGAAGGCGATACTCGCAAGTATACTAAATTTCCCACTTCAAAATTCATCGGTCGTCGTTTAGAGTCCGCATAGCTCTTATATCGACTTTGTGCTACCTTAAGACGTTCTTGAATCAATTTTACCTTCTTAGTAGTCACCTGTATTAACTCCGATCCTAACAACTTTCTTTCTCCCACCTCGGTCCAACAAACCGGTGATCGACACTTACGACCATACAAAGCTTCATATGGTGCCATACCAATACTTGATTGAAATCCGTTGTTGTACGCAAATTCAATTAATGGCAAGTGGTGCTCCCAATCACTCCCAAAGTCTAATACACACAATCTCAACATATCTTCCAAGGTCTGAATCATACGCTCTGACTGTCCGTCGGTCTAAGGATGAAATGCAGTACTGAAACTCAACTTTGTACCCATAGCTTCTTGCAAACTTCCCCAAACCCTTGACGTAAAGCTACTATCCCGATCTGATACAATCACTGCTGGAACTCCATGTAGTCTTACAATCTCTTTCACATACAACTCTGCTAACCTCAAAGGCTTAGTCGTCTTGATTGGTAGAAAATGAGCTGACTTGGTTAATCGGTCAACTATAACCCAAATCTTATCATTCTTATTACATGATCGTGGAAATCCTGAAACAAAGTCCATTGTGATCTCGTCCCATTTCCATTCTGACACAGGTAAAGGTTGTAATAATCCCGCGGGTACTTGTCTCTCTGCTTTAACCTGTTGACATGCCGAACATTCAGATACAAACTTAGCGACTTCACGCTTCATACCCTTCCACCAGAAGTTTTCTCTCAAGTTTCTGTACATCTTATTACTTCCCGGGTGCACTGAATATTTCGTACTATGAGCTTCTTCTAGAATCCTCTCTTTCAAGTCTTTCACATTTGGTATACATAATCGATTTCTCAGTTTCAACGTTCCTCGTTCCAACACAAAACCAGGTCGTCTCCCCAAAGGTATCTCGTCCTTCATTTTGCACAAATAGCCATCGTTAAATTGTTCTTTCTTGATCTCATCAATAATATCTGGGTGTGCCATGATTGCCATCATTAAGCCACCACCAACCTCTGGTATCACTTCCAAGTCCAAACGTTCTATTTCTTTTACCAATTCTTTTTGTTGTGTTAGCTCATCGGCTAAATTCCTCGGCGTCTTTCGGCTTAATGCATCGGCCACTACATTCGCCTTTCTCGGATGGTACTTAATCGAAAGATCGTAATCCTTCACCAACTCCAACCATCTTCGTTGTCTCATATTCAAGTCTCGTTGGGTGAAAATGTATTTCAAACTCTTGTGGTCTGTGAATATCTCACACTTTTCCCCGTATAAGTAGTGTCTCCAAATCTTCAACGCATGAATTACAGCGGCTAATTCCAGATCGTGAGTCGGATAATTTACCTCGTGTGTCTTCAATTGTCTCGAAGCATAGGCAATCACCTTGCCAACTTGCATAAGTACACATCCCAAACCTTGATGCGAAGCGTAACTATAGATTACAAATCCTTCGGTTCCGGAAGGTATTGTCAATATTGGTGCTTTCGTCAAACGTGACTTTAACTCTTGGAAACTGTCTTCACATTCCTGACTCCATTCAAAAATAACACCCTTTCTCATTAACTTTGTCATTGGCAATGAAATCTTCGAGAAATGCTCGATAAAACGGTAGAAGTATCCCGTTAATCCCAAGAAACTTTGAATTTCGGATACGGAAGTCGGTCTTTGCCAATTTGAGACAGCTTTTACTTTGTGAGGATCAACTGATACTCCATTCTTGTCAATCACGTGACCAAGAAAAGTAATACTAGACAACCAAAATTCACATTTCTTGAATTTACCAAATAATTGTTTCTCTCGTAATCTCTGAAGTATCAACCTCGAGTGGTTCTCGTGTTCTATCTCACTCGGTGAATAGATAAGGATATCGTCAATGAATAAAATCACAAAGTCATCCAAATAATCCTTGAATACTCGATTCATAAGATCCATGAACGCGATTGGTGCATTCGTAACCCCAAACGGCATGACTAAGAACTCATAATGTCCGTAGCGCGTTCTAAAAGCTGTTTTCTCAACATCTTCGACCTTCACTTTCAACTGATGGTAACCTGATCTCAAATCTATTTTTGAAAATACTTGAGCCCCACGAAGTTGATCAAATAGGTCATCAATTCTTGGCAGTGGATACTTGTTCTTAATCGTTAACTTGTTCAGTTCCCGGTAATCAACACACATACGCATGGAGCCATCTTTCTTCTTTACAAACAATACTGGAGCTCCCCATGGCGAAATGCTTGGTCGAATGAAACCCTTGTCAAGTAGTTCTTGTAGTTGAATTTTCAGCTCTTTCAATTCTATGGGTGCCATTCTATACGGTGCCTTTGATACAGGTCTTGCGTCCGGTATAACCTCAATGGTGAACTCAACCTCTCTCTCAATAAGAACACTTGGTAGGTCGTCAGGAAATACATCTAGATATTCTCGTACTATTGGAATGTCTTCTACTTTTAATTCAGTCGCTGAGACATCAGTCACTGAACATAGGAATCCTTGACATCCCTTTTTCAATAACCTTCCCGCCCGGATAGCTGAAATCAAATACGACGGCGGTATAACCCCACTCCCTTGGAAACAAAAGTTCCCATGCATCGGTGATCGAAAATTAACCTCTTTCCGTTCACAGTCTATTGTGGCTTGGATAAGGGCTAACCAATCCATTCCCAGTATCACATCAAAATGGTTCACCGCAATCGGTATAAGGTCTACGGTCATCAACTTCTCGCCTAGTTTGATCTCACAGTTCTTATATATAATAGACGTCATTATTGATTTACTAAGTGGAACAGAAATAGACAATTCATATCCTAATGGTACCGATTTAATATTCAAATGTTCAACAAAGGCATGCGATACAAATGAATGCGTAGATCCCGAGTCGACAAGTATGCGTGCTAAGTGTGAACATACAAGCACCATACCTGAGACTACTGTCTCTGAAGCAGTCATATCCCCTGGGTTCATCTGATATGCTCTTCCTTGACGTTGTTCCATCCTTTGTCCCCCGTCATTGGATTGTCTAGACTTCGACCCACTGGAAGCCATAGAACTAGCTCTTTGTTGAGGATACTTCCTCGGGCAATCCTTGGCTTGGTGCCCAAACATTCCACAATCATAACACTTGCCTCTCATATCAGGTGTAGAATTAGCACTACCCCCTCCTTGATTTCTATTATGGGGTTTGGTCATGAAACATCGGCCTGAGTGTGGTCGGTTGCAAAGTAAACACAATGGTATGTTACTTGGCGTTCTCCTGAAATCATTAAAACTAGAACCAGAGCCTCTCTGAAACGGCCTCTTGAAAGATCCGCCTTGGTTCCGATCTCCACTCTCATTGCTTCGTTTTCCGTGCTGATTCTGCCTCGGCCTTTCCATTCCACTCTCGGTCACAAGTGTCGTTTGTTGTACTGCTGCCACAGTCGAATGTTCGTAGGTTTCCACCCTTAGACGAATATTTTCCCTTAAACCTTCTTCAAATTTCCTTGCCCTATCTTCCTCCCTTGGCACTGAACCCTTGCCAAACCTCAACAAAGCGTTGTACTTGGAAGTATATTCGGTTACAGTCATATCTCCCTGCTTCAAGTTATCAAATTCTCGCTTCTTTGCATTATAGGCGGCTCGCAGAAAGAACCGGCGATTGAATTCTGCCTTGAATCCTTCCCAAGTAATCGGTGCCCCTTGATCTAGTACATTTACCCACCAGTTTTGGGCTTCACCCTTCAGTACATCACTTGCATTTTCCATCTTCTCCATATCGGTCATCGAGATAGATCGGAAGATTCGTTCCATGTCCATTATCCAATGTTCTGCGAGCGTTGGATCGGGTGTCCCATAGAATTCTATTGGTTTCTTTCGAGCAAACTGTTCAGATATGGATCTCATACCCCTATTTTCGGGTGCATGTACTATAGTTATTGGTTCCACTTCGATGTGGGGTGTGGGAGGCAGTCGCTCCGCTATATTCCATATCATTTCCCCCATATTCCCCATCATCTCTGCCATTTCATTCATTCGTCGGGTATGGGGGATAACTCTCGGTCATCCATGATTACAATCCTGTAGTTCTCAATGCATAAACACTATGCATGCACAACAATAACAATAACATGTATGTAAAATAACATACATATGCATCAAACATCTCTAATATGTATGGATGCAATTTAGAACATGCGGCAATTCACTCAACACTCCTCTCGTCGTCGAACATTTTCCCCAAGTTTTGTTACCTCTAGCTCTGATACCACTAAATGTCACGACCCATCCCACTACGTGTGGAAATAGGACACGTGGCACGCCATCAAGGCTTATCCAATTTTATTAAAGTCAAAAGCAGCGGAAAACATTATTAAAATCCATTAAAATCAGAGTTGTAAAAAAAAGTTTTTGGCCAAATGAAAACACGTCCAAAAGAACAAAATTTTGAAAACAGGGGTTCAGTCGACTGCTCCTAGGGTCCAGTCGACTGTACTGAGCAGAAACCAAAACCTAAAGTTCTCAACAGAGGTCCAGTCGACTGATCAGGGAATTCAGTTGACTGCTCAGTCGACTGATCAAGGTCCCCAGTCGACTGTGCTAAGCAGAACCAAAATGCAACACTTCGAAAAGGGGTACAGTCGACTGATCTGGGGATCCAGTCGACTGGTTTTACCATTATTAGAAGTAGTAGCCAAAATCAATAGTGTCTCAGTCAACTGATGCAGGGTCCAGTCAACTGATTCTCTTACTATTCACTTTCAGTGTCTCAAACACACGGGATCCAGTCGACTGATACAGGGTTCAGTCGACTGCTCCCCTGCTATGCAGCCCTGTTGTGAAAATAATACCTCATGCTTCTCAAGTATCCACAAACCATCACAACCAACACCAATTACAACATTTAAAACATAACTACAGGCGTTCAATTACAAGATTACAATACTAAGGAACTAATCCAAAGATTTATTACAACATTTTACGAATTCCCAATTCTTACACAAGTTTAGGAAAAGGAAACAAAAATATAAACAAATGATTCCCCCGGCGTTCCTTAACGGCCTCACTTATCACGCTTCTTCTTGTCTTTCTTCTTACCTGCAATGGAGTAAATCTCCACTGCTCAGCTATATGCTGAGTGCACAAGTCTAACATATGCAATATATGACAAAACATGCTTTAATCTCATAAATCATATCAATAGTCTCCAGGGAGAAAAATACGCATTCATCCGGTAGCAGCAAGTCCAAGCCCTAAACTGCGATGTCAATGGCAAGTCCAAGCCTACAACCATTACATCCCACAAGTGCCATGGCAAGTCCAAGCCTTAAACCATGCACAGTAGCGGTCGCTACTAAAATTCTCAAACAACGAGAAGCTTACTCCGGCATGAATTTGTATAAGACCCCCTTTTGACCCACATAGACAACTCAACGTGCTCACATAAATTTAGACATGCTTTTCACAATTTAGCGCGTGCATAAGTAACGGGCCTACGATTAACACATGGATTTCGCCCGGATCTCAATTGCGTCGTCGAAATATAAAACATGTATTTCTCTATATTTCATAAGTTAGAACTTCATACCTCGTGCGATTTCCCCCAAACTTTGAAGGATCGACTAGAAGGCTAAATAATAGTCGGATTTCGAATTTGAGAAAATTCCTACAAGTTTATACCTGTTTTTCCCAAAAGTCTAGAATTAAGATTTTTACAAAAATTGGCCAAACACGGCCTAAGTAGTATCAAAACGTAGGTCTTACCTCCACGAGTTCAAATCTTGAATCTGGAGAAAATCTGATGGACGAAAGGTCGTCGATCGGCGTCGCAAAGCCCGTTGGCTCAATCCCCCCCCCCCCCCCCCCCCCCCCCCCCCCCTTTTCTCTCTCCTCTCTCTAGATATTTTGGAAATTTGGATGAGAATGAAATCTCATCCACTTCTATATATAGACAAACATTCTGGAAATTACGTTTACCTCCCCGCAAGTTTCTCAAACTTCTAATTAACCCATGAAACTTCGCACACGTCCATTTTATAACTTTACGAGTGAAAGCTAAAATTTTCAAAAGTTTTCGATTAGGTTTCATTTGGGTCCAAAAATAATGTCCGAAAAACTATATTCTATGGAATCTCTACACAACCTACCTTTTTAATTAATGTATCACTCACGTTCTTACCACAGTTCTCAAAATTTTAACAAACAATACCGAAAATACCAGAAATTATACTACACAGGTATAATTCACTATTCACAAAATACCATACAAGTCAAATAACATTTAAATCATATAAATGCCATTTACTCATGCTCATGCCATATGAACTACCATGTTCCCGTGTCCTCACTGACACCTTACCGTTGACCTACAGTCAACCTTAACTCAAATTATTAATAACATTAATAATTTCAAAAATCTCAAATGATGCATTTTCAAAATCATAAATTTCTGGAACGGGTGTGACAACTTGACCGTGTATGAAGAGTTGCCTATATCAGATTCTTTTGAAATGGTTATATGGTATCTATTGGCAATTTCAGGTGCCAATATTGACATACTTTGGATTCATTTGATATGGTTACACCTTTCCAGATTATATTATACAAAAGATTTCAAAATTAAATTTTGCAAACGATCTTAAATTGAAACTATTTCATATTTGTGAGAAATTGTGATGAACGGTTTCACTTTCAGTTTCAATTTCTAAAATGCATGAATTGCTTGCTGATGCTTTTCTTTTGCATTCCTCCATTTTATTCTTATTATTGGGAAAAGAAGTATCCTCAATTTTATTTCTATTCACTACTCAAGCACCACCCATGAGGTATCAGGTATGTACTATACATACATATATATATATATATGACTTTTATACCAGCTTTTGATTCATAGGTCCCTTATTTGTGCATTTTTTTTGTTAATGTAAATATTGCATGATCTTAAACAAAGGGCCAAAAATGGAGGTTTGGATGTTATACAAATTTATTTTGGAGACATGGACTTTCTGTCGGAAAAGTAAGTAAACCAATATTATTTCTTTTTTGAATTATGTTTTTTGACCAAGATTGAAAATGTAAAGTTCAATTTCGTATAATATTTTGGTGTTGATAACAATCTATGCATAGCACAAGTTATTCACTAGTTATATTATATTGACATAACATGAACTGAGTTAAGGCCTCCGTGATAGTATTATTTTTTAATCACTGCAGGCCTCCATGATACTAGTTAATGACATTCTAATAATAATATATAAAAATGGACAATTACAAAAATGGAAGAAGATAACACGAAGATTAAAGGTGATTAAAATTAAAATTTGCATTAATTGTGTCAGTGTCATTAACACACTGATCTTAGAACAAAATACTTTATATACTTTCATAAGAACCCCCTTTCAATATGTGGTTATGCCAACATATGGTCATACCAATGGCAGGTACATGTGTTGAATTTGTCCGTTTGTCCGTTTATGCAATGATTAATGTTATGTTTTTCATTTTTTACCTTAAATATGGTTCCCAACACATATTATAACGGTTTTACTTGATTTTATTGAAATGTGTTGAAGCGAATCCACCATTAATAAAAGTGGCTCTATAGCGGCATGTGTTGGAACCACATTTGAGATTTAAAATATGAAAAATATAGCATTACTCTTAAGCAATATGGTTTCTAAATTTGTATTTCAAATTTAGTCCCAACGCATGTAACAAGTATACACATCCAATAATTGTCATTTTCCAAACTTGCATCACAAAACTGATTTTCAAGCATTAGTTTCAATCATTTGAATATCAAATATTTTAATACTTATATCACATTTTATGACGGTAGAGACCAAATTTTCATTGGAAGTTGTATTAGAATATACAATTATTAAAGCATTTGAAAATCAAATTTTATCCTTCAAAAAAAAGAAAATCAAATTTGATATTTAAATTAGAAACCATAACATTATTGATAATTTGATACTTCATTTTATCATAAATACAAAGAAAAAAAATTTCAAACTCATATTTGCACGTGCGTTGCACCGTTGCACGTGCCAGATTCAACCTAGTTACTTCATAAAAAAAATTAAAAAATGAAAAATAAAATAAAAAAAAGGAAATTATCTGAGTGTAACAAATTACATTGAAATTTTGTTGCTCCTAAGTTTACAATATATATATATATATATATTTTTTGTCGTTATATATTTTTGCACTAAATGTGCTTATATATATTAGAAAAGTTTTTATATTAACTTAGTACATTTTGGTCACACGAAAAATCTCGCCTTTTCTAGGGTTTCCAAAGATCACATATTGAGGATTATTCTTCAAAGGAAGACGATCAAACCCACTTTAGTAACAATTTCTCCAGCTTTTTTCCCTTTTTATTTTCCAATTTTTGCTCTATTTTTTTCCTGATTTCCTTGACTGAGAGGTACTCTTTACTACATCCAGTTCAATCAGCGGCGATCCAGGGCAATGGCGACCAAGTCGACGAACAATAAAAGAGGTAATATAAATTTCTTGCTTTTTTGGGCGATGATCTAAAACGAACAATTTCTCACTTTTTTTTTTGGGTGATGATATGAATATTGCCTTTTTTTTCTTTTCAGAAACTCCTAAAAATCTTGTTGTAAATGCATCGAAAACGTCAAATTTTATAATTTTTTAGTTCCGTTGAGACATATCTATGTCAAATAGTCGAAATCAATTTCTATCATTTTTAGAACTTTGCAATATTTCTCACATTTTTTTTAACTAAATAGTCAAAATGTTCAGGAATTTTATTTTCGTGTGAAAATTCTAACATATTAATTTTAACTGTAGAAAGTTTGTGCAATTTCAAAAAATATTTAAATTGATCACACACCTTGTTCATAATATAAATTTTGTGAGAAATTCTAACTTTTTCAATGAATATGTCCAAACTGTGTTTGGTTACCGTTTTTATTTCAAATTTACATTTTGTGAGAAATTTGAACATTTTCTGCCAATACATATACAGAACAATTTTCTTACCGTATGTGTATGAGTTAGGCTTACAAGACAATACAGAATTTTACAGAATTTCTCTTATTGATCACACACTTTTTTCATATTATAAATTTTGTGAGAAATTCTAACTATGCAATCCATATTAGTGAAAATTTCCCAAATCATTTTGTATTAATTTGTTTCAAGTTTACTTTTTGTGAGAAATTCTAACATTTTTCTGCGATTACATAAACAAAACATATTTGTTATCGTATGTGTATGAGTTAGGCTTACAAGACAATATAGAATTTTACAAAATTTCTCAAATTACCTCCATCTCTCAAACTCTCCATGTGGTTATTTTGTGAGAAATTGCGTCATATTAGTTCCAAAGTAAAATCATAAAATAATAATGCTAGGCATACACACTTTTTTACACATTTTGGACACATTATGCTTTAAATACATTTACCTTGTGGTGTTTGAATTTTTCACACTTTTCTGTGCACCACTTACACAACACAAGGTACATGCATTTAAAACTGGGTGTCAAAAAGTGTGTAGAAAAGTGTGTGGGTGTAGTAGTGCTCGTCATAGAATTATGTATGTTATGATAATTTTCACAAACCAATTTGGGAAAATCTCACTAATATGGATTGGATATTTGACATTCTCACAAAGCAACCAAGGGGGAATATTGCAGACAATCCTAAATTCTGATGTAGCTTGCTCTCCTTTGGTAAACTAATGGATGAGATCACCCTACGAGAAAACCATATTACCGAGCTGCAGAAGACCCCTTTATGGCACCTTATCTAGGCATTCATTCAAAAGAGGGTGCAATACATCACAAGCATGTAGATTTAACTATTTGAATACTCAATCGTTATAGATCAATAGAAAAAGCGTTGAGAATCACCAATGCTTACTTGACCATACACCCAAATGATGTGTCATTGATATTTGGAATTATAAATGGTGATAGGACTATTGACTTAACATACACGTCAAAGGCAAGTCTGGACAGACATGGAATTTCTTACGAGGAGATTATCAGGAGATAAAGATAATAAGTGTTCTAAATTGAAGAACATAATTAAAGAAGCTAGTAACACATATGAAGATGTTCAGGATGTCGTAAGGATGCTTTGTCTATTCCTCATAGAAACATTCTTTTTCGAGGCAGGAGGTGAACGAGTGAGATGGGGATTCCTCTAATATATAGAGGACATAAACACTATGCGGGAATATTGTTGGGATAAGGCAATAGTGCAAAACCTGATGAACTCTATAGGTAAATCAAATGGAGACCCATCGAAGGTTACCGACTGCACAACCCTTCTGCAAGTAACAAACCACAGTGTGTAAAAAAAAGTAATTGAACGAATTAAATAATTTTCTCACATTTTTGTGAGAAATTCTATGTTATATATTGTACCATACATAATTTGTTTGATTGAGAAATTCTTAAAAATTAACTGGGAAATTTCTCATTAAATTTCTCAATTAATAATGAGAAATTTATCCATTTTTATTTATTCAGATGATACACCCTTTAAATGTCTTCTTTAAATTACCAAAAAACAATGTTTTTGCAATTTCCACTTATTCGTTGCAATTTCTCACTTTTCCTTTTAACAACGTAGCTTCCATTGTTTGCACAGTTATGGCTATCTGAGCGCTTGAAAGACTTAAACACAGGCGAGAATGATTCGAATGAAAAACAAAGGCATCGAGACTAGTAAAAGACAAAAATTCCCCGTTTCGTCAAGTGGGACTTGATAAAAGTTAATAACAAACTGAGACCCAAAACCATAGCAACATTCTAGGTACAAAAAACAAATTAACAAAGTGAGAAATTTACATATAATTGTCACATTTTTTTTAATTGTACATGTAACTATGCAGATGGATGATGTCCCATTGGAGAAAAGTCTGCCCAACCATATCTAATACAGAATATCTGACCATACTATGCCAGTCCCAAAATTAAAAATGTCAATGACAGGAGATGGCATCCAACCTGAAAATCTTTCTATAGATAGTGGCCAAACCATATCCGAAAGAAGTCAACAAATTGGGTTAGACGACATTGGATGTTCATCGCCATCTCACAGTGAACTCGACGAAAACTTCGTCACCAATCTAGTAGAGCAGCTTGTGTAGAACATCATACCTGCAGGCAATGTTTTGAAACCCAGACCGTTAATCAAACCGGAAAAATGTCCGGGTCACGGGTGAGTGGTTCAACCGTCGGTCATGAACCGGAATCGAACCATGATGTCATGATTACGTAATTAATATATTTATTTTTAAACATTAATAGTATAATGTATAATTTTAAAAAAATCAAACTATATACGATCAGATATCATTAGCCAAACAGTCACGTAGTCCAGTTGTTAATCTGTAAAGTTGAATCAATTCTAATATGGAATATTCTGGAGAATCATTCTCTCTTAGTCATTGTCTTCATCATTACTTTCATATATATAGATATATATTATATACATGTATAGTTCAAGGATATCTCTAAAATTAGGAAATATGCCAAGAACTTCTAGAATCACATAAACTCCATACCCAAGATTCAAGAAAATTAGGAAGAGGGAAAAAGGGGAAAAGATGATACCTTAAATTCTCATCCATGAAAAGAATCTTCAAGCTCATCCATGAAAAGCTCGACACCTGATCAGGTTCCCGAGCAAGGTGACCAGACAAGTTACATCTTAGCATCTTCAAGTTCATCCCTGAAAAGTTTGGCACCTGATCAGGCTACTGAGCAAGCTGACCCATCCGAGAACCCAAAGAAGACAAGCCCAAGTGCCTCCATTGACGACACTCTTTCTTCCGGGGGCAGAAAAACCAAATACAATCGCAAGACACTCGTGGATGCTGGATGGGAATTCTTCAACAACCGTGAGTTTGACATGTGGCGCCGTTGTGAGGTCTTGGGGCTGAAACTCATTTTGGTGACCTAAATTATTATTATTTTTTTATACTAGAAGTGATCGGCCATGTTCAATCAAACCGACAACGGTTCGACCGGATAGTCTAGCCAGTTCTTCAATTTTGGTTCGATTTTGTAATCAGCAACTGTGGACACGCGGAATCCGTCGTCCACTCCCGGTTTCTGTTTTCGGGATTTCGGAATTGATTTTCCTTTGTTTTGAAATTGATTTGAAAGAGAAAAAGAGGTTTGTTTTTAAAGAAAGGAAGGTCTTTTGAAAACAGATACAGAGTCGCCACTTGGTCTTTAGGGAACCAAGAAACCCAATTTGACTCACCTAAACGGATAAAGGGCACCGACCCTTCATAACCAAAGAACTTGGCTCGGGGTTTTGGTACGAGAGAGGAAGGAGCCTTTGTCGCGACTAAAAATACCCTCAACTCGCCCCGTCTTTCGACGGGTCTCAATTAGCATCCAAATAATCATCTTATACTATGTATGGTTCGACAATTAATACTATGATAGTATATTACATTACATAAGAATCTTGAAATGGAAGATCAAAATATAAGATATTATTCGTAAGATCTAAGTCAAATATCATACAATGTAAAGTGAAAGATCACACAAATAAACCTAGGAAAAATCGTCTAATCACATATCAAATAATAAAGTTTTCCTAATCTAAGGGGACATGAATTGTTCTTGAAACAAATAAACAAAGAGATCAAAATATGCTTAGCAAGCTAAAATGATGCATGTTAATCTTTGAGAAAAGAAGACCTCTCAATCCCCGGGATGGATAAGAAAGGAAGAATTAATCGGTAGGAAACATGAACGTGTGATCAAGTTCATTCCTTGTAATCTTCTTAGATTAGGAGTCACAAAACCCCCAAATCTTGCATGGATGCAATGTATGTACCTAGGATGTGCCAAGGTTGTAGTGTGCTTTGTGTTCATGGATTCCTAGAATGACTTAGAAGTCTAGAATGTGTATGAATGAATGGATGAAATCATCATGGGATATCTACAAATGTAGTATGAACTACTTCCTAAGACACGAACTAATTTGGAGTGCATGTAAGCATCAAATCAAAGTGGAAAATTAAAAGTGTGCTTGCTGTGAATAGTGGACAGAACAGTAACATGATGTTTTGAAAATTGAAACGAGGGGTTAGAAATGTTTTCAAAGCATGATGTTTTATGGAGATCTTCCTTATTGTGTCTAGAACACAACCCAAAAATCCAATCTTTAATAACTATCACATATTGAGAGAAATTATATAAACAATAGAGGTCACTTAGAAACAAAGTCCGTACTGTCGACTGAAATGTTGAAACATCTTAGAAAATGAAAACAAATGATCTAGAGGCCCATTTTATACAGACAGTTCCCTAAGACATTGAAGTTCAAGGGAAAAATAATTTTAGACCACACTTTTTGGAAAGGTTATCTGTAAAACAAGTTGAAAGTACACCAAGCTGCTGTGACAGCAAAAACAGAATATCTGAAGGGAATGTTTGGGTCCAAATGGACCATTTTTAAGTATTTTCAAGTCAAACCAAAAATCATGGGAGTTCTCTAATGAGTTAGGAAGACTTTCCAAGTGGTCTTGCATCCATACATTGAGTATTGGGTTCTAGAGAAATCTTTGAACTCAGATCACTCACTATTTTGACTCACTGTTTTGAAGATTTTGGGGAAAACTAGAGTTTTCTTTCTTGAGATCAAAATTAGGGGTTTCAAGAAGGGTTTTGAAATAGAGGTTTTGAAAGTATATTTTCAACATCAAATAGAGATTATAACCTCTTGGAATATCAACATCAAACTCATCATCAAGAACCCCCAATATTATTGGAGAGATTCATTTTTTATTTGAACATAACCTCAAGGATACCTTGAAGTTATAATCATCATCTATCAAACATGTTTTTGAGGTCAAGAGCTACTATCCATAATGATTCACTCACCTCAAACTTCATGTCATCATCTAGATGATGATGAACTAGTAAGCAAATAAAGAAAATAAAAAAAGAAATGATGTAAGAAGAGATGAACATTGTATATAAACAAGCAAATGAACAAATCAATAGATGATAATCAATGTGACATTGGACTTGTAGCTTGGTGTTTCACTCATAGATATAGACATTTGGACATGGAAGTAGCTTCCTAACTCAAGAATGCTTAGAGAAATGGTGATTGGGTGTATTGATGATGAAGTATATAGAAGAATGGTGGAGGAAAACAAGATTGGAACTCACTTTCTATAGAAAAATAGTAGGAGGAAGCTCCTTTCTCACTTCTAAATCTATCTCTATCTCTCTTTCTCTCTACAACTTTTTCAAGCTTTGCACTTGCCCCCCCCCAAATGAAGAGCAACGGAGGGTTTATATAGGCTTATTTGGGGTGGTTTTGGGATTTATAAAGTGCTCCCATTGATCCCAAACAACTGTGGACATAAAACTACATCGTTTTGGTTTTTAATTAATCAAATTGGACCCCCAAATAAATTACAAAAATGGACTCTGCGAGGGTTGAGTGCCGCCGCGGCACTGTCCATGTGCCGCCACGGTAGTGGCCCAGTGCCGCCGCGGCACTACTCCTCAGATGCCCAGAAAATTATATTTAGGCCCCCAGAGGTTTCGGTATTCGTGAAAAAGCCCTATTTCGTCCGAAATTCACAAAAAAATGCATACGAACTCCAAATTGAGGTTTTGATATACCATTGGAAAGGTAATGGAGTCTATTTTACATAAAAAAAAAAAAGTTCGGAGATAGGTCACTCTGAAAAGTTTTGCGGTATTTGCGATAAAATCCGGTTTGATCGCCTTTTTCGCCTTCGGAAATTCATAATAAAGTCGTTTTAAATCTAAAAATTGTGTGTGATATACCATTGGAAAGCTATTGACCTCTAGTATCCATGAAAAATATTTGAAAATTGTTACGGTGCTCCAATTTCAAAGTCAAATTTTGGTCAAACTGGTCAAACTTGGGATTCCCAGGAAGTTCTGGAAACCTCTAGGAGCTTCCAGGAGCTGACGTTTTCGTTCGATTTTCTTTTAAAATAATTTTAATACTTTCCACATGATCTAGAATGATTCCGGTGAATTTGGACGATTTCGGTCAAACTTGGTCAAACCTTGGTCAAACCGGTCAACGGGGACTTTCCGGGAACTTCCGGGACTTCCGGGGGTCTCTGAGAGCTGACGATTTCATTCGACTTCACTTAGAAACTCATTTTCTTATGACATAGCATGTTTCCAGAACTTTTGGTCCAAATCTAGGAGTTTTCAGGCTTTCAAGGGCATTTTGGTCATTCTGAGCATTCTGAGAGATAGAACTGACTTCCAGGAGTCCTTTTGAGTCTTTTACGATCATTGCGAACCACCAAGCTATGGGTCTCCTAAATCTGATAGCCGAAAAAATGGGGTGTCTACAGTTTGCCCCTCTTTGGCATGAACTTGCGAGGCAACGCATGTCGCAAGCGAGTGCCAAAGCTTTTGAAGAGACAGGACTTTTTGGAGGCTATAGATTTAGGATAAAAAAGCGTTGCAAAAGATGCAATGATGTTGAGGCCAGTGCTGGTTGTGCTCTGCGTGAGCTGCCTACATATCCCAAGGGGAATCAGACCAGGACGTAGTTCAGGGCACAAAGGAATAAATCACATATGCACAACGAGACAGGCAGATGCTATGCTATGAGGATGATATGCAATGCATGGATGTGATATGAATTGTGTCATGAGTCCTATCATACCTAGTGTTCTAATCCTTGTATGAACTGGTGCTGTGGGGTGTACCACTCCGAGTTGACTTATGTTGTGCTAGTGTTTTTGACCGTGATGCAGTTATTGACCCGGATAGGGATACCAAGGTGTGAAGACCCTAGGTCTTGGAGCAAACTTCTGAATTTTGGAAAGTGTGTTTCGCAAGCGAATGTAATCGAATGTGGGGTCCCAGAGGATGTTAATCAAAGATGAAGTTTGACAGATAACCGATGGACATGGAAATCCTGGACACAGAAACCCTAAGAATTTAAGTGATGAAAACCAGAGATGTCAAGCGACGGACACGGAAGCACCATTAATGGACATGGAAGCCCAAGATTTTGAATGAGAACGATGAACACAACACATTTTGAATGGGAGTGATGATAAACTAATGATGATTAATGAACTGACGATGCACGAATCGAGATGACGAGTAGTCAATGAACTATGTGACTGTCATGGGTTGGACCAACGGTTGGACTAACTGTGATCAGAAGAACTGACCATGCACTAATTAAGGTGACGATTCAACAGTGAACTACTGTGACTGTCATGGATTAGACTGATGATGATGAGTCGACAGTCAACTACTGTGACTGTCATGGATTGCACTGACGATGTACGAATCAAGATGACGAGTCGACAGTGAACTACTGTGACTGTCATGGATTGAACTGACGATGTACTAGTCGAGATGACGAGTCGACAGTGAACTATTGTGACTGTCATGGATTAAACTGACGATGTATGAATCGAGACGACAAGTCGACAATGAACTACTGTGACTGTCATGGATCGAACTGACGATGTACGAATTGATACGACAAGTTGACAGTGAACTACTGTGACTGTCATGGATTGAATCAATGGTTGGACTAACCTTGATTAGAAGAACTGACGAATTGATATGCCTGCTGGGGATGAAACCTTGTCAATCTTGACTGAAATGGGCCACTAGAATGGATAATGCACTCTGCTAGGAAGTAGTAAATACGCTCATTGAGTAGGAGTCAAGGTATCATTCTATTTGTGATGAGGGATACAGAGATGATCTGTGGTAGTTAAGGTTTTGATATTGAAAGAGGAGGGTGATCAACAATCACTCATGGACTTATGTTGCTTTAGGATGAAAGAAGGTCATCAACAGCCACTCATGGACTTATGTTGCATGAAGAAAGATGATCAATAGCCACTCATGGACTTATGTTGCACAGATGAAAGAAGATCATCAATAGCCACTCATGGACTTATGTTGCTAGGATGAAAGAAGATCATCTACAGCCACTCATGGACTTATGTTGCATGAAGAAAGATGAAAGATCAACAGCCACTCATGGACTTATGTTGCTAGGAGAAAGGAAGATCATCAACAGCCACTCATGGACTTATGTTGCATGAACGAAGATGAACAACAACCACTTATGGACTTATGTTGCTAGGAGAAAGGAAGATCATCAACAACCACTCATGGACTTATGTTGCATGAAGAAAGATGAAAGATCAACAGCCACTCATGGACTTATGTTGCTAGGATGAAAGAAGATCATCAATAGCCACTCATGGACTTATGTTGCATGAAGAAAGATGAAAGATCAACAGCCATTTATGGACTTATGTTGCTAGGATGAAAGAAGATCATCAACAGCCACTCATGGACTTATATTGCATGAAGAAAGATGAAAGATCAACAGCCACTCATGGACTTATGTTGCTAGGATGAAAGAAGATCATCAATAGCCACTCATGGACTTATGTTGCATGAAGAAAGATGAAAGATCAACAGCCACTCATGGACTTATGTTGCTAGGATGATGGTTAACTTTTGGTGGTTTGGAAAGGGATGAAATTTGCATTCGCCCTAAGTTTGGACACTTCTCATGCTGAAGCCTTGTCTGGTGCAGTAATGATATTTGGTACTCCTGCTTGTATTGTCATTGGAATGCTCTTTATAACATGATTTTTTAAAAAAATCATTATTCGTCACCGTTGACTTACACATTTGAGACTACGACAAACTCTTTTTCTGAAAAAGACTATGACATACTCAAAAATTGACAGACACCGACGCGCGAGGGCGACACATTTGACACCAAAATGAAACAAGCTCGACTTGCTAAAACTCGATGTGCTTTCATCATAAATGATGTACCATTTCTCTTATGAGTTCACTCCGCATAATTTTGATGATAAATCTCATTTTGAAAGTTCTTCCCTATTGATCTAATCAATTCTTTACTTCTCCCAAAATATACTTTGGATTAGTGCCTTAGCTTTTAGAATAAAAGATGCTCTATTTCAAAATTTTCAAAACAACTTGGTGACTTGAAAACTCACCCTTTGGTGTGAAGGGATTGTGTTAGGAAAATGGAGTTTGCCCCTAGTTCATAGGCAAACGAGGTAGGTGACCGAAGTTTGCCCCTAGTTTGGAAGATGGTTGTTTAAAGGTTTTGGGCAAATGAGGTAGGTGACTGAAGTTTGCCCTTTGTATGAAGGGTGGATAGTAAAATTCAGGCAAATGAGGTGGGTGGCCTAAGTTTGCCCCTTAGTGTGGAAGGTGATTTTCTGGCTTGAGGCAAGGACCGTGACTTTAATCTCTCAAATGCTCATAACTTTTGGCTAGGCACCAGTGAGGTGACCTAGCGAGCTCTTTTCTCTCTTTTGTTATTGCTCATCTTGGATTCAGCTCTAACTTTTGCCTAGGCGTCCTTTCGGATTTTTGACCTAGCGAGCCATCCTTCTTTTCTTTTTAAAAGTCTGCCTACGTACCCCCGAGTGGGGATCAGGTCCAACGTAGTTCGAGCCAAGGCTTTGAAAGAAGGGGGGGTTGATTATGATGGTGTCAACTGAACTGATGCGGTTGCCTACGTATCCCCGAGTGGGAGTCAGGTCGAGCGTAGTTTAAGGTAAGGTCTTGAAAGAAATTGGATTGATTATGATGGGGTCGACCGAACTGATGTGGTTTCCTAAGTATCCCCAAGTGGGAATCAGGTCGAGCGTAGTTCAAGGCAGGGCTTGAAAGAAATTGGGCATGAGGATTTTTCAAACCAATCATCAAATAAGTTCAAACTTGAGCCACTTGTGGTAGCTTTAAATAAAAGGATTCAGTTTCAATCCCCCTTTCTTTTCTTTTTCTTGTTCTTTTTGTTTTGTTTTGAGGATTGATCCTTTTCACTTTCGCCTAGCCAGTCAATTTATAGTCGATTCATGTGAGATCTTTCAATCGCAATCTCGAAATTTCATGATGTGCGTGTCAGCTCTCAGAATTTGTTTGTGGTCCTTTCGAGCCCTGTGAAACATGATCTAGGCGCGTTCTAATGACGTACCTTGAAGCATACAATTTTCTTATTTGTTTCATCAAAATTTTCTTCAACCTTTTGACTGGCTAGGGTTAGATTTTGGAAATCAACACCTTTTTAGCTCTCACTTTTGCCTAGGTGCCCTTTTCGGGTTTTCAACCTAGCGAGCTTCTTTTTTTTTTTTTTTTTTTGAAGGGAGAAGAAACTCATTGAAATGTTTGGCTACCAACAATGACTAAGTCTGCATTGGACAGGTTTGTATGACTCTTGATTGGACTGGGCTCAAGGCTTTAAAATGGGGAAAAAGGGTGTTCGGCAAGCCCCAAATCAGTTCCAAGTATGTCTTTTCGAGATTTGAGCAAAACCATCTTTGAATTCTTAAAGTAAGACTATTTAATTCTCGGCTCCTCTTCGGGGTCAGCGTGAAATCGACTTTGACCTTTTTAGGATTCCTCTTTTTTTTTATTTGTTTGATGCAAAAATTTATTATCTGTGATAGTTTGAAAAGTGACCTTACAGTTTAGTGATTCATGCACTTACGGCTATACACATCGGGTTAAGCAAAATGAGATTTCATTCCATCCAAAAGAGAAAGATTACAGACTCATAACAACTTGATGACAAACAAACTCGATCACAAGACTAAACTTGAAATAGACTCCAAACATAGAACAGACACGACTAGACTCGACCTGGTCTCAAATGGAATGTCACAGTGACTCGCTTATTCTTTTTATTTCTTTTTCTAAAGGGCATTTTCATTTGGTTTTCTAGTAAGAGTCCCAATCACCATCACTTCACTTGCACAGGTTCAACATTCATGGTCCTCAACGAAGGGGATCATTTAAATGGATAGGTCAAGGGTTGGTCCAGACCGAGGTAGTGGATTGGATTAGGGTACGGCGCATCATCTAAGAGATCCTGAATTGAGTGATGGAGCCTCTTACAGTTGTCGGTCTCATGGCCTTGGTCTTGGTAGTAATCACAATACTTGGATTCATTGTACCCAGGAGGTGGGTGATTAGGAGGCTTACTGGGCTCCAAAGGTACAAGGTAGCCCTTCTGAACAAGGTGATTGAGAGCGGAGGATAAGCTCATATCAAGTGGTGTGAAGACTCTTTGGTTTCCTTTCTTGTGCCACTTACTGCAGTCATTTTGGCTTGATGACGGGCTTAAGGCATTGACATCTAGGCTCTCTTGATCTTCACCAAAGGTATGGGGTCTCTTCTCCTTTTTCAGTGACCCAGCTCCATTGATCTTGCCTTCACAGATAGCATCCTCGATTCTAGTCCCAACCTCAAACAACTCTTCAAATGTTGAGATGGACTGGTAGAATAATTTTTCATGGTATACTGGTTACAGGTTCTTGACCAGTATACGTACTTGCTCTTTCTCAACAGGCCTGTGGATCATTTGGGCTACTTTATTCCTCCATCTTCTCAAGAATGCAGCGAAGGACTCATTGAAATTATGCCTGGTAGTTTCCAGATCTCGAATGGTGACATCAAGCTCTTGGTTATAGGAGTAGTGATCAATGAAAGTTTTAGAAACATCTTGCCAAACTCGGTTCTTGGAAGTTTCAAGGGTTAGGAACCAGGATAGTGTGGCTTTTTGGAGGGTTTGAGGGAACAACATAGCTATGTGCTCATGGGTGCAGCCCATTGACTAGAAAATGCTCACACAAAACTTCACGTGGCTCTTTGGATTTCCAGTTCCGTCAAAATGGTCGATTTCAGGCATCTTGAAGTTCTCGGGTAGCCTCACCTTGTTGGGCTCAAACAATCCTTCCAGATCTAACATGTAATCGTCGACCTCCTTACTCTTCCTTAGTATGTTCTCAAGCTTGTCGACCTTGTCCATTTTCTCTTAGAGCTTTTTCTCATATACAGGCAGTGGGACCCCTTGAAACCATTCTTCTTCTCCATTATTTTCAAGAGGCGGTCCAAATCTAGGCGGTGGTGGTGGCATGAACCCTGGTGGTGGTGGGAACCCAGGTGGGTACTGTGGCTGCTGTTGTCGAAACTCTTCCATAAATTTCAGAACTTGAGTCAGCCGATCTGACTGTTGATTGATTAATTCAGTGACCTTGGCTTCCAAAGTTTCCTGATTCATGTTGAATTTTCTCGGCGGACTGATTTTAACCAAATGACTGTTCGAACTTCTGACCCAGGATGGGGATCTCAGTGGCTGACTTTGGGAATCTATAATGACCCATAGATTCGAGAGGAGTGTATTAGATTTTGATAGTGATGACTAGAGAGACAATGACAGTGATGTTAAGGAAGATGGACTAACCTACGTATAGACTGACTGAGATAGTGTGCGCAGACTGATGAGAATGGTGCATGCACATGAGACAAGCCTGCGGATGCAAGCCCTAATCTATATGATGCTCCTATTTATAACAGATAGCAATTAAACAAGTAAGGTCCTAGCCATATAGAGTGTGCTAGCCTTACTTTCCAGTATGATCACCAAGGGATAACAGGGATTTTTGGGATATTTTGGGAAGTTTTCGACAGAGTTTCTGGGAATAGAGTTTTCGGGAAATAGAGATTTCTGGAAAGTCTTAGGGAACTTTGGCAGAGTTTCTGGGGAAAACATGTATATTTGGACAGAATTTTTGGGAGAAACTGGGAAATCAGAGTTTCTGGGTGATCTGGGAGATTTAGACAGTTTTTGGGAGAAATATAGGGAAATCTGGGAGATTTGGACAGAGTCTCTGTATTTTCTGAAAAATCTGGGAGATTTGGACAAAGTTTCTGGGAGAAATATTTTTTTTCTGGAAAATCTAGGAGATTTGGACAGAGTCTCTGTATTTTTCGGGAAATCTGGGAGATTTGGACAGAGTCTCTGTATTTTCTGGGAAATCTGGGAGATTTGGACAGAGTCTTAAGTGCATTGAGCAGAGTTTCTGGGAGAAATGAGGATATATGGTAAGGGCAAGCGATGATGGTGATCATACTTTCTAGCAAGTTTTCATACTCCTATGTCTTAGGACCGACAAACAAGGTTTGCGGTGTATGTCTTTGTGAACATGGAGCAGACATCCTTATCATGGTGCCTAGGCAGGTCAACTTAATGTAATCACATGTGAGTGGTTGCCTTGGGAATCATAAGAAAGAGGTTCTGTTCTATGCCACATAAGCGTCTACACCGCGCAGGTAATCCCATCAGGGCATACAGCAGTTATATCACATTGTCCTATCTGAAAAGATAAATGAAAAGTCCTATAAAAGGTTCTACAGGAATCTATATGCAAAGGCTGAGTTTAGTCAAAGAGGGTCCGTTGACGAGAGTTCCAATATACCGTCAGAGAGACAGTACGGAAGTGTTTACTCTTTTTGATATACCTTAGAAGGTACAGTATGAACGGTGACTTGTGCCCTGGCACAGCAAGACCTGAACAATGTCAGCGCCGCATTTCAGACACAGTCGGAGGGGGAAAAATGCAGGAGTGCAATGCGGTGAACCAGACATAGTAAAAAGATGATTTTAAGGATGCTTCGTAAGAGTTAAATCTCTGTATTATTTTGTTTTGAAAATAAATATCCCCAGCAGAGTCGCCAGATTGTGGACACGCGGAATCCGTCGTCCACTCCCGGTTTCTGTTTCCGGGGTGTCAGAATTGATTTTCCTTTGTTTTGGAATTGATTTGAAAGAGAAAAAGAGGTTTGTTTTTTAAAAAAGAAGGTCTTTTGAAAACAGATACAGAGTCGCCACTTGGTCTTTAGGGAACCAAGAAACCCAATTTGACTCACCCAAACGGATAAAGGGCACCGGCCTTTCATAACCAAAGAACTTGGCTCGGGGTTTTGGTACGAGAGAGGAAGGAGCCTTTGTCGCAACTAAAAACACCCTCAACTCGCCTCGTCTTTCGTCGGGCCTCAATTAGCATCCAAATAATCATCTTATACTATGTATGGTTCGACAATTAATACTATGATAGTATATTTACATAAGAATCTTGAAATGGAAGATCAAAATATAAGATATTATTCATAAGATCTAAGTCAAATATCATACAATGTAAAGTGAAAGATCACACAAATAAATCTAGGAAAAATTGTCTAATCACATATCAAATAATAAAGTTTTCCTAATCTAAGGGGACATGAATTGTTCTTGAAACAAATAAACAAAGAGATCAAAATATGCTTAGCAAGCTAGAATGATGCATGTTAATCTTTGAGAAAAGAAGACCTCTCAATCCCCGGGATGGATAAGAAAGGAAGAATTAATCGGTGGGAAACATGAAGGTGTGATCAAGTTCATTCCTTGTAATCTTCTTAGATTAGGAGTCACAAAATCCCCAAATCTTGCATGGATGCAATGTATGTACCTAGGATGTGCCAAGGTTGTAGTGTGCTTTGTGTTCATGGATTCCTAGAATGACTTAGAAGTCTAGAATGTGTATGAATGAATGGATGAAATCATCATGGGATATGTACAAATGTAGTATGAACTACTTCCTAAGACATGAACTAATTTGGAGTGCATGTAAGCATAAAATCAAAGTGGAAAAGTAAAAGTGTGCTTGCTGTGAATAGTGGACAGAACAGTAACATGATGTTTTGAAAATTGAAAAGAGAGGTTAGGAATGTTTTCAAAGAATGATGTTTTATGGAGATCTTCCTTATTGTGTCTAGAACACAACCCAAAAAGCCAATCTTTAATAACTATCACAGATTGAGAGAAATCATATAAACAATAGAGGTCACTCAGAAACAGAGTCCGTACTATCGATTGAAATGTTGAATCATCTTAGAAAATGAAAACAAATGATCTATTTATACAGCAAGTTCCCTAAGACATTGAAGTTCAAGGGAAAAATAATTTTAGACCATACGTTTTGGAAAGGTTATCTGTAAAACAAGTTGAAAGTAGACCAAGCTGCTGTGACAGCAAAAACAGAATATCTGAAGGGAATGTTTGGGTCCAAATGGACCATTTTCAAGTATTTTCAATTCAAACCAAAAATCATGGGTGTTCTCTAATGAGTTAGGAAGACTTTCCAAGTGGTCTTGCATCCATACATTGAGTATTGAGTTCTAGAGAAATCTTTGAACTTAGATCACTCACTGTTTTGACTCACTCTTTTGAAGATTTTGGGGAAAACTAGAGTTTTCTTTCTTGAGATCAAAATGAGGGGTTTCAAGAGGGGTTTTGAAATAGAGGTTTTGAAAGTATATTTTTAACATCAAATAGAGATTATAACCTCTTGGAATATTAACATCAAACTCATCATCAAGAACCCCCAATATTATTGGAGAGATTCATTTTTTATTTGAACATAACCTCAAGGATACCTTGAAGTTATAATCATCATCTATCAAACATGTTTTTGAGGTCAAGAGCTACTATCCATAATGATTCACTCACCTCAAACTTCATGTCATCATCTAGATGATGATGAACTAGTAAGTAAATAAAGAAAATAAAAAAAGAAATGACGTAAGAAGAGATGAACATTGTATATAAGCAACCAAATGAACAAATCAATAGATGATAATCAATGTGACATTGGACTTGTAGCTTGGTGTTTCACTCATAGATATAGACATTTGGACATGGAAGTAGCTTTCTAACTCAAGAATGCTTAGAGAAATGGTGATTGGGTGTATTGATGATGAAGTACATAGAAGAATGGTGGAGGAAAACAAGATTGGAACTCACTTTCTATAGAAAAATAGTAGGAAGAAGCTCCTTTCTCACTTCTAAATCTATCTCTATCTCTCTTTCTCTCTACAACTTTTTCAAGCTTTGCACTTGGCCCCCCCAAAATGAAGAGCAATGGGGGGTTTATATATGCTAATTTAGGGTGGTTTTGGGATTTTGAAAGTGCTCCCATTGGTCCCAAACAACTGTCGACATAAAACTACACCGTTTTGGTTTTTAATTAATCAAATTGGACCCCCAAATAAATTACAAAAATGGACTCTGCGAGGGTTGAGTGCCGCCGCGGCACTGGCCATGTGCCGCCACGGTAGTGGCCTAGTGCCGCCGCGGCACTGCTCCTCAGATGCCCAGAAAATTGTATTTAGGCCCCCAGAGGTTCCGGTATTCGCGAAAAGCCCTATTTCGTCCGAAATTCACAGAAAATGCATACGAACTCCAAATTGAGGTTTTGATATACCGTTGGAAAGGTAATGAAGTCTATTTTACATTAAAAAAAAAAAAGTTCAGAGATAGGTCACTTTGAAAAGCTTTGCGGTATTTGCGATAAAATCCGATTTGATCGCCTTTTTCGCCTTCGAAAATTCATAATAAACTCGTTTTAAATCCGAAAATTGTGTATGATATACCATTGGAAAGCTATTGACCTCTAGTATCCATGAAAAATGTTTGAAAATTGTTACGGTGCTCCGGTTTTAAAGTCAAATTTTGGTCAAACTGGTCAAACCTGGGATTCCCGGGAAGTTCTGGAAACCTCTAGGAGCTTCCAGGAGCTGACGTTTTCGTTTGATTTTCTTTTAAAACTCATTTTAATACTTTTCACATGATCTAGAATGATTACAGTGAATTTGGATGATTTTGGTCAAACTTGGTCAAACCTTGGTCAAACCGGTCAATGGGGACTTTCCGGGAACTTTCGGGACTTCCGGGGGTCTCTGGGAGCTGACGATTTCATTCGACTTCACTTAGAAACTCATTTTATTATGACATAGCATGTTTCCAAAACTTTTGGTCCAAATCTAGGAGTTTTCAGGCTTTCAGGGGCATTTTGGTCATTTTGAGCATTCTGAGAGATAGAACTGACTTCCAGGAGTCCTTTTGAGTCTTTTACGATCATTATGAACCACCAAGCTATGGGTCTCCTAAATCTGATAGTCGACAAAATGGGGTGTCTACAGCAGCGGTTTCTGATTTAAACTAAACCATTGTAAGGATCGATTTTCAATTTTTCCAGTCAAATCATCTGGTTCAGTCCAGTTACGATCCGATCCTAATTAGGAAATTCCACTAATTGAACCTAG
Organism: Hydrangea macrophylla; assembly: GCA_033977485.1. Taxonomy (NCBI): domain Eukaryota; kingdom Viridiplantae; phylum Streptophyta; class Magnoliopsida; order Cornales; family Hydrangeaceae; genus Hydrangea; species Hydrangea macrophylla. The sequence continues at coordinate 78,736,952 of CM066984.1, read as the reverse complement.
CTAAGGATATGGCGAACTAGGCAATGAATTCAAGGACAGATGTCAAACAAATTCACACAATGCTCCAAGGAATGATAGGAATTAGGAGTATAAAGCCCTGCTTGTCAAATATCAAAATCTAGTTGACTTTATCGACAGTGAAGCTTGCACCAAATACACCCATCCAGATATGGGGATTAAAACTTTAAAGAAAAATAATGAGGTCTAAAAAATCAGTTGGAAATAGTGAGCAGAAGAGATAAACAAACAATGGAAGTCTTGCATTCTGACTTGGCAACAAAGCAGAAAGACAGAGAAAGGTTGGAATCAGAATTGAGCAAGCTGTGGAGCATGTCAACACCACAACCAGTACGTATTATACGAACCTAAACATTTACACATAAAATATATTGTAATACCCTATATTTTCGAATACATGGTTATATAAATAAGACCGTGTATGCTTTTGTGAACCCTTAGTGTAGAACTTTTCTCAATCAATCAAAGTCTTCTCAATCGATTAACCTTGTTTCTTTCTCAAGCGATTGAACTATTCCCAATCGATTGAACTTGTTCCTTCTCGATCGATCGAACATACTTTAAGCAATTGAAACTCGACCGACCTAATTCTGTGACATGGACCCTTTCTCAAGTGATTGAACTCTTTCCAATCGATCGAACCTTGACCGAACCTTAACCGACCTGTTTTCAAGCAATCGAACCTACTTCAATCGATTGAAAGTGTCAGATTCTTTTCTTACGTGTTTTCTTCCTGCCTCTCCCACTTATCTATATATATGGGTGTGTTAATTTTGTGTATAGGTGCTTGGCAGTTTAGAGATTAGAGAGAGAGATAGAGAGAGAGAAAGATCGTTTGTATGTGGGTGTGTGTTACATATATACATATATATATATCTATAACCGTGTATGTGTGTTATATATATACACCCTCTCAGGTTAGGAAAAAAGAAGAATGAGAAAGAAAAAGAAGAGGGGGACAAACAGAGGAAGAGAGACAAAGAAGAAGGAAGAGTGGAGAAGAAAGAGAGAGAAAGCTCACTATAGCCAGCGCCGCGGAGCTCGAAATGCCATCTCCGGAATGCCGGGACAAGGTGAGTTCATTAACTCACTCAAAGAATGATTATAGGATAATTTTTGTATGTTTAGAATGTGTTTATAGCAACCCTGAGACCCCTGCTCGTCTATGCCAATTTCTAGGTAGAAGACGACTCTCGAGCGATTAAAGTTGTTGTTTCCTCAACCGATCAAAAGGACTTTGATCGATCGATCGAACCGCACCGAACATGATTAATTCTTGTTGTTTATAATATATACTATTTAGCTATTTAAATCTGGATCCATGCTATCAGTATGCGATATTGTAGACTTAAGAGATAATGCAACATTGTAACAAGATGAACTATTTAATTGTTAAATGATGATGATGCTACTAAACTGAATAGTAGAACGGAATACTACTGCATGCTACTAACGAGTTAAAGAATAGTTATGATGAATACAAAGCATGTGATAGTCCTGCTATCTAGAGTAATGTATCTCACGACATGTGGTAAGCATACATGGGATACTGGTATGAAGAGATAAGGGGATATGATGAAAAATGGGATATGTGACTTATGAGGAATATGAGATATATGTACTTTGGATTTGTGGGATCAACGGCTAACGAGTCAGGTGGTCATGGGACTGTTAGAGTTCCTAGTGCATCTCTCATTGTTAAATACGTCCAGTGATGCGTATACACTATTGAAGACGTCCAGCGTACTATTGAGGATTACGTCTAGCTAGTGCCCTATTGTATTCTCACCGTATGAACGACCAATGAGGATATACACATCATAGAAGACATCCGATGTGCCGCTTCTATCGTTTATAGATAGGATGTACTGTGTAGACGACTGGTAACATGTCAAGGGATCGTGTGAAGTAGGACACCACCGGGTAAGCGACTGGTGTGGCCTACTGGCTAAGTTATGTGATATCAAATTTGTATTATTGTATCAACATATGCATACGGATGAGAATAAGTATACGGATACGAGTATGAATATGGATATGGGTATGGATAGAAAGATGATGATTCAGTCGTGGATTCAACGTCTCGGCGTAAAGGTAGCAACATGGGTTGCATGCATGGATGTGATGATACTAGACATTGAGAAGCATGATGAGATATTATACCATGATCTTTATCTTTGTCACTACTTAATATGTTTCCTATTATTCTATTTATCTTTGATTTCAAATGTAGTTTCATGAGACCTCTGCTATGTCCGTGAGTGACGTCATTGATAAGAGATTAACTGCATTTTAAGATGCTGAACAATAACAGGTGGAGGATGTGTTTGATGTACTCGCTCAACTTTGTATTCAAAGCTGATAGCATTTATGCCCTGGACATTCCAATGTCTAGAGCTTCGCATGACTTAAGGATAAGAGGCTGATGTTCCGCCAGATGTGGAGTTGAAGGCTTGAAGATGAAGACGTGCTGCTTTGTAATAGTTAGTTTGTATAGCTGTTGTACTTCTGTTAATATTTGTTGTAGGCCTCAGACTCTAAGTCAGCTATTGTAATAGATTTAGTAGACTTTTATAATTGATACTTGGGCATATGTTGCTTCCAAACCTTTTATATTTTTGTTGTAGCCTCTGATTATATTAATAAGATATATTCTATGAATCGCATCTTCCCATTGTGGTTATTAGTTTGAATAGATGACAATGCGATTATTCATCAGTCATAGGCCTACGAGAACAAAAAGGAATTTATTTTCTCTATTTATGCTTCTCTGTGGTGTGACAGAATTTTTGGTATCAGAGCCTAGGTTTTAGTTGCGAACCGCTTGTCTTTTATGATTCGAACCTGAGTTCTAAGTTAAAATCAATAGCATGAGGATTAGCTGAGATAAGATAGAGCTATTATCTTTGCACGTAGACGAGAAGTTTGAAGAATCCATCTGAGAATATTTTGTTAGAATGTAGTCACTGCTGGAGCCGATACGAAATCGTTAGAACCATTGATAGCTAAGTTCATGGAGAACAAGGCATCGAGAGTTAGTTGTGGTTTTGGAGATCATACGTGTAGAGCCATTGGATTTTAGACAATGACAAATTCCTTAAGTGATCTCGGAACATATGACCTAGAAGTAGAAAAAGGCTAAGGATAAGATTATTCTGTTACCTTGAGTCATATGTTAGTTGAGTGGTCTCACATGTTAATTAAGTAGTACTCGTAGTTTGGAACTTGAGAATAGAAATAGAATGTTTAGATTTGATGCTACGCGTGCTGTCCTTTCGTGGCCTTTGTTGCGAGCATAGATACCTTTGAGCATACCTGGTAGGTAGACTGGCCTCTGTGGTTAATATTATTATTTATGTGAGGTATTCATATTGCTTGATGGGATCTTATTATGTAGTGGTACTATATATTTGTTACTGCAAGTTCTTGCTTGAGCTGTAAGATAGAATGCGACTGACCGAGTAGATTTTCATTTGTAGGTAGAGACACCAAACACTACCAACACTAGTTATAGTTAGAACGACTCGAGGGAACCCGGGCCAACTGAATGAAGTACTTGATGTAGTACTCCTGAGATAGATCTAATAGGAATGGTCAGAGTTTTCATCCATCGCACGGAACAAGTTATCAATCGTACGGATCGTGTCATAGGCAATGAAGCACCGGTACCTCAGACAAGAGTCAAGTTGCTAAAGGAATTTCGTGCTCTTTAACCAGGAACCTTTAAAAGATTAACGGGAGCATGGCAAGCTGAGCAATGGATTCTCCATATAGAATTGATATTAAAGACACTCGAATGTACTGACACTGAGAAAAGACATTTGGCAGTATTTTAATTGACGTTCTCAGTTGCAGATTGGTGGGACGTAGTGAAAGCTACGATAGGTGAGAAAGATGTAGGAAGGATGACTTGGGAATCATTCAAGATCCTATTTCTAGAGAAGTACTTACCAGAATCTGAGAAGAACAAAAGGGAAATGGAGTTTATACAATTAGTCCAATGTAGTTTTACAGTGCCAGAATAAACAACTCACTTCGAGAGGCTATCGCAATTTGCACTGCATATGATCAATACACTAAGGATGAAGATTAAGAGATATCATCAAGGGCTAGTTTCGTATATCTGTAATATGACTATAGGACATTTAGACCAATCTTTTGAAGCTTTGGTAGAAATGGCAACAAAACTAGAAGACACAACTCAGATTAGTGAAGGACGACGATCTGATCAAGAATTTCAAGAAAATGATCACGTTCTCCTAACGGATCAGAGAAGAAGGGACAATCAGGTTATGTTGGTAGCTAACCAAGTTCAATAAGGAAACATATAGAGAAGTTACATAGGCAACCGCCAGAAGCGCAAGAGATTGGGGAATGACAAGAAAGAATCAAAACCAACAGCGACTCTAACACAGCACAGAGAACGAGATATCTGCTACAATTATGGAATATCGGGACACCACTCCCAAGAATGTAGAGCATCACAGAAATCTAATAGATGAGTACAGTGTTTTAACTACGGTAAAGTTGGTCATGTCTGTAAGTTTTATCCAGAACTAGAGATGCAACATGATGCTCCACCGCAACGGGTACCACGAGGACAAACTCGCCAAACAAATAATTAGTCTCAACTTAGACAAGGAAGATAGACAAAAGGTACAACACTCGGCGCCTACATTTTGTCTTAGATATGATCCCGATATTGCAGGAAGTTGGCATTCTTTTGATTTGATAGTAAGAGCATTAGATTAATCAGCTCACCCTATAATTTTGAGCCTACACCATAAATTGTAGATATCTGAATGATTCGTTTGACACTGATCGTCAATAGTTATCCAAGAATGGATGTAACATCATTTGCATCCTTGTATAGCATCAATTGTATCCCCATATGATTTCTTTTGCATCCCATAAGACATCAATTGCATCCATATATGACATCATTTGCCTCCTTACACGAAAGACTATACCAACCATTAGTAAGTTTGACAGAGACTACAAATAAAGAATCTCAATTTTCTTGAGACGCTGCCTTGATAAGAAAGGATACACTAGAAGATCACGATTTTATGATAAAGGATACGAGTGAGGCAGAGAATGACAAGCGAGGGTATTTGTAAAATACAGCCGCGCTAAAAGAAGAAAATACACTAAATTAGTTTACAATTCCTTTGTTTATCTGCAATTTGAATTGCAATGCCAATTTGTACACAATTTGATTAAACTACGATAAGTGGTATTGTTTTAGTGGTTATTTGTGCAGATTACTATTGCTGTGTGAAGAATTGGATGAAAATAATAAAAGGAAGTGCTTGGTTTTAATGAAGACAATTCAATCATGAAAAGGAAATTTCGAGCGATCGAAGAAGACTCGAGCGATCGAGGTTTCGATCGATCGAATGCAGTTCAAGTGCTTGAAGATCCTAGAAGTTCAATCGATCGAGAGATGTTCGATTGATCGAACATGGCTTTTATCAGATTTTACGCGCACGCAGTGGAAACAAAATTTTAACCCCTAGCATTTGGTTTTCTTTGTATATATAGTCGTATTGTATATGTCTGAAGAGACGCCCACTTTTACTTTTCATCAGTTTTATAGAGAGAAAAGAGTTTTTTTCCTGCTTTTGTAGGTTTATCAAGATTTATATTGGTTTTGCTTGGATTCTTTTAAGTTTAATATAAGTTCTTCATTCCAGGTTACTTTTTAATGTTTTACTTATATTCTGCTCGTAGTTTACTATAGTTTAATCTTCTAAACTCGTAGTTTTGAATGTTAGATAAGTTTACACCATTAGTTTTTATAATTTTCATGTTTAAAACACAACCAAACAAGACTTTAATGGACTTTTATATTAAAAACAACTATGTGATACTCCAGACTATGTCTGAGTAGTCCCCAGGTTGGGAGATCACGATGAAACCGTGATCTTAAGCCTCTGCCATGCAGCAGAATAATTTCTGTCTTCGATCGATCGAAGTTTGTTCAATCAATCGGACTAGAGACATTGTCGAGCGATCGAAGACATTTCGATCGATCGAGAGAAGAAGATATTCGATCGATCGAGAGCGCGTCGATCGATCGAACTCTCTGATTCTTGAGAACATTCTATGCAGTATTCTTAGACTTTCTGTTTTACAGATTTGTTATCAAACTGTCCCCAAACGTTCAGTTTGTCAAAGCAGTCTTTAAACTTAAAGCCTTAAGGCATTTTTCTTCAATACATTTTGCAAAACACCCTCAATGCTAACACTATTGTAGGTGCGAGTCTTAACTATTGATCAAAACCTTTTTTATGTATTTCAAACTTAATTGTGATGACATAGTCCCGGTCATGAAAGGGCTATGGATTCTTTATCCTAAGAGAAATACGGAATACTATAGAAGATGTACTCCATTGAGCTTCAACGTAATTGCATGGTAGATGGCTAGGTTGCGGTGGATTTGTGTCATCCCAACATTCCCTTTTATTAAGAAAAACACGTTTTAAAATATCACTTTAATTAATTGGTTAGTTATCAGTTTAATTTAGTTTAATTGCTTTAATTCTAGTAGTTACCTCGTGGAACTTTGTGTTCTACACCCTTTTTAAATATTGTTTTTTTATTTTTCTTTTAGAGTTTAATCTAGGTATTTAGTTTAATACCTGCCCTGTGGGATCGACCTGGTCTTAACCAGATTACTACTTGCACGATTACCTACACTTGGGTATAGCACACAAGCGCACATGGAAAAATTCTCGTGTCAAGTTTTTGGCGCCTTTGCCGGGGAAGCGACAAGCTAACGCTTAGATTACCTCAATCTATCCTTATCTATTTCTGTTTTCCTTTTGTCTTTTATTCTTTAGATTAAAACTACTTAGGATCTTTTCTTTTATGTTCGACAATTCCTTTAAAGGAACTTACAGAAATCCACTCTACTCATCTGATTCATCTAGTTCTATTAATCCTTTAGTAACACCAACAGATTCAATGACCGATAATCAAAGTGAAAATGGTGAAAACGTGGTCGCTCCAATTGACGATTCGCTGCGTCCGTTATGTGATCTCATGCAACCCGAACATGTTCCAACACCTTCTTGTATTCTCATTCCACCTCATGCTGGCAAATTTCAATTTCGCAATGGAATGATTCAACTCCTTCCAACATTCCATGGAATGGATGGCGAGAAGGCATATCAACACGTCAAGGACTTCGAGGATGTTTGTAAAATATTTTCACAAAATTGCCCTGTAGATGTGACACGTCTAATGCTATTTCCTTTCACTTTAAAGGATAAAGCAAAAGCGTGGCTGCTCACTTTAAAGCCGAATTCAATCTATACATGGCATGCGATGAATACTGCAGTCCTAAAGAAATTCTTTCCACCTCGCATGACCACGGAGCTTAAATGACAAATCAACTCTTACAAACAAAAGAGCAATGAAACCTTCATCCAAACTTGGGGTGTTTCAAGGATTTGCTTCTATCATGCCCACATCATGGGTACGAGAAATAGCAAACCATATGCTACTTTTACGAAGGGTTAAACGGTGAAACTAAAAAGTTGGTCGAGACCATGAGTTCAGGGCCATTTCTTCGCAAAAACACTAAAGAAGCAGAAGCTCACTTCGAGTGGCTAGCTGAACATGCCCACGAATGGTCCAATTCGGAAGATGTCCCACGTTCACAGATATCCTGTGTAAAGGAGAAGAGTCTATACCAATTAAAAATTGAGGATCATCTAATGAGTAAATATGAAGAACTAGTCAAGAAGGTAGAAGAATTGACAATGAAAGGAGAGAGTTCTAGGCAGGTTTTACCTAAAGAACCATGCGGCACATGCAACATGTTGGGACACACTAATCAATGTTGTCCAAATGTGCCGTACTTTCAAGAACAACCCCCCATGGAAATGAATGCCATGCAAGGGTATAGGGGGGCGGGGAATTCCTACCATAATAACAATCGATGGAATCACCCCGGGTTTGATTGGAAAAATGATGCTAGGACCCAACACCAATATCAACAACAATAGCCCTATAATAACAATAACCAATATCAAGGGAAATACAATAGGCAGTCCCAACCATTCAATCAAAATAGATCAAATAACTACAATAATGCTTAACCCTCTAACAATCAACAGCCAAATGTTTACGTGCCACCTCACAAAAAGGTGCAAGAGGAAGATCCACTCTCTAATGCGAATTTAACACAATAGTTAATTCAAATGATGAGTAAAATGTCTGCGACAATAGAGAGAATGGATGCACGATACGAGGGTTCGAGTGGAACGTTTCCCGCTCAACCACTTCCAAACCCTAAGGGATTCAATAATGGTCCCAATAATCATGAACAGGCAAAAGTCGTGACTACATTGAGAAGCGGCAAGATTATAGGGTGCAATTTACCCCTCTCTATCCCTGAAGAGTATGAAGAGGACGAAGTGGTAAATAAAAGCTAACCATCCACTCAAGAAGAAGAGTTGTCTACTAAAGACAAACTAGTAAAATCAAATGATGACGCTCCTAAAGAAGCAGAAGAAGTTGAGAGAAGGTCCGGAAAGGAGCCTATCATTGACAAATTACCTAAATGCCCTTTTCCTGCGCCTTATCCTCAAAGGCTTAAGAAACCCCAAAACGAGGCAAAGAATCAAGAGTTCTTGGAATTATTTAAATAAGTAAAAATAAATCTTCCACTCCTAGATGCAATCAAACACATGCCGGCCTATGCTAAATACCTTAAAGACTTATGCACGATCAAAAGGAGGCAAAGTATAAAGAGACACGCTTACGTCGCTTGCCAAGCAAGTGTAATCATTCAAAATGAATTGCCTCCGAAGCTCAAAGACCCCGGCACTCCAATTGTCTCGTGCCGTATTGGAAATCAAAGGATAGACAACGCACTCCTTGACCTAGGAGCAAGCGTGAACCTGCTGCCATACTCAGTTTATAAATAACTAGGGTTGGGGGAACTCAAACCTACCCGAGTTGCGTTATAACTGGCAGATAGGTCAGTCAAATATCCTAGAGGAATATTGGAAGATGTCATTGTACAAATAGACACATTTGTCTTCCAGGTCGATTTTGTGATTTTGGACACTGAACCGGTGTCTAACCTATGCTCACAAATCCCGGTAATATTTGGACGTCCATTCCTCAACACCATAGATGCCACAATCAAAATAAGAAGTGGTATCATGACCATCGTATTCGGGAACATGACCTTAAATGTCAAGATATTTTCAAATCCCCGACCTGAAGAATACGAAGATGAGGAAGAAGTCAACTACATCGAAACGGTCATTGAAGATAAGGCTGACTTTGTTGATTACAAAGATCCCTTGGAAGTAGTTACAAACCTAACGATTCAACTCCATTGGACGCTGCCCTAAATCATGTGTGCCTCATGATGGAAACAAAAGAGGAAGATAGAGCTGAATGCATGTGGGTCACACCATATGAACCCTTGCCTCCAAAAACGAAGTTAGCCATGCCTTCGAACTTTCAGTTTCCCAATTTAGAATTAAAGGAGCTTCCAAAAGAGCTCAAATACGCTTTTCTAGGGACTGAAAAGACTTATCCTATTATAATCTCAGCCACGTTGATTTCTGAACAAGAGGATAAGTTAATTCAAAAGCTCAAACAGCATAAGGTAGCATTGGGATGGACTATTGCCGACCTAAAAGGCATAAGCCCATCTGTTTGCGCCCTTAAGATATATCTGGAGGAAGACGCTAAACTTTCGCGACAAATGCAAAGGCGCCTGAATCCCAATATGCAAGAAGTCATCAAAAAGGAAGTACTAAAACTTCTTGACGTCGGGATCATATATCCTATTTCTGACAGCCCTTGGGTTAGTCCAACCCAGGTGGTGCCCAAAAAAGCTGGTATAACGGTAATTCCAAACAAAGATGACGAGTTAGTACCAACACGCGTCCCCACTGGATGGCAGATGTGTATTGATTACCGAAAATTGAATACTATGACTCGGAAAGACCAATTTCTACTGCTATTTATGGATCAGATGTTAGAACGAGTGGCGGGACACAAGTATTATTGCTTCTTGGATGGATATAGTGGGTACAACCAGATAGAAATTGCTCCTAAAGATCAGGAGAAAATGACATTCACTTGTCCGTTCGGTACATTTGCCTACGGTCGTATGCCCTTCGACTTATGCAATGCTCCTGCCACCTTTCAGCGGTGCATGTTGAGCATATTTAGTGATATGGTCGAACAAACACTCGAGGTCTTTATGGACAATTTCTCAGTGTTCGGCCATAGTTTCAAAAATTGCTTAGATAATCTGGAACATGTGTTAGCAAGATGCGAGGACAAATACCTAGTACTAAACTGGGAAAAATGTCACTTCATGGTGACCAAGGGGATTGTACTCGGCCACATTATTTCTGATAAAGGTATCTAAGTTGACCAAGCGAAAATTGACATAATCTCGAACCTACCTGTCCCCCGTATAGTTAAAGACATCCGATCTTTCCTGGGGCACACAAGATTTTATCATCGCTTTATCCAAAACTTTAGTGCAATCTCCCGACCACTGTGTCAACTCTTGGTCAAAGACGCACCATTCGAGTGGTCGGAAAACTGTCAAACATCCTTTGATGCACTGAAAGACCATCTTACCTCTGCACCAATAATCTAGGCACTCGACTGAGGTTTGCCATTTGAACTAATGTGCGATGCCAGTGACTATGCCATTGGTACAGTCCTAGGATAGAGGAAGGATAATAAGCCTTATGTAATATACTATGCCAGCCGAACACGCAACGAAGCTCAAATGAACTATACGACCACCGAAAAAGAGCTGCTGACAATAGTTTTTGCTCTAGACAAATTCAGGTCATATCTGATAGGGTCCCCAATCATCTATTTTACAGACCACTCGGCCCTCAAGTACCTGCTATCTAAGAAAGACGCGAAGCAAAGGCTTATCTGTTGGATACTCCTACTCTAAGAATTCGATATAACAATCAAGGATAAAAAAGGGGTAGAAAATGTGGTCGCTGACCACTTATCTCGGTTGACATTTACTGAAAACACTGAACCCGTACCAATCAAAGATGAATTCCCAGACGAGCAACTGATAGCTGTTTCCAATTTGCCTTGGTATGCGGATATTATAAATTACCTTGTTACGGGAGAAACCCTGAGTCATTGGTCAAATCAGGACAAGAAAAGGTTTCTCTCGTTTGCACGTCATTTCTTTTTTGATGACCCTTACTTATTCAAGTATTGTGCCGATCAGGTCATCAGACGTTGCGTCCCGAACGAGGACATAACTGTAATTTTAGCCTCATGCCACCCTGAAGCCTGCGGAGGTCACTTTGCCTCGCAAAAGACCGCATAAAAAATTTTACACAGCGGTTTCTACTGGCCCACCGTGTTTAAAGATGCTTACGCTTTTTGTAAAGCATGCCAATGCTGTCAAAAGCTTGGTGTAATTTCAAAAAGTAACTCCATGCCCTTGACTCCAATTATCACAATTGAAATATTTGATTGTTGGGGCATAGACTTCATGGGCCCGTTTCCAAAATCTAATAACTATAAATACATACTTCTAGCTGTGGAGTATGTATCAAAATGGGTAGAAATGATACCGATGAGACGCAATGATCACAAAACAGTAATGTCCTTTCTTAAGGAAAATATTCTGTCGCATTTCAAAACCACGAAAGAACTAATAAGTGACCAAGGCAAGCACTTTTGCAATAGGCCTTTGGAATCACTACTTAAGAAATACGGGGTGAAACACAAGATCGCTCTAGCCTACCATCCACAAACAAACGGGCAGGTAGAGTTAGCTAACCGCGAAATCAAGCATATATCTTAGAATAGACGGTTAGATTCAACAGAAAGGATTGGGCATATAAATTGACCGATGCTCTATGGGCATACCGTACCGCTTATAAGACAAACTTGGGGATGTCCCTGTATATGTTAGTGTACGGCAAGGCATGTCACCTTCCTGTTGAAATCGAGCACAAAGCATATTGGATGACACGCTCATTGAACTTCAACATTAAAGAGGGAGGTCATCTCCGAAAACTCCAGTTGGCTGAACTGGAAGAAATACGACGAGATGCATACGACAACGCTAAGCTATAAAAGGAAAGGTTAAAGGCTCGCCACAATAGAACAATTTTTTTAAAATCTTTCGAGACGGGGCAGAAAGTCTTACTGTACGACTCTCGCCTCCACCTTTTTCCAGGTAAGCTCTGATCCCGATGGACAGGTCCATTCCTTGTCAAATCTGTTTTCCACATAGGGTTGTGCCTCTCCCTACTGTTCATGAGTTACTATTAGATGAGAGAGAGGCCCAGATCAGACTTGAGGGCAAGATGGATCGCATGACGACTCTACTTGAGGCTATATTGATTCAGATAGGGGTCAACCAGTCTTTACATACACCTCCACCACCCACTACTAGTTCTTCATCCTCAACTCCACCTCCACAGGTTGATCGTTCTGCTCCATCTACATCCGAGGCACCATCTATTACTGATCCTCCTCCTTCTGTACCGCCTACTACTGTTATTATTCCACCACCTACTGATCGCTCTGCACCATCATCGTCATTTCCACCACCTCCAGTCGAGGCTGGCCCATTATTATCTACACCAGCTGCCACGATTGCGAATGACCCGGCGATGGCTACTACTATTGTTGAGGGTGGAGATGTGGATGTTCCAGATGTGCTGATTGAGATATTATCTGATGTCACCGATGATGCCTAGCCCATTTGTTGTCTCTCCTTTATAGTAGTTGTTCTTGTGGTGGTGTTTTGGATAGTTTGGACTGTTTGGTTAGTTTGGATATTTTGGACTTTAGTTTTATGTATGGATTATAGTATCACTGTTCTGTTATTTCACTCTATTATATTTCCGGTAATTTGTTCTGTTTTATGTATGGATCTCATGCTCTATTTTTTTCATATATCTTTTGATCTTTGCTGCTTGGAGTTTGTATGCTTTCTGTACAGATTGTTACACTTGCGGTTATTACGATGTTATCAGGTGATATCTCTCTATCTATTTTTGAAAATCAACTTCTGAGGACATTGCAATTTTCAGTTAGGGGTGGGATGTAGATAGATAATCACCTGTGCACATTTATACTTAGCAATCTGGATCATGTTATTGCACGTCATACAATCTCGATTAGAAGTTTGAAAACAAATAAATAACAGAAACAGAAGAATTTGAAAATGTTAAAGTTAAAAATTTCAAGCTATTAAGGAATTGTTGAATTAAATTGGTAGAATAACTTGGAATATTCACTCCTATTTAGCTTATATCAAGCAATGACACAACCATTTTATTCTCATCCTTTTATGAATTAAGTTCACGCGTTTTTTCAGTTTCACTAGGATAAATGCATATGTTGACCATTCTTGTATCCAAAATCCATTTGCACATGTTAATAGCTATGCAGAAAACTTAAAATAAGAGTTAATACGACTTTTGTACTCTAAGGAATAAGTAGTGGAAACTAGTTACCCTTAGTGAGCTTTTGAATCCAATCTTCAATTCTGAGGGAAGTATCACATTAAATTCGAATTGCTTTTCTTGAATAAGCGTATTAAATTCGTTGGATAGTCTCTAATTCTTCATTTTGGCTGCTTAGTAGAGGAGAACGTTCAAGTTTTACCAACTAAACTCAATGAACATTGAAGTGTTAAAACTAAGAAGTTGAGAAAATGTTTAAGCCATCATTATTTGCTCCTTTCCTTTCCATATACATGTATCAATATTCCAGAAAATGCGTTGTTCTCAACCTCACACCTAGTAAATACTGCCAAGTCTATTATAAAAATCTACATCTCTAATCTTTTACTTTGACCTCAATGAACCCCATTGCATATCTAATGTGATTAAATTATTTAAGTATGTGATGAGGAGGGAGTAGTTGTGGGAGGGACCGCATAAAAGAGAAAAGGAAAGAAGAAGGAGTCCAGGTTAAAAAATATATATATATATATATATTTACATATGTATATATAATATGAGAATAGAGGATGGTTGGAATGAAGTGAAGTAAAATTACTAAACTCAATCACATGCTAAAGATGTGCAATTTCTTACCCCCTAATTTCTATCCTACTATATAAAAAACCGAAAACTCAAAGCCTTAATGATTTTTAACAACTTAGTTTGAATATGAATGTGTAATTTGGGTTATCCACGGTATTTCGCTCCTCTAGTAAGTAGTATTCCTTTCTTGAGACTATACACTCTAAATGTTCGTCCTTTATTGAGTCAGGTATGAAAGCATTAGTAACCAAACTTTCAATTTCTATCAAAGCTTTCACACCATGTGCAATCATTATTAACCAAGTCTCTGTGAGATGTTCATTCTTGAGTGTAAAAACATGTGAGAATTGAGTTGAAACTACGAGTTCTGAGAGTATGATAGTCTAAACAACTCCAAATAAAGTTGATGTATAGCTGTTAACTTTGCACACACACACGAATACATGGATGTGATGCATATGTTATTTTTATCTTGGCGACATGAGGAACATGTGTATTTCTTTCATGGTTTGAACGAGGATGATATGTTTTGTGGAGCTAAGTTTACAGTTGTATGGGAGGGAGTGTTTACAAGTTAATCTGTATCTTTTTTAGCTTAAAATTAGAGAATTTTGTGGGTACATTCACTGTAAACCCTAACGAGACAACACTCGGCCACTAGGGGGAACCTAGGGATTTAACGGCTTGTTGCATTTGCTAAATGCAACCGCGATTCCTGCAAAAGTGAGTTAGGTAGTTTCTTTCTTTTATTCAGTTTAGTTTGCCTTAGTTGAATTTAGTTTATTTTAGTCATTATAGTATTAGGTTAGCTTGTTTTATTTCTGCTTTATTGCTAGGGACTAGCAAATCGCTAGTTAGGGGTTGTGACAAGCGGGGGTATTTGTAAAATACAGCCGCGCTAAAAGAAGAAAATACACTAAATTAGTTTACAATTCCTTTGTTTATCTGCAATTTGAATTGCAATGCCAGTTTGTACACAAATTGATTAAACTATGATAAGTGGTATTATTTTAGTGGTTATTTGTGCAGATTACTATTGCTGTGTGAAGAATTGGATGAAAATGATAAAAGGAAGTGCTTGGTTTTAATGAAGACAATTCAATCATGAAAAAGAAGTTTCGAGCGATCGAAGAAGACTCGAACGATCGAGGTTTCTATTGATCGAATGCAGTTCAAGCGCTTGAAGATCCCAGAAGTTCAATCGATCGAGAGATGTTCGATCGATCGAACATGACTTTTATCAGATTTTACGCACACGCAGCGGAAACAAAATTTTAACCCTAGCATTAGGTTTTTTTTTTTGTATATATAGTCGTATTGTATACGTCTGAAGAGACGCCCACTTTTACTTTTCATCAGTTTTATAGAGAGAAGAGAGTTTTTTTCTTGCTTTTGTAGGTTTATCAAGATTTCTATTGGTTTTTCTTGGATTCTTTTAAGTTTAATATAAGTTCTTCATTCCAGGTTACATTTTATTATTTTACTTATATTCTGCTCGTAGTTTACTATAGTTTAATCTGCTAAACTCGTAGTTTTGCATGTTAGATAAGTTTACACCATTAGTTTTTATAATTTTCATGTTTAAAACGCAACCAAACAAGACTTTAATGGACTTTTATATTAAAAACAACTCTGTGATACTCCAGACTATGTCTGAGTAGTCCCCAGGTTAGGAGATCACGATGAAACCGTGATCTTAAGCCTCTGTCATGCAGTAGAATAATTCCTGTGTTCGATCGATCGAAGTTTGTTCGATCAATCGGACCAGAGACATTGTCGAGCGATCGAAGACATTTCGATCGATCGAGAGATGAAGATATTCGATCGATTGAGAGCGCGTTGATCGATCGAACTCTCTGATTCTTGAGAACATTCTATGCAGTATTCTTAGACTTTATGTTTTATAGATTTGTTATCAAACTGTCCCCAAACCCTCAGTTTGTCAAAGCAATCTTTAAACTTAAAGCCTTAAGGCATTTTTCTTCAATTCATTTTGCAAAACACCCTCAATGCTAACACCATTGTAGGTGTGAGTCTTAACTATTGATCCAAACCGCTTTTATGTGTTTCAAACTTAATTGTGATGACATAGTCCCAGTCATGAAAGGGCTATGGATTCTTTATCCTAATAGTATTACGGAATACTGTAGAAGATGTACTCCATTGAGCTTCAACGTAATTACATGGTAGATGGCTAGGTCGCGGTGGATTTGTGTAATCCCAGCATTCCCTTTTATTAAGAAAAACACGTTTTAAAATATCTCTTTAATTAATTAGTTAGTCATTAGTTTAATTTAGTTTAATTGCTTTAATTCTAGTAGTTACCTCGTGGAACTTTGTGTTCTACACCCTTTTTAAATATTAATTTTTATTTTTCTTTTAGAGTTTAATCTAGGTATTTAGTTTAACACCTTCCCTGTGGGATCGACCTGGTCTTAACCAGATTACTACTTGCACGATTACCTACACTTGGGTATAGCACACAAGCGCACACAGAAAAATTCTCGTGTCAGAGACAACACCAAAATTACAAAGAGTACCATAAAAGATCACTTTTTTACACCAATTGCTTGTTGCTTTCTTCCAAACAAGATGTTATAAATTAAAATGACTCATGAAAATTAGTATATAGCCCTGCCTAACCTATGTAATTAGTACGAGGAACCAGAATGAGTATTCAACGGATGGTCCAACCTCCAGAGATGATTATATCAATAGTAAATGGGAATTTGGAGACGCATGAGAAAGTTTAACTAACCAATGATGCCTGGGTCACAATAGTTCCAAGTCAACATACTAAAGGATGATGGTGACAACACTGGAGATAACAAGGATGTCATAGAATGTCGTGTGCAAGACTGGCTAAGGACATTGATGATCATAACAAGAAGTCCAGAGATAAGAAACACTCACCTGATGATGCAGTGGAGACATCGTTGGCACAGTGGGAAGCATCTTTGAAGACGGGAGTAGACGGTAACACTTCACTACGACTTAGACGAGATTAGAACACTTGATCGATAGAGCCCTTATACCGTAGAGTTCGACCTGAAGAAAGAACCTTGTGTGTTTGGAGACTAGCCGTTTCAGATTTTGTAAGATGGTTAGATTGTGCTACAACCTTTTCCTGAAATTTGACATACGAATTTCATATATCTAAACTCTGAGATTGGTTGCTGTCACCCTAGTATTCATACATCGTTAATATTTTTGTATCGTGTGGTTAGAACTTAACAAGTTAACCGTTGATGTAATCATTTATGTAAAATGAGAACTTAAGCAATGTGGAGTATGTCCTAAGATGAATTTCTTTTTGTTTTAGTACTACTGCTTCAGATTTCGAGGACGAAATCTTTTGAAAAGCCGTGGATAATGTAATACCCTGTATTTCCCAATGCATGGTTATATAAATAAGTCCCTGTATGCTTGTGTGAACCCTTGGTGTAGAGCTTTTCTCAATCGATCGAAGTCTTCTCAATCGATTGACCTTGTTTCTTTCTCAAGTGATTGAACTATTCTCAATCGATTGAACTTGTGCCTTCTCAATCGATCAAACATACTTCGAGCGATCGAAACTCTGCCGACCTAATTCTATGGCGTGAACCCTTTCTCAAGCGATTGAACTCCTTCCAATCGATCGAACCTTGACTAACCTACTTTCAAGTGATCGAACTCACTTCAATCGATCGAAAGTGTCAGATTCTTATCTTATGTGTTTGCCACCTACCCCTCCCTCTTGTCTATATATATATATGTGTGTGTGGGTGTGGGTGTTTGGCAATTTAGAGATTAGAGAGAGAGAGAGAGAGTTTATGTGTGTTATATATAAACATATATATACATATACATGTGTGTTATATATATACATATATATAACCGTGTATGTATGTGTTATATATATAAACACTCTCGGGTTAAGAAAAAAGAAGTAGGAAGAAGAAGAAGGAGAAGAAGAAGAGAGGAAAGAAGAAGAGGACAGAGAGAGGAAAAGAGACAGAGAAGAAGGAAGAGGGGAGAAAAAAGATAGAGAAAGCTCACCATAGCCGCCGCTACGGAGCTCGGAATGCCATCGCTGGAACATCGGGACAAGGTGAGTTCATTAACTCACTCAAGGGATGATTATAGGATAATTTCTAAATTATAGGATAATTTCTGTATGTTTAGAACGTGTTAATAGTAACCCCTAGACCCCTACTCGTCTGTGCCAGTTTCTAGGTAGAAGACGATTCTTGAGTTCAATCAATCGAACCTATTATTTCTTCAATCAATCGAAAGGACTTTAATCGATCAAACTTGCTATTTCCTTAATCGAACGAAAGTACTTCGGTCGATTGAACCTCACAGAACATGATTAATTCTTATTGCTTATAATACATATTGATCCATGCCGTCAGTATGCGATATTGTTGATTTAAGAGATAATGTAACACTGTAACAAGATGAACAATTTAACTATTACATGATGATGTTGCTAAACTGAATAGTAGCATGGAATACAACTCCATGCTAATAACTAGGTAACGAATAGATATGATGAACACAGAGCATGTGATAGTCCTGCTATCTAAAGTAGTGGTCAGCATACATGGAATAGTAGTATGAAGATATAAGGGGATATGATGAGAAATGGGATATATAACTTATGTAGAATATAATATATGTGTACTTTGGATCCGTGGGATCAACGGCTGATGAGCCGAGTGGATGTGGGACAGTTAGAGTTCCTAGTGCGCCTCTCACTATTGAAGATGTCCAGTAATGCGTATACACTATTGAAGACGTCCAGTGTACAATTGACGATTACGTCTGGCTAGTGCCCTAATGTATTCTCATCGTGTAGATGACCAGTGAGGATATACACATCATAAAAGACATCCGATGTGCCGCTTCCATCGTTTATAGATAGGATGTACCGTGTAGACAACCAATAACCTATCAAGGGATCATGTGAAGTAGGACACCACCGGGTAAGCGACCGATGTGGCATGCTAACTAAGTTATGTGATATCAAATTTGTATTATTGTATCAACGTATGGATACGGATGAGAATAAGTATATGGATATGAGTATGAATATGGATCTGGGTATGGATAGAATAGATGATGGTTCAGGCGTGGATTCAGCATCTCAACGTAAAGGTAGCTACAGGGTTGCATGCATAGATCTTATAATACTAGACATTGAGAAGTATGATGAGATATTATACCATGATCTTTATCTTTGTCATTACTTAATATGTTTTCTGTTATTCCATTTTTCTTTGATTTTGAATATCGTTTCATATGACCTCTCATATGTTCGTGAGTGACGTCATTGATAAGAGATTAATCGTATTTTAAGATGCTGAACAGTAGTGGGTGAGGAGTGTGTTTAATGTACTCACTCAGCTTTGTATTCAAAGTTGATAGCGTTTATGCTCTGGACATTCCAATGTCTAGAGCTACGCAGGACATGAAGACGAGAGACTGATATTCTACCGGACTTGGAGCTGAAGGGTTGAAGATGAAGACATGTCGCTTTGTATTTGTTAGTTTGTATATCTATTGTACTTATATTAATATTTGTTGTAGGCCTCTGTAAACACCTCGATTTTGACCAAACGTTGAATTAAGGGGAGCGTTACCTCCAAATCCGATGATGACAATGTCCGACTAATCTAGAACTTCCAAAGGTGATTCAAGCTCTTCGAAAGGCTCTACAATTCAAACAAAAAGAAAGAAAGAAAGAAGAAAAAGAGAGAATAGGATAGAACGGCACATTGCATAGATTATGGTAGTCACGGGTTGCCGCTACAACACTCTCTGATTGCCGTACGACAGTCAGCAAGTGTCGCAACGGCATTCACTGGTAGCTGAAAGAATACATCAAATGTCGCAAAAATCAGAATTCATTGAGTTGTCCGCAGAGTTGTCCGTGGCATTCATTGAGTGTCGCATTGGCATTCAAATAATGTAGCGCCGACTTTCAATGAGTGCTGTTCTGGCACTTATTGCATTTTTGTGGCTGCCAACTTTAAAATAGTACATTTATACCTTCAAAAGGACATCTGGGATTAGGATTTTTATTGTGAATTTACTGAAATAACCCTCTAGAATTTGCCTATATATAGGGGATGAATATCCCAATACAAAGGATCTTGACTTGAATTTTTGAATCTTAGAACCTTATCTTGAATCTCTTTGTTTTAAACCTCTTAAAATTCTCTAAACACCATTAGGAGCAAGTTTTAGAGGAGTTTAAGGAAGAAGTTGCATGAGTTAGATGTTGGGTTTGTGCCCTCAAACCATTACTTTATATATGAGACATTGACATTTTAATATATGGATATCAGCTTTACATTTAGTTATGTATGTTTCTTTCATGAGATGATTGTTATCCTTAAGTATCATAGTAAGTAATTCGTGTATGTATGAGATACATACAAGTGAGATACGAATTACTATTTTTTGTTACTTAGAATGTGTCACAGTGGATGATGAGACTGGATATCTCATCAGGTTTACACTATAGCATGATTAACTACCATTGGATGGAGTGATTAATCTCAATCACTAGAGTATAACTCTTAGTTAACATGCTAGTGCTTTTAGTGCATTGACGGACCTGAGCTTTCCTATTGACACTTAAGACTGTCAATCAGTCGATAGGAACTCATAACTTGTATAAGGTACGTGTTCTTAATCTTGAGACGATTATGAACACAGACTGTGGATATGGCTGCTTTGACTTACCAATCAGTGAGGTCTATCGAAGATCAATACCTGGGTATCTTGGGTATGTCATATTCATAGGGTTGTGAACATATATTGTCAAGACAGAATCTACCCTCTGTTTCAGAGTAAGCATTCCCTTAAGAATGTCACCAAGTCGATTACTGAGTACTGTAGTCTTGTTGATAAAAGTTATCAACATGTTTGGTAATCATGAGAGGTGAATGGGACTCAAGGAATACAAGAAGTAATCATGATTCAGGTTGACAGTAACAGTTATCCGACTACCTGAATATGATTACGAATGCTGAAGGTAGAGGGACACTAGTACAACATACAAGTCTAGTTATCGCTTTGGATATGTTCTTTTGCGTTGGAGTTTAGTTATCATTTTTTAGTAGAGTAAACGTTAACTGACCAGTTAGTTAGTTTGCTGATCAAAGAGTTTGGTCACGGTAATTAACAAACTGGTCTGAGCCAACAATAAAGAGCCTAGGAGGTTCCACTCTTAGCTCCGCCGGGATACTTGGAAAGACACATGAGGAAGTTGTCAAGACAAGTTCGATCGATTGAAGTCTTGGCAGTCTCGATCGATCGAGAATGGTTCGATCGATCGCTCGAAGTCTAGGTCGGTTCTGGAAATCTATAAATAGGGCAACTGCGTTCTGGAAAAGGAGTTCGTCATTTTTATTAACCAGACGCTGTAGAAACTGTTTTAGTCTTCCTAAACCTTCCTATCCTCTATATTAGAGATCTCACCATCTCTAATCTTTCCGGCAGGCATCCGCAGGAGACATAAGGGTGAAGACAACCTAGTGGAGGCTGCTGCATCACCAAGGTTGAAGATATCAGAATTGGGTTCAAGACACCAAGGTATAACTCTTGTGCGCATCTATGGAATTAACGAGTAGTAGATCCTGGGCTACCATTAAGTTTTTATAACTTGACTTTTCCGCTGCGCGTTTAAACTTTTAATTTAAACCGGTTTTTCCATCATTAGAAGGAGAAGAATTTGAATCACCTTTGAAAGACTTCTATAGACTTGAGAGTTGAGGATAATTGGAGGTAACCTCTAAGTTAATTAGCCTCTAATTCAAGTTCAATCACAATATATAGAATTCCTTGGGATCCTTTACACATACACCACTAATGTTGTGATTCAACTTTCATTTTATTGATTTGGATCAAAATGACCTTAAGTTTAAGGTTAAATAAATTATGAAGTTAACTTAGATATTACTTGAGCCTTGGTTTTTCTTTCATTTTTTTTTATTATGATCATCTCTTAGGACCCATGAGACTTTCAATGTCTTTCTTGAGTCCTTAGACTTGGAATCCCTTAATCTTCTTGTAAACTTATGATCTAAAAAAGGATTAAAGTTGATATTAGTATTTGATTTATGAGTTTAAACCTATCTCCATAGTTTTTGCTCATTATTTTTTTTTGACATTTCATAAAGTTTCTTCCGTACTCCTTTCAAATCTGAGTATAAGTGTTATTAGTCTCCAAGGACCATCAAGTGGGAGGAGAAGTAGTTTAGGCTAAGCAAAACTTAATGGCTTGATAGCTAAAGTTAACAAAAAGGGGTGCACTTGACAAGGGTGCAGTGAGTTCACCAACCACTTTTGATCAAATATTTTTAGTTAAATAACATACCATTGGAATTAAACGAAACCAATTGGAGAATGTCAATAACACAAAGTTTTACCACTGTGATTTTTTTTTAATGAGATTTCATATTTAAAGTGGTTTGCTCATGAGTTTTGTAAAGCAACTATAATCTGTCCAGAGTTTCAGAACAGCAACACCTTCTTGAAATGAGTAAATCATAATCTTAATTAAGCATTATTGGCTCCAAATAATTTTTTCTATGAATTTTAATGTGTTAATAAGATCTCCTAAAAATATTAGAGTCTTTTAGATTTGTTTACTATTTTTAGAAAATCATGTAAGAACTCTGGATAGAGAGTTGCAAATTTCTGAGTAATGTCTAGTGTTTGTCTAATTCCCAAAGATTGAACCGTTGATCTTTGATTTTTCTTTTTGGGTTGGAAACTAGACTTACAGAGGCATCTTGTGTCCAAAATTCATTGACATCAAACCATGAGAACCATGCTTTTTCAATTTTTGAAGTTTTGATATGCTCTCTGTAATTTTCAGAATCTTGTGACAGATTTGACAAACCTCGTAAAGAATAGCTCAAATGATATTTCCATGATCTAAGGCTTAAACCATGTTTCAATAATGATTAGTTAAACTTAAATCCAGAGGTTAAATGATCCACATCAATGAATAAGTTTATAGCTTACTCTTGTTCACATTCATGTATTCATATACATTCATCCGTGTAGATTGATACTTGTAATTAGAATTCATTTTCTACTAGGATTAAATTTAATTAAACATAATTATGAGTTCCTTGTAACCATGTTGGGATTGTATCATCTCTATATAGACATTGCATTGGTTCCTAGTTGAGACTTGTATATCTATAGAAGTGATGCATTTCCAACTAATTAGGAGGAATTCATAATTATACCAATTCTTCTATATTTGATAAAATTAAGCTAGGAGTTTAAGGATGTTATTTAGAATCTCATATTATATCTTGTATATCACGTGGACTAACCCTCTGTTTTACAGCGCTATTGAGGTATGATTACTCAAACTCCTCTTTAGTCTATTTGATTGATTTTTCGACTTCATGCACGATACCTTAGAATTAGGATTTGCCTTATGTGTATATATACATCAGAGACCCTTTTTTAGTATTTGAATTTTGTGTATGCATTGCACATTTCTACATTCGCGGTTGGATCCCGGGTAACTTCTCTTGTTCCCTATCACATGTCATATCACTTGCTAATTGGATTATGTGGTTTTGAATTACATCTTACCATTAGCAATTTTACACCCTTTGGATATGCTTTTGTAATATATATCTATATCTATGTATTAGTTGAGGGCATATTTAGATTAATAATTTGATTAAAAGGATGTTGAGTAGAGGCATATCGTAAAATAGGATGAGAGGGGGTGTTTTAATCCGCCAGGCTCCTTCCCTTCTCATTCCATAATCCCCGGACCTAGAAATCTCTAGTTTCCAAAAGATCGATTTGCTTTCAAAATGGTTTCTTAATTTTTCCTTTTAAAAATTGAATGGTGACTTGTGTTTTGTGTTTTGTGTTTTGAATTTAGAAAGAAATTTAAAATGCTATAGGCAAGAAGAAAAATCGCGGTATCCATAATCTGGCGACTCTGCTGGAGATCGAACCCAGAATCTCTGGTTTCGCAGACCATAATTTTTTATTTTGGGTTCACTCGAGGATTAGACTTGAAAGCATCCTTTTAATCGAATCAGTTAATTTTTTGTGTGCTTGTTGCATTTCACTTGCATGTCCAGCCAGTCGATTACATAGAACTATGACCTTGGAGGCTCGGGCAACCCGGTCGATCAAGCTATCATGGGACTGTGTGATCACCCTTGATCTCATACCATGATTTGGTATATGAAATATCCTATCGGCTGTTTGTCAAGGGCCCCTTATTTGACCAAAATCCAGCCTTTGCATGGTAGTTTCTGTTAGAACCTTTCAAAACTTAGGAAATTAATTCTTGATTAGGATTTATGTGCTAGGAAGTCTTGTATGCCCGGAAGGGATTATTTGGTATGATGACGATGTTCACTTAATACGAGGCATGTAAACTCTTAATCACTTTTGAGCAATTCCTCTTCATGTCCCATGACATTTGGGAACCTGCTTAATTTTTATTATAAGATTACATCTCTTGTATCATGTTTAGCTAAGCATCATTGACCTTGTATGTATCCGAATTCATGAGAGATACGATGATAACCCGATCGTTTGATCCTTCTACCCAAAGAATTTTAAATCCATCTTTGTGAGCAAACAATTTTTGTCATCTTTATTCCAAAGTTTCAATCGCTCTTTCAAAAATATTTGAAATTAATTTTTTTTATTAAAGCCCCAAACTAATTTTTGATAAAGTATATTCAAAGGAAAAATTCAAAAATTTTGAGAATTATTTTTGGGAGAAATGCTTTTCAAATGAATTTCAAAGCAAAATTTCAATCCAATCATCTTTATTGAGAAATGTCTTCACATCCTCGTTTTCAAATAAAAGATTCAAAATTCTTGAGAAATTGTTTTTGAAAGATCTCAGCATCTAAAGAAATGCTTTT
The DNA here is from genome assembly GCA_033977485.1 of Hydrangea macrophylla. Classification (NCBI taxonomy): domain Eukaryota; kingdom Viridiplantae; phylum Streptophyta; class Magnoliopsida; order Cornales; family Hydrangeaceae; genus Hydrangea; species Hydrangea macrophylla. Next base: position 78,711,985 of record CM066984.1, on the reverse strand, counting down.
CAAATGAATTTCGGAAAATTTTAAATACCCGACCTTTGAAAGGGTAGTGAGGATTGCAATGAGAGGAGAAATTGGCACATTTGACATGAGTGAGGATCTGATATGCCTATGTGTCTATTTGTTAGGGTTAGAATTTTTTTTCTTTTTCATATAGAGTAGGCTCACATGCACACATGCATTGCATCCGTGTGACATATGAACCATTCATTAAAGATTTACCATATATCTTTTAAAAAAAATAATAATAAGAGAAACAACCAAAAGTTTTTTTGAGAAAAATCATTAAAATTCTTTTGTAGGGCAAAAATAGCATCAAGTTTGGGCACGGTCTGGTTTAGAGGTCCCACAGCAAGGTTAGTAAGAAGGAAAGGTAACATTAAAATGGCAGACAAAAGGAATGATGGGGAAGTAGCAGAATTGAGGGCATTGGTGGAGCAACAAGCAGAGCAGATGAGGAGGCAGGTCAAAAACATGAACCGTATGATGGTTATGATGGAGAGAATAGCACGCCCACTACCAGTTGCAAATCCACCGAATATCAACCCGCATGTTGCAAGAGAGGAAGGTCGGTATGATGACCCAGAGATGTCGAGGGCCGAGGTTCTCAAAACAGAAAGAGAAAGGATGGAAAGAGAAAAGACTGAAAAAGAGAGGTAATGGCTAAGAAGATAGAAAAATTGGAGAGGGTAATGCGCAAGGCTCATGGGATTGATACTTATCTGATGGTGTCACGCCCCGGAACAGCATAAAGAGATAAATATAAATTTCCTTTATGGGTCTATAGGGAATGATGGGTGAATGTCACTAACTTTCCACACCACGCAGTTCTAGAAAACAAAAAGAACAACCCACAGTAATATAAGGGAAACATATTATATTACCAACATCCGAGTTATTACAACAGTACAGCTACAGCGGAAATATATAAGGTTTGGAAGCAACATATGCCCAAGTACCAAATATAACAAAACAACTAAATAGAAAACAGAAACTAATAACTATCTCTAAATCTTCAGCTGGCATAAACATTAGCATCGTAACCCTCCCTGGCATAGCCATCATTAGTGGGGCCATCCTCGATGTACTCTCCTCCTAGATAGGAACTATCATTGTAGACTTTGTCACTTGTAAAATAAGGTACAGGATAGTCTGGATGGGAGAAGGTCCAGGCAATAAAAGCCGTCAGCTTACTGAGAGTTGAGTGAGTATAAACTAACAAGGTACCAGCTATCTAAAGTAAACACAAACTTATGAAAACACGATTTAACATCTTACTATAATAATAATAATATTTTGTTCCTTTATTCAACCTCGTCAACCAACCCTTATCGTCTTGCTAATCGAAGATCGATATTAACATACCCTGACTGAATGTAATAGACTCAGTTGTTAACTTAAGGGATACACCCTCATTCCATCCACCGCTTTTAAGAGCATATTCACAGCTCACCGTATGTCATGGATTCCACGTCAGTCCGCCCCTAGTTTTTAAGAACAATGTATCATGTTCACCGCATTTTAGGGACACAACATTTCGAACAAGGCATATCATCTATTGCCACGACTCAGTGTCATCTACCAGACATCCCAGCTCACCACTTTTAAGAGCATATTACACAGCTCACCGCTTTTAAGAGCATATCATAGAATATCCGGTTTATCTTAGGACTACTTGGTTCAGCTCACCGCTTTTAAGAGCATATGCACAACTCACTGCTTTTAAGAACATATCATGACCAAACCTCTGTTCTCGTACCATTCCCAGAACTTACCAAACCTACTTAAGTTACTTTCTAATGTCGACACATGACAATTCCCAATGTGGCCTGACTACTCTGATTAAAAGAAACGGATATCAAACTCTATACACGAATCAACATATTACCCACGTTGTTACTTTTATCCATTCTGCATAATAATACTTAACTTTGTTGTCACATTATCCCTGATCCACCCCAAAATCGCATAACAGAAGTCCAAAACGAGAAACGAATAATCGAACCTCTAATATAATAAGCAGGCAAAAGAATCTATGTTCTGCCCATACCAATCGATTAGTATAAGGTCCAATCGATTGGGATAAAAATCATGTCAATCAATTACTAACAATGGCAATCGATTGGGAGGTCAATCGATTGCTAATAATGGCAATCGATTGGGATGTCAATCGATTGGAATTCTATCCAATCGATTAGGTCCAAACTGATGGCAATCGATTGGTAATTATGCCAATCGATTGGCACTTCGTCTTCACCAGCAGATTGATAAAACAACATATATAAACGTCATAAGGACGTACTAGTCACAACCAAACCTCATAAAAAACTTGCAAAACATTAAATTAAAGGGACCAAGTGAGTTGGAAACTCACCAAGGGTGTGTTTGGATGGTGTTCTTGAAAAACCAAAGTTCTCTCTCTTTTCCTCTTCTTCTTTATCTCTGCCCACCTCTCTCTGTCTCTTATTCTTCTTCTTTCTTTCTTCTTCTTCTTGCTGCCAAGAGAGTGAGTGTGTGTGTGGATATAGATATATGGATAATTGTGTGTATATATATGATATACAAACTCTCTCTCTCTCTCTCTCAAGGCTACCAAACTGCCCAAGGGCCATAAATGATCTCATATATAGAGAGAGGAAAGGATGCCACACGTTTAATTCTCAAGCAAAGAAGAAAACTTGTCTCAGCTTATGCTAATCGATTGGTAATGATGGCAATCGATTGATAACAGATATTTGAAGGCAATCGATTGGAAAGAATGACAATCAATTTGTATGTTGTCATGTCATTACTTTTAGTCGATATAATGGCAACCAAATTTTACCAAAAGAATGAAAAAGTTTATACAAATATATAGAACAAAGTTTTATTAATACTCTCCGAAAATTCAAGGTATTACAGATGGAGTTAGAAGGGTTGTACGATGGGGTCCGTGAAACGCTGCTTGTCTGTTTTAAAATGCCAATTTTTGATAAGTTTGATAGGACAGGGAATCCTCGTAGTCATGTAAGAATGTGTATCAGAGCCTTCCAACCAAGTGGACTAAGCACTGCTATAATGGCCATTTTATTTCAGCAAACCTTGATAGGGGCAGCCTTGGCCTGGTATATCACGCTCAAACCAAGCAAGACTAGGGCTTGACTTGGATGTCACAATCCGAGATTTGGAAACCACTAGGGAAGGGAACAAGGAATCATTCACTCAGTACTTGAGCAGATGGTCGGGAAAGGCAGCCAAGATGGTGCAGAGGCCGTCCGAGAAAGATCAAATCCGAATATTAATGAAGAACCTTCAACCTTTCTACCAAGAAAAGATGAGGTTTCAGTCGATCAACACTTTCGTTGAGGTTTTTGACATTGGAACGAAGATAGAGGATGCGATCCAAGAAGGGGTGATTAAGAAGGAAGAGCAACCGAATCGATACAGAAGGCTAAACTATAGGTCAAATGGAGGACATTCAAGGGGTCACTCTAGTCCCACCGATGTCAATGCCTTAAGTGGACTGGAAAGAAAATTTGACATAACACCAAAAAGAGGAGGGGACAAACAACCGAGGAAGTTTTCAGATTTGGGGGTATCACTATCAACCTCTCTCGATAAGCTGGTGGCAAAAGGATATCTTTGCCTATTGGAATCTTGACCTTTACCAAGTCAACTTCTACCGAGCTTCCGGGAGGATCTCTATTGTAAATTTTACCAGCAAAGGGTTACTCTATGGATCGATGCACAAGGTTGAGGCATGAAATCCAGGACCTCATTGATAACAAGGTGATATCTGAGCCGCCTGTCAAAACTCCCAATGTTACCAGAAATCCACTACCGAATCATCATGTTGTACCACCACCGCAGGGCCTCTATTTCATAGGGGTAGAAAAGGTGACATTTGATCCATCCAAGTTGATCACAAAGATTGGGGAACCAAGGAAGTATTACCAGTTACCAGAGGATTTTAGAATCTGTATGCTTGGGAATCAATCAGGAGGATGTGGGGAGGAAATGTCAAAGCAAACGGATTGGTGGGTCCGAGAAGCTAACGGTACCAATGTGGATCAGGTAGAAGATGACCTGTGGTATATGAGTGATGAAGAGATAGAAACGGATAAGGAGAATTTGAAAGTCGTTTCAGAGGTCAATAATTTATGGGCAAAAGAAGAAGTCAGTCATCTAACCCGGTCAGGAAGACATTTCAAACCGCATGAGCTAGAGGAAGACCACCCATGGGTGGGAATTAGATAAAGGAAAAGGGAAAATGTATGAAGAAGCAGAAGAGGACAGGGTTCTAAAACAAATAAAGAAAACTCAAGCCAATATCACCATATGGGGGTTGTTGATCGCTTCTAAATGCCACAGGCAGGCAGTCTTGGAGGCTTTGAACCAGTCCGATGTTTCTATCAACACAGCACCAGAAGACCTCGTGGGAATGATCGGCAAAATTCTAACTCTGGCCATCACCTTTTCCTCAGACGACGTACCTATTAGGGATATATATTAAAAGATATGCTTTATGTAGTTGATTTATTATTCATTTAATAAAATCAGTTATTCCATTTCTATGAGAATCTGTGTGGGCAATGTTTGTATTATATTATTTATATAATATTATGCATGTGTGTCTCTCATTCTACATAGTAGGTGGTTTGGTGTGTAGAGTTCGGCTTATACACGGAAGATCAGACCATTAGATATTGTAGAATATAAGATTTTGGTTTATAGTCTTAGATGGGATTGGACACACCATCGGTAGGACTACAGTATGGTGTTGTAGTAGGTTTGTCTTGACTACGAGAAATGATATAGTTGTAACTCACTATGCTAGTACACTTTGTGTATTAAACGGGACTGACTTAGGGTAATTATATATCTTTATACTGACTTATAAGATAATTAATACCTCATGGCTATTATGAGTGCTTATGCTCTAAATCCTAATTTAATTTGTAGACATGTGCATTTGATATTTACACTTTGATCCCTAAAAGGGTGAGATCCTTAAATGGGTCAATATCTCATTGAATTTGGTGACGATATTGATTGTGTGGTGGATATAAATTAATGATGGAATTCATGTCTCAATTTTGGGATTGATGATATCCCCTTGAGAAAGCTTATAAGTTTTGATTATGTCAAACCCTACAGGTGGATTGTGTATCCGACATATCAGATAAGTTAAGCAGAGGATCTCAAAGAATTTTAAGAGATTAATTAAATATGATTGTCAGTAATTATATTTAATTAATGGATATCTGTAATCTTAACATGGGGAGATAATAAGCATTTAATAACATGGAGCTCGAAATATATTTTTGAGATAAAGGTAGGAGTGCAGTTATAATTCTTTAGTGGTATGATTATAATTTATAGAAATAGGAATCTGATTCAGTTCGAATTGGGGTTTCCTAATTCCATAAGGAAGCCTACTCCTTATTGACTTCTTATGGTCCCTATTGTAGCCTATATAAATGCTGCTTGGGCTCTCCTCTCAGTTTGCATTTTTTTATCAAGAGTATTATAACTCGGAATAGAAAAGAGAGCGTAAAAGAGGGACAACAGAAAATAGAAAGGATTTTGATAGAGCCCATACTCAGTTCGATATTCTGGCAATAGAGGAATATGGTAGAAGATCGTGAGCTGTTATCTAGCCCGTATTCTCGATTCATCTACTACAACAATCCATTTTGTAGTTAAGGTAACCCTAGTTCCACCTTGTAGGGTTATTATAGCTTTCACATAAATTTTTGCAGTACCAACTTATACGCGTTGCCAACGGATTCTGGGAACGCAATTTTCCTAACAGTATCCCCTGGATGGCCTATTCACAACAAACCACTATACGTCACGGTTAAATGCTTGGGGAATACCATACTTGCTTGTCTTGTTGACAACGGGTCTGCTTTGAATGTGTGCCCATTTCAAACAGCCAAGCAGATGGGTCTGGAGGAGTCAACTTTTATCCCGTCGGAGCAAAAGGTGAGGGCGTATAACAATACCCAGAGGACAGTCATGGGAATAATCTTCCTCAATCTCACCGTAGGGCCTGTAGAAAAAGAAGCCGAATTCCATATCATGACATTCCTGCTTCCTTCAATCTGCTGTTGGGAAGGCCATGGTTGGATAGTCTAGGTGCCATACCATCGACAATCCGTCAGAAGGTCAAGTGTGTCTGGGAAAACAAAGTCTGTGATATCGGGGACAGTTGGGTCTGCTCGTCTAAAGCTTCATCAAGCGCACTGGTTCTGGAAGTACAGTTACAAGAAGAAGGAACGGGTTTGGGAGGGTTTGAATTCATCAACATGATCGAAAAGGGGAAGCCAAGAGAGTTCCTGCTGCTCTATTTTGATTAGTATGCAAGCCCGTTGGTCGCAGGGATTATGAAGATGATGGGTTTCTTTCTGGGCATGGGACTAGGAAAGAATCATCAAGGCATGTCAGAGTTCCCAGGAATCCGTACTCAGACTCATACTCATGGTCTGGGTTATCAGCCGTCCAAGAAAGAACTAAGGGAAAAGAAGAAGGCCACCGATGCACCACTGGTCCCGTACCAGAAAACACTCAATGGGTACTTTGTGAAGGAGGGAGAGGATTTCTCCTTTTGTGGCTTCCCAGAACCGTGGTTGGATTAGAAAGATAATCGCTTGAACCTAGGTTTTGAGATTTTCTTCCCCCACGAGTTCTCCAAATATGAAGACCCATACCTGCAGGTCCCCGTGAAGTCTGCCACTGTCAAAGATTGGATTGGAGTGCTAGAGGGGCCAGCCATACAAAAAATCTGTTGGGTGAAGGAAGCATGAAAGCCGAGGAAGGCTAAGTAGGGGGTATGGGAGTCGAAGTCGAGAAGAATATGCTGAGGGTATGGTGGAAGAAGTGCAAGAAGAGGACGAAAGGAACGACATGGAAGAATCCGGGGAAGCAGTGACAAGAGAAGAAGCATAATGGGGACAGGGAATTCGCCAGGCTGCCACACTATGGATCTCAAGAAGGGGTTCAACAAAGAATGGGTCTTTGAGTCTAGTGATGGGTATCCCCCTCCCCGGAGTCTGTAATGGCCCAAATGAGGCATCTTACTATTGCTATGTCTGTTGTAATCACCCCGAACAAAATCAATGAAAGTATGACTAATTCTGCTTACTCGAATGCGCTTAATGAATGTGATGAACACGATGATCATAAAATACCAATTAAATTGCAAAAATTAATTGAGAAAAAAAGAGAATCTGCATGTAAAATCATTGAGGACACTCTGACAATTAATCTAGGAAATGAAGATAACCCTCAAAATGTTTTTATTGGCTCTACACTTAGCAATGAAGAAAGCAAAGAATTGATCAATTTATTAAATAAATTCAAGGATGTATTTGCATGGTCTTATAGCGATATGTCAGGTATCGATCCAGAAATAGTCCAACATCATATCCCCCTCTTTCCTAATTCAAAACAAATAAAACAAAAATTGAGGCGAATGAGACCTAAATGGGCACTTAAAGTTAAAGAGGAAGTTGAAAAACAATTGAAAGCTGGATTCTTGATGGTCACGGAGTATCCAGAGTGGATTGCCAACATTGTGTCAGTCCCGAAGAAGGATGGTCGTGTTAGGGTGTGCGTCGATTTTTGAGATTTGAACGGAGCAAGCTCCAAAGACGATTTCCCTTTACCTCATATCAACGAGCTAGTCGATAACACTGCGGGGCGTGAACTCCTGGCTTTTATGGATGGGTTCTCAGGTTATAACCAGATTCTCATGGCGCCTGAAGATAAAGAGAAAACCACTTTCATCACACCATGGGGAACATATTGTTACAGGGTAATGCCATTTGGGCTCAAGAACACAGGGGCAACGTACCAACAGGGCGCTACTACATTGTTGCATGACATGATCCACAAGGAGGTAGAGGTATATGTGAATGATATGATTGTGAAATCTAAGAGAAGAGAGGACACTTAGAGGCATTGAGAAAATTCTTCGGGAGGTTGAGGGAATTCAGGATGAGACTAAACCCGCAAAAGTGCACCTTCGGAGTCACCACCGGAAAGCTGTTAGGATTCCTCATCACTTAGAGGGGAATAGAGGTGGACTCCACCTTAAAAGCCATAGTCGAAATGCAGCCTCCAAAGAATGAGAAAGAGTTGAGGGGGTTCCTGGGTAGGATACAATTCATTAGCTGCTTCATCTTAAAACTCACCCTAACATGTGACCCGCTGTTTAAGCTACTTAGAAAATGAGAGAAGTTCGAGGGGGATACCCTATGACAGCAAGCCTTCGACAAAATCAAAATCTATCTCCAAAACCCGCCTATCCTATCACCGCCCTCACCCAGAAGACATGTATTACTGTACCTTTCTGTGTCTAAAGATTCAATAGGGGTGTATGTTGGCCCAGGAAGGAGAAGAGGGGCACGTGGAAAAAGCCATTTATTATTTGAGCAAGAGGATGATCGAATACGAGCTGGAATATTCACCCTTAAAGAAAGCCTGTTGAGCCCTAGTCTGGTGTACCCGTCACCTTAGGCACTACATGTTAACCTTTCCCGTAACCCTAATCTCCCTAATGGACCCACTTAAATACATATTTGTAAAACTCATCCTAACTAGCAAAATTTCCAAGTGGACCATGATGCTGGCTGAATTCGACATCAAGTATGTCACTACCAAATCCGTAAAAGGGAGAGCTGTCACCGAATACCTAGTCGACCTTGCAATAGAATCCAAAGAAAAGGGTGAGTTCTTATTCCTAAACGAAGGAGTGATGGGGATAAAGGAGAATCTGTGGAAAATGTATTTTGATGGAGCAGCTAACCAACTAGGCTATGGGATTGGAATCATCCTTGTAGCACTAGACGGGACCCCAACCCATTAGCCGTTAAGCTTAAGTGCAACTTAACCAATAACACAGCGGAGTATGAAGCATGCATAGTTGGGATGGAAGCAGCGCTGGCCATGAAAGTGGAGAGGATCGATGTTTTTGGAGATTCCAATTTGATCATATCTCAAGTACGAGGTGACTGGAAGGTAAAACATGAGAAGTTGAGACCCTACCACGACTATCTGGAGAGTTTGAGGGTGTAATTTAAGAAGATATCATTCTATTACCTTCCCTGTGAAGAAATTAGTTGGCTAATTCCCTAGCAACTTTAGCCTCAATGATACAAATCTCCTCTGGAATCACCATGATCCCATTATCCATAGAGATAATAAACCAACCTTCATTTGAGATGATCGCAGCCCTAGAGGATGAAGGGGACGCACCTTGGTATGAGGATGTTTGGAAATACATTATAGAAGAAGAGTACCCCAAGGGAGCTTCAGAGAAGGATAAGAAGGCGATCCGAAGGTTCTCTATCCAATTTGTGATCTATGCGGATAAGCTGTGGAAGAAGTCGTATACCAGGTACAATTTAGAGTGTTTATATAAAAAAGGGAGGCTAAGAGAATAATGGAGGAAATACACGAAGGAGTTTGTGGACCCCACATAAATGGGTATATGTTGGAGAAGAAGATAATTTGGCAAGGGTATTACTGGACAGCCTTAGACAAAGATTGCTGTGAGTATATCAGAAGATGCCACAAGTGCTAGATCCATTCCAACCTATTGCATACTCCGCCTTCCCAACTCTATAGCATGACCACGCCTTGGCCATTTTCTGTGTGGGGTATTGATATCATCGGTGAAATAGTTTCAAAAGCCTCTAATGGACATAGGTACATAATTGTGGCAATTGACTATTTCACTAAGTGGGTGAAGGCTGCATTTTACGCAACTTTGAAGGCTAAAGATGTGGTGAGCTTTATAGAGAAGAACATAATCTGCAGATATGATGAGTTTATTTCAAAATTTGGTAGTCATTTCCAAGGTGAAGTCGTCCCGCTCCTAGAGAAGTACAAGATAACCCGTCATAAGTCATCCCAGTATAGGCCACAAACAAATGGGGTGGTGGAAGCAGCAAATACAAATGTCAAAGCAATCTTGGGAAAACGACAGACACGTATAAGAATTGGCATAAAAAACTATCGTTTGCACTATGGGGATACTGGACCTCCGTGAGAACCTCTATGAGAGCTACACTGTATTCGTTGGTTTGTGGGATGGAAGCCGTCCTTCCAGTTGAAGTAGAAATACCTTCTCTCGGGGTTTTGGCAGAGTGTGAAGTAACCGAACTAGAATGAATTCAGGGGAGGTATGAGGATTCGATGCTATTCAATGAGAAAAGGTTGGCTATAATAAACCATACTCGGGGATATCAAAAGAGGACAGCTCGTGCTTTCAACAAAAAGGTTCGCCCAAGGAAGCTTGCTGAGGGTGAGCTGTTCCTCAAAGAACTGAAAGTGCCTATTTATGACCCCAGAGGAAAATCCCAACCCAACTGGATTGGGCCATACATCATTAAGACTCTCCTTTCAAGAAGGGCTGCTTATCTTATAGACCTAGACGGGGTTGAATTTAAATAGCCAATTAACCTTGATCGCCTTAAGAAATATTTTGCTTGAAACCATTCCTTTCAAAACTTCCTACTTTGATGAACTACGCTTGACCTGAATCCCACTCAGCAATACGTAGGAAACCTGCTCAGTTCGGTCATTAATAATATGCTCGAGTGGCACCCTCCGTCAAGCCTTGAACCGAACTACTGTGGACCTGATACCCATTCGGGGATAAGTAGGCGGGCTCTCGAAAGCCTTCAGTCCATAAAGAACCCAAAGAAAATCCTTGTGCCAAACTAGGGGCAAACTCGCATTTGCCCGAAACCATTTCAGAGCCTCATAACCAGGGGCAAACTTTGTTTGTTATCCGAAGAACCCAGATACTTACCTTAAACCTGTCTCTGGATCCCCTAGCTATCAAAATAAGTACTCTAAAGGAACGAATAAGAATTCATGGTATAGAATGATTAAAGCTCTAAACAAGATTCAAAGCAAAGTAACGAAAAGCCAAAAAGACTTTGAAATGAAGATTTTCATAACCTAAAGATAGATTGAAAGAGTGAATACATCGATTTAACATAATAGAACATTTTTTAAACAAAAAAACATTCTTTGGAAGGAAAAAGAAAAATCACATTCAAAGGCGCAGGAAAGTAGACGGGACTTGTCAGAATTTTTGTAAAATAACACTGTCATGTTATGCTTTCATCTATGTATGTCTATGGAGTCTGTCTCTCGACCAGGGTCTAGATCTGCAAAAGGTACTTAGTAGTAGGAAGAACTAAAGACGGAATCCTCCGAAAAGGAGCGGCCACCCTGTCATACCAAGCCTCAGCAAAAACTTTCACAATGGAAGAATGCATGACCGAACTCCTTGCAAAATCTGCGGTAATGTCCTTAGTAACATCTTGGAGAAGTCCGTACTGATGAACCACTCGGCCAGGCACATAGAAAGTAGTAGCATGTAAGCCAAGTAACCAAATACCAGGTCACCCGGGAAGCCGTACAGCAACAGAACGGTAAGACCATTGCGGACAGATCCAGTAGATGTCACCAGGAGAAAGGCCCCGAAGCCAATCGAGCCAGGTGTCGACAGAATGGAATAAATGGTGAATTTCTATACGATCGTAGGGAAGTAACCCGCGAAGGTGTGAGGGGTGTATGAAGAGATCAAGGCACCCCATAAGCCAAACCTGTAAGACTAAAGGCGCTCTCGAGGATAACATGGCCCTAGCAGCGTGGGCACAATCCAGGCCCATCAAGGTCTCAGCAAGGACCAACATGACGACCCTCTTCATCTCCCACAGATCGCAAGCAATGGGCATGAGAATGTCAGAAGATGACTGAAAGAGGAAGTAAGAGAGTATAGCTACCGATAAAGCACTGCGCTGAATGATCTGATACCCGCCGTCTTAAGGATCCCCCATGGGAGCATAGACAGAGGAAAGACGTTCAAAATCAATCTGTCGGTCGCAATGAAAGAGCTTGCTGTATTTTGGGATATATGAAAAAAAGCGGCAAGGTCCTGAACATACCCGACCTACACTGAAGGAATTGTCAGATTATCAAAAGGATTAGTGTGGAGAATAGCACTGAACTCCTCAAACAAAGAACAGATCTCCTGGAAACCGAGAGGGATCCCAACACTAAATAATGGCTAGAAGCAGCCTTCATTCAGAGACATCTGTCAGAAATAGAAAATGTCGTTCAATCTGAAACACTCGAAGTTGAGCATGTCAATGCCAGAAAGAGTATCCATTCATGGAAAGAGGATTTGGGAGCTAATGGGAGCCATTTGAGAAGGAAGTAAAGGGGGGAAGAGAGTGTTTTGCAGAGTTTCGAGGAAATGAGGGTATAAATAGAAATAGATCTACCCAGAACACAGTGCAGCACTCGAGATACTGGAACGGCACTCACCTGAATGCTACACAGCAGTTAGCAATTGCCGCACGGTAGTCACGAACTGCCGCTGCGACACTTAGTGAGTGTCGCGCATGCTTAATCGAGTGCCACATAGAGTTTATTTTGTCCAGGAATTGTTTGTAATGTTTTTAGCCCACCTGCAACAAGAAAACTGAATGAAACAATAAAAATGTGTGCATCAGATCGCATCACGTACAACAAGACCAAGCCATGGTCATACTCATTCATTCATTCATGTAAGAAAAAGTAATAAAAGCATTCACCAGTCATAGAAAATTAAAAAAGGAAGGACCAAGCTATGGTCACACATACGATCTGCAGTAGGTTATGAGCAATAAAAGCAAGCAAAAGATAAAAGTGGTCATAGTAAAAGAGTATGTAGATGCCTATCCTATCTTGGCTATCCAGGAGCCGTCATCAAAATAAATATGCATGTATATGTACAGTCATCCAAATGTGTGTGAATCCTCCCAAAACACTCAAAAGATAAAAGACATATAAAAAAGAGAAAACTAGGTCAACCCCAGCCTCGACCTCGAGTCTGCGAGTGACACATCTGAGAGACTCCTCCTCTGACTCTGTGTTGCTCCCTCTGCCACCACCACTGCCTCTGCCTCTGCCTCTGCCCTCATCTCTATCTCGTCCGGCGCCTCCATGAGCTCTGCTGGGACCTACCCCGAACTACTAGAGCTACTACTCAAGCTCCCTCACCCGCAAGGTCAGTGTCCTGACCTCGTCATCCTGAATAAAAGAAAGAGTGAGTAATCTAGTCTGAATGAAATAAAAATGAAAAAGTATATATAAGGGCAGTAAGAGTTTACCCTAGCTCTCGCATAAGTGTCCGTGTTCACCCGCGCCCCGTCAGCCTGAATCATGAAAAATTAGGAAAAGATTATAAAAACGAGAAAGAATATAAAATCAAAATCAGTTTTCAAGAGATTACCCTCCACTCTCGGCCATGGATCCACTCTCTCACACTGTGAGTATAGAGCAAGCCCTCATCTGCATAGTCCCGCGGGACATGGTCATACTACAGTGGAATGGTAGGAGCACCCGTGTGGTATCAGGGGATCACTGTCAAGCCCTGCTAGCCTTGGAAGACAGTCCTAATGCTCCAGTCCCATGGAGGCAGAGCTGGAGTCCGAGATGCAGCGAGAACGGTCTGTAATGAAGAAGAAAAGAAAATTCAGAATAATTTGGAAAGAACTAAAAAGAATGAATGAAAAGATGAAGGAAACTCACCCAAGTCACTTCCATCAGGGGAAGTTCTTCATCAGCTTAACAGAGCAGAAAGTTGCATACCCATCTAGAGGCTCTAGGAACTCCTGAATCGAGAACCCGTCCAGGGCAGCCGTGAGTGGACGACCCTGAAGCGTCTCAGTAGCTCTCATAGAAGCAAGTGGAGGACATGGCTCAAAATATCCAGGAGCCATCAGCGACTGCCTGGTCACTCTCTCTCCCAAGTACCACTCCTGAGCGTCGGAGCCATCTAACAACAATCTCATCGGGTCATACCCACCCGACTGCCATATCCCCTGAGGGGCGATCAGAAGAACATCCACCCAAGGCTGCCACCGAATGTGCGGCTCTCTCAAATTCGTTAGGAAATTCCTAAATGAAACAAAGTCATGCACCCCAGTCTTCCGCCCGACTCAGTCCTTCTGCCATTTCAATCCTTGGGGCATGATGAGGGCGTCAGCAGGTCGCGTCGAAGCCGACATTATGTGTAAATACTCATGGGACCAAATCTGCAAGAAAGAAAAAGAAAGAAAAAAAAAAAGAGAAAGAAAAATAAATAAAAAAAAAAGAAGAAGAAAAGAACATGAGATTCAAAATTCTTAAATAAGGAAATCAAAAGAGGAATGCGAGTTTTATAATTCGAAAATAATTCGAACCAATGAAAAAACAAAAGAGGGATATATACCTCCCACGCCCTCTAGAAGCCACCCGTAGAACACGGCCGATCCTGAGAATGTCTCCCATTTGCTTGTACAGGATAGGCAGTCCTGCACCAACCGAATCATACTTATATATCTGGTCCATTTGCTCCAGGGACGCCACCAATGCCACAAAGATCCGGTCGCCCCTATTGCTCAGCAAAGAGCATCCAAACATGTACATGATAAAGTCCCGAGTCATCTGTTCATCAGTAAATCCTTGATGGCCTCTGAAGGTATCGAGAAACCACCGTGACCAAGGGCTCCTCAGGGACTACTCCAAGCAATGGCAACACCCGGTCCCAACTCTGTCACCGTATTTAGATACTGTAGGCACTCTCCTCCAAAAGGGATCCCAGTGATCATCGAGAAGTTAAACAGGGTCATCGTCATCTCTCCAAACTCAAAGTGGAACAAGTTGGTGGTGTCCCACCATCACTCCGAAAGGGCGTGTATCTATCTCAAGTCATTGGAGCTATTCATCAAAAGCTTGACAAAGTCCCCAAAACCTGCAGCCCTGATGAATTCCTATACGGTCTCGTTCAGAGACACGTACCATGCGAAGTCATAAGCCAAGCTACCGTGCCCCTTTAGCATGTCAGGCTAGAGCTCCAAAGTTACAAATTCTGTGTCAGCAAATAAGTGGATAAAAGCAAGAAATAATAAGGTAAATAATAAGGATGAAAACAAATATTAAAAAAAATCAAAAAAATCAAAAAAGAGAACGCTTGGAGCACTCGAAAAAAATTCTACAAGTGTAGCATTCGCATTAATGAAAGAACACATAAGATCTCTGTTAACATGTACTACACTCATACGGTTTTTGAGAAAATTTGAGAAGGAAAAGTGAAACAGAATAACTAGTAGTAGATGGATAATAATGAAAATAAATAGTGAATAAATAAAAGAGTTGTCGGAGCACTCGAAAATTCAACAAGCATAATATTCATATAAAGTTTTGCCATCACACATTCATTCATAAGGTTTGTGAAGAAAATTTGAAGGGAGTGGAATAAATAATGAAAGAAAAAGAATAATAGCAATGATGAGAAAAGTGATCAAAGCATTCAGGAGCTCGAAAAACGAGGCATATACATTCAAAAGGTACATTTAAATAAATCAAAAGGGGAAGCTTGATATTGTATGTTGTGCTCATTAGAATTTTAAGCAAAGGAATTGAAAAAAGAGAGAAATGATTTAGAGGAGCATATACCTCTCGTCGAAATGCTCGGGCAGACAAGTGCTTGTCTGGAGCAGGAAAGTAGGGTCAGGATGGGGAGTAGCCCTGTATCTCGCTTTTTTCCTACTACCCGAGCTGCTAGCCATAATCTATCAAGAGAGAAAGAAATGAATATTAAACCTTTGAGAGAAATCAAGAAAAAACAATAAAATAAAGAGGAAAATAAAGTTTTGATCAAGCAGAACCAACCTGTGGATCCTCTAAAACCACCACAAGAAAAGAGAGAAAAATCTCCAGAGAGAAGCCTCGACTTAGAAAGAGTTGAGAAGTGAATGAAATGAAATGTAAACCTGCGTATAAGCAGTCTACTCGCTTAATCGTGCGCGGCAATTGATGCAGTGCCGTAACGGCATTCACTGAGTGTTGCACAGCAGTCATAGACTGCCACAATTATAAGCATGTGCCGCGAAAGAGGTGGTTAAAAGGACCTTTTGGTTTTCCCTAAATTTTAAATTGGGTCCCAAAATCCAAATTTGAAGCCCAAAATTTGCCCACTTTATGCACTTTGGTCCCTGAAAATGGTTTCCAAGTCCATGTGGTCCCAAATAAAAATGAAATGAATTTTTATGAGGATTTTGACTCCAGATTTAAAATAAATAATGATTGGCTTCAATTTTAAGAATTTAAATTGAGCGTAAATGTTTTTGAAAATTTTGAAGGGAAATTGAGTCTGATCGACTCCTGATTTTTTTGAAATTGAGTCTGATCGAGTCCTAATTTTGAAATTTGAAAAAGAAATTGAATATGAATGTCTCCTGATTTTGAAAATTAAGATGAATTTGAGTCTGATTGACTCCTGATTTTGCAAAATTAAGATGAATTTGAGTCTAATTGATTCCTGATTTTGAGAAAACATATCCAACAAACATATCCGACGAGGTCGAAGGGCTGCGAATTTTTCAGAGCAAACATATCCAACAGGGCCGAAGGGCTGCGGATTTTTTCAGAGCAAACATATCCGACGGGGTCGAAGGGCTACGAATTTTTTCAGAGCAAACATATCCGACGGGGCCGAAGGGCTGCGAATTTTGAGTCTGATTGACTCCTGATTTTGAGAAAACATATCCGACGGGGCCAAAGGGCTGCAGAATTTAAGTCTGATTGACTCCTAATTTTGAAAAAACATATCCGACGGGGCCGAAGGGCTGCGGATTTTTCGAAGCAAACATATCCAACGAGGCCGAAGGGCTGCGAAATTTTTTAGAGCAAACCCACATTGACACCGGGGCCTAAGTCGCTAAGCACCTCCCAGTCAATCGCGTTGGTCCCTTTGGCCGAGACGGCCACGTATCTTAAAGGGAATCAACCAAATGGTTATAGAAACTCTGAATTCTAAACAAAAATAAATCGTCTCTAAAATTGGAGTAACAATAAGCATTGAGTAGCATAAGGCATGAATTGCATCTGAATACGACCAGATACCGTGATCCCGAATCACATCATTCATAGAGCAACAAATTGCATTGAGCGCCGTCGTTTGCATGGGCATGTGCATCACGGCAATATAGGTACATTCATCCGTTTAACTACTTGTGCTTGTGTGTGTTTGACCTTGCCCGAACTATGTCTCGGTCTGATTCCTGAATAGATACGTAGGTAGCTCATCATTGAGCACGACCAGCTCAAAATGTTGGCACGCCTGTTTTCACACTGCATTTTGTTTACCTAAATTCGTCAGTTTGGTCAAAAGCTTATCTTCACACAGGCTTCGACATTCACTTGTAAAACGCGTTGCTCCACAAGCTTTGTCAAAGAGGGCCAAATTGTAGACACCCTAATTTTGACCAAATGTCAAATTAAAGGGAGCGTTACTTCCAAATCTAAGGACGACAATGTCCAACTAATCTAGAACTTCCAACGGTAATTCAAGTTCTTCGAAAGGCTCTATAATTCAAACAAAAAGAACAAAAGAAGAAAAAAAAGAGAATATGAGAGAACGACACATGGCATAGATTACGGCAGTCATAGGTTGCCGCTGCGGTACTCTTTGATTTCCGTACGGTAGTCAGCAAGTGCCACAATGGTATTCACTGGTAGCCGAAAGAATACATCAAATGCCACAAAAATCAGAATTCCAGAAAAGACGGTAGTTCACAGAGTTGTCCACGACATTCATTGAGTGCCGCATCGGCATTCAGAGAATGTCATGCCAACTTTCAGTGAGTTCCATTCCGGCGCTTATTGAGTGCTACTTCCATCTCCATTGAGTGCCGCATTTTTGTGGCTACCAGTTTTGAAATAGTACATTTGTACCTTCAAAAGGACATCTAGGATTAGGGTTTTTACTGTGAATTTACTGAAATAACCCTCTAGAATTTGCCTATATATATGGGATGAATATCCCAATACAAAGGATCTTAACTTGAATTTTTGAATCTTAGAACCTTGTCTTGAATCTTTTTGTTTTAAACCTCTTAAAATTCTCTAAACTCCATTAGGAGCAAGTTTTAGAGGAGCTTAAGGAAGAAGTTGTGTGAGTTAGAAGGAGAAGAGTTTGAATCACCTTTGAAAGACTTCCAAAGACTTGAGAGTTGAGGATAGTTGGAGGTAACCTCTAAGTTAATTAGCCTCTAATTCAAGTTCAATCATAATATATAGGATTCCTTGGGATCCTTTACACATACACCACTAATGTTGTGATTGAACTTTCATTTTATTGATTTGGATCAAAATGACCTTAAGTTTAAGGTTAAATAAATTATGAATTTGACTTAGATATTACTTGAGCCTTGGTTTTTCTTTCCTTTTCTTTGATTATGATCATCTCTTAGGACCCATGAGACTTTCAATGTCTTTCTTGAGTCCTTAGACTTGGAATCCCTTAATCTTCTTGTAAACTTATGATTTACAAAAGGATTAAAGTTGATATTAGTATTTGATTGATGAGTTTAAACCTATCTCCATGGTTTTGGCACATTATTTTTTTTGAGATTTCATGAAGTTTCCTCCATACTCCATTGAAATCTATGAGTATAAGTGTCACTAGTCTCCAAGGAGCATCAAGTGGGAGGAGAAGTAGTTTAGGCTAAGCCAAACCTAATGGCTTGATAGCTAAAGTTAACAAAAATGGGTGAACTTGGCAAAGGTGCAGTGAGTTCACCAACCACTTTTGATCAAAGATTTTTAACGAACCGTTGGAATTGAACGAAACCAATTGGAGAATGTCAATAATACAAAGCTTTACCACTATGATTTTGTTTTAATGAGATTTCATGTTTAAAATAGTTTGGTCATGAGTTTTGTAAAGCAACTATAATCTGTCCAGAGTTTCAGAACAGCAACACCTTCTTGAAATGATCAAATCAGAATCTTAATCAAGCATTCTTGGCTCCAAATAATTTTTTTCTATGAAGTTTAATGTGTTAATAAGATCTCCTAAAAAGATTAGAGTCTTTTAGATTTGTTTACTATTTTTAGAAAATCATGCAAGAACTCTAGACAGAGAGTTGCAAATTTCTGAGTAATGTCTAGTATTTGTCTAATTACCTGAGATTCAACCAATGATCTTTGATTTTTATTTTTGGGTTGGAAACTAAACTTATAGAGGCATCTTGTGTCCAAAATTCATTGACATCAAACCATGGGAACCATGCTTTTTCAATTTTTGAAGTTTTGATATGCTCTCTGTAATTTTTAGAATCTTGTGACAAATTTGACAAACCTCGTAAATAATGCTCAAATGATATTTCCATGATCTAAAGCTTAAACCATGTTTCAATAATGATTAGTAAAACTTAAATCCAGAGGTTAAATGATCCACATCAATGAATAAGTTTATAGCTTACTCTTATACATATACATTCATCCGTGTAGATTGATACTTGTAATTAGAATTCAATTTGTACTAGGATTAAATTTAATTAAACATAATTATGAGTTCCTTGTAACCATGTTGGGATTGTATCATCTCTATATGGACATTGCATTGGCTCCTATTTGAGACTTGTATATCTATAGAAGTGATGCATTTCCAACTAATTAGAAGGAATTAATAGTTATACCAATTCTTCCATATTTGATAAATTTAAGCTAGGAGTTTAAGGATGTTATTTAGAATCTCATATTATATCTTGTATATCACGTGGACTAACCCTCTGTTTTGCAGCGCTATTGAGGTATGATTTCTCAAACTCCTCTTTAGTCTATTTGATTGATTTTTCGACTTCATGCGCGATACCTTAGAATTAGGATTTGCCTTATGTGTATATATGCGTTAGAGACCCTTTTTTAGGATTTGAATTTTTGTGTATCCATTGCACATTTCTAAATTCGCAGCTGGATCCTGGGTAAGTTCTCTTGTTCCCTATCACATGTCATATCACTTGCTAATTGGATTATGTGGTCTTGAATGATATTTTATTATTAGCAATTTTACACCCTTTGGATATGCTTTTGTAATGTATATCTATATCTATGTATTAGCTGAGGGCACATTTAGATTAATGATTAAAAGGATTTTGAGTAGAGGCCTATCGCGAGATAGGATGAGAGGGGGTGTTTTAATCCGACGGGCTCCTTCCCCTCTCATTCTATAATCCCCATACCTAGAAATCTCTAGTTTTCAAACGATCGGTTTGCTTTTAAAATAGTTTCTAAATTTTTCCATTTAAAAATTGAGTGGCGACTTGTGTTTTGTGTTTTGAATTTATAAAGAAATTTAAAATGCTCTGGGTGAGAAGAAAAATTGTGGTATCCACAACCTCAGACTCTAAGTCAGCAATTGTAATAGATTTTTAGACTTTTATAATTGGTACTTGGCCATACGTTCCTTCCAATCCTTTTATATTTCCATTGTAGCCTCTAATTATGTTAATCAAATATATTCTATGAATATTATCCTCCCTACCGTTGTGGCTATTAGTTTGAGTAGATGATAATGCGGTTATGTAATACCCTGTATTTTTGTAATATAATATATGAATAAGACCTTGTATGCTTCTTTTAATACTTGTATGAGCTTTCCCTTACCCTTGGTATAATTTGGATACCAATCAATTGGTATGAATACCAATCGATTGCCAATACCAATCGATTGACACTTTTACCAATCGATTGGAGTAGTAATACCTAATACCAATCGATTGGAAGCAGCTGGGCAGATTCTCTTGCTTTGGCTGGGGTTTGTCCACGTGAACACAAATCTCTCTCTATATATATTAGCCCATTTTGGGCATATTTCTGTTTTCATAAATCAGAGAGAGTGAGAGGGAGTGTTTGTGTGTATTTCATATATATATATACACTCATATATATACACACCTATATATATATTCATACACTCACACACACACCCGAATAGAAGAAGAAGAAGAGAAGAAGATCAGAAAAAAGAATAGAGAAGAAGAAGAGAGAAAGAGGCAATGAAGACAGAGAGAGAGAGAGAGAGGGGGAGAAGACATTGCAGCTCCAAGCTCCAAAACACACAACCAAACACACCCTCTAATCCTAAAGTGAGTTCTAAACTCACTGAGTAGTAATATACTGATGTTAGAGCACGTTTGAATGAAGAAATGGAGTATAAAATCATATATTTCCCGTTGTATGTTGCTGGACAGTCTTCACTGTGAAGAAGACGAAGTCCCAATTGATTGGACTTGTCCTAATCGATTGATATACCAATCGAATGACATTTATGGCAATCAATTGACATATGATCCAATCGATTGAACTTTTCTCCAATCGATTGATATTATTTTTATACCAATCGATTGAACCCTTGTCCCAATCGATTGGAAGTTACAGAATGTTGATTATCTTTTTTAGTTTATATTATAACTGGTTAGTTGTTTATTTACTGTTTAGTATCTCCAGCATGCTTTATTGTTGTAATACAGACGTAATAATGAGATAATGCGATGTAGAATCATAGTAACAACGAGGTTAATGGATAATGGTTGTGATGTTAGATGGCGTAATAATTGTGAATCCTTTAGAGTTAACGTTCATTTCATTCAGAGTAGTCAGGCAACATTGGGATTGTCATGTATCGATATTAGAGTTGAACTTAAGTAGGTTTGTTAAGATTTGGGAATCTTGCGTGGGCGGGCTTTGGTCGATCATATGTTCTTAAAAGCGGTAGACAGATGAAGGTGTCTACAACTGCGGTGGACCGAACCATTTGCCCTAAGATAGCCAGATGATCTAATCATATGTTCTTAAAAGCGGTAGACAGACGAAGGTGTCTACGACTGCGGTGGACCGTGATCACTGGTAAACCTCGCTAAGTCGTGGCTATGGAATGATGTACTGTTGCTTAAAGTGTTATATCCCTGTAGTGTGGTGAACTGTGCATATGTTCTTAAAAGCTAGGGATGGACTGATGTGGTATCTATGACTGCGGTGGACTGTGCATATGTTCTTAAAAACGGTGGACGGAGCAATGGTGTATCCTTAAGAAGTGAAACTACTATCGAGTCTGTTCTTCTATCATGAGGTATCGTCGGTCTTAAAATGAGTAAGAAGTTTGTAATCGGATCATCATAAAGATTAAGTAGTTACCCTCACTGAATCTTAATGGTTATCATTTATAACTTGTTATAACTTCAATAGTTGATAACCTGTTAGTATCTAATTCACTCAGCTTTCATTAAGCTGGCGGCGTTTATGCCACTGGACATTTCCATGTTCCAGCGCACCTTGGTTATGAATATACAAGTGAAGGACCTACGAGCAAGAATTACTATGCCAGTTACGATGTCCCGGCAGAGGACTAACCCGAAGGAGGTCAGGCAGATAAAAACTACTATGTCGAGGACTACCCCTACGCCAATTGAAGATTAGGCTAGACCATAGTTTAATTATCTTTACTGCTTTCCAGACCTTTTGTAATCAGGCCTATGTTGCCTTAACAATTGTACTTCCGCTGTGTTTTGTTTGATTCGAGACTCTGATGTGTAATAGTTAGTAACCTCCTTTTGACATTAAGTTATGTGTTTACTAGAACTTAGATTTCATTCTTGTTATATCCTTTACTTATTGTCGCTTAGTACTGCGTGGTGTGGACAATCATGTGACTTCACCAGTCGCTGCCTTTGGACCCAAAAACGAAATTTATTTTTCTCTATTTTTGTCATTCTGGGGCGTGACATGATTTTTAGTATCAGAGCCTAGGTTTTGTACCTTTTCGCTCATGGGTTGTTCCACACCATCTGGTCCTAGAACCTTGAGATTTCATAAATGAGTATTAAGATTAGTTCTGACTTAAGGTAGCTTCCTTTCAGGTAGCATGGCACCACCGATGTTCATTCCAGACGAGTTTGGAGGACACTATGTATATGAGGGTAGTATTGCGCCGGCAGATCCACAATACTATGCCTGGAAGGTTAGGCAGAGAGCCCTCACCGAGACTGTACAAGACATGCAAATTGAGCAGTAGAGATTTGGGACCCAAGACCCGGAGGTGATACATCATGAGATGATCTACCGCAAGGAGATTGTTCGACTCATCAAGGAGGATTCACTGCAGATGCTACGAGACCGTTTTTCTTATTAGGTTCTACTTTCAGAGGTTAGAGCAGTGCCTCTGCCTCCCCCGATAGAGCCATCACCCCAGACACCTCCACCCTTACCAGAGGAGGATATGTTGATGCACCCCCAGCAGACGAGGACCCAGAGGACGAGGGTGAAGACGACGGCGATGATGAGCCAGGAGATGACGATGATATGGAGGATGAGGAGGACGAGGACACTGATGACAAGGAGCCAGAGCATGATCCAAAGGAGGACCCCGAGGACCCAGTTGGTATGGATGTGCCAGTTGGCATAGATATTGTAGTAGCAGAGGGTTATCCGATAGAGGATGAGGCTATAGCAGATGATGATGTTGGTGATGACACCATGGTACCAGTCTTACCAGGCGGAGTCATAGCATAGCTGGCTGTAGAATGGGCTGCAGAGATGGCTGCACACCCCCATAGATTTAAGATAGATGCACCAAAGTTGGCACAGGCTGAGGCACTCGCAGCTGCATTTGATGCAGCCCAGGCTGACCTGGCCGCCAGTATGGGAGACTTGAGAGTTATTGTGGAGCATGACAGACCCGAGCTGGTTGAGGATGTTATGATAGAGGATAAGGACATGATGGATGATGATATGGATGAGGATGATGTTCTATTTGAGGTTTCCCCAGAGGATGAGGCTTCCATCTATGGATCTGATGTGGACAACTTTTGAGTCCAGTACCTTTAGGATGTAGACTTTTTGCTTTTGACTTCAGGACATGTTGTCCACTTACTCTTGACACTTACATAGACAGCTATTGACCATAGCCTTTTTGTATAGGTAGCCACCGGTGATGGTTTGTTTATATCTCTTTTGCTAGATCTTTTATAGGATCATGTACTACGCGGTACACAGATGATCTATTGTGTACACCGATGTACATCTTTTGGGTATATATATATATGGCAGATCGTTTCTTTTGGTTATTTCTGTTATCGTCTCGTTACCTATATTATGTGGTGATTTAGATTGGTGACGTGCTTCTTATTATTTTAATTGTGGTTGTTTCCCCGAGAAGATTGCCAGCTAATCGTTAGATCTTTCATAGGTACACCTCACACAGAACACTATGGTTGGGAACACGAGATATCAAGCGAGATTAGGAGCATCCATTCCTAAGGGTATGGACCCGACTGGAGTCTTCAAAGCGTTCATGCAACAGATGGAACACATTGGTGACACCTACAATAATGCCAACCATCAAGCTAACAATGGCAACAACCACGGTGCTCCTCCAAGGCAGACAGGCGACAAATTGTTGGAACAATTTTGTAGCCTGCAACCCGAGAAGTTTGACAGCATAGTAGAATCGTGGAAAGCCGAGCAATGGATACAAGAGTTGGAATTAATCTTTGAAGCCCTGGAATGCAGTGAGCTTGACAAGAGACGTCTAGCCGCATTTCAACTGACTTATTCTGCCATAGACTGGTGGGAGGCCGAAAAAGCCACAATCGGGATCGACGCTGCAAGGAGAATGCCTTGGGAAATATTCAAGACTCGATTTCTCGAGAAGTATTTCCCCGAGGACGACAGAGACCAACAAGAAAAGAATTTCCTGAGTCTAACTCAAGGGAACTGAACGGTCAGGGAGTATACCACATAATTCAAGCGACTGTCCCGCTTCGCTCCACACATGATAGATACCCCTGCCAAGAAGGTCAAGCGATTCCACCAAGGACTTAACCCACACGTCCAGCACATGATGATAGGCTATTTGGCCCAGTCGTTTGAAGGGATTGTCAGTCTCGCTTCAAGTATGGAGAAGGATACTTATCTTATGCAAGGACCACAAGTGAATTGACCTCCACCCAGGACCTTCTAACCGAGGAACTTTCTAGCACAGTTATCAAGGAGCAATCAGGGATGGAAACCCTAGATTAACAACTATCAAGGAAACAAGCGAACTTGGGATGGTACCAGGAAGCCCCAAGCTAACCTTCCTCGACAGCAAAATTGATAGCAAGGACCACCTCAGGCATAGCCCGCCGCCCAGTGATAGAATACTGATGGATGTTTCAACTGTGGAGTGCCCGGACATATTGCAAGGTATTACACAGCTCCCAAGAGTAACCGCCAAAATGACATCGTCTATCGCAACTATAACAACCCTGGTCACATGAGCAAGGATTGCCGAGCACCTCGTGGAGGCTACTATGGAGTGCCTACTCAAGGACAACAAGGACAGGTTAGGGTGAACGCCATCATCCCTGTCAATGCAGGATACGATGCTGAGGAATAGCTGAACTTGGAAGGTACACTCATTTTATTTCACAGTCAAGTTAGAGCTTTGTTTGATACCGGTGCCAACCGTTCTTTCATAGCTATTAAGATTGCGCATGACTTGGGTTTGGTACCCCTAACACTTAAACCGGCCCTTAATGTCGTTTTGCCCATGGGAGTAACTGTTAAGTTGGGTAAGGTATGCAAGGATTGTCCCTTAACCCTAGAAGGTAGAAATCTCTTAGCAGAATTGATAGTTTTATCGATGTCTGAGTTCGACGTGATCCTAGGAATGGATTGGCTTACCAAGTATGGAGCCGTTCTGGATTGTATTAGTCGGACCATTGTCTTTTCAACACTTGGTTGCCCGCAGATCAGATTCCAATGTCAGCCATTGAGCGATATGTTCATTACGAGCTGCTTAGTCGCGATCGAGAGTTCAAGCACAGAGCTTACTATCAACCAGATCCCTGTCATTCAAGATTTTGAAGATGTATTCTAAAGCATCTCTAGACTTCCGCCAAAGTGCGAGATAGACTTCTGCATTGAGCTAGCACCCGGAACATTGCTGATTTCCAAAACCCCGTACCGGATGGCGCTGACAGAAATGTTATAATTGAAGACTTAGATTTTGTTTGCCCGAGTACGTCACCTTGGGGAGCAACAGTCCTATTCGTGAAAAACAAAGACGGAGAACTACGACTCTATATCGACTATAGAGAGCTGAATAAGGTCACGATCAAGAATAGATATCCACTTCTCCGGATAGACGACCTGTTCGATCAATTACAAGGATCATGGATATTCTCGAAGATTGATTTGCGCTCAGGATATCATTAGTTACTAGTTTGACTGAAAGATATACCAAAGACTGCCTTCAGGACGAGGTATAGACACTATGAGTTCTTAGTGATGTCCTTTGGATTGACCAATGCCTCGGCAGTATTTATGGACCTAATGAATAGAGTATTCAAACCTTATCTGGATCGATTCGTTATAGTATTCATCGACAACATCCTGATTTACTCAAAGACAGAAGAAGAGCACAAGAAGCATTTACAGATTGCTCTACAGACTCTAAGAGATAATAGCCTATATGCGAAATTCAGCAAGTGTGAATTCTGGCTTCAGGAAGTCAAATTCTTGGGACAAGTGATATCTCAGGATAGAATTTCTGTAGACTCGTCCAAGATCGATGCAGTCTTAAGCTGGAATAGACCAACTAACGCGACCGAAGTTAGAAGTTTTCTTGGATTGGCTGGATATTATCGGAGATTCGTGGAGGGATTCTCCAAGATCGCATGACCGTTGACAAGTTTGATAAGGAAGGAGACAAAGTATGAATGGACTGATAAGCATGAGGATGCATTTCATGAATTAAAAGAGAGACTAACCCCAGAACCTGTACTTGCGATACCCAAGAATGGTGAACGATTCATAATATACAGTGACGCATTGCACCAAGGACTTGGTTGTGTGCTAATGCAAGATGGAAACGTGATTGCATACGGATCAAGATAATTGAAGCTGCATGAAAAGAATTATCCAACGCATGACTTGGAACTAGCTACAATTGTGTTTGCCCTGAAGATTTGGAGACACTACTTGTATGGAAAAAAGTTTGATCTATTCTCATATCACAAGAGTTTAAGGTACTTGTTCTCTCAGAAGGAGTTGAACATGCGACAGCGAAGATGGATGGAACTACTCAAGGATTATGATTTCTCTTTGCAATACCATCCGGTAAAGCCAACGTTGTAGCTGACGCTTTGAGCTGAAGGCCCCGCCTTTTGATCGCTTCAATTTTGATTAGAGAATGGCGAGCATTGGAGACGTTAGCCAGATTCGACCTTCGACCAGTGGGATTGGAAAAAGGACAACACTTTGGATGTCTTGTCATGCAACCAACTCTCATCAGCCATATCTTGGATGCTCAACAGTCAAACGAAGATTTGAAGCTGTGGTTTACTAACATGTCCGCGAAAGAACCAAAAGTATGGAATATTAGTACGGACGGAGCATTGAGATGCAAGGGTAGACTTTGTGTGCCAAATGACGGTAGTCTCAGAAAAGATATTTTGGACGAAGCACACAAGTCAAGGATGACTGTCCATCCCAGAGGAAACAAGATGTATAAGCACTTGAAGAGGAACTTCTGGTGGGAAGGAATGAAACAAGAAGTGGCCGAGTACGTGTCACAATGTCTTGTTTGCAAACAAGTGAAGTCAGAACATCAGAGACCGCCCGGACTTCTACAGCTATTACCAATTCCCTAGTGGAAATGGGAACATATCACCATAGATTTCATGGTTGGATTACCAAAGTCTCAACAAACCACGACGCTATTTGGGTAATAGTAGATCGACTTACCAAGTCGGCGCATTTTATCGCATACAGCATGACGTACCCAGTTGAACGATTGAGCCGGATGTATCTACAGCAAGTTGTGACACTGCACGGTGTACTTGTCTTAATAGTTTTGGATCGAGATTCGCGCTTTACTACAGAATTCTGGAAGAGCCTTCAACCAGCAATGGGAACTTCATTGAACTTGAGTTCAGCCTTTCATCCACAAACAGACGGCTAGACAGAACGGGTCAATCAAGTGATGGAGGATATGCTACGAGCTTGTGTTATTGAATTCGAGAGTTCATGGGAGATACATCTACCTTTGATGGAGTTCGCCTACAACAATAATTATCACTCAAGCATAGAGATGGCATCGTTCAAAGCTTTATATGGAAGGCCTTACCCAATCGCCGCTATATTGGGTCGAAGTCAGAGATAGTCAACTACTTGGGCCTGAGATGATTCGAGAAACCAGCGAGAAGATCCAAATCATACGAGAGAAGATGAAGACAGCGCAATCTAGACACAAGAGCTATACCGACAAGCGACGGAAAGATCTAGAGTTTGTAGTTAGAGATTATGTACTACTCAAAGTTTCGCCAATTCGAGGTATCGTCAGATTCAGACAGAAGAGAGGCAAGCTATTGCCGCGATTCATCGGGCCGTTCGAGATCCTAGAACGTGTTGGAACAGTAGCCTACAAACTTACATTACCACCAAAGATGTCGGGATTGTACAACATTTTCCACATCAGCATGTTGAGGAAGTGTGCCCACAGCCCAGTATATGAGATCAGTTTTGAAGATATCGAGGTGAACGAGAACGCGACATTCAATGAAGGACCGGTGCGTATTCTAGACCAAGGAGTGAAGAAGCTCAGAAACAAAGAGATTCTACTAGTGAAGATTCAGTGGAAGCACCACGACAAGGGAGAAGCTTTATGGGAGCTGAGTTACAAATGCGAGAGAAGTTTCCATTTTTGTTTTGAACCCTGCTTACTTCGGATTTCGGGGACGAAATCTTTAATAAGTGGTGGATGATGTAATACCCTGTATTTTTGTAATATAATATATGAATAAGACCTTGTATGCTTCTTTTAATACTTATATGAGCTTTCCCTTACCCTTGGTATAATTTGGATACCAATCGATTGGTATGAATACCAATCGATTGCTAATACCAATCGATTGACACTTTTACCAATCGATTGGAAATTTAATACCTAATACCAATCGATTGACATTAATACCAATCGATTGGAAGTAGCTTGGCAGATTCTCTTGCTTTGGCTGGGGTTTGTCCACGTGAACACAAATCTCTTTATATATATTAGCCCATTTTGGGCATATTTCTATTTCAAGAAATCAGAGAGAGTGAGTGGGAGTGTTTGTGTGTATTATATATATATATACACTCATATATATACACATATATATACATTCATACACTCACACACACACCCGAATAGAGGAAGAAAAAGAGAAGAAGATCATAAAGAAGAAAAGAGAAGACGATCATAAAGAAGAAAAGAGAAGAAGAAGAAGAGAGAAAGAGGCAGAGAAGACACACACACACACACACACACACACACACACACACACACACACACACACACACACACAGAGGACGAGAAGCCATTGAAGCTCCAAGCTCCAAAACATACAACCAAACACACCCTCTAATACTAAAGTGAGTTATAAACTCACTGAGTAGCAATATACTGATATTAGAGCACGTTTGAATGAAGAAATGGAGTATAAAATCATATATTTCCCATTTTATGTTACTGGACAGTCTTCACTGTGAAGAAGATGAAGTCCCAATTGATTGGACTTGTCCCAATCGATTGATATACCAATCGAATGACATTTATGGCAATCAATTGACATATGATCCAATCGATTGAACTTTTCTCCAATCGATTAATACTATTTTTATACCAATCGATTGAACCCTTGTCCCAATTGATTGGAAGTTACAGAATGTTGATTATCTTGTTTAGTTTATATTATAACTGGTTAGTTGTTTATTTACTATTTAGTATCTCCAGCATGCTTTATTGTTGTAATACAGACGTAATAATGAGATAATGCGATGTAGAATCATAGTAACAACAAGGTTAATGGATAATGGTTGTGACGTTAGATGGCGTAATAATTGTGAATCCTTTAGAGTTAACGTTTATTTCATTCAGAGTAGTCAGGCCACATTGGGATTGTTATGTATCGATATTAGAGTTGAACTTAAGTAGGTTTGTTAAGATTCAGGAATCTTGCGCGGGCGGGCTTTGGTCGATCATATGTTCTTAAAATCGATAGACAGATGAAGGTGTCTACGACTGCGGTGGACTAGACCATTTGCCCTAAGATAGCCACATGATCTAATCATATGTTCTTAAAAGCGGTAGACAGACGAAGGTGTCTATGACTGCGGTGGACAGTGATCACTGGTAGACGTCGCTAAGTCGTAGCTATAAAATGATGTACTGTTGCTTAAGAGTTATATCCCTATAGTGCGGTGAACTGTGCATATGTTCTTAAAAGTTGGGGATGGACTGACGTGGTATCCATGACTGCGCTGGACTGTACATATATTCTTAAAAGCGGTGGACGGAGCAATGGTGTATCCTTAAGAAGTGAAACTACTGTCGAGTCTGTTCTTCTATCATGAGGTATCGTCGGTCTTAAAATGAGTAAGAAGTTAGTAATCGGATCATCATAATGATTAAGTAGTTACCCTCATTGAATCTTAATGGTTATCATTTATAACTTGTTATAACTTCAATAGTTGATACCCTGTTAGTATCTAATTCACTCAGCTTTCATTAAGCTGGCGGTGTTTATGCCGCTAGACATTTTCATGTTCCAGCGCACCGTGGTTATGATTATACAAGTGAAGGACCTGCGGGCAAGAACTACTATGCCAGTTACGATGTCCCGACGGAGGACTACCCCGAAGGAGGTCAGGCAGAGAAAGACTACTACGCTGAGGACTACCCCTACGCCAATTGAAGATTAGGCTAGACCGTAGTTTAATTATCTTTACTGCTTTCCAGACCTTTTGTAATCAGGCATATGTTGCCTTAACAATTGCACTTCCGCTGTATTTTGTTTGATTCGAAACTCTAATGTGTAATAGTTAGTAACCTCCTTTTGACATTAAGTTATGTGTTTACCAGAACTTAGATTTCATTCTTGTTATCTCATTCACTTATTGTCGCTTAGTACTGCGTGGTGTGAACAATCGTGTGACTTCACCAGTTGCTGCCTTTGGACCCAAAAAGGAAATTTATTTTTCTATATTTTTGTCGTTCTAGGGCGTGACAGGTTATTCACCAGTCACAGGCCTACGGGACCAAAAAAAAATTTATTTTCTCTATTTTTGCTTCTCCAGGGCATGACATATATAAATATACACCAAACCTTATATTATATTAAACAATATATTCAATGTATTAAAAAATGCCTAATTGCTAAATAGGTTGAAAAATTATTGTAATCAATAGCAGATCCTTCAAGAGTAGACATTCGACCGCTGAGGGATATTACCCCACAACAAATGCAGGTAAACAATGTTTCTCTTAAAAATATAAGAAAATTCTCATATTAGTCAACATATTTATCACTTTTCCGAAATGTTAGGTTGTACACAAAGATCACCAAAATACTACAACAAATGTGGCATCAAGGTTGGTACTTCGAAAGAAAATCAAAGTACAACAACTA
The DNA here is from genome assembly GCA_033977485.1 of Hydrangea macrophylla. Lineage (NCBI taxonomy): Eukaryota > Viridiplantae > Streptophyta > Magnoliopsida > Cornales > Hydrangeaceae > Hydrangea > Hydrangea macrophylla. Next base: position 78,680,681 of record CM066984.1, on the reverse strand, counting down.
AGGCAGAGGTAACATACGTTTGACAATTTGACCCTTCAAATCTCCCACTTTATGTATCAAATTTCTCACTTTATATTTCAAATTTCTCACTTTATACCTACAAATTTCCCACTTTATACTTACAAATTTCCCCCTTTATATATACAAATTTCTAACTTAATAACGTCATAGAAATATAATAAATCACAGGCAAAACAACCAGAAGATGTGGTGACAAATCGAGTTGTGACAAGGAATCAGAGCAAGAGGAAGCTGGTGAAGAAAGTTGAATACGACTGCAGTCTACAAGTAAGGCCAAAGAAGCAAAGAAAAACACAGGAAAATGCCTGATATTGCTGGAGCAGATAAGGAACAGAATGTGACTGAAAAAAGAAAGGCTTTCGAGTCAGGTGTGCGTAATGATAAAGCAGAAAAATTTGTTAAGAATAAGAAGGAAAAAAAAAGAAGATTGGTGAATGCATATGAAAAAGAAAAGGCAATCATAGGAAATAAGGGGGAAGAATTGATTAGTATTGAGGGCACAAAAAATGGAGCAGACAAAGGTAATGAGGGGATAGTACAGAGTTGGTTCATGAGAAGACAAACACATCAAAACAGTTGGTTGATAAGGGGAAGGACAAAGAACTTGTTAACAACAAGAAAAAGGATAAACAACAGTCCTCAAATCCTACTAATTTTCTCGATATAAACATAGAAAGCATCCAAGAATACGATATGCTTTACTCATTATTGGAAGATCACTAGAGTGCAATCGCCTATCTGTAATTGACAAGTTACTCATCAAAGAGATATTCACAACCGATGGGCCAACGTAAGTATACATGTTATTTAGTTTTCATACGGTATAAATCACAAAATTTTTGGTGGGGAAATCTTGCATTTTATCTAACAATTGTTTACATCCGCTTGCACACCATGCTACAACAAACTTGATTCAGATGAGCAACTCACACTATCCGACATGTGCGATATCATTCTCATGAGAGAGATTTTATGCGGTGTAAGTCACCTAACAATACTGCACTAAAAATGAAATATTCCAAAAAAAGTGAGAAATTCTAGTTTCCATATTAATTACTACGAAAAATTCTCAGAAAATTTGCCATTTGCTTTTGATAATTGAAGGTCATTTACTGTTATGCTGAATTTCTGATGAACAGACAAACAGATTAGGACCAAGAGGCATTAACACCCACATAAGTTGACCAATCATACATTATTCCAAGCTTACTACAAGTATATAATCAACGACGCCTCCCTCTATTTTAGCATCCAATTTACATTTACATACAATACTATTCAATAACTTTTAAAACTCACAGGATTGGGTTCGCAAGAAGGACGAACATGCTCTAAACAATCTAGTAAAATCTTTCTTAGGAAACAGAAACTAGCTTGCTTGCTTCAAGCACTTCCCTCTTCTATCTCAGGGTAAGGGTCCCAAGTCTAAGCATTGGACACTAGGTGTGTACAACAGCTACACAAACTAATTGAAATGGTGATCATCACATGCAAGATCATTAAAATGGTGAACATCACAAACTAATATTGGCAATCAACACTTTGTGATTTGGTAGAAAAATGAAAAATGCCTTGATGTTGAATATGTTAATATTGCAGAAAAACTTTGTGTCTGGCCACTACAAACACCTACGTCTGGAGGGGAGGATTCCAATGGACACCCGGACCTTGAGTTTGAAGTTGAGGATGTTATTGGCTCACCCCAACAACTCCAGGGTACCCTTGAATGCAGAGTTATTATATGTGAAGTGATGGCAAGGATATTTCACCGTAGCTCAGCGACGAGTATGTGTGATATAATAGAACTCCGGCCAGCTATGGTTCATGATTTCCAAAACACTCCAGGACGTTCATACATGAAGGTAAGCCACGAAGCGATGAAAGTTGCTAGAAGTTTTATGTTGAAATAGTATTAATGTAGAACATGTTTTGGTTTTGGGGGAATCAGACTATATTAGTTTTTTTGACAAGTAACTACATGATTCGGTAATCCAATTACTGTAACAGTGAATTTTTATGTAAAAAGCTAGATTATGAACATTTTTTTTTTTGGTGAATATTGTTGGCTCGAAATGGAAACTTTAGAGGGGAGTGAATAAGGATTTAGCTGAAAATTAACCTTTTAAAAACTTAACAGCAAATTAAACACAATCACAAGCAATTATGTAAAGAGAGAATGGAAGAGACACTTGCAAATCGAGTTTTCAAGTGGTTCGGCAATCCGCACATCGCGGCCTACGTCCACCCCTCAAGAACACCTCTTGAGGATTCCTTTATCAACCTACTTATGAGTGTAGATCAAACCATCTTGGTACACTTCATGGGTGTGCACCAAACCATTACAAGAGCCTTCAATCTCTCCCAAAGAAGAACACCTCTTCTTTGCAATCAAGGGTTACTAACCCTCACTATTTATAAATAATTGAAAAACAAATTGAACTCTCTTTCTAGAGTGGATAGATACAATTATAACTCACACAACAACTCCTTAGTGAGTGGATAATACAAATGAAAGCTCACTACAATTTGCTCTCTCAAGAATTACAATTGAAATCTAGAATAAATTGATTTTTCACTCAAACTAGGGCTCAATTATGAATGATGATTAAACAAGGTGTTTGAATGATTTTCTTAATGTTCCTTCTTGATTATGACCCCTTAAAAACATCCTTATATATATATATATATATAGCTTTTGAAAGATTATAGCTGTTGGGAGTAGTTGGGGGGTGTAAAAATAATTTTTGGAGAGTTTAGAAATCTAGCTGTTATGTTGTAATGCGCGGTTCAGTCGACTGAATGAGCGATCCGGTCGACTAAATGAGTGTAGCAGAAGTTGCCAATAAAAACATAAATCAGTCGACTGATTTATGGTCCAGTCGACTAAACTTTGAACCCTTCAGTCGACTATATAAACAGTCCAGTCGACTGTGTCGACTATTTTGGCAGACTGACATCTCTATACTAAAACGGCTATAAATCCCTCTACAAGACTATTTTTGCGATCCGTTTGAAGATTTGGAAACTAGATTCAAATACCTTTCCAACCATATAAAACTCAACATCTAGTTCCTTACCAATTAGATCGTGTTTACCTTTAAAGATGACCTATCTGCGCAAAGGTCTTTGTTTTAACTTAGCCACTTAAAAGCTTTTGTGAAATGAATTTAATTGAGTGGTCTAAGTATGTTTAGGTTCTTGAAAGTATTTAAAGTATGAGAGAAAGGATCCTAAAGTCCAATTAAAGTTACTTGAGCCCCTATGAGTGATTGATCAAAATGTTTACAAGTAAATCCTAGTCTTCAACCAAGGATGAAAAATCTTCAAGTCTTCAAGCTTGATCCTTGTTGAGCTCCATCACTCTTTGACTTCACCATATGCTCTCTCATGATCTCAAACAAAGTTAGAACGTTTAAGTTCATGAATAAAGAAATTAGCACAACGAAAATGACATGATAATTCATTGGAATAGAATCATTAAGAACATGCAATTATCACTAGATTTGTCATCATCAAAACAAACATAAATAATGCCTTAAATAAATTCAAGGCTAACAAATATAATAGTAGAAGTATATGATACTTTGATAAGTAGTCCAATTTGATTGTAATCTAACACCTTTCTACATAGGATAAAGGACCAGAATGCATGCAATGCAATGTTAATCAACCAAAATCTGTACACATGTTCTAATCTTATTGTGTGATTTCTCACAATTATTGTGTGAATTTATACTCTGAACAAATCTCAACTACTGCATTACAACATCCAAAAAATTGGATACCTAAAAACAACTTTATGAAAAATTAACACATAAAAGGGAGAATTTCTCAAACAAAAAAGGGTAGACTAAATACAAATATAATTTTTCCATAACAAATTTAAAACACCTATAACAAAATGTCTTGCTGATAAATTAACTTTGATCCAACAAATATCCAACATTAACACATCATTATTCATAAGCATTAACAAACAAAAACATCAATTCTTTATCACTTCTCTGGGCGGGATCCTCTTCTTCTTAGGTCTGCCAAGTAGCTTCCTAGTAACAGGAGGCAAAATAAATCCCTCAGATGCGACTTTGTCCATCCTACTAAATGTCATAATCGGATGAATAGGCTAAGAAACCGCAAGTTCATAATAACTAGTTAAGAAATACGGCTCGATATAATCCATAATGACCTTCCCAGTCAAATAGTTGCTTCTGTTAAGAATAGCTACTGCATGAGAACATAGGAAGCCATGCTCCTGCCACTTGCCACACTTGTAAATCCTTTGCCCAATATTGACAAACATTGACGGTTCACAGTGCACCTCGAATAAAAACTCACTAGAAGAGCTAATCCGCCACGTTCTGCCTTTGTCTAACGCATCCTGCAATCGGTCATGCATCAAAGACGCAAAAGTACTTCCCAACTTTTGTACTGTTTTACCATGTTCGCCTTACTCTTCATTATTTGCACCCATACGTTGTCAATCATACTAGTAATGGGCATTTGACATGCTTCGTCAATCATTGTATTCCACACCTCCACAACACTAGAAGACATCTTACCATATCTTTGACCAACAAAAAATGCATTAAACTATTTATGAACAGGCACATCCTTCAAAAAATCAACAACCTTATCTCCCCCCTCATTCACCAAACAATTCCACTTTTTGAGATACGACTCGTAATCAGGTGCATATGCACTTCAGTCATCATGAAAACAAGTCGACTATGAAGCTTTGAATCAACCTTCTTAAGTTTGTCCAACATATTATACTTCAAGTGAAACAAGTAGTAACCATGGTGATCAATAGGGAAAACTTTCTTGACACCTTCAACGATGCCAATGTGCCTATCTGAAATGAAAGTAATCTTTCGACTAGAATCCACTATAGATCTCAAGTCTTTCAAAAACCATTCCCAATTGTCTTTATCCTCGGCACTCAGTACAGCAATAACAAGATTATACACTTCTGCAAAATAATATCAATGAACACAATTAAATTTTCATACAAATGTATAAAATTCTCACAATAATCAGTAAATTTCGTACTATTATCAACAAAATTCTCTCCTTCTAATTCTATAATTACTACTAAAATCTCCTAAAAAATACGCACAAATGTCATATATATATCAATGAAGTTTGTTTAACATCAATATTTCGTAATAGTCAGTCAATTTACATATAAAGATGTAAAATTCTCACATTATTCAGTAATTTTCATACTATTTCCAATCAAATTCACACAATCTCATTCTTTATTAAAAAACATCTTTTTATACCTTTGTTGGCAGTTTTACATATTGTGCCCAGCAATACGCCTCTATGTCGTCCTTTTAAAAATGTCCTATCTAAAAATATTAGCGGTAGAATATATCTAAAACCATTCACGCAAGTTGCAAATGACACAAAACATCGTCTAAACCTGTTCGTCAACGGACTCACTTAAAGAACAAGATGTCTTCCAGGATTCACCCTCCGAGTCTCCTCAAAATACCATCTTAATTGATGAAACGACTCTGAGTGGTCGCCATATACATTACTTTTAGCATTTTCAACACCAAACCATGCTTGAAAATATTTTACATCAAGGCCATATATGTCCTTCATCTCCCCAATTATCTTAACTGGAGGGAATAAGGGCTCATTCCAAATTTTGTCTTCCATCAAATCACCCACCAACTTCGAAGTAACACGAGGATGACGAGATTTCTGAACAATAGACCCACAAGTATGCTACTTGTTGAACTTCCGTATATAAAAGAATCGATTACTCGGCGCACTAGTCGTATAAATACGCCATTGACAACCCTTGTCATCATGGAATTTACAAACAACTACTACTCACTGTTTATCATTCTTCAAATACTTGAATTCAAAACCTTCAATGGAAAACTTATAAAGAGCTTAATGAAACTCTACCGGACCTCCTTCAAACTTCTACCCCTCATCTTGAATGCCCAAACTCTACTGAGATCCCATCAACAACTTATCCCGATAAGCAAAAAAAATGAGGTACATCCTGATGTTCATCCACAACTTGCAACGACCAATCCCATTACAGACATTTTAATTTGAACCAACCTCTGCTCCATTCATATCATCTTTTGCCACGCTTATATTAACCTCAATTTCAACACGATTTACATTCATATGTGTACAAACCATAATCATGGTGGACATGTCCACTTCTCCCTCCAACATACACTTGCTATACCTAGGAATTCATACCTTAGACTCAATTTATCTACATCCATGAATGACCATTTCTCGTCAAGAAATCTGACAAGATAAAAAAATCTAGCATTATTTGGAACAGTGTAAACAACAATCTCCCCACGATACTCGCAAAACGCAAAAATCTGGTTCTCCATTGATGATATTTGTACCTACAAGCACAAACATATATTAACAACTGAAGAAGAATAATTTTAACAGTACAAATGATTATGTTGATGCTTACAAATGATGATTATAATGGAAAAAATCATTAAAAAATCATTGAACTAATATGTCGAAATAATTACAGTTATAAAGTTTTCACTATATTTAGAGCGTTTCTCACCATTATATCAGTAAACTTCAATCTTTCACACTTTCCGTGATTCAAATTAGTAAAACATACAAATCATTTTCTACAATAAACAAATTACTTATAGATTTAAAATGCATTGTTTTGAACTACGATCTGCATGTTTTTTGGGATAAAACCCCATTATCCATGATTTCCTAAAAATCCGATTCCATTAATTAACTACCTAATTTAACTTCTTTTGCAACATACAGATTTCATATATATGCATATATATATATGTATAAATGTATAAAAATGGTATAATGGTCTAGATTTACTCTAGCCATTTAGGAAAATGGACTAATTACTGATTAACTTGATAATTAAGGATTAATTTCTATACACCAAATCAAGCAAGGATCAATTCCTATTAATGACCAATTCATATATTTCTAAAGTTTTTATTGGAATTTCATGATTTGTCTATCACTCATGTATCTTTTTTGTATTATTTATTAATGTAGCTAAGTAGTTCACAGCTTTCAAATGTCACAAGACAAAAAGGGACTTCTATTCTTCAAATTTTTTTTGTTGGTTAAACTCAAAAGAATGAAAGCAAATTAATTGAGAGATGCATTCTGGTTAGTCATAATAGACATTGGTTTAGAGATGCATTTTGGTGAGTCATAATAGACATTGATTTATTATAAGGTGAAACTTTCAATCAAGTAGAATGAGAATGCTTTGGAGAAAATGATGCAGAAAGGAAAGATAAATTGGAGTACTGACTTAACATGGCCATCATGTAATTAAGCAGCTATAGCATATAGCATTAAATAGGAAGAAAATTATATAGCAACTATATAGTATATATCCCAAAAGAGTAAGGGTGTGTTTGATAACCCAATTAATTGATGAAATGAAAATTTTTAGCACTTAATTTTTTTTCAGTGTGTTTGATAATATACCACTTAATTGAAAAGGCAGCCAAAAACCAACTGAAAACATTTAGTGAAAAATTTCTACTGAAAATAATCATTAGATGCAATCTGTTTTAGTTCTTGAAATACTGTTTTCAGTATTGCAAATACAAATAACTTAACATTTTCAGTATTTAAATTTAGCACTTAATTTTCAGTTTTGTCAAACACACCCTAAGTCTTTGGGCACAAACAAATCTCACAAATACAATCCACAATCACCATAATGTATCTATCTCTCTCCTAGTGGGGTCAACTGACACTGTGAGATAAACTTTTTTAAACCATATCTAATCTCATCAATATCTAATCTAATACACACACACACACATTTATCTTAATTTACACACACACACACACACACATATATATATATATATATATCTCCAAACTAAACTAATTAATTAAAATAACATAACTACATTATATATAAGGGTAATATTTGGGGCACAAATACTTTAAACAAATACTTATAAACACACTTTCATCTTTCTCTTGGGTGGCATTGTGGGGTCCATTGAAATTATCTGGACCCCACATTGCCACCCAGGAGAGAGATACAATGTGTTTTAAGTGTTTGTGTAAAGTGTTTGTGCTCCTAGCATTGTTGTATATATAAATAACAATACCACTATAGCAAATTTACGTACATAAAATTTGCTTACCAAAAAGAGATGTACATAAAATTTAAAAATATTTTCCCGTGCATCGCACGGGTTTTGATTCTAGTTGTTATGGAAATTCCATATGAATAAACACGATACATAACATTAAAATTAAAAGAAAATACTCTCTAAAACTAAAAAGGAAATTCACAAACTGAAAATGTCAAAAATGAAATTGGAAATTTTTATGTTCCATAAGAGTACACTACAGCTATACACATATACATATAGGACGCCATCATAAAAAAAAATATACATATATGACATTAAATCCGAAAATACTCTCCAAAGCAAAAACGCATATCCTCAACAAAAAAAATTGGAAAAAAAGGAAACTGAAAATTGTTTTAGAAATTCCATAAAAAAAAATATATACACACAAGCAATATACCTATATGTGTATACAACATGCAACAATTTATACTCAAAAGCAATGTTTTCAAAACTGGTCCGTTCATCGAACCGAAAAAATGGCCGGGTCACGGGTTTGCAATTCGATCGTCGGGTGAACCGAAATCAAACTGTGACATCATAATTGCATATTTCATAAATATTTTTATTTAAGAGTAGTTAATATATTTCTATAAAAAATACATAAAGAAAATTTTAATTTTATACATTTTTTTGGTTCTTTCTTTTAATTCTAGACTTCTCTAGTCAATATTATTTATTTTACATACACCAAACAGACCTTAAGATATATTTTACATACACAAAACAGACCAAATTGTATGTTCAATGACCCTTGTTGTCCCACGGTCCCACCATAGCAGGAGAACTTTGTCACAACTCATCTCGTTACAGGCGGAAATAGGACACATGGCACTCCACCAAGGCTTATCCAATTCCATTATAGTAAATAGCAGCGAAAACATAAGTAAAATTTATTAAAATCAGAGTTATAAAAAGTTTGGCTCAATTGAAACACTTACAATAAAGAATCCATTTGGAAAACAGAGGTCCAGTCGACTGTAGTGATGACCTAGTACCACAGTCGACTGTAAGGTCAAAATAGGGAGCAAGAAAAGTTCAATAGCCCAGTCCAGTCGACTGTATCGGGGACTCAGTCGACACAGTCGACTGGGGTCTCAATTTCTCAGTCGACTGGACTTGTCCGGTCGGCTGAGCTAGCTCTAGCAGAATGACATGTTTTCGCGCAGAAACCAGTCGACTGTTTTCCATCTTCCAGTCGACTGATGTCCTTGAAAACTGAAAGATATTTCGTTAAAACAGGGGTCTAGTCAACTGTGTCGGGGACCCAGTCGACTGATCTCCCACAATTCTACACATTCTGCACTATCTCAAAGCCATAACTCTCCAATCCAATTCCAACATAAACACACTATATTTCCACGTTCCAAAACATAATTATAGGGAGTTTATTACAAATTACATTACTACAAATCCATTCCAAGTTTGACAATTTAGGACATATACGAATCCATATTACATCATTTGGAATGGAATTACAAAACTATAACAAAAAGGTGATTCCCCGGTATTTCTCAACCTCACTCCTCACGCTTCTTCTTTCCTTTCTTCCTATCACCTACAATGGAGTAATGCTCAGCTATATGCTGAGTGCACAAATTCTAATATATGCATATATGATAAAGCATGCTTTAATCTTATAAATCACATCAAATAGTCTCTAGGGAAAAAAACACACATTCATCCGGTAGCGGCAAGTCCAAGTCTTAAACTGCGATGCCCACGACTAGTCCAAGTCTACAACCGTTGCATCCCCAAGTGCCATGACAAGTCCAAGTCTTAAACCATACACAGTAGCCGTCGTTACTAAATTCTCAAACATCGAGAAGCTTACTCCGGCATAAAATTGTATAAGTCCCCCCCCCCCCCTTGACCCACATAATCAACTCAACGTGATCGCGTAAAAGTAGCCATGCTTTTCACATTTAAGCGTGTGCATAATTAATGGGCCTACAATTAACTCATGAATTTTGCCCGGATCACAGTTTCGTCATCGAAAACCAAAACATGAATTTTCCTATATAACATAGGTTAGAATCTCATACCTTGTGCTAACGCTCTATAACTTCAGGAGAAGTACTAGTAGCCCGATTAACCATCGGATCTCCGATCTTAAAGGATTCCTACAAGTATTAACAGGGTTTTCCCAATTTTCTAAATTTAGCTTTTCGGAAATAGTTTACCAAACGAGGCCCAAGAGGTATCAAAATGAAGCTCTTACCTCGAGGAGTTCAAATATGAAATCTGGTTGAAAATTGATGGACGAACAGTCGTCGATCTGTATCATGAAGCTTGGGGAAAATAATATTCTCTCTCTCTCTCCAAGATATTTGTGTTTTGAGATAATGACAAAATATCTCATGCTTTTCTATTTATAGCCACAACTTTTTTGGAAATTATGTTTACCTCCCCACGAGTTCTCAAACTCCTAATTATCTCCCGAAACGTCGCACACGTCCATTTTATCACTACCCGAGCGAAAACCAAAAATTATAAAAGTTTTCATCAAAGTTCCGTTTGGGTCCAAAATCACGTTCGAAAATCTATTTCCGTGGAATCTTTATACCACCTACCTTTTATGCAACGCATCGCTCACGTTCTTACCACAATATTCAAAACGATCTAAAATAAGATCAAAATTACCAGAAATTTACTCTACACAACTCAAATTAATATTCACAAAATACCAGATAATCCAAATTACATTTAAATCACATAAATGTCATTTAATCATGTTAATGCATCTTGACTCCTCTGATTACCGTGTCCTCAAATGACACCTTACCGTTGACCCACGTCAACTTAACTCAATTATTAATCAACATTAATAATTTCACATGATCCCACATATGTTTATTAAAATGAATGCATTTCCAGGACGGGTGTGACAAACTGCCCTCACAGTAACCAAGGGTGATGTTTTCATCAGTTTGGTCGTAGTCTCATAATGAATAAAGAAAAAGTACACACACACACACACTCTCTCTCTCTCTCTCTTACTTTTTCAGTCTTGAACAATGTGTTAAAGAAGCTTTGGACCTCATTTTTGAAAAATGATAAGTTAAAAAATCTAAGTTTTCACGACTGGTTCGTCCACAAAAACCGTCACTAGTTCTCCGGTTATCCTCAACCGATCCACTCATCGATTTTGGCCGGTTCCTATTCTAATAACGGTTACCGAGTCAACCCGGACCGGAGAGCCGACCGGTCGACGGTCGGACCGGCCGGTCCTCCGGTTTTTAAAACCTTGCTCAAAGTAACAGTACGGAAGAAGAACTTTCATCAAGTGTGATTCTACTTATTATATAATCTGATCAGTGCATATGAATATGGACCAAAATATACAATTAGTCCACAATCTTTGTTTTTATGCCAAAAGCCTTTTGAGTTTTCGTTTAGACCAAAATAACCCTAAAATGCTATTAACGTGTCTCTTCCTTATTTTCAGTAACTAAACTGCACACTTTTCCAAATAATGTTTGTTTATTATTATTATTATTTAAAAATTTTCAATCTTTAAAATGCTAGTATAACTTTCAAACTATATATTGATTTTCAATATAAAAAAAACTATATTTCTGTGATCTATAACCCCAAAATTAACTTCACAAAGAGCTTAAGTATTAATTTTTTTGGCCAGTTTTAGAACTTTAATAAGTTTTGAGGGGAATCTTAACAGTTTCACTTTATTCTAAAATCACAGGGGATTAAATGTCCTCTTTTGAAGCACATGAGGTAAAATGGATATGAATTTAACCACACGAGTATGAGTATTTAACAAAAAGAGAGGTTTATTATTAGTTTGATAACAAAAGAAAGAGTTAAGAGCCCATGTGGATTAACTGAAAAATAAAAATTAACTATCTGTTTGTTTCGGTGTAAAGTATTTTCTGAAGGAAAAAAATTTACATTCAAATTGAAAAAATTTGTATGTGAAAATATTTTTCGAAAAACATTTTACGTTAAAATAAACGGAGCGTATGTGATGAATTGTGGATTTCGAAAAAAAGTTATTGTTTTGAAAAATGGAAGTGCTTGAGTTAGCTTACAATTTCATCACTTAAATACAGCTGAAAGTTGAAATTCAGTTAAAAATTAAGCAGAAAAAGAAGTTGAAAATCAGTTAAAAAATTAAACCAAAAAAAGTGAGCAACTCAAGTGAGATTCTTTTATGCCCAAAATAAACGCATTATAATTTACAACAATGATAGGGATACACACTAAACGACACACCAAACGACACACTGTGTTTTAAATGTAGGTACCCTGTGCTGTTTGAATTTTTTACACTTTTCTGTGCATCACTTACACAGCACAAAGTACATGCATTTAAAGCTGGTGTATCGTTTGGTGTGTCGTTTAGTGTGTATCCCTATTTTTTTATTTAATTTATGTATTTTATTTGGGTAATACTTGGGACACAACCTTCATACAACCTCCCCCAAAAGATGTGTCTATCTCTTTTCTGTGTCACTGTGGGGTCCAGTGACATCACAGAAGAGAGATAGACACATCTTTTGAGAAGGTTGTATGAAAATTGTATGAAGGTTGTGTCCCAAATATTACTCATTTTATTTTTGTGAGATTATTTTGTGCCTAAAAAATTAGGTTGCTTTTCGAACCATCGTAATTGCACTTTTTATTTGTTAAATGACAAAAATGCCCATATAATCACCACAAACACAAACCATACGTCATTGACTCATTATTTTCTCTCTCTCTCCCAGCCTGGTTCCTTTCTTCATCCCCAATCTACTGGTTCCTCTCTCTCTCTCTAAATAGATTCACAATTAATTACATTTCAGATGTTGGGTGGTTAGACTCCAGAAGCAGACCCCCCCGGGTTGAATTTCAACGACCAGAAATACTAGTTATTATGCCTTTGGGCGCAAGCAAGTGCCAAACAATCTAACTACACGAAGATCAATCTGTGGTTAGATGTGTCGCTCTTGGATGTGATCTTTTTTAAAAATGTTCTATATCTTGTGCTTACGTTTTTACCTAACATGTAGGGGAAAATGGCTGGGGAGTCAATTAAGGACCAAGGAGGTATTGGGGAGAGTTTGGATGTTCCTGCTACTAAGAAGAAGGACAATGCGGCCACCACCGTGAAAAGTAAGAAGAAAGGTTTAATGTCGAGGATTTGGAATGGAGTCTTTAGAGTAGGTGGTGATGATTTTGAGAAGAGACTTCAACACATTAGCAAGGAAGAAGCCGCTGTTCTTGCTAGAATGAAGAAAAGATCACAGAGTTGGAGGAGGACAGCCAGGAATCTCATAATCTTCTCTGTTATTTTGGAGGTGAGTTGCATTATGCTTATGTGTGTGATTCAAATGTCAGTGAATTTGAGAAAGAATGTCGTTGGTGAAAATCAATGGCATGCCATATTGTTGCTGATGCCATGGGTGTATCTATGTCTTTATTAACTTGCAAAAAAGAGCAATAGTTACTATTAGCATAGCAGGTAACATTTCTGTGAGGTTGATTGAGAAAGAGTTTGTGGTTGGTTTGTGATGATTCTATTTAAAATAAAAGACTACCATGTAAAAGCAACTATAGCTATTGAAATGAAAATGGAGAGGTTTTGAAATGATGTGAACGTGAATGTGAATGAATGTGAGACCTAGAGTGTTGAAAGTTGAAACCACTTCTAACCATTTAGACATTTGGAATATCATGTTTCTTCACTAGTTAACTCATGAACTTTAAAAGAACTCATAGACGACAAGACTATGAAGATATGCAACTCAAATACTAGCATGGCTCATCTTTGATATGAATTATTTGTCCACCCTAAACTACACTAAACTATATTCAACTGAGTTGGTAGTACAAATCATTTTCTCTAGGCATGAATCATACTCATACTTATATCACAACAATAAAGCACTATCGTGTAATCCTCATCAGGGACGGATCTAGAAAATACATTCAGGAGGGCTTGATTTACGGGGGTTCGGGGCAACGCCCTTGAAATTTTTTTTTGGACCTATTTATACATATTTTGTATACTTATTTTATAATAAGCACAAAAACATAAGAGAGAGAGGGTTTAGAATAACAATTTTATAATGTCAGGGGGTCAAGGGGGCTTTTATAATTTTCAGGGAGGCTTTTATAATTTTCAAGGGGGCTAATTATAATTTTTTTTAGTGCAAGTGTAGTGTTTTTTTGAAAACCTTGGGGGGTGGGAGGGCTTGAGTCCTCCCTTGCCCATATTGAATCCGTCCCTGGCGCTCATACAAGAAATAACATAAATCAAGCATGGATAGAGTTCTTTCATACCAAAACAACTCTCTAAGACCAGAAAGAAATCAAGGCATGGAAGAGTATAAGATTTAACAAAGTAATTCCATATAATAATTCTCTTGAGGTTACACGATCAAGTTCAAAAAGTACAACTAGAGAAAGAAATACAACATCAAATGCCCAATGGTTAGGGCTTCATCAACACCCTAGATGGAGGGTTTAGCATTTTAGCTCTCCATGGCTCTTGGATGGAGGAGAAGATCCTTGGCTTGAGGGAGCTTTGAATCCTCTTCTTTGTCCTTGAGAAACTCCAAACCCTTAGAGAACTAGAGAGAGAAAAATGTTTAGAGATCAGTGTATGTAACTTGGTGAAAACTACTCCCTATTACAAAGTGTAATCCTATACCTATCTTAGTGTCTTTAGCCTTTAGGAAAAGTTTCCTTCCACTTTTTAAAGACCAAAGATCTGTTGAATATCTCTTGAAAGGTCCCCGCCCCTTTTTTCTTATGATTTGACGCTTGTCCCTCTCTTGAAAACATGGGATAAAAGTCTTGAAAGCCAAACAGGACCTTGGGATTTCGATCGATCGAATTGGAACTAAAACTTTGTAACTTTTGGATGTGTACAAGTGTTTGAGTAGTATATTCCTTAAGAAGGAAACTATTTACAAAATAACCTTCATAAAGTTTCCAGTGGTAAGAAAAGTAACTAAACTATATAATTAGTCTCAATACCGGTAGGATTTAGTTGGTCTCATGAAACCTTGCATCCAGATTTGCAATACCTTTTAGTGACTTCTATTGGTCAGAGAACTCTTTAGCATCCTCAATGATGAATATTTAGATTGACAAAGACTAACCCCAAATCCATGAATGGTTTTGTGTGTGTGTGTGTGTGGGTGTTTGGTGAGAGGGAGGGAGGGAGGGAGGGAGGGAGAGAGAGATCCTCTTTTGCATCTTATTCTTTTTAAGTCCTTGATTATGATTTGTCTTTGTTCTCATGTTAATGGGTAATCTATGCTTTTGTTTTGAAACGAATTTCTATTTTGTTTTGTTAGTTGTGAAATGACGGTTGAGGGACCCATGATTCTATTTGTTCTTTATCCTTTTATGGAGGCTACAAGTAGGTTGTTGAGCCATAGCCTTGTTTTTCCAACTGTCTCTAACTTTGAACTCCCTCCTTAATATGATATTGGGGTACCAATATGGACCAAAATTTCATGATGGTCTAGTTTTGGTTGCAATAGAAACCAAGTACTTTTTGGTCCATGAATGTCTAACCTCGCCTACATCATCATTTATCAGGAGTACTACAAGTCGAAGCACGCGATTAGGTTGAGGCAGAGAGGGTGGGAGACTGAGGGATGAAGAGGTTTGGCGAGGGGCTTTGACGTTAAGTGTAGAGAGGGAGTTTGGTTGGAAATTTTCCATTTATTATCTATGAAAGGTACCATAATCTATGTGAGATTGAGGACCAACAAAACTAATGTGTTTTCTTCTGCTTCAAGGCAGTTTTAGCTCCTAGAGTCAATTTGACAAAGAGCATGATTATTCCAGTGGGAATGCGAGGGAATGTTAAGGTCTTCGCCATTAATTTGAGTTCCAATATGGGCTCCTTTTCTACAACATATTTTGACCTTGCCTATGGATATTCCGTCAAGGAAAACGAAGTTTAGGAAATTGTTAGTTTGAACAGGTAGGCTGGATTAGCAGTGTTTTTGTCTCCCTTCTTGTTCTAGCCTTGACGAAACAGAGGTTGGATAAGATGCACCGTACTTTGTGGATGCATTGAGGTTGTCACCAAGATGCATCTTATCTTATTGTTAGAGCAAGGATTTCTGTTAGGATGGCTCTTTTGGGGTTATAGAGATGAGGTGTGTTTAATTGGGCTTGTCTCGACAAGCGTGTTGTGGAGGTTGCTAAGGAGAGGGACAGTCTATGGTGTAGGGAGGTGGAGTGGAAATAGGATTGTTGATCGAGAGGTTGGTCCTTCTGTGAAGTGAATCTCTCGCGGTATATGGTTATGGAGAAGTATTATGAAGGTGTTGAAATTTTTTCTCCTTGTGACTTTTGAGCTAGGATATGTTTCAAGTAAAATTTGTGAATGGTATTTTGCGTGGTGGAGAGGCTTTAAAGGATAGATTTCTAGCAATATTTCGATTATGGTGGATAAGGATGTTGTGGCTGTTGAGTGTGCTTCATTTCAATGTGGATGTGTGGTTTGGATCTCTCAGTTGGGAAGGGTGTTTCAAGAATGGAAGTTGGAGGAATGGACCTCCTTTAGTGAGTTGCTATGGTGCCTGGACTCTCCTACTACCCCCAAGTACCCTATCCCCATGTCCGACCTTTGTACCCAACCGGACACTTGGATCCTCCACATGTGATGTTAAAAAGGTAAAATGAGGATCAAAATGGATCACAAAGAAGCTATCTAACAACTCATATGAATAAACGTAGTATGTTTATGTGTTCCGAAGGTGTCCGCATACCGCATCCAACGTTTAGACACATGTTTATGTTACGTGTCCGATAGATGAGAGACAGTGGGTCACCTTTTTGTCCACTATGAGATGAAGGGGATTGTGGAGTAAGCACTTTTATTTATTCAGATGTGCTTGGATAATGCCAAGGACGTTGTTGGATTTTTTGTTCTGGATAGAGCAAAGGTCGGGAGAAGAAAAGAGTGAAAAGGTTTGGGATGTTGCCGCTATTTGTTTGATGTGGTGCTTATCGAGGGTAGGAATAGAAGGACCTTTTAAGGGATGAAGATTCTTTTGTAAGGACTGTAACATTTTCTTTGGGGAACTCTGTAGTTTTGAGTAGAGTCATACACAACCTAAGGTGGTCTAGGGTGAGGATTCTTCCCCAACTAGCATGCCAAACAAAAAAAGGCTACTTTTCGAGGGGCTTTGCAGAGAGACGTGATACTGAATTTTCCATCTTTAGACAACTTCCATCTCCCAATCATGGAAAGGTCTGTGGTATAGAGAAACTATCGAATAGGTGTGAAACTAGATAAACTAGAGACTATCGAATCCCTCTCTCCCTCCCTGGGACCTGATCATATAGGTGTGCCAATATGGAAACTATTGAATCCATCTCCCAATCATGGAAAGGTTTGTTGAATTGGATGTCCCACCAAAAACCATTGGCCCAATTCTAAGGTAGTCCACTATAAAAGTATATGACTATTCGCTTCCAACCTAGATGAGCCTAGGAATGAAGAATCTAAATGTCTCTCGTAGCTTCAACGATCTGTCCAAAATGTGATACGTCTACCTGATCGTACAATTGTTTAGATGTGCTTCACAAACGCCACTCAACCTTGACTTATATTCCTCTACACTCCAACTCCATACGGAGTTCTGCAAGGTCTAGTATACCATTTACCTGTTTCATTTCCATGCTTGGTGCATATGATCTCTTCTCCCCGCCACCCATACTCACACATACACACGAAAAAAATAATAATAATAAGGAAAAGGACATCTCTTTGGAGTTTATCAAATCTTTTTGGATTGCTCTAGGCATTGGAAATAGTGCTAGGAAATATGTGAGCCCCTTGGACTGGTTTTGCTTCTTACAACTTGCTGATCTTTTTTCAACTCTCTCCACTACAAGATTCCAGATGCTCGATCTCCTCGAATGAGCACCTATAGGTAAACCCAAGATATGTGGTTGGAAGTGCACCCAATTTGCACTCCAAAATAATTGCTAGAGAACTTATGTTCGCTATATTTCCCACTACACTTGGCTCAATCTTCACTGCATTAATTTTCAGCTCGCGACTGCCTGAAAACTCAGCAAAACGGATTCCAATGCATTTGTTCTTCCTCGACTCCATGCAATACTATGGTATCATTCGTAAACAGGAGGTGATCCACTTTAACGTTTTGTACGCCATGGCTCACCTCAAAACCTCTAACCATACCGATCTCTACGCCCTATTCATTAACCTGCTCAATGCTTCCATGGCAAATAATAAGAAAAGTGAGAGGAGTCCCCTTGACTTAACCCTGGAGCTCCCAAAGAAACAAGCTGGAGAGCCATAAAGAGAATCAAAATTTTTGCTGTTGGGGCACCAACTTCTATCCATTTCCTCCTTTCAATCCAAAGCCCATTCTTTCCATATCACAAAGGAAATTCCAGCTTCCTTGGTCATATGATTTTTCACTATCTAGTTTGCATAGACCCTTCTTCCTTCCGTTGAAATCTTGAATCCTCCATCTCATTTGCGATAAGCACTGCATCCAAGATTTGCTTGTTGCCCAAAAAATCATTTTCATGACCTACAGTAACCGAGCTGGTTACTTTCTGGAGCCTAGTAGCTTGTAAAATGCACCTAATAAACTGATCAACCTAAAATCTTTGAGCTCAATTCCCCTTCTTGGGGATTAAGGTACCAAAGTGGCGCTGAGGCTCTTCTCAAATCTAGTCTTTGCAAAAAATATTGTAAGGCTGCGATAGTATCATGTCATAGTACTTTAACAACTCGGAAAAAACATCATTGTAAATTATTTGGGCCCGAGACTTTATCATTGGAATTTTTAGGGCCTCTAAAATATCCTCCTCAAATTAAGTTCTTTAGGCCTGTTAAAGGGTAAATATGTATTAGTGTAATGTAGCTGTCCCACATCGCTTAAACGTTAGTAGTATAGGATTGTGTAAAGCCTATAAATAGGCTCCTTGTATCATTATTTTCAATATGTTGAATATAGAATTATATTCCCATCTTATTTACATGGTATCAGAGCCTCCCGAATCTGGGATAGCTCATTTCTCTTCCGCCTTCGAGATCAAGAAGTTCGGGTAAATTCTCTTCTGAGATTATTCTTTGTTTTTCATTTTTTTTTCGTTTAAAAAAAAAAAAAAAAAAAAAGGAGAAGCTTTCAGTCGCTAGTAACCCTAGCCGCTACCAGCACTGCCGCAGCACAGATTTGCCCCAACCTCCGGCAACCCTCACCACCGGTCCCCCAGCCTCTGGTGACCCTCGCCGCCGTCCCCCAGCCTCCGGCGACCCCTGCCGGAGCTCCCAGAACCTCCGGCGACCTCCCCAGAGCCTGCTACGACCACTCCAGCGACTATTCAGCAACTTTTCACCATCCTCAGCACTCCGGCGACCCTTCTTTGTTATCAATCTACCCTTTTCAGTTCAGATTTGCTGTTTATCCTTCAGTTTTACCCAGTTTTTGGTTCAGTTCTGGTGTTTTGAGATTTATTTTTGGCTCATATCTTATCATGGAATCCAAGACTATCACCCAATTCACTACGCGTAAGTTGAATGGTAACAATTTTATTCAATGGGCCAACGTTATTACCATGTCCCTTACTGGCTTAGGCCATGATGCCCATCTTACTGAGTCTCCTCCCACCACTGATGACAAGATTATTTTGGCATGGAAACGTTTGGATGCTCAACTTGTGACCCTCTTATGGAACTCCATGGAACCGGAAGTTACCGATTTATGCAATCATCTGGGCTCTGTTAAGGCTCTTTGGGACTATCTCCACCTTCTTTACTCTAGTAATTTAGCACGGATGTATGATTTATCCCCCCAGTACTTCAAGCTCGAGCAGAATGACTTTTCTGTTACTGATTACTTTGCTTCTATGAAACGATTACATAAAGAGTTAAATATTGTTATTCTCCCTACCGCCAGTGTTCAGGAACAACAGAAACAACGGGAACAGATGTTGGTTATGAAATTTCTTGCCGGCCTCAAACCTGACTATGAGGCTATTCGGTCTCAAATCCTTGGGAGTAATACTCTTCCTACTTTTGCTGAGACATATCAACGTGTCCTACGGAGCACCCCTCGGGACCCTCCTCCTTCACCCGCGCTTGTTGATCGCTCCGCTCTTATTACTCGGACTCCACCAGCTCCTGGTAGGGGTGGTGGCCCTAATCGTGGAAGACGTGTAGGGGGATTTCGGGGTGGTCGTCCTTGCCGTGGTAGAGGCCAAACTCTTCCGTGCACTTATTGTTTTCGGGATGAGCATAGTAGAGACACATGCTGGTAGCTCCATGGTCGTCCCTCCCAAGGTTGCGAATGCCGCCATCTCTGATTCTGGGTCCACTCCTGCTACTGCTTCTATGGATACCGTTTCTGTTACTCGCGAGGAATACTCTCAGTTGCTTCAGTATTAGGCAGCACACCAGGCATCCACCTCATCTGCTTCCTTAGCTCAGCATGGAGGTACACATACTGCTTGCATTGCTTCAGGTTGTTCCCTATGGGTAATTGATTCTGGAGCTAGTAATCATTTGACAGGTATATTTAGTCTTTTTACATCAATCCAGTTGTCATCGTCTCTTCCCCCAGTCACTTTGGCGGATGGGTCCTCGACTCCTGTTAAAGGAATCGGGACGGCTCATCCCTCTTCATCTTTATCCTTGTCTTCTGTTTTTTATATGCCTCGTTCGTCATTTAGTTTAATGTCTGCTGGTCAATTGACTAAGGATCTTAACTGTTGTGTCTCTTTTTCTCCTGATTCTGTTCTTATTCAGGATTTGATGACTCGGAAGACGATTGGTGACGGGCATGAGTCCAATGGCCTCTATTACTTTGATGGTGATCTTGTCCCTGCTCCTGCACCAATTGCCTGTCCTGCTATTGTTTCACCTCATCAGATCCATTGCCGCCTTGGTCATCCTTCTTTGGCTAATTTGAAGCTCTTAGTTCCTAGTTTAAGTTTCTTGCAATCTTTAGAGTGTGAGTTGTGTCAGTTGGGGAAGTATCACCGTGTTCAATTTCCTCCCCGAGTCAATAAAAGAGCGTCTAATCTTTTTCAGTTAGTACATTCTGATGTATGGGGTCCTCACCGTATAACCTCCCAAAAGGGGTATCGGTATTTTGTTACCTTTGTGGATGATTATTCAAGAGTAACTTAGCTTTATTTAATAAAAAATCGTTCTGAGTTATTTTCTATTTTTTGTGCATTTTGTGCTAAAATTAAAACTCAATTTGGTGTATCTGTTCGTGTTCTTCGCAGTGATAATGTACAAGAATATTTCTCTGACCCTTTTATTACTTGTATGACCCACCATGAAATGATTCATCAGTCTTCATGTGTGCATACACCGCAACAAAATGGTGTTGCAGAACGGAAAAATAGACATTTATTAGAAGTTGCACGCACTTTATTGTTTGAAATGTGTGTTCCAAAGATTTTTTGGGGGGATGCTGTCCCAATGGCTTGTCACTTGATTAACCGAGTGCCGCCTTCAGTTCTTAATGGCCACACACCACACTCTACTTTGTTTCCTACTGAGTCGATTTTCTCGGTGGATCCACGTGTTTTTGGGTGTGTTTGTTTTGTCCACCAGTTGACTCCTGGTACTGATAATTAGATCCACGGGCAATTAGGTGTGTTTTCTTAGGTTATTCTAGGACTCAGAAAGGGTATCGTTGTTATAGTCCCTCCCTTTGTCGGTACTTTATCTCTGCCGATGTTACGTTTTTTGAGTCCACACCTTTTTATTCTGAGTCTCATTCGGCCATTGATCCAGATTTTATGCTGCCTATTCCTATTCCAGTCTTCGATGCTTCCACTCGCTTGTCTCATCCTGATTTGCAGGTTTATACTCGTCGTCAAGCTCCAGAGCGTATCCCGGACTCCTCTGCTCAGCCTCCGCCTTCTGTGTCCTCAGATCCGCCGTCTTCTCCTCCAGAACAGGCAGATTTAGATCTTCCCATTGCTCTTATGAAGGGTAAGCTTTCTTGTACCACTTCGCATCCTATTTCTAACTATGTCTCCTATGATAGTTTGTCACCCACTTTTTCTTCCTTTGTTGCTTCTGTGTCTTCCATTTCTATTCCTAACACTGTTGCAGAAGCACTTGCCCATTCCGGTTGGAACCAAGTTATGCAAGATGAGATGTGTGCTCTTCAGGAGACTGGTACTTGGGACTTGGTCCCTCTCCCGCCAGGAAAATCTGTGGTTGGTTGCCGTTGGGTATATGCAGTTAAGGTTCACCCTGATGGCACATTGGATAGGTTGAAGGCCCGCCTTGTTGCCAAAGGCTATACTCAAGTCTATGGACTTGACTATTCAGAAACTTTTTCACCAGTGGCCAAGATTGCATCAGTTCGTCTTTTTATCTCCCTTGCTACTACATATCACTGGCCCCTTCATCAGTTGGATGTTAAGAACGCGTTTCTGAATGGTACTCTTCTTGAGGAGGTCTACATGGAGCAACCACCTGGGTTTGTTGCTCAGGGGGAGTCTAGCTTGGTTTGTGAGTGTCTTCCCAAGTTAATTCCTCTAGCTTGCAAATTTAAAAAGTCTCTCTATGGTTTGAAGTAGTCCCCTCGTGCTTGGTTTGGCAGGTTCAGTGATGTGATTGCTGAGTTTGGTCTTCAGATATGTGGTGTTGACTATTCTGTTTTCTGTAGACACACTGTAGCGGGGAAAATTCTGTTAATTGTCTATGTTGATGATATCGTCATTACTGGTAATGATTCTAGAGGCATTCAAGAGTTGAAATCCTTCTTACAAGTCAAGTTTCAGACCAAAGATTTAGGACAGCTTAGGTATTTCTTAGGCATTGAGGTGGCCAGGTCTAGTGAAGGGATCTGCTTATCTCAGAGGAAATATGTTCTTGATTTGCTGATTGAGACAGGAATGTTGGGATCAAAACCTTTGGATACTCTTATGGATCCCAATTCCAAATTATTACCAGATCAGGGGGAGCTACTTGATGATCCAGGACAGTACAAACGCTTAGTTGGGAAGCTTAATTACCTAACTGTCACAAGACCTGATGTTGCCTTTGCAGTTAGTGTAATTAGTCAGTTTATGGACTCTCCTCGAACTACACATTGGGATGCGGTGATACGAGTCTTGAGGTACCTCAAAGGGGCCCCAGGCCGTGGTTTGTTATATAAGGATCATGGTCACATCAGAGTTGAGAGCTACACAGATGCAGATTGGGCTAGATCTCCTAGTGATAGGAGGTCTACTACAGGGTACTGCGTTCTTGTTGGAGGAAATTTTGTGTCCTGAAAAAGCAAGAAGCAAACTGTTGTTGCTAGATCTAGTGCTGAGTCAGAATATAGAGCTATGGCACATACTACTTGTGAGTTAGTATGGATGAAACATTTGTTGGAGGAACTCAGGTTCACTCAGTCCTAGCCTATGAACTTATTTTGTGATAACCAGGCAGCAGTTCATATTGCTTCCAATCCTGTGTTTCATGAAAGGACAAAACATATTGAAGTTGATTGTCACTTTGTTCGTGTTAAACTCCTACAAAAAGTGATTAATACAGTTCATGTTAAATCTGCAGACTAGTTAGCAGATTTGTTTACTAAAGCATTGGGTGGGACACGTGTGAAATATATTTGTAATAAGCTGGGTGCATATGATATGTATGCTCCAGCTCGAGGGGGAGTGTTGAAGGGTAAATATGTATTAGTGTAATGTAGCTGTCCCACATCGCTTAAACGTTAGTAGTATAGGATTGTGTAAAGCCTATAAATAGGCTCCTTGTATCATTATTTTCAATATGTTGAATATACAATTATATTCCCATCTTATTTACAAGGCCAAATCCTATCCTCTTCACCCAAACAATTGAACTTTACACCATCTAACTTGCTCCTCCAGGTGGTCAATTATGAATTTAGCTTTCAGTGGTATTCCACTATTGCCTTTCGACCTTCCCTCTCAAAGTGCTGCCTCCGATATTCTATCCATATAAGTGTTTCTTCCATGTGAATTCCTCGCTACTCTATGAATTCTTTATTTTCTATTTTTGTGTTCTTGCCTCCCTCTTTCAGCCAAATGGCCCTAGATTTCTACTTCGACTTCTGGATCCATGACTTCTTCTGGTTTCCTTATTTTGCTCAGCACATCCAGTCCCTTTGTTTGATGCCTTAGGTCAATGAATCTTATTTCTTTCCCTCCATTTCCATCTTACCAAACACTTGCTTGTTCCAGTTTCTCAAATCTCCTTTAAACAAATTTAATTTCCAGGCTAACGCGAAAGTGGGATTACCTCGAACATCATAAGATGTCCACCTATCACTGATCATGTTTTCAAAACCGTCGTCTTTCAGCCACATATTCTCATAGCAAAAGGGCCTTTTCCTATGGCCATCCCCCCGCTATCTAATAGTAAGGGGATATGATCTAAAGTCACCATAGTGAGGGCCTACTGAGTCGCATCTGTGAATTAAAACTCTGGAAATATTTGGAAAGTGAAGTAAATTTCATTTAGTGAATTTTACCAACTCTGCAGAATTCTACCATTCCTAAGGAACAATTGACATGCTAACATGTTTGAAACCAAGACCAAATCACAACACCAAAACCCTGCCGACAAGTATAAGTCATGTTGTGTGCTAAGACTTGCACACTTTTGACTCATGACAACCCCCAAACTCAATTTGACAACCCCACCCACAAATTCACTCGCAATATGGCATTTATCCCAAACCTTGCATAAAACTTAATTTGAGCAATGAAAGTGATATTTACAGGGGCGGACCGAAGAAGGGTAAAAGGGAGGCGATTGGACGTCTATCGATCTCACCACACTCCCCCCCCCCCCCCCCCCCCCCCCCCCCCCCCCAGTTTATGAAAATAACATGGAATGCCCTCCATATAAAAGGAAAGATTAGGGCTTTTTTTTCTTCTTTTTTTTCTTTTCACACCTCTCAACACACACACACACACACTCTCTCTCTCTCTCTCTCAGACTCTCAAGTCTCAGCGACTAGCGTTTGTCGCTACTCTCTCACTCAAGCAATGCCAGCAGCCGGAGACGACGTACACCGCCACCGTCCGTTGAGCCGACAACAAAACACAACCTGTGGCGGTGGGCTTTGTGTATTTCTTCCATATCCCTTCTCTCTCTCTCACTCTCCCTCTCTCTGTGAACTTCACTATCTCAGATACTCAACCAACCACACACAATCTTCCTCTTTATCTTGGCGCTAATAGTTTCTCACCCCAAGAAAAATGAGGTAGAGTTTTTTTTTACTTTTTTCTCTTTAATGTTCAGTGGTTCAAATTATTGATTGACTTGTTAATGTTGATGTTGAATGTTGATGTTGAAATTCGAATTGTCAAATTGTGGCTTTGTTGATGTTGAATGTGGCTTTCTCGAGTCACCCTCTTCTTCAATATTACTCCCATTTTTCCATTCCCTGCTCTCTCTCTCTCTCTCATCCTTTGATTAGTTGCTTCCATTTTCTCTCCCTGTCTCTCTTGTCTTCACCATATCAGATTCTAAAATTTTGCTTAGTTGTTTTTATTTCTCCTCTCTCTCTCTCTCTCTCTCTCTCTCTCTCTCTCTCTCTCTCTCTCTCTCTCTCTCTCTCTCTCTCTCTCTCATCCTTGGCTTAGTTGTTTCCACTGACACTAGTATCTAGTTAGCCTCTTTGTGTTAAAAAAAACAGAAAAAAAGAAGAGGTTTATGAAATTATTATTATTATTATTATTATTATTATTATTATTATTATTTTTTGCATAATGATTTTGATTTGTAGACTTGGTTGATTTTTTGCTTCAATGATTGTTGAATTTTGTTTTTGATTGTTGTATAAAATTTGATATCAGTATGATTAAGAATTGTAGTGACTGTATTTTTATAGTATCTTTTATCATTGTTTGGTTTCGAGGGAACAAAAATTATCCTGTAAACCCAAGCCCCCCACCTAGAATTTCTAGATCCGCCCCTGCATCTTTAACCACATATATTACATTCCAAAAATTGTGAAAGTTACACAAACTCAAGTTACCACATTATAAACCCTTCTCACACTCAAACTATAGTAATATTACGGAGTTCTACAAATCATAAGATAACTAATACAAATTCTACATTAAAACTTGCTTCCATTCCTTTCTTTCCGTACTCTTCCTTCCTTTCACCTGAAATGGTTACACAATGGCCACTATAAGCTAATGTTTAGTGAATAACAATAATCATGATCTTGAATGTATGAATACAAGTTTATATAGCATATCAATAACATGCTTGAACACATCAATAGTCTCCAAAGTGCTTTGCTGCGATCCACCCGCACATGTCAATGGCATGTTTTCCACCCATGCCTATTAGCATGTGCAATATGACCTATAGTCATTTCACTACCCTTCCCATAGAGGGTTTCCACTCTCCCATTAGGAGTTCACCACTCGGTGGATTTCAAACAAATGCTCCTTCGACTCACATAACCATGTAAAGCGTACTTGATACATAGAAATCATCTTACCATGTGCTTAATTACCTCATAAGCAACATAATACATGCTCTATCAACATAAGATTATTATGCTTTAACACTAACATGAATTTAGAACATGTATTTAACATTCAATCAAGGGTTAAGGTCACTCACCTTCAAATTGATGCAAACAAATAACAACATCTGCTCTTCTTTAGCTCCCTGCAAGTTATCCAAACATGTTGACATTAAATTCCTCTAACCGCTAATTTCCATTGGAAATCAAATTAAAACACGGAGAGATGATCTACTTACTCTTGGCTATTCAATTCCAACTTCAATTTGGAGTAGAAATCCCTTTAACTTACTTTTCCCCTTGAATTTCTCCCTTTCTCTCTTGTTTTTCCTCTTTCTCTTGCACCTACTTGCTTGCACAACACAAGCATCTCAAAGTGAAAGCTTTCTCTTCTCTCTCACATAACACCCACGCGGATACACACTCACACGCGCATAGCCATCAGATGGCCCCATCCACTCACAAGTCACAACACACCACCACCACCTAATTAGCCTCACACCCCCACCTACTAGCTTGCCTTTTGAAAGCTAGTTCCTTAGGTAGTTTACGTTAATCTCACTTAAGCTAATTAATCCAATTTAGCTAGTTAATCATCTTCTAAGTTCTAACCATGATTAGTAATTTCTATAACATTCTTGAAATTATTATTGACAAAAACCTGCTATACTTTCACCTAATTATTATGTAGCTCCTCACATTCTTGTGAATTACTATTTCACCTATTAATTATGAAAACCCTTTCACTTCTTACACTATACCCTTATCCAACAATCTCCCCAAGATAGGCAAATATAGATCAAATGCAAGTAAATACATACTTTCTTTTCTTTCAAAACATGCAATATAACCATGTATGAGAGATATTATCATCTCTACCCCTCTCTTTCATCCAATTACCAATTCCATTTCATAGTGGAATTCACTCCCGTGTCTCCTCTTGGACACGTCCAACTCTTAATGGGTCTTTAACCCATTCCAAAGTGTTGTTAACACTTAACAATACATAGTATAATGCAAATGCACAATTTTACGTGTTGGGGTATTACACTTCAACACCCTCCTTCGTGTGCAACCCCGTCTGCACGTGTAGAGGCAACAAACTGTACCAAACTCCATCTTAATGAAGACAAATAACATGGTAGAAATATGCACAACAGAATGGGTGATGGAGACTTGAACCCAAGACTTCTACAAACAAGGGTCTGATGCTGTGTTAAGTCACCAGTTGTTCCAAAAGCATAAGCTATTTTAGAATGGACACAACAATGTATATCAAGCTTCAACGAAAAATATGGTGCTTTCTAGAGAACCCAATTAACCTTTATCAAGAGTACTCTTTGAGCCTATCTATGTGGGGGCTTCTTTTTTTCAAGGCTTTTCAACTGCTATTAAACTTGATGTGGTG
The DNA here is from genome assembly GCA_033977485.1 of Hydrangea macrophylla. Lineage (NCBI taxonomy): Eukaryota > Viridiplantae > Streptophyta > Magnoliopsida > Cornales > Hydrangeaceae > Hydrangea > Hydrangea macrophylla. The sequence continues at coordinate 78,652,602 of CM066984.1, read as the reverse complement.
TTTTCCACTTGAACGTCTCTTTTTAGGATTAATCTTTCATTGCCTTGGAGAGGATATATTACTCAATTATGTGTGGGAGGAAGAATATACATGATGATAGTGTTTGAATGTGTGGTGATTTTAGAGAAGGGATATTTGTGGAGGGACATTTTTAATTTCCACGTGGTTGAATTTAGAAAGTTGTAGTGCCTTTCAAGCTCACTTCCTTGGTTTAGCAGCAAGCCAACTTTAACCAAGTGTAGGCTAGAAACGATGGCCTCCTATTTGGTATTGCATGAGTAGGAAAACAAAAGATACCAAGTGCTCATCTTCGTTATTTTGGGTGGCTTGGGATGTGGTGCTTCTTTTACTCCCTTTTTGGCATTTTTGGGATGTCTCTCAAATAGTCGAGGAGTTCGTAGTTGGCCGATTGGTTTATTCAAGGAGGTTGCTTTGTGCTTCATAGGCGGCTCCTCTTTGTCCCATGTGACTCGGGTATAGGTATCAGGTGCACTCAAGTTGGATTTACAACTAACTAGTCAAAAAAGTTGGACTTGCAACAATTAGAACCATGTATAGCAACTCGAAGTCCCTGAACGCTATGTTTCATGGTCTCTTCTTAATATGTCGAACTACCCATGTCGGACACTCGACAATCGGACAATGGTATGGGATCTTTCCGACACTTCGAGTTGGACGAAACCCGAGAGTCATGCTCGGACAATTTTGGTTAGCACACACCAAGAAGAATGTTAGCTCCTTGTTTAAGAGTGTCTTCCATAATAAAATAACTATTTTGTCTAAGAAATATAAGAATAATATAGAATTATTACCGTTTCCCCATGTCCTCCGTCCATGAATTTGAGAAGTTCGACACTTATATTCACCTTTTATTGTGCACAGGATTTTTTATTGCATGTGGTGTTGGTCTTGCTTTTCTTTTGTAAATGCGTGATGCTTATGAATATATATGTCGTGCCCTTGGTGATGTTGCCAGTAGATAAGGGATGCTCGAATAAGGTATATGTCATGTGTACATGGGGAAGCTACTCATGTACTTGCAGTGTGAGGGGAGGGAGGGCATACTGTTAAATTGGAGCATCCAACCCAAAACCAATTGGCAATGGGTGGAGTAGCCCCTTAAACTTATATATTGAGTAGCGAGGTTATAAGTTTCCTATGTGGGACAATCTCAACACGCCCCCGCACGTGTGGCATGACTGAGAGCCAAACACGTGGACAAATTTGGCCCAACAATAACTACTCTGATACCATGTTAAATTGGAGCATCCAATCAAAACCAATTGGCAATGGGTGGAGTAGCCCCCTTAAACTTATATATTGAGTAGCTAGGTTATAAGTTCCCGATGTGGGACAATCTCAGCACATGCAAATGGCGTTGACTGTGAAGTCTTTTGTTTGATGTATTAATTTCTTTTCTCCTTTGGTTTTTGGACGTAGGAGTCATTTATCCATACCATGAATAAAAGCGGCTTCATTTATTATGTAGTTGAATGGCTTCTTGGTGGCAATAGCACTTTTTACTTGATATAGTTTACTTCTACTAGTCTTTGTTAAATCTCTAACTGAGTTCCAATTTTAGGTTATTGCAGTTTGTTATGCTATTATGACAACGAAATCACTGGAGTTAAACTGGAAACTGAGGGCATTCCGCGTTTTGCCAATGTTTCTTCTGCCTTTTTTCTCTTCCGTCACTTACTCCGCACTTGTACGCTTCACTGGGATGTGTAAGTCTTTTACATTCTTGATCTGTTTTAATTTCTTAGAGGAATTTATTTAAACTCTATGTAGGTCAAAATTCTATGTTTTGTCTGTCTTTTGGTATGTTATAGATTTCTTTAGATGCTTTGTTAGTTAATTTTCTTCTCTTACATTTGTATTTCTGTTGCTGAAGTTTGCAGTTTAATAAGAATGTTGAATGTGCATTCTTCTAATATTTTTGTAGTTAAGGATTCGGAAGCTTAGCTTGATGAAATATTGAACATTTACTTGTGAGATGTTTAGAGATTGGTAGGGAGGCTGGATACTCAAGAGACAATCGATTTCTGGGAATTTGAAGAAATTAATGGATGTTTTATGCCTTGCCATTTCAATGGGGTTTTTTTTTTAATTATTATTTATTATTATTATTTTTATGTTGTCAGAAAACAATTAGATCCATATACCCTGAATTGGTTGGCTCATAGATGATGTTGGTGATTAGATGATCTTCTACCAAATTGCCAATGTAGGATGAGAAGAGCGAGCCATGGCTTAATCCTAAGACGGCTTACAGAAAAGCAGATTGAATTTTTTTATTATTATTTAGAGTTAGTTGTCCTTGACGCCGACAACTGAACGTGGTGGTTGATACCCCTATGGCATGGGTGAGATATATCTAGTCCTCCGGGGAGGATTGTTGGTGTGCGAAATTGAACTATTATTCCCATTAGGGAAGTTGATTGTGCTTTATGAAGAGGTAAATTGGAAGTAAGAGGCTGAGTTATGTAACATTAATTACTTCAGTTTTAGGTTACGCCTTATTGAAGTTCAAGTCGTTATGAATTGTAGTTCCTTGTGGCATTGTGTTGAGGGAAGGCCCAATTAACTTGCTTGAGACGCAAGCTCACAGAGAATGCTTATAAATAGGGTAAAATACTTTGACCTCCACTGAGGTAAGGCCTAAATTCACAGACCACCCCCGTGATATCGAATAATTACATTGACCTCCCCTGTCAGAGTTTGATCCTTGACAACCCTAACAGATAATGTGTTATTACAATTTTCCCCTCATTTCTATGTTACAGATCTTAACTCTCCTCCTCTCTCTGTTTTCTCCCTCCCTAAACAAATCAAAGAGCGTACCAATGCTATCACTACCACCATCCAACCCCCTATTGGTCACCACCACCTGCCCTTCTCTATTGCCATCGTACATTCAAGCTTCACCAAATTTAGATTTAATGTATGCAAAATTGGTATGTATATACCCCAGTATATCTATAACTTAAATTGAACAAAATCAAGAGCAGAAAATATGTAAATTTACATATGTAGACACACACACACACACACACACACACACACACACGTATATATATAGATATATAAACCCATGTGTATATGTAGAAAGAAATTAGGGAAAAACTTAGAAAGACAACGTCTCCCCTCCCTTTCCTTTATATCTTCAATGTCTCATAAAAAGTAATTACATAGAGAACCCCATTAAACCTTAAAACATAAAAATAAGCAACAACAATAATAATAAAATAAACAATTCTCAACTCTCCCCCTTAAGGTGGTGCGAAGATAACCCTCATACCCAACTTGCTAAGAGCGAAATGAAACTGTCTACTCCCAACTCCCTTGGTGGGAATATCTGCCAATTGGTCACATGTCTTCACAAAAGGAGTACATATTGTACCATTATTGAGGTTTTCCTTAATGAAATGTCTATCTATCTCCACATGCTTGGTTCGGTCATACTGAACTGGATTATGAGCTATATTAATAGCAGCCTTATTATCACAGTATAAGCGCATCGTGTCTTTCTGATCGAGTCTCAGATCTCTCAGCAATAATCTAATTCATAAAAGGTCACACGCCCCTTGGGCCATAGCCCACCCTCGGCACTAGATCTCGCTACCACATTCTGCTTCTTACTCCGCCAAGTAACAAGATTACCTCCCACAAAGGTACAACACCCTGAAGTGGACCTCCTATCAGTTACTGAACCAGCCCAATCAACATCAGTGTATGCTTCCACTCTAAGGTGATCATGTCTGCCAAAAAATAAGCCCTTCCCAGGAGCAGACTTTAAGTACCGAAGAATCCAGAACACGGCATCTAGATGAGATTCACATGGAGTGTGAATGAACTGTCTGACCACGCTGACAGCAATAACAATGTCAGGACGAGCATGAGCCAGATAAATAAGTTTACCCACAAACCTCTGATATCTCCCTTTGTCAACCAACACTCCACTGCCATCATCACTGAGCTTCTGGTTCAGTTCTATCGGAGTGTCACATGCTCTGCTTCCAAGCATTCCAGTTTCCTTCAACAAATCAAGAACATATTTTATTTGGGAAATGAAGATCCCATGCTTGGATCTAGCCACTTCAATTCCCAAAAAATACTTCAGTGCTCCTAGATCTTTTATTTCAAATTCTTTGGCCAGGTACTTATTCAACTGTTGCACTTCTTCCAAGTCATCCCCTGTAAGCACAATATCATCAACCTATACGATGAGAGCAGTGGTCTTACTCTGTAGGGAATGCTTAATGAACAGTGTGTGATCTGCCTGACTTTGTTTGAAGCCATATTTACGCATAGCCTGAGTGAACCTCTTAAACCAAGCCCTTGGGGATTGTTTGAGACCACATAACGACTTCCTGAGCCTGCACACTTTTCCCACTGTCTTTGAGTCCTCAAAACCAGGAGGCACATCCATATATACTTCTTCCTCAAGATCACCATATAAGAACGCATTCTTCACATCAAACTGGTGAAAAGGCCAATCAAGATTGGCTGCAAGTGAGAGAAGTATGCTGACTGAGGTCATCTTATCAACTGGTGCGAATGTCTCCTCATAATCCACCCCATATGTTTGAGTGAAGCCCTTTGCAACAAGGCGGGCTTTATACCTCTCAACAGAACCATCTGACCTGTGCTTCATTGTATACACCCATTTGCACCCCACAATTCGTTTTCCCTTAGGTAACTCTGTCAATTCCCAAGTGCCATTCTTATAAAGAGCTTTCATCTCTTCATCCTGAAAATGGTTAGGTACACAAACAGAAGAAATTTTTGAAACAAAGACTCTATAGGAAGGAGACAGGTGAGAGTAGAACACAAAGTTAGATATAGGATGTTGAGTACAAGACCTAACCCTTTACGAACAGCAATGGGTATATCTAGATCATCAAATCAGTGAGAGATGGTGTATCAATACCTGGATCTTCATCAGTTGGAGGTAATGGCAGTGGAAGAGTAGGAGAAGTCGCCTCTTTAGCAGGAGAAGGAGAAACAATGTCTCTAGTCTTTCTTTTACTCCATGTTCCCTTGGAATAAACCAACAACTCTTTCTCCTTTGGAGCGGTTTTCTCTACCTCTGACTCCTTCTCCTCACACCCTTTTTCTTCACACCTTTTTTCTCTCTCTGACTCCTTCTCACACCCTATAGCTCCCTCTGACTCACCTTTTTTTTTGTGTGATAGTCTCCATTTCACCCTTAACAATCGTAGGCAACGTGAACACATGTATCTCTTCTTCACACCTCTGTTCCCCCTGAAGAGATGGATGTGAATCCTGGAAGTAAAATTGAGACTCAAAGAAGGTGACATCCATAGACACAAACCATTTTCGAGACGGAGGATGATAACACTTATATCGTGAGTAGGAGAGTAACCTACAAACACGCACTTACGAGCACGAGGGTCCAACTTCCCACGAATGGGAGAATGGTTATGAACAAAACACACACAGCCGAAGACCTGAGGAGGAATAGAGAATAATGTAGAAGAGTTGGAGAGCACTTCAATTGTTCTTTCTTATTCAACACACGGGTAGGAAGACGATTAAAGGTATGCAGTCGTTAAGACTGCCTCACCCCAGTAAGACTTGGGGACTTGTCCCGAGAAGAGCATGGTACGAGCAATTTCTAACAAATGACGATTCTTGCGTTCTACCACCCCATTTTGCTGCGGGGTGTCAATGCACGAAGTTTGATGAATTATTCCCTGAGAACCAAAAAATTCACCAAGACCAGAATCAATGTACTCACCACAATTATCAGAATGTAAAATTTTTATGACTGCCCCAAACTGAGTACGAATCATTTGATGGAAAGCTTTGAAAACAGAAAACACTTCCCTTTTTTCTTTTAACATGTAAATCCACGTGACACGAGAGAAATCATCTATGAACGTAACAAACCATCAATGAATCTATGACCTTTTAATGACACCACGGGAGATGGACCCCAAACATCATAATGAACTAAAGCAAAAGGAACTGAACTTGTAGTGGAGCTTGGAGGAAAAGATGCACGATGATTGCTTTCCAAGTTCACAAGACTCACATAAAAAATCAGACACCTTTTCATTTAGTGCAACTGAGTGAAATAAATGCTGAAGCAAAGAAACAGGAGGGTGTCCCAACCGTTTGTGCCAAAGTCATATGTCTTCGGTTTTATTATTAGAAACTACGGTATGGTGTGCTAACTGCTCTCCTGAATCCAAGATATAGAGACCATTCTCCATTCTACCGATGATTGCTTTCCAAGGTCACAAGACTCACATAAAAAATCAGACACCTTTTCATTTAGTACAACTGAGTGAAATAAATGCTGAAGCAAAGAAAAAGGAGGTGTCCCAACCGTTTGTGCCAAAGCTATATGTCTTTGGTTTTATTATTAGAAACTACGGTATGGTGTGCTAACTGCTCTCCTGAATCCAAGATATAGAGACCATTCTCCATTCTACCACTGCCAATTGTCCTCTTCGTGACGAGATCCTGAAAGACACAGTAATCAGGAAAAAAAGTGACTACAATTTAAGTCATGAGTAATGCGACTGATAGATAAAAGGTTTGTGGAGAAATTGGGAACATGCAAAACTGAGGACAATGATAATGAAGGAGTAGCATTAATTAAACCTTTTCCCGAGACTAATGAAAAAGTTCCATCAGCAATACGAACTTTGTCCTAACCTGAATAGGGTGTATAAGTAGAAAAAATATCTGAAGACCTAGACATATGATCAGAAGCTCCTGAATCAATAATCCAAGGTAAGGAAGAGTGAGATAGGAAAGTTCTCCCAGAGGTGGCTAAGTTACCTGAATGGGCAATTGAAGAGGAGGCAACTGTAGATGTAGACAGAGCTCTAAAGGCCATCAGGTTCGGAGTAGCATCCTCAAACTCTGTGCTAGAATTAGAAGCAGAGTGATCACCCTGGGCTGGATCTACCACTGATGAAATAAATGATGGCTGCCCAGAAGAAGCAGAAATAACAGAATGACGACTCTTCTCATTCTGCACAACAGAACTAGGTGCTTTGATTCTCCCATTCGTGTAGCCCATCTTCCCTTTACTTGTCAACAAAATGGACACTGACTTCGACCATGCAAGGTAGTTCTGACCATTAGAGAAAGAGGTTGTGATTTTTAGGTTAGGGTTTTTTGGAGGAGCAACAAAGGGACTCTTCACCTTAGGCGTCTGTAACCTTACTGTGGATTGACAAGTAGCATTATCCATAATTCCAGAACGCAAACAAGAGACCCTCAACAATCACAAATGAAAGGAGAAGATGGGGACTCACCAACGAGATCAAGGCACATACAATCTCAAATTACAGCACCATTCGGGTGCAAATAGTTCAGTATTAAACTGAGTATTGGTCCATACAGGGACCCAAAAGAAAAAAGAAAAAAGACGGAAAAATTTAGACTTCAATCAAAACGGCAGACTGGTACAGAAGCTGGGTAGGGGCTATCGGCTAAGGGAAATAAGCTGGTGTTGGTGCTGGCTAAGCCAGTGTGTGGCTGCTGGGATGAGCCGAAGCCCTTGGAGGCTGCGTCGAGTGACTAGGTGCCCTGGGGGGCTGCGCCAAAGGGCTGGAGGCCCTGGTGGGCTGCGGCGACATGGGTGGTGGTTGCTGGTGGACTGCGGCTGGTGGTTGCCGGTGGTGGTGGTAAGAAAATCCCTCTTAGAGAGGCTCTGATACCATGTAGAAAGAAATTAGGAAAAACTTAGAAAGACAACATGTCTCCCTTTCTTTTATATATTCAATGTCTCATAAAAAGTAATTACATAGAGAACACCACTAAACCTTAAAACATAAAAATAAGCAACAACAATAATAATAAAATAAACAACTCTATGCCCTTGTATATATCTGAAAATCTTTGGTCTGACCTATGAAGGAAGAAGAGAAGGAAGATTGGGCAGGGGAAAAGAAGAGAGAACTCTTGTTTTGTAGAGCAGACAAGGTGAGGAAAAGGAAGAGATTTGAGAGGCATCCCTCCAGGCCAACCACACCTCACCCCTCCTAGAGGGGAGAGGAAAGAGACCTCGTTTAACATTTTATTTATTTAAATTTTTTTTTGTTTATTTTGATTTCTCGGACCGATACAATTGCATCAATTGAAATTTATTTATGGGATCTTGTAGGTGATCGCAAGGACCAAAAAACATTGGAAAGGCTTCGTGCTGAAAGGCAAGCAAAAATTGATGAACTTAAAGAGAAGACAAATTACTATAGTACTCAACAGCTCATTCAGGTGATGGCCAGAGATACTCAACGTTGTGTTATTTACTACTGGCCAGAGATACTCTTCCTTGGAGTTCTGTTGTGTTGGTTTTTCAAAAGTGTGTATGAGATAACTGGCTAAAGATTTCAAGTTAAGTGTCTTTTTGCTTCCGTTTTACAGAAACAAATAAGATAATGAGGCATTGCACATACATTCACGAAGTGGCATGAGATTTGTTCTTCAGTTGCAGTCCTTTTATTATGAACTGAGCCTGGAAAACTGGCAGGCTCGGGAAGGTTTTGTCTGGCTCATAAGTGGGTTGAGTCAAAAACTGGGCAGGGTAAATTTGTTAAATATTTTCAACCTGAAATCCTTGTATTTTTTAATCTTTTCATTTTCAGCTAATATCTTCTTGGCCTTAAATTGAAATAGAAGGCAAGAAGATTCTTTTCTTTTCTTTTCTTTTTTTTTCCTTGCGTTGTGGTTCTACAGAACAAATGTTCAATCATTTGAAGTAACCGAAAAAACATTCATAGTAACCTTCCATATTCATATTACTACAAAGTGGGCAAAGCCCAATGAGTTTGCTCAACTTGCCCCAGTTAATTGATCAGGTCAGTTTGTTTTATTTCAATTCAATCCAATTGCATTTAAAAAAAAAACAACTATACAAAGTGTCTTTACTTCGTATGCCTTTGAAATGGACTATTTCTCAGGGGTGGTTCTCTTATGCAAGGTGTAATTAGGGTATGACTGGTTCTTGCATCAGAGGGTGTCACAAGTGTCGTAACCTTTGGGTTTTTTTTTTTGAAGTGGCTTTTCTTAACTTGAACTCACGATCTCTTATTTGTTTGACCGAGTTTTTTCGCAGCTTGTATAACTTTCTTTATGATATAGTCAATAACAAAAGCTAAAAAGATTGAGATTTTAAAGATTAAAGTCCAAGTCCTCTTTCTTTTCTTTTTGCTTAAAAGACAAAACTTTATGAGAATTTCAAATAAAGAAAAGAAAAAAGAAATCTATAATGAGAGCTAAAGGATGCGTGTATGTATCAATTGTATACATTTGAAACAAAGATCTTCTTTTGCCAAGGTAATTAAAGATAAGTCAAAACCTAAAATAAAACTAACACTTTGATCCTCATTATTAGGATCTTTGCATTTAGAGACATGAAAAGTGAGATGGATCTTTTTTCTTATTTTCTTTGGGGGAGGAGAGAAAAAGTTGTGCTGGGAGGAAAAGGGAAAGAGTATCGTAGTTTCTATAGAGCCTTCTAAAGAAAAGAAATGGTCCGGGTTTTGATTTCTAGGTTCTTAATATTGTGCATTTGAAAATTGTCTCTGCTATAGATTAACCATTTGAGAGTGGCAAGTTGGAATAGAAAACGAGCCGAAGTGTGAGACATGGTGAAGAAATCTGTCATATGTAGAGAGGAAGATGCAAAAGTTCAAGTATTAGTTCCAAATTGAAGATGTTTGGCAAACAAAATGACAATCAATCTAAATTTGCTTCATTTGCATGAAACACAGAATTGTGAGCAATCTGGATGCCACTCTTATTGTCACAGTACAAAGGAATTGGAGATGAAAGAACTACGCCCATTTCAGATAGAAGCCATCAGAGCCTAATAGTCTCACTAGCTTGAAACTGGACTTGATTGTCTTCCCCGATTTTTCGTATCAGACAAGCCTAATTACTAATCGAGGGGGAGATTTTTAACAGAACGAAAGCCTTAAACCCATGAATTGCGCAAGAAGTTCTTTCGGTTAAAATGCTGTGCGATGGGCAATCTTAGTCTATATGTTGCTCGTGAGCTGCCAAGCACCAGTCTCGCAACAGTATTGGTGCAGGGAGTTTTGTCGGAGGATCGGTGTCGTGGTGGTGCTACGCGATGGCGATTTATCGTATAGAAGAATAGATCCGTGGACCTATTGATTGACCATAGATGTGAACCAATCGACTGCTATCTAAAGGAAATCTGTGGGATGTCAAATCAAAAGGGACAACTTTTCCACCTGTAAGTTGGCGCCTTAGCCTATCTATATATACCTTAGCTGTAGAACGAGCAATAACGGGTTGTTTCTTACTTTTCCAAGTGATGCAGTAGAGTGTGAAATGATAGAATAGTATGCTCAAATCAGTTAAAATATCCAGCAAATAAATAGAAATGACTATAGAAGAAAAATAAGATCAAAAATAGGAACAAGTAGTTGAGTTTCTAGGGTAAATTGTCCCCAAGTATAACTCTGGGATTTCGATTACTAAATATATGACTGAAAACTGAGTACTAAGTTCTAAATTCCTGGCCCTTGATTACATCAATAACCTTCCTATCCTCGTCATTTGAAGTTACTTGAAAAGTCATATGACAGTAACATGACTAATTAAAAAAAGATTAGGGGCATAACTATCGTTGTTCAATCAGGATCTCTTAGGGAAGTGGTTATGGAGGTATGGTTTAGGATTGCTTGTGGTGGAAAATTATCCAAATAAAGGACGGAAGCTGTCAAGGGGAATGGCATAATGAAGTTAACTAGTTTGTGGAGAAACATTAGGAAGGGTGGGAGTGCTTTAAGAATAACATCCAGTTAAATGTAGAGTCTGGCATGTGGATTAGATTTTGGACAGATCTCTGGTGTGGTGGGACATCCTTGACCACCTCTCAGGATTACAAGTAATGGACAGCCTTTATCAGTGACATGTTGAGAGTGGATCTTGGTGGTATTTGATGGGATGTGCAGTTTATTAGACAGGTTCAGGATTGGGAGTTAGTCATGGTTACTATTTTCTTGGCATAGCTTTACGAACAAAGTCCTAGAATTGGCGAGGAGAACCCGGTCAAATGCAAGCTGGAAAAAAGTGGTTTTAGCGTGAAATCATCTTACGGAATGTTAAGAGGTGAAAGTCGCATCTCTTTTCTGTGGAAGATCCTTTGGAACACGAGAGGCCCCTTGAAGGTGGCTTTTTTAGCTGGACATCTGTCTTGGGGAGGATATTTACGCAGGAACATTTAAGGTGAAGGGGTCAAATTGTGGCGAATAGGTTTTTCATGTGTAAGAGGGCAGAAGAGACGGTTAGCCATTTGTTGATTCATTGCCAGGTGGCTAGGGACCTTCGGTGTATGATATTTGCGTGGTTTGGAATTAATTGGGTCGTGTCGGAAGACATTCTTTTATGTTATTTATAGGCTTAAAATGGTGTGAGAAGGAAGAAGGTGGTTAAGGCAGTCTGGCGCATGGTTCCCCTATGCGTATGGTGTCACATTTGGAAGGAAAGCTGAGAATATTGAAAATCTATGTCATGATGTGAAATTTCGACTCCTCTATCCCCTTCCCTTCTAATTTGTTTGTAATATCCATCCTTCCAACTCGTTGTCGCAATTTTATTTTTTCAGATACCTTTAGGTTGTGCTTTTGCTTGCATTTGCCTTTGTTTTTTGTGTTTCTATGCTAGGATGGAAAATCAATGTTGTGTTCTCTTGCAGCATGTGGCGGCTCAAGCTCTTAGCTTTCCTTGATTTATGTTGAGAGTATAAATACTTATGTTACACCCTCTCCAACAATTTAAGCTTTTAGAGTAGATGGCTGTTAACATGGTGTCAGAGCCTTATTTGTGGGAGGTCTTGAGTTCGACTCTTCATCCCCGCTTTGGTGTGCATATTTTCTTTTTGTTATTTGTCTCCACTATGACGGAGTTAGTTTGTTGGCTCTCCACGTGTGAGTCGAGGTCACATGTGAGAGAGGGTGTTGAAGCTTGATATACATTGTTGGGCCATTCTCTAACATCTTAACCTTTTGGAGCAATTGGTGACTTAACATGGTATCAGAGTAGGCAAAGGTCCTGAGTTCAATCTTCGCTGTCACCCTGATTTCTAAAAATTTCCACGTGTTTGGCACTTATCAAAGAAAGCCTGATCACACGTGAGGGGGCGTGTTGAGAGTATAAATACTTAAGTTGCACACTCTCTAACAGCTTAAGCTTTTGGAATAGATGGTTGTTAACAATTTCGTTTTTCTTCTTGGCTAGAGCCATCCGAGTTTCGGTGTGTTGGTTTTACTCTACATTTTTTTAGGCTAGTTTTGGCGTTATGCATTTGTGTTGGTGTGGTTGTTTGGGTCATTGTTTCTCATTGTTGCGTGTCGTAATGTGCAGCCCATTTTTTGTTGTTCGATTGAGATTTATGGTTGGAGTTCGAATAGTTTTTTTTTTTGTTGTTGTTGTTTGAAGGGGTGTGTTTTGAGAACTTGATTTTTCGACGGTGCTATGTGTGCCTTTGTTTCACTTCTTAGTGAGGAAAATATGGCAAGAGAGATTATATTATATCAGTTATCTATCTACTTATATATTATGTTACTCAAGCTCGAGTACGGGTGTGTATCTAGGTGTCGGACCTCTCTACATCCAAATCTTAGGAATATATAAACATCACTGTGGTTTTTTCTGGAAGTTTGCTTCTGGTTTTTCCTGGAAGTTTGCTTCTAGTAAATCTATAAACATATGAAAATGATCTTAAAAGTTGTTTCACGTTTCAATCTACCGTACTCCGTTCCGTCTTAGCGATCCTCAAAAGTGTACCCCCATCGTACCATAGCCGGTGGCTATCCACGTTCCTGTTCCCCATACCAAATTGATCCGTGATCCAGGTAACCTTGAGTAATACTCATATAGACCTACCTAGATCCTTACCTAAAGACAATACAATACATGATGCATGGTCCACACGGTAGCTATCTCTAGAAATTTGCAATTATCAAAAACCGTAAACTCTTCAATACGGAAAACATCAAACAACCACTTACTAGCTTAAAGAAATTTTATAGAGGACTTAAGTCGGAACTGAAAAAGGTACCTGTGGTTCCCTCCATGAATCCGACCAATTCCTAAGATTGATCATCGTCAGGCTTTCTTTTTGTGTGCCTATCATGGATTGCACCTTTATTACTGATTCGATGAAGTGTTTGTTTGTAACAGATTTTTTAGCAAATGACTCACAGTCAGTGCTCTTCAAGCCTTTAATTATCTAAAAAATAAGTTGTGAATTGGAGAATGAGCCCTAAATTCTTTTGGAAAAGCCTATAGGTGAACTAGGCAAAGGAAATAAGGCGGCGCAAAATTTTCAGAATGATCAATTGAATTGGTAAAATTAGAATTCATCATTCCAAAAATCCTGTGTTTGTTGACAAGCATATTCTATGTAGACGTCAGACTCACAGTGCTTTTCAAATGCATTACACCCTATGTTACGCAGACTCGGATACGGGTGTCGGGTATAGACTCGGGTACGATGTCTGGTTCGTCCAGTTTAAAAAGATTTTACACTATTTTGAAGGGTCGGAGAGAGAAGTACCCTTATCCAGGTGTCGTGTCGGGCACGGGTACTCCATACATTATGAAGGGTCTGGGTAACATAGATTACACCTGAAGCTGCATGGTGTTTGACTATGAACTTGTTTATATGCAGAGATATGACCCTGACCCAGCAGCAAAAGCTGCTGCTGCAACTGTGCTCGCATCAAAGTTGGGTGCAGATTCTGGGTTGAAAATGCATTTGGGAGATGAGTCCAAGAAGCTGGATGCTCCTGGAGGAAAGAGCAGTGGTGTTGAACTTGTGGAGTCTAGTGGGCTCCGAAATCGGAAACAATTGCACACCGGATCCAGTAACACAGAGAGCACTGTATTGCATCATTCAGATGAAGAAATGCATGGTCATGCAGGTGGTACTGATGAAACCTCTAAGCATAATCCAGTGGTGGTTGAACATCACCATCATCCAGGTTCAACCACACATGATGGGGGATGGATTGCTCGAATTGCCGCTTTGCTTGTGGGTGAAGATCCAACAGACTCTTATGCACTTATATGCGGCAACTGCCATATGCACAATGGTAAGTGGATTGGGGTGTGGAAGTCCTTGGTACAAAAAATTGAAAAAGAATATAAGAAAGACAAAAATTAAATCAAAACAGAGGAAGTCACCCACCTCCACACTCAACCTTGGTTCACTTGTAAATTTTGTGAAATGATTTCGTTGCAGGACTTGCAAGGAAGGAGGATTTCCCCTACATAACCTACTACTGCCCCCACTGCAATGCCCTGAATATGTCAAAACAACTGGGAGAGCATAGTTCTGGTTCCAGCTCCCCTAACATGAGCTCTTCAACAATAGTAGGTGGCGATGGTAAAACAATGAACAGTGGTGGTGTTTGTTCTGTAAATGATGGGATAAATGCAAGTAGCGGCACGATGGCAGCTGCTGTGGAAACTGTGGAAGTAAGTGAGAGGGTAGAGTCTACAGCCCCACTAAGTTGAAGGCAATTTTCATGTGGACTTGCTTTTTCTTCTCTTTTTTTTTTTTCCCCTTTGATTTGAGCTTTAGTGTGACTTCTTTTTTTTTTTGGAAAATTTTTGGGGAGTGAAAAATAGTCTGTTATAAGTGCTGGGATTGTAATGGCTTTGCTTCTTGCTTGGAAGTAGAAAGGGATTAAGAATAGAGGAACTTGTACTAAAAATGTCTTGTACATGGATAGTAAATCATGGCTGCGATATTATCTTCTTTTGTGCATGCCTGGCTGGGCTGAGATTACAGAAGAAAGGGATTAAGACTTCTTGTGAAACTGTACTTAATGATTCGTCCATAGTTAATTACACTTTGCACCCTTGTAGTTTGGATGTAGTCTGTTTGGTCTTTGGTTACCTGCCTACCGATTGAAAATTTTGGTCCCTACAGTTTCAATTTAGGTTCAATGTGGTACATTTATGAATTTATTTACAATTTTTAATAGAAATGTTGCATGATGCACATGTGAGATATCATAAGGGGCATACTGATAAATTTACTTAGAAAAATTACACTTTACACCTGTATCTGTCAAATATTGTAAGAGATTTCAACGCACAGTTTTGGTTACCGGTTGAGGGGATATCATTAGGGGCATAATGATAAATTTAACTAGAGAAATTACACTTTACATCGATGTACTAAATCTAAATATGTCAAAAATTGTAGGAAATTTCATAAATGAACCGCATTGAACCTTAATTGAAATTGGAAGAGCCAAAGTGTCAGAATTAAAACTTTTAAGGACTAAATTGGCACCACACCCAAAATGCAGGGGTAGAAAGAATAATTTACCCTAGAAAATATTTTTCAAAGTTTAAGTATGTTAACTTCGCCTATTCTTGCCCATTGCTTAGCGTTGTATCAATTTGAGGACAAATAATTTCAATTGAGGACATTTTTTAAAGACTATTTAGAAAGCCCTCAATCGTCAAATCTGTTTTGAAAAGTCGATATTACATTGAAACTCGGTTGCTTTTAAGTAATATTGCCTCCATTCTAAACTAAGTCCTTTGTTTCATTTTTAAATGGCTCATTTAAGAGTGTTTTGAAAAGTCGATATACTTCAACTAGATACTTTTGAAGTTTATTCTATAGTTATATAAAGTCATATACTTTTCATCTGATGTGACATTAAAAATTTGAACTCTCAATAAAATCTTTCTTCAATAGTTAAAATTCCTTAAATAGTCCCCTGATTTAGACAAAGAGAGTACAATTTAGTAGAGGGTCCAATCAAAAGTTGGAAAAAAAAATTAAAAAAACATAAAAATAAAAAATAAAAAATAAAAAAACGTAGGGTATTGGAGACTAATGGACCCTTTCTTAAATTTGAAATTTAGCACTAAATCCCTCAAGTGTTGCTGGTGCAAAATGGGGGGAGAATATAGATACCCAGGTATAGAAAGTTGAGGATCAAAGGAATAAGGATAGTGATCTTTGTATGATGAATGGGACTGATTTTGGGCCTGCAGGGAGTGTAGCTGATTTTTTAAGTGTTTCATTTCCGCTTCTTTTAAGGCGAAGGCCGAAGAGTAAATACTGGTCGACTGTGCCATATGCAATAACTCATGATGTAGGCCTTTGATTCGATGTTGAAGATCACTAATTAAGCATTCAAGTGAAGTCATCTGTTGATCCAGAGTGGCCTGAGTTTGGACAATTTGTTGAAGGCATCGATTTTGTGCAAGAGCATTGGCTGATTGCCAATTGAGAGTTGTTTCAGCTGCTGAGATTGGTTTCTTTGTTCCATCTGGGTTGATGACAGTGGGGGGAGCAATTTTATGCTCATGCCGGATTTGATCATCCGGAGTTGTGAACTGGAGAGGAGGGAAATCTTCATCAAAAGTGGTGGATGAGGAGGCAAACATATAGCAAGGAATAGGAGAGGGAGAACTTGGGGGGTAAGTGGGTAGGAGAAAGAGGGGGCTTGCATGGGGAAAGAGTCTTGATTTTAGGTTGGGTAGGCACGTGTGGCTTATCTGAGTAAAGCACATAGAAATCAAACTTTCCAGAAGGTTCCCCAAGTAATCCTACTCTGGGATCACCAGAATCATATCTCTCTTGGAAATTTTGTTGAGAAGATTTCTTCTTTGATTTTCGGGGAGCATCAGCATCATAGAATTCTTCGAAATAACAATCATCACAATCATAATAGTCAAAATATTTGTGTCCCGTGATTGGATTTTGGAAGTGGAAAACTGGCTGGCCGGCGGCGTCAAATGAATGAATAGGAATCTTCCATGTACCAGAATTTGATATATCTGCTGGTTGTATCATATTGACTGGTGTGTGAAAAATAACTGGTTCATTCATAGTGGGTTTAACAAATGAGATCTCAACAGTACCATCTTGCTGTGTAATAAAAGTTGGATCTATAAGGTGAACTGGATGAGATGGTCGCTTGTGCTGTTCATAAGAAGTTACCCAAGAAGTAGGTCACAACTTAATTAGTTCATCACGAGAAATTTTCCTGGGGATATGAACATATGAGGCTTAGGTGGCAGAATCGATGCTAACAAAGAGAGCTTCATCGCAAGTTGAAGGTTGGCTTATGTCAAAAGCATGATTTTGCAACCTGTATGCCATTTGGTAGTGTAAAGTGGCAGCATAAGTGTCACTGACAGAAGAGGCCCCACCAATTTGGAGTTGTACCTTCAAGGCTGAAAGAAGGTAAGGATCTTGCAATGGCATATTAAAATTTGGGAAGAACGTCAAGATCACTATGTGTCACGACCTATCCCACTACGCGTGGAAATAGGACACGTGGCACGCTATCAAGGCTTATCCATTTCCATTAAAGTAAAATAGCAGCGGAACACATTATTAAAATCCATTAAAATCAGAGTTGTAAAAAGTTTTGGCCCCGTTGAATCCTTTAAAAAGAAAACAGTTTTGAAAACAGAGGTCCAGTCGACTGATCGAGGGTCCGGTCGACTGGTGATCTCAAACAGAAAGGTTTCAAACTATAACAGCCCATCCAGTCGACTGTGTCGGGGACCCAGTCGACTGATGCCTAAAATTTTCAGTCGACTGAAAATGTCCAGTCGACTGGTGCCCAATCCAGCAGAATGTCATGGCCTGAGGCTCCATCCAGTCGACTGTTTTCTCAACCCAGTCGACTGAACCTCAGACGAAACAAAGCAGTAACCAATCCAACACCGCGATCCAGTCGACTGGATCAAAAATCAGTCGACTGGTTTCTGTCAGCAAAGCCTAAAACTGCAGCTTTCCCACTCAAGGTTCTTCCAATTCCAAACCAACACAACCCCAACTGAAATTCAACAATTAAAACATAATTACAAACGTTCAATTTACAAGATTACAATACTATGAAACTAATCCATGGTTCTATTACAATCTTTTACGAAAACCCAAATCCTTATACAAGTTTAGGATTTAAACAAAAACATATACACGTGATTCCCCTGGCGTTCCTCGGCCTCACTCATCACGCTTCTTCTTGTCTTTCTTCTTACCTGCAATGGAGTACATCTCCACTGCTCAGCTATATGCTGAGTGCACAAGTCTAACATATGCAATATATGACAAAACATGCTTTAATCTCATAAATCATATCAATAGTCTCTAGGGAGAAAAATACGCATTCATCTGGTAGCGGCAAGTCCAAGCCTTAAACCGCGATGTCAATGGCAAGTCCAAGCCTTCAACCATTACATCCCACAAGTGCCATGGCAAGTCCAAGCCTTCAACCATGCACAGTAGCCGTCGCTACTCAAATTCTCAAACATCGAGAAGCTTACTCCGGCATGAATTTGTATAAGACCCCCCTTTGACCCACATAGACAACTCAACGTGCTCGCGTAAATTTAGACATGCTTTTCACAATTTAGCGCGTGCATGATTAACGGGCCTACAATTAATACATGGATTTAGCCCGGATCTCAATTTCGTCATCGAAATATAAAACATGTATTTCTCTATATTTCATAAGCTAGAACTTCATACCTCGTGCGATTTCCCCCAAACTTTGAAGGATCGACTAGGAGGTCAATTAAACGTCGGATTTCGAATTTGAGAAAATTCCTACAAGTTTATACCTGTTTTTCCCAAACGTCTAGAATTAAGATTTTTTCAAAAATTGGCCAAACACGGCCTAAGTAGTATCAAAACGTAGGTCTTACCTCCACGAGTTCAAATCTTGAATCTGGAGAAAATCTGACGGACGAATGGTCGTCGATCGGCGTCGCAAAGCCCGTTGGCTCAATCTCCCTTTCTCTCTCCTTTCTCTAGATATTTATGAAATGTTTTGAGAATTGAAATTTTCATCCACCACTATTTATAGAAAACTTCTCGGGAATTACGTTTACTTCCCCGTGAGTTTCTCAACCATCTAATTAACTCCCGAAACTTCGCACACGTCCATTTTATAACTTTACGAGTGAAAACTATAAATTTCAAAAGTTTTCGATTAGGTTTCGTTTGGGTCCAAAAATAA
The DNA here is from genome assembly GCA_033977485.1 of Hydrangea macrophylla. Lineage (NCBI taxonomy): Eukaryota > Viridiplantae > Streptophyta > Magnoliopsida > Cornales > Hydrangeaceae > Hydrangea > Hydrangea macrophylla. The sequence continues at coordinate 78,633,577 of CM066984.1, read as the reverse complement.
CGTCCAAAAACTATGTTCTGTGGAATCTCTATACAACCTACCTTTTTAATTAACGTATCACTCACGTTCTCACCACAGTTCTCAAAATGTTAACAAACAATACCGAAAATACCAGAAATTATACTACACAGGTATAATTCACTATTCACAAAATACCATATAAGTCAAATAATATTTAAATCACATAAATGCCATTTATTCATGCTCATGCCATATGAACTACCATGTTCCCGTGTCCTCACTGACACCTTACTGTTGACTCACAGTCAACCTCAACTCAATATTAATAAACATTAATATTTCCACGTGTTACCACTCTGTCTTATTTCAAAAGCATGCAATTTCTTGAACGGGTGTGACAACTCTCCCCTCTAAAAAGGAAGTTTGTCCCCAAACTTATACCATCTACTCAAGTCGCCAAGATTTCCCACAAGTATTTCCAATATTCACCTCATACACCGACCAACCACTTTACTGAGGAATCACAGTCTCATGAGGAAAATAAATCCTCAGGCTCTTAAGGAAAATAAATCCTCAGAGTCCCAGTCTCAACCTGATAGAAGATTCAAATAGAATCCTAGCAATACCCCGAAGCATCTCGATAAATAAGAATATCGATACCTGAGTAGAACCTACTCCATAATCACCCTGACATTCAATCCCATCGCGATGTCATAACGTCAAATCCCATATATCTTTATATTACTTGTCACATTTCATTTCCGAAACTCAAAAGTTTCATCACATTACTCAAACCCAAGACAATAATTCATCTCTCATTCACCTATTTCGCTTTCGACTAAAAGTCGTTGACAACACGACTTAGCTGGTGCATAATCATATACGATTCTTCATCTCGAAGTGAACCAAAATCAAGCACTAACATATACGTATACCTCGTCGATAAGCCAACGCTTCAATCAACTGTTTCGCACTATAAATTCGATCCCCCATCCCATTAACCACCGAATACTTGTAGAATGATAATGTGTTTTTCTAACGACTTCCCATTTCTAATCGAATTACACTCTTTCTTCCCCAGAACGCCATATCATAATAACATCAGTTCAATGAATAGCACTTAGTCGGTAGTGCGTCGTACTAATATCCTCTCTATTTTTCATAATACTTATCATTTCGTTTCAATTTAACCAATCATGTACTATACTTTCAATCACACGTGCCTCATTAGATACCATTCAGATTTCGAGCTTACATAACATCCCAAATCACCCCCAATGAGGTCAAACATATTCATCATTTAGCTCTCCAAAGTCTGCACCCGAACTACTGCCGATTGAAATAGAAGATCACACCTAACAGTTCTGATTTAGAACTTTCATCAAAATCACTCACATTTCTTCCATGTTGTTCTTTTAAAACAAATTGATTTAAAATTACACATAACACTTCATCTCCTTCTCAGCACAATTACTCCCAACATTCATCGTAACGAATAACATTATAAATCAAAATTGGCTTATCATACACCTACCACAGAGTTCATCAACACGTATTCCCATGCTTAGAACATATCTTGTTCCTGTCTCCAACCTTGACCATTCACAATCCATTTTATTTATATAATATACACACATCTTGAGTCAATTATTTTTCTTTCGAAGATCTCAACTGCAATGTAGTCCATTCTCGTATCAGTCCAGGTAGATCCACTACCATTTATGTAGTTTACAACTTTATACGTCGCTGATGTTTCACTTTCACCTTTGCACAAGTCCATATTGCTCACACTTCTGTATCTCAACTCTCACTGAATTCCTGACAACCGTTTACACCAAGCGTATATTCTTCGTATAACATCTCAAGACATCATACCTTATTCCTACATTCAATATTTCATAACCGTAGTTGAATCTGATTCAATTTCTCATTTAACTTTCTAGTCCTTTATTTATGCTATCCTGTCTCCAATCCCTTTTTCTTGAATAACCTATTGCTCACAACATTAATACAATCCCCACATACAATCTGATGATAATCCGGTAATTAAATCTTCCCACAAAATACTATAGCCTCACTGTGTTCAATAAATTTCATATCGACTTCCAACTTACATACCTTTCACGACAGTACCCCAAGGTAAATTTCTCACTCCGATCACCAATGCCAACTGATTCCTAACTGTCATCTTTCAAGTCCTTCACACTTTATAGATCTCATCAAGTTCTTGATTGATCAAAACCTCAAATCATTCATTACCTCAAGTTACCCCAATGCTTAACTCGAAGTCGAGCTTCCTTTGGAACAATACTCACTACCACTCCTTTAAAGTCATAACTTCCAATTAGCCCAAATTTAGGTACACGACATTTCACCAACTCCTTTAGAATTCCTAAGTTCAGAATCTGCCCACATAGAACTCATTCGTTTGATAACCACCATTATGTCCCAAGCACTAAGCATACCATATCTTCCACGATACCCGTCTTCTAAGGTCTACTTGATAACTAATCACAAGTATTTAAAACAATTTTTCTTACTCAACAAAAGTTTTATTTTAACATTTTAAACACTTTAAAATTTTCTTAGGGTGAAATTCGACATTCTCAAAACTCTCCAACCTTGTTGGAATCCAGGACACTGAGATCATATTTCATTGTATCCACCTTTGACCTCACCATTTTACATGTCTACTATCATTTTCGATAATGTACTCAACGTAATACCATGTCTTCCTCCTATTCTGACCGGTTTTGTTCACTTACTCATTAAAGCTTCGTCCTTCCAATTTATATTCACTCCTCTCAATCTATATTGATTTACCCAAAGTCTAGTACGCAAAGTCTAAGCATGTCTTCCAATGTCTGAATCGTCCGTTCTGACTGTCCGTCGACCTGAGGATGAAATGTAGTATTACAACTCAGTTTAGTATCCGTGGCTTCCTGTAGACTTCCCAAAACCTCGATGTAAAACTACTATCACAATCCAATATAATCACTGTTGGAACTCCATGTAGTCTTACAACCCCTTTCACATACAATTCCGCCAACCTTGAAGGTTTAGTCGTATTGATCAGTAGATAATGCGCTGATTTCGTCAATCTATCAGCCATAACCCAAATCTTCTCATTCTGATTAAACGATCGTGGAAATCCCGAAACAAAATCCATCGTGATCCCTAACATGCTGAACACTCAGACACAAACTTGGCAACTTAACGCTTCATACCTCTCCACCAAAAGTTTTCTTGCAAATTCTGGTACATCTTGTCACTCCCCGGATGAATTGAATATTTCGTACAGTGAGCCTCCTCTAAAAGTCACTCCTGGATTAGCTTTACCCTTACCGTAGTCAACTGTGTCGTCTTAGGTCTTAACAACTTTCTTTTCCCAACCTCGATCCCACAAATCAGCGATTGACACTTATGCCCATACAACGCTTCATACTGTGCCGTTTTCGATACTGGACTGAAACCCGTTACTTCTACTAACCGTAGTTTCCAACCGTCAAAGCGTACTCTATCATCTCCATTTTTTTTATCCTTCATCCTAGGTTAATCCTTAAATACCACTTTCTACTTATACAATCAATCTGGTAGCTTTCCTTACTAACTTTTATACTACATCTGAATCCACCATGGTACCACGAACATTCGAAACCAGGTTCAGTTGAGAGATTCCTCAATGACCACAATACTCATAACTCGTTGAGATATTTCTCAATTCTAATACATACCACAAGATAGGTTGAGAGATTCCTCAACCGTCTAACACATACCGTAAGATAGGTTGAGAGATTCCTCAACCATCCAATCGTCTCAATGCCGTACAATAAGTTAAAAAAAATTCTTCAACTACCTGACATACACCGTATATACCGTAAGATACATCATAAGATAACCTCGTACGATTGTACCGTAGGTTAACACCGTAAGATAAGGTGAGAGATTCCTCACCGACCCCATACGCTAGCAATACATATTGCTGGACTATCTTTCTATCATAAAACCCAACTGTTCATCCTTATTCTCTTACGTCACAATGATTAACCAATGTCTGAAACAGAACTCCTATCAATCAATCTCAATCCCAAAACTTCACTACGAACAATTTCCTTCATTTTCTATGTGGACCATGCAGAAATCTCCTCTGACGTTCACTATTCAAACTCTGTTCTCGATTAGATCCCCCAAAGGACACTCGTCACTATCGTCGAAAACATCCAACGATTCAATCAAAACTATTTTCTTTTCGCTTAGAAATTCCACTGTTCATCACTACCAAAATATCATCTTTCCCTCTTGCCACAACACGCGGTCTATTATAACTCATGATAATGTCATCTCATCATACAGCTCCACATCCGTATGATTCAACCGATTCACGAATGCATAAATACTATGCATGTATGGCAATAACATAATCATGTATGTATAACAACATACCATATGCATCAAACATCTCTAATATGTATGGATGCAATCTAGAACATATGACAATTCACTCAACACCCCACTCATCGTCGAACGTTCCCAAAGTTTTGTTACCTATTGCTCTGATACCAATAAATGTCACGACCCATCCACTACGCGTGGAAATAGGACACGTGGCACACCATCAAGGCTTATCCAGTTCCATTAAAGTAAAATAGCAGCGGAAAACATTATTAAAATCCATTAAAATTAGAGTTGTAAAAAGTTTTGGCCCCGTTGAATCCTTTAAAAAGAAAACAGTTTTGAAAACAGAGGTCCAGTCGACTGATCGAGGGTCCGGTCGACTGGTGATCTCAAACAGAAAGGTTTCAAACTATAACAGCCCATCCAGTCGACTGTGTCGGGGACCCAGTCGACTGGTGCCTAAAATTTCCAGTCGACTAAAAATGTCCAGTCGACTGGTGCCCAATCCAGCAGAATGTCATGGCCTGAGGCTCCATCCAGTCGATTGTTTTCTCAACCCAGTCGACTGAACCCAGACGAAACAAATCAGTAACCAATCCAACACAGCGATCCAGTCGACTGGATCAAAATCAGTCGACTGGTTTCTGTCAGCAAAGCCTAAAACTGCAGCTTTCCCACTCAAGGTTCTTCCAATTCCAAACCAACACAACCCCAACTGAAATTCAACAATTAAAACATAATTACAAACGTTCAATTTACAAGATTAAAATACTATGAAACTAATCCATGGTTCTATTACAACCTTTTACGAAAACCCAAATCCTTATACAAGTTTAGGATTTAAACAAAAACATATACACGTGATTCCCCCGGCGTTCCTCGGCCTCACTCATCACGCTTCTTCTTGTCTTTCTTCTTACCTGCAATGGAGTACATCTCCACTGCTCAGCTATATGCTGAGTGTACAAGTCTAACATATGCAATATATGACAAAACATGCTTTAATCTCATAAATCATATCAATAGTCTCTAGGGAGAAAAATACGCATTCATCCGGTAGCGGCAAGTCCAAGCCTTAAACCGCGATGTCAATGGCAAGTCCAAGCCTTCAACCATTACATCCCACAAGTGCCGTGGTAAGTCCAAGCCTTCAACCATGCACAGTAGCCGTCGCTACTCAAATTCTCAAACATCGAGAAGCTTACTTCGACATGAATTTGTATAAGACCCCCCTTTCACCCACATAGACAACCTAACGTGCTCGCGTAAATTTAGACATGTTTTTCACAATTTAGCGCGTGCATGATTAACGGGCCTACAATTAATACATGGATTTAGCCCGGATCTCAATTTCGTCGTCGAAATATAAAACATGTATTTCTCTATATTTCATAAACTAGAACTTCATACCTCGTGCGATTTCCCCCAAACTTTGAAGGATCGACTAGGAGGTCAATTAAACGTCGGATTTCGAATTTGAGAAAATTCTTACAAGTTTATACCTGTTTTTCCCAAAAGTCTAGAATTAAGATTTTTTCAAAAATTGGCCAAACATGGCCTAAGTAGTATCAAAACGTAGGTCTTACCTCCACGAGTTCAAATCTTGAATCTGGGGAAAATCTGACGGACGAATGGTCGTCGATCGGCGTCGCAAAGCCCGTTGGCTCAATCTCCCTTTCTCTCTCCTCTCTCTAGATATTTGTGAAATGTTTTGAGAATTGAAATTTTCATCCACCACTATTTATAGAAAACTTCTCGGGAATTACGTTTACTTCCCCGTGAGTTTCTCAACCATCTAATTAACTCCCGAAACTTCGCACACGTCCATTTTATAACTTTACGAGTGAAAACTATAAATTTCAAAAGTTTTCAACTAGGTTTCGTTTGGGTCCAAAAATAACGTCCGAAAACTATATTCTGTGGAATCTCTACACAACCTACCTTTTTAATTAACGTATCACTCACGTTCTCACCACAGTTCTCAAAATATTAACAAACAGTACCGAAAATACCAGAAATTATACTACACAGGTATAATTCACTATTCACAAAATACCATATAAGTCAAATAACATTTAAATCATATAAATGCCATTTACTCATGCTCATGCCATATGAACTACCATGTTCCCGTGTCCTCACTGACACCTTACTGTTGACTCACAGCCAACCTCAACTCAATATTAATAAACATTAATATTTCCACGTGTTACCACTCTGTCTTATTTTAAAAGCATGCAATTTCTGGAATGGGTGTGACACTGTGCCTGAATTTAGTGTTGTTTGGACTGTAGCAATGCAAGCGTGTTCATATTTGAGGAATCTTGTATCCAGCAAAGCAATTCGGGAGACAACTGGAAGACCTTTCTTCCCGTGGAAGTTTAAGACAAGCCTGATTGCTCCAAAATGAAGATGGGTGTAACCATAAAGGCCCCCAAAAATCCAACATGATACAAGCACTTACTCAACTTGCTCCAGGAGAAGATAATGCAGATATCGAATCTATGTTCTCCATGGATGATGAGCCGCATGATGAAACAATACTGGCTCTTGCACTCCCCACTTATCCTTCCGATTATGATGAGGAGCTCAGCCCAGATGAAGACACCGATCTTTTTGATATTGATGCCTACCATGACATTCATTATATTTCCCCAGATTCCATCACTCTGGTCCAGCCTCTTGCCAGAATCACTCTTGTCCCTACAAAGTATGACAAACCAATCTCTGTCATAGCTTTTTTGATACTGGAGCAGCAGCCTCTATCATAAATCCCTCTATTCTTCCCCGATCTCATTGGCAAACATGTTTTAAACCATTTAAGGCTGCAAATGGTGAAAATTTTGTGATCACTCTCATCAGTAAACCAATCATTATCCAGTTGTTTCCATGATACTCCATAAAGCATTGTGTTTATGGTTCAGATCTTCCTGGCAAAGATCTCCTGATTGGTTTTGATATACTCCAATCACTCACCAAAGTTACATGGGTACCAAAAGGGCTCAGATACAAAAACTTCTTCCTGTCATGGACCTCTTAGCCCAATCTTTTTACCCTTGAAGTCTTCCTGCCAATCCAATAAGAAATCATTACACATTCTTGTGCAGAAACCCATTCTGAATTTCTTACCAAATGCTCCCACCCATTGTGGACCAACCCAGACTTCTTCATATCCCTTCCTTTAAAAAAGAATGAGGATATCAATCCAACCAAAGCCAGCCATCAAGGAATGAATCCAGACCATTACCAGCTTGCTCTAACCAAAGTTGCACAGCTACAAAAAATTATAAAAGTTTTCATCAAAGTTCCATTTGGGTCCAAAATCACGTTCGAAAATCTATTTTCGTGGAATCTCTATACCACCTACCTTTTATGCAACGCATCGCTCACGTTCTCACCACAGTATTCAAAACGATCTAAAATAAAATCAAAACTACTAGAAATTTACTCTACACAGGTAAAATCACTATTCACAAAATACCAGATAATCCAAATTACATTTAAATCACATAAATGTCATTTATTCATGTTAATGCATCCTGACTCCTTTGATTACCGTGTCCTCAAATGATACCTTACCGTTGACCCACGTCAACTTAACTCAATTATTAATCAACATTAATAATTTCACATGATCCCACATATGTTTATTAAAATGAATGCATTTCTGGGACAGGTGTGACAAACTGCCCTCACAGTAACCAAGGGTGATGTTTTCATCAGTGTGGTCGTAGTCTCATAATGAACAAAGAAAAAGTACACACACACACACTCTCTCTCTCTCTCTCTTACTTTTTCAGTCTTGAACAGTGTGTTAAAGAAGCTTGGGACCTCATTTTCTGAAAAATGAGAAGTTAAAAAATCTAAGTTTTCACGACCGGTCCGTCCACAAAAACCGTCACCGGTTCTCCAGTTATCCGGTTCAACCTCCACTCACCAATTTTGGTCTGTTCTTATTCTAATAACGGTTACCGAGTCAACCTGGACCGGAGAATCGACCAGTCGACTGTCGAACCGGCCAGTCCTCCAGTTTTTAAAACCTTGCTCAAAAGTAACAGTACAGAAGAAGAACTTTCATCAAGTGTGATACTACTTATTATATAATCTGACCAGTGCATATGTATATGGACCAAAATATACAATTAGTCCACAAGCTTTGTTTTCATGCCAAAAGCCTTTTGAGTTTTCGTTTTCGTTTGGACCAAAATAACCCTAAAATGCTATTAACGTGTCTCTTTCTTATTTTCAGTAACTAAACTGCACACTTTCCAAATAGTGTTTGTTTATTATTATTATTATTTAAAAAATTTCAATCTTTAAAATGCTAGTATAACTTTCAAACTATATATTGATTTTCAATATAAAAAAAACTATATTTCTGTGATCTATAACCCCAAAATTAACCTCACAAAGAGTTTAAGTATTAATTTTTTTGGCCAGTTTTAGAACTTTAATAAGTTTCGAGGGAAATCTTAACAGTTTCACTTTATTCTAAAACCATAGGGGATTAAATGTCCTCTTTTGAAGCACATGAGGATAAAATGGAAATGGATTTAACCACACGGGTATGAGTATTTAACAAAAAGAGAGGTTTTTATTATTATTATTATTATTATTATTTTGATAACAAAAGAAAGAGTTAAGAGTCCATGTGGGTTAGCTGAAAAATAAAAATTAACGATCTGTTTGTTTCAATGTAAAGTATTTTATGAAGAAAAAAAATTTTACATTCAAATTGAAAAAATTTGTATGTGAAAAAAATTTTTGAAAAACATTTTACGTTAAAACAAACGGAGCATAAGTGATGAATTGTGGATTTTGAAAAAAAAGTTAATTGTTTTGAAAAATGGAAGTGCTTGAGTTAGCTTACAATTTCATCACTTAAATTAATCAGTTGAAAGTTGAAATTCAGTTAAAAATTAAGCAGAAAAAAGAAGTTGAAAATCAATTAAAAAATTAAGCAAAAAAAAAAAGTGAGTAACTCTTTGGGCACAAAAGAATCTCACAAAAACAAGATACATAAACATTTATGTATCGAAACAAATTGTATCTTGTTTTTGTGAGATTCTTTTGGAATTTGTTTCGATACATAAATGTTTATGTATCTTGTTTTTGTGAGATTCTTTTGTGCCAAAAATAAACACATTATGGTTTGAGTAATGCCAGAGACACAACACATTGCACAACACAAAGCACAACATTGTTTTAAATGGTCGTAACCTGTGCTGTGTAAGTGATGCAAAAAAAAGTATGAAAAATTCAAACAGCACAAAGTACAAGATATTTAAAGCCCTGTTGTGCTTTGTGTTATGCCTATAGTCTTACTCTTATAATTTATGTATTTTGTTTATGTGAGATTCTTTTGTGCCCACAAAGTTAATCCAAAAAAGTACGTTGCTTTTCGAACCATCGTAATTACACTTTTTATTTGTTAAATGGCAAAAATGCCCATCATAATCACCACAAACACAAACCGGGCCTGTTTGGTTGTCCCTTCAAATTGAATGGTTTCATTCAAATTTTGTATAGAAGGTAAAAGTAAAATCATCACCATGAATGAATCCATTTACAAATATGGGAGATTTCACCATATTTCTTCTTATGAGGTAATTTGTTCATTTTTCTAGAATGTCAAAATTTATGATTGCAAACCTCATTTTTTAGATGAGCATCTATTTTCTAAATGAAACCATTGAACCTCTTCATCTTTTTATATAAAATTGTGTACGAAAATATGAACGAAATTATTTCATTGAAGGAAAACCAAACAGACCCCTCATTAGCCTCATTATTTTATCTCTCTCTCTCTCTCTCTCTCCCAGCCTCTGGGATCCCCGACTGGTTCCTTTCTTCATCCCCAATTGACTGGTTCCTTTCTTCATCCCCAATCGACTGGTTCGTCTCTCTCTCTCTCTCTCTCTCTCTCTCTCTCTCTCTCTCTCTCTCTCGTATATAGGGTTTGGAAGATCTATACGTATTTGTATCGTTTTTGGTGATCGATCTGTTCATTTTCGATACAGTGGTAAGCTTCGATCTCTGCTAGGATTTCGAAAGTTTTAATGGTTTTTGCTTATGGTTCGAGTTAGAAATTGGGGTTTAGGGTTCAATTGGGACTGTTTTGATTCAAGTCACTTGGTTTGATTCTTGTGTTTGTGTTATAATCATTTATTGATCTTTGATCAATTGTTATTGTATAGATATAGCTGTCTGTGAAATTCTGAATCTAATTTCGAAAGGTTTGATTGTTTAGCATTCCATGAGTGGTAATCTGAAAGATCTTCGATCAATTTTGATTGTTTTGAAAATTTATTCATATATGCATTTAAATTACTTGTATCTATGCAGGGGCGGATCCAGGAATTTGGCCCAAGGGGGCTATCTTTTATGTATTACAGTACTTAAGTAGACTTTTCATATTTGACGATAAAAGAGATTCGAAGAAGTGGAGAAAACACATAAATATGCACTTTTTTACTAGCTACTCGATCAATAATCTGTAAAATTCTTCGAAGTACAGTTTTTTTTCTCGAGAAACTTTATAATTTTTGAATAATTTTGATGAAGACCACCCTATTTATAAATAATAGTTAGTACGATCAATGACCAAGATTTATACAAGGGGCGATCATCCAATGGAATAGAAACTCGTGATAATATTTTAGAAGTTTTGGACCTCATAATAAAGTAATATTTCTAGAAGGTCACCCTACTTATAATAAATATTATGTACAAGTCTCTAAAAGACTCTAGAGAATCCAATGATTTCCTTTAAGTCTAGGGAGTTCTGAGCATTATGTACAAGTTAATGTCAAACTACCTACAGCAAAATAAAAGTTCCTTAAATTTTATTATTATTTTTTTTTCAGATAGAGAGCATTCCCTAATTTAATTACCATAACACAACCCCTAAGCCTTTTTGGTGGTCAGGATAATAGGCATATAACTTTTATTCGATGTTTGGTGGTGCCACCAGATATGATAAAATAGTTCTGAACTTGGTTTTTATCTCATGGAGAGCGCAATAACTCTAACCCATAGAAGGGGGAATATTAGGTGAGATTAGAAGTTTGAGATAACTTCTTGGGGCAAAAAGACTTTTTTCAATTCAGATTTTTTTTTTTTTTTTTTTTTTTAAAGATCCAGTTTTTTCCCTTCAGATCTACTTTTTTTTTTATTTATTTTTTCAAATCTCTTTTTTTCTTTAGGATAATAATTTAGTTATTATCTGGAATATATATATATATGGGCACGTTCCAAACACAGGACAACATAACAACTTATCACACAGAATTACTATCCTAACTAATCATGCCTTATCATGTCCTATCTGCCAGATTTATCCGGCCTGCCAAATGAGGCCTAATAGAATAGGGACTTAATTAAATTTTTAGGAGACTTAACTTAAATATAACTTTCTTTTACTGGGCATATAATTTTTTTTTTAAAGCTTAAGCCCCTTGCCCTTATATAGATACGCCCCTGTATCTATGTGTGTACTGATCTGGGTTTCGGGGTACTCTGGAATTCTACTTTGTTTTGTGCGAAATGATCTGGGTTTTGGGGTAATATTCAATTTTACTTCTGTTTTGGATGATTTATTTGAATTGGGTTTTGGGTGAGTTTAATTTTTTCTACAAATGTGTGTGTGTACTTACATATTGTCACTAATGAAAATTTTATGGATTTCAGGGTTAAGATCCATTAGAATTAGTGTGTACTTTTGAGTTTGATTATACACATTTATATAGTTTTATTTATATATATATATATATATATAAATACTAGTACCAAAAAGAGAGGCTTAATTGTTATTATAATTTGTTTGATAACAAAAGAAAGGGTTTTGACATTTCCCAAATAATTTCATTTTTGCTTATAAGGTTACCTTACCTAGTCACCAATTACTCCAGAAATGTTTATGAGTTGAGATTTAGAAGTGAGGACTCTTATTGGAATTGCAGAATCATATAGGCAGAGAGGTTGAAGGAGACTGGAATTAAGGCAAAGTCCTCTCTCTCTCCACGGAGCTCAGACAGCAATAGTTTGACCTTTATTTTTGTGAATTATCTTCCTGTGCAGCCCAAAATTGGCAAAAAAGGTATCCCTCATTTTACATTTTCTTCCAATCAACTATTACTTGGTAATCTTAATTTCTCAACAATTTTCATGGTGAATGCCCGTAGGTGAGCCATAGATCCGGATCTCTCTCAGTCGACTCTGAAGCCGACAACTAATCCCTAGTCCCGGCACCTCCTCTTTCTCTCCCTGTAAGTACTCTCTCTCTCTCTCTCTAAGTAGATTCACAATTAATTACATAAATTCAGATGTTGGGTGGTTAGACTCCAGAAGCAGACCCCCCCGGTTGAATTTCAACGACCAGAAATTATGCCTTTGGGCGCAAGCAAGTGCCAAACAATCTAACTACATGAAGATCAATCTGTGGTTAGATGTGTCGCTCTTGGATGTGATCTTTTTTAAAAATGTTCTATATCTTGTGCTTACGTTTTTACCTAACATGTAGGGGAAAATGGCTGGGGAGTCAATTAAGGACCAAGGAGGTATTGGGGAGAGTTTGGATGTTCCTGCTACTAAGAAGAAGGACAATGCGGCCACCACCGTGAAAAGTAAGAAGAAAGGTTTAATGTCGAGGATTTGGAATGGAGTCTTTAGAGTAGGTGGCGATGATTTTGAGAAGAGACTTCAACACATTAGCAAGGAAGAAGCCGCTGTTCTTGCTAGAATGAAGAAAAGATCACAGAGTTGGAGGAGGACAGCCAGGCATCTCATAATCTTCTCTGTTATTTTGGAGGTGAGTTGCATTATGCTTATGTGTGTGATTCAAATGTCAGTGAATTTGAGAAAGAATGTCGTTGGTGAAAATCAATGGCATGCCATATTGTTGCTGATGCCATGGGTGTATCTATGTCTTTATTAACTTGCAAAAAAGAGCAATAGTTACTATTAGCATAGCAGGTAACATTTCTGTGAGGTTGATTGAGAAAGAGTTTGTGGTTGGTTTGTGATGATTCTATTTAAAATAAAAGACTACCATGTAAAAGCAACTATAGCTATTGAAATGAAAATGGAGAGGTTTTGAAATGATGTGAACGTGAATGTGAATGAATGTGAGACCTAGAGTGTTGAAAGTTGAAACCACTTCTAACCATTTAGACATTTGGAATATCATGTTTCTTCACTAGTTAACTCATGAACTTTAAAAGAACTCATAGACGACAAGACTATGAAGATATGCAACTCAAATACTAGCATGGCTCATCTTTGATATGAATTATTTGTCCACCCTAAACTACACTAAACTATATTCAACTGAGTTGGTAGTACAAATCATTTTCTCTAGGCATGAATCATACTCATACTTAAATCACAACAGTAAAGCACTATCGTGTAATCCTCATCAGGGACGGATCTAGAAAATACATTCAGGAGGGCTTGATTTACGGGGGTTCGGGGCAACGCCCTTGGAAATTTTTTTTTGGACCTATTTATACATATTTTGTATACTTATTTTATAATAAGCACAAAAACATAAGGGGGGGGGGGGGGGGGGGGGGGGGGGGGGGGTTAGAATAACAATTTTATAATGTCAGGGGGTCAAAGGGGGCTTTTATAATTTTCAGGGAGGCTTTTATAATTTTCAAGGGGGCTAATTATAATTTTTTTTAGTGCAAGTGTAGTGTTTTTTTGAAAACCTTAGGGGGTGGGAGGGCTTGAGTCCTCCCTTGCCCATATTGAATCCGTCCCTGGCGCTCATACAAGAAATAACATAAATCAAGCATGGATAGAGTTCTTTCATACCAAAACAACTCTCTAAGACCAGAAAGAAATCAAGGCATGGAAGAGTATAAGATTTAACAAAGTAATTCCATATAATAATTCTCTTGAGGTTACACGATCAAGTTCAAAAAGTACAACTAGAGAAAGAAATACTACATCAAATGCCCAATGGTTAGGCTTCATCAACACCCTAGATGGAGGGTTTAGCACTTTAGCTCTCCATGGCTCTTGGATGGAGGAGAAGATCCTTGGCTTGAGGGAGCTTTGAATCCTCTTCTTTGTTCTTGAGAAACTCCAAACCCTTAGAGAACTAGAGAGAGAAAAATGTGTAGAGATCAGTGTATGTAACTTGGTGAAAACTACTCCCTATTACAAAGTGTAATCCTATATCTATCTTAGTGTCTTTAGCCTTTAGGAAGTTTCCTTCCACTTTTTAAAGACCAAAGATCTGTTGAATATCTTTGCAAAGCCCCTGCCCCTTTTTTCTTATGATTTGACGCTTGTCCCTCTCTTGAAAACATGGGATAAAAGTCTTGAAAGCCAAATAGGACCTTGGGATTTCGATCGATCGAATTGGAACTAAAACTTTGTAACTTTTTGGATGTGTACAAGTGTTTGAGTAGTATATTCCTTAAGAAGGAAACTATTTACAAAATAACCTTCATAAAGTTTCCAGTGGTAAGAAAAGTAACTACACTATATAATTAGTATCAATACCGGTAGGATTTAGTTGGTCTCATGAACCTTGCATCCAGATTTGCAATACCTTTTAGTGACTTCTATTGGTCAGAGAACTCTTTAACATCCTCAATGATGAATATTTAGATTGACAAAGACTAACCCCAAATCCATGAATGGTTTTGTGTGTGTGTGTGGGTGTTTAGTGAGAGGGAGTGAGAGATCCTCTTTTGCATCCTATTCTTTTTAAGCCCTTGATTATGATTTGTCTTTGTTCTCATGTTAATGGGTAATCTATGCTTTTGTTTTGAAACGAATTTCTATTTTGTTTTGTTAGTTGTGAAATGACGGTTGAGGGACCCATGATTCTATTTGTTCTTTATCCTTTTATGGATGCTACAAGTAGGTTGTTGAGCCATAGCCTTGTTTTTCCAACTGTCTCTAACTCTGAACTCCTTAATATGATGTTGGGGTACCAATATGGACCAAAATTTCATCATGGTCTAGTTTTGGTTGCAATAGAAACCAAGTACTTTTTGGTCCATGAATGTGTAACCTCGCCTACATCATCATTTATCAGGAGTACTACAAGTCGAAGCACGCGATTAGGTTGAGGCAGAGAGGGTGGGAGACTGAGGGATGAAGAGGTTTGGCGAGGGGCTTTGACGTTAAGTGTAGAGAGGGAGTTTGGTTGGAAATTTTCATTTATTATCTATGAAAGGTACCATAATCTATGTGAGATTGAGGACCAACAAAACTAATGTGTTTTCTTCTACTTCGAGGCAGTTTTAGCTCCTAGAGTCAATTTGACAACGAGCATGATTATTCCAGTGGGAATGCGAGGGAATGTTAAGGTCTTCGCCATTAATTTGAGTTCCAATATGGGCTCCTTTTCTACAACATATTTTGACCTTGCTTATGGATATTCTGTCAAGGAAAACGAAGTTTAGGAAATTGTTAGTTTGAACTGGTAGGCTAGATTAGAGTGTTTTTGTCTCCCTTCTTGTTCTAGCCTTGACGAAACAGAGGTTGGATAAGATGCACCGTACTTTGTGGAGGCATTGAGGTTGTCACCAAGATGCATCTTATCTTATTGTTAGAGCAAGGATTTCTGTTAGGATGGCTCTTTTGGGGTTATAGAGACGAGGTGTGTTTAATCGGGCTTGTCTCGACAAGCGTTTGTGGAGGTTGCTAAGGAGAGGGACAGTCTATGGTGTAGGGAGGTGGAGTGGAAATAGGATTGTTGTTCAAGAGGTTGGTCCTTCTGTGAAGTGAATCTCTCGCAGTATATGGTTATGGAGAAGTATTATGAAGGTGTTGAAATTTTTTCTCCTTGTGACTTTTGAGCTAGGATATGTTTGAAGTAAAATTTGTAAATGGTATTTTGCGTGGTGGAGAGGCTTTAAAGGATAGATTTCTAGTAATATTTCGATTATGGTGGATAAGGATGTTATGGCTGTTGGTGTGCTTCATTTCAATGTGGATGTGTGGTTTGGATCTCTCAGTTGGGAAGGGTGTTTCAAGAATGGAAGTTGGAGGAATGGACCTCCTTTAGTGAGTTGCTATGGTGCCTGGACTCTCCTACTACCCCCAAGTACCCGATCCCCATGTCCGACCTCTGTACCCAACCGGACACTTGAATCCTCCACATGTGATGTTAAAAAGGTAAAATGAGGATCAAAATGGATCGCAAAGAAGCTATCTAACAACTCATATGAAGAAACGTAGTATGTGTATATGTTCAGAAGGTGTCCGCATATTGCATCCAACGTTTAGACACATGTTTATGTGCTACGTGTCCGATAGATGAGAGACAGTGGGCCACCTTTTGTCCCCACTATGAGATGGAGGGGATTGTGGAGTAGGCACTTTTATTTATTCAGATGTGCTTGGATAATGCCAAGGACGTTGTTGGATTTTTTTTACTGGATAGAGCAAAGGTCGGGAGAAGAAAAGAGTGAAAAGGTTTGGGATGTTGCCGGTATTTGTTTGATGTGGTGCTTATCGAGGGTAGGAATAGAAGGACCTTTTAAGGGGTGAAGATTCTTTTGTAAGGACTATAACATTTTCTTTGGGGAACTCTGTAGTTTTGAGTAGAGTCATACACAACCTAAGGTGGTCTAGGGTGAGGATTCTTCCCCAACTAGCATGCCAAACAAAAAAAGGCTACTTTTCGAGGGGCTTGGCTGAAAGACGTGATACTGAATTTTCCATCTTTAGACAACTTCCATCTCCCAATCATGGAAAGGTCTGTGGAATAGAGAAACTATCGAATAGGTGTGAAACTAGATAAACTAGAGACTATCGAATCCATCTCTCCGTCCCTGAGACCTGATCATATAGGTGTGCCAATATGGAAACTATTGAATCCATCTCCCAATCATGGAAAGGTCTGTTGAATTGGATGTCCCAGCAAAAACCATTGGCCTAATTCTAAGGTAGTCCACTATAAAAGTATGACTATTCGCTTCCAACTAGAGGAGCCTAGGAATGAAGAATCTAAATGTCTCTCGTAGCTTCAACGATCTGTCCAAAATGTGATACGTCTACTTGATCGTACAATTGTTTAGATGTGCTTCACAAACGCCACTCAACCTTGACTTATATTCCTCCACACTCCAACTCCATACGGAGTTCTGCAAGGTCTAGTATTCCATTTACCTGTGTCATTTCCATGCTTGGTGCATATGATCTCTTCTCCCCGCCACCCACACACACACAGAGACACAAAAAAAAAAAATAATAATAATAAGGAGAAGGACATCTCTTTGGAGTTTATCAAATCTTTTTGGATTGCTCTAGGCATTGGAAATAGTGCTAGGAACTAAGTGAGCCCCTTGGACTGGTTTTGCTTCTTACAACTTGCTGATCTTTTTTCAACTCTCTCCACTACAAGATTCCAGATGCTTGATCTCCTCGAATGAGCACATATAGGTAAACCTAGATATGTGGTTGGAAGTGCACCCAATTTGCACTCCAAAATAATTGCTAGAGAACTTATGTTCGCTATATTTCCCGCTACACTTGGCTCAATCTTCACTACATTAATTTTCAGCTCGCGACTGCCTGAAAACTCAGCAAAACGGATTCCAAATTGTGCATTTGTTCTTCCTCGACTCCATGGAATACTGTGGTATCATTCGCAAACAGGAGGTGATCAACTTTAACATTTTGTACGCCATGGCTCACCTCAAAACCTCTAACCATACCAAACTCTACACCCTATTCATTAACCTGCTCAATGCCTCCATGGCAAATAATAAGAAAAGTGAGAGGAGTCCCCTTGACTTAACCCTGGAGCTCCCCAAGGAACAAGCTGGAGAGCCATAAAGAGAATCAAAATTTTTGCTGTTGGGGCACCAACTTCTATCCATTTCCTCCTTTCAATCCAAAGCCCATTCTTTCCATATCACAAAGGAAATTCCAGCTTCCTTGGTCATATGATTTTTCACTATCTAGTTTGCATAGCACCCTTCTTCCTTCCGTTGAAATCTTGAATCCTCCATCTCATTTGCGATAAGCACTGCATCCAAGATTTGCTTGTTGCCCAAAAAATCATTTTGAGGACCTACAGTAACGAGTTGGTTACTTTCTGGAGCCTAGTAGCTTGTAAAATGCACCTAATAAACTGATCGACCTAAAATCTTTGAGCTCAATTCCCCTTCTTGGGGATTAAACTACGAAAGTGGCGCTGAGGCTCTTCTCAAATCTAGTCTTTTGCAAAAAATATTGTAAGGTTGCGATAGTATCATATGTCATAGTACTTCAACAACTCGGAAAAAACATCATTGTAAATTATTTGGGCCCGAGACTTTATCATTGGAATTTTTAGGGCCTCTAAAATATCCTCCTCAAATTAAGTTCTTTAGGCCTGTTAAAGGGTAAATATGTATTAGTGTAATGTAGCTGTCCCACATCGCTTAAACGTTAGTAGTATAGGATTGTGTAAAGCCTATAAATAGGCTCCTTGTATCATTATTTTCAATATGTTGAATATAGAATTATATTCCCATCTTATTTACATGGTATCAGAGTCTCCCGAATCCGGGATTGCTCATTTCTCTTCCGCCTTCGAGATCAAGAAGTTCAGGTAAATTCTCTTATGAGATTATTCTTTGTTTTTCATTCTTTTTCGTTTGAAAAAAATATAAAAGGAGAAGCTTTCAGCCGCTAGTAACCCTAGCCGCTACCAGCACTGCCGCAGCACAGATCTACCCTAACCTCCGGCGACCCTCACCGCCAGTCCCCTAGCCTCCGGCGACCCTCGCCGCCGTCCCCCAACCTCCGGCGACCCCTGCCGGAGCTCCCAGAACCTCCGGCGACCTCCCCAGAGCCTGCTACGACCACTCCAGCGACTATCCAGCAACTTTTCACCATCCCCAGCACTCCGGCGACCTTTCTTTGTTATCAATCTGCCCTTTTCAGTTCAAAGTTGCTGTTTATCCTTCAGTTTTGCCCAGTTTTTGGTTCAGTTCTGGTGTTTTGAGATTTATCTTTGGCTCATATCTTATCATGGAATCCAAGACTATCACCCAACTCACTACTCGTAAGTTGAATGGTAACAATTTTATTCAATGGGCCAACGTTATTACCATGTCCCTTACTGGCTTAGGCCATGATGCCCATCTTACTGAGTCTCCTCCCACCACTGATGACAAGATTATTTTGGCATGGAAACGTTTGGATGCTCAACTTGTGACCCTCTTATGGAACTCCATGGAACCGGAAGTTGCCGATTTATGCAATCATTTGGGCTCTGTTAAGGCTTTTTGGGGCTATCTCCACCTTCTTTACTCGAGTAATTTAACACGGATGTATGATTTATCCTCCCAGTACTTCAAGCTCGAGCAGAATGACTTTTCTGTTACCGATTACTTTGCTTCTATGAAACGATTACATAAAGAGTTAAATACTGTTATGCTCCCTACCACCAGTGTTCAGGAACAACAGAAACAGCGGGAATAGATGTTGGTTATGAAATTTCTTGCCAGCCTCAAACCTGACTATGAGGCTATTCGGTCTCAAATCCTTGGGAGTAATACTCTTCCTACTTTTGCTGAGACATATCAACGTGTCCTACGGAGCACCCCTCGGGACCCTCCTTCCTCACCTGCGTTTGTTGATCGCTCCACTCTTATTACTCAAACTCCACCAGCTCTTGGTAGGGGTGGTGGCCTTAATCGTGGAAGACGCGGAGGGGGATTTCGGGGTGGTCATCCTTGCCGTGGTAGATGCCAAACTCTTCCGTGCACTTATTGTTTTCGGGATGAGCATAGTAGAGACACATGCTGGTAGCTCCATGGTCGTCCCACCCAAGGTTGAGAATGTCGCCATCTCTGATCCTGGGTCCTCTCCTGCTACTGCTTCTATGGATACCGTTTCTGTTACTCGCGAGGAATACTCTCAGTTGCTTCAGTATTAGGCAGCACACCAGGCATCCACCTCATCTGCTTCCTTAGCTCAGCATGGAGGTACACATACTGCTTGCATTGCTTCAGGTTCTTCCCCATGGGTAATTGATTCTGGAGCTAGTAATCATTTGACAGGTATATTTAGTCTTTTTTTATCGATCCAATTGTCATCGTCTCTTCCCCCAATCACTTTGGCGGATGGGTCCTCGACTCCTGTTAAAGGAATCGGGACGGCTCATCCCTCTTCATCTTTATCCTTGTCTTCTGTTTTTTATATACCTCGTTCGTCATTTAATTTAATGTCTGTTGGTCAGTTGACTAAGGATCTTAACTGTTGTCTCTTTTTCTCTTGATTCTGTTCTTATTCAGGATTTGATGACTCGGAAGACGATTGGCGTCGGGCATGAGTCCAATGGCCTCTATTACTTTGATGGTGATCCTGTCCCTGCTTCTGCACCAATTGCCTGTCCAGCTACTGTTTCACCTCATCAGATCCATTGCCGCCTTGGTCATCCTTCTTTGGCTAATTTGAAGCTCTTAGTTCCTAGTTTAAGTTTCTTGCAATCTTTAGAGTGTGAGTTGTGTCAGTTGGGGAAGTATCACCGTGTTCAATTTCCTCCCCGAGTCAATAAAAGAGCGTCTAATCTTTTTCAGTTAGTACATTCTGATGTATGGGGTCCTCACCGTATAACCTCCCAAAAGGGGTATCGGTATTTTGTTACATTTGTGGATGATTATTCAAGAGTAACTTAGCTTTATTTAATAAAAAATCTTTCTGAGTTATTTTCTATTTTTTGTGCATTTTGTGCTGAAATTAAAACTCAATTTGGTGTATCTGTTCGTGTTCTTCGCAGTGATAATGCACAAGAATATTTCTCTGACCCTTTTAGTACTTATATGACCCACCATGGAATGATTCATCAGTCTTCATGTGTGCATACACCGCAACACTTGTTGCAGAACGGAAAAATAGACATTTATTAGAAGTTGTTATTGTTTGAAATGTGTGTTTTTGGGGGGATGCTGTCCTAACGGCTTGTCACTTGATTAACCGAATGCCTTCTTCAGTTCTTAATGGCCACACACCACACTTTACTTTGTTTCCTACTGAGTCGATTTTCTCGGTGGATCCACGTGTTTTTGGGTGTGTTTGTTTTGTCCACCAGTTGACTCCTGGTACTGATAATTAGATCCACGGGCAATTAGGTGTGTTTTCTTATGTTATTCTAGGACTCAGAAAGGGTATCGTTGTTATAGTCCCTCCCTTCATCGGTACTTTATCTCTGCCGATGTTACGTTTTTTGAGTCCACACCTTTTTATTCTGAGTCTCATTCGGCCACTGATCCAAATTTTATGCTGCCTATTCCTATTCCAGTCTTCGATGCTTCCACTCGCTTGTCTCATCCTGATTTGCAGGTTTATACTCGTCGTCAAGCTCTAGAGCGTATCCCGGACTCCTCTGCTCAGCCTTCGCCTTCTGTGTCCTCAGATCCGCCGTCTTCTCCTCCAGAACAGGCAGATTTAGATCTTCCCATTGCTCTTAGGAAGGGTAAGCGTTCTTGTACCACTTCGCATCCTATTTCTAACTATGTCTCCTATGATAGTTTGTCACCCACTTTTTCTTCCTTTGTTGCTTCCGTGTCTTCCATTTCTTTTCCTAACACTGTTGCAGAAGCACTTGCCCATTCCGGTTGGAACCAAGTTATGCAAGATGAGATGTGTGCTCTTCAGGAGACTGGTACTTGGGACTTGGTCCCTCTCCCGCCAGGAAAATATGTGGTGGGTTGCCGTTGGGTATATGCAGTTAAGGTTCACCCTGATGGCACATTGGATAGGTTGAAGGCCCGCCTTGTTGCCAAAGGCTATACTCAAGTTTATGGACTTGACTATTCAGAAACCTTTTCACCAGTGGCCAAGATTGCATCAGTTCGTCTTTTTATCTCCCTTGCTACTACATATCACTGGCCCCTTCATCAGTTGGATGTTAAGAACGCGTTTCTGAATGGTACTCTTCTTGAGGAGGTCTACATGGAGCAACCACCTGGGTTTGTTGCTCAGGGGGAGTCTAGCTTGGTTTGCAAATTTAAAAAGTCTCTATATGGTTTGAAGTAGTCCCCTCGTGCTTGGTTTTGCAAGTTCAGTGATGTGATTGTTGAGTTTGGTCTTCAGAGATATGCTGTTGATCATTCTGTTTTCTGTAGACACACTGTATCGGGGAAAATTCTGTTAATTGTCTATGTTGATGATATCGTCATTACTGGTAATGATTCTAAGGGCATTCAGGAGTTGAAATCCTTCTTACAAGTCAAGTTTCAGACCAAAGATTTGGGACATCTTAGGTATTTCTTAGGCATTGAGGTGGACAGGTCTAGTGAAGGGATCTGCTTATCTCAGAGGAAATATGTTCTTGATTTGCTGTTTGAGACAGGAATGTTGGGATCAAAACCTTTGGATACTCCTATGGATCTCAATTCCAAATTATTACTAGATCAGGGGGAGCTACTTGATGATCCAGGACAGTACAGACGCTTAGTTGGGAAGCTTAATTACCTAACTGTCACAAGACCTGTTGTTTCCTTTGCAGTTAGTGTAATTAGTCAGTTTATGGACTCTCCTCGAACTACACATTGGGATGCGGTGATACGAGTCTTGAGGTATCTCAAAGGCGCCCCAGGCCGTGGTTTGTTATATAAGGATCATGGTCACATCTGAGTTGAGAGCTACACAGATGCAGATTGGGCCGGATCTCCTAGTGATAGGAGGTCTACTACAGGGTACTGCGTTCTTGTTGGAGGAAATCTTGTGTCCTAAAAAAGCAAGAAGCAAACTGTTGTTTCTAGATCTAGTGCTGAGTCAGAATATAGAGCTATGGCACATACTACTTGTGAGTTAGTATGGATGAAACATTTGTTGGAGGAACTCGGGTTCACTCAGTCCGAGCCTATGAACTTATTTTGTGATAGCCAGGCAGCAGTTCATATTGCTTCCAATCCTGTGTTTCATGAAAGGACAAAACGTATTGAAGTTGATTGTCACTTTGTTCGTGATAAACTCCTACAAAAAGTGATTAATACAGTTCATGTTAAATCTGCAGACCAGTTAGCAGATATGTTTACTAAAGCATTGAGTGGGATACGTGTGAAATATATTTGTAACAAGCTGGGTGCATATGATATGTATGCTCCAGCTTGAGGGGGAGTGTTAAAGGGTAAATATGTATTAGTGTAATGTAGTTGTCCCACATCCCTTAAACGTTAGTAGTATAGGATTGTGTAAAGCCTATAAATGGGCTCCTTGTATCATTATTTTCAATATGTTGAATATACAATTATATTCCCATCTTATTTACAAGGCCAAATCCTATCCTCTTCACCCAAACAATTGAACTTTACACCATCTAACTTGCTCCTCCAGGTGGTCGATTATGAATTTAGCTTTCAGTGGTATTCCACTATTGCCTTTCGACCTTCCCTCTCAAAGTGCTGCCTCCGATATTCTATCCATATAAGTGTTCCTTCCATGTGAATTCCTCGCTACTCTATGAATTCTTTATTTTCTATTTTTGTGTTCTTGCCTCCCTCTTTCAGCCAAATGGCCCTAGATTTCTACTTCGACTTCTGGATCCATGACTTCTTCTGGTTTCCTTATTTTTGCTCAGCACATCCAGTCCCTTTGTTTGATGCCTTAGGTCAATGAATCTTATTTCTTTCCCTCCATTTCCATCTTACCAAACATTTGCTTGTTCCAGTTTCTCAAATCTCCTTTAAACAAATTTAATTTCCAGGCTAACACGAAAGTGGGATTACCTCGAACATCATAAGATGTCCACCTATCACTGATCATGTTTTCAAAACCGTCGTCTTTCAGCCACATATTCTCATAGCAAAAGGGCCTTTTCCTATGGCTATCCCCCCGCTATCTAATAGTAAGGGGATGTGATCTAAAGTCACCATAGTGAGGGCCTAACTGAGTCGCGTCTGTGAATTAAAACTCTGGAAATATTTGGAAAGTGAAGTAAATTTCATTTAGTGAATTTTACCAACTCTGCAGAATTCTACCATTCCTAACGAACAATTGACATGCTAACATGTTTGAAACCAAGACCAAATCACACCAAAACCCTGCCGACAAGTATAAGTCATGTCGTGTGCTAAGACTTGCACACTTTTGACTCATGACAACCCCCCAAACTCAATTTGACAACCTCACCCACAAATTCACTCGCAATATTGCATTTTTCCCAAACCTTGCATAAAACTTAATTTGAGCAATGAAAGTGATATATACCGGGGCGGACCGAAGAAGGGTAAAAGGGGGGTGATTGGATGTCTATCGATCTCGCCCCCCCCCCCCCCCCCCCCCCCCCACACACACACACACACACACACTTTATGAAACTAACATGGAATGCCCTCCATATAAAAGGAAAGATTAGGGTTTTTTTTTTTCTCTTTATTTCTTTTCACACCTCTCAACACACACACACTCTCTCTCTCTCTCTCTGACTCTCAAGTCTTAGCGACTAGCATTTGTCGGTACTCTCTCACTCAAGCAATGCCAGCAGCCGGAGACGACGACCAACGCCATCGTCCGTTGAGCCGACGACAAAACACAACCTGTGGCGGTGGGCTTTGTGTATTTCTTCCATATCCCATATCCCTTCTCTCTCTCTCTCTCACTCTCTCTCTATCTCTCTCTTCACTATCTCAGATACTCAACCAACCACACACAATCTTCATCTTTATCTTGGCACTAATAGTTTCTCACCCCAAGAAAAATGAGGTAGAGTTTTTTTTTTAACTGTTTTCTCTTTAATGTTCAGTGGTTCAAATTATTGATTGACTTGTTAATGTTGATGTTGAAATTCGAATTGTCAAATTTTGGCTTTGTTGATGTTGAATGTGGCTTTCTCGAGACACCCTCTTCTTCAATATTACTCCCATTTTTCCATTCCCCGCTCTCTCTCTCTCTCTCTCTCTCATCCTTTGATTAATTGCTTCCATTTTCTCTCCCTGTCTCTTGTCTTCACCATATCAGATTCTAAAATTTTGCTTAGTTGTTTTTATTTCTCCTCTCTCTCTCTCTCTCATCCTTGGCTTAGTTGTTTCCACTGACACTAGTATCTAGTTAGCCTCTTTGTGTTAAAAAAAAGAAGAAAAAAAAGAAGAGGTTTATGAAATTATTATTATTATTTTTTGCATAATGATTTTGATTTGTAGACTTGGTTGATTTTTTGCTTCAATGATTGTTGAATTTTGTTTTTGATTGTTGTATAAAAATTGATATCAGTATGATTAGGAATTATAGTGACTGTATTTTTATAGTATCTTTTATCATTGTTTGGTTTCGAGGGAACAAAAATTATCCTGTAAACCCAAGCCCCCCACCTAGAATTTCTAGATCCGCCCCTGCATCTTTAACCACATATATTACATTCCAAAAATTGTGAAAGTTACACAAACTCAAGTTACCACATTATAAACCCTACTCACACTCAAACTATAGTAATATTACGGAGTTCTACAAATCATAAGATAACTAATACAAATTCTACATTAAAACTTGCTTCCATTCCTTTCTTTCCTTACTCTTCCTTCCTTTCACCTGAAATGGTTACATAATGGCCACTATAAGCTAATGTTTAGTGAATAACAATAATCATGATCTTGAATGTATGAATACAAGTTTATATAGCATATCAATAACATGCTTGAACACATCAATAGTCTCCAAAGTGCTTTGCTGCGATCCACCCGCATATGTCAATGACATGTTTTCCACCCATATGCCTATTAGCATGTGCATGTGCAATATGACCTATAGTCATTTCACTACCCTTCCCATAGAGGGTTATCACTCTCCCATTAGGAGTTCACCACTCGGTGGATTTCAAACAAACGCTCCTTCGACTCACATAACCATGTAAAGCGTACTTGATACATAGAAATCATCTTACCATGTGCTTAATTACCTCATAAGCAACATAATACATGCTCTATCAACATAAGATTATTATGCTTTAACATTAACATGAATTTAGAACATGTATTTAACATTCAATCAAGGGTTAAGGTCACTCACCTTCAAATAGATGCAAACAAATAACAAGATCTGCTCTTCTTTAGCTCCCTGCAAGTTATCCAAACATGTTGACATTAAATTCCTCTAACCGCTAATTTCCATTGGAAATCAAATTAAAAACACGGAGAGATGATCTACTTACTCTTGGCTATTCAATTCCAGCTTCAATTTGGAGTAGAAATCCCTTTAACTTACTTTTCTCCTTGAATTTCTCCCTTTCTCTCTTGTTTTTCCTCTTTCTCTTGCACCTACTTGCTTACACAACACAAGCATCTCAAAGTGAAAGCTTTCTCTTCTCTCTCACATAACACCCACGCGGATACACACTCACACGCGCATAGCCATCGGATGGCCCCATCCACTCACAAGTCACAACACACCACCACCGCCTAATTAGCCACACACCCCCACCTACTAGCTTGCCTTTTGAAAGCTAGTTCCTTAGGTAGTTTACGTTAATCTCACTTAAGCTAATTAATCCAATTTAGCTAGTTAATCATCTTCTAAGTTCTAATCATGATTAGTAATTTCTATAACATTCTTGAAATTATTATTGACAAAGACCTGCTATACTTTCACCTAATTATTATGTAGCTCCTCACATTCTTGTGAATTACTATTTCACCTATTAATTATGAAAACCCTTTTACTCACACTTATACCCTTATCTAACAATCTCCCCAAGATAGGCAAATATAGATCAAATGCAAGTAAATACATACTTTCTTTTCTTTCAAAACATGCAATATAACCATGTATGAGAGATATTATCATCTCTACCCCTCTCTTTCATCCAATTACCAATTCCATTTCATAGTGGAATTCACTCCCGTGTCTCCTCTTGGACACGTCCAACTCTTAATGGGTCTTTAACCCATTCCAAAGTGTCGTTAACACTTAATAATACATAATATAATGCAAATGCACAATTTTACGTGTTGGGGTATTACACTTCAACACCCTCCTTCGTGTGCAACCCCGTCTGCACGTGTAGAGGCAACAAACTGTACCAATCTCCATCTTAATGAAGACAAATAACATGGTAGAAATGTGCATAAAAGAATGGTTTTGGAGACTTGAACCCAAGACTTCTACAAACAAGTAGGGGTGGGCAATCGGTCGGTTCGGGTTCGAACTGTAAAGTTCGGGTCGGGTTGGTCAAAACAATACCGATATCCGAACTGAACTAAACTTCGAAAATACAGTTCGGTTTCCGAACTAAATTTCGGGTTCAAATCGAAAGTTCGGGTTGAATCCAAACCGAACTTTTTGTGTTCTCTCTCTTTTCAATCTCAGTGTTACTGTATTGTATAGAACTAAGTCATCCATATATTCAAACATGCATACACACACTGATATATATAATACCACACACACACACACTTCTCACCGTTTCACTCACACAGACCCAAAATCTCACCAATTCTGCAATTCATACACAGATTAAAAGGAGGATCAAGTATATTTATTTATTTCAAATGTAATAACTACCTTAGTTTGAGTCATGATTTCGGAGATTTGAAGTATCCTTGCGGACCTTGCTTGATTTTAAACTTTCATTTTTAATGTGGGACATAATTTGACCCAAGTCATCCATATATTCAAACATTTGTATATATAACACCACACACATACACTTCTCACCGATTCACTCACACACACCCAAAATCTCACCAATACACACACACACACACACTTGTCACACAGATTCACACACACACACACACATGACTCACACAGATTCATACACACACACATACCTGTAAGAGAGAGAGAGAGAGAGAGAGAGAGAGAGAGAGAGAGAGAGAGAGAGAGAGAGAGAGAGAGCTGTGATCTGCACCCTCAGTGACTCAGAGTAGTCGCCGCCTCCAGTCAGAGCCAAGCCATCGCCGAGAGTTAGAGCCACGCCGCCGGTGGACAGATCCTCGCCGTTGCCGTCGCCGATTGACCGAAGGAGTGAGGTGAGATCTACGACTCTTGGAGTCTTGAGGGTCTGACTTCTGAGACCGAGAGTGTGAGAGATGAGAGTTTGAATCCTTGGGTTTGAGCCCTAATTCCCAAACATTGTATTATATATACTCATTAAAGTTCGGATGTTCGGTTTCGAACCAAACTTTTTTTCTCTACCGAAAACCGAACCAAATTAAGTAAAACAGTTCGGTTTCAAACTGAAGTAACTTCAGTTCGGTTTTACCCGGACCAAAGTTTGTAAAAATTTCGGGTTCGGGTCAGTTTTTCGGGTTGGCCCAAAGTATGCCCACCCCTACAAACAAGGGTCTGATGCTGTGTTAAGTCACTAGTTGCTCCAAAAGCATAAGCTATTTGGGAATGGACACGATAATGTATATCAAGCTTCAACGAAAAATATGGTGCTTTCTAGAGAACCCAATTAACCTTTATCAAGAGTACTCTTTGAGTCTATCTATGTGGGGGCTTCTCTTTTTCAAGGCTTTTCAACTGCTATTAAACTTGATGTGGTGTTTTCCACTTGAAAGTCTCTTTTTAGGATTAATCTTTCATTGCCTTGGAGAGGTTATATTGCTCAATTATGTGTGGGAGGAAGAATATACACGATGATAGTGTTTGGATGTGTGGTGATTTTAGAGAAGGGATATTTGTGGAGGGACATTTTTAATTTCCACGTGGTTGAATTTAGAAAGTTGTAGTGCCTTTCAAGCTCACTTCCTTGGTTTAGCAGCAAGCCAACTTTAACCAAGTGTAGGCTGGAAACGATGGCCTCCTATTTGGTATTGCATGTGTAGGAAAACAAAAGATACCAACTGCTCATCTTCGTTATTTTGGGTGGCTTGGGATGTGGTGCTTGTTTTACTCCCTTTTTGGCATTTTTGGGATGTCTCTCAAATAGTCGAGGAGTTCGTAGTTGGCCGATTGGTTTATTCAAGGAGGTTGCTTTGTGCTTCATAGGCGGCTCCTCTTTGTCCCATGTGACTCGGGTATAGGTATCAGGTGCACTCAAGTTGGACTTACAACTAACTAGTCAAAAAAGTTGGACTTGCAACAATTAGAACCATGTAACTTTATAGGCCGAAGCTTAAGAGATGGAAACTCGAAGTCCCTGAACGCTATGTTACATGGACTCTTCTTAATATGTCGAACTACCCATGTCGGACACTCGACAATCGGACAATGGTATAGGATCTTTCCGACACTTCGAGTTGGACGAAACCCGAGAGTCATGCTCGGACAATTTTGGTTAGCACACACCAAGAAGCATGTTAGCTCCTGGTTTAAGAGTGTCTTCCATAATAAAATAACTATTTTGTCTAAGAAATATAAGAATAATATAGAATTATTACCGTGTCCCCATGTCCTCCGTCCATGAATTTGAGAAGTTCGACACTTATATTCACCTTTTATTGTGCACAGGATTTTTTATTGCATGTGGTGTTGGTCTTGCTTTTCTTTTGTAAATGTGTGATGCTTATGAATATATATGTCGTGCCCTTGGTGATGTTGCCAGTAGATAAGGGATGCTCGAATAAGGTATATGTCATGTGTACATGGGGAAGCTACTCATGTACTTGCAGTGGGAGGGGAGGGAGGGCATACTGTTAAATTGGAGCATCCAACCCAAAACCAATTGGCAATGGGTGGAGTAGCCCCTTAAACTTATATATTGAGTAGCGAGGTTATAAGTTTCCTATGTGGGACAATCTCAACACGCCCCCGCACGTGTGGCATGACTGAGAGCCAAACACGTGGACAAATTTGGCCCAATAATAACTACTCTGATACCATGTTAAATTGGAGCATCCAAGCCAAAACCAATTGGCAATGGGTGGAGTAGCCCCCTTAAACTTATATATTGAGTAGCTAGGTTATAAGTTCCCGATGTGGGACAATCTCAACACATGCAAATGGCGTTGACTGTGAAGTCTTTTGTTTGATGTATTAATTTCTTTTCTCCTTTGGTTTTTGGACGTAGGAGTCATTTATCCATACCATGAATAAAAGCGGCTTCATTTATTATGTAGTTGAATGGCTTCTTGGTGGCAATAGCACTTTTCACTTGATATAGTTTACTTCTACTAGTCTTTGTTAAATCTCTAACTGAGTTCCAATTTTAGGTTATTGCAGTTTGTTATGCTATTATGACAACGAAATCACTGGAGTTAAACTGGAAACTGAGGGCATTCCGCGTTTTGCCAATGTTTCTTCTGCCTTTTTTCTCTTCCATCACTTACTCCGCACTTGTACGCTTCACTGGGATGTGTAAGTCTTTTACATTCTTGATCTGTTTTAATTTCTTAGAGGAATTTATTTAAACTCTATGTAGGTCAAAAATCTATGTTTTGTCTGTCTTTTGGTATGTTATAGATTTCGTTAGATGCTTTGTTAGTTAATTTTCTTCTCTTACATTTGTATTTCTGTTGCTGAAGTTTGCAGTTTAATAAGAATGTTGAATGTGCATTCTTCTAATATTTTTGTAGTTAAGGATTCGGAAGCTTAGCTTGATGAAATATTGAACATTTGCTTGTGAGATGTTTAGAGATTGGTAGGGAGGCTGGATACTCAAGAGACAATCGATTTCTGGGAATTTGAAGAAATTAATGGATGTTTTATGCCTTGCCATTTCAATGGGGTTTTTTTTTTTTTAATTATTTATTATTATTATTTTTATGTTGTCAGAAAACAATTAGATCCATATCCCCTGAATTGGTTGGCTCATAGATGATGTTGGTGATTAGATGATCTTCTACCAAATTGCCAATGTAGGATGAGAAGAGCGAGCCAAGGCTTAATCCTAAGACGGCTTACTGAAAAGCAGATTGAATTTTTTTATTATTATTTAGAGTTAGTTGTCCTTGACGCCGACAACTGAACGTGGTGGTTGATACCCCTATGGCATGGGTGAGATATATCTAGTCCTCCGGGGAGGATTGTTGGTGTGCGAAATTGAACTATTATTCCGATTAGGGAAGTTGATTGTGCTTTATGAAGAGGTAAATTGGAAGTAAGAGGCTGAGTTATGTAACATTAAGTACTTCAGTTTTAGGTTACGCCTTATTGAAGTTCAAGTCGTTATGAATTTTAGTTCCTTGTGGCATTGTGTTGAGGGAAGGCCCAATTAACTTGCTTGAGACGCAAGCTCACAGACAATGCTTATAAATAGGGTAAAATGCTTTGACCTCCACTGAGGTAAGGCCTAAATTCACAGACCACCCCCGTGATATCGAATAATTACATTGACCTCCCCTGTCAGAGTTTGATCCTTGACAACCCTAACAGATAATGTGTTATTACAATTTTCCCCTCATTTCTATGTTACAGATCTTAACTCTCCTCCTCTCTCTGTTTTCTCCCTCCCTAAACAAATCAAAGAGCGTACCAATACTATCACTACCACCATCCAACCCCCTATTGGTCACCACCACCTGCCCTTCTCTATTGCCATCGTACATTCAAGCTTCACCAAATTTAGATTAAATGTATGCAAAATTGGTATGTATAGACCCCAGTATATCTATAACTTAAATTGAACAAAATCAAGAGCAGAAAATATGTAAATTTCTATGTAGCACGGATACAGATACGTGACACGGAGACGACACGACACGGAGACGGCGATACGGCAAATTCCAAAAATGTAGGATACGGAGACGGCTAAGATACGTCGAACAAAAAAATATTTCTAAAAAATACTCCCTCCGTCCCATTTTATGTGTCCCTCTTGGGGAATTCAACTATTTAAGGGGACAAAAAGAATCTACACCTACTTTCCATAATTGCCCATAATCATTGCACTTTCTTTTTTTGTTTTGTTTTGGTATTGATTGCAAGGAAGGGTAGTTTGGGATACTAACTAAAATTTCCATGCTAATTTAGGAAAGTGGACAACAATTTTGGGACATCCCAAAAAGGATAGGGGGACACATAAAATGGGACGGAGGGAGTATAATTTAGTTGGAAGTAAAAGAAGAAGAAGAGAGGATTAAATATCAATATTACATTACATATTCTGATAATCACCCATAGAAACTAGGCAAATAGCAAATAGCAAATAACAACTTACAACATATACTCATAAAATGATTACAAAACATAACAATTTAACAGGATACATACACAATGGGATACAACGATTAAATCATTATATCTCTGAATTAAATATACAATTTGTAGTTAAATGTCCACTCATGTTTCCATAATTCTCAAATAAACCAATTGCTTATCCCCAATTTTACAATATTAAGATTATTGCCTCAAAGTTTTAAAACATATTCCTAATGAGAGGCCACCATGCTGCATTCACTTGTGTGTCCGGCCATGTCGGCTGCGTGTCCGACACGTGATCAAGGTGTGTCCGATGTCAACATATTTAAGACACGTTTTATAGCGAGTCCGACACGTGGTGATGCGTGTCCTACGGGTGTCGGTGTTTGACACGGACACGATACGGAGATGTCACCCAAAGTGAAGTGTCCGTGCTACATAGGTAAATTTACATATGTAGACACACACACACACACACACACACACACACACACGTATATATATAGATATATAAACCCACGTGTATATGTCAAAAGAAATTAGGGAAAAACTTAGAAAGACAACGTCTCCCCTCCCTTTCTTTTATATCTTCAATGTCTCATAAAAAGTAATTACATAGAGAACCCCATTAAATTAAACCTTAAAATTTAAAAATAAGCAACAACAATAATAATAAAATAAACAAATCTCAACTCTCCCCTTTAAGCTGGTGCGAAGATAACCCTCATACCCAGCTTGCTAAGAGCGAAATGAAACTGTCTACTCCCAACTCCCTTGGTAGGAATATCTGCCAATTGGTCACATGTCTTCACAAAAGGAGTACATATTGTACCATTATTGAGGTTTTCCTTAATGAAGTGTCTATCTATCTCCACAGCTTGGTTTGGTCATACTGAACTGGATTTTGAGCTATATTAATGGTAGCCTTATTATCACAGTATAAGTGCATCATGTCTTTCTGATCGAGTCTCAGATCTCTCAGCAATAATCTAATTCATAAAAGGTCACACACCCCTTGGGCCATAGCCCACCCTCGACGCTAGATCTCGCTACCACATTCTGCTTCTTACTCCGCCAAGTAACAAGATTACCTCCCATAAAGGTACAACACCCTGAAGTGGACCTCCAATCAGTAACTGAATCAGCCCAATCAACATCATTGTATGCTTCCACTCTAAGTTGATCATGTCTGCCAAAAAATAAGCCCTTCCCAGGAGCAGACTTTAAGTACCGAAGAATCCAGAACACGGCATCTAGATGAGATTCACGTGGAGTGTGAATGAACTGTCTGACCACACTGACAGCAGCAGCAATGTCAGGACGAGCATGAGCCAGATAAATAAGTTTACCCACTAACCTCTGATATCTCCCTTTGTGAACCAACACTCCACTGCCATCATCACCGAGCATCTGGTTCAGTTCTATCGGAGTGTCACATGCTCTGCTTCCAAGCATTCCAGTTTCCTTCAACAAATCAAGAACATATTTTATTTGGGAAATGAAGATCCCATGCTTGGATCTAGCCACTTCAATTACCAAAAAGGCAAAAAATACTTCAGTGCTCCTAGATCTTTTATTTCGAATTCTTTGGCCAGGCACTTATTCAATTGTTGCACTTCTTCCAAGTCATCCCCTGTAAGCACAATATCATCAACATATACGATGAGAGCAGTGGTCTTACCCTGCGGGGAATGCTTAATGAACAGTGTGATTTGTGTGACTTTGTTTGAAGCCATATTTACGCATAGCCTGAGTGAACCTCTCAAACCAAGCCCTTGAGGATTGTTTGAGACCATATAACGACTTCCTGAGCCTGCACACTTTTCCCACTGTCTTTGAGTCCTCAAAACTAGGAGGCAGGAGGCACATCCATGTATACTTCTTCCTCAAGATCACCATATAAGAACGCATTCTTCACATCAAAGGCCAATCAAGATTGGTTGCAAGTGAGAGAAGTATGCTGACTGAGGTCATCTTATCAACTGGTGCGAATGTCTCCTCATAATCCACCCCATATGTTTGAGTGAAGCCCTTTGCAACAAGGCGGGCTTTATACCTCTCACTAGAACCATCTGACCTGTGCTTCACTGTATACACCCATTTGCACCCCACAGTTCGTTTTCCCTTAGGTCACTCTGTCAATTCCCAAGTGCCATTCTTATAA
Source organism: Hydrangea macrophylla (assembly GCA_033977485.1). NCBI lineage: Eukaryota > Viridiplantae > Streptophyta > Magnoliopsida > Cornales > Hydrangeaceae > Hydrangea > Hydrangea macrophylla. The sequence goes on along the minus strand of CM066984.1, from coordinate 78,599,076 downwards.
AGAGCTTTCATCTCTTCATCCTAAAAATGGTTAGGTACACAAACAGAATTTTTTTTTGAAACAGAGACTCTATAGGAAAGAGACAAGTGAGAGTAGAACACAAAGTTAGATATAGGATGTTGAGTACAAGACCTAACACCTTTACGAACAGCAATGGGTATATCTAGATCATCAAATCAGTGAGAGATGGTGTATCAATTCCTGGATCTTCATCAATTGGAGGTAATGGCAGTGGAAGAGTAGGAGAAGTCGCCTCTTTAGCAGGAGAAGGAGAAACAATGTCTCTAGTCTTTCTTTTACTCCATGTTCCCTTGGAATAAACCAACAACTCTTTCTCCTTTGGAGTGGTTTTCTCTACCTCTGACTCCTTCTCACACCCTTTTTCTTCACACCTTTTTTCTCTCTCTGACTCCTTCTCCCTCTGACTCACCTTTTTTTTTTTTGTGTGATAGTCTCCATTTCACCCTCAACAATCGTAGGCAACGTGAACACAAGTATCTCTTCTTCACACCTCTTCTCCCCCTGAAGAGATGGATGTGAATCCTGGAAGTAAGATTGAGACTCAAAGAAGGTGACATCCATAGACACAAACCATTTTCGAGACGGAGGATGATAACACTTATATCGTGAGTAGGAGAGTAACCTACAAACACACACTTAAGAGCACGAGGGTCCAACTTCCCACGAGTGGGAGAATGGTTATAAACAAAACACACACAGCCGAAGACCCGAGGAGGAATAGAGAATAATGTAGAAGAGTTGTAGAGCACTCCAAGGGTGCTTTCTTATTCAACACATGGGTAGGAAGACGATTAATAAGGTGTGCAGCCGTTAAGACTGCCTCACCCCAGTAAAACTTAGGGACTTGTCCCGAGAAGAGCATGGTACGAGCAATTTCTAACAAATGACGATTCTTGCATTCTGTCACCCCATTTTGCTGCGGGTTGTCAATGCACTAAGTTTGATGAATTATTCTCTGAGAACCAAAAACTTTACTAAGACCAGAATCAATGTACTCACCATAATTATCAGAATGTAAAATTTTTATGACTGCCCCAAACGGAGTACGAATCAATTTATGGAAAGCTTTGAAAACAGAAAACACTTCCCTTTTTTCTTTTAACATGTAAATCCACGTGACACGAGAGAAATCATCTATGAACGTAACAAACCATCAATGAATCTATATGACCTTTTAATGACACCACGCGAGATGGACCCCAAACATCATAATGAACTAATGCAAAAGGAACTGAACTTGTAGTGGAACTTGGAGAAAAAGAGGCACGATGATTGCTTTCCAACTTCACAAGACTCACATAAAAAATCAGACACCTTTTCATTTAGTGCAACTGAGTGAAATAAATGCTGAAGCAAAGAAACAGGAGGGTGTCCCAACCGTTTGTGCCAAAGTCATATGTCTTCGGTTTTATTATTAGAAACTACGGTATGGTGTGCTAACTGCTCTCCTGAATCCAAGATATAGAGACCATTCTCCATTCTACCGATGATTGCTTTCCAAGGTCACAAGACTCACATAAAAAATCAGACACCTTTTCATTTAGTACAACTGAGTGAAATAAATGCTGAAGCAAAGAAAAAGGAGGTGTCCCAACCGTTTGTGCCAAAGCTATATGTCTTTGGTTTTATTATTAGAAACTACGGTATGGTGTGCTAACTGCTCTCCTGAATCCAAGATATAGAGACCATTCTCCATTCTACCACTACCAATTGTCCTCTTCGTGACGAGATCCTGAAAGACACAGTAATCAGGAGAAAAAGTGACACTACAATTTAAGTCATGAGTAATGCGACTGATAGATAAAAGGTTTGTGGAGAAACTGGGAACATGCAAAACTGAGGACAATGATAATGAAGGAGTAGCATTAATTAAACCTTTTCCCGAGACTGATGAAAAAGTTCCATCAGCAATACGAATTTTGTCCTGACCTGAATAGGGTGTATAAGTAGAAAAAATATCTGAAGACCTAGACATATGATTAGAAGCTAATGAATCAATAATCCAAGGTAAGGAAGAGTGAGATAGGAAAGTTCTCCCAGAGGTGGCTAAGTTACCTGAATGGGCAATTGAAGAGGAGGCAACTGTAGATGTAGACAGAGCTCTAAAGGCCATCAGGTTCGGAGTAGCATCCTCAAACTTTGTGCTGGAATTAGAAGTAGAGTGATCACCCTGGGCTGGATCGACCACTGATGAAATAAATGATGGCTGCCCAGAAGAAGCAGAAATAACAGAATGACGACTCTTCTCATTCTGCACAACAGAACTAGGTGCTTTGATTCTCCCATTCGCGTAGCCCATCTTCCCTTTACTTGTCAACAAAATGGACACCGACATTGACCGTGCAAGGTAGTTCTGACCATTAGAGAAAGAGGTTGTGATTTTTAGGTTAGGGTTTTTTGGTGGAGCAACAAAGGGACTCTCACCTTAGGCGTCTGTAACCTTACTGTGGATTGACAAGTAGCATTATCCATAATTCCAGAACGCAAACAAGGGACCCTCAACAATCACAAATGAAAGGAGAAGATGGGGACTCACCAACGAGATCAAGGCACATACAATCTCAAATTACAGCACCATTCGGGTGTAAATAGTTCAATATTAAACTGAGTATTGGTCCATACAGGGACCCAAAAGAAAAAAGAAAAAAGACGGAAAGATTTAGACTTCAATCAAAACGGCAGACTGGTACAGAAGCTGGGTAGGGGCTATCGGCTAAGGGGTATAAGCTGGAGTTGGTGCTGGCTAAGCCAGTGTGGCTGCTGGGATGAGCCGAAGCCCTTGGAGGCTGCGCTGAGTGACTAGGTGCCCTGGGGGGCTGCGCCAAAGGGTTGGAGGCCCTGGTGGGCTGCGGCGAGATGGGTGGTAGTTGCTGGTGGGCTGCGGCTGGTGGTTGCCGGTGGTGGTGGTAAGAAAATCCCTCTTAGGGAGGCTGTGATACCATGTAGAAAGAAATTAGGAAAAACTTAGAAAGACAACATGTCTCCCTTTCTTTTATATATTCAATGTCTCATAAAAAGTAATTACATGAGAACACCACTAAACCTTAAAACATAAAAATAAGCAACAACAATAATAATAAAATAAACAACTCTATGCCCTTGTATATATCTAAATTTTTTTTGTATGATTTAACAAGTTGAGTCTGCCCCCTCCCACCAAGAAAAAAAAGCACCCAAAAACAGAGATCTCCATACCAACCAAAGTAAAGTCATGAAATTCACCATGCAATAAACTTTATATTTAGTGCCTAATTTGGATTAAAAACATTGAGAGATAAGAGGAATTTGAGAGAGAGAGAGAGAGAGAGAGAGAGAGAGAGAGAGAGAGATTCAATTGCATAACCTCATCTCAAATTTGATCTCTGTAGGTAGAGGGCAGAATGTGGAGCTAGAGAAGATGAATGCGTGGCGGTGTGGCTTCTTTCGTTCCTCTCGATGCCCTAACTCGCTCTCTAAGTTTTATTTGTATGTGGTTGTTATGATTTGGGTGAAGAGACATTGGAGACTGGAGGAGAATAGCCACAATGGTGGATTGGTGAGGTGATGGTGGTGAACCCACAACTGTGAAGAGAGAGAGAGAGAGAGACAGAGAGCGAGGAAAATGGAGAGAGGAGAAGCTAATTGTTAACTATTGCATTTTCATAGTCTCTTTATTTTGAAGGGTAAATCAGTCATTTTTAAAAACTTAACCGCAGTTTAGAAATTGCGTTTGGTCAACTGACAATCGAGCAGCGGAGGGTGCAAATTGTTTCCAAACTAGAACCTCATGGGAGGTCAGAGGTTTTTTTTTATCCAAAGAAAATTCATTAGCATAAATCAGCAACAATAACGTCCTGAATGAACGGAGGAAAGTCCCCAACCCAGATATGAGTACCTCTAAGAAAATTAGTTTATTTTGCTAAGCCATGAGCTACCCCATTACAAGCACGTCTAACATGAGAAATAGAAGAACCCCCCACCCCAACCAAAAAAAAAAAAACCAAAAAACTAAGTCTGTCAAAGCCCACAAAACAGATGCATCAGCACCCCTAAGAACAGCCCCCACAACCATGGCATTCACCTCCGCAAACACTGCCACGTCCACGTTAAGTAAGGAGTATGAAAACTTTTGGCAGATAAGATACGTTCATGTTTTCGTATGTTATTTTCTTCCTTTATCCGTTTTTGAGCAATCCGACTCGTGGAATTAAGCCAATCTTGCTGGCAATTTCAAAACTCTGATAAAAGATGAGGTTTTGCTAGTTTTAGTCGGTCAAAGTATCGTAAGGTCTACCTTACATAGATTTTTCTAATACTAGAACAACCAAAATTGACATGCAAACACCAATGAACTATATTGAGTAGATCTGTTGAACGAAAAATTGTTGTAGTAGTCAATGAGAACATGACATTAATTTGCCAAAACCGTAGTAGCACAGTGGAAATTGCTACCATGGCTTGTTAAGGGTTGGGGTGGTTTATGGTTCAATGAGCTCTCAGTTTACCCTCTCAGATCTTTGCTGAGCTCTCTAGGGAAGAGCTTCGGGCACCAGATGTTTGGTCTAACCTTCTTGGACTTATGACTAGTGCAATCTTTCTCTTTGGTGGTACCTCTTTACAAAAGGTGACTCCGTGTTGACAATCTTCCCCCTCTTTTCTTCTTCTTCTTTTTCTCCATAGCCTCTGCATATTTTGTCCTCTGGAGAGCCATTAATCCATGATTTTCCGCCCCTGCATCCATTGTGGACGTAAAGAGTAGTTGTGGTTGAGCACATTTCACCCAATTTCCTCATGGGTGGTCCTTCAAGAAATTCTAAGTACTTCAAAGTCTACTTCCAGTACCTTTGAGAATTGGAGGAGGTCCTCACCTATTCAAAGTACTTGAAAGTCTACTTCCAGTACCTTTGAGAAATTCTAAGTACTTGAAAGTCTACTTCCAGTACCTTTGAGAATTGGAGAGGGATAGTAATGTTTCTTCTTCACCTCTTCATCCACAAACATTTTCAAACTGGATACATCATGGTCAAGCCCATTCCGTTTACTTTTCGTCATGGTCAAGCCCATTCCTGCTGTTTTTTCTTATGAAACTCAGTTCTCTCTATCTGCATCAGAATTGTTATCAATGAACATCACTTGAGTGGTAAGATTTAGCTTCAACTCTTTTATAAGACCGAAATTGCTAATGGCTGAGCTTCCTGTAGTTTCACCATCACATTCGTGATAACCTAAGTTAGATCTCTAGTGGCATCTTTGGTATGACCTATGAAGGAAGAAGAGAAGGAAGATTGGGCAGGGGAAAAGAAGAGAGAACTCTTGTTTTGTAGAGCGGACGAGGTGAGGAAAAGGAAGAGATTGGAGAGGCATCCCTCCAGGCCAACCACACCTCACCCCTCCTAGAGGGGAGAGGAAAGTGACCTCGTTTAACATTTTATTTATTTAATTTTTTTTTATTTTTTTTTCTCGGACTGATACAATTGCATCAATTGAAATTTATTTATGGGATCTTGTAGGTGATCGCAAGGACCAAAAAACATTGGAAAGGCTTCGTGCTGAAAGGCAAGCAAAAATTGATGAACTTAAAGAGAAGACAAATTACTATAGTACACAACAGCTCATTCAGGTGATGGCCAGAGATACTCAACGTTGTGTTATTTACTACTGGAAATTTTCACATATTACTACTTGCCATGCAACTCTTCCTTGGAGTTCTGTTGTGTTGGTTTTTCAAAAGTATGTATGAGATACCTGGCTAAAGATTTCAAGTTAAGTGTCTTTTTGCTTCCGTTTTACAGAAACAAATAAGATAATGAGGCATTGCATATAGATTCACGAAGTGGCATGAGATTTGATCTTCAGTTGCTGTCCTTTTATTATGAACTGAGCCTGGAAAACGGGCAGGCTCGGGAAGGTTTTGTCTGGCTCATAAGTGGGTTGAGTCAAAAACTGGGCAGGGTAAATTTGTAAAATATTTTCAACCTGAAATCCTTGTATGTTTTAATCTTTTCATTTTCAGCTAATATCTTATTGGCCGTAAATTGAAATAGAAGGCAAGAAAATTCTTTTTTTTTTTTTTTTTTTTGTGGTTCTACAGAACAAATGTTCAATCATTTGAAGTAACCGAAAAAACATTCATAATAACCTTCCATATTCATATTACTACAAAGTGGGCAAAGCCCAATGAGTTTGCTCAACTTGCCCCAGTTAATTGATCAGGTCAGTTTGTTTTATTTCAATTCAATCCAATTGCATTTAAAAAAAAAAAAAAAAACAACCATACAAAGTGTCTTTACTTCGTATGCCTTTGAAATGAACTATTTCTCAGGGTGGTTCTCTTATGCAAGGTGTAATTAGGGTATGACTGGTTCTTGCATCAGAGGGTGTCGCAAGTGTCGTAACCTTTGGGTTTTTTTTTTGAAGTGGCTTTTCTTAACTTGAACTCACGATCTCTTATTTGTTTGACCGAGTTTTTTCGCAGCTTGTATAACTTTCTTTAGGATCTTTGCATTTAGAGACATGAAAAGTGAGATGGATCTTTTCTTACTTTCTTTGGGGGAGGAGAGAAAAAGTTGTGCTGGGAGGAAAAGGGAAAGAGTATCGTAGTTTCTATAGAGCCTTCTAAAGAAAAGAAATGGTCAGGGTTTTGATTTCTAGGTTCTTAATATTGTGCATTTGAAAATTGTCTCTGCTATAGATTAACCATTTGAGTGTTTGGCAAGTTGGAATAGAAAACGAGCCGAAGTGTGAGACTTGGTGAAGAAATCTGTCATATGTAGAGAGGAAGATGTAAAAGTTCAAGTATTAGTTCCAAATTGAAGATGTTTGGCAAACAAAATGACAATCAATCTCAATTTGCTTCATTTGCATGAAACACAGAATTGTGAGCAATCTGGATGCCACTCTTATTGTCACAGTACAAAGTAGTTGGAGATGAAAGAACTACGCCCATTTCAGATAGAAGCCATCAGAGCCTAACAGTCTCACTAGCTTGAAACTGGACTTGATTGTCTTCCCCGATTTTTCGTATTAGACAAGCCTAATTACTAATCGAGGGGGAGATTTTTAACAGAACGAAAGCCTTAAACCCATGAATTGCACAAGAAGTCCTTTCGGTTAAAATGCTGTGCGATGGGCAATCTTAGTCTATATGTTGCTCATGAGCTGCCAAGCACCAGTCTCGCAACAGTATTGGTGCAGGGAGTTTTGTCGGAGGATCGGTGTCGTGGTGGTGCTACGGGATGGCGATTTATTGTATAGAAGAATAGATCCGTGGACCTATTGATTGACCATAGATGTGAACCAATCGACCGCTATCTAAAGGAAATCTGTGGGGGTGTCAAATCAAAAAGGACAATTTTTCCACCTGTAAGTTGGCGCCTTAGCCTATCTATATATACCTTAGCTGTAGAATGAGCAATAACGGGTTGTTTCTTACTTTTCCAAGTGATGCAGTAGAGTGTGAAATGATAGAATAGTATGCTCAAATCAGTTAAAATATCCAGCAAATAATAGAAATGACTATAGAAGAAAAATAAGATCAAAAATAGGAACAAGTAGTTGAGTTTCTAGGGTAAATTGTCCCCAAGTATAACTCTGGGATTTCGATTACTAAATATATGACTGAAAACTGAGTACTAAGTTCTAAAATCCTGGCCCTTGATTACATCAATAACCTTCCTATCCTCGTCATTTGAAGTTACTTGAAAAGTCATATGACAGTTACATGACTAATTAAAAAAAGATTAGGGGCATAACTATCGTTGTTCAATCAGAATCTCTTAGGGAATTGGTTATGGAGGTATGGTTTAGGATTGCTTGTGGAGAAAAATTATCCAAATAAAGTACGGAAGCTGTCAAGGGGAATGGCATAATGAAGTTAACTAGTTTGTGGAGAAACATTAGGAAGGGTGGGATTGCTTTAAGAATAACATCCAGTTAAATGTAGAGTCTGGCATGTGGATTAGATTTTGGACAGATCTCTGGTGTGGTGGGACATACTTGACCACCTCTCAGGATTACAAGTAATGGACAGCCTTTATCAGTGACATGTTGAGAGTGGATCTTGGTGGTATTTGATGGGATGTGCAGTTTATTAGACAGGTTCAGGATTGGGAGTTAGTCATGGTTACTATTTTCTTGGCATAGCTTTACGAACAAAGTCCTAGAATTGGCTAGGAGAACCGGTCAAATGCAAGCTGGAAAAAAGTGCTTTTAGCGTGAAATCATCTTACGGAATGTTAAGAGGCGAAAGTTGCATCTCTTTTCTGTGGAAGATCCTTTGGAACACGAGAGGCCCCTTGAAGGTGGCTTTTTTAGCTGGACGTCTGTCTTGGGGAGGATATTTACGCAGGAACATTTAAGGTGAAGGGGTCAAATTGTGGTGAATAGGATTTTCATGTGTAAGAGGGTAGAAGAGACGGTTAGCCATTTGTTGATTCATTGCCAGGTGGCTAGGGACCTTCGGTGTATGATATTTGGGTGGTTTGGAATTAATTGGGTCGTGTCGAAAGACACTCTTTTAAGTTATTTATAGGCTTAAATGGTGTGAGAAGGAAGAAGGTGGTTAAGGCAGTCTGGCGCATGGTTCCCCTATGCGTATGGTGTCACATTTGGAAGGAAAGCTGAGAATATTGAAAATCTATGTTATGATGTGAAATTTCGACTCCTCTATCCCCTTCCCTCCTAATTTGTTTGTAATAACCATCCTTCCAACTCGTTGTCGCAATTTTATTTTTTCAGATACCTTTAGGTTGTGATTTTGCTTGCATTTGCCTTTGTTTTTTTGTGTTTCTATGCTAGGATGGAAAATCAATGTTGTGTTCTCTTGCAGCATGTGGCGGCTCAAGCTCTTAGCTTTCCTTGATTTATGTTGAGAGTATAAATACTTATGTTACACCCTCTCCAACAATTTAAGCTTTTAGAGTGGATGGCTGTTAACATGGTGTCAGAGCCTTATTTGTGGGAGGTCTTGAGTTCGACTCTTCATCCCCGCTTTGGTGTGCATATTTTCTTTTTGTTATTTGTCTCCACTATGTCGGAGTTAGTTTGTTGGCTCTCCACGTGTGAGTCGATGTCACATGTGAGGGAGGGTGTTGAAGCTTGATATACATTGTTGGGCAAATCTCTAACAGCTTAACCTTTTGGAGCAATTGGTGACTTAACATGGTATCAGAGTAGGCAAAGGTCCTAAGTTCAATCTTCGCTGTCACCCTGATTTCTAAAAATTTCCACGTGTTTGGCACTTATCAAAGAAAGTCTGATCACACGTGAGGGGGCGTGTTGAGAGTATAAATACTTAAGTTACACACTCTCTAACAGCTTAAGCTTTTAGAGTAGATGGTTGTTAACAATTTCATTTTTCTTCCTGGCTAGAGCCATCCGAGTTTTGGTGTGCTGGTTTTACTCTACATTTTTTTAGGCTAGTTTTGGCGTTATGCATTTGTGTTGGTGTGGTTGTTTGGGTCATTGTTTCTCATTGTTGCGTGTCGTAATGTGCAGCCCATTTTTTTTTGTTCGATTGAGATTTATGGTTGGGAGTTCGAATAGTTTTTTCTTTTTTGTTGTTTGAAGGGGTGTGTTTTGAGAACTTGATTTTTTGACGGTGCTATGTGTGCCTTTGTTTCACTTCTTAGTGAGGAAAATATGGCAAGAGAGATTATATTATATCAGTTATCTATCTACTTATATATATTATGTTACTCAAGCTCGAGTACGGGTGCGTATCTAGGTGTCGGACCTCTTAGGAATATATAAACATCACTGTGGTTTTTTCTGGAAGTTTGCTTCTGGTTTTTCCTGGAAGTTTGCTTCTAGTAAATCTATAAACATATGAAAATGATCTTAAAAGTTGTTTCGTGTTTCAATCTACCGTACTCCGTTCCATCTTGGTGATCCTCAAAAGTGTACCCCCATCGTACCGTAGCCGGTGGCTATCCACGTTCCTGTTCCCCATACCAAATCGATCCGTGATCCAGGTAACCTTGAGTAATACTCATATACACCTACCTAGATCCTTACCTAAAGACAGTACAATACATGATGCATGGTGCACACGGTAGCTATCTCTAGAAATTTGCAATTATCAAAAACCGTAATCTCTTCGATACGGAAAACATCAATCAACCACTTACTAGCTTAAAGAAATTTTATAGAGGATTTAAGTCGGAACTGAAAAAGGTACCAGTGGTTCCCTCCATGAAATCCGACCAATTCGTAAGATTGATCATCGTCAGGCTTTCTTTTTGTGTGCCTATCATGGATTGCACCTTTATTACTGATTCGATGAAGTGTTTGTTTGTAACAGATTTTTTAGCAAATGACTCACAGTCAGTGCTCTTCAAGCCTTTAATTATCTAAAAAATAAGTTGTGAATTGGAGAATGAGCCCTAAATTTTTTTGGAAAAGCCTAGGTGAACTAGGCATAGGAAATAAGGCGGCGCAAAATTTTCAGAATGATCATTTGAATTGGTAAAATTAGAATTCATCATTCCGAAAATCCTGTGTTTGTTGACAAGCATATTCTATGAAGACGTCAAACTCACAGTGCTTTTCAAATGCATTACACCCTATGTTACCCAGACTCGAATACGGGTGTCAGGTACAGACTCGGGTACGATGTCGGGTTCGTCCAGTTTTCAAAGATTTTACACTATTTTGAAGGGTCGGAGAGAGAAGTACCCTTATCCAGGTGTCGTGTCGGGCACGGGTACTCCATACATTATGAAGGGTCTGGGTAACATAGATTACACCTGAAGCTGCATGGTGTTTGACTATGAACTCTTTTATATGCAGAGATATGACCCTGACCCAGCAGCAAAAGCTGCTGCTGCGACTGTGCTCGCGTCAAAGTTGGGTGCAGATTCTGGGTTGAAAATGCATTTGGGAGATGAGTCCAAGAAGCTGGACGCTCCTGGAGGAAAGAGCAGTGGTGTTGAACTTGTGGAGTCTAGTGGGCTCCGAAATCGGAAACAATTGCACACCGGATCCAGTAACACAGAGAGCACTGTATTGCATCATTCAGATGAAGAAATGCATGGTCATGCAGGTGGTACTGATGAAACCTCTAAGCATAATCCAGTGGTTGTTGAACATCACCATCATCCAGGTTCAACTACACATGATGGGGGATGGATTGCTCGAATTGCCGCTTTGCTTGTGGGTGAAGATCCAACAGACTCTTATGCACTTATATGCGGCAACTGCCATATGCACAATGGTAAGTGGATTGGGGTGTGGAAGGCCTTGGTACAAAAAATTGAAAAAGAATATAAGAAAAAAAAAAATTAAATCAAAACAGAGGAAGTCACCCACCTCCACACTCAACCTTGGTTCACTTGTAAATTTTGTGAAATGATTTCGATGCAGGACTTGCAAGGAAGGAGGATTTCCCCTACATAACCTACTACTGCCCCCACTGCAATGCCCTGAATATGTCAAAACAACTGGGAGAGCGTAGTTCTGGTTCCAGCTCCCCTAACATGAGCTCTTCAACAATAGTAGGTGGCGATGGTAAAACAATGAACAGTGGTGGTGTTTGTTCTGTAAATGATGGGATACATGCAAGTAGCAGCACGATGGCAGCTGCTGTGGAAACTGTGGAAGTAAGTGAGAGGGTAGAGTCTACAGCCCCACTAAGTTGAAGGCAATTTTCATGTGGACTTGCTTTTTCTTCTCTTTTTTTTTTCCCTTTGATTTGAGCTTTAGTGTGACTTCTTTTTTTTTTTTGGAAAATTTTTGGGGAGTGAAAAATAGTCTGTTATAAGTGCTGGGATTGTAATGGCTTTGCTTCTTGCTTGGATGTGTCATGTGTGTAAGTAGAAAGTGTCAGGAAATATGAATAGAGGAACTTGTACTGAAAATGTCTTGTACATGGATAGTAAATCATGGCTGCGATATTATCTTCTTTTGTGCATGCCTGGCTGGGCTGAGATTACAGAAGAAAGGGATTAATACTTCTTGTGAAACTGTACTTAATGATTCGTCCATAGTTAATTACACTTTGCACCCTTGTAGTTTGGATGTAGTGTCTGTTTGGTCTTTGGTTATCTGCCTACCGGTTGAAAATTTTGGTCCCTACCGTTTCAATTTAGGTTCAATGTGGTACATTTATGAAAATTTTCTACAATTTTTAATAGAAATGTCACATGATGCACATGTGAGATATCATTAGGGGCATAATGATAAATTTACTGAGAGAAATTACACTTTACACCCTTATACTGAATCTAAGTTTGTCAAATATTGTAAGAGATTTCAACGAACAGATTTGGTTACTGGTTGAGGGGATATCATTTGGGGCATAATGATAAATTTAACCAGAGAAATTACACTTTACATCGCTGTACTAAATCTAAATATGTCAAAAATTGTAAGAAATTTCATAAATGAATTGCATTGGACCTAAATTGAAATTGTAAGAACCAAAGTGTCAGAATTAAAACTTTTAAGGACTAAATTGGCACCACACCCAAACTGCAGGAGTAGAAAGAATAATTTACCCTAGAAAATATTTTTCAAAGTTTAAGTATGTTAACTTGGCCTATTCTTGCCCATTGCTTAGCGAAGAGTTGTATCAATTTGAGGACAAATAAGGGAGTACAATTTAGTAGAGGCTCCAATCAAAATTTGGAAAAAAAAATTTCAAAAAAAAAAAGTAGGGTATTGGAGACTAATGGATCCTTTCTTAAATTTGAAATTTAGCATTAAGGCTTAGTTTGACCCCCACGTTGCTTTTTAAAAGTAGTTTATGAAATTTAGTATTAAGTTGCTTGATAATTTTATACAAGTGACATATTACTCTTCAGAAAAATATCATGAAACTAAAAAGCAATCTTGAGCTTTTAAAAGCTCCCCCCCAAAAAGCCCTTAGTTCAATATTTGCAAAACTCATAAACTAGTTACCAAATGAATTAGCATAAAATTGTGCTTTTAAAAAAGGAGAAACACCAAAATGGGGCCAAACTAAGCCTAAATCCCTCAAGTGCATACGGGAATGGTTAAAGGACACTCAGATTTTTCTCCATGATAAAGTCCCTTAATGACCTTTAATATAGTCCGACTATATTTTAGTGCCAAAAGAGTAATGCTATGTTTCCCAAATTTTTATTCTAAAAATGTTTCCTAAATAATATGACGTTGGAGCTAGGTCTAATAGAGTGAGACCAGTTGAATTTTGATTGAAAGTCGTTTACTTGACCCTACTGTCACATCATTTGAGAAGCACTTGTAGGATAGAAATTTAGAAAACATAGTAGCATTATTCGTGCCAAAAATACCCTTATGACTATTATTGTACAAAGACGTGATTTGGAAAAGAAGGACCAGCATATGTCTGTTAAATCTCTCCTCATCCGTGTCTATTCCATATCCATATCAATCGTCACTTCCAAAAATTTTATTTATTTTTGCAAGCTTGAATTTCAAATTAGTCATCTTCAACTTCATCTCTATCTCAATTTTCATCATTAGTAACTCAGATCGTTTGGCACTGGCAGATAATTGCAGCATATATAAATCTCACAAAATAATATTCCAAGCATGAAAATATTGCTGTGAAAAATTGGATTCTTCAGTTTCTTCTTCGTTTCTATGAATATAAGGCATTACTATTATCTTTCCAATCTTTAGTTCTTGTTACTGAATAATCACAATGTGTGCGGTGTGCCGGACATGAAGACCACTTTTTTTTTTTTTTTTTTTTTTGTTGCTGAATTACAGATAGTAACCAATTTTTTTTTTTTTTTTTGAATTTCATGTTATATACTGATGATCTATGTCAACCATTTGTTTTTTTAGACTCTGGAAAAAGAAATTCCAAATGTGTGAATAGGTTGATAGTGTTATGAATGTCAATTCCATGTTCATGCAATCAGTTTAGGATTTTCACATGTACTAGACGTAAAGAACATATTGATACTTGTGTAAAATTTCTGTATTCTTCAGTTTTTGATAATTTTCACGTATTAATCTCTAACCCTAGATCTTAACTAGACGACATCCCAATCGATTGCCATAGAATCCAATTGATTGGAACTTTACTTAATCGATTGCCATTATTTGTACTCCAATCGATTGCCATTGTTTGGAATCCAATCGATTGTCATTTTCCCCAATCGATTGTTATGGTTTTTATCCCAATCGATTGGACCTCTGTCCCAATCGATTGGAAGTTGTAGGATATGAATTATTCATGTTAGTTGTTATAAGTATGGTTTAATTGTTCCAACATCTTTCTTAACTTCTGTAATGCGACTATGGGATAATAAGAGATAATTTGACATCGGTAATTGGTATGATTAACTTGGCAGAATGCGTCGACACAAAGTATAAAGAAGTCGATGCATTGTTAAGTCAGAAAGTACAGGAAAAATAGGTCGACGCACAGATAAAATTGGTCGACGGATTTTCAAAGATTTTGACCCCCACAATTTTTTCTCCCCATGCCACGTGTATGTAGAAAAGACCCCCTGCGCATATCTGTACATGTCACGAAACTCTATGAATTTCACAAGCCAATCAAAATTCAAAATACACTTACTCTTTGTGAGGTTTGTTACTCATTGATGCCCATATGGAGTAATGCATTGACATTTAGGGGTTTTCACAAAATATTCCAAATAGGGTTTTGTAAAACTTTCTTTCCATTCTTGCATTGTAAAGATTGAAACTTTTACAGACAAACAATACAATCATGATTATCGTTGATTCTCTTGTATTTTGGCATTCGGTTTGATTTTTACGTTTTTAGCATTCGGTTCAATATTTACACAGTAGCTTTTTGGAGTAAACCGATCGACTCGGTCGGTTCGATTTGTTCGATTACTCTTATGTAAGGCCAGTTTGGTATCATTGCAGTTTTCAAAAATTTCAATTCTGTTTCTTTTTTCTTTTGGGGATAAAAAAAACTGAAAATACATAGCGGTTTTTAATTTTTAGTTTTGTTTCTTTCTTTCATGAACAAAAACTTAAAATGCGTTTCGTAATCGCATCTGTTTTTCTTTCTACATTTTCGTAAATGACAATGAAATTGGGCCAAAAAAGTGAAAACCACAAAAAGTGGCTTTTGGTTTTAACATTTCATTTTTTTTTCCTTTCTAAAAACAAAAACAAAAACTAGCTTTCCCCATTGTAAGGGTTTAACTTTGACTATTGGGTTTAGAGCACTTAAATTATGCGATTAATTACATTTTACCACCTGTTAGTTATGCCCGTTTTCACTTTACTCCCCTGTGGTTCAAAACTGGACACTTAACCCTGTAGTTTCGAACTAAAATAAAACTGTTAAAATTTCTCTCAAAAATTATGAAAATTCTAAAATTGGCCAAAAATCTTAACACTTAACACCCTTTATGATGTTAATTTTGGGGTTAACCCGCTATATAGGGATAATAATGCCATTTTACCCACCTATTTGAGGCTAATTTTTAACACTTAACGTCTTTATGGGGATAATTTTGGGTTAATTGCCTATGTGAGCTTAATTTTGACACTTAAAAACTCTCAAAGAAAGAAATCTTAGTAGTTTTACTTTAGTCCGAAACCACCGAGGGACTAAGAGTTCACTTTTGAATCACATGAGGGTAAAGTAAAAACGGGGCCAAACCACATAGGGGTAAAGTATAATTAACCCTCAAAATATATCCATCGGAATTTTGATTCCCAGAAGCATTTTTCAAACATATGAGAAGTGATTTCAAAAAAGGCCCAAGTCATAATACTTGTGACTTAAGCTGGCTGTGATATGATTTGTAAAAGCATCAATTATAGCTTCTCTTGTGTCCAATCATTTCAAACTTCTATTTCTTAGTTTCAGTTCAGCAATGCCAATACAAAAGATTACACAATTCTTAAAGCACAAAGAGAACCCTAAATTAGAAACGAAGCCGAAAACCCGTTTACACTGTCCCATTATCGTACAATAGATGCATTGAAAAAGTCTATTTCATAAGTCAAGTTTTAAGCATATAAGATCGAGCCCACAGCCACGAAAGGTCCACTGTAGTTGATTCAAAAGTAGAGCACTTAGACACCATCTATGGCATGAGAAAAGGAAATTTCCTAACATAAGAAATACCCAAAAGACAAGAAGTCTGTGAACTGCTCAATAAGTCAATACTTGGGAGGCGGCTTTTGGGTTGGTAGCAATCCGAAGCGCTTCTTCAGAAGAACTCTTTGCCTCGAGTATTTATCATCGGGGGAGAAACGAGCTGCAGTTGAAACGGAAAATAAAGTGATCATCAATTACAATAGCCCCAAACATCACTAAATAGCATCAAAACATAGGGTAACTTACAGCCATACATCTGAATATTTAACAAACCAAGGGTTGACTAGCAGCACTAGTCGCTTTTCTAATTTGCTGATACTTAATTTAATAAATAAATTTAGGTTGACAAAAACTTGTCGAAGTTCGAACATCAAATGACTGAACGCCATAGATAGGCGCACAAATATAATGTCCGGTGAAAGTTAGGGATGAAGAATTGACCCAACAGCTGGTTGAGCACAGATTACCAGGGAGTGACCAACGATAGTAGTAGTAGTACGAATACTAGAAACAAACTCTGGAAATATAAGTAAAATCATAACTTCAACAAATGAGAGACCCATATTATCAGATTGAATGGTTTTACACAAAGGAGGCACCAACAAGTTTGGCCAACAAAGCCTAGCAATAAAGTGATTGCATCTGACAATTTTAGTTCCAGTTGACAGCAGATCGACATTCCATCATATACGTTTTTACAAAGAAAAAAAAAAGACCCTCCAAAACACAACACATAATATGTCAACAAAGAAGATAAAATGGACAACATTCATACGGCACCTGCGACTGAACTCAGGATACTTTGATGTACAGTTAGTAATTTCCACTTTTCCAGTATTGGAGTAAACCGAGTAACTTCACAGTTAAGTATCTTTAAATCTAAAAACAATTGCAAAACACCTGATATTCCACATGCCTTCGAATAGTTTTCAAAATAAGGACCTAAACAACAAAAACTTTAAACACAGCTGGGCTGGGGACATTAAGTGCTCTTTTTTCATTCTCAAAGATCATCTACAACTGGTTAGTTTCCATCATTGTGTTCGTGTAAACAATGAAGAACATGTGATGGAATAATGACATGGCCAACTACAGACTATGTTCAATGTGAAGATTTTTACACAAGGAAATGGTGAAAGTCAATAACCCCTTTTCTCTCTCTAAATTCCTCATGTGAATTCAATATCAGAGTACAGTAATTTAATAAATGCACTCCTGAATTATTAAAAGAAGATACATTACCTGGATGAGCAGATTGTGTAGCCAACCCAACTGGAGACTCTTTCTGCAAATAGAAAAGCAGTAAAAATCTCTATGAGTACATACGTACAGACACACAATCAACAGAGGAACGTTGCCGTGATGGAAAAAAAATGCGTGTAAAATTTAAGAAATTGAAAAAAAAAAAAAAAAAAAAAATTATGATAGAGATCGCCATTCACTTGAATGACGAATGAATCGTGAAAAATTCAACTATTCAGTGCAAAATTGTGAATGCAATGAAGTGCTAAGACAATAACTATCTGAACCAATAAAAGTGAAGCCGCCACAGGTAAGTGCAATAGATGATGAACTCCCCTCTGACATCACAAACAATAACTATCTGAACCAATAAAAGTGAAGCCGCCACAGGTAAGTGCAATAGATGATGAACTCCCCTCTGACATCACAAACACAGAGCCCTGAAGAGCTTCTTCTCTAACTACCAGGTAACTAGGGCTGGCAAATTCAGCCCGCCACCATGGAGCCCGCCCAAAACAGCCCGAAAGTTGAGGAATTCGGGCTGAGTATATTTTCAGATCGGGCTTTTTCGGGTTTGCTTTAACAGTTATGAAAGGAATCGGGCTTTGGTGGGCCCGAAGTAAAACCATTAATGGTCCGAAGCCCACGTGCTAAAGAAAACCTGAAAATAAAACCCTAACTACCACTTTTTTCTTCTCACAACTCACTGTAGAGGAGCAGCTGCTCTCTCTCTCTAGCCAGCTTGGCAAACAAAGCCCTCTCTCTCTCTCTCTTTACCCACAAACAAATTCTCTCTACCTTTAACTATGGCAGATCACAAGAAAATGAAGAAGACATTGATGATGATGATGCTCATGTAATCGCTTAATTTTTGCGTATATATATACACATATCAAACATGTATGTACTCTACAAATCTGTGATATCTTTCAATTAATTGTCCATTTTTTGCTCATTTATGTAGCTGTGTTGTTTTATTCTTTTTGTAAGTTTGGAAACTTACAGTGAATTTGGAAAATTGAATGTAGTATAATATATATATACACAAAAAAAAATAATAATAACACAAACACACACAGACGGAGGAAAAAGAAAAACGGGTTTAATGCCCGGACCGGCCCCATCCTTAAAAGCAGCTTTAGATTAAGAACCCTTTGGATTTTAGCTTGTAAATTACAAATTGGAGCTTTAAAAAAAAAAAAAAACTGTTTTGTAGCTTTAAAAAGAATCAATTTTTTTAAAAAGTTGTGAAAAAAGGCAATTCAAACGGCCACAGCATTGTAAAAAATCACGTGGTAGTGATTGTCGGCCTGAAAAACCCATCTCAAAAGTGTTCTCATTTGGCTAATTGGCTTAATGCCATTATATCACTACTCGTCCAACCTTTTTGCACACAACTCCCTTTTCAACTGCTCCTCCCCCTTTCTTTTCTAGTCTGTCATCGCCTTTTCGCTCGATTGGCAACAACTTCTTTTTCCGCAATTATTTCTTTGAAGATGGAAACCATTTGTGAACCTAAACCATAAAAGCACAAGGCGGAGGCGGCGGGGGGGGGGGGGGGGGGGGGGGGGGGGGGGGGGGTTGCGGGGAAGCGTTAAACTTTAAGAGTTTCTAAGGTTAGAAGCGTTCAAGAAGCGTCCACATATTTCATATAGATACATTTTGCATTTAATAAGTGAAGAGAAATTTGGATTGAAATAAGATATTTGGATCGTAGATTTTGTTTTTGAAAGTCTTAAACCATATGTTCTGACATAATACATTTTGAGCAAAATAAGAACTTGAATCTACTTTATAAGCTATTTTAAGACTTGGTTAGATGGGAGTGAGGTTGCGTTATGAGGGGAGCGAGATTCCGACAAGCTTCTTAGTAAGAAACACGGAATTGAGAGTTTGAGGTGGGAACGTGACCGCTTTAGAAGGTTCCTGCAAACACGCGAGCATGAGGCTCTAGCAGTGCAACTAGGTGCACTGATACATGAAGCAGCCATGAAAAAAATTCAAGTATACAACCTAACATTGGTTGCCTGAAGATCAAAATTTCCTTTTGTCCTCTGATCATCTCGGTCTTGGATTCCTACTTCCTTCGCAGAAATTATGTCATATTAAAATTTTTATTTGTATAGTTGTGGTGCCTTTTCTTCCCAAACAAGTTTTTAACAAACAAAATCCTTTTACTATTAAGGCCCATGCCCTGAAGGAGTCTATCTTTTTCAGGGGATTAAAATGACGTTGATCTGTTTAGATCACAGATTTATAAAATATTTCATTGCCATAGCAACCTTTACTGTTATAGAAGGGATGGTCATTTACTACTGATTCTTATCAGGGAGTCAATAAGCAGAAATACATACATACATACCCACCTATAAAACCCAAGTAGTAACACACCAAATGATACAATCTGAAACCAAAGAAAAAAAAAAGGGAAAAAAAAATAAAAAATAAAAAATATTTTTTATTTTTTATTTTTTATACACTTAAGTGGTATACACTTTGTCACCATTATCATTTTATTTTTTATTTTTTATACAATCTGAATCATCAATCTGTATGACATACCTTAGTGGTATACACTTTGTCACCATTATCATTGATGTAAAACTGAAGATACATCGTAGCTAAACTGTTCACCTCCTGCAACCACAATACTATATAGGTCATATATATATATATATATATACAGAAGAAAATTCATGGATTAAGTACATACTGAAAAACTTTGCTTCTGAGAAAAACTTTGCTTCTGATAAAAATTTTAAAATTCAGGCAAACGTAGTACCAGAAAAACAGAAAAGCAAAATTATGAAACTGGGTGTGAAAATAGAGTTGGTAGATAGAATGAAATAATAAGGGAGACAAGGGGAAAAAAAAAAATTTTTAGTCACTCACTACCGTACCTAATATTCTGCTCCTTCGAGTTGAGTTCAGATCTTTGCGCTTCTGAACCCTAAAACTCGAGTGATTAAAACCCTAGACGACGAGTAGACGGAGTTATATTCAAGGGTTAAACTTTGACACTCCGTTTGGTTTGCAACCAACAACAAAAAGAATTGATTTGCAATTCTAGTTTGTGACAAATCATGTGTGTGTGATTTGACACAAAAATGATAAATGAAATAATTTTTAATTCTTGCCAATATTGAGAATTTGAGTTTTAGGCAAAACTGAAATTCGACCAAAATCGGTCGAATTTGGTGAGAATTGATTTAAAAATCGGTTTGTATGAAAGTTGTCATTAAAGAATTACCCTTCTTAATATTCATTTAACAGTGAAGGTACAAATTTACACAAAAAGAAATACAATTAGATCCTATTCTAATGCCTATAGAATATCTCTAATTTATTCAAGAAAGAAAACTAATTAATTGGGTCAAAATACAATATTTACTTTCCTAATTTGTGCGATTGTATTCAACACTCCCCTCAAGTTGGAGTGTATATTAATTACAGCTAACTTGTCAACTAGCACCTCAAATTGTGACGAACTCAACACTTTGGTGAATAAACCTGTAGTTCGGGGTCCATACGTGTGCTATTTTGATCAACCCCTCTTGAATCTTTTCACAAACTAAGTGACAATCAATTTCAATATATTTTGTTCTTTCATGAAATACCAGATTTGAAGCAATGTGTAGAGCAGCCTGATTGTCGCAAAATTACATAAGCGGCTGATCATGTTTAATTTCCAAATCCCTCGAGACATTTTTCAACCAAGTAATTTCACAACATATACGAGCCATAGAGTGATATTCTGCTTTAGCGGTTGATCGAGCCACTGTTGTTCGCTTTTTCGTTTTCCAAGAAATGGGCGATTGTCCAAGAAATACACAGTACCCTGTTATTGATCTTCTTGTATCCTTGCAGCGAGCCCAATCCGCCTCGCAAAATTCCTGCAATTGCAGTATGCTTGTGGAGGATAGTAGAATACCTTGTCCTGGTGTTTGCTTTAAGTATCTAAGAACTCTATGTGCTGCTTCAAGGTGAGGTATTCGTGGTTTGTCCATAAATTGACTCAAAACATGGACGACGTAAACTAAATCTGGTCTAGTGATGGTTAGGTAAATCAACTTCCCACAAGGCGCCTATATGATGAAGGATCATTCAGAAGATCTCCATCGGATTGTGTAAGAGCCAAGTTTTGTTCCATTGGGAACCTTGCTGGTTTAACTCCTAGAAATCCAGTGTCTTCTAATATCTCCAATGCATATTTCCTTTGTGAGAGAGAAATGCCATTTGAAGACTTTGCTACCTCTATGCCCAAGAAGTACTTGAGTTGGTCAAGGTCCTTAAATTTGCATTTCTTGGATAAAAACTGTTTTGTATTTCAATATGTTGTAGATTGTTGCCTGCCAAAATCACATCATCAACATATACAAGAATTGCCGTGAAACTACCTTTATGGGATCAGACGAATAATGAATAGTTTGCCTTTGATTTTTGAAAACCAGCTATTTTGAGAGCAGATGAAAGCTTCAAATACCATTGCCTGGAAGCCTGTTTCAAACCATATAATGACTTATTGAGTTTGCACACTTGAGTCTCCCCCTTTCGTCCGAATCCAGGAGGTAGACACATGTACACATCCTCATCAAGATCACCATGCAAGAACGCATTGTTTACGTCAAGTTGGTGAAGATGCCATCCTTGAATGGCGGAAATGCTGAGTAAAACCCGAACATTAACTAGTTTTGCAATTGGAGCAAAAGTCTCCCGATAATCGAGACCTTCAATCTAGCTATAACCCTTGGCAACTAAACGAGCCTTGTAACGCTCGATGGTTCCATAAGATTTGAGCTTTATCTTGTGGACCCATTTACATCCTATGGGTTTTCTTGCCAGGTGGAAGAGGGAGAAGTGTCCATGTATTATTGGTCTACAGTGCTTGAATTTCACTGAGCATGGCTTTACGCCATTGAGGATCCTTCATGGCCTGCAAAAAACTAGTTGGTTCTTTGGAAATGGTTAATGATGTGGCAAATGTCTTATACGAAGGAGATAACTGATCGTACGAAAGGACTTGAGAAAGCGAATAGGGTGTACCTGATTTTGTGACCACGCTGGAGGTCGATGATTGATAAGTCCTGGACGGGAGGGTTGCTTCCACATGAAAATCCTGAAGAAAGGTAGGTTGCTTGGTTTTTCTAGTTGGGTAACGATGCGCATGAGGTGAGGTAAGTGGTGTTGTATTTGTAGAAGGCATGTCAGGCATGTTGACATTGACAAGTTCATTATTTTTCGGTAGAATGAATGTTGGTGTCTTGGAGGTGTGAACGATGGGGTCATCGTTGAAAAGGGAGTTTATGGGAGTAGGAATTAAGGGACTCTCACTGGCAGCGGGAACGTATTTGAAAGGAAATTCACTTTTGAAAAATATAACATCACGAGAGACAGAAACCTTCCCAGGTTCAAGATCATATATTTTATATCCCTTTTTCCCATGGGGATAACCGAGAAAAATGCAACAGGTTGCACGTGCATCAAATTTAGATGGCTTTTGGGCATGAGTAGAAAGAAAACATAAACATCCAAATACTCGTAAATGTGAGTAATTGGGTTTAATATTAAACAGTTTCTCATAAGGTGTCTTACCCGAAAAAAGTTCAGTAGGTGTACAATTTATAAGGTATGCTGCAGTTAGAATGGCATCCCCCCAGAACCTTTTTGGAAGATGGGCCTGGAAAAGCAAAGCTCGGGCCATGTTCAGTAAATGTCTATGTTTGCGTTCATCCACCCCGTTTTGTTGGGGTGTCAACGCAACTAGTTTGATGGATTATACCTTTGGACAAGTAATAGGTTATAAGTATGAATTCAAGACCATTATCACTATGCACAACTTTAACTTTGGAAGAAAATTGGGTTTCAACCATAGTAATAAAATTAATTGGATGAGTTTGGGTGTTTGACTTACGATTCATCAAGTAAACCCATGTACATCGAGTAAAGTCATCAACTATGATAAGAAAGTACCGAGCCCCCGAAATAGAAGGAACGTGGTAACCCCCCCAAATATCAACATGCCTTTCAATGCATGATTTTCTAGAAATTTTACTCAAGGAAAAAGGCAATCTGGTTTGCTTAGCTAAAGGACAAATGAAACAATTGTTTGCATTACAAATTTTATTCTCATTAAAGAAAGGAAACATGGAAGACACTTTATTCGAAGGATGTCCAAGGCATTGGTGCCAATATTCAGAAGAAGGTAAATGGACGAAATTGAATGACGCTTTCTGAGGTTGATCAAGATAGTAGAGACCCTCCCGTTCAGTTCCCGTCTCAATCATCTTCCCCAAGCGTAGGTCCTGTATCACACAAGAATGAGTAAGAAACACAGTGATACAGAGAGAATGGTGGGTAATTTTGCTTATGGAGATGAGGTTTAATTGAAAATTTGGGACACATAAACATTATCACGAACCAAACTAGAAGGGAAGACAACTTGACCAATATGTGTAACGTTAGCAAGTGACCCTTTTGGTAATACTACCATCTTATTTTTAACGGCTTTCCAAGTTGTGAGTAAATTTAGGGCTACACACAATATGACCAGTTGCTCCACTATCAAGGATCCATGTGGCTTTCTTACCTTTAGAAGAGAAGCAGAGAGCTTTACCTGATAGTTCATCATTAGTGGAGGTATTAATAAGATTTGCCATGGAAGACTTGGTTTTACTGAGCATGTTCAAGATTTGTTGGCACTATTCTTGAGTAAAAAGAAAGGAATTAGAAATTTCCTTATTCTTGGTTTATTGTCAGGATCGTTAATCAAACTCCAGTTTCTTGACTCTTCGACAAAAATTAATCGTGTGACCCTTTTATCCACAATAAGTGCACTTCAAATGTGCTCGGCAATTTTCAGTGCAATGACTCTCTTTGTCACACTTTTCCACACTTGTAATTGCCACTTTTCTTGTTTGAGTCCTTGATCGCAAAGGCTGTTGCATCAGGCTGAACCATGCTTTTTCCAGTCGATACATGATGTTGTTGTTCATGCCTGAGTAGAAGAGAATATACCTTGTTGGCCTTGGGAAAAGGATCCATCATCAATATCTGCCCACGTGCCGTAGTAAAGGATTATGTTAATCCCATGAGAAACTTGATTGTTTTCTGTTTCTCGATAGAACAATTCATCCTTCATAGTTCCACAACTACAGGCTGAAATGGGGCAAAGAGCATCTCTCTCGTCCCATAGTACTTTGAGTTTGGTAAAGTAGGAAACTACAGACATGGTCCCTTGAACACAATCATGTATCTCATTTTTAATGTGAAAGAGTTGGACACTGTTTACCTGAGAAAAACACTCACACAATTCATTCCAAACTGCTTGTGCTTTATCACAATAGAACACGTTGGTAGCAATCTCCTTGGAGATCAAACTCAATAACCAAGTTTTGACCAAGTTGTCGCAACGAATCCACTGCTGCAATTCATCGCTTGCATCGTCGCTTGGTCGTTTCATTAACCCATCGACAAAGACGTATTTGTTTTTGACTGATACAACCATAGTTATGGATTGATTCCATGTGCTATAGTTTTCCTCAGTGAGTAGTTGTGGTACGAGGACTAACCCTGGCGGATCTGAATGGCGAAGATACAATGGGTGATTGCGCTTATCGAATTTGGACGCCATGCTCAATTGGGTTTGTTTCTTTGAGTTGTCGTCATCTCCCATGGGCGCTGGGCTATAGAGGCAAGGATTTGTCAATAGAGAAAAACCTAATGCTTTGATACCATATTAAGAAAATGTGATTTCTTAATATTCATTCAACAGCAAAGGTACAAATTTATACAAAAAGAAATAAAATTTGATCCTATTCTAATGCCTATAGAATATCTCTAATTTATACAAGAAAGGAAACTAATTAAGTGGGTCAAAATACAAATTTACTTTCCTAATTTGTGCGATTGTCTTCAACATGTTCTTCCAAAAGCACCCAAATCTAAAAAGCCCTAACCTGATTCTTCTTCGTAGTAGCTTGATTTCTTATTCTTATTCTTCTTCTTCGCAACAGCAATAACAACTTTTCTTCTTCTTCGCAGTAGCTTCTTCTTCTTTGTTCTTCTTCGTCTTCGTCTGTTCTCTTTTTTTTTTAGGTGTGGTCTGTTTATGTGAGTTAACCAAACTCAATTTTAATTTAAGGCCTGTTTGGGTAAGGTGGGGATTAATTTGGGTAAGGTTTGTTTGGTTAAGCTTTAGTCCAAATTCAATTTTACATACCCAAACAGATCATAAGAACAATGTATTTTTTAACGGGGGTATTTTAGGAAATAGCAATAATTCTTTCAATTCTACTCTTTTAATTTCTGTTTTAAGCCAAACAAGAGAATTAGAATTGCAAATCAATTCTTTTCTTTTCTTTTACTCCCTCCGTCCCATTTTATGTGTCCATCTTGGGGAGTCCAACTATTTAAGGGGACAAAAAGAATCTACACCTACTTTCCACAATTGCCCATTATCATTGCACTTTTTTATTATTATTTTATTTTGGTATTGATTGCAAGGAAGGGTAGTTGGGGAAATTAAGTAAAATTTATATACTAATTTAGGAAAGTGGACAACAATTTTGGGACATCCCAAAAAGGAAAGATGGACACATAAAATGGGACGGAGGGAGTATATTCTATTTTGTTCAATTGTATTCTATTCTATTCTATTTTACAATTCTATTCTATTCTATTTTATAACTAAATGATTTGGTATGGTATAACCACACAATGTACATAGATTGGTAATAAATGTTTCTATTAAGTTAATAAATATTTGTATATTCATAATGTTTGTACAAATATAAGTAAATTTTGTACACTTTTAAGAAATATTTGTACCTGATAAAAAAAACGTTGTACTCTTATCAAAAATGTTGGAACCAAGATAACCAAATTTCCCTTACTAAGAAATATTTTTACCATATCAAAACCACCGTGGTAAGAAATCTTAGTCCTTATGGTAAGGGAGCTTTGTACGTATGATAAGAAAACTTTGTATTTGAGACCATTTGTACTTGTGGTAAGGGAACTTTATACCTATGATATGTAACCTGAATACATATGGTAAGAAATTTTTGTACATATGGTAAAGAACCTCTGTACCCATGGAACAAACATGTCACAACCCATCCCACTACGCGTGAAAATAGGATACGTGACACACCACCAATGCTGACCAATTCATAATAACAATAATGGCAGTAGATTACGTGAGGGAGACATAAAGAACTTCCTTAAAATCAATGTTCTTTTGGCAACGTTTTGGACCACGAGTCCGTAAAATTCGTATAAATTTAAAAACGTAGTTATATTTTGAAACGAATGAATTTATGTTAAAAGGGACCCTAAATGTACCCCAAAAACCAATTAAGCATTTAAAAATTTTCCAAAAAAGGTAGCAAAGCGTAACTGATGTTGTGAGAATCAAGATATAAAAAGTGTTCTTTACTTTTCAAAAGATTTGCAGTGTGGAAGTAAAGGTCGAACCCACAGAGATTGATTACTTCAACGACTTAGTTTTAAAATCTAAATTTAACTAATTAAGAAAACGGTTTTGATTTGGTTTGAATTAAACTACTAACAAATAAAAATAAATCTAAACTATGAAAGCAATTAAAGTTGTTTTAAATAATGTTTAAGGGAACCTAGGATTGCAAATCCACCACTAGCTTCATAATAGGAATATTTATGAATTACTTTAGCTTATTACGTTGGATGATAATGGGGAATTGTAGCTACAAGCCCAATTCCTCCGACAAGAAGATAATCATGGTTCAAGCACCGATATAATCCATCTTCGGTTAGCACGAATTATCCCACACTAAACTAGGGTTGTGGTATAATCCGTCTAATCTAGGCATGGACTATTAGGATACTTGATAGCACAAATCAATAAAGCACCATCACATGTAAACAATCTAAACAAGCACAGCAAGCATAGATCGTTGAGCACATCACAGTCAAAATAGATCTAAGACAAGAATAAATTCTGAAAGTAATGATTTAATCACTAGAAGTACGATTTATTTATAAAAATCCTCTAAACATGTGACTGTCATCCATACATAATAAACCTAAAATAAAAACATAAAAAAAAACCCTATTACTCGTCTAGGGCTTCATTGAAACCCTAGATCTATGATCTAGCAGTCCATGGAAGTGATGGATGGCAAGTAGTTGATGGAGGAGGCCATGGTAACCCTTGGTCTTCTTCTTCTTCTCCTTGCTTCCCTCCCTTCAATGGCTGGAAGTATGGTTGTAGAATGTGTGTATAATAATTGCCAACCTCAAAATTGAAGTAATTTAGGATATATATAGCGTTTACACAAGCTTTGGAAGCCTTCCTAACCCGAAACGGACTGAAACTGATGTAATTTACAGTCTGGACGTCGTTCAGCAGTTTCGTTTGCACAGGAGTCTTCAGTATACTGAAATACGCAACTTTGATTTCTGTACGGATCGCGCGAGCGGACCGCGCGATTGCGACATTAAGGACTTCGCGCGCGCGGATTGCGCGAGCGATTTTCGGTTTCTCGCGCGCGCGACTTGGCTTTTTCAGCTTCTTTCTTTGTGCTTTTTCATCCTGTTTAGCCTGGTTTAGGTGATTTCTTCCAAATCCTGTCAAAAATTAGAAAACGAAGTAAAAATATACAAAAACAGGATAAAAAGGAACTAACAGATGCTCGTTAAGGCGTATAAATAGGATTTGTTCTCTCCCGATCACACCCCCAAACCTACATTTTGCTAGTCCTCGAGCAAAACTAAAATAAAAACTACTAATAAAAATCTATTCCATTTTCGCATGGATTGCGATTGCATTTAGCATATGCAACAAGCCTTTTAAACCTCTAGGTGTCCCTAGTCGGACGAGTGAAGTCTCGTGAGGGTTCTCGTCAACAAGTCACCCACAACCATTTTTATTAACTTGTAAATTTAAAAAGTTTTATTAAAACAAAAAACTAATAAACAATACTCCTTATTATAAACAACGATTCGAAATAGAATAACGAACAAGAAGAAACAGAATCAAACGTTCACCTATATCATGAGAAACAATCAAGTGCATGCAATGTACGAATCAATAGAGTTCCTTATAAGATTGCACGTGTGTGATGTGGTAGTCAAATGAACACGCGTATGTCATGAACATGGAATATAACTCGGATAACCATCCAACTATGCTTCGACTACGAATCTCACAATGAATTACACTCTCAAATGAAACACTCAGAAACAAGTGTAATTTATCTAGTATATGCGAGCAAAGGAAATATGTTTTCACAACGATAAACGCTCACATACGACTCGGAAAAGACGCATGACACGAAAGAACAGTAGTCTCATGGATAGGATGCCAATAATCAAGAAAAATTAATTATTACCATGTTTTAATCCCCTCCCATCGTTTACATATCTAAACCATATTTTCTAGGATCAACTAGGACTTTTCAAAGGTTGTATTGTGGCTCAGGTAATGAAAAAGGATATACTAGGTAGGTAATCTCAGAATGGCATTGTAAGGCATGTTCGATTTCTTTCATTCTTCTTCTCTACCAACTTTCTCTTTTTTCATTCTCTTCTCTCATTCATTTTTTTTTATCAACCTTCTTCTTTTTTATTTTGTTTTCTTTTCCTTTTTCTTTTCTTGCTTCTCAAATGATTATTCATTGAATACCCTGTTGGAAAAACAGGTTTAAAATTAAATCTAAACTCGCAGCGGAAAACAAAGTTCAAAACTTTTATTGGTAGCCTTGGATCTACTACTTATTAACTCTATAGATGCGCATAACAAGATGGAGAAGATTCTATACCTTAGGTCTTGAACCCAATTCTGATTTTTGTCCTTCTCCTTGTGTGTGCAGCAGCAACCTCTAGGAAATCTTCACCCTTATGTCTCCTCGAATGCTCCCAGAGTGGCTAGGGTTGGTGGGAACCCTAATAGTGAGAATAGGGAAGGTTTGGGAACTCTAAACAGGTTCTGCAGCAACTGGTACGTTAAAAACGATGAACTATTATTTCTGGACGAAGCTGCCCTATTTATAGATTCCCAGAACCGACCTTACTTTCAATCGATCGAAGTGACTTCGATCGATCGAACTGTCGATTGATCGAACCTAGTTCGATCGATCGAACCTGTCTAGACTTCAATCGATCGAAACAACTTCGATCGATCGAACCAGTCTTGACAGCATTCTCATTTGCCTTTCCAAGCATTCTGGCGGAGCTAAGAGTGGGACCTCCTAGGTTCTTAATTACTGGCTCCGATTAATTATTATTCCATCTAGTCAGTACTCTTGACTAAGGAATCAATAATTAATCAATTATCATTAATGCCACTATAAAATGATAATTGCACTCCAGTGCATAAGAACATAATCACACATACATAAGTGATTACTAGACTTGTATAATATGATACGCATGTCCCTCTACCAGGCAGTATTCGTATCTATCATTGGGATGTATGTCTTAAGATACTGTCGACCCAATAGATAGTACATCTTATATTCCTCAAGTATCATTCACTACTCTTGGATTACTAAACATGTCAACAATAACACTTTGTTGACAAGGCTGGCCAGCTCTCAGTAATCACTCCTAGTGACATTCTCGAGGGAATACTTACTCTTCGTTTTATTGAAGAGGGTAGAATTCCATCTTGACAATATATGTTCCCAACGTTGCATACTTGATTTACCCAAGATACCCAGGTGTTGATCTTGCAAGACCTCACTGATTGGTAAGTCAAAGCAACCAAGCATACAACTTGCGTCCATAACTGTCTCAGGATTAAGGACATGTATCCCTATACAAGTTTTGAGTTCCTATTGACGGTGACAGCGTTTAGGTGTCAATAGGTTTAACTCAGGTCCGTCAATGCACCGAGTGCACTAGCATATTAACCAAGAGTCAAAGACTCTTATGAATGAGATTCATCATTCTACCCCGTAGACGTTAATCATGCTACAGTGTATACCTGATAAGTTATCCAGACTTATCATCCACTGTGACTTATTTGAAATAACAAGGATTTGTGATTCATATCTCACATGTGTAATCACATACACAAATGAACCACATACAATGTTGTTTAAGGATTCCAGTCTAATATTCATCTCATGAACTAACATGCATAAATACATTATGATTTTCCATTGTCCAACTAACTGGTTTGAGGGCATATTCCCAACATACCCAGCAACTACCCCAAACACATCTTATCTTTCTTCTTCTCAATCAACACATCGCCTTAATACTACTAAAAGTTGATCACTCTTCCAGTGGTATACTCCAAGTTGATCAAGTTGGAGCTTTTAAAGAGGATAATGGTGAACAAAGAAACAGAGGTACTTTAATGGCTCAACGGGGCGAACTAAGGAAATTTTTATCATTTATCGGCCGACAGTAAACAAAGAAGGCCTAAAATCATGTCCTAAAGTCGTATGGTTCTTCAATGTTTACAATGGAAGACTATTTAGCAAGGTAACAAATATTTTAACTTGATTATCAACCAAAACAAGAATAATGAGACTAAACAACAAATTAATGCGCTAATTTAATGAAATTCGACAAACACAATGTTTTATAACCCTCTAAAAAGAAAAGATAGGCTCAAAAGCTTACTGGGTCTAGTCTCCACCATGTGTTATCTAGAAATCCGAATCATATTATAGTTCACATCAAACATGTATTCAAACGACTACGTGCAGTGTATAGCTTTGTGTGCAAATTTATGATATAAAACTACGATTCGAACAATACATAACTTAAAATGTTACATCATGACTTCAGCAAATGTTTAATCACATCTTCTCTTGTTTACCATTCTATAACAATCAAAGTTATTTAACAAGAAGTATCGACTTAAAATTGCAAAAACGTCGGTAACATCGTTTATTTAAGCACAAATCGAAAAATTTGAAAATTGTGGTGTGCATAAAATAATGTGCATGTGTGCATACCCCCAAACCTAAACCTTTCATTGTCCCTAATGAAACAATAAAATGAAAGAACGGAAAGTACGTAATGAAGGAACGATAGTACCTCGATCTCGGCAATGACAAACAGGTGAAGGTATAAGAATATAGCGATAAAGTTCAAATGTACCTGTTAATACTAGAGAAAAAAAACTAAACAAAGAAAAGATGAAAAACAACTAAAAAAAAAAATAAATAAATTAACCTAATCTATACGATATAACAAAACAAAGAAAACAAAATAAACATAAACTAGAAAAGAAAATAAAGCATACGATAAAAGAAAATAAAACATAACCAGAATTATGACAACAATCAAAAATCTGATGGAAAAGGACCTTCGAAACAAAAACAGAAATGGAAAAACTACCTGAGCAGGTATGGGGGAAAGATACAGAAAAGAAAAGCAAATATCAAGAAAAGGGGAAATCGCGCGAGCGGCCGTCGCGCGCGCGATTTCCAATTTTTTTTTTTTTTAAATCACAAAATCGCGCCAGCGAGGTTCCTCGCGCCCGCGAAAACAGGCGCGAGTAAATGCTGAGAGCTCATATAAGGAAAAAGAAAGAAAAAACACTAAGGCCCATTCTCGCGCAAGTGGGCCGCGCGCGCGAGAAGGGTTTTTCTCTTGGTTCACTGATTATATATATATAAATTAAAAATAATTTTACTCCAACCCCCAAACCTGTCCAGAGACTCAAAAACAGACCAAAACGACCCAAAAACATGCAAAAATCAAAGAAACGGACGAAATAAAGCTTGGGTTGCCACCCAAGAAGCGCTAACTTTTACGTCTTCAGCTAGACCATTCTAGCTCAAGACTCACGGATGTTGAATATCAGACTTTGTACCCCTAAGAATATCAGGTAGAGCTCGGTGGTAAGCAGAAATCACGTCGCTTTGAATTAATTCGATTGACGGTTTGTCAGTATGTTCAAATCGACTTCTTACCTTCCGAGTAGATTCAGCATTAGGGTCCGAGGTATTAGGGTTCATCCACTCATCATCCGCTATATCTTTGTCGTTACTCACATTTATTGCTTTGTTAGGCTCAATATTCCGTCTTACCTCACCTTCCACCTCACATAGGTAATCGTCGTCTTTAGGAGGTTGATCCATAGCATTAAAAACGTTTAATTTTAAGTTCATGTTCCCAAACGACACTTTCATTACCCCCGTCCGGCAGTTAACACGTGCGTTAGCGGTTGCTAAGAATGGACGGCCTAGAATGACAAGAGTGTGTTTCCTAGCATCTAGCACGGGTTCAGTGTCAAGGACCATGAAGTCGACAGGATAATAGCATTTATCAACCTTAACCAAGACGTCCTCGACGATTCCTCTAGGTATTTTAATAGAATGATCCGCTAATTGTATTGTAGCGGCCGTAGGTTTTAGTTCACCTAGACCTAATTGTTTATAGACGTGATAAGGTATGAGATTAACACTAGCTCCTAAGTCAAGGAGAGCCCGATGAATGATAGTGTCACCTATGACACATGAAATCGTAGGCGTACCAGGATCCTTATACTTCGGAGGAGCATGTTGGAATATAGAGCTTACTTTTTCTGTGAGAAAGACCTTTTTAGGAGTATGACTACGTATTTTGCGCTTTTGAGTACAAAGGTCTTTTAAACATTTAGCATAAGCGGGAATTTGTTTAATAGAATCGAGGAAAGGAATATTGATTTTAACTTGTTTAAACACCTCGAGTATATCTTCCATTTTTGACCCTTTCTTGGGCAAATGTGACGGTCCCTCAACGTTTGGTGGATATGGCATTCTCGGAATATAATTCGTTGGGACCGGTTCTTTATCTTTTTTATTTTTATCCACGTACTCACCCATCTTATTCGAGTTAGTATTCATATCTTTCACATTCTCATTCAGAAGTTCAACAGCTTCCTCTTCCCGAATAGTCGTCCTAGTCGATACGGCGTTTACTTGTTCACTCGACCCCTTAATCTAGCTCATACTGTCCCTTAGGGTTTTGAATAGTTTGGCTCGGCAACTTACCCTCGTTTCTACAACTCATTGTATTCGCTATTTGTCCCATTTGAGACTCAAGCTTCACAATGGATTGTGTATGAGAGTGCACTATTTGTGCTTGTGCGTGGACTTGAGTTTCAATATTTTTAAGAGATGCCAACACCGTTTCCTCAAAAGCGTTAGTCCGTGGAGGATTAGGGTTAGGAGGTGGGTGTTGGTATTGATTTTGTTGATATTGGGGTCGATAAGTGTTAGGAAAATTATTCGACCTAGGAGTATAATTATTTTGTGGGAATTGTTGCATAGCATTTACGTGTTGCTCCACAAATTCGGGAAACTGAGATGCAGAAGGACATGCAAAGATAATATGGGACGGTTCGGAACATAATGCACATACTTCTGAAGAGGGTGGATTAGACGTTTTGTTCATTTGCATCAGTCGGTCAAGTTTTCTATTTAATTCTTGTATTTGCATTGACTGACTTGACTCAACTGTCACCTCTCGCTTAGGTTGAAGGTATCCCTCAGAACGGACAGACATCGCTTGGTGCATCGAATTCTCGCTCAAAGTTTCAAAAATTTTCCAGGCCTCGTCGGCGCTTTTGTGTAGGAAAGTTCCCGCACAAACGGCATCGACGGTATTCCTAACAGAGGGAATAAGCCCCTCGTAGAAGACTTGAACCAATTGCCACTTGGGAACCTGATGGTGTGGGCATGAGCGTAACAATTCTTTAAATTGTTCCCAAGTGTCATAAAGAGTCTCCCCATCTTGCATCACAAAATTAGTTATATCTTTTCTTATCTTATTTGTATGCATAATAGGGAAAAACTTTTGTAAAAAGGCGGTGTGTAAGGCTTCCCATGTTTTTATTGTGTTTGGCTCAAGTGATTGAAGCCAATACTTCGCTTTGTCTCTTAAGGAGAATGGGAAGAGCCGCAATTTTAATTCATCATTATTTAGGTTTTGTATTTTCAAAGTAGAGCATATACCCTGAAAATCCCCTAAGTGTTGGTAAGGGTCTTCATTTAGACGGCCATGGAATGATGGAAGTAGCGAGATGGTAGACGACTTTATCTCAAAGTGAGATGCTGTCGCCTCCGGTAATTCGATACCAGCTTGTGGCGTGTACATCGTAGGAATAAAATAGTTTATAAGTGGAGGAGGTGGCGGTATATTAAGATTATTCATATTAGCTCCGTTGTTATTTTGGTTGTTTTCGTTATTATTTCCAATGTCTGCCATTTTAATTGGTTCTATGTTATTAAAGCGTGATTTCTTTAGTCTTGTAAGAGTACTACGTATTTCGGACTCAAATAAAGACGTTGGTTTCGGTGTCAAATCGTCGTCTATTAAAAACCTTGTTCTAGAAGTTAAGTTTAAAGACTTGTTAAGTCTTAATGTACGTTCAAGTTCAGAGTCAAAAGGTTTTAATTCCGGTTTATTTGAACGTATACCTAACATAAACTAAAAGAAGGTAAACTAAAAACAAAAACTGACTCACCTAAAAAAACAAATAGCAATCACGCAACTAAGATAACAAGCACTCAACTACTGTGATGCATGAATATTATCCTGTAATGCAATGACCGCGTCAAGCCCAGCGCCCCGGGTTTCCTAGCTAATGCAGTGCAATTAACCCTAAACTAATGCAAATAGTGCGTCACAGCGCCCTGACTTACAGTGGTTTAAAGCGAGTTTCACAAGAAGCAATTTTTTTTTATTTTATTTATATTTTTATTTGCGTAAGCTCCTTTGATGTAATTAGCTGCTCCACTCGGAAACGTTGATTACAAAATAAAAGAACAAGTTAGTAACTAAAAACAAAACGGAAAATAAAATAAAAAAATAAAAACTAACCTAATATTTACGAATTAACTAAACTAAGATTATAAAACTAAAGGTAGTAATGCAATCCCCGGCAACGGCGCCTGTAGACACCCAATTTTGACCACACTGATAGGATTTAGGGTGAACAACGTCTTGGAGGATTCGATGATGAAAAGTACCCCGTGGAAGGTACTGGATTCCACACAATCAGAAGATCGGACTTCGGAAAGTGACTTCAAGCTCAGAAAAGCCCTTTTCCATGGATAAATCCCGGTTTTGTCAAAATCATCTCTCAGAATTCATATTCTCTCAGGGTTATATGAACATTAAGTGTTCTAAACGCAGTATTCTAGGTATCCAGAGATTCAATTTTAAAGAAAAGTTCGAAATCGACGCACATTTGAAAGCAATTTTGGAAAAGACGTCATTTGATTTCAAAAAGACGACGAAAGTTCCGGAGGACTTCCGGACTTCAATTGGACTTCAATTCTCATTATAAAACCTCTGGAAATATTTTTATACTGAAATTCAACCTGACAGCTTTCCAACGGTACGTAAACGGACGATTTCGGACACCAAAAAGCATTTTTACAAAAATCTGGAAAAGCAGTGCACGTGATTTTTGAAACAGGGTTTGTGGGTGACCAGAGGAGCAAGAATAGTAAGTGGCGGTTTTGGGTATGGGGGTGGCGGGTCCCACCATAACCGCCACTTCCATTTGTGTCCTCCACGGAGCTTTTTGAGTTCCAGACCCTTCTAGAAGCTTCCCACTGCGAGGAAATTGCCTGGAAATTGCGTTTAGGCTCCGAAATGGCCATTTTAACCCTCTTTTAAGCTCTAAAAATCCTGTTTTAACCCTGAAACTTAAGAGCTAAGTCTTCAAAACTCTATATAAGATCTCATACATCTCATATGAGATCACATCTTAACACACTAGACACTTGGAAGAGATACACTTGAATATACTTGGAGATACAAACACACATAGAAGCACATGCAAGAGAGATAAGTATACTTTGAATATACTTTCAATTTAGGTGAATTCTAGAGAGAGAAAATTATGAATTGAATTTAGATTAACTTAGGCTAATTAGACCACAATTTGAACATCAATTGCCTCCCTCAACTTCCATGGATGAGTGCTTGAAGAACACTTGAATAACACTTGAAGAAGAAGATCTTCAAATCAATTTTGGTCTTGTAATTGAGAATCCTCCAAGAGGTAAACACTATAGTTCATCTCTAATTCCTACTTTGTATATATAGATCTATAAGATTTGGATCTAACTTAGTTCTATTTCTACTTATTAGAACACTCATCTTCTTCCTCTCATGTTCTTCACACACTCACATAGTTAGATCCAAATCTCTTTGATTTTTATTGATAATTTACAATTAGAGATTGTTTTTCACTTTGATTTTCAATTTTGGTTTCATTCTTCAATTTTAGTTTAGATTCATGCATACATGATTATATATATATACATATATCTATTTTGAATTCCATGATGGTTTGGAAATATGATCTATGAGAAGGATGATTTCTATGTTCATACCTATCTCTTGATTATTCCTATTACCTAGAATTCCTATTGAATTTCATCTCCAACATGATATTTATAAGTCCCTTTGATCCTTGATCTAAAAGTTCTTCATAGAACTTGAGGGCTAAATTGATTGGGAATCATGATAATTAAGTTGATCTATGAGTTTGATCTCTCTAATAAGCTTCAACTATCACTAAAATGTTTTCCTCACACTTTAAAATGAACTAGATAAAAATTCAGCAAAGCAGATTGGTTTTGTCCATTAGATTTGGTCCATCAAAACCCATAGTTTGATGGATTTCAAATTTTCTGGGTAAACTTTGATGAATTAGCTTTCATCCGGTCCGTTTTGAGAGCTTTTAGGATTCATATACTATTTTTAGAAATTGTTGAGAAATCGGTTGACAGATTTGAACATCGTCTCTTTGTGCTTGAATTTCAGAAAATCTATAATAGTTATCGACGTTCCGCTTTTTGGGGATGATTCCTAACTCATATATCTATATGCCGATGTAAAATCGTGAGCATACGATCGAGTTAGGATCGTTTTCTAAGCGTTTAAAGTTGATACAACTATTCTGGAATTTTCTAAGTTTAATTACAAATATGATTATGTATACAAAATGGTCATACCTTGATCACTCAACAACAATTGATGAATAAAACTTGGTTTAGAAATCACCTAGGATAAATGGATGAGAGATCAAAAGCTTAAATCAACTTGGTTAACATGATTCATGAACTTCTATTATACTTCTATTATGTTTTGCATTCATTTGTCAAATGATACCAAATTTCCAGAATAACAGAGTCTGTTTAAAACACTTTTTCAGAAACCTTGTGATTACAGAATGTCCATGGGTTTATTTTTATCATATACTACAATGAAATAGCTTTCTTTTGACACCAAATAGAGCTTCATATGATTTTTGTAGATTTAATTATGATTTTTTCAAGAACAGTGGACAGTCCTGATCCACTGTTCCCAAAACATTTATTTCTCAAACAATAAAATTGATATTGAGGTCCCACTTTTTGGAGAAGTTCCCTAAGACATGTATCTAACTTTCTGTAAAAGGGTTTTTATCCAGCTCATGTTTAAGACCTCTTTTGATAGGATTCATTAGAGGTTGCTGAATCTGGAAATTTGATTGATGACATGTTTTCTTTGTTTATCATGCATATCATTTGTTTGCTTGTATTTTTGCAATGCTTTGGGTATTCTTTGGTGTCTTAGTGCAGAGAATTAAGTGCCTCGGACCCGGACTTCGATTTGTGGTTTGCCTCGTCTACATGTGGCTTAGTGCCCATGTATCATGTACTATCTCTATCCTTTCTCTTAGAATTTTTCTAGGTTTACAACTTTGATTTCAACGACACATTTCCTTTAGGATAAGTCTCCGTTTATATGATTATTTGTTAGAGACATCTTATCTAGGATTGTTGCATGATTGCATTGCACGTTTACATTCTTTTTGCTTTCGCGACTCCGCTTGAGTCAACCAATGTAAGTCTTCTCGTTCCCTTTACATATCATGACATGTTTACTTTATTTGCATCGGTCCCGGGCGGGACTAGCCACTGTGAGTATACTTCTCCCTTGTATTGCATGAGCATCCGCTTTCTACTTGATTTAGTCTCTTGAAATGATTTTCATTAGATGTTTCTTTTTGCCATGTATATATCTATCTAGTATGTTTGAGGAAACAACATCTATTATGAATTAATAACAAGGATATTTGAATCAAGGCCTACCATTCGGTAGGGCGAGGAGGGGGTGCTTTAGTCCTGCTTGGGCTCCTTCCCCTCTCGTACCAAGACCCCCGAACCTTGTTTCTGGTAATGAAGGGCGAGTAACCTTATTCAATTTTGGGCGAGTCAAGCTTGGGTTTCCTAATTCCCGATAAAAATTAGGTGGCGACTCTTTGTCTCTAGGATCGCGTGAGGAAGTCCTAGTTTTCCCTGAAGTGTGCTCCTTGGGATCCGTCCCGGGACACTATCGAGGGAGAGCGTCAGGACCTCCTCCTCCATTCGCGACGGTCCACAATCTGGCGACTCTGCTGGGGATTTGAACATGAAACCGATGGTTTCTTGTTCTTCGAGGGTTTGACTTGAGCCAAAGAATATCCTTGTTATTAATTCAATAATCATGTTGTTTCTGCCTGCATTTGCACTTGCATTGTTCTTTCACCGCGACTGCTTGAGATCATTGCCTTGAAGATAGAGGGCCCTCTTTCCTCTATTTGTCAAGAGTTTTGGTAGCATGTAGTCACCGTTAGCCTTGTACCGCGTGCGGTATATAGAGCCCATGTGTGAACGGCACGCCCTCGGGGAGGCGGTCAACCACACCGTTGAGCTTGCTAATGGACCCTTTATGAGACTAAAACCCGGCCTTTGCATATAGTTTCTATAGAACCCTTCAAATAGGATCTTGATTATCATCTTTGATTAGGACAATGTGATGAATTATTTGCGCTTGCCCGTAAGGGATTATGTGGATGATGAGGACGTGTATGCGAAGGCATCATCAAACCTTGTATGGTGGATTCCTCTAGGGTAGTATGGTCTTTATCCGAACATCCAATCACTATTTGAGGACAATTTTGAAAATTTTTGAAATTATAAGCACTTCTTTGAAAAACCCCAAGTCTTTCGAAAATTCCAAGAATATCCCTTTTGAAAATTTGCTTTGAGATTCACTTTCACAAAATCTTTCCAAAATTCTCCTTAGATTTTAGAGAATTTCAAAATTCCTATTTCCAGAAATCATGATCACACTTTGATGATTCAATTTCAAATTCTCCTAGATTTTAGAGAATTTCAAAAAAAAAAAATTTTACTTTGGTCTTCAAGAAATCATGATGATTCAATTTCAAAATCTTCCTCTCAGATCTTAGAATTTCAAAATTCCCACCTCAATTTTTAAGAATCATGATTTCTCACCACAAGCATTGATGGTTCAAAAATTCTTTTGAAAATTACAAATCTCCCCATCTCTTTCAAAGATTTTCATGAAAAATTTCAATTTTCAAACCTGAACCATCAAGAATTTCAAAACTCAAAATCCTTGGATAATGATTGGATTAGTAGGGTGATTAGCATACTCAAGGAATCCTATGTGCTTATGTGTTGATATGCTAGGTCTAAGCTAGATTAAGGTGCATTGCATTTAGATTAGATTGCATTTCATCTGCATTGCATGCACTACACGAGCATTGCATATACGACTCACGAGTGCGACGCCTCTAATATACTTTTAAAAAAGAAAAGTTTTGTTTTCCTCAGAATTTTGAAAGCTTGAAAAGATTTCTTTGATTTTAAGAAAAATGTTTTTGAAAAAGGAAATGATTTTCCATTTATGATTTCCATCTTTGTAAATCCACCTTCTTATATCATTCTTTGAAAAATTCTTTTGCAATAAAGATACCTGATTATTTGAAAATCCCTAAATAAACCAGATAAGAAAAGATAGGACCGAAAAGTTGTACTCCTTTCTGGGTCAGAGCTCCGAACAGCCGTTTGATCAGATCAGGGTTAGAAGAAGGAACAGCCGAGTCGACTAAGGTTGAAGATATGACATACGAAGCGGATATGGAAGCCAGATTGGCCGCAATGCAAGCTGCCTTGGATCAGAGCAGGGAGCAGAATCGAGAACAACTTGCCACTATGATGAGAATGATTGAGCAGCTAACTAATCCACCACCACCACCTCCAGAGCATCATGAAGAAGAAGATTTTGGGGAGACAGTTCAACCAAAGGTTCAGCTAGATCAGGAAATTCAGGACAAGTTGGCCAAGATCGACAAACTAGAGAGTGTGATCAGAAAGAGCAAAGGGGTGGATGAGTATTTGTTCGATTTTGAAGGGTTGTGTGACGCTCCAAAAACCAAACTCCCAGAGAAGTTTAAGATGCCGCATATTGAATTTTTCAATGGAACTGGAAATCCGAAGAGCTATCTGAGGCTTTATGTAGGAACTTTGCAGCCTATGGGCATTGAATCTGACCTCTTCGCTCTATTGTTTCCAAGAGTTTTGAGTGGAGCAGCACTTTCATGGTACTTGACGTTGGAACCAGCCATAACCAGAGATTGGGAGGCATTGGCCAAAGCTTTCGTGGCTCAATATTCATATAACCAGTTGTTTGATGTAACTGCAAGAGATCTAGAAACCACCCGACAAGAGTATAGGGAATCCTTCGCAGGTTTCCTTACTCGTTGGAGAGCTAAAGCTGCTCAAATGACTAGCAGGCCAGCGGAAAAAGATCAGGTCCGAATGATCATCAAGAATCTACAGCCCGAATACTTGGAAAGGCTAGAATTTCAGTCCATTGTGAGTTTCGAACAGCTGTTTGATGTGGGAACTTTGATAGAAGATGCCATTAGAGATGGAAAGATCAAGAAAGAAAGCACGAGCAATCGATACAGAAAGACAGAAAGGCCAGTCCATCATCAGTCTGCTGACGTCAACACACTATCTCCTCAGCCTTTTCAGAAAGAGCGTCGAAGTATGGCTAATGCAAGAGGAAGTCAAAATCAGAAACAGTCGAGAGAGAAAAGAGAATTTTCCGACTTGGGGATGCCACTAAGCACCGCACTTGAAAGAATGATAGAAAAAGGGTACTTGCAGAAATTGGAACCTAAACCAGAGCCAAATCCACTTCCACCGGGTTTCAAAACAGAGTTCTTTTGTGACTTTCATCAAGGCCGTGGACATAGCACAGATAGATGCTGGAGACTTCGCCATGAAATTGAAGACTTGATTGAAAAAGGGGTCATCTCCCCTCCTCCCTCTCAGCCAAATGTTCAGAAGAATCCTCTCCCTAATCATAAGGGGAACATGCCAAATGTTAACTTTGTAGAAGAAGGATCTCAGATTTATAACCCAAAGATCTACATCACATCCTCGAATCAACCAGCTATGGATGTTCAACTTCCGGAAGACGCTGCAATTTGCATCTTGAGGAATATGGAAGAGGAAGAATGGGTCGAAGAAGCACTGGCTTTTGAAGAAGAAATAGCCAACGGAAATCTTACGATTGAATGGTGGGATCCCAATGCCATCACCGACGACTCGATCTGGTATGAGGAAGAAAAGCCCATAGAAGCAGTCACCGAGAAACAAAGCACTGAGCCGATAGAAGAATTGCTAAAGCCTGTCGAGAACCTTGAAATCAAAGATGACGATCTTATTGCAATGATGGAAGAAGAAGAAGATTGGTGGTATGATGATGAGGATGATTCCGTTAATAATACCATAATCCCCGATGATTCTGTTTGGAAAATCACTGTTGGCACCGAAAAGTTAGCCAAAGAACTTGAGTCTATTTGGATCACCAATGAAGCAAACCACTTGACCCGTTCCGGACGTCATTTCAAGCCTCATGAGTTAGAAAATCGTAATGAGAAAGAAGTCGTCAAAACAAAAGAGGCTGGTAAAGGAGCCGTGAGCGAAGAAGAAGATGAAATCTTAAAGCAATTGAAGAAAACACAAGCTTGGATCTCAGTATGGGGATTACTTATGACCTCTCACAAACACAGGCAGGCCATGCTCGATACTCTCAATCGTTTGGATGTTTCTGTCAATACTACTCCCGAAGATCTAGTAAACATGATCTCTTCAAAGCCTTGTAAGCCTGTAATCACATTCACAGATGAAGATTTACCGCCGGAAGGGGCACACCTCAACAGAGCTCTCTACATCATTGTACATTGCCTGGGGAATAGAGTACCGGTCTGCTTGGTAGATAATGGGTCAGCCTTGAATGTATGTCCTCTCCAAACAGCTCTCAGAATGGGGTTGTCTATTTCAGAACTCTTGCCATCAACACAAACTGTGAG
Organism: Hydrangea macrophylla; assembly: GCA_033977485.1. NCBI lineage: Eukaryota > Viridiplantae > Streptophyta > Magnoliopsida > Cornales > Hydrangeaceae > Hydrangea > Hydrangea macrophylla. Next base: position 78,556,633 of record CM066984.1, on the reverse strand, counting down.
GGCCTATGATAACACCAAAAGGGCCATTGTGGGAATGATTAAGTTGAAAATTGAAGTCGGGCCATTGGGACGTCCGTGGTTACATGTGAATGATGCAGTCGCCTCCACTCTCCACCAGAAAGTCAAGTTCATCTGGAAAGAGGATGTGGTAACAATCTTTGGGGATAGCTGGATCAAAGAAGAAGGGACAAGCCATGGTCCTGTGCTAGAAGTCCAAACACCGGAAGAAGAAAATGAATTAGGAGGATTCAACTTTGTGGGAATGATAAATGAAGGAGCTAAGAAAAAGAAATCCGTTTGGGATCGACTCAGCTATGAGAAGAAACTTCCTGATGCATCTGTCTGGGGCGAAGAAATCACTCCGATCAAGAAAAAGAAGCCGTTCATCACCGGACGCGAATATAGAAAGATGTTCGAGAAGGGAAACCCGGTTGCCAAAGATCTACAAGAAGAAGTGGGACAGAATTGGATCCCTGAAGTCATGCCATTGTACTTTGACCAGTATGCCAATCCTAAAGTGGCTCATATGGTGCGGAAGATGAACTATTTTCCTGGAATGGGACTAGGTCGTCGTCAACAAGGAATAACTGAACCACCGAACTTCCACGAACAGAAAGATAAATCTGGGCTTGGGTATCAATTGACTGAAGAAGATAAAAAGAAGATGACAAAAGGAAAAGGGCCGATGGTTGTTTCTGGGCCAAGAATCCTGAATGGATACTTCGTGAAAGAAGGCGATGACTTTCCCTTCTGTGGGTTCCCTGAACCATGGTATGATCCGGCTACCAAGAACATTAAGCCTGGATTTGAGATTTTCTTCAAACATGAGTTCTCCGACTATGAGGATCCGTTCTTGTATACTCCGCCTATCAAGAAAGAAAGGAAGGACTGGGCTGAGCTGATGACAAGTGATGATTTGAACATGCTAATGGATGAAGAGCTGAACATGCTGATGGATGCCGAAGAAGCACTGGGAAATGTGAAAGAAATCAAGCCAATAGAGGGAGCTCTGAACAATTGGGTGATAGAATCGGAAGTCAACAAATCCCCTCCCCCATTTCCCCGGAAGTCTGTAAAGGCCAATATGAGCCATGATGTTGAGTCTGCTTTTGCTTTTGATGTACCCAAAAATGTTAATGAAATGAACGAGGATTTTGCTTACTCTTCTGTGTCTGATGATCTTGATTTTGAAATTTCTGAGGATTTGCAAAGATTAATTGAAAATGAAAATGAATCTGCATGCAAGATTATTGAAGAAACTTTGCTAATAAACTTGGATAATGAAGATAATCCACAAAATGTTCATATTGGCACCACGCTCACTTCACAAGAAAGCAATGAACTAATCAACTTATTAAAAGAATTTAAAGATGTTTTCGCTTGGTCCTACCAAGATATGCCAGGCATCGATCCAGAGATTGTCCAACACCACATCCCTCTCTTTCCAAATTCAAAACCTGTTAAGCAAAAGTTGAGACGCATGAGACCCGAATGGACTTTGAAGATCAAAGAAGAAGTTGAGAAACAATTGAAAGCTGGATTCCTGATGGTAACCCAATATCCGGAATGGATAGCCAATATAGTTCCTGTGCCAAAGAAGGATGGAAGGATCCGTGTATGTGTTGACTTCAGAGATCTAAACAAGGCTAGTCCTAAGGATGATTTTCCGCTTCCACACATAGATGTTCTGGTAGATAGCACCGCGGGGCATGAGTTGTTATCATTCATGGATGGTTTCTCAGGGTACAATCAGATTTTAATGGCACCCGAAGACAGAGAAAAGACTACATTCACAACTCACTGGGGGACGTATTGCTACCGAGTAATGCCATTTGGGTTAAAGAATGCCGGAGCGACCTATCAGAGAGCTGCTACTACTTTGTTACATGACATGATCCATAAAGAGGTAGAAGTTTATGTGGATGATATGATTGTTAAGTCCAAAGAAAGAAGTGGGCATTTAACAGCACTCGCCAAGTTCTTTGAAAGATTAAGGAAATACAGAATGAGATTGAATCCACAGAAGTGTACTTTTGGAGTTACCACCGGAAAGCTGCTGGGATTTCTCATCACACAGAGAGGAATTGAGGTTGACCCCACAAAGATCAAGGCTATTATGGATATGCCGCCTCCGACAAATGAAAAGGAAGTAAGAGGATTTCTGGGAAGAATCCAATTCATCAGCCGCTTCATATCTAAGCTCACTGCTACTTGCGATCCGCTTTTCAGCTTGTTGAGAAAAGGGAAGAAATTCGAATGGGACAATCAATGTCAAGAAGCTTTTGACAAGATCAAGGCTTATTTATCAAACCCACCGGTTCTTTCACCCCCGAAATCAGGGAAGCCTTTGCTGTTGTACTTATCCGTGTCAGAGAATGCTATGGGATGCATGTTAGCCCAAGAAGGAGATGAAGGGCGTACAGAGAAAGCCATTTACTACTTAAGTAAAAGGATGACTGGATACGAATTGAAGTATTCTCCGTTAGAAAAGACATGTTGGGCTTTGGTTTGGGCCACTCGTCGTCTGAGGCATTATATGTTGGCCTTCCCTGTTGTTTTAATCTCCCGAATGGATCCTTTGAAGTACCTATTTGAAAAACCAGCATTGACCGGAAGAATCTCCCGATGGACATTGATGCTATCTGAGTTTGACTTGATACATGCTACGAGTAAATCTGTTAAAGGAAGGGCTGTCGCAGAACATTTAGCAGAACATCCGATAAATCTGGAAAACGAAGGAGAGTTCATGTTCCCTGACGAAGGATTGATGGAATTAAAAGAAGATGTGTGGAAAATGTATTTTGATGGAGCTGCAAACCAGAAAGGATATGGAGTGGGGATCATCCTTGTATCCCCTGAAGGAGCACATACCCCGTTCTCTATTAAGCTGAAGTACACTTCCACCAACAACACTGCTGAGTATGAAGCTTGTATCTTGGGGCTAGAAGCCGCATTGACTTTGGAGGTAAGGAAACTTGATGTATTCGGGGATTCCAATTTGATCATATCCCAAGTTCGAGGAGATTGGAAAGTCAAGGAAGAGAAGTTAAAACCCTATCATGAGTATCTTGATTCTTTACGAACTCGTTTCTTGCATATCACGTTCTTCTACCTGCCTCGAGAAGAAAATCAGCTAGCAGACTCTTTGGCTACTTTAGCGTCAATGATTGAGATTCCTGTGGGGATAAAGCTAACTCCTTTGATGATTGAACAAAGGGAAAAGCCGTCTTATGAGATGATTGGGGAAATAGAAGAAGCAGAAGAACTTCCGTGGTACACCGACGTGTGGAACTTCATTGAAAATGGGGAATATCCGGAAAGCGCCTCCGAGAAAGACAAGAGAGCCATAAGAAGATTCTCGGCTCAGTTCATGATTTGTGGTGGAAGTCTATTGAAGAGATCTTACAATGGATTCAACTTGACATGTCTATATGGAAACAGTGCGAGAAAGATGATGGAGCAAATTCACGAAGGGGTGTGTGGTCCTCATATGAGTGGACACATGTTAGCTAAGAAGATCATCCGACAAGGATATTATTGGACTACTATGGACAAGGACTGCTATGAATATGTCAGAAAATGTCACAAATGTCAGATCCATGCCAATATGAAGCATGTGCCGCCGTCACTGCTATACAACATGACTACCCCTTGGCCATTCTCAGTTTGGGGAATAGATGTTATTGGAGAAGTAACCCCGAAGGCGTCTAATGGGCATCAATACATCCTGGTAGCAATTGATTATTTCACAAAATGGGTGGAAGCAGAGTCTTATGCGACATTGAAGGCTAAAGATGTGGCCAGATTTATCAGAAGAAATATAATCTGCCGATACGGGGTCCCTCATGAGTTGATATCCGATCATGGCAGTCACTTCCAGAAAGAGGTTTTGGATCTACTAGAAGAATACAAGATCATGCACCACATGTCAGCGCCGTATAGGCCACAAACAAATGGGGCAGTTGAAGCAGCTAATAAGAATTTGAAGACGATCCTAAGAAAGATGACTGATACATATCGAGATTGGCATGAGAAGTTACCGTATGCACTGTGGGGATACAGAACATCTATCCGAACATCTACAGGAGCTACTCCTTATTCATTGGCTTACGGAATGGAAGCAGTACTCCCAGTTGAAATAGAACTACCATCTTTGAGAGTTGTGGCAGAATCCGAGATTCCAGAATTTGATTGGCTAAGAGATAGATATGAGGAGCTAATGTTACTTGATGAGAAAAGGTTGGCCGCAATTGATCATGTGCATGTGTATCAGAGAAGAATAGCTCGAGCATTCAACAAGAAGGTCCGTCCAAGAAAACTTGAGGAAGGCGACCTTGTGCTTAAAGCCTTAAAAGCACCCGTTTTCGATCCTAGAGGGAAATTCAAGCCAAATTGGGTTGGCCCATACGTCATCAAGAAGCTTCTCTCTGGAGGAGCGGCATACCTGATGGATCTAGATGGAGTTGAGTTCAATCAGCCAATCAACATTGACCGTCTCAAGAGATACTATGCTTAAAAGCCTTTTCTTTCAAAACCTGTTCTTTCAAAACCTCCAGCATTCGAGGAACTACACTTGACCTGATTCCCACTTGGGGATATGTAGGCAACCTGCTCGGTTCGGTCACTGCTCCTGAAACCCTCAACCATACTTTCTTTCAAGACCTGGCCGAACTACTTTGGATCTGATTCCCACTTGGGGATAAGTAGGCGAGCTTTCCTGGCTCTCGATCCCTGAACCTTGCAAACTAGGGGCAAACTTTCAAGTTTGCCCAAAGCCTCAAGATATCACTGCCACACTAGGGGCAAACTGCGTTTGCCCAAACTTCCATTTATCTCTATCAACTAGGGGCAAACTGTCGTTTGCCCATACCTCGCTACCTGTCCTCTCTGGATCACTTGGCTATCAGAATTAAAGCACCTAAGTGAAAAATCTGGTAATTCTTGATATTAAGTTGAAAAGTTTTTTAGCAATCTAAAGATGTGAATCTAATGTCAAGACCGAAACATTATGTGGAAAATTTTCAAAAGCTTCAAGATTACATGCAAAGCCAACACAATATCCTGCTACAAGATAAAATCTCATTTTCAAAACATGCAAATCCTTAGAAAATTCAAATATCCAAGTCAAAAGACATTGTCGAGAAAGAGGAATCGTCAGAAATTTCCTTTCCCTGTAAAATCGAGTCCTGTGTGTCAGTGTGCAAAGTGTCAATCAAATCAGTCTCGTGACAAGGGATGCAAAGCGAAACAGAAGGATAGCATAAAGCAGCATCAAGCAAAGTCAAGAGTACAAGCCCATCAAGTCTCAGACAGAATACATCAACATCAGTCTCAGCACAGAAAGCAAGAAAAACAGAAAGATAGTCATGGGTGCATATGATCATCATCAGCGACGACGAGTAGCCCGTGGGTACCGAGCAGGCATATCTGAGGCCGTAGAGCTATCATCATCTTCAATTTGGCGCCTTCGCCTAGACCCACCAGCCCCACCAGAAGGGCCTGCATTCATCCGCTCCAACTGTGATTGAAGCTGCCTAACTTGAGCCACCTGTGGAAGAAAAGAATCAGTATAGGGGTTTGAAAAAGCAATGAGATAAGAAGAAAAGGTCAAGAAATTTACCAGGGCCGCATCACGGTCTATGTAAGTCTGGCACATGCCATCCCACTGCAAAGAGAAGGAAGATATGGTCAGAAAGATCAGAAGAATCAAAGGCACCGCAGCCTGAAAGTGGCCGAGAAACGGCAAACTCCCGTCGTTTTGGGATTGATTATGAGTTGTCTTAGAAAATGGACATTTGAGTCTACTGTCGCTTGAGAATTACATCCAGAAAGGACTTTCAGAAGATGGGTCAGAATGCGAGATGTTCAGAAAGGGTTAGAGTAAGCCTGACGTGTTGCAAGAATGATTGCGTTGGTCGAAGCACCAATATGAGTCTCAGAAAGAATCAGCAGGGCCTCCAGAATATGTGCTCGCGTCCCAGAAACCTCAGATATCTCCTCAAGCAGAGAATTTCCAGATATTGTCAAGGTATAACAGAATTCGTGCATCTCTCAGAATCATAGGATCTCCCCAGTAGAGAACTTTCAGAATTAAGTTTCTCGCAAGCATCATGTATCCACGGGTTGCCTCCAGATAAAGGGTATCTCTCAGAATTTGAGCATCAAAATCGCCTCCAGAATACAAGGTTTATGCCAAGCATCATGTATCCAGGGTTGCCTCCAGAATGTAGGGTTTCTCTCAGAATCGTGGGTTGCCTCCAGAATGTAGGGTTTCTCTCAGAATCAGAATCGTGGGTCGCCTCCAGAATACAAGGTTTATGCCAAGAATCGTGTATCCGTGGGTTGCTCTCAGAATGTGGGGTTTCTCTCAGAATCGTGGGTTGCCTCCAGAATGTAGGGTTTCTCTCAGAATCAGAATCGTGTATCCAGGGTTGCCTCCAGAATGTAGGGTTTCTCTCAGAATCATGTATTTCTCAGCATCGCATATCAGGGTTGCCTCCAGAATGTAGGGTTTCTCTCAAAATCAGAATCGTGTATCCGTGGGTTGCTCTCAGAAGAAGGGTCATCTCTCAGAATTTGTGTATCTCTCAGAATCCGTGCATCAGAACAGAAGATTTGTCCTCAGAAGAAGGGCCTGTTTCAGAAGAACAGAGGATTTGTCTCCGGCAGAGAGACCTGTTTCAGAAGATTTGTTTCTAGACCTGCCACAGAAGATTTGTCCTCGGAAAAAGGGCCTGTTTCAGAAGAACAGAAGATTTGTCTCCGGCAGAGAGACCTGTTTCAGAAGACTTGTTTCCAGACCTGTTACAGAAGATTTGTCTAGAAGAAAGACCTGTTTCAGAAGAGCAGAAGATTTGTCTCCGGCAGAGAGACCTGTTTCAGAAGATTTGTCCCCAGCAAAAGGACTCTACATCAGCAATCGTCCCCAGCAAAAGGACTCTACATCAGCAATCGTCCCCAGCAGAAGGACTCTACATCAGCAATCGTCTCCAGCAAAAGGACTCTACATCAGCAATCGTCCACAGAAGAAGGACCTGTTTCAGCAATCGTCCCCAGCAGAAGGACTCTACATCAGCAATCGTCCCCAGCAGAAGGACTCTACACCAGCAATCGTCCCCAGCAAAAGGACTCTACATCAGCAATCGTCCCCAGCAGAAGGACTCTACATCAGCAATCGTCCACAGAAGAAGGACCTATTTCAGCAATCGTCCCCAGCAGAAGGACTCTACATCAACAATCGTCCCCAGCAGAAGGACTCTACATCAGTAATCGTCCCCAGCAGAAGGACTCTACACCAGCAATCGTCCAGTTGTTTGACATGACTCAGAATTCATCCAAGATACTTCGCTATTTCAAGAGTCGTCCAGGATACAGATGACGCCTACGAGCCTTAAGATCAGAAGAATAACTTTGACAAAAACCTCGAGAATCATCCAAGATACCTTTAGCATATTCGACTGTGAGAGAGAGTCGTTGCATCCTTTGCATTAGATTTTGCATCTAGGGAACCCTTGAGGATGATTCCTCCAGCACTTTCACATTTCATGTTTTCATATTGCACCAGCATCCTAGGATAGGAGCATTTCATCCGCATTGTTGTTGTTTGTTTGTTTTCCGTCTTCTCGCGCGCTTGAACTACGCCCTGGTCTGATTCCTGGAAAGGATACGTAGGCAGCTCCAGCGGAGCACGACCAGCATCAGCTTCAACTTAGCCGCCTCTACCCAGCATTGCATTGCATTCTTGCATTCGTAATTTCTTGATTTTCTCTGATTTTGAATTTCTTGATTTTGCGAATTTTTTGTTTTTCCTAAAACCTCTCAGTATGGTTATTTGGGTGCCTTCAAGGCTTTGGCACTCACTTGCAGTTCACGTTGTTCACAACAAGCTCTGCCAAAGAAGGGCAAACTGTAGACACCCAATTTTGACCACACTGATAGGATTTAGGGTGAACAACGTCTTGGAGGATTCGATGATGAAAAGTACCCCGTGGAAGGTACTGGATTCCACACAATCAGAAGATCGGACTTCGGAAAGTGACTTCAAGCTCAGAAAAGCCCTTTTCCATGGATAAATCCCGGTTTTGTCAAAATCATCTCTCAGAATTCATATTCTCTCAGGGTTATATGAACATTAAGTGTTCTAAACGCAGTATTCTAGGTATCCAGAGATTCAATTTTAAAGAAAAGTTCGAAATCGACGCACATTTGAAAGCAATTTTGGAAAAGACGTCATTTGATTTCAAAAAGACGACGAAAGTTCCGGAGGACTTCCGGACTTCAATTGGACTTCAATTCTCATTATAAAACCTCTGGAAATATTTTTATACTGAAATTCAACCTGACAGCTTTCCAACGGTACGTAAACGGACGATTTCGGACACCAAAAAGCATTTTTACAAAAATCTGGAAAAGCAGTGCACGTGATTTTTGAAACAGGGTTTGTGGGTGACCAGAGGAGCAAGAATAGTAAGTGGCGGTTTTGGGTATGGGGGTGGCGGGTCCCACCATAACCGCCACTTCCATTTGTGTCCTCCACGGAGCTTTTTGAGTTCCAGACCCTTCTAGAAGCTTCCCACTGCGAGGAAATTGCCTGGAAATTGCGTTTAGGCTCCGAAATGGCCATTTTAACCCTCTTTTAAGCTCTAAAAATCCTGTTTTAACCCTGAAACTTAAGAGCTAAGTCTTCAAAACTCTATATAAGATCTCATACATCTCATATGAGATCACATCTTAACACACTAGACACTTGGAAGAGATACACTTGAATATACTTGGAGATACAAACACACATAGAAGCACATGCAAGAGAGATAAGTATACTTTGAATATACTTTCAATTTAGGTGAATTCTAGAGAGAGAAAATTATGAATTGAATTTAGATTAACTTAGGCTAATTAGACCACAATTTGAACATCAATTGCCTCCCTCAACTTCCATGGATGAGTGCTTGAAGAACACTTGAATAACACTTGAAGAAGAAGATCTTCAAATCAATTTTGGTCTTGTAATTGAGAATCCTCCAAGAGGTAAACACTATAGTTCATCTCTAATTCCTACTTTGTATATATAGATCTATAAGATTTGGATCTAACTTAGTTCTATTTCTACTTATTAGAACACTCATCTTCTTCCTCTCATGTTCTTCACACACTCACATAGTTAGATCCAAATCTCTTTGATTTTTATTGATAATTTACAATTAGAGATTGTTTTTCACTTTGATTTTCAATTTTGGTTTCATTCTTCAATTTTAGTTTAGATTCATGCATACATGATTATATATATATACATATATCTATTTTGAATTCCATGATGGTTTGGAAATATGATCTATGAGAAGGATGATTTCTATGTTCATACCTATCTCTTGATTATTCCTATTACCTAGAATTCCTATTGAATTTCATCTCCAACATGATATTTATAAGTCCCTTTGATCCTTGATCTAAAAGTTCTTCATAGAACTTGAGGGCTAAATTGATTGGGAATCATGATAATTAAGTTGATCTATGAGTTTGATCTCTCTAATAAGCTTCAACTATCACTAAAATGTTTTCCTCACACTTTAAAATGAACTAGATAAAAATTCAGCAAAGCAGATTGGTTTTGTCCATTAGATTTGGTCCATCAAAACCCATAGTTTGATGGATTTCAAATTTTCTGGGTAAACTTTGATGAATTAGCTTTCATCCGGTCCGTTTTGAGAGCTTTTAGGATTCATATACTATTTTTAGAAATTGTTGAGAAATCGGTTGACAGATTTGAACATCGTCTCTTTGTGCTTGAATTTCAGAAAATCTATAATAGTTATCGACGTTCCGCTTTTTGGGGATGATTCCTAACTCATATATCTATATGCCGATGTAAAATCGTGAGCATACGATCGAGTTAGGATCGTTTTCTAAGCGTTTAAAGTTGATACAACTATTCTGGAATTTTCTAAGTTTAATTACAAATATGATTATGTATACAAAATGGTCATACCTTGATCACTCAACAACAATTGATGAATAAAACTTGGTTTAGAAATCACCTAGGATAAATGGATGAGAGATCAAAAGCTTAAATCAACTTGGTTAACATGATTCATGAACTTCTATTATACTTCTATTATGTTTTGCATTCATTTGTCAAATGATACCAAATTTCCAGAATAACAGAGTCTGTTTAAAACACTTTTTCAGAAACCTTGTGATTACAGAATGTCCATGGGTTTATTTTTATCATATACTACAATGAAATAGCTTTCTTTTGACACCAAATAGAGCTTCATATGATTTTTGTAGATTTAATTATGATTTTTTCAAGAACAGTGGACAGTCCTGATCCACTGTTCCCAAAACATTTATTTCTCAAACAATAAAATTGATATTGAGGTCCCACTTTTTGGAGAAGTTCCCTAAGACATGTATCTAACTTTCTGTAAAAGGGTTTTTATCCAGCTCATGTTTAAGACCTCTTTTGATAGGATTCATTAGAGGTTGCTGAATCTGGAAATTTGATTGATGACATGTTTTCTTTGTTTATCATGCATATCATTTGTTTGCTTGTATTTTTGCAATGCTTTGGGTATTCTTTGGTGTCTTAGTGCAGAGAATTAAGTGCCTCGGACCCGGACTTCGATTTGTGGTTTGCCTCGTCTACATGTGGCTTAGTGCCCATGTATCATGTACTATCTCTATCCTTTCTCTTAGAATTTTTCTAGGTTTACAACTTTGATTTCAACGACACATTTCCTTTAGGATAAGTCTCCGTTTATATGATTATTTGTTAGAGACATCTTATCTAGGATTGTTGCATGATTGCATTGCACGTTTACATTCTTTTTGCTTTCGCGACTCCGCTTGAGTCAACCAATGTAAGTCTTCTCGTTCCCTTTACATATCATGACATGTTTACTTTATTTGCATCGGTCCCGGGCGGGACTAGCCACTGTGAGTATACTTCTCCCTTGTATTGCATGAGCATCCGCTTTCTACTTGATTTAGTCTCTTGAAATGATTTTCATTAGATGTTTCTTTTTGCCATGTATATATCTATCTAGTATGTTTGAGGAAACAACATCTATTATGAATTAATAACAAGGATATTTGAATCAAGGCCTACCATTCGGTAGGGCGAGGAGGGGGTGCTTTAGTCCTGCTTGGGCTCCTTCCCCTCTCGTACCAAGACCCCCGAACCTTGTTTCTGGTAATGAAGGGCGAGTAACCTTATTCAATTTTGGGCGAGTCAAGCTTGGGTTTCCTAATTCCCGATAAAAATTAGGTGGCGACTCTTTGTCTCTAGGATCGCGTGAGGAAGTCCTAGTTTTCCCTGAAGTGTGCTCCTTGGGATCCGTCCCGGGACACTATCGAGGGAGAGCGTCAGGACCTCCTCCTCCATTCGCGACGGTCCACAATCTGGCGACTCTGCTGGGGATTTGAACATGAAACCGATGGTTTCTTGTTCTTCGAGGGTTTGACTTGAGCCAAAGAATATCCTTGTTATTAATTCAATAATCATGTTGTTTCTGCCTGCATTTGCACTTGCATTGTTCTTTCACCGCGACTGCTTGAGATCATTGCCTTGAAGATAGAGGGCCCTCTTTCCTCTATTTGTCAAGAGTTTTGGTAGCATGTAGTCACCGTTAGCCTTGTACCGCGTGCGGTATATAGAGCCCATGTGTGAACGGCACGCCCTCGGGGAGGCGGTCAACCACACCGTTGAGCTTGCTAATGGACCCTTTATGAGACTAAAACCCGGCCTTTGCATATAGTTTCTATAGAACCCTTCAAATAGGATCTTGATTATCATCTTTGATTAGGACAATGTGATGAATTATTTGCGCTTGCCCGTAAGGGATTATGTGGATGATGAGGACGTGTATGCGAAGGCATCATCAAACCTTGTATGGTGGATTCCTCTAGGGTAGTATGGTCTTTATCCGAACATCCAATCACTATTTGAGGACAATTTTGAAAATTTTTGAAATTATAAGCACTTCTTTGAAAAACCCCAAGTCTTTCGAAAATTCCAAGAATATCCCTTTTGAAAATTTGCTTTGAGATTCACTTTCACAAAATCTTTCCAAAATTCTCCTTAGATTTTAGAGAATTTCAAAATTCCTATTTCCAGAAATCATGATCACACTTTGATGATTCAATTTCAAATTCTCCTAGATTTTAGAGAATTTCAAAAAAAAAAAATTTTACTTTGGTCTTCAAGAAATCATGATGATTCAATTTCAAAATCTTCCTCTCAGATCTTAGAATTTCAAAATTCCCACCTCAATTTTTAAGAATCATGATTTCTCACCACAAGCATTGATGGTTCAAAAATTCTTTTGAAAATTACAAATCTCCCCATCTCTTTCAAAGATTTTCATGAAAAATTTCAATTTTCAAACCTGAACCATCAAGAATTTCAAAACTCAAAATCCTTGGATAATGATTGGATTAGTAGGGTGATTAGCATACTCAAGGAATCCTATGTGCTTATGTGTTGATATGCTAGGTCTAAGCTAGATTAAGGTGCATTGCATTTAGATTAGATTGCATTTCATCTGCATTGCATGCACTACACGAGCATTGCATATACGACTCACGAGTGCGACGCCTCTAATATACTTTTAAAAAAGAAAAGTTTTGTTTTCCTCAGAATTTTGAAAGCTTGAAAAGATTTCTTTGATTTTAAGAAAAATGTTTTTGAAAAAGGAAATGATTTTCCATTTATGATTTCCATCTTTGTAAATCCACCTTCTTATATCATTCTTTGAAAAATTCTTTTGCAATAAAGATACCTGATTATTTGAAAATCCCTAAATAAACCAGATAAGAAAAGATAGGACCGAAAAGTTGTACTCCTTTCTGGGTCAGAGCTCCGAACAGCCGTTTGATCAGATCAGGGTTAGAAGAAGGAACAGCCGAGTCGACTAAGGTTGAAGATATGACATACGAAGCGGATATGGAAGCCAGATTGGCCGCAATGCAAGCTGCCTTGGATCAGAGCAGGGAGCAGAATCGAGAACAACTTGCCACTATGATGAGAATGATTGAGCAGCTAACTAATCCACCACCACCACCTCCAGAGCATCATGAAGAAGAAGATTTTGGGGAGACAGTTCAACCAAAGGTTCAGCTAGATCAGGAAATTCAGGACAAGTTGGCCAAGATCGACAAACTAGAGAGTGTGATCAGAAAGAGCAAAGGGGTGGATGAGTATTTGTTCGATGTTGAAGGGTTGTGTGACGCTCCAAAAACCAAACTCCCAGAGAAGTTTAAGATGCCGCATATTGAATTTTTCAATGGAACTTTGATTTCTGAAATACGCAACTTTGATTTCTGTTGAAGGGTGGATGAGTCTTCAGTATACTGAAATACGCAACTTTGATTTCTGTACGGATCGCGCGAGCGCGACATTTAGGACTTCGCGCGCGCGGATCGCGCGAGCAATTTTCAGTTTCTCGCGCACGCGACTCGACTTTTTCAGCTTCTTTCTTTGTGCTTTTTCATCCTGTTTAGCCTGGTTTTGGTGATTTCTTCCAAATCCTGTCAAAAACTAGAAAACGAAGTAAAAATATACAAAAATAGGATAAAAAGGAACTAACAGATGCTCGTTAAGGCATATAAATAGGATTTGTTCTCTCCCGATCAGTAACCATATAGAACCCCTTTCAACCGGTCGAACTGCCTCGTTCGACTGGTCGAATGACCCTTTGGCAGAAACCCTTCCCCTTTTGGCAGAATTTGCCTAAGGGCCAAACGACCCTCCTAAACTTGCAATACTTCCATTCTAAATCTTCCAACCGGATATATGAAAATAATCTATAAATAAGATTTAACGATAATAATTATTAAAATACGATATTAATATACAAGGTTGGGCTTAGCAATTAAAAATCACCTTAACAAAGCGATACCAATTCTATGAGTATTAAAATCTTGAACGCTGTCAAATATGTATACATATAATAGTACATGCTACATAAATAATTACAGAAATAAACTCATAAGTACAGACATAAATTCGGGGATCCATTTTGTGTATATAGGAAATTTGCAGGCATTACAATATATATATATATAAGAGTGTATGTGTGTGTGTGTATGGATGTGTGCATGTAACAATATTTATATACCTCTCTCTCCTCCCAACTCTCTGGTTCTGCAAACACACACAAACAAACAAGCACAAAGTATATATATATATATATATATAGGGGGTGGGGGTGAAGGTGGATGTGTTTGCTGAAACCTGGTGATTCGAGGTGAAAAGTGCATATTTATAGTGTAATACATGGTCCTTTATGCATACTTTTATCCCCAAAATCCCTATATTTAGGTGCATTCTAATAACAATATTCTTTTTATTGTGTTAATGCTTAAATATATGTTTTTTCATTGTTTTACAGGTATTAGAATGCAAATCAACGAAGTGAAGCTAAAGAAAGTGATTCTGGTGAATAGAACAACGGAAGTAGCTGGGAAAATGCCAATTTTCACAATGAAGACTTCCGATTTGGAATATTTTCCTATAAATACAAAATGTAGATCTTTAAGTTACGGTCGCGTGGCCACAAACGGAAGGTCAATCCGACGTCCGAGTGAAAAGTTATGGCCATTCTCCCATCGGTACGCAGAGTTGTCAAAATCAGAGAGTTCAATCGATTGAGGAGAGTTCAATCGATCGAACCTTCGATCGATCGAACTTTATTTTCATCCAAAAGTTGCGTAAACTCTGCATGAATCCTATATATAAGTCATTTTGACGCCAGACGAAAGGAGGACGCTCCAGAACGCAGAAAACAGCAGTTTAGGGTAGTTTTAGGGTTAGATTAGGAGTAGGTTAGGTTAGATTCATGTTATTTTTCATCTTTTCCATTGATTTATTGAAGATTATTGAAGATTCAACTTTATTTCAAGTTATTTACAAGTTTATTTCAGATTATTTACATGTTTCTCTTATCCTTTTTCTCTATTTGATTGTTTATTAGTTTAGATACTTTGATTACTTTAGTTTACTACTTCTGTATTAGTTTAATCATGTTTCCGTAGTTTAGACGTTGGAAATATGTGATGAAATATTGATTCTTAGCCTCTGCCATGCAATCTTTAGAAAATCTAGGCTCGATCGATCGAAATACCTTCGATCGATCGAACTAGAGCCATAGTCAAGCGATCGAAGACATTTCGATCGATTGAAGGATGATGATGTCCGATCGATCGAGAGCGCTTCGATCGATCGAACTTGCTAATTCCTGAGATGATTCTTTTTAAGCATTCCATGACTTTCTGTTTTAGAAATCTTTCATCAAATTGTCCTTATAAGCTCAGTTTGTCACAATAGTTTTTAGAACTTAAAGCCTTAGGGCTATTTTCTTCAATAACTTTTGAAAACCACTTTGAATGCTAACACCATTTAGAGTGCAAGTAATAACCATTGTTTTAAACTGTCTTCTAAGTATTTTAAATCACTTGTGATGATATAGTCCCGGTCATGACAGGGCTATTGATTCTTTATCTTTAGAAAAATACGGAATACTGAAAAGGGATGTACTCCATAGAACGTTAATGAATTTGCATGGTAGATGGTTAGGATCAATGTGGATTCACGTATTTCCAACACCTTTAGTTTATATGTTTAATTAGTTATGTTTCTATAAGCTTTAGTTTATTATTTAGTTTAATTTAATTAATTAGGATTTGTTAGTACACCTCCAATGATTCATTCTTATTTTCTTTTTCTTTAGGTCATAACTTAGTAGATATTCTTCTTATTCCTTCCCTGTGGGATCGACCTGGACTTCCAGTACTATATTACTTGCACGATCACCTACACTTGGGTGTTGCACAAGAGCGCACAACTTTTTAGTCGTGTCAAATTTTTGGCGCCGTTGCCGGGGAAGGCAACTAGGTTAGGATTTTACTAAGTTATTCCTAATTTTTCTTACATTAAAAAAAAAAAATTGGACTTTTTCTCTCACAAGATAAAAAAAAAAAAAAAAAAATTCAATTGTTTAAAAATTTTTTTGGGTAAACATGTCTTATTCATATTACCCTCCATACAACACAAACATCATGAATAGGTACACACTTGAAAATCAAAATAGTTATCCCCCAAGTTGGCAAGCACCCACCTATGACGCGCACTATCAACCTGATTGCTACCGACAACCACAATGGGAAAACAATAGTGGTAGGCCCATATATTATCAAACATATCAAGAACCTCTACATGGAGAGTTCTATCAATCACAGTGGGGATATGACCAAAACAATAGTGTAAGATATAATAGTAGTTCCCACGATTATCAAATGCATCAAGACTTTCCTTCTGGCGAGTCTTGTCCACAAACTCAATGGGATGGGAATTACTATCAACAACAATGGGGCGAAACTTCATATAGTAATAATGAGGAGAATAACCAAGTTGAGGATAATGGTATGCTAAAATTGCTGCTTAGTGAAATGAAAAGGCTAGATAGTGCACTTGATAAATTAGAAACTAGATATCAACAAGCATATGCTAGCCAACCTTTAGAAGACTATATCAATCCTTCAACACTACAACCTAAATTTCAAGACACTAACAATGGAATGGAATTAGAGGACAATCACGGGTTTATACCGAATGAGGTTAACAAATCACTCGAGAAAGTGATAACCCAACAAGAACTCCAAAACCAAACCATTGAGCATGAAGTTGTAGAACTATCTTCTCCTCAATATACAACCCTAGACAACAACTCCTTCACTGCTTGGATAAAGTTGCACAATTCCTTTGTCCAGAGAACCTCAATAGATGACATATATAGTGAGGAGAGTTACGAGGATGAGAATAAGGTTTTACAAGATGATGAGAGTTTAGGTGACTGCACGCAATTAGGAAAGGATGAGTCCCCTGTTGACTCTACCCCTACCTGTGATAGTGACCCTAGGGAGGACATAAAATCTAAATCTGATTTAGATATATGTGATATTCATGAACCCTCACCTCTTTCGGCCGAAGAGATGGTGTCACCAAGTTGCCCATCACCTATCCTCTCTATTAATCAAAGCTCTCATCCCGAGCTTGAAAGTTATGTGTACCCCAATATTGAACAAAATGAATGTGTTGTAGAAGAGAATGATAAGGATTCTAGCACATGTACTTCACCAAATTTTAAATTTCAAAATTTTGTGAGAGAGGACTTGGAAAATATTAGGCCCACGTTAGATGATCTTAAACTTCAACAAGAAGCTTGTAATCTTCTAGACTGCTTAACCTTCTTAAGTAATAATGACATTGAGGCCCAAATAGATAGCTTCATCCACGTCCAGTCCAAATCAATGTACATAGAACAGAAATCCAATTCATATGATCATATCTCTATAGATTCTGTTCTAGAACAAAAGGAGGGTAATGAAGCTAAATTAGAACATCACTTAGACCCTACCCCTTTTATCGAACCGTGGCCACCTCCTTGTATTAAAATAGAGGCTATTAAAGGAAATACCAACACCAAAGATCGTTTCTCGCGTATAATTCCTAAAAAGTGTGGTATACCTCTTATAACTGTCTCCAACAAATTTAGAGGCCATAGGTTTTGCATCATCTCCTCTGACCTTGAGCCTGACATTAGTTGGGGGGAGTTGCATATTTATGAGGATCCCTACATTCTTTTCACTATTAAATTATTTCATTGGGAAGATCCTTAAAAATTTCGGTTATTACTTTATGATAAAAATCTTGATTAACCGAGGTTATTTACTAAGTAGTTGTATTATTTTCTGTATTTTTCCTTGTTGCTACTAATGATTTTGCAGGTAACTTAACAAAGAAATAAAAGAAAATAAAAAAAAAATCTGGATATTAACGTCTCGAGGTAACATCCTTCCTTCTCTCGCTTTACTTTACATGTCCATGTGCTTAGTTTAGAATATTAAGTACAATGTTTAGTTTTAGTTGGGGGGTGTAAGTCATTGCATGCCTCGTTTCTTTCTTTTTATGCTTTAGTGTCATGTACCTGTTTAGCAACATAACTCAGTAAATTAAAATTATCAAAAAATTTATAATTTTTTTTAAAGATAATAAAATGGTTCTTGTATTTCTCTCATAGTAAATGTAGTTAGTTATGATGCATTAGTGCTATTTTTTGTATGTTATTAGTATGTGATACACAATGATAGTTTCTTTACTATCTTAGTTATAGTATATTTTGTGCTTTTTAATCTTCAAACAACTTTCAGCACATTGTGACAACCTTGTACTTAGCTAAAATGGATTAGTAAGCATAGCTTAGGTGTCTTGAGAGACTGTAGTGGAGATTAATAACCCAAGTGAGTTTTTGTGCCATTTTTTATTTTTGAGGGTTTTATAAATTACTCTTACTTTTTGAAAAGCGTTGTAATTCGTTGAAAGTCTCAATTTTCTTCATTTTGACTGATTACTAGAAGAGAACGTTCAGGATTTACCAAAATTTAGAGCTTTTGAATTTACTGAAATGAATAATCCTATGAACTTAGAAGATGATTTAGGCCATCTTTTGACCTTACATGCAAAATAGAGCCTTGGCCTACTTCTATGCTATTCCTTTACTTCACCCTTTGAGCATTATCATATTTACCTTGTTTACACAATCCTAAAGTCAATGCCTAACTCAAAATTAGAGTTCAAGCCTCAGTTCTTAATTTAGGAGTGATTGGGATGTGTTGTCTTGACAAGAAATTTGTTAGTGTGAATAAGGGAAAGTTGGCAAAGAAAAAAAAAGAAAGAGAAAAAAAAAATGAAAAGAAAAGCATGAAAAAAAAAGAAGAAGAAAAAAGAACAAAATATGCCAATGGTTGTTATAAAAGAAAAAGAGAGAGAAAGAGAAAGAGAGATTGGAGATGTGGGTAAGTTTGAAAAGTTGTAGTAGATATTCCAATCACATCCTTGGACCCAATTGAAAATCACAAGCCTTTTTCTTCTTAATTGAACACATCTTTTTCCAAAACCTGATGATTTTAAGTAAATTGGATTTGAAGTTAAGGTAATGAGAGAGTTCTCCACGGTATCTCCCTCTTTTAGTGAAAAGTATCCATTCATGAGACTTTATGCACTAAAATGTTCGTTTTTCTATTTAGATATGAGAAGCATTAGATTCTATTTACATTTAGTCTTTATAGCTTCCATATCATGAGTGATAATTATTACACTTAATTCAGAGTGATTTCATCTTGAGAATGTAATCCCGGTGAGAGTTGAGTCAAAATGAACGTCTTGATAGCATCTTAGGTTATACAAGCTTTGAAATTAAAGTTTTGTATTTTAGTTGTCTATTCACATACACACTTGAAGATTAATAGGCATAGAACATTCTAATGACTTTGATAGTAGATTAACTGTAATGTGTGTGTTGTATTGCTATAGCTTACTAGAGAGTTTCATGAGATTGTTGAGCTTAACTATATTGCTAAATGAGAGGAAAAAAGTTTCTTAAAAACATTTAAATGAGAACCATTACCATAACCATGAATTTTGTGGGTAGATTCACTGCAAACCCTCACGAGATAACACTCGTCCACTAGGGGGAACCTAGGGGTTTAAAGGCTTTTTGAATAGGCTAAATGCAATCGCGATTCCTGCGAAAGTGAGTTAAGATTTTTACTTTCTACTGTTTTCAATTTTTAGAGTTAATTAAACATTGCTGTAGTTCGCTTCATTGCTAGAGACTAGCAACGAGCTAGTTGGGGTGTGTGATTCGAGGTGAAAAGTGCATATTTATAGCGTAATACATGGTCCTTTATGCATACTTTTATCCCTAAAGTCCCTATATTTAGGTGCATTCTAATAACAATATTTTTTTTATTGTGTTAATGCTTAAATATATGTTTTTACATTGTTTTACAGGTATTAGAATGCAAATCAATGAAGTGAAGCTAAAGAAAGTGATTCTGGTGAATAGAACAATGGAAGCAGCTGGGAAAACGCCAATTTTGACAATGAAGACTTTAGATTTGGAATATTTTCCTAAAAATACAAAATGTAGATCTTTGAGTTACGGTCACGTGGCCATAAACGGGAGGTCAATCCGAGGTCCGAGTGAAAAGTTATGGCCATTCTCCCATCGGTGCGCAGAGTTGTCAAAATCAGAGAGTTCAATCGATTGAGGAGAGTTCAATCGATCGAACCTTTGATCGATCGAACTAAGCTCGATCGATCGAACTTTATTTTCATCCAAAAGTTGCGTAAACTCTGCAGGAACCCTATATATAAGTCGTTTTGACGCCAGACGAAAGGAGGACGCTCCAGAACGCAGAAAATAGTAGTTTATGGTAGTTTTAGGGTTAGATTAGGAGTAGGTTAGGTTAGATTCATGTTATTTTTCATCTTTTCCATTGATTTATTGAAGATTATTGAAGATTCAACTTTATTTCAAGTTATTTACAAGTTTATTTCAGATTATTTACAGGTTTCTCTTATCCTTTTTCTCTATTTGATTGTTTATTAGTTTAGATACTTTGATTACTTTAGTTTACTACTTCTGTATTAGTTTAATCATGTTTCCGTAGTTTAGACGTTGGAAATATGTGATGAAATATTGATTCTTAGCCTCTGCCATGCAATCTTTAGAAAATCTAGGCTCGATCGATCAAAATACCTTCGATCGATCAAACCAGAGCCATAGTCAAGCGATCGAAGACATTTCGATCGATTGAAGGATGATGATGTCCGATCGATCGAGAGCGCTTCGATCGATCGAACTTGCTAATTCCTGAGATGATTCTTTTAAGTATTCCATGACTTTCTATTTTAGAAAGCTGTCATCAAATTGTCCCTATAAGCTCAGTTTGTCACAATAGTTTTTAGAACTTAAAGTCTTAAGACTATTTTCTTCAATGACTTTTGAAAACCACTTTGAATGCTAACACCATTTAGAGTGCAAGTAATAACCATTGTTTTAAACCATCTTCTAAGTATTTTAAATCACTTGTGATGATGTAGTCCCGGTCATGAAAGGGCTATTGATTCTTTATCTTTAGAAAAATACGGAATACTGAAAAGGGATGTACTCCATAGAACATTAATGAATTTTCATGGTAGATGGTTAGGATCAATGTGGATTCACGTATTTCCAACACCTTTAGTTTATCTTCTTAATTAGTTATGTTTCTATAAGCTTTAGTTTATTATTTAGTTTAATTTAATTAATTAGGATTTGTTAGTACACCTTCAATGATTCATTCTTATTTTCTTTTTCTTTAGGTCATAACTTAGTGTGGATATCGCAATTTTTGTTACCCACAGCTTTTTCTTTTAAAGTTCTTTTAAATTTCAAATTCAAAACAAATGAGTCGCCACTTAATTTTTTAAGGAAAATTAAGAAACCATTTTAAAGCAGCTGATCTTTTGCGAAACCAAAGATTAGACTAGGTCCGGGGATTATGGAATGAGAAGGGAAGGAGCCCATCGGACTAAAACACCCCTTCTCATCCTATCTTGCGATAGGCCTCTACTCAACATCCTTTTAATTGAATTGTTAATTTAAATGTGCCCTCAACTAATACATACGTATAGATATACATTATAAAAGCATGTCCAAGGGGTGTAAAATTGCTAATGACAAAATATCATTCATAAGCCACATATTCCAAGTAGCAAGCAATATGATATGTAATAGGGAACAAGAGAACTTACCCGGGATCCAGCATCGATATTAAACGTGCAATGCATACAAACAAAATAAAATCCTAAAAGAGTCTCTAATCACATGTATTCACATAAAGCAAATCCTAATTCTACAGTGTCGCGCATGAGATTGAAAAATCGATAAAATCAAGAAATTACAATAAACTCGAAAGGAATTCAAGAAGTCGTACCTTGATAGCGCTACAAAACAAATGGTTAGTTCACATGATATACAAGATATGAAGTTGGAAATAACAATCCTAAATTTCTAGCTCAAATCTATCAAATTTAATTAGATCTAAAGCAACTAAATCCTAATTACAAGTGTCAAACCATATGGATGAATATATACATGAACAAAAATAAATTATGAAATACCCAATCATTTAGATCACTTAAACTTTGAATTCAAGCTTAATTAAACATGGTTTGGCCCTTAACTCATGAAAATATCATCTAAGCCATTATTCATAAGATTGGTTAAAACTATTGCAGAATTCTGAAAATTGCTGAGAGCAGATCATAACTTTAAAAAAATAAAAAACATGGATCCCGTGGTTTGATCTTGATGAATTTTGGACACAAGATGCCTCTGTGTGTCTAGTTGCTAACCCAAAAAAGAAATCAAAGTTCCAACGGTTGGATCTCCGGGAATTGGACAAAAATCAGACATCACTCAGTATTCTACAACCTTCTTTCCAGAGTTCTTGCACGATTTTCTAAAACTAGCAAAAAAATCAGAAATGCTTTGTTCTTTTTAGGGTGACTTCCTAACACATTAATCTACTTTAAAAAAATTATTTTGGGTCACAAATACTTTATTAAGGTTCTGATTTACTCATTTCAAAAGAGTGTTACTGTTCTGAAACTCTGGACAGATTGTAGTGACTTTACAAAACTCATGACCAAACCACTTTAAACATGAAATCTCCTTAAAACAAAATTTACAGTGGTAAAATATTGTGTTATTGAAATTTTCCCGTTAGTTTCACTTGATTCCAACGGTTAGATTTCGAACCAAAAATCTTTGATCAAAACCGGTTTATGAATCCACTGTTTCATTGTCAAGTTCCACTTTTATTTGTTAACCCCAACTATTGAACCATGAAGTTGGACTTAAACTAAACCATTTTCTCCTACCATTTGATGGTCATTGGAGGCTAAAGATCTTCATATTTGTAGGTTTCAAATGAAGTATGAATGGACTTCATGAAACCTCAAGATAATGAACCTAAACCATGGAGATGGGCTTAGACTCAAAACTACTTTCTCCTACCATTTGATGGTCATTGGAGATGAAGATATGACTAATACTCATGAGCCTTGAGCAAACATAGCTAAACACTCATAGGTTTTCAAGGAATATAGAAAGGGATTCCATGAAACCTTAAGTTAGAGAATCCCAAACCATGGTAGAGGTTTAGATTCACTTACTTACTCTTATATGAGGGATGATCAACCTTGACCCTCATGGGAGAGCACAAGCTCACATGGAATCAAAGGATCCAACTCATGAGACTCAAGTGACGTATGGAAGACTTTTAAGAATCTCAAGAGAGAAGTATTAACAAAAGAAAGAACTAAAAGAAAAAAAATGCAACTAAAGTTTGCAAATTTCCTAATAAAACTTCTAAAAAAGGTTAATCAAAAGACCAAAAGTTCAAAAGAGTGAAGAAAAATAAATTGTGGTTAGAGGATCACCTCCAAACTATCCTCAAAGCCTCTCTCCTTTGAAGATCTTCCAAGCTCTCCTCTCTAGTTTTCCAAAACTCTCTCTTTTCTCTCTTCAAATATGTATTAGTGTAATGGTATATTCTTCTTGCATGTTGTTGTTGTTCCAAGGAAGATACTCCTTCTTTTATAGATAAAATTACCAAGTATTTTCAGTGAATTCGGAGTAAAAGACAGGTGTAAATGTCTCATTTGGTGGTACAATACGTACTTCCTGAAAATAGGCAGATTGCTGCACAGGGCGGCAGTCAAAAATCTCTTGCGGCATTCACGGAGTACCGGCAGTCAGTGGATGCCGCAACGGCACTCCGTGAATGCCGCGGCGGCATTCCATGACTGCCGCGCGACACTTATTGAGAGCCGCGGAAAATTATTAATGGCCGCGTTTTAGTCAGCCTTACTTTATCAATTTTTTATTTTTATCCGCATACACATACGTATTGTACCACAAAATACGGACTGTTAAAGCAAACGGCAGTCAGAAATTGTCGATGGCACTTAGTAAATGCCGGACTGGCATTCTGTGAGTGCCGTCCGGCACTCACCGAATGCAGTTCGGCACTCTCTGAGTGCCGCAAAATTCTGCCATGTGCCGATTTTTGTTGTACTTCCCCTTTTAGGTCTTTTTCTTTCTCCTTTTTCTTAAAAAAACTTATTTTGGAAGATTTTTTCCAAAAGTGATGTTTTATACCTGAATTCTCCTAAATACCTGGTATTTCAATCTGTGAAAATTTTACCGCGTTTGGGGAACTTTTTGAAGAGCTTGGAATACTTCGAATCTTTCGGTCCTTATCATCATTGGACGTGGAGGTGACGCTCTCCTAAATTCGACGGTCGGTCAAAATCGGGGTGTCTACAGTTTGCCCCTCTTTGACAGAGCTTGTGGGGCAACGCGTCCTGTAAGTGAATGTCAAAGCTTGTGTGAAGACAGGCCTTTTGACCCGACCGTCGGTTTTAGGAAAAACAAAACGCGTTGCAAAAGTAAACATGCGCGCGGCAACGGTTCACACTGGTCGTGCTCAATGGTGAGCTTCCTACGTATCCATTCAGGAATCAGACCGAGACGTAGTTCGGGCACGGGGTCGAACACACATAAACGCAAGTAGTCACACGGATGGATGCACCTTTCCTATCGTGATGCGCATGCTATGTAATGGTATCCATGAATGGACCTGGTTATGTAAGCGTTCTGCTTATCATGTCTTCTAATTCTTTGACTGATGCGAAAATCTATTACGGGGGGTCATGAAGATGCCTTTGATTTTATTACGATGGTTAACGCAAATCTGTTACGTGAACCGAGAATGTAAATCCGTTACACTTTCCAAAACAAGGATCAACGTAAATATGTTACGTGGATCGAGAATATAAATATGTTATATTCCCAAAACAAGGGTCGACGCAAATCTATTGCGGAAACCGAGAATGTAAATCTGTTACGCTCTCAAAACAAGGATCAACGTAAATCTGTTACGTGGACCGAGAATGTAAATCCGTTACACTCTCCAAAACAAGGATCAACGTAAATCTGTTACGTGGATCGAGAATATAAATCTGTTATATTCCCAAAATAAGGGTCGACGCAAATCTGTTGCGGAAACCGAGAATGTAAATCTGTTACGCTCTTAAAACAAGGATCAACGCAAATCTGTTATGTGGACCGAGAATGTAAATCTGTTACACTCCCCAAAACAAGGATCAACGTAAATCTGTTACATGGACCGAGAATGTAAATCCGTTACATTCCCCAAAACAAGGATCAACGCAAATCTGTTACATGGACCGAGAATATAAATTTGTTACACTCCCCAAAACAGGGATCAACGCAAATCTGTTACGTGGATCGAGAATATAAATCTGTTATATTCTAAAAACAAGGATCAACGCAAATTTGTTACGTGGATCGAGAATATAAATCTGTTATATTCCCAAAATAAGGGTCGACACAAATCTGTTGCGGAAACCGAGAATGTAAATCCGTTACACTCTCAAAACAAGGATCGACGCGAATCTGTTACGCGGATCGAGAATATAAATATGTTATACTCTCAAAACAAGGATCAACATAAATCTGTTACGCGGATCGAGAATATAAATCTGTTATATTCTCAAAATGGGGTAATCAAAACTTTGGAGCCCACAGACTCAGATCTATTCCAGTTCTGTCAAAATTTAGAGCTCTCGGGTCTAATCTTATCTTTATTTTCAAAATCTAGAGCCCACAGGTGCAAATTTACCTTAATTTTAAAAAATTGGGGCCCACGGGCACAAATTTGTTTCAACTTCTGAAGTTTGGGGGCCCGAAGGCTCGAATTTATCTTAATTTTCACAATTTGGAGCCTGCGGGCTCGAATTTATTCTAAAATTTTGAAATTTGTAGTCAATTTAAGCCTAAAAATGACCCCGGGGGCCAAAAGTGCAGTGAGGGCAAATTTTGGGGGGCTCAAGTTCAATTTTCAGGACCTGATTTGAATTTTGGGGAGAAATGAAGGATCTTTGAACCGACTTAACCGCGGCACACGCGTTTTTCTGCGGCATTCAGTGACTGCCGTACGGCACTTACGGAGTGCTGTTGCGGCACTCGGTGAATGCCGCACGACAGTTCATTGACTACCGTGCACAGAAAATTGAGTACCGCGTCTGAGCGGCAGTGGCTTAAACCGCCGGGTTCATTCATTTCGTTTCATTCTCTCAATTCTCTCCAACTCGAAATCTCTCTGGAGAAATTTTTCTCCCATCCTTTGTTTTCTTCTGTATTGATCTACGGTACTCACAGGTTAGTTCTACTTGATCAAAATTCGAATTATTCTCATTATTTCCTTATTTTTCTGAAATTTCCACGAATCTAACGCGCGAATTCTCTCTTTTCTTTGACAGATCATGGCGAGCGGTTCAGAGCGCAAGAAGAAGGCCAAGTATACAGCCACTAATCATCCCGATGCCACACTTTTGCTCCGGGACCCGGACGAGCACTTATCCGCCCGCGCGTTCAAGCGCGAGGTAAACGCTCCCCTTTTCAATTTTCTTCTTTTAGAACTTTACGAATGAAATGTATAACTTTGAATGTCTCATTTCAAATGCCATGCTTGTAGCGTTTTCACGCGTACTTTATTCAAGATTTTGCATTTCTATCTTACTTCCCATGAATATTATGCCTGATGAATCATAATTTATTATTTTTCCCATGTTTGTTGAACTTTCGGGCGTTCCACCTGTATCAATTCCCTTATTTTTCTTTCGACTTTTCTCAAGGATTTTTGAAAGCCGTTTGTGTTAATCAAAATTTCAAACACTTCTTGTGAATGAAGAGCCTTATGCTTGTGAATTTTTCCTTTCCATTTTTCTTAAGATTTACGATCGCGACGCTTTTTAATTGAAATTCCAAAACATTCCCCATGACTATTATACTTATGAATTTCCTTGAGCGTTCCAAACACCCTGTTATTATTCTAGGTTGATTCTGAATACTTGTAAACCTGTACTTCTTTCGAAACTATGCTTCCTTTGAACCTGAATTTGTTTTGAACCTTCACAAGTTTATATATATTTCAAAAATGTGAACAAACTTTTTTCTCTCTTTTTCTTTTTCTTGAAATCCTTCTAGGACATCGAGTGCTTTCTCTTATTATCTTGTGAACATCTGCTAGACTGAATGCAAACGAGTGCCATGCTTGTGACATTTCTGCGAGTATTTCTAGACTTTCCATTTCTTTCTCTTTTTTATTCATCTTTATTTCGCTTTTCCTTGTTTCCTTACTGCCATCTGATTATTTATTATTTTTATATATGTTTTTCTTTTATCCAATTACTAATATCAAAACTTGTGATTCTTTCTTGCAGCTGCAGCCCAAGGTGCTAAAGGGGCACGACAGCCTCGCCCACGGGTTTAAGTGGTACGGGGAGCTTAGTGAGACCATGCAGGGATTATTAGGGCTGTCGGCTTTGGAGACTTCGTCAAACTCTTGACGAAGAGCTCCAACGACTTGCTGCAGATACACGCATTGGCCGAGCGGTGGTGGGATACCACCAGTACCTTCCATTTTGACTTTGGGGAGATGATCATGACTCCCCTGGACTTCTCGATGATCACGGGGATTGCATTTGGGGGAGAGCGTCTACGGTATTTGGCGGATACGGAGTGGGACTCGGTGGATCCATTGTTGGGAGTTGTTCCAGAGGAGCCCTTGGTCACGACCAAGTGGTTCATGGATACATTTAGGGGCCAGCCGGGTTTTACCGATGAGCAGATGGCCCAGGGTTTTCTCATGTATATGCTGGGGTGCTCTCTGTTGAGCACCAAGGGTGATCGGGTCTCTGTTTCCTTTGTGGCGTCTCTGGAGCACCTGGACCGGATTGATGAGTATGGCTGGGCCGGCGCAGGGTTAGCCATCTTGTATCGGCATATGGGTGACATTTTCCGAGACAGACCGGCTTCCATTAGTGGCTATTGGAGAGCGTGGGAGGTATACCCTTTTCTATATGTCACTACTTATTACACCTTCAGAAACTTATTTAAATTGCGAGACTAACCTCTTCCTCTTCTTTTTTTTTTTATTACAGATTTGGTCCCACGAGTATCTACGCATGATATCCCACGAGACACGCGATGCTGATGCCCTCATCATGCCCCAGGGGCTGAAATGGGCGAAGGATAGAGTCGGGCGGAAGACCGGGGCCCACGATTTTGTTTCGTTCAGGAACTTCCTGACGAACCTAAGGGAACAACATGTTCATTAGCAGCCATGGCTTAGGGTGCTTCCTGATGCTCGTGCGGAGATCCGAGAGTCGCCTGGATATGACCCGACGAGGTGACTTCTTGATGGCCCAGAGGGCCAAGCGTGGTACTTGGGAGAGAGGGTGACTAGGCAGTCACTGGCAGCCCCCGGATTCTTCGTGCCATTCCCTCCTCCTGACTCTATGAGAGCCACAGACACACTCCAGGGCAGCGAGCTCACGGCTGCTCTGATGGGCTTGGGTATTCATGACTTTGTGGACCCCCCCACTGGATACCCAGCGTTCCGCGCTGCTAAGCTGATGCCGAACTTCCCTCTGATGGAAGTGACTCGGGTGAGTAAATGATTCCTCCATTCTTTTATGAGTTTTCTTTCACCCTTTATTTACTTGCTTTTTTTATTAATATTTTTTGTTTGTAGCCTGTTCCTGCTGCGGCTCGTCCTCCTGCCTTACCTGAGTGGGATTGGACCATGTCGACTGTCTCGTTCGGCGAGCCCTTCTTGACGACGATCCCCCGGCTCTCACAGGGCGCCCCTACTATTCCTATCCATTACGACGTCGTCCCGTGTGCTTACGCGGAGGAGGGCTTGACGTATGCCCACAGCATGCGGCAGTGGGTTCTCGGGCAAGAGTGGATGGTAAGAAACTTATCCCCGCCTTTCACTTTGACTTTGATTGCCTGTCCTTTTACTAATCTTTATTCTTGGTTCTTGTTTTTAGGCTGAGGGAGCTCGGGCGACTGCCGCGGCTCAGTTGAGGGTTCAGGTACGATCTTTATCCTTTTATTCTGAGTATTTCATTTGTCCTTTCAACACTTTTTGGATTCATCCTCTCTCATTTCAGGTGGAGGAGATCAGAGTCCTGTCCCTGCAGGTGGGGCAACTTCAGCAGCGGCTCCAGCAGTTTGGCATTCCCCTCAGTGACACTCCTGGAGAAGGCGGTGCTGGACGAGGCGTGGGGCGAGGCGGCGGTAGCGGTGGAGGCAGCAGCGGAGGTCGAGGCAGGGGTGGCAGTAGCGGTGGAGTCGTCGGCGGAGGCAGCGGGACAGAGTTAGAGGAGGAGCCCCTCAGGCGTGTGACCCGTCAGGCTCGAGGTCGGGGTCGAGGCTGACCTCGTTTTTTCTTATTTTTTATTTTTTGAGTGTCCTGGGAGGATGTATACTTTATTTATATGATTGTATATATACATACACTTTATTTCGATGGCGGCTTTAGGATACCTGGTAGGATAGGCCCTAGGATGTCTATTTTATATTTTCTGATTTTCATTATACTCATTCACCGTATGCGTGACCATAGCTTGGTCCTTTTATCATGCTGAAAACTCTTTTTCTTTCATGTCGTATGTGGGACCATGGCTTGGTTCCGTCTTTATTTTAATTTTGAATGCTTTGATCTCTTTTCTTATTGCACAATGAAAGTAAATAAAATGAATGAATGAATGTATTGGTCTTTGTTGCACGTGCTGCATGATGCGCACGTTTTATTGTTTTTCATCTAGTTTTTTTGTTTGCAGGTGGCTGAGAGTGTTACAAACAAACCCTGGCCAATGAAAAACCCGAAACTGCACTCAGTTAGGTCTCGACGGCACTCGGTGAGTGCCGCAGTGGCAGTCAGCGAATGCCGCGACGGCACTCTGACTGCCGCTGCGGCACTCACGGACTACCGCGCGGCACTTCGTCGAGTGTCGTTCTACTTTACGGAATGCCGCCCTGACTCTAGGCAGATCTACCTCTATTTATACCCTATTTTCTTCAAAACTCCGCAAAACACTACCTTCTTTCATTCTCCCCTATCTCAAATGGCCCCCATTAGCTCTCAAATCCTTTTCCCGTGGATGGATACCCTCTCTGGTATCGATAGGCTTAACTTCGAGTGTTTCAGGCTAAACGACATTTTCTCCTTCCGATGAATGATTCTAAACGAAAGTTTGCTTCAAGTCGCTGCCCGATGTTGGGATCCCTCGCTCCACGTCTTCCTTTTTGGTCATCAAGAGATTTGTCCTCTGTTTGAAGAGTTCAGTGCTATCCTTCATACTGACCCTTCCGCGGATCTGACTGTTCCTCCGGTGCAAGCCGGGTATGTTCAGGACTTGGCGGCTCTTCTCCATATATCCCGCGGTGCTACGGGCTCTTTCATTCATGACAGACAGGTCAACTTTGAGCGTCTCTCCTCGGTTTATGCTCTTGTTGGGGATCCTTACGACAGCGGGCATCAAGTTATACGGCATAGCGCTCTATCAATTGCTATGCTTTCTTACTTCCTCTTTCAGTCGTCCTCTGACATTCTCATACCCATTGCCTGCGGTTTGAGAGAGATGAAGAGTGCAGTCATGCTGATTCTTGGCGAGACTCTGATAGGTCTGGATCATGCCCATGCTACCGGGGCCATGTTATCTGTCGGGGCACCTTTTGTTTTGCAGATTTGGCTCATGGAGCGTTTGGACCTCTTTATACACCCTTCCCATCTTCGCGGGTCACTTCCTTACGATCGTATAGAGGTTCACAACTTATTTCAATTTGCCGATGCATGGCTTGGTTGGCTCCAGGGCCTCTCTTCTAGTGATATCTGCCGGGTTTGTCCGCAGTGGATTCATCGCTCTATTGCTATGCGTCTTCCTAGGCGACCTGGCATATGGCTGCCGGGCTTGCGTGCTACTACTTTCTACATTCCCGATCGGGTTGTCCGTCAGTTTGGACTTTTGCAGGATACTACTGAATCTGTGACTGCTGATTTCACCAGGGGGTTCACTTTGCGCCCTTCTAGTGTGAAGGCTTTCGTTGAGGCTTGGCACGGTAGGATGGCTGCTCCGTGCCTGAGGATTCCTGCTTCAACTATGCCTACTACCCAGTATCTTCTAGAGATCTAGGCCTTGGCTGCGACACGATAAAGTAGACGAAAACAGGGAAAAGCTTGCCATTTTACAAAATTTTCTGACAGACCCTGCCTACTCTTTTTACGCTTTTGAATGTGATCTCCTTTATTTTTTCTTCAAGAAGTGTTGTCATCTTTTAGGAAAGTTCTAACATGTTTAATCAAAGTGCTCACTCCTTCGATTAATATTTTATGAAGAATTCTTCTTTCAATGTCTTTACTTGGCTCTTTACTTCCCCCCCTTTTTTTGTTTAAAGCTTTACTCCTTCTATACCATGAATTCTCGTTTGTTTCTTTATAGTACTTATTTGATAGCCGGGTGATCCAAAGGGGGGGTCTTGTTTCTGGGTTCTTCGGCTATCAAACGAAGTTTGCCCCCTGGTTTTAGGGCTTCGAAGTGGTTCTGGGCAAACGCCAGTTTTGCTCCTAGTTTAGCACAGGTTTTTTTTGTATGGACCGAGGGCTTTGGAGAGCCCGCCTACTTATCCCCAAGCGGGCGTCAGGTCCCAAGTAGTTCGGCTTAAGGCTGCAAAGAAAAAAAAGTGTCAATCAGGCAATTATTTACTGACCGAACCGAGTAGGTTGCCTACGTATCCCCTAATGGGAATCAGGTCAAGCGTAGTTCATCAAGGTAGGAGGTTTTGAAAGAAACGATTTCAAGCAAAATATTTCTTGAGGCGATCGAGGTTAATCGGTTGCTTAAATTCAACCCCATCCAGGTCCATGAGATAGGCCGCCCCCCCAGAGAGGAGAGTCTTTATGATGTATGGCCCGACCTAGTTGGGCTTGAATTTTCCTCTGGGGTCGTAAACAGGCACTTTCAATTCTTTGAGGACCAGGTCACCCTCAGCAAGCTTCCTTGGGCGGACCTTTTTGTTTAAAGCACGGGCTATTCTCTTCTGATATCCACGAGTGTGGTTATTGCAGTCAACTTCTTCTCATCGAGTAACATCAACTCCTCATACCTTCCCCGTACCCATTCTGATTCGGTGATTTCACACTCTGCCAAAACCCTAAGGGAGGGTATTTCTACCTCGACTGGGAGAACGACCTCCATACCGTAGACCAGTGAATAAGGTGTAGCTCCTGCAGAAGTCCTTACAGAGGTTCGGTATCCCCACAAAGCAAACGGCAGCTTCTCATGCCAATCCTTATATGTATCCGTCATCTTCCCCAAGATTGCTTTAACATTCTTATTTGCTGCCTCTACTGCTCCGTTTGTCTGGGGCCTATACGGGGATGATTGATGGCGAGTGATCTTATATTTTTCCAGGAGTGGGATAACTTCTCCCAGGAAATGACTGCCATGATCGGAGATAAACTCATTCGGGACCCCATACCCGCAGATTATGTTTTTCTGGATGAAACTCACCACGTCTTTGGTTTTCAAAGTTGCATACGAGGCTGCCTCTACCCACTTTGTAAAATAATCGATTGCCACGATTATGTATCGGTGCCCATTGGAAGCCTTCAGAACTATCTCACCAATGATATCAATCCCCCATACGGAAAATGGCCAAGGGGTGGTCATGCTATAGAGCTGTGACGGCGGGGTATGCATCAGATTTGCATGAATCTGACACTTTTGACACCTTCTAACATATTCGCAACAGTCTTTGTCCAAGGTCGTCCAATAGTACCCCTGTCGGATGATCTTCTTTGCCAGCATGTGCCCGTTTATGTGGGGCCCACACACTCCCTCATGTATTTCCTCCATCATTCTTTTAGCTTCCTTCCCATATAGACACTCCAGATTGTACCCGGTGTAGGATTTCTTCCATAGCTTATCTGCATAAATCACAAATTGAGCGGCGAATCGTCGAATCGCCTTTCTGTCCTTCTCTGAGGCTCCTTCGGGGTATTCTCCTTCTTTGATGAACTTCCACACATCTTCATACCAAGGCACTTCATCTTCTCTTTCTATGGCCGCGATCATTTCAAATGATGGTTGATTCCTCACTTCTATGGACAGCAGGATCATGGCAGTTTTGGAGGGGATTTGGATCATCGATGCTAAAGTGGCCAAGGAGTCGGCTAGTTGGTTTTCTTCACGAGGAAGGTGGTAAAAAGAAATCTTCTTGAATCGCGCTTTCAGACTTACCAGGTAATCGTGGTAAGGTCTCAATTTCTCATGCTTTACCCTCCAATCCCCTCGGACTTGGGATATGATCAAATTGGAATCTCCGAAGACATCAATCTGTTAGACTTTCAAAGCCAAGGCTGCTTCTATCCCAATTATGCACGCTTCGTACTCCGCGGTGTTGTTGGTTGAGTTATACTTGAGTTTGACGGCTAACGGGGTAGGGGCCCCATCGGGTGCTATGAGAATGATTCCAACTCTGTAACCTAGTTGGTTGGCTGCTCCGTCGAAGTACATTTTCCACAAGTCATCCTTTACCTCCATTATTCTTTCATCCAGGAACTTGAATTCTCCCTCGTCCTCGGATTCTATAGCGAGGTCGGCTAAAAACTCAGCGACAGCCCTTCTTTTCACAGACTTGGCAGTGACATACTTGATGTCGAACTCAGCTAGCATCATGGTCCAGCGGGAAATCCTACTGGTCAAGACGGGCTTTTCGAATAGGTATTTTAGTAGGTCCATTCGGGATATCAGGATTACAGGGAAGGCTAGCATGTAGTGGCGAAGGCGACGGGTGCACCAAACCAAGGCCCAACAGGCCTTCTCCAAGGGCGAATACTTTAACTCATATCCGACCATTCTTTTGCTCAAGTAGTAAATGGCCTTCTCCACGTGCCCCTCTTCTCCTTCCTGGGCCAACATACACCCCATTGAATCTTCGGATACGGAGAGATAAAGCAGCAAAGGTTTCCCGGGTGATGGTGGTGACAGGACAGGTGGGTTTTGGAGATAGGTTTTGATCTTATCGAAGGCTTCTTGACGCAAGGTATCCCACTCGAACCTCTCTTCTTTTCTGAGTAACTTAAATAGCGGGTCGCAGGTCAAGGTGAGTTTGGAAATGAAGCGACTGATGAACTATATTATCCCCAAGAATCCTCTCAGTTCTTTCTCACTTTTTGGTGGGCTCATTTCGGTTATGGCTTTTATCTTGGTGGGGTCCACCTCTATTCCCCTCTGAGTAATGAGAAATCCCAATAATTTTCCAATAGTGACTCCGAACGTGCATTTTTGCGGGTTTAGCCTCATGTTGAACTCCCTCAATCTCTCAAAGAACTTTCTCAAAGCCTCTAGGTGCCCCCCCTCTCTTTGGATTTCACAATCATATCATCCACATATACCTCCACCTCTTTGTGGATCATGTCGTGTAGTAAAGTGGTGGCAGCCCTCTGATAGGTCGCACCCGCATTCTTGAGTCCAAATGGCATGACCCTATAGCAATATGTCCCCCACGGAGTGATGAACGTGGTTTTCTCCCTATCCTCGGGTCCCATGAGGATTTGATTATTCCCAGAGAATCCATCCATGAAAGATAGAAGCTCATGCCCCGCAGTGCTATCAACCAACACGTCGATGTGGGGTAATGGGAAATCGTCTTTAGGGCTTGCTCTATTTAAATCTCTAAAATCAACGCAAACCCTAACACGACCATCCTTCTTTGGGACAGACACAATGTTGGCGATCCACTCAGGATACTCGGTGACCATCAAGAATCCAGCCTTTAATTGCTTTTCAACCTCCTCTTTTACTTTAAGTGCCCATTCTGGCCTCATTCACCTCAATTTTTGTTTTATGAGTTTTGAATTGGGAAAGAGAGGAATGTGGTGCTGGACTATTTTTGGATCAATACCTGGCATATCGTTATAAGACCATGCAAAGACATCTTTGAATTCATTTAATAGATTGATTAGTTCTTTGCTTTCTTCATTGCTAAGCGTTGAGCCAATAAAAACATTTTGAGGGTTGTCTTCATTTCCCAGATTAATTGTTAGGGTGTTCTCTATGATTTTGCATGCAGATTCATTTTCTTTTTCAACTAATTTTTGCAATTCATTAGGTATTTCGCATTCATCACATTCATTAAGCGCATTCGAGTAGGCGGAATCAGTCATACTTTCATTAATTTTGTTAGGAGTGATTACAACAGACATAGACGCCTCATTTGGGCCATTACAGACTCTGGTGAGGGGGATACTTATCACTAGACTCAAAGACCCACTCCTTGTTGACTCCCTGCTTGAGCTCCATAGTGTTACAAACTGGCGGTCCCCTGGTTTCCGTCTTCTCTTCCTTTTCTGGCTTCGGCTCTTCTTCCAGCGCATCCTCATCATTCCCCTCCTCAACCTCGACTTCCAGACCCTTGTCTTTTTTTCCCTTTTCCTTCGGTTTTTACCCCTCCTTCGCTCAACAGGTTCTGCATGACCGGTCCATCCAGTACACCAATCCAATCGTTGACGGTAACAGACTTTTCAGGCATTTGCAGAAACGGGTCTTTGTACTTGGAGAATTCATGGGAGAAAAATATCTCAAACCCCGGCTTTAGACATTTATCTTTCTGGTCCATCCATGGTTCTGGGAAGTCGCAGAAGGGAAAATCTTCTCCTTCCTTTACGAAGTAACCGTTGAGTGTTTTTTGATAAGGGTCCATTGGTGCATCCGCTGTCTTCTTCTTTGCCCTCAATTCCTTCTTTGTCGGCTGGTACCCTAGGCCGTGAGTGTGAGTCTGAGTCGGAACGAGCGGGAATTCGGGCATGCCTTGATGATTCTTTCCTAATCCCATGCCTGGGAAGAAACCCATCTTTTTCATTATCCCTGCGACCACTGGACTGGCATACTGATCAAAATGGAGCGGTAGAAACTCTCTCGGCTTTCCCTCTTCTAACATGCTGATGAACTCGAACCCTCCTATTTTTGCTTCTTCTTCTTGCAATTGAAGTTCTAAGACCGGCGCGCTTGATGATGCTTCGGACGAACGAACCCAGCTGTCCCCGAGAATATCACAAACTTTATTCTCCCAGACATACTTAACCTTTTTATGGATCGTTGACGGTATAGCACCCAAACTGTCCAACCAAGGCCTGCCTAGCAACAGGTTGAAAGAAGCGGGGATATCGATGACCTGGAATTCAGCTTCTTTTCCGAAAGGGCCGATAACGAGACGAAGGAGGACTATTCCCATGACCGTTCTTTGGGTGTTGTCGTAGGCTCTTACCCTTTGCTCAGATGGTGTAAATGTTAACTCATCCAGGCCCATTCGCTTAGCCGTTCAGAAAGGACACACGTTGAGGGCCGACCCATTGTCAACCAGGCAAGCAGGCACGACGTTCCCCAAGCATTCGACAGTGACATATAATGGTTTGTTACGAACGGGCCCTCCTAGAGGCAAGTCATTTGATGAGAAGGTAATAGCCAAAGTTAGGATTTTGCTTATCAGCCCTATGAGGTCCTCCGGGGTGGTGTCGATAGACACTTCAGATTGGTTCAGAGCATCTAGGACCGCCTGCCTATGGCGTTTGGAGGCAATCAGCAACCCCCAAATGGTGATATTGGCCTGAGTCTTCTTCATCTGCCTTAGAACCCTGTCTTCTTCCTCTTCTTCATTCATCTTCCCTTTTCCTTTATCTAGATCTCTCCCCGGATAATCCTCCTCTTGCTCATGCGGTTTAAAGTGTCTGTCAGACCGAGTTAAATGACTGACTTCTTCCCTTGCCCACAGATTGTCAACTTTTGAATCAACTTTCAAAGTACCCTCCACCACCTCTGTTTCTTTGTCGCTCTCGTACCAAAGATCATCTTCTCCCTGGTTCTCATCTCGACTGTCACTCCCTTGAATTCACCAGTCTGACTGTCCCATTCCATTCTCCTTTGGCTGATCCTCCAAAGCACAGATTGTCAAATCCTCAGGTAGCTGGTATGGCTTTCTTGGTGTCCCAGCCTTAGTGATTAGCCTAGACGGATCGAAGGTTGCTTCTTCTATCCCCAAGAGATAAAGGCCCTGCGGTGGTGGCACGGATCGATGATTCGGAAGCGGATTTCTAGTAACATTCAGAGTTTTGGTGGGGGGTTCCAAAATTACCTTATTATCAATGAGGTCCTGAATCTCGTGCCTTAATCTCATACACCTATCCGTTGAGTGACCCTTCTGCTAATGAAATTTACAAAAGAGGTCCCCTTGAAAATTTGGCAGAAGCGGACTTGGTAGAAGTCGGGATTCCAACTGACGGAGATGCCCCTTGGCTAACAGCCTATCGAGGGCGGTTGATAGTGACACTTCCAAATCTGAGAACTTCCTTGGTGCTTTATCCCCTCCTCTCCTCGGTGCTATGTCAAATTTCCTTTCTGGTCCATTTAGTGCATTGACATCGGTGGGGGCAGAGTGACCTCCGGCTTGTCCTCCGTTAGATCCATAGTTTGGCCTCCTATACCGGTTTGGTTGCTCCTCTTTCTTGATTACCCCTTCTTGGATTGCATCCTCTATCCTTATCCCGACATTGAAAACCTCAGCAAAGGTGTTGATCGACTGGAATCTCATCTTTTCTTGGTACACTGGCTATAGATTCTTCATCAGCATTCGGATCTGGTCCTTCTCAGACGGCCTTTGCACAATTTTAGCTGCCTTTCCCCTCCATCTGCTCAGGTATTCGGCGAATGATTCTTTGCTCCCTTGCCTAGTGGTCTCCAGATCTCAGACAGTGACATCTAAATCTTGATTATACTCGTACTGTGCCACAAACGCTTTGATCACTTCCTCCCACACCCTGGTTTTGGTTGGTTCGAGAGTAAGATACCAGGATAGAGCAGCTCCAGTCAAAGTTTGTTGGAATAGGACCGCCATCATGGTTGTGCTTAAGCCGCTTGGTTGGAAAGCCCCAATACACATTCTTATATGACTGCGAGGATTGCCGGTCCCATCAAATTTGTCAAAAATCAGCATCTTAAACCCGACAGGCAGTGTCTCACGTACTCCGTCATACAACCCTTCTAGTTCCATCAGATAGGTATCAACTCCCTGAGCCTTGCACATCACCCTTTCCAACTTCTCTATTTTCTCAGTCAGTAACTTCTCCTTTTCAGCTTTCTCTCTGTCCCTGTTGGCCCGTAGTGCATCAGTCTGCGCCTCCTGATCATCAAACCAATCTCCCTCTCCTCCTTCCAAAGGTGGATCCATTACATGTGGAGGTCGACGATTTAGCTCTTCTATCATCCCCATCATGCGGTTCATGTTTTCGGCTTGTCGCCTCATTTGCTCCGCTTGTTGTTCTACCAGTGTTCTTAGCCCAGCCATTTCCTCGTTGTTTCTTTCCTCAGTCATGTTAGCGCCTTCTCTTCTTACCAGCCTTACCGTGGGATCCCTAAACCAGGCTTGACTTGATCTAGATGCTATTTTCGCTCCTACAGCAAATTTTGAAATTTTTCCTTTTAAAATCTCTTTATCTTCCTTTTATCATACAAAGACATTTAAAAACAAAAATCTTCCCTTTTGTATATCATGCGGATGCAATGCATGTGTGCGTGTATGCCTACTCTATATGCCAAAAAAGGAGAAAATCCTAATCCTAACACATATGCACGTAAGCACATAAGATCCTCACCCATGTCAAGTGCGCTAATTTCTCCTCTCATTGTGATCCTTACTACCCTCTCAAAGGTTGGACATTCAAAACTTTTTCAAGATTTATTTGAAAAGTAATTTTTTTGGATGATAAAAAGGTTTTTGAAAACAATGCTTGAGAATGCTTTTGAGGGTGTTAAACATTCTTTTATAAAAATGATTGGGTTTTTATTCCGAAAATCATTCTTCCCAAAATAATTTCAAGGATTTTCGAATTTATTTCTTGTGAAAGTGCTCAATTGAAAATATGCCTTAACAAAGGTTAGTTTGGGAATTTTAATTGAAAGGAGAAAAAGATTTTTTTTGTTTTTTTTTTTTGTTTTTGAAAGGGTGAATGAAAACCTTGGAAAAAGAAATTCTTTGGGTAGGGGGACCACATGACCGGATTATCACCGTACTTTTCATGAATTTGGATACATACAAGGTCAATGATGCTTAGCTAAACATGATATAAGAAGTATAATCTTATAATCAGGGTTCAGCATGTTCTCCAAATGTCGTGTAACACGGGGAGAAACTGCTAAAAGGTGATTAAAATATTATACATCTTTCATCATGCGAGTATCGTCATCATCTCAAGTAATCCCTTCCGGGCGTACAAAACTTCCTAGCATATAATCTTAATCAAGAGTTGATTTCTTAAGATTGAAAGGTTCTATAGAAACTACTATGCAAAAGCTGGGTTTTGGTCAAATAAGGGACCCTTGACACACATCCGATAGGATGCTTAATATACCAAATCATGGTATGAGATCAAGGGTGATCACACAGTCCCATGATGACTTGACCGACCGGGTTGCCCTGAGCCTCCAAGGTCATAGTTCCGTGCAATCGACTGGCTGGACATGCAAGTGAAATGCAACAGGCACACAAAATTAATGAATTCGATTAAAAGGACATTTTTCAAGTCTAATCCTCAAGTGAACCCAAAATCAGTATTCCTGGTCTGCGAAACCAGAGATTCTGGGTTCGATCCCCAGCAGAGTCGCTAGATTGTAGATATCGCAATTTTTCTTACCCACAGCTTTTTCTTTTAAAGTTCTTTTAAATTTCAAATTCAAAACAAATGAGTCGCCACTTAATTTTTTAAGGAAAATTAAGAAACCATTTTAAAGCAGATGATCTTTTGTGAAACCAAAGATTAGACTAGGTCCAGGGATTATGGAATGAGAAGGGAAGGAGCCCATCGGACTAAAACACCCCTTCTCATCCTATCTTGCGATAGGCCTCTACTCAACATCCTTTTAATTGAATTGTTAATTTAAATGTGCCCTCAACTAATACATACGTATAGATATACATTACAAAAGCATGTCCAAGGGGTGTAAAATTGCTAATGACAAAATATCATTCATAAGCCACATATTCCAAGTAGCAAGCAATATGATATGCAATAGGGAACAAGAGAACTTACTCGGGATCCAGCAGCGATATTAAACGTGCAATGCATACAAACAAAATAAAATCCTAAAAGAGTCTCTAATCACATGTATTCACATAAAGCAAATCCTAATTCTACAGTGTCGCGCATGAGATTGAAAAATCGATAAAATCAAGAAATTACAATAAACTCGAAAGGAATTCAAGAAGTCGTACCTTGATAGCGCAACAAAATAAAGGGTTAGTTCACATGATATACAAGATATGAAGTTGGAAATAACAATCCTAAATTTCTAGCTCAAATCTATCAAATTTAATTAGATCTAAAGCAACTAAATCCTAATTACAAGTGTCAAACCATATGGATGAATATATACATGAACAAGAATAAATTATGAAATACCCAATCATTTAGATCACTTAAACTTTGAATTCAAGCTTAATTAAACATGGTTTGGCCCTTAACTCATGAAAATATCATCTAAGCCATTATTCATAAGATTGGTTAAAACTATTGCAGAATTCTGAAAATTGCTGAGAGCAGATCATAACTTTAAAAAAATAAAAAGCATGGATCCCGTGGTTTGATCTTGATGAATTTTGGACACAAGATGCCTCTGTGTGTCTAGTTGCTAACCCAAAAAAGAAATCAAAGTTCCAACAGTTGGATCTCCGGGAATTGGACAAAAATCAGACATCACTCAGTATTCTACAACCTTCTGTCCAGAGTTCTTGCACGAATTTCTAAAAATAGCAAAAAAATCAGAAATGATTTGTTATTTTTAGGGTGACTTCCTAACACATTAATCTACTTTAAAAAAATTATTTTGGGTCACAAATACTTTATTAAGGTTCTGATTTACTCATTTCAAAAGAGTGTTACTGTTCTGAAACTCTGGACAGATTGTAGTGACTTTATAAAACTCATGACCAAACCACTTTAAACATGAAATCTCCTTAAAACAAAAATTACAGTGGTAAAATATTGTGTTATTGACATTTTCCCGTTAGTTTCACTTGATTCCAACGGTTAGATTTTGAACCAAAAATCTTTGATCAAAACCGGTTTATGAATCCACTGTTTCATTGTCAAGTTCCACTTTTATTTGTTAACCCCAACTATTGAACCATGAAGTTGGACTTAAACTAAACCATTTTCTCCTACCATTTGATGGTCATTGGAGGCTAAAGACCTTCATATTTGTAGGTTTCAAATGAAGTATGAATGGACTTCATGAAACCTCAAGATAATGAACCTAAACCATGGAGATGGGCTTAGATTCAAAACTACTTTCTCCTACCATTTGATGGTCATTGGAGATGAAGATATGACTAATACTCATGAGCCTTGAGCAAATATAGCTAAACACTCATAGGTTTTCAAGGAATATAGAAGGAGATTCCATGAAACCTTAAGTTAGAGAATCCCAAATCATGGTAGAGGTTTAGATTCACTTACTTACTCTTATATGAGGGATGATCAACCTTGACCCTCATGGGAGAGCACAAGCTCATATGGAATCAAAGGATCCAACTCATGAGACTCAAATGAAGTATGGAAGACTTCCAAGAATCTCAAGAGAGAAGTATAAACAAAAAAAAGAAAAGAAAGAACTAAAAGAAAAAAAATGCAACTAAAGTTTGCAAGTTTCCTAATAAAACTTCTAAAAAACAAATTGTGGTTAGAGGATCACCTCCAAACTATCCTCAAAGCCTCTTTCCTTTGAAGATCTTCCAAGCTCTCCTCTCTAGTTTTCCAAAACTCTCTCTTTTCTCTCTTCAAATATGTATTAGTGTAATGGTATATTCTTCTTGCATGTTGTTGTTGTTGTTCCAAGGAAGATACTCCTTCTTTTATAGACAAAATTGCCAAGTATTTTCAGTGCATTCGGAGTAAAAGACAGGTGTAAATGTCTCATTTGGTGGTATAATACGTACTTCCTGAAAATAGACAGACTGCTGCACAGGGCGGCAGTCAAAAATCTCTTGCGGCAGTCAGTGGATGCCGCAACGGCACTACGTGAATGCTGTGGCGGCATTCCATGACTGCCGCGCGGCACTTATTGAGAGCCACAGAAAATTATTAATGGCCGCGTTTTAGTCAGCCTTACTTTATCAGTTTTTTATTTTTATCTGCATACACATACGTATTGTACCACAAAATACGGACTGTTAAAGCAAACGGCAGTCATAAATTATCGGCGGCACTCAGTAAATGCCGGACCTGCATTCTGTGAGTGCCGTCCGGCACTCACTGAATGCCGTTCGGCACTCATTGAGTGCCGCAAAATTCTGCCGTGTGCCGGTTTTTGTTGAACTTCCCCTTTTAGGTCTTTTTCTTTCTCCTTTTTCTTAAAGAAAATTATTTTCGAAGATTTTTTCCAAAAGTGATGTTTTATACCTGAATTCTCCTAAATACCTGGTATTTCAATCTATGAAAATTTTACCGCGTTTGGGGAACTTTCTGAAGAGCTTGGAATACTTCGAATCTTTCGGTCCTTATCATCATTGGACGTGGAGGTGACGCTCTCCTAAATTCGACGGTCGGTCAAAATCGGGGTGTCTACACTTAGTAGATATTCTTCCTTTCCTTCCCTGTGGGATCGACCTAGAATTCCAATACTATATTACTTGCACGATCACCTACACTTGGGTGTTGCATAAGAGCGCACAACTTTTTAGTCGTGTCACCTGGATTTTTGATAATCACAAGTTCAACCGATTGAAGTTGGTTTTGAAAAGGGGTTTAATCGATTGAAATGGGGACCACGTCATAAATTCATGTCAGCAATGTTTTGATCGATTGAACAGGGTTCGATCATTGAACTCAGAAATGCTCGATCGCTTGAAAGGACTTCGATTGATTGAAAGTGAAACTTCAAGTTTAGTCAAAGGAAGTATATGGAATCTCTTCATTTTAATAATTACTGAAAAATACAGGGTATTACAGATTATATTCCCATCGCTTTCATCTTTACATGGTATCAGAGCCTCCTATATTTGGATTGCTTCTTCTTTTTTCGCCTTTTACAATCAAAGAAGTTCATACTTTATTTTTAGATCTGATTTTTTCCAATTCTTTTCTTGAAAAAAAAACCCTGAGAAACTACCCAGCAAACCTTAGACGACAAATACCACCCAGCCCACCGTAGCCTACCGGTGCTACCCTACCCCTCCGGTGACCTCACCGTACGACCCCAAGCTACGGCAAAACTCCTAATCTTCCAATGTATCACCCAGTAACCTTTTCCCACTTTGGATCTCCCTTTTACTCCAATTACCTCACCAGAACTTCATTTACTATAGTGACCTTCGCCCTTGGGAACCCGGATTGAGTTTTTGATTTCAGATCCGGTTCAGATCTAGTTCTATAAATCAAGGTTTTTTCAGATTTGGTTATTGTTATGTTTGGCCTTTTTTTGATCAACTTCGTCTTCTTTTCCAAGATCATGGACTCCAAAGTCTCTTACCTAACTCACCAATCGCAAGCTGAATAGTTCCAACTTTCTCCAATGGTCCAATGCCATTACCATGTCCCTTAGTGGCTTAGGCCATGATGCCCATCTCAGTAGCTCTCCTCCGACCACCAATGACAAAGATGTTAAGGCGTGGAAACAACTTGATGCACAACTTGTGACTCTTCTATGGAATTCTATGGAGCTTGAGGTTGCAGACATGTGCAGCTACTTACGTACATGTAACGACATCTGGGAGTATGTATACCTACTATATTCTAGCAATCTAACTCGCATGTGCAGCTACTTGAGTCTTTTTGGAATCGATGTATGAGATGTTTCATTTTCTCACGTTGTGCTATTGTTCACGTCGTTTATGACACTACGACGTTTTGGTGTGGTTGTGGACCATTCTTTGAGTGAGTATCTTTCGTTCTTGTTCGAATTCTATGACAGAATTCTTTTAAGGGGGTAGATTGTAGAAACCCAGATTTTTTAAAGGGTATTTGGGTAATTTTGGACCAATGTGGGTCTTGGTTTGGGATAGTGTGTTTTATTTTGGTATATGGTGGTATCACTTTGGTATTTGTTTTGGCACATGTGTGTATATGTATGTTACATATTTGTGTTTGTGTGTGTGTGTGTGTGTGAGGGGACAAGGGTGAGACCACAAGTCACCTCCCCAAACAACTCTCAACCACTTCCAACCACTCCCAACCACCAAAGCTTCTTTAAGAAGCTTTTCTTTCTCTCTCCCTCCTTATCTATTCTTTTTCCTCCTTTTGGTCTATCTCTCTATATCTCTCATCTTCTCTCTAGGTTTGGGAGATACAACTCTATGGAAGCTTATAGCTTTCAAGCTCCATTTGGAGGCCAAGGACTCAAGTTTGGGTCAAGGCTATTAGACACCATTTTGATCATCTCACCTAGACCTTCAAACCGGTGTTCTCGGTTTCTTCGTGGGATTTGTAATTTGGTACTTCTTGCCCTAGAACTCAAGAGGTAATTTATATTATCTTAATAACACCATAGTTTTCACTCCTAAGTTTGTTATATGTAACTAGGTGTTGATATCTTGTAGGATATGCTTATGTTAATGATTTTTCCTTTGGATTTCTTTGGTGAGAGTATTTGCTCAAATACTCAAGAGGTAGATTTTATTATTTAAGTGCACTATTATTTCTAACTTCATGGTTTGCCATGTGTAAGTTAGTGTTAATAGACATTAATCTTGTTTTGCAAATCTTCCTATGTGATTAATTGAACGATTACTTACCCTTATGTGCTTACTTGAATCCATGTCTAAACCGAAATGCTATTTGAGTTTCTATGATTTCAAATACTAATTGATGTTAGAAATCCCTTATTTTGCCTAATGTGATGATTACATTTTATATGAACTACCATGTTTACTTCTTGTCATTGTATTATTATAAATGACATTGTTAAAGCATAACCGTATCTAGTAGCATATCATATTCGCCAAGTTGGCAAAGCATTCATGGCATTGGCTTGGGGCATATGAAATTGTTAAAATTTCCATGATTGGGGAATGTCTTTGGAATCCCCGTTTGGGATTGT
The DNA here is from genome assembly GCA_033977485.1 of Hydrangea macrophylla. Lineage (NCBI taxonomy): Eukaryota > Viridiplantae > Streptophyta > Magnoliopsida > Cornales > Hydrangeaceae > Hydrangea > Hydrangea macrophylla. Next base: position 78,511,722 of record CM066984.1, on the reverse strand, counting down.
AATTTGATGAAATTCCGGAAGCGGGTGTGAAGTGAGGAAGGTTGTTTGTGATGCTTAAAACATTCGAAAACGCAAGATCATATTCGGCTAGCTATCGGAGATCTTGTATGCTACACTCACGTTTGAGTGGCTCGCTATCCAGTGTGAGAGTGTGTGATTGGGATATTGAGTTGGGAATGTCTCACGGTTTGGCCATCCGGCTAGTTGCATCGCCACGGTGGCAAAGCATTGCACCGCATGTCATAGCATGATTTTAGAAGTAGTAGTACATTTCTACAATGTTTTCTATTGAGCCGTCGTGCTTAATGAATCTATAAAACCCCATTTTTCAGGAAATGTTGATTAGGGCAAGGCCCAAAAGTTATCTGACGCATGGCATCTCATTTTGTAAGATTCCTTATGAGGAAGTCTTGTGATATGTTAACGTTCCAATGATATAGTTAATGGTAGGAACATTGTAATTGTTGTTACCGTTATCTCATTTGTAGATTTGAATTACAAGATGTTAATTGTAAATTCCTTCTTGATCTTGAACTTGTTAGTTGGATCTTCTTGGATCCTTGTTAAATTATGTTTTTAACACTTATTAGCAATTCTTAGCCCATGGATACCCTTTTAAGGAAAAATTACTACTTTCAATTTCCGAAGGACCATTTGGTTGTATTCCTTCAAAAACTGCTTTAGTGATAAACTTTCAAAGCAAACTTCATTACTTGTTACATTTAAACCTTTGGAGTTTCTTTATACTTCTTTACAAACTATTTTCAAAACCAAACTATGTTAGTTAACCCTATTTGACCCGTTTGGTCCTCGTGGGTCAACCCTTGACTTGTTGACTTTTCTTTGAAATCCACGTTGGATTCCCCTTTGCTTCCGCCTTGTGGATTGGTCCACGTTGGGCTGTTCCGTGCTTTACGTTGTATTGTTTGACTCGTTGACCTCGCTCACATGGCTTGATTTTTGGGGTGTTACAAATTTGGAAAGAATTTTGAAATCTCTCTTTAATTTCTTACCAACACTCTTTGATTTGTATGAAACTTCACCTAAAGCAACTCTCAAGTTTGCAAGTATTTCTCTCTTCCTTTCCCTCATTTTCTTTTTCAAAATTCACCTCACAATCTTTTTCTTTTTCTCTCCCAAGACCTCCCAAATTCCCTCTATTTATAGGCCTTGGTGGGGGTCTAAATAGAGTTTCTGAAAGCTCTAAAATGCCCCTCATTGGTCCATAAGTGTCAAAAACTATCATTTTAAGTTTTAAAAATTGCAAAAAAAAAAAAAAAAAAGCCCAAAAATAGGCCGGTACGACACTCAAACTGAGTGTGGCGGTGGATGAGTGCCATGGCAGCACTGGGCCACTGCTGTCTCTACATTAGAAATTATGTTTAGGCCCCCAGAGTTTCCATACTTTGACAAAAGGCCATTTTTCTTCAAAAATTCACTAAAAATCCATTCTGGCTTCAATTGAGCGTGTGATATACCGTTGGAAAAGCTACCAACCTCTAGTTTTTTTAAAAAATATTTTGGAGTTGAGTCGCTTTAGAAACTTTTGTGGTACTGTGGGTCAAAGCCGATTTTGACTGTTATTTTACCTTCAAAAAAATAATAATATAAATTCATTTTATGTCCAAAAAATGTGAATAATATAACGTTGAAAATCTATTGACTTCTAGTATTCGTAAAAAATATTTCAAACTCGTAACGGTGTCTCAGTTTTTGGATCAAGCTGGTCAAACAACGAAGTTTCGTGTTTTTTTCAAGGTTTCCAATTCCAGGAGCTGCCGTATTTGCATGATCAATTTTCTAATTTCCTCATCCCGTATCTAACTTTATCATTGGAGGGACTTTGGTGGCAACACCGAGGTCTTTTTGCAAGCACACCCTAGTCCAACCTCAAGGTGCTCATCATCAATTCATCCATTTCCAACCAGATCAAGGTGGGGACAATTTTCTACAACAACAGTATAAAACTAAGGAAGTCAATACAAGTTCAAAGCAATTGTCGTTCAATTGTTATACGCAACATCATTTCATTTGGTTTCTTCTTTGGCTAGTTGAAGCAAGGCCAATAATGTGATATGACTAATTAGGACTGAAACTTGGGGCACATCGGAATTGACTTTAGAATTGTTCAGATTCGACCCGAAAGTGTACCTAAGTCTGAGCTCAAACCACCCAACCTCTAGCCTTACAATTCACAGCTCAGGCTCGAGCTTGATTGTCACCAAATATCAATGTCCTAGTTCAATTTGTTATTAGTTTAATTTTTCTTTTTTGTCACATATAATTAAGAAAACAAAACAAAAGGAGGAATTATCCAATCCCCACAGTTGAGGTTGAGGAGTGCTTAGATAAGATTTTTTTTGGACCGGGAGAGATTTTGAGCGTAGGGAGGGAAGAGTTGAACTTTTTTGAGGCAGTTTGGATTATACTAGAATTTTGTTTTATGGTCAAGAAAAAAATAGTCCAAAATAATATGATGTTTGTGTAACAACTTTCTAATTCTATGTATCTATCTTAAAAATGACCTAGGAGCCTCCTTTTTTTTTTTTTTTTTTTTTTTTCAATGACCCAAAAACTAGTTCCTTATCAATCCAACACAATATTGATTTTCACAAAAATCATACAAAAATGACTTAGTTTGAATTTGATCATATTCTAAATATTCTCGAACCTGACCCTTTGATTGCTGGATAATCAATGGGTAGCTAAAGTGTTTTCTCTTGATTGAAAGAAAAGGCAATTTCGTCAAATTGACTGGAGTTTGAGATTACCCTACCAGAAATGCTAGATGCACAAAAAAAATGCACAACTAAATATACAACCTGTTTAAAATTATTGGACTTTGTGCTGAAAAATCTGTACACACAAAAAGACAAAAAAAAAGGTGTACAACTTTTTCAGCACGAAGTCCAACAATTTTAAACAAGTTGTGCATTTAGTTGTGCATTTTTTTTGTGCATCTAACATTGCTCTTAGCCTACACTTGTGTCCAAAATCTTTGACTTGAACTAGCCTGCTCGAGCTGCAGACTGAGCAGCCCACCCCAGTGAGAATCACTAGGCAAAATTGTAGCTGGGGCAAAGCCAGAAATTTGCACTTGATGGGGCAAGTTACTAGGTCGGTTACCAAATAGGGAGACAATGCCGCCGAGATATTTTTTTGAGGACCTATTTATGCATATTTTTGGGTATTTTTTTTTAGCTTACATTGTCCTATTTGAGAGTTGGGAGGTTTGGTGTTTACAGTATTTACTTCGTCTTAGTAATGTTATGCTTCCCAAAATTGAATTCCAAAGTCGATTTCGAAATGACATAACATTTATACCAAAAGCTTTGGCAGCGATTATAGCACCACATGCCACTGCCGAAAATGTAATACAATTAACAAAACATTTGATAACCCAATTTGGGATTTATATTTTAAAAAAATTGGCTAACTTTTTTTTTTTTTTTGGGGTTACTTAAATTTTGGAAAACTTATTTTTTTTTGAGAATTTCTTTTGAAGACCTTATTTTGTGTTGCTCCAAATAGTCCCTAAACCCAACTATAGCCAAATAATATCTAAGCCCACTCATAACCCAAACAACCCCTAAGTTATAATTATCTTTTACATTGTTATTTGGAAAAACTTATTTTTTGCTTTAAGGGTTGATTGTTGTAATGGCTTTTGACGTAAGAGCTATTTGGTTTAGTGGCTATTTGGCTTGTGGTTTAATGGTTATTGGGCTTAATGGGTGTTTGACTTTCAGTTAAGGACAGTTTGGCTTAATGACTTTTCGTTTAAGGGTTATTTGACTTTTAACTTACGATTTTTCGCTTAAAAATTGTTTTAAAGTATCCGCAGTGGTGTGGATAGTGGATAAAACCACAACTTATGATTTACTTATTTTGTAACGCTTGTAGTGGGATGAAACATACCATAAACTTAGCTTCCATAGTATAGGAAAATCTAAGTTTAACATACGCTTAAGTTCGTAGTGGTACAAACAAATCGCAAAGAGAATTACATCTAGCACCAAAACGATTGAGAGATAGCCATTTGGTATCAAACAGTTAATAATTACCGTTTGACACCAATTTTTTTATTTTTAACTCTAAATGTTAGAAAGAAGAATTTTTGGTATGAATTAGTGGTTTGAAAAAGACGGCACCTTACCAAACGGCTACCTTTTACCGTTTTGTTAGCTACACCACTACAAACACCCGGAAATTCGTACCACAACTTAACATAAGTTTATCCGAAGTTTATTATACTACAGTAGATGTTCTTATCAATATATTTTATTGTAATTTATTAAAAAGTGTCGAAGACTTACAAAGTTATTAAATGCCAAATGCATGTAGAGTACATTATTGGCCCAAGACACATATGGTTAGAATCATTTTATAATACCTTTAGACACAAGTTATACCCCGCATACTTTTTTAACTACACAAACATAAAACGATATAGAACTGATTTTTCTGAACCATAGAACTGGTTCCTAATATATCAAAACAGCCTCTAACTCTTGTATGAAATATCAAGTCACTATACTTCTTTTGTGGCCATAATTGATCGGTGACCGTGGCCCCCACTCTCCCTCGTTCAATCAGAAGGAATGATGGGTTTGGTAAATGGTGCGTATGGAGCACACAATTGTACATGATTGCGACTTCCTTAACAAGAAAGAAATTAGACAAATAATGGAATAAGGGAGAGATTGGAGGCCCATTTATTTTATTTTATTTTATTGGGCAAATTACACTACCTTCTTTGAGGTATATGATAATTATAAGGATCTCTCATCTAGTTTAAAAAATAACACTCACCTCCTCCTACCTACTTTTTGAGTATAAGATTATTAATTTAACTCTTATATCATTTCATTATATATATATATATGTATGTATGTGTGTGTGTATTTGTGTGAGTGGGTGCGCGCGCATTAGATACAATTATGTGTATATTAGTAAATTTTACAGATTTAGATTTATAGTATTTAACTCTAACTTTATAAAAAATTGTAGCTCAAAAAAAAATTTTATAAAAATTTTAAATTTAGGTTTTATAATCTTTAGCATAACTTACAATAGTTTACATGTTTAGCTTTTTTAACATTAAGCCATTAAATTTATTTTTCCAAGTAGTAGGTGAAAGATATTAGAACATTAATTTTTTTTTTTTATATCTACTATCACTTTAAAATGAAAAGAATAAAAACAATAATGAAAAAAAAAACATCAACGAAATTAAAAAAAAAATGAATAGTTATATTGCATTTTTGTTTACTTTATTTCTTTTATTAAAAAAAAAAAACATGCTCAGTGGAATCTTATATATATATATATATATATATAATAGGGCAATGTCCGTGCAAGGTGTATACTAATTAAGTTTCATTGAAGTAGCTCATTCACAGTGTTGGGAGCAAGTTCACAATTTTAAAAATATAAAGCAGACAAAAATATAATATAACTGTTCATTTTTTTATAAAAAAAATTGTTTATGTTTTTTTTCTTCTTTTCAATTTTGTTATTATTCTTTTCATTTTAAAATATTACTCCGTAGGAGATAATTTTGTTGATGATTTTGATGTTTTTTGAATTTATTGTTGATATTTTTTTTAAAAAAAAATTAGTAAAAGCTTGATTTGGTATATACTGAAATTTTGTCGATGATTTTTATTTTTGTTTTATTTTCATAATTGTTAGTATTACTATTATTATTATTTATTTCATTTTTAAAAGATAGTGGATTATTTTTTTTGATGATTTATCCAAAGGCATAGTAGTCATTTTCAAAATATAAGGGAGGTGACTGTAAATTTGAAAACACATGGGAGGTCCTTGTAATTGTCAGATACCTCAGGGGAGGTTAGTGTAATTTGCTCTATTTTATTTTGAATACTTAGGGTGCGTTTGATAAAACTGAAAATTAAGTACTGAAAATTAAGTGTTGAATTTGAAGTACTCAAAATTTTAAGTACTTGAAGTTTTATTCCTTAAAACAGTGTTTCAACTATTGAAGTAGAATGCATTCAGTGATTATTTTCAGTAGAAAATTTTCACTTAAAGTTTTCATTGGTTTTGGAGCTACTTTTTTAATTAAGTGGTATGTTATCAAACGCACTAAAAAAGAATAATTGCTGAATCTTTTCATTTTCAGCACTTAATGGGGTTATCAAACACACCCTTAGTTGGATCATGGCCGGACACACACCTTTAATCCAACTCAACCAAAAGGCTCTACAATGGCTCACAACAAAGTCCAATAAAAAGTCACTCATTTCAACTAAAGAACAAACAAGGGACAAACAAAAACTCTCTCTAAGGGGAGTCGAACCCTCAATCTTTACATTAAGAAGAAAGAGGTCACACAATTCGAGCGTAATCCCCTTCGTGATTGTAGGCCCATTTAAGTAATTGAGAATAATAATAAATAAATAAAGACTAAATTACATTAACACCCCCTCAATTTTGTCTCCTTTTCATATATCTACCTAAAGGTCAAAAAAAAAAAAAAGACAACCATCTTACCCTCTCGACTATTACATTTTTTGCTAACACAATTCCATTAAAATTCAGTCCAACAGACTGACGTTTTGGTACAGTATGAGCAACATATATAAAATAAAAATATGGGTTAATTACACGGACCTCCTCTGAGGTTTGGCAAAATTACACGGACCTTTCATCTATATTACAAAATTACACAAACCTTCTCTTTAGCATAAATTTACTATTTTATCCTTACTTAATTTACCATTTTACTAAACTATACACCTCTCTCTCTCTCTCTCTCTCTCTCTCTCTATTGTGTGTGTATATATAGATATTGATATACAAATGCATATATAATATATGGACACACACACACACACATACACACACACACACATATATATATATATATATGAATATGAATTTGTTCAAAAAATTAAAAATTAAAACCCAAAATTAATTTGTTCCAAAAACTAATTTGTTCTTGAGATTTAAATCCAAAATCAATTGATTTCAAAAACTAATTTTTTTTTCTAAGATTTAAATCCAAAATCAATTTATTCCAAAAACCTACGATCTAAACCAAAAATACCAAATCCACCTCAAAGATGTATACAAGTATATATATATTCAATGGCTATATGTATACAAATATGTATGTATATATGGTGTGTATGTATGTATGTATGTATGTATGTATGTATGTATGCATGGTCCATATATATAGTGTGTATGTATGTATGCATGTATATATGTATATACAATAGATAGAGAGGAGAGAGGATTTTTTTTTTGTATAAGTATGTATATTTTCGGCATCATCAAATTAAAAAGGAAGTCTCTGTAAATTTTACAATCTAGAGGGGAGGTGTGTGTTATGTCAATCCAAACCTCAAAAGAAGTCTATGTAATTTTGTAAAATAAAAGAGAGGTTCGTGTAATTTCGTCAAATCTTAGTGAAAGTTTGTGTAAGTAACCATAAAAATATTAACAACATGATATTATTTTCTCTCTCCTAAGTGCCTTTGGAAATTTCAGGACAAAATTATCATTTGTTGTGCATATAATTACTCTTTGTTTTACATAAAGTTTTAGGCAATTTTTTTCTTTCTAAAATTGTCAACAACTCAAAGTATTGGAAATATGTCAAGTAGTACACTTTATTAAGTTCTAGTCACATAATACAAAAGCATTGATTTTTTAGACGATATTTCGAATGAGTGTTAGCGAAAAAATATAATAGTTGGGGTGATTAGTTTCTCGAGTTTTTTTTTTATAATTTTATTAAGGGGTATTTGCAAAAAAAAAAAATCATACTTTAGGGGGTGTTACTATGATTTATTGTAAAATAAATCTCTTTCTTCTTCCTGCCGTTTACTACCCACAGCACTTCACGATTTCCTCTGGCGAAACTCCCTTATGGTAACTCTCTCTCTCTCTCTCTCTCTCTCTCTCTCTCTCTCTATATATATATATATGTATGTATGTTTGTATATATACGCATATATTTGGCATAAAAATTAAGATATTGTTTTCTCGTTGCTGACATCGTCTCATGAATTTTGATCTGAAACCTTTAATTACTTTTGAATCTCTTGGAAATCTGATTACTATCTGGTCTCTGTTCTTTAAATTCTATTGATTCGTTTCTTGCAATATTGAAGATCATGAAACGTTATGATGGGATTAATAACAAATTTTCAAGCATGTGTATTTCTGTATTCTATGCGAGTACTCAAGTTTAGTTCCTTTCTGTTTTAGTTGGATTGGGGATTAAAAGCGTCACTATAATTTATACCAGAATTGAGTTTTTTCATCGTTTTCCTTGGATGTGAAATCTGTGTTTTTCTTGTTTTAGTAACTAATAATTTGTGACATTTTTTTTTTTGGTTATTGTTGAAGTGTTTGTATTTTTGAGTTTTGAAAATTTTAAATTGTTAACTGGAAACCCCCAAGATCTCTGCCCACGTATTTTTGAAGTTGTATTTTAGAGTGTAATTTGGGTAATGGATTCTGGTTTTGCTTCAAATTAGTTTTGAAAATTTTGAAATGTTGACTAGAAACCCCCAAGATCTCTGGTGAGCAGAGGTATACAGGTTTGTTTCCAAGTTATTTGCTCGTCGGAAATTTTTTTGGCAAATTGCAGGTTAACAAATGTCCAAAAGTGTTGAGAGGATTCCCGAGTCATGCGAACAGCTTCTTTACCCCCAAAATGCAGGCGCTCAAAACTGAATGGCTCAAAAAATGATACTCGAGATGTGGGTAGTTTGTGAGTTATTCAGGTCATAGGAACCTTTTAATTTTAGGCAGATTGGAGGTTTGGAGATTTTAAATTCTTTCCTTTCATTGAAATTCTTGTTATCTGATAAGTAACGAATGGAGATTTCTGCAATTGAGTCTGCTTACGGCATTTTTTTTCAGTTATTTAATTCAATCAATGAACTTCTTGTCAAATGTTAACTTTCTTTGTCACACCATTATTGAGTTCGAACTATTTTCCTCAATGCTGAGTCTTTATCTGGATGTGCCCATCCTAGGCTTTCCCACTACAGTTTTGGCTTTGTTGCGAGTGAGCATGAGAACGTTTATGCCACAGATGGGTGCATAAAATTGCCTCCCAGGTGTAAATTTGAGAACGAAAAATACCTAATAAGTGGAGTTTCGGTGATTTAAGGAGAGTTACATCACTTCTTAGCCTTGTCTGATCAGCTATGTCTGGCTATACCATTTCGTTGAGTTTTGTCTTGTATATCAAAACTAATTGCCAGCTCCGGGACCAAGTGTGTGTTTGATTGAACGTATGAAGTATGCTTATAATCTGGATTAGTACTTAACACTGAGAATCTTTAATTTATGCTAATCATTTGATGCTGCAATATCCGTCTCATACATAATGAATTTGCTGCTGAGATAGTACCTCTGATTATTTCACTACCTAGTGACATTGTTGTTTTCAGCTGTAATATAGTAGTTTTGCAAGTAAATTATGGACAGTGCGGTAGGTTGTGTGAGTTTTAACATGTCGTGTGGATATAAGTCCATGGATATGTTAGTTGTTAGGTGTCCCCCTTGCAAAGATATGTGAGCTGAATTAGAAATACCTAATCTGGAAGTTAAGTAATTTAGTGCAAAATTATATCCTTATGAATGCTGTAGCTAACTTGACCTCCAAGGTCCACAGATGTCCTATTTTCTTTTTGGAAAACTCATTGTGACAGATTGGATGGTGTGTTATCAGTCAGGAAAATGTCAATGCATTCTCTGTACTTCACATAATGCCTTGTTTTTACTGATTGGTCCTTTGTGTTTTGCCCTCTTTTCAGGTTTTTGTTAACGTCCCTCACTTGATTGACCACATCGAACCAGAGTCAAGACACTAGCTTTTGTTTTTTCTCCAAAAACTCAGATCAGGTGATGCGTTGATCTTTTGATTATCATACAGAAATCAGAGTTCTTTCATTTCTATAATTTGTCTATTCATTTGTTATTTTCGAAGGTCTTTTTTAATGAAGTCTTTTTTCAGTTTTGTGTGAGGTGCTTTATTGTGGTTTGGTTCATTTTTCTGTTTGTTAGGGAGATATAAAGATAGATTTCAATCTGTTAGCATGGAGTGGATGGAAAAACTGCTTTATGGAATAGCCAAACATAAAGTTTCAACAAAAACTAAGCGATTGAAGGAGATGCCAAAATTTAATATTTCTACTGTAAATGTGTGGAATCACAATATATTGAATGAATAAAAAGAAGATTACAAGAGCCTATATATAGGCTTCCAACACCTAGACTAAATCACTAACTAAGCGATGTGGGACAACACATATATACATATACACACTATTAACACTCCCCCTCAAGCTGGAGCATACATGTCATATGCACCAAGCTTGTTACAAATATATTTCACTCGAATCCCTCCTAATGCTTTAGTAAATAAATCGGCTAACTGATCGGCAGACTTCACATGCACTGTATGAATAACATTTTCCAAAAGCTTCTCTCGAACAAAGTGACAATCGACTTCAATGTGCTTTGTCCTTTCATGAAAAACGGGATTAGAAGCAATATGAACTGCAGCTTGATTATCACAAAATAAACTCATTGGGGTAGATTGAGTAAACCCAAGTTCCTCTAATAAATGCTTCATCCATACTAGCTCACAAGTAGTGTGGGCCATTGCTCTGTACTCCGATTCTGCGCTAGACCGAGCTACCACGGTTTGTTTCTTGCTTTTCCATGAAACAAGGTTGCCCCCAACAATAACACAATAGCCAGTAGTGGATCTCCTATCACCAGGAGAACCTGCCCAATCTGCATCAGTGTAACCTTCAACTCGTATGTGACCATGGTCTTTGTATAACAAACCACGTCCTGGAGCACCTTTGAGATATCTCAAAATGTGCATCACTGCATCCCAATGGGTTGTTCGAGGACAATCCATAAACTGGCTAATCACACTCACAGCGAATGCAATATCAGGTCTAGTTACTGTTAGATAATTAAGCTTCCCTACTAGACGTCTGTACTGTCCTGGGTCATCAATGAGCTCTCCCTGATCTGGTAACAACTTAATATTAGGATCCATAGGAGAATCCAAGGGCTTGGATCCTAACATGCCTGTTTCAGAGAGGAGATCAAGAACATACTTTCTTTGAGAGAGACAAATCCCTTCACTAGATCTAGCCACTTCAATGCCCAGAAAGTATCTAAGTTGTCCCAAGTCTTTAGTTTGGAACTGCTTTTGCAAGAAGTGCTTCAACTCCTGAATTCCCTTGGAATCATCTCCAGTTATAACAATATCATCAACATAAACAACAAGTAGGATTTTACCTGCCGAAGAGTGCTTATAAAAGACAGAATGATCAACACCACACCGCTGGAGACCAAATTGTGCAACGACTTCACTAAATCTTCCAAACCAAGCACGAGGGGACTGTTTCAGACCATATAGGGACTTCTTCAACCGACAAACCATACTAGACTCCCCCTGAGCAACAAACCCAGGTGGTTGCTCCATATAAACCTCCTCCAAAAGAGTGCCATTGAGAAATGCATTTTTGACATCTAACTGATGTAACGGCCAGTGATAAGTAGCAGCAAGAGAGATAAAGAGACGAACGGAAGCAATCTTGGCAACCGGAGAGAACGTCTCGGAATAATCAAGACCATAAACCTGAGTATAGCCCTTGGCAACAAGACGTGCTTTCAATCGATCAAGGGTACCATCAGGATGCATTGTAACAGTAAAAATCCAACGACACCCAACCACAGATTTCCCAGAAGGAAGAGGTACCAATTCCCAAGTACCAGTTTCTGTCAAGGCAAGCATCTCATCCTCCATAGCTTGTTTCCATCCTGAATGGGAAAGTGCCTCTGCTGTAGACTTAGGAATAGAGAAAGTAGACAAAGACGCAACAAACGAAGAGAAAGTAGGAGACAAATGATCATAAGAGACAAAATTTGAAATAGGATGAGAAGTACAAGTACGCTTACCCTTCCGGAGAGCAATCGGAAGGTCTGAGTCTGACGGAGGCGGATCTGAAGACACAGAGGCCACAGGCGCTGTAGCTGAATCCAAAATAGTCTCAACATGCTGATGACGGCGGGTGTATGTCTGGAGGTCAGGACGGTCCAGCCCAGCTTTGGGAGGTAGGGAGAGGGGAAGGGGAAGGGGAACCATAAAGTCAGGATCAGTAATAGAGTGAGACTCAGAGTAATATGGAGTAGATTCAAAGAAGGTAACATCAGCTGAAACAAAGAAGCGACGCAAGGAAGGACTATAACAACGATAACCCTTCTTTGTTCTGGAGTACCCCAAGAAAACACACTTGATAGCACGGGGATCCAATTTATCGGTACCTGGAGTAAGTTGATGCACAAAACAGACACACCCGAACACACGTGGAGCAACAGGGAAAGGTGGGGTAGTAGGAAACAAAGTGGCATGGGGTGTGCCCCCATCAAGGATGGAAGACGGCATACGATTAATTAAATGGCAAGCAGTAAGAACTGCATCTCCCCAGAAATTCTTGGGGACCCTCATCTCAAACAACAATGTACGGGTGACTTCTAATAAGTGACGGTTTTTTCTTTCGGCAACCCCATTTTGCTGAGGGGTATGAACACACGAGGATTGATGAAGCATGCCATATTGTGCCATATATGTGGTGAAAGGATGGGAAAAATATTCTTGTGCATTGTCACTACGGAGAATTTTAATAGGAACATTAAACTGGGTCTTTATTTCATTACAGAATGTAGAAAAAATAGAAAATAACTCGGAACGATTTTTCATTAAATAAAGCCACGTAGTTCGGGAAAAATCATCAACAAAACTAACAAAATACCGATATCCCTTAACAGAGGTAATACGGTGTGGACCCCAAACATCGGAATGCACTAATTGAAATGGACTAGTCACACGTTTATTAACTCGGGGAGCAAATTGGACACGGTGATGCTTCCCCAATTGACAGGACTCACACTCTAAAGTAGATAAATTACTTAAACTGGGTACTAAAAGCTTCAGATTGGCCAAGGAAGGATGACCAAGACGGCAGTGGATCTGGTGGGGAGACACAGTGGCAGGACACGCTGTTGGAGTAGAAGAAGTAGGCAATTCATCAAAGTAGTAAAGACCTTCGGATTCATGCCCGACGCCAATCGTCCTCCGAGTCGTCAAATCCTGAATAAGAACAGAATCAGGGAAAAAGGAAACACAAGCATTAAGATCTTTAGTCAACTTCGCAACAGATATCAAATTAAAGGGTGAACGAGAAATAAAAAGAACAGATGATAAGGATAAAGACGGGGATAATTGGACAGTCCCTATGCCTTCAACGGGCATAGAAGAGCCATCTGCCAAAGTAACGGGAGGTAAAGATGAGGACGGTTCAAGAGATGAAAAAATGGTGGATATACCTGTGAGATGATCGGTGGCAGCAGAGTCAATTACCCAAGGACGAGTACGGGAAGTAAGACAAGCAGTAGAGGTACCTCTCTGAGCAAGCGAGGTACTAGGAGCAGAGGCATGCTGAGAGGCCTGGAACTGAAGGAATTGAGAGTACTCTTCACCAGAGATGGAAATCGGATCACCCGAAGTAGGAGCATGAGAAGATGGCGAAGCATCGCTAGAGACAACAGCATGTGCAAATCGAGCAGGGCGACCAACAAGATCCCAACATGTCTCCTTATAATGACCATCCTTATCGCAATTGGTGCAATGAGGACGACCACCACGACCACGGCCCCCATATCCACCACGATTACCACCACGGTAACCACCACGACCACGACGGGGATTACCATCACCCCGACCAGTAGTGGAGGGCGGAGCCTGAGTAACTAAGGCAGAATGATCAGTAACAGAGGAAGTAGAACCCTGATCACGAGACGTACTCCGGAGAACACGCTGGTAAGTCTCAGCAAGAGAAGGCAGAGAGGCACCCCCTAGAATCTGGGATCGAACAGGCTCAAAATCAGGTTTTAAACCAGCAAGAAACTTCATTACGGCCATTTGCTCCCGCTGTTCGTGCTGTTTTTTTGCATCAGTAGTAATGGGCATAACACCGTTCAATTCTTCAACTAACCGTTTGAAGGAGGCAAAATACTCGGTAACTGAGAGATCACTTTGCTGCAATTGAAAATACTGAGAGGAGAGATCATACATCCGAGTGAGATCGCTGGAGAATAAAAGATGTGCATAATCCCAAATATCCTTACAGGTGCCCAAGTGACCACACATATCCGCAATATGTGGTTCCATACAGTTCCAAAGGAGGGCAACGATTTGGGCATCCATTTGTTTCCATGTCTTGATGGCCTTGTCATCGGTGGTGGGAGAAGACTCGGTAAGGTGATCATCAAACCCCAAGCCAGTGAGAGCAATATTGACAGCCCGGGACCATTGGAGAAAATTAGATCCATTCAACTTCCTAGTGGTGAGTTGAGGAAGAGCTTTGGACTCCATGGAGATTGAAAGAAACAAAATGGAAGCGCAAAGAAGCCAAAAAACGTAACACAGAAGCAGATTGGAGCCCAAAAATCTTAAAAAAAGGAGCCAAAAGGTCGCCGGAGGGTCGCCGGAGGCTCGCCGGAGCTGCTGGAGGGTCGCCGGAGGCTCGCCGGAGATGCTGGAAGGTCACCGGAGGGCTGCCGGAGGCTCGCCGGAGGGTCGCCGGAGCTGCTGGAGGGTCGCCGGAGCTGCTGGAGGGTCGCCGGAGTCAGGCGAGGGTCGCCGGAGGGTGGGCTGCTTGGGTGGGCTGCGGCTGCTTCCTTTGTGGCAGCGGCTGCTTCTTTGACTGTTAGGGTTAGGGTTTTGACTGTAGGGGCTGCGGTTGAGTGAGAAAGAAGCTCTCGAATTTCTTACGGAAATCCGGCAATGATAATGAACTCTCGAATCCTAACTAAGGATCGGCAAGATGAGCAAACCCAAGAACGATTGCTCTGATACCATGTAAATGTGTGGAATCACAATATATTGAATGAATAAAAAGAAGATTACAAGAGCCTATATATAGGCTTCCAACACCTAGACTAAATCACTAACTAAGCGATGTGGGACAACACATATATACATATACACACTATTAACATCTACGATCAATAAAATAGGTGTTGTCATTGTTAATTCTAAAAGGAAATAACGTATTTAGAGAAATGACTTTTCATTGAATGATTATGACAAGGTAATCTTCTTGTGGAATTGCAAGTTGATTCGGTTTTTGTATTTACAGAGAAACATTGCTTGTTTTAATTTATATTTGTTTCCTCTGAGGAACCTTTAATTTTGATAGTTTATTCCCCGTGATTCCTTGTCAGTATCCGTGTGCTACACATGTTATAAGTTAGTGAATTCATATTTTATTCTGAATCTTTATCTCATTCCTTTTACTGTATAGTATCAGTGTTATGAATGTGTGTCTATGTTTGTGTATCCTTAGTACTGTTTCAACTTATTCCCCAAATCCATCACTTTTTTTAAAGTCGCTAGTTCAAGTAGCGACTTCACAAAAAAAAAAAATTCTGTTGAAGTCGTTAGTCCAACTCGTGATTTTTGGCCAAATGAGAAGTTGCTAGTTGAACTAGCGATTTCTCCTTTTCACTTTCTTCATTGAGAGATTCTAGTGTGTGTGTGTCAATAAAAGTCGCTAGTTCAACTAGCGACTTCTCGTTGTGGCCAGAAGTCGTAAGTTGGACTAACGATTTCTATAGATTTTTTTTTGGTGAAGTCGTTACTTCAACTAGCGACTTTAAAAAAGTGATGGGTTGAGAAATAAGTTGAAACAATGATGAGTTGTGTATATATTGGTCCTACAGTGATGGGAAGGGTAAAAAATTCTTTTTACTTGTGAGTCAATATTTCAAAACTCACCATTCGCAAAGAGTCTATCATGATAGACAAACTACATTGCATTAGTACTATCATAAGGTTAAGAAATTCCATTGACTGTTATCATGCATTCTCACACAGTGTTACCAGAAATCGGTCAAACCCTAACGATCCCCATTTGGAACGATCGTTCTAGATCATGGTACGCTAGTGAACCAGAATGCCACTTCTGGCATTCTAGCTTTAAATCACATGATATTGTAATAACACCACACCATGCACCCATTTAGGCTTTGACTTTTGACAGTATATATATATGAACGTATAGGAAAATGGTTGAGGAAATCATTTCACGTTTCAATCTACTATACCCTGTTTTGTCTTAACGATCCAGAGAAGTGTACCCTGCTGTGCCACATTCCATAGCCGGTGGCGTTCCCCGCTCCCCTTCCCATTCCTCGTACCGAATCGATCCGCGATTTGCGTAACCTTGTTCTCACATCCCCTTAATGACACTGGTCAAAATTTATCTCTTTTTAGTTTATTTTGGTGATTCTACATTGCTTTCTAAATACTCTTTCTCAGCACCAATTCGCCATGGCCTTTTGCCCAATGTGCTTTACTCATCTTTCCTAAATGACAAATGTTCAAACCCCCTTATATTTTAGAGTACATTCCATGTTTCAGCTTACCAAACCCTATTTTGAAATTTTAACATGTCCCTTCCTGGATAATTCTCTTTAAATCTTTTCTATTCCATGCATTGATGTGGAAGGAACAAGGATAAGATACAGGTGGTAGGATAGATTTTACATACTTGTATTAATTTGCACAAACTGGAAATAAGAATTGCTTTCTCCGTGTACCTGAGAAGAAGATGAGTTTGAGTGATGTGTGGTCTTGGAAAACCATGCTTCTTTCCTCAAAAGGGTCTATGATAAATGAGGACATGGGATATGGATTGGGAAAGTAATTCTTTATGCACAATAGCTTTGACAGATATATCTGAAAATTCAGCTCACTGCATAGTTGTGGTAAGACTAACTCTTTTCTCTCGGGTTGGCTTATGGTTGCATTAGACATCTGATTATCAAAAAGATCTACAAAAGAGATTTGTGTGATTTTTGGGAGGTGATTATATGGTGGAAAATTGGTAAAAGATGAAGGGAACACCTAAGGTCTACCTGTGTAGCCCGGATACCGACAGCGTAGACAGATATGACATGTTCCAGACAAGGTGATGTTGGTTTTAGTTTTCAAAAAACTTAATTTGCAGCGAAAAAATACGCGAAAAGCTTTTCGGTATTGCAGGAGCTAATACTTATTAGATCTAGTGAAGTGTAGACAAAAGGACATACCTTTTGGACGCTAGATTCAACAACTTGAATTGATGCAAAGAAATCCGGATGCTTCCTCCGGAAAATCTTCACTTTTACGACTCCTCGAACGCTTCCCAGAAGACTAGGCCTGTGGGAACCCAAATAGAGAGAGGAAGGAGGTCTAGAAGACTTAGAAATAGATCTGGAACCTTTTGAGAGCTAAAACGACATTCAACCTGTTTCTGTCCCCCAGGTCCTCTATTTTTAAGTTTTCTAACCGACCTTAATAGCAATCGATTGCCATGACCAATCGATTGCCTATAATGGCAATCGAGCAAGCCTTTCCTTGCATTCTTTTTGGAGCTAAGAGTGTGACCTCCTAGGTTCTTAATTATTGGCTTCGATCAGTTATTAATTCCTCTGTGATTAGACTCCTTAATCAGTGAATTAACTAACTAATCAGTTAACGTTAATTCCACTAAATAACGATAACTGCACTCCAATACATAAGAACATATCCGAAGCAGTGACTCGACTTGTAAGATGGTATTAATGTCCCTCTACCTTCAGCATTCGTATTCACATTTAGTTAGTTGGATAAGCTGTACTGTCAATCTGAAACGTGAATACATCTTATATTCCTTGAGTGTCATTCACCTCTCATGGTTACCAAATATGTTGATGACTACTTAGCAAGAAGTCTGCAGTTCTCAGTAACCAAGTTGGTGACACTCTCAAGAGAATGCTTACTCTTTAACAGAGGTTATATTCTATCTTGACAATATATGTCTACAATACCATGAGCTATGATTACCCAAGATACCCAAGTATTGTTCTTGAAGACCTCACTGATTGGTAAGTCAAAGCAATCATACACATGACTTGTGTTCATAATTGTCTCAAGATTGAGAGCACATATCATATAGAAGTTATGAGTTCCTATTAACTGTTGACAGTGATTAGTGTCAATAAGAAAGCTCATGGTCCGTCAGTGCATGACATGCATCAACATATTAACTAAGAGTCAACATATTAAGTTTTCTAACCGACCTTAATAGCAATCGATTGCCATGACCAATCGATTGCCTATAATGGCAATCGAGCAAGCCTTTCCTTGCATTCTTTTTGGAGCTAAGAGTGTGACCTCCTAGGTTCTTAATTATTGGCTTCGATCAGTTATTAATTCCTCTGTGATTAGACTCCTTAATCAGTGAATTAACTAACTAATCAGTTAACGTTAATTCCACTAAATAACGATAACTGCACTCCAATACATAAGAACATATCCGAAGCAGTGACTCGACTTGTAAGATGGTATTAATGTCCCTCTACCTTCAGCATTCGTATTCACATTTAGTTAGTTGGATAAGCTGTACTGTCAATCTGAAACGTGAATACATCTTATATTCCTTGAGTGTCATTCACCTCTCATGGTTACCAAATATGTTGATGACTACTTAGCAAGAAGTCTGCAGTTCTCAGTAACCAAGTTGGTGACACTCTCAAGAGAATGCTTACTCTTTAACAGAGGTTATATTCTATCTTGACAATATATGTCTACAATACCATGAGCTATGATTACCCAAGATACCCAAGTATTGTTCTTGAAGACCTCACTGATTGGTAAGTCAAAGCAATCATACACATGACTTGTGTTCATAATTGTCTCAAGATTGAGAGCACATATCATATAGAAGTTATGAGTTCCTATTAACTGTTGACAGTGATTAGTGTCAATAAGAAAGCTCATGGTCCGTCAGTGCATGACATGCATCAACATATTAACTAAGAGTCAACATATTAAGTTTTCTAACCGACCTTAATAGCAATCGATTGCCATGACCAATCGATTGCCTATAATGGCAATCGAGCAAGCCTTTCCTTGCATTCTTTTTGGAGCTAAGAGTGTGACCTCCTAGGTTCTTAATTATTGGCTTCGATCAGTTATTAATTCCTCTGTGATTAGACTCCTTAATCAGTGAATTAACTAACTAATCAGTTAACGTTAATTCCACTAAATAACGATAACTGCACTCCAATACATAAGAACATATCCGAAGCAGTGACTCGACTTGTAAGATGGTATTAATGTCCCTCTACCTTCAGCATTCGTATTCACATTTAGTTAGTTGGATAAGCTGTACTGTCAATCTGAAACGTGAATACATCTTATATTCCTTGAGTGTCATTCACCTCTCATGGTTACCAAATATGTTGATGACTACTTAGCAAGAAGTCTGCAGTTCTCAGTAACCAAGTTGGTGACACTCTCAAGAGAATGCTTACTCTTTAACAGAGGTTATATTCTATCTTGACAATATATGTCTACAATACCATGAGCTATGATTACCCAAGATACCCAAGTATTGTTCTTGAAGACCTCACTGATTGGTAAGTCAAAGCAATCATACACATGACTTGTGTTCATAATTGTCTCAAGATTGAGAGCACATATCATATAGAAGTTATGAGTTCCTATTAACTGTTGACAGTGATTAGTGTCAATAAGAAAGCTCATGGTCCGTCAGTGCATGACATGCATCAACATATTAACTAAGAGTCACGTACGCTAGTGAATGAGATACATCATTCCATCCTAAGGTGGTAAATAATGCTACAGTGTAAACCTGATGAGGTATAACTGTCAATATGTCTAATGCAAAAAGTAATCGGTTTGAGGGCACAATCCCATAGGTGACACTGAATCTTTGAAATGTAGAATACGTACATAGCTAGGACATGACCGAATAACAAACTATACATTTTTTTGTTAATTGTACAGCATTACGGTGTCGTGTCCTCTCCTATTTCGTAAGTGTTCAAATAAACCCATTACTTTAAAAAAAAAAAAAATTTATAGGAGGCTTATCTAAAAAATTTAAACATTCTCAGATGAGCCACCATGCCGTGTCCGGCGGTGTGGGCTGTGTGACCGATGTTAAAAAAAAATAAGACAGGTATTTTCGCATTGCTATCCCTATTTACCTTTTAATGATGTTGGGGCTTGGACAACGCCACAAAGTGTAATATTAGTTGAAAATAGGGATATAAATAAGAATTTGTTTGCAGCTGATGGTATGGAAAATATGAGATAATGATAAATGGATTTCAGATCGTACAGGGAAATACATTTATCGAGCCAATTGGAATTTCTCAGAATTTATCTTGCCGTTTGTTGGAACTTGGAAGAAGACGCTTCATTAGGTTAGGACTAGTGCATGAGTGCTATTTCACCAACTATACCCCTAAATTTGATATAGTGATGAGTTATTTGGGGATTTTTATTATTGGTTTTTGTGGGCCTGTGGTTAAAGGTTGGTATGAATTTTTGGGATTCATAAACGGTATGATGAAGGTCAAAAGGTGTGAAGCTTTAATTAATCACAAGCGGGCAAAGTTTTGAGGCTTTTATAGTGGCTATGGATGGATTGAAAATTGGTGTTTTTGGATGGTTGTGTAATAATGTTATATGGTTGAATATGCTGGAGGGAATTGGATTTAGATAGGGTTTTAAGCTCATAACTCTGTTTAGTTAGATCTAGACTTCTAGTCATGGTCTTTTAGGTTTGAAAATGTGAGGAAGGTACAAACTGCACAAATTCGCAAAGATTCTCAAAAGCTTCTGAGAAGTTTATGAATTAGCCATACTGTTGTGAAGCCTATGTGGCTGGGATGTATAGGATTTAGCTGTATAACTATAATTAGGCCTTAATTGTTGTTCATTCATTTCTGGCTTTTATAAGAAAGGCCTTAGATGTAAGCATAACCTCCGTATACAGAAAGTGGGTCACATGTCTAAAGCCCAAGTATTTTGATCACAATCTGGCAACTCATTAGGCCCAATTTGGTTCTTGTGCTGTCAGATTATCTTGCCATTCACTATTGGACAAGCCACGAGTCCCAACAAATAACTTTGTACCCTTGGGTTCAAGCTAGTCGAAACCATTCCCACAACTATTGCCCACGTTTCCCTGGGTGGAATTATCCCAATGTGCCCCATGGTTTCCGAGCCAAACACGTATAGGTAACCCAGAAACCTCCACCATGATTCTTCACCATGGTCCATGACACCAATAATTAAGGACAATTAAGGGCATGAGCTCCGCGAGGTTGCTTCTGAACATCACATAGCTATCTATGGTGGTGTTCAAATATCATATGCGAAGGTTTTACCATATTGTTGGTTTCTTTTGTTTCCCTTTTCCTTTTTCATCATTTGTCCCCCTCTACAATTGCGTTACCAAAATCTCTCTCTGACAGCTTATTTCTTTTTGGTTAGTTGACTCTGAAAACACAATGAAGCATAAATAGAACAATACTAGCAATGTATTATTTCAGGGACATATAAAATCAATGTTCTAAAAATCGCTAGGCGCTAGTCGGGTGGCGGAGGGGGGCCTAGCGCCTAGGGGCCTAGGCGGACGCCTAGGCGGGGCCTAGGCAGATTTGTTTTTTAAATAAAATTAATTATATAATAGATATATATATACGAGTTATGTGGTGTTAATTAGAAACAATTATAGATTTGTGGTTCAAATAATAGATATATGTATATATATAAAGATTATGTGGTGTTTTTTGGAAATAACTAAAGATTATTAGAAGGCTTTAATATTTAAAAAACTATTAGGGATCTCTCCATAATTAACTTAAACTTTAAGTGTATATATATATATACTATTGTTAGGGTTTTTTTTCTGAAGAGTTAGACCCAAATAAGACTCTCTAGCATTCTCACCCTAGCCCGCCTAGCACCGCCTAGAGGCCGACTAATCCACTGGCCGATTTTCTTAAACGCCTAGGGAAAATCTCGGCGGCCGGGCACCGCCTAGCGCCTAGGCGCCGCCTAGGCCGATTTTTAGAACACTGTATAAAATAAGACGCGACTCACACTAAAACAGATTTTTAGAGGTCCTAGGTGAGTTTCTCTTATAAATCAAACCAACTTTAAAAACATTGTGTCTTTAGTATGCTCATGAATCACATGCATCCAGTACTGCTTATTGTGTTCTAGAAGCCCTCCTCAAAAACTGTATATTACTTGTACGCGATAAAGTAAAGTTTCCATTTTTGTCTTGATATTTGTGTTGTGTGGAGGAGCAGGAGAAAATGCTGATGACTTTTTTTAAAGCCAAATCTGATACTATACGCTTTAAAATGTTTTAGTAATTAATTAACTATCAAAATTTGATTATTTCTTAATTTTAGAATTTTAAAAATATAGAATAACTGACATACAGACTGTTCAAGGATTGGGTTGATGACCCGTTCATAACACAAAGATGACTTGTTTATTTATAGTTCCGAATGAGTTAACCTGCTTATGATACGAACCTGTGTGACCTAAACTAAAACCTATTAGCTCCATGTTAGGTGGATTCGTGTCACACGTGTCAAAAATTGACACCCCTAGCCGAAGTCTTATTTGATTGTTTGTGCCACTACAATGAAAGGCTATTGGCATTGGTATGGCAGGATGCTGTTAGTGTAGAACCAAAGAAAAGAGAATTATAGAGAGGGAAAGAAGTGGACTAAAGAGGAAGAGAAAATTCACACATAGGAACTCAATTCTCCTTCAATTCTAATTTGTTTTCCCTTACTCTAAGAAACACTTTAAATAGCCAAATGTGCATTTGTTTAAATTCTAAAATTTCCATTACTTGTGCCAACAATTGCATTGGTAAAATTAAAAAAACTTAAAGTATTTTCAAATCTTGGTTTTGAATGATGATTGATTCCCATCATCTCTTCCCGGCAGAAAGAACTCGACTCCATTGAGTTAGGAGCACAACCAAGAATACTGACACAAGTAAGGATGTCACCTAGGTCCGAGCAGCGGTAACTCATCCCACATAATAAGGCTTGGTGTGTAATTCAACCTTCAAACCCAATTCTTCATTGCCACTTCGGGCACAATATTATTACAAATGCTGATATCAATCACCAAAGAACAGGTTGTCCAACACATTGCACTTTCGCCTGAAAGATGTTGGCTTGATGACAAAGTTTATCATCAATCTTGGTGTCGGTCTTACTAGTAGCAAGCAAAGGACGAAGGACACCAATTGCACTCTTGTCCACATAAGAACGTTGAGGAGGTTCCGGTGCTCGTTGATTCCTTGGGTGTGGAAAAGCACGCTCAAAAGTTGGTGGTTGAGGAGCACCAGATGAAGCGGGATTAACATCTTTAACGTTTTCCTTATCCATGGACGACAACAAAAGAGCTACCAACTTGTCCATTGCATCCTGTAAGCGATCCAGCGTAGCATCCATTGACTGGTTTTGCCAATATCGGATCATGAGATTGATGAAAGGTTCCAAGCTTTGAATTTAAGATTGAAGTTGTCACTCTGGTGACAAATGACAATGGTTACACAATTAAGAACGAGTTTCCCCACTATAATTTGGGTGTTTTCTGTTACTTTAAGAAAATTTGGTTATGCCATTCTTCCCAAATTTGAATCCCAATGCTTTGCTAGTTGTGCCACATGCAGTGGTATGTGGTACCGCCAACCACTGCCATAGCATGTGGTACAACTGTAAAAGCATTTGGAAACCAAATTTTGGATTCAGAATTTGGAAGCATAGCATTATTCTTTTCAAAAATTCCAGAATGTAGGTTCTGTTTCAAAATTGCAGAAGTGTGGATTGGGTTTGGAATTTGTGTTTTACTGACCTTTTGGGAATTTTCTGTTGGTTAAATATGTGAGGGCTGGATTTTTTCGTGGGGGTCGGGTCTCCGTTAATAATGATGGTCTATGGTTTGTGTTGAATATGGGTCTGGGATGGTTTGTGTTGAATATGGGTCTGGGTAAAATAAGATACGGGTCAGACTGGTGGTGTGTCAAGGGCAGCTTTGGGGGTTGTATCAAATGATTCAAATCCCCTAGCCCGTCTCTTTCTTCACTTCAGGACTGGAGGTAAAAAATTTGCAGCGCAACTTCGAGGAAGACCCAACCAGCAGTGGCGGCTCATAATGAGAATGTCTGTGGCTGATTCAGGCATAGTTGGAGATTAATGAAGAAGGTGGCGAAGATGATAGTGCGATGGAGATGGAATTGGTGGTGACGTGGTGGATGGTGAAATGGTGGTGGTGGACTGCAAGAACGAGAAAGGTTTGGCTGGGTGTATTTCGAAATGTCTTGTGTCAGATTGGAGATAGGGGTGAGGTATTGCCTATTGGGGAAGAAGATGAAGAGAGGATGGGAGGGATCCATTGCTCTGATAGACTGATACCAATTGGTGCGGAACCGAAGAAGAGAGAATTACAGAGAGGGAAAGAAGGGGACTAAAGAGGGAGTGAAATCACACACAAAACTCTATTATCAATCATTTCTAATCTGATTTCCCTTGCATTAAGAGTTAAATAGCCAAATGTGCATTAATTGATATCCTAAATTATTTCCTTACTTATGCTAACAATAAATAAATTGCTGAAAATAAGGGAAGTTAAATATTTTCAGATCTTGGCCTTCAATGATTTTTGATTCCCATCAGTTATATCCAAGTAGGTGTTTCAAGAACAGAAAGGCTAACAAAAAGGTCGGTTGAGGGCTGCGAGGCAGTGAGAAAATGCACGGAAGTGTAGGAAATAGTTCATTGCTATTGGCTCCTAGTTGGGTTAAATGGTGAGAAAGTGCGTAGGAAACTTCACGCTCAAGGTTATATTGAGACTTCATCCGACTTCTTTATTATTAGGATCATCCTCATATATATATATATAATATAATATAATATATATATATATATATATAGACTTGCTATCCAACTACACGAAGGTAGTAGCATAGCATTGTGTTACTTTAAGTGGACAAGAAAAGTCCCTGTAACCTAATTAATATACGGCGTTTGAGGAAATCTACAATTATGGCCCTAAAGTAATTTAGTTTAGGTCCTTTGTAGAAGTCTGAACCTTATGCCCCGTATTCACCGTGATCCGTAGCCCAACCGGCTGCAGCTGGGAGTATTGCATGTAAAGAGACGCTCTTCAACAGGGTTTACTTTTCAGTCGAAATTCAATCAAAATACAAGGTTTAGCGGGTTGTTCATCCTTTATGTGCCTTCCCTATAAAGCTATAGCTTGGGAGGGGCGGAGCTGTTCCAGACTTCCTTTCATTATGGTATTTTCGAACAAGTTCCTGGATGACAAGCCCAAGGGTTATCTTTTTGATGATATCGACGATGGTCTTGATATGCCTAAAAGATTTGTTGTGAAATAGGCGGTTGATCCTGGCGGTCGCGATTCCCCTACCGAACCAAGACTCGACTAACTGAGAGATTTGCTGAGAAGGCCATCCATCAGTAGCTGCAGTCAGGTCACAACTATAAACTATGGACTGACCCGTTAGCCGAATCAAAGGTTTTGGCTGGTCCCATCACACAGTAAGCAACGGAGAACGTCCATCGCCCAATCGTTTAGGTCCTTTGTAGAAGTATTTTGATGCCATCACTTTAATGAGGTGGCATGGGTGTTTTTTATTTTTTTGGTGCATACTTTTGTACATGTAGTGTGTAGAATGACCAATGGGCCTGGCTCACCTTCAAAAGACGCCTTGTGAGGGGAGGTTTACCCAGACTTTTAAAAAGCACTTACAGGGTCTCTACCTAGGCAATGTGGGACAATTCAACACACCCCCTGGACCACATCAACAGGGAAAGCTCAATAAGGGGTAGAACTCAATCTGGCTCAGGTACACGTAGAAAGACCAATGGGCTTGACTAACGCTCAAAAGACGCCCTGTGAGGGGAGGATTACCCAGGCTTATAAGAAGCACTTACGGGG
This sequence comes from Hydrangea macrophylla, assembly GCA_033977485.1. Lineage (NCBI taxonomy): Eukaryota > Viridiplantae > Streptophyta > Magnoliopsida > Cornales > Hydrangeaceae > Hydrangea > Hydrangea macrophylla. The sequence continues at coordinate 78,485,810 of CM066984.1, read as the reverse complement.
TCTCTACCCGGGTGATGTGGGACATTTCAACATAGTGAGTTAGCATTTCCCATTTGTGCGTGTGTATATATTCTGTGGTGGTGGTATATATATATTTGTGGTGGTGGGGTGTTCGGAAATTGGGAGCAAGGACCTTATCCAGATCATGTTACTGCCAATGTTGGGTGGTGCTGGGAAGGGATGACAGGGTTCTGAGTTAAGATTTGGCATATATTACCTGGAGTTGCAATACTTTTAACCGGATATGCTCTCATTCCATCTTCCCGTGAAGCTATTCTGAATCTGTTTTTAGCTGGATTAGCACTAGGGACAATGCTTGTTGCTATTGTAGTCTAATCAAGTTTACAAGATACAAGCATGATAATTCTATTTTTCTGCAAGAAGGATGGGGATAAAGTAATGATAGTAGTGTGTCACGCAATATTACTTCTGTTTAAAAGGACGCTCTAGTTCAAGTCTTCATCTGAACTCAAACTAGGTTCCAATTATTAACAACTAATGCTTTATTTAACTGCCAAAACATCTGGTTGCATATTCATTGCTTCGCTGATTATGGGTTGCCAGTTAGCCAACATCACACTATGTACATTTTTACAAAGTGCATCCATGTTCTGAATGTTATGTCCTTGACATTTGATATTTCTCTCTCTCTCTCTCTCTCTCTCTCTCACACACACACACACACACACACACACACACACCAAGACGCACATTTGATTCTTTAATGCAGGGTTCATGATTGGTGAATGTAAATAGCTTTTGTTTTGAATTTAAATATATTGCCAGCGGGAGGAGCTGTCACTTGTATTACTTACAAAGAATTTGACTTCTAGGTGACAATAATAAAGCTGAATTGGTCAGTTAGGTGTTCACTGCAACATCTACATTTGAAATAAGCCACACTTATTTTATTTCTTAACAAGTTGATCCGGATTGAGCTTTCCATTTTTTCCTTACTGACCAATCCTTTAGGATTCACTATCTTTCTCAACCATTATGGTGTGGCCCTGTGGGTGTTCAACAAAAAAAGTCTGGATTGCAGAATTTTCATCACTTTGGACAAGTTCTCCATTTATAATCAAACGTCTTGCGATTTCTTTTCGTTGTTTAAGATCTTAGAATTAAACTGCTACAGATTGCTATTATGAGCGAATTGATTAATGAGGTAGCTAATCTTTACATTTTAAATGTGCGTTTTTTGTGCTGATGGAAGTTCCTTTTCTGGCAGGTGCCTCTTATTTTCCTTTAGATAACCCATAAAGCAATTAGTGTTTTCATCAATTGGTAAAAATGGAGCTGAGTAGCATCAAAGATGCATTTGATCGTGTCGCAAAGAAGCAAAAGCTATCTTCTTCAAAATCTCAAGAATTACTCGAACAACTTGGCCAAGAAATCGAACAGGCACTATCAAAAATACAATCAGCGCATGACTCTTCATCCCAATCTGATCATAAATTGATCTTTGCAGAACTAAAAAACAAGTTCAAGGAATTTGCTCCTCTGAGTCAGCTTGAAGGTACACAGAAGGAGCTCAATATAGCACTGAGCAAGTATCCGAAACTCCTCGACAAATCTTTTAATCCCGACATATCTAAAGCCTATAGAAATGTCGATTTTGATACCCACACGGTCAATCAGATAATTGCATGCCATCTCTATCGGGAAGGCCTGTTTGATCTCGGTGATTGCTTTGTAAATGAGGCCAATGAAACAGAGGCTTCTGTGTTGAAAATTCCATATCTAGAAATGTATCAAATACTGGAAGCTATGAGGGCTCTAAACCTTGAGCCAGCACTGAACTGGGCTGCCACGAACCGTGACAAATTACTAGAAAACGGATCGGACCTCGAGCTGAAACTGCACCGCATCCAATTCGTTGAAATTCTAGAGAGAAGGGGAAGAGACGAAGCTCTAAAGTATGCAAGAAATTTCTTTGCTCCGTTTGCTTCGAGCCACATGGCTGAAATCCAGAAGCTCATGGCATGTCTATTATGGGCCGGAAAGCTTGAAAGCTCTCCATATTCTGAATTACTATTACCAACCCATTGGGATAAATTGGCGGAAGAGCTAGCTAGGCAGTTCTGTAATCTTCTGGGACAGTCCTTCGAGAGCCCGTTGAGTGTGACTATTGCAGCTGGAGTTCAAGGACTACCGACCCTTTTGAAGTTGATGAATGTGATGATGGGGAAGAAGCAAGAATGGCAGTGCATGAAGCAATTGCCCGTTCCGGTGGATTTGGATAGGGAGTTTCAGTTCCATTCAATCTTTGTGTGTCCGGTGAGTCGGGATCAAGCTAGTGAAGAGAATCCCCCGATGCTGTTGTCCTGCGGGCACGTGCTGTGCAAACAGTCAATTACGAAACTGTCGAAGAATAACAGTGCAAGGCGTTTTAAGTGTCCTTATTGCCCATCTGAGGTTGAGGTTGGGCAGTGTAAGCAGTTGTATTTCTGAATTTGTATATTAATATGTACACTGGTTGTATCAATGTACTCTCTCTCTCTCTCTCTCTCTCTCTCTCTCTCTCTCTCTTGAACTGAATTATGTTGTTTAGCCAAAGTGTAGCAGGGAATTGGTGATTGTCCTGGCAAAAGGTTGTGTTGTGGGCGTACTGCCTGGTTATTGGGTGTAAATATAAATTCTTTGCACGTTTATGTGGGGAATGGAAAAGTAGGCTTTGCACGTTTGTGTGGGCGTACTTGGTTCGCATTGGGTTTTTTTGTTGGGTCTATCTGAGTTGGTGGTCTCTCTCCTATTTTTATCTGTTCTTTTCTCACCCCGAAAGATTCAGCATACATAAATAAATTCGGAATGCTATGCTTCATAAACATTGTATTCTAACTGATTTTTAAACTCACGAGGCTGTGGGTCCAATTGATTATAATTTGAGGATGTTAAAGATGTTCTATTATTATTTAAGGTGGTTCCAATGCAATGCAACATGTTTTGGAAATCATTTGACATACAAATTTTGGAAAGTATAGCATACTCTTTACATACCGTCTTGTTTTAGGATGTGATTGGTTCACATATGCAAATCTATGCAATGTTTTGAAATCAGTATCATTTTGGGTGTAAGCAAACCTACCAAATTGACCAAAACAATCAGTTTGGTATGTTTTCAAAATATTCCTGTTGTGTAATAATCGATCCGAACCAAAATTGGCTAGTTCTACTGAAAATTGGCACGAACTGTTTACACTTCTAATATCGTTCGTTGAACCATAAATGACCAAGTCATTGGTTCAACCATCGGTAGGGGTGGCAATCGTGTCGTGTTGGGTCATAATCGTGTCGTGTCATAATCGTGCCGTGTCAATAATCGTGTCATTTCTAAACGTGTCAAAAACCTAAACCCATACCCGTTTAATGCAATTCACGTGTCACCCATTTAACCCACCAACCCGCGTACTGAACAAGCCGTTTTCTCGTAACTTTTTTTTTTCTTGTATAACATGACATATTTAATAGATTGACTTCATGTAATAAAAAACCAAACATAGAGGGAAAAAAATGAAGAGACACGATTCCAAGAACACAAGTCTGCCCATCTAATGTACCAACTACCAACAAGTCAACGACAGTAAATGATCAATTGTTCCAAATTTAAACTAATTCAGTACAATATAACAATATCTAACTATTATAAAGGTAGGACTGTAATACTCTTAACTCCACTTTTCCCTCCAAATAAAATAAAATAATAAAATAAATAAATATTACTTGCTTTTAAAAAAAATGTATTTAAAAAAAAAGTATATTTCCAAAAATACCCTCTATAATCGTGTTAAACGGGTTGACCCAATTAAAACATGACCCAACCCGTTTATTAATCGTGTTAAACAGGTCGACCCGTTTATGACCCATACCCGTATAAGCTAAACCCAAACCCGTTTAATTCGTGGCAGATTCGTGTCGTGTCGAAAATTGCCACCCCTAACCATCGGGTCAATCAGAATTGAATTGTGATGTTATAATTATCTAATAAAGATTAGTAATAATAATAAAAAAAAACTTTTCAAGCAAAATTTTTAGTGTTTATTTTCCGGTTCAATTACCTATTTTCAATATGTAGAATAGTTTTGAGCATTTTTCAGTTTATCAGTCCAAACTAGACCGTTTCTTGACAGATCAATTGTTCAATCGGTTGAACCGGCCGGTCTGCCCCAGGTTTAAAACATTGAATCTATGTGACATATTGGACTAATAATGTCTTAGAGCGAAGTTTGGATTTATAGTATTATTAGAGAAAGGGTTTAGTGGTCCTTATTATTTGACTTAATCCAACACCTTATGATAGGAGCTGATGACAACCATGCACCAATTGTGTTCGCGTTCTCCTTTTTAAATTCAAAATGGTAAAAATCTAAGAAATATTAAATTTTTTGAAAAGTGAGAATCAACTTGAACCCTTAGAGTGGCACAGATTAAGGGTCCAAAAATATCACACTTTCTGGATGGCTAAGATCCATATTTACAATAGCCTTTAAATCTTGATCCTTGAATCAAAATTGTGTTTGCATTACAGCTTTTAAAATTTGAAGTGGTAAAAATCTAAAAAAATGTTCAAAATTTGAGTGACAATAAAATTCCCTTGAATTGGCACAAATGAAAGGGAAAATCAATTTTCTCTTGTTAGATAGATTCCAAGACCTAATTTTGGAGGAAAACCGAAAAATGAGTTATGAGTTATGACTATGATATATTGATATGACCACCATTTATTGGGTGCATATAATTACATTTTAAGAGGAAATACCTGACACACATATTGTTGTGACCTGCCATTGTATGGTCATGTCAAGGTGGTGGAATATATACATAGAAATGAAGGGTGTGGCTTTTGAGATTTATGGTTATGTAGGGGCAGAAAATGGCACTATATGATTTATGGCAATGCAGGTTTTAAGCAATTTCTGTTGTTCGATACAAAGGTTATAATGATTTCTCACTTTAAAAAAAAGTTAAAAAAAAAAAAAAAAAAGGCAGCATAAAAAGTATAGAAATTTAAGCGAAAGTCCCTAAAAATAACTATCAAAAGTTTAAAATTCAATTTGATTCTTTTTAATAAATTTGCCTAAGCTGCAGTAATCTCTAAAAAAAACTATAAATAGAAAAAAAAAAAAATAAGTAAAGAAGAAGCAAGGGGCAGTTAGTGGAAAGGACTAATGCATATGATTCTTAGTATTAAGGACAACTTAAGTCTATCATTAAGGATAAGTCATCCCTCTATTTCTTACCCTACCACCTTCGACCACCACCCCCACCATCTCCGGCAACCACTCCACCACCTCCGGTGACCACCACATCAAGTCACTGTTTGCTAAAAAAAATAAGTGAATTTCACTTGTTATAGCCAAAGTTAAATGAAATTTCACTTGATATAGAAAAAAAAAAGAAGCGAAATTTCACTTAACTTTTCCTATAACAAATAAAATTTCACTTGATTTTATACATTCTGCAACTAACCTCAAAGGTACATCATGAACGCATGGTGGTCATCGGAGTTCGTTGAGCAGCCAGCGATGTCGATGAAGTTCAGATCTAGATCTAGATCTTGATCGGTGATAGAGATCTAGATCTAGATCGATGCCTCATGATGGTTCACAGTGGTTGTAGCAACCTGTATTTTCACTTCCCTAATAATAAATAAAATATCAATTTTTATTTATTTGCTATGCATTATTTCTAAGTTGTAGTATTATTTGTATAAATAAATAATAGCTATATTGTTAAAATTAAATATAATGCTATTTTATTTTACTACGATTTACTATTTTTAATCGTGATGTTATTTGCATAAATAATTCGTAGTGATATTACTAGTTAATAATACATTACCTTTTATTTTTGGTGACCTTTAGTAATTTTAACTATATTATTTATAATTAAGACTGCGCCCCTAAGTTATCCTATGATTTGGTATTAAAAACCCTTAATAAAATATTAATCACGTCGCCTATATTTTGTCCCTAATATTATGTTGGGTATTTTCCTAGACTACTTGGACTAACTGGACTAACCTAACTGGTTTAACCAAATCAAACTGATTTAGGCAAACTAACTGTATTATTGATACGAATTGATTTGCCAAATCTTATCTTCACAGCTGTTTTATTCCTCACCATCATTTCGTTTCAATTATTGAACTCACAACTTGCAAACCTAAACTGATTGAACCTTCTATATATGAGTTCACACTAGCAAACACAAGACATGCACATTTTGCAAAGGCAAAGCATATACTCTCACAGTAATTCGCATTGATCACTCTCAAGTTCCCTCTCTCTCTCTCTCTCTCTCTCTCTCTCTCTCTCGGATCACCATACACACACATACAAGCATAAGTTTCCATTGCTTGCATTCTCTCTCTCAAAATCACAATCATACACACACTTATATTGGTTCTGGAAATCAAAGAAGAAAGAAAGGAAATACAGAAATAGAAGTCACAACAAGCTTAAAAAGTCATAGCAATAGCCAATGGAGCCATAGCTTTTATTTCGGAATTCATGTCTTTCTTCGGCAAGTCGCGCCACTGAATTTAACGACTGGTGAGTCTTTTAAACTCACTTATAATGTAGTATTTTTCATTATGCACAAGTCGAGGGTATCAAATATATAGATATAAGTATATATACATATATATAGTTATGGAAGCTTAAAAATGGTGGTCTCACAAACCTTAACGAAAAAGATTTTTGTAAATTGGGAATAAAAGATTATAACCCCATTAAGCTCTGTTTCAAATCTTAGACTTTAATTTGTAACAGTTGCAACGTACGGTTACAACGAAGTTTTGATGACTCTTAGATTTTTCTCTATAAGTTGAGCTATGTTAAAAATTGGTAAACAAGACTTTTTATATATTCATAATCTATGCGGAAAAATGAAGAGAATGGTATATTATACTTGCTGTATCGTTTAAGTTTGTAAAACTCGTATTTTGCTCTGCAATTGTACAATCTAAGGTTGAAGACGACCAGGACCAATCATGCTATTTGACCAGGACCGGTCGCGAAACATGACCAGGATCGGTCACGACCATGAACGGTCCCGCTATAAGACCATGACCGGTCATGCCCCTCTGTGACCGAATGATCTGTTTAACTGAATAGTGCTTTCACTGCATATTAATTCCATCCCTTCCATTTATTATTTTACTTAAGTCATTAATGTAATTAATTAAATACCCCCCATTTGGATTTAATAAAAATACTTTTAAAAATTAATTCCTTATAGATAAAAAGTAAATTTACCCTCCAAAGGCAAAATTTTTTATTTTTGTACAGTGTATGATATTGGGGCATTATTTATGCTTGGTACCCTTCCTTCTAAAATTTTTTAAAAATCACATTTTATATATGGAGATCTAAATGAACTATTCGTGAGATATTTAAACTCTTGAATCGAAAATCTTATTTTGACTATACTTAGCCATTTTGGCCATCCTGGGTCAACGGTTGACTTCTCTGGACATGCCCGGAATTGTCTTTGGATTTTCGTGTACTTCTTCCTCTATGGATAAGTCTACTTAAGATCATCGAAGTTTTCAAAAGAAGAAAGTTTGTAGTTTTATTTTATAGATCTGCACTAACACCCATGTTCGGGATGCGGGGCTTTGCAGGTTCTATTTATAATGTGAACTACTATACATTCTATTTTAAAGACTTGTACATCACTGCTACTGTTTTATAAAGAAAAAGAAAACAGATATGAAAATGGAATTCGGATAAGTTGATTTTGTTATTGATCATAACCATATGTATAAGTTGCTCTAATTCCATTTATAGTAATCAAAGGTATAAATGGCTCTGATACCATATAAAGGTAATGCAAAAGGAAAAGTATGAATCACTCTGATGCTACTATAAAGTAGGAAGATTAAGGTCATATCGCTCTGATACCTTTATAAAGAAAATGTGAAATGATAAAAAGTCATACGATCGCTCTGATACCCTTATGAAATGCATAGTCGAAATGGCATGTTTGAAATGGGTCATTTGGTTTAAGCATATATGTTTTGTATAAGCAAAGGGATAGAGAATGGTGGTAATGGTTTTTAAGAGAATATCTTAACTGTTAATCGGCCCTTGGGAGGCACACTACTATCTTGGTCAACATAGATGACCATTCGGCCTTGAGAGGTACGCTAGTATATATCAAAATCATTTGGCCATTGAGAGGAATGCTATTCTGAACTAATGGCATTGCATGAGTAGATAGAGGTGATGGTGACCTCGAATATCTTGATGTGGTATTGCTGATAATTCCAATCATTCAGCCCTTGGGAGGCACACTATTCCGAAACCATATGTCAGTTGTGAGATTGTTATTGAGGTAAAAGAGTCAGTGGGATGAGAAGGTTGCATAATTGCATAATTTGTTCACATGGAGAATTGTACCGTATGTGTTATCATATAACTGTTGAAAGGAATAAAGAAGATTATGTTTCCTATGAATGTTCAGATGTTATGTAATACCCGTGAAAATTAGAAAGTACGGACATAGATTTCCCGAGGTTAGTTTTGTAATTATCCATGTACCCCGTATATTAATATATTGTATTTTAATATTTGATTGTCGCTTAAATTATAACAATAGGATAAATTCCATAATTACCGTTGCATTAATTTATACCTATAAGTTATATTATATTCTTTGTGGTTTAATGTTGTAACTATAGGTTATAATTATATTCATATCATTTAGAAATTATAGCTATAAGATGCATTATAATTTCGTTGTGGCTTAATTTATATACTATAGATTTTATTATTTATTAACACTAGTTATTATAACCATAGGTTATACATATATATATATATATATTATATGAACCCGATAGTCCCGTGACTATGTTGTGATTAAAATTATATCGACGTTTTCATTTTAACCCCGGACCTTAAGTTAGACTCGGATATTAATACTAGACCCGAACTAAGAACGTGAACCCAGACTGTTAAATATAGACCCGGACTATAATTTATAGACTCGGACTGTAACCTTTAGACCCGAACTGAGAATTGCATACGGACCCGTAAAATCTGGTAATACCCGAACTGAATTACACGCATACCCGTACACAAAGTCATACCCCTATTTGCACCCAAAAATTGTCAAAGGTTGTTGAGTCCGAATGAGTTGGAATGGGCCTGGATCCGACCGACCCAAGACTGCTAATCGGGCTCAGGAGGAAGGTGATCGACGATGAATAGTTGTCGTTTGTAGTCCCAAAATTACGCTTTTTAGCCCATTTTATTTAATTATTAAGTGTTTTTAATAAGTATTCTATATTTTGTAGGTTTTGGAGCTTTAACAGGAAACTTCACAAAAATTCAATGATTAGTGGCTTTGGAAGTCATTTTGGGCTCAAAAGGTGATTCCGGTGATAGCTGAATGCAGTAGCAGCCTTGGTAAATTGCATTTTTGACAAGGAATACTTCGGATTTTAGAAATTTCTCCACATATATAGAATATAGATCTTCGAGTTACGGACGCGTGGCCGCAAACGGTGAGTCAATACGAGGTTCGAGTCAAAAGTTATCGCAATTCTACGATCGGTGCGCGAAGTTAAAAAAATCTGAGAAAAATGGAAAAATGGCCAGTTCGCTGGAGCAACCTGCGCGCGCGACCCATTGAAAAAGTCAAAAATGCGTATTTCAAGGTACTGAAGACCCCTGTGCGATCTGAATTGGCTGAATACGTCCAGAAACATAAAACAGTAGTTTTAGTGCGATTTGGCTTAGGAAAGCTTCCTAAGTCCTTCCAAACTCTATATAAATCCTATTCTAAATCAATTTTAAGGTTACACATCATTACACAACAATATACACATCCATATACATCTAAAACTTCAGCCATTGAAGAGAGGAAAGCAAGGAGAAGAAGAAGAAGACCAAGGATTTCCATGGCCTCCTCCATCAACCTCTTGTCGTTCTTCGATTTTATTGCCGCTTAGATCAAGATCTAGGGTTTCAATGAAACCCTATCCAAGTAATAGGGTGTATTTTATGCTTTTCTTTAAGATTTATTATGTATGGATGATGATTACATATTTAGAGGATTTTGTTTATAATAAAATTGTACTTCTATTGATTAAATCATTACTTTTAAAGTTTATTCTTGTCTTAGATCTATTTTGAATGTGATGTGCTCAATGATCTATATTCGCTGTGCTTGTATGGATTATTTACATGTAATGATGCTTAATTGAATTGTGATATCAAGTAGCCAAATAATTCATGCCTAGGAAAGACGGATTGTGCCACAACCCTAGTTTAGTGTGAGACAATCCGTGCCAACCGAAGATGAATTATGTTAGTGCTTGAATCGTAGTTATCTTATTGACGGAGGAATTGGGCTTGTAGCTACAATTCTCCATTATCATCCAATGTAATGACCTAATTGAATGCATAAATACCCTTATTATGAAGCTAGTGGTGGATTTGCAACCCTAGGTTCACTTTAAATATTGTTTACAACAACTTTTAATTGCTTTCATAGTTTAGATTTATTTTCATTGTTCTTATTTTAATTTAAATCAAAATCCAAATTCTATTTTCTTAATTAACTAGGTTTAGGTTTTAAAATTAAAGTGCTTTAGTATTTCAATCTATGTGGGTTCGACCTTTACTTCCATACTGTAAATCTTTTAAAGTAAAGCATTCTTTTTATCTTGATTCTAATAAGATCAGAAGGCATCGCATAGTCCAGTAGAACGAGGCATAGACTCGAGGTATATGGAGCCCAGTAGGTGATAGGAGCGGAGCATTTGGCAATCGGTCACCATATTGGGAAGAAGCATGTAAGGGCCAGCTGGAGGAGCCTGATTGATCAGGAGCGGGCTGTTGGGTTTGTGCCCTCAAACCATTACTTTATGTATGAGACATTGACATTTTAATGTATGGATATCAGCTTTACATTTTATTATGTATGTTTTTTTTCATGAGATGATTGTTAATCCTTAAGTATCGTAGTAAGTAATTCGTGTATGTATGAGATACATACATGTGAGATGCGAATTACTATTCTTTGATACTTAGAACTTGTCACAGTGGATGACGAGACTGGATATCTCATCAGGTGTACACTGTAGCATAATTGACTATCATTGGATGGAGTGATTAATCTCAATCATGAGAGTATAACTCTTAGTTGATATGCTAGTGCTTATAGTGCATTGACAGACCTGAGTTTTCCTATTGATACTTAAGACTGTCAACAGGCGATAGGAACTCATAACTTGTATAAGGTACGTGTTCTCAATCTTGAGACGAATGAACACAGAGTGTGGCTATGGCTGCTTTGACTTACCAATCAGTGAGGTCTATAAAAGATCAACACCTGGGTATCTTGAGTATGTCATGTTCATAGGGTTGTGAACATATATTATCAAGATAGAATCTACCCTCTGATAAAGAGTAAGTATTCCCTTAAGACTGTCACCGAGTTGATTACTGAGAACTGCAATCTTGTTGATAAATAGTTATCAACATGTTTGGTAATCATGAGAGGTGAATGAGACTCAAGGAATATAAGAAGTAATCATGATTTAGGTTGACAGTAATAGCTTATCTGCTACTTGAATATGATTACGAATGCTGAAGGTAGAGGAACATTAGTACGCCATACAAGTCTAGTTATCACTTCAGATATGTTCTTTTGCGTTGGAGTTTAGTTATCGTTTTATAGTGAAGTAAACGTTAACTGATCAATTAGTTGATTTGCTGATCAAAGAGTTTGGTCATGGGGATTAACAACTGGTCTGAGCCAATAATAAAGAGCCTAGGAGGTCCCACTCTTAGCTCTGCTAGGATGCTTGGAAAGGCACATGAGGATGCTTGTCAAGACAGGTTCGATCGATCGAAGGAGTCTCGATTGATTGAAGTCAACGCAAGTTCGATCGATCGAATGTTGTTCAATCGATCGAAGGTTCGATCAATAGAAGTTACTTCGATCGATTGAAAGTAAGGTTAGTTCTAGGAATCTATATATAGGGCAGCTGCGTCCAGAAATCGGAGTTTGTTTTTTTTTATTTTTTATACTAGAAGCTATAGAAACTATCTAAGGCTTATCAAACTTTCTCTATCATCTCTATTAGGCTTCCCACCAACCATAGTCTCTCCAGGAGCATCCATAGGAGTCATAAGAGTGAATACCATCTAGTGGAGGCTGCTAGAAGTCAAAGGTTTCAGAATTGGGTTCAAGACTTAAAGGTATAATTCTTGTCCCTTATCTAGTATGCATCTATAGAGTTAACCTGTAGTAGATTCGGGCCACCAATTAGTTTTATAAACTATATTTTCCGCTGTGCATGATTTAAAGTTTTTCAAAACTTAAACCCTACACGCGCATATAGACGTCGTCGGGCTCATTTGCGTCAGAAAGCACGACGGATGGGTGATGCAACAGCCCAATGGAGAGAGTAAGGGGTGGTTCATTAGCTTGGGAGCCCGATTGGTTAGGGGGGTCTGCCCTTAGCTGTCATAACAACTGTCATCCTAGAATAAAGGAAATATAGTTTGTTTAGGAAAGAATCTGGGCACATCCAGCTGGATATAGAGGAGTAATCCCAATGAGTAAGGAAAGAGTAGGGTGAGCAAGGATTCTACCAGCTATATCTTGCTTGGGGCACAATTCAAGGAGTCCTTGCCGTATCAGGATTGTTCTAAGGTCGCTATAAATGTAAAGGCAAGCCAACCGTGCAAAGGACTCCGCGTTATCTCAAAAACAACACTCATACAGCATTCAGAGCATTCAACCCTATGTTCTCCCTATTATTCTGCATCCATAGCAAAATAGGTTTGTTTGTTAATTTTTTCTTACTGTTTTCATTCTTTTGAACAATCAGAGCCTGTTCTAATTATGTTCTTTGTTTTTGTTATCATTTTCCAAACATTCAATAAGATATCTTCGTATTTTATTAATCATTTATGATTGTTTACTTGGTAAACTCTTCCACTAATTGGCTTGTGTGCTTTAGTACTTCCATAGGACTTTAGGTGATGGTACTTTCTTACTCACCTTATACAGTCACCCATTAGAAGTCAGATCTTAGAGCCTTATGTAGCACTCACACAAGCATATAGGGAATTAGTTTGCAAGATTTGAACCACGTCTGGTTCTGGCACGCCCACACAAACTACAAGCAAACATTTTTGCCATGCTCGGTGGGACCCATAGTGCTAAGATATACCTCCAAAGAAAGATCACAAGTGTCACAGCCCGGTCCCACAATAGCAAAACCGAAGCCAGTGGCACGCCACCGAGGCTAAACCAATTCATTAACGTTCCCAAAATTAGGTTTGAAGAACACACGCAGCGGAAAAACAAAACACATTTTCGAAAGCAGAGGTTCAGTCGACTGCTCAGTCGACGGGAGAAGGCAGGGAGTTTTCACAATGTTTAATAGCAATTCCAGTCGACTGAGGCTGGGGGTCCAGTCGACTGAGGCAGGGCCCAGTCGACTGCTTTTGCTATAATAAGAAGCAGTAGCTAACAGATACAGGGGTTCAGTCGACTGAACACAGGACCAGTCGACTGCTCCCCTGGCAGCAGCCCAATCTGCAGAATTTCAAGTTTAAAAGCTTTCTAACTTTCACCAATGATCAACCACTCAATCCAAACTCAATCCAAAAAAATCTTAGTTGTATTAAAACATTTCTAAAGCAGGATTACAACATGTCACTAACTATTACAACGGTTTAAAATCCATTCTATCATACGAAGTTAAACATAAGTTAAAACAATAAAAAGTCTTATTACAACATCCTATTGTCCCAAAACTACAAAGTTAACATTTAAGTTGCCTCCCAAGCGAACTCCCAACCCTCGTGCTTACTTCTCCGATTCCTCGCCAGCATTAACACCTGAAATGGTTATTTGAATAACCACACATATTTTGATTTGTTTAAGCTAATGCTTAGTGAATAAAACAACATATGCACATGAATGATAAACATGTCCGCATTCACATCTCTACAATTCATACTAGTCGCCGGAGACTCACGTGCCCGTCCATACTCCCAATCCGCGACTCCTCGCCAATAAGTCCACGCGAAAGGGTAAGACTCACGATTCTTCTCTTCAATCGTGCGACCTTAATGCCTATATCGGCTCCACAAAATGGCACGGTGACCACGTGCTCCTTCTGACCCAAATAAGCAACTTAACATGCTCAAATACATATCACCATGCTCGCGGTAATCAAAACATATCACCGTGCTATTGAGCCTACTTATCAATATAAATGCCCAATATGAACTACACAATATATCTCTAAGAATTAATACATGCTATTCACACAAAACATGAATACATGTCAAGAAATCATTCCAAAGACATAGTTGAATCACTCACCTCCAAATAACGCTCCTATAATTCAATCTGAAGAAAACCCGTGCACAAAGAACGTGCAGAAATCCGTCTAGTACAATTCCTATGGATCAAAATTCCATTTATCAACTTTTATGAAAAATTCTAGAAAATAACTTTTCGGAAAACTTAGCCAAATAGGCCCTAATAGGTATCAAAACGAAGCTCTTACCTCGAGGAGCTCGAATATGAAATCTGGGAGAAAACAAACTGACGGAAGGTCGTCGTTTGGCGTAGCAAAGCTCTAAGCAACTAAATCTCCCTCTAGCTCCCTTTTGGCCTCCTTCTTAAGCTTTTAGGTTAAGCTTATGAAAAAATATCTTATCCATCTCTATCTATATATAGGAAACTCTATTGGGAATTACGTTTACCTCCCCACGAGTTTTCAAAACTCCTTTTTAGTCTCTGAAACTTTCTATACAGCTTATTCATAGCTTTACGAGTGAAACCTCAAAATTATAAAAGTTTTCGACTAAGTTTCGTTTGGTCGCTAAAACGCGAATTTCCATATGACGTTTCCGAAGTTGCTAATTAGCCTACCAAATTAATAGCGTGTTCATTCGTCCTCACCAAGATACTAAATCTAACAACAGAAATAAATTCTAAAACAGAAAATAATACATATATTGAAATAAACAGGTAAACATTTATTTTCAGATAAACATTTAAAATGTTCTACAGTGACTGTCTCATACTCGGAGAGACTTCACAAACAATAAATCCTCAATCACAACAGTTTCAAAGGGTTCTCTAATACAGACACCCAAATCAACTCGTGAGTCAAAACTCATTCAACCATGTGTCATAAGACACGCCACATCACATTATCATGCATGACAATGTAATGCAAATGAAATAACACAAATGTGGGTGTTATAATACTCTCCCCCTTAAAAGAAGTTTGTCCCCAAACTTGTACCTCAAGTCTCGAAAAGGTGCGGATACTTAGTACGCATCTCATCTTCTATCTCCCACGTCATCTCTTCCGTAGTTTGGCTACGCCATAACACTTTCACTTTCGATATTACTTTATTTCGTAAGACTTGATCCTTCCGGTCTAAGATCTCTATCGGATATGCGGCATACGTTAAATCACTCTGAATCTCATTCGATGTCGGAGTCATCACTTGATCTCTCTCTTCCACTAATTGTTTGCGTAACAACGCTACATGAAACACGTTATGAACTTGAGCATACTCACTCGGCAAGTTTAAACGATAAGCTACGAGTCCAACCTTTCCAATGATTTCAAAAGGTCCGACATATCTCGGATTGAGTTTCCCGTATCTACCAAATCTGGTTATTCCCTTTGAAGGTGACACCTTCAAATTCACCAAGTCTCCTACATCGAATTCCAACGGTCATCTGCGCTTGTCGGCATAACTCTTATACCTACTCTGGGCTGTCAGTAACCGTTGTCTAATTACCTTTATCTTATCCGTCGTTTCTTGTACAATCTTCGGCCCTTCAATCTTTCTTTCTCCGACTTCCGTCTAACTAATCAGTGAACGACATACACGACCATATAAAGCTTCATAAGGAGCCATTCCAATACTCGACTGAAAATTGTTGTTATATGCGAACTCAATTAACGGTAGGTGGTCTTCCCAATCGCCTTGAAAATCATGTACACATAAACGAAGCATGTCTTCCAAAATCTGGATTACTCTTTCTGATTGACCATCGGTTTGAGGATAAAAAGCTGTACTAAAGTGCAATTTGGTACCCATTGCTTCTTGCATGGCTCTCCAAAACTTCGGCGTAAAACTACTATCCCTATCCGAAATGATAGAAACTGGGATACCATGTAGTCTCACAATCTCGCGAATATACAACTTAGCTAACGGCATCGGCTTAGTTGTTCGAAGCGGTAGGAAGTGCGACGACTTCGTCAAACGATCAACAATCACCCAAATAATAGTGTGCGATCTCTTTGACCTCGGAAACCCACTAACAAAATCCATTGTTATATGCTCCCATTTCCACTCGGTTATCGGTAACGGTTGTAACAATCCTGAAGGTACTTGGCGCTCTGCCTTCACTTGTTGACAACTAGTACAACGCGAAACATAACGTGCTATTTCCCTCTTCATTCCCGGCCACCAATAAACATGTCTCAAGTCTCTATACATCTTGGTGCTTCCCGGATGAACGGTATACTTTGTGTTGTGTGCTTCTTCTAGGATGTTCCGTTTCAACTCCTTCTCGTTAGGCACACAAATTCTACCCCTCAATCTCAAAACATCATTCTCAAAAGTAAATCCCGGTTGTTTACCCATCGGAATCTCATCACAAATCTTCTTCAAAGCCACATCTTGAAGTTGTTTCTCTGCGATCTCGTGAATCAAGAGTGGTTGTGCCACCATCGTTGACATCAAGCCACTTTCAATCCTCGGTACTTCAAGCTCCAAATTCTCCATATCTCGTATCAGTTCTTTCTGAGAAGTCAATTCTGATGCGGTGTTGGTTGGTACGTTGCGACTAAGAGCATCGGCGACGACATTCGCCTTGCCCGGATGATACTGAATTGACAAGTCATAGTCCTTCATCAACTCTAACCATCTCCTTTGCCTCATGTTCAAATCTCGTTGTGTAAACAAGTACTTCAAACTCTTATAATCCGTGTATATCTCACATTTCTCCCCGTATAGATAATGACGCCAAATCTTCAATGCAAAAATCACGGCGGCCAATTCTAGATCATGTGTTGGATAATTCTTCTCGTGCGGTCTAAGTTGTCTTGACGCATACGCAATGACTTTATCACCTTGCATAAGAACGCAACCTAAACCTCTATATGAAGCATCACTGTAAATAATAAATCCTTCAGTCCCTGACAGAACGGCTAATATTGGTGCTTTCACTAGTCGACCCTTCAACTCTTGGAAACTTTCTTCACATTCTGGACTCCAAACAAAAGCAATATCTTTCCTCATTAACTGTGTCATCGGCATTGCTATACGCGAAAAGTCTTTTATAAATCTCCGATAATACCCAGCTAATCCTAGGAAACTTCAGATGTCTGTCACATTCGTTGGTCTCACCCAGTTGGTAACTGCTTCTATCTTCTGAGGGTCTACAGAAATTCCTTTAGCTGATACAATATGTCCAAGAAAAGCAATCTCTGTCAACCAAAACTCACACTTCTTCAATTTGCCGAATAATCTCTTTTCACGCAATCGTTGTAAAGCTAATCGCAAATGATACTCGTGATCTTCTACGCTTTTGGAGTAGATTAGGATGTCATCTATGAACACAATGACAAACTCATCTAAGTAGTCCTTGAAAACACGGTTCATCAAGTCCATGAAAGCAGCTGGTGCGTTAGTCACTCCAAATGGCATAACCAAAAATTCAAAGTGACCATATCGAGTTCTGAAAGCTGTCTTCTCAACATCTTCCTCTTTGACTTTCAACTGATGGTAACCGGATCTCAAGTCGATCTTCAAAAATACCTGAGCCCCTTGTAACTGATCAAACAAGTCATCTATTCGCGGCAACGGATACTTGTTCTTGACGGTCAACTTATTCAACTCTCGGTAGTCGATGCACATACGCATTGTTCCATCTTTCTTCTTCACAAACAGACTGGAGCTCCCCACGGTGAAACACTCGGTCGGATAAAACCCTTCTCCAACAGTTCTTCTAACTGAACTTTCAATTCTTTCAACTCTATCGGTGCCATTCGGTACGGTGCTTTGGATACCGGTTGTGACCCTGGTACTACTTCTATTGTGAACTCAAGCTCTCTTTCAATCAATACGTCGGGTAACTCATCGGGAAAAACATCTGGAAATTCTCGAACTACTGAGATTTCTTCTATTAGTGGTCCAAGAACTCGCGTGTCGATAATTGAACATAAGAAACCCGAACAACCCTTCTTCAACATCTTACTTGCTCGGATTGCCGATATCAAGTACGGCGGTACGATTACTCCCTTACCTTGAAAAGTAAACTCTTCTCGTCCTGACGGATAGAAACTAACCCGTTTCTGTTCACAATCGATTCTGGCTTGATTAACCGACAACCAATCCATACCCAAGATAACATCAAAGTAATTCACCGTCAACGGAATCAAATCAATGCTCAAGACCTTATCACCTATCTTGATCTCACATGACTTGAATATCGAAGAAGTAACTAGTGGTTCACTACTAGGCAATGATACACACAAGTCGTATCCTAACGGTTCTGACTTAACAGTTAAATGCTTAACAAAATCACGTGACACAAATGAATGCGTTGAACTAGAATCCATAAGTACACGTGCAGGATACGAACAAATAGGAAGAACACCTGATACGACGGTATCATCCGTATTCCCCGGCCTGAGCTGGAAGTATCGTCCTTGTTGTTGCGCGACTCCTTTCCCTTTATCCACTCGAGGTTCTACCCTTGACCCGCTTGGCACACTCGATGCACCGGTACTCATTCCCGGTTGTCTTTTACTTGGACAATTCTTCGCTATATGCCCCGGTTGGCCACACTCAAAACATTTCCCTCTTATCTCTGGGTGGTAGCTCTTGGCGTTCGAGGTTGTGTTTGGTGTAGTCGAATTTGCGTTCAAAGGACAATTCCTAGACACATGCCCCAATTGTTTACAAATATAGCAAGTGATCAATTGATAGCAGGTTCCTCTGTGTCGCAGGTTACATGTTGGGCACAACGGTCTCGAATCTCCAACAAACACACTTCCTCCTTGACTACCCATATTCGATCCTGAACCTTGCGTGAACGGTTTCTTCGCATTCCCTTGGCTCTTGCCCCTATTGTCATTGGGTCTCTTTCCTTGTTGTCCTTGTCGATATCGGTCGACACTCTTCTCAGCTATACGGGCGGCTTCCTCGACTAGAGAAATGGTCGGGTGTTGCAATATGTCCACACGGCCACGGATATTCTCTCTAAGCCCTTCCTCAAACTTACGAGCTTTATCCCTATCAGTCGGAACGGTAGTTTTCCCAAATCGTAACAAGGCATTAAAACGAGAAACATACTCACCTACGGTCATATCTCCCTGAACCAAACTCGCAAACTCTTGACGTTTCTGCGTATAAGCAGATTGCGGGAAGAAACGTTTGTTGAATTCTTCTTTAAATGCTTCCCACGTGGTCGGTTTCCCTTGTTCAAGTACGTTGTTCCACCAATCCAATGCTTCGCCCATCAACGTATCGGATGCGCATAAAATTTTCTCCTCATCAGTACATATTACCTGATGGAAATGTCTTTCCATGTCCATCATCCAATGATCAGCCAAGTCTATGTCAACTTGTCCATGATACAACGTCGGTTTTCGCTTATGAAACTGTTCCACGATTGTGTGTTGAGGTCGCGGTGTCGATGGTGCATTGACATAACGAATTTCCACTTGTGGAGGCTGAACGTTCATCTGTTCTCTTTCACTTACCGTTTGTATGAAATTTTCCACCATATTCACTATTTGGTCCATCCGCGAATGCGGTGACAATTCTCTTGGCATATCCGCCATAATGTTTCAAATATTCCCCTGTTGAGTACAATGCATGATGACCATGCATGCTATGTCACAATATAGATATATGTGCACAGTTCATCACAATCAACAAATGCTAACCCATGAAGCATTTCTACAATGATAACAATTATCTTCTCAATTACACACTCCACTCGACGTCACTCAGCATATATATAACGTCACTCGTTCCCAAGGCTCTAAACTTATGCTCTGATACCACTAAATGTCACAGCCCGGTCCCACAATAGCGAAACCGAAGCCAGTGGCACGCCACCGAGGCTAAACCAATTCATTAACGTTCCCAAAATTAGGTTTGAAGAACACACGCAGCGGAAAAACAAAACACATTTTCAAAAGCAGAGGTTCAGTCGACTGCTCAGTCGACGGGAGAAGCCAGGGAGTTTTCACAATGTTTAATAGCAATTCCAGTCGACTGAGGCGGGGCCCAGTCGACTGCTTTTGCTATAATAAGAAGCAGTAGCTAACAGATACAGGGGTTCAGTCGACTGAACACAGGACCAGTCGACTGCTCCCCTGGCAGCAGCCCAATCTGTAGAATTTCAAGTTTAAAAGCTTTCTAACTTTCACCAATGATCAACCACTCAATCCAAACTCAATCCAAAGTAATCTTAGCTGTATTAAAACATTTCTAAAGCAGGATTACAACATGTCACTAACTATTACAACGGTTTAAAATCCATTCTATCATACGAAGTTAAACATAAGTTAAAACAATAAAAAGTCTTATTACAACATCCTATTGTCCCAAAACTACAAAGTTAACATTTAAGTTGCCTCCCAAGCGAACTCCCAACCCTCGTGCTTACTTCTCCGATTCCTCGCCAGCATTAACACCTGAAATGGTTATTTGAATAACCACACATATTTCGATTTGTTTAAGCTAATGCTTAGTGAATAAAATAACATATGCACATGAATGATAAACATGTCCGCATTCACATCTCTACAATTCATACTAGTCGCCGGAGACTCACGTGCCCGTCCATACTCCCAATCCGCGACTCCTCGCCAATAAGTCCACGCGAAAGGGTAAGACCCACGATTCTTCTCTTCAATCGTGCGACCTTAATGCCTATATCGGCTCCACAAAATGGCACGGTGACCACGTGCTCCTTCTGACCCAAATAAGCAACTTAACATGCTCAAATACATATCACCATGCTCGCGGTAATCAAAACATATCACCGTGCTATTGAGCCTACTTATCAATATAAATGCCCAATATGAACTACACAATATATCTCTAAGAATTAATACATGCTATTCACACAAAACATGAATACATGTCAAGAAATCATTCCAAAGACATAGTTGAATCACTCACCTCCAAATAACGCTCCTATAATTCAATCTGAAGAAAACCCGTGCACAAAGAACGTGCAGAAATCCGTCTAGTACAATTCCTATGGATCAAAATTCCATTTATCAACTTTTATGAAAAATTCTAGAAAATAACTTTTCGGAAAACTTAGCCAAATAGGCCCTAATAGGTATCAAAACGAAGCTCTTACCTCGAGGAGCTCGAATATGAAATCTGGGAGAAAACAAACTGACGGAAGGTCGTCGTTTGGCGTCGCAAAGCTCTAAGCAACTAAATCTCCCTCTAGCCCCCTTTTGGCCTCCTTCTTAAGCTTTTAGGTTAAGCTTATGAAAAAATATCTTATCCATCTCTATCTATATATAGACAACTCTATTGGGAATTACGTTTACCTCCCCACGAGTTTTCAAAACTCCTAATTAGTCTCTGAAACTTTCTATACAGCTTATTCATAGCTTTACGAGTGAAACCTCAAAATTATAAAAGTTTTTGACTAAGTTTCGTTTGGTCGCTAAAACGCGAATTTCTATATGACGTTTTCGAAGTTGCTAATTAGCCTACCAAATTAATAGCGTGTTCATTCGTCCTCACCAGGATACTAAATCTAACAACAGAAATAAATTCTAAAATAGAAAATAATACAGATATTGAAATACACAGGTAAACATTTATTTTCAGATAAACATTTAAAATGTTCTACAGTGACCGTCTCATACTCGGAGAGACTTCACAAACAATAAATCCTCAATCACAACAGTTTCAAAGGGTTCTCTAATACAGACACCCAAATCAACTCGTGAGTCAAAACTCATTCAACCACGTGTCATAAGACACGCCACATCACATTATCATGCATGACAATGTAATGCAAATGAAATAACACAAATGTGGGTGTTATAACAAGAATGGAAAAAATGGACAGGACGATTTTACCGTTGACCCAACAGCTGAAGAGATCACTGGCCGCTCTCCACAAGACAGTGTTGTAACGCTGGAAGCACTTTCAAAAATTATGAGGCTAAACGTTGAGCCTATCAGACAAGATTACAATGCCTTATTAGGATCAATGGATAACTTTAAGGGGCTAGTCGACAAAATGACCGCAGTACAGTGTGTTCAAATTAAGCTGATCACATCTACTAGGGCTGTGCATGCTAAGCTAGAAGGCCTGACCTCAAAGATCTTAGGCCTATCAAAAGCCATCTCAGCGCTAGTAGGCAGATTGGCTACCGAAATCCCTAAGTAGTAAATCGGTGCCTCTGGTTGGGCCGATAAGAAAAGGGAGTTTTCTTACATTTGCCCAAACCTCTGAGAGCAGAATGGGTAGAACAAACAACTTAATCCACAAGTAGAGGGATCAGGTAGTGTGGTGGTCACCGATCCTAGCGGATCAGCGACACCAATGTTTACTTAACCTTTAGGCCGAAACACAGAAGTAACCAGTAATACCAGTCCCCCTGCCCACACTGCTGGGGGACAAGGAGCTAATGATGTTTTTGGGCCTCATCAAGCCCATAACAACCAATATCAAATACCGCCTCCAATAGTAGCCCTGGTGGTAGCGCAGCCCATTGTCCTACAACCTATCAATAGGGAGCAGTTGTTAGAGGCCATGCACGAGAAGTATGGCCCACTTATGAGGAGGATTGAGAGGCCCACGTATAGACGCCCATATCCTCCTGAAATTGACCAAGTCAATTTCTCCCAGGGATACAAGGTACCAAACTTTACTTTATTCTTTGGGGAAGGTGAACAATCCTCTATAGAGCATATAGGCCATTTCATAGTGCAATGCAGCCATGTAGTAGTAGTGACCTATTGAAATTGAGACTATTCCCAAACTCTCTCATAGGGATAGCTTTCCTGTGGTATATTAACCTTCTTGTCAATTCCGTGCAAGATTTACAAGGAATGGATGAATTGTTTCATGGCCAGTTCTATAGGACTGAGCCCAAAATGTTGTTGGTAGATCTATCGAGAATGCTCCAACTAGTAGGGGAGACAGTTGAAGCCTATATAGATCGTTTCAGAAAAGTTAAGTACATATGTAAGACCGTCCTGCTCGAGGAGGACTATGTCATGATGGCGATGGGGGAAATGTCCTTCGAGCTCCACAAGAGGTTTGAAGGGACCGATTTTTGTGATCTACTCGAGCTAGGCACTAGGGTCGCTCGCTACGAGTGTATCCTCTTGGACAAACATGAAAAAAAAAACTCTTCCAAGGGAATATATTAGAAATACCCCAATTACGAGGTCCATTTGACTGATTGTGACCTTGAGGCTGAAGTTGAGATCGCCGAATTAATTTGCAAACGGCCAATTATATGCAATGACTTGAGAAAGCCATAAATATTAATGCCGTTGCAAAAAAGATGGCATTCGAGGCAGGAAAAAATTACACGTTTGACATCACCATGGCCGATCAGATTTTTGATGCTCTGTTGGTCGAAAAGGTGATCAAACTAAGTGATGGTCATCGGATCCTGAAGGCCGATGACATCAAGAATAAAGAATACTAAATTTGGCATAACTCATGGAAACACTCTACTAACAATTGCATTATTTTTTGGAATGTGATATAGGAAAACATGGAGAAGGGTGTGTTTAAATCCTCCAACAAGGCCATGGGTATTGATGCGAATCCATTTCTCCAGATCATCGGTGAAAACATGGTGATGCCCGATCTGACCAAGCAGACTAGGCCTAAACCAAATATTGACCTGTCAGAATCGAAAGAAGAAAGGCCAAAATAAAGGAAAGGAAAATAAATTGCTACGTCGGCCACGGGAGGTACGAAGGTAACGATTTACGAGCTTTAGAGGACTTACTAAGAAAGAAGGCAAGAAGAATAGAAGGCTAAAATTGAAATGGCCCAATCAAACACGGATAGTCTGATCACCGATCTGTGGCACCAACTTGACTTGATTGAGTAGGGCCTCTGCTCGAGATGCAAAGTCGATGTCAAGAAAGAGACATCTAGCCCGAGTAAAAGGCCGAGGATCAATGAAGATCGAGGTCACTGCTAAAGAAGATCTGTCTACAAGAGACTTTTGATGCCCAGGTGGGGCCCAATTAAGCCCGAATGGTTTCCTAAGACATCACCGATAATGCCGACCGGTATAAAAAAGATTGCTGATCACGAGGCGGGCATAACCTGACTCATGTAAGACAGAACAAGCCAATGGAAGCCTCAAGGTCCTCAAATATGCAGGCAAGAATGGTGCTACCACCAAGAGTTAGTGAGGGAAATGGTATCGGGCTAAACATCCTAAGTTCCCAACACAGCCCAGGTATAGCAAGTCGCAAAAGAGGAGATATCAACATGCAAGGCAGGATGAAATCTAGGACCTTTTACACAATTTTCAAAAACTCTCTTCCCACCTCATTTCATCACACACCACTAGAATTTGACTTGGATCATTAATTAAATTTTGATTTCATCTCTTCTTTGTTTGTATTCTACTCATGGATTTGTGAGATCTTCAATATCTCATTTGATTCCCATGAGTTTGATCCTTTAATTCTCTATAATCTTATGATTTATATGGGAAATAAGGTAGATCATAGTTATATCTATACATAGTTGGTGGACCCAAGTCTTGGCTCATGATTTGGATCCTTGAATTTGAAATCTCATGGAATTCTGTCCATATTCCATGGAGGTTTATATGGATTGGTCATATTTAGTCTCTAAGGATCATTAATTTGGGAGGAGAATTGAAGAAAATAAGTCTATATTCCTTAAGGATCATCAACTTGAGAGAGGATTTAGGCTTGCCAATTTTCATGGCTTAGATGTCAACATTGATGCAGTGAATTCAATAACCAGTAGTGATCTAAGATTTTTAATTAAATCATGATCCATTGGAATTTATTCTCAACTCATAGATGCATCACTGCAATTTTTGTCTTCATGAGATTTCATGGTTAGGATGGTTTGATCTTAGGATTTGCAAACTTCTTATTCTCTGTCCAAAATTTCAGAACAATAAATCCAAAATGATTTGAATAGATTAGAGCCATAACCAAACATTTTGGATCTGAAATAATTTTTTATATGAAGTTAAATGTGTTAAGAAGATTCCCTAAAAAGATCAAAGTGATTCTGATTTGTTTACTATTTTTAGAAAATCATACAAAATCTCTGGACAGAGAGTTGTAAAATTCTGAGTATTGTTTGGTTTTGGTCCAATTCTCAGAAATTGGACCGTTCGATCTTTGATTTTCTCTTTGAGTTAGAAACTAGACTCATAGAGGCACTTTATATCCAAAAATCATTATGATCAAATCATAGGAGGTATGCTTTTTCTATTTTTGAAAGTCTGGTCCGCTCTCTGTAAATTCTTGAATCCTGTTTCAGTTTTGATAAACTTTGTAAATGATGACCCAAATGACCTTTCTATGCCCTAGGGCTTAAAACATGTTTTAAGCATGATCAATTGTAACTAAATCCAGAGATTGAATGATCCAAATCAATGAGTGATTTATAACTTACTCTTGTCTATCTTCATGCATCCATCACATAGATGCGATTCTAGCAACTAAGATATCATCTTGCATTGTGTTAAGCCCTAATTAAGTTGAACATAACTATGGGTTTCTTATGATCATGTTGGGATTATATCACCTCTATATGGACATTACAGTGGCTCCTAGTTGAGACTTGTATATCTATAGAGGTGTTGTGTTTCCAAACAATTAGAAGGAATTCATGATTATGTCAACTCTTTCCATGTTTGATAGATGTAAGTTAGGAATTGGACATGATGTTTAGGAGTTGAGTCTATATCTTGTTCAAATTATGTGAACTAACCCTTTGTTTTGTAGCGCTATTGAGGTATGATTTCCCGACTCTTCTCTAGTTTATTTATTCCTAGATTTTATTGATTTTCGACTCCATATGCGACACCTTAGATTAGGGTTTGCCTTATGTGTATATATATGTTAGAGACCCTTTTCTAGGTTCCTTCAATTATTTGCATGCATTGCACGTTTCTATATCGCAGCTTAATCCCGGATAAGTTTCCTTGTTCTCTATTTTGCATATCATTTTGCTTGCTATTTGACCTATATGGTTTTGTATGCCTTTTATCGTTAGCAATCTTACACCCCTTTTTACATGCTTTTGTAATATGTGTATATATATATATTAGTTGAGGGCATGCTTAGATTAATAATTCGATTAAAAGGATGTTGAGTAGAGGCCTATTAGGAGATAGGATGAGAGGGGGAGGTTTAGTCCGCTTGACTCCTTCCCTTCTCATTCCATAATCCCCGGACCTAGTCTCTGGTTTCCAAAAAGATCAGTTTGCCTTAAAAATGGTTTCTTAATTTTCCTTTAAAAATTAAGTGGCGACTCGTATTTGAATTTGAATTTGAAAAAGTTTTAAAAAGCGTGGTTAGCTGCGATATCCACAATAGCCCAGTTCTAAGGATAGACAAGAATAATTATTGATTTAGGCAAATAACCACCGTATATGTATTCCGCCCCTT
Source organism: Hydrangea macrophylla (assembly GCA_033977485.1). Taxonomy (NCBI): domain Eukaryota; kingdom Viridiplantae; phylum Streptophyta; class Magnoliopsida; order Cornales; family Hydrangeaceae; genus Hydrangea; species Hydrangea macrophylla. Next base: position 78,459,114 of record CM066984.1, on the reverse strand, counting down.
TATATTTAATGATTGTGTTATTTAATAGAATTCTTCTATTTAATATGTCTCGATTAAACGAATTGACGCCAATTCATGTATAGGATTACAACAACACTATCTACGTCTGTAATAACCAAATCATACTAAGCAACCAGAGATCAATCAAGAAGACTATTCGAAGTGTTATCCCCAGAAGTTGACTATACTAGTGTGGCTGGAGCAATCATTCAGAACTTATGAAATGTTGGTAACAGAGCCACCGCGGGTTACTTAGGAGATAGAATGTACGAAGATTACCTCACTGAATCACTTGAACTACAGCTAGATGAACAGAAGTCAAAACAGATTGTATAAGGCTCAAAAACTGCCAAACATGTGGACAAAAAACCAAGTTTTGGAAAACTCCAATGGAAAGGAAGGTATAGTACTCATTGTTTCCACTGTGGCAACATGGGCTACCTCAGTGAGAAATGTTGGGCGCCAAGGATAGGAAATCGAAACTCAAACAAAGAAAGGAGAGACAAGGGTGACAACCAAAGGCACAAGGGACCCATGATTGGTGTAGAAGAACATAACTCGACAATATAAACCAAACTATTGAACAAGTCACTCTCGATCTTCTTTAACTGTCAGATGCTCGGATAACATTCCAAGGACTGTGCAACACCTAGGAGGACAAAAGGATAAGATACGCAATGCTATCACTGTGGCGATATGGGTCACGTCTGCAAGTATTGTTGGGAAATAAAAAAACATCAATAAAGTTCCGTCGCTTAATTTAGAATAAGAAGGGAAGGATCACCGTGGTCAAATTCAGGAGGGCAAGGTCGTAGCAAACGATGATTTTGACATATGAATGGATGAAGAGCCACAGACTTGGAAGAAGCTCCACCCTACGAATCATATATAGGAGACTATTTTTACTAGATTTCCTAAGATCTAGCTTATAAATATATATAGGTATTATAGGACTAGTAGTCCCAACTTTTGTTTAACGCTTATGCTATGTTAAAGACCTATAATCTTTTATCTATAAATAAAATGAAAATCTTTCAATACATGCTATGTTTCTATAATTGTGATGTTTTACTTTTAGTAATTGGTAATAGATGAGAAACTTAGACCAAATTTCCTAAAGCACTTAAGATGCTAGTTTAAGATTTGTTAAGTAATTCTGATATAATTGGATTCGCATATCGCACAAATAAATATTTGCATTAACAATGTCTTGTCTTAGATTATTATAACTTTCTAGAGACTCTTAAGATTTATTTAGATTTTAACAAATAGTCAATAGGTACCCTTTTTGCGATCCATATATGGCTCGAAGACCTACCAGGAATCGTCCCACCAGCTTGATTGAAGACGTACCCACAGTTGTAGACCTAACTGGCATGTTCGAAGCTTTTGTGTGAAGGTTGGAAAAGATTGACAATTTGAGAGGGAATAATTATAACAATGACAACAACTATGGCAATGGAATGCTGGAGTGTTAGACTGGAGATAAGCTTTTAGAAAATTTTCGCGCACTACGACTCGAAAAGTTTGCTGGAACTACTAAGCCTTGGAAAGCTGAATAATGGTTGCGAAAAATGGACTGTATCTTTGAGACGTTGGAATGTAATGATCTAGACAAGAAGCATCTGGCCAATTTTCAATTGACTTATGCCGTTGCAGATTGGTGGGATCGGTAATTGTTAGGGATATATACTAAAATCCATACTTTATGTAGTTGATTTATTATCCATTTAATAAAATTAGTTATTCCATTTTTAAGAGAATCTGTGTGGGCAATGTTTGCATTATATTGTTTATTTAATATTGTGCATGTGTGTCTCTTATTCTACATAGTAGGTGGTTTGGTGTGTAGAGTTTGGCTTACACAAGGAAGATTAGACCATCGGATCTTGTAGAATGTAACATTTTGGTTTACAGTCTTAGATGAGATTAGACACATCATCGGTAGGACTGCAACATGGTAATGTAGTAGGTTTGTCGTGACTGCCGAACACGGTATAGTTTCAACTCACAATACTGGTACACTTTGTCTATTAAACGGAACTGACTTGGGGTAATTATCTTTGTATTGACTTATAAGATAATTAATACCTCATGGCTATTATAAGTGCTTATGCTCTAAATCCTAAGTTAATTTATAGACACGTACATTTGATATTTACGCTTTGATCCCTGAAAGGGTGAGATCCTTAAATGAGTTAACATCTCATTGGATTGAGTGACAATATTAATTGTGTGGTGAATATTAATTAATGATGGAATCCATGTCTTAATTTTGGGATTGATGATATTTTCTTGAGAAAGCTTATAAGTTTTGATTATGTCAAACACTGCAGGTGGATTTGTGTCCGACATATCAGATAAGTTAACCCGAGGATCTCAAGGAATTTTAAGAGATTAATTAGATATGATTGTCAGTAATTATATTTAATTAGTGGATATTTGTAATCTTAACGTGGGGAGATAATAAGCATTAATAACATGGAGCTCAAAATATATTTTTGAGATAAGGGTAGGTGTGCAATTATAATTCGTTAGTGGTATGTATTATAATTTATGGAAATAGGAATCTGATTTAGTTCGAATTAGAGTTTCCTAATTCCATAAGGAAGCCTATTCTTTATTGATTTCTTATGGTCCCTATTATATCCTATATATATATGCTGCTTTGGCTCTCTTCTCAGTTTGCGTTTTTCCATCAAGAGCATCTTAACTCGGAATAGAAAAGAGAGCGTAAAAAGGAAGAGCATAAAACATAAAGGATTTCGAAAGAGCACACACTCAGTTCGATATTCTGGTAGCAGAGGAATACGGTAGAAGATCGTGTGCTATTATTGAGCCCGTGTTCTCGATTCATCTACTACAGCAATCCGATTTTGTAGTTCAAGGTAACCCTAGTTCCACCCTTGTAGGGTTATTGTAGCTTTCACGTAATTTTTTGCAGTACCAACTTATACGCACTGTCAACAGATTCTGGGAACGCAATTTCCTAATAGTTAGGGCTACTATAGGAGAGGAAGCTATCAAAAGGATGACTTGGACAACCTTTAAGGAAAGATTTCTGGGAAAGTACTTCCCTGCTACTGAGAAACACAGGAGAGAGCTAGCACAAATTTATGGACTTGACCCAAGTCAACAAGTCGGTACAAGAATACACGACGCAATTCAAAAGATTGTCTTGCTTTGCACCATACATGGTTGATACCAAGGAGAAGAGAATTCGAAAGTACAATCAAGGATTGATTCTGCCTATTCGTCGTATGACTATCGGACACTTAGATAAGTCTTTTGAGGCTATTATGGAAATGGCAACTGAGTTGGAAGAAGATGCTCTATCAAGTCGTGGGTAAACTGATTTCCACCCACAGTAGAAGCCGAACTCTGAAAACAAACCACCATATCATCCCCAAAGACAAAAAATGACCTTCAATGGAGAAAAGAAACCCCAACCAGTAGTTCAACATAACCAACCAAAAAAAAAAAAAATAGAAGGAAACCATAGCGGATGTTTTATCTGCTGTACCCCTGGACATATTGCTCGAGATTGTAGAGCACCTGTACGTTTTGGCCGACAGAAGATTACATGCTACAACTGCAGTTCCCTTGGACATCTTTGTAAGAAATACAAGGTCGCCATAAAAGGAAACTATGGACTACCTGACCGAAAAGGACAAGCCCGGCTAAACGCAATCATTCCTGAGGTAGCAGGATATACGTATGAAGAAATAGGATTGAACGAATCAGAGCCACAAGTGATGGAAGGTACACTGGTTCTGTTTAACAGTCGTAAAAGTGTTATTTCATATGGATGCTGCACCATCATTTATTGTTGTTAGAATATTTAGAAAGTAAACATAGTACCACAAATGTTAAGAGGTAGCTTTGAATGTTGTTTCACTATTATGAGCTACTACTAAGTTGAGACATATATGCAAGGATTGTACATTTCATTAGAAGATCGTATTCTTTCTGACAATCTGATATTTCCTAACAAATGAAAGAGTTCAATGTGATATTAAGAATTGTTTAGCTAGTGAAGTAACATGCTAAGTTGGACCATATTAGAAAGAGGATCATAGAATTTGGAGTAACTGGATGTTAACCCTATGATTTCCAACATAATCCACTGAGTGATACGTTTCGCACAAGTCATCTAGCTAACATCGAGACAACGAATATAGAGCTCTTTAACTCATTGATACCCATAGTCAGAGACTTCAAAGATATTTTTAGAACAAGGTACGAACACTATAAGATCTTAGAAATACCCTTTATGTTTGATTTATGCCCCCATGATACTCATGGATCTAATGAGTTAAGTGTTTCGACCCTATCTAGACCAGTTTCTCATTATGTACATTTTCAGCTATAATCATCAGTACGCTAAGTTTGGCAAAGTCAACTTTTTGAAATATGTCGTCTCCAAGGATGGAATAATAGTTGACTATCTGAGAACATACACAGTTATGGACTGAATGGACCAACCACTGCATCAAAAGTCAGAAGTTTTCTTGACTTGATAGGTTACTATCAAAGATTTCTCCAAGATTATGTCTCCATTGACCAATCTGATTTAGCTAGCAAGGAAGGTTATCATCGATAGCTCATAACAGTTGGAGCCAAGTGAGTTGAATTACCAAACTTACGATATCTAGAAATTTGATTCAGACAATCGAGTTGAGAACCCAAAACTACTTTGAGATTAGTCAGCTTAGATTTCAAGATGAAATCTCGATTAAGGGGAGAGTGATGTAGCAACCTGTATTTTCACTTCCTGAATAATAAATAAAATGTCAGTTTTTATTTTTTTACTATGTATTATTTCTAAGTTGTGGTATTATTTGTATAAATAAATAATAACTATGTTGTTAAATTTAAATACAATGCCATTTTATTTTACTACAGTGTACTATTTTTAATCGTGATGTTATTTTTGTGAATAATTCGTAGTGATATTACTAGTTAATAATACATTACCTTTTATTTTTGGTGACCCTTAGTAATTTTAATTATATTATTTATGCTTAAGACTGTACCCCTAAGTTACCCTTGTTTTGGGATTAAAATTTTTAATAAAATATTAATCATGTCGCCTACATTTTTGTCCTTAATATTATGTTGGGGTATTTTCCTAGACTACCTGGACTAAATTAACTGGTTTAACTAAACCAAACTGATTTAGGTAAACTAACTGTATTATTGATACGAATTGATTTGCCAAAACTGGTTGAACTCTCTCTCTCTATATGAGTTCACACTAGCAAACACAAGACATGCACATTTTGCAAAGGCAAAGCAATTACTCTCACAGTAATTCTCAAGCTCCATTGATCACTCTCAAGTTCCCTCTCCATTTCTCTCTTTCTCTCTCTCTCTCTCTCTCTCTCTCTCTCTCTCTCTCTCAGATCACCATACACACACATACAAGCATAAGTTTCCATTGCTTGCATTCTCACTCTTAAAACCACAATCACACACACACACACACACACACACACACACACACACATACACATACACACACACACACACACACACACACACACACACACTTATATTGGTTCTGGAAATCAAAGAAGAAAGAAAGGAAATGCAGAAATAGAAGTCATAGCAAGCTTAAGAAGCCATAGCAATAGCCATTGGAGCCGTAGCTTTTATTTCAGAATTTACGTCTTTCTTCGGCAAGTCATGCTGCTCAATCTAACGGCCAGTGAGGCTTTTAAACTCACTCATAATGTAGTATTTGTCATTACGCACAAGTTGGGGGTATCAAATACAGAGATATACATATATATATATGTATATATATAGTTATGGAAGCTTAAAAATGGTGGTCTCACAAACCTTAACGAAAATGATTTTTGTATTTTGGGAATGAAAGATGATAACCCCAGTAAGCTCTGTTTCAAATCTTAGATCTTAATTTGTAATGGTTGCGACGTATGATTACAACGAAGTTTTGAAACGAATTGGCAAACGACATTTATATATTCATAATCTATGCGGAAAAAGGAAGAGAATGGTATATTATATTTGTTGTATCGTTTAAGTTTGTAAAACTCGTATTTTTCTCTGCAACCGTATAGTCCTAAAGTTAAAGACGACCAGGACCGGTCACACTATTTGACTAGGACTGGTCATGACCATGATCGGTCATGAAACATGACCAGGACCGGTCACGACCATGACCAGTCCTGCTACAAGACCATCATGACATAATGATGATCATGCCCCTCTATGACAGAATGATCCGTTTCACTAAATAGCGCCTTCGCTAAATAGTGTCTTCACTGCATGTTAATTCCATCCATGCCATTTAAGTAAATCATTCTCTCTTTCATTTATTATTTTACTTAAGTCATTAAAGTAATTAATGAAATACCCCCATGAGGATTCAATAAAAATGATTTTAAAAATCAATTCCTTATAGATAAAAAATCAACTTTCTCCCCAAAGGCAAAATTTATTATTTTTGCATAGTGTATGATATTGGGGCATTATTTATACTAGATATATACCCTTCCTTTTAAAAATTCTTAAAAATCACATTTGATATATGGGGATCTAAATGAACTATTTGCAGGACTTTTAAACTCTGGAATCGAAAATCTTATATTTTAATATACTTGGACGTTTTGACCATCATGAGTCAACAGTTGACTTTTCTGGACTTGCCCGAAACTGTCTTTGGATTTTTGTGTACTTTTTCATCTATGGATAGATCTACTTTAGATCATCGAAGTTTTCAAAAGAAGAAAGTTTGCAGTTTTATTTTATATATCTGCACTAATTCCCATGTTCGGGATGCGGGGCTTTACATGTTCTATTTTATATTGTGAACTACTGTACGTTCTATTTTAAAGACTTGTACGTCACTGTTACTATTTTATAAAAAAGGAAAACAAATATGAAAATGGAATTCGGATAAGTTGATTTTGTTCTTGATAATTACTATATGTATAAGTCACTCTGATACCATTTGTAGTAATAAAAGGTATAAATAGCCCTGATACCATATAAAGGAAATGTAAAAGGAAAAATATGAATCACTCTAATGCCAGTATAAAGAAGGAAGATTAAAGTCATATCACTCTGATACCTTTATAAAGAAAATGTGAAATGAGATAATAAGTCGTACGATCGCTCTGATACCCTTATGAAATGCGAAACGAAAGAAAGAGAATAAGTCATACACTTGCATAGTCTAGTTGGCATGTTTAAAAGGGGTTGTTTGGTTTCAGCATATATATTTTGTATAAGCAAAGGGATTGAGAGTGGTGGTAATGGTTTTTAAGAGAATATCTTAATTGTTGATCGGCCCTTGGGGGGCACACTACTATCTTGGTCAACATGGTTGACCATTCGGCCTTGGGAGGCACGCTAGTATATCAGAATCATTTGGCCATTGGGAGGTACGCTATTCTGAACTAATGGGATTGCATGAGTAGATGGAGGTGATGTTGACCTCAAATATATTGATGTAGTATTGCCGATAATACCAATCATTCGGCCCTTAGGAGGTACGCTATTCCAAAACCATATGTCAGTTGTGAGATTGTTGTTGACGTAAAAGAATTGGTGAGATGAGAAGGTTGCACGGTTGCATCATTTGTTCACATGGAGAATTGTATCATATGTGTTATCATATAACTGTTGAAAGGAATGAAGAAGAATATGTTTCCTATGAATGTTCACATGTTAATCTATATCTTACCTATTATTTGACAACGCCTTGGAATAATTGATTAATTGTACTTTAAGGTACTGAACAACGACGATGGTTAAATATGCTTTTATACACATTGTGTGTGTTGTTTGCTATATTCACTCAGCTTGTTTTCAAGCTGATGACGTTTATGTCCTGGACACCCAATCTATCTAGGGTTATCAAGAAATGAGGATACAGAGGACTACGACTATGCTAGCTAGAGGCATGATCTTTTGGAAGAAGACCTATTTTATATTTTGTTATGTTTAAGGTTATGAGATAAGAATAATATGTTTTGTTTAGAATAATATTGTAAAGGTAATATGTGCCTAAGACAGATATTGATGTGACAGTTCAATTAAGTTTGAGAATGGAGTATTAAGTTTGATTTATTCCCGCTTGCCAATTACTCTGCTTTAGCATTACTGTTTAATTGTATTATGGAAAATTGGGAACCTCTCACCTGTTGTGGCCTAAGGTCCAAAAAGGAAATGAAAAACTTTCCTTATTTTTGCTACGTCGGGGCGTGACAGTGGTGGAGACGACTTGTGGTGGTTCGCTGTACTGGCTAGCGATAGTGGTAGTGGTTGTGACTTGCAGTGGCGGTGGCGGATCATGGTGGTGGTGGTTGTGATTCACAGTGGTGGTGGCGACGGCTCGTGGTGTCAACGTGATGGTTGTGGTGGTGACGACTCGCGGTGGTGGTGGTTGTGAGTGGTGGTGGTAGTGGCGGCGGTTTGCAGTGGTAGTGGTGGGCAGCTAGGGTTTAGAATGGCAAGTTTGGGAAGCAAAAAATAGAGTTTCAAAGAGATGGGATGTTTGACAATTGAGTTCCAATTTGAGGGACTTTATAACAAACTAAGAAAAAATTTGGACCCTAAACTCTTCAATGTTAGTTTAAGGGATTTTTCTGACAATTATCCCAAGAAGGAATAATATTTAGTAATTTTTTCTTTCTTTTTTTTTTCTTTTTTTTTTCTTTTTGTCAAAATGTTTGTAATAAAATTGGTGTGGTTTGTGTTGGGCGTGCCAGAGTCCACTTGGACTCGAAGAGGATTGTGATATTCGAACCCGACTTCTAATTCAAACGATGGTTATTAACAGCGATTAATGGGTCTTAACTCTACTCTGATGCAAGCAAGCAAATTACAAATGAACACAAAAAAGAAACAAACCAACATATAAACTTAAAATACCTCCAAGAACATCATCTTCTTCATTGATTTAATTAAAACTATTTACAATCACTCTTAAAAGAAAATGGAAATACTCCCAACCACTCAAGGATAATAGTAGAAATGCTTGAGGAAAATAAAACAAAATCTGCTAGAGCAGAAGTGGCGTGTGTGTTAGCCCCTTCAAATGTTGCACACCCTGCCATATTTATAGGCCTTGAATGAATAACCATCTAAGTTAGTGGGGCTAGTGGGTAGTGGTTCCTAATTTCTAGGCATGATTCAGTTATTGCACCCACTATTTGCCCCATGATTAACCTCCATGATCTGTTTGATGCTCCCATTTCTGCCACGTTCTCTCTTTATGTAACCGTCTCACTTCCAGCTCAGCATATCTTGTGCACACATTTTCATCCATGCTTAACTGCCATAAAAGGTCCTGCAAATATGTACTAGTTAACCGATTGAATCCTTATCTGAGCAGCTTGATTCTCGTTGGCTGATAGATCTTGGTCTTATTATTCTTCATAGGAAGTTTCTTAATGTATCGGTTTTGGTAACTGATGTCTTTATTTGACTCAACTATCTCAAGGGTTCTTTGTTAATCATTCTTCAAGCCCGATATTATATTTTCTCGTTTACCTGCTGTTGGTCATCATCCTTTGGTCCTGCTACTATAGAACAAGTACGGGTTGCCATCGGCCTTATTTGTTGAAACCGAGGTTTCTCTTTTAACCGATGTCATAGCTACCCACTGTTCCTAGTTTGCAACCTTGGTGTTATTTGTTGAGGCCGAAGTTACTTAGCTCAGTGTCATCCCATTCTTCACCTCAACACCGATATTTATGTATTGAATGTATCATCAGTCCGAGTCGGAAGTACCAATATCGATCTTTTCGTGTTTGAATCTTATTCCCTGTTCACAGTTCCTATGATGATGTCATCAAGCCACGTGACTACTCTGTGCTTTGAGAAATTCCAAATTAAGGTGTAAACAATGCCCCCCAAACATCTTGTCAAACATTATGCATTATTTTGTTAAGATGTTTGAAATTCAAATTAATTGCTAATGCTGCAAATGACAGCGTACAGCTCCACGTCTCCCTATCTTAGCAGCTCTTCCTGCCTCATTTCAAGAATTGAGGTGAGTCTCTTAGGAATCCGATCCTAAGTCATGATGGCCCCTCCTCTTTGCCTATAAGCCACAGTTCCTCACCATTTTTCACTTTCTTTTGCTTTCAACTTTCCGGGAAAATCCTTTCTCTTTTACCAGCAAACTTCCATGGCTTCCTCCTCTGCAACCAGTGCTTCTCAAACCGCCGGTGCTACTTTTTCTTCCCCTGCTGCCACTGGTACTGCGCCGGCGACCAAAACCACCAATACCACTGCCGCTAAACAGGCCATTGGTGCCATTCCAGGGTTGATAAATCCTCAGGTATTGATCCCTATGCCCTCTAGTTCTTCCATGGGGCTTGGTCCTGCTTTTAACTCCTTTGCTCTGTCATCTCTAGATCCCTATTTCCCTTTGGTTATAGAAGATAACGAGTTACTTTATCAATCACCTGATTTTGAATGGGGCTCACAGTATGCCCCTTCAAACCCTTTGAGTAATTGGCCTATCCCATCTGCTGACTGGATTTCTTGGGTAGACCGAGTAGTGAAGGTGAAAAAGGACCTATAGAGGGCACTTGACATCTATGATGCTATTATGCTTAGCCGAGAGAGGTTCTTTCTTGATAAACCTCTCTTCTTTTCTTCTCTCTTTTTCTGGTCGACCTCGGCCAATGCCTTCTTTTTCCGTTGAGGCCTTATGAGCCCAACCATTCAAGATGTTTGTTTTCTCACTGGTCTACCAACCCATGGTGAAGAAATTACTCCCAACCTTTCTTCTTCTCTAGAGTTTGAACACCCTAAGAGCGATAAGGGCAAGGGGTTTAGGTTCATCATTGCCTTCGGGCAATTTATCTCGGCCAGTATGGGACAAGGGGAGGTCACTGATCAGGAACATGTTGCTTTCTTGGTCTACTGGCTCTATCGCTTCATTTTTTTCTTGGCCTCTTATATCATTACCAAAGAGTACCATCACATCGCCCTTGCTTTGGCGTCGGGCCAAAAACTTGCTCTTGCTCCTCTCGTCCTCTCCCATCTCGATCGTGGTATCCTTGAACTTATTTTTTCCAATTTTAAACCTTCGGGGGGAGCCCGCTGGCTTCTCTAATGCTAACTCTAATCTTATTTTCCTGAGAAAAGCCTGGACGATAATTTTGGCCCCACTACTCTTCTAGAGCAATCTTCTGCTTTTGCTTTTCATTTTGCAGGATTTGGCCTAAAGGGTCTTTCCTGTGATCATCTTTTTTCTTTCTTTTACGAGCACATAGGCAACCGATTGCCACATCATTTTCTTCCTTTTCATCCTCAGCTTTGATGTCCAAGATGGCTTCTTCAAGTCCTGGCCAAGCTCCTAAGGCCGAGCGAGATGAACACGAGACTATCTGAGCCAGCTTCGTAGTTGGCCGAGATCTCTTGTACAACCCTGTCATTACCCAACACAATAATAAGTGTGGGGTGGAGTATTACAATGCTCCAGCTTTGGCCCGATAATTCGAGCTCAGGCAACTAGTCCCTCTTTCCCCTTTCAGAACCTTTAACCGATCCATGGCCGGACGATCCCTTTTTTCTGATCTGGTTAAGATTGGGAAATGTGAGTTAAACAATAGGGCTGCTCGGACAGGCCTGGAGTTTGTTTCATTTCAACAGCTTCCTTCAACATCCATTGAGTTTGACACTTGGTGGTTTAAAATTATCTCGGGCTTGAGATTTGAGCTTGTTTTCTCCATACTTAAAAGAGTTACTTCCCATATCACCGAAAAATCTTCTCGTTCCACTAACCCCTCTTTGGTTCAGGCTGTAGGTCAGAAGAGAAAGACCTCATCTTCCAAAGGTAAATCCCTTTACCTGGCCGTTATTACATTTGAGAAGTTTTTTAAATTCAAATTTGATCCCAGAGTGCCCGAGATTATGCGGTCCGATATGAAGTGGCATTTGAGAGCGATTGAGCAGGAACATATAGAAAGAACAGTAAGAGCGTACAAATAATACTTGCAGATGGCTAATTATTCACCCGTAATCCCTTTCGAACAGTTAAGCCTTTTGAGTGTCGGCCTCCTCCATTACCCGAGGCCGATTTTGCCATTGCCATTGCCATTTCTATGGCGAAGAAGTAGGTGTCCTTAACAACAGAGCCTTGGGAGAGAGTCACTTATACTGGGCTGCATGATTTAGGACTGGTCAATCACTCATCGGCCATATGGGTTATAGAAACTGGAGAACCAGTTTAGGTATTTCCCTCTTTATGTTTTTCTATGCTCTCCACTTCTCTAACTGATTTTTGTTTCTAATCCTATTCAGAGGCCCTTCCCAGAGAAAATCCCTCCGGCGTGACTGACATAGAGTCGGACAAAGATATCCCTCTATCAACTCGTCAACGCCAGAAGGTGACCATAGCCACCCTCAAATCGGGCAAGGTACATGTTATTTCTTATGCTTTCCTTCCTTTTTACTAATGAATGGGGCTGACTTGTCTTTTGTGTTATCACAGGGGGCCACCGGCCTTGCATCCAAGAAGACGGGGCAAGCTCAGATGAAGCCCCCTATTTCTCGGACTAAAATGCCGCCTCCAAAATTTTCTCTTCGTCCTCCAGTTTCAGCCTCCTTCTAACCCGCTCCAACCGAAGTCGCTCCTCAGATGACCTACGAGCAATTAATTGCCGAGCTTCAAAGTTTAAGAGGACTTGATGAAGCCTGGCAGGCCATCCTCAAGGGTAGGGCCGATGTCATGACGCCTAACACCAACAACGTAACTACCGATGATACGTTAGAGACAACTGGGGATGAGAGACCTTCCGGATCGGATCACCATGACCCCATCGTACTCAGTGACCCTGGGACTCCTTATGCCGCTGAGATCGTGGTCGAGGAAGAAGTCACCAATCAGCCTCCTTCTACTGTTGGCTCTCACACAAAGACATCGATCTCGCCTCCGGTACAAATGCAGGGAGCTGCCATTCCACCACCATCACCAGCCGTTTCTTTAACCAGTTCCCCTTTGTTTAGTTAACATGGTTCCTTCCCTTGCTATTCCCCATATGATTTTTCTGTGTCTTTATGCTTACTGGACTTTATCTTGTAGGTTTCCAGCTCTCTCCCAATCCCTGACTTTAGCTCGGTCTCATCTAATCAGGCCTTCTTTGCTCTTCTGAATCCCGAGCAACTCCTTCAGGCCGAACCCATGGTGGCTCAGGCTAGTGCTACTCCTTCTACTGCTGAGTATCAACGGGTTGAGGAGTGGTTCCAGACTACGGTCCAGTGCAAACTCTCCCAACTCCCAGATTTTGAGGAGTTTCACTCGGCCATGGGCCTTCTGCTATCTTGCTTGGACATAACTGAAGAAATGAAGGCCAATCTCAGGGACCTGCAAGTGAGGCTACCAGACTATCTTAACAGACATTGGGCTGCCAGCAAGCTTGTATCTGAGATCAAAGAAAAATCCAAAAAGCACAAAGCCTGAGTTGATAGTCTGGGAGTTTGCAAGAAGCAGTATAGAGCTTCCAAGGTCATGAAGGGGAACCTGCTACAGGAGAAGGCTAGGCTTGAGTCTGAGTTAGCTAGGATTCAGGCCGAGCTCGATAATACCAATACTGGCCTGGCTCTATTTGAGCAATCCATTCTCGAGGTTGGGCTAGCCGCCCAGGGACATGTAGAGGCCTTGACTGGAATAGTGGCTGAGGCGAGCAAGTGGGAGGCCGACAAGGCCAATGCTGAGAAGGAGTTGGAATACTTGGACCAGGCCTAGGAGGAGCTTAGGCTGAAGTTTGCAAAGAAATGATGTTTATGTATTTTTTTTATAATATTCAGCCGTTTTGCTTATCCTACGGCTAATACCATGTATACTCTTCCGAAATATCAATGAAACATTTTTTTTTATTTTACTCAATCTAATTTCACGTTCTCCCAAAGTGATGGTACATATTGCTTTAAATTTTTTCCATTTATCGGTCATGCATGCATCTCACCATCTAAATCCATAAGCCGATATGCTCCCCCCGTAATAACTAACATTACTTGATATAGTCCTTCCCACTTAGCTGATCATTTTCCATATCGGCCATCTTTTTCACTTAATAGCAATACAGCTTCCAAACTAGGTCTCCTTCGCAAAAAGACTTGTGCTTGACCCTTTTATTGTAAGCCCAAGTCACTCTAATCTTCTGTGCCTTAATGCAATCCAAAGCTTTAAGACGAACGTCGTCAAGCTCTTCCAGCTCGACTAACATTTCCTTAATATGTTCTGCTAATTTAAGACCAAGTTGAAATGCTCGTCTTGCTGATCGGATTGTGACTTCTATAGGCAACATCACGTCGTGTTCATAGGTTAACATGAATGGAGTAATGTTTGTGGCTGATCTTTTCAATATCCGATACGCCCATAACGCCTCAGATAACAAATCATGCCATACCCTAGGGTTACTTTCCACCATTTTCTCCATAATTCCCTTGATTGTTTTGTTTGAAGACTCGGCCCGTCCATTTCCTTGGGCGAAGTATGGAGTAGAATTTAGGATTTTGATACCTCGGCTTCCAGCAAATGCCTTAACCTCATCTCTCGTGAATACTGATCCTTGATCCGCCGTGATCATTTCTGGAAGCCCAAAACGGTGAATTATGTGCTCATTAATGAACTTGATCACATATGCTTGATTCACTAACTTTGCTGGCACAGCTTCCACCCATTTTGTAAAATAATCAGTGGCTACCACAATTAAAAAGTGTTAACCTAATGATGGTGTGTATATTTTCCCAATCAGGTCCATGGCCCATCCTCGAAACGACCATGGTCTCACGATCACCTGCATCTCGGTAGCTAGTACTCTTTGTATTGGCCCATGTCTTTGGCAAGCCTGACATCCCTTTGCGTAATCAATGCAGTCCTTTAGTATGTTCGGCCAATAGTAATTGTATCTTCTAAGAAGCCACTTCATCTTTGTACCTTCTTGGTGTGCTCCGTAAATGCTTTCATGTGCTTTAGCCATTACTTTCATGGCCTCGGGCATGTCCAGGCATCTCAGTAACACTTCGTCCTTTAGGTTTTTCTTAAACAATTATCCATATAGTAAAATGTAATTGACCGAGGATAACTTTATTTTTCTCTCTGTCTGTCTGCTTGGACACAAGAGGCACCTGATTATTGGAATTCTCTAGTCCCGATCATCCATGATCACCGAGAAATCTCATGTTGCCATTTCTAGTTGTTTTACCGATGGCAAGATCCTTCTCTGTACTTTTATCAACTTTTCATTATTAGTTACTTCTAACTTAGTCCCTGATGCCACCTGTGCTAAATTGTCGGCCTCAGAGTTATAGGCTCGAGCAATATGCTGTACTCTGACATCATCGAACTTATGTAATAATTAAAGAGCAATCGAGTTGAAAGGCAACAACTCCCACCTCTTGCACCTAAACTCACCACTGATCTGGTTAATAATAAGGTTTGAGTCACCGATAATGTGAATCACTGATATATTTAGTTCGGCCATGATTTCAAGGTCGATGATTAATGCTTCATATTCAGCTTGGTTACTGACAAGCGGGGGTATTTGTAAAATACAACTGCGCTATAAGAAGAAAATAAACTGATTTAGTCTACAATTCCTTTATATATCTGCAATTTGGATTACAACATCAGCTTTTACAAAATATGATTAATCTATGATAAGTTGTATTGTTTTAGCCATAATTTGTACAGATCACTGCTTGCTGTATGGAGAAATGAATAAGCAGGATGAAAGGGATGCTGGATTTTAAGGAAGACAGTTGAAACATGAAAAGTGAGTCTCGAGCGATCGAAGATCATTCAAGCGATCGAGGTTTCGATCGATCGAAGGAGGTTCAAGCGCTCGAGAATTCCAGAAGTGCGATCGATCGAGAATGTTCTATCGATCAAACATGGCTTTTTATCAGAACTTACGCGCACGCAGCAGTGAAAAAGCATTTAACCCTAGTTTTAGGTTTATATATATACTCTTTGTATTTACATCCTAAAGGACGCCCACTTCAGTTTTTATCAATTTTAGAGAGAGAGATAGAGAGTTTTACATGTTTTTTTTGTAGGTTTGAAGCTTGGATATTGCTTTTGGGATTGCTTCCTATTGTTTAATATAAGTTTTCCTATTCCAGGTTCTGCAATCTCGGTTTATTTACATTTTAGTCACTTAAAATCGTAGTTTAATCTGTTAGCATTAATAGTATCATAGTAGTAGCTCTAAATCACCATTGTTTTTCATAGATTTCATGCTAGAATCACAACCAAACATGCCCTTAATGGATTTTTACGTTAAAACCGAATCTGTGACACTCCAGACCATGTCTGAGTAGTCCCCAGGTTGGGAGATCATGATGAAATAGTGATCTCCAACCTCTGCCATGCAGCAGTGTAAAACCTGCACTTGATTGATCTAAGTAGTTCGATCTATCGAAGCAGACATATAGTCAAGCGATCGAAGACATCTCGATCGCTCGAGAGATGATGATATTCGATCGATCGAACCTTCAGATTCTTGAGTAGTCTTTTTGCAGTATCCCAAGACTTTTTGCTTTTGAGATTTGTTATCAAACTGTCCCCAAATGCTCAGTTTGTCCAAACAGTTTCATTACTTTAAGCCTTAAGGCATTTTTCTTCAGTAACTTTTGTAAACCATTTTGAATGCTAACACCATTCAGAATGTGAGACACAACTATTGATTTAAACTGCTTTCATGTGTTTTGGGAATAAATGTGATGAAGTAGTCCTGGTCATGAACGGACTATTGATTCTCTATCTTTAGAAAATACGGAATACTCTAGATAGAAACACTCCTTAGAGCTTAAATGTAACTGCATGGTAGATGGCATGATCTCTGCGGATTCGTGTGATCCCAACATTCCCTTTTTATAAATAAAATCGTTTTAAAAATATCGCTTTAGTTAATTAGTTAATCACTAGTTTAATTTAATTTAGTTGCTTTAATTTTAGTAGTCATTTCGTGGAACTTTGTGTTCTACAACCTTTCGAATATTGATTTTTTATTTTCCTTTTGGAGATTAATCTAGGTATTAAGTTTTTAACCTTCCCTGTGGGATCGACCTGGTCTTAACCAGATTACTACTTGCACGATTACCTACACTTGGGTATAGCACACAAGTGCACACAGATTTTTTGCCGTGTCAAGTTTTTGGCGCCGTTGCCGGGGAAGGCAACAAGCTAACACTTAGATTACCTCCAATCTATCTTTATCTCTTTATATTTTCTTTTGTCTTTTATTCTTTAGATTAAAACTACTTAGGATCTTTCCCTTTATGTCCAATAATTCCAATGAAGGAATTTATGGAAATCCACTTTATTCATCTGACTCTTCTAGTTCTATTAATCTCTCGGCCACACCCATCGATTCGATGGCCGATAATCAAAGTGAAAACGGTGATAATGTGGTTGTACCAATTGACGATTCCCTTCGTCCTTTGTGCGATCTCATGATGCCTGAACACGCACCTACACCTTCTTGTATTCTCACTCTACCTCATACTGGCAAATTTTAATTTTGCAACAGAATGATTCAACTCCTTCCAACCTTCCATGGAATGGAGAGCGAGAAGGCATATCTACAAGTCAAAGATTTTGAGGATGTTTGTATAACATTCTCACAAAATTTCCCTGTAGATGTGACACGTCTAATGCTATTCCCCTTCACCTTGAAGGATAAAGTAAAAGCGTGGCTGTTCACCTTAAAGCCGAATTCAATCTACACCTGGCATGCGATGAACACTGCATTCTTAAAGAAATTCTTTCCACCTCGCATGACCACCGAGCTAAAATGACAAATAAACTCTTATAAACAAAAGAGCAATGAAACCTTCACCCAAACGTGGGAGCATTTCAAGGATTTGCTTCTCTCATGCCCACATCACGGGTATGAGAAATGGCGAACCATAAGCTACTTTTACGAAGGGTCAAATGGTGAAACTAAAAAGTTGGTCGAAACCATGAGTTCAGGGCCATTTCTTCGCAAAAACACTAAAGAAGCTGGAGCAAACTTCGAGTGGCTAGCTGAACATGCCCATGAATGGTCCAATTTTGAAGATGTCCCATGCTCACAGATATCCTGTGTAGAAGAGAAAAGTCTGTACCAATTAAAAAGTGAGGATCATCTAATGAACAAATATGAAGAAATAGTTAAAAAAGTAGAAGAGTTAGGAATGAAATGAGAGAGTTCTAGGCAGGTTTTACCTGAAGAACCAATGTTGGGACACACTAGTCAATACTGTCCCAATGTGCCGTACTTTCAAGAACAACCCCCAAGAAAATGAATGCCATGCAAGGGTATAGGGGGCGGGGAATTCCTATAACAATCATAATTCACAAAATAATAACAATCGATGGAATCACCCCGATTTTGATTGGAAAAATGATGCTGGGACCCAAAATCAATACCAACAACAACAGCCCTACAATAACAATAATCAATATCAAGGGCAATACAATAGGCGGCCCCAGCCATTCAATCAAAATAGATCAAACAACTATAACCAAGCTCAACCCTCTAACAAATCAGTAATCAAATGTTTACGTGCCACCTCACAAAAAGGTGCAAGAGGAAGATCCTCTCTCTAATGCGAATTTAATGCAACAGTTAATTCAAATGATGAGTAAAATGTCCGCAACATTAGAGAGAATGGATGCACAATAAGAGGGGTCGAGTGGAACGTTTCCTGCCCAATGTAGACACCCCATTTTTTTGGCTATCAGATTTAGGAGACCCATAGCTTGGTGGTTCACAATGATCGAAAAAGACTCAAAAGGACTCCTGGAAGTTGGTTCTATTTATCAAAATGCTCAGAATGACCAAAATGCCCCTGAAAGCCCGAAAACTCCTAGATTTGGACCAAAAGTTCTGGAAACATGCAATGTCGTAAGAAAAAGTAAGAAAATGATTTTTTAAGCAAAATCAGATGAAGTCGTCAGCTCCCAGAGACCCTCGGAAGACCCGGAAGTTCCCGGGAAGTTCCCGGAAAGTCCCCGTTGACCAGTTTGACCAAGGTTTGACCAAGTTTGACCAAAATCATCCAGATTCGCTGGGATCATTTTAGATCATGTGGAAAGTATTAAAATGAGTTTTAAAAGAAAATCGAGCGAAAACGTCGGCTCTTGGGAGCTCCCAGAGGTTTCCAGAACTTCCCGGGAATCCCAGGTTTGACCAGTTTGACCAAAATTTGACTTTAGAACTGAAGTGCTATAACAATTTTCAAATATTTTTCATGGATACTAGAGGTCAATAGCTTTCCAACGGTATATCGCACATAATATTTGGATTTAAAACGAGTTTATTGAAAATTTCCGAAGGTGAAAAAGGCTATCAAATCGGCTTTTATCGCAAATACCGCAAATATTTTCAAAGTGAGCTATCCCCGAATTATTTTTTTTTATGTAAAATAGACTCCATTACCTTTCCAACGGTATATCACAACCTCAATTTGGAGTTCGTATGCATTCTCTGTGAATTTTGGACGAAATAGGGCTTTTTCGCGAATACCGGAACCTCTGGGGGCCTAAATACAATTATCTGGACGAAGGAGGAGCAGTGCCGCCGCGGCACTGGCCCACTGCCGTAGCGGCACTGGCCCACTACCACCGGGCACAGGCTCAGTGCCGCCACAGCACTCTCCTCCAGAATGACATGTTTTTGTAATTTCTTTTGGGGGTCCATTTTGATTAATTGGAAACCAAAACGACGTAGCTCTATGTTTTCAGTTGTTTGGGACCAATGGGAGTACTTTTAAAACCCCAAAATCACACCAAATTAGCCTATATAAACCCCCCATTGCTCTTCATTTGGGGGGGGGGGGGGGCAAGTGCAAAGTCCATAGAAGTTGTAGAGAGAAAGAGAGATAGAGATAGGTTTAGAAGTGAGAAAGGAGCTTCCTCCTACTATTTTTCTATAGAAAGTGAGTTCCAATCTTGTTTTCCTCCACCATTCTTCTATATATTTCATCATCAATACACCCAACCACCATTTTCTCTAAGCATCCATGAGATAGGAAGCTACTTCCATGTCCAAATGTCACCACATATGAGTGAAACACCAAGCTACAAGTCCAAAATCACATTGATTATCATCTATTTACTTACTTGTTCATATTATGTTTGTCTCTTCCTAACCTCATTTCTTTTTACTTTTCTTTATTTACTTACTAGTTCATCATCCTCTAAATGATGACATGAAGTTTGAGGTGAGTGAATCCTTATGGATAGTAGCTCTTGACCTCAAAAACATGTTTGATAGATGATGATTATAACTTCAACACCTCCAAGGTATCCTTGAAGTTATGTTCAAATGAAAATAAATCTCTCCAACAATCTTGGAAGTTCTTGATGATGAATTTGATGTTGACATTTTAAGTGGCTATAACCTTTATTGAGTATTGAAAATATGCTTTCAAAACTTCTATTTCAAAACCCCCTTCTTAAAACCCACAATTTGATTTCAACCTTGTTTTCCCAAAATCTTCAAAACAGTGAGTGATCTGAGTTCAAAGATTTCTCTAGAACTCAATACTCAATGTATGGATGCAAGATCACTTGGAAAATGTTCCTAACTCATTAGAGAACACCCATGGTTTTTGGTTTGACTTGGAAATACTTGAAAATGGTCCATTTGGACACAAACATTCTCTCCAGACATTCTGCCTCTGCTGTTACAGCAGCATGGTTGACTTCCAACTTATTTTTCAGAAATCTTTTCCAAAAGGGGTGGTTCTAACTTATTTTTCCCTTAAACTTCAATGGCTTAGGGAACTTTATGTATAAAATGAGCCTCTAGATATTTTGTTTTCAGTTTCTAAGATTTTGTAACATTTCAGTCGACAGTATGGACTCTGTTTCTGAGTGACCTATATTGTTTATATGATTTCTATCAATCTGTGATAGTTATTAAAGATTGGCTTTTTGGGTTGTGTTTTAGACACAATAAGGAAGATCGCCATAAAAAATCATGCATTGAAAACATTTCTAACCCCTCTTTTTAAATTTTAAAAGATCATGTTACTGTTCTGTCCACTATTCACAGCAAGCACACTTTTACTTTCCCCCTTTGATTTGATGCTTACATGCACTCCAAATTAGCTCATGTCTTAGGAAGTAGTTCATACTACATGTGTACATATCCCATGATGATTTTCTTCATTCATTCATACACATTCTAGACTTCTAAGTCATTCTAGGAATCCATGAACACAAGGCACACTACAACCTTGGCACATTCTAGATACATACATTGCATCTATGCAAAGATTTGGGACTTTTGTGACTCCTAATCTAAGAAGATTATGAGGAATGAACTTGATCATACATTCATGCTTCCCCTCGATCTAATCCTCCTTTCTCATCCATCCCGGGGATTGAGAGATCTTCTTTTATCAAAGATTAACATGCATCATACTAGCTTGCTAAGCATATTTTGATTTCTTTGATTATTTGTTTCAAGAACAATTCCTGTCCCCTTTAGATTAGGGAAACTTAATTACTTGATATATGATTAGACAATTTTTCCTAGGTTTAATTGTGTGATCTTTCACTTTACATTGTATGATATTGGGCTTAGATCTTATGAATGATATCTTATCTTTTAATTTTCAATTTTAAATTTTCTTATGTGATGTAATATACTATCATAGTATTATTTGTCGAACCAAACATAGTATAAGATATTATTTGGATGCTAATTGAGGCCCGTCGAAATACGGGGCGAGTTGAGGGTGTTTTAGTCGCGACAAAGGCTCCTTCCTCTCTCGTACCAAAACCCCGAGCCAAGTTCTTTAGTTATGAAGGGTCGGTGCCCTTTATCCATTTGGGTGAGTCAAAATTAGGTTTCTTGGTTCCTTAAAGACCAAGTGGCGACTCTGTATCTGTTTTCAACAGACCATTTTCTTTCTTTGATCCAAATCAATTTCAGCAAAAACAAGCAAGTGGTGGAATCCCGCGTGTCCACAATCTGGCGACTCTACTGGGGATATTTATTTTCAAAACAAAATAATACAGAGGTTTGACTCATAAGAAGCATCCTTAAAATTATCTTTTTACTGTGTCTGGTTCACCGCATTGCACTTTGCATTTTCCCCCTTCGACTGTGTTTGAAACGCGGCGCTGACACTGTTCAGGTGTTGCTGTGCCAGGGCACAAGTCACCGTTGATACTGTACCTTCCAAGGTATATCAAAAAGAGTAAACACTTCCGTACTGTCTCTCTGACGGTATATTGGAACTCTCGTCAACGGACCCTCTTTGACTAAACCCAGCCTTTGCATATAGATTCTTGTAGAACCTTTCATAGGACTGTTCATTTATCTTTTTAGATAGGACAATATGATATAACTGCTGTATGCCCTGACGGGATTACCTGCGCGGTGTAGATGCTTATGTGACATAAGGCAGAACCTCTTTCTTATGATCCCCAAGGCAATCACTCACATGTGAATCACATTGAGTTGACCTACCTAGGCACCATGACAAGGATGTCTGCTCCGTGCTC
Organism: Hydrangea macrophylla; assembly: GCA_033977485.1. Taxonomy (NCBI): domain Eukaryota; kingdom Viridiplantae; phylum Streptophyta; class Magnoliopsida; order Cornales; family Hydrangeaceae; genus Hydrangea; species Hydrangea macrophylla. The sequence goes on along the minus strand of CM066984.1, from coordinate 78,436,616 downwards.
ACAAAGATATACACCGCAAACCTTGTTTGTTGGTCCTAAGACATAGGAGTATGAAATCCTGCTAGACAGTATGATCACCATCATCACCTGCTCCTGTCATAAATCCCAATTTCCCTCGAAAATTTTGTCCAATTTACCCAGATCTCCCAGAAGTCCCTGTTTCTCCCCAGGTTACCCAGAAATCTCAGTTTCTCCTAGGTACTCCGAAATACCTATTTCTCCTGAAAATTCTGTCTAACTCACCCATATATGCCAGTTTTTCTCGTAAACTCTGTCCGACTTAACCAGATATTCCTATTTCCCAGAAACTCTACCAAAATCCATCTAAACTTCCTAGAAATTCCCGTCTCCCAGAAACTTTGCCCATATATCCCAGATATAATCGTATCAACCAGTTTCTCATAGAAACTCTGTCCGATTTTCTAAAAAATACCCAAAATACTAGTTTCTCCCAGAAGTTCAGTCCAATTCAACCAGAAATCCCTATTTCTCCTAGAAACTCCCATAACTTTTGAAAATTCCTCCGAATCTTCCAAATCCCTGTTTTTTCCAGAAACTCTGTTCAAACTTCCCGAAATATCCCAAAAATCTCTGTTATCCCTTGGTGATTATACTAGAAAGTAAGGTTATCTATATGGCTAGGACCTTACTTGTTTAACTGCTATCTATTAGAAATAGGAGCATCATATAGATTAGGGCTTACATCCGCGTGCTTGTCTCACATGCATGCACCATTCCTATCGGTCTGCACGCACTATCTCGGTCCGTCTTACACAAGTTAGTCCACGTCTGTTAACATCACTATCATTGTCTATCTAAAGTCGTCACTGTCAGAATCTAATACACCCTTCCTCTCAAATTTGTAGGTCTGTATAGATTCCCGAAGTCAGCAACTGGGATCCTCGTCTTGAGTCAGAAGTTCGAACAGTCATTTGGTCAAAATTAGCCCGCTAAGTCATTCCAACATGAATCAGGAAGAATTAGAAAACAAAGTCATTGAGTTGGGAGCAACCATAAGCCAGCAATCTGATCGCATGGCCCAAGTTTTAAGTTTCATGGAAGGACTGAAACAGCAGCAGCCACAGTACCCACATGGGTTCCCACCACCACCAGTAGGGTTCATGCCACCACCACCTCCCGGGTTTGTACCACCTCCCGTCTTTGTAGATAAGAATAACGGGGAGGAAGAATGGTTTCATGGGATCCCGCCACCTGTATATGAGAAAAAGCTTCAAGAAAAGATGGATAAAGTAGACAAGCTGGAAAGTGTACTAAAAAAGAGCAAGGGGGTTAACGACTACATGCTAGATCTAGAAGGCCTGTTCGAACCCGTCAAAGTGAAACTGCCCGAGAACTTCAAAATGCCAGAGATTGATCGCTTCGATGGGACTAGAACCCAAAAAGTCATATCAAGTTGTGCATGAACATCTTCCAACCTATGGGATGCACTCATGAGCACCTAGTTATGCTGTTCCCTCAAACCTTCAAGAATGCCGCACTATCCTGGTTCCTAACTCTTGAAGCCTCCAAGACCCGAGTCTGATGTTGCTAAAACTTTTATTGATCACTACTCTTATAACCAAGAGTTTGATGTCACCATCCGGGACCTAGAGACGACCAGGAAAAACATCAATGAGTCCTTTGCTGCGTTCTTGAGCAGATGGAGGAATAAAGTGGCCCAAATGATCCAAAGACCTATTGAGAAAGAGCAAGTACGTATGCTGATCAAGAACATGCAACCAGTGTACCACGATAAACTATTCTACCAGTCTATCTCAACATTTGAAGAACTGTTTGAAATAGGCACCAGAATAGAGGATGCCATCAGAGAAGGAAAGTTCAAGAATGATGAACCCCATCACCAGTCCAAGAGACCCAACTATCCCCTGGCCTCCTCAGAAGTCAGTGCGCTTAGTAACCAACCAATGGACTACCCTCTCCGTCCATATCAGTCTATTCCGCCAAATTGCCCAAAAGGCCCTCACGAATTCTCCAAACTTGATGTTCCCCTTTCCACAGCCTTGGACTACCTACTCAGAAAGGGCCACCTATAACCCCTCCCTCAGAAGCCGCTACCGGATCCCATACCCTCCCACTACAACATGAGCCTATGATGTGCTTACCACCAAAATCTAGGCCATGCAACCGATCAATGCATCTGCCTCCGCCATGACATTCAGAACCTCATAGAGGATGCATCCCATCCTAATCCTATCCACTATCTTGGCTTGGATCAACCGCTCGGGTGATCCCTTTGATGATGCCAATGAGTGTTGAAGCTATGCAGTTAAGTGATGGTGTCTGGAACTTCTGCTAAAAAGAAAAAAATAGAATAAGAATAATAAATGGGTCACAAAGACACTCCATTTGAGACCAAGTCGAGTCTGTTCTATATTTTGAGTCTATTTCAAGTTTGATCTTGTGGTCGAGTCTGTCTGTCATCGAGTTGTTGTGAGTCTGTATCGAGTAATGTATTCATTCTTTTGTGATGGAACGAAGTCTCATTTTACCTAATCTGATGTGTATAATCATAAGTGCATGACTCGCTGAACTGAAAATGTCACTTTTCAAATTACCATGGATATTACTCTGCTAATAAATTTTTGCATCAAACAGAAAGAAAACAAAAAAGAGAATCCCAAAAAGGCCAAAGTCAATTTCGCGCTGACCCCAAAGAAGAGCTGAGAATTTAATAGTCTTACTTTAAGAATTTAAAGATGCTTTTGCTCAAATCTTGAAAAGACATACTTGGAACTGATTTGGGGCTTGCCCAACACCCTTTTCCACCATTTTAAAGCCTTGAGCCCATTCTAATCAAGAGCCATACAAACCTGTCAAATGCAGACTTAGTCATTGTTGGTAGCCAAACAATCCAATGAGTTTCTTCCCCCTTCAAAAAAAAAAAAAAAAAGCTCGCTAGGTTGAAAACCCGAAAAGGGCACCTAGGCAAAAGATAGAGCTGCAAAGGTATTGATTTCCAAGATCTAACCTTAGCCAGTCAAAATGATGGAGAAGATGAAAGAAAGAAATTTTTGATGAAACAAATGAGAGAATCGTATGCTTCAAAGTACATCATAAGAACGTGCCTAGATCACATTTCTAAAGGCACGGAACAACCACAAATAAATTCCGGGAGCTGACATGCACATTTCGAAATTCTAAGATTGCGATTGAAAGATCTTGTAAGAATCAACCACATGTGAAGCGAAATTGACTGGCTAGGCAAAAGTGAAAAGGATCAATCCTCAAAATAAAAAAAGAAAAGAAAAGAAAAGAAAAGAAAAGAAAGGGGGATCGAAATCGAATCCTCTTATTCAAAGCTACCACAAGTGGCTCAAGTTTGAACTTATTTGGTGATTGGTTTGAAAAACCCTCATACCTCAACCTTACCAAAAAGACCTTGCCTTGAACTACGCTCGACCTGATTCCCACTCGGGGATACCGCATCGGTTCGGTCGACACCATCATAATTAAACCAATTTCTTTCAAGACCTTGCCTTGAACTACGCTTGACCTGATTCCCACCCGGGGATACGTAGGCAACCGCATTGGTTCGGTCGACACCATCATAATCAGCCCCTCTTCTCTCAAAGACTTTGGCCCAAACTACGTTGGACCTGATCCCCACTCGGGGTACGTAGGCAGACTTTCACAAAAAAGAAAAGAAGGATGGCTCGCTAGGTCGAAAATCTGAAAGGACGCCTAGGCAAAAGTTAGAGCTAAATCCAAAGTGAGCAATAACAAAAGAGAGAAAATAGCTCGCTAGGTCACTTCACCAGTGCCTAGGCAAAAGTTATGAGCATTTGAGAGATTAAAGTCACGGTCCTTGCCTCAAGCCAGAAATCACCTTCCACACTAGGGGCAAACTTCGGCTACCCGCCTCGTTTGCCTAAATTTTACTATCAACCCTTCATACAAGGGGAAAACTTCGGTCACCTACCTCGTTTGCCCAAAACCTCCAATAAACCATTGTCCAAACTAGGGGCAAACTTCGGTCACCCACCTCGTTTGCCTATGAATTCCTCTTCCTATACCTCAAACTAGGGGCAAACTCCGTTTGCCTAACACGATCCCTTTATACGAAGGGCAAGTTTTCAAGTCACCAACTTGTTTTGAAATTTTTTGAAATAGAGTATCTTTTATTCTAAAAGCTAAGGCGCTAATTCCAAGCACTTATTGGGAGAAGCAGAGAATTGATTAGATCAATAGGGAAGAATTTTCAAAAAACCAGATTTATCAACAAAGTGCTATCATATTAAGATGAGGAGTGAACATAAAGATGAGCGGTACATCGCTTATGACAAAGACACATTGAATTATGCTAATTTGGGCACTTCGTGTTGTTACTTCTGTCAAGTCAATCCTTGTTTGGTTGAGTCAGTAATAATCTAATTGAAACTGTATCAGAGTTCAAGGTTCATACAGACTAATCCAATTTTCTTTGTCATCATTGTTGCTGTCAAGTCCATTTGTCCTAATGGTCTCAAATGTGTGGGTTTAAAGTGATTACCAATCATAAAACCTGTGGATACAAGCAGAAATTCGAAACACCATTACCACACTTGTCAAGTCTACAACATGATATGAGTCCCAAGAACCTCCAGCATTGGTGACACCCCTCCAATCACATTCACTTGCCTTTACAAAATCAATTCACAAGATCCATTGGCTATCTTGTACCAGCTCCTCAACAGCCAACCCGAAATCATGTCACAAATGTTCTTCATCTGCTGCTGAACTACTCTATTCGCAGTGCAACCATTCTTTCCCCAGTCAAATCTTCTCATCAAAGTTGTTCCCAACAGAGCTAGTTCATCTTCAGAAAAGTGTCCTGAACGAATATAGTGTGTCTCAGTCAAGACCACAGAAGAAACCACTTTCATCCCTAGCAAAGTTGCTTCACCCCCCAGCAGATTCAATTTAATCCCCATCAGGTATATCAATTCGTCAATTCTTCTAATCAAGGCTAGTCTAACCGGCAGTTCAATCCTGACAGTCACAGTAATTCACTGTCGACTCGTCATTTCGATTCGTACATCGTCAGTTCAATCCGTGACAGTCACAGTAGTTCACTGTCGACTCGTCATCTCGATTCGTACATTGATAGTTCAATCCATGACAGTCACAGTAGTTCACTATCGACTCGTCATCTCGATTCGTACATCGACAGTTCAATCCATGACAGTCACAGTAGTTCACTGTCGATGTAGACACCCCAATTTTGACCAAACGTCAAATCCAGGGATTGGTTACCTCTCAAAGACCGATGATGACGATGACCGTGAAGTTCGAAGATTTTCCAAGAAATTCAAAATCTTCAAGATGTTCTTCAAGTTAAAATTGCAAAATTAAAAAAAATATAATAAAAAAAAATAAAAAAAGAGAGAGGGTTTGGGTATTCGGGAGAAACCCGAACATTGAAGGACACATGAGGAAATCAGTCTGAAAATTTGCTCAATATACATATAAAAAGGTTTTGAAAGAAAGTATAAAATGAAAATGCTAAAAAGGAGTTTTAAATAAAGGAAAATTGTCTCTTGAAAAAAATAATAATAATAATAATAAGAAAAGCATAGTATATTGAAGAATATACCATGCACATGGGTGCATACCACCCACATAGGTGCATTTTAGCACAAATATACATGAATATATAAAGATAACTCACAAAAATTAAGTTTAGATTAATTTTCCTTTCGAAAATTAAAAAAAAGGAGCAAATTCAGTTAGCCCCGGCACCCGGAAAACCCGGCGGCACTCACGGTTTACCGCCCGGCATTCAGTGAATGCCGCCCGACACTCAGTGAATGCCGCCCGGCACTCAGTGAATGCCGCCGGCACCCGTCGAGTGCCGCTGGCTGTAACAGACTGCTTTTCTCACATGTTCTAGAACAAAACTTTGCACATGGGTTTCCACCCGAATTTACCCATTTAACCTTGAATTGGTGGTCTATATAAACAAACTTTCATCTTCATTTTGAGATATACTTGAATGAACACACACACATATACTTGAATCTAGAGAGAGAGAGATACAAAATCATATAGAGAGAATTGAGAATAAAAGAGGAGTTTTCTTGAAGAATTTGAAGAATTTTAAGAAGATCTTGAAGATCTTGGAAGAGCTTGACAAGAAATTGAAGAATTCTTTGAGGTCATACAGGTAACCTCTTAATCCTTGGTAGAGTTAGGATAATTCAATCACAAGTTCTTAGATCTAGGAACTTTTCACATTTTCAAAACCTCTCTTCTTACCCCATTTCATCACACACCACCAAGAACTTATGATTGAATTTCATGACATCTTATTAATTTGGATCTAATTAATGCCTTGGGTTTGAGATAAATTAGTTTTGAAGAATTTGTGTTCCTAAATAAAACTTTGATTTCCTTTATTTCTATTTCATTCATAAGGTTCTTGAGATCTTCCATATCTCATTGAAATTCCATGAATTTGATTCCTTATCCTCCTATAACCTTGTGATTCATATGGAGTTTAAGGTTGATCATGGTCATATCTACACATAGTTGGTGAGATACTAGTATCAACTCATGACTAGGATCTCTTTACTATGAATCTTATGGAATTCATTCTATATTCCATAAAGGTTTATGTAGATTGTAATCTCATTTAGTCCCCAAGGACCATTAATTTGGTAGGAGAAATAATGAAATGATTTCATATTCTTCAATGATCTTATATTTGAGAGAGGAATTGGAGGTAGATTTTCATAGTCTATATTTAAAATAAGTAGGACCTTAGGATTTTCTTGTTAGATCTCCAATTATGAGATCTATGGTAGGAATCCATCAAGGTTAAATCTAGGGATGTCTTCCTATTTCATTAATTTATCCCAATAATCACAACCATGCTTGATTCTAGTCCTTTGTAGCATCAAGGATCAAGTTGGTTTTAAAATATGAACATCAATTCAACATTGGTGCAGTGAATCCTTAAACCCTCTGTGATCAAAGATTTTTCATAAAATCATGGTCCATTGGAATGGGATGAGACCAATTGGAGGGTGTTCATAACTCATATGAGTACAGCTGTGATTGTTGTTTTGATAAGATTCCATACTTAGGATGGTTTGGGCTTATGATTTCCAAATAAGAAATTCTCTGTCCAAAATTTCAGAACAACAAACCGGTTTTAAAATTGATAGATCAGAACCCTAACCAAGTTTTCATGACCTTTAATAATTTTTTCTAAGAACCTTAATGTGTTAGGAAGGTTCCCTAAAAAGAATGAAGCAATTAAGATTTGTTTGCTATTTTTAAAAAATCATACAAGATCTCTGGACAGAGAGTTGTAAAATCCTGAGTGAGGTCTAGTATTTTCCATATTCCCGGAGATCTAACCGTTGAAACCTCGATTTTCGTTTTGGGTTAAAAACTAGACGCACAGAGGCATAACATATCCAAATATCACTAAGATCCAACCGTGGGAAGTATTTGATTGCTATTTTTGTTAAGATCTGGTCTGCTCTCTGTAATTCATAAAAAACTGCTACTGTTTTTGTCTAATCTTATTTATTTCAACTCAAATGGTTCCCTAATGTCTTGGGACCCAAATCATGTTTTGAATAATGATAATTTAGCTTAAATCCAGAGGCTAAGTGATCAAAATTAGTGAATAAATCCATGTTTTATTCTTATTCACATTCATTCATTCATGTACATCAATGCTTATGATTAGAACTAGCTATTGAATAAAGTTGGATTTCATGCTTAATAGATCTAAGCTAGAGAATTGGGATTGATTTTTTGATATCATATTATTATGTGAAGCATATGGACTAATCTTTGTTTTGTAGCGCATTTGAGGTACAATTTCTCATCTCTTCTCTGGTTTATTTACTTCATTGATTTTAATTGATTTTCGACTCCATGTGCGACACCTTAGCTTAGGTTTTGCCTTATGTGAATATGTGAATTAGAGACCTTTTCTTAGGCTTTGTATTTTGTGTATGCATTGCACGTTTCCATTTCGCGGCTGGATCCCGGGTGAGTTCTCTAGTTCCTTACTTGCACATCATGATGTTTGCTAGTTGAATTATGTGACTTATGAATGATATTTTACCGTTAGCAATTTTACACCATTTCCAACATGCTTGTGTTATGTGTACCTATATATGTATTAATTGAGGGCATGCTGTCACGACCCATCCCACTACGCGTGGAAATAGGACACGTGGCACGCCACCAAGGCTCATCCAAACATCATCTAATAATACGCAGCGGAAAGAACTTCTATAAAACAACCCTGGTAGTTTAAAACTTAGGAAACGTTCCCCTCTGCGTTGTAAAATACATTGAAATTTGAGTTATAAAAAGTTTTGGCCATTGAGAACACATTCAAAAGAAATAGTTTTGAAAACAGAGGTTCAGTCGACTGCCCCGTCGACTGCACTAGGGTCCAGTCGACTGCTCCGTCGACTGTGTCTGACAGAAACTAAAACCCTAAATCCACAACAGAGGTCCGGTCGACTGCCCAGTCGACTGCTTCGAGAAACCAGTCGACTGCTCCGTCGACTGTGTTAAGCAGAACTAAAATTTAACATTTCTCATCAGGGGTTCAGTCGACTGCTCAGGGAACCCAGTCGACTGCATTGGTTACTATTTGGATCAGTAGCTAAAATTCTACAGTGTTCAGTCGACTGCCCAAGGGGTTCAGTCGACTGCTTCTCTGATATTCACTCACAGTATCCCAAATACACGAGATCCAGTCGACTGATCAGGGGGTTCAGTCGACTGCTCCCCTGCTAACAGCCCTGTATTGAAATATTCACAACTCATACCTCTCAACACCCACCGTGGTACAATCATAACTGATTCCAACATATTAAAACACAATTACAGACGTTCAATTACACGATTACAATACCATAGAAGCTAATACATGTTTCTATTACAACATACTACAATACTCAAATCCTTATACAAGTTTTAGGATTTAAAAACAAAACATTTACAAAGGCGATTCCCTGGCGTTCATCGGCCTCACTCCGCACACTTCTTCTTGTCTTTCTTTTTACCTGCAATGGAGTACATCTCCACTGCTCAGCTATATGCTGAGCGTATAATTCTAAATGTATGCTTATATGACAGTTCATGGTTTAAGCATCTAAAACACATAAAAAAAAATTAGTCTCTAGGGTGAGTGGTACGCATTCATCCGGTAGCGGCAAGTCCAAGCCTTAAACCGCGATGTCAATGGCAAGTCCAAGCCTACAACCATTACATCCCACAAGTGCCATGGCAAGTCCAAGCCTACAACCATGCACAGTAGCCGTCGCTACCAAAATTCTCAAACATCGAGAAGCTTACTCCGGCATGAATTTGCACCAAACTCCCCTTTGACCCAAGTAGACACATAACATGCTCACATAAACAGTTATACGTGCTTTTATCATAATTTCACGTGCATAATTAACGGGCCTAACTAACACCTGAATTTCGCCCGGATCCAAGAATATCAAAAGTGATGTCCAAATCATGAAAATCCATATATTTCATAGATCTAGAATTCATACCTCGTGCGAATCTCTTCAAACTTTGAAGGATCGTCTAGGGGAATAATTAATCGTCGGATTTTGAATTTGGTACGATTCCTACAAGTTTTACCTGATTTTTCCCAAAAGTCCAAAATTAAGATTTTAACAAAACTTGGCCAAACATGACCTAAGTGGTATCAAAACGTAGATCTTACCTCCACGAGTTCAAATCTGAAATCTGGAGAAAATCTGACAGACGGAAGGTTGTCAAACGGCGTCGCAAAGTCCGGAGCAACCAAATCTCCTTTCTCTCTCCTCTCTCCTCTCTCTAGATATTTTTGGCAAGTTTGGATGAGAATGAATCTCATCCTTACTATTTATAGGCAAAAGTTTTGAAAATTACGCTTACCTCCCCACGAGTTCCTCAACTTCTAATTAGTTCTCGAAACTTCGCGCACATCCATTTTATGCCTTTACGAGTAAAAACTATAAATTTCAAAAGTTTTCGGCTAAGTTTCGTTTGGGTCCAAAATACGTCCGAAAACTATATTCTGTGGAATCTCTACACAACCTACCTTTTTAATTAGCGTGACACTCACGTTCTCACCACAGTTCTCAAATCAATATATAACAATATCAAAGATTACTACAATTTACCAAACACAGGTAAACTTTACTATTCACAAAATACCAGATAAAGTCAAATAACATTTAAGTCATATAAATGTCATTTAATCATGCCAATGCAACAGGTGTTACCAATTCCTCGTGTCTTCACTAGACACCTCACCGTTGACTCACGTCAACTCAACTCAATCAAATTATTAATAACATTAATAATTCCACAATCTCAATTTATGCATGTTTTAAAACCATGAAATTCTGGAACGGGTGTGACAACTCTCCCCTCCAAAAAGGAAGTTTGTCCCCAAACTTTACCTCATACGTCGAATAAGTACGGATACTCATTCCTCATGTCTTCCTCATGTTCCCATGTAGCCTCTTCTACTGTATGACTACGCCATAGCACTTTCACCATTGGAATAATCTTGGTTCTCAAAACTTGTTCTTTGCGGTCTAGAATCTCCACTGGTTGTTCCACATAAGTCAGTCTCCCTGAATCTGCAACGGTTCAGGTACAATGATCTTACTCGTGTCAGTCATACAACGTCTTAACATAGACACGTGAAACACATTGTGCACATGTTCCAACTCTGATGACAAGGCCAGGCGATAAGCCACTGGACCAACCCTCTCTAGGATCTCAAAAGGTCCTATGAATCTCGGATTGAGCTTTCCCCTCTTCCCAAATCGTACAATGCCTTTTGAAGGCGATACCCGCAAGTATACAAAATTTCCAACTTCAAATGTCATCGGTCGTCGCTTAGAGTCCGCATAACTCTTATATCGGCTCTGAGCTACTTTGAGTCGCTCTTGAATCAACTTCACCTTTTCAGTAGTCACCTGTATTAACTCGGGTCCTAATAACTTTCTTTCTCCAACCTCGGTCCAACAAACTGGTGATCGACACTTACGCCCATACAAAGCTTCATACGGTGCCATCCCGATACTTGACTGAAATCCGTTATTATAAGCAAATTCAATCAACGGCAAGTGGTGCTCCCAATCGTTCCCAAAATCTAATACACAAAGTCTCAACATATCCTCTAACGTCTGAATCATGCGTTCTGACTGCCCATCGGTCTGAGGATGAAATGCAGTACTGAAACTCAATTTCGTACCCATAGCTTCTTGCAAACTTCCCCAAAACCTTGACGTAAAACTACTATCACGATCTGACACAATCACAGCTGGGACTCCATGTAGTCTTACAATCTCTTTCACATACAATTCCGCTAACTTGGACGGTTTAGTCGTCTTGATCGATAGAAAATGAGCTGACTTTGTTAACCGGTCAACTACAACCCAAATCTTATCATTCTTATTACATGATCGTGGAAATCCTGAAACAAAGTCCATCGTAATCTCGTCCCATTTCCATTCCGACACTGGCAAAGGTTGTAGTAACCCCGCGGGTACTTGTCTCTCTGCCTTGACCTGTTGACATGCCAAACATTCGGATACAAACTTGGCGACTTCACGCTTCATACCCTTCCACCAAAAGTTTTCTCTCAAGTTTCGGTACATCTTATTACTTCCCGGGTGTACTGAATATTTCGTACTATGAGCTTCTTCTAAGAGTCGTTCCTTTATGTCTTTCACATTCGGTACACATAATCGATTTCCAAACTTCAGAATCCCTTGTTCCAATACCAAACCAGATCGCTTCCCCAAAGGTATCTCGTCTCTCATTTTACACAAGTAACCATCATGAAACTGTTCCCTCTTGATTTCATTAATAATATCTGGGTGTGCCCTGATTGCCATCATTAAACCACCACTAACCTTTGGTATCACATCCAGGTCCAAACGTTCCATTTCTTTTACCAATTCTTTTTGTTGTGTTAGCTCGTCGGCTAAATTCCTCGGCGTCTTCCGGCTTAATGCGTCGGCTACTACATTTGCCTTCCCCGGATGGTACTCAATCGAAAGATCGTAATCCTTCATCAACTCCAACCATCTTCGTTGTCTCATGTTCAAGTCCCGTTGGGTAAAAATATACTTCAAACTCTTGTGGTCCGTGAATATCTCACACCTTTCTCCGTACAAATAATGTCTCCAAATCTTCAAGGCATGAATTACTGCAGCTAATTCCAGATCATGGGTCGGATAGTTAACCTCGTGTGTCTTCAACTGTCTAGAAGCATAAGCAATCACCTTACCCCCTTGCATCAACACGCATCCCAACCCTTTGTGTGAAGCATCACTATAGATCACAAATCCCTCGGTTCCGGATGGTATTGTCAAAATAGGTGCTCTCGTTAGTCGTGCTTTCAATTCCTGGAAACTGTCTTCACATTCCTGACTCCATTCAAATGTAACTCCCTTCCTCATTAACTTTGTCATAGGCAATGAAATCTTTGAGAAATGTTCGATAAAACGGCGGTAATATCCCGCTAATCCCAAGAAACTTCGAATTTCGGATACAGAAGTCGGTCTTTGCCAATTTGCTACAGCTTCTACTTTGTGAGGATCAACTGATACTCCATTCTTATCAATTACGTGACCAAGAAAAGTAATGCTAGGTAACCAAAATTCACATTTCTTGAATTTCCCAAACAATTGTTTCTCTCGTAATCTCTGAAGTATCAACCTCAAGTGGTTCTCGTGTTCTATCTCACTCGGTGAATAAACAAGGATATCGTCGATGAACACTATCACAAAATCATCCAAATAGTCCTTAAAGACTCGGTTCATAAGATCCATGAATGCAGCTGGTGCATTGGTAACCCCAAATGGCATAACTAAGAACTCATAGTGTCCATAACGCGTCCTAAAAGCTGTTTTCTCAACATCTTCGGCCTTCACTTTCAACTGATGATAACCCGATCTTAGATCTATCTTGGAGAATACTTGTGCCCCACGAAGTTGATCAAATAAATCATCAATTCTGGGTAACGGGTACTTGTTCTTAATCGTCAACTTGTTTAGTTCTCGATAATCTACACACATACGCATTGAACCATCTTTCTTCTTTACAAACAACACTGGAGCTCCCCACGGCGATACACTTGGTCGAATGAAACCTTTATCAAGTAACTCTTGTAGTTGAACCTTCAGTTCCTTCAATTCTACTGGTGCCATTCTATACGGTGCTTTGGATACCGGCCTTGAGTCTGGTATAATCTCAATAGTGAACTCCACTTCTCTCTCAATAAGAACATCTGGTAGATCATCGGGAAATACATCAGAATATTCTCGCACTATCGGAATGTCTTCTACTTTTAATTCAGTCGCCGAGACATCAGTCACTGAACATAGAAATCCATGACATCCCTTTTTCAATAACTTTCCCGCTCGGATAGCTGAAATCAAATATGGCGGCGGTATAACCCCACTCCCTTGGAAACAAAAGCTCCCATATACCGGTGATCGAAAATTAACCTCTTTCCGTTCACAGTCTATTGTAGCTTGGTTTAGGGCTAACCAATCCATTCCCAGTATCACATCAAAATGATTTACTCCAATCGGTATAAGGTCTACCGTCATCAACTTCTCACCTAATTTGATCTCACAGTTCTTATATACAGTAGATGTCGTTATTGCTTTACTAAGTGGCACAGCAATAGACAAATCATATCCTAGTGGCGCGGGCTTAACAGTTAAATGTTCCACAAAGTTATAAGATACAAACGAATGCGTAGATCCCGAATCAACGAGTATGCGTGCTAAGTGCGAACATACAAGCACCATACCTGAGACCACTGTATCAGTAGCAGCCACGTCTCCAAGGTTCATCTGGAATGATCTTCCCTGACGTTGCTCTGTCCTTTGTCCTCCGTCATTAGACTGTTTAGGCTTCGAACCGCTAGAAGCCATAGAACTAGCTCCTTGTTGAGAATACCTCCTCGGGCAATCCTTGGCTTGGTGCCCAAATACCCCACAATCATAACACTTGCCTCTCATGTCGAGTGTTGAATTTGTACTACCCCCGCCTTGGTTCCTGTTCTGGGGTTTGGTCATGAAACATCGACCTGAGTGTGGTCTGTTGCAAAGTGAACACAACGGTATGCTACTTGGCGTTCTCCTGAATTCACTGAAACTAGAACCAGAGCCTCTTTGAAACGGCCTCTTGAAAGATCCACCCTGACTTCGGTCACCACCCTCATGACTTCGCTTTCCTTGGTGATTTTGTCTCGATCTCTCTATTCCACTTTCAGCTACAAGCGCCGTTTGTTGTACTGCTGCCACGGTCGAATGCTCGTAAGTCTCTACCCTCAAACGGATATTTTCCCTTAAGCCTTCTTCAAATTTCCTTGCCCTTTCTTCCTCTCCTGGTACAGAACCTTTACCAAATCTCAACAACGCATTATACTTGGAAGTATACTCTGTCACAGTCAGGTCTCCCTGCTTCAAGTTATCAAATTCTCTCTTCTTTGCGTTGTAGGCGGCTCGCGGAAAGAACCGGCGATTGAATTCCGCCTTGAACCCCTCCCAAGTAATCGGTGCCCCTTGATCTAGTACATTTACCCACCAGTTCTGGGCTTCACCCTTCAGCACATCACTGGCATTCTCAATTTTCTCCTTATCGGTCATCGGAATCGATCGGAAAATTCTCTCCATATCCATGATCCAATGTTCTGCGAGCGTTGGGTCGGGCGTCCCATGAAATTCCATCGGTTTCTTCCGGACAAACTGTTCTGATATTGACCTCATACCCCTATTTTCAGGCGCATGTACTACTACTATCGGTTCTGGCTCCAATGGAGGTGTTGGAGGTAATCTGTCCGCTATATTTCGTATCATCTCTCCCATGTTCCCCATCATCTCTGCCATTTCATTCATTCGGCGAGTATGTGGCGATAATTCTCGCTCTTCGTCACTCATGATTATAGTCCTGTAGTTCTCAATGCATAAACACTATGCATGTACAACAATAACAATAGTATGTATGTAAAACAACATCCATATGCATCAAACATCTCTAAGATGCATGAATGCAATTGAAAACATGTGGCAAATCACTCAACACTCCACTCGTCGTCGAACGTTCCCAAAGTTTTGTTACCTCTAGCTCTGATACCAATAAATGTCACGACCCATCCCACTACGCGTGGAAATAGGACACGTGGCACGCCACCAAGGCTCATCCAAACATCATCTAATAATACGCAGCGGAAAGAACTTCTATAAAACAACCCTGGTAGTTTAAAACTTAGGAAACGTTCCCCTCTGCGTTGTAAAATACATTGAAATTTGAGTTATAAAAAGTTTTGGCCATTGAGAACACATTCAAAAGAAATAGTTTTGAAAACAGAGGTTCAGTCGACTGCCCCGTCGACTGCACTAGGGTCCAGTCGACTGCTCCGTCGACTGTGTCTGACAGAAACTAAAACCCTAAATCCACAACAGAGGTCCGGTCGACTGCCCAGTCGACTGCTTCGAGAAACCAGTCGACTGCTCCGTCGACTGTGTTAAGCAGAACTAAAATTTAACATTTCTCATCAGGGGTTCAGTCGACTGCTCAGGGAACCCAGTCGACTGCATTGGTTACTATTTGGATCAGTAGCTAAAATTCTACAGTGTTCAGTCGACTGCCCAAGGGGTTCAGTCGACTGCTTCTCTGATATTCACTCACAGTATCCCAAATACACGAGATCCAGTCGACTGATCAGGGGGTTCAGTCGACTGCTCCCCTGCTAACAGCCCTGTATTGAAATATTCATAACTCATACCTCTCAACACCCACCGTGGTACAATCATAACTGATTCCAACATATTAAAACACAATTACAGACGTTCAATTACACGATTACAATACCATAGAAGCTAATACATGTTTCTATTACAACATACTACAATACTCAAATCCTTATACAAGTTTTAGGATTTAAAAACAAAACATTTACAAAGGCGATTCCCCGGCGTTCATCGGCCTCACTCCGCACACTTCTTCTTGTCTTTCTTTTTACCTGCAATGGAGTACATCTCCACTGCTCAGCTATATGCTGAGCGTACAATTCTAAATGTATGCTTATATGACAGTTCATGGTTTAAGCATCTAAAACACATAAAAAAAAAATAGTCTCTAGGGTGAGTGGTACGCATTCATCCGGTAGCGGCAAGTCCAAGCCTTAAACCGCGATGTCAATGGCAAGTCCAAGCCTACAACCATTACATCCCACAAGTGCCATGGCAAGTCCAAGCCTACAACCATGCACAGTAGCCGTCGCTACCAAAATTCTCAAACATCGAGAAGCTTACTCCGGCATGAATTTGCACCAAACTCCCCTTTGACCCAAGTAGACACATAACATGCTCACATAAACAGTTATACGTGCTTTTATCATAATTTCACGTGCATAATTAACGGGCCTAGCTAACACCTGAATTTCGCCCGGATCCAAGAATATCAAAAGTGATGTCCAAATCATGAAAATCCATATATTTCATAGATCTAGAATTCATACCTCGTGCGAATCTCTTCAAACTTTGAAGGATCGTCTAGGGGAATAATTAATCGTCGGATTTCGAATTTGGTACGATTCCTACAAGTTTTACCTGATTTTTCCCAAAAGTCCAAAATTAAGATTTTAACAAAACTTGGCCAAACATGACCTAAGTGGTATCAAAACGTAGATCTTACCTCCACGAGTTCAAATCTGAAATCTGGAGAAAATCTGACAGACGGAAGGTTGTCAAACGGCGTCGCAAAGTCCGGAGCAACCAAATCTCCTTTCTCTCTCCTCTCTCTAGATATTTTTGGCAAGTTTGGATGAGAATGAATCTCATCCTTACTATTTATAGGCAAAAGTTTTGAAAATTACGCTTACCTCCCCACGAGTTCCTCAACTTCTAATTAGTTCTCGAAACTTCGCGCACATCCATTTTATGCCTTTACGAGTAAAAACTATAAATTTCAAAAGTTTTCGGCTAAGTTTCGTTTGGGTCCAAAATACGTCCGAAAACTATATTCTGTGGAATCTCTACACAACCTACCTTTTTAATTAGCGTGACACTCACGTTCTCACCACAGTTCTCAAATCAATATATAACAATATCAAAGATTACTACAATTTACCAAACACAGGTAAAATTTACTATTCACAAAATACCAGATAAAGTCAAATAACATTTAAGTCATATAAATGTCATTTAATCATGCCAATGCAACAGGTGTTACCAATTCCTCGTGTCTCCACTAGACACCTCACCGTTGACTCACGTCAACTCAACTCAATCAAATTATTAATAACATTAATAATTCCACAATCTCAATTTATGCATGTTTTAAAACCATGAAATTCTGGAACGGGTGTGACAACTGCTTAGATTAATAACTTGATTAAAGAGGATGTTGAGTAGAGGCCTATCGTGAGATAGGATGAAAGGGGGGTGTTTTAGTCCGCCGGGCTCCTTCCCCTTTCATTACATAATCCCCGGACCCAGTTTATCTTTGGTTTCGCAAAAGATCAGTTTGCTTTAAAATGGTTTCTTAATTTTTCTTTTAAAAATTAAGTGGCGACTCATTTGTTTTTGAATTTGGAATTTGAAAAATGTTTTAAAAAAACAAAAGTGGGCCCAAATGCCGGTATCCACAGTCGACTCGTCGTCTCGATTCGTACATCGTCAGTTCAATCCATGACAGTCATAGTAGTTCACAATCGACACGTCATCTCGATTCGTACATCGACAGTTCAATCCATGACAGTTACAGTAGTTCACTGTCGACTCGTCATCTCGATTCATACATCGACAGTTCAATCCATGACAGTAACAGTAGTTCACTGTCGACTCGTCATCTCGATTCATACATCGACAGTTAAATCTTGACAGTCACAGTAGTTCACTGTCGTACATCATCATTTCTTTTGATCGCGGTTAGTCCAACCGTTGGTTCAATCCTGACAGTCACAGTAGTTCACTATTGACTCATCATCTCGATTCGTACATCATCATTCCTTTTGATCACGGTTAGTCCAACCGTTGGTTCAATCCTGACAGTCACAGTAGTTCACTGTCGACTCATCATCTCGATTCGTGCATCGCTAGCCCTCTAGATTGAGGCAAATCCTTCATCATCAGCCCTCTAGATTGAGGCAAATCCTTCATCATCAGCCCTCTAGATTGAGGCGAATCCTTCATCACCAACCCTCTAGATTGAGGCGAATCCTTCATCATCAGCCCTCTAGATTGAGGCGAATCCTTCATCACCAGCCCTCTAGATTGAGGCAAATCCTTCATCATCAGCCCTCCAGATTGAGGCAAATCCTTCATCACCAGCCCTCTAGATTGAGGCAAATCCCTCATCATCAGCCCTCTAGATTGAGGCAAATACTTCATCATCAATCCTCTATATTGAGGAAAATCCTTCATCACCAGCCCTCTAGATTGAGGCAAATACTTCATCATCAGCCCTCTAGATTGAGGCAAATCCTTCATCATTAGCCCTCTAGATTGAGGCAAATTCTTCATCACCAATCCTCTAGATTGAGGCAAATCCTTCATCACCAGCCCTCTAGATTGAGGCAAATCCTTCATCGCCAGCCCTCTAGATTGAGGCAAATCCTTCATCGCTAGCACTCTAGATTGAGGCAAATCCTTCATCATCAGCCCTCTAGATTGAGGAAAATCCTTCACCATCAACCCTCTAGATTGAGGCAAATCCTTCATCACCAGTCCTTCAGATTGAGGCAAATCCTTCACCATCAGCCCTCTAGATTGAGGCAAATCCTTCATCACCAGCCCTCTAGATTGAGGCAAATCCTTCATCATCAGCCCTCTAGATTGAGGCAATTCCATCACCATCAGCCCTCAAGATTGAGGCAAATCTTCATTGTTAGCCCTCTAGATTGAGGCAAATCCTTCATCACCAGCCCTCTAGATTGTGGCAAATCCTTCCTCATGAGCCCTCTAGATTGAGGCAAATCCTTCATCACCATCCCTCTAGATTGAGGCAAATCCTTCATCATCAGCCCTCTAGATTGAGGCAAATACTTCATCATCAGCCCTCTAGATTGAGGCAAATCCCTCATCATTAGCCCTCTAGATTGAGGCAAATTCTTCATCACCAACCCTCTAGATTGAGGAAAATCCTTCATCACCAGCCCTCTAGATTGAGGCAAATCCTTCATCGCCAGCCCTCTAGATTGAGGCAAATCCTTCATTGCTAGCACTCTAGATTGAGGCAAATCCTTCATCATCAGCCCTCTAGATTGAGGCAAATCCTTCACCATCAACCCTCTAGATTGAGGCAAATCCTTCATCATCAGCCCTCTAGATTGAGGCAAATCCTTCACCATCAACCCTCTAGATTGAGGCAAATCCTTCATCACCAGCCCTCTAGATTGAGGCAAATCCTTCATCATCAGCCCTCTAGATTGAGGCAATTCCTTCACCATCAGCCCTCAAGATTGAGGCAAATGTTCATTGTTAGCCCTCTAGATTGAGGCAAATCCTTCATCACCAGCCCTCTAGATTGAGGAAAATCCTTCCTCATGAGCCCTCTAGATTGAGGCAAATCCTTCATCACCAGCCCTCTAGATTGAGGCAAATCCTTCATCATCAGCCCTCTAGATTGAGGCAAATCCTTCATCATCAGCCCTCAAGATTGAGGTAAATCCTTCATTGTTAGCCCTCTAGATTGAGGCAAATCCTTCATCACCAGCCCTCTAGATTGAGGCGAATCCTTCATCACCAGCCCTCTAGATTGAGGCAAATCCTTCATCATTAGCCCTCTAGATGGAGGCAAATCCTTCACCATCAGCCCTCAAGATTGAGGCAAATCCTTCATTGTTAGCCCTCTAGATTGAGGTAAATCCTTCATCACCAGCCCTCTAGATTGAGGCGAATCCTTCATCATTAGCCCTCTAGATTGAGGCAAATCCTTCATCATCAACCCTCTAGATTGAGGCAAATCCTTCACCATCAGCCCTCTAGATTGAGGCAAATCCTTCATTATTAGCTCTCTAGATTGAGGCAAATCCTTCATCACCAGCCCTCTAGATTGAGGCAAATCCTTCATCATCTGCCCTCTAGATTGAGGCAAATCCTTCATCACCAGCCCTCTAGATTGAGGTAAATCCTTCATCGCTAGCCCTCTAGATTGAGGCAAATCCTTCATCATTAGCCCTCTAGATTGAGGCGAATCCTTAATCACTAGCCCTCTAGACTGAGGCAAATCCTTCATCATCAGCCCTCTAGATTGAGGCAAATCCTTCATTGTCAGCCCTCTAGATTGAGGCAGATCCTTTATCACCAGCCCTCTAGATTGAAACAAATCCTTCATCATCAGCCCTCTAGATTGAGGCAAATTATTCATCATAAGTCCTCTAGATTGAGGCAAATCATTCATCGTCAGCCCTCTAGATTGAGGCAAATCCTTCATTGTCAGCCCTCTAGATGGAGGCAAATCCTTCATCACCAGCCCTCTAGATTGAGGCAAATCTTTCATTGTAAACCCTTTAGGTTAGGGTGGAACTTCCACATCTATCAATCATTTTAAAGAGATTCTCAGAGAGTCCATTAGCTCCCCGAAGGCCCTAATTGGTTCTTTTGGATTGAGCATTACAAAATTTGATCAACCACGAGAGATTCAAAGATGGATCCTAGTTCTCGGCCATTCTGATCAACCGTGAGAGGTTTGGAGATGAATCCTAGTTCTAGTGCCAAAATTAAGAGAGATTCCCGAAGAATTCCCTACTATGCTCAGCAGAAGATAACGAAAATCAGAACCAACTCTCGGGATCAGCCAATAATTGGAAGCACTGCCCACCGTCAAATCACCCCGATTCCCAGGGCAAGCACTGTCAATTCACAATTCAAGGCTCCGTGTCCATTGATTATCATGAGCTTCCTCACCTATTGTGAGCCTCCTCACAACTTTATCCAATTATCATGAGCTTCCTCACCAACTCAGCTATCGAACTTTTTCACCAAACAATTATCATAAGATTCCTCGCCAACTCAGCTATCGTGAGCTTCCTCACTCCTCTGTCCAAAATCATGAGCTTCCTCACCACTCGGTTATCGTGAGCTTCCTCACTCGTTCATCTAAAATCATGAGCTTTCTCACTTATTATGAGCTTCCTCACTCTTTCGTTTAAAATTATAAGCTTCCTCACTCCTCTGTCCAAAATCATGAGCTTCCTCACTCCTTCCCCCAAAACCGTGATCTTTCTCACTTATCGTGAACTTCATCACTCCTTTGTCCAAAATCATGAGCTTCTTCCCTGCTCAATTTTCGTGAGCTTACTCACTCATCATGAGCTTTCTCACATGTTAATTATTGTGAGCTCCTCACTTATTATGAGCTTCCTCACTCATTTATCCAAAATCGTGAGTCCCCCTCACCTACCTATTGATTATTGCAAGCTTCTTTGCCTGTCGCTTATCGTGAGCTTTCTCACTTATCGTGAGCTTCCTCACTCCTTTGTCCAAGATCATGAGCTTCTTCACTTATTATGAGCTTTCTCACTTGTCGCTCCTGAGCTTCCTCACTCTGGTTTCCTCAAACTGTCAGTTATCGTGAGCTCCCTCACTTGTCGGTTATCTTTAGTTATCATCCCCGAGGACCCCGCGTCCGATCCGTTTTGCTTACAAAGCACACTTCCCAAATTCCAGAAGTTTGCCCCTAGACCCAGAGTCTTCTAAACCTTGACGTCCTTATCCGAGTCATCCACCACATCACAGTTGCAAACACTAGCACAACACTAGCCCACTCGAAGTGGCACACCCCACAGCACCTGCTCATAATAGGATCATAACACTAGACATGATAGGACTCATGACACAATTCATATCGCATCCATGTATTGCATATCAGTCTTATAGCATAGCATCCGCCTGATTGTTGTGTATGTGCATGTGTGATTTATTCCTTTGTGCCCCGAACTACGTCCTGGTCTGATTCCCCTTGGGATACGTAGGTAGTTAACGCAGAGCGCGACCAGCACTAGCCTCAGCATCATTGCACCTTTTGCAACACTTTTTATCCTAAATCTATAGCCTCCAAAAGACCTATCTCTTCAAAGCTTTGGCACTCGCTTGCGACATGCGTTGCCTCGCAAGTTCGTGCCAAAGAGGGGCAAACTATAAACACCCCATTTTGTCGGCTATCAGATTTAGGAGACCCATAGCTTGGTGGTTCACAATGATCAAAAAAGACTCAAAAGGACTCTTGGAAGTTGGTTCTATTTCTCAAAATGCTCAGAATGACCAAAATGCCCCTGAAAGCCCAAAAACTCCCAAATTTGGACCAAAAGTTCTGGAAACATGCGATGTCGTAAGAAAAGTAAGAAAATGAGTTTTTAAGCAAAATCAGATGAAATCGTCAGCTCCCAGAGACCCCCGGAAGACCCGAAAGTACCCGGAAAGTCCCCGTTGACCAGTTTGACCAAGGTTTGACCAGGTTTGACCAAGGTTTGACCAAGTTTGACCGAAATCATCCAAATTCACTGGGATCATTCTAGATCATGTGAAAAGTATTAAAATGAGTTTTAAAAGAAAATTGAGCGAAAACGTCAGCTCCTGTGAGCTCCCAAAGGTTTCCAGAACTTCCCGGGAATCCCAAGTTTGACCAGTTTGACCAAAATTTGACTTTAGAACCGGAGCATCATAACAATTTTGAAATATTTTTCATGGATACTAGAGTACAATAGCTTTCCAACGGTATATCGCACATAATTTTTGGATTTAAAACAAGTTTATTGTGAATTTCCGAAGGCGAAAAAGGCGATCAAATCGGCTTTTATCGCAAATACCGCAAAACTTTTCAAAGTGACCTATCCCCAAATTATTTTTTATATGTAAAATAGACTCCATTACCTTTCCAATGGTATATCACAACCTCAATTTGGAGTTCGTATGCATTCTCTGTGAACTTCGGACGAAATAGGGCCTTTTCGCGAATATCGGAACCTCCAGGGGCCTAAATAAAATTATCTGGACGAAGGAGGAGCAGTGCCGCCGCGGCACTGGCCCACTGCCGCCACGGCACAGGCTCAGTGCCACCGCGACACTATCCTTCAGAATGGCATGTTTTTGTAATTTCTTTTAGGGGTCCATTTTGATTAATTGGAAACCAAAACAACGTAGCTCTATGTTTTCAGTTGTTTGGGACCAATGTGAGTACTTCTAAAACCCCAAAACCACCCCAAATTAGCCTATATAAACCCCCCATTGCTCTTCATTTTGGGGGGGGGGGGGGGGGGGGGGGGGCAAGTGCAAAGTCCATAGAAGTTGTAGAGAGAAAGAGAGATAGAGATAAAGATAGATTTAGAAGTGAGAAAGGAGCTTCCTCCTACTATTTTTTTTTATAGAAAGTGAGTTCCAATCTTGTTTTCCTCCACAATTCTTCTATATATTTCATCATCAATACACCCAACCACCATTTTCTCTAAGCATCCATGAGATAGAAAGCTACTTCCATGTCCAAATGTCACCACATATGAGTGAAACACCAAGCTACAAGTCCAAAATCACATTGATTATAATCTATTTACTTACTTGTTCATATTATGTTTGTCTCTTCCTAACCTCATTTCTTTTTTTTTTTCTTTATTTACTTACTAGTTCATCATCCTCTAAATGATGACATGAAGTTTGAGGTGAGTGAATCCTTATGGATAGTAGCTCTTGAAGTTATGTTCAAATGAAAATAAATCTCTCCAACAATCTTGGAGGTTCTTGATGATGAGTTTGATGTTGACATTTTAAGTGGCTAAAACCTTCATTGAGTATTAAAAATATGCTTTCAAAACTTCGATTTCAAAACCCCCTTCTTAAAACCCTCACTTTGATTTCAAGAGATAAACCTTGTTTTCCCAAAATCTTCAAAACAGTGAGTCAAAATAGTGAGTGATCTGAGTTCAAAGATTTCTCTAGAACTCAATACTCAATGTACGGATGCAAGACCACTTGGAAAATCTTCCTAACTCATTAGAGAACACCCATGATTATTGGTTTGACTTGGAAATACTTGAAAATGGTCCATTTGGACCCAAACATTCTCTCCAGACATTTTGCCTCTGCTGTTACAGTAACTTGGTTGACTTCCAACTTATTTTTCAGAACATGTTTCCAAAAGGGGTGGTCCTAACTTATTTTTCCCTTAAACTTCAATGTATTAGGGAACTTTCTGTATAAAATGGGCCTCTAGTTCCTTTGTTTTCAGTTTCTAAGAGTTTTCAACATTTCAGTCGACAGTACGGACTCTGTTTCTGAGTGACCTATATTGTTTATATGATTTCTATCAATATGTGATAGTTATTAAAGATTGACTTTTAGGGTTGTGTTCTAGACACAATAAGGAAGATTTCCATAAAAAATCATGCATTGAAAACATTCGTAACCCCTCTTTTCAAGTTTTAAAAGATCATGTTACTATTCTGTCCACTATTCACAGTAAGCACACTTTTACTTTCCCCCTTTGATTTGATGCTTACATGCACTCCAAATTAGCTCATGTCTTAGGAAGTGGTTCATACTACATGTGTACATATCCCATGATGATTTCCTTCATTCATTCATACACATTCTAGACTTCTAAGTCATTCTAGGAATGCATGAACACAAGGCACACTACAACCTTGGCACATTCTAGATACATACATTGCATCCATGCAAAGATTTGGGGCTTTTGTGACTCCTAATCTAAGAAGATTATGAGGAATGAACTTGATTATACATTCATGCTTCCCCTCGATCTAATCCTCCTTTCTCATCCATCCCGAGGATTGAGAGATCTTCTTTTCTCAAAGATTAACATGCATCATACTAGCTTGCTAAGCATATTTTGATTTCTTTGATTATTTGTTTCAAGAACAATTCATGTCCCCTTTAGATTAGGGAAACTTAATTACTTGATATATGATTAGACAATTTTTCCTAGGTTTAATTGTGTGATCTTTCACTTTACATTGTATGATATTGGGCTTAGATCTTATGAATGATATCTTATCTTTTGATTTTCAATTTTAAATTTTCTTATGTGATGTAATATACTATCATAGTATTATTTGTCGAACCAAACATAGTATAAGATATTATTTGGATGCTAATTGAGGCCTGTCAAAAGACGGGGCGAGTTGAGGGTGTTTTAGTCGCGACAAAGGCTCCTTCCTCTCTCGTACCAAAACCCCGAGCCAAGTTCTTTGGTTATGAAGGGCCGGTGCCCTTTATCCATTTGGGTGAGTCAAAATTAGGTTTCTTGGTTCCTTAAAGACCAAGTGGCGAATCTGTATCTGTTTCAACAGACCATTTTCTTTCTTTGATCCAAATCAATTTCAACAAAAACAAGCAAGTGGTGGAATACCGCGTGTCCATACCCAACCACTTGAAAACCCTAAGGGATTCAACAATGGTCCCAATAATCATGAACAGGCAAAAGCCGTGACTACTCTGAGAAGTGACAAGATTATAGGGTGCAATATACCCCTCTCTACCCCTGAAGAGTACGAAGAGGACGAAGTGGTACCTAAAAGCAAACCACCTACTCAAGAAGAGGAGCCGTCCACTAAAAACAAACCATTAGAATCACATGACGACGCTCCTAAAGAAGTAGAAGAAGTTGAGAGAAGGCCCGGAAAGGAACCTGTCATTGACCAACTACCTAAATGCCCTTTCCCTATACCTTACCCTCAAAGGCTTAAGAAACCCAAAAACGAGGCAAAGAATCAGGAGTTCTTGGAATTGTCTAAACAAGTCAAAATCAATCTCCCGCTCCTTGATGCAATCAAACAAGTGCCGACCTACGCTAAGTACCTTAAAGACTTATGCACGGTCAAGAGGAGGCAAAGTGTGAAGAAACACGCTTATGTCGCTTGCCAAGCAAGCGCAATCATCCAAAATGAATTGCCTCCGAAACTTAAAGACCCTGGTACCCCAACTGTCTCGTGCTGAATTGGGAATCAAAGGATAGACAACGTACTCCTTGATCTAGGAGCGAGCATAAACCTGCTGCCATACTCAATTTATAAACAACTAGGGTTGGGTGAACTCAAACCTACCCGAGTTGCATTACAACTGGCAGACAGGTCAGTCAAATACCCTGGAGGAATACTGGAGGACGTTCTAGTGCAGATAGAGTCATTTGTCTTCCCGGTCAATTTTGTGATCTTGGACACTGAACCTGTGTCTAATCCATGTTCACAAATCCCGGTGATTTTCAGACGTCCATTCCTCAACACCATAGATGCCACAATAAAAATAAGAAGTGGTATAATGAATATCGTATTCGGGAATATGACTTTAAATGTCAAGATTTTTTCAAATCCCCACCCTGAAGAATACGAGGATGAGGAAGAAATCAATTACATTGAAACGGTCATCAAAGACGAGGCTAATTTTGTAGATTACAAAGATCCCTTGGAGGTAGTTGTGTCACAATTCGACGCTATCTATCAACCTAATGATTCTACCCCATTGGATGCTACTTTAAATCATACTTGCCTCATGATGGAAACGAAAGAGGAGGATAGAGCTGAATGCATGTGGGTAACACCATATAAACCTCTACCTCCAAAAACAAAGTTAGTCATGCCTTCAAATTTCCAGTTTCCTGACTTGGAATTAAAAGAGCTTCTAGAAGAGCTCAATTATGCTTTCCTGGGGACTGAAAAGACTTACCCTGTTATAATTTCATCCACTCTCAGTCTAGAACAAGAGGGCAAATTAATCCAAATGCTGGAACAACATAAAGGAGCATTGGGGTGGACTATTGCCGATCTTAAAGGCATAAGACCGTCTGTGTGCACTCATAAAATATATCTGGAGGAAGACGCTAAACCTTCGCGACAAATGCAAAGGCGTCTGAATCCCAGCATGCAAGAAGTCGTCAAAAAGGAAGTTTTAAAACTACTTTATGTTGGGATCATATATCCTATATCTGATAGCCCTTGGGTTAGTCCAACCCAAGTAGTGCCAAAGAAGGCAGGCATAATGGTAATCCCAAATAAAGATGGTGAATTGGTACCGACACGCGTCCCCACCGGATGGCGGATGTGTTTTGATTACAAAAAATTGAACACTGTGACCCGGAAAGACCACTTTCCATTACCATTTATGGATCAAATGCTAGAATGAGTGGCGGGTCAAAAATATAATTGCTTTTTGGACGGATATAGTGGCTATAACCAAATTGAAATCACTCCTGAAGATCAGGAGAAAACGACTTTCACATATCCGTTTGGTACATTCGCTTACCGTCGTATGCCTTTCGGCTTATGCAACGCACCTACTACTTTTCAGCTGTGCATGTTGAGCATATTCAATGATATGGTCAAACAAATACTTAAGGTCTTTATGGACGATTTTTTAGTGTTCGACCATAGTTTTGAAAATCGCTTAGACAATCTGGAAAGTGTGCTAACAAGATGCGAGGACAAACACTTAGTACTAAATTGGGAAAAGTATTACTTCATGGTGAACAAGGGAATTGTCCTCGGCCACATTATTTCTGATAAGGGTATCCAAGTTGATAAAGCAAAAATCGACATAATCTCAAATATACCTGTCCCCCGTACAGTCACAGACATCCGTTCTTTCCTGGGACACGCAGGATTTTATCGTCGCTTTATCCAAAATTTTAGTGCAATTTCCCGACCACTGTGTCAACTCTTAGTCAAAGATGCACCGTTTGAGTGGTCTGACAACTGTCAAACATTTTTTGACGCACTAAAGGAACACCTTACCTCCGCACCGATAATACATGCACCCGACTGGAGTTTGCCATTCGAATTAATGTGCGATGTTAGTGACTACGCCATTGGTGCAGTCCTGGGACAGAGGAAGGATAATAAGCCCTATGTAATCTACTATGCCAGTCGAACACTTAACGAAGCTCAAATGAATTATACAACTACCGAAAAAGAGTTACTGGTAATAGTCTTCGCTCTAGATAAGTTCAGGTCATATCTAATAGGGTCCCCAATCGTCTGTTTTACAGACCACTTGGCCCTCAAGTACCTGTTTTCTAAGAAAGACGCGAAATAAAGGCTTATCCGTTGGATACTCCTACTCCAAGAATTCGATATCACAATCAAGGATAAAAAGGGAGTAGAGAATGTGGTCGCTGACCATTTGTCTCGGCTAACTTTTACTGACAACACTAAACCCGTACTAATTAAAGATGAATTCCCAGATGATCAACTAATGGTTGTTTCCAGTTTGCCTTAGTATGCGGATATAATAAATTATCTCGTCACGGGAGAGACCCCTAGTCATTGGTCAAGTCAAGATAGGAAACAGTTCCTCTTGTTCGCACGTCATTTCTTTTTCGATGACCCTTACTTATTCAAGTATTGTGCTGATCAGGTCATCAGACGTTACGTCCCGAATGAGGATATAACCGTGATTTTGGCATCTTGCCATTCTGAAGCCTGTGGAGGCCATTTTTCTTCGCAAAGGACCGTACAAAAAGTCCTACACAGTGGTTTCTACTGGCCCACCGTGTTTAAGGATGCCTATTCTTTTTGCAAATCATGCCAACACTGTCAAAAGCTTGGTACAATTTCAGAAAGGAACTCTATGCCCTTAACTCCCATTATCACAATTGAAATATTCGATTGTTGGGGGCATAGACTTTATGGGCCCGTTTCCAAAATCAAATAACTGTGAATACATACTCCTAGCTGTGAAGTATGTATCAAAATGGGTAGAAGCGATACCGACAAGACGCAATGACCACAAAACAGTAATGTCCTTTCTTAAAGAACATATTCTATCACGTTTCGGAACCCCGAAAACGCTAATAAGTGACCAAGGCAAGCATTTTTGCAACAGGCCTTTGGAGTCAATTCTCAAGAAATATGGGGTCAACCACAAGATCGCTCTAGCCTACTACCCACAAACTAACGGGCAGGCAGAGTTGGCTAACCGAGAAATCAAGCATATACTAGAAAATATGGTTAGTTTCAACATGAAGGATTGGTCATATAAACTGACTGATGCTCTATGGGCGTACCGTACTACTTATAAGACAAACTTGGGGATGTCTCCGTACAGGCTAGTATACGACAAGGCATGCCACCTTCCTGTCAAAATTGAGCATATAGCGTATTGGGAAACACGTTCATTGAACTTTGACATTAAAGTGGGAGGTCATCTCCGAAAACTCCAATTGGATGAACTGGAGGAAATACGTCGCGATGCCTACGACAATGCTAAATTACACAAGGAAAGGTTGAAGGCTCGCCACGATAGAACAATCTTTCGAAAATCATTCGAGCCGGGGCAGAAAGTCCTGCTGTACGACTCTCGCCTCCACCTTTTTCCAGGTAAGCTCTGATCCCGGTGGACAGGTCCATTCATTTAAATCTATTTTTTTACATGGAGCCGTTGCGCTCATAAATCCCAAGAACAAAGATTGTTTCAAGGTTAACGGCCAAAGGTTAAAGCCGTTCTTGGAAAACTTCATACTAGAAGCTGAGCACATCGAGCTAGATGAGCCCAGCTATCCATCCACCTAAAACACTAAAGCGTATTCACATTTTACTGCACTTTGTTTTGTTTCATTTATTTCTATTTTTTTAGTGTGACCTCGATTCTAATCTGCTATTCTATTTAATCTCTCCCCTGCAGGCTATTAAAAATATAAGGGATGACGACGTCCATTCAATCGGGTCATGGGTTGATTCAGAATATCCTAATCCTCTATAGACTACTGAGGAGATTGCATTTTGCTTGTCTCCTTATCAAGGGCCAGGAGCGGATGATGTCATTGACTTGACCCAAGGGTACATCCCTTACGATCATGCACTCCTCCACATTAATCCCTTCGCGCATATGGACTTCCCTGAAGAGGAAGGCGAACCAGAGGGGTATTTCATTGGGAAAGTCAATGATGCCCTCTTGGAACAGTGGGAGAATGACTCAATGTGGGAACCATGGGAGGAAGACAATTTACAGGATGTGGTGCCTGAACGCCATAATGCTGTTTTCACTTATGTTGATGACTTCCTTGTCATTGAATTGGTTCTGTACATTTATGTGCACATAAGTTATTTGCTGTTCCAGCTGCAATGCCCCCTACCTGTTAGTGTACATGGTTATATCACGCCAATAGTGAGGTTAATTCCTTGTTACACTTCGTTTTCTTTTAGTCTTTCTGTGTTTATTCCTTTCTATTATTTTTTTCTTTTGTTTTACTTAATTTCTTCCTTTTTGGTGTTCTTTTATTTTCCTTTGTCAGGATTTTCACTATGAATCCAATGTTACCACCGTTGTTTCTTTTGCATCAACTATTCCATGGATTTGGACCATAGATAGGGTTCCCGGGTGCTCCGCCGCAAAATGAAAGTCCGTTGAGAAATTACACTCCGTTATCTCTGTCTCCATCCAGATCACCTCTTGCTTGTGCAATCATTTTCTCAGAGATTCCAGACTCACTCGATGATATCCTTGCTGCTTTTTGACTGTTCACCAAGTTTGGAATCCGCACTCGAAGATATGGTGGAGAAAAAAGCAACTGCGGAAGATGTAATATTCATGTTTGTAAATTTGTGTTCCACTTCAACTGCGTTTTGTCATTTGGTCTTTCTTTTATCATTTGAAGTGCAATGCGGGACAAAGGATTGTCAATTTTGCTTTTAATTTTTAGTTTTCTTTATTAATAAGGTCTTAAGTACCATGGTTTCGGGCAACAATTTTGCAAAAGCGGATGCTATTACAAAGTTAAATCTATAAATCTGCAATTTTATTTTACCTTGTTGATGATGATTTTTTTTTTGGCTTGCATGTCCTGTACTTGAACTGCTTTTATGCTATTCTGTATATCCAGAACAATCTTGGTTAGTTGGGGGCGCATAGTTTTTCCATTCACAAAAGTTTTGAAATTTTAAGGTTCGATCGATCGAACTATACTCGATCGATCGATAACATCAGATCCTCAAGCGCTTGAACAAACCTCAATCGATCGAATGTTGATCGATCAGTGTTTTCGATCGCTCGAGACCCGTATTTAAACGAGGTGTCTCCATCACACCTCTTCAGATTCTCTCACTCTATCTCACTCTCAAGTGCTTGAGCACAGAGAAGAGAACTCGAGGCGATTTCTGTCCCTCTGATCACACACACTATTTGGCGACGCCAAGCATCTCCAAGGATATCATCATCATCACCCTCATCTCTCTCCTGTACGTATACCCAAGGTATGATCCCGAGACCCCCCTAGTTTCATTTTCTTTAAATTCTTGAGGGAGTGCTCCCCATTGGTCCTAAGACCTAATCTTATCCTTAAAAATCTTAGAAATCTTGTTGTTTTGTTTTATTTTGGTTCTGTCATTTTTTTGTGTCTCGTTGTGCTCGATCGATCGATCTGGTTTTGAGCGATCGAAGGTAGGTAATATTTGATTGATCGAGCTGGTTTCAAGCGATCAAAGGCATGAAATATTCGATCGATCAAGCTTGTTTCGAGCGATCGATGGTAGCTTTTGTTCGATCGATCGAACTACTACAGTGGCAATTTTTTTATTTGGTCCTTTTACTTCTGCTTACGTTAATCTTTTCTTTTCATTTCCTTTTTCAGGGCATCCCAAATGAATCCTGTCACAGGGTACCACAAATCTAAACCCCTTGACCTCACTATTCCTGATTCAGTACCAGATCATGGCCTTAGAAATAACAAGGAATGAGTTTAGTTCACTCGGTACTTCCAGACGTGAAAAGTGATGTTAGAGCGCCCAATTGAGGCTGTATGGCTTTCCACCCCTTGGTTTCTTGCACAGATCTATGCCATGCCTAGATGCTTCGAGATGTTGACGCAGTCCAAAAAAATCAATATCACTTGGGTGTGAGAGGCGTGTATGACCATGATTAAGGACCCTGTGGCGCCGTTCACTTACCGATCATTCTTCTGGGCTCGCGAGATCATACTCAGCCCGGCTACTGTGGCCGCTACTTTGGGTGTACCAGAGACTCCTGACCACTATTACCCACACATACCCGGTATACCAGAGACTCTGCCCTCTGTCATCATCCAGGAGATTACCGGCGGTGCGATTCAGATCTGGAACGGCATTTCCCTGATTAAGGATCGCTTTCTGACCGAGCAGTACCATCTCCTCCACCTGGCGTTGGCCTATTGTATGTTGATGACTTCATATCACGAAAAAGGTGGCGCTGTGGTATGCTTGAGTTCTGTATGCCATTGGGACAGAGCGGCATGTCTGCCTGCCCCGACTCTATATCGACTTCTTTTATCCATCCTACGCGGTATATTGCCGCCAAGCGCCATTTGAAGGGCGCTTGGCCCATCCATCGGGTGATTGAGTAGGCTGGATTGCTCCCATTGGCCACTGACACGATTTTACAGGCCTTGAGTCAATTTGGAGAGACAGCAGTGCGCCGTTTGGATGCGCAAAAAAAGAGAAAACTGAAAGGAAAAGCAAAGGTAGGAGCAAAGAGGAAGAGAGGGGGAGGCACCGATACAGAGGGTGCAGCTTCTGGGATGCCCACCGAGGCTGAGGAGCTAGATTCGGATGATGAGGACCCCGCTGCTGTCGTGTAGCAGTTCGGGTTGAGACAGGGGTCTCAGGCTCAGGCCCAGGGAGAGTCGTCTTCCGTATCCCTCCAGACTCTCCACTTATTGCTCATTGAGGAGAGGGAGGCACGGATACGGCTCGAGGGCAAGATGGATCAGATGACGACCTTGTTGGAGGCGATCTTGATACAGATCGGGGTAGATCAGTATGTTCACACGGCTTCACACCCATCCTCTGCTCCTTCTGCACCACCCACCACTGATCCATCTACTTCTAATCCAACTGCTCCATCTATATCCACTGCTCCGCCTACTACGTCTATTACTCCACCTTCACTGCCTACTGATCCCTACACCCCATCATCATCATCTGCACCACCTCCAATCGTGGCTGACCCATCATTGTCTACATCAGCTGCCCCGGTTGTGAGTGACCCGGCGACAGCTACTACTATTACTGAGGGTGGAGATGAGGATGCTCCTGCTGCACCGATCGTGATTCTATCCGATGTGGGTGATGAGTAGATTATGTCTTTTGAGAAGGGGGAGTTTTATTGTATTTTGTTTCTTACTATCTTCTCTATTCTCTCTTAGTTCTTTTGGGTTGTTTTGGTTATGCTGGGACTGTTAGATCTTTTGGACATTTGTATCACTGTTCAGTACTTATATTGTTATATCATTCTGGTGATTGGGTGTTTGTATTATAAATGGACAGTGCTTTATCAGTATCTTTTATTTCATTTGATCTTGGCTGCTTGGAGTTTGTATATCTTTACAGATTGCTATGCTTGCAGTGTTTGCTTTGCGTTATCAGGTGATATCTCTCTATTTATTTTGAAAATCAACTTCTGAGGACATCACAATTTTCAGTTGGGGTAAAATGTAGATAGATAATCACCTGCACATGTTTTTACTTAAAAATCTGGATAACTTTATTGCACACATCGTACAGTTTGTACTAGAATTGAATTAAACTCACATAAATTAAAAAAAATAATAATTAATTAAATAGAATTTCTGAACTTTATTAGTAGAACAACTTTGAATATTCACTTCTATTTAGCTGTTGTCAAGCAATGATACAATCATTTTAATCTCATCCTTTTATGGATTAAGTTCATGCATTTCTCTAGTTCCATTAGGATGATTGCATTTGTTGACCTTTCATGTATCCAATATCCAATTGCTCTATTTGGTAGCTATGTTAAAAACCTACAAATGAGTTAATACGACTATTGTGCCGAAAGAACGAGTAGTAGAAACTAGTTAACCCTTAGTGAGCCTTCGATCCAATCTTTATTTCTGAGGGATTTTTCACGTAAATTCGAATTATTTTTTTTTTGAGTACGTATATTACATTCGTTGCACTAAGTCTCAGTTAATTTTTCAATTCTGGCTGCTTATTAGAGGAGAACATTCTGGATCTATCAACCAAACTCAATAAACATTGAAGTGTTAAAGCTAAGAAATTAAGAAAATGAATTAAGCCATCGTTACCCATTTCCTACCACTACCCATATCCCTTCACCTGTAGAAACCATTCCGTTTCAAAACCCCACACTGATTGAATAATAATACCTTACCCATTTTGGAAATACAAACCCCTAATCCTTCACCTTGACTCTAAATGACCTCATCACACATCCAATAATAGAAAACTATCAAAATATGTGATTGGAGGAGAGTAGTTATGGGAAGTGTTTGCTATGTAAATTGCAAAAAAAAAAAAAAAAAGAAAAAAAAAGAAAAAAAAATGAAGAAGAAAAGAAATGGAAAGAAGGAAAAAGGGAGAATATGAAAGGGTGACAGTTGGTTGGAAATGTGAGAAGAATAAAGTAGGAATAAAATAAGATGACAAGATCTATCATATGCTAAGGTGTGCAATCTTTCCATTCATCATTTGTATTTTCTACATAAAACCCGAAATTCTAAATCCTTAATGATTCTTAATGACTTAGTTTGAATATGAACGTGTGAGTTGAGTTATCCACGGTAGTTCGCTCCTCTAGTAAGTAGCGTCCTTTTCATGAGACTATACACTCCAAATATCCGTCTTTTGTGATGTCGAGTATGAAAGCATTTAGCATCCAGAAATTCATTCTTATCAAAGCTTTCATACCACATGCGATCATTATTAAAGCCAGTTTCTGTGAGATGTTTACTTTTAAGTGTAAACCTATGTGAGAATTGAGTTGAAATTACTGGTTCTAGAGGTACAATAGTCTAAAATAACTCTAAATACGGTCGGATCCATAGCTGTTAATTTCACACACACACGGATATATGATTGTGATGCATTTGTTTTATCTATCTTGGTGACATGAGGAGTATGTGGGTTTCTTCCATGGTTTGTTTGAGGTTAATATATCCGTGTAGAGCTAAGTTAACAGTTGAATAGAAGAGAGTGTTTTAAAAGTTTTTCTATATCTTTTTGAACTTAAAAATTGAGAATTATGTGGGTATATTCACTATAAACCCTTACGAGACAACACTTGTCCACTAGGGGGAACCTAGGGGTTTAACGACTTGTTGCATTCGTTAAAAGCAACCGCGATTCTTGCGAAAGTGAGTTAGGTAGTTTCTCTTTCTATTTTAGCTTAGTTTGCCTTAGTTTAATCTATTTTATTTTAGTCGTTGTAGTAGCAGTTAGATTGTTTTTATTTTCGCTCTATTGCTAGGGACTAGCAATTCGCTAGTTGGGGGTTGTGACAAGCGGGGGTATTTGTAAAATACAATCGCGCTAAAAGAAGAAAATACACTGATTTAGTCTACAATTCCTTTATATATCTATAATTTGGATTACAATACCAGCTTTTACATAATATGATTAATCTATGATAAGTTGTATTTTTTTAGCCATAATTTGTGCAGATCACTGCTTGTTGTATGGAGAAATGAATAACCAGGATGAAAGGGATGCTGGATTTTAAGGAAGACAGTTAAAACATGAAAAGTGAGTCTCGAGCGATCAAAGATCATTCAAGCGATCGAGGTTTCGACGATCGAAGGAGGTTCAAGCACTCGAGAATTCCAGAAGTGCGATCGATTGAGAATGTTCGATCGATCGAACATGGCTTTTATCAAAACTTACGCGCACGCAGCAGAGAAAAAGCGTTTACGTCCAGGTTTATGTATATACACTCGTCGTATTTATGTCCTAAAGGACGCCCACTTCAGTTTTTATCAGTTTTAGAGAGAGAGATAGAGAGTTTTACATGTTTTTTTTTTGTAGGTTTGAAGCTTGGATATTGCTTTTGGGATTGCTTCCTATTGTGTAATATAAGTTTTCGTATTCCAGGTTCTGCAATTTCGGTTTATTTACATTCTAGTCACTTAAAATCGTAGTTTAATCTGTTAGCATTGATAGTATCGTAGTAGTAGCTCTAAATCACCATTGTTTTTCATAGATTTCATGCTAGAATTACAACCAAACATGCCTTTAATGGATTTTTACGTTAAAATCGAATCTGTGGCACTCCAGACCATGTCTGAGTAGTCCCCAGGTTGGGAGATCACGATGAAATAGTGATCTCCAACCTCTGCCATGCAGCAGTGTAAAACCTGCACTCGATCGATCGAAGTAGCTCGATCGATCGAAGCAGACAGATAGTCAAGCGATCGAAGACATCTCGATCAATCGAAAGCGCGTCGATCGATAGAACCTTCAGATTCTTGAGTAGTCCTTTTACAGTATTCCAAGACTTTTTGCTTTTGAGATTTGTTATCAAACTGTCCCCAAATGCTCAGTTTGTCCAAACAGTTTCATTACTTTAAGCCTTAAGGCATTTTTCTTCAATAACTTTTGCAAACCATTTTGAATGCTAACACCATTCAGAATGCGAGACCCAACAGTTGATTTAAACCACTTTCATGTGTTTTGGGATTAAATGTGATGAAGTAGTCCTGGCCATGAATGGACTATTGATTCTCTATCTTTAGAAAATAGGAAATACTGTAGATAGACACACTCCTTAGAGCTTAAATGTAACTACATGGTAGATGGCATGATCGCTGCGGATTCGTGTGATCCCAACATTCCCTTTTTATAAATAAAACCGTTTTAAAAATATCGCTTTAGTTAATTAGTTAATCACTAGTTTAATTTAATTTAGTTGCTTTAATTTTAGTAGTCACTTCGTGGAACTTTATGTTCTACAACCTCTCGAATATTGATTTTTTATTTTTCTTTTGGAGATTAATCTAGGTATTAAGTTTTAAACTTCCCTGTGGGATCGACCTGGTCTTAACCAGATTACTACTTGCACGATTACCTACACTTGGGTATAGCACACAAGTGCACACAGATTTTTTGCTGTGTCAGTTACTAGAACATTCAAATTCTAGTTTAAATGAGAAAACTGTTTTTCTCTTTCTCGACGATACCACAATTATCCCCGCCTCTGCCCCGTTAGCATTTCTTGATCCGTCAAATATTAATGTCCAAGGGGTTAGAGAAATTATTGATAATAGGGTGGAATCAATTGCTTCATTTAATTCTAGGCCGATATCCAAATAGGGATGATCAGCAAAGAAATCTGCCAGGGCCTATCCCTTCACCGATCTCTGTGGAATGAACTGAAATGTGAACTCCATCATAGCCAGTGTCCATTTTCCAATACGCCCACGCATTATCAGTCTTGATAGCATGTATTTAATGATGTCAGTTTGGCAAATCAAATAAACCAACACTCTTAATTTTTGTGAAGTAAAGTATAAGGCTATGCATAATTTTTCTATCGGCGTATATTTATGCTCGATAGAAGTTAAAACTCTACTTAGGTAATACACAACTTGTTCCTTTTCCCACTCATTGTTCTGTGCTAGCATGCCTGTGATTGATTCATCCGAGGCCGATAAATACAGTTTCAGCGACCTTTTCTTTCTGGGAGGCATGATTACTGGTGGTTCGGATAGATATTGCTTAATAGCTTTGAAGGCTTGTTGGTGCTGAGCCTCCCATCTGAATTCATCTTGGGACTTGAGCTTAAGCAGTGGGTACCATGCGTGTATTCGTCTTGCACAATTTGAGATGAACCTCTGTAGAAAGCTGATATGGCTGAGAAGCCTTTGTAGTTCCTTTTTGTTTCTTGGGGGCTTAGCTAATTTAATAGACCGAACTTTGTTCTTATCGATTTCAATTCCTCTCTGGTGATATAGGAAACCAAGGAAGTTTCCTGCTGATACTCCAAACGCACACTTCAAGGGATTCATCTTCAGCCCGTGGGTCTTCATTCTTTCAAATGATCTTCTTAAATCGGCCAAATGCTTCTCTTGGGTGGCCGATTTAACCACCACGTCATCAATATAAACTTCCATGATCTTCCCAATCATATCATGGAAGATTGCATTCATAGCTCGCTGATACGTTGCTCCAGCATTTTTTAACCCGAACGGCATAACCACCCTTTCAAACGTTCCAATTGCTCCTGGACATCTGAATGTAGTTTTGGGGATGTCATCTTCAGCTTTATATATCTGATTATATCCTGAATGCCCATCCATAAAAGATAAAATTTTATGTTTGGCTGCAGCGTCAATCAGTTGATCGACCATCGGCATTGGGTACTCATCCTTTGGTGTTGCCAAATTCAAGTTTCTAAAATCTATACAAACCCTTATCTTACCATTTTCTTCAGTACTGTTATGATATTGGAGATCCAATCGACATACCTAGCCGTCCTTATAAAGCCGGCCTTTAGTAGTCGTTCAATTTCTTCTTTAACTTTAAGAACGACTTCAGGGGACATTCTTCTGGGTAACTGCTTGAATGGCCTGAACCCTTCCTTGACAGGTAACCGGTGCTCTACAAGTTTCCTTGACAACCCTAGCATTTCATGATAATTCTAGGCAAAACAATCTTTGAATTACCTGAGGAGAGAAATTAGGGATGCCTGGAAGTCGGGCTCAAGTAATTTGTTTATGAAAGTGGGTTGGTAGTCTTCGCTTGCCTCCAAATTAACCTCAAGGAGAGGATCTTGTACATCGGCCTTTAAATCATCGAGCTTAGCGGGAGCCGATTCTAACTCGTCCATATTTATGTAGTCTTCCATTATTCCTTCTTGATAGTCTTTTGTGACATCAGCCACATTGGCCGATGACGCTTGTATTCGCCTATCTGCAAGAAAAACCTATATTTTTGCTACACTGGCCTGTACGACCAACGCCCTTCTATGCTTCACTGATGATGGGTTCTGGTACATAGGGAACATTAAGGTCTACATCATCGTCAATCAGCGTAATCACGATTAATGGCCGATCGAGATGTTTGTACACTTGAATAATTTGATTCTTTTGTTCCTTTACCATGGTGGCCGATCTTGGCCTACCCTTCTTGTCTGTCCCAATAAATTTGACAGGACCGATATCGTCCTTGTATAGTACGACTTCAAAGCAATGAACCCTGGTGACACAAGGTTTGTGATCAGTCCAAACTACTTCTACCTCGTCACCATTCCAAAAAAAATCAAGAACTGGTGCAAGGTTGAAGGGATACACCAACTGGTATGAATCCAATCACGATCGAGTAAGGCATTGTAGGATGCTCTGGAGTCCACTACAAAGAAGGTCATCATGGTAGTCTTTTTCCCCACGGTAAGCTCCACCAGGAGGATTCCTTTTATCTTCGCTGGTGTCCCCGTGAACCCACAAAGAGTGAGCTCGGTAGGGATTAACTCACTCTCGTTGCGTTGTAATTTCAGCAACATGATCGATGGTAGGATATTCACTATGGCCACATTATCGATCAATACTCTCGAGTACGGTACTCCGTCAATAGCAGCGTTGATATATAGCGGCTTCAAATGTTACGACATTCCTTCAGCTGGTTTTTCAAAAATGACTTTAGCTGGCTTTTTCCCTATTTCGTCTTCGGTCTTCGGCCTTATCACCAATACCTTTGGCTTCTTTGCTTTCACTTCACTATTGACAAACATGGGTGTTGTTGAACACTTCTGGTCTTCATGTATGTCACTCGCCATTTGACTCCTCTGGTCAGGTCTTGCTTCGAAAGACATTAGCAGCGTGTTGACCATATTCACCGAGAAGTCCCTTGGAATGCTTCCAAACTGGATGTATTTATCCAATGATTCTCCATAATCTGAATCGATATCAGCCATTTTCAAGACCTATTCGTTCATTTCTGGAATAGATGGTGCTTCAAGCTTTCGTAGCTTATCTTCCGCAAGCTCGGCCTCCACCTTTTCCTTTCCCTTTCGACTTAGTATCGCCCTTGGCACCTTCTTTTTTATCATTTCTTTGGTCCGCCCGTCTTTTCTCCAATCGGTATTTAGCTTCCTAGTCCCGAGCAGATTACCTCAGCCTCTGTATTCTCCTTTTCTGTGTTTTGGTGAAGTAAGCTTGCTCTGGGAACTTGGGGTGCTAAACCCTTTTCCAACGGTTCACTTTTGCTT
The DNA here is from genome assembly GCA_033977485.1 of Hydrangea macrophylla. Taxonomy (NCBI): domain Eukaryota; kingdom Viridiplantae; phylum Streptophyta; class Magnoliopsida; order Cornales; family Hydrangeaceae; genus Hydrangea; species Hydrangea macrophylla. Next base: position 78,396,672 of record CM066984.1, on the reverse strand, counting down.
ATAGTGGAACAACCATTTATGGGGATCAGTCTCGACGTTGGTAAATTTTCCTTCTTATGTCCCTGTTCTCCTGCCTTGGCTCGTTCTGACAATGCTTACGTCTCTGGAATTTGGGCTTCCTGCGGTACTCCTGATTTGGCTAAGTGAGACGGTTCTGAATTGGCCTCCTTAGGCTAGGTAACCGATACACCCTTTCTTTCTTTGGCACCGGAGGAGTAATTACTTCAGTCTTACACTTAGGACATAGCCCTTGCTCGATCAAATCGACCATCCATTGTAATGTCGGGATTCTACTAGCCTCTATTTTGACACTATCCGAAATAACTTTTGAAGCCAATCTTGCCTTTGACTTTTGTTCGTTCACATTCGTGCCTGCTTCAGCTCCCCTAAGGTCGATCTTTTCTCTTGGTCTGTGCAAGATCGTAAAATTAGGTGCCATCATATTTATCCCTACCACTTCTGGAAATGGATTGCTATCAACTCCCATAACTTCTTTTTCTTTCTCGGCAAACTTCAAATTTCCCTTGTCAATCATATCCTACAAAACATTCTGGAATACCAGACAATTGTTAGTGGTGTGGTGCTAAGAAATGTTCCACTTGCAATACTCATTTCCTTTCAGCTCGTTAGCCGAAGGTAATTTTACGTCATAGGGTAATCGAATTTGTTTGTCAACCATCATGAAGTCAAAAATTTGGTCAGCCATTACAATGTTAAATGAGTACTGCTTATCGGCCTCAAAAGGCTGTTTCTTGACCGATGACAGCTGTGCATCAGTCAGCTTTGGCAACGGCTGACATGAATATGGCCGTTTTGACCCGATTTTGGCCACATCCACTTCGGTGTTAATCTCACATTCTGTAGAATGTATATCATAGTTGGGATCTCTGTAATAGGTCCCCTTAGACAAATTTTTCCTCTCTTGTTCCTCCTCAAGCATGCGCTCATATCGGGCAGCTCGAGTTGCCAATGAGAAGAGATCGCGGAGCCCTATGCCTTCAAACTTTTTCCTAAGTTTGAAGGTAAGTCCTCCTAATGCTATATTGACAAATTCCTCTTCGGGCAATATGACCTTGCAGCGATGTTTTTCCTGTTTGAACCTGGCGATGTATACTTTAACTGATTCGCTTGGAAGCTGATATAGCGTAATCAAATCGGCCATCGAGACTTCGGGCTCAGTCCGATAGAATTGGGAATGAAAAGCTTCTTCCATTTGGTTCCAAGTATGGAAATTGTTTGGAGGTAAATTAATATACCAATTAAAAGCTACCCCAGTTAAGGAATTGGGGAACAACTTTAGTAGCATATCTCCTCTGTGACTCACCTCTCCACTCTGAAGTAGAAAGCGACCGATATGCTCCATGGTCGACTGGTCACTCTCTTCAGAGAACATTGTAAAGTTAGGTATCTTATATCCCTAGGGAAAAGATACTCTCTCAATGGCGTCACTGTGCGGCCTCCTATATACAGGCTGCTGGGTTCTTCAGAGAAGGCCACCGAAGTTCTAGTGGATGACCTCGGCGATCTGCTCTCTATCAACTCTTACCGTTTGGGCTGGGATACCCAGTCTCATGCCGGTCTCATGTCCTAGAATTGGTCTGTCATTTCCACTGGGTTCGTCCTTGGTGACTAAGTTATCTCCAAACAATGGGTTAATTCTTCCCCACTGATGGTCTGAATCTTTCCCAATTAGACCGATCACTGGCTCCCTGATGGTGATGCCTGGTCGGACCACAACCTAGGGTATGTTCACGGTCTCCCCTAAGATCTTTTTTCCATTCCTCTTTGGAGGGGTAATGTATTTTTCGATCTAGGAGGAAGAAGGGGCATTCTGACTTGCCCCCAACCCAACCTGAGACAACAAGGTTGGTGGAACGGATGGCTGTGAGGGGACACTCTCCTGATGTTCTTTCCACTCTTTGAACTCACGAAGCATTTCATTCACTTGAATGAATGTTTGGTCTTATCTAACGGACATTTTAGCGAAAACGCTGATTGAAATGTTCTAACATGCTACTTCGCATATTAGACAAATTAGCCTGACTAGCTACTAAGCTGTCTGGGGATTCCATAGCAGGTTCGCGTGTGCCTACCTCTTGGGATGGTCCCCTAGATCTTGTTCCCTTTCCAGTCATTTGACACGGGTCCTACCGGGCGTGCCAAAAATTGTTTGTAATAAAATTGATATAGTTTGTGTTGGGCGTGCTAGAGTCCACTTGGACTTGAAGAGGATTGTGATATCCTAACCTGACTTCTAATTCAAACGATGGTTATTAACAGTGGTTAATAGGTCTTAACTCTACTCTGATGCAAGCAAGCAAATTCCAAATGAACACAAAAAAGAAACAAACCAGCATATAAACTTAAAATACCTCCAAGAACATCATCTTCTTCATTGATTGAATTAAAACTGTTTACAATCACTCTTAAAAGAAAATGGAAATACTCCCAATCACTCAAGGACAATAGTAGAAATGCTTGAGGAAAATAAAACAAAATCTGCTAGAGCAGAAGTGGCGTATGTGTTAGCCCCTTCAAATGTTGCACACCCTGCCATATTTATAGGCCTTGAATGAATAACCGTCTAAGTTAGTGGGGCTAATGGGTAGTGATTCCTAATTCTAGGCATGAATCAGTTATTACACCCACTCTTTGCCCCATGATTAACCTCCACGATCTGTTTGATGCTCCCATTTCTGCCACGTTATCTCTTTATGTAACCGTCTCTCTTCCAGCTCAGCATATCCTGTGCACACGTTTTCATCCATGCTTAACTGTCATAAAAGGTCCTGCAAATATGTCCTAGTTGACCGATTGCATCCTTATCTGAGCAGCTTGATTCTCGTTGGCTGATAGATCTTGGTCTTATTATTCTTCATAGGAAGTTTCTTAATGTATCGGTCTTGGTGACCGATGTCTTCATTTGACTCAACTATCCCAAGGGTTCTTTGTTAATCATTCTTCAAGCCCGATATTATATTTTCTCGTTTACCTGCTGTTGGTCATCATCCTTTGGTTCTGCTACTATAGAACAAGTACGGGTTGCCATCGGCCTTATTTGTTGAAATCGAGGTTTCTTTTTTAACCGATGTCATAGCTACCCACTGTTCCTAGTTTGCAACCTCGATCTTATTTGTTGACGCCGAGGTTGCTTAGCTCAGTGTCATTCCATTCTTAGCCTCAACACCGATATTTATGTATTGAATGTACCATCCTTTCGATCGGTAGTACCAATATCGGTCTTTTCGTGTTTGGACCTTATTCCCTGTTCACAGTTCCTGTGATGACGTCAACAGGCCACATGACTACTCTGAGCTTTGGAAAATCCCAAATTAGGATGTAAGCACAAAATAATCAGTAGTTGAATTTCATTTATTTATTTATTTAATTTTTTTACTGATGGAAAAGCACCCGCAGGGATCACACACACACTTCAAACAGCCAGGGGAGCCAATGACCCACTTTAAAACGACTTCCTCCATTACAGGGCTGAAAATAATTCTCCACAAGAGGAATTAAACCCCACTCCTCCCACATTGGGGAGAGGGAGGATAACTCTTAACCATATGGATACTTGGTAGTAGTTGAATTATTTGTAAATGCTTACACGAGGTTTGTCCTCATTTCTTTTCAGAAACACGGAGCTAAAGGCATGATAACATGATATTTGTTCACAATACTACACTAGAATGAATGAAATAATACAGTTCATGATTATATGGTCTACAATTCCAAGTGTTCAGCGAGTACAATTATTTTCTAAAATTATGATTTAGATCAAATTCGTAGTTGACCAAATTTTAAATGTAGGGCCAAAATGTTATCAAATTAAATACTCCCTCCGTCCATTTTTTTGAGTCCTATATTTTATTTTGGGATGTCCCAAAATTAGTATCCACTTTTCTAAATTGGCATACAATTTTTACTTATTTTCCAAAACTACCCTTCTTTGAAATCTACACCAAGACAAGACTAAAAAAGTTTTTGCAATGAATAGGGGTAATTGTGGAAAGTAGGTGTAGATTATTTTTGTCCCCTTAATAAGTTGAGTTCCCAAAAGTGGACTCAAAAAAAGGGACGGTGGGAGTAACTCCTTCTGTTAGTTATGAGGTGGATATGAATTAAGCAGTCAATTATCAAACTTGAAATCCTATAAGCTATGAAAATTATAAGATACTATTTATTGAAAAATAAGTACAAAATTTAGCAATATAATTAGACTGCCATGCAAGTTGTGACAACTACATTGGATAATTTCAAAAACAAAGAAGGGATTGATGTGGATTTATGAATAATGCTTAGGGGAAAATACATTTTACCCGCATGTGGTTATCTCTTTTCTCATAACAACTCTCCCCGCGCGTACTAATGACTGAAGTGGGACTGTTAAGTTTTCTAACGATTGTCCCACTTCAGTCATTAGTACAGGAGGTTAAGTGTTACAAAATGAACCAGGGTGGGTTATGAGAAATGGGTATAACCACAGGGGAATAAAATGCATTTTCTCCTAAAGAGTATGTATAGGGGCTTGAGGGTATTAATGTCATTTCCTTTGCTCCGTTAGAAAACTTCAGTCATTATCACAGGGTGGTTAGGTGTTACAAAATTAAACGTGCAGGGGTGGGGTAATGAGGAAATGTGTGTAACCACAGGAGATAAAATGTATATTTCCCCTAATGCTTATTTGGATAAGTAGGTCCTTTATGTGACTAATCCTTGACCATGACACCATTTAAATAAAAATACAACAATTGCAAATAAATTTCTAGACCATGCTTTTTTCCTCACAACCTATGACCAATACCCTATTTGCTCTTTATAGTCCATTAATTTCTTATCATCCTCACTCAAGCACTCAATTCAACTACTATTTGAAGGTATGATTTTAAAATCTAGGGACCAGTTTGGCTGGCTATGAAATTTGTCCACCATATATTCAGATTTTGAGAGGCCCCTTGATAACAATCAATGTCTATAGTTTAGGATAACATAATTTAGAAGTTTAGTCAAAGTTAATAAAAGTTCAGTCATTTTCATATTTAAGTGGATTGAAATTTAACAGAGATACTATTACTAAATACCATTGACATTTTATGAGAGGGAAAAAAAATGAATTTGATTTGGCCAAAGTCAGAAGAACTTGACAAATGCGAAAATTTAATGTCGTTTTGCTTTAATACTAAGAACGCTTTTGGAATAACGACAGGATTAAGAGAGTTTTTGTTGAGAGATTTATGTAAGAATTAGAGATTTTTTGTTTAAAAGGTTCACTTTATCTTTTTTAAGAACACTTCAATTTTGGTTCTTTTAAATTACAACTTGGACGTTAATTTATTTTTGGAAAATTAAAAGCTAGAAAAGGTTGGTTGCCAAATAAGTTCGAATTTATTTAATAATTAATTAAAATCACAAATAATTGACTACCAAATGTGTTATATATCGGACTTAATTATAGCTGGTATACAATTATCAAAAATCGCACAAAGTAAAAATAATATGGAAAACAATGACATTAATTTAGGATATATTAACCCTACCTAAGACCTGTTTGTTTGCTGGATAGGATAAATGAGTATTTGATTAAAGTGTAGTTAGTTATCCCAAGGAATAAAATAGTGTAGTATTGGGTACACATTTTTTTTTTAATTTTAATAATTGGCCTTTTATTGGTAGGCAGCTTCTGGTGATTTTTTTCAACAACAATGCTAGAGTGACAAACACACTCTATCTCTCTCTTGGGTGACACTGTGGGGTCCACTGAAATTATCCGGACGGACCGGACCCCACAGTACCACTTCGGAGAGAGAGATAGAGTATATTTGTAAGTGTTTATAAAAAATGTTTGTCACACAAATATTACACTTTTTTCAATCAAAACTTTTCCAGTCTGTTTGTGTTTGCACCTAAAAAATACATTTTTTAAAGTCAAAATTAGTATAGGCCGATTGGAATATTTTGATCGGACTCATGAGACCGATGGCAAAATTAATGGCTAAGTGGTTACTTTAAAAGTTGATCGGGCTTATTACAGTCGGGCTAGCACCTTTGCTTGATCGGACTAACCACTAGTTGATCGGGCTGATCATCATTTGATCGGGCTTATCGGGCATCACTGTGATTGGAGTGAACAAGTTCTGTATGGCAAGGCCGTGTTTGGCAGTGTAATTCTTTCTGCCTTCCATTGTGTTACTCCATCGGGTTGCACATCTATCAATCGGGCTTCCATTTGAGGTCAACTATCAATTTCAGCAGCACTGGTGGTAATTGGGGAAGTAAATGTCAAATTTGTGTCATCGGGCTATCATTTGGTCAGCCACGGTCTGATTGGGTATCATGAATTCAGCCTAAACTACAGTCCATCGGGCACTGCTTGGTTGGCAATTCATTCTGTTAGTTTAGAAATTGATACAGATTTGGTTGGCAGATTATAAGTGTAATCATCCCTACAATTTCTCCATGTGATAAGGAAGTGTAGACACCCCATTTTGTCGGCTGTCAGATTTAGGAGACCCATAGCTTGGTGGTTCGCAATGATCGTAAAAGACTCAAAAGGACTCTCGGAAGTCAGCTCTGTCTCTCAGAATGCTCAGAATGACCAAAATGCCCCTGAAAGCCCGAAAACTCCCAGATTTGGTCCCAAAGTTCTGAAAACATGCTACGTCGTAAGAAAAGTGATAAAATAAGTTTTTAAGTAAAACTGGATGAAATCGTCAGCTCCCAGAGACCCCCGGAAGTCCCGGAAGTTCCCCGAAAGTCCCCGATGACCGGTTTGACCAAGGTTTGACCAGGTTTGACCAGAGTTTGACCAAGTTTGACCAAGTTTGACCGAAATCGTCCGAATTCACCGGAATCATTTTAAAATCATGAGAAAAGTGTTAAAACAAGTTCCAAAAGAAAATCGAGCGAAAACATCAACTCCCGGGAACTCCCGGAGGTTTCCAGAACTTCCCGGGAATCCCAGGTTTGACCAGTTTAACCAGAATTTGACTTTGGAACCAGGGCACCAAAACAATTTTCAAACATTTTTCATGGATACTAGAGGTCAATAGCTTTCCAACGGTATATCGCACATAATTTCTGGATTTAAAACGAATTTATTATGAATTTCCAAAGGCGAAAAAAGGCGATCAAATCGGCTTTTATCGCGAATACCGCAAAACTTTTCAAAGTGACCTATCTCCGAACTATTTTTTATGTAAAGTGGACTCCATTACCTTTCCAACGGTATATCACAACCTCGATTTGGAGTTCGTACGCATTTTCTGTGAATTTCGGACAAAATAGGGCCTTTTCGCGAATACCGGAACTTCGGGGGGCCTAAACAGCATTATCCAGACGAAGGGAGGAGCAGTGCCGCCGCGACACTGGCCCACTGCCGCCGCGGCAGTGGCCCAGTGCCGCCGCGGCACTCCCCTCCAGAACAGTAAGTTTTTGTAAATACTTTTGTGGTCCCATTTTGATTAATTAAAATCCAAAACGACGTAGTTTCATGATTTCAGATGTTTGGGACCAATGGGAGTACTTTCTAAATCCCAAAAACACCCCAAGTTGGCCTATATAAACACCCCATTACTCCTCATTTTGGGGGGAGTCAAATGCAAGTTTAGAGAAAGTTTGGGAGAGAAAGTGTAGAGATAAGGTTAGAGTGGAGAGAAAAGAAGCTTCCTTCTTTGATTTTTCAAAACAAAAGTGAGTTCTAACTTTTTTTTTACTTCATTACTTCCATTTACTTCAACATTCAATACTCCCAACCACCATTTTAGTGAGCATTCAAGAGTGTGGAAGCTTCTTCCATGTCTAGTGTCATTACATATGAGTGATACACCAATCTACAAGTCTCATGCTTCATGAATATCATCTATTGATTATCATCTACTTGCTTGATTATATATATGTTCATCTCTCCTTATCTCATTTCTTTTTCTTTTCTTTATTTACTTACTAGTTCATCATCATCTAAGTGATGACATGAAGTTTGGGGTGAGTGAATCCTTATGGATAGTAGCCCTTGACCTCAAAAACATGTTTGATAGATGATGATCATAACCTCAATACTTCCAAGGTATTCTTGGAATGTATTGAAGTTATGCCCAAAAAAATAAAATAAATCTCTCCAACAATCTTGGAGGTTCTTAAATGATGAGTTTGATGTAGGTATTCTAAGTGGCTATGATCCTTATTGAGTGTTGAAAACATGTTTTCAAAACATCTATTTCAAAACCCCTCTCAATCCCTCTCATTTGGTTTCAAGAAACAAAACTTTGTTTTCCCCAAAATCTTCAAAACAATGAGTGAAAACAGTGAGTGAGTTGAGTTCAAAGATTTTTCTAGAACTCGATACTCAACATATGGATACAAGGCCACTTGGAAAGTCTTCCTAACTCATTGGAGAACACCCATGATTTTTGGTTTGACTTGGAAGTACTTGGAAATGGTCCATTTGGGTCCCAACATTCCTTCCAAACATTCTGTTTTTTGCTGTCACAGCAGCTAGGTCAACTTACAACCTCTTTTCCAGACAACTTTTCCAAAAGGGGTGGTCCTAACTTATTTTTCCCTTAAAATTCAATGTCTTAGGAAACTTTCTGTATAAAATGGGCCTCTAGATCATTCTTTTTCAGTTTTTAAGATTTTCTAACATTTCAGACGACAGTACGAACTCTGTTTCTGAGTGACCTCTATTGTTTATGTAATTCCTCTCAATCTGTGATAGCTATTCAAGATTGGCCTTTTGGGTTGTGTTCTAGACACAATAAGGAACATACCCATAAAAAATCATGCATTGAAAACATTCCTAACCCCTCTTTTCAAATTCCAAAAGATCATGCTACTGTTCTGTCTACTATTCACAGCAAGTACACTTTAACTTTCATTCTTTGATTTGAGGCTTATATGCATTCCAAATTAGTTCATATCTTAGGAAGTGGTTCATACTACATTTGTAATATATCCCATGTTGATTTCATTCATTCATTCTTGCCCATTTTAGACTTCTAAGCCATTCTAGAAATCCATGTACACAAAACACACTACAACCTTTGCACATTTTTAGATACATACATTGCATTCATGCAAGATTTGGGGTTTTTTGTAACTCTTAATCTAAGGAGATTATAAGGAATGAACTCGATCGCTCGTTCATGCTTCCCCTTGATCTATTCATCCTTTCTCATCCGTCCCGGGGATTGAGAGGTCTTCTTTTATCAAAGAATAACATGCATCATTCTAGCCTTGCTAAGCATATTTTGATTTCTTTGCTTACTTGTTTCAATAACAATTCATGTCCCCCTTTAGATTAGGAAGTCTTGATTATTTGATATATGATTAGACGATCTTTCCTAGGTTTATTTGTGTGATCTTTCACTTTACATTGCATGATATTTGGCTTAGATCTTATGAATGATATCTTATCTTTTGATCTTCCAATTTCAAGTTTTCTTATGTGATGTAATATACTACAATAGTATTAATTGTCGAACCAAACATAGTATAAGATGATTATTTGGATGCTAATTGAGGCCCGTCGAAAGACGGGGCGAGTTGAGGGTGTTTTAGTCGCGACAAAGGCTCCTTCCTCTCTCGTACCAAAACCCCGAACCAAGTTCTTTGGTTATGAAGGGCCGGTGCCCTTATCCGCTTGGGTGAGTCAAAATTAGGTTTCTTGGTTCCTTAAAGACCAAGTGGCGACTCTGTATCTGTTTTCAACAGGCCTATTTTCTTTCTTTGATTCAAATCAATTTCAAAACAATCTCAAACAAGAGAGGTGGTCCGATTCCGCGTGTCCACAGGAAGTTAAAGATAATATCAATCAGCTTTGGGAAGATATTATCATATATGGAAAGATAATATTAATATTATCACTTATGGAAATCATGTTATATTGGGAGATAATATCATCTTTTGGGAAGTATATCTCTTACTTGCTAACTAAGTCAGCCGCACCAAGACTGAAGATGGACCAGATTCAAGCTGCATATATGTATACACCTGTATATATATATATTTCGAAGATATGGCAACTTATATAAGAGTTTATGGAAATAAACTGGTATTTTTTACCAGATTATTATTGATCAGATTTCCTACCTTATCTAGGAGACCTCCATGGCCGCTATAAATCAACAGGCAGGCCAAGCTCTCAGTTCACCCCGCGTCACTTCGACAAAACGCATCCAAAAAGCATCCCAAAGCATTCTACAATGCATTCTTAGTTTTCTTTAGGCAAATAAAAGCATCCTTTTTATTTTCTTAGGCTTTCTTAGCTTTTAATTACATCCTTGTAATTTCTTTTCTTTTTATCAATTAAATAAAAATGCTCTTTTTATTTAATTTCTCTTGCTTGTTTTCATCACTTGCTAGACTTGTGCGCTTCAGCACTGTCTAAGGACCTTAGGTGAGGGTACTTTCCTACTCACCTTTCATAATCGCCTGTTAGATGTTAGATTTTCAAAACCTTGTGTATCACTCACACAAGTGTCTTAGGAAATTTTGTTTTATTAGTTTGGGTCTACCTCACAAGGCTCTAGCACGCCCAAATAAACAAATATAGCAAACAATTTGGCACGCCCGGTGGGACAACCAAGTGATGAGCCATGCACACACTAAAGCATGGCTATACTTTTACAACAACCAGATTGGTTGGCGGAATGAGTCAATACGCCAACTTCGCGAAAAAATCTATCGTCTCTACAACGATAAAAAATTTTGGAATGAAACTGGTCATCTTTACAATGAGATAGACCGTTTTGAGGCCGACATGCGATTTTTTAATCAAGAAATCGGCCTCCTCAAAGCTTCAAGTGGAGCTGATGAACCGCCGCCCGAGGGAAATTCGTTCATGTCTCTAGACGATTTTCTATACGGTGACTGGCGAAAGAATCTAGTTTGTGACAACATTCTTCGTGCTCTTGAAGATGTGAAGGCGCACTCAAGAGAACAACATGCAAGGCTTAGCCGGTTTGAAGAAGACACGAAAGCAAGCCTGGCAATACTAGAAGCTCAAGGGCAAAAGATCGAGCAATTCTTAAAGTCACGACAACGGCCCAACAAGGCCGATGTTACCACTCCAAATCAAGAGACCGATGTCTCTGGTCATCTTGATTCCACGCTGTCCAAGCCGCTCGGGGGGCAAGGCGGCGAAAAAATAATTTTTGATGAAGAGACGAATAGTCTTATATCGATCATAGAGCCTCTCCTTGATGTTGAAGAAGACGAAGAAGCACACGGGGGGCAAGTTCAAGATGAGCCACAAAATTCTGTTGAGGCCGAAGAGGAAAAGTGTGACAGGCCGAGCGATCCTATATCGGCCATAGGGCCTCCCGTTAGTGAGGAGGACGATGACGAAGACTCCCTTGGTGATGAAGAAATCGATGATGACCCGCTCAGGGGGCAAGCTTCGCAGAGACCGATTGATTCTAAATCGGTCCATGAAGTTTTTAAAAATATTCCTTTTAGGAAAATCAGCCTCAAGGAATTGTTTAATTTTTTCGGTCTCTTTGTTGTGACCGATTGTTATTTTTATTTTAAGTCAATTAATTGTTTGGCTTAGGTTGATCTACATCCACAATGGCTGTGTGGATGTCACCAAAAACTTAGGGTTATTTGGTGGCTATTTTTGCAATAGTGGTACTATCGAAAGACTGAAAAGGGTGCTGAAGATCGTACTGGATTAATTCAGTCAGTAGGCTATTCGGACTCACAAGACCGAAAGCAAGAATAATAATAATAAATAAAATAATGCTAGAAGGATGCTTGGGATGTTGAATCGGACATAGAGGCCGATGGTGTAGTGTCAGAAGTGTGTGTAACAGTCAAGTGGTGGAGCCCGATTATATGAGGTAAAGTAATTACATGTCTCAGTCAAGCTACAACGTGAGGTGTCAAACGGTCTCTTGGCCAAGCCCGATGTTAGTCCAAAGATCATCGGTTTACATGATGAGCCCGATTGCAGTCTAAAGGTAATCGGTCTCTAGATAAATATGGCCATTCAAAATTTCACTTGTTTTTATTTTAAACGGCCAGGGGGGCAATTGTTTGCACCTAAAAAATACATTTTTTAAAGTCAAAATTAGTAGAGGCCGATTGGAATATTTTGATCGGACTCATGAGACCGATGGCAAAATTAATGGCTAAGTGGTTACTTCAAAAGTTGATCGGGCTTATTACAGTCGGGCTAGCACCTTTGCTTGATCGGACTAACCACTAGTTGATCGGGCTGATCATCATTTGATCGGGCTTATCGGGCATCACTGTGATTGGAGTGAACAAGTTATGTATGGCAAGGCCGTGTTTGGCAGTGTAATTCTTTCTGCCTTCCATTGTGTTACTCCATCGGGCTGCACATCTATCAATCGGGCTTCCATTTGAGGTCAACTATCAATTTCAGCAGCACTGGTGGTAATTGGGGAAGTAAATGTCAAATTGGTGTCATCGATCGGGCTATCATTTGGTCAGCCACGGTCTGATCGGGCATCATGAATTCAGCCTAAACTACAGTCCATCGAGCACTGCTTGGTTGACAATTCATTCTGTTAGTTTAGAAATTGATACATATTTGGTTGGCAGATTATAAGTGTAATCATCCCTACAATTTCTCCATGTGATAAGGAAAGTTAAAGATAATATCAATCAGCTTTGGGAAGATATTATCATATATGGAAAGATAATATTAATATTATCACTTATGGAAATCATATTATATTGGGAGATAATATCATCTTTTGGGAAGTATATCTCTTACTTGCTAGCTAAGTCAGCCGCACCAAGACTGAAGATGGACCAGATTCAAGCTGCATATATGTATACACCTGTATATATATATTTCGAAGATATGGCAACTTATATCAAAGTTTATGGAAATAAACTGGTATTTTTTACCAGATTATTATTGATCAGATTTTCTACCTTATCTAGGAGACCTCCATGGCTGCTATAAATCAACAGGCAGGCCAAGCTCTCAGATCACCCCGCGTCACTTCGACAAAACGCATCCAAAAAGCATCCCAAAGCATTCTACAATGCATTCTTAGTTTTCTTTAGGCAAATAAAAGCATCCTTTTTATATTCTTAGGCTTTCTTAGCTTTTAATTACATCCTTGTAATTTCTTTTCTTTTTATCAATTAAATAAAAATGTTCTTTTTATTTAATTTCTCTTGCTTGTTTTCATCACTTGCTAGACTTGTGCGCTTCAGCACTGTCTAGGGACCTTAGGTGAGGGTACTTTCCTACTCACCTTTCACAATCGCCTGTTAGATGTTAGATTTTCAAAACCTTGTGTATCACTCACACAAGTGTCTTAGGAAATTTTATTTTATTAGTTTGGGTCTACCTCACAAGGCTTTGGCACGCCCATATAAACAAATATAGCAAACAGTTTGTACATGTGTTAATTTTAGGCATGTGCCACCACCATGGTACTTGTGCTACATTGATTCTGATATTGATAGCATCTGTTTATAGCATAAAGGTTCACAGCATCTCTGCTTAATGATATTTTTTTCATGTTTATATTTTGGTATTGTTATAGTGTTAAATGTTGTATTTTAACATGTGTACGTGATTCAATGGTATATGTCAAAAGAAATGTTTTTATTTTGTTTATATTGAAAAAAATTGAGTTATTTCCCTGTTTGCATGCTAAATTATAGCATAAACCTCCAAAAATATATCTCCAATGGTATACCAAAAGTCCTGCTAAATTATAGCAATGCCAAATGTTATAGCAAATTTGGCATACGATATAGCATTGCTATAATTTGACATAACCTTTGACACATCAATGGAGAAGAATTTTTTGTGGTCATATTATAATTAAACAATGTCATTAGGTTTAGCATGTATGTGCATTGGAGATGATATTAGAAGTTATTTGAATGACAAAACAGTGCTATACCAAAATGTAAGTAAATACATAAATAAATGCAACACCTACTATGGATATCTCTATAATTTAGGCTAATTGAGGCACATTCTACTTTTAGTGTTTAAGAAGTGACTGCCACTAGACACTCCACAAAGCACACCCCAAAGCACACTTCATGTTTTGTGTGCATGTACTTTGGGCTTCTATGGCAGTTTTCAAAAAAGTGTGGGCCCTGTGTAAAAATTCTCCACAACCCAAAGTACATGCATTTAAAGCATGATGTGCTTTGGGGTGTGCTTTGTGGAGTGTCCCTAGTATTATTGTTGATTTATAGTGGTTATTGACAAAGTAAACTAGTTATGTTTACAAATTGGGATTTATATATATAGTCAGTTTGCTTTAACAATAATCACTGTTGTTTTGGCAATAGTGGTAACCTAAGAAGTTAATCACCATCCTTTTTGTGTTTGGAAAAAAATGCACTATCACATTACCATTAGTACAATAGTAACAATTTTTGGTTTTCTTAAAGGAGGTCAGGGGTTTGAAACCCTTCTAGGGGCCGAAGGGACAGACCTCCCAACTCGTCGGGATTTTTGATTAGAGTAGTTCTATTCTAACAAAAGACTTGGGTTAAGAGATTTTTTACCAAAAGAAGTTTCCCACTCTTTAATCAATAACTTTCTCTAATGGGGGATTTAACACTAAATTTCTAATTATTTACTATAATTTATTGAAAAAGAGTACAAATAGAGCAATATAAGTAGACGCCAAGTCGTGACAATTAGATAGGATAATTTCTCAAAGAGAGAAGGATTGTGGATTTATCAATATTAATTATGTATATAAGTAGGTCCTTTGGGATTAATCCTTGACAATGACACCAGTGCCAAATTAAAATACAGCAATTGCAAATAAATTGTGTCGTTCTTGTTCTATTTATCTTCATCTTTATTGATGTAATTTTCTTATTGTGATTGTGGACCCATTCCCAACAAGTAATATCAGAGCAACGGTCAATAATCCAACTACAATTTAAAAGGTATGATTTTGAAATCTAGCAAGGGACCAGTTTGGTTAGCTATGCGATTTGTCCACCATATATTCAGATTTTGAGAGGTCCCTTGATAATAATCAAGGTTTATAGTTTAGGATAACATAATTTAGAAGTTTAGTCAAAGTTAAGAAAAGTGCAGTCATTTTCGTATTTAAGTTCGATTGAAAACTCAGAGGGATATACACTAAACACAACTGACATTTCATTAAAAAATATGTATTAGTTTGAATCGGCCAAGGTCAGAAGACCTTAACAACTAGCGGAAATGAAAGGCAAAAACTTTAATGTTGTTTTCACTATAGAATAAAAGTATTTTTCTTAGAGATAATTTGATAAAAATGTTTAATCAGTGTTCGGTAATATATTTAAAACTAGTCGATAACCCGTATTATTCACAGACTATTTTTAATTAATTTGTGTGAAGTGACTTTGTGAAAAGTATTAAGATTAGTTTCAGCCAAAGTTTTATAACTAGGAGATTCTTTAGAGTAGCTTTGATATCACTTTTTAGAAGAAGAAGAGATTTTCAGGAAGAGTAATATGTGGGGCACTAACAAATTCCACTAACACTTATTATCACACTCTATCTCTGTCCTAGTGGTACTGCGGAGTATTCAGGAAGAGTAATATGTGGGGCACTAACAAATTCCACTAACACTTATTAACACACTCTATCTCTCTCCTAGTGGTACTGCAGTGTACGGACCCCGCAGTACCACTAGGAGAGAGATAGAGTGTGTTAATAAATTTTAGTGAGATTTGTTTGTGCCCCTAGCAAGACCCTTTCAGGAAACTACTAAATGGAGCTTTTTTAAGGAATAAAAAAATATTAAATTTTAAAAAGGTTAAAATTTCTTCAAAAGGCCCGGGTATCCATGGGCAAATCTCTCCTTTGTTGTGTCAACGTTACTTAAAAAATTCGGAACTTACAATTAAGGTGCATGATACAGTAAAATTATATTCAAACAATCACAATTTATATGAATAGCGAGAGTAGTCACCTACATATTTAGATGAGAATGCGAAAAAAATGTGTGATGATAACAGAGTTTTTTTTACTCCCCTCTTTTATTAGTAACACAAGAAATCACCAATGAACTAGATCCATTTACCCTATTAAAGATTTCTTTGCTCAAAGGAAACAGTTCACATGCTGGATTAATTGAAGCCTAAATACATAGCAAACAAACAAAATAGCAATAGATTAATGCTATATCTTAGAAACCACATTTGAGATAGAAATTTGAAAAGTATAGCATTATGCTGGCATGTGATAAATGTTTAAGAGTAATGCTATACCTTTTTCACATTTTGTATTCTAAATGTTTCCCAAACACACGTACGTGGCAATGAAACCATCTTTAATAATAGTGGCACCACTTCAACATCGTTCAATCAAAATCAAGTGGGTCCACTGTCACATGTGTTTGAAAAACCATTTGAGATACAAAATTTGAGAAGCGTAGCATTACTCAATCTTTAAACTTTATTTTCTGTTTTCTTTTAAGCTCGAGCTTCCTGGAATCAAATAAAGCACCAACCCTTTATTGAAAGAAAACTTTTACTAAACATAAAGTGATCATGAATGAAAAGTAAGTGATTCTTCAAACTATTTGGCTCAATAACATCCATAATGCTTACTTTCTCTATAAGCTCAGTACTATGTTTGGAATATGAGAGATTAGTACAGTTTGGGTTTGCCCCTAATTGAGAAAAAAGGATGCTGATACAATATTATGTTACCTACGAAGCCACAACAATTTTCTTCTCCATGCATGGTGCACACGACATTCTTTTAGAGATGATACCTATTGAAAAATCCAAACAAATTCGACTGACACTTCTAGAATAGTACTACATCAACACCGATACTTCATATTGTAAGAATATCAAAATTCCATTTTTGCTCACGTGCTTCAACAATGCTACTATAAACACAGATTTGAAGAGTCTTTCAAAAATAAAAAAAAATCAAATCAAATCAAATACTTATACGGCGTAAATAAAAAACTCAAAATCCTAGAAAAGGCTAAATAAACAGCTCAAATACTTGCCCAAAAGAGAAAAATCAAATAGTTAGAAATGTTGGGATTATATCACATGTGAGATAATCCCATTAATTTAGGGATTGTGATTTGGCTAAATTCCTATTGTGATTTAATTTCCTTTATGATAGAGTTGTATTACTTGTCTAACAAGTAATGGGTCATAAACTCTATATATAGGGATGTTGTATAGGAATTTAAGAGAAGTCCTTGGTGTACCAAGTTGAGGGTCTCCCCTCATGGGGGTACATGGTCTAGGGTAAGAGAGATATTAATCATTGGGGTGTTCAAAGCATTACAGGGATGTGAGGTAGGGATGGGTATTTCTTTATCTCTGTGATTTATCTATGTTACAGTGATTAATTGTGTCAGGTTCTTTGGGGTATTGAGTGAGGAGTGTACAAGGGTCTTTGTATTTGTGTTATAGCATTTAATCCATGTAACTTGTACTATATTTTACTCAATAGTAAAAGAATGGATCTCTCAGGTGTGGACGTAGGCAGGTGTTTGGCCGAACCACGTAGAAATCTGTGTGTCTTTTCTTTGGTGTGCATGTTTAATTACTGCTCATGTGTATGTGTTTATTTGGGGGAATTTCGTTCCGCATGTTAAATTCCCAACAAGTGGTATCAGAGGTATGATTGTCAGATCATGGTGACAGAGACGCACAGTAACAGTGGAGATTAGTAGCACGGTGGTTAAAAGATTACACAGGATGAAAAAGAAAAAAAAAAGAATTGGCAAATCGGTGGAAGTAGCATGACTGTGTGTGGGACACGTCCGATGTCATCATTGCGGCACACGAAATCTCAGCGGCAATGGCCATATGACTTGGCTCAGCCCTGTCATGTCGGTGTAATTAAAGTTAAGGGTTACTTGGCATGGGATGTGATATGGTGTGGTAAGGTGTACCAAATTAAAGTTTTTGATTGGTTAGAATTCAAGTGGTTAGTGTGAATAGCTATGTTACTTGGAATTCGGGTAGGGGATGGTTCAATTCCTAAGGTTTTCAGACGCTGCGGATTCACCGGTGGGTGCAGATTTGCGATATTCTGCATGAATTGAGATTATTTTTCTTGGTGATAGGTTCTATATATATTGCAGCAGGTTAGGATCTAGGGTCGAAAAATAATTTTGATGTTACTGTGATTGTACCATGTTGCGTATGGTGGAGAGGTTCTTACATTCCACTCATACGGGCATTTCTCTTGGGTTGTTAGATTTCGGGTACGGTAAGTATATGCTTCTGTAGAAAATAATTTGATGTGTTCCAAGAAGACGGGGGCAGACACAGGCGCAATTATCCGACAGAGGTAATTGTTAGAATACTGCACATAGAAACGTTGATCAAATATTTTTGGAGCTTGTTCGCTATTTGGGTGGTGTGATATTGATCCCAAAGTTACGGAGGAATCTAATATTGTTGCTGAAATCACACACGACAATTGAGAGAAGTGTGGATGGTTTGTGTTGTCTGGTTGGTAGAGTTGTACTCCCAAGTCTTCGATGAAAAATTCTTATATAAGTGAGTGCGTGGATGGTTTGTTCACGGTTCAGACGATGGTGAGGAGAAATCCTATTGAGGAGAAAGAGGGATCGAGGCTCTTCTCTAGTGGAGTTAATGCATATAATTAACTTGGGACAGCTGCACATGTATTGGCCGCGGTTTGACGAATCAGAGGTGTTGAGACCATATTGATTCGGGGTGTGCACGCTGGTACGGAAGATGGTCAATGGCAAACGGTTACAAAATCGTCAGCTTTGTGGGTACTCCAGTTGTGGGGTTGCTGATCATGTGTGATAAATTGATTGGACAGTTTCCCCACAAGTGATAGAGGGGGTGATTGTTGGGATTATATCACATGTGGGATAATCCCATTAATTTAGGGATTGTGATTTGGCTAGATTCCTATTGTGATTTGGTTTCCTTTATGATAGAGTTGTATTACTTGTCTAACAAGTAATGGGTCATAAACTCTATATATAGGGATGTTGTATAGGAATTTAAGAGAAGCCCTTGGTGTACCAAGTTGAGGGTCTCCCCTCGTGGGGGTGCATGGTCTAGGGTAAGAGAGATATTAATCATTGGGGTGTTCAAAGCATTATAGGGATGTGAGGTAGGGATGGGTATTTCTTTATCTCTGTGATTTCTTTATGTTACAGTGATTAATTGTGTCAGGTTCTGTGGAGTATTGAGTGAGGAGTGTACAAGGGTCTTTGTATTTGGGTTATGGGATTTAATCCATGTAACTTGTACTATATTTTACTCAATAGTGAAAGGATGGATCTCTCAGGTGTGGACGTAGGCAGGTGTTTGGCCGAACAACGTAGAAATCTGTGTGTCTTTTCTTTGGTGTGCATGTTTAATTACTGCTCATGTGTATGTGTTTATTTGGGGGAATTTGGTTCCGCATGCATGTTAAATTCCCAACAAGAAGCCCTTAATCAAAAACTTCTGCACAAATTTGGGAAAATAACTTAAGCAGAGACCTCAAAGAATCTTGAAAAACACTCTTCAAAAAAAATTTAGCAAACAGTTAAGGTTGAGGAAGCGAGCAGAATCACGATGTGCCACCACACACACACACACACACACACACACACAAAAGGTGAAGCAAGGGGTTGTCAGAGTTTCTCGAGCTCTTTGATGGACACGTAGACGGAGGGTGTGAATTTTCCATCATATAGTTTAATGTATTTAAAGTCAAAGAACGTGAAGCATGGAGAAGACTGATCGACAGCTAGGAAGTGAAGCAAGGAGAAGATTAACCATCTTTAGTGACTTTAGAACAGAGGAGAGGTCACATGACATTCTAAATAAAAGGACTTAGACTTCTACATTATAGAAGATATATGATGGTCAAAATCAGATTTGCCATAGAAGATTAGGAAGGAAGAAAGAAAAAAAAAGGAAGGAAGAAAAAGCAAGGGAAAAATATATTACGAATTAAAAGTAAATTATTTTTCTCTCTGTCAATTTAAATGAGAAAGGAATTGGTGTTGCTGAGTTCAATTTTGCCGAATTGCCAGCATTACTTGAAGGTTTTGAATTATTTGCAACCCACTTTGAAATGGATAGGTCAAACCTGGTGCTTGAATCAGATTCGACGGTGGTGGTCTCTTGGTTCAGCCAGCCAGAGTTAAGAGTCTGAAATATTATAAAACATACAGTGAATTGGATATGCTACTTGGGAGCTTGGGTCTGGGTGTACAAACAATTGTTTCTAAGCTTCCAAAAGTGCGAATTCATTTGCGGATTTTTGAGCTAAGTCTGGGGTAGACCGTCCAATGGATTGGGTTGTGATTTCTTATCTCATATTCCAGGGTGGTTTGTATAGGCTTTTTGGGTACTCCCATATTTTGCTCCTTTACTTTGTAATTTTTTGCAACATTGCAGGGGTGTTTTATACCTCCCAGGGGAGTGACTCCGTGGTTTTGTAAAATTCCTTTGCTATTAATACAAGGCTTATTGTAATACCTGTAAAATTTCTTAGCATGAATAAAACGGGCCCCCGTATTTTGTTTAAAGTTCCAGTATGGTACATATATTATAGTAATTATAAATTAGTAGCTTAGACTATAAGTTATAAGCCTGGACTGACTTGCCATGCAAACTTGTAAAATCTGTGTTAACCCGGACTGTACGGCACATGGTTTTAAACGACGATAAATCATACAAATATAGAAGCACAAGTACATCCTAAAACTACCTTATACCTATTGGACATTTACCCTTCCCAAACACCCCCTTAACCCCCGGACCATACTCACTATCACCCTCAAACCCACCGGGTTTACACCACCACCCTCAACCGTTGGATTCTTCCCCCTCCCAAGTACACCTCGCTCTCAATCAATCCTTTCCATCCACTCAAAATAGATATATGCATAAATGTATGTGTATGTATACCAAATTGTGTGTATATATAAGAGGGTATAGAGAGAGAGATGGTCACCGAGAGAAACACTCATCACCCACGCCCACTGCCTCACCATCTCTGCCCTCTGTATTCACACACACCCATACTAAAGACCAGCAGAAGAAGAAGAAGGCCGGAGGAGAGAGAGAGAGAGAGAGAGAGAGAGAGAGAGAGAGAGAGACTGATCGAAAAAGAAGAGAGAGGACCCGAGACTGTTGGTAAGACCCTACACCCTTCTCTGCATTGTGTTTACACAAGAATCACCCACACACACCCTCTGAGACCCCATGCATGAACCAAAAAGAGCCTAAGGCTTTGGACGAGCTCCGACCACCATTAGAGCTCAACTCTTGAGCTTGACTTTTCAAGTGTGACCAAAACTTTTTTTTTACACCAAACTAACCCCTTGATCCCCAATAGACCCCATAGGAGCAGCTTTAGGTTTGGAGCCTGTTTAGATATGCATGCAGACCATTATTCCTTTTTGAGACCGAACCGATAATGGGTTTGTTGGAACCCAAAATGAATAAACCATAGTCCCAGTCCCTAGTATATTATAGAGGTGCCCTAGTCGATCCATTCTGCGTTGGTTTCATCAATTTTTGATGGAAAGATAAAGGAGATATGAGACCTGGAAGTTTTCCGGCCAAATCGCGGGTCGCCGACGGCACTGATTTCGCCAAAGAAGAAATATAATTCGGGTTATATCATTTACCCACTTTAATTAATTTGGGTCGGGTTAGGGGTGGGCATTCGGTCGGTTCGACTAGGTTTGGAGAAATTCGGTTCGGTTTTGTTCGGTTCGGTTTGGAGAAATGGGAACTGAATTATATTTCGGTTCGGTTCGGTTTTGGTCAATTTGGTTCGGTTTGGAAATTCGGTTAACCGAATTTTGAAAAAACTATACTTTCTTTTTTTTTTTTTTTTTTTTTCATTTTCACAACTTTTTTATATGTTTCTTGTCCCATTTTCTTTCATATTACAAAGAAAACATATGTTTATATTTACTTATATATATTATACTTATATTTTTGTAATATATATAGTTGTGTATAAAAAAATATTAATAATATATAAACAAAAAAAAATTCTGTTTTTCCGTTCGGTTCGGTTTGGGAGAGTGGAACTGAAAACCGAACTGAAAAAAATATATAGTTCGGTTTGAAATTGAACTGAAATTTTTAACTGAATTAACTGAACTGAAGTGAAAATTTTAGTTCGGTTCGGTTCGAATTTCGGTTAACTGAACTATTTGCCCACCCCTAGGTCGGGTCGTGGGTATGGGTACGGATTAGTATGTTAGTATGTATAGGTTATATTAATTGTAACCGGGTTGGGTCGGGTCGGGTCGGGTTATTTAAGCTGGGTCGTTTGATTTGTGTAAATGGGTGACCCATGGGTTCGGGTCAGATCCAAGTTCTGACCCGCGAATCCTTAATAGTTACTCCCTCCGTCCCATTTTATGTGTCCATCTTTCCTTTTTGGGATGTCCCAAAATTGTTGTCCACTTTCCTAAATTAGTATATAAATTTTACTTAGTTTCCTCAACTACCCTTCCTTACAATCAATACCAAAATAAAATAATAAAAAAAAGGATTATGGGCAATTGTGGAAAGTAGGTGTAGATTCTTTTTGTCCCCTTAAATAATTGGACTCCCCAAGATGGACATATAAAATGCGACGGAGGTAGTATTACTTAGTTATTTTATATTACTAATTAATCTGTTAATTCTGATTAGTGCTTTAATAGTCTTTTTAAGAATAATTAATGTTTTAAATATTCCATTAAATGGGATTAGTGTTTATATGTATAATTAATTATTTATTATACATTAATGAATAGTTATAAGTAATTATAAATGGTTTTTAAATAATTTAAAGCTAGTTTTAAATACTATAAGTAAATTTTAAATAATCTGGGATATTGTTTTAAATAATATTCTTATATTATGAAATTATAAATTAATTATTATATAGTATATGTATTTCATTTAGCCTAAATAAATAATAAGAATAGGTTTTAAATTAAAACAGTTAGGTAATAAATACATAATAACCATTTTAAAATATAGGAAAATTATATCAATTTTTCTTCAGGCCTAATGCCTTTGTTTTATAACTTATTATTTATAAAAACTCATACATTAATATTTTTAATATTATTTAATTATTTATAAAGGATCCGTTTGGTTGTCTTTTAATTTATTTAAATGCCAAACGAATTTTCAAAAATTATGAGAAAAACAGCACTAGCCTATTTTAAGGCTCAATATTTAATAAAAATATTTTCAAGGACCAACTATCATTCTAAAATATATTTTAAAATCATAGGACCCATAAGCCTATTATTTTGTGATTAAAACTTCAATAATTCATAATAAGTAAACCGTACCTCGAAAAATAACGTAGCCAATTCCCAGAGTCTTAGAATAATGTCTAGAATTATCCCCTTGAGTTTGGAGACCTTTCGACGTGGTCAAAAGCACAGCTCACCTTTAGGGCCCACACTAGTATAGGAAGCCTAGCCTTTTATATGACGGACTTCGATTTGAGTCTAGTGAATGACGTTAGACTCAGAATGATGCCAAGATCGTCATGTTGAGGTTTAGGAACTCATTCGACACAATTACCATTATGCCCTTGTTACTAGTACGCATGTTATTAACCATTCTAAGAATTTATATAAATACGTTCGTATCGCCGAAAAAGCCAAGAAATTGTAGGGACCGAAGCTACACTTGTTTTCGCAAACTTTCATCAAGGTGAGTCGTCCTAACTCACTTGGTATATTATAGAAACACTCCATGTGTATTATGTGAGTATCTAGTGTGTCATGTGTGGACATATTCTATGAGTATTATATGTGTACATTACGATTAACTATTTATATGATGACGTACGCACTACAAGAAAACATGCCTTTTGTAACGAACATTTTTGTGACAAATACTAATCCGTCACAATAAAGTTCTTTGTGACGGATTTTGTGATGGAAATGTATTTGACACAATTAAAGATATTCGTGACGGAAACGAACAAATCCGACACAAATAAATCCATATTCGTGACGGAAACGAACAAATTTGACACAAATACTATTTTATTTATGTCGGAAACGTATTGTCTGACACAAAAAATGTCTACACCTAAATTTCCCCCAAAAATTTTGTAACCGCGCGCCTTTAGGAGAAGGAAAAAAAATGGGCTGAAAATGAAATGAAAAGTGAAGGAGCTGCCCACTTCAGTCATATGGTCAGAATAATGGATTTTCCCAAAATCGTGAGCTAGGGATAGAAGAAGAGAAGGAGCCGCCCACCACTCCACGCCGGCGACGCCGATCACCACTCCACGCTGGCGACACCACCACCACTCCACTGCCGCACGCAGCTAGATTAGCCCCTCTCTCTCTATTATATATAGAGAGAGAGATTTATATGTGATAAGTCTCTTCCTCATTCCATTTCATCAGATAATTTGTAATCTAACACTTGTCAGAGGATCTAAATTTGACTCTTCTCAGGTACAAATCTCAATCTCTGCACTTCTCTCTCTCTCTCTCTCTCTCTCTCTCTCCATATCTATATATATTACACATATTTATGTAGAGTTGAATTAAGCAAGTATGTGATATAATTTTGAGGTTCCTGATGTGAATCTGAGGTGATTCAGCTGTTGGAAACGCAGGTCTCACCATGGCTTTGAAGCGGATCTTGAAGGAACTCAAGGATCTTCAGTTATAGCGCTGGTAATTCACTTTCTCTCTCTCTCTCTCTCTCTCTCTCTCTCTCTCTCTCACACACACACACACACACACACACACTATGAGCTTGTATATTTTGTACATATCTTAATTTTTTATTTTGTTATATCCATGAGATTTTTTCTCATTTTTTTAGGATGAGGTAATTTTTGGTGCTATATGCTAGTAATTTTTATTTTTATTTTTATTTTTCATAAAATTGAGGTTATATCCTTTTGTTGTGTGTTCTGTTGTTGTTTTCTCCTCCATTTATGACATGTGTTTTGACTTTTGAGTTTGGTTTCTGAGTTGGTTCTGTATATAATACAGATTATGTTTGACAAGGGGTAATGGAAATTATTGTTGATACTTTCGGAGGTGCCAACATTTGTAATTTTTTTTAATATTTGAATCCGCATATGCAACTGCGTGTGTACAATCTATATAAATATATTTAGTTACCTGGATAGTTATAAGAGTTCATTATTGTGAGTGGGGGTTGTAGTTTGTACTGAGTTCAACAGTCCACGTTATTTGTACTTATGGAATGTACACATGGGTATTTCTGAGTGAAACTGTTTAACATCTTTGACAAGAACTGATGAGCTCTATGGGGTTTGGAGGAGATGTTACACCCCGGGAATGAACTTATTATCTTTTCCCATTTCTTAGAGAAATTGTTCGATGGAACTGTCACACCATAGCAACATGCTGATGTGCTATGACGTTCCAATCATATCCATTCACGTATTGTACAAATATTCACGTTATCGTTTCTTCCTAAAATTAAAAAAACTACTTATAATGTTTACCTGAAAGGGAGGGGTAGTTATAGGGAGTGGTTCTGAGTTATAACAAATGGACACATGTGATTGGTTTGTCACACCACATCAGCATGATGACGTGGTGTGACTGTCACCATGAGTAACTTCTTCTTTTTGGGTGTGTGTGGGTAGGGGGGATTTGGGGGATTTGTGGGGAGGTTTTGAACTGGCAAGCGGTGTAGAGGATGAGGACGACAATGAAGCAATTTTGGAGAACACAGCTTACCAACTAAGATAGTTGGCATCATTTGTCTTTAGGTGCCACGTTCATAATATTCCAACAATGTTCGTACATGACACAACTCTATTTTCATAGAGTATAAGTATCCATGTGACAATAACCTGTTAAGAAACAAGTAACGCTACCCTATATACCATATAGTGATTGATGTGGATGCTTTACAACAACGTTCCTAGTCTAAACATCAACTTGTTGTTAAAGTACCTAACTGGGAGGTCAATATGTCTATTGGGTTGGCCTTTGCTCTCACGGCTTTGCCAAATTGTTGGTTTAAATAGTCACCCTTGACTGATGTCTAGATTCAATTTTATTCATGGTTTCAATAATTGGGTGGGATGAATACTAGGAAGTCAGACAAGCCAAAACCAGGTTGGGTTTTCCTGCATTGTTTTACGTCATCAAGAAGTTCGAGAACCGTGTTCAATCTTTTATATTCCTACACATTAAAAGAGCTCCACTTGATTTTGACATCTTTGAGACTTGAGCATCATATTGCCTTCTTATCTCATCTTCTGCCTTTTACATTGAAGTTCTGATAATTCTAGATGCTGCATATTTCCTTTTTGTTGTTTTTGTGCAAGTCCATGTATTAATCTCTTTCCCTGTGGGACGGCACAAACTTTGCAAGCTATCCTTAGTTTTGTGCACTCATGTTTTATTTATTTGCTTTCCTTGTTACATCTAGGGAGTGTTTTATTAGTTACCATTCACTTCCCTCCAGATGAAAATTAGAGACCCTGAATTTTTAAAACTTTGACCAAATTCATAGTAGTTGATATGAATGACAATCTAATCACAAGAGGCTGTCAATAGCTCTAGCTATAATGGCTTCCGATCCACTCTCCCTCCCTTCTTGTTTTTTAAATATGGGTGAATTATCAGGACATTACTTATCATTTTGTTCTTTTTGCTTAGTATGGATGACTTAACAAAACATATTGCTATTTATGTGGAGATTTTATGGATAGTAGAAATGTAGGACTGAAGCTGAAGAATAAAGTTAGGTACCAAAAAATTGTCAAAATTCTCATCAAAAGGATGTTTAAATCATCTGTATCATACTCCAACTGGTAGAATATAATTGTTGTAAATTGTAATGGCATCTAAAGTTTATACCATTATATGTTGAACCTTAAGCGGGGATGGTACATGTTAAAAAATTGGGTGGTAGTAAGTTCCCATACCCCGCAATGGCAGGAGACTCGTGCACTGAGTTTGCACTTTTGGACGCATCTGTATGTTATCGACTGTTCTCCTCATCTACTCTATTCTGGAACTATTCTCTCTCTCTTTCTCTCTCTCTCTCACTCATATGCGTATGCACACACAGACACTCGTAAACACATAGGGAGAGGGAAAGAGATGTGAATGCCTACTACTTCAATGATAAAAGAACATAGGTTTATGTTTTCAGTAGAAATAAGATTTGATTGTCTTTTCCACTCTCTTTATGTGTACAACTTGCACATTCATCCCTGGAGTGCAATGTTAACTTTTGTTATTGAATTGAGAAAGTCTGAAAAAGATGGCCTAATGAATCAAATATGTTGATTTAATAAGGTTTTGGCATTTTGTTTTGAACTCTACAATCACCACTGCACATTGGCCCATAAACCAACTATGAAAATGGACAGTGCAGCCATTCCAATACCATTCATTAATGAGTAGATAGCTTTTTCTCACACTTCATTGTATTGTTGTGCTTAAGACATTCTAAATTGCACATGTATTCATGTGGATAAATTTTACAGGTGGCATTCAGGACAAAGGTTTTCCACCCGAACATAAACAGCAATGGTAGTATTTGCCTCAACATCTTGAAGGACAAGTAGAGTCCTGCCCTTACCATTTCTAAGGTTTTTATTCTATACCACAGAGCTCTAGCTTAGAAAATTAGAATAAATCGCCATTGGGAAAGTCACAAACGAAATTAAGTTATTTTTATTATTATATATTTTTTTGTGAGGGGTGGGGGGGAAAAACATTGAGTTTAAGAGATGATTGTCATAATAAAAAATAAAATTCCTGCAAACTTAGCAAATCACTTTGTTGATCATGTTCTCTGATTCATGCTATGTTGTTCTTCCAACATTTAGAGCTGATATTGGCCTGGAAAAATGCTATTTTCTTCACACCAAACGAATAATTTGGCATTGATACATACAAGGTTAAATGCTATATTTTTAGCACATGTGCTCAAATGGTACATTCCAATTCAATGTTGTTCATTTGTGTGTATTAGAAAAAGTTGATGAATGCATTTCCATGTTGGCATGCCAAATCATAGCATAGAATCCAAGAACAGCACTCCAATGGTGTGCCAAAGTTCATGTTGGCACACGAGATAGCTTTGCTATAATTTGGCATGAACTATAGCACACTATTGGAGTGGGGTTTTTTAGGGATCATGCTATAAATTTGGCAATAGCATATGCTTATTGGAGATGGTCTTATAGTTTTCTTTGGTTGACAACCTTAGGTTCTATTATTGGTCACACGGAATACTATCTTGGTTGATTAGTTGTTGACTATGATTTTAACAGTTAGAAGATTCATAATATTGACATGCATTTGATAGTCCTTAATAATGAATGTGTTTATCAATTTACAAGTTTATGAAATTTTTTTGATATCTTAGAAACAGAGTAAACTCTGTTGATTTTTTTTTCGGAAGCTTGATTGATTTTGTTTGTTCTCGCTTTGCATGTGTTGCTTTTTTTAGGAAGCTTAATTGAATTTTTGTTTTCTATTTCAGGATATGGAGAGAGATTACAAACATCTACTTTGCTGATTTTCTGTTTTGGATCACGATGCGCATCAATTTAGGAACATCTACTTTAATGTTTTTTTTTTAAATTCTCAGTACTGTCAACTATGAAACAATTATGTAAGAACGTACACTTTTTGTATCTCGTTTTATCGAATTAAATATGCTTTTAAATTTTATCGTTCTTGTCATTAATAATTAGTATTTCATAATTTTTTGCGATGAAAAAATAATGATTTTTGTCAATCATGTGTTATGCTATTTGTGATGGCATCTTCAAATAAAATCCGACACAAATACTATGTGTGACAGAATCTTCAAACAAAATCTAACACAAATACTATTTTTCACAAAATCTTCAAACAAAATCCATCACAAATACTATTTGTGACGGAATCTTCAAATAAAATCCGACACAAATACTATTTGTGACAGAATCTTCAAACAAAATCTGACACAAATACTATTTGTGACGAAATCTTCAAACAAAATCCGTCACAAATACTATTTGTGACAGCTTCTTTGTGACAGTTTCAGGTCGACACAAATAATAAGTATATATGACATTAATATTTGTATTGAACCAAATTCTGTCACAGATAGTATTTGTGACGATTTTGATTCGACACAAATAAACTGTCACAAACAATAAGTATACATGATGCTATTATTTGTATCGGACCGAATTTCATCACAACATCCGTCACAAATAGTATTTGTGATGGAATTTGATCCGATAGACTTTTTGTGACGCCCAAAATTGTGTCAGGCCCAAATCTGTCACAAAAGACATATTTTCTTGTAGTGATGCCTAGATAACTGTATCCCCTGCTTAATTGATAATCGTTATTAAGATTCATGCTTATTACGTTATATGTCATACACTCACATGAACACTCATACGAACGAAGTTGAGTCGTAATGTCAAAGTTGACATCTGCTTGGTTAGTTGAGGAGACTAAACAAATTATATTATCATACATGTTTGAGTGGACCGCGAAGGTCTGAATTATGGGGCCCTGTTAGGCGACGATAGCAAAAGTACCCATTCGAATTAATGGAGTTAATCATGAGCTGATGGTTTATACGCTATTGGGCCCTATTAGGCGATGATAGCAAAATATCCATCCAGGTCTTGAATACAATGATTATCACTTATAATGCTATGGGACCCTGTTACGCGACAATAGCGCTATAACCATTCTATTCTCCAGGCAAGGTCATGAGTACCTAAGAGTAAAGTGATTACAACTTTTTAAACCAAACTGCTATGGGCCCTGTTAAGCGATAATAGCAACGTAATCATTATACTCTAAGCTAACAGCATTACACTAGTAATGTAACAAGTCACATGAGTCAGTGTTGATGTCTGAGTGAAATCAAATATATCGATGTTGTATTGTGTCATCACTATCCCACTCATATTATCATGTTATGTATTAACTAAATGTTTAGTTCAAGATATTTGTTGCACTTGTATAATATTACATGTATTAGGAGTGATCGGTTAGACTAACTCACTTAGCCTCAAAAGCTAACGGCTCTTCCTGCCCTGGACATATCACGTCTAGGTTATAATGAATAAGGTCATTCAGGTAACTATGAAGAAAAGTATCTCGATTCTCAAGAAGGGGACTATCAGGAAGGTTACCCTAAGGGAGACTTTTCAAAAGAGTATGCTGATGAAGGGCATGGGTATGCCAGCTAAAAATAAGATCCTAGCTTATTATCGTATTAAGATTTCATTTACGCTTTAGGACTATCTTATGTCTTATGTAATGACTTAAGTGGTGTCGATCGCCCAAACTTATATTTTGTGGTTTTCATTTGGAACTGTTGTAATAGCCTAGTAGCAAAATACTGGAAGTTCCCCCATGAATACCATTAGACGTTTTATATTCTCTGCTTATGGTATAACTGTGTTAGAATACTTGTAAGGACAATTCAGTCTTATGTAACTAGTCATGGCTCACAGATTCGGAAAGAAAAATTTTATTTCTCTATTTTTTGCTACTCCGAGGCATGATAGGATTTTTGGTATCAGAGCACTAGGTTTAGTTGTGCTCGCTGACTGTCCGACACTCTTAAGTTAAGAACCTTAGGGATATTCTAGGGATAGAAATTGATGCTAAAATAAGTTTTCTTCCAATAGGTAGTATGGAGTATCAAAGG
The DNA here is from genome assembly GCA_033977485.1 of Hydrangea macrophylla. Classification (NCBI taxonomy): domain Eukaryota; kingdom Viridiplantae; phylum Streptophyta; class Magnoliopsida; order Cornales; family Hydrangeaceae; genus Hydrangea; species Hydrangea macrophylla. The sequence goes on along the minus strand of CM066984.1, from coordinate 78,366,045 downwards.
AAACATGATGCCAAAGGTGAAGAGCATAAGATCACTATGTATAGGAAGGCCACTTCCTGAGGTCTAGTTTTCTTCCTTTGGAATATGTTCCTGAGATTGCCCATCATAGGGTCATAGCACCATACACTATGTTTATATAGGTGGACGAGATCTCTCACACTTCTGATAACCCTATGACAGTTAAGCAGGGAGAATCACAGATTGAGATGATTCCTCTTGAGATCCCCGCTAATCTATTAGAAAGTTCGGATGATGAAGAGATGGAAATAAATCTAGCTGAAAAAGATCTAATAGAGAAAGGGACATTGTACTTGTATGATCCTGAATGGCCAATAGGTTGGGATAATGAATGATGGATGGCATGGACCCCCCCAGAGGAGATTAAAATTTTTGGAGAATTCCCACAGCTAGAAGACTAGATGCCCTAGTTAGTTTATCTTTTGATTAGTGTTGTACTGGGATTGTAATACCACATTTTGGCAAAAATATATGTAAAACTTATATTAGGATTCCTCTCTTGTAATGTCTTTATTTCTAATGAAAACCTATCTTTTACTTTTAAATTGGATGTCTATCTATATTTGTAATATCCGCCTATATAATCCTCCTTAGATATGCCTGAATAAAGGATATGAGATTGATCACTAGATGATAAACCTTAAGACACTTCGAACTAGTACCCATACTAAGATAGTTTCTTTTGATGGAACAGGTAATATGGAACCCACCTACATCCCTGACGATTTTGGAGGGCATCTAATCTTCCCTGATCGTATAGTGCCGATGAATCCAGACATGTATCATAACAAGATCTGGTAATTCGCTAGGGATGGGGGGAAAGAGAAATCTATGGCTCGACATGAGTAGACATAATATCAATGACTCGGAGATACTACACTTTGAAGCTATCTATGATGCCGAGATCATCAAAAAATTACATGACGAGATGATTAAGATACTCAAGGATCCTGTAGACTTCCAAAGGATGTATACCGGCGCTTATCAGATACCCCCACCGCCTCCAGTATTTCCCCAATAACCCCTCCCCCCATTCCAAGGAGTATCTATGAATCAGACACAATTCCAATAACTAGGCTATTATGTAAATGATGACTTTGGGGGACACATGATTTACCCGACGGAATTAAACCAACTGACCCAAAAGGATTCATAGAGAATGTAAAACTGAAAGCCCGTCAACGCCTCCAAGGCGGATTGAGAGTCCAGCACCATATATTCCATATCTCTGACCCTCACCGACTTCAAACTGAGGCCATTCATATATCATATACCCAAGGGTTAATGCACGGAGAGATAAGGAGATTAGTAATGGATGACAATATCTTCCATCCATTAGTAAACCAAGTACTATAAGAACCCTTCCTCCACCCAGAAGATAATCTTGTTTCGGTATCTATTGAGAACGTCCCTACAGAAGTAGCACCTCCAGTAGTAGAGCCTGTAGCTAGGGGTGGACACGAGTCGAGCCGAGCTTGCTCGCAAGCTTTTTCACGAGTTCACGATCTGGCTCACGAGCTTAAATGAACCAAGATTTCAAGTAATCGCAAGCTTTCTCGCGAGCTTTTTAACGAGCTTTTTCGCCCGCCCTTTAAAACTATATAGTTTAATGATAAATCAGTCATTTATCAAGCCTATTTACAAGGTTTTTTTTTTTTATATTTTCTCTAAAATTATATAGTTTTATAGTAAATGTATAGATAAAAGTTACTATACAAGCTCTTTATCAAACCTATTAATGAGCTTTTTCACAAGCTTGCTCACGAGCCTTAATTGATTGTGTTCACGAGCTCAAAGAAAAGAGCCGAGTCTAGCCTTTATCGAGCCGAGCTTCAAGCCCTTATTGAGCAGATCTGTTTGTGTCCATACCTACCTATAACGCAATCGCTTGTTCGATGATGAACCAGATATGTACTTAGAGGAAGAGGATGATGAAGAGGAAGATCCTAAAGAAGGAAACCCTGAAGAGGAACTGTAGACACGTGGAATTCCACCTCTTGTTTGTTTCGAAATTGTTACGAAAAGGAAAGGAAAAGGTCTGTTGAAAACAGATACAGAGTCGCCACATGGTCTTTAAGGAACCAAGAAACCTACTTTTGACTCACCCAAACGGATAAAGGGCACCGGCCTTTCATAACCAAAGAACTTGGCTCGGGGTTTTGGTATGAGAGAGGAAGGAGCCTTTGTCACGACTAAAACACCCTCAACTCGCCCCGTCTTTTGACGAGCATCAATTAACATCCAAATAATCATATTATACTATGTATGGTTCGACAATGAATATTATAATAATATATTACATCAAACAAGAATTTTAAAATGGAAGATCAAAAGATAAGATATCATTCATAACATCTAAGCCAAGTATCATACAATGCAAAAGTGAAAGATCACACAAATAAACCTAGGAAAAATCATCTAATCACATATCAAGTAATTAAGTTTTCCTAATCTAAGGGGGACATGAATTTTTCATGAAACAAATAATCGAATAAATCAAAATATGCTTAGCAAGCTAAAATGATGCATGTTAATCTTTGAGAAAAAAAAGGGAGACCTCTCAATCCCCGCGACGGATGAGAAAGGAAGATTAGAACGGGGGAAGCATGAATATGTGATCAAGATCATTCCTTATAATCTTCTTAGATTAGGAGTCACAAAAATCCCAAATCTTGCATGAATGTAATGTATAATCCTAAAATGTGCAAAAGGTTGTTGTGTGTTTGTGTACATGGACTTTCTAAAGTGACTTAGAAGTCTAAAAAAATGAATGAATACATAGAGGAAATCATCATGGGATATGTACAAATGTAGTATGTACTACTTCCTAAGATATGAACAAATTTGGAGTACATGTAAGCATCAAATCAAAGAATGAAAGTAAAAGAATGCTTGCTGTGAATAGTGGACAAAACAGTGACTTGATCTTGTGGAGAATGAAAAGTAGGGTTAGGAATGTTTTCAATGCATGATTTTTTTATGGAGATCATCCTTAGTGTGTCTAGAAAACAAATCAAAAAGCCAATCCTCAATAACTATTATAGATTGAGAGAAATCATATAAACAATAGAGGTCACTTAAAAACAGAATCCGTACCATCAACTAAAATGTCAAAAGATCTTAGAAAATGAAAACAACACATATCGAGGCCCATATTATGGAGAAAGTTCCCTATGAAAACGAAGGTCAATGAAAAAATGGGTTAGGACCACTCCTTTTGGAAAAGTTTTCTGTAAAACAAGTTGAAAGTCAACCAAGTTGCTCTGATAGCAAAAACAGAATATCTGGAGAGAATGTTTGGGTTCAAATGGACCACTTCCAAGTATTTCCAAGTCAAACCAAAAATCATGGGTGTTCTATAATGAGTTAAGAAGACTTTTCAAGTGGTCTTCCATTCATATATTGGGTATTGAACTCAGAATAATTCTTTGAAATTAGATAACTCACTGTTTTGAAGGTTTTGGGAAGAACTAGGGTTTTATTCTTTGAAATCAAAATGAGGAGTTTAAGAGGGGTTTTGAAATAGAGCTTTTGAAAGTATATTTTCAGCACTTAAATGGAGATTATGACCACTTGAAATATCAACATTTGAACCCATATCAAGAACCTCCAAGATTGTTGGAGAATATTGTTTTATTTTGAAAACAAGTTCAAGAATACATAGGAATGTATTGAAGTTGAAATCATCATCTATCAACATGTTTTTTAGGTCAAGAGCTACTATCCATAAGGGTTCACTCACCTCAAACACCATATCATCATCTAGATAATGATGATCTGGTAAGCAAATAAAAAGAAATAAAAAAGAAATGAGGTAAGGAGAGATGAACATTTATATAGACAAGCAAATAAACAATCAATAGATGAAATTCAATGATGTATTGGACTTGTAGCTTGGTGTTTCACTCCTATGTGGTGACATTGGATATGGAAGTAGCTTCCTCTCTTTCAAATGCTCACTAAAATGGTAGTTGGGTGTATTGAATATGAAGTAAATAGAAGCAATGAAGTAAAAAACAAAGCCTAGAACTCACTTTCTTGTTTGAAAATCAAAGAAGGAATTAAGCTTCTTTTCTCTCTATTCTAAACTTACAACTTTCGCTCTAAAAATTTTCAAAGCTTGCATTTGACACACCCAAAATGAGAAGTCAAGGGGGATTTGTATAGGCCAATTTTAGGTAGTTTTGGGGTTTAAGAAGTGTTCTCATTGGTCCCAAACATCTGTTCACATAGAACTATGTCGTTTTGGTTTCTAATTAATCAATTTGAGTCCCCAAAAGAAATTACAAAAATGAATTATTCTGGAGGAGAGTGCCGCTGAGGCACTGGGCCTGTACCGCGGTAGTAGTGGGCCAGTGCCACGGTGGCACTGCTCCTATGATGTCCAGATAATTCTATTTAGGCCCCCAGAGGTTCTAGTATTCGCGAAAAGGCCCTATTTCGTCCAAAATTCACAAAAAAATGTGTATGAACTCCAAACTGAGGTTGTGATATACCATTGGAAAGGTAATAGAGTCTACTTTACATAAAAAAATAGTTCAGAGATAGGTCACTTTAAAAAGTTTTGCGGTATTCATGATAAAAGCCGATTTGATCGCCTTTTTCACCTTCAAATATTCATAATAATTCGTTTTAAATCTAGGAATTATATGCGATATACTGTTGAAAAGCTATTGAACTCTAGTATTTATGAAAAATGATACAGTACTCCAATTTCAAAGTCAACTTTTAGGTCAAATCGGTCAAACCTGGGATTCCCGGGAAGTTTCGAGAACCTCCAGGAGCTCCCAAGAGATGACGTTTTCGTCTAATTTTCTTTTAAAACTCATTTTAGTACTTTCCACATGATCTATAATGATTTCAGAACTTTTCGGCGAATTTGGATGATTTTGGTCAAACTTTGGTCAAACCTAGTCAAACTTTAGTCAAATCGGTCAACAGAAACTTTCCGGGAACTTCCAGGACTTTCGGGGGTCTCTGGGAGCTGACAATTTCATCCGTTTTGGCTTGAAAACTCTTTTTATGACTTTTCCTATGACATAGCATGTTTCCAAAACATTCAGTCCAAATCTGGGAGTGCTTGGGCTTTTAAGGGCATTTTGGTCATATGTACCACTTTCTGAGCATTTCAAGAGATATACTAACTTCCAGGAGTCCTTTTTGAGTCATTTCGATCATTGTGAACCACCAAGCTATGGATCTCCTAAATCTGGTAGCTGAAAAAATGGGGTGTCTACAGTTTGCCCCTCTTTGGCATGAGCTTACGAGGCAATGCATGTTGCAAGCGATGTAGTGGATAAAAGCATTACAAAGGATGAAAAATGTGATGTTAAGGTCAGTGTTAGTCGCGCTCTGCGTGAGCTGCCTATGTATTCCAAGGGGAATCAGACCAGGACGTAGTTCAGGAGAAGAAGGGACAAAACCACATACAGATGCACCGTTAGAACAGGCGGATGTTATGCTATGACATGTCATGCATGGACATGATATGAGTTCTTCCGTGAGTCCTATCATGTCTAGTGTTCTGATCCTGGTATGAGTAGGTACTTGTGAGTTGTGCCACTCCGTGGGCTAATGTTGTGTTAGTGTTTGCGACTGTGATGTAGTGGCTGACTTGGATAAAGATATCAAGGTTTGGAAGACTCTGGGTCTCGGGACAAACTTCTTGAATTTCGGGAGATATGCTAGCGAGTGGATCAGGCGCAGGGTACTTGAGGATAACAGAGATCAATAACTCGGGGAATTTATGATAACCGAAGTGAGGATGCTCATAACAAATGAGAAAGCTCATGGTGACCGATTTTGGTGACAAAGTTTATAATGAGTGACGAGGCTCAGTAGAAGCTCTCGATAAGTAAGGAAGCATCACGGTAACCGTCAGGTGAGAAAGCTGACGGTAGTTGACAAGTGAGAAGGCTCACTGCGACTGATAGATGAGGAAGCTTATCAACGGACGCAGGGCCGTACAAGTTGGTTTTGGTTTTCCGTTTATTTCCTATTGGGGATGTTGGGAGGATTCTTTCTGAGAACTCCTCATGACTTCTGACTGAGAACCAGGATCCATCATTGAATCTCTCACGGTTGATCAAATTCTGCTATGCTTAATCAAAAAGAGCTAGTTAGAGCCTTCGGGAGCCAATTTCTGTCCGTATTCGTCCGATGGGGTGGTTTTGGACTCTCCGAGAATCTTTCTTGACTAACGATCGAGAACTAGGATCCATCACCGAATCTCTCATAGTTGATCAAATCTTGCAATGCTCAATCCAAAAGAGCCGGTTAGGGCCTCTGGGAGCTGATATCTTTTGATTTTATCCTCGGTGGATAGTGTTGGGTTCTCTGAGAACCTCCCTTCGTCTTTTTCTTGACCAGGAACCAAGACCCACTCTGGATATCTCACGGTTGATCGAATCTTACAATGCTCAATCCGAAAAGAGCCGGTTAGGGCCTTCGGGAGCCGATTTCTCTCTGTAACTGTCCTCTGGGGATAATGGGGGACTCTTTTGGGAGTCTTTCTTGACTGTCGATCAAAAACTAGGACTCAGATCTGAATCTCTTACGGTTAATTAGTTTTTGCGACGGTTATTCTGAAAAGTCTGTTCGGGCCTTCGGGAGCCTTTTTTTTTCTGTAACTATCCTCTGGGGATAAACATTGACTGAAATGGGCCACTGGGGCTGATCGAGGCCAAAAATGTGCTAAAAAAAGGCCAAAGCGAGCCAAAACGGGCTGAAATGGAGTGAAACGGAGCAAAGCTGGGTCTATAGGAAGTAGTGTCGCGGTGGTACTAGGCCAGTGCCGTGGTAGTAGTTGGCCAGTGTCGTGGCCGGACTCCATGTGTGTATATCTTGAGTTTTTGAGCTCCAAATGCTCATTTTTTTGCCATTTTGGGGGTGTTTTTGGAGCCAAAATCCGTCAAAACGCAGCTTGTGCACGCTCAGGTGAGTGATCTTTCCTCATGATTGAAATTTTGATTGGTGTTTTAATTTCTTCTAATTTTCAAGAAAAAAAAGTTTGGTTTTCACTTCCATTTGCTTTTTAGATCCATGGCTTCAAGCTCGAGGAGGCTCTCCAAGAAGGCCAAGGAATGGGTGAGAGCCGAGAGTCAACCACCGGAGTTGATTTTACGTGACCCTCAACGTCATCTTTTGGTCGCGGCTTTAGCGAGTCAGGTATGTGAAACTTTATGTAGTTATGTGCGTTGTGCTAGTTTAGTGAACTGTAGTGTGCGCCTAGAGGTCGTTAGGAAGTCCATTTAGTGCTCATTTGTTGATTTGTGAAGTTGGACTTCGGGTTATGAATAGTGATTTTGTGCTCATTTTTGTTATTTTTGATGTGTGTAGGTGTCGGAGGTGGTCTTGAAGGGCCACGATAGTCTTGCCCACACTTTTCTGTGGTATACCCAACTTTCGCCTGTTGTCAAGAAAATGGTAGACGATGCTGGGTTTGGCGGTTTTGTCCGCCCAGTTTCAAAGAGTACTAATGACCTAGCCCACTTCTGTGCTCTTTTGGAGAGATGGCGGGATATGACGAATACTTTCTATCTGCCATTTGGCAAAATGTCGATGACGCCCTTCGACTTCTCCATGATCACTGGTAAGCGCCTGATCCTAGATTATCTTTATGAGATTGATCTGGAAGCTATTGAGATGCTGATTGGGGCCGTTCTTCCAAGTCTAGAGGGGCCTTGGTTCCCTTGCGGCTGGTTTTATCGGGCTTATGGCAGGGGGGGACACACTCTGACTGACCATCAGCTGCTACGGGCCTTTTTCCTGTATGTTCTCGGCTGTTTGATTTTTACGACACGGAATGATCGGGTGAGCTTGCGGCTCCTTTCTTTCTTGGTGACTATTGATGAGATTCCTTCTTACGACTGGGGCGGTGCTGTCCTGGCCCATCTTTATAAACATATGGGTGAGGTTTCTCACGGCGGTATTAAATCCACTAAAGGATTCTAGCGGGCTTGGGAGGTATGCTCTGTGACTTTTTCTTTTCCTTTTGGTACATTCTTGTTTCTGTTTTCTGACTTTCACTTCTCCTTGCAGCTCTGGAGCTTTAAGTACTTGAAAATGTTGGCTCCTACCCCCGCCGACGAGTAGGGTGAAGATGAGGATGGCATGGCTCCAATGCCCCTGTTCCCTCAGGGCTTGAGGTGGAGAAGGGATGTTGCTGGGATTAAGAGCAGGGCCCATCGGATCGTCCTCTTAAGAAATTTCTTATCTGAGTTGATGATTGCTAGCGTTGATTGGACACCTTGGGATCATGTTTCCTATGCTGCCTAGAGAAAATATAGGCGGTGAGGCCTCTTGCTTCTTGCCGACTTCTGATGGAGAGTATTGAGCATAGGCAATGGTATCTTGGTGAGCGGGTGTCTCGGCAGGTGGCTAGTGGTCCGAGGTACCGCATTCCTCATGCCCCTTCTGTGATGGATGCTGATGACCTCTTTGGTGCAGGTTTGCTGGCAGCTTTGGCCGGTACTGATGCTTGGGATCATTTTTTTTCTGAGACAGAATATGAGACCTACCATGGCCGCTTTCTAATACCGAACTTTCCACTCCTGGATGTGAGTTTCTTTTATGTTTTTGTCTCTATTCGTCAATTATGTTGTTGGACTTATTCCTAACTTGTCTTGTGCCTACAACTTTGCGAGATATATAGGAGGCAGGCTCCCCCAACATCTGATCCTATCACTCCTTGGGATTGGACCGTTAATGTTTTGGGTGCCGATGGCTCTCCGCAGGTCATGGAGGTGCTGGGAGTCATTTGTGGTTATCCCACCCAGCCAGCAGGCGTCCTCAACGTCCCTTGGAGTTATGCTGAGGAGGGTCACGCCTTGGCAGCTAGCTTATGGTCTTTGGTCCTTACGGGACCATCGGGTATGTCTCTAATTTTGCGCTCCTTAAGGTTATGAGGTTCTAACCCTATATTTCACCCTTGGAAAATGGACGGTATGTGGCAGTTCACCACTAGTTAAATGGCGTCCTTGGCAAGTTTCTGACTCGACTATGTTTTTTTGTACTTTTGTTGTTTCACGACTGATAGCTTTAATTTTGCATGTGCACTGTCAAGGAGGTGGTGCCGGCTCGTCGAGAACCAGGCCAAGGTGCAGGGGTGGCAGGAGAAGGCCATCGTCAACGTACACTCTGGGTGGTCCGTCAGAGGATGAAGAAGAGGAGGACTGAGGCCTTCTAAGCGGGGACTTTTATTTTGTCTCCATTTCATGTTTTTGATTGGGTTATACTAGTGAATAATGGACAATGTGTAGGTTGATGTATAGGATGATGTGTCACCTTTGACAGAGTATTATGATGTTTTGCTTTTTGAGCCGAATAGCTTCCGATTTGAAGGCGTAGTTATGTGCTTATTTTGGTTGGTGGTCGTGTGACGATATATGTGCACTGTGATTCTGTGATTGTTGATGTTACTGCAATGAGCAGTTTTGTGATAGTGAGCGTGTTTGCCTTGCAGGTGGGATAGTCCGTGAAATGGGGAGGTGCTGTCGAAATTTTGAATTTTGCTAAAGCCATGACAGAAATCATGGCAATGTATGATCCTGCTCAGCTTATAGCTTGGCTGAACATCACATACGGCGTGGAACAGATCAACCTTTTTAGCTACGGCTTGACCGAGCTTTCGCCAGATGGCTTTGAACGCTAAGTTCATACGTGCTGCCATTGCCCATTAGGACCCGGTAAATCATGTCTTTAATTTTAACGGCCTGGAGATATACCCCTTGTTTGAGGAGTTTTGTGCTATCTCGTCTTCGATCCGGACTCTAACCTGATTCTTCCTTCTGCTGATACTCCTAGTCCTACGCGAGGCTTGGATGAAAACTTGAATTGTACTGCTGTTATCTCTCGCCGACTAATCCATGGTAAGGTTCTTGACATTGCTTCCATCATTGCCCGGTATGCTAGTCCTGGAAATCCTAGCGTATATGATGCTACCCATGGGGCTACTCTGATATTATGCATGACTTCGCGCTTCCTGTTCATGAGTACTTTCAGTGACTTGGTACATGTGTGCCTTGGATTGAAATTGAGTAAGAACCCCATGGCCATAGTTCTAGCTGAAACCCTAAATGGTTTGGATAACGCTTTCAACCAAGGAACTCTTCTTCTTTCTGGGGCGCCTTTGGTGTTACAGGCTTGGCTATATGAGTGCCTTCAATTATGGACAGGTAGTGTGCCTCCAGTTTACTTTCGCAAGGCAGTGCTTTATTCCTACTATACTTTTACCGACTAGGTTGGCCTACTGGGTGCTCTTTCTGAGGCTGACATTCACTGGATTGGGGGCATTGGGGCCTTCATGCTGTGACCACAAGCTTGGGGATCACCCGAGAGTGTGGTTGATGGGTCTGAGAGAGACTTCTTTTTATCATCCTCGTCGATTGTCCAGGGAGTACGGGCAAGTTCAAGAGGTCTCCTGGGGGTTTACTGAGAGGGTCTTTGCCTCCAGAGTCAAAGCTGTCACTATTGCTGCTTTCATCAGTGGATGGGCCTGCCGAGTAAAAGTCTATTTCTAAATGCCTTTGAAGAAATAAAAGACACAAAATAAAACTAGACTTGAGTGATTCTGCCTCTTTCCTCCAAGTGTCTTTGATATTTGTGATTGCTTTCTGAAAGAACTTTTATTTTTCTGCCATTCCTGCTTATGTAATATTCGAAGCTTGTTTATTAGTGAAACCTGGTTACTTGGAGAACCTTCATTTATGCATTTTGGATTTTGAAAACATTTTGTAACATGATTCTCGATTAGATGCCAATTTTTGGTACTTGTTTGGGCATGCTGGGGTGATTTAGAGGTAAATGAGGTGGGTAGCCGAAGTTTGCCCCTAGTTTGGGATATGGATGGTTGTGAGGAAAACACGACGTTTGCCCCTAGTTTAGGAGGGATTTAGGTAAACGAGGTGGATGGCCAAAGTTTGGCCCTAGTGTGAAGGGTGGTTTCCATGTTATGGTAAGGACCGCGACTTTATTTCTCTCAAACGCTCATAATTTTTGCCTAGGCACTAGTTAGGTGACCTAGCGAGCTCTTTTCTCTCTTTTGTTATTGTTCACTTGGGATTTAGCTCTAATTTTTGCCTAGGCATCCTTTTGGATTTTCGTCCTAGCGAGCCATCCTTCTTTTCTCTTCTAAAAGTCTGCCTACGTACCCCGGAGCAGGAATCATGTCCAACGTAGTTCGGGCTAAAGTCTTGAAAGAAAAGGGGTTGATTATGATGATGTCAACCAAACCGATGCGGTTGCCTACGTATCCCCGAGTGGGAATCAGCTCGAGCGTAGTTCAGGGCAAAGTTTGAAGGAGATGGGCTATTTTGTGGGTGAAGCGACCGAACGGATGTGATAGCCTACGTATCCCCGAGTGGGAATCAGGTCGAGCGTAGTTCAGGGCGAGGCTTTAAAGGGAAAAAAAAAGGTCAAGCATAGTACTTTTTGAGGCGATCCATGTTGGTTGGTTCTTTGAATTCGACACCGTCGAGGTCCATAAGAAAGGTCGCTCCTCCGGAAAGGATAGTTTTGATGATGTAAGGGCCTACCCATTTAGGTTTGAACTTCCCAAGTGGGTCAAAGATTGGAGCTCGTAGTTCCTTCAGGACAAGGTCACCCTTAACAATTCTCCTCGGACAAACTTTCTTGTTAAAAGCATAGGCTATTCTCCTTTGATAGATTCAGACGTGATCGACCGCCGCTAGGTGCTTTTCATCTATGAGAGCCAATTCATCATACATTTCCCTTAACTAGTCAGATTCTTAAATTTCACATTCCGCCATTACACGCAGGGACGGTAGTTCTATCTCGAATGGAAGTACTGCTTCTATACCATACACCAATGAATAAGGAGTCGCTCCCGTAGACGTCCTTATCGATGTTCTGTATCCCCAAAGTGCAAATGGTAGTTTTGTCACGACCCATCCCACTACGCGTGGAAAATGGACACGTGGCACGCCAGCAAGGCTCATCCAAACATCATCTAACGATACGCAGCGGAAAGAACTTTAAAACAACCCTGGGTATTATAAAACTTTAGGAAACATTGCCCTCTGAGTTGAAAAATCCATTGGAAATCAAAGTTACAAAAAGGTTTTGCCCAATTAGAAAGTGTTCACAAAATCCATTTGAAAATACAGAGGTCCAGTCGACTGCCCAGTCGACTGTAATAGGGTCCAGTCGACTGTGCCTGGCAGAAACTAAAATCCTAAATCCTCTAAAGAGGTCCAGTCGACTGATCAGGGAACCCAGTCTACTGCACTGGTTACTATTCGGATCAGTAGCTAAAACCTACAGTATCTCAGTCGACTGATCTCTTCCTCTAGTCGACTGTGTTAGGTAGAACTAAAATGCCACAATTAACAAAGGGAGTCCAGTCAACTGATCTGGGGACCCAGTCGACTGGTTTTGCAATTAATAGAAGCAGTAGCCAAAAATCAACAGTGTTCAGTCGACTGCTAAATGGGTCAAGTCGACTGCTACTCTTACTATTCACTTTTAGTGTCTCAAATACACGGGATCCAGTCGACTGATCCTGGGTCCAGTCACCTACTCCCCTGCTGGGTAGCCTGTGATGAAAAATACTAACACATGCTTCTCCAAACCCAACACCAATACAACCACAACTGATTTCAACATTTGAAACATAATCACAGATGTTCAATTACAAGATTACAATACTGTGAAACTAATCTATGGTTCTATTACAACATATTACCAATTTACCAATCCTTACACCAGTTTAGGATTTAAAAACAAAAGCATATACAATTGTAAATTCCCCGACGTTCATCGGCCTCACTCATCACGCTACTTCTTGTCTTTCTTCTTACCTGCAATGGAGTACATCTCCACTGCTCAGCTATATGCTGAGCGTACAATTCTAAATGTATGCTTATATTACAGTTCATGATTTAAGCATCTAAAATACATAGAAATAGTCTCTAGGGTGAGTGGTACGCATTCATCCGGTCGATGCCGTAGGAGGCCCACCTCTCCCACGCATCTCGTACACTGGTTGGGCCTTCCTCCATACCAGGTACCGTGTACTGGTTGGGCCCACCTCTAATCCAGACACAACCACAATTCTGATTTCATTTCAATCACAATCATAATCCTCAAGGTTCAAGGAGCTTACCCCGGATGAATTTGCACCAAACTCCCCTTTGACCCAAGTAGACACATAACATGCTCACATAAACAGTTATACGTGCTTTTCATGTAATTTCACGTGCATAATTAACGGGCCTAACTAATACATGAATTTCGCCCGGATCCAATAATATCAAAATTGATGTTCAAAACATGAAAATCCATATATTTCATAGATCTAGAATTCATACCTCGTGCGAATCTCTTCAAACTTTGAAGGATCGTCTAGGGAGCTAATTAATCGTCGGATTTCAAATTTAGGACGATTCCTACAAGTTTTACTGGGTTTTCCCCAAAAGTCTAGAATTAAGATTTTTACAAAAATTGGCCAAACACGGCCTAAGTAGTATCAAAACGTAGGTCTTACCTCCACGAGTTCGAATATGAAATCTGGAGAAAATCTGACGGATGAACGGTCGTCGATCGGCGGCGCAAAGCCCGTGGCAACAATCTCTCTTTCTCTCTCCTCTCTCTCTAGATATTTTGAAATGTTTGGATGAGAATGAATCTCATCCACCACTATTTATAGGCAAACTTTTCAGAAATTTCGTTTACCTCCCCATGAGTTCTCAAAGCTTCTAATTAGCTCTCGAAACTTCGCACACGTCCATTTTATAACTTTACGAGTGAAAATTATAAATTTCAAGAGTTTTCAACAAAGTCTCGTTTGGGTCCAAAATAACGTCCGAAAACTAAATTATGTGAAATCTCTACCCAACCTACCTTTTATTTCACGTGTCACTCACGTTCTCACCACAGTTCTCAAAATGATATATATCAATATCGGAAAAATAAAAAATTATACTACACAGGTATAATTCACTATTCATAAAATACCAGAAAAGTTAAATAACATTTAAATCACATAAATGCCATTTAACCGTGCCAATGCAAAATGGACTATCATATTCCAGTGTCCTTACTAACACCTTACCGTTGACCCACAGTCAACCTCATCTCAATCCAATTATCAAATAACATTGATATACTCACAACTTTCCAATTATGTATGATAAAACTATGAAATTTTGGAACGGGTGTGACAAGTTTCTCATGCCAGTCTTTGTAAGTATCGGCCACCTTCTGCAGTATAGCCTTAACATTCTTGTTTACAGCTTCGACAGTCCCATTAGTTTGTGGCCTATATGGTGACGACTTGTGATAAGTGAATTTGTATTCCTCAAATAGATCCCTGACTTCTGCTTTGAAATGACTTCTGTTATCCAAAATGATCTCATGGGAGACTCCACAACGGTAGATGAGATTTCTCTTGATGAATTTGGCCACTTCCTTGGCCCCCAACTTGCTATAGGATGCGACTTCTACCTATTTTGCCACCAAAATGCATCGGTTCCCGTTTGAGGCCTTCAGAACAATTTCGCCAATGATATTGATTCCTCAAGTTGAGAATGGCCACAGGGAGGTCATACTATAGAGCAGAGATGGCAGTACATGCATCATGTTTGCATGGATCTGGCACTTGTGGCACCTTCTCACGTATTCACAATAATCTTTTTCCAACGTTGTCCAATAGTACCCTTGTCTTACGATCTTTTTGGCTAGCATGTGACCGTTCATGTGTGGACCGCATACCCCTTTGTGTATTTCTTCCATCATCCTTCTGGCGTCCTTCCCGAAGAAGCAAGTCAAGTTATGACCATTGTACCTTTTCTTCAATAATTTTCTGCCGCAAATGATGAACTATGCTATGAACCTTTGAATTGCTCTTTTATCTTTCTCAGTAGACTCTTGGGGGTATATTCCCTTTTTTTATAAAGTTCCAAACATCTTGATACCATGGTGTTTCATTCTCTTCTTCTTCGATTACAGCGATCATGCTAAATGAAGGTTCGTATCTTTGCTTGATTACCAGAGGCAACATTTTAACCCCTACAGGGATTTTGATCATGGAGGCTAGGGTAGCCAATGAATCTGCTAACTGATTCTCTTCCCTAGGTAGGTAAAAGAATGTTATGCTCTTGAACTGTTTCTTGAGTCCATCAAGATGGTCATGCTAGGGCTTCAACCTCTCTTCTTTCACCTTCCATTCTCCTCTAGCTTGTGACACAATGAGATTTGAATCTTCAAAGACATCCAACTTCTGAACTCTCAATTCTATGGCCCGCTTCCATCCCCAGAATGCATGCCTCATATTCAACAGTGTTGTCGGTGGAGTTATAATTGAGCTTGACTGCCAGTGGGGTATGGTCCCCATTTGGCGATACCAGGATCATACCTACTCTGTATCCTTTTATGTTTGCTGCCCCATCAAAGTACAACTTCCACTATTCTTCTTTAATTTCCATGATATTCTCGTCCAGGAATGGGAAGTCTCCATTTTCTTCGAAATCAACAACGTGTTCCACAATATGCTCAGCTATAGTTCTCCCTTTTACCGATTTGCTTGTCACATACTTGATATCGAATTCAGATAGTAGGAGTAGATAATGGGATATACGACCGGTCAGAATGGGTTTTTCGAGGAGGTATTTTAGAGGATCCATGCGGGATATGAGCACAATTGGAAAGACCAGCATGTAGTGCCTTAATTGGTGGGTGCACCAGAGTAAGGCCCAACATATTTTTTTAAGGGTAGAATAATTGAGCTCATACCCAGTCATCCTCTTGCTAAGGTAATATATGGCTTTTTTAGAGTGGCTTTCTTCCCCTTCTTGGGCCAACATGCACCCCATGGCATTTTTGGAGACAGATAGGTAAAGAAATAAGAGCTTGTGAGGAGTGGGTGGTGAAAGGATGGACGGATTTTGAAGGTAGGCTTTTATTTTATCAAATGCGGCTTGGCATTGGTCATCCCATTAGAACTTTTCTCCTTTCCTCAGTAATCGGAACAAGGAATCACATATAGTTGTGAGCTTGGAAATAAAGCGGCTGATGAATTGGATCCTCCTGAGGAATCCTCTCACTTCTTTCTCATTCTGTGGCGGCGCCATTTCTAGAATTGCCTTGATTTTGGAGGGATCAACCTCTATCCCTCTTTGTGTAATGAGAATACCTAGGAGATTTCCAGAGGTCACACTGAAAGTGCACTTCTTTGGATTCAATCTTATTTTATACTTGCGCAATCTTTTGAAAAACTTCTGCAGTGCCACCAAGTTCCCTTCTCTATCCTTGGATTTCACGATCATGTTATCTACACACTTCTACTTCCTTGTGAATAGTTTCTCATGATAGAGCGGCTGCGAATTTTGGATTAACATCCTCACCTGTTCCTTCTCAACCAGTCGGTGGGTCATCTGGGCCACTTTATATCTCCATCTGCCTAAGAAAGCGGCGAAGGATTTATTGTGTTATTTGCCGAGTAGTTTCCAAATCCCTGATTATGACATCCAACTCTTGATTGTAGGAATAGTGATCAACGAATACTCGAACGATGTCTTCCCATGCCCGAGTTTTGGAAGCTTCCAAGGTAAGGAACCATGACAGTGCAGACTTTGCGAGAGCTTGCAGGAACAACATCGCAATGTACTCATGAGTGCAGCCCATTGACTAGAAGGTGCTCATGCACAGCTTCACGTGACGTTTTAAATTTCCAGTTCCATTGAAATGGTTGATGGCGGGCATTTTGAAGTTTTTTGGCAGTTTCAATTTGACAAGCTCGAAGAGCCCTTCCAGGTCTAGCATGTAGTCATCAACCCCTTTGCTTTTCCTCAATACACTTTCTAGCTTGTCAACATTGTCCATTTTCTCCTGGAACTTCTTCTCATATGCAGGCGGTGGGACTCCTTGAAACTAGTTTTCTTCCCCATTATTCTCAAGAGGTCGTACAAACCCTAGCAGTGGAGGTGGCACGAAACCTGGTGGTGGCAGGAACCCAGGTGGATATTGCGGTTGTTGCTATTTCAATTCTTCCATAAACCTCAAGACTTGGGCCACGCTGTCGAACTGCTGGCTTATGGCGACTCCTAATTTGGTGACCTTATTTTCTAACTCTTCTTGATTCATGTTGAAATAACTTGTTGGGCTGATTCTGACCAAACGATAATCTGAATTTCTGACCCAGGATAAAGATCCCAGCTTCTAACTTTAAGAATCTATAGTGACCCTACAGATTTGAGAGGATCGTATCAGATTCTGACCGTGATGACTTTAGACAGACAAATGACAGTGATGTTTAACCAACGCGGACTGACTTGTGTACAAACTGACTGAGACAGTGCGGCGGACTGACAGGTACGGTGCATGCAGATGAGATAAACATGCGGATGCAAGCCCTAATCTATATGGTGCTCCTACTTCTAGCAGATAGCAGTTAAGCAAATAAGGTCCTAGCCATACAGAGTGTGCTAACCTTACCTTCCAGTATGATCACTAGGGGATAACAGGGGTCTCCAGGATATTTTGAGGGGTCTGGACAGAGTTTCTGTGAGAATCTAGTTATTCCTGGGTATTTTTGGGATAGAGTTTCTAGGAGAAACAGGTTATATCTGGGATATATGGACTGAGTTTCTGGGAGAAACATGTTATATTTGGGATATCTGGACAGAGTTTCTAGGAAAAATAGGTTATATTTGGGTAAGTCTGGGAGATTTAGACATGGCTTTTGGGAAAATAGGTATATTTGGGTAAGTCGGACAGAGTTTCTGGGAGAAACTGGTCATATTTGGATGTTTCTGGGATATATGGAGAGAGTTTTTGGGAGAAGCTGGTTATATCTGGGGTGAGATGGATAGAGTTTCTGGGGAAAACTAGTTAAATATGATGGTGATCATACTGTCTGGCAAGTTTTCATACTCCTATGTCTTAGGACCAACAAATAAGGTTTGCGGTGTATATCTTTGTGAACATGGAGTAGACATCCTTACCATGGTGCCTAGGCAGGTCAACTCAATGTGGTCACATGTGATTGATTGCCTTGGAAATCATAAGAAAGAGGTTCTGCCCCATGCCACATAAGCATCTGCACCGCGCAGGTAATCCCGTCAGGGCATACAGCAGTTATATCACATTATCCTATCTGAAAAGATAAATGAACAGTCGTATGAAAGGTTATACAGGAATCTATATGCAAAGGCTGGGTTTAGTCAAAGAGGTTCCATTGACGAGAATTCCAATATACCGTCAGAGAGACAGTACGGAAGTGTTTACTCTTTTTGATATACCGTGGAAGGTATAGTATCAATAGTGACTTGTGCCCTGGCACAACAAGACCTAAATAATGTCAGCGCCGCGTTTCAGACACAGTCGGAGGGGAAAATGCAGGAGTGCAATCGGTGAACCAGACACAGTAAAAAAAGATGATTTTAAGGATGCTTCTTATGAGTCAAATCTCTGTATTATTTTGTTTTGAAAATGAACATCCCTAGCAGAGTCGCCAGATTGTGGACACGCAAAATTCTACCTCTTGTCTGTTTTGAAATTGTTTTGAAAAGGAAAAGAAAAGGTCTGTTGAAACAGATACAAAGTCGCCACTTGGTCTTTAAGGAACCAAGAAACCTAATTTTGACTCACCCAAACGAATAAAGGGCATCGGCCTTTCAAAACCAAAGAACTTGGCTCGGGGTTTTGGTACGAGAGAGGAAGGAGCCTTTGTCACGACTAAAACATCCTCAACTCGCCCTGTCTTTCGACGGGCCTCAATTAGCATCCAAATAATCATATTATGCTATGTATGGTTCAACAATTAATATTATGATAGTATATTACATTACACAAGAATTTTGAAATGGAAGATCAAAAGATAAGATATCATTCATAACATCTAAGCCAAGTATCATACAATGCAAAATTGAAAGATCACACAAACAAACCTAGGAAAAATTGTCTAATCACATATCAAGTAATTAAGTTTTCCTAATCTATGGGGGACATGAATTGTTCTTGAAATAAATAATCGAATAAATCAAAATATGCTTAGCAAGCTAAAATGATGCATCTTAATCTTTGAGAAAAAAAAAGGGAGACCTCTCGATCCCCGGGACGGATTAGAAAGGAAGATTAGATCGGGGGAAGCATGAATGTGTGATCAAGATCATTCCTTATAATCTTCTTAGATTAGGAGTCACAAAAATCCCAAATCTTGCATGAATGCAATGTATGATCCTAGAATGTGCAAAGGTTATTGTGTTTTTGTATACATGTACTTTCTAAAGTGACTTAGAAGTCTAAAAAGATGAATGAATGCATGGAGGAAATCATCATGGGATATGTTGGCCCAAAAGTAATCCTTAGAGGGGGGGTGAATAAGATTACTAATAAATAATGGAAAAATAAAAACTGAAAGCAAGCACAATACTTAATTAAAACAATAATTAAAGAGAGAAGGGAAAGAAGACACTTGCAAATTGAATTTTCAAGTGGTTCGGCAATCCGCAACCTGCGGCCTACGTCCACCCCTCAAGAACACCTCTTGAGGAATCCACTAATCAATCTTCTTTAGGTGAAGATCAAACCACTCTTTACAAGTTCTTCTTGAACTCCTTTTACACCTCCAATGAATGATACCTTCACTTGGAGCAAGGGTTACACCAACCCTCTTACAACTTCAAGAATTTAATAAATGTTGGGTTACAACTGAATGATACTCTCTTTGTTGAGTAGATAGAAACAATAAATGCAGATAGAAACAATAAATGCTCACAATAAAAGCTCTCTAGGTTTTTACAAATGAAATCTAGAGCTAGAAGATTAAATCTCAAGATTTAGGGCTTGAATCTTTGATTGCAACAAGTGAGTATTGAATGAGAGTAATGGATGATCCAACAACTAAATTTGAGCTTAGTATATATACTTTCTCAAAGAAATCTGAACGTTTAAGGTATGTGGGAGCATTTAATGCTAAAGCAAAAATAGAGGGAAAAGAGCCGTTACTGTTCTGCGTAGTAATCCAGTCGACTGGATTCACGGTTCAGTTGACTGAACATTTGAATTGAAGGTTTGCACCATAAAAATAGTCAACGAAAAAAGGGCCTAAACGACTGAAATGTTTCAAGCAGAATGCTTGATATTAATGCAGAAACCAGTCGACGGAAGGTATATTCCAGGCGACTGAAATAAACAAGGTCCAGTCGATTGAAGGAAAGTTCAGTCGACTGTTAAACAGTTTGCTTGTTTTGAATGTTTTGTTCTATTTTAAGCCCTTCTTTTTTAGATTAAATCTAACCAACTTTACATCTATACCTATAAGAGTACTACAACAAGGAAATAGTCTTCCATAGTGCTTCTATTGAATATCCATCATCATTCTTAAGATCTGTTTGGACAACATGCTAAATAGAAATATAAGTACTCAACTTTAATAGTTTGTTAATCATCGAAATTACTTAGGGTAAAACCCTTGGGGCTAACAGGATATGTAAAAATGTAGTATGGACTACTTCCTAAGATATGAACAAATTTGGAGTGCATGTAAGCATCAAATCAAAGAAGGAAAGTAAAAGAATGCTTGCTGTGAATAGTGGATAGAACATTGACTTGATCTTGTGGAAAATGAAAAGTAGGGTTAGGAATGTTTTCAATGCATGATTTTCTTATGGAGATCATCCTTAATGTTTCTAGAACACAAATCAAAAAGCCAATCCTCAATAACTATTACAGATTAAGAGAAATCATATAGACAATAGAGGTCACTCAGAAACAGAATCTGTACCGTCGACTGTAATGTCAAAAAATCTTAGAAATGCAAACAAAATATCTAGAGGCCCATATTATGCAGAAGGTTCCCTATGAAACTAAAGTTCAAAGGAAAAATGGGTTAGGACCACTCCTTTTGGAAAAGTTTTCTGTAAAACAAGTTGAAAGTCAACTAAGCTGCTTTGACAGCAAAAACAGAATATCTGGAGGGAATGTTTGGGTCCAAATGGACCACTTCCAAGTATTTTCAAGTCAAACCAAAAATTGTGGGTGTTCTATAATGAGTCAGAAAGACTTTCCAAGTGGTCTTGCATTCATATATTGGGTATTGAACTCAGAATAATTCTTTGAAGTTAGATAACTCACTATTTTGAAGGTTTTGGGAAGAACTAGGGATTTATTCTTTGAAATCAAAATGAGGGGTTTAAGAGGGGTTTTGAAATAGAGGTTTTGAAAGTATATATTTTTAGCACTTAAAATGGAGATTATGACCACTTGAAATATCAACATTTGAACCCATATCAAGAACCTCCAAGATTGTTGGAGAATATTGTTTTATTTTGAAAACAACTTCAAGAATACATAGGAATGTATTGAAGTTGAAATCATCATCTACCAAACATGTTTTTGAGGTCAAGAGCTACTATCCATAAGGATTCACTCACCTCAAAAACCATGTCATCATCTAGATGATCTTGATCTAGTAAGCAAATAAATAGAAATAAAAAAGAAATGAGGTAAGGAGAGACGAACATTTATATACACAAGCAAATAAACAATCAATAGATGATATTCAATGATGTATTGGACTTGTAGCTTGTTGTTTTACTCCTATGCAGTGACATTGGACATGGAAGTAGCTTCCTCTCTTTTAAATGCATACTAAAATGGTAGTTGGGTGTATTGAATATGAAGTAATTAGAAGTAACGAAGTAAAAACAAAGCCTAGAACTCACTTTCTTGTTTGAAAATCAAAGAAGGAAGCTTCTTTTCTCTCTATTCTAAACTTATCTCTACAACTTTCTCTCTAAAACTTTTTAAAGCTTGCATTTGACACACCCAAAATGAGAAGTTAAGGGGGGTTTATATAGGCCAAATTGGGGGTCGTTTTGGGGTTTAAGAAGTGTTCCCATTGGTCCCAAACATCTGTTAACATAGAACTATGTCGTTTTGATTTCTAATTAATCAATTTGGGTCCGCAAAAGAAATTGCAAAAATGGACTATTTTGGAGGAGAGTATCGCGGTGGCACTGGGCTTGTGCAGCGGCGATAGTGGGCCAATGTTGCGGCGGCACTGCTCCTCTGATGTCCAGATAATTCTATTTAGGCCCCCAGAGGTTCCGGTATTCGCGAAAAGGCCCTATTTCGTCCGAAATTCACAGAAAATGCGTATGAACTCCAAACTGAGGTTGTGACATACCTTTAGAAAGGTAATGGAGTCTACTTTACACAAAAATATAGTTTGGAGATAGGTCACTTTAAAAAGTTTTGCGGTATTCGCGATAAAAATCGATTTGATCACCTTTTTCACCTACGGAAATTCATAATAAATTCGTTTTAAATCCAGGAATTATGTGCAATATACCATTGGAAAGCTATTGACCTCTAGTATTCATGAAAAATGTTTGAAAAATGATAGGGTGCTCCGGTTTCAAAGTCAACTTTTGGGTCAAATCGGTCAAACTTGGGATTCCCGGGAGGTTTCAGAAACCTCCGGGAGCTCCCCGGAGCTAACGTTTTCATCCGATTGTCTTTTCAAACTCATTTTAGTACTTTTCACATGATCTAGAATGATCCCATAACTTTTCAACAAATTTGGATGATTTTGGTCAAACTTTGGTCAAACCTGGTCAAACTTCGGTCAAACCGGTCAACGGGGACTTTCTGGGAACTTTCGGGACTTCCGGGGGTCTCTAGGAGCTGAAAATTTCTTTCGATTTTGATTAAAAACTCGTTTTATCACTTTCCTTATGACATAGCATGTTTCCAGAACTTTCGGTCCCAATCTGGGAGTGTTTGGACTTTCAAGGGCATTTTAGTCATATGTACCACTTTCTGAGCATTTCGAGAGATAGAACTAACTTCCAGGGGTCCTTTTAGAGTCTTTTCGATCATTGTGAACCACCAAGCTATGGGTATCCTAAATCTGGTAGCCGACAAAATGGGGGTGTCTACAAGAACCCAAACGGGCAGTACCCCTTCATCATATGTTGCAACAACCCATAGTAGAGTTACCTATGAATGATGTCGATGACGAAGATGACAAGGGAGAAGTTGATATCAAGGATTAGGACATGGGTGAACCCAATTTGGATGAAGATGGACCTCACGACTCCGACATAGGTAAGATCACATCCGAGTCGGACATGGATGACTAGTCCAAGATGATCAATTATAATATGCTAGTAGTTTGTAGTTTAATTGTACCTATATTAACTTGGGTTGGCGACCATTTTGTTGTAAGAATACATGTAATAGGGTAATATCCCCACTTTTGTATCCATGTATTCTAGGAAGACTTTAGTTATGTAATCGGTATCTTATTTATAAAAGAAGATGTTTTAGTACCATATTTGTTCCAATGATTGTATTGCTTGCTTGTTTGTTTTATAAACATATTCATAGATACCCAGGTAAACCCTGTATGCAAGATTTCTAAGTAGAATACTTCTATAGGTAAACCAGAAAACCAATGATAGTATGAGCACTGGAGGAGCACCGAAACCTATTCTTGCAGGAATGGATCCTACTGGAGTGTTTGGCGCGTTTCTACAATGCTTAGAACACATTAGGAACAACCATAATCGCAACAACAACAATGTCAATAACCCTGTAGTTCCTCCTAGACCACATAAGGAGCATATGGTGGAACAATTTTGTGTAATGTGTCCAGACAAATTCAACAGAATGACCGAACCATGGGAAGCAGAACAATGGCTTCGCGGATTGGAGATCATCTTTGACACCTTAGGATGTTCTGAAATTAAGAAACGTCGATTAGCTACCTACCAATTGACTTATGTTGTAGCTGATTGGTGGGAGGCAGAAAAGGCAACACTAGGAGGAGTCGCACAAAGGATGACATCAGCGACATTCAAAGAACTATTCCTAGAAACCTACTTCCCCCAAACAGAAAGGAACTGAAAGAAAAAAGGGTTTATCGATCTAGTCTAAGGGAACCAGACGGTATAAGAATATACGGTACAATTCGAGCATCTTTCTCGATTTGCGAACCATGTGATCAATACCCCGAAAAAGAAGAACCAAAAATATCACCTGGGACTTTCCCTATCCCTACAAAAGTTGACCTTTGGCCACATAAACTAAACATTCAAAGCTTTAGTAGGAATGGCACACGGCTTCGAAGAAATCACCGGTCGCGAACAGAAGTGATTTGTGAATTGACCATCCCCTTCGAAGTTCAATCAAGGACAGAGACAAGCTCATGCTCATAACTAAGAATACAAAAGGAACTAGAATGGCGTAAAGAAGCCACAGTCAGCTCCCTTCTGAAATAAGCCAGTTGTGCCATCAAAACCGACTCCACCCCAAGGACAACAAATGCCAACTGCGGAGTCTGCTTCAACTGAAGGATCCCAGGACACATGTCTAAGGATTGTCGTGCTCTGAAGAAGAATACCCGAACAAATGTGGTCTGCTTTAACTGAATAAGAAGGGACACTTGGCTAAGGACTGTAGGGCGACCCAAGGCAGTTATTATGGAGGATCTGCACATGGATAGACTCACCTCAATGCTATCATCCCCGAAGAAGCAAGATTCAATGAAGAAGAGCAGCAGAACTTGGAAGGTGCTCTAACCCTGTTTAACAGTCAAGTAAAAGCTTTGTTATACTGGCGCATCAAACTCGTTTATTGTAATTACAATTGTGCAACGCTTAGGCTTAGTACCCTAAATGATGGACATAGCTCTGAATGCTACGTCACCCCTAGGAGTGAGCGTTAAAATTTATGCAAGGACTGCCCTCTGAACTTGAAAGTTCATAATCTCCCCGCTGACTTGAAAGTTTTGTCAATGAAGGAATTTGACGTGATTTTAGGAATTAACTGGCTTATCAAATATCATGCCAAGTTAGATTGTGCCAGCAAATCAATATCCTTTGTAGTAACTGAAAGTAAACCTTTCAATTTCAAGTACAATCCCTCGTGTGACATTTTCCTCACCAACTGCATGGCTACCCTTGGAACCACGAGTGATGAAATCCCTATTGCCCAAATCCCCATAATCCGAGATTTCGAAGACATTTTTCAAGAAGTTAAAGGACTACCACCCAAGAGAGATATTGACTTCTGTATTGAGTTGATACCTGGAACCTCACCAATGTCAAAAACACCCTACCGAATTATCCCAATGGAAATGCAACAACTAAAGATGCAAGTGCAAGAACTTGAAGACCTCGAATTCGTTTGTCTGAGCACTTCACCATGGGGAGTACCGGTACTATTTATCAAGAAGGAGGATGGAACCCTTCGATTTTGTATTGACAACAGAGAATTGAATACGGTAACAATCAAGAATCGGTACCCACTACTGAGGATTGACGATCT
This sequence comes from Hydrangea macrophylla, assembly GCA_033977485.1. Classification (NCBI taxonomy): domain Eukaryota; kingdom Viridiplantae; phylum Streptophyta; class Magnoliopsida; order Cornales; family Hydrangeaceae; genus Hydrangea; species Hydrangea macrophylla. The sequence goes on along the minus strand of CM066984.1, from coordinate 78,340,734 downwards.
ATTTAATCAGTTACAAGGAGCTACAACATTTTCAAAGACATATCTACGATCCAGATATCATCAATTGCTTATTCGGCCTGAGGATGTACCCAAAACGGCCTTCCAAACCAGATATAGACATTATAAATTCCTAGTTATGCCGTTCGGACTAACCAATGCCCCAGCGATATTCATGGATTTAATGAACTGAATCTTCAGACCTTACCTAGATCAGTTCATTATTGTGTTCATAGACGACATCCTTATCTACTCTGAATCAAAGGCATAACACGAAGGACATGTGAAGGCCGCACTTCAAGCTCTACGAGACAATCACTTGTATACGAAGTTCAGCAAGTACGAGTTCTGGCTAAAGTAAGTCAAATTTTTAGGACATGTTATCTCCCAAGAAGGAATAGCAATGGATTCATCAAAGATTGATGCTGTCTTTGATTGGAATAGACCAACCATAGCAACGGAAGTAAGAAGTTTTCTTGGCCTAGGTGGATACTATAGGAGATTCATGAAAGGATTCTCTAAGATCGCAGCCCCTCTTACCGGATTAACTAAAAAGGACTTGAAGTACAAATGAAATGACAAGCATGAACATGCATTTTAAGAGTTAAAGAAGAGATTAACCACGACGCCAGTGCTTGCAATACCAAAGAGCGGTGAACAGTTCACTATATACAGCGATACATCACATCAAGGTCTTGGATGTGTGCTTATGCAGGATAGAAGAGTGATAGCGTATGGATCACGACAGTTAAAACCACATGAGTTTAACAGTCAGGCCCTGAAACAGCATAAATAGAGAAAAATAAATTTCCTTTATGGGTCCATAGGGAATGACTGGTGAAAGTCACAAATGATCCACACCTCACAATACTAGTCCACAATAAGAAAGAACAACCCACAGTAATATAAAGGAAACCTATTATATTACCAACATCAGAGTTATTACAACAGTACAGCTACAACGGAAAGATATAAGGCTTGGAAGCAACATATGCCCAAGTACCAAATATAACAAAACAACTAAATAGAAATCAAAAACTAATAACTATCTCTAAATCCTCAACTGGAATAAACATCAGCATAGTATTCCTCCCTGGCATAGCCATCATCAATGGGGCCACCGTTAGTGTATTCTCCTCCTGGATAGGAACAATCGTTGTAGACTTCGTCACGTGTAAAATAAGGCACATGATAGTTTGGACAGGGAAAGTCCAGGCAATAAAGGCCATCAGCTTACTGAGAGCTGAGTGAGTAAAAACTAATAAGGTACCAGTTATCTGAAGTAAAAACAAGCTTATGAAAACACGAGTTAACATCTAATTTTATAAAAGTATCTTTCTCCTTTATTCAATCTCATGAACCAACCCTTATCGTCATGTTACTCAAAGATCGAAATTCAACATACCCTGACTAAATGGAACAGACTCAATCATTAACTCTAGGGATACATTCTTATTCCGTCCATCGCTTTTAAGAGCAATATATCCTGCTCACCGCATGTCATGGACTCCACGTCAGTCCATCCCCAGCTTTTAAGAAAAATGTATCCTGTTCACTGCATTTCAGGGACACAATGTTTCGAACAAGGCGTATCATCTATTGCCACGACTCAGCATCATCTACCAATTATCCCAGCTCGCCGCTTTTAAGAGCATATTACACAGCTCACCACTTTTAAGAGCATATCATAGATTGTCCGGACTATCTTAGTACTACTTGGTCCAGCTCACTGCTTTTAAGAGCATATGCACAGCTCACCGCTTTTAAGAGCATATCATGACCAAACGTCTGTCCACATACCATTCTTAGAACTTACCAAACTTACTCAAGTTACGTTCTAATGTCAACAATGACAATTCCCAATGTGGCCTGACTACTCTGATTAAAAGAAAACGGATATCGAACTCATACAAGAATAAACACGTTACCCATGTTGTCATGTTAGCTCATTATTCTTAATCATACTTTATCTTTTTTGTCACATTATCCCTTATTCACCCCAAAATTTCATAACGGAAGTCCAAGATGAGAAACGAGCAATCGAACCTCTTATGTAATAAACAGGTAAAAGAATCCATGTTCTGTCGATACCAATTGATTGGTATAAGGTCCAATCGATTGGGAAAAAACTATAGCAATCGATTGAGGAAACTGGAAATCGATTGGTCCTGGAACAATATCAATCGATTGCTAACATTGACAATCGATTGGGATGTCAATCGATTGGAATTCTATCCAATCGATTGGGTCCAAACTGATGGCAATCGATTGGTAATTATGCCAATCGATTGGCACTTCGTCTTCACCAGCAGATTGTAAAAACAGCATATATAAATGTCAAAATCATGCATTTTCTATTTATAAGCTTCATATAAACTTGCATAGACATCCAATAAAGGGACCAAGTGAGTTAGGACTCACCAAATGTACGTTTGGGTGTGTGTTCTTGAAAACATCAAGTTTCTCTCTCTCTCTCCTCCTCTTCTCTATCTAGCTTTCTCTCTGTCTCTCCTCCTTTTTGTCTTCTCCTTCTTTCTCTCTTCCTGGTTCTTCTTCTTCTTCTTTGCCCAAGGTAGTGAGTATGTGTGTGGGTGTATATGTATAGATATATGGATATATGTGTATACATATGATATACAAACTCTCTCTCTCTCTCAAGAACTGAACAAAACAGTCCCAAGGCCATAAATGAATACATATATATATAGGTTGAGAGTGCCACACGTTCAAAGCTCAAGAAAAGAAGAAAACCTGTCTCAACTTATGCCAATCGATTGGAAAAGATGGTAATCGATTGGTAACAGATATTTGAAGGTAATCGATTGGAAAAGATGGCAATCAATTGGGATACTACCACATCATTACTTTTAGTCGGTAGAATGGCAATCGATTGGTAAGATGTCAATCGATTGGTATCTGAAAAGTGGCAATCGATTGGGAAACTTGTCAATCGATTGGTAATCAAAATTCACCAAAAGAAAGAAAAAGTTAATATAAGTATAGAAAAGAAATACCAGGTCTTATTAATATACCAAAATACCGGGTATTACATTAACTATCCTGTGCACGATCTCGAACTAGCTGCAATCATTTTTACGCTCAAGATTTGGAGACACTACTTCTACGGAGAGAAGTTCGATCTATTTTCAAATCACAAGAGCTTGAGATACTTGTTCTCTCCGAAGGAGTTGAACATGAGACAACGACATTGGATGGAATTGTTAAAGGACTATAAGTTTACTCTGCAGTACCACCCTGGTAAAGCAAACGTTGTTGCTGACGCACTAAGACGGAAACCCCGCAAGCTCATCGTATCCACTCATATATAGGGCGAGTGTCCAACTTTAGCTGCATTGTATACACGATTGAGAATATTATCAATGATTATGCTCGATTCTAAGTGTTTTTTTTTAACAGCAAGGCAAATTCTTTTAAGAAATAAATCAAGAATACATTGTAAAGGGTAGCCAACAAAAGCCCCCAAAACAAACCCAACTAAAAATTAAAACACTCTAAGAGAATAAACTTCTAACACATGGCAAGCACACCTAACCCAAAGCGTAATCAGCTTGAAGCAATCACAATATTCCCAATACAAACATACGTAATCACAACACAATATAAAATCCAAAACAAACACAACATCAACGAAAGAAACGTGACAGGAAGACAGAAGGAGAGTGTTTTAGGGATTGATACATACGATCTTAAATGGGGAAGGGGATGAGGAAGAGGTAGTTTGTAGACCTTCAATTTCCACACAGTTCATATATATACATATATATATATATATGTTTTTCAAAGATACATGTTGGGAAGAGAAAGATGTTCTTCATTTTGTAAAATCTATTTTTTTAGCCTTTACATGGTCTTTTCCTATTCTATGACAAAGTTGTTTCTTCTCATTTATACTTTTGCAACATTATGTGTCCATTGCAATTAACCCTTTTTTGCAGCATTCCCCCCATTAATTAACCAACCTTTGTGGTCAAATAAAAACTCAAATCACTAGATTACTAAACTGATTAAGGTAAAACAACACTAAGCTAATCCAAGTTTGCAGGGATACTATTTTAAAGCCTAAGTTCTTTTGAAAGCTACATAATCGTTACCAATAGTGTTTTACCTTCTGGTTAAAATTCATGGAAGATGACGCACTTGCAATTTCATATAGGTATATAACCTTAGACTCGGAGTGATCTTATGAAGAGACTGTTAGTCAGAGTTTCAGGATCCTTTTCACTTACTAAACATTTCAAAATACACAAACGCACAGTATTGTTGTGACTTCGTCAAAGGAGATAAATTTCACCTGCATTGAAGAGTACTAAGTTAGCATTATATGAGAATTGCAACAGGAGACCACATTAATCGTAAGGGAAAAAATGACATCAACTCCAAATATCATTAAGCAAATATTTAAAGCAAGTAATTTGGAAGGGAAAAAAATGCCACGGCAACATACATACTAGTAGGATGATTCTCCTTGAATTGATTCAAGAATTCCCCCTAAATTCTACACCAAAGCATAAAAATTTCAAGAAGGTAGCCCCCACAGAACAACTTATCATGAACTATATTTCATATTTTATTGGATTTTTTAATCTATATATACAATTAAGGACATCACCTAATGTATGATCCATAGGTTTCCTTTCTTTCCTTTTTAGGGAAAAAACTCCAAATGTGTTTGCTTTCCACTAAATGCATCAGACACATACATTAAATGATAGAGAGAAAAATATTAAAAGAGTAGGCCGAGATAGTGCACTGTCTGAGAATAATATACATGCATACCACAAAAACAAAGATGAAAAAAAAAGCCCAAACTAACTGGAAAAGTAAGCCCGGAAGTCCCAAAGTCATTAACAATTTTTAGCGCATGTATTCAAAGAAAATGGAAAATAGAGAAAGCTATTCCTTGTCCTGTATATGAAGAAGAAAAACACATATGGATCACAAAAACCAAACATAAATTAAATAGAAAGGCTGAACAAACCAATCACCACAAACACAATCAAACCAAAAAAATAAAAAAACAAAAAACAAACTCAAACTCATGGTAGGAAAAACAAAAAATAATCATGGAAAATCAAATGCTATGTAAAATACCTGGGTCCTTGAAATTTAGGAATTCTCAATTTCAAGAGTCATCAGATCACCAAAATAGAATGAATCGACAGTTTGCGCACAAAAGGTTGAATGGTTATACATGTTAATGCACAGAGATGCCATTCTGCTGGAGAGAAGGAAAAATGGCGAGCTTGATTAAGAAGGCAAAGAGTCTTTCCAAATACACACTGCGAATGCTAGGGCTAAGAAGTTAGGGTTTTTAATAGAAGTGGGAAGCAATCTATCTGCTTACCTGAAAATCTAATTTTGATAAGTCCTAAAAATATAAGACAAAATTGGATCAAAGCAAATTAAAAATTGAGAGATAAAGAACATGTGATGTGATACCTTTGGGGTTAAAAGAATACTGTCCAGTCAAAATGTATCCATGTCCTTCTGGGTCATCAATCCATGTGCGTGTGTGAAAACTCAGTCATTTACTCCTTCTCCATGATCGTAGATGAACACATGAATTAGAGGATTTTTGTTACTCCTACTACATAGTAGTACATACAGAGATTCAAAGAGAGAAGAGATGGATGGAGGGTTAGCACACGTATTCAAAGAAAAGGGAAAATAGAGAAAGCTATTCCTTGTCCTAAACATGAAGAAGAAAAACAAATATGGATCCCAAAAACAAAACATAAATTAAATAGAGAGGCTGAACAAACCAATCACCACAAACACAATCAAACCTAAAAAAAACAAACAAACAAACTCAAACTCACGGTAGGGAAAATAAAAAATAATGATGGAAAATCAAATGCTATGTAAAATACCTGGGTCCTTGAAATTTAGGAATTCTCAATTTCAAGAGTCGTCGGATCACCAAAATAGAATGAATCGACAATTTGCGCACAAAAGGTTGAATGATTATATATTTCAATGCATAGAGATGCCATTCTGCTGGAGAGAAGGGAAAAAGGAGAGCATAATTAAGAAGGCGAGCTTAATTAAGAAGGCGAAAAGTCTTCCCAAGGATGCTAGGGCTGGAAAGTTAGGGTTTATAATAGAAGTGGGAAGCAATCTATCTGCTTACCTGAAAATCTAATTTTGATCAGTCCTAAAAAAAATAAGACGAAATTGGAACAAAGCAAATTAAAAATTGAGAGATAAAGAACATATGATGTGATACCTTTGGGGCTGTAGACACCCGTTGGGTATCAGATTTAGAAGACCCATAGCTTGGTGGTTCATAATGATTGAAAAAGACTCAAATAGGACTCTTGGAAGTTAGTTCTATCTCTCAAAATGCTCAGAATGATCAAAATGCCCTTGAAAGCCCAAAAACTCCCTGATCTGGACCAAAAGTTCTGAAAACATGCTATGTCATAAGAAAAGTGATAAAATGAGTTTTGAAACAAAATCAGATGAAATCGTCAGCTCCCAGAGACTCCCGGAAGTCCTGGAAGTTCCCGGAAAGTCCCCGTTGACCGGTTTGACCCAAGTTTGACCAGGGTTTGACCGAAATCATCCAAATTTGCCAGAAAGTTCTGAGGTCATTCTAGATCATGTGAAAAGTACTAAAATGAGTTTTAAAAGAAAATCGGACAAAAACATCAGCTCCTGGGAGCTCCTAGAGGTTCCCAGAACTTCTTAGAGATCCTTGGTTTGACCGATTTGACCTAAAAGTTGACTTTGAAATTGGAGTTCTATGTCATTTTTCAAACATTTTTCATGGATGCAGAGGTCAATAGCTTTTCAACGGTATATCGCACATAATTTCTGAATTCAAAATGAATTTATTATGGATTTCTGAAGGTGGAAAAGACGATCAAATCGGCTTTTATCGCGAATACTGCAAACATTTCAAAGGGATCTATCTCCAAACTATTTTTTATGTAAAGTAGACTCCATTACCTTTCCAACGGTATATCACAACCTCAGTTTGGAGTTCGTATGCATTTTCTGTGAATTTAAGACGAAATAGGGCCTTTTGGGGGCCTAAACAGCATTATCTGGACGAAGGAGGAGCAGTGCCGCCGTGGCACAGGCCCAGTGCCGCCGCGGCACTCTCCCCCAGAATAGTTCATTTTTGTAAATTATTTTTGGGGCACATTTTGATTAATTAGAAACCAAAACGACGTAGTTCCTTGTTCACAGACATTTGGAGCCAATGGGAACACTCTTTAAATTCCAAAACCACCCCAAATTGGCCTATATAAATCCCCTTGACTTCTCATTTAGGGGGTGAAAACAAAAGCTTAGAAAAAATTGTAGAGAGAAAGTTGTAGAGATAATGTTAGGATAGTGAGAAAAGAAGCGTATTCCTTTGATTATCAACTTGACAGTGAGTTCTAAACTTTGATTTCTACTTCATTACTCCCATTTATTTCACATTCAATACATCCAACCACCATTTTAGTAAGCATTTATGAGATAGGAAGTTACTTCCATGTCCAAAGTCACCATATATGAGTGAAACACCAAGCTACAAGTCCAAAATCACATTAATTATCATCTATTGATTGTTATTATATGCTTGTTTATATGAATGTTCATCTCTCTTCACCTCATTTCTTTTTTATTTTTCTTTATTTACTTACTAGTTCATCATCATTTAGATGATGACATGAAGTTTGAGGTGAGTGAATCCTTATGGATAGTAGCTCTTGACCTCAAAAACATGTTTGATAGATGATGATTTCAACTTCAATACATTCCTATGTAGTCTTGAAGTTGTCTCAAAATGAAAATAATGCTCTCCAACAATCTTGGAGGTTCTTGATATGAGTTCAATGTTGATATTTCAAGTGATCATAATCTCTATTTAAGTGCTAAAAATACACTTTCAAAACCTCTATTTCAAAACCCCTCTTAAACCCCTCATTTTGATTTCAAAGAATAAAACCCTAGTTCTTCCCAAAATCTTCAAAATAGTGAACAATCTGAGTTCAAAGATTTTTCTAGGATTCAATACTCAAAGTATTAACATGAGACCACTTGGAAAGTCTTTGTAACTCATTAGGGAACACCCATGATTTTTGGTTTGACTTGGAAGCACTTGAAAGGGGTCCATTTGGACCCAAACATTCCTTCCAGACATTCTGTTTTTGCTGTCACAGCAACTTGGTTGATTTTCAACTTATTTTACAGAAAACGTTTCCAAAAAGAGTGGTCCCAACTCATTTTTCTCTTGAACTTCAGTGTCTTAGGGAACTTTGTGTATAATATGGGCCTCTAGAAATTTTGTTTTCATTTTCTAAGATATTTCAACATTTCAGTCGACAGTACGGACTCTGTTTCTAAGTAACCTCTATTGTTTATATGATTTCTCTCAATCTGTAATAGTTATAGAGGATTGGATTTTTGATTTATATTTTAGACACAATAAGGATGATCTCCATAAAAAAATCATGCATTGAAAACATTCCTAACCCTACCTTTCAATTTCCACAAGATCAACTCACTATTCTGTCCACTATTCACAACAAGTATACTTTTACTTCCATCCTTTGATGTGATACTTATACGTACTTCAAATTAGTTCATATCCTAGGAAGTTGTCCATACCATATTTTTGCATGTCCCATGATGATTTCCTCCATGCATTCATTCATATTTTAGACTTCTAAGTCACTTTAGTAAGTCCATGTACACTAACACTCTACAACCTTGGCACATTCTAAGGCCATGCATTGCATCCATGCAAGATTTGGGATTTTTGTGACTCCTAATCTAAGAAGATTATAAGGAATGAATTCGATCACATGTCCATACTTCCCTTGTTCTAATCTTCATTTCTTATCCGTCCCGGGGATTTAGAGGTCTTCTTTCCTCAAAGATTAACATGCATCATTCTAGCTTGCTAAGTATATTTTTGATCTCTTTGTTTATTTGTTTCAAGAACAATTCATGTCCCCTTAGATTAGAAAAACTTTTTTACTTGATATATGATTAGACAATTTTTCCTAGGTTTATTTGTGTGATCTTTCACCTTGCATTGTGTGATACTTGGCTTAGGTCTTATGAATGATATCTTATCTTTTGATCTTCCATTTCAAGTTTTTTATGTGATGTAATATACTATCATAGTATTAATTATCAAACCATACATAGTATAAGATGATTATTTGGATGCTAATTGAGGCCCGTCGAGATACGGGGCAAGTTCAGGGTGTTTTAGTCGTGACAAAGGCTCCTTCCTCTCTCGTACCAAAATCCCGAGCCAAGTTCTTTGGTTATGAAAGGTCGGTGACCTTTATCCGTTTGGGTGAGTCAAAAATGGGTTTCTTGGTTTCCTAAAGACCAAGTGGCGACTCTGTATCTGTTTTCAACAGTACTTTTCCTTTCCTTTCAAAACAATCTCAAACAAACAAAGAGGTGGAATTTCGCGTGTCCACAAGGGCTAAAAGAATAATGTCCAGTCAAAATGTGTCCTTGTCTTGCTGGGTCATTAGTCCATGTGCGTGTGTGGAAACTCGTTCATATACTCCATCTCCATGATCATAGACGAACATAGGGATTTAGAGAGAGAGAGTCTATAGACAGAGTTGCACAGAAAAACCAAGAAGTAGACAAACTGGTATATACACATATACATAAATATATATATATATACATATATTTATTTATTTATTAAGAGAAAGATGGATCTAGAAGAAGGGAAAAAAATGAGACACGTTTAGAGAAAAAGGGAAGTGTTCAGAAAGAGGATACCTGAGACTGAGAGTGTTCACTGTAGAAGGCGGCGATGGTGCAGCTGCTGCGATGATGGAAAGGTTAGGAGTGCTGATGGAGAGGATGATGAAAATGGTGGAAGGGAGAATATGAGTGTAGCGCCCTGATTTTCTAACACAAAATTGGAACACTACCTAACAACAATAAAATAAACTAGAAGCTTAAACGATAATTGTCAATCTAAAACCAAAGTAGACATAACTCCGAAATTAGGATAAATTTAAACCAAAATACAAATGATTCTAACTCTCAAATATCAGTTTCTATAACAATTGGCACATGCGCCAAAAATCCCGAAGGTACAAAACCTCACTAAACTCCAAGGTCTAGAACTCCAAGCTTGCTAATCCCAACATGATCCAAGCCACTACTGGATACAACGATCATAACCTGAAAACATTCTCCGGCTACGTTCATAAATTGAACGCACCCGAGATGCATGGAGACATCCGGGTCAGTATAAACTGGTATGAGTAAAACATGAGACCCGAAATAATCCATGAACAAACAAAAAGAAATCAAAATAATATGTCATGTCAAAACGTGAGTACCTCCGCTGAAATAGACCAATACCAAGTCCTTAACTACGTTTTTAGTAAAAACTCAAACACGCCAACTACCTGAAATTAAGTTTTACATGTCCATACAACTCTTTATAATTTTCTGAGGTCGTTAACTATTTTTAATATGCTCCGAATAGAAACAGGTTCTGAACTTCTACAATAATAACATAATGAGATACAAGACTTTAGTTTCACCCACAAGATCTGAATCAAGGGATGACAGTTTAGTTTCTCGTGCTCATACTAAATATCAACTCTACTTACCTTACATAGGGAAGGTCTAACCTGCACAAAAGTGTTAGTGGACCCACCCTCCTGCAATCAAAGAGATTAACACAAAATAATGATATAAACGCTAAACTTGAATAGACTAAAAGTCCTTCAAAATGACCTTATCTCGAACGACCCCAAAAACATAAAATAGCTCTACCACATTATTTACAAACATGTAGAAGACTTAAGAATTTAAGATATTCTTATTCCTAAGATTAAACATACGAAAAGGAAAAACTGCACATTTTGTCCACTCGCTCACCTGACTGTAAAGTCCAATTTTGAAACTCTAAACAGCATTTTCAGGAAAAATATAAAACAAGAAAAATGTCCAAATAACTAAAATTTCTCTTTAAGATGCCAAATGCCTCGATTATACCAGTTCATTTACTATTTTTAAAGAATATAAAATTCTACTGCCTGTGTGGGATAGATTATTCGTATATCTACAAATAAGTATTTAAATGCAATAAATGACCTCAATTATAATAATATCAAATACAGAAAATGTGCGGATAGTACTTTACAGTAAATCATCATAGTATAACATATTCACGCATATCAAACAACAGATTCAACAATACGAAATATTGTGATAAGACATAAGTTCCATCATCCCTTCCAACAAGAGACTCTGGCAGTTAGTTTCTTATTCACGATCAACATATAAGCAACCCATTATCATATCCATGAACAACAAAAATAATGTACAATATCGTGTCAAGACAGAAGTTCCGTCATCCCTTCCTAAAAGAGATTCTGGCAGTTAGTTTCTTATTCACGATTTTCAAAGCATATAAATATCACTTTGTAGTAGGCTACCCTGCAAAATAGTGTGTGTGGCCTACCACCCTGTTCCAGGAAAACATGTTAGAACATTACACCGTAAAAGCGCATACAATTTCTTTAGTTTGTACCAAATCCACACTTACTACCACAATTGCACCTCACATCGTGCCAAAACCTACATACCCATAGGTCCCCCTCATACTCTAGCCACTTCTCCGGGTTTGACACTTACTCCAATCGGGTGTATCGAGTATCGAGTGTGCCCCAATCCCAAATAGCTACGACGTATGAGAAAATAATAATAAGCCACTATTCGTCTAAAATACGCATAAGATCCAATGTCACATATTGAGACGGGATAAAACACCACTATTCGGTGAACAAAACAAAAAGGGCATCAACCCAAACCCATTCCTCAAGGCTTGTACCTCTGATTGGACATGAGTACCACTTGCCGCAAGACACAAGGGTTATTTTCTTTGTAAGCAGTGAATTCAAATAAAAACAAAAGGGTTGTGGCGGTGGCTTTGGATTTTTCCTTTAGGTTCATTATCACCTTAAACAATATTACAAATATAAATATTTCATATGAAATCATCATAACAAATTCCAAACTCATCTTTGGGTAAATCAAGTATTGCGAATTTCACATATCTTATATTCAGATATTCACAAGTCTCCACTATAAGAGAGTAACACAATACTGTACAAGTATTTTCAATTGCGTATCCATCTCTTTAATTCAACGAAGTAAATTTAACTTACAACATTAAATTCACAATTCTCCACCATAGGAGAGTAAGTAATAAATCAATTATAATCATCCCAAATGAATCATATTCCTCAATACGAGAGCAATACCACAATTATATCCACACGGTAAAGCTTCACTCACATTTCCATATAAAATACCAAAGGATTCATAATCCTCAACATATGAGATCAACACCACAATTAACATTTGCAAGGGTGAAGATTTTTCTCACAACAATATAGAATATCATAAATTCATCATTCTCAAACTATGAGAGCGACACAACGATTCACATTAATCAAGGAAAAAGCTTTACACACGTGGCTAGCTTCACAATATGATAGTTTTTCTCAAAATATAAGTTATATCACGATCTCTACAATTCATATCATGATAGAATAGCAATTAAATCTATATTCTAAATGTAGGGACACAACAATAATTTATTCTCCTATAATGGCATTTTCATAATTTCAGCAAAAGTATGTCCGAAAATCAATATGATGATCCTCACATTATTCTAAGTTTAACAACATTGATGAGATTCAATATGGAGACTGTCACTATTTTCTATGTGAAAACAGAGGTTTTCTATAACAACGGGAGTCTAGAAATAAGATATATTTTAGACGGTGTAGAAATGTCTGCAAACTTAGGAAAACTATTCTAAACATTATTCTAAGACTTTAGGCACTGACGACGTATTTTTCAAAAATACCAATAATTAATTACGCATCTTTAAAAATACTATTTTGACAATAGTAGTAATAGAACCGTAATTCCATAACCATGCTCAAATATAAGAAATCACACATGAAACAATCTTTAAGAGGTACAAAATTCCATAGAAATAAAGTTGGATTTCACCAAAGGTTTAACAGTGTACGTAATCTCTAAAATGATTAAACCTTCCTTTAAGTTCAATCCCAAATAGCAACTAAAATACTAATATAAGGCTTTATAATTTCATAAATTCTAAAACAGTGTGTCCATACCAGTAATATATTTATAGGAATTTTCTAACATTTATAAAATCCTCAAGCATTTAATGCTCATTTCTATAACGAACAAACAAACATTTTAAAGGTGATATAATTAAAATAAATAAATACCATCATAAAAGTATGACATTTTACAGAATAATATAACATAATTTATAATGATTGAGCGAAATTTCAGAATGTCCAAAATAGCCTTTTTAAAAGTTTTGGGGCAACTATGTAATTATACTAGAATAAAGTGATTTTATAAAAAAATCCAAAAACTGTAAAATAAATATTTCAGACTATAATAAACAGAATTACAAGTACCATGCTCGAAACCGTGAACAAATCCGATGTCGGTAGACCTCTATACGTCCGTTTAAAGTTTTAGGGGTGTAAATGAAAATTTTGAAAATAAAATCTGGGCAGAATGCACTATTTGGACAGCCTACTATGTCCAACTTCGAAAGATCATAACTCTCTCATTCCTTAACCTTTTTAAGTGATTCAAGAGCCTATCTTGTGTGAAATTTTGCATAGAATCCAAATCAAGAGTCGATTTTACCATATTCAAATCACAGAATGTTAAATAACCAATTTACCCTTTGTGCAAGAAAATCAAAAACTGTTTTAAGGGTAGTTGTATGGGCATCTTAGGAGTCTACCTTTAAAAATTCAGATCTTAAAATGGTCGGAGTAAAGAGAAACCTAATTTTTACTATTCTAGACCAAACCGAAGCATGATCATGAGTTTTTGTAAACCTAATTCAATTAATCAATTGACAACTTCAAAACTCATAAAAAGAAGTAAAACAATATAGAAGTTAATGAAACACTATACAAAATATTGGGTATGATTTACTCACCAAAACAAGAGAAATAAAATAATAGAACTTTTGGAGTTGAAAGTGCTTGAAAGCCCCAATCTTCATTCTCCTTCTTCTTCTCCTTCTCCACCTTCTTCTTCTTCTTGACCTTCTTCTTCTTCTTCTTCTTCTTGGATGTAGATTATGTGTGTGTAATGTGAGTAGGGAGAAAGAGAGGTGGCTAGGGTTAGATTAAGTGTAAAAAAACTAAAAATACCAAAATAAATACTAATTCCCGTTTTTTAGTTTTAGGTCTCACAAAAAAGCTTTATATGGGCCCGAAACACATTCCTAAGTGCTTAAAACACTAGCCCAATGGGTATACATGACCCGGGTACTTAATTCCCATGTTAATTATATCACTAAATACATATAGGGCCTATAAACACTGCTAAAAAAATAAAATGATACCTTATCATATTTTAAAATAGAATATTTTGTATTAGAAAAATACGGGGTATTACAATGAGAGAGACAGAGAGGCACGTTTCAATATCTACAAATCGAGAGAGAGAGAGAGAGAGAGAGAGAGAGAGAGAGAGAGAGAGAGAGATTGGCATATTGAAGAGTGTGTCTGTAGCGTAAGTGTTTGCTGTAATTGTTGTTCGGGCGTGCCAGAGCCTTGTGAGGTAGACCCAAACTAATTAACACAAAATTTCCTAAAGCACTTGTGTGAGTGATACACAAGGTTTGAAAATCTGACTTTTATCGGGTGATTGTGATGACCAAGTAGGAAAGTACCCTTGGCCTAAGGTCCTATGGCAGTATTGAAGCATACAAGTCATACAAGTGATGAAAAGACACAAAAGAAATTAAATAAAAGCAGATTTTATTTAATTAATAAGAAAGAAATTACAAGGATGTAATTGAAAAGCTAAGAAAATAAAAAGGATGCTTTTTATTTGCCTAAAACTAAGAACGCTAAGAATGCTTTAAGAATGCATGTTTGAATGCTTTGTCGAAGAGACGCGGAGTGAATTGAAAAGCTGGCCTGCCTACTGTATTTGTAGCGGCCATGGAGGTCTTCTAGATAAGGTAGGAAATCTGATATGAATAATAATCTGGTATAATTTACCAGATTTATCTCCCAAAATCTGATAAAAGCTGCCATCATTATCTTCAAATATATACATATACGTATATATATATATATATATTGAATCTTGAATCTGGTCCGCTTTGTGGCTTGATACGTCTGACTTGGCTTCCAAGCAAAAGATATGCTTTCCATATCTCATACTATTCTGACATTATCGCCCAAGATATTGAAATATTATCTTGCCATATTATGATAACGTTTCCCGAATTGATTAGAATACTGATTGCACAAAATAAGTTGCCAATTTGGAACAACTATGTAGTGGCCGGCTCACTTTGATATGTGCAGTGAAATGAGGTGGCAGCCCGATGGTGCAAGCATAGTAGAAGCCCGATATTATCACATACACAGTCCGATGGCACTGAACTGCCAAATAAGGCCTAGCCAGACTGAATAAATACCCAAAGTTGATCCATCCGATCACAGTGATGCCCGATATAATGATGATCAGCCCGATAGAATGAGCCCGAGCACTCTGACTTGGCACTACCACATCTGGCAATATACACAATCGGTCTGTAAGTCCGAATTTATGTATTAGTCAGCCCGATCAAAGAGTGATCAGTCCGAGTGAGCAAGAATACTAGCCCGATGGCGATGCAATACAGCCATATTGAAGCAGGGCCCACTTTGTGTAGCAGCCCGATGAAATGGTGATGAGCCCGATAGAATGAGCCCAAGTGAATAGTGGTCAGTCCGATCAACTTTTAAAGTAACCACTTGGCCATTAATTTTGTCATCGGTCTCATGAGTCCGATTAAAAAGTTCCAATCGGCCTTAAACAACTATGAGTTAAAAAATGTAATTTTTAGGTGCAAACAGTAAGTAGAGGAGAAATTTTTGGATATCTTTAAGGTAGCACGTGGCATGCCACTTAGTGCCCCGCACCTAATAAAAGTGCGCCACACAAACAATGGAACCCACCACAAAAAATTTGAATAGCCCTAACATTCCTAAGCAGAGAGAGAGCAAGGAACTAGGTTTAGCAGATTTCGTAACAAAAGTTGGGAAGCTGACATGGAAGGCTATGGTTGGAGATATGGGTGTATCATTATTGTGTATATATATATATATATAATAGATAGATAGATAGATTAGAGATTTTTTGACATGGCAATTTCACTGGATTTTTTTTTCCCTTTTTTTTGTTCTTTCCCTCTATTCAACTTTTTCGAAAAATCTCTAATGCGTTACTTTTATGTTAATTTCATTTTTGAGCTTCAAAGTTAATTTAATTTTTGAAAACACTAGTTGCCAAATAGACTCAATTTTTTTAATAATTAATTATAATCGCAGATAAATAGCTACCAAATGTGCACTAAAATGATTGTACCATTCTCAAAATCTTTGTCAAAGCAACGCATAACAATGGGGGATAAGACTTCAGTAAAATTGCTTCAGCACATTTCGGTAGGTTCTACTCACAGTTTTTAAGCCTTTTTTTTTTTTAATATTGTACATTTTTTAAACAATTATTTTGAAAATTGTGCATCTATGTGAGAGGAACCTAACGAAATGTACTGAAGCAAATTTACTGAAGTTTTGTCCAACAATAGGTAATTAGCTGGTATACAATTCTCAAAACCTAATGGGTAATTAGCTGTTATACAATTCTCAAAATCGGCTGTGTCCCAAAGCAAGTGTTAATGTAAATAGATTGGCAATAATATGGAATCATTAATAGGAAAAATTAATTAGCAGTCCCTAGAATGGACTGTTAATGGTGATTGGCTTAGTGCATTTTTTTTAAGGAGGAAAAGACAACATTTATTTATTTTTTTTTTTTATAACCTTTAGTCCACTCTTATACTGAAAAATAAGGCTATTGGTAAATTTGTCCCCGTTACACATATAGGAAGTTGTTCAGTTTTGTCACCTCTGCACGTTCTTCAAGGAAGTGTTTTTTTTTTCAAACTTTAAAATGCTATAACTTTCAAACCACAACTCCATTTTCAATAAAATTTATATACTTGTAATCTAGAAGGAAAAATCTATCAAACAAGATCCATAGTCGCCATGAAAAAATGTATAAAAAAAATCCATGTTACTGTCGGACCACTATAATGTAACGTAATATCACTGTCACTTTTGCGACAGTAACATGATAGTACCTTTGATTATTTTTTTTTTGGCATTCAAAGATATGTTACCGTCTTTAACTGGACAATAACATCTGAAAATTTGCCATAATTTTGTGATTATTAGGTCAATTTGAAGAAATGTTATTGTCAACGACATGTTACTATTTCTTTGTTCAATACCAAGTTGCTAATATTTAATGGTATGTTACTGCTTTTTTTGCATGATGACAGTTTTTAAATACAGTAACATTTACTAAATGGCCCTAATTTTGCAACTTTTTGCAACAATGATGTTACTATCTTTGTAAAAACGTTTAGTTTTTTATAATATGTTACTGTATTTACTTGGAAAGTATTGTAAAGGCAGTATCATCTGATAAAATGACCATAATTTTGCAATCATTTGGTCAATTTTGTTAGGGATATATATACTAAAAGTCATGTTTTATGTAGTTGATTTATTATTTATTTAATAAAATCAGTTATTCCATTTTTATGAGAATCTGTGTGGGCAATGTTTGCATTGTATTGTTTATTTAATATTGTGCATGTGTATCTATTGTTCTACATAGTAGGTGGTGTGGTGTGCATAGTTTGGCTTACACACGGAAGATCAGACCATCAGATCTTGTAGAATGTAAGATTTTGGTTTACAGTCTTAGATGGGATTGGACACACCATCGGTAGGACTGCAGCATGGTGATGTAGAAGGTTTGTCTTGACTGCAGGAAACGGTATAGTTTCAACTCACTATGCTGGTACACTTTGTGTATGAAACGGAACCAACTTGGGGTAATTATCTTTGTACTGACTTATAAGATAATTAATACCTCATGGCTATTATGAGTGCTTATACTCTAAATCCTAAGTTAATTTATAGACACGTACATTTGATATTACACTTTGATCCCTAAAAAAGTGAGATACTTAAATGGGTCAAAATCTCATTGGATTTGGTGACAATATTAATTGTGTGGTGAATATTAATTAATAATGGAATCCATGTCTCAATTTTGGGATTGATGATATCCCCTTGAGAAAGTTTATAAGTTTTGATTATGTCAAACCCTGCAAGTGGATTTTGTATCCGGCCTATCAGATAAGTTAAGCAGAGGATCTCAAAGAATTTAAGAAGTTAATTAAATATGATTGTCAGTAATTATATTTAATTAATTGATATCTGTAATCTTAACATGGGGAGATAATAAGCATTTAATAACATGGAGCTCGAAATATATTTTTGAGATAAGGGTAGGAGTGCAATTATAATTCTTTAGTGGTATGAATTATAATTTATGAAAATCATAATCTAATTCAGTTCGAATTAGGGTTTCCTAATTCCATAAGGAAGCCTATTCCTTATTGACTTCTTTTGGTCTCTATTGTAGCCTATATATATGTTGCTTTGGCTCTCTTCTCAGTTTGCATTTTTTCATCAAGAATATTATAACTCAGAATAGAAAAGAGAGCGTAAAAGGGAAAGCAGAAAATATAAAGAATTTCAAAAGAGCCCACACTCAGCTGAATATTATGGTAGCAGAGGAATAAGGTAGAAAATCGTGAGCTGTTATCGAGCCCGTGTTCTCGATTCGTCTACTACAACAATCCGTTTTGTAGTTCAAGGTAACCCTAGTTCTGCCCTTATAGGGTTATTGTAGCTTTCACATAATTTTTTACAGTACCAACTTATACGCGCTGTCAACAGATTCTGGTAACGCAGTTTCCTAACAAAATTGAAGAAATATTACTGTCAACAATATCATGTTACTGTCTATACCTTTGGGCAGTACTTAAAGACACTAACATGTTCTAAAATGGCCATGACTTTTAGTTTCTGTGGAGAACGTATTCTTTGGACAGAGAGTTGTAAAATTCTAAGTAGTATCTAGTTTTGGTCCAATTCTCAGAAATTGGACCGTTTTACCTTTGATTTTCTTTTTGAGTTAGAAACTAGACTCATAGAGTCACTTCAAATCCAAAAATCATTAAGATCAAATCATGGGAGGTATGCTTTTTCTATTTTTGAAAGTCTGGTCTGCTCTCTGTAAATTCCTAAATCCTGTTTCAGTTTTGATAAACTTTGTAAATGATGACCCAAATGACCTTTCTATGCCCTAAGGCTTAAAACGTATTTTAATCATGATTAATTAAATTAAATCCAGAGATTGAATGATCCAAATCAATGAGTGATTTATAACTTACTCTTGTCCATATTCATGCATCCATCACATAGATGTAGATTCTAGCAACTAGGACATCATCTTGCATTGTGTTAAGCCCTAATTAAGTTGAACATAACTATGGGTTCCTTAAGATCATGTTGGGATTTTATCATCTCTATATAGAAATTACATTGACTCCTATTTGAGACTTGTATATCTATAGAGGTGTTGTGTTTCCAAATAATTAAAAGGAATTCATGATTATGTCAACTGTTTCCATGCTTGATAGATGTAAGTTAGGAATTGGACATGATGTTTAGGAGTTGAGACTATATCTTGTTCAAAGCATGTGAACTAACCCTTTGTTTTGTAGTGCTATTGATGATTTCCCGACTCTTCTCTAGTTTATTTATTCCTAGATTTTATTGATTTTCGACTCTATGCGCGACAGTTTAGATTAGGGTTTGCCTTGTGTGTATATATATATTAGAGACCCTTTTTCTAGGTTCCTTCTATTATTTTCATGCATTGCGTGTTTTTATATCGCAGCTAGATCCAGGGTAAGTTTCCTTGTTCTCTAATTTTCATATCATTTTGCTTGCTATTTGACCTATATGGTTTTTTATGCCTTTTATCGTTAACAATCTTACACCCCTTTTGACATACTTTTGTAATGTATATATATATATATATATATATTAATTGGGGGCATGCTTAGATTAATAATTCAATTAAAAGGATGTTGAGTAGAGGCCTATCATGAGATAGGATGAGAGGGGGTGGTTTAGTCCGCTTGGCTCCTTCCCCTCTCATTTCATAGTCCCCGGACCTAGAAATCTCTAGTTTCCAAAAAGACTAGTTTGCTTTAAAAATGGTTTCTTAATTTTTCTTTAAAAATTAAGTGGCGACTCGTATTTGAATTTGAATTTGAAAAAGTTTTAAAAAGCGTGGTTAGACTGCGATATCCACAATAGCCTAGTTCTAAGGATAGACAAGTATAAGTATTGATTTAGGCAAATAACCACTGTATATGCATTCTGCCCATTTATATTAAATGATTGTGTTATTTAATAGAATTCTTCTATGTGATATGTCCCGATTAAACGAATTGACGCCAACTCATGTATAGAATTACGACACTATCTACGTCTGCAATGACCGAATCATACCAAGCAACCAGAGATTAATCAAGAAGATTATTGGAAGTGTTACCCCCAGAAGTTGACCCTATTGGTGTGGCTGGAGCAATCATTTGGAACTTATGGAATGTTGGTAATGGAGCCACCGTAGGTTACTTAGGAGATAGAATGTACGAAGATTACCTCACTGAATCACTTGAACTACAACCAGTTGAACAGAAGTCAAAACAGATTGCACAAGGCTCAGAAACTGCCAAACGTGTGTACAACAAAACAAGATTTGGAAAACTCCAATAAAAAGGAAGGCAAAGTACTCAATGCCTCCATTGTGGCAATATGGGCTACCTGAGT
Source organism: Hydrangea macrophylla (assembly GCA_033977485.1). Taxonomy (NCBI): domain Eukaryota; kingdom Viridiplantae; phylum Streptophyta; class Magnoliopsida; order Cornales; family Hydrangeaceae; genus Hydrangea; species Hydrangea macrophylla. Next base: position 78,319,885 of record CM066984.1, on the reverse strand, counting down.
AAGAAATATTGGGCACCAAGGAAAAGAAATCAAAACTCAAACAAAGAAATGAGAGACAAGGGTGATAACCAAAGGCACAAGGGACCCAGGATTGGTGTAGAAGAACATAACTCGATAATACAAACCAAATTGTTGAACAAGTCACTCTCGATCTGCTTTAACTGTCAGATGCTCGAACATCATTCCAAGGACTGTGTAGCACCTAGGAGGACAAAAAGACAAGATACGCAATGATATCACTGTAGCAATATGGGTCACGTCTGCAAGTATTTTTGGGAAATAAAAACATCAATAAAGTTCTATCGCTTAATTCAAAATAAGAAGGAAAGGATCACCGTGGTGAAATCCAAGAGGGCAAGGTCGTGGCAAACGGCGATTTTGACAATGGATGAAGAGCTACAGACTTGGAAGAAGCTCCACCCTACGAATTAGATATGGAGACTATTTTTACTAGATTTCCTAAGATCTAGCTTATCAATATGCTAGTAATTGCCCGTGCCCTTGAGCACGGCTCAAAAAAACAGGATAAAGGAATATGCCGTAAATGTTTGTCGAAAAACAATTTATGATAAATGAAGAATTTATTTTTTAATGTTACTAAACACCTATTCAACCATATCAATGTGATAACATTTGCGTGAGATATGAAAATTCCATTTCCAATTTGCCTATAATATTGATTCTTGAGGACAATTCCATTATTCTCGTTTCATGGTTCTTCTACGGGTCTGGAAGTGAGATTTTGTGTCCATGAACCATTCCATATTTATGTTGGGAACAAACTGGAAGACAATGAACTGTTTCGTTTCTAGGGAAGTGATCAATGAATGAGAACAGAGTGATAGCTTGCATTCTCAGGTGTGCTCAAACCAATAGCTTCATTCTATATATGGTTTTGGCTTCAAACACAAATTTTGATTTACCCACTTGCCATCAAATATAATAATCATCATATAAATACACTTAGTAAAATAAACTCGGCTGCCACTAATGCCAAAGCAATAGTGGCTTTTGCCAAAATAAATTGGTTATGTGTATAAGTCCCAGTTTGTCACATAGCCAGTTTGCTTTGGCAATAGCCACTATTGATTTGGTAATAGTTGCAGCCAATAAACAATCAATGAAAATTAAGTGTAAATGTACATTCATCAAAAAATAAAATTATTGTCAAGATCCATGATGTGTAATAACCTGCATTTTCATTTAATTTAATTTGTAATTGCATTGTCATATTAAATTTCATTTGGTATTGACTGCTTCATTTAATTACATTTCTCATGTTCTAATTATTATCCCTTGTGTTATTTCATATTAAAATTCATGTTGGGGTTAAATTGTAATTTTTATAAAGTTAGCAATACATGTGTGGATTTCAAAAACTGTATTTCAAAACGGTGGAAATGTTCTCTTTGAATTCAAGCTGTATTTTTATGAAACCAGAAAATCACTTCCTACAGTAAAATGAATTTCCTGTATTTTTGTGGTGATCACCGCGCCGCGAAAATACCAGTTTACTTCCAAAACTGTCCGCGCTGTGCTAAACTTCCACAGATTTTTGGAAGTGACGTAAAGTTGGACATGACATATGCTTTACTTTCCATTTATGGCAAGTGATCATTGGTTAGTGCCTTGTTTGCCTATGTGTAGCTTGTATGTGTAAGATTGTACCATAAGTTCCATTTTCCCAAACAACTTGCATTTGACCCCTATGCATCTACATGGCCCCTATAAACTGATGATATACTCTTGTACGTATGCATAGTTTGTTTATGACTAATGTTAGTATTGTAAATTAGGAAATTAAGAATAGATTTTAGTTTGTTGAGTGAAGCTCAATGAACTTGGGCTCCAAGATTGTAAGTTCTATATATATCCAATATACAACACACACATTTGCTCATTCTGCACAATACAATCACAGAGAGATAAGAGAGAGTGCAGAGAGTTCATAGTTCAGAAATTATATAGAGAGAGGAAGCTTCAAGACTCCATAGCAAAAGCTTGGAGTATTTTATTTTTGTGCTTATCTTTCTCAACAAACACACATCTCCTTATCACAGTGAGTATTTTCAACTCACTATGAATGTAATTTCATGCTTAATTTCTGTGTGTGTGTAGTCTAGTATGTAAAACCTCCATGGAAATTTTACGTATGAAAGTTCATAGCTTGAAATCAAGATTTTCAAACCTTAATCTAAATCCGTTTTCAGAGATGAATATCAAAGATTACAGTATGTATTGACTATGGTTAAAGTTTTAGAGCTTAATTTATTCACATGAGAAAGTATATAAGAAAATAAGTTTTGACATATTTTAGTTTTCATGAAATTGGAGAATTATAGTTAGAATCATGTTAAATTAATCATAGATTCTTAATCCTCGTTGAAAAAGGAAGAGATCCATATATAACATGATATACATACTTACAGAATTGAAAATGGGTCAAAAAGACCCCTGTTTTACTGAACCAGAGCAGTTTCTGCGGGGAAGATGAAGCCTCAGCTTCATCTCGCGCCACGATAGCGCGCGCGAGGAATCGCGCGAGCGGCCCGCGCGAGCGACCTTTCGCGCGAGCGGCCCGCGCGCGCGAGGTATGCTTCCTCAGGCAGACAGAAAAATTTATATATATAAAGTAAAATTTGGCTGGTCGCGCGAGCAAGGGTCGCGCGATAACCCTTTCGCGCGAGCGATCCGCGCGCGCGACCTTGCTTTCCACAGGCAGACAGAAAAGTTTATAATAAAAGGAAATTTGGGCATATCGCGCGAGCGGCCCGCGCGAGCGACCTTTCGCGCGAGCGGCCCGCGCGCGCGAGGTCTGGCAGTTTTTGTTTTTGTCTGTTTTCTGTTACGGGACTGTTTGGTTCAACTTTTTAGTGCTGTTAAGGTTCTGTTTGGGAAATTTGGTTAATCAGAACTCTATTTGGTTATGTTTGAATGATTAAAACATTGTAGTATGACTCATCAATCCCCGTACGCGTGTCATTCCTTTAATTCAGCATTTTTGCTTTCATTAAGTGCATATCATTCATGTGGGGTCAGTGGTACATGCATGGGGGTGTCAGTCTGTGTGGAAAAGAGTAATGGTCAGTGTGAAAAGAGTTAGAGGTTGTAGTTGTGGTTGTGATTGAGTTTGAGTTGTGGTTGTAGTTGTAGTTGTGGTTGTGGTTGTGGTTGTGGTTGTGGTTGTGGAGAGGGTATCTTTGAAATGCGACGGTGGCAAATATGGACACTCCCTGACGCTCATGGAAGCGTTAAAGTGTGTGAAGCCGAACTCGGACATTCCCTGGCACCCATGGTAGTGCTAAAGTGTGGCCTACGGATACTCCCTGATACTCGAGTCTGGATACTGCGTGGGGGGTTGCCCCGAAATTTGCATGGCGGTTAGGGTATTCAAAGTGTGAGGCATTGGACACTCCCTGGTACCCCGGACCAAAGTGTGAGGCAAACTGGACACTCCCTGGCGCCCCCGTTGCTAAAGTGTGGCTATCTTAGTGTTTCAAAGATACCAGGAGTAAGATAGTGGGTTGTTGTGGCTGTCGAGAGAAAAGAGTCGGCAAGATGAGTGTGGTGCATTGTCTCATTACACGGGTATCTGTTCTTATGAATGATCGACCTTTAATATATTCCTTGTTTTATAAATGAATTCTTTCTGCGGTTTAACTATTGATTTTACAAAACTGATATTGGAAAAAGGTAAATGGGTATGTTTTACATTTAAAGTCATGTTTTTAATACTCACCAGCTTCTTGAAGCTGACGACGTTGATGCGTCCTGGACATTCGTGTTCAGGCTTTTCAGGTTATAATCAGGAGGAATCATACGACTATGCTAATTGAGAATGGCTGCTTCTGGAATAAAGAAATTGTTTATTATATGTTTTAAGTTATGAACTATTTTGTTTTACAAGGATGACTGTAACAGACATTAAGCTATTGTTTTAATTCAAGGCGGTCTGTGCCTTTAGATAACCCGTGCTGTAATATTCTTTAAGTTAGAATAATTTTTGTAAGCCTTGATTGCTTTACTCTGATTATTATGTTTTGTTGTTCGACGTTTGGGACGGAATCGATCCTTCAAACTGTCGCGACCTACGGGTCCATAAAGGAAATTAAACGCTTTCCTTATTTATGCTACGTCGGGGCGTGACATGATGAGTCTAAGATAATTAAACAACTAAATTAAGTGTAAAAAAGACAACATATTTCCATGATGCATATAGTATAATCAAAGCATACAAAACAGTGAATTCAGAAGGAACCAAAACACAAACACAAATCACAAATCTATAAGAAACCAAAAAGTCATGTTTTCACTTCTCATCTATGTCCCCAAATTCAGTGAATTTAGGAGGATTACAACCCCCACTCACTATCTGAGTTATACCCACTTGGAGTTTCATATGGGGTTGTGCAAGTTGACCCAAGTGACCCTCCATTTTCACATATCATAAGGGACTGTTTGGATAGAATTCATGCCAACAACTCCTATAGACCTTCCAAAGCTACATATTTATTCAAAATTCTAAAGCAACCGAAAAGGAAAGAGATGAAATCAAGCAGCCTCAATTACTAATGTTCAAAAACAACCCAATCCCAGTCAAGATAGAAAACAAAATAACAATGTAAAATCAAATACATCAGTCAATTTCAACTATTCAAAGACAGAAGAACACTGCAATAAATGAAATCCAAAGTTTAACTTAGGGCTAAGTTCAAACCTTGCCGAGAATGTCTTGTCACAAAATCCTCCTTACAGTTCTTGCTCTTGTTGATTTGATAAAAGAGAAAAGCATAGAGAAAATTAATACCCACAATGGTATGTTTAAAAGAGTTGAAATATACAATCAAATACCCATTCAAGATAACACACTGAATAATAATATTGAATCAAACACACCAAGCAATTTCAGTTATTCAGAGATTAAAGAACACAGTAGTCAAAGAAAAGCAGAGTTTGAACTTAGCCCCAATCACTACTAATTTGAAGCATTTAGTCATGGAGCAGAACCTCGATCTTATTGTCATTGCAATCACACATTGTTGGTTGCACATACTCCTACTTCATCATGCTTTTATCTCCATTTTTTTACCAATAAAAAATTAAAAATAATACACCATCCAATAAAGTTCCAATGAGAGTCTCATAAATTGAATAACCAGATGGTTAGTATCAATTGACCAATTTGTGAATGTCAAGGCTTGAGCAGTACAACAATATCCCAAGTTGGGGTCAAGACTTTTCATCAAGATACATGCAGTCTCAGAATCCAACATAAGAATCCTAGGGGGCACGGAAAAAACAAAAAAAGAATCTTTTTCACACAATATGAAAAGCCTTTTCATCATAAAGGAGTATGATTGTCCAGTTGTCCCCACGTTTGAAGTAAAGGGTTAGTTAAACCAACAAAAACTATGATCTGAGTAAATAATCTGAGTTATTTAAACTGCTTATATATGCTTTCTTTCAAGCTTAAAAAGAAAAGGTAATAAGTAAAACATAAAATTGAGTGCTTTAAAAAGGGTATAAGCTCACTTATATAGCAAATAAATTGAGAAAAACATAAATAAATAAATAAATGAACAATCTCCAATAATCGAAAGCCATAAGTTCAATCCAAAATCACAATGTACATGTAAAGCTTGACACCTTCCAAAATCAAAACATCCATAAGTGAGTAAAAGGTTTATAATGAGAGTGTTTTGCGCATGTTTTTGTTCCTCATTAAACCATTTAAACCTGAGGAGGAAAAAAAACAGCTAGAAAAGAAAGAAAAAAAAAATGGCACATACGTCCAAATAATAAAAATTCTCAAATATCCACCAAAGAGAAGTTTATACAACAATGCTGCATTGTACAAAAATAAGTATTTTACTTTAGATGTCTATAATTGACCCAAACAGTTCTTCATTGAACAGAGGACATGATATAATTGCAAAAGCAAACTCATATAGAAAAGAGTGTAGGTCTTTATTGAGAGGCTACCGATGATAAATAAAAATAAAAATAAAAATAAATAAAAAAGATGAGAGAAGTGCAACATATTAATAATGAAAATTAATGTTGCAAGATAATTTAGAAATTTACATGTTCAAGTGGACAATAATCAAATCATAAACGCCCCAAGAATAAAACACACACACTAAAAAAAAAGGTTAGAACATAAACCTACAAATGAAGCTGAAATGAACCTGCAAATGAAGCTGAAAAAAAATCATAAACCGGGCCAGAAAATGTTTTTAACAGAAAAGGGGTCAAGGTTCTAAAAAGAAAAATGAAAAAGGAAAAAAGAAAAGAAAATTGCAAAAGAGGGTCAGTTTGGGAAATAATCATTGCCAATATATCAGGATCACAGTCTTTGGTAAATATCTACTAAATTAAAGATAACTAAAAATCTGCAAAAACATCCAATAAACATAAACATAGGAGTTTCTTACGGCTAAATCTCGGTAGAGATGTTTTTCTATTCCAACTTCTCAACTGAAACAAATGACTACATAGGCATGGATTTGTAGATTCTGTGAATGAACTATGTCACAAAGTTAATGATTTCTTAAGTGAATACTCTAAAAGTGAAAAAAAAAAGAAGCTCATCCTTGCAGAGAAGAAGAAGAGTGGGTAAAAATTCATCCTTGCTCAGCTTCAGTTTTATAGAACCTGTAAATGAGACAGATCAAAATTCACCCTTACTAAATCGAAGTTGCAGATTCCTAAACTTATCCTAAAAATCAACCCTATCCTAAATTAACCCTTTGCATACTAAAGTCATAAACTAAAAGTAAATCCCCAAAAATGTGCATAATTTTGATAAATTCCATATGAAGCTGAATAATTAAGGTTAGACAACAATGAAAATGGAAGGGGAAAAAAAGGAAAATGGAAGAAAAGGCCCAAAATTTAAACTTTCTTCCCAAACTCATCTGAATCATGCTTGAATCAGTTTCAAGTAGGGAAAAAAATACCAATTAAATCATACAATTTATTGCATAAACATTGTTTTTGCACATATATAAGTTAGCGATTTTTATATCATCCGATGTGTGTGTGTGTGTGTGTGTGAGAGAGAGAGAGAGAGAGAGAGAGAGAGAGAGAGAGAGAGAGAGAGAGAGAAGGGGGGCCTGTAAAGAAACCACAGAGAAAGATCAGCAACACCATGTAGGTGTTGGTGGAGTTTAGACTCGCCTGTAATCAAACAAAGTAAAAATTAGAGAGAGTGACCCAAATAGCCAAGTGCTCAAGAACCCTAACTGTGCACCCCCGATTCTTTCGACCCTAAAGAGAGAGAGAGAGAGAGAGAGAGAGAAGGGCTAACCTGGACATTGACTTTGTTTTGATTAAACTCTCAAGCCCTATTCAAATGAAGCAAGATTAAACCCTAATCTCTATGATAGAATCAGAGAGAGTATGTATGTGTGTACGTGTGTGTGTGTGTGTGTGAGAGAGAGAGAGAGAGAGAGAGGAGGAGGGAGAGAAAGAGAGTAAAACAGAGAAGGAAAGTTACCCGGAGGCGGCGCCGTGCTTTGAGGGTTTAGAGAAAGAAGGGGGATCAGTCATCGGTGGGTTGACGGGAGAGAGAGAGTGGGGGGGGGGGGGTGATTTAAAATGAGAGGGAGAGAGAGAGAACTGGTGGGGGTGGAGAGAAAGGTATGGGACAGAGTGAGGCGTGCGTGAGTGGATGGCGTAAAGGCGTGCTTGGGTGTGATTGAGGGAGAGTGAAAGTTCGTGTGAGTGAGCTAGCAACCATATGATTATAATCTGATGGTTAAAGTTATCCAAGCCCCTACTATTTTTTATGGACAAACGATCTGACGGTCTGAAATATCTAAACCTATCTCAATGGTCAAGATTGAAAATTGATAAATTGGGAGGGCTCCACATCGACCTCCCTTATTATATAGATATAGTATTATAGGACTAGTAGTACCAGCGTTTGTTTAATGCTTATTCTATGTTAAAGACATATAATCTTAGGTCTATAAATAAAGTGAATATATTTCAATAAATGCTATGTTTCTATAATTGTGACGTTTTACTTTTAATGATTATATCATATTTCATATGCATACCTTAGTAATTGCTAATAGATGAGAAGCTTAGACCAAATTTCCTAAAGCACTTAAGATGCTAGTTTAAGATCTATTAAGTAATTATGATATAATTGGATCCGTATATCGTATAAATAAATATTTCCAGTAATAATGTCTTGTCTTAGATTATTATAACTTTCTACAGACTCTTAAGATTTGTTCAGATTTTAACAAATAGTCAATAGATACCCTTTTTGCGATGCACATATGGCTCGAAGACCTACCAGGATCCCACCAGTTTGATTGAAGACGCACCAACAGTTGTAGACCTAACTGGCATGTTCGAAGCTTTTGTGCGAAGATTGGAAAGGATTGACAATTAGAGAGGGAATAATTATAACAATGACAACAACTATGGCAATGGAATGCTGGAGCGTCAGACTGGAGATAAGCTTTTAGAAATATTTCGGTCACTGCGACCCGAAAAGTTTGTTGGAACTACTAAGTCTTGGAAAGCTGAACAGTGGTTGCAAAAAATGGACCGTATCTTTGAGATGATGGAATGTAATGATCCAGAAAAGAAGCATCTAGTCAATTTTCAATTGACGTATGCCGCCGCAGATTGGTGGGATGCGGTAAGTGTTAGGGATATATACTAAAATCCATACTTTATGTAGTTGATTTATTATTCATTTAATAAAATCAGTTCTTCCATTTTTATAAGAATCTGTGTGTACAATGTTTGCATTATATTGTTTATTTAATATTGTGCATGTGTGTCTCTTATTCTATATAGTACGTGATTTGGTGTGTAGAGTTGAACTTACACACAGAAGTTCAGACATCAGATCTTGTAGAATGTAAGATTTTGGTTTACAGTCTTAGGTGGGATTAGACACACAATCGGTAGGACTGCATCATGGTGATATAGTAGATTTGTCTTGCCTGCGAGAAACGGTATAGTTTCAACTGACTATACTGGTACACTTTGTCTGTTAAACGGGACCGACTTGGGGTACTTATCTTTGTATTGACTTATAAGATAATTAATACCTCATGGCTATTATGAGTGCTTAGAATCTAAATTCTAAGTTAATTTATAGACACTTACATTTGATATTTACGCTTTGATCCCTAAAAGGGTGAGATCCTTAAATGGGTCAATATCTCATTGGATTGAGTGACAATATTAATTGTGTGGTGAATATTAATAAATGATGGAATCCATGTCTCAATTTTGGGATTGATGATATTTCCTTGAGAAAGTTTATAAGTTTTGATTATGTCAAGCCCTGCAGGTGGATTTTGTGTCCGACATATCAGATAAGTTAAGTAAAGGATCTCAAAGAATTTAAGAGATTAATTAAAAATAATTGTTATTAATTATATTTAATTAATGAATATCTGTAATAGTAACATGAGGAGATAATGAGAATTTAATAACATGGAGCTCGAAATATATTTTTGAGATAAGGGTATGAGTGTAGTTATAATTCTTTAGTGGTATGAATTATAATTTATGAAAATCGGAATCTAATTCAGTTCGAATTAGGGTTTCCTAATTCCATAAGTAAGCATGTTCCTTATTGACTTCTTTTGGTCCCTATTGTAACCTATATATATATATATATATGTTGTTTTGACTCTCTTCTCAGTTTGCATATTTTCATCAAAAGTATTATAACTTGAAATAGAAAAGGGGGTGTAAAAGGGAGAGCAAAAAACAGAAAGAATTTTGAAAATAGCCCATACTCAGTTCGATATTATGGCAGCAGAGGAATATAGTAGAAGATCGTGAGCTGTTATCGAGCCCGTGTTCTCGATTCGTCCACTACAACAATCCGTTTTGTAGTTCAAGGTAACACTAGTTCCGCCCTTGTAAGGTTATTATAGTTTTCATGTAATTTTTTGCAGTACTAACTTATATGCGCTGTCAACGGATTCTGAGAACGCAGTTTCCTAACAAAATTGAATAAATATTATTGTTGATAATATCATGTTACTGTCTATACCTCTGGGCAGTACTTAAAGAAAATAATATGTTCTAAAATCGCCATAACTTTGCAATTATGTAACGGATTTGGATATTATTAATTTATTTTATTTTTATTTTTTGGAGAGGAGGGGGGCGCATATGTCCCACGTTCTCCACTTTGTTATTGATATTGCACAAAGGTTTTCTTGGAAATTATTTGGAAGGAACAAACAATGTTAAATGTTATATAAAAATAATAATAATAATAATTTAAATGCACCTCCTATTCTAGATCTACTCCCTCCGTCCTTTTTTTTTTTAGTCTTATATTCTATTTTAGTATGTCCCAAAATTAGTGTACATTTTCCTAAATTGGTAAACAATTTTTACTTATTTTCCAAAACTATCATTCATTGAAATCTACACCAAGACAAAACTAAAAAAAGTTATTATAATGATTAGAAGTAATTGTGGAAAATAAGTGTAGATTCTTTTTGTCCCCTTAATAAATTGAGTTTCCAAAGATGAACTCAAAAAAAGGGGATGGAAGGAGTATCTATTATTGTCATTGAATCTAATTTATAAGGCACAGTCCACTTTTAATTTATGAAAATACTTTTGCTCACCCCAAATTTGGTACACCAATGCTCACCCAAGCATCCCATTGGCCAATGCAGTGGGGCCCAGGATTAAACAATATTAAACAACATTTGTTTAATCCTGGGCCCCACTTCATTGGCCAATGGGATGCTTGGGTGAGCATTGGTGTACTAAATTTGGGGTGAGCAAAAATGCTCTCTTAATTTATATAATGTGTTTATAATATTTTTACTCTTAATAGACATCCTATTAATATAAAAAAAAAAAAAAAAAAAAAAAAAAAAAAAAAAGGACATGACTGACTTAGAAATAGTGCACATATGACAGACTGAAATTTAATTAACCCAAAAAAAAAATTAGAATTCATGAATACATACAATTGAAGAAAAGTGAAACGAAAAAATTTGCAGTTAACTATGATTTGGTTCACCATATAAGATCAGCATCGCCCGTGGCAGCTAGTAGGACTACACAATGTTGGTTTATTTATTTATTTATTTTTGTGTGTGTTTGTATTTTTAAATATTACAAATAAAAAAAACTATCATACGATCTTATAACCAGCACCACGCAAATGGTACTTTCTATCTAGCAGCAGTGCAGCACCATACCCAGAATCTAAACTCAAAGAGAGAAACTCATCAGAGATGAACATAAATTGAAGATAAGAAAGCATTCATTTCATTTGCTACAAATGCATTTACATAATCTCTTCTAACTAATAATCATTGTACCAAACAAAACAAAAGTTAACAAACAAACAACAAAACTACCTTCCCCACATAATTCCCCTCTCTTAATTTTTATTCCCTAACCATTCATATGTATACTTAAATATTAAGAAGAAAAAAAAAACTTAAAATGACGAGTAATCGAGACAAATCATAGAGCCCACCCCTCACTACCCAATCATTCACTGCTGGGTCACTCCCTGCAGAAAGGGCCGAGCCGTCGGGTACTGCTTGTCGCTATTATACGCCTTGGGCCCCTTCTCTCTCGCTCTCTCTCTAGCTCTTTTTCCATCAATTTCTTTTTTTAATTTTAATTTCATAATTATGTTATGTACTAGTACCAGTTTTTTTTTTCTCTTTCTATAATAGGAATAGAATATTTCAGAATCTGGCGTTTTCGAAGCCATGTAAGTCGCTGACTCTATTCATCGACTTCCTCATTATTGCCACTTTAGCCAGCCTCTCCGCAGCTCTCCAAGCCGAAGTCGGCGTTAACGGCTCAATCTTCTCATCGCTGACGCAGCCAACTTCTCGCTCCGTCCCATTATTCGTCCTCCGCCGTTGGATCTGTTGAATCTGATTCTGTCTACGCCAGTGCAACTCGGCTAATTCGGCTTCCAAGCCGCGAATAAACTCATCCGCCGAAGCCGACCTCGACTGCATTAATAAAGCACGAGCCGAAGACAGCATGTGGTGAGCGCCGGTAAGGTCGTTTCGCTCGATGAGCCGCCGTGATTCGGCTACGGCGCGTGTGGCGACGAAGAGGCTTCTCAGCCGTTCGATGGTTTGGGTCGATGATCGGACGGTGTGGGGTCGAGGTACTAGCAAAGCTTGTTCTTTTGTGTGGATTGGTTGCTGAGTTGACGAGTCTTTGTAGCAGCATCGAACGGACAGTACGTGGTGGGCCCCAATACCTGATGATGGAACTTTCATTTCGATAAGTACTTCTCTCTCTTCTTCGATGCACAAATCACCGAGCCGGATCGAACCGGACCCTAGGATATTGGGCCGACCGGTGAACGAATAGACCGCTGCAATCTCTGCCGGAGCTGAACCGGATACAAACCCTAGCTGGAGACGGAGATCTTGAACGACGCCGTTTAACAAACCGCCGATACACTTGGTGTAGGCCTCGTCGGAGGAGGGTCCGGTTTGGGTCAAACCGATGGAATATAGAGGGATCTCCAAATGTGAGAAGCGCGTGGCGATCACCGCCGGTGAGTGGCGGGTGTGATTTGACGATTTGGTGTTTGAGATCAAGCCATCGTGGCCGTCCGATAGGAGTATCATGCTCGCGATTGGATTTCTCTCTCTTCGATCTTCTAACACCTTCGCTGCCTTCTTGAGCGCGTCGGTGACACTCGACGTGCCTTGGCAGGCCACAAGCGCGTCGATGAGTCTACGCGCCGATGACCGGCCGGTCGACGTCATTCGTCTGAGTGGTAGAAGTCTCTTCGAGCTTCCAGAGAACGCTACAATGGAGATACGATCGGCGGAGGAGAGAGAAGACACTACAAATCGCATTGCACGTTTCATCAACTGTAATTTCTCACTCGTCATCCCTCTACTAACATCGAGCACCGTCACCAGATCGATCGGTGCACGGTGCGTTTTCTTCGCCGGCGACGGCGGAGCTCTCACTTTCAACACTATTGCATAGGTCTCGTAGCTCCGGCCAACGGATACCACCGCCGCCTCCGGCGACAATCTCACCTCAACATTTCTGGAGTTTGATTGCACTTCAAAAACTGGACTAGTGTTCGCATTGACGAAAAATCCTTTAAACTCTTCAACGCTGTTCTCATTCACATCGTCGTCGTCTTCGTTTTCCGATTCCGGTATCGGATAGAACTGAGCTCTGGAAGTCGGCGACATCAATGGCTCATCGTCATTATAAACCTTCAAATTAGACCTTCCATTATACTTTTGATCGCTCTTCGCTTTCAGATCAACATTTTGTGATTGCGATACTTCCCTCTTCTTTTCATCGATCTGTGGTTTTTTGTTGCTGTCAATGGCCAAAACAGGCAATTCTTTCCAGTGAGAGCCACAAACTGAGCAAACGAGGCCGCCTTGGTTCTTCACCTGTTCGGCGATACACGGAAAGTGAAAGCTGTGAGAACACTCCGCCGTGAATATGGCGGTTCCTTGCCCTGTCTTTACGCTCTGTAAACATATTCCACACCTAGTCTGTTTTCACAAAAAAAAAAAAAAAACAAAAACAAAAGCCACAAAAAGTCATTAAAAAAAAAACACTCATGAACTTTTGAGCGATAACAAAATTTCACTGTACAAATGATGAAAATAGTGAACAGAGCTGTACGAATTTCAAAAAAATTCTTACTCTAGAGAGACGTAGGCTCGATTTGAGGAGAGAGAAAGTCGAAGGCGAGCGAGGTGAAGTCGGAGTCGAGCGGTTGAAGAATCTAGGGCTATTTTTTATTTTGCATTGGAGCCTAGGACTTTCCGGGGCAGATTGCGACGGAATCGTTGCGGTTGAGGTGGTTCGACAACGAAGGCTAGTGCTCGAAACAGGTTGAGATTGAAGGCGAGGCGTCGAAGGATTGGAGAAGAAACTGAATTTCGAGCCGACTCTGGGATTTGGATTGGTGTTGCTCTGTTCTAGCTTCTCTTTCACCGCCGTCGTGTCTGGATCTCGAGGGATCGATGTGCAAAACGCTCTTCTCCAACCCAAAACCATTGTCACAATCTCTCTACTCGATCGAGACCTCCCCTCTCTCTCTCTCTCTCTCTCTATATATATATATATCTGTGTCGACGTTTCACTGAATTTGATCAAGCTGCTTTTCACAAAGTACCAGAGAGTTGAGGAGTATGATCATATAAATATAGATACATCTATATATATAAAAACATGTACGGAGTAAATCCTATTTCTTCACTTGATGAGCTTTCTCTATCTCTCTGTGGATAGAATCAAAAAGATCTCTCTCTCTCTCTCTCTCACTAGGCAGGCAGCCAAAACTATGTATTTTGAAATCCCACTCTCTCTCTCTCTCTCTCTCTCTCTCTCTCGCTGCAGTCTTATTTATGTTACGCCATTAACTATCTGTAGGCTTTTTACGAGGTGAATATGAAATGATTTAAAAAATAAAAAAAAAAATGGGAATTTATTTTTCACCGGAGTGACCGGCAAGTGGAGGTTATTTTACTGCCGTATAATAAGTCAACGAGTTGTCAGCTTAGAGCTATCCTATTTCCACGTAAAGGACACCGATCTGTTCACAGAGAGATATCTTGGGGAGCAGACCAAAGTGCCCCTTGTTATAAGGGCACACTGTGGATCAACTCTTTCGCCTTACGCATCCCCTGTTTGGCCTCTTTCGTCAATTCTTGCGCACGCACGTGACTTACCTTCTGGGACGTGTGTGAACGCTGATACTTTTGATCTCAGCCGTGTGATTTTTTAATTTTTTTTAGTAACAAAAACAGGTACTATTGGTATTTTGATGGTCTTGATACTATTTTTTTTTTTTTTTTGGTAATCGTGGTATTCGGTAGAGGTGTCAATTGAGGCGGGTTGATCCGGCCCGGTCCGCTAGGCCCGGTTTACATACCCTAGGCCGGGATGGACACACATTCTTGCATCCATGGCCCGGTCCGGCTCGACCCGAAATGAAGAAAAAGTCCGGCCCGGCCCGAAGCCCATCACGGCCAAGACCAAAAGTTGAAGAAAGCCCGCTAAGCCCGGGCCACCGGTCCGGGGCGGACACACCCCCTCCTTTCCCAAGCCAGGTCCGGCCCGGCCCGGCCCGATGTTTAGTGAAGCCCGGCTCAAAGCCCGATCGGGGCCCGCTTTAACCGGGCCCGGCCCATTTGACACCTCTAGTATTCGGTTCAGTTGGCGCGCACCTCCTTGACTAATTTTTCAAGGTCTTAGAGTTGTCGGGTGAATTCTCTAGTGACCACGCTCCCCATGACTCAAACATTAAACATCTTGGCTACTACACCAAAAAAGATTGCCCCATGTCTCAAACACTAAATCTCTTAGGCGCAAGCTCCCCAGTGTTCTTGATAAGTTGCTTATTACAGCTTATTGAGCTATAGCAGTCGGTTCAATTAAAAATTTTAAATTTTGATTCAGTTTGATTTGCCAATTTCAATACCAAAATTTGACTGATCTATATATTAATTTTTCGATTCGACCGATTTATATATTACTAGATAGTCTAGCTACTCATGTAGATTGCAACATAAATATTAAAGAGAAGGAGAGAGGAATGATACTAATAAAAAGAAAACATTTTCAATGCAAGAGAACTTCAATAAAATCTTCAATATTCCAAACAAAGCTTCAGTGTACCCACATACAAGTAAAGTCATTCTCTCTCTAGAACTAATTACACATTAATGGTGGTAGGAGAATGAGTAAATGCAAATAAGAGAAGGAACCTAGGAAAGAGAAGGGAGAAAATATTTTTGTCTTGCAAAATGCAAAATGGCACATTTGTAAAATTAAAAGGGAAAGCAATCTTTTAGCAAGCCGGATCGATCGGTGGCAAACAACTAGATCGATCCATAATTCTTAAACGCTATCAGTAAACGCTCCTAAAGTCACAGATCGATCTGCGGTAAAATGCCAGATCGGTCCGACTTTCCGATAAAAGCTCTCTAGATCCTCATGCTTCAGCGGATCCATCCGCCAATAAAGGTTGGATTGATCCGACTCTGCAGATTTGTATCCCTTTTCCCTTTTGATTTGTATTCCTTTCCCTTTTTGAGTTAAGAACCAAGAGAATTCGTTCCAACCTTTACAAAGCCTCCAAATCCTACAAAACAGGGGGTTTATTAGACAAAAAAGGAAAACCAACAAGATCAACAAGAGAGCAATATGTTCATTAAATCTCTCATAATAGTGATATGACGTATCTAATATGAGTTAATCATGAGGACAAGAATATAATATTGAACGCCAATCAAGCAACTAAACGAATATTGACGCAAAATAAATCAAATCCATCTTAAGTATTGGGACCAACAAATTTTCTTTTCTCTTATTAGCTGAACCTAACCCCAGTTGATTTCGTACCATTTTAAACTTTAGAGAAAAATTCTGCTCAAAAATATGTATCAATAAATCTATAAAAATTTTGCCTTGGCAGCATTACACCTAGGGGTGAAAACTGATCGGTTTAGTCTGTGACAACCGCTCCCGCGGTTTATATTTAATGTTGGTTTAGCATATATAATCGCAAGTTAATATTAATTAATGTGTTATGTGACACTTATTGGAGGTGGGTTATGTCACAACCCGGTCCCACAATAGCGGAACCGAAGCCCGTGGCACGCCACTGAGGCTAAACCAATTCATTAACGTTTCCAAAAAATTAGTTTTAAGAGCACACACAGCGGAAAAGAAACATAACTCTCGTTCTAGTACGTATCGGAGCCAACCGAAAATACACTTGTCGCCCGGAGGCTTCAAAATTTGATCCGACAAATTTTCCCTTAAAAGGGTCCCAAAAGAAGCTTAAATTTGTAATTAGAACTTTTGAAAATATTTGGAAGTAGGAGAACAAACAAGCTGACAGGGGGCATCTCGGCCAGTCGAAAGTCCCTTCGACCAAGTGCCTTTACTGAAGTTTCAAGCAGAGGGGCATTCAACCGGTCGAATGGGTCCCTTTGAACGGTCGAAAGTCCTTTGACAGCAAAGCCACTTGTTTCTGTCCAACTTTCGACGTGACAAAAAGTGCCATATCCAATTCCAATTCTTCTGAAACTTTATGAAAGTTATTTAAACATATATATCAACATGCCACTTGAAGGAAAACGTTTACTGAACACATTAAGGACGTGTTTGGCACAAATCTCAAACATGCACCAAGACTTGCATAAACATGAACTATCGACTCCTTTACGTACTTAAATCCAAGCTCATGAGTTCTTTCACAACTCTAACATATGAAAAGACATACGCGATATATAATAACGTTTCAAAACATATCCAGAGCTTCTAATCTACAATTCCAATACAATCTACTATTCAATTCTATTACAAGTTCCTTATGAAAGCAAGGTAACAAACGTTCTCGAATTCAAAACTACGGGATAATTACGATGAGCCGCCATCAAAGTGAACTCCCAAAACCCCGCAATCACGCCTCCGATTCCTCGCCGACATTAATACCTGCAATGGTTATTTAAATAACCACACATTTTTTGATTTATTTAAGCTAACACTTAGTGAATAAAACAACATACGCATATGAATGACAAACATGCTCGTATTCACATCTCTATATTTCATACTAGTCGCTGGAGACTCACGTGCCCGACCATACTCCCAATCCGCGACTCCTCGCCAATAAGTCCACGCGAAAGGGTAAGACCCACGATTCTTCTCTTCAATCGTGCGACCTTAATGCATATATCGGCTCCACAAAATGGCTCGGCGACCACGTGCTCCTTCTGACCCAAATAAGCAACTCAACATGCCCAAATACATAACACCATGCTCGCGGTAAACAAAACATTTCACCGTGCTATTGGGCATACTTATCAATATAATTGCCCAATATGAACTACACAATATATCTATAAACTAACACATGCTATTCATACAAAACATGAATACATGTCAAGAAATCATTCCAAAAACATAGTTGAATTACTCACCTCCGAATAACGTTCTTAAACTACGATCCAAGGAAAACCCGTGCACAAAGAACGTGCAGAAAAGCTTCTAGTACAGTTCATATGGATCAAAAGTCCGATTATCATCTTTTATAAAAAATTCTAGAAAGAGGCTTTTCGAAAAACTTGGCCAAACAAGGCCTAATAGGTATCAAAACGAAGCTCTTACCTCAAGGAGCTCAAATATGAAATCTGGGAGAAAACGAACTAACAAAAGGTCGTCGTTTGGCATCGAAAAGCTCGAAGCAACTATATCTCCCTTTGGCCTCCTTTTGAGTTTTAGGTTAGAAGTTATGAAAATTATGAAAGTCATAGCTTTCTATATATAGGCAACATTTTCTAAAATTGTGTTTACCTCCCCAGGAGTTTTCAAAACTCATAAACAGTCTCCGAAACTTTCTACACAGCTAATTCATAGCTTCACGAGTGAAACTTCAAAATTATAAAAGATTCTGACTAAGTTCTGTTTGGTTGCTAAAACGCAAATTTCTACATGATTTTTATGAAATTGCTAATTAGCCTACCAAATTAATAGCATGTTAAATCGTCCTTACTAGGATACTAAAACTAACAATAGATATAAATTCTAAACCAGAAATAATACAGATATTGAAATACACAAGTAAACATTTAAGGTATTCCATAGTGACCGTCTCAATTTCAAAGAGAAGTCACAACAACAAAACACTCATTCACATCGTCTCAAAGGGTTCTCTAACACAGACACCCAAATCGACTCGTGAGTTAAAACTCACTCACACATGTGCCAAAATGCACAACACATCACATTATCATGCAAGATAATGCAATGAAATGGAATAACACGATTACGGGTGTTATAGGTTAAACCCACTAAGTGGATTATGGTTGTCCAGTTGGGAACCCAGTTATGGCCAATATGGCAATCCCAAGTTGGAATATGTGTTGATGGGTCCCAGTTGAGATGAGACAGCAATATGTGGAATACCCTATGTGCCTAAATGTTTATTAAAGCTTAAATAATTTATTATTTTATTGTTAATAATATAATGTTATTAGGTGGTGACCACTTTTTGGGTCAATTAGGGGTACCTTTGTGAGCACGAATTGAACACGTTACATAATTGGTAGGCTAATTAGCAACTTCATATAATTATATGGAACCACTTATGGGACCCATGCGAGACATAGACAAATACCCATTTAGATTTGGGATAGTTTTAATAAGTTTTATATTTAGCAGGGGTAAGATTGCAAAATGGGTAAAACTTGGTGGAGGTTATAATTAAAAGGAGAAATTTTGTAAATGAGACATGTTAAGAGGTGACTCACAATCACCTTCTTCTTCATTTTGGTTACAACAGTGTAGAGATATACGGGATTCGTATATCCACGAAAATTTTGACGGCAAACTTCTCGACGCCGATTGACGCGCCTAACGACGTCAGTTTTTAAAACAGGTTATATATTCGGACTCCTGGAGGTAAGACTAGCGTTTTGGTACTAATTTTATTGAGTTCTATAACAGTTTTTTCGCGACCCTTTAAGCTCATAACTTGTAATTTATGTTTAGGATTTATACCTGGTTCTAGTAAGGCTTTAATTTCACAATTAGGAGCGAAACCCAAGAGGTGAGTGATGCTAATTTTGATAATTGGATGATTTTCATGTTGGGTTCAATTGTGATGCCAAAACATGCCTAATTTGCTTAATTTGACTTATTTAGTTTATTATTGGGCAAAATTCATGTGGTTAAATTAGGCCCAATTTATTTGTGAAAGCACGGTGTAATGATTAAATGAACATGTTGAGTTGCCTATTTGGGTTAATGGAAATTGCTAGTTCTATACCACCATGAGCTAATCTTTATGGTGATGACCACAGCTGCCAGAGGCCTATGGGACCGTACATGCGAGGGCGTGGATCATGACTAGTTACGTGGGCTTGGGAGTGGAGCCGCGGGCTAGCCAGTAGTGGTGGGACTGAGCTAGTAATTGCCAGAGACTATAGTTCTTTGTAATATGTTGAATTGAGCGTGTTTGGTTATCCATGTTCATGATTAGCATTGCTCACAAACATATAGCTTATATATTGTAGTGGTTATTGAATAACCATCGTAAGTGATCGTGGCGAGGAATCGAGGAAGTGAACTGGGAAGTGGCTTGGCTAGCTTATGGGTTTGGGAAGTTGTTGTAATTTTGTTAATAGTTACCTAATTTTCAGTGTTAAACTTGTAATATGTTTGTAATTAGCTTCAAATCCCGAATGTAGTGTATGTTGTAGCATAGTTGGTGTAAAACTTGTATAATAGAAGTTGGTAGCCTTGATGCTTGTAATATATGGTTTGGGTGGTTAAATGTTTATGTATAGAACTTGGGTTAGTTTGGGACGTTAATCGTGGAGTTTTACTCTTTGGATTTGATCGGTTAATGGTTATATTTAGTACTTTTATTAAAGTATTTAAAAACTCTTATTTGAATTTAGAAGCTCATGTTTGTGACTTTGGTTTTATTCTAAATGGTTTAAAGCATTAGTGTTGATTTCAACTTGTTATTGGTAATATTATTTGAGAATTTACTATTTACTACAACAGGGTTTTTGGTTGATTGCAAAAACATGATTTTGCCCTTTGTTAGTTGAGCTTCTTTGGTTTAAGCTTATTTTAAACTTATTTTGGAACTTTAATCACTTATGTAAGGCCTTGCCACATGTCCTAGGATCATCTGGGTGATTCCGGGGTGTGACATTTAGTGGTATCAGAGTGATAGGCTTAGAACCTTGGATACGAGAGACGACGATTGAAAGTACATGTAGATGATGAGCATGTAGATGCATTTCATGAATACATATGACTAATTGCTGCTATGTTTTATTATAATATGTTGGCATAGCATGCAAGATATTTATTTGAAATGACTGACAGGTAAAGAATGGATCATAATCGGGAACGTTCACCTCATCCGAGGATGGACCACCTAGAAGTTGTGGTAAGCAATTTCATAAGGGCAGTAAGTGATCTAATGTGTGGTGATAAACCTGCAAACCCACAACCAGGAGCCGAATAGGGAGTCATTGAACAATTCTATAAAAGAAAACTGAGTCAATTTGATGGAGGCCTAGATCCATCACAAGCTGATCATTGGGTAATGGATATGGAACGTATCTTTCAGGCGGTGGAGTGTACAGATGGGGAGAAGATAATATGTACTACTGCTGATACTTTGAAAGGTGAAGCCTAGAACTGGTGGGTAAATGTGATTGAGCAAGGGGTACCTGAGACCTAGAACAGATTTATGAAAGTTTTCTATTAACGGTACTTTCCAACATCCGTCAAGACATAGATGGGGCGAGAGTTTGCAAACTTCAACAAGGGGATATGACAGTAAATGAGTATGCAGCCAAGTACAACAGTTTACTTCAATTTGCACATCGAACAGTACCAAGAGAGGTGGATAGAGCACGAAAATTCGAGGAGGGACTATGTGATAACATTAGAAGTCGAGTTGATACGCATCAACTTCAAAAACTTGCCGATGTACAAGATGTTGCCTTGATAGCAGAAAGAGATATTGACAAGTACAAACAGAACCAACATAATAAGAGACTAGCTGAGGGAAAAGGTAAAGGACAAGGTTTCTTTAAGAAGCCGTTTTCGCGAGGTTTTAGCTTTAGTTCAACAGTTCAAAGGGGAAGTTCTTTTTCTGGGGAGAGTCGCTCGCTATGTCCAACTTGTAATCGTCAACACAGGGGAGTGTGCCACTTGACCTTAGTGTGCAACATTTGTAGGGAGAAGGGGCATATAGCGAGGAATTGCTCACAAGCTCGAGCCCAGAGTACAGGGAGCATAAATTCAGACATGAGGGGAAATGCTTTGAATGTGGACAGCCAGGACATCAAGCCAAAGATTGCCCAAAAAACGACAGCGAGGGACAGGTTCTGTGGCTTCAATTGGAGCAAAACCAGGAACAAGTGTGGACAAAGGGAAAGGGCCAGAACAAAAACAAGGAAGGTACTTTTGACTAACGCCAGGGGATGCTATAGCCACCGATTCCGTGGTATCAGGTACATTACTCATTTGCTTACACCCCGCATATATTTTAATAGATTCAGGGCCAACACATTCTTTTGTTGCACATGAATTTGGTAAACACTTAAACAGTATATCAGAACCTTTAGGGTATGATTTGTCGATATCGTTACCCTTGAGTAAACCTATGGTGACCTCATCAGTATTTAAAGCATGTGATATCAGGATAAATGATAGGGCTTTGACAGTGAATTTAATTTCGTTGGCCATTAATTATTTTGATGTGATTTTGGGTATGGACTGGTTATCCGTGAACTAAGCAACTATCAATTGTGAACAGAAAAGAGTTACTTTTCGACCAATGGGACAAGGGGAGTTTAGTTTTCAGGGAACTGGTGTTGTAGCACCACCATACTTGATTTCAGCAATACGGGCATGTAAATTGTTGAAATAAGGTTGTTGGGGGTTCTTATGTTCAATAATTGATACACGGGTCATAGGGACTAGAGTAGAAGATATCTCAGTTGTATGGGAGTTTCCAGATGTATTTCCTAAAGATCTTCCTGATATATTAGTTGAGCGGGAAATTGAATTTATAATTGAAGTAGCTTCGGGGTCTCAGCCAGTATCGAAAACACCGTACAGAATGGCACCGGTGGAGTTGAAAGAA
Source organism: Hydrangea macrophylla (assembly GCA_033977485.1). Classification (NCBI taxonomy): domain Eukaryota; kingdom Viridiplantae; phylum Streptophyta; class Magnoliopsida; order Cornales; family Hydrangeaceae; genus Hydrangea; species Hydrangea macrophylla. Next base: position 78,297,225 of record CM066984.1, on the reverse strand, counting down.
CTGAAGATTCAGTTGCAAGATCTTCTAGATAAAGGGTTCATTCGACCTAGTGTATCGCCATGGGGTGCACCAATCTTGTTTGTCAAGAAGAAAGACGGGACTATGAGGATGTGAAACGATTATCTTGAACTCAACAAGTTAACTATCAAGAACAAATATCCGTTGCCTAGAATTGATGACTTGTTTGATCAACTTCAAGGAGCCCAAGTCTTTTCTAAGATTGATCTGCGTTCAGGTTACCATCAATTAAAAGTCAAAGAAGAGGATGTGGAAAAGACAGTGTTCAGGACCCGTTATGGTCATTATGAATTTCTTGTTATGCCTTTTGGAGTTACGAACGCACCGGCGACATTTATGGATTTGATGAATCGGGTGTTCAAAGACTATGTGGATGAGTTTGTAATAATATTCATAGATGATATTCTAATATATTCCAAGAGTGAAGAAGACCACAAAAGGCATCTACGATCAGTCCTACAACGACTTCGTGAAAAGAAGTTGTTCGAAAAGTTGAAGAAATGTGAATTTTGATTAACTGAGATAGCATTTTTGGGTCACGTGATCTAAAAAAAAGGGTGTATCAGTGGATCCACAAAAAATTGAAGCTGTGGCCAATTGGAAACCATCAACAAGTGTGCCAGAAGTACGAAGTTTCTTAGGATTAGCTGGATATTACCAAAGGTTCGTGGAAAATTTCTCAAGAATTGCGATGCCAATGACACAACTTCTGCAAAAAGATGTTCCTTTTGTTTGGAGTCCAGAGTGTGAAGAAAGCTTCGTTGAATTGAAGACTCGTTTAATGACAGCACCTATATTGACTATTCCTTCGGGTACTGAGGGGTTTGTGATATACAATGATGCATCATATCGGGGCCTATGTTGTGTATTGATGCAAAACAACAAGGTGATTGCATATGCTTCATGACAATTAAGGCCACATGAAGTTAATTATCCGACTCATGATCTTGAGTTAGCGGCGGTTATCTTTGCTTTAAAGATTTGGAGGCATTATCTGTATGGGAAAAAGTGCAAAATCTACACTGATCATAAAAGTTTAAAGTATTTTTTTACACAGCAGGAATTGAATATGAGGCAGAGGAGGTGGTTAGAGCTAGTGAAAGATTATGACTTAACAATCCAGTATCATTCAGGAAAAACTAATGTGGTGGCCGAATCGCTAAGTCGATAAGCTACAACCAAATTGGCTTATACTTTAACTTCACAAGAGAAGTTGATACGAGAAATGGAGCAATTGAAATTAGAGGTGATTCTAGAAACTAGAGGTATTTTAATGTCATCCATATTGCACAATCGTCCCTTATTGATGAAATACAAGCTAAACAACTTCAAGATCCAACATTGAAGAAGATTTGTGATGAAATACCTGCGAGTAAGCAGCCAGAATTTACTTTTGAGAATGATATGCTGAAATTCAAGAATCGGGTTTGTGTACCCAAAATAGATGGTATCAAGGAAGTGATCTTGGAAGAGGCATACAATACGAGGTACTCAATTTATCCGGGTACTACTAAAATGTATCGTGACTTGTGAGAAATCTACTGGTGGTCAGGGATGAAACTCGAAGTAGCAGAGCATGTGGCAAAGTGTGTGGCTTGTCAAAGAGTAAAGGTAGAACACCAGAAATCAGCGAGAAATTGGAACCATTACCTATACCAGAGTGGAAATGGAAAAATATCACAATGGACTTCATAGGAGGTTTACCAAGATCTAGAAAGTCAAATAACAGTGTATGGGTAATCGTTGATCGATTGACCAAGTCGGCACATTTTCTACCAATCAAGACCAATGATCCGAAGAAATTAGCTGAATTGTATGTTCAAGAAATTGTGAGACTTCATGGAGTTCCAGTATCTATAGTCTCAGATCGAGATAGTGCATTCACATCAAGATTTTGGCAAGGTATGCAGAAAGAGATGGGTACTAAATTGAGTTTTAGTACAACTTTTCATCCTCAAACCGATGGACAGTCAGAACGTGTAATTCAAATACTTGAAGATATGCTTCGACTTTGTGTTTTGGATTTTAAAGGTGATTGGGAAGAGCACTTGCCATTGGTTGAATTTGCTTATAATAATAGTAATCAATCCAGTATTGGGATGGCACCTTTTGAGGCTTTATATGGGCGTAAATGTCGTTCTCCACATTGTTGGACTGAGGTTGGTGAGAGGAGATTGATAGGGTCTGAAATTGTTCAGTAAACTACGGAGAAGATAAAAATAATACAATAATGGCTTCAAACAGCTCAAAGTAGATATAAAAGCTATGCAAACTTGAAAAGGAGACCGATGGAGTTTGAAGTTGGGGATTTTGTTGTAATAACCTGCATTTTTCTTGCATTGTCATATTTAAAATTATATATATTTTGTCTACTTTTATCCTTATGTGAAAAATTTATTTCTTGACTAATCTCATATTGAAATTACTTTTGGGGTCAAAATGCAATTTTCATAAAAATTGGCAATACCTGTGTTAAATTTCAAATCTGTATTTCAAAACGGTGGAATTATTTCTTTTAAAACTCAAACTGTATTTTTATAAAATCAGAAAACTATTTCTAACATTAAAATGAATTTTCTGTATTTTTGTGATAAACACCGTGTCACGAAAATACTAGTTTAGGTTTAAAACTGTCCGCGCAGTGTTAAACTTCCACAGAATTTTGGGAGTAACTGATTGGACAAATTTCTTTATACCCAATTATTATTGCTAAAGTTTTCCCTTAGGCCTTGTTTGGCAAATGCTTGTAGTATGTGTGTTGTCCTAATGCCATAAGCTTGATTCCCAAACACACCTTGACCCACACCAACTCCACCTACCCTTTCAATTATCAATGGAGCATTATGAATTGCAAGTGTATATTTACACATCATTGCTGCACTTTCTTTGTAATTAGTGGAGATTAATGGAGAATGAGTGGGATGTTAGGCAAATGTATTCTAAGTGGGAGTTTGAGTATTTATACACCCAACCACACTACACATTCTACACTCCTAACATAGAGAGCTTGAGAGAGTCACATAGAGAGATAATAATTTCAGAATTTGAAGAGCTCAATCCTCCATAGCCAAGCTTGAAATTGGAGATTCTTAATTCTTGTATTTCTTTCTCAACAACTTCTTCAATCTACATCACGGTGAGTATTACTAACTCACTCAAAATGTAACTCATTCCTTATTTACTGATTTAGGTAGTTAATTTTAACAGTAGCAGAATTTTGTTTTCAGATTTTTGTTAGGAAAACGAATGAAATTTAAGGTTCTGCCCGCGTTGTCCCAAGAAAAACTCGATTCTGCACACTTTTCGTCTAATGCAATTTTCTCAGATTTTGCACCGTTTGGGCAAAAAATGAGGATTACAGTAGCAGAAAAAGTATATTAGAAATTCAATCTAATATTTTCTCTTTTAATTTTAACAGTAGCAGAATTTTGTTTTCAGATTTTTGTTAGGAAAACGAATGAAATTTAAGGTTCTGCCCGCGTTGTCCCAAGCAAAACTCGATTCTGCACACTTTTTGTGTAATGCAATTTTCTCAGATTCTGCACCGTTTGGACAGAAAACGAGGATTTCAGTAGCAGTTTTTAGAATGCTATTAGTTATGTTTAAAATGATTAAGGCAATGAATTACGAATTTTCAATCCCCGTACGCGTATTATTTCTTTAATTCTGTGAATTCCTTTATGTTTAAAGTTTGATGACATTCATGTGGAGTCAGTTGTACATGCATGGTGAGTGTTGGTAGTGTGTAAAAGAGTAATGATAGTGTGGAAAAGAGTAATGATTGTGTGAAAAGAGTATGAGTTTGAGTTGTGGTTGTGGTTGTGGTTGTGATTGTGGTTGTGGTTGTGGTTGTAGTTGAAAATGCGGAAGAGGGTGTCTTTGAAATGCGAAGGTGGCAAATATGGACACTCCCTGACGCCCATGGAAGCGTTAAAGTGTGTGAAGCCGAACTTGGACACTCACTGGCACCCATGGAAGTGCTAAAGTGTGGCCTATGGACACTCCCTGATAACTCGAGTCTGGATACTTGTGAGGGGGTTGCCCCGGTATTTGCATGGCGGTTAGGGTATTCAAAGTGTGAGGCATTGGACACTCCCTGGTACCCCGGACCAAAGTGTGAGGCAAACTGGACACTCCCTGGCGCCCCGTTGCTAAAGTGTGGCTATCTTAGTATTTCAAAGATACCAGGAGTAGGATAGAGGGTTGTTGGGTGTTGTCGAGAGAAAAGAGTCGGATAGATGAGATGGTGCATTGTTCTCATACACGGTCACATATGTGTGAAATTGTCTTTTAAATAATGTTGTGGTTGTTTTCTAAAACGAGCTCTTTATCATAAATATAAACTTGTGGTATTTAAATGGAAATGGGAAAAAGGTAAATGAGTATGTTTTTACATTCAAAGTATTGTTTTTAATACTCACCAGCTTCTTGAAGCTGACGGCGTTGATGCGTCCTGGACATTCGTGTCCAGGCTTTGCAGGTAATAATCAGGATGAACCGTATGATTATGCTAATTGAGATCAGTTGCTGAGAAGAGATGTTACTTTTATATGTTTTATGTTTATGTGCTTTAAGATATGTTTTGGTTTTGTAATAAGGATGACTGTAATAGACTTTAAGTATTGTTTTATTTTCAAGGCGGTCTGTGCCTTAGTAAACCCCGTACCATAGGATGTAATAAGTTAGAAAAATTTTTATGAGCCCTGATTACCCTACTCTGATTAATGGTTTTATGTTGTTCGACGTTTTGGGACGGAATCGATCCTTCAAACTGTCGCGACCTACGGGTCCATAAAGGAAATTAAACGCTTTCCATATTCATGCTACGTCGGGGCGTGACAGGATTTGGTGGTATCAGAGCCATAGGTTTTCTAGATTGACCAGGCTCAGTTATTCAGGCCATCGATTAGTGACATAGGTTACCCTTAAGTTTTACTAAGCTATACAACCAAGTTCTAGTGTTAGTTTAGTACGGATTACCCTTAGTTCAGAAACTAAAATTCTAAGTTGGTTTTATCATAGAAATGATTACCCGTTTGTCTTGTCACATCGACAAGAATGATAGCAATTTCCATATACCTTCAGACATATCCATTTAGGATTAGTCGAGATAACCATAACTTATGATGCCCCTACAGACATATAGTAGCCGAGTTTCTAAGGAGTTAAAGCATACCATAGCCCTCATTAATAGCTTAGGCACTGACCAACTTCCTGAGTCAAATCTCGGAACAGTCAGTATGGCCCACAACCCAGAGTCTAGAGGATAAGAATACGACCTCTTTGCTATTAGACAGCCCTAGTTCGAATACGAGTATTATATGTACTTAATATATATTTTATTATATGCTTATGTGATAATACGAGTATGTGATATAGTGATAAATACTCCTTTGAAAATTTTCGTCATAGTACTGTTGCATGCATGTTTCTCATTCTACTACCCCTATCATGCATAGAATGGCTGGAAGACCAAGGAGGAACAGAAATCTGATTGAAGGAGCGCCCGAGGCTGCCGACCCCACGGGAATATTTGAAGCTTTTATCAGACGTCTCGAGAGGGTTAGTAATGCGAATGAAAACCAACGAGACCGCCAGACGGGAGATAAGCTGCTGGAGAGATTCCGTGCGCTCAGACCCGAGCAATTTGCGGGTACCACGGATCCCTGGAAGGCGGAACAATGGTTAAGACAGATGGACCGCATGTTCGAAGCTGTCCAATGCAACGAGATGGACAAGAGGAGGCTGGCTACATTTCAACTAACCGACGCCGCTGCAGATTGGTGGGACACGGTCATAGCCACTATCGGGAACACCGCTGCTATGGGGATGACGTGGACGGCGTTCAAAGGGAGATTCCTGGAGAAGTACTTCCCGGCTACGGAGAGGCACAGAAGAGAGAAGGAATTTATAGATCTGACGCAAGGAACCAAGACGGTGCAAGAGTATACCACACAGTTCGAGAGGCTGTCACGGTTTGCCCCGCACATGGTTGATACTGAGGAGAAGAAGATCCGGAAGTATAACCAAGGGTTGGCACCGCAGATTTGTCGCCTGACTCTCTGCCATCTAGACAAGACGTTTGAAGGACTAGTCGGCCTGGCTACCGATCTGGAAGAAGATGCTCGAGTATATCGCAAATAATTTGAATTCCGACCGCCTCAGAGGGGTAATTTTGGGAATAGACCACCAATGAATCGTACCCAAGGGCAGAAGAGGAACTTTGACGGAAGCAAGAAGGCACAAGCTATTACCTATCCGACTCAACCCCGAGTAGGAGAAGGAAGTAGTGGCGTAAAGTGCTTCAACTGTGGCAACCCTGGACATGTGGCTCGGGACTGCAAGGCACCAAGGCGTGCTGCTCAGCCAGGAATAGTCTGCTTCAACTGTGGTGAACCAGGTCACATCAGCAGGTTCTGCACTGCTCCTAAGCAAGCGACTTATGGGCAACAGGGTCAGACCCGCTTGAATGCTGTTATTACTGATGCCGCTGGATATGATGGAGCTGTATATGAAGAAGGAGATCATGGAGAAGCTCAACCTGATCAGCAAGCAGTGGAAGGTACATTGACTCTATTTAACTCCCATGTTAGAGTATTATTTGATACGGGTGCTGCTCTATCATTCATATCTGTTAATACAATTCGGAGATTGGGTATCTTACCTCATCGCTTAGAGAAAGCTTTGAAGGCTACATCACCAATAGGAGCTGCGGTCAGTTTAGGACATGTGTGCAAGGATTGTCCCTTAAGATTAGGAGACCGAGAAATCCCTGCGAGGTTGATTGTTCTATCGATGAAGGAGTTCGACATAATCCTAGGAATGGATTGGCTGTCTCAGAATCAAGTGAAGTTGGATTGTGCGAGGAAGAGAATTACATTCTCCGACAATGAGAATCAACCCTTTGATTTTCAATGTAACCCTTCGGGAGATATGTTCCTCACAAGATGTTTAGCCAACATCGAAGTCGTCAGTACAGAGGTGACAGCTTCATCTATACCTGTAGTCAAGGACTTCGAAGAAGTATTTCAAGACATTTCTGGATTACCGCCCGAGAGAAGTATAGAGTTCTGTATTGAGCTTATACCGGGTACCGTACCGATTACCAAGGTTCCCTACAGAATGGCCCCCACAGAACTACTAGAATTGAAGGGACAAGTTCAAGAGCTCGAGAACCTAGGTTTTGTACGTCCAAGTACATCGCCTTGGGGAGCACCGGTGTTATTTGTGAAGAAGAAGGACGGGACGCTCAGGCTGTGTATCGACTACAGAGAATTGAATCGAGTGACAATCAAGAACAAGTATCCTTTGCCTCGGATCGACGATTTATTTGATCAACTACAAGGAGCTACGATATTTTCCAAGATAGACCTTAGGTCGGGATATCATCAGTTGAGGGTACGGAAGGAAGACATACCTAAGACTGCTTTCAGAACCCGATATGGTCATTATGAATTTCTGGTGATGCCGTTTGGATTGACGAACGCCCCGGCAGTGTTTATGGATCTGATGAACAGAGTGTTCAAGCCTTATTTAGATCAGTTTGTCATCGTCTTTATTGATGATATTTTGATCTATTCTAAGTCAAGAGAAGAACACGAGCAACATCTACGGATTACGATGCAGACGCTTAAGGACCACCACTTGTATGCCAAGTTCAGTAAGTGTGAGTTCTGGTTGCAAGAAGTGAAATTTTTGGGACACAAGGTGTCATCTCAAGGAATTTCTGTGGATTCGTCCAAGACCGATGCTGTATCCAACTGGGTTAGGCCAAGCAACCCTACAGAAGTTCGGAGTTTTCTTGGACTCGCAGGCTATTACAGAAGATTTGTTGAAAGGATTCTCTAAAATAGCCGCACCATTGACTGGATTGACGAAGAAGAATTTGAAATTCGAATGGACAGAGAAGCATGAGCGAGCCTTTCTAGAGTTGAAAGAGAGACTCACTACCGCACCAGTACTAGCAATACCCAAGCCTGGTGAGAAGTTCACTATCTTTAGTGACGCATCATATCAAGGACTAGGGTGTGTACTTATGCAAGATGGTAAAGTTATAGCCTATGGATCTAGACAGCTGAAGCCGAATGAGTTGAACTATCCTATTCATGATTTGGAGTTGGCAGCAGTGGTATTTGCACTCAAGATTTGGAGACATTATCTCTACGGTGAGAAGTTTGATTTGTTCTCCGATCACAAGAGTCTGAAGTATTTGTTCACACAGAAAGAGTTGAACATGAGGCAGCGCAGATGGATGGAGTTGATCAAAGATTACGACTTCACGTTGGAATACTACCCTGGTAAAGCTAATGTGGTCGCTGATGCTTTGAGTCGGCAGACTCGTGAGACGATCGCCTCCTTAATGGTTAGAGAATGGCGAGCATTGGAGACGTTGGCAGAGTTGATGTACAGAGTGCTGAAAGAGGAGAAGGACAACTTTTCGGATGTCTTATCCTACAGCCTGTTCTCATTGACCGCATTATTGGAGCTCAGAAAGAAGATGAGAAGTTTCAATCATGGTTCAAGAAGATGTCAGAGAAGGACCCGACAGAATGGAAGGTGGGAATCGATGGAGGGTATCGGTGCAGGAATAGATTGTGCGTGCCCGGTGATGGAGAGTTAAGGAAGGATATCCTGGAAGAAGCACATAAATCAAGGTATACAGTTCACCCGGGAGGAACGAAGATGTATAAAGATTTGAAGAGGAATTTCTGGTGGGAAGGCATGAAGAAGGATGTGGCCGAGTTTGTATCCAAGTGTTTGACGTGTCAGCAAGTCAAGGCCGAACATCAGAGACCGTCAGGATTGTTGCAACCGCTACCTATTCCTGGTTGGAAGTGGGAGCACATTACGATGGATTTTGTAGTAGGATTGCCCCGGTCGCAGCAGAATCATGACGCTATTTGGGTAATTGTGGATCGATTGACGAAGTCAGCTCATTTTATCGCTTATAGTATGACATACCCGGTGGAAAAGATGAGCCGGATGTACATACAACAAGTTGTGCGACTTCACGGTGCACCTGTGACGATTGTGTCAGACCGTGACGCACGTTTTACTTCTGGATTTTGGGAAAGTCTGCAAGAAGCTATGGGAACTTCACTCAAGATGAGTACTGCTTTTCACCCTCAGACAGATGGGCAAACTGAGCGTGTTAATCAGATCATGGAGGATATGCTTAGGGCTTGTGTGATCGATTTTGAAGAATCTTGGGAGACACACTTGCCGTTGGTTGAATTTGCCTATAACAATAGTTATCATACGAGTATCGGTATGGCTCCGTTCGAAGCACTGTACGGACGACCATGTCGTTCTCCATTGTGTTGGGCAGAGGTTGGGGACAAAGAATTGTTGGGACCAGATTTGGTTAGAGAAACCAACGAGAAGATTTCCTTGGTCAAGGAAAGGATGAGAACCGCTCAGAGCCGGTATAAGAGTTATGCTGATCGACGCCGAAAAGATCTGGAGTTTAGTGTTGGAGATCACGTACTTCTTAAGGTTTCACCAACACGAGGAGTAGTACGCTTTGGTCTCAAGAGAGGGAAGTTAGCTCCGCGTTTCATTGGACCGTTTGAGATTTTGGAACGTATCGGGTTAGTAGCTTATCGACTGGCACTACCACCGAAGATGTCTGGGGTTCACAACGTGTTTCACGTGAGTATGTTGAGGAAATACATACGAGATCCCTCGCACGTGGTTAGTTATGACGACATTGAGACGAGTCATAACGTTTCTTACAAGGAGAGACCTGTGAAGATTCTGGATCAGAGTATCAAGAAGTTAAGGAATAAGGATATCCCGTTGGTGAAGGTTCAGTGGAATCACCATGACGAGAATGAAGCCTCGTGGGAAGTAGAAGCTGATATGAGGAAGAAGTACCCGGAGTTGTTTCATGACTAGTTAGTCTTGATTTCGGGGACGAAATCCTGTTTAAGGGAGGAAGGGTGTAATAACCTGCATTTTTCTTGCATTGTCATATTTAAAATTATATATATTTTGTCTACTTTTATCCTTATGTGAAAAATTTATTTCTTGACTAATCTCATATTGAAATTACTTTTGGGGTCAAAATGCAATTTTCATAAAAACTGGCAATACCTGTGTTAAATTTCAAATCTGTATTTCAAAACGGTGGAATTATTTCTTTTAAAACTCAAACTGTATTTTTATAAAATCAGAAAACTATTTCTAACATTAAAATGAATTTTCTGTATTTTTGTGATAAACACCGTGTCACGAAAATACTAGTTTAGGTTTAAAACTGTCCGCGCAGTGTTAAACTTCCACAGAATTTTGGGAGTAACTGATTGGACAAATTTCTTTATACCCAATTATTATTGCTAAAGTTTTCCCTTAGGCCTTGTTTGGCAAATGCTTGTAGTATGTGTGTTGTCCTAATGCCATAAGCTTGATTCCCAAACACACCTTGACCCACACCAACTCCACCTACCCTTTCAATTATCAATGGAGCATTATGAATTGCAAGTGTATATTTACACATCATTGCTGCACTTTCTTTGTAATTAGTGGAGATTAATGGAGAATGAGTGGGATGTTAGGCAAATGTATTCTAAGTGGGAGTTTGAGTATTTATACACCCAACCACACTACACATTCTACACTCCTAACATAGAGAGCTTGAGAGAGTCACATAGAGAGATAATAATTTCAGAATTTGAAGAGCTCAATCCTCCATAGCCAAGCTTGAAATTGGAGATTCTTAATTCTTGTATTTCTTTCTCAACAACTTCTTCAATCTACATCACGGTGAGTATTACTAACTCACTCAAAATGTAACTCATTCCTTATTTACTGATTTAGGTAGTTAATTTTAACAGTAGCAGAATTTTGTTTTCAGATTTTTGTTAGGAAAACGAATGAAATTTAAGGTTCTGCCCGCGTTGTCCCAAGAAAAACTCGATTCTGCACACTTTTCGTCTAATGCAATTTTCTCAGATTTTGCACCGTTTGGGCAAAAAATGAGGATTACAGTAGCAGAAAAAGTATATTAGAAATTCAATCTAATATTTTCTCTTTTAATTTTAACAGTAGCAGAATTTTGTTTTCAGATTTTTGTTAGGAAAACGAATGAAATTTAAGGTTCTGCCCGCGTTGTCCCAAGCAAAACTCGATTCTGCACACTTTTTGTGTAATGCAATTTTCTCAGATTCTGCACCGTTTGGACAGAAAACGAGGATTTCAGTAGCAGTTTTTAGAATGCTATTAGTTATGTTTAAAATGATTAAGGCAATGAATTACGAATTTTCAATCCCCGTACGCGTATTATTTCTTTAATTCTGTGAATTCCTTTATGTTTAAAGTTTGATGACATTCATGTGGAGTCAGTTGTACATGCATGGTGAGTGTTGGTAGTGTGTAAAAGAGTAATGATAGTGTGGAAAAGAGTAATGATTGTGTGAAAAGAGTATGAGTTTGAGTTGTGGTTGTGGTTGTGGTTGTGATTGTGGTTGTGGTTGTGGTTGTAGTTGAAAATGCGGAAGAGGGTGTCTTTGAAATGCGAAGGTGGCAAATATGGACACTCCCTGACGCCCATGGAAGCGTTAAAGTGTGTGAAGCCGAACTTGGACACTCACTGGCACCCATGGAAGTGCTAAAGTGTGGCCTATGGACACTCCCTGATAACTCGAGTCTGGATACTTGTGAGGGGGTTGCCCCGGTATTTGCATGGCGGTTAGGGTATTCAAAGTGTGAGGCATTGGACACTCCCTGGTACCCCGGACCAAAGTGTGAGGCAAACTGGACACTCCCTGGCGCCCCGTTGCTAAAGTGTGGCTATCTTAGTATTTCAAAGATACCAGGAGTAGGATAGAGGGTTGTTGGGTGTTGTCGAGAGAAAAGAGTCGGATAGATGAGATGGTGCATTGTTCTCATACACGGTCACATATGTGTGAAATTGTCTTTTAAATAATGTTGTGGTTGTTTTCTAAAACGAGCTCTTTATCATAAATATAAACTTGTGGTATTTAAATGGAAATGGGAAAAAGGTAAATGAGTATGTTTTTACATTCAAAGTATTGTTTTTAATACTCACCAGCTTCTTGAAGCTGACGGCGTTGATGCGTCCTGGACATTCGTGTCCAGGCTTTGCAGGTAATAATCAGGATGAACCGTATGATTATGCTAATTGAGATCAGTTGCTGAGAAGAGATGTTACTTTTATATGTTTTATGTTTATGTGCTTTAAGATATGTTTTGGTTTTGTAATAAGGATGACTGCAATAGACTTTAAGTATTGTTTTATTTTCAAGGCGGTCTGTGCCTTAGTAAACCCCGTACCATAGGATGTAATAAGTTAGAAAAATTTTTATGAGCCCTGATTACCCTACTCTGATTAATGGTTTTATGTTGTTCGACGTTTTGGGACGGAATCGATCCTTCAAACTGTCGCGACCTACGGGTCCATAAAGGAAATTAAACGCTTTCCATATTCATGCTACGTCGGGGCGTGACATTTGTATTCTTCAAAGTATCACCTTCAAAGGGTATTACAAGATTTGGAAAAGTGAGGAAAGTTAAATCCAAGGTATATTGGGCCATTTGAGATTATTGGAAGGGTTGGACCAGTAGCATATCGGTTGGAACTGCCACCAGAATTATCTAATGTGCACGATGTATTCCATATATCAATGTTAAGAAGATGTGTATCGAATCCTAAGTGCACCCGATGGACCGAGCACTCCCCAACCCCGTGAACTCAGTTCATCGAGGTGCAACCTCCAACTTTCACTCCTATCATGCCCCCCTAATTCATTTTCCTGTATCCACCCCCAGCTACAAAGGTACTCTTTGGGCTATTTTTGCTTTATAAATTTTGTGGAAAAAAGACAAAGGAAATACAATAAATTCGTACGCTAAGTTCAAAACATTTTTTTTCTCCTCATTAAATTCTTCAATCAAACAAAGTGAAAGATAATATTTTCTTTGTTAGCTTAATATGTAAGATAAGTTGAAGATTTCGTGGGAAAAAAAAAAAAGAAAAAAAAAGTAATACAATTTATCCGTACACTAAATTCAAAAGATTTTTTTTTCTCCTCATTAATCCATGAACTAAACATAGTTTTATTTGTTAGCTTAATATGAAAAATAGTGACAAAGTATGAAAAAAGAGAAAATATTATGTGTTAAAAATTCAAAGTTTTGAACTTTATAAGAAAGTAATTATTTCTTCAAAATTCAAATGAAATATTGTGAGAATTTAAGAAAAAATTGTTTCATGTAGATTCTTTTTAGTTTTTAGTATTATTTTAGCATGAAGAAATTTTTCCTTACTAAATTAATGAAGCAAACAAAGGCTTAGGTTTTTCGTTTAAATTTTTTTTATTATTTTGTGAATTTATAAGAAAGTAATTATTTCTTCAAAATTCAAATGAAATATTGTGAGAATTTAAGAAAATATTGTTTCATGTAGATTCTTTTTAGTTTTTAGTATTATTTTAGCATGAAGAATTTTTTCCTTACTAAATTAATGAAGCAAACAAAGGCTTAGGCTTTTTGTTTAAATTTCTTTTTTTATTTTGTGAATTTAGTGAATGAGAAACAATAGAAAAGAAAAAAGAAAGAATGAAATATTATAAATATAACAACTATTTCCACAGGGTTTTTCTAATTGACTTCTTTCTTTCATAAATGATGTTAGAACTTTACTTTATTTTACAATAGTAGTATGAGCCAATAAAACAATACGAGATGCGATTGACAAAATTAAAAAATAATAATAATAATAATACAGTACTTATTTCTCAACTTATTTTTGTCTTCTTATTTTCTTCACTAATTTCATTTCCTTCCATAATTCCATTGATACATCCATTACCCAGACATAACATCAGAGATCTGTTAATTTCCTGTGTTATACTTTAAGGATTTGAATGGTCATTTCAGTATTGACTTCATATTATTGCTGGTATAATAACGGCTGTTATGATGAGTGGTGACCACTTTTTATTTTTATTCGGTAAGTCATTCCATGACCACTTCAATACTTCCCAATAAATATAGCAGGGCATTGATGAGAACATTAAAGACTACATATATCAATGCAATATATTGTGATTTTATTTTTTGAAATCAGACAATTGAGAAGTAAAATCAGATTACTTTTTTTCGTTCTTTTTTTTTTTTTTTTTTCTTCCCCTTTCTTTCTTCCTATTGCCGTGAATTAATCTATAATTATAAATTTTTAGCCAAAACTACAGTGATATTTGGAGAGCATTTTTGCCCTTAGGAACAGTACTTACTACTTAGTTTAGTAGTGCTTTATTTTCGTTAAAATTTCTAATAACAATCATCCTTCTTTTATTTTTAAAAAATAATTCGTGCACCAAAGAGACTCTTTTGACACAAAAATTTTATGAACTTTCTTTAGAAGGGAAAAGAATGGTTGTATTAGCAAATTACAGGCAAAGTAAAACGCCAAAGCGCTCAACAACAGGAAAAAATATAAGGAAAAGTCCAAGGCATGTACGTAGGGGTATATATGAGTCGAGCTGCTTAACAAGTCTTCGCAAATATGTTTAATATAAGGAAAAGGTCAGACTAAGGCCCATAAGTAAGGGTGTGTAGAAGCCGAGTCGCTCAACAAGTCCTTGCGAATATTTTCAATAAGGGTTGGGCTTGGCTTGGCTCGGCTCCTTTGATAAATAAACCGAACTCAAAATCTAAATTTCAGATTCATTTAATAAATAACCAAAGCTCAAGCGTATAGGAGCTTAACTCGGTAAAACTCGTGAGCAAATTTGAATAAGGCTCGTAAGTAGGCTTGTGAAGTAGCTAGCTAGTGAGCAAACTTATCAAGGCTTGCATATATATCGAATATAAATTAAACTATGTAGTTATATGTATATATATATGTGTGTGTGTGTGTATCCTTTAAAAGCGGTGAGCATTGATGAACCATTTTTTGAGCGAACAAAAATATTTTCCATAACTATAATAAAAGTCTGCCAAAGAATTAACGAAGGAAATGCTAACTTAGTGCGTATCATCAAAAGACTAGTTTTAAATGAACCGAAGAAAAAAAAAAAATTCATACCACTCGATTAAAGTGGCGATATTAAACTAATTTTAGTATCTTCGAGTTATAAGTTCAAATTTTGGGATTTTTTTTTTTTTGAGTAAATAATCTTAATAAAGAATCCTTTGCAAGTCTTCTTATTTTCTCTCCCCACCAAAATACTCCTAAACCATTTTTTATATGGCAACTGAAGTTTCAATTCAAAACTCATATCCTCCTAAACCTTCTCTCAAAATTTCGGGTATTTTACCAGGTAATTAAATTACGTAATTTCATATCTTACTGTATTACTCCATTCATCCCTTTTTTTGAGTCCTATATTCTATTTTGGGATGTTCCAAAATTCGTGTCCACTTTCTTAAATTGATATACAATTTTTACTTACTTTCCAAAACTACCCTTCCTTGAAATCTACACTAAGACAAAAACTAAAAAAATTAATGTAATGATTAAGAGTAATTGTGAAAAGTAGGTGTAAATTCTTTTTATCCCCTTAATAAATTGAGTTTTCAAAGGTGGACTCAAAAAAACGGACAGAGGAAGTAATTATTAAATCACTCCAAAATCTTCATTGTCTTTAACGGATATAATGTCGCATAGATTAATGTTATGCGCTCTCTCTACTTTAGAGGATTATAGAAATGTTTATGCACCCTACTGAAGTGACAATAACAGTAATTAATCAACCAACAAATATGTCAACACTAGTTTCTGATAAGTTACTTTATTCCTTATTACCTTCGTTTAATCATATTGTCAGGGAAAGCGGTCTAGAAATTATTGTCCTTTAAATTGGTGGGGCCAGTTGATATGGGTTTCATTAGCTGGTTCTAGTCTATGAAGACATGCCCCAGTTCTTTAGTGCACATTAAAAGAGCAAAAGAAGTTTCAATGGGGGCCAACTTTGAGAACATGTCCTGACTACATGTATTTAGAGTCCTTTGGGTTACTTGATAAATTAAGTGATAAATTGTGAATTTTGAAAAAAAAAAAAAAAAAAAAAGATATTTGTTTTATAAAATTGAAGTATTTGGGTTAGCTTATAATTTTAATATTTAAACAAATTAGCTGAAAAATTAAGTTGAAAAAAGTAGTTTATTTTTCAAATAATCACTTAATTTCACTTTTAAGTTGTTAAAAGACAAAAATGCTCTCGATGCCACTTGAAAACAAAAGAGTTGAAAAATATTTACATGTTGTCTTTTTTTTTTTTTTGTTATTTTATACAAACAAACACTTTTTCAGGTTCTTTACCAAACATTCTTGTTTAAAACAATCACTTATTATTTCAGTTAACCCATCTACCAAAAAGTTTAATATTTAATCACTTAAAAAGTAATTATTTAACACTGAATATTTCAGCTAACCCAAACAGACTCTTAGTAGTAGAGAATGAGAGTTCTTCTCGCAAGGTAAGCCAACGCTTAAGCTGAGAATTTGAGATATAGAGTTATGGGAATTAGGAGGTTAATTAGGGTATTCTATTTCTTATTTTTTATATACTTACACTTAACAGATTTATAAGTTAACTAGTTCTATATATATATATTCAAGTATTTTATTGAATGTTATTGGATAACAATTGGTGTTATTAGGGGTAATTTAGTAATTTAGTCTAGTGGGGGGGCAACATTTATCTATAGCTGCGCTAGTCTTTTTCAGATGATCTGTCACACAAGGACTAAGAGTCTAAAGCTCATGCGGCCTTTTTAGCTATTTCTGAAGCAGTCTTCTTGGGTTTCAAGCATGTTATTTTTTAAGGTGATTCGCTTCTGGTGTGCTTGCCATTGTATGACTGGGAGTCTTGCCCAGATTAGACTTTGGAAACTCTTATTCTCAGTTGTAGGAGATTATTGGGTAGCTCTTTTGGTTTTTGGAATGTTCTCAAAGTATTTAGATATGTTAATAGTGTAGTTCACAAGCTAGCCCAATGAGCTATGAACTGTAATTGTTTTGGGCACATCCCTCATGGTGAGATTCCTCCCTTTGTTTTTGAGTAAGATCTTCAAAGGGGCTAGTGCTTTTTTGTTGCTTTTCTTCTATGGAATTTCCTTTCTCAGCAAAAAAAAAAAAAAAAAGGGTGGCAGTAGGGGACTGGAAATCTTGGACATGGGCGAAACCCAATCCAGCAATATTGCATGATCATCTGTAGTGGGTAGTATAAACTTTAGGGAAAATTAGCTTAAGTTTAATGTATAAAGAGGAAAAACTTACAATGGTGTAGTGACTAAACGGCACTCACAAAGCCGTTTGGCAGAAATGACGTAGTTTACATATTTTACACCCAAAACAAACCAATAATAATAATAAAAAAAAGAACCCTTACTGCACACACTGTGTCGTTTGGGTGTGGCACGACACAGTGTGTGCCGTGTTAGATGTTTTCCAATGATAGACGGTTTTGTTTATGTTACGTGGTGTCTCGTGGCACACTGTGTGCTGTAACTTTCATATAATAGCTAAACTTACCCGAATATTAACTTTAAATTTTACTAATTTTTAATCCTTAAATTTGTTGTATACCCTACACCATTGTAAATGCACAATGCTAAATTCCACTAAGTTTAATGTGTTGGAATTTGGGGTACTCGAAAAATGAATAAGAAACAATGAAATACAGAAAAAGAACTTCAAAGATCGAGCACGTATTAAATACGTTGTCCGAAAACAAAGTTACGCCCCACACATGGTTGCAAGTGGACTATGACGTTTTTGTCTTGAGGATACTACGATCTAAGTTAATAGAGGCAACAATCTCTATTAACTTCTGCAGAATTTGTGTATATAAATTGCTCTCAAAAGACTCAAGAAATTAGGTATAAGAAGAGACCAAAACTGGACATAAACTCCATGAACTATATCTAAACTAACTAGCATACATGTATATATAGAGGTGTCTATAGGGTAAGAGACATGTCTCTACACAAATGGTTGTGTCCCAACACCCTTAGAACATGTCTATGTATGTAAATGCACGTTTAGAAACCAATAGAACAGATATACATCGTTCAAATTCGAAGTTGAGACATGAAAAGTCGCAACTTTCCAGTTCTGGGCCGCTCGACCGGTCGAGTTGACCCGGTCGACCGGTCGAAAGCCCCTCTGAAACTTTCTCAAAACTTTTTCCAGTTCTGGGCCCGCTCGACCGGTCTAGTTGACCCGGTCGACCGGTCGAAAGCCCCTCTGAATCTTTCTCAAAACTGAAGCTAAGAAATTCCCGGCGCTTTTGAATAAATGCCGTTAATTCCCGGCGCTTCAGGACAAACGCCGTTAATTCCCGGCGCTTCAAGACGAACGCCGTTAAAACATTATCTCCTCATTCACACCTCAATTTTCTAACAATCCCCCACATGTGAATGACATGGTTTTCTAAACATGACTCAATAGACGATAAAAACAACGAGAGCAATTAATGGACTTGTGATGCATTAGGAGAGTGTCTTTTGGACTTGAACTTTCCCTTAGCGAATACCTAATGGACTTACTCGTTGAAGCGGTGTACATTAACGTATTGAACCGACCAACCTTTTAGTGTAAATCAACATTAGATACCACACACCACTTATCCTTATACACTTTAATTCATTCGGTTGTGTTCATTTTGGTCTTGAACAAGATCCTATGTTCATGAGAGCTCTTAGAGAACCAAGCCTTTGAAATTCTCATAGAAGCGACCCCACTTCTTTTCTCATATAGGTGATATAAATTTAGAGTACTAGCACTTACTCATCAACATCATTAAATGTAACAACATAACCTCAACAATTTTATTACACACCAATTCAATATACAAGAATGAAACCATTTATTACAAATGTGTGTTTACAACATGAACTTCCCCAACTAGTTTGCCTATTGAACCTAGATCTTGGGATCTCCAGTCAACTAGGTTAGGTTTCCGCCCGGTATGTTCAAAGTATTGGCTTTAGGCCCATTCCTTTCGTAGTATATTGAACTTGATCTCTATGCAATCCTTTCGTTAGAGGATCCGCAATATTCTCTTTGGACTTGACATAGTCAATCGTTATAACACCACTAGACAACAACTGCTTGATCGTATTGTGTCGTCTCCTTATATGCCTTGACTTGCCGTTATAAATGGCATTCTTAGCCACGGATGACGCCGCATTGCAATCACAATGCACAACTATAGCTGTTACCGGCTTTGGCCACAACGGAATATCTTCTAGGAAGTTTCAAAGCCACTCAGCTTCCTCACCCGCCTTATCCAAGGCAATGAATTCCGATTCCATCGTTGAACGTGCTATACACGTTTGCTTTGTTGACCTCCAAGAAATCGCAGCTTCACCTAAAGTGAACACATACCCACTTGTGGACTTGGTTTCTTGACTGTCCGAGATCCAATTAGCATCAGAGTATCCCTCTACCACGGGTGGATACCGTGTGTAGTGCAAACCATAGCTCATAGTATGCTTTAGATACCTTAACACTCTAATAAGAGCATCCCAATGTTCTTTTCCCGGATTGCTAGTGTATCTAGCAAGTCTCCCCACCGAATAAGCAATATCCGGTCTTGTACAATTCATAATGTACATCAAACTTCCAATAACTTGAGAATATTCAAGTTGAGATATGGCAACCCCCACATTTTTCCTCAACTTGCAGTTTGCATCAAACGGCGTTAAAGCCGCTTTATAATCAAATTGTCCAAACTTCTTTAATATTTTCTCAACATAATGTGATTGTGTGATACGATATCCATCGAAAGTCGATTTTACTTGCACACCAAGAATAACATCGGCTTTACCCATGTCTTTCATGTAAAAGCTTGAGTTTAACACCTTCTTAGCTTCATTGATAACCTTCTTGTTGGTACCGGTTATCAATATGTCATCAACGTATAAACACATGATGACATAAGAATCTTCAAATTCTTTAACATATACACACTTATCGCATTCATTGATTTTAAAACCATTTGCGATCATGGTGTGATCAAACTTCTCGTGCCATTTCTTTGGCGCTTGTTTCAAGCCATAAAGAGACTTAACAAGTCGACACACTTTGTGTTCTTGTCCCTTTACAATGAAACCTTCCGGTTGTTCCATAGAGATCTCTTCATCTAGATCTCCATTAAGAAACGCTGTTTTTACATCCATTTGATGTAATTCTAAGTTATAGACAGCGGCTATAGCGATTACCATCCTAATGGATGTAATCCTAGTGACCGGGGAATAGGTATCAAAGAAATCTAATCCCTCTTTTTGTCTATAACCTTTAGCTACCAACCGAGCCTTGTACTTATCAATAGTACCATCGGTCTTGAGCTTTTTCTTGAATATCCATTTGCAACCAATTGGTTTACTTCCCGGAGGCAAGTTAACCAATTCCCATGTATGGTTTTGCATAATGGAATCCAACTCACTATTTACCGCTTCTTGCCAATATGGCGCTTCGGGTGTACTCATAGCCTCATTAAAGGTTTGAGGATCCCCGATGGTAGCTAGTGTCACAAAATCCGGTTCAAAAGAAGTAGCTTTTCTAGCTCTCTTGCTTTTTCTAAGAGCGACATCGGTTTCTTCTTGATCACGAGGATTAGACGAAACATCTCCAACACTTCTTTTAGGAGTTGAATTTTGTCTTCCTTCTTTAAAAGGAAAGATGTCCTCAAAGAATTAGACATCCACCGATTCTATAAACGTATTAGCATGAATATCTACATTATCGGATTTAACCACAAGGAATCGATACGCAGCACTGTTAACAGCATATCCAATAAATACACAATCCACAGTTTTATGTCCAAGCTTAGTCTGTTTTGGAAGCGGAACTTGTACCTTAGCTAGACACCCCCACATTTTCAACTTTTTATAGGAGGGTTCTCTACCTTTCCACACTTCATAAGGAGACTTGTTAGTCTTCTTACGTGGAATCCGATTTAGGATCACATTCGCCGTGAGAATGGCATCCCCCTACAAATTATGTGGCACTCCTGAGCTATTTAACATAGCATTAGCCATTTCCTTAAGAGTTCGGTTTTTCCTCTCCGCTACACCATTTTGTTGCGGTGTATACGGTGCCGTAGTTTGGTGAATTATGCCATTAAGTGCACAATATTCGGCCAATGGAGTTGACTCGTATTCACCTCCCCTATCCGACCTCACCATTTTAATTGTGTTTGAAAGTTGATTTTCAACCTCGGCCTTATATGTCTTAAACATATCTATGGTCTCATCC
The DNA here is from genome assembly GCA_033977485.1 of Hydrangea macrophylla. Taxonomy (NCBI): domain Eukaryota; kingdom Viridiplantae; phylum Streptophyta; class Magnoliopsida; order Cornales; family Hydrangeaceae; genus Hydrangea; species Hydrangea macrophylla. Next base: position 78,275,978 of record CM066984.1, on the reverse strand, counting down.
TTTGAGTGCAATAAATAAACATAACAATATCTACTTTTATCAGCTATGAACGTAACGAAATATTTTCTTCTACCTCTTGTTGGAGTTAATTTTAAATCACATAAGTCCGTATGAATTAAATCTAATAATTCACTTGTTCTATCTATGGATTTAAATGGTTTTCTAGTAAACTTAGATTCAACACATATTTCACATTTATGAGTTTTATCAATTTCAAATTTTGGTAATAGTCCTAAATTCGTCATCTTATGCATATATTTGAAATTAACATGTCCAAGCCTAGAATGCCATAAACTACATAACTCAACAATATAAGAAGAACTTATTTCATTCTCATTAATATAAATTTTAGGAGTACAATTGACTTTGAAGAGCCCATCACACATATAGCCCTTCCCTACATACATTCCACCCTTAGTTAATACAAATTTATCAGATTCGAAGACTAGCTTGAATCCTTTCTTGCTAAACATAGGACCCGACATCAAATTCTTTCAAATTTTGGGTACATGTAGCACATCTAGGAGAGTCATCACTTTGTCGGATGTGAACTTCATTAACACATTCCCTTTGCCTTCAACGGTTGCAGCCGCGGAATTTCCCATATAAAGCCTCTCACCACCTTCCAACTTTATGTAGGTAGAAAACATGTTTCGATCTCCACAAATATGCTTATTGGCCCCGGTGTCTATCCACCAACTCTTTGAGTTGGTCACAACACAAGTTTTCATGATTACCGCCGCAAGATCGTCGGTGTCCATCATGTTTGCTTGGTTAGGCTTTTTGTTCCCTCCATTAGATCCCTTCTTATTTCGACAATCGCTTGCGCGACGCCCGGGTATCCCACAAACCCAACAATTCCCTTTGATTTTCTTGGATTTGTGGTCCTTGGAATTATTATATGTAGACTTCATTTTGCTCTCTTAGTATTACTTTTATTTTTAACCTTTGAAGACTCACCTTCAACAAGATTTGCCTTAGACTCGATAGATCCTTGCAGCCCATTCTTATCTCCTTTCCGGTTGTCTTCCTCTATCCTTAAACGCACTACCAAGTCTTCCATTGACAATTCCTTGCGCTTGTGTTTTAAATAGCTCTTGAATTCCTTCCACAATGGTGGTAACTTCTCAATGATTGATGCAACTTGAAATGGTTCACTAATAGCCATTCCCTCCACATGAATTTGGTTGATGATGACTTGTATCTCTTCTAATTGCTTAACCACCGGAATAGAATCCACCATTTTGAAGTCTAGAAACTTTTCCACAATGAATTTCTTAGTCCCCGCATCTTCCGTTTTGTACTTCTTGTCTAGAGACTCCCAAAGTTCCTTTGCACTTTCAAGGACAGAATAAACATTGTAGAGAGTATCCTCCAACCCGTTTAAGATATAATTGCGGCATAAGAAATCGGAGTGATTCCATGCTTCCAAAGCGACTTCTTGTTCTTTGGCGGCATTTTCTGTAGGAATCACCGGTTTTGCCTTACGCAGAATGTGTGCGAGGTTGAAAGTAGTGAGATAAAATAGCATCTTCATTTGCCATCCTTTGAAGTCTTCCCCCTTCAACTTTTCAGGCTTCTCGGCATGGGTGTTCTTGACAATGGTTGCAACTATTGTTGATGTTTCTCCGGCCATCTTTCAAGTATAATAACTTTGTTTTCGATTGTTGGAATTTGGGGTACTCGAAAAATGAATAAGAAATAATGAAATACAGAAAAAGAACTTCAAAGATCGAGCACGTATTAAATACGCTGTCCGAAAACAAAGTTACGCCCCACACACGGTTGCAAGTGGACTATGACGTCTTTGTCTTGAGGATACTACGATCTAAGTTAATAGAGGCAACAATCTCTATTAACTTCTGCAGAATTTGTGTATATAAATTGCTCTCAAAAGACTCAAGAAATTAGGTATAAGAAGAGACCAAAACTAGACATAAACTCCATGAACTATATCTAAACTAACTAGTATACATGTATATATAGAGGTGTCTATAGGGTAAGAGACATGTCTCTACACAAACGGTTGTGTCCCAACACCCTTAGAACATGTCTATGTATGTAAATGCACGTTTAGAAACCAATAGAACAGATATACATCGTTCAAATTCGAAGTTGAGACATGAAAAGTCGCAGCTTTCCAGTTCTGGGCCCGCTCGACCGGTCGAGTTGACCTGGTCGACCGGTCGAAAGCCCCTCTGAAACTTTCTCAAAACTTTTTCTAGTTCTGGGCCCGCTCGACCAGTCGAGTTGACCCGGTCGACCGGTCGAAATCCCTTCTGAAACGTTCTCAAAACTGAAGCTAAGAAATTCCCGGCGCCTTTGAATAAATGCGGTTAATTCCCGGCACTTCAGGACAAACGCCGTTAATTCCCGACGCTTCAAGACAAACGCCGTTAAAACATTGTCTCCTCATTCACACCTCAATTTTCTAACATAATGAACACACTTACCCGGCGGCCACTGCAGATGCTCTGAGGGAAGAAGGACAATGCCGCTTGGAAAGCTTTATCGTCAAGTGCGCGATTATGAAAGAACTCGAGGAAAATGAATAAGTAACCTTTTTATTTTGCACTAAAAACAAAATTATGGTTTTGTAAATAAACTTTGTTGTCTTTCACAAGAAGAAAATAGAAACTAGCAATTTAAAAACGTATTAATGTAAGTCTGAAAAACAAAACTATTCATGGGTCACCTTTAAGCTTTGCGTAATATATAGACTCCGTATCAATAGAATTAAAAATGTCTTTCTTATTTAGACTATTATTATATTAATCACTCATCTCTCATTCGGTCGATTTATTTTTCAAATCAGGAAATGCTATCTCCATTGTAGAAGTGACAGATACACACACACACATATATATATATATATATATATATGAGCAAATTTCACTGACCTGCCTATCTTGAGTCTCTGACAATTACAGGGACCTCTCATGTATTTTTAAAAATTAAACTCACCTCCCTTTTATTTTGAAAATAACTGTTATACCCTTGGACAAATCATCAAAAAAATTATCTACTACCTTCTAAAAATATATATATTAACAATTATGAAAAAAAAAATTAAAAAATCATCGACAAAATTTCAGTATATACAAAATCAAGCTTTTACTAATTTTTGTTTTTAAAAAATATCAACAGTAACTTTAAAAAACCTAAAAATCATCAACAAAATTATCTACTACCACTTTAAAATGAAAAAAATAATAACAACAATGAAAAAAAAAATCAACAATTTTAAAAAAAAAATTAATAGCTCTATTGTATTTTTGTCTGCTTTATATTTTTAAAATTGAACTTGCTCCCATTATTGTGAATGAGATGCTCTAATGAAACTTAATTAGTACAAGCCTTGTACGGGCATTGCCCTAGTGTGTATGTGTGTGTGTATATATAAGTGTAATACCCTGTATTTTCAATAATTATTTATGTACAGAGATTCTATATACTTCCCTTGATCATATGTAAAATTTTATCTTCGATCGATCGAGGCTCTTTCGAGCGATCGAGCTTTTCCAAAGTTCAAGCGACCGAACCTTGTTCAATCGATCGAAACCCTACCGACCTAAATTTAATACGTGGTCCCTACTTCAATCGATCAAAGCCCTTCTTTAATCGATCTAACTGGTTAATCTGAGTTTGAGCGATCGAAGGACGTTCGATCGATCGAACGTGTAATCATTTGAAATTCCAGGTTTCCCGCAAACACAACCACCTGCTCCCGTCCCCTTCTATATATATATGATTGTGCTCACGTGTTGAGGGAATTGCTGAACTTGAGAGAGCTAGAGAGTATTGTGTGGTTATGTTGTATATATTATACACAAACCTCCATATATCTATGTATATATATATATATACACACACATATAGATATATACAGTCAGAGAGAGACAAAGAAGAAGAAAAGAAGAAGGAGAAGAAGAAAGAGGCAGAGGAGAGATAGAGACGAAGAGAGGAGCAGAGAGAGAAAGAGATGAAGTCATTGAAAGTCACCAAGCCTTGCCAAACGCTCCCTTACAATCTTTTGGTGAGTTCCAAACTCACTCGGTAGCTTAGTTATGATGTTTTACATATTCTGTACGTTTAAAATGGATCCAAACACCCCCTAATAGACTCTGACAGTACACTACCAGAATTTGGAGAAGACGAAGTTCGAGATTGAACCGAGTTCAATCGATCGAACAATCCTGAGTCTCAATCGATCGAAATGACTTCAATCAATCGAGACCTCCTTGACTTCAATCGATCGAGAACACTTCGATCGATCGAACCGCACTTTTTTCAAGTGATTGAGAGGACTTTAATCGATCGAATCTTAACAAAACTTGGTTGTTTCTTTTAGTTTATAATCTATAACACATTATTGTTTATTCGTTGTTTCATGGTCCTATTATGCGATATTATGGATTACGAAGGTAAAGGGATATGATAATAAGATCAAGATAATGTGGTGAGTAACGTAGTCGGGTTCAGAACGTTAGTAATAATAGGATGCGATAACGAGATAAGTTGGAGATAATAATGATGGGTAGCATTGGATAACTAGGGAGTTAGTCAGTGAGATGTTAGTTATTTTTTGAGGTTGTGTGAGTCGAGCTAATGATTCGCTCCGGTTGAATCCGATAAGTGAGTCAAAAGGATTTGACCAGGATTGTGGAAGCTATGGGTGTACAGTGCTCGCAAGCGTTCTTAAAAGCGGTGAACAAGAGTAGTTGTGACACGCTCATCATTTGTATTTACTAGAGCTATGTATGTACGATACTCGCAAGTGTTCTTAAAAGCGGTGAACAGTAAGAGTTCTTAAAAGCGATAAACAAGAGTAAGGGTACGTCCATAGACTAGTCATTATATGAGAACAATGTATTTTGCTCGCAAGAGTTATTAAAAGTGGTAAAGCGGTAAACAAGAGCATTAAGTATGTCGTGATGATATAATCAGTTTGAGAAAGTCAGTCGGATTTGGTACAATCAGTCTTAGAGTGGGAAGATGATGAGAATCGATTATTGATGTGTCTGGATAAAAGATGAAGAAATATATTTAGTATCACTGTTATATATTGTTTATAATTAGTGATTACGTTATTTCTATGAGACTGTGTTAGTTAGTTCTCATTCAACTTTCAGTAAGCTGAAGACCTTTATCGCCTGGACATTCCCCGTCCAGACTACCCTGTCCCTAACAATGCAGGTGATGGAACATACGATAATGGTTACTACTCGAAGTTGGATTATGCAGAAGGTGGCCCCACTGATGCCAATTATGCTGGGGAGGAGTGTTATGCTGACGACTATTCTTATGCCTGTTGAAGACCTGAAGATAGTTATTTAGTTTATATTTCTGTTGTTCTGTTATACTCTATTTTGCTTTAGTTGACGGGTACTTTGGCATATGTTGTCTCCAGACCTGTTGTGATCATGTGGACCACACTTTGATGTTTGTCATAGTGATACTGTTTTTATATTTCAGTTGTTTCCTGTTCCTGTTTATCTTATGTACTAGTACTATGCGGTGTGGATAATTAGTGACTTTCACTTGTCATTCCCTATGGATCCAAAAAAGAAATTAATTTTTCTCTATTTTTGCTGCTCCGAGGCGTGATAAGATTTTTGGTATTAGAGCTTTAGGTTGTGATACTTTCGTTCACTATACGTTCTACACCATCTGGTTCTAGTATTTAAGATTTTCTGAGATGAGATATGATAAGCTAAGTTCGTCCTTCCTGACGATAGATAGTTTTCTTTGTAGGTTAGCATGGATCTAGATTTCCACCTGTTCGTAGATAACTCTTTTGGCGGTCATGTTATTCATGTCGATACCGTGGAGCTAGCCATACCGGAGATTTACCAGAGCCACATTCATCAGACAACTAGTAAATACTTGGAGGAGAGGATGTGGACTTCTCTCTATGTTGTGGGCATGACATACCCGAACGAGATATGTATGGATGCGTATTACTACGCTATGACCTGAGTAGCCATATACCAGGAGATGGCTAAATTGATCCAGAGTAAGCCAAAGGTGGACGCAATTGAGTTGAGAGCGATTTTAGCCGGGCCTGTTCCACCAGAGCCTCTAGTTGCACCATCACCTGTAGCCCCACCATCACCAGTACCCGATGTACCAACTCCAGAGCCTAAGCCAATTCAGGGTGAAGAGGACCTAGAGTCAGAGGATGAGAATCCTGATGAGGATATTAACGGGGATGGAGAGGAAGAGCCGATGGATGATGAGGACCTAGTAGAGGGGCAGCCTGCAGACGACGAGGATGACGATGAGCCAGAGGATGACCCAGAGGAGCCCGAGTGTGTTCCTGAGGAGGATTTTGAGCCCAAGGACCCAGTAGAGGATCTAGAGGACCCTAGGCCATTGAGGCAGATGTGGTGATAGAGAAGGATGTTCTTGATGAGGAGATAGTTGTACCAAAGGCACCTATTATACTTTATTTACCAGTCGAACCTATTATGCATATAACAGCCATGGCCAATATGGCAGTAGGATAGATAGCTGAGATGGTAGCTCAGCTAATTGGTTTTGTTATGGAGGAGGCTACCATAGCAGGACCTCTTGATATAGCTAATAGATTCACCGCAGTAGCAGTCGATGTCGCCAACCAGACGATAGCAAATGTGATGGAGGATGCTGAGGCAGAGGACGTAGTTGAGGATTGGGATATAGGAGTGGTAGTCGGAGATCTTTCCACACCTGTTGAGGATGCACCCCTTGAGGAGATGGATATCGATTCAGAGGATGAGGCACCACTAGCAGGATCAGATGCTGACAATTTTTTAGTAAGGATCTGCAGGGTTCAGTTTTTATTAGTTTTATATTAGGACATGTTGTCCACCAGTCGATTTGGGAGCTTAAGAGATAACTATTTTACCAGAGCTTTGTATAGATATCATCAGTAGTAGTGGTAGTATTGTTACTAGCTGACCTTAGTACTATTGTAGCCCTTGTCCCATATGATACAAATTTTGACTAGTGTGTACTGTGCATTACATCTTTTCATATATATATATATACGAGCAGTACTTTTGCTATAAATCATGGTGTTTTTGAGTTATGTGTTGTTTAGTAGAACTATTAGTTCCTGTTGCTTCTCGTTCTATCTTGTTTTCATTTCTCTGAGAAGACGTTCAGCTTATCAATAGGTCTTTTGTAGGTGCACCTCCCTAACACATTATGGTAGGACCTTTGAGAAATCACCAAGCGTGTATTGGAGCACCTATTCCAAAAGGAATGGACCCATCTGGAGTTTTTGAAGCATTCATGCAAAGGATAGAGCATGTGGGGGATACATATAACCTTGGTACCAATCAGTGACCTGTTCAACCCCCAGCGGCACCGTTTCAGCCAAAGCAAATAGGGGATAAGTTATTAGCAAATTTTCGTGGACTCCGCCCCGAGAAAACCCTGGCAAGCCGAATAATGGATAAGGGAGATGGAATTAATCTTTGAATCACTAGAGTGTAGCGAACAAGAGAAACGTCACCTTGCTACGTTTGTTTCAGCTCATTTTTGTTACCGCAGATTGGTGGGAAGCCGAAAGAGCTACAATAGGAGCTGAAGCTACAAGGAGAATGCCTTGGGGGACATTTCGAGAAAGATTTTTGGAAAAGTACTTCCCAGAGGATGAGAGAGATCAACAAGAAAAGAATTTCCTCAGTCTGGTTCAAGAAGGAAGGACCATCCGAGAGTACACAATACAGTTCAAGCGTCTATCTTGATTCGCCCAGCATATGATAGACATTCCATAGAAGAACGTGAAGAGATTTCTATTAGGGATATATACTAAAAGCCATGCTTTATGTTGTTGATTTATTATTCATTCAATAAAATCAGTTATTCCATTTTTATGAGAATCTGTGTGGACAATGTTTGTATTATATTATTTATTTAATATTATGCATGCATGTCTTTCATTCTACATAGTAGGTGATTTGGTGAGTAGAGTTCGGCTTACACACGGAAGATCAGATCATCAGATATTGTAGAATGTAAGATTTTGGTTTACAGTCTTAGATGGGATTGGACACACCATCGATAGGACTGCAGCATGGTGTTGTAGTAGGTTTGTCTCGACTACGGGAAACGGTATTGTTTCAACTCACTATGCTGGTACACTTGTGTTTTGAACGAGACCGACTTGGGGTAATTATCTTTATACTGACTTATAAGATAATGAATACCTCATGGCTATTATGAGTGCTTATGCTCTAAGTCCTAAGTTAATTTGTAGACACGTGCATTTGATATTTACACTTTGATCCCTAAAAGGGTGAGATCCTTAAATGAGTCAATATCTCATTAGATTGGGTGACAATATTGATTGTGTGGTGGATATAAATTAATGATGCAATCCATGTCTCAATTTTGGGATTGATGATATCCCCTTGAGAAAGCTTATAAGTTTTGACTATGTCAAACCCTGCAGGTAGATTTTGTATCCGACATATCAGATAAGTTAAGCAAAGGATCTCAAGGAATTTTAAGAGATTAATTAAATATGATTGTCAGTAATTATATTTAATTAATGGATATCTGTAATCTTAACGTGGGGAGATAATAAGCATTTAATAACATGGAGCTCAAAATATATTCTTGAGATAAGGGTAGGAGTGCAAATTATAATTCTTTAGTGGTATTTATTATAATTTATGGAAATAGAAATCTGATTCAGTTCGAATTGGGGTTTCCTAATTCCATAAAGAATCCTATTCCTTATTGACTTCTTATGGTCCCTATCGTAGCCTATATATATGTTGCTTGGGCTCTCCTCTCAGTTTGCGTTTTTCCATAAAGAGTATTATAACTCGGAATAGAAAAGAGAGCGTAAAAGAGGGAGAGCAGAAAACAGAAAGGATTTTGATAGAGCCCACACTCATTTGAATATTCTGGCAGTAGAGGAATACGGTAGAAGATCGTGAGCTGTTATCGAGCCCTTGTTCTCGATTCGTCTACTACAACAATCCGTTTTGCAGTTCAAAGTAACCTTAGTTCCGCCCTTGTAGGGTTATTGTAGCTTTCACATAAATTTTGAAGTACCAACTTATACGCACTATAAATAGATTCTGGGAACGTAGTTTTCCTAACAGTGGTATCAAAGCCAGGTTGATTCTGCGTATGGGTTGGACGCAATCATGTTGTCCAGTAATACAGATCTTATGTGTGCATTGATGGATGGATAGAACGTAGATCTGTGCTAACCCTTGTTTTGCAGCGTTCTTATTCCACTATTATGGTCACTGGTTTTGTGTGATTGGATCCCACGATGATTTTATCCGTGGTTAATATTACTGTTTTGATATAGCATGTGAACTCCTTTATGGAGGCATGGGATTTGTATGTATTGGATCCCACGCTTGATTGATGCGTGGTTAATTTACTGAAAATAAATAGCATGTGAACTCCTTCATGGAGGCATAGGGTTTATGTAATATATCTCAAGTAAATCCGTGAAGATGGTTCGTGAGAGCAGTTTCCGAAAGCAATCTGGAAGCTGTTTCAGAAGGCTATTTCAGAAAATAGTTTTGGAAGGCAATTACTGATGGTAGATCAGATTTAGCTTCCGGGGCATTGCCCCGGAAACCCCGCGGGGGGTGCTGCCCCCTCGACCCCTGCAAACTGACCGGGCAACTCGACCCCTATGCGTAGTGGCGACATAGAGTTAATTGGGTTCAATGAAGATTTCTTCACAAGATTTGCAGCTTGACCATAATAGTGGGATTCCTATTTTATTGTAGTTTCCTTATTTATGTGTTATTGAATGATTATTATTGTTTCATGTTTAATGAATAGGACAACATGGATAATTGTTCCTAAACCTATTTCAGATGTCTAGCTGCATGTTTAATTAACATTAATTTAAAATGATGGACAACTACATGTGTATTTAAAAATAAAACTAATTCCATATTTTGAAAACGTAAGTACTTATTTTTCTAAAATCATGATAATAGAATAATTTTATTATCTACACATGTGTGCTTGAAAAGTAAGGATGGACTAATCCATGTCAAGTATTCTATTATTTTTTATTAATTAAATTAAAAAATTTTTTTTAAAAATTATAACCCTCAAAATTTTTTTTTTTTAAAATTCTAAATGGGAGAGGGAATTTATCAAGTATAAATCCCATGGTCTCCATCACTGGTTTGTAGATGATATGATTAATTTTGTGTGATGGCTCTAGTGTCATCCTCCCCATCGGATGTAGTTGATCATGCAATCATCGGTACAAACTTCTTTAAAAGAATGTTTTGGGTGATTGTTAGTGTGGGTCACCTCTCCATCAGAGGTGTTCCTCACGGAACTCTTGACCTAGAATTAAGTGATGGTATACACTTAGCTATAAATAATAATATCCTCTCTATCTGAGTCACTGTTGTTATTTATAGGACCAAAGCAAGTCAGCAGTTTAATTTTACTTGGCAAGGTACATCGCCTGAATAGTAAAATTAAATGGCAATTGCCTATCTGAATAGATAATGGATAGTATATGGCTTCCCATCGAGTCATACTATTCGCGGTGTATCAGGTTACTGGCGGATTCTTTTCAAATATGGTAGAGGGAACCAATATTTTCAACTCGAATCTATAGTAATTTTTTGCCCAAACGTAATTATTTATATTATGTGATTCTCAGGCTTTTAGATGGGTTCTTTCAATTCACTCGGTGTTATACTTAAAGAAAACAAACTTACTGGACCAAACTATATAGACTAAAAAAGGAATTTGGATATTGTGTTAACTGCTGAAGAGTACAAGTTTGTGCTTACTTAAGAATGTCCTGAGCAACCTGGTGAGGGGGTAACCGCTGAGGAAACCCAGGCTCACAAGAAATGGGTCAAGGCTGATGAGATGGTGCGATGTTACATTTTGGAATCTATGTCGAAGGTTCTGCAACATCAACATCAGTCAATGGTCAGTGCCTATGACATGATGGAGAGCCTCTGAGAGATGTTCGCGAATCAAAGTCGTGCTGCTAGGCAGGTTACCATGAAAGACTTGATGAACACAACCATGGCTGAGTGGACGCCTATAAGGGATCATGTTCTTAAGATGACATATCTTCTTAATGAACTAGAGATCCTTGGAGCTGAAATCGACAGGGAAACCCAGGTTAATATCGTACTCCAGTCACTGCCAGAGTCTTTTAAGCAATTTCGCCTCAATTACAACATGAATAAATTTAAATATACTTTGGCGGAGCTGCTTAAAGAACTCCAGGCAGCTGAGGGTCTCAACAGAAAGTCAGGGACTACTCTTGTGTTTAAGAAAGGTTCTGCTTCAAAGCAAAAATGCAAAAAGAAAATGAAAAAGGCTCAAAAGAAGGCCGCAGGTCCTCTGCCAATCCAAAGGCCAAGAGGACAACCGGTAAAGCCTAAAGGCAAATGTTTTGTTTGCAAGCAGCCAGGACACTGGAAGAACAATGTCCGGTTTATCTTACCAGACAGAACAATCAAGGTAAATCTCATTTACTAGGTGTTGAATCGTGTTTAGCGGTCCGATCTACCAGTACCTGGTGTGTAGATACGGGAGCCACTGATCATGTATGCAATTCTTTGCAGGGGTTCCAGGGGACCAGGTGGCTAAGTGATGGAGAGATTTATCTATATATGAGAAATGCTACGAGAGTAGCAGTAGTTGCAATATGAGATCTACATCTTAGTTTTGGTAGAGATAGGATTTTAATATTAAGAAATTGCCTTTTTGTACCTTCTATTAAATGGAATTTTAGTTTCAATTTCTAGTTTAGTAAAGAATGGATATTCAGTCCATTTTGATAAAATAGTAGTTAGTAAAGAAAATAAGCGTTTTATTTATTCTAGTCAATTGGTGGATGATCTTTATATTATAAATTCTGTCTCTCCAATATTGCAACTTAATGAATTGAATAACACAAATTGTTTGCTATTTAAGAGAAAAAAACCTTCAAGGATGAACCAAACGCATCTTTGGCACTTACGCCTTGGTCATATTAATTTGAAAAGGATTCATAGACTGTTTCAAAATGGGCCATTAGGTTCATTGGAAGTGGAGGCATTTCCAGTCTGTGAATCCTGCTTGGAAGGTAAAATGACCAAGAGGCCGTTCTCGGCCAAGGGCTATAGAGCAAAATAGCTGTTGGAATTGGTTCACTCTGATTTGTGTGGTCCTATGACTGTCCAAGCAAGAGGGGGATTTGAGTACTTTGTCACTTTCATCGATGATTACTCAAGGTATGGGTATATTTATGCACAGAGATTCTATATACTTCCCTTGATCATATTTGAAACTTTATCTTCGATCGATCGAGGCACTATTGAGCGATCGAGCATTTCCAAAGTTCAAGCAATCGAACCTTATTCAATCAACGAAACCCTACCGACCTGAATTTAATATGTGGCCCCTACTTCAATCGATCAAAGCCCTTCCTCAATCGATCTAACTGGCCGATCTGAGTTTGAGCGATCGAAGGACGTTGATCGATCGAACTTGTAATGATCATTTAAAATTTCACGTGTCCCGCAAACACAGCCACTTGCACCCCTCCCCTTCTATATCTATGGTTGTGCTCGCGTGTTGAGGGGGTTGTTGAACTTGAGAGAGCTAGAGAGTATTGTGTGCTTGTGTTATATATATTATACACAAGCATCGATATATCTATGTATATATACACACATATAGATATATATATATATAGTTAGAAAGAGACAAAGAAGAAGAAAAGAATAAGGAGAAAAAAAAAGAGGCAGAGGAGAGACAGAGACGAAGAGAGGAGCAGAGAGAGAAAGAGAAGAAGCCATTAGAAGTCACCAAGCCTTGCCAAACTCTCCCTTACAATCTTTTGGTCAGTTCCAAACTCACTCAGTAGCTTAGTTATGATGTTTTACTTATTCTGTATGTTTAAAATGGATCCAAATACCCCCTAACAGACTCTGAAAGTTCATTGCCAGAATCTGGAGAAGACGAAATTCGAGCGATCGAACCGAGTTCAATCGATCGAACAACCCTAAGTCTCAATCGATCAATGACTTCAATCAATCGAGAATGCCTTGACTTCAATCGATCAAGAACACTTCGATCGATCAAACCGCACTTTCTTCAAGCGATTGAGAGGACTTCAATCGATCGAACCTTAACAGAACTTGGTTGTTTCTTTTAGTTTAAAATCCATAATGCGTAATTGTTTAATCGTTGTTTCATGTTCCTATTATGCGATATTATGGATTACGGAGGTAAGGGGATACGATAATGAGATCGAGATAATATGGTGAGTAACGTAGTTGGGTTCGGAATGTTAGTAATAATACGATGCGATAACGAGATAAGTTGGAGATAATAACGATGGGTAGCATTGGATAACTAGGGAGTAAGTCAGTGAGATATCAGTTATTTTTCTGGGTTGTGTTCCGATAAGTGAGTCGAAAGGATTTGACCAGGATTGTGGGAGCTATGGGTGCATAGTGCCCGCAAGCGTTCTTAAAAGCGGTGAACAATAAGTGTTCTTAAAAGTGGTGAACAAGAGTAGTTGTGGCACGCTCATGGTTTGTTTTTACCAGAACTATGTATGTATGATACTCGTAAGCGTTCTTAAAATCGATGAACAGTATGAGTTCTTAAAAGCTGTGCACAAGAGTATCAGTACGTCCATAAACCAGTCGTTATATGAGAACGATGTATTTTGCTCGCAAGAGTTATTAAAAGCGATAAAGCGGTGAACAAGAACATTAAGTATGCCGTGATGTTATAATCAGTCCGATAAAGTCAGTTGGATTTGGTACAATCAGTCTTAAAGTGGGAAGATGATGAAAATCGATTAATGATCGATGTGTCTGAATAAAAAAGGAAGAAATATATTTAGTATTACTGTTATATGTTGTTCATAATTGGTGATTACGTTATTTCTATGAGACTGTGTTAGTTAGTTTTCACTCAGCTTTCAGTAAGCTGACGACCTTTATCGCTTGGAAATTCCCCGTCCAGACTACCCTGTCCCTAACAATGCAGGTGATTGAACCTACGGTAATGGCTACTACCCGGAGTTGGATTATGCAGAAGGTTGCCCCACTAATTCCAGTTATGCTGGGGAGGAGTGTTATGCTGACGACTATCCTTACGCTAGCTGAAGACCTGAAGATACTTATTTAGTTTATACTTCTATTGTTCTGTTGAACTCTGTTTTGCTTTAGTTGACGGGTACCTGGGCATATGTTGTCTCCAGACCTGTTATGATCCTGTGGACCACACTCTGATATTTGTAATAGTGATACAATTTTTATATTTAAGTTGTTTCTTATTCCTGTTTATCTTGTGGACTAATACTGTGTGGTGTGGATAATTAATGACTTTCACTTATTCCCTATGGACCCAAAAAAAAAATTAATTTTTCTCTATTTTTGCTGCTCCGGGATGTGACAATAAGACTTCACTGAGCATGTTTTTTTTTTTAAAAAATAGTAATAAAACAGACAAAAATACAATATAACTATTCATTTTTTTTAAAAAAAAATTGTTGATGCTTTTTTTTTTTTCCATTATTGTTATTATTCTTTTTATTTAAAGTGGTCGTAGATAATTTTGTTGATGATTTTTTATGTTTTTAAATTATTATTGATATTTATAAATAAAAGAGTGATGCTATACTTCCCAAATTTCTTTCCCAAAAGTGTTTCCTTCACATGTGGTAGTAACCCAGTTCATTTTGATTGGTTGTGATCTAACAGTTGTTCAACTATGGTCCACTTCAAAATCTTTTGGGATGAAAATTTTGGAAGCATAATATTACTCTAAATTAATGTTCTAATATCTTTTACCTACTACTTGGACAAAAAAATTAAACGGCTTAAATTAAAAGACTAAATTTGTAAACTATTGTAAGCTAGGCTAAAGATTATAAAACCTAAATTTGAAATTTTTATAATTTTTTTTGGAGCTGCAAATTTTTTTAAAGTTAGGGCTAAAAACTATAAATCTAAATATGTAAAATTTGCTAATGTATATATAATTTTATCTAATGCGCGCGCACACACACGGTCACACAAATACACACACACACACACACATATACATATATATAATGAGATAAGGGGTAAATTGGTAATCTTACACTTGAAAAGTAGGTAGAGGGGAGGTGAGTGTTTTTTTTTCCAAATTAGAGGGGAGGTCCGTGTAATTATCGTATACCTCAAGGGAGATCAGTGTAATTTTGCCCTATATATAAATGCCAAAGTAATGAACCTGTAAACAAAGTAATTCTATATGATTATATCCTAATATTACTTAAATCAAAGTAATATAGTAAAAATTCACGACGAAAGGTCATATGCGTGGTATGAGTCCCAACTTGAAAAATGTAAAAAAAAAAAAAAAATTACTGTTGACTGTTGGTTTTTAGATTTTTTTTTGGGATAGAATTAGACAAATCGAATTAATTTGTTAACTGTAAAAAAAGACAGAAATTTTCGATTTGGAGATGGAGGTCAAATTCACACTAGAGCCCTTGTTTCTCATATAAAATCTCACTTAAAATCAAACTTGATACTTCTGTAGTTCTGTGCTCCAAATTAAGGGATTTTTTTTAAAAAAATTCTAACTATTTAAGGAAGTTTAATTCATGTGGTGAAAAATATTAACTTTTCAATATTGCACGTTTTTTTAGTTTAAAATTTGAGTAATGCTAAGTACACTTAAAACTATCCATTTGTTGATGTGGATTTTCAAAATTATTCATCACTTATCAAATAAAGTTTCAATTAATTTCAAAACTGTCATGACACATCAGCAAATGCATGATTTAGGTATTACGATAAAGTGTACCTATATGTCATACTCTTTAAAATTTAGTGTTATATCAAATAAAGAGTGAGAACACCTTAGATAATATATATAAGCGATAATATTTGAAAAGAATAAAGTTCCAACATACCGTCTCATTGCATTATTCCATCTAAACAGCTAATATATTACTTGCGGTGACTCTACAGTACATCCTAATAATTTTGAATAAAAAATATTTGTTCTCAAAATAAGAAATATTTATTCTCATTCAAAACAACTCAGAAAAAATCCTTTTTTTATCATAGAACAATATATATATATATATATATACATAATACGGAAACAGATGTTTTTTATCACACCAAAACAAAAACAAAAAATGGGGTTGTAACTAACTACAACCAAATGTGTCGTGTCACTACTGCCTACCATTGTGGTTTTGCATTTTTTCCATCTAAATTCTTTCATAGACCACAAACAACTATACTAATTAAATTACTTGTAAAAATAAAATAAAGAGTGTTACATCAAAGAATCAAATCAAGTCTGAAATGTTGCAGTGCAGTAGTCTTTGCATGGTTCATGTCCATGTCCCTCTTTTAAGCCTTAACCCTACCATGCACTGCATGAGCCAGTGGTAGGGCTTCGATCAATTCGTAGCAAAAAAACATAATCAGACGGCACCCATAGCATTTTATCATAACATATACTCCGTATCTGTATATATATATATATATATATAAAAGATATGTATATAAGTCGTACCGTTCCTCCCAAAAGCATCCGCCTGCACTGCACGGTTTGATTTGACATTTTGACAATTCTGTAATGACACTCACGTACTTCTCAGCTAATATATATATATATATATATATATTTTGTGTGTGTGGGTGTGGGCCCTGTGGGGGGTGGGGGTTGTGTTTTTGTGTGTGTGTGTGGGGTGTGTGTGAGATAGGAGTCTTAGATTTAATAATATTATGTTTTTTAAATTTGCACTTTAAATAATGTGACAGTGGACCGATTGTAGTGCCAGTTCAACATACTCTAATTAAAATTTAATGACCTCACAATGGACCGACTATCACATTAGAATGTAAATTTTGGGATGTATTGGATTAGAAAAATCAAAAAGTAGTAAGGTAAATTAGTATGACCTTCCTTAAAATTTGCTATAATATAAACTAGTCTCGCTAGTGTGACAAAATTTTACTCATCTCCTCCAAGGTTTATGTTGTGGTTACACTTAACCCCACTTCCCCAAAGACTATAGAAAGTATAAAAGAGAGAACCTCTATGATACATTCTAGCGATTTATAATGATGTATCATACTTTACAATATTTTGACACAACTTTGATGTAAAATTAACTTTGAAAAACTACAATTTTTTCGAGAAAAAATTAATTAGTTTTTGAGAACCACTACTTTGTAAACTTTGTAACATTTTTGCATTTGAAGTAACATTTCGGAAAAAATAGACACTCACTCCAATTCTATCTTTTTGGATTAGTGAATTCATCTTGGTTGAGCCCAACCAAAAAAAAAAAAACATTTACTCCAATAGCTAATTAAAGATGTAACACCTTGTATTTTCTTTTAATTACTAAATATAATTTTCAAAATTTATTCCTATTACTTGTTTTATTTAAAGAAATTCTTTATTTAGGGTCAAATTATAATTTTAATAAATTTCAGGAATACCTGTGTTGGTTTAAAAATTGTATTTTTAAAATGGTGAAAATAGTTACTTTCAATTCAAACTGTATTTTTTTATACAACCAGAAAATTATTTCCTTCGTTAATATAAATTTTTTGTATTTTTGTGGTGATCACCACGTCGCGAAAATATCAGTTTATGAACGAAAATTGTCCGCACCGCGATTGAACTCTTACAGATTGGGAATCTCTATCAATCGGGATGTGACATGTGCTTTATGTTCATTTATGTTAATTGGGGCCTTAAGCTAATTTTCCAAACACTACATATTGATCCCTATTAATCCTAGCAAGTCCTAAACCTATTGGAGTATATACATACGTATATGTAATCTATTATATACATATATGTATGATGTAAATTATGTACTTATGTGTATATATCATTTTGTAGAGTGAGAAAGGTTGTACTTGGAGCCCAAGTTCATCAAAATTGATTTTCTTTATAAGCTTAGTATAAACACACATTCTGGATTAAAAAAAAAAAAAATTGAAGAAAACCAGAGAGAAAAGAGAGTTCAGAGAGTTAGTTATAGAAATTTTCTAGAGAGAGAGAGAGAGCGCTTGATCACCATAGCCAAGCTCAAGTGAATTTCTTAATTTGGTCTTTCTTTCTAAACAATTACTCTTATCTTCTATCTCAGTGAGTATTATTAACTCACTTCAAATGTAAATTATGCTTTAGTTGCTATTCTTATTAGTTTAATTGGTAGTTGCCATTGTTGATTTATTATTGAAGCTTGAAGCTTGAAAATGGTGATTTCTAAAACATAACCAAAATGGGTTTTAATAGATAATAATGAAAGATTACAGTCCATAGATATCATGTTTAAAGTATTAGATCTTAATTTATTCTTATCACGACGTATATTGAAAATGAAATTTCGTCACCTCTTGATTTTTCGTACAATTCTAGAGCTACGGTTCGATTCATGTTAATTCGATCGTAAATTCGCGATCCATGTGGAAAAACGAAGAGAATCATATATTACATGACTTGTTTGATTTCAGTTTACAAAATGGGTAAAAATCAACTTTTAATTTCGAAACTGAGGAAGAAGACAGAGTGGTAATTGATTGCCAACATATCCAATCGATTTCCACTATTGTCAATCGATTGACATTTTTTTTAGCACTGAAGACTTTTAGTAAAATGTTCATAACTTCCTCTAGAAAACTCAAAAACGCGCACCGTTCAAAGTGTTGGAAACTAGACTCAAAGACATTTCTTTTGATATGTAATTCATCCACAAAAAATTATAACTCATTTTTAAGGGTATTGCTTAACAGTGGACATGCTTGTGTACTAATAGCTGTAAAAGCATATTAAAATATTCTTTGATAAATTTACCTGTTGTTTCATATATGACTTGATAATTTAGATCGTGGGTGTTCACTCAATGATTCTAAGTACGTTTTATCTTGTTAATAAAGAAAATGAAAACAGGTTATAAAATCAAAATTTGGATACGTCAATTTAATCAATAATAATAAGCTGTTCCAGAACCCTGTTTGAAAGATTTAGTTAAAAAGAAAGATTAAAGTCTTGATTTCTCATACGCTAGTCAATACTGCTTTTCAGAAATTTACATCCTCTGTATAAAGTTATGAGACATGCATGTTTGAGTCTAGTTGACATGCATGGTGTGAGAAGGTGAGTTGAGAAGAGTTGAGGGAATGTGTTATGTGAATTGCAATCCCAATTATCCAGGTCGACACAAATATGGCAGGTTAATCGGGAAGGATTGAGCCCAGGTTGACTCGGATATGGCAGGCCAATCAGAGATGTGCTTGATGATGTCAAAATCAAGTTCTTATTTAACCCTACTAAAACGTAGTACAATGGAAATAGGGTGTCGAGTCCACAGGGATTGGAATGCAACAATACTTGGTAGGCGCTTAATGACTAATTATAATGCGAGGAGTAATTAATAAACTAAGAAATAAAATTGAGTCTTTTCGACTTTGGTTTTAATTCAATTTGTGTTAAATTATACTACAATGACTATTTAGAAAATGGGAATTAACTTTGAACAAGCTAAGTTTAATGAAAAATTTAGGATTTTGCAAATAGAGAAATTGAGGTTGGGGAGCATTCCCCCACCTTGGACCAAACAACACATGAATTACATGCTTGTAGCATCTTCTAGGGTAGAAAATTCCATTGAGACAAACCATCAAACATGTGGTAGTCAACCTATATGCTCGATAGAGGTTTCAATGAAATACATGAGGCTAGGTTTGAAATCCAAGAATTTAACAACTTATAATGCTTGACATTGTAAGTGGGGTTCTAGAAAATCAAACATTGCACACCTGAACTCTATAAATGCTACATCACATGAAAATCCTACATTAAAGCACACATGGGTCCAATGGTGGGTTTATGATCCCCAGCCTACATGATTTAGCTACTCATAACTACAATGACATTAATATTAAAGAGAGGGAAATAGAGATTATACCAACTAGGGAAATCCACAATAAATGCCATAGCAAATCCAAGAAAAACTTCAACAAATACTTCACTCATTCAATACATTTACTATTCTCTCTCTCTAACACTAAATGGAAATAGATGTGGGTAGATGAGGAATAATGGGGGAGAGAGATGAGGGGATTAGAGAGAAAAAGAGTTGGCAACCAAAAAAAATACAAGTAAAATAAAAGCTAACCCTAAATAAAAACAATCTCTAACTATATATACCCCATACACAAAATGGCAAAGTTGTAATAAAAAGAGGGAGAAATCAGCAGGAGTGGATCGATCCCTTCATAATGGCGGATCGATCCGCCTTTCTTCTGGGCTGTTAGTATCTTTTCGAGAAACTGCAGATCAATCCCCTCATATTGGTGGATCGATCCATTTTGGGAGTTCTGTTGCAGAATGTTACTAAGGAATCGCTGATCGATCCCCTTTAAAGTGCGGATCGATCCGCCTCTTTTTGAACTGATATTAATTTATTAAAAAACACGCGGATCGATCCCCTCATAAACGGCGGATCGATCCGCCTTTCTTGAAATCTCTTCTTTGCCCCTTTTTACTTCATGAATGCTACAAGGGTTGGGTTTCACTTCACCCTGAGGGAAAAGGTAAAGGACAAGGTTTCTTTAATAAGCCGTTCTCACGAGGTTCCGGTTTTGGTTCTAGTTCATCAGATCAAAGGGGAAGTTTTTTCTCTGGGGAAAGTCGTCCACTATGTTCAATTTGTAATTGTCAACATGGGAGTGTAAGCTATTTGACACTTGTATGTAATATCTGTAGGCATAAGGTATTGTGGACACACGGCCTCCGTGAGCCCACCCCCGGTTTCTACTTCCGGGGTTTCGGAATTGATTTTCTTTTAGTTTTGAAATCAAAGTTGATTTGAAGAAAAGAAGGTCTGTTGAAAACAGATACAGAGTTGCCACTTGGTCTTTAAGGAATCAAGAAACCTAATTTTGACTCACCCAAACGGATAAAGGGTACCGGCCTTTCATAACCAAAGAACTTGGCTCAGAATTTTGGTAGGAGAGAGGAAGGAGCCTTTCTCACGACTAAAATACCCTCAACTCGCCCCGTCTCTCGACGGGCCTCAATTAGCATCCAAATAATCATCTTATACTATGTTTTGTTCGACAGTTAATATTTATGATAGGTATATTACATCACATAAGAAACTTGAAATAGAAGATCTAAAGATAAGATATCATTCATAAGATCTAAGCCAAGTATCACACAATGCAAAGTGAAAGATCACACAAACAAACCTAGGAAAAAATTATCTAATCACATATCAAGTAATAAAGTTTTCCTAATCTAAGGGGACATGGATTGTTCTTGAAACAAATAATCAAAAAGATCAAAAATATGCTTAGCAAGCTAGAATGATGCATTTTAACCTTTGAGGAAAGAAGACCTATCAATCCTCGGGATGGATGAGAAATGAAGATTAGATCGAGGGGAAACATGAACGTATGATCAAGTTCATTCCTTATAATCTTCTTAGATTAGGAGTCACAAAAACTCCAAATCTTGCATGGATGCAATGTATGATCCCAGAATGTTCAAAGGTTGTAGTGTGTTTGTGTACATGGACTTTCTAAAGTGACTTAGAAGTCTAGAGTATGCATGAATGAATGAAGAAAATCATCATAGGATATGTACAAATGTAGTATGGACAACTTCCTAAGATATGAACTAATTTGGAGTACATATAAGCATCAAATCAAAGAATGAAAATAAAAGTATACTTGCTATAAATAGTGGACAGAACAGTGAGTTGACTTTGTGGAAATTGAAAAGTAGGGAAAGAAATGTTTTCAATGCATGATTTTTGATGGAGATCATCCTTATTGTGTCTAAAAAACAAATCAAAAATTCAATCTTCAAAAACTATTACAGATTGAGAGAAATTATACAAACAATAGAGGTTACTCAGAAACAGAGTCCGTACTGTTGACTAAAATGTTGAAAAATCTTAGAAATTGAAAACAAAATATTTGGAGGCCCATATTATACAGAGAGTTCTCTACGACACTGAAGTTCAAGGGAAAAATCATTTGGGACCACTCTCTTTGGAAAAGTTTTCTGGAAAAACAAGTTGAAAGTCAACCAAGCTGCTGTGACAGCAAAAATAGAATATCTGGAGAGAATGATTGAACCAAAATGGAATCTTTCCAAGTGTTTTTATGCCAAGCCAAAAATCATGGGTGTTCTATAATGAGTTAGGAAGACTTTTCAAGTGGTCTTGCATCTATACATTGAGTATTGAGTTCTAGAGAAATCTTTGAACTCAGATCATTCACTGTTTTTGAAGATTTCTTGAGAAAACAAGGGTTTTATTTCTTGAAATAAAAAAGAGGGGTTTATGAGGGGTTTTGAAATAGAGGTTTTGAGAGTATATTTTCAGCATTTAAATGCAAGTTATGACCACTTGAAATATCAACATTGAACTCATATCAAGAACCTCCAAGATTGTTGGAGAGCATTGTTTCCATTTGAGCATAACTTCAAGAGTACTTTGAAAGTATTGAAGTTGGAATCATCATCTATCAAACATGTTTTTGAGGTCAAGAGCTACTATCCATAAGGATTCACTCACCTCAAACACCATGTCATCATCTAGATAACATGTATGCACCCCAATTTTGACCGACCGTCGAATTTAGGAGAGCGTCACCTCCACGTCCAATGATGATAAGGACCGAAAAGATTTGAAGTATTCCAAGCTCTTCAAGAAGTTCTCCAAACGCGATAAAATTTCACAGAAAGAAGAAAATACCAGGTATTTGGGAGAAATCAGGTATAAAACACCATTTTTGGAAAAGATCTTCGAAAATAAGTTTCTTTGAGAAAAAGGAAGAAAGAAAAGACCTAAAAAGGGAAGTTCAACAAAAAAACGGCACACGACAGTATTCCGCGGCACTCAGTGACTGCCGAACGACATTCAGTGAGTGCCGAACGGCATTCAGTGAGTGCCGGCCCGGTACTCACTGAGTGCCGCCGACATTTTCTGATTGCCGTTTGCTTTTAAAGTCCGTATTTTGTGGTACAATACGTATATGTATGCGGATAAAAACAAAAAAACTGATAAAGTAAGGTTGACAAAAATGCGAAAAACAGTAATTTGGCGTGGTGCTTACTGAGGGCCGCGCGGCAGTCACGGAGTGCCGCGGCAGTATTCACTGACTACCGCGAAAGATTTTTGACTGCCGGCCTGTGCAGTAGTCTGTCCATTTTCAGGAAGTACGTATTGTACCACCAAATGGGATGATTACACCTGTCTTTTACTCCGAATTCACTGAAAATACTTGGTAAATTTTGTCTATAAAAGAGGGAGGATCTTCCTTGAAGAAAAAAAACAAGAGATACAACACAATACATGAGAGATAACCACCACTATACTAACACATATTTGAAAGAAAAGAGAGAGTTTGGGAGAACTTGAAGAAGAGTTTGGAAGATCTTCAAAGGAGAGAAACTTTGAGGATAATTTGGAGGTGATCCTCTAACCATAAGTTGTCTATTTACATTCTTCCTTTTCTTAAATCTTTAATCCTCAAACCTTTTTTTTTCTTTGCTCCATTTCTTTTGTTGATCATACTTCCTTCTTGAGACTCTTAGAGATTCTCAATATCTCTCTTGAAATCTCTTGAACATGATCTTTTGAATCCCATGTAAGCTTGTGCTTCACATGGGAATCAAAGTTTGATCATCACTCAATTTCATAGGCAAATAGATGGATCCAAGTCCACACTCATGACTTGGATCCTCTAAATCTTGATGTTTCATGGAATCCTTTTTATATTCCTTTGAGACTCATGAGCATAGTCATGTCCTCATCTCCAATGACCCTCAAATGGTAGGAGAAAGTGGTTTTGAGTCTAAGCTCATCCCCATGGTTTAGATTCCTTATCTTGAGATTTCATGAAGTCCATTCATACTTCACTTGAAATCTATAAATATAAAGGTCTTTAGTCTCCAATGACCATCAAATGGTAGGAGAAGATGGCTTAGTTTAAGTCCATCTTCATGGTTCAATAGTTGGGGTTAACAAATAAAAGTTGAACTTGACAAATGATAACAGTGAGTTCACAAACTGTTTTTGATCAAAGATTTTTAGTTCGAAATCTAACCGTCGAAATCAAGTGAAACCAACGAGAAAGTGTCAACAACACAATATTCTACCACTGTATTTTTTGTTTTAAGGTGGTTTCATGTCTAAAGTGGTTTGGTTGTGAGTTTTGTAAGGACACTACAATCTGTCCAGAGTTTCAGCATAGTAACACTCTTTTGAAATAAGTAAACCAATGCTTTAATAAAGTGTTTGTGACCCAAAATAATTTTTTCTAAGTAGATTAATGTGTTAGGAAGTCACCCTAAAAAGAAAAAAGCATTTATGATATTTTTGCTATTTTTAGAAAATCGTGCAAGAACTCTGGACAGAAGGTTGTAGAATGCTGAGTGATGTCTGGTTTTTGTCCAATTCCCGGAGATCCAACCGTTGAAACTTTGATTTCTTTTTTGGGTTAAAACCTAGACACACATAGGCATCTTGTGTCCAAAATTCATCAAGTTCAAACCACGGGAATCACGCTTTGTCATTTTTTAAAGTTATGATCTGCTCTCTGTAATTCATAAAAAAAACTGCTACTGTTTTTGTCTAATCTTATTTATTTCAACTCAAATGGCCCCCTAATGTCTTGAGACCCAAATCATACTTTGAATAATGATAATTTAGCTTAAATCCAGAGGCTAAGTGACCCAAATTAGTGAATAAATCCATGTCTTATTCTTGTTCACATTCATTCATTCATGTACATTTAATGCTCATGATTAGAACTAGCTATTGAATAAAGTTGGATTTCATGCTTGAAAGGTTTAAGCTAGAAATTTAGGATTGTTATTTCTAACATCACATCTTGTATATCATATGGACTAACCTTTTGTTTTGTAGCGCTATTAAGGTATGATCTCTAGGACCCTCTTTAATTTATTTTAATTTCTCGATTTTATTGATTTTTCAACCTCATGCGCAACACATTAGAATTAGGATCTTGCCTTATATGTATATGTGATTAGAGACTCTTTTTTTTAGGATTTTCTTTTGTTTGTATGCATTGCACGTTTAATATCGCTGCTGGATCCCGGGTAAGTTCTTTTGTTCCCTAGTGCATATCATGTTGCTTGCTACTTGAAATATATGATTTTTGAATGATATTTTATCAATTGCAATTTTACACCCCTTTGGACATGCTTTTTGTTACGTATATCTATACATATATATTAGTTGAGGGCATGTTTAAATTAATAATTCAATTAGAAGGATATTAAGTAGAGGCCTATCACAAGATAGGATGAGAGAGGGTGTTTTAGTCCGACAGGCTCCTTCCTCTCTCATTCCATAATCCCCGGACCTAGTTAATCTCTGGTTTCTAAAAGATCAGTTTGCTTTTAAAATGGTTTCTTAATTTTTCCTTTTAAAAATTAAGTGGCGACTCATTTGTTTTGAATTTGAAATTTAAAAGAACTTTAAAAGAAAAGCTGTGGGTAAAAGAAAGAAAACCTGCGATATCCACAAGTAAGGAGAGATGAACATTTATATAAACAAGCAAGTAAATAGCAATCAATAGATGATAATCAATGTGATATTGGACTTGTAGCTTGGTGTTTCACTCATAGATATTGACATTTGGACCTGGAAGTGGCTTCCTAACTCAAAAATGCTCTAGAATGGTGATTGGGGGGTATTTGAATGTGAAGTATATGAGAGATAATGAATGAAGGCAAGATTAAACTCACTTTCTTATAGAAAATCAGTGGGAGAAGCTCCCTTTCTCTCTTCTAAACCTATCTCTATCTCTCTTTCTCTCTACAACTTTATCAAACTTTGCACTTGGCCCCCCCAAAATGAAGAGCGAAGGGGGGTTTATATAGGTCAATTTGGGGCGGTTTGGGATTTAGAAAGTGCTCCCATTGGTCCCAAACATCTGTGAACAAGAAACTACGTCGTTTTGTCTTTCAATTATTTAATTTGGACCCCCAAAATAAATTACAAGAATGGATTCTGCGGGGGTTGAGTGTCGTCGTGGCACTGGCCATGTGCCACTGTGGCAGTGGCCCAGTGCCACGGCATTGCTCCTCAGATGCCCATAAATTTGTATTTAGGCCCCCAGAGGTTTCGGTATTCGCGAAAAGGCCCTATTTCGTCCGAAATTCATAGAAAATGCGTACAAACTCTAAATTGAGCTTGTGATATACCGTTGGAAAGGTAATGAAGTCTACTTTTCATAAAAAAAAATAGTTCAAAGATAGGTCACTTTGAAAAGTTTTGCAGTATTCGCGATAAAAGTCAATTTGATCGCCTTTTTCACCTTCGGAAATTCATAATAAATTCATTTTAAATCCGAGAATTATGTGCGATATACTGTTGGAAAGCTTTTGACCTCTAGTATCCATGAAAAATGTTTGAAAAATGATACGGTGTTCTGATTTTAAAGTCAAGTTTTTGTCAAACTGTCAAATCTGGGAACCTCTTGGAGCTCCCAGGAGCTGACGTTATCGTCCGATCTTCTTTTTAAACTTATTTTAATACTTTTCTCATGATCTAGAATGATCTCAAAACCTTTTGGCAAATTTGGATGATTTCGGTCAAACCCTGGTCAAACCTAGTCAAATCTAGGTCAAACCGGTTAACGGGGACTTTCGGGGAACTTCCGGGACTTTCGGGGGTCTCTGGGAGCTGATGATTTCATCTAATTTTACTTCAAAACTCATTTTATTACTTTTCTTACGACGTAGTATGTTTCTAGAACTTTTGGTCCAAATCTGGGAGAGTTTGGGCTTTCAGGGGTATTTTGGTCATTCTGAGCATTTTGAGAGATGAAACTAACTTCCAGGAGTCCTTTTTTGAGTCTTTTTCGATCATCATGAACCACTAAGCTATGTGCCTCCTAAATCTGATAGCTGCCAAAATGGGGTGTCTACAGTTTGGCCCTCTTTCGTATGAACTTGCGAGGCAATACATGTCGCAAGTGAGTGCCAAAGTTTTGAAGAGATAGGCCTTTTTGGAGGCTATGGATTTAGGATAAAAGCGTTGCAAAAGATGCAAGGATAATGCTGAGGCTAGTGCTGGTCATGCTCTTTGTGAGCTGCCTACGTATCCCAAGGAAAATCAGACTAGGACGTAGTTCGGGGCACAAAGGAGCAAATCACACATGTACAACAAGACAGGCGGATACTATGCTATGAGGATGATATGCAATGCGTGGATGTGATATGAATTGTGTCATGAGTCCTATCATGCCTAGTATTCTGATCCTAGTATGAGTCAGTGCTATGGGGTGTGTGCCACTCCGAGTGAACTTATGTCGTGCTAGTGTTTCTGACTATGATGCAGTTATTGACCCGAATAGGGACACCAAGGTTTGAAGACTCTGGGTCTTGGAGCAAACTTTTGAATTTTTGAAAGTATGCTTCGCAAGCGAATGTAATCGAATGTGGGGTCCCAGAGGATGTTAATCAAAGATGAAGTTTGACAGATAACCGATGGACATGGAAGCCCTGGACACAGAAACCCTAAGAATTTAAGTGATGGACATGAAAACCAAAGATGTCAAGAGACAAACACGGAAGCGCTATTAATGGACATGGAAGCCCAAGATTTTGAATGAGAATGATGAACACAACATATTTTGAATGAGAGTGATGGTAAACAAATGATGATTAATGGACTGACGATTCACGAATCGAGATGATGAGTAGACAGTGAACTACTGTGACTGTCATGGGTTGGACCAACGGTTGGACTAACCGTGATCAAAAGAACTGACCATACACTAACTAAGGTGAAGAGTCAACAGTGAACTACTGTGATTGTCATGGATTGGACTAACAATGAAGAGTCGACAGTGAACTACTGTGATTGTCATGGATTAGATCAACAGTTGGATTAACCGTGATCAGAAGGACTGACGATGTATGAATCGAGATGACAAGTCGACAGTGAACTACTATGATTGTCAGGATTGAACTAATGATGTACTAATCGAGATGATGAATCGACAGTAAACTACTGTGACTGTCATGGATTGGACTAATGATGTACTAATCGAGATGACGAGTCGACAGTGAACTATTGTGACTGTCATGGATTGGACCAATGGTTGAAATAACTGTGATCAAAAGAGCTGACGATGTACAAATCGATATGATGAGCCGACAGTGAACTACTGTGACTATCATGGATTAGACTAACGATGTACTAATCGAGATGATGAGTCGACAGTGAACTACTGTGACTGTCATGGATTGAACTGATGATGTACGAATCGAGATAATGGGTCAACAATAAACTACTATGACTGTCATGGATTGAACTGATGATGTACGAATTGAGATGACGAGTCGACAGTGAACTACTATGACTGTCATGGATTGAACTGACGATGTACGAATTGAGATGACGAGTCGACAATGAACTACTGTGACTGTCATGGATTGAACTGACGATGTACGAATCGAGATGACGAGTCGACAGTGAACTACTGTGACTGTCATGGATTGAACTGACAATGTACAAATCGAGATGACGAGTCGACAGTGAACTACCGTGACTCTCATGGATTAAACTGACGATGTACTAATTGAGATGACGAGTCGATAGTGAACTACTGTGACTGTCATGGATTGAACTGACAATGTACGAATCAAGATAACGAGTCGACAGTGAACTACTATGACTGTCATGTATTGAACTGACGATGTACGAATTGAGATGACGAGTTGACAGTGAACTACTGTGACTGTCATGATGTACTAATCGTGAAGACGAGTCGACAGTGAACTACTATAACTGTCATGGATTGAACTGACGATGTACTAATCAAGTAGACGAGTCGACAGTGAACTACTGTGACTATCATGGATTGAACTGATGATGTACTAATCGAGATGACGAGTCGACAGTGAACTACTGTGACTGTCATCGATTGAACTAATGATGTACTAATCGATAAGACGAGTCGATAGTGAACTACTGTGACTGTCATGGATTAAACTGATGATGTACTATGACGAGTCGACAGTGAACTATTGTGACTGTCATGGATTGGACCAACGGTTAGATTAACCGTGATCAAAAGAATTGACGATGTACGAATCAATACGATTGTTGGGGATTAAACTGAATTTGCTAGGGATGAAATGACTCTTTTGAGAGCCAATGGAGTAAGTTATTGTACTGAAGATGAACTGAACTTGTTGGAGGAAATCTCTTCTGGGGACATGGCTATTAGGAGTGGACTAGTTATGTGGGAAAGGTGACAACCCTTTCTGAGATGAAAATGGTTTCTTCTGAGGAGCGGATGTGGTTTTGATTGGGATACACCACATTTGTTCAGGGAACTTTTCTAGAGATGACTTTGCTGGGGATGAGAAGATTCTTCTAGGGAGGGGATGGTTGCACTGGGAATAGAGCAAATCCGTTGGGGATGAAGGAAATTTGTGACATAATTTTGGTTTGGCTACTGGGGAACTGGAAGAGGATTGCTAGTGGATCTTGTAGACTGACTTATGACTGCCACTAATGCTCAAGATTCTTGGGGCACTTATCATGTTACAGCCTTGACAAGTGCAGTAATGGTGTTTCAAACTTCTGCTTGTATCCACCTGTTTTATAATTGGGAATCACTTTAAACCCACACATTTAAGACTGTTAGGACAAATGGACTTGACAGGAACAATGATGACAAGGAAAGTTGGATTGGTTTGTATAAACCTTGAACTCTGATACAGTTTTGATCAAATTATTACTGACTCAACCAAAGAAGGATCGACTCAACAGAAGTAACGACACAAAGTGCCGAAATTAGCATAATTCAATGTGTCTTTGTCATAAACGATGTACTGCTTTTTTTATTTGTGCACTCCTCATCTTAATATGATAGCACTTTGCTGATGAATCTGGTTTTTGAAAATTCTTCCCTATTGATCTAATCAATTCTCTACTTCTCCTAGGAAGTGCTTTGAATTAGTGCCTTAGCTTTTAGAATAAAATAGGCTCTATTTCAAAATTTTCAAAACAACTTGGTGACTTGAAAACTCGCCCTTGGTGTGAAGGGATCGTGTTAGGCAAATGGAGTTTGCCCCTAGTTTGAGGTATAGGAAATGGAATTCATAGGCAAACAAGGTGGGTGACCGAAGTTTGCCCCTAGTTTGGATGATGGTTTAATGGAGGCTCTGGGCAAACGAGGTAGGTGACCGAAGTTTGCCCCTTGTATGCAGGGTAGATAGTAAAATTCAAGCAAACGAGATGGGTAGCCGAAGTTTGCCCCTAGTGTGGAAGGTGATTTCTGGCTTGAGGCAAGGACCATGACTTTAATCTCTCATATGCTCATAACTTTTGCCTAGGTACTGGTGAGGTGACCTAGCGAGCTATTTTCTCTCTTTTGTTATTCCTCACCTTGGATTTAGCTCTAATTTTTGCTTAAGTGTCCTTTCGGATTTGTGACCTAGCGAGCCATCCTTATTTTCTTTTTGAAAATCTGCCTACGTACCCCCGAGTAGGGATCAAGTCCAATGTAGTTCGGGCCAAGGCTTTGAAAGAAGGGGGGGTTGATTATGATGGTGTTGACCAAACTGATGCGGTTGCCTACATATCCCCAAGTGGGAATCAGGTCGAGCGTAGTTCAAGGCAAGGTCTTGAAAAAGAGGGGGGGTTGATTATGATGGTGTCGACCGAACCGATACGGTTGCCTATGTATCCCCGAGTAGGAATCAGGTCGAGTGTAGTTCAAGAAAAAGTCTTACAAAAAATTGGTAGAGGGTTTTTCAAACCAATCATCAAAGAAGTTCAAACTTAGGTCACTTGTGGTATCCTTGAATAAGAAGATTCAGTTTCGGTCTCCCTTTTTTTTCTTTTCTTTTCTTTTCTTTTCTTTTTGAGGATTGATCCTTTTCACTTTTGCCTAGCCAGTCAATTTTACTTTTCATGTAGTTGATTCTTGTGAGATCTTTTGATCACAATCTCAGAATTCCAAAATGTGCATGTCAGTTCTTGAAATTTATTTGTGGTCATTTCGAGCCTTTTGAAATGTGTTCTAAGCATGTTCTCATGATGTACCTTGATGTATACAATTCTCTGTATCTCCAAAATTTTCTTTCTTTCATTTTCTCTATCATTTCGACTGGCTAAGGTCAGATCTTGGAAATCAACACCTTTTTAGCTCTAACTTTTGCCTAGGTGCCCTTTTGGGTTTTCAACCTAGCGAGCTTTTCTTTTCTTTCTCTTTTTTTTTTTCTTTTTTTTTTGTTTCATTTTTTTGTTTTGAAAGGAAAGAAGAAACTCATTGAAAGGGTTTGGCTACCATTAAGGACTAAGTCTGTATTGCTTTCAATAGACAGATTGTATGGCTCCCCATTGGATTGGACTCAAGGGTTTGAAATAGTGGAAAAAGGGTGCTGGGCAAGCCCCAAGTCAGTTTCAAGCATGTCTTTTCAAGATTGAGGCAAGAGTATCTTTAAATTCATAAAGTAAGACTATTCAATTCTCAGCTCTTCATCGGTGTCTGCGTGAAATCGATTATGACCTTTTAAGATTCTTTTTTGTTTTGTGCAGAAAAAATATTAGCAGAGTAATATCCATGGTAATTTGAAAAGTGATATTTCAATTTGATGATTCGTGCATTGATGACTGGACACATCAGATTAGGCAAAAATGAGATTTTACTCCATCAAAAGAGAAGGATTACATTACTCGACACAAACTCATAACAATTTGAAGACTGGCAGACTTGATAACAAGACAAAACTTGAAATAGATTCAAAACATAGGATAGACTCGATTTGGTCTCAAATGGAGTGTCGCGGTGACTCGCTTATTCTTTTTATTATACTCTTTCTTTCTTTCTTTCTTTTTTAGCAGAAGTTTCAGACACCATCACTTTACCGCGTAGCTTCAACAATCATTAGTATCGGCAAAAGGGATCATTTGATCGGTTGGTCCAAGCCGAGATAGTAGATGGGATTAGGATGGGGTACATCCTCTATTAGATTTTGGATGTTATGGCGGATGCGGATGCACTGATCAGTGGAATGGCCAAGATTTTGGTGGTAAGCACATCATAGGCTCATGTTGTAGTGGGACGATATGGGATTCGGTAGTGGTTTGTGAGGGAGGAGCTACAGGTGGCCCTTTTTGAGTAGGTGGTCCAAGGCTATGGAAAGGGGAATATCAAGTTTGGAGAATTTGCGAGGGCCTTTGGGCGATTTGGCAGAATGGACTGGTATGGACAGAGGGCGCAGGCCATTGTTTGGTTGCTAACTGCATTGATATCTGGGGGGTCCAGGGAGTAATTGGGTCTCTTGGACTATTGTTGGGGTTCATCATTCTTGAACTTTCCTTCTCTGATAGCATCCTCTATTCTAGTGCCTATTTCAAACAGCTCTTCGAATGTGGAGATGGATTGATAGAATAGCTTGTCGTGGTATACTGGTTACATGTTCTTGAGCAGCATACGTACTTGCTCTTTCTCAACAGGTCTGTGGATCATTTGGGCCACTTTATTTCTCCATCTGCTTAAGAACGCAGTGAAAGACTCATTGATGTTCTGCCTGGTCGTCTCTAGGTCCTGGATGGTGACGTCAAACTCTTGGTTGTAAGAGTAGTGATCAATAAAAGTTCTAGCAACATCATCCCAGACTCGGGTCTTGGAGACTTCAAGAGTTAGGAACCAGGATAGTGCGACATTCTTGAGGATTTGAGGGAACAACATAACTATGTGCTCATGAGTGCATCCCATAGATTGGAAGATGTTCAAACACAACTTTATGTGACTTTTTCGGTTCCCGGTCCCATTGAAGCGATCAATTTTTGGCATTTTGAAGTTCTCAGACAGTTTCACTTTGACGGGTTCGAAGAGGCCTTCCAGATCTAGCATGTAATCGTTAACCTCTTTGCTCTTTCTTAGCACACTTTCCAGCTTGTCTACTTTATCCATCTTTTCTTGAAACTTTTTCTCATATGCAGGTGGCGGGACCCCATGAAACCATTCTTCTTCCCCGTTATTCTTATGTACAACGACGGGAGGTGGTACAAACCCAGCTGGTGGTGGTGGCATGAACCTTACTGGTGGTGGTGAGAATCCATGTGGGTATTGTGGCTACTGCTGTTTCAGTTCTTCCATGAAATTCAAAACATGGGCCATGCGATCAGATTACTGGCTTATGGTTGCTCCCAACTCAGTGACTTTGTTTTCTAATTCTCCCTGATTTATGTTGGAATGACTTAGCGGGCTAATTCTGACCAAATGACTGTTCGAACTTCCGACTCAAGAAGAGGATCCCAGTTGCTGACTTTGGGAATCTATACTGACCTACAGATTCGAGAGGAGGGGTGTATCAGATTCTGATAGTGATGACTAGACAAACAATGACAGTGATGTTAACGAACATGGACTGACTCATGTAGAGACTGACTGAGACAATGTGTGCAGACTGTTGAGAATGATGCATGCACATGAGACAAGCATGCAGATGCAAGCCCTAATCTATATGATGCTCCTACTTCTAACGGATAACAGTTAAGAAAGTAAGGTCCTAGCCATACAGAGTGTGCTAACTTTACTTTCCAGTATGATCACTATGGGAGAAAGAAGAATTTCTAGGATATTTAGGAGATTCTTGGGATTTGGACAGAGTTTTTGAGAGAAACTAGTATATCTGGGCATTTCTAGGTGATTTGGATAGAGTTTCTAGGAGAAACACATATTTTAGGTGTTTTTGGGAAATTTGGATAGAGTTTCTGGGAGAAACTGGCTATATCTGGGTATTTCTGAGAAACTGGACAGAGTTTCTGGGAGAAATTGGTTATTTCTGGGAGTTTTTGGGAGAAATTGGTACATCTAGACATTTCTGGGAAGTTTGGACAGAGTTGATGGGAGTTTGGGAAATCTGGGAGATTTGGACAGAGCTTTTGGGAAAACATGTATATTTGGGTAAGTCGGACAGAGATTCTGGGATAAACAAGTATATTGAAGTTTCTAAGAGAAATTGAGGTTTCTGGGTATTCTGGGGGAAGCAAGAATATCTGGGTAATTCGGACAGAGTATTTGGGGGACACAATTATATCGGAGTTTCTGGAAGAAACTGAGATTTCTGGGCAATCTGGGGAGAAATAGGGATTTCTAGGAAATCTGGGTGATTCGGATAGAGTTTCTAGGAGAAATAGGGATATCTTGATGAGTTGGGCAGAGTTTGGAAGAAATAGGAATATATGACGAGAACAGATGATGATGGTGATCATACTGTCTAGCAAATTTTCATACTCCTGTGTCTTAGGACCAACAAACAAGGTTTGCGGTGTATATCTTTGTAAACATGGAGCAGACATCCTTGTCATGGTGCCTAGGCATGTCAACTCAATGTAATTACATGTGAGTGATTGCCTTGGGAATCATAAGAAAGAGGTTCTATTCTATGCCACATAAGCGTCTACACCGTGCAGGTAATCCCACTAGGGCATACAACAGTTATATCACATTGTCTTATCTGAAAAGATAAATGAACAGTCCTACGAAAGGTTTTACAGGAATCTACATGCAAAGGCTGGGTTTAGTCAAAGAGGGTCCGTTGACGAGAGTTCCAATATATCGTCAGAGAGACAGTACGGAGTTTTTTACTCTTTTTGATATACCTTGGAAGGTACAGTATCAACGGTGACTTGTGCCCTGGCACAGCAAGACCTAAACAATGTTAGCACCGTGTTTCAGATATAGTCGGAGGGGGAAATGCAGAAGTGTAATGCAGTGAACCAGCCACAGTGAAAAGATGATTTTAAGGATGCTTCTTATGAGTCAAACCTCTATATTATTTTGTTTTGAAAATAAATATCCCCAGTGGAGTCGGCAGATTGTGGACACACGGCCTCTGTGAGCCCACCCCCAGTTTCTACTTCTGGGGTTTCGAAATTGATTTTCCTTTAGTTTTGAAATCAAAGTTGATTTGAAGAAAAGAAGGTCAGTTGAAAACAGATACAGAGTCGCCACTTGGTCTGTAAGGAACCAAGAAACCTAATTTTGACTCACCCAAATGGATAAAGGCACCGGCCTTTCATAACCAAAGAACTTGGCTCGGGGTTTTGGTACGAGAGAGGAAGGAGCCATTCTCACGACTAAAACACCCTCAACTCGCCCCGTCTCTCGACGGGCCTCAATTAGCATCCAAATAATTATTTTATATTATGTTTGGTTCGACAGTTAATATTTATGATAGGTATATTACATCACATAAGAAACTTGAAATGGAAGATCTAAAGATAAGATATCATTCATAAGATCTAAGTCAAGTATCACACAATGCAAAGTGAAAGATCACACAAACAAACCTAGGAAAAAATCGTCTAATCACATATCAAGTAATAAAGTTTTTCTAATCTAAGCGGACATGGATTGTTCTTGAAACAAATAATCAAAAAGATCAAAAATATGCTTAGCAAGCTAGAATGATGCATGATAATCTTTGAGGAAAGAAGACCTCTCAATCCCCGGGACGGATGAGAAAGGAAAATTAGATCGAGGAGAAACATGAACGTATGATCAAGTTCATTCCTTATAATCTCCTTAGATTAGGAGTCACAAAAACTCCAAATCTTGCATGGATGCAATGTATGATCCTAGAATGTGCAAAGGTTGTAGTGTGTTTGTGTACATGGACTTTCTAAAGTGACTTAGAAGTCTAGAGTATGCATGAATGCATGAACAAAATCTTCATAGGATATGTACAAATGTAGTATGGACAACTTCCTAAGATACGAACTAATTTGGAGTACATATAAGCATCAAATCAAAGAATGAAAGTAAAAGTATACTTGCTGTAAATAGTGGACAGAACAGTGAGTTGACATTGTAGAAATTAAAAAATAGGGTTAGGAATGTTTTCAATGCCTGATTTTTTTATGGAGATCATCCTTATTGTGTCTAGAACACAAATCAAAAAGCCAATCTTCAATAACTATTACAAATTGAGAAAAATCATATAAATAATAGAGGTTACTCAGAAACAGAGTCCGTACTGTCAACTGAAATGTTGAAAAATCTTAGAAAATGAAAATGAAAACAACACATTTGGAGGTCCATATTATACAGAATGTTCCCTACGACACTTAAGTTCAAGGGAAAAATCATTTGGTACCAAACTCTTTGGAAAAATATGTTGAAAGTCAACCAAGCTGATGTGACAGAAAAAACAGAATATCTGGAGAGAATGTTTGGACCAAAATGGAATCCTTCCAAGTGTTTTCAAGCTAAGCCAAAAATCATGGGTGTTCTATAATGAGTTAGGAAGACTTTCCAATTGGTCTTACATCCATAAATTTAGTATTGAGTTCTAGATAATTCTTTGAATTCAGATCATTCACTGTTTTGAAGATTTCTTGAGAAAACAAGGGTTTTATTTCTTGAAATAAAAAAGAGGGGTTTATGAGGGGTTTTGAAATAGAGGTTTTGAGAGTATGTTTTCAGCATCTAAATGCAAGTTATGACCACTTGAAATATCAACATTGAACTCATATCAAGAACCTCCAAGATTGTTGGAGAGCATTGTTTCCATTTGAGCATAACTTTAAGAATACTTTGGAAGTATTAAAGTTGGAATCATCATCTATCAAACATGTTTTTGAGGTCAAGAGCTACTATCCATAAGGATTCACTCACCTCAAACACCATGTCATCATCTAGATGATGATGAACTAGTAAGTAAATAAAGAAAAATAAAAAAGAAATGAGGTAAGGAGAGATGAACATTTATATAAACAAGCAAGTAAATAGCATTCAATAGATGATAATCAATGTGATATTGGACTTGTAGCTTGGTGTTTCACTTGTAGATATTGACATTTGGACATTGAAGTAGCTTCCTAACTCAAAAATGCTCAAGAATGGTGATTGGGGGGGTATTTGAATGTGAAGTATATGAGAGATAATGGAAGAAGGCAAGATTAGAACTCACTTTCTTATAGAAAATCAGTGGGAGAAGCTCCCTTTCTCTCTTCTAAACCTATCTCTATCTCTCTTTCTCTCTACAACTTTCTCAAACATTGCACTTGGCCCCCCCAAAATGAAGAGCAAAGGGGGGTTTATATAGGCCAATTTGTGGTGATTTCGGGATTTAGAAAGTACTCCCATTGGTCCCAAACATCTGTGAACAAGAAACTACGTCGTTTTGGGCTTTCAATTATTCAATTTGGACCCCCAAAATAAATTACAAAAATGGAGTCTACGGGGGTTGAGTGCCGCTGCGGCACTGGTCATGTGCCACCGCGGCAATGGCCCAGTGCTGCCGCGGA
This sequence comes from Hydrangea macrophylla, assembly GCA_033977485.1. Classification (NCBI taxonomy): domain Eukaryota; kingdom Viridiplantae; phylum Streptophyta; class Magnoliopsida; order Cornales; family Hydrangeaceae; genus Hydrangea; species Hydrangea macrophylla. Next base: position 78,238,669 of record CM066984.1, on the reverse strand, counting down.
CCTGCTCCTCAGATGCCCAGTAATTTGTATTTAGGCCCCCAGAGGTTTTGGTATTTGTCAATAGGCCCTATTTCATCTGAAATTCACAGAAAATGCATACGAACTCCAAATTGAGCTTGTGATATACCGTTGCAAAGTTAATGGAGTCTACTTTTCATAAAAAAAAATAGTTTGGAGATAGGTCACTTTGTAAAGTTTTGCAGTATTCTCGATAAAAGTCGATTTGATCGCATTTTTTACCTTAAAAAATTCATAATAAATTCGTTGTAAATCTGGGAATTATGTGCGATATACCGTTGGAAAGCTACTTACCTCTAGTATCCATGAAAAATGTTTGAAAAATGATACGATGCTCCGATTTTAAAGTCAACTTTTGGTCAAACTAGTCAAACCTAGGATTCCCGGGAAGTTCTGGGAACCTCTGGGAGCTCCTAGGAGCTGACGTTATCGTCCGATTTTATTTTTTAGACTCATTTTAATACTTTTCTCATGATCTAAAATGATCTCAAATTTTTCGGCGAATTTGGATGATTTCGGTCAAACCTAGGTCAAATCGATCAACGGGGACTTTCGGGGAACTTCCGGGACTTTCGGGGGTCTCTGGGAGCTGACAATTTCATCTAATTTTACTTCAAAACTCATTTTTATTACTTTTCTTACGACGTAGTATGTTTCTAGAACTTTCGGTCCAAATCTGGGAGAGTTTGGGCTTTCAGGGGCATTTTGGTCATTCTGAGCATTTTGAGAGATGAAACTAACTTCTAGGAGTACTTTTTTGAGATTTTTTTATCATCGTGAACCACCAAACTATGGGTCTCCTAAATCTGATAGCCGCCAAAATGGGGTGTCAACAGGTACATATAGCAAGAAATAGCCCACAAGCTCGAACCCAGAGTATGGGAAGCATAAATCCAGACATGAGGGAAAAATGCTTTGAATGTGGATAGCCAGGACATCAAGATAAATATTGCCCAACAAGACGATAGCGAGGGATAGGTTCTGTGGCATCAACTGGGACAAAACCAGGGACAAGTGTGGATAAGGGAAAAGGGCCAGAACAAAGACAAGGAAGGTGTTTTCAACTAACACCGGGGGATGCTATAGCTACCGATTCCTTGGTATCAGGTACATTACTCATTTCCTCACACCCGGCGCATGTTTTAATAGATTCAGGGTCAACACACTCTTTTGTTGCACATGAATTTGTTAAACACTTAGACAGCATGTCAGAACCTTTAGGGTATGATTTGTCAATATCGTTACCCTAAAGTAAACCTATGGTGACTTCGTCAATATTTAATGTGTGTGATATCAGGGTAAATGATAGGGTTTTGACAGTGAATTTAATTCCATTGGGCATTAATTACTTTGATGTGATTTTGGGTATGGATTGGTTATCCGTGAACCAAGCAACTATCGATTGTGAACACAAAAGAGTTACTTTTCGACCAATGGGACAAGGAGAGTTTAGTTTTTAGGGAATTGGTGTTGTAGCACCACCATATTTGGTTTCAGCAATTCGTGCATGCAAGTTGTTGAAACAAGGTTGTCTAGGGTTCTTATGTTCAATAATTGACACATGGGTCACAGGGACTAAAGTAAAAGATATTTCAGTTATACGAGAGTTCCTAGATGTGTTTACTGAAGATCTACTTGATGTATTAATTGATCGGGAAATTGAATTTACCATTGAGGTAGCCTTGTGGTCTCACCCAGTATCGAAAACACCATACAGAATGACACCAGTGGAGTTAAAAGAACTGAAGGTTCAGTTACAAGATCTTCTAGATAAAGGGTTCATTCGGCCTAGTGTATTGCTATGGGGTGCACCAGTTTTGTTTGTCAAGAAGAAAGACGGGACGATAAGAATGTATATTGATTACCGGGAACTCAACAAGCTAACTATTAAGAACAAATGTCCATAGCCTAGAATTGATGGCTTGTTTGATCAACTTCAAAGAGCCTAAGTCTTTTCTAAGATTGATCTGCGATCGGGTTATCACCAGTTAAAAGTCAAAGAGGAAGATGTGGAAAAAATAGCATTCAGGACCCGTTATGGTCATTATGAATTTCTTGTTATGACTTTTGGAGTTACAAACCCACCGACATCATTTATGGATTTGATGAATCGAGTATTCAAAGACTATCTAGATGAATTTGTAATTGTCTTCATAGATGATATATTAATATATTCCAAGAGTGTGGAAGATCACGAGAGGCATCTATGTTTGGTCTTACAACGACTCCGTGAAAAGAAGTTGTTTGGGAAGTTAAAGAAGTGTGAATTTTGGTTAATTGAGATAGCATTCTTGGGGCACGTAATATCAAAAGAGGGTGTATCAGTGGATCTGCAAAAAATTGAAGCTGTGACCAATTGGAAACCACCGACAAGTGTGCCAGAAGTACGAAGCTTCTTGGGTTTAGCTGGATATTACCGAAGGTTCGTAGAAATTTTTTCAAGAATTGCAATGCCAATGACACAACTTATACAAAAAGATGTTCCTTTTGTTTGGGGTCTAGAGTGCGAGGAAAGTTTTGTTGAATTGAAGACACGTCTAATGATAGCACCAGTATTGACCATTCCTCTAGGTACTATAGGGTTTGTGATATATAGTGATGCTTCCTATCGAGGTTTAGGCTGTGCTTTAATGCAAGACAACAAGGTGATTGCATATGCCTCACGACAATTGAGGCCACATGAGGTGAATTACCCAACACATGATCTTGAATTAGCGGTAGTGATCTTTGCCTTGAAGATGTGGAGACACTATCTTTACGGGGAAAAGTGTGAAATTTATACCGATCACAAGACTCTAAAATATCTATTTACACAACGGGATTTGAATATGAGGTAGAGGAGATAGTTAGAGCTAATGAAGGATTATGACTTAACAATCCAGTATCATCCAGGGAAAGCTAATGAGGTGGCCGATGCATTGAGTCAAAAGTCAACAAATAATCTAGCTTATGCTTTGACTTCGCAAGAAAGGTTAATTCGGGAAATGGAGCAATTGAAGCTAGAGGTGATTCCAGAAACTAGAGGTGCTCTAATGTCAGCCATTATTGCACAACCATCCCTTATTGATGAAATTTGAGCCAAACAACTTTAGAATCCAATATTGAAGAAGATTCATGATGAGATACCTGAAGGTAAGCAACCAGAATTTGCTTTTGAGAATGGTTTATTGAAATTCAGGAATCGGGTTTGTGTACCCAATGTAGATGGTCTTAAGGACGTAATTTTGGAAGCGGCACACAATACGAGGTACTCAATCCATCCAGGTAGTACTAAGATGTATCGTAATTTATGAGAAATCTATTGGTGGTCAGAGATAAAATGCGAAGTAGCAGAACATGTGGCAAAGTGTGTGGCTTGCCAAAGGGTAAAAGTGGAACACCAAAAACCAACGGGAAAATTGGAACCATTACCTATACCAGAGTGGAAATGGAAAAATATCACAATGGACTTCGTGGGAGGTTTACTGAGATCTAGAAAGTTAAATGACAGTGTATGGGCAATAGTTGATCGATTGACCAAGTCGACATATTTTCTACCAATCAAGACTAATGATCTAAAGAAATTAGCTGAATTGTATATTCAAGAAATTGTGAGACTTCATGGAGTTCCAGTATCTATAGTTTCATATCGAGATAGTGCATTTACATCAAGATTTTGGGAAGGAATGCAGAAAACGATGGGTACTAAATTAAGTTTCAGTACAGCCTTCCATCCTTAAACCGATGGACAGTCAGAGCGCGTGATTCAAATACTAGAAGATATGCTTCGACTTTGTGTTTTGGATTTCAAAGTTGACTGGGAAGAGCACTTGCCATTGGCTGAATTTGCTTATAATAATAGTTGTCAATCCAGTATTGGGATGGCACCTTTTGAGGCTTTATATGGGCGTAAGTGTCATTCTCCACTTTGTTGGACCGAGGTTGGTGAAAGAAGATTGATAGGGGCTGAAATTGTTCAGCAAACCACAAAAAAGATAAAGAAAATACAATAATGGCTTCAAACAGCCCAAAATAGATATAAAAGCTACGCGGACTTGAAAAGAAGACCGATAGAGTTTGAAGTTGAGAATTTTGTATTCTTGAAAGTATCACCTTCAAAGGGTATCATGAGGTTTGGGAAACGTAGGAAGCTGAATCCAAGATATGTTGGGCCATTTGAGATCATTGGCAGAGTTGGACCAGTAGCCTATCGGTTAGAGTTGTCACCAGAGTTGGCTAATGTACACGATGTATTCCATATATCAATGTTAAGAAGATCTGTATTAGAATTGAAGAAAGTGATTTTTCCAGAGCCGTTGGAAGTTAGGGAAGACTTGACATATATCGAGCATTCAATCAAGATTCTTGATAGAAAAGAACAGGTTTTACGAACAAGGACCATTCCTTTAGTCATGGTACTGTGGTGTCACGCCCCACAGTAGCAAAAATAGAGAAAATAAATTCCTTTTTGGATCCGTAGGCCATGATAGTTAAAAGTCACCATATTTTCCATAACCAAAGTCAAACCATCAGAGTAATGATTCAAACCACGCATTGGAAAGTTCTACGATTGATATATATAATTAGAGTTCAATACTAACTATTACAAAATCAAAGTGTTTGCAGAATATATAAATAAAACATTACGACAACATATGCTTATTACAAACTTAACTATTACATCGGTCTCTAAAAACATAACCATAAACTATCAACAGCAATCTCCAAGTTTTCAGCTCACGTAGTAGTCATCTCCAGCGTAGCGTCCATCATCGTAGCCCCTATCCATGTATGCATCTCCTGTATACTCATAACCCTGGAAAGTTGGACGTCGAATATCCAGCGGCATAAACGCCTTCAGCTACGAAAGCTGAGTGAATGTAAACACTAATAGAGTATCTATAGATTGCAATATATATAAACAACATCATTAAACGGATCATCTTATCGTTTGCATGCATGTATGCACCAACTCAATATCTAACAACGGACGTCGTCTCAATCTCCCAATACACATAGACTCTTGGTTTCACATTAATTAGACACATAGTCCTATACCTACGGTCTGTCAAATTCTGACACAGTCCCATTTCCTTTATTCGTTAACCAGACAAGTAGTCCTCATTCTCTGGCCAACCCGCCTCGATTTATTCTAGCCAATCTACCCCTGCTACTTCCTGGCCAACACGCCCAACCAATATGCTCGATACGTTACAACCAACATTCCCAGCCAATACACTCAATACGTTACAGCCAACACGCCAAGCCAATACGCTCGATACGTTACGGTCAATATGCCCAACCAATACGCTCGATACATTACGACTAACACGCACAGTAAATACGCTCGACACATTACGACTAACACGCCCAACAAATACGCTCGATACATTACAGTCAATACGCCCAGCCAATGCGCTCGCTACGTTACGGCCAACACGCCCAGCCAATACGGTCGATGCAATACGGCCAACACGCCCAGCCAATGCGCTCGCTACGTTACAGCCAACACGCCCAACCAATATACTCGATACATTCTCTGGCCAACTCGCCCCAACACACTCTGGCCAACACACCCATAAACTTAACATGTAGTCCCGATCCTATCCCAACACCTTGGGATTCCACACCCGACAACATCCGATTTTAGGGACCATATTCATATACACAACTATAAATAGTATCGACCTCTAAAATCGACAGACCCACTACTATGAACGTCGGCTTTTCAATTCGCATAACAATGTTATATCATCGCTATACAATTAGTTCCACTATTCAATGCATTAAGTCCATCATTCCCCATGTGTATTATTCCAAAACAACTTTTACCAATCAACTCATGATAATATACAGTTTAACAGTTCATGAGATACAAACAACCTAAATATTTAATATTCTGTCATGTTCGATCGATTGAAGTCATTCCAATTGATTGAGGAAATTAAGGTTCGATCGAGTGAACTAAGTTCAATCGACCGAGATTGGTCTATATTCAATCGTTCAAAATCAGTTCTATCAATTGAACGTGGGTTTTCTTCCCAAACTGAATTAAACCTTGTACGCACATCCAAGGTCCATTCTATCTTGCCAAAACATATATATATATATATATATAAATACACGTCTATGCTACGGAGTGAGTATGGACACTTACAGGTAAAGACAGTGATGCCGACGAGCTCAGGGTGGCCGTGGGTGGTCTAGGGTGTCTCTCTCTTTCTCCTCTTTTTCCTCCTCTGCTCCTCTATCTTCTTCTTCTTCTCCTCCTTCCTCTCATTCTGCTCCTCTTCTCCCAAAATCGAAAGTGTGTGAAGGAGTGTTTGTGAGTTGTGTGTATATATATCTGTAGCGTGCATATATATAAGTATAAGTGTGTATATATAATCTCTATCTCTCTCTCTAACTCTCTCCAAGTTCAGCAACCTCCACACACCCACAAAATTAACACACACATACACACACACACACACACACACACATATATATATATAGGGAGGGGGAGGGTGGGTGCAGGTGGCAGAACACGTAAAGTGGAAATACCACGTTCGATCGATCAAAGTGGGTTCGATCGATCGAGAACAGGTCAGCCAAGGTTCGATCGATTGAAACTTGTTCAATCATATGGGAAATGGTCTCACGTCATAATTCAGGTCGGCAGAGGTTCAATCCCTCGAAAAAGGTTCGATCGATCGAAGAAACAAAAGTTCAATCGATCGAAATGAGACTAACTTTACAGGAAAATGTAAATACCAAGATATTGATTCTCATATATATATAAAGCATAAAGTATAATGAAAATGCAGGGTATTACAGTACAACATATTAAAGCCTGAAGTTTAATCAACAACAACAACAACAACAACAACAACAATAATAATAATAATAATAATGAACATAATTTAATACTGAACTAGGTGCGAAGTACAACTTGTTAAATCATGAGTTTTAAAGGATAACTAATATGATAGTAATAAAAATAAATAGTAGTAGCAATAATAACAATCATAATAGAAATCATAATACGGACTTAGATTAGGGGCACTACAAGCTAAGCACAAAGTTTTCTATAAATAATAATAAACGGAAGAATAATACGGGCATTAATCTAATATATCAAGTGAGTTAGGAACTCACCATAAGTTTGGGGTACGTGGTGTGGTTTGAGATAGACTTCCTTTCTTTTTCTTCCTTCTCTTTTCTTCTTTCCTCTCTCGGTCTAACTCTCTCTTTCTCTATTTTCTTTCTTACTAAAGAATGAGAGTGAGGTGGTTTCTATGTATTCATACATATGTACCACACACAAGCACACATGCACTCATCTCACAACATCTCACATGGACACCTCACACAAGCATACAATCCACCTCACATGGACACCTATACAAATACTCATGCACACAATACACCTCACATGGACACCTACACAATCATTCATTAGGGTTGTTTGGCGATTGGCTTAGGGTACAAGCATGGTTGGGTAACACAGGTATAATTAGGGGTTTAAAAATAATACTTAATTATAGTGGAACTCTTACAAATATAGTTCGAGACTAGATATAAATAAAATATAATAAAAATTATAGGTATTACATGTGGCAAAATAACTCTGTTGAAGAAGCTACGTGGGAAAGAGAGGATGAGATGAAAGAGAAGTATTCGTTCTTGTTCGAAACTTTAGGTATTACGAGTTTGGGGACAAACTCCTTTTTAAGGAGGGGAGAGATATAACGCCCGCTCCCGCGGTTTATATTTAATATTGCTTTAGCATGCATAATCATGAGTTAATGTTAATTAATGTGTTGTGTGACACTTATTGGAGGTGGAATTAACCCACTAAGTTGATTATGGGTGTCCAGTTGGGAACCCAGTTATGGCCAGTATGGCAATCCCAAGTTGGGATATGTGTTGGTGGGTCCCAGTTGAGATGGGACATTATATGTAGAATACCCTTATGTGCCTAAATGTTTATTAAGGCTTAAAAGATTTATTATTTTATTGCAAATAATATCATGTTATTAGGTGGTGAACACTTTTGGGGTCAATTAGGGGTACCTTTGTGAGCATGAATTGAACACGTTACGTAATTAGTAGGCTAATTAGCAACTTCTTATAATTATATAGGACTACTTATGGGACCAATGCGAGACAAAGATAAACACCCATTTAGGTTTGGGATAGTTTAAATATAGTTTTATAATTAGCAGGGACAAAATTACAAAATGGGTAAAACTTACTGGAGGTTATAATCAAAAGGAGAATTTTTGCAAATGAGACATGTTAAGAGGTGACTCACAATCACTTTCTTCTTCATTTAGTTACAACAGTGTAGAGATATACGAGATTCGTATATCGTAGGAAGTTTTGACGCCGATTGACGCGCTAAATAACGTCAGTTTTTAAAATAGGTTACATATTCGGACTCTTGGAGGTGAGTCTAATCTATTGGTACTAAATTTATTAAGTTCTGTGACAGTTTTTTTGTGACCCGTTTTGGGGTTTAAGCTCATAGCTTGTAATTTATGTATAGGATTTGTATCTGGTTCATAATAGGACTCTAATCTTGTGATTAGATGCGAAACCCAGGAGGTGAGTGATGTTAATTTTGATAATTGAATGATTTTCATGTTTGGTTCAATTGTGATACCAAAGCATGCCTAATAAGCTTATTTATTATTTAGTTTATTATTGGGCAAAATTCATGTGGTTAAATTAGGCGCAATTTGATTGTGAAAGTACGGTGTGATGTTTAAATGAGCATGTTGAGTTGCCTATTTGGGTCAATGGAAATTGATAGTTTTATACCACCATCAGGTAATCTTTGTGGTGACAACCTCGGCTGCCAAAGGCCTATGGGACCGCATGTGTGAGGGCGTAGGTTATGACTAGTCACGTGGGCTTGGGGAGTGGAGTCGCGGGCTAGCCGGTAGTGGTGGGAGTGAACTAGTAATTGCCAGAGACTATAATTATTTGTAATGAGTTATTTGAGCATGTTTATTATCCATGTTCACGATTGACATTATTCACTAAGCATATAGCTTATATATTGTAATGGTTATTGAATAACCATCGTAGGTGATCGTAGCGAGGAATCGGGGAAGTGAGCTGAGAAGTGGCTTGGCTAGCTTATGAGTTTTGGGAGTTGTTGCAACCTTGTTAATAGCTACTTGCCTTTTTAATACTAAACTTGGAATATAGTTATAATAAGTTTTAATTTGGATTGTAGTATGAGTTATACTTTGGTTAGTTCAAGACTTATATAATGTTTGCGTTTTAATTTCATGTTTTAAGTGGATCTTTAACTCATGTAATAACCAGTTTGTATAATTTAGCTTTTGTTTTATAGAAGTTGTTACCACTGGTGTTGAATAAGTTGGTTGTACATAGAAGTAGTGTCGTTGGTTTGGGACCTTTGAGCTTGGGATTTATTTGTTGGGTTGATTGTAAATGGTTATATTTAGTATTTTTATCAAAGTGTTTAAAAACTCTTTCTTGAATTTGAAAGCTCATGTTTGTGACTTTGGTTTGATTCTAACTGGTTTTAAAGCTTTAGTGTTGAGTTCAACTGGTGATTTAGTAATGTTATATGAGAATTTACTACTTATTAAAACAGGGTTTTTGGCTGATTGCAAAGACATGGTTTTGCCCTTTGTTGGTTGAGTTACTTTGGTTTAAGTCTATTTAAAACTTATTTTAGAACTTTAATCACTAGTGTAAGGCCTTGGTGGAGTGCCACATGTTCTAGAATCGTTTGGGCGGTTCTGGGACATGACAAGTCTTGAGTGCTCTTTCTCTGATTTAAGTTATTATACTGTTCGACGTTTGGGACGGAATCAATCCTTCAAACTGTCGCGACCTACGGGTCCATAAAGGAAATTAAATGCTTTCCTTATTTATGCTACGTCGGGGCGTGACAAGATTTAGAACATAAAACTATATAAAGTTTAAATTTATGTAATGGGAAATCTTGACATCTATAATAGCAATAGCTGAATTCATTATCACAATTTTTTGTTTTGTTTTGTTTTGTTTTGTTTTTTGTTTTTTGTTTTGTTTTGTTCTGTTTTTAAGCATCTTTGTAAGAGAATAAGCTTAAGAGTATGTTTGAGAGGAGTAATGCTATACATCTCATATTTTTTTTCTTCTTAAAAGTGTTTACTAAGCATTTGTGGTAGAGGGCTAAATTGATTTTTGATTGGTTGGGGTTGAAGTGATCACATCATTATTGAAGAGGGTTTCTACTGCCACATGTGTTGGTAAATAATTTTTGGAAAAAATTGATTTTGGAAGCATAGCATTACTAATTGTTTGATAAAATTGAAAAAGGGAGAATTAAAAATCAGTCAATAATTTGTTGACAATTTAAAAGGCAGTCATGTACTTTTTAAAAATTAAAAACACATCAAGTTATGTGCAAAATGTCAAAACTGCCCTTCCTCTTTGATATCTTCTCTCTCTTCTCACCAGCCCACCACCGCTACCTGCCGCCGCACCACCACCACCTGCTGGCACCACTTGCTGCCGCCGCCGCCACCACCACCTGTCACTGCCACCACCACCACCACCTGTCACTGCCACCACCACCAACCCCAACCCCAACCTCTCTCTCTCTCTCTCTTTGAGGAGAGAGAAGAGACCAAAGGGAGGGAGAGAGAGAGAGGGGTAGTTTAGACATTTTAGGAAAGTAATTGATTGATTTTTAATTTCTACACTTTAAATAGATTTTCTTTTATTTTTTAAAAAGTACATGACTGACTTTTAAATTGTCAATAAATAATTGACTGATTTTTAATTTTTCCATTGAAAAATTAAGTACTGAAAATTTTAAACTACTTAATCTGCACTACTAAAAATAGCATTTCATGTATTGAAATGAACTACATTTAATGATTACTTTCAGTAGAAATTTTTAACTTAAAATTTTCAATAATTCTAGGCACACAACACCAACCACAACACAAACCACAACCATACTTTAAATGCATATATCTTGTGCTTCGCAAAATAGTATGGACTCTGTGTGAAAAATCCACACAACACAAGGTATATGCATTTCAAGCATGTGTTATGGTCTGTGTTGTGGTTGGTGTTGTGTGTCTATCATTATTGTAAAATTTTGAGTAGTGTTTTAGCTTATTTTCCAATTAAGTGGTAAATTATCATACGCACAGAAGAAAAAATAGCGCTGAAATTTTTTCATTTTTAATATTTAATTATATTATCAAACACACCCGAAGGTAAAACTAAGGAGGTTAACTATTAGAGTTATATTTGGGGTACTAACAATATCCACTAACACTTACTAACACACTCTATCTCTCTCCTAGTGGCATTGTGGGGTCCGCAGTGGACCCCGCAGTACCACTAGGAGAGAGATAGAGTGTGTTAGTAAGTGTTAGTGAATTTTGTTAATGCCCCTAGCATTGTCCTAACTATTATTACCCCAAACCTCAATGAAAGGTAACTTCCACGTAATTTATCTAAAGTATTAGAATTAAGTCCTAATTAAACCATCCAAATCAAATTAAATGCCTTTTTGTCTTTTTATTACTTTTTTTTTCAACTCACGGTTTAATTATGTTTCTTTCCTTTGTTTGAATGACTTTCAGAGCTTTTAGCCTTAACCGGTTACCGATTGAGTTGATGGAAAAACTTTTCCATTTTCTCACATAAAACTACGTGCACCCATGTTGGGCACGTTAATCGGAGTGGAGTCAGAAGAAGCCACATATACAATATATATATATGTATATATATCTTTGTATAAAGGGTGTATTTTGGGGTAGTAGCAGGGCACTTAATGCAAGTCAGAACGTCGTCGTGAGTATCGATGCTACTACACATAAATGGTACTGTGTTCTTTTTATTAAGAGTCTTTTTTGGTAATTTTAACTTATTAAAGGAACAATTTTAATTTTGGTTAGATTTTCAACTTTTCAATATTACTCTTTCTGAAATTTAAAATTATAGTATCACATCAAAGAAAAGAGAGGGAATAGTTGGATATAATAAATGATAAATTTGGAAAGTGTGTATTAAATTACTTTGACTTTTTAAAGAGGACTCATAAAATGGGACATCAAAAACGGAAATGCTAGATGCACAAAAAATATGCACAACCTGCTTAAAATTGTTGGACTTCGTGCTGAAAAGTCTGTACACACAAAAAGACAAAAAAAGGGGTGTACAGTTTTTTCAGCACGATGTCCAACAATTTTAAGCTGGTTGTGCATTTTTGTTGTGAATCTAGCATTACTCCATCAAAAAATAACATCAAATGACTCTTAATATGGGACAAATAAAACACTTTTTTTTTGCTTGAAACATAAATGGTACTTGCCATAGAGTAATTTCTTTTCTTTTTTAGATATTTCCTTTCTTTCTATGGAGTATTTTTTATTTTATTTTATTTTTTATCCGAGCATTCTTTTATTTAATTGATCCTTATTTGAATTCAACTAACATAGATGTTAACCAGCTCGCTAGCCGAGTTGACCAAAGCTCCTCTCCTTAATAGGGTGGTTGTAGGTACATTTGAACCTCCTTATGGGAGAAGCAAGGTTGACAAACTTTTTAAAGTGGGTTATGGTCCCTCTTGAGTGTGCGTGTGTTATTAACACTAACTACTAACCCATTCATGTCACAGAGATGGATTGTTTCAGAGACACTAGACCGAAAAAAAAAAAGAAAAAAAAAAAAACATAAACTAACATAGATGTTAGTATGATAGTTAACACTTTTATGGGGTTTTTGTTTTCAAAAATGTTACACACCAAATTCCACACTCAACACATTCTAACATTTGATTTCTGTGAGTATCGTGTAGTACCCATGTGGGATCAACATGGAGCCCACTGGAATCAAAGACCAAGATTACCGAGTGTGGAATTTGATGTGAGTGTAAGTATTACTCTTTTGTTTTTATTTATTTGATATTTTTAAGTTCAAACACGATTTACAATGTTAATTTTATAGTTTGATTCCATGTTATGAACAAATTAAAGAATTTTTTTTTACTCACCAAAAAATTGCTCACATTTGTTCACCCTCATCTCTTATTGGCAAATACAGTGAGTCCAGAATTAAATGAGAATAATTTAATTGTGTAAATTATTGGGCTCTACTGCATTAGCCAATAGAAAAAGAGAGAGCAAAAGATGAGCAATTTTGGAGTGAGCAAACCTGCACTCATTAAAGAAGGGTGAGGCTTTTTACACCGCATTTTTTACTATGTACACCACCTTAATTTTCTTTATTTTATTTCATGCCATAGTTGGCTCGTGCCTTCCAATCTAAAAACTTCATTGGTTTGACCTAAGATTTTATGTTGTTAATTTGAGTTCTCAATCAGGTCTTTTTTGCGTTAATTTGTTGTTTGTTCTTGATTTTTCTTGATTTTTATGTTTAAGTTATGTCCTAAATGAAATTGATATGCCCTAAACCACTAAGAGTCCGTTTGGGTTAGTTAAAAATTTAGTGATCAATTGCGGATTTTGACCAATTTTTTTTTTTGATTGTTTTATAAAATGGAAGTATTCGGCTTAGCTTAAAATTTAAGTACTTAAACAAATCAGTTGAAAATAAATTATTTATATTTCATCACTTAAAAAATAACCACTTAATATTTTAGCTAACCCAAACAGGCTCTAACTACTTTTAAAGCGAAAGACACATAGCTTTTAAGCAAAAGACACATATTGCTAGGAAAGTATGATTTTGGATATATTTTGAGTATATTAAAAAAAAAAGTATGATTTTTTAGAAAAGTATATGATTTTATTGTTTAAAAACTATTAAAATAAAGAGAAGTTGGTGCAAATAGCAGAAAAAAAGATGGTGTAAATAGCCTCACCCATTAAAGAATTATAAATCATCACGAAGTCTTCGGAGGAGTTAGGGTCTGTTTGGTCATCACCTATTATATAGTGGCCTACTATGTGATTATTGGGTAAATTACACACCTCCTCTAAGGCAAGGCCAAAGTGTAGGGATCTCCGTCATGGTTTGCAAAATTATAATGACCTCCCATTAGGTTTAAGGTTTGAGTTTGAGTAACACTTTGTCTTCCATTAGTAGACGGTTAGTAATTTTACATAACGTTTTTTTTTCTCTCTAATATGAATACGAAAGTAATTTTTTTTTTCAAATTATAAATTTGCATATTCGTAATTAGTTGATTTTTAAATTAAAAATTTACATTTTATTTTAGAGTAATTTAGGTAATTTTTCATGGAACATTAACTTTATTAGGTTTCCATTTCTACAGAAGAGGTCAATGTAATTATACAAATCATGAGGGAGATTCATGTATTTTGACCTTACCTCAAGAAAGGTAAGTGTTGGCCCGAAATGGAAACCTTAGAGCGGGGAGGGGGGGAATGAGGTTTGAGCAGAAAATTAACCTTTGAGAAGGGAAGAGATAGTTGCAAACCGTGTTTTCAAGTGATTTGGCAATCCGCACAATGCGGTCTATGTCCAACCCTCAAGAGCACCTCTTGAAGATTCCTTTAATCTAACCTACTTCATGGGTGTAGATCAAATCGTTACAAGAGTCTTCAACTCTCCCAAAGAAGTAAAGCAAAACAAATATTATAATCCTTGTGTATGGTTTCAAACCATGCCTAACCACGGTGGTTTATGTATTGTATATATAGTCAACTTTACAAACAATCATATAGCAGTTACAATGATTCAAATACATTAAAGAATGAGTATTCTAAGGCTTTGGACATGGGATTAACCCAATCTTGAAGAATTGATTATATAATCACGTGGGGTCAAGTGTAGATTCAATCTTTGATGAATTGTGGGAGTAATCAAATACTTGATTTGAGGACTTGGTCATGTCCCATTTTGTTGCAAAGCATTAAATTCTGCTCCCATAGCATGCCGCCATTCTTGATGCTTAATTTCTTGACTAAAACAACTTGGTTCAGATTCATTAGTAAGTACCACATGCATCGCATATTTTGGGTTGGGCTTATGAATACCAAGTTGCCTTCGTCGAACCATGGAGTGTGTTGGTTCGATAGTTGTTGGGTGTGATGCAGGTTCAGATGGTTCCATGGTAGGCTCGATGGTGGCAATGGTACTAGGGTCGGGGGATAATGATGGGCTTTGGGGATGGTCAGTTTGGAGAGAGGGAGAATCCTGATATTGTGCATTATTTTGTGTAGGTAAAGGAACCATCTTTACTAAAGGCACAAAAGAGTCAAGGGTTGTCACGACCCATTCCGCTACGCGCGGAAATAGGACACGTGGCACGCCATCAAGGCTCATCCAAACATTATATAACAAAACGCAGCGGAAAGAACTTTAAAACAACCCTGGTATTTAAAACTTAGGGAACATTACCTTCTGAGTTTGTAAAATCCATTGAAATCAGAGTTATAAAAAGTTTTGGCCAATTAGAAACACATCCAAAATACTCAGTTTTGAAAACAGAGGTTCAGTCGACTGATCAGGGAACCCAGTCGACTGATCAAAGTCCCCAGTTGACTGTGCTAAGCAGAACCAAAATGTAACATTCTCAAAAGGGGTCCAGTCGACTGATCTGGAGGTCCAGTCGACTGGTTTTGCCATTATTAAAAGCAGTAGCCAAAACCAACAGTGTCTCAGTCGACTGATCCAAGGTCCAGTCGACTGCTTCTCTTACTATTCACTTTCAGTGTCTCAATCACACGAGATCCAGTCGACTGATCCTGGGTCCAGTCGACTGCTCCCCTGCTGGGCAGCCTGAAATGAAATATTAACAACTCATGCGTCTCCACACCAACCACAATCACAACCATAACTGATTTTCAACATTTAAAACATAACTACAGACGTTCAATTATAAGATTACAATACCAAGGAACTAATTCAAAGATCTATTACAACGTTTTACGAATTCCCAATCCTTACACAAGTTTTAGGATTAATACAAAAACATATACAAAGGTGGTTCCCCGACGTTCCTCGGCCTCACTCCTCACGATTCTTCTTGTCTTTCTTCTTACCTGCAATGGAGTACATCTCCACTGCTCAGCTATATGCTGAGCGTACAAGTCTAACATATGCAATATATGACAAAACATGCTTTAATCTCATAAATCATATCAATAGTCTCTAGGGAGGAAAATACACATTCATCCGGTAGCGGCAAGTCCAAGCCTTAAACCGCGATGTCAATGGCAAGTCCAAGCCTACAACCATTACATCCCACAAGTGCCATGGAAAGTCCAAGCCTACAACCATGCATAGTAGCCGTCGCTACTCAAATTCTCAAACATCGAGAAGCTTACTCCGGCATGAATTTGTATAAGACTCCCCTTTGACCCACATAGACAACTCAACGTGCTCGTGTAAGTTTAGACATGCTTTTCACAAATTAACGTGTGCATAATTAACGGGCCTACAATTAACACATGGATTTCGCCCGGATCTCAATTTCGTCATCGAAATATAAAACATGAATTCCTCTATATTTCATAAGTTAGAACTTCATACCTCGTGCGATTTCCCCCAAACTTTGAAGGATCGACTAGGAGGCTAAATAATCGTCGGATTTCGAATTTGAGAAAATTTCTACAAGTTTATACCTATTTTTCCCAAAAGTCTAGAATTAAGATTTTTACAAAAATTGGCCAAACACGGCCTAAGTAGTATCAAAACGTAGGTCTTACCTCCACGAGTTCAAATCTTGAATCTGGAGAAAATCTGACGGACGAAAAGTCGTCGTATGTCGCCGGCAAGCTCGTGGCAACCAAATCTCCTTTCTCTCTCCTCTCTCTAGATATTTTGGAAATTTGGATGAGAATGAAATCTCATCCACTTCTATATATAGAAAAACTCTTCGAGAATTGCGTTTACCTCCCCACGAGTTCCTCAAACTTCTAATTAACTCTCGAAACTTCGCACACGTCCATTTTATGCCTTTACGAGTGAAAACTATAAATTTCAAAAGTTTTCGACTAGGTTTCGTTTGGTCCAAAAATAACGTCCGAAAACTATATTATGTGGAATCTCTACACAACCTAACTTTTTAATTAACGTATCGCTCACGTTCTCACCACCGTTCTCAAAATGTTAACAAAAATACCGAAAATACCAGAAATTATACTACACAGGTATAATTCACTATTCACAAAATACCGTATAAGTCAAATAACATTTAAATCATATAAATGCCATTTACTCATGCTCATGCCATACGAACTACCATGTTCTCGTGTCCTCACTGACACCTTACCGTTGACTCACAGTCAACCTCAACTCAAATTATTAATAACATTAATAATTTCAAAATCTCGAATGATGCATTTTCAAAATCATAAATTTCTGGAACGGGTGTGACAACTCTCCCCTCCAAAAAGGAAGTTTGTCTCCAAACTTTACCTCATGCGTCGAACAGGTACGGATACTCATTCCGCATGTCTTCCTCATTTTCCCACGTAGCCTCTTCAATAGTGTGACTACGCCATAATACTTTCACCATCGGAATCGTCTTAGTTCTTAAGACTTGTTCTTTTCGATCTAGAATCTCGACTGGTTGTTCTACATAAGTCAAGTCTCCCTGAATTTGCAGTGGTTCAGGTGCAATGATCTTACTCACATCAGTCATACACCGTCTCAGCATTGATACGTGAAATACGTTATGCATATGTTCCAACTCTGATGACAAGGCCAATCGGTAAGCCACTGGACCTACTCTCTCTAGGATTTCAAAAGGTCCTATAAATCTTGGATTGAGCTTTCCCCTCTTTCCAAATCGTACAATGCCTTTCGAAGGCGATACTCGCAAGTATACAAAATTTCCTACTTCAAAATTCATCGGTCGTCGTTTCGAGTCTGCATAGCTCTTATATCGACTCTGAGCTACCTTAAGACGTTCCTGAATCAATTTTACCTTCTCAGTAGTCACCTGTATTAACTCAGGTCCTAACAACTTTCTTTCTCCCACCTCAGTCCAACAAACCGGTGATCGACACTTACGGTCATACAAAGCTTCATATGGTGCCATACCAATACTTGATTGAAATCCGTTGTTGTACGCAAATTCAATTAATGGCAAGTGGTGCTCCCAATCACTCCCAAAGTCTAATACACACAATCTCAACATATCTTCCAAGGTCTGAATCATACGCCCTGACTGTCCGTCGGTCTGAGGATGAAATGTAGTACTGAAACTCAATTTCGTACCCATAGCTTTTTGCAAACTTCCCCAAAACCTTGACGTAAAGCTACTATCCCGATCTGATACAATCACTGCTGGAACTCCCATGTAGTCTTACAATCTCTTTCACATACAACTCTGCTAACCTCGAAGGTTTAGTCGTCTTGATTGGTAGAAAATGAGCTGACTTGGTTAATCGGTCAACTATAACCCAAATCTTATCATTCTTATTGCATGATCGTGGAAATCCTGAAACAAAATCCATCGTAATCTCGTCCCACTTCCATTCCGATACTGGCAATGGCTGTAGTAACCCCGCGGGTACTTGTCTCTCTGCTTTGACCTGTTGACATGCCGAACATTCAGATACAAATTTAGCGACTTCACGCTTCATACCCTTCCACCAGAAGTTTTCTCTCAAGTTTCTGTACATCTTATTACTTCCCGGGTGCACTGAATATTTCGTACTATGAGCTTCTTCTAGAATCCTCTCTTTCAAGTCTTTCACATTTGGTATACATAATCGATTTCCCAATTTCAACGTTCCTCGTTCCAACACAAAACCAGGTCGTCTCCCCAAAGGTATCTCGTCCCTCATTTTGCATAAATAGACATCGTTAAATTGTTCTTTCTTGATCTTATCAATAATATCTGGGTATGCAATGATTGCCATCATTAAGCCACCACTAGTCTCTGGAATCACGTCCAATTCTAAGCGTTCCATCTCTTTTATCAACTCTTTTTGTTGTGTTAGCTCGTCGGCTAAATTCCTCGGCGTCTTTCGGCTTAATTCATCGGCCACTACATTCGCCTTTCCCGGATGGTACTCAATTGAAAGATTGTAATCCTTCATCAACTCCAACCATCTTCGCTGTCTCATATTCAAGTCTCGTTGGGTGAAAATGTATTTCAAACTCTTGTGATCTGTGAATATCTCACACTTTTCCCCGTACAAATAGTGTCTCTAAATCTTCAAGGCATGAATTACTGCGGCCAATTCAAGATCATGAGTCGGATAATTAATCTCATGTGTCTCCAACTGTCTAGAAGCATAAGCAATCACTTTACCACCTTGCATAAGCACACATCCCAACCCTTTGTGTGAAGCATCACTATAGATTACAAATCCTTCGGTTCCGGATGGTATTGTCAGAATAGGTGCTCTCGTTAGTCGTGCTTTTAATTCTTGAAAATTGTCTTTACATTCCTGACTCCATTCAAATGTAATTCCTTTCCTCATCAACCTTGTCATAGGTAAAGAAATCTTTGAGAAATGTTCGATAAAACGGCGGTAGTATCCCGCTAATCCCAAGAAACTTCGAATTTCGGATACAGATGTCGGCCTTTGCCAATTAGATACAGCTTCTACTTTGTGAGGATCAACTGATACTACATTCTTGTCAATCACGTGACCAAGAAAAGTAATACTAGACAACCAAAATTCACATTTCTTGAATTTACCAAATAATTGTTTCTCTCGTAATCTCTGAAGTATCAACCTCAAGTGGTTCTCGTGTTCTATCTCACTCGGTGAATAGATAAGGATATCGTCAATGAATACAATCACAAATTCATCCAAATAATCCTTGAATACTCGATTCATAAGATCCATGAACGCGGCTGGTGCATTCGTAACTCCAAATTGCATAACTAAGAACTCATAGTGTCCATAACGTGTTTTAAAAGCTGTTTTCTTAACATCTTCAGCCTTCACTTTCAACTGATGATAACCCGATCTCAGGTCTATCTTGGAGAATACTTGTGCCTCACGAAGTTGATCAAATAAGTCGTCAATTCTGGGTAATGGGTACTTGTTCATAATCGTCAACTTGTTCAGTTCCCAGTAATCCACACACATACGCATTGAGCCATCTTTCTTCTTCACAAACAATACTGGAGCTCCCCACGGCGATACACTTGGTCGAATGAAACCTTTATCAAGTAACTCTTGTAGTTGAACTTTCAGTTCCTTCAATTCTAGTGGTGCCATTCTATACGGTGCCTTGGATACCGGTCTTGAGTCTGGCTTTACCTCAATGGTGAATTCAATTTCTCTCTCAATAAGAACATCTGGTAGATCATCAGGAAAAACATCTGAATATTCTCGCACTATCGGAATGTCTTCTACTTTGAATTCGGTCGCTGAGACATCGGTCACTGAACATAGGAATCCGTGACATCCCTTTTTCAATAGCCTTCCCGCCCGGATAGCTGAAATCAAATACGGCGGCGGTATAACCCCACTCCCTTGGAAACAAAAGTTCCCATGCATCGGTGATCGAAAGTTAACCTCTTTCCGTTCACAGTCTATTGTGGCTTGGTTAAAAGCTAACCAATCCATTCCCAGTATCACATCGAAATGGTTCACCGCAATCGGTATAAGGTCTACGGTCATCAACTTCTCGCCTAGTTTGATCTCACAATTCTTATATATCGTAGCCGTCACTACCGGTTTACTAAACGGCACGGCAATGGATAAATCGTATCCTAGTGGCACGGACTTAACAGTTAAATGTTCCACAAAGTTATAAGATACAAACGAATGCGTAGATCCCGAATCAACGAGTATGCATGCTAAGTGCGAACATACAAGCACCATACCTGAGACTACTGTCTCGGAAGCAGTCATATCTCCTGGGTTCATCTGATATGCCCTTCCTTGACGTTGCTCAGTCCTTTGTCCCCCGTTATTGGATTGTCTAGGCTTCGAACCACTAGAAGCCATAGAACTAACTCCTTGCTGAGGATACTTCCTCGGGCAATCCTTGGCTTGGTGTCCAAATACTCCACAATCATAGCACTTGCCTCTCATCTCAGGTGTAGAATTAGCACTACCCCCTCCTTGATTTCTGTTCTGGGGTTTGGTCATGAAACATCAGCCTGAGTGTGGTCGGTTGCAAAGCGAACACAATGGTATGTTACTTGGCGTTCTCCTGAAATCACTGGAACTAGAACCAGAGCCTCTTTGAAATGGCCTCTTGAAAGATCCGCCTTGGTTCCTATCTCTATTCTCATTGCTTCATTTTCCGTGCTGATTCTGCCTCAACCTTTCCATCCCACTCTCGGCCACTAGCGCCGTTTGTTGTACTGCTGCCACAGTCGAATGCTCGTAGGTTTCCACCCTTAGACGAATATTTTCCCTTAAACCCTCTTCAAATTTCCTTGCCCTATCTTCCTCCTCTGGCACTGAACCCTTGCCAAACCTCAACAACGTGTTGTACTTGGAAGTATATTCGGTTACAGTCATATCTCCCTGCTTCAAGTTATCAAATTCTCGCTTCTTTGCATCATAGGCGGCTCGCGGAAAGAACCGGCGATTGAATTCTGCCTTGAACCCTTCCCAAGTAATCGGTGCCCCTTGATCCAGAACATTTACCCACCAGTTCTGGGCTTCACCCTTTAGCACATCACTTGCATTTTCCATCCTCTCCCTGTCATTCATCGGAATAGATCGGAAAATCCTCTCCATGTCCATAATCCAATGTTCAGAGAGCGTTGGATCGGGTGTCCCATGAAATTCCATTGGTTTCTTCCGAGCAAATTGTTCGGATATGGATCTTATGCCCCTAGTTTCGGGTGCATGCACTACAGTTATTGGTTCCACTTCGATGTGGGGTGTGGGAGGCAGTCGCTCTGCTATATTCCGTATCATTTCCCCCATATTTCCCATCATCTCTGCCATTTCATTCATACGTCGAGTATGGGGTGATAACTCTCGGTCATCCATGATTACAATCCTGTAGTTCTCAATGCATAAACACTATGCATGTACCACAATAGCAATAACATGTATGTAAAATATCATACATATGCATCAAACATCTCTAATATGTATGGATGCAATCTAAAACATGTGACCATTCACTCAACACTCCACTTGTCGTCGAACGTTCCCAAAGTTTTGTTACCTATTGCTCTGATACCACTAAATGTCACGACCCATTCCGCTACTCGCGGAAATAGGACACGTGGCACGCCATCAAGGCTCATCCAAACATTATATAACAAAACGCAGCGGAAAGAACTTTAAAACAACCCTGGTATTTAAAACTTAGGGAACATTATCCTCTGAGTTTGTAAAATCCATTGAAATCAGAGTTATAAAAAGTTTTAGCCAATTAGAAACACATCCAAAATACTCAGTTTTGAAAACAGAGGTTCAGTCGACAGATCAGGGAACCCAGTCGACTGATCAAAGTCCCCAGTCGACTGTGCTAAGCAGAACCAAAATGTAACATTCTCAAAAGGGGTCCAGTCGACTGATCTAGAGGTCCAGTCGACTGGTTTTTAACATTATTAAAAGCAGTAGCCAAAACCAACAGTGTCTCAGTCGACTGATGCAAGGTCCAGTCGACTGCTTCTCTTACTATTCACTTTCAGTGTCTCAATCACACGAGATCCAGTCGACTGATCCTGGGTCCAGTCGACTGCTCCCCTGCTGGGCAGCCTGAAATGAAATATTAACAACTCATGCGTCTCCACACCAACCACAATCACAACCATAACTGATTTTCAACATTTAAAACATAACTACAGACGTTCAATTATAAGATTACAATACCAAGGAACTAATTCAAAGATCTATTACAACGTTTTACGAATTCCCAATCCTTACACAAGTTTTAGGATTAATACAAAAACATATACAAAGGTGGTTCCCCGGCGTTCCTCGGCCTCACTCCTCACTATTCTTCTTGTCTTTCTTCTTACCTGCAATGGAGTACATCTCCACTGCTCAGCTATATGCTGAGCGTACAAGTCTAACATATGCAATATATGACAAAACATGCTTTAATCTCATAAATCATATCAATAGTCTCTAGGGAGGAAAATACGCATTCATCCGGTAGCGGCAAGTCCAAGCCTTAAACCGCGATGTCAATGGCAAGTCCAAGCCTACAACCATTACATCCCACAAGTGCCATGGAAAGTCCAAGCCTACAACCATGCACAGTAGCCGTCGCTACTCAAATTCTCAAACATCGAGAAGCTTACTCCGGCATGAATTTGTATAAGACTCCCCTTTGACCCACATAGACAACTCAACGTGCTCGTGTAAGTTTAGACATGCTTTTCACAAATTAACGCGTGCATAATTAACGGGCCTACAATTAACACATGGATTTCGCCCGGATCTCAATTTCGTCGTCGAAATATAAAACATGAATTCCTCTATATTTCATAAGTTAGAACTTCATACCTCGTGCGATTTCCCCCAAACTTTGAAGGATCGACTAGGAGGCTAAATAATCGTCGGATTTCGAATTTGAGAAAATTCCTACAAGTTTATACCTGTTTTTCCCAAAAGTCTAGAATTAAGATTTTTACAAAAATTGGCCAAACACGGCCTAAGTAGTATCAAAACGTAGGTCTTACCTCCACGAGTTCAAATCTTGAATCTGGAGAAAATCTGACGGACGAAAAGTCGTCGTATGTCGTCGGCAAGCTCGTGGCAACCAAATCTCCTTTCTCTCTCCTCTCTCTAGATTTTTTGGAAATTTGGATGAGAATGAAATCTCATCCACTTCTATATATAGAAAAACTCTTCGAGAATTGCGTTTACCTCCCCACGAGTTCCTCAAACTTCTAATTAACTCCCGAAACTTCGCACACGTCCATTTTATGCCTTTACGAGTGAAAACTATAAATTTCAAAAGTTTTCGACTAGGTTTCGTTTGGTCCAAAAATAACGTCCGAAAACTATATTCTGTGGAATCTCTACACAACCTAACTTTTTAATTAACGTATCGCTCACGTTCTCACCACCGTTCTCAAAATGTTAACAAAAATACCGAAAATACCAGAAATTATACTACACATGTATAATTCACTATTCACAAAATACCGTATAAGTCAAATAACATTTAAATCATATAAATGCCATTTACTCATGCTCATGCCATACGAACTACCATGTTCTCGTGTCCTCACTGACACCTTACCGTTGACTCACAGTCAACCTCAACTCAAATTATTAATAACATTAATAATTTCAAAATCTCGAATGATGCATTTTCAAAATCATAAATTTCTGGAATGGGTGTGACAAGGGTAACTGATGGGAAGGAAGGGTTGCTACTATCCTCACTGAAAGGGAAAGAATGTTCATTAAATACAACGTGACGAGAGAGATATACACGACCTGTTGAAGGATCAAGACACCTATAGCCCTGATGATTCAATGAATAGCCTAAGAACACACATTTTTTTAGACCGAAATTGTAATTTATTGGTGTTATATGGACGCAAATAAGGAAAACATGCACAACCAAAAACTTTAAGTGAATCATATGTAGGATCTCTTTCAAACAACTTGGCATATGGAGTGTTATTTTTCAAGACTCGAGTTGGAAGATGATTAATCAAATATACAGCTGTGTTAAAAGCATCCACCCAATATGTAAGAGGGATGTGAGAATGAGCAAGGAGTAAGACCAGTTTCAACAATGTGCCGATGTTTTCTTTCAGCTAAGCCATTTTTTTCGGGGTGACCCGGGCATGAAGATCGAAAGCTTATACCATGTTTAGCTAAAACATTTTGAAACGTTCGTTTGGTATACTCTCCTCCTCCATCAGATTGAAAAGCTTTAATGGTGGAAGAAAACATATTTTCCACATGTAATTTAAATCTAATAAAGATATCAAACACTTGATGCTTAAATTGCATTGGAAAAATCCATGTATACCTAGAGAAGTCATCAACAAATAAAACATAGTACTTTGAATCTTTAATGGAGGCCACTGGAGAGCACCATACATCAGAATGAATTAATTCCAAAGGGGTTTTAGCAATAGAATCAGATAATTGGAATGGTAACTTGGTTCTTTTTCCTAAAGGACATGACTGACAAAACGACAATGAGTTTGATCCTTTAACAGGTAAACTCTTATTCGTAACAAGTTGCAAAACTGTATTCGAAACTGGATGTCCAAGTCGAGAATGCCAAATTTGCACCGGAACACGAACCCCTATGAAAGCGAATGGATGACCTGACATATTGAAAATTTGACGGTGAATAGTCAATGGATATAATCCATTTTCACTCTTTCTACGAAAAAGCGTCTTCCCGGATTCCAGATCCTTTACATAGAAACAATCAGGAAAGAAAACAAAGAAACAGTTATTGTCACGTGTAAATTGATGAACAGATAAAAGATTGGTAGCAACGTTAGGACAATGAAGGATATGGTTTAGTTTGAAAGAAGAGGAATTCTGATGAATATGAGAAGAACCAACGTGTGCAATTTTCAAACCTGCACCATTACCCACAGCAACTTGTGATTTTCCATGATAGTCATCATGAATATCAAGATTTACGAGATCAGTAGTTATATGGTTAGAAGCACCAGTAGCTGTAACCCATGTGGTTAAAGCATTGTTGAGTGGCGGTGTGGTTTGTGCAGTGGCTGCCATGGCACTGAGTTGTTGAGTCGGTACACGTCCTTCATAGGCTTGGTTCATGCGTTGGTAGCAATCAATTGTGATGTGTCCTTGTCTCCCACAGATTTGACACACGAGAATATTTCTATTAGCACTTGAAGTGGTAATGCTTGCAGCATTTGGGATATTATTGGGTGAATGGAGACCCCGGCCTCGACCTCTCATGTGTGTACCCCGGTTTGGACCTCTGCCCCGATTTGAATTATGCTGAAATTTCTGTGTATACAGTGCAGTAGGGTTGGTCTCTAATACAGGAGTATTTTTCCGCACCAAGAAGAAGGGCGACAAGATCATCATAAGAGATTGAGGTATCTCGTGCTTGTGCAGAGCTTATAGTAGCTTCATAAGTAGGTCCAACATTGTTCATAATAATGGAGATAATATCATCATCTTCGACAGGTTTTCCGGCCAATGCAAGATTGTCAGAAATATGGTTAATCTTATCCACAAATTCAGTAATGGAAAGACCATCCCCTTTAGTTGTAAATAATTCACGCCGTAATTGCATGATGCGATTATGGGACTGAGACGCATACCGTTTCTCTAGCGAGGTCCACGATTCGTAGGAAGATTTCGAGCGAGCAATAGTGGAAAGAACTGTCGGGGTCAAGGAATTGTTGATCCATCCCAAGATCATTTGATCTTTCTGCTGCCAATCATCAAAAGCTGGATTAAGTTCCTTCGTTGCAACTCCGTCCGCACCTATTTTGAACTGTGATGGACACTTAATGGTACCATCAACAATACCCATTAAATTTCTACTACGTAAAAGAGGTGAAATTTGAGCCAACCACAATGGGTAGTTGGTTATGTCGAGCTTGATGGACAAAAATCCGGATACGCTAGGTACTATGACACTAGCATTTGAGTTGGAAGAGGTTCCTTCCATGATAATGAAGGTTGAGATGATAAAGAGAAAAAAAAAATCAGAACAAGGAAAAAAATCGTTGGATAATGGGGCTTTGAAACCATAAAGAAAAACAAATATTATAGTCCTTGTGTATGGTTTCAAACCATGCCTAACCACGGTGGTATATGTATTGTAGATATAGTCAACTTTACAAACAATCATATAGCAGTTACAATGATTCAAATACATTAAAGAATGAGTATTCTAAGGCTTTGGACATGGGATTAGATGTTGACCCAATCTTGAAGAATTGATTATATAATCACATGGGGTCAAGTGTAGATTCAATCTTTGATGAATTGTGGGAGTAATCAAATACTTGATTTGAGGACTTGGTCGGTCTAACAAGAAGAACGCCTCTTCTTTGCACACAAGGGTTACTAACCCTCACTCTTTACAAATAATTGATTTGGATACAAATGATAACTCTCTTGAAGAGTAGATAACATAATTAAAAGCTCTCTACAATTTGCTCTCTCAAAGATATACAAATGAATGACTAGAACAAATTGATTAACTCACACAACTAGGGCTCAAATGTGAATGATTAAGGATTAACAAGTTGTGTGATTCAAATGATGTTTTCCAATGGAATGATCTCCTTTTAAATGACTTGGGAAATTAAGTATTTATAGGCCTTGAAAGATTATAGCCGTTAGTGGCAAAATGGTAAATAAATGGCCTTTCAAAACTAGTCGTTACTGCTGTTCTACGCAATAATCTAGTCGACTAATGCCACGATCTAGTCGATTGACTTTCAAACTTAATGAAATATGCCATTAAACCAGTCGACTGAGGGAAGGGGCCGGTCAACTGAAGGTTGCAAAGCAGAACCCATGTTCTCAGAACATAAACCTATTAACTGTTTTCACTTACGGTCTACTGAACTCTGAGGAGTCCAGTAGATTGGAGAAAGGGTCACTGAATACTTAAAGCAGAAAAAATGCTTTCAAAATATAATCCAGTCGACTGGTTTCACTAACGGTCAACTGAACTTTGAAGCGTCCAGTCGACTGGAGAAACGATCCAGTTGACAGTTTTTCCAGTGAAAAACAGTTTTCTTGTTTTGAAAGATTTTGTTAAGTTTTAAACTTTTAAGTCCTTGTTAGTGATAACCAAAATGCTTTACAATAAAACTTAGTCTTCAACCAAGGATAAAAGAATCTTCAAGTCTTCAAGCTTGATCCTTGTTGAGCTCAATCACTCTTGGGCTTCACCATATGTTATCTCATGAAATCAAATAAGGATAGAACATTTAAGTGCATTATTCAAGAGATTAGCACAATGAAAATGACTTGATAATATTTTAGAATAAAATGACTAAGAACATGCTATTATCAATAAATTTGTCATCATCAAAACAAACATAAATAATGACTTAAAGAAATTCAAGACTAGCAATTTTCCCATTTTTTATGATGTCAAAACATGCAATATGAGATATAACAATTAAAGCACTATAATAGTCATTTCTTACTATCATTTAAAGTAAAAAGATATACAAAGTATGAATTCAAGAGTGATAACTTTCTAACAATTTCTATTATCATTTTCCCTTTATTTACAGATTTCTATTATTATCTCTATCATATTCCCCCCTTTTTGACAACAACAAAAAGGTAGGGGATTTGAACAAAAAGTTCCCCCTCAAGATAATCAAACATGTCATGGAGGCAACAAGATACCAAATCAACTAAAGTAAACATACTAATATGTTCCCCCTCAACATATGAATATATGAATAAATGCCATTTATAAGATCAAAATTATACATTATCTCCTTAGGAAGATGTATATTTGAACAACAAAATAACGTGCCATTTGAAATGCAAGCATGATTTCACAATAAAAATAAATTAATGTGATAAACTAAACATGATTAGCATGCTATCAAAATCAAGAGAAGTATCAAAATAAATTGATCTATCCTACTCCTACTAGGCTTAAGGTAAGAGATTTAACCATTGTCCAAGCACCACTTAGATGTTTCATTTGCCAAGATGGTAGGAGATGATCCTTTCACAACCTAAACCATGTTAATTTTACTTCAAAATGAACATTTATAATTAACATGTCCCTTTTTCATGCAATAATAATTAGTTACATGGAGAAGGGTCTCATTTGAGATTGATTTCTTAACAAACAAATTCTTGTGAGAATTTTGAGAACTTGAAGGTGTAGATTTCTCAAAGAAATTTTTGTACTTGTTTTCCTTGTTTGTGGGATTGAATCCCAAACCAGCCTTATCAAAATCACATTTTTATTTCTCAAAAGCATATTAAAATTTTATTCACCTTGGGTAAATTTGGCTAAGGATTTTGATAAATTTTCAATCTCCTTTTTCAATTCAACTTTTTTTCCCCAATAAACTCACTTAAAGGTCGATTGGTTAAAACAAAATTTTCTTTTTTCAAAATTTCATTTTGAGATTTTAAAACATCTAATTACCTTTTCAATTCCAAATTTTCTTTTTCAAAAACAATTGAAGCTTGAGTTCTAGAAACATGTTTTTCATTTTCTAACTTCAAGGATTCATTTTGGGATTTCAAATCATTTAACTCTTTTGAAAGTTTGGAAAAATTCTTTTTCAGAGTAATGTATTTGGTTCCCATAATCTCTAACTCCTCATGTAACTCCTCAAATTCACATTGAAGTTCATCATAATTAGCAGATGAGTTGGAGTGTACCTCTTTTACCTTACTTTCATGGGCGGCTTCTTGGTCGCTTGACTCATCTTCGGAAGCATCACTATCCGAATCGCTCTAAGTGCCCCCTTTTTCTATTTTCTCATTCTCCCCATCTTCTTCATTGGCAAATAGGCATACACAACTTTCTTCTTTCC
Organism: Hydrangea macrophylla; assembly: GCA_033977485.1. Lineage (NCBI taxonomy): Eukaryota > Viridiplantae > Streptophyta > Magnoliopsida > Cornales > Hydrangeaceae > Hydrangea > Hydrangea macrophylla. The sequence continues at coordinate 78,209,325 of CM066984.1, read as the reverse complement.
CATGTACAAAATCCTCTTTTTGTACTTCTTGTTGATGAGATAGGTTTTCAATATTTCCTATAACATCATCAACTCTTTGTTGCAACTCAAGGATTCGGTTAGTACCATTATGAATATCTTCTAAACATAACCAAATTTCATTAGCATTAGAGCATGAATGAATTCTATTATATGTGGTATTATCTAAAGCATCACATAGGATTTTCATAGCTCTAAGATTAATAGAATTTTATTTTGATCACTCTCATTCCATTCAATCTTTTGTTTAGGAGAAAAACCATTCTCGACAATATTCCAAAGATTGTAGTCAAGTGAAAGAAAATAAATTTCTATTCTCCTCTTCCAATGATCATACTTATGATCACTCAACAATGGAGGTGTACTAATGCAATAATTGTTGGCACAAAATGGAAACCTTAGGGGGGGAGAGAATAAGGTTATAGAGAAAAATTAACCTTTTAAAAACTTAATTGCAAATTAAACACAATCAAAAACAATTATGCACTACAAATAAACATGTCTTTTGTGACGGAAAAAATCCGCCACAAAAATGTACAATTCCGTCACACAAAGTATTTGTGACGGAATTGCACCTTTTGTGACGGATTTGTGCCGGGTACAAGTTAAGGGCGTCACAAAAAGTATGTGTTGGTCAAATTCCGTCACAAAAGAGTATTTGTGACGGATTTTGTGTTGGATTTGTGTGTGATACAAAAAATATTACCAAAACGTCACAAATATTACCAAAACGTCACAAATATTATTTGTGACGGATTAGTGTACGACACAAATAATAGTGTCACATTTGATTTGAGGCACTTTATTTATGTCAACCCGAAACTGTCACAAATACTATTTGTGACAATTTTGGACAAATAGTATTTGTGATGAAATTTCAAATATGATGACAAAAAATATTACCAAAACGTCACAAATATTATTTGTGACGGAAATTTATATATTATCACCAAAAATTATTAATTCTCCATCACAATAAATTATGCCATACTTATTTATAACGACAAGAACCACATAAAATTTAAAAGCATATTAATTAAAGATAAAACAAGAGACAATAAAGTATACATTCATACATACTTGTTTCATAGCTGACATTAGTAGAAATAAAAATAAAATGATAATAGTCTAAGTAAAGTCATTACGCTCATAATTGACTCAATTAAAAATGACAAATTATGCTCTAACTCTCTAATCCCTCGCCACAACCTGAAACGCAAAACGAAAGTTCAATTAATAATGCAACCACCTAGCAACCCAAAGAGCAAAACAAGACCAAAAATACAAATTAAAAACTTTCCAAACAAGCAACACAAGAAAAATAAAAAATAAAAACAAAAAAGGGCAAAGATTCCTAAAAAAAATCAGCAGAGTTTTCTCTATTTCTATAACATTCAAAAATTTTCATAAACCTGTGTAAATAAATTTATAATAATCCAAAATCAACATATAACTCTTTCGCACTTTTGTGATCTAGCATACTAAATTTCAGCACAAATTTCTTATCTCAAAGTACTAACAACGACATGATAAGTCTAACGTTAGTTCCATGATAAGTCTAACGTTAGTTCATACTATACAACAAATAATCCAAGATCACCAACCCTAATTGTGAATGCACAACTTACAATTTTGCTTACTAATACAAGATAATCAAGCATATTGTTTCACTACATAAAAACATACACTCATACACTACAATTCACAGTTATGCTCATCAACACAATTAATAATGAATAGGTAATAAACTAGAGCTATATCTAACAATTTGGTAGTAAACTATATGTACAAAGAAATTACCTCATCATCTTGGTTCGTATCTCCATCAGCCTCAGAGTTTGGGTAGTGCACACTTGATGAAGTAGGAACCTACAAAAATACAAATATTACATCAAAATTTTAAAAATATTCCAAATTTCTCTATTAGAAATATAAGTGCAATATTAATATTTGTTACTTGGTTATCGACACTAGATGGGTCATCTCCAACCCGTCAACTCGCTCCCTCTATCCCAGATCGAAAAAAAGTTATCACTTCAGCAAGCCGTGAATCAAACAATGTACTAACCTTTTCAACTATTCTCTGCTCCATCTCCATATCTTTAGATCTGGTTTGCATCCCTGCTCTTGTGCCAAACACAGTCCTCGAAGTAGCCCCTACCTCGTAAGTCTTAACTCGATCACGAACATCAGGTCCTATGACATCCGTAAATACCTTCTTCTTAAAGGCTGTGGTACACTCCTCCACTGAAACTATATCCAATCAACTTTTCATCTCAGCCTACAATGTTATACGAGTTTAGTATACATGAAAAAAGAACTATGTTGTTTCAAATTAACTTTCATTTAACAGAAGAGAGGAAATATATTATAACATATGATAGTCGAAACATACAATCGCAGCAGCAGTCTTTGGAGCTTGCGGGCGACCTTCTTTAAGTTTATGTGTCACAATGAACACATTAACTCGATCGGTCTCTTCTCCATGTGCCTCCATTTAATATGTTTATTTTAACAAACAAAATGTTATTTTTAATAGTACCAGCAAGTTTAATAATGAATGAGCAACATAAATACCATATGACTTACCTCATCCCTTACTTAAGCATGTTTTTTCCTCCCAGTCGTATGATTGAGTACTTGATGTTCATGGTTCCTTTTTTTTTTCATAGCTATTTCCTACAAAAAAAATAATCATATTTTATAGTTGATACAAAAACTATAATAAAGTAATTAATACCTGAATTGTCTCATTCCCCCCAATAAGTTATAAGTTTTTTCCACTGATCAAGTTGGACATGGCTTGGCCTATTCAACAAATGCTCCTCATCTGTGTCGTATTTGTTGTAGTAATCATGTTTTACTTGGCCCTTCCAACGTCTCCATAATGCCCCAACATTGCTTAGACAATTATCTCTGAACTCTGGAGGAGCATCAATGTTGTCCTTTAAATAAAATTCAATCAAGTTATTTTACATATAAACATTGAGACAATTCAATCATTGTAGGAACAATTATTTAATGTGTCACTAAGTGTTACCTTAACCTCAGTCCATATATAGTCCAACACATCCTCCGGTATGTCATCCCATCGCGCGTAATGGAGAGGAACTTGCTCCCCATTTCGTTCCATGATTCCAATATGTGTCGCTAATTATGTAGCAGATTTCCCAATAGCTTGCCCTAGGTCATTAAACACCAAATGAAGCTTTTGATTTGTGCCCCACATCTTTAAACCTTTTGCTACTCTTCTACCTCACCGTCTGGTAGAAGTGGATCCAGTAACTGAAGTACCTGCTTAATAGTGAAAAGAAAATATATTCAGTTAAAAAAGGATATGCATTTATGTTGTAGAATATCACAATAGTTATAAATATAAAATATGTACTATCAAGCTGAGTGGACTGTGAAGCCTCTGGTTGAGTGTCTATGCTTGTAGAATGGGTATGTTCCTGTGACTATACATGTACTTGTGTCTGTGTTTGGGATTGTACATGTACTTGTGGTTGTGATTGTACTTGTACTTGTACCTGTGCTCGAGCACGAGTATAGGGATGTGAATGGCTTGGGGTTGTACCTCTACCTGTGCCTCGGACTCCTGTTGGGACTCTAATTACAAGAAATCAAATATTATTCTACCACGTGCCTTCGTTGTTCGTACCATAATATGACTATTGATAAGGAACATATATAAAAGATAATTCAATATTCACAATGCATAAAGTTATAACAAAAAGTGAAGAACACATAGGGATACGCCATCTCATCATAGTCATAAAAGTTATCTCATCATAAACATCATCATAAAAGTCATCTCATCATAGTCATAAAAACATCATAATAGCATATCAATTATCATTAAATGTCCATTTCATCATTGTCTTGTGGTGCTGTAATAGTTTGGTCGACTGTTGTCCCAGTTATTCCTTGTCTCAACTTGGGAACTTCATCAGTGTGAATAAAAATATTTTCATCCACCTCTTGATTGTGAAATGGCTCGACTTGAGGAACTACTCTCATATGTGATGAAGAATCTTTTGGATACATGTCAAACAAGTCCCTAAGTGTCATCCGAACTACACACCAGTCTTGCTTAATAGGATCTTGCACATACCAAACTTGCTTTGCTTGGGATGCAAGGATGAAAGGCTCATTAGTTGCCTGATTATTTGGGTATAATGGATGATTAAAGTTCACTAGAGTAAATTTATACTCATCTTCTTTCTTCCCTGTTCTGTTATCAATCCAGTTGCACTTGAATAACATGAACTTCTTAGCATTAGTGTAACAGATTTCAATGACATCTGTTAACTCTCCATAAAAGGTAACATCACCACCACAAGGATTCCTGTCCTTTCGACTAGCATAACTCATTGCATGTGATTTAATGACAACTCTACTGTTTTGAGTTCTTCTACTCCTATCACGATCTTTTTGTGCGAAACAGAAAGCCATTAATGAAATATGCTTTAAATCTCCTTCCAAACAGGTCAGGACCTTTAGCCAAAATTTTGATCTCCTCTGAGATTTGTTCATTATCTGTCATTTGAAAATTATGAACCTATTTGAAAAAAAAAACCTCAATTGTGAATACAGAGGTATAACTTACATGATTCTTTTTGAAAAATTATTTGCAAATAACTTACATAATTCTTGAACCACGTGGGAAATTGTTCATTATGAATACGTTGGATCTGATGCTCTGGTAAGTGTCTCATTTCGCGTAAAATAAGTGCAAAGTGCTGACTATAAAGGTAGCAAAAGCATGGTTCCAAGTCACTAAAATTTTTAAATATATATATATAGATTTAAGTATTAATGAAGTGATAACCTATTCTCGGAATAGTGTCACTGCATCAGTGTTTGCAAGCACATATCGATGATCTTATGCTCGTGTAACATCATCCATGTGAAAATGTTTTCCTTTTCCTATAGAATGACCAAATCGGTCATCTCCATCAAAGTTTCTGATTGGTCGGCTAGACTTGGTTTCACATCATCCAAGAACCTCGCACAAAATGTCATACATTCCTTCATGATGTATCTATTGGCAATTGAAGCCTCAGGATGAGCATGGTTGCGCACATAGAGCTTTAGTGTGAGCAGATACCTATAATTAAAATAATTACTAAAATAAGCCAACATCACATATGTTAATTACTTGAAAATACATTGATACCTCTCTATAGGGTACATCTATCAAAATTGAATTGCCCCAATAGTTAATGCTTCATCTGCTAAACGTATAGGCAGTGCTCCATTGTGTTAAAAAAAAGGCTGGTGGAAATATATTCTCGAGACTACAAAGCGTAATGGCAATGCAATCTTGAATTTTCTCTAAATCGGATGCCATGTTGACTTTGGAGCAAAACTGTCTAAACAAATTAGTTTACTCGATGAAGGCTTGAACCACATTCTTAGGTAATGCCCTCCGAACAGCTAGAGAAAGTAGTTGATGCATTAGAATATAACTATCGTGACTTTTTAGACCCCATATACTCCTCTCTTTCAAATGATTGCACCTTGAAATATTAGAAGAATAACCATCTGAAGCTTTAGCATCCTTCAGTACACTACAGAAGATATCTTATCGTTCTTATCCATCATAAAGCAAGCAGGAGGTAAGTACACCTTTCTTGACCCTCGTGGCTGAGGGTGCAAGGGTTTCCTAAGTCTCATTTCTTCAAGATCCTTCTGAGCCTTCAAGTTATCCTTGGATTTTCCTGGAATGCCTAACAATATGAATAGTACATTATCGCACACGTTCTTTTCAATATGCATCAAATCAAGATTATGATGAATGAGGTTGAACTCCTAATACAGAAGTTAAAAAAAGATAATATTTTTCCTCCAATTGTCTCTCCTCTAAGTTGAAGGCCCTTCAGCATCTACATTTATTTTTTTGTTTTTGAGCCTCCTTTCTTTTCCTTTTTTTTTTTTGATAATATAATCCTTCTTATACTCTATTTTCATTTCAATGTCACTCAACTGTTGCAATAACTCTGATCCAGACAACCTTTTGGGCTTGCCTCCATATTATCGACAACCATCGAAAGATACTCTATCTTTTCAAAATTTATGTGATGGTTTTAAGAAGCGAAGATGACCTATGTAACAATACTTACCATATGTTTCAACCAGCTAGAATGAGTATGCTTATTACAATAAGGACAAGCAAATTCACCTGTTGTGCTCCATCCAAATAAGTTAGCGTATGCAAGAAAGTCATTGATTGTCCACAACAATGCTGCATGCAACTTGAACATCTTGTTGCTTGATGCATCGTAAGTTTGCACTCCCTCATCCCACAATTCCTTCAACTCCTCACCCTTTGGACCATCAATAAGCTCTGATAAAATGAAGAAAGGTTGCTTCATGCACAACCATGGTGGCAAGTTGTACGGAATGAGCACAACATGCCATGTGCTGTAAGCATTAGACATTGCCTGATCGGATTGAATCCATCTTATGCTAACCCTAGCCTAACATTCCGACTATCACTAGCAAACATAGGGTCATAAAAAGTTTTCCACGGAAGAGAGTCTACAGGATGCCTATACACACCACCACTTGGATGTGACTTTGCGTGCCATTTCATGAGCGAAGCAATCTTAGAGGACATACAAAGTCTCTACAATCTAGGCTTTAATGGAAACTACCATACTTGTTTTGCTGGTATTTTTTACCATCATTTGGATGGTCATCTAATTTTTTGTATCTTGATTCACTACAAAACTCACAATTATCAAGTTTCTCCGTCTCGTTGCGAAACAACATACAGCTATTGGGGCATGCATCTCATGACTTGTAATTAAAACCCAATTTAGAAACTATTTTACTGGCTTCATGTGTGACGCCCCGCCCCGCCACGAGTCCCGGCAGGGCGACACAGAATGGTATCAGAGCATAACCGGGTCGAATACTTTGGACGTCGGGTTATGTGCTCGCTTATATAGTTTTTTGGACATGTTAGACATGATTAATTGATAAACGACGTGTGAATTGATATGTGTTAACATGTTACTTGATAACTTGAGATGTTAACTGATTACTTGTTATGCTTGACATACACATGTGCTGTTGAATACACTTCGTGATTAGATCATGTTGTGTGATTCGTTTATTCGATTTGATCTTACTATAGCTATGCCGCCGTGCCGTGAGAATCCCAGTATTGAACTAGAGGTTGATGAGCAGATATCAGCTGCTTCGGCCCCAGTTAGAAGCCGAGGTCGAGGTCGTGCTCGAGGACGTGGTCCAGGGAGGGGCCGTGGTCAAGGTCGAGGCCGTGGCCGTGGTCGTGGTCGGGGTCGAGGTCATGCCCCTGACGTTATATTTGAGTCTGAAGCCTCCACAGGACCAGGTGATATTCCTGATGGACCGCAAGGGTTACAGAATGTTGCCGATGTAATTGTAAGGGCAGTTAGAGATGCTATGCTGCCTCCTCCTCCTCGTGCTCCGAGAGGTGATATAAATCCCGCTAGAACTCGGGAGCGGCTGATTACCAAGGATTTTGATGCTAGGAAGCCGCCACAGTTCTCTGGTAGCTCTGACCTAATGGTTGCAGAGGATTGGCTTTAGCATATCACAAAGATATTCGAATTCATTGATCTTCATGAGGATGCTCTCCGCATCAAGTTGGCTACATACTTGTTTTTTGGAGAAGCTACCCATTGGTGGGATTGCACTGTGAGTGTTCATCCACTTGCTGGCATGACTTGGAAATCATTTAAGAGTCTTTTCCTCGATAATTACTTCCCAGAAGTACAGAGGGACGCAAAGAGGGCTGAATTCTTTACCCTTTAGCAGGGGGACATGTCAGTGACAGAATATGCTACTATGTTTTCCACCTTGGCTCGTTTTTCACAAGAGCAGTTGGTCAGTGATCATTTTAAGGCTACACGTTTTGCCTCTGGTCTTCGACCCTTCATTCGGAAAAGTCTGGCTAGCACACCTATCACCACTTATGCTGATACTTTGACAAGGGCGTTGGGTGTTGAAAGTGTAGATTTCGATCTGAAAAGGGCCAGGGAGATTATTACTCCAGCCAAGAGCACTGGTCTGTCTAAGAAAGCTAAGACAGAGACTAGGTCTCAATTTTAGCCCCAACCTCCTCAACAGCAACAACAACGATCATATTCACAACAGAGATCTTCTTATCGAAGTTCTCAACAATCAGGGTTACAGCGAGGTGTGAATGCCGCTGGGGAGAAAGTTTTCTTCGATGTGGTGATCCGAACCATTTTATCAAGTTTTATCCTCAACCACCACCCAAGAAATCTCAATCGATTGGTTCGACACCGTATTATCCACCATCTCAGGCAGTATCCGCTCAGAGCGTGAAACCCTACCAGAACAGAGGTAATCAAGGTAATTATCAGAGGATAGATAATCGTAGTGGTACTCAGCCACAACAACACCAAGAACCCAAAGGAAAGAATTTTGCTCTCCCTATGTCATCTGCTTATCATGTTTCTGGAAATGCCGGACCGTTTGTGATCCGAGGTATCGTCCCATTGTTTAACTCTTGGGCATCTATATTGTTTGACACTGGTGCATCACACTCATTCATCTCATCAGCATTTGCATTAGTATTGGGGTTAGAAATAGAATGCTTAGAGCATGTCTTATCTGTTGATACTCCGGTTGGAGGTGTTATTCATTTGAATCAAGTTTGTCGTGGTTGTATGCTTTTGATAGCAGACCGGCAGTTGAGTGTCGATTTGATTGTTATGCCAAATCTGGGATTTGATGTCATCCTTGGGATGGACTGGTTGGTCGAGTATCGAGCTTTCATAGATTGTTTAAGCGTCGGGTTACTCTTTTAACTCCCGAGGGAGACAGTTGTAGATTTTAGGGCGATCAGTTGGATTTACCGCTACCCTCGTTGTTTTCACGGAGTAGTTTATATTCTTCTCTTGGAGCTATGGCTAGTTTATTGGCCATGGAGAAGGGCACTCCTCTTGTGGAATTGTCACCTATTGTTTGTGAATTTTCTGACGTCTTTCCAGAAGACTTATCAGAATTGCCACCTATTCATGCTATCGATTTTGCAATCGATCTTGTGCCAGGCACTTCGCCTATTTCTATTCCGCCATATCGTATGGCACCAGCAGAACTGAAGGAGTTGAAAATTCAGTTGGAAGATCTCCAGAGTAAGGGTTTTATTCGCCCGAGTGTATCCCCGTGGGGAGCTCCTGCTCTCTTTGTTAAGAAGAAGGATGGAACATTAAGATTGTGTATTGATTATCGGAAACTCAATCATGTGACGATCAAGAATAAGTATCCACTTCCAAGAATCGATGATTTATTTGATCAACTCAAAGGTTCCACTTATTTCTCCAAGATTGATTTGAGATCGGGTTATCATCAACTCCGTATTCGAGAGTCAGACATCTCGAAGACAGCTTTTAGGTACCGATATGGACATTTTGAGTTTATGGTTATGCCATTCGGATTGACCAATGCTCCAACAGCATTTATGGATCTTATGCAACGAGTATTTCACAATTATTTGGATAAGTTTGTGATTGTATTTATTGACAATATTCTCATCTATTCTTCCTCTAAGGAACTTCATGAAGAACACTTGAGGATTGTCCTACAAGTATTGCGTACTGATCGGGAGAGAACAAATCCTATTTATACGCCTTAACGAGCATCTGTTACTTCCTTTTTATCCTGTTTTTGTATATTTTTACTTCGTTTTCTATTTTCTGACAGGTTTTGGAAGAAATCAAGTAAACCAGGCTAAACAGGGTGAAAAAGCACAAAGAAAGAAGCTGAAAAAGCCAAGTCGCACGCGCGCGAGAAACAGAGAATCGCTCGCGCGATCCGCTCGCGCGAAAGTCCCAGAATCGCTCGCGCGACCCGCGCGCGCGAAGTACTAAATGTCGCGCTCGCGCGACCCGCTCGCGCGATATGTGCAAAAAGCAAAGTTGCGTATTTCAGTACACTGAAGACTCCTGTGCAAACGAAACTGCTGAACGACGTCTAGACTGTAAATTACATCAGTTTCAGTCCGTTTCGGGTTGGGAAGGCTTCCAAAACTTGTTGTAAATATATATACCCTATTTTATTACAATTGAAGGGGTGAGACATTATTGGCAATTAATATATACACATTCTACAACCATACTTCCAGCCATTGAAGGGAGGGAAGCAAGGAGAAGAAGAAGAAGACCAAGGGTTTCCATGGCCTCCTCCATCAACTACTTGCCTACCATCACTTCCATGGATGGCTAGATCATAGATCTAGGGTTTCAATGAAGCCCTAGACGAGTAATAGGGTTTTATTTATGTTTTTATTTTAGGTTTATTATGTATGGATGACAGTCACATGTTTAGAGAATTTTTATAAATAAATCGTACTTCTAGTGATTAAATCATTACTTTCAGAATTTATTCTTGTCTTAGATCTATTTTGACTGTGATGTGCTCAACGATCTATGCTTGCTGTGCTTGTTTAGATTGTTTACATGTGATGGTGCTTTATTGATTTGTGCTATCAAGTATCCGAATAGTCCATGCCTAGATTAGACGGATTAGATCACAACCCTAGTTTAGTGTGGGATAATTCGTGCTAACCGAAGATGGATTATATTGGTGCTTGAACCATGGATATCTTCTTGACGGAGGAATTGGGCTTGTAGCTACAATTCCCCATTATCATCCAATGTAATAAGCTAAAGTAATTCATAAATATTCCTATTATGAGGCTAGTGGTGGATTTGCAATCCTAGGTTCCCTTAAACATTATTTAAAACAACTTTAATTGCTTTCATAGTTTAGATTTATTTTTATTGTTCTTAGTTTAATTAAATCCAAATCAAATCCGTTTTTCTTAGTTAATTAGACTTAGGTTTTAAAATTAAGAGCTGTAGTAATCAATCTCTGTGGGTTCGACCTTTACTTCCACACTGCAAATCTTTTGAAAAGTAAAGAATACTTTTATATCTTGATATTGACAACATCACGTACTCATCGATTGTTCGGTAAATTATCTAAATGTGATTTTTGGTTGACAGAAGTGAAATTTTTGGGACACGTTGTCTCGAGAGATGGAGTGTTAGTTGACTCGTCAAAGATTGAATCTGTTACGGATTGGCAACCACCTAAGAACGTATTTGAGATACGTAGTTTCTTGGGTTTACCAGGTTATTATCGTCGCTTTGTGAAGGACTTTTCTCATGTTGCTTCACCTTTGACTAAGCTTACGTGTAAAGGGGTGAAACTCATTTGGACTGAGGAGTGCGAGAAAGCTTTTCAACTTTTAAAGACTCGATTGACTTCTGCACCGGTTTTGATTATTCCAGAGCGTGGTGTTGACTACGCAGTTTATTGTGATGCTTCACTTCATGGTTTGGGGTGTGTGCTTATGCAAGAAGGCAAAGTTGTTGCCTACGGTTCTCGCCAATTGAAGCCTCATGAGCAGAATTATCCGACTCATGATTTAGAGCTTGCTGCCGTTGTATTTGCCTTAAAGTCATGGCGTCATTACTTGTATGGGGAACGATTTGATGTCATTTCAGACCACAAGAGCTTGAAGTATATCTTTACTCAACGTGGTCTAAATCTTCGACAACGTCGATGGATGGAATACTTAGAAGATTATGACTTCGAACTACAGTATCATCCAGGGAAGGCGAATGTAGTGGCGGATGCGCTGAGTCGCAAGTCACGAGGTTCATTGGCTTGTCTGGCCATTCAGGAATGGAACATGCTCGATCAGATTGGGGAGTTTGAGGTAGAGCTCGACGACTCTGAGGATCGTGCTTCATTGTATTCTGTTATGGCTCAACCGTCGATCATTCAACAAGTGAAAGATGAGCAACAATCTGACCCTGTAACATCTACCTTTCGTATGCGAATTCTTTGAGGTGATGTTATAGAAGGTTGGACTTTTGACTCCGAGCGTAGGTTGAAGTTCAAGGACGGTTTGTTTGTGCCATTGGCAGTTCGTGAACAAGTGATGAAGGAATTCCATCATTCACGATTAGCGGTACATCCGGGAGGTAACAAGATGTACCATAATCTGCGACGTCAGTTTTGGTGGAAGGGCATGAAGCGCGATGTCGCTAAGTTTGTATCTCATTGTTTGACTTGTCAACAAGTGAAAGCCGAACATCAGAGACCTGCAGGGTTATTGCAACCATTACCAGTTTCAGAGTGGAAATGGGAGTACGTGATAATGGATTTTGTGACAGCACTTCCTAGGTCACCACGTGGTCATGATGCCGTTTGGGTCATTGTGGATCGTTTGACAAAATCTGCACATTTTTTGGGAATGCGTTTGACTGATTCAGTTGATGTTCTTAGTCGCTTGTATATTCGAGAGATCATTCGGTTACATGGAGTCCCTGTTTCGATTGTGTCAGATTGAGATCCGCAGTTTACTTCATTGTTTTGGGAGGGTTTTGAGAAAGCTTTGGGGACAGAATTGAGATTGAGTACGGTTTTTCATCCTCAAACAGATGGTCAGTCAGAACGTACTATACAGACCTTGGAAGATATGTTACGAGCTTGTGTTATGGACTTCAAAGGTAGTTGGGAAGACCACCTACCATTGATCGAGTTTGCGTATAACAATAGTTATCAAGCAAGCATTCAGATGGCACCATTTGAGGCCCTATATGGACGACCGTGTCGTTCTCCCATATGTTGGACAGACGTTGGAGAAGCGTCTCTGTTGCGACCAGATCTAGTAAGGGAAACTACTGAAAAGATAAAACTGATTCGTGCAAGGATACTTACGGCTCAGAGCCGACACAAAAGTTATGCTGATAAGAAGAGGAGACCGTTGTCCTTTGAAGTTGGAGATCATGTGTTTCTCAAAGTTTCACCTCGTTGTGGTGTGCTTCGTTTCGGACAAGATAAGAAGCTTTTACCTCGTTTCTTTGGACCTTTCCAGATTTTAGAACGTGTGGGTGAAGTTGCCTATCGGTTGGCTCTGCCTCCACAGTTGGCAAAAGTTCATAATGTGTTTCATATTTCGATGCTTCGGAAGTATGAACCTGATCCGTCTTATGTTTTAGATTGGACTAATTTACCGTTGGAGCAAGATGCGTCTTACGAGGAACAACCCGTACAGATTCTGGAAGCTAAGGAGCATATGCTTCATGGTAGAACTATTCGTTTGGTTTGAGTACTGTGGCGTCATCATGGTACTGAGGAAACTACTTGGGAGAATGAGAAAGAGATGCGCGATCGATATCCACAATTATTTGCCTCTTGAGTTATTTATTTTCTATACTAATGATTATCTTTTTGCAAATTTTGCGGACGAAATTTCTTTTAAGGTGGGTAGGATGTAATACCCCGTAATTAAATTTTCGCGTTTTAATCTAATAATACCAGTTTTGGGTTTTGTTGGCAGTATAGTTTGTACATGTGTGTGTATCATCGCGTGAGCTCAACACACTCAGGAATTGTTGAGCTTGGAGCCCAAGCAAAAATTAGTGCACAGTGTGTGCGTGTGTACTGGATGTGTTTATATGCTTGGTGCCCAAGCACTTTATAGTTATATATACACATACTAACCTTTCAATCTCTCAAACTCTAAATTCTCTCAAGAGACTCTCTGTCTCTCAACAGCTCTCTCTCTCTCTCTCTCTCTCTCTCTCTCTCTCTCTCTCGGGTACACACAACTCACACCACATATTATTACATACACACCACACATATGATCTCATACACATACACACACATAGATAAATAGACAAATTCTTATACACAAATTCAAGGAGTTTCAATCCAAGCTTTGGGTTTTGGAATTGGGTAAGTTTACAATTGTAATTTATAATTTCAGTTCACTATAAACTGTGTATATAGATACATTTATATACATTTCATATATACCGTTAAGGGTCCGAAAATAGCGAGCAGAAAAATTGTCACAGAAACGTGATTTCTTTATATCAAATGAAAGGTCTCGATCCCACGAGACTCCCTTTCGAATGTTAGAAGCTAATTCATAGCGGTTGCGACGAACGGTCGAATTAAAGTTTTATCACCATTCAGTTTTTCGATAAAATAAAGAGCTGTGTTTTGATTCTTGAAAAACTGATTTCATATTTGAAATCTACGCGGAAAAAGGAAGAGATTCATATATTGGAAGTCTATTTTTAATTAAGTTTTCAAAATGGGTCAAAACCAGTGTTTGATTTCAAAACAGGGGAAAAAGAAAGAAGAAGACGACACTGTGACATCTCACGCGCGCGACCCGCACGAGCGAGGGGTCGCGCGACCAGGCATTTTTCGAAAATTGTTTTTAAATGGCCACATGGCCTTACTGAACACATTCCGCGCGAGCGGCCCGCGCGGACGACCTCAGGCAGTTTGGTGAAATCTTCTGTTTTGTTGTATTTAAGTCTGTTACGAGCTAAGGGACCTTGTACCCTAAGCTTTAAGAGTTGTACTTTGCCTTTGTAGTAGTTGTACTCATGCTTTGAGGTGTTGTACCTCACTAATATACGCGCATTATTGTATATTGAGATTTGTAACAGATTGAGCAGTTCTGGTTTCTATTCTGATTATTTATTCAGTCTATCCTCGGTGAACGGTAGTTTCGTATAACCATCAATAAAGTTGTATAACATGTTAATAGTGTACTTACATGTTTACTTGAGCTGCTATGCCTAAAGTGGTTACTTGAGTTGCTATGCCTTATGTGTTTACCTGGATAATTTCAGCATGTCTATTGTGTTGCTTTGAATTGATAGCATGCCTTAATATTCTGTCTTATGAAATATTGAATATGTCTGGATGCTTAGAGCTCGCATATGTCATATCATTTCATAAGCATGAACATGAACACGAACACGAAAATCACAAAAATGATTTTGGGATGAAAGACCTTAGAGGCTTTCAATTTTTGAAAAGAGAAGACCTTAGAGGCTTCCAGGTTTTAAAAGGGGAAGACCTTAGAGGCTTCCATGCATAAAACCCTCTAGGAGGGATTTTGTTTTGAAAAGTTAGAAATCCCGGATTTGTGGGTAGGCGTGTGAGATGGGTACCACTAGGAACTCGAATTGCGGGATGTGCTGCAAGAAACCCCCGTAACGGTAAAGGCTAGGCCTCCGTGTAATTCGTAAGGCCCAAAGTCCCGCACGTTTGAGGCTAGGCCTACGTGGACGGGAAGCCCATGGTCCGGGTAATGATATTGACGATTGAGGGTGAGTGTTTGAAAAGGCATGAAAATGGTTTTCAGGCATTAACATTGGCATTCATTGCTCTCACGCATGTTATATAACAGATGTTATTGTACGGTTATATGACTATACGAGCCTTTTTGGCTTATGGACTATTAAACCTTTCTTTCAGGTGATATAGATAAGGGCAAAGCCCCGAGACTTGACAATGCTTCCGCTATAGTTTGAAGACCCCGTGTGTGGGGATTTAAATGATGTAATACAATTTGGTTTCAAAGAACCTATTATGTTTAAATTGGACAAATGTTAGTCCACCCGCTTTTAAATTAAAGGATAACTTCACTCTGATTTTCCGCTGCTTATCTTGAAAACGTTTTGTTTTAAGAAAGGTTATTTTCTAAACGAAACCAGATTCTGTTTTATGAATGTCTTCCAAATGATAAACGTTTAATATAGGTAACCCTCGGAGTCTTGGACTCGGGGAGTTACCGATTGGTGTCAAAGCCTACTGTTATTACTGTTATTGTTGTACTTCTGTCGGTTGACACCTCGCCGGGACTCATGGCGGGGCGAGGCGTCACATCATGGACTTTTTTTTTTTTTTTTTTGAAATTTTACATTCTCCGAAAATGCCTCATTTAACAATTCCAACAGCATCGTGACAGACTTGTCCGTCCATCCACAATGAACTTTCATGTGCAAAAGTCGGACAACAAATGAGAGTTTCGTGAACTTTTTACAATCTGGATACAAATTAATCTGCGCACCTTACATGAGTTTTAAAAATTTTGAAGTTTCTTCATTAGGCCCCGCCATATTATCCATATTTGGAATTCCCATTGCCTCGTGTACCATTTCTTCCATTTCATCTCTAATATCTGAACTCATTAACATGTCAATCTGCTCTTGTTCTCGATTTTGATGTAAAGAAACATGTGATTCTCTGTGATAAGTCCATTTCTTATACCTTTCAAGAAATCCCTCTAAGATTATATGTTCTCTCACAACATTTCGTGATTTAGTCATCAAGCCCTTTCAAAAATGCTGCTAAATTCCTAGGTAAACCAAATCGACTTATCATCCATGTATACTTTCTTGAACTGTTATCACATAACAAGAATCACAATCACAAAGGGTAAGAATTATAGAATACAAATATATACGCGTATACACATATCAATGGTTAATTATCTACTTCTTAGTTCTTACAACACTTGGTGTACAAACAAACAAGTCACTAACTACATAGAATCTTTC
This sequence comes from Hydrangea macrophylla, assembly GCA_033977485.1. Lineage (NCBI taxonomy): Eukaryota > Viridiplantae > Streptophyta > Magnoliopsida > Cornales > Hydrangeaceae > Hydrangea > Hydrangea macrophylla. The sequence goes on along the minus strand of CM066984.1, from coordinate 78,192,901 downwards.
ACACTTGCAACTTAAAGTTTAGGTGTGAGGTCACTTTGCTAATTCAACCATTTTATATCTCCCTCAGACGCACATAGTATCCTAAAAGTGCTTACAATTAATCATTTTTAAACACCCTAGAGAGTTCCTAGTATTAAGTATCATTTTTTCTTAGAAAAAGGATCTCTATACACCAATGATGTATATGTAGTGTGTATGGAAATTGAAAAGTAATAACAAACAAGAGACAGGGTGATACATATTAAAGAAAAATGTATTGTGATAGTCGTAGATGAATAAATAACCCAAAAATTAGAAGAAAAAGGTTTCAATCTATATAATAAGGGATGAAGGTTGATTTGACCGGTATAAGTGTCTTATAAACATTCAAAGGCTGGTATTGATTATCAAGATGGATCTAATGGCTGAGAGGGACGTGGTTTCAAAACTTTTTAGCTTTCTCCATCCCTCTTCACACGCATGTGAACAATTTCACTTTTACCTCTGTCTCTCTCTCTCTCTCTCTCTCTCTCTCTCTCTCTCTCTCTCCTATGTGAACACTCCAATTGAATTTTTTGTTTCAGAAAAGAGGGTAAATAAAAAAAGGTAGTACTCATTTTCTCTCTCTCTCTCTCTCTCCTATGCAAACTCTTCAACTGAATTTTGAATTTCAAAACCTCTCATTATCTCTCTCTCTCTCTCTCTCTCTCTCTCTCTCTTAAACATCAGGTGCCTTACTCAATGCCCCCCTCCCCCCCACCAATTTTGCTATGCGGTTCAAGGTAGCACCGGAGGCGACGACATTAGAAGAGGTGGTGGTGGCTATGGCTTTGATGATGGTTAAGGGGGCTGTGATCAAGATGCTGGGCCATCAAATCGCACATCGATGAAGGAGGTAATAATCTCTCTCTCTCTCTCTCCATCCCTCTGCCAAACCTTAACCCTAGGTAGCTTAATTTCTCTTTGTTTTTGGTTTTTCAAATCCGTTTGGGAGAAGATTGAACAGAGTTAGAAATACCATGTTCTTCCTTTTCTATTACTATATCTTCTTAGATGACTATAGGGGCTGTGAATGAGAAGCATTTATCCTCGATACCGACCACCTCCTTGGTATGTAATGAGTATTCAACTATGTATTCATTTTGGTCCAATTGAATGGTATGTAATTAGTTTGAGAAGGGAACTCCAATTTGAGGAATAAGACGGGCTAATCAAAGAAGGTTACTTTTCAGCCTTCTTACTTTTACAAGCTTTTATGGGTGGAGTTTTGGGAAATGCAATTATTCATGATTTTGGGTTCTATACGGCCATCAATGGAGGCGAGATCTCCCTATAGCAACAACCTTGCATGGATCAAGAAACACTGGTTTTTTTTTATTCCTAATTACTGTTACGTTTGCTGCAAAATTTAATTGAATATCTGGGCTAAAGATTACGTGTGCATTATTTGATTAGTTCTACTTAAGGTCGCTTCGAAGTACAAACACATTAGTTAAGTTCATTCATATATCTTTGTTGTTTTGAACCAAAACTGATGAATTTAGTATTAGTAATACTCTCGAAGGATACATGTCTTTTGCTTATATGTAAAGTTTATGATTTAATCTGTTCTCTATACTTGAATAGTGCATTTGATTAGCCCCCACCACTAAATGGACCATGAACCACCATTGCTTTTGCTTTTGCTTCCTCATAAATTAATGACCACTTTGGCTTCTATGTTTAGAAAATAAAAGGAGTTCTCTTTGTTGTTAAAAAATATGTGGAATTGTATCAAAGTGTTGAAGGCACGCTGAGTGAAGTATTGGTTGAACGTAAACATGATTAGAATTAGAAATCCATAACCAGAACCTTGACCTATAAAACTAGCTTTTCACGAATTTATACCACCAACAAAAGGGCAACCCAGATGATTCTGAGTTTCAAAATCAAGACCCTGTGTGAGTCATCAACAACAAATGCTAAACAAAATATAATAACAAATAAAAATATAAAAAATATATATTTTCCAGCTATTCTTCCTTCTCTTATGGGATTAATTTAACAATCAGAAGTTAAGGAGATCTAATCCATGAATCAAGAAGATATTGCCCCTAATAAAAAAAAGGATACAGCAACTAACACGTGCATCCTTCTAATTATAATAAACATTAATTTGCACATCAAAACGTCTTGATTCATATCGGTGCTAAACAATTCTATCACCACCTCTGTTAATTAAATATCTAAGAGTACGTAGATAAAAATGCTAGAAGGACATACAAAGTATGTATAAAACTTAGGATATATGAGCATCTAAGTGCTGTGAATTGACATTCTCAAAGGTCTATAAGGTAGTCCAGAACAGATTGTGAGGTCTGGGAGTAGGAGTTGTAGGCCATTCACTAATGTCTAATAAATCAACCACCTCGTAAACGTTTTATGTAAAATTAACCCCCATCCTCTTTCACAAGTAGAAACTCATTTTGTAATTGCACAAGTAGCAACTCAATGGATAGTTTCACCAAGTAGCAAACCCACAAAGCAATAATCCAGTTACATCCATTTAGACAAATAAAAACTCCCAATCCAAGTGGCAGAACTAATATGAAGGAAATTGAAGTTCACAACAATAATAGGCATACCCGTATAACACAAACAAGTACTGAACATTTAACAACAATCTAACACCCAGTACATAGACAAAAATAGAAAAAACTCACAAACATTAAGATCAAATTCATGGATGGATCCAAAGACTACGACCCAATTTAAATTGTAGAGAATATGATATACATACATATATATACACCACAGATTCAGAGAGAGAGAGAGTTTAACCGAGAGAGGGAGAGTTTAGAGGTAGAATGGTGCTCAGTGGTGGAGTGGTGCTCGGTAGTAGAGTGGTCTTCAACCTAGAAGATCACAAAACCAAATGGAGAGAGTGAGAGATCTATGAACAAATGGAGAGAGAGAGAGAGAGAGAGAGAGAGAGTGTGTGTGTGTGTGTGTGTGTGTGTGTGTGACTAATGATAAATCACAAAAACCAAATGAACAAATCAGCAAATTGCTTACCTTTTTTATCAGATTCCTTTCTCTGATTAGCTTCACAAAGACCAAATGAAGAAAGAGAGAGAGAGAGAGAGAGAGAGAGAGAGAGAGTGAGTGTGTGTGTGTGTGTGTGGGGGGGTAGGAAATCCCAAATGCTGTGTGTGTGAGAGAGAGAGAGAGAGAGAGAGAAAAAGAGAGAGAGAGAGAGAGAGACAGAGTGAGTGTTAGGGATGGGAAATGTTGGGGGGGAATATTGGGGGGAAATATTAGGGTAGGAAATATTTACAACATTGCCATAATGTATTGTGTCGGATAGGTAATTCATCCGTCACGAATAATTTTTTTGTGTCGGATAGGTTCATTTCCATCACAAATACAATTTTATTTGTATCAGATAGGTTCATTTTTGTCACGACTAATTATTATTTGTGACAGATATATTTCTGTTATAGAATCTATCACAAAAGCATTTTTTGTGACGGATTTGTATTTGTCACAAAAAAGTTCATCACAAAAGGCCTATTTTCTTGTAGTGATGTAAAGAGAAAAGGGAAGAGATACTTGCAAACCGAGTTTTCAAGTGGTTCGGCAATCTGCACACCGCGGCCTATGTCTACCCTTCAAGAACTCCTCTTGAAGATTCCATTAATCTGACCTACTTCACGGGTGTAGATCAAACTGTTACAAGAGTCTTTAACTCTTCTAAAGAAGAACACCTCTCTTTTACACACAAGGGTTACTAACCCTCACTCTTTACAAATAATTGATTTGGATACAAATGATAACTCTCTTTAAGAGTAGATAATACAATTAAAAGCTCACTACAATTTGATCTCTCAAAGATATACAAATGAAGGACAAGAACAAATTGATTAACTCACTCAACTAGCGCTCAAATGTGAATGATTAAGGATTAACAAGTTGTGCGATTCAAATGATATATTCAAATGGAATGATCCCCTTTTAATTGGTTTGGGAAAACAAGTATTTATAGGCCTTGAAAGATTATAGCCGTTAGTGACAAAATGGAAAATAAACGGCCTTTCAAAACTAGCCGTTACTGCTATTCTGTACAGTAATTCAGTCGACTGATGCCGTGACCCAGTCGACTGACTATCAAACTTAATGAAATATGCCATTAAACCAGTCGACTGAGGGAAGGGACCGGTCGACTAAAGGCTGCAAAGCAGAACCCATGTTTTGAGAACATAAACTAGTCGACTGTTTTCACTTACGGTCGACTGAACTCTGAGGAGTCCAATATGTTAGCCCCAAGGGTTCCACCTTCAATAATTTTGATGATTAACAAACTATAAAGTTGAGTACTTATGATTTTATTTAGTGTGTTATCCACAGAGCCTTATAATGATGATGGATATTCTATGGAAGCCTCGTGGAAGATCATTTCTTAATTGCATTGTACTTATAGGGTTCTTTGTAAAGTTAGTTAGATTGTTTCTCAAAGTCAAGGGCTTAAAACTTTGAAATTCTTTCAAAATAGAAAAACTATTTTTCTCTGGAAAAATAGTCGACTAGACTTTTCTTCCAATCGACAGGGTGCTAAAATTTTCAGTCGACTTGAGTTTAAAAATAGTCGACTGTTTCATGGTTTTGAGAAGATAGTTCCGTTGTAAATCCAGTCGACTAGTCCTTTGTTCAGTTGACTACCTTACTAGCGCAATTCAAGTGTTTTAAACATACAGTCGACTGGATCGTGACCTTCGTCGACTAGATTACTGTGCAGAATAGTAACGACTCTTCTTCTAGGGTTTTGAATTTGCATTAAATGCTCCCAACTACCCTAAACATTCAAATAATCAAGAGAGAATATATACTCATTTGAATTTGGTTGTTGGATACTCAATTACTCACATTTAATACTCATTTATTGTATTCAAAGATTAAAGCCCTAGTTTTGTGAGATTCAATCTTCTAGCTCCATATTTCATTTTTAATATCTTGAGATCTACCTTTGAGAGCATTGAGAATGTATTCAGTTGTATCAAAACACTTATTCAATCCTTAAAGTTATAAAGAGTGTTGGAGCAAGTGAAGGTATTCTTCATTAGTGGTGTAAAAGGAGTTCAAGAAGAACTTAATCTTCACCCAAAGAAGATTGTTTAGTGGAATCTTCAAGAGGTGTTCTTGAGATGTGGACGTAGGCCGCGAAGCACTGAACCACTTAAAAAACTAGGTTCGCAAGTGTTTCTCTCTCTCTCTCTCTACTCACTATTTTAATTTGATATTGTGCTTGCTTAGTTTTAATTTGCCATTAATCGTAAGTAATCTTATTCACCCCTTCTAAGGATTACTTTTGGGCCAACAATTGGCATCAGAACAAGGGCTCTTGTATTGATTTCACATATCTTTGAGTTAAAGATCACATGGCAAACACTAGTACCAATATCGCTTATGTTGAGGGACAATCATCTCAAAGACCTTCATGCTTTAATTGAACCAATTATGCTTATTGGAAAAATACGATGAGAATTTACATTATTGCTTAAGACGTCGATTTATGACAAATCGTAGTCAATGGATCTCATGTTCCCACTAAGACCATAGGCACCAACATTGTTCCTAAGATGAACGATGAATATGTTGCTAGTGACAAGAAACTTATTAAAATGAATGCTATGTTTATGAATCTCTTGTATTATGGCTTAGACCCAAATGAGTACAATTGAATATCTTCTTGTGAATCGGCTAAAGAAATTTGGGGTAAACTAGAAGTCACGCATGAAGGAACCAATCAAGTTAAGAAGTCCAAGATTAATTTACTTGTGCAATCTTATAAAATGTTTAAAATTCTTCCTAATGAAACTATTAGTGAAATGTCTACTCATTTTACTACTATCACTAATAGTTTGAAAAATCTTGGTAGAGTTTATCCTAACGATGAGATGATTGAGAAAATGCTTAGGTCACTCCCAAAGCATTGGCAACCAAAGGTCATGGCGGTCCGAGAAGCAAAGGAACTTGCAAAGCTTTCAATCAAAAAACTCATGGGATCTATCATCATTAACGAAATGGAATTGGCCGTCTTCAAAAATGAAGATAAAAAGAAGAACTTGGGTTTAAAAGCTTCAAATGACCAAGATGATGATAGTGATGGAGATGATGAAATGGTCATGATCACTCACAAGTTCAAAAGGTTCTTGAGGAAAGACAAAACCCTCAGAAGAAGGGGATAAAAAGAGAATGATGCCAAGAAGGAACCAATCATTTGCTTCAAGTGCAAAAATCCCGGACACATCAAAGCTGATTACCCATTATCAAAGAAGAACTTAAAAAAAAAGTAAAAAAGGCAATGAAGGCAATGACTTCTTGACACATCTGAAAATGAGTCAAACAATGATGAAGTTGCAAACATTTGCCTCATGGCACACGAAAATGATGAGGTAGACTATAACTATGATTCTTATAATGAGTCTCATAACTATGATGACCTTCAAAATGCCTTTGATGAATTGTATGAGGAATTGGAAAATTTGGGAACCAAGTACCTAGTTCTCAAAAAGAATTTTACCTCACTTTCAAATGAGCTTAGTGAATTAAAATCACAAAATGAGTCTTTAAGAAAAGAAAATGAAATGCTTTCTTCAAGGAAAAATTCCCTCAAATGATTTTGAAAAGGAAAATATAGAGTTGAAGAAGCAAGTTGAAGACTTGACCAAAACTTTAGCAAAATTTACTCATGGGGAACAAAATTAAAACATGCTTTTGGGAAAACAAAGATGTGTTTTTTGGGAAAAGCCGGTTTGGATTTCAATCCCACCTACAAGGAAAAGAAGTACAACAATTTCTTTTCTAGTGTTGCTTCGACTAGCTCAAGTTCCTCAAACAATTCTCATCAAAGCATTTCCACAAAGGGATTCATATCTAGCAATTTCAATCCTCATGTAACTTGTCATTATTGCATGAGAAGGGGCATGTGAACTATAAATGCTCAAATAGAAGACTAATCACTATGGTTTGGATTGAAAAGGGAACCACACCTCCCTTTGCTAACAAAAGTGGACCCAACGAATATTGGGTACCAAAGAGGATCATTTAAGCTTGTTTTGTAGGCATGTTTAAAATCCTCAAGCAATGATAGATGGTTCTTGGATAGTGGATGCTCTAGACACATGACCAGAGACTAATCTAAATTCTTATCTATCTATCTCTCTCTCTCTCTCTATCTATCTATCTATCTCTCGTAAGGATGGTGGAAATGTCACCTTTGGAAACAACTCTAAAGGAAAAATCATCGGTATAGGTAATGTTGGTAAGAACTCCTCTTTAACTATTGAGAATGTGTATTAGTTGATGGTCTTAAACATAACTTGTTGAGCATTAGTCAATTATGTGATAAAGGATTTAAAGTTGTATTGGAATAAAATTATTGCATAATAATGGATGCCAAAGATGACAAAGTGTTATTTATTGCAAATCGAGATGAAAATGTTTATACCATTGATTTTGGTGGTATTTTTCTCAAGATATTAAATGCTTTGTCGTGTTGAGTGAAACTAGTTGGCTTTGGCATAGACAATCAGGACATGCTAATATGGATCTCCTTTAAAATTTATCAAAGAATGATTTAGTCAAAGGTTTACTAAAAACAAAATTTGTTTAAGACAAGATTTGTGATGCTAGCCAACTTGGAAAACAATCAAAGACTTCTCTCAAAAAGAAAAAGGTGATTTCTACTAGTAGGCCTCTTGAATTGCTTCATATGGATTTATATGATCCTAATCATATATCTAGTATGAGTGGCAAAGTGTATACATTCGTAATTGTTGATGACTACTCTAGATTTACTTAGGTCATTTTTCTTGCTCATAAAGATGAGGCTTATCCAAAATTTGTAACATTTTGTAAAAGAGTTCAAAATAAAAAAATGGTATGCCATCAACAATTTTAGAAGTAATAGAGGAAGAGAATTTGACAACACTACACCATATGGCCCAATTTGTAACGGGAATATCTGTTACAAAAATTATTTGTAACGGATATACCCGTTACAAATATGGCGTTACAAATTTGTAACGGATATACCCGTTACTAATATAATTTTTGTAACGGTTATACCCATTATAAATTAGTTTAGTAACGAATAGAGATTCAATTTATTTTATTTTATTTTTAAAATACTAACGGTTTTTAATAGATTAGTAACGGATATATCCGTTACTAATATCCAAAATGCTAAAAATTAGTAACAGGTTTTGTAACGGATATACCCGTTACAAATTCTAATTACAAATAAAAAAATATTTATTTGAAATGTTTCCCAAATTTTTTTCTCACCTAATTAACAAGCATAATAATTCATGTGAAACACAAATAACAAGCTGTGTGAGAAATTCCAGTAATGAAAATTGTGATTACATATCAATGTGTTTACACTTGGGTGAGAAATGAAAATTCTAATCAAACCATATCAATGCGATTACACTTGGGTGAGAAATGAAAATTTCAATTACAATGTTCCCCCTCGAGTTGCTCTACTTCATTGGATCTCTTTGACTTCCTCCTTTTAGCATTTGGAGCATCTTCTAACAGCAAGCTTTGACGTATATTCAATTTGGTTAAACAAAATGCGGCTTCTCATCCTTCAAGAAAAATAAACCAAATAGTTCTTTAACAAACATCAAGTTTTTTGCCTTCGAATAACTTCCTTAAATTTATAGATAGGTGATATAAAATGAATACATATAGGGAACGGGAAACTAATCCGTGGGAGATGATAAGGTAGTCATGTAGAATGAACTGACATAAATTTTTTTTACTTAGTTCAATATGGTTTAATCTACAAGCATGAAAACGAGAAATAAAGAAATAAAACTATGTCAATAATATTCTAACTAGAAGGGAGTCAATTATGACTCATAACAAGTGGTTTAGAAAAGGTAAGACTAGAAAAAATCCCTACTAAAGCGTTAAGACAAAGCTGAATAATACTTGTTTCATTTTAGATAGTGAACACACTAACAAGCATACTCATTATGTATTAGTATAGGCCTATGCTTTCTCATCCACACATGTGCAACGCCTATATCGAGCGTGGTGGCTATATATATATGTATATGCATCTATCTTATAGGAATAGAGACACATACTCAATTGTAGGAAGAAATCCTGCTAGTTGGGTGGGTGCAACATCAAAGAATTGTAGCCTCTGAAAGCTATCTCATTCGTAGTCTTTCTGCCAAAGAATATAATGAAGCTCCTTGGTAAGCACTGATAGAAGCAAAGAAGAGAAGAAAGAAGTGAAGAGAATCAATTTGTGAAAGTACTATGACTACATTTCTTCCTAATGTGGTCATGTATCTATCAAATAGTTTCTTTTATAGACATGTAATCTTTCCATGACAACCAAGATTCTGGCAGATGATAAAGGGTTCTAGTTTTTAAAATTCCAAGATGATTTTGATAGAGATGAGATTATTGAAAAAGGGCCATGGCATTTCGCTGGTCAACCTATCTTTATTAAGAAATGGCAACCAAGGATGAAACTGGAGAAAGAGGCTCTGTCCCAAATTCTTGTTTGGGTGAAGCTCCATAATGTTCCTCTTGAGCTATGGAGTACTGAAGGCTTTAGCTACCTAGCTAGTGCTGTGGGTAGTCCCCTTTATGTTGGCAAGATGACTGAGAATAGAAAATGCATTTTGTCTGCAAGGGTCTGTGGAGCTAAGTGCTTTTTTAGATCCTATTGATTCCTTTAATGTTTGTTTTGATGATGATGGTAAGGACTCAGTGGAAATTAAGGTGGAGTATTAATGGTTTCCTGCCTGCTGTAGGAAATGTAATACATTTGGACACAACTATGAAAAGCTTACAAAGACTGCTGTTAAGGGCCCTGTGAAGGCTGGGCCTAATGCTGCGAGTAAGGAAGAAACAATGGAATGGGTTGCTGTAACTCATAAGAAGTTTAACTTGAATTTATTTGAAGTAATGATGTTTGAAGGATGACCATAAACTAAAATAAAAAGTCAATACAAAGTAAATATAAAGTAAAAAAAAGTATCTAATTAAAGTCAAGAAGCATGTTATCTACTTGTAAAGTAATATGTGAAAGTCTCTAATTTTATTTCTTTTACTATAATGTTCAAGTTATAAAGTCCTATCAGTCAATGTTCAATTAGTAATTAGTAATTCCAACTCTGATACGATACGTTACATTATGCACGCTAACCCTCGCATCCTCGATGTATAACTGTCGCTATAATAAAGCTTGCTATCCATGCAGCCAAAAACTAAGCTGTTTATTTCAAGGCACCAACATAACAGCACTATATGCATGTTTAAAGTTTAACTCAACCATCATCAAGTCTACCATTAATCAAGATGCCAAACAAAGAAATTCTGTAAATATTTACAATCTTAGGTGCCCTTGTTCAATGGAGAAACTTAAGGGTAATAATAGTGAAGTCAAATTTTTAAGATCCTGAATTCAACAAGATTGACCAGAATTCCCTCCAAATATGAAAAATCTAGAAGATGAATTGGGAATAAGTGTGTTGGTCTTCCATTAACTGCAAATTTGATGGGAATAAAGGGTAGAAAGTCACTTGCACAATTCAATGTTCTTAATCTATTTCACTTTTTTTGTGACTCGCAAGATCGTAGTTATAAAATTGCAAAATAGAAAATACAAAAGAATTAGAAAAGTAGCCAAATGAATTGATTGTTACCAAATTGATTCTTAAATCATAAACCTGGATGGTGTAATCCTTTAGAGTCCTCGTGATGTAGTAGATGACACCCTTGTGATCTTGACAGAAAATCTGAACAAGGCTGTGGGAGGGGCTGAGAGAGTTATCAAACAATGAGTAATTAGAAGCAAGTAGGAACACCTGAACTTTGGGGCTGTTTGAGACAATCAAAGACGAAAAATAAGACCAATAATTGTTTCAATTGGCAGCTATATATCTAAAAAAATAATAATAATGCTATGTTTACCAAATATTACACACAAATGCTTTGGGACACATTTCGGATACAAAAGTTGGGCTGCATAACATTATTTACCCTTTTCCCAAACTTGGTTATATATGCTAGTTAATAAACATAACTTTTGGTGATGAAATCTATTGGTAATTTTTATTTCCTATATTCCATCAACAACTCAGATTCCCATTGTATGGGAACTTTGGCTAACCAATCCTAATGGAAGGATACATCAACTGATAGACCATTGCATGTATTCCTAGGGGCAAATGCATAACACATATACCAAGACTATAAGCATTGTCAACAATCATGATAGAAAGAATCCCCAAAAGCAATGTATATATTTAAGCAGTGCATGTATTACAACAATGTATATTTTACCTCTTCAGTCGTGGTATGATAGCCATAAAGAGAAATGGTGGCTTTGCGTTTTCCCCATAATACTATGTACAAGTAGAATCCTTTTTTTACAAGTTCATACAAGATCTAAAGCAGAAATCAAGCAATTGTTGTGGGACTTATCTGTATTAGCTATACCTTCTGAAGAAAGCATTAAAAAACATTAAAAATGAAAGAAGTAGCATTGTGATATGGACTCCCCTTTGGCACCTTTAGTAGATTTCAAACATATTGCAAAGAAAAATAATATGATGAGTTCAAAATCCCCCAAATCATTTACAGTTCCAGAGGTGAGTAGGAAAAAAATCAAATCAATAAATAAACGGGCCATAGTGGAAGATGAACTCCAATAGTTGTTTGCAAACGGGCCACAGTGGAAGATGATATAAGTAATTTGTACATAATGGCTGATAGAAAAGGAACCATTGAATTAAACAATTGTAAAAGCTCGGTTTGACAAGTGAGAGATCACATGTATAGTATTATAGCAGCCTTTTAACTCTTGTCTAAATGAAGTTTCAGACAAAACACATCCTGAGAAACCAACTTACAAGTTACAACAAACATCGTTGATAACCTTCATGTTAGCTACAAGTAGAAAAAATAAACGTAAGATGAAAAAAAATAAAAACTTACAAAGGGAAAAAATGTTAGCTTCAAATTTAAATAATCAACTGCATCGCCTCCTTACCAGTTTCACCTACAAAACTCAATGTTAGCATCAAAATAAACCTGTTTTTAATTCCATCTGCTATATATTCCACAACCGAGCAAAGGAATCTCTCTCCTGTCACAAAAAAATGGAAACGCATGCCTTTATAATAGTCCAATGGAAAATGGATTTTTTTTTCTGGTACTTTTCAAAACTTGTTTACAGTCAACATATAGATCTTTCTACAGTCATTCATATTGATATTCTTCTTGTTCTATTGTTCCATTGTTCTTTCTCGTTTCATATTGATATTCTTCTCGTTCCTTGGACAAAAGGGGCTTTTTACATTGATATTGTACGGAGCTTTTTACATTTTTTTCGATCTTAATATTCACTTGATCAAACATATAGCTATATAGCCACCAACTCAATTCATTGAACTGGGGCTAATTTTTATCTCTCCCCCTATCTCTTGTTTTAGTTTCCAACTCGATCAAAGAATGAAAACCACACTTCAATGTCATCAATGATGAACGAGTAAGGTTCTTGGTTAGACTTTGCAACAAAATAAAGTTTGCAGAGAACAGGAAGATCAAATAATCAGTGTGATTTAGAGCTTGGTTACTAGAGGATGAGGGGAGAGTAAGAAGAGGAATTTTCAATTGTCACATAGTCCAGATAGCTTATTAATGTACATGCCCAACTTGGAAGGATGGCAAGGGAAATTATGAAAAGGACACATCTTGTCAAATACATAAAAATATGGAAAATAATGTATCTTAAAATAGTCAAAAGGTCAGCAGCCGCCAGATATTGGGCACATCATATGACCACTTGACAAGTAATAAGAAACAATATCTTTAAGCGAGCTGCTGGATTTACACTACACCATATGTCACAACCCCTACCCCCCCCCCCCCCCCCCCCAACATATAGTCCACAAGGCACTAACTTATAAGCTCAAAGTGCTAATGAATTCAATATGAAAGATGCTTTTGAATATTCTAACTAATGTAAGGGTATTTACTTTTATTTTTTTCACTATTGTGAAATTTTGAACTTTTCTATTGTTTCCATTCTTTTAAGTTAAGAATTCTAGTGTCAAATTATATAGAAGTGTGTAATTAAGTGTATTGACTTTTAAAGACAACACTTAAGATGGGAGATATAAAACTGGAATAAAGGACTTTTAATTTCGAACAAAGAGGGAGCAAGAACTATTTGGAAGCACACCATTAATTTTCCTTAAACTTTTACTTCAAAGTTGGAACTAAACTTGAGAGGACCCCAAATGCTAACGTTCTAACCTATGATCTGTCATTTCTTAATTTCATTATTCCAGTTGAAAGCACACAAACTCACACTCTCTCTCTCTCTCTCTCTCTCTCTCTCTCTCTCTCTCTCTCTCTCTCTCTCTCTCTCTCTCTCTCTCTCTTATATCAAAGCATAAACTAGTATAAATATATACACTCCATCTATGTCATCTGTAATCCATTCTTTAACAACAAAATCAAGAGAATTGGGCCTTGCTTGTGTGTGAATGTGAAGAACAAGAGACTAAAAATCCATGTGAAGACCCAATTCATTCAACTACGTTAAATGAAACATAAACTAGTATAAATATATGTCTAAAGAAGAGAGGGTTTATGTGTATAAAGTAGAGAGGGTTTACACTCACCTAGAGCAAAGTCACTGAACGAAAGCAATTTTTTGGTTTTCCAACCTCTTGAAACAACAACCAACCAAATACTGAATCTTTGTCTCCAAGGTAATGGAAAGTTCACTTCAAAGCTTATCACCTACATAGGAACATTTAGAGTATATAAATTGTGAACCATTGTTCTTTAGCACACTAGTACTTTAGCAAAAAAAAACTTTTAGGAAGAATTATGTAAGACTTGAAGGAAGACAAGTCAAAGAAAACTTTTACAAAGAAGGAAGGAAGAAGACTTGAAGCACTTCCATGGAGGCTTGTAGTTGGAAAGGTTCTCGTACTGGAAGTGATATTAAATTATGTTTAGTCCCTACAGAATCAAGTTGAGGTAATTTCTTAAAAACAGATACTCCTACTTGATAGTGTATTGCTTGACTTTCGCTCATTAACTTAAAGTTTCCACTTTCAATTCTTTCTACTTTTTAGGTAGAGTGTTCGACTCCACCCCCTTGCCCTTGTATAGGCAACCTACCATGCTTCGTACCTCCGTTATGTATGACTTCTACATTTTTTTGGGTCATTGATATCATAAAAGTCAATTTTAGTTGATTAAATGAGAAGTCAATAGCATTGAGTTGGGAGTGGAACTCACTTTAGAAGTCTTTATATGTTCAATGGTAGCAAAATGATGATCATTCCATTTGCTACTCATTCCTAGCAAGGTAGCAAAGACTGTGTCATATGGACAAGGGCCTTCCAACTGATCCTATTGGTATGAAAACCTTATGCTTAACCTTAATCTATTCATCATATTCTTATGTACATATCAGACTTGGAATGTTTTAAAGACTTGTTTAATATGCCTTAAAATTATGAAATATGAATACAGAACGTTTTTCCCACCACTACGCCATATCTTTCCTGGCATCCTGCCTATTCTTTAGTCCTGTGATGGCAATATACAGAGCTTTCTACATATATAATTATAATATTTATGGGATCACCATCAATTCTTTTGGTAGGTAAAATTGACCCACTTCAAATTAAAATATTGGAGGGTTTTAATAAAACTGCAACTCTTCATCTGTCACATTCATTAATCAGCAACTAAGCTTGGTAAGCCCCTTAATAATTTATGGAATTTTGGAGTGCATGTATTTTAGCTAGCTAACAAAAATGTGGTCATTGTAATAAGCTCATTGTTTTGGCCTTTTGAGTAAAAGTGGTAATTAGTAGATAGTAACATAGTAAAATGAAAATGCCAAAACGTAGCTGCTCAAACAAGGCTCAATCCATGAGGAGGCAAGTTATATAATACTGAGTGTTGGCGTGACTAAGCTAACATGTAACCGAGCAAGTTCATCACAATAGGGATGGGATATTCTCATAGTATATATGTGTTTGAATATATACTTAAATTTTTATTATATATGATGGCCTAGCACACTTTAAAGAATGAAGGGTGCTTTTGTTCCCACCCTACTTAAATTGGTTGTTGGATACTCAATTACTCACATTTAATACTCATTCATTGTATTCAAAGATTTAAGCCCTTGTTTTGTGAGATTCAATCTTTTAGCTCTAGATTTCATTTGTAATATCTTGAGAGCTACCTTTAAGAGCATTAATTGTTTTTATCAACTCTACAAGAGAGTGTATTCAGTTGTATCAATACACTTATTCAATCCTTAAAGTTGTAAAGAGGGTTGGTATAACTCTTGCTCCAAGTGAAGGTGTTCTTCATTTGAGGTGTAAAAGGAGTTCAAGAAGAACTTGTAAGGAGTGGTTTAATCTTTACCCAAAGAAGATTGTTTAGTGGAATCCTCAAGAGGTGTTCTTGAGGGGTGGATGTAGGCTGCGGATTGCGAATTGCCGAACTATTTAAAAAACTTGATTTGCAAGTGTTTCTTTATCTCTCTCTCTCTCTCTCTCTCTCTCTCTCTCTCTCTCTCTCTCTCTCTCTCTCTCTCTCTCTCTCTACTTACTATTTTAATTTGATATTGTGCTTGTTAGTTTTAATTTGCCATTAATTGTAAGTAATCTTATTCATCCCCCCCCCCCCTCTAAGGATTACTTTTGGACCAGCACAGTAGACTGAAGAAGGGGTGCAGTTGACTGAAAACTTGAATCAGAAACAATTTTTTCAACATATAATATAGTTGACTTGTTTCACTAATGGTTGACTGAACTTTGAAGCGTTCAATCGACTGGAGAAACGATCCAATCGACTGTTTTTCCAGTGAAAATCAGTTTTCTTATTTTGAAAGATTTTTCCTAAGTTTTAAACTTTTAAGCCCTTGTGAGTGATAAACAAAATGCCTTATAATAAAAACCTAGTCTTCAACCAAGGATGAAATTATCTTCAAGTCTTCAAGCTTGATCCTTGTTGAGCTCAATCACTCTTGGGCTTCACCATTTGCTATCTCATGAAATCAAATAAGGTTAGAACATTTAAGTGCATAATTCAAGAGATTAGCACAATGAAAATGACTTGATAATAGTTTAAATAGAACGACTAAGACCATGCTATTATCAAAAGATTTGTCATCATCAAAACAAACCTAAATAATGCCTTAAAGAAATTCAAGACTAACAGTAAGAGTAATTTGCTCTTGATTGTTTGACGAACAATGTACAAGAGATAAGACACTTTGAAACCATAAGAATTGTCATGTATTTCAAATGGAAAAATCTAACATACACCCCTCAAAAAGGGGTGGATGTCAACCCCACAACATGTGGCTCGGGTTTAGCCACATCACCAAAATCATTAAAAAAGTATTAAAAATGTGACTTGTTCTCCCGATTTTCTTCCAGTAACCCATATTAAAATAGTTGTAGAACCACATTCTTCATAATGGGATCATAACTACAACAACATTACTCATAACTTGATCATAACTGAACCATATTTCTCATAACAGAGCCACATTTCTCATAACCAACTTGAAATTATTACATGATAATGGTCCATCACGTGGCCATAGACCATGGAAATCATGATTTGCCAAGTGGCACCACTTGCACATGGCAACTCTTGATTGATGTGATCCATGGTCACTTGGTGGACTATGGACCATGCAATAATTTCTTCACCTACACATTATATAGTCACCTAAATGCACATTTAGTTCACTATATTTACGATTATGCCATCAATAATGAAATTCTGTCTATGTCCTTTCTTTTTTACTATTATTATTATGCCACGTGATTATTAAGATTATCTAATTTACTTAGGATCTTATGGATAAAAAAAATAATAATAACAATAATTTCAAATGAAATTTTATGTAGTCCCACTACAAATAAATGTGATCCCCATGTCACATCATTTATGATCCAAATTTAGTTACCAATTAGGGTCTTAGGAATAACAAAATAATAATAATAATTTTTCAAATGAAATTTCATGTAGTCCCACTATAACTAAATGTGGTCCCTATGTCACATCATTTGTGATCCAAATTTAGTTATCAATTAGGGTCTCAGGGATAACCAAAAAATGAAATTAGGGTTAGAAAATCATTTAATTTTAAAGATGAATTATAAAAGGAACATTAGATGGAAAGCACCCTACAAAGAGAAAAAAAAATCCTTAAAAAAGAAAAGAAATGTGATACCAATGAATAATGTGGTGTTGGTTATGAATAATGTGATGTGATGGCATAACCATAAATACATCCAACTAAATGGTCATTTATGTGACCATTGCAACCGGTTCTACCATTAACTGGAAATTACCTATTTAACAATTCAAGGGCTAAGATTAAATTGGCTTGATCTAAGGGTGAAAAGGAAAGGGATGCATGTTAACCCGAAGGGGGTGTATTGTAGTCTGACCCCCATTTAAAATAAAAACCAGTCATATATATACAGTTTCGTGTTTTGGGTAGGGGAGCAAACAAGGCTTAAGAGTGAAGGGGAAAGGTTTTTTTTTTTTCCAAATAGAGCCTTGGAGTGAGGGCGAGGGAGGCGCCCTTTGCTTCCTTTATAAAGGAAAACCCTACATGAGTATTAATTCCATGTAGGTGAGCCACTGTTCGATCAGTGTAGCCTTCGACCGCGATCATTCGATCGTCATGAACTTTGATTATTAGTAATTTTCAAATCAAGCATCTGATTTACGTGATTCAAAAAAGATCTAGGCTCGTATCGTTGCGCTCTTCAAATTTGTATGGCTGAATCGGAGATATCCGAGTCTGAATAATGTCCTATATGTCCCCATATAAGTCGATTCAGCTCCTAAAACTTCGGTCGAATGTCGTTTCTTCTTCGGTTGTCCAATTGGACTGATTCAAGTCCCAGGATTCTCGTTTTACTTTATAATTTCATGTAGTCATGTCCAATTGGACCTTCCACGCTCCCGAATTTACAATTGCATTCTATTTCCTTGATTTCTGTGCACTGAAACTTCGACCGGATCCTGATTCTCCGCCGATTATCAGAATTTGATGATTCAAAGTTTTGTGGGCCCATATTAATTCTTGTTTTACCCTGATGTAATTGAATACAACATTCTATAGTCCCGTACTTGATTTCGGTCTTAAATTGCATGCCAAACTTCAATTTTGGTTGAAAACGTCGTCAATTATCGTAATCGGACGATCTCGGACTCTAGAACTCCCAGTTGATGAGCTGTGGACTTTGAAACGGCTTTGATTTGACCCTTGGGTCTCCTGGTTGGACTTCAGAGATCTTTTCCTCGATTTATGTGCTCGATAGGCCTCACTGCAATAGTTATTTAATTTTTTGGTGGGGCAAAGTAGGGTGTCTACATCTAGTAGATAAAAAAAAGTTGTTCATCACAAGAAACCTTTAAAATGACCAGGTAGGTAAACAAAAAGAGCACAATGAACTTCCAGATCATTCCAAAGAGTAAATAGTGATACCCACGAAGATGGACTCTTGTGTATATATATATTATACAAATTGTGAATATGGATACTCAAAATTAATGGAATGCCCAAACGTGCCACTAATTTTTAATCTTTAACCAAATATCTGATTACTATTGTAAACCTTCAAATCTGACTAAGGATCCTCGGCAGTCACTTTGTGGGTAGAAGCATGTGGTGCTTGCAGGACCACAACTTTTTAAAGAAAAAAAATATATGTGGTCCTGCAAGCACCACATGGGTCTTGCGCACAAGGGGAGCCGATGATCTATTCTTATCACCCCCCCCCCCCCCCCCCCCCAATCCGCTTCACATGGATTAGGACATGTAACAATGAGGATAACCACCCAATTATCTAGTTATTAGAGTGACAACAGTAATCACCAACTCAAACAAGTTAATAAGTCCTTCTTTAAAACCCTTTCACAACCCCATTTGCATGTAATAAACCCTAGGGGTAAAATGGTCATTTAAGATTTTTCATCAAATTTCTTTTCAAAAGTTATTATTTAATATATAAACCAAAGTTGAAAACAGCGCACAAATCCGAGCTCTATAGCAAAAGTTATACCCATTTTAAATTTAAAAGTCAAAATTTTACCCAGGGGCACCTTCGACCTGTCCTGGGGGTACCTAAGACCGGTCCTAGATACCTCTGATCACATTCCTTATTAAAAATCTGTAGCAACATACTCAGTTGTGCATACACCTCCCAAATCATTTTCAAACACTTCAAAACACCCCCCAAAACTTCAATAACATGTCTCTAAAACCTGTTCGATTATTCCCAAGCATAGAAATGTGATTTTAAACTCATTTTGAAACAACTAAAACAATAGAAGTCACTTCTTGTCAAAACTAACAATTTCTAGAAAAACTTGCCGATAAGAGCTCGACAATCATAACCATCACTTGTTTACTATCCATAACCCAAATACTTGTGACATACTTTCGATCTTGTCGGAAAGGCCCCGATTCCCACATGACAACTACAAATTACATAGATTATAAGGTTCAACCCACAAAGTCCTAAAGCATAAACATTAAAGTTACCAAGCTACCAACAAGTCTATGAACATATTAACAAAACTAAAAGCTTTAGCTCATCCTCGACGATCCACTCATTTCCTTTCTTCCTCTTGATTCGTACCTACGGTGGTTATTCAATAAGCACAATAGAAAATGAAAACATTTGTCTTAAGCGATATACTGAACAACTATAAATTACATAGATTACAAGGTTCAACCCACAAAGTTCTAAAGCATGAACATTAAAGTTACCAAGCTACTAACAAATCTATGAACATATTAACAAAAATAAAAGCTTCAGCTCATCCACGAGATCACTCATTTCCTTTCTTCCTCTTGATTCATACCTGTGTCGGTTATTCAATAACCACAATAGAAAATGAAAACATTTTTCTTAAGCAATATACTTAGTGAGAGAACTAATCATATGATTGAAATGCTTAACATGTAAATTCAACAATCATCATAATCATTAGTCTCCGGATAGTCAACTACACTTCAGCCACCACCTTTGGATCCTTCTTACCTAGGGTGTAACTCGGGTGGGAATCAAAGAGTTTTGGTTTTGCCCAGGCACGAGCCCGAATTCAAATAGTCTTCCTAAGCCCTACCTCAGTCCCGACCTAAACCCAAACTTTTTAACCCGAGCCTTGTTTGTGATATAGTATTAAAACCCGAGCCCGAGCCCGAAAATGTTATTTTTTTGGGTGCAAACTGATTTTTAGTATGTAAACAACAAAATCCAAAGTATCAAATCTATTTTTTTTTTTAGATTTGGGAAAAAAACATTCATCTATTAATTTAGTGCTTGAATAATATCTAACAGTGTATTCTTGTCACTAAAAACACTATAATCTAATGTAAAAAATAATACATAAATAGAATTCGGGCTCGGGTTCCACGGGCTAGCAAAATTCTGTCCAAGCCCGGTCTGTAGACACCCCAATTTTGACCGACCATCGAATTCAGGGGATGATTACCTCTAAAACCGATGACGACAATGTCCGACGGAATTCAAAGATCTTTAAAGTGATTCAAGCTCTTCGGAAGGTCCTTCAGTCTCAATAAAATTTTCAATAGAAAGAGGGAGAGAAACAGGGGAATTCTTGGGTGTAGAATACGTATGAGGAAAGTAAAAAAAAATCAGTTTAAAATATATAATAAAAATGGATGTTATTTTTTATAAAAGAAAATGAAAAAGGAAAAAAAAAAAAAAAAGGAATTTCAAAAGAAAAAAAAGAAAAAGAAAAGAATTTCAAAAGAAAAAAGAAAAGAAAATTCAAAGCTAAAAAAAAAAAACTATATATATAAATACAGAGGACGAGGCAGCACACGGCGAAGCTGGCGGCACTCGCTGAGTGCCGTGTCGGTAGTCCGTTAGTGTTGGACCCGCACTTACTGAGTACTGCGGACAACTCAACGAGTGCCGCCTGCTGTAGTATACTTTTTTTTATAAAAAAAATACGTATTGAACAAACAAAGATGTTATTGCACATGGGTTTCTACCCTGAACTTACTGAATTAACCCCTCAATGTTGGTCTATATAAGGAGATACATTTCTCTATTACAAGGGAGATTTTTTGTTTAGAGAATTTCAGAGATTTTTTTTTGGGGAGAACAATTTGAGAGAGGTAGAGAGAATTGAGAAAGAAGATTTGAAGGAGACCAATGGAGGAGCTTGAAGAACTTGAAGGAGAGCTTAAAGGCTTTGAAGATCTCATCAAAACAAGAGAAAATCTGATAATTTTTTAGGCAATCCTCTAATTCTACTTAGTTTAGTCTAAATTCAATCACAATTCATAGAATTCTAGGATCTTTTACACAATTTTCAAAAAGTCTATTCCCACCTCATTTCATCACACACCACTTGAATTATGATTGAATTCCATCTATTTGTTGATTTGGATCTGAGTTGAGTTTTGAAATAAGTTTCTTAAAAGAAAATTTGCTTTGGATCATCAATTGATTTAGCTTTTGATTCTCTTTGTTTATGTACGTTCTTCTTTTGAGATTCACGAGATCTTCAATATCTCACTTGAACTCTCTAATTTGGATCCTTTAATTTTCTGTAAATTTATTATTTACATTGGAATTAAAGTTGATCGTAGTTATATTTATACTATAATTGGTGGATCCAAGTCTTTGTTCATAATTTGGGTCCTCCAATTTGAAATTTCATGGAATTCTCTCCATTTCCATTGAGATTCATGTGGATTAGGTATTTAATCTCCAAGGACCATTGAATTGGGAGGAGAATCAATCAAATTAAGCCTTAATTCCTCAAGGATCATCAACTTGAGAGAGGAATTAGGCTTAGGAAGAGCCAATATTCATGGCTTGATGATTTGGGTTCAACAAAGAAATGATAATTCAACAATGGTGCAGTGATTCTAATGACAACCTGTGATAAAAGATTTTTAGTTAAATTATGATCCGTTGAAATTGAATGAGACCACTTGGAATCTGTCCTTGATTCACAGATATACCACTGCATTTTTTTGGTTTGATGAGATTTTATAATTTAACATGATTTGGTCATGGGTTTTGCAAACCAATTACTCTCTGTCCAAAGTTTCAAAACAGTAAGTTAGTTTTATATTAGTTAGTTCAGAGCCTTAAACAAGCATTTTGAGCTTCAAATAAATTTTTTTTTATGAAGTTAAATGTGTTGATAAGATCTTCTAAAAAGATTGAAGTAATTCAGATTCGTTTACCCTTTTTAGAAAGTCCCACAAAATCTCTCGACAGAGAGTCAATAATTCTTAGTGTCTGGTCATGGTCCAATTCCTAGAGATTGGACCATTTGATCTTTGATTTTCTTTTTGGGTTAGAAACTAGACACTCGTCGGTCCCCACTTTTATACCAGTCTCAGCTAATACAGGACTTTCATCTGTGTTCGTATTTGAAGACCTTTTTATTTGTGGGTTCATAACCCACCTAAACTATCTTATGCATTAATTATCATAAACTAACACATATTAATATATAATAAACCTCTTTTTCCGGGTACGGCTATTATAATTCTCTTCAAATCTTGCCCTCATCAAATTTTTCTTTATTTTTCCTTCTTTTTCAAATGCGAAATGAGAAATTATTCAATAAGCTTGTTACACCACATCAACATGCTATAGTGTGACGCTTTAATAGTATGAGTTCATGTCACTCGCCCTTATATTAAAGTAGACATGAAAAGTAGTTGTTGACTTTAAGCAACATGTTTGTCCCCAGTACAACATATCATACCGTCCCCCTTCCCCCTCTTTTTGAGAGAAAGCATTTTTGCTCACTCAAGCTTTCATTAATTAGGTGATATGTGTCACATTCTATTCTTTTTTTTTTAGATGTACTTACCTGGATGACACACGCCACACACACGCACACACCCAATCCAAGCAGTAGGAACCCAAGAAATCGGCCCGACAGGAGCACAAGGGGCAGTTCTACAAAGAAGGGAGGAAATAAATCCCTCCCACTCACCCATTGGTGAGATTCGAAACCCTCCCCTCCCACTAGGGAAGGAGAGGTGATACCATTGGGCCACAAGGGTCCTTGGTTGTGTCACATTCTATTCTCATTGCCCTATATTATCAACATAATTATTGAAATGGGATATATGTCATCATCCAATGGAGGCTAAATGAGCAAAGATCTCTCTTTTGGGGAGACACATAGACTGATTCTATGGAGTGTCATATCACATAATATGATAACAGTCTCACTGAATAACTTCTTCGTGGGCATGCAACCCTCTACATGTGCCAAACATGAAGCTCTTATGCTTGAGGACCAAAGCTAAGACATTGAACCAAATTAAGAATCAAAAGATGCTTAATTGCGTAGATTATTCAATTTGGTCCGTACAATAATCAACATAGTAAAAAATTCAATAATTTTATTGCATCCAAATAGATTTTTTTCCCTCCTTCCTTTAGCATGCATTTGTGTATGATTAAAGGGACACATGCACTTGCCTTTGACTACACTCAATAGATGGCTAGATTTTAAAAATAGGGGTTTGATATAAAAATAAAGCAAAATTTAAATCTTTCATTATTTGAAAGTTAAATTTTATAATGAAGGCTCTAATGTGAGTATGTGACCACCAAGACCACCCACCCCATCTTCCTTTTGACTTTAGAAAGAATATAAAAATTTTCCTTTTATCATTTTTATTT
Organism: Hydrangea macrophylla; assembly: GCA_033977485.1. Lineage (NCBI taxonomy): Eukaryota > Viridiplantae > Streptophyta > Magnoliopsida > Cornales > Hydrangeaceae > Hydrangea > Hydrangea macrophylla. Next base: position 78,169,142 of record CM066984.1, on the reverse strand, counting down.
TTTCTATAGGATCAATCAAACTTTGTTTTATTTTAATTCCACTGGGAATATCCTAATACACCTGATTTGGACATTAGTACTCTAAGGAAAGTGCTTGTGATTTGAAAAACAAAGGGGATAACATGGGTTCATGGGACAGCATTGTAATTTCAGTATAATGATGTTTCATTTATCCTATTTGGTACCCAAATCTCTGATTAATCTTTAAAAGATTGGAAATATTTGAAAAAAAAAAAAAAAAAAAACTAAGAGACACACATTGCACATGAAAATGAATGGGACAACCCATATGGAAAGATCCAGAAAGGGTTGATTAATTTGATGTTTCAAACACTGATAAGTTGACAGAAGCTTAGGGTCACCAATCTCTGCTTAGATCTAAGTGAATTCCCTTATGGACCATGTGTGACAAACTTGCATAAGTAAAAAGGATCATTAACATTGTTTTTCAGTATTTGACAATAGTATCATCAACATTAAATGAGTGTCTAAGCAAGCAGGTTTTGATATTGATCCTCCTTCCAGAGTTCATAGTCAAATTGTCGAATTGATCCGCTTAGAAATTTTCCTTTAGATTCAATCTCTCATTCACTAAGAATACTTTATCTCCAATTTCCTCTACCTTATACTAATATAGGCTCGGAAGCCTTGGAAATTCTAGTCCATCCAATTTTCAGCATTGTCAATTACCAATAAAATTTTCTCCCGAATAAATAAATAAAATAAATAAATAACTCAACAATCAATTCAGATTCCAAATGCTGGATATCCCATATGATTAACGTTCTGATTTTCTAGTGATGACCGTTCTGATTAATTGGTCATTGTGGAACCTACAAAATACTTAAATCAGAAGAGCATCACACGAGTGTGAGATACACTCGTCCCATTCGATAATTTGTAGAAGATACATTAACTTTGATGTTATTTATACAAGGTAGATGCATTGCTTGATTTCGAAAATATTGACATGCCAAACTTTTTGTTCCTATTGATAAGTTCAATCCCTAAAATAAATGGAAGATATAAAATTAGCTTTCATGACTTTTGAACTATTTAATTCATCGATCCTTTATTTCTTGGTACATGATTAGCAGTTGGTATTGGGGATATTCCTTCAATCTGCCATTACTAGTAGGTGAGGTCACATGGATAAGTGGGATAGGGAAGAAGAGGGGCCATTACATATATATACATTTTTTTAGCAAAAAAAAAAAAAAACATATATATACATTTATATCATGTATTAATTCCAGCAAAAAAAAAAAAAAATCATGTATTAATTCTTATAACACAAAGAATGGAGAATGCTAATAATCATATAACGAAAGGGTTCCCTCTGGTTGGTAGTTGGGTTGTTGTCATTATGGGGGCACATGTCATGAACTCATTAACTGCTAGAATCCCCACCAACCAACTCTACTAATATGTAAATTATGTGTGTATAGTATATTTGTAAAATAAGGTGTGAGGTACCTTGGATGGGATGCCATGTCATGTCACGCATTTCTTGAAATTAAGAAACTGTTTCATTTGATAAGTTATTTCAAAACTAGAATTATTAATGCCCACCAAGCAAGATATGCTCAAATGGTGAAGAATGATGGTTCGATTCCTCTCAGAGGAAGTCTTTGTTTGTACTCTTTAATCATAATGAGTGATTCTTATTGAGCTTTTTTGTGGACTATTATGGGACTTTGGGATTAAATTGGGTTAGCTTAAGGGTGTGTGTGGTGTGTATATTTCTAGTCATAATTCAGGTAAGTATCTTTAATGCCCAAATATCCAATGGGCACATCTGTCAAGTAAAATACTTCGAATAAGGCTATTTATGTCACTTCAAATAAGCTTGTGGGTTATTTTAGCTAATGGGTCAAAAATTAAAGACAATAATGTCATTTTACCTTAAAATTTTGGTGACATCACATGATTTTATCCAGTTATGGTAACCTCCATTAACGGAGGGAAGGTGAGTGAAACAAAGTTTTAAAAATAAGGGAGGTGGTTGATATCATTCAAAACTTAGGGGAGGTATTTAATATTAGGTCAAACCCCGGGCAATTAGCATTCTTACTTTTTTTAGTTCCATAGCAGCTAGATGGCTAGGACTCCCCCCAAATGGGAGGTAGTGGGTTTGAATCTTTGGGGTCGCATTAGAGAGTATTTCTTTAATGAGGGTTTTGGCTCTCCCTATACTTTCGCTCCCGTCGTGTGTGTGTTACTAACTGCTAACCCCTCTAACCCCAGTCACAGGGGCCCTATGACACTATTCAAAAAAAAAAAAAATTGATCAATACCACATCATAGTTTTCTTAACTTCTGATAATGGTTGCAATTAAAACCATGTGATATAGCCCAAGGTCTTCTGTTTGAGTCTAAACCCTTCATTAGCCAGTGTTGAGCGGTAAAAAGGGCGAGGCCACTACCCTGAGGCCACGTTTGGATGGCGGAGGGGATTGGACAATTAGTCCTGTTTAATTTATAGCTTCGGGACTAATAATATCATCTTCCCATGGTATAATTTATGGGGGATTATTCTTTTAAAATGAAAAATTAGCCCCGAGCAAAGTTGTCTTGCCAAACACTGGACTATTCAATTAAATGAGACCATTAATCCAATCTTTCACTATGACCATTAATCCAATCTTTCACTATCCCCTCCTTAATCCTGCAAAACAAAGGAGGTCTGAGGGTTAGACCCTATAAGAATTCCGGATTACCAAAACAAATTATGTTTTACCTTGCAGGGCCTGGTCCAGAGAGTCAGATTGTATAAGAGTTCCCGATTACTAAAAAAAAAAAAAGCACTAACGGTTGGATCAATTTTACATTACTCCACTCCCATAGATACAAATATGTAAATAAATAAATATATATATATATATATACGGTCACTCTCTAGAGTGAGTAGGGTAGAGTGAACATATTCAGTGAACATTTTTTTTCCCACTTGAAAAAACACGCAGGTCAGTGGGGCGTGCGCAGGTCAGCGGGTCATGGGATAGCCCACAGGTTTTCTCAGGCAAAAGAAGAAATGTTCACTGAGTATGTTCACTCTACTCTATTTACTCTAAAACCTAGGGATGGCAATGGGGTGGGTTTTCCGGGTTCCCCGCCCCGCCCCGCCCCGCCCCGCCCCTAATAGGTAGGGTATGGGGGGGCTTAATAGGGTTAGGGGCGGGTATGGAGGAGGTTTTCAAAACCCGAGTCGGGTTCGGGTCGGGGTCGGGGTAGGGTCAAAAAACCCGAACCCGCCCCGAATATACTTGTATTTATATTTTTACCCCTCAATAGTTATGTGTATTACCATTTAAAAAAAAAAACTGCACTATTGGGGAACTAATTGGGTAAGTTAAAAAAAAAAACTGCACTATTAGGAAAAAAAAATGCATTAAAAAATTACTTTTTCAATTTGTGTACCAAAAAACAAAAAAAAAATCATAATCGGAGCGGGACGGGGTCGGGGACCCCGGGGGCGGGGAGAAGCACTATGCGGAGCGGGGCGGGGCGGGGGCGGGGGCGGGGGGAGGGTTTACTAAAGCGGGGCGGGGGCGGGGTACGGGGGCTCCGTCCCATACCCGCCCCGTTGCCATCCCTACTAAAACCTGACTGTATATATATATATATATATATTTTTTGTGGCAAAGACTATCAATTCAGCGCTTAAGTCTTAAATATGTCATTAGTAATATACCTCTAAAGTCATTTGATCAGTTGGGCTCCATTTTAATTCCTGCATAGATATAAATCTCTATCACTATCAAGATCATGAATACTACTCCTATATGCAACAGCTAAGCCTTATGCAAAAGGACCGGAGAGGACCGTAATAATTAATGCACTAAATAATCAGCACATGCCCTTTAATACAAAAGCAGACCTATAAAAACAAAAACTATATATAGTAATGTGTTTCAGCACAGATGATTCCAGAGACCTAAACACTGATCATGTCATTTGGGTATAGCAAAATGATCAGATGAAGAACATTCTGGTTTTCTGAATTGCAATTAATTGCTACAAAAATATAGATACACACATACATACATACACACACATATGTATATATATTGTATGTATTGAATTAGGCTGCATGAGTTAGCTAGACCTACCCCAAAACAAAAAAAAAAAATGTCCATTTCAAATTGGTTATGATTATTGAATGCTAGAGCTGGCTATGGGTAACGTGTAAAGGGACACGGGGAGTCTGGCGAAGAACTTGGAGTGACAATTACACGAGAAAGACTTAGAGCCATCAGCGGTATGAATGGTTGTACTAAGTTTTTGGAATGGAACCATCGGTATCGGATGTGGAGATGTGGCAACATAGGCAACATATACATAAATATTGTACACATAATTGATATATCTTGTGATGGGACGGGCCCTCAGATGGATATAGAAGAAATGCGAAGAAAAAAAAAAAAAAGAGCGGAGGGGATGACTGAAACTACAAATTAAACAACACCAGTTATAAGGGTGTGTTTGATAATCCATTAATACTGAAAATAAAAAGATTCAACACTTATTTTTTTTTTTTCTAGTGCATTTAATAATATACCACTTAATTAAAAAAGTAGCTTCAAAATCACTGAAATTTTTTTTACTGAAAATAATCACTTAATGCATTCTACTTCAATAGTTGAAACAGTGTTTTAATGAATAAAATTTTAAGCGCTTAAAATTTTCAGTACTTAATTTTCAGTTTTATTAAACGCACCCTAAGTTATTCGGTGACATGCCTAATGTCATAAGGACAAAGAGCAACGAAGAATCCACCGACTTAAAATGCTAAGTACAATAATAGTGCAAAGTGTACACAAGGAGTTAAAAGGTTTCTATGTACAAGAACCAGAAGCATGAACGTACAACCCTCTCAAGCCCACAAATTTGATCTCAAAGAAGGTTCTCTGAGGTCCCAAAATCGCCTATCTTTAATGTACAAAGAGAATACCCAATTTATAGAAACACAAATTAAACAGATCCTAAACTGAATACGAAATAGGGGACCATTTGAACGCCCCTTCGGGCCGCTTGGATGGTACTGTTTGAACGGTCTTCAAACGGTACCCATGGAGTGCATAACGTCAAAAAAATTACCAATGCATGCTGTCCGAACAGTAATTAATGGAAATCAAGTCATGTCTAAGCAAAGATTATTGTATTTAAGTGGACAATGTGGTAGAGGGAAGGACTGCTCAATGTTTTTCATGAAAAAAGAAAAAAGGATAATAGTAGTGGGAGATGTTGAATATAGTATTGGGTAAATTACACTAACCTCCCCTGAGGTTTGACGTAATTACACGGACCTCCCCTCTAGTTTGCAAAATTACACAAACCTCCCTCGAGGTTTGTAATTCGGTAACAAAATGCCCCCTCCACTAACGTTCCGTTAGTTTTTTTTACATTTGCCTCCCCTGAAAATTATAATTAGCCCCCCTATACTATAAAATTGTCATACTAAGTCCCATTTCTCTTATATTTTTGTTCTAATTATAAAATCCCTCCTCCCTCCTACGTTTTTGGGTTAATTTTTTTAGCATTAATTTATATCTACACAAAATATACACAAAATACATATAAATAGGTCCAAAATTTTTTTTTCCAAGAACAAACCTCTGTCAAGTCCCCCTGTATTAATTTTCTAGATCCGCCCCTGCCCTTATGCTTCAAAAATGGACACTTAAAACCCCTGTGATTGTGGACTAAAATGGAACTGTTATGTTTTCACTCAAAACTGACGAAAATTCTAAAATTGGTTAAAAATATAAACACTTAACCCATTTATGATTTCACTCAAAGAGCGTTAACCCCAAAATTAACATCACAAAATGAGTTAAGTGTTTATATTTTTAACCAATTTTAGAATGTTCGTCAGTTTTGAGTGAAATCATAACAGTTCCATTTTAGTCCACAATCACAGGGGGTTAAGTGTCCACTTTTGAAGCATAAGGGCAGGGGCGGATTTAGAAAATTAATACAGGGGGGTTTGATAGAGGTTTGTTCTTGGAAAAAATTTTTTTGGACCTATTTATATATATTTTGTGTATATTTTGTGTAGATGATATAAATTAATGTTACCAATGACCTGTTGGCCAAGTGGTAAGGAGTTCGTTCTCCTCGCTATAAATTTCACTCAAAGAGCGTTAACCCCAAAATTAACATCACAAAATGGGTTAAGTGTTTATATTTTTAACCAATTTTAGAATTTTCGTCAGTTTTGAGTGAAATCATAACAGTTCCATTTTAGTCCACAATCACAGGGGGTTAAGTGTCCACTTTTGAAGCATAAGGGCAGGGGCGGATCTAGAAAATTAATACAGGGGGACTTGACAGAGGTTTGTTCTTGGAAAAAAAAATTTTGGACTTATTTATATGTATTTTGTGTATATTTTGTGTAGATATAAATTAATGCTAAAAAAATTAACCCAAAAACGTAGGAGGGAGGAGGGATTTTATAATTAAAACAAAAATATAAGAGAAATGGGGCTTAGTATGACAATTTTATAGTATAGGGGGGCTAATTATAATTTTTAGGGGAGGCAAATGTAAAAAAAACTAACGGAACGTTAGTGGAGGGGGCATTTTGTTACCGAATTACAAACCTCGAGGGAGGTTTGTGTAATTTTGCAAACTAGAGGAGAGGTCCGTGTAATTACGTCAAACCTCAGGGGAGGTTAGTGTAATTTACCCTATAGTATTTTATGGACTAACCAAATACTATCTGACTAAATTTTTAGAGCTTTTTTTTTTTTATTTTGGGTTAGATTACACTTTTTTAGAGCACTTTACACTATTTACACACACTCTGAAAAGTACATCAAAAGATACAATCTTGCTTAAATTGGTTGTACCTTGTGTTGAAAAGTCTGCATGCACAAAACACCCCACATTATGTGTGCAAGTCTTTCAGTACAAGATCCAACCTTTTTAAACAAAGTTGTGCATTTTAGCGTACTTTTCAGAGTGTGCAGTAATACTCCTATACACCATCTGCTCAAAGTTGTAAAGTTTCCAATATAACATGCTCTGAGATCGACTTTTGTACAAGCATTCAGAAAAATTTGGCTTCCGATGCTGTTTGGGAATGTTTTAAATTGGATCAGATTCGATCCAACTCTCATTTCCCATTATCGTCAAGTTAGATTGAGAGAAAAAAAACTTGTTTTTTCATATAGAGTGGTATTACGGACTCTTATGTAACAAATGACTATCTCATCAAACACCTGAATATATACAGAACAAATTCACTTATGAGCCTAAGAACATGTGTCTTGAGTCCAGACACGATGAAGAGTAATACTTGGGGCACAACCAAAGTCACAACTTTTTTTACACAACCTTCATTTTGTGTCTATCTCTCTCCTAGTGGACACTGTGGGGTCACTGGCACTGTGGGACCCATCAAGAGAGAGATAGACACAAAATGAAGGTTGTGTAAACAAAGTTGTGGCTTTAGTTGTGCCCCAAGTATTACTCCACGATAAAATACCCATTTCATGACACTTGTATAGTACTTTAGATATGCCACTTGATAAGTGGTAATTAAGAAAGTACTTGAAAATGACTTTTTAGCCTAGGTGAGTTGAGCCATTTCAAGTAGTCCATTTTGGAGTGTACCTTTCATTTCAAGTAGTCCATTTTGGAGTGTACCTTTCCTTACAGGAACAGGGAAGTGAAGCCAGTGCGCATTGGTTCAATGCACAAGGGCACATTAATGATCTGCAATATTTCCAGTTATAATATGTGTAGCCTAGGGTCCTCTCAAGAGTCCAAGAGCCTTCTAAATATCTCCATATTTGTGTATCCATGTATAGCATATCTAGCTATGAAAAGATCAGTTACATCTGATCTTTCCCATTTACTATTCTAATCCTCATTTTGTTAGTTCTCTTTTTTAAAGTACAAACTTATGTTAATTTCATTGGTAACTACTTTGTGAGTTTTATGAAAATTGAATTTAAGGTTTTTTTTAAGGAGCTTTTTAAAACTCTAGATTGGAGTTTTTAAAAGTTAAATGTTACTTTTTTATTTTATGATTTTTTTGGGGAGTAATATGTCACTTGTACAAAATTATCAAACAACTCAATAATAAATTTCATAAACTACTTTTAAAAAACTACATGGGAGTGAAACTAAGCCTAGTGCCCATCAAAATATGCCCCGGGCCATAAGAAAGTATGCCAACAATGTTTAATCACATTACAATTGTACCCTTTACCTTACATGACAAAAAACCTTTTTTACTAAAGATTTAAAAAAATTTTAGTACCTTGAGAATTTGAGAGTAGAGTTTTTGGGTGGCGACTGTCCTACTCTAAAAAATTGTTCCTATTGGTTATGATATACTGCGTAAACATGCCACGCGTTACTCCAGAAGTGCCCTAAAATTTCTCTCATCTGGGTTGTCTAGTTTTCCTTTTAATTTGGATGGATAAGAAACAGTGGGTTTGGAGAGATATATCTCCTCCTTCATTCCCTTTCGTTCTCTACCAAACAAATTAATAAATAAGGGTTCCTTCCCCATTCCGTCCTCTATCTTTTGAACAAAATAAGAAATGGTGGGGCTCCTCGCTCCAGCAATGCCACTTCCCTTCTCAATTTCTTTCCCTCCATCACTGGAGAAATAATTCCATGTGACCCTGATCTCTTTATTATTGTAGTACTTATGTGAGACCGTGAATACTCAAATCACAGTGGAATATACATATAGAGTAATATTTGGAGCACAACCAAAGTTACAATTTTTTGTTCACAACCTCTATTTTGTGTCTATCTCTCTCTTAGTGGACACTGTGGGGTCACTGACACTGTGGGACCCATCAAAAAGAAATAGACACAAAATAAAGGTTGTGAGCAATAGATTGTGACTTTGTGCCCCAAGTATTACCCATATATATATATATATATGTGTGTGTGTGTGTGTGACGATCACTGCACAATGACGATCACTACAGCTTTCTTTCCTAATTGATTACTGATTATAACTAATCTTTCTACTGACTCACTCTCACTCTCTCTCTCTCTCTTGTGAAATGTCGGTACTCCCATAAAAGTTGTTTCCAATCAGTCCAACTTCCTAACAATAACACATTCAAGCTTAATTGCAAGTCATCAAAATTCAATAAATAAATAAGTAAAAAATCCCAGTAGACAATAAATATAATGTATAGATCAGTATAGAGAATTCTCTTCCACTATCTTCTTCAGTCCTAAATTTATCAAAATGCCACAAAATAAACATCCATTTGTAAATTTCATCCTAAATGTAGCTAATAACTACATGAGAAACACCCAATTCTTGGTCTTGCCCCAGGTGAAATGGTTGAGAATTTTTTGGGTAATCACAGTGTGCAAGTGGGGCGGATGCAGAAATTCGGAGTTGGGGGTTTTGGTAGGGACGAAATTAGGAAGGTATCCATGAGAGTGGCCGAGTGTACGGGGATTCAGGACAGCGCTTCCGAGGTAAAAAATTTTTGGGAATCTACTTACACGTATTTTTGTATAATAAGTTAATGCTGCAAAAATCTACACAATAACTCAAGAAATTTTCTCCTACATAGCGAAGTTATAACTTACAACACTTGGGCCTCTTAGTACGCAATATTTAATTGTTACTAACAAATGGCACATGAAGAAAATTACTACTTATTGACACCAAAGGTATAACAAAATGACACTTTGTAGCTTCTAATTGAGACCAATAAATTGGATGCATCATACAATCAAAAGCACTTGGTTGTATATTCTAGAAATTTTCAAAATTCAAATACTAATATAGAGAGTTTTTTGAATTTTTTGGGGGGACTTAAGTGTAAAAGTTTCTTTTATGGTATATCTAAAAAATTTCTAAAATCTAGGGGGACTCTTGTCCCTTCTTGAATCTACTCTTAGTGCCAGGTGACATATTTGCGTGGAACCACATCTCAGGATCTAAAAATAATGGGATCTCTTATAAAGGGGCTGAGATTTTAGTTAGAAAGACCCACTCGCATTGACTGGTGTGAGTTGGGATAGAGTCTTGGCCTTGAATCTTGCACAATACATTAATATATATATATATATATACATATGTTTATATAGAGAGAACATGGAATCAAGAAAGCAAAGCAACAGTGAAAATATTGGCCTCGCATGGTGTTGTGGTTTTTAGTTTTTAAGTCTTGTTTTCATTTAATAGAAATATAAGGTTTGGTCCCTATTTTGGATCATTAATAGGAATTGGTCATAGCCATATTGTATGTATAGTAATTAGTCCCTGATTTTGGAAGGTAATCAATATTTAGTCCATTTTTCCAATTTGATAGAGATTTTATGGACCAATATGCCGTTCGTTACATACATACATACATATATATATATGTGTGAGAAAATCAATTTCTCACTTTTTACACGCTTCTCACTTTTTTGTGAGAAATTCTCACTTTTTACACAGTCCGTTTTTTAAAATCCGGATTATATATATAGTAATAAAGATATATATAGTAATAAAGACTTAAATTTATAGGGTTTTAAATTTAAACTCCAAACAACTATCTATATATAAATATATAGAGAGAGATAGAAACTCCACAGATTTTATATATATATATATATATATCTCTTTCCTTCTCTCTCTCTCTCTCTAAAATACAATCACACAAAAGGATTATACTCATCATCATCATCATTGAGATGAAGTTTGGGATTTCCGATGCATATTGAAGCAGTCATACCCGATTGGAGTGATAAATTTTTCTGTTACAAACCATTAAAAAAGCTCCTCAATCACTTTCCGGTGGCCACTACCAATCATCCTTACCTTTTGATTGATGCCGATGCCGTCATCGGAGTTGACGATTTAGAGAGTTACATGCCATCTTTGGAGGCTCTACAGGATTGGTAACAATTTGTGTTGTGAATGAGAACAAGAAACTTAAGGGCCATAGTTCTCGACACAGATTAATGCAAGAAAGAGAATCACAAATCAGAAATTCGACAGAAGCACAGTCTGGAGTTCTGGTATAGAAAGAGAAGTGAGAATTTCTCTTTGAAAAGTGAAAATTTCTCACCTAAAAGTGAGAAATTTATTTTTATTTTGTGAGAAATTACTCGTCATATCAATTTAAAAGGTGTGAATTTATTTTTTATTTTTTTGGAATTCTTCTCGATAAATTGTTAATTGTTGATAAATTTCTCATCAAATCCTCTCTATGTGTATGCTTATTTTTGTTTTAAAAGTGGGCTGTTCTACCCTTTTAGTATGAGTGAGAAATTTTTCATTATTATACACATTAAAATATGAAATTCTCACTATTTTCAATACTTAGTTAATATAGTGAGCAATTTCACATTATTTTAGTGCACTCTCATTGATAATTTTCTCAGTTTTTAAGTATGAAGTTCCGAATACGTAGTGCAAATTTATCAAGAGTTTGTGAGAAATTTCTTGGTGATGGTGGACTTTATATGGAGATATTTAATCAGTTTTTAGCTATATATGGTAACTGATTTATCATATATAAATTAGTTTATATATGTACATGTATGAATTGTGGAGTAAATGATGATAAATCAGTTACCATATATAGTTATACATATATATACATTTCTATAAAAATGATATAAGGGTATTTTAGTCTTTAAATTAGGCAAGGGACTAATTTCTAGATTCGTTTTAAAAAAAAGATATATTTCTAGTTAGTTGCATATATTAGGACTGTATATTAAATTATCCTTCATTTAATTTGTAATTACAATGGACTCTAAAATGAGAGGAATTCACTTAAGCAACGAAAATAAAAGGGCAAATTACACTTTAGTCCATTAAACTATATACCTGTTTTCAATTGGGTCCATAAACTTTTTTTTTTTTGCAATTGAGTCTTTGAACTTTAAAAATTCATTCAATCAGACTCAAATTCTGACACTGTTAGCTGAAATTAGAAATTATTACGTACGTTGTGCGTAATGCTTACATGTCACATGTTAGGTTAAGACAAATACGGCACACTATGAATGACTAAAAAATGATGTGATTTTGGGTATGATTGAGTGTAATTTTGGATCTAGTCAAATGTGATTTCGAATTTGAATGAACGCGATTTTAGATCTGATTGAATGCGATTTTTCACACTATTCACAATCTCCCGTGTCTGTCTTAACCTAACATGTGACAGGTAAGCATTACACGCAACGTACGTGATAATTTCTAATAGTTTAAGCTAACAATGTCAGAATTTAGGTCTGATTGAATGAATTTTTGAAGTTCAAGGATCCAATTGCAAAAAAACAAAAAAAGTTTATGGACCCAATTGAAAACAAGTTATAGTTTAATGGACTAAATTGTAATTTGCCCAAAATAAAATAAAAAAGCATGACGTTATCATGCGAGCACTTAGAAAATAGAGCTGGAATAATATAAACCGCAAATGGGGAATTATCAACTAGCAGATGAATCAAATCCAGACCAGATATCACCACCAAACACACCATTATATGATTGCATCAAAGGAAACAATATAATCTATCACCCCTTAATTAGGGAAGGTCTCATCAAAACATTAACTTTATACTTACTTAATGAAGTTGGTCATGATTAAGCAATGCACTAATTCAAGAACAGTTGAAAGGGTCTAAAAGTCTTACCAACAAGATCACTAATGGGGTAAAAGGCAAATATAAAGTTCAACCTTTGCAAAACTGAAATGTCAAAAGGTACCATAATTAACTTTTAATAACATCCTCTCATCAAACTTAACTATGTATGAGGAATGGATGAAACTAACAATGCACCATATGAGGATGATAGTGATGTTGCTGTATCTATCATATATAGCTGTCCAAGAGCAACTACTCTTATGGTCATACACTAATAAAACTATATAATTATTGAAGATCCCACTTTAGGTTGAAAATCTACAAATGCTTCTCCAAAGAATATCATTTATCTGGAAGTATAAAGTCAACATACTAACCACTGATTCAGATTAAATATTGCTTTTCATGAGATCATGTGAGATCATCAAATCTCTTTACTGTTCTCTTATTGTTGAAGCTTTAAGAAAAAGAAAAAAAGAAAAAAGAAAAAAAATATCATGAGAATCTGAGTTCCAGTTAACCTGAGAAGAAACACAATTTTATTTGCTTATCTCAGAGCAGTTAGGGCACTCAGGTGGTACCTTGACCTACTATTGCACCTTTTCATTTGCTCTACTATAACAAATAACTTTTTCTCTATAGTGCTTCTATATCTCTATATCCCTCTTTTTTTTTTCTTTTTTTCTTTTTTTCTTTTTCCCCACTCTTGTCTCTCTCTATATTTGATATAGAACACTATTAACACATCCATAATGAAAAAGTCACTTTCATATCAAACGGAGCAGGAAGTGTTGGGGGGGTTGAATATGAGTAACACTTGAAATTATTGATTTGATATCCACTAGTACCTTGGGTTGAACTCGATTAGGTTATAACCCAACCGACTTGTGGTCCATGCTTTGCAACCCCCTCTCATTTCTTCACTATGGGTGGGTGGGCAATTTTGGTCACAGCCAAGTAGGAAAAGCCTCTTTCGACTGCCCCCTCCTACCCTTTTTCGCAACAAATAAATCAAGCAAAATTTTATAGGCATTTTTAATCTAATTGCTTTGGTTCATAGATTTCGTGAGGGGAAAGAGAGGGGAAAGCAAAACAAGATAGAAAATTAGTTTCTTTCCCTCATGAAACCAAACAAAGCCTATAGAAACAACAGTCCTTACAATTTCAAATCTCTATCTTTGTCCTTCAAATCAAAGCTCAATCTACAAACCAGACTGGAAATTCGTTTTTGCAATGTTATCCGGTGATGGGCCGTTACGATATAATAGCCCAATATGCACCTAAATGTGACAACCGGACCTCTCCAAGACTTCTAACAAATGCATCACAGAAATCCTTAGTCTAAATTGTCTAGTGCTCATATTTTTCTCATTCCCCAACCAGTAAAACAATGTACTCCCTCTGTCCCATAATAAGTGTCCAAATTTCCTTTTTTGGATGTCCCACATTAAGTGTCCACTTTCTTAAATTGGCATATAACTTATACTTACTTTCCAAAACTACCCTTATAATAAAGACAAAATAGTATTTATTTGTGGTCTCAAAACAAGCAAAAAGTCAAACACCCATCACATCTAAGGGTAAAATTGGAAAGTGACCATTTAATGAATCAAAAAAATTAATATAATACAACTTTCTTAAACAATGTACAAAATGAAAGTGGACACTTATTATGGGACGGAGGGAGTATTATATTAGCTGAACATTGTTTTTGTAGCTAAGCTGTATAACCTTTTTTTTGCAGGAGAGAGAGAGAGAGAGAGAGAGAGAGAGAGAGAGAGAGAGAGCATGGCATTTTATGAAATTCCAGAATGCATTGCAAAGGAAATATCGATTGCTCTAGTTTTTTTTGCCCTGAATCATTCACTTTCCAAAGGCATACTTTTGTTACGTACACTGCATTTGGTGAAGGCGATTTTCAATTCCAATGGTGTTGGTACTGGTCTTTACTATGCAATGTGGTATGAGACCTTGGCACAACCACCCTCTGGCCTCTGTATCTGCCAAAATGTGGTAACCCGCGCTCGTCTCCCTCACAACTCGAGCAAAACGAGCTCATAGCAGTGAGCTCTGCTCTCCTTCGGTGCCTGGTTCAGGGGCAGGGTTCAGGTGGCTACCATCGCAGGAACTCGAGAGTTTTGACTTGGTGGCTAGAGACAAGGGCAACATTCTGATGGAACTGCATCCGTAACAGAACTAGTTACAGAGAGAGAGAGAGAGAGAGAGAGAGAACACGTTCCCATCACACCCCACCCCCGCATCTACTCAACATTGGATGCCTTAATGCCCCTCAACCTGACAACTTGATTCATCATAACCTCCTATTCGCCAATGCTTTTGATCCCTTGACACACTCTTAACGGTTGTATCCCGCCCTTACAACCTTGTATAAATAGCCCACCATTTCATCTGAAAAGGATGACTTCCTTCCATGGACAACCCACATGAATTCATTGCTCTCTCTCTCTCTCTCTCTCTCTCTCTCTCTCTCTCTCTCTCTCTCTCTCTCTCTACACTCATTGGAACTTGTGCCCTCCTTACGTGTCATACATCTCTTCCACATCACGACACACGACACATCAAAACCTCACACACTACTCACACCCACACATGGACCTGGTAAGTTCCCACTGTCTGTCAAACATTCCGAGTAGATTTTGCTTTGCAGGAGAATAGTGTGCATCTCATTCTTGTTACTACAACACAAACTAAATTTAGTAAATGGTTCACCAATTGTGACATGGAATACAACAAATCAATATTTTTTAAACAAAACAGCAAAGAATCCAATCCATGAAAACAATGCAATCACAGAGCATTGGATAATAAGCATAACTGTTTTGATTCACACGCGCATTAATGAAATACAATGCAAAATGTCAGCTCCTATAAAATAAAATTAAAAAATATGAACTCCTACAGCAGTCTTAATATCATCGTATAGAGGTACAATGATAATCAGACTTGAGAAAATTATTGATAAAAATGAACCTTTTTCCATGCAATCAAAGCACAGAAGATAAGAAAAACATCAAAACCGTGATCTGCAGTATAGCCCAAGCCACCTTGTCACTTTCCATCTAAACTTTATTTGTTGACTTCTCCATCGCCCTGGGAGCTGTAGGATCAAACAAGAAAGATAAAAGGACTGAAACATATCTACCATTCATAATTCAAAGATAACCCAAGTACTAACTTAAGTTGAAAGGACAAATAATTACAAATGATAATGCAACACAACATAAATAGTTTCTAGTGACTATATCGGTGGCAAGCAAGCTTTCCTGCTTTTCTCGTGTATACAACATGAACCCTCAGTTACAAGACATGAATCCCACCAAGAAATTGTAAGCATAGAGATACAATGACAGTCGTAAATGGGGTGGAGCAACATGTTTGAAGCTTTTCGATCACATTGAGACTATTGAGTATCTTTGATAACCCCATTAAGTGCTAACAACGAAAAACTTTCATCACTAATTTTTATCACTGTGTTTGATAATGTAAATGGGCTCACCACTTAATGAAAAGTAGCCAAAATTCTACTGGAAAAAATTACCGAATGCGATTTGCTTTCCATCTAAAGTAGTCTACTTGTTGACTGTTACACTATTAGCTTAAAATTTCAGCACATCAAATCCAGTACTTATTCAGTTTTATCTAACAAGGCCATTTTTTCTTTTGATTCTGCTCATCAAAACTCCCCTTTTTTTCTTTTTCTTTTTTTTTTCCCTATTCATACATTGTAACAAGCATCTTCTGAGATTGTCTAATCATCATATCCTGCCAGAGTGAATAACTACATTGATACAATCTAAATGGGCCTCTCCAGAATGCAAACCACGTAACAAAAGAGAAACAGGTGAAATGTCTTGCTATGCCCTTTAGTAGACAAATTCAATATAGAGCATCTTTTAGAACTAAACCATGCGACCATTTTTGATAGGTTACTAGAATTACATTTTAAGCAAGAAATACTGATGGTATGAATCAAAAAATTAAATTGTGCCCACCTAATCCAATGGCGTTAGAGCCCTTCATGATCTTCAGCCTCTTGCATGAATCAATAAACATCCTGCAATGGATTTTAATTGAAGTTATGGCATGGGTGCATAAAGAGAATCTACCAAAAGCAATAAAATTTGTAGTAAAAAGAAGTATTGCAGCAGTTAAAGAGCAAGCACACTAAGTAGGAAAGCACAAGTTTCAAACTTGTTCTTCCATCACACAATTACAGAACACAGTGTGGAAAGATCAATTCATATTAATTATAGTAACTCAATAGAAGAAAACAGAATCTTATTAGCATATTACTACACCAACTCTCACAGTACCTCAACAGTTTCAACTGCCAGCTTTAGGTTATAGATCCCCTCAAAAAAAATTAAAAATATATAATATGTCAACTGATTGCCGATCATTACATGCCCATTTTTCCATGCAGCCTTTCCAACAAGTTAATTGGACTTTCAAGCTACTTTGCAGTGAAAGCTTACAAGCAACATTAAAGTTGAAAGCAACTAATACATTCAGCGAAGGTGTATAAAGAAAATGAAATGAAACCTTATGTAATAGTCAGTTAGTCACTCAAGTATTAACCCAACAATTTTTTTTTCCTATTTCACCATTTTTCCATCTGAGGGTTCACCAAGAGGTGCTTCTAGAATACCAAACATGACATAGGCAAACCAACAATACAAATCCCGAAAAAAGAATTTAATTATGTTAAGTTACCAACTACTCTAAAAGCTTAAGCTGTTCGAGAATGGACCCAACAATGTATATCAAGCTTCAACACCCTCCCTCACGTGCAACCCCGACTTGCATTGGAAAGTAAACAAACCAAACTCCATCATAGTAGAGACAAATAACAAAGTGCAAATATGCACAACAAAGCGGGGATGGAGAGTCGAACCCAGGATCTCTCACAAACAGGGTTCTGATATCATGTTAAGTTACCAATTACTCCAAAAGCTTAAGTTGTTTAAGAATGGACCCAACAATGTATATCAAGCTTCAACAAATTAGATATGGACATAGGTGAAAATAAATGTCATAAGTAATACATTTCGATTATCATTTTTGTATTTCTATTACTTAAGATAATTAAGACAACTCCAGAAATTGAGAGCAATACTCTGCAGTACAATTGAATTCCAAATTCCAATCCAATATTGAAATGCATCCATTGCATGCTTAACTTGTGGTGGGGCCATGGCTTCTACTTATGCAGAGTGCAAAGAGGGGCAAGCTAGAATTAAGCCTAACATTCTGATTTTTTTTTTTTGTGGTCACAAAGTGGCCACTCTGAAACTCGAACCTCAATCTCACATCTGTGGTGCAAGGATATGATGACAAATCTTCCTTGAAAAGGTGTATATCCCAAGTACAATTGAATTAATGTATTCAAGTTGGAAATCAATATGCCAATAACCCATGATTTTGGATTAAGAGATGTCTGTATGCGCACAACCTTATCTGGAAAAAAATGTGTATACACCCATATAAACATCCATTTGCAAATGGCCGATCATCTAATGACCAAATGTATAGGGTCTTCAAATATGATATCAAAAGAATCTAACCCAGTCACATGACCTCATGCTTCTGGATATAGTTGATCATACTAAGGCATTACTTGTGCACAAAAAAACATAGTAAAAAGCCACCACACAAGTATTTCCAGTTTGGGTTTGAGAACCATGTTGACTTCACACCCTATATGACAGTAATATATGATTGATCAATGCATGATATCGTTGACCATATATAATAATCACTGTAATCCACAATTCATGCACGCAACTTGTTTCACTTTTCCAAAAACTTCATTGCTTTCTTATTCACAACTCATGAGCCATATCATAAGGAATAAAAGTAGCATATAACGTGCTAGTTCTTTAATCAATGTTGCGTTACATGGTTATTTGACAATCAAAAAGTCAAATATGCAAGACTCGAGTTATGCTACTTAACGATTCTTTCTTAAAACCAGCAAACTCATTGGCCTCTAGTGAGAAGATATGCTGGGTAAATTCCCTCAGGTGCATCTAGAGATGAATATGTAAAAAAAAAAAAAGTCTACATACCATGCAATATATATTTCATTTACCTGACTCCATATTGAAGAGTTATAAATAAAGAATGCAATATATAGTAGAATGAAAAGTAAGCCAAACAAAAGGTGGTAGATGAAAACTTACTCCCATGGGACATCTCCAACAAGCATCCAATCACTATCCTTATCTTCGTAAGCAAGCACATATTCTGATCCACGAAGGAGATCCCTAAACTTGCTGTCACTTAGCATTTCCCTTCCTGGAGCTCCATGTGATCCACACGGGCCTGAAATGACAACAAAGTGGTAGCAAATGGATCCATACTAACATAGGGTGTTAGGCCTTTTAATCTTCGTTGGATATGTGAGTGAGTGACTGAGTGTACATCAATGTAATCAAACAAATCTCTATGTAAAGTGATGGGAATAATTTTTATGAAATTGAAATGTAGTCTTTCAACTGCGTTAATCACATAATTAATGGTAACATTTTATCTTCCTCTCCTTTTCATCTTATTTTTTAATTGTGTTAATAAAACATTAAGGTTAATTTTTTCTTCCTATCCTTTACATCTTCTTAGCTTTCATATTTTAACTACTACTATTTTGGTATTTTTTTTTTTTGCTCTTTGGTCATTTGCCGTTGTTTTCATCTCATTCATTACTTTGAAGCTGTGTCAATTTTCTATTTAGAATCTAGCGTATTTCATTTTCTTTATTTACTGTCAAATTCTCGTGCATTGCACGCAGGGTTCGAAGATTCAGTCGATACCGAAGGCGATCCCAATTATGTATGTAGTGTTACAAGATACCCAATCCTTAGCGTGTGTATTGGATATTATGTGATATTGCAATTGGTACATTGTGTATTGTGACAATCTATTAAGCCAAATTTGTTATTCTAATCATTTTAGAAATTTTCATTATTTTTCCAGATTTTTTTGAACCTTAAATGTAGTGTATCTTTGGGTATCGCCCGATACCAGTCCGCGGCGCCGCGACCGAGTCGTCTCCTCGACAGCGACCGATACCGCAACCTTGAACCATGATTGCGCGGGTTTTGGGCTAGTAATTATGAATCACCAAAGAAATAATTCTGCACAAACAGCTCACCTATGGTAAAACAGCTGAACATCTTCTCAAGAGCAGAAGAAAGTTCTTGATACGTAGAGTACATTCTTAGATCCACCTTCCGCAGATAAGGAGCACCATCCATGCTGACTTTGACGAAAAGAGCACCGGGACCTGGCTTTCCATCAACTTCCTCATTGTTCTTTGAAGTAGTGGCCAGTGTGTTTTTCCTAAATGATCTAATAGGAGGCCAACCAACTACCTGTGCCCTGTAATGGAAGGAAGATCAGTAAACATATTCCTTATTCCTATTGAATAAAAATCTCTTGTCTTATGTCTTTTGTCATTCCCCTATCTGAAAGCCTCCTTTTTCTAGTGTTTACCCTCATGGTTGTCAGAATTACTGAATCAGTGGATACATTAGTAGATTTGAGTCACATACAACTTGGCACAATTCACGATTCAATAGGATGCACGATTCATAATTTTCAGCTTTGAACTTTGTAGTTTTAAGTGGAACACTCTCAAAACTTTGACCCTTCATATCGGATGCAACTTGTGTTAAATGGGGTTTTATTCATTTTAAGTACTATATGCCTTGATATTGCATGAAACTTGTGTTAAATTGTTGTTTTGTTCATGTCAAACATTGGACATGTATTTCTACATGTATCCAATGTACTATATGCATACATTATTTATATTTCCCAAAACAAATGGGGAATCTTGCAATTCACAATTTGATAAAATTCAAAATTCACAATTTGGAAAACCAATTCATGATTTGACAACCATGAATACGCTTACTTCGCAGCAGGTGGACTGGCATGATTGTTAGAAGCCTTCACTTCATTACGGCCTGGACGAGGCTGCTCCTGTAATGCCTTTGAGGGTGCCTCTTTCAATATCATTAAATCTATTCCGGTATTACCAGGAACATTCCCTTGTCCCGCAGATTTCAGATTTTCAGAATCGGACCCAGGTGCGTGAAACATCCAATTTCCTTCGGTGTACCTAGAACTTTTCATTTCTGAGATTCCATTCATGGTATCAGAGAACCCTCTCTTGTTGCCAGAAACTACAATCTTTTGTGACGCCACACAGATTCCATCCTTTGAAGGAAGCAAGTTAAGCAATGGCTTCTCATCAAGTTTTTCTGGATCTCGTTCAGGAGATTGGGATCCAGGTAAACCGAGCCTTAACTCTGTAGCCTTCAGATTTAGATTGTTCTTGTTAATGTCAGACAAGTTCAAGACTGTAGAGCTGTCCACTGAAGAACAATCCGATAATCCCAGGTAGTTTCGTTCTTTTAATTCCGAGCCATTGTGGGAAATACAGTGCATGGAGGATGAAGAAGCCACTATAGAGCCATTGCCCTGACTTCCCCCCTCAACACCTAACAGTGGTGGAGACATCAGACTCTAAAGCTTCCAGAATTGCCTATTAACCTGAAAATCCATAATAGAGTCTCACAACAAACAGAAAAGATTTGGGGGGAAAAAAAACCCTTAAAGTACGTAGTTGAAACAATTTTAATGCGCATTTTGAAAATATGTTTTCTCGTTGAAAGAAGCCAAAGTTAGAAACGTCACATAGAACAGAAAATTTACAAGTGTGCGCTAATTTGAAGGATATTAAACAGGAAGAACTCAAATTGAACATGGAAAAAACAAAGCATGTGTTACCGATTACACGGAAAAATTACACAAAAATAAAAAACTAATAGGAAGGGTTACGGTCCTTACAGATTAAGCTATACTCAGTTTGCGGATGCGACTACAAGAACTTAGGGAAAAGGGGATGCAGATCAATACGATCTCAACAATGTGACGATACTCTTATGACGTTCTCACTGTATGCCCACAACATCAGCCCCCTCCTCCACACACACATGCACACACACACGGGGACCAAATTTAAATGACAACTGAAATGGGAATTAAGCATATGTTCCCTAATATGCTAGATAGTAGATAGTTCTTTGGCACTGGCCCACACGGAATTTTTTGAAAAGGCAAAACGAAAAATATCTAAAACAGGAAAGAGGGATCTCTTTCCCCAACCTCCAACAAATTAGACTACTTGAAGTCAGAAGAAATTTACCCCAGAACATACCAGTACATCACACTCAACTAAGTATTTATAGTAACTAACACAGAAATTGAAATTAAGTTGAACTAATTTAACTCACCCACACTGAAATTTCACATTGATTAAGGGGTAAAACTATGTTTGGAACATACAAATCAAATGATAGGATCAACTAAATATTCATAGAAAAAGATCCAACCAAACAATCTCAAGTGTCTGTCGAAGCGACAGAGAGTCAACTAATGCAAATATTTAGCTAAGTAAATCTCAGTTTCCGAGTACTTACTATCTACCACAAAATTTATGTTAATTAAAAAAAAAAAAAACTGCAAATTTCAGCTTTCTCGGCAACCAAACAGATTTCAAAATACAGTAGAAATACAAATATTAAGGAAAAAAAATCAAAACGTAGATACACCCCTAAAATTAACCAAAAAAACAAACCAGACTCGCAGAGCATCAAGATCTCACTGTAAAAAACTCAATTTCAATCTAAAAAAAAAAGCTCATTATAAACCAAACTATATATATATATATGTACATACATGCGTGTAAATAAGTGTAACATCGAAAACTAATGCTCATACCTGAACAAGCCTTGCGTATCAAACAGAGAACAAGATCGATTAACGCTTTGAAATCACAACAAAAATGCAAGAAACGAAGAGAAAGAGTGGTTTAAGGTCCCTCCACTACGCAGAAAGCAAACAAAAGCTTCACCTTCAGCTGTGAGAGAGAGAGAGAGAGAGAGAGAGAGAGAGAGAGAAAATAAAAAGTGTTGAGGGCATGGTTGCAAATATGAAAATTAGGAAAAAAGTCTTGTCTAGTTTTTGAGCCTCTTAATTAAACTCAGAAATTCGACAAATTATACGGTGAGTCAGTCGTCACATCATGTGGATACGGTGTCAAGTCTCAATAGATAAATGATATGCTTTTTAAATTTTATATTCTAAATAGTTGTCAAACATATTCTCCTACCGTCCCATTTTTTGAGTTCATTTTTGGGAATTCATCTTATTAAAAGAATAAAAAGAATCTACACTTACTTTCCACAATTGCCCCTAATTATTACAACAATTTTTGGAATAATGAACTCTCAAAATGGGACGAAGGAAGTATAATTCTAAGTACACCTATTTTTTTATTAGAAAATATTGAAACGGTCCCATCATTCTTGAAAATATATTTCACCGTCACATTACATGTATTTGTAAACTATTTAGGATACAAAAATACTACACCCATATCAAATTCTAACTAAATTCCACACTCAACACATGTTGACTCTTGATTCTTGTGAGTCTCGTGCACGATTCATGTAGAACTTACATGGAGTCGAATCAAGGATTGGAACTATTGGGTGTGAAATTGGTATAGAATTTGATGTGAGTGCAGCATTATTCTTTGAGATGTAAAATTTGGAAAACACACGGAAATATTCGTCGGAATAATACAGACACGTGAAAAGTATAGCCCTTATTATTTTTAGGGGCACATGGCTTCATATTATTACAACGTCACACTATGTCAATTTGATAATTTGTGTGACGGTCACACCTAATAACTTCTTAATTCGTTGAAGCTACGATTTATAAAGCGCCGATTATGGTGGGGAATGTGATGGACGGCTCTGATTGGTTTGATATATGAAATCGAAATGTAAGCCGTTGATCTGGTGGAATAAGTATCTGTCGTTGATATGGGTAACATATTGGAATTTTTCCTTTTTGAAAAAGAAATGTTTTGTCAAAGACGGCTTACAGGGTCCAGCTGGGAGTTAAATGACGTGTATAACCCTGTTATTTATTTATGTTTAGGAAAAATTTCCAACTTAATGATTTAAGTGGGATTAAACACTCAATAAAAGTTTATGTCATCTCATTATAATTCAAATATTTAAGTACTCAGTATAAAATAAGTTTTACATTAATTAAATACAGACACAAACCCTAAGAGGCTTTGTTTGGCTTGCAGATTCAATGAAAAAAAAGAAAAAGTGAAAGAAAATCTAGTTCCTTTATGCTTTTCCTTATTTTTTTTTTATATATTTAAATAACATTAAAATTTTTAAATTTTCAAATTTTGGTTGTATTTTAGCTAAAAACGAAGAAAAACAATTCATAGAACACAAAATTTTAATTTAATTTTTATTATATTTCCTTTTTTCGTTCTACTTTCCTCATTATTTTTCTTGGTAACCAAATAAAGGAAAGCATTTTCATCAATGTTTCACTTTCTTTTTCTTCACTAAATTCATTAATCAAATACAGCTTAAGAAAAAATTCATCGGTGATTGAGAATCAATGGACTTATACAATTTCAAAAAAAAAATTAATGGATTCTTATTAGACTTCAAAAGATATTTTAATTTCATTGTAACTTTGATTTTGCTTCTTGTTATACTTGGATTAATTTGTACATAACTAATAGCAAAGAGAATTGAACAACTTAAAATCTTACAATTTATACCTTATTTTACCCTTCAAATAATATGCAAGCACTTCATCATTGTGAGTACGAGCGTATAGGAGCCGAGCCGAGCCCAGCGCGAACTTTTTTATGAACTTTTTAACTCAAAGGCTAGGTGGTCAATTGGATATTATCTTTTTTGGATGATAACAAAATACTCCCTCCGTCCCATTTTATGTGTCCATCTTGGGGAGTCCAACTATTTAAGGGGACAAAAAGAATCTACACCTACTTTCCACAATTGCCCATAATCATTGCACTTTTTTATTATTATTTTATTTTGGTATTGATTGCAAGGAAGGGTAGTTGGGGAAACTAAGTAAAATTTATATACTAATTTAGGAAAGTGGACAACAATTTTGGGACATCCCAAAAAGGAAAGATGGACACATAAAATGGGACGGAGGGAGTATGTAACTGTGTTTAATTATGACAGGATTTTTTTCAGAAAAATTAGGAAATTAAAATAAATAAAACCTTAAGCTAATAAAAAGTTGAGGCTTAGTGGAATTTTACAGAAATGTTTACTTGCCAAGATGTGAAAAAAAGATTTATGTTTGGCCAAATATATCAAAATTTAAACAACTCACTAATCATCCTCTTTAGTTATTTCAATTGACTCAAGTACCCTCAGCTTCTGTCCCACGTGGCTCTACTTGATTGGGTACCCCATCACTGCAGGACAGAGCCGTCTAGTGGGAATATAAAATTAAAAAATAGTGGTGGAACAATGCTAGAATAATTCAAAAGTCAGAGGGGTAAGAATGAAAAAAGGAAAGTGGAGTAAAGAGCATTTAATGGGGATAAAGATGAGGGGACAGAGGAAAAGAGGGGGAAGAAGTGTGATTGGGGGACAAGAAAGCGGCATCCGACATTTGTTTGCCTGGTGGTGACCAGGACATCTAACCTCCCCCCCACCCTCTCTCTCTCTCCACTCCATCACTTTTTTTTTTTTTTTTTTTAATGGGATCTACTGTTTTTTTTATTATTATAATAATTTCAAAATGTGAGGGTATTCGAATATTAGCCTAAGTGCATTAGAGGTGTCAAACGCCCCGCCCGCCCCGCCCCGTCCCGCCCTGTCACCATAACGAGTTAGACGAATTTTAGCGAGTCACGGGATGAATCGGTGAAATAGACGAGACGGAGTGAATTGACTCGGTAAAAGATATAGAGTGACTCGCCCCAACTTACTAATTCAGGGGTCAACGGGGTGAGACGGGGCGGGGTGGGTCCGCGAGGCGAGGCGAGGCGAGTTGGTGGTGAGTCGGTTGGCTAGACGAGTTGGGTCACGGGGCGAGTTGTGCGTTGCAAAAACGGAAGTCGACCGGAACCCATACCTAATGAATTGAGTCACGAGCTGGGTTCGTCCACGGGATGGGACGAGTTGCGACTCGCCAAATGGAGAATTGGGGCGGGGTGGGGCAGGCCAATTCGCCCCGTTTGACACCCCTAAGTGCATGGGAGTAAATTGATACTCTCTTCGTCCAATTTGATGTGTCCCTTTTTATTTTTGAGAGCATTTGTGCTCACTCAATTTTTGGTGCACCAATGCTCATCCAAGTCTCTCATTGGTCAACGTAGTGGGATCCAGGATTAAACACCATTAATTAAATCATGGATCCCACTGCATTGACTAATGGGAGGCTTGGCAAAAATTGGATGAGCAAAAGTGTTTTGTTTTTTTTTTTTTGATGTTTTAAAATTGTCGTCTATTTTTTAAAATTAGTATGCAAATTTTACTCAATTTCTTAAATTAGCCTTCTTTGTAATCAGCACTAAAACAAATAACAAAAAAAAATACAATAATTATGAATAATTATAAAAAATAAATATAAATTCTTTTTTATCTCTTTAAATAATTGAATTTACTAAGAGTGACATGGGACGAAGGAGTACAATGGAAATATAGTATAATGGAAAGTATCATGTCATTAGTTGTACTGTACTAATACAATATCTTTTTTTTTTTCTTTTGAGAAAGTACTAAATACAATATCTAAGTTTTACATGAAAAAGATTTTTACCGAAAATATGAGAGACAAATGTATGAATAAAAGTATCTACTAATTGATTTGAAGGCGGCTCACTACATATTAATAGGGTCTTTGTTATATTTAGTACATTAATATTAATTAGATTATACATATATAATTTGTTCTTTGCACTTTTGGAGATGCTAAATTACTAATTCAAATTGAATTAAGATTTTCTTTTCAATTGATAACATAACTAATCTAGTTAATTTTATGATTTGTTTGAATTAAAATTCAAAATTCCTTCTATGTTGCCGAAATTGAAAATTTTGGATCAGATTTGAATTTCCTCTCCAACTTGCATATGTAGTCTGAAATATAATACTATAAGAGATTATTTAGGAATTGTTATCTTTTAAGTTTTCACATTAACAAACCTATTTCGTTAGTGTTTCATATTTTCTTTTTGAGTAATGAAAGGTTTATAAAAAGGCTCTTCATGTCATATTCATACCAGGGTTCGAACTTTGCCCCCCCCCCCCCCCCCCCCCCCCCCCCCCCCCGAGACCCTGGCACTTATGTCTTCGAATGAAACCACTACTCTAAAATGATCAAAAAAACATAATTTATTAGGTATAACAGTTTGGGATACCTAAATGGTTTGCCGGCTGAGGTAGAGTTCTCTAATTAGAAAACAAAAGCAATTCAAAATGAAAAATACTAGACCCACACAGTGAACCATACACTTTTTCCACACACCGCTTTAAATAAAATAAAATAAAATAAAGTGTAAAAAATTCAAATAGCACAAAGTACAAGCAGTTAAAGCGGTGTGTGGAAAAAGTGCGTGGTTCATTGTGTGGGTCTAATAGTGCTTGATGATACTAAAATTTGGTTAAAGTAAATTAAAGTAATTTTAGGAAAGAGAGAGTGAGAGACTGATTTTTTGTATGTGGTTCGGCCATGTTAATGAATGTACCTACGTCCACGTGTGTGTCTGAGCACGTTCACTATACTGTAAAAAACCGGGAACCTGTGGTGAACCAACAATTGTTTGGAGCTACCATAGGTCGGGCGGGCGTGTTGGTAATCGTTATAGAGGTGCTGTAGAGACTGAAAATTTGAACCCTTTCTATGGGGGTGAGTGGTCTCTTTTATAGATGTCAGAGACCTACTCGTACATGGATAAAGAAATATAATCCAATTAGAATGTGATTGACACCAATCAAGTAAGTATCCTAATTGTATTAGGATTGATTAACATTAATTGTGGGATTTTCCTAATTGGATTAGGAAACAATTTGCCCTTTTCATTAGTCTTCTAGTTTGAATAGGAAACTGCCTGGAATATTTTGGGGCGTGCCTTGCGGGCCTGGCTTGACTGTGCTTGTATGGACCGTGCCAGTGTGGTCTTCCCGACCTATTGGTCTGGTCGTGAATGAACTGCTCAGGATGGTGAGTCTCGGGTAAACTAGATCGCTCAGGCTGATGCTTGTTCGAGGAGTTGAGCATGATTTGATCGGGACATGGACTGGCTGCTAATTTGAAATGCTCGGTCATAGGATAGAGCCAATTTTGGATGTATCAGCTGCCCCCAATTTTCCAAGGTTAGTCGGATGCTATATCGGGGCAAGTTTGGAAATCTGTTTGATGCCACTTGCCACTGTCTGAGTGCTCGGGGAAGCTGCCTTGGAGCTTCTGAGTCTTTTGAGAGCTTGGGAATTGGCTGGGAGTTGTGTGGATATCGCATTTTTCTTACCCACAACTTTTCAAAATCAAATTCAAAAACAAATGAGTCGCCACTTAATTTTTAAAAGGAGAATTAAGAAACCATTTTAAAAGCAAACTGATCTTTTTAGAAACCAGAGATTAACTAGGTCCGGGGATTATGGAATGAGAGAGGAAGGAGCCCGTCGGACTAAAACACCCTCTCTCATCCTATCTTGCGATAGGCCTCTACTCAACATCTTTTTAATCAAATTTATTAATCTAAGCATGCCCTCAACTAATATATATATACGTATACATCACAAACAAACATGTCCAAAGGGTGTAAAATTGCTAATGGCCAAAATATCATTCATAAATTACATATTTCAAGTAACAAGCAATATGACATGCAATAAGGAACAAGAGAACTTACCTGGGATCCAGCAGCGATATTTAAACGTGCGATGCATACAAACAAAAGAAAATCCTAAGAAAAAAGTCTCTAATCATATATACACATAAGGCAAGCTCCTAATTCTAAGGTGTCGCGCATGAGGTTAAAAAATTAATAAAATCAAGGAATGAAATAAAATAGAAGGGAGATGAGAAATTGTACCTCAAATGCGCTACAAAACAAAGATTAGTCCACATGCTTCACATAATAATATGATGTCAAATAATCAATCCTAATTCCCTAGCTTAGATCTAACAAGCATGAAATCCAACTTTATTCAATACCTATTTCTAAACATGGGCATTAGATGAACATGGATGAGTGAATGTGAACAAGAGTGAAACATGGATTTATTCACTAATTTGGATCACTTAACCTCCGGATTTAAGCTAAATTATCGTTATTCAAAATATGATTTGAATCTCAAGACATTAGGGAACCATTTGAGTTGAAATAACTAAGATTAGGCAAAAACAGTAGCAGTTTTTTTACGAATTACAGAGAACAGACCAGATCTTGAAAAAACAAAATAAAATACTTCCAACGGTTGGATCTTAATGCTTTTTGGATATGTTATGCCTATGTGAGTCTAGTTTCTAACCCAGAAAGAAAATCAAGGTTTGAACGGTTAGATCTCCGAGAATGTGGAAAACACTAGGCATCACTCAGCATTTTACAACTCTCCGTCCAGAGATCTTGTATGATTTTTTAAAAATAGCAAACAAATCTGAATTGCTTCATTCTTTTTAGGGAACCTTCATAACACATTAAGGTTCTTATAAAAAATATTAGAGGTCATGAAAACTTGGTTAGAGCTCTGATCTATCAAGTTTAAAACCGGTTTGCTGTTCTGAAACTATTCTGAAATTCTGGACAGATTGTGGTTGTCTCACAAAACCCATGATCAAACCTTTCTAAACATAAAACCACCTCAAAACAAGAATTACAGTGGTAAAACGATGTGTTATTGACACTTTCCCGTTGGTTTCACTTGATTTCAACGGTTAGATTTCGAACTAAAAATCTTTGATCAAAAACAGTTCGTGAACTCACTGTTTTTATTTTGCTAGTTCAACTTTGTTGGTTAACCTCAACTATTAAAACATGAAGTTGAGATTAAACCGAACTACTTTTTCTACCATTTGATGATCCTTGAAGACTAAAAATCACTTTATACTTATGGATTTTGATGAAGTATGAAATGAACTTCTCAAAATTCCAAACAATGAGTTCCAACTTTATAGACCAAAGCTTGAATTCAAACTTATTACTCCTACCATTTGATGGTCATGGGAGATAAAGACATGACTAATGCTCCTAAGTTTCAAGAGAAAAAAGATGACTTCATTGGATACCAAGTTTAGAGGATCCAAGTCATGAGCATGGACTTGGATCCACCTATGTGAAACAAAGTGATGATCAAATTTTGACTCTCATATAGAGTATAAGCTTTACATGAGGTTCAAAGGATCATACTCAAGAGATCAAAAGAGATATTGAAGATCTCCAAGACTATCAAGAGGAGAACACATACAAAAAAAGGAAGGAAGAATTAGAAATAGAGACTCCTAAGCTTGCTTGACAAACAAAAATAACAAAAGATTTTAGGATTGAAAGTCCAAAAAGAAAAAAAAGAGTAAACAAACAATCTATGGCATAGGGGATCACCTCCAAATTATCCTCAAAGTATTCTTTGAAGATCTTCCAAACTCTTCTTCTTAATTCTCTAAACTCTCTTCTCTTTTCTCTCCAAAATATGTTGATGTAGTGGTAGTTCTCTCTTGTTGTTCTTTTTTTCTTCTTCTCCTCTCTTTTTTATAGGCAAAATTACCAGGTATTTTTGGTGAATTTCGAAACAAAAAACAGGTGTAATTCTCTCATTTGGTGGCACAATGTGTACTTTCTGAAATTAGGCAGACTGCTGCCCAGCGCGGCAGTCCAGAAACTGTCGCGGCAGTCCGTGAATGCCGCCGCGGCAGTTCATGACTGCCGTCGCGGCACTACGCGACTGCCGCGCGGCATTCATCAAATGCCGCGGCAATTAATGGATTACCGCATTTTTGTCAGTCTTACTTTATCAGTTTTTTGTTCTTATTCGCATACGCATACGTATTGCTCTGCAAAATACAGACTTTAAAAGTGAACGGCAGTCAGAAATTTCTGGCGGCACTTGGTGAATGCCGGCCTGGCACTCTATGACTGCCGTGCGGCACTCAGTGAGTGCCACGGCAGTCCGTCGTGTGCCGTTTTTAGCTAAGATTCCCCCTTTTAGATTTTCTTTTTTCCAAAGAAAATTATTCTTGAGGATTTTTTCCGAAAATTGTGTTTTATACCTGAATTCTCTTAAATACCTGGTATTTTCCTCTTTTCTGTGAAATTTTACCGCATTTTAGAGAACTTTCTGAAGAGCTTGGAATACTTCGAATCTTCCGGTCCTTGTTATCATCGGATACGGAGGCGACACTCTCCTAAATTCGACGGTTGGTCAAAATTGGGGTGTCTACAGTTTGGGGGACAGTTTGGAGCTTCTGAGTCTTTTGAGAGCTTGGGAATTGGCTGGGAGTTGAGACTCGGCCTAATTCGGAGTCTTTTGCTTAAGTTAAGCTCCCAAGATGGTTATCTTCTACCTGTAAACCTTCGTCAAGGTTGTGGGTAAAAGAATTTGACCATATTGGAAAAGCCGACCTAGAGTGTGTTACTTTAGGGTCCTTTTAGTTAACTCCCCAAGATGTTATCTTCCTCCCAGCCAGTCTTCATCAAGACTGTTGGGAGAAGAGTTTGACCATGTTGGTGGAGCCGACCTAAATCACGTTGCTTTTGGGTCTTTTTGCTCCTCTATCGTCAACCAACCTAAGAGATTTTAGTCACCTCTATCGTCGGTTTGGACCAAAGTGGAGTTATTGCCTCTAAGTACTGTAGGCGCCCGGGTTGTCTAAGAGTTGGACTTAGTTACCGTAAGGCATGTAAGTACCCAGTGTGATTGCCTGTTTATTCCATCGTGCCTTTCTGCCCCTCAAGCTTTCGCTAAGACGAGGGTCTTGTGAAGGCTAGGACTGTAGGTAACCGACCTGGAACATGGTGGTTGTAGGGTCTTTTAAAGCTTTCCATTATCAGCCACCTGGGGGGATTTGCCCCCATCGTAGGTTAGACCTAAGCGAAGCAGATGCCTTGGGCGTGACCCCGAGGTCTTTTGCCTCGGGTGTGATCCCGAGGTCTTTAGTGCTTGGGTTCAGAGCCCGAGGTCTTTTGTGCCTGGGTTCGGAGCCCGAGGTCTTTTGTGTTTGGGTTCGGAGTCTGAGGTCTTTTGTGCCTTGGTTTGGAGCCCGAGGTCTTTTGATGTGCCTCGGGTGTGGCCCGAGGTCTTTTTAAGAGCTCTCTGACAGTCTGCGGAGCCTCATCCGATGATCGGGCAAGTACCATTGTAGTTGGATTGGTCGAGACTGTAAGAGATAAGAGGTCGAGCCGGGATCACCGGACTCCCGATTACTCTGAGCTGGATTCAAGGTTGGGATCATTGGATCCTGACTGTTGCGAACTAGAGGTTGGGTCAGGGCTGCCGGTCTCAGACCGCTGTGAACTGGAGGTCGGGTCGGGACTGCCAGACCCTGCCTGCTGTGAACTAGATGTCGGGTCGAGACTGCCGCACTCAGACCGCTGTGAGTGGGAGGAACTGCTAGAACTACTAGGCTTCTCTACATTGTTCTTCCCAGGCTATTCCCGCTTCCGCTTACTTCCGGAAGGCTCGTAACTTCCTTGCCCGGGGTCTCTGGTTTTTAGAAACTCTTTAGTGTCAATGTATTTTCCAACCCTCTCTGAGAGTTCAACCAAGGTTACCGGTTGGTTTATGTGAAACGACGCGACGCACTTGGTGTGTTGAACTCCCAAGCAGAAGGCTATAATAGCGACAGTTTCATCAAGATCGTAGATTCCGAGCTTCTCTTGATTAAACCGGTCCGTGAATTCCTTGAGGGTCTCATTATTCCTTTGTATGATTGT
The DNA here is from genome assembly GCA_033977485.1 of Hydrangea macrophylla. Taxonomy (NCBI): domain Eukaryota; kingdom Viridiplantae; phylum Streptophyta; class Magnoliopsida; order Cornales; family Hydrangeaceae; genus Hydrangea; species Hydrangea macrophylla. The sequence continues at coordinate 78,136,738 of CM066984.1, read as the reverse complement.
CAGTAGCTGTATGTCAGGCTTTGGCCATTCATGCAAACCGATGAACTGTTTGCTGAGTTGCTTGAAATTGCGGACCGATCGGGGCTACAAGGAGTAGAATCATTGCACGACTGGGCCTTTCAAAGTGCTGGGGAAGGCCAGGCAATGTAGTTCATCAGAGTTGGTGGCCAGGGCCATCTGAGCCTTGTAGGTCCGGACATGGTCGACCGGGTTTCCCGAGCCATTATAAGAATCTAGGCGGGGCTGTTTAAATTTGCTCGGGATTGCGAACCTCGTGATCTGGCTGGAGAACGGTGACTCTGTCTCGGTATTGGTGTGATTCTGAGTAGGGTTTTGACCTAGCGTTTTGGCCACTCCGTCAATCTGTTTCTGCAAGTCCTGGATACAGGCCACTACTCCTTCCCGACCGGTATCGGGGGGGTTGGTCGGGTTGGTGGAAGAGGCTTCTTCTTCATGGCAGTGCGTTGTCCTCTGGGATTGGGCTCGGCTATGACCCCGGTGGATCGTGTGCCCAAGGGCACCTCAGCTCTTGACTGAGTGACCCTAGACTGATTCCCGGGCCATATGCTCTTTCCTTTCCTCTCGGGCAGCACGCCTACTATTGATATCTCTGGCATCCTCAACGCGGAACATGTTGGCTCGGGCACGTTGTTTGGTCAAGATCAGTTCTCGACCATACACAACGTTCCTGGGTCGTTTCCCGATAACTGGAGGACTGCTTTACTGGACCAGCAGGGCTTCGATCTGTTGCTAGATTTGACGCTGGCCCTCCAAGAGTTGTACGAGGGTCGTGGTGATCTGCTCAGATATCATGACTGATGTAGCCGGGGCTGGGGCCGGCGGAACATCCCGGTTGGCCTGCTGTGCAGTCTTCTCACCCATTCTTCGGAGGCATGACTATTAGCCAAGAGATTTGTTGATGAAGAACTTGTCGTTCCAACAGACGGCACCAAGCTCAGATGCCAAAATTTGGTTAAAGTAAATTCAAGTAATTTTAGGAGAGAGAGAGAGTGAGAGACTGGTTTTTTGTATGTGGTTCGGCCCTGTTAATGAAGGTACCTACGTCCACGTGTGTGTCTGAGCACGTTCACTATACTGTAAAAAGCCGGGGACCTGTGGTGAACCAACAATAGTTTGGAGCTACCATAGGTCGACCGGGCGTGTTGGTGACCGCCTTTAGAGGTGCTGTAGAGATTGAAAAGTTGAACCCTTTCTATGGAGGTGAGTTGTCTCTTTTATAGATGCCAGAGACCTACTCGTACATGGATAAGGAAATATAATCCAATTAGGATGTGATTGACACCAATCAAGTAAGTTTCCTAATTGTATTAGGATTCATTAACATTAATTGTGGGGGTTTCCTAATTGGATTAGGAAACAATTTGCCCTTTCCATTAGTCTTCTAGTTTGAATTGGAAATTGCCTGGAATATTCTGGGGCGTGCCTTACGGGCCTGGCTTGACTGCGCCTATATGGACCGTGCCAGTGTGGTCTTCCCGACCTATTGGTCTGGTCGTGAATGAATCGCTCAAGATGGTTAGTCTCGAGTAGACTAAACCGCTCGGGCTGATGCTTGTCCGAGGAGTTGTTCATGATTTGATCGGGACATGGACTGGCAGCTGATTTGAACCGCTTGGTCATAGGATAGAGCCAATTTTGGGTATATCAGTGCTCATTCAAAAAAGATTGTAATTCAAAATCACCATTAATTGACACCATCAGCAGGTAAACTGTTTAGGTGTTTCAAACTGGTGTACATAGCATTACTATTTCTTTTTCTTTTTTTTTTTTTTTTATATTTTATAAGGTTAATATTTGATATTAGTTTGCTTGAATAATATCATTTCTTTTCTTTTTAAGAAGAAAATAAAATATTTTTTAAGTATTACTTGATTACATATAAAATTTGCACCTTAATTTCATAGGAGCCTTAGGTCGGCGCCTCACTTGTCTAATGTTGTCACGCCCCGAAACAGCAAAAATAGAAAAATAAATACTTTTTTAGGTCCATAGCTAGTGACTGGTGAAATCACTTGATTGTCCACACTATATAGTACTAAGCAATAAGAAAGTAAAAAAGGCAATAATAAATAATTGTAATTTTAGGGATAAAACATAACTTAAAAGTCAAAATAGAGTTACTAAGCTATTACAAAACAGAGTCTCGAATCAAATAAAACAATAAGTGTTGAAGGCAACATATGCCTGATTACAAAAATTCTAAACACATAAAGTAAATCTAACTATCATCTAGCTTAGTCTTCAATTGGCGTAGGCGTATCCATTAGCATAGTAATCCTCTTCCGCCAGATCTCCCTCCAGACAGTCCTCCCTAGTAGAGTGATTTCCGGCATAGTAGTCATTTGTCACAGCCCGATCCCACAATAGCGGAACTGAAGCCCGTGGCACGCCACCGAGGCTTCTCCAATTCATTAACGTTCCCAAAGAATTAGTTTTAAGAACACGCAGTGGAAAAGAAAATAATTTATTTTTAAAACCCGTAGTCCAGTCGACTGGGCCGGGGTCTTAGTCGACTGACTTGGAGTTTGCAGATAACAAGGAATCTCCAGCAGCCCACTCCAGTCGACTGGCCCTGAGGTCCGGTCAACCAAACCCAACCCAGTAGAATGTATTTTGAAAATAGATTCCAGTCAACTGGTTTTCATCATCCAGTCGACTGATGGCCTTTGAAAACCAAATGGATGTTTTACTAAAATAGGGGTCTAGTCGACTGTGCCCCCAGTCAAGTCGACTATTTTCCTGCAGTAGCCCTTTTTGTAGAATTTTCCTAGTTAAAGGTTTTTCTGGATTCGACCAGAGACTAATTACACACTCCAAATTCATTCTCAAGTGATCCTAACTAAATTATAATCTCACCAAAACATAATTACAAAAGATTAGTATCTATTACAACATCACAAACTCGTTTCACGATTCCAAGTTAAACATAGTTTAAAAGCACTAAATTCCTTATTACAACATTGCTATGTCAAAACTACGAGATAAACTTGCTGAGTCGCCTTCTAGGTGAACTCCCAATAACCTGGGATCACTTCTCAGATTCCTCACCGGCATTAACACTTGAATGGTTATTTGAATAACCACACATATTCGATTTGTTTAAGCTAACACTCAGTGAATAAGCAACAATGCACATGAATAAAATACATGCTCGCATTCACATCTCTACATTTCATACTTGTCTCCGAAGTCTCACGTGTACGTTCCATACTCTTAATCCGCGACTCCTCGCCAATAAGTCCACGCGAAAAGGTAAGACCCACGTTTCTTTTCTTCAAACGTGCGACCTTATGCCTATAACGGCTCCACAAAATGGCTTGGTACCACGTACTCCTTTGACCCAAATAGTAACTAAACATGCTCAAAAATATTTCACCGTGCTTTTGACATAATCCAAACATTTCACCATATTATTAGGCCTACTTATCAATATAGTTACCCAATATGAGCTAAACGATATATCTCTATGGACTAACACATGCTTTTCATATCACAACATAAATATATGTCAAGAAATTATTCCAAAACACATAGTTGAATCACTCACCTCTGAATAACGCTCTAAGAATTTGATCTAAAGAAAGCCCAAGCACAAAGATCGTGCAGAAGTCCGTCTAGTACAATTCCTATTGATCAAAAGTTCGATTATCATCTTTTTATGAAAATCCTAGAAAATGAGTTTTCGGAAAGCATAGCCAAACAAGACCTAGTGAATATCAAAATGACGGCCTTAGCTCGAGGAGTTCGAATATCTGATAAAAAATTTTGATCAACGGACGAATCATCGAAGATGAGCATCGCAAGCTCGAAGGAACCAAATCTCCCTTTCTCTCTCTTCCTCTTAGAAGAAAACTAGATTTTGACTACAAAAATATCTCACCTCTTTCTATATATAGGCACGACTCTCAGTTTATCTCCCCACGAGTTCTCAAAACTCCTAATTATCCTTTGAAACTCCTTACATGGCTAATTCATGGCTTCACGAGTGAAAACTAAATATTATAAACGTTTTCGTCTAAATTCCATTTTGGTTGCTAAAATGCAGTCTCACATGATTTTACGAAATTGCTAATTAGCCTACCAATTAGTAGTGTGTTAATTTGTCCTCACAAGGATACTAAAATTAACAACAGAAACATAATCTAAACCAGATAATAATACAGATAGTGAAATACATAGGTAAACATTTATTTGCAGACAAACATTTAAGGTATTCAACAATGACCGTCTCAATCTCGGAGAGACGTCACAACAAAACAATGCTCATTCTACACAGTCTCAAGGGTTCTTTTACACAGACACCAAATTCAACTCGTGAGTCAAAACTCACTCACATATGTCCCACAAATGCACAACACATCACATTATCATGCATGACAATGTAATGAAATACAATAACACACATACGGGTATTATATCCTATCCCATCTCCCCTTCATCTATATAGTCAAAGATAGGGTGCCCTGGAATGTGGGAATGTCCATCGGCATAAACACCGTCAGCTAATGAAAGCTGAGTGAGTTAAACACTAACAGGGTATCGAACTATTGAAGTAATTATGAGTTATGAAATGCTATGAGAATTATTAGAATTAGATTCTACTAATAATATTTTTTCTTTATTCAATCTCATCATTAACCAAATTACTAGTTTCTTGTTACACGAGGTTGATAACATACTCTATTGATAGAAGGACAGACTCGACAGTAGTTCACTTCTATGGATGCACCATTACTCTGTCCACCATTTTTAAGAACATATAAAGAGTCTACCGCATTACAGGGATTTAATGCTTTGAGCAATGCCACATCATTCTATTGTCACAACTTCTCGTAATCTATTAGTGATCCCGGTCCACCGCTTTTAAGGACACATTACCAGTCCACTGCTTTTAAGGACATATTAATGGATCAACCATCTATATTAGGGCTACTTGGTCTGGTCCACCAGTTTAAGAACATATTCATTGTTCATCGCTTTTAAGGACATATTAATGACCAACGCCCATCCACGCAAGGTTCCCAGATCTTAGCAAACCTACTTAAGTTCCACTTTACCATTGATATATAACATTCCCATGTATATTGACTACAATGAATGAATGAACAATAGCCCAAACGGTTCACGACTACTACGCTCACTAACGTTATAAAACATTATCCGTTATCCATAACGTTGCTACGATTTGGCATCTCATTATCTCTTATCACGTTGGTATTGCATTCGGGGGATTCAGAACAATAAATTAACAACTAAGTAGTTATAATTTAACTAAACAGGAAACAAAAACACTCTATAACTACCAATCGATGAGGTCCAAACGATTGGGATAAAAGCAGTAACAATCGATTAAAAAAAATGTCCAATTGAATGGATCACAATCAATGCCGCTCGATTATCCCAATCGATTGGGTTAGCATCTATGGAAATCGATTGGGAAAAGTCCCAATCGATTGGGACTTCATCTTCTTCACAGAGATGACAGTCTAGAAATACAAAATAGAGAAAAGATGTATTGGACGTCTTTCTTTCTTTTAAACATGTTCTAACATAAATATATTGCTACCCAGTGAGTTTAGAACTCACCTTAGGTATATAGGGTGTGTTTGGGTGGTGATTGGAAGCTTGGAGCTTCAATGGAGGCTTCCTCATCTCTCTCTATCTCCTCTATCTCCTTCTTTTTCTTATTCCTTTTGTTTTCTTCTTTCCTTCTATCATGCCCCCGATTCAAAATTTTCTTTTTGGATCCATGGACACGTGGATGGTAGGAGATCACTTGATTATCCTCAACAAAAATATAACAAGAAGCATAATAATAATAGATATGTGTCTAATTTAAAATGCAACATCACTATTAAACATTAGTGGTTATAAGTTAACATTATATTACAGACCCAACTCCAAAAGAAACATAAATAAATAAAAGAGGTCTTGTGACACACTTGTCACTAAAATCTAGCAACATATAAAATATTACATAAAATAAAAGAGATGACAAAAGACTAAGGGGTGCAGTATTCAACTAGCGAAACCATGGTGGTCTCCATAATAGTCCTCTCCGGAGTAACCCGGCCTCATCATATAAGCCTTCATCAGGGCTGAGTGAGTATAAGTCCTTACAAAGCACCGTTAGTAACAGGTCATAAAATAACTAGGTTCATTATTCTATATTTGGCTTATCTTACGTCTTGTAAGTTATTAGGAAGTTCTGACCAACGAAAGTATGATAAGAAAACCAAACTCAATCAATCATCATAACTCATAATAGAAAGGACTGGACAATAAGTCACTCGATTTACGAACTCCAACTCAATAGCTTCTCTTTCTTACAATTCCAGCATGAGCCATTGATTTTGAATATACATGCCTTAACGGCCATTTGATGAGTATACTATATATGCATAAATAGCCGCTTGATCACCATTGGTTCATCAAGATAGTATCATGCCTTAACAACCGACTCTACCTAGATATTCAAGATCCAAGATCTGTCCCTAACATGTTTTAACAACCGAGTGATTAGTATACCATACATGCCTTAAGAGCCACTTGATCACCCTCGATGTATTAAGATGGTATTATGCCTTAATAGCTGACTAAATCACTAATATCTAAATAAATATCCATCTCTTAAAATTCACCACTCAATTCCATTTTTGACTCATGAAAAATAGATAGCAACCAAAGATTGAACCAATGAGACTCGAACGATACAATAAGGACTATCATTAAACTAAAATCAATGAAATTCGACCAATGTACAAGTATTCATGTGCGTGGTATAACTCGATAAAGCGTATAATTATTAAGCAAGTTTCAATCTTATTACACGTGTATTACTCTCATTATCAGAGTTGATGAATAACGGAAGTCGTTACCGCATTATAAGAGTTCTAAGTATAAGGTCTAATTATAGTCTAATTGATCACTCAGGTCTACTCGAGCGCTTAAGATTGCGAGTGCTCCACCGGAGCGAGCACTTGAGGCTCAAGCACTCAAAAAAGCATAAGCTCTCAAGCTTGCTACTCCTAGAATTCTAACATGTAGCTAAGAACACTACTAAAGTACTTAATTTAACACATAAGATGCATATATAAGCATGTATTAACAATTTAAGTAGTAAGCTTGTGTGCATGGGTGATAAACCAACATGCAAGTCCATGTTATGAGTTATAGATACAAGATTTGCACACACTAGTATACATATAATCTGATCTTAGCATCTAGCACAAGTTTCATAGCAAAACTATTGCACTCGAGTGCTCAGGGGGCTCGAGCGCTCGGCCTTGACAGAAAATAGATTCTAAGTTTCCAATACATGCATTAACGTAAATCAATCCTAAGGCACATGCAAGTACTCCAAAAACATGTAAAAACTTATCTTAAGGGTATCTAAGTGAGAATTTATACTCAAAGAAGCTTGGATTGTGAATGGATGATGAAATATGTATGTATGTATATGTTGAGAATGAATGTGACATAGGCTAGAGAGCTTCAAAGAGGTGTTCAATCTTCTTATTTTTCTTCTACGTGATCCTCTGGACTTCCTCTTTAAGCTCATTCTCCAGAATTCCTTCTAGATATAGTAATGTAGCAAGTGCATGTGTGTAGGATTGTGTGAAGATGAAGGTTTCATGCTTGCATGCATCAAGAAGTACATGTATGAGTGTATATAGAAGAAAATCTCTCTCTCTCTCTCTCTCGCTCTCTCTCTCTCTCTTAAAGATCAGTTTTCTGGACTCTTTCTCTGAAAACTCAATTAATAAAAACTTACAAAATAAATATGCATTTGAAAGTATTTATAGGCAACTTAAGTGCTACTTGAGCACTCAGGGTTAACTTTCCAACAAAGCTTCCCCAAGGTCACACATACATCCAAATGTATATAAATTATTCAAAACAGTAATTAAGGAACAAAAAGACGATTACATATATGATAGAGAAAATTACAAAGATAGTCGGGAAAATTGATAAAAAAAAATAGGTGCTACACCTTTTTCTTGTTCTGCTCTTCTTCTTCTCTTGATCACAGTGTGTGTGAGTGTGTGGGTGTATATGTGTGTGTGAGTGTAGACACCCCATTTTGTCAGCTATTAGATTTAGGAGACCCATAGCTTGGTGGTTCACAATGATCAAAAAAGACTCAAAAGGACTCCTGGAAGTTAGCTATATTTCTCAAAATGCTTAGAATGACCAAAATGCCCTTGAAAGCCCGAAAACTCCCAGATTTGGTCCAAAAGTTCTGAAAACATGCTATGTTGTAAGAAAAGTAAAAAAATGAGTTTTTAAGTAAAATCAGATGAAATCGTCAGCTCCCAGAGATCTCCGGAAGTCCCGGAAGTTCCCGGAAAGTCCCCGTTGACCGGTTTGACCACGGTTTGACCAAGTTTGACCAAGGTTTGACCAAGTTTGATAAAATTTGACCAAAAACGTCCAAATTCCCCGTAATCATTCTAGATCATGTGGAACGCATTAAAATGAGTTTTAAAAGAAAATCGAGCGAAAACGTCGGTTCCTGGGAGCTCCCAGAGGTTTCTAGAACTTTCCGGGAATCCCAAGTTTGACCAGTTTGACCAAAATTTGACTTTAGAACAGGAGCGCTGTATCATTTTTCAAACATTTTTTATGGATACTAGAGGTCAATAGCTTTCCAACGGTATATCGCACATAATTTCTGGATTAAAATGAATTTGTTATGAATTTCCGAAGGTGGAAAAGGCGATCAAATCAGCTTTTATCGCAAATACCGCAAAACTTTTCAAAGTGACCTGACTTCGAAACATTTTTTATAGGAAATAGACTCCAATACCTTTCCAACGGTATATCACAACATCAGTTTGGAGTTCATACGCATTTTTTGTGAATTTTGGACGAAATAGGGCCTTTTCGCGAATACCGGAACCTCAGGGGGCCTAAACAGCATTATCTGGAGAATGGAGGAGCAGTGCCACCGCGGCACTGGCCCAGTGCCACCACGACACTCTCCCCCAGAACAGTCCACTTTTGTAATTTATTTTGGGGGTCCAATTTGATATATTAGAAATCAAAACGACGTAGTTTTGGTTCCCAGCTTATTTTGGACCAATGGGAGACCATTTAAAACTTTTTAAAACTTCATTTACCATCTCTCCTTTGCCTATAAAAGAAGCCATTTACTTCCATTTAGAGGAGAGACATGGAAGCTTAGAGAGAGCTTAGGAAGAAATTCTAGAGAAATATAGAGAGAGAAAGAGAAGAAGTAGTCTTCTTCTTCTATTTTCATCCATCAAAGTGAGTTTTCTTTTTTACTTGAGTTTGCTATCAAAACTTCAATCATCCAAACATTTATTTCAACCACCATTCTTGAGCATCCATGAGATAGGAAGCTACTTCCATGTCCAAATGTCTCCATATATGAGTGAAACACCAAGCTACAAGTCCAATATCTCAATGATTATCAACTATTGATTGCTATTTGAATGCTTGTTTACTTTGATGTTCATCTCTCTCTTAACCTCATTTCTTTTTTACTTTTCTTTGATTATTTAGTTGTTCATCATCATCTAGATGACATGTTGTTTGAGGAGAGTAAATCTTTATGGATAGTAGCTCTTGACCTCAAAAACATGTTTGATGGATGATGATTCTACCTTCAATACATTCATATGTATTCTTGAAGTTATATTCTCAAACAAAACTATGTTTGTGCAAATAATATTGGGAGTTCTTTGGTGATTCAAGGTTGGATGAGGTTCTAAGTGGTCACATGGTCATCTCAAGAGTTTAAGTTCATGCTTTGAACAACTATTTCAAAACCCCCAATCAAGAACTCAAACTCTATTTCAAAACCCAAATCCATTTTCTTCAAGAATGATCCAAAACAGTGAGCTGTTCATATTCAAAGATTTGTTTTGAATTAAATAGTTGAGTTATGATGATGAAACCACTTGAAAAATCTTCCTAAGACATCATAGTTTGTCTCCAATTTTTTTCATCAATTATAGAGATGTGAAAGTATTATTTTCGGATTTAAGAAGTTCATATTCATAATCTGCCTCTGTTCTCACATAATGTTTACCCGACTTCTTGCACTTATTCTGGATGTTTTTGTCACTGTACATATATCTTTTCTATTTGTTTTATGAAACTTGGGTGTCTTATGAAACTTTTGGTATATAATGGGTCATCATAAACCCTTTCTTTGATTTATGAAAAATCATACAAAATCAGTCAACAGTGCAGCTTTTGTTTCTGAGTCATGTGTACATTCTGATTTATTTTTTTTAATCTGTGATAGCTATTGAGGTTTGGCTTTTTGAGTTATTTTCTTGACACAATTAGGATGATCTCTGATTTTTCCCACATATTTCTAGGCATGTTTGGCCTCCCATTATTATGTTAAAAAGTAATGCATACAGTCTGTCCACTATTCACAGCATGTCATTTTTTGACTTTCACACTTTGATGCAACACTCTCTTGTATCTAGATGAACCCATATCCCATGAAAATGTTCTTTACCACTTTTAGCATGCTATATCATATCATGTATCATCTATCCTCTCATGTATCATACTCCCATAGATTCTTGAGTTTGGTTTCCAAATAAAACCATGTTTTGCAAATACTTGGGAAGTTCTTGAAATGAGTTAGGAATTGATATTCCAAGTGGTTAGAATATTCATCCATGTTCTGGAAATATACTTTCAAAACCCCCATTTCAAAACTCCCCTCTTAAACCCCTCATTTTGATTTCAAGAAATAAACATTGTTTCTCTCAAAACCCTCAAAACAGTGAGTCATTTAACTTCAAAGAATTATTTTGAGTTCAATACTTAATGTATGGATGCAAGACCACTTGGAAAGTCTTCCTAACTCATTATAGAACACCCATGAATTTTGGTTTGACTTGGAAATACTTGAAAATGGTCCATTTGGATCCAAACATTCTCTCCAGATATTCTATTTTTGCTATCACAGCAGCTTGGTCCACTTCCAACTTGTTTTACAGAAAACGTTTCCAAAAGGGGTAGTCCTAACTTATTTTTCCCTTAAACTTCAATGTCTTAGGAAACTTTATGTATAAAACGGGTCTCAGGAACATTTGTTTTCATTTTCTAAGATTTTTCAACATTTCAGTCGACAGTGCGGACTCTATTTCTGAGTAACCTCTGTTGTTTATATGATTTCTCTCAATCTGTGATATTTATTGAAGATTGGATTTTTGGGTTGTATTCTAGACACAATAAGGAAGATCCCCATAAAAAATCATGCATTGAAAACATTCTTAACCCCTCTTTTCAATTTCCAAAAGATCATCTTACTGTTCTGTCCACTATTCACAGCAAGCACACTTTTACTTCCCCCCTTTGATTTGATGCTTACATGCACTCCAAATTAGCTCATGTCTTAGGAAGTAGTTCATACTACATTTGTACATATCCTATGATGATTTCCTTCATTCATTCATACACATTCTAGACTTCTAAGTCATTCTAGGAATCCATGAACACAAAGCACACTACAACCTTGGCATATTCTAGGTACATACATTGCATCCATGCAAGATTTGGGGCTTTTGTGACTCCTAATCTAAGAAGATTATAGGGAATGATCATGATCACACGATCTAATCATCATTTCTCATCCATCTCGGGGATTGAGAGGTCTTCTTTTCTCAAAGATTGGCATGTATCCTTCTAGCTTGCTAAGCATACTTTGATCCTTTTGATTTATTTGTTTCAAGAACAATTCATGTCCCCCCTTTAGATTAGAAAGTCTTGATTATTTGATACATGAATGGACGATTTTTCCTAAGTTTATTTGTGTGATCTTTCACTTTACAGTGTATGATATTTGACTTAGATCTTTCACTTTCAAGAACAATTATTATCTTTAGATCTTCCATTTCAAATTTTCTTATGTGATGTAATATACTATCATAGTATTAATTGTCGAACCATACATAGTATAAAATGATTATTTGGATGCTAATTGAGGCCCGTCGAAAGACGGGGCGAGTTGAGGGTGTTTTAGTTGCGACAAAGGCTCCTTCCTCTCTCGTACCAAAACCCCGAGCCAAGTTCTTTGGTTATGAAGGGCCGATGCCCTTTATCCGTTTGGGTGAGTCAAAATTAGGTTTCTTGGTTCCTTAAAGACCAAGTGGCGACTCTGTATCTGTTTTCAACAGACCATTTTCTCTCTCTTTTCGAAATCAAATTTCAAAAACAAAACAAAGTGGTGGAATTACGCGTGTCCACAATCTGGCGACTCCATTGGGGATTTTTATTTTAAAACAAAATAATACAGAGGTTTGACTCATTAGAAGCATCCTTAAAATCATCTTTTTACTATGTTTGGTTCACCGCGTTGCACTCTTGCATTTCCTCTCTCCAACTGTGTCTGAAACGCGGCGCTGACATTGTTCAGGTCTTGTTGTGCTAGGGCACAAGTCACCGTTGATACTGTACCTTCCAAGGTATATCAAAAAGAGTAAAAAACTCCGTACTGTCTCCTTGACGGTATATTGGAACTCTCATCAACGGACCCTCTTTGACTAAACCCAGCCTTTGCATATAGATTCCTGTAGAACCTTTCATAGGACTGTTCATTTATCTTTTCAGATAGGACGATGTGATATAATTGATGTATGCCCTGATGGGATTACCTGAGCGGTGTAGACGCTTATGTGGCATAGAACAGAACCTCTTTCTTATGACCCCCAAGGCAATCACTCACATGTGATCACATTGAGTTGACCTGCCTAGGCACCATGACAAGGATGTCTGCTCCATGCTCACAAAGATATACACCGCAAACCTTGTTTGTTGGTCCTAAGACATAGGAGTATGAAAACTCGCTAGACAGTATGATCACAATCATCACCTGTTCCCGTCATACATCCCTATTTCTTCCAGAAACTCTGCCCAACTCATTAGGATATCCCTATTTTTCCTAGAAACTCTGTCCGAATCACCCAGATTTCCTAGAAATCCCTATTTTCCCCCAAATTTCCCAGAAATCCCTTTTCTCCTAGAAACCCTAACAAGATCTCCCAGATTTCCCCGAAAATACTTGTCCGAATCACCCAGATATTTCTGCTTCTCCCAGAAGTCCTATTCAAACTCCTAGGTATCTTTATTTCACCTAAAATTCTAGAAAATCCATATTTCTCCGGAACCTCTACCCAAAATCCCAGAATATCCAAATTTCCCAGAAATACCCAAGGTACTTGTTTCTTCCAGAAACTCTGCCCAAATCACCCAGAAACGCCTAGATATACTATCCATATTTCTCAGAAATACCCAAAATACCAGTTTCTCCTAGAAGCTCAGTCTAAATCAACCAAAAATCCCTATTTCTCCCAGAAACTCTATCCAAAATTCCCGAAATATCCCAGAAATCCCTGTTGTCCCTTGGTGATCATACTGGGAAGTAAGGTTAGCACACTCTGTATGGTTAGGACCTTACTTACTTAACTGCTATATGTTAGAAGTAGGGGCATCATATAGATTAGGGCCTGCATCCGCATGCTTGTCTCATGTGTATACACAATTCATGTCAGTTCGCTTGCATGCACGTCTTGTCAGTCTCACATGTGTCAGTCTCTACACATCAAATGCATACGTATCATCATCCCCACACATCTCAATCGTTGTACAGAAGTCGTATACTTATTGTAACCGTCCTCGGTTTGCATCGTTAAATCCTTCAAAACTCTGATCATCTCTTCCTGATAGGAGTCCATAAGAAGTGTTTCGCGCCTCTGCTAATTTGGACTTTTACTTCTATTTGCAGAAAACCGTAGCCTCGGGTAAGGACACTGTTGTACCTCCCCAAATTCATTATTGTGATCACGGGCTAGCACAGACCATCATCGATCCACCAATGGCCTAGAAAGCTCTGGAAGAGAAAGTGAACAAGCTACAAACCACTGTTGAGCAGTTGAGTTTAAGGGTTAGTCGATTTGATAAAATGGCACGGAGCATTAGCAAAGAGCTGCTTGAAATGGGGACCAGAATGGAAGATGCCATCATAGAAGAAAAGTTCAAGAAGGATGAACCCCAACACCAGTCCAAGAGGCCTAAATACTCCCGACACTCCCCGGATGTCAACACCCTGTGCAGCCAACCCATGGCATACCCTCATCGGCCATACCAATCCTCCAACCAAACCATTAGTTGCCCTTACCAGAAAAAGCAACTCCGTACCTTTGCCAAACTAGATATCTCCCCCTCCATAGCCTTAGGCCGTCTGCTAAAAAAGGGACACCTCCAACTCCTTCAGCCTCGTGCCGATCCCCCACCACCTAACTGTGACCTGTCTAAACGATGTGCCTACCACCAAGGCCCAGGCCATGACACCGACCAGTGCATACGTCTCCGCCATGATATCCAGGACCTCATCGACCAAAACATCATTGAGCCAACACCCATTCAACCCCGTGTCACCTAAGCCCCTGGCTTACCTATTCGAATGATCCTCTTCGCTGAGGCCCATGAATGTTGAACCTGTGCCGGTGAAGTGATGGTGTTTGGGACTCTTGCTAGAAAACCAAATGAAGATGCTCTTTAAAAAAAAAAAAAATAATAAGAATAAGTGAGCCACTGTGACATTCCATTTGAGACCAGGTCGAGTCTAGTCGAGTCTGTTGTATGTTTATTCTTGTGGTCGAGTCTGTTTGTCATCGAGTTGTTAATGAGTCTGTAATCCTTCTCTACTGATGGAATGAATTCTCATTTTGCCTAATCTGATGTGCCTAGTCATAGATGCATGAATCGCTGAACTGAAGTGCCACTTTTCAAATTACCATGGATATTACTGTGCTAAAAAAAAGGGGTAATTTTTTTTACTCAAACAAAAAAAATCCTGAAAGGTCAAAGTCAATTTTGCGCTGACACCGATGAAGAGCCGAGAATTGAATAGTCTTACTTTAAGAATTCAAAGATGCTTTTGCTCAAATCTCAAAAAGACATACTTGGAACTGATTTGGGGCTTGCCCAACACCCTTTTAAACCATTTTAAAGCCTTGAGCCCAGTCCAATCAAGAGCCAAGCAAACCTGTCCAATGCAGACTTAGTTATTGTTGGTAGCCAAACATTTCAATGAGTTTCTTCCCCCTTCAAAAAAAAAAAAAAACAAAACAAAACAAAAAAAAAACAAAAAAAAAAGCTCGCTAGGTTGAAAACCCGAAAAGGGCACTTAGGCAAAAGTGAGAGCTAAAAAGGTGTTGATTTCCAAAATCTGACCCTAGCCAGTCAGAAGGTTGAAGAAATTTTTGATGAAACAAATCAGAGAATTATATGCTTCAAGATACATCATAAGAACGTGCCTAGATCACATTTCAAAAGGCTCGAAACGACCACAAATAAATCCCCAGAGCTGACATGCACATTCTGGAATTTCGATATTATGATCGGAAGATCTCATATGAATCAACTATGTGAAAAGGAAAATTGACTGGCTAGGCGAAAGTGAAAAGGATCAATCCTCAAAAGAAAAAGAAGAAGAAAAAGAAAAAGAAAAGGAAAAGGAAAAGGAAAAGAAAAAGAAAAAGAAAAGAAAAGAAAAGAAAGGGAGATGGAAACTGAATTCTCCTCTTCAAGGCTACCATAAGTAACCCAAGTTTGAATTTCTTTGATGATTGGTTTGAAAAACCCTCAACCAATTTCTTTCAAGACCTTGCCCCGAACTACGCTCGACCTGATTTCCACTCGGGGATACGTAGGCAACTACATCGGTTCGGTCGCTCCACCCACAAAATAGCCCAATTTCTTTCAAGTTTTGGCCCGAACTACGCTCGACCTGATTCCCACTCGGGGATACGTAGGCAACCACATCGGTTCGGTCGCTCCACCCACAAAAATAGCCCAATTTCTTTCAAGCTTCGATCCGAACTACGCTCGACCTGATTCCCACTCGAGGATATGTAGGCAACCACATCGGTTCGGTCGTTTCACCCACAAAAATAGCCCAATTTTTTTCAAGCTTCGGCCCGAACTATGTTGGACCTGATCCCCACTTGGGGGTACGTAGGCAGACTTTGAAAAAAAGAAAAAGAAGGATGGCTCGCTAGGTCGAAAATCCGAAAGGATGCCTAGGCGAAAATTAGAGCTAAATCTAAAGTGAGCAATAACAAAAGAGAGAAAAGAGCTCGTTAGGTTACCTCACTGGTGCCTAGGCAAAAGTTATGGGCATTTGAGAGATTAAAGTCACGGTCCTTGCCTCAAGCCAGAAATCACCTTCCACACTAGAGGCAAACTTTGGCTACTCGCCTTGTTTGCCTAAATTTTACTATCTACCCTTCATACAAGGGGCAAACTTCGGTCACCTACCTTGTTTGCCCAAAACCTCCAATGAACCTTCCTCCAAACTAGGGGCAAACTTCGGTCATTTACCTCGTTTGCCTACCGATCCCACTTCATGCCCTTCAAACTAGGGGCAAACTTCGTTTGCCACCTGATCCCTATACACTAATGGTAAGCCTTCAAGTCACAAACATTGTCTTGAATAGATGGAAATGGATCATCTTTTATTCTATAAGCTAAGGCACTAATTCAAAGCACATCTTGGAAGAACCAAAGAAATTGATTAGATCAGTAGGGAGGAATTTTCAAAAATAAGATTCACCATCAAAGTGATGCCACGTTAAGGTGAGAAGTAAACACAAAAGAGAAATGGTACATCATTTATGACAAGAGCACATTAAGTTTTGGCAAGTCGAGCTTGTTTCATTTCAGTGTCGAATGTGTCATCCTCGTGTGTCGATGTCTGTTAGTCGTCAAGTCCGTCGCAGTCTCAAATAAGTGAGTTGACAGTGACTAATAATGAATTTTCCAAATAAAGTTATAAATTTTTTTAAGAGTGTTCCAAGGACAATGCAAGCAGGAGTATCAAACACTATTACTGCACCAGTCAAGGCATCAGCATGAGAAGTGTCCAAACTTAGGGCAAATGCAAATTTCATCCCTTTCCAAACTGTCGAAAGTTAACCATCATCTTCTAGCAACATAAGTCCATGAGTGGCTGTTGATCTTTCATCTTCGTTCATGCAACATAAGTCCATGGGTGGCTGTTGATGATCTTCTTTCATCCTAGCAACATAAGTCCATGAGTGGCTGTTGATCATCTTTCTTCATGCAACATAAATCCATGAGTGGCTGTTGATGATCTTCTTTCATCCTAGCAACACTGCGAAAAGAGCTCCTTGCTTTGATTTTACGGGGAAGTCCATGAGTGGCTGTTGATCATCTTTCTTCATGCAACATAAGTCTATGAGTGGCTGTTGATGATCTTCCTTTCTTCTAGCAACATAAGTCTGTGAGTGGCTGTTGATCTTCCATCCTTCGTTCATGCAACATAAGTCCATGAGTGGCTGTTGATGATCTTCCTTTCTTCTAGCAACATAAGTCCATGAGTGGCTATTGATCTTTTACTTCATGCAACATAAGTCCATGAGTGGCTGTTGATGATCTTCCTTTCACCTAGCAACATAAGTCCATGAGTGGTTGTTGATCTTTCACCTTTCTTTATGCAACATAAGTCCATGAATGGCTGTTGATGATCTTCCTTTCTCCTAGCAACATAAGTCCATGAGTGGCTGTTGATCTTTCGTCTTTCTTCATGCAACATAAGTCCATGAGTGGCTGTTGATGATCTTCCTTTCTTCTAGCAACATAAGTCCATGAGTGGCTGTTGATCTTTCATCTTTCTTCATGCAACATAAGTCCATGAGTGGTTGTTGACTGTCTTCCTTCGCTCATGCAACATAAGTCCATGAGTGGTTGTTGATGATCTTCTTTCATCCTAGCAACATAAGTCCATAAGTTGCTATTGATTATCACCCTCCATCAGTGTCAAACCACCGCAAATCATCTCTGTCACAAAACTAAATGATACCTTGACTCCCATTTAATGAACGTATTTCTTTCTTCCTAGCAGAGTACATTATCCTTTAGCTCCCGAAGGCCCTAACCGGATCTTTTAGATTGAGCGTTGCAGAATCTGACCAACCACGAGAGATTCAGAGATGAATCCTGATTCTAGGTCAAGAATTGAAGAGAGATTCTCAAAGAGTCCATTAGCTCCCGAAAGCCCTAACCGGCTCTTTTGGATTGAGCATTACAAAATCTGACCAACCACGAGAGATTCAGAGATGAATCCTGGTTCTAGGTCAAGAATTGAAGAGAGATTCTCAGAGAGTCCATCAGCTCCCGAAGGCCCTAACAGGCTCTTTTGGATTGAGCATTACAGAATCTGACCAACAACGAGAGATTCAGAGATGGATCCTGGCTCTAGGTCAAGAATTGAAGAGAGATTCTCAGAGATTCCATCAGCTCCCGAAGGCCCTAACCGGCTCTTTTGGATTGAGCATTACAGAATCCGACCAACCACGAGAGATTTAGAGATGGATCCTGGTTCTAGGTCAAGAATTGAAGAGAGATTCTCAGAGAGTCCATCAGCTCCCGAAGGCCCTAACAGGCTCTTTTGGATTGAGCATTACAGAATCTGACCAACCACGAGAGATTCAGAGATGGATCCTGGTTCTAGGTCAAGAATTGAAGAGAGATTCTCAGAGAGTCCATCAGCTCCCGATCTAACCGGCTCTTTTGGATTGAGCATTACAGAATCTGACCAACCACGAGAGATTCAGAGATGGATCCTGGTTCTAGGTCAAGAATTGAAGAGAGATTCTCAGAGAGTCCATCAGCTCCCGAAGGCCCTAACTGGCTCTTTTGGATTGAGCATTACAGAATCTGACCAACCACGAGAGATTCAGAGATGGATCCTGGTTCTAGATCAAGAATTGAAGAGAGATTCTCAGAGAGTCCATCAGCTCCCGAAGGCCCTAACCGACTCTTTTGGATTGAGCATTACAGAATCTGACCAACCACGAGAGATTCAGAGATGGATCCTGGTTCTAGGTCAAGAATTGAAGAGAGATTCTCAGAGAGTCCATCAGCTTCCGAAGGCCCTAACTGGCTCTTTTGGATTGAGCATTATAGAATCTGACCAACCACGAGAGATTCAGAGATGGATCCTGGTTCTAGGTCAAGAATTGAAGAGAGATTCTCAGAGAGTCCATCAGCTCCCGAAGGCCCTAACTGGCTCTTTTGGATTGAGCATTACAGAATCTGACCAACCACAAGAGATTCAGAGATGGATCCTAGTTCTAGGTCAAGAATTGAAGAGAGATTCTCAGAGAGTCCCCTACCATCCCCATCAGATATAACAGAAGTCCGAACCGATTCTTCGGACTTGTCATCATAAGGATCGGCCAACGATTGAAAACATCACCCGCAGTCAAATCACCCCGATTCTCAGGGCAAGCATTGTCTAATCACAATTCAAGGATCCGTGTCCACTGATTATCATGAGCTTTCTCACCTGTCAGTCATTATGAGTTTCCTCACTTATCGTGAGTTTCTTCGCTCCGGTTATCTCACCTGTCAATTATCGTGAGCTACCCCACTTATTATGAGCCTCCTCACTTTGGTTATTATAAAACTGTCGGTTATCATGAACTCCCTCACCTATGGGTTACCTTAGTTGTCATCCTCAAAGACCCCACATCTGATCCCATTCGCTTGTAAAGCACACTTCCCGTAATTTGAGAAGTTTGCCCCAAAACTCAGAGTCTTTTCTGACCGTGGTCGGCCACTGCATCGTAGTCATAAGCACTAGCACAACACAAGTCCACTCGAAATGGCACACACCCCACAACACCTGCTCATACTAGGGTCATAACACTAGACATGATAGGACTCGTGACACAATTCATATCACATCCATGTATTGCATATCATCCTCATAGCATAGCATCTGCCTGTCTCGTTGTGCATGTGTGATTTGCTCCTTTGTGCCCCGAACTATGTCCTGGTCTGATTCCCCTTGGGATACGTAGGCAGCTCACGCAGAGCACGACCAGCACTAGCCTTAGCATCATTGCATCTTTTGCAATGCTTTTTTTATCCTAAATCTATAGCCTCCAAAAGACCTGTCTCTTCAAAGCTTTGGCACTCGCTTGCGACATGCGTTGCCTCGCAAGTTCATGCCAAAGAGGGGCAAACTGTAGACACCCCATTTTGTCGGCTATCAGATTTAGGAGACCCATAGCTTGGTGGTTCACAATGATAAAAAAAGACTCAAAAGGACTCCTGGACGTTAGCTATATTTCTCAAAATACTCAAAATGACCAAAATGCCCCTGAAAGCCCGAAAACTCCCAGATTTGGTCCAAAAGTTTTGGAAACATGCTATGTTATAAGAAAAGTAAAAAAAAGAGTTTTTAAGTAAAATCAGATGAAATCGTCAGCTCCCAGAGACCTCCGGAAGTCCTGGAAGTTCCCAGAAAGTCCCCGTTGACCGGTTTGACCAAGTTTGACCGAAAACTTCCAAATTTGCCAGAATCATTCTAGATCATGCAAAAAGTATTAAAATGAGTTTTAAAAGAAAATCGAGCGAAAACGTCGGCTCCTGAGAGCTCCCAGAGGTTTCTAGAACTTCCCGGGAATCCCAAGTTTGACCAGTTTGACCAAAATTTGACTTTAGAACAGGAGCGCCGTATCATTTTTTAAACATTTTTCATGGATACTAGAGGTCAATAGCTTTCTAATGGTATATCGCACATAATTTCTGGATTTAAAACGAATTTATTATGAATTTCCGAAGGTGGAAAAGGCGATCAAATCAGCTTTTATCGCAAATACCACAAAACTTTTCAAAGTGACCTGACTCCGAAACAATTTTTATAGGAAATAGACTCCAATACCTTTCCAACGGTATATCACAACATCAGTTTGGAGTTCATACGCATTTTTTTGTGAATTTTGGACGAAATAGGGCCTTTTCGCGAATACCGGAACCTCAGGGGGCCTAAACAGCATTATCTGGACAATGGAGGAGCAGTGCCACCGCGGCACTGGCCCAGTACCACCGCGACACTCTCCCCCAGAACAGTCCACTTTTGTAATTTATTTTGGGGGTCCAATTTGATATATTAGAAATCAAAACGACGTAGTTTTGGTTCCCAGCTTATTTTGGACCAATGGGAGACCATTTAAAACTTTGTAAAACTTCATTTACCATCCCTCCTTTGCCTATAAAAGAAGCCATTTACTTCCATTTAGAGGAGAGACATGGAAGCTTAGAGAGAGCTTAGGAAGAAATTCTAGAGAAATATAGAGAGAGAAAGAGAAGAAGTAGTCTTCTTCTTCTATTTTCATCCATCAAAGTGAGTTTTCTTTTTTACTTGAGTTTGCTATCAAAACTTCAATCATCCAAACATTTCTTTCAACCACCATTCTTGAGCATCCATGAGATAAGAAGCTACTTCCATGTCCAAATGTCTCCATATATGAGTGAAACACCAAGCTACAAGTCCAATATCTCAATGATTATCAACTATTGATTGCTATTTGAATGCTTGTTTACTTTGATGTTCATCTCTCTCTTAACCTCATTTCTTTTTTACTTTTCTTTGATTATTTAGTTGTTCATCATCATCTAGATGACATGTTGTTTAAGGAGAGTGAATCGTTATGGATAGTAGCTCTTGACCTCAAAGACATATTTGATGGATGATGATTCTACCTTCAATACATTCATATGTATTCTTGAAGTTATATTCTCAAACAAAACTATGTTTGTGCAAATAATATTGGGAGTTCTTTGGTGATTCAAGGTTGGATGAGGTTCTAAGTAGTCACATGGTCATCTCAAGAGTTTAAGTTCATGCTTTGAACATCTATTTCAAAACCCCCAATCAAGAACTCAAACTCTATTTCAAAACCCAAATCCATTTTCTTCAAGAATGATCCAAAACAGTGAGCTGATCAGATTCAAAGATTTGTTTTGAATTAAATAGTTGAGTTATGATGATGAAACCACTTGAAAAATCTTCCTAAGATATCATAGTTTGTCTCCAATTTTTCCCATCAATTATAGAGATGTGAAAGTATTATTTTCGGATTTAAGAAGTTCATATTCATAATCTGCCTCAATTCTCACAGAATGTTTACCTGACTTCTTGCACTTATTTTGGATGTTTTAGTCACTGTACATATATCTTTTCTATTTGTTTTATGAAACTTGGGTGTCTTATAAAACGTTTGGTATATAATGGGTCATCATAAACCCTTTCTTTGATTTATGAAAAATCATACAAAATCAGTCAACAGTGCAGCTTTTGTTTCTGAGTCATGTGTACATTCTGATTTATTTCTTTTAATCTGTGATAGCTATTGAGGTTTGGCTTTTTGAGTTATTTTCTTGACATAATAAGGATTAGGGGTGAAATCGGTTCGGTTCGGTCGGTTTTGGGGGGATTTTTCCACCGACCGATCGGTTCGGTTTCGGTCAGTTTTTTCGGTTTTAGGCTTAATTTTCGGTTCGGTTTTCGATTTTACACTGCACCTATCTCATGAAAACCGACCGAACCGATCGGTTCGGTTCGGTGGTTCGGTTTGTTCGGTTTTGCTTTCACCCCTAACAAGGATGATCTCTGATTTTTCCCACATTTTTTAGGCATGTTTGGCCTCCCATTATGATGTTATAAAGTAATGCATACAGTCTGTTCACTATTCACAGCATGTCATTTTTTGACTTTCACACTTTGATGCAACACTCTCTTGTATCTAGATGAACCCATATCCTATGAACATGTTCTTTACCACTTTTAGCATGCTATATCATATCATGTATCATTTATCCTCTCATGTATCATACTCCCATAGATTCTTGAGTTTGGTTTCCAAATAAAACCATGTTTTGCAAATACTTGTGAAGTTCTTGAAATGAGTTAGGAATTGATATTCCAAGTGGTTAGAATATTCATCCAAGTTCTGGAAGTATACTTTCAAAACCCCCATTTCAAAACTCCCCTCTTAAACCCCTCATTTTGATTTCAAGAAATAAACATTGTTTCTCTCAAAACCCTCAAAACAGTGAGTCATTTAACTTCAAGGAATTATTTTGAGTTCAATACTTAATGTATGGATGCAAGACCACTTGGAAAGTTTTCCTAACTCATTATAGAACACCCATGATTTTTGGTTTGACTTGGAAATACTTGAAAATGGTCCATTTGGATCCAAACATTCTCTCCAGATATTCTATTTTTGCTATCACAGTAGCTTGGTCCACTTCCAACTTGTTTTACAGAAAACTTTTCCAAAAGGGGTAGTCCTAACTTATTTTTTCCTTAAACGTCAATGTCTTAGGAAACGTTCTGTATAAAACGGGTCTCAGGATCATTTGTTTTCATTTTCTAAGATATTTCAACATTTCAGTCAACAGTGCGGACTCTGTTTCTGAGTGACCTCTGTTGTTTATATGATTTCTCTCAATCTGTGATAGTTATTGAAGATTGGATTTTTGGGTTGTATTGTAGACACAATAAGGAAGATACCCATAAAAAATCATTCATTGAAAACATTCTTAACCCCTCTTTTCAATTTCCAAAAGATCATGTTACTGATCTGTCCACTATTCACAGCAAGCACACTTTTACTTCCCCCCTTTGATTTGATGCTTACATGCACTCCAAATTAGCTCATGTCTTAGAAAGTAGTTCATACTACATTTGTACATATCCCATGATGATTTCCTTCATTTATTCATACACATTCTAGACTTCTAAGTCATTCTAGGAATCCATGAACACAAAGCACACTACAACCTTGGCACATTCTAGGTACATATATTGCAACCATGCAAGATTTGGGGCTTTTGTGACTCCTAATCTAAGAAGATTATAGGGAATGATCATGATCACACGATCTAATCATCCTTTCTCATCCATCCCGGGGATTGAGAGGTCTTCTTTTCTCAAAGGTTAGCATGCATCATTCTAGCTTGCTAAGCATACTTTGATCCTTTTGATTTATTTGTTTCAAGAACAATTCATGTCCCCCCTTTAGATTAGGAAGTCTTGATTATTTGATACATGATTAGACAATTTTTCTTAGGTTTATTTGTGTGATCTTTCACTTTACATTGTATGATATTTGACTTAGATCTTATGAATGATATCTTATCTTTAGATCTTCCATTTCAAATTTTCTTATGTGATGTAATATACTATCTTAGTATTAATTGTCGAACCATACATAGTATAAGATGATTATTTGGATACTAATTGAGGCCCGTCGAAAGACGGGGCGAGTTGAGGGTGTTTTAGTCGCGACAAAGGCTCCTTCCTCTCTCGTACCAAAACCCCGAGCCAAGTTCTTTGGTTATGAAGGGTCGGTGCCCTTTATCCGTTTGGGTGAGTCAAAATTAGATTTCTTGGTTCCTTAAAGACTAAGTGACGACTCTGTATCTGTTTTCAACAAACTATTTTCTCTCTCTTTTCGAAATCAAATTTCAAAAACAAAACAAAGTGGTGGAATTCCGCGTGTCCACAGTGAGTATATATACATATAAAACCAACCAAACACTCTCTCTCTGATTACAGGAAATATAAAATGGACGAAAATTGTTCAATATGTATAGAGGGATAGGTGTTCACGTGGCTACTCCATAGCCAGAGAAAGTCAGAGAAAGAGGATCGTCATAGCTGCTTCCAATCGATTGGCAAATGGGTCGATCGATTGGGGTAGGTAGTTAATGTACGAATCGATTGAGACAAGGGTCTAATCGATTGGGGTTTGGTATTAATGACTCCAATCGATTGTTACAAAGAGCAATGGATTGGGGTCAGGTGGTAGGTACAAGTGTGCCAATCGATTGGCAAAAGGTCTAATCGATTGAGAAGCAAGGTAAGGCAATAGCTTGGGAAATCATTCCAATCGATTGGGACACAGAATGAAGCAAAGGTAAAGTAAAACTCAAACATACATCAAGGTAGTAATACAAGGTCTTATTAATTAGTATAAATTAAGCAATACAGGGTATTACAAATGCTTAGAGGTTCCTACGATTGATTTGTGATATTACATTATTATTATAACTCTTTTTTATTTGAGTCAAAAATATGTGTATATATATTCTGTTGGCGCCTCAGCAGTCTCTAATGCTTAGAGGTTCCTACGATTGATTTGTGATATTATGTTATTATTTTAATTCTTTTTTCTTTGGGTCAAAAATATATATGCATATACATATATATATGTATATATTTACCTATAAAAATAAATATTTACATACATATAGCCACACAATAGATTTATTCGCAGAAGCATCATTAACTGCCACTTTCAAACCATGGCTGGCCTGAACACTATCATGAACCATGCATGTCACTAGACCCATGATCTTCCTCAAATCTTATCATCATCTCCCTATCATTAATATATACTTGGGCTGTATATGAGTTGAACCGCTCAACAATCGAACATGTTTGATACAGGCTCGATTTGGTTCAGCTCGTTTAATAAACGAGTCAAGCCAAGCTTAGATTTCAAGCTCGTTAAATAAATGAGTCAAGCTCAAACACACATGAACTCGGCTCGATAGAGCTCGTGAACACGTTTGAATATGGATTGTTAGTGGGCTCGTTAAAAAGCTTATGAATAGTCTTAATAAGGGCTCGTATACTGTCTTGTATATAATAAATCATTATAAAACTATGTAGTTTTAGAGAATACATGAGCCAAGATCAAGCATAAACAAGCCAAGCTCGTTTAAAGGGCTTGAATTTCAGGCTCATTAGTAAGTTCATGAAAAAGATCGCAAATAGGCTTGATACATGGCTTGAATTTTAGGCTCGTTTGATAAACAAGCCAAGTTCAAACATACATGAGCTTGGCTTGTTTAATAAATAGGCCACGCTCAAGCCTAGATTTTAGACTCATTTAATAAACAAGACAAGCTTAAACATACATTAACTCGACTCGGCTCAACTTGACTCATAGATACCCCTATATGCACCTTATAATCAACTATAAATTTAGTGCCATTTGATAGGAGTGAACGATTTTGATGGGATGTGGTGTAAATAGATGATGGGTACTGGGTTGTATATGCAAGGGTGGTGAAAGTTGACATGAAGGAGAGTAACTAATAAGGGTATGTAAATTTTTATCTGGTGAGGTTCGAATCCTACTGCCCACTCACCTCTCTGATTTACCTGGTGCGTGTGTTATGGGGTTAGTACACGTGCTCACTTGCCCTCTGTTCTACTCTGATAAAACAAAAATAGGTAAACTATCTGAAATACTGGCGAAGATCCCGAGGTCATGGAGGACATGCCGGGGGATTTTTCCTCGTCATCCCAAAAAAAAAGAAAAAAAAAGAAAGGGTTTATGCTTTTTTTTTTCCTTTTCTTTTTTTCTTTTTCTTTGTGTGTGTATGGGTGTGTGTGTGTGTATGTGCGCGCTTTAAAGGGAAGGGATGGGATCTAAACACTCAACTTATGTGTGGAGAGGATTAAGACTTAGCTCAATGTGGAACAAGCCACGCCCACTTAGTAAAGGAATATGATTGATATTTGACAAGTATAAAAACCTTACACACATTTTTAACAGTTACAATAACCTTGTCAATAGAAATAACCCAACTGTGTGAATGGTGTATTTGAAAATACATGTGGTTGCCACTCTACTAGGTCTATAAATGAATCAAATTAAGATAAGAATAGTGAAATTAAATCTGCATTATTTAGAAGATCAAATATGTCAATTGAACTTATTCATAAGATTGACTTGAATGGTATACATATTTGAATTTGTTTACAGAAGTCATATGACATGTGTTAAGTTTTGGATATGCAAAGGATATGATACCAATATATTATCGACTAAACATATTGAGCCCTCAATGCTAACCAACTCAATTTTTTTATTATAAAATTTCTCTTTAGATCAAATTATTTTTCATGAAATTGTAGAGAATCCCGACCATTATATTGCAATGATGTATTACCAACATTAAAATTATATATAACATGATGTCAAACATAATGTAGATATATAGTGCCCCACGTGACATCTCACATTAGGCCCACCAATCCACGTGCCATTTTTTGCATTGGTACTGAGTGTCATGCTCGCCTTGGCTCCATCGGCAGCTCTGAGTATACCACACCCTGCTATAGCAAAAATAGAGAAATAGAATTCCTTTTTGGACCTGTAGGCCATGACAGTTAAAAGTCACCACATTGTCTATAAACCAAGTCTCAATATCAAAGTAATATATCAAACGACATATAAGGAAGTTCTAGGTTCGATATATATAACCAAAGTTAATACTAACTTATTACAAATCATAAGTTTATGTGAAAACATATATAAGTATTATGGCCACACTTGACGATTACAAACTTTAACTATTACAGAAGTCTCTAGATATAAACATAAACTAACTATGGCGAAGCTCTAGGTCTTCAGTTCGTGTAGTAGTCATCTCCAGCATAGCCTCCCTCATAAGTATCGCCCTTACAACATAACATTCTCCTATATACTCATAATCGAGGAGAGCTGGACATAGGATATCCAGCGACATAAAACGTCATCAGTTTACAAAAGCTGAGTGAATGTAAATACTTACAAAGTATTAATAGATATGCAGTATTACAATACAGTAACATCAAAGATCATCTCGTCATTCACATTCATGTATGCACCAGCTCACTACATGTGATAACTGACATCAACTCATCAATAATATGGACTCAGACTCCCAAATACATACATACATTATTAACCCTTTCCTCGTAAAACATTTCTCTTTAAGTGATGCATCCCTTAGTCTTGGTCATGGACCTAGGTGACTACGTTTGCGTACCCTTTATCCTCTCTCACAGGCTCAAGCAGTACCCTATACTCCTTGGCCTCTATTGGGTTAAGATGATTACATCGGCATAACCCTGAGTCTCAGTCATAGAATAAAGTGACCATATCCTTTAGCTCTATTGGGCCAGGATGATAGCCACAATACAGTTCCCACAATTTATATCCCTTAGCCTCTATCGGATCAAAGCGACCAAATTAGTCCACCCTTTGATCTCAGCCTTGGACTATGGTAATACCACTAGTATATCACTTAGTCTCGTTCAGACTCTCAATCTCAGTCTTGGACTAAGGCGATATAGGTGCTTCACAAACCTACATCATTTAACCATGAAGACTGACACACAGTCCCAGCTTTATAACAACATAACCACAAAGACACACAAATGACTGTACACGATATTCTACAATCCCCATGATCTATTACACACATACGATCATGAACAGAAATAGACCTCCGCAATGAACTTACGACTATGCATGTTGGCTTTCCAAATTCGGTTAACAACCTTTCATTAATCATTATTCAACTTGTTCCTCTTATACAATCATTGGGGATTCATTATTCAATTGTGTGCATTATCCAGATAATGCATTAACAGTTAATGCACAACATATATCCATGAACCAGCTTATCATGTATAAACAACCTCAAAATGCAACACTCTAAAATATCCAATCGATTGGAATCCCTTCGAATCGATTGTGATCCGTTCGATTGATTGCGTTCCCTTCCAATCAATTGAGACCTTTCAATCGATTGGGTTAAGTTCAATCATTGGATCCTTTCTAATCAATCGGGAAGTCGTCTTCTTTCGAAGAATGAACTGGACCTTACGCAAACATTCTGGGTCCATTCTTTTTTACCGAAACACATATAAACTACATGACTAAGGGTGCTAAGTGAGTTTGGACACTCACAGGTGAGTTCGGTGATGTTTGGTAGAGCTTGGGTGGCTGCAGGTCTCGGTTAGTTCTCTCTCTCCTCTTTCTCTTTCAATCTTCCTCTATCTTCTTCTTCTTTTTCCTCTGCTTTTCTTCTCCTTCTCCTTCTCCTTCTCCTTCTCCTTCTTCTTCTCCCAGTGAGAGTGTATGAGTGTTTGTGTACCTATATATATACGAGTGTGTGTGCATATATATATATATGTATATCTCTTCCTCTCTAACTCTCTCAAATTTAGCCAAATATGTGTGTATATATGATACATATATATAGGGGAGGGGGTGCAGCCACAGCAACACGATACAAACTTGGTGACCATGTTCAGTCCTGTCTAATTGATTATATGTGGTTTAATCGATTGGGAAAAGGAGGTCAAAGTGAAATCGATTGAGTGTGGTTTAATTAATTGAATAGGCAATTTTGATAATCAATTTGGTGAGCTTTGTACGTAAGAAAGATAAGTGCAAAAATGCTGAATCTTATTTTTATAAAAAGGAATACAAAGAGTAGTAAAAATGTGAGTATTATATAGTTTCATGCTTATCCTAGCTCCATCAGTGGCTCTAAGTGCCATGCTTAGCTCGTGCTCGTTGCTCCATTGGCAACTCTGAGCATCATGCTTGCCTTGTGTGCCTTGTGTCCTTGCTCTATCAGCGGCTACTAGCATCATGTTCGCCCCGATTCCATCGGTGGCTATGAGCGCCATGCTATGCGCCTTCTACTCTTGCTCCATCACCAACTTTGGAGCACCATGCTCGCTCGATATGCATTACACTCTAGGGCATAGGCATCCCAATTGCCACCTTGGGCTCCATGTTTGACTGGCTCAGGTCAGGTGCAGGACTTGGGCAAGCGCCATGATAGGACCTCAAGAGTATGGCTCGATGGCTGGAGTTGAGGGCATTGTCCTAGTGGTGCCTCACGGATGGCACTAGGACAAGTCCCAAAGAGAGAGAGAGAGAGAGAGAGAGAGAGAGAGAGAGAGATATATATATATATATATATATGTCCCTGGTATGTGCCGGTTGCACTAAATTATTCAAATCACCCATTAAATGCCTAAAGATCTATCAACATCTGCCAGACTCCGTATCCCCATCACCATTAATGCCATGGTACATCACATTAATGAGGAAAACCTCAGTTAAGGCACCATGGAGGTAGATGCGCCAGTCTCTTGACACATCCTACAACTACATTACACCCTTGCACTCTTTTATAAACAACCCCATTATCTCACATTGATGAGGGCAATGCCGATAACATTAATACTCCTGAAGACATTCCAATTGTCAAATCAATGCCCCCGAATCTCTAATGCTCTCTCTCTTGCATTACGATTAGCTCGGCTCTTACTTGAGCCTGGCTCTCGAAGCCCCCCACTATTTACAGATGTTATACCTCATTGTACACACTTCAAGAACCCACCTTTCACACATATGATATGTACATTAGATATTATGATATAAATCGGATCGAATTGGATAAACCAAGCTCGTCCTACAAATTTAACTCTGTAGTGAGTACGAATCTCGATTCAATTTATAAAACAACAATGCATGCAACTAATTGGATAGAGGGATCCAAAACTTGGGAAAATTATTTCATGTGATCGGCATACCGTTTCACGGTTAGTATAATTGCTTTATCCATATGGTAAAATTAACAATATACCATTATACTCAAATGACAGTGAACATTACACATTAGTGTTAATCTGTGATCATCACAAGAGTGCAATAAAATGTTAACTGAAGCTAATAAAATGTTAATTAAACCATGGTTATAATTAAAAAAAAAAACATGGGTTCAGATTAGATGAGGCGTTTAGTAACTAGTAGTTGGCACTGCGGGCCTGTGCCAAGAAATACGAGGCTAACACATTATCTCCTTGGGAAACTTGTTGTCTTGCTTAACTGGCATGCATATAGACAAAGAGTAATGATACACACACTTTTGTGCACCACACAATCTTGATTATTGATTTCAGTAGACTCCATGTAGATTCTAGAGCACATGAGATACACTGAAATCAATGACCAAGATTGTGGTGTACAAAAGTGTGTGTGGGTCATTATTGATGGACAAATGAAGGTCAATATACTATGATGTCTAAGGAACTCACGTGTAAGAGAGATGTTTGTGTCTATCGATGCCTTTTGTTTTTGTTCTCTACCACTTGATTTTTATAGCCAAGGATAAATATCTTGAATGTTTTGTTTTTTTATTTATTTTTAAATCTTTATTATTTTTTTGGGGGGGGGGGGGGGGGGGGGGGGGGGGTTATCAATTCTTCTGTGGTTTACATGTATAAACATAAAAATATATATATTTATATATATAATTAATAAAATCAATGATTGCTTTATTTTTTTTTTTATCTATTTTATTTATTTATTTTTTTTTTATGGGAGGTGGAATTCGAACATGCACCTAAGATATAGGGGGAGTTGGTATCAATTAGCTCGGATAGGGCCTTAGTCCTGATTGTATTAGTTAATACAAGCAAACTAAAAAAAAGAAGAATAGAAAATGAAAAGGTGCAAAACTTCAAGGTGGACTAAATTATTATTTGATCAAAATATTATGGGTGAAGAAAAAAATTCTAAAAGTTAGCCGAAGTAAGTAATTTGTTGGAGGATTGAGGTGCTGTCCGGGTTTGCCAACACCTTCCTCCATGTATTAGGTGCATGTTTGAATCCCTCTTCCTTCATTGTAATAATAAATAATTTAAAAAAGAAGAAGAAGATTTATTTGATTTTTTTGAGTAAATTACACTGACCTCTCTTGAGGTTTGATCTAATTACACGAACCTCCCTCGTATTTTGAAAAATTACACAAACCTCCTTTCAGGTTTATAATTGGGTTACACTTACCTTCCCTCTGTTACCAACCGTCAATTCTCTGTTAACTTTGGGGGTTAAATTTTTTAAAATGACCACTTTAGCCTTATAAAAGAACAAAACATTAAATGGAAAAAAAATAGAAAGCTAAACAAATAACCCCATCCAGAGTACATCACAATTCACAACCTATCAACATATGGCCAGATTTCTAACGGACAATTTTTATATTTTCTGTTAGAAAACGAATATATCCGTTAGTAATGACCCTTCATATAGATTTATAATTTTTTTAACGGTGTTAAAAAGAGTACTAACCATTGCAATTTTTTTTTTTTACAAAAATTAAAAGTAACACAAAAAAGAAAAAGAATTTCTTCACCCCCCCCAAAAAAAAAAAAAAATTAGACAACTTAATCACCCCCTCTTTCGCTGCTAAATGCAAATGTTGCATAATCCTACATGGTTTCACTAACAAATAAGGAGTATGCATTAATCCATCTGGCCCTCTATTTTCATGGTCCAACTCAGCAAAAACTTATCCAACTTAGCAAAATTTTAAGCCTTGTGAGAGGAGATAAAATCCAACATGGTATCCTCGTGATGCCAGGCCAATATTTACTCCTCTTTCCTTATTTCTCTTTCTCCCCTTTCTGTAAACCCTAA
Organism: Hydrangea macrophylla; assembly: GCA_033977485.1. Classification (NCBI taxonomy): domain Eukaryota; kingdom Viridiplantae; phylum Streptophyta; class Magnoliopsida; order Cornales; family Hydrangeaceae; genus Hydrangea; species Hydrangea macrophylla. The sequence goes on along the minus strand of CM066984.1, from coordinate 78,104,561 downwards.
TCTATCTATATATTGTGTATATATATAAAGATTGAAGCAAACCAAGCCTTTACAAGCTACCACATCACCATCCTTCGCTTTACAAAAGTCCTACATGGCAATTTCTCCCATTTTTGCTCATTTTTTCTTCTTTTTTAATTTTATAAATGAATTTGTTCTCCTTTTTTTTTTTCTGTTACATATGCATAGATAGATAGATACACATTGTTATACGCGCAGATTCATTTAATAGTAATATCCTAATAGACCACAGTTAAATTTTTCTATTTAATCTTTCTTCCCAGCTCACAAGTTCCCACAAAGAATTTATATACATTATTTATACACATCTATCTATCTATTACTGTATCTAAAAGGAGAACTATTTCCCTTCTTCTCATGTTGCCACTTGACATTTTATATGACTTTCTTTTTTCCATGTGGCATTTTGCCTTTTTTTGTTCTTTTTTCTTTAGAATTTTTTTTCCACTTCAACTTTGCCTCTTCCTCTTCCAATGATTTCTCTCTCTCTCTCTCTCTCTCTCTCTCTCTCTCTCTCTCTCAATTGTTCATAGGAATCTGAATGGGGGTACAATGAATGTAAGAGCTTGTGTACACAAAATCACTCGCACATTTTCCAACACCAACCAATTATAATCACTAACATTGACAACAATTAACTCTTGGCTACAATTTTCAACACCATACAAGCCCTCTAGCCATGGAACTTTGGTCCTTTCATTCTTGGCATGTTGTAGGTATAAAGGTCTACCACTCAATAATCATATAGGGATCATAACTCTGAGATTAAATCTTTCATGTCATTTGTTTTTGGCCTGCTATTGATTCTTTAATTTTTTTTTCATTTATTCATTAATTTTCTTGCACAATAGCTACAGAAATCCATCTATCTTATTTTTGTTATTACTTCTATTCTTCATAAGATATTGCAAATAAAAAAGAGAATGGACTATGCACAGTCTATTTGTCTCATTCACACTATTGTTATACACATTTGAGTAAGTTGTGTATATAATTTTATGTTTTCAGCATTTTTATTTTATGGTTCATCAAAATGAGATTTAGGTGTCTTTTTTACATTATATTAAATTATCTTCGATTTATGTGTTACATTTTTCCCGTGCATTCTTATTGGCAGCAAAAAAATGGTTGTAACCTACTGTTTCTTTTGATTAGATACTTTTTTGTGAAACCTTTGCTGCAATTCATCCAAAGAGAAAAACAAGTAATTCCCCCTCGCATATTTGTTCATTTACGCACTCTTTTCCCATTGTGTTATTAACACCCATTACTTTAGATTTCCTAAAATTGGAGGTATGACCTTTTTGTTTTTGTTAAAATTAAAGTTGGAGGTTTATCTATCTATATTTTTAGATTACTTTTGATTTTTATTAAATTTGATTCATTTCTCTCTATGAAAATAAGTAGCAATATTTATCTAAAGTCTAGAGTTATTATATTATTGGACTATGATTTTATATAGCATGCAACTCGTGCAATGCACGGGTTATCGACTAGGCTAAAACTCTTTTCACATTGTGCCACATGGCACCCCTCTCTTGTATCCTAATATCCCAGTGGCACCCCCTTTTCAATTCAAGAGCTTTGTTTAACTTCACAGTGTTTACATCCAAAAAACCCATTCATCTCCCACATTGAAGAATGCCATTTCAATCATCACAGAGGTGCAGATGCCTTCTAGCCTCCCAAAATCATATGCCTATCTCTCTCTCTCTCTCTCTCTCTCTCTATGCATATATATATATATATTCGATGAGGATAAAGTGTGGACCCTAAAGGAACGGACCAAGGGACGGGTCACCTTTAGCGATGAAAATATCTTTTAGCGATGAATTTTGTAGCTAAAAATCATTATTTTAGTGATGGAAATTTTCGTCGCCAAAAGTGGTCGGTTTGCTCCTTAGAGTCCTCTTAAGATCCGGATTGAATATATATATGTATATGTATATATTCACAATCATCTTCCCAATTCTTCGAATGGGTTTTAAAGAGAATTGCATACTATTTCAAGGAATTGAAAGTTCTTAAGGCGAAGGCAACGCCACCACCTTCACCTCTAAGTTCTTCGGTCGTTCCGGCCCTATGTCCTTCAAATCCACCGTCCTTGAGTCCCAACAACCAGATCTGTATACCTAATATCTCTCTCCATGTATACCTAATATCTCCCTCTCGCTCTCTCACTCAATATATATACATGTATACAACTTTTGTATAGATACAATGAGTGAATTGATTCTCATTAGGCACTGGTCTGTGATTTGTATTTAACTATGTTTCAGACATTGCTATTTGAAGCGTGTGGAAGAACGATGAATCCAGTGATTGGACCACTCAGACTTCTTTGGATGGGGAATTGGCACTTCTGCCAATCCACGGTTGAGATGGTAGTACTAGGCGGTAGATACCAGATTCGACAGTGCCCCTCTGCTTTAGTCATCGAAAATTCGACGGTGTAAGTAGAAGGATCTGAAATCACAATCTATATATCGGTGGTAAAAGGAAGAAATTTGAGGACGTGTTGATTGCAGTCTTACAAATCTCGACGTCTAATTAACTCTCTCTCTCTCTCTCTCTCAAATTTTTTTGTTGGTGCAAGGTCTAGGGACGGGCGGATCAGAAGTGAAAATTATAAAATACCCACCTGATAATCTTTTGTAAATTTTGTGTTTATGAACAAATTCAGAGTCTTGGAGTTGTTTATGATAATGAGTTTGTTGGGTTGATGAACAAAATTATTGGGTTGCTATAGGTGGCAATTTTGGGAGAAGATGTAGAAGTTGATTTAGAGAGGAAATAGAAGAGATGGAGTTCAATTTCCGGATAATTTTTGTTGCTTCAGTTCTCACGTGAGGATAGTGATGGAATTTGGAAAGCATAACATTACTCATCATTAATGAAAGTGAGAAGTGAGATATCAAAACATTATCATATCTATCTATTAACAATATATAAAAGCCAAAGCAATTTGGTTTCAATTTTGCGATATGGAATATCCTCCCTTTTTTTTTTTTCCTTTTGCAGATTTTTTTTTAGTCGTAAAAGGTTGTACTTCCCCATTCTTCTACGTACAGTCAATTTTGGTACTTTATGAAGCTTTACCTCATGCATTGGCCATGAGTCACTACAATTATCAAAGCATGTGAAAATTTAAGGGCCTTAACCTCTCAATTACCTTCATTTAATTGGGACACTGAAAAATCAAAAGGCAATCAACCGTTTAACTTCTTTATACAATTTTTTTCCCCTTTTCTAGCCTTTTTTTTTTTTTTATATTACACGTATGCACACACACACACACACACACACACTTAAATGCAATACATTAGTTGGTGATTATGTGGCCTCATCAAGTTTGGCCAAGCCAACTTAGCCAAAGTCGGATTTTTTAGGGTCAAGATTCTTATCAAGCAACACATTAGTGGCTTTGATGTCTCCAATCTAATTTATATAAGATGGCTTGTACCTCTTTCTTTCAATCTTTTTCCTCTTTACCTCTCTTTCTCTCTCTTTCTCTCTCTCTCCCTTATTTTACTTTACTCTCTTACAAATATTTAAACACAAAACAGTCTAATATCCACAATATCTAAACAGATTATTTAGGGATATATAGTACAATATATCTCTAAAAATGAATTATAAAATATTTCAAAATAGCCCGTGCATGACACGGTTTATCATATTCACCAACTTCTATGCCTAACACATTGTCTTAAAGAGAGAAAAAAAATGGTATTAGCCATGAGTGAGAAACAAAGCAGTCAGTGACTACGAAGGAAAAAAAAAAGAAAAGAAAATATTGGTAAAAACATTTTGATTAATGAAAAAACATTGAAAAGAACAGAGGAACAAAAAAAATCAAATTAAAAAATTTGAATTTTGTGAGTAGTCTTCATTCATCTTTTCTTGAGGTCCTTTTACATTTTAAATTTTATTTTTTATTTTGAGTGTGTAGAGAATTTTATTTATGGATTGTAAAGCGAGAGCATCTTTTTCATGGACCACCCCCAATTTTTGTTTATTTATTTTTTTATTATTATAATTATTATTATTTTTTTTATTTTTATGTTTGGAGCTTATTTTGTTTTATGATGCGCATACACATCCACAAATGTACACACAAACATGAAAATTTTTTAAATGCTTTGATGGAGAAACTTTTGGGTATCACATATATATACGTACACACACACACACACACACACACACACATATATATATATATATTATTTTGGACATTAGTTTGTCACTAAAAGGTTTATGACTAGGACAAAGAGTTGATGACTAGGACGAAGAGCTTTGTTCTGATTGGTTGAGATTTGCTTACTCAATCTATACTGTCTATGGCCCCGTTTGTTGCAGCTTAAATAAGCTGAGAAGCTATAATCTCAAAAGCATCTAAAATCCTACTTTTGATAAGTTAGTTTATTTCCCACTTTTAAGTTATTTTCTACTTAAAATATGTAGTAACCCGTATTTTCATTTTAAATTGACGATTTAGACTTCATGTGCGATTTTAGCGAAAATTGCTCACAGGGGTATTTTGGTCATTTTTTCCAATTTTGTAAGTCATGAATTGAAAATATAATATTTGGGAAAAGTTGCGTGAGATTAAGTGATTTGGTATTCGTATTGGAAGTTAAGATTTTTCGATCTCCGTTTAGAAGACATATCCGTTTTAGTACTTTTCACATTTAGTTGAATCCTAACTAACCTAGTTCAAATCCAACCGACTTGGGGACCAAGCAAACTATTTAGTTGCTACTTAACCTAAATGATTTTGACCATCAAATAGACTACCTAACCTAAATGATCTTGACCATTAAATAGTCTACCTAACCTAAGCTAACCAATCATGGCCATCCAATTCATCTTGGCCACCAAGAAGCTTAGCCTATAAATATGGATGCTGTGCTTCATTTCTTTTACACCAAATTTCATAAAAGTCAAAGAGAGTTTCGAAGAGAAAGTTAGAGGAAGAAGAAGAGAAGTGTTTGGGAGTTGCTCAACATCATTTATAGGTACCGGGTTGTGTACAATATGCTTTCTAAATTCTTTCGAGTATTTCTTTGTTATCTCTAATTGTACTATTTTTGTAGTCATGTTGTGTTTTCATTTGGAATCTATGAGTATGTGTTGATTGTTAAGTGCTATGGGACTAAAGGGTCATGAGCAAGGAACACCTACCAACAGTCCAACAGGCTTCAGGGACCGACGTACTGGAGATGGGTGAGGTGAGGTGGCTCTTTGCTATGTGACCAAGAGGAACCTGGTATGATGCTCATTGTGTGGGCGGTTGGTTCGTGTGAGCAGTTGGGTTGTGAGACTGGTCAATTGATTTGATGTCATTCTATTTCTTTGATTGTCTTTATCCTTTTGAGCCTTTTTCATTCCTGTCATATTGTATACTTCCCAGCGTGGTTTTTTGATGCAGGTAGTGCTGGTGACTGAAGCCTGGAAGGTAGATAAGGCTAAGGATGATATAGAAGATCCGTGGAGAAATGGGCATGTTGGGAGTTTTAAAGAAATATTGTACTTTTATTTTGAAGAATAAATTGTAATTCAATTTATTTTTCAATGGAAATATGCTTTATTTTTGCGGGGTGATAGTATCAGAGCATGTCCCCTACCGGAAGTGTAGGACTATATCAAGGTTTGATAGTCTACATCGCATGGGAGGAGTCGGAGAAGGTAGAAAAAAATTATTGATTTTACAAAACAGAATATACTATATTTGTTTTAAACATTGTTTTAAGAAATTTATGAAGTTATTTGCCAAATACTGTTATCTCTAAATTTCGAGATGAAATCTCTGTTAAGGAGGGTAGATTGTAGTAACCTGTATTTTCTTGTTTAAATTGACAATTCAGACTTCGTGTGTGATTTTAGCGAAAATTGGTCATAGGGGTATTTGGTCATTTTTCCAATTTTGTACGTCATAAAATGAAAATATAATTTTTGGGAAAAGTTGCGTGAGGTTAATTGATTTGGTATTCGTGTTGGAAGTTAAGATTTTTCGATCTCCGTTTAGAAGACATATCAGTTTCAGTACTTTTCACATTTAGTTGAATCCTAACTAACCTAGTTCAAATCTAAGTGACTTAGGGACCAAGCAAAATATTTAGTTGCTACTTAACCTAAATGATCTTGACCATCAAATAGACTACCTAACCTAAATGATCTTGACCAATAAATAGACTACCTAACCTGAGCTAACCAATCATGGCCATCCAATTCATCTTGGCCACCAAGAAGCTTAGTCTATAATTATGGATACTATGTTTCATTACTTTTACACCAAATTTCATAGAGGTCAAAGAGAGATTCTAAGAGAAAGTTAGAGGAAAAAGAAAAAGAGAAGTGTTTGGGAGTTGCTCAACATCATATATAGGTACCGGGTTGTGTACAATATGCTTTCTAAATTCTCCAGATTATTTCTTTGTTATTTCTGCTTGTACACTTTTTGCATTCATGTTGTGCTTACATTTGGAATCAATGAGTATGTGTTGATTGTGTAGTGCTATGGGACTAAAGGGTCATGAGCAAGGAGCACCTACCAATAATTCAACAGGTCTCAAGGATTGACGTAATGGAGACGGGTGAGGTGAGGTGAGGTAGCTCTTTGCTATATGACCAAGAAGAACCTAGTACGATGCTCATTGTGTGAGCGGTTGGCTCGTGTGAGCAGTTGGGTTGTGAGACTGGTTAATTGATTTGATGTTGTTCTATTTCTTTGATTGTCTTTATCCTTTTGAGCCTTTATTGTTCCTGTCAGATAGTATACTTCCCGGTGTGGTTTTTAGATGCAGGTATTGCTGGTGACTGAAACCTAGAAGGGAGATAAAGCTAAGGATGATATAGGAGATCCGTGGAGAATATGGGCATGTTCGGAGTTTTAAAGAAATATTGTACTTTTATTTAAATAAAGAATCAAGTGTAATTCATTTTATTTTTCAATACAAAATACGCTATATTTTTGCCGAGCATCACAAAATAAGTTATAAGCTAAACCATGTTCGGAGCAACTTAAACTTATAATGAGCTATAAGCTGAAAATGTCAACTTTTAAATTGCAACAAACATCCCCTATATATATGTTTCTTTTCTGATCTTCTCAATTGGCAGTCAAACTTTCCCCTAATAGATTGGTAATCCACATAAATGTAATCCCTCCGTCCCAATTTGTATGACTACTTTTCCTTTTTTAGCCATCCCAAAACTAAAGAACACTTTGGCAATTAAATACATATTTCTTACTCATTTTCCAACAATGCCCTTTCTAAAGTTAAATATAAAGGAGTATTAGTTCTTGATAAAATGAAGTAAAATGGGAAATTTTGGAAGAATTGATTTTTTTTAATGGGAGACAATGCATTTAATGATGTTTGCTTAAAAAGTTGGATATACGAAGATAGTAAAAACAATGGGACAGAGGGAGTAATTGCCTAAATTCAAAACTTTCCATTCTCCCTCTACTCTTCCTTTCTTCCCCTTTTTGTTAAAAAATTACCCTCTTATAGATAACCCGATTTTGACTAACCGTCAAATTTAAGGGATTGTTACCTCCAAGACCGATGATGACAGTGTCCGACAAATTTGGGGTTTCCAAGGTGATTCAAGCTCTTCGAAAGGCCCTTCAATTTCAAAAAAATGATGGAGAGAAAAAGTAAGAAAAAATACGAAGGAAGGGAAAAGGGAAGAACATGAGAAAAAAAGAAAACGGCATGCGGCGAAACCTGCGACAGTCACGTGGTGCCGTAGCGGCACTCACTGATTGCCATGCCGGCATTCAGTGAGAGTCGGTGCAGAGTGCTGCGAACAACTGGCCAAATGCTGCAAAAATAGAAGGAGTTTTGAAAGCAAAAAAGAAAGAAAAAGAAGAAGAAGAAAAAGAAAAAGAAATTGAAAACAAAACAAAATGGGGGGCACAAAAAAATGGCAATCTGCGAGGTGTCTGCAGCACTCTCTGAGTGCCAGAGAGTGCCGCTCTGGCAATTGGCGAGTGCCGTTCCGGCTTTTACTGAGTGTCGCGGACAACTCCACCAAGTGCCGTGTTTTTCAACAGTCTGCTTTAAAATAGTATGCATTGTACCATCAAAAGTGCTTTTAGGATTATAGTTTTTACCACCGAATTTACTAAAATGATCTTTAAAATTGGCCTATATAAGGGGATGAATATCCCCATTACAAAAGAAGATTCTTGAACAACTTTTTGATATAATTAGGAGACTATTGAGAAAATCTTGGAGAGAATTAAGAAAATAAAGGAGAAAGCATTGCAAGGGTTGGAAGAAGTGCTTGGAGATCCTTTTGAAGACCTTCAAATCACAAAGAAGTTGAGGATAATTGGAGGTAACCTCCAATCTTAATTAGTTCTTAGTTCAAGTTCAATCACAATTCATACAGCTCCTTAGGATCTTTTATAAAATTTCACAAAGTCTCTTCCTACCTCATTTTATTAGACACCACTAGAATTGGGATTGAACTTTCATTTGTTTTTCATTGATTTGGATCTAAATAGCTTTGGGTTTAAGACCAAATAAATTCTAAAGTGAAGTCTAACTTAGAGCATCGTTTGAGCTTTGATTTCATCTCCTTTTGTTTATATTCCTCCTTAGAATTCATGAGATCTTCAATATCTCATTTGATTCCCTTGAGTTTGATCCTTTAAATTCTCTAAAACTTGATCCTTTAAATCCTCTAGTTTGAAGTCTCATGGAATTCTCTTCATATTCCATTGAGGATTGGTCATAATTAGTCTCCAAGGATCATTAACTTGAGAGGAAAATTGAATAAAGTGAGTCTATATTCCTCAAGGATCATCAACTTGAGAGAGGAATTAAGGCTTAAGAAGAGTCAACTTCAATGGCTTAGATGTCAACATCGGTGCAGTGAATTCAATAACCAGAGTGATCAAAAATTTTTAATTAAATCATGCTCCATTGGAATTGAATAAGACCAATTGGAATGTGTCATAACATAAAGCCTACCACTATAATTTTTGTTTTGATGGGATTTCATAGTTAGCATGGTTTGGTCTTGGGATTAATAAACTAGTCACTCTCTGTCCAAAATTTTAAAATAGTAAGTCAGTATTAAATTGATTAGATCAGAGCCTTAAACAAGTATTTTAGGCTTCAAATAAATTTTTCTATAAATTTAAATGTGTTAATGAGGTCCCCTAAAAATATTGAAGCAATTTAGATTCGTTTACTATTTTTGAAAATCATACAAAATCTCTAGACAGAGAGTTGATAAATCCTGAGTGATGTCTAGTCTTGGTCCAATTCCTAGAGATTGGGTCATTTGATCTTTGATTTCCTTTTTGGGTTAGAAACTAGACCCACAGAGGCACATCATATCCAAAAATTATTAAGATCAAACCATGGAAAGTATGAGTTTCCTATTTTTGAAAGTCTGACTTGCTCATTGTAAATTCTAAAACTCTGTTACAGTTTTGGTAATATTAATAAATGATAATCCAAATGTCTTTTATATAACAAAAGGTTTAAAACATGTTTTGATCATTATTGATTAAACTCAAATCTAGAGGCTAAATGATCCAAATCAATGAATGGTTCATAGCTTGTTCTTGTTTAGGTTAAAGCATTCATCCATATGTATTGATTATTGTAATAGGACATTTGTTTGCATTGTGCTAAGTTATAATTAGTTGAATCTAGTCATGATTTCCTTGTAATCATGTTGGGATTACATCATCTCTATATGGACATTACATTGGCTCCTAGTTAAGACTTGTATATCTATAGAGGTGTTGTAATTTCAACTAGTTAAAAGGAATTCAGTTATGTCAATTTCTTCATTACTTGATAGATGTAAGTTAGGAATTGGGCATGATGTTTAGGGGTTAAGACTACATCTTGTTCAAAGCATGTGAACTAACTCTTTGCTTTGTAGCGCTATTGAGGTATGATTTCCCGACTCTTCTCTAGTTCATTTATTTCTTGATTTTATTGATTTTCGACTTCATGCATGACACCTTAGATTAGGGTTGCCTTATGTGTATATATGTGTTAGAGACCTTTTCTTAGTTTTTCTATATTTTTATGCATTGCACGTTTAATATTGCAGCTGGATCCTGGGTAAGTTTTCTCATTCTCTATTGCATGTCATTTTGCTTGTTATTTGAATTATGTGGTTATGTATGCCTTTAATCGTTAGCAATCTTACACCCCTTTTGACAGACTTTTGTAATGTATATATATATGTATTAGTTGTTAGGTATACCGTATGTACATTGGTCTATACGTATGAGAATACAAGCCTTTTTATGGGCTTTGACTTCTATTTCATTCTTAAGCCATGCTTTGGCTTAAATGGGCCTGTGGGCCATGCTAGCTAATTCATTTAGCTATTGAATTAAAAAGGAGGTGCTGTGAATCAATTACTATTCTATGTATAACACAAAACAGAGATAGAGGGTTTTGGTGTGTGGTGAATATTTATATTTTGGTGGCTTGGTTATTTGTGCCTATTTAATTCACACTTGACAAGGGTTAGGAAGTGTTACTCCTAATTAATATTGGGGATTCCAATTTTTCCCCAAATAGTTGTGTCAGAGCTAAGGTTAATTATTATTTATTGTCTTGTGTAATTAAATGGAGGAATCATCAAATTCAATGATTAAGTTCATGACTTCAAATTATGCAATTTGGAAACCACGAATGGAGGACATTGGAGGACATCCTATATTGTAAGGATTTGTATGATCCGATTGAGGGTGATACGACCAAGCCTACAACTATGTCCGCTACGGATTGGGTAAAATTAAATTGGAAGATAGTGGGTCAAATTAGACAGTGGGTTGACCACACCGTGTTTCACCACGTTGCCCAAGAAGTTAATGCACAGAGCATATGGAAAAAAATTAGAGTCTATGTATGAGAGGAAGACTGCACAGAACAAAGCTTTCTTGATTCGAAGGCTTGTGAACTTGAAATTCAAAGATGGGAATTCTGTTGCCGAGCAATTGAGTGACTTTTAGAGTTTGGCAAATCAGTTGGGTACGATGAAGATGAATTTAGAAAATGAATTTCAAGCTTTGCTACTATTGAGTTCTTTGCTTGATAGTTGGGAGACGTTGATTGTGTCTCTTAGTAATTCAGCTCCAAATGGTAAGCTAACTTTGGAGATTGTTAAAGATAGCACGTTTAACAAGGAAGCCATGCGAAAAGTTATGGGTACAGATCAGACACAGGCTCTTGTTATATAGAACATGGGCAGAAGTCAGAATAAAGGGTCTTGGAAAGGATCTAAAGATCATAGTAAGTCCACGAACAATAGAGGCAAGTCACATGTGAGAGGAGGTTTTATATGCTATTATTGTAACAAGGAAGGCCACAAGAGCAAAAATTGTAGAATTCGAAAGAGAGACCAAAATAGGGTAATACTGAGAAGAATTCAGAAGACAAGAATACTACAGCTACAGTTTTTGAGGATATGGTGGTACTTTAATTTGGAGATGATGAGTGCCTACATGTTACAGATAGTGATGTTGAGTGGGTTATTGATATAGCTGCCTCTTACCATGCTACTTCTAGGAGAGAGTTCTTCACTTCGTACAAAGCCAGTGACTTTGGTACTGTGAAGATGGGTAATACCAGGTATTCCAAGATTGAGGGGATAGGTGACATGTGTATTCGGCCTAGCCTGTGTTGCACTTTGACATTGAAGGATGTTCGGCATGTTCTTGATTTATGGTTAAATTTGATTTCTGGTGTTCCATTAGATAAAATGGGTTATGATAACCATTTTGGAAGCGAAAAGTGGAAACTCACCAAAGGGCCCCTAGTTGTTGCCAAAGGGGAACTTTGTTGTACTTTGTACAAGAGTTATGTTAAGGTGTATTCAAGCGGGCTCAATGCAATTGAGGATGAGTATTCACCAAATTTGTGGCATAGGCGGTTGGCACACATGAGTGAGAAAGGGTTACAGATTCTAGCAAAGAAGCCCCTCATTCCATTTGCCAAAGGTACAGTTCTTAACCCTTGGGATAATTGCTTATTTGGTATGCACCAAAGAGTTTTCTTTCATGCTTCTAGTAAAAGAAAAACTAAGTTGCTTGATATGGTTTATTCTGATGTTTGTGGTCCATTGAGGTGGAGTCTTTGGGCGGAAATAAGTATTTTCTTACTTTTATTGATGATGCTTCACGTAAAGTGTGGGTGTATTTTCTGAAAACAAAAGACCAGGCCTTTCAGCATTTTTAGAGGTTCCATGCCATGGTGGAAAGAGAGACAGGACAACCTTTGAAGTGCCTTCATAATGATAATGGGGGAGAGTAAACTTCAAAAGAGTTTGAAGTATATTGTGCAGATCACAGTATACGGCATGAGAGGACAGTTCCACGTACCCCACAGCACAATGGTATGGCCAAGAGGATGAACCGCACTATTGTAGATAGAGTCTGTTATGAATTGCTAAGCTGTCTAAGTCATTCTGGGGTGAAGCAGTTCGCACAACTTGTTACTTGATTAACAGGTCTCCTTCAGCTCCTTTAGATTTTGAGAATCCAGAGAAGGTATGGCCTGGTGGTGATATTTCATACTCTTATCTAAGGGTGTTTAGGTGCAATGCATTTGCACATGTTGCTAAGGAGCAGAGATCTAAGCTTGATGATAAAGCTACTCCATGTATCTTTGTTGGCTATGGAGATGCAGAGTTCGGGTACAGGTTGTGGGATCCAGAAAAATAAAAAAAAGGTGATCAAAAGTAGAGATGTGATTTTTCACGAGTGATCTCGTCAAAATCAAGATAAAAAGTATACTCTACTTTAACAAATTTGTAGTGTGGAAGTAGAGGTCGAACCCACAGAGATTGAAATACTAATGCACTTTAATTTTAAAGCCTAATCCTAGTTAATTAAGAAAATAGAATTTTAATTTTGATTTTAATTAAACTAAGAAACTAAGAAAATTAATCTAACTATGAAAACGATTAAAAATTGTTTTGTTAAATATGTGTATTGAACCTAGGATTGCAAATCCACCACTAGCTTCATAATAAGGGTATCTATGCATTCAATTAGCTTATTATGTTGGATGATATATAATGGGGAATCGTAGCTATAAGCCCGATTCCTCCATCAAGAAGATAACTACAATTCAAGCATAAACATAATTCATCTTCGGTTGGCACGAAGTGTCTCACACTAAACTAGGGTTGCAGTACACTCCGTCTTCCCTAAGGCATGAACTATTCGAATACTTGATATCACAATTCAAATAAGCACCATTACATGTAAATAATCCATACAAGCACAGTAAATATAGACTATTGAGCACATCACATTCAAAATAGATCTAAGACAAGAATAGATTTTTAAAGCAACGATTTAATCAATGAATCCGATTTTATTACTTAAAATCCTCTATACATGTAATCATCATCCATACATAACAAATCTAAAAGAAAACATAAATAACATCCTATTACTTGGCTAGGGTTTCATTGAAACCCTAGATATCGGTCTAGGCGGCCATAGAATCGAAGATTGGCTAGAGGTTGATGGAGGAGGCCATGGGAATCCTTGGTCTTCTTCTTCTTCTCCTTACTTCTCCCTCTTCAATGGCTAAAGTCTTAGTTGTTGAAGGATGTGTATAATGTTGTGTAACCCAAAATTGATTTAGAATAGGATTTGTATAGATTTTGAAAGGATTAGTCAGCTTTTCTAAGCCTAATCGCACTAAAACTATTGTATTTATATTTCTGGACGTCGTATGCACAAACCACCTTCACTGGGCACTCTAATTTGATGAAATACGCATTTTTGGTTTTTTCATAGGTCGCTCACGCGAGGTACTTTTCACTGCTCTGTGCGATTTTCGTAGAATTGCAATAACGTTTTGCTCGGACCTTAGATTGACTCGTCGTTTGGGGCCACGCATCTATAACTCAAAGTTCTGCATTTTATATCTATGGAGAAATTTCTCAAATCCAAAGTCTTCCTTGTCAAAAATGCAATTACCAAGATTGCTAATGTCCCCAGCATCCACTGGAATCACCTTTTAAGAACAGAATGTCTTCCAAAGCCACTAATCATTGAATTTTAGTGCATTTTCATGTTAAGGCTCCAAAACCTACAAAACAAAAAATACTTATTAAAAATACTTAATACCTAAATGAAGTGTGCTAACAAAGCACATCTTCAGGACTATGAATGGGAACTATTCGTTGCCGATCAACGAGCATCAAACTTTGGTAGATTTTAAGAAATCTACAAAGCCTAGATCGAGTAGTCATAGCAGTTCCTTCCACATCACAGGGTGCCACAAATGAGGGAGAAGTATAGGATGAGCCAATTGCAGATGTTCCAGAATTTGGGGATGATGATGTGCCAGATACAGAGGGTTTTGAGCAGGGAGAGCAGCCCCTCCACTAGAGATTGCAGTACCTCAAATCAGGAGATCGACTCGAGAATAGAGGCCATCAGTCAGGTATTCTAGTTCTGAGTATGTTTTGCTTACAGATGAGGGGGAGCCAGAGAGTTTTCAAGAAGTTCAGACTCATATAGATAGAGGCAGTTGGGTATAGGCTATGCAAGATGAGATGAATTCCTTGCATAAGAACAACACTTATGAGTTGGTTGATATTCCCAAGGGCAAAAAAGCATTAAGAAATAAATAGGTGTTCAAGTTAAAGAAAGATGGTGACAAGCTACTAAAGTATAAGGCTCGTTTAGTTGTCAAGGGCTTTGGGCAGAAGCATGGTACTGACTTTGATGAGATTTCTCACTAGTGGCGAAGATGAGTTCTATTCGAGTGGCTTTGGGTTTAGTAGCTAACATGGATCTTGAGCTTGAGTAGCTAGATATGAAGACTGCCTTCATTTATGCTGATTTAGAGGAATAGATTTAAATGGTATAGCCAGAGGGATTTGATGTTAAGAGGAAAGAGCACCTAGTGTGCAAGTTGAAGAAAAGGCTCTACGGCCTTAAGCAAGCTCTGAGACAGTGGCACAGGAAATTTGATTCATTTATGGTAGGTTATGGGTTCAAGAGAACTGTTGCAAATCAGTGTGTTTATATCCAGAAGTTTCCTGATGGTAATTTTGTTATGCTTTTGCTTTATGTTGATGATATGCTTATTATTGGACAAGATGCTAATATGATTTGCAGGCTTAAAGGACAGTTGTTCAAGTCCTTTGATATAAAGAACTTAGGTCCAGCATGACAAATTTTGAGTATGAAAATTGTTCGTGACAGGAAAGCTAAGAAGATATGGTTGTCACAGGAGAAATACGTTGAACGGGTGCTTGAAAAGTTCAACATGAGAGATGCTAAGCCAGTTAGTGCTCTTCTTGCGAGTCACTATAAATTAAGTAAAAGTTTATGTCCCTCTACTCAAGAAGGAAGAGAAGAAATGACAGTTGTTCCTTACTCGTCGATAGTAGGGAGTCTTATATATGCGATGGCTTGTACAAGACCAGATATTGCTCTTGTAGTTGGTGTTGTGAGCAGATTTCATTCTAATCCTGGAAGAGAGCATTGGGAAGTAGTTAAGTGGATTCTTCGTTACTTGAAGGGTACTTCAAGTTTGTGTTTATGTTTTGGAGGTTCAAAACCAATCTTAGAAGGGTTTACAAATTCAGATATAGTAGGGGATGTTGATGATCGAAAGTCTATTTTGGGTTTCTTGTTTACTTTTACAGGGGGAGCTGTCTCATGGCAGTCCAAGTTGCAAAAATGTGTTTCCTTATCTACCACTGAAGCTGAGTATATTGCTGCCACTGAAGTAGGGAAAGAGATGCGATGAATGAAACGGTTTCTCCAAGAGTTGGATTTGAAGCAAGATGAGTATGTGGTTCATTGTGATAGTCAAAGTGCTATGGACTTGAGTAAGAACACCACATATCATTCCCGTACAAAACATATTGATGTTCGACACCATTGGATTCATGAGGTGATGGAAAAACATGAAATGAAGTTGAAGAAAATTCATATAGACAAGAATGCGTCTGACATGATGACTGAGGTCGTGACAAGAGAGAAGCTTGAACTCTGTAAAGAGCTAGCTGGAATGGACTCCAATTGAGGGGTAAAGGTTTAGGTGTTCCCTCCTCTAATGTGCATGGAGGGGGAGATTGTTGGGTATATCGTATGTACATTGGTCCATACATATGAGAATATAACCCTCTTTATGGGCTTTGACTTTTGTTTCATTCTTAAGCCATGCTTTGGTTTAAATGGGCCTGTTGGCCATGCTAGCTAATTCATTTAGCTATTGAATTAAAAAGGAGATGTTGTGAATCAATTACTATTCTATGTATAACACAAAATAGAGATAGAGGGTTTTGGTGTATGTGCGGCGCGGTTACCGAGAATGTAGGCGAAGGTGAAGTGGGTTTCTCTAAGGGATTGTTTGACTTCTCAAATCTTGGGATTTGAAGTGTTTCCACCATTGCTTTAGGTACTTTCTTGGTGATTGAATTGCATTTTGTGAACCCTAAGAGGTAACACTTTGTACTCACTCTCATTATAAGATACCTCAAGTTTTGGGGCAAAAACTTGAGAGAACATTGGATTCCTTATTTTTACATAGTGGAATTACTTGGAGTTGCCCTATGGTTTTTCCCCTCTTCATTGGAGGTTTTCCACATAAATCTTGGTGTGAATTTTTATTGTTTTTATTGCTTGTGGTGGATTGTGGTGAATATTTATATTTTGGTGGCTTGGTTATTTGTGCCTATCTAATTCACACTTGACAAGGGTTAGGAAGTGTTACTCCTAATTAGTATTGGGGATTCCAATTTTCCCCCAACAATAGTTAAGGGCACGGTTAGATAGTTAATTTGATTAAAAGGATGTCGAGTAGAGGCCTATCATAAGATAAGATGAGAGGGGGTGTTTTAGTCTGTCGGGCTCCTTCCCCTCTCATTCCATAATCTCCGGACCTAGAAATCTCTGGTTTCCAAAAGATCAGTTTGTTTTTAAATTTTTTTCTTAATTTTCATTAAAAAAAATTAAGTGGCGACTCGTATTTCGAAGTTTAAAGCGTGGTTAAACTGCGAGTATCCACAGCCCTTATTATTCCCCATAAATATTCATCTCTACAAAATATACACAAAAACTCACCAAATATTCCTGTAGCATTTCAATTCTCTCGCCTTCTAACACACTCTCCTTCTCACTTCTCTCTCTATATCTCAAGTTTCTCTATATGTCGGCGCCTGAAATCTCCATTGACTTTCACACCATGCTCGAAGTGAGTAGCGAAGATGAAAAAACATGACGAAGCCTAGATGTAGGTGTCTTAAAATAAAACAACCAAAAAATGACATTCTTCTTAGGTCATTGGATCTTCATCATCCACACGTCAAATGAGGTAGGCTATGTACTAAAGAGTTGTCACCCACAATCTTGAAAGAAGTGTTGACTAATGCCTTCCAAAAGCTTAATCACTCACTCTCTCTCTATCTCTCTCTCTTTCTCCTAACTCTATCGGTCTGTCTACCCAAACACACACTCGAACACATACACACTCCTTGGTTCATGTGTTTGTGCGTGTAATCGAGTATGTGTCCGGCTATGTGATAGTGTGTATAAGTACTGCGTGTAAGTGTGTGTTGAGTCACTATGTGTGTGTGTATATGTGTGTATGAATATGTGTGGAGGGAGGGGGCTTACTTGGGTATGTGTGTGACTGTGTGTATGATAGTACGAGTGTAAGAAAATATGTGCGCGTGTATGTGCATGTACGTATGTGTGTGTGTGTGTGTGTGTGTATGTATGAGTGTGTATGAGTGTGTGTGTGTGTGTGTAGCGTCCGTGCATGAAACTATATGTGCACGTTATAATGGGATTTTTTTATTTGTTCCCTAAATTGTGTGGTTAATTCTTGAATTTATTTTCTACAATTGGGGGATTATTTTTCATTCCTAAATTGTGTGTTTATTGTTTGCTAATTAAGTTTCTTCATCTTTGTATTTGTACTCCCAAATAGTTCATATGTGAAACCAAAAACTCATGCTTGATATTTTCCTTTTTCTTTTTAATTTTTTTTAACATAATCAGAAACAATTGGTGTAGTACATTTTTCATCGATAGCCTAATGGGACTAATTAAAATAACTAGGGATAAAAGAGTAGTATGAATTAAAAATTTCTAAATCTCTTGGAGAATGAACGTAATTCCTAAATAATTTTTTGAGTTTAACTAATTTTTAACTTTTAAGTAATTTGTTTTTTTTCTCCTACAGGGAATAACTCACATCACAAATTGGACCAATCAATGTGTTTTCTTTTTATTTTTTTCTTTTTTTTTCATTTCTGTCACGCCCCAGTGCAGCAAAATAGGGAAAAATTAAAATTTTCACTATTGGACCCGTGGATACGTGACAAGTTTGAGGATCACATTGTTGTCCATAGCAAGAAGAACCAAGATAAAGTAATGAATAGTAAATGAAAGCAGCATAAATAATAAGTATGGTGGTTCTAGGCATACATATAATAAACATTAGAGTCTTAAATCCCATTATTACAATCTCACAGAAAAAGGGAAAAGAAAGAGAAGATAGAATCTAGGGCATAAATTCCTACAACATAATAATAATAAAGGCGGCATCTAGTGTCTCAACTACTAACAAAAGATAAGTAAACTAGGAGTCTTCAATTCTTCCTCAGCTCGCGAAACCATAGCCTTCCTCGGCATTCTCCTCTTTTGGTAAATCAGCCTCGGCAAGATCTGGACGTTTGATTGTCCTGGACATAAAAGTCGTCAGCTGTACTACAAGATGAGTGAGTAAATCTACTACATTGAACAGGCTCATAAAACACTTGTTAATCTGTTAAGAAGGTAAGACATTCCATTATATCTTCTTTTATGAAAACCTGTCTTTAAGTCTTGATTATTCTAATCTCAAGGTAACGCGTACGTTTAGGAAGCGTTCAATGATACTACTCGGATTTTTAAGACACAACTGGCATCGATTAACTGATCACTTTAGACTATCGGACCAATCTTTTCAAACTTAACACTTTGCTTTGAACCACAGGTTCAATCTTTACAACTTAACTCTCTGGATCACCGAT
This sequence comes from Hydrangea macrophylla, assembly GCA_033977485.1. Lineage (NCBI taxonomy): Eukaryota > Viridiplantae > Streptophyta > Magnoliopsida > Cornales > Hydrangeaceae > Hydrangea > Hydrangea macrophylla. The sequence goes on along the minus strand of CM066984.1, from coordinate 78,085,496 downwards.
CTAATCTTTGGACCATAGGTTCAATCTCTTACCGACTCGACTCTTGCATGCATCTCGTACGAGTGCCGTTAGCCTGGAATATTGCCGCTTTCCGGTCATGGGTTACCATCTTGTCATCTTGCCCCAACTGGCCACTTGTTTGACATCTGCCTTATGGCCTCATTACGTGGTAGTCCCAATCTTATTCCATCCGGCCTAGGTTAATTCGTCATCTTGCCCCAATTGGCCACTTGCTTGACGTCAGCCCATCGGCTATTGACTATCTCAACAACTGACCCGAGACTTTTTACTCTTTCTCCGACTGACCATACGATCGAAACACAAGTATCGGACTGAAGGATACGAATATCTTGTTATTAGCGTTATCGTACCTTCTGCATTATTAGCAACTAACGCGCATGGTACAAGTCGTTAAAGCACATTATGTTCGGAGTCGCGTACTATGTACATCACAATATCGTTCACATTATTCTTGCGGTTCTTGCACGTTGTACGTCAAAAGTGGTATAACTTAATCATATTACCATCTTAAGAAAAGTTACCCTTTTCTTTCTAAAAAGTGTTCATTACTATAGTACTGCATCAATAGCATAAGGTACAACTTATAGTAATCACACACAAGCATATATATCAAGTACAACCCAAGGTATAACTATCGTAGCTCATGGTATCACCATTCATAAATAGGCCATCTTAGATATACATACAACAAACTAATCTTTTAAACTCCGCTGAACTCGAGCCTCTCGAGCACTTGCACCTGGCCCGTTCAGTAGGCTCGAGCGCTCGCGCCTGGTCTGAGCGCTCGGGTTTAGCAGTTCAGAATAGTGACAGTTTTAGTAGTAGTTTTTAAGCTTAGAAATCCTAATGCATGTCACATGCATGACCTTTGACCATTGAGATAACTATATAAAACATGTTTATAAGTGAGTACGAAGACTCACCAAGATCTAGATGATGATATAGAACTGTGATGAAGAAAATGATAAAGAATATGTGTGTGATCCTCAAGAACTTCCAAGTACAAGTTTCAAGCAAGCTTCAAGGCCATGATCCTCTTCATTTCTTCTTGACCCTTCAAGTCCTCCAACCTCAAGACTTCATAGAAGCATGTTTGAGTGTGAGTGTATGGTGTTGATCAAGAAATGGAAGCCATGTAAGCACTAATATGAGTGTATGTATGTGTGTGTATGTATGAAAACATATAAACTCACAAACTCTCTCTCTCTCTCTCAACGAACTCTCTGGAAACTTAGAGTTTCTATATATGCCTAAAAATGCTTAGAATGCTTGGTATTTATAGACTTTTTGAGACCCAGGAGCAAAACAGTCATTACACATCTTTTAAGCTTGAGCGCTCGTGCCTTTCGAGCGATCATGCCTCCTGCTTCAACAATCCTACTTTTTTTTAAAGGTTCAAAGGTTCAAGTATTAACATCCATAAGAACAAATAATCAAAGTTACTCCATACACGATCGTAACTAACATATAAGAATGCAGAAATACTGAAATACATCCATATAATGATAAATACATGTAAAAGGGCTGGTGTTACAATTTCAGTTATTTGGAATTTATTTGATATGTAAGTTTTGGATGGTATTATAAGTTTATTGATTGTACCCATGAAAAAAAGAAATTTTTTTTTGGAGAACTCATTGTTACATCAAGGCTGTGTTTCTGTTGAGTTTGTTTGGCATGCACGATTTTTGCTTCTGCAATTCAATCCCAAAAAAACCAAAAATTGATCGTGTCAGAATCTAGATATAAAAGTATGCTTACTTATGCTTTACTTTCAAAAGATTTGCAGTGTGGAAGTAAAGGTCGAACCCACAGAGATTGATTACTTCAACGACTTAGTTTTAAAATCTAAATTTAACTAATTAAGAAAACGGTTTTGATTTGGTTTGAATTAAACTACTAACAAATAAAAATAAATCTAAACTATGAAAACAATTAAAGTTGTTTTAAATAATGTTTACGGGAACCTAGGATTGCAAATCCACCACTAGCTTCATAATAGGAATATTTATGAATTACTTTAGCTTATTACGTTGGATGATAATGGGGAATTGTAGCTACAAGCCCAATTCCTCCGACAAGAAGATAATCATGGTTCAAGCACCAACATAATCCATCTTCGGTTAGCACGAATTATCCCACACTAAACTAGGGTTGTGATCTAATCCGTCTAACCTAGGCATGGACTATTCGGATACTTGATAGCACAAATCAATAAAGCACCATCACATGTAAACAATCTAAACAAGCACAGCAAGCATAGATCGTTGAGCACATCACAGTCAAAATAGATCTAAGACAAGAATAAATTCTGAAAGTAATGATTTAATCACTAGAAGTACGATTTATTTATAAAAATCCTCTAAACATGTGACTGTCATCCATACATAATAAACCTAAAATAAAAACATAAATAAAACCCTATTACTCGTCTAGAGCTTCATTGAAACCCTAGATCTATGATCTAGCCGTCCATGGAAGTGATGGATGGCAAGTAGTTGATGGAGGAGGCCATGGAAACCCTTGGTCTTCTTCTTCTTCTCCTTGCTTCCCTCCCTTCAATGGCTGGAAGTATGGTTGTAGAATGTGTGTATAATAATTGCCAACCTCAAAATTGAAGTAATTTAGGATATATATAGAGTTTACACAAGCTTTGGAAGCCTTCCTAACCCGAAACGGACTGAAACTGATGTAATTTACAGTCTAGACGTCGTTCAGCAGTTTCGTTTGCACAGGAGTCTTTAGTATACTGAAATACGCAACTTTGATTTCTGTACGGATCGCGCGACCAGGCCGCGCGAGCGCGACATTTAGGACTTCGCGCGCGCGGATCGCGCGAGCGATTTTGGGTTTCTCGCGCGATCGGATCGCCCGAGCGATTCTCGGTTTCTCGCGCGAGCGGCTCGCGCGCGCGACTTGGCTTTTTCAGCTTCTTTCTTTGTGCTTTTTCATCCTGTTTAGCCTGGTTTAGGTGATTTCTTCCAAATCCTGTCAAAAACTAGAAAATGAAGTAAAAATATACAAAAATAGGATAAAAAGGAACTAACAGATGCTCGTTAAGGCGTATAAATAGGATTTGTTCTCTCCCGATCACACCCCCAAACCTACATTTTGCTAGTCCTCGAGCAAAACTAAAATAAAAACTACTAATAAAAATCTATTCCATTTTCGCATGGATTGCGATTGCATTTAGCATATGCAACAAGCCTTTTAAACCTCTAGGTGTCCCTAGTCGGACGAGTAAAGTCTCGTGGGGGTTCTCATCAACAAGGCTCCCACAACCATTTTTATTAACTTAGAAATTTAAAAAGTTTTATTAAAACGAAAAACTAATAAACAATACTCCTTATTATAAACAACGATTCGAAATAGAATAACGAACAAGAAGAAACAGAATCAAACGTTCACCTATATCATGAGAAACAATCAAGTGCATGCAATGTACGAATCAATAGAGTTCCTCATAAGATTGCACGTGTGTGATATGGTAGTCAAATAAACACGCGTATGTCATGAACATGGAATATAACTCGGATAACCATCCAACTATGCTTCGACTACGAATCTCACAATGTTAATTACACTCTCAAATGAAACACTCAGAAACAGGTGTAATTTTTTTAATATATGGGAGCAAAGAAATATATTTTCAAAACGAGAAATGCTCACATATGACTGGAAAAAGTCGCATGACACGAAAGAACATTAGTCTCATGGATAGGATGCCAATAATCAAGAAAAATTAATTATTACCATGTTTTAATCCCCTCCCATTGTTTACATATCTAAACCATATTTTCTAGGATCAACTAGGACTTTTCCAAGGTTGTATTGTGGCTCAGGTAATGAAAAAGGATATACTAGGTAGGTAATCTCAGAATGGCATTGTAAGGCATGTTCGATTTCTTTCATTCTTCTTCTCTACCAACTTTATCTTCTTTCATTCTCTTCTCTCATTCATTTTTTTTATCAACCTTCTTCTTTTTTATTTTGTTTTCTTTTCCTTTTTCTTTTCTTGCTTCTCAAATGATTATTCATTGAATACCCAGCAACTACCCCAAACACATCTTATCTTTCTTCTTCTCAATCAACACATCGCCTTAATACTACTAAAAGTTGATCACTCTTCCAGTGGTATACTCCAAGTTGATCAAGTTGGAGCTTTTAAAGAGGATAATGGTGAACAAAGAAACAGAGGTACTTTAATGGCTCAACGGGGCGAACTAAGGAAATTTTATCATTTATCGGCCGGCAGTAAACAAAGAAGGCCTAAAATCATGTCCTAAAGTCGTATGGTTCTTCAATATTTACAATGGAAGACTATTTAGCAAGGTAACAAATATTTTAACTTGATTATCAACCAAAACAAGAATAATGAGACTAAACAACAAATTAATGCGCTATTTTAATGAAATTCGACAAACACAATGTATTTATAACCCTCTAAAAAGAAAAGATAGGCTCAAAAGCTTACTGGGTCTAGTCTCCACCATGTGTTATCTAGAAATCCGAATCATATTATAGTTCACATCAAACATGTATTCAAACGACTACGTGCAGTGCATAGCTTTGTGTGCAAATTTATGATATAAAACTACGATTCGAACAATACATAACTTAAAACGTTACATCATGACTTCATCAAATGTTTAATCACATCTTTCCTTGTTTATCATTCTATAACAATCAAAGTTATTTAAGAAGAAGTATCGACTTAAAATTGCAAAAACGTCGGTAACATCGTTTATTTAAGCACAAATCGAAAAATTTGAAAATTGGTGTGCATAAAATAATGTGCATGTGTGCATACCCCCAAACCTAAACCTTTCATTGTCCCTAATGAAACAATAAAATGAAAGAACGGAAAGTACGTAATGAAGGAACGATAGTACCTCGATCTCGGCAATGACAAACAGGTGAAGGTATAAGAATATAGCGATAAAGTTCAAATGTACCTGTTAATACTAGAGAAAAGAAACTAAACAAAGAAAAGATGAAAAACAACTAAAAGAAATATAAATAAATTAACCTAATCTATACGATATAACAAAACAAAGAAAACAAAATAAACATAAACTAGAAAAGAAAATAAAGCATACGATAAAAGAAAATAAAACATAACCAGAATTATGACAACAATCAAAAACCTGATGGAAAAGGACCTACGAAACAAAAATAGAAATGGAAAAACTACCTGAGCAGGTATGGGGGAAGGATACAGAAAAGAAAAGCAAATATCAAGAAAAGGGGAAATCGCGCGAACGGCCGTCGCGCGCGCGATTTCCGAATATATATATATATATATATATTTTTAATCACTAAATCGCGCCAGCGAGGTTCCTCACGCCCGCGAAAACAGGCGCGAGTAAATGCTGAGAGCTCATATAAGGAAAAAGAAAGAAAAAAAAAATAAGGCACAATCTTGCGCGAGCGGGCCGCGCGATCGACGTCTCGCGCGAGCGGGCCGCGCGCGCGAGAAGGGTTTTTCCCATTTTTTGGCTAAAATTATGTATATAATATTAAAATAAATTAATTCCAACCCCCAAACCTATCCAGAATGTCCAAAACAGACTCAAACAGACTAAAAAATGACCAAAAATAAGAAAAACGAACGAAATAAAGCTTGGGTTGCCTCCCAAGAAGTGCTAACTTTTACGTCTTCAGCTAGACCGTTCTAGCTCAAGACTCACGGAGGTTGAAAATCAGACTTTGTACCCCTAAGAATATCAGGTAGAGCTCGGTGGTAAGCAGAAATCACATCGCTTTGAATTAATTCGATTGGCGGTTTGTCAGTATGTTCAAATCGATTTCTTACCTTCCGAGTAGATTCAGCATTAGGGTCCGAGGTATTAGGGTTCATCCACTCATCATCCGCTATATCTTTGTCGTTACTCACATTTATTGCTTTGTTAGGCTCAATATTCCGTCTTACCTCACCTTCCGCCTCACATAGGTAATCGTCGTCTTTAGGAGGTTGATCCATAGCATTAAAAATGTTTAATTTTAAGTTCATGTTCCCAAACGACACTTTCATTACCCCCGTCTGGCAGTTAACACGTGCGTTAGCGGTTGCTAAGAATGGACGGCCTAGAATGACAGGAGTGTGTTTCCTAGCATCTCGCACGGGTTCAGTGTCAAGGACCATGAAGTCGACAGGATAATAGCATTTATCAACCTTAACCAAGACGTCCTTGATGATTCCTCTAGGTATTTTAATAGAACGATCCGCTAATTGTATTGTAGCGGCCGTAGGTTTCAGTTCACCTAGACCTAATTGTTTATAGACGTGATAAGGTATGAGATTAACACTAGCTCCTAAGTCAAGGAGAGCCCGATGAATGATAGTGTCACCTATGACACATGAAAATCATAGGCGTACCAGGATCCTTATACTTCGGAGGAGCGTGTTGGAATATAGAGCTTACTTTTTCTGTGAGAAAGACCTTTTTAGGAGTATGACTACGTATTTTGCGCTTTTGAGTACAAAGGTCTTTTAAACATTTAGCATAAGTGGGAATTTGTTTAATAGAATCGAGGAAAGGAATATTGATTTTAACTTGTTTAAACACCTCGAGTATATCTTCCATTTTTGACCCTTTCTTGGGCAAATGTGACGGTCCCTCAATGTTTGGTGGATATGGCATTCTCGGAATATAGTTCGTTGGGACCGGTTCTTTATCTTTTTTTATTTTTATCCACGTCCTCACCCATCTTATTCGAGTTAGTATTCATATCTTTCACATTCTCATTCGGAAGTTCAACAGCTTCCTCTTCCCGAATAGTCGTCCTAGTCGATATGGCGTTTACTTGTTCACTCGACCCCTTAATCTCATACTTTCCCTTAGGGTTTTGAATAGTTTGGCTCGGCAACTTACCCTCGTTTCTATGACTCATTGTATTCGCTATTTGTCCCATTTGAGACTCAAGCTTCACAATGGATTGTGTATGAGAGTGCACTATTTGTGCTTGTGCGTGGACTTGAGTTTCAATATTTTGAAGAGATGCCAACACCGTTTCCTCAAAAGCGTTAGTCCGTGGAGGATTAGGGTAAGGAGGTGGGTGTTGGTATTGATTTTGTTGATATTGGGGTCGATAAGTATTAGGAAAATTGTTCGACCTAGGAGTATAATTATTTTGTGGGAATTGTTGCATAGCATTTACGTGTTGCTCCACAAATTCCGGATATTGGGATGCAGAAGGACATGCAAAGATATTATGGGACGGTTCGGAACATAATGCACATACTTCTGAAGAGGGTGGATTAGACGTTTTGTTCATTTGCATCAGTCGGTCAAGTTTTCTATTTAATTCTTGTATTTGCATTGACTGACTTGACTCAACTGTCACCTCTCGCTTAGGTTGAAGGTATCCCTCAGAACGGACAGACACCGCTTGGTGCATCGAATTCTCGCTCAAAGTTTCAAAAATTTTCCAAGCCTCGTCGGCGCTTTTGTGTAAGAAAGTTCCCGCACAAACGGCATCGACGGTATTCCTAACAGAGGGAATAAGCCCCTCGTAAAAGACCTGTACCAACTGCCACTTAGGAACCTGATGATGTGGACACGAATGTAATAATTCTTTAAAATTTTCCCACGTGTCATAAAGAGTCTCCCCATCTTGCATCACAAAATTAGTTATATCTTTTCTTATCTTATTTGTACGCATAATAGGGAAAAACTTTTGTAAAAAGGCGGTGTGTAAGGCTTTACATGTTTTTATTGTGTTTGGCTCAAGTGATTGAAGCCAATACTTCGCTTTGTCTCTTAAGGAGAATGGGAAGAGCCGCAATTTTAATTCATCATTATTTAGGTTTTGTATTTTCAAAGTAGAGCATATACCCTGAAAATCCCCTAAGTGTTGGTAAGGGTCTTCATTTAGACGGCCATGGAATGATGGAAGTAGCGAGATGGTAGACGACTTTATCTCAAAGTGAGATGTTGTCGCCTCCGGTAATTTGATACCAGCTTGTGGCGTGTACGTCGTAGGAATAAAATAGTTTATAAGTGGAGGAGGTGGAGGTATATTAAGATTATTCATATTAACTCTGTTGTTATTTTGGTTGTTTTCGTTATTATTTCCAATGTCTGCCATTTTAATTGGTTCTATGTTATTAAAGCGTGGTTTCTTTAGTCTTGTAAGAGTACTACGTATTTCGGACTCAAATAAAGACATTGGTTTCGGTGTCAAATCGTCGTCTATTAAAAACCTTGTTCTAGAAGTTAAGTTTGAAGACTTGTTAAGTCTTAATATACGTTCAAGTTCAGAGTCAAAAGGTTTTAATTCCGGTTTATTTGAACGTGTACCTAACATAAAATAAAAAGAAAGTAAACTAAAAACAAAAACTGACTCAACTAAAAAAAACAAATAGCAATCCCACAACTAAGATAACAAGCACTCAACTACTGTGATGCATGAATATTATCCTGTAATGCAATGACCGCGTCAAGCCCAGCGCCCCGGGTTTCCTAGCTAATGCAGTGCAATTAACCCTGAACTAATGCAAATAGTGCGTCACAGCGCCCTGACTTACTGTGATTTAAAGCGAGTTTCACAAGAAGCAATTTATTTTATTTTATTTATATTTTTATTTACGTAAGCTCCTTTGATGTAATTAGCTGCTCCACTCGGAAACGTTGACTACAAAATAAAAGAACAAGTTAGTAACTAAAAACAAAACGGAAAATAAAAAAAAATAAAAACTAACCTAATATTTACGAATTAACTAAACTAAGATTATAAAACTAAAGGTAGTAATGCAATCCCCGGCAACGACGCCAAAAATTGATCGCGTCAGAATCAAGATATAAAAGTATGCTTACTTATGCTTTACTTTCAAAAGATTTGCAGTGTGGAAGTAAAGGTCGAACCCACAGAGATTGATTACTTCAACGACTTAGTTTTAAAATCTAAATTTAACTAATTAAGAAAATGGTTTTGATTTGGTTTGAATTAAACTACTAACAAATAAAAATAAATCTAAACTATGAAAGCAATTAAAGTTGTTTTAAATAATGTTTACGGGAACCTAGGATTGCAAATCCACCACTAGCTTCATAATAGGAATATTTATGAATTACTTTAGCTTATTACGTTGGATGATAATGGGGAATTGTAGCTACAAGCCCAATTCCTCCGACAAGAAGATAATCATGGTTCAAGCACCAACATAATCCATCTTCGGTTAGCACGAATTATCCCACACTAAACTAGGGTTGTGATCTAATCCGTCTAACCTAGGCATGGACTATTCGGATACTTGATAGCACAAATCAATAAAGCACCATCACATGTAAACAATCTAAACAAGCACAACAAGCATAGATCGTTGAGCACATCACAGTCAAAATAGATCTAAGACAAGAATAAATTCTGAAAGTAATGATTTAATCACTAGAAGTACGATTTATTTATAAAAATCCTCTAAACATGTGACTGTCATCCATACATAATAAACGTAAAATAAAAACATAAATAAAACCCTATTACTCGTCTAGAGCTTCATTGAAACCCTAGATCTATGATCTAGCCGTCCATGGAAGTGATGGATGGCAAGTAGTTGATGGAGGAGGCCATGGAAACCCTTGGTCTTCTTCTTCTTCTCCTTGCTTCCCTCCCTTCAATGGCTGGAAGTATGGTTGTAGAATGTGTGTATAATAATTGCCAACCTCAAAATTGAAGTAATTTAGGATATATATAGAGTTTACACAAGCTTTGGAAGCCTTCCTAACCCGAAACGGACTAAAACTGATGTAATTTACAGTCTAGACGTCGTTCAGCAGTTTCGTTTGCACAGGAGTCTTCAGTATACTGAAATACGCAACTTTGATTTCTATACGGATCGCGCGAGCGATTTTGGGTTTCTCGCGCGAGCGGATCGCGCGAGCGATTCTCGGTTTCTCGCGCGCGCAACTTGGCTTTTTCAGCTTCTTTCTTTGTGCTTTTTCATCCTGTTTAGCCTGGTTTAGGTGATTTCTTTCAAATCCTGTCAAAAACTAGAAAACGAAGTAAAAATATACAAAAACAGGATAAAAAGGAACTAACAGATGCTCGTTAAGGCGTATAAATAGGATTTGTTCTCTCCCGATCACTTACTTTTGACCAAAAGTTGTGGCAACTTTTGTCCAATTGCAAATTTTTGTAATTTTGAATTTCAGATGTTACCAAGCATCCTAATAGTTGTCCTCGGATTCCTTTCTCCTTGAGTTAAAATTTGCATTATGAAATTTAATCGTTGTATATTTCCTAAATTTTTATTTTTTTTTTGGAATCATGTTTCTTGATTTCCTTTTGAACACGTCAAATGTGTGCTTAATTGTTTCCTTAATAAATGTTTCCTAAACTAAAAAAGGCCTAATTGCACTTTACTCCCTTGTACTATACACGTGTTTTAAATTGGGTACAAAAACTTTTCATTTTTGTAATTGACCCCTTGAACTTTTAGCCCCTTTTCAATCCCATACATTCGCTAACGCCGTTAGTTGAAAACTAACGGAATTGCCCAAAAATATATTTTTTTGCAATTGACCCCTTGAACTTTCATCCCCTTTCCAATCAGATCCATTCGCTAACGGCGTGAGATTTTGTTGGATGGAATTGCCCACGTATCCTTCCCCCAAATTTTGACCATTTTTTTTTTCATAAACCCCTTTACTACTTTTTGACATCAAAAGAAGAGAAAACCCCCTCCCTGGAACCTTATTTTTTGATTTTATATGTCAAAATAGATAATTTTATATGTCAAAACAAATAAGGCTACAATGTACATTTTTTTTTGTGAAATTTCGAAGCCCATTGCGTTGATCTCGAATAAATACTTGGAATAAAAAAATCATCCCAAAAGGCCAAAAAAATAAGAAAATTAGGATTGTTTAGCTCAATATTATCTGTCTACTAACAGATGAAATCATATGTTTTGACAGAAAAAATGAAAACAATTAAAGAGGTTCCGATTTAGCCATTTTTGGGGGAAGGAATTTGGGAAATTCTGTCTAATAAAATCTCACGCTGTTAGAGAATGGATCTGATTGGAAAGGGGATGAAAGTTCAAGGGGCTAATTGCAAAAAAATTTTTTTTTGAGCAATTCTGTTAGTTTTAAACTAACGGCATTAGCGAATGTGTGGGATTGAAAATGGATTGAAAGTTCAAAGGGCCAATTGTAAAAAAAAAAAAAAAAAGGTTCATGCACCCAATTGAAAACACGTATATCCTTCTGATCACTTCAAATGTGTGCTTAATTATTTCCTTGATAATGTTTCCTAAACTTAAAAAAATACTAGAATACATAGAATTTGGAAATGGCTAAAATGATGTGTTGTAATTTCCTAAAATATTGTTTTCTAATTTTTCTTTAAATGTCTTAGTGTTTTAATTGTTTTCTTAATAATTGTTTCCTAACTTTAGAAAATTTCAGAAATCATAGAATATGAAAATGGGTAAAATTTAAATTTCTAAATTAATGTTACCTACATTAAATTGTGCGTTTCTCACTTCCTTATTTTTAAAATTGTATGCTTATTATTAAGATAAATGATGTTTCCTAAATTTCCATTAGACATTTTAAATGCATGTTTAATTCCTTCCTTGATAATTGTTGCCTAAAGTTAGAAAATTTGGGAAAACATAGAATTTCGAAAGAGAATAATCCCTTTAATTCGGTCTAATTATAATGAGTGGTAAATTAGGCCTAATCATGGGAAAAAATTCGTGAGTTGCATAATCTTACATGGTATAAAAGTCAATAAGGAGTTTGCATGAATCAATCTAGCCCCTAATCTAGTGGACTCCTCTAACTCAGCAAAAAAAAAAAAAAAAATGCTCCAGCTCATGAGAGGGGGATGAATTGTGACATGGTATAGCCGTTATATTTATTATTTAGTCTATCATAAATGATAATTAGGCCTAATTTTGTATAAGTGGTAATTTACAAAATTTTATGAATTTTTTTAGTCATGTTATGTATGGAATACATGAATGTAATCAAGAGGCCTAACCAAATCGATTCATTATTTATGAATTGATAATAAAATTCTAATTACAAATGATAATCTATATGAGAATCCGTAATTTAAGAGCCCTATCTAAAACAATGCATAATTATCAAATAGAATAATAAAACCCTAACTAAAATTTCAGTTAAAAAAATAAGAACAAATTATTTGTTTTTCCTCAAATCAGGCAAAAATATTTTGGGCACTTCATTGCTTAATGGCTTTTGGTTTCGTTATATTTATTATTTAGTCTATCATAAATGATAACTAGGCCTAATTTTGTATGAGTGGTAAGTTACAAAATTTTATGAATTTTTTTAGTCGTGTTATGTATGGAATACATGAATGTAATCAAGAGGCCTAACCAAATCGATTCATTATTTATGGATTGATAATATAATTCTAATTACAAATGATAATCTATATGAGAATCCGTAATTTAAGAGCCCTATCTAAAACAATGCATAATTATCAAATAGAATAATAAAACCCTAACTAAAATTTCAGTTAAAAAACATAAGAACAAATTATTTGTTTTTCCTCAAATCAGGCAAAAATATTTTGGGCACTTCATTGCTTAATGGCTTTTGGTTTAATGGCTGTTTGAATTTTGGATTAAGACTTTTTTCACTTAGGAATTATACTAACGTAAATGTTTTGATTTAATTATCTGGTGGTGCCAAAGGCTTGTGGATGCTAGCTTTAGATGACATATCATCATTTGATTGCAAAGACCTTATTAGTATTCCAAAATAATTTTTTCAACCATTGTGTGATTGTGCAGAAGCTCAATATTTGATATGCACAATTTATAATTCGTTTGGGCCTATGAGCATTTTTAATTTGATTACCCTTTGAGCATATGATGTTTAGTGAATCATGTTCCTTTGTCTTTGTTATTTAAACATCACAAACTTGAACACTTACTGACACACTCTATCTCTCCTAGTGACACTGTGGGATCGCCACAGTGTCACTAGGAGAGAGATAGCCACAGTGTCACTAGGAGAGAGAGAGTGTGTTAGTAAGTGTTAGTGAAATTTGTTTGTGCCTCTAGCATTGTCCTGTATACAATATGTCAATATACCTATGTATGTCTATATCAAGAATTCCCCCTCCCCTCAAAAACAAAAATGTTACATGTTCGACTTTTATCTAATGGATTTTAGCCGAACAAAGTTTTTTTTTTTTTTTTCATAGTGCCCACAGACACGGGAATTATTAGTGTATATATACATATACATATACATATACATATAATGGTCAAAATGGGAGCACATATATATGATATGCTTACTTGGTAACAAAATGAAACGAATTACTCACAAAACCTACAGGAACATGTTTATAAGAGGAATTAGTCTACTTCAATTAATTGGGTAGGTTGTAAACTTGGTGTTATTTGGTTAACAAAATTGCATCACATGCTGTGGCATATCACATATCACAAAATGTGGTCCAACTAATTAAGTATTTGGAAGTCAAATTTGAAAAATATAACATTATTCTCTTCTTTCTAGAAAAACAAAAACAAAAAAAAAAAAAAGCTCTCATGCACGGATTGTTGACTAATTTAATTTGAATTGTTGGAACTCCCACTCTCTTTTTCCCATTCCTCCCAAACCCACTTCTATCTAACAATAGAGCATACCCCAAGAAGAGCTTCCCTCTATTCCAGCCCCTCTTTCTCTCTCTACGGTTCACACCCACACCTACCACCCTCTATCTCTCTCCACGGCAAGCAAAGGATGGCTCAGGCCACCATTCTCTATCTAATATCCATGGCCAACGAAGGGCCACCGCCATCATCATCACCATCTTCTCCCGCGTCGAGGAGGACCGAACCCTAAGTCTTAAGGTTGCATATACATATTAGACCATGCACCCTAAATCTGGTCGTGGTTGATTTGTTTTGATTTAATGCACGAAAGACTTAGGGGGTGAATAATTATTTGGTCAAATTGCTATATGGGTACTCAATGTATATGTTTTTAACAAATGTTGAGAGAGAAAAGTGGAGATTCCAGAATTTGAAATTGACGAAGGACATCTTTTACTTACACTTGGGAGATTATGTTGCAAATAAAGTAAATATTTACAAATTATTCAAGAAATTTTAACACTTCAGCATGGTATGAACACAATCGTTTTTACAAGTATATCATCAATGAACTATACACATTTAAATTAGAAAATGAGAGGTAAAAATAGGGACATATGCTGCTGTGCTGATACAAAAGTAGGTAATATACATGCACTGCCGTTTGATATATGGGTGCTTTTACACATTTAAAGCATTCCAATTTTTGTGTACTTCAATTTTCTTAGCACATTTGCTGTTGTGTGATGAGAGAGAGAGAGAGAGAGAGAGAGAGAGAGAGAGAGAGAGAGAGAGAGAGAGAGAGAGGAAGTCTTATATTATCATTTTATTTCTTAGCTCAACATATTCTGGCTGTATATATAGCCTTATGGAATCATGATTGTTTACAAGGGAAACAAATGCATTTAAAAGGGAAAACATGGAAACATTCAATCATGCCTATTGACTTGGGTTATATTTATTATATATTAAATGGAAATTTACTACTGCCTAAAATGCATGCATGGCAAGACAGAAATCTTGCACGTATCAATCCCCTCCTCTAAAAATATCCTTGGCTGCAAGGATATGCACATGATATGGATAATTAGAATCCTGATATTTTAGAGATAGGGTTTGGTGGGTTAGGTTCGAGAGGTGGGTCATCGGTGAATGGGGAGTTCTCAGTCATGAGAAGCTGGGAATTGCTAAAGCGATGGCCAGGTATGTATTTTTTTGTCATAGTAGTAACAAAGGCCTTTTACCTTGCGCACTCGAGCTTCTAGGCCAGTGATTTTTTTAAATGCAGTGAAAGTGGAGTAGTGGTGCGAGTTGATGAGTGGGGGAAAATAGTGGATTTCTCTTGGAGGATGTTGTGTTCTTCAATTAGTCAGACCACGCCAATGGCCTCAGATAAGGCTCGAGGTTTCATGAGTTTCACGTCTAAATGAACTTCATCTTTGAGACCGGCTATAAAACACCCAATTAAATAACTCTCGTGTAAAGCATCAACGAGTTGGGAGAGTCGTTCAAACTCCTCCTAGTAAATATGCACCGTGGTGGTTTATTTAAGCCGCGTGAAAGCTTCGGAGGGGTCATGGAAGTCAGTGGGACCGAATAAAAGAAATAACACCTTGGTGAGATCTTCCCATGACAATGGGCCTTTGAATTTGGTCAACCAATGATGCCATTGTAAGGCAATTCCTTCCAGATGAAAGGATGCGAGTTGTACGCGTTGATGTGGGGCAATATTTTATAATTCAAAATATTATTCAGCGTGATAAACTTACCCAATTGGGTCTTCACCAGTGAATTTTGGAAAATATAGCTTGACGTTAGAATTTGAAACAAGGGAGTTGGCGTTTGGGTAGCTGGGATGCTTCACCAACGGCAAAGGGGTTAACGTCGCCCATATCAGGGACTTGGGATTGGTTGCGAGAGGCTTTTAGAGCTTGAAGCTCGATTAGGATAGTTTGGAGGGTATTATGTACTTGATCAAAATTTGACTCATGACGAGCCAAAATTTTGCTCACTTCATTGCAAAACTCGGTGTTGGTTTTGCCACGGGTGTCCATGGAAACCGGCTTTGATACCACTGATATGATTGAACCACAGAGAGAGAGAGAGAGAGAGAGAGAGAGAGAGAGAGGAAGACTTATATTATTATTTTATATCTTAGCTCAACATATTCTGGCTGTATACATAGCCTTATGGAATCATGCCTCTTTCCAAGGGAAACTAATGCATTTAAAACGGAAAACATGGAAACATTCAATAATGCCTATTGACCTGGGATTATATTTATTACATAGTAAATGGAAATTGACTACTGGCTAAATGCATGAATGGCAAGATAGAAATCTTGCATGTATCAAACCCTCCGCTAGAAACATCCTTGGCCGCAAGGATACACGCATGATATGGCTAATTAAAATCCCAAAATTTCAGAGATAGGGTTGGGTGGGTTTGGTTCGAGAGGTAGATCATCGGTGAATGGGGAGTCTTCAGTAATGAGGAGTTGGGAATCACTACAGCGATGGCCAGGTATGTATTTTTCGTCACAGTAGTAACAAAGGCCTTTTTCGCTATACACTCGGGCTTCTAGGCCAATGACTTTTTTAAATGCAGTGGAAGTGCTATTGGAAGGGTTAGTTTGCCAGTGGGTGATGGTCCAAGGATACCAGCAATGGTAGTAGTGGGTGGAATACCGATTTGGGCTGTAGTGGTGTAAGTTGATGAGCCAGGGAAAATAGTGGATTTCTCTTGGAGGATGTTGCGTTCTTCAATTAGTCAGGCCACGCCAATGGCCTCAGATAAGGCTTGAGGTTTCATGAGTTTCACATCTAGACAAACTTCATCTTTGAGACTGACTATAAAACACCCAATCAAATAACTCTCGTGTAAAGCATCAATGAGTTGGGAGAGTCATTCAAACTCCTTCTGGTAAACATGCATTGTGGTGGTCTGTTTAAGCCATGTGAGAGCTTCGAAGAGGTCATTAAAGTCAGTGGGTCCGAATCAAAGAAATAATGCCTTGGTAAGATCTTTCCATGACAATGGGCCTTTGAATTTGGTCAACGAACAATGCCATTGTAAGGCAATTCCTTCCAGGTGAAAGGATGTGAGTTGTACGCATTGATGTGGGGCAACATTTTGGAATTCAAAATATTGTTCATTGCGATAAAACCACCCGGTTAGGTCTTCACCAGTGAATTTTGGAAAATAAAGCTTGAGGTTGGAATTTGGAACAAGGGATTGAGGATTATGGGTCGTGGTTTGGCGTTTGGGTAGCTGGATGCTTCACCAACAACAAAGGGGTTAACGTCGCCCACATCGGGGACTTGGGGTTGGTTGCAAGAGGCTTTTAGAGCTTGAAGCTCAGTTAGGATAGTTTGGAGGGTATTATGTACTTGATCGAAATTCGACTCATGACGAGCCAAAATTTCGCTCACTTCATTGTGGAACTCAGTGTTGGTTTTGCCACGAGTGTCCACGGAAATCGGCTCTGATACCACTGATATGATTGAATTGTAGAGAGAGAGAAAGCGAGATAGGAAGAAGACTTATATTATCATTTTATATCTTAGCTCAACATGTTCTGGCTGTATATATAGCCTTATGGAATCATGCCTCTTTGCAAGGGAAACTAATGCATTTAAAAGGGAAAACATGGAAACATTCAATAATGCCTATTGACGTGGGATTATATTTATTACATAGTAAATGGAAATTTACTACTACCTAAATGCATGTATGGCAAGACAGAAATCTTGCACGTACCATTGTGCTGATAAAAAGTAGGTAACATGACTCATCACAGAGAAGTTTGAAGATGTGTATGCATTCAATAAATATATATTACTTTCTAGAGGTAAGCTTTTTCTATGGGTTCACCCAACACATTTATTCACTGCACTATATAACTTTTTGCTTTGCTGCCACTTTGTTCACAAAAACATAATAGTATAACTTAAAAATGTTCTCCATTTTAATTTTTTTTTGTTGTTTTGGTTGTAGCTAGCAACATGTGTTGAAATTGGGCTGCCAGAGTTAATTTTAATGGTTTTTATCGCACAAGTGAGTTGATTATTGACCTACTTTATTTTTTGTCTCTGCTTATAATCTCTCTCTTCGTGATACCATTTTTACATAAGTGAATCATATGTGAAGTGTTGTGCATGATGCATCTTTCAATTTTTTCTCCCTAAATTCTTACTGATATTTTTTGGGTAATAATACTTTACGATATATCTATATATAGATATATGCATCATTTTATTTTTCCTTTATCATGTACTCGTGTTATAGTGGTAGTACTAGTTTTGGATTAAAACATGAAGTGTCAAGTGGTAGTACTAGTTTTGGATTAAAACATGAAGTGGTAGTAATCAAAGTTTGTTAAAGTGTTTGTGTGGATTTGATATCTATGAACTTGATTTATGTTTTCGAAAGTATAGCAATCATTGAATTTAATTTGCTTTAATTCATTTTGGGTGGTTTAGGTTGAAAGCAAAAAAGAAGAACCCAAAAAGGCAAAGAGAGCCCAGATTTGCTTTCAAGACAAAGAGTGAAATTGATTGCTTGGATGATGGGTTCAGATGGGAAAAGTAAGACCAAAAAGCTACTAAAAAAAATATCTAAATTGAGTTCTATTGGAATTAAGAGATCATTTCGGGATTTGATTTATTTTATTTTAGGTCATGTTGACCACAGTTATTCTATATTTATTGTCTTTTATTTCTTTCCTTTTCTTTCATGATCTTTGTAACCTATATATAAATTGGGAGTATAAATAATAGATTTAACATTTTCCCAAATCTTCTTGGTATTAGAGCCTCTCAACCCTAGTCCTAGTTGCAGCCCTCTCCACCTCCTTGCACCACCACTAGCGACCCCTCTCCACCTAGCCACAGTTCACGCCAAGCCCCCAGGCCTTGTCGCACACCACAGAGCCTTTGGCTACACTTTTTGCCCCTGTTGGACAGCTACGTGTTAAGAGCCACCTTCGTGCTCTTTGTCTTTTTTGTTTGGGTTCGCTAAGTGTCCGGTTGCTCGTTAATTTTTAGCAGAGTAACCGGCTGTGGGTGTTTGTTCGCCGAGTTTTCAGTTTTGATTATTATTGCAGTATTTTATGGGCTGTTCTTCGGCTTGTTATTTGGCGTGATTCTATGGCCACTCCTGGTAAGGATACGGATGCTACTCCTACTGCAACAGCTCCTCGTCCTGATCTCTCTCTTTTGCATCCTACACCAGTTCAGCGTGTTGCCAGTGTATTGTTATCTAGAAAAAATTTTCATGATTTTGGGCAGCTTCAGTCACAGATTGCCCAACTTCAGTCTCAGCTTCAATCACAGTTTTTGGGTACTTCTTCTGAACCCATGGTTACCATTGCCACAGGTACTCCTTCTACTCTTCTTGGTAAGTCAGCTCATCCCACTCGGATTCTAGATTCTGGTGCTAATAATCATATGACTTATGAGTATTCTATTTTTGTCACTTTCTTTACTCCTATTGTTCAGTTAGTCAGTATTGCTGATGGATCCTCCATTCCTGTTCATAGTCATGGTGATCTTTGTTTGTCCACTGATATTACGCTTTCGTCTATTTAATATGTTCCCAATTTTGCCTATAATCTTCTTTTTGTTAATTGTCTTGCAAAAGATCATAATTGTGCTGTTGTGCTCCTACCCTCTTGTTGCTACCTGCAGGACCTGACTTCAAAGAAGATTTTTTGCAAAGGGTATGAGTGTGGTGGCCCCTACTACTTTGGTACTCTTATATCTTCCATGGTGCCCTCCTCTAGTCTGCAAACCACTGTTCTCCTAGTTTTTAATAATTCTGTTTTACCAGATTCTAATAATTCTATTTTTTCTCATCATACTTTAGATTTATGGCATGCTCATCTAGGACATGCAAACTTTCAGTATTTGTGTTAGTTGCTCCCCATTAAATAAAACTTGTAAGGCTTTTCAATTTAATTATGTGTAGTTTGTGAATTATCTAAGCATACTTACACCTCATAGATTCCATACATGCATAGGGCACCTAGTGCTTTTGATCTTATTCATTCTGATGTTTAGGGCCCTTCACTTATCACGACCTTGTCTCATATCGTTATTACATAACCTTCATTGATGATTATACTCAATGCACTTGGGTTTATCTTGTGAAGAAGTCTGAAGTTTTTACTCACTTTAAATTTTTTTTGCAAATGATTAAAACTCAATATCACACCGTTGTTCGTAATATTCGGTCGGATAATGGTCAAGAATATATTAACTGATGACTTTAGGTCTGCCCTTAACAAAGATGGGATCTTCCAACAACTTACCCGTCCTTACACTCCGAAATAGAATGGTGTTGCGGAACGTAAGAACCACCACATTATGTCTGTAGTTAGAGGTCTCACATGGTATCAATGTTCCGGAATATTTTTGGCATATGGCTATCCTCACTGCCACATATCTAACTAATCCTACTCCCAGCTATGTCCTTGAAGGGAAGGCACCGCTTCATACTCTTAAGCCTGATGCCACTCTCTTTCATCCCTTGCCATGTGTTTTTGGGTGCACTTGTTTTGTGCAAAATAAGAGTCCTACCAGCACTAAACTTGATAATGAAGTTATCCGTTTGTGTATTTTTGGGCTATTCGTCCATGTCAAAAGGGTATAGATGTTATGATTCTGTTACTCATCGCTTCTATCATTCTTTGGATGTTACTTTTCTGGAAACTATTCCTTTTTTTCCAGGTTGTTCTTCTTCTACAGGACAAGCACCAATGGAGCCTGTTGTGTCCCAGGTAACTATGTTACCTAGGCCTATTCCTATTCTTGACTCCACCGGCGACTGCCTGCCTCTTGTTATCACGAGTGATCCATCGCAAGTTTACTCTCGCTGTCCACGCCCCTCTGATCCCCTACCAACGTTTTCTTCGGATTCATGAATCTTTCCTCTTCCCTTATCTTTTGTTGTTTCTCCTGATATTGCTTCTACTCGTTATCTTACCCATGTCCGTCGCCCCCTTGTTCGTTTTCTTCTGTCTGATAGTACTAACCATCCTATTTTCAAGTATATCTCTTATCAGGGTTCGTCTACCTCTTATCAATCCTTTCTTAGTAAAGTTGACTCGGTCTCTATTCCTCAGTCTGTTCACGAGGCTCTCCAGGATCCAAAGTGGGTAGCTCCTATGAAAGTTGTAAAAGTATAGGCTTAGCTATAAGCAACACTTTTACAATCTAACCAATGTGGGATACTATAACATTACACTTTTTACAATATTATCCTCTAACACTCCCCTTCAAGTTGGAGCATACATATCATATGCACCAAGCTTGTCACATATATATTTAACCTAAGTCCCAACTAATGCTTTTGTGAACAAATCGGCTAACTGATCTGAGAAGTTCACTTGAACGGTATTGATTACTTTCTCTAGAATCTTTTCCTGAACAAAATGACAATCAACCTCCATGTGTTTTGTTCTTTCATGAAATACTAGATTTGAGGTTATATAAACGGTAGCTTGATTGTCACAAAGTACATTCATAGGACAAGACTGAGTAAACCCAAGCTCTTCAAGTAGATGCTTCATCCACACTAATTCACACATAGTATGTGCCATAGCCCTATACTCAGACTCAGCACTCGACCTAGCAGCTGGTGTCTGGTTCTTACTTTTCTAGGACACAAGATTACCACCAACCAACACACAGTATCCTGTAGTGGATCTCCTATCACTAAGAGATCCTGTCCAATCAGCATCACCATAGCTCTCAATCCATATATGACTGTGATCCTAGTATAATAAACCACATGGCCTGCCTCCTTTGAGATACTTAAAAATACGCATCACTGCCTCCCAATGTGTGGTACGAGCAGAACTTATGAACTAGTTGATGACATTCATTGAAAAGGCAATGTCGGGTCTAGTAAGAATAAGATAAGTAAGCTTACCAACCAGACGTCTGTACTGCTCAGGATCCTCCAATAACTCTCCTTGATCTTATATGCATAGGAGACTCCACAGGTTTAGATCCTAACATTGATCCCTAATTCTGATAAGAGACCAAGTACATACTTCATTTGAGATAAACAAATCCCTTTACTTGACCTGGTAACCTCAATACCCAAGAAATATCTAACCTGCCCGAGGTCCTTGGTTTGAAATTTATTTTGCAGAAATAACTTCTACCTCAAAAATACCCTTGGAATCATCTCTGGTAATAACAATGTCATCAACATATACAACCAAGAAGGTTTTACCTGCTTACTATGTCGGTAGAAGACTGAATGATCAACACCACATCTCTAGAGTCTAAATTCAGTAATTACATCACTAAACCTACCACACTAGGCACGAGGAGACTGTTTTAGGCCATAAAAAGGTGTTCTTAATCTATGTACCATATTCGACTCCCCCTGAACAACAATCCTAGGTGGTTGCTCCATATATACCTCTTCCAACAAAGTGCCATTAAGGAAGGCATTCTTGACATCAAACTGATATACGTGCTAGTGAAATTTGGCTGCAAGAGAAATGAGGAGATGAACAAAGGTGATCTTTGACACAGGAGAGAACGTTACGGAATAGTCAAGGCCATCAACCTGTGTATAGCCCTTGGCAACAAGGCGGGCTTTCAAGAGATCTATCGTGCCATCAGGGTGCACTTTAATAGTATAAAACCAACAGTAACCCACTATTTTCTTACCCTGATCGAGGAAGAGGAACTAAGTCCCAAGTACCAGTATCTCGTAAGGTAAACATCTCATCCTCCATTGTTTGTCTCCATCTGGAGTGGGTAAGAGCCTCTACAATAGTGTTAGGAACCGATACATAAGACAAAGAGGTAACAAATGAAGAAAAAATAGGGGACAAACAATTACAAGAGAGAAGGTTGGAAATATGATGAGAAGTACGAGAGCGCTTACCCTTGCGAAGAGCAATGGGAAGGTCAGATTCTGATGGAGGCAGATCTAAAGACGCGGAGGCGGTTGGTGGAGTAGCAAAATCTAGAACAGTCTGATGACGACAAGTGTATGTCTGCAAGTGTAGGCGATCCAGGTAGGAGGAAATCTCTGGGGTAGGAAGGACAGGGGATACGAGAGGTAATGCAAGAGGTAAGGGAAGCATGAAATCAATATCGCTCATCGAGTAGGGTTCTGAACATTATGGAGTGGACTCAAAAAAGGTAACATCAACTGACACAAAGAAATGCTAGAATTCCCTAAAAAAACACACTTTATAGCACGTGAGTCTAACTTGTCATTGCCCAGGGTAAGCTGATGGACAAAACAAACACATACAAAAACACATGGACTAACCAAAAATAGAGACTCAGATGGAAATAATATAGCATAAGGAGTGCACCCATCTAGAACAAAAGAGGGCATACGATAATTAAATGACAGGAAGTAAGAACTACATCCCCCCAGTAACATTTTGAAACCCTCATTTCAAACAACAAAGTGCGGATGACTTCTAACAAGTGACGATTTTTTTCTTTTAGCAACACTATTTTATTAAGGTGTGTGCACACACGATGATTAGTGGAGCATCCCACATTTGCTCATATAGGTGGTAAAAGGATGGGAGAAATATTCATGTGCATTATCACTAAAAAGAATTTCAATAGGAACATTAAATTGAGTTTCAACTTCATTACAAAATGCACAAAATATTGAAAATAACTCAAAACAATCTTTCATGAAATAAATCCACATTACTCTGGAGAAATCATCAACAAAGCTAACAAAGTACCGATACCCCTTAATAGAGGTTATACAGTGTAGACCCCAAACATTTGAATGTACTAATTGAAATGGACAAAACATTCTTTTATTGACTCGAGGAGCAAATTAGACACGGTGATGCTTCCCCAACTGACACGACTCACACTCTAAAATAAACAAATAACTCAAACGAGGTACTAGCAGCTTCAAGTTGGCCAAGGAAGGATGTCTAAGGGGCAATGAATCTAGTGAGGAGACACTATAACAGGACAAGCAGTGGCTGGTAGAGATAAACCATCAAAATAGTAGAGATCATTGGATTTATGCCCAATGCCAATCGTCTTCTGAGTCGTTAAGTCATGAATAAGAATAAAATTAGGAAAAAAGAGACACAAGCATTAAGATTCTTTGTCAATTTGCTAATAGAAATTAAATTAAAAGGAGACCGGGGTATGTAAAGAACAGAAGATAAGGACAAGGATGAAGACAATTAGACAGTCCCTATTCCTTCAACAGGAATAGAGGACCCATCAACTAATGTAAACGGGGGCAATAAGGATGATTTTTCAAGAGATGAAAATAGGGTCGATATACCTGTGAGATGATCAGTAGCTCCAAAATCAATTACCTAAGGACCAGAACGAGAGGTGAGACAAGCAATGGATGTACCTTTCTGATCGACGACGAATAGTTGTCGTTTATAGTCTTACAAATACCCTTTGTTAGCCCATTTCATGTAGTTATTAGTTATTTTTTAATAACTATTCTAAATTTTGTAGGATTTGGAGCTTTAACTTGAAAATGCACTAAAATCCAATGATTAGTGGCTTTGGAAGTCATTCTGGGCTCAAACAGTGAATCCGGTGAAAGTTGAATGCAGTAGCAACCTTGGTAAATCACATTTTTGGCAAGGAATACTTTGGATTTGAGAAATTTCTCCAGAGATATAAAATGTAGATCTTCGAGTTATGGACGCGTGGCCGTAAATGGTGAGTCAATCCGAGTTTCGAACAAAAAGTTATAGCAATTCTACGAAAGTCGCGCAGTTCAGCGAAAACTACCTCGCGCGAGCGACCTGTGAAAAACCAAAAATGCGTATTTTATTAAATTAAAGTGCCCAACGAAGGTGGTTTGTGCATATGACGTCCAGAAACGTAAATATGGTAGTTTTTGTACGATTTGACTTAGGAAAGCTTCCTAAATCCTTCCAAACTCTATGTAAATCCTATTCTAAATCAATTTTGTAGTTACACATCATTACACAACATTAGATACATCAATATACAACAAAAACTTCAGCCATTGAAGGGAGGAAAGCAAGGAGAAGAAGAAGAAGACCAAGGATTCCCATGGCCTCCTCCATCCACTACAAGGAAAAAGGCTTTTTTTGTCACTTAAAAAGTGACATAAATAGGTATTTAGGTCACTTTTTTTTTTCCATTAAAAAGTGGCATAAATGGAGGTGACATAAATGTTTTAAAAGTGACATAAATGTTTTATAAAAGTGACATAAATGTTTCATAAAACCAACACATATATTAATAAAAAGTGACATAAATACTTAAAAGTGACATAAATACCATTTTATTTATGTCACTTTTAACCTAAAGTGACATAAAAGTAAAAAAGTGACATAAATATCAAACAAAATTATTACATTAAAGTCATAAAAGTGACATAAATACTTTAAAAGTGATATAAAAACTTTAAAAGTGACACAAATACTTGATAAAAGTGACATAAATGTGTAATTAGTTATGTCAATTTTTTTAAAAACGACATAAATGTTTTAAATAATACTTATTCAATACCACCCTGTAAAAACAATATACACAATCCTGTACATACAATACCACCCTGTACAAAATTAAATCCAACTCAATGATCTATTTCAATCACTAAATTTCATCGATTCATCTCAATATCAACCAATTAATTGGAATGAACAAAAAATATATACAATCGATCCACGTCAAGTGCTAAACTAATAACATATGCATGTTCTATTCATCAAAAAATACTAACAAAACTATGAAAGCAACAAGATTTAGTCATCCATCTCCTCTTTATCTCTTCTATGTCTGCCCCGCCCCGCGCTCCCGCTGCCGCTCCCTCTCCCTCTCCCTCTCCCTCTCCCTCTCCCGTCCCGTCCCCGCTTCGTGCTTCTAAGATTTAGTCATCCTGTAGACACCCCATTTTGTTGGCTACCAGATTTAGGAGACCCATAGCTTGATGGTTCACGATGATCGAAAAAGACTCAAAATGACCCCCGGAAGTTGGTTCTATTTCTCAAAATACTCAGAATGACCAAAATGCCCCTAAAAGCCCAAAAACTCCTAGATTTGGGCCAAAAGTTCTGGAAACATGCTGCGTCATAAGAAAAGTAATAAAATGAGTTTTAAGTAAAATCAGATGAAATCGTCAGCTCCCAGAGACCCCCGGAAGACCCGGAAGTTCCCGGAAAGTCCCCGTTGACCAGTTTGACCAAGGTTTGACCAAGTTTGACTGAAAACGTTCAAATTCATTGTGATCATTCTAGATCATGTGGAAAGTATTAAAATGAGTTTTAAAAAAAAATCGAGCGAAAACGTCGGCTACTGGGAGCTCCCAGAGGTTTCCAGAACTTCCCAGGAATCCCAAGTTTGACCAGTTTGACCAAAATTTGACTTTAGAACCGGAGCGCCATAACAATTTTCAAATATTTTTCATGGATAATAGAGATCAATAGCTTTCCAACAGTATATCGCACATAGTTTTTGGATTTAAAACGAGTTTACTGTGAATTTTCGAAGGCGAAAAAGGCGATCAAATTGGCTTTTATCGCAAATACCGCAAAACTTTTCAAAGTGACCTATCCCCGAATTATTTATTATGAAAAATAGACTCCATTACCTTTCGAACGGTATATCACAATCTCAATTTATAGTTCGTATGCATTTTCTGTGAATTTCGGACGAAATAGGGCCTAAACAGGATTATCCAGACGATTGATGAGCAGTGCCACCGCAGCACTGGCCCACTGCCGCCGCGGCACAGGCCCAGTGCGCCGCGGCACTTTCCTCCAAAACAGTATGTTTTTGCAATTATTTTTGGAGTTCCATTTTGATTAATTAGAAATCAAAACAACGTAGTTCTATGTTTTCAGATGTTTGGAGCCAATGGGAACACTTCTAAAACCCCAAAACCACCCCAAATTGGCCTATATAAACCCCCCTTGACTTCTCATTTAGGGGGTGTAAAATGTAAGCTTTGAAAAGTTTTGGGAGAGAAATTTGTAGAGATAAGGTTAGGATAGAGAGAAAAGAAGCTTTCTTCTTTGATTTCAAAAACAAAAGTGAGTCCTAAACTTTGTTTTTACTTCATTATTCCTATTTACTTCTCATTCAATACACCCAACCACCATTTTAGTGAGCATTTAAGAGAGAGGAAGCTACTTCCATATCCAATGTCATCACATATGAGTGAAACATCAAACTACAAGTCCAATATCACATTGATCATCTTCTATTGATTATTATTTACTTGCTTGTTTATGCAATGTT
Source organism: Hydrangea macrophylla (assembly GCA_033977485.1). NCBI lineage: Eukaryota > Viridiplantae > Streptophyta > Magnoliopsida > Cornales > Hydrangeaceae > Hydrangea > Hydrangea macrophylla. The sequence continues at coordinate 78,058,637 of CM066984.1, read as the reverse complement.
CATCTCTTCTTACTTCATTTCTTTTTTTATTTTCTTTATTTACTTACTAGTTCATCATCATCTAGATGATGACATGAAGTTTGAGGTGAGTGAATCCTTATGGATAGTAGCTCTTGACCTCAAAAACATGTTTGATAGATGATGATTATAACTTCAATACCACCAAGGTATCCTTGAAGTTATATTCAAATTAAAATAAATCTCTCCAACAATCTTGGAGGTTCTTGGTGATGAGTTTGATGTTGGCATTTTAAGTGGTTATAACCTTCATTGAGTATTGAAAATGTGCTTTCAAAACTTCTATTTCAAAACCCCCTTCTTAAAACCCTCACTTTGATTTCAAGAGATAAACCTTGTTTTCCCAAAATCTTCAAAACAGTGAGTGATCTGAGTTCAAAGATTTCTCTAGAACTCAATAATCAATGTATGAATTCAAGGCCACTTGGAAAGTCTTCCTAACTCATTAGAGAACACCCATGATTTTTGGTTTGACTTGGAAATACTTGAAAATGGTTTATTTGGACCCAAACATTCCTTCCAGACATTCTGCCTCTGCTGACACAGCAGCTTGGTTGACTTCCAACTTATTTTTCAGAAACATTTTCCAAAACGGGTGGTCCTAACTTAATTTTCCCTTAAACTTCAATGTCGTAGGGAACTTTCTGTATAGAATAGGCCTCTAGATCATTGTTTTTCATTTTATAAGATTTTTCAACATTTCAATCGACAGTACGGACTCTGTTTGTGAGTGACCTCTATTGTTTATATGATTTCTCTCAATCTGTGATAGTTATTAAAGATTGTCTTTTTGAGTTGTGTTCTACACACAATAAGGAAGATCTCCATAAAAAGTCATGCATTGAAAATATTCCTAACCCCTCTTTTCAATTTCCAAAAGATCATCTTACTGTTCTGTCCACTATTCACAGCGAGCACACTTTTACTTTCCCCTTTGATTTGATGCTTACATGCACTCCAAATTAGTTCATGTCTTAGGAAGTAGTTCATACTACATTTGTACCTATCCCATGATGATTTAATTCATTCATTCATACACATTCTAGACTTCTAAGTCATTCTAGGAATCCATGAACACAAAGCACACTACAACCTTGGCACATTCTAGGTACATACATTGCATCCATGCAAAGATTTGGGGATTTTGTGAGTCCTAATCTAAGAAGATTATAAGGAATGAACTTAATCAATACGTTCATGTTTCTCTCGATCTAGTCTTCCTTTCTCATCCTTCCCAGGGATTGAGAAATCTTCTTTCCTTAAAGATAAACATGTATCATAATAGCTTGCTAAGCATATTTTGATTTCTTTGATTATATGTTTCAATAACAATTCATGTCCCCCTTTAGATTAGGAAGTCTTGACTATTTGATATATGATTAGACGATTTTTCCTAGGTTTATTTGTGTGATCTTTCACTTTACATTGTATGATATTTGACTTAGATCTTATGAATGATATCTTATCTTTAGATCTTCCATTTCAAATTTTCTTATGTGATGTAATATACTATCATAGTATTAATTATCGAACCATACATAGTATAAGACGATTATTTGGATGCTAATTGAGGCCCATCGAAAGACGGGGCGAGTTGAGGGTGTTTTAGTCGCGACAAAGGCTCCTTCCTCTCTCGTACCAAAACCCCGAGACAAGTTCTTTGGTTATGAAGGGCCGGTGCCCTTTATCCATTTGGGTGAGTCAAAATTAGGTTTCTTGGTTCCTTAAAGACCAAGTGGCGTCTCTGTATCTATTTTCAACAGACCTTTTCTCTCTCTTTTCAAAATCAAATTTCAAACAAAAACAAGCAAGAGGTGGAATCTCGCGTGTCCACAATCTGGCGACTCTGCTGGGGATTTTTATTTTAAAACAAAATAATACAGAGGTTTGACTCATAAGAAGCATCCTTAAAATCATCTTTCTACTGTGTCTGGTTCACCGCATTGCACTTTGCATTTTCCCCCTTTCGACTATGTCTGAAACGCGGTGCTGACATTGTTCAGGTCTTGCTGTGCCAGGGTACAAGTCACAGTTGATAGTGTACCTTCTAAGGTATATCAAAAAGAGTAAAAACCTCCGTACTGTCTCCCTGACGGTATATTGGAACTCTAGTCAACGGACCCTCTTTGACTAGACCCAACCTTTGCATATAGATTCCTGTAGAACCTTTCGTAGGACTGTTCATTTATCTTTTCAGATAGGACAATGTGATGTAACTGCTGTATGCCCTGATGGGATTACCTGTACGGTGTAGACGCTTATGTGGCATGAGGCAGAACCTCTTTCTTATGATTCCCAAGGCAATCACTCACATGTGATCACATTGAGTTGACCTGCCTAGGTACCATGACAAGGATGTCTGCCCCATGCTCACAAAGATATACACCGCAAACCTTGTTTGTCGGTCCTAAGACATAGGAGTATGAAAACCTGCTAGACAGTATGATCATCATCGTCACATATTAACCAGTTTCTCCCAGAAACTCCGTCCATATGTCCCAGATATAACCATGTTAACCAGTTTCTCCCAAAAACTCTGTCCATATATCCCAGATATAACCATATTAACCCGTTTCTCCCAGAAACTCTGTCCAGATATCCCAGATATAACCATATTAACCAGTTTTTCCAAAAAACTCTGTCCATATGTCCCAGATATAACCATATTAACCAGTTTTTCCCAGAAACTCTGTCCATATATCCCAGATATAACCATATTAACCAGTTTTTCCGAGAAACTCTGTCCATATGTCCCAGATATAACCATATTAACCCGTTTCTCCCAGAAACTCTACTCAAATTTCCCAGAAATGCCAGAAACTATGTTCGGATATCCCAGTTTCTCCCACAAACTCTGTCCAAATCAACCAGAAATGCCCAGTCTCTCTTAGAAGCCTCCATAGAACCCTGGAAACCCCTGTTATCCCTTGGTGATCGTACTGGAAAGTAAGGTTGGCACACTCTATATGGTTAGGACCTTAATTGTTTTACTGCTATCTGTTAGAAATAGGAGCTTCATATAGATTAGGGCTTACATCCGCGTGCTTGTCTCATTTGCATACACTATTTCCATCAATCTGCGTGCACTGTCTCGACCATTCTTACACAAGTCACTCCACATCACTGTCTATGTCTGTCTAAATTCATCACTGTAAAAATCTGATCTAGTCCTCTCAAAATCTGTCAGGTCAGTATAGATTCCCAAAGTCAGTAGCTGGGATGCTCGTCATGGGTCAGGAGTTCAGATAATCGTTTGGTCAGAATTAGCCCGACAACTTACTTCAGCATGAATCGAGAAGAGTTAGAAAACAAGGTTACCGAGTTGGGAGCAACCATAAGCCAGTAGTCTGACAGCCTAGCTTAAGTTCTGAAGTTCATGGAAGAATTTAAGCAGCAGCGGCTGCAACCTCCGCTTGGGTTTCCACCACCAGGGTTTGAACCGCCCCCACATGAGAATAACGGGGAGGAAGACTGGCTTCAAGGGGTCCCACCATTTGCATATGAGAAGAAGCTCCAAGAGAAAATGGATAAGGTTGACAAGCTGGAAAGTGTACTGAGAAAAAGCAAAGGGATTGATGATTACATGCTGGACTTGGAAGGCCTTTTCGAGCCTGTTAAGCTGAAGCTAGCGGAAAACTTCAAGATGCCTGCCATTGACCGATTCAATGGGACTGGAAATCCGAAGAGCCATGTAAAGCTGTGTATGAGCATCTTCCAATCTATGGGCTGTACCCATGAGCACCTCACAATGCTGTTCCCACAAACTCGCACTAAGTCTGCACTATCATGGTTCCTTACCTTGGAAGCTTCCAAAACTCGGGCATGGGAAGACATAGTTCGGGTATTCGTTGATCACTACTCCTATAACCAAGAACTTGACGTCACCATCAGGGATTTGGAAACTACTAGGCAGAACAGCAATGAATCCTTCGCTGCATTTCTGAGCAGATGGAAGAACAAAGTGGCCCAAATGACCCACCGACCGATTGAAAAGGAACAGATGAGAATGCTAATCTGAAATCTGCAACCACTCTACCATGAAAAATTGTTTTATCAGTTCATCTCCACTTTGGAAGAGCTGTTTGAAGTTGGGACTCGAATCGAAGATGCCATAAGGGAAGGAATGATCAAAAAAGAAGAGCCTCCGAGTCAGTCAAAAAGGCCCAACTACTCCCGCAATACTCCGGATGTCAATGCCCTTAGTAGTCAACCTATAGCTTATCCTCCTAGGCCATACCAACCTCTCAACCAAGCTAATTCCCCCAATCGATCTTTCCCTAGGAAGCCTCCTCGCAACTTCGCCAAACTAGAAATCCCTCTTTCTTCAGCCTTAGATCGCCTCCTTAAAAAGGGCCACCTCCAATTACTCCAGCCACGAAATACCCCGCTCCCGCCAAACTATGACATGTCCAAAAGATGCACCTACCACCAAGCCCCTGGCCACAACACCGATGATTTCATGCGCCTCCGCCATGATATCCAAGACCTCATTGACCAAAATATCATCGAGCCACCTCCAAAGCAGCCCCATGTCACTCAAAAACCTCTACCAAACCACCAAAACATCAGCCTCATTGAGTCCAACCATGCATCTTTCAACCCTGCTACTTATATCACCCCTATAGGTCAACCTTTACCCCTCATTGACATCCTGAAATCTGTGAGAATTCATCTGATTGACGGAGGGGATGACGAGTAGCAGCAACAGTTGGCTGACGAACAAGACCTATTCTTCTTGGAAGAACATGATCTAGGGGTAGTTGACCTCAAATGGTATGATCCCGACAATGAAAGTGATGCTTCTATCTGGAATGAGCCAGAGAAACCATTTGTGGGGACAGATTACGACTGGTTCAAAGAGCATGGGACTGTAGAAGGGCCTACCCCTATCGAAATTGATCATCTGACTAGGTCAGGCCGTCATTATCAGCCTCCGCAGCCTATCACCGAGGTTATCAAAAAAGGACAAGTCAAAGACAAAGGAAAGGGAAAAATGGACGAGATCATCGAGGAAGACAATGAGTTGATAAAGCAGTTGAAGAAAACCCAAGCACATCTCTCGATGTGGGACATCATGGTAACATCCTACAAGCGTAGGCAAGCTGTGTTGAATGCCCTGGTTGGAATAGAGGTCCCCATTGACGCCGCACCGAAAGATATGGTGACTTTCTTGGGCGCACTTACCCCTGACCCAATCATTACATTTTCTGATGAAGACCAGCCACCGGAAGGATCTGCACATAACAAAGCATTGTATATCACTGTTGGATATAAGGGACAGTAGGTGCCATTTTGTCTGGTTGATACAGGCTCTGCCTTAAATGTTTGTGCCCTAAGGACTACCACCGCCTTGGGGGTCAATGTCCTTGACATCACACCATCTGTGCAATCTGTGAGGGCCTAAGATAACACCAAGAGAAATGTGATGGGAACCGTTTCTCTCCAAATCCGGGTAGAATCTTTGGTTAGCACTGAAGTTTTTCAAGTCATGGACATACCTGCCTCGTTCAACTTGTTGATCGGAAGGCCCTGGCTGTATGTCAACAAAGCCGTATCGTTCACTGTGCATCAAATGATCAAGTACATTCATGAGAAGGAGGTGATAATCATCCTCGGCAATAGTTGGGGTAATGAAGCTTTCCCAAACTACGCTTCCATCTTCGAAGTCCAAATACCTGAGCTAGAAGAAGGAGAAATCGGGGGATTCTTCATGGAAGAAGTCCACATGATCAATGATGAAGATAGGTTCCCCGAGATTCACTCCGCAGTTATCAACATTGTCTGCATAATGAACTACTTCCCTGGAATGGGATTGGACCGACGCCAGCAAGGAATTCAGGAGTTCCCTCAGATCAAAGGGCAACAAGGCACTTTTGGGTTGGGGTACAAGCCCACTGAAGAAGACGTCGAGTTACAAAGGCCATGGAAGAAAAGGGTGAGGAGTCTCCCACCGTATCGCAAAACCTTGAATGGGTAATTCATCAAAGAAGGGGATGATTTCCCCGACTTTGGGTTCCCGGAACCCTGGATCCATCAGGCCACTGGAAAAAGGCACCCTGGGCTGGAAATCTTTGCTGACTGTGAAAGGCCCCCTATCAAGATCCGTTCTATTCCGAAGAAGTTGTGAAAGCCCCGGAGGAAGACTGGTTGAAGTACCTGGACACTGAAGCAATCGAGAAAATGTGGGAAGAATTCGCTGAAAAGAAGGAAGAAAAGAGGGCCGAGAGCCAAGATGATCAGATCAAGCCAACTAAGGAGGGTCTGAGCAACCAGGCTGTAGAGTCATCTGTCTATGTCTCCCTATCCCATGTTCCCCCAGAGTCTGTACTACCAATTATCAAGTCTGTACCAGAGTCGGCTGCTATAGGCCCATCGCTGTCTAATGTAATCACTTCACCTGTCATGAATGAAATGAAAGACGATTCTGCTTACTCCTCTGTGTCTAATACTTGTGAATGCACAGATCCCTCCGAGGATCTCCTAATCGAATTTAAGCAACTAATTGAAAAACCACCTGCTAACGAAACAATCGAAGATACTTTATCAGTTAACCTAGGTGAAACAGATAATCCACAAATTGTGCAAATTGGCTCAACTCTTACTAAAAAAGAAAAAAGAAAAATTGACTCTCTTGCTAAAAGAATTCAAGGATGTTTTCGCTTGGTCTTACGAGGACATGCCTGGGGTCGATCCCGACATTGTCCAATGTCATATTCCTCTTCTCCCCAATTCTAAACCTGTCAAGCAGAAACTGAGGCGGATGAGGCCAGAATGGGCACTCAAGGTTAAAGAATAAATGGAGAAGCAATTCAAGGCAGGGTTCATCATTGTCATCGAGTATCCGGAATGGGTTGCCAATATCGTGCCAGTCCCTAAGAAAGATGGAAAAGTTCGTGTGTGCGTCGACTTTCGTGATCTAAACAAAACCAGTCCCAAGGATGACTTTCTGCTTTCCCATATTGATGTCTTGGTGGATAACACCGCAGGACATGAGCTATTGTCATTCATCGATGGATTTTTGGGGTACAATAAGATTCTAATGGCGCTAGAAGATCGGGAAAAAATGACATTCACCCCCCCTTGGGGAACCTACTGTTATAGAGTAATGCCTTTCGGACTCAAGAATGTTGGGGCAACCTACCAAAGAGCTGCCACCACTCTGCTGCATGATATGATTCACAAAGAAGTAGAAGTGTACGTAGATGACATGATCGTAAAGTCCAAGGACAGAGAAGGACACCTAGTGGCACTGGAAAAGTTTTTTGAGAGGTTGCGCAAATACAAGATGAGATTGAATCCTAAGAAATGCACTTTCGGTGTGACCTCTGGTAAGCTCCTGGGTTTTCTCATCACACAAAGAGGGATAGAGGTAGATCCCTCTAAGATCAAGGCAATCCTAGAAATGACACCACCACGGAATAAAAAAGAAGTGATCGGCGACGAATAGTTGCCGTTTAGAGTTCTAAAAATACGCTTTGTTAGCCCATTTCATGTAGTTATTAGTTATTTTTTAAAAAGTATTGTAAATTTTGTAGGATTTGGAGCTTTACCTTGAAAATGAACAAAAATCCAATGATTAGTGGCTTTGGAAGTCATTCTGGGCTCAAACGGTGATTCCGATGAAAGCTGAATGCGGTAGCAGTCTCAGAAAATTGCATTTTTGACAAAGAATACTTTGGATTTGAGAAATTTCTCCAGATATATAAAATCTAGATCTTCGAGTTACGGACGCGTGGCTTCAAACGGCGAGTCAATCCGAGTTTCGAACGAAACGTTATTGCAATTCTACGAAAGTTGCGCAGTGCAGTAAAAAGGACCTAGCACGAGCGGGCCGCGCGAGCGACCTGTGAAAAAACCAAAAATGCATATTTTATTAAATTAAAGTGCCCAGCGAAGGTGGTTTGTGCATATGACGTCCAGAAACGTAAATATAGCTATTTTAGTACGATTTGGCTTATGAAACCTTCCTAAATCCTTCCAAACTCTATATAAATCCTATTCTAAATCAAATTTAAGGTTACAAATCATTACACATCATTACACAACATTAGATACAGCCAAATACACTAAAATTTCAGCCATTGAAGAGAGGAAAGCAAGGAGAAGAAGAAGAAGACCAAGGATTCTCATGGCCTCCTCCATCAACCTCTTGCTGTTCATCAATTCTATGGCCAACTAAACTCTAGATCTAGGGTTTCAATGAAACCCTAGCCAAGTAATAGGGTTTTATTTATGTTTTTATTTTAGTTTTATTATGTATGGATGATGATTACATGTTCCGAGGATTTTTAGAAATAAATCGTGCTTCTATGAATTAAATCATCACTTTCAAAGTTTATTCTTGTCTTAGATCTATTTTGATTGTGATGTGCTCAATGATCTATGTTTGCTGTGCTTATATAGGTTATTTACATGTAATGGTGCTTAAATTGAATTGTGCTATTGTAGACACCCCATTTTGTCGGCTATCAGATTTAGGAGACCCATAGCTTGGTGGTTCACAATGATCGTAAAAGACTCAAAAAGACTCCTGGAAGTCAGCTCTATCTCTCAGAATGCTCAGAATGACCAAAATGCCCCTAAAAGCCCGAAAACTCCCAGATTTGGTCCCAAAGTTCTGAAAACATGCTATGTCATAAGAAAAGCAATAAAATGAGTTTCTAAGAGAAATCGGGTGAAATCGTCAGCTCCCAGAGACCCCCGGAAGTCGCGGAAGTTCCCGAAAAGTCCCCGTTGACCGGTTTGACCAAGGTTTGACTAGGTTTGACCAAGGTTTGACCAGGTTTGACCAAGTTTGACCAAGTTTGACCAAAATTGTCCAAATTCACCAGAATCATTAGAAAAGTATTAAAATAAGTTTTAAAAGAGAATCGAGCGAAAACGTCGGCTCCTGGGAGCTCCCAGAGGTTCCCAGAACTTCCCGGGAATCCCAGGTTTGACCAGTTTGACCAAGATTTGACTTTGGAATCGGGGCACCGAAACAATTTTCAAATGTTTTTCATGGATACTAGAGGTCAATATCTTTCCAACGGTATATCACACATAATTTCTGGATTTAAAACGAATTTATTATGAATTTCCAAAGGTGAAAAAGGCGATCAAATCGGCTTTTATCGCGAATACCGCAAAACTTTTCAAAGTGACCTATCCCCGAACTTTTTTTTATGTAAAATAGACTCCATTACCTTTCCAACGGTATATCACATCCTCGATTTGGAGTTCATATGCATTTTCTGTGAATTTCGGACAAGATAGGGCCTTTTCGCGAATACCGGAACTTCGGGGGGCCTAAACAGCATTATCCAGACGAAGGGAGGAGCAGTGCCGCCGCGGCACTGGCCCACTGCTGCCGTGGCAGTGGCCCAGTGCCGCCGCGGCACTCCCCTCCAGAACAGTCCATTTTTGTAATTAAGTTTGTGGTCCCATTTTTGATTAATTAAAAGCCAAAACGACATAGTTTTATGATTTCAGATGTTTGGAGCCAATAGGAGTACTTTCTAAATCCCAAAAACACCCCAAGTTGGCCTATCTAAGTGATGACATGAAGGTTGGGCTGAGTGAATCCTCATGGATAGTAGCTCTTGACCTCAAAAACATGTTTGATAGATGATGACCATAACCTCAATACTTCCAAGGTATTCTTGGAATGTATTGAAGTTATGTCCAAAAACAAAATAAATCTCTCCAACAATCTTGGAGGTTCTTAAATGATGAGTTTGATGTAGGTATTCTAAGTGGCTATGATCCTCATTGAATGTTGAAAACATGTTTTCAAAACATCTATTTCAAAACCCCTCTCAATCCCTCTCATTTGGTTTCAAGAAACAAAACTTTGTTTTCTCCAAAATCTTCAAAACAATGAGTCAAAACAGTGAGTGAGTTGAGTTCAAAGATTTTTCTAGAACACAATACTCAACATATGGATACAAGGCCACTTGGAAAGTCTTCCTAACTCATTGGAGAACACCCATGATTTTTGGTTTGACTTGGAAGTACTTGGAAATGGTCCATTTGGGTCCCAACATTCCTTCCAAACATTCTGTTTTGTGCTGTCACAGCAGCTAGGTCAACTTACGACCTCTTTTCCAGAAAACTTTTCCAAAAGGGGTGGTCCTAACTTATTTTTCCCTTAAAATTCAATGTCTTAGGAAACGTTCTGTATAAAATGGGCCTCTAGATCATTCTTTTTCATTTTCTAAGATTTTCTAACATTTCAGTCGACAGTACGAACTCTGTTTCTGAGTGACCTCTTTTGTTTATATAATTTCTCTCAATCTGTGATAGCTATTCAAGATTGGCCTTTTGTGTTGTGTTCTAGACACAATAAGGAACATCTCCATAAAACATCATGCATTGAAAACATTCCTACCCCCTCTTTTCGAATTCCAAAAGATCATGCTACTGTTCTGTCCACTATTCACAGCAAGCATACTTTAACTTGCATTCTTTGATTTGATGCTTATATGCATTCCAAATTAGTTCATATCTTAGGAAGTAGTTCATACTACATTTGTACACATCCCATGTTAATTTCATTCATTCATTCATACACATTTTAGACTTCTAAGTCATTCTAGAAATCCATGTACACAAAACACACTACAACCTTTGCACATTTTAGATACATACATTGCATTCATGCAAGATTTGGGGTTTTTGTAACTCTTAATCCAAGGAGATTATAAGGAATGAACTTGATCACACATTCATGCTTCCCCTCGATCTAATCATCCTTTCTCATCCGTCCCGGGGATTGAGAGATCTTCTTTTTCTCAAAGATTAACATGCATCATTCTAGCCTTGCTAAGCATATTTTGATTTCTTTGATTATTTGTTCCAAGAACAATTCATGTCCCCTTTAGATTAGGAAAACTTGATTAATTGATATGTGATTAGACGATTTTTCCTAGGTTTGTTTGTGTGATCTTCCACTTTACATTGCATGATATTTGATTTAGATCTTATGAATGATATTTTATCTTTAGATCTTCCATTTTCAAGTTTCTTATGTAATGTAATATACTATCATAGTATTAATTGCCGAACCATACATAGTATAAGATGATAATTTGGATGCTAATTGAGGCCCTTCGAAAGACGGGGCGAGTTGAGGGTGTTTTAGTCGCGACAAAGGCTCCTTCCTCTCTCGTACCAAAATCCCGAACCAAGTTCTTTGGTTATGAAGGGCCGGTGCCCTTATCCGCTTGGGTGAGTCAAAATTAGGTTTCTTGGTTCCTTAAAGACCAAGTGGCGACTCTGTATCTGTTTTCAACAGACCTATTTTCTTTCTTTGATTCAAATCAATTTCAAAACAATCTCAAACAAGAGAAGTGGTCCGAAGCCCGGTATCCACAATCTGGCGACTCCACTGGGGAATTTTATTTTTAAAAAAAACAAAATAATATAGAGGTTTGACTCATTAGAAGCATCCTTAAAATCATCTTTTTAGTGTGTTTGGTTCACCGCATTGCACTCTTGCATTCCCCCCCCCCCCCTCCGACTGTGTCTGAAACGCGGCGCTGACATTGTTCAGGTCTTGCTGTGCCAGGGCACAAGTCACCGTTGATACTGTACCTTATAAGGTATATCAAAAAGAGTAAAAACCTCCGTACTGTCTCCCTGACGGTATATTGGAACTCTCGTCAACGGACCCTCTTTGACTAAACCCAGCCTTTGCATATAGATTCCTGTAGAACCTTTCATAGGACTGTTCATTTATCTTTTCAGATAGGACAATGTGATATAACTGTTGTATTCCCTGACGGGATTACCTGCACGGTGTAGACGCTTATGTGGCATAGAACATAACCTCTTTCTTATGATTCCCAAGGCAATCACTCACATGTAGTCACATTGAGTTGACCTGCCTAAGCATCATGACAAGGATGTCTGCTCCATGCTCGCAAAGATATACACCGCAAACCTTGTTTGTCGGTCTTGAGACATAGGAGTATGAAAACCTGCTAGAAAGTATGATCACTGTAACCGTACTTACCAGCTTCCCAGAAACTCTATCCAAATATCCCAGATATAACTACATTAACCAGAAACTCTGTCCAAATATCCCAGATATAACCACATTAACCAGAAACTCTGTCCGAATATCCCAGATATAACTACATTAACCAGAAACTCTGTCCAAATATCCCAGATATAACCACATTAACCAGAAACTCTGTCCGAATATCCCAGATATAACCACATTAACCAGTTTTTCCCAGAAACTCTGTCCAGATATCCCAGATATAACCACATTAACCAGTTTTTCCCAGAAACTCTGTCCAGATATCCCAGATATAACTACATTAACCAGTTTCTCCCAGAAACTCTGTCCGAATATCCCAGATATAACTACATTAACCAGTTTCTCCCAGAAACTCTGTCCGAATATCCCAGATATAACTACATTAACCAGTTTCTCCCAGAAACTCTGCCCAAATATCCTAGATATGACCATATTGACCAGTTTCTCCCAGAAACTCTGTCCAAAATTCCCGAAATATCTTGGAAATCCACGTTATCCCTTGGTGATCATACTAGAAAGTAAGGTTAGCAAACTCTGTATGGCTAGGGCCTTACTTGTTTAGCTGCTATCTGTTAGAAATAGGAGCATCATATAGATTAGGGCTTACATCCGCATGTTTGTCCCATTTGCATGCACTATTCCCCATCAATCTGCACGCGCTGTTTCGAGTCGGTCCACATCACTATCTTTGTCTGCCTAAAGTCGCCACTGTCAAAGATCTAATCTAGTCCTTTCAAAATCTGTCAGGTCAGTATAGATTCCCAAGGGCAGTAGTCAGGGTCTTATTCGTGGGTCAGGAGTTCGGATAATCGGTTAATCAGAATCAGTCCGACAGCTTACGTCAGCATGAATAGGGAAGAGTTGGAAAACAAGGTTACTGAATTGGGAGCGACCATAAGCCAGCAGTCCGACAGCCTGGCCCAGGTTTTGAAGTTCATGGAAGAACTAAAGCAGCGGCGACCGCAACCTCCGCCCGGGTTTCCACCACCGGAGTTTGAACTACCCCCACCTGAGAATAATGGGGAAGAAGACTGGTTTCAGGGGGTCCCACCGTCCGCATACGAGAAGAAGCTCCAAGAAAAGATGGAAAAGGTTGACAAACTGGAAAGCGTACTCAGGAAAAGCAAGGGTATCGACGATTACATGTTAGATCTGGAAGGCCTCTTCGAGCCTGTCAAGCTGAAACTGCCAGAGAATTTCAAAATGCCTGCCATCGATCGCTTTGATGGAACGGGAAACCCGAAAAGCCACGTGAAGCTATGTATGAGTATCTTCCAGTCCATGGGTTGCACCCACGAGCACATTGCGATGCTATTCCCGCAAACTCTGGCAAAATCTGCACTATCGTGGTTCCTAACCTTGGAAGCCTCCAAAACCCGGGCCTGGGAGGACATTGTTCGAGTCTTCGTCGATCATTACTCTTATAATCAAGAGCTGGATGTCACCGTCAGGGATTTGGAAACAACCAGGCAAAGCAACAATGAATCCTTCGCTGCATTTCTGAGCAGATGGAGGAACAAGGTAGCCCAAATGACCCACCGGCCAATCGAGAAAGAACAGGTAAGGATGCTCATCCGGAATCTGCAGCCGCTCTATCATGAGAAATTATTCTACCAGTCCATCTCCACCTTTGAGGAGTTGTTTGAAGTCGGAACCCGAATCGAAGATGCTATCAGGGAGGGGAAGATCAAAAAGGAAGACCCTCCGAGTCAGCCAAGAAGGCCCAACTACTCCCGGAATCCCCCGGATGTCAATGCCCTTAGCGGCCAACCCATGGCATATCCTCCAAGGCCATACCAACCCTCCAACCAGGCAAATTCCTCTAACCGCCCTTTCCAGAAAAAGCCCCCTCGCAATTTTGCCAAGCTAGAAATCTCTCTCTCCTCAGCCCTAGATCGCTTCCTCAAAAAGGGCCATCTCCAATTACTCCAGCCTCGAAATACCCCGCTCCCGCCTAACTGCGATATGTCCAAGCGATGTACTTACCACCAAGCCCCCGGCCATAACACTGATGATTGCATGCGCCTCCGCCATGACATCCAAGACCTCATCGACCAGAATATCATCGAGCCACCACCAAAGCAGCCTCATATCACCCAAAATCCCCTACCAAACCACCAAAATGTCAACCTCATTGAGTCCAGTCCCGTACCCTTCAACCCTGCTACTTATATCACCCCCCTAGGACAACCCTTGCTTTGCATTGACATCCCGGATTCTGAGGGAATTCATCTGATCGGAGGGGAGAATGACGAGTGGCAGCAACAGCTTGACGACGAGCAGGACTTGTTCTTCCTGGAAGAGCATGACCTAGGGGCGGTAGACCTCAAATGGTATGATCCTAACGACGAGAGTGATGCTTCCATCTGGAGCGAGCCAGAAAAGCCATTTGTGGGAACGGATTGTGATTGGTTTAAGAAGGATGGGACTGTAGAAGGGCCTACTCCTGCCGAGATTGATCACCTAACCAGGTCAGGCCGTCATTATCAGCCTCCACAGCCTGCCACCGAAGCCATCGAAAAAGGTCCAGTTAAAGACAAGGGGAAGGGCAAGATGGATGAGGTCATCGAAGAAGACAATGAGCTGATCAAGCAGCTAAAGAAAACCCAAGCACATCTCTCGATGTGGGACATCATGGTAACATCCTATAAGCACAGGCAAGCCGTGTTGAATGCCTTGGCTGGGATTGAAGTCCCCATCGACGCCGCGCCGGAGGACATGGTAGCTTTCTTGGGTGCGCTTACCCCCGACCCGATCATTACATTCTCCGATGAGGACCTGCCACCAGAGGGATCCGCGCACAACAAGGCGTTATACATTACTGTGGGATGTAAGGAACAACAGGTGCCGTTTTGTCTAGTCGATACAGGCTCGGCCTTAAATGTCTGTGCCCTGAGAACTGCCACTGCTTTGGGGGTCAATATCCTTGACATTACGCCAGCTGTGCAATCCGTGAGAGCCTATGACAACACTAGAAGAAATGTGATGGGAACTGTTTCTCTCCAAATCCGGGTAGGATCTTTGGTGAGCACCGAGATTTTTCAAGTCATGGACATACCTGCCTCGTTCAATCTGCTAATTGGAAGACCCTGGCTTCACGCCAACAAAGCTGTATCATCCACTGTGCATCAAATGATCAAGTACATTCATGAGAGGGAGGTAAAGATCATCCTCGGTAATAGTTGGGGTAATGAGGCTTTCCCAAATTACGCTCCCATTTTTGAAGTCCAAATACCTGAGCTGGAAGAAGGGGAAATCGGAGGATTCTTCATGGAAGAAGTTCATATGATCGAAGATGAAGACCGATTCCCTGAGGTCCACTCCGCAGTCGTCAACATTGTCCGCAAGATGAACTACTTCCCCGGAATGGGGTTGGGTCGACGCCAGCAAGGAATTCGGGAATTCCCGCAGATCAAAGGGCAACAAGGCACTTTCGGGTTGGGGTACAAGCCCACTGATGAAGACGCCGAGCTACAGAGGCCATGGAAGAAGAGGGTGAAGGGTCTCCCGCCATACCGCAAGACTTTGAATGGACAATTCATCAAAGAAGGGGATGATTTCCCTTACTTCGGGTTCCCCGAACCCTGGGTCCATCAAACCACTGGGAGAAGGCACCCCGGGCTTGAAATCTTCGCTGACTGCGAGAGGCCCCCATATCAAGACCCGTTCTATCCCAAAGAAGTTGAAAAGACCCCAGAGGAAGACTGGTTGAAATACCTTGACACTGAGGCAATCAAGAAGATGTGGGAGGAATCCGCTGAGGAGGAGGAAGAAAAGAGGGCCAAGAGCCAAGATGATCAGATCAAGCCAACTGAGGAGGGTCTGAGCATCCAGGCTATAGAGTCATCTGTCTGTGTCTCCCAATCCCATATTCCCCCAAAGTCTGTACTACCGGTTATTGAGTCTGTACTGGAGTCGGCTGCTGTAAGCCCACCACTATCCAATGTAATCACTTCACCTATCATGAATGAAATGAAAGACGATTCTGCTTACTCCTCTGTGTCTGACACTTGTGAATGCACAGATCCCTCCGAGGATCTCCCAATCGAACTAAAGCAACTAATTGAAAAACCACCTGCTTATGAAATAATCGAAGATACTTTATCAGTTAACTTAGGTGAAATAGATAATCCACAGATTGTGCAAATTGGCTCAACCCTTAATAAAGAAGAAAAAGAAAAATTAACCCTCTTGCTAGGAGAATTCAAAGATGTTTTTGCTTGGTCTTACGAAGACATGCCTGGGGTCGATCCCGACATCGTCCAACATCATATTCCTCTCCTCCCTAATTCTAAACCTGTCAAGCAGAAACTGAGGCGCATGAGACCGGAATGGGCACTCAAGGTTAAAGAAGAGGTGGAGAAGCAGTTCAAGGCAGGGTTCATCATTGTCACCGAATACCCGGAATGGGTTGCCAATATCGTGCCAGTCCCGAAGAAGGATGGAAAAGTTCGTGTGTGCGTCGACTTTCGTGATCTGAACAAGGCCAGTCCTAAGGATGACTTCCCGCTTCCCCACATTGACGTCTTGGTAGATAACACCGCGGGACATGAGCTACTGTCTTTCATGGATGGCTTCTCAGGGTACAATCAGATTCTAATGGCGCCAGAAGATCAGGAAAAGACGACATTCACCACCCCTTGGGGAACCTACTGTTATAGAGTAATGCCCTTTGGACTCAAGAACGCGGGGGCGACTTACCAAAGAGCTGCCACCACTCTGCTGCATGATATGATTCACAAAGAGGTAGAAGTATACGTAGACGACATGATTGTAAAATCCAAGGATAGAGAAGGGCACCTGGTAGCACTGGAAAAGTTCTTCGAAAGGTTGCTCAAATACAAGATGAGGCTGAATCCAAAGAAATGCACTTTCGGCGTAACCTCCGGTAAACTCCTGGGTTTTCTCATCACACAAAGGGGAATAGAGGTGGACCCCTCTAAGATCAAGGCAATCCTCGAAATGACGCCACCACAGAATGAAAAAGAAGTAAGGGGGTTCCTCGGAAGAATCCAGTTCATCAGCCGCTTCATTTCTAAGCTCACAGCTACATGCGATCCTCTGTTCCGATTGTTGAGAAAAGGGGAGAAGTTCCAATGGGATGACCAATGCCAAGCCGCTTTCGACAAAATAAAAGCTTACCTTCAAAATCCGCCTGTCCTTTCACCACCAATGCCTCATAAGCCCTTATTCCTTTACCTATCCGTCTCTGAAAATGCCATGGGTTGCATGCTAGCCCAAGAAGGAGAAGAAAGCCACTCCGAAAAAGCCATATATTACCTCAGCAAGAGGATGACTGGGTATGAGCTCAACTATTCTACCCTCGAAAAAACATGTTGGGCCTTGGTTTGGTGCACTCGCCGACTAAGGCACTACATGCTGGCCTTTCCGGTTGTGCTCATATCCCGCATGGATCCTCTGAAATACCTTCTCGAAAAACCCGCCCTGACCGGTCGTATATCCCGTTGGTTACTTCTATTATCCGAATTCGATATCAAGTATGTTACGAGCAAGTCGGTAAAAGGGAGAACCGTAGCTGAGCATCTCGCAGAACATGCCGTTGACTCCGAAGAAAGTGGGGACTTTCCGTTTCCAGACGAGAGCATCATGGAATTCAAGGAAGAACAGTGGAAGTTGTACTTCGATGGAGCAGCCAACATGAAGGGATACGGAGTAGGGATGATCCTAGTATCGCCGAGTGGGGACCACACTCCGTTAGCAGTCAAGCTCAATTATAACTCCACCAACAACACTGCTGAGTATGAAGCATGCATTCTGGGAATGGAAGCAGCCTTAGAGCTGAAAGTTCGGAGGTTGGATGTCTTCGGGGATTCAAACCTCATCATATCACAAGCCAGAGGAGAATGGAAAGTAAAAGAAGAAAGGTTGAAGCCCTATCATGATCGTCTCGACCAACTCAAGAGGCAGTTCGAAAGTATCACATTCCTCTACTTGCCCAGGGAAGAGAACCAGCTGGAAGATTCCTTGGCCACTCTAGCTTCGATGATCAAAATTCCTGTGGGAGTCAGGATGATGCCCTTGGTAATTGAGCAGAGGTACGAGCCTTCATTCAACATAATCGCCACAGTCGAAGAAGAAGAGAATGAAGCGCCATGGTATCAGGATGTCTGGGATTTCATAGAAAAGGGGACGTTTCCCCAAGAATCCATCGAGAGAGACAAAAGGGCAATTCGAAGATTCGCAGCGCAATTCATCATTTGCGGCGGGAAACTGCTGAAGAAGGGATACAACGGTCACAACCTGACTTGCTTGTTTGGGAAGAGCTCCAGAAGAATGATGGAAGAAATACACGAAGGGGTATGCGGCCCACACATGAACGGCCACATGCTGGCCAAGAAAATCGTGAAACAAGGGTACTACTGGACAACATTGGAAAAAGATTGTTGCGAATACGTGAGAAAGTGTCACAAGTGCCAGATTCATGCAAATATGATGCATGTACCACCATCCCTTCTGTACAGCATGACTTCACCTTGGCCATTCTCAACCTGGGGAATCGACATCATTGGAGAAATCATTCCGAAAGCCTCAAATGGAAATCGGTACATCCTGGTAGCCATAGATTACTTCACAAAATGGGTAGAAGCTGCATCTTACACCAAGTTGGGGGCCAAGGAAGTGGCCAAATTCATCAAGAGAAATCTCATCTGCCGTTATGGAGTTCCCCATGAGATTATTTCGGACAACGGAAGTCATTTCAAGGCAGAAGTTAGGGATCTGTTCGAGGAATACAAAATCACCTATCACAAGTCGTCGCCATACCGACCACAGACCAATGGGGCAGTCGAAGCTGCAAATAAGAATGTCAAGGCCATATTGCAAAAATCAACTGATACCTACAAAGACTGGCATGAAAAGCTACCATTTGCACTTTGGGGATACAGAACATCGATAAGGACGTCCACAGGAGCGACTCCTTACTCACTAGTGTACGGGATAGAAGCGGTACTTCCGGTGGAGATAGAATTACCATCCCTACGCGTGATGGCAGAGTGTGAAATTTCGGAATCAGATTGGTTGAGAGAAAGGTATGAAGAATTAGCCCTCATAGATGAAAAGCGTCTAGCGGCGGTCGACCATGTCCGAATCTATCAGAAGAGAATAGCCCGTGCTTTCAACAAAAGGGTTCGTCCAAGAAAGATTGTCAAGGGCGACCTTGTCCTTAAGGAGTTGCGAGCTCCGATCTTTGATCCCCGTGGGAAGTTTAAGCCAAAATGGGTCGGCCCTTATATCGTCAAGACTGTTCTTTCCGGAGGAGCAACTTATCTCATGGACCTCGATGGTGTCGAATTCAAAGAACCGATCAACATGGATCGCCTCAAAAAGTACTATGCTTGACTGTCCAATAACCATTCCTTTCAAGCCTTGCCTTGAACTACGCTCGACCTGATTCCCGCTCGGGGATACGTAGGCAACCACATCGGTTCGGTCGCTCCACCAACAAAAATAACCTTTCCTTTCAAAACCTTGGCCCGAACTACGTTGGACCTGATCCCCGCTCGGGGGTACGTAGGCAGACTTTAAAAAAAAAAGAAAAAAAAGAAGGATGGCTCGCTAGGTCGAAAATCCGAAAGGACGCCTAGGCAAAAATTAGAGCTAAATCCAAAGTGAGCAATAACAAAAGAGAGAAAGTAGCTCGCTAGGTCACTTCCTTGGTGCCTAGGCAAAAATTATGAGCACGTGAGGAAAATAAAGTCGCGGTCCTTACCATAACCCAAAAACCACCCTCCACACTAGGGGCAAACTTTGGCCACTCGCCTTGTTTGCCTGAACCTCTTCTAAACTAGGGGCAAACGTCGGTCATCTACCTCGTTTGCCTCACAACCATATATATCCCAAACTAGGGGCAAACTTCGACTACCCGCCTCGTTTGCCTCTAACAACCCCAGCATGCTCAAGCAAGTACCAAAAGCAACAACTAATTGAAATCTCAAGTTACAACATGTTTTCAGAAAGCTAAAATGCATAAAATGAGATTCCCAAAATAACCAAGGTTCACCGATAAACAAACTTTGAATATTACATACGCAGGAATAATCAAAGAAATAAAAGTCTTTCAAAAAGCAACCACATGTTCAAAGACACTTGGAGGAATGAGCAAAATCAGTCAGGACTAGTTTTGTCTTAGTGTCTTTTATTTCTTCAAAGGTCTTTAGAAGTAGGCCTTTACTCGGTCAGTCCAACCATCAATAAAAGCAGCAATAGTGGTAGCTCTGATCCTGGAAGCAAAGACCCTCTCAGTAAACCCCCGGGGAACCTCCTGAACCTGTCCATACTGTCGGGCCAAACGGCGAGGATGATAGAAAGAAGTCTCTCTCAGACCCATCAACCACACTCTCTGGTGACCCCTGAGGCTCGTGGTGATAGCATAGAGGCCCCAACGCCTCACGATCCAGCAAATGTCAGCCTCAGATAAGGTGCTCATCATGCCCACCCAATCGGCAAAGGTATAGTGAGAATGAAGCACGGCTCGACGAAAGTAAACTGGTGGTATACGGCCCGTCCACAGCTGAAGGCGCTCGTAAAGCCAAGCCTGTAACACCAAAGGCGCCCCAGAAAGAAGAGGAGTCCCTTGGTTGAAGGCATTATCCAAACCATTCAGAGTTTCAGCTAGAACCATGGCCGTGGGATTCCTGCTAAGTTTCAGCCCGAGGCACACGTGCACCAAGTCAATGGAAGTGCTCGAGAACAGGAAGTGCGAAGTCATGCACAATACTAAAGCGGCCCCACGGGAAGCATCATACACGCTGGGATTCCCAGGACTGGCGTACCGGACAATAATAGAAGCAATGTTGAGAACCTCACCTTGAATCAGCCGGCGGGAAATAGTGACAGAGCAATTCAGGTATTCAGCCAAGGCTCGCGTAGGGCTGAGGGTATCAGCAGAAGGGAGAATCAAGTCAGAGTCAGAATCATAGCCGAGAATAGCGCAGAACTCCTCAAACACAGGGCATATCTCCAGGCCATTGAAGTTGAAGACATGATTCACCGGGTCCCAGTGACCAATGGCAGCACGCAAGAATTCAGTGTTCAGGGTCATCTGGCAAAGAGAGAATAGCTCGGTCAAGCCGTAGCTAAAAAGGTTGATCCGCTCCACGCCATCCGTAATGTTCAGCCAAGCTGTGAGGTGGGCGGGATCATACAAAGCCATATTTTCTGTCGCGGCTCTAGCAAAATTCAAAATTTCGACAGCACCTCCCCGTTTCACGGACTATCCCACCTGCAAGGCAAAAGCACTCACTATCACAAAACTGCCCATCGCAGTAACATCCAGCAACCACAATGCACATATATCAACAAGCACACAACTGCGCCTCTAAACCGGAAGATATCCGGCCTAGGAGGCAAAACATCATAATACTCTGTCAAAAGGTCACAAATTGTGCTACACATCGTCCTACACTGTCCAAATAATCATATCCTCAGTACAACCCGATCGAAAACAGAAAAAGAAAATAAAAATAACAATTCTCGCTTGGGAAGCCTCAGTCCTCCTCTTCTTCGTCCTCCGTCGGACCGCCCGGCGTGTATGTCGGCGACGGCCTCCTCCTGCCACCTCTGCATCTTGGACCTGTCCTCGATGAGCCAGCCCCGCCTCCACGGTACTGCACACACAAATAAAAATGAGGGCAATCAGTAAGGGAACAAAAAAAAAAGTACAAAAACAGAGTCGAGTCAGAGACTTACCAAGGACGCCATCTGATTGGCGGCAAATTGCCGCATACCATCCATCTGTCAAAATAAAAAATCTAGGGTTAGAACCTTATAACCTTAAGAAAGTACAAAATTAGAGACATACCCGGTGGTCTCGTGTAAGAACCAAGGACCGTAGGCTAGCCGCCAAGGCGTGACCCTCCTCAGCGTAACTCCAAGGAACATTGAGGACGCCCGCTGGCTGAGTAGGGTACCCACATGTGACTCGTGGCACCTCCATCATTTGGGGAGTGCCAACAGCGCCTAGAACATTGACGGTTCAATCCCAAGGGGGGATAGGGTCGGGAGCCTGAGGAGCTTGCCTCCTGTACATCTCACGAAGCTGAAGGCACAGAATAAGTTAGGAAAAGATAAATAAAAAACATGGACAATGAATATAAACAAAAAAATACAAAAAGAACTCACCTCTAGGAGTGGGAAGTTAGGCATCAAGAAGCGGCCGCGGTAAGCCTCGTAACCGGTCTCAGAGAGAAAATGGTCCCAGACATCAGTGCCAGCCAAGGCCGCCAGCAGAGCATCACCAGAGAGGTCACTAGCATCCATCACGGGAGGATTATGAGGAACGCGATACCGAGAACCACCAACCACCTGCCGAGAAACCCGCTCCCCAAGGAACCACTGCCTACACTCGGTACTCTCCAGCAGAAGGCGGCAAGAGGTAAGAGATTTAACCGCTTGTATCTCCTCTGGGGCGGCATAAGCGACGCCCTCCCAAGGCGTCCAATCAACACTAGAGGCCGTCAACTCAGTTAAGAAGTTTCTGAGCAAAATAATCCGGTGGGCCCCGCTCTTCACCCCAACAACGTCCCTCCGCCATCTCAAACCTCGTGGGAATAAAGGCACAGGAGCCATGCCATCC
This sequence comes from Hydrangea macrophylla, assembly GCA_033977485.1. Classification (NCBI taxonomy): domain Eukaryota; kingdom Viridiplantae; phylum Streptophyta; class Magnoliopsida; order Cornales; family Hydrangeaceae; genus Hydrangea; species Hydrangea macrophylla. Next base: position 78,036,000 of record CM066984.1, on the reverse strand, counting down.
TCATCCTCGCCTGATTCATCCGCCGGGGAAGGAGCCAACATCTTCAAGTATTCAAAACTCCAAAGCTGCGCAGACAAAGGAGAAATCAGAACAAATATGGAAATCAAAAAGATGGAAAAATAAAAGGAGAAACAGTGCGTACCTCCCAAGCTCGCCAGAATCCCCCAGTAGATTTAACATCGCCCTGAGAGACCTCCCCCATATGCTTGTAGAGATGGGCCAGGGCAGCACCGCCCCAATTGTAGGAGGGGATCTCATCAATGGTCGTCAGGCAAGAAAGGAGCCTCAAGCTCACCCGGTCGTTCCTTGTCGCAAAGATGGAGCACCCGAGGACATACAGAAGATAAACCCTCAAAAGCTGGGAATTGTTCAGATTGTGATTACCTCTACCATAGGCCCGGTAAAGCCAGCCGCAGGGGAACCAATGCCTCTCCAGGTTAGGGGGGACAGCCCCAATCAACATCTCCACCGCCTCCGGGTCAATCTCATAAAAATAGTCCAGAACCAGGCGCTTCCCGCCGACCCTCAAGCCCGTGATCATGGAGAAATCAAAAGGCGTCATAGTCATCTCTCCGAACGGCAGGTGGAAAGTGTTGGTAGTGTCCCACCACCTCTCGGCCAGTGCATAGAAGTGAGCCAGATCATTGCTACTTTTCTAAACCAAGCGGACGAAGCCTCCGAACCCGGCATCATCAACCATCCTCTTAACGGTGGGCGAAAGCTGGGTATACCATAAGAAGGCATGGGCAAGGCTACCATGGCCTTTCAATGCCACTTCCGGCACCTGCACACAACAAAGGCGACAAAAGATGCACAAAATCACTATTCACGACCCGAGAGCCGAATTCACAAAATCCACATTTGAGCACAAGTCGAGCTTCTAACGGTCTCTAAGTGCACGCTATGGCTTACAAAACTAGCATAGTACATGAAAGTGGTCCTAAAAAGTCGAAAGTTTCACATACCAAGCTCGCTAGAGCCGCGGCCGAAAGATGGCATTGAGGGTCCTGTAAAATCAAGTCCGGAGCTTGCACCTCGGCCTTCATCCGTCCTTTGGCCTTCTTAGACGGTCTCCTTGAGCTCGAAGCCATGGATCTACAAGAAAAATGGAAGTCACATTTAAACTTTCTTCTTGAAAATTTGGGCAAACCAAAACACCAATCAAAAATCCAACTACGGGGAAAGATTACTCACCTGAGCGCGCACAAGCTGCGTTTTGATGAATTTTGGCTCCAAAAACGCCCCAAAATGGCCAAGAATGAGCTTCAAAAGCTCAAAAACCCGAGATATACAAAGTTAAAGTCCGGCCACCCAGTGCCGCCGCGGCACTGCTCCCCGTGGGCCCCGCTTCGCTCCGTTTTACCCCGTTCTGGCCCGTTTTGGCCTTTTTCAGCCCATTTTTGGCCCCGATCAGCCCCGATGGCCCATTCCAATCGAGATTTATGAGGTTTTACCCCAAGTAGACTAAAAGTTGTCAGAACTACCTCCAGCAGGCAAAAACTAGGAAAAATCGGCTCCCAAAGACCCGAATCGGTCGTTTCAGGACAACCGTCGCGAATTTCGATCAAACACGAGAATTCTGGTAACGGATCCTGGTTCCCGATCAAAGAAAGAGATTCCCCGAGAACCCTGCATCATCCTCCAAGGACAAAAGCAGACAGATACCAGCTCCCGGAGACCCCGACAGGCTCTCTTGGATTGAGCACCGAAAGAGATTCCCCGAGAACCCTGCATCATCCTCCGAGGACAAAAGCAGACAGATACCAGCTCCCGGAGACCCCGACAGGCTCTCTTGGATTGAGCACCGAAAGAAATTCCCCGAGAACCCTGCGTCATCCTCCGAGGACAAAAGCAGACAGATACCAGCTCCCAGAGGCCCTGACAGGCTCTCTTGGATTGAGCACCAAAAGAGATTCCCCGAGAACCCTGCATCATCCCCCGAGGACAAAAGCAGACAGATACCAGTTCCCGGAGACCCTGACAGGCCCGTAAGATTCGATCAAAAGGAGCAGTTGAAGAGAGATCCTAAAAAGTATCGCTTCATCCCCAGCAGATTCAGATTAATCCTCAGCGGATTTGTACACCGTCAGTTCAAATCACAGTAGTCCATTGTCGACTCGTCATCTCGATGCAAACATCGTCGGTCCATCGCTCTCATCACACCATTGGGGCTTCCATGTTCATCATATGACGTCCCAGGATTTCACGTTCGTCCCGTGACTTCTATGTCAGTCTCTTAATTTCCAGGGCCCCTGTGTCCGTCGGTTATTTGCCAAAAGACATCTTCGATCATAGTCCTCTGAGACCCCACACCCAATTACGTTTGTTTACGAAGCACACTTCCAGAAGTTTGCCCCTAAACCCGGAGTTTTCTAGACTTCAATGCCCTTATCTGAGTCACCCACCACGTCACAATCGCAAACACTAGCACAACACCAGCCCACTCGGAGTGGCACACCCCATGGCACCTGCTCATTCTAGGATCAGAAAACTAGGCATGATAGGACTCATGTATGAGATCATATCACATCCACGCATTGCATATCATCCTCATATAGCATAGCATCCGCCTGATTGTTGTGTATGTGCATATGTGATTTATCCCTTTGTGTCCTGAACTACGTCCTGGTCTGATTCCCCTTGGGATACGTAGGCAGCTCACGCGGAGCACGACCAGCATCATCCTTCCATCTTTTGCAACGCTGTTTGTCCTAAATCTATAGCCTCCAAAAAGTCCTGTCTCTTCAAAACTTTGGCACTCGCTTGCGACATGCGTTGCCTCGCAAGTTCATGCCAAAGAGGGGCAAACTGTAGACACCCCATTTTGTCGGCTATCAGATTTAGGAGACCCATAGCTTGGTGGTTCACAATGATCGTAAAAGACTCAAAAAGACTCCTGGAAGTCAGCTCTATCTCTCAGAATGCTCAGAATGACCAAAATGCCCCTAAAAGCCCGAAAACTCCCAGATTTGGTCCCAAAGTTCTGAAAACATGCTATGTCATAAGAAAAGCAATAAAATGAGTTTCTAAGAGAAATCGGGTGAAATCGTCAGCTCCCAGAGACCCCCGGAAGTCCCGGAAGTTCCCGAAAAGTCCCCGTTGACCGGTTTGACCAAGGTTTGACTAGGTTTGACCAAGGTTTGACCAGGTTTGACCAAGTTTGACCAAGTTTGACCATAATTGTCCAAATTCACCAGAATCATTAGAAAAGTATTAAAATAAGTTTTAAAAGAGAATCGAGCGAAAACGTCGGCTCTTGGGAGCTCCCAGAGGTTCCCAGAACTTCCCGGGAATCCCAGGTTTGACCAGTTTGACCAAGATTTGACTTTGGAATCGGGGCACCGAAACAATTTTCAAATGTTTTTCATGGATACTAGAGGTCAATATCTTTCCAACGGTATATCACACATAATTTCTGGATTTAAAACGAATTTATTATGAATTTCCAAAGGCGAAAAAGGCGATAAAATCGGCTTTTATCGCGAATACCGCAAAACTTTTCAAAGTGACCTATCCCCGAACTTTTTTTTATGTAAAGTAGACTCCATTACCTTTCCAACGGTATATCACAACCTCGATTTGGAGTTCATATGCATTTTCTGTGAATTTCGGACAAGATAGGGCCTTTTCGCGAATACCGGAACTTCGGGGGGCCTAAACAGCATTATCTAGACGAAGGGAGGAGCAGTGCCGCCGCGGAAATGGCCCACTGCCGCCGCGGCAGTGGCCCAGTGCCGCCGCGGCACTCCCCTCCAGAACAGTCCATTTTTGTAATTAAGTTTGTGGTCCCATTTTGATTAATTAAAAGCCAAAACGACATAGTTTTATGATTTCAGATGTTTGGAGCCAATGGGAGTACTTTCTAAATCCCAAAAACACCCCAAGTTGGCCTATATAAACACCCCATTACTCCTCATTTTGGGGGAGTCAAATGCAAGTTTAGAGAAAGTTTGGGAGAGAAAGTGTAGAGATAAGGTTAGAGTGGAGAGAAAAGAAGCTTTCTTCTTTGATTTTTCAAAACAAAAGTGAGTTCTAACTTTGTTTTTACTTCATTACTTCCATTTACTTCAACATTCAATACTCCCAACCACCATTTTAGTGAGCATTCAAGAGTGTGGAAGCTTCTTCCATGTCTAGTGTCATTACATATGAGTGATACACCAATCTACAAGTCTCATGCTTCATGAATATCATCTATTGATTATCATCTACTTGCTTGTTTATTTATTGTTCATCTCTTCTCATCCCATTTCTTTTTATTTTCTTTATTTACTTACTAGTTCATCATCATCTAAGTGATGACATGATGTTTGGGGTGAGTGAATCCTCATGGATAGTAGCTCTTGACCTCAAAAACATGTTTGATAGATGATGACCATAACCTCAATACTTCCAAGGTATTCTTGGAATGTATTGAAGTTATGTCCAAAAATAAAATAAATCTCTCCAACAATCTTGGAGGTTCTTAAATGATGAGTTTGATGTAGGTATTCTAAGTGGCTATGATCCTCATTGAATGTTGAAAACATGTTTTCAAAACATCTATTTCAAAACCCCTCTCAATCCCTCTCATTTGGTTTCAAGAAACAAAACATTGTTTTCTCCAAAATCTTCAAAACAATGAGTCAAAACAGTGAGTGAGTTGAGTTCAAAGATTTTTCTAGAACACAATACTCAACATATGGATACAAGGCCACTTGGAAAGTCTTCCTAACTCATTGGAGAACACCCATGATTTTTGGTTTGACTTGGAAGTACTTGGAAATGGTCCATTTGGGTCCCAACATTCCTTCCAAACATTCTGTTTTGTGCTGTCACAGCAGCTAGGTCAACTTACGACCTCTTTTCCAGAAAACTTTTCCAAAAGGGGTGGTCCTAACTTATTTTTCCCTTAAAATTCAATGTCTTAGGAAACTTTCGGTATAAAATGGGCCTCTAGATCATTCGGTTTCATTTTCTAAGATTTTCTAACATTTCAGTCGACAGTACAAACTCTGTTTCTGAGTGACCTCTATTGTTTATATAATTTCTCTCAATCTGTGATAGCTATTCAAGATTGGCCTTTTGTGTTGTGTTCTAGACACAATAAGGAACATCTCCATAAAACATCATGCATTGAAAACATTCCTAACCCCTCTTTTCGAATTCCAAAAGATCATGCTACTGTTCTGTCCACTATTCACAGCAAGCATACTTTAACTTGCATTCTTTGATTTGATGCTTATATGCATTCCAAATTAGTTCATATCTTAGGAAGTAGTTCATACTACATTTGTACACATCCCATGTTAATTTCATTCATTCATTCATACACATTTTAGACTTCTAAGTCATTCTAGAAATCCATGTACACAAAACACACTACAACCTTTGCACATTTTAGATACATACATTGCATTCATGCAAGATTTGGGGTTTTTGTAACTCTTAATCCAAGGAGATTATAAGGAATGAACTTGATCACACATTCATGCTTCCCCTCGATCTAATCATCCTTTCTCATCCGTCCCGGGGATTGAGAGATCTTCTTTTTCTCAAAGATTAACATGCATCATTCTAGCCTTGCTAAGCATATTTTGATTTCTTTGATTATTTGTTCCAAGAACAATTCATGTCCCCTTTAGATTAGGAAAACTTGATTAATTGATATGTGATTAGACGATTTTTCCTAGGTTTGTTTGTGTGATCTTCCACTTTACATTGCATGATATTTGATTTAGATCTTATGAATGATATTTTATCTTTAGATCTTCCATTTTCAAGTTTCTTATGTAATGTAATATACTATCATAGTATTAATTGCCGAACCATACATAGTATAAGATGATAATTTGGATGCTAATTGAGGCCCGTCGAAAGACGGGGCGAGTTGAGGGTGTTTTAGTCGCGACAAAGGCTCCTTCCTCTCTCGTACCAAAACCCCAAACCAAGTTCTTTGGTTATGAAGGGCCGGTGCCCTTATCCGCTTGGGTGAGTGAAAATTAGGTTTCTTGGTTCCTTAAAGACCAAGTGGCGACTCTGTATCTGTTTTCAACAGACCTATTTTCTTTCTTTGATTCAAATCAATTTCAAAACAATCTCAAACAAGAGAAGTGGTCCGAAGCCCGGTATCCACAGCTATCAAGTATCCGAATAGTACATGCCTAGATTAGACGGATTATACCACAACCCTAGTTTAGTGTGGGATAATTCGTGCTAACCGGAGATGGATTATGTTGGTGCTTGAACCATAGTTATTTTCTTGAAGGAGGAATTGGGCTTGTAGCTACAATTTCCCATTATCATCCAACTTAATAAGCTAAAGTAATTCATAAATACCCTTATTAGGAAGCTAGTGGTGGATTTGCAATCCTAGGTTCCTTAAAATTATTATAAAAATAACTATTTAATTGCTTTCATAATTTAGATTTACTTTTATTGTTATTAGTTTAATTAAAATTAAATCCAAAATCCATTTTCTGAATTAACTAAATTTAGGTTTAAAACATTAAAGTGCGTAGTATTCAATCTCTGTGGGTTCGATCTTTACTTCCACACTGCAAATCTTTTGAAAGTAAAGCATAAGTTAAGCATACTTTTATATCTTGATTTTGACAAGATCAAGAAGTGAGAGGGTTTCTTGTAAGAGTCCAATTTATCAGCCGCTTCATTTCTAAACTCACAACTACATGCGATCCTTTATTCCGATTGCTGAGAAAATGAGAAAAGTTCCAATGGGATGACCAATGCCAAGCTGCTTTCGACAAAATAAAAGCCTACCTTCAAAATCCGCTTGTCCTTTCACCACCCACTCCTCATAAGTCCTTATTCCTTTACCTATCTTCTCCGAAAATGCCATGGGTTGCATGCTACCCCAAGAAATGGCCCTGACTAATCATATACCGAAATTGCCCTTTCCACAAAACGTTGATGAACCATCAAATTTTCCAAAGAAAGGGTCAAAAATGGAAGATATACTCGAGGTGTTTAAACAAATTAAAATCAATATTCCATTCCTCGATGCTATAAAACAAATTCCCGCTTACGCTAAATTTCTTAAAGACCTTTGCACTCAAAAACGTAAATTGCGTAGTCATACTCCGAAAAAGGTCTTTCTCACGAAAAAAGTAAGCTCTATCTTTCAACACTCACCTCCAAAGTATAAGGATCCTGGTATGCCAACTATTTCATGTGTCATAGGCGACACTATAATCCATAGGTCTCTCCTTGACTTAGGAGTTAGTGTTAATCTCTTACCTTATCACGTTTATAAACAACTAGGACTAGGAGAACTTAAGCCTACGGCCGCTATTATTCAATTAGCGGATCGTTCCGTCAAAGTACTTAGAGGAATCATCGAGGACGTCTTAGTTAAAGTTGATCAATGTTTTTATCCTGTCGATTTTATGGTCCTTGACACTGAACCTGTCCTAGATGCTAGGAAGCATACCCCCTGTTATTCTTGGTCGTCCATTCTTAGCCACCGCTAATGGGCGTGTCAATTGTCGAACGAGGGTGATGAAAGTGTCATTCGGGAATTTGAACTTAAAATTAAACGTGTTTAACGCTGTCGATCAACCTCCCAAAGACGATGATTATCTATATATAGAGGGTAGTGAGGTTATACGACAAATTGAACCTACTAATGCACTACACATGGGTAAGGAGAATAATATAGTGAGTAATGAGAGGATGAATGCAAATAACCTGGACCCTAACGATGAATTTACTCGGAAGGAGAGAAATCGATGTGAACATGAGCAAGATGAACCGTTAAATGAATTGACTCATAGTGACGTTATTTCTTCTTATCACCGAACTCTTCCTGATATCCTTAGGAGTACAAAGTCTGATTTTCAGCCTCCATAAAATCTTGAGCTAGAATGGTCTAGCTAAAGACATAAAAGATAGCGCTTCTTGGGAGGCAACCCAAGCTTTAATTCGTTTCTTTTACCTTCTGTTTTCCGTACCTGGTTAGTTATTTTCTTTTCTGTTTGTTCTTTTCAGTTCTTTTCATTTAAGTTTGTCTTTGTTTAGATAGTTTTGTTTCTATTTGTTTTCTTTTCATTACGTTCTTTTACTTATAGTTTAGTTTCTAATTAAAAAAAAACTTATATGTTAGTTTTTATTATTTATTTGTTTGTTTAATTTTCTTTTGTTAAGTATTAACAGGTGAAATAGTGCTCCGTTTGGAGTAATTAAACTTTGATTCCATATTATTGTATGTTCACCTGGTTTGTGTTTGCCGAGATCGAGGTATTATCGTTCCTTCTTTACGTACTTTCCTTTCTTTCATTTTATTGTTTCATTGGGGACAATAAAAGGTTTAGGTTTGGGGGTATGCACACAACATGCACATTATTATGCACTAATTTTTAAAATTTTTTGATTCCTGTGCTTAAATAAACGATGATTATCGACATTTTTGCAATGTAAATTTGATACTTCTTGTTATAGTACTTGGATTGTTATAGAATGATAAACAAGAGAAGATGTTGTTAAACATTTGCTAATGTCATGATGAAACGTTTTAGGTCATGTATCGTTCGGAATCAGAGTTTTATATCATAGATTTGCACACAAACCTATGCACTGCACGTAGTCGCTTGAATACATGTCTGATGTGAACTATAATATGATTCGGATTTCTAGATAACACAAGGTGGAGACTAAACCCAGTGAGCTTTTTAGCCTATCTTTTCTGTTTTGAGGGTTATAAATACACATTGTGTTTGTCGAATTTCATTGAAATAGCGCATCTACTTGTTGTTTAGTCTCATTATTTTTGTTTTGGTTGATAGTCAAGTTAAAATATTTGTTACCATGCTAAATAATCTTCCGTCGTAAATGTCGAAGAACCATATAACCATAGGACATGATTTTAGGCCTTCTTTATTTTCCACCCTTTTGACTTTTATCCTATCTAGATAAATGATAAATTTCCTTAGTTCGCCCTTTGAGCCATTAAAATGTCATTTTTTTTTTAATTACCATTATCCTATTTTTGCTCCAATTTGGCCAACTTGGAGTTCACCCCTAAAAGATTGATCAACTTTTAGTGGTGTTAAGGCGATGTGTGATTGAGAAGAAAAAGAAAATAAGATGATGTTTGGGTAGTTGCCTTGGTATTCAATAAATATTCATTTCAAAAGCAATGAGGAAAAGAATAGAGAAAAGAAAAAGAAAAAAAAAAGAAGAAGGAGAAATTTTTTTTTTGAAAGGAATGAAAAGAAGGGAATGAAAAGATGAAAGTTGGTAGAAGAGACGAATGAAAGAAATCGAACATGCCTTACAATACCATTATGAAAACTACCTAATGAATCATTTCTATCCTTTTTCATTACCTGAGCTGCATTACAACCTTTGAAAAGTCCTATTTGATCCTAGGAAACATGGTTTGGATATGAAAATGATGGGAGGGGGATTAAAACATGGTAATGATTATTTTTTCTTGATTATTGACATCCTATCCATGAGACTACTGTTCTTTCGTGTCATGCGTCTTTTTTGAGTCATATGTGAGCATTTCTCGTTTTGAAAATATATTTCCTTTACTCACATATTTTAGAAAAATTACACCTGTTTCTGAGTGTTTCATTTTAGAGTGTAATTGACATTGTGAGATTCGTAGTCGAGACATAGTTAATTGGTTATCCGAAGTATATTCCAAGTTCATGACATGCGCGTGTTCATTTGACTACCATATCACACAGGTGCAATTGTATGAGGAACTCTATTGATTTATACGATGCATGCAAAACGGGGGTATTTGTAAAATTCAACCGCGCTAAAAGGAAGAATTGTATTAGTTTTTATCACAACTTCCCGTTTTATCTGCGATTTGCATTGCAAGGCTAATTTTCATACAATATGATTAATCTATGACAAGTTGTATTATTTTAGCTGTTGTTGGTGCAGATCACTGCTGTGTGGACTAAACAGATGAACATCAGAATAAATGGAATGCTGGAATGAAAACAAAAGAAGTCAAAGCTGAAATGTGGAGCTCGATCGATCTAAGAAGGTTCGATCGATCGAGAGTTCGATCGCTTGAAGAGTGTTGAAGCGCTTGAGGCTTAAGGGTTCGATCGATCGAGAGCAGTTCGATCGATCGAACGGGGTATTTCCAGTAACATTCGTGTGCGCAGCAGATGCGGGTTTTAACCCTAGTTTCTTAGGTTTTCTTATATATATGTGTATTGTACACGTCCAGAGGACGCCCACTTTACATTTTTTTTACAGTTTTAGAGAGAGAGATAGAGTGTTTTGTGTTTGGTTTTGTAGGTTTTGCATTGAAGTTTCATTTGTGCGGTGGATTTCTTAAGTTTAATACAAGTATCTTCTGTTCCAGGTTATCTATATATTGTTTATTTAGATTCTGCACTTGGTAGTCGTAGTTTAATCGCTCATCTTATAGTATTGCATGTTAAATATTTGTAAAACCATAATTTTTAGATTTTCCATGAAAAACTCGCAACCAAACAAGGTGTTAATGTTTGTTTACGTTAAATATCAATCTGTGACGTCCCAGACGATGTCTGAGTAGTCCCAGGTTGGGAGAACACGATGAAACAGTGATCTCCAGCTTCTGCCATGCAGCAGAATAATCGCTGTGTTCGATCGATCGAAGTTAGTTCGATCGATCGAACCAGAGACAGTCAATCGATCGAAGTCAGTTCGATCGATTGAGGGATGAAGGTCTTCGATCGATCGAAAGCGCGTCGATCGATCGAACTCCCTGATTCTTGAGGATGTTCCCTGCAGTATTCCAGGACCTTTTTGTTTTAAGATTTGTTATCATTCTGTCCCAAAAAATGCTCAGTCTGTCAAAACAGTTTTTAAAACTAAGGCCCTAAGGCATTTTCTTTCAATACATTTTGCAAACCATCTTCAATGCTAACACCATTGAGGATGCGAGTCTTAACTATTGGATTAAACCGCTTTTACGTATTTTAATTTAATTGTGATGATATGGTCCCGGTCATGAAAGGGCCATGGATTCTCCATCTTTAGAGGAATACGAAAAACTGTGGGTAATGTACTCCTTTGTGCTTCAAGGCAACTGCATGGTAGATAGTTAGATTACTGTGGATTCGTGTAATCCCAACACTTTCTTCTTAAAGTTAAACATCCTAATTTAGAGTATTGTTTTAAGTAGCTAGTTAGATAGTTAATCATTTTCCTTAGTAATCTTAGCTGTGGAACTTCGTGTTCCGCACCATTGCTTAATCTTATTCATTTTATTTTGCTTTCTTTTGAGGTTAGTCTAATTCAATAGGTCAACACCTTCCCTGTGGGATCGACCTGGTCTTACCAGATATTACTTGCACGTCTACCTACACTTGGGTATTGCACAAGAGCGCACAACTATTTAGTCGTGTCAAGTTTTTGGCGCCGTTGCCGGGGAAGGCGACGATCAATTCTTTAGATTACCTCGGTCTCTCTTCATCTCTTTCTATTTTTACTTTCTCTTCTTTTCAGTTCTTTTGGTAAGCACTCACCCTAGGGACTCTCCCAGTTCATGTCCAATAATTCTATTGAAGGAATTTTTGGAAATCCTTTCTACTTGTCTGACTCTGATAGTTCCATCAACCCGATAGCCACTCCAACTGCATCAATGGATGATCATCAGAGCGAAAATGGTGACAATGTTGTGGTACCAAATGATGAGGCACTCCGTCCTCTTTGCGATCTCATGCAACCAGAACATGCACCTACACCCTCTTGCATTCAAATCCCACCGCATAATGGCGAATTTCAGTTTCGCAATGGGATGATTCAAGTGCTTCCCACCTTTCATGGGATGGAAAGTGAGAAGGCGTATTTACATATCACTGACTTCGAGGATGTTTGCAAAACACTCTCGCAAAATTGTCCTAGGGAGGTGACGCATTTAATGCTTTTCCCCTTCACTTTGAAAGATAAAGCGAAGGCGTGGCTCCACTCCCTAAAACCAAATTCAATTTTCACCTGGCATGCGATGAGCACTGCGTTTCTGAAGAAATTCTATCCTACTCGCATGACCACAGACCTTCAGCGTCAAATCAATTCCTATAAACAAAAGAGCAATGAAACCTTCACACAAGCGTGGGAGCGTTTCAAAGATTTGCTTCTCTCGTGCCCACACCATGGGTTTGAGAAATGGCGAACTATCAGCTTCTTTTATCAAGGATTGAATGGTGAAACAAAGAAGTTGGTGGAAACGATGAGCTCTGGACCATTTCTGCGTAAAAACACTGAAGAGGCTGAAGCTCATTTCGAATGGTTAGCTGAATACGCTCATGAATGGTCAAATTCTGACAATGTCTCACGCTCACAGATATCCTGTGTAGAAGAGAAAAGCCTATACCAGCTAACCAGTGAAGATCACCTCATGACTAAGTATGCAGAGCTAGCAAAGAAGGTAGAAGAGTTAAGCATGAAAGGAGAGAGCTCTAGGCAAGTCTTGCCTGAGGAACCATGTGGCACATGCAACATGTTGGGACATACAACTCAATATTGTCCTAATGTGCCATATTTTCAAGAGCAAGCCCCTATAGAGATGAATGCCATGCAAGGTTTTCGAGGGGCGGGGAATTCCAACAATAACTTTCAAAGTAACAATAGATGGAATCACCCCGGTTTTGATCGGAGAAATAATGCTGGGACCCAAAATCAATATCAACAGCAGCCCTACAACAATAATCAATATCAAGGGCAAAACAATAAGCCGTTCCAGCAATACAATCAAAACAGAACCAATAATTACAATCAAGCTCAACCCTCCAATGCACCACAAACCAATACCTATGTGCCACCGCACAAGAAGGTACAAGAAGAAGAGCCACTTGCTAATGCCAATCTAACGCAGCAACTCATACAGATGATGAGTAGAATGTCTGCCACATTAGAAAGGATAGATGCACGGTAAGAGGGCTCCGGAGGAACATTCCCTGCCCAACCACTTCCAAATCCAAAGGGACATAACAATGGTCCTAACAATCAAGAACATGCTAAAGCTGTGACTACATTGAGAAGTGGAAAAATCATAGAGAAAAGCATGCCTCGGTCCACTCCCGAAGTGTACAAAGAGGAGGAAGTGGTGGATGAAGAAGTTGAGCTACCATCTACTCAAGAGGAGGAGCCGTCTACTAATGACGAGGCAATAAAGGTAAACATTGAAGCTCCTAGAGTAGAAGAAAAAGTTGAGCGAAGGCCTGGGAAGGAGTCTGTTAAGGAGGAACCACCAAAATGCCCTTTTCCTGCACCTTATCCTCAACGGTTGAAGAAACCCAAGAATGAGACCAAGAATCAGGAGTTTTTGGAATTGTTCAAGCAGGTAAAAATTAACCTTCCACTCCTAGATGCTATAAAGCAAGTGCCGGCCTATGCTAAGTATCTCAAAGATCTATGCACGGTCAAGAGGAGGCAAAGCGTGAAAAAACATGCGTATGTCGCGTGCCAAGCCAGTGCGATCATTCAAAATGAGTTGCCTCCAAAACTCAAAGATCCCGGTACACCTACTGTCTCATGCAGAATTGGGAATCAAAAGATAGATAACGCACTCCTCGATCTAGGAGCAAGCGTGAACCTGCTGCCATTTTCAGTTTATAAACAGCTAGGGTTGGGTGAACTCAAACCCACCCGAGTCGCTTTGCAATTGGCAGACAGATCTGTGAAGTACCCTAGAGGGGTGTTGGAGGACGTCCTTGTCCAAATAGACTCTTTTGTCTTTCCGGTTGATTTCGTGATATTGGACACAGAACCTGTGTCTAATCCTGGTGCGCATATCCCGGTTATTTTTGGACGTCCATTCCTCAACACCATTGATGCCACAATCAAGATTAGAACTGGTATCATGACTATCGTATTCGGGAACATGACGTTGAATATCAAGATCTTTTCTAATCCCCGACCTGAAGAATACGATGATGAGGAAGAAATCCATTACATAGACACGGTCATTGAAGATGAAGTTGACTTGGTCGACTACAAAGATCCTTTGGAAGTTGTGATGACTCAATTTGGCGATATCTATCAGCCTGCAGAGTCCACCCCATTGGATGCTGACCTGAACCAGACGTGTCTTATGATGGATACGATAGAGGAGGATAGAGCCGATTGCATGTGGGTACAGCCATATGAACAACTGCCTCCTAAAACCAAGTTGGTAATGCCCTCTAGTTTCCAGTTTCCGGAGTTAGAATTGAAGGAGCTTCCCAAAGAGCTAAAATACGCATTCCTAGGGACTGGAAAAACTTATCCTGTGATCATTTCATCTGCTTTAACTCATGAACAGGAAAGTAAGCTAGTGGAAATGCTTACCAAGCATAAGGATGCTATGGGATGGACAATTGCTGACCTCAAAGGCATAAGCCCATCCATATGCACGCATAAGATATATCTGGAGGAAGACGCTAAACCCTCAAGGCAAATGCAAAGGCGTCTGAATCCCAACATGCAAGAAGTAGTTAAAAAGGAAGTGCTTAAACTACTTGATGTTGGGATGATATATCCGATATCTGATAGTCCTTGGGTCAGTCCTACCCAAGTAGTTCCAAAGAAAGCAGGCATAACAGTCATCCCGAACAAAGATGGGGAATTAGTACCAACACGCATCCCCACTGGATGGAGGATGTGTATTGACTACAGGAAGTTAAATACTGTGACCCGAAAGGACCATTTTCCTTTGCCATTCATGGATCAAATGCTAGAACGTGTGGCGGGTCACAAGTATTACTGCTTCTTGGATGGATATAGTGGATATAATCAAATTGAAATTGCTCCTGAAGATCAGGAGAAAACCACATTCACTTGTCCATTCGGTACTTTCGCCTACCGACGAATGCCGTTTGGCTTATGTAATGCACCGGCTACCTTTTAGCGGTGCATGCTAAGCATCTTTAGTGACATGGCCGAAAACATCCTTGAAGTCTTCATGGATGATTTTTCAGTGTTTGGCCATAGCTTTGAAGATTGCCTCAGCAATCTCGAGCAAGTTCTAATGAGGTGTGAGGACAAACACCTAGTCTTAAATTGGGAGAAGTGTCACTTTATGGTGACTAAGGGAATAGTCCTCGGCCACATAATATCCGATGAAGGCATCCAAGTGGATAAGGCTAAAATCGACATAATCTCAAATCTACCTGTCCCCCGTACAGTGAGAGATATCCGTTCATTCTTGGGGCATGCAGGTTTTTATCGTCGATTTATCCAGAATTTCAGTGCAATCTCTCGACCCCTTTGTCAACTTCTTGGTTAAAGATGCACCATTCGAGTGGTCAGAGAGTTGCCAAAAGTCCTTTGAGGATCTAAAAGAGCTCCTCACCTCCGCACCTATAATACAGGCACCCGACTAGAGTTTGCCTTTTGAATTAATGTGCGATGCTAGTGATTACGCCATTGGCGCAGTCCTAGGCCAGAGAAAGGACAATAAGCCATATGTGATATACTACGCCAGCCGAACTTTGAATGACGCTCAAATGAATTACACTACCACTGAGAAGGAGCTGCTGGCTGTAGTATTCACCCTGGACAAGTTTAGGTCTTATCTGATAGGGTCACCAATCGTCTGTTTTACAGATCATTCGGCCCTCAAGTATCTGCTGTCAAAGAAAGACGCTAAACAACGGCTTATTCGCTGGATACTCTTACTCCAAGAGTTTGATTTAACAATCAAAGACAAGAAAGGAGTAGAGAATGTGGTTGCGGATCATTTGTCCCGGTTGACTTTTGTTGACAACACTGAATCCCAAACCATTAAGGATGAGTTCCCAGACGAACAGCTACTGGCAGTAAGTAGTCTGCCTTGGTATGCTGATATTGTAAACTACCTCGTCACGGGTGAAACACCAACTCATTGGTCGAACCAAGATAGGAAACGGTTCCTCTCTTTCGCGCGCCATTTCTTCTTTGATGACCCATACCTTTTCAAGTACTGTGCTGATCAGGTCATCAGGTGCTGCATCCCCAATGAGGATATAACCGTAATATTAGCATCATGCCATTCTGAGGCATGCGGTGGCCACTTTGTGTCACAAAAGACAGCACAAAAAGTCCTACAAAGCGGGTTTTACTGGCCCACAGTCTTCAAAGATGCTTATTCCTTTTGTAAGACATGCCAACGCTGTCAAAAGCTTGGAACTATCTCTAAAAGGAACTCTATGCCTTTAACCCCTATCATTACAATTGAGATATTTGATTGTTGGGGCATAGATTTTATGGGTCCATTTCCCAAGTCGAATAACTATGAATACATACTCCTTGCTGTGGAGTATGTATCGAAATGGGTAGAAGCGATACCAACGAGACGAAATGACCACCGAACGGTCATGTCATTTCTCAGAGAGCATATTCTGTCTCGTTTTGGTACTCCGAAAGCTTTACTAAGTGACCAAGGCAAGCATTTCTGCAATAGACCCTTGGAGTCACTTCTCAAGAAATACGGAGTCCATCATAAAATCGCTCTTGCTTATCATCCACAGTCAAATGGGCAAGCAGAATTGGCTAACCGAGAAATCAAGCATATTCTCGAAAAGACGGTTAGTTCCAATCGAAAAGACTGGGCATACAAATTGACTGACGCATTATGGGCATACCGTACTGCTTATAAGACGAATCTTGGTATGTCCCCGTATAGACTGGTTTACGGGAAAGCTTGCCACCTTCCTGTTGAAATTGAACATAAAGCTTATTGGGCAACGCGCTCATTGAACTTTGATATTCAAGAGGGGGGTCAGCTACGCAAGCTCCAACTTACAGAGCTAGAGGAAATACGACGCGATGCGTATGACTCTGCGAAGTTGCATAAGGAAAAGTTGAAGGATCGCCACGATCGTACGATTTTTCGTAAATCATTTGAGCCGGGGCAGAAAGTCTTGCTGTATGACTCTCGCCTCCATCTTTTCCCAGGAAAGCTCCGTTCCCGTTGGACAGGCCCGTTCATCGTAAAAACTGTTTTTCCACATGGGGCGGTTGAGATTGTCAATCCAAAGAACGATGATTGTTTCAAGGTCAATGGCCAAAGATTGAAACCGTTCTTGGAGAACTTCCACTCTGAAGTTGAGCACATCCAGCTGGATGAGCCCAGCTATTCTCATACTTAAAAAATCCAAAGTGAAGTTCCAAATTGTTGTTGTATTTCTTTTCTTTCCTTGCATTTTAGTTTCTCTCTCTTTTGTTTCTTTTTGGTTTTCGTTCTTTATTTCGTGTTTGTGATCTAGTTCTAATCCATTATACCTTAAACCACTCTGTTGCAGGTGCATAGATGCGAGGTGATGATGTTCATTCTGTCGGTTCTTGGGCTGATTCAGAATGTCGTTGTGGTACCTGGACTGAGGGTGAACTCACACTCTGCCCCTTGCTTCATCAAGATCCTGAAGCTCATTCTCTTATTGATGCTGCTCAAGGGTACATTCCATATCCACCAGCCCTCTTGGACATCAATCCATACGAAAATATGGGATTTCAGGATGACGATGATGTGGAGGAAGATGAAGACCTGTACATGGGACGAATGGTGGATGATGCGCTCATGGCCCAATGGGAAAATGATGATATGTTGGAGCCATGGGAAGATCATGACCTCCAGGATGTCGTCTCAGACCGCCACAATGCCGTCTTTGTTTTCGTAGACGATTTCCTTGTTCCTGAGTTGGTCCCATACCGCTATGTGCACCTGAGCTTCTTGCTATTCAGGCTCCAATGCCCCCTACCAGCCAGTGCATTTTGGGAACCTATGCCAATAGTGAGGTTGGAACTTGTCACATTTCTTTGTATTTTTTTTGTTTCTGTTCATTGTTTTCTTTTCGTGTTAATCCGTGTTTCTTGTGTTCTGTTATTTTAATTTCGGTTTGTTGTCTTTTGTCCAGGATTGTCACTATGTTCCTAAATGGTATTCCGGTATTCCTCCCACATCAACTGATTCATGGTCTTGGGCCCTACATAAGGCCCCCACACAATCCGCCGCAAGAGGACGGTCCGTTGCGAAATTATACCCCTTTATCCATGTCTCCATCCGGATCACCTTTTGCGTGGGCTTTCAATTCTTTGGAGACGCCAGACTTGGTTGATGATGTCCTTGCTGCTTTTCGATTGTTTTGGGAAAGGGAATCATCGAGTTTGGACTTCACTTCGGAAGATTCGGCGGGTTATGAAGAGATTGTGGAAGAGGAAATCTTTATACTCGAAGATTAGTGCTGCATTTAAGTTGTTTTTGTTCAATTTCATCTTTTGTTTTATCAACTGGAGTGTAATCCTTGACAAAATGTTATTGGTTTTAGTTTAATTTTTGGTTTTCTTTAGTTAAATAAGGTTTTAACCACAGTTGGGGATAATAATGTTGCAATTTGGATGCAAGTATAAGGTTTTATTTCTATATAAATTGCAATTTTCTAGTCTGAGGATGAATTTTTGTTCTACATGCCTGTAATTCAACTGCTTTTCAGTCTCTCTGTATGTCCAGAATTGTTTCTGATAGTTGGGGGTGATGTGTTTATGTTTTCCATGGAATTCAGAAATTTTTGTGTTCGATCGATCGAACTCATTTCGATCGATCGATCGAAACCTGGAGGTTCAAGCGCTTGTATTTTTGTGTTCAATCGATTGAGGGATTTGTTTTCGATCGATCGACCATAGTTCGATCGATCGAACTAAGCTTTTAAACGAAGCGTCTTCAGAACACTTCTTCAGTCCCTCACATTCACTCTCGAGCGATCGAACACAGACGAGGGGGCGACTCGGAAATTTTCGATTCCTTGCACTCAATAAGACGCCTAGACCATCCCTCTAATCATCCTCATCGTCCTCTCAACATCCCCTCCACCTCCACTGCGTGTTCTGCACCGAGGTAGGCCCCACTTGTTTTTGTCCTTTATTTCTTTAGTGATTGTGTTAGAAAATCCCAAGGGGGTGTCCCCTTGGTCTTAGGAGTTCCTTTTGATAGTCCTTTGTTTATGCATTTTTTGGTTTCCTTAGCGTTTCTGCGATCACTGCACACCGCTGTGTTCGATCGCTCGAACTGGATTCGAGCGATCGAAGGGGAGATGTTCGATCGATCGAACAATGTTCAAGCGATCGAAGCCTACTCCAGTTCAATCGATCGAACCCAGTTCAATCGATCGAACTCAAGCAGTGGCAATTTTGTTTCTTTTTTCTCCCTGTTCTTATCTGTGTCATGTTGTGTCTTATTTTCAGGGCTGCCATATGAATCCAGTGACGGGCTACCATAAGTCCAAGCCCCTCAGCCTTATTATACCAGATCCGGTTCCCGCACATGGGTTCCGGAATGACGAGGATAGGCTGTGGTACGAGCGGCACTTCCAGACGAGGATGGTGATGGTCGAGCGCCCTATTGAGTATGTCTGGACAGAGAGCCCATGGTTCCTGACGCGGATCCGTTCTATGCCTCACTGGTTCCATCTCCTTTCATTGGCCAAGAGTGTCAATCTATCCTGGATTCGCGGTGCTTGTGCGACTATGATCCGCGACCCGGTTGCACCATTCACCTACCATGCCTTCTTCCGGAGTCGCTCATTCATTATCAGTCCAGCTACTGTTTCAGCCGTGTTGGGGGTACCAGAGGTACCTGATTATGTTTGCCCCCACCGGCCTGATGCACCAGTGACCCCACCATCCACTATTATCCGTGAGCTCACTGGAGGCGCTGTTCCGTCTTGGGATGGCGATGCTTTGATTGAGGACCATTTTCTCACTGATGGCTACCACATGATCCACTTGGTCCTCAGTAACTGCCTCCTAGTGACTTCTTATCGAGAGAAGATCGCGGCTTGGTATGCGCGAGTCTTATATGCAGTGGGGACGGGACAGCCAGTCTGCATACCACGCCTCTATATTGACTTTATGGTCCACCCCACCCGTTTTATCTCGTCTAAGAAGCACCTGAAGGGTGCTTGGGCTATTCAGAGGGTGATGGCTGAGGCCGGTTTCCCCGTGCTTGCTGGCGATGATGTTCGCCCTTCTCCCCGCAGATTTAGCGAGGCGGCTGCTCGCCGCTCCGACGCTCAGAAGAGGAAGCGAAAGGGAAAAGGGAAAGCGAAGATGAGGGGGAGGAAGAAGAGGCAGGGTGGGTCGGACACGGAGGCGGGAGCTTCAGGGACACCCACCGAGGTGGAGGAGCTTGATTCTGATGATGATGAGGATGATCCGATTGCTGCGGTTCGGCAGTTTGAGCTGCGACAGCGGTCGCAGACTCAGGCCCAGGGAGAGTCTTCTTCTTCTGTGCCTCTCCCGACGGTTCACGAGCTACTATTGGAGGAGAGAGAGGCCAGGATTAGACTCGAGGGCCGGATAGACCATCTCCAGACTTTGCTGGAGTCCATATTGATTCAGATTGGGGTTGATCAGGCCGTTCACTCTACTCAGCATCCATCGATGGCCCCGTCTGCACCACCTACTACTGATCCATCATCTGCTGCTACCCCGGACACCGTTACTACAGGTCCATCCACTTCTTCTGCTGCAGCCGATCCACCACTTGCCGATCCATCTGCTGCAGCTCCTGCTACTACCTCGTTGCCGCCTGCTCCTATCGATATCCCTTCTGATGTAGCTGATGATGCACCGTCCGGGGTCGATTAGTTTTAGTTGGGGAGGTGGTGTTTTTGTTTTTTTTGGTTAGTTGTTGTCCTATTTTTGGGTATGGTTTTGGTTGGATGGACTGGTTGGTTGTTTGGTTGGACTATTTGGTTGGTTGTATCTATATTGACAGTTTTTATCCCTGTTTTTATTTTATTTTATTCTGTTCATATTACAGTGGTTTAGATTGCTTGGATCATGGTTTTTAGCGTGTTACTCTTATCTATTGATCCTGTTTGTTTTGGAGATTGTGTTCTGTTTTTTCTATGCTAGGTTGCGTTGCTTGTGATCATCAATTTGCTCCATACAGGTGATACCCATCTATTTTATTTATTGAAAATCAACTTCTGGGGACTTTGTTGTTTTCAGTTGGGGGTAGGAGATAATAGATAGGTATACACCCGACACCCGTAATGATCAGGTTTTGCAATTAGATATGTTTTAAATTTAATGAGAACACAGTCTGTTAAAATTTTGAAAATTTTTAATCGTATTGTTAGAATAACTCTGTATAATCTCTCCTGCTTGTTGATTAGACAAGGACACATTTGTAGTATTCTCATCTTTTTATGGATTAAATCCACGCGTTTTCTGTATCACTGAAATGAATTGCATTTGTAAAGCTATTTATGTACCCAATACTTTTACGCACTAATTGGCAGCTATGTAGAAAACCTGAAAATTGAGTTAATATGAATATTGTGCGAAAAGAACAAGTAGTGGAAGCTAATAACCCTTTGTGAGCTATTGAGCCAATCGTCATTTCTGAGGGGATTCTCATATATTGCCGAATGGTCTTTCTTGCATATACTTGGTGAATTCGTTGTTAAGTCTCAGTTTTCTTTAAAAGTTTTGACTGTTTGTTAGAGGAGAACGTTCAGGATTTACCAATTACACTCAATGAACACTTAAGTGCTAAAAATTGAAAGTTGAGAAAATGATTCAAGCCATCGTTTACCCATTCTTTTACCTGATATAACTTTCACCTACATTCATTGAATTGTTTCATCCCTGATCCCACACCAATTAAATATTTCCAATGTAATCACAAGAATCCATACCCTTGATCTATACCTTGACCTCATTGAGCCGTTTGATATATTTGTTGAGAATGAGTCATCAAAGTATGTGAAATGGAAGAAAGTAGTTGTGGGATATTTAAAAAAAAAAATATATATATATATATATATGAAAAAATGATGAATGAAGGAGAAGAAAAAAAAAAAAAGCATACGAAATGAATGGGAGATTGGGTGGAGAAAAGAATGAAGAATAAAAAGAGAAGTTGAAATTCGATCACATACTAAAAAGCACACTCTTCTCTACAACACTTTCCCCCTACTAAATAAAAGCCGCAAGTCAAAGTCTTGAAGATTCTCAATAATTGATTTGAACATGGAAGTATGAGTTGAGTTATCCACGGTATTTCGCTCCTCTAGTAAGTAGTGTTCCATTCCTGAGACTATACACTCTTAAATGTCCGTTTTTCATAGAGTCAAGTATGAACGCATTAGCACTTATAATATCATCCTTATCAAAGCTTTCATACGATGTGTGATCATTGTAAAGCAAGTTTCTGAGAGACGTTCTTTTTGAGTGTGACCAATGTGAGAATTGAGCTAAAACTGCAAGTTTTTCAAAGTACAATAGTCTAGATAACTCTTAATAGGGTTGGACGCATAGTTGTTAATTTCACACACACACGGGTGCATGATGGTAATACATTTGTTATATTTTATTTGGTGATATAAGGGAGCATGTGGGTCTCTTTCATGGGTTGATAGAGGATAGTATATTATTGTGGAGCTTAATTAACAATTGAATGGAAGGGGGGATTCTACAAGTTATTCTAAATCTTTTTGAGCTTAAAATTGGAGAATTTTGTGGGTATATTCACTGCAAACCCTCACGAGACAACACTCGTCCACTAGGGGGAACCTAGGGGTTTAACGGCTTGTTGCATTTGCTAAATGCAACCGCGATTCCTGCGAAAGTGAGTTAGGATTTTTCTTTCTATCTTAGTTTAGGTTGTTTTTAGTTTTTCTTTGTTTTCTTAGTTGTGGTAGTATTAGTTTAGGAGTTTGTATTTTATTTTATTTTATTTTTGCTTTATCGCTAGGGACTAGCAATAAGCTAGTTGGGGGTTGTGCAAAGCGGGGGTATTTGTAAAATACAACTGCGCTAAAAGGAAGAATTGTATTAGTTTTTATCACAACTTCCCGTTTTATCTGCAATTTGCATTGCAAGGCTAATTTTCATACAATATGATTAATCTATGACAAGTTGTATTGTTTTAGCTGTTGTTGGTGCAGATCACTGCTGTGTGGACTAAACAGATGAACATCAGAATAAATGGAATGCTGGAATGAAAACAAAAGAAGTCAAAGCTGAAATGTGGAGCTCGATCGATCTAAGACGGTTCGATCGATCGAGAGTTCGATCGCTTGAAGAGTGTTGAAGCGCTTGAGGCTTAAGGGTTCGATCGATCGAGAGCAGTTCGATCGATCGAACGGGGTATTTCCAGTAACATTCGTGTGCGCAGCAGATGCGGGTTTTAACCCGAGTTTCTTAGGTTTTCTTATATATATGTGTATTGTACACGTCCAGAGGACGCCCACTTTACATTTTTTTTACAGTTTTAGAGAGAGAGATAGAGAGTTTTGTGTTTGGTTTTGTAGGTTTTGCATTGAAGTTTCATTTGTGCGGTGGATTTCTTAAGTTTAATACAAGTATCTTCTGTTCCAGGTTATCTATATATTGTTTATTTAGATTCTGCACTTGGTAGTCGTAGTTTAATCGCTCATCTTATAGTATTGCATGTTAAATATTTGTAAAACCATAATTTTTAGATTTTCCATGAAAAACTTGCAACCAAACAAGGTGTTAATGTTTGTTTACGTTAAATATCAATCTGTGATGTCCCAGACGATGTCTGAGTAGTCCCAGGTTGGGAGAACATGATGAAACAGTGATCTCCAGCTTCTGCCATGCAGCAGAATAATCGCTGTGTTCGATCGATCGAAGTTAGTTCGATCGATCGAACCAGAGACAGTCAATCGATCGAAGTTAGTTCGATCGATTGAGGGATGAAGGTCTTCGATCGATCGAAAGCGCGTCGATCGATCGAACTCCCTGATTCTTGAGGATGTTCCCTGCAGTATTCCAGGACCTTTTTGTTTTAAGATTTGTTATCATTCTGTCCCAAAAAATGCTCAGTCTGTCAAAACAGTTTTTAAAACTAAGGCCCTAAGGCATTTTCTTTCAATACATTTTGCAAACCATCTTCAATGCTAACACCATTGAGGATGCGAGTCTTAACTATTGGATTAAACCGCTTTTACGTATTTTAATTTAATTGTGATGATATGGTCCCGGTCATGAAAGGGCCATGGATTCTCCATCTTTAGAGGAATACGGAAAACTGTGGGTAATGTACTCCTTTGTGCTTCAAGGCAACTGCATGGTAGATAGTTAGATTACTGTGGATTCGTGTAATCCCAACACTTTCTTCTTAAAGTTAAACATCCTAATTTAGAGTATTGTTTTAAGTAGCTAGTTAGATAGTTAATCATTTTCCTTAGTAATCTTAGCTGTGGAACTTCGTGTTCCGCACCATTGCTTAATCTTATTCATTTTATTTTGCTTTCTTTTGAGGTTAGTCTAATTCAATAGGTCAACACCTTCCCTGTGGGATCGACCTGGTCTTACCAGATATTACTTGCACGTCTACCTACACTTGGGTATTGCACAAGAGCGCACAGAAAAATTCTCGTGTCAATGCATGTGCTTGAGATTGTTTTTCATGATTTAGGTGGATGTTTCATTATGTTTCTTTATGTTCGTTATACTATTTCAAATCTTTGTTATATGATGAAGGAGTATTCAATATTATATTCTTCATTTTTAATAAAAATTTTCTTTGTATAAGTTAATAAAGATGGTTGTGGGTGACTTGTTTATGAGAACCCTCACGAGACTTCACTCGTCCGACTAGGGACACCTAGGGGTTTAAAAGGCTTGTTGCATATGCTAAATGCAATCGTAATCCATGAAAAAATGGAGTAGTATTTGTAGTAGTAGTTTGATTTTTCTTTTCTTTGTGCTCGAGGACTAGCGAAGTGTATGTATGGGGTGTGATCGGCGACGAATAGTTGCCGTTCATAGTTCTAAAAATACGCTTTGTTAGCCCATTTCATGTAGTTATTAGTTATTTTTTAATAAGTAATCTAAATTTTGTAG
Organism: Hydrangea macrophylla; assembly: GCA_033977485.1. Classification (NCBI taxonomy): domain Eukaryota; kingdom Viridiplantae; phylum Streptophyta; class Magnoliopsida; order Cornales; family Hydrangeaceae; genus Hydrangea; species Hydrangea macrophylla. Next base: position 78,011,208 of record CM066984.1, on the reverse strand, counting down.
GATTTGGAGCTTTAACTTGAAAATGCACAAAAATCCAATGATTAGTGGCTTTGGAAGTCATTCTGGGCTCAAACAGTGATTCTAATGAAAGCTGAATGCAGTAGCAGTCTCGGAAAATCGCATTTTTGACAAAGAATACTTTGAATTTGAGAAATTTCTCTAGAGATATAAAATGTAGATCTTTGAGTTACGGACGGGTGGCTTCAAACGGCGACTCAATCTGAGTTTCGAGCGAAACATTATCGCAATTCTACGAAAGTCGCGCAGTGCAGCGAAAAGGACCTCGCGCGAGCGGGCCGCGCGAGCGACCTGTGAAAAAACCAAAAACGCGTATTTTATTAAATTAAAGTGCCCAGCAAAGGTGGTTTGTGCATTTGACGTCCAGAAACGTAAATATAGCTATTTTAGTACGATTTGGCTTAGGAAATCTTCCTAAATCCTTCCAAACTCTATATAAATCCTATTCTAAATCAAATTTAAGGTTACAAATCATTACACATCATTACACAACATTAGATACAACCAAATACACTAAACTTTCAGCCATTGAAGAGAGGAAAGCAAGGAAAAGAAGAAGAAGACCAAGGATTCTCATGGCCTCCTCCATCAACCTCTTGCTGTTCATCAATTCTATGGCCAACTAAACTCTAAATCTAGGGTTTCAATGAAACCCTAGCCAACTAATAGGGTTTTATTTATGTTTTTATTTTAATTTTATTATGTATGGATAATGATTACATGTTCCGAGGATTTTTATAAATAAATCGTGCTTTTATGAATTAAATCATCACTTTCAAAGTTTATTCTTGTCTTAGATCTATTTTGATTGTGATGTGCTCAATGATCTATGTTTGCTGTGCTTATATATGTTATTTACATGTAATGGTGCTTAAATTGAATTGTGCTATCAAGTATCCGAATAGTCCATGCCTAGATTAGACGGATTATACCACAACCCTAGTTTAGTGTGGGATAATTCGTGCTAACCGAAGATGGATTATGTTGGTGCTTGAACCATAGTTATTTTCTTGAAGGAGGAATTGGGCTTGTAGCTACAATTTTCCGCTATCATCCAACTTTATAAGCTAAAGTAATTCATAAATACCCTTATTAGGAAGCTAGTGGTGGATTTGCAATCCTAGGTTCCTTAAACTTATTATAAAAACAACTATTTAATTGCTTTCATAATTTAGATTTTCTTTTATTGTTATTAGTTTAATTAAAATTAAATCCAAAATCCATTTTTCTTAATTAAATAAATTTAGGTTTTAAACGTTAAAGTGCGTAGTATTCAATCTCTGTGGGTTCGACCTTTACTTCCACACTGCAAATCTTTTGAAAGTAAAGCATAAGTTAAGCATACTTTTATATCTTGATTTTGACAAGATCAAGAAGTGAGAGGGTTTCTTGGAAGAGTCCAATTTATCAGCCGCTTCATTTCTAAACTCACAACTACATGCGATCCTTTGTTCTGATTGCTGAGAAAAGGAGAAAAGTTCCAATGGGATGACCAATGCCAAGCTGCTTTCGACAAAATAAAAGCCTACCTTCAAAATCCGCTTGTCCTTTTACCACCCACTCCTCATAAGTCCTTATTCCTTTACCTATCTGTCTCCAAAAATGCCATGGGTTGCATGCTAGCCCAAGAAGGAGAAGAAAGCCACTCCGAAAAAGCCATATATTACCTCAGCAAGAGGATGACTGGGTATGAGCCCAACTACTCTACCCTCGAAAAATCTGTTGGGCCTTGGTTTGGTGCACTCGCCGACTGCTGCACTTCATGCTGGCCTTCCCGGTTGTGCTTATATCCCGCATGGATCCTCTAAAATGCCTCCTCGAAAAACCCGCCCTGACCGGTCGTATATCCCGTTGGTTACTTCTACTATCCGAATTCGATATCAAGTACGTTACAAGCAAATCGGTAAAAGGGAGAACCGTAGCTGAGCATCTCGCAGAGCACGCTGTTGACTCTGAAGAAAGTAGAGACTTTCCTTTTCTGCACGAAAATATCATGGAAATCAAAGAAGAACAGTGGAAGTTGTACTTTGTTGGAGCAGCCAACATGAAAGGATACGGAGTAGGAATGATTCTAGTATCACCAAGTGGGGACCACACTCTGCTGGCAGTCAAGCTCAATTATAACTCCACCAAAAACACTGCTGAATACGAAGCATGCATTCTGGGGATGGAAGCAGCCATAGAACTGAAAGTTCAGAAGCTGGATGTTTTCGGGGATTCAAACCTCATTATATCGCAAGCTAGAGGAGATTGGAAAGTAAAAGAAGAAAGGTTGAAGCCCTATCATGATCATCTCGATCAACTCAAGAGGTAGTTCAAGAACATCACATTCCTCTACTTGCCTAGGGAAGAGAACCAGCTGGCAGATTCATTGGATACCTTAGCCTCGATGATCAAAATTTTTGTGGGAGTCAGGATGATGCCTTTGGTAATTGAGCAAAGGTACGAGCCTTTGTTCAACATAGTCGGCGCAACCAAAGAAGAAAAGAATGAAACACCGTGGTATCAGGATGTCTGGAACTTCATAGAAAAGGGGATGTACCTCCAAGAGTCTACCGAGAAAGACAAAAGGGCAATTCGAAGATTCGCAGTGCAATTCATCATTTGCGGTGGGAAATTGTTGAAGAAAGGGTACAATGGTCACAACCTGACTTGCTTGTTTGGAAAAACTCCAGAAGAATGATGGAGGAAATACACGAGGGGGTATGCGGCCCGCACATGAACGGTCACATGCTGGCCAAGAAAAATGTAAGACAAGGGTACTACTGGACAACATTGGAGAAAGATTGTTGCGAATACGTAAGAAGGTGTCACAAGTGCCAGATCCATGCAAACATGATGCATGTACCACCATCCCTTCTATACAACATGACCTCACCTTGGCCATTCTCAACCTGGGGAATCGATATCATCGGTGAAATTATTCCGAAAGCCTCAAATGGGAATCGATACATTTTGGTGGCTATTGACTACTTCACAAAATGGGTAGAAGCCGCATCCTACAGCAAGTTGGGGGCCAAGGAAGTGGCCAAGTTCATCAAGAAGAATCTGATCTGTCGCTATGGAGTACCCCATGAGATCATCTCAAATAATGGTAGTCATTTCAAAGCTGAAGTCAGAGATCCGTTTGAGGAATACAAAATCACTTATCACAAGTCATCACCATACAAACCACAAACCAATGGAGCAGTCAAAGCTGCAAACAAGAATGTCAAGGCCATACTGCAGAAATCGGCCGATACCTACAAAGACTGGCATGAAAAGCTACCATTCGCATTTTGGGGATACAGAACATCGATAAGGACGTCCACAGGAGCAACTCCTTACTCACTAGTTTATGGAATGGAAGCAGTACTTCCAGTCGAGATAGAACTACCGTCCCTACGTGTGATGGCAGAATGTAAAATTTCATAATCAGATTGGTTGAGGGAAAGGTATGAAGAACTGGCTCTCATAGATGAAAAGTGCCTAGCGGCCGTCGACCATGTTTGAATCTATCAAAAGAGGATAGCCCGTGCTTTCAACAAAAGGGTTCATCCGAGGAAAATTGTCCAGGGTGACCTTGTCCTTAAGGAATTGCGAGTCCCGATCTTTGATCCACGCGAAAAGTTCAAACCCAAATGTGTCGGCCCTTATATCGTCAAAACTATCCTTTCCAGAGGAGCGACCTACCTCATGGACCTTGATGGCGTTGAATTCAAAGAACCAATCAACATGGATCGCCTCAAAAAGTACTATGCTTGACCATTCCCCAAAACTGTTTTCTTTCAAAGCTTCGCTTGAACTACGCTCGACCTGATTCCCACTCGGGGATACGTAGGCAACTGCATCGGTTCGGTCGATACCATCATAATCAACCCCTTTTCTTTCAAAAGCTTTGGCCCGAACTACGCTCGACCTGATTCCCACTCAGGGATACGTAGGCAACCACATCGGTTCGGTTGAGTTTCTTGAAGTCATTTGAGTTTCTAGGAGAAATAAGGATTTCTGGTTGATTTGGACTGAGCTTCTAGGAGAAACTGATATTTAGGGCATTTCTGAGAAATATGGATAGAGTTTCTAGGAGAAACAAGTATATCTGGGAAGATAGGACAGAGTTTCTGGGAGAAACTGGTATATCTGGGAAATCAGGGAGATTTAGACAGAGTTTCTGGGAAAAACGGGTTATGATGGTTATATCTGGGATATCTGGACGGAGTTTCTGGGAGAAACAGGTTATGATGGTTATATCTGGGATATCTGGACAGAGTTTCTGGGATAAACAGGTTATGATGGTGATCATACTGTCTAGCTAGTTTTCATACTCCTATGTCCTAGGACCAACAAACAAGGTTTGCGGTGTATAACTTTGTGAACATGGAGCAGACATCCTTGTCATGGTGCCTAGGCAGGTCAACTCAATGTGATCACATGTGAGTGATTGCCTTGGGGATCATAAGAAAGAAGTTCTGCCTCATGCCACATAAGCGTCTACACCGCGCAGGTAATCCCGTCAGGGCATACAACAGTTATATCACATTGTCCTATCTGAAAAGATAAATGAACAGTCCTATGAAAGGTTCTACAGGAATCTATATGCAAAGGCTGGGTTTAGTCAAAGAGTGTCCGTTGACGAGAGTTCCAATATACCATCAGAGAGACAGTACGGAAGTTTTTACTCTTTTTGATATACCTTGGAAGGTACAGTATCAACGGTGACTTGTGCCCTGGCACAGCAAGACTTGAACAATGTCAGCGCCGCGTTTCAGACACAGTCGGAAGTGGGAAATGCAGAAGTGCAATGCGATGAACCAGACACAGTAAAAAGATGATTTTAAGGATGCTTCTTATGAGTCAAACCTCTGTATTATTTTGTTTTAAAATAAAAATCCCCAGCAGAGTCGCCAGATTGTGGACACCGGAATCGGACCACTTCTCTCGTTTGAGATTTGTTTTGAAAAGGAATTGAATCAAAGAAAGAAAATAGGTCTGTTGAAAACAGATACAGAGTCGCCACTTGGTCTTTAAGGAACCAAGAAACCTAATTTTGACTCACCCAAGCGGATAAGGGCACCGGCCCTTCATAACCAAAGAACTTGGTTCGGGGTTTTGGTACGAGAGAGGAAGGAGCCTTTGTCGCGACTAAAACACCCTCAACTCGCCCCGTCTTTCGACGGGCCTCAATTGGCATCCAAATAATCATCTTATACTATGTATGGTTCGACAAATAATACTACGATAGTATATTACATTACATAAGAAACTTGAAGATGGAAGATCTAAAGATAAAACATCATTCATAAGATCTAAGTCAAATATCATACAATGTAAAGTGAAAGATCACACAAATAAACCTAGGAAAAATCGTCTAATCATATATCAAATAATCAAGACTTCCTAATCTAAAGGGGGACATGAATTGTTCTTGAAACAAATAAGAAAGAAATGAAAATATGCTTAACAAGCTAGTATGATGCATGTTATTCTTTGAGAAAAGAAGATCTCTCAATCCCCGAGACGGATGAGAAAGGATGATTAGACCGAGGGGAAACATAAACGTGTGATCATGATCATTCCTTATAATCTTCTTAGATTAGGAGTTACAAAAACCCCAAATCTTGCATGAATGCAATGTATGTATCTAAGATGTGCAAAGGTTGTAGTGTGTTTTGTGTACATGGATTTCTAGAATGACTTAGAAGTCTAAAATGTGTAAGAATGAATGAATGAAATTAACATGGGATGTGTACAAATGTAGTATGGACTACTTCCTAAGATATGAACTAATTTGGAATGCATATGAGCATCAAATCAAAGAATGAAAGTTGAGATGTACTTGCTGTGAATAGTGGACAGAACAGTAGCATGATCTTTTAGAATTTGAAAAGAGGGTTTAGGAATGTTTTCAATGCATTATTTTTTATGGAGATGTTCCTTATTGTGTCTAGAACACAACCCAAAAGGCCAATCTTGAATATCTATCACAGATGGAGAGAAATTATATAAACAATAGAGGTCACTCAGAAACAGAGTTCGTACTGTCGACTGAAATGTTAGAAAATCTTAGAAAATGAAAAAGAATGATCTAGAGGCCCATTTTATACAGAGAGTTTCCTAAGACATTTAATTTTAAGGGAAAAATAAGTTAGGACCACCCCTTTTGGAAACGTTTTCTGGAAAAGAGGTCGTAAGTTGACCTAGCTGCTGTGACAGCAAAAACAGAATGTTTGGAAGGAATGTTGGGACCTCAAATGGACCATTTCCAAGTACTTCCAAGTCAAACCAAAAATCATGGGTGTTCTCCAATGAGTTAGAAAGACTTTCCAAGTGGCCTTGTATCCATATGTTGAGTATTGAGTTCTAGAAAAATCTTTGAACTCAACTCACTCACTGTTTTGACTCATTGTTTTGAAGATTTTGGAGAAAACAAAGTTTTGTTTCTTGAAACCAAATGAGAGGGATTGAGAGGGGTTTTGAAATAGATGTTTTGAAAACACATTTTTAACACTCAATAAGGATCATAGCCACTTAGAATACCTACATCAAACTCATCATCAAGAACCTCCAAGATTGTTGGAGAGATTTATTTTTATTTTTGAACATAACTTCAATACATTCCAAGAATACCTTGGAAGTATTGAGGTTATGATCATCATCTATCAAACATGTTTTTGAGGTCAAGAGCTACTATCCATAAGGATTCACTCACCCCAAACTTCATGTCATCACTTAGATGATGATGAACTAGTAAGTAAATAAAGAAAAGAAAAAGAAATGAGATAAGGAGAGATGAACATATATATAATCAAAGCAAGTAAATAGCAATCAATAGATAATAATCAATGTGATTTTGGACTTGTAGCTTGGTGTTTCACTCATAGATTTTGACATTTGGACATGGAAGTAGCTTCCTATCTCATGAATGCTCAAGAATGAGGGTTGGAGTGGACTTTGAATGTGAAGTATATAGAAGGATGATGGAAGAAAACAAGAATAAAACTCACTTTCTTATGGAAAATCAATGGGAGAAGCTCCCTTTCTCTCTTCTAAACCTATCTCTATCTCTCTTATTCTCTACAACTTTTTAAGCTTTGCACTTGGCCCCCCCAAAATGAAGAGCAATGGGGGGTTTATATAGGCCAATTTGGGGTGGTTTTGGGGTTTTAGAAGTGTTCCTATTGGTCCCAAACATCTGAAATCATGAAACTACGTCGTTTTGGTTTTTAATTAATCAAAATGAGACCCCAAAAGTAATTACAAAAACTCACTGTTCTGGAGGAGAGTGCCGCGGCGGCACTGGGCCATTGCCGCGGCGGCACTGCTCCTCCCTTCGTCCAGATAATGCTGTTTAGGCCCCCCGAAGTTCTGGTATTCGCGAAAAGGCCCTATTTCGTCCGAAATTCACAGAAAATGCGTACGAACTCCAAATTGGGATTGTGATATACCGTTGGAAAGGTAATGGAGTCTACTTTACATAAAAAATAGTTCGTGGATAGGTCACTTTGAAAAGTTTTGCGGTATTTGCGATAAAAGCCGATTTGATCTCCTTTTTCGCATTTGGAAATTCATAATAAATTCGTTTTAAATCCAGGAATTATGTGCGATATACCGTTGGAAAGCTATTGACCTCTAGTATCTATGAAAAATATTTGTAAATTGTTTCGGCGCCCCGGTTCCAAAGTCAAATTTCGGTCAAACTGGTCAAACCTGGGATTCCCGGGAAGTTTTGGAAACCTCCGGGAGTTCCCGGGAGCTGATGTTTTCGCTCGATTTTCTTTTGGAACTCGTTTTAATACTTTTTTCATGATTTAGAATGATTCCGGTGAACTCGGACGATTTCGGTCAAACTTGGTCAAACTTGGTCAAACCTTGGTCAAACCTTGGTCAAACCTAGTCAAACCGGTCAACGGGGACTTTCCAGGAACTTCCGGGACTTCCGGGGGTCTCTGGGAGCTGACGATTTCACCCGATTTATCTTAAAAACTCATTTTATCGCTTTTCTTATGACATAGCATGTTTTCAGAACTTTGGGACCAATTCTGGGAGTTTTCAGGCCTTTAGGGGCATTTTGGTTATTCTGAGCATTCCGAGAGATGGAGCTGACTTTCGAGAGTCCTTTTGGGTCTTTTGCGATCATTGTGAACCACCAAGCTATGGGTCTCCTAAATCTGGTAGCCGATAAAATGGGGTGTCTACAGTTTGCCCCTCTTTGGCATGAACTTGCGAGGCAACGCATGTCGCAAGCGAGTGCCAAAGTTTTGAAGAGACAGGACTTTTTGGAGGCTATATATTTAGGATAAAAAGCGTTGCAAAAGATGCAAGGATGATGAGGTTAGTGCTGGTCGTGCTCCGCGTGAGCTGCCTACGTATCCCAAGGGGAATCAGACCAGGACGTAGTTCAGGGCACAAAGGAATAAATCACACATGCACATACACAACAATCAGGCGGATGCTATGCTATATGAGGATGATATGCAATGTGTGGATGTGATATGATTTCGTACATGAGTCCTATCATGCCTAGTTTTCTGATCCTAGAATGAGCAGGTGCCATGGGGTGTGCCACTCCGAGTGGGCTGGTGTTGTGCTAGTGTTTGCGATTGTGACGTGGTGGGTGACTCAGATAAGGGCATTGAAGTCTAGAAGACTCCGGTTTAGGGGAAAACTTCTGGAAGTGTGCTTTGTAAACAAACGTAATTGGGTGTGGGGTCTCGAAGATGTCTTTTGGCAAATAACCGACGGACACAGGGGCCCTGGAAATTAAGAGAGTGACATAGAAGTCACGGGACGAACGTGAAATCCTGGGACGTCATATGATGAACATGGAAGCCCCATGGTGTGATGAGAGCGATGGACCGATGATGTTTGCATCGAGATGACGAGTCGACAATGGACTACTGTGATTTGAACTGACGGTGTATAAATCCGCTAAGGATTAATCTGAATCTGCTGGGGATGAAGCGATACTTTCTAGGATCTCTCTTCAACTGCTCCTTTTGATCGAATCTTACGGGCCTGTCAGGGTCTCCGGGAACTGGTATCTGTCTGCTTTTGTCCTCGGGGGATGATGCAGGGTTCTCGGGGAATCTCTTTTGGTGCTCAATCCAAGAGAGCCTGTCAGGGCCTCTGGGAGCTGGTATCTGTCTGCTTTTGTCCTCGGAGGATGACGTAGGGTTCTCGGGGAATCTCTTTCGGTGCTCAATCCAAGAGAGCCTGTCGGGGTCTTCGGGAGCTGGTATCTGTCTGCTTTTGTCCTCGAAGGATGATGCAGGGTTCTCGGGGAATCTCTCTTCAATTCTTGACCTAGACCCAGGATCCATCTTTGAATCTCTCGTAGTTGGTCAAATTTTGTAATGCTCAATCCAAAAGAGCTGGTTAGGGCCTTCAGGAGCTAAAGGATAATGTACTCTGCTAGAGTAAAGGTATCATTCTAATTGTGATGAGGGATATAGAGATGGTCTGCGGCAGTTAAGGTTTTGATTATTAAAAGAGGAGGGTGATCAACAATGGACTTATGATGAAAGAAGGTCATCAACGGCCACTCATGGACTTATGTTGCAACGAAGAAAGATCAAACAGCCACTCATGGACTTATGTTGCTAGGAGAAAGAAGATCATCAATAGCCACTCATGGACTTATGTTGCATGAAGAAAGATGAAAGATCAACAGCCACTCATGGACTTATGTTGCAAGGAGAAAGGAAGATCATCAACAGCCACTCATGGACTTATGTTGCATGAAGAAAGATGAAAGATCAACAGCCACTCATGGACTTATGTTGCAAGGAGAAAGGAAGATCATCAACAGCCACTCATGGACTTATGTTGCATGAAGAAAGATGAAGGATCAACAGCCACTCATGGACTTATGTTGCTAGGATGAAAGAAGATCATCAACAGCCACTCATGGACTTATGTTGCATGAAGAAAGATGAAGGATCAACAGCCACTCATGGACTTATGTTGCTAGGATGAAAGAAGATCATCAATAGCCACTCATGGACTTATGTTGCATGAAGAAAGATGAAAGATCAACAGCCACTCATGGACTTATGTTGCATGGAGATGATGGTTAACTTCTGGCGGTTTGGAAAGGGATGAAATTTTCCCCAAGTTTTGACGCTTCTTATGCTGACGCCTTGACTGGTGCAGTAATAGTGTTTGGTACTCCTGCTTGCATTGTCATTGGAATGCTCTTTATAACTTGATTTGAAAAAATTCATTATTCGTCACTGTTGACTTACACATTTGAGACCACGACCGACTCTTTTCCTGAAAAAGACTATGACAGACTCAAAACTGACAGACACCGACACACGAGGGTGACATATTCGACACTGAAATGAAACAAGGTCGACTTGCCAAAACTTGATGTGCTTTTATCATAAATGATCTACCATTTCTCTTTTGTGTTTACTTTTCTCCTTAACGTGGCATCACTTTGATGGTGAATCTTATTTTTGAAAATTCCTCCCTACTGATCTAATCAATTTCTTTGCTTCTCTCAAGATGTGCTTTGAATTAGTGCCTTAGCTTATGGAATGAAAGACGCTCCATTTCCATCTGTTCAAGACAATGTTTGTGACTTGAAGGCTTACCATTGGTGTATAGGGATTGGGTGGCAAACGAAGTTTGCCCCTGGTTTGAAGGGCATGAAGTGGGATCGGTAGGCAAACGAGGTAAATGACCGAAGTTTGCCCCTAGTTTGGAGGAAGGTTCATTGGAGGTTTTGGGCAAACGAGGTAGGTGACCGAAGTTTGCCCCTTGTGTGAAGGGTAGATAATAAAAGTCAGGCAAACGAGGCGGGTAGCCGAAGTTTGCCCCTAGTGTGGAAGGTGATTTTCTGGCTTGAGGCATGGACCGTGACTTTAATCTCTCAAATGCTCATAATTTTTGCCCAGGCACCAAGGAGACGGCCTGGCGAGCTATTTTCTCTCTTTTGTTATTGCTCACTTTGGATTTAGCTCTAATTTTTGCCTAGGCGTCCTTTCGGATTTTCGTCCTAGCGAGCCATCCTTTTTTTTTCTTTTTTGAAAGTCTGCCTACGTACCCCCAAGTGGGGATCAGGTCCAACATAGTTCGGGCATGGTTGGGAAGAAGCGGGTTGATTTTTGGGTAGGTGGGGTGACCGAACCGTTGTGGTTGCCTACGTATCCCCGAGTGGGAATCAGGTCGAGCGTAGTTCAAGGCAAGGCTTGAAGGAAATTGGTTTGATTATGATGGTGTTGACCGAACCGATGTGGTTGCCTACGTATCCCCGAGTGGGAATCAGGTCGAGCGTAGTTCAAGGCAAGGCTTGAAGAAAATGGTTATTTTTTGTGGGTGGAGCGACCGAACCGATGTGGTTGCCTACGTATCCCCAAGTGGGAATCAGGTCGAGCGTAGTTCAAGGCAAGGCTTGAAGAAAATGGTTATTTTTTGTGGGTGGAGCGACCGAACCGATGTGGTTGCCTACGTATCCCCAAGTGGGAATCAGGTCGAGCGTAGTTCAAGGCAAGGCTTGAAGGAAATTGGTTTGATTATGATGGTGTTGATCGAACCGATGTGGTTGCCTACGTATCCTCGAGTGGGAATCAGGTCGAGCGTAGTTCAAGGCAAGGCTTGAAATAAGGGGTTTGAGGTATGAGGGTTTTTCAAACCAATCGTCAAAGAAGTTCAAACTTGAGCCACTTGTGGAAGCTTTGAATAAAAGGATTCAGTTTCAATCTCTCTTTCTTTTCTTTTTCTTTTTCTTTTTGTTTTGTTTTGAGGATTGATCCTTTTCACTTTCGCCTAGCCAGTCAATTTTGCTTTTTAATGTAGTCGATTCTTGTGAGATCTTTCAATCGCAATCTCAGAATTCCAGAATGTGCATTGACGCTCTCGGAATTTTTTTGTGGTCATTCCGTGCCTTTTGAAATGTGATCTTGGCACGTTCTTAAGATGTACCTTAAAGCATACAATTTTCTCATTTATTTCATCAAAATTTTCTTCAACCTTTTGACTGGCTAGGGTCAGATTTTGGAAATCAACACCTTTCTAGCTCTTACTTTTGCCTAGGTGCCCTTTTCGGGTTTTCAACCTAGCGAGCTCTTTTTTTTTTTTTTTTTTGAAGGGGGGAGAAACTCATTGAAATGTTTGGCTACCAACAATGACTAAGTCTGCATTGGACAGGTTTGTATGGCTCTCAAGGCTTTAAAATGGTAGAAAAAGGTGTTGGGCAAGCCCCAAATCAGTCTCAAGTGTCTTTTCGAGATTTGAGCAAAAGCATCTTTGAATTCTTAAAGTAAGACTATTCAATTCTCAGCTCTTCTTTGGGGTCAGCGCGAAATCGACTTTGGCCTGTTTGGGATTCTCTTTTTTTTTTTTGTTTGATGCAAAAATTTATTAGCAGAGTAATGTCCATGGTAATTTGAAAAGTGACATTTTTAGTTCAGCGATTCATGCACTTATGAATATACACATCAGATTAGGCAAAATTAGACTTCATTCCATTAGAAGAGAACGATTACATTACTCGATACAGACTCACAACAACTCGATGACAGACAGACTCAACCACAAGATCAAACTTGAAATAGACAAACACACAACAGACTCGACTGGACTCGACCCGGTCTCAAATGGAATGTCACAGTGACACGCTTATTCTTTTTTTTTTTTTTTTTTAAAAAGAGCATCCTCATTTGTTTTGATAGCAAAAGTCTCAAACACCATCGCTTCACCGGCACAGGTTCAACATTCATGGTCCTCAGCGAAGGGGATCATTGAAATGGATAGGTCATGGGTTGGTCCAGACCGAGGTAGTGAATTGGATTGGGGTGCGGCGCATCATCTAAGAGATCCTGAATTGAGTGACGGAGCCTCTTACAGTTGTCGGTCTCATGGCCTTGGTCTTGGTGGTAATCACAATACTTGGATTCATTGTACCCAGGAGGTGGGTGATTAGGAAGCTTACTGGGCTCCAAAGGTACAAGGTGGCCCTTTTGAACAAGCTGATTGAGAGCGGAGGATAAGCTCATGTCAAGTGGTGTGAAGACTCTTTGGTTTCCTTTCTTGTGCCTCTTACTGCAGTCATTTTGGCTTGATGATGGGCTTAAGGCATTGACATCTAGGCTCTCTTGATCTTTACCAAAGGTATGGGGTCTCTTCTCCTTTTGCAGTGACCCAGCTCCATTGATCTTGCCTTCACAGATAGCATCCTCGATTCTAGTCCCAACCCAAACAACTCTTCAAATGTTGAGATGGACTGGTAGAATAGTTTTTCATGGTATACTGGTTGCAGGTTCTTGACCAGCATACGTACTTGCTCTTTCTCAATAGGCCTGTGGATCATTTGGGCTACTTTATTCCTCCATCTGCTCAAGAATGCAGCGAAGGACTCATTGAAATTCTGCCTGGTAGTTTCCAGGTCTCGGATGGTGACATCAAGCTCTTGGTTGTAGGAGTAATGATCAATGAAAGTTCTAGCAACATCTTCCCAAACTCGGGTCTTGGAAGTTTCAAGGGTTAGGAACCAGGATAGTGCGGCTTTCTGGAGGGTTTGAGGGAACAGCATAGCTATGTGCTCATGGGTGCAGCCCATTGACTGGAAAATGCTCATACAAAAATTCACGTGGCTCTTCGGATTTCCAGTTCCGTCAAAACGGTCGATTTCAGGCATCTTGAAGTTCTCGGGTAGCCTCACCTTGTTGGGCTCAAACAATCCTTCCAGATCTAACATGTAATCGTCGACTCCCTTACTCTTCCTTAGTATGTTCTCAAGCTTGTCGACCTTGTCCATTTTCTCTTGGAGCTTTTTCTCATATACAGGCGGCGGGACCTCTTGAAACCGTTCTTCTTCCCCATTGTTCTCGGGAGGCGGTCCAAATCCAGGCGGTGGTGGTGGCATGAATCCTTGTGGTGGTGGGAACCTAGGTGGGTACTGTGGTTGCTGTTGTCGGAACTCTTCCATAAATTTCAGAACTTGAGTCAGCCGATCTGACTGTTGATTGATTAATTCAGTGACCTTGGCTTCCAAAGTTTCCTGATTCATGTTGAATTTTCTCGGCGGACTGATTCTAACCAAATGATTGTTCGAACTTTTGACCCAGGATGGGGATCTCAGTGGCTGATTTTGGGAATCTATAATGACCTATAGATTCGAGAGGAGTGTATCAGATTCTGATAGTGATGACTTTAGAGACAATGACAATGATGTTAAGGAAGATGGACTGACTTATGTACAGACTGACTGAGATAGTATGCGCAGACTGATGAGAATGGTGCATGCACATGAGACAAGCATGCGGATGCAAGCCCTAATCTATATGATGCCCCTACTTCTAACAGATAGCAGTTAAACAAATAAGGTCCTAGCCATACAGAGTGTGCTAACCTTACTTTCCAGTATGATCACCAAGGGATAACAGGGATTTCCGGGATACTTCGGGAATTTTGGATAGAGTTTCTGGGAGAAACATGGATTTGGAAGATTCGGAGAAATTTCTAGAAGTCATTTGAGTTTCTAGGAGAAATAAGGATTTCTGGTTGATTTGGACTGAGCTTCTAGGAGAAACTGGTATTTTGGGCATTTCTGAGAAATATGGATAGAGTTTCTAGGAGAAACAAGTATATCTGGGAAGATAGGACAGAGTTTCTGGGAGAAACTGGTATATCTGGGAAATCAGGGAGATTTAGACAGAGTTTCTGGGAAAAACGGGTTATGATGGTTATATCTGGGATATCTGGACGGAGTTTCTGGGAGAAACAGGTTATGATGGTTATATCTGGGATATCTGGACAGAGTTTCTGGGATAAACAGGTTATGATGGTGATCATACTGTCTAGCTAGTTTTCATACTCCTATGTCCTAGGACCAACAAACAAGGTTTGCGGTGTATAACTTTGTGAACATGGAGCAGACATCCTTGTCATGGTGCCTAGGCAGGTCAACTCAATGTGATCACATGTGAGTGATTGCCTTGGGGATCATAAGAAAGAAGTTCTGCCTCATGCCACATAAGCGTCTACACCGCGCAGGTAATCCCGTCAGGGCATACAACAGTTATATCACATTGTCCTATCTGAAAAGATAAATGAACAGTCCTATGAAAGGTTCTACAGGAATCTATATGCAAAGGCTGGGTTTAGTCAAAGAGGGTCCGTTGACGAGAGTTCCAATATACCATCAGAGAGACAGTACGGAAGTTTTTACTCTTTTTGATATACCTTGGAAGGTACAGTATCAACGGTGACTTGTGCCCTGGCACAGCAAGACCTGAACAATGTCAGCGCCGCGTTTCAGACACAGTCGGAAGTGGGAAATGCAGAAGTGCAATGCGATGAACCAGACACAGTAAAAAGATGATTTTAAGGATGCTTCTTATGAGTCAAACCTCTGTATTATTTTGTTTTAAAATAAAAATCCCCAGCAGAGTCGCCAGATTGTGGACACCGGAATCGGACCACTTCTCTCGTTTGAGATTTGTTTTGAAAAGGAATTGAATCAAAGAAAGAAAATAGGTCTGTTGAAAACAGATACAGAGTCGCCACTTGGTCTTTAAGGAACCAAGAAACCTAATTTTGACTCACCCAAGCGGATAAGGGCACCGGCCCTTCATAACCAAAGAACTTGGTTCGGGGTTTTGGTACGAGAGAGGAAGGAGCCTTTGTCGCGACTAAAACACCCTCAACTCGCCCCGTCTTTCGACGGGCCTCAATTAGCATCCAAATAATCATCTTATACTATGTATGGTTCGACAAATAATACTACGATAGTATATTACATTACATAAGAAACTTGAAGATGGAAGATCTAAAGATAAAACATCATTCATAAGATCTAAGTCAAATATCATACAATGTAAAGTGAAAGATCACACAAATAAACCTAGGAAAAATCGTCTAATCATATATCAAATAATCAAGACTTCCTAATCTAAAGGGGGACATGAATTGTTCTTGAAACAAATAAGAAAGAAATGAAAATATGCTTAACAAGCTAGTATGATGAATGTTATTCTTTGAGAAAAGAAGATCTCTCAATCCCCGAGACGGATGAGAAAGGATGATTAGACCGAGGGGAAACATAAACGTGTGATCATGATCATTCCTTATAATCTTCTTAGATTAGGAGTTACAAAAACCCCAAATCTTGCATGAATGCAATGTATGTATCTAAGATGTGCAAAGGTTGTAGTGTGTTTTGTGTACATGGATTTCTAGAATGACTTAGAAGTCTAAAATGTGTAAGAATGAATGAATGAAATTAACATGGGATGTGTACAAATGTAGTATGGACTACTTCCTAAGATATGAACTAATTTGGAATGCATATGAGCATCAAATCAAAGAATGAAAGTTGAGATGTACTTGCTGTGAATAGTGGACAGAACAGTAGCATGATCTTTTAGAATTTGAAAAGAGGGGTTAGGAATGTTTTCAATGCATGATTTTTTATGGAGATGTTCCTTATTGTGTCTATAACACAACCCAAAAGGCCAATCTTGAATATCTATCACAGATTGAGAGAAATTATATAAACAATAGAGGTCACTCAGAAACAGAGTTCGTACTGTCGACTGAAATGTTAGAAAATCTTAGAAAATGAAAAAGAATGATCTAGAGGCCCATTTTATACAGAAAGTTTCCTAAGACATTTAAAATAAGTTAGGACCACCCCTTTTGGAAAAGTTTTCTGGAAAAGAGGTCGTAAGTTGACCTAGCTGCTGTGACAGCAAAAACAGAATGTTTGGAAGGAATGTTGGGACCTCAAATGGACCATTTCCAAGTACTTCCAAGTCAAACCAAAAATCATGGGTGTTCTCCAATGAGTTAGGAAGACTTTCCAAGTGGCCTTGTATCCATATGTTGAGTATTGAGTTCTAGAAAAATCTTTGAACTCAACTCACTCACTGTTTTGACTCATTGTTTTGAAGATTTTGGAGAAAACAAAGTTTTGTTTCTTGAAACCAAATGAGAGGGATTGAGAGGGGTTTTGAAATAGATGTTTTGAAAACACATTTTCAACACTCAATAAGGATCATAGCCACTTAGAATACCTACATCAAACTCATCATCAAGAACCTCCAAGATTGTTGGAGAGATTTATTTTTATTTTTGAACATAACTTCAATACATTCCAAGAATACCTTGGAAGTATTGAGGTTATGATCATCATCTATCAAATATGTTTTTGAGGTCAAGAGCTACTATCCATAAGGATTCACTCACCCCAAACTTCATGTCATCACTTAGATGATGATGAACTAGTATGTAAATAAAGAAAAGAAAAAGAAATGAGATAAGGAGAGATGAACATATATATAATCAAAACAAGTAAATAGCAATCAATAGATAATAATCAATGTGATTTTGGACTTGTAGCTTGGTGTTTCACTCATAGATTTTGACATTTGGACATGGAAGTAGCTTCCTATCTCATGAATGCTCAAGAATGAGGGTTGGAGTGGACTTTGAATGTGAAGTATATAGAAGGATGATGGAAGAAAACAAGAATAAAACTCACTTTCTTATGGAAAATCAATGGGAGAAGCTCCTTTTCTCTCTTCTAAACCTATCTCTATCTCTCTTATTCTCTACAACTTTTTAAGCTTTGCACTTGGCCCCCCCAAAATGAAGAGCAATGGGGGGTTTATATAGGCCAATTTGGGGTGGTTTTGGGGTTTTAGAAGTGTTCCTATTGGTCCCAAATATCTGAAATCATGAAACTACGTCGTTTTGGTTTTTAATTAATCAAAATGGGACCCCAAAAGTAATTACAAAAACTCACTGTTCTGTAGGAGAGTGCCGCGGCGACACTGGGCCAGTGCCGCGGCGGCACTGCTCCTCCCTTCGTCCAGATAATGCTGTTTAGGCCCCCCGAAGTTCCGGTATTTGCGAAAAGGCCCTATTTCGTCCGAAATTCACAGAAAATGCGTACGAACTCCAAATTGGGATTGTGATATACCGTTGGAAAGGTAATGGAGTCTACTTTACATAAAAAATAGTTTGGGGATAGGTCACTTTGAAAAGTTTTGCGGTATTTGCGATAAAAGCCGATTTGATCGCCTTTTTCGCCTTTGGAAATTCATAATAAATTCGTTTTAAATCCAGGAATTATGTGCGATATACCGTTGGAAAGCTATTGACCTCTAGTATCTATCAAAAATATTTGAAAATTGTTTCGGCGCCCCGGTTCCAAAGTCAAATTTTGGTCAAACTGGTCAAACCTGGGATTCCCGGGAAGTTTTGGAAACCTCCGGGAGTTCCCGGGAGCTGATGTTTTCGCTCGATTTTCTTTTGGAACTCGTTTTAATACTTTTTTCATGATTTAGAATGATTCCGGTGAACTCGGACGATTTCGATCAAACTTGGTCAAACTTGGTCAAACCTGGTCAAACCTTGGTCAAACCTTGGTCAAACCTAGTCAAACCGGTCAACGGGGACTTTCCAGGAACTTCCGGGACTTCCGAGGGTCTCTGGGAGCTGACGATTTCACCCGATTTATCTTAAAAACTCATTTTATCGCTTTTCTTACGACATAGCATGTTTTCAGAACTTTGGGACCAATTCTGGGAGTTTTCGGGCCTTTAGGGGCATTTTGGTTATTCTGAGCATTCCGAGAGATGGAGCTGACTTCCGAGAGTCCTTTTGGGTCTTTTGCGATCATTGTGAACCACCAAGCTATGGGTCTCCTAAATCTGGTGGCCGACAAAATGGGGTGTCTATACCTTGTTTGCCTAAAACCCTCCTAAACTAGGGGCAAACGTCGGTCATCCACCTCGTTTGCCTCACAACCATCCATAACCCAAACTAGGGGCAAACTTTGGCTACCCGCCTCGTTTGCCTCTAATCGTCCTAGCATGCCCAAGCAAGTACCAAAAGCAAACATCTGATCAAAATCAATACTAGAAATGTTTTCAGAAAGCCAAATGCATAAAATAAGGTTCTCCAAGTAACCAAGGTTCACCAATAAACAAACTTTGAATATTACATAAGCAGGGATAAATGAAAACATAAAGAGTTCTTTCAAAAAGCAATCACAAATATCAAAGACACTTGGAGGAAAGAAGCAGAATCAGTCGAGCCTATTTTTATTTTGTTTTTTTTTTATTATTTCTTCAAAGGACTCTAGAAATAAACTCTTGCTCGACCAGCCCAGCCCCTGATGAAAGCAGTAATAGTGGTGGCTCTGACTCTGGAAGCAAAGACCCTCTCAGTAAACCCCCTGGGAACCTCTTGAACTTACCCGTACTGTCTGGCCAATCGGCGAGGATGATAGAAGGAGGTTTCTCTCAGACCCATCAGCCACACCCTCTGAAAATCCTCAAGACTAGTTGTCACAGCATGGGGGCCCCAATGCCTCACAATCCAGCAAATGTCAGCCTTAGATAAAGCACCCATCACGCCCATCCAATCGACAGAAGTACAATGAGGGTGAAGCACAGCTCTGCAAAAATAAACTGGCGGCACATTACCTTCCCATAACTGGAGGCGCTCGTAGAGCCAAGCCTGTAACACCAAAGGCGCCCCAGAAAGTAGAAGCGTTCCTTGATTGGAAGCGCGATCCAAACCATTCAGGGTTTCAACCAGAACCATGGCCATGGGATTCCTGCCAAGTTTCAGCCCAAGGCACACGTGCACCAAGTCAATAGAGGCGCTTGAGAATAGAAAGTGTGAAGTCATACACAATATCAGAGCGGCCCCACGAGTGGCATCATATACGCTAGGACTCCCAGGACTAGCATAACGGGCAATGATGGAAGCAATATCAAGGACCTCACAATGAATCAGCCAGCGGGAAATAGTAATGGAATAATTCAGATATTCAGCCAAGCCTCGCGTAGGACTGGGGGTATCAGCAGAAGGAAGAATCAGGTTAGAATCAGAATCGTAGCCAAGGATAGCACAGAACTCCTCAAACAAGGGGCATATCTCCAGGCTATTAAAATTGAAGACATGGTTCACCGGGTCCCAGTGGACAATAGCAGCACGCATGAACTCAGCGTTCAAAGCCATCTGGCGAAGAGAGAACAGCTCGGTCAAGCCGTAGCTAAAAAGGTTGATCCGTTCCACACCATCTGCCATGTTCAGCCAAGCTGTGAGTTGAGCGGGATCATACAAAGAAATATTTTCTGCCGCGGCTCTAGCAAAATTCAAAATTTCGACAGCACCTCCCCATTTTACGGACTATCCCACTTGTAAGGCAAACACACTCACTATCACAAGGCTGCTCATCGCAGTAACATCAACAATCACAGAATCACAAGTGCACAAATATGCATATCATCACACAATCACCAGATAAAAGTAAGCACACAATTGCGCCTCCAAACCAGAAACTATCTGGCTCAAAAGGCAAAATGTCATGATACTCTGTCAAGGGTGATACATTATCCTACGCATCGTCTTACACATTGTCTTAAACATTATCCGAATAGTCACATCATTCACTAATACAGCCCAATCAAAAACATGAAATGGAGATAAAACAAAATCCCTGCTTAGGAGGCCTCAGTCCTCCTCTTCTTCATCCTCTGTCGGACCGCCCGGAGTGTATGTTGGCGATGGCCTCCTACTACCACCTCTGTACCTCGGTCCAGTCCTCGATGAGTCAGCGCCACCCCCACGGTACTGCACACACAAATAAAATGAAGGCAATCAGTAGGGAAACAACGAAAAGTATAAAAATAAAGTCGAGTCAGAAACCTACCAAGGACGCCATCTGATTGGTGGCAAACTGCCGCATACCATCCATCTGTCAAGGGCAAAATTTGGATTAGAACCTCATAACCTTGAGGAGCGCAAAATTAAAGACATACCCGATAGTCTCGCGTGAGAACCAAAGATCGTAAGCTAGCCGCCAAGGCGTGGCCCTTCTCAGCATAACTCCAGGGGACGTTGAGGATGCCTGTTGGCTGGGTAGGATACCTACATGTGACCCGTGGCACCTCCATAACCTGGGGGGAGCCATCTGCACCCAAAACGTTAAGGATCCAATCCCAAGGAGGGATAGGATTGGAAACTGGGGGAACCTGTCTCCTATATATCTCGCAAAGCTGTAGGCACAAAATAAGTTAGGAAAAAGATGAGTTAAAAAACATAGGCAACGGATAGAGACAAAAACGTAAAAGAAACTCACCTCTAGGAGTGGGAAGTTGGGCATCAGAAAGCGGCCACGGTAAGTCTCATAGCCGGTCTCAGAGAGAAAGTGATCCCAAACATTGGTACCAGCGAAGGCCGCCAGTAGAGCATCACTAAAAAGGTCACCAGCGTCCATCGCAGGAGGATCATGAGGGACGCGATACCTTGAACCGCCAACCACCTGCCGAGACACTCACTCGCCGAGGAACCATTGCCTGTTTTCGGTACTTTCCATCAAAAGTTGGCAATACGAAAGAGGTTTGACCGCCTATATCTCCTCTGGGGTGGCATAGGCAACATTCTCCCAAGGTGTCCAATCAACACTAGCTACCGTCAGTCCAGATAAGAAGTTCCTGAGCAGAACAATCCGATGAGCCCCGCTCTTTACCCCGACAACATCCCTCCGCCATCTCAAGCCTCGTCGGAACAAGGGCACAGGAGCCATGTCGTCCTCGTCTTCACCTGATTCACCGGCAGGGGAAGGAGCTAACATCTTCAGGTCCTCAAAGCTCCAAAGCTGCATAGACAAAAGAGAAAATTAGAAAGAGTACAGAAATCAAAAAGTCAGAAGATAAAAGAAGATGCAGTATATACCTCTCAAGCTCGCCAAAATTCCCTTGTCGATTTGACATCGTCTCGGGAAACTTCACCCATATGCTTGTAAAGGTGGCCCAGGGCAGCACCGCCCCAGTCATAAGAAGGGATCTCACCAATGGTCGCCAGATAAGAAAGAAGTCTCAAGCTCACTCAGTCATTCCGTGTCACAAAGATCGAGCAATCAAGGACATACAGAAGATACATCTCAAAAGCTGAGAGTTATTCAAGTTGTGATTCCCTCTGCCGTAGGCCCAGTAAAACCAGCCACAAGGAAACCAGTGCCTGTCCAGATTAGGGGGAACAACCCCGATCAACATCTCGATAGCCTCAGGGTCGATCTCATAGAAGTAGTCCAGAATCAGGCGTTTCCCGCCAACCCTCAAGCCGGTAATCATAGAGAAGTCAAAGGGCGTCATGGTCATCTCACCAAATGGTAGGTCAAAAGTATTGGTGGTGTCCCACCATCTCTCAGCCAAAGCGTAAAAATGTGCCAGATCATTGCTACTCTTTGAAACCAGGCGGACAAAGCCGCCAAACCCGACATCGTCTACCATTCTCTTGACGGTAGGCGAGAGTTGAGTGTACCATAGAAATGCGTAAGCAAGGCTACCTGGCCCTTTAATGTCACTTTCAGTACCTGCACGTACCAAAAACAACAAAAATGATACACAAAATCACTATTCATGACCCGAGGTTCAATTTCACAAAATCAACATTTGAGCACAAGTCGAACTTCTAACGATCTCTAGGTACACACTACGGCTCACAAAACTAGCACAATACATGGAAATAGTCCTAAACTGTTGAAAGTTTCACATACCAAGCTCGCTAGAGCCGCGGCCGAAAGATGATGTTGGGGGTCCCGTAAAATCAAGTTCGGGGTTTGGCTCTCGGCTTTCATTCGTTCTTTGGCCTTCTTAGACGGTCTCCTCGAGCTCGAAGCCATGGATCTACAAAGAAAATGGAAGTGAAAACTAAAATTTCTTCTTGCAAATTAGAGCAAACCAAAACACCAATCAAAATTCCAACCACGGGGTAAGATTACTCACTTGAGCACGCACAAGCTGCGTTTTGACGGATTTTGGCTCCAAAAACACCCCAAAATGGCCAAGAATGAGCTTGGAAAGCTCAAAAACCCGAGATATACACAAA
The DNA here is from genome assembly GCA_033977485.1 of Hydrangea macrophylla. Taxonomy (NCBI): domain Eukaryota; kingdom Viridiplantae; phylum Streptophyta; class Magnoliopsida; order Cornales; family Hydrangeaceae; genus Hydrangea; species Hydrangea macrophylla. Next base: position 77,988,357 of record CM066984.1, on the reverse strand, counting down.
TGGAGTCCGGCCACCCAGTGCCATCGCGGCACTGCTTCCCGAGGGCACCGTTTTGCTCCGTTTTACCCCATTTTGACCCATTTTGGCCTTTTTCAGCCCATCTCTGGCCCTGATCAGCCCCAGTGGCCCATTTCGATCAAGATTTATGAGGTTTTACCCCCAATAGTCCAAAAGTTGTCAGGGCTACCTCAAGTAGACAAAAACTGAGAAAAATCGACTCCTAAAGATCCGAATCGGTTGTTTCAGGACGACCGTCACAAATTTTGATCAAACACAAGAGTTTCAGTAACAAATCCTGGTTTTTGGCCGGTACACTAAATAAGCAAAAAGAGAGATTCTCCGAGAACCCTACATCATCCCCTGAGGACAGAAACAGAAAGATACCAGCTCCTGGAGGCCCAGACCGACCCTCTTGGATTGAGCGCCAAAAGAATTGATCAACCGTGAGAGATTTAAAGATGGGACCTGGTTCCCGATCAAGAAAAATAGATTCTCCGAGAACCCTACATTATCCCCTGAGGACAGAAATAGAAAGATACCAGCTCCCAGAGGCCCCGACCGGCCCTCTTGGATTGAGCGCCGAAAGAATTGATCAACCGTGAGAGATTCAGAGATGGGTCTTGGTTCTCGATCAAGAAAAAGAGATTCTCCGAGAACCCTACGGGACAGAAACAGAAAGATACCAGCTCCCGACGGCCCCAACCGGCCCTCTTGGATGGAGCGCCGAAAGAATTGATCAACCGTGAGAGATTCAGAGATGGGTCATGGTTCCTGATCAAGAAAAAGATATTCTCCAAGAACCCTACATCATCCCCTGAGGACAGAAACAGAAAGATACCAGCTCCTGGAGGCCCCGACCGGCCCTCTTGGATTGAGCGCCGAAAGAATTGATCAAACGTGAGAGATTCAGAGATGGGTCCTGGTTCCCGATCAAGAAAAAAGAGATTCTCTGAGAACCCTACATCATCCCCTGAGGACAGAAATAGAAAGATACCAGCTCCCGGAGGCCCCGACCGACCCTCTTGGATTGAGCGCCGAAAGAATTGATCAACTGTGAGAGATTCAGAGATGGGTCCTGGTTCCTGATCAAGAAAAAGAGATTCTCCGAGAACCCTACATCATCCCCTGAGGACAGAAATAGAAAGATACCAGTTCCCACTACCCCCAGCAGAAATTAACAAAAGAGGAATCGACTCCCGAAAATCGGCCATGAGGAACAATCAGAACATCGCCCGCGTCCAGATTTTGAAAACAAAGCACCGTCCTTCCACGGCTCCGTATCTCCTGATTATCATGAGTTTTCTCATCTATCCATTTTCATAGCTTCATCGCAAGATCCCTCGGTCACCTTCCTTTAGCTGTCGTCTTCTAAAAAATGCGTATCTGATCCATCTCACTTGTTTGCAAAGCACACTTCCCAAATTCCAGCAGTTTACCCCTAGACCCAGAGTCTTCTAAACCTTGATGTCCTTATCCGAGTCATCCATCACATCACAGTCGCAACTCGCAAACATTAGTACAGCACCAGCCTACTCGGAGTGGGACCGGCTCATACTAGGATCATAACACTAGACATAATAGGACTCATGGCACAATTCATATCACATCCATGCATTGCATATTATCCTCATAGCATAGCATCCGCATGTCTTATTGTGCATGTGTGATTTGTTCTTTTATGCCCCGAACTACGTCCTGGTCTGATTCCCCTTGGGATACATAGGCAGCTCACGCAGAGAGCGACCAACACTGACCTCAACATCATTATTATTTGTCATTGCATCTTTTGCAATGCTTTTATCCTAAATCTATAGCCTCCAAAAGACCTGTCTCTTCAAAGCTTTGGCACTCGCTTGCGACATGCGTTGCCTCGCAAGTTCATGCCAAAGAGGGGCAAACTGTAGACACCCCATTTTGTCGGCTATCAGATTTAGGAGACCCATAGCTTGGTGGTTCACGATGATCGAAAAAGACTCAAAAGGACTCGCGGAAGTTGGTTCTATTTCTCAAAATGCTTAGAATGACCAAAATGCCCCTGAAAGCCCAAAAAATCCCAGATTTGGACCATAAGTTCTTGAAACATGCTGCGTCATAAAAAAAGTGATAAAATGAGTTTTTAAGTAAAATCAGATAAAATCGTCAGCTCCCAGAGACCCCTGGAAGACCTGGAAGTTCCCAGAAAGTCCCCGTTGACCAGTTTGACCAAGGTTTGATAAGGTTTGACCAAGTTTGACCAAGTTTGACCAAAAACGTCCAAATTCTCCGGGATCATTCTAGATCATGTGGAAAGTATTAAAATGAGTGTAAAAGAAAATCGAACGAAATCGTCGGCTCCTGGGAGCTCCCAAAGGTTTTCAGAACTTCCCGGGAATCCCAGGTTTAACCAGTTTGATCAAAATTTGACTTTAGAACTGGAGCACCATAATAATTTTTAAATATTTTTCATGGATACTAGAGGTCAATAGCTTTCCAACGGTATATCGCACATAATATTTGGATTTAAAACGAGTTTACTGTGAATTTCTGAAGGCAAAAAAGGCGATCAAATCGACTTTTATCGCAAATACCGCAAAACATTTCATAATGACCTATCCCCAAATTATTTGTAATACAAAATAGACTCCATTACCTTTCCAATGGTATATCACAACCTCAATTTGGAGTTTGTATGCATTTTTTGTGAATTTCGGACGAAATAGGGCCTTTTCGCGAATACCGGAACCTCTGGGGGCCTAAACAGGATTATCCAGATGATTGAGGAGTAGTGCCGCTGCGGCACTGGCCCACTGCTGCCGCGGCACAGGCCCAATACCACTGCGGCACTCTCTTCCAGAATAGTATGTTTTTGTAATTATTTTTGGAGTTCCATTTTGATTAATTAGAAACCAAAACGACGTAGTTCTATGTTTTCAGATGTTTGGAGCCAATGGGAACACTTCTAAAACCCCAAAATCACCCCAAATTGGCCTATAGAAACCCCACTTGACGTCTCATTTAGGGGGTGTCAAATGCAAGCTTTGAAAAGTTTTGGGAGAGAAAGTTGTAGAGATAAGGTTAGGATAGAGAGAAAAGAAGCTTTGTTCTTTGATTTCAAAAACAAAAGTGTGTCCTAAACTTTGTTTTTACTTCATTACTCCTATTTACTTCTCATTCAATACACCCAACCACCATTTTAGTGAGCATTTAAGAGAGAAGAAGCTACTTCCATGCCCAATGTCATCACATATGAGTGAAACATCAAACTACAAGTCTAATATCACATTGATCATCATCTATTGATTATTATTTACTTGCTTGTTTATGCAATGTTCATCTCTTATTACCTCATTTCTTTTTGATTTTCTTTATTTACTTACTAGTTCATCATCATCTAGATGATGACATGAAGTTTAAGGTGAGTGAATCCTTATGTATAGTAACTCTTGACCTCAAAAACATGTTTGATAGATAATGATTATAACTTCAATACCTCCAAGGTATCCTTGAAATTTTATTCAAATTAAAATAAATCTCTCCAACAATCTTGGAGTTTCTTGGTGATGAGTTTGATGTTGGCATTTTAAGTGGTTATAACCTTCATTGAGTATTGAAAATGTGCTTTCAAAACTTCTATTTCAAAACCCCCTTCTTAAAACCCTCACTTTGATTTCAAGAGATAAACCTTGTTTTCCCAAAATCTTCAAAACAGTGAGTCAAAACAGTGAGTGATCTGAGTTCAAAGATTTCTCTAGAACTCAATGCTCAATGTATGAATGCAAGGCCACTTGGAAAGTCTTCCTAACTCATTAGAGAACACCCATGATTTTTGGTTTGACTTGGAAATACTTGAAAATGGTTTATTTGGACCCAAACATTCCTTCCAGACATTCTGCCTCTGTTGAGACAGCAGCTTGATTGACTTCCAACTTATTTTTTAGAAACTTTTTCCAAAAGGGGTGGTCCCAACTTATTTTTCCATTAAACTTCAATGTCTTAGGGAACTTTCTATATAAAATGGGCCTCTAGATCATTTTTGTTTCATTTTCTAAGATATTTCAACATTTCAGTCGACAGTACAGACTCTATTACTGAGTGACCTCTATTGTTTATATGATTTCTCTCAATCTGTGATAGTTATTAAAGATTGTCTTTTTGGGTTATGTTGTAGACATAATAAGGAAGATCTCCATAAAAAATCATGCATTGAAAATTTTCCTAACCCCTCTTTTCAATTTTCAAAAGATCATGTTACTGTTCTGCCCACTATTCACAGCAAGCACACTTTTACTTTCCCCTTTGATTTGATGCTTACATGCACTCCAAATTAGTTCATGTCTTAGGAAGTAGTTCATACTACATTTTTACATATACCATGATGATTTAGTTCATTCATTCATACATATTCTAGACTTCTAAGTCATTCTAGGAATCCATGAACACAAAGCACACTACAACCTTGGCACATTCTAGGTACATACATTGCATCCATGCAAAGATTTAGGGCTTTTGTGAGTCCTAATCTAAGAAGATTATAAGGAATGAACTTGATCAATACGTTCATGTTTCCCTCGATCTAGTTTTCCTTTCTCATCCGTCCCGGGGATTGAGAAATCTTCTTTCCTTAAAGATAAATATGCATCATAATAGCTTGCTAAGCATATTTTGATTTCTTTGATTATTTGTTTCAATAACAATTCATGTCCCCCTTTAGATTAGGAAGTCTTGACTATTTGACATATGATTAGACGATTTTTTTTAGGTTTATTTGTGTGATCTTTCAATTTACATTGTATGATATTTGACTTAGATCTTATGAATGATATCTTATCTTTAGATCTTCCATTTCAAATTTTCTTATGTGATGTAATATACTATCATAGTATTAATTGTCGAACCATACATAGTATAAGACGATTATTTGGATGCTAATTGAGACCCGTCGAAAGACGGGGCAAGTTGAGGGTGTTTTAGTCGCGACAAAGGCTCCTTCCTCTCTCGTACCAAAACCCCGAGCCAAGTTCTTTGGTTATAAAGGGCCGGTGCCCTTTATCCATTTAGGTGAGTCAAATTTAGTTTTCTTGGTTCCTTAAAGACCAAGTGGTGACTATGTATCTGTTTTCAACAGACCTTTTCTCTCTCTTTTCAAAATCAAATTTCAACCAAAAACAAGCAAGAGGTGGAATCCCGTGTGTCCACACATCCATCTCCTCTTTATCTCTTCGGATCGATGATGGTCAACTCTGTCTTTAATCTCTTTAACCCAGACCAGATGACTACTTTTCTTCATCGATTGCTACGCCTCATCATTCAGTAAGCTTCTTTGCCGGCATTTGACAACTTATCGATAGACTATACATAAAATGAAAGTTCCTACTACAGCAACTATAAGCACTCCCTTCCTGCTCTAACTTTAATCAACTTTTGGAAGACTGGAGCTCCAACTAAGGTACTTTTTTAACTGATCGGCTACGTTGGGAAGAACTTCGCCATTGACAATCTCAAAAGAAGGAAAAAAGATTTACTATATATTGGAGTTCAAAAGGAGACTATAAACCATTTGTTACGGCACTATCCTGCAGAAGGGATTTTTGTTACATGCTTAGTCATCGTTCAACATCCGTAGATAGAAAGTGCATTATAAATTTGAGTAGGGTAAAACCTATAGGCAAAATAACGGAAGATTGGAGAGTGAATCCTTTATTACGGTGGTATTTATGGAGGGAAAGGAATTGTACGACATTTTGAAAAGGTGGAGTCTCCTATTTTTTGCATAAAAAATACACCATTTGCTGAAGTTTGAACCAAACTATATTTAGAACTTTACTCTGGCATTGAGCTTTGCTGAATCATGTCATTTTAGAGTAATAGCATAATGTAAAAGTACGCGATAGAATGTACACATATCTGTAATTTAGTATATAAGGTTCAAGGTTACCTTAAGCAATGTCCTGCCAAAACTTGCCTCCTCCTCTGCAATTGTGTCCCTGATGTGCGTCTCTTGTTGTTTCAGCTCCGAAAAAACATCACCCATCACTTTAACACCACCACTTACAAGCCTACTTCCACATGATTATTAGCAAACACAACCATAATCAACATACAGACAGAGAGCATAACTAATGTTTACTCAGTATAGGAACGGTGCCCAAGTTTCTGCAACAAAATGCAAGTAAACGTAACAATAACAAAAATATAGCATTGAATTATCGAAAAAGATACATGCAAAATTTGTTATTCCTACCCACTGAAGAATCCTTGCTGAGCTTTTAGGCCATTAGTTCCATAACGTACACCTCGATGAAGAATACGTCTTAGGACATATTCACGCCCCTCATTGCCTATTCAGCAAGTAGAACTACAATGAGTTCTCAAATATAAATTCAAACTGATAATTAACCAGTACCTCAAACAAAATAACTTCACAGGTAAAAAGAAGTCTCTTATGCAAAATAAAATGATTAACGTAGGAGAAAGAAAGAACTAATGTCAAGAGTTCATGGCACTCCACCTAGACAGGAACCATCAGCTATGGCAAACGAAAGAGTTATGATATGGTCTGACCATTTAGGAGTCTCCTTGTCTCTTGAATTGGAGGGAATTCAAAGAGGAAAGCACCCCGCCCCTCTATTTCCTAACCTTTACTCCTGTCCAATAATAAATAATAAATGATAATAAATACAATAATAAATAAAATAAATAAATAAAAAATCCAAGCTGAACCATGTACTTGTCAAAGAGAATTGGAAAATGTCGGAGACGTTAAGAAAGAATCCTACTCTAAGACTTGAAGGCATTCTGGTATTAGTTAGTTGTGTCTGGGAGTCCAAATTTTAAAGTTGAGAATCGTAACGATTTTGATGTCATCATGTCCAATCATTTCTGTTTCAAAAGTTAAGGCTCTTCAGTTTATCTTTAAAGAGTGAGAATACTTTCATGGAGAAATCAACAAGTCATCACAGAAACCTAATATGTACTGCTCCACTAGGATTAATGCGCACTATAACAATTTAAAGCACTAGCTCATATAGTGCTATAAACGGAAGGCAATATTGGTAACAGTTTCAAACTCAACGTTGATTTCTAGCAATGATGCCCAACTAGTTGATTCTATAACACGTTCATCTGCAATTAGTATTTGGGCAAAAACCACTATCACCATGAAATGTACATTCATATTTGTCACTGGTGAAAGATGTGTAAGGAGTGGAGAAGGGGAAGAGCAGAGGACCTAATAATACAGATATCACCCAACGCCATATAATATGATCACGCTTAGATATATAGCACAAATGAACATCAACGAAAATAAGAGTAACGTCTAATTTTCTGGATTGAAATGATTAGGTTTTATCAATAAAGAACTACTGAAACATATGCATCAAAAATCATGTGAACTTACCTGTTCAATGGCATCAAAAATTGGTAAGAACACATAAGTTTCATAATTGCTCATCTTGTTTTGGAGAATAGAAGTTAATCCAGACCTCTCAGGATATAAACAAAGCGTATTAATCCAGTCCATCCACATATACAAAAGTTAGCATAAAGCAAAAATAAGTTCTGGAATAAATCGCCAATCAAGTAAAAGGTAAATGAAATCTGAACTAACACAAGATTGGGAAGTCAACTAGCTGAGTCTGCATAAGATTCACAGAATACTTCCACTGATATCAACCTACTTCTGACTACATTTAGACTACCTTCTTGAATGGAAAAGTAGCTAGGAATCATATGTGAAGGTTTAGACGTGTTGGAGTACTACTTAAGTTGCACCCTCTCTAACAGCTTAAGCTTTTAGAGTAGATAGTTGTTAACAAAAAGAAGGCTAAAGTCACAAAAGAGAGGAAAGGAAGTGGGACAATCAAAACATAAGAATTTTGTTTTTTGTCGCGTTGGAGTAACAAATCCATTAGGATTCTGCTGTGTCCAATACCTTTGCAATGTCTTCTTTTAGGGCCTTTTTATCATAATTTCCTTGAGAAACCATATCTTCTGGCAACAAAATTTGACTGCACTAATTTTTTTTTTTCCAAATTTGCCTTTTCATCATTCTGGCAAACCAATTCACAATTTGAAAACACTGATACCAAATTTGGCTGCACTAATTTTTTTCCCGCAACAAAATAATGACCCTTTATCACATTCACTAAACATGGGGCTCATGTTTATTGACACTCACAGCAAGTAGTTCTCAAGGAGACAAGTTTTTTTGCGGAGATTTTCTGCTTCTTTCCTTGTCCATCGAGTAACTTGACTCCATGAGTATCCATTTCCTTGGTAGGATTTGCAGCTCCTATTGGAGAGTCCTTTTGAGGTAGCCCAACTTCTCATGAATAGCGGGATGATTAAGAAACATTTGCTGCAAAATTGATAACGTGTTGAACCAGAAAGAAAAAGTTGTTTAGAGAACTGTCATATAAACATAAAAGAGTGAAATCTTAACCGTGAAACAAGTGTACTTAAAGAATATACTCAATATTACAATTCTTATATGTAAAGGTTATTTGTTGCAAGTTTGGCGACGACTAAGTTATGTTGCCTCTCTTTCAAAGTTGTAATACTAAGATAATGACAAAAACTAGACTGTCTAACAACACTATAGTCACAAACATTTATCAACGAGAGCCCCCCCTTGACTAGTCAAATTCAATCTTAGAAAAAACTTCAAGCATGGTAAGATATTCTCTCCATAAGAAGGAAAACAAAAAAGTCTATTTATCAGAAGGGATCTCAATTCTTTCAGCTTATTCAGACCCTCTAAAAGATTATGGGACACGACGCCTTCCCAAGAATTTTGGTAGAGTTGCAATTTAATTAACTCCACTAGTTTTTCCACACTTTTAGGTATAGACCCATTCATTTTATTGAAAAAGAGGCGCAATTCCTTTAAAAATGATAGGTTTCCAATAGATTCTGGAATTGGACCAGAGATTGAGTTTTTATTTATCAAAAGGGCTCTCAAATTCTTTAAGCGTCCCAATGAATTGGGCAAATACCTAATGATGTGATTGGTCGACAATTTTAACTCCTTCAAACTACTATTTCTACATCCTAACAATCCCTCAAAGTGTCCACTTATGGCATTATAAGAAAGGTCTAAATACTGCAAGTTGCAATGTTTGCCCCATTCAACTCGTAGTCTCGAATGAGTCTACTTGTGAATCGACTGAATTCTAACAAATATCATACTTATAATAGTTGAAGGCTCAAAATCAGTTGAAGAACAAAATAGACACTTATAAAGATATATATCAAGTCCCTAAACTGAAACTGAAACTGAAACCGATATAGAGGAAAAGAAAATAGAAGAGGAAAAGAGCAAAAGTTCCAAAAGCAAGGAAAGAAGAGGAAAAGAAACTAGAAGGAAGGGGAAGGGAAAGGAAAACGGATTTTCTCCTATGCTCAGATAATATCATAAACTAAAGCTTTCTAAAAAACAGTTGACAATTAAGAAAAATGAATGGCAACTAAAAGTGTACTATTTTCCTATATTTTCATTGTATTTTCTTTCCCTTCCCATTTTCCTCGCCCTTTTCTTTGGCAACCATACTAGGAATAAGCTTTTTCCTTTATATTTTTTCTTTTCTTTTCCTTCCAAAAATCCATGAACCAAACGGAGCCTAAATGGGCAGCCAAGTGCACAAGGCCTTCGCTATTGTGGGGTTTGGGGAGGGGGTTAGATTATATGGAGCCCTCAGGCCTCTGCGAACACTAAAAATTAAAAGTAACAAATAGGGGATCCATTTGAAGAGATGGAGTACATTGGAATTTCCAACTTAAGTCCACAAAATTAATATAAAAATGCATAGCTCTCTGCTATTGAGTATTTGGTTGGAGTAAGGGGGAGTTAAAAGCGATTAGCTACAATAGCTTTCTTTTTAGCCATTGTAGAAAAGTAAATAAATAACTGTCGTGACACTTTCTGCTTTGGCGTTAGTAATTTCTGCTTTTGACATTAACATTAGCCAAATAGAAAATGAAAAAGTGTTAGATAATTGTTTTCGTTTTTCTTTTTTCGAAAACAAAAACAAAAACTGTGTTTTGTAATCGTTTTCGTTTTTCTTTTTCTTGAAGGGGGAAAAAAAGTCAACGCAATTGGGTAAGAAAATGAAGGAAATAAAAAAACAAATGGTAATAAGATAGATCAACAAAGTTACAAGTTTCCTTCAACCATAAAACAAAAATAAAGAAAAATTGAAGATACGTTAATTAATATCTATCAGCCCCAAATTGCCCTTTTGGAACAATGGAAATAATATACACAAAATGATCAGTTTGAGAGTGGATTGACTTGATAGTGACTGATGAAACTACACAAAGTAATACCAACATGTGTGTATATATATACACTAGTGGGGCAGCACGTGCCCGTGGAATATACGAGTTTTTCTCTTCAATTAGGAGTAATAGGGGCCAGTTGAGTTTTGATTCAAGAGTGTTAAGTCCCTAAAATTAGTGACTACTTTACCCCCCTATGGCCAGTAGAGACAAGGTGCAGCTCATCTCTCTCATTCTCTACGTATCACTTAGGAAAGAAAAACAAAGATAGACAAAAACAAAGAAGTTAAGGCAGGCTTTTAAATATTAATTAAATGTGTTCTCGGTGAATTGAAACTTGCAAAGAGTTGGTGCAAAAGTGTGAACTATTCACCAACACACAATCACTTTCTTGGGGGTGCCTGTTTGCATGTAATTACCAGATCAGAACTTAAAGTCAGATTTTTCTTTTTCTAATTTTGTTTTTCAAATTCACTGCATGAACAACTGAAATTTAAAGCAGAACAGACTTAGAATATGAGCTTACAAAAAAAAACTATTGTGCTGTTAAGAAATATCAAAACTCAAACGCAAATAAGTATACCCAAGTTCCTCAAAATCCATACCCTTATTGGTTGCCGAGAAAATAGGAACAGATATATGTGGATATCGCATTTTTCTTACCCACAGCTTTTCTTTTAAAATCTTTTTCCGATTTAAAACACAAAACAATGAGTCGCCACTTAATTTTTAAAAGGAAAATTAAGAAACCATTTTTAAAGCAAACTGATCTTTTTAGAAACCAGAGATTAACTAAGTCCGGGATTATAGAATGATAGAGGAAGGAGTCCATCGGACTAAAACACCCTCTCTCATCCTATCTTGCGATAGGCCTTTACTCAACATCCTTTCAATCGAATTATTAATTTAAATGTGCCCTCAACTAATACATATGTATAAATATACATTACAAAAGCATGTCTAAAGGGTGTAAGATTGCAAGTGATAAAATATCATTCAAAAATCACGTAATTCAAGTAGCAAGCAATATGATATGCAAATAGGGAACAAGAGAACTTACCCGGGATCCAGCAGCGATATTAAACGTGCAATGCATACAAATGAAAGAAAATCCTAGAAAAGAGTCTCTAATCGCACGTATTCACATAAGGCAGGCAAGTCCTAATTCTAAAGTGTTGCGCATGAGACCAAAAAATCGACAAAATCAAGAAATTAATATTAATGAGAAATTTAAGAAGTCATACCTTAATAGCGCTACAAAACAAAGGGTTAGTCCACATGGTATACAAGATATGAAGTTAGAAATAACAACCCTAAATTTCTAGCTTAAATCTATCAAATGTAATTAAATCTAAAGCAAATAAGTCCTAATTACAAGTATCAAGCCATATGGATGAATATGAACAAGAATAAATTATGAAATACTCAATGACTTAGATCACTTAAACTTTGAGTTCAAGCTTAACTAATCATTATTGAGACATGGTTTGAACCTTAACTCATGAAGATATCATCTAGGCCCTTATCCATAAGATTGATCAAAACTATTGCAGAATTCTGGAAATTGCTGAGAACAGATCATGTTTTCAAAGATATAAAAAGCATGGTTCCCGTGGTTTGATCTTGATGCATTTTGGACACAAGATGCCCCTATGTGTCTAGTTTTTAATCCAAAAAAGAAATCAAAGTTTCAATGGTTAGATCTCCAGGAATTGAACAAAAACCAGACGTCACTCAGCATTCTACAACCCTCTGTCCAGAGTTCTTGTACGATTTTCTAAAAATAGTAAAAAAATCAGAAATGCTTTGTTCTTTTTAGGGTGACTTCCTAACACACTAATATACTTAGAAAAAATTATTTTGGGTCACAAACACTTTATTAAGGTTCTGATATACGTATTTCAAAAGAGTGTTACTGTTCCGAAACTCTGGACAGATTGTAATGACTTCACAAAACTCATGACTAAACCACTTTAAAAAAGAAATTTCCTTAAAACAAAAATTACAGTGGTAGAACTTTGGGTTATTGACACTTTCCCGTTAGTTTCACTTGATTCCAACGATTAGATTTCGAACTAAAAATCTTTGATCAAAACCGGTTTATGAATCCACTATTTCATTGTCAAGTTCAACTTTTATTTGTTAACCCCAACTATTAAACCATGAAGTTGGACTTAAACTAAACCATTTTCTCCTACCATTTGATGGTCATTGGAGGTGAAGATATGACTAACACTCATGAGTCTTCAAGGAATATAAAGAGATTCCATGAGAACTCCAAGTTAGGTAACTCAAACCATTTAGATTCATCTACTTGTTCTTATTGAGATGGTGATCAAAGTTTGACTCCCATGTAAAGCACAAGCTTACATGGGATCAGAAGATCAAACTCAAGAGATTCAAGTGAGGTATTGAAGTCCTCCAAGAATCTCAAGAGAGAGGTATAAACAAGAAGAAGAAATGAAACAAAGAAAACCAAGTAGTTTGAAGATTAGAGGCTTAAAAGAAAGAATGAAAAGAAACAACTTATGGTTAGAGGATCACCTTCAAACTATCCTCAAAGCTTCTCTACTTTGAAGATCTTCCAAGCTCTTCTTCAAGCTCTCCAAACTCTCTATCTATCTCAAATATGTGTTGTTATAGTGGTATATTATGGTATATCTCTCCCTTCTCTTTTTTTTTCTTCTCCTCCCCTCCCAAGGAAGATCCCTCTTCTTTTATAGACAAAAAAAACCAAGTATTTTCAGTGAATTCGGAGTAAAAAGACAGGTGTAAAAATCTCATTTGGTGGTACAATGCGTACTTTCTGAAAAAAACAGACTGCTGGAGTCAACGGTAGTCAGGAAGTCTTCCGCGGCACTCTGGGAATGCCGGAATGGCATTCCGTGAAAGCCGCGGGGGCACTCCATGACTGCCGCGCGGCACTTACTGAGAGCCGCACCAGATTATTGATTGCTGCGTTTATGTCAGCCTTACTTTATCAGTTCTTTATTTTTATCCGCATGCATATACGTATTGTACCACAAAATACAGACTGTTAAAGCAAACGACAGTCAGAAAATGTCAGCGGCATTCAATGAGTGCCGGTCCGGGATTCTGTGAGTGCCGCAACAACTGTCGTGTGCTGGTTTCCGTTAAACTTCCCCTTTTAAGTCTTTTCTTTTATCCTTTTTCTCTAAAAAACTTATTTTCGGGAATCTTTGCCAAACGTGATGTTTTCACTCCTGAATTCTCCTGAATACCCGGTATTTCTTTTTTCTGTGAAAATTTTATCGCGTTTGGAGAACTTTCTGAATAGCTTGGAATACTTTAAATCTCTCGGTCCTTATCATCATTGGATATGGAGGTGACACTCTCCTTAATTCGACGTTTGGTCAAAATCGGGGTGTCTACAATTTGTCCCTCTTCGATGGAGCTTATGGGGCAACGCGAACAGCAAGCGAACGTCGAAGCCTGTGTGAAGAAAGGCCTTTAACCAAACTGTCGGATTTAAGGGAAAGACAAAATGCCTTGCAAAAGGAAGCGAGCACGTAGCGGAATTCTAATTGGTCGTGCTCCATGATGAGCTGCCTATGTATCCCATCAGGAATCAGACCAAAGCGTAGTTCGGGCACGGGGTCAAACACACACAAATGCAAATAGTCACACGGATGGATGCACCTATCCTATCGTGATGCACATGCTATGTAATGGTATTTCCTAAATAGACCTGGTTATGCAAGCGTCATGCTTATCATGTCTTCTCTAAGTATGACGCACATTACGTGATGCGTTAGTCAGAGAAGATTACCTAATTCTTGACTGATGCAAAATCTGTTACGGGGGTCATGAAGATGCTTTTGATTCGATTTTGGGGGTTAACGCAAATCTATTGCGAGAATCGAGAATGTAAATCCTTTACATTCTCAAAACAAAGGATCGACATAAATCTGTTACGCGGATCGAGGATATAAATATGTTATATTCTCAGAACGGGGGTTAACTCAAATCTGTTGCAAGAACTGAGAATGTAAATCCGCTACATTCTCAAAACAAAGGATCGACGTAAATCTGTTATGCGGATCGAGGATATAAATCTATTATATTCTCAGAACGGGGGTTAACGCAAATCTATTGCGAGAACCGAGAATGTAAATCCGTTACATTATCAAAACAAAGGATTGATGTAAATCTGTTACGTAGATCGATGATATAAATCTTTTATATTCTCAGAACGGGGGTTAACACAAATCTGTTGCGAGAACCGAGAATGTAAATCCGTTACATTCTCAAAACAAAGGATCGACGTAAATCTGTTATGCGGATCGAGGATATAAATCTGTTACATTCTCAGAACGGGGGTTAACGCAAATTTGTTGCGAGAACCGAGAATGTAAATCCGTTACATTCTCAAAAGAAAGGATTAACGTAAATCTATTACGAGGATTGAGGATATAAATCTGTTATATTCTTAGAACGGGGGTCAACGCAAATCTATTGCAAGAACCGAGAATGTAAATCTGTTACATTATCAAAACAAAGGATCGACGAAAAATCTGTTACGCGGATCGAGGATATAAATCTGTTATATTCTCAGAACGGGGGTTAACGCAAATCTATTGCGAGAACTTTTGTCTATTGCAGGGGTAACCGTATTAAGATGAATTTGGAGTCTATAGATCCGAAATTCATTTTAAAATTTTACCATTGGGGCTCGCGGGCTCAAATTCAATTTCAAATTTCAAGAATCGGGGCCCGCGGGCTCAAATTCAG
Organism: Hydrangea macrophylla; assembly: GCA_033977485.1. Classification (NCBI taxonomy): domain Eukaryota; kingdom Viridiplantae; phylum Streptophyta; class Magnoliopsida; order Cornales; family Hydrangeaceae; genus Hydrangea; species Hydrangea macrophylla. The sequence goes on along the minus strand of CM066984.1, from coordinate 77,973,348 downwards.
TTTCAATCTTCAAAAATTGGGGCCTACGGGCTCAAATTCAATTTCAATCTTCAAAATTTGGGAGCCCACGGACTCAAATCTATTCCAATTTTCAATTTTGAGGACCACTTTGATCCAGTAAACCAACCTCGGGGGTTAAAAGTACGATAAGGGTAAAATTTGGGGGTTAAATCCAAATATTGGGGCCTAATTTTGAATTTTAGGGGGAAATAAAATATCTCTTAACCGATTTAAACGCGGCAAATGCTCCAAAATCGCGACAGTCACTGACTGCCGTACGGCACTCACGGAGTGCTGCTGCAGCACTTAGTGAGTGCCGCTCGGCAGCCCACCAACTGCCGCGCACAGAAAAATGAGTGCCGCGTTTGAACGGCAGTGGCTAAAAATCGGCTGTTCTATTTCATTTTTCTCATTCTCTCAACCTTCTCTCACTCGATTAATTTTTGGAGAAAATTTTTCCTTCTCCTCTTCTTACTTGGATTGATCTACCAGGGCTTTCAGGTTAGTTTCTGATGATCAGAACTCAGTTAATCTCTCTTATCTCATTGTTTTTTTGAAATTTTTATAAATCTAACATGCGAATTCCTCTCTTTCTTTGACAGACATGGCGAGTGGTTCGGGTAGCAGGAAGAGGGCGAAGTACCGGGCTACTCCCAACCCCGATGCTACACTTTTGCTCCTCGACCCAGACGTGCATTTATCTGTCCGTGCGTTCAGGCGCGAGGTAAACGTGCTTCTTTCTTTTTTGTTTTCTTGATTTTTATGTCGTATGCAATGTTCAATCGAAGCGATCTCAAATGCCTTATTTCACACGCAAATGCTAGGCTAGTAGCACTCTTGATCATCTTAAAATGCTTTAACCGATGCTCATTCCATTTTTATTATCCCATTTCTCACGAATCTTTACGAATTTGAGGACAAAACTTTGTGTGAAAATGAATGTCGTGCTCATGGATTCTCGGACACCTTCGCTTGTACATTCGACTTTGCTACCTTTTCCCCAGACTCTTGACGGTAATAAAAACTTTGCACACCCTTTTATGAACGATAAACCAGTATTCTTTCTTTATTACTGCTTTCCCCCCTTTTATTTTTCTGCATAATTTTTTGTACATACAAAATCCATACTCGTAAAGTCATCTTAAGAACTTATCTTTATTTGTTAGCCATTCATGGTCACGCCATTTCTCAAAACCTATATCTCGAGACCTTTATTTTATCGCACATATTTTATTATTATTTGTTGTCGCTTTTCCTCCATTTCCTTATTATCGCACATTTTTTACTGCTTTCTTCTTTACCCAATTACTAACATCAAATCTTGTGATTCTTTCTTGTAGCTGCAGCCCAAGGTACTGAAGGGGCACGACAGTCTCGCCCATGGCTATGAGCGGTATATGGAGCTGAGCGAGCCAGTGAGGGGCTTCATTACTGCGGCTAGTTTTGGAGACTTCGTCAAACTTTTGACGAAGAGCTCCAACGATTTGAGACAGATCCATGCCCTTGCCGAGCGGTGGTGGGACACTACCAGCACATTTCATTTCCCGTTTGGCGAGATGACGATGACACCATTAGACTTCTCTATGATCACCGAGATCCCATTTGGTGGGAAGTGCCTTTGTTATCTGGATGCAGAGAGAGAGTGGGATCGGATTGAGCCGCTGCTGGGGGCCGTCCCGGAGGAGCCCTTAGTCACGGCCAGGTGGTTCATGGATACCTTCCGAGGTCGGCAAGGCTTTACAGACGAGCAGATGGCTCGGGGGGTTCTGATGTATATGCTGGGGTGCTCTCTGCTGAGCACCAAGGGAGACCGGATCTCTGTGACGCTGCTGAGGTCTTTGGAGCACATGGAGCAGATATACCAGTAAGACTGGGCTGGCACAGGGTTAGCCATCCTGTACCAGCACATGGGAGAGATATCCCAGGATCACCCAGCTTCTACCGGCGGTTTCTGGAGGGCCTGGGAGGTATACTTCTCTGTTTCTTGATTTGGACTTTAAACTTTGCATTTTTATTTCGAATTTCTTTATTCATGCTCCTCAAAATTTATGCTCCTCTATTTTCTTGCAGATTTGGTCCCACGAGTACCTGCACATGATGTCACCTGCTACGCGACCAGTAGACGTCCTCATCATGTCCCAGGGGCTGAAGTGGGCGAAGGATCGAGTCGGGCGGAAAACCGGAGCTCATGATTTTATTTTATTCAGGAACTTCCTGACCAACCTACGAGAGCAGCACGTCCGGTGGCAGCCCTGGCTAGACGTACTTCCCTAGGGTTACCAGGGGATGCGGGAGTCGACTGGGTATGACCCACAGAGGGTCCTACTGGACGAACCTGAGGCTCGGGCTTGGTACCTAGGAGAGAGGGTGACTAGATAGTCCTTGGCGGCAGAGTCCTTCTTCGTGCCACACCCCCCGCCGGAGTCTATGAGAGCTACCGATACCCTCCAGGGTTCTGCGCTTACGGTTGCCTTAGCTGGTTTGTCTCTTCAGGGCTTCGTGGATCCTCCAATGGGGTACGCAGCTTTCTGTGCTGCGAAACTGATGAGGAACTTCCCTTTGATGGAGGTGACCCGGATGAGTTTCTTCCAGCCTTTACTTTTAGTCCTTTTGAACATGCTTGTTTTATCTTCTTATTGGATTCGTTCTTCCTTGCAGCCCATCCCTGCTGCTGTTCGGGCTCCTGCTCTACCGCCCTGGGATTGGAGTCTTAGGATAGCCTTCTACGGCGAGCAGACTACTACCATGGTCCCCAGATATCAGGCGGGTGCTCCCACCATTCCGCTCCAGTACGACCATGTCCCGCGGGACTATGCGGAGGAGGGCTTGCTCTATGCCCACAGCGTGAGAGAGTGGAATTACGGTCGAGAGTGGAGGGTAATTTCTAAACCTTACTTTATTAAAAATCATAGTTTTATTCAGATATTCTAACATTTCTTCCTTTTTCTTAGGCCGAGGGGGCGCGAGCGGCTGCTGAGACTCATACAAGGGCTTTGGTAAGAACAAAAAATGCTCCTTTTTATTTATTTATCCTGCTTTCCAAGCTATTTTATTGGTAATTTGACTTACTCCCTCCATTCAGGAGGAACAGGTGGGGACTCTTTCCCGGCAGGTGGGAGAGCTCCAGCAGCGTCTTCAGTAGTTCGGCATCCCTCTCAGCGATGCCCCTGGAGACAGCGGTGCTGGACATGGTGGAGGCGGTGGTGAGGGCACCAGTAGCGGCAGAGGTAGGGGCAGAGCAGGAGGTGGACGCGGCGGGAGTGGCACAGAGTCAGAGGAGGATTCCCTCAGACGTGTTACTCGCCAGACCAGGGGCCGAGGCCAGGGCTGATTTTTCTTTCTCTCTTTTTTTATTTTTGAGTGTTCTTGGAGAGGATTGTACTGTATTTTTGGATGATTGTATATACTTATGCACACATTTTACTCTTGATTATAGCCGGTAGGATAGGCACTTGCATTACCTTTATCTTTTCTGCTTTTTTTTCATTGATATTCATTGTATGTATGACCATAGCTTGGTCCTTCTCTTGCCGTATGTGGGACCATAGCTTGGTCCCCCTTTTATTTGAGCTTTGAATGCTTCTATCTCTTCTATTTATTTTGAAATGAACAAATGAATGAATGAATGGGTGAATGTATGCGGCCATAGCCTGGTTTTGTTGCACGTGCTGCATGATGCGCACGTTTTATTGTTCTTTATTCAGTTTTTTGTTTGCAGGTGGGCTAAAACTGTTGCAAATAGACCCTGGCCAGAATGAGGCCCAGGACGGCACTCGGTTAGGTCTCAAGGGCACTCCGTGAATGCCGCAACGGCGTTTATGGACTGCCGCGCGGCACTTCGTTGGGTGTCGTCCTGCTTTATCGAGTGCCGCGGGTAGGTGGATAGTTCTATTCTCCTATTTATACTACTTCCTTTCCCCAACACTCCGCAAAACACCATTTTCTTTTCTTCACTTCCTTCTCAAATGGCCCCAATTAGCTCCCAAATCCTCTTTCCATGGATGGATATCCTCTCCGGCATTGATAGGCTCAACTTTGAATGTTTAAGACTAAACGATCTCTTCTCTTTCCGATGGATGAATTTAAATGAGGGCCTACTTCGAGCTGCCATCCAATGTTGGGATCCTTCTCTCAACGTCTTTCGTTTTGGCTCTCAGGAGACTTGCCCCGTGTTTGAGGAATTCAGTGCTATTTTGCACACTGATCCTTTTGCCGAGTTGACAGTTCCTTTGGTTTAGGCCGGGTACGTCCGAGATTTATCCACTCTTCTCCATACATCTCGGAATGTGGCAGGCTCTTTTATTTATGATAGGCAGGTTGACTTCGAGCGCCTCTCTTCCGTTTATGCTCCCATAGGAGACCCTTATGATGGAGAGTATCAGATCATTCGCCGCAGCGCCCTGTCGATTGCTATACTTTCTTACTTCCTCTTTCAATCGTCTTCCGACATTCTTATACCCATCGCCTTTGGTTTGCGGGAGATGAAGAGTGCTATTATTCTGATTCTTGGCAAAACTTTGATTGGTTTGGGCCATGCTCATAATGCGGAGGCTAAGTTATCCGCGGGAGCACCTTTTGTTTTACAGGTTTGGTTCATGGAACTCCTTGATCTCTTTATACACTCCTCACATCTTTGTGGGCCACTTTCCTATGACCGTATGGAGGTTCACTGCCTATTTCATTCTGTCGATGCTTGGCTTGGCTGGTTTAGAGGTCTTTCTTCTGGTGACATTTGCTGGACCTGCCCGTAGTGGGTTTACCGCTCTATCGCCGTATGCCTTCCTGGGCGATCCAGCATCTGGTTGCCTGGCTTTTATGCCACTACTTTCGACATTCATGGCCGGGTGGTCCGTCAGTTCGGACTTTTCCAGGATATGAATGAGACTGTTACTGCTGATTTCACTAGGGGGTCCACTTTGCGCCCTTCTATTGTGAAAGCCTTCATCGAGGCTTAGCATGACAGGGTTTCAGCTCCTTTCCGGGGAATCCCGGCTTCGATTGTGCCCACCGCTGAGTAACTTTTTCAGATTCAAGCACTGATCTAGAGACAGGCTTGCATTGATGAAAATAAGACAAACAGGACAAAGCTCTTAAAAATTTCCGATAAGTCCTGCCTATCCTTTTACACTTTTGAATGTGATTTTCCTTATTTTTTCTCTTCAAGAAGTGTTGTCATCTTTAGGAAAGTTCTAACATGTTTAATCAAAGTGCTCACTCTTTCGATTAATCTTTTATGAAAAATTCTCCCTTCGATGTCTTTTCTTGGCTCTTTACTTTTCTTTGTGTTTTTCTTAAAGCTTTACTCTTTCTATACCATGAATTCTCATTTGTTTCTTTATAGTATTCATTTTGATAGCCAGGAGGTCCAGAGATGGGTTTTAGATAAATATCTGGGTTTTTCGAATAACAAACAAAGTTTGCCCCTGGTTTTGGGGCTTCGAAGTGATTCTGGGAAAATGCCAGTTCGTCCCTAGTTTAGCATAGGGCTTTTCTTTTTAGGTTTTCATGGGCCGAAGGTGTCACGCCCCGACGTAGCATAAATAAGGAAAGCGTTTAATTTCCTTTATGGACCCGTAGGTCGCGACAGTTTGAAGGATCGATTCTGTCCCAAACGTCGAACAACAAAACATAATAATCAGAGTAAAGCAATCAAGGCTTACAAAAATTTTCTACCTTATTACATCTTATGATACGGGGTCAACTAAGGCACAGACTGCCTTAAAATAAAACAATAACTTAGTGTCTGTTACAGTCATCCTTATAAAACAAAACAGTTCATAACTTAAAACATATAATCAATAAACGGTTTTCTCATTCCAAAAGCAGCCATTCTCAATTAGCGTAGTCGTACGACTCCTCCTGGTTATAACCTGAAAAGCCTGAACACGAATGTCCAGGACGCATCAACGTCGTCAGCTTCAAGAAGCTGGTGAGTATTAAAAACATGACTTTGAATGTAAAACATACCCATTTACCTTTTTCCATTTTTCAATTTGTATAAATGAATAGTTAAACCGCAGGAAGAATTCATTTATAAAACAACAAGGAATATATTAAAGGTCGTTCATTCATAAAAACAGATACTCGTGTAATGAGACAATGCACCACACTCATCTTGCCGACTCTTTTCTCTCGACAGCCACAACAACCCACTATCTTACTCCTGGTATCTTTGAAACACTAAGATAGCCACACTTTAGCAACGGGGCGCCATGGAGTGTCCAGTTTGCCTCACACTTTGGTCCGGGGTACCAGGGAGTGTCCAATGCCTCACACTTTGAATACCCTAACCGCCATGCAAATACCGGGGCAACCCCTCATGCAGTATCCAGACTCGAGTATCAGGGAGTGTCCGTAGGCCACACTTTAGCACTACCATGGGTGCCAGTGAGTGTCCAAGTTCGGCTTCACACACTTTAACGCTTCCATGGGCGTCAGGGAGTGTCCATATTTGCCACCGTCGCATTTTAAAGATACCCTCTCCACAACCACAATCACAACCACAACCACAACCACAACCACAACTCAAACTCAATCACAATCACAACCACAAACTCAAACTCATACTCTTTCCACACTACCATTACTCTTTCCACACTGACTGACACCCACATGCATGTACCACTGACACCACATGTATGTCATGAACCTTAAACATGCGGCAATTTACTGAAATATAAATACAACATGCGTACGGGGATTAATAACTTGCAATACAATGTTTTAATCATTCAAAACATAACCAAATAGAGTTCTGATTAACTAAATATCCCAAACAGAACCTTAACAGTACTAAAAGGTTGAACCAAACAGTCCCTTATCATAAAACAAGCAAAACCAGAATCTGCCAAATATCGCGCGCGCGGGCCGCTCGCGCGAAAGGTCGCTCGCGCGGGCCGCTCGCGCGATATGCCCAATTTTCCTTTTATATATAAACTTTTCTATCTGCTTGAAACATCCAAGGTCGCGCGCGCGGATCGCTCACGCGAAGGGTTCCTCGCGCGACCCTCGCTCGCGCGATCTGCCTAAATTTCATTTTATATATATAAAACGTTCTGTCTGCCTGTGGAAACAAGGATCGCGCGCGCGGGCCGCTCGCGCGATCTTCGCGCGCGCGATCGTGGCCCGAGATGAAGCAGAGGCTGCATCTTCCCCGCAGAAACTGCTCTATTTCAGCAAAACAGGGTCTAAATTGACCCATTTCAAATCTGTAAGTATATGGATCATATAGTATATGATTTTCTTCGATTTTTCACAAGGATTAAGAATCCATCAACAATTTAACATAATTCAAATTATAACTCTCCAATTTTATGAAAAACTAAAACATGTCAAAACTTACTTTCTTATATACTTTCTCATGTGAGTGAATTAGGTTCTAAAACTTCAAACATAGCATATATGGTGTAAGATCTTCCATAATCATCTCTAAAAACGAATTTTGGTTGAGTTTGGAAAATTGTGATTTTGAAGCTCAAGCTTCCATCGACGAATTTAGCAATGGTGTTCCAACTATACATACACAAAATCAGTAATTAAGCATAGAATTACATTGGGAGTGAGTTAATAATACTCACTGTGATAAGGAGATGTGTGTTTGTTGAGAAAGATAAGCACAAAAAGAAAATACTCCAAGCTTTGGTTATGGAGTTTGTAAAGTTTCTCTCTCCAGAAATTCTCTGTATTAACTCTCACTGCTCTTTCTCTTTTCACTCTGTGTTTTACAGATTGTGAGAATATCTGTTTGTTAGTGTAGTGTGTATGAGTTATATAGAAGGAGCAAGTTGATGAACTTGGAGGCCAAGATATAATAAGGACTCACTTAGCAAGCTTAATTGAGCTAACAAATTCTTAAACCCTCTAATTAACAGCACATGTACGTATATTACTCATATATGCAGATTGTATAACTCCACAATCTCCCAAGGGCCAAGCATAGGTATGTAGGGGGGGTCAATTAAGGTTGTTTGGGAATTTAGCTTTTGGTCACAACAATACACACACACACAAAGCATTGCCAAACAAGGCCTAAGCCAATGATCACTTGCCATAAATGGCAATAAAGCATGAGTCATGTCAAACTTTACGTCATGTCCAAAAACTGTTCAAGTTTAGCACAACGCGGACAATTTTGAAAGTAAACTGATATTTTGGTGGCGCGGTGTTCACCACAAAAATACAGAAAATTCATTTTAACGTAGGAAGTGATTTTCTGGTTTCATAAAAATACAGCTTGAAATAAAAGGGAACATTTCCACCGTTTTGAAATACAGATTTTGAAATCCACCCAGGTATTACTAACTTTTGTAAAAATTGTAATTTGACCCCAACAAAATTCTTAGCTTGCAATAATTCAAGGAATAAAATTTAGAACATGAGAAATGTAATTTAAATGAAACAGTCAATACCAGATGAAATTAAATATGACAATGCAATTACAAATTAAATACGAAAATGAAATTTAGAATTAAATGGAAATGCAGGTTGTTACATCCTTCCTCCCTTAAACATGATTTCGTCCCCGAAATCAAGACTAACTAGTCCTGAAACAACTCCGGGTACTTATTCCTCATATCAGCTTCAACTTCCCACGAGGCTTCATTCTCGTCATGGTGATTCCACTGAACCTTCACCAACGGAATGTCTTTATTCCTCAGCTTCTTGATACTCTGATCTAGAATCTTCACAGGTCTCTCCTTGTAAGATACGTTATGAATCATCTCAATGTCATCATAACTAACCACATGTGAGGGGTCGCGTATGTACCTCCTCAACATACTCACATGGAACACGTTGTGAACCCCAGACATCTTCAGTGGTAGCGCGAGTCGATAGGCCACTTTCCCGACACGTTCCAAAATCTCGAACGGTCCGATGAAACGCGGGGCTAACTTTCCTCTCTTGAGGCCGAAGCGTACTACTCCTCGGGTTGGTGAAACTTTAAGGAGCTCGTGACTTCCAGCACTGAACTCCAAATCCTTCCGACGTCGATCGGCATAACTCTTATACCTGCTTTGAGCGGTCCTCATCCTTTCCTTGACCAAAGAAATCTTCTCGTTGGTTTCTCTAACCAAGTCTGGTCCCAACAATTCTGTATCCCCAACTTCTGCCCAACACAAAGGGGAACGACATGGTCGACCGTACAATGCTTCGAACGGAGCCATACCGATACTCGTGTGATAGCTATTGTTATAAGCAAATTCAACCAACGGCAAGTCCGTCTCCCAAGATTCTTCAAAATCGATAACACAAGCCCTGAGCATATCTTCCATTATCTGATTAACACGCTCAGTATGTCCATCTGTCTGAGGGTGAAAAGCAGTACTCATCTTGAGCGAGGTTCCCATAGCTTCTTGCAGACTTTCCCAAAATCCAGAAGTAAAACGTGCGTCACGGTCTGACACAATTGACACCGGTGCACCGTGAAGTCGCACAACTTGTTGTATGTACATCCGGCTCATCTTCTCTACCGGGTATGTCATACTATAAGCAATGAAATGAGCAGACTTCGTCAATCGATCCACTATTACCCATATGGCATCATGATTCTGCTGCAATCGAGGCAATCCTACTACAAAATCCATCGTAATGTGCTCCCACTTCCAACCAGGAATAGGTAGCGGTTGCAACAATCCTGACGGTCTCTGATGTTCAGCTTTGACTTGCTGACATGTCAAACACTTGGATACCAATTCGGCCACGTCTTTCTTCATACCTTCCCACCAGAAATTTCTCTTCAGATCTTTGTACATCTTAGTTCCTCTCGGGTGAACTGTATACCTTGATTTATGTGCTTCTTCCAGGATATCCTTCCTTAACTCTCCATCACCTGGCACACATAATCTATTTCTACACCGATATCCTCCATCGACTCCCACTTTCCATTCTGTCGGGTCTTTTTCTGACATCTTCGCAAACCATGTCTGAAACTTCTCATCTTCTCTCTGAGCTCCAAAAATGCGGTCGATAAGAACAGGCTGTAGGATGAGACATCCGAACAATTGTCCTTCTCCTTCTTCAGTACTCTGTACATCGAACTCCGCCAAGATCTCCAACGCTCGCCACTCTCTCACCATTAAGGTGGCGATCGTCTCACTAGTCTGTCGACTCAAGGCATCAGCAACCACATTAGCTATATCGGGGTGGTATTCCAATGTGAAGTCGTAATCTTTGATTAACTCCATCCATCTGTGCTGCCTCATGTTCAACTCTTTCTGTGTGAACAAATACTTTAGGCTCTTGTGATCGGAGAACAAATCGAACTTCTCACCGTAGAGATAGTGTCTCCAAATCTTGAGTACAAATACCACTACCGCCAACTCCAAATCATGAATAGGATAGTTCAACTCATTCGGCTTCAGCTGTCTGGATCCATAGGCTATAACTCTGCCATCTTGCATAAGTACACACCCTAACCCTTGATATGATGCGTCACTAAAGATAGTGAACTTTTCATCAGGCTTGGGTATTGCTAGTACCGACGCGGTAGTGAGTCTCTCTTTCAATTCTAGAAAGGCTCGCTCATGCTTCTCTATCCACTCGAACTTCAGATTCTTTTTCGTCAATCCAGTCAATGGTGCGGCTATTTTAGAGAATCCCTCAACAAGTCTCCTGTAATAGCCTGCGAGTCCAAGAAAACTCTGAACTTCTGTAGGGTTGCTCGGTCTAACCCAGTTGGACACAGCATCGGTCTTGGACGAATCTATAGAAATTCCTTGAGATGACACCTTGTGTCCCAAAAATTTCACTTCTTGTAACCAGAACTCACACTTACTGAACTTGGCATACAACTGATGGTCCTTGAGCGTCTGCATCGCAATCCGTAGATGTTGCTCGTGTTCTGCTCCTGACTTAGAATAGATCAAAATATCATCTATAAAGACGATGACAAACTGATCCAAATAAGGTTTGAACACTCTGTTCATCAGATCCATAAACACTGCCGGGGTATTCGTCATTCCAAACGGCATTACCATAAATTCATAATGACCATATCGGGTTCTGAACGCAGTCTTGGGTATATCTTCCTTTCGTACCCTCAACTGATGATATCCCGACCTAAGGTCTATCTTGGAAAATGTCGTAGCTCCTTGTAGTTGATCAAACAAATCGTCGATCCGAGGTAAGGGATACTTGTTCTTGATAGTCACTCGGTTCAATTCTCTGTAGTCGATACACAGTCTAAGTGTCCCGTCCTTCTTCTTCACGAATAACACCGGTGCTCCCCAAGGCGATGTACTTGGACGTACAAAACCTAGGTTCTCGAGCTCTTGAACTTGTTCCTTCAATTCCAATAGTTCTGTGTGGGCCATTCTGTAGGGAACCTTGGTGATCGGTACGGTACCCAGTATAAGCTCAATACAGAACTCTATACTTCTCTCGGGCGGCAAACCAGAAACGTCTTGAAATACTTCTTCGAAGTTCTTGACTACAGGTATAGATGAAGCTGTCACCTCTGTATTGACGACTTCGATGTTGGATAAACATCTCGTGAGGAACATATCTCCCATAGGGTTACATTGAAAATCAAAGGGTTGATTATCATTGTCGGGGAATGTAATTCTCCTCCTCGCACAATCCAACTTCACTTGATTCTGAGAGAGCCAATCCATTCCTAGGATTATGTCGAACTCCTTCATCGATAGGACGATCAACCTTGCAGGGATTTCACGGTCTCCTAACCGTAAGGGACAATCCTTGCACACATGTCCTAATCTGACTGTAGCTCCTAGTGGCGAAGTAGCCTTCAAAGCTTTCTCTAAGCGATGAGGTAAAACACCCAACCTCCGAATTGTATTAACAGATATGAACGAAAGAGCAGCACCCGTATCAAATAACACTTTAACATGGGAGTTAAACAGAGTTAATGTACCTTCCACTGCTTGCTGATCAGGTTGAGCTTCTCCATAATCTCCTCCATCGTACACAGTTCCATCATATCTAGCGGCATCAGGGATAACAGCATTCAAGCGAGTCTGACCCTGTTGACCATAAGTCACCTGCTTAGGGGCAGTGCATAACCTACTGATGTGACCTGGTTCACCACAGTTGAAGCAGACTATCCCTTGCTGAGCAGCACGCCTTGGTGCCTTGCAATCACGAGCCAGATGACCAGGGTTGCCACAGTTGAAGCACTTTCCACTACTACTCCCTTCTCCTACTCGGGGTTGAGTCGGATAGGTAATAGCCTGGGTCTTCTTGCTTCCGTCAAAATTTCTCTTCTGCCTTTGGGTACGGTTCATTGGTGGTCTATTCCCAAAATTACCCCTTTGAGGCGGTCGGAATTCAAATTGTTTTCGGTTCACTCGAGCATCCTCTTCTAGATTGGTAGCCAAACCAACAAGTCCTTCAAATGATTTATCCAGGTGGCCGAGAGTCAGGCGACTAATCTGCGGTGTCAGCCCTTGGTTATACTTACGGATCTTCTTGTCTTCAGTATCAACCAGATGTGGGGCGAAACGAGACAGTCTTTCGAACTGTGTAGTGTACTCTTGCACCGACTTGGTTCCTTGCGTCAGATCCATGAATTCCTTATCTCTTCTGTGCCTCTCCGTAGCCGGGAAGTACTTCTCCAAAAATCTCCCCTTGAACGCAGTCCACGTCATCCCCATTGCAGCTCCATTCCCGATAGTAGCTATGACCGAATCCCACCAATCTGCGGCAGCATCGGTCAACTGAAACGTAGCCAATCTCCTCTTGTCCATCTCGTTACACTGGACAGCTTCAAACATGCGGTCCATCTGTCTTAACCATTGTTCCGCTTTCCAGGGTTCCGCGGTACCCGCAAACTGCTCGGGCCTTAGTGCACGGAATCTCTCTAGCAATTTGTCTCCAGTTTGACGGTCTCGTCGGTTGTCATTCGTATTACCAATTCTTTCTAACCGTCTGATAAATGCTTCGAACATCCCTGTAGGATCGGCAGCCTCGGGTGCTCCCTCGATCAGGTTCTTGTTCCTCCTGACTCCTCCAGCCATTCTATGCATGATAGTGGTAGTAGAATGAGAAACATGCATGCAACAGTGCTATGAAGTAATTCAAATGACGACAATATTCAAAAGAGTATATCTTATATATATAACTTCTGTCAAGTAGATACAAAAGCATGTATGGTCAGATCAATACCTACCCTATCTGTATGGGTTAGGACGCATGCAAGAGTTAATGTTACAAAAATGGGTCATCGCCCTACACTCTAATGCATGTAATTACAGCTTGCAAAAAGAGATAGAGCTAATAGTCAAAACAGTCAATATGTACAAGGCGATATCTAAACGGTCAGTCATCGCCATAGGTAGCCATCAACAGGTCAAGCGAGTCGGCCTGATGAAGTCGCTGAACATGGGAGGGGCCTGCCCCAAAGTTACAGCTATGAGAGGTCATCAGTGAAGCAGGTCCAGGGACATCTGCCTCAGGCAAGGCTGGCTCAAGTGCAAGTGCCTCCTCAAGGTCGACTGCAAAGTCGTCCCATCCTAAGCCATCCTCATCGGCGTCCTCGGAAATAGGAGCGAACACAACGTCAACGTCACCGTCATCCTCAACAGCAGGGACGACCGGTGGAGGCACCTCCAGCTGTGCAAGGTGGGCCTGCACAACCTGAACCTCAAGGGGAAAATAGAAGGCATCGCTGTTAACCAAGCAAACCATCTCAACGAGTACTAAGCGCTGAATCTCTATAAAGTAAAGAATCTCAAGGCGAGCACGGGATAGGTCGACCAGTCCTAATATGTGAATCTGATGCCAGAGATCTAGCTCGACGGTAGCAGCTGCACGCTGCCCAACAGCAGTGAAATAAAGGGTCGCCGAAGCCGGCACTATCGCTCCCACAGTAACCCAATGCCCTCCAAAAGCATCTGGTACAAACAGGGGCTGAGCTGGATCCATACCTGAAAAGGTGCTACTTAAGTCAGAACAAAAATAATCTTAGGCGTTTGGGTTCTGAGTCTATCCTCCCTGTCGTATCATCGGGTATGTAACACTTAATGGAATGTGGAATCGGGTCTATACTGGTAAACCCTAACCTGGCTAAACTATCTTGAGATAAATCATAACCTGGCTTTGATACCACTAAATCCTGTCACGCCCCGACGTAGCATAAATAAGGAAAGCGTTTAATTTCCTTTATGGACCCGTAGGTCGCGACAGTTTGAAGGATCGATTCCGTCCAAACGTCGAACAACAAAACATAATAATCAGAGTAAAGCAATCAAGGCTTACAAAAATTTTCTAACTTATTACATCTTATGATACGGGGTCAACTAAGGCACAGACCGCCTTAAAATAAAACAATAACTTAGTGTCTGTTACAGTCATCCTTATAAAACAAAACAGTTCATAACTTAAAATATATAATCAATAAACGGTTTTCTCATTCCAAAAGCAGCCATTCTCAATTAGTGTAGTCGTATGACTCCTCCTGGTTATAACCTGAAAAGCCTGAACACGAATGTCCAGGACGCATCAACGTCGTCAGCTTCAAGAAGCTGGTGAGTATTAAAAACATGACTTTGAATGTAAAACATACCCATTTACCTTTTTCCATTTTTCAATTTGTATAAATCAATAGTTAAACCGTAGGAAGAATTCATTTATAAAACAACAAGGAATATATTAAAGGTCGTTCATTCATAAAACAGATACTCGTGTAATGAGACAATGCACCACACTCATCTTGCCGACTCTTTTCTCTCGACAGCCACAACAACCCACTATCTTACTCCTGGTATCTTTGAAACACTAAGATAGCCACACTTTAGCAACGGGGCGCCAGGGAGTGTCCAGTTTGCCTCACACTTTGGTCCGGGGTACCAGGGAGTGTCCAATGCCTCACACTTTGAATACCCTAACCGCCATGCAAATACCGGGGCAACCCCTCACGCAGTATCCAGACTCGAGTATCAGGGAGTGTCCGTAGGCCACACTTTAGCACTACCATGGGTGCCAGTGAGTGTCCAAGTTCGGCTTCACACACTTTAACGCTTCCATGGGCGTCAGGGAGTGTCCATATTTGCCACCATCGCATTTCAAAGATACCCTCTCTACAACCACAACCACAACCACAACCACAACTCAAACTCAATCACAATCACAACCACAAACTCAAACTCATACTCTTTCCACACTACCATTACTCTTTCCACACTGACTGACACCCACATGCATGTACCACTGACCCCACATGTATGTCATGAACCTTAAACATGCGGTAATTTACTGAAATATAAATACAACATGCGTACGGGGATTAATAACTTGCAATACTATGTTTTAATCATTCCAAACATAACCAAATAGAGTTCTGATTAACTAAATATCCCAAACAGAACCTTAACAGTACTAAAAGGTTGAACCAAACAGTCCCTTATCATAAAACAAGCAAAACCAGAATCTGCCAAATATCGCGCGCGCAGGCCGCTCGCGCGAAAGGTCGTTCGCGCGGGCCGCTCGCGCGATATGCCCAATTTTCCTTTTATATATAAACTTTTCTATCTGCCTGAAACAGCCAAGGTCGCGCGCGCAGATCGCTCGCACGAAGGGTTCCTCGCGCGACCCTCGCTCGCGCGATCTGCCTAAATTTCATTTTATATATATAAAACTTTCTGTCTGCCTGTGGAAACAAGGATCGCGCGCGCGGGCCGCTCGCGCGAAAGATCGCTCGCGCGGGCGGCTCGCGCGATCTTCGCGCGCGCGATCGTGGCGCGAGATGAAGCAGAGGCTTCATCTTCCCTGCAGAAACTGCTCTGTTTCAGCAAAACAGGGTCTAAATTGACCCATTTCAAATCTGTAAGTATATGGATCATATAGTATATGATTTTCTTCGGTTTTTCACAAGGATTAAGAATCCATCAACAATTTAACATAATTCAAATTATAACTCTCTAATTTTATGAAAAACTAAAATATGTCAAAACTTACTTTCTTATATACTTTCTCATGTGAGTGAATTAGGTTCTAAAACTTCAAACATAGCATATATGGTGTAAGATCTTCCATAATCATCTCTAAAAACGAATTTTGGTTGAGTTTGGAAAATTGTGATTTTGAAGCTCAAGCTTCCATGGACGAATTTAGCAATGGTGTTCCAACTATACATACACAAAATCAGTAATTAAGCATAGAATTACATTGGGAGTGAGTTAATAATACTCATTGTGATAAGGAGATGTGTGTTTGTTGAGAAAGATAAGCACAAAAAGAAAATACTCCAAGCTTTGGTTATGGAGTTTGTAAAGTTTCTCTCTCCAGAAATTCTCTGTATTAACTCTCAGTGCTCTTTCTCTTTTCTCTCTGTGTTTTACAGATTGTGAGAATATCTGTGTGTTAGTGTAGTGTGTATGAGTTATATAGAAGGAGCAAGTTGATGAACTTGGAGGCCAAGAAATAATAAGGACTCACTTAGCAAGCTTAATTGAGCTAACAAATTCTTAAACCCTCTAATTAACAGCACATGTACGTATATTACTCATATATGCAGATTGTATAACTCCACAATTTCCCAAGGGCCAAGCATAGGTATGTAGGGGGGGTCAATTAAGGTTGTTTGGGAATTTAGCTTTTGGTCACAACAATACACACACACACAAAGCATTGCCAAACAAGGCCTAAGCCAATGATCACTTGCCATAAATGGCAATAAAGCATGAGTCATGTCAAACTTTACGTCATGTCCAAAAACTATGCAAGTTTAGCACAACGCGGACAATTTTGAAAGTAAACTGATATTTTGGTGGCGCGGTGTTCACCACAAAAATACAGAAAATTCATTTTAACGTAGGAAGTGATTTTCTGGTTTCATAAAAATACAGCTTGAAATAAAAGGGAACATTTCCACCGTTTTGAAATACAGATTTTGAAATCCACACAGGTATTACTAACTTTTGTAAAAATTGCAATTTGACCCCAATAAAATTCTTAGCTTGCAATAATTCAAGGAATAAAATTTAGAACATGAGAAATGTAATTTAAATGAAACAGTCAATACCAGATGAAATTAAATATGACAATGCAATTACAAATTAAATACGAAAATGAAATTTAGAATTAAATGGAAATGCAGGTTGTTACAGAAGGCTTTTGAGAGCCCGCCTACTTATCCCCGAATGGGTATCAGGCCTGCAGTAGTTGGGTTTAAGGCTTGAAGGAAGATGCTGCTCGGGCGGTTTTATTTTTCATGACCGAACCAAGTAGGTTGCCTACGTATCCCCTAGCGGGAATTAGGTCAAGCATAGTTCATCGAGGTAGGAGGTTTTGAAAGAAACGTGTAACAACCCTAAAATTTCTAAGTGTATAAATAATTACTTTAATTATTACATTCAGTTAGCAATATTATATGAGTGTGGCTATGTAAGAAATGTGTTTGAAAATTTTAAATGTTTGGTGGACATATAAATTAAATCATTAGTGAGCCCTTTAGTTTGAATGCTACATTTTAATAATTTAAATTTATTAAAAAAAATGAAGGGTTGATATGTATTTTTTTATATAGAATAACAGGCCCGCGAATGTGTCAAATAGTGTATCTGATATTAAAATTAAGTACCCGGGGCATAAGTACCCTTTGGGTTAGCCATTTTAGTGGTGTGAGTTACATTCTGGGCTCATATGAGTCTCTTTTGTGAGCCCATAAAAAGAAAAACGGGATTTACATGTGTGTGTAGATGTGTGCGGGTATGTGTGTTAGTATGTAAGGGTGTGTGTGTTAATATACTAATAGGTTAGGTGTGCATATTGTATACTTACATAATAAAATAATAGGGTTAGGAATCCCTTTCCTTTACACAGCCGCAATTGAGAGAGACAGAGAGAAAGAGAGAGAAGAAAAAGAAGAGAAGAAAAGGGAGAAGAAAGGAGAAGGGTCTAGGGTTCGTGGGCACATGGGGAATCGCGAAGCATTCGTGGTGGTTGATTTTTGATCAACGAGGTGAGTTAAATTTTGTGTATCCGAGTTTATATATATACACGTATGTATATATGTATATGAGAGTAAATTAAAGTAGTACATGTTTAATTTAATTGTTAGAGTTAAATCTTTGTAATGGATACACGCTATTGTTGAAGTAATTTATATAGTTTCTTTCCCCTTCGTGTGACTTTGCGATCATGACATTAGGGTATTCGAAAGGGTTAGGTGAATCGTTAGTTTTATAAAAACCAAATGTGAAATATTCATGTTTGTTAGGAAATATATGTAAAATTCGTTTTATTTGTAATTCACACAGTTGTAGAAACTTTAGAAAATTATTAGAAAATCGTGACTTTGAATTTGAACATTCTGTCCGTGTGTCTCATGTAAAACGTGATTCTGCACGTTCTTCGTCTAATGGTATTTTTCATGATTCTGCACCGTTTGGGCAAAAATTGAAGATTTCAGTAGCAGTTTTTAGTATATTAAAATGTACGAAATTGGAGAAATATGATTCGTTGTGTTATTTTTTTATTCATTCGTTTGACTTAACGAAAATTACTTAGAGATACATGAATTCTCATATAATGTTGATAAAAAAATAAAGGGTAATAGTCATTAACGTTGAGTCCGATGAAAATATTGTGGAACGACTGTTATAATACTTTACGATATGAGAATTTGAATTTTTATTATGGGTTTCATGTAGGCTAATTTTGAATGTTGGGTTGAGATTATTGTACCTGAAATAACTGACCTTATTGTGTGGTCATTTTGATAAAAAAGAGTAAATTAGATACGTTGAATAGTATATTGGGAATCTTGTAATTTGATTGGAAATTATTGAGGGAAGAATTGTTATGGGTTAATTGATAAAACCCTTTATTGTAAGAAATTGGAATACATCTAAAAGTTAGAAATGTGATTAGATGATAAGACGAAACTATTTGATAAATGTGAAATTCACAATTATTGGGGATAATACGAACGATAAGTGATAATTGCAACATAGTTCTTTAGTGTTCACCGCTCCCCGTTGTTGTGTTATTGTTTTTGGTAGCTCGCACTCTTTTGCCAGTGGCTTCGTGATCAAGCTGGATTAAGACTTGTGGAGTGTACTTTTTGCCAGTGGCTTCGTGATCAAGCTGGCCTAAGCCTTATGCTCAGCTTATATTGTATAGACGTCTTGACATATTGACCAGCCGTCCGTTGTGTATACCTGGTTTGGTTGATACCCCAACCAAACTGGCACCGGAGTGGGTGTTGGTAGTATGTCCGGGCACACATGGGATATATGTGTGGGCTGTACCATGGAGGGTGGCCAAGTGGTGAACCTAGGGAACACAAAGATAATTAAAGGCTAATAAATAACGACAATGGAGTATTTCATAAGACTGATAAGTTTGGAATAATGAATGCGACGTTTAAGTTAGAATGTGGAAATGTTGTTTACTGACTTATTTGCTTGGTTTGTGATAACTATATATCACAGGATGGTGGGTCCACTAACTTTTATGCAGGGCTGACTCACCATAGATATCCAACCGGTAAGTATTCAGTTGTGTTTATTCGGGGTTGGAGCCACTGCCACCACATTGAAGGAAACTACCGCTTGTCCTGAAGTGTGAGTGGAACTACTCTCTTGCCCGATAAATTTCTTATTTTGCGGTGTGGTATTCTAAGGGACTGTGTGTTATCCCTAAGACTTCGTTATTATGTTATTTATTTAACTCACACCAGTACCGTGTGTACTGACCCGTGTGATTTTATCACCGGTTGCGTTCTTCGTGGAGCGTAGCCGGGTTCTTATTTTCAGGAATAGTTTGTGTTAGCGGTTGGAGTAAATTTTGTGATTCAGAGATCTACGAGTGGATTTTAATTGTTATTTATTTTGCTTCGTGATCTTGATTTATTTATTTCTTGGCATTGTGGGCCATGTTGTATTTTATTATTTTAGGGTTATGGGACGATTGTAGTAGCTCTGATTCAAGTTTTGTAAAAATGTGGATTTCTTATTTTGTTATGGAAACAGAATTCTCTTTATCATTGTAAATTGTAGTTTAGAATTTTATCATGGAGATCTCAATAAAAATGATTATTTTTTTGTTACTTAAAGTTTGTGAATTATTTTAAAGAGGACATTTTTCAACAAAGTTTACTATTTCAAATTATGTGTGACAAGTTGATTGTTTTTTTCACTCTCAGATTTTTGGGCAATTAAATACTAGTTGGGATATTATTGAATGGGTATTTGGTTGTCTAAAAATCGGGGTGTGACAAAACGTTTTCAAGCAAAGTATTTCTTGAGGCGATCGAGGTTAATCGGTTGCTTAAATTCAACCCCGTCTAAGTCCATGAGATAGGCCGCCCCTCCAGAGAGGAGAGTCTTTATGATGTACGGCCCGACCCAGTTAGGTTTGAATTTTTCTCTGGGGTCATAAACAGGCACTTTCAGTTCTTTGAGGACCAGGTCACCCTCAGCAAGCTTCCTTGGGCGGACTTTTTTGTTGAAAGCACGAGCTATTCTCTTATGATATCCACGAGTATGGTTTGTCGCAGCCAACCTTTTCTCATCGAGCAACATCAACTCTTCATACCTCCCCCTCATCCATTCTAGCTCGATTACTTCGCATTCTGCCAAGACCCTGAGAGAGGGTATTTCTACCTCAATCGGAAGGACCGCCTCCATCCCGTACACTAACGAATACGGTGCAGCACCCGTTGAAGTTCTCACCGAGGTTCTGTATCCCCACAAAGCAAATGGCAGCTTCTCATGCCAATCCTTGTACGTATCCGTCATTTTTCCCAAGATTGCTTTAACATTCTTATTCGCCTCTTCTACTGCTCCATTCGTCTGAGGCCTATACGGGGATGACTAATGGCGAGTGATCTTATACTTTTCTAAGAACGGGATAACCTCTCCTTGGAAATGACTGCCATGATCGGAGATAAATTCATTCGGGACCCCATACCTGCAGATTATGTTCTTCTCGATGAAACTCACCACGTCTTTGGCTTTCAAAGTCGCATACGAGGCTGCCTCTACCCATTTGGTGAAATAATTGATTGCCACGATTATATATCGATGCCCATTGGAAGCCTTTGGAACTATTTCACCAATGATATCAATGCCCCAAACTAAGAAAGGCCAAGGCGTGGTCATGCTGTAGAGCTGGGAAGGCAGGGTATGCATAAGATTGGCGTGGATTTGGCATTTGTGGCATCTCTTGACATACTCGCAACAATCTTTGTCCAAAGTCGTCCAATAATATCCTTGCCGATTGATCTTCTTTGCCAACATATGCCCATTCATGTGGGGCCCGTAGACTCCTTCGTGTATTTCCTCCATCATTCTTTTGGCCTCTTTTCCATATAGACATTCTAAATTGTACCCTGTGTATGACCTTTTCCACAGCTTATCTGCATAGATTGCAAATTGGGCTGAGAACCTTCGGATTACTTTTCTGTCCTTTTCTGAGGCTCCCTCGGGGTATTCTCCTTCTTTAATGAAATTCCACACATCCACATACCATGGTATTTCCTCCTCGTCTTCTATGGCCGTGACTATCTCAAATGAGGGTTGATTTCTGATCTCTATGGATAATGGGACCATCGTGGCCCCTGAGGGGATCTGTATCATTGATGCCAGGGTTGATAGGGAATCGGCCAATTGGTTTTCCTCTCGAGGAAGGTAGTAGAATGATATCTTCTTGAATTGTTCCTTCAAACTCTCCAAATAGTCATGGTATGGCCTCAGCTTATCGTGTTTCACCCTCCAATCTCTCCGTACTTGGGATATGATCAAATTGGAATCTCCGAACACATCAAAATTTTCAACTTTTAAGGCCAGCGCCGCCTCCATTCCCACTATGCATGCTTCGTACTCTGCTGTGTTATTGGTTGAGTTGTATTTAAGCTTGATGGCCAATAGGGTAGGGGTTCCATCAGGTGCTACAAGGATAACCCCGACTCCGTAGCCTAATTGATTGGCGGCCCCATCGAAATACATCTTCCACAAATCCTCCCTTACCTCCATTACTCCTTCGTCAGGAAACTTGAATTCTCCTTTCTCCCTAGTTTCCATGGCGAAGTCAGCTAGGTACTCGGTGATGGCTCTCCCCTTGACAGATTTGGAGGTGACATATCTGATATCAAACTCGGCTAGCATCATGGTCCATCGGGAAATCCTACTGGTCAAGGCGGATTTTTCAAACAGGTATTTGAGCAGATCCATTCGGGAGATTAAGATCACGGGAAAGGCTAACATATAATGCCTAAGGCGACGGGTACACCAGACTAATGCCCAACATGCTTTTTCTAAGGGCGAGTACTTCAACTCGTATCCGGTCATCCTTTTGCTCAAATAATAAATGGCCTTTTCTACGTGTCCTTCTTCTCCTTCTTGGGCTAATATGCATCCCATTGAATCCTCGGTCACAGAAAGGTATAGCAGCAGAGGCTTCCCGGGTGAAGGTGGTGACAGGGCAGGTGGGTTTTGGAGGTAAATTTTGATCTTATCGAAGGCTTTCTGACACAAGGTATCCCACTCGAACTTCTCTCCTTTTCTGAGTAGCTTAAACAGGGGATCGGAGGTCATGGTGTATTCTACCCAGGAACCCCCTCAATTCTTTTTCATTCTCGGCTGGCTGCATTTCGACTATGGCTTTTTTCTTGGTCTGGTCTACTTCGATTCCCCTCTGAGTAATAAGGAACCCTAACAATTTTCCTGTGGTGACTCCGAAGGTACATTTCTGTGGGTTTAATCTCATCCTGAACTCCCTTAGCCTCCCAAAAAACTTCTTCAGAGCCTCCAAGTGTCTTCTCCTCTCCTTAGATTTCACAATTATATCATCCACACACACTTCCACCTCTTTATGGATCATGTCGTGTAATAACGTGGTAGCAGCCCGCTGATATGTTGCTCCTGCATTCTTGAGCCCAAATGGCATCACCCTATAGCAGTATGTTCCCCATGGTATGATAAAAGTGGTTTTCTCTCTATCTTCTGGTGCCATCAGGATCTAGTTATAGCCGGAGAATCCATCCATAAAGGACAGAAGCTCATGTCCGGCGGTGTTATCAACGAGGACGTCGATATGTGGTAAAGGGAAATCATCTTGAGGGCTTGCTTTGTTTAGGTCTCAGAAATCAATGCAAACCCTAACACGACCATCCTTTTTGGGGACGGGCACTATGTTGGCGATCCATTCTGGATACTCGGTGACCATTAAGAATCCGGCTCTTAACTGCTTTTCAACTTCCTCTTTGACTTTGAGTGCCCATTCAAGCCTCATTTGCCTCAATTTTTGTATTACTGGCTTCGAATTTGGAAAGATAGGGATGTGGTGTTGGACTATTTCTGGATCAATGCCTGGCATATCATTATAAGACCATGCGAAAACATCTTTGAATTCATTTAATAGTTTGATTAGTACTTCGCTTTCTTCTTTGCCAAGTGTAGAGCCGATAAAGACATTTTGAGGATTATTTTCATTTCCTAGATTAATTGTTAGAGTGTCTTCAATGATTTTACATGCAGATTCTTTTTCTTTTTCAATTAATTTTTGCAACTCAAG
The DNA here is from genome assembly GCA_033977485.1 of Hydrangea macrophylla. NCBI lineage: Eukaryota > Viridiplantae > Streptophyta > Magnoliopsida > Cornales > Hydrangeaceae > Hydrangea > Hydrangea macrophylla. The sequence goes on along the minus strand of CM066984.1, from coordinate 77,949,873 downwards.
GGGTATTTCATGATCATCACATTCATTAAGCGCGTCAGAGTAGGCAGAATCAGTCATGTTCTCATTGATTTTCCTCGGAGTGATTACAACAGACATAGAAATTGAAAGACGCCTCATTTGGGCCATTACAGACTCTGGGTGTGGGAGAAACTATCACTAGACTCAAAAACCCACTCTTTCTTGTTCTCTCCTCCCAGATCGGCGATGAAGCGTTCATCCAGATCCCCTGTCTTGGTCATTTCCTCCATCTCTTTTTCCTCGGCCCTTCCTTTTTCGGTCTTCCTCTGATCTTCCTCACTCTCGGCTGCCTCCTCCACCAGACCTTCAACGTGTTCACCCTTGGCCTTTCCATGATCCTCTTCTATAACTTCTGTGCTCCCTGCGCCCAATAGATTTTTCATGACGGAGCCGTCTAGCACACCAATCCAATCCTTGGCAGTGACCGACTTGGCAGGCATCTGCAAGTATGGATCTTTATATGCAGAAAACTCGTGGGGAAAGAAGATCTCAAACCCTGGCTTTTAACATTTATCTTTCTGGTCCACCCATGGCTCTGGGAAGCCGCAAAAGGGGAAATCTTCTCCTTCCTTCATGAAATATCCATTGAGCGTCTTCAAGTAAGGGTCTAGTGGTGCATCGACGGCTTTCTTCTTTTCTTTTTGCCCTTTCTTGGGTGGTTGGTACCCGAAACCGTGAGTATGAGTCTGAGTAGGGATTTTTGGAAACTCCAGCAAGCCTTGGTGGTTTTTTCCCAACCCTAATCCTAGAAAGAAACCCATTCTCTTCATGATCCCTGCGACCAACGGGCTTGCGTATTGGTCAAAGTAAAGTGGCAGGAATTCTTTTGGCCTTTCTTCTTCGATCATGCCGACGAACTTGAACCCTTCCATGCTTGCTTCTTCTTCTTGCAACTGTAATTCTAGAACCAGTGCGCTCGACGAAGCTTCAAACGAACGAATCCAACTATCCCTGAGGATGTCGCAGACCTTGCCCTTCCAAACACATTTGACCTTTTGATGAATGGTGGACGGTATGGCACCCAAGCTATCTAATCATGGCCTCCCTAGAAATAAATTCAAAGAGGCAGGGATATCAATGATTTGGAATTCAGCTTCTTTGTCCACTGGTCCAATAACAAGATTAAGAAAGATGATGCCCATGACCGTTCTCTGAGTGTTGTCATACGCCTTGACTTTTTGCTGGGATGACACGAAAGACGATTCATATAAGCCCATTCGTTTGGCTGTTCCGAAGGGACATACATTCAGAACAGACCCGTTGTCAACGAGACAAGCGGGTACGGTGTTCCCCAAACATTCGACAGTGACGTATAATGGTTTGTTGAGCATGGGCCCTCCGGGGGGCACGTCATCTGAAGAAAAGGTAATAGCCAAGGTCGGGATTCTGCCAATCATTCCCGCGATTTCTTCTGGTGCTGTGTTGATGGCAACATCAGATTGATTAAGGGCATCCAATACTGCCTGTCTGTGGCGTTTTGATGCTATCAGCAACCCCCAGATGGTGATGTTGGCCTGAGTTTTCTTCATCAGCTTAAGAACCCTTTCTTCTTCCTCTTCTTCGTTCATTTTCCCTTTTACTTTGTCCAATTCTTTCCCTGGATGATCTTCCTCTAGCTCATGCGGTTTAAAGTGTCTGCCCGACCGATTTAAATGACTGACTTCTTCCCTTGCCAACAGATTATCAATTTCTGGATCAACTTTCAAAGTACCCTCCACCACCTCTGCTTCCTTGTCACTCTCGTACCAAAGATCGTCTTCTACTTTGTTCACGTCTTGACTGTCACTTCCTTGAGCCCACCAGTCTGACTATCCCATTTCACTCTTCCCTGGTTGATCCTCCAAAGCACAGATTGTTGGATCCTTCGGCAGCTGGTATGTCTTCCTTGGTGTCCCGGCCTTAGTGATTAGCCTGGACGGATCAAAGGTTGCTTCTTCTACCCCCAAGAGATAAAGACCCTGCGGTGGTGGCACTGCTTGATGATTCAGAAGCGGATTTCTAGTAATATTCAGAGCTTTAGCAGGTGGTTCTAAAATTACTTTATTATTAATGAGGTCCTGAATTTCATGCCTTAATCTCATACACCTATCCGTTGAGTGACCCTTCTGTTGATGAAATTTGCAAAAGAGGTCCCCCTGGAAATTTGGCGGAAGCGAACTCGGTAGAGGTCGAGGTTCCAACTGACGAAGATGCCCCTTTGCTAACAGTCTATCGAGGGCAGTTGATAGTGACACTCCCAGGTCTGAGAACTTTCTCGGTGCTTTGTCCTCCCCTCTCTTTGGCGTTATGTCAAACTTCCTCTCTGGCCCATTTAGTGCATTGACGTCGGTGGGGCCGGAGTGACTCCCCGTTTGTCCTCGTTGGACCCGTAGTTGGTCTCCTATACCGGTTTGGTTGCTCCTCTCTCTTAATTACCCCTTCTTGGATTGCATCCTCTATCCTTGTTCCGACATCGAAAACCTCGGCGAAGGTGTTGATTGACTAAAACCTCATCTTTTCTTGATACACCGGCTGTAAATTCTTCATCAGCATTCAGATCTGGTCCTTCTCAGACAGCCTTTGTACCATTTTAGCTACTTTTCCCCTCTATCTGCTCAAATATTTGGCGAACGATTCTTTGTTCCCTTGCCTAGTGGTCTCCAAATCTCGAACAGTGACATCTAAATCTTGATTGTACTCGTACTGCGCCACAAATGCTTTGATTACTTCCTCCCACACCCTGGTCTTGCTTGGTTCGAGAGTAAGATACTATGATAAAGCAGCCCCGGTCAAAGTCTGTTGGAATGGGACCGCCATCATGGTTGTGCTCAGCTCACTTGGTTATAAAGCTCCAATACACATCCTTATATGGGTGCGAGGATTCCTTGTCCCATCAAACTTGTCAAAAATTGGCATCTTAAACCCGACAGGTAGCGTCTCACGTACACCGTCATACAACCCTTCTAGCACCATCAGATAGGTACACATTACCCTTTCCAACTTCTCTATTTTCTTGGTCAATGACTTCTCTTTCTCAGCTTTCTCCTTTTCCCTGTTGGCTTGTAGTGCATCAGCCCATTGCGCCTCCAGATCGTCAAACCAATCTCCTCCTCCTCCATGAGGTGGGTCCACAACTGGCAGAACCATAGGTGGTGGTCGGCGATTCAGCTCTTCTATCATTCCTATCATGCGGTTCATGTTTTCGGCTTGTCGCCTCATTTGGTCCGCTTGTTGTTCTACCAGTGTCCTTAACCCAGCTATTTCTTCGTTGTTTCTTTCTTCGGCCATGTCAGCGTATCCTCTTCTTACCAGCCTTGCCGTGGGTGTGGATATCGCATTTTTCTTACCCACAGCTTTTCAAAATCAATTTCTAAAACAAATGAGTCGCCACTTAATTTTTTAAAAGGAAAATTAAGAAACCATTTAAAAGCAAACCGATCTTTTGGAAACTAGAGATTAACTAGGTCCGGGGATTATGGAATAAGAGAGGAAGGAGCCCGTCGGACTAAAACACCCTCTCTCATCCTATCTTGCGATAGGCCTCTACTCAACATCCTTTTAATCGAATTATTAATTAATTTAAATGTGCCCTCAACTAATACATATGTGTATGTATACATTACACAAACATGTCAAAATGGTTTAAAATTACCAATTTACAAAATATCATTCAAAAGCCACGTAATTCAAGTAGCAAGCAATATGATATGCAATCAAGAACAAGAGAACTTACCCGGGATCTAGCCGCGGATATTAAACGTGCAAATGCATGCAAATAGATAAAACCTAGGAAAAGAGCCTCTAATCCATATATACAAGTAAAGCAATTCCTAATTCTAAGGTGTCGCGCATGAGATTAAAAAATCAATAAAATCGAGAAATTAAAATAAACTAAAGAGGAGTCCTAGAAATCATACCTTAATTGCGCTACAAAACAAAGATTAGTCCACATGCTTCACATAATAATATGATGTCAAATAGTCAATCCTAATTCTCTAGCTTAGATCTAACGAGCATGAAATCCAACTTTATTCAATACCTAGTTCTAATCATGGGCATTAGATGTACATGAATGAGTGAATGTAAACAAGAATGAAACATGGATTTGTTCACCAATTTGGGTCACTTAACTTCTGGATTTAAGCTAAATTATCATTATCCAAAGTATGATTTGGGTCCTAAAACATTAGGAGATCATTTGAGTTGAAATGAATAAGATTAGAAAAAAAACAGTAGCAGTTTTTATGAATTGCAAAGAGCAGACCAGATCTTAAAAAATAGAAATAAACTACTTCCAACGGTTGGATCTTAATGATATTTGGATATGTTATGCCTCTGTGAGTCTAGTTTCTAACCCCGAAAGAAAATCAAGGTTTGAACGGTTAGATCTCTGGGAAATTGACAAACACCAGACATCACCCGGAGATGTACAACTCTCTGTCCAGAGATATTGTTTGATTTTTTAAAACTAGCAAAAAGCTCCGAAATGCTTAGTTCTTTTTAGGGTATCTTCCTAACACATCTAACCTCATAGAAAAAATTATTTTGGGTCTCAAACACTTTATTAGAACTCTGATTTACTTATTTCAAAAGAGTGTTGCTATTCTGAAAATCTGGACAGATTGTAGTGACTCCACAAAACTCATGATCAAACCATTTTAAACATGAAACTATCTTAAAACAAAAATTACAGTGGTAGAACATTGTGTTATTGACACTTTCCCGTTGGTTTCATTCGAATCCAACGGTTAGATTTCGAACTAAAAATCTTTGATCAAAAACAGTTTGTGAACTCACTGTTTTCATTTGTCAAGTTCAACTTTTATTTGTTAACCCCAACTTTTGAATCATGAAGTTGGACTTAAATTAAACCACTTTTCCCACCATTTGATGGTCATTGGAGGTTAAGGACCTTCACATTTGTAGATTTCAAAATGAAGTATGAATGGACCTCATAGAATCTCAATATGATGGATCTAAACCATGGAAATGGGCTTAGGCTCCAAACCACTTTCTCCTACCATTTGATGGATATTGGAGATGAAGACATGACTAATACTCATGAGTCTCAAAAGAATATAGAGAGGATTCCATGAAACATCAACTTTAGAGGATCCAAGTCATGAGTATGGACTTGGATCCATTTATTTACTTTTAAAATGAAGTGATGATCAAATTTTGACTCTCATGTGAAGCATGAGCTTACATGGGATTCAAAGGATCATACTCAAGAGATTTCAAGAGAGATATTGAAGATCTCCAAGAATCTCAAAAGAAAAACATAAACAAAGAAATAGAAGAAGGATCAAAGAATTAGAAACAAGGGCTTCCAAGTTTACTTAACAAGCTCTAAAACTTAGTCAAGAAAAAAACTAAATGACTTGAAAATTAGAAGCTCAAAAGAAAGAAAACACAACTAAGATTAGAGGGTCACCTCCAAACTATCCTCAAAGTTTCTCTCCTTTGAAGATCTTCCAAACTCTTCTTCAAACTCTCCAAACTCTCTCTCTTCTCTCCAAAAATGTTGGTGTAATGATAGTGTTTTTTTGTATGTGTTCCTCTCCTCTTCCCTTGGAAGATCCTCTCCTTTTATAGACAAAATAACCCAGGTATTTTCAGTGAATTCGGAGTAAAAGACATGTGTAAACATCTCATTTGGTGGTACAATATGTACTTCCTGAAATTAGACAGACTGCTGCCCAGGGCAGCAGTCAAGAAACTGTCGCGGCAGTCCGTGAAAGCCGCCGCGGCAGTCCATGACTGCCGTTCCGGCACTCCGTGACTGCCGAGCGGCTCTCATCCAATGCCGCGGCAATTAATGAATTGTCGCATTTTTGTCAGTCTTACTTTATCAGTTTTTTGTTCTTATCCGCATACACATACGTATTGCACTGCAAAATACGGACTTTAAAAGTGAACGGCAGTCAGAAAATGTTGGCGGCACTCAGTAAGTGCCGGGCCGACACTCACTGAATGCCGTTCGACACTTAGTGAGTGCCGCTCGGCATTCACTGAATGCCGCGAAAATCTGCCGTGTGCCATTTTTTGTTGAGCTTCCCTTTTTAGGTCTTTCTTTTTCCCAAAGCAATTTATTTTTGAAGATCTTTTCCGAAAATGGTGTTTTACACCTGAATTCTCCTAAATACCTGGTATTTTCTTCTTTCTGTGAAATTTTATCGCGTTTGGAGAATTTTCTGAAGAGCTTGGAATACTTCAAATCTTTTCGGTCTTTATCATCATCGGACGTGGAGGTGATGCTCTCCTAAATTTGACGGTCGGTCAAAATTGGGGTGTCTACAGTTTGCCCCTCTTTGACAGAGCTTGTGGGGCAACACGTCTCATAAGTGAATGTCAAAGCCTGTGTGAAGACAAGCCTTTGACCAAACTGTCGAATTTAGGTAAAAACAAAATGCGTTGCAAAAAAAGGCTTCACAAACGGTTCATGTTGGTCGTGCTCATCGGTGAGTTGCCTACGTATCCCATCAGGAATCAGACCAAGACGTAGTTCAGGCAGAAGCTAAACATACACAAGCACAAGTGACCATACAGATGAATGCACCTATCTTATCGTGATGCAAGTGCCATGCAATGGTATTTTCCGAATTGACCTGGTTATGCAAGCACCATGCTCATCATGTCTCCCTTACACATTTTGTGTGACGTGTTAGTTAGGGAAGATCACCTAATTCAGTGACTGATGCGAAGATCTCTTACAGGGGTCATGATCTTTGATTTGATCTCGGGGGGAATATAAATCCGTTATATTCCAAAAATGGGGGTTAACGCAAACTTGTTGCGAGAACCGGGAATATAAATCCGTTATATTCCAAAAACGGGGGTAAACGCAAATCCGTTGCGAGAACCGGGAATATAAATCCGTTATATTCCAAAAACGGGGGTAAACGCAAATCCGTTGTGAGAACCGGGAATATAAATCCGTTATATTCCAAAAACGGGGGTAAACGCAAATCTGTTGCGAGAACCGGGAATATAAATCCGTTATATTCCAAAAACGGGGGTAAACGCAAGTCTGCTGCGAGAACCGGGAATATAAATCCGTTATATTCCAAAAACGGGGGTTAACGCAAATCTGTTGCGAGAATCGGGAATATAAATCTGTTATACTCTCAAAAACGGGGGTAAACGCAAATCTATTGCGAGAACCGGGAATATAAGTCTGTTATACTCTCAAAAACGGGGGTAAACGCAAATTTGTTGCGAGAACCGGGAATATAAATCTGTTATACTCTCATGTCTTCTCAATTTTCAAAAATTCGGAGCCCACTGGCTCAAATATTTTTAGTTTTCAGAAATGGGAGCCCACGGGCTCAAATATCTTCAATTTTCAAAATTGGGGCCCACGGGCTCATATATACTCTTAAATTTTGAAATTTATAGTCAATGTGTACCCAAAAACGACCCCGAGGGCAAAAAGTGTAATGAGGGCAAATTTTGGGGGCCTCAAATTCAATTTTTGGGACTTGATTTGAAATTTGGGGGGCAAGTGAAGGTTTTTTGAACCGACTTAACCGCGGCACACGCGGATTCTCGCGGCAGTCCGTGACTGCCATGCGGCATTCACGAAGTGCCGTTGCGGCAGTCAGTGAGTGTCGCGCGGCAGTCAGTGAGTGCCGCGCGGCAGTCCATCAACTGTCGCGCACAGAAAACTGAGTGTCACGTTTGAGCGGCAGTGGCTAAATCCGGCGGATTCAATTCATTTTCCTCATTCTCTCAAATCCCTTCACCTCGAAATCTCTCTGGAGAAAATTTTTCTACTTCTCTTCTGCTTGTATTGTTCTAGCCAGGACTTATTCAGGTTAGTCCTACTCGATCAAGACTTGATTAATCCCTATTATTTCATTGTTTTTATGAACTTTTTATGAATTTAACGTATAGATTTCTCTTTCTTTTTGACAGATTATGGCGAGTGGTTCAGGGCGAAAGAAGAAGGCCAAGTACACGGCCACCCATCATCCAGATGCTACGCTCCTGCTCCGGGACCCGGACGAGCATTTATCGGTCCGCGCGTTTAAGCGCGAGGTAAACGCTCCCTTTTTACTTCTTTCTCATATTTCTTTCTCGCATTTCCTTCTCTGTGTGAATGTAGCGTAGAATTGTCACCACTTAGATACGCTGTTCCGAATGTCGTGCTTGTGGCGTCCGTGATCGCTTTATTCCATGCCCCTTTATAAGAAATTTTTATTTTCTTCAAAACTTCTCGTAAAACGAATGTTATGCTTGAATTTTCCTGTCCTTTATTTATTTTTTTTTAGATTTCACGAGCGCGATGCTTTTTTTAAACTCAATTTAGGTACTTGTGAACCTGTACTGAAACTAATGCCTCCTTTGAATCCGAACTTGCTTTGGATTTTCACAAATTTATGTATACTTTGAAAATTTCTCTCTCTCTTGAACATCATCTATTTTACTTTGCTTTTTCTTTTACCCAATTACTGACATCAGAACTTGTGATTCTTTCTTGTAGCTGCAGCCCAAAGTGCTGAAGGGGCATGACAGCCTTGCCCACGGTTACGAGTGGTACACGCAGTTGAGTGGGCCGGTGAGGGCTTTGGTAGACGCGGCCGAGTTCGGAGACTTCGTCAAACTTTTGACGAAGAGCTCCAACGACTTGCGGCAGATTCACGCGCTGGCCGAGCGATGGTGGGATACGACAAGCACTTTCCACTTCTCGTTTGGCGAGATGACGATGACGCCGTTGGACTTCTCCATGATCACCGGGATAGCCTTTGGTGGAGAGCGATTGTGACATCTGACAGACCGGGAATGGGACCAGGTGGAGCCGTTGTTGGGGGTGGTCCCGGATGAGGCTTTGGTCACGGCTCGATGGTTCATGGACACGTTCCGGGGCAAACCGGATTTTACGGACGAGCAGATGGCCAGAGGTTTCCTTATGTACATGCTGGGGTGCTCTTTGTTGAGCACCAAGGGCGATCGAGTCGCTGTTTCCCTGGTGGCGTCCCTGGAGCACCTGGACCAGCTTGAGAAGTATGATTGGGCTGGTGCAGGGTTATCTATCCTGTACAGGCATATGAGTGACATCTCCCGGGACAGGCCGGCCTCCACCAGTGGCTATTGGAGAGTGTGGGAGGTATGCCTTTTCTATATTTCATTACTTATTGCATCTTTCAGAAATTTATTTGAACTGTAAGACTAACCCCCCCCCCCCCTTTTTGTTTTATTATCACAGATTTGGTCCCACGAGTATCTTCGCATGATGTCTCCCGAGACGCGTGAGGCAGACGCCCTTATCATGCCCCAGGGGCTGAAATGGGCGAAGGATAGGGTTGGGCGGAAGACCAGGGCCCATGATTTCGTTTCGTTCAGGAACTTCCTGACGAATCTGAGGGAGTAGCATGTTCATTGGTAGCCCTGGCTTAGGGCGCTCGCCGAGGCTCGTGTGGAGATCCGAGGGTCGGCTAGATATGACCCGACGAGGCGACTCCTTGATGGGCCCGAGGGCCAGGCGTGGTACTTGGGAGAGAGGGTGACTAGGCAGTCACTGGCAGCTCCTGGATTCTTCGTGCCGTTCCCTCTTCCCGACTCTATGAGAGCCACGGACACTCTCCAGGGTAGCGAGCTTACGGTTGTTCTGCTGTGTTTGAGCATTCATGACTTCGTGGACCCCCCCGACGGATACCCAGCGTTCCGCGCTGCCAGGCTGATGCCGAACTTCCCTTTGATGGAGGTGACTCGGGTGAGTATAAGATTCCTCTATCACCTTTTCATGAATTTCATTTTATTCTCTACTCATGCTTTATTATTTTTCGTTTGTAGCCTGTTCCCGCTGCCACGCGTCCTCCTGCCTTGCCTGAGTGGGACTGGACCATGTCTACCGTTTCATTCGGCGAGCCTCACTTGACGACGATCCCCCGACTATCACGGGGCGCCCCTACTATCCCTCTTCATTACGATGTTGTCCCGCGTGCTTACGCAGAGGAGGGCTTGGCGTACGCCCACAGCGTGCGACAGTGGGTCCTCGGGCGAGAGTGGATGATAAGGGACTACCTTTCATTTTGACTTTGACTGCTTCTCCTTTTACTAGCCTTTATTCTTGGTTCTTGTTCTTTTCAGGCTGAGGGAGCTCGGGCGACTGCTACGACCCAGTTGAGGGCCCGAGTATGATCTTACACCCTTTTATTCTTAGTATTTCATTTGCCCTTTCAACACTTCCTGGACTTATCCCTTTCTTTTTTTATTTCAGACGGAGGAGAATAGGATCATGTCCCAGCAGGTGGGGCAGCTCTAGCAGAGGCTTCAGCAGTTCGGCATCCCTCTCAGCAATGCCCCCGGAGGTAGCGGTGCTGGGCGTGGTGGAGGCAGCGGCGAGGGTACTAGCGGTGGCAGAGGCAGAGGCAGTGGTAGCAGCGGACGTGGAGGGAGTGGCAGAGGCAGCGGGACAGAGTCGGAGGAGGAGCCTCTCAGGCGTACGACCCGCCAGACTCGCGGCCGGGGCTAATCATATTTCTTTCCCTCTTTTCCTTTTTCTATTGAGTGTTTTGAGAGGTCTTACACTTTATTTGACGATTGTATATACATGCTTTATTTTGGTGATGGCTTCGTGATAGCCAGTAGGATAGGCACTTTGGATACCTCTATTATTATATTGTTGCTTCTTTATTATCATTTACCGTATGTGTGACCATAGCTTGGTCCATCTCTTGCCGTATGTGGGATCATGGCTTGGTCCCGTCTTTATTTTTATCTTGAATGCTTCTATTTCCTTTATCTATTTGAAATGCACAAATGAATGAAATGAATGAACGTATCTGCACGTGCTGCATGATGCGCACGTTTTATTGTTTTTCCTATTTAGTTTTCTGTTTATAGGTGGGCTGATCGTATTTTAAACAAACCCTGGCCAATGAAAAACTTGGAACGGCACTCGGTTAGGTCTCCGCGGCATTCAGTGAGAGCCGCGCAACAGTCAGTAAGTGCCGCAACGGCATTTACGGACTGCCGTGCGGCACTTCATCGAGTGCCGCTGCACTTTATCGAGTGTCGCGGGTAGGTAGACAGCCTTATTCTTCTATTTATACCCCTTCTTTCTCAAAGTTCCGCAAAATACTTCTCATTTCTTCTCATTTCCTCTCCAAATGGCCCCCATTAGTTCTCAAATCCTCTTCCCATGGATGGATACTATCTCTGGCATTGACAAGCTCAATTTGAGTGCTTCAGACTAAATGATCTCTTCACTTTCCAACAGATGAATCTAAATGAGGGTCTACTTCACGCCGCCATCCAATGTTGGGATCCCGCTCTCAATGTCTTTCGTTTCGGCTCTCAGGAGATTTGCCCCTTATTTGAGGAGTTTAGCGCCATTCTTCAAGCGGATCCTTCTGCTGAATTGATGGTTCCTCAGATTCAGGCCGGGTATGTCCGTCATTTAGCCACCCTTCTCCACATGTCTCGGAATGCGGCGGGCTCTTTTGTTCATGACAGGCAAATCGACTTTGAGCACCTTTCTTCTGTTTATGCTCCCATAGGGGACCCTTACAATGGTGAGTACCAGATCATTCGACGTAGTGCCTTGTCGATTGCTATGCTCTCTTACTTTCTCTTTCAATCATCTTCTGACACTCTCATACCCATTGCCTGCGGTTTGCGGGAGATGAAAAGTGCTATTATGCTAGTCCTTGGTGAAACTCTGATTGGATTGGGCCATGCTCATGCTACTGGGGTCATGTTATCCGTTGGGGCACCTTTTGTCTTGCAAATTTGGCTCATCGAGCATCTGGACCTCTTCATACATGCTTCCCATCTCCATGGGTCACTTCCTTACGATCGCATGGAGATTCATAGCTTGTTTCAGTCCGCCAACGCGTGGCTTGGTTGGCTTCAGGGCCTCTCTTCTAGTGACATCTGCTGGGTTTGTCCGTCGTGGATCTGTCGCTCTGTTGCTGTGCGCCTCCCTGGGCGACCTGGCATCTGGCTGCCGGGTTTGCATGCCACTACTTTCTACATTTCTGACCGAGTTGTCCGTCATTTTGGACTTTTACAAGATGCTACTGAATCTGTGACTGCTGACTTCACCAGGGGGTCCCCTTTGCGCCCTTCTATTGTGAAGGCTTTCATGGAGGCTTAGCCCAGCAGAATGGCTGCTCCGTTCCCGAGGGTTCCTGCTCTGACTGTGCCTACTACCGAGTATCTCCTAGAGATCCAGGCCTTGGTTGTGAGGCGAGCTTGACGGACACATGCATAATAAAGTAGACAAAAATAGGGAAAAGCTTGCCATTTTACAAAACTTTCTGACAGACCTTGCCTACTCTTTGTTTACGCTTTTGAATGTGATTTTCCTTATTTTCTCTTCAAAAAAGTGTTGTTATCTTTTAGGAAAGTTCTAACATGTTCAATCAAAATGTTCCCCCCTTTCAATTAATCTTCTATGAAGAATTCTCCTTTCAAATGTCTTTTCTCGGCTCTTCACCTTGCTTTGAATTTTGCTTAAGGCTTCATTCTTTCTATACCATGAACTCTCACTTGTTTCTTTATAGTATGTATCTTGATAGCCAGGAGATCCAAAGACGGGTTTCAGACCGATATCAGGGTTCTTCGGCTAGCAAACAAAGTTTGCCCCTGGCTTCGGGGCTTTGAAGCGGTTCCAGGCGAATGCCAGTTTGCCCCTAGTTTAGCACAGGTTCCTTTTCATGGGCCGAAGGCTTTCGAGAGCCCGCCTACTTATCCCTACAAGGGCATCAGGCCTACAGTAGTTTGGCTCAAGGTACGAAGGAAGACGCCATTCGGGCGGTTTTATTTAAGTGACCGAACCAAGTAGGTTGCCTACGTATCCCCTAACGGGAATCAGGTCAAGCGTAGTTCATCAAGGTAGGAGGTTTTGAAAGAAACAGTTTCAAGCAAAGTATTTCTTGAGGCGATCGAGGTTAATTTGTTGTTTAAATTCAACCCCGTCTAGGTCCATGAGATAAGCCGCTCCTCCGGAAAGGAGAGTCTTAACGATGTACGGCCCGACCCAGTTGGGTTTGAATTTTCCTCTGGGGTCATAAACGGGCACTTTCAGTTCTTTGAGGACCAGGTCACCCTCAGCAAGCTTCCTAGGGCGGACCTTTTTGTTTAAAGCACGGGCTATCCTCTTTTGATATCCCCGAGTATGGTTTATCGCTACCAACCTTTTCTCATCGAGTAGCATCAACTCCTCATATCTTCCTTGTACCCATTCTAATTCGGGGACCTCGCATTCTGCCAAAACCCTAAGAGAGGGTATTTCTACCTCGATTGGGAGGACAGCTTCCATCCCATAGACCAATGAATATGGCATAGTACCCGTTGAAGTTCTGACCGAGGTCTGGTATCCCCACAAAGCAAATGGCAGCTTTTCATGCCAATCCTTATACGTATCCGTCGTTTTCCCCAGGATTGCCTTAACATTTTTGTTTGCCGCTTCTACTGCTCCATTTGTCTGAGGCCTATACGGGGATGATTGGTGACAAGTGATCTTATACCTTTCCAAGAGTGGGATAACTTCCCCCTGGAAATGACTGCCATGATCGGAGATAAACTCATTCGGGACTCCATATCTGCAGATTATGTTTTTCTCGATGAAACTCACCACATCTTTGGCTTTCAAAGTTGCATACGAGGCTGCCTCTACCCACTTTGTAAAATAATCAATCGCCACGATTATGTACCGGTGCCCATTGGAAGCCCTTAGAACTATCTCACCAATGATGTCGATCCCCCATACGGAAAATAGCCAAGGGGTGGTCATGCTATAAAGCTGTGATGGCGGGGTGTGCATTAGATTTGCATGAATCTGGCATTTGTGACACCTTTTAATATATTCACAATAGTCTTTGTCCAAGGTTGTCCAATAGTATCCCTGTCGGATGATCTTCTTCGCTAGCATGTGCCCATTTATGTGGGGCCCACACACTCCCTCATGTATTTCTTCCATCATTCTCTTAGCTTCCCTTCCATATAGGCACTCTAGATTGTACCCGGTGTAGGATTTCTTCCATAGCTTATCTGCATAGATCACAAATTGAGCGGCGAACCGCCGAATTGCCTTTCTATCCTTTTTTGAGGCTCCTTCGGGGTATTCTCCTTCTTTAATGAACTTCCACACATCCTCATACCACGGTACTTCCTCTTCGTCTTCCACGGCCGCGACCATTTCAAACGATGGTTGTTTCCTCACTTCTATGGATAGCGGGATCATGGTAGTTTTGGAGGGGATTTGGATCATCGAGGCCAAGGTAGCCAATGAGTCGGCTAGTTGGTTTTCTTCACGAGGGAGGTAGTAAAAAGAAATCTTTTGAAATTGTGCTTTCGGACTTTCCAGGTAATCATGGTAAGGTCTCAGTTTCTCATGCTTTACCTTCCAATCTCCCCGGACCTGGGATATGATCAAATTGGAATCTCCGAAGACATCAATCCGTCCGACTTTCAAAGTCAAGGCCGCTTCCATCCCAATTATGCAGGCTTCGTACTCCGCGGTATTGTTGGTTGAGTTGTATTTGAGTTTGACAGCTAATGGGGTAGGGGTCCCATCGGGTGCTATGAGAATGATTCCAACTCCGTAACCTAATTGGTTGGCTGCTCCATCGAAGTACATTTTCCACAACTCCTCCTTTACCTCCATTATTCCCTCATCCGGGAACCTGAATTCTCCTTTGTCCTCGGATTCTATAGCGAGATCGGCTAAAACCTCAGCGACAGCCCTCCCTTTTACAGACTTGGCAGTGACATATTTGATATCGAACTCAGCCAGCATCATGGTCCAACGGGAAATCCTACTGGTCAAGACGGGTTTTTCGAATAGGTATTTTAGTGGGTCCATTCGGGATATCAAGATCACAGGGAATGCTAGCTTGTAGTGGCGAAGGCGACGGGTACACTAGACTAAGGCCCAACAGGCTTTTTCCAAGGGCGAGTACTTCAACTCATATCCGATCATTCTTTTGCTCAAGTAATAAATGGCCTTCTCCACGTGCCCTTCTTCTCCTTCTTGGGCCAACATACACCCCATCAAGTCTTCGGATACGGAGAGATAAAGCAACAAAGGTTTCCCGGGTGATGGTGGTGATAGGACAGGGGGGTTCTGGAGGTAGGTTTTGATTTTGTCGAAGGCTTGTTGGCAAAGGGTGTCCCATTTGAATTTTTCTCCTTTTCAAAGCAGTTTGAACATTGGATCACAGGTCAAGGTGAGTTTGGAAATGAAGCGGTTGATGAACTGTATTCTCCCCAAGAACCCTCTCAGTTCTTTCTCATTTTTTGGTGGGTACATTTCGGTTATGGCTTTTATCTTGGTTGGGTCTACTTCAATCCCCCTTTGGGTAATAAGGAACCCTAACAACTTCCCTGTGGTAACCCCGAAGGTACATTTCTGCGGGTTTAGCCTCATCTTAAACTCCCTCAATCTCCCAAAGAATTTTCTCAAGGCCTCTAGGTGCCCTCCCCTCTATTTGGACTTCACAATCATATCGTGCACATACACCTCCACCTCTTTGTGGATCATGTCGTGCAGTAGAGTGATGGCAGCCCTTTGATAGGTCGCACCTGCATTCTTAAGTCCGAATGGCATGACCCTATAGCAATATGTCCCCCACGGAGTGATGAACATGGTTTTCTCCCTATCCTCGGGCGCCATGAGGATTTGATTATACCCTGAGAATCCATCCATAAAAGATAGAAGCTCATGTTCCGCTGTGTTATCGACCAACACATCGATGTGGGGTAATGGGAAATCGTCTTTAGGGCTTGCCTTGTTCAAATCTCGAAAATCCACGCATACCCTAACACGACCATCCTTCTTTGGGACAGGTACAATGTTGGCAATCCATTCTGGATACTCGGTGACCATCAAGAATCCAGCCTTTAGTTGCTTTTCAACCTCCTCTTTTACTTTAAGTACCCATTCTGGCCTCATTCGCCTTAATTTCTGTTTTATGGGTTTTGAATTGGGAAAAAGAGGGATGTGGTGCTGGACTATCTTCGGATCAATACCTGGCGTATCATTATAAGACCATGCAAAAACATCTTTGAATTCATTTAATAGATTGATTAGTTCTGTGCTTTCTTCATTGCTAAGTGTTGAGCCGATAAAGACATTTTGAGGATTATTTTCATTTCCTAGATTAATCGTTAGAGTGTCCTCAATGGTTTTACATGCAGATTCTTTTTCTTTTTCAATTAGCTTTTGCAATTCATTAGGTATTCCATGATCATCACATTCATCACATTCATTAAGCGCATTCGAGTAGGCAGAATCAGTCATACTTTCATTGATTTTGTTAGGAGTGATTACAACAGACATAACAATAGTAAGACGCCTCATTTGGGCCATTACAGACTCTGGGTGAGGGGGATACTTATCACTAGACTCAAAGACCCACTCCTTTTTGATTCCCTGCTTGAGCTCCATAGTGCTACAACCTGGCAGTCCTTCGGATTCTGTCTTTTCTTCCTTTCCTGGCTTCGGCTCTGTATCCTCATCGCTCCCCTCTTCGACCTTGACTTCCAGGCCCTCGTCTTCTTTCTTCTTTTCTTCGGCTTTTGCCCCTTCTTCGCTCAACAGGTTCTGCATGACCGGTCCATCCAGTACACCAACCCAATCCTTGACGACAGCAGACTTTTCAGGCATTTGCCAAAACGGGTCTTTGTACTCGGAGAATTCATGGGAGAAAAAGATTTCGAACCCCGGCTTTAGACTTTTGTCCTTTTGGTCCATCCAAGGCTCTGGAAAGCCACAGAAGGGGAAATCTTCTCCTTCCTTCACGAAGTACCCGTTGAGCGTTTTTAGGTAAGGGTCCAGTGGCGCATCGAAAGCCTTCTTCTTTGCCCTTAGTTCCTTCTTCGTTGGCTGATACCCCAGGCCATGAGTGTGAGTCTGAGTAGGAATTCTTGGAAACTCAGGCAGGCCCTGAAGGTTCTTTCCCAATCCTAGTCCTGGAAAGAAACCCATCTTCTTCATTATCCCTGCAACCACTGGACTGGCATACTGATCAAAGTGGAGCGGTAGAAATTCTTTCGGCTTTTCCTCTTCCAACATGCTGATAAACTCGAACCCTCCTGATCGGGAGAGAACTAATCCTATTTATACGCCTTAACGAGCATTTGTTAGTACCTTTTTATCCTGTTTTTGTATATTTTTACTCTGTTTTCTAGTTTCTGACAGGTTTTGGAAGAAATCAATTAAACCAGGCTAAACAGGGTGAAAAGTCAGAAAGAAAGAAGCTGAAAAAGCCAAGTCGCGCGCGCGAGCCGCGCCCGCGAAATCCGAGAATCGCTCGCGCGATCCGCTCGCGCGAGAACCCCAGAATCGCTCGCGCGATCCGCGCGCGCGAAGGTCCAATTGTCGCGCTCGCGCGGCCCGCTCGCGCGATATGGGTAAAAACCAATGTTGCGTATTTCAGTATACTGAAGACTCCTGTGCAAACGAAACTGCAGAATGACGTCCAGATTGTAAATTACATCAGTTTCAGTCCGTTTCGAGTTATAAAGGCTTCCAAAACTTGTTGTAAATCTATATATACTCTATTTTACTTCAATTAAAGGGTTACACACCCATACATACATATTATACATACATACTTCCAGCCATTGAAGGGAGGGAAGCAAGGAGAAGAAGAAGAAGACCAAGGGTTTCCATGGCCTCCTCCATCAACCTCTTGCTATCTACTACTTCCATGGACGGCTAGATCATAGATCTAGGGTTTCAATGAAGCCCTAGACGAGTAATAGGGTTTTATTTATGCTTTTATTTTAGTTTTATTATGTATGGATGACAGTCACATGTTTAGAGGATTTTTATAAATAAATCGTACTTACATTGATTAAATCATTGCTTTCAGAATTTATTTTTGTCTTAGATCTATTTTGACTGTGATGTGCTCAACGATCTATTCTTGCTGTGCTTGTTTAGATTGTTTACATGTGATGGTGCTTTATTGATTCGTGCTATCAAGTATCCGAATAGTCCATGCCTAGGTTAGACGGATTAGATCACAACCCTAGTTTAGTGTGAGATAATTCGTGCTACCCGAAGATGGATTATGTTGGTGCTTGAACCATGATTATCTTCTTGTCGGAGGAATTGGGCTTGTAGCTACAATTTCCCATATTCATCCAACGTAATAAGCTAAAGTAATTCATAAATATTCCTATTATGAAGCTAGTGGTGGATTTGCAATCCTAGGTTCCCTTAAACATTATTTTAAACAATTTTAATTGCTTTCATAGTTTAGATTTAGTTTTATTGTTATTAGTTTAATTAAAATCAAATCAAAATCCGTTTTCATAATTAACTAAAGTTAGGTTTTAAAATTAAGTCGCTGTAGTTAATCAATCTCTGTGGGTTCGACCTTTACTTCCACACTGCAAATCTTTTGAAAAGTAAAGAACACTTTTTATATCTTGATTCTGACAAGATCAATTTTTGGCGCCGTTGCCGGGGATTGAATTACTACCGTTAGTTTTATAATCTTAGTTTAGTTAATTCGTAAATATTAGGTTAGTTTTTATTTTTTTTTTTATTATTTTCCGTTTTTGTTTTAAATTACTAACTTGTTCTTTTATTTTATAGGTTTCTCGAGTCGAACAAATTCCAACGTTTCCGAGCGGAGTAGCTAATTACATCAAAGGAGCTTACGCAAATAAATAAATAAAAATTAAATAAATTACTTCTTGTGAAACTCGCTTAAAACCACTGTAAGTCAGGGCGCTGTGACGCACTATTTGCATTAGTTTAGGGTTAATTGCACTGCATTAGCTAGGAAACCCGGGGCGCTGGGCTTGACGCGGTCATTGCATTACAGGATAATATTCATGCATCACAGTAGTTGAGTGCTTGTTATCTTAGTTGCGTGATTGCTATTTGTTTTTTTTTTTGTTGTTGAGTCAGTTTTTGTTTTTAGTTTACCTTCTTTTAGTTTATGTTAGGTACACGTTCAAATAAACCGAAATTAAAACCTTTTGACTCTGAACTTGAACGTACATTAAGACTTAACAAGTCTTCAAACTTAACTTCTAGAACAAGGTTTTTAATAGACGACGATTTGACACCGAAACCAACGTCTTTATTTGAATCTGAAATACGTAGTACTCTTCAAAAACTAAAAAAACCACGCTTTAATAACATAGAACCAATTAAAATGGCAGACATTGGAAATAATAACGATAACAATCAAAATAACAACGGAGCTAATATGAATAATCCTAATATTCCTCCACCTCCGCCGCTTAAAGATTATTTTATTCCTACGACTTACACGCCACAAACATGTATTGAATTACCGGAGGCGACGACATCTCACTTTGAGATAAAGTCGTCTACCATCTCGCTACTTCCATCATTCCATGGCTGTCTAAATGAAGACCCTTATAAACACTTAGGAGATTTTCAGGATATATGCTCTACTTTGAAAATCCAGAATCTTACTGATGATGAATTAAAAATGCGGCTCTTTCCATTCTCATTAAAAGACAAAGCTAAATATTGGCTCCAATCTTTGGAGCCAAACACAATTAGAACATGGGAAGACTTACACACCGCATTTTTACAAAAGTTTTTTCCTATTATGCGTACGAATTAGATAAGAAAATCTATAACAAACTTTGTGATGCAAGATGGGGAATCACTTTACGACACGTGGGAGAAATTTAAAGAATTATTACGTTCGTGCCCACATCATCAGGTTCCTAAGTGGCAACTTGTTCAGGTCTTCTATGAGGGGCTTATTCACTCTGTTAGGAATACCGTTGATGCCGTTTGTGCGGGAACTTTCCTACACAAAAGCGCCGACGAGGCTTGGAAAATTTTTGAAACTTTAAGCGAGAATTCGATGCACCAAGCGGTGTCTGTCCGTTCTGAGGGATACCCACAACCTAAGAGGGAGGTAAAATTCGAGTCAAGTCAGTCAATTGAAATAAAAGAACTATCTCACAAACTTGACCGACTTTTAACAATGAACCAAACGACAGCCTCACCCGCTCATGAAATTTGTGCATTATGTTCTGATCCTTCACATTCGATACTTTCATGTCCATCGGCAAGTCAATTTCCGGAATTCGTGGAGCAACACATTAATTCTATTCAACAATACCCACGAACTAATTATAATGCAACTACTAATAATCCGGATGCGCCATGGAGAAACCATCCTAACTTCTCGTGGAAAAATAATAATAATAATCCTAATGAGGCGACTAATTTTCCTAATGCATATCGACCTCAGTTTCAACCTAATCAATACCAACAACCGCATCCTAATCCGAATCCTTCAAGGGGTAACATTTTTGAGGAAAAGGTGTTGGCATCCCTTAATAAAATTGAAACGCAAGTACAGGCACAAGCACAAATAGTGCACTCTCATACACAATCCATTGCGAAGCTTGAATCCCAAATGGGAAAACTAGCTATTGTAGTGAGTCGTAGAAACGAGGGGACGTTGCCTAGTCAAACAATTCAAAACCCTAAGGGACAATATGAGGTTAAGGGGTCGAATGAGCAAGTAAACGCCGTATCAACTAGGATGACTACACGAGAGGAAGAGGTAATAGAAATTCCGAATGAGAATGTGAAAGATATGAATATCAACGCTAATACGAAGAAGGGTGAGGACGCGAGTCAAAATAAGAAAGAAAAAGAATCGGACCCAAAGAATTATATTCCGAGAATGCCATATCCACCGAACGTTGAGGGACCGTCGCATTTGCCCAATAAAGGGTCAAAAATGGAAGATATACTCGAGGTATTTAAACAAGTCAAAATAAATATTCCTTTCCTCGATGCTATAAAACAAATTCCCGCTTATGCTAAATGTTTAAAAGACCTTTGCACTCAAAAGCGTAAAATACGCAGTCATACTCCTAAAAAGGTTTTCCTCACGGAAAAGGTAAGTTCTATTTTTCAACACTCACCTCCGAAATATAAGGATCCAGGTACGCCTACGATTTCATGTGTCATAGGTGACACTATCATCCATAGGGCTCTCCTTGACTTAGGAGCTAGTGTTAATCTCATACCTTATCATGTCTATCAACAACTAGGACTAGGTGAACTGAAACCTACGGCCACTACAATACAATTAGCGGATCGTTCTATTAAAATACCTAGAGGAATCGTCGAGGACGTCTTGGTTAAGGTTGATAAATGCTATTATCCTGTCGACTTCATGGTCCTTGACACTGAACCCGTGCTAGATGCTAGGAAACATACTCCTGTCATCTTAGGCCGTCCATTCTTAGCAACCGCAAACGCACGTGTTAACTGTCGGACGGGGGTAATGAAAGTGTCATTTGGGAACATGAACTTAAAATTAAACGTTTTTAATGCTATGGATCAACCTCCTAAAAACGAAGATTCCCTATGTGAGGTGGAAGGTGAGGTAACACGGAATATTGATCCTACTGATGTTGTCAGAATCAAGATGTAAAAAGTATACTTTACTTTTCTAAAGATTTGTAGTGTGAAAGTAAAGGTCGAACCCACAGAGATTGATTACTACAGCTTTTAATTTTAAAACCTAAGTCTACTTAATTAAGAAAAACGGATTTGATTTGGTTTTTATTTAAACTAATAACAATAAAAGTGAATCTAAACTATGAAAGCAATTAAAAGTGTTTTAAATAATATTTAAGGGAACCTAGGATTGCAAATCCACCACTAGCTTCATAATAGGAATATTTATGAATTACTTTAGCTTATTACGTTGGATGAATATGGGGAATTGTAGCTACAAGCCCAATTCCTCCGACAAGAAGATAATCATGGTTCAAGCACCAACATAATCCATCTTCAGGTAGCACGAATTATCTCACACTAAACTAGGGTTGTGATCTAATCCGTCTAACCTAGGCATGGACTATTCGGATACTTGATAGCACGAATCAATAAAGCACCATCACATGCAAACAATCTAAACAAGCACAGCAAGAATAGATCGTTGAGCACATCACAGTCAAAATAGATCTAAGACAAGAATAAATTCTGAAAGCAATGATTTAATCAATGTAAGTACGATTTATTTATAAAAATCCTCTGAACATGTGACTGTCATCCATACATAATAAAACTAAAATTAAAGCATAAATAAAACCCTATTATTCGTCTAGGGCTTCATTGAAACCCTAGATCTATGATCTAGCCGTCCATGGAAGTAGTAGATAGCAAGAGGTTGATGGAGGAGGCCATGGAAACCCTTGGTCTTCTTCTTCTTCTCCTTGCTTCCCTCCCATCAATGGCTGGAAGTATGTATGTATAATATGTATGTATGGGTGTGTAACCCTTTAATTGAAGTAAAATAGAATATATATAGATTTACAACAAGTTTTGGAAGCCTTTACAACTCGAAACGGACTGAAACTGATGTAATTTACAATCTGGACGTCATTCTGCAGTTTCGTTTGCACAGGAGTCTTCAGTATACTGAAATACGCAACATTGATTTTTCCACATATCGCGCGAGCGGGTCGCGCGAGCGCGACATTTTGGCCTTCGCGCGCGCGGATCGCGCGAGCGATTCTGGGGTTCTCGCGCGAGCGATTCTCGGTTCTTCGCGGGCGAGGGTCGCGCGCGCGACTTGGCTTTTTCAGCTTCTTTCTTTCTGACTTTTCACCCTGTTTAGCCTGATATACTTGATTTCTTCCAAAACCTGTCAGAAAATAGAAAACGAAGTAAAAATATACAAAAACAGGATAAAAAGGTACTAACAAATACTCGTTAAGGCGTATAAATAGGATTAGTTCTCTCCCGATCACACCCCCAAACCTAAATTTTGCTAGTCCTCGAGCAAAACTAAAATAAAAACTACTAATAAAAATCTATTCCATTTTCGTATGGATCACGATTGCATTTAGCATATGCAACAAGCCTTTTAAACCCCTAGGTGTCCCTAATCGGACGAGTGAAGTCTCGTGAGGGTTCTCATCAACAAGTCACCCACAACCATCTTTATTAACTTAAAAATTTAAAAAGTTTTATTAAAACGAAAAACTAATAAACAATACTCCTTATTATAAACAACGATTCGAAATAGAATAATGAACAAGAAGAAACGGAATCAAACGTTCACCTACATCATGAAAAACAATCTCAAGCACATGCATCATATAAATCAATAGAGTTCCTCATACAATTGCACGTGTGTGATGTGGTAGTCAAATAAACACGCGTATGTCATGAACATGGAAAATAACTCGGATAACCATTCAACTATGTCTCGACTACGAATCTCACAATGTTAATTACACTCTCAAATAAAACACTCAGAAACAGGTGTAATTTTTCTAATATATGTGAGTAAAGGAAATATATTTTCAAAATGAGAATACTCACATATGACTCGAAAAAGACGCATGACACGAAAGAACAGTAGTCTCATGGATAAGATGCCAATAATCAAGAAAAATTAATCATTACCATGTTTTAATCCCTCTCCCATCGTTTTCATATCCAAACCATGTTTCCTAGGATCAAATAGGACTTTTTAAAGGTTGTAATGTGGCTCAGGTAATGAAAAAGGATAGAATGGATATATCAAATAGTTTCAGAATGGCATTGTAAGGCATGTTCGATTTCTTTCATTCGTCTCTTCTAGCACATTCATCTTTTCATTCTCTTCTTTTTCATATTTTCTTTTTTTTTCTTCTGTTTCTTTTTTCTACTTTCAACTTCTTCTCTTCCGTATTATGTTTCTTTTCCTTTTTCTTTTCTTGCTTCTCAAATGATTATTCATCGAATACCAAGCAACTACCCCAATAGCATCTTATTTTCTTCTTCTCAATCAACACATCGCCTTAATACTACTAAAAGTTGATCACTCTTCCAGTGGTATACTCCAAGTTGATCAGGTTGGAGCTTTTAAAGAGGATAATGGTGAACAAAGAAAAAGAGGCATTTTAACGGCTAAAGGGGCAAACTAAGAAAATTTTATCTTTTATCGGCCGGCAGTAAACAAAGAAGGGCCTAAAATCACTTCCTATGGTCATATGGTTCTTCAACGTTTACGACGGAAGATTATTTAGCATGGTAACAAAGATTTTACTTGACTATCAACCAAAACAAGAATAATGAGACTAAACAACAAGTAGATGCGCTATTTCAATGAAATTCGACAAACACAATGTATTTATAACCCTCAAAACAGAAAAGATAGGCTCAAAAGCTCACTGGGCTTAGTCTCCACCATGTGTTATCTAGAAATCCGAATCATATTATAGTTCACATCAAACATGTATTCAAATGACTACGTGCAGTGCATAACTTTGTGTGCAAATTTATGATATAAAACTACGATTCAAACAATACATAACTTAAAACGTTACATCATAACTTCAGCAAATATTTAACCACATATTCTCTTATTTACCATTCTATAACAATCAAAGTTATTTAACAAGAAGTTTCAAATTAAAATTGCAAAAACGTCGGTATGAAAATTTTCAAAATTAGTGCATAATATATGCATGTGTGTGCATACCCCCAAACCTAAACCTTTCATTGTCCCTAATGAAACAATAAAAGAAAAGAAAGGAGAGTAGGTAAGAAAGAAGGAACGATAATACCTCGATCTTAGCAAACACAGAACAGATGAACACCAAGAAATATGGCAATAAAGTTCAATGTTACCTGTTAATTCTTAACAAAAGAAAATTAAACAAACAACATAATAAAAACAGCTAAAAGGATTATAACTAAACTAAACTAAATAAACTATAAGAAGAAACAAAACTATAAAGATCCACAAGAACATAGACTAGAAAAGAAACTAAAACATACTGTAAAACATAACCAGAAGTAAGTAAACAAACAAAAACCTGATGGAAAAGGACTTACAAAACAAAAACAGAAATGGAACAAATACCTAAGCAGGTATGGGGGACAGATACATAAAAGAAAAACAAAAATTAGAAAAATGGGTATTCGCGCGAGCGGTCCGCGCGAGCGGCCGTCGCGCGCGCGAATCCCTCTTTTTTTTTTTTTTTTTCACTATCGCGCCAGTGGGACCCCTCGCGCCCGCGAGATACCTCGCGCCCGCGAGATCAGGCGCGAGAAGAACCTGAGGCATCATAAAAAGAAAACGAAAGGAAAAACACTAAGGGGCAAACTCGCGCCAGCGGGCCGCGCGAGCGACGTCTCGCGCGAGCGGGCCGCGCGCGCGAGATTGGTTTTCTCCATTTTTTAACTAAAATTATGTATATATTATTAAAATAAATTAATTCTAACCCCCAAACCTGTCCAGAATATCCAAAACAGACTCGAACAGACTCAAAAACATCCAAAAAATAAGAAAAACGAACGAAATAAAGCTTGGGTTGCCTCCCAAGGAGCGCTAACTTTTACGTCTTCAGCTAGACCGTTCTAGCTCAAGACTTACGGAGGCCGTAAATCGGATTGTGTACCCCTAAGAATGTCAGGCAGAGCTCGATGGTAAGCAGAAATTACGTCGATTTGAATTAATTCGATGGACGGTTTGTCATTATGTTCGAATCGATTTCTTACCTTCCGAGTAGATTCCGCATTAGGATCCGAGGTATTAGGATTCATCCACTCATCATCGTCCGCTATATTATTTTCCGCACTTATATTTATTACGTTCTTAGGCTCAATATTCCGTGTAACCTCTCTACCCTCCACACCTAGATAATCATCGTCTTTGGGAGGTTGATCAATAGCATTAAAAACATTTAATTTTAATTTTATATTCCCAAATGACACTTTCATTACCCCCGTCCGACAGTTAACACGTGCGTTAGCAGTTGCTAAGAATGGACGGCCTAAGATGACAGGAGTATGTTTCCTAGCATCTAGCACCGGTTCGGTGTCAAGGACCATAAAATCTACAGGATAGAAACATTGATCAACTTTTACTAGCACGTCTTCGACGATTCCTCTAGGTATTTTGACAGAACAATCCGCTAATTGAATAGTAGCGGCCGTAGGTTTAAGTTCACCTAGACCTAATTGTTTATAGACATGATAGGGTAAAAGGTTAACACTCGCTCCTAAGTCAAGGAGAGCCCGATGAATGATAGTGTCACCTATGACACATGAAATCGTAGGCGTACCTGGATCTTTATATTTTGGAGGAGCGTGTTGGAATATAGAGCTTACTTTTTCCGTGAGAAAGACCTTTTTAGGAGTATGACTCCGTATTTTGCGCTTTTGAGTACAAAGGTCTTTTAAACATTTAGCATAAGCGGGAATTTGTTTAATAGCGTCGAGGAAAGGAATATTAATTTTAACTTGTTTGAACACCTCAAGTATATCCTCAACCTTAGACCCTTTCTTGGGCAAATGTGACGGTCCCTCAACGTTTGGTGGATATGGCATTCTTGGAATATAGTTTGTTGGGGCCGGTCCTTTATCTTTTTGAATTCTACTCGTTCCCTCACCCTCCTTATTCAAATTTAAGTTAATTTTCCCATCTATCTCACTCTCATTTGGAATCTCAACAACTTCTTCATCTCGAATAGTCGTCCTAGTCGAAACAACGTTCACGCTCTCACTCGTACTACCCACTGCGTATTACCCCTTAGGTTGCTGAGTAGGTTGACTCGTCGACTTACTCTCAGTTAACCGGTTTAATGTAGTAACTACTTGTCCCATTTGGGACTCTAGCTTTGCGATAGACCGAGTATGAGAGTGCACTAACTGAATTACCGACCCAAAATTTTCAAGTGAGGCCAGCACCTTTTCCTCAAATGCATTATTGCGTGGAGGTGGAGGAGGTGGTTGGTATTGACCTTGTTGGTATTGGGGTCGGTACGTATTAGGAAAATTAGTCGACCTAGGATTATAATTATTTTGTGGGAATTGTTGCATAGAATTAACGTGTTCAACAAATTCCAGATATTGAGATGCAGAAGGACATGCAAAGATATTATGTGACAGTTCGGAACATAATGCACACACTTCTAAAGAGGATGGATTAGTCGTTTTGTTCATTTGCATAAGTCGGTCAAGTTTTCTATTTAATTCTTGTATTTGAATTGATTGACTTGACTCAACTGTCACCTCTCGCTTAGGTTGAAGGTATCCCTCAGAACGTACCGACACAGCCTGATGCATCGAATTCTCGCTTAACGTTTCAAAAATTTTCCAGGCCTCGTCGGCGCTTTTGTGTAGGAAAGTTCCCGCACAAACGGCATCGACGGTATTCCTAACAGAGGGAATAAGCCCCTCGTAGAAGACTTGAACCAATTGCCACTTGGGAACCTGATGATGTGGACACGAACGTAATAATTCTTTAAATTTTTCCCACGTGTCATAAAGAGTCTCCCCATCTTGCATCACAAAATTAGTTATATCTTTTCTTATCTTATTTGTACGCATAATAGGGAAAAACTTTTGTAAAAAGGCGGTGTGTAATGCTTCCCATGTTTTTATTGTGTTTGGCTCAAGTGATTGAAGCCAATACTTCGCTTTGTCTCTTAAGGAGAATGGGAAGAGCCGCAATTTTAATTCATCATTATTTAGGTTTTGTATTTTCAAAGTAGAGCATATACCCTGAAAATCCCCTAAGTGTTGGTAAGGGTCTTCATTTAGACGACCATGGAATGATGGAAGTAGCGAGATGGTAGACGACTTTATCTCAAAGTGAGATGCCGTCGCCTCCGGTAATTCGATACCAGCTTGTGGCGTGTAAGTAGTAGGAATAAAATAATTTATAAGTGGAGGTGGTGGCGGTATATTAAGATTATTCATATTCGCACCATCATTTTGATTGTTATTGTTATTTCCACCGTCAGCCATTTTAATCGGTTCAATTTGAAAAGTTCGAGTTTTCCTTAACCGTTCACGGGTACTCTGAATTTCGGCCTCAAACAACGACGACGGAATCGAAGTTGATTCGTCGTCTTGCAACCTAGCTCTAGAAGCTTGGGTTGTGGACTTACTAGTTCTTAAGGTACGTTCAAGTTCAAGATCAAAAGATTTTTAATCTGGTTTATTTGAACGTGTACCCAACATAAACTAAAATAAAGAAAAAGGAACTAAAAACAAAGACTGACTAAACAACAAAAAAATAAGAAACAAAAAGCACTCACGCAAATAGGGCAACAGGCACACAACTACTATGATGCATGCAAATTATCCTGTAATGCAATGACCGCGTCAAGCCCAGCGCCCCGGGTTTCCTAGCTAATGCAGTGCAATTAACCCTAAACTAATGCAAATAGTGCGTCACAGCGCCCTGACTTACAGTGGTTTAAAGCAAAGTTAAAGCGAGCAATTTACTTAATTTTTATTTATTTTATTTTTGCGTAAGCTCCTTTGATGCGATTAGCTGCTCCACTCGGAAACGTTGACTACAAAATAAAAGAACAAGTTAGTGACTAAAAACAAAAACAGAAAATAAGAAAAATAAAAACTAATCTAATATTTACGAATTAACTAAACTACGATTATAAAACTAAGAGTAGTAATACAATCCCCGGCAACGGCGCCAAAAATTGATGTTGTCAGAATCAAGATGTAAAAAGTATACTTTACTTTTCTAAAGATTTGTAGTGTGAAAGTAAAGGTCGAACCCACAGAGATTGATTACTACAGCTTTTAATTTTAAAACCTAAGTCTACTTAATTAAGAAAAACGGATTTGATTTGGTTTTTATTTAAACTAATAACAATAAAAGTGAATCTAAACTATGAAAGCAATTAAAAGTGTTTTAAATAATATTTAAGGGAACCTAGGATTGCAAATCCACCACTAGCTTCATAATAGGAATATTTATGAATTACTTTAGCTTATTACGTTGGATGAATATGGGGAATTGTAGCTACAAGCCCAATTCCTCCGACAAGAAGATAATCATGGTTCAAGCACCAACATAATCCATCTTCGGGTAGCACGAATTATCTCACACTAAACTAGGGTTGTGATCTAATCCGTCTAATCTAGGTATGGACTATTCGGATACTTGATAGCACGAATCAATAAAGCACCATCACATGTAAACAATCTAAACAAGCACAGCAAGAATAGATCGTTGAGCACATCACAGTCAAAATAGATCTAAGACAAGAATAAATTCTGAAAGCAATGATTTAATCAATGTAAGTACGATTTATTTATAAAAATCCTCTGAACATGTGACTGTCATCCATACATAATAAAACTAAAATTAAAGCATAAATAAAACCCTATTATTCGTCTAGGGCTTCATTGAAACCCTAGATCTATGATCTAGCCGTCCATGGAAGTAGTAGATAGCAAGAGGTTGATGGAGGAGGCCATGGAAACCCTTGGTCTTTTTCTTCTTCTCCTTGCTTCCCTCCCTTCAATGGCTGGAAGCATGTATGTATAATATGTATGTATGGGTGTGTAACCCTTTAATTGAAGTAAAATAGAATATATATATAGATTTACAACAAGTTTTGGAAGCCTTTACAACTCGAAACAAACTGAAACTGATGTAATTTACAATCTGGACGTCATTCTGCAGTTTCGTTTGCACAGGAGTCTTCAGTATACTGAAATACGCAACATTGATTTTTCCACATATCGCGCGAGCGGGTCGCGCGAGCACGACATTTTGGCCTTCGCGCGCGCGGATCGCGCGAGCGATTCTGGGGTTCTCGCGCGAGCGGATCGCGCGAGCGATTCTCGGTTCTTCGCGGGCGCGGGTCGCGCGCGCGACTTGGCTTT
This sequence comes from Hydrangea macrophylla, assembly GCA_033977485.1. NCBI lineage: Eukaryota > Viridiplantae > Streptophyta > Magnoliopsida > Cornales > Hydrangeaceae > Hydrangea > Hydrangea macrophylla. The sequence continues at coordinate 77,920,253 of CM066984.1, read as the reverse complement.
TTCAGCTTCGTTCTTTCTGACTTTTCACCCTGTTTAGCCTGATATACTTGATTTCTTCCAAAACCTGTCAGAAAATAGAAAACGAAGTAAAAATATACAAAAACAGGATAAAAAGGTACTAACAAATGCTCGTTAAGGCGTATAAATAGGATTAGTTCTCTCCCGATCACCTACCAAAGAAATAAAGGTGAGTGGGAAAAATAATATAGCGGACGATGATGAGTGGATGAATCCTAATCCCGTGGACCCTAATGTGGAATCTACTCGGAAGGTAAGAAATCGATTCGAACATAATGACAAACCGTCGATTGAATTAATTCAAAGCGACATAATTTCTGCTTACCATCGAGCTCTACCTGACATCCTTAGGGGTACACAGTCCGATTTACGGCCTCCATAAAATCTTGAGCTAGAACGGTCTAGCTGAAGACGTAAAAGTTAGCGCTTCTTGGGAGGCAACCCAAGCTTTATTTCATTCGTTTTTCTTATTTTTGGTCGTTTTTGGGTCTGTTTGTGTCTGTTTTGGACATGCTGGACAGGGTTGGGGGTTGGAATTAATTTATTTTAATAGTGTATACATAATTTTAACAAAAAAAAAAAAAAAAAAATTGGGATTCGCGCGCGCGACGGCCGCTCGCGCGGACCGCTCGCGCGATTTCCCGATTTTTCTGGTATTTTCTTTTGTTTTCTATATCTTTTCCCCTGCCTAGTTTATTTGTGTTTCTTTTCTATTTTTGTTTAGTTGGTTCTGTTTAGATCGCGTGTTCGTTGTTTTCCTTATTATTACATGTCTACTTCTTCATTTTATTTCTTTTCCATTTGATAGTTCAGTTTAGTTTACATTAGTTTTTAAATTTCTATTTTATATTTCTGTTTCATTTCCTTTTAATATTCTTTTGTTAGTTCTTTTCGTTTATCTAGTAGTCACAGGTAGCATTGAAATTTTTTGACATATTCCATTGTGTTCAACTGTTTGTCATTGCCGAGATCGAGGTATTATCGTTCCTTTCTTACGTACTCTCATTTCTTTTATTTATTGTTTCATTGGGGACAATGAAAGGTTTAGGTTTGGGGGTATGCACACATGCATATATTATGCACTAATTTTAAAAAAAAAAGTGTGTTTAAATAAACGATAGTACTAACGTTTTTGCAATATCAATTTGATACTTCTTGTTCAATAACTTTGAATTGTTATAGAATGGTAAACATGAGAATATGTGGTTAAATATTTACTGAAGTCATGTTGAAATGTTTTAGGTTATGTATCATTTGAATCGTAGTTTTATATCATAGATTTGCGCATAAACTTATGCACTGCACGTAGTCAGTTGAATACATGTTGGTTATGAACTATAATATGATTCGGATTTCTAGATAACACGTGGTGGAGACTAGACCCGGTGAGCTTTTGAGCCTATCTTTTTCTATTTAGAGGGTTATAAATACATTGTGTTTGTCGAATTTCATTGAAATAGCGCATTAACTTGTTGTTTAGTCTCATTATTCTTGTTTTGGTTGATAGTCAAGTTAAAATATTTGTTACCATGCTAAATAATCTTCCGTCGTAAATATTGAAGAACCAGATAACCATAGGACATGATTTTAGGCCTTCTTTGTTTACTGCCGGCTGATAAAAGATAAAATTTCCTTAGTTTGCCCCTTTGAGCCGTTACAATGCCTATTTTTCTTTGTTCACCATTATCCTCTTTAAAAGCTCCAACCTGATCAACTTGGAGTATACCACTGGAAGAGTGATCAACTTTTAGTAGTATTAAGGCGATGTGATTGAGAAGAAGAAAATTAGATGTTATTGGGGTAGTTGCTTGGTATTCGATGAATAATCATTTGAGAAGCAAGAAAAGAAAAAGGAAAAGAAACATAATACAGAAGAGAAGAAGTTGAAAGAAGAAAAAAGAAACAGAAGAAAAAAAAAGAAATATGAAAAAGAAGAGAATGAAAAGATGAATGTGGTAGAAGAGACGAATGAAAGAAATCGAACATGCCTTACAATGCCATTCTAAAACTACCTAATGAATCCTTTCTATCCTTTTTCATTACCTGAGCCACATTACAACCTTTGAAAAGTCCTATTTGATCCTAGGAAACATGGTTTGGATATGAAAACGATGGGAGGGGATTAAAACATGGTAACAAGTAATTTTTCTTGATTATTGGCATCCTATTCATGAGACTACTATTCTTTTATGTCATGCGTCTTTTTCGAGTCATATGTGAGCATTTCTCGTTTTGAAAACATATTTCCTTTGCTCGCATATACTAGATAAATTACACCTGTTTCTGAGTGTTTCATTTGAGAGTGTAATTAATTGTGAGATTCGTAGTCGAAGCATAGTTGAATGGTTATCCGAGTTATATTCCATGTTCATGACATACGCGTGTTTATTTGACTACCATATCACACACGTGCAATTTTATGAGAAACTCTATTGATTTATACGATGCATGTGCTTGAGATTGTTTTTCATGATGTAGGTAGACATTTGATTCTGTTTCTTTATGTTCGTTATTCTATTTCAAATCTTTGTTATATGATAAGGAGTGTTGAATATTATGTTCTTTAGTGTTAATAAAACTTTTTAAATTTATAAGTTAATAAATATGGTTGTGGGAGACTTGTTGACGAGAACCCTCACGAGACTTCACTCGTCCAACTAGGGACACCTAGAGGTTTAAAAGGCTTGTTGCATACGCTAAATGCAATCGTGATCCATGCGAAAATGGAATAGTATGTTATTAGTAGTTAGTTTTTATTTTAGTTTTGCTCGAGGACTAGCAAAATGTAGGTTTGGGGGTGTGATCGGGAGAGAACTAATCCTATTTATACGCCTTAACGAGCATTTGTTAGTACCTTTTTATCCTGTTTTTGTATATTTTTACTCTGTTTTCTAGTTTCTGACAGGTTTTGGAAGAAATCAATTAAACCAGGCTAAACAGGGTGAAAAGTCAGAAAGAAAGAAGCTGAAAAAGCCAAGTCGCGCGCGCGAGCCGCGCCCGCGAAATTCGAGAATCGCTCGCGCGATCCGCTCGTGCGAGAACCCCAGAATCGCTCGCGCGATCCGCGCGCGCGAAGGTCCAATTGTCGCGCTCGCGCGGCCCGCTCGCGCGATATGGGTAAAAACCAATGTTGCGTATTTCAGTATACTGAAGACTCCTGTGCAAACGAAACTGCAGAATGACGTCCAGATTGTAAATTACATCAGTTTCAGTCCGTTTCGAGTTGTAAAGGCTTCCAAAACTTGTTGTAAATCTATATATACTCTATTTTACTTCAATTAAAGGGTTACACACCCATACATACATATTATACATACATACTTCCAGCCATTGAAGGGAGGGAAGCAAGGAGAAGAAGAAGAAGACCAAGGGTTTCCATGGCCTCCTCCATCAACCTCTTGCTATCTACTACTTCCATGGACGGCTAGATCATAGATCTAGGGTTTCAATGAAGCCCTAGACGAGTAATAGGGTTTTATTTATGCTTTTATTTTAGTTTTATTATGTATGGATGACAGTCACATGTTTAGAGGATTTTTATAAATAAATCGTACTTACATTGATTAAATCATTGCTTTCAGAATTTATTTTTGTCTTCGATCTATTTTGACTGTGATGTGCTCAACGATCTATTCTTGCTGTGCTTGTTTAGATTGTTTACATGTGATGGTGCTTTATTGATTCGTGCTATCAAGTATCCGAATAGTCCATGCCTAGGTTAGACGGATTAGATCACAACCCTAGTTTAGTGTGAGATAATTCGTGCTACCCGAAGATGGATTATGTTGGTGCTTGAACCATGATTATCTTCTTGTTGGAGGAATTGGGCTTGTAGCTACAATTTCCCATATTCATCCAACGTAATAAGCTAAAGTAATTCATAAATATTCCTATTATGAAGCTAGTGGTGGATTTGCAATCCTAGGTTCCCTTAAACATTATTTAAAACAATTTTATTTGCTTTCATAGTTTAGATTTAGTTTTATTGTTATTAGTTTAATTAAAATCAAATCAAAATCCGTTTTCATAATTAACTAAAGTTAGGTTTTAAAATTAAGTCGCTGTAGTTAATCAATCTCTGTGGGTTCGACCTTTACTTCCACACTGCAAATATTTTGAAAAGTAAAGAACACTTTTTATATCTTGATATTGAAAACATCACCTCCTATCTTCGCTTCTTCTTCTTGCAATTGAAGTTCTAAAACCGGCGCGCTAGATGATGCTTCGGTCAACTGATTCCAACTATCCCCGAGGATATCACGGACTTTATTCTCCCAAATGTATTTAACCTTCTGATGGATTGTTCATGGTATGGCCCCCAAACTGTCCAACCAAGGCCTCCCCAATAGCAGATTGAAGGAAACAGGTATGTCAATGACCTGAAACTCAACTTCTTTTTCACAAGGGCCAACAGTGAGACGAAGAAGGACTAACCCCATAACTGTTCTCTGGGTATTATCGTAGGCTCTTACCCTTTGCTCAGATGGTGCAAACGTTGACTCGTCTAGACCCATTCGCTTAGCTGTTCGGAAAGGACATACATTGAGGGCTGATCCATTATCTACCAGGCAAGCAGGCACGACGTTCCCTAAGCATTCGACGGTGACATATAACGGTTTGTTGCGCACGGGCCCTCTCGGAGGCAGGTCATTTGACGAGAAGGTAATAGTCGAAGTTGGGATCTTGCCGATCAGTCCTATGAGATCCTCCGGGGTGGTGTCGATAGATACGTCAGACTGGTTCAGAGCATCTAGAACCGCCTGCCTGTGACGTTTGGAGGCAATCAGCAACCCCCAAATAGTGATGTTAGCCTGGGTCTTTTTCAACTGTTTCAGGACCCTGTCTTCCCCTGCTTCTTCATCAACTTTACCCTTTCCCTTGTCCAGATCTCTCCCGGGGTGATCTTCCTCCAGTTCGTGCGGCTTGAAGTGTCTGCCTGACCGGGTCAAGTGACTGACTTCTTCTCTCATCCATAGATTATCGATTTTCGACTTAACTTTCAAAGTACTCTCTAACACCTCTGTTTCCTTGTCTCTTTCGTACCAAAGGTCATCCTCCACCCGGCTCACGTCTTGATCATCGCTCTCTTGGATCCACCAATCTGACTTCCCTATTTCATTTTCCCCTAGCTGATCCTCCAAAGCGCAGATCATTGAGTCCTTAGGCAGCAGGTATGGTCTTCTCGGTGCCCCAGACTTAGTGATTAGCCTAGATGGATCAAAGTTTGCTTCTTCTATCCCAAAGAAATAAAGGCCCCGTGGCGGCGGCACAGCATGATGGTTTGGCAGAGGATTCTTGGTGACATTGGGGGCTTTGACAGGCGGTTCGGATATCACTTTGTTGTCAATGAGGTCTTGGATTTCATGCCTTAACCTCATGCATCGATCCGTTGAGTGGCCCTTCTGTTGATATTTGCAGTAGAGATCCCCTTTAAAATGTGGCGGGAGTGGACTCGGTGGGGGTCGAGGCTCTAACTGACGGAGATGCCCTTTTGCCAACAGCCTGTCGAGGGCGGTTGATAATGATACCCCCAAATCCGAAAACTTTCTTAGTGGCTTGCCCCCCCTCCTCTTGGATGGTTTCCAACGATATCAAATTTTCTCTCCGGCTCGCTAAGTGCATTGACATCGGTGGGGGCCAGAGTGACCCCCCGAATGCCCCCCATTTTATCCATAACTGGGCCTCTGATATCGGTTTGGCGGTTCTTCCTTCTTGATTATTCCTTCCTGAATTGCATCTTCGATCCTCGTCCCCACATCGAATACTTCAGCAAAAGTGCTGATTGACTGGAACCTCATCTTCTCCTGATAAACTGGCTGCATGTTTTTCATCATCATTCGGATTTGGTCTTTTTCTGATGGCCTCTGCACCATCTTCGTGGCTTTCCCTCTCCATCGACTCAGATACTCAGCAAATGATTCTTTGTTCCCTTGCCTCGTTGTTTCTAGATCTCGGACAGTGACGTCCAGGTCTTGGTTGTACTCATACTGGGTCACAAATGATTTTATGACTTCTTCCCAAACTCTGGTTTTGCTTGGCTCAAGTGTGAGGTACCACGATAGAGCAGCTCCTGTCAAGGTTTGCTGAAACAGGACAGCCATCATGGTAGTGCTCAGTCCACTAGGCTGAAAATCTCCTATGCACATTCGAACGTGACTGCGGGGGTTGCCTGTGCCATCAAATTTATCGAAGACGGGCATTTTGAAACTGGCGGGCAGTACCTCACAAGCCCCTTCGTACAAACCCTCTAGCTCCAGCAAATAAGTGTCGACCCCTTGAGCCTTTCGTACGACCCTTTCAAGCTTCTCGATTTTCTCTACCATAAGCCTCTCCTTCTCAGTCTTTTCCCTTTCTTTCTTCTCTTTTTCTACCCTGAGCGCTTCGGTTCTCGGCATCTCTAGATCATCAAACCAAACTTCTTCTCTGATAGGCGGATCCGGGTTCGTTAGGTTTATGACTGGTGGATCTACAACAGGTGGTGGACGCGCTATTGCTTCTATCATAACCATCATACGATTCATATTCTCGGCTTGCCTCCTCATCTGTTCTGCTTGTTGCTCTACTAGTGTTCTTAGTTCTGCCACTTCTTCAGTATCTCTTTCCTCTGCCATCTCGAAGTCTTCTCTCCTTATCAGTCTTGCTGTGGGTCCCCTAAACCAGGTTGAATCTGAACTCGATACTATCTTTGCCCCTACAAACAGGTTTAATTTTGTTTTAAAACCCACGTATTTTTATTTTAAAAGATTTTTGGTAAAGTGAAAACTCTCTCTTTTATTTTATCGCATGTCATGCGGATGCAATGCATGTGCGCGTGTGTGCCTATCCTATATGCCAAAGAAACAAAAAAACCTAATCCCAACACATAAAACACATAAACACACAAAATCCTCACCCATGTCAAGTGCGCCAATTCCTCTTTTCATTGTGATCCTCACTACCTTCTCAGAGGTTGGTCATTTCGAAATTTTCAAAATCTATTTGAAAAGCATTTTTTTGTTTTGTTTGGGTAGTTAAAAAAAGAAAGGCCTTTGAAAACAATCCTTGAGAGTGCTTTTTGAGAACATTCTTCTACCAAAATAATTTTCAAGGATTTTTGATTTTTCTTTGAAGATGATCAAGTGAAATATGCAAGGGTAATTTGGGAATTTTTAATTGAAAAGAGGAAAAGATTTTTTTGAAAAGGTAATCGAAAATCTTGAGAAAAACCTTTGGGTAGGGGGATCACATGACCGGATTATCACCGTACTTTCCATGAATTTGGATACATACAAGGTCAATGATGCTCAACTAGACATGATATAAGAAATATAATCTTATAATCAAAGTTTGACATGTTCTCCAAATGTCGCAGAACATGAGAAGAATTTGCTAAAAGGTGATTAAAAGATTATACATCTTTCATCAAGCAAGTATCGTCATCATCTCAAGTAATCCCTTACGGGCATACAAAACTCCCTAGCATATAAAATCTAATCAAGAATTGATTTCCTAAGATTGAAAGGTTCTACAGAAACTATCATGCACAGGCTGGGTTTTGGTCAAATAAGGGACCCTTGACACACATCCGATAGGATGCTTCATATACCAAATCATGGTACGAGATCAAGGGTGATCACACAGCCCCATGATGACTTGACCGACCGGGTTGCCCCGAGCCTCCAAGGTCATAGTTCCGTGCAATCGACTAGATGGACATGCAAGTGCAATGCAACAGGCACACAAAAATTAATTAATTCGATTAAAAGGACATTTTTCAAGTCTAATCCTCAAGTGAACCCAAAATCAGAAAATTCTGGTCTGCGAAACCAGAGATTCTGGGTTCGATCCCCAGCAGAGTCGCCAGATTGTGGATATCGCATTTTTCTTACCCACAGCTTTTCAAAATCAATTTCTAAAACAAATGAGTCGCCACTTAATTTTTTAAAAGGAAAATTAAGAAACCATTTAAAAGCAAACCGATCTTTTGGAAACCAGAGATTAACTAGGTCCGGGGAGTATGTAATGAGAGACGAAGGAGCCCGTCGGACTAAAACACCCTCTCTCATCCTATCTTGCGATAGGCCTCTACTCAACGTCCTTTTAATCGAATTATTAATTAATTTAAATGTGCCCTCAACTAATACATATGTGTATGTATACATTACACAAACATGTCAAAATGGTGTAAAATTACCAATTTACAAAATATCATTCAAAAGCCACGTAATTCAAGTAGCAAGCAATATGATAAGCAATCAAGAACAAGAGAACTTACCCGGGATCCAGCCGCGGATATTAAACGTGCAAATGCATGCAAATAGATAAAACCTAGGAAAAGAGCCTCTAATCCATATATACAAGTAAAGCAATTCCTAATTCTAAGGTGTCGCGCATGAGATTAAAAAATCAATAAAATCGAGAAATTAAAATAAACTAAAGAGGAGTCCTAGAAATCATACCTTAATTGCGCTACAAAACAAAGATTAGTCCACATGCTTCACATAATAATATGATGTCAAATAGTCAATCCTAATTCTCTAGCTTAGATCTAACGAGCATGAAATCCAACTTTATTCAATACCTAGTTCTAATCATGGGCATTAGATGTACATGAATGAGTGAATGTAAACAAGAATGAAACATGGATTTGTTCACCAATTTGGGTCACTTAAATTCTGGATTTAAGCTAAATTATCATTATCCAAAGTATGATTTGGGTCCTAAAACATTAGGAGATCATTTGAGTTGAAATGAATAAGATTAGACAAAAACAGTAGCAGTTTTTATGAATTGCAAAGAGCAGACCAGATCTTAAAAAATAGAAATAAAATACTTCCAATGGTTGGATCTTAATGCCTTTTGGATATGTTATGCCTATGTGAGTCTAGTTTCTAACCCAGAAAGAAAATCAAGGTTTGAACGGTTAGATCTCTGGGAAATTGACAAACACAAGACATCACCCGGAGATGTACAACTCTCTGTCCAGAGATATTGTTTGATTTTTTAAAACTAGCAAAAAGCTTCGAAATGCTTAGTTCTTTTTAGGGTATCTTCCTAACACATTGAACCTCATAGAAAAAATTATTTTGGGACTCAAACACTTTATTAGAACTCTGATTTACTTATTTCAAAAGAGTGTTGCTGTTCTGAAAATCTGGACAGATTGTAGTGACTCCACAAAACTCATGATCAAACCATTTTAAACATGAAACAATCTTAAAACAAAAATTATAGTGGTAGAACATTGTGTTATTGACACTTTCCCGTTGGTTTCATTCGAATCCAACGGTTAGATTTTGAACTAAAAATCTTTGATCAAAAACAGTTTGTGAACTCACTGTTTTCATTTGTCAAGTTCAACTTTTATTTGTTAACCCCAACTATTGAATCATGAAGTTGGACTTAAACTAAACCACTTTTCCCACCATTTGATGGTCATTGGAGGTTAAGGACCTTCACATTTGTAGATTTCAAAATGAAGTATGAATGGACCTCATAGAATCTCAATATGATGGATCTAAACCATGGAAATGGGCTTAGGCTCCAAACCACTTTCTCCTACCATTTGATGGTTATTGGAGATGAAGACATGACTAATACTCATGAGTCTCAAAAGAATATAGAGAGGATTCCATGAAACATCAACTTTAGAGGATCCAAGTCATGAGTATGGACTTGGATCCATTTATTTACTTATAAAATGAAGTGATGATCAAATTTTGACTCTCATGTGAAGCATGAGCTTACATGGAATTCAAAGGATCATACTCAAGAGATTTCAAGAGAGATATTGAAGATCTCCAAGAATCTCAAAAGAAAAACATAAACAAAGAAATAGAAGAAGGATCAAAGAATTAGAAACAAGGGCTTCCAAGTTTACTTAGCAAGCTCTAAAACTTAGTCAAGAAAAAAAATAAATGACTTGGAAATTAGAAGCTCAAAAGAAAGAAAACACAACTAAGATTACAGGGTCACCTCCAAACTATCCTCAAAGTTTCTCTCCTTTGAAGATCTTCCAAACTCTTCTTCAAACTCTCCAAACTCTCTCTCTTCTCTCCAAAAATGTTGGTGTAATGATAGTGTTTTTTTTGTATGTGTTCCTCTCCTCTTCCCTTGGAAGATCCTCTCCTTTTATAGACAAAATAACCCAGGTATTTTCAGTGAATTCGGAGTAAAAGACATGTGTAAACATCTCATTTGGTGGTACAATATGTATTTCCTGAAATTAGACAGACTGCTGCCCAGGGCGGCAGTCAAGAAACTGTCGCGGCAGTCCGTGAAAGCCGCCGCGACAGTGCATGACTGCCGTTCCGGCACTCCGTGACTGCCAAGCGGCTCTCATCCAATGCCGCGGTAATTAATGGATTGCCGCATTTTTGTCAGTCTTACTTTATCAGTTTTTTGTTCTTATCCGCATACACATACGTATTGCACTGCAAAATACGGACTTTAAAAGTGAACAGCAGTCAGAAAATGTTGGCGGCACTCAGTAAGTGCCGGGCCGGCACTCACTGAATGTCGTTCGGCACTTAGTGAATGCCGCGGAAATCTGCCGTGTGCCGTTTTTTGTTGAGCTTCCCTTTTTAGGTCTTTCTTTTTTCCAAAGCAATTTATTTTTGAAGATCTTTTCCGAAAATGGTGTTTTACACCTGAATTCTCCTAAATACCTGGTATTTTCTTCTTTCTGTGAAATTTTATCGGGTTTGGAGAATTTTCTGAAGAGCTTGGAATACTTCGAATCTTTTCGGTCCTTATCATCATCGGACGTGGAGGTGACGCTCTCTTAAATTCGACGGTCGGTCAAAATTGGGGCGTCTACAGTGGGACCCCTAAACCACGCTTGATTTGATGTTGATGCTGTTTTTGCTCCTACACAAAATTTGAAATTTCCTTTTATTAAAAACCTTTTATTTTGCTTCTTTTTGTTATACAAAGGCATTTTTGTTTTTGTTTTTAGATGACATTTGGTTAAAAAAAAAAATTCTTCTTTCTTTTTTTTTTCTTTTCTTTTTTTGTATGTGTCACACAGATGCAATGCATGCGTGTGTGTGTGTGTGTGTGCCTATTCTATATGCCAAAGAAAATAAAATCCTAATCCTAACACATAAACACATAAGCACATAAGATCCTTACCTATGTCAAGTGCGCCAGTTTCACCTCTCATTGTGATCCTCATTACCCTTCCGAAGGTTGGTTATTTAAAATTTTTTGAAATTCATTTCTTAAGATGATGAGACCTTCCAAAAACAATTCTCGAGAATTTTGAATCTTTTATTTCGAAAATGAGGATGAAAACATTTACCAACAAAAGATGATTGGGTTGAAAATTAAAAAAAACACTTCTTTAGTTGGTGAACTTTTTCAATATCAAACACCCCAAAAATTTTGAGTTTTTTTTTTCCTTCGAAGATAAGAACGTGAAAATATACCTTAGAAAGGATAGTTTGGAGTTTTATTTAAAAAAAAAGGCCCCAACGATTTTGAAAAGAAAAATTTTCGATTAAAGACGGCAAAAATCCATTTGCTTTTAAAGATGGATTTGAAATTTATTGGGTAGGAGGACCATATGATCAGATTATCACTGTACTCTTCATGGATTCAGATGCATACACGGTCAATGATGATTAGCTAAACATGATATAAGAGGTATAATCTTATAACCGAAATTCAGCATGTTCTCCAAATATCATGGAATATGAGGAGAAATTGCTAAAAGATGATTAAAAGATTATACATCTTTCATCAAGCAAGTATCGTCATCATCTCAGGTAATCCCTTCCGGGCATACAAAACTTCCTAGCACATAACCCTAATCAAGAATTGATTTCCTAACTTTGAAAGGTTCTATGGAAGCTACTATGCAAAGCTGGTTTTGATCAAATCAGGGACCCTTGACACACACCCGATAGGATGCTTCATATACCAACACATGGTATGAGATCAAGGGTGATCACACAGTCCCATGATGACTTGACCGACCGGGTTGTCCCGAGCCTCAAAGGTCATAGTTCCGTGTGATCGACTGGCGAGACATGCAAGTGAGATGCAGCAGGCACACAAAGATGAATTAATTCAATTGGAAGGATGTTTTCAAGTCTAATCCTCAAGTGAACCCAAAATCAGAATTCTGGTCTGCGAAACCAGAGATTCTGGGTTCGATCCCCAGCAGAGTCACCAGATTGTGGATATCGCATTTTTCTTACCCACAACTTTTCTTTTAAAATCTTTTTCCGATTTAAAACACAAAATAATGAGTCGCCACTTAATTTTTAAAAGGAAAATTAAGAAACCATTTTTAAAGCAAACTGATCTTTTTAGAAACCAGAGATTAACTAGGTCCGGGGATTATGGAATGAGAGAGGAAGGAGTCCGTCGGACTAAAACACCCTCTCTCATCCTATCTTGCGATAGGCCTTTACTCAACATCCTTTTAATCGAATTATTAATTTAAATGTGCCCTCAACTAATACATATGTATAAATATACATTACAAAAGCATGTCTAAAGGGTGTAAGATTGCAAGCAAGTGATAAAATATCATTCAAAAACTATGTAATTTAAGTATCAAGCAATATGATATGCAAATAGGGAACAAGAGAACTTACCCGGGATCCAGCAGCGATATTAAACGTGCAATGCATACAAATGAAAGAAAATCCTAGAAAAGAGTCTCTAATCGCACGTATTCACATAAGGCAAGTCCTAATTCTAAAGTGTCGCGCATGAGATCAAAAAATCGACAAAATCAAGAAATTAATATTAAAGAGAAATTTAAGAAGTCATACCTTAATAGCGCTACAAAACAAAGGGTTAGTCCTCATGGTATACAAGATACTAAGTTAGAAATAACAACCCTAAATTTCTAGCTTAAATCTATCAAATGTAATTAAATCTAAAGCAAATAAGTCCTAATTACAAGTATCAAGCCATATGGATGAATATGAACAAGAATAAATTATGAAATACTCAATGACTTAGATCACTTAAACTTTGAGTTCAAGCTTAACTAATCATTATTGAGACATGGTTTGAACCTTAACTCATGAAGATATCATCTAGGCCATTATCCATAAGATTGATTAAAACTATTGCAGAATTCTGGAAATTGCTGAGAATAGATCATGATTTCAAAGAAATAAAAAGCATGGTTCCCGTGGTTTGATCTTGATGAATTTTGGATACAAGATGCCCCTGTGTGTCTAGTTTTTAACCCAAAAAACAAATCAAAGTTTCAACGGTTAGATCTCCGGGAAGTGAACAAAAACCAGACATCACTCAGCATTCTACAACCCTCTGTCCAGAGTTCTTGCACGATTTTCTAAAAACAGTAAAAAATCACAAATGATTTGTTCTTTTTAGGGTGACTTTCTAACACACTAATATACTTAGAAAAAATTATTTTGGGTCACAAACACTTTATTAAGGTTCTGATTTACTTATTTCAAAAGAGTGTTACTGTTCTGAAACTCTGGACAGATTGTAATGACTTCACAAAACTCATGACCAAACCACTTTAAACATGAAATTTCCTTAAAACAAAAATTAAAGTGGTAGAAATTTGAGTTATAGACACTTTCCCGTTGGTTTCACTTGATTCCAACGGTTAGATTTTGAACTAAAAATCTTTGATCAAAACCGGTTTATGAATCCACTATTTCATTGTCAAGTTCAACTTTTATTTGCTAACCCCAACTATTAAACCATGAAATTAGACTTAAACTAAACCATTTTCTCCTAGCATTTGATGGTCATTGGAGATGAAGATATGACTAACACTCATGAGTCTTCAAGGAATATAAAGAGATTCCATGAGAACTCCAAGTTAGGGAACTCAAACCATGGTAGGGGTTTAGATTCATCTACTTGTTGTTATTGAGATGGTGATCAAAGTTTGACTCCTATGTGAAGCATAAGCTTACATGGGATCAAAAGATCAAACTCAAGATATTCAAGTGAGGTATTGAAGACCTCCAAGAATCTCAAGAGAGAAGTATAAACAAGAATAAGAAATGAAACAAAGAAAACCAAGTAGTTTGAAGATTGGAGGCTTAAAAGAAAGAATGAAAAGAAACAACTTATGGTTAGAGGATCACCTCCAAACTATCCTCAAAGCTTCTCTACTTTGAAGATCTTCCAAGCTCTTCTTCAAGCTCTCCAAACTCTCTATCTCTCTCAAATATGTGTTGTTATAGTGGTATATTATGGTATATCTCTCCCTTCTCTTTTTTTTTCTTCTCCTCCCCTCCCAAGGAAGATCCCTCTTCTTTTATAGACAAAAAAAACCAAGTATTTTTAGTGAATTCAGAGTAAAAAGACAGGTGTAAATATCTCATTTGGTGGTACAATGCGTACTTTCTGAAAAAAGCAGACTGCTGGAGTCAACGGCAGTCAGGAAGTCTTCTGCGGCACTCTGGGAATGCCGGAACGGCACTCCGTGAAAGCCGCGGTGGCACTCCATGATTGCCGCGCGGCACTTACTGAGAGCCGCACCAGATTATTGATTGCCGCGTTTATGTCAGCCTTACTTTATCAGTTCTTTTTTTTTTATCTGCATACATAAACATATTGTACCACAAAATTCAGACTATTAAAGCGAACGACAGTCAGAAAATGTCGACGGCATTCAATGAGTGCCGGTCTGGCATTCTGTGAGTGCCGTACGGCACTCATTGAGTGCCGCAACAACTGCCGTGTGCCTGTTTTCGTTAAACTTCCCCTTTTAGGTCTTTTCATTTCTCCTTTTTCTCTAAAAAACTTATTTTTGGGGATCTTTGCCAAACGTGATGTTTTCACTCCTGAATTCTCCTGAATACCCAGTATTTTCTTTTCTCTGTGAAAATTTTATCGCGTTTGGAGAACTTTCTGAAGAGCTTGGAATACTTCAAATCTTTCGGTCCTTATCATCATCGGATATGGAGGTGACACTCTCCTTAATTCGAGGTTTGGTCAAAATCGGGGTGTCTACAATATCATGATATTAAATTTTTAAATCTTGGATGTTGACAACAGGAACATTTCAGAACACAAACTTGAAACTTCCCTTAGCTCAGTCTCATACCATTGATTAGATAAAATGAAATCCAAAATAATTCTCTCTTTTTCTTTGTGTCATCTTCTCGGTAACCAAAGGAAGGGCTAGTGGAATTATACCAAAAAACTTCCAAAGTAGAAGGAAAATAAAAAAGAAAAAGAAAAAGGAAAAGGAAATGGAAAAAGAAAAAAGTCCACCACGTGAACCACCATAAACAATTAACCAATTCTGCTACGTATCACAAAGATACTTTCATCATTTGACTTAATCCTTCTAACCTAGTAATTAAAATTTTGAGGCATTTAAAGATAGCTATACTAGACAACACCTACATTAACTGTTTTCCAGTTTATTCCAATCCACAGCTGAAACTAAGATGCTATTATGAAAAATCAAATGAAGCAAAAGCCCTTTAAGGATTAACTATTTGTTTGTTTACCTTTGTGAAAATGAAAACGACATAGGCAAATGCGTGAAGCTAGAGATGTCAAATAACTCCATAAACCTCTAATCTGAAACTCTAGCTTTGGCAGCTGCAAAGCGTTCATACTCATCAAATACAGAAGAAAGGCACCACCTCAGCAATTTTCTTAAGCATCCCACAAGACAACCAGTTCGGTGCTGAAGAATGAAAACAAAAATAGACACCATATAAAGCAGTTAGAAGCTGTTGTAAGGAATTGGAATATGTGAAAAAACATTAAACAATACGCAAACCTTCCCTCTCTTGCAATGGATCAAAACTGGGTGATTTCTTACATCTGCATTAGATATTAGTGTATAAAAGCAAAGTAAATTCCTAGAATAGGTAGAGTTTTGTATAGGTCACATAAAAATCAGACAATGTCCAGAGTTTGCAGTACCAAGGACAACTTTTAGTGAAGAAGAAAGCTTTCTCCAACAATTGAAAATCACATATCATAGTTTCTTTGATCAAAAATCTAAACATTTCAAATGTCTAATTGAGCTGTTTAATTAGTTATATATTTGGTGAGGAAGAAAAAAGAGAACACTTATAGTGAAGAAAAAGAAAATGTACATGAAAATAAATAAATTTTTAAAGTTTGGGAGTCACTTTCCGGTTTCCTCCTTTTTTTGTAGGTTACAATAATATATTTTGAAATTTTTTAACTTCTAATGTCATTTAGACATGGAGGAGAACACAAGAGAAAATCCAAGGAACTAGTTTTCATGACTTTGCAACCATAAAAATCCTAAGGGGAAGGTGAGGCAAAGTATAAATAAATTTATTAACGATGGAGGATAAACAGACTTATATATTATCAATAAACGCAGGACCTCCTTTTTCTCAGGATCATGATCTCCCAGCAGGACCTCCTTTCTCTCAGGATCACCACCTATTTTGCTGGGAACCTATCATATAACGTACATCAACCTCCACTAGAAGCTCAACTAAAGAATCTTAGGGCCTTTTGGGAATGCTTAAAACATGATCAGCTTCAGATCCAGTCTCACATATATCTGGGTTTTTTTTCTTCTGAAAACTTGTATTTTGTAGTTTTGAACAGCAGTACTCAGGGTAAACGACTCGTATGTAACCAAAAAGCAAACGCACAAACACCAAACTACTTAAACCCAATTCTTTTATAAATAAAAGAGCCAGTTCTAGCATCATTAATAAAAGAGCCAATTCTAGCATCAATTTTGTTAGCATCCACAAAATTGATAGATATATATAGGTAGTAAGTAGTAGTAGTAGCAGAAACAACTAGGCCCTGGGGTTATTGGCAGCAAATTAAGAAAATTTGGGAACGGAGGACCTGCTTAACTCAAGCTGACATTTTCTGTGTCTGATCTCCCTACTGTTTTTTGAATAGAAATTAATGTAATAATAGACAAATCATGACCCATTGGGTGAAGAGAATCCATGGCACAGATGCTGATGTTGACTCTACTCTTCTAAAATAAAAGTGTGTGTGAGAATGTGTATGTGTGTGTGTGTGTGTTTGAGAGAGAGAGAGAGAAAGAGAGGGCTTCAGATTTTTAGGCCATTAAAGGCATTTAATGTTCCATATGAAAAGAAAATGATGCCTCAGTTTATTCAGGAATTGATGACACAATAGGCTTGAGTTGCTTACTAGACCACTCAAAAACCTAGGCTTTGTCTAGGTTATTGTCTATTTCATATATATATGAACTGAGATGACAACTCTTTTTTAATTTGTTTACTCTTTCTGCCATTTTCTCTGTCTATTGAAGCTGTGGTTCTTTGAAATCTACAAGGAACAAATGTGATCATCAAGCCCAATGAAAACATAACTAAATAGATAAAAGAAACCTAATTCATATCAACTTTCTTTTTTAATATATAAGGCTACCACTAAAAGCTCCCTATTTTCTAATTTCAGAATTTCAATGTACTTGGCAACAACTAAGCCTAAGTGACCTTATCAATGCATCCAATACTCAAACACAAGAGTTGTTTTGGAAGTCAAATAAGCTATTTTATGGTTAACAAGTGAACTGTTTATATAAATTCAAGCTTAATGTCCATTTCTTGCACAAGCAGTTGCAATTCGCCTGAAAAGGGTGGATTTGGAAATGACTCATGCTATAACCATGAAATCTTCAGATCAAAAAAGAGCTAAAGAGGGGTTGGGAGGACTGTCATCCACATTACGTGGCCATATCCTCCAACGGTGCTAGCCCTAGGTAGTACTTATTTGATTCTTTGTCTGGAGTGGATGTAAAACTGTAAAATTCAGGTATGAAATGAGATCTTTGCGATTATGCACAAAATAAATGCCAATTACCAGTTCATAGTTGAAAGGGAGAGAGTGCACTCATAGCTGTTGCAAAATCAAACCATTGAACAAGATTTATTTCAACTCCATGTAAATTTAATAACATGTCATTGTGAGAAAAAAAAGTGCGAAATAACTTACACTATCACTCCAGTTATAGCAGGCTGCAGAGTGTCACCTTCCTGAATCAAACAAGAAATACAGTGGAAATAAGCAAGCAACTTAGGGTGAAAAAAGTCAATTTTCAATCAACAGGGGGGGGGGGGGGGCATATAAATGGGCATTAGAACATTTTCTAAATGGATCAAAGAATGGAAGAGATCCAATTCAAATAGAAAAGATCACATTTAAATTTGAAAATTCCAGGCATGAGACTCAAATAACTTAGCATTCCTCACCTTGTAAAAGTTTACAAGAGTCTTCTGATCGTGCTCACATTCTCTTCGCTCCAAATACTAGAAAAAAAAATATATATATATATATTCAATCAAACACTTCTAGAACAAAAAAGACAGCTACAACAACTTGTTTTAAACCACATCTGTCCAAATAGAGATACCTCCATCACCAATCTTTCCGTTTCCGGGTTGCCTCCCTACCGACACTGCTCACTGAAATCGGGGATTTAGAGAGAGTAAGTTGGGTTTAGGAGAGAAGGGGGATGGGAGTAGTAGATTTGAGAGAGTCGAGTCGGTAGGGAGAGGAGAGATTGAGAGAAAGAGAAGGAGGTGAGTCAGTGCGTCTAGCAACACTCTGTATATGTACATGTATCTGAATGTATATGATGGAACAGAGAAGGGAAAGAGAGAGAGAGAGAGAAAAAAAAAACCCAGAGAGGAGGAACACGGGGCGGCGGCGCCTGAGAGGTTTTGGTGGTGGCAGCGGTGGCTGAGAGGAGCAAAAGCCAGCGGCGGCAGCGGCGTGGTGGAAGGGAGGCGATGGTGGATGATCTGTGTGGTGTTGAGCGGTGCGTGTAGTGGAGACCGATGGGAAGGGATGGGAGGGAAGGGTTTCTATGGAAGGGAGATCTTGGAGGGAAGGGTTAAAGATAGGGTTTGCAACGAATTTGTGAGCGCCAAACTTTCTTTTATGTCACTTTTTTTTAAAAAAACTACATAAAGTGTATTCTATTTTTATTATTTATGTCACTTGTAGAAATGTGACATAATAATCAAAAGTTTTATTTACAAAAATGCCACCGCATTTTTATTTATGTCACTTTTTAAAAAGTGACATAAATACATTACTATTTATGTCACTTTTTAAAAAATTGACATAAATACTTTATTATTTATGTCACTTTTTTTTAAACAATGACATAAATAATCAAGTACTTATGTCACTTTTTAAAAAAGTTACATAAATACTAAAAAAGTGACATAAAAAGCTCAGACAATAAATAATTATGTCACTCGAAATTAAAGTGACATAAATAGCCTTTTTCCTTGTGGTGATCAACCTCTTACCAATCTTCAATTCTATGGCCGCTTAAACTTAGATCTAGGGTTTCAATGAAACCCTAGCCAAGTAATGGGGTATATTTTATGTTTTTATTTTAGTTTTATTATGTATGGATGACAGTTACATGTTCCGAGGATTTTTATAAATAAATCGTTACTTTCAAAGTTTACTCTTGTCTTAGATCTATTTTGATGGTAGTGTGCTCAATGATCTATGCTTGTTGTGCTTGTTTAGATTATTTACATGTAATGGTGCTTAAATTGAATTGTGCTATCAAGTATCCGAATAGTCCATGCCTAGATTAGACGGATTATACCACAACCCTAGTTTAGTGTGGGATAATTCGTGCTAACCGAAGATGGATTATGTTGGTGCTTGAACCATATAGTTATTTTCTTGACGGAGGAATTGGGCTTGTAGCTACAATTCCCCATTATCATCCAACTTAATAAGCTAAAGTAATTCGTAAATACCCTTATTATGAAGCTAGTGGTGGATTTGCAATCCTAGGTTCCTTAAACTTGTTATAAAAACAAATATTTAATTGCTTTCATACTTTAGATTTACTTTTATTGTTATTAGTTTAATTCAAATTAAATCCAAAATCCATTTTTCTTAATTAACTAAATTTAGATTTTAAAAATTAAAGTGCAT
This sequence comes from Hydrangea macrophylla, assembly GCA_033977485.1. Classification (NCBI taxonomy): domain Eukaryota; kingdom Viridiplantae; phylum Streptophyta; class Magnoliopsida; order Cornales; family Hydrangeaceae; genus Hydrangea; species Hydrangea macrophylla. Next base: position 77,900,345 of record CM066984.1, on the reverse strand, counting down.
AGTATTCAATCTCTGTGGGTTTGACCTTTACTTCCACACTGCAAATCTTTTGAGTATTTAAAACTTTAGGAAACATTACCCTTCGAGTTGTAAAATTCGTGTATAAAATTGAAAACATAATTATATTTCGAACCGGATGAATTTATGTTGAAATGGGTCCCAAAGGTACCCTAAGAACCAACCAAAACATTTAAATAATATCCGGAAGGTGCATAAAAAGATTCCTTACAAGGGTCATTTCGACGGGTCGAATGACCCCATTCGACCGGTCGAACCTTTAGCAGAATCCTGCACAAAGCTGCAGAATTTTGCCTTAGGCGTCAAACAACCTTCACCTAAAACCTTTTGGAGACTTCCACTCTTCAATCCGATACTCCCCAACCCTATCAAGATTTCAGGACATATAAACATCTTATTAATCCTTGAAAAGAAACGATAGCAAAACAAGTTAAGGTTTGTTTGGATTAAAAACACAAAAGTACTATTACATTCCTCTGAAACTCCGAATTTGACAAGTTAAGTTAGAAAACATAAACCGTGAGTTCGGATCCATTACAACATAATCGAAAAGAGTTTTTATGACATATTACAACCTTCTGCACCATTCTAAATATTCCAAGTTGAAGTCAATAGTTCGAACTTCTCAAAACTGCATTTTACATCATTTGGAATTGAAAACAAAAACATATACAAGAGAAAGATTCCCATCGCTCCTACAGTCTCACTCCTCACGCTTCTTCTTTCCTTTCTTTCGTTCACCTGCAATGGAGTAATTCCCAACTGCTCGGCTATATACTGAGTGTACAATTCTAAACATATGCTTATATGACAATTCATGCTTTAACATATCAAAGCACATCAAAATGGTCTCTAGGGAGAGTGGCATGCATTCATCCGCTAATGAAACGATGGAATTGATGCTGTGGAGGGCTTCTCCCTACCACTCATCCAGTGCCCTGGTTGGGCCTTTCCCCCAAACCATGCACAGTGCCCTGGCTGGGCCTGTGGATACGGGCATTTGGGCCCACTTTTGTTTTTAAAACATTTTTCCAAATTCAAATTCAAAATCAAAGAGTCGCCACTTAATTTTTTTTGTTTTTTTAAGAAAATTAAGAAACCATTTTTTTTAAAAAAGCAACTGATCTTTTGCAAAACCAAAGATAATCTGGGTCCGGGGATTATGGAATGAAAGGGGGAAGGAGCCCGGTAGACTAAAACACCCCCTTTCATCCTATCTCGTGATAGGCCTCTACTCATCATCCTTTTTAATCGAATTATTAATCTAAGCATGCCCTCAACTAATACATATATATAAATAATACATTACACAAGCATGTTAAAAGGGTGCAAAATTGCCAATGGTAAAATATCATTCATAAGCCACATAATTCAAATAGCAAGCAAGATGATGTGCAAATAGGGAACTAGGAAACTTACCCGGGATCCAGCTACAAATTTAAACGTGCAATGCATACATGTAAAATAAACCTAAGAAAAGGTCTCTAACGCATATAAACACATAAGGCAAGACCTAGACTAAGGTGTCGCGCATGGAGTCGAAAATCAATAAAATCAAAGAATAGAACAAACTAGAGAAAGATTGAGAATTGTACCTCAAATACGCTACGAAACAGAGAGTTAGTCCACATGCTTCATATTATAATATGATATCAAACAATCAATCCTAATTCTGTAACTTAGATCTATTAAGCATGATATCCAACTTTATCCAATAGCTAGTTCTAATCATAGGCATTAATGTACATAGATGAATGAATATGAACAAGAATAAAACATGGATTTATTCACTAATTTGGATCACTTAGCCTCTGGATTTAAGCTAAATTATCATTATTCAAAACATGATTTGGGTCCCAAGACATTAGGGAACCATTTAAGTTAAAATTAATGAGAATAAACAAAACAGTGACTGTTTTTATTAAATTACAGAGAGCAGACCAGATTTTAAAAAGTAGAAACACCATACTTCCAACCTATGGATCTTAATGATTTTTTTATATGATATGCCTCTGTGAGTCTAGTTTATAACCCAAAAAGAAAATCAAGGTTTGAATGGTTAGATCTCTGGGAAGATGGAAAACACTAGACATCACTCAGGAATCTGCAACTCTCTGTCCAGAGATCTTGTACAATTTTCTAAAAATAGTAAAATGATGAGAAACACTTAGATCTTTTTAGGATATCATCCTAACACATTAAGGTACTTAGAAAAAATTATTAGAGACCCGGGAAACTCCGTTAAGGTTCTGATTTATGAATTTCAAAATGGACTTGCTGTTGTGAAATTTTGGACAGAGAGTTGCATATTTTGAAATCATAAGACCAAACTATCTTAGGCATGGAATTTCATTAAAACAAAAAATCACGGAGGTACTTAAATGGGTTATGAACATCCTCCAATTGGTCTCATCCATTTCCAATGAATCATTACTCTATAAAAAATCTTTGATCATGATTGGTTTATGGATTCACAGCACCTTTGTTAAATTGATGTTCATAGTTTAAAACCAATTTGATCCATGATCCTAGAAAGGATTAGAATCAAGTTTGATTATGATTAATGGGACAAATGATGAAATCGGGAGAAACCCCTAGATTTAACCTTGATGGATTCTTATCATAGACCACATAATTGAAGATCTAGCAAGAGAATCCTAAGGTCTTACTTGATCTTATAAACTTTGAATATGAATTATGAAAATCTGCACCTAATTCCTCTCTCAAACATATGATCCTTGAGGAATATAGATCCATGAAACCTTATTCTCCTCTCAAATTAATGGTCCTTGGAGAATATAGAGTTATATTATCATTTCTCCTACCAAGCTAATGGTCCTTGGAGACAAAGTGAAATTCCCACTACATGAACCTCTATGGAATATAATATGAATCCTATAAGATTTTTTAGTAAGGAGATTTCAAACTATGAGTTAAGAATTAAATTCAACCAACTACATGTAGAGATGATCTTAATCCACTTTAATCCCCATATAAATCATAAGATCATAGGAAATTAGAGGATCAAACTCAAAGAAATCTAATGAGATATTGAAGATCTCATAGATTTCTTGAGAAGAACATAAACAAAATAAAGGAAATTAAAATATTATTTGAAAATTTTGAAGTCAAAACTCTTTTATTCATAAATCCAAAGTTCTATTTTGGATCCAAATTAGTGAAACATTATGAAATTCAACCACAAGCTCTAAGTGGTGTATGATGAAATGGGGTAGGAAGAGAGGTTTTGAAAATGTGTAAAAATCCTAGATCTATGAATTTGTGATTGAATTATGTAGAACAAGTATAGGAATAAGGATTTAACCTCTAGATCTTCTCAGGATTTGATTGATTTGGAGAGATCCAAGCCTTACAAGCAATGCTCTTCTTCTTCTTCCTTGAAGCTTCAAGGTTCTTCAATGGAAAATTGAGGAATTGGGTGAATTGGGTAGGATTTCTATTGTTGGTTTTTGGGTTTCTCTCTCTATATTTCTCTAAGAACAAACTCAATCTTCAAAATTCAGCTTCTCCCTTGAAGATTCAAGTCTCATTCCTCTAGATTCAAGTCTCCAACCTCTCAAAATGAGAGAAAATGGGGTTTTATAGACTTTCATTATCTTGGGGGCTAAAATAAGGGTAGATAGGTCAATTAGAGATGGTGGGAGCATGGTTTGCATGACCTAGGAGTAGTAAACACGTACACAAAAAATGGCATCGTTTGGTGCATTCATTTGATCAAAGATTGAAAAGGAATTTTGACTTAAAAATGCAAATTAGCCCAGACCAGCACTCGATGAGGATGAAACGGCACTCACTGAGGATGAAACGGAACTCGCTGAGTGCCGTGTGCTGAGTGTCGAACAGCACTCAGTGAGTGCCGCAGCGGCATTCACTGAATGCCGTTCGGGCACTTTGAGTGCCGCTGCACAGCAGTTCAGCACTATTCGCAGCAATTCAACACCTTAATTTCATTTCATGTCATTTAAGTAAATACATATAATTTATGTATTTACTTAAAACATTAAATGCAATTAAGAAAATACCCCCCATTTGGATTCAATAAAAAGATCAAAAAAATCAAAATACTTAAGGAAAAAAAGTCAACTCTCCTTCCGAAGGCAAAATATCGATTTTCTGCACGATTCTTCTTAAAAGCCTTTCAATTCACCATGATTCCTTTCATTGAAAAATTCTAAAAAATCATTTTTAGCATAAGGGAGACCAAATGAACAATTACCGGGACTTTTCATCTTGAAATTCAAAAATTTTACGATTGACTCCCTTTTGACCCGTTGACTTTTCACTGGGTCAACTGTCGACTTTTTCTTTCAGGGTTCATGCTGAATTCCTCTCCTTTTGAAAATGGTTTTAAGATGCTCCGAGAACATTGTCGTGTTCCTATATGTGTTCAAAACTCATGGTCTACAAGGTGACGGGTAGATGAGAATTTTTGTATTTTTGGCTGAAAAGGGTGATTTTGGACCGAGATTCTTCTTGGAATAGAATCAGATTGCTTGTAAGAGTCTTGATTGTGTCGAGACATATTCATCATTGATCACCAGAGGTAAATCCCCCAAAGTTTAATAGCTCGGTCAAAATTGGGGTGTCCACAGGGCCTTTTCCCAAACCATGCATAGTAGTCGTCGCTACTGTAATCCTCCAACATCGAGGAGCTTACCCCAGATGAATGTGCACCAAACCCCGCTTTAACCCATATAACATAGCATGCTCATATAATCACATATACGTGCTTTCAAGGCATTTTCATATGCATAATTAATGGGCCTACACATAGCATGCTCATATAATCACATATACGTGCTTTCAAGGCCTACTTTAACACATGAATTTCGCCCGGATCCAAAATATCAAGTCCGACACTTAAAACATGGAATTTCCTATAATTCATAGGCTTAGAATCCATACCTCGTGCGATTTCCCTATAACTTTGAATGATGAATTAAGGGACCAATTAAACATCGGATCTTGAATTTCGAGCAATTCCTACAAGTTTACACGTGTTTTTCCCAAATTCCAACATTAGGATTTTTATAAAAACTTAACCAAACGAGTCCTAAGAGATATCAAAATGAAGCTCTTACCTCGAGGAGCTCGAATATGAAATTTGGTTGAAATTAAACAGGCAGAATTCTATTGATTTGCGTTGGTAAGCTCTAAGCTCCAAAATTCCTCTTTTGATTTCAATTGGAAAAGTGGTTTTTGAAAATATCTAGAACTCTTCTATACATAGGCACAAGTTCTGGAATTTACAATTACCTCCCCGCTAGTTCTCAAATCTTCTAATTATCTTACGAAATGTTACACACGTCCATTTTATCTTTTCACAAGTGAAAACTAAAAATTATTAAACTTTTCGATTAAGTTTCGTTTGTCGCCGTAATTACGTTCCGAAAACTAGTTTTCGTGAAATCTCTAGATAACCTATCTTTTTATGCAATACATCCTATCGGTTATCGTTAAACAATCAAATTGATCTTAAACAAGACTGAGTCTATCAGAACATATACTACACAGGTAAATTTACTATTCATAATTACCAGATAGTCAAATAACATTTAAATCATATAAATGTCATTTAATTTTATGAATGTCTCATGATTCTCTGATTACCGTGTCCTTACTTGACACCTTCCGTTGACCACAGTCAACCAATACCACAATTATCAAATGACATTGATAATTCTCAAAATTCCAAATATGCATTTAAATGACTATATTTTCGGGACGGGTATGACTGCTTCAAATTTTGATTCCCTTCATTTTTGATTCCTTTGATTGTTTGTGGAGATATTTTGGGAGAAAACATTAATGGAGGGGGTGACCATTCTGAAGATTACCAAACTCGATGAGGGAGGGGTATTTTAGGAACTAAAAATTTTCAAAGGCTTAATGATAAATATGTTTCAACCAAGGAACCTATTGCCAAATAAGTACATACCAGAGGGATATAATGCTAATTCACCCTTATTAATAATTAAAGTAGATTATATAGGGCTATATTCATTAGATTGATAATCTAACATCATAAAGTTATATATGTTTGAAATTATAGCAAACTATGCATTTTTAAACAGTGCCCATAGATAATAAAATTGAGCATTTTTGTTCACCCAGTCCTCCATTAGATGATGCGTGTCCCATTCTAATAATCATGTGAACAAAAATGGTCTTGATTACAAAAAGTGCTTCTGTCTTCTGTCCTTTCCGTCATTTTTAACTTTTTTGTTCTTTGTTTTTATTAGGGTACACAACAATATTTCTAATCCACTTTTAAGCTATGATTGGTTTCCAAAATTAAACAAAGGAAAAGAAAAACTAATCCAATCGTGTGTATTTTTTACTATTTTCCTTTCATTTTCGTCACTAAGTACAAGAATCAAACAGAGCCTTTATGTAACCAAAATCAGTGGAATTATCTCCCACATAACTTAGTCTTTTAAGACTAATTAATGATGAAAAATTCTCTATCAATTAGTCTATTCCAAAGTCAAAATCATGTTAGATAAAACGCATCATCGGGTGAATTAGTGTTGCACTAGACTTGTCACAGTACGTGGCACGGGCGGAAGGAAGGTAGGGCCGGGATGGGCCTATTCACACATGCACACAAACCCCCCTCCCCCGTCTTAAATTTTGGTAACCTTTTAGGCTCCTAAAAAAAACACAATAATTAGGGAACAGATTAAAACTAAAAATTAAATTCTAAACATATTTATGTACAGTTAGACTCCAAAAATATCCCTCATAAGTATAGGAAGGGCTTGGTTTCTAATTCTTACACATAATTCTACACATTAAATTAATTTTACATATAATTATGTATAAGTAGACCCAAAAAAAAAATGCTCATATAAGTAGGGCTTGGTTTCTAAGTCTACATAATATTATACACATAAAACCAAGAGTAATGATTGGTGCACATAAAGTGTGCACGTAAAGATCTGGGTTATTAATTTTAGTGGATCTTATGTATGCAGGCATGGACCCACCGAAATGAATGACTCAGATATTTATGTGCACATAGCATTACCCTAAACCAATTCTACACATAATTATGTAAAAGTAGACCTAAAAAAATTTACCTCAGGGATGCAGGCCCAGAATTCCCATTTAACTTGGGCCCCCTTCAACTAAAAATCCTGACTCTGCCCCTTGGTATGTGATACAACTAGTAAGACATTTGTGATTCAAGTTTGGGAAACATAGCATTACTCTTGCTGCAAACCTCAAAAGATTAAAAAGAAAAAAAAGAAAGAAAGGACTTAGAAAGGCTTGTCGGGTACCGCATATATGAAAATAAAACGCATTCGAGTTTGAAGAGCATCTCCAATAGAGAATTTGTATTTGAGTAATTAAAGTAGTATTTTGGGTACTTGAAAAATGGTTTTAATTGTTCAAATCGTTACTTTTTTTTTTGCTAAATGTACTTCAGCAATAGTAGTAGTCAAAGGAATGATCATCTTAATACAATAAGTAAATAGATCTTCACCATTTTGTACTTCACCATTTTGTGTTTCTTCTTTTTTACTTCCCTCTTGAGACTCTTAGAGATCTTCAATATCTCTCTTGAAAACTCTTGAGTTTGAACTCTTGAGTTTGATGTCTTGAATCTCATGTAAGCTTATGCTTCACATGGGAGTCAAAGTTTGATCATCACTTCATTTTATAAGCAAATAGATGGATCCAAGTTCATATTTATGATTTGGGTCCTCTAGCTTGGTGTTTCATGGCATCCTTCCTATATTCCTTAGAGGCTCATGAGTATTAGTCACATCTTCATCTCCAATGACCATCAAATGGTAGGAGAAAATAGCTTTGAGTCTAAGCCCATCTCCATGGTTTAGGTTCATTATCTTGGGATTTCATGAAGTTCATTCATACTTCATTTGAAATCCACAAATATAAAGGTCTTTAGCCTCCAATGACCATCAAATGGTAGGAGAAAATAGTTTAGTTTAAGTCCAACTTCATGGTTTAATAGTTGGGGTTAACAAATAAAAGTGGAACTTGACAATGAAATAGTGGATTTATAAACTGTTTTTGATCAAGGATTTTTAGTTGGAAATCTAACCGTTGGAATCAAGTGAAACCACCGGGAAAATGTCAATAACACAATGTTTTACCACTACAATTCTTATTTTAAGGAGATTTCTTGTCTAAAGTGGTTTGGTCATAAGTTTTGTAAAGTCACTACAATCTGTCCAGAATTTCAGAACAGTAACACTATTTTGAAATGAGTAAATCAGAACCTTAACAAAGTAGTTGCGACCCAAAATAATTTTTTCTAAGTAGATTAATGTGTTAGGAAGTCACCCTAAAAAGAACAAAGCATTTTTGATTTTTTTGCTATTTTTAGAAAATCGTGCAAGAACTCTAGACAGAAGGTTGTAGAATACTGGGTGATGTCTGGTTTTTGTCCAATTCCCGGAGATCTAACCGTTTAAACCTTGATTTTCTTTTTGGGTTATAAACTAGACTCACAGAGGCATATTATATCCAAACATCATTTAGATCTAACAGTGGAAAGTATGGTTTTTCTATTTTTTAAGATCTGATCTGTTCTCTGTAATTCATAAAAAACTGCTACTGTTTTGTCTAGTCTTATTCATTTCAACTCAAATGATCTCCTAATGTCTTGGGACCCAAATCATACTTTGAATAATGATAGTTTAGCTTAAATCCAGAAGCTAAGTGACTCAAATTAGTGAATAAATCCATGTCTTATTTTTGCTCACATTCACTCATCCATGTACATTAATGATTATGATTAGAACTAGCTACTTGAATAAAGTTGGATTTCATGTTTGATAGATCTAAGCTAGGGAATCAGGATTGATTGTTTGATATCACATCATTATGTGAAGCATGTGGACTAATCTTTGTTTTGTAGCGCATTTGAGGTACAATTTCTCATCCCCTCTCTAGTTTATTTCATTTGTTGATTTTCCTTGATTTTCGACTCTTCGCGCGACACCTTATAATTAGGACTTGCTTTACTTGTATATATGGATTAGAGACTCTTTTCCTAGTTTTTTTTATCGCATGCATTGCACGTTTAATATCAGCGGCTGGATCCCGGGTAAGTTCTCTTGTTCCTTATTGCATATCATATTGCTTGCTACCTGAATAACGTGATTTTTTAATGATATTTTGTAGATTGGTAATTTTACACCATTTTGACATGTTTGTGTAATGTATACATATACATATGTATTAGTTGAGCACACATTTAAATTAATAATTCGATTAAAAGGATGTTGAGTAGAGGCCTATCGCAAGATAGGATGAGAGAGGGTATTTTAGTCCAACGGGCTCCTTCCTCTCTCATTCCATAATCCCCGGACCTAGTTAATCTCTAGTTTCTAAAAAGATCAGTTTGCTTTAAAAATAGTTTCTTAATTTTTCCTTTTAAAAATTAAGTGGCGACTCATTTGTTTTGAATTTGATTTTGAGAAAGTATTTTTAAAAGAAAAAGCTGTGGGTAAGAAAAATGCGATATCCACAATCTGGCGACTCTGCTGGGGATCGAACCCAGAATCTTCGGTTTCGCAGACCAGAATTCTGATTTTGGGTTCACTTGAGGATTAGACTTGAAAAATATCCTTTTAATCGAATTAATTAATCTTTGTGTGCCTGTTGCATTTCACTTGCATGTCCAGCCAGTCGATTGCACGGAACTATGACCTTGGAGGCTCGGGGCAACCCGGTCGGTCAAGTCATCATGGGACTGTGTGATCACCCTTGATCTCGTACCATGATTTGGTATATGAAGCATCCTATCGGATGTGTGTCAAGGGTCCCTTATTTGACCAAAACCCAGCCGGTGCATGTAGTTTCTGTAGAACCTTTCAATCCTAGGAAATCAACTCTTGATTAGGATTATGTGCTAGGGAGTTTTGTATGCCTGGAAGGGATTACTTGAGATGATGACGATACTTGCTTGATGAAAGATGTATAATCTTTTAATCACCTTTTAGCAAGTTTCCCTCATGTTCCACGACATTCGGAGAACATGTCGGACCCTGATTATAAGATTATACTTCTTATATCATGTTAGCTAAGCATCATTGACCTTATATGCATCCGAATTCATGGAAAGTACGGTGATAATCCGATCATGTAATCCTCCTACCCAAAGAGTTTTGAGTCCATCTTTGAAAGCAAACAGTTCTTGCCATCTTCATTCCAAAAATTTTCAATCATTTTTTTTCAAAAAATCTTTGGAGCTCACTTTTTGATTAAAACTCCAAACTAACCTTTGTTAAGGCGTATTTTCACTTGATCATCTTCAAAAGAAATAAATTCGAAAATCCTTGAAATTATTTTGGGAAGAATGATTTTCGGAATAAAAACCCAATCATTTTTAACACCCTCAAAAGCATTCTCAAGGATTGTTTTCAAAAGCCTTTTTACTACCTAAAAAATGCTTTTCGAATAAAGTTTGAAAAATTTTGAGGTATCCAATCTCTGAGAAGGTAGTGAGGATCACAATGAGAGGAGAAATCAGCGCACTTGACATGGGTGAGAATCTTATGTGCTTATGTGCTTATGTGTTAGGATTAGGATTTTTTTTTTGGCATGTAGAATAGGCACAAAGGCACACATGCATTGCATCCGTGTGACATATAAAAGGAAAGTTTTTTTAAAAGTGTCTTTGTATGATAAAAGGAAGATAAAAAGATTTTAAAAAGGAAAAATTTCAAAATTTGTAGGAGGAGCGAAAATAGCATCAACGTCAAATCAAGCGTGATTTAGGGTTCCCACGGCAGGGCTGGTAAGAAGAGAATACGCTGACATGGCTGAAGAAAGAAACAACGAAGAAATGGCCGGGTTAAGAATACTAGTAGAACAACAAGCAGAGCAAATGAGGCGACATGCCGAAAATATGAACCGTATGATGGGGATGATAGAAGAGCTGAATCGCCGACCACCATATATAGTTCCGCCTATTATGGATCCACCTTTGGGAGGAGGGGAAGGAGATTGGTTCGATGATCAGGAAACACAATGGACTGATGCACTACGGGCCAACAGGGACAGAGAGAAAGCTGAAAAGGAGAAGCTACTGACTGAGAAAATAGAGAAGTTGGAAAGGGTGATGCGCAAGGCTCAGGGAGTTGATACCTATCTAATGGAACTGGAGGAGTTGTATGATGGAGTACGTGAGACACTGCCTGCTAGGTTTAAGATGCCGTTTTTTGACAAATTTGACGGGACCGGCAATCCTCGCAGCCATATAAGAATGTGTATTGGGGCTTTCCAACCAAGCGGCTTAAGCACAACCATGATGGCGGTCCTATTCCAACAAACTTTGACAGGAGCTGCTCTATCCTGGTATCTTACTCTCGAACCAAGCAAAACCAGGGTGTGGGAGGAAGTGATCAAAGCATTTGTGGCACAGTACGAGTACAATCAAGATTTAGATGTCACTGTCCGAGATTTTTAGACCACTAGGCAAGGGAGCAAAGAATCATTTGTCGAATACCTGAGCTGATGGAGGGGAAAGGCAGCTAAAATGGTACAAAGGTCATCTAAGAAGGACCAGATCCGAATGCTGATGAAGAATCTACAGCCAGTGTATCAAGAAAAGATGAGGTTCCAGTCGATCAACACCTTTGCTGAGGTTTTCGATGTCGGGACAAGGATAGAGGATGCAATCCAAGAAGGGGTAATCAAGAAAGAGGAGCAACCGAACCGGTACAGGAGGCCAAACTATGGATCCAACGGAGGACAAGCGGGAGGTCACTCTTTCCCCACCGATGTCAATGCACTAAATGGACCAGAAAGAAAATCCGACATAGCACCGAGGAGAGGAGGGGATAAAGCACCAAGGAAGTTCTCAGATTTGGGAGTGTCACTGTCAACCGCCCTCGATTGGCTGTTAGCCAAGCGGCATCTCTGTCAGTTGGAACCCCGACCTCTACCAAGTTTGCTTCCGCCAAATTTCCAAGGGGACCTCTTTTGTAAATTTCATCAGCAGAAGGGTCACTCAACGGATAGGTGTATGAGATTAAGGCACGAGATTTAGGACCTCACTGATAACAAGGTAATTTTAGAACCCCCCACTAAAGCTCCGAATGTTACTAGAAATCTGCTTTCGAATCATCGAGCCGTGCCACCACCGCAGGGCCTTTATCTCTCGGGGATAGAAGAAGCGACCTTCAATCCGTCTAGGCTAATCACTAAGGCCGGGAGACCAAGAAAGCCATACCAGCTACCCGAGGATTTGACAATCTGTGCTTTGGAGGATCAGCCGAAGGAGAATGAAATGGGACAGTCAGACTGGTGGATTCAAGGGAGTGACGATCGACACGTGAGCCAGGTGGAGGATGATCTTTGGTACAAAAGGGACAAAGAAACAGAGGTGGTGGAGGGTACTTTGAGAGTTGATTCAAAAATTGACAATCTGTGGACAAGGGAAGAAGTCAGTCATTTAACTTAATCTGACAGACACTTTAAACCTCACGAGCTAGAGGAGGATCATCCGGGGAGAGATCTAGACAAAGGAAAAGGGAAGATGAATGAAGAAGAGGAAAAAGATAGGGTTCTGAGGCAGATGAAGAAGACTCAGGCTAACATCACCATTTGGGGGTTGCTGATTGCCTCCAAACGCCATAGGCAGGCGGTCCTAGACGCTCTGAACCAATCTGACGTATCTATCGACACCACCCCGGAGGACCTCATAAGACTAATCGGCAAAATCCCGACTTTGGCCATTACCTTCTCATCGAATGACTTGCCTCCGGGAGGGCCCGTTTTTAACAAACCATTATATGTCACTGTCGAATGCTTGGAGAACGTCGTGCCTACTTTCCTGGTAGATAATGGATCGACCCTCAACGTATGTCCCTTCCGAACGGCTAAGCGAATGGGCTTGGATGAGTCGACATTTACACCGTCTGAGCAAAGGGTAAGAGCCTACGACAACACTCAGAGAACAGTCATGGGGATAATCCTCCTTCGTCTCATTATCGGCTCTTTTGGAAAAGAAGTTGAATTCCAGGTCATCGACATCCCCGCTTCCTTCAACCTGTTGCTAGGTAGGCCTTGGTTGGACAGTTTGGGTGTTATACCGTCAGCGATCCATCAAAAGGTTAAGTATATCTGGGAGAATAAAGTCTGTGATATCCTCGGGGACAATTGGGTTCGTTCGCCCGAAGCATCATCAAGTGCACCAATTCTAGAATTACAGCTGCAAGAAGAAGAAGCAAAAATAGAAGGGTTCGAGTTCATCAGCATGCTGGAAGAGGAAAAGCCAAGAGAGTTTCTACCGCTCCATTTTGATCAGTATGCCAGTCCAGTGGTCGCAGGGATCATGAAGTGAATGGGTTTCTTTCCAGGATTAGGATTAGGAAAGAACCTTCAGGGCATGCCTGAATTCCCGCTCATTCCGACTCAGACTCACACTTACGATCTAGGGTACCAGTCGACAAAGAAGGAACTGAGGGCAAAGAAAAAGGCCGTCGATGCACCACTAGACCCTTACCTGAAGACGCTCAATGGATATTTTACGAAGGAAGGAGAAGATTTTCCCTTCTGTGGCTTCCCAGAGCCATGGATGGACCAGAAAGACAAATGTTTAAATCCAGGTTCGAGATCTTTTTCTCCCATGAATTCTCCGAGTACAAAGACCCATTTTTGCAAATGCCTGAAAAGTCTGCTACCATTAACGATTGGATTGGTGTACTGGATGGACCGGTCATGCAGGACCTGTTGAGCGAAGGAGGGGTGAAAGCCGAAGAAAAAGGGAAAGAAGACAAGGGCCTATAAGTCGAGATTGAGGAGGAGAATGATGAGGATGCGCTGGAAGAAGAGCCGAAGCCAGAAATGGAAGAAAAGACGGAAACCGGAGGACTGCCAGGTTGTAACATTATGGAGCTCAAGCAGGGAGTCAACAAGGAGTGGGTCTTTGAGTCTAGTGATAAGTATCCCCCTCCCCCAGAGTCTGTAATGGCCCAAATGAGGCGTCTCACTATTGGTATGTCTGTTGTAATCACTCCTAACAAAATCAATGAAAGTATGACTGATTCCGCCTACTCGAATGTGCTTAATGAATGTGATGAATACAAAATACCTAATGAACTGCAAAAATTAGTTGAAAAAGAAAATGAATCTGCATGCAAAATCATAGAGAACACCCTAACAATTAATTTAGGAAATGAAAATCACCCTCAAAATGTTTTTATTGGCTCAATACTTAGCAATGAAGAAAGCAAAGAACTAATCAATCTCTTAAATGAATTCAAAGATGTTTTTGCATGGTCTTATAATGATATGCCAGGTATTGATCCAAAAATAGTCCAGCACCACATCCCTCTCTTTCCCAATTCAAAACCCATAAAACAAAAATTGAGGCGAATGAGGCCAGAATGGGCACTTAAAGTAAAAGAGGAGGTTGAAAAGCAGTTAAAGGCTGGATTTTTTATGGTCACCGAGTATCCTGAGTGGATCGCCAACATTGTATATGTCCCAAAGAAGGATGGTCGTGTTAGGGTTTGCGTTGATTTTCGAGATTTAAACAGGGCAAGCCCTAAAGACGATTTCCCGTTACCCCACATCGACGTGTTAGTTGATAACACTGCGGGACACGAGCTTCTATCTTTCATTGATGGATTCTCTGGGTATAATCAAATCCTCATGGCACCCGAGGATAGGGAGAAAACCACGTTCATTACTCCGTGGGGCACGTACTGCTATAGGGTCATGCCATTTGGACTCAAGAATGCGGGGGCGACCTATCAGAGGGCTGCCACCACTTTACTACACGACATGATCCACAAAGAGGTGGAGGTATATGTGGATGATATGATTGTGAAATCCAAAGAGAGGGGAGGACACCTAGAGGCTTTGAGAAAGTTCTTTGAGAGATTGGGGGAGTTCAAAATGAGGCTAAACCCACAGAAATGTACCTTCGGAGTTACCACATGAAAGTTTTTAGGGTTCCTTATTACCCAAAGGGAGATCGAAGTAGACCCGACCAAAATAAAAGCCATAACCGAAATGAACCCACTGAAAAATGAGAAAGAATTGAGAGGATTCTTGGGGAGAATACAGTTCATCAGCCGCTTCATTTCCAAACTCACCTTGACCTGCAACCCGCTATTTAAGTTACTCAGAAAAGGAGAGAGGTTCGAGTGGGATGCCTTGTGTCAGGAAGCCTTCGATAAGATCAAAACTTACCTCCAAAACCCACCTGTCCTGTCACCACCATCACCTGGGAAACCCTTGCTGCTTTATCTCTCCGTATCCGAAGATTCGATGGGGAGTATGTTGGCCCAGGAAGGAGAAGAGGGGAACGTGGAGAAGGCCATTTACTACTTGAGCAAAAGAATGGTCGGATATGAGTTAAAGTATTCGCCTTTAGAGAAGGCTTGTTGGGCCTTGGTTTGGTGTACCCGTCGCCTTCGCCAATACATGCTAGCCTTCCCCGTAATCCTGATATCCCGAATGGACCCATTAAAATACCTATTCGAAAAGCCCATCTTGACTAGTAGGATTTCCCGTTGGACCATGATGCTAGCTGAGTTCGACATCAAATATGTCACTTCCAACTCTGTGAAAGGAAGGGCTGTCGCTGAGTTTTTAGCTGACCTCGCTATAGAATCCGAGGACGAGGGAGAATTCAAGTTCCCGGATGAAAGAATAATGGAGGTAAAGGATGACTTGTGGAAAGTGTACTTCGACGGAGCAGCCAACCAACTAGGTTACGGAGTTGGAATCATTCTCATAGCACCCGATGGGGCCCCCACCCCATTAGCCGTCAAACTCAAGTATAACTCAACCAACAACACTGCAGAGTATGAAGCATGCATAATTGGGATGGAAGCATCCTTGGCTTTGAAAGTCGAACAGATTGATGTCTTCGGAGATTCCAACTTGATCATATCCCAAATTCGAGGGGATCGGAGGGTAAAGCATGAGAAATTGAGACCTTACCACGATTACCTGGAAAGTCTGAAAGCGCGATTCAAGAAGATTTCTTTTTACCACCTTCCTCGTGAAGAAAACCAACTAGCCGACTCCTTGGCCACTTTAGCATCGATGATCCAAATCCCCTCCAAAACTGTCGTGATCCCGCTGTCCATAGAAGTGAGGAATCAACCATCATTTAAAATGATCGCGGCCGTAGAAAGATAAGACGAAATGCCTTGGTATGAAGATGTGTGGAAGTTCATCAAAGAAGGAGAATACCCCGAAGGAGCCTCAGAGAAGGACAGAAAAGGCGATTCGACAATTTGCCGCTCAATTTGTGATTTATGCAGATAAGCTATGGAAGAAATCCTACACCGGGTACAATCTGGAGTGCCTATATGGGAAGGAAGCTAAAAGAATGATGGAGGAAGTACATGAGGGAGTGTGTGGGCCCCACATGAATGGGCACATGCTGGCAAAGAAGATCATTCGACAGGGGTACTATTGGACGACCTTGGACAAAGACTGTTGCGAATATGTTAGTAGGTGTCACAAGTGTCAAATTCATGCAAATTTGATGCATACCCCGTCGTCACAGCTCTATAGCATGACCACCCCTTGGCCATTTTCCGTATGGGGGATTGATATCATTGGTGAGATAATTTCGAAGGCTTCCAATGGGCATCGATACATAATCGTGGAAATCGATTATTTTACAAAGTGGGTAGAAGCGGCCTCATATGCAACTTTGAAAGCCAAAGACGTGGTGAGTTTCATTGAGAAAAACATAATCTGCAGGTATGGGGTCCCGAATGAGTTTATCTCTGATCATGGCAGTCATTTCTAGGGAGAAGTTGTCCCGCTCCTGAAAAAATATAAGATCACTCGCCATCAATCATCCCCGTATAGGCCCCAGACGAACAGAGCAGTAGAGGCAGCGAATAAGAATGTTAAAGCAAATCTTGGGGAAGACGACGGATACATATAAGGATTGGCATGAGAAGCTGTCGTTTGCTTTGTGGGGATACCGAACCTCTGTAAGAACTTCTACAGGAGCTACACCTTATTCACTGGTTTACGGTATGGAGGCCGTTCTCCTAGTCGAGGTAGAGATACCCTCTCTTAGGGTTCTGGCAGAGTGCGAGATCACCGAATCAGAATGGATACGAGGAAGGTATGAGGAGCTGATGTTGCTCGATGAGAAGAGGCTGGCCGCGATAAACCATACTCGGGGGTACCAGAAGAAAATAGCTCGTGCTTTCAACAAAAAGGTCCGCCCAAGGAAGCTTGCTGAGGGTGACCTAGTCCTCAAAGAACTGAAAGTGCCCGTTTATGACCCCAGAGGAAAATTCAAACCTAACTGGGTCGGGCCGTACATCATTAAGACTCTCCTTTCTGGAGGGGCGGCCTATCTCATGGACCTAGATGGAGTTGAATTTAAGCAACCGATTAACCTCGATCGCCTTAAGAAATACTTTGCTTGAAACCGTTTCTTTCAAGGCCTCCTACCTTGATGAACTACGCTTGACCTGATTCCCGTTAGGGGATACGTAGGCAACCTACTAGGTTCGGTCAATAAATAATTGCCTGATTGGCGCTTTTCTTTGCGGCCTTAAGCCAAACGACTGTAGGCCTGATACCCATTCCGGGATAAGTAGGCTGGCTCTCAAAAGCCTTCGGCCCATGAAAACCTAAAAAAAAAAAAAAGAAAAAGAAAAAAAAGGAAGCCTTATGCTAAACTAGGGGAAAACTGGCGTTTGCCCAGAGCCCCTTCGAAGCCCTAAAACCAGGGCCAAACTTCGTTTGCTAGCCAAAGAACCCAGTACAAGACCCTCTTTTGGATCACCTGGCTATCAAAATATGTACCATAAAGAAACAAATGAAGATTCATGGTGAAGCTTTAAAGCAAAGTAAAGAGCCGAGTAAAAACATTGAAAGGAGAAATCTTCATAAAAGATTAATTGAAGGGGTGAGCACTTTGATTAAACATGTTAGAACTTTCCTAAAAGATGACAACACTTCTTGAAGAAAAATAAAGGAAATCACATTCAAAAGCGTAAAAAGAGTAGGCAGGGTCTGTCAGAAAGTTTTGTAAAATGGCAAGCTTTTCCCTGTTTTCATCTACTTTATTATGCATATGTCTGTCAAGCTCGTCTCGCGACCAAGGCCTGGATCTCTAGAAGATACTGGGCAGTAGGCACAGTCAGAGCCGGAATCCTCGGGCACGGAGCAGCCATCCTGCTGTGCCAAGCCTCAATGAAAGCCTTCACAATAGAAGGGCGCAAAGTGGACCCCCTGGTGAAATCAGTAGTCACAGATTCAGTAGTATCCTGCAAAAGTCCAAACTGACGGACCACCCGATCGGGAATGTAGAAAGTAGTAGCACGCAAGCCCGGCAACTAGATGCCAGGTCGCCCAGGAAGACGCATGCAAAGCGGGGGTTTTTGTAAAATACAACCGCGCTAAAGGAAAGAATTGTATTAATTTTTATCACAACTTCCCATGTTATCCGCAATTTGCATTGCAAGGCTAATTTTTATACGGTATGATTAATCTATGATAAGTTGTATTGTTTTAGCTGTTGTTTATGCAGATCACTGCTGTGCGGACTAAACAGATGAACATCAGAATAAATGGAATGCTGGAATGCAAACAAAAGAAGTCAAAGCTGAAAAGTGAAGTTCGATCGCTCTAAGAAGGTTCGATCGATCGAGCGTTCGATCGCTCGACGAGAGTAGAAGCGCTTGAGTCTCAAGTGTTCGATCGATCGAGAGTCGTTCGATCGATCGAACGGGGTATTTCCAGAAACATTTGCGTGCGCAGCAGAATGCGGATTTTAACCCTAGTGCATTAGGTTTTCTATTTATATGCGTTTTGTAGACGTCCATAAGGACGCCCACTTTTACATTTTAACAGTTTAGAAGGAGAGATAGAGAGTTTGTTTGGTTTTTGTAGGTTTTCATTGAATTTTCATATTGTGGATTGGATTTCTCAAAGTTTATACAAGTATCTTCTGTTCCAGGTTATTTATATATTGTTATTTACATTCTGCACTTCGTAGGCATAGTTTAATCGCTTGTTATACAGTGTTGCATGCTAGATAGTTATAAAACCATAGATTTTATAGTTTTCATGAATAACTCACAACCAAACGAGCTATTAATGTTTTCTCACGTTAAAAATCAATCCTCGACACTCCAGACGATGTCTGAGTAGTCCCAGGTTGGGAGATCACGATGAAACAGTGATCTCCAGCCTCTGCCATGCAGCAGAATAATCGCTGTGTTCGATCGATCGAAGTTAGTTCGATCGATCGAACCAGAGACAGTCAATCGATCGAAGTCAGTTCGATCGATTGAGGGATGAAGGTCTTCGATCGATCGAAGGCGCATCGATCGATCGAACTCTCGGATTCTTGAGGATGTTACCTGCAGTATTCCAGGACCTTTTGTCTTAAGATGTGTTATCATTCTGTCCCAAATAAATGCTCAGTTTGTCAAAACAGTTTTAAAACTAAGGCCCTAAGGCATTTTCTTTCAATACATTTTGCAAACCATCTTCAATGCTAACACCATTGAGGATGCGAGTCTTAACTATTGAATTAAACCGCTTTTGTGTATTTCAATTTAACTGTGATGATATGGTCCCGGTCATGAAAGGGCCATAGAATCTTTATTTTTTTTTTGAGGAATACGGAAAACTGTAGGTAATATACTCCATTGTGCTTCGAGGTAAATGCATGGTAGATGGCTAGGTTACTGCGGATTCGTGTAATCCCAACACTTTCTTTTTAAAGTTAAACACCCTAATTCTAAGTACTGTTTTAATTAGCTCGTTAGATTGTTTAGTTAATTTTAATTATTATCATTAGTAATCCTAGTTTGTGGAACTTCGTGTTCTGCACCATCATTCAATCTTAGTTATTTTATTTTATTTTCTTTAGAGGTTAGTCTAATTTGATAGGTCAACACCTTCCCTGTGGGATCGACCTGGTCTTACCAGATATTACTTGCACGTCTACCTACACTTGGGTACTGCACAAGAGCGCACAAGAAAATTCTCGTGTCAAGTTTTTGGCGCCGTTGCCGGGGAAGGCGACGATCAATTCCTTAGATTACCCCAGTCTCTCTTCATCTCTTTCTTTTTTTTATTTTTTCTCTTCTTTTCAGTTCTTTTGGGTAAGTTCTCACCCTAGGGACCCTCTCAGTTCATGTCCGAGAATTCCATTGAAGGAATTTTTGGAAATCCTTTCTATCTGTCTGACTCTGAAAGCTCCATCAACCCCATAGCCACTCCAACTGCATCAATGGATGATCATCAGAGTGAAAACGGTGACAATGTTTTGGTACCAATCGATGAGGCACTCCGTCCTCTTTGCGATCTCATGCAACCAGAACATGCACCTACGCCCTCTTGCATTCAAATCCCACCGCACAATGGCGAATTTCAGTTTCGCAATGGGATGATTCAACTGCTTCCCACTTTTCATGGGATGGAAAGCGAGAAGGCGTATTTACATGTCACCGATTTCGAGGATGTTTGCAAAACATTCTCGCAAACTTGTCCTAGGGAGGTGACGCATTTAACGCTATTCCCCTTCACTTTGAAAGATAAAGCGAAGGCGTGGCTCCACTCCCTAAAACCTAATTCAATTTTCACCTGGCATGCGATGCGCACCGCATTTTTAAAGAAATTCTATCCTACTCGCATGACCACAGACCTTCAGCGTCAAATCAATTCCTATAAACAAAAGAGCAATGAAACCTTCACAGAAGCGTGGGAGCGGTTCAAAGATTTGCTTCTCTCATGCCCACATCATGGGTTTGAAAAATGGCGAACGATCAGCTTCTTTTATCGGGGATTGAATGGTGAAACAAAGAAGTTGGTGGAAACGATGAGCTCGGGACCATTTCTGCGTAAAAACACTGAAGAGGCCGAAGCCCATTTCGAATGGTTAGCTGAATACGCTCATGAATGGTCAAATTCTGACAATATCTCACGCTCACAGATATCCTGTGTAGAGGAGAAAAGCTTATACCAGCTAACCAATGAAGATCACCTCATGACTAAGTATGCAGAGCTGGCAAAGAAGGTAGAGGAGTTAAGTATGAAAGGAGAGAGCTCTAGGCAAGTCTTTCCTGAAGAACCATGTGGCACATGCAACATGTTGGGACATCCAACTCAATATTGTCCTAATGTGCCACATTTTCAAGAGCAAGCCCCTATAGAGATGAATGCCATGCAAGGTTTTCGAGGGGCGGGGAATTCCAACAATAATTTTCAAAATAACAATAGATGGAATCACCCCGGTTTTGATTGGAGAAATAATGCTGGGGCCCAAAATCAATATCAACAGCAGCCCTACAACAATAATCAATATCAAGGGCAAAACAATAGGCCAGCCCAGCATTACAATCAAAACAGAACTAATAATTACAATCAAGCTCAACCCTCCAATGCACCACAAACCAATGCCTATGTGCCCCCGCACAAGAAGGTACAAGAGGAGGAGCCACTTGCTAATGCCAATCTAACGCAGCAACTCATCCAAATGATGAGTAGAATGTCTGCTACACTAGAGAGGATAGATGCACGGCAAGAGAGCTCAGGAGGAACATTCCCTGCTCAACCACTTCAGAACCCCAAGGGACATAACAATGGTCCTAACAATCAAGAGCATGCTAAAGCTGTGACTACACTGAGAAGTGGAAAAATCATAGAGAAAGGCATGCCTCTGTCCACTCCCGAAGTGTACGATGAGGAGGAAGTGGTGGATAAGGATGTTGAGCTACCATCTATTCAAGAGGAGGAGCAGTCTACCAATGACGATCCTATCAAGGCAAACATTGCAGCTCCTGGAGTAGAGGAAGAAGTTGAGCGAAGGCCTGGGAAGGAGTCTGTTAAGGAGGAACCACCAAAATGCCCCTTCCCTGCACCTTATCCTCAACGGTTGAAGAAACCCAAGAATGAGACGAAGAATCAGGAGTTTTTGGAACTGTTTAAGCAAGTTAAGATTAACCTTCCACTCCTAGATGCTATCAAGCAAGTGCCGGCCTATGCTAAGTATCTTAAAGATCTATGCACGGTCAAGAGGAGGCAAAGCGTGAAGAAACATGCTTATGTCGCATGTCAAGCCAGTGCGATCATTCAAAATGAGTTGCCCCCAAAACTCAAAGATCCCGGTACACCTACGGTCTCATGTAGAATTGGGAATCAAAAGATAGACAACGCACTCCTCGATTTAGGAGCAAGCGTGAACCTGCTGCCATACTCAGTCTATAAACAGCTAGGGTTGGGTGAACTCAAACCCACCCGAGTTGCTTTGCAATTGGCAGACAGATCTGTAAAGTACCCTAGAGGGGTATTGGAGGACGTCCTTGTCCAAATAGACACTTTTGTATTTCCGGTTGATTTCGTGATATTGGACACAGAACCTGTGTCTAATCCTGGTGCACATATCCCGGTTATTTTTGGACGTCCATTCCTCAACACCATTGATGCCACAATCAAGATTAGAACTGGTATCATGACTATCGTATTCGGGAACATGACGTTGAATATCAAGATCTTCTCTAATCCCCGACCTGAAGAATACGATGATGAGGAAGAAATCCATTATATAGACACGGTCATTGAAGATGAAGTTGACTTGGTCGACTATAAAGATCCTTTGGAAGTTGTGATGACTCAATTTGGCGATATTTATCAGCCTGCAGAGTCCACCCCATTGGATGCTGACTTGAATCAGACGTGTCTTATGATGGATACGAAAGAGGAGGATAGAGCTGATTGCATGTGGATACAGCCATATGAACAACTGCCTCCGAAAACCAAGTTGGTAATGCCCTCTAGTTTCCAGTTCCCGGAATTAGAATTGAAGGAGCTCCCCAAAGAGCTAAAATACGCATTCCTAGGGACTGGAAAAACTTATCCTGTGATTATTTCATCTGTTTTAACTCATGAACAGGAAAGTAAGCTAGTGGAAATGCTTACCAAGCATAAGGATGCGATGGGATGGACAATTGCTGACCTCAAAGGCATAAGCCCATCCATATGCACACACAAGATATATCTGGAGGAAGACGCCAAACCCTCAAGGCAAATGCAAAGGCGTCTGAACCCCAACATGCAAGAAGTAGTTAAAAAGGAAGTGCTTAAACTACTTGATGTTGGGATGATATATCCTATATCTGATAGTCCTTGGGTTAGTCCTACCCAAGTAGTTCCAAAGAAAGCAGGCATAACGGTCATCCCAAATAAAGAGGGTGAATTAGTACCGACACGTGTCCCCACTGGCTGGAGGATGTGTATTGATTACAGGAAGTTAAATACTGTGACCCGAAAGGACCATTTTCCTTTGCCATTTATGGATCAAATGCTAGAACGCGTGGCAGGTCACAAGTATTACTGCTTCTTGGATGGATACAGTGGATATAATCAAATTGAGATTGCTCCTGAAGATCAGGAGAAAACCACATTCACGTGTCCATTCGGTACTTTTGCCTACCGACGAATGCCGTTTGGCCTATGCAATGCACCGGCTACCTTTCAGCGGTGCATGCTGAGTATATTCAGTGACATGGTCGAAAACATCCTTGAAGTTTTCATGGATGATTTCTCAGTATTCGGCCATAGCTTCGAAGATTGCCTTAGCAATCTCGAGCAGGTTTTAATGAGGTGTGAAGACAAACACCTAGTCTTGAATTGGGAGAAGTGTCACTTTATGGTGACCAAGGGTATAGTTCTAGGCCACATAATATCCGATGAAGGAATCCAAGTGGATAAGGCTAAGATCGACATAATCTCAAATCTACCTGTCCCCCGTACAGTGCGAGACATTCGTTCGTTCCTAGGGCACGCAGGTTTTTATCGTCGATTTATCCAGAATTTCAGTGCAATCTCTCGACCCCTTTGTCAACTTCTTGTCAAAGATGCACCTTTCGAGTGGTCAGAGAGTTGCCAAAAGTCCTTTGAGGATCTAAAAGACCTCCTCACCTCCGCACCTATAATACAGGCACCCGACTGGAGTTTGCCTTTTGAATTAATGTGCGATGCTAGTGATTATGCCATTGGCGCAGTCCTAGGCCAGAGAAAGGACAATAAGCCACATGTGATATACTACGCCAGCCGAACCTTGAATGACGCTCAAATGAATTACACTACCACCGAGAAGGAGCTGCTGGCTGTAGTATTCGCTCTGGACAAGTTTAGGTCTTACCTGATAGGGTCGCCAATCGTCTGTTTTACAGATCATTCGGCCCTCAAGTATCTTTTGTCAAAGAAAGACGCTAAACAACGGCTTATTCGCTGGATACTCTTACTCCAAGAGTTTGGTTTAACAATCAAAGATAAGAAAGGAGTAGAGAATGTGGTTGCGGATCATTTATCCCGGTTGACTTTTACCGATAACACTGAATCCCAATCCATTAAAGATGAGTTCCCAGATGAACAGCTACTGGCAGTAAGTAGTCTGCCTTGGTATGCTGATGTTGTAAACTACCTCGTCACGGGTGAAACACCAACTCAGTGGTCGAACCAGGATAGGAAACGGTTCCTCTCGTTCGCGCGTCACTTCTTCTTTGATGACCCATACCTCTTCAAGTACTGTGCTGATCAGGTCATCAGGCATTGCGTACCCAACCAAGATATAACCGTCATATTAGCGTCATGCCATTCTGAGGCATGCGGTGGCCATTTTGCGTCACAAAAGACCGCACAAAAGGTCTTACAGAGCAATTTTTACTGGCCTACAGTCTTCAAAGATGCTTATTCCTTTTGCAAGATATGCCAACGCTGTCAAAAGCTTGGAACCATTTCTAAAAGGAATTCTATGCCTTTAACCCCTATCATCACAATTGAGATATTCGATTGTTGGGGCATAGATTTTATGGGCCCATTTCCCAAGTCGAATAACTGTGAGTACATACTCCTTGCTGTCGAGTATGTATCCAAATGGGTAGAAGCGATACCAACGAGACGAAATGACCACAGAACGGTCATGTCATTTCTAAGAGAGCATATTTTGTCTCGTTTTGGTACTCCGAAAGCTTTACTAAGTGACCAAGGCAAGCATTTCTGCAATAGGCCTTTGGAGTCACTTCTCAAGAAATACGGAGTTCATCATAAAATCGCTCTTGCCTATCATCCACAGTCTAATGGGCAAGCAGAATTGGCTAACCGAGAAATCAAGCATATTCTCGAGAAGACGGTTAGTTCCAATCGAAAAGACTGGGCATACAAATTAACTGACGCGTTATGGGCATACCGTACTGCCTATAAGACGAATCTTGGTATGTCCCCGTACAGATTGGTTTACGGGAAAGCTTGCCACCTTCCTGTTGAAATTGAACATAAAGCTTATTGGGCGACACGCTCATTGAACTTTGATATTCAAGAGGGAGGTCAGCTACGCAAGCTCCAACTTGCAGAGCTAGAGGAAATACGACGAGATGCGTATGACTCTGCAAAGTTACATAAGGAAAAGTTGAAGGCTCGACACAATCGTACGATTTTTCGTAAATCATTTGAGCCGGGGCAGAAAGTCTTGTTGTATGACTCTCGCCTCCACCTTTTCCCAGGAAAACTCCGTTCCCGTTGGACAGGCCCGTTCATCGTAAAAACTGTTTTTCCACATGGGGCGGTCGAGATTGTTAATCCCAAGAACGATGATTGTTTCAAGGTCAATGGCCAAAGATTGAAGCCGTTCTTGGAGAATTTCCACTCTGAAGTTGAGCACATCCAGCTGGATGAGCCCAGCTATTCTCACGCTTAAAAAAAAAATCCGAAGTGGAATTCCACATTGTTGTTGTATTCCTTTTTCTTTCCTTGCATTTTAGTTTCTCTCTCTTTTGTTTCTTTTTGGTGTTCGTTCTTTATTTCGTGTTTGTGATTTAGTTCTAATCCATTATTCCTTAAACCACTCTGTTGCAGGTGCGTAGATGCGAGGTGATGATGTTCACTCTGTCGGTTCTTGGGCGGATTCAGAATGTCGCTGTGGCACCTGGATTGAGGGTGAACTCATACCCTGCCCCTTGCTTCATCAGGACCCTGAAGCTCATTCTCTTATTGATGCTGCTCAAGGGTACATTCCATATCCACCAGCCCTCCTGGATATCAACCCATACGAAAATATGGGATTTCAGGATGATGATGATGTGGAGGAGGATGATGACCGGTACATGGGACGCATGGTGGATGACGCACTCATGGCGCAGTGGGAAAACGATGACATGTGGGAGCCATGGGAGGATCATGTCCTTCAGGATGTCGTCCCAGAACGCCACAATGCTGTCTTTGTTTTCGTGGACGATTTCCTCGTACTTGAGTTGGTCCCATACCGCTACGTGCACCTGAGCTACTTGCTATTCAGGCTCCAATGCCCCTTACCAGCTAGTGCACTTTGGGAACCAATGCCAATAGTGAGGTTGGAACTTGTCACATTTCTTTGTATTATTGTTTCTATTCTTTGTTTTTCTTTTTGTGTTAATTCGTGTTTCTTGTGTTCTGTTGTTTTAATTTCAATTTGTGGTCTTTTGTCCAGGATTGTCACTATGTTCCTAAATGGCATCCCGGTATTCCTTCCACATCAACTGATTCATGGTCTTGGGCCCTACATAAGGCCCCCACTCACTCCGCCGCAAGAGGAGGGTCCGTTGCGCAATCACACTCCGTTATCCTTGTCTCCATCCGGATCACCTCTTGCATGGGCTTTCAATTCCTTGGAGACTCCAGACTTGTTTGATGATGTCCTTGCTGCGTTTCGATTGTTCTGGGAAAGGGAATCATCGAGTTTGGACTTCACGTCTGAAGATTCGGCGGATTATGAAGAGATCGTGGAAGAGGAAATTTTTATACTCGAAGACTAGTGCTACATTTCAGTTGTTTCTGTTCAATTTCAATTCTTGTTTAGCAACTGGAATGTAATCCTTGACAATTTGTTTTCAGTTTTAGTTTTAGTCTTAGTTTTGGTTTTCTAGTTCAATAAGGTTTTAACC
Source organism: Hydrangea macrophylla (assembly GCA_033977485.1). Lineage (NCBI taxonomy): Eukaryota > Viridiplantae > Streptophyta > Magnoliopsida > Cornales > Hydrangeaceae > Hydrangea > Hydrangea macrophylla. The sequence continues at coordinate 77,873,400 of CM066984.1, read as the reverse complement.
ACAGTTGGGGATGATAATGGTGCAATTTGGATGCAATAATAAAGTTTTATTTTTATATATAAATTGCGATTTTCTATTCTGGGGATGAATTTCTGTCATACATGCTTGTTCTTCACCTGTTATTTCAGTCTATCTGCATGTCCAGATTTGTTTATGATAGTTGGGGGTGATGTAGTTCATATCCCATTGAATTCTGGAATTTTTGTGTTCGATCGATCGAACTCAGTTCGATCGATCGAAACCTGAATGTTCAAGCGCTTGTAGTTTACGTTCAATCGATTGAAGGATTTGTGTTCGATCGATCGAACATAGTTCGATCGATCGAACGAGGCATTTAAACGAGGCGTCTTCAGGACATTTTTTCATTTCCCTCAAATCTCACTCTCAATCGCTCGAAGACAGGGCGAAGGCGACTCGGAAGTTTTTCGTTTCTGGCATCCAAAAGGGAGCCCTGATTAATCCTCTGATCGTCTTCATCGTTATCTCATCATCTCTCCATCCCCACCGCAGGTTTCTACACCGAGGTAGGCCCACGGATTTGTTTCTTGTTCTTTTCCTCTTTGTGGTGTTAGAAAATCCCAAGGGGGTGTCCCCTTGGTCTTAGGATCGTCTATTGTTAGCGTAAGTTAGGATTTCTTTTCGTTTCTGCGAAGTGCTGAACACCGCTGTGTTCGATCGCTCGAACTGGTTTCGAGCGATCGAAGGGGAGATGTTCGATCGATCGAACAAAGTTCAAGCGATCGAAGTCTACTCCAGTTCGATCGATCGAACTCAGTTCAATCGATCGAACTCCAGCAGTGTTTGTTTTGTTTCTTTTTCTTCCTTTTCTTATCTGTATCTTGTGTGGTCTTATTTTCAGGACTGCAAGATGAATCCAGTGACGGGCTATCATAAGTCCAAGCCCCTCGATCGTACTATACCAGATCCGGTACCCGCTCACGGGTTCCGGAATAACGAGGATAGGGTTTGGTTCGAGCGATATTTTCAGACACGGATGGTTATGATTGAGCGCCCCATTGAGCATATCTGGACTGAGAGCCCGTGGTTCCTCACACGGATCCGCGCGATGCCTCACTGGTTCAATCTCCTGTCGTTGGCCAAGAGGGTCAACCTATCCTGGATCAGAGGTGCGTGTGCGACTATGATCAGCGACCCGTTTACTCCATTCACCTACCATGCCTTCTTTCGGAGTCGCTCATTCATCATCAGTCCCGCGACCGTTTCCGCCGCATTGGGGGTACCAGAGGTACCTAATTATGTTTGCCCCCACCGGCCTGATGCACCCGTGACCCCACCATCCGCTATTATCAGGGAGCTCACTGGAGGCGCCGTTCCGTCTTGGGATGGCGATGCTTTGATCGAGGACCACTTTCTCACCGATGACTACCACATGCTTCATTTGGTCCTCAGCAATTGCCTCCTAGTGACGTCCTATAGAGAGAAGATCGCGGCTTGGTATGCGCGAGTCTTATATGCTGTGGGGACGGGACAGCCTGTTTGTATACCACGACTATATATTGATTTTATGGTCCACCCCACCCGTTATATCTCGTCCAGGAAGCACCTGAAGGGTGCTTGGGCTATTCAGAGGGTCATGGCCGATGCCGGGTTCCTCGAGCTCCCTGGAGATGATATCCGCCCTTCTCCCCGCCGATTTAGCGAGGCGGCTGCTCGCCGCTCCGACGCTCAGAAGAGGAAGCGCAAGGGGAAAGGGACAGCGAGGGTGAGGGGGAGGAAGAAGAGGCGTGGCGGTACAGACACGGAGGCCGGAGCTTCAGGGACACCCACCGAGGTGGAGGAGCTTGATTCGGATGATGAGGATGATCCAGTTGCTGCGGTTCAGCAGTTTGAGCTGCGACAGCGGTCGCAGTCTCGTGCCCAGGGAGAGTCTTCTTCTTCTGTGCCTCTCCCGACAGTTCGTGAGCTATTATTGGAGGAGAGAGAGGCCAGGATTAGACTCGAGGGCCGGATGGATCAGATCCAGACTCTACTGGAGTCCATTTTGATTCAGATAGGGGTTGATCAGGCTGTTCACTCTGCTCACCATCCCACGGCCACCCCATCTGCTCCGCCTGCTGCTGATCCGTCACATGTTGCTACTCCTACGGATCCACCACTTACTGATCCACCATCTGCTGCCCCAGCTGCTGAGGCTACTGATCCGATTTCGACCGCTGCTTCCGAGCCATCTACTACTCCTACTACTACTGTATTGCCGCCTGCTCCTATCGACATCCCTTCTGATATAGCCGATGATACGCCATCTGGGGTCGTTTAGTTTTAGTCGGGGAGGTGGCATTTATGTATTTTTGGTTGGTTGTATATGTTGGTGGTTTTTGGGTGTATTATTTGGTTAGTTGGTATTGTATGGACAGTATTTATCACTGCTTGTATTTTATTTTATTCTGTTCATATTCCAGTGGTTTCGATTGATTGGATCATGGTTTTATTGTATTATTGTTATCTTTTGATCCTGTCTGTTTTGGAGATTGTGTTCTACTTTTCTATGCTAGGTTGCTTTGCTTGCGATCATCATTTGCTCTATACAGGTGATACCCATCTCTTTTATTTATTGAAAATCAACTTCTGAGGACTTTGTTGTTTTTAGTTGGGGGTAGGAGACAATAGATAGGTATACACCCGTAATAATCAGGTTTTGCACTTAGATATGTTTTAAATTTAATGAGAACACAGTCTGTTAAAATTTGAAAAAATTTTTATTGAATAGTATTGATAGAATAACTCTGAATAACCTTTCCTGCTTGTTAATTAGACAATGATACATTTGTAGTATTCTTATCTTTTTATGGATTAAATCCACGCGGTTTTTCTGTATCATTGAAATGAATTGCATCTGTAAAGCTATTATGTACCCAACACTTTTGTGCACTAATTGGCAGCTATGTAGAAAATCTGAAAATGGAGTTAAAATGAATATTGTGCGAAAAAGAACAAGTAGTGGAAGCTAATAACCCTTTGTGAGCTTTTGAGCCAATCTTCATTTCTGAGGGGATTCTCATACATTGTCGAATGTTTTTTCTTGCATATACTTGGTAAATTCGTTGTTAAGTCTCAGTTTTCTTTAAAGTTTTGACTGCTTGTTAGAGGAGAACGTTCAGGATTTACCAATTAAACTCGATGAACACTTAAGTGCTAAAAATTGAAAGTTGAGAAAATGATTCAAGCCATCGTTTACCCATTCCTTTACCTAATATAGCTCACCCTCATTCATTGAATCGTTTCACCCCTAATCCCACCTCAATTAAATATTTCCAATAAAATCACAAGAACCCAAATCTTTGATCTACACCTTGACCTCATTGAACCGTTTGATAAATTTGTTGAGAATGAGTCATCAAAGTATGTGAAATGGAAGGAAGTTGTTGTGGAGATGTCCAGGTTAAAAAAAAAAAAATATATATATATATATATATGAAGTGAATGGGAGATTGGGTGGAGAAAAGTTTAAATAATAAAAAGAGAAGAAATTCCATCACATACTAAAAAGCACACTCTTCTCTACAACACCCCCACCTACTAAATAAAAGCCGCAAGTCAAAGTCTTGAAGATTCTCAATAATTGATTTGAACATGGAAGTGTGAGTTGAGTTCTCCACGGTATTTCGCTCCTCTAGTAAGTAGTATTCCATTAATGAGACTATACACTCTTAAACGTTCGTTTTTCATAGAGTCCAGTATGAAAGCATTAGCACTTAGAATATCATCCTTATAAAAGCTTTCATATGATGTGCGATCATTATAAAACGAGTTTCTGAGAGACGTTCTTTTTGAGTGTGACCAATGTGAGAATTGAGCTAAAACTGCAAGTTTTCCAAAGTATAATATTCTGGATAACTCTTAATAAGGGTTGGACGCATGGTTGTTAATTTCACACACACACGGGTGCATGATGGTAATACATTTGTATATTTTACTTGGTGATATGGGAGAGCATGTGGATCTCTTTCATGGGTTGATAGAGGATATTATATTATTGTAGAGTTGAATTAATAGCTTAATGGAAGGGGAAATTCTACAAGTTGTTCTAAATCTTTTTGAGCTAAAAATTGGAATTTTGTGGGTATATTCACTGCAAACCCTCACGAGACAACACTCGTCCACTAGGGGGAACCTAGGGGTTTAACGGCTTGTTGCATTCGCTAAATGCAACCGTGATTCCTGCGAAAGTGAGTTAGGATTTTTCTCTCTATCTTAGTTTAGGTTGTTTTTAGTTTTTCTTTGTTTCTTAGTCGTGATAGTATTAGTTTAGGAGTTTTTGTTTTATTTTTATTTTCGCTTTATCGCTAGGGACTAGCAATAAGCTAGTTGGGGGTTGTGCAAAGCGGGGGTTTTTGTAAAATACAACCGCGCTAAAGGAAAGAATTGTATTAATTTTTATCACAACTTCCCATGTTATCCGCAATTTGCATTGCAAGGCTAATTTTTATACGGTATGATTAATCTATGATAAGTTGTATTGTTTTAGCTGTTGTTTATGCAGATCACTACTGTGCGGACTAAACAGATGAACATCAGAATAAATGGAATGCTGGAATGCAAACAAAAGAAGTCAAAGCTGAAAAGTGAAGTTCGATCGCTCTAAGAAGGTTCGATCGATCGAGCGTTCGATAGCTCGACGAGAGTAGAAGCGCTTGAGTCTCAAGTGTTCGATCGATCGAGAGCCGTTCGATCGATCGAACGGGGTATTTCCAGAAACATTTGCGTGCGCAGCAGAATGCGGATTTTAACCCTAGTGCATTAGGTTTTCTATTTATATGCGTTTTGTAGACGTCCATAAGGACGCCCACTTTTACATTTTAATAGTTTAGAAGGAGAGATAGAGAGTTTGTTTGGTTTTTGTAGGTTTTCATTGAATTTTCATATTGTGGATTGGATTTCTCAAAGTTTATACAAGTATCTTCTGTTCCAGGTTATTTATATATTGTTATTTACATTCTGCACTTCGTAGGCATAGTTTAATCGCTTGTTATACAGTGTTGCATGCTAGATAGTTATAAAACCATAGATTTTATAGTTTTCATGAATAACTCACAACCAAACGAGGTATTAATGTTTTCTCACGTTAAAAATCAATCCTCGACACTCCAGACGATGTCTGAGTAGTCCCAGGTTGGGAGATCACGATGAAACAGTGATCTCCAGCCTCTGCCATGCAGCAGAATAATCGCTGTGTTCGATCGATCGAAGTTAGTTCGATCGATCGAACCAGAGACAGTCAATCGATCGAAGTCAGTTCGATCGATTGAAGGATGAAGGTCTTCGATCGATCGAAGGCGCGTCGATCGATCGAACTCTCGGATTCTTGAGGATGTTACCTGCAGTATTCCAGGACCTTTTGTCTTAAGATGTGTTATCATTCTGTCCCAAATAAATGCTCAGTTTGTCAAAACAGTTTTAAAACTAAGGCCCTAAGGCATTTTCTTTCAATACATTTTGCAAACCATCTTCAATGCTAACACCATTGAGGATGCGAGTCTTAACTATTGAATTAAACCGCTTTTGTGTATTTCAATTTAACTGTGATGATATGGTCCCGGTCATGAAAGGGCCATAGAATCTTTATTTTTTTTTTGAGGAATACGGAAAACTGTAGGTAATATACTCCATTGTGCTTCGAGGTAAATGCATGGTAGATGGCTAGGTTACTGCGGATTCGTGTAATCCCAACACTTTCTTTTTAAAGTTAAACACCCTAATTCTAAGTACTGTTTTAATTAGCTCGTTAGATTGTTTAGTTAATTTTAATTATTATCATTAGTAATCCTAGTTTGTGGAACTTCGTGTTCTGCACCATCATTCAATCTTAGTTATTTTATTTTATTTTCTTTAGAGGTTAGTCTAATTTGATAGGTCAACACCTTCCCTGTGGGATCGACCTGGTCTTACCAGATATTACTTGCACGTCTACCTACACTTGGGTACTGCACAAGAGCGCACAAGAAAATTCTCGTGTCAACGCACAACAATAGAGCGATGAATCCACTGCGGACAAACCCAGCCGATATCACTAGAAGAGAGGCCTTGGAGCCAACCAGCCATGCATCGGCAGATTGAAATAAGCTGTGAATCTCCATACGATCGTAAGGAAGTGACCCACGAAGATGGGAAGGGTGTATAAAGAGGTCCAAATGCTCCATGAGCTAAATCTGCAGAACCAAAGGTGCTCCGACAGATAATATGGCCCCGGTAGCATGAGCATGGTCCAGTCCTACCAAAGTCTCGCCGAGAACTAGCATGACTGCACTCCTCATCTCCCTCAAACCGCAGGCAACGGATATGAGAATATCGGAGGACGACTGAAAGAGAAAGTAAGAAAGCATAGCAATCGATAGAGCACTACGCCGTATAACTTGATACCCACCGTCGTAAGGATCCCCAATGGGAGCATAAACCGAGGAGAGGCGCTCAAAGTTGACCTGTCTGTCATGAATGAAAGAGCCTGCAGCACCGCGGGATATATGGAGAAGAGCCGCCAAGTCCTGAACATACCCGGCTTGCACCGGAGGAACAGTCAGATCCGCGGAAGGGTCAGTATGAAGGATAGCACTGAACTCTTCAAACAAAGGACAGTTCTCTTGATGATTGAAACGGAAGACGTGAAGCGAAGGATCCCAACATTTGACAGTGGCTTGAAGCAAACTTTCGTTTAGAATCATTCGTCGGAAGGAGAAGAGATCGTTTAGCTTGAAACACTCGAAGTTGAGCCTATTGATACCGGAAAGGGTATCCATCCATGGGAAAAGGATTTGAGAGCTAACGGGGGCCATTTGAGATAGGGGAGAATGAAAGAAGGTGGTGTTTTGCGGAGTTTTGAAGAAAATAGGGTATAAATAGAAGTAGATCTGCCTAAAGTCAGGGCGGCACTCGGTAAAGTGGAACGGCACTCGACGAAGTGCCGCACGGCAGTCCGTGAGTGCCGTCGCAGCATTCACTGATTGTCGCTACGGCATTCACCGAGTGCCGCTGAGACCTAACTGAGTGTCGTTCCGGGTTTTTCATTGGCCAGGATCTGCTTGTAACACTTTTAGCCCACCTGCAAACAGAAAACTAGATAAAGGACAATAAAACATGCGCTTCATGCAGCACGTGCAACAAAGACAAAGCCATGATCGCATACATTCATTCATTTCATTCATGAATAAAAGAGATAAAAGCATTCAAAGATCAAATAAAAGGGGGACCAAGCTATGGTCCCACATACGGCGAGAGAAGGACCAAGCTATGGTCGCACGTACGGTGAATATCAATGAAAAAGCAAAATATAATAATAAAGGTATTAAAAGTGCCTATCCTACCGGCTCTCATGGAGCCATCACCAAGATGAGAGTAAACATATATATATACAGTCCATCAAATAAAGTATGCGTCCTCCCAAAAAAAAAACACTCAAAAGAAATAAAAAATAATAATAATAAAAAAGCAGGATCAGCCTCGACCCCGGCCGCGAGTTTGACGGGTCATACGCCTGAGGGGCTCCTCCTCCGACTCTGTCCCGCTGCCTCCACGTCCACCGCTACCGTCGCCCCTGTCTTAACCTCCGCTGCTGCCTCCGCCACTATCGCCGCCCCTGCCTCGACTCCCGCTGCCTCCACCTCGTCTAGCATCGCCATCTCCGGGAGTGTCGCTGAGGGGAATGCCGAACTGCTGGAGCCACTGCTAAAGCTGCCCCACCTGCTAGGACAAGACTCTGATCTCCTCCGCCTGCAGTGAGAAGGGATAAGCCCGGAAAGTGTTGAAAGAACATACTAAGAATAAAGGGTGAGAATAATACCTGAGTCCTCAACTGAGCCGCAGCAGTCGCCCGAGCTCCCTCAGCCTAAAAACACGAACCAAGAATAAAGATCAGTAAAAGAAGAGGTAATCAAAGTCAAAGTCAAAATGAAAGACGGGGATAAGTTTATTACCATCCACTCTCGCCCGGGAACCCATTTGTCGCACGCTGTGGGCATACGTCAAGCCCTTCTCCGCGTAGGCACGCGGGACGACGTCATAGTGGAGAGGAATAGCAAGGGCACCCTGTGATAACCGGGGGATCGTCGTCAAGAAAGGCTCACCAAATGAGACGGTCGACATGGTCCAATCCCACTCAGGTAAGGGAGGAGGACGAGCCGCGACAAGAACAGGCTGCAAACAAAAAAATAAAAATCAAACGTAAATAAAGAATGAAAGAAAACTCATAAAAGAATGAAGGAATCATTTACTCACCCGAGTCACTTCCATCAGAGCGAAGTTCGGCATCAGCTTAGCGGTGCGAAATGTTGGGTATCCAGTGGGGGGATCCACAAAGTCATGAATGCCCAAGCCCATCAGGGCAACCGTCAGCTCGCTACCCTGGAGTGTGTCTGTGGCTCTCATAGAGTCGGGAGGAGGGAACGGCACAAAGAATCCAGGGGCTACCAGTGACTGCCTAGTCACCCTCTCTCCCAAGTACCACGCCTAGTCCTCTGGCCCATCAAGGAGTCGTCTTGTCGGATCATATCCAGCCAACTCTCGGATCTCTGCACGAGCCTCAGGAAGCACCCTAAGCCAGGGCTGCCAGTGAACGTGATGCTCCCTCAGGTTTGTCATGAAGTTCCTGAACGAAACAAAATCATTAGCCCTGGTCTTCCGCCCGACCCTATCATTCGCCCATTTCAGCCCCTGGGGTATGATAAGGGCGTCTGCCTCACGCGTCTCAGGGGACATCATGCGGAGGTACTCGTGGGACCAAATCTGAAATAAAAAAGGGGGGAGGTTAGTCTCGCAATTTAAATAAATTTCAAAAAGTGTAATAAGCAGTGAAATATAGAAAAAGGTATACCTCCCACGCTATCCAATAGGCACCAGTGGAGGCCAGCCTGTCCCGGGAGATGTCACCCATATGCCTATACAAGACGGCTAACCCTGCACCAGCCCAATCATACTCATCAATCCGGTCCAGATGCTCCAAAGATGCTACCAGGAAAACAGAGACCCGATCACCCTTGGTGCTCAACAGAGAGCACCCCAGCACATACATGAGAAAACCACGGGTCATCTGCTCATCGGTGAAACCCTGCTGACCCCTGAATGTATCCATGAACCATCGGGCTGTGACCAAAGGCTCATTTGGAACCACTCCCAACAATGGCTCCACCTGGTCCCACTCCTGATCCGTCAGATACCGTAAGCGCTCTCCGCCGAAGGCAATCCCCGTGATGTCCAAAGGAGTCATCATCATCTCCCCGAAGTTGAAATGGAAAGTGCTGGTGGTGTCCCACCACTGCTCTGACAATGTATGAATCTGCCGCAAGTCATTGGAGCTCTTCGTCAAGAGTTTGACGAAGTCTCCAAACCCGGCAGCATCAACCAAGGCTCTCACCGTCTCATTTAGCTGTGTGTACCACTCATACCCATGGGCGAGGCTGCCATGCCCCTTCAGCACCTTGGGCTGCAGCTGCAAGAAAGAATCTCAAGTTTTTGATAGTAGTAATTGGATAAAAAGAAAAGTAAAAAATATATATAATAATAAATAAATGAAACAGATGGTAAGTAAAGAAACAAGGAAAAGCGTCATAAAAAAGGAGGAAAGGAAAGAAATAGAAAAATATGGAAATACTCGCAGAAATTTCACAAGCATGGCACTCGTTTGCGTTCAGCTTAGCAGATGTTCACAAAATAATAAAAAGAAATAAGAGAAAGCACTCAATGTTCTAGCAAGGTTTCGAAGAAATGGGGAAAGAAAAGAGTAGTTTGTTCGCATTTTTTGAAATACATGCATATATAAACATGCGAAGGCGCAAAAGAAATTTGAGTCCAAAAGAAGCGTAGTTTTAAAGAGAAGTTCGTGAGAATAATAAAAGGCGTAATTTGAGTCACAAGCGGTCAAGAATCAGTTTTGAATAATGAAAGGCGTTTGGAACGCTGAAGAAAATTCATGAGTTCAGTAAACACGAGTGAGAATAATAAATTGTGATTCATCGAGCATAATATTCATAAAGTTCGTGAGAAGTAAGATGAAATGCAAGATCTTGAATAAAGTACGCGTGGAAATGCTACAAGCATCATTTGAAATAATGACATTCAAAGTTATAATTCACTATACATTTTATTCATAAAGTTCTAACAGAAAAAAGAAAAAGAAATAAAAAGGTGTTTACCTCGCGCTTGAACGCGCGGGCGGATAAGTGCTCGTCCGGGTCCCGGAGCAAGAGTGTGGCGTCAGGATGATGACTGGCCGTATACTTGGCCTTCCTTTTGCTCCCTGAACCGCTCGCCATGATCTTTCAAAGAAAAGAGAGAATTCTCGCATTAGATTCGTGGAAATTTCAGAAAAACAGGAAAATAAGAGAGATTAATCAAGTTTTGATCAAGCAGAACTAACCTGTAAGTACCGTAGATCAATATAGAAGAAAAGAGAGGATGGGAGAAAAATTTCTCAAGAGATATTTCGAGTTGGAAAGAGTTGAGAGAATGAAACAAAATGAATTGAACCCGGAGGTTTAAGCCACTGCCGCTCAATCGCGGCACTTGATTTTCCGTGCCCGGCATTCAGTCAACTGCCGAGCGGCACTCGCTGAATGCCGCAATGGCACTCCGTGAGTGCCGCACGGCAGTCACGGACTGCCACGAAAAGTCGCGTGGGCCGCGATTATGTCGGTTCAAGGGACCTTCATTTCCCCCCCAAAAATTCAAATCAAGTCCCGAAAATTGAACTTGAGCCCTCAAAATTTGCCCTCCTTGCACTTATGGCCCCCGGGGTCATTCTTAGGTTCAAATTGACAACAAATTTCAAAAGGTTGAAATGAATTTTGGGCCCGCAGGTTCCAAATTTTGAAATTTGAAATAAATTTTGGCCCGAAGGCTCCCAATTTTGAAAACTTGAAATAAATTTGGGCCCGTGGGCTCCAGATTTCAAACGTAGAAATACACATGAGCCTGTGGCCCCCAAATTTCAAAAGTTGAAATACACTTGAGCCTGTGGGCTCCAAATTTTAAAATTTTGAAATGAATTTGGGCTCGTGGGCTCCGAATTTTTGAATTAATTTGAACTTGAGTCTATGGACTCCAAATTCACCTAAATATGACTCCCCCTCTTTCTGAGAGTATAACAGCTTTACATTCTCGATTCTCGCAACATATTTGTGTCGATCCTTGTTTTGAGAGTAACCCTCGTTTTGGGAATATAACAGATTTGTATTCTCGATCCATGTAACAGATTTGCGTCGATCGTTGTTTTGAGAGTGTAACGGATTTACATTCTTGGTTCTCGCAACAGATTTGTGTTAACCCTCATTCTGGGAATATAACAGATTTATATTCTCGATCCACATAACAGATTTGCGTCGATCCTTATTTTGAGAGTGTAACGGATTTACATTCTCGGTTCTTGCAACAGATTTGCGTTAACCCTCATTTTGGGAATATAACAGATTTATATTCTTGATCCACGTAACAGATTTGCGTCGATCCTTATTTTGAGAGTATAACGGATTTACATTCTCGGTTCTCGCAACAGATTTGCGTTAACCCTCATTTTGGGAATATAACAGATTTATATTCTCGATCCACGTAACAGATTTGCGTCGATCCTTGTTTTGAGAGTGTAACAGATTTACATTCTCGGTTCTCGCAACAGATTTGTGTCGACCCTCGAAATCAAATCAAAAGCATCTTCATGCCCCCCGTAACAGATTGAGCATAGGTCATGAATTAGGTGATCTTCCCTGACTAACACATCACGTAAAATGCGTCATACGTAGAAAAGACATGATAAGCATGACGCTTACATAACCAGGTCCATTCATGAATACCATTACATAGCATGCGCATCACGATAGGATAGATGCATCCATCCATGTGACTACTTGCGTTTGTGTGTGTTCGACCCCGTGCCCGAACTACGTCTCAGTCTGATTCCTGAATGGATACGTAGGCAGCTCATCATCGAGCACGACCAGCGTGAACCATTACCGCGTGCATGTTCTCTTTTTGCAACGCATTTTGTTTTTACCTAAATCCGACAATTTGGTCAAAGGCTTGTCTTCACGCAGACTTCGACATTCACTTGTGAAACGCGTTGCTCCACAAGCTCTGTCGAAGAGGGGCAAACTGTAGACACCCCAATTTTGACCAAACGTCGAATTTAGGAGAGCGTCACCTCCACGTCCAATGATGATAAGGACCGAAAGATTCGAAGCATTCCAAGCTCTTCAGAAAGTTCTCCAAACGTGATAAAATTTCACAAAAAGAAGAAAATACCAGGTATTCAGGAGAATTCAGGTATAAAACATCATTTTTTGGAAAAGATCTTCGAAAATAAGTATCTTTAAGAAAAAGGAAGAAAGAAAAGACCTAAAAAGGGAAGTTCAACAAAAAACGGCACACGGAAGAATTTCGCGGCACTCAGTGAGTGCCGAGCGGCATTCGGTGAGTGCCGAACGGCAGTCACTGAATGCCGGCCCGGAATTTACTGAGTGCCGCTGACAATTTCTGACTGCCGTTTGCTTTAACAGTCCGTATTTTGTGGTACAATACGTATGTGTATGCGGGTAAAAACAAAAAAACTGATAAAGTAAGGCTGACTAAAACGCGACAATCAATAATTTGGCGCGGCACTTACTGAGTGCCGCGCGGCAGTCATTCAATGCAACAGCGGCTTTCACGGAGTGCCGCAGCGGCATCCACTGACTGACGCAAGAGATTTTTGAATGTCGTCCTGTGCAGCAGTCTGTCTTTTTCAGGAAGTACGTATTGTACCACCAAATGAGACACTTACACCTGTCTTTTACTCCGAATTCACTGAAAATACTTGGTAATTTTGTCTATAAAAGAAGGAGGATCCTCCTTGGGAGTACACACAACAACAACATACAAGAAGAACATACCATTAGACTACTATTTTTTTGGAGAGAAAAAAAAGAGAGTTTGGAGAGTTTGAAGAAGAGTTTGGAAGATTTTCAAAGTAAAGAAGCTTTGAGGATAGCTTGGAGGTGATCCTCTAACCATGAGTTATTTCTTTTCTTTCTTTCTTTTAAGTCTCTAATCTTCAAACTACTTAGTTTTCTTTGTTTCATTCTCTTTTTTTTTGTGTTTCTTCTTTTTTACTTCCCTCTTGAGACTCTTAGAGATCTTCAATATCTCTCTTGAAAACTCTTGAGTTTGATGTCTTGAATCTCATATAAGCTTATGCTTCACATGGGAGTCAAAGTTTGATCATCACTTCATTTTATAAGCAAATAGATGGATCCAAGTTCATGTTTATGATTTGGGTCCTCTAGCTTGGTGTTTCATGGCATCCTTCCTATATTCCTTAGAGGCTCATGAGTATTAGTCACATCTTCATCTCCAATGACCATCAAATGGTAGGAGAAAATATCTTTGAGTCTAAGCCCATCTCTATGGTTTAGGTTCATTATCTTGGGATTTCATGAAGTCCATTCATACTTCATTTGAAATCCACAAATATAAAGGTCTTTAGCCTCCAATGACCATCAAATGGTAGGAGAAAATGGTTTAGTTGAAGTCCAACTTCATGGTTTAATAGTTGGGGTTAACAAATAAAAGTGGAACTTGACAATGAAACAGTGGATTTATAAACTGTTTTTGATCAAGGATTTTTAGTTGGAAATCTAACCGTTGGAATCAAGTGAAACCAATGGGAAAATGTCAATAACACAATGTTTTACCACTGTAATTCTTGTGTTTAAGGAGATTTCATGTCTAAAGTGGTTTGGTCATGAGTTTTGTAAAGTCACTACAATCTGTCCAGAATTTCAGAAAAGTAACACTATTTTGAAATGAGTAAATCAGAACCTTAACAAAGTACTTGAGACCCAAAATAATTTTTTCTAAGTAGATTAATGTGTTAGGAAGTCACCCTAAAAAGAACAAAGTATTTCTGATTTGTTTGCTATTTTTAGAAAATCGTACAAGAACTCTGGACAGAAGGTTGTAGAATACTGGGTGATGTCTGGTTTTTGTCCAATTCCCGGAGATCTAACCGTTCAAACCTTGATTTTCTTTTTGGGTTATAAACTAGACTCACAGAGGCATATTATATCCAAACATCATTAAGATCTAACAGTGGGAAGTATGGTTTTTCTATTTTTTAAGATCTGATCTGTTCTCTGTAATTCATAAAAAACTGCTACTGTTTTGTCTAGTCTTATTCATTTCAACTCAAATGATCTCCTAATGTCTTGGGACCCAAATCATACTTTGAATAATGATAGTTTAGCTTAAATCCAGAAGCTAAGTGACTCAAATTAGTGAATAAATCCATGTCTTATTTTTGCTCACATTCACTCATCCATGTACATTAATGATTATGATTAGAACTAGCTACTTGAATAAAGTTGGATTTCATGTTTGATGGATCTAAGCTAGGGAATCAGGATTGATTGTTTGATATCACATCATTATGTGAAGCCTGTGGAATAATCTTTGTTTTGTAGCGCATTTGAGGTACAATTTCTCATCCCCTCTCTAGTTTATTTCATTTATTGATTTTCCTTGATTTTCGACTCTTCGCGCGACACCTTATAATTAGGACTTGCTTTACTTGTATATATGGATTAGAGACTCTTTTCCTAGTTTTTTTTTATCGCATGCATTGCACGTTTAATATTCGCGGCTGGATCCCGAGTAAGTTCTCTTGTTCCTTATTGCATATCATATTACTTGCTACCTGAATTACGTGATTTTTAATGATATTTTGTAGATTGGTAATTTTACACCATTTTGACATGTTTGTGTAATGTATACATATACATATGTATTAGTTGAGGGCACATTTAAATTAATAATTCGATTAAAAGGATGTTGAGTAGAGGCCTATCGCAAGATAGGATGAGAGAGGGTGTTTTAGTCCGACGGGCTCCTTCCTCTCTCATTCCATAATCCCCGGACCTAGTTAATCTCTGGTTTCTAAAAAGATCAGTTTGCTTTAAAAATGGTTTCTTAATTTTTCCTTTTAAAAATAAAGTGGCGACTCATTTGTTTTGAATTTGATTTTGAGAAAGTATTTTTAAAAGAAAAAGCTGTGGGTAAGAAAAATGCGATATCCACACAGCGACATGAGTGTAATGCCAAATCATCACCATAATCAGCAAGTCACATCACTCGGAAGCTTCTCGTGTATGCCTTAGATGATTCAACCACACCAGACACAGAATTCTCAATCCCTCGGTGAAAAGAATTGCTGCACCACCTCAATGTAATATACTCATGATATATCAGTAACAAAATACGATTGTCGTAGGCTTGCTAATGAGTCACAAAAACATGGTGTGTTATTGAATGGTCTTCCCTAAGCCCACATGTCAATCTGACTAACTTGACCACTTGCCCAGACACGCCCCATAGAATGGAATTGTCTCTTCGTCCTAGGATAGTGTGCAAAAGTAGTTGTCATCAAGCGTCCTCTTCATGACATAGTCTCAGGTCTTGAAGGCAACCAGTTTGTAGGATAACCAATGTCTTGGATATGCTATGTGGCTCACACAGCAATGAAGAGAAATCCATTCATTGCTCCACTGTCGATCGCAAAAGTACATACAGTATGAAATGTATGCTATGGCGTTCTTCCATAAAATATGGGCATGCCACTCTGTGTTTGGAAAAACAAGTAATGCCATACGAATCTTAGTCTAGACGTTAGACAAAACATCTAACCTGAGTTTTCCAGCACAGTCCTCTTGGCGCCCGTCTGAAAACTCACATTCGGAAATAAAATGGCTACATAAAGTCGTAGGATCTCTTTATAAACCAAACCAAACCAAACCAACCAAACCAAGCCTTGTGTCCCAATCAATTGGGGTCGGCTGTATGAATCCTTTTTCTCCATTCTGCACGATCAAGAGCTATATGCTCATTTAAATTATATATATTCATATCTTGTTGCACTATATATTCCCAAGACAGTCTAGGTCTGCCTCTCCCTCTAACTATTCCAGGCACTACGATCTTATCACTCTTTCGTACAGGTGCATCTACAGGTCTTCGTTGCACATGGCCGAACTATCTAAGTCTATTCTCCCTCAACTTATCCTCAATATGTGTCACTCCTATAGTCTCTCAGATGTACTCATTTCTAATTCTATCTATCCTAGTCTTACCACACATCCATCTTAGCATCCTCATCTCCGCTACACTCACTTTCCTAATGTGTTATTTCTTAGTTGCCCAACACTCTGTCCAGTAGAGCATAGCTGGCCTAATAGTCGTCCTATAAAATTTTTCGTTCAATTTTGCTGGTATTCTCCAATCACATAATACTCCAGAAGCACTCCTCCACTTAAGCCAGCCCATTCTAACTCTATGTGTCACGTCATCACCAATCTCTCCGTCTCTACTGATCATTGAACCTAGATAGCGAAAGTGTTCCCTCTTTGGGATCTGCTGATCTTCAATCTTCACTGCTTCGTTGTCTCTACTTCCACTATTGCTAAAAGTACAATCCATATATTCTATTTTCGTCCTACTTATCTTTAGCCCCTTAGTCTCCAGTGCTTCTCTCTAAGCTTTTAATTTAGTGTTGAGTCCCCTTTTAGTCTCATCAACCAAGACAATATCATCTGCGAACAACATACACCGTGGGACCTCATCTTGAATGTGTCTAGTCAATTCATCCATAATTAGGGCGAACAAATAAGGCCTCAAGGCTGACCCCTGGTGCAGGCCTACGGTAATTGGAAATTCACTTGTTTCTCCGGCTTGTGATCTAGTTGTAGTAACCGCTTCATCATACATATCCTTCACCACATCAATATAACCCTTGGTCACTCCTTTCTTCTCTATCAACCACCAAATTAAATCTCTAGGCACTCTATCATAAGCTTTCTCTAAATCAATAAAAACCATATGTAGATCTTTTTTCTTCTCTCTATACTTTTCCATTAGTCTTCTAAGTAAATAAATTGCTTCCATAGTTGATCTCCCAAGCATAAATCCAAACTAATTTTTTGACACTGATGTTGCGCCTCTTAAGCGATGCTCCATCACTCTCTCCCGTAGCTTCATAGTATGACTGATCAACTTAATACCTCTATAGTTGTTGCATTATTGTACATCTCCTTTACTCTTATATATAGGCACTAGGATGCTCTTCCTCCACTCATCAGACATTTTTCTAGTCATTAAAATCCTATTAAAAATCTTTGTAAGCCAAGATGTCCCCCACATCTTCCAAGCATTTCCAAACCTCAATGGGGATCCCATCTGGTACTAAGGCCTTGTTGGGCTTCATCTTCTTCAAAGCAAATTCCACCTCAAACTTCCTTATTCTCCGATAGAATCTGTATTCTCTAGTTTCATCGTAACTTCCAGTTTCTTCTTCCATTGTGTTATCCAAATGTTTTTCATTCAGCAACTTCTCAAAATAGCTCTTCCACCTTTCCTTAATCTCTTAGTCATTCACTAATACCCTAGAGTCATCGCTTTTATACACTTAACCTGATTAATGTCTCTTGTTTTCCTTTCTCTCGACTTAGCAAGCTTATAAATACATTTTTCTCCCTCTCTAGTGTCTAGTTTGGTGTAGAAGGCGTCATAGGCTTCCATTTTAGCAACTCTAACTGTCCTTTTAACCTCCTTATATGCACATTTATAGCTTTTGAAGTGTTCCTCACTTCTATCATTTTGCCACTTCTTGAAGCAATCCTTTTTAGTTTTTACTGCAGCTTGTACCTCTTCATTCCACCACCAAGTGTCTTTAGAAGCTAACCCTTTTCCCTTCGACTCTCCGAGGACCTCCTTTGATATTCTTGTGATTCACCCTGTCATTCTATCCCACATAGTATTGCTTCCATCTTCCAAATTCCAAGGGTTTATATCTAGCTCGCTGTTCTTACACTGTGTAGATATAAGTGTTTAAGCTCGCTTTCTAAGTGCTATGGACACACATGTCCTAGTTGGCTATCTAAGCACCAGGAACACAAATGTCTCATCTTGCTCGCCATCTAAGTGCCATGGACACACATGTCCTAGTTTGCTATCTCGGCGCCAAGGTGAATCACCTTGTGAGCAGATCGATTCAAGTCCGGTGACATTAGAAATGTGCATACGTTCCACTTATAACAAATATATATATATGGAAACCATCTAGTTTATAAAAACTTGAATAATAATATAAATACCACAATAAAATGTCTAAGCACATCAAATCTCCAAGTGGAGATGTGCCTCAAGACAACCTCCCTTTGCACAAACCACATCTCAAATGTGACAAAAAAAATGAATGTCTACGTGCTAGAATGGTTTTTGAGATATTTTGCATATGCTCAGGCTTACATGCTATCACCGTAGATGAGCACAACCTCATCACTTATGAGGTGAAGTGCCTAGCCAATGCAAAAACTCTTCAACCAAAAATAGCTCCTCAAATAGCTACAGAGCACACCACATATTATGCGTCTATCATGGACAGCATAAGGCAAGCTCCATAGTCCTGTGAATATATCACAAAGATACTCTGCACTACTCTCTAGTGGTAGGACCAGGGTTGCTACAACAATGATTAATTAAACCAATCGCATAGCAGACATCTGACCGAGTACACAACATAGCATACTTCAGATTCCCTATTACGGAAGCATATGGCAAACTGGACATTTGTTTCCTCTTCTCATTATTCTTAAGACATTGATCTAAGGCAAGGTGAGTCCCTTTAAAATTGGGATGTCAATGGGTTTACAGCTTTTCATGTAAAAAATCATTCAAGAACCCTAATCTTATAAGTCCCTCGAGACAAATAGATGAGCTTCTGAGAACAATATCTCACAGTCTAAACTCCCAACTCATAGTTGGCATCACCCATATCCTCAATCTCAAACTGAGAGGACAACCACTCTCAAGCAGCAACAATGGAACTCATCTCACTCCCAGCTATCAACATATAAAGAATTAGAACACTTTTCTTGGACCGTTTAATGTACACACATTGTACCACTGCTTAGCCGATTGCTAGCTTGAGATAATAAATAGATCGTTTGAGACGAAATACTTTTGCGCTCATTCCCTTTGGTCACTAAACCAATGGGCTGATCCATATTTATCTTGTCCTCTTATTCTCGATTGAGAAAAGAATAGTTTAAACATCCAACTAAAAAAGTTCCAAAACTAAATATGCGACAATTGCTAGGATAAGGCGAATGGAGTCAGATCTCACCCTTTGGGAGAACATGTTTCCATGGTCTATACCCTTTTTGGGTACAAACTATCGCCACAAGGCACGCCTAATACTTGTCAATTGAACCATCTGCCTTGCATTAGATTTTGAAAAACACACTTGTCTCCAATAGTCATACACATAGGTGGAATGTCAATTAACTCCCAGACCTTATTCGCGTCCATAGAACTCATCTCATCTGGCATAGCAACTATCCACTCAGCTTCAACAGACAAAGAAAACTGTTTCAACAAACTTGTGCACACATTTGCACACATATGAAAATGTCTTCCTTAATTCCAAAACAGCGATAGGGAACTTTTTCCTCATCACCATAGAGTGTACTACTTGAGAATCTTGAGTGCCTAGTAGTGCACTCCCACTAGCGTCTAACGGAGTACTCCCATTTGACTGGAGACTAGTACCACTTTACAGCGATTACTGGATGTGGATTCTCAATCTCCCCATGCTCGCTTAAAGATGGTATTATGTTTTCAACATCCTCCAACTCATAAAGGTCAAGATATCTCTCAGTAATACAAATATGGAGAAGTCATTCTCAATATTATGTGGCACCATTTCTGTCATTCCTATACCCGTTTGTTCATTATACGCAACATAGGTTGTCGATCTATTAGAATACCATATAAAGGTATTCTTTCTAGCTCTCGAGCATAGTTTCTCGTACTTATGCGAGGTATAGTGAACATAACCTCCTGAGCTCCACGGGTGCAAATGTTCCAAAATGATCTTTTCGCCTTTTCATAGCTCATAAAGGGGTAGAAGGAACTGACTGAGAAGAGGCACTCTAGTATGTAGGTAGCAAACAAGAGTGCATCCCCCCAAAACATCATTGGGAGGTTGACTTGCGCCATCATAGTCCTAGCCATATCTAGGAGTGTCATATTCCTTCTCTCTACAACACCATATTGTTGCGGAGTTTCAGGAATAGGAAGTTGTCTGTGTTTTCTCCTTTCTTCACACAGTTCCCTAAACTAATTAGATAAATACTCGTGATCCTCATATCGCGCGAAATCATCTACAAAAGTAAGAAAATAAGAGGCGCCATGACGTGCCTTTACAACCATAGGTCCATAAATATGTGAGTGAACTAGCTCTAATGCTTGAGTAGCTCTATGTAGCCTCTCTAAAAGGCTTTTGACATGCTTTGCCAACTAAGAAAGACTCACACATAGGCAGGTCAACCTCAGCGAGTAGGCCCAAAAGGGCTTCTCGAGCTAATCAAGTCATCCTGTCACATCCTATGCGTTCAAGTCTAGCATGCCATGTCTCAAAATAAATGAATAATAGAGGAAACTAGAATTATTTAAAACAACTCTTAAGCAGTTATCCCTAGATAACCATGTCCTAGTAACACTACCACCCAAAAACATCCATCCTATATTACCACCGAATTGAAAAACACCCTCGATTGCGCTCTTCCACCTTATTAGCCTTAGGCGCAAACTTGCTAGCCCCACCCTGCCTCTAGGCAGGTTTACCCTTACCATTGCATTTTTAACCACTGGCCTTGCGCTTACTTCCATTCCACTTATGGAAGTAATGGTCAAGAGTGTAGCTATACAGTTCGCCTTACCTTTTTGGCACTCCATATTCTGCTCAACATGTCGAAAAATGTCAAAAACAAAAAATTTAACATTTTCTGTTTTGGATCATGATTTGTTTTCTATGGACCCGAGAATTAGGCAAAGAACTAATCATAGCCCGAAACTGCAGTTCACCAGTAAAGATGTTCCAAGTAATCTGAAATAAATAATCATACCTGTCATCAACCTTAGATGTCTAGTCATCGTGTACTTGGAACGTTTCCTTTACTTTTCTGAACTTCATAACTAGATGCTTAATCTAGTAGTGAATGTGTCATTGAAAATAAATTCAAGCTGATCTCACAATTCTTTGGCTATTGGGTAGCACAAATACTTCCCAACAAGATCATGGTGCATGATGCTTATCACAAAGTGCGTGCTATGATCCTTCTCGAGCCAAGTATTATAGGCTATTAAGGTTATAATGATGTTGGACCATAGGCCCATTATTCACTTCAATAGGTTGGACCATAGAATAAGTTTAAAGCCCATAAGCTCTTACTCATCCTGTAGGTGTGTTACTTTGCAGTGCCATATTTAAAAATTAGTCCCTTTTAAACTTATTATCTTTGTAAAGATTAACAAAGCGTGGTTTGAAAAACATTTGAGAACATGCGCAAGGGATTGACATTATTATTTGCACATTTAATAAAAGTTTGTTTAAAATTCAATTACAAATAGATTTTTCCCTTTTACAATTTAAGACCAAAAAATTTGCTATTGCTCATTAATCAAATCTCAATTTTGTAAATCAAGAAAAAAATATTATAATTGATTTTTCTAAACAAACATCAATTAGATGGTTTATAAACTTATCTAAGAACATCCACAATATAATAAAGTGCACCATACAACAAAAGTGCGCATGGACCCCCATGTGGGTCCGAATTGATAACGTAGAGCTCATGCTAAGGTAATTCAAGTGTATAATGTATGAACAAAGAAAACCATCCCTTTACAAGTAGGCTTTTCCAATATAAGAAATTAAACTCTCATCCTCACATTACATTTATAGCCCATAAAAAAATAGGGATGCTTTTTTCATAAATATATACAAGAACAGCCTTAAACATACATCATGACACAAGCTCCACAAATTGTCAATTAATCGTCCATTCATTTTATCCAGATTAATGCATTAATCACATACACCAAGCACTCATGTGGTCTATTTAAAAATGAATGGACTAATCCATCACTCCATTTAAGGAGGAGGATTAGAGGTCTTGGGTCATTTAATCACAAATATCAATAATTAAATATGCCCAACTATGCAATGAGCCTCTAAAATAATACAACGTGCAATAAAATAATTATTGCATTGCCCGAATAGCTCCCATATAAGCTAAGTAACATCTATGAAAAATCCTAGATTTTTCACTAATTTTAACACAATTTTAGGTTTTAAAACATATTTTAAAACCAATTCATTAAGGGTTTTTAAATTAATTTTAAATTAACAAATTAATTTAACACCTCATGAAAAATATAAATAACTGAAAAATTGATTTTTCATTATAAATAAGGAATTTCCAGAATTTTATCAAGACCTAAAAACGTTTTGAATCAATTGAACAAAATGAATTGATCTAGTTAAACCAAATTAACTATGAGCAACTAAATTCCCAAAAATACAAAAATTTCAAGGAATTTGTTCTCCAAGGATTTTCAGTGGTCTAATATGGTGTTCTAAACATCCCATATTAATTTCAAAAAATTAATAATCTATTTTGGCTATTTTAAGCAATTAAATAAATGTCCATATGCATAAATTTTATGCTCTAAAATACCAAAACAAAAATGAGATAATTCATAAATGTTATCAAGTCTCCAATCAGTGCACAAAAATATTATACATTAAATTCAAGAATTAACAACTTTAATTGGTTATATTTTAAGCAATTAATATTGCGTACTCAACACAATATATATGCTCTAAAATATGTCCCAAAGAGCGAGAAAATCCACTAAAAAAATTTCTCAAGCTACCACTAGTGTGCTACACACATTGTGTTAATTCCTTGAACTAATAATCAATAAGAATATTTTAAGCAATTTAATACGTGTACAAAAAACACATAATTATTTGCTCTAAAATATTAGTATGATATAGATAATTTACCAAAAATTTTCTATGGGTCCCACAAAATTTTATATGGTCTCAAAACAGTGTCCCCAATGTCCCTTATTAGTTACAAAAATTGATAATATATTATGGCTATTTTAAGCAATTAAATAAACATCCATAAAAATTAAATATATGTTCTACAATACAATAAATACAGGATAATTTACACAAAAATTATTTTAGAGTCCCTTACTGTCACACCCGTTCCAGAAATTTATGGTTTTTTTTAAATGCATCATTTGAGATTTTTGAAATTATTTATGTTATTAATAATTTGAGTTGAGGTTGACTGTGAGTCAACGGTAAGGTGTCAGTGAGGACACGAGAACATGGCAGTTCATATTGCATGGGCATGACTAAATGACATTTATATGATTTAAATGTTATTTGACTTTATCTGGTATTTGATGAATAGTAATTTTATCTGTGCTGTGGGAATTCTGGTAATCTTTGATATTGTTATATCATTTTGAGAACTGTGGTGAGAACGTGAGTGATACGTTAATTAAAAAGGTAGGTTGTGTAGAGATTCCGCAGAATATAGTTTTCGGACGTTATTTTGGACCCAAACGAAACCTAGTCGAAAACTTTTGAAATTTATAGTTTTCACTCGTAAAGGTATAAACTGGACGTGTGCGAAGTTTCATAGGTTAGTTAGAAGTTTGAGAAACTTGCGGGGAGGTAAACGTAAATTTCCAGAAAGTTGTCTATATATAGAAGTGGATGAGATTTCATTCTCATCCACAACTTCTAAAAATATCTAGAGAGAGAGAAGAGAGAAGGGAGATTGAGCCAACGGGCTTTGCGACGCCGATCGACGACCATTCGTCCGTCAGTTTTTCTCCAGATTCAAGATTTGAACTCGTAGAGGTAAGACCTACGTTTTGATACTACTTAGGTCGGGTTTGGCAAATTTTTTTGTAAAAATATTAATTCTAGACTTTTGGGGAAAATCAGGTAAAACTCGTAGGAATCGCGTATAATTTGGAATTCGACGATTAATTAGCCCCCTAGACGATCCTTCAAAGTTTGAAGAGTATCGCACGAGGTATGAATTCTAGATCTATGAAATATATGGATTTTCATGTTTTGAACATCATTTTTGATATTCTTGGATCCGGGCGAAATTCATGTATTAATTAGGCCCGTTAATTATGCACGTGAAATTATATGAAAAGTACGTATAACTATTTATGTGAGCATGATATGTGTCTACTTGGGTCAAAAGGGAGTTTGGTGCAAATTCATCCTGGGTAAGCTCCTCGAACCTTGAGGATTGTGATTGTGATGGAATTGGAATTGTGGTTGTGACTGGATTGGAGGTGGCCCCAACCAGGACACGATACCTGGTATGGAGGAAGGCCCAACCAGTGTACGAGATGCGTGGGAGAGGTGGGCCTCCTACGGCATCGACCGGATGAATGCGTACCACTTACCCTAGAGACTATTTCTATGTGTTTTAGATGCTTAAATCATGAACTGTCATATAAGCATACATTTAGAATTGTACGCTCAGCATATAGCTGAGCAGTGGAGATGTACTCCATTGCAGGTAAGAAGAAAGACAAGAAGAATCGTGAGGAGTGAGGTCGAGGAACGACGGGGAACCACATTTGTATATGTTTTTGTTTTAAATGCTAAAACCTTGTATAAGGATTTGAAATTGTAATAGTACGTTGTAATAGATCTTTGGATTTGTTCTGTAACATGGTAATTCTGTATTTGAACGTCTGTAGTTAAGTTTTAAATGTTGAAAATCAGTTGTGGTGGTATTGGTGTTGTGTGGAAAAAAACATGAGTTGTTAATTATCAACACAGGGCTGCCCAGCAGGGGAGCAGTCGACTGGATCTCGTAGGATGGAGATACTGAAAGTGAATAGTAAGAGAAGCAGTCGACTGGACCCTTGATCAGTCGACTGAACCACTGTTGAATTTGGCTACTGCTTTGATAAATGGTAAAACCAGTCGACTGGGTCTCCAGATCAGTCGAGTGGACCCCTTTTGAAATGTTGCATTTTGGTTCTGCTTAACACAGTCGACTGGGGACCTTGATCAGTCGACTGAGCAGTCGACTGGGTTCCCTGATCAGTCGACTGGACCTCTGTTGAGAATTTTAGGTCTTGGTTTCTGCTCAGTTCAGTCGACTGGACCCTAGGAGCAGTCGACTGAACCCCTGTTTTCAAAAATGATTCTTTTGGATGTGTTTTCTTTTGGCCACAACTTTTTACAACTCTAATTTTAATGGATTTTAATAATGTTTTCCGCTGCTATTGACTTTAATGGAACTGGATGAGCCTTGGTGGCGTGCCACGTGTCCTATTTCCACGCGTAGTGGGATGGGTCGTGACACTTACAGTGTACTAAACACTATAAATAATTAAACATTAAAAAATATTAAATTTCTGGAATTTTGTATTTATTTTTAAAATAATCTAAAACACCTTTAAAAAGATTTATGACTAAGTCATAAATAAAACAATTTCCAAGTATGAAAAAAAAATTGGAACCTTGAACAAGATCTTTGATTATGCATCCATACTCCCAGTAGGGGGCTATTTGGCATAGCATATAAAACCCTTAATTAAAACACTTCTTTTTTTTTTTAAAGGAAAAAAAAAACTTGTCTAACAAGGCTTTACAAACTGCAACACTTTGCACGTGGCCATTCAGTCAACATTGATTGTACTTGCAAACAACCAAAGTCACATCAGATAAGCCCTGTTTGGAACCACATAACACATCCTACAATAAACAACCAAATTACTTACATAACCAAACATGTCAGCCACTCTAGACATGGGCCACATGCGCAGCTTGCGCGTTTGGGCTTGGAATTTGCAAAAACATAGTCTTCTTCTTTATCAAAACGACCAAAAAAATGCAGCATCTCATGCTGCTCGACATACATTTTGCAAGCCAATTTTTCCCTCGTTTGTGATTCAAAATCCTTAAAACTTGTACCATTGGAAAGATTATGCAACATACTTTCATTATATGTTCAGAGAAAGAATCAAAACATCAGGAATCAGTTCAAAAAACTACATAAATTTTCTGAAAATTTATTGATTTTATAGACCCAAAAAATAGGGTTTTGATTTTCTCCCTCTACGGAGATAATCAGCCCATGAAACTTCATGGGGAGACTCTAGGGACTATAAGGAACACAACCATATAAAAAATTTGGACCTTTTTAGAGTTTTATATAGACCCACTTGAAAATTCGTTTTAGGGTTTGTATGGAAAAACTTCAAGAACTTTAATGGCAGATTCATTTTTTTGGGTTGTACATGGGCGAATCAACAACCTATATGGCTTTTATACCAATATAAATAAATATGCACGCAAGTATAATAGTCAGGTTTAGGTCACTAACCTAGCAGAATAACCCAACGAATTGTCGAACGGTGTTGTTACTAGCCCAATCAAGAACCACGAACCTACTGCACCTTCATCGCTTCCACGTCCTCCCTTGTACATTGCCTAGGTCATAGAAGACACTACTAGAGCAATCTTGTTTGTGATGAAAATATGCAGCCAATGTAACGGTGCCACGTAAGATACAATATGGAAGAGAAGTTGATCAAATCAGAAATAACTCAAGAGCAGTTATAACAATTTGTGGGTCTGTTTTATCAACTGCCAGGGGATACGTGTCAATTATTGTGGGATAACTAAAATGACAAGTGTCAGAATGAGGATATGCCATGTGTGGAAGCAGTTTTAGTTTGAAAAGAGGAGGGAACATTCAAATAGAGTTGCTGAGAAGCCTCGATGTCTATATATAGAAGGAGTTTGTGTTCGAAAAGGGATCCTTCGATCAACATCAACATATCTCTTAATACATTTACTGTATTTCTATCTAGATAATTTTAGGAGTAGAACACATTCGAAGTCATCTTCAAGGTTAGATTGTAGTCAGTTTAATTTAATAAAAGTAGTTTCTTACTTTTTTTCTTTTTTTTTACTGTTTAATTAGGAGTAGTTATCCTAGAATAAGTTCGAAGTGCTTTAATTAACTACATCTTTACACGATTAAAGTCCTGTTCAAGGCACCGAACGTCACCACAATTTGCTTGGTGAGGCGCAATTTGGATAATCACATTTACACATTGGCAATTTGCTTGCCTGGCACGCTCGCACACACTTATAAATTTTCCAACCAAACAAATCCCCATGACAGTCACGTGCTAAATCCCATGGCACGATGGTGATGGCCAAGAGAGAAAAAATGTGAGAGAGAGGGGAGAGAGAGAGAGAGGTGGCCGGCTACTTGGGTTATAGTGTGTGTAACCCTAATATGTGTGTGCAATATAAATATATATAGGCACACACCCTATGTTACCAAGGCCAAGGCCCATTGGACCCGATCCAATGTATGTGGGGTGCCCGTATTGCCATATATTTCTTACAATTTGAGAGATGAGAACTATCAACGAAACCGAAAAGGAGATGAGCTTTGAGAATCGCAAGATCTGAAATCTCCAAGTTACGTAATTCGTCGAATCATGCCTAAGTGGTCACGAGATCATTGATTGAGACACTGGTCTTTAGTGGAGCCCTGATACCATGATGGAACTCAACGGAATTGCAGAGAACAGAACTGTAAACGAAGAGATGATCGGAAACTATCTTTAATTCATTTTGATTCCATTCAATACAGACTTACACACTATTTGTATATACTCTCTAGATATTGTTATAACAGAAAACAATTATTGCCAACTCATCTCAGCTCAATCAGTTGAAGAACTACTAGACTTAACAAATTGCGTACTGACACATTCAGTCAATTGGTTTAATTAATCTAACAGTGCTTTGCACCTCTTTTCATGTGTTTGTTTCATGCATACAACTCACATTTCTCTATGTGATCTTAGAGTTACTTATGTATGTGTATAACAAGGCCACCCAAGAGAGACCGCTACATTGCATAAGCGATAGGATCATTTAAGAGGGGATACTACAACTATTTACATGGTAGAGCACGAAATAGGAAAGCCCAGTACTAATAATCTTTCAAATTCAATTTCCAAATTGGACACTTCTAGCTACAAGACTAGTTTTTATGTGCCAACTTGAGTGGGTGTTGGAATATGGCCAGTAGACCAATCCGGCCATTCTGGATGATCGACGGGTAGAGAGTTCAATTCCTTCCCAAGAAAGCCGGTCGATTAGAGAAGGCGGATAAAGTTGTTTCCTTAATCCGTGAAGTTTTTAGATTTGATGATGATTTACGTGGAAAAAAATCCCAATCACTCCAAATTTGGTTATGGAAATATCCTATATTTAAATATGATGATTGTGATAGAATACCATCTTTATGGAATGTCAATCCCATTTATTGGAATATGATTTATTCTCCCACCCTATTAAAAGGGTTTGATGTCTTGTAGAAATACACAACAAAATTTACTTTTTAGGAAAGAATACAAGATGTAGTCCTTGCGGCTTTGAGGTATGGATGTTGGTTATTTATACTGAACACCATGTTAATTTTTGTGTGTTCTTCACTTCTTCTCCTTATTTATATTAGGATAATTTACACTAACACCCCATCATCTACCTTTTCAAATATTCCCTTAAACAAAAAAAATGCAACAAAATGACCCCCTAAACTTTTCAACTTTTTCCAATAACATCCCTTCAGTTAGGATGTCGTCGAAAAAACAAACGCTTTTGAAAAGTCTTAGCACCATGACATTTTTTCCAATCCTATTATTCGTCGAAAATTTTAGAACAAAATTGCCTAAAATTTTGGGCTTGACAAAGGAAAATTATATCATCCCCCGGCGTACTAAAATATGAAAAAATAAATTTCCACTTTTGGACCTATAGATACATGACAGGTTGAATATCGTCTTATCCTGCTAACAGTTCATAATCGATCCATAAAAGAATTTAAACACTAGAATAGAACTCAAACCAAAAATAGCTTAATCATTAAAGAACAATAGAAGTATTACATCTGGTTGGTCTAGCAGGCTATAGACTAGTACATTACAAAATACATAAAGCTAGGTTACGGAGATTCTAAACATAGAAAATACAATCTAAACAGCTATCTTTGGTCTTCGGCCTAGCTCTGTCCTTCCTGTACTCCTTTGCACTTCCTCCTTATTCATTATCTTAATTACCCCTACAAGAGATCTGGACGTTGGATCATCCAGGCATAACACGCCGTTAGCTTGAATACAAGCCGAGTGAGTATTCACAACATAACACCAATATACATAAAAGCCACTCTCTCGCATTATTGTTCAGCATCTTAAGATGCACACAGTCTCTTATCAAAAGACGTTCCTTCCACGAGATTAACAAAGGTATCAGGCAATTCATATAATGAATCATTTATGGCCGACATTACTAACATAACAATAACGTGTTCATATAGATTTCATATCAGCCACCCATATCATACCATCTCATTTCGTCACACCAATCGTGTTTGTGAATGCTGATGCATTGTTCGATGCAATATACCTTACGTCGGGACGCTGAGTCTGCGACTTCCCAAAATATCTATTCTCTTTCGAAATACAGTAAGAAATCTGCACAATCACAACATCCGATCTTATACTTCATCCCTTATTCAATCTGGTGTAGCACGTGCATCCTCAACATATAGCAATAATAGATGATCTCACCATCGACATCTTTGATATACATATATTAGTGTATCTAGCCAATACATGAATATACTAACTTAATTAGCCTTCATAAAGCAAATACCAGCCTACACGGCCTGCACAAATCAAGTACCAGCCTACACAGCCTGCACGAAGCAAATACCAACCTACATGGCCTAATCAAAGCAAATACCAGCCTATACAAAGTAAATACCAACCTACACGGCCTACATGAAGCAAATACCAGCCTACACGGCTTAGTCCAAAGACTTCCATCTTAATCAACTGTTAGGACAAATATAACCCAAATATCATAAAACCCCGACTTGTCAGTCATTGAACACTACAGACCCGGTTTCCTTAACAGGTCTTATACCATTCCTCTCTTTACATTAAATCCAGACTATGGAATGTATCCTGACCCAATATCGTGAAGTGCACATGTTCACAATCATCTACTTGGTAACATTAACAACATAGCATGTGCATTATACAATCAATGATTATCATACTAAGTCCCTAACTTGATTATAGCAGTGGTTACAAGTAATTAATTCCATTACTTGTTTACAAAGCTACAACAGACAATACCATATAGATAAAACCCTTTACATGCTCATATTCATGGTAGTATAATCCAAGCACAATCAATCACAACAATAATGGCAATAGAACTTTATATAACATATTACACAAACATAACATGAAGTTCGTACAATACCACAAATTCCATATATAACAAGTACTACACACACACACACACACACACACACACATATACATACAAATCACATATAAGTAATCCAGCAGATCCTATGCATATTAGGAGTGTGGCTACAAATACTCACCTTGATATCTTAAGTCATAAGTGTCCTCAAACGATGATTGGAACGAGGTTCCTACAAAGCATGTGATAGAATAACGGTTAAACGTGAACTCTAATGTGAGGGCATAATGGTAATTTCTCTAAATGTGATCCTAAACCTCAAGACATTGATCCTCATCTCATGTCATTCAAAGTCCAACGTCATTGACTAGACTCAAATCGAAATTCGTCGCAGTGTTCGAGGTAAGAGACTGGTCTTTCTATACAAATTGGGGCCCTAAAGAAAAACTGTATTTTTGACCAAGTCGAAAGGTCTCCAAACTTAAAGGGAGCGTTCTAGATATTATTCTAAAACTCTGGGAATTGACCGCGTAATTTTTGGAGTCACAAACTTTTTATTATGAATTGTCGAAGATAATTCATTAATAAAAGATAACCGTAAACGGATTTAATTACATAAATATACTCAAACATATAATCCTACACTTGAGAATATTTTTATTAAATACTAGACATTAAAACATAGTTCCAGTATTTATCTCATAATTTTCGGAGTCCGCTTGATATTTAAAATAACTAAAACAATAATAAAATGGCACTCGGATAGTTATCAAAAAATACAAATATGTAGTTTTATTAACAAATAAATTATTAAACTATAAATATATAACTCGTAGATAATAATATAAATTTTCCAGAATTTAAAATACCAAATAGATATTTATTGTCTATTTTTAAAACAAAGGAAATACTTATTTAGTATTTATAAAATACTAAATATATAATAAATATAAATTTATTTAATACTAGTAAGAATTGATTAAATAGCTAATTTAATTATCAGAGTACTTAAAATATTTTAAACTACTAATCATATACATGAACATAGTTTATGTATTTAAATAATACTAGTTATTATTAATTAATAATAATCAAACTACAAGGAAAATAATAATTATTATTGTTAATAATAAAACGCTTTAATTATTCACTAAGAATAATTAACAAAACAATTAGAATTTAATAATTCTAATTTAATTAGTAAACCTACTTAATTTTAATAAAATCGGATTAACATAATAATTAAGATAATAAAAACAATAATCCAGAAACCTGCAGGTTGACCTGAACCGACTCGAATACAAACGGACTATCTGTTTACAGACTCAAAGGAAACCGAACCTAAGAACTCGCGGGTTGACCCAACCCTGACCTGAACCCAATTACACTCACAGTATAACCTGGACCACTTACCCATGGGTTAAACCCAAACCGAACCCATATCTGAAACGAACCTTACCCAAACCCCGGTCCATACCCGTAAGCCGATTGACCCAACCCGACCCACTGGATCTGGTAGGTTCTTAAACCAATTGACGCCGTTTGGTTAAGTGGCCTCGACCCGACCCGTCGTTATTCGGGTGAACGATATAACCCTAATCCTAAATGGGTTTGTACAACCCAAGAAGCACGGGGTACAAGCTCACAAATCGTAGGGGGCGCCGGTCACCATCTTCGTTGAGCTCGTCTACACAGCCTACACGAAGCAAATACCAGCCTACACGGCCTGCACGAAGCAAATACCAGCCTACACGGCTGATTAGCGTTCAATATTTTATTTGTGTCCTCATGATTTGCGCATATTGGACATAACATATCACCTAATCTGAGAGATTTAATGAATAAATTGTGCTTTTTTTAATCCTCCTTATTATTCTCGTTTTACTAATAAAAATCTCTTTCTTGTAGATTTTGGGAGCTTGGTAGGAGATTGGAACCAAGAACTTTGGTTTTGATCTCAAAATCGAGCAAAGATCAAGACTCTGCTTGGCCGGATCGAGATAGATAGATATAGATTTTTGTTAGGGAGATTTTTGTGGGTTGTATAAATAGATAGAGATAGATTTGTTAGGGTTAGCTTTTATTTTAGTTAGTTTTTGAGTTGCATACCTCTTATCTCTCTCTTAGGTCTCTTATTTTGCTTTAATATCCACCATATACCACCGTTAAGGTGTATTTAAGTTTTAGAGAGAGAGGATTCTTGTTGTATTGAATACCTTAGAGCTTACATTGGAATTTCTTGAAGTTTCTTTGGCATTTATGATGGTTTCTTTAAGTTGGTATTATTTCTCTTTCCCTTTCTTTAATATTTATGTTTTTGTATCCATGAGTGGCTAGATCATGTAGGTTGGGGATCATATACCCATCATTGGACCCACTTGAGCTCTAATGTAGGATTTCTATGCTTTGTAGTATTTCTAGGGTTCATGTGTGTAGATTTGAATTTCTGAGACTTTACTTATGATGTCTAGCATCACAAGTTCTTAATTCCTTGATTTCAAATCTCTCCTCATGTATTCCATTAAAGTTTATATAAAATGTTGTAGGTTGACAGCCACATGTTTGATAGTTTACCTCAATGAAATTCTCTACCCTAGAAAACGCTACAAACATTGGGTCCATTTGTTGTTTGGTCCAGTGTTACCAGACTATCAGACCCTAGTGATCCCCATTTTGGTACGATCGTTCCGAAATGTGGTACACTAACGAATTGGAATTCCCAACTTTAAATCACATAATAATGTAATAATACCACCAAAATCTAGTGAACTTATAACACTACAAAATTCTCATATATTAAATTTTCTCGTTTAGAACTTTACTTGGCAATAAAATGATTAAAAAATTGTTTCACATTTTCATTTATCATACTACTTTCCCTCTTAAGATCGGAAGAAGTATACCCCTACCGTACCACATTTTATAGCATGCGGCGATCCCATTTCTCGTACCGAATCGATCCGCGATCCAAGTAACCTTGGTTTGGTCCAAGGTGGGGGAATGCTCCCCAATCTCGGATTTCAACACATTTTCGAACCGTGCAACTTTTGCCATGGAAAGTGTGATTCCTATGGAGCGATTCCATCGGGAGCAATGGGCCAACATAACCCCCACACCTTCTCATGTTTGTCCGGTGTTCCTGCTGCATCCACCACCACCTTTTCAATAACATTATCCACCTCTAGCTTAAATTGGTCAAAATTTTGGGAGAATGATCGGAGATTACCTTTAACTTGAGACAGTTTCTGCCACATCATATATAACATTCCCGTACAATGTGGGAGAGTTCCGATTCAATCGAGAATGATCAATCTCTTGAACTACTTCCATGGGCGGGAAAATGAGGATCCTTATAAACATATTAGGGAATTTGATGATCTATGTGGTACTTTTGAACAACAAAGATGCACACCCGAGCTTATAAGGCTCAAGATGTTCACCTTCTCGCTTAAGGATATGGCCAAAGAGTGGCTTGTTAACCTACCACCAATTTCTAAAAGCTCATGACCGGAACTCCAAAAGCAACTTTACAAGGAGTTCTTTCCCATGCATAAGACATAAGCATTGGTTAAACAAATCCAAAATTTCCCCCAGTGAGAACATAAGACCTTTGACGCGCACACACACTCACGACACACACATACAAATACACACACACACACATACACACACACACACACTGTGCACAACAATTATTTGGGCTCCAAGTTTACACATGGGAGATTATCCCGTGTGGTCACTCACACAACCATGCACACACACAGGTAAATTATACTGCTAAAATCTCAAATCTGGTATTTTTTTCTAACGAAAATAAAAAAAAATTTTAATATATGTTTTAAATTTTTGGGTCACTACATAAATAAAAAGAACATAATCCGAATTATCCCTAACACAAAGAAATGAGAGCACATCTAATAAATCCTAAACTCTCAAAAGAAAAGTGCCTAGGGCACTAGAGCTAGAATTGAACAAGTTAGAATTTACAGACACTCCCATAAATCATCACCATTGCCGCCTCTGCCACCGAGCCACTTGCTCCACCATAAGGATTTTGGAAATATTCCGGGGAAGGGGGGAGGGGGGTGCATCGGGGAACTGCATGCGATAAAAAATCGCTCTAATAGCACATCATCATATCTCTATATCCCGTTAATAGTCTCCATGGAAGTCCTTAGACTCTCCGTGCAAACCTTGCTAATCCCGACCCTATCTCTATTGCTCATCCCCTAAGCTATTGAGGCACTGGTACACCTCAAACATGTCATATACATGGTTGACTTCCTCCTCGACTTGAACTCCACTCGGTCCTTCCTCAGTACGTGCCCTTTTTGATAATGAATGTATCTATGCGACACTCTTTTCTATGATAGTTGAATTGACTTTGGACGACGTAGGTTTTTGAATATCAGACGATAAAGTCTTACACCCATGGCTGGTACAAAGGCCAGCAATAAAGGTAGATAAGGGAAGACTACTAGAGGTGGAGGTGTCATTGGTAGACATGAGCATGTGATTTATCATAAGGGTCACAAAGTC
The DNA here is from genome assembly GCA_033977485.1 of Hydrangea macrophylla. Classification (NCBI taxonomy): domain Eukaryota; kingdom Viridiplantae; phylum Streptophyta; class Magnoliopsida; order Cornales; family Hydrangeaceae; genus Hydrangea; species Hydrangea macrophylla. The sequence continues at coordinate 77,838,686 of CM066984.1, read as the reverse complement.
CACCAGAATGGAGGTATCACAGATGATAAACATGAGGGTGCCATGATCAGCCTTCACAGTCTTGACAACATCGCCATAAGGATGAGGTTGACCGGGTGATAGAATTTAATGAAGGTAGAGGGGCCAACTGGTCAGAAATCCATTGTGTGGGTTGGCCAACAAATCGAGTGGCCATGTCATGGGCGTTCGGCCTTTGGTTCGTGTCCTCTAAGAATGGTATGTGGTTGGGGACATGAAGAACACCCATGAGCTCAGAAAAGGATGACACGGTGACCTGGATATAGATACTGTGAACATAGGCCTGAAAGCACGGGGGCCTGTGGCAACCACACTCGCATAAAACATTCATACCCACATCTCAATGCCCCCCCTAAAGTACTCAAGTTGGGTTCTCTATCCGCGGGTCCTAAAATTGGCTTCCAAATCAAAAGGGAAATCATCAAACACAACAGCACGCTCTAGAATGATGTTTTTTTTTCTTCATGAAATAGGTCTTATACCATTTATTTTTTATCTTAGCCCGAAACCCATCGAATTCCGTCCTAGAGGGGGTTAATTCGGACTAATTGTATTTCAAAGCACTGGACATTTCCCTGCAAAAAAGTTGAGCATTCACAATAATAAGATTATGACTAAATGGTGCAAATGTGAAGTGTGCAAGCTTATGAATTGGTACAAAAGGGATCAATGTGTGCATGCAAAGTGGGCAAAGAAAATAGTGCTTAACCTAGTCTAGGGGTTGCCTCAATGCATGTGAAAAATGCAAATGTAAATGCAAAGCTGGAGAAATGGCCTAGACAAGGGCCTTGACTAAGGAGAAGAACTCATTTGGGTAAATTATCAAACACCTAGCATGCACATTGGGTGGTGGTGCAGAGAAAAGAAGATTTGAAATACAAGACCACCCAAAAATTACTACATTATGGAGAAATCAACAAGATTCAACAATATTATACTCAACATTCTCCAAAATATAGACAAAAGTGCTTAAAATTGAAGCCCGAAAGGTTGGTAGTCAAAGTTATGCACAATATGTAAAACAACCCCAACCTAGGGTGAAATCATCCCCCAAAACATGTAAATCAAGAAGGATCATGAGGGAAAATCATACCTTGGATGAATAAAAGTGAAGATCTTGAAGATGAATGACAAAAATGGAGGATCTAAGAAGTTTGGAAATTTTTGGGGCAAGAGCTCTCAAGAGATGCATTTGAAACTTGTGAACAAATGAGCCCTAATCTCACCTTTACACCAATTTGCAGCCCCCGCGGATCGATTTGGTTATACAAAACGCGTGTAAAAATTCTTTTAAAATTCGTGGATCGATCCACGCTTTAGGACCGAATCGATCCGATTTCCAATTTTTTAGTAGAGAGTTTTAAAAAATGGACAGATCGATCCGTCCTTTGACCACGAATCGGTCCAAAATCCAATTTTGGGCAGAGAGTTCTAAAAAATGGCTGGATCAATCTGCAAAGAAAATCTGGATCAATCCGCCTATCCCCTGTAAAATTTTAACTTCCAAACATGTATGCAAGGTATGGAGGAATCAAAAATAGATGAAATGGACATGGTTAAGAACAAAAATAATGCCAAGTATTGATCATTGAACATACAAAAAAGGAGTATAGCTTACATAAGCCTACTCAACTCCAGCGTTGGGGTTTTTTAAAGGGATCAACACCAACTCAGTGTCAAATCCTTTGAGAAAAGGTTTGAGCTATTGCACATTGATCGTAGAAATTTCCCACTCTTGGGATCTTGAATCTCAATGGCTCCATGATTATAAAGTTTATGCACGATGTAAGGACCAATCCAACGAGATTGTAACTTATCCAAAAATAAGTGGAGCTGTGAATCGTACAAAAGTACTTTGTTACCAACCATGAATTGCTTTCGTACAATGTGGTTGTCGTGAAAAGCCTTGACCTGTGCTTTGTACACTTTCGAACTCTTGTAGAGTTCACTCCTAATCTCATCCAATTCATCAAGTTTGAGTTTTCTGATCTCATAACTCTCATCAACATTGAAATTGAGCTTAATCATCTCGGTGCTCAAGTTCGTCAGGCAAATGATAAGCTTTCCCATCAACCAAACGATAGGCGGACATTCCTAGGTTTGTCTTATAGGCTGTCTGGTATGCCCAAAGCACATCAGATAGCCTTACAGACCTATACTTCTTAGATGGATCAACCCTCTTTTTGAGAATTCCCTTAATTTTCCTATTGGCCAATTCGGCTTGGCCATTGGTTTGGGGGTAGTAAGTGGTGGAGACTTTGTGAGTTATGCCATATTACTCCATCAAACGAGCAAAATGGGAATTGCAAAAATGCACCCCTTGATCACTAATTATGGCTTTGGGAGTGCTAAACTAAGATAAGATGTCTTATTTAAAAAATTCTAAGATCACCTTATGGTCATTGGTCCTAGACGGTATGGCCTCAACCGACTTAGAGACATAATTGACAGTCACCAAGATATACTCATATTGTTTGGATTTAGGGAAAGGATGCATGATATCTATACCCCAATAATCAAAACCTTTAATTACAAGGATGTGGTGTAGAGGTATCATGTTCTTCCTTGTCACTTTTCCTAGGAGTTGGCACCGGGAACACGCTTTGAAATAAGCATGTGCATCCTTAAAAAGAGTTGACCAATAAAAGCCACTATGAAACACTTTAAATGCTGTCTTTTATGAAGAGAAGTGACTACCAAAAGCTTGGTCATGACAAAAAGACAACACACTAAGAATTTCATCGTTAAGGACACAACGCCTAATGATTTGATCGACACAATACTTGAACACATAAGAATCATCAAAGAAAAATGATTGTGCCATAGTTCTCAACCTCTCCAAAACTTGATAGGAGCAAATTTGTGGTATTTGGACGATGACAAGGAAATTCACCACATCGGCATACCATGAGAGGGTTGAGACATTGAGAAATTTCTCATCCGGGAAACACTCTCTAATAGGCACGAGGTTAATATGATCATGATCAAATGTCAAACATGATAAATGATCGGCAACAACATTTTCGTCTCCCTTCTTATCTTTTATAGAGATGTCAAATTCTTGTAGAAATAGGATCCATTGAATTAGTCGCATCCTTTTTGAAGAAAAGATACTTAAGTACGACAAGATCAGTAAAGCAAGTGATGGGGGAACCTATCACATACGATCGAAACTTTTCAAGCACAAAAACTATGGCAAGTAACTCTTTTTCCATCATAGAGTAGTTGGATTTGGCACTATCTAACGTGCCACTCGCATAGTAGATGACATGGGGTATTTTATCTTCCTTTGCCCCAAAATGGCTCTAATGGCATAATCACTCGCATCACACATCAATTCGAAAGGAAGGCTCTAATCAGGAGATTGCATAATTGGTACGGAAGTGAGTAACGCCTTGAGCTTTTTAAATGCATCTTGGCACTCTTGGGACCACTCAAATGGGACATCCTTGGCTAAAGTAGGCTCATCGGCCTAGAGATCAAGCTAAAATCCTTAATCAATCTATGGTAGAAACCCGCGTGGCCTAAAAATGATCTTATGTCTTTGAGGTTCTTTGGAGGAAGGAAGGATGGAAATGACATCAATCTTAGCTTTGTCAACTTGCATTCCCTCTCTAGACACAATGTGGCCTAGCACAATCCCTTGAGGCACCATAAAGTGACACTTCACCCAATTCAGCACAAGATTCTGCTCTATGCACATCTTGAGAACTTTCTCAAGATTCTCGAGGCACTCGTCGAAAGAATCTCCAAAGACCATGAAGTCATCCATGAAGACTTCTAAAAACTTTTCCACTATATCACTAAAAATACTAAGCATGCACCTTTGAAAGGTCGTTAGTGCATTGGAAAGTCTAAAAGGCATCCTCCTATAGAGAAACGTGCAAAGGGACAAGTGAAGGTGGTATTCTCTTTGTCCTCGGGGGCTACTTCGATTTGGTTGTACCCTGAGTAACTATCTAGAAAGCATTACTGCTTGTGGTTGGCTACTCTTTCTAAAACTTGATCAAGGAAGGGCAAAGGGAAATGGTCCTTTCTAGTGATTGAATTTAACCTCCTATAATCAATACAAGCATGCCATCCCGTGGTGGGTCTGGTGGGAACTAACTCCCCACTCTCATTCTCAATAATAGTGATTCCCGACTTCTTGGGAACCACTTGGGTAGGACTTGCCCACTCATTATAAAAAATGGGATAGATTATCCCCACATCCAATAAATTGATGACCTCGGCCATCACCACCCCATTCATATTAGGATTAAGTCACCTTTGCATTTGTCATGAAGCTTTGGCTTCATCCTCCAAATAGATCTTATGTGTGCAAATATTAGGAGAAATGCCCTTCAAATCTGCGATACACCACCCAAGAGCACTTTTGTGCACCTTTAAATTTTTTATCAATTTCTCTTCTTGACAAAGGTCAAGTTGGGAAGACACAACCACTGGGAAACTCTCATTCTCACCCAAAAATGCATACTTGAGCTCGTTCGACAAGGATCCTTATACTTTGAAGAAGCCTCGTTAAGGATGACAGAGCTCGCATATAGGCACTTTTCTTCACATTGTGCCTTCACTTGATGGTGCAAAGGTCTTTGAGAAATTTTATATAGGCCAGAACTTGTTTAATCACATCCAAGAGAGGAACATTGATTTCAACTTTGCTAAACAATTTGATGTATTCATTATGTTTGTTGTTCTCGGCCTTTTTTATGAGTCTTTAAGGGAATGGACAAATTCTTGGTCCATGAAATTGGGGACTTTAGGCAAGTTCACGTCCAAGTCAACAATATTTGGGGGCAATGTGTCCCCAACAACGAGTTCGGCCTCAACTCTAACCAGATTATTTCTAAGTGTTAGTTCTAGAGGAGGCTTTTGGACCTTGTTGTCCACAATTTTTCCACTATAGAGTGTGGTGATTCTTTTAAGTGCTCTGTGGAACCATTGGAGTTTGAGGCTCCACTATTCATTTGTCCCTTAAGATTTTGGATTGTCTATGTGTGGAGCTTTCCCTTATCAACAACTTGTTGATTTTGAAGCAATTGAGCCAACTGATCTTATAATGCTTGCATAGATAGAGCATGTGAAGATTGCATCATTTGTATGGATTGCTCAAGTTGGCTCATTCTATGGGATAACCCATGATTGCTATCCTCGAATGGTTTCCTATGGGGTGTGACATAAAGATGATGTGGCCCATGATTTTGAGGTGCTTGAGGTAGTCCTTGATATGGTGGTACGGTTGTAGAGGGATGTGGGGCGGTAAGGTTGTTCCTTTGTCACTATGGTAGTTGAATCCTAGTACACTCCACCTTCCCGGAGGATTGTAGGCCTCATAAATTGTTGGACTATACCTCAGCCTAATGTTCATCCTAAGGGCATGTGCTTGCTCTAAAGCTTGGATTCGAAGAATGGGAAGCATGGGACACTCATTTGGCACGTGTTCCGAATCATGACAAATGCAGTACTTGATTTGAGCAACGGGGGTGGGCTCGATTGTCTGATAAGATTCCAAGGCTTCCACTTTCCTCATGAGTTGATAAATAGGATTGGCCTCATTAGACACTTGGTAGAGATAAGACTTACTGGAGAGACAGCTACTAGAAGAGTTCGGTCATGGGGGTTAGTAGTACCCCAACCGCGAGAAGTCTTATAAGCATATTCCAAATGAGCTTTGGCTTGCTTGGCCTTAAGAGTCAAGAAACTCTCGGAACACATGGTTTTGATTAATTGTTTGGTATTGGGGTATAATCCCCCATAACAAATGGAAATTTGACAAAATTTGTCAAAACCATGATGTGGGCATTTCTGGAGATTATCTTTGAATCTTAACCAACATTCGTGTATTGTATGTGTACTTGGTGGCCAAGAAAATTACAATTATATATACACACACTTTCCCTCTCAAACTCACAAATCTCTACCTCTCTATCTATCTTTCTTTCTCAGTAAAGAATAAACACACACACACAAACCCATATATTTATATATATATATATGGACATATTCATATTTATATATATACAAGGAGTAATTCCATTCAAGAGCTTGGATTTGGTATCCTTATCATCAGAATTTTGATTTGGGTAAACTTTCTGTTGAAATTTTATTTTTGAATTCAGTTTATATGGCTTTGTTGATATATATATATATAGAATTTTCATATATCTATATCTAAATTGTTAATGGTCCGAAAATAGCGAGCAGAAAAACTCTAACAGAAACGTGATTTCTTTATATCAAATGAAAGTTCTCGACTCCACGAGGCTTTATTTCAAATTTTAGAGGCTAATTCATAGCGGTTGCGATGAACAGTCGATTTTAAATTTTGTCGCCTTTTGGATTTTTGATAAAACCAAGAGCTATGATTTGATTCATGAAAATCTGATTTCATATTTGAAATCTATATGGAAAAATGAAGAGTTTCAAATATTGGAAGTCTATTTTGGTTAAGTTTTAAAAATGGCTTTTATAACAGAGCAATGAAGAAGACAATTTTCCAAAACTGTTTTAAAATAACCACATAGCCTTGCTAAGCATAATTCGGGCGAGCCGTCCGAGCGAGCGAGGACCAGCGCGAGCGGCCCGCGCGCGTGGCAGATTAGTAAAATCTCTTGTTTTCTTACACTTGAATCATACATGGACTAAGGGACCTTGCACCCTAAACATTATGAGTTGTACTTTACTTTAATAGTAGTTGTACTTGTGCTTAGAGGAGTTTTACCTCACAGATATACGCGCATTATTGTATATCAAGATTTATAACAGATTAACTAGTTTCGATTTCTATTCTGATTAATTATTCAGTCTATCCTCGGTGAATAGTAGTTCCGTATAACCCTCAATAAAGTTGTATAATATGTTAACAATGTACTTACATGTTTACATGAGCTGTGATGCTTTAAGTGTTTACTTGAGCTGATATGCCTTAAATGGTCACATGAGTTGCTATGCCTTATGTGTTTACTTGGATGATTCCAGCTTGTTCTTTTAAACTGACTTAATAGCATGCTTTGATAATTTGTCTTATGAAATATTGAATATGTCTGGATGCTTAGAGCCCGTATATGTCATAACATTTCATAAGCATGAGCATAAGCATGAACACAAAAATCATGAAAATGATTTTAGGATGAAAGACCTTAGAGGCTTTTGATTTTGAAAAGGAAGATCGCAGAGACTTCTAGGTTTTGAAAAGGGAAGACCTTAGAGGCTTCCATGCATAAAACCCTCTAGGAGGGATTTTGTTTTTGAAAATATAGAAATCTCGAATTTGTGGGTAGGTGTGTGAGATGGGTACCACTAGGAACTCGAATTGTAGGATGTGTTGCAAGAAACCCCCGTAATGTGAAGGCTAGGCCTCCGTATAATTCGTAAGGCCCAAAGTCCCACATGTTTGAGGCTAGGCCTACGTAGACGGGAAGCCCATGATCCGGGTAATGATATTGATGATCAAGAGTGAGTGTTTGAAAAGGGCATGAAAATCATTTTCATGGATGACATTGGCATTCATTGTACTCGCGCATGTTATATAACAGATGTTATTGTGTGGTTATATGACTATACGAGCCTTTTGGCTTATGAACTATAAAGCCTCTTTTTCAGGTGACTTGAGTTAGAGCAAGGCCTGGAGTAGAGTTTACTCGTGAAGACCCCGTTTGGGGAAGAAATTGTGAGATCATGATACTTTGTATTCTTAAAAACCTTGGATTTTTATTTTAAGAGTTTCTAAAGTTTGAGAAAAAGAAAGTATATCATTGTATTACTTTCTGATATGCGAAACCAAACTGTAGTTTCTACTTAAAGAAATATAATCTGAAGTTTGTGAAGGAGATTGAAAAATGTTTATCAAATCTATATGTTTTCTGTTGCACTGTTCATTTGATGAACCGATAAAGAGTTTCTGTTAATGTCTTTTAAATTGACAAGCAAAGCTTTTCAAAAGACTAGTTTAATGCTTTCCGCGATTGTTTAATCAGATTTGTTAATCTTTAAAGATTTTGATTTTCCATCAAAAAATTTCAAAAGGATATTCTATGCTTCCGCAGTAACCCTCAGAGTCTAGGACTCGGGGCATTGTTAAATGGTATCAAAGTTTAAATAATTCAGGGCTTTGGAGTTTAAATGATTTTAAAGTTTAAACTCTTATTTTTCTAAAGAGAAAGTTTTCAGATAAGTTTCAGGTCTAGGAATTGAAATATTACAAGTATGTTTAGTTCTTTTGCCTTTTTATTATTATTTTATTTCAACCGACACACCGTCGCCGAGACCCGTGGCTGGGCGGGGCGGAGCGCTACAGATGGTATTAGAGCTTACGGGTCGAATACTTCGGAACGCCAGGTTATGTGCTCATGTTGATTGAGAAATTGTTTTGTTGACATGTTAGTCGATGACTTGAGAAACGTGTTATCATGTACTAACATGTTACTTGATAACTTGTGATGCGCTGTTTAAAGTTTTAACTGCACGTATCTTTGAGAAGATTAATTGAGCATGTTTACATGCCTGTGGGACTATGTGATATAACATGCTATGTTATTTAAGATGCTTATATGCTTACATGTTTAGTTAAGCGACAAGCATGCTAGAAATATTTCTTTCTACGAATATGTTTATGCCGTTATGCATACTAGTGAGACGTGTACACGATTGTGTTATACCCATGAGTGCGGCTTGACTTAGATTCTTGTGTTAAATGGGTAGTGAGAGCATTTGTGTAATTCCTATGCCCCATATTTCAAGAGTTCGGCTATAAGTGACTTCTTAACTTTTTGGAATAGTCTCTCCTTTGGGTTAGACCTTGGTACTCCTTATTCTTTGGGAATTCTTTTAAACGGTTGAATTCACTCCTTTATGAATTAGGTATGCTTGCCTTTACGGATACTTACCGTTTGATTTTGATGACTGGTTACGTCAGTGGAGCTTCTTGGTGTGACTATCATTCTGTGTTTGTGTTACTCTATGGAATCTTTGAGGATTATTATAAAGATGTTTGAGAAATATCATTAAAGAAATGTATAGGGAACATCGTAATATACAATTATATATGCTATGAGCACAAGAAATTGAGAGAGCTAGCACATGAGGTGGAGCATAAAGTGCATTTACTATTTTGCTTAGACTTGGTCCTAATAAGTATTTTGTGGTTCACACATGGGGAGCATTAGTCTCTGCTTCAAACTTGGGTTATGCGATGTGACGTGTACATCGGGATATGAGTTGAGTATATCGGGAACCGACGATAGCGTCGTTGGAGATATTAATCAGTTGAGATTAGTACATTTTTGTGGATATTTGATGGTTGAGGAATCTCTCAACCTATCTAACGGTATATCCTACGGTATTATTATACGACGTGGTATTTCAGTATTCCTTTATATTTTTTGTTTATGGTTTATGGTATATAGATGCAAAATCTCTCATCTTGCATTATGGAGTATTCTAGTACGGAGTTATTATGACGTATTCTAATACGATGTATATGGATGGTTGAGGAATCTCTCAACCTATTAACAGAATTATTTCAAGACATATTCTATTACGGTGTATATGGGATGGTTGAGGAATCTCTCAACCTTTATATGGTGTTATCATATTACGGCATATATGAACGATTGAGGAATCTCTCAACCTGTATTACGATAGATGTTGGAATCTGAGAATTGAATCTCGTTTGGAATTTTGAGAAATGGTATTTGAGGATAGGATACTAGATTTGTGAAAATTACTTCAAAGGAGATGAAGTGTTATGACTTCCTTTGCGTAAGGTTCTAACGATCTGACATTTCAGGAGCTCATAAATGAATATCCGTGTTGTAAGCCAGAGTGTGAAACATTCTTTGGACTGCGTTGCGATTACTTTTTAACCAGATGACCTTACTTGAATTTCGTGGACGAAATTCTTTTAAGGAGGGTAGAGTGTAGTGACCCAGAAATTTAAAGCATATATTAAAATTTATTTTTATTTTCATCAGAGAAAAATACCAGATTTGAGATTTTAGTAGTATAAATTACCTGTGTGTGTGCATGGCTGTGTGAGTGACCACACGAGATAATCTCCCTTGTGAAAACTTGCAGCCCAAATAATTGTTGTGCATAGTGTATGCGTGTGTATTTGTATGTGTGTGCCATGAGTTTGTGTGAGTGTGTATTGTGTGTATGTACTTGGTGGCCAAGAAAATTACAATTATATATACACACACCTCTCCTCTCAAACTCACAACTCTCTACCTCTCTATCTACCTCTCTTTCTCAGTAAAGATAAAACACACACACTCCCATATATTGATATATATATATATGGACAGATTCATATTTACATATATACAAGGAGTAATTCCATTCAAGAGCTTGGATTTGCTATCCTTATCATCAGAATTTTGATTTGGGTAAACTTTCTATTGAAATTTCATTTTTGAATTCAGTTTTATATAGCTTTGTTGATATAGATATATCTATAGAATTTTATATATCTATATATATATATAGTTAAGGGTCTTAAAATAGCGAGTAGAAAAACTGTAACAGAAACATGAATTCTTTATATCAAACGAAACGTCTCGACCCTACAAGGCTCTACTTCAAATTTTAGTGGCTAATTCATAGCGGTAGCGACGAATGGTCGATTTTAAGTTTTGTCGCCTTTCGGATTTTTTGATAAAACCAATAGCTATGATTGATTCATGAAAATCCGATTTCATATTTGAAATCTACGCAGAAAAACAAAGAGTTTCATATATTGGAAGTCTATTTTGATTAAGTTTTAAAAATGGTTTTTATAATAGAGCAACGAGGAAGACAACAATGTAGTCTGGCGCACGACTCGCGTGCATGACCCGCGCTAGCGTCACGTGGCCCGGGCACATAACCACGCAGTTTTTCTGAAGCTGTTTTAAAATAACCACGTGGCCTTGCTAAGCATAACTCGCGCGAGCGAGGTCCCGCGCGCGCGACCTTAGGCAGTTTAGTAAAATATCTTATTTTCTTATACTTGAATCAGAAATGGGCTAACGAACCTTATACCCTAAACTTTAAGAGTTGTACTTTAATTTTATAGTAGTTGTACTTGTGCTTATAGGTGTTGTACCTCACTGATATACGCGCAGTATTGTATATCGAGATTTGTAACAGATTGAACAGTTTCAGTTTCTGTTCTGATTAATTATTCAGTCTATTCTCGGTGAATGGTACTTTCGTATAACCCTCAATAAAGTTGTATGATATGTTAATAGTGTACTTACATGTTTACATGAGCTGTGATGCTTTAAGTGTTTACTTGAGCTGATATGCCTTAAATGGTTACATGAGTTGCTATGCCTTATGTGTTTACTTGGATGATTCCAGCTTCTTGTTTTAAACTGACTTAATAGCATGCTTTGATAATCTGTCTTATGAAATATTGAATATGTCTGGATGTCGAGAGCTCGCATATGTCATAACATTTCATAAGCATGAGCATAAGCATGAACATGAACACGAAAATCACAAAAATGATTTTGGGATGAAAGACCTTAGAGGCTTTCGATTTTGAAAAGGAAGATCTCAAAGAATTCCAAGTTTTGAAATGGGAAAACCTTAGAGGCTTCCGTGCATAAAACCCTCTAGGAGGGATTTTGTTTTGAAAATATAGAAATCCTGAATTTGTGGGTATGCGTGTGAGATTGGTACCACTAGGAACTCGAATTACGTGATGTACTGCAAGAAACCCTTGTAACGTGAAGGCTAGGCCCAAAGTCCCGCACATTTGAGGCTAGGCCTACATGGACGGGAAGCCCGTGGTCCGGGTAATGATATTAACGATCGAGAGTGAGTGTTTGAAAAGGGCATGAAAATTATTTTCATGCATGACATTGGCATTCATTGCACTCATGCATGTTATATAACAGATGTTATTGTATGGTTATATGACTATATGAGCCTTTTGGCTTATGGACTATAAAACCTCTTTTTCAGGTGACTTGAGTTATGGCAAGGCCCGGAGTAGAGTTTACTCGTGAAGACCCCGTTTGGGGAAGAAATTGTGAGATCGTGATACTTTTATTCTTAAAACCTTGGGTTTTTATTTTAAGAGTATCTAAAGTTTGAGAAAAAGAAAGTATATCATTGTATTACTTTCCTATATGCGAAACTAAACTGGAGTTTCTATTTAAAAAAAATTATATTCTAAAGTTTGTGAAGGAGATTGATAAATGTTTATCAAATCTGTATGTTTTCCGCTGCGCTGTTGTTCATTTGATGAACCGATAAAGAGTTTCTGTTAATGTCTTTTAAATTGACAAGCAAAGCTTTTCAAAAGACTAGTTTAATGCTTTTCGCGATTGTTTTAATCAGATTTGTGAGTCTTTAAAGATTTTGATTTTCCATCAAAGATTTTCAAAAGGGTATTCTATGCTTCCGCAGTAACCCTCAGAGTCTAGGACTCGGGGCGTTGTAAAATGGTATCAAAGTTTTGAGGTTTCAAAGTTTAAATAATTCAGGGCTTTGAAGTTTAAATGAATTTAAGTTTAAACTTTTATTTTTTTAAAGAGAAAGTTTTCAGGTAAGCTTCGGGTCTAGGACTTGAAGCATTACAAGTATGTTTAGTTCTTCCGCCTTTTTTTTATTATTTTATTTTAACTGACACCCTATCGCCTGGACCCGTGGCAAGGTGGGATGCTACAATTTATCTTGTGGATGTTGGTTTAGATATTTGGATATTGTGGATGTTGTTTAGATGCTTTTATATCTTGGTTTGGTTGGTTTTCTTAGGGATGGTGTTGGATATGTTGGTTATATATTGACTATTTGGCTAGGTTTGTTTTTGTATCTTGTCCCAATGTCAGTATTTATTTTTTCTTATCTCTTTTCTCTCTTTGATTTTGTTTGTTGGTACTAACATCGACAGATACAACTATTTACTGCTTACTCGCATTGCTTGTTCTCCGACAATTTTGTTCCTCCCCTAACTTACTTGTTTGTCTTCTTTTCATTAAAGACAGTGCTCGGTTTTAGTTGGGGTTGTGCGATGTGCATTCATGAATACCTTTCTTTGCATTTTTGCATTTCGTATGTAGTGGTAGTCCCATTATCTTCTTTGCAAAAAAAAATAATAATAATGATTTTGGGCATTGTCCCGTGTTTCCAATGATTGTCGCATAGTTGCCCCATTCTAATGTTGAGCAATGACGCTTGTCTTGAGTTTTCTTTTGATATTAGTATATGACACTCGTTGAATCCTATTAGTCCCATAACTATCGTGATTATTGTAAACTTCATAAATTTCAAATCTTTGACTTGTGGCATGTTTGCATGATTACTTGTGATATAAGATGGTGTTTAATACATTCATAACCCGAGAATTTTTTGAAACACTCGGGGTGACTTTTACCTTGTGAGATTTTGAGCCATTCTCCATTCTTGAGTATTACATACACTAATTCTCTCTTGATGAAAAGCATATCACAGTCGTTGTTAATCTCATTATCTTTGTTTTGATTGTGCATTAGAGGAAAATCTTTTGAAATGTAAAATTCTTGCTTGCCGTCACTCTAGTGGAGAACAAATGATCACAATATCCCGAGTAAAGGATTTTAGGCCCCTTTTTCACCATGTGTCCGCATTTTCCCTTCATACCACCCCACTACCCTAATGCCTATAAATAACCCTTTTCTTTTGTTTAAAGTGCGTTCTTGGGAAGTGGTTGTATGAAGACTTCATGAGTGTAATTCGAAAAGAGATCGAGTCATGATTGTTGGGAGAGTACTAACAAAAAAAGTAGCTCCGAAAAGAAATGAAAAAGAAAGGAAAGAGCAAAATAGAAAAAGATGAAAAAGAAAAGAAAATAAGAACCTTAAACGAATAAGTACTTCTCCATTTGTGATTCAAAAGAAGACGTTTGTTCTGACTTATCTCTAGTATTGTTTAGTACTTATGTGACCTCTTGAACTCAAGTTTGTTCCCTGAACACTTCTTTTTTCCCATTTCCTATACCACAGTACCCTCATCCATACTTTAACCGTACTCTACCCTAATTGATCCTCGGAAAATTGTGATTCGGAGTTGAGACAAATGTGACAAAGAGTTAAGAACTTTATTTTACTTTTCTAATGCATGGTATCCTTCATGAGATTAATTTTACCCGTTTTAAAAAGTTTTAACATTCTTCATACTTGACATGTGCATGGCTTTGTATTCCATTTTCCACTCTTTGCCCGTATGTCACGAGTGTATTACCCAATTTGAGTGTTTTATTTGTGAGAGTAATACCGGTGATACTTGTGTTGAAGCGTGTTGTTGAACAAAATCCGGTTAATGAGAGCATTGCACCGTTTAGTTACTTGTAGTCATGCATCTCACACAACACACTCATCTAAGAGTTGGAATGAATGAAGTTTTCTAATAATCTTGATAGTTTGTGAACTCTTAGGAACTCGTGGGCCATTTGCTAAAATCTTTTGAGAATCTTGTGACTTTGTTGAGTGTTGACGTTAGATAGTGGGAAAATATCATGAGAAAATTTTCATGTCATTCTGATAACCCTCCGGAGACAAAACTCTGCCTCTACGGGTAACCTAGAGGATTAACGGCTTATTGCATTTGCTCAATGCAATTGTGTTCCCCACGAAAACGGTTTATCATTCATTTTAAATAAATAATTACACAAGGTTATTCTTCGATCACTTGGTCATCTACTTTGTTGCTAAGAGACTAGCAACATGCTAGTTGGGGGGGGGGGGGGGGGTGTGATTAGCGTTCAATGTTGCATTTGTGTCCTTATGATTTGAACATATTGGACATAGCTTATCACCTAATCAGAGAGATTTAATGGATAAATTTTGCTTTTGTTAATCCTCTTTGTTATTCACGCTTTACTAATAAAAATCTCTTTCTTGTAGATTTTAGGAGCTCGGTAGAAGATTGGAACCAAGAACTTTGGTTTTGATCCCAAAATGGAGCAAAGATCAAGACTCTATCAGGCCGGATCAATCCAGGTTGTGAGGGAGGATCGATCTAGTGCTTTCCCAGGACCAGGAGATGGCTTCTTGGAAAGTTGGATTGATCTGGCTTTTACGCGCAGATCGATTCGAGGGTTTTGATGAACATTCTGCTTCTCTAGATTTAGATCGGATCGATCTAGCTATAAGCTGAGGATAGAGCCGGATCGATCCGCCACTACTGTTGAAGTTTCCTTCTTTTTATTTACAAGTTTGCCATTAAGTGTGGGTTGTATAAATAGATAGAGATAGATTTTTGTTAGGGTTAGCTTTTATTTTAGTTAGTTTTATAGTTGTATACCCTCTCTCTCTCTCTCTCTCTCTCTCTCTCTCTCTCTCTCTCTCTCTCTCTCTCTCTCTCTCACTTAGGTCTCCTACTTCATTGCTTTTACTTCCACCATCTACCACCATTAAGGTGTATTTAAATTCTAAAGAGAGAATATTCTTGTTGTATTGAATACCTTGGAGCTTATATTGGAATTTCTTGAAGTTTATTTGGCATTTATGATGGTTTCTTTAAGTTGGTATTATTTCTCTTTCCTTCTCATTAATATTTATGTTTTTGTATCCATGAGTGGCTAGATCATGTAGGTTGGGGATCAAAAATCCATCATTGGACCACTTAAGCTCTAGTGTAGGATTTCTTTGCTTTGTAGTGTTTCTAGGGTTCCTATTTGTAGGGTTTGAATTTCTAAGACTTCACTTATGATGTCTAGCATCACAAGTTGTTAAATCCTTGATGTCAAATCTCTCTTCATGTATTTCATGAAAGTTTCTATCGAACATTGTAGGTAGACAACCACATGTTTGATAGTTTACCTCAATGAAATTCTCTACTCTAGAAAATGCTACAAACATTGGGTCCATTGTTGTTTGGTCCAAGGTGGGGGATTGCTCCCCAACCTCTATCTTTCCATTTGAAAAACCCCCTTGCTAATTAAACTTAACTTTGATTAAAGTTCACTTTTTTACATTATAAATAGCCATTGTAGTATAATTAGTGTTGATTGAATCTCTTCAAAAAGAAGAAAAGTCGTGGTTTTCCTTTTTAGTTTGCTAATTTCTCATCGCATAGTAATTGGTTATTAAGCTTCCATAATCATTGTTGCACTCCAATCCTTGTGGACTTGACACCCTACTTCCAAAATATTACATTTTTAAAAGGGTTAACAAAGAACTTAATTTTGACGAAATCAACGGCCTAGTCCGAAGACTACTAGCTTAATCAACTGTTGGGACAAATAATGCCTGAGTATAGAAAGCCCTGACTCGTCAGTCGTTGGTCACTATGGATCCGATTGCCTTAATAGGCCTTACACCATTCCTCTCTTTACATCAAATCCAGACTATGCAATGCATGCTGACACAATGTCGTGAAGTCCACGTGTTCACAATCATCTACTTGGTAATTACATTAACGACACAGCATGTGCATTATACAATCAATGATTATTATACTAAGTCCCTAACTTGATCATAGTTGTGGTTACATGCTCATGTTCATGGCAATAATCCATACTTCTTATTTACAAAGCTACAACAAACAATACCATATAGATAAAACCCTTTACATGCTCATGTTCATGGTAGTATAATCCAAGCACAATCAATCACAATAATACTGGAAATAGAACTTCATATAACATATTACAAAAACATAACATGAGGTTTGTACAATATCACAAATATTATATACATATATATATAACAAGTACTACACGCACACATATGTATAGACAAATCACATATAAGTACTCTTGTAGATCGTATGCATATTGGGAGTGAGGTTACAAATACTCACACTGATATCTTAACTCGTAAGCATCCTCAAATGATGATCGGAACAAGGTTCCTACAAAGCATGTGATAGAATAAGCGTTAAACATGAACTCTGATGTGAGGGCATAATGGTAATTTTTCCAAATATGATCCTAAACCTCAAGACAGTGATCCTTGTATCATTCTAAGTCCAATACCATTGACTAGACTTAAATCTGAGTCTATCACAGTTTTTGAGGTAAGAGGTAGGTCTTTCTATACAAACCAGGGCCCTAAACAAAAACTGTATTTTTCACCGAGTTGAAAGGTCTTCAAACTTTAAGGAAACTTTTTAGACATTATTCTCAAACTCTGGGAGCTGACCGCATAATTTTCGGAGTCACGGATTATTTATTATGAATTATCGACGATATTTCATTAACAAAAAGTATCCGTAAAAGGATTTAATTACATAAATATACTCAAACATATAAAATTGCACTTGGGAATATTTTTTTTTAAAATATTTTACATTAAAACATACTCTTAGTATTTATCTCATAAGTTTCAGAGTCCGTTTGGTATTTAAAATAATTAAAACAATAGTAAAACGACATTCGGATAATTATAAAAAAAATACCAATATATAATTTTATAATTTAATAAATTATGAAACTATAAATATATAACTCATAGATAATAATATAAATTTTCCAGAATTTAAAATACAAAATAGATATTTGTTGTCTATTTTTAAAACAAAGGAAATACTTATTTATTATTTATAAAATACTAAATGTATGATAAATATATATATATATATATGTATATTTATTTATGATTATTAGGAATAAATAAATAAATTGTTAATTGTAATTAGAGAACACATTTGCTCACCCTGGGTGACGCTCACCCAGGCATCCCATTGGCCAATGCAGTGGGACCAGGGTTACTTTATTCCTAGGTCCCACTGTATTGGCCAATGGGATGCCTGGGTGAGCGTCACCCAGGGTGAGCAAAAATGCTCTCTTGTAATTATCAGAGTACTCAAAAAATTTCAAACAACTAATCACATACATAAACATAGTTTATGTATTTAAATAATACAAGTTATTATTAATTAATAATAATCAAACTACAAGGAAAATAATACTAAGAATTATTAATAATAATAAAACAGTTAATTATTCACTAAGAATAATTAGAATGTAATAATACTAATTAAATTAATAAACATAATTTTAATAAAGGGGAAATTGGAGAAAGGGTCACCAAATAAGCGAAAATTGGAGCTTAGTCCAATTAAAATAACAAAGTGGGCTTAAGGACATTCGGTTGTTTTGTGTGTCCAAAAGTCCTAAATGCCCTTGGCGCCTTGATTAATTCTCGTCATGGCACATGTGAAATTAAAGCTGTGAGTGTATACTGAAAGTATGAAACGAGTGTGGGAATCATTTGGAAAGACTCTCAAACTGTGTGTTTGAGAGTCGGAATCATTGAAACCAGAATCGAAGCTCTAAATCAAAACCCTAAATCGAATCATTTTGCGGAAACAACTACTGATCGTAAGTTGAAACTACAAGCATTTGTGGAGAATCGTTTTTTTCGAGATTTGCCTGCTTAAAAATGGTGCGATTGAAAAGTAAGTTTTTGGTTTTAGGGTTGAGTTTAGGAGTATGAACTGTGGTAGCGTAATTTTTCGTGATTTTGTCAAATTTTATTCATGTTTTCGAGTTTCTGAGTTTCATATTGATATTGTTAGAGGAATTTTACTTATGATTGTTTGTGGATAATCTGCTATAGTCTGAAACGAAAATATTAGGGTTGAGTTTAGAAGTATGAACTGTGCTAGCCTAATTTTCCACGAGTTTGACAAATTTTACTGATTTTTCGAGTCTCTGAGTTTCATATTGATATTGTTAGAGGAATTTCACTTATGATTGTTTGTGGATAATCTGTTGTAGTCTGAAACATAAATATTGGGATGATTTTAATTATTTTTAGTTTTGTTATGGTTCTGAGATACAGTATATAATTGACTGTTGGAGTAACGATTGAATAAGCTTTTCTGAGATACTAGTATTTAGAGGTATTTCACTTATTACTTACGTGATATTGTTAGTGTATGCGTTGTGCTATACATATTGGTACTGTTAGAGTTTTGATATTTGTTATATTCTAACCTATGACGGTCTGCTTATAAGTATTGCTGCTATATTTGTGCTATACAAATTACATATTAGGAGAAATTCCACTCATCAATGAAATATGAATTTCACTTATGATTGTTTGTGGTTAATATCCTGTAGATTGTAGTCTGCAACTTAAGTATTGGTATGATTTCATTATTTCTAGAATATAATCGACTGTTGGATTAATGATTTTATTCAACAAGATTGTCATAGAGTAGCATTTAGAGAAATTTCACTTATTTCTTACATGATACTATATATGTTGTTGCAGGAAAAGCAAACAGACAGCTAACTCCCAGCAGTCCTAAAAAAAGGGCAAAAGTGAATAGTGAATTAACTCGTAGCAAAAGCAAACGAAGATGTATTAGTCTTAGAATAAAAGGAAGGCGAAAGAGTCAATCAGCTTCCAAAAAACTTATCAAACAAGCAAGGAAGCGCAATGGGTTGTATACGGAAAATTACTATTTGCAATATAGGTCAACTTTGTGTAGTACCGCATGTCTTATAGCAACTTTGAAATTGAAGGAAAAGCATATTAAGCTGTTGAGAACAACACCTTTTTGGAACTTTTTTAAGCAGTTCATTGATAAGAAAGTTGAGTATGACAAGAGTCATGATGAGGTATCGTTGCTTATATTACAAGCGTATAGGAGAGATCGTAGAAAGTTTGAGATAGGTGGAAAGCTAATGATGATTGATGAATCAGACATTGGACTGATTTTTGGGATTCAGTCGGGGCCGATAAGGATGTCTTCTTATAGTTATGGCCGAAAACCGACAACTCCTTTTGTTGAGAGAAGGTTTCCTGATGATAGAAGGTTAACTTTAACTTACATACAAGATGTTTGTAAAGTTGCATTGGCTGGCAAGACGAAAGATGATGTTGAAGATGTTGTGAGGTTACTATGCCTTCACTTAGTGCTGTCTCTTTTGTTTACAACTTCTGGCAATACTGTGAAATGGGGGTTCTTTCCATACATTGAGGACATTGAGAGCATGAATATGTATTCATGGGCGTCAGCAATTAAGGATGAACTAATAATAGGAATAGAACGGTCAAGGGATCGGACGAAAGTCAGTGGATGTGTACTTGTATTATAGGTATTAGCTGTTTAGAATGCAATTTATTTGGTTTTTGGTTTTATTATTGTTTAATATTAGACTAAAAAGTTTAAAAATTTCAATCGTAGTACTGGCTTTTGGAACACACCAATTTAATGGATCCATCAGTCGACAATTTAGCTCCGAGGTTTTTGAAGTGGGACCTGCTGAGACTGTTGAAATTTGTTAAGGACAAGAATTTATCAAGTCTGAGAGGAGTTAAGGTATGTCTTCAATTATGTTTATCATAAGTGAAATTTCATTTAGTATATACAAAACATAAGTTAAATTTCACTTAGTATGAAGCATTTTAAGTGAACATTCATTTGTTATATGTACATCTGATATGCTGTCTAAAAATACTAATTGCAGGTTTCATCTGAACCGTTAAAAATGACTGAGAAAGAGATAAAATTATATGGAAAGCATGGGATTCAGTTGTTGGCTGGGAAGAAGGAAAGTAGTAGTTCCTCTGATAGTGAAGAAAATGGAAGTGAAGATTCACAAGGTTCATCAGGCGAGTCAGCCGATGACGAGGCAGAGTATTCAGATGAAGGCTTGAAAGAGGAGTTGAAAGAAGGTAGGAGGTGTGAAAGCCGTGATGATTCGGATGGAAGTTGGGGAGCACGTATCAGCCAATATGTGTTGAAAAAGAGACTAGGCAGTGATGATGGGGTAAGAGTTAGGGACCATGATTACAACTCAGATAGTAATTGCAAAAAGATTGATAATGATTTTGTACAAGAGATATGTGGGCAGGATAAAATGGACGGTAGTGCCAATGAAGTTTTTGGTACTGCAGAGGACAACATAGAGGTAAAAGGAAGTGAGAGTCCACAAAAAACTTGTGATATTGGAGTTGATATTGATGACAACGAAAGAACGGACTGCAATGAAAAAAGCAAGAGTATGAAACAGAAACTTGAAGATGCAAAGTCTGAGATTATGAAGTTGAAGAAAAAGAATAAAAGATTGCAAGAATCCGTGGAATATGAAGTAGGCGATTTGAGGGCTAGAAACATTGATTGCATCCAGAAAGTTGAAGATGTATTGCGGTCAAATGCAGAGATAGGATATCTACTTTGGCAGAATCTTAGAGAAATGCAAGAGTTGAAGGACGAGTTGGCGACAAAGGATGAACGAATTAGATTGATGAATGAAAGGGTAAAATACCTCAATGGTGTGATTGCTTCCAGTGAAACTCAAGTTGCGGATTTGTTGGTGCAAACTAATGGAGAGTTGTTTTGTGATGGATCTGAATCACCATAGACTCCTGAAGACCCTAAAATTTAGGCAGTTTTGAACCTTACGGTGAGTCTGGACAGAGCAAAGAAGAATGAAAGGTGTGCACTAGATATGTGTGATAGTTTAGAAAAGTCAAAATCGGAAAAATATCAGAGATTGGAAACTAAGTATAAATATGTTGGAAGGAGAAATGCTGAACTTGAGAAGAGGTTGCTTGATTTTGAGGTTGAGATAATATCACTTCAGGTATACATAAAAGGATTATAATTTCACTTTGTAAATATGTTGTGTATAATTTCAATTACAATATATCATTTGTGGTTGCAGGGTGTTATTGCGAAGAAAGACCTAGAAAAATCTGGAACAGATATCGACAAAGACATGAAGGATGTGAACAGTGAAAAGACACCACATCAGGTACATCAACCAAGAAATTCACTATATGTATATATAAGTTGTATGATCATTACATTAAAATTGTAAAAACACTGCAAAAAAGTTGTATGGAGAAGAAAGTGAATGAAAATCAGCAATCCATGACTCAGTCAACCCCAGAAATGAGAAGTTTGAAACGAAAAGGAGCAGTGCGTATCAAAAGATCATATTCATTCTTTAGAAGGTTAAAGGTGCGCTCTCGGAAGAAAAAGAGACTGAAGGAGTTTGTCTATCCTTCAAATAAGATTGCGAAAAAGCTGAAGCAGGATAAGGAGAAGAAGGATGATGAAGACGATGGGAATAAGCTGAAGCACAATAAGGAGAAGAGTGATGATGCAGAAGATGAGAATGTAACGGGGAATGTTAAGAATACAGTCCAGCCTATAATCTTGGATCTAGACACGATGTCAACTCTAGGGACACATCAGAGAGACATGTTCATCATACCAAGTGAGAAACGTTTCAAAGTCTTTCATTATCTAGATAAGGTTGATCAAGAAATGCTTCATTCCATATATATGCTTGATAGAAGGTACTTGCATTATTTGAGGTTATTTTTACTCTGTGTTTAATTTGATTTTCAGTTAAATAAGTCTGATTCCCATTGTTTTTCATGCAGTGGAGCAGTTTACAAGCCCGAGGATGGAGTTGATTATGTTACACTAAAAGATATTGTTGACATAATCCATGAAAAATCTCTTCCAAACAATGTAAGAATTAAAAGTAAAATCAGTTTCAATTATATTTTAAAGTCGTTTCTAGCAAGTTTCTTACATTTCTTAAGTGCAATCTGTTTTTTGTGTTTCTTAAAAATTTGGCTTAGAGTTGTACTTAAGTTAAATTTCACTTAGAGTTGCACTTAAGTTAAATTTCACTTACCATTCATATATGATAAGTGAAATTTGACTTAATATTTTTGTATGAAGGAAATTTGGCTAATCAACTATCTTTGTTTTTTTGTTTTGTTTAATGTATCAAAATATTATAGTCTAACGTGATCTCCATACCTCAGGTAATTGATGCCTATGCTGAACTTCTAATGCTAGGACAGGAGGTCAAAATTGTTGAAGATGTCATATCGACTAGTAGTGGGAAATCGTACATTTTCAAAAGCTTAACTCTGGTAAGCATTAGTTGTATAGACAACTATACTGTACAAATAATATAGTGTATGGTAATGGTTTGGATACTATTTGTGATAGGACGCAATAAGGAAAGAGGATTCTGTTTTCCTCGATAAGTTTGTTGATCAGCCACTTTCGAAAACAGCGGGTACAGTGCAATATGGAGTGTTTCCTCTTCTGTGTAAAGGGAATTCTGAGGTTGCAAATCACTGGGCTTTGGGAGTATTAGATCGCTATGAGAAGAAATGGCAATTCTACAATTCATTTATGTCAAGAAATAGGAGAACAAAGGATCCATATCTCAAAGACCTTCAACTCATGGTCATCTCACTGTCTATACAGAAACATTGTGTAATCATTTTATCAATCTTTTTGAATTGTAAAGTGCTTTTAACCTACATTATTCATTTGCAGATTGATTATGAAAAAGATTACTCCAAGAGGAAACTAGCTGGAAGAGACGAGTTTGAAGGTTTAGACTTTGAAACAACAGTGGAGGTTGTTGACGATTGCCCACAGCAGCAATCCAGAACGTGGGTAACGTTGGACTCTGTTACCAATTATTGTTGACATTTTCTGAATGAATTCTAACAGGTTAATATTCTTTGAAATGCAGGGTAGACTGTGGAGTAATTGTGATTGCATTGATGGAGGATATATTGGAACAGGTAGAAGTCAGAAATGAATGTGGTGCGATGAAGTTTTGAGCACATATAATTCATAGGCTACTGAACACTCCAGGCAGATCTTGGAGCATGAAGCGATTGATAGAGAAGCAGAGACAATTGGAGGAATGTCCGTCATTTAGGTTAATTTGATCGCAGGAATAGGCTGATTTGTTTTTGGGGGAAGTGTAATTGATTAGATGTTGTTATGGCAATCTGTGATTAGATTTTGTTCTGGTAATATGAAAGTGCAAACTTTTGTACTGAATATTTTTGGTAATCACTCTTTTGGTAATGGGTACAGTGAATGTGAATAGTTAATGTTGGTGGTGATTAGTGAATGTGAATAGTTATTGTTAGTAGACTTCTTTTGTATGAGTTTCCATGTGCATTTTGAATTATTCTCAATGATGATTATGATATAAAAAAGAGTTCAGTTTATTGCAGTTAATTAAAGATATGAAATGTTGAAGGTATTGTTAAATAAGTTATGTGAAATTTAACTTAAGATATATCTTTCATTTTTTTTAAAAACTACTGATGAATAAACAATTGTTGCTATGTCCCAGTTTCAATTATATGGAATGTTGATTATATCATTCAGGCATCACAACTAATACTCGCTTCACCTTCCTCACGAGCTCTGCATCATTATAGGTTCATTTTTAATTCAAAACAATCGCACTAATCGTATTACTGAATTGTATGGAAGTTATGTGAAATTTCTCTTTGGATGTATGCTACATAATATCCAAACCAAGTATTTACACATACAAATACTGATGTGTTTGTTTGGTGAGTTGCACATAAGGATGATGCTTAAGAATTAGTTACTGCTCTACATCTCATTCTGTATCCAATATCATAATAGAAATATAATTTTACTTATGATACTGAACAGATAAAGTAAGAGAAATGAACACATTTTATTCCATTGAAGTCTAAATAGTGAATGATAATTCTATTGAACACATACAAATACTGATGTGTTTGTTTGGTGAGTTGCACATAAGGATGAGGCTTAAGAATTAGTTACTGCTCTACATCTCATTCTGTATCAAATATCATAAGAGAAATTTTACTTAGGATACTGAACAGATAAAGTAAGAGAAATGAACACATTTTATTCCATTGAAGTCTAAACAGTGAATGACAATTGCATGATCAACCAAGGTTTAATTTGTGTTATTATTTCAAACTTTTATTTATAGAATTGAAACTTCATAGTGGCTCTTTGAAAGTTTTCTTGTTATGATATCCAACAACACCACACCTACCACACTTTCTCTTTCTCACAACACCTCCTTCAAATTTGGATGGGATCCTATTTTTCTTTGGCCTTCCGGGTTGTCTTTTGGTTTGTGGTGGTAGGACAAGTGCATCTTTAGTACTTTGTGGTGGTGGAGGTTTTTCAACTGTGACTATGGGGTAGATAGGATGTTCATAGCTCTTTTGGTAACTCCACACGTGAAAGTAACTCTCCACGTGGTCTCTTACGTCCTTGCCACTGCTAATTAGGATGGCAGCAACGTGTGAACACGGGAAACCTTTCAACTGCCATTGGTAACATGAGCACGTGCGTAATTTGAGGTTAACAAGAACCGATGGATGGGAGTGAACTTCATAAACTGTTTTCGAGGATTGGCTGACTAGCCATGATCTGCAATCTTTCACAACCTTTTGCCATAAGTCTTGAAACTCGGGGCAGAAAGTGTCAGTCCATTTTGCGCTTTTATTTCTTCTTTGAGTCATTTGCTGCATTAGTTGTATCCTGATCTTGTCTACCATATCTGTGACTGGAAGGTGTCGAGCCTCCATAATTTGAGCATTGAATGACTCAGCTGCATTGGAGTACATTTCTCCGTATCCCTGCCCCTTAAAGTGAGCATTGGTCCACTTTTCGATCGGCAAATCAGAGATAAACCTTTGTACTCTTTCGCCACCCTCAGTTGTTAGTTTGGAGATGTGATGCAGAAATGTAGTATCCGTTGGAGCGTAAGCAACCTCTGAGAGTTATTGCACCATCTTATCTCGGAATTCCTTCTTTACTCCTCCGAGCTTCTCTTTCAAATTCATTGTCAAATGTCGTAAACAAAAAGCATGTTTACATTCTGGAAAAACGATACCAATAGCATGTACCAAACCAGGGTGTCGATCTGATATGAATGTGAATATACGATCGAAGACGAGAATTTTGCGTAATTGGTTGCAAAACCACATCCAGTTGTCCTCTTTTTCGGAAGTAACAACTGCATATGCAAGGGGGAACAGCTCTGCAACAAATAAGACATACACCATGTCTTTAAAGATTTGTAAATTTAAGAATGTATGTCAAAATGAATGAATTTGACATCGGAATGAGGCTGCAGAATCAGAAAACTGTCTGTTTTGAGAAGTTAAGTCAAATTTGACTTTACTTATTTATTTTTCATAAAGTAACATTCTGAAATAGAAAACCTGACAAACATAACACAAGCAATTTGTGGTTATTTAAAGAGGATCACTTACGTTGATTGGCATCTTTTCCGGTTGTACATAGCAAGTTCCCCTTGTACCTTGCTTTCAAGAATGTGCCGTCAAGAAATAACATTGAACAACAAAATTTAAAACCTTCTATGCATCCATGAAATGCAACAAACAACCTTTTGAAGTACTTACTGTAAAGATCGTAATCAAGCTGAATATGACTCCCAGGATTTGTCTTATTCGCTTCATCGACATACCATCGCAATTGATCGAATGATAATGTTTGATCGCCATGGATCTCTTGCTTTGCTTTTTCAACACTATACCATGCGGCGTTATATGAAATTTCTAAGCCATACTTTTTCTTCATTTGCTTCTTCACATTAATTGGTCATGTCAGAGGATCATCACGTACATCATCGAGTATAAGACTCCCAACCAAGTTGGAAGTCACTCTTGGATTCTTGTCTGTACGAAGGACAGCACCACAAGTATGATTGTTTTCCAATGTTTTAATGTAGAAGTATCCATTTGCAGTCTGTAACGTAGCATGAACTCTCCACAAGCATCCCTTTGATTCCCTCAAAGAACAAACTGCTGTCACTCCTTTTTTGTCATTCTTTAGGTAGTTGAATGTGAACCCAACTTCAATAGAATACTTTGTAAGCACATTCCGAAATTCTATAACACCTCTTTCAAATACATCACCCACGTTACATATCCCTTTAGACCAACTATTAACCAACAACACCGTCTCATTATGATGACAATACTTTGCTAGTAGATCAGTCTCAGTCCTTTGATCATTACGACTCTCAACCTCGTCAACATGATATGCATCAACTACTATACTATTCGAAGAGATTGCACTATCTTCAAAGACACATACTTCTATGTGGTCAAGTTTTAAACAATATGCTAGGGACAGCAAGTTTACCAAGTCATCATTACTGTCAAGAATGCATTTAGAGTTTCCGGGAATAGCGTAAGAAAGATGAATATGTGTATCTTGCAAATTTTTCCACTTCGAATAGACAAAGTCAAGTAAATCCAGATAGTTAGTTTCATCAGAAACTTTCAACACTGTTGTAAACTCTCCATATTTAAGGAGAAGCAAGACAGTAATATTCATTGCAGGCTACAAAAAATAAAACACCAACATTAGCAGACAGATGGTATGTTAAGTAAAATTTCTCTTACTATCCCATATATCATAAGTGAGATTTTTATGAACATGTATGACATCCAATATATAGATTACAAAAGACTGTGAATGATATTCTTAGTCAACATACGAGCAATATAAGTTGTGTTTGGATTGCGATACATGAATTTCAGTTATCATACTTTAATGTTAAGTGAAATTTCACTTAACATACATAATTTTGGATTCCAAGACCACCACACATTCAATGACATTTTCTCTGAACATATAAACAATGTAAGTAGAAGCTAAGTGTAATTTCAATTATGATGATACAATTGATGAGAAAATTAACAAAATTTTCATCGAAAAAGGACAGAGAATTAACAAAATCTACTGGAACTGGATTGTATTAAGCTACTTGTATATATTGCAATGAATGTAACTGTTATCCATGAGAACGAAGCAAATGCATATACAATTTGACTCTAATCAGTGAAGCTGGAAACATTAGGTTGAAAACATAAAGAAATGGATTGAATCTGTAATAGTTAACGAATTGGTGATTGAACCTGTATGGAATCGCGATCTATGATTTTAAGATGATGAACTCGCGATCTATGATTGATCTGTGATGAACTCGCGATCTATGATTGATCTGTGATGAACTCGATTTTTATGATTGAGAATGATGAACTCGATTTTTATGATTGATCTCGATGTTTCTGTGATGAACTCGTCTTGTATGATTGAGAATGATCAATCGAAGAGAGATGCAGAAGATTGAGATCGCTAATCAGTCTAGAGATGAAGATTTAGGTCATCGTTGAAGATTGAGAGAGACAGAGTGTTCGTTAGGACTGTTTGTTTGGAAATTGATGAAATAAGGGTATTTTGGTCAGATGAAAAAAGTAAAATGGATTTGAAAAGTGAAAGTTGAATGTTGTGGATTGTAGGTAAATGTGGGCTTGGGCTTTTGTCCTAATAGAGTTTTTTGTTAATGGGCTGTCTTTTAATTCAAGTATGTCCAATCTTAAGGACCTTATGCCAAGCCTCCCTTTAATAAAACAAGATTAACATAATAATTAAGATTATAAAAATACTACAGAAACCCACGTGTTGACCTGAACCGACCCGGTTATAAACTGGCTATCCATTCACATACTCAAAGGAAACCAAACCAAAAAACTCGCGGGTTAACCCAAACCCTAACCCGATCCAAAACCCGATCCAGACCCGAACCCAATTATACTCACAGTATAACTTGAACCACTTACCCATGGGTTAAATCCGAGCCAAACCCATATCCGAAACGAACCCGACCCAAACCTCAATCCATACCCATAACCCAAACCGACCCGATACGACCCATCAGATCTGGTATATTCCAAAGCCAAACGACGTCGTTTGGTTAAGTGTAGGGGTGGCAATTTTCACCCAGACCCGCGAACCCGCTTGAATTCGCCCGTAATCATTGGCTACGGGTCGTCTTTTTTTAAAAGCGTGGGTCGAAGTAGGTCGGTGATCTGAAATCCGTTCTTTCTCTGGGTTCTCGTGGGTCGACAACAAGTGCCCAATGGTCGGATTTGGCGCAAGCACAACCATGAACAATATGGTTCTGGTATTTGATGAACATCTCTAAGGCAATCAAACATGTATGTATATGCTTTACCCATCCGGTTCAATTTATGTATATACTTGCGTTATATATACAAACATGTATATATATAGAAGCAATCAAATTTATAGGTTTAATTCCTATGAATTTCAAAACCCTAGAAGCAATTAAATACCTCAATTTGTCCAATAATCGACTCACCAGCGACCAATTCATCGGCGATAATCCTCTTCGCGAAACAGTTCATAAAACTCATCCTCCTGGTGAACTCATCCTCTTCGCGAACCGCAAAACCCTAAAAGCAATCAAATGCCTCGATTTGTCCGATGATCAACTTTCCCTACAAGCTCGTAAAACTCATCCTCTTCGCGAACCAGTTCAACGGCGACCTACCTTCGTCTCATGATTTGCACCGCAATAAATTAAATATATAATAATAATAATCATTTTTTTAAAAACGGGTTATTGAAGTGGACCCGATCCAGTTCAGACCCGCCCAAACTTGACCCGAGAAAATGGGTCAAATATGGGTGACCGACCCATTTCTTACCTGACCCGTATCCGATCCGCCCAAACCTAACCCAACCCGACCTGCCCATTTGCCAGTCCTAGTTAAGTGGCCTCGACCCGACTCGTCATTATTCACGAATCGACCCTAATCCTAAATAGGTTTATACAACCCAGGAAGCACAGTCTACAAGCACCCAAAGCGCAGTGAGCTCTAGTCTCCATTTCCGGCGAGCTCGTCGCTGCAGGCTAGTCACGATTTTTTGCCGGAAAATTTCCAACGGCCATATCTTTCTCCCCTCTCCATAGGAATTGCTCAAACCAACACCAAAATGACCAATTCTCTCTCCTCTAGAACATAGTATTAGCTAGGCCCCTGGTTATCTTGTTTAGGGTTCCAACAAATCCATTATCCTATTCAGCCATTTCAAAGAATATTGGCCTAGATGGTCATCCAAACATGGTCTAATGTCAAAGATGTTCAAGGGGGGTCTATCTGGGACTATGGGGGTTAGTTTGGTACAACTTAGGGTCTATTTGGTGGAGTTTCAAAAACCAAGCTACATCGGAGCTCTAATGGTGGTTTAGGCTAACAAAGAGCCTAAGGCTCTATTTTGGTGGTGTATGTGGGTCTGTGTGTGTCCAAAGAGTGTAAGAAAAGTGCAAAAGAGTTGGGGGATGCTTACCTCTTCTTCTACCAGTCTGGTCTCTCTTTCTTCTCTTCTTCTTCGTTCTTCTCCTTCCTCCAGTCTTCTACGTCTCTTTTGTATGTGTGTGAGTGTTCTTCTCTTTCTCCTTCTTCAACTCTCAATCTCTCTCTCTCTCTCTATATATATATATATATATGATAATCTCTCTGTGTGTGTGTAATGTAAATGTGTGTGTAAAATGAATATGTGTGTGTATATCCATGAGAGGGGGAAAGGGCTTGGAGATGTATTGCTCATGCTAGAGCATGCATGCCAAGTGTTGGGGATGATTGTGCCAAGTGCTGTGTGTTTTATGCATGTTAGGCAAGTGGTGAGGAGGGCCTATGCAGGGCTGCCAAATGATAAGTGGTAGCCGCATGGCTGCCACGTAGCAGGGAAGGTGGGGTCCACTATCGAGTCAAATGCCCAGAAATGTGTGCAAACAGTGAAATATGAGTGAGACTAAAAACACATACGTGTACGGGGCTATGTATGAATCTTGGTGTAAGTCCTCTATGAATTCTAATTTAGAATATAAGAGTCATGAATGTGACTAATATTATTAATATTATTAAATCTATATAACGACGTCGTCGTCAGGATGATAGTCCAAGAAAAACTTACTATAGATTCTAAATTAAGATTATCGAGATGGGATTCACTATAACTAAGATAGTCCTAAGGTGAGATGTATTACAAATTATGTATGCAACAAATAATTTCTTGTCCTAAAATTTCCAAAGGAATAATGGAGGGACAAAAATTATTATATTAATATATTTTTGTATCGCGTGTAATGAAAAATTTAGTTTTTTGGACAACATCTGGACGGGAAGGTGTTAGTGAAAAATGTAATACTTGAGGCGGTCAATTTGTTAAGTATGTTTTTAGTTTACGAAGGTATTTGAAATTGAGTGGGTGCTGGAGTAATTTTTCCTTTATATTATTCAACATATACAACAAGAGTCCTATTGGTGTGATGGTTTCACTGAATAATTTCTACCCCCATGGACTACAAGGTACCACATATGGTTGCCATGATAGACTTAAAAAAATTCTTCTTTTCATAGAAGCTTGGGTAAATTACAGTAACACCCCCTGAACTATGACCCTTTTTCACTAACACCCCCTATACTTTAAAACTGAACAAAGTCACCCCCTAAACTATCATTTGTTGACACTAAAACCCCTTCTGCAGGGGGTGAGTTTGTTCATTTTTGGATAGTTCAAGGATGAGTTTGTTCAATTTTAAAGTTCAGGGGGTGTTAGTGAAAAATGATCATAGTTCAGGGGGTGTTACTGTAATTTACCCTAGAAGCTTTATACATGTAGAGATGTTTTTTCATTGGACAATACTTTAGTGCTTTTTCTTCACTACAGGTATCGTTCCACAACATGAATGGTCTATATGTGCTCAACTTAGACAATAACACATGTGGACCAATTATGTTCCAGAAAAACTATCACATGTACTGAAATAAAAGCACTAAATGTAGGATTTTAAGGAAAATGACTGTAACGACCGAACTGATCGGTCTGATCCGGTTCGATCGGTTGTCAAGCAAATACACTTAGCTTAAAAATCAACCGAATCGACGAAAAACCAATAAAACCAAAAAAATTAACCAAGTCTAGCCCATTTGGTCGATTTTGAATACTTGGAAACACCGGTAAAAAAAATCAGCCGAAATGACAGAATTTCACCCCTAATTGTAGATATTGCCTATTTCATTGCTTGCATGCTAGGAAGTAACGACAATTCGAAAAGGGCCCCGACCCTGTGTCTGGCACGTATCGGACCCCGACACACCTTCAACACGAATTAGACGCAACAAATACGTGTCTTGTTTATGTTATGCAATTTTCATAGGCGGACAAACCACCGACATGGCAGGACACTTCAAGGGACATGGAGGGAAACTCTTTTTCGACCAAAATGTTGCCTTTTTTTGGTTTGTCACATGTTTAAAACCTAAACGTGGTTGATTTTGTCAAGCATAACATCATTTATCTCCTCACGTTTTTCCGACATTAGTCTCTCAAAACCCTATTTGTCTGATCTTACCACTCTCTCTCTCTCTCTCATCGTCACCCTCTCTTCATTTTGTTAATATTAGATAATAACTTTCAGAAAATGTGAATAAGTGAATTGAATATCCTGTAAGTAATATTTGAATTACATTACTAAAAAAATAACATAAGAAATGAGCTTAAAGTTGGACTAAATTTTTTATAAAAAAAATTGTGTATCCCTGTTGTGCAATGTCATCTTTTTTTTTTTTAGAAATTATTGTGTTGACGTATCCGTGTCGTGTCGTCTGCGTATCGACGTATTTGTATTCTATTAATATCCACGTGAATATATGACGATTTGATATCTGGGTCGACAGTGATTTCCTTTTTTGTTTTGTTTAGCCTTGGCCATGTGTTCATTGAGAACATTTGAGTGGTCGAATTGGAAAATAAAAAGATCAGCCTCAACATTCCCCTCCACTTAGAAAGGGCAATACCAACCACCAAGAATATCAAAATTTTGATTCTTATTCTTTTCCAATGGTTTTCATTGTCATATTAATATACAGTTTCAGCACACAGAAATTCAGCCGCAAAATTGATCAATAGCTAAACAAAATTATAAGTTTTTTCCTCTCTCTCTCTCTCTCTCTCTCTCTCTCTCTCTCTCTCTCTGTTGAGCATTAAGCTTTCTAGTTGATACTGAAGTGCATTATTAATTGAAACCTTTGGGAATATATTCGTGTACTATTCCTTTTATTGTGAGGAACCCGAATCATTCCAGAAAAGGGTGAAGATCTTTAATTATGATGCTTCATGCTTGTATATAGGGTAAAGCTATTATGAAAAAATACCTTATTTCAGCAAAAAAAAAACACTTTATGATTCATGGGCCTTAAGATGAGAAAGCAATCATTACATCTCAAGATTTTCAGGAATATTTCAATGGTTGCTTTCTCATTCCAAAGGTCTTAAGGTACTTTTTTATATAAAAAGCCCCTCACAATAGCTTTACGCCTAGTATAGATGTACAAACATCAATGCTATCTTACTACACGAATGTAGTAAAATAGTGTGCTAATATATTCTTAAGTAGATGCATAAATGTACTTTGGTATCTCATCGTAAAAGCGTTGTAGCGCCCTTCTTTAATTAGGTTATACGATCTTTTTTGTCCGTTTTAAAATGAGTTGAAGTTTTATTTTTTTTTATTTTTGAGGTCTGCTTTCTTCTTCTTCTTTTTTTGGGTGTGTTTCTTTTGTTGGGGCAAAACGGGAGTAAGATGTTGCAAGGGGTGTAACAAAACCAACTGATCGGTTCGGTTTGGTTCGATTTTCAAAAATTTCATGCAGTACTCTAAATCGAACTGAATCGAAAACAATCGATTTGACTAAAAATTGCACCAAGCTGAACCATTTTCACCCTGAATGTTGCCTTGTCGAGCATAGCTCTTTTGACATAAAAGTTCAAATCTTTAGAGGTTGGGAATAGTTAGAATTCATTTTGTAGTGCATAAAAGAATCAATTCAGTATTTTTCTGTGTTTGTGTGGCCTCTTTCAGATGCATAAGAGTTTGTATCTTATTTAAAAATACTCTTATAAGATCTAATTTTTTTTTTAATGATATAATACTGGTTGTCATAAAAATCAGATAACAAGGTAAAATTTCTGATCTATTTATTATATATATATATATACGGTCAGGCTCTAGAGTGAACACAGTAGAGTGAACATACCTAGTGAATCATTTTTTTTTTGCCTGAAGAAATCCACGGGTCAGTGGAGCATGTGCGGGTCAGCGGGTCAGTAAGGCGTCCCGCGGGTTTTTTTAGGCAAAAAAAAAGTTCAGTAAATTTGTTCACCCTACCCTATTCACTCTAAAGCCTAATTATATATATATATATATAAATACCAAAGCAAAAGCCTTTCAATTAGGCCATCCAAATCAACCACCTCTATTCCTACTATATATCCTATGTGACAAAATCTCCTCTCATCTATCTATTAGATCTATTTTCTATCTATCTACTCTATAGTATATCTAAAAGCCAAGCTTTCTCTCATGTTGTCACGTGCAATTTTGTGCTATTTCCTTTTTTCTTATTTACCATGTGGCATTTCCTTTTTTTTTTTCCTCCCTTTTTTATTATTATTATTATTATTATTATTATTATTATTAAATTTTTTTTTATAATTAAAGCCAGTCCCTTGATCTTCACGAAACTCACCAATTAATCTTCCCAATATAGAATACAGATATAGTAATATGTATATCATTATGTATATCTAGGAACCATAAATAACATAGTCTTAACTTTCATCTAATCCCTTTAATTTGGACAATCCAAGCAACCCATTTTGCTCTTCCCTAGTACGGGCTACTCATTCCCTCTCCCTTCGCAGATCAACAAGTTCCCAGAAAAAATTTATTATTTCAAACTTCTAAGAGCTAGCTCTTTATGGATAAATCTATGCTTCTGTTCTTCTTTGATGTCCAATACCATATTTTCTTCATTATTCATTTTGCATTATAAGCTTTAAATGGATTGTCTATACCAGAGCAAATTTAACCTTCAAATGAACTTAAATAGTCCTGTTAAGTCCACCAAATTGTATGGGACTGGTATACAATGTGATTCGCAGGATAATGAGTAATATTAGGTACAATTAAACGGGATTCTTAAATTATTCACCTGTTGATGTGGATTTACAAAATCATTTATCAATTACCAAAAAAAGTTTAAATTATTTTCTAAAATGCCATGACACGTACATCAGTAAGTGAATAGTTTAGGTATCCCGTTTAGGAGTAGCTAGCATTACTCCAGGATAATGGTTTCGGATTAAAATATTCTGGTTGGTAGTCATGTTTTGTTTGACATATATTGTTTTTCAAGTTCTCGGGACTGTTTATTTATTTATTTTTTCATTTGCTTGCACAGACAGCCTTGTTCCTTAAAATACTCGTAAAATTTCACCACTTTGAATGTGATGAATTTTTTAAAATTTCACAAATTTTAACACCCAAAATTAAAAGTGATAACATTTCACCACTTTTTAAAATGTAATTAAATTTCTACTATGCCACATGTCTCATTCACAATGAGAAACAACACCTTCCCCCTCTCTCCAGAACAGGTGCATTTTCTTGTATAGCCAGCTCAGTAAGTGTTTACTTTCATAAATTTGGTATGAAGAAGACAGCATGACTCTGCATCGAGTGTTTTGCATTGAATTTGGTTATCGGGTTATTTACATTTTCGTATGGCTTTCTAAACAATAATTTGTGGCCATTACAAGATACAATTATCGAACCAGATGTTTTCTATCTAGTTAGAATGATTTTTTATTTGTTAAAAACATATATTAAACATTGTTTGAAATAATACTAAAGTTCAAAGTTAAAGAATGGACAACGAGAAGGAAAAGTAACAAGTTTGTGCTCGCAATCCTTAAAAGAATGTTCCTGTATCTTTGTACTATATATTGCTTGTGGGATTTGTACTATATCTGAATTTAAAATGTGCTCAAAATAGTGATGAAATGTTACCACTTTTGAAATGTGATGAAATATTGGTGAAATTTCACCACTTTTCAGGAACCAGGTTGTCAAGATGTCTATTTTTTTTTTTTGCTCAAACATATCAACAATGACACTAGTTTTGTAACTCTCATGGACACGATTCCAACGGTATAAATTTTGCGAAAAATAGAGTAGTAGATAAAAAGTTATGGAAGTTTAAAGTTTAAAAACTTTTTTTTGAAATAGACATTACTATGGTGTAATTGCTCAGAGTCTCAGACCGTGCGAGCGTTTTAATTCTCTTTGGCGCCCGTGGGGCGCGACTGGCAACAGAAGATTCTTATCATTGGTTTTTAAAAATGTTAGGGTATGGCGTGCATGTGGCATGCTGGAAGTTAGGAGGGTTTTTCTGTCCAAAAAAAAATGAGGGACTTAAACCAACATATTTTTTAAATTATCCTTAACCTAATATATTTATAATAGAATGTCCTTACATCAAATTGACCCATAAAACAATGGACACCAATGAACCCCTATATACTTAGAGTAATGTTAGACTCATAGCCAAATCTCACACTCATCTATCCACACCCTGACGTGGACCAATAAGGAGAGGAGAGAGACTATGGAGTCCACTGGGTTCCACACCACTCTACAGCTTCTCTCCTCTCCTCATTGGTTCACATCAGGGCATGGATGGATGAGTATGAGATTTGGGTGTGGGTCTAACATTACCCATATACTTATCTACTATCTTATAAGAATAGAGCATCTCATTAAGCAAGCTGCTCGAATTTTCTACACTTTCAAATATGACCTCCATCTTACCAGTGGTTTTATGATTGTATCCCTCCTCACTTCTGTTCTTACCCTACCTGTTTACCTAGAAAGTTCTCTCTTTCTCTGTCTCTCACCGACACTGCTTTAGACTGTAATTTCAATTCACACATATCGGTCTCTATGTGTGTCTCATCCAATACAGCTTGTCTTAATTTGTACTTTTATATATAGTCGTATAGGACGATTCTCTCTATTCTTCCTACTAGTACTCAAACATATTAGAGAGGTGTGGAAGGTCTTCATTCCGCCACATCATTCCCCATACTTAAATGAGAAGTTATTTAGTGAACCTGTAATACCATGCTATCATGCTAACGTGGTGTGACGTCCAAACTACATGGGACTATATGGCAACTAAAATTAAAAGGGCATGATGAGTGGGGAATGATATGCCACCTGAAAATAGGGGAGCCATAATTTGCTCAAATTCAATAAATAATTGTCATGCCACTTTATTTTGGTGGCCTATGTGATTAGGGTATCACACCACATCTGCATAATAACACAATATGATTTTATGATTGTACCTTATTTCTTGTGCTATACTAACAGTTATTTAATGGAAACTATCTTTACTCACCCCTTTTTTGCTCACCCAGGCCTTCAGTGACTGACATGTGTCCCATTTCAATTACGGTTGTTCCCTCATATTCTTGAGAATTAGTTTTTCTTCTTTGCTTAATCCTTCTCTCACTTACCTCACTAAATCAGTGATCCAAACAAAGCCTAATAATAGTCGATTTGTTAATTGTTATTTGTAAAATTCGAACGAATGGCAAAATAATAAGGATGTGTTTGGGGGCTTTTAGGCTTAAAAAACTAACACGGGTAATTTAGAGCTTAGAATTTGGGGCCCTCAAATTCTCAAAATACTCCAATATTAAGCAGTGGCCTATTTTTAAGAGGAAAACTCATATATTTCAAGGGAACGTCCCTTTTCCTTGGATAAGAGTTTTCTTACTTTTAGGGGAAGGAGAGATATAAGCAGAGATCTGACCTGGCTCCAGAAGGTATGTGTGATTACTCTTATTGGGACTAGATTGAGAAATTAGGGATTGGTAAGATGCAGAATAATAATCACGGACAAGTACAAAGCATGTGCTGCCCAACTAGTTTCCTTATAAGTAAAGGGTTTTCCAATTAAGATTATTAGACAATGGACACCAACGAACCCCTATATACTTATAAGGAAATAAGTCCAAAAGTTTTAAGGAAATTGAAACCAATTCACGATACATGCTACTCTCCTTTAAAATTGGATTCTGCAGTGCGTACAGTCCGGACGCCTCAAGGACCATCCAAATAGTGTTCGAAAATTATTATAGCATTTGAACACCTCCCTAACCGTCCTGATGCCCTCTAGCAAAAACGAGCCACCAACTCCAAACCACAAGAATCTCTCAAATAGGAACTTCCAAATCAAACATGATAGAGGCTCTTTTGTGTGTGTGAGAATCCGTACTCAAACTAAAGTATCGTTCATATTATCATATACATGGTTTTTTTTTTTTTTTTAAATTATCAAACTAACGTGATGATGGTCGTCATAAAAACCAAGTTTTAAAAGAAGTGGAACTGGACATGATCCTATTTTGTATGTTCCCAAACATGCCTTAAGGTTCCCACGTGAGACTAGTCTAAATAAAACTTCTTTACGAGCTAAATGTGACAATGGTGAGTCGAATCAAGTGTCAGAAAAGTCCGTCCTCATTACTACTGGAATTCAAGGTTTTTACAAAAGCGGTACATATATATATATATACACACATGCATATATACAAACAAATTTAACATATACTTCGTGATGCATTTGACTTCATATGGTCCCTACTTGCAGGGTACGAAAATTTTAACATACTTTGCTGAGGATAAGGCCATAAGGGTCGGTGGGTAGCAACCATGAACTAGCAAATTAAATTAAGTGGTACTGTGGTACCAATTAAGTACACACCAATATGAAATTGCCAACAAGCACTATGTTTCAACACCCAATTTGGCACCCAAAGCCAGTGACAATTGGGTCTAGATGGATAAAAAGCTAGGTACCAAACCAAATTAAGGATCTGAAAATGACATGCACATACTTCAAAGACCTCCAATTTACAGCTCAGCTGATCTGTCTTTAGCTCCAAAAAAAAAAAAAACAGGGTGAAAGGCTGAGTAAAGCTACCAATAAGTTCCCTAGCAGAGCGGTTTGAGCGAAAGGTTCATTAATGATGTCAATGTTGCTCAAAGTTTTTGAATTTTTTGATGGATTAGGGTGTGTATGCATTCTTCGAACATGCAATTATAATATAATATTGTCTTACTAATAATCAGCATATTTTAAAGATGCATTATGATACAATTTTTACTTTCTTCAAAAAAGTAAGTACTACTGATCTTCCTATTTTTTAAGTTGGAGTTAATTTTTTGAGTATGAAATGATTTATTCGCATATAAAGACATGAGTTCGGAGTCGGCAGAACCCCAAGTTACTCATCTTCTATAGCAAATGATCTACATTGTATAATGTTGTCATCTATGTCTTTTTCGAGTTTCGACCTCTATAAATATAGTATATTTTTGTTGAAACACTTGTTACAAAAAGAATGTCACTTTCATACCAAATGAAACATTATAATCTATGTACGAGTCTTGTAACATTCATTATCAGTAATTC
This sequence comes from Hydrangea macrophylla, assembly GCA_033977485.1. NCBI lineage: Eukaryota > Viridiplantae > Streptophyta > Magnoliopsida > Cornales > Hydrangeaceae > Hydrangea > Hydrangea macrophylla. The sequence goes on along the minus strand of CM066984.1, from coordinate 77,799,717 downwards.
TACTATTTTCAATAGATGTGATAGTGAAACCACTTCGATTATAGTGCGACCTTGGACAAAGCTACATGGGGACCAGACATGTGCCTCCTCTCAACTTTTCAAATTTAATTTTTTTACCTTATGATATATTTTATAGTACATGCATCTGTGCTCCCATAAAATTTAAATTTACTCCTAAACTCATAACTTTCATTTTGGTCCTTTAATTTTTTAACTTTCATCATAATAAACATCTTATTTTCTCAATTAACCTAATTATTTAAGTCCTTATGAGTATCCCTTTTGAACAAACTGATGATTTTTGTGTTTTGTAAATGAAACAAGTAAAAAACAAAATTAAGCATATGAACACAAATTTTTTTTTTGGAAAGAGTAATGGAGAGATTAGTTTGTCTTAAATAATTATGTTTTACCTCCTCAACCCACTAGAAGTGAAATCCACGGAACAACCACACAAGTTTTATGAACCCTAGAAACCCAAAATCATAGGATCTCAACCAAAAAAAATTTGGGTCAGAGGCAACCGATCTCCCATTTATGTTTGTGTCCCACTAAGATCAAATCTTGGCTCCGCATTAGTAGCATTTATTCGAAGTATATATAGGTGGTACAACTGCCGCATCATTTAGGATACAAATTTAAAATTTGTGGCATTGCTATTGTTAAAAATCATGCATACAAGCACAAGGATCGGGTTTAGGTTTGTTACCTAGCGGAATAGCCTGATCAGATTGACAACGGTGTTGTTACTAGCTCACACCTTTGAAGCCTCCAAAGTTTGGATCCCGAGTCGAGTGACAGTGGCAAGAGATGGTTTTAAAGTATATTTGAGAGAAAAAAAAGTCATTGAAAAATGCTCTCAAAGGGAAACGAGTTTGTTTTACCACAGATACGTGGACTTCTTTGTAAAGTTTGAACTATATGTGTCTCACGGCACATTTCACTGATAGTGATTGGAAACTACACTAACGAATCCTTAATTTTTGTGTTGTTGAAAGTCACAAAGGTTCAACACTCGGTATGCAACTAGTGTGTTTGCTTGATTGGGGAATAGACAAGATTCTCACTCTCACTGTTGATAATGCTAGTAGTAACACTAAAATGACTGATTTTCTTAAGAGAAAGACCAAGAATCTGATAGGAACTATTTTACCACATGAGTTTTTGCATATGAGATGTTCTGCTCATATTTTAAACCTTATTGTTCGTGATGGGTTGAAAGAAATTGATGCATCTATTATGAGGGTTAGGAATGCTGTGAGGTACGTGAGGTCTTCTCCACAAAGGTTGAAAATATTTAAGTTATGTGCAGAAAAGGAGAAACTTATGTACAAATTTCAGGTAGTCTTAGATGTACCTACTAGGTGGAATTACACGTATGTGATGTTGGATAGAGTTGAGAAGTACCAAAAAGCCTTTGAACGGTTGGATGAGGAAGACCCGACCTTCTTAGATGCTACTAGAGTTGAGTCTGATGTTTTAGGCCCTCCTACTAGTGAAGATTGGGATAAATGTAGGTTATTTGTGAAGTTTTTGAAACTTTCCTATGATGCTACTTTACGTTTTTCAGGGACAAATCATATCACTTCTAATGCATTTTTTATGGAGTTGGTAACTATTCAAGAGTCAATTCAGTCAGAGTGTAGAGAAGGTGATTTGTTTTTGCAATCAATGGCTGATGACATGAAATTGAAGTTTGATAAGTACTATTGGGGAAACATTGGTGACATTAATCAATTGTTATATGTTGCTATGATTCTTGATCCTCGTTGGAAATTTTGATATATTGAATTTTGTTTTGGATCGATTTGGCAAAGAATTTAGCTTATGTTGCAAAGAATGTTTTGACTCATATGTATGAAGCTTATGTTGTAAATGAAGGATAATGTAGTGGACAAGATCCAAAGAGTCAATCAAAAGAGAGATCAAGTAGTGGGCTTGAGGCTAGTAAGGATATGAGGGCATTGAGGATGTTTGAATTCAAGAAACATTTGCAAGTGGAAGATTCAATGGAAAACAAATTGGAATTGGAAAAATACCTAGCGGAGAGTTGTGAAGAAGATGTAGAAGGGTTTGATGTATTTGCAGTGGAAGGGTAATTCCGATAGGTATCGCGTGCTTTCTTTGGTTGCACGACATGTTCTTGTGATTCCCGTATCAACCGTGGCTTCGGAATCTGCATTTAGCACTGGGGGTCGTGTTCTTGAATCCTTCCGGAGTTCATTGTTTTCAAAGATGGCTGAGGCCCTCATTTGTTCACAAAATTGGCTTCATTTTTCATAAAATCCGATTAGCCTACGAGATGCCATTGCCGATGTTGACGACTTCGAAAAACTTGTGTCAGGTAATATCTTTTTCATGAACTTTCTTTTATTTCAATTTTTTTCTCTCCTGACTATTGGATGCATTTAATGTGTATTTTAATTTCTATGTTTTAGAATTTATGGCAGAAGCAAATCCGTTGGAAGTGGAGCCCACAATTATTGAAGATTAGTAATCCAATTGTTAATTTTCATGGTTTGCATTCAATTTATCTTTTCAGTTTTCAGCTCTCAAGCTTCATTTACAATTTTTTAGTTATCAAAGTTTTAGTTTACTTTCTTCTATTTTCATTGTTCATATTTATAACTTTCAGCTTCGTCAGTGGATATGGTGAATGTTTTTTTTTTTTTACAAATATGGTGAGAAACTTGTCCTCTTCTTTTGATATGCTATTCTCAAATGTTTAATTGTTATCTGTATTTGATATGCAAATTTGTTTCTCAATGCAGGTTATGGAGGATATACTTGAGTTTTTGCCTTTTTGAAGAAAAAGAACTATGAGTTTTTGGTGGTTTTACTTGACAAATTGTGATTAATACTTAATACGCCTGCTTAGCATTAGTGTGTTTTTGGCATTCCAAACAGTTGATGGTGGAAATATGTTCATCTATATATGTTTTTGGTGATCTGAGATTCATATGATGTGTGAGTTTATTTCATTTATAAACTGCTCTTTTTTATATTAAGCATCAGTGATTGGGCTTTGTATGGGCCATATTTGTTTGATAGTGGAAGGCAAAATAGGCCCAAATTTAAGGATTTGCACTGTGTAGCTTTAATCTAGTTTAAAACAGACCCAAATTTGGAATTGGCTAATTTTAAATCAAATAGAGATTGGCCTAAATGATGGCCCAATAAGTGGCCCATAAAACTGAAACCGAACCGAAACCGCACTGAAGTCAACACAGTCGGTGTTGTCACCCCAATTCTTACTACGGTCGAAATCGGTTCTCACTAAAAGATATTAGACTTATTCGGTGCGGTGAACATTTGTGGTCAATAACCGACCGCAAGCAACCGAGTTCACCCCTACTCCAAACTGAGAAAGCCTAGCCTCCGTGTATGTCTTCACTACGGTCACGAGATCAACTACTAGAATAGTTTCCTTAGTTCACTTGCTAAAACCCAAGCCTCTAATGTAATTAGGCTAGAGAGAGAGAGAGAGAGAAAAGAGAAAAGGAACTTGGGGCTGCTCTCTTTGTGTGTGTATTTATGACACATATATATACATATAGTAGTGCAACACTACTAGGTCTCCAAATCATGAACTCCTTGGGCAATAAGTAAAGCCCAATGAACCCTCGGGTCAATATATGTGGGTGGCTCGACCCACAATACTTCCTACATCTCATACTCACCCATATAGGGCCTTGTATAAAACAAAATCTCTCAAACTTCAACTGTCATTATCTCTTCATACGAGAAATAGAATGTGTGACCTATGTTAAGTGATTCACATATCCATGATTTCAGCTCAAATATTCTATCTTTATGTACTCATTAATTTTACCATTATCTGAACTTTTATTGTACAGATTGTACTCATTTAAGTGTAGAGATATGTTATGTGCAGACTAGGCATTTGATTGTTGACTTTTCCTTCTAGGTTGTCTATTCCCTCCTATAAATACATGTACATAATGTAATGAAATACATTGAAAATACAATATCATATTTTCATGGTATCAGAGCATTAAGGAACAAACGTTCAATTGCTTTCTTGTCTTTTCATCATCCATGCTTCATATCCTACACCATGTATAGTAACTTCTGCTCCTATGTCTCTCTCTTTGAACAATATTACCAACTTTGTTTCCATCAAGTTGGATGAGACTAATTATCTCCTATGGCGAAGTCAGTTTGTCCCCATTCACATAGCCAATGACCTTTATGGTTATGTTGATGGATCTATAGTTCCACCACCAACCACCACCAAGTCCACGGAAGGGAAAGAGATATATAATCCAAGCTTCATTTCATGGTGTAAGACCAATCAATTTATCTTGAGTTGTATAAATACAGCTCTCACACAAGGCATTCTCGCGCAGGTTCTTGGGCACTCTACTGCGCGTCAAGTTTGGGAAAGTCTTCACTCAATACTTTTGGAGCAAAGTCAAGCCTGGTTTGATCTTCTTAAAGGTGACATTCAGTCCATTCAAAAAGGTACATCATTAATCTCAGAGTACCTTAATCGACTCAAACATCTTGCTGATTCACTAGCTGCACTTCAGCATCTAGTTCCAGATAAAGAACTTGTTAGACATGCTCTCAATGGTCTAGGACCCAAATATGCTAATTTTGTTGTGATGATGGAAAATTGGGAACACACACCCACCTTTTTCGAGCTTCGATCTCGCCTTTTCAGCCATAAACAGCATTTAAACGCTCTTCTTAGCATGCTCCACCCATGGGAGATACAGCTCTTATGTCTACATATGGACCTAACTCACAACAATTTCCATCATATATCCAATCTAAAGAATATCCAAATGGATCCCACAATTCTGGTTCTCCTCGATTCAATCAAGCTCACCGACAATAAGGAAATAATCAATTTCCTCAATCTCAGAACCATGGTCGTGGCCTGAATTCTAAAGGATACCGAGGAAAATGTCAAATATGTCACCAACTAGGGCATAGCGCAGGTAAATGCCATTGCGCTTCAATCAGAACTATAATCCAACTCCAATGCAACAATCTTTTGCTGCTCCAAATACTTCCCCACTACAGCAACCCTTTGCGGCCATGAATATTTCTAGTACTCCATCAACAGGTGTGTATATCGCAATTTTTCCTACCCACAGCTTTTTCTTTTAAAATTCTTTTTAAATTTCAAATTCAAAACAAATGAGTCGCCACTTAATTTTTAAAAGGAAAAATTAAGAAACCATTTTTAAAGCAAACTGATCTTTTTAGAAACCAGAGATTAACTAGGTCCGGGGATTATGGAATGAGGGAGGAAGGAGCCCGTCGGACTAAAACACCCTCTCTCATCCTATCTTGCGATAGGCCTCTACTCAACATCCTTATAATCGAATTATTAATTTAAATGTGCCATCAACTAATACATATGTATATGTATACATTACACAAACATGTCAAAATGGTGTAAAATTACCAATCTACAAAATATCATTCAAAAGCCAAGTAATTCAAGTAGCAAGCAATATGATATGCAATGAAGAACAAAAGAACTTACCCGGGATCCAGCCGCGAATGTTAAACGTGCAATGCATGCGATTTAAATAAAAACTAGGAAAAGAGTCTCTAATCCATATATACAAGTAAAGCAAGACCTAATTCTAAGGTGTCGCGCGTTAAGTTGAAAAATCGATAAAATAAAGATAAACTAAAGAGGGGTTCAAGAAATCATACCTTAATAGCGCTACAAAACAAAGGGTTGGTCCACATGATATACAATATATAAAGTTGGATCTTAAATAACAATCCTAGACTTCTTGCTTAAATCTATCAAATGCAATTAAATCTAAAGCAACCAAGTCCTAATTATAAGTGTCAAGCCATATGAATATGTACATGAAAAGAATAAATTATTGGTGTACTCAATGATTTAGATCACTTAAACTTTGAATTCAAGCTTAACTAATCATTATTGAAACATGGTTTGAGCTCTAGGTCATAGAAAAGTCATTTGGACCATTATTTATAAAGTTAGTCAAATCTGTCATAAAATTCTGAAAATTGCAGAGAGCAGACCAGATCTTTAAGAAAATAAAAAGCATACTTTCCGTGGTTTGATCTTGATGATATTTGGACATAAGATGCCTCTGTGTGTCTAGTTTCCAAATCAAAAAGAAAATCAAAGTTTCAACGGTTAGATCTCTGGGAAAAGGACAAACACCAGACATCACTCAGAGATGTACAACTCTCTCTCTAGAGATTTGGTTTGATTTTTTAAAAATAGAAAAAAGATTAATTAGAAATGCTTTGTTGTTTTTAGGGTAGCTTCCTAACACATTAATCTACTTAGAAAAAATTATTTTGGGTCACAAATACTTGATTAAGGTTCTGATTTGCTTATTTCAAAAGGGTATTGCTGTTCTGAAACTCTAGGAAGATTGTAGTGTCTTCACAAAACTCATGACCAAACCACTTTAAACATGAAATCTCCTTAAAACAAAAATTACAGTGGTAGAACTTTGAGTTATAGACATTTTCCCATTGGTTTCATTCAGTTCCAACGGTTAGATTTCCAACTAAAAATCCTTGATCAAAAACAGTTTATGAATCTACTGTTTCATTGTCAAGTTCAACTTTTATTTGTTAACCCCAACTATTAAACCATGAAGTTGGGTTTAAACCAAACCAATTCTCCTACCACTTGATGGTCATTGGAGATCAAGACATGACTAAAACTCATGAGTTTTCAAGGAATATAAGGAGACTCCATGAAAACTCAAGCTTAGAGGACCCAAACCATGGTAGGGGTTTGGATTCATCTACTTGTTCTTAATAAAATAATGATCAACTTTAAATCTCATATGATTCATAAGCTTACATGAGACTAAAAGATCAAACTCATGAGATTCAAGTGAGATATGGAAAATCCCCAAGAGTCTCAAGGGAAGAGCATAAACAAGAAAAAGAGAAGAAGAATCAAAGAACTAGCTCATGAACTTCAAGAGGATATAAAGAAGATCCCATGAAATTCCAAGTTAGAGAATCCAAGTCATGAATATGGACTTTGATCCATCTATTTGTTTACGAAGTGAAGTGATGATCAAACTTTGACTCTCATGTGAAGAATAAGCTTACATGAGATTCAAAAGATCAAACTCAAGAGCTTTCAAGAGAGATATTGAAGATCTCCAAGAATCTCAAGAGAAAAGTATAAACAAAAAGAAGAAATGAAATCAAGAAAACTAAGAGAGCAAGTGCTCTAAATCCATAAAAGAAAACTAACAACAGTAGAGTATCACCTCCAACTATCCTCAAACTTCTATATTTTGAAGATCTTCCAATCTCTTCTTTCAAATCCTTCTTCCAATGTTCTCTCTTCTACCCAAATGTTCTTCTCTCAAAAGTTCTCCTAAATTCCTCTGAAATTCCCCCAATATTCTCTTTTGTCTTGGTCCCCTCTCCAATGGAGATACCTCTCCTTATATAGACAAAAATACCTAGGTAATTTCAGTGAATTCGGAGTAAAAAACAGCTGTAAATACAGAATTTGGTGGTACAATGCGTACTTTCTGAAAAAGAAGCAGACTGCTGTACAGGGCAGCATTCAAAAATCTCTTGCGGCAGTCAGTGGATGCCGCTGCGGCACTCCGTGAAAGCCGCTGCGGTATTCAATGACTGTCGCGCGGCTCTCAGTAAGTGCCGCGCCAAATTATTGATTGCCGCATTTTTGTCAACCTTACTTTATCAGTTTTTTGTTTTTATCCGCATACATATACGTATTGTACCACAAAATACGGATTTTAAAAGCAAACGGAAGTCAGAAAATGTTGGCGGCATTCAGTAAATGTTGGGCCGGCATTCCATGACTGTCGTTCGGCACTCACCGAATGCCGTTCGGCACTCACTGAGTGCCGTAAAATACTTCCGTGTGCCGGTTTTTGTTGAACTTCCCATTTTTAGGTCTTTTCTTTCCTCTTTTTTCTTAAATATACTTATTTTCGAAGATCCTTTCCAAAAATGATGTTTTATACCTTAATTCTCCTAAATACCTGGTATTTTCCTCTTTCTGTGAAATTTTATTGCTTTTGGAGAACTTTCTGAAGAGCTTGGAATACTTCGAATCTTTCGGTCTTTGTCATCATCGGATATGGAAGTGACACTCTCCCTAATTTGACGTTTGGTCAAAATTGGGGTGTCTACAACAGGGCAGCCTCAAAACTTTGATTCATGTTGGTATCTAAATACTGGTGCAACCAGTCATGTGACAGTAGACGTGCCACTTCTTCAGCAGCCCAAAGAATACTTAGGTTCTGACTCTGTTATGGTTGGGAATGGAGCTAGATTTCCTATTTCTCACACTAGCAATATTTATTTTTACAGCACTGATTCTCAATTCAAGCTTGAAAATGTGCTTTGTGTTCCTGCTATTAAGAAGAATCTATTATTATTGGCCCGGTTTACTAAGGATAACAATTGTTCTTTTCATTTATTTCCATGGGATTATTGTGTGAAGGATTTGGCTATGGGGAAAGTTCTTCTCACAGGACCCATTAAAGACAATCTATATCCACTTCGACTATTCAGTGTAGAATGGAAGAACCAAGTTGCTCTAATTTCAAAGGAGACGGCCTTTCTCAGCTCTAAGACCACCCCTGAAATATGGCACAATCGTCTGGGGCATCCTAATTTTCAAGTTGTTTCTTCTTCATCTTTGAACAAATGTCTAGAAATTGCTGGTACTCTAAATAAAAACTTTGTTTGTTCTTCTTGTCAATTGGGTAAAGGCAAGAAATTGCCATTTGGTTCATCTTCTAGATGTTCTCCCCATCCCCTTTTTTTGGTTCATTGTGATATTTGGGGTACAACACCCACACCATCAATCTCGGGTTATCATTATTATATCATTTTCATTGATGATTTTAATCGCTTTATATGGCTTTATCCGATGAAAGTTAAAAGTGATAGTGTTTCATGTTTTGCTCACTTTAAAAAGATGGTGAAAGTATTTTTTTCTACAAAGATCATATATTTTCAGAGTGATAGGGCCTTGGAGTTAACAGAAGTTGAATTTAAAGCGGTATTGCATGACAGTGGTATTATTCCTCAAATTTCATGCCCTCACACCCAACAGCAAAATGGTGTTGCTGAACGTAAGCATCTCCACATCACTGAATTGGGACAATCATTGATGTTCCATTGTTCAATGCCTAAACACTATTGGTTAGAGGCTTTTTGTACTGCTACATATCTCATTAATCGAATGCCCACACCGGTTTTAAACTCAAGATCTCCTTATGAGATGCTGTTCCTAGATCTTCCTGATTATACACTTCTTCATACCTTTGGATGTGCTTGTTATCCTTATTTGGGACCATACAAACAAGATAAGCTAAGCCCTAAATCAATTCAGTGTGTATTCTTGGGCTATAGTAATCAATACAAGGGCTATCATTGTTTGGATCCTAAAATGGGCGGAGTCTATACCTCTAGGCATGCTGTGTTTGATGAATCCACATTTCCATTTGCAGCAATGCACTCTGATTTACCTACACTTGATACACATCAATCATAGGTTAATCTACCTACTCCTTCTACGTCATTATTGCCAGGTCAGTCTTTTTTTTCCCTTACCTCTCTCCTACCTTCTTCACAATCCTTTTCTTCACCACCCTCACCATATGTACCTCACCTCGATTCTTCTTCTACTACTCTTGACTCTAACCCTATTAGTGACATCCCACATGACACTCCCACCACTATTTCTCCCACAGTTCCCCATTATTACCTCTTTCTCCTCACCAACTCCTATTGAACTTTCTGAACTGACACCTCCATAACATGTTTTTACCCATCCTATGGTGACCCGCCTCAAGGATGGTAATGTGAAGCCTAAACATCACCCCACCTACTTGACCACTAAACATCCCATTCCCCAAGTTTTTGCGGCTTCTCTTCCCAATCATGATAGAACTGAACCCTCTACCTATCATCAGGCCTCAAAAGATCCTAAATGGTGTGCTGCTATGAAGATGAGTTTAATGCCCTCCTTTTAAATGGAACCTGGTCTGTTGTTCCTCGTCATCCCTCTATGAACGTCATCGATTCCAAGTGGGTTTATAAGATAAAAAAAAAACCAGATGGTTCAATCGAAAGATATAAAGCCTGTCTAGTTGCTAAAGGCTACACTCAATAAGAAGGTGTGGATTTTACAGAACATTTAGTCCCGTGGTAAAGCCTGCCACCATACGTACAATTTTATCACTTACTCTCACTCGTCACTGGCCTAATCGGCAACTTGATGTCAAAAATGCATTTCTTCATGGAGTTCTTTCTGAAGAAGTTTTATATAGATCAACCTCTGGGCTTTTATGATAAATCCTACCCCACACATGTTTGCCACCTTCATAAGGCCATTTATGGTCTCAAACAGGCTCCCCGTGCCTGGTTTCAAAGGTTCAGCGGGTTTCTCAATCACTATGGTTTTCTCTTCAACAAGACCGACTCTAGCATGTTTGTCTTTCAGTCCTCAGCTGGCACAATGATCCTCCTTCTCTATGTTGATGATATCATCTTACCTGGCAGTTGCTCTTCACGTCTTCATTCCTTTATTCATGTACTTGGTACAGAATTTGCAATGAAGGACTTGTGAGATTTGAATTTTTTTCCTGGGCATTTAAGTTAAGCGCACTCCTAAGGGACTTCATCTTTCTCAAGGTAAGTACACTCTTGCTTTCCTCTCTCACACCAACATGTTGGAAGCCAAACCTTGCTCCACTCCAGTCCCACCTGGCTCTAAGCTCTCTCTCCATGACGGCGGCCCCTTACTAGATCCGTCATCGTACAGACAAGTTGTCGGGGCACTTCAACATCTTACCATGACTCGACCAGATCTTACTTATGCTATTAATCAAGCGTGTCAGTTTATGCATTTCCCAACCACTGTTCACCTTCAAGCTGTGAAGCGTATTCTCCAGTACATCAAAGGCACCATTAATCTCGGCCTATGTCTTACTCCATGCTCTTCTCTTACATTACATGCCTTTTCTGCTGTTGATTGGACTGGATGACCAGATGATCGACGATCTACAACTGGCTATTGCATTTTCCTTGGTTCTAACCTTGTGTCATGGTCTGGTAAAAAACAACTTACTGTTGCTCTGTCTAGTGCCGAGGCAGAATATCGTGCTCTGGCATGCACGACCGCTGAACTCACATGGCTTCGTTCACTTCTTCGTGAACTCCACATTTCCTTCCCTACACCTTGCCATCTCTACTATGATAATGTCAGTGCCACCTGTATTGATGCTAACCTAATTTTTCATGATCGAACAAAACATATTGAAATAGATTATCATTTTATTCATGACCTCATCGCTACAGGTGCTCTTCGACTACAATTCATTCATTCAGAGAAACAAGTTGCAAACGTCTTTATAAAAGGATTGGGTTCATCTCGGTTTCTACTGCTTCGTGACAAACTAATGATGCTTTCACTCCTCATTTGTTCGCTGGGGCCCAGTTAAGTGATTCACATATCCATGATTTCAGCTCAAATATTATATCATTATGTACTCATTTATTTTACCATTATCTGCACTTTTATTGTATAGATTGTACTCATTTAAGTGTAGAGATATTTTACGTGCAGACTAGGGATTTGATTGTTGACTTTTCCTTCTAGGTTGTCTATTGCCTCCTACAAATACATGTACATAATGAAATGAAATACATTGAAAGTACAATATTAGATTTTTCAACCTCACGAAAAGAATGTATAGCAACAGGAGCTGGATGTTAAGTCAATCATATGAGACGATTCTCACAATAGCTTTACTCCTTCTATATATATGTGTATGTATGCATACATCAATGCTATCCTACTACACGAATGTAGTAAAATAGTTTGCTAATATATTCTTAACAATAATGCTAGATATACACACTTTTTGACACATTATGCTTTAAATTCATGTACCTTGTGCTATTTGAGTATTTTTACACTTTTTTGTGCACCACTTACACAACACATGGTACATGTATTTAAAGATGGGTGCCAAAAAGTGTGTAGAAAAGTGTGTGGGTTTAGTAGTGGTCTATTCTTAATTACACCACAAATTTTGTGTCATTTCATTATGTCACGCCCCGACGTAGCATAATACAGGAAAGCATTTAATTTTCTTTATGCACTCGTAGGTCGTGACAAGTGAGTATGACCAATTGTCCCTGCAAACAAATAACTTAAACAACATTTCTAGAGAAAAGGATACTAATAAACATAAGCTCTGAATTTAAAACTTACTAAACTATTACATCAGTCAAGTCTTGTGGCACAAACCGCCCTTATTCAAATCTATCATAAAGTCTATTACAACCTTAAATTAAAAGACATATGAAATATAAAACAGCCTCCTGGAAAGTCCCCTGCCTCTAACTAGCATAGTCGAAATACCCTGGCTGCTCCTGACCCTGAAAATCTGGACAAATAGTCCAGGACGCATCAACGCCGTCAGCTTATGAAAGCTGGTGAGTAAAATAAACAAGTGCTCGCAATGTATATATAAGCAAATAAACAACGATACCATTTAACTTTAACAGTAATATATTCAAGGTTCCAATTCCAACATAAATCACGGGGGAATACAGTAAGAAATAAATACGAAATTGTACATGAATTGTGTAACATCTTATCTTACCAATTCTTTCCTTTAAAACAACCCAATTCAACAAATACATCATCTCAGATACCAGGAGTAATAACTACTCAGTCATCCAATTCACACGCTACACTATCGCCTCCAATACCAGGAATACTATCCGATCGGTATTGAAGTCACACACCACACTACTGCCTCAGATACCAGGAATACTATCCGATCGATATCCGGGTCAAACACGACCAACCATCGCTTCGGATACCAGGAATAATATCCGATCGATATCCGAAACGAGCGCCTTAGATACCAGGAATACTATCCGTTCGATATCTAAGTCGTACACAACACTATCACCATCGCTTCGGATATCAGGAATATTATCCGATCAATATCCGAAACACGCGCCTTAGATACCAGGAATACTATCCGATCGATATCTAAGTCGTACACAACACTGTCGCCTCCAATACCAGGAATAATATCCGATCGATATTGAGGTCGCACACCAGACCGCCCCTCTTTACTCTTTTCACGTTTTCCTCACACATATGCATGTTGACACATCCTCGACCCTAATATGTATGTCAATGTTCACAATTTGTAATCCCAAACAAACGTACGAGAAATCAATTCCTTTTTATTTTTCTTTTATTAACAAGGTACAGTGTACTTAGAATCATTGAGTTAGAACCCACGATCTAAATTATCAAGTCATATATGAAACAAGAGGTAAATTCATCAAAAACTACAATAATACACTTTTACAGCTACTAGTACAGAAGCAGGTCTACTTTGAAACAATGCCCTTAAAAATGAGTTATAATTTTTATGGGTGAATTATACATCAAAAGAAAGGTCTTTGAGTCAGTGCTGAAAAATGTCAATCGATTGACAAAAGTGTCAATCGATTGAATGACATGTCAATCGATTGGATGACATGTCAATCGATTGAATATGTTTCCAATCGATTGGTATCAGCAGTTTCTCCCCTATTACGAGTTTGAAGCCTGTTTTTGACCCATTTTGCAAACTGAACTCAAACAAGTCATATAATATACCATTTTCTTCATTTTTCCTCAAGGATTACAAATACGTGATCGGTTTAAGCTAATTTGAACCGAAGCTCCCGGGATTTATGAAAAACCGAGAGGTGACAAAATTTTAAATCAATGATACGTCGCGATACGGATGAATTACTGCGTAGGATTCGAACCACATCTTATTGGGACTAAGATCTTTCATTCCCAATTCACGGAATTGATTTTGGTTAACTTTTATAAAACTCCAATTTTCAAGCTTCAATGGCGTATCTATATATATACACATATACACACATATATACACTGAAATATACATATATATACGTTGGGAGTGAGTTTATAATACTCACTGAGGTTAATTACACAGAGAATTAAGACCGAGAGTTTTCCGCCGACGATTCCGTCGTCCAATTCTACTCCTCCGTATGTGATCTTGAGATATATATATATGTATAACTATGTATGTATGTATGTGTGTGTGTGTTCTTGAGAGAATTGAGGGAGATTGAGAGAGAATGAGAGAAGCAGAGAGTTTGAGAGTGAGATATGAGAGACTGTGTGATTGAGAGAGAGAGAGAGCAACGTGTATATATATAAACTGAGAAATTTGGGCTCCAAGCAACAAGTGGGTTTCGCCCGGTGTGGTTGAGCTCACGTGCTCCCACACCCAAGTCGCGGTATAGACGCAGATTTAAATCAAAACTGGTATTTTACGGTTGAAAATAGAATACAGAAAATTATTAGTGTAGGAATTAAATTCCTGGTTTATACAAAAATATAGATATCGCTTTTGAAACCATTGAAAGTATTTTTATATTTAAAGAAATTACGGTTTGACCCCAACCAAAAAAGAAATAAAACCAAATACACATGGAAATGCAATATTTATTTATTAAAAAAAAAAAGAAAATTACAGGGTGTTACACTCTACCCACCTTAACAGAGATTTCGCCCCGAAATCTGAGCTAACTAATCCTGAAATAACTCGGGGTATCTAGTCCTCATGTCCGACTCTAACTCCCACGACGCTTCTCCCTCGTCATGATGCCTCCACTGAACCTTAACCAAAGGAACGTCCCTTCTTCTCAGCCTCTTGATACTCTGGTCAAGAATCCTCACAGGTCTATCCTTGTAGACAACATTCTGACTCGTCTCAATATCATCAAAATTTACTACATATGAAGGGTCCCGTATATATTTCCTTAACATACTGACATGGAATACATTATGAACACCAGACATTTTTGGCGGCAGCGCGAGTCGATAAGCCACTTTTCCAACACGCTCCAAAACCTCGAACGGTCCGATGAAACGAGGTGCCAACTTCCCTCTCTTCTGACCAAAACGCACTACTCCCCGAACAGGTGAAACCTTTAGGAGTACGTGATCTCCGATACTGAACTCCAAATCCTTTCGACGCCGATCCGCATAACTCTTATGCCTACTCTGTGCAGTTTTCATTCTTTCTTTGACCAGTGAAATCTTCTCATTGGTTTCTCTCACCAAATCTGGTCCCAAAAGTTCTGTATCTCCCACTTCTGCCCAACATAACAGAGATCGACATGGCCGTCCGTGCAAAGCTTCGAACGGCGCCATCCCAATACTCGAGTGATAACTGTTGTTATACGCAAATTCGACCAACGGCAAGTGCGTCTCCCAAGACTCTTCAAAGTCAATTGCACAAGCTCTGAGCATATCTTCCATAATCTGATTAACACGCTCGGTCTATCCATCGGTCTGAGGATGGAAAGCAGTACTCATCTTGAGCGAAGTCCCCATAGCCTTCTGCAAACTTTCCCAAAATCCCGAGGTAAAACGTGTATCGCGATCTGACATAATCGACACAGGCGCACCGTGCAGTCCCACCACTTGCTGTAGGTACATTCGACTCATCCTTTCTACTGGGTAAGTCATACTGTACGCGATAAAGTGTGCGGACTTCGTCAGACGATCCACAATTACCCAAATTGCGTCATGATTTTGTTGTGACCGGGGTAATCCAACCACAAAATCCATAGTTATGTGTTCCCACTTCCATCCTGGAATAGGTAAGGGTTGCAACAATCCCGAGGGTCTCTGATGTTCGGCCTTCACTTGTTGACAAGTCAAACATTTAGACACAAACTCGGCTACTTCTCGTCTATCCGAGGTAAAGGATACTTATTCTTGATAGTAACCTTATTCAATTCTCGGTAGTCAATACACAACCGCATTGTCCCATCCTTCTTCTTCACGAACAACACTGGTGCTCCCCAGGGTGAAGTACTTGGACGGACAAAACCCAACTTCTCAAGTTCTTGAACTTGTTCCTTCAGCTCCAACAACTCTGTAGGGGCCATCCTGTAGGGAACCTTGGTTATAGGTCGAGTGCCTGGTACCAGTTCCACACAGAATTCTATGTCCCTTTCCGGCGGTAATCCTGAAATATCTCGGAATACTTCCTCGAACTCTTTAATTACCGGTATTGATGATACTGTCACCTCTGCACTGACAACCTCAATGTTTGCTAGGCATCTAGTGAGGAACATATCACCTGAAGGTTTACATTGGAAATCGAAGAGTCGATTCCCATTGTCCGCAAATGTGATCTTCTTCTTTGCACAATCCAATTTCGCACCATTCTTCTCGAGCCAATCCATTCCCAGGATTATATCGAACTCCTTCATCGACAGAACCACCAATCTTGCCAAAAGTTCGCGGTCTCCTAACCGTAGAGGACAATCCTTACACACATGTAATAACTTGACGGTGGTCCCTAAGGGTGAGACAGCACTCAGAGCTTCATCTAAACGTTGCGGTACTATTCCCAACTTCTGAACAATCTTAACAGATATAAAGGAATGTGTAGCACCCGTGTCAAATAAAACTTTAACATGAGAGTTAAACAAGGTTAGAGTACCTTCCACTGCTCGTTGCTCAAGAGGTTCCTCCTCATAAGTACCTCCTTCATACCCTGTCTCCTCATAGCCAGCAGCCTCGGGAATAACAGCATTCAGGCGGGCCTGTCCTTGCTGACCATAGTTACCTCTCTTAGGGGCCTTGCATTCCGAAATTATGTGACCTGGCATGCCACAATTATAGCACATAACTCCCGGACGATCAGCACGCCTAGGTGCTCTGCAATCTTTAGCTCGGTGACCGGGATTACCACAATTGAAGCAGTTATTGTTTTTGGCCCCTTCTATTGCTAGAGGCTAATATTGTTGTACCGCTTGTGTCTGTTGAGGTTTCTTCCCTCCATCCCAGGTCCTTTTCTGTCCTTGAGTGTGCCCTGGTTTCTGTCCGAGATAACCCTTTTTGCGGAGGTCGATTCCCAAATGGTTTCGGATTCTGACAACCATCATTCTCCAACCCCGTCGCCAATCTCACCAGAGTTTCAAATGACTGGCCCAAATGCCCCATAGTCAGATGTCGGAGAGACAAGTTGAGACCCCGATGATACTTCTTGATTTTCTTTTGGGGTATGTCCACCATATGTGGAGCAAAGCGAGACAGACGCTCAAATCAAGTAGTGTATTCTCGGACAGTCAGATTCCCTTGAGTCAACTCCATAAACTCTTTCTCTCTCTTGTCCTTCTCTTCTTCAGGAAAATACTTTTCGAGAAATCTTTCCTTAAACACCACCCACGGCATTCTCCTTGCAGCTTCTTCCCCTATGGTCGCCTTTTCTGCATCCCACCAATCAGCCGCTGCATAAGACAGCTGAAAGATAGCCAGACGCTTCTTCTCCAGATCAGTGCACTCTATGGTCTCAAAGATACGCTCCATCTGGCGTAGCCACTGTTCCGCTTGCCAGGGTTCATCAGTCCCAGCAAAATACTCAGGTCGCAGAGTGAGAAACTCCTTGAGAAGCTTGTCTCCATCCTGGTGGGCTTGCCTCCCATTCCCGTTGTGATTCCCATTCTGATTATTGTTCCTCGCATTCTGATCACTAACCCTCTCCAATCTTCTTACAAAAGCCTCGAACATTCCGGTTGGATCTATTACCGGGGGTGCATCTTCAATAGCGGGACGATTCCTGAGATTTCTTCCAGCCATAAAATCGAGAGAACGGTCCCTATCCATTAATCAACAAGAAATCGGTCAACCTCCCGAGAAGAAAGAAAATTCTAAACGATAGAAAGCGACTAAACACGGAATGAAGTCGAACTATCTTATCTTAATTCTATCTTAATGGGAGATCCTATGTGTCTGGACAATTGGTCGAGCCACAACCTGGCTCTGATACCAAAAAGCCTGTCACGCCCCGACGTAGCATAATACAGGAAAGCATTTAATTTCCTTTATGGACTCGTAGGTCGTGACAAGTGAGTATGACCAATTGTCCCTGCAAACAAATAACTTAAACAGCATTTCTAGAGAAAAGGATACTAATAAACATAAGCTTTGAATTTAAAACTTACTAAACTATTACATCAGTCAAGTCTTGTGGCACAAACCGCCCTTATTCAAATCTATCATAAAGTCTATTACAACCTTAAATTAAAAGACATATGAAATATAAAACAGCCTCCTGGAAAGTCCCCTGCCTCTAACTAGCATAGTCGAAATACCCTGGCTGCTCCTGACCCTGAAAATCTGGACAAATAGTCCAGGACGCATCAACGCCGTCAGCTTATGAAAGCTGGTGAGTAAAATAAACAAGTGCTCGCAATGTATATATAAGCAAATAAACAACGGTACCATTTAACTTTAACAGTAATATATTCAAGGTTCCAATTCCAACATAAATCACGGGGGAATATAGTAAGAAATAAATACGAAATTGTACATGAATTGTGTAACATCTTATCTTACCAATTCTTTCCTTTAAAACAACCCAATTCAACAAATACATCATCTCAGATACCAGGAGTAATAACTACTCAGTCATCCAATTCACACGCTACACTATCGCCTCCAATACCAGGAATACTATCCGATCGGTATTGAAGTCACACACCACACTACTGCCTCAGATACCAGGAATACTATCCGATCGATATCCGGGTCAAACACGACCAACCATCGCTTCGGATACCAGGAATAATATCCGATCGATATCCGAAACGAGCGCCTTAGATACCAGGAATACTATCCGTTCGATATCTAAGTCGTACACAACACTATCACCATCGCTTCGGATATCAGGAATATTATCCGATCAATATCCGAAACGCGCGCCTTAGATACCAGGAATACTATCCGATCGATATCTAAGTCGTACACAACACTGTCGCCTCCAATACCAGGAATAATATCCGATCGATATTGAGGTCGCACACCAGACCGCCCCTCTTTACTCTTTTCACGTTTTCCTCACACATATGCATGTTGACACAGCCTCGACCCTAATATGTATGCCAATGTTCACAATTTGTAATACCAAACAAACGTACGAGAAATTAATTCCTTTTTATTTTTCTTTTATTAACAAGGTACAATGTACTTAGAATCATTGAGTTAGAACCCACGATCTAAATTATCAAGTCATATATGAAACAAGAGGTAAATTCATCAAAAACTACATTAATACACTTTTACAGCTACTAGTACAGAAGCAGGTCTACTTTGAAACAATGCCCTTAAAAATGAGTTATAATTTTTATGGGTGAATTATACATCAAAAGAAAGGTCTTTGAGTCTAGTTTCCAACGCTTCGAACGGTGCGCGTTTTCGAGTTTTCTAGTGGAAGTTATGATCGTTTTAGTAAAAGTCGTCATTGCTGAAAAATGTCAATCGATTGACAAAAGTGTCAATCGATTGAATGACATGTCAATCGATTGGATGACATGTCAATCGATTGAATATGTTTCCAATCGATTGGTATCAGCAGTTTCTCCCCTGTTACGAGTTTGAAGCCTGTTTTTGACCCATTTTTCAAACTGAACTCAAACAAGTCATGTAATATACCATTTTCTTCATTTTTCCTCAAGGATTACAAATACGTGATCGGTTTAAGCTAATTTGAACCGAAGCTCCCGGGATTTATGAAAAACCGAGAGGTGACAAAATTTTAAATCAATGATACGTCGCGATACGGATGAATTACTGCGTAGGATTCGAACCACGGCTTATTGGGACTAAGATCTTTCATTCCCAATTCACGGAATTGATTTTGGTTAACTTTTATAAAACTCCAATTTTCAAGCTTCAATGGCGTATCTATATATATACACATATACACACATATATACACTGAAATATACATATATATACGTTGGGAGTGAGTTTATAATACTCACTGAGGTTAATTACACAGAGAATTAAGACCGAGAGTTTTCCGCCGTCGATTCCGTCGTCCAATTCTACTCCTCCGTATGTGATCTTGAGATATATATATATATAACTATGTATGTATGTATGTGTGTGTGTGTTCTTGAGAGAATTGAGGGAGATTGAGAGAGAATGAGAGAAGCAGAGAGTTTGAGAGTGAGATATGAGAGACTGTGTGATTGAGAGAGAGAGAGAGAGCAACGTATATATATAAACTGAGAAATTTGGGCTCCAAGCAACAAGTGGGTTTCGCCCGGTGTGGTTGAGCTCACGTGCTCCCACACCCAAGTCGCGGTATAGACGCAGATTTAAATCAAAACTGGTATTTTACAGTTGAAAATAGAATACAGAAAATTATTAGTGTAGGAATTAAATTCCTGGTTTATACAAAAATATAGATATCGCTTTTGAAACCATTGAAAGTATTTTTATATTTAAAGAAATTACGGTTTGACCCCAACCAAAAATGAAATAAAACCAAATACACATGGAAATGCAATATTTATTTATTAAAAAAAAAAGAAAATTACAGGGTGTTACACATTAAGTAGATGCACATATGTACTTTGGTATCTCATTAGCGCCTTTCTTTTAAATTAGGTAGTGCGAATTTTTTTGTCCATTTTAAAATGAGTTGAATTTTTACTTTTTTTTTCTTCTGAGGTCTGTTATTTTATTTAATTTTGTTTTTCGGTGTGTGTTTCTCTTGTTGGGGGTAAAATGGGAGTCAGGTGTTGCCTTGTCGCACCATAGCACTTTTTTACATAAAAGTTCAAATCTTTAGAGGTTGGGAATAGTTAGAATTAGTTTAATTTGTATTGCATTAAAGAATCAATTCAATATTTTTTAGTGTTTGTGTGGCTATTTTTCAAATGCATAAGAGTCTGTATCTAGTTTAAAAATACTCTAAGATCCATTTTTTAAATCAAATTAATGATATTATATTAGTTGTCATAAAAATCAAATAATAAGGTGAAACTTCTGATCTATTTCCTTTATTTCCAAAGCCCTTGGATCTTGACCATGACTTAATAGTTTAATTAAGCCATTATATATATCAACAAATTTTTACAATACTAAGGGACTTTTTGGAAAGGCGTAAAACTAGTTCTATAACTTCGAGTGTTTGTATGTTGTGCGAAAGCACCCACAAAAACAAATTCAAAAGAAGAAACGAATAAACTAACACACACATTGACGCACACAAAAGAACAAGATATGTACTTGGCTTGGTGTAAGCATATATTCACAGGGGCAACGAGAACAATTCAGTAATTTTGAATGGATTATTAAAGTGACTCCGACAGAGTTTCACAAAAACTCTCACTAGAGAAACTCGCAGACTCACCAAATTGATCTCGCTAACTAGCCTCAAAACACTCCAAAAGGGGTTTCCAATTAAGATATTGAACAATGGACACCAATGATCCCCCATACTTCTCGTTGGTGGTCAGGATAAAAGGCAGGATAGGATAACTTTTATCTTATCCAGCGTTTGGTGATGCTCTTGGACATGATAAAATAGTCCTGAACTAGGTTTTTATCCCATGGAGAGTGGAATAACTCTAACCCATGGGGGGGGGGGGGTGGTTATTAGGTGGGATTAGAAGTTTGAGATAACTTCTTGGGACAAAAAAACTTTCTTTATTTATTTATTTATTTTTAAGATTTCATTTTTTTTCTTTTGTCATTTTCAGTTTTTTTTTTCATTTTCATATATGCTTTTTTTTCAGATCTTTTTTTTTCTTTTCATTTTCATTTTGAGATTTGCCTTCTTCTTCCTTTTTTTTCCCTTTCTTTCTCATATTTTTCTTCCTCTTTTTTTTCCCAGATCTCTCTCATTTTTTTTGTTCCGATCCATTTTGTTTCCCATTTCTAGATCTACTCTTTTTTTTTTCTTTCTTTCTTCATACCCCATGTTGTGTTAAAAAGCAATAATTTAGTAATGAGTAAGTCTTGGGGTACTGAAAAAGTGCACCGAAATAATGCATCGAATCATCAGTGCCCTCCATTTCGTTGGGACCCACACCCTGTACACGTGGGGCCCACCAAAATGGAGGGCACCGATGATTCGGTGCACCACGTCAATGCAGTTTTTTGATACCTGTAGCATTGTTGTTTAGTTATTATCCAGAACTTATATTTGGACACGACTAAACACAGGATTATGATATAGCAGCTTATCCGTTAGTTTTATCCAACACCTTCCAAACACAGGACAGCATAGCAGCTTATCCGACAGGATTACTATCCTATCCAATCCTACCTTATCCTATCCTATCCGACAGTTTTATCCAGCCTGCCAAGCGAGGTCCTAGTGAAATAAGTCAAAAATAAAGACTAATTCACGATACACCACTCTCCTTCAAAATTTGATTCTACAGTGCCCACACTCCAGACATCTCTAGGACATCAAAATAGTGTTCGGAAATTACTGTTGCATTCGAACACCTCCCTAACCGTCTTGATGCCCTCTTGCTAAACGAGCCACCAACTCCAAACTGCAAGAATTACTCAAATAGGAACTTCCAAATCGAACATGATAGAGGCCTTTTGTGTGTGTAAAAATTCGTACACAAACTAAAGTATCATTCATATACATGGGTTTATTTCTTTTTTAATTTATCAAACTAACGTGATGATGGTCGTCATGAAAACCAAATTTTAATGAAAATGGAATTGGACATGATCAAATTTTGTATGTTCCCAAGCATACCTTTAAGGTTCCAATTACTGGAAATATTATAGAAAATACAGCGGAAGGATTTCAAAAAATTTATGGATCCTTACAGTAGTTGATTAATCAAACAATTAAGTAAAATAATATTATATTCATTACCTCAAACTATAAAATTGAAGATGATATAATATATAGCTTTTGTCACCACCGGACCTTCATATGTGCAGGAAGATGGTAGGAATCTCCCAAGCCACTCAAAGTTCTGAATATGGTGTATGTGATTTTTCAGAACGTTAGTTTTTCCTAACAGATATGCCTGTTTATATAAGATATGGATGCAGAGACATAGTAGCACTAAATCTCTTTTAACTTTAAATTAAAAATTAATTTAAATTTAATATATGTATATATATTTATCTTTATAAAAAGATAAATTATCCATATACCTATATATAAATATAATCTGTTATAATACAAACACCATACACAGCTTTAGTATGCACCCTACAATTAGGAGCCAACGATGGGATCTGATGGCCATCCTTTTTCTTGGCTTCCAATCACATCTTAGCCAATCTGATCAATCCTTGATCTAACTAAAATAGATTAATTACAGACACACCCTACTACAATGCTATAATTGCACTCCAAGAAAATAGAAATTATATTAAGGCCCAACTCAATAAATTTATTTGCAAATATACCCCTCCATGTAAATAAGTAACACAAGGTAAAATGATAATTGACTGTCTACCTTTTTGGTCACCTATTATTTACCACTTTTGAAAACTTTAGTTATCCACAATCGATCACGTATGGAAAGACCATACTACCCTTTTGTTAATAATTATTATTTAACTATAAATAATATATATACAATCTAGTTTAGAAAAAACCCAACTGAGTAGTCAGATTTCTATGATCGAATGAAACTATCCAAAAGTTATCCAACATGGATTACATATTGAAGATACACGTTCATAGTCCTCATATACTAATCACCCAAAATATCGAGGTATTGATCATAAGATCTCACTATGTAGTATATCAAAGTAACTAGCATAAGAGTGCTAAGTCAATTTATCTCCTCGGGATTAAGAGTAATTTACAATTTAATGAACTAGATGAACAAACACTTAAGAGACAGTCATTTAGTGCAGTAATCCAGTTAGCGATCCTGTTCAACGCATCAAACTTGTTAACATATAAGTTGTGAGTTCAACCACTCCAACGACAGAGCCATGTCACCCGACCATGTAGCAACTATATGTTACAGTCGTCCATATGAATTGTTCCAAATTCATACTAACTGTGTACCATGTTTCAAGTTAAAAAGAACTGATGATCACAAACTCCCGTGTGTGAATCCTTTCCATACACCTAGATCATCTACAATTCAACTTGAGGACACATCAATACACTGCTCATGTATTGAAATGATACAGGTATACCCATAATATGTAATAACAATCAATAATAAATTCAATTTATTAATAATAAAATGTCTTGACGAGTGGCTTGAAGGGCATACAATCCCAACATTCTCCCGCTTGCACTCAAAGCCAATTGACATGACATCGTACTCTTAATCCATTCACATGAGACTCAAATTTCTTTGTCGGCAGTGTCTTTGTGAAGGGATTAGCTAGGTTTTTCGCCGATGCAATTTTGGCCACAGTGACATCGCCTCTCTGCACGAACTCGCGAATCAGGTGATATTTTCTCTCTTTTTGTTTTCCACGCTTATGGTTTTTAGGGTCCTTACTCTGCGCAACTGCTCCAGTATTGTCATAATAAAGAACAATAAGATAACTCGCATAAGGTACTACACCTAGATCCATGAGGAACTTTCGGACCCATACGGCCTCTTTTGTTGCCTCAAAGGCTGCTACACATTCGGCCTCCATGGTGGAGTCAGCAATACAAGATTGCTTTACATTCCTCTAACTAATGGCTGCACCTCCAAGCGTAAACACATAACCAAAAGTTGACTTTCTAGAATTATGATCTGATTGAAAATCAGAATTAGTGTAACCAACTAGAACCCAATCCTCTCCACCATAGATCAACATATAATCCTTAGTCCTCCTTAAATACTTAAGGACATGCTTTACTGCTTGCCAGTGTGCTGGCCCTAGGTTAGATTGATATCTGCTGACTATTCCTACAACATAACAGATAACTGGTCTAGTGCATAGCATAGCATACATGATACTTCCCACAGCTGAAGCATAAGGAATCCTTCTCATTTACTCCTCTTCCTCGGTTGTCTTAGGACATTGATCCTTAGATAGAGGGACTCCATGTCTGAAAGGCAGAATTCCCTTCTTGGACTCATGCATTGCAAATCTGACCAAAATCTGATCTATGTATGCTAATTTGGATAGGCCTAACATCCTTTTCTTGCGATCTCACATAATCTTGATCCCAATGACATAACTGGCCTCACCCAAGTCTTTCATATCAAACTGGTTAGAGAGCCATATTTTAACTATAGATAATACTCCTACATTGTTTCCATAAAAGAAGCATATCATCTACATAGAGAACTAGATATACTATTACACTTCCCTCAACCCTCTTGTATACACACGGTTCATCCACGTTTTGATCAAAACCAAAATACTTGATTGCTTGATCAAAACGAATGTTCCAACTATGCGAAGCCCACTTAAGTCCATAAATAGACGTATGCAATTTGCACACAAGGGCTCTTGGCCTCTTACCATGAATCCCTCTGGTTGCACCATGTAGATGTCTTCCTCAAGATGGCCATTCAAGAAGGTCGTCTTGACATCCATCTGCCATATCTCATAGTCATGATGTGCAGCTATGGACAAGAAAATCCTAATAGACTTAAGCATGGCAACTGGTGAAAAAGTTTCCTTATAATCAATCCCTTCTTTCTGAGTATAACCTTTTGCAACAAGCCTTGCTTTGAAGGTCTCGACCTTTCCATCCATTCCACTCTTTCTCTTGTAGACCTACTTACACCCAATGGGTTTTATCCCTTCAGGTGGTTCTACAAGCTCGCATACATGATTAGAGTACATAGACTCCATCTCGGATTTCATAGCAATATGCCATTGCTCAGCATCTCAGTCAAAACTAGTATCATTGTAGTTGCAAGGATCTAGGTCATGTTCATCAGGAACAACCTCGTAAGACCCTCCGAGTAGAGTGTACCTACACGGTAGTCTTACTTCTCTCCCATTACGATGAGGTACTGGTGTAACATTAGGCTATGGATCTACTTGTGTAGTCTTGGGCATATCACTCAGTATAGTAGGCTCATACAGGCTGGCAACTGCTGGATCATTTGACAATTCTTGTAGCACAATTTTACTCTTGGGTGTATGGTTCATGATATAATCTTCTTCCATAAATACAGCATTTGCACTAACAAACATCTTCTGATCTCTGGGATCATAAAATAAACCTATCTTATATCCTTTTGGATACCCAACAAACAAACATACATCTGATCTTGATTCTAACTTATCCATCTTTCCCTTTCTTACATAAGCAGGACGCCCCCAAATGTGCAAGTGTTGTAAGTTTGCTTTCGCCCTACCCACAATTATCTAGGTGTCTTGGGAACAGACTTAGAAGAAACTAAGTTCAGAATGTACATTGCTGTCTCTAGGCATTTTCCCAAAAAGATAATGGTAAAGTTGAGTAACTCATCATTAATCTTACCATGTAAAGTAAAGTTCTGTTCCTCCGTTCAGTGACACCATTCTACTGAGGAGTCCTAGGTGCAGCTAACTGGGATATAATCCCATGATGTGTTAAGTAGTCCTTGAACTCTCCTAAGAGGTACTCACCTCCTCGGTCAGACCGAAGAGACTAAATGTGTTTATTTAATTGCTTCTCAACGTATGCCTGAAACTCCTTGAATTTCTCAAAAGCTTCTTGTGATGCATTAAGTAAACATAGTCATATTTTGATTAATCATCAGTGAAGGTGATAAAATGCTCATAGCCTCCTCTAGCTCGAATGTTCAAGGGGCCACACACATCCGTGTGAACTAGCTCCAACGGCTCTTTGGCTGTTAATCCTTTGGTCGAAAATGACCGTCTAGTCATTTTTCCTTCCAAATAGGATTCGCAGACGGGTAGCGGTTGGACAGAAAGAGATGTAAGAAATCCATCAGCTACTAGTCTTTGGATCCTATTCAGATTAATGTGACCAAGACGTAAGTGCCAAAGATACGTTGAATTCACTTGAGAAACCTTCTTTTTAATTGGTAATATCTTGGATGAATCAACAGTCTCATTGTCATGTACAGTGTAGGTATTAGGACAAATCAAGTATAAACCATCTTGCAAAACACCAGAGCACAAAATAAAATGATCCTTCTTTATTAAAACTTTATTACTAAAAAACACTGAATATCCAAATTTTGAAAGGCATGAAACAGAAATCAAATTTCTTCTTATTTTCTGGTGCATAAAGATAGTCTTCTAATACTAACACCCTACCACTACCAAACTCTAATCTTATGACTCCAACTGCTTCCACTCCGACTCTTACATCAGATGTAAGAAAAAGGTATTTCTCATCTTTACTGAGCTTTCTGGTTACCTGGAACCCCTGTAGTGAATTGCAAACATGATTAGTGGCACCTGAGTCTACACACCAGGTATTAGTAGAATCTGCCACAAACATGCCTCAATAACAAAAGACTGATGTATACCTCCATTAGCCTACTTCTTTGCCAAATAGACCGGGTAGTTTGCCTTCCAGTGTCCTTTCACTCCATACTCAAAACACTTGCCTTGATGTGCCTGATTCTCAGCCTGAACTACCTTATTGCCTTTCCCCTTATTTTTCTTAAATTTACCTTTGGAATGTTGGGTGGGTTTCTTCTTTCCGAATCCATTACCCTTAGGCTTGGACCCAGAAGAACCCTCAGCAACCATAACACTAACCTTGGGCTTTACAACAGTCTCCGCTGCCTGTAAGACATTCAATAGTCCGGGTAATGTATAATCAACCTTGTTCATATTATAGTTAAGCCTGAACTGATTGAATGACTCGGGCAGAGACTGCAAAATAAAATCAACTTGGGACTGCATCAAAATCTGCTCCCAAGACCTCCACTTCATTTAAGTAAGCAATCATTTTTAAAACATGGTCTCAAACTGGAGTACCCTCAGCCATCTTAGTGTTAACTAGGTTGCGGAATGCAATTTAACGTGCATCACGTCCATGCTCATCAAACTTCTCCTTAAGGTTGAGCATTATATCTTTAGCAGTAGGCTTAGACTGATGCTGGTGTTGGAGGGCATTTGACATGGATGCCAATATATAGCACTTAGCCATCTCATCAGCCTTTGCCCACCACTTATAACGCTCACGGTCCTCTTTAGGAGAATCTAAGGCAGGAAGTTCAGGACAATCAGTTGAGAGCACATATTTATACCCTTCAGCAGTAAGCATTATATCTAGATTACGTTTCCAATCCACATAATTTGGTCCAGTTAATTTATTTTCCTTGAGGATAATTGATAGTGGTTTGAATGAAGACATTTTATCTAAATGTCAAAACATAAATAACATATAAGAATACATGTACGGCAATGGGTATTATCATCAAATATGTACAAGTATCTAGTGACCCCTCTACAAAATCACAACTACATATTTGAGTAAATTAGAATACTAACTCTTTGAGTACACGGCTCCTTGGAGAGATCATATGTTGCCACTAGTTAGCGGGAATTACATCACTAACATACCATCTAAACATAAATGTCAAGTATTTAGTGACTTCCAATTTATCCTTAGCCTTCTAAAATATGAAAGTATTGTCACTCCTTGGGGAGAATACCTATCATATTTTAGTCAAGTGTATACCATGACCTTAAGTTCAAATTAGTTTTGTGGGTTAGTGTTTCCTTGGGGAAAAATTTCACTCCTACTCATCCTGATTTAAGCTTAAAAAAATATAACTCAACTTGGTAACTTAGTATGTCGACACCCTCCATAGGGGAGCCATTTATAATTAAAAACGAGGTGACAACATCCCTTACCTTGAGTTGTTATGGAAAACCGTGGGGGTATTGTATCTATACCCCTCACACACTTGAATTTTTATTGTAGAGGTTAAATATTAATTCATATTTCACATCACAAAATATATATATATATATATGAATCTATTTGAGGTTGTCTATCCAAATTATTTGAAAATATAATTGTATAATTTAATAGTAATTATTACGGGTAATTTCTCCCACTAAATTTCTAGAAAACACATTTGTCACAATTTTATTTTATTAGAAAAATAATTAATATTTTATAAAATAAAAAATGATCTTGTCAAACGAATTCTAGATAATCTATTTTGAAAGGATTTTATTATTAAAATATTTTATTATAGATAAATTAGGAAAAATTTAATCACTTTATCTAATTAGAATTATACTTTGCTTAGGACCCTTTTCAAATTCTAACTTGCATAGATAACAACAATATGCATGTTTTTAGTCCATGAATCATATACATAATGAATGCATGATCCTATCATGTAGTACAAAAAAAATTGCAGCAATAAGATACCATAAGAACTGAAATTCCTTCAAGCCGAGCCTATAAAAAAATAAAAATAAAACAAAATTATAGCTTCAGTGAAGTACTCCATGCCTCACTCTCTGATCAAATTGTTGGACTATTCAATAGGAGTAATAATTTGTACGATGTCACACCACTTGAAAAATGATGTCAACATTATCCAACTTCATAGAAAAGCATGAGAACCAAGTTGCAATGCCAAGTTCACTTAACAAAGTCGTACACCATATGGTTGTGCTGCCGCCACTTGATGTGTTAGTACTTCTTTTACCAATGGCTCTGATCCAGTATAGAAGACGCGCTAATGGGCTCGTGAATATTTCAGATCACAACCAGCACATTTATTTACGTCAAATGAAAATATAAATAGCGTAGGCGAAACAGATTTGGATTGCCCATTCGCGGGATATTCGATCCAAATCCCCCATTATAATTGCCAAACAATCTATTACATTAGATCTACTTCTAGGCTTTGAAGGAATCCAATAAAAAAAATTTGTAATCATCACACAACCAAAAAATCACATATCTATGAACGATTCAAATGCAGAAAAATATGATGATCCATGAAATTTTTATTTTTATTTTATTTAACCTTTTGATCAATCAACGATCTGTGAGACCGCTCTGATACCACTTGTTGGAAATAATATAGAAAATACAACGGAAGGATTTCAAAAAGTTTATGGATCCTCATAGTGGTTGATTAATCAAACGATTAAGTAAAACAATATTTTATTCGTTACCTCAAACTCTAAAGTTGAAGATGATACAATATATAGCCCTTGTCACCACCGGATCTTCACCGTTGTTCTTCCAACCTTCAGATGTGCAGGAAGATGGTAGGAATCTCCCAAACCACTCAATGTTCTCAATATGGTGTATGTGATTTTTCAGAACGTTAGTTTTTCCTAACAGATATGCCTGTATATATAAGATATGGATACAGAGACAGAGTAGCACTAAATCTCTTTTAAATTTAAATTAAAAATTAATTTAAATTTAACATATGTATGTATATATATATATATTTATCTTTATAAAAAGATAAATTATCCATATACTTTTATATAAATACAATCTGTTATATACAAACACCATCCACAGCTTCAGTATGCACCCTACGGTTAGGAGCCAACGGTGGGATCTGATGGCCATCCTTTTTCTTGGCTTCCAATCACATCTTAGCCAATCTAATCAATCATTGATCTAACTAAAACTGATTAATTACAGACACACCCTCCTGCAATGTTGTAATTGCACTTCAAGAGAATAGAAATTATATTAAGGCCCAACTCAAAAAATTTATCTACAAATATACCCCTCCACGTAAATAAGTAATACAAGGTAAAATGATATTTGACTGTCTACTTTTTTGGTCACATTATTTACCACTTTTGAAAACTTTAGTTATCCACAATCGATCACGTATGGAAAGACCATACTACCCTTTTGCAAATAATTATTATTTAACTATAAATAATATATATATAAACTGGTTTAGTAAAAACTCAACTAAGTACTCAGATTTCTGTGATCGAATGAAACTATCCAAAAGTTATCCAACATGGATTCCATATTGAAGATACACGTTCACATACATCATATACTAATTACCCAAAATACCGAGATATTGATCATAAGATCTCACTATGTAGTATATCAAAGTAATTAGCATAAGAGTGCTGAGTCCATTTATCTCCTCAGAATTAAGAGTAATTTACAATTTAATGAACTATATAAACAAACACTTAAGAGACATTCATTTAGTGCAGTAATCTAGTTAGCGATCATGTTCAACGCATCAACCACGTTAACATACAAGTTGCGAGTTCAACCACTCCAATGACAGAGCTATGTCACCCCACCATGTAGCAATTATATGTTACAGTCGTCCATATGAATTGTCCCAAATTCATACTAACTGTGAACCATGTTTCAAGTTAAAAGGAACTGATGATTACGAACTCTCATGTGTGAATCCTTTCCATACACCTAGATCATCTACAATTTAACTTGAGGACGCATCAATACACTGCTCATGTATTAAAATGATACAGGTATATCCACAATATGTAATAACAATCAATAATAAATTCAATTCATTAATAATAAAGTGTCTTGAAGAGTGACTTTAAGGGCATAAAATCCCAACACCAATGTGAGATTAATCTAAAACTTCTTTACGAGTTATATGTGACAATGTTGAGAGTCGAAGCAAGTGTTAGAAAAGTCCCCATTACTACTGGAATTCAAGGTTTTTACAAAAGCGCTATATATACACATATATACAAACAAATTAAACATATACTTCGTGATGCATTTGACTTCATATGGTCCCTATTTTCTGGGTACAAAAAATTTAACATATTATACAGAGGATAAGGCCATAAGGGTCAGCGGGTAGCAACCAAGAACTAGCAAATTAAATTAAGTGGTACCGATTAAGTACATACCAATATGAATTTGCTAGCAAGCACTACGTCTCAATACCCAATTTGGTAGCCAAGCCAGTGACAATTGGAGTCTAGATGGATAAAAAGCTTGGTACCAAACAAAATTAAGGATCTGAAAATGACATGCAAATACTTCAAGGACCTCCAATTTACAGCTCAATTGATCTGTCTTTAGCTCCACACACACACACACACACACAAAAAAAAAAAGTGAAAGTGCTGATTTAAGCAACCAATAAGTTCCCTAGCAGAGCCGTTTGAGTGAAGCATCATTAATGTTGTCATTGTTTGCTCAAAGTGTTTGATGGTTAGGTGTGTGTGTGCATTCTTAGAAAATGCAATTATAATCAGTGGCAGACTCGGGGAATGTGCATTTGGTGGGGCCAAATTTATTGGCTTGGATCTTTTAGGAAATAGGTTTACTCAGGGTCGGCGAGGAAAAAAATTTTTGGGTATAAATATTTTTGTGTAAAAATTTTTATATAAAAAAAAATTACTTTTTGCTCTGTGAGATTTTTTTGCCGTTTTGAGAGTTAAGAGATTTTGTGCTAGCAATTCCTATATTGTCTAAGTTGTTTTGATCTTCCTGCCTCCTGACTCTTTTTATGATTACGCCCCAGCCTACATATTATCACTTTTTTATTCAATAATTAGTGATGATCATTGATTTTAATTTGTAAAGGCTGTGTTGATATTAAAACAATTTGGGCTGGGCTAAACTTAGAGTTAAAAAGAAAAGGTGTTTAGCCAAATATTTTAGGTGTGATTGAGTACATGCGCCAAATTTATTTCATCTTCTCTTTCTTTAGATATCATGACTCAACTAATATTTTTGGGTGCGTTTGATTACAATTAGTGTTGCATATATATATAAAAAAAAAAGATAAATTTGGAGGAGTCAATATGTAAATTCATTTTAAATGTGTGCAATTATATATACATAACTAATATTTTCAAAATTTTGCAGGGACCAATATGCAGAATGTTTATAATTTTTAAAATTTTTGTAGGCTAAATCATAATTTTTCAAAACTTTACGAGGACCATAGCCCCCTAAGTCCTTATTACGGTTCGCCCCTGATTATAAAATCATATTGTCTTACTAATAATCAACATATATTTAAATAATACATTCTAATGCAATTTTTACTTTTTTCATAAAAGTACTTTTTTAAGTTGGAGATAATTTTTTGAATATGAAATGATTTTTTTGCATATAAAGACACGAGTTCGGAGTCGGCAGAACCCCAAGTTACTCATCTTCTATAGCAAATAATCTTCATTGTATAATTTTTTTTTATCTGTGTCTTTTTCGAGTTCGATCTCTATAAATATAGTATATTTTTGTTGAAACATTTACGAAAAAAAAGACACTTCCATACCAAATGGAGCATTATAATTTATGTAAGAGTCTTGTAACATTCATTATGAGTAATTCTACTAGTTCCAATAGATGTGATAATGAAACCACTTCGATTATAGTGGGACCTTGGATAGAGCTACATGGGGACCAGACACGTGCCTCCTCTCAACTCTTTAAATATTAATTTTTTTACCTCATGTAATTTAAATTTACTCCTAAACTCACAAATGTCATTTTAGTCCTTCAATTTTTTAACTTTTACCATAATAAACATCTTATTTTCTCAATTAACATAAGTATTTAAGCCTTTATAAATATCCCTTTATACTAAAGATTTTTTGTTTTATACATGAAACAAGTAAAAAAAAAAAGAAAAGAAATAAAGCATATGAACACTATAGGTAATAGTTAACGGCTCATACAATTTGACCAATACACAACACCACCGACTCCACGTGTAACAAAATCACCACTAATTATGGACTCCACATGGGCCCCATCAATAGCAACCACTAGCCCACTTTACAATGGCCACAAACAGTACTCACCTAGTGAAAAATGCGCACTGTATTGAAAAAGGCCCATCTCAGTGGCCCACTCCCAAAGTCTCACCACTTTCGAAGCTCTACCACTTCGAAGCCTATGAGTCCACTTTGAAGCCACGCCGAAGCTTCACCTCAAACGGGTACACCCACAGAGCCCACTGTGAAACTCCACGACTGAGAAACTCGCCGTGAGACCCACCTCAACTAGCCCACTCTGAAGCCCCACTTCGGATGAGACCACTACGAAGCCTCACCTCATAGTAGCCCACTTTGAGGAGTAGCCCACAAAGGAAGCACACTTCAAATACACACACACACTCACCTCTCGGACATCCACCCTTGGTCCGGAAGCAGTACCTAAGGGTGGTCAAGTCTGCTGGGATTTCTGAAGCACATGACTAGGTGGCTAGAGCCGAAGGCATCTCCCTACCATGCTCCTCATGGGCAAGGATAGGGTTGGTCCCAAAGAGAGAGAGAGAGAGACACGTAAATTTCATGTGCCTGACCCTAACCAGTCTCACAACCAATGGACGAAGCCCATCAGCGCAAAACTTGCTTAAACACTTGACCAACAGTGCCCAGTCACTTCAAGCTTGCACTGCACCAATAGAAGAAAACCTTTGTTCCCGCCCTCTTGACCATCTATAGCCTCAACACTCACCCTCGCTTACCTTCTTAGAGCTAATAGCAAAAGGCTTGGTATCCACACTCGCTTAAATCTCTACACCAGTAGTATTCCCTTCCCCTTTGATCAACCAATAGCACCTGTCTCTCATATGTCTCTGACTTTACAATATGTTGTTTTGTCTACATCCCATTTAATGATCCCAACCATCTTAAACAAGAGCATTTAAGCCTCTCATCTACCTTAAACAAACAGCCCACTAAGAAAAGGCCAACTCGGCTTTGTCTTCTTACATCAGAGCTTTGCAGCTCCCATGACCCCAATATAAATAAGTAGCCTCATTTACTACATCCAATAACCTAACTCAACTTAATCCTACACTAGAGCAAAGGGTTAACAGTTATTCTTACTCTCAAAGCATTCCTATTGTCTTGAGCACAACTAGACCCTTCGTATTACAAGACCGTTTGCCTCTTACATAACCCTTCGCCTCACCAAGACCCTTTTGTTTTCACCAACACCCTTCGCCTCCCAACAGCCTTCGTCTTACCAAGACCCTTCAATCTCACTACACCCTTCATCTCACTCTATCCTTCACTTAACTTCAATTCTTACTCATCACCCTTTGACAACCTCTGGACACATACTGGTTTCTCTCTATCTTATTTGGGGCTACTTCGGTTCTCATCCGACCCGAAGTCTCACCGATTCCCATTACCTTCATTATTTTTATTATACTTCATTATACTTTATTAACTCATTATACCTCACTTATACCTCACATATTCTTGCACTTGTACTAATCTCAGCTTGCCTGTTATATCTCTCTATATCTCTTGCATACACCACAGAAAAGAACTCACACATTTTGGCGACCACAGTGGGATATATACTCGCAAGAATGGTTAGTGAACGAGAACAACAACCCTCTAAGAAAGCCGGACGCCGCAAGAAGTGCAAAGCCCAACCTACCAGGTCGAACGCCAACCCATTGAGCTTTAATTTGGCTGGCTCGCAGACTCATGATTCTTAAGAGTCCATCACTATAGACGTCGAGCTTGACATCTTAAAGTGACTGGAGCAAATAGAGGGACAGCAAAAGCATTTCCAGAGATTGGAAGAACATAATCTCCTCATCATCGAAACCCTAACCACTATGGCTCAAAAGGCGACTCCCCCAACGGTGCCAAACGACACCTCTATGCTCGATGATGTGGTCAGGACCTCAGTTAGCATTTTCGATGTTAACAACTAGCAAAATGCACAAACAAAAGGGACGACGCCCACAGGTGTCACCCCCAAAGCAGAGAAACAAGCCCCCACTAGCTTCGACACCTTGGCTAATGTGGAATCTTTACTGAAGGAAAAATCAATATCGATGCCTCCCATTCCCACACTAGACACTCGACCTCCCTATCCACTCAAGTTGGCCAGCCTCCCTTACCCAGAAGGATACAAAAATGCACATTTCGTAAGATACGATGGAAGGCAAAAAAACTCAAAAGAACACGTTGCCAGGTTTCTTGACAGTCTGGGCACCTACCAAGAAGACACAAAATCGTATCTCTCAGAGTTTTCTAAATCTTTGACTGATAGGGCATACACCTGGTATGCCAATCTAAAGCTTGGTTATGTCACCTCCTGGGCTCAACTGGTATCAATGTTCCATGTGAAATTCTTCATTGTGATAGAAAAGGTCACCACCACCTCCCTCTCTCGAGAGGTTCAAGGAAAAAATGAACACTTGGTCAAATATGTGGACAGATTCCATGATCTTGCCATGGAATGCCATGACAACACCACCAAAGAGAGCCTAGTATAGCTCTGCATACACGGAATGCTCTGCGATTACAAAATTCATCTCATCAATCACTCATTCTAGGCATTCTCAGACCTCATGGTTGCTGCCTAAAACTTAGCAAAAGATGTTAGAATACCATCAAGAACACACCGGGATACTAGCCCTTCAGTGCCCCGACATTACCCAACTGTTGCTGTAACCAAGGAAAGAAGAAGTGGACGAGATCGAGAATGTAATGATAACAAGCACAGAAGGGACGAAACTGACACACCAGCACTTTTTCCTTGCAGTATGAGGGAAGTGCTTGCCGTACTCAAAAGATGGATAAGGGATGAAGTAATGACCCTTCGCCTAACAACAAGACCCCTAACCGAAGCTAATAAAGCCAAATACAATTACTGTGCTTATCATCAGATAGTAAAGCAAGCCACGAAATACTGTTAGGCCCTTCGCGGCATCTTTTGTAAAAAAAATAGACAATGGAGAACTGCTAACCACTACCCAGCCCGATGCTGCTGACGAAGCCCCTCGCCAACCTCAGAGAAACAATGAAGGAGCCGTTAATATGGTCTCTCTTCATATAGTTTCCCACAATTTGGGAAATATTACCTCCCCTTTCATTGACTTTTCCAAGATATCACCATCTACGGAGTAGCTGCTCCTCTATGGATATCGCAGTTTTACCCATGCCTTTTAAATTCTTTCTCAAATTTCAAAAGATTTTGGATATCGTAGTTTTACCCACGCTTTTTAAATCTTTTCAAATTTTAAATTCGAGTCGCCGCTTAATTTTTAAAGGAAATTTAAGAAACCATTTTAAAAACAAACTTATCTTTTTTGGAAACCAGAGATTTCTAGGTCCGAGGATTATGGAATGAGAGGGGAAGGAGCTTGACAGACTAAAACACCCCCTCTCATCCTATCTTGTGATAGGCCTCTACTTAACATCCTTTTTAATCGAATTATTAATCTAAATATGCCCTTAACTAATACATACGTATAAATATACATTACAAAAGCATGTCTAAAGGGTGTAAGATTGCTAACGGTAAGATATCATTCATAAACCACATAATTCAAGTAGCAAGCAAGATGATATGCAAAATAGAGAACTAGAGAACTTACCTGGGATCCAGCCGCATATATTAAACATACAATGCATACAAATAAATAAAGCCTAAGAAAAGGTCTCTAACGCATATATACACATAAGGCAAGACCTGATCTAAGTGTCGTACATAGAGTCGAAAATCCATAAAAATCAAAAAATAAAATAAACAAGAGAGAGGTTGAGAAATCGTACCTCGATAGCGCTACAAAACAAAGGGTTAGTCCACATGCTTTAAACGAGATGTACTTTAAAGTCCTAAATTCTAGCTTAAGTCTATCAAGCATGGAAAAAGTTGACATAACCGTAAATTCCTTTTGACTAGTTGGAATCATAACACCTCTATTGATATACAAGTCTCAACTAGGAGCCAATGTAATGTCCATATAGAAGTGGTACAATTCCAACATGATCACAAGGAACTTATGACTAAGTTCAACCAATTATGACATACCTCAACAAACAATGTGCTAAATTGTAAGAATCAATGTATATGTGATGACAATGAATGTATGAACATAAACGAACCAAGAGTCATTCATTAATTTGGATCATTAGTCTCTGGATTTAGACTTGATTAACCTTATTCAAACCATAGTTTAAGTCTTAGGTTATATAAAGTTTATTTGGATCATCATTCACGAAGTTTATCAAAACTGTAGCAAAATTCCAGAAATTGCAGAGAGTAGACCAGACTTTTAAAAATAGGACAAACATACTTCCAATGGTTGGATCTTAGTGATTCTTGATTATGTTATGAATCTGTGAGTCTATTTTCTAACCCAAAAAGAAAATCAAATATCCAACTATTAAATCTCTGGGAATAAGGTCATAACCAGACATCACTCAGAATTTTGCAACTCTCTGTCCAGAGTTTTTACATGATTTTATAAAAATAGCAAATCAATCCAAATGACTTCATTCTTTTTAGGAGACCTTCTTAACACTTTAAGGTTCTTAGAAAAAATTATTTGAGGTCAAGAAAACTTGATTAGGGTTCTGATTCACTAAGTTTAAAACAGATTTACTATTCTGAAATTTTGGACAGAGAGGAACTAGCTCACAAATCATGAGACCAAAACATTTTAATTATAGAATCTTATAAAAACAAAAAGTCTAGTGATACATATATGAGTTATGAACATTCTCCAATTGGTCTCACTCAATTCTCATGGACCATGATTTAATTAAAAATCTTTGATCTTAGTGAGCTCACGCGTTCACTGCACAAATATTGAGTTGGTATTCATAGAATTTATTAAGTCAATCATTCTCTCACTGTTGATGATCCTTGAAGGATACAAGCTTATTATTATCCCATTCTCCTCTCAAATTAATGGTCCTTGAAGACTAAGATATGACCCAAAACCATATGAACCTCATAGAATATAGAAATGATTTCATGAGATTCAATTTGAAGGGCTAAAGTTATGAGTCAAACCTAAACCCAACAAAACCATGAGGATATAACCATGACCTATCTCTATCCCCATATAAATCATAAGATCATAGGAGACAAGAGGATCAAATCAAAGGGGACCCAGATATTTAAAGATCTCATGGATTTCAAAAAGAAAATAGAGACAAGAGGAAGTAAAATCAAAGTTTAAATCAAATCTAAGTGAACATTCTTTTGCATACTTTTAAATCCAAAGCTCTTATTTAGATCCAAATCAATGAACACAAGAAAGAATTCAATCAAAATTCTATGTGGTGTATGATGAAATGGGGTAAGAAGAGAGTTTTTGAAAATGTGTAAAAGGTCCTAGATCCATGAATTGTGATTGAAATTCCAACCTAAAATCTATGTAAAGTTAGATGATTACCTCTAATAACCTCAATATTCTTCATGATACTTGAAGAAAGTCTTCTAAATTCTTCCAAGTTCTTCTTCCAATGCTTCAAACTCTTCTTGATTTCTTCAAAAATCTCTTAGTTTTCTTCAAAAATTCTCACCAATCTCTCAATATTTCTTGAATATCTCTTGCATA
Organism: Hydrangea macrophylla; assembly: GCA_033977485.1. Lineage (NCBI taxonomy): Eukaryota > Viridiplantae > Streptophyta > Magnoliopsida > Cornales > Hydrangeaceae > Hydrangea > Hydrangea macrophylla. The sequence continues at coordinate 77,760,657 of CM066984.1, read as the reverse complement.
TAGATTAGGAGGATGGGAGAAGATAAGAAAAAAAGGATCCTTATAATGGAGGTGAAGGCCTCCTTATATAGACCATTTTCAGTGGGGTTAAATTGGTAATTTCAGATAAAAACCCATGTGCAAGAATATTCCATACGTATTTGAGAAAAATAAGCTGTCACAGCGGGCGGCACTCACTGAGTTGTCCGACACTCAGTGAATGCCGTTTCGGCACTCAGCAAGTGCCGCTGCGGCACTCAGTGAATGTTGTTCCAGCACTCAACAAGTGCCGCTGCGGTACTCAGCGAATGCCGCTGGCCATCCTGCGTGCCGCAGCTAATAGAATCTTCACCTTTATTTTATTTTTTCAAATATATATTCATATACTAAATACATACTTAAATACTAAAATACAAACATACTTTAGTAGATTATACTAATGTATTAACATATACCCATATACTAGTATATACTTATATACTTAATAGATTTTATGTATATATAGATTACTTATTATATATACATATTTTTCTCTTTTCTCCTTTCTCTCTTTTATTTTCTTTTCAAATAGTTTTCTACCTCTGATATTTTGAAATCAATTTCCAAACTGTCTTTCTCACACGTATTTCATACCCGAATTTTCCCCAAACAACCGGTTTCTTTCCCTTTTTTTAGTTTTGTAAATTTAATTGGAGCTGAAGAATTCTTCTGAAGAACTTGAATTACTTTAGAAAAATTATCTTCAAATTTTGCTAGACAATGTCATCATCGGTCTAGAGGTATCCACACCATGAATTTGGCGGTCGGTCAAAATTGAGGTGTCTACAGTTTGCCCCTCTTTGGCAAAGCTTGCAAAGCAACGCGTATCGCAAGCGAATGTCGAAGCCTGTGTAAAGACAAGCCTTTGACCAAACCGTCGAATTTAGGTAAAACAAAGTACGTTGCAAAAGCAAAATACCTAAAGGACGGTGTTCCTCGTGCTGAACAATGAGCTGTCTACGTATCCCAACGGGAATCAAACTAGGACGTAGTTCGGGTAAGGATCACACCTAAACACAAATAGCCACACAGATGAATGTACCTATCGTTACCGTGATGCACGTGCCCAAGCAGTCTCGTGCCCTATGCTTCTGAGCGCGATGATTCAGGATCATGCTGCTCTTCCTAATAACAAAATGCATTCAATATCTTAAATCTTCTATTATGATGTCGTCCTATTCTAGGAAACCAAAATTCATAAAGATGCACTCTATTTAATTATGCTGATCGATTGAGATGCGCTTCACAGATGCATTTCATGTGCTTAATTTTTTTGGTATTTTTCAAAGAATCACCTGATCGACCAAGATTCGCTTCGCGCCTTATACTCTGGTGTCAAAGCAGGAATCGAGCTAATTGAAAGACTGAGATGCGCTTTGTGCCTTATACTCCGGTGTCTTCAAAATCACCTGATCGATTGAGATGCGCTTCACGCCTTATACTTCGGTGTCGAACCAGGAACCACGCTGATTGAAAGACTGAGATGTGCTTCGTGCCTTATACTCCGGTGTCTTCAAAGAATCACCTGATCGACTGAGATGCGCTTCACGCCTTATACTCCAGTGTCAAACCAGGAACCACGCTGATTGAAAGACTACGATGCGCTTTGTGCCTTATCCTCTGGTGTCTTCCAAGAACCATCTGATCGACTGAGATGCGCTTCGCGCCTTATACTCCGGTGTCGAACCAGGAACCACGCTGATTGAAAAATTGAGATGCAATTCGCGCCTTATACTTCGGTGTCTTCCAAGAATCATCTGATCGACTGAGATGCACTTCGTGCCTTATACTCCGGAAATGAGGTCAATGTAAATCTGTTGCGAGAACCGAGAACGAAAATTATTATATCCTCAAGGCAAAGTTATTGCTAGCTTAATTCAGTTCAAGACTCCTAAGAGTTAGTCAGATTTATTTTTAAATCAATTTTCCAAAATTAGGAATCACTCAAACTCATATTTAAACTATTGCTAAAATCAAGAGTCAATCATACTCAAATTCATGTTATTTTCAAAAATCAAAAGTCAATCAAACTCGAATTCAATTCAATTCTAAAATCAGGAGCCAATCAGACTCAACTCGACTTAACTTTCAATTTTCAAAATTAGGAGTCAATCAGACTCAGATTCGATTCAAATTTTTCAAAATCCAGAGTCTATTATACTTAAATCAACTCAATTTCACACAATCAAGAGTAACTAAAATTCACACCATTCCGAAGAATTAGTAGTCAATCAGACTCAAATCATTTTAAACAACATCAGGAGTCAATTATACTCAAATGAACTTATTTCATTAATCATGAGTCAATTAGACTCAAATTCACATTATTTCAGAAATTAGGAATCAATCGGACCCAAATTCACATTATTTCAAGCAATCGGGAGTCAATCAGACTCGAATCAAATCAATTTTCTAAAATCAAGAGCCATTCAGACTCAAATCAATTTTATAAAATCAGGAGCCGTTCAGACTCGAATCAAATCAATTTTCTAAAATCAGGAGCCGTTCAGACTCGAATCAAATCAATTTTCTAAAGTCAGGAGCCGTTCAGACTCAAATTATTTTATCTTTTCAAAACCAGGAGTCAATCGAACTTAAATTTATTCAATTTTCAAAATCCAGAGTCAACAAGACTCAAATTTAGAATCAAGAGTCAACCAGACTCAAATTTTCTTACTTTTCAAGACCAGGAATCTATTTTGTTTCGGAAAAAGGGCTTTAAAGTTTATTTTTCAAATCCTGGGAGTTTATTCAAAACGAGGGAAAACTTGGGGGACTTGTAAGAAAATTTTGGTGGTCCCTAATGCAAATATGAAAATTTTGGAGGGAAAAGGCCACCAGTCACACGCGACGGCACTCAGTGGCTGCGCAGCGGCACTTGGTGAATGCCGGCGCGGCACTCGGTGACTGTCGTACGGCACTCACTAAGTACCAATGGTTTTTCGCCGTCTGCCGCTGGGTGAGGCAGTTTGTTTAAAACTTAAGTTCTTTTCTCTTCTTTCTCATTCTCTTCTTCTCTCCTATGAATTTCCTCTTCAAGTTCCTCCTCCCCTTTGATTTTTAACATAAGAATCAACTTAAACCAAGGTATGTTCACCTTTTCTAATGCCAAGATTGCATCTTTAACTTGATTTATGCTCAAAATCATAGTTAGTTTGTATTTATTTTTTCTTTGTGTTTTTCCCAAATCTTCTTACATGATCTTGATTCCTTATTTTACTTATAGATTCGACAATGGCTAGTGGCTCAGACTCCCATGGGCCCTCAAGGAAGAAGCATAAGCCGACTCCAAGCCATAGTTCATCACTTGTGCTTGCCGATCCCGGGGAGCTTCTTTCGGCCTGGGCGTTCAAAAAATTGGTATAATCTCGAACTCTCTTGCTCCTTATGATGAAAATGCAATGCAATGCAATGTATGATGCTTAATGAATGTATGAATGTGCCCTTGATCTTATGCATTTGTGATATCCCCAAATTGTTGTTATGCTCCTTTTTGGATTAATAGATGAAACTTTATATATTAGGCTCAAATGTGCAAAACTTGAAATTATGCTCTTGCCTTTTTGTTTGGGTTTCATTGATTTTGCGCTGAGACCATGCTAAAAATTTTACGTTACTTCATTCATTTCCTATGATGAGAAGGGGTCACACCGATCCCAACGAGCACTCAAATTCTATCCCAGATTAGGTTGATTTATATTGTATGTGCACATATGAACCCAAAATTCATGATCATGGAGTCCTTGGACTCAAAACCCTTATTTTTTTTCACAATCAAAGAATCACTACAACTCCAAAGGATCTCTTCTTTTTTCAAAATCAAGAATTTTATTTACTCATTTTTTTTACAATACCAGGGAGTTACTATGATTCCAAAGGATTTATTTATTTATTTTTATAAAATCACTGAGTTGCCACGACTCAAAAGAATCTCCCTTTTTTCAAAGTCATAGAGTCACTAGGACTCGAAAGAATTTCATTCACTTTTTAGAAGATCACAGAGTTGCTAGGACTCGAAAGAATTTCATTCACTTTTTAGAAGATCACAAAGTCATTAGGACTCGAAAGGACTTCATTCTTCTTCTTTTTTTTTCTTTTTTAGAAGATCACAAGGTCATTAGGACTCGAAAGAATTTCATTCATTTTTTAGAAGATCACAGAGTAATTAGGACTCGAAAGGACTTCATTCTTTTTCCGCCCGACTTTGTTATCTTTCCCATTTTATGTGTTGCCCTTTTTTCCCTTCTTATCCTTATTATTATTCTCTTCTTCTCTTTTTTTTTTAGATGCCCGAGACCACTCTCAAGGGTCATGGGAGTTTGGCCCATGGATACCGATGGTACAATGAGCTTCCTAAATAAGTTTAGACTGGAATTAATAATGCCTGTTTTGGACTTTTTGTGCTGCTCATGGAGAAGAGCTAAAATGATATGACTCACATCTAGGCCCTGGCTAAAAGGTGGTGGGATACAACAAATACATTTCATCTTCCATTTGGGGAAATGACAATGACCCCATTGGATTTTGCCATGATTACTGGCATCCCATTCGGCGGCCTCCCTGTGCTATGATGATCTCCCGAGCCGGCACAGCAGATCATCGACCTCCTCGAGGCTCATCCTGGTGAGTTTATCATTCCAGCAAAGTGGCTTATGGACACTTTCATAGGCCAGGTCTTTATTGATGATTAGATGATTTAGGCCTTTATTATGTATGTGCTGGGTTGCTCTCTGATGAGTACAAGAAGAGATCAGATTCATTTGTGGTACTTGGCATCTTTAGAGGACATTGATTGCATACCCCAGTATAACTGGGGAGGTACAGGACTGGCCATTCTCTACTGCCACATGAGCGAGGTTTCCAGGGGTAATTTCCCTTCTACTGACAGGTATTGGAGAGCCTGGGAGGTAAAACCTTTTCTCATCAATATTATCATTTTAGTATTTCTTATTTCTTTCTCTTTCTTTCTTAGGTTGAATTCTTCTCTAACTTCAATCCGACCATTGAATTTACCCTTTTAATGTTTTCTTTTGCAGATATGATCTCATGAGTATCTACGCATAAGGGCTCCCAGCACGAGAGAAAATGAGGCCGCCATTCTACCACAGGGCCTGAAATGGAGAAAAGAAGCGACGGGCCGGAAAGTGGGGGCCCATGACTTTGTTGGTTATAGAAACCTCCTCACCAACCTGCGGGAGGTCCACATAACATGGAATCTATGGGAGGCAGCCCTCCTAGAGGTTTGTGCTAAGCTCCAGGCTGCTGTGGGTTTTACTTGGATGAGGATCTTGATAGTGGGAGAGGTATGCCGAGAGTGGTATCTTGGTGAGAGGGTGACTAGGCAATCCATCGTTGCTCCTGCCTTTTACGTGTCTAGGGCTCCCCCAGCCACTATGAGGAGTACCAAGAGCTTGAACCATGGCGACTTTGTCACTACTCTAGGTGGGGAGAATATTGTGAATTTTTTTAGATGGCCCCGACGGTTACGCCAACTTTCGGCTAAATTCATTGATGCACAATTTTCCCTTTATGGATGTCACTTGGGTAATTGACTTTTCCCCCTTTCTATTCTTTCAAAAATTCCTTTTAACTTCTTATTAAAACTTAAAATTTCTTTCTCTGCAGCATGTTCCTAGAGTCAGTGATCATCCAGCCCTCCTAAAATGGAACTGGAATGTGTCCATGGTCCATATGGGCCAAGAATCTCTATATTAGTTGACCCCCTATGCTCAGAATGCTCCAACCATCCCTTTGCAGTACGACACCGTTCCCAGGGACTATGCTGAGGAGGGACTGTCATATGCTCATACAGTCCAGTACTAGATCCATGGTCTTGAATGGAGGGTATGCTCGAAACAACCTTATTTTTTAGTTACCACATTTTTCTTTTCTCTCCTAACTATTATAAATGGTTGAGTCCTGATTCTTTTTCAGGCTGACGGAGCGAGGTACCATGCAGAGCTTCAAGCCAGAGCTCAGGTATATATTATTTTCTTTTTTTTTATGAAACTTGTGTAAGTGAGTTTCAAGGATTCAAAGGAATCTTAAATTTTACGGAAAAAAACGAGTCCCATGACTTTAAAAGAATTCATATCAACCAAAGTCAAGTCTATGGACACAATAAAGAATTCGTATTTACAAAAGTCGAGTCCACGGACTCAAAAGAATTTTTATATTTTTACAAGACTAAAAAAGAATTTTCACATTCATAGAAAATAGAGTCTGAGGACCCAAAGAATTTCATATTTTTTACAAAATTGAATCCGAAGACTCAAAAGAATTTCATATTTTTATAGAATTGTGTCCGAAGACTCAAAAGAATTATACTCCATTCACTTTTTCCTTATTCATTTGTTTTATTTCGTCCTTCCTTTCACAGGAAAAGGAGCTCATTGCCCTAAGGAGGCAAATTCAGGAGCTCCAAATGGGCCAAGGAAGTGGCTACCATGGGGGTGCTAGAGGAAATGGCCAGGACGATGATGGTGGTGATGGCGGAGATGGTGGAGATGGTGGAGGAGGTGGAGTTGGGGGAAGTTAGATAGCTCCACAGGTACCCAAGAGGAATCCTCACTGCCGACGAGGTGATTGAATCTCATAATATTTCATTAATTTGGATCTAATTGATGCCTTGGGTTTAAAATGAGTTTTGTTTTGAAGAATTTGTATTCCAATTTCTCTAAGTAAACTTTGATTCTTCATTTCTTTTTTTCTTTTGAAATTCATAAAACTTAATGTATTCCTTTGAGTCCTTTTTGAAATTAATTCCCTAATTTCCTATGGTCTCATGATTCATATGGAGATTAAGGAAAGCCATAGTCAAGTCTATACATAGTTAGTGAGATTCAAGTCTCAACTCATGATTTGAACCTCCTTACTAAGAATTTTATGGGATTCATGCTATATTTCATAGAGGTTCATGTAGATTTGGGTCTCATTTAGTCTCCAATGACCATTAATTTGAGAGGAGAATAAGGTGTCATGGATCTACATTCCTCAAGGATCATATGTTTGAGAGAGGAATTATATGTAGATTTTCATAGTTTATATTTCAAGGTTCATAAGATTGGGTAAGACCTTAGGATTCTCTTGCTAGATCTTCAATTATGAGATCTATGATGGAGACCCATTAAGGCTAAGTCTATGGATCTCTTGTTCCAATAATCATAGTCATACTTGATCCTAGTTCTCTCTAGAATCATGGATCAAGTTTGATTCAAAATATGAACGTCAATTCAACAAAGGTGCAGTGAATCCATAAACCAACTGTGATCAAAGATTTTTTTTTTTATAAAATCATGGTTCATTGGAATTGGATGAGACCAATTGGAGGATGTTTATAACCCATTTAAGTACCTCTGTGATTTTTGTTTTAATGAATTCCATGTTTAAGATGGTTTGGTCTTGTGATTTCAAAACAAGCAACTCTCTGTCCAAAATTTCAGAACAGTAAGTCCATTTTAAATTAATAAATCAGAACCTTCATCGAACTTCCTTGGCCTCTAATAATTTTTTCTAAGTAGTTTAATGTGTTAGAAAGATACTCTAAAAAGATCTAAGTATTTCTCATTTGTTTACTAATTTTAGAAAATCATACAAGATCTCTAGACAGAGAGATGCATATTCATGAGTGATGTCTAGTGTTTTCCATATTCCCAGAGATCTAACCGTTCCAACCTTGATTTTCTTTTTGTATTAGAAACTACACTCACAAAGGTATATCATATTCAAAAATCATTAAGATCCAACTGTTGGAAGCATGGTTTTTTTTATCTTTAAAAGTTGGGTGTGCTCTTTGTAATTCATAAGAAACTGTCACTGTTTTATCTAATCTTATTGATTTTGACTTAAATTGTTTCCTAATGTCTTGGGACCCAAATAAAGTTTTGAATAATGATAATTAAGTGTAAATCCAGAGGCTAAGTGATACAAATTAGTGAATAATTCATAGCTCATTCATGTTCATATCCATGCATTCATTCATGTATATAGATGCTTGTAGTTAGGCTTTAGCTCTATGTTGTTTTGTCCTTAGTTGAACTTAATTGTGAGTTCCTTATAATCATGCTAGGATTATACCACCTCTATATGGACATTGTATTAGCTCCTAGTTGAGACTTGCATATCTATGGAGGTGATATGTTTCAACTAATTATAAGGAATCCATAAATAGGTGAATTCCTTCCATGCTTGGTAGATTGAAGCTAGAATGTTAGGGTTGATTATTTGATATCTTTGATCAAGGCATGTGTGCTAATCTTTGTTTTGTAGCGCATTTGAGGTACAAATTTCTCAACCCTTCTCTAGTTTAATTTACTTCTTTGATTTTAATTAATTTTCGACTTCATGTGCGATACCTTAGACTAGGTCTTGCCTTATGTGTTTATATGCGTTAGAGACTTTTTTTTAGGTTTTATTTTATATGTATGCATTGCACATTTCTATTTCCCGGCCGGATCCCGGGTAAGTTCTCTAGTTCCGTATTTGTATATCATATTGCTTGCTATTTGAATTACGTGGCTTATGAATTATATTTTGTCATTAGCAATTTGACACCCTTTTCAACATGCTTGTGTAAAGTATTATTTATATATATGTATTAGTTGAGGGCATGCTGTGGATATCGCAGGTTGACTTACCTACAGCTTTTTCAAAATCAAATTCTAAAACAAATGAGTCGCCACTTAATTTTTAAAAGGAAAATTAAGAAACCATTTTGAAAGCAAACCGATCTTTTAGAAACCAGAGATTAACTAGGTCCGGGGATTATGGAATGAGAGAGGAAGGAGCCCGTCGGACTAAAGCACCCTCTCTCATCCTATCTTGCGATAGGCCTCTACTCAACATCCTTTTAATCAAATTTATTAATCTAAGCATGTCCTCAACTAATACATATATATACATGTACATCACAAAAACATGTCCAAAGGGTGTAAAATTGCAATTGACAAAATATCATTCAAAAAGCCACATAATTCAGGTAACAAGCGATATGATATGCAATAGGGAACAAGTGAACTTACCCGGGATCCAGCAGCGATAATAAATGTGCAATGCATGCGAACAAAAGAAAATCCTAAAAAAAGAGTCTCTAATCACATATACACATAAGGCAAAACCTAATTCTAAGATGTCGCGCATTAAGTCGAAAAGTCAATAAAATCAAGAAATTAAGATAAACTAAAGAGGAGTTCTAGAAATCGTACCTTAATAGCGCTACAAAACAAAGGGTAAGTCCACATGATGTGCAAAATATGATGTTAAAAATGACAATCCTAAATTTCTAGCTTACATCAATCTAATGTAATTAAATCCAAAGCAAATAAGTCTTAATTACAAGTGTCGAATCATATAGATGAATATGTACATGGACAAGGATAAACTATGAAATACTCTTAAACTTTGAATTCAAGCTCAACTAATCATTATTAAAGCATGGTTTAAGCCCTAGATCATAGAAAAGTCATTTAGACCCTTATTTACAAAGTAAGTCAAATGTGTCATAAAACTCTGAAAATTGCAGAGAGCAGACCAGAACTTAAAAGAAATAAAAAGCATATCTCCCATGGATTGATCTTGATGATTTTTGGACTCAATATGCCTCTGTGAGTCTAGTTTTCAAATCAAAATGAAAATCAAAGTTCCAACGGTCGGATCTCCGGAAATATGAAAAATACTAGACATCACTCAGCACTTTACAACCTTTTGTCCAGAATTCTTGCACGATTTATTAAAAATAGTAAAAAACTCCGAATTGCTTTGTTCTTTTTAGGGTGACTTCCTAACACATTAAACTTCATAGAAAAAATTATTTGGAGTCACAAACACTTTATTAGAACTCTGATTTAATTGTTTCAAAAGAGTATCACTGTTCTGAAACTATTCTGAAATTCTGGGCAGATTGTATTTGTGTCACAAAACTCATGATCAAACATCCTAAACATGAAACCACCTTAAAGCAAAAATTACAGTGGTAGAATATCATGTTATTGACACTTTCCCGTTGGTTTCACTTGATTTCAACGGTTAGATTTCGAACTAAAAATCTTTGATCAAAAATAGTTTGTGGATTCACTGTTTTTATTTTGCTAGTTCAACTTTTATTTGGTAACTCCAACTATTAAACCATGAAGTTGAGTTGAACCAAACCACTTCTCCTACCATTTGATGGCCATTAGAGACTACAAACCTTTATTCTTCATAGATTTCAAATGAAATATGGATAGACTTCATGAAATCTATAAGATATAAGGAATCTAAACCATGGAGATGGGTTTAGACTCAAAACTACATTCTCCTACCATTTGATGGTCATTGGAGAGGGAGACATGACTATGACTCATGAGTCCTAAAGGAATATAGAAGGGATTCCTCAAGACATCAAGTTTACAAGATCCAACTCATGAGTATGGACTTGGATCCTCTTATGAAGTGGTGATCAAACTTTGACTCCTATGTGAAGCACAAGCCTACATGGGATTCAAAAGACCATGCTCAAGAGATCAAAGGAGATATTGAAGATCTCCAAGACCTTCAAGAGAAGAATATAAACAACAAAGTGGAAGAAAGTAATATGGAAACAAAAGAAACTCCTAAGTTTACTTGATAAACAAAGAAAATAGTGAAAGATTTTAGGATTAGAGATTTTAAGAGAAGAAAGAAAAAGCCAATAATCTATGGTTAGAGGATCACCTCCAAATTATCCTCAAAGTTTTCTTTTCTTTGAAGATCTTCCAAGCTCTTCTCTCTAATTCTCTAAACACTCTCTTTTCTCTCTAAAAAAATGTTGGTGTAATGGAAGTATTTTTGCATATGCTCTCTCTCCCAATATGTTTCTTGGTGTTCTTCTTGGTCTCCCCTCTTTTAGGAAGATCCCTTCTCTTTTATAAGCAAAATTACCAGGTATTTTTGGTGAATTTCGGAGCAAAAAACAGGTGTAATTCTCTCATTTGTTGGTACAATGTGTACTTTCTGAAATTATGTAGACTGCTGTCCAGCGCGGCAGTCCAAATACTGACGCGGCAGTCCGTGACTGCCGCTGCGGCATTTCATGACTGCCGTTGCGGCACTTCATGACTGCCGCGCGGCATTCATTAAATGCCGCGGCAATTAATGGATTGCCGTATTTTTGTCAGTCTTACTTTATCAGTTTTTGTTCTTATTCGCATGCGCATACGTATTGCTCTGCAAAATACAGACTTTAAAAGCGAACGGCAGTCAGAAATCTGTGGCGGCATTCGGTGAACGCCGGAACGGCATTCTCTGACTGCCGCGCGGCACTCCGCTGCAGTCTTCCGTGTGCCGTTTCTGGCTAAGGTTCCCCTTTTAGGTCTTTTCTCTTTTTTGAAACAAATTATTTTTGAAGATCCTTTCCAAAAGTTGTGTTTTATATCTGAATTCTCCTAAATACCTGGTATTTCCCTCTTTCTGTGAAATTTTATCGCATTTTGGAGAACTTTCTGAAGAGCTTGGAATACTTCGGATTTTTCGGTCATTGTCATCATTGGACGTGGAGGTGACGCTCTCCTAAATTCGACGGCCGGTCAAAATTGGGGTGTCTACACATGCTTAGATTAATAGTTTGATTAAAAAGGATGATGAGTAGAGGCTTATCACGAGATAGGATGAAAGGGGGTGTTTTAGTCCGCCGGACTCCTTTCCCTTACATTCCATAATCACTGGACCCATATTATCTTTGGTTTCGCGAAATATCAGTTTGCTTTCAAAATGGTTTCTTAATTTCTCTTTAAAAATTAAGTGGCGACTCGTTTTGAAATTGAATTTGAAAGAAATTGTTTAAAATCAAAAGTGGGCCTAAATGCCGGTATCCATAATGGCGGGTCCCACTTAGGGGGTGGCGGGTCCCACCTAAGCCGCCACCTCACATGTTCCCCCTCCATCGAGCTTTTTGAGTTCTAGACCCTTCTAGAAGCCACCGCGAGAAAATTGCCTGGAAACTGCGTTGAGACATCGAAATTGCCATTTTAACCCTTTTCTCCTCTCTGAAAATCCTGTTTTAACCTTGTAACTTAGGAGTTCAGTTTTCAAAACTCTATATATAGATCCATATGAAACATCTTTCGCACGCAAGAGAATATATACACATAAGAGAATATAGACACATAAGTATATACCAACATACACAAGAGAGTACACAAGTGAATATACTTGCAAAATACTTTGAATTTACGAGAGAATTCTAGAGAGAGAATAGTGAATCATGAATTGATTTCTTCTAAAATGAACTTTAAGATAATTAGATAAGATAATTGAAGAGAGTTTTGACATCAATTGCCTCTATTAAACTTCTATGGAACTGGCAAAAGCATATAAGAGCCAAAGTCCAAGCCACTGGTGATATTCAACAAAATAAAGCAGACATGTCCTCCAAAGTAGAGGTAAATTCTCCCCAAGCAGCAATAAAAGTATCAGTATCTGGGCACCATTGAGAAATTAGAGTCAACATATCTCTCTCCTCCAAGGATCGCTTCATATCTTTGAACAAGCAAAGATAATCATAAAGCTGTGCCTCTTTCAGCACAACTTCAAAATTAGCCAGCACATGCTCTGTCCACTCTTCCCATGCTTCACATGGGCAACCATTGAAGCGGCCACAAACTTCAACACAGAATGAGGATATTCACCTCTTTCCACAGCCAAATGAATAATAGTATGAGCAGGCGGCAAATCAAAATCCGTTGCACTATCCCCATTCGGACATACACCACCTCTATTGACACTTTCAATAATAGGTTGCCAAAAATTATCCCCCAGTAACATATAAGGGGATCGTTGCCAAAATCTCTCATCTTTACCCAGAAGTGGTAGATCACCTACCTGACGACCGAGCTCTTGCACCATCACGACAATTGAGAATTAATACCCAATGGCAGAATGCTGTAAAACAATACATTATGATAAGATTCATAAAGCTCTGCAACAACGGAAATGAAAGTAGCTGTTAAAAATGTTGACAAGAAAATACCTTCAAACCCCCCCTCTAAGGCTCCTCCTTCTCCTTAAAAAAAAAAAGGCATCAGAAACCTTACCCCCTTCCCCTTCAGAATGCTCACCCCCTTCCCTCTTCAGAAATCTCCGCCTTCGAAAACCCCCCCTCTTGAAACCCCACCCTTCGGACCACCCTTACCCCATTCAAAACCCAAAAAAAAGGCCTTCGTATATCTTACCACCTTCGAAACACCCCCCCCCCCCTCCCCTTTCGGAACACTGAAAAAAAAAAACATCGGACCCTCACCCCCGGCCTCCAACCTTCGGAACCCCCTCCTCCGGACCGTCCCCTCTCCGGCCTCTACCCTCCGACTCTCTCTCTCGGACCTTTTCCTTCTTTCTCTCTCTCCTCCATCGGTTCCCCTCCCCCCTTCCCCTCTCTCTCTCGGATCCCCAACCATATCACACCACAGAGCCACCCCTACCACTACACCCCAACCATCAACTACCAGGATCCCCCTCTTATAAACCCTAAACCCCAAATCAAAATTCCAAACTACAACCTATACATATATATACATACATAGAGGCAAGGAAAGAGACATACCTTATGAAACACCAATGGAGTCCTTAGTAAGAAAGCTTGCTCCAAACAATCAAATCTCCCTATCCTCCACTCTTTTTTCTAGTTCTTTTCTCTCTCTCTCTCTCTCTCTCTCTCTCTCTCTCTCTCTCTTGGTTCCTTTTTTTTCTTCTCTCTCTTCTCTTAAGACATAGAATCTAAAACACAAGTAAACAAAATAAGCTCCTACTAAACCCACCACATGCGGCTGACTCCCACTTTTACCTAAGATATCTTCTGAGCACCAGAAACCTCACTCAAATCAGCTCCTCGTAGTCACATACTAACATCACACCTACAATACAATAAAATCTGGGAAGATTTTCAAATATACTCGAAAGCTAACAATGAGGGAATAGAATATGGTTTAATCTGCTACATGGTCTCTATCCCCTGGTTATTAACCTTTGCACATTATATTCACATGCTCTAAAAGGGAGCCTAGCAAGATGATGATCAAAAGTTTGATAATCTCTGCACTGTTAATTATATACACAAATTCCACATATCTTAACCAATTCAAAGAAAACTCCATTACATCAGAGAAGCTCCATTATTCCAACAACATTGTACAATGGCCGCCACTACTCAGTGCAAACAAAAAAAATGCATATATAGATATATATATATATGTATAAATATTTCTTTTAAGGCCATATCCACCTTCAAACCCTCCATATCAACAATCTCCACACACAAAGCGGACACTCCACCCAATGTACACACTCCACCATATACACTCAGAAGACTAATCTCCAAACAAGTAATGCACAATAGAAGAGCAGAGAAATCCGAAATAAGGCATGACAAAATAACTCAAAAAAACAACGCTACAAAAGATACGGTAATATCAAGATATATTAGGGATACTTGGCCAAAGACTCAATTCAACTCTGTAGATACTAAATTCATTCAACCAAGAATATCATACTACCTATCGTATATTAAACAAAAACCCAAAATTGCTTCATGGCACCCATACCAATAATTTTTCCCTCTTTTTGAGGGGAAAAAAGAATACGCCGAACAAATTCTCCAGATTTTATTTCTAAGGATGGAATGCTCCCAATGGATCTCCATATTTTATTTCCTTCAGAGAGAAGAATAGTAAGCAAATAGGTTGTTCTTCACATTTTTCTTACAAACACACAGATCAAAAAATATATATTTTTCACTCAATATAGCACAATACAAGTCAAGCAAACAAAAATAAACATGTAAGTTAAACAATACACTACACGAACAACCACCATGTAAGACCCAGACCCAAACAGGCCAGTATCCAACTTATAGTCTAGGTGCAAACCCAGTTCATGAATTTGTTGTTCAACAACAGACATCTCGGCTCTAGCAGCTTCAAAACGTACATTAGCATCTGCATACTCTTGTTTTAACTCCAAAAAATGCCTATTCTCAGCTACATACATCTCTATACACTCCACCGTGTTCGAATCCAGGGAGCCAACCCGCCTACCACCATTCACTATACTATTGTATCGCCTCATAGTTCGTGCACACTCCGTCACAGAATTCTCCAACTCCAAGTAGCATCGAAATCAGCCCGCCGTACCAACATCGGCTCAAACAGGTCAAATCTATGTTCCATCTCCTCTACATGGGAATACAACCAGGGAGCTAATAGCCCGTCCTAACCCAAAACCTCACTTGTTGCAATAGCTCAAAAAATAAATTGCTATCCACCTTCTCTAATGTCGTTTTATGCAAACGACGCAAAATACGGCAAAGGCGCCTTATTAAATTGGATTGGGATCTAGCACCAATCTAACCAAAATGAATGAAAGTATCAATATAGCGATCATAAACTTGCTCCAAAGATTCAAAAAACTTTTGATCCACCTTCACACCCCTCAAGCCATCCTTCACATCTCCAAATAACTCTGGAAGTGGCAAATCACCATGAGAAGATCCAGCATTAGACATCTCTATGAACAAATAAAATGCACCTCAACCGAACAAAGTACAAGAAGAAGCAGATTGTAAAATGAGAGCCTAAAGACACACCACAATAATGTAATAAAAAGAATGATAGTAGAGTTATATAAAGACGGTGCTACTCCCAGAAACAAAGCACATGGCCAAATGTGATATCTAATGATATTGTACTAACCATATGACAACAAAGATAGCTGATATTTGACCAAGCAGGGTCCACTCCCGTATCTTACAAAACAATATATACGTAAAAAAAAGGCGGGGAGAGGGTTGAATCCTCCGTTCTAAGGAGCCCCGTGTCCAGCTCATAGTTCTCACGCAGCCCGTTTTTATTTATAAAAGGATGAAGAGGAAGCTCCTTAGCAACGATTTCCGCCAGCTCTTGTTGAACCCCTGATAGTTCCTCCTCCAAAGCAACCAAGCTCCTCTCTTCAAACTCAAAGACAGTTATATCACGAGGGTCAGGCCTCAAGAGCCACCCCCGCCATGAAAAAAGATCTTAACATTTTTCGATCTCATGCAAATTTTCTTGCGTCGAACGGCAAGGCCCTTTCTATGAAGCACAATCCTAAAAACAAAATACTTTTGCTGCATATCTTCCAGATGATGAAGCGACCAATGAACCAATAAATCGGCCTCTATCATGGCATGAACTCTTGGGAAACAAACATAATACAAATCCTCTTCACTATTGGATAGAGTTACCATTGACAGGTAATTCAAGACATAGCCCAAATGATTCAACAAGGTAGATTGTTGCTCCACATCGCGATCAATGAAACCAACAAAAGTACTAGGCCTTCAGTTATAGGCACTTTCCAAACACTCAACATACCAATAGTGCACTTTGACACCCTTCCAACCATCTTCCAAGTCACCAAATAGACTGGGAAGAGAAGGACATTCATTAGAAGTAGGGGAAAAACTTGAGCCATCCATGCCTATCACAGAGGGTTATAGAAGAGAGAAGCGATAAGTAATGAATTTATTTACCAAGAAAGAAAGAAGCAACAAATGGTACATAAGAAGAGGGATTGTTACACCTTTATATAGCATGAGAACAACAAAGTACACAACAAGTGCAAGCACGTCAAATCAAAATCGCGACTAGTATATCATAGATACAATTACATCACAGATAAAAGAGACCCTTAGACATAAGAGTATGCACTGTCACCCCACCAACATCTCCACGTGATAAGGCAAGTTGTTCATCAGCTATGGCATTACCAAATTGTCCCTCAACTCTCCTTAACTCAACCATACATTCTCGCTCATGTTCTCTATGTACTCTTATACCAGCCCTCCACTCAGAGGACTGATCAGCCCCCCTCCTCTGGTGGTCACAAACTTGACGTGTCAACTGAACCCTAAGAGTATGAAGTGCTTGGATAGCTTTGACGCATGCCGTAGTCCAAAACTCCTTTCAGATAGAGGCATCCAAAAAATGGTACTTCTAAATGGCAATATCCACAAAATTAATTAGCCAGTTCACATGCAAGTCACGTACACGAAGGTCGTTTAGAGACACGTGCAAGCCATCAAAATAGCTAAAGAAAGCACCACCAAAAGTAGTCTCATGCAAACCTCTTACGAGTTAACCCAACTTTCGATAAAGTTGGGTCTTCTTAGGAGAACTAAGATAAGAAAGTTCAACAAAAGCGCCAGGTCGCTCTGCATACAGCCTCTTTAAGAAAGAGTGAAGTCGTTCCACCACTTTAATACCACGCCAAACATGGGCACCATTCGTAAGATCACCAAACTTCTCTGGAAGAGCGAAGAGCATGTGACCTTCCACGGAAGAACCAGAAAATGACAAACCAGACATGGTGTAAATGTGTTTTAAAGCCTACACTCTCGAACAAGGCATGGACATGTTTATATACAGTGAAGGTGATGTAAGGAGCCTGCTAAAAAAGACTACATGAGAAGATGCCAGAGCTTAGGACTAGACTCTAGGACGTCAAACCAACCTACGTACACCGCCCCTAGGGGCAGACTCCCCAACATTGGCAACTAGAGTGTTGAACTCTAAGGAGAAATCCTAGAAACACCTCTACTAGGGGCACAGTCCCTAATATTCATAGTGGGAATACGATATCTTTCTATTCTTCTTCCCCCCAACTAAGAAACATCTCTCTTAGGGGGCACACTCCCCAGCTCTCCAAGGGGCACACCCCCAACATTAGCAGCCTGAGTATTGCACTCTCTCCTAGAACGTGGGCTGAGCACCATGCTCCTCACCTCTTCGCCTCACCACACTCCCCACTACTGTGCCTTGTCAAGGCTGTAAGAATACAAACTCCAACCATCGTTCTCAATACTTCTCTACAAAAAGGGAAACGATAACAAACACGTCATACCAAATGCAAAATCACCAATCACAAGCACAAGGAGAAGAAGAAAGAAATTCCAATTCTCATTACCATGAATATAAATTACAGACCCAATACATAACAAGGATAAACATGTGCATTTTATATAGTCCCATTACATACAAAAGGGGTACACACATGAGTTTACTGGGATCAGATTTGGAAGAAGGAACATAGTTGGAGCCACCGTGTCACCTAAGAATGTTGTTCAATTCAAGATCTTACAACGAGAACTTGTACAATCATTTTACATCCAGCCAAGGCCTCCTAAAAACAAAAATCCCAGGCAGCAATAGCCTAGTACTTTTGCGAGAGGAGGACTCATAATGCAAAAGGACAGAAACATCGGTCATCACCAACTTATCTCCCAAGGTCGCAATCTTCATCCCTAAAAATACAGGGAGAGAAGAGTAAAGCAATCACTCATCTAAAGCACCACAAAGAAGCATAATACCCGGTTAGAACATGCACTGTCTAATAAGGTATGTGCATTGCTAGAAAAGATCTCTCCCCATTTTTGCATTGATAGAAATGATCCCTGCAAATATACTAGACAAAACTTGAAACCCCGTTCCACGTCGAAGCTTGGTACAAAGCATGGCAGAGGTCCCAAGAAGTTTGTCCCTATGCCATTGCCAAAATACTCTGGCCTCATGTGGTAATAATCCAGATAAAGAGATCTCTACAACATAAAGTGGAACCTAGAGCATGTCTCACACTTTTACTAAAAGAGTAAGAAAGAGAATGTGTGTCGAAGGGTTGGATGTACAAATTCTCCAAAGCCCCCTTTTTATAGCAGCTATCCCAGAACGATGCACAATAGAAATGGATACCGAGTAACACTAATATTTACTAGACCAATCTACCAACCATATTTGCCATCAAAAAACTCACCAGAAAGTCAGTACTATCTGCAAAAGAAGAGATGTGCATTCGTCATCAGAAAACAATCTCAGAAAGATACACAAGGATTATGCCCGCATCCTAGCCGCTTCACGCCTAGAACACAAATAGGGGGGGACTAATGTAGGTAATAGTTGACGACTTGTACAATTTGACTAATACACATCACCAATGACTCCACGTGTAACAACATCACCACTGATTATGGACTCCACATCGGACCCATCAATAACAACTGCTAGCCCACTTCAGAATGCCCACAAACAATGCTCATCCATGGAGCCCACTATATTGAAAAAGGCCCACCTCAAGTGGCCCATTTCTGAAGCCTCATCACTTCCGAAGCTCCACCACGTCTGAAGCTCCACCACTCCGAAGCCTATAAGTCCACTCCGAAGCCTCGCCGAAGCTTCACCTCAAATGGGTCCATCCACAGAGCCCATTGTGAAACTCCACGACTGAGAAACTCGCCCTGAGGCACACCTCAAGTAGCCCACTCTAATTCCCCACTTCGGATGAGCCCACTCGAAAGCCTCACCTCAGAGTAGCCCACAAAGGAAGCACACTTTAAATACACACACACTCGCCTCTCGGGCACCCACCCTTACCCTTGGTCCAGAAGTAGTACCTAAGGGTTGTCAAGTTCGCTGGGATTTTGAAAGCTCAATGCTAGGAGGCTAGAGTCGAAGGTATCTTCCTAGCCTGCGTCTCATGGGCAAGGTTAGGGTTGGTCCCAAAGAGAGAAAGAGAGACATGTGACTTTTACATATTTGACCCTCAACCAGTCTCACAACCAATGGGCGATGACCATCAGCACAAACCTTGACCCTTGACCCTTGACCAACAGTGCCTGGTCACTTCAAGCTTGCGCTGTACCAATAGAAGAGAACCTTAGTTCTCATCCTCACTTAACCCTCTATAGCCTCAACACTCGCCCTCGCTTACCTTCTCAAAGCCAATAGCAAAAGCCTTTGTACCCCCACTCGCTTAAACCTCTGCACTAGTAGTATTCCTTCCCCCTTTGACCAACCAATGGTATTGGTTCATCACCAAACGACAGCACCTCCCTCTCATATGTCTCCGTCTTCACAATATACTATTTTATCTACATCCCATTTAATGATCCCAACCATCTTAAACAAGAGCATTTAAGCCTCTCATCTACCTTAAACAAACATCACACTAAGAAGAGGCCAACTCAACTTTGCTTATCACATTAGAGCTTTGCAGCTCCCATGACCCCCAGTATAAAAGTATACTCAATTACTACATCCAATAACCTAACTCAACAAAATCCTACACTAGAGCAAAAGTTTAACAATTATTCCTGCTCTCAAAACATTCCCATTATCTTGAGCACAACTAGACCCTTCGTATTACAAGACCTTTTGCCTTACTTGACCCTTCGCCTCACTAAGACCCTTTCATTTTCACCAACACTCTTCGCCTCCCAACATCCTTCGTCTTGCCAAGACCCTTCGGTCTCACTATACCCTTGGTTTCACTCTATCCTTTACTTCACTCCAATTCTTACCCATCACCCTTTGACAACCTCCAGATACATACTGCTTTCTCTCTCTCTCATATTTGGGGCTGCTTCGGTTCTCATCCGACCCGAAGTCTCTCTGGATCCCATTATCTTCATTATTTTTATTATACTTTATTAACTCATTATACCTTACTTATACCCCACATATTGTTCCGTATGTACTAACCCCATCTTGCGTGTTATATCTCTCTATATCTCTCACATACACCACAGAAAAGAACTCATACAAACACTTTTTTTTTAAAGAGTAATGGAGAGATTAGTTTGTCTTAAATAATTATGTTTTACCCAATTAACCCTGTATAAGTGAAATCCACGAAACAACCACACAAAATTTTTGAACCTAGAAACCCAAAATTATAGGATCTCTACCAAAAAAATTTTGGGTCAAAGGCAATCGATCCCCCACGTAAGTTTGTGTTCCACTAGGATCAAATCTTGGCTCCGCCCTAAGTGGAGCAACCTAATGTTTCATTAGAAGTTGTGTTAGGAGTTTCCATTGATATGGGAGCCAAATTTTGAACCATAGTATTAGTATTTTAAAATTCATGGCATTGCTATGTTTAAAAAGACTGCATTGTGTTGTTTTTTATTTATTTAATTTTTTTTATTACAATGGAAAAATGTGGGGGCCTAGTTCTGCGCCAAACGAGCTATACTCACTCTGCCAGATTAAAAAGTTTGATTAAGTAATGAATGTTTATTCTTCTTTGTGAAAAAAATGGAATTTTATTGGAAATTAATATAAGAATCACTTCGTCTGTATTAGTGCATAAATGTACTATTCATTTGTTCAACATATACAATACATGTAATTGTCTTACAATAGAAAATGATAGCAACTTTGGCAACTAGAGTGTTGAACTCTTAGGAAAAATCCTAGAAACACCTCTACTAGGGGCACAGTCCCTAATATTCGTAGTGGGAATACGATATCTTTCTATTCTTCTTCCCCCCAACTAAGAAACATCTCTCTTAGGGGGCACACTCCCCAGCTCTCCAAGGGGCACACCCCCAATATTAGCAGCCTGAGTATTGCACTCTCTCCTAGAACGTGGGCTGAGCACCATGCTCCTCACCTCTTCGCCTCACCACACTCCCCACTACTGTGCCTCGTCAAGGCTGTAAGAATACAAACTCCAACCATCGTTCTCAATACTTCTCTACAAAAAGGGAAATGACAACAAACACGTCATACCAAATGCAAAATCACCAATCACAAGCACAAGGAGAAGAAGAAAGAAATTCCAATTCTCATTACCATGAATATAAAATACAGACCCAATACATAACAAGGATAAACATGTGCATTTTATATAGACCCATTACATACAAAAGGGGTACACACATGAGTTTAGTGGGATCAGATTTGGAACAAGGAACATAGTTGGAGCCACCGTGTCACCTAAGAATGTTGTTCAATTCAAGATCTTACAACGAGAACTTGTACAATCATTTTACATCCAGCCAAGGCCTCCTGAAAAAAAAAATCCCAGGCTACAGTAGCCTAATACTTTCGCGAGAAGAGGACTCACAACGCAAAAGGACAGAAACATCGGTCATCACCAACTTATCTCCCAAGGTCGCAATCTTCATCCCTAAAAATACAGGGAGAGAAGAGTAAAGCAATCACTCATCTAAAGCACCACAAAGAAGCATAATACCCCGTTAGAACATGCACTGTCTAATAAGGTATGTGCACTACTAGAAAAGATCTCTCCCCATTTTTGCATTTATAGAAATGATCTCTGGAAATATGCTAGACAAAACTTGAAACCTCGTTCTACGTAGAAGCTTGGTACTAAGCATGGCAGAGGTCCCAAGAAGTTTGACCCTATGCCATTGCCAAAACACTCTGGCCTCATGTGGTAATAATCCAGATAAAGAGATCTCTACAACATAAAGTGGAAACTAGAGCATGTCTCACGCTTTCACTAAAAGAGTAAGAAACAGAATGTATGTCGAAGGGTTGGATGTACAAATTCTCCAAAGCCCCCTTTTTATAGCAGCTATCCCAGAATGATGCACAATAGAAATGGATACCGAGTAACACTAATATTTACTAGACCAATCTACTAACCATATTCGCCATCAGAAAACTCACCAGAAAGTCAGTACTATCTGCAAAAGACGAGATGTGCATTCGTCATCAGAAAACAATCTCAAAAAGATACACAAGGATCATGCATGCATCCTAGCTGCTTCACGCCTAGAATACGAATAGGGGGGACTAATGTAGGTAATAGTTGACGAATCATACAGTTTGACTAATACACATCACCAATGACTCCACGTGTGACAACATCACCACTGATTATGGACTCCACATCGACCCCATCAATAACAACTGCTAGCCCACTTCAGAATGCCCACAAACAATGCTCACCCATGTAGCCCACTATATTGAAAAAGGCCCACCTCAAGTGGCCCACTTCCGAAGCCTCATCACTTTCGTAGCTCCACCACTTCTGAAGCTCCACCACTCCGAAGCCTATAAGTCTACTCTGAAGCCTCGCCGAAGCTTCACCTCAAATGGGTCCATCCACAGAACCCATTGTGAAACTCCATGACTGAGAAACTCGCCCTGAGGCACACCTCAAGTAGCCTAATCTAATTCCCCACTTTGAATAAGCCCACTCGAAAGCCTCACCTCAGAGTAGCCCACAAAGGAATCACACTTTAAATACACACACACTCACCTCTCAGACATCCACCCTTACCCTTGGTCCAGAAGTAGTACCTAAGGGTTGTCAAGTTCGCTGGGATTTCAAAAGCTCAATGGTAGGAGGTTAGAGTCGAAAGTATCTGCCTAGCCTGCGTCTCGTGGGCAAGGTTGGGGTTGGTCCCAAAGAGATAAAGAGAGACATGTGACTTTCACGTAACTGACCCTCAACCAGTCTCACAACCAATGGGCGAAGACCATCAGCGCAAACCTTGCTTAAACCCTTGACCAATAGTGCCTAGTCACTTCAAGCTTGCGCTGTACCAATAGAAGAGAACCTTTGTTCTAGTCCTCACTTAACCCTCTATAGCCTCAACACTCACCCTCGCTTACCTTCTCAAAGCCAATAGCAAAAACCTTGGTACCCCCACTCGCTTAAACCTCTGCAATAGTAGTATTCCTTCCCCCTTTGACCAACCAATGGTATTGGTTCATCACCAAACGACAGCACCTCCCTCTCATATGTCTTCGTCTTCACAATATACTATTTTGTCTACATCCCATTTAATGATCCCAACCACCTTAAACAAGAGCATTTAAGCCTCTCATCTACCTTAAACAAACATCACACTAAGAAGAGGCCAACTCAGCTTTGCTTATCACATTAGAGCTTTACAGCTCCCATGACCCCTAGTATAAAAGTAGCCCCGATCAATTACTACATCCAACAACCTAACTCAACTTAATCCTACACTAGAGCAAAAGTTTAACAGTTATTCCTACTCTCAAAACATTCCCATTATCTTGAGCACAACTAGACCCTTCGTATCACAAGACCTTTTGCCTTACTTGACCCTTCGCCTCACCAAGACCCTTTCATTTTCACCAACACTCTTCGCCTCCCAACATCCTTCGTCTCGCCACGACCCTTCGGTCTCACTATACCCTTGGTCTCACTTTATCCTTTACTTCACTCCAATTCTTACCCATCACCCTTTGACAACCTCCAGATACATACTGCTTTCTCTCTCTCTTATTTGGGGCTACTTCGGTTCTCATCCGACCCGAAGTCTCTCTGGATCCCATTATCTTCATTATTTTTATTATACTTTATTAACTCATTATACCTTACTTATACCCCACATATTGTTCCACATGTACTAACCCCAGCTTGCGTGTTATATCTCTCTATATCTCTCACATACACCACAAAAAGGAACTGACACAAACACTTTTTTTTTTTGTGAAAGAGTAATGGAGAGTTTAGTTTGTCTTAAATAATTATGTTTTACCCAATTAACCCTCTACAAGTGAAATCCATGAAGCAAGCACACAAATTTTCTGAACCAAGAAACCCAAAATTATAGGATCTCTACCAAAAAAATTTTGGGTCAGAGGCAATCGATCCCCACGTAAGTTTGTGTTCCACTAGGATCAAATCTTGGCTCCGCCCTAAGTGGAGCAACCTAATGTTTCATTAGAAGTTGTGTTAGGAGTTTCCATTGATATGGGAGCCAAATTTTGGACCATAGTATTAGTATTTTAAAATTCATGGCATTGCTATGTTTAAACAGACTGCATGGTGTTGTTTTTTATTTATTTAATTTTTTTTTTTATTATAATGGAAAAATGTGGGGGTGTAGTTCTGCGCCAAACGAGCTATACTCACTCTGTCAAACTAAAATGTTTGATTAAGTAATGAATGTTTATTCTTCTTTGTGAAAATAATGGAATTTTATTGGAAATTAATATAAGCATCACTTAGTCTGTATCAGTGCATAAATGTACTATTCATTTGTTCAACATATACAATACATGTAATTGTCTTACAATAGAAAATGATAGCAACTTTTTTTTTTTCTTTTAATGATTGCAACTTAGGAAATTCTTGTAGGACACATGTCGCACATCCCATGATTCCTAAGCTTGATTATGGAATTACTTTTTCTTTACAAACACTATTTTTCTTTGAGAGTACTGTTTGCATTGTGAGAATTGAGAAAAATGGGAAGTGGGGTCAAAAAGATTAGTATTGTAGTATTTTTTTGTTAGTCGAATATTAGAAGCATGTGAAAAGTGAAAAAAACAAGAAAACGTATCTAAATTGAATTCTACACAACAATATTCCTTCTATAGACTTGTTTGCCGATGTTAATCATACAAAAGATTCAAGGTTGAAATTTTGCTTCTTTGGGCGGTTTGTTTGTGTCTTTCTCTTCTCTTTTGTGAACACAAGTCGTCCAACAAGGGAAAAATTAAAGATTGATTGTGCCCGTATGAATTTGTTAAAATATTAAGTAATGAAATATTGAGTGATGAATTCAGTGATTGTTTGTAAGTAATGAAATATAATTATCTATTTTTTTTCAATTGATTTGTTTAAGTGATGAATTTTAACATAATTCAAGCACTTCCAATTTATAAAATAATCATTTTTTTTTTCAAAATCTGCAATTTATTACTTAATTTTTAATTATCAGCTAACCAATGGGCTCTAAATGCACACTATTGTTCAATCCATCTACTTAGAAAATTAGGGATTTTAAATGTACAAGTTCTGGTAGGTAAGTAATTTCCTGAAAAAAGTGAAAGAGGGGGAAAAAAAAAATTAAAAGAAGGAAAGGCAGCCGGTGCCCAACAATTGCTAGTGATAGCTAAAGAGCATTTTATTTTCTTTTTTCTTTTTTCTTTTTTTTAAAAGCTAAAGAGCATTTCTTACTTCCCTATTTTCAAGTTTCTGTTTTTGCTTTCACTTTTGTCGAAAGTTTTTTTTCACCATTTTGTTTTTATTTTGAGTAAAGATTGGGACACACTCAAAAATAAAATTTTTGAAATACAAACTAAAAGATGTGTCTATATCTCTCTTGTGATAGCAC
This sequence comes from Hydrangea macrophylla, assembly GCA_033977485.1. Classification (NCBI taxonomy): domain Eukaryota; kingdom Viridiplantae; phylum Streptophyta; class Magnoliopsida; order Cornales; family Hydrangeaceae; genus Hydrangea; species Hydrangea macrophylla. Next base: position 77,734,754 of record CM066984.1, on the reverse strand, counting down.
TGGATCCCAAAGTGACACAGAAGAGAGAGATAGACACATCTCTTGGGTTGTGTCCCAAAAATTGTGTCTTTGGGTGTGTCCCAAGTATTACCCTTTTATCTTCGCCTCTTCGATTAAGAGAGTGTTTGGGTAAGGCATGCAATAATCACTTTTGCTGTTCAGAAATGAGCCAGTTTTTTCAACCAATTCTAAATAGTTAAACAATTATATAGATGCTCTCTGATTACATAAGAGTTCATTGCCCCAAAAGAAAATAACTTAAAAATTAGTTCTTTTTTAAACCAACACAGTACTAATTTTCATAAAATCCAGAAAAAAGTGACCAACACAATACCAATCATCATAATAAAAAATAAAAAATAAAAAATAAATCAAATAAGTTGAAACCTGATCTGGTTCAATTTTTGTCATTCCCAAACACAACCGTATCCCTTGTTTACATCCAAAAAAAAAAAAAAAAAAAAAAAACAAAAAATAAAACAAAAAAAAAAATAAAAGAAAACAAAAAAAACACAAAAACAAAAACCAAAAACAAGCCAAGCGAAGCTTTCATGTTCACCAGTCACCACCAAGCCATATAGTTAGGCCAAACCCAAAGTTACTAGTATCATATGCTCACCACTCATTACACTAACCAAATATATATTGAAGTGCTGTCCATATATATATATATATATATAACGGGACCCACACTTTTTTCCGTACCTCTTTGCCCGGACACCCCGGGTGTACCTTTACACGTACGTTCCCACTCCGTCTGCCCCCACACCAATCCCATTTATAAATTCTCACCACCTTCTCACACTTCCCACAACACACACACACACTCTCTCTCTCTATCTCTCTCTCTCTCTCTGTCTTTTTTAACAATTGTGTTTCTAGTTTCTTCTTCTTTCTCTCAGTAAGTACCCTTCACATGAGAAAGGGAGGGAGATTAAGTTCCAGTACGAGTGATGGACAGTCCTTATTATGCACCCCCTCATGTGGACGCTTCTCGTCCGTCCATAGGATTCCCTCTGGGGACAGCTCTGCTGTTGATCATCATCTTTACCTTGAGTGGAATCTTCTCATGCTGCTACCACTGGGACAAGTTCAGATCCATCCGTCGAGCCTTCTCGAACCACACGGATCTCGAGGCAGATGTCGACTCTTCGTCGCCCTCCAAACCTGAACCCACCCATATGGTAATTTGTTTATTTATCATTATTATTATTATTATTAATTTTTTTTTCACAAATCAAGTAATCCACTAAGATATACTCCGTACTCCTTTTAGAGATAGTCACATTTTGGGTAAGGTCACAAAATTGTCAAATATGGAAGACCGCTTTGGTTGTTTTCATGAGGGTAAATTACATTTTGTATCTTCTCTTTCTTTTTTTTTCTTTTTTTTTTTTTAATGGTCTACATCCTTTCAAATTAAGTGTTATAGTTAAAAATTCATATGATCTAGCCATTGTTTATAAAGTATCTCGTTATTTTTTGAATTTGGTGAAAAGTCTGTCGAGGGAACAAAAAATATGGTTAAGGTAATATTATTTATCAACTTTAAACCACCATAATTCATTCATTTTTTAACTCTTTTTTTATTTATTTATAATTTCATGTATATCTTTGAGATTTACACAATAGAGTTGAAAATTATACAAAAGAAAGTAAGTTGGAATCTCATTTTTTGATTTTATCTGTAAAAGCATATGATATTATCAGTTTTTACATACAATATTGTCTGTCAACTTTAAACCACCATAATTCACTCGTTTTTTTTAGCCTTTTGAGTGATGTTTTTTTTTTTTATATATATATTTATATATTTTTTATTTCATGTATTTATTCGTGATATACGCAATAGAGTTGAAAATTGTACAATAAAATGTAATTTGAAATCTCAATTTTTATTTTATTTAATTTGTCAAAACAGATGATATTATATGTTTTGATAGATAATATTATGTTAAACAATCATAATTTTATTATTTTTTGGCCTTTTTGGGATGAATTTTTTTTTTATTCAATGTATGTTTTTTTAGATCTATGCAATGGGGTCGAAAATTTTACAAAAAAAGACACGTTTTAGCTTGAATTTGTGATTTTATCTGGCTAACATATAATATTATCTATTTGAGATTTTATCTGTCTAACCTATAATATTATCTGTCCACAAATAGATAATATTATATGTTTATATTAACGCCAATAACTTTCTTAATTATTGGGCTTTTTGGATAATTTTTTTGTTTGCATTCCCTTTTTTTTTTCCCCAATTTTATGAAAAGGAATATGTTTTTGTTATATTTAAGAAAATAAAATAAAATAAAATAAGACAGTTTTTCATATTTGATTGGTTTTTTTGTTTTTTTTCCCAGTATCTCATGGTCAATGTTGATCTCGGTTGATAAATCTCATTTTACTAATTTCAAAACATCAAATTTTACAAAAAAAAAGGGACTTGTAGAACAAAAGTTATAACAATTTGAAATTGTTTAGGCATAAAAAGAACTTAATGAATTAAAGAAAAGTAGTATAAATTTTAGTTTGAAAGAGTTTTATTTGAGAGGGCTATGGCCGAAGCCCCCCTAATTTTTTAGTCCATATTTTCAACTGAGACCCTTTATTTTTAAATTTTTAATTCGTGTATTCCTTGTTTGACAAGTGGGTATATTTTGTCCAATAGTGAATATTTAATTGGAAAAAAGTGATCTTTAACAACAAAATATATGTTGTTTGTGATGAAATATTTGCTATTAAACCAAATTTAAACACCCAATGAAGCTGTGGGATAGTACTAAATTGATAAAATTAAATATATAGGGACTAACTTTAAATTATCCCCAAAGTTAGTGAGAAAAAGTGTATTTTATCCTTTTCAAAATTACACTGTTCTCCCAAGAAGTTTATAATTGAGTGACGATTTCACGAGTTAAACTGTCCAATGATCATTGTTTAAATTTTATTTTTGGACAAAAACTCTGTGAATATTACTTTACCGTTATCAAAGCCTCCCCACCCCAAATATATATATATATATATATATGTATATATCTCAAAAAAAAAAAAAAAAACAGAATTTTTTGAGTGAGTTTGTAGTTGGAGTGGCAATTGTGGGGGTAAAATAGTCATTTAAAAAGGTTCTCAGTTTAATTTCCTAAATTTAAAAAGTAGTGGTTAGACGACCGAATTTGAGAAAGAGTTTTGATAGATGTACTTGGTGATTCAATCGCCAAAAAAAAACTTTGAGTGACCATATCTTTTTATGATTTGACTCGTATATTTTGTAATTGAATCCTAAAAGTTGAGTTTGACAAACAATTTTATAATGTAATACCTTTTTACGGTTCCATAACTACTTATGAACTCCAGAAGCTGCAATCGGGCATCTTAACTATATTCATTAATATTAATCACATTTAAGTATCATTTTCTTTGCTTTTTTTCAGAAAATTTTAGGTATCTTTTTCAACTAATACCTATTTTTTTTTCTTTTTCTACCACCAGAGTTCAAAGCAGAGCAAAAATGAAAGCTTACCAGTAATTATGCCCGGCGATCAGATCGCAAAGTTCATAGCATTGCCATGTCCCTGTGAGGCGCCGCGACCGGAGAAGATCATTGTGGAGGTGCAAAAGCCGCCCCTAAAGCCACCGCGTATAGCCGTACCTTTGTATTGACAAATAATCATTCATGTAAAGTACGAATCAAATTTATATATTTGTTTACAATTTTCTTACAGTAGTAAACAATCTCAATTCCTATAATTAGTTTTCTCACTCTTCATACCTTACTGCATATGTAATTAATCCTTTGCACCGGAAAAAAAAAATGTAATTACTCCCAAATTATGAGAGTACAGCAATAGGCCAGTTAAGTATTTTCATAACACCAGCAAGGACTAAAAGGTAGGGTAAACCTTAAACTTCATATGAGATACATAAATCATGTACGATTTTTTTAAATTTTTTTGGTGACTCATGCTCTTTTTGGTAGACATGGGACATATATGGAAAATCTCTCTTATTGTGCTCAACAATAAAGCGTTCCAATGTGACTCAGACAAAATAGCTATCTACAAAGGCTAGGCTACAATCTACATATATTTAACTATTTTCAAAGCACAAGATGACATTAAGTTTGGTACCCAGTATGCGTAGAGGTGTCAAATTGGTCGATCGGGTTGGTCCGGAACGGCCGATTATGCCCAATTTCTTAGAGATAAAAATCTGACGCGGTTCATTCTGCCCCTTCCCCCATCTACGGCCCTGCCTAGACCCTGAACTAACGGCTTGTTTGGCTGCCTTTTTTTTTTTCCTTCACTTTTTACTCCTCTAATGGCTGTAACATGGCTTGTTTGGGGGGTAAAAATGTAAAAACAGCTACTTTTTACCACATTTTTTTTTTTTTTCACTTTTTACCCCCTCAAACTCGGCTTGGCCCGCCCCTAGCCCAGTCCTAGTGAGATCGTTCCACCGGCCCGGGCGGACACCCTCCCCCTTTCCTGAGCCCGGCACAGTCCGATATTTTCCCGAGCCCGAATCGGCCCGGCCCGTTTGACACCTCTAAGTATGTGTCATCACGACCACAGTTATTGTGAGACCATATAAATTTTCATTGAAAGTTGCTTTTGGTATTTCACTGTCGCATGCATTGGAGAACCAAGATTGTGACACAAATTTTAGAACCTTTGCATTACTCTAGCCAATTCGTGTAAAATGCATTGGGGAACCAAGATTGTGACACAAATTTTAGAACCATAGCATTACTCTACCCAATTTGTGTAAAAATTTTGTTGAGTATCGCCCGTACTCAGCACATTCGGTCAAGAAATTTTGACAAGCTCGCTCGAGGGAGCTGATCTGTCGCTTGTGCGAGATCGATAGTATCATAAAAATTGCTCGAGCGAATGGAAGGGCGAAATTGCAGACAACATTTTTTTATATAGAAACGTGCTCACGCAGCGTTGGTTTCTAAATTTCTAAGTCCATTTTGGATTTTATTTTCTATTTTATTATTTTTATTTTTTTTGGTTTTCATAAAGGATGAGATGTCTTGGGCCATTACAAGAGGGTCGTAGAGGATGCTTTTTTAGAAGAGGAGAGAGGTCATTGACAAAGACTTTATGTGAGATTTATAGGAATTTCGAGGGAAAATTTTGCTCTTTGCTGTCTGAGGTTAAGAGTTTTAATTTCTTGTTTAGTGGTAATATTCTTCATAGTGGAATTCTTCGTTCTTCTTCGCCCACGGACGCAGGCTGTTTTGCTGAATTCCGTTTAGAGTAATATTTGGGGCACTAACAACTTTCACTAACACTTACTAACACATTCTATCTCTCTCCTAGTGGTACTGTGGGGTCCGCAGTGGGCCCCGCAGTACCACTAGGAGAGAGATAGAGTGTGTTAGTACGTGTTAGTGGAAGTTGTTAGTGCCCCAAGCATTGCCCTTCCGTTTATTAGAGTGTCTCGTGTGGTTGGGTTCTTACCTGTACCTTTCTGTATTTTTTTTTGGATTAATTACATAAACACCCCCTATGGTTAGGTCTTTTATCAAATACTCCATGTATTTTAAATTTTATCACTAATATCCCCATTGGTTTGGACTAAAGTGAAACAGTCACTTTTTTTGTTAAAGTTTACGGAAAATTGATAAAGTACAAAATTACCCCTATGGTTTGAGAAGAAGACATGATCAAGAGAATGAATTCAAAGTAACATGGGTCTCAAGGATCAAGCAAATACGATGGTTTGGAATGAATTAAAGATATGGTCGTGCAATTTAAAGAACTGCATATTATAATAACTGCCCAGTATGGTTTGACCACGATCACCATTATCTTTTTAAAACAAAAGAAAATGGCGCGGGGGGTAATGTTTGTGATAAAATATTCAGCCAATGCTGGATTGACACATAAGAGATGATGTGGCAAGTTAATTGGTGGATACTGATGAACATTGGAACCGTTATAAGCAGTTGAAGCTGATTCATCTCGTTCAAATATTTATTTGATGGAAGACACGTGTTGAACATCATGAGTTAATTAAAGGACAGTTGTCAATTTGAGAGAATGTTACGGGTAAAAGCAGTTATCAGTTTGAAAATAGGAGGGAACATTCAAATTAAGTTGCTGAAGGCTTCGACATCTATAAATAGAAGGATTGTGTATTCGAAAGAGATCCTTCGATCAAACATCAACATATATCTCTCAATACATCTACTGTATTGTTATTTAGATACTTAGAATTAGGAGTAGAACACCTTCGAAGTCATCTTCAAGGTTAGATTGTAGTTTCTTTAATTTAATAAAAGTAGTTCAATTACTTTTAGTCATTTTACTGTTTTATTTAGGAGTAGATATTAATTTAGTCAGTTCGAAGTTCTTCAGTAAGTTACATCTTTACACAATTAAAGTCCTTGTTTAAGGCATCGAACGTCACCACAATCTCCCTGGTGTGGCGCAGTTTGGATAATCACACATACACATTGGCAATTTGCTTGTCTGGCACGCTCGCACACACTTATAAATTTTCCAACCAAACATTTTTGGCACGCCCGGTGGGACCCTAGTGTCAAAGGATGGCAAACAGAAACCTTCGAAATAATAGGTCTATTGATAATACCAACGTTGGTGTTAATATTGCTGAAATTGGTGGTTCTTCACACCAAGATCCTCAGAATAGCAATACTGGAAATTATACAACCAATGAAAATCCAGAAGTAGGAGTTGAAAATTTAAATTCGACTCAAAATAATGGGAATGTTGATTCAGAAAATCAACATGATCTGGTGAGTCAATTGACACCAATATTTGATCACTTGGGAAATATGCTTCAGAATGTTAATGTTCTGATTACTTCCCTTAACAACAGTTTACCACAATTTGCACCAACAATGGTGTCAAGTGGAAACCCTTCTATGATTCGACAGAATGAAAGAGGTCATAGACATGGCTTGTTTCAGCCAAATTCTATTAATCATATAAATGGGCCTCCTTTTAGGCCTAATTCACAAGAAAGTTTTTATATGTCTGTCCCTAATAATACATTCCCATTATTCGAAGGGACCCAAGGAAATCATGTGAATGGTCAAGATCATGGTCATAGAACAATAAATATAGAAGAAACAAGGCCTAGAGAAAACATGATAGGTCAAAATAGGAGGATAAATAATAATCCTATGTTCGAACCAGACCTTACTGGGATAGGAATGGGTCGAAGGTATGAAAATCCTAGAAGGATGGATAATAATCCTCAACCACCACCAGTACCACCAATAAACTATCTTTTTGGCCAACCAGGTCATCAACAACCATTTAATATGGTTGATAGGAATGATATGATTAATTTAATCCATGAGGTTTGTGGACCTATGGCTCGGGGGGTACAAACTCCAGTGTATAGGAAGCCTTATCCTGATTAGATTGATAGGATTGAATTCCCCAGGGGATTTAAATTCCCTACTTTTGCTATGTTTGCAGGGGATGAGAGTCAATCCACAGTTGAACATATAGCAAAATTCATCAGTCAGTGTGCTGATGCAGGAAATAATGAATATCTTAGACTTCGTTTGTTACCTAGTTCATTAACATATACTGCATTTGCTTGGTTTACTAATTTAGCCCCTAATTCAATTAATAGTTGGGCTCAGATGGAAGAATCTTTCCATACCCAGTTTTTCCAGACAGAACCAGAAGTATCAATGGCTGATTTAGCCAGATTATGTCAAAAGCCTGATGAAAAGGCAACTCAATTCATAAATAGATTTAAAAGGGCTAGAACCAAATGTTAAATCATGTTACCTGAATCTGAATTTGTTAAGTTGGCTCAAAATTGCCTCGAATTTAGACTCAGAAAGAAATTTGATGCTTTGAAATTTAGAGATCTTGTTGAATTGACTGCTCGAGTCTCTAGATACGAAGCTTTATTGGAAGAAGAAAATGAAAGAAATGCTTCTTCAATAAAAACATATTATAAGGATCCTAATTATGAGATAGATGCTGCAGATATAATAGGCAAAGAGCCTTTTACATGTAAGAGTCTTGTAAAGAAAAATGTTTCTGCTGAAGTATATAAATCAAAAGGATCTTTTAAGAAATATTCATTCGATGTGTATAGATTGGATGAAATATTTGATCACCTATTAGAAGGAAAAATTATTAAATTGTCTGATGGGACAAAATTACCTTCGAATGATGAATTAAAGGATAGGAAATATTGCAAATGGTATAGTTCTGGGACCCATTCAACTAATAATTGTACTGTTTTTCGAGACAGGATTCAAGATCTAATCAAGAAAGGGAAATTGAAATTCCCTGAAAAACAAATGGGGGTTGATGAAGATCCATTCCCAGCAGTACAGGAGGTGTCAATCAATGTTCATGACATTTCCTTCGAAGATCTGGTCGAAGAAAGAGAGAGTGCAAAGTCAGAAGACCATATGAAAAGACTCGAAGAAATAACAAGGAAGAAACCTGATGTATCAGTTTTTAACCATGAATATGCAAAGAATCTATGCATTGGTTGTGGAAAAAGATATGCTGAAATCTATGATGAAAGAGTTGGAATTAAAGCAGGAAGGAAAAACAAGCAACCTTTGTTCGAACAAAGGAAACCAAACACTTCTGGTGGACCTCCTTTTCAACCAATCATGAATGTTGGGAGAGGACAGTTTAGAGGACCAATTTATCAAGCTTCAACATATACTGGACCCATGACAGCAAGGTATGCCTCAAAACCAGTGGCTCCTTTTAAAACTAATTTTTCAAGAAACTTTCATCTTGGTAGCCATGTTCGACCATCAAGGAACATGCAATATGTGAGACCAGGGTTCTTTCATACGCCAAAAAAACATTATGGGGAGCAGAGAGAAAGGCAGATTCAGTTTATATCATCGAAAGTGGTACCAGCACATATGGTACAGGCTGAGAAAAATATGAAAATATTTGAGGAATCACCAAAAGTTGGTGAAACATCACAATCAGGTGAGTCTATATTGGTACCAGGAGTGCCAAATTGGTTTGTTTTGCAAGATGATAGAGTAAAAAATATGATTGAACAGCAAGACCTTCAAAATAAAAATAGGATGATTAAACCTTCTCATGTTGAAAAAAATACATGGCATGTACTTCAACATCCCAAAGGAAAAAACCAGAATATGGTTCCTATGATAAATAGGACTCAACAGAGAAGATTGTAGAGGAAGTTTACCATGTGGAAGGAATTTTCTAATATGCAAAATAGAAACCAGGAGTTAGGAAGTGAATTGAAGAAAGATTTCAGTGATGATTCGAAGCCTAATCCTAGGTTCGATCGAAATCCAAAGGGTGATACTGATACTATGTCTGAAGAAAGTATCATTAAAGCCAAAGTTTTGGAATTAGGAAAGGCAATGAGTGTTGATGATGAGGATGAAGTAATGACAATGGCGAAATCTCAGGATTTGGGAAATGTTGTAATGAAATTGGAAAATGAAGTGATTAATGATGAGAGTGTCCTCATTCAATTTGGCACATTGCCAGAACAAATGGAAGTTAACACTGCTGCATTTGTGTTGCCAAAAATTTTCGAAGCATCAGAAGATCAACAGTTAATTGAAGAAATGGAAGTGGAAACATCTACTGAAGATGTTTCTGAGGTAAATCTTCCTGAGTTTATTTTTTATGATTGTAATTTTGTTTATTCATTCGAAGAACCATCCGCAGAAATGACTAGACACCTTAAACCATTATACATAAAGGCTTGCTTAAATGGTGTTCTTTTAAACAAGATATTGGTTGATAATGGTGCTGCTGTCAACATTATTCCCCAGAATACTTTGAAAAAGATCAATAAACAAAGTGCAAAATTGATAAAAACCCATATTATGATTTCAGGATTTACTGGTGATAAGAAAAACACCAAAGGGGTAATACCCATTGAAACCATAGTAGGTTCGAATAAATCTAAAACTGCTTTCTTTGTGGTAGATGCAAATCCTAGTTATCATGCTTTATTAGGAAGAGACTGGATTCATGCTAATAAGTGTGTTCCTTCTTCAATGCATCAGAAATTGTTGCTAGTGAAGGAAAACTGTGAAATTGAAACAGTGAAGGTTGATGTCCAGCCTTTTCATGCAAGTTCCAATTGTGTTGAAGCTCAATTGTATCAAGAGGATGTTAAGCCAATTGACTTAAAAGAGTCAGAAGATGAATCTCCAGAAGAAAATTGGGATATTTTGGCTGAAATGCCATTTGGTTCTTTGGAACCATTGGGTGATGACAAGATAATTTAATGACTCATACATCCATGGCAATGAAAGATGTAGAAGAGACCATTCGACTGGTCTTGCAAAAGCTAATGATAACAGATTTAGAATCAAAAATTGAAAAAGATTCGACCATAAATTGGTCAGATTATGTTTTTGAAGAAGATTCACAAGAATTAAAAAATGATGGCAAAGAAGAATTATCCGTATTGCCAGAAAACTCAATACAGGAAGTATCACAGGATCCTCTTTTAGAAGTTAATTTAGGATCAGATCAACAAAAGAGAGTTACTTACTTAAGTTCCAAACTTGGAAAGTATGATCAATATAAATTGGTCGAAGTGTTAAAAGAATTTCGAGATTGTTTCGCTTGGGATTATGATGAATTGCCAGGACTCGAAAGAAGTTTGGTAGAGCATAAATTACCTATCAAAGCTGGCTACAAACCAGTGAAACAACAACCTCGAAGGATGACTCCAGAAGTTACTTTGAAGATTAAAGAAGAGATTGAAAGATTGCTTAAGGCAGGGTTCATTAGAACTGCCAGGTATGTTGAATGGCTACCGAATGTTGTTCCAGTAATGAAGAAAAATGGTAAATTAAGAGTTTGTATTGATTATAGAAATCTTAATTTAGCCACACCTAAGGATGAATATCCTATGCCAATAGTTGATTTATTAATTGATAGATCTGCTGGAAATACTATAATGTCCATGATGGATGGTCACTCAGGATATAATCAAATATCTATTGCTGAAGAAGACATTCATAAAACTGCATTTAGATGTCCAGATAGTATAGGTACCTTCGAGTGGGTACAAATGCCTTTTGGTTTAAAAAATGCAGGGGCTACTTTTCAAAGAGCCATGAATGCTATTTTCCATGACATGATTGGAACATTCTTAGAATGTTATATTGATGATATAATTGTTAAATCAAAAACATTCGATGATCATCTTGTTCACATGAAATCAACATTTGAGAGAATGAGATTTTTCAAACTTAAGTTAAATCCATTAAAATGTGCCTTTGGAGTCAGTACTGGAAATTTTCTAGGATATTTGGTACATGAAAAGGGAATTCAAGTGGATAAGAATAAGGCACAAGCAATCATTCGAAGTAAACCTCCTTCAACCAAAAAAGAATTGCAAAGATTTTTAGGACAAGTCAATTTTATTCGAAGATTTATTTCCAATACTGCTGGAAAAACTTTGATTTTTTCTTCCTTCTTGAAATTGAAGGATCATGAAGAATTGAAGTGGGAAGATAAACATCAGGTTGCCTTTCAAGCCTTGAAGGATTATTTGGTGAAGCCACCAGTGTTAATGCCTCCAAGAAAAGATAGGCCTATGAAGTTATATATTTCAGCATCAGAAGCATCGATTGGGGTTTTGTTAGCTCAGGATAATGATGATAAGAAAGAACAAGCTGTGTATTACCTTAGTAGGTTTTTAAATTCTGTTGAATGCAAATATTCCTTTATAGAAAAGTTATGTTTGTCTTTGTACTTTGCAGTTATGAAATTAAGATATTATCTTCTTCCCACTGAAGTGTATGTGATTGCTAAGTTTGATTTGATTAAGTATATGTTGACTCGACCTATTTTGAGAAATCGAATTGGTAAATGGATTCTAGCCTTGTTAGAATTTTGTTTATTTTATGTGCCACAAAAAGCAGTAAAAGGTCAGGCTTTGGCAGATTTTTTGGCTGATCATCCAAATTGCCTTGAAACAGAAGGGAATTATGAAATTGGACAAATAAATATCAGTCCATGGAAGTTATGGTTTGATGGTTCAAAAACTGAATTTGCTGCAGGTATTGGTTTTGTCATTGAATCACCTGAGAAAATTAAGACCAAATATGGTTTCAAATTAGATTCGATTCAATGTACCAACAATCAAGTTGAATATGAAGCTCTTATCATGGGTCTTGAAACTTTGTTAGACCTTAAAGCTACATTTGTAGATGCGTTTGGAGATTCTCAGTTGGTCATAAACCATATGAATGGGACCTATAAATGTATGGGTAGTACATTGAAAATATATTATGACACTACAATGGGTTTATTATCTAAATTTGATAATGTGAATTTGTTGCATGTTCCTAGAAGTTTTAATGAAGAAGCTAATGATGTAGCTCAGAGGGCATCTGGATTTAAAACAAATAGTGAAGATGTTGAAATGGAACAGGTGACTTACAGGAAATTATTACCAATATTGGTGAATAGATTATCTTCTGTTGGTATCCTAAGTATAGAGGTTCATGATGATTGGAGAAAACCAATCATAGAGTATCTCTCGGGATATAATGAAAAGCCTGATCGAAGTATAAGGCTTAAATCTGTTAATTACATCTTGTATAGTGAGAAATTATTTAAAAGAGGAAGTGATGGGTTATTACTGGAATGTTTAAGTAACCTCGAAGGATTAGAAGGTATAGCTCAAATTCATGAAGGATTATGTGGAGCTCATCAATCTGGAATTAAAATGAGATGGTTACTTCGAAGACATAACATTTATTGGCCAACTATTTTGAAAGATTGTATGGAGTTTGCTAAAAGATGCCAAGAATGTCAGAAACATGGTCCTTTAAAGCATTTACCAACTGTTGATCTTCAGTGTGTGGTAAAACCTTGGCCTTTTAGAGGATGGGCCATAGATGTAATAGGAAAGATCAGTCCTCCTTCTTCGAAGGGTCATGGATTCATTATTTTGGCCACAGATTATTTTACTAAATGGGTGGAAGCAGAACCTATGCAAACTGTAACCCAATCAATGGTTGTAAAGTTTTTAGAAAACATAGTATATAGATTTGGTATTCCTCAAACTTTTGTATCTGATAATGCCTCTATATTCGAAGGGGATGTGGTTGTATTTGCAAATAAGTTAGGGATTACAATGTCAAAATCAACCCCATATTATGCTCAATCAAATGGACAGGCTGAAGCCACCAACAAAGTCATAAAAGAAAATATAGCTAAAATTGATTTAGAAGAGCTCGAAGATGAATGCTGTTTTGATGAAGAAACACTTGGTTTGTTTAACATTTCATGCCATTTTCCCCATTTCGAGTAAGTAAAAGGTTCGGGAGGAGTTTCAAGAGGATCCCAATTTGTTCGAAGAGGAATGTCAGGGCGTTTGGTTAACAGTATCACTTCTTCGGGAAGATCAATAGGAAAGCTATCGAATGAAGATTGAGAAGAAGACATGATCAAGAGAATGAATTCAAAGTAACATGGGTCTCAAGGATCAAGCAAATACGATGGTTTGGAATGAATTAAAGAGATGGTCGTGCAATTTAAAGAACTGCATATTATAATAACTGCCCAGTATGGTTTGACCACGATCACCATAATCTTTTTAAAACAAAAGAAAATGGCGCGGGGGGTAATGTTTGTGATAAAATATTCAGCCAATGCAGGATTGACACATAATAGATGATGTGGCAAGTTAATTGGTGGATACTGATGAACATTGGAACCGTTATAAGCAGTTGAAGCTGATTCATCTCGTTCAAATATTTATTTGATGGAAGACACGTGTTGAACATCATGGGTTAATTGAAGGAAAGTTGTCAATTTGAGAGAATGTTACGGGTAAAAGTAGTTATCAGTTTGAAAATAGGAGGGAACATTCAAATTAAGTTGCTGAAGGCTTCGACATCTATAAATAGAAGGATTGTGTATTCGAAAGAGATCCTTCGATCAAACATCAACATATATCTCTCAATACATCTACTGTATTGTTATTTAGATACTTAGAATTAGGAGTAGAACACCTTCGAAGTCATCTTCAAGGTTAGATTGTAGTTTCTTTAATTTAATAAAAGTAGTTCAATTACTTTTAGTCATTTTACTGTTTTATTTAGGAGTAGATATTAATTTAGTCAGTTCGAAGTTCTTCAGTAAGTTACATCTTTACACAATTAAAGTCCTTGTTTAAGGCATCGAACGTCACCACAATCTCCCTGGTGAGGCGCAGTTTGGATAATCACACATACACATTGGCAATTTGCTTGCCTGGCACGCTCGCACACACTTATAAATTTTTCAACCAAACACAAACGTATACAACAACTTAGCTTAAGTTTAGCTAAATTTGTAAAACACCACTGTGAATGCTCTTATATGCTTAAATGTCTATTTAGGCATAAGTGGTACATTATTATATTATTTTGATATAACATTTGTTGTTAAAGACCATTATGTGGTCACTTAGGGGTACCTTTGTGAGAGCGAATTTGACACACACACACACACACAAAATTCTGGGGATAAATTTTGTTTTAGATCTTAGTACACACCACTACACTAGATTTCACTGTGTGTGTGGTCAAGAGTAGATTAAAAAAAACTAACATATCACCAAGATTGTGTGTCTAAGAGTAGATTAAAAAAAAATAATAATAATAATATATCGCTAAGACTCTGTGTGTTTGTGTGTGTGTCCAATGGTAGATCAAAAATTAAATAAATTTGCTCTCATGAATGTACCTCAAAGTGACTATAGAATGGTCTCTAACAACAAATATAATATCAAAATAATATAATAGTATACCACATATGCCTAAATAAACATTTAAGCATATAAGGGTTTTCTTATTAGCATTTAATAGGGGTAATTTCGTTTTTTACCCATTTTCCATTAGCTTTAACGGAAAAAGTGACTATTTCACTTAGTCCAGACGACAGGGCATTAGTGATAAAATTTAAAGTATAGGGGGGTAACTGATAAAAGGCCTAACTACAGAGGGTGTTTCTATAATTAACCCTTTTTTTTTTTAATGAATTCCAAGAAAATTCTTTATGTTAATGATTGTGAATTTATGGCGCATTTAAATCTCTTTACTGATCAGTTGGTTGGTGTGGCTTTTTTTGAACTACTAAAAATTCATCAAAAACCAGGTGCTCATGAGCCAGTTAATTATATGGTCTGCCATGTTCTCTCTATATAGTAAATCTTTCAATTCAACCAATTTTAAAATCGCATCTCCACTCAAACAACAGCACAATATATATATATATATATATATTTTAAATTGTTGAGATTATAAATTGCTGCTGAACTAGAATTAGTTTTAAGGAAAGAAAGATAGAATTCTGGTTTTGGAGAAGTAGCCAAGTAGAAGAAAATGAAAATTTTATTTAATAATCAGATTTCACCTGTGAAAAATGAAAAGATAAATAAAAAATTCAAAGATATTCGAATGTTCTTTAATTAACAGACCCAACGTATGTGAATAAAAGTTGAATTATTACAACCTAATTTAGCATCAAGGAATTAAAAATTAGTGTCACCGAAAACATGATGCCCCACCATTAAAGAGTGATATTGACCACTTAGTGTCCATTTGTTAACTAATTATTTGAGGTTTTAATCAATTATTTCAAATTTTGAGTCCAGTTGACAACAAATTTTTCTACTGCCTTTTGAATATGATTTTTTATTATTTTAATTTTTAAAGAATGCGTAATTTAAAAATAACAAATTGAATTTTTTCTTTAAGCGTTGAAACGAACCTTTAAAAGAAATTTTAGTGAAGTTATCTTTTTATAAAAATCTCTTATTTCTATAATAATATCAAACGCTAAACAAGTGTTTTTATAAATAAATCTCTTAATAAAAAATCTCTTATTTTCGGGAGTTCTTAATTTTCACATAACTCAAAGTTGTTTGGTGAGACTGTCATACCACATCATTATACTGATGTGGTGTGACGCTCCAATCAAATAACGTCATATATTCTTTAAAAATAGACACGTGATAAATAGTGGGAACATGAAATGTTGCATAATGTTAGGGAATTTTTTTTTTTTTTTTGTGACTATGGGTGTTCGAACCAGCATGCGTACACCACGACTAATCTCACGAGGCCCTTAAAAAACAACCGTGTAAATCCGCCACTCCCCTCATAGTTCGAACACTAATCCTCTGGGTACCCAGAGACGTACCATTCGGCCACTTGGATCGTGGATACTTTCAGCTATTACTTTCATGTCCATCCTAATAACATGGTATGACGATCTTACTGAATAATTTCTACAACTCAGGTCCACATTTTCCTGTTCACCACGAAAATACTTTTGTTCCACCAAACGCCACCTTCTCTGTACTTGGTGATGTTGTACTAGTTCCGTGATAATCTGCTTTTTTTTGGCTGCTAGTACATATCACTTTTTCCATTTTCTTTCCTTCATTGACAGAACTGCATTTGATTTGACCTGTCACATTTATAGTGGAACTGTGGGGTACTCCTTAGCATGACCTTGAAGACAAAGTTTGGGTCTCAATACTCTCCTCTCAAGTTTGTATTTTGTGTGCCCGGGTGTTCACGGGTCAGTTTTAGTTGGGTTTGACGAAACCCTTCACCCGGCCCGAAGGTTTTATCGGGTCCCTGTTTTGTCACCCGTTACTGAACCGAATGTGATGGATAACCGACAATAGCGGGTGGGGTTGGTTTCAGTTGGGTGTTGGATTCACCCGATTTAGTGAAGATTAACGAAAATAACAATGTTAGTGACATTAACAAATTCAACTAACACTTATACCCACACTCTATCTCTCTCTTAGTGGCACTTTAAGTCTACTGCGGACCCCACAGTGCCACTAGAAGAGAGATAGAGTGTGGGTGTTAGTATTAGTGGAATTTGATAGTGCCCCAAATATTACTCTAACGAAAAAAGATAAGGAAAATCAACCAAAATTTGAGTCAAATACAATATTAAACCAAATCAATTAAGTTTCCCAAATTAGAGAAATACCTTTACTTTGTAGAGTAATATTTGGGTTGTTCTAGATCTGAAAATATTAATCACTGGTCACCATGTCCGTCGAGATCACCATCTTCGTTAGCGCCAAGACAGAGGTCAAGTGCGAGAGACGAGAGAGGGACGAGACGAGGTCACCATCTCCGTCGGTGCTGGCGACTACAAGAGGAGAAAGGTGGACGATGGCGCCATGGTGGTACCAACAAGGTTGGGGTTTCGTGAAGTTTGAATGTCCTGTGTTTGTAATGTGAGGTGAGAGATATGGGTTAGGAATTCATCAACTGTAAAGTGAGAGAGTGAGAGAGGCAGTAAAGAAGAGAGATGAGAGGTTGAGGCAACTTTAGCCTTTTAGTTTTAGGGTTTTTGTTATGCACATACATATACATATAGATATTATACTATATCACAATGTGCTTCGGGTCGGTCCGGGTGACCCGCGAAATTTGACGTGGTGACCCGTGACTCAAACCGAATGTAATGAAATACAAAAATCCTAAACCGCCACTCGATTTGAGAACCCAACAAACCGACTAATATGCTTCGGGTCGGTCGGGTTTGGCGGGTTCTCGGTAATGCTGAACAACCCTATATGCGCTGGTGCTTTTGTGACTATTTTAAGATTTTTATTTTACGATACTTTGTGTCCAATATGTTTGTTTTCATTTTAAATTGAGTTAGTTACAGTCACCTCCCCTATGTTTTGCCTTATTATACGGACCTCCCTCGCATTTTGAAAATTTACACGGACCTGCCTTATGCCTATTATTTTTTACTAGAGGTGTCAATTGGGTCGAGTTGGCCCGGCCCGGCCCGCCTTTTTTCGGGCCAAAAGTCCGGTCCGGCCCAAGCCGAAGCCCGACCCCTCTTCAACCGGTCCGGGGCGGACACTACCTATGATGTCCACGGTCCGGCCCGGCCCGGCCAGTTCTCTAGCCCAAAGCCCGGCCCGGCATGCTAGCCCGCGCGGCCTTGCCCAAAAGCCCGACATTTTTACACTAGATATGCCTAAGCCCGCCCCTAGCCCGAAGCCCCGCCTGGCCCGGCCCTAGCAGGCCCGGGCCACCAGTCCGGGGCGGACACCCCCCCTTCCCTCCCAAGCCCGGCCCGGTATTAGGTGAAGCCCGGCCCGGCCCAAAAGCCCGGTTGAGCCCGCTTTGCCTGAGCCCGGCCAGGCCCGATTGGCACCTCTATTTTTTACACTTTAAAGGGACGGGGGGGGGGGGGGGGGAATTGTTACAGAATATTAATTTTAAGGGAGGTCCGTGTAATTTTTCAAAATGCAAGAGAGGTCTGTGTAATTAAGGCAAAACATAGGGGAGGTGAGTGTATGTAACAACCTTAGTTTTTTTTTAATTATTTATTTAATTTTTATCTATTTTATTATATTGGTATTTAGTTTAAAATGTTATATGTAGGGTGTGGGCCATGGGTGTGTGTAGGGGTGATAACAAAAACCGAAAAATCGAAAACCGACCGAAACCGATTGTCCAAAAAATCGATTGGTCGGTTTATACAATGTATCGACAAGCTAAAACCGACCGAAAAACCGACCAAAACCGAAAAACCGACCAAAACCGAACCTATTGGTCGGTTTTTAAAACCACAAAAAACCGAAAAAATCGACCGAAACCGACCGCTAACACCCCTAGGTGTGTGGAACGTGTGTGTGTAGATGTGTGTCATGTGTGTGTGTGTATGTGCGGGTGTGTGTGTTAATATAACAATATATGTGTGCATCATACATATACTAGTAATAAAATAATAGGGTTAAGTAACCCTTTTTCTCACAGCCCCAGAGAGAGAGAGAGAGAGAGAGAGAGAGAGAGAGAAGAAGAAGAAGAAGAAGAAGAAGAAGAAAAGGGAGGAAAAAAGAGAATGGTCTCCAGTTTGTGGGCACATGTGGAATCATAGAGCGTTCGTTATTGTCAATTTTTTATCCAAACTAGGTGAGTTAGATATGTGTATCTGGGTATATATATACACACACGTATGTATATATGTATGTATATATGTATACGAGAGTAATTAAATTCTTACATATTTAATTTAATTGTTGGGGTTAAAATTTCGTAATGAATACACGTCGTTATTGTCAAAATAATATAGATATTTCTTTCCCCTTAATTCGCGTACCTTTGTGATTATGACATTAGTGTATTCGTAAAGGTTAAGTGAATAGTTAGGTTGATGAACCCATATGTGAAACATTCATGACAATTAAGAAATATTTGTAAAATTTGTTTTTTTTTCTTTTCTTTTCCTTTTTTTTTTTTTGGTAATTCTAACAGTTGCTGAAACTTTTTTGATAATTCTAATAGTTGCTGAAACTTCAGAAAAATATTAGAAAATCGTGACTTTGAATTTTAGCATCCTATTCACGAATTTAGTGTAAAACGTGATTCTGCACACTTTTCGTGTTTTGAGTTTTTTCTGATTATGCACCGTTTGGGTAGAAATTTAAGATTTATAGTAGCAGCTTTTAGCATGTAAAAATGTGCGAATTTGGAAGAATGTGATTCTTTGTGGATTTTTTTACTCGTTAATATGACTTAACGAAAATCTAATCTGAGATACTTGGATTCTCGTGAAATTTTGAGTTATGAAAATTGATAATGATCATGTACGCACCTTGAGTCAGATGAAAATTTATAATTACAAGAATGTAAAACAATTTAAATTTCTTAGTGTTCACCGTACCCCATTGTTGTGATTTTTGGGTGACTCGACTTGCTGAGTGTATCCTCTTTGCCAATGGTTGTGTGATCAAGCTGGCGTAAGCCTTGTACTCGGTTTATATTATATAGACGTCTAGGCATATTGGCCAGCTTTCCGTAATGTATACCTAGTTTGGTTGATACTCCGACCAAACTAGTACCAAAGTGGATGTTGGTATTATATCCGGGGACGCACGGGATATGTGTGTGGGTCGTACCATGGAGGGTGGCTAAAGTGGTAAACCTAGAAAATTGAATAATGAATCATCCAAATAAAAATAATAATAATTAAAAGCATGGTTGTAAATAAATCCCCAAAGAATTACATGATCTAATGAATTTCCTTCATCGATTTCTATTTTTTTTACCTGTTTTAGACTGGTAGCTTATGATTGAGGTGACCATTCTTGTGATATTTAGTACAACACTGTTTCATACATTTGTGTAGTATTTTGTTGTTACTAGCTTCTGTATTTGCAGAATGGTGAGTCCATAAACATATTTGCAGGTATTAACTCACCATATGACAGAATGGTAAGTGTTTAATTTATTTAAATTCGGGTGAGAACTGCATGGCCACCACATTAAGGAAAGAGTAATGCTAAGTGTACACACTTTTTCACACATGTTTTAAATGCATGTACCCTGTGTTGTTTGAATTTTTTACACTTTTCTGTGCACCACTTACACAGCACAGGCTTAAAGCATTTGTGTGCAAAAGTGTGTGCAAATTTGTGTACACCTAGCATTACTCTTAAGGAAAACTACCGTTAGTCCCGATATGTGAAGTGGAACTACTCTCTTGCCCAAGTTAATGTTGTGTGAGATAGTTAAAGGGTCAACGAGTGATCCCGAAGCTGTGTGTGTGATTTAACTCATACCAGTCATGTGACTGACCCGTTGAGTTTTCTCGCGGGTGCATTCTTGTTGGAGAGTAGCAGATCGAAATTTTTAGGGCTAGTAGGGAGTTCGTGGCATCTGGCAGTAGGAGGCATGTGGTGTTCTTGACGTCGTTTTTCTTTATTAGTTCCTTTTTTTTTTATAGTTTCAGTATTTTATGTTGTGGCAATGTGGGCCATTTTGACATTTCTAGATATTGTTTGAGTAAAGATTTTGGAGATATTTATTATGGTTTGGAGTTAGATTAAATTTTAGTTTTATCTTTTATGGTTGGGTGTTGACCGTTACTTTTGCACATGTGAGTAATGATTTTATCCAGTACAGACTGTGTGATGTTTTACATTGCAATCACATCTGATGATTGGACAACTGGATATTGGTTGAGGGTTCTCGCTTGATTAATAATTGGTTGTCTGAAAATTTGAGTGTGACAGTTTGGTATCAGAGCTCATGGTTGCCCTAGACTAGAGAGTATCAAGGTGATCTTCAAATCGTGGTAAATGGGTTAGCTGGAGTTTTACAGTGTACAATTTCTTTATAGTGTTCTTATGCTACTCTGTGTAATTGAAGGTTATGGCGCCTAAGGGAAAAGGGAAGAACAGAGTTGAAGCTACTGCTGAGACAAGAGCAAGAAACCCAAATCTTGTTTCAAGTGAATGTGGGAGCAATGATGAATCATATTCTGCAAGTAGTGTAAAATAACCTATAGTATTACAAGGGTGATCCATTTGCGAAGAGAAATAAGGATTTTGTTTCTATTGGTGGGCAAACATTCGATAGGGAAAATGGTCCATTGGTAGGAGATGCTTGGATACGGAAGTGCGAGTTCGTATTCGAGAGAATGCAGGTCATAGAGGTGCAGAAATAGGAGTTGGCATCTCAGCAGCTGGAGTGTGCAACTTTGCTTTGGTGGGAATCCTTGAGGGCTACTTTTGATGTGGCAGAGATGACGTGGGAGGAGTTCAAAATTGTATTTGGGGAGAATTTCTTTCCCAGTGCATTGAAGTCACAATTGGCTAGGGAATTCCAAGACCTTACTCAGGGTACTATGACTGTTTGGGAGTATGTGAAGAAGTTCAACGAGCTATCTCAGTATTCTCCGCATCTGATTGATACAGAGGAGAAGAAGAACAAAAAAGTGGTGGATTTGGCTTTGAAGTTCGAGTGAAAGGAATAAAAATTTCAGGCTGAGAGGTCAGCAAGGGCAAAGACAGTTGAGACTTCTACAGACCCTCGCCTTCAAACTAAGCAAAAAGATGTAGGACGGAGCAGGAACATATTTAAGCCTTATGATCAGGGGCGGAGAGGTCAGTAGTATCAAAGATAAGGATATGGTGGTCAGCCATTTCCAGGAAACCAGGGGAACTTCAAGCAACAGAACCAACAGTGGAATATCAGG
The DNA here is from genome assembly GCA_033977485.1 of Hydrangea macrophylla. Lineage (NCBI taxonomy): Eukaryota > Viridiplantae > Streptophyta > Magnoliopsida > Cornales > Hydrangeaceae > Hydrangea > Hydrangea macrophylla. The sequence continues at coordinate 77,712,747 of CM066984.1, read as the reverse complement.
GTGGTCAGCGTACTCAGGGCTTCCAGGGTCAAAGTCAGCAGGCCCCCGCAGCCACATATTGGTTTTCGTCGGCCAATGCCTCAGATTGGAGAACCATCGGTAGGGGGAGAGGTGGTTGTAGCTCCTAGGTTATGTTACATTTGTCAGTAACCCGGGCATATTGCTAGGTACAATCGGAATAACCAGGTCGCGAGACCAGGTCAGGCAGCTCCAGCCAGGGCATTTATAGTGATGCCAGGCAATGAGAATGTACAAGGTAGTCTCAATCTTTTTCATTCCCACGTTCGTGTGTTATTTGATTCTGGTGCCTCCCATTCATTTATATCTCGTCAGTTTATGTTGAGAGATGTTTACCGGTTACACCTTTACTGTACCTATGTGTGTACAGACTCCGTTAGGTGGGTCAGTTATTTTATATGAGCAATATGAGGGTTTCGTGGTAGATTTTGTGGATAGGACATTTCTTGTTGACCTAATAGTGTTAGGATTTGAGGGATTTTTTATTATTTTGGGGATGGATTGGCTTAGGATGAACCATGTTGTCCTTGACTATGCTAAGAGGATGATTTATGTAGATACCCCAGGTTTACCTCATTTTTCTTATGCGTATCCTGACTATAAAGAATTAGTGATGTCTGGTTTCTTGTATTCGGTGGAGATACCGAAGAAGGACATTCTTAATCTGGAAGTGGTATGCGAGTTTGAGGAAGTTTTTCAGGAGATTCTTGGACCACCGCCCAAGAAAGAGGTAGAGTTCCAGATGGATCTTTTACCTGGATCTGTACATATTTTAAGATCAGCATATCGTAGGGCACCCAAGGAGTTAGAAGCGATGAAGAAGCAGTTGGATGAGATGCTTCAAAAAGGGTGCATTAATTATTTATGGTAGATCCATTTTCTTCGTAGTTATTCTTTCTTTATAGTAGTGTAATTCTTTTGAGGTGTGTATGAATCAGGTTCATACATCCTAGTAATTCGCCATGGGAAGCTCCTGTGATATTTGTATCCAATAAGGATGGTTCCCTACGTATGTGTATAGAATATTGAGAGTTAAATAACATGACGATCAAGAACAAGTACCCATTACCCAGGATTGATTGTTGGGTTTGTGCCCTCAAACCATTACTTTATGTATGAGACATTAGCATTATAATATATGGATATCAGCTTTACATTTCATTGTGTATGTTTCTTTCATGAGATGATTGTTTTATCCTTAAGTATCATAGTAAGCAATTCGTGTGTGTATGAGATACACACAAGTGAGATACGAATTACTATTCTTTGATACTTAGAATATGTCACAGTGGATGATGAGACTGGATACCTCATCAGGTCTACACTATAGCATAATTAACTACCATTGGATGGAGTGATTAATCTCAATCACTAGAGTGTAGCTCTTAGTTGATATGCTAGTGCTTATAGTGCATTGACGGACCTGAGCTTTCCTATTGACGCTTAAGGCTGTCAACAGTCAATAGGAACTCATAACTTGTATAAGGTACGTGTTCTCAATCTTGAGATGATTATGAACACAGACTATGGATATGGCTGTTTTGACTTACCAATCAGTGAGGTCTATAGAAGATCAACACCTGGGTATCTTGGGTATGTCATGTCCATAGGGTTGTGAACATATATTGTCAAGATAGAATCTACCCTCTGATTCAGAGTAAGCATTCCCTTGAGAATGTCACCAAGTTGATTACTGAGTACTGCAGTCTTGTTGATAAGAGTTATCAACATGTTTGGTAATCATGAGTAGTGAATGGGACTCAAGGAATACAAGAAGTAATCATGATTCAGGATGACAGTAACAGTTATCCGACTACCTGAATATGATTACGAATGCTGACGGTAGAGGGACATTAGTACACCATACAAGTCTAGTTATCGCTTCGGATATGTTCTTTTGCGTTGGAGTTCAGTTATCGTTTTATAGTGGAATAAACGTTAACTGACCAGTTAGTTAGTTTGCTGATCAAAGAGTTTGGTCATGGTAATTAACAAACTGGTCTGAGCCAACAATAAAGAGCCTAGGAGGTCCCACTCTTAGCTCCGCTAGGATGCTTGGAAAGACACTTGAGGAAGCTGTTAAGACAGGTTCGATCGATCGAAGACTGTTCGATCGATTGAAGTCTTCAGGTTCGATCGATCGAGAATGGTTCGATCGATCGAAGGTTCGATCGATCGAAGTCACTTCGATCGATCGAAGTCTAGGTCGGTTCTGGAAATCTATAAATAGGACAGCTGCGTTCTGGAAGTAAGTGATCGTCGTTTTTTATACGCAGAAGCTGCAGAAACTATCATAGTCTTCCCAAAACCTTCCTATCCTCTCTATTAGGGTTCCCACCAACCCTAGTCTTTTCGGCAGGCATCCGCAGGAGTCATAAGGGTGAAGATCATCTAGTGGAGGCTGCTGGAAGTTGAAGTTTCAGAATTGGGTTCAAGACACTAAGGTATAATTCTTGCACCCCTTGTACGCAGCTATGGAATTGACAAGTAGTAGATCCTGGAATACCAAAAGTTTTATAACTTAACCTATTTCCGCTGCGCGTTTAAACTCTCACTTTAAACCACTTTTTCCTACATTGATGACCTTCTTGATCAGTCAAAGGGGGCGGCAGTCTTTTCGCAGTTGGATTTAAGAACGGGATATCATCAAATGGGGGTTGTGGATGAGAGTATTCCATGTACAACTTTTCGTACTCGGTCTGGATTGTATGAGTTTTTGGACATGCCGTTTGGATTGACCAATGCTCCAGCATTCTTTATGGATATGATGAATCGGGTGTTCAGGCCGTACTTAGATCGATTTGTTGTCATTTTCATAGATGACATATTGGTTTATTCTCAGACTCTTGAGGAGCAAAGGGAGCATTTGAAGATTGTATTGTACGCACTTCGGGAGCATCAATTATACGTCTAGTTTAGTAAGTAACATTTTTGGGAGTCATCTGTGAGATTTTTGGGTCATGTATTTCGGCAGAGGGGATAGCAGTAGATCCTAAGAAAGTAGTAGCGGTACAAGAGTGGGTACACCCTACTAATCCTATAGAGGTGAGGAGTTTCTTGGGGTTAGTTGGGTATTACAAGAGGTTCATTGAAAACTTCTCTATTATAGCAGCACTGTTAACCAAGTTGACCCGCAAGAATGTGAAGTTTTTGTGGACAGATGATTGTGAGTAGGCTTTTAAGGAGTTGAAGCAGTGATTGACTACTACGCCAGTTTTGACCATTCCGGTAGAAGACGGGAAACTTGCAGTGTTCACAGATGCTAGTGGGACAGGTTTAGGTTGTGTTTTGATGCAGGAAGGGAAGGTTTTTTTGTATGCTTCTAGACAATTAAGGTCACATGAGAGAAGGTATCCTACTCATGACTTGGAGTTAGCAGTGGTGGTGTTTGTATTGAAGTATGAAGGCACTACCTTTTTGGAGAGAGATTTGAGTTGTATACAGATCAGAAGAGTCTCAAGTACTTATTTTCATAGAAGGAACTGAGTATGAGACAACAGAGATGGGTTAAGTTCATCAGTAGCTATGACTTTAAGATTCTTTACCATCCGGGTAAGGAAATGTAGTGGCCAATGCACTGAGTCGGAAACACAGTATGATGGCTTCTTTGATGGTGAGGGAGTGGAAGTCCCATGAAGTGTTAGTATCTCATGATATTCAGCTAGGGCCGGACGGTGAGAAAGCATATATTGGGAGTTTGGTTGTCCAACCGACTTTAATAGGGAAGGTTCGACAGATGCAAAAGTCAGATGCAATTTTAGTTAACTGTCTCAATGACTTAGTTGTGGATTTGCTTGATGAGTGTCTGACGGATTGGCCCATAGATACATAAGAAAGTTTATGTTTTCAAGGAAGACTCTGTGTATCGGATAGTGAAGAGTTGAAAAGGGAAGTGCTTGATGAGGCACATCAATCTTGATACACTATACATCCTGGTGGGACCAAGATGTTTCATGATTTGAAGCATACCTTTTGGTGGGAAGGTATGAAGAGAGATGTTGGAGAATATGTTTCTAAGTGTATGTGTGTCTGCAGGTTAAGGCAGAACATCAAAGACCATTTGGTTTGTTGAAACCTTTAGAAATACCTGTGTGGAAATGGGAGTGTATCTCTATGGATTTTGTGGATGGTTTGCCATAATCCAAGAAGGAAAATGAGTCAATTTGGGTGATTGTGGATAGGCTAACTAAGTCAGCGCATTTAATTCTAGTGAGTGTACACAGGACAGCAGACAAGTTGGCACAATTCTATAATCGGGGGATAGTACGTTTGCATGGGACTCTGGTCTCGATTGTGATGGATCGAGATTCGTTATTTGTGGTAGAGTTTTGGGAGATTTTTTAGAGGGCGATGGGCTGCTTATCACCCTCAGACCGATGGGCAGACTGAGAGAGTTAACTAGATTTTTGAAGATATGTTGAGAGCTTGTGCTCTAGACCTTAGAAGTGGTTGGGAGGAACATTTGCCACTGGTAGAGTTTACCTACAATAACAACTATCATACTAGCATAGGGACGGCCCCTTTCGAAGCATTATATGGGAGACCGTGTAGATCTCTAGTGTGTTGGGCAGAAGTGGGTGACTTACCTATTTTGGGTCTGGAGACGGTTCGAGAGACTACTGAGAAGGTGGGTGTTATTTGAGAAAGGATTAAGACGGCTCAGAGTCGGCAAAAGAGTTATGTTGATAGGAAGCGCAAGGGTGTGGAATTCAAAGTGGGAGATTTCGTGTTCTTAAAGCTATCTTTGATGAGGGGGTGCATTTTGGTAAGAAAGGGAAGCTTGCTCCGAGGTTTGTAGGACCTTATGAGATCATCAAAAAGGTTGGAGAGTTGGGCTTTAGGTTATTGTTACCTCTGGCATTGGTGACAATCCATAATGTGTTTCAAGTATCGATGTTGAAGAAGTGTGTGAAGGACCCTACACAGATTGTTCGTCCATTAAAGCTTGAGATTAGCGAGAACCTCACATATGTTGTTCGACCTATCAATATCGTTGATCGAGATGTGAAGTATTGGAGAAGGAAAGTGGTGAACCTTGTGAAGGTGCAATGGAGTGAGAGAGTTAACGATGTTATGTGGGAACTTGAGGAGAAGATTCAGGAATCGCATCCCGAGCTATTCGAGTAGTGTTCGCGCGTGTTGCGAATCTCGGGACGAGATTTTCTTTTAGGTGTGTATAATGTAACAACCTTAGTTTTTTTAAATATGTTATTATTTATTAAATTTTTATTTATTTTAGTATTTTAGTATTTAGTTTAAAATGTTACGTGTAGGGTGTGGGCCATGGGTGTGTGGGCCATGTGTGTGTGTGTGTAGATGTGTGTCGTGTATGTGTGTGTGTTAGTATGTGCGGGTGTGTGTGTGTTAATATAACAATATATGTGTGTGCATACATATACTAGTAATAAAATAATAGGGTTAGGTAACCTTTTTTCTCACAGTCAGAGAGAGAGAGAGAGAGAGAGAGAGAGAGAGAGAGAAAGAAGAAGAAAAGGGAGGAAGAAAGAGAAGAGTATCGAGTTCGTGGGTACGTGTGGAATCACAGAGTGTTCGTTATTGTCGATTTTTGTTCCAAACTAGGTGAGTTAGATATGTATATCCGGGTGTGTATATATATATATGTACACATATGTATATATGTATATGAGAGTAATTAAATTCTTACATGTTTAATTTAATTGTTGGGGTTAAAATTTCGTAATGGATTCACGTGGTTATTATCGAAATATTATAGATATTTCTTTCCCCTTCGCATGACTTTCTGATTATGACATTAATGTATTCGTAAAGGTTAAGTGGATAGTTAGGTTGATGAACTCATATGTGAAACATTCATGATAAGTAAGAAATATTTGTGAAGTTCGATTTTGTGTGTGTGTGTGTGTGTGTGTGTGTGTGTGTGTGTGTAATTTCAACATTTGCTGAAACTTCAGAAAAATATTAGAAAATCGTGGCTTTGAATTTTAGCATTTTGTACGCGTGTCTTATGTAAAACGTGATTCTGCACACTTTTCGTGTTTGAGTTTTTTCTAATTCTGCACTGTTTGCGCAAAAATTTAAGATTTACAGTACCAGTTTTTTTGTATATTAAAACGTGCGAAATTGGAAGAATATGATTCTTTGTGGATTTTTTTAATTCGTTAATATTACTTAATGAAAATCTAATATGAGATACTTGGATTCTCGTGAAATTTTTGAGCTATGAAAATTGATGATGATCATGTACGACGCACCTTGAGTTAGATGAAAATTTATAATTACACGAATGTAAAACAATTTAAATTTCTTAGTGTTCACCGCACCACGTTGTTGTGATTTTTAGGTGACTTGACTTGCTGAGTGCGTCCTCTTTGCCAGTGGCCGTGTGATCAAGCTGGCCTAAGCCTTATGCTCGGCTTATATTATATAGACGTCTAGGCATATTGGCCAGCCTTCCGTTGAGTATACCTAGTTTGGTTGATACCCCGACCAAACTGGTACCAGAGTGGATGTTGGTATTATGTCCGAGGACACATGGGAGATATGTGTGGGCTACCCATGGAGGGTGGCCAAGGTGGTGAACCTAAAAAATTGAATAATGAATCATACACCAAAAAAATAAATTAAAAAATTTGAAAGTGTGGTTGTAAATAAATCCCGAAAGAGTTATATGTTCTAATGAATTTCCTTTATCGATTTCTATTTTTTTCACTTGTTTTAGACTGGTAGCTTATGATTGAGGTGACCATTCTTGGGATATTTAGTCCAACGTTGTTCCGTACATTTTTTTAATAGCTTTTGTGTTTGTAGGATGGTGGGTCCACTAACATATTGGTATTGACACTCACCATATGACAGAAGGGTAAGTGTTTAATTTATTTAAATTCGGGTGAGAATTGCATGGCCACCGCATTAAGGGAAACTACCGTTAGTCCCGATATGTGAAGTGGAACTACTCTCTTGCCCGAGTTAATGTTGTGTGTGGTAGTTAAAGGGTGAACGAGTGATACCGAAGCTGTGTGTGTGATTTAAGTCATACCAGGCATGTGTCTGACCCGTTGAGTTTTCTTACATGTGCGTTCTTGTTGGAGCATAGCCGATCGAAATTTCCAGGGCTAGTTGGGAGTTTGTGGCATCTGGTAGTAGGAGGCATGTGGAGTTCTTGATGCAGTTTATCTTTATTAGTTCTTTTTTTTTTTTTTTTTTATAGTTTCAGTATTTTATGTTGTTGCAATGTGGGCCATTTTGACATTTTTAGATATTGTTTGAGTAGAGATTTTGGAGAGAGATTTATCATAGTTTGGAGTTGGATTAAATTTTGGTTTTATCTTTTATGGTTGGGTGTTGACTGTTACTTTTGCACATGAGAGTAATGATTTTATCCATTACAGAATGTGATGTTTCACGTTACAATCACCTCTGATGATTGGACAACTGGATATTGGTTGAGGGTTCTCTCTTAATTAATAATTGGTTGTCTGAAAATTGGGGTGTGATAGTGTAATTAACCCTTTTATCTTTTATGATTCAAATAGTTGGCACTTAATCCTGCGTAATTGTGTATTAAGTACAAACTCTATCAGCTATTGACTTGAAATATATATATATATAAACTAGTTTTATTACCCGTGCAATGCACGTGACAACTATTATCAGATACAACGATGATATATACCATAGTGCAAAAAATAATTAAAATTTGTCAATCAGATAGATAGCATAAAATCTCAGTTTTTAACATTTCAAATTCAGCACTCATATTAATAAAATAGTGGAGTTATTATTAGGGATTAAATGCTAAATAAGAAAAGGTGTGTGGAGTAACTTAATGAGAAAAATTGTAAATATTTGCTAGCCTTGCCTCTCCTTATGCCAAGTGGCACTTGAGGCTTCCATATTATTATAATATAATAAGATATATCATTCATTTCAGTCACAATCACATATGAGTTAAGTGTCAACTTTTGAACCATGAAGAGGTAAAGTGAAAATGAGTCAAATCCAAATGAGATAAAATATATATGATTTATTAGTTTTGAACGAAAACATAACCGTTTTGTTCTAATCACAGCCAAATTAAGGAGGTTAATTGTCAGTTTTTGAACCATAGAAAGGGCAAAGTAAAAAAAACTCTAACTACAAGAGATTAAATGTATTTTGTTTTCTCAATACATAACATGGCTATCAAAGGAACACCGGTCAAATTCCACGCTCGGGGTAGCGTTTACTTAGGTTTTTCCTCTTGTTTGTCCGTCTTCTTCCATCCCCACTCTCTCTTTTCCGTCCATTCCTTGCCTTCTTGTCCTGTGTTTATCCTTGCTCTGTCTCTGTCTCCCCCCCCCCCCTCTTTTTGGTCCCACTTTCTCTCCCCTTTCCTCTATCTTTACCCTGCCCTCATTTTTTTTTTTTTTTTTTTTTTTATCTTTTCCTCTTTTGTATTATAGTAAGTTAGTGCTCCCTTCTGCTCTACTGTGGTGGTGCACCCCCCCCCCCCTTCCTTTTTGGTCCCACTTTCTCTCCCCTTTCCTCTATCTTTACCCTACCCTCATTTTTTTTTTTTTTTTTTTTTATCTTTTCCTCTTTTGTCTTATAGTAAGTTAGTGCTCCCTTCTGCTCTAATGTGGTGGTGCACCCCCCCCCCCCCCCCCCCCCCCCCCCCCCCCCTCCTTTTATTTTCTCATCTAACCATCCCTTCTCCCTGATATGGAGGATCTGACCAATGCAATGTCATAACTAATTTCTAAAACCTCCAATCTCTCCTGTTTTGAAGATTCCCTTGTTCTTGAAGAAATTAATGAAGTGATAGAAACTGAAAACCTTCCCTGGGTAGGAAAAATCATCTCTGAGAGAGTGATAAGTCTACAAGTTGTCAAAGCCATATGTCAAAAAGCATGGAACCCAATCAGTCCTCTATCGATTTCAGAACTAGAAATAAACACTTTTTTTTTCGCATTTGGAAGGATAACCAAGTAGCACCTTGGTCCATGATGATCTATTATATGGCCCTAAAACTTTGGAAGCCAGTCTTAATATTGGAAGAAATTTACATGGAAGTTATAGCTTTCTGGATCCAAGTACACGGATTACCTCTGACCTAAATCTCAAAGAAGAATGCCGAAACTATTGAATGTACAGTTGGGAAAGTGTTAGATATAGATCTAGTCAGAGGTTCCTCTCCTATCTGGGTAAAGATCATGAGAATAAAAGTAGAGTTTACCGCTGAAACCTTGAAAATAGGTTTCCTTTGGAAGAGAAAAGACATTCTGGAGGTTTGGATCCAATTCAGGTATGAACGCCTTTCTGATTTCTATTTTCCCTATGGGAGACATAGCCACGCCAGTAATCTGTGTGGGTTTGCTTCAAAGAAGATTGGTTCAGATGGCTCTAACCCTACATAGGGATCTTCTGCCTTTGGGGCCTGGTTGAGAGTAGAATAGACTCCAACCACTAGGGAGGAGATGTGGAGAATAGTAACAACATGCTAGGAGGTCCCATGGATCGATCCGGCGAGGCTAATTGGAGAGTTGAAAATGGTGTGCTTCTTTAGGAAAAGGATCCTTTCAATCGGCTGTTTCTCGAAACTTGAAGCTCTGGAAAGATATTACAGGATACTGGTAGGCGCTTCCACGTCAGGTCAGCCTGTTACCTCACCTACCCCTGTTAATCTGATTAGATCTGAGAAGCTAGCTCAAGCGTTTAAGAAGGGTAATAATCAACCTCATCTTCAATATCAAGGAACGCCATTTCATCAACCCATCATAGAATTACCGAGCCCAACCTAATTCATCACCTTTCCTTTTCCAAGCCCACACAGTCATACCCCGATTTTTAGAAAGCCAAATAAATTGCCTAGAACTAGATCTAAACTACTATTCGACTACCCAACTATCGGAGTGAACACCACGAAGCCCATCTTATTAGAACATTTTAAAGAAAATAGATCCGTTCTTAAAAAACCTGATTAAAACATTTATAATAAAATCTCAATTTCTTTTTAAAATAAAACCACCACATTTCCATTAAAAAAAAACAACTCACACGGTTCCAAAAATTCTCAAATTCATTTTATTAAAGCTAAATCAACTAAATCACTTAAATTGAAAAGCAGAAGTTGAATAAACATTTCTAAATTCTCATTAATAATAAAAGATTTTTATTTACAATTAAAGCTTTGAAAGAATAACCTCTATTACAACCTTTGGTCAGAGCTACTAAACGTCCCAATACCAACTACAATAATGGGCCACAATGCCAAATAAATGAAATAGTAAATGAACAGTAAAGATCTTCAAGCCTTCAAGAAAATCCATGCAAACTAACAGCCATACTGGTCTATTCCTTAATCTGCAAAACAGTTACGTTTCCCGAGAAACTTCCCTGCATGATAAACATCACACGGGTCAGTATTGTATAACAACACTGGTATGACTCAACACGCCTCAGTCTCAGGGATCACTCGTGGTCCCCTCGACTCCAACCCAACAATAATCAATTAACATAATAATACCCAATAAATTTCCCTGAGGTTGGGAATCTGCTGGGCTCTCTGACTTTCTTGACCACATACACATACAGAGTTGTAGGCAGAACTGTAGTTCCACACGTAAGTGAGGACAAGCGGTAGTTTGCTCGAGTCACGATGGCAGTTTGTTCCACCCACAAAGTAAAAAGAAACACTTACTCTTAAATAACAAGGTGAGCCAAAGCCTGCATACAATGGTTAGTGGGCCCACCATCCTACACCTCGAGAGTTAGCACAAATCCTTAGTATCATAATAAGCAATTCTCCATTTCTAAATCATTTTATCAATTTCCTTCACATTATACCATGGTAACCATTTCGAGTTTTTAATTTCATGTTTCGCAAAAGTTATATCCATTTGCATTTAACACTCTACAATCACTGTCATTTTTCTTGCCCTAGGTTCACCACTAAGGTCACCTTACTCATGGTCGACTTACTTATTATGAACGATTCATTATTCAATTTCCTAACTTCACCACTTGGCCATCCATAGTATAGCCCACACATATATCCCATATGTGCCCGGACATACTACCAACATCCACTCTGGTGCTAGTTTGGTTTGGGTGTCAACCAAACTAGGTATACACAACAGAAGGTCGGTCAATATGCCTAGACTTCTATAAATTAAGCCGAGCATAAGGCTTAGGCCAGCTTGATCATGAAGCCACTGGGAAATGGGTACACTCAGCAAGTCGAGCTACCAAAAAAAGTAACAAAACAGGGAGCGGTGAACACTAAGGAACTTGAAACCATTTTTTTTTTCAGTTTCTTACCATCTACGTTAATCCACACAAGTACCATTAATAAGGGTTTAATCACGTCATTAACCACTTCAGGAATTTATCATTCATTCTATGGATTATCATTATCCGATTATTCATGATAAGGCACTTGCGCCAAAATTCTATTCATGTCTCTAACGTCGTATTTCCATAATTATCATTTAATACCGCACATAGCATAAGTTATAGCATTAAAAATCGGTACTAAACAGTACTATTTAAAATTGTCCCAAACAAACCTGGGTTGCAATTATTCCTCATATAATTTTGCACAAAGAAACATCTCTAACAATTTTCATAAACATAATTCAAAATTTGGAGTTGACATTTACTGCTACTGTAATATGAAATTTCTGCCCAAATGGTGCAGAATTAGGAAAAACACCATTAGACAAAATACGTGCATAATCGCGTTTTACATAGACTTAAGTAGACGGTTTTACCAAAAACAAAATGTGTTAATTAATAGGAATTATGTTATAAAATGGATATGAGACTGTCACACCCCGACATAGCCAAAATAGGGAAAAATTATAATTTCCATCTTGGACCCTGAGGCACGTGACTGGTTGTATTATCGAATTGTCCATAACCAAATGCTAATAGTAAAAAACGTAACCAAAAGTATAAAACCAACATCTGCTTACATGGATATTTTACAATAAGAAGCCACAGTACTAGTTAACTATTACATCATTGTAGATAGATCAGAGTCTTATGGCTCTAGGGCCTTACAAAACTATTACAAAAGATATGATAAGTCTTTTGATAGAGATTTCAACCAAAAACATCTATAAAGACAGCCACTAGTCTTCTCTCTAACTAGCGTATCCATAGCCATCTTCGGTGTACTCTTCCTCCACGTTCTCCTCTTGCATAGCATCATAACCTGTGTGCTCGTCACCTGGATAAGCTAGACATGGGAATGTCCAGCGACATGAATGTCGTCAGCTTATGAAAGTCGAGTGAGAAAACTAAATCAAATGAAACTTATATAGTCACACACAACAAGAAATATATTTACTACTTCTATTACGTCTTTTAAAGTTCTCCCATGTTTTCACCGTCGAACTATAACCACTAACGTGCCTATACAAGTATTTGAAGAGAAAACAAATAATCGATAGAACTCGCTTCAATAACCCAGAACATTATCACAGTCCATTGACAGAGCCTGACACGAAGTCCCAACTCTGAACAACACCACCAGAAGGCTGGTACCACACAAACCAAAACCATCTTAACCACCTCGAACTAACCGAACCATCTCTCATTAACCAAACCACTTCTAACCTTCACTTCGTCATGAAAAACCGAAGTGTTTCCCCAAACCTTCACGATACCATCTTACACTAACCAAACCATCTTTCATCAAACAAAACATCTTTCACTAACCACCTCGTCACGAAGAACCGAAGTGTTAAGGAGTCAAAGAACATATATTTTTCACGAAGAACCGAAAGGACACACAATAACCATCACTTCGTCACGAAGAATCGAAGTAATCACCGTATCCCTTTCATCACAAGGAAGCGAAAGGATACATAATAACCATCACTTCGTCATGAAGGACCGAAGTAGTCACCATATCCCTTTCGTCATGAAGAACCGAAAGGATACACAATAACCATTACTTCGTCACGAAGAACCGAAGTAATCATCGTATCCCTTTCATCACGAAGAACCGAAAGGATACACAATAACCATCACTTCGTCACGAAGAACCGAAGTAATCATCGTATCCCTTTCCTCACGAAGAACTGAAAGGATACACAATAACCATCACTTCGTCATGAAGAACCAAAGTAATCACCGTATCCCTTTGTCATAAAGAATCGAAATGATACACAATAACCATCACTTCGTCACGAAGAACCGAAGTAATCACCGTATCCCTTTCGTCACGAAGAACTGAAAGGATACACCATAACCATCACTTCGTCACAAAGAACCAAAGTAATCACCGTATCCCTTTCATCACAAAGAACCGAAAGGATACACAATAACCATCACTTCGTCACGAAGAACCAAAGTAATCACCGTGTCCCTTTCGTCACGAAGAATCGAAAGTATACACAATAACCATCACTTCATCTCGAAGAACCGAAGTAATCACCATATCCCTTTTCGTTACGAAGAACCTAAAGGATACACAATAACCATCACTTCGTCAAGAAGAACCGAAGTAATCACCGTATCCCTTTCGTCATGAAGAACCAAAAGGATACACAATAACCATCAATTTGTCACGAAGAACCGAAGTAATCACCGTATCCCTTTTGTCACGAAGAACTGAAAGGATACACAATGACCATCACTTCGTCATGAAGAACCGAAGTAATCACCGTATCCCTTTTGTCACGAAGAACCGAAAGGATACACAACTTTTATAACCCCACAACCACAACCTTTTTCTAACTATTCCGACCTCTGTGACCTGGTTTAACTAGTCGACACATAATCTCAACATAAGCTGCTCCCGACATTACACAGCCGATACCCACGTATACCCGACCACGCACGCGTCACTTATTAAGGAGTTTGGTTCACGAAATGACTTCCAATTGTTACCTTCAAGATTCCACTAGACATCCGAACTTTAATTTTACCCCTCAATATACTTATGATGGAAACTTTCCCAATTACTATCAATGCAATAATTGTGTCATACAACCTACTTATAGCTTGGGTATGAACTCTCAATGGTCATCGCACTATATTAACAACAAAAGAAAACTAGCGTGTAGCTTGTGGATTTAATACCAATAACTTATAGATGAAACTCTTAACTTATTCATCTACGTGATAGCACTACCATAGCACAAAATATTCATAACAACGCAGGTATTAGAAAACTACCATCATCAATCAACACCATGCATAAACAAACATCATACAAAAAGTTGTACAATCTGCCATGATATATTTTCACCGTGTTGATAGAATTAATATGATTTATTTGGGCATGATATATCGTTTTGTACTAGAACATTGCAGGTAATTGGATTATCTTCATGTACAAAAAAAATCTAGCTTCAATTGCATTTTTGAGCTGCTCAAAATATTTATTTTACTTAGACATTTCTCAATTTTTGGACTGCTCTGTCCCAGATTTTTAGCACTGCATTGTATGTACATTTCACCTATGAAGGATTGATTTTTAGACTGAGCTATACAAGAGTTATTTGTAGATAAATGAGTTAGATTTCTCCACAAAAAATGTAGCCTCATTCCCATTTTTGAACTGCTCAAAATATTCATTTTACTAAACTACACTCTGTTGGAAGTTTCTGCTTCTCAGATTTATAGTACTGCGTTGTACGTATATTTCACCTATGAAGGAATAATTTTTAGACTGAGCTATAGAAGAATTATTTGGAGATAAATGAGTTAGCTTTCACCACAAAAAAACCTAGCCTCATTCCCATTTTGAACTACTCAAAATGTTCATTTTTCTAAACTACATTCTGTTGGAAGTTTTTGCTTTCCAGATTTGAAAATTTGACTTGTATGCATGGACACGCGGAATCGGTCATCCACTCTTTTGTTTTGTTTGAAATTGATTTGAAAAATCTTTGTTGAAATCAGATATAGAGTCGCCACTTGGTCTTTAAGGAACCAAGAAACATAATTTTGACTCACCCAAATAGATAAACGGCACCAGCCCTTTGCAACCAAAGAACTTGGCTCAGGGTTTTGTTACGAGAGAGGAAGGAGCCTTTGTCACGACTATAACACCCTCAACTCGTCCTGTCTCTTGACGGACCTCAATTAGCATCCAAATAATCATCGTATACTATGTTTGGTTTGACAATTAATACTATGATAGTATATTACATCACATAAGAATCTTGAAGTGGAAGATCAAAAGATACGATATCATTTATAAGATCTAAGCCAAATATCACACAATGCAAAGGTGAAAGATCACACAAACAAACCTAGGAAAAATCATCTAATCACATATCAAGTAATCAAGTTTTCCTAATCTAAAGGGGGGGGGGGGGGGGACATGAATTGTTCTTGAAACAAATAATCAAAGAAATCAAAATATGCTTAGCAAGCTAGTATGATGCATGTTAATCTTTGAGAAAAGAAGATCTCTCAATCCCTGGGACAGATGAGAAAGGAAGATTAGATCAAGGGGGAGCATGAACGTGTGATCAAGTTCATTCCTTATAATCTCCTTAGTTTATGAGTCTCAAAAACTCCAAATCTTGCATGGATGCAATGTATGATCCTAGAATGTGTAAAGGTTGTAGTGTGTTTGTGTACATGGACTTTCTAAAGTGACTTAGAAGTCTAGAGTATGTATGAATGCATAAAGAAAATCATCATAGGATATATACAAATGTATATGGACTACTTCCTAAGATATGAACTAATTTGGATTACATGTGAGCATCAAATCAAAGAATGAAAGTAAAAGTATGCTTGCTATGAATAGTGGTTAGAACAGTGAGTTGATCTTGTAGAAATGGAAAAGAGGGGATAAGAATGTTGTTAATGCATGATTTTTTATGGAAGTCATCTTCATTGTGTCTAGAAGAATACTAAAAGCCAATCTTCAATAACTATTACAGATTGAGAGAAATCATATAAACAATGGAGGTCACTCAGAAACAGAGTCCGTACTGTCGATTGAAATGTTGAAACATCTTAGCAAATGAAAACAAAACATTTAGAGGCCCATATTATACAAAAAGTTCTCTAAGACACTAAAGTTCAAGGGAAAAATCAGTTGGGACCACCCCTTTTGGAAAAGTTTTCTGAAAAATAAGTTGAAAGTCAACCAAGCTGCTGTGACAGTAAAAACAGAATGTCTGGAATGAATGTTTGGGCTAAAATGGAACCCTTCCAAGTGTTTCCAAACCAAACAAAAAATCATGGGTGTTCTCAAATGAGTTAGGAAGACTTTCCAAGTGGTCTTGCATCCATACATTAAGTATTGAGTGTAGACACCCCATTTGAGAAAACAAGGTTTATGTCTTGGAATCCAAATATTGGGGGTTTTAGAGGGATTTTGAAATAGGGGTTTTAAAAGAAATTTTTTTAGCACAAAAAGGGGATTAAGACCACTTAAGAAATCAACATCAAACTCATCATTAAGAACTCCCAATGCTGTTTGCACAAACATAGTTTTGTTTGAGAATATGACTTGAGTAATACATATGAATGTATTGAAGTTAGAATCATCATCCATCAAACATGTCTTTGAGGTCAAGAGCTACTATCCATAAAGATTCACTCTCCTCAAACAACATGTTATCTAGATGATGATAAACATGTAAGTAATCAAAGAAAAATAAAAAAGAAATGAGGTGAGAAGAGATGAACATAATATGTAAACAATCAAATAAGCAATATTGATGATCATTGAGATATTAGACTTGTAACTTGGTGTTTCACTCATATATATTGACATTTGGACATGGAAGTAGCTTCCTAACTCAAAATTGCTCAAGAATGGATGTTGGGGAGGATTTGGATGTGAAATATATAGAAGAATAATAGAAGAACTTGAGTTTAGAACTCACTTTCTATAGAAAATCAGTGGAGGAAACCCCATTTTTCACTTCTAACTCTAAGAATATCTCTCATTCTCTCTACAACTTTTCCAAACTTTGCACTTGCCCCCCCTTAAAATGAAGAGCAAAGGGGGGTTTTTATAGGCCAATTTAGGGTGGTTTTGGGATTTAGAAAGTGCTCCCATTGGTCCCAAATATCTGTGAACATAAAACTACATCGTAATGGTCTTTAATTATTCAATTTGGACCCCCAAAATAAATTACAAAAATGGGTTCTGCGGGGGTTGAGTGCCGCCGTGGCACTATCCATGTGCCGTCGCGACAGTGGCCCAGTGCCATCATGGCTCTGCTCCGCAGATGCCCAGAAAATTACATTAAGCCCCCAGAGGTTTCGGTATTCGCGAAAAGGCCCTATTTCGTCCGAAATTCACAGAAAATGCATACGAACTCCAAATTGAGCTTGTGATATACCGTTGGAAAGGTAATGGAGTCTAATTTTTATAGAAATAGTTCACAGTCAGGTCACTTTGAAAATTTTTGCTGTATTTACGATAAAAGCCGATTTGATCATCTTTTTCACATTTGGAAATCCATAATAAATTTGTTGAATTCAAAAATTATGTGCGCTATACCGATTGAAAGATATTGAACTCTAGTATTCATGAAAAATGTTTGAAAAATAACACAGCACTTCAGTTTCAACGTCAATTTTTAGGTCAAATCGGTCAAACCTGGGATCTCCAGAAAGTTCTAGGAACCTCTAGGAGCTCCCAGGAGCTGACATTTCATCCAATTTTCTTTTAAAACTCATTTTAGTACTTTGTACATGATCTAGAATGATCTCAAAACTTTCTAGAGAATTCGAATGATTTTGGTCAAACCCCGGTCAAACCTGATCAAACTTGGGTCAAACCGATCAACGGGGACTTTCTGGGAACTTTCGGGACTTCCGAGAGTCTCTGGGATCTGACGATTTCATTTAATTTTACTTCAAAACTCATTTTTATCACTTTTCTTATGACGTAGTATGTTTCCAAAACTTTTAGTCCAAATCAGGGAGTTTTTGCACTTTTAAGGGTATTTTGGTCATTCTGAGTATTTTAAGAGATAGAACTAACTTCTAGTAGTTCTTTTTGAGTCTTTATCGATCATTGTGAACCACCAAGCTATGGGTCTCCTAAATCTGATAGCCGACAAAATGGGGTGTCTACAGTTTGCCCCTCTTTGGCATGAACTTGCGAGGCAACGCATGTCGCAAGCGAGTGCCAAAGCTTTGAATAGACAGGTCTTTTGGAGGCTATAGATTTAGGATAAAAGAGTTGTAGAGATACAATGATGAAAAGCATGATGCTGAGGTCAGTGATGGTCGTGCTCTACGTGAGCTGCCTACGTATCCCAAGGGGAATCAGACCAGGACGTAGTTCGGGACACAAAAGAACAAATCACACATGCACAACAAGACATACATATGCTATGCTATGAGGATAATATGTAGTGCATGGACATGATATGAATTGTGTCATGAGTCCTATCATGTCTAGTGTTCTGATCCTAGTATGAGCAGGTGCTGTGAGTTGTGCCACTCCGAGTGGGCTGGTGTTGTGCTAGAGTTCATCTGACTCTTAAGCAGTGGTCGATTCTGATAAAGATATCAAAGTATTTGAAGACTCTGGGCCTCGGGGAAAACTTTTCAAATTACAGGAAGTATGCTTTGCGAGTGAATAGAATCAGATGTGGGGTCCTTGAGGATGACAATTAAAGCTAATCGATGGACACGAAAGTCATGGATATCAAGCGATGGATGAGGAAGTTCAAGATAGCTAATCGGAGAAGTATTTCGCGATAACCGATAAGCGAGAAAGCTTACAATAGCTGATGGGTAGGTGAAGGGGCTCACAATTTTTGATGAAGGAGTGAGGAAGCTCACGATAAGTGAGTAGCTCACGATTTTTGTCTCCTGAGGAAGCTCATGATCTTTTTTGAGGAAGTTCACGATAGCCGGTGGGTAGGTGAGGGGGCACACAATTTTGGACAGAGGAGTAAGAAAGCTCACGATAAGTGAGAAAGCTCACAATAAGTAAGAAAGCTCACGATTTAGGATAAAGGAATAAGGAAGCTCACGATAAGCGAGGAAGCTCACACTAAGTGAAGAAGCTCACGATAAGTGAGAAAGCTCACGATAAGCGAGGAAGCTCGCGATAAGCGAGAAAGCTCACAATAAGTGAAGAAGCTCACGATAAGTGAGAAAGCTCATGATTTTGGACAAAGGAGTGACGAAGCTCACGATAAGTGAGAAAGTTCATGATTTTGGACAAAGGAGTGAGGAAGCTCACAAGAAGTGAGAAAGCTCATAATTTGGGGCAAAAGAGTGAGGAAGCTCACGATAAGTGAAGAAGCTCATGATTTTTGACAAAGAAGTGAGGAAGCTCATGATAAGCGAGGAAGCTCACGATAAGTGAAGAAGCTCACGATAAGTGAGAAAGCTCACGATAAGCGAGGAAGCTCACGATAAGTGAAGAAGCTCACGATAAGTGAGAAAGCTCACGATTTTGGACAAAGGAGTGAGAAAGCTCATGATAAGTGAGAAAGCTCATGATTTTGGACAAAGGAGTGAGGAAGCTTATAATAAGTGAGAAAGCTCATGATTTTGGACAAAGGAGTGAGGAAGCTCACGATAAGTAAAAAAGCTCATGATTTTGGACAAAGGAGTGAGGAAGTGAGAAAGCTCACGATTTTGGATGAAGGAATGAGGAAGCTCACGATAAGTGAGAAAGCTCACGATTTTGGACGAAGGGGTGAGGAAGTTCACGATAAGAGAGAAAGCTCACGGTAATGGAAAAAGGAGTGAGGAAATCACGATAAGCGAGGAAGCTCATGATTTTAGATGAAGGAATGAGGAAGCTCACGTTAAGTAAGAAAGCTCACGAATTTGGACAAAGAAGTAAGGAAGCTCACGATAAGCAAGGAAGCTCACAATTTTGGACAAAGGAATGATGAAGCTCATGATAAATGAGGAAGCTCACGATAAGTGAATAAGCTCACGATAAGTGAAAAAGCTTACGATTTTGGATAAAGGAGTGAGGAAGCTCACGATAAGTGAGAAATCTCACGATTTTGGACAAAGGAGTATGGAAGCTCACGATAAGTGAGAAAGCTCACAATTTTGGACGAAGGAATAAGGAAGCTCACGATAAGTGAAAAAGCTCATGATTTTGGACGAAGGAGTGAGAAAGCTCACGATAAGCGAGGAAGCTCACGGTTTTGGACAAAGGAGTGAGGAAGCTCACGATAAGCGAGGAATCTTACAATTTTGGACAAAGGAGTGAGGAAGCTCACGATAAGCCAGGAAGCTCATTATTTTGGACAAAGGAATGAGGAAGCTCACGATAAGCGAGGAAGATCACGATAAGTGAAGAAGCTCACGATAAGTGAGAAAGCTCACAATTTTGGACAAAGGAGTGAGGAAGCTCACGATAAGTGAGAAATCTCACGATTTTGGACAAAGGAGTGTGGAAGCTCACGATAAGTGAGAAAGCTCACGATTTTGGATGAAAGAATAAAGAAGCTCACGATAAGAGAGAAAGCTCATGATTTTGGACAAAGGAGTGAAGAAGCTCACGATAAGCGAGGAAGCTTACGGTTTTGGACAAAGGATTGAGGAAGCTCACGATAAGCGAGGAAGCTTACGATTTTGGACAAAGGAGTGAGGAAGCTCACGATAAGCGAGGAAGCTCATGATTTTAGACAAAGGAATGATGAAGCTCACAATAAGTGAGAAAGCACACAATTTGGGATAAAAGAGCGAGGAAGCTCACGATAAGCGAGGAAGCTCATGATAACCAACAGACACGGAGCCTTGGATTGTAAATAGACAATGCTTACCCTAGGAGTCAGCGTCTTTTGACTGCGTGCAGTGTTTTTCAATCATTGGCCAATTTTTATGATGACCAATCTAGAAATTTGGTTCAGGTTCTGTTGGGAATGGTAGGGGATTCTCTAAGAATCTCTCTTAAATGTTTTAATTCTTAACTGAGAACCAGGATTCAAATCTGAATCTCTCACAGTTGATCAAATCTTGTAATGGTCGGTCCGAAAAGCCTATTCAGGCCTCCAAGATGATTGACGGATATGGAAGCACTAATGATGGACATGGAATCCCTAAGATGATTGGCGGATGTGGAAGCACTAATGATGGACATGGAATCCTTAAGATGATTGACAGACGTGGCAGTCCCACATTTCAAAGAGTAAACAGGGTAGCCCGAGATAACTGCTGGACTCTAAAGAGGGTCTACAATAAAAGATTTGCCTCAATTTAGAGGGTTGACTACAACAGATTTGCCTCAAACTAGAGTACTGACAATGAAGGATTTGCCTTAATCTAGAGGATTGATGACAATAGATTTGCCTCAATCTAGAGGGCTGATAACTATGGATTTACCTCAAACTAGAGGGCTGACAATGAAGCATTTGCCTCAATCTAGAAGGCTGATGACAACAGATTTGTCTCAATCTAGAGGGCTGATAACGATAGATTTGCCTCAATCTAAAGGGCTGACAACGAAGGATTTGCCTAAATCTAGAGGGCTGATGACAACAGATTTGCCTTAATCTAGAGGGCTGAGAACGATAGATTTGCCTCAAACAAGAGGGCTGACAATGAAGCATTTGCCTCAATCTAGAAGGCTGATGACAATAGATTTGCCTCAATCTAGAGGGCTGACAACGATAGATTTGCCTCAATCTAAAGGGCTGACAATGAAGGATTTGCCTCAATCTAGAGGACTGATGACAACAGATTTGCCTCAATCTAGAGGGCTGACAACGAAGTATTTGCCTCCATCTAAAAGGCTAATGACAACAGATTTGCCTTAATCTAGAGGGCTGACAATGATAGATTTGCCTCAATCTAGAGGGCTGACAATGAAGGATTTGCCTCAATCTAGAGGGCTGATGACAACTGATTTGCATCAATCTAGAGGGCTGACAATGGTAGATTTGCCTCAATCTAGAGGGCTGACAACAAAGGATTTGCCTCAATCTAGAAGGCTGACAACAAAGAGTTTGCCTCAATCTAGAGGGCTGACAACAAAGGATTTGCCTCAATCTAGAGGGCTGATGACAACAGATTTGCCACAATCTAGAGGGCTGACAATGATAGATTTGCCTCAATCTAGAGGGGTGACAATAAAGGATTTACCTCAATCTAAAGGGCTGACAACAAAGAGTTTGCCTCAATTTAGAGGGCTGACGATAAAAGATTTTCCTCAATTTAGAGGGGACGATGAACACGACATATTTTGAATAAGAGTTATGGTAGACTAATGATGATTAATGAACTAATGATGCATGAATCGAGATGCAGAGTAGACAGTGAATTACTGTGACTATCATAGGTTGGACCAACAGTTAGATTAACCGTGATCAGAAGGACTGATGATGTACGAATCGAGATGATAAGTCGACAATGAACTACTGTGACTATCACAGATTAGACTAACGATGTACTAATGAGGTGACAAGTCGACAGTGAACTACTGTGACTGTCATAGATTGGACTGACGATGTACGAATCAAGATGATGAGTCAACAGTGAACTACTATGACTGTCATGGATTGGATCAACGGTTGAACTAACCGTGATTAGAAGGAATGACGATGAGCGAATCGAGATGACGAGTTAACAGTGAACTACTGTGACTGTTATGGATTGGACTGACGATGTACAAATCGAGATGACGAGTCAAGAGTGAACTACTGTGACTATCATGGGTTAGACCAATGGTTGGACTAACCGTGATCAGAAGGACTGACGATGTACGAATTGAGATGGCGAGTCGACAGTGAACTACTGTGACTGTCATGGATTGGACTAATGATGTACTAATCGATAAGCCTGCTAGGGATGAATCTGCTGGTGATGAAGCGACTCTACTGGGGAGGAATGGATAAGATGTACACTGTTAGGGAAGAAGGCAAAACACCCGCTGATGGGAGTAAAGGTATGATTCTATTCGTAGATGATCTGTGGCGGCTATGGATTTGACATTGATGGAGGATGATGATCAACAGTCACTCATGGACTTATGTTGTATGGATGAGGAAAAATGATCAACAACCACTCATGGACTTATGTTGCTGGGAGATGATGGTTGACTTTCGACAGCTTGGGAAAGGCATTGAGATTTACCCCAAGTCTGGACACTTCTCATGATGACGCCTTGACTGATGTAGTGATAGTGTTTGGTTCTCCTTCTTGTATTGTCCTTGGAATGCTTTGAAAAATTTTATAATTTGATTTGAAAAATTCATTATTAGTCACTGGTGACTTACACATTTGAGACTACGACAGACTCAAAGACTGACAAACATCGACGTATGTACGAGGGTGACACATTTGATACCAAATTGGGAGAAGTTTGACTTTGCCAAGATTTGATGTACATTTGTCATAGATGATACCATTTCACTCCTCGTCTTAACATGGTATCACTTTGCTGATAAATCTGATTTTTGAAAATTCTTCCCTATTGATCTAGTCGATTCTCTGCTTTTCCCAGGATGAGCTTTGAATTAGTGCCTTAGCTTATAGAATAAAAGATACTCCATTTCAAAAAATTTCAAAACAACTTGGTAAGTTGAAAACTCGCCCTTGGTATGAAAGGATCGTGTTAGGCAAATGGAGTTTGCCCCTAGTTTGAGGTGTATGAAGTAGAATTCATAAGCAAATGAGGTAGGTGACCAAAGTTTGCCCCTAGTTTGGACGATGGTTCTTTGAAGGTTTTGGGCAAACGAGGTATGTGACCGAAGTTTACCCTTTGTATGAAGGGTAGATAGTAAATTCAGTCAAACGAGGCGGGTAGCCAAAGTTTGGCCCTAGTGTTGAAGGTGATTTTTGGCTTGAGGCAAGGACCGTGACTTTAATCTCTCAAATGCTCATAACTTTTACCTAGGCACTAGTGAGGTGACCTAGCGAGCTCTTTTATATCTTTTGTTATTGCTCACCTTGGATTTAGCTCAAATTTTTGCCTAGGTGTCCTTTCAGATTTTTGACCTAGAGAGCCATCCTTCTTTTTTTTAAAAGCCTGCCTACGTACCCTCGAGCAGGGATCAGGTCCAACGTAATTCAGGCCAGGACCTTGAAAGAAGAGGGGTTAATATTAGTGTCGACCGAACCAGTGCGATTGCCTATGTATCCCCGAGTGCTAATCAGGTCGAGCGTAGTTCAAGGCATGGTTTTGAAAAAGAGAGCGGGTTGATTATAATGGTGTTGACCGAACCGATGCCGATGCCTACATATCCCCGAGTGAGAATCAGGTCAAGCATATTCAAGGCAAGGTCTGAAAGAAATTGGTTTGATTATGATGGTGTCGACCGAACCGATGTGGTTGCCTACGTATCCCCAAGTGGGAATCAGGTCGAGGGTAGTTTAAGGCAAGGTCTGAAAGAAATTGGTTTGATTATGATGGTGTCGACTGAACCGATGTGGTTACCTACGTATCCCCGAGTGGGAATTAGGTCGAGCGTAGTTCAAGGCAAGGTTTTGAAAAAGAGGGAGGGTTGATTATAATGGTGTCGACCGAACCGATGCGGTTGCCTACGTATCCCCGAGTGAGAATCATGTCGAGCGTAGTTCAAGGCAAGGTTTTGACAGAAATTGGTTGAGGGTTTTTCAAACCAATTATCAACAAAGTTCAAACTTAGGTCACTTGTGGTAGCCTTGAATAAGAAGATTCAGTTTCGGTCTCCCTTTCTTTTCTTTTCTTTTTTTTTTCTTTTCTTTTTATTTTGAGGATTGATCCTTTTCACTTTTGCCTAGCCAGTCAATTTTGCTTTTCATGTAGTTAATTGACGTGAGATCTTTCGATCACAATCTCAAAATTACATAATGTGCATGTCAGCTCTCAGAATTTGTTTGTGGTCGTTCGGAGCTTTTTGAAATATGATCTAGACACATTCTCATGATGTACCTTGAAGTTTACAATTCTCTGTATCACCAAAATTTTCTTTCTTTCTTTCATTTTCTCCATCATTTTGACTGGTCAAGGTTAGATCTTGAAAATCAATACCTTTTCAGCTCTAACTTTTGCCTAGGTGCCCTTTCGGGTTTTCAACCTGGCGAGCTTTTTCTTTTCTTTTCTTTTCTTCTTTCTTTTTTCTTTTTTTTGAAAGTGGAGATGAAACTCGTTGAAATGTTTGGCTACCATCAAGGACTAAGTCTGTATTGTTTTCAAACGAACTGATTGAATGGCTCCCAATTGGATTGGGCTTAAGGCTTCGAAATGGTGGAAAAAGGGTGTTGGGCAAGCCCCAAGTCAGTTTCAAGTATGTCTTTTTGAGATTTGAGCAAAAGCATCTTTTAAATTCTTAAAGTAAGACTATTCAATTCTTGGCTCTTCATCGGTATCAGCATGAAATCAACTTTGACCTTTTCAGGATTCTTATTTTTTTGTTTGATGCAAAAAAATTATTCGTAGAGTAATATCTATGGTAATTTGAAAAGTGACATTTTAGTTCGATGATTCGTGCATTGATGACAGGACACATTAGATTAAGCAAAAATGAGATTTCATTCCATCGAAAAAAGAAGGATTACATTACTCAACACAATTTCATAACAACTTGAAGACTGACAGACTCGACAATAAGACTAAACTAGAAATTGATTCAAAACATAGGACAGACTCGACTAGACTCGGCTTGGTCTCAAATGGAGTGTCACAGAGACTCACTTATTCTTTTTTTTTTTTGAAAGAGCATCCTCATTTGTTTTGCTAGCAAAAGTCCCAAACACCATCGCTTCACCGGCACAGGTTCAACATTCATGGGTATCAGCAAAGTGGATCATTTGAACATATGAGCCAAGGCCTTTAGGTTCGATGAAGCTGACATTTTGGTTGACATAAGGTTGGATGGGTGATGGCTCGATGATTTTTTGATCGATGAGGTCTTGGATATCATGGTGAAGGCGCATGCAGCTGTCGGTGTCGTGGCCTGGGCCTTGGTGGTAGGCACAACATTTGGATAGGTTACAGTTAGGCAAAAGGATACCAGCACGAGGCTGAAGGAGTTGGAGGTGCCCCTTTTTGATGAGGTTATCAAGGATTACGGACAACGGCATACCCAGGTTGGTGAAGGTTCTTGGGTTGCAGGCTTTTTTAAACTTTAAGTTCAAGTGGGTCCTTGGAGTGGGTCTTGGGTTTGGATATGGACCAGGATTACCAAGGCTAGGGTATGGGCTTGGATATAAGTTGGGATTCAGATGTGGAAATGAACTTGGATAGACTACGTCGGACAACCCATCCTTTTATTGATGCTCTGCACCATCTTCTCAAATCGGCTTATCCTTATACTTAGATGTTCAACAGTGGTTTATAGTTTGTTCACTTTTCCTTCGAGAGCTTATTAGGCCATTAGTGGGTTTATAATAGCCTGGGCTAGGCCGCGATCAAGACAATGAATTCGGGGAGGTACAATAGTCTCCTTACCCGGGGATACGATTTTCTGCAAATAGAAGTAAAAATCCAAATTAGTAGACGCGCGAAGCACTTCTTATGGGCCCCTAGTGGGGAGAGATGATCGGAGTTTCAAAGGATTTATTGATGTGAACCGATGACAGTTTTCATGTGTATACGACTTCTATACAATGATTGAGTTGAGCGAGGATGATGATATGTATGCATTTGATGTATAGGATTGACATATGTGAGACTAACGGGATGCACGTGTATGTAGACTGACACGAATTGTGTATGCACATGAGACAAGCATGCAGATGTAAGCCCTAATCTATATTATGCCCCTACTTCTAACATATAGTATCTAAGCAAGTAAAGTCCTAGTCATACAGAGTGTGCTAACCTTTGTTTCCAGGATGATCGCCGTCATGGGGAGGGTGAGGAAGACAGGTTTGCTTTTTGAGGAATGAGAATCTGGGAAATTTTATAAGTATATTTTTTTGGTAAATTTGGGTGAATTTTGGCAGTGTTCTAGGAAGCAGGGATTTTTGGGAAATCTAGGTGATTTGGACAAAGTTTCTGAAAGAAATAGCTATTTTTGGGTGAGTCGAACAGAGTTTCTGGGGGAACTGCGAAACCAGAGTTTCTGGGAGAAACAAGGTAAAATGGGAAAGGGTTTTGGGGAAAGCAGAGATTCCAAGGCTTCTGAGATAAATAGGGATTTCTGGGTTTCTGGGATGAACAGGGATTTCTGGGAAATCTAGACGCATTGGATAGAGTTTTTGGGAGAAACTGGTGCATATAAGATTTCTGGGAAAAATGAGACTCTTAGAGTTTTTGGGTGAAACATGGTTTTCTAGGTGACCTGGACAGACATTCTTGTCATGGTGCCTAGGCAGGTTAACTAAATGTAATCACATGTGAGTGATTACCTTGGGAATCATAAGAAAGAGGTTATGTTCTATGCCACATAAGCGTCTACACCGCGCAGGTAATCCCACCAGGGCATATAACAGTTATATCACATTGTCCTATCTGAAAAGATAAATGAACAGTCCTATAAAAGGTTCTACAGGAATCTATATGCAAAGGCTGGGTTTAGTCAAAGAGGGTCCGTTGACGAGAGTTCCAATTTACCGTCAGAGAGACAGTACGGAAGTGTTTACTCTTTTTGATATACCTTGGAAGGTATAGTATCAACGGTGACTTGTGCCCTGGGAAAGCAAGACCTGAACAATGTCAGCGCCGCATTTCAGACAGAGTCGGAGGGGGAAATACAGGAGTGCAATGCAATGAACCAGACACAATAAGAAGATGATTTTAAGGATGCTTATTATAAGTTAAACCTCTGTATTTTTTTTGTTTTGACAATAAAAAAATCCCCAGTAGAGTTGCCTGATTGTGGACACGCGGAATCGGTCGTCCACTCTTTTGTTTTTTTTTTTTAAATTGATTTGAAAATGGTCTTTTGAAAATAGATACAGAGTCGCCACTTGGTCTTTAAAGAACCAAGAAACCTAATTTTGACTCACCCAAATGGATAAAGAGCACCGGCCCTTTGTAACCAAAGAACTTGGCTCGGGGTTTTGGTACAGAGAGGAAGGAGCCTTTATCGTGACTAAAACACCCTCAACTTGCCCCGTCTCTCGATGGACCTCAACTAGCATCCAAATAATGCTTGGTTCGACAATTAATACTATGATAGTATATTACATCACATAAGAATCTTGAAGTAGAAGATCAAAAGATAAGATATCATTCATAAGGTCTAAGCTAAATATCACACAATGCAAAGGTTAAAGATAACACAAACAAAACTAGAAAAAATCGTCTAATCACATATCAAGTAATCAGGTTTTCCTAATCTAAAGGTGGGACATGAATTGTTCTTGAAACAAATAATTAAAGAAATCAAAATATGCTTAGCAAGCTAGTATGATGCATGTTAATCTTTGAGAAAAGAAGATCTCTTAATCCCCGGGACAGATGAGAAAGGAAGATTAGATTGAGGGGGAGCACGAACTTGTGATCAAGTTCATTCCTTATAATCTCCTTAGATTAGGAGTCTCAAAAACTCCAAATCTTGCATGGGTGCAATGTATGATCCTAGAATGTGCAAAGGTTGTAGTGTGTTTGTGTACATGGACTTTCTAAAGTGACTTAGAAGACTAGATCATGTATGAATGTATGAAGAAAATCATCATAGGATATGTACAAATGTAGTATGGACTACTTCCTAAGATATGAACTAATTTGGAGTACATGTGAGCATCAAATCAAATAATGAAAGTAAAAGTATGCTTGCTGTGAATAGTGGATAGAACAGTGAGTTGATCTTGTAGAAAAGGAAAAGAGGTGTTAGGAATGTTTTTAATGCATGATTTTTTATGGATGTCATCCTACTTGTGTATATAACACATACCAAAAATCCAATCTTCAATAAATATTA
The DNA here is from genome assembly GCA_033977485.1 of Hydrangea macrophylla. Taxonomy (NCBI): domain Eukaryota; kingdom Viridiplantae; phylum Streptophyta; class Magnoliopsida; order Cornales; family Hydrangeaceae; genus Hydrangea; species Hydrangea macrophylla. Next base: position 77,684,005 of record CM066984.1, on the reverse strand, counting down.
CAGATTGAGAGAAATCATATAAACAATGGAGGTCACTTAGAAACAGAGTCCGTACTATCGACTGAAATATTAAAAAATCTTAGAAAATGAAAAACAAAATCTAGAGACCCATATTATACAGAAAGTTCCCTAAGACACTGAAGTTTAAGGGAAAAATGAGTTGGGTCCACCCCTTTTGAAAAAGTGTTCTAAAAAACAAGTTGAAAGTCAACTAAGCTGCTGTGACAGTAAAAACAGAATGTCTGGAATGAATGTTTGGGCCAAAATGGAACCCTTCAAGGTGTTTCCAAACCAAACCAAAAATCATGAGTGTTCTCTAATGCGTTAGGCAGACTTTCCAAGTGGTCTTGCATCCATACATTGAGTATTGAGTTGTAGAGAAATCTTTTGAACTTAGATCATTCACTGTTTTGAAGATTTCTTGAGAAAACAAGGTTTATTCTTGGAATCCAAATATTGGGAGTTTTAGAGGGGTTTTGAAATAGGGGTTTTGAAAGCACATTTTTAGCACAAAAAAGGGATTAAGACCACTTACGAAATTAACATGAAACTCATCATTAAGAACTCCCAATTCTGTTTGCACAAACATAGTTTTGTTTGAGAATATGACTTCAAAAATACATATGAATGTATTGAAGTTAGAATCATCATCCATCAAACATGCCTTTGAGGTCAAGAGCTACTATCCATAAGGATTCACTCTCCTCAAACAACATGTTATCTAGATGATTATAAACATGTAAGTATTCAAAGAAAAAAAAAAAGAAATGAGGAGAGAAGAGATGAACATAATATGTAAACAATTAAATAAGCAATCAATTAGATGATGATCATTGAGATATTAGACTTGTAACTTGGTGTTTCACTCATATATATTGACATTTGGACATGGAAGTAGCTTCCTAACTCAAGATTGCTCAAGAATGGTACTTGGGGAGGGTTTGGATGTGAAATATATAGAAGAATAATAGAAGAACTTGAGTTTAGAACTCACCTTCTATAGAAAATCAGTGGAGGAAGCTCCATTTCTCACTTATAACTCTAAGCATATCTCATATTCTCTCTACAACTTTTCCAAACTTTGCACTTGGCCCCTCTTAAAATGAAGAGCAAAGGGGGGTTTCTATAGGCCAATTGGGGTGGTTTTGGGATTTAGAAAGTGCTCCCATTGGTCGCAAACATATGTGAATATAAAACTACATCGTTTTGGTGTTCAATTATTCAATTTGGACCCCCAAAATAAATTACAAAAATGGGTTCTGGGGGGGTTGAGTACCGCCGCGGCACTGGGCATGTGCTGCCGTAGTAGTGGCCCAGTGCCGTAGTGGCACTACTCCTCAGATGCCCAAAAAATTATGTTTAAGCCCCCAGAGGTTCCGGTATTCGCGAAAAGACCCTATTTCGTCCGAAATTCACAGAAAATGTATACGAACTCCAAATAGAGCATGTGATATACCTTTGGAAAGGTAGTGGAGTCTAATTTTCATAAAAAATAGTTTGGAGCCAGGTCACTTTGAAAAGTTTTGCGGTATTGGCGATAAAATCCAATTTGATCGTCTTTTTCACCTTCGGAAATCCATAATAAATTTATTTTGAATTAAGAAATTATGTGCGATATACCGTTGGAAAGCTATTGACCTCTAGTATCCATGAAAAATGTTTGAAAAATAACACAACACTTCGATTTCAAAGTCAACTTTTAGTTCAAATCGGTCAAAGTGGTGGACAAGTGTCCAATGGAGGGACAAGTGTTATGGGAGAGGGTGACATGTGTCTTGCAAGTTGCATAGGCTGACATGTGGCTAGCCATGGTGGGACCCACCTCAGGTTTTGTGCCACTTCCTCGGTTTATGTGCATAAGTCCTCCTTATGTGTGTCGGTCTCGATTTACGTGCACACTGGTATTGTTTCTAATGTCCGGGTCCAGGTACGGGACTAAGTTAAGTCGAATTACGGTTGATTTGGTGTGGTACTTATAGTCTAATTAGTAATTACATTACACTGATATAGTCACATAGATAAAATAATAATATAATAATAGACCAGACATGGAAATTCATAAAACTCATATTATTGCACGTAGATACATTATAGGTATTACATCTTCTGCCACCTATTACAGGATTTTGTCCTCAAATCCAAACGAGCTAGTACTAAATAGAAATGGAAACTTCTCTCGCATCTCCGATTCTAGATCCCAAGAATCTTCTCCTTCGTTATGGTGTTCCCACTGAACCTCTACCAGTGGTATCTATTTATTCCTCAGCTTCTTGCTTCGACGATCCAGAATCCTTACAGGTCCTTCGACGAATGTAGCATTGTTATACTCCTCGATATCTTTGAAATCAATCTCATGTGTTGGGTGGTGAAGGCATTTTCTCACCATGCTCACATGGAAAACATTGTGAACTCCCGATATCTTTGGTGGTAACGCCAATCTGTAGGCAACTTTTCTCATGCTTTCTAGAATTTCAAATGGTCCAATGTAGCGCGGTGATAGCTTTCCCTTCTTTTGTCCAAACCTTATAATACCACGAACTGGGGAAACTTTCAAATACACATGATCTCCAACTTCAAATTCTAGATCTCGATGTCATTTGTCTGCGTAGCTCTTGTATCTGCTTTGTGCTGCTTTCATCCTTTCCTTCACCGTATTGATTCCTTTATTGGTTTCTTGAACTAAGTGTGGTCCCAACAGTTTTCCATCCCCAATTTTAGCCCAAAACAAAGGTGATCGGTATGGTCTTCCACATAGTGCTTCAAACGGTGCCATCCCTATGCTCGAATGAAAACTGTTGTTGTAAGTGAACTCAACTAACAGTAAGTGAGTTTTCCACGAACTTTCAAAATCGATTACACATGCTCGGACCATGTCCTCCATTACTTGATTCATCCTTTCTGTTTGTCTGTCAGTTTGTGGTGAAATGCAGAACTTAACTTCAGAGTAGTTCCCATCGCTTTCTGAAGACTCTCACAAAATCCAGTGGTGGATCTCGAATCTCAATCTGACATTGTTGATATCGGTACCCTCATATAACTGCACAACCTATTGCAGATACGGTCGACTCATCTTCTCGACTGGATAGGTCATGTTGTAGGCAATAAAATGGGCTGATTTGGTCAGTCGATCAATGACTACCCAAATGGCATCATGGTTCTGTTAGGATCTTGGAAATCCCATAACAAAATCCATGGTGATATGTTCCTATTTTCATTCTGGGACTGGTAGAGGTTGTAGTAATCCCAGAGGTCATTGGTGTTCCGCCTTGACTTGCTGACAAGTAGGGCATTTGGCTACATATTCTGTGACCTCTCTCTTCATGCCTTCCCACCAAAAGTTCCTCTTTAAGTCTTTGTACATCTTAGTTCCACCAAGGTGTATGGTCATCCTTGACTTTTATGCTTCATCCAGAATGTCCTTCCTCAAACTATCCATGTCGGATATACATAACATGTCCCTACATCTGAGTCCTTCATCTGATCCAGTATTCCATTCGGTCAGATCCTTTTCTTTAACCTTCTTGAACCATTTCCTCAATCCTTCGTCCTTTATTTGAACTTTGAGCATTCAATTAATGAGGGTTAGCTGCACCATAAGGCATCTAAAAGGTCATCCATCACCTGGCCTTGCAATCTAAATGTTGAATTCCGTTAAAGCTTCTAAGGCTTTTCCATTCCTTGATTAAAAGCGAGGCAATTAACCTTCGGGGATTCCTGCTCACAGCATCTGCGACTACATTTGCTTTATAGGGGTGGTACTGCAAATTAAAGTCGTAGTCCTTAAGTAGCTCCATCCAGCATCGTTGTCTCATGTTTAGTTCCTTTTGAGAGAACATGTATTTCAAGCTTTTGTGATCCGAAAACAAGTCGAACTTTTCTCCGTTGAGATAGTGCCTCCAAATCTTAAGTGCAAAGACAATTGCAGCCAATTCCAGATCGTGTGTAGGATAGTTCAATTCATGTGGCTTTAATTGTCTAGATCCATAAGCGATCACCTGACCATTCTACATAAGTACACATCCTAATCCTTGATATGATGCGTCACTATAGATAATGTACTGTTCACCACTCTTGGGTATAGCTAGCACTGGCACTAAGATCAACCTCTCCTTTAGTTCTTGAAAGGCGTGTTCGTGCTTGCCCTTCCACTCAAACTTTGAGTCCTTTTTCGTTAGTTCGATTAAAGGAGACACAACCTTTGAGAATCCTTCCATGGATCTCCTATAGTATCCAGCCAATCCGAGGAAACTTCGTACTTTTGATACATTGGTTGGTCTATTCCAATCAGAAACTGCGCCCGTCTTTGTTGAGTCTACAGAAATCCCATTCTGTGAAACTACATGCCCCAAGACCTTGACTTCCTTTAGCCAAAAACTCACACTTACTACACTTGGCACAGAGGGGATTCTCTCTAAGTGTCTGAAGTACAATCTGTACAAGCTTTCCGTGCTCTTCTTCACTCTTTGAAGAAATGAGGATGTCGTCGATAAGCACGATGATGAATTTATAAAAGAAGGGTCTGAGCACCCGATCCATCAAATCCATGAATACAGTCGGGGCATTAGTTAATCCAAATGGCATGACTAAGAACTCATAATGCCCATATATTATCCTGAAAGCTATCTTCTATATATCCTCAGGCCTAATGAGTAACTGGTAGTATCCGGATCGGAAATCGATCTTCGAAAAGGTTGTGCTCCTTGCAGTTGATCGAATAAATCGTCTATCCTAGGGAGGGGTACTTGTTCCTGACAGTGACCTTATTCATTTCTTTGTAGTTGATAAAGAGTCGGAGGTTTCCATCCTTCTTTCTAACAAACAGTACTGGGCTCCCCAAGGTGACGTGCTCGATCTAGTGAGTCCAAGATCTTCTAACTCTTGTACTTGCTTCTTTAGCTCCAGCATTTCCATTGGGGGCCATGCAGTCTCGTGCCAGGTGTCCAGGGATCCCACATTTGAAACATCCGTCCTTGTTATTCCCGGTAGCTGTGGTTGGCACTTGTGGTACGAGAGGTGCTGCATGCTTATCCCGGACAAAGGTAGGTCCTGGTTTCTTACCACTTTTCCATGGGTATTTGTTTTCCTTAGAAGCGGGTCGAAGGTCTTCCTCTTGGTCCATTCCTAAGCTGGGGTGGCTGACTTGACATCTGCTTGTATGCTTATGTACCTAAAGAAATATCCATTGGCTATCCTCTAGCCCTAACCATGGTTACGATATATATAAATGATATAAGGTATAGCTAACAATTCTAATATGAGTACATAACACATCAAGCATATATTTCATCAAGTAGAGGAAATAAATCTTCATAGATAACTTTAAATATTTACATAGAAAGGCGTACACGCTACTACTAGTTCATGTTACATGCCTGGGTACATACTATATACATAAAAGATGGGCTACTAGCCCTAATACAAGTAGAGCTCTAAATCCTGGAAATCCTATCCCAAAAGTCCTCCGTATCTGACTCATATGGTGGAGCATGATCCTAGATTGAAATCTCCCCAGGTGGAACCCAGTCCAAGTATGGGTCAAACTTATCAACCATCACATCTTTGTCCTAATCCAAAGGCTCTATCTCTGGATGCTTGGAGTCATCCGCAAAGTCATCCTCAACCTCTGGCTCTCCATCCTCCATGACTACCATCGCTCCCTCCTCACCAACACCCTCTATTGGGTCAACATCCTCTCCTAGGTCAATACCCACTGCTGGCCGAATCTCTGCATCCACCCCGTCCTCCATATCCATCCGGGATGTAATAAGGTGCCATGTTAATCTCACAACTATCATAAGGTTCATATCTTCATGGATGGAGAAAAGGTCTAACGTTTTATAACTTAAGTGTGTAGGATAATCGGTGTACATGTCTTAACCTAAAGCTCTGATACCAAAAATCCCTGTCACGCCCCGGCGTTGCCAAAATAAGGAAATTTTTAAATTTCCATCTTGGACACAGAGGCACGTGATTGGTTGTATTACCGAATTGTCCATGATCAAATGCTAATAGTAAACAATGTAACCAAAAGGATAAAACCAACATCTGCTTACATAGATATTTTACAATAAAAAGCCACAATACTAGTTAACTATTACACTATTGTAGATAGATCATAGTCTTATTGCTCTAGAGCCTTACAAAACTATTACAAAAGATATGATAAGTCTTCTGATAGAGATTTCAACCAAAAACATTTATAAAGACAACCACTAGTCTTCTCTCTAACTAGCGTATCCATAGCCATCTTCGGTGTACTCTTCCTCCACGTTCTCCTCTTGCATAGCATCATAACCTGTGTGCTCGTCACCTGGATAAGCTGGACGTGGGAATGTCCAGTGACATGAACATCATCAGCTTATGAAAGCCAAGTAAGCAATCTAAATCAAATAGAACTCATATAGTCATACACAACAAGAAATATATTTACTACTTCTATTATGTCTTTTAAAGTTCTACCACGTTTTCACCGTTGACACGAGAATTTTTCTGTGTGCGCTTGTGTGCTATACCCAAGTATAGGTAATCGTGTAAGTAATATAGTACTGGAAGTCCAGGTCGATCCCACAGGGAAGGTTGAAAATTAATTACCTAGATTAAACTCTAAAAAGAAAAAGAAAATTTAATAAGGAGACTGTTGAACACGGAGTTCTACGATTAACAACTATTGAAATTAAAAGCAACTAAATTACTTTAAACTGATGACTAACTAGTTAACTAGAGCGATATTTTAAAATTGGTTTTCTAAGTAAAAGGGAAGTGTTGGGATCACGCGAATCCACAGTGACCCAGCCATCTACCATGCAATTGCGTTAAAGCTCATTGGAGTACATCTTCTACAGTATTCCGTATTTTTCTAAAGATAGAGAATCCATAGCCCTTTCATGACTGGGACTATATCATCCAAATTAAGTTCAAAATACATAAAATCAGTTTAAAACAATAGTTAAGACTCGCACCCACAATGGTGTTAGCATTGAGAGTGGTTTGCAAAAGATATTGAAGAAAAATGCTTTAAGACCTTAAGTTTAGAGACTGTTTTGAATACTGAGCATTTGGGGACAGTTTGATAACAAATCTGTGAAACAGAAAGTCCAGGAATACTGTATTGAATGTTCTCAAGAATCAGAGGGTTCGATCGATCGATGCGCTTTCGATCGATCGAACATCTTCACTACTCGATCGATCGAAAAGTCTTCGATCGATTGACTGTATCTCTGTCTCAATCGATCGAACTAACTTCAATCGATCGATTGAACACATGAATTATTCTGATGCATGGCAGAGCCTTGAAATCATAGTTTCATCGCGATTTCTCAACCTGGGGACTACTCAGACATGGTCTGGAGTGTCACAGATGCATTTTTAACGTAAAGATCCATTAAGGTGTCGTTTTGTTGTGATTTAAACATGAAAACTATGAAAACTAATGGTGTAAACTTATCTAACATGCAAAACTACTAGTTTAACATATTGAACTATAATAAACTACGATCAGAATATAAGTAAAGCAATACGAAGTAACCTGGAAAGATGAACTTGTATTAAACTATGAGAAATCAAGCCAAACAATAGCAATCTTTGATAAAACCTACAAAAATAAGAAGAAACTCTCTTCTCCCTATATGAAACTGATAAAAAGTACAAGTAGGCGTTTTGTCAAGACGTATATATTATGACTATATATACAAAACCTAAGGCTAGGGTTATATCTCTCTCTCCTGCGTGCGCGTTATTTCTGATAAAAGCCATGTTCGATCGATCGAACATATCTCGATCGATTGAACTTCAGGGATCTTCGAGCGCTTGAACTGCATTCGATCGATCGAAGCCTCGATCGCTCGAAACCTCTTCGATCGCTCGAAACTCTCTTTTCATGTTTGAACTGTCTTCATTGAAATCAAACACTTCCTTTTATCTTGCTTATTCAATTCTTCACACAGCAACAGTAATCTGCACAAATAACCACTAAAATAATACCACTTATCATAGATTAGTCATATTGTGTAAAAACTGGCATTATAATTTGAATTGTAGATAAACAAGGGAATTGTAAACTAATTCAGTGTACTTTGTTCTTTTAGCGCGGTTGTATTTTACAAATACCCCCGCTTGTCACAACCCCCAACTAGCGATTTGCTAGTCCCTAGCAATAAAGCGAAAATAAGACAAGCTAAACTAATACTACAATGACTAGAATAAAACAAATTAAAACTAAAGCAAACTAATCTAAATAAACAAGAAACTACCCAACTCACTTTCGCAGGAATCATGGTTACATTTAGCATATACAACAAGCCGTTAAACCCCTAGGTTCCCCCTAGTGGACGAGTTTTGTCTCGTGAGTGTTTGCAGTGAATGTACCCACAAAGTTCTCTGATTTTAAGATAAAAAAGATGTAGAATAACTTGTAAACACTCTCTTCTATTCAACTATTAATTTAGGTCTACAAAACATATCATCCTCATTCAAACCATGAAAGAAATACACATGTTCCTCATGTCACCAAGAAAGAATAACATATGCATCACATCCATGTATCCGTGCGTGTGTGAAATTAACAGCTATACATTAAACCTTATTTTAGAGTTGTTTTGACTATTATACCTTTAGAGCTTGTAGTTTCAACTCAATTCTCACATGGGTTTACACTCGAAAATGAACATCTCTCAGAAACTTGTTTAATAATGATCGCTCATGGTGTGAAAGCTTTGATATGAGTAATGTTTTGGTTACTAATGCTTCCATGCCTGACTCAATAAAGGACGAACATTTAGAGTGTATAGTCTCATGAAAGGAATACTACTTACTAGAGGAGCGAAATACCGTGGATAACTCAAATTACACGTTCGTGTTCAAACTAAGTTGTTAAAAATTATTAAGGCTTTGACTTTTCAGTATAATTTTATATAGTAGGGTAGAAATGAAAGGGTAAGAAATCGCACATCTTTAGCATGTGATTGAGTGTAGTAATTTCTTCTTCACTTCATTCCGACCATCCTCTATTCTCATAGATATTTTTTTTTCAAAGGAACCTGCTACATTCAACATCTCCTTGTATCTTTCTTTTTATAAGTCATTCCCACAACTACTCCCTCCCTTTCTTCAACAATTTAATCACATTAGATGTGTACTAGAGTTCATTGAGGTCAAAGTATATGGTTAGGAATTTTTCATAATAGATTTGGCAGTATTTACTAGGTGTGGGGCTGAGAATAATGCATATTCTGGAATGTTGATACATGTATATGGAAAGGTAAGGAGCAAATAACGATGGCTTAAATCACTTTCTTAACTTCTTAGTTTTAGCACTTCAGTGTTCATTGAGTTTAGTTGGTAAATCCTGAACGTTCTCCTCTAATAAATAGCCAAAATGAAGAATTAGAGACTATTCAACAAATTTAATACGTATATTCAAGAAAAACGATTCGAATTTAATGTGATAATTCCCTCAGAATTGAAGATTGGATTCAACAGCTCACTAAGGGTAACTAGTTTCCACTACACCTCCTTAGAGTACAATAGTCATCTTAACTCTTATTTTAGGTTTTCTACATAGCTATTAACATGTGCATAAGGAGTTTGGATACAAGAATGGTCAAAATATGCATTCATCCTAGAGAAACTAGAAAAACGAGTGAACTTAATTCATAAAAGGATGAGAATAAAATGGTTGTGTCATTGCTTGATAACAGCTAAATAGAAATGAATATTCCAAATTATTCTACCAATTTAATTTAAAACTTACTTAATAGTTTGGAATTTTTTTTTCAAACTTCTAATCGAGATTGTATGACTTGTGCAATAAAGTGATCCAGATTGCTAAGTATAAATATAAATATTCACAGGTGATTATCTATCTACAACCCACCCCTACTTGAAAATTGCAATGTCCGCAGAAAGTGATTTTCAAAAATAGGTAGAGAGATATCACCTGATAAAACATCGTAATAACCGCAAGCGTAACAATCTGTATAGATACAAACTCCAAGCAGGAAAGATCAAATAAAATATGAAAGAGAGAGTATGGGATCCATACATAAACAGAACTAATCACTGGAAATATAATAGAGTGAAATAACAGAACAGTGATTATAAAATCCATAAAAATGAAAGTCCAACATATCCAAACTAACCAAACCACAAGAAAAATATGAGAGAGAAGAGAATACAGTCACAACCAACCAAAACAACCTAACAGCCACAAACACTGATCTAGCAGAATCTATACATCATCGGCGACGTCCGAGAAGATCTCAATAAGCACATCTAGAGCATCCCTATCTCCACCCTCAGAAACAGTAGTAACCGTCGCCGGGTCACTCGCAGTCAGAGCAGCTGGTGTAGAAAACAATGGATCAGTCATGACTGGAGGTGGTGGAAGTGGTGTCTCAGTAGCAGGCGGTGCCGCCAATGTGGATGAAGCAGAGGGATCAGTCGGTGGTACAGAAGGAAATGGATTAGGAATAGATGGTACTGCCGATGTAGATGGAGCAGAACGATCAACCTGAGGAGCTGGGGATGAAGGACCAGTAATGTGTGGTGGAGGTGTATGTAAAGACTGGTCAACCCCCATCTGAATCAGTATAGCCTCAAGAAGAGTCTCTATGCGGTCCATCTTGCCCTCGAGTCTGATCCAAGCCTCTCTCTCCTCTAATAGTAACTCATGAACAGTAGGGAGAGGCACAGATGAAGAAGACTCTCCCTGGGCGGGAGCCTGAGAACGCTGTCTCAGCTCGAACTGTGCAACCTCAATACGAGGATCAACCTCGTCATCAGAATCTAGCTCCTCAACCTATGTGGGTGTCCCAGAAGCTGCACCCTCTGTATCAGTGCCTCCTCCCCTCTTCCTCTTCGCCCCTACCTTCGCCTTCCCTTTCAGCTTCCTCTTCTTCTGTGCATCAGAGCGGCATGTTGCTATCTCCCCAAATTGACTCGAGGCCTGAGAAATAGTATTAGTGGCCAATGCATGGTATCAATCCAGCCTGCTCAATCACCCTATAGATAGGCCAAGCGCCCTTCAAATGACGCTTGGCGGCAATGTACCGCGTAGGCTGGACAATGTACCGCGTAGTCGAGGGAGACAGACACTCCACCCCGTCCCTATGGCATACAGGACCTGAGCATACCATGGCGCCACCTTTTCGTGGTAAGATGTCATCAATATACAATTGGCGAGCGCTAGGTAGAGAAGGTGATACTGCTCAGTCAGAAATCGGTCCTCAATCAGGGAGATGCCGTTCCAGATCTGAATCGCACCGCCGGTGATCTCCTGAATGATGACAGATGGTAGAGACTTGGGTGTACCAGGAATGTGTGGGTAATAATGGTTAGGCGTCTCTGGAACACCCAAAGCTGTGGCCACGGTAGCCGGGCTGAAAATAATCTCGCAACCCCGGAAGAATGATCTGTAAGTGAATGGAGCCGCAGGATCCTTAATCATACTCGCACATGCCTTTCGTACCCATGTGATGTTGATTCGCTTAGATTAGATCAACATGGTGAACCAACTAGGCATGGCATGGAGACGTGTGAGAAACCACGGGGCAGACAGCCACACTGCCTCGAGGGTGCGCTCTATCATTACTTTCCTGGACTGAAAGTATCTGGTAAACCATACACGCTCCTCCTCATTTCTAAGCCCATGATCTGGTATGGGGTCTTGTATAGTGAGGTCAAGTGGCTTGGACTTATGGTACCCTGTGATAGGATTCATCGCAAAAGCCCTAAAATGGAAGAAATAAACAGAAAATACATGAAAATAGGGAAAACAGAAAATAAGCTGAAACTGCTGCACTTCGATCGATCGAAGAATGTTGAATCGATTGAGAAAGTACCAGGTTCGATCGCTTGAGCCAAGTTCGATCAATTGAAAAGATGCTGGGTTCGATCGCTCGAGCCCAGTTCGATCGATCGAACACAGCAAAATAATAGCGACAAGAACGGGAACGGGAACGGACCACAAATATATAATAGCAAACAATAATAACATTTAAATGGTTTAAAACCCATGGGGGCACCCCACAATAATTCGAATGAAAAGAAAAAATGAGGGGGTGTATCGGGACCTAACCTCGAGATACGCGCAAAGGAGATGATGAGGAGGATGATGATGGTGATCAGAGGGGTCCAGGCACTCCTCAATTGATGTTGGGATGTATATGGGGGTTCAAAATTTCAGGAGCCTTCTCTGTCTCCGAGCGCTCGAGAAAGAGGGAGAGGACGAGTGAAACTGATGAAGTGTACTAGAGACGCTTAAATAAAAGTCTCGATCGATCGAGAAAGTTCGATCGATCGAACTTTCGATCGATTGAACACTGTTAAAGCGCTCGAGGGTGAGACGACGTCGATCGATCGAACCTGAAAATTCTACAATATCTTTGAATTGAAAATCTATGCACCACCAATGAACCAAGATTATTCTGGACATACAGGAATTGGATAAAAAATAGTTTCTTAACAGGATATGAAGCCAAAAGTCATCATCGTAATAGAAAATTACAAATTTTTATAGATAAAACTTAGGAATAGCATCCATATTGCAACATTGTTGCCCTCAACTATTTAAACCTTATTATCAGCAAAACAACTAAAATAAACTATAACTAATGAAGCTTTGTCTAGGATTACACTTCAATTGATGAAAGAAAGATGAAACGACAGAATACAATTGAAGTGAAGCACTACTCTTCCAGCATTAAAATATCTTCTTCCACAACTTCTTTCTCCGCCAAAGCTTCGAATGTGGAGTTCAAACTTGATGATTCCCTTTTCCAGAATAGTTGGAAAGCAGCCAGGGCATCATTGAGCAAGTCTGAACTCTCCAAGGAATTGATCGCACATGCAGGAGGTGATCCGGATGGAGACAGCGATAACAGAGTGCAAGTTCGCAACGGACTTTCCTCTTACGGTGGAGTACCCGGGAACCTTATGTATGATCCAAATCCATGGAACAACTGATGCGAAAGGAACAGCAGCGGTAACATTTGATTCATAGTGACAACCCTGACAAAGGAAACCAAAAGAGATCAAAAAGAAAGGAAGAAATTAAATAAAACAAACGAAAGAACTAATGGAAAGTAATAAACAAAATAAGAAATGTGACCAAGAAGTAATCTCACTATTGGCATGATATCACCATGTGCGCTAGCAGGTAGGGGGCATTGAAGCCGGAACAATAAATAACTCAAATGCACATAAATGCACGGAACCACTTCGATGACAAGGAAGTCATAAACATAAATGAATACAACATTATGGCATTCTGGCACCACATCCTATAAATCTTCTTCTTCCCACAGTTCCCACATTGAATCATTCTCCCATTGTTCCATCAGAGCATCATCGACTTCCCAAACAACATACCCCTCTGGTTCTCCCTCCTCTTCAAGAAATTCTATGTGCTCAAAAGGATTGATCTGGAGGAGAGCAGGGTTGTATGGGATGTACCCTTGGGTCAAGTCAACAACATCTTCTGCCCCTGGCCCTTGATAAGGATCAAAACAGAATGCTATCTCATCGACAGTCCAAAGGGGGTTAGGATATTCCGAATCAGCCCATGACCCAATTGAGTGGACATCATCATCTCTCATGTTGAACAGCTTCCAGGACATAGATAAAATGGAATAGCAAATTAGAATCGAGGTCACACTCTAAAAATAGATAGACAAAAGAAATAAAACAAAGCAAAATGCAGTGAAGGAAAGAATACAACAACATGGTAAAGACGCACTTGAGCGTTTTAGTTCGAGGAATAATCGGGCTCATCCAGTTGGATGTGCTCAACCTCTGGTAGGAAATCCTCTAAGAACGATTTTAACCTTTGGCCATTGACCTTGAAACTTTCATCGTTCTTAGGATTGAATAACCTGACGGCCCCATGTGGAAAGACAGACTTGACTATGAAGGGTCCTGTCTACCTAGATCAGAGTTTTCCTAGGAAAAGGTGAAGGCAAGAATCATATAACAAAACTTTTTGCCCCGGCTCGAATGATTTTCGAAAGATCGTCCTATCGTGGCGAGCCTTCAACCTTTCCTGATGTAATCTAGCATTGTCGTAGGCATCTCGACGTATTTCTTCCAGTTCAGCCAACTGGAGTTTTCGAAGATGACCTCCCTCTTTAATGTCGAAGTTCAATGAGTGGGTCGCCCAGTATGCTTTATGCTCAATTTTGACCGGGCAGGTGACATGCTTTTTCGTATACTAGCCTGAATGGGGACATTCCCAGACTTGTCTTGTAGGCAGTACGGTACGCCCAAAGAGCATCGGTCAATTTATATGCCCAGTCCTTTCTATTGAAACTAACTGTCTTTTCGAGAATGTGCTTGATTTCTCGGTTAGCCAACTCTGCTTGCCCGTTCCTTTGCGGGTGGTAGGCTAGAGTGATCTTGTGGTTGACCCCATATTTCTTGAGTAGTGACTCAAAAGGCCTATTGCAAAAGTGTTTGCCTTGGTCAGTTATTAGTGCTTTTGAGGTTCCGAAACGCGACAGAATGTGTTCCTTAAGAAAGGACGTTACTATTTTGTGGTCATTGCGTCTTGTCGGTATCGCTTCTACCCATTTTGATACATATTCCATACCTAGGAGTATATATTCACAGTTGTTAGATTTCAGAAACGGGCCCATAAAGTCTATGCCCCAGCAATCGAATATTTCAATTGTGATAATGGGAGTTAAGGCATGGAGTTCTTTTTTGAAATTGTACCAAGCTTTTGACAGTGTTGGCACACTTTGCAGAAAGTGTAAGCATCTTTAAACACAGTGGGCCAGTAGAAATCACTGTGTAGAACTTTTTGTGCTGTCTTTTGCGAAGAAAAATGGCCTCCACAAGCCTCAGAGTGGCAGGATGCTAAAATGACAGTTATATCCTCATTCGGGACTCAACGCCTGATGACTTGATCAGCGCAATACTTGAATAAGTAAGGGTCATCGAAAAAGAAATGACGTACGAACAAGAGGAATCATTTCTTGTCCTGATTTGACCAATGACTAGGGGTCTCTCCCATAACCAGATAATTCACTATATCCGCATACCAAGGCAAACTAGAAATAACCATCAATTGCTCATCTGGGAATTCATCCTTTATTGGTGTGGGATCAGTGTTATCAACAAATGTTAATCGAGATAAATTGTCAGCGACCACATTCTCTACTCCTTTTTTATCCTTGATTGTGACATTGAATTCTTGGAGTAGGAGTATCCAACGGATAAGCCTTTACTTCGCATCCTTCTTAGATAACAGGTACTTCAGGGCTGAGTGGTCTGTAAAATAGACGATTGGGGACCCTATTAGATATGACCGAACTTATCTAGAGTGAAGACTATTGCCAGTAGTTCTTTTTCGGTAGTCGTATAATTCATTTGAGCTTCGTTAAGTGTTCGACTAGCATAGTAGATTACGTAAGGCTTAATATCCTTCCTCTGTCCTAGAACTGTGCCAATGGCATAGTCGCTAGCATCGCACATTAACTCAAAAGGCAAACTCCAGTCGGGTGCCTGTATTATCGGTGCAGAGGTAAGGTGTTCTTTTAGTGCGTCAAAAGATGTTTGACAGTTTTCCGACCATTCGAATGGCATGTCTTTAATCAACAGTTGACATAGTGGTTGGGAGATTGCACTAAAATTTTTGATAAAGCGACGATAGAATCCCGCATGTCCCAAAAAATATCGGATGTCTCTGACTGTTCGAGGGACAGGTAGGTTTGAGATTATATCGATTTTTGCTTTATCAACTTGGATACCTTTATCAGAATAATGTGGCCGAGGATAATTCCCTTGGTCACCATGAAGTGACACTTTTCCCAGTTTAGTACTAGGTGTTTGTCCTCGCATCGTGCTAACACACGTTCTAGATTATCTAAGCAATTTTCAAAGCTATGGCCGAACACTGAAAAGTCGTCCATAAAGACCTCAAGTATTTGTTCGACCATATCGCTAAAGATACTTAACATGCACCGCTGAAACGTAGCAGGTGCATTGCATAGCCCGAAAGGCATACATCTATAGGTGAAAGTACCAAATGGACACGTGAAAGTTGTTTTCTCCTGATCTTTAGGAGCAATATCTATCTGGTTATAACAGTTGTATCCGTCCAAAAAGCAATAGTACTTATGACCCGCCACTCGTTCTAGCATTTGATCCATGAATGGTAATGGAAAGTGGTCCTTTCGGGTCACGGTATTCAGTTTTCGATAATCAATGTACATTCGACATCCGGTGGGGACGCGTGTTGGTACTAATTTTCCATCTTTATTAGGAATGACCGTTATGCCTGCCTTTTTGGGCACTACTTGGGTCAGACTGACCCAGGGGCTGTCAGAGATAGGATATATAATCCCAACATCGAGTAATTTTAATACTTCCTTTTTGACTACTCTTGCATGTTGGGATTCAGACGTCTTTGCATTTGTCGCGAAGGTTTAGCATCTTCTTCCAAATATATTTTATGAGTGCACACGGACGGACTTATGCCTTTGAGATCGGCAATGGTCCATCCTAATGCTCCCTTATGTTGTTTTAGCATTTGAATTAATTTGCCCTCTTGTTCCAGACTGAGAGTGGATGAAATTATAACAGGATAAGTTTTTTCAGCCCCCAGGAAAGCATATTTGAGCTCTTCAGGAAGCTCCTTCAATTCCAGATCGGGAAACTAAAAATTGGAGGGCATAACAAATTTTGTGTTCGGAGGTAGGGGTTCATATGGTGTTACCCACATGCATTTAGCTCTATCCTCCTCTCGCGTATCCATCATGAGGCAAGTGTGATTTAAAACAAAATCTAATGGAGTAGAATCTTTAGGTCAATAGATAATGTCAAATTGCGACACAACTATCTCCAAAGGATCTTTATAATCAACGAAATCTACCTCATCTTCGAAGACCGTTTCAGCGTAGTTGGCCTCCTCTTCGTCATCGTATTCTTCAGGTCGGGGATTTGAGAAGATTTTGACATTCAAAGTTATATTCCCGAATACGATGGTCATAATACCACTTCTTATTTTCATTGTGGCATCTATGGTGTTGAGGAATGGACGTCCGAAAATCACCAAGATTTGTGAGCATGGATTGGACACAGGTTCGGTGTCCAAAATTACAAAATGAACCAGGAAGACAAAGGAGTCTATTTGCACTAGAATGTCCTCCAATATTCCTTTAGGGTATTTGACGGACCTGTCTGCCAGTTGCAACGCAACTCGGGTAGGTTTGAGTTCACCTAACCCTAGTTGTTTATAAATTGAGTATGGCAGCAGGTTCACGCTTGCTCCGAGATCAAGGAGGGCGTTGTCTATTTTTTGATTTCCAATTCGGCACGAGACAGTTGGGGTACCGGGGTCTTTGAGATTTGGAGGCAATTCATTTTGGATGATTGAGCTTGCTTTGCAAGCCACATAAGCTTGTTTCTTCACACTTTGCCTCCTCTTGACCGTGCATAAGTCTTTAAGGTACTTAGCATAGGCCGGCACTTGTTTGATTACATCAAGGAGTGGAAGATTGATTTTGACTTGTTTGAACAGTTCTAAGAACTCCTAATTCTTTGCCTCGTTTTTGGGGTTCCTATGCCTCTGAGGATAGGGCGCGGGGAAAAGGCATTTAGGTACTTCGTCGTCAACGAGCTCCTTTCCGGGCTTTCTCTCAACTTCATCTACTTGTTTAGGAGCTTCAGTGTTTATTTCTAATGGTTCATTATTAGTGGTTGGCTCCTCTTCCTGAGTAGAAGGTTTGTTTTTATTCACCACTTCGTCCTCCTCATACTCTTCGGAAGTAAAGAAAGGCATATTTAGCCCTATAGTCTTGCCGCTTCTCAGAGTAGTCACGGCTTTAGCTTGTTCATGGTTAGTGGGACTATTGTTTTATCCCCTAGGGTTTTGAAGTGGTTGGGCAAGAAATGTTCCACTCAATCCCTCTTGTTGTGCATCCATCCTATCTAACGTCGCAGATATTTTGCTCATCATTTAAATTAATTGTTGCGTTAGATTCACGTTAGAAAGAGGATCTTTCTCATGTGCCTTTTTGTGCGGGGGAACGTACACTTTGACTGTTGATTAGAGGGTTGAGCCTGGTTATAGTTATTAGGTCTGTTTTGATTGAATGGCTGGGGCTGCCTATTGTATTGCCCTTGATATTGGTTATTGTTGTTATAGGGCTGTTGTTGGTATTGATTTTGGGTCCCAGCATTATTTTTCCAATCAAACCCGGGGTGATTCCATCTATTGTTATTATTTTGTGAATTATAGTTATTATAGGAATTCCCCGCCCCCCTATACCTTTGCATGGCATTTATTTCCATGGGGGGTTGTTCTTCAAAATACGGCACATTGGGGTAGTATTGATTGGTATGTCCCAACATATTGCATGTGCCGCATGGTTCTTCAGGCAAAACCTGCCTAGAACCTTCCCCTTTCATCCCTAATTCCTCTACTTTCTTAACTAATTCCTCATATTTATTCATTCGGTGATCTTCACTTTTTAGTTGGTATAAACTCTTCTCCTCTACACAGGATATTTGTGAGCATGGGATATCTTCAGAATTGGGCCATTCATGGGCATGTTCAGCTAGCCACTCAAAGTGAGCTTCAGCTTTTTCAGTATTTTTGCGAAGAAATGGTCCTGAACTCATGGTCTCGACCAACTTTTTAGTTTCACCATTTAACCCTTTGTAAAAGTAGCCTATGGTTCGCCATTTCTTATACCCATGATGTGGGCATGATAAAAGCAAATCCTTAAAACGCTCCCAAGTTTGGGTGAAGGTTTCATTGCTCTTTTGTTTGTAAGAATTAATTTGTCATTTAAGCTCAGTGGTCATGCGAGGTAGAAAGAATTTCTTTAGAAATGTCGTGTTCATCGCATGCCAGGTGTAGATGGAATTCGACTTCAACGTGAGTAGCCACGCTTTTGATTTATCCTTCAAAGTGAAAAGAAATAGCATGAGGCGTGTCACGTCTACAGGACAATTTTGTGAAAATGTTTTACAAACATCCTCGAAGTCCTTGGCATGTAGATATGCCTTCTCGCTATCCATTCCATGGAAGGTAGGAAGGAGTTGAATCATTCCGTTGCGAAATTGAAATTCGCCAGCATGAGGTGGAATGAGAATACAAAAAGGTGTTGGAACATGTTCAGGTGTCATGAGATCGCACAAAGGACGAAGTGAATCATCGATTGGGACAACCACATTATCACTGTTTTCACTTTGATTATCGGCCATTGAATCAATAGGTGTAGCTATGGGATTAATAGAATTAGAAGAATCAGCTAAGTAGAATGGATTTCCAAGAATTCCTTCGATGGAATTTTCGGACATAAACGGGAAAAGATCCTAAAAGGTTTTAATCTAAAGAAGAAAAGAAAAAGAAAACAGAAATAGATAAAGATAGATTGAGGTAAACTAAGTATTAACTTGTCGCCCTCCCCGGCAACGGCGCCAAAAACTTGACACGAGAATTTTTCTGTGTGCGCTTGTGTGCTATATCCAAGTGTAGGTAATCGTGCAAGTAATATAGTACTGGAAGTCCAGGTCGATCCCACAGGGAAGGTTGAAAATTACTTACCTAGATTAAACTCTAAAAAGAAAAAGAAAATTTAATGCTTAAGGAGACTGTAGAACACGGAGTTCTACGATTAACAACTATTGAAATTAAAAGCAACTAAATTACTTTAAACTGATGACTAACTAGTTAACTAGAACGATATTTAAAACTGGTTTTCTTAGTAAAAGGGAAGTGTTGGGATCACGCGAATCCACAGTGACCTAGACAACTACCATGCAATTGCGTTAAAGCTCATTGGAGTACATCTTCTACAGTATTCCGTATTTTTCTAAAGATAGAGAATCCATAGCCCTTTTATGACCGGGACTATATCATCCAAATTAAGATCGAAATACATGAAAGCCGTTTAAAAGCATAGTTAAGACTCGCACCCACAATGGTGTTAGCATTGAGAGTGGTTTGCAAAAGATATTGAAAAAAAATACTTTAAGACCTCAAGTTTAGAGACTGTTTTGACAAACGGAGCATTTGGGGACAGTTTGATAACAAATCTGTGAAACAGAAAGTCGAGGAATACTGTATTGAATGTTCTCAAGAATCAGAGGGTTCGATCGATCGACACGCTTTCGATCGATCAAACATCTTCATCTCTCGATCGATCGAAAAGTCTTCGATCGATTGACTGTATCTCTGTCTCGATCGATCGAACTAACTTCGATCGATCGAACACAGGAATTATTCTGATGCATGGCAGAGCCTTGAAATCACAGTTTCATCGTGATTTTCCAACCTGGGGACTACTCAGACATGGTTTAGAGTGTCACAGATGCGTTTTTAACGTAAAGATCCATTAAGGTGTCGTTTGGTTGTGATTAAACATGAAAACTATGAAAACTAATGGTGTAAACTTATCTAACATGCAAAACTACTAGTTTAGCATATTGAACTATAATAAACTACGAGCAGAATATAAGTAAAGCAATATGAAGTAACTTGGAAAGATGAACTTGGATTAAACTACGAGAAATCAAGCCAAACAATACCAATCTTTGATAAAACCTACAAAAATAAGAAGAAACTCTCTTCTCCCTATATGAAACTGATAAAAAGTAAAAGTATGCATTTTTTCAAGACGTATATATTACGACTATATATACAAAACCTAAGGCTAGGGTTATATCTCTCTCTCTACTGCGTGCGCGTTATTTCTGATAAAAGCCATGTTCGATCGATCGAACATATCTCGATCGATTGAACTTCTGGGATCTTCGAGCGCTTGAACTGCATTTGATCGATCGAAGCCTCGATCGCTCAAAACCTCTTCGATTGCTCGAAACTCTCTTTTCATGTTTGAATTGTCTTCATTGAAACCAAACACTTCCTTTTATCTTGCTTATTCAATTCTTCACACAGCAACAATAATATGCACAAATAACCACTAAAACAATACCACTTATCATAGATTAATCATATTGTGTAAAAACTGGCATTGTAATTCGAATTACAGATAAAAAAGGGAATTGTAAACTAATTCAGTGCATTTTCTTCTTTTAGCGCGGTTGTATTTTACAAATACCCCCGCTTGTCAACCGTCGAACTATAACCACTAACGTGCCCATACAAGTATTCGAAGAGAAAATGAACAATCGATACATCTCGCTTTAACAACCCGGAACATTATCGCAGTCCATTGACAGAGCCTGACACAACGTCCCAACTCTGAACAACACCACCAGAGGGCTGGCACCACATAAACCAAAACCATCTTTCATAATTGAACCACCTCGCACTAACCGAACCATCACTCATTAACCAAACCACTTCTAACCTTCACTTCGTCACGTGGAATCGAAGTGTTTCCCCCAAACCTTCATGATACCATCTTGCACTAACCAAACCATCTTTCATTAAACAAACATCTTTCACCAACCACCTCGTCACAAAGAACCAAAGTGTTAAGGAGTCAAAGAACATCCGTTTTGTCACGAAGAACCGAAAGGGACACACAATAACCATCACTTCGTCACAAAGAACCAAAGTAATCAATGTATCCCTTTCGTCACAAAGAACCGAAAGGGTACACAATAACCAATACTTCATCACGAAGAACCAACGTAATCACAGTATCTCTTTCGTCACGAAGAACCGAAAGGATACATAATAACCATCACTTCATCACAAAGAACTAAAGTAATCACCATATCCCTTTTGTCACGAAGAACCGAAAGGATACATAATAACCATCACTTCGTCACGAAGAACCGAAGTAATCACCGTATCCCTTTCGTCACGAAGAATAAAAAAAATACACAATAACCATCACTTCGTCACGAAGAACAAAAGTAAGCACCGTATCCCTTTCCTCATGAAGAACCGAAAGGATACACAATAACCATCACTTTGTTATGAAGAACCAAAGTAATCACCATATCCCTTTTGTCACAAAGAACCGAAAGAATACACAATAACCATTACTTCATCACAAAGAACTGAAGTAATCACCGTATCCTTATCATCACGAAGAACCAAAAGGATACACAATAGCCATCATTTCGTCACAAAGAACTGAAGTAATCACCGTATCCCTTTCATCACGTAGAACCAAAAAAAGTACATAATAACCATCACTTCATCACGAAGAACCAATGTAATCACCGTATCCCTTTTGTCACGAAGAACCGAAAGGATACACAACTCATTACCACACAACCACAACCATTTTCTCACTATCCCTACCTCTGTGGCCTGGTTTAACTAGTCGACACTTAATCTCAGCATAAGCTGCTCCCAACATTACACAGCTAATACTCACGTATACCCGACCACGCATGCGTCACTTATTAAGGAGTTTGGTTCACGAAATGACTTCCAATTATAACCGTCAAGATTCCACTATACATCCGGACTTCTATTTTACCCCTCAATATACTTACGATGGAAACTTTCCCAATCACTATCAACACAATAATCGTGCCGTACAACCTACTTATAGCTTGGGTATGAACTCTCAATGGTCATCGCACTATATTCACAACAATGGAAAACTAGCGTATAGCTCGTGGATTTAATACCAATAACATATAGATGAAACTCTTAACATATTCATCTATACAATAACACAACCATAGCACAAAATATTCATAACAACATAGGTACTAGAAAACTACCATCATCAATCAATACCATGCATAAACAAACTGTCATACCCCTCCTGCGGTATTTATTTATATCATTTTAGCATGCATAGCATGCTTACGCTTGTGTTAATTAACGTGTGTGAAGTGAGTGATGACTCACTAGTTGTTGGAGGGTGTCTTTTGAGAACCCAGTATTTGGCCTTAAAGGCAGTCTAGAAGGTGTCAAAAGAGGACACGGGAACATGGAAAATCATGTTGTATTGGCATATTTAAATGACATTTATGTGATTTAAATGTTATTTGACTTATTTGGTATTTTCATGAATAGTAATTATACCTGTGTAGTATAATTTCTGATAGTTTTGATCTAGTGTTAGACCGTTTAAACACTGTGGTGAGAACGTGAGTGATACGTTGCTTAAAAGGTAGGTTGTGTAGAGATTTCACGGAAAATAGTTTTCGGAACGTAATTACGGCGACAAACGGGACTTAATCAAAAACTTCTTAAATTTATAGTTTTCACTCGTAAAGTTATAAAATGGACGTGTAAGACGTTTCAAGGAATAATTAGAAGTTTTGAGAACTCGCGGGGAGGTAAACGTAAATTCTGGAAAGTTTGTCTATAAATAGCAAGGGTGAGAATTTCATTAGTTGTAAACTTCTAAAAATATCTTGAAAGAAGAGAGAGAAAGGGAGATTTAGTTCTCCGGGCTTTGCGACGACGGTCGGCGACCTTCCGTCCGCCTGAACTTCACCAAATTTCATATTTGAACTCCCCAAGATAAGGGCTACGTTTTGATAGTCTTTAGGCCACATTTGGCTAAGTTTTTATAAATTCCTAAATCTAGGAATTTGGGGAAAACACGTGTAAACTTGTAGGTTTCGCGTAGGATCGGAGATTTGGCGTTTAATCGGGCTTCTAGTCATTCCCTCAAAGTTATACGACGATAGCTCGAGGTGTGAATTTCTAGCCTATGTTATATAGGTGAAATACATGTTTTATGTTTTGATGACGAAATTGTGATCCGGGCAAAATCCATGTATTAATCTTAGGCCCGTTAATTATGCACGCGCTCAAATGTGAAAAGCATGTCTAATTTTACGCGAGCACGTATATGTGATGATTTGCTAGTTGAGCATGTTTACGTGCCTATGTGGGTTAAAGGGGGATTTGTGTTAATTCACCATGAGACGTCCTCTTGAGAATGGGGAGGATTAGTAGTGATGACGATCACTTGCCAAGAAAGGCATTAACGTGACATGTCAAAGGGGCATGGGTCATGGTTGAGTCTTAAGACTTTGGATAGGTGAATGTGCACTTATTCCCTAGAGGCCAATAGTTATGTGTTATGATGAGATTAAAGCATGATTTGTCATATATGCATATGTTAGAAATTGTGCACTCAGCATATAGCTGAGCAAGGGAGATTTACTCCATTGCAGGTATGAAGAAAGGCAAGAGGAAGCGAGAAGAGTGAGGCCGATGGAAATGCCGGGGATCCTCTTGTATATGTTTTATCTTCTTTGCCGATCATTGTAATAATGAGCTTTTGAATAGCTAGAACCCTGGATTTAACTTGGAGGTTTTAGTGTGGATTTCATGATGTTGTAATAGGTATTAAAACTCTTTTGGGTTATGTGGTAATGAATCCGAACTCATGAATTCGTGTTTTGAATACTTAACTTGTCAAATTCAGATTTTAAAGAAATATGGTTAGAGTTTTGTGAATTGCACCAAACAAGCCTTAGCTTGTTCCGCTATTATTTCTTTTCATGGATTAGTAAGATTAAACTTTGCTTTTGATAGCTTGTTATAGTTTGAGACGTTTGGATTAATGTAAGTGTGATTGGTGTAGTAGAATTGGTGGTGGTTGTTTGACGCCTTAAGCAAATTCTGCAACTTTTGGCAGGATTCTGCTAAAGGGTCATTCGACCGGTCGAAGGGGGTCGTTCGACCGGTCGAAATACCCCCTGCCAGAAATCTTTTACTACCCCTTCCGGAAATTTTAAAAGGGTTTTGATTGGTTCTTAGGGTGCCTTTGGGACCCCCTTTCAACATCAAATCATTCGCTTTGAAGTATAATTACGTTTTCAATTTTATACAGATTTTACAACTCGGAGGGTAATGTTTTCAAAGTTTTATATACTCAAGATTGTTTTAAAGTTCTTTTCCGCTGCGTATAGTTGTTGTTGAGCCTTGGTGGCGTGCCACGTGTCCTGTTTTCGCACATTAGCGGGATGGGTCGTGACACAAACATCATACAAAAAGCTGTACAATCTGCCAGGATAAATTTTCACTGTGTTGACAGAATTAATATGATTTATTTGGGCATGATATATCGCATTGTAGGTCATACTCAAAACTAGAACATTGTAGGTAATTGGATTATCTTCATGTACAAAAAAAAAACTAGCTTCAATTACATTTTTGAGCTGCTCAAAACATTTATTTTACTTAGACATTTCTTAATTTTCGGAATGCTCTATCCCAGATTTTTAGTGCTGCGTTGTATGTACATTTCACCTATGAAAGAATGATTTTTAGACTGAGGTATGGAAGAGTTATTTGTAGATAAATGAGTAAACGTTCTCCACAAAAAAAACCTAGCCTTATTCCCATTTTTGAACTGCTCAAAATGTTCATTTTACTAAACTACACTCTGCTGGAAGTTTCTGCTTCTCAGATTTATAGTACTGCATTTTACGTACATTTCACCTATGAAGGAGTAATTTTTAGACTGAGCTATAGAAGAGTTATTTGTAGATAAATGAGTTAGATTTTACCAAAAAAAAAAACCTAGCCTCATTCCCATTTTTGAACTGCTCAAAACGTTCATTTAACTAAACTATACTCTGCTGGAAGTTTATGCTTCTCAGATTTATAGTACTCCGTTGTACGTACATTTCACCTATGAAGGAATGATTTTTAGACTAAGCTGTAGGAGAGTTATTTGTAGATAAATGAGTTATATTTCTCCACAAAAACACCTAGCCTCATTCCCATTTTCGAACTACTCAAAATGTTCATTTTTCTAAACTACATTCTGCTGGAAGTTTCTGCTTCCCAGATTTGAAGATTTGACTTGCATGTTGCATAGAGACCTCAAGATACAACATCAAACACTCACTAAATGTTACTACATACTATATATGTTCTAAATTTCCTTAGTAAACTCACCAAGTCTTGAAATTGAGCTTGGGTTTTGGATTTGAGCTTATGGAAGCTTGGACACAAGCTTCAAATGATGGAATCTTCTTCTTCTTCCTCCTCTTCTAATCCTCTTACTTTTGGGATTCTTTGTAGGTCTTCTAAGACTTTTTATTACAGATTCTAAGACCCCATGGTGGTGTGGATGTAATTATATGAGTGTGTAAGTGTATTGGTGTATGTTTGTGAAGAGTGTACAAAAGAAAGAAGATGAATGCTTAGGCTTTTCTTCTAATCTTCTTGCCTCTCCATGGAACTCTCTTCCTAGCTCTCTCTATCTATATGTAGATTATAGTGCCCAAGAAAATGAGATGCGAGAGCATGTGCATGCTTTTATAGAGGTGGTGGAGGGGTTATGTGTCACCATGCATGCTTACATGTGCTCATGCAAGGACAAGTGTCCCACATGTGGACAAGTGTCCCACATGTGGACAAGTGTCAGATGAGATGGTGACATGTGTCTAGGGGGTTGCATGTGCCACATGTGGCCGGCCATGTTGTGCCCACCTTGGATTTTGTGCCACTATCTCAATTTACGTGCAAATATCCTTGGTATGCGTGTCAGTCTCATTTTACTTGCAAATGGGTATTATTTCTAACGTTTGGGTCCCAGTATTGGACTAAGTTAAGTCTAATTACGGTTGATTCGGTGCGGTAATTATAGTCTAATTAGTAATTACATTACACTGATATAGCCACACCGATAAAATAATAATATAATAATAGACCAAACATGGAAATTTATAAAACTAAAGCTCTTAACCTAAAGCTCTGACACCACAAATCCCTGTCACGCCCCGGCGTAGCCAAAATAGGGAAAATTTTAAAATTTCCATCTTGGACCCTGAGGCACGTGACTGGTTGTATTACCGAATTGTCCATGACCAAATGCTAATAGTAAACAACGTAACCAAAAGGATAAAACCAACATCTACTTACATGGATATTTTACAATAAGAAGCCACGTACTAGTTAACTATTACATCATTGTAGATAGATCAGAGTCTTATGGATCAAGGGCCTTACAAAACTATTACAAAAGATATGATAAGTCTTCTGATAGAGATTTCAACCAAAAACATTTATAAAGACAGCCACTAGTCTTCTCTCTAACTAGCGTATCCATACCCATCTTCCGTGTACTCTTCCTCCATGTACTCCTCTTGCATAGCATCATAACCCGTGTGCTCGTCACCTGGATAAGCTGGACAAGGGAATGTCTAGCAACATGAACGTTGTCAGCTTATGAAAGCCGAGTGAGAAAACTAAATCAAATGGAACTTATATAGTCACACACAACAAGAAATATATTTACTACTTCTATTACGTCTTTTAAAGTTCTCCCACGTTTGCACCGTCGAACTATAACCACTAACGTGCCCATACAGGCATTTGAAGAGAAAACGAACAATCGATACAACTCGCTTCAACAACCCGGAACATTATCACAGTCCATTGACAGAGCCTGACACGAGGTCCCAACTCTGAACAACACCACCAGAAGGTTGGCACCACACAAACCAAAACCATCTTTCATAATTGAACCCCCTCGAACTATTGAACCATCTCTCATTAACCAAACCACTTCTAACCTTCACTTCGTCATGAACACCCGACATTACATAGTTGATACTCACGTATACCCGACTACGCATGCGTCACTTATTAAGGAGTTTGGTTCACGAAATGACTTCCAATTGTAACCGTCAAGATTCCATTATACATCCGAACTTCTATTTTACCCCTCAATATACTTACGATGGAAACTTTTCCAATCACTATCAATGCAACAATCGTGCCGTACAACTTACTTATAGCTTGGGTATGAACCCTCAATGGTCATCGCACTATATTCACAACAACGGAAAACTAGCGTGTAGCTCGTGGATTTAATACCAATAACATATAGATGAAACCCTTAACTTATTCTTCTACGCGATAGCACTACCATTGCAAAAATATTCATAACAACATAGGTACTAGAAAACTACCATCATCCATCAACACCATGCATAAACAAACATCAGACAAAAAGCTGTACAGTCTGCCAGTATATATTTTCACTGTGTTGACAGAATTAATATGATTTATTTGGACATGATATATCGCTTTGTAGGTCATACTCAAAACTAGAACATTGTAGGTAATTGGATTATCTTCATGTACAAAAAAATCTAGCTTCAATTACATTTTTGAGCTGCTCAAAATATTTATTTTACTAGACATTTCTTAATTTTCAGACTACTCTGTTCCAGATTTTTAGTACTGCGTTGTATGTACATTTCACCTATGAAGGATTGATTTTTAGACTGAGCTATAGAAGAGTTATTTGCAGATAAATGCGTTAGATTTCTCCAAAAAAAAAAACCTACCCTCATTCCCATTTTTGAACTGCTCAAAATGTTCATTTTACTAAACTATACTCTGCTGGAAGTTTCTGCTTCTCATATTTATAGTACTGCGTTGTACATACATTTCACCTATAAAGGATTAATTTTTAGACTGAGCTATAGAAAAGTTATTTATAGATAAATGAGTTAGCTTTCACCACAAAAAAACCTAGCCTCATTCCCATTTTTGAACTGCTCAAATGTTCATTTTTCTAAACTACACTCTGCTGGAAGTTTCTACTTTCCAGATTTGAAGATTTGACTTGCATGTTGCATAGAAACCTCAAGATACAACATCAAACACTTACTAAACATTACTACATACTATATATATATATATATATATATTCTATAGTGAGTTAGTAAACTCACCAAGTCTTGAAATTGAGCTTGGCCTTTGAATTTAAGCTTTAGGAAGCTTGAACTCAACTTCAATTGCGGAGAGTTCTTCTTCTTCTAACTTTCTTCATCCCACCATCGAGTTCATCTCCTAGATTTCTCTCTTCATGCAGATTGTAATGGGCAAGAAAAATGGCATGGAAGTGTATATGCATGCTTATATAGAGTCTTGCATGTGCTGGGTGTCAATGTGCATGGGTGCATATGTGCACGCATTGACATGTGTCAAAGTGGTGGACAAGTGTCCAATGGATGGACAAGTGTCATGAGAGAGGGTGACATGTGTCTTGCGAGTTGCATGGGCTGCTATGTGGTCGGCCATGGTGGGGCCTACCTCAGGTTTTGTGCCACTTCCTCGATTTGAGTGCATAAGTCCTCGTTATGCGTGTCAGTCTCGATTTAGTGCAAACAGGTATTGTTTCTAATGTCTGGGTCCAGGTACAGGACTAAGTTAAGTCTAATTTCGGTTGATTCGGTGCGGTACTTATAGTCTAATTAGTAATTACATTACACTGATACAGTCACATAGATAAAATAATAATATAATAATAGACCAGACATGGAAATTCATAAAACTCATATTATTGCACGTAGATAAATTACAGGTATTACAGAGAGTTTTCTTCAATTTTACCCAAATTTGAATTTGTGCTAGTCTCTTTTTTTTTTCCTTCAATTTTCCAAATAACTTATATCCAACCTTTGATATATATATATATATAAACACATATGTAAATATCACTATAGATCTGTATCTATATAAACACCCATTCATATGAATATAAATCGAAAATTAATCAAAACTACGAATCAATCCTACGAATCTAAATGTTTACTTACCGACTTAGGAAATGAAAAATGATAATGATGATGGTGATGGTGAACTCCATGAAATAAAGCTAATGAATCCTCCTCTCTTCTAACCCTTCTCTTTTCTTCTCTTTTTCTTCTCCTTTTAGGTGGCTAGAGTTGTCTCTTCTCTATATCTCTCTTGTACTCTCTCTCTCTCTCTCTCTCTCTCTCTCTCTCTTGAGGCTGCTCTCTCCTTTGTTTTTCTTCTTTTATTTTAACTGACCCTAAGATATATTATCTACATATATACATATAAAACACACACAATACATATATTATAAGACTCACACAAATATTAGTAATCCCGTTTTTCTTCTTATGGGCACACAAAAGAGACTCATATGAGCCCAGAGTGTAACCCAAACCACTAAAATGGCTAGCCCAAAGGGTACTCATGCCCCGGGTACTTAATTTTAATACCAGATATACTATTTGACACATTCATGGACTTGTAAACACTATATATAAAAAACAATACATATCAACCCTTCACTTTTTTTTAACAAATATAAATTAATAAAATGTAACACTCAAACTAAACGGGCTTACTAATAATTTAATTTATATTTCCTCCAAACACTTAAAATTTTCAAACATGTGTCTTACATAGGCACACTCATATAATATTGCTAACTAGAAATAATTATTAAAATAATTATTTACACACTTACAAATTTTAGGGTTGTTACACACCCATCCGCGTTAATATCCGGCCCAACCCCAACCCTACCTATATAATCCCTCAATTGAGGAAGGCTCAAACAAATTCAGTTAAATGATAAAACCATCACTCACCCCCATCCTTCTCTATTTTTGACACAACCATGCTTCTCCAGAATCAATGTCGTAAAACAACTACATGACTCTAAACCCGTATGCCCTCCCTCTTTGAAACCCAAGCAAAAATGACTTAAATTAACTTACCATACCCTCTCGCATAAAAGGCCAAAAACCCTAATCACCACCACCCAACTCACTCTATCCTCACAAAACCTTGACTCTCCCTTCCAGAACCTTGAAACCCAACTAGATGGCCAATCTGTCTCAAGCCCCGATGAAGTCTCCTTCGGCCAGAGTCCCTATGATAGATACAAAATAAAGTTTGTACCCACCAGACTACTCTTGGGATCCTCACACCCCACTCTTTCACATATCCAAATGGAGGTGAGCCACTCCAATTTTGATGAAGATAGATCAATGCTCATTTACTTCAGATGAAACCAAAGCTCAACTGTATGCTGAAGAGGAGGGGGAAATGCCCCCTCTCGACCAATGATTATTGTCTCTTATAACTTTCGTGTTTTAGCCCGAGTCGCGGTAGTTAAGTCTCTTCGGGCCAAGATAAGGGAGCACCATCCTCTGTGCATCTTCTTATCGAAAACAAAAATTGGCTCTCGTGTCTAAATCATCTGGGTTTTTCCTCTTTTCACCCTCATCTCGAATATTAGAATAGCAGGTAGTATGTGACTTATCTAGCAGAATGATGTTGACATTGTACCTACGATGATATACAATAATCTTATTACCGCCACCGTTTTCTCAGACCCTCCGTCCAAGATGTGCTCTTTAACAACGACTTATGGTCCCCCGTATTTCGGGGAAAAATGAAAGTTTTTGGAATAGAATGGAGAGAATTGCTGAAGAAGCAACAAGTCCTTGGCTTGTTTTGGGAAATTGAATTGCATTTCCAACCTGAGAAGAGGGTGGAAAGCCTTTCTCTAACTCTTCCCAATGAGGTCTGGATGGGTTTATGTGGAATTTTGATCTTTTTGATTTGGGCTTCTTCAAAAATAAAATTAACTTGGGATAATGGCAGGAAAAAAAAGAAGCAAATATCTAGAAACGCCTCGCTAGGGGTATTGCAAACTCAAAATGGTGCACCCTCTTTTCGAAAGCTACAATTCGTTACCTACTAATTATCGATTTTGACCTTACCCCCATTATCCTTAATACCATTGGTGAACATTTTGGGACTCCAAGATCCTTTAAGTCTGAGGCGATGTGGATTCGAGATGAAAGTTGTGCTCTAGTGGTAGAGAATATTTGGTGCTCAACGCCTACTCACGGCTCCCCTTCTTTTCGATTATGCCAAAAGATTCAAGCGATTAAAAGAGCCCTTTGCACCTAGAACAAATTTCACTTTGGGAAATTTTAAATGAACATAAAGGAAGCTCGATCACTTATTGAAGTCTTCTAAGCGAAGGATCCAATTGATGAGAACATGGGGAGGATAGAGGAGATCAAAAGGGCCTTCGATGGAAATTTAAAAAGGAAGGAAATCATGTAGAAACAAAAATCTCGGATTAAATGGTTAGAAGAGGGCGATCGAAATACCCTTTTCTTCCATATCTCGACAATCACCCGAAGAAAAAGGAACAATATTGATGCATTAAAGCTTAACGATAACAAGTGGGCTGAGAATCTGAGAATCAGGATTCCATTTCAAAGGCCTTTATTGAAAAATTTTAATCCACTTTTAAGTCTACCAACCCTCTGATTCCTCTGGATTTGGAAGGTCTTGTCCAAAAATTAATTACGGATGAGGATAATTCCTTCTTGTGTGGCATCCCAGAGGAGAATGATGTAAAGGATTCTTTTTTAAGATTGGCTCCATAAAGGCCCCAAGGCCTGATGGTATGTCCTCTATCTTTACAAAACCTTTTGGCACATCATGAAAGACGATGTGGTGGCCACTATCAATAGCTTCTTACAGAGGAGGGGGGTGTCCTCTTGAAAAATCTTAACCACACAAACCTTGCTCTTGTTCCTAAAATCTCTAGCCCCATCACTACAAATTACTTTCAGCCCATAAGTATTTGAAACGTCATTTATAAAGTCATCTCCAAAATTCGTTCAAATCGCCTTAAGCCTCTTCTGGGGAAAATGATAAGCCCCATGCAGTCTGCGTTTGTCCCTGGAAGACTGATTCAAGAGAATAGCATTGTGACTCATAAAATTTTGCATTCAATGAAAAACAAAAGAGTGAAAGAAGGCCTTATGGCATTGAAAATCGATATGGAAAAACCATATGACCTCGTTGAATGGCCTTTTGTGATGGCGGTCTTGAAAAGCTTTGGTTTTAGCAATGTCTGGTATAATTGGATTCGTCAGTGCATCTCTATTGTGTCGTTCTCTATTCTTATCAACAGACTCGAGCTCAGGTTTGGGCAGACAACAATTAACTTAAGCTGAGCTAGGGCTAGGTTAATCTAGATCAAGCTCAAGTCTGGGCAAAAAGTAACTTTAGTTGGGTTAGCGCTAGGTAATCGAGCTCAAGCTTGGGTCTTAGCTGACACTAATGAACTTGCATTGGGCTATAGGACCAAGTTAATCGGGCTCGGAAAGACTTTACTAAAACACGGGTTGAACTCGGACACACCTAAATTCAAGTGCAGACTTCCCTAGTTGCAGCCCTACTAAGCCAATTAATGAATGCAAAATGCCATTTTCTCTAAGCCAAACATGTGTTCTGCCATCACTACAATGCCAAATACTATAATTTGACATCATTGCTTCAACTAAACATATATTCTCCAAACAGTCGTGTCATTTTTTAGGCATATTGGCTATTCATGTTGTATATTAGGCAGTGTGTTTTGTACATTTATCCATTGAATGATTGACAAACGTTATTGCAAATGTTTTTAAGAGGAATGATAGAAGGTGCATTGGAAAAACTCTAAGCTGCATGTTTCTCATTGTATCGCCCAACATACACACGTACATACACATGTATATACATGTATATGCACACATATAACACAGTTCATTAGTATATTTCCACTAAGGGGCATATTCGAATCATTTCTCAAATGTTCTTACGGAAGCCATACATTTTAGCCTATTTAGAATAGTTTGAAGGATTTTAAAGTTTTAAAAACACGTTTTGGCTAAGCATGATGCTAGAAGCAAATTAAGGGTTTTGATAGTTTTTTTTTTTTAATTCCCACTGTACTCACGTGGTTGCAATAGAAAAACACTCAATTCCAAACCAATCAAACTCCTCGCATATGTATAGTTTCCAAACACAAATTCAAATGCAAAAGACTGGCTAAGCCAAATGGAACCAAAGTATAATAGTGATCAAGGACTAGGAAAAGTTATAACATTGTACAATTTCGTCCACAAAAACATGGATGAGATAAAAAGAGGAGGAGACTAGTCTTCAATCCAGGCCGTTGACCACTAAGAAAACATGGATGACCTCAGCCAATCATATTCTATACCTAAAGATTACATGTGATCAAGAAAGAACAGAATCAAATTTAATATTAGGTTTTTGCTGTGCAGATGATGAAGTGGGGTATCCTAGGCCAAAAAACACAACATTTATATTTATGTAGTGGAAGTCCTTGTAAAAAGTTGGGTATATATCTAATTGAAAAGTATACTATGTAGGGTTCACCTTCGCTCTTCCTTTCTTTTATTTATTTATTTTGTCTTTGAGATGTTGAGTCCCTAAACCTTTTATTGTTCCAATATGTTTTTCAAGTTCATTTATACATGGAGTGGGTTAGCTGAAATGTTACAGTACCTTTGGTTTTAGATAACTATAGATCTGAAGAGACATTAAACATTTTTATCTTCTATATATATATATATATATATTCTTGTTTGGTAAGTTAAGTTTTTTTTTTTTTTTTGTTGATCGAGTGTCTCATAAACTAACCACCTTTAACTATAAAAAAAATAGAAGATTGAGACAGAGAGAGAGAAAGAGTCTGCCCTCAGCTCTTGGGGGTCCTAGGCGATCTTTTCAGATGGACCCGGCTATAGATTAACACGAATTACCAGTTGTTTCCTTCACCGCTGTCACCCCTTTTTCTCCTTGGTCGTAGTCGATCTCCATTTTGGCTCCAACTGGGTTGCGGTTTTGGGAACAACACAAGGTTATGTTTGGGATAGGATCTTAGGGACTAAGGCAACTAACTAGGGCCTAGGGGTTATTTAACTTCTTTTTCTCTGGGCTAGGGTGTGTATGGGTTGAAGTACTAATACTTCTTGTCCATTTGAGAATTTTGGGGGCCATAAAAAATTTTAATTTTGGGGGCCTAACTCCCATGCAATGACCTTTTTGGAGACAAAGTAGGGGCTAAAAAGTCAATTATTATTTTTTGTAAATTTTGAAAGATTAGAGGAGGTTTGAAATAAAATATTCATATTTATTGCTGGGAATCTACATCAGCATGAGTCCATTAATTACTTCTTGGGTACATCTATAGTACATTCTAATTTTGTAATCTAGCATTTTGATTTTAAGGTTGAGTGGTAGGGGCAACCAATTATGAAAATTAGGTAGATAAGTGTCACTACTCTATTTCAATATGGTGGTTCCTTGCGCACTATGTTCCTCACTTGCATGAGTGGAATGCTTACTCTTAAGATAAACCGGGCCCACTGAATGCTCAACTTACATGTGTTTATGAATGGAAAATACTTTTGCTCACCCAAAATTTGGTACACCAATGCTCACCCAAACATCCTATTGGCCAATGCAGTGGGGCCCAGGATTAAACAATATTAAACAACATTTCTTTAATCCTGGACCCCACTGCATTGGCCAATGGGATGCTTGGGTGAGCATTGGTGTACCAAATTTTGGGTGAGCAAAAATGCTCTCTTATGAATGTGTTTGTTTGTGTGTGTATTATTTTTATTTTTATTTTTCCCTGGTTGCCTTTTCTTTTGTCCACTCTTCATATGAAGATTCTATAATAAGATTAAGATTAATATCTTACAACTATGGATTTTATGTTTTCCACCGATCTAATTCTCTGCATCTAAGATTATCTCGAGCTGTATAGTTAAAAGGGTTTTTTTTTTACTCCCTCAAATTTGTCGTTTTGACCAATATATTTTCCTCCAATGGACCAGTAGCCAAAAAACGAGTCTAGCTACTTCGGGGATCCATATTTGTAGTTGATGAAGAGAGAGAGAAAGTAGCCAAATTTTGAAGAAACATTCTAACTATTAGATTGCGACCAAAATAATGTTTATAGCGTAAATTGTATTCAAATATTAAAATCTACTAATTAAAGTGACTATGAACCATTAGAGACACTTGGGCGTTTGGATGTCTTTGAGTGGATTAGACAATAAATTCATCTTAATTAGACTAATCAAGAGATTAATGAACCCTCCCCTCCTAGATTCTCAAAATCTAAATTATTTAATTAAAATAGACTAATAGCCTCGTACAGGATTAGAGAATCAAAGGCTAAATGAAAACCGATCTAAATGCAATGTTATTAAATGGGCTATACTTTTATGCTGGCTGTCATATGACTGATCATAATGAATGCGCCGCGCCCTACATTTACATCATGAAAGCTACACACATTGGTGGTAGAAATTAATTATAGATCAAGTTTTGTTGATATGCATTTGTCAATTACTTGCCTCAATTTGAATCGTTTCCAATGGCCTATTTGGGCAACCATTGATGTTGGATGGTGCATTTCATGCTTTGTAAAGGATTTCAATGTGATAAATTGATAATGAACATATTTCATCAACCTTTATCTTAAGAGTATTTTGTAATCCCACAGAATGTAAAGCAGTGGCTGAAATGGCAATTGCATAATTAGAAGGGAAGATCCTAAGATTCTGGGGTGGATCTACGTTTTGGGGAGGCGGGCTCAAGCCCACCCCAGATTTTTGCCAAATTGTAGATTTGCATTTCAAAAAAAATTATAGTTAAGCCTGTTTGCTATAGTTTGTGCGGGCGTGCCAGAGCTAAATGAGCTCAGTGTGTGCAAACTAATTTCTTATGTGCTTGTGTGAGTGATACACAAGGCTTAGAAATTTGACTTCTAACAGAGTGATTATGTGAGGTGAGTAAGAAAGTACCCTAACCAAAAGTTCTATGGCAGTACTGAACCGCACAAGCCAATTCGTGAAGCGTTACCAGATAAAGAATCACAAACAATTAATAAAATATGAAGATATTTCATTAAATGTGTTTGGAAAAAACAGTAACAAGAAAACCAAATAACAGAATCAGAACAGGCTCCAATTGCTCAACAGGAAGGATGAAAACAAAAAATAACAAAGAGGACAGACCTATTGCTAATAAAGCTAAGAACACAATAATGCATGGTTGAATGCTCTGAATGCTGTTTCAAGAATGACGCGGAGTACCCTGCACGATTGCCCAGCCTTCATATTTATAGCAGCCTTTAGGAAACTCTAATATGGCAAGGACTCCTTGAATTATGCCCCGAGCAAGATATAGATGGCAAATCCTTCCCAATCTCAAACTATTTCCTTGCCTTTATCTTGATTGAATCAATCTCCAATATCCTCAGGATTGACTCTCCATCTCCAGCTGGATATGACCAGATTCATTCCTAAATGGACTCTGCTTCCTTAATTTTAGGATAATGACAGCTAGAGATAGAACCGCCTAACCAATTCATCGGTCTGTCTTACTAGCCAGCTGTCATGTCTATGAGCCTGATGACGGCTATATGCATGCTTTCGACCAATCGGGCTCAAACACTAGCCAGTGCTTACTTATTCCAAAAATGGTACACGATCGCTCGGTGTTCTACTTCCATCACCTATCGGGCTCCACCAGACTTTGACTCTATGTCTCATCCTTTTGAACCACGTGATGTTGACTTCTCAAGCCCGATTGGTCTTCACAACCTCAGGCTGGCCAATTCCAAACGAATCCTAGGCTGATAAGAAGAGCTCGTCCAGGTCCGAGCAAACACTTCAACCAGTTAGTTCCCTGCCCACTCCAATTCATTCGAGCTTAAAAGGCCTAGGCGATTTTTGGGTACAAACAATTGCCCCCCAAAAGGTCCTATCAAGCGTCCCGCCCTGTTTGATGTGACGTTTTAAATTTTGAAAGTTGCCACATGTCCACCATGCAGAGTTTGTCGAATCTCGAGAATCCCACTAGTCACTCCCCATTTAATGCTGAAATGTAGAAAACGATGCAAATGATCAAGCCCTCTCACTTTTCTAGATCATCTTCATCTTCCCCTCTCTCTCTCTCTAGAAGCAACATCCAGAACTTCTCTCTCTCTGTCTCTCTAGAAGACCATATTTTCTGGCGAACAAGTTCCATCACCACCCACTGAATGGCTCCCAAAGTGGCTCCAACGGCGTCATCGAAGTCCAAGAAATCATTCTTGGATGCCCCTCCTCCACAGAACCGGTGTAGGGAGGTTCATCAACTAGCCAAAACCCATGCCTCCGCCATTTCCATTGACTGTTTAACTAACTATTGCACTTCCAATGGTACATCGGTGGCACCTTGCCTGGGTACAGTATTTCGCGACGACCCCCCTTCAACCCTTACTTCTCCCTAGTGGCCAATGAATCGTTCCTTTAACTTCCATCCCACTAGAGCAAAGTATGGACTACCACCCATCCAATCAGGGGTTGGTCCACACTTGCTGCAGACTGGGACAAATGGGTTACAAGGGTTTCTGCCTCAAAGGCCGAGCTATGGAAACGGACAGGCATCTATGATGCCATCATGCTCAGTCGGTCTAGACTAGAAATAGACCAATCTCTCTTCTTCCTTGCCCTTCTCTTTTGGTCCTCCTACAATGGATTTTTATTTCACTGTGGTCTGATGGGATCAAGCATCAAGGATATAAACTACTTGCTCGGGCTTCACCCACATGGATAGGAAATCATTCCAGGTCAACTAGCTTTTCCTACCCCAAACAAGAGTCCGTTGGAGATGGGGTCGTGTCTTACAAGCCTATCACTACTTACGGGGGTTTCTTGGCCGCTTCTATGGGCACCCGTGTTCGACGCTGAACACACTGCCTTCCTCATTTACTGGCTGAACAAGCACCTCTTCTGCTCAGCCAGTCAAGCCATAACAAAGGAATACACCACTCTGGCCATGGCTCTAGCGTCTGGTAAACCTCTGGCTTTGGCCACTATTGTTTGGGCACACCTAGTCCGAAGTGTGACTGACTTTGTTCATTCGGGCTTTAGTTCTGGTGGAAGCCTGATCTAGATACTCCAGCTCTGGTTGTACTCTTACTTCCTAGAATTCCAGCCCGCTACCCATCAGCTAGCTGACATTCCAATTTTTGTTGTCCATTATATAGACGTTGCTCCTTCTTCTCATACTTTTGAGGATTATTTTACATTTTTCTATGAAGGATGCTCTACTCGCACTCTCCCTCTCTTTATCCCTTTTTTTCTTTTCAATTTTGGTCATTCCTCTTAACTTTCCAATAGCCTTACTAACTGGGGCCCTGGCACCCAAATCACTTATAACGAGGTCTTCTCTAGCTACTTAGTGGCTAGAGACATTATATTCAGCCCGAGCATCCCTTCAAGCAACAACATGTGTGTGGTTGAGTATTACTCGCTCCTCTCTACACCCGTCAGTTTGGGCTATTGTAGCTAGTCCCTATCCTTCTGGCCATTACTGTGAACGTGGACTAGGTAGAACGAGGCTTGATTGTGAGTGATGAGCAAGTAAAGAAAATAAAAGAACGATTGAACATGTTAAAAGCAGCATTCACCTTCAAGCCAATCTCAGCCCGACCAGTTATTTCTGAAGTGTTTGAGAAGTGGTGGTCCGATCAAATATTCCAGAGCACCGCTTCTGAGGTGCTGCTTCAATTCGCTATATCGATCATCGAGGCCGACGAACCCATTGCTACATTGGCTGCGACATGCAAAAAATAACCAAGCAAGAGATCAGCCCCCAAAAAGACAGCGGGTAAAGAGCCGGCCAAGAAGAAAAAAATTGCACATCCGTCTGCTCAGGTATTCTACCTCTCTATCCCTTTTATACTATCTGATAATTCTTATTCCTCATTCTAACACTCTTCGGTTTCATTTTAGCTGAGAGACGAGGATTCTGAGGAGGAGATACTGTCAGTCGGGCAGACCTCTCGGACACCAATAGCCTAACTGCAAGTTGTACCATCTCCTATTCTAGTTCCTACACCCACTGAACGGGCGGAGGATGTTCTAGAAAAAGTTGTTGAGAGGGAACCGATTCCTATCTGGGTCATTCCTCCCTTGACTTCTTCAGATGGAGATGATGATGCTGACCTTATTGTAGGGTTTGTACCAAAATAAGTGGTTCTTTCCTCTAGTAATAAAGACTTGGCTGGAGACGATGCCACCCTGGACACAATTGGGGGCAAAACTAGCCTATCTGTTGAGCACGTGTTGGAATGGGCCAGTGAAGGCGATATGATCGATCGGTCTGACCTTGCTGCAATGACCAAATCGATCGTGGAAGATGTGGATGAGACTGTTGCGGCAGATATCCGGACTTCTACTCATCCGTAGGAATCAACCCTGAGTAGTAAAGACAGAGCTCCAACACCCGACTCGATTACTGAAGCAGACATTTAGCCTGGAGTAGGCATGGGCGTTGGAGTTCTGGTAAAAGAAACTACTATGGTCCCTCCTCCTATGCCATACCAACAATCACTCCAAGTTCCAGTTCCATAGCCCAGTAGTGAGGATGTTGCATCACAAGACGTATCAGCCTCTACGTCATTACCTACCTAGGTGTGGATACCAGCATTTTGGGCCCACTTGTTTTAAAACAATTTTCAAATACAAAGAGTCACCACTTAATTTTTAAAAGGAAAATTAAGAAACTATTTTAAAAGAAAATCGATCTTTTGTGAACCAAAGTTAAACTGGGTCCGGGGTTTATGGAATAAGAGGAGAAGGAGCCCGATGGGCTAAAACACCCCCTCTGATCCTATCTCATGATTGGCCTCTACTCAATATCCTTTTTAATCAAATTATTAATCTAAGCATGCCCTCAACTAATACATATGTATAAATATACATCACAACAGCATATTTTAAAAGGGTGTAAGATTGCTAACGAGAAAAGACATACAAAATCATGTATTTCAAGTAGCAAGCAAAATGATATGCAAATAGGAAATTAGGAAACTTACTCGAGATACCAGCCGCGAATATAGAAACGTGCAATGCATACAAAATAGAAATCCTAAGAAAAGGTCTCTAATCACATATATACATAGGGCAAAAACCTAGTCTAAGGTGTCGCGCATGGAGTCGAAAAATCAATAAAATGAATAAGTAAAATAACTAGAGGAAGGTTTGAGAAATTGTACCTCAAAAGAGCTACAAAACAAAGGGTTAGTCCACATGATCTGAACAAGATATCAAATAATCAATCCTAAACTTCTAGCTTAAATCCATCAAAAAGAGGAGGAATTGTCATAACTATGAATTCCTTTCAACTAGTTAGAACCGTAACATCTCTATAGATGTACAAGTCTCAACTAGGAGCCAATATAATGTCCATATAGAGATGTCATAGCCCCGATATGATCATAAGGAACCCCTAGCCATGTTCAATTACGTTCAATTAAGTGCAACTTAGACCAAAAAAGAGTTCCACTCATAAGTAACAATATGTATGAATGAATGCATGATCATGAGCTATGAGATATTCATTAGTTTGGATCATTTAGCCTCTGGATTTAAGCTTAATTGACATTACTTAAGACATGGTAGAAGTCCTAGGACATTAGGAGTCAATTAGATTGGAGTTATTCAAGGTTTATCAAAACTGTGATAGAATTGTAAGAATTACAGAGAGCAGACTAGACTTTCAAAAATAGAATTAAAATATTCCCAACTGTCGGATCTCAATGATTTTTGAGTATGTTGTGCCTTTATGAGTCTAGTTTCTAATACAAAAAGAAAATCAAAGATCTAATAGTTGAATCTCAAGGAATAGGGTCATAACCAGACATCACTCAGAAATTTTCAACTCTCTGTCTAGAGTTTTTTGTATGATTTTCTAAAAATAGTAAAAAAAATCAGAAACACTTTGACCTTTTTAGGGTGCTTTCCTAACACATTGAACTACCTTGAAAAATTTATTTGAGGTCGAGAAAGCTTGATTAAAGCTCTGATTTACCCATTTTAAAACGAACTTACTATTCTGAAATTTTGGATAGAGAGAAACGTACTCACGAATCATGAAGCCTAACCATCCTAAATATAAAAGTCCATCAAAACAAAAATTCTAGTGATACACATATGGGTTATGAACACTCTCCAATTGGTCTCATCCAATTCTAATGGACCATGATTTAATAAAAAATCTTTGATCGTAGTTGGTTAATGGATTCACAGCACCATTGTTGAATTGATGTTCATAACTTAAACCATACTTGATCTATAATTCTATGAAGAATCTAGATCAAGCATGATTATGACTCATTATTGAACTACAATATGGATTCATGGATTTAGTCTTAGGGAACATCATTCTAGATCTCAAATGTGAAGATCTAGCAAGAGGACCCCAAGGTCTTACTCAATCCTATGAACCTTGAATACTAGGACACATTTGATTTTAACTAAACCCTTCATCTAATTTCCCTCTCCAACATATGATCCTTGAGGAATAAGAGTTTACTTTATTCAAGTCTCCTCCCAAGTTGATGGTCATTCGAGACTAGATATGACCAAACCAATAAGAACCTAAGAGAGATTTCTATGAGATTTTAAGTTGGGGTGGTCCAAGTCATGAATAAGACTTGAAACTAACCAACTATGTATGAATATAACTATGATCTACCTTATTTCCACATAAATCATAAGATCATAGAGAATAAGGGATCAATTATAGAATAAACTAATGAGATATTGAAGGTCTCATGAATCTCTAAAAAAAAGAAAAAAAAATCAAAGTTTATTTGCAAACCCAAATCAAGAATACTTTTACAAATTAGTTTCATCTTAAACTCAAAACCTTATTTAGATCCAAACTAATGAAAGAAGATGAAATTCAATCACAATTCTTAGTGGTGTGTGATGAAATGAGGTAGGAAGAGAGGTTTTGAAAACGTGTAAAAGTCCTAGATCTATGAATTGTGATTGAATTATATATAATAAGTATAGGAATAAGGATTTAACCTCGAGATCTTTTCAAGATTTGATTGATTTTGGAGAGATCCAAGCCTTACAAGCAATGCTCTTCTTCTTCTTCCTTGAAGCTTCAAGGTTCTTCAATGGAGATTTGAGGAATTTGGGTGAGTTGGGTAACATTTATATGGGGTTTTGGGGTTTCTCTTTCTATATTTCTCTAAGAACAAACTTCATCTTCAAAATTCAGCCTCTCTCTCTAAGATTCAAGTCTCTCTCTCTAGATTCAAGTCTCCAACCTCTCAAAATGAGAGAAAATGGAGTTTTTATAAACTTTCATTATCTTAGGAGCTAAGATAAGGGTAGATAGGTCAATTAAGGATGGTGGGAGGATGGTTTGCATGACCTAGGAGTAGTAAACACGTACACAAAAAAGGGCATCATTTGGTGCATTCATTTGGTCAAAGATTGAAAATTAATTTTGACTTAAAAATGCAAATTAGCCCAGCCCGGCACTCAATGAAGATGAAACGGCACTCGCTGAGTGCCCGAACGTCACTCAGTGAGTGCCGCAGCGGCATTCACTGACTGCTGTTCGGGCACTCTGAGTGCCGCTGCACAGTAGTTCAGCACTATTCGTAGCAATTCAACACCTTAATTTCATTTCATGTCGTTTAATTTATGTATTTACTTAAGACATTAAATGTAATTAAGGAAACACCCCCCATTTGGATTCAATAAAATATCTAAAAAATCAAAATCCTTAAGGAAAAAAGTCAACTCTCCCTCCGAAGGTAAAATTTCCAATTTCCTGCACAATTCTTCTTAAAGACCTTCTGATTTCTCAATATTCCCTTTCATTTAAAAATTCTTAAAAATCATTTCTAGCAAAAGGGAGACCGAATGAACAATTACCGGGACTTTTCAAATTGAAATTCAAAATTTTACGATTGACTCCTTTTTGACTTGTTGACTTTTTATTAGGTCAATTGTTGACTTTTTTCGGGATTCATGCTGAATTTCTCTCCTTTTGAAAATGGTTTTAAGATGCTCCAAGGACAATGCCGTGTTTCTATACGTGTTCCAAACTCATGGTCTACAAGGTGACGGGTAGATGAGAATTTTGGTCTTTTTGGCTGAAAAGGGCAATTTTGAACTG
Organism: Hydrangea macrophylla; assembly: GCA_033977485.1. Taxonomy (NCBI): domain Eukaryota; kingdom Viridiplantae; phylum Streptophyta; class Magnoliopsida; order Cornales; family Hydrangeaceae; genus Hydrangea; species Hydrangea macrophylla. The sequence goes on along the minus strand of CM066984.1, from coordinate 77,640,510 downwards.
AGATTCTTCTAGGAAGAGAATTAGATTGCTTGTAAGAGTCTTGATTTCGACGATACATATTCATCATTGATCTCCAGAGGTAAATCCCCCTAAGTTTAATAGTTCGGTCAAATTTGGGGTGTCTACAGTTTGCCTCTCCTTGGTCGAGCTTATGAAGCAACGCGCATCATAAGTGAATGTCGAAGCCTATGTGAAGACAAGCCTTTGACCGGGCTATTGAACTTAGATAAAAATAAAATACGTTGCAAAAATATTCGCGGAGACGGTCGGTGTTGGTCGTGCTCGATGGTGAGCTGCCTACGTATCCCATCGGGAATCAGACCAAGACGTAGTTCGGGTAAGGGACAACACTTAAGCACAAATAATCACATGGATGAATACACCTATCCTATTGTGATGCACATGCTCAAGCAGTGCTTTCAAATGAAATGAAAACAAACCTGACCATGCTAGCGTTATGCTTGCCCTATTTCATGCTTTTACTACATGATGTATGATGCATAATGCGATAACCAGAGATAATCACCAAAGGTTGCTCGATGCAAATTTATTACAAGGACCAAGAATGATTGAAATGGGATGCGCTTCGCATCTTATAATCCGGTGTCTTCCAAGAATCATCTAATTGACTGAGATGCACTTCACGCCTTATACCCCGGTGTCTACGAAGAATCATCTGATTGACTGAGATTCAATAAAAATATCTAAAAAACATCGCCCCATTTGGATTCAATAAAAATATCTAAAAAAATTAAAATCCTTAAGGAAAAAAAATTGACTCTCCCTCCGAAGGCAAAATTTCCAATTGCCTACACATTTCTTCTTAAAGACCTTTTGATTTCTCAATGTTCCCTTTCATTTAAAAATTCTTAAAAATCATTTTTAGCAAAAGGGAGACCCTATAAACAATTACCGGGACTTTTAATCTTGAAATTTGAAATTTTACGATTGACTCCTTTTTGACCCATTGACTTTTCACTGGGTCAATTGTTGACTTTTTTCGGGGTTCATGCTGAATTTATGTCCTTTTGAAAATAGTTTTCAGATGCTCCGAGGACAATGTTGTGTTTTTATAAGTGTTCAAAACTCATGGTCTACAAGTTGACGGGTAGATGAGAATTTTGGTCTTTTTGGCTGAAAAGTGCAATTTTGAACAGAGATTCTTTTAGGAAGAGGATCTGATTGCTTGTAAGAGTCTTAATTTCGACGAGACATATTCATCATTGATCTCCAGAGGTAAATCCTCCTAATTTTAATAGTTCAGTCGAAATTGGGGTGTCCACAATTTTCCCCTCTTCAGCAGAGCTTGTGAAGCAACGCGCATCACAAGTGACTGTCAAAGCCTGTGTGAAGACAAGCCTTTGACCGGGCTATTGAACTTAGGTAAAACTAAAATGCGTTGCAAAAATATTCACGGAGACGGTCGGTGTTGGTCGTGCTCAATGGTGAGCTGCCTACGTATCCCATCGGGAATCAGACCAAGACGTAGTTCGGGTAAGGGACAACACCTAAGCACAAATAATCACATGGATGAATGAACCTATCCTATTGTGATGCACATGCTCATGCAGTGCTTTCAAATGAAATAAAAACAAACCTGACCATGCTAGTGTTATGCTTGTCTTATTTCATGCTTTTACTACATGATGTATGATGCGTGATGCGATAACCAGAGATAATCACCAAATCTTGGTCGATGTAAATCCATTACATAGACCAAGAATGATTGAATTGAGATGCGCTTCGCGTCTTATGGCCCGTTGTCTTCCAAGAATCATCTAATTGACTGAGATGCACTTTGCGCCTTATACCCCGGTGTCTTCCAAGAATCATTTGATTGACTGAGATGCGGTTAACGCCTTATACCCCTAGTGTCACTAATAATCTATACTGATAACTTCATAATATTCTATGATGCTTCACGGTATTTCACAGTGTTTAACGGTACTTCATGGTGGTCTATAGGTGGTGACTTATTCCAACAATCAAAATTTATTTGCAGTGTTCAAAATTTATTGACTTATTCCAACATTCAAGATCTCTTCGTAATGACTTATTCCAACAGCCAAGGCGGTTTCTAGATAATGACTTATTACAACAGCCAAGATCTCATCGTAATGACTTATTCCAACAACCAAGATGGTATCTAGATAATGACTTATTCCAATAGCCAAGACGGTATCTTAGATAATGACTTGTTCCAATAGTCAAGATCTCTTTGTAATGACTTATTTCAGCAGCCAAGACGATATCTTAGATAATGACTTATTCCAACAGCCAAGATCTCTTCGTAATGATTTATTCTAACAGCCAAGACAGTAACTTAGATAATGACTTATTCCAACAGTCAAGATCTCTTCGTAATGACTTATTCCAACAACCAAGATGGTATCTTAGATAATGACTTATTCCAACAGTCAAGATCCATCTGCATTGACTTATTCCAACAACCACGATCTCTTCGTAATGACTTATTCCAACAGCCAAGACGGTATCTTAGATAATGACTTATTCCAATAGTCAAGATCCAATTGTATTGACTTATTCTAACAATCAATCATTCATCCTCATTAACTTATTCCAACAGTAAAATCTCTTCATAATCATCTGATGCTTAGTCTTAGCAAGGCTTTAACTATCTCTACAATCATCGGGTCAATTTAATTGACCAACACTTGGCTCAGCAATTTTCAGACTATACTCTGCTATTTCAACTGGATGTCACTTGACTCGGTGAGGCTCAATCGATTTTTCAAACAATACCGATGATTTCATATTCAACTTGGCTGATGTTGCAGTTTGACTAATGCAGTAATAGTGTTCGAAACTTCTGCTCGTATACTCCTCTGAATGCTTTCAAAGATTTAATAATTTTATTTTAAAAACTCATTATTAATCACTTCAAACCCACACAGTTGAGATCGTAAAAGACTCGATGACTGATAGATATTGACATTGGAGGACAAACACACTTGACGCCAAAACAAGAATTTTGAGGAAAGAACTCAACTTGCCATGATTTCATGCACTTTTGTTATGCCTGATGTATCTCATTACTTATCATGTTCTCTTCTCATCTTACCGTGATAGTACTCAACTGATAAAGTTATGCTTTTAAAAATGTTTTCCCATTGATCTAATCAACATTTTGGTTTTTCCAAAGTGTGCTTCAAATTAGTGTCTTAGCTTAGAGAATAAAAGACGTTTCATTCCAAATCTTTTCTAAAACATACTTGACGACTTAGGACTTGCCCTTACTTGAAAAAGGTATTGGCAAATGAAGTCTGCCCCTAGTTTTCAGGGGACTTGGTGGCTTACTGTTAGGATGAATGGGACTTTTGGGCAAATACAGCTTGCCTCTACTTTGAAGATGTGATAGAGATCACACAAACTTATCTCAATGGGTTTTGAAAACATGGTGGCACACAGATATCATAAGTGTGTTTGCTCATAGCTTAGAAGTAGTCATCATGAATAGGGTGGGGTGAGGTAGATGTCCTAATACTGATGGGAAAACAAAGTTTGCTCCTGGTTTGGCAATACGAATGTGACTTTAGGAAAATGCGAGTTTGACCCTAGTCTGAAAGAATTGTGCAAAGGTTGGTATTTACGGACCGAGAAGCAAGTGAGGCTTGCCTACTTATCCCTGAGTGGGAATCAGGTCCAAAGTAGTTCGGACAAGGGTTAAAAGAAAATTATGTAACATGGCAAGGATGTTGACCGAACTGGATAGGTTGCCTACGTATCCCCAAGTGGGAATCAGGTCAAGCGTAGTTCAAGTACTTTGGAGGTCTTGAAAGGAAAGGGCTTAAAGAATTGGTGGGCATTTTAAGCCATGTTGCCATTTGAGTGCGGGTCACTTGTGGTAGCTCTTGTGTATGATTATGAACTACTTCTCCCTTTTATTTTATCTTTTCTCTTTTTTTTTTTTTTGGTGGTTGATTATTTTCACCTTTTCACTGGCCAGTCCCTCTCAAGATACATCGTGTTTTGATTACACTCTCATATACTTTTAAAATAATATTAACCCTTCAAATTTTTCTTTGTTTACTTGGGCTTATTCAAAGATACCTCTTCACTTGTTTTGGTCCATTTACCCTCTAAATATCTCACTGATGCTTTCAAAATTCTATCTTCAAACTTTTTTTTTTGCTTAGCACAACTCAAATCCCTGAGATAATTCATATGATAATGATGTTCATTGAAGCATTCATGAATTATCAATGTTTTCCATTCACTCTTCACCTTTTTTGATATTTTTTTTCATTCTCTTCCTCTCATCATCTCTTATCATTTTGACTGGCTAGGATCCGGATTTTGAATCAACATGCATTTTATTTATGTTCTAACTTTGTTTAGGTGCCCTTTCGGGTTTTCATACTAGCGAGCCCCCCGCCCCCCCCCCCCCCCCCCCCCCCCCCCCCCCTTTTTTTTTTTTTAGAAGAAGTTCATTTGAAATGCTTGGCTACCACCAAGGACAGAGTCTGTATGACTTTCAATTGGACAATTTTGCATGGCTTTCAATTGGATTGGGTTTATACTTTTAGGCTTAGTTGGCCTTCAAATGGGTAGAAAAGGGATTTAGACAAGTCCCAAGCTACTATCAAGTATGTCTTTTTAGGATTTGAGCAAAAGCATCTTTAAATTCTTAAAGTAAGACAAATCAATTCTTAGCTTTCTTCAGTGTGAGTACAAAATTGACTTCGATCTTTTTAAGATTCTTTCTGATGCAAAAATTCATTAATAGAGTAATTTCAACAATAATTTAAGATGCGACATTTTCAGCTCAATGATTCATCCACTCATGACTAAGAGCATTAGATTAAACAAAATGCGATTTCATTCCAAGATTAGAATTATATTACTCGATATAGACTCAGTACAACTCGATGACAGATAGATAGTCTCAATCACAAGACTAAACTTGAAATACACGGAACAGACTCGACTTGACCCGACTTCATTTCACCTAAAATGGAGTGTCTCTGTGACTTGCTTATTTTCTTTTTTTCCTTTTCTTTCTTTTTCTTTCTTTTTTTTTTCAATAAAAGCATCCATGTTGGTTTCAACAGCAGCTATTCTAAATATCATCACTTCACCGTCTCATCCCAGGCTCGTCTGGTGTAATGATCCCTTGCTCAATTAAATCTTGAATTTTATGCCTCAGCCTCAAACAGCGTTCAGTATCATGTCCATGCCCTTGATGGTAAGCGCAATACTCATTCACATTATATCTCGGCGGGATGGGGTCAAGTATTGGCCTTGGATCCAACTTCTCCAAGTATCCCTCTTCTAACATTCTCTCCAATGCCAAGCTCAATGGTATATGCAAATCAGCAAACACCCTATGCTCTCTTGATGAGCCACAGTTGGACCTTGATTGATTGTTTCTCATAATAGAAACATTTTGACATTGGCCTTGTCGCTGAATTAATCTTCTCAATTGGTTGAATGATGAATGAGATGCTAAAGGATTGACATCTAGCTCATGATGATTGTTCTGATACACCGGTGCCTTGGACTCATTTCCCAAATTATCTCTCGTGATTATCCCTTCTCTGATAGTATCTTCAATTCTTGTCTCCACATCGAAAAGCTGAGCAAAAGTGTTGATAGATTGGAACCCTATCCTTTCTTGGTAGACTGGCTGTAGGTTTTTCATCAACATTCTGATTTGTTCTTTTTCTAGTGGCCTTTGAACCATCCTCGCTGGCTTTCCTCTCCATCTACTCAAATACTCTATAAATGACTCCTTGTACTCTTGTCAGGTGATTTCCAGATCCCAGATTGTCACATCTATCTCCTGATTGTACTCATATTGAGCCATGAACAATTTGACCACTTCCTCCCATATTCTCGTCATGCTTGGTTCGAGCGCGAGGTGCCATGCCAGGGCGACTCCCATCAGCGTTTGTTGAAACAAGATAGTCATCATCGTGGTGCTCACGCTGCTAGGTTGAAAAGCCCCGATCCACATCCGTGCATGACTGCGAGGTTTACCCGTACCATCAAACTTGTCGAAGATTGGCATTTTGAAACTAACGGGTAATGTTTCCTTTACTCCTTCGTATAACCCCTCCAGCTCTAATAGGTAGGTATCGACTCCTTGCTCTTTATAGACTATCCTCTCTAGCTTTTCCACCTTCTCGGCCATTACCCTTTCTTTCTCATTTTTCTCAGCTCTTTTCTCTCTCTGGATCATCATACCATTCCTCTTCTCTTGCAGCTAGAGGAGGAGGATCAACAACTTGTGGATTTGCTGCAGGAATCTGCCATTCCATTGTTTCCATCATTGTCATCATGTGACTCATATATTCTATTTGTTGCTCTACTATCGCACTCAACTCTGCTACTTCCCTATTATTTGTTTCTTGTGCCATCTCAGTGTTGATTGTTTGTCTTCTCACTAGCCTTGCCGCAGAATCTCTAAACCATACTGTGCTCAAACTAAGTGCTATCTTGCCTAGAATCACATTTTATTTTAATCAATTTTTTATTTCAATTGAATCTTGATTTTGGTGTTTATTCATCCTTTCATTTTTATCTTTATTTCGCTGCAAAATGCTCGATGAGATGTTCATGAATGGTTCATCTGTCATACAGATGCAATGCAAGTGTGTATGTATGTCTAATATATATGCCAAAGAAAAGGAAATCCTATTCCTAACACATAAAACACATAAGCACATAAAATCCTCACCCATGTCAAGTGCGCAAACTTCTCCTTTCATTGTGATCCCTGCTACCTTTTCCAAGGTTGGATATTTTTGAAAAATTTTGAAATTCACTTGAAAAGTATTTCTTGGGTGATATGATTCTTTTGAAAACAATCCCCAAACATTTTGGATTTGTTTTTGAAAAATGGGGATGTGAAAATATCTTTCAACAAAAGATGATTGAAATAGAATTTTGTTTTGGAATTCATTTGAAAAAAATTTCTTAAGTTGGCGAAACTTTTAAAACACAACTCCCGAGAATTTTGGGTTCTTCCTTCGAAGATGAGAGTATGAAAATATACCTACACAAGAGTTGACTTGGAATTTTAATCAAGAAGTGGACTCCAAAGATTTTGAAAGAGAGATTGAAAACTTTTGGAATGAAGATGGCAAAAATATGTTTGCTTTCAAAGATGGATTTAAAATTCTTTTGGTAGAAGGATCACATGATTGGATTATCACCGTACTTTTCATGAATTTGGATACATACAAGATCAATGATGCTTAGCTAACAAGATATAAGAAGAGAAATCTTATAATCAATATTTGGCATGTTCCCAAATGTCGTGGGACATGAGAAGGAATTGCTAAAAGGTGATTAAAAGATTATACATCCTACATCAAGCAAGAATCATCATTATCTCAAATAATCCCTTCCAGACATACAAAACTCCCTAGCATATAATCCTAATCAAGAGTTGATTCCTTAGTTTTGAAAGGTTCTATAGAAACTACCATGCAAAGGCCGGGTTTTGATCGAATAAGGGACCCTTGACACACATCCGATAGGATGCTTTATATACCAACACATGGTACGAGATCAAGAGTGATCACACAGTCCCATGATGGCTTGGCCGACCGGGTTGCCCCAAGCATCCAAGGTCATAGTTTCGTGCAATCGACTGGCTAAACATGCAAGTGCAATGCAACGGGCACATAAAAAATTAATTAATTCGATTAAAAGGATGCTTTCAAGTCTAATCCTTGAGTGAACCCAAAATCAGAAATTCTGGTCTGCGAAACCAAAGATTCTGGGTTCGATCCCCAGCAGAGTCGCCAGATTGTGGATATTGCCTTTTGGGCCCACTTGTTGTAAAACAATTTTCAAATACAAAGAGTTGCCACTTAATTTTTAAAAGGAAAATTAAGAAACCATTTTAAAAACAAATCGATCTTTTGCGAAACCAAAGATAAACTGGGTCCGGGGATTATGGAATGAGAGAGGAAGGACCCCAGTAGGCTAAAACACCTTCTCTCATCTTATCTCATGATAGGCCTCTACTCAACATCCTTTTTAATCGAATTATTAATCTTAGCATGCCCTCAACTAATACATATGTATAAATATACATCACAAAAGCATGTCTAAAAAGAGTGTAAGATTGATAACGATAAAAGACATACAAAGCCGTGTATTTCAAGTAGCAAGCAAAATGATATGCAAATAGGGAATAGGAAACTTACCCGAGATCCAGCCGCAAATATAGAAACGTGCAATGCATAGAAAATAGAAATCCTAAGAAAAGATCTCTAATCACATATTACAGAGGGCAAAAACGTAGTCTAAGGTGTCGTGTATGGAGTCGAAAAATCAATAAAATGAATAAGTAAAATAAACTAGAGGAAGGCTTTAGAAATTGTACCTCAAAAGTGCTACAAAACAAAGGGTTAGTCCACATGCTTTGAACAAGTCAACTAGGAGCCAATGTAATGTCCATTTAGATATGTCATAGCCCTAATATGATCATAAGGAACCCCTAGCCATGTTCAATTAGGTTCAATTATGTGCAACTTTGACCTAAAATGAGTTATACTCATAAGTAACAATATGTATGAATGAATACATGATCATGAGCTATGAGATATTCATTAGTTTGGATCATTTAGCCTCTGGATTTAAACTTAATTGACATTACTTGAGACATGGTAGAAGTCTTAGGACATTAGGAGTCAATTAGATTGGAGTTATTCAAGGTTTATCAAAACTGTGACAGAATTGTAAGAATTACAGAGAGCAGACTAGACTTTCAAAACTAGAAATAAAATATTTCCAATTGTCATATCTCAATGATTTTTGAGTATGTTGTGCCTCTGTGAGTCTAGTTTCTAACACAAAAAGAAAATCAAAGATCTAACGGTTGAATCTTTATTTACCATTTTCCGAGAAAAAAAAAAGATTGAATCTCTAGGAATAGGGTCATGACCAGACATCACTCAAAAATTTTCAACTCTTTGTCCAGAGTTTTTGTATGATTTTCTAAAAATAGTAAAAAAAAAATCAGAAAAACTTTGATCTTTTTAGGGTGCTTTCCTAACACATTGAACTACCTAGAAAAATTTATTTGAGGTCGAGAAAACTTGATTAAAACTTTGATTTACCCATTTTAAAACGAACTTATTATTCTGAAATTTTGGACAGAGAGCAACATACTCACGAATCATAAGGCCTAACCATCCTAAATATAGAATTCCATCAAAGCGAAAATCCTAGTGATACACATATGGATTATGAACACTCTCCAATTGGTCTCATCCAATTCCAATGGACCATGATTTAATAAAAAAATCTTTGATCATAGTTGGTTAATGGACTCACTGCACCATTGTTGAATTGACTTCATAACTTAAACCATACTTGATCTATAATTCCATGGAGAATCTAGATTAAGCATGATTATGACTTATTATTGAAATATAATAAGGATTCATGGATTTAGCCTTAGGGAACATCATTCTAAGATCTCAAATGTGAAGATCTAGCAAGAGGACCCCAAGGTCTTAATCAATCCTATTACTAGGACCCATTTGATTTTAACTAAACCCTTCATCTAATTCCCCTCTCCAACATATGATCCTTGAGGAATAAGAGTTTACTTTATTCAAGTCTCCTCCCAAGTTGATGGTCCTTGGAGACTAGATATGACCAAACCCACAAGAACCTTAGAGAGATTTCTATGAGATTTTAAATTGGAGGGTTCATGTCATGAATTAAGACTTGAAACTCACCAAATATACATGAATATAACTATGATCTACCTTATTCCCACATAAATCATAAGATCATAGAGAATAAGGGATCAATTATAGAAGAAACTAATGAGACATTGAAGGTCTCATGAATCTCTAAACAAAAGAAAGAAAAATCAAAGTTTATTTGCAAACCCAAATCAAGAATACTTTTACAAATTAGATTCATCTTAAACCCAAAACCTTATTTAGATCCAAACTAATGAAAGAAGATGAAATTCAATCACAATTCTTAGTGGTGTGTGATGAAATGAGGTAGGAAGAGAGGTTTGAAAATGTGTAAAAGTCCTAGATCTATGAATTGTGATTGAATTATATATAATAAGTATAGGAATAAGGATTTAACCTTTAGATCTTCTCATGATTTGATTGATTTTGGAGAGATCCAAGCCTTATAAGCAATGCTCTTCTTATTCTTTCTTGAAGCTTCTAGGTTCTTCAATGGAGATTTGAGGAATTTGGGTGAATTGGGTAAGATTTCTATTGGGTTTTGGGGTTTCTCTTTCTATATTTCTCTAAGAACAAACTTCATCTTCAAAATTCAGCCTCTCTCTCTCTCAGATTCAAGTCTCTCTCTCTAGATTCAAGTCTCCAACCTCTCAAAATGAGAAAATATGGAGTTTTTATAGACTTTCATTATTAGGGGCTAAGATAAGGGTAGATAGGCCAATTAAGAATGGTGGGATCATGGTTTATATGACCAAGGAGTAGTAAACACGCATACAAAAAATGGCATCATTTGGTGCATTCATTAGATCAAAGATTGAAAAATAATTTTGACTTAAAAATGCAAATTAGCCCAGGCCGTCACTCAATGAAGATTAAACGGCACTCACTGAGTGCCAAACAACACTTAGTGAGTGCCGCAGCAACATTCACTGACTGCCGTTCGGACACTCTGAGTGCTGCTACACAGCAGTTTAGCACTATTCATATCAATTCAGCACCTTAATTTCATTTTATGTCATTTAAGTAAATGTCATTTAAATGATATGAGTGCTTGTAAGAGTCTTGAGTTTGATGAGACATATTCATCATTGATCTCTAGAGGTAAATCCCCCTACGTTTAATAGTTTGGTCAAAATTGGGGTGTCTACACTAGGTAATTTACCTTATGTTTGGGCTTTCAGGTTCTTTACATGGTTTCCAACTGCTAACTTGTGTTTTTGGTTTTCTTTATGCAGGTAGTTCCCTTAGGTCTTGAACTATTTGTTCCTTTTGATGAATTCTTCACCTATCTGGATTAGGGGGCGTTTCATCTGGGAACCTTTGAGTCCAAAGCTGCAAAACCCTCAAGCCTTCAACGGTTAAAGGACCTTCTTCTTGGGCTGGCTAATCATGACTTGACCGGGCTATCGTCTTTCGCCAAAGTTGATAATGCTTTGAGTACCCCTCTTGTTGATCGCTCAATCTCGGTCAGGCAACTCTCTTTAATGCAGGAGATCCAAGAACGGCTATCGGGCTGCCGTGCTATAGCGCAATCAGCCAGTATGATTCAAATAGAGGCCAAGGGTCATCTTTCCTCTCAGGAAAAGGCAGTAAAATTCCTCGAGGCGGCCAAAGCTAAGTATGAAGTTGGAAAAATGAAGCAGGTAGAAGTAGTAGCCCAGAACGCTTGGCTTCAGACAACTATTACCAAGCTTAGAGCTCAACTGGAGAAACTAGAGGCCGAGGTGGTGACTAATGATGCTTCCCTAGCCAAGATTGATGCAGCCTTGGCAGTAATCGGAGAGGATGCCAAAAAATGCAATGACCAATTCCAAGTTAACCTTCGCCCTTCTCGGACATGGTCTCAAAAACTTCACAAAGCCTAGCAGGACAGGGCAGGAGCAGAAAAGGTCTGGGAAGCCCTCAAAGAGAAACTTAGGACTTTTGAGTCAGCCTAGAGGCCGATTTCTGACCTCTGTACATGTATTATTATTATTATTATTATTTTGCGTAAGCACTTTGTAAGTAAGTTGTGCTCAGCCTTATTTAATATAATGCTACTTTTGGTCATTCAGGCTCATAATTAATAAGAAGCTCGTAATCTAACCTAGGATTCGGCCTATATTCTAAATCAATAGTCTCCCATAAAGTAGGATAATATGATTTTTAATATTGACCGTTTATCAACCTTATATGAACTTCCTCATCCAAATCACGCAGCTTGTATGCCCCACCTTGCTTGACCTAATGGACAATGAAAGGACCTTCCTAATTGACAGACCACTTACCATTTTGGTTGTCTCTGTCTCTAATAGGTAAACGGCCTTCCAGACTAAGTCCTCTGTGCAGAAGGACTTTTCTTTTACCCTCTTGTTGTATGCTCAGGCAGCCTGAAGTTTTTGTACCCTTAATGAGTCCAAGGCCATTAATCTCATCTCATCTCATCAAGTCCTTCCAACTCAGCTATCATAGCCTCAATATATTCAGTAGGCTCAAGCTACTTTTGTAAAGCTCTCTTGGCCGATCAGACTGTAACCTCCATAGGCAATATGGCATCATGCCCATAAGTCAACATAAATGGAGTTACTCTAGTGCTTGATCTCTTGGAAGTCCGATAGGCCTAGAGTTCTTCAGACAGTAACTTATCCCATTACTTGGAGTTTGCTTTTATCATCTTCTCAATAATTCCTTTGTGTATCTTGTTATATGACTCAGCCTATCCGTTCACCTAAGCATAGTACGGGGTTGTATTCAAGATGGTGATTCCCCTACTTTCGGCAAAGGCCTTGGTTTCTACTCCTATGAACACAAATCCTTGATTGGCCATAATAGTCTCAGGTAGGCCGATCACTAAATTAGGTTTTCTTCTATGAATTTTATCACTGTGGCCTGAGTTACCATCCTACATGGTGTCACCTTATCCCACTTTATAAAATAATCTGTGGCTACAATGATGAAGCAAAGTTGGCCTAAGGAAGGGGAAGAACTTTACCGATTGAGTCCATAGCCCATCCTTTGAATGGCCTTGGCTTTATTACGAGCTAGAGTCCCTTGGTTGGCACCCGTAGAATTGGGCCATGCTTCTGGAAAGCTTGGCACCCTTTGGCATAGTCGATACAATCCTTCAGCATTGACTGGCTAATGATAGTTGTACCTTCTTAAAAGCTACTTCATCTTGGTACCGGCCTGATGTACTCCATAAATTTCTTCATGGACTTTGACCATTACCTACATGGCCTGCTTTTTGCCTAAACACTCTAGTATTACATCATCCCTGATGGGTTTTTTGAACAACTCCTCATTGAGTACCACAAATTGAACTGCGAACAGCCTTACTTTCGGTTGTCCCTAACGTTTGGGTGCTTTGAACATTAAATGATAGGGATTCTCCACTCATCGTCGTCCATCAAGACCGAATTGGTTATGGTACACCAGCCTCTCTTTGCCATTGATGGTAGTGATCAGACTTGTATCAAAATTGCCTGATTCTTCCATCCCTTTATGGAAGATGAAGCTGATCTTATTTTTGCTAGTCTATTGGCCTCCATATTTGTTGATCTCAGGATATAACTTACACTTACGTCATTGAAAGAATCCTTAAGTTGAGTGGCCACAAAGTGAAATTGGCAGAGTTCCCAACTTTTACCTAGAATTCACCAAATATATGTCCGATTACCAACCTCGAGTCTCCTTTTATATGGATGAAAGATGTCCCCATCTCAAGGAGTATCTCCATTCCGATGATAAGTGTTTCGTATTCAGCCTGATTGTTACTGCACTTAAAGTCGAGCCAAAATGACATCTTAGTCTTTTTATACTTCGGTGATACAATGATCACCCTAGCCCTAGTACCTTCTGTATTCATACACCCATCAAAGATTAGTCCATGGTGCTAAGGACACGTTAATTATTTTAGGCACTATTGACAGGTTCCCCAGATCAGTAGGATCTGGGTGATCGGCTAGAAAATTGGCTATGGCCTGGCCCTTGATCGATTGATGTGATTGGTATTAAACGGCAAACTCCATGAGGGCCAAAGTCCATTTTCCAATTTGGCCACGCATGATAGGTCTTGACAGCATGTATTTAATCATATCAGTCTAAAAAAAAAAAGTAGAAATGGGTAACATATATGTTCTCAACGTCTGTGATGAAAAATACAGTGCCAAACACAACTTCTTAATCGGTGCATAGCGCTGCTCGATTGGAGTTAAAATTCTACTTAAGTAAAAAAAATGGCCTACTCACTACCTTGCTTATTATCTTGAGCTAACATACTGCCTATTGACCAATCAGAGATTGATATATACAATTTTAAACACCTACCCTTCTTGGGTAGCATTAGAACTTGAGGGGTAGACAAGTATTGCTTTATCCTATCAAAAGCTTGCTGGTGGCTGTGGACATGCGTTGAGGGGTGGTCCTGGCATCTTCCCTTGATAGTGTCCCAGGATGGATCCCAAGGAGCATACTTTAGGGAAAACTAGAGCTTCCTCACACGATCATAGAGACAAAGAGTCGCCACCTAATTTTTATCGGGAATTAGGAAACCCAAGTTTGACTAGCCCAAAATTGAATAAGGTTACTCGCCCTTCATTACCAGAAACTAGGTTCGGGGTCTTGGTACGAGAGGGGAAAGAGCCCAAGAAGGACTAAAGCACCCCCTCCTCGCCGTACCGAATGGTAGGCCTTGATTTAAATATCCTTGTTCTTAATTCATAATTGGTGTTATTTCTTCAAACATAATAGATAATATACATGTCAAAAGGGAACATCTAGGAAAATCATGTCAAGAGATTAAATCAAGTAGAAGTTGGATGCACATGCAGTACGAGAGAGAGGTATACTCACAGTGGCTAGTCCCGCTCGGGACAGATCAAATAAAGGAAATATGTTATGATATGCAAAAGGGAACAAGAAGACTTACATTGGGTTAACTCAAGCGGAGTCGCAAAAGAAAAAAAGAATGGAAACGTGTAATGCAATCATGCAATAATCCTAGATAAGATGTCTCTAACATATAAACACAAAAAAATGGAGACTATCCTAAAGGGATTGTGTAATTGAAAAATAAAGTTGTAAACCTAGAAAAATTCTAAGAGAAGGGATAGAGAAGGTACACAATATATGGACATTAAGCCACATGTAGATGAAGCAAGCCAACAAATTGAAATCCGGATCCACGACATTCAATTCTCTGCACTAAGATACCAAGGAATACCCAAGCATTGCAAAAACACAAGCAAACAAATGATATGCATGAAAAACAAAGACGATATGTCATCAATCACATTTCCATATTCAGCAACCTCTAATGAATCCTATCAAAAGTGGTCTTAAACATGAGCTGGGTTAAAACCCTTTTACATAAGGTTAGATACATGTCTTAGGGAACTTCTCCAAAAAGTAGAACCTCTTTATCATTTTTGAAGCTTGAGAAATAAAGGTTTTGGGAGCAATGGACCAGGACTGTCCACTGTTCTTGTAAAAATCATAAGTAATTGTAGAAAAATCATGGAAAGTTCTATTTGGTGTCAAAAGAAATCTATTTCATTGTAGTTTATGAAAAAAAAATAATCCCATGGACATATCATGATATTAAGGTTTCTGAAAAGTTGTTTTAATCAGACTCTGTTATTCTAGAAGTTTGGTGTCATTTGACAAAAGAATTCAAATCATAATAAAAATTCATGAATCATGTTAATCAAGTTAATCTAAGCTTTTTATCTCTCATCCAATTATCCTAGATGATTTCTAAACAAAGTTTTATTCATCAATTCTTATTGAGTGATCAAGGTATGACTATTTTGTATACATCATCATAATTGTAGTTAAACTTAGAAAATTCCATAATAGTTATATCAACTTCAAATGCTTAAAAAACGATCTTAACTCAATCGTATGCTCACAATTTTACATCAGCATATAGATACATGAGTTAGGAATCATCCCCAAAAAGTGGAACATTGATAACTATTATAGATTTTCTTAAATTCAAACACAAAGAGGCTATGTTCAAATCTGTCAACCGATTTCTCAATAATTTCTAAAAATAGCATATGGATCCAATAAGTTCTCAAAATGGATCGAATGAAAGCTAATTCATCGAACTTTTCCCAAAAAATTTAAAATCCATCAAACTATGAGTTTTAATGGACCAAATCTTATAGAAAAAATCAATCTATTTTGCTGAATTTTATCTAATTCATTTTAAAGTGTAAGGAATACATCTTAGGTGTTGATTGAAGCTTATTAGAGAGATCAAATTCATAGATCTACTTGACTATCATGATTTTCAATCAATTTAGCCCTCAAGTTCTATGAAGAACTTTAGATCATGGATCAAAGGGACATACAAATATCCTATTGGAGATGAATTTCAATAAGAATTCTAGATTATAGGAATAATCAAGAGATAGGTATGAACATAGGAATCATCCTTCTCATAGATCATGATTCCAAACCATCATCGAATTCAAAAATAGACACATATATATAATCATGTATGTATGGATTTAAATTAAAGCATAAGAATGAAATCAAAATTGAGAATCAAAGTGAAAAGCAATCTCTAATTTTGAGTTATCAACAAAATCAAAGAGATTTGGATCTAGCTATGTGACTGTGTGAAGAACAAGGAAGAAGATGAGTGTTCTAACAAATAAAATAAAACTAAGCTAGATCCAAATCTTATAGATCTATATACACAAAAATAGGAATTAGAGATGATGTCTACCTCTTGGAGAATTCTCAATTGTGTAATCAAAATTGATTTGAAGATCTTCTTCCTCAAGTATTCTTCAAGCTCTTCAAGCATTCATCCATGGAAGTTTAATGGAGGCAATTGATTTCTAATTCATCTAATCTAATTATCTTGAGATTAGTTTTATAAAACTTCAATTCATAATTCTCTCTCTTTCTTTAGAAATCTCTTAAATTGAAAGTAAGTATATCTTCAAGTATATTCAAAGCTTCTTCAAGATGACCTAAGCTCTAGGTGCTCTCTAGATTTTCCAAGTATATCAAGATGATCTCATATGGATCTATATGTAGAGTTTTGAAAACTTAACTCCTAAGTTTTAGGGTCAAAACAGTGATTTTAGATAGCAGAAAAGGACTAAAAAGGCCATTTTGGTGCTTTAACGCAGTTTCCAGGCAATTTCCTCATAGTGGGAGGCTTCTAGAAGTGTCTGGAACCCGAAAAGCTCAATGGAGGGTGCATTTCATAGGTGGCGGCTTAGGTGGGACCCACCACTCCCTTGTGGGACCCGTCACCTGCTTTATCTCCTTCTCTGGTTGCCCTTAAGCTCTATTTAAAATATTACGTTCACTGATGTTCTGGATTTTTGTAAAAATGCTTTTTGGTGTCCGAAATCGCCCATTTACATATCATAGGAAAGCTATCGAGTTGAATTTCAGTATAAAAAATATTCCAGGAAGTTTTATAACAAAAATTGAAGTCCAATTAAAGTCCAGAAGTCCTCCATAACTTTCGTCGTCTTTTTGAAATCAAACGACATCTTTCCAAAATTACTTTTAAATGCGCGTCAATTTCAAACTTTTCTCTAAAATTGAATCTCTAGATATCTAGAATACTGCATTTAGAACACTTCATGTTCATATAACCCTTAGTGAATATGAATTTTGAGAGACATTTTTGATAAAATCGGGATTTATACATAGAAAAGGGCTTTTCTGAGCTTGAAGTCACCTTCCGAAATTCGATCTTTCAATTGTGTGGAATCCAGTACCTTCTATGGGGTACTTTTCATCATCGAATCCTCCAATTTGTTGTCCACCCTAAATCCTATCAGTGTGGTCAAAACTGGGTGTCTACAGTTTGCCCCTCTTTGGCGGAGCTTGTTGTGAACAACGTGAACTGCAAGTGAGTGCCAAAGCTAGAAGGCACCCAATAACCATACTGAGAGGTTTTAGGAAAAATAAAAATTCACAAAAATCAATAAATTCAAAATTAGAGAAAATCAAGAAATCACGAATACAATAATCCAATGCAATGCTGGGTAGAGGCTACTAAATCGATGCTGCTGCTGGTCGTGCTCCACTGGAGCTGCCTACGTATCCTTTCCAGGAATCAGACCAGGGCATAGTTCAAGTGCACGAGGAGACGGAAAACAACACAACAAATGACAACATGGATGAAATGTTCCTCTCCTAGGATGCTGATGCAGTATAAAAACATGAATGTGCTCGTGTTGGAGGAATCGTCCTCAAGAACCCCTAGATGCAAAAAAAAAAATCTAATGAAAAGAATGCGATGACTCTCTCTCACAAACGGTAAATTTTTTTTTTATGATGCTTTCATGATCTTTATACGCAGTAGAGGGTGTGTATATTCTTTTGATAGAGATTACGTGATTATAAATTGAAGCTGAGATTGAGGGATATTCTTTAATGATTTTTGCTACGATTCTCAAATACAGAGGTCATCTCCTTTTGATGACTTTGTAGAGGGCATCTCCAAATGACGACATTCAAATGTAGAGGTTGTAAAGGGTGTTTCCAAATGACAACTTTTTGAGGTAGAGGTAATTTACTTATGATGACATTAAAGAGGGCGTCTCCTTACGACGAATTTCTGATGTAGAGGGTTTCTTCTTATGACGACATTGTAGAGGGCATCTCCTTGTGACGACTTCCTGATATAGAGGGCATCTCCGTACGATGATTTTCAAAGGTAGAGGGCATCTCCTTATGACGACTTCCTGAAGTAGAGGGCATCTCCTTACGATGACTTCCTAAAGTAAAGGGCATCTCCTTATGATGACTTTGTGAAGTAGAGGGCATCTCCATACAACGACTTTGTGAAGTAGAGGGCATCTCCATACGATAACTTTTTGAAGTAGAAGGCATCTCCTTATGATGACATTCTGAAGTAGTCTCCATATGACGACTTTCTAAAGTAGAGGATATCTCCTTATGATGACATTCTGAAGTAGAAGTCATCTCCTTATGACGATTTTTTGAAGTAGAGGGCATCTCCTTACGACGACTTTCTGAAGTAGAGGGCATCTCCTTATGATGACTTTGTGAAGTAAAGGGCGTCTCCTTACGACGACTTTCTGAAGTATACCCTTCTTCTGAAGGTAATTCTGACGATATCTAAAAGTTCTCTGTTGGGGAGATTCTAGGATTCTGAGATGCAAGTAAAAGGCTTCTATTTTGGAGGCTCTATTGATTCAATCTGAGACTCATATCGGTGCTTTGACTAGCTCAAACATTCTTGCACATACATCAGGCTTATTCTGACCCTAAACTTCTTGATCACGGTTTGAAGATTCTATATTCTGATTCATCTTCTGCAAAATTCTTGAAAGGCTGCAAACCCAAGTGTCCACATTTCAGGACGACACATAATCAACCCAAAATAACGGGAGTTCGTTGCGAATCACCATTTCTCGGTTATTTTTAAGCAACAGTGTCTTCGATTCTTCATGTTTGGGGACTTTTCTTCAACTTTGAATGGTTTTAAACCAAGATTCAAATACCCACGAGTCCTTTAGACCAATTCCAATAAGTTTTAAGCACTCTTCAGGCTTAATATATCAAGATTGGACCAATTCGAGGTCAAAACAAAGTTCCTGATATCATAATTCTGATCCATGATTGATAGGTACTCAAAAGACCTTGATGATTTTGACGTGCTTCACAAGTCTTCAACAAATTCTAGCAGATATTCATGTAAGGCATTCTAATCTATTTCAACAACAGATCAACTCAACATCCAAGGCTGGTTTTCTGATTAGCATGATTAATTGATGCAATAACAGTGTTCAAAACTTCTCCTTGTATCCACCTTTGGATGCTATTAAAGTTTTGAAAATTTTTTATAGATCACTCTGGACCCACACACTTGCGATCACAGACTAGACGATGATAGATTTGACTACGACAGACATTGACACAGGAAGATGATACTCTTGGTACTGAAATAGAAGTTTGGAGGAGAAAACCCAATTTTCTTTAATCTTAATGCGCGTTTGTCATGTTTGACGTATCTCTTTGCTTTCATGTGCACTTCATACATCATTGTGATAATAACTCGACTGATAAAGTAATGCATTGAAAATACATATGGATCTCAATCAATCCTTTGCTTTCTCTAAAATGTGCTTTAAATTAGTGCCTTAGCTTATAGAATAAGAGATGATTCATTTCAAATGTGTTCAAAGATATACTTGACGGCTCAGGATTTTCTTTTAATTTTAAAGGGGTTATAGGCAAACAATGTTTGCCCCCTAGTTGACGGGGATAGATGAAAGTTTGGGCAAACGCAGTTTGCCCATAGTGTGGCAGTGATATCTTGAGGCTCTGGGCAAACTTGAAAGTTTGCCCCTAGTTTTCAAGGTCCAGGGAGTGAGAGCCAGGAAAGCTCGCCTACTTATCCCTAAGTGAGAATCAAGTCCACAGTAGTTTGGCCGAGGTTTGAAGGAAGGTATTTGAGATGTGGCTTAGTATTTCAAGAGTAGTGACCGAACCGAGTAGGTAGCCTACGTATCCCCAAGTGGGAATCAGGTCAAGCATAGTTCCTCGAAGGCTGGAGGTTTTGAAAGAGCAAGGATTCAAGAATTGAGGGGCTTTTCAAGCCATATTATCAGACTTATTTTCTAAAGCAGGTCACTCGTGGTAGCATTGAAAGAAATTATACTACCTCTCCTTTTTCTTTTCTTTTCTTTTCTCTTTGTGTTTTTGACGGTTGATTCTTTTCACCTTTTCACCTTTTCACTAGCCAGCCAATTTTTACATTTCTCATTATCATCATACATATTTTTGGAACATGATTAGCCCTTCAAATATTTTGGACTTGCTCAAAAAAATTACAAATCAAAGCTTTGGGATAATTTCATGTTCCCGATTTCTCAATCTTCTGCATTCTTTTTTTTTTCTCTTCTTCTCTTCTTTATTTTTTTTTCTAAAGTTTTGACTGGCTAGGATCAGGTTCTTGAAAGCAACGCGCAAAATTTACTTTTTCATGCTCTAACTTTTGCCTAGGCGCCTTTGCGGGTTTTCATCCTCGCGAGCTTCTTTTTTAGAGAAGTAGTTTATTTAAAAAGTTTGGCTACCATCAAGGACAAAATGTACATGACTTGCAGTTTAGACAGGTTTGAATGGCTCATTTTTCTAGGCTCAAGATTTTGAAATGGGAAGATCAGGGGTTTAAGCTGGTTCCAAATTACTATCAAGCATATCTTTTCAAGATTTAAGCAAAATCATCTCAAGATTCTTAAAGTAACACTAATAAATTCTTAGCTTTCTTCGGCGTTAGCGCAAAATTGACTTTGATTCTTTCAGGATTCTTTTCAAAGCAAAAATTTATCAACAGTGTATTTTTCACAATAATCAGAGAAGTGACACTTTTAGCTTTAGAGATTCATTCATTCATGACTAGGCACAATTAATCAAGCAAATATTTCATTACATTGAAAGAGAATGAATACAGTACTTGACCTAGACTCAAACACAACTTGACGATAGACAGACTCGACAACAAGACTCAAAACTGACTAAACTTGATCTCAAGTGGAGCGTCATGTGATTTATTTATTTATCTTAAGCATCCATTTGACTTCAACAAGCAGCTATTCCAAACATCATCACAACACTACCCCTTGTAAGCTCTCCCAAGTTATTCATTCTTGAATTCTTTGGCTAGTTCCTCGGGGCCCTTTGAGGTGGAGGAATGATGATACCCTTTTCGATTAAATCCTGAATTTCATGCCTAAGCCTCCAGCATCTATCTGTGCTATGCCCACGGTTCTGATGGAAATTGCAGTAGTACTCAGTCTTGAAGCCTTGAAGAAGTGGATCAGGTTCTGTCTTGGGTTCCAGCTTCTTCAAGTACCCTTCCTCTGGTATTTTTTCAAATGCGCTGCTCAGGAACATTCCTAGCTAAGAAAATTTTCTCTTCTCTTTCTTTTGCCCTTGGTTCTGTTTCTTCCTTGCAAATCTGGTATTCTTTCACCATTGCTGTTGAATTGCTCTCTTTGGTAATTCATCGATATCAGGTAATGGATATTTGTTCAAATGAAGTGATCCTTTGAACCTTTTCGAAGGTCATGCAAAATAATCCCTCCCTAACAAGCTTGTGGTCACCAATTCTTCTGCTCTTACGGGTCGCATTCTCCAGTATACCACTCTTGGTGAGCTTGTCAAGGATTTCCTGATCCAGAGTTTGTATTCCTAGATTGGCCAATCTTTCGAACCACTCAATATCATCACAAGGTACAAGAGGTGGAGTCGGAGGCGTTGTGTTAGCCAATTGCTTTATCACACCCATCATTTTCATAAGCAGCTCATTGATTTGGTTGACAATAAATTCCATAGTCATCGTAGCATCCATATCGGCTTCATGTGTCATCTTTTCAACCCTGACTAATTCGGCTGATCTTACCCCAAATTCTTATCTGATCAAACGGCTGTTCGGAGCTCTGACCCAGGAGGAAGTACAACTTTCTTGATCCTATCTTCTCTTCACTCTTATTTAGGGAATTTCAAATAATCAGGTATTTTTTATTGCAAAAGAATTTTTCAAAGAATGATTTTTACAATTACAAAGCTGGAGAATCAAAAATGGAAAGTCTTTTCCTTTTCAAGAACATTTTCTTAAAATCAAAGAAATCAAGTTCCAAAATTCTGAGGAAAATAATTTTTCTTTTCGAAAGTATATTAGAGGCGTCGCACTCGTGAGTCACATATGCAATGCTCATGTAGTGTATGTAATGCAGATGAAATGCAATCTAATCTAAATGCAATGCACCTTAATCTAGCTTAGACCTATCATATCAGCACATAAACACATAAGATTCCTTAAGTATGCTAATCATCCTACTAATCCAATCATATCCAAGGATTTTTAGCTTTGAAATTATCGATGGCTCAGGTTTACAAAATTGAATTTTTCATGAAAATCTTTAAAGGAATGGGAAGATTTGTAATTTTCAAAAGTACTTTTGAACCATCAATGCTTGTGGTGTGAAATCCTGATTCTTTAAAAATTGAGGTAGAAAATTTTGAATTTCTAGAATCTGGAATTGAATCATCAAAGTGTGGAATCATGATTTTTTTTGGAATTTAAAAACCAAAGTAGGAATTTGAAATCCTCTAAAATCTGAGAAGAGGTTTTAAAATTGAATCATCAAAGTAGAAATTTTGAAATTCTCTAAAATCTAGGGGAATTTTTGAAAGGATTTTCCAAAAGTGAATTTCAAAGCGAATTTTCCAAAAGGGATATTCCCGAAATTTGCAAAAGACTCGGGTTTTTCAAAGAAGTTCTTGTATTTTCAAAATTTTCAAAAAATATCGTCCTCGAATAATGATTGGATGTTCGGATAAAGACCATACTACTCTAGAGGAATCTTCCGTACAAGGTTTGATGATGCCTTCGCATACACGTCCTCATCATCCACATAATCCCTTACGGGCAAATGCAAGTAATTCATCACATTGTCCTAATCAAAAGATGAAAATCAAGATCCTAATTGAAGGGTTCTATAGAAACTATACGCAAAGGCTGGGTTTTAGTCTCATAAAGGGTCCATTAGCAAGCTTAGCGGTGTGGGTGACCGCCTCCTCGAGGGCATATCGTTCACATATGGGCTCTATATACCGCACACGGAACAAAGCTAACGGTGACTACATGCTACCAAAGTCTCTTGACAAATGGAGGAAAGAGGGCCCTCCACCCACAAGGCAATGATCTCAAGCAGTCGCAGTGAAAGAACAATGTAAGTACAAATGCAGACAGAAACAACACGATTATCGAATTAATAACAAGGATATTCATTGGCTCAAGTCAAACCCTCAAAGAACAAGAAACTATCAGTTTCATGTTCAAATCTCCCTTGCAGATTCGCCAGATTGTGGACATGTGTTGAGGGGTGGTCCTAGCATCTTCCCTTGATAGTGTCCCAAGACAGATCCCAAGGAGCCCACTTCAGGAAAAACTAGAACTTCTTCACGCGGTCCTAGAGACAAAGAGTCGCCACCTAATTTTTATCGAGAATTAGGAAACCCAAGTTTGACTAGCACAAAATTGAATAAGATTACTCGCCCTTCATTACTAGAAACTAGGTTCGGGGGTCTTGGTACGAGAGGGGAAGGAGCCCAAGCAAGACTAAAGCATCCCCTCCTCGTCCAACCAAATGGTAGGCCTTGATTCAAATATCCTTGTTCTTAATTCATAATTGGTGTTTTTTTCTCAAACATAATAGATAATAAATCAAGTAGAAGTCGGATGCACATGCAATACGAGAGAGAGGCATACTCACAGTGGCTAGTCCCGCCCGGGACAGATGCAAATGAAGAAAACATGTCATGATATACAAAAGGGAACAAGAAGACTTACATTGGGTACTCAAGAGGAGTCGCAAAAGCAAAAAGAATGAAAACGTGTAATGCAATCATACAACAATCCTAGATAAGATGTCTCTAACATATAAACACAAAAAAATAGAGACTATCCTAAAGGGATTGTGTCATTGAAAAATAAAGTTGTAAACCTAGAAAAATTCTAAGAGAAGCGATAGAGAAGGTACACGATACATGGGCACTAAGCCACATGTAGACGAGACAAGCCAACAAATTGAAATTTGGATCCACGACATTCAATTCTCTACACTAAGATACCAAGGAACACCCAAGCATTGCAAAAACACAAGCAAACAAATGATATGCATGAAAAATAAAGAAGACATGTCATCAATCAAATTTTCAGATTCAGGAACCTCTAATGAATCCTATCAAAAGTGGTCATAAACATGAACTGGGTTAAAACCCTTTTACAGAAAGTTAGATACATGTCTTAGGGAAATTCTCCAAAAAGTAGAACCTTTTTATCATTTTTAAAGCTTGAGAAATAAAGGTTTTGGGAACAGTGGACCAGGACTGTCCACTGTTCTTGTAAAAAATCATAATTAATTCTTAAAAACTCATATGAAGCTCTATTTGGTGTCAAAAGAAAGTTATTTCGTCGTAGTTTATGAAAAAAATAATCCCATGGACTGTAGACACCCCGATTTTGACCAAACGTCAAATTAAGGAGAGTATCACCTCCATATCCGATGATGACAAGGACCGAAAGATTCGAAGTGTTCCAAGCTCTTCAGAAAGTTCTCCAAACGCGGTAAAATTTTCACAGAATAAAATACCAGGTATTTAGGAGAATTCAGGTATAAGACATCACTTTTGGAAAAAATCTTCGAAAATAAATTTCTTTAAGAAAAAGGAGGAAAGAAAGACCTAAAATGGGAAGTTCAACAAAAATCGGCACACGGAAGTATTTTGCGGCACTCAGTGAGTGCCGAACGGCATTCACGAAATGCCGACCCGGCATTTACTGAGTCCCGCCGACATTTTCTGACTGCCGCTTGCTTTTAAAGTTTGTATTTTGTGGTACAATAAGTATATGTATGCGGATAAAAAACAAAAAACTGATAAAGTAAGGTTGACAAAAATGCGACAATCAATAATTTGGCGCGGCACTTACTGAGAGTCGCGTGGCAGTCATGGAATGCCGCCGCGGCTTTCACGGAGTGCCACCGCGGCATCCACTGACTGCCGCAAGAGATTTTTGACTGCCGCCCTGTACAGCAGTCTGTCTATTTTCAGGAAGTACGTATTGTACCACCAAATGAGACATTTACACCTGTCTTTTACTCCGAATTCACTGAAAATACTTGGTAATTTTGTCTATAAAAGAAGGAGGATCTTCCTTGAGAAAAAAAGAGAGAAAAGAATAATACACACAAGGGATCATTACCACTACAACAACACATATTAGAGAGAGATAGAGAGTTTTGGAGAGCTTGGAGAAGAAATTGGAAGATCTTCAAAATATAGAAAGTTGAGGATAGTCTTGGAGGTGACCCTCTAATCTTAGTTGTGTTTTTTTTCTTTTTTAGCTTCTAATCCTTAATTCATTTAGTTTTTCTTTATTAAATTTTAGAGTTTTGTTAAGTAAACTTGGAAGTCCTTGCTTCCTAGTTCTTTGATCCTTCTTCTATTTTTTGTGTTTATGCTTTTCTTTTGAGATTCTTGGAGATCTTCAATATCTCTCTTAAAAACTCTTGAGTTTGATGTTTTGAATCTCATGTAAGCTTATACTTCGCATGGGAGTCAAAGTTTGATCATCACTTCATAAGCAAATAGATGGATCCAAGTCCATATTTATGATTTGGGTCCTCTAGCTTGATGTCTCATGGAATCCTTTCAATATTCCTTTGAGACTCATGAGTATTAGTTATATCTTCATCTCCAATGACCATCAAATGGTAGGAGAAAGTAGTTTTGAGTCCAAGGCCATCTCTACGGTATGGATTCATTATCTTGAGATTTCATGAAGTTTATGTTGGGTTTGTGCCCTCAAACCATTACTTTATGTATGAGACATTAGCATTATAATATATTGATATCAGCTTTACATTTCATTGTGTATGTTTCTTTCATGAGATGATTGTTTTATCCTTAAGTATCATAGTAAGCAATTCGTGTGTGTATGAGATACACTCAAGTGAGATACGAATTACTATTCTTTGATACTTAGAATATGTCACAGTGGATGATGAGACTGGATACCTCATCAGGTCTACACTGTAGCATAATTAACTACCATTGGATGGAGTGATTAATCTCAATCACTAGAGTGTAGCTCTTAGTTGATATGCTAGTGCTTATAGTGCATTGACGGACCTGAGCTTTCCTATTGACGCTTAAGGCTGTCAACAGTCAATAGGAACTCATAACTTGTATAAGGTACGTGTTCTCAATCTTGAGATGATTATGAACACAGACTATGGATATGGCTGTTTTGACTTACCAATCAGTGAGGTCTATAGAAGATCAACACCTGGGTATCTTGGGTATGTCATGTCCATAGGGTTGTGAACATATATTGTCAAGATAGAATCTACCCTCTGATTCAGAGTAAGCATTCCCTTGAGAATGTCACCAAGTTGATTACTGAGTACTGCAGTCTTGTTGATAAGAGTTATCAACATGTTTGGTAATCATGAGTAGTGAATGGGACTCAAGGAATACAAGAAGTAATCATGATTCAGGATGACAGTAACAGTTATCCGACTACCTGAATATGATTACGAATGCTGACGGTAGAGGGACATTAGTACACCATACAAGTTTAGTTATCGCTTCGGATATGTTCTTTTGCGTTGGAGTTCAGTTATCGTTTTATAGTGGAATAAACGTTAACTGACCAGTTAGTTAGTTTACTGATCAAAGAGTTTGGTCATGGTAATTAACAAACTGGTCTGAGCCAACAATAAAGAGCCTAGGAGGTCCCACTCTTAGCTCCGCTAGGATGCTTGGAAAGACACTTGAGGAAGCTGTTAAGACAGGTTCGATCGATCGAAGTATGTTCGATCGATTGAAGTCATCAGATTCGATCGATCGAGAATGGTTCGATCGATCGAAGGTTCGATCGATCGAAGTCACTTCGATCGATCGAAGTCTAGGTCGGTTCTGGAAATCTATAAATAGGGCAGCTGCGTTCTGGATAAAAGTGATCGTCGTTTTTATACGCAGAAGCTGCAGAAACTATCATAGTCTTCCCAAAACCTTCCTATCCTCTCTATTAGGGTTCCCACCAACCCTAGTCTTTCCGGCAGGCATCCGCAGGAGTCATAAGGGTGAAGATCATCTAGTGGAGGTTGCTGGAAGTTAAAGTTTCAGAATTGGGTTCAAGACACTAAGGTATAATTCTTGCAACCCCTTGTACGCATCTATGGAATTGACGAGTAGTAGATCCTGGAATACCAAAAGTTTTATAACTTAACCTATTTCCGCTGCGCGTTTAAACTCTAACTTTAAACCACTTTTTCCTTCAGTTTATTCATACTTCATTTGAAATCTACAAATATAAAGGTCTTTAGCCTCCAATGACCATCAAATGGTAGGAGAAAATGGTCTAGTTTAAGTCCAACTTCATGGTTTAATAGTTGGGGTTAACAAATAAAAGTTGAATTTGACAATGAAACAGTAGGTTCATGAACCGATTTTGATCAAAGATTTTTAGTTCAAAATCTAACCGTTGGAATCAAGTGAAACCGATGGGAAAGTGTCAATAACACAATGTTTTACCACTGCAATTTTTGTTTTGATGAAATTCCATGCCTAAGATGGTTTGGTCTCATGATTTCAAAACATACAACTCTCTGTCCGAAATTTTAGAACAGCAAGTCCATTTTGAAATTCATAAATTAGCATCTTAATAGAGTTTCTGGGGTTTCTAATAATTGTTTCTAGGTACCTTAATGTGTTAGGAAGATCCCCTAAAAAGATCTAAGTGTTTCTCATCTTTTTGCTATTTTTAGAAAATCGTACAAGATCTCTGGAAAGAGAGTTGCAGATTCCTGAGTGATGTCTAGTGTTTTCCATATTCCTGGAGATCCAACCGTTCAAACCTTGATTTTCTTTTTGGTTTATAAACTAGACTCACAGAGGCATATTATATCCAAAAATCATTAAGATCCAACCACTGGAAGTATGGTTGTTCCATTTTTTAAGATCTGGTCTGCTCTCTGTAATTCATAAAAAACTGCTACTGTTTTTATCTAATCTTATTTATTTCAACTCAAATGGTCTCCTAATGTCTTGGGACCCAAATCATACTTTGAATAATGATGATTTAGCTTCAATCCAGAGGCTAAGTGACCCAAATTAGTGAATAAATCCATGTCTTATTCTTGTTCACATTCATTCATTCGTGTACATTAATGCTAATGATTAGAACTAGCTATTTGAATAAAGTTGGATTTCATGCTTGATAGATCTAAGCTAGGGAATCAAGATTGATTGTTTGGTATCATATTATTATGTGAAGTATGTGGACTAATCTTTGTTTTGTAGCGCATTTGAGGTACAATTTCTCATCTCTTCTCTAGTTTATTTCATTTGTTGATTTCCTTGATTTTCGACTCCATGCGCGACACCTTAGACTAGGTCTTGCCTTATGTGTTTACATGTATTAGAGACCTTTTCTTATGTTCATTTTATATGTATGCATTACATGTTTAAATTCGCAGCTGGATCCCGGGTAAGTTTCCTAGTTCCCGATTTGCACATCATCATGCTTGCTATTTGAACTATGTGGCTTATGAATGATATTTTGTCGATTAGCAACTTTGCACCCTTTTCAACATGCTTGTGTAATGTATTATTTATATATAT
The DNA here is from genome assembly GCA_033977485.1 of Hydrangea macrophylla. Lineage (NCBI taxonomy): Eukaryota > Viridiplantae > Streptophyta > Magnoliopsida > Cornales > Hydrangeaceae > Hydrangea > Hydrangea macrophylla. Next base: position 77,611,639 of record CM066984.1, on the reverse strand, counting down.
GTATTAGTTGAGGGCATGCTTAGATCAATAATTCGATTAAAAAGGATGATGAGTAGAGGCCTATTGCGAGATAGGATGAAAGGAGGTGTTTTAGTCCGCCGGGCTCCTTCCCCTTTCATTACATAATCCCCGGACCCAGATTGTCTTTGGTTTCGCAAAAGATCAGTTTGCTTTCTAAATGGTTTCTTAATTTTCCTAAAAAATTAAGTGGCAACTCATTTGTTTTGAATTTGAAATTTAAAAGAACTTTAAAATAAAAAGCTGTGGGTAAGAAAACTGCGATATCCACAATCTGGCGACTCTGCTGGGGATCGAACCCAGAATCTATGGTTTCGCAGACCAGAATTCTGATTTTGGGTTCACTTGAGGATTAGACTCGAAAGTATCCTTTTAATCGAATTAATTATTCTTTGTGTGCCTGTTGCATTTCACTTGCATGTCCAGCCAGTCGATTGCACGAAACTATGACCTTGGAGGCTCGGGGCAACCCGGTCGGTCAAGTCATCATGGGACTGTGTGATCACCCTTGATCTCGTACCATGATTTGGTATATTAAGCATCCTATCGGATGTGTGTCAAGGGTCCCTTATTTGACCAAAACCCAGCTTTTGCATAGTAGTTTCTATAGAACCCTTCAATCTTAGGAAATCAATTCTTGGTTAGGATTATGTGCTAGGAAGTTTTGTATGCCCAGAGGGGATTACTTGAGATGATGACGATACTTGCTTGATGAAAGATGTATAATCTTTTAATCACCTTTTAGCAATTTCTCCTCATGTTCTGCGACATTTAGAGAACATGCCGAACCTTGATTATAAGATTATACTTCTTATATCATGTTTAGCTAAGCATCATTGACCTTGTATGTATCCAAATTCATGGAAAGTATGGTGGTAATCCGGTCATGTGATCCCCCTCCCCAAAGAATTTCTTTTTCCAAGGTTTTCATTCACCCTTCCAAAAAATCTTTCTTTCTCCTTTCAAATTAAAGTTTCCAAACTAACCTTTGTTAAGGCGTATTTTCACTTGATCATCTTCAATAGAAATAAATTCGAAAATCCTTGAAATCATTTTGGGAAGAATGATTTTCTATAAAAGAATGTTTAACACCCTCAAAAGCATTCTCAAGCATTGTTTTCAAAAACCTTCTTACCATCCAAAAAATGCTTTTCAAATGAATTTCAAAAATTTTGAATATCCAACCTCTGGAAGATCACAATGAGAGGAGAAATCAGTGCACTTGACATGGGTGAAGATCTTATGTGCTTATGTGCTTATGTGTTAGGATTAGAATTTTCTTTTCTTCGGCATATAGAATAGGCACACACACACACACATGCATTGCATCCGTGTGACACATAAAAGAAAGTTTTTTTTTTACTAAATGTCCTTTAGAAAAAAAATGTGTCTTTGTGTGACAAAAGAAAGCGGGCAAAAAGTTTAAAAATTAAATTTCAAAATTTGTTGTAGGGGGGCAAAAATAGCACCAACATCAAATCAAGCATGGTTTAGGGATCCCACGGCAAGGCTGGTAAGGAGAGAATACGCTGACATGGTCGAAGAAAGAAACAATGAAGAAATGGCCGGGTTAAGGACACTGGTAGAACAACAAGCGGAACAAATGAGGCGACAGGCCAAAAACATGAACCGTATGATGGGGATGATAGAAGAACTGAATCGCCGACCACCACATGTAATTCTGACTGTTATGGACCCACCTTTGGGAGGAGGGGAAGGAGATTTGTTCGTTGATCAGGAGGCACAATGGACTGATGCACTACGGGCCAACAGAGACAGAGAGAAAGCTGAGACGGAGAAGCTACTGACCGAGAAAATAGAGAAGTTGGAAAGGGTGATGCGCAAAGCTCAGGGAGTAGATACCTATTTGATGGAGTTGGAAGGTTTGTACGACGGGGTCCACGAGACGCTGCCTGCCGGGTTCAAGATGCTGATTTTTGACAAGTTTGACGGGACTGGGAATCCTCACAGCCATGTAAGGATGTGTATTGGGGATTTCCAACCAAGGGGCTGAGCACAACCATGATGGCAGTCCTATTCCAACAGACTCTGATCGGGGTTGCTTTATCCTGGTATCTTACTCTTGAACCAAGCAAAACCAGGGTGTGGGAAGAAGTGATCAAAGCATTTGTGGCACAATACGACTACAATCAAGATTTAGATGTCACTGTCCAAAATTTGGAGACCACTAGGCAAGGGAACAAAGAATCATTCGCCGAATACCTGAGCAGATGGAGGGGAAAGGCAGCTAAAATGGTACAAAGGCCGTCTGAGAAGGACCAGATCCGAATGCTGATGAAGAACCTACAGCCAGTGTACTAAGAAAAGATGAGATTCAAGTCAATCAACACCTTTGTTGAGGTTTTCGATGTCGGGATGAGGATAGAGGATGCAATCCAAGAGGGGGTAATCAAGAGAGGGGAACAATCAAACCGGTACAGGAGGCCAAACTACGGATCCAACGGAGGACAAACGGGGGGTCACTCTGGCCCCACCAATGTCAATGCACTAAATGGGCCAGAAAGGAAATTCGACATAACACCGAGAAGAGGAGGGGACAAAGCACCAAGGAAGTTCTCAGATTTTAGGGTGTCACTATCAAATGCCCTCGATAGACTGTTAGCGAAGGGGCATTGTAGACACCCCATTTTGTCAGCTATCAGATTTAGGAGACCCATAGCTTGGTGGTTCACAATGATCGTAAAAGACTCAAAAGGACTCTCGGAAGTCAGCTCTATCTCTCAGAATGCTCAGAATGACCAAAGTGCCCCTGAAAGCCCGAAAACTCCCAGATTTGGTCCCAAAGTTCTGAAAACATGCTACGTCGTAAGAAAAGTGATAAAATGAGTTTTTAAGAAAAATCGGATGAAATCGTCAGCTCCCAGAGACCCCCGGAAATCCCGGAAGTTCCCGGAAAGTCCCCATTGATCGGTTTGACCAAGGTTTGACCAAGGTTTGACCAAGTTTGACCAAGTTTGACCGAAATCGCCCGAATTCACCAGAATCATTTTAAATTATTAGAAAAGTATTAAAACAAGTTCCAAAAGAAAATCGAGCGAGAACGTCAGCTCCTAGGAACTCCCGGAGGTTTCCAGAACTTCCCGGGAATCCCAGGTTTGACCAGTTTGACCAGAAATTTGACTTCGGAACCGGGGCGCCGAAACAATTTTTCATGGATACTAGAGGTCAATAGCTTTCCAACGGTATATCATACATAATTTCGGGATTCAAAACGAATTTATTATGAATTTCCAAAGGTGAAAAAGGCGATCAAATCGGCTTTTATCGCGAATACCGCAAAACTTTTCAAAGTGACCTATCACCGAACTATTTTTTATGTAAAGTAGACTCCATTACCTTTCCAACGGTATATCACAACCTCGATTTGGAGTTCGTATACATTTTCTGTGAATTTCGGACAAAATAGGGCCTTTTCGCGAATACCGGAACTTCAGGGGGCCTAAACAGCATTATCCAGACGAAGGGAGGAGCACTGCCGCCGCGGCACTGGCCCAGTGCCGCCGCGGCACTCCCCCCCAGAACAGTGTATTTTTTTAATAACTTTTGTGGTCCCATTTTGATTAATTAAAAGCCAAAACGACGTAGTTTCATGATTTCAGATGTTTGGAGCCAATGGGAGTACTTTCTAAATCCCAAAAAGACCCCAAGTTGGCCTATATAAACACCCCATTACTCCTCATTTGAGGGGGAGTCAATTGCAAGTTTAGAGAAAGTTTGGGAGAGAAAGTGTAGAGATAAGGTTAGAGTAGAGAGAAAAGAAGCTTTCTTCTTTGATTTTCAAAACAAAAGTGAGTTCTAACTTTGTTTTTACTTCATTACTTCCATTTACTTCAACATTCAATACTCCCAACCACCATTTTAGTGAGCATTTAAGAGAATGGAAGCTTCTTCCATGTCTAGTGTCATTACATATGAGTGAAACACCAATCTACAAGTCTCATGCTCCATGAATATCATCTATTGATCATTATCTACTTGCTTGTTCATTTATTGTTCATCTCTTCTTATCCCATTTCTTTTTTATTTTCTTTATTTACTTACTAGTTCATCATCATCTAAGTGATGACATGAAGTTTGGGGTGAGTGAATCCTTATGGATAGTAGCTCTTGACCTCAAAAACATGTTTGATAGATGATGATCATAACCTCAATACTTCCAAGGTATTCTTGGAATGTATTGAAGTTATGTTCAAAAATAAAATAAATCTCTCCAACAATCTTGGAGGTTCTTAATGATGAGTTTGATGTAGGTATTCTAAGTGGCTATGATCCTTATTGAGTGTTGAAAATATGTTTTCAAAACATCTATTTCAAAACCCCTCTCAATCCCTCTCATTTGGTTTCAAGAAACAAAACCTTGTTTTCTCCAAAATCTTCAAAACAATGAGTCAAAACAGTGAGTGAATTGGGTTCAAAGATTTTTCTTGAACTCAATACTCAACATATGGATACAAGGCCACTTAAAAATTCTTCCTAACTCATTGGAGAACACCCATGATTTTTGGTTTGACTTGGAAGTACTTGGAAATGGTTCATTTGGGTCCCAACATTCCTTCCAAACATTCTGTTTTTGCTGTCACAGCAGCTAGGTCAACTTACGACCTCTTTTCCAGAAAACCTTTCCAAAAGGGGTGGTCCTAACTTATTTTTCCCTTAAAATTCAATGTCTTAGGGAACTTTCTGTATAAAATGGGCCTCTAGATCATTCTGTTTCATTTTCTAAGATTTTCTAACATTTCAGTCGACAGTACGAACTCTGTTTCTGAGTGACCTCTATTGTTTATATAATTTCTCTCAATATGTGATAGCTATTCAAGATTGGCCTTTTGGGTTGTGTTCTAGACACAATAAGGAACATCGCCATAAAAAATCATGCATTGAAAACATTCCTAACCCCTCTTTGCAAATTCCAAAAGATCATGCTACTGTTCTGTCCACTATTCACAGCAAGTATATTTCAACTTTCATTCTTTGATTTGATGCTCATATGCATTCCAAATTAGTTCATATCTTAGGAAGTAGTCCATACTACATTTGTACACATCCCATGTTAATTTCATTCATTCATTCATACACATTTTAGACTTCTAAGTCATTCTAGAAATCCATGTACACAAAACACACTACAACCTTTGCACATTTTAGATACATACATTGCATTCATGCAAGATTTGGGGTTTTTGTAACTCTTAATCTAAGGAGATTATAAGGAATGAACTCGATCACCCGTTCATGCTTCCCCTTGATCTAATCATCCTTTCTCATCCGTCCCGGGGATTGAGAGGTCTTCTTTTATCAAAGAATAACATGCACCATACTAGCTTGCTAAGCATATTTTGATTTCTTTGTGTATTTGTTTCAATAACGATTCATGTCCCCTTTAGATTAAGGAAACTTAATTACTTGATACGTGATTAGACGATTTTTCCTAGGTTTATTTGTGTGATCTTTCACTTTACATTGCATGATATTTGATTTAGATCTTATGAATGATATTTTATCTTTAGATCTTCCATTTTCAAATTTCTTATGTAATGTAATATACTATCATAGTATTAATTGCCGAACCATACATAGTATAAGATGATTATTTGGATGCTAATTGAGGCCCGTCGAAAGATGGGGCGAGTTGAGGGTGTTTTAGTCGCGACAAAGGCTCCTTCCTCTCTTGTACCAAAACCCCGAACCAAGTTCTTTGGTTATGAAGGGTCGGTGCCCTTTATCCATTTGGGTGAGTCAAAATTAGGTTTCTTGGTTCCTTAAAGACCAAGTGGCGACTCTGTATCTGTTTTCAACAGACCTTTTCTCTTTCCTTGATTCAAAATCAAACGAGTTTCGAAAACATAACGAAGCGGTGGAATCCCGGTATCCACAATCTGGCGACTCTGCTGGGGACTTTTTATTTTAAAACAAAATAATACAGAGGTTTGACTCATAAGAAGCATCCTTAAAATCATCTTTTTATTGTGTTTGGTTCACCGCATTGCACTCTTGCATTTCCCCCCTCCGACTGTGTCTGAAACGCGGCGCTGACATTGTTTAGGTCTTGCTGTGCCAGGGCACAAGTCACCGTTGATACTGTACCTTCCCAGGTATATCAAAAAGAGTAAAAACCTCCGTACTGTCTCCCTGACGGTATATTGGAACTCTCGTCAACGGACCCTCTTTGACTAAACCCAGCCTTTGCATATAGATTCCTGTAGAACCTTTCATAGGACTGTTCATTTATCTTTTCAGATAGGACAATGTGATATAACTGCTGTATGCCCTGACGGGATTACCTGCGCGGTGTAGACGCTTATGTGGCATAGAACAGAACCTCTTTCTTATGATTTCCAAGGCAATCACTCACATGTAGTCACATTGAGTTGACCTGCCTAAGCATCATGACAAGGATGTCTGCTCCATGCTCGCAAAGATATACACCGCAAACCTTGTTTGTTGGTCTTGAGACATAGGAGTATGAAAACCTGCTAGAAAGTATGATCACTATAACCGTACTTACCAGTTTTCCCCAGAAACTCTGTCCAAATATCCCAGATATGACCATACTTACCAGTTTTCCCCAGAAACTCTGTCCAAATATCCCAGATATGACCATATTTACCAATTTTCCCCAGAAACTCTGTCCAAATATCCCAGATATGACCATACTTATCAGTTTTCCCCAGAAACTCTGTCCAAATATCCCAGATATGACCATATTGACCAGTTTTCCCCAGAAACTCTGTCCAGATATCCCAGATATAACCACATTAACCGGTTGCTCCCAGAAAAATTCCCGAAGTATCTTGGAAATCCATGTTAACCCTTGGTGATCATACTAGAAAGTAAGGTTAGCACACTCTGTATGGCTAGGACCTTATTTGTTTAGCTGCTATCTGTTAGAAATAGGAGCATCATATAGATTAGGGCTTACATCCGCATGTTTGTCCCATTTGCACGCACCATTCCCCATCAATCTGCACGCACTGTTTCGAGTCGGTCCACATCACTATCTTTGTTTGCCTAAAGTCACCACTGTCAAAGATCTAATCTAGTCCTTTCAAAATCTGTCAGGTCAGTATAGATTCCCAAGGTCAGCAGTCAGGGTCTTATTCGTGGGTCAGGAGTTCGGATAATCGTTTGATCAGAATCAGTCCGACAGCTTACATCAGCATGAATAGGGAAGAGTTGGAAAACAAGGTTACTGAATTGGGAGCGACCATAAGCCAGCAGTCCGACAGCCTGGCCCAGGTTTTGAAGTTCATGGAAGAACTGAAGCGGCGGCGGCCGCAACCTCCGCCCGGGTTTCCACCACCGGAATTTGAACTACCCCCACCTGAGAATAATGGGGAAGAAGACTGGTTTCAGGGGGTCCCACCGTCCGCATACGAGAAGAAGCTCCAAGAAAAGATGGACAAGGTTGACAAACTGGAAAGCGTACTCAGGAAAAGCAAGGGTATCGATGATTACATGTTAGATCTGGAAGGCCTCTTCGAGCCTGTCAAGCTGAAACTGCCAGAGAATTTCAAGATGCCTGCCATCGACCGTTTTGACGGAACTGGGAATCCGAAAAGTCATGTGAAGCTATGTATGAGTATCTTCCAGTCCATGGGTTGTACCCACGAGCACATTGCGATGTTGTTCCCGCAAACTCTGGCAAAATCTGCACTATCATGGTTCCTGACCTTGGAAACCTCTAAAACCCGGGCCTGGGAAGATATTGTTCGGGTTTTCGTCGATCACTACTCCTACAATCAGGAGCTGGATGTCACTATCAGGGATTTGGAAACAACCCGGCAAAGCAACAATGAATCCTTCGCTGCATTTCTGAGCAGATGGAGGAACAAGGTAGCCCAAATGACCCATCGGCCGATTGAAAAGGAACAAGTGAGGATGCTCATCCGGAATCTGCAGCCGCTTTATCATGAGAAGTTATTCTACCAGTCCATCTCCACCTTTGAGGAGTTGTTTGAAGTCGGAACCCGGATTGAAGATGCTATCAGGGAAGGAAAGATCAAGAAGGAAGAGCCTCCAAGTCAGTCCAGAAGGCCCAACTACTCCCGGAATCCCCCGGATGTCAATGCCCTTAGCAGCCAACCCATGGCATACCCTCCAAGGCCGTACCAACCTTCCAACCAGGCAAATTCCCCCAATCGCCCTTTCCAGAACAAGCCCCCTCGCAATTTCGCCAAGCTAGAAATCTCTCTCTCCTCAGCCCTAGATCGCCTCCTCAAAAAGGGCCATCTCCAATTACTCCAGCCTCGAAATACCCCACCCCCGCCTAACTGCGATATGTCTAAGAGATGCGCCTACCACCAAGCCCCCGGCCATAACACTGATGATTGCATGCGCCTCCGCCATGACATCCAAGACCTCATCGATCAGAATATCATCGAGCCACCACCAAAGCAGCCCCATATCACCCAAAATCCCCTACCAAACCACCAAAATGTCAACCTCATTGAGTCCAGCCCCGTACCCTTCAACCCTGCTACTTATATCACCCCCCTAGGACAACCCTTGCCTTGCATTGACATCCCGGATTCTAAGGGAATTCATCTGATCGGAGGGGAGAATGATGAGTGGCAGCAGCAGCTTGACGACGAGCAAGACTTGTTCTTCCTGGAAGAGCATGACCTAGGGGCAGTAGACCTCAAATGGTATGATCCTAACGACGAGAGTGATGCTTCCATCTGGAACGAGCCGAAAAAGCCATTTGTGGGAACGGATTGTGATTGGTTCAAGAAGGATGGGACTGTAGAAGGACCTACTCCTGCCGAGATTGATCATCTGACCAGGTTAGGCCGTCATTATCAGCCTCCACAGCCTGCCACCGACGCGACTGAGAAAGGTCCAGTCAAGGACAAGGGAAAGGGTAAGATGGATGAGATCATCGAAGAAGATAATGAGTTGATAAAGCAGCTAAAGAAGACCCAAGCACATCTCTCGATGTGGGATATCATGGTAACATCCTATAAGCACAGGCAAGCCGTGTTGAATGCCTTGGCTGGGATTAAAGTCCCCATCGACGCCGCGCCGGAGGACATGGTAGCTTTCTTGGGTGCACTTACCCCCGACCCAATCATTACATTCTCCGATGAGGACCTGCCACCAGAGGGATCCGCACATAACAAGGCATTATACATTACTGTCGGATGTAAGGGGCAACAGGTACCGTTTTGTCTAGTCGATACAGGTTCTGCTTTGAATGTTTGTGCCTTGAAAACTGCCACTGCTTTGGGGGTCAATATCCTTGACATTACGCCATCTGTGCAATCTGTGCGGGCCTATGATAACACCAGGAGAAATGTGATGGGAACTGTCTCTCTACAAATCCGGGTAGGGTCTTTGGTGAGCACTGAGATCTTTCAAGTCATGGACATACCTGCCTCGTTCAATCTGCTGATTGGAAGGCCCTGGCTTCATGCCAACAAAGCTGTATCATCCACTGTGCATCAAATGATCAAGTACATTCATGAGAAGGAAGTAAAGATCATCCTCGGTAATAGTTGGGGTAACGAAGCTTTCCCAAATTACGCTCCCATTTTTTAAGTCCAAATACCTGAGCTAGAAGAAGGAGAAATCAGAGGATTCTTCATGGAAGAAGTTCATATGATCAATGATGAAGACCGATTCCCTGAGGTCCACTCTGCAGTTGTCAACATTGTCCGCAAGATGAACTACTTCCCCGGAATGGGGTTGGGTCGACGCCAGCAAGGAATTCGGGAATTCCCGCAGATCAAAGGGCAACAAGGCACTTTCGGGTTGGGGTACAAGCCCACTGATGAAGATGCCGAGCTACAGAGGCCATGGAAGAAAAGGGTGAAGGGTCTCCCACCATACCGCAAGACTTTGAATGGACAATTCGTCAAAGAAGGGGATGATTTCCCTTACTTCGGGTTCCCTGAACCCTGGATCCATCGAACCACTGGGAGAAGGCACCCCGGGCTTGAAATCTTCGCTGACTGCGAGAGGCCCCCATATCAAGACCCGTTCTATCCCGAAGAAGTTAAGAAGACCCCAAAGGAAGACTGGTTGAAATACCTGGACACTGAAGCAATCAAGAAAATGTGGGAGGAATCCGCTGAGAAGGAGGAAGAAAAGAGGGCCAAGAGCCAAGATGATCAGATCAAGCCAACTGAGGAGGGTCTGAGCAACCAGGCTGTAGAGTCATCTGTCTGTGTCTCCCAATCCCCTATTCCCCCGAAGTCTGTACTACCAATTATCGAGTTTGTACTGGAGTCGGCTGCTGTAAGCCCACCACTATCCAATGTAATCACTTCACCTGTCATGAATGAAATGAAAGACGATTCTACTTACTCCTCTGTGTCTAACACTTGTGAATGTACAGATCCCTCCGAGGATCTCCCAATTGAATTTAAGCAACTAATTGAAAAACCACCTGCTTATGAAATAATCGAAGATACTTTATCAGTTAACCTAGGTGAAATAGATAATCCACAGATTGTGCAAATTGGCTCAACCCTTAATAAAGAAGAAAAAGAAAAATTAACCCTCTTGCTAAAAAAATTCAAAGATGTTTTTGCTTGGTCTTACGAAGACATGCCTGGGGTCGATCCCGACATCGTCCAACATCATATTCCTCTCCTCCCTAATTCTAAACCTGTCAAGCAGAAACTGAGGCGCATGAGACCGGAATGGGCACTCAAGGTTAAAGAAGAGGTGGAGAAGCAGTTCAAGGCAGGGTTCATCATTGTCACCGAATACCCGGAATGGGTTGCCAATATCGTGCCAGTCCCAAAGAAGGATGGAAAAGTTCGCGTGTGCGTCGATTTCCGTGATCTAAACAAAGCCAGTCCCAAGGATGACTTTCCGCTTCCCCACATTGATGTCTCGGTGGAAAACACCGCGGGACATGAGCTACTTTCATTCATGGATGGTTTCTCAGGGTATAATCAGATTCTAATGGCGCCAGAGGATCGGGAAAAGACGACATTCACCACCCCTTGGGGGACCTACTGTTATAGAGTAATGCCTTTCGGACTCAAGAATGCGGGGGCGACTTACCAAAGAGCTGCCACCACTCTACTGCATGATATGATTCACAAGGAGGTAGAAGTGTACGTAGACGACATGATTGTGAAATCCAAGGACAGAGAAGGACACCTGGTAGCGCTAGAAAAGTTCTTCGAAAGGTTGCGCAAATACAAGATGAGGTTGAATCCAAAGAAATGCACTTTCGGCGTAACCTCCGGTAAACTCCTGGGTTTTCTCATCAGACAAAGAGGAATAGAGGTGGACCCCTCTAAGATCAAGGCAATCCTCGAAATAACGCCACCCCGGAGCGAAAAAGAAGTAAGGGGGTTCCTCGGAAGAATCCAATTCATCAGTCGTTTCATTTCCAAGCTCACAACTACGTGCGATCCTCTGTTCTGGTTATTGAGAAAAGGGGAGAAGTTCCAATGGGATGACCAATGCCAAGCCGCTTTCGACAAAATAAAAGCCTACCTTCAGAACCCGCCTATCCTCTCACCTCCCATTCCTCATAAGCCCTTATTCCTTTACCTATCCGTCTCTGAAAATGCCATGGGTTGCATGCTAGCCCAAGAAGGAGAAGAAAGCCACTCTGAAAAAGCCATATATTACCTCAGCAAGAGGATGACTGGGTATGAGCTCAACTACTCTACCCTCGAAAAAACATGATGGGCCTTGGTTTGGTGCACTCGCCGACTAAGGCACTACATGCTGGCCTTCCTAGTTGTGCTCATATCCCGCATGGATCCTCTAAAATAACTCCTCGAAAAACCTGCCCTAACCGGTCGCATATCCCGTTGGTTACTCCTATTATCCGAATTCGATATCAAGTGTGTTACAAGCAAATCGGTAAAAGGGAGAACCGTAGCTGAGCATCTCGCAGAACATGCCGTCGAATCCAAAGAAAGTGGAGACTTTCCGTTCCCAGACGAAAGTATCATGGAAGTCAAGGAAGAACAGTGGAAGTTGTACTTTGATGGGGCAGCCAACATGAAAGGATACGGAGTAGGAATGATTCTCGTATCACCAAGCGGGGACCACACTCCATTGGCAGTTAAGCTCAACTATAACTCCACCAACAACACCGCCGAATACGAGGCCTGCATTCTGGGAATGGAAGCAGCCTTAGAGCTGAAGGTTCGGAAGATAGACGTCTTCGGGGACTCAAACCTCATCATATCACAAGCCAGAGGAGAATGGAAAGTAAAAGAAGAAAGGTTGAAGCCCTATCATGATCGTCTCGACCAACTCAAGAGGCAGTTCGAAAATATCACATTCCTCTACTTGCCTAGGGAAGAGAACCAACTAGCAGATTCATTGGCTACCTTAGCCTCCATGATCAAGATTCCTGTGGGAGTCAAGATGATGCCTTTGGTAATAGAGCAGAGGTACGAACCTTCATTCAACATGATCGCCGCAATCGAGGAAGAAGAGAATGAAACACCATGGTATCGGGACGTCTGGGATTTCATAGAAAAAGGGACATACCCCCAAGAGTCTACCGAGAAAGACAAGAGGGCCATTCGAAGATTCGCAGCGCAATTCATCATTTGTGGTGGGAAATTGTTGAAAAAAGGATACAATGGTCACAACCTGACTTGCTTGTTCGGGAAGAGCTCCCGAAGAATGATGGAAGAAATACACGAAGGGGTATGCGGTCCACACATGAACGGTCACATGTTGGCCAAGAAGATTATAAGACAAGGGTACTATTGGACAACCTTGGAGAAAGATTATTGCGAATACGTGAGAAGGTGTCACAAGTGCCAGATCCATGCAAACATGATGCACGTGCCACCATCTCTTCTATACAGCATGACCTCGCCTTGGCCATTCTCCACCTGGGGAATTGATATTATTGGTGAAATCGTTCCGAAGGCCTCAAATGGAAATCGGTATATTCTTGTGGCCATAGACTACTTCACGAAATGGGTAGAAGCTGCATCTTACACCAAGTTGGGGGCCAAGGAAGTGGCCAAATTCATCAAGAGAAATCTCATCTGCCATTATGGAGTTCCTCATGAGATTATTTCAGATAACGGAAGTCATTTCAAGGCAGAAGTCAGGGATCTGTTCGAAGAATACAAAATCACTTATCATAAGTCATCCCCATACAGACCACAGACCAATGGGGTAGTCGAAGCTGCGAATAAGAATGTCAAGGCCATACTACAAAAATCAGCTGATACCTACAAAGACTGGCATGAAAAGCTACCATTTGCACTTTGGGGATATAGAACATCGATAAGGACATCCACAGGAGCGACTCCTTACTCACTAGTGTATATATGGGATGGAAGCGGTACTTCCGGTGGAGATAGAATTACCATCCCTACGCGTGATGGCAGAGTGTGAAATTTCGGAATCAGATTCGTTGAGAGAAAGGTATGAAGAATTGGCCCTCATAGATGAAAAACGTCTAGCGGCGGTCGACCATGTCCGAATCTATCAGAAGAGGATAGCCCGTGCTTTCAACAAAAGGGTTCGTCCAAGGAAGATTGTCAAGGGCGACCTTGTCCTTAAGGAGTTGCGAGCTCCGATCTTTGATCCCCGTGGGAAGTTTAAACCTAAATGGGTCGGCCCTTATATCGTCAAGACTGTTCTTTCCGGAGGAGCAACTTATCTCATGGACCTCGATGGTGTCGAATTCAAAGAACCAATCAACATGGATCGTCTCAAAAAGTACTATGCTTGACTATTCAACAACCATTTCTTTCAAGCCTTGCCTTGAACTACCCTCGACCTGATTCCCGCTCGGGGATACGTAGGCAACCACATCGGTTCGGTCGCTCCACCAACAAAAAAATAACCATTTCTTTCAAGCCTTGCCTTGAACTACGCTCGACCTGATTCCCGCTCGGGGATACGTAGGCAACCACATCGGTTCGGTCGCTCCACCAACAAAAATCAACCCGCTTCTTTCCAACCATGGCCCGAACTACGTTGGACCTGATCCCCGCTCGGGGGTACGTAGGCAGACTTTCCAAAAGAAAAAAGAAGGATGGCTCGCTAGGTCGAAAATCCGAAAGGACGCCTAGGCAAAAATTAGAGCTAAATCCAAAGTGAGCAATAACAAAAGAGAGAAAATAGCTCGCTAGGTCACCTCCTTGGTGCCTAGGCAAAAATTATGAGCACGTGAGAAAATAAAGTCGCGGTCCTTACCATAGCCCAAAAAAAAAATCACCCTCCACGCTAGGGGCAAACTTCGGCCACTCGCCTCGTTTGCCTGAACCTCTTCTAAACTAGGGGCAAACGTCGGTCATCTACCTCGTTTGCCTCACAACCATACATATCCCAAACTAGGGGCAAACTTCGGCCACACGCCTCGTTTGCCTCTAAATAACCCCAGCATGCCCAAGCAAGTACCAAAAGAAACAACTAATTGAAATCTCGTTTACAAAATGTTTTTAGAAAGTTAAAATGCATAAAATAAGATTCCCAAAGTAACCAAGGTTCACCGATAAACAAACTTCGAATATTGCATAAACAGGAATAATCAAAGGAATAAAAGTCTTTCAAAAAGCAATCACATGTTCAAAGACACTTGGAGGAATGAGCAGAATCAGTCAGGTCTAGTCTTGTCTTAGTGTCTTTTATTTCTTCAAAGGTCTTTAGAAGTAGGCCTTTACTCGGTCAGTCCAACCATCAATAAAAGCAGCAATAGTGGTAGCCCTGATCCGGGAAGCAAAGACCCTCTCAGTAAACCCCTGGGGAACCTCCTGAACCTGTCCATACTGTCTGGCCAAACGGCGAGGATGATAGAAATAAGTCTCTCTCAGACCCATCAACCACACTCTCTGGTGACCCCTGAGGCTCGTGGTGATAGCATAAAGGCCCCAACGCCTCACGATCCAGCAAATGTCAGCCTCAGATAAGGCGCTCATCATGCCCACCCAATCGGCAAAGGTATAGTGAGAATAAAGCACGGCTCGACGAAAGTAAACCGGTGGTATACGGCCTGTCCACAGCTGAAGGCGCTCGTAAAGCCAAGCCTGTAACACCAAAGGCGCCCCAGAAAGAAGAGGAGTCCCTTGGTTGAAGGCATTATCCAAACCATTCAAAATTTCAGCTAGAACCATGGCCATGGGATTCCTGCTAAGTTTCAGCCCGAGGCACACATGCACCAAGTCAATAGAAGTGCTCGAGAACAAGAAGTGCGAAGTCATGCACAATATCAAAGCAGCCCCGCGGGTAGCATCATACACGCTGGGATCCCCAGGACTGGCGTACCGGGCGATAATAGAAGCAATGTTGAGAACCTCACCTTGAATCAGCCGGCGGGAAATAGTGATGGAGCAATTCAGATATTCAGCCAAGCCTCGCGTAGGACTGAGGGTATCAAGAGAAGGGAGGATCAAGTCAGAGTCAGAATCAAAGCCAAGAATAGCACAGAACTCCTCAAACGTAGGGCATATTTCCAGGCCGTTGAAGTTGAAGACATGATTCACCGGGTCCCAGTGGGCAATGGCAGCATGCAAGAACTCAGTGTTCAGGGTCATCTGGCAAAGAGAGAATAGCTCGGTCAAGCCGTAGCTAAAGAGGTTGATCCGCTCCACGCCATCCGTAATGCTCAGCCAAGCTGTGAGTTGAGCGGGATCATACAAAGCCATATTTTCTGTCGCGGCTCTAGCAAAATTCAAAATTTCGGCAGCACCTCCCCGTTTCACGGACTATCCCACCTGCAAGGCAAAAGCACTCACTATCACAAAACTGCCCATCGCAGTAACATCCATGCAATCACAGTGCACATATATCAACAAGCACACAACTGCGCCTCTAAACCGGAAGATATCCGGCCTAGGAGGCAAAACATCATAATACTCTGTCAAAGGTCACAAATTATGCTACACATCGTCCTACACTGTCCAAATAATCATATCCCCAGTACAACCCAATCGAAAACAGAAAAAGAAAATAAAATAATAATTCCCGCTTGGGAAGCCTCAGTCCTCCTCTTCTTCATCCTCCGTCGGACCGCCCGGAGTGTATGTCGGCGACGGCCTCCTCCTGCCACCTCTGCATCTTGGACCTGTCCTCGATGAGCCAACCCCGCCTCCATGGTACTGCACGCACAAATAAAACGAAGGCAATTAGTAAGGGAACAAAAAAAAAATACAAAAACAGAGTCGAGTCAGAGACTTACCAAGGACGCCATCTGGTTGGCGGCAAATTGCCGCATACCATCCATCTGTCAAGGGAAAAAATCCAGGGTTAGAACCTTATAACCTTAAGAAAGTGCAAAATTAGAGACATACCCGGTGGTCTCGTGTAAGGACCAAGGACCGTAGGCTAGCCGCCAAGGCGTGACCCTCCTCAGCGTAACTCCAAGGAACATTGAGGACGCCCGCTGGCTGAGTAGGGTACCCACATGTGACTCGTGGCACCTCCATCACTTGGGGAGTGCCATCAGCGCCTAGAACATTGACGTTCCAATCCCAAGGGGGGATAGGGTCGGGAGCCTGAGGAGCCTGCCTCCTGTACATCTCGCGAAGCTGAAGGCACAGAATAAGTTAGGAAAAGATAAATCAAAAACATGGACAATGAATATAAACAAAAAAATACAAAAAGAACTCACCTCTAGGAGTGGGAAGTTAGGCATCAGGAAACGGCCACGGTAAGCCTCGTAACCGGTCTCAGAAAGAAAATGGTCCCAGACATCAGTGCCGGCTAAGGCCGCCAGCAGAGCATCTCCAGAGAGGTCACTAGCATCCATCGCAGGAGGATCATGAGGGACGCGATACCGGGAACCACCAACCACCTGCCGGGAGACCCGCTCCCCAAGGAACCACTGCCTGCACTCGGTACTCTCCAGCAGAAGGCGGCAAGAGGTAAGAGATTTAACCGCTTGTATCTCCTCTGGGGCGGCGTAAGCGACGCCCTCCCAAGGCGTCCAATCAACACTAGAGGCCGTCAGCTCAGTTAAGAAGTTTCTGAGCAAAACAATCCGGTGGGCCCCGCTCTTCACCCCAACAACGTCCCTCCGCCATCTCAAACCTCGTGGGAATAAAGGCACAGAAGCCATGCCATCCTCATCCTCGCCTGATTCATCCGCCGGGGAAGGAGCCAACATCTTCAAGTATTCAAAACTCCAAAGCTGCACAGACAAAGGAGAAATCAGAACAAATATGGAAATCAAAAAGATGGAAAAATAAAAGAAGAAACAGTGCGTACCTCCCAAGCTCGCCAGAATCCCCCAGTAGATTTAACATCGCCCCGAGAGACCTCCCCCATATGCTTGTAGAGATGGGCCAGGGCAGCACCGCCCCTGTTGTAGGAGGGGATCTCATCAATGGTCGCCAGGCAAGAAAGGAGCCTCAAGCTCACCCGGTCGTTCCTTGTCGCAAAGATTGAGCACCCGAGGACATACAGAAGATAAACCCTCAAAAGCTGGGAATTGTTCAGATTGTGATTACCTCTGCCATAGGCCCGGTAAAGCCAGCCGCAGGGGAACCAATGCCTCTCCAGGTTAGGGGGAACAACCCCAATCAACATCTCCACCACCTCCGGGTCAATCTCATAAAAATAGTCCAGAACCAGGCGCTTCCCGCCAACCCTCAAGCCTGTGATCATGGAGAAATCAAAAGGCGTCATAGTCATCTCTCCGAACGACAGGTGGAAAGTGTTGGTAGTGTCCCACCACCTCTCAGCCAGTGCATAGAAGTGAGCCAAATCATTGCTACTTTTTGAAACCAAGCGGACGAAGCCTCCGAACCCAGCATCATCAACCATCCTCTTAACGGTGGGCGAAAGCTGGGTATACCATAAGAAAGCATGGGCAAGGCTACCATGGCCTTTCAATGCCACTTCCGGCACCTGCACACAACAAAGATGACAAAAGATGCACAAAATCACTATTCACGACCCGAGAGCCGAATTCACAAAATCCACATTTGAGCACAAGTCGAACTTCTAACGGTCTCTAAGTGCACGCTACGGCTCACAAAACTAGCATAATACATGAAAGTGGTCCTAAAATGTCGAAAGTTTCACATACCAAGCTCGCTAGAGCCGCGGCCGAAAGATGGCGTTGAGGGTCCTGTAAAATCAAGTCCGGAGCTTGCATCTCGGCCTTCATCCGTCCCTTGGCCTTCTTAGACGGTCTCCTAGAGCTCGAAGCCATGGATCTATAAGAAAAATGGAAGTCACACTTAAACTTTCTTCTTGAAAATTTGGGCAAACCAAAACACCAATCAAAAATCCGACTACGGAGAAAGATTACTCACCTGAGCGCGCACAAGCTGCGTTTTGATGAATTTTGGCTTCAAAAACACCCCAAAATGGCCAAGAATGAGCTTCAAAAGCTCAAAAACCCGAGATATAAGAAGATGAAGTCCGGTCACCCAGTGCCACCGCGGCACTGGCCAACTGCCGCCGCGACAGTGGCCCAGTGCCGCCGCGGCACTACTCCCCGTGGGCCCCGCTTCGCCCCGTTTTGTTCCGTTTCGCCCCGTTTTGGCCCGTTTTGGCCTTTTTCAGCCCGTTTTTTACCCCGATCAGCCCCGGTGGCCCAGTCCAGTCAAGATTTATGAGGTTTTGCCCCGAGCAGACTAAAAGTTGTCAGAACTACCTCCAGCAGGCGGAAACTGGAAAAATCGGCTCCCGAAGACCCGAATCGGCCGTTTCAGGACAACCGTCGCAAATTTCGATCAAATGTGAGAGATTCAGAGATGGATCCTGGTCCCCGATCAAGAAAAAGAGATTCCCCGAGAACCCTGCATGATCCCCTGAGGACAAAAGCAGACAGATACCAGCTCCCGGAGGCCCTGACAGGCTCTCTTGGATTGAGCACCGACAGTTTTGATCAACCGTGAGAGATTCAGAGATGGATCCTGGTCCCCGATCAAGAAAAAGAGATTCCCCGAGAACCCTGCATCATCCCCCGAGGACAAAAGCAGACAGATACCAGCTCCCGGAGGCCCTGACAGGCTCTCTTGGATTGAGCACCGACAGTTTTGATCAACCGTGAGAGATTCAGAGATGGATCCTGGTCCCCGATCAAGAAAAAGAGATTCCCTGAGAACCCTGCATCATTCCCCGAGGACAAAAGCAGACAGATACCAGCTCCCGGAGGCCCTGACAGGCTCTCTTGGATTGAGCACTGACAGTTTTGATCAACCGTGAGAGATTCAGAGATGGATCCTGGCCCCGATCAAGAAAAAGAGATTCCCCGAGAACCCTGCATCATCCCCCGAGGACAAAAGCAGACAGATACCAGCTCCCGGAGGCCCTGACAGGCTCTCTTGGATTGAGCACCGACAGTTTTGATCAACCGTGAGAGATTCAGAGATGGATCCTGGTCCCCGATCAAGAAAAAGAGATTCCCCGAGAACCCTGCATCATCCCCTGAGGACAAAAGCAGACAGATACCAGCTCCCGGAGGCCCTGACAGGCTCTCTTGGATTGAGCACTGACAGTTTTGATCAACCGTGAGAGATTCAGAGAAGGATCCTGGTCCCCGATCAAGAAAAAGAGATTCCCCGAGAACCCTGCATCACCCCCCGAGAACAAATACGGAAAGAAACTAGCTCCACTACCCTCAGCAGAAAGTAACAAAAGAGGAACCGACTCCCGAAAATCGGCCGTCAGGAACAATCAGAACATCGCCCGCATCCAGATCTCCTGATTATCAAGGGTTTTCTCATCTGTCCATTTCCATAGCTTTATCACAAGATCCCTCGGCCACCTTTGGCTGTCGTCTTCTAAAGAAAGCACATTTGATCTATCTCACTCGTTTGCAAAACATACTTCCCAAGTTCCAGAAGTTGCCCCTAAATCCAGAGTCTTCTAAACCTTGATGTCCTTATCCGAGTCATCCACCACATCACAGTCGCAAACACTAGCACAACACCAGCCCACTCGGAGTGGCACACCCCACAGCACCTACTCATACTAGGATCATAACACTGGACATGATAGGACTCATGACACAATTCATATCACATCCATGCATTGCATATCATCCTCATAGCATAACATCCGCATGTCTTGTTGTGCATGTGTGATTTGTTCCTTTGTACCCTGAACTACGTCCTGGTCTGATTCTCCTTGGGATACGTAGGCAGCTCACGCAGAGCACGACCAGCACTAACCTCATCATCCTTTCATCTTTTGCAACGCTTTTATCCTAAATCTATAGCCTCCAAAAGACCTGTCTCTTCAAAGCTTTGGCACTCGCTTGCGACATGCGTTGCCTCGCAAGTTTATGCCAAAGAGGGGCAAACTGTAGACACCCCATTTTGTCAGCTATCAGATTTAGGAGACCCATAGCTTGGTGGTTCACAATGATCGTAAAAGACTCAAAAGGACTCTCGGAAGTCAGCTCTATCTCTCAGAATGCTCAGAATGACCAAAGTGCCCCTGAAAGCCCGAAAACTCCCAGATTTGGTCCCAAAGTTCTGAAAACATGCTACGTCGTAAGAAACGTGATAAAATGAGTTTTTAAGAAAAATCGGATGAAATCGTCAGACCCCCGGAAATCCCAGAAAATCCCGGAAAGTCCCCGTTGATCGGTTTGACCAAGGTTTGACTAGTTTTGACCAAGGTTTGACCAAGTTTGACCAAGTTTGACCGAAATGGCCCGAATTCACCAGAATCATTTTAAATCATTAGAAAAGTATTAAAACAAGTTCCAAAAGAAAATCGGGCGAGAACGTCAGCTCTTGGGAACTCCCGGAGGTTTCCAGAACTTCCCGTGAATCCCAGGTTTGACCAGTTTGACCAGAAATTTGACTTCGGAACCGGGGTGCCGAAACAATTTTTCATGGATACTAGAGGTCAATAGCTTTCCAACGGTATATCATACATAATTTCGGGATTCAAAATGAATTTATTATGAATTTCCAAAGGTGAAAAAGGCGATCAAATCGGCTTTTATCGCGAATACCGCAAAACTTTTCAAAGTGACCTATCCCCGAACTATTTTTTATGTAAATTAGACTCCATTACCTTTCCATCGGTATATCACAACCTCGATTTGGAGTTCGTATGCATTTTCTGTGAATTTCGGACAAAATAGGGCCTTTTCGCGAATACCGGAACTTCAGGGGGCCTAAACAGCATTATCCAGACGAAGGGAGGAGCACTGCCACCGCGGCACTGGCCCACTGCCGCCGCGGCACTGGCCCCCAGAACAGTGTATTTTTGTAATAACTTTTGTGGTCCCATTTTGATTAATTAAAAGCCAAAACGACGTAGTTTCATGATTTCAGATGTTTGGAGCCAATGGGAGTACTTTCTAAATCCCAAAAACACCCCAAGTTGGCCTATATAAACACCCCATTACTCCTCATTTGAGGGGGAGTCAAATGCAAGTTTAGAGAAAGTTTGGGAGAGAAAGTGTAGAGATAAGGTTAGAGTAGAGAGAAAAGAAGCTTTCTTCTTTGATTTTCAAAACAAAAGTGAGTTCTAACTTTGTTTTTACTTCAACTTCCATTTACTTCAACATTCAATACTCCCAACCACCATTTTAGTGAGCATTTAAGAGAATGGAAGCTTCTTCCATGTCTAGTGTCATTACATATGAGTGAAACACCAATCTACAAGTCTCATGCTCCATGAATATCATCTATTGATCATTATCTACTTGCTTGTTCATTTATTGTTCATCTCTTCTTATCCCATTTCTTTTTTATTTTCTTTATTTACTTACTAGTTCATCATCATCTAAGTGATGACATGAAGTTTGGGGTGAGTGAATCCTTATGGATAGTAGCTCTTGACCTCAAAAACATGTTTGATAGATGATGATCATAACCTCAATACTTCCAAGGTATTCTTGGAATGTATTGAAGTTATGTTCAAAAATAAAATAAATCTCTCCAACAATCTTGGAGGTTCTTAATGATGAGTTTGATGTAGGTATTCTAAGTGGCTATGATCCTTATTTAGTGTTGAAAAAATGTTTTCAAAACATCTATTTCAAAACCCCTCTCAATCCCTCTCATTTGGTTTCAAGAAACAAAACCTTGTTTTCTCCAAAATCTTCAAAACAATGAGTCAAAACAGTGAGTGAATTGGGTTCAAAGATTTTTCTTGAACTCAATACTCAACATATGGATACAAGGCCACTTAGAAAGTCTTCCTAACTCATTGGAGAACACCCATGATTTTTGGTTTGACTTGGAAGTACTTGGAAATGGTCCATTTGGGTCCCAACATTCCTTCCAAACATTCTGTTTTTGCTGTCACGGCAGCTAGGTCAACTTACGACCTCTTTTCCAGACAACTTTTCCAAAAGGGGTGGTCCTAACTTATTTTTCCCTTAAAATTCAATGTCTTAGGGAACTTTCTGTATAGATTGGGCCTCTAGATCATTCTTTTTCATTTTCTAAGATTTTCTAACATTTCAGTCGACAGTACAAACTCTGTTTCTGAAGGACCTCTATTGTTTATATAATTTCTCTCAATCTGTGATAGCTATTTAATATTGGCCTTTTGGGTTGTGTTCTGGACACAATAAGGAACATCTCCATAAAAAATCATGCATTGAAAACATTCCTAACCCCTCTTTTCAAATTCAAAAAGATCATGCTACTATTCTGTCCACTATTCACAGCAAGTACATTTCAACTTTCATTCTTTGATTTGATGCTCATATGCATTCCAAATTAGTTCATATCTTAGGAAGTAGTCCATACTACATTTGTACACATCCCATGTTAATTTCATTCATTCATTCATACACATTTTAGACTTCTAAGTCATTCTAGAAATCCATGTACACAAAACACACTACAACCTTTGCACATTTTAGATACATACATTGCATTCATGCAAGATTTGGGGTTTTTGTAACTCTTAATCTAAGGAGATTATAAGGAATGAACTCGATCACCCGTTCATGCTTCCCCTTGATCTAATCATCCTTTCTCATCCGTCCCGGGGATTGAGAGGTCTTCTTTTATCAAAGAATAACATGCACCATACTAGCTTGCTAAGCATATTTTGATTTCTTTGTGTATTTGTTTCAATAACGATTCATGTCCCCTTTAGATTAAGGAAACTTAATTACTTGATACGTGATTAGACGATTTTTCCTAGGTTTATTTGTGTGATCTTTCACTTTACATTGCATGATATTTGATTTAGATCTTATGAATGATATTTTATCTTTAGATCTTCCATTTTCAAGTTTCTTATGTAATGTAATATACTATCATAGTATTAATTGCCAAACCATACATAGTATAAGATGATTATTTGGATGCTAATTGAGGCCCGTCGAAAGATGGGGCGAGTTGAGGGTGTTTTAGTCGCGACAAAGGCTCCTTCCTCTCTCGTACCAAAACCCCGAACCAAGTTCTTTGGTTATGAAGGGCCGGTGCCCTTTATCCATTTGGGTGAGTCAAAATTAGGTTTCTTGGTTCCTTAAAGACCAAGTGGCGACTCTGTATCTGTTTTCAATAGACCTTTTCTCTTTCCTTGATTCAAAATCAAACGAGTTTCGAAAACATAACGAAGCGGTGGAATCCCGGTATCCACAGGCATCTTCGTCAGTTGGAGCCTCGACCTCTACCAAGTCCACTTCCGCTAAATTTCCAAGGGGACCTCTTCTGCAAATTTCATCAGCAGAAGGGTCACTCAACAGATCGGTGCATGAGATTAAGGCACGAAATCCAAAACCTCATTGATAACAAAGTAAATTCAGAACCACCTACCAAAGCTCCAAATGTTACTAGAAATCCGCTTCCGAATCATCAGGCTGTGCCACCACTGCAGGGCCTTTATCTCTTGGGGATGGAAGAGGCAACCTTCGTTCCATCTAGGCTAATCACTAAGGCTAGGACACCAAGAAAGTCATACCAGCTACCTAAGGATTCGACAATCTGTGCTTTAGAGGATCAGCCAAAGAAGAGTGAAATGGGACAGTCAGACTGGTGGATTCAAGGGAGTGATAGTCGAGACGTGAGCCAGATAGAAGACGATCTTTGGTATGAAAGCGACAAAGAAACAAAGATGGGGGAGGGTACTTTGAAAGTTGATTCAGAAGTTGATAATCTGTGAGCAAGAGAAGAAGTTAGTCATTTAACTCGGTCAGGCAGACACTTTAAACCGCATGAGCTAGAGGAAGATCATCCGGGGAGAGAGTTCGACAAGGGAAAAGGGAAGATGAACGAAGAAGAGGAAGAAGACAGGGTTCTAAAGCAGATGAAGAAAACTCAGGCCCATATCACCATTTGGGGGTTGCTAATAGCATCAAAACGCCACAGGCAGGCAGTATTGAACGCCCTAAATCAATCTGATGTTCCCATCGACACAGCATCGGAAGATATCGTGGGAATGATTGGTAGAATTCCAACCTTGGCTATTACCTTTTCTTCAAATGACATGCCCCCCGGAGGACCCATGCTCAACAAGTCGTTGTATGTCACTATTGAATGTTTGGGGAACACCGTGCCTGCTTGTCTTGTTGACAACGGGTCTGCTCTAAACGTATGCCCCTTTCGAACAGCCAAACGGATGGGCTTAGATGAATCACCTTTCGTGCCTTCTCAGCAAAAGGTCAGGGCATATGACAACATTCAGAGAATGGTCATGGGCATCATCTTTCTTAATCTTGTTATTGGACCAGTGGAGAAAGAAGCTGAATTCCAAATCATTGATATCCCCGCTTCCTTTAATCTACTGCTAGGAAGGCCATGGTTGGACAGCTTGGGTGCCATACCATCCACCATTCACCAAAAGGTAAAATGCGTTTGGAAGAGCAAAGTCTGTGACATTCTCAGGGATAGCTGGGTTCGTTCGTCCGAAGCATCATCAAGCGCACCGATTTTGGAATTGCAGCTACAAGAAGAAGGAGCAACTATGGGAGGGTTCGAGTTCGTCGGCATGATTAAAAAGGAAAAGCCAAAAGAATTCCTGCCACTATACTTTGATCAGTATGCCAGTCCTTTGGTCGCAGGGATAATGAAAAATATGGGTTTCTTCCCAGGCATGGGATTGGGAAAGAATCATCAAGGCATGCCTGAATTCCCGTACATTCCAACTCAGACTCACGCTCATGGTTTGGGTTACCAGCCGACAAAGAAGGAACTGAGGGCAAAGAAGAAGACAGTTGACGCATAGATGGACCCCTATCAAAAAATGCTCAACGGTTACTTCGCGAAGGAAGGAGAAGATTTCCCCTTCTGTGGCTTCCCAGAGCCATGGATGGACCAGAAAGACAAATGTCTAAAGCCTGGGTTCAAAATCTTTTTCTCCCATGAATTCTCCGAGTACAAAGACCCATTTTTGCAAATGCCTGAAAAGTCTGCTACCGTCAACGATTAGATCGGTGTACTGGACGGGCTGGTCATGCAGGACCTGTTGAGCGAAGGAGGGGTAAAAGCCGAAGGAAAAGGGGAAGAAGACAAAGGTCTGGAAGTCGAGGTTGAGGAGGAGAATGATGAGGATGCGCTGGAAGAATAGCCGAAGCCAGAAAAGGAAGAAAAGACGGAAACCGGAGGGCTGTCGGGTTGCAACACTATGGAGCTCAAGCAGGGGGCCAACAAGGAGTGGGTCTTTGAGTCTAGTGATGAGTATCCCCCTCACCCAGAGTCTGTAATGGCCCAATGAGGCGTCTTACTATCACTATGTCTGTTGTAATCACTCCTGACAAGATCAATGAAAGAATGACTGATTCTGCCTACTCAAATGCGCTTAATGAATGTGATGAATGTGAAATACCTGATGAATTGCAAAAATTAATTGAATAAGAAAATGAATCTGCATGCAAAATCATAGAGAACACCCTAACAATTAATCTAGGAAATGAAAATAATCCTCAAAATGTCTTTATCGGCTCTACACTTGGCAAAAAAGAAAGCAAAGAACTAATCAATCTATTGAACGAATTCAAAGATGTTTTTGCATGGTCTTATAATGATATGCCAGGCATTGATCCAGAGATAGTCCAACACCACATCCCTCTCTTTCCTAATTCAAAACCCATTGATCGGGAGAGAACAAATCCTATTTATACGCCTTAACGAGCATTTGTTAGTATCTTTTTATCCTGTTTTTGTATATTTTTACTTCGTTTTCTATTTTCTGACAGGTTTTGGAAGAAATCAAGTACATCAGGCTAAACAGGGTGAAAAAGCAGAAGAAAAGAAGCTGAAAAAGCCAGTTCGCGCGCGAGAATCCAAAATTCGCTCGCGCGATCCGCTCGCGCGAGGTCCCAACATCGCGCTCGCGCGGCCCGCTCGTGCGACATGTGTAAAAATGGAACTTGTGTATTTCAGTATACTGATGATTCCTACGTGAACGAAACTGCCTAATTGCGTCTGGAAAGCTAAACACAGTAGTTTTAGTGCGTTTCGGGTTAGGAAAGCTTCCAAAAACTTGTTATAAATCTATATATACCCCATTTTACTTCAAATTAAGGGTTGGACAATTAATATACAACCAATATATACACACTTTCAGCCATTGAAGGGAGGGAAGCAAGGAGAAGAAGAAGAAGACCAAGGATCCCCATGGCCTCCTCCATCAACCTCTTGCCATCTACCGCTTCTATGGACAACTAGACCTTAGATCTAGGGTTTCAATGAAGCCCTAGTCAAGTAATAGGGAGTATTTTATGTTTTTATTTTAGTTTTATTATGTATGGATGACAGTCACATGTTCCGAGGATTTTTATAAATAAATCGTACTTCTATTGATTAAATCATTGCTTTCAAAGTTTATTCTTGTCTTAGACCTATTTTGACTATGATGTGCTCAATGATCTATGCTCGCTGTGCTTGTTTAGATTATTTACATGTGATGGTGCTTTATTGATTTGTGCTATCAAGTATCCGAATAATTCATGCCTAGATTAGACGAATTATGTCACAACCCTAGTTTAGTGTGGGATAATTCGTGCTAACCGAAGATGGAATATGTTGGTGCTTGAACCATGATTATTTTCTTGACGGAGGAATTGGGCTTGTAGCCACAATTCCCCATAATCATCCAACTTAGTAAGCTAATTGAATGCATAAATATTCCTATTATGAAGCTAGTGGTGGAGTTGCAATCCTAGGTTCCCTTTAGATATTTACAAAAACACTTTTAATTGCTTTCATAGTTTAGATTTATTTTTATTGTTATTAATTTAATTAAAATCAAATCAAAATCCGTTTTCATAATTAACTAAAGTTAGGTTTTAAAATTAAGTCGCTGTAGTTAACCAATCCCTGTGGGTTCGACCTTTGCTTTCACACTACAAATCTTTTGAAAAGTAAAGAACACTTTTTATATCTTGATATTGACAACATCAATTTTTGGCGCCGTTGCCAGGGATTGCATTACTACCTTTAATTTTATAATCTTAGTTTAGTTAATTCGTAAATATTAGATTAGTTTTTATTCTTCTTATTTTCTGTTTTTGTTTTAAATTACTAACTTGTTCTTTTATTTTATAGGTTTTCGAGTCATCAAATTCCAACGTTTTCGAGTGGAGTAGCTAATTACATCAAAGGAGCTTACGCAAATAAAATAAATAAAAATTAAGTAAAATGCTCGCTTTAACTTCGCATCAAATCATTGTAAGTCAGGGCGCTGAGACGCAATTACTTACATTAGGTTAGTTGCGGAGTGAACACTGCATTAGCTAGGAAACCCGGGGCGCTGGAACACTGCATTAGCTAGGAACACTGCATTGTAAGTCATTGCATTACAGGATAATTTACATGCATCATAGTAGTACTGTGTGCTTGCTTGTTGTCTTATTTGCGTGATTGCTTCTAATTTCTTTTGTTAGTCAGTCTTTATTTTTAGTTTATTTTAGTTTATGTTGGGTACACGTTCAAATAAACCAGATTTAAAATCTTTCGATCTTGAACTTGAACGTACCTTAAGAACTAGTAAGTCCACAACCCAAGCTTCTAGAGCTGGGTTGCAAGACGACGAATCAACTCCGATTCCGTCGTCGTTGTTTGAGGCCGAAATTCAAAGTACCCGTGAACGGTTAAGGAAAACTCGAACTTTTAAAATCGAACCGATTAAAATGGCTGACGGTGGAAATAACAATAACAATCAAAATGACGGTGCTAATATGAATAATCTTAATATACCGCCACCTCCTCCACTTATAAATTATTTTATTCCTACTACTTACACGCCACAATCCGGTATCGAATTACCGGAGGCGACGGCATCTCACTTTGAGATAAAGTCTTCTACGATCTCGCTACTTCCGTCTTTCCATGGCCGTCTAAATGAAGATCCATATCAACACTTAGGAGATTTTCAGGACATATGCTCTACTTTGAAAATCCAAAACTTAAATGACGATGAATTAAAATTGCGGCTCTTTCCATTTTCTTTAAGAGACAAAGCTAAGTACTGGCTTCAATCACTTGAGCCAAACACAATTAAAACATGGGAAGCCTTGCACACCGCATTTTTACAAAAGTTTTTTCCTATTATGCGCACAAATCGAATAAGGAAATCTATAACTAATTTTGTGATGCAAGATGGGGAGACACTTTATGACACTTGGGAGAAATTTAAAGAATTATTACGCTCGTGTCCACATCATTAGGTTCCTAAGTGGCAACTTGTTCAGGTCTTCTACGAGGGACTTATTCCCTCTGTCCGTAATACTTTCGATGCCGTTTGTGCAGGAACTTTCCTACACAAAAGCGCCGACGAGGCCTGGAAAATTTTTGAAACTTTAAGCGAGAACTCGATGCATCAGACTGTGTCGGTACGTTCTGAGGGATATCTTAATCAACCCAAACGAGAGGTGAAGTCAGAGTCAAGTCATTCAATAGAATTTCAGGAACTATCTAAAAAACTTGACCGACTTATGACAATAAATCAAACGACAACCGCACCCGCTCATGAAGTGTGTCAAATATGTTATGATCCTTTACATTCTATACTTGCATGCCCATCGGCATCTCAGTTTCCCGAATTTGTGGAGCAACACGTAAATGCTATGCAACAATTCCCACAAAATAATTATACTCCTAGGTCGACTAATTTTTCTAATACTTATCGACCCCAGTTTCCACAAAATCAATACCAACACCCTCCTCCTAATCCTAACCCCCCAAGGACTAACGCTTTTGAGGAGACGGTGTTGGCTTCCCTTAAGAATATTGAAACTCAAGTCCAAGCACAAGCACAAATAGTGCACTCTGACACACAATCCATTACGAAGCTTGAGTCCCAAATGGGACAAATAGCGAATACAATGAGTCGTAGGAACGAGGGGAAGTTGCCTGCGCAAACTATTCAAAATCCTAAGGGACAATATGAGATTAAGGGGTCGAGTGAACAAGTAAACGCCGTATCGACTAGGACGACTATTCGGGAAGACGAAGTTGTTAAGATTCTGGATCAAAATGACGTTAAATCGAATAAAGAAGAGGGTGAGGAGACGAGTCAAAATAAGAAAGATAAAGAACCGGCCCCAACTAACTATGTTCCAAAGTTACCTTTTCCACCCAATGTTGAGGAACCGTCTAATTTTCCAAAGAAAAAATCAAAAACTGGGGATATACTCGAGGTGTTTAAACAAGTTAAAATCAATATTCCATTCCTCGATGCGATAAAACAAATTCCCGCTTACGCTAAATGTCTTAAAGACCTATGTATGCAAAAACGCAAAATACGCAGTCATACTCCTAAAAAGGTCTTCCTCACGAAAAAAGTAAGTTCAGTTTTTCAATACGCTCCTCCGAAGTATAAGGATCCCGGTACGCCTACGATTTCATGTGTCATAGGTGACACTATCATTCATCAGGCTCTCCTTGACTTAGGAGCTAGTGTTAACCTCTTACCTTATCATGTCTACAAATAATTAGGACTAGGTGAACTTAAACCTACGGCCGCTACTATTCAATTAGCGGATCGTTCTGTTAAAGTACCTAGGGGAGTCGTCGAAGACGTCTTAGTTAAAGTTGATCAATATTTTTATCCTGTTGATTTTATGGTCCTTGACACCGAACCGGTGCTAGATGCTAGAAAATACACTCCTGTTATTCTTGGTCGTCCATTCTTAGCCACGGCCAACGCACGTGTCAATTGTAGAACAAGGGTGATGAAAGTGTCGTTCGGGAATATAAAATTAAAATTAAATGTTTTTAATGCTGCTGATCAACCTCCTAAAGACGATGATTATCAATATGTGGAAGGTAATGAAATTAGAAGAACTGTTGAACCTAATAAAATAATAAATATCAATGAGGGGAATAATACGGTGAGTGATGAGCGGATGAATTTGAATACAACAGACTCTAACGATGAATTTACTCGAAAGGTGAAAAATCGACTTGACCTTAATCAGGATGAACCATCGATTGAATTAATTCAAAGCGACATGCTTTCAACTTACCATCGGGCTCTTCCTGACATCTTAAGGGGTACAAACTCCGATTTACGGCCTCCGTGAGTCTTGAGCTAGAACGGTCTAGCTGAAGATATAAAAGTTAGCGCTTATTGGGAGGCAACCCAAGCTTAATTTCGTCTGTTTTCTTTTTGGTCGTTTTTGAGTCATTTTTGTCAGTTTTGGAGTTTTTCTGGACAGGTTTGGGGGTTGGAATTAATTTATTTTATTTTAATATTACATACATAATTTTAGCCAAAAAATGGAAAAAACCCAAATCGCGCGAGCGATCCGCTCACGCGAGGCCTCGCTCGCGCGGTCCGCTGCCGCGAGTTTGTGCCTTAGGCGTTTTTCCTTGCCTCGTGCGAACGGATCACTGGCGCGAGTTTGTGCCTTAGGCATTTTTTCTTGCTTTTTCTTATTTGATGCCTCAGCTTCTTCTCGCGCCTGGTTTCGCGGGCGCGAGGTAGCTCGCGGGCGCGTGGATTAAAAAAAAAAAAAAATTTGGAATTCGCGCGCGCGACTGCCCCTCGCGCGATTTCCCGTTTTATTGGTGTTTTCTTTTGTTGTCTTACCTATTTCTTCCCCACCTGATCAGGAAGTTTTTACGTTCCTGGTTTTGTTTATTAGGTCATTTTAGATCGAGTCAGTTGTTGTTTTCCTTGTTTCGATTATAATTTTCCATTTTATTTCTTTTCCGTTTGTCGTTTAATTTTAACTACGATTAGTTTATCGATTTATATTTTATATTTCGGTTTCATTTACTTTTAATATTCTTTTGTTAGTTTCTTTTCGTTTATCTAGTATTAATAGGTACATTTGAACTTTATCGCCAAATTTTTATACATTTACCTGTTTGTCATTGCCGAGATTGAGGTACTATCGTTCCTTCCTTACGTACTCACCTTTCTTTCATTTTATTGTTTCATTAGGGACAATGAACGGTTTAGGTTTGGGGGTATGCACACATGCACATTATTTTATATGCAAAATTTTAATAATGAGTTTTTTTTAAATAAACGATGTTACCGACGTTTTTGCAATATCAATTTGATACTTTTTGTTAGAGAACGTTGATTGTTATAGAATGGTAAACAAGGGAAGATGTGATTAAACATTTGCGGAAGTCGTGATGAAATGTTTTAAGTTATGTATCGTTCGAATCGTAGTTTTTTATCATAGATTTACACACAAACTTATGCACTGCACGTAGTCAATTGAATACATGTTTGATGTGAACTATAATATGATTCAGATTTCTAGATAACACAAGGTGGAGACTAGACCCGGTGAGCTTTTGAGCTTATCTTTTCTTTTTAGAGGGCTATAAATACATTTTGTGTTTGTCGAATTTCACTTGAAATAGCGCATTAACTCGTTGTTTAGTCTCATTATTCTTGTTTTGGTTGATAGTCAAGTTAAAATATTTGTTACCATGCTAAATAATCTTCCATTGTAAACATTGAAAAACTATATTACCCTAGGAAATAATTTTAGGCTTTCTTTGTTTACTACCGGCCGATAAAAGATAAAATTTCCTTAGTTTGCCCCTTTGAGCCTTACAATGCCTCTTTTTCTTTGTTCACCATCATCCTCTTTAAAAGCTCCAACTTGATCGACTTGGAGTATACCACTGGAAGAGTGATCAACTTTTAGTAGTATTAAGGCGATGTGTTGATGAGGAAGAAGAAAATAAGATATTATTGGGGTAGTTGCTTGGTATTCAATGCATAGTCATTTGAGAAGCGAGAAAAGAAAAAAAAGGAAAAGAAACAAAATAAAGAAGAGAAAGGTTGAAAAAAATGAAAGAAAAGAAGAAAAATGAATGAAAAGGAATGAAGAGAAAGAAAAGATGAAAGTTTGTAGAAGAATAATGAAAGAGATCGAACATGCCTTACAATGCCATTCGTAAACTTACCCAATTAATCTTTTCTATCCTCTTTCATTACCTGAGCCACGTTACAACCTTTGAAAAGTCCTAATTGATCCTAGGAAACATGGTTTTCATATGTAAACGATGGGAGGGGGATTAAAACATGGTAATGAGTAATTTTTCTTGATTGTTGGCATCCTATCCATGAGACTACTGTTCTTTCGTGTTATGCGTCTTTTTCGCGTCGTATGTGAGCGTTATTCACCTTGAAAACATAATTCCTTTGCTCACGTATACTAGAGAAATTATACATGTTTCTGAGTGTTTCATTTGCGAGTGTAATTAACATTGTGAGATTCGTAGTCGAAGCATAGTTGGATGGTTATCCGAGTTATATTCCAAGTTCATGACATGCGCGTGGTCATTTGACTATCATATCACACACGTGCAATTTTATGAGAAATTCTATTGATTTATACGATTCATGTACTTGGGATTGTTTTTAGGGACGTATGTGAACGTTTGATGCCGTTTCTTCTTGTTCATTATTCTATTTCGAATCATTGTTTTATAATAAGGAGTATTGAATGTTATGTTTTTCTTTTTAATAAAACTTTTTTTAAATCTCTAAGTTAATAAAAATGGTTGTGGGAGCCTTGTTGATGAGAACCCTCACGAGACTTCACTCGTCCGACTAGGGACACCTAGAGGTTCAAAAGGCTTGTTGCATACGCTAAATGCAATCGTGATCCATGCGAAAATGGAGTAGCATTTTATTAGTAGTTAGTTTTTATTTTAGTTTTGCTCGAGGACTAGCAAAATGTAGGTTTGGGGGTGTGATCGGGAGAGAACAAATCCTATTTATACGCCTTAACGAGCATTTGTTAGTATCTTTTTATCCTGTTTTTGTATATTTTTACTTCGTTTTCTATTTTCTGATAGGTTTTGGAAGAAATCAAGTACATCAGGCTAAACAGGGTGAAAAAGCAGAAGAAAAGAAGCTGAAAAAGCCAGCTCGCGGCGCGAGCCGCGCGCGCGAGAATTCAGAATTCGCTCGCGCGATCCGCTCGCGCGAGGTCCCAACATCGCGCTCGCGCGGCCCGCTCGCGCAACATGTGTAAAAATGGAACTTGCGTATTTCAGTATACTGATGATTCCTACGTGAAGGAAACTGCCTAATTGCGTCTGGAAAGCTAAATACAGCAGTTTTAGTGTGTTTCAGGTTAGGAAAGCTTCCAAAAACTTGTTGTAAATCTATATATACCCCATTTTACTTCAAATTAAGGGTTGTACAATTAATATACAACCAATATATACACACTTTCAGCCATTGAAGGGAGGGAAGCAAGGAGAAGAAGAAGAAGACCAAGGATCCCCATGGCCTCCTCCATCAACCTCTTGCCATCTACCGCTTCTATGGACAACTAGACCTTAGATCTAAGGTTTCAATGAAGCCCTAGTCGAGTAATAGGGAGTATTTTATGTTTTTATTTTAGTTTTATTATGTATGGATGACAGTCACATGTTCCGAGGATTTTTATAAATAAATCGTACTTCTATTGATTAAATCATTGCTTTCAAAGTTTATTCTTGTCTTAGATCTATTTTTACTGTGATGTGCTCAATGATCTATGCTCGTTGTGCTTGTTTAGATTATTTACATGTGATGGTGCTTTATTGATTTGTGCTATCAAGTATCCGAATAATTCATGCCTAGATTAGACGAATTATGTCACAACCCTAGTTTAGTGTGGGATAATTCGTGCTAACCGAAGATGGAATATGTTGGTGCTTGAACCATGATTATTTTCTTGACGGAGGAATTGGGCTTGTAGCCACAATTCCCCATAATCATCCAACTTAGTAAGCTAATTGAATGCATAAATATTCCTATTATGAAGCTAGTGGTGGAGTTGCAATCCTAGGTTCCCTTTACATATTTACAAAAACACTTTTAATTGCTTTCATAGTTTAGATTTATTTTTATTGTTATTAGTTTAATTAAAATCAAATCAAAATCCGTTTTCATAATTAACTAAAGTTAGATTTTAAAATTAAGTCGCTGTAGTTAACCAATCCATGTGGGTTCGACCTTTGCTTTCACACTACAAATCTTTTGAAAAGTAAAGAACACTTTTTATATCTTGATATTGACAACATCACCCATAAAACAAAAATTGAGGCGAATGAGGCCAGAATGGGCACTTAAAGTAAAAGAGGAGGTTGAAAAGCAATTAAAGGCTGGATTCTTGATGGTCACCGAGTATCCTGAGTGGATTACCAACATTTTGGCTGTCCCAAAGAAGGATGGTCGTGTTAGGGTTTGCGTTGATTTTTGAGATTTAAATAGGGCGAGCCCTAAAGACGATTCCCCATTACCCCACATCGACGTGTTGGTCGATAACACTGCGGGACACGAGCTTCTATCTTTCATGGATGGATTTTCTGGGTATAATCAAATCCTCATGGCACCCAAGGATATGAAGAAAACCACGTTCATCACTCCATGGGGGATATATTGCTATAGGGGTCATGCCGTTCAGACTTAAGAATGCAGGTGCGACCTATCAAAGGGCTGCCACCACTTTACTACACGACATGATCCACAAAGAGGTGGAGGTATATGTGGATGATATGATTGTGAAATCCAAAGAGAGGGGAGGGCACCTAGAGGCTTTGAGAAAGTTCTTTGAGAGATTGAGGGAGTTTAAAATGAGGCTAAATCCATAGAAATGTACCTTCTGAGTTACCACAGGAACGTTGTTAGGGTTCCTTATTACCCAAAGGGGGATCGAAGTAGACCCGACCAAAATAAAAGCCATAACCAAAATGAACCCACCAAAAAATGAGAAAGAACTGAGAGGATTCTTGAGGACAATACAGTTCATCAGCTGCTTCATTTCCAAACTTACCTTAACCTGCGACCCACTGTTCAAACTGCTTAGAAAAGGAGAGAAATTTAAATGGGACGCCCCTTGTCAACAAGCCTTCGATAAAATCAAGACATACCTCCAAAACCCACCTGTCCTGTCACCACCTTCACCTGGGAGACCCCTGTTACTTTATCTCTCCGTATTCGAAGATTCGATGGGGTGTATGCTGGCCTAAGAAGGAGAAGAGGGGCATGTGGAGAAGGCCATTTACTACTTGAGCAAAAGAATGGTCGGATACGAGTTAAAGTATTCGCCCTTGGAAAAGGCCTATTGGGACTTGGTTTGGTGTACCCGTCGCCTTCGCCACTACATGCTAGCCTTCCCTGTAATCTTGATATCCCGAATGGACCCATTAAAATACCTATTCGAAAAACCCATCTTGACCAGTAGGATTTCCCGTTGGACCATGATGCTAGCTGAGTTCGACATCAAGTATGTCACTGCCAAGTCTGTGAAGGGAAGGGTTGTCGCTGAGTTTTTAGTTGATCTTGCTATAGAATCCAAGGACGAGGGAGAATTCAAGTTCCCGGATGAAAGAATAATGGAGGTAAAGGAGGACCTGTGGAAAATGTACTTCGACGGAGCAGCCAACCAACTAGGCTACGGAGTTGGAATCATTCTCATAGCGCCCGATGGGGCCCCTACCCCATTAGCTGTCAAACTCAAGTATAACTCAACCAACAATACTGAAAGTCGAACAGATTGATGTCTTCGGAGATTCCAATTTGGTCATATCCCAAGTCCGAGGAGACTGGAGGGTAAAGCATGAGAAATTAAGACCTTACCATGATTACCTGGAAAGTCTGAAAGCACAGTTCAAGAAGATTTCTTTTTACTACATTCCTCGTGAAGAGAACTAGCTAGCTGACTCCTTGGCTACCTTAGCTTCGATGATCCAAATCCCTTCCAAAACTGCCATGATCCCGCTATCCATAGAAGTGAGAAATCAACCGTCATTTGAAATGATCGCGGCCGTAGAAAGAGAAGATGAAGTGCCTTGGTCTGAAGATGTGTGGAAGTTCATTAAAGAAGGCGAATACCCCGAAGGAGCCTCAGAAAAGGAAAGAAAGGCGATCCGACAATTCACCGCTCAATTTGTGATTTATGCAGATAAGCTATGGAAGAAATCCTACACCAGGTACAATCTGGAGTACCTATATGGGAAGGAAGCTAAGAGAATGATGGAAGAAATACATGAGGGAGTGTGTGGGCCCCACATGAGTGGGCACATGCTGGCAAAGAAGATCATCCGACAGGGGTACTATTGGACGACCTTGGACAAAGACTGTTGTGAATATGTTAGAAGGTGTCACAAGTGCCAGATTCATGCAAATCTAATGCACACCCTGCTGTCACAGCTCTATAGCATGACCACCCCTTGGCCGTTTTCTGTATGGGGGATTGATATCATTGGTGAAATAGTTCCGAAGGCTTCCAATGGGAACCGATACATAATCGTGGCAATCGATTACTTTACCAAATGGGTGAAGGCAGCCTCGTACGCGACTTTGAAAGCCAAAGACGTGGCGAGTTTCATCGAGAAAAACATAATCTGCAGGTATGGGGTCCCAAATGAGTTCATCTCCGACCATGGCAGTCATTTGCAAGGAGAGGTTATCCAGCTCTTAGAAAAGTATAAGATCACTCGCCATCAGTCATCCCCGTATAGGCCTCAGAAGAATGGAGCAGTAGAAGCAGCAAATAAGAATGTTAAAGCAATATTGGGGAAAACGACGGATACATACAAAGATTGGCATAAAAAGCTGCCATTCGCACTATGGGGGGTACCGGACCTCTGTAAGGACTTCTACAGGAGCTACACCTTATTCACTGGTTTACGGTATGGAGGTCGCTCTCCCAGTCGAGGTAGACATACCCTCTCTTAGGGTTTTGGCAGAGTGTGAGATCACCGAATCTGAATGGATACGAGGAAGATATGAGGAGTTGATGTTGCTCGATGAGAAGAGGTTGGCCGCAATAAACCATACTCGGGGGTACCAGAAGAGGATAGCTCGTGCTTTCAACAAAAAGGTCTGCCCAAGGAAGCTTGCTGAGGGTGACCTAGTCCTCAAAGAATTGAAAGTGCCTGTTTATAACCCCAGAGGAAAATTCAAACCCAACTGGGTCGGGCCGTACATCATTAAGACTCTCCTTTTCGGGGGGCGGCCTATCTCATGGACCTAGATGGAGTTGAATTTAAACAGCCAATCAACCTTGATCGCCTCAAGAAATATTTTGCTTCAAACCTTTCTTTTCAAAACCTCATACCTTGATGAACTACGCTTGACCTGATTCCCGCTAGGGGATACGTAGGCAGCCTACTTGGTTCGGTCATTGAAAACAAAACCGCCCGAGCGGCGTCTTCCTTTAAGCCTTAAACCGAACTACTGCAGGCCTGATACCCATTCCGGGATAAGTAGGCGGGCTCTCAAAAGCCTTCGGCCCGTTAAAACCTAAAAAGAAAAAAATATGTGCTAAACTAGGGGCAAACTGGCGTTTGCCCAGAACCACTTTGAATCCCTAAAACCAGGGGCAAACTTCGTTTGCTATCCGAAGAACCCAGATATTTACCTGAAACCCATCTCTGGATCTCCTGACTATCAACATGAGTATTATAAAGAAACAAATGAGAATTCATGGTATAGAAAGAGTAAAGCCTCAAGAAAAATACAAAGCAAAGTAAAAAGCCAAGAAAAGACACGAAAGGGAGAATTTTTCATAAAAGATTAATCGAAGGAGTGAACACTTTGATTAAACATGTTATAACTTCCCTAAAAGATAATAACACTTCTTGAAGAGGAAAATAAGGAAAATCACATTCAAAAGCGTAAAAAAAGGGTAGGCAGGGTCTGTCAGAAGGTTTTGTAAAATGACAAGTTTTTCCCTGTTTTCATTGTGCATGTGTCTGTCAAGCTCACCTCACAACCAAAGCCTGGATCTCTAGAAGATACTCGGCAGTAGGCGCAGTCGGAGCAGGAATCCCCAGGCACAGAGTAGCCATCCTGCTGTGCCAAGCCTCGATGAAAACCTTCACAATAGAAGGACACAAAATGGACCCCTTGATAAAATCAGCAATCACAGATTCAGTAGTATCCTGTAAAAGTCCAAACTGGCGGACCACCCGATCGGGGATGTAGAAAGTAGTGGCACGCAAGCCCGGCAGCCAGTTGCCAGGTCACCCTGGAAGACGTACAGCAATAGAGCAATAAATCCATTACGGACAGACCAAGCAGATATCACTAGAAGAGAGGCCCTGGAGCCAACCGAGCCATGCATCAGCGGAGTGAAACAAGCTGTGAATTTCCATACGATTGTAAGGAAGTGATCCGCGAAGATGGGAATGGTGTATAAAGAGGTCCAAATGCTCCATGAGTCAAATCTGTAGAACAAAAGGTGCCCCGGCAGATAATATGGCCCCGGTAGCATGAGCATGATCCAGACCTATCAGAGTCTCGCCAAGAACCAGCATGACTGCACTCTTCATCTCTCTCAAATCGCAGGCAATGGGTATGAGAATGTCGAAGGATGACTGAAAGAGAAACTAAGAAAGCATAGCAATCGATAGAGCGCTACGCCGTATAACTTGATACCCGTTGTCGTAGGGATCCCCATGAGAGCATAAACCGAGGAGAGGCGCTCGAAGTCGACCTGTCTGTCACAAATGAAAGAACCTACAGCACCACGGGATGTATGGAGAAGAGCCGCCAGGTCCTGAACATACCCGGCTTGCACCGGAGGGACAATCAGATCCGCGGAAGGGTCAGCATGAAGGATGGCACTGAACTCTTCAAACAAAGGACAGATCTCTTGATGACTGAAATGGAAGACGTGGAGCGAAGGATCCCAACATCGGGCAGCGACTTGAAGCAAACTTTCGTTTAGAATCATTCGTCAGAAGGAAAAAAGGTTGTTTAGCCTGAAACACTCGAAGTTGAGCCTATCGATACCAGAGAGGGTATCCATCCACAGAAAAAGGATTTGAGAGCTAATGGGGGCCATTTGAGATAGG
Organism: Hydrangea macrophylla; assembly: GCA_033977485.1. Taxonomy (NCBI): domain Eukaryota; kingdom Viridiplantae; phylum Streptophyta; class Magnoliopsida; order Cornales; family Hydrangeaceae; genus Hydrangea; species Hydrangea macrophylla. The sequence goes on along the minus strand of CM066984.1, from coordinate 77,572,508 downwards.
GGAGAATGAAAGAAGGTAGTGTTTTGCAGAGTTTTGAAGAAAAGAAGGTATAAATAGAGACAAATCTGCCTGGAGTCAGGGCGGCATTCGATAAAGTAGAACGGCACTCGACGAAGTGCCGCGCGGCAGTTCGTGAGTGCCGTTGCGGCATTTGCTGACTACCGCTGCGGCACTCACCAAGTGTCGCGGAGACTTAACTGAGTGTCATTCCGGGTTTTTCATTGGCCAGGGTCTGTTTGTAACACTTTCAGCCCTCTGCAAACAGAAAACTAGATAAAGAACAATAAAACGTGCGCATCATGCAGCACGCGCAACAAAGACCAGCACATTCATTCATTCATTTCATTTAATTTCATTTTGTAATAAGAAAAAGAGATCAAAGCATTCAAAATAAAATTAAAGACGGGACCAAGCCATGGTCCCACATACGGCAGGCAAGAGAAAAAGAAAAAGAGTTTTCAGCATGATAAAAGGACCAAGCTATGGTCACGCATACGGTGAATGAGCATAATGAAAAGCAGAAAATATGAAAGATATCCAAGTGCCTATCCTACCGGGTATCCTAAAGCCGCCATCAAAATAAAGTGTATGTATATATACAATCATATGAATAAAGTATATATCCTCCCAGAACACTCAAAAAGTAAAGAGTAAGAAAAAGTGAGATCAGCCTCGACCCCGGCCTCGAGCCTGACGGGTCACACGCCTGAGGGGCTCCTCCTCTGACTCTGTCCCGCTACCTCCACCGCTACCGCCGCCCCTGCCTCTACCTCCGCTGCTGCCTCCACCGCTACCGCCGCCTTGCCCCACGCCTCGTCCAGCACCTCCATCTCCAGGAGTGTCGCTGAGGGGAATGCCGAACTGCTGGAGCCGCTGCTGAAGCTGCCCCACCTGCTGGGACAAGACTCTGATCTCCTCCGTCTGAAATGAGAGAGGATAAAACCAGAAAGTATTGAAAAGAAAAAATGAATACTAAGAATAAAAGGATAAAAATCATACCTGGGCCCTCAACTGAGCCGCGGCAGTCGCCCGAGCTCCCTCAGCCTAAGAACAAGAACCAAGAATAAAGATTAGTAAAAAGGAGAGGCAATCAAAGTCAAAGTCAAAGTGAAAGGCGGGGATAAGTTTCTTACCATCCACTCTCGCCCAAGAACCCACTGTCGCACGCTTTGGGCATACGTCAAGCCCTCCTCCGCGTAAGCACGCGGGACGACGTCGTAATGCAGAGGAATAATAGGGGCGCCCTGTGAGAGCCGGGGGATCGTCGTCAAGAAGGGCTCACCGAACGAGACAGTCGGCATGGTCTAATCCCACTCAGGTAAGGCAGGAGGACGAGCCGCAGCAGGAACAGGCTGCAAACAAAAAATATTAATAAAAAAGTAAGTAAGTAAAGGGTGAAAGAAAACTCATAAAGGAATGGAGAAATCATTTACTCACCCGAGTCACTTCCATCAGAGGGAAGTTCGGCATCAGCTTAGCAGCGCGGAACGCTAAGTATCCGGTGGGGGAGTCCACAAAGTCATGAATACCCAAGCCCATCAGAGCAGCCGTAAGCTCGCTACCCTGGAGTGTGTCTATGACTCTCATAGAATCAGGAGTAGGGAATGGCACAAAGAATCCAGGGGCTGCCAGTGACTGTCTAGTCACCCTCTCTCCCAAGTACCACGCCTGGCCCTCTGGCCCATCAAGAAGTTGCCTCGTCGGGTCATATCCAGCCGACTCTCGGATCTTCGCACGAGCATCAGGAAGTACCCTAAGCCATGGATGGCAGTGAACATGCTGCTCCCTCAGGTTCGTCAGGAAGTTCCTGAACGAAACAAAATTGTGGGCCCCAGTCTTTCACCCGACTTTATCCTTTGCCCATTTCAGCCCCTAGGGCATGATGAGGGCATCTGCATCGCGTGTCTCGGGGGACATCATACGGAGATACTCGTGGGACCAAATCTGTAAAATAAAATAAAAAAAAAAAGGGGGGGGGGGGGGGGGGGGTAGGCTCGCAATTTAAATAAGTTTCTAAAAATATAATAAGCAGTGAAATATAGAAAATGGTATAACTCCCACGCTCTCCAATAGCCACTAGTGGAAGTCGGCCTGTCCCGGGAAATGTCGCCCATATGGCGGTACAAGATGGCTAACCCTGCACCTGCCCAGTCATACTCATCAACCCAGTCCAGGTGCTCCAAAGATGCTACCAGGGAAACAGAGACCCGATCACCATTGGTGCTCAACAGAGAGCACCCCAGCATGTACATGAGAAAACCCCGGGCCATCTTCTCATCAGTGAAACCCTGCTGACCCCTAAACATATACATGAACCACTTGGCCATGACCAAGGGCTCCTCCGGAACCACTCCCAACAATGGCTCCACCTGGTCCCACTTCTGATCCATCAGATACCTCAAACGCTCTCCGCCAAAGGCAATCCCCATAATCATCGAGAAGTCCAGGGGAGTCATCGTCATCTCCCCGAAGTCGAAGTGGAACGTACTGGTAGTGTCCCACCACCTCTCTGCCAAAGCGTGAATCTGTCGAAGATCGTTGGAGCTCTTCGTCAAGAGTTTGACGAAGTCTCCAAACCCGGTCGCGTCAACCAAAGCTCTCACTGGCCCGCTCAGCTGTGTGTACCACTCGTACCCATGAGCGAGGCTGCCATGCCCCTTTAACACCTTGGGCTGCAACTGCAAGGAAGAATCACAAGTTTTGATATTAGCAATTGGATATAAAATATATGGTAATAATAAAAAAATAATAATAATAAAATAAAAAAGGGGGAAAATCGAAATAAAAATGAATGAAAAGAGAAAGAAATGGAAAATCTAGAAATACTCGTAGGAAATTTCACAAGCATGGCACTCGTCTGCATTTAAGAGGAAATGAATAAGAGAAAGCACTCAATGTTCTAGCAAGATTTTGAAAAAAAAAAAAAAAAGAAGAAGAAAAGAAAAGAGAAAGAGTAGTTTGCTCACATTTTCGGAATACATGCATAAACTTATGAAGGTTCAGAAGAAATTTGGGTCCAAAAGAAGCATAGTTTTAAAGAGAAGTATGTGATCACAAGCATTCAGGAATCAATTTTGAATAATAAGAGGGCGTTTGGAACGCTCAATTCACAAGTATAATAAACACAGGGGAATGTCCAGGATTTCAATTAAAAAGCATCGCATTAGTAAATCCTAAGAAAAGCGGAAAGGACAATTCACGAGCATAAGATTCTTTATTCACAAGAAGTGTTTTAAATTTTGGTTAACATGAATGGCATTCGGAAGTCTTTAAGAAAAGTCGAAGGGGAAATAAGGGAATAGATACAGGTGGAACACCCGAAAGTTCGATAAACATGAGGGAAAATAATAAATTATGATTCGTCGAGCGTGATATTCATAAAGTTCATGGGAAGTAAGGTGAAATACAAACTCTTGAATAAAGTACGCATGAAAAACGCTACAAGCATGGCATTTGCATTTGAAATGAGACATTCAAAGTTATGATTCACTATGCATTCCATTCATAAAGTTACAAAAGAAGAAAATTAAAAAGAAAAAGGGGAGCGTTTACCTCGCGCTTGAACGCGCGGGCAGATAAGTGCTCGTCCGGGTCCCGGAGCAAAAGTGTGGCGTCGGATGATGAGTGGCCGTATACTTGGCCTTCTTTTTGCGCCCTGAACCACTCCCCATGATCAGTCAAGGAAAAAGGATTAGTGGTTAGATTCATGAATAAATTCAAAAAAACAATAAAATAATGAGAATAATTCGAATTTTGATCAAGTAGAACTAACCTGAGAGCCCCGGTAGATCAATCCAAGCAAAGAAAGAAAGAGAGGAAAATTTTCTCCAGAGAGATTTCGAGTTAAAGAGAGTTGAGAGAATGAAATGAAAGGCAATGAACTCGGCGGTTTAAGCCACTGCCGCTCAATCGCGGCACTTGATTTTTCGTGCCCGACAGTCGGTCAACTGCCGAGCGGCACTCGCTGAATGCCGCAACGGCACTCCGTGAGTGTCGCGCGGCAGTCACGGACTGTCGCAAAAAGTCGCGTGTGCCGCGGTTAAGTCGGTTCAAAGATCCTTCATTTTCCCCCCAAGAATTCAAATCAGGTTCTGAAAATTGAACCTGAGTCCCCAAAATTTTCCCTCATTGCACTTTTGGCCCCCGAGGTCGTTTTTAGGTTTAAATCGACTACAAATTTCAAAAAATTAGAATGAATTTGAGCCCGCGGGCTCCACATTTTGAAAATTAAGATGAATTTGAACCTTTGGGTTCTAGATTTTGAAAATAAAGATAAAATTAAGCCCGCAGGCTCTAAATTTCAAAAGAACTTCAAAAAAAAAAAAAAAAAAAAAAAAAAAAAAAAAAAACCTAGATTAGATTTGAGCCGGTGGGCTCCGAAGTTTTGATCACCTCGTTCTGAGAATATAACGAATTTATATTCTCGATCCTCGTAACAAATTTACGTCGATCATTTGTCTTGAGAATGTAACGAATTTACATTCTCGATTCTCGCAACGAATTTGCGTTAATCATCGTTTTGAGAATATAACAAATTTATATTCTCGGTCCTCGTAACAAATTTACGTCGATCCTTTGTTTTGAATGTAACGAATTTACATTCTCGGTTCTCGTAACGAATTTGTGCTAACCCCATTTTGAGAATATAACAAATTTATATCCTCGATCTGCGTAACAAATTTACGTCGATCCTTTGTTTTGAATGTAACGAATTTACATTCTCGGTTCTCGCAACGAATTTGCGTTAACCCCCATTCTGAGAATATAACAAATTATATTCTCGATCCTCGTAACAAATTTACGTCGATCCTTTGTTTTGAATGTAACGAATTTACAATCTCGGTTCTCGCAACAAATTTGCGTTAACCCCCATTCTGAGAATATAACAAATTTATATTCTCGATCCTCGTAACAAATTTACGTCGATCCTTTGTTTTGAATGTAACGAATTTACATTCTCGGTTCTCGCAACGAATTTGCGTTAACCCCCATAATCAAATCAAAAGCGTCTTCATGACCCCCATAACAGATCTTGCACCAGTCAAGAACCAGATAATCTTCTCTGACTAAGGCATCACGTAACGTGCGTCATGCATAAAGAAGACATGATAAGCATGATGCTTGCATAACCAGTTCTATTCAGGAATTACCATTACATAGCATGCGCATCATGGTAGGATAGGTGCATCCATCCATGTGACTACTTGCGTTTGTGTGTGTTTGACCCCGTGCCCGAACTACGTCTTGGTCTGATTCATGATGGGATACGTAGGCAGCTCATCATGGAGCACGGCCAATTAGAATTCCTCTACGCACTCGCTTCCTTTTGCAACGCATTTTGTTTTTCCCTTTAATCCGACAGTTTGGTCAAAGGCCTGTCTTCACACAGGCTTTGACATTCACTTATGGGATGCGTTGCCCCACAAGCTCTGTCAAAGAGGGGCAAACTGTAGACACCCCGATTTTGACCAAACGTCGAATTAATGAGAGTATCACCTCCATATCCGATGATGACAAAGACCGAAAGATTCGAAGTGTTCCAAGCTCTTCAGAAAGTTCTCCAAACGCGGTAAAATTTTCACAGAATAAAATACCAGGTATTTAGGAGAATTCAGGTATAAGACATCACTTTTGGAAAAAATCTTCGAAAATAAATTTCTTTAAGAAAAAGGAGGAAAGAAAAGACCTAAAATGGGAAGTTCAACAAAAACTGGCACACGGAAGTATTTTGCGGCACTCAGTGAGTGCCAAACGGCATTCACGGAATGCCGGCGCGGCATTTACTGAGTGTCGCCGACATTTTCTGACTGCCGTTTGCTTTTAAAGTCCATATTTTGTGGTATAATACGTATATGTATGCGGATAAAAACAAAAAACTGATAAAGTAAGGTTGACAAAAACGCGGTAATCAATAATTTGGCGCGGCACTTGTTGAGAGCCGCGCAGCAGTCATGGAATGCCGCCGCGGCTTTCACAGAGTGCCACCGCGGCATCCACTGACTGCCGTAAGAGATTTTTGACTGCCGCCCTGTACAGCAGTCTGTCTATTTTCAGGAAGTACGTATTGTACCACCAAATGAGAAATTTACACCTGTCTTTTACTCCGAATTCACTGAAAATACTTGGTAATTTTGTCTATAAAAGAAGGAGGATCTTCCTTGAGAAAAAAAGAGAGAAAAAAATAATACACACAAGGGATCATTACCACTACAACAACACATATTAGAGAGAGATAGAGAGTTTTGGAGAACTTGGAGAAGAACTTGGAAGATCTTCAAAGTATAGAAAGTTGAGGATAGTCTTGGAGGTGACCCTTTAATCTTAGTTGTGTTTTCTTTCTTTTTTAGCTTCTAATCCTTAAGTCATTTAGTTTTCCTTGATTAAATTTTAGAGTTTTGTTAAGTAAACTTGGAAGTCCTTGCTTCATAGTTCTTTGATCCTTCTTCTATTTTTTGTGTTTATGTTTTTCTTTTGAGATTCTTGGAGATCTTCAATATCTCTCTTAAAAACTCTTGAGTTTGATGTTTTGAATCTCATGTAAGCTTATACTTCACATGGGAGTCAAAGTTTGATCATCACTTCATAAGCAAATAGATGGATCCAAGTCTATATTTATGATTTGGGTCCTCTAGCTTGATGTCTCATGGAATCCTTTCAATATTCCTTTGAGACTCATGAGTATTAGTTATATCTTCATCTCCAATGACCATCAAATGGTAGGAGAAAGTACTTTTGAGTCCAAGGCCATCTCTATGGTTTGGATTCATTATCTTGAGATTTCATGAAGTCTATTCATACTTCATTTGAAATCTACAAATATAAAGGTCTTTAGCCTCCAATGACCATCACATGGTAGGAGAAAATGGTCTAGTTTAAGTCCAACTTCATGGTTTAATAGTTGGGGTTAACAAATAAAAGTTGAATTTGACAATGAAACAGTAGGTTCATGAATCGGTTTTGATCAAAGATTTTTAGTTCAAAATCTAACCGTTGGAATCAAGTGAAACCGACGGGAAAGTGTCAATAACATAATGTTTTACCACTGCAATTTTTGTTTTGATGAAATTCCATGCCTAAGATGGTTTGGTCTCATGATTTCAAAACATGCAACTCTCTGTCCGAAATTTTAGAACAGCAAGTCCATTTTGAAATTCATAAATCAGCATCTTAATAGAGTTTTTGGGGTTTCTAATAATTGTTTCTAGGTACCTTAATGTGTTAGGAAGATCCCCTAAAAAGATCTAAGTGTTTCTCATCTTTTTGCTATTTTTAGAAAATCGTACAAGATCTCTGGAAAGAGAGTTGCAGATTCCTGAGTGATGTCTAGTGTTTTCCATATTCCTGGAGATCTAACCGTTCAAACCTTGATTTTCTTTTTGGGTTATAAACTAGACTCACAGAGGCATATTATATCCAAAAATCATTAAGATCCAACCGCTGGAAGTATGGTTGTTCCATTTTTTAAGATCTGGTCTGCTCTCTGTAATTCATAAAAAACTGCTACTGTTTTTGTCTAATCTTATTTATTTCAACTCAAATGGTCTCCTAATGTCTTGGGACCCAAATCATACTTTGAATAATGATGATTTAGCTTAAATCAAGAGGCTAAGTGACCCAAATTAGTGAATAAATCCATGTCTTATTCTTGTTCACATTCATTCATTCATGTACATTAATGCTTATGATTAGAACTAACTATTTGAATAAAGTTGGATTTCATGCTTGATAGATCTAAGCTAGGGAATCAGGATTGATTGTTTGGTATCATATTATTATGTGAAGTATGTGGACTAATCTTTGTTTTGTAGCGCATTTGAGGTACAATTTCTCATCTCTTCTCTAGTTTATTTCATTTGTTGATTTCCTTGATTTTCGACTCCATGCGCGACACCTTAGACTAGGTCTTGCCTTATGTGTTTACATGTATTAGAGACCTTTTCTTATGTTCATTTTATATGTATGCATTACATGTTTAAATTCGCAGCTGGATCCCGGGTAAGTTTCCTAGTTCCCGATTTGCACATCATCATGCTTGCTATTTGAACTATGTGGCTTATGAATGATATTTTGTCGATTAGCAACTTTGCACCCTTTTCAACATGCTTGTGTAATGTATTATTTATATATATGTATTAGTTGAGGGCATGCTTAGATCAATAATTCGATTAACAAGGATGATGAGTAGAGGCCTATCGCGAGATAGGATGAAAGGGGGTGTTTTAGTCCGCCGGGCTCCTTCCCCTTTCATTCCATAATCCCCGGACCCAGATTGTCTTTGGTTTCGCAAAAGTTCAGTTTGCTTTCTAAATAGTTTCTTAATTTTCCTAAAAAATTAAGTGGCGACTCATTTGTTTTGAATTTGAAATTTAAAAGAACTTTAAAATAAAAAGTTGTGGGTAAGAAAACTGCGATATCCACATGGACATGTCATGATCTTAAGTTTCTAAAAAGTTGTTTAAAAACAGACTCTGTTATTCTGGAAGTTTGGTGTCATTTGACAAAATAATTCCAATCATAATACAAATTCATGAATCATGTTAATCAAGTTAATCTAAGCTTTTGATCTCTCATCCAATTATCCTATATGATTTCTAAACCAATTTTGATTGAGTGATCAAGGTATGACCATTTTGTATACATAATCATAATTGTAGTTAAACTTAAAAAATTCTAGAATAGTTGTATTAACTTCAAACACTTAGAAAATGATCTTAACTCGATCGTATGCTCACGATTTTACATTGACATATCGATACATGAGTTAGGAATCATCCCCAAAAAGAGGAACATTGATAACTATTATAGATTTTTTGAAATTCAAACACAAAGAGACTATGTTCAAATTTGTCAACCGATTTCTCAACAATTTCTAGAAATAGCATGGATCTTAGAAGTTCTCAAAACGGATCGAATGAAAGCTAATTCATCAAAGTTTTCCCAGAAAATTTAAAATCCATCAAACTATGAGTTTTAATGGACCAAATATTATAGACAAAACCAATTTGTTTTGCTGAATTTTATCTAATTCATTTTAAAGTGTGAGGAAAACAGCTTAGGTGTTTATTGAAGCTTATTAGAGAGATCAAATTCATAGATCTACTTGACTATCATGTTTTCAATTAATTTAGCCCTCAAGTTCTATGAAGAACTTTAGATCATGGATCAAAGGGACTAACAAATATCCCATTGGAGATGAATTTTAATAAGAATTCTAGGTTATAGGAATAATCAAGAGATAGGTATGAACATAGGAATCATCATTCTCATAGATCATGATTCTAAACCATCATAGAATTCAAAATAGATACATATATATAATCATATATGCATGGATCTAAATTAAAACATAAGAATGAAATTAAAATTGAAAATCAAAGTGTAAAACAATCTCTAATTATGAGTTATCAACAAAATCAAAGAGATTTGGATCTAGCTATGTGAGTGTGTGAAGAACAAGGAAGGAAGAAGATGTGTGTTCTAACAAATAAAATAAAACTAAGCTAGATCCAAATCTTATAGATCTATAAACACAAAAATAGGAATTAGAGATGAATCATAGATGTCTACCTCTTGGAGAATTCTCAATTGTGTAATCAAAATTGATTTGAAGATCTTCTTCTTCAAGTGTTCTTCAAGCTCTTCAAGCATTCATCCATGGAAGTTTAATGGAAGCAATTGATGGCTAATTCATCTAATCTAATTATCTTGAGATTAGTTTTATAAAACTTCATTTCATAATTCTCTCACTTTCTCTAGAAATCTCTTAAATTGAAAGTAAGTATATCTTCAAGTATATTCAAAGCTTCTTCAAGATGACCTAAGTTCTAGGTGCTCTCTAGATCTTCTAAGTATATTAAGATGATCTTATATGGATCTATATATAGAGTTTTGAAAATTTAACTCTTAAGTTTCAGGATTAATACAGTGATTTTAGAGAGCAAAAAAGGGCTAAAATGGCCATTCGGTGCTTAAACGCAGTTTCCAGGCAATTTTCTTGCAGTGGGAGGCTTCTAGAAGTGTTTGGAACTCAAAATACTCGATGGAGGGGGCAGTTCATGGGTGGCGGCTTAGGTGGGACTCGTCACCCCCCTTGTGGGACCCGCCACTTGCTTTTCCTCCTCCTCTGGTTACCCTTAAGCTCTGTTTAAAATATTACGTTCACTGATTTTTTAGATTTTTGTAAAAATGCTTTTTGGTGTCCGAAATCGTCCGTTTACATACCGTTGGAAAGATATCGAGTTGAATTTCAGTATAAAAATATTTTAGGAAGTTTTATATTGAAAATTGAAGTCCAATTTAAGTCCAATTGAAGTCCGGAAGTCCTCCAAAACTTTCGTTGTCTTTTTAAAATCAAACGACGTCTTTTCCAAAATTTCTTTTAAATGCGCTTCGATTTTGAACTTTTATCTAAAATTGAATCTCTGGATACCTAGAATACTGCATTTATAACACTTCATGTTCACATCACCCTGAGTGAATATGAATTCTGAGAGACGTTTTTGACAAAATCGGCATTTATGCATGGAAAAGGCCTTTTCTGAGCTTGAAGTCACCTTCTGAAATTCAATCTTTCGATTGTGTGGAATCTAGTATCTTCCACGGGGTACTTTTCATCATCGAATCCTCCAAGACGTTGTCCACCCTAAATCCTATCAGTGTGGTCAAAATTGGGTGTCTACAGTGGCTGTCTTCCCACTTGAACTCTTCATCGATCTTGATCTTGAGCAGTAGGGTCCATACCTGCATTTTCCCTGTGCAGTTGGAGATAAACCTCCTAAGGAAGTTGATCTGTCTGAGCAGCCTTTACAACTCGTTCTTATTGGCTGGGGACTTTGCTGCTTGGATAGCCTGAGCCTTGTTCTTGTCAATCTCTATACCTCTCTGGTGCACCAGGAAATCTAAGAAGTTTCCTACTGAAATACGGAATGCACATTTGAGTAGATTCATCTTTAACTTGTGAGCCCAAATTCTTTTGAATGCTTTCTTGAGGTCAGTTAAATGTTCGACACTGCTTCTGGATTTAACCACTCATCGTCGATGTACACTTTCATGAATCATCTAACAATGTCATTGAATATGGAATTCATGGCCCGTTGATAGGTGGTTCTTACATTTTTCAGCTCAAATGGCATCACGACCCATTCAAAGGTCCCAATTGCACCCGAACTCCAAAAAGATGTCTTTGGAACGTCCTCTTCGACGATGTATATTTGGTTATAACCCGAGTGCCCATCCATGAAGGATAAGATTTTGTGTTTAGTAGCCGAATCGATCAGCTGATCGGCCATTAGCATCGGGTACTCATCCTTCGGGGTTACCAAGTTCAAATTTTGAAGTCAATGCAAACTCGAAGCTTCCCGTTCTTCTTTACCACTAGGACCATGTTGGAAAGCCATTCTACGTACCTTGCAGTCCGAATAAACCAGCCCCGAGGAGTCTTTCAATTTTGTCTTTCACCTTCAGTGTAAACTTTGGTGACACACACCTAGGAAGCTGCTTGAACGGTCTGAACCCTAGTTTAATTGGCAGACGGTGTTCAACTAGATCTTTGGATAGTCCTGGCATCTCGTCATAGTCACAGGCAAAACAATCCTTATACTTATGTAGGAGAGCTATTACATCTTCCTGGAACTGTGGTTCTAGCATTTGACTTACATAAGTTGGTTTGTGTTTTCCTTCATCTCCCATGTTAACCTCCAACAAGTAGGTCTTGAATGTCGGCCTTTAGATCATCTAGTTTCGCTGTGGCCATTTCCAATTCCTCCATTTGGATCTTTTCTTCTCTTGGGAATTCTTCCTCATAGATGCAATCGGCCAAATTAACCACACCATCGGTTGGGCTGATCTCCAGTCTTCTATCGCCAGATATGCACACCACCTGGCCATGCTGGCCCTTAGGGCTAGCTGTCTCCTAACCTCAATCAATGCTAGGTTCATTAATAACATCTTGTTCATCAATCTCTATCGGCCTTAACAGTCTTGCTTCCAACAGTTAGTTCTAAAGGTAAGATACCGTTAGTCTTTGAGGTGTTCCAATGAAGCTCTGGACATTCAATTCGGTCGGAATCAACTCCGACTCAGACTTTTACAGGATCCTTAACATGATCTGAGGCATGATATTGTGTCACACCTGTCCCGAAAATAAAATTTGTTTTAAAATGCATAAATAAATTTTTGTGAATTATCAATGTCATTCGATAATTTTGAATGGGATTGATTGGAGGTCAATGGTGAGGTGTCAATCGAGGGCACGATAATAAGAGAATCGCGTGGCATCAACATGAGTAAATGACATTTATATAGCCTAAATGTTATTTGATATTTCTGGTACCTTATGAATAGTAATTATACCTATTTTGTATAATTTCTAGTAATTTTGACCTGTTTTAGATCGTTTTGAATACTATGGTAAAAACATGATTGAAATGTTGCATAAAAAGTAGGTTATCTTGAGATTCCACAGAATTTAGTTATCGGACATAATTACGGACCCAAACGGAACATAGATGAAAACTTTTATAATTCTTAGTTTTCACTCGTGAAGTAATAAAATGGGCGTGTGCGACGTTTTGGAAGATAATTAGAAGTTTTGAGAACTAGCAGGGAGGTAAACATAATTCCTGAGAGTTGCACCTATATGTAGTTGAGTTGAGATATTTTCATAAAATATCCAAAGTCTAAATATCTAGAGAGAGAGAGAGAGAGAAAGGGAGATTTTTGGCTCCGAGCTTCGTGACGAACTTTCGATTGTCAACTTTTCTCCAGATTTCATATTCGAACTCCTCGAGGTAAGAGCTTCATTTTGATACCTCTTGGGCCTCATTTGGAAAATTATTTTCGAAAAGTTAATTCTAGAAATTTTGAAAAAAAATATATAAATACTTGTAGGAATCATTTGAGATCAGAGATCTGATGTTTAGTCGGTCCCCTGTTACTTTCCCTAAAGTTATAGAGATATAGCTTAAGATATGAATTCTGAACTTGTGTTATATAGATAATTTTGGATGTTTTGAATATTGTGTATGAATTTGTGATCTGGGCAAAATTCATGTGTTAAATTAGACCTATTAATTTTAGCAAGTACGTATTGACAAGCATGGTGACATGGCTATGTGTATGCTAAATGATTATATGGGTCAAAGGGGAGTTTAGTATAATTTTATGCCAATGTACGCCTCTCGAAGTTTGAGAGTTTATCTTAGTGACGACTACTTGCTTGGTTTGGGAACTGGCCCAGTCAGAGCAGTTAGCTGCAATGGTTGAGTGATTTTGGCTAGCCACTGGTATCGCAGTTTAAGATTTAAGACTTGTCGATACACCGGATGAATGGGTATCTCTCTCCCTAGAGACTAAATTATGTGATTTAGATGTTTAAAGCATGAATTGCCTCAAATGCATTTGTTAGAATTGTACACACGACATATAGCTAAGCAGTGAAGACTTCCTCCATTGCAGGTGAAAAGAAGAAGTGAGGATAGTGAGGCCGACGAGATGTTAGGGATGTCTCTTGTACATGTTTTTGGTTTTCCGTTCCAAGTGTTGTAATAAGACTTTTGGGAAGTTAAGGTATGTTCTTAGTTTAGAAATCTTGGGGTGGATTCATAGTATTGTAATCAGTAGTAAACTATTATATTCATGTTTTGGATCATGGTTTTATAGTTTTGAATGGTTTGGATTTGGGTTGGAGAACCATAGTATGGAATTTTGCAAAATACTTAGTGCACTAGTAGAAATCAATCGACTATTTTTTGATACAGTCGACTGAACCCCTGTTTTGAACTAAACACTACTTTAAAATATTGGGAATCGGTCAACTGGGTCCCTGACACAGTCGAGTGGTTTGTTGCATTGAAAATGTTAGGTTTCATTCTACGATATGAATAATCGACTGGGTTGTATTTTTAAATTAAAAAATACTGGGTCAGTCGATCGAGAGGCACTAGTCGATTGATGTTTTGAGGCCACAGTCGACTGGGTCCCTGATATAGTCGACTGGTTTGGGGCCTGGGATTTCAACTCTCTGCCTTATGCATATCTAGTCGACTGGATTGCTATTTTAAATCAAGTTGTATCTTAAAGTGTTTTCAATTGCGATAATCTTTTTATAACTCTGATTTTAATGAATCTTATTTATGTTTTCGGTTGCTATTTACTTTAATGGAATTGGATGAGCCTTGGTGGCGTGCCGCGTGTCTATTTCCGCCCATAGAGGGATAGGTCGTGACATTTATTGGCATCAAAGCTATAGCTAACAAAACTTTGGGAATGTGCGACGATGAGTGGAGTGTTGAGTGATTGTGGTACATTTTTTATAATGCATCTATACATTTTAAGGATGTTTGATGCATATGTTTGTTGTTATACGTACATGTTTATATTTATTGTCATACATGCATAGTGTTTATGCATTGAGATTGACAGGATTGTAATCATGAGTGACGGTGACCGAGACCTATCGCCACATACGCGACGAATGGAACAAATGACAGAATTGATTGAAAACATGGGAGACTTGAAACGAATATAGAAGAACGATGACCTCTAACACCTCTAATCGAGACAACACCAATAGTCATTGTGCCAGTACCTTAGAATAGGTGTATGAGATCTGTGTCTGAATAGTTTACTAGCAGAGAAGCTGATGGAATTCCATGGGACATCCGACACCACACTCACAGAGCATTGGATTATGGATATAGAGAGGATCTTTCGATCTATTCTGATGTCCGATAGGGATAAAATCGAGAATGATAGTGATATACTCAAAGTAGATTTTAATCGCCGATTCTTTCTACGAGCCACTCTCAATGCGAAGAAAAGGGAATTTGATAACCTTCGTCAGGGGGATATGACGGTAACGGAGTATACCTCAAAGTACAATGCTTTGTTAAGATTTGGAAAAGGGTCTGTGTTGACAGAGGAAGACAGAGCAAGGAAGTACAAGGCTGGATTGAGATAGAACATCTACCTAAGGGTTGAAACTTATGAGCACTCTACTGTGGTCGTAGTGCAACAAACGGCACTTATAGCCGATAGTGGAATGGAGAGCTCGAGACAAAATCAGTAAGGCCAACAAGGGAAGAATAACCACGAGGGTAATGACCAAAGTTATAGTGGATCTTTCAAGAGGCCGTTTGCAAGGGGCTCTAGTTCTAGTTTCAATAGGTTTAGGAAACCGACAGGTAGCATACCATTATGTCCATTATGCAATCGATCACACATAGGTCGATGTTTTATGATAAATTTTTAGGGCAAGACAAAAGGGATAAATAGTGCAAGTACTACATCGGATATGAAGGACAAGTGCTACGATTGTGCATTATTTGGACATCAATTCAAGGAATGCTCGAGGAGGCATCCTCAATAAGGAACTAATCCTATGGCTTCCAGTTGTTCGAAGCCTAGACAGACCAACGACGAGAGATAAAGGATAGAGCAACGTCAGGGAAGGTCATTTTAAATGAACCGAGGAGATATGGCTACTTCAAAGACAATAGTCTCAAGTATGGTGCTTGTATGTTCATATCTAGCACACATCCTTGTTGACTCAAGATCTATGTATTCATTTGTATCGTATAATTTTGTTAAACATCTGAATGTTAGATTGGCACCGTTAGGATGTGAATTATTTATTGCTGTACCCCTTAGTAAGCCGATAGTGATGTCTACGGTATACAAAGACTGTGAGATCAAACTAGGTGAGAAGTTGATGAGTGTAGACCTTATACCGATTGTTGTGGGCCATTTTGATGTGATACTAGGCATGGATTAGTTATCCCTCAACCAAGCCACGATAGATTGCCAACAGAAAGAAATTAATTTTTTATCACCGGTGTATGGAACTTTTGTTTTCAAGGGAGTGAGGTTACCCCGTCGCCGTATTTGATTTCAGCTATCCGAGCGGGTAAATTGTTGAGAAAGGGGTGTCAAGGATTTTTGTGCTCTATAATTGACACTATGACAACCGAATTGAAGGTAGAAGATATCCTGATAGTATGATAATATCCAGATGTATTTCCATATAATTTTCCAGATGTTCTTATTGAGAGGGAGATTGAGTTCACCATTGGGACAATGCCAGACTCAAAACCTGTATCAAAAGCACCATATAGAATGGCACCCGTGGAATTGAAAGAACTAAAGGTTCAATTACAAGAATTTCTTAACAAAGGTTTCATCCGACTTAGCATATCATCGTGGGGAGCTCCAGTATTGTTTGTAAAGAAGAAAGATGGCTCAATACGTATGTGTGTTGATACAAGGAACTGAATAAGTTGACAATCAAGAACAAGTATCCATTGTCGAGAATCGATGACTTATTCGACCAACTTCGTGGAGCACAAGTGTTTTTCAAAGATAGATTTGAGATCGGGCTATCATCAATTGAAAGTAAAAGCCGAAGATGTAGAGAAGACAACTTTCTAAACACATTACGGACATTACAAGTTCCTAATAATGCCATTTGGGGTTACCAATGCACCAGCCGTATTCATGGACCTTATGAATCGAGTGTTCAAGGACTACTTAGACAATTTTGTGGTAGTGTTCATCGATGATATTCTTATCTATTCACCGAAGGAGATGGAACATGAGAATCATTCAAGACTTATACTTTTGAGATTACGAGTGAAGCAACTGTTTGGTTAATTGAAGAAGTGTGAATTCTGGTCACCTAGCATTACTTTTCTTGGACATGTGTTTGATAAGAATGGGGTTTCAGTTGATCCTCAAAAAGTGGAAGCAGTATCTAATTGGCAGAGGCCGATATTTGTATCCGAGATTTGAAGTTTCATAGGATTAGCTAGATACAACTGCCGTTTTATTGAGAATTTCTCAAAGATTTTTCTACCTATGACAAAGTTGATGAGGAAGCGCATTACATTTGAATGGATTCAAGAATGTGAAGACAGTTTTCAAGAGTTGAAGTCGCAGTTGACAAAAGCACCTATCTTGATAATACCATCCAGAATCGAGGCATTTATGATATATAGTGATGCATCGCATCAGGGTTTGGGATGTGTACTTATGTAAGGTGGCAAAGTAATTGATTATGCTTTAAGACAGTTGAAGATGCATGAGGTTAATTATTCGACTCACGACTTGGAATTGGCTGCGGTAATCTATGCTTTAAAAATTTGGAGACACTACTTATACGGGAAAAAGTGTGAGATCTTCATGGACCACATGAGTTTGAAGTACCTATTTACGCAAAGAGATTTGAACATGAGGCAGAGGAGATGGCTATAGTTGATGAAGGATTACGGTCTTTTGATAGATTATTATCCGGGGAAGGCTACCGAACATAAATGAAAGAGCTCTTATGCATGCAGAAAATGATATATGGATAAATGAATTCTAGCTATTTTCAAATAGATCAGGATCGACGGATGTCTAAAATGTAAAGTCAATGTATCTATATGTATGTGGATATCTATAAGGAATCATATGAATGGGATGTTATTATTTTAGATCTAACCAATTTGATGAATTAAATTATTCCTAAAGGTTCACATCAAAACAGTGCTAGTTGATGAAAGTTATTTCAGAAATAAAAGTGTAGTAGCTGATGCATTAAGCATGAAGACGACAGGGAATTTAGCTGATGGCTAACACAACAAAAATAATTATTCAGAGAAATGGAATGTTTAGAGTTACATGTGATTCCAGAGATAGATGGTGGCTTAATGATGGCGATCATAGACCACCCAGACATTGTAGATGAAATCAAGGTAGTATAGTTTAATGATCTGTACTTGTGCAAGATGAGAGACGAGATACCTTTTGGAAAGCGACTTGGTTTTATTTTGGAATAAGGAGTATTGATACTTGGGAAGCGCTTATGTGTACCGAATGTGCAAGAATTGAAAGAGCAACTTTTAGAGGAGGCTCATAGTACAAAATATTTAGTGCAACTAGGAAGTAACCAGATGTACCAGACTTGTGAGAAAACTTTTGGTGGAGAGGTATGAAACGAGAAGTTGCTAAGTTTGTTTCAGAATGTTCAACATGTCAATAGGTCAAGGTAGAAAGACAAGTACATGCAGGACTATTGCAACTGTTACCAGTGTCAATGTGGAAATGGGATGAGATCAAGATGGATTTTGTATCCAGATTTCCACGATCGCCTAACAAGAATGACAAGATTTTGGGTTATAGTTGATCCATTGACAAAGTCAGATCATTTTTTACTAATCAAGACGATTAAGCCGTCTAGATTAGCAGAATTGTATGTGAAAGAGATTGTGAGACTACACGGAGTTCCATCTGTGATCGTATCGGATCATGATAGTAATTTTACGTCGAGATTTTAGGAAAGTTTTGCAAAAGGCTATAGGTACGTAGCTAAGTTTCAATACTTCTTTTCATCCTCAGACCGAAGACAGTCAGAACAAATGATTCAAACATTAGAGGATATGCTTAGGTTGTGGGTGCCAGACTTTAGGAGCGATTGGGAGAAGCACTTACCATTTATTGAATTTACTTATAATAATAGATTTTAGTCAAGTATTGGCATGGCACCATATGAAGCTTTATATGGGCGTAAGTGTCATTCACCAGTTTGTTGGACCGAGGTTGGAAAAAGAAGGTTGATAGGATGAGAGATACTACAGTTGACTATGAAAAAGGTGAAGCTGATCTGAGAGTGACTTAAGGTAGCTCAGATTTGTTATAAGATTTATGCCGACTCTAAGCGACGATCGATGACATTCAAAGTAGGAGATTTTGTATACTTAAGAGTATCGCCTTCGAAAGGCATTATCCGATTTAGAAAGCAAGGTAAGCTTAACCCGAGATTTGTAGGACCTTTTGAGATCTTGGAGAAAGTAGGATCAGTGGCTTACCGATTGGCTTTATCATCAGAGTTAGCATTTGTACACAATGTATTTCACGTGCCAATGCTAAGACGGTGTATGGCATATACTAATAAGATCATAGTACCTGAACCGTTCCAAATCCAAGAGGACTTGACCTATGTAGAGTATCTAGTAGTAATCTTGGATCGAAAAGGACAAGTGCTGAAAACGAAGATGATTACAATGGTAAAGGTATTATGGCAAAGTCACACTGTCGACAAAGCTACATAGGAGAATGAGAAAAGAGATGAAGGATGAGTATCGGCACCTTTTCGACTCATGAGGTATAAGTTTGGGACAAACTTCCTTTTTGGAGGGGAGAGTTGTAACACCCGTCCCAGAAATAAATTTGTTTAAAATGCATAAATGAAATTTTGTGAATTATCAATGTTATTCGATAATTGTGAATGGGATTGACTAGAGGTCAACGGTGAAGTGTTAATTGAGGGCACAGTAATAAGAGAATCGCCTGGCATCAATATGAATAAATGACATTTATATATCCTAAATGTTATTTGATATTTCTGGTACCTTGTGAATAGTAATTATACTTGTTTCGTATAATTTCTAGTAGTTTTGACCTAGTTTTAGATCGTTTTGAATACTGTGGTGAGAACGTGAGTCATAAGTTGCATAAAATAGGTTAGCTAGAGATTCCACAAAATTTAGTTTTCGGATGTAATTATGGACCCAAACGGAACTTATATGAAAACTTTTATAATTCTTAGTTTTCACTCGTGAAGTAATAAAATGGGCGTGTGCGACGTTTTGGGAGATAATTAGAAGTTTTGAGAACTTACGGGGAGGTAAACATAATTCCTGAGAGTTCCACCTATATATAGTTGAATTGAGATATTTTCATAAAATATCCGAAGTCTAAATATCTAGAGAGAGAGAGAGAGAGAGATTTTTGGCTTTGAGCTTCACGATGAACTTCTGATCGTCAACTTTTCTCCAGATTTTATATTCAGACTCCTCGAGGTAAGAGCTTCATTTTGATACCTCTTAGGCCTTGTTTGGTAAATTATTTCCAAAAAGCTAATTCTAAAAATTTGAGAAAAACACGGAAATACTTGTAGGAATCATTTGAGATCCTAGATCCGGCGCTTAATCGGTTCCCTAGTACTTTCCCTAGAGTTATAAAGATATAGCTTAAGGTATGAATTCCGAACTTGTGTTATATAGATAATTTTGGATGTTTTGAATATTGTGTATGAATTTGTTATCCGGGCAAAATTCATGTGTTAAATTAGGCCCGTTAATTTTAGCGAGTACATATTGAAAAGCATGGTAACGTCATCATGTGTGCATGCTAAATGATAATGTGGGTCAAAGGGGAGTTTGGTATAATTTCGTGCTGGTACACGCCTCTCGATGTTTGAGAGTTTATAGTAGTGACGACTACTTATTTGGTTTGGGAACCGGCCCAGCCAAAGCATTTGGATGCAATGGTTGAGTAATTTTGGCTAGCCATTGGCATCGCAGTTTAAGATTTAAGACTTGCCGATATACCGGATGAATGCGTATCTCTCTCCATAGAGACTAAATTATGTGATTTAAATGTTTAAAGCATGAATTGCCTCATATACATTTTTTTAGAATTGTACACTCAGCATATAGCTGAGCAGTGGAGACTTCTTCCATTGTAGGTAAAAAGAAGAAAGGAAAGAAGAAACGAGGAGAGTGAGGCCAACGAGATGCTAGGGATGTCTATTGTATATGTTTTTGGTTTTCCGTTCCAAATGTTGTAATAAGACTTTTGGGGAGTTAAGGCATGTTCTTAGTTTATTATTCTTGGGGTGGATTCATAGTATTGTAATCAGTAGTAAACTTTTATAAACATGGTTTGGATCATGGTTTTATAGGTATGAAGGTTTGGATTTGGGTAGGAGAACCATAGTATGGAATTTTGTAGAATACTTAGTGCTCTGGTAGAAATCAGTCGGCTGGTATTTGATACAGTCGACTGGACCCCTGTTTTGAACTAAACACTACTTTAAAATATTAGGAATCGGTCGACTGGATCCCTGATGCAGTCGACTGGTTTGTTACATTGAAAATGTTAGGTTTCATTTTAGAATATGAACAGTTGACTGGGTCGTATTTTTAAATTGGGAAATACTGGGTCAGTCGACCTGAAGGCATCAGTCGACTAAAGTTTTGAGGCCACAATCAACTGGACCTATGATCAGTCAACTGGATTGCTGTTTTCAATCAGGCTATTTCTTAAAGTGTTTTCAATTGCGACAAACTTTTTATAACTCTGATTTTATTGAATCTTATTTATGTTTTCTACTGCTATTTACTTTAATGGAATTGGATGAGCCTTGGTGGACTGCCACGTGTCTTATTTTCGCCTGTAATGGGATGGGTCGTGAAATATTGATAGTGGACCCACCGTTAACTAGACTTCTATTTATCGGGACCCCTTCAATGTGCCCCTTTATGTATAAGGGCTATAGGTGTTGAGACGTTTGAAACGTTGGCTTTTCAAAGACCACCTTGACAGGTCCTCCTGATTTTGTCCCTCCTCAGCCTACTGCCCTTTCAGCCTTAAAATGGTGATCTTGGGCCAATCAGACTGTTGTTCAGTGGCATCCACATTTTTGCTTGTGGCCTCTACCACCTCAGGCTTAACTGTTTTACCTCCATTCCAAAACACATCTTCTATAGTGGCAGACTCTTCGGTCTCACCTTCCACCACATCTCCCTTCATGGCCGTTGGTTGATCTGGCTTAGCCATAAAGGACATGGGTACAATGAACACCATGTTGGAGGATATCCCTTTTGGAATAGTCCCAAATTTTATCATAGGGTCATCTATATCTAAGAATTCATCGGTCCTCTCATCCGTGGAGTCTATCTCGGGCTTGCATCCTTTTACAGCTTTCCTTGTCTCTGCTTCTTCTCCAAGCATTCAGTAGCATGCATTGTTCCTTTGCTTGTAAACTCGAGCAGTTGCTCTTGAGAATTGGGCATATAGGGTAGAAGAAGCCTCAGAGGACTGCATGCCCGATCTTCCCTGTACTACCATTCTCTTTCTACCTGCATTGCCCTTTAAAACCTTCTCTTCTGAGATTTATTATACTTGGGCACTGTTGGGAACTTGGGGTGGTCAACCCTATACCATCTTTCCTGTTCTACCCTTGGAGAAAACACCATCCTCGAATGCATGTCCGAAGCGGCACCCTTGTCTGACACATTCGGCTTTGACTGCAGCTGATGACACTTTTTCCAAATCAACCTGAATTTCCAAGGTCGATCTGTAACGCTGGCAATTGTTTAGGTTACCATATAGGCATAAAATGATCAGCTTGGGCAGGGTAAGACTTTCATACATGGACCTCTGTGAACTATGCCCATGATGCTCACTCATTCTCGGCCTCTTGCTTGGGCTGGCCATCTTCTTCTTGAAATCCACTTTGCATCTCGAGCAGACGCCTTGCTCGATCAAGTCCAGCTGTCTTCATAGATCTGCAATCAAACCATCCGTGTTTGATTGGCCCGATTCTATTTCGGCCTTCTGCTCTGCTTGCTTCCTCTCTTGATACGTCCTTTGAAGTTCGTGGATGGTTGTCTTCGGTCCCTCTATGGCCGAAGTTGCAAATTGATTCCCTTCCCTGTGCTTTGGCCTTTCTTCCTTGATCTCTCTTCAGTATGGGCCTAGTCAGCTTAGCCAAATTGGGCACCACCATGTTTGTGCCGGTGTATGGGGAAATGGATTTGCATCGATACCCATGGCTTTATCAGAGAACTAGAACACTCCCTTTCTATGTTTTCCTGTATCACATTACAAAATACAACACAATTGTTAGTGGAGTGTTTCCATGAGTTATGCCATTTACAGTATTTCTTATTCTTAATGTTGTCGGTCTTTGGGATTCGATGACCATCATTCAACTTGATCACTTTCTCGTCCAGAAGGACATCAAAAATTTGATCGGCCATGGTGATGTCAAACGTGTAATTTTTTCCTACCTCAAATGCCATCTTTTTTGTAGTAGCATTATTATTTATGGGTTTTCTCAAGGCATTGCACATGATTGGCCATTTGCAAATCAATTCGGCTATGTTAATTTTCGTCTCGAGGTCACAACTTGCCACATGAACCTCGTAATTGGGATTTTTATAGTATGTTCCCTTAGAGGAGTTCTTCTTTTCCTGTTCGTCTAGAAGGATACGTTCATAACGAGCGACCCTCATGGCCAGCTTGAACAGATCACAAAAATCGTTCCTTTCAAACCTCTTGTGAAGCTCAAAAGACATCCCACCTAATGCCATTTTGACATACTCTTCCTTGGGCAAGATAGTCTTGCACCTATACTTTGCCTTTCTAAAGCGTGCTATATAGGTGTCAACTGTCTCCCTGCCAGTTAGAGCATCCTTGACAGATCTGCCAGAGATGTCTCAGGCTCGGTCCTATAGAATTGGCTATGAAATAATTCTTCCATCCTTTGCTAATTTTGCACAAAATTGGCAGGAAGGTTGACATACCATAGGAAAGCAATTCCAGTAAAAGAGTTTGTGAACAGTCTTAGTTTTAATGGGTCACTACCTCCCACGTGATCGCATTATACTATGAAATGGCCTATATGCTCTACAGTGGACTGCTCACCTTCCCTAGAAAACAAAGTAAAGTTTGGGACCTTGTATCCCTGGGACAAATTAACTTGGTCAATCTCAGGGGAATATGGTTGTCTATACGTCGGCCTTTCCATCCTTCTCATTAATGGGTCGTACTCTTCACGTATGGCTGCCACCAATTCCTCCCTATTGATAGCATGTGGTACAACGGGCTATGCTACCACATGAGGTGCTAAGGGAGGTGGGATTTGATACTAGTTGTTAATAGTCTGACGAGGCCAGAAAGCATCATTGGCTCTTTACCCCCCAGCAGCTTGGGCGGGGGAACTAGAATTACCGATTACCTCTATGTTTCGGCCTAAAGGTTGAATAAACACTGGGGTCGTTGATCCAGTGAGATCAGTGACTACCACACTGCCTGACCCTCCTTGTAGATCTGGCTGTTTGTTTAACCAGTACTGTTCTCGTAGATTCGGGCACACGTAAGCAGGCTCCTTCTTCTTATCGGCCCAACTAGATATGCCAGTTTGTTCCTTAGGGCTTTTGGAGGTCAACCTGTTCACCAGTGCAGAGATGGATTTTGACAGGTCTGAGATCTCTGAGGTCAAGCATTCTAGCTTCGCATATAATATCCTAATAGACGATATTAGCTCGATCTGACCACAATGTATTTTGACCGTTTGACCAACTAACCCTTTAAAGTTATCCATCGATCCTATCAAGGCATTGTAATCTTGCCTCATAGGTCCAACGTTTTGCCTCATGACCTCTGAAAGTGCTTCCAAAGTGACAACACTATCATGTGGTGAACAGCCAGTGCTTTCTTCTTCTGTTGGGTTAGTGGCTATATCATCCTGTCCTTTTTTCTCTATTCTTCTAATCTTTCTTTAGAGGCATATTCTAGCACTATGTGTCCCATCGAGTGTGCCAAATTATTTGCTATAGTTTGTGTAGGTGTGCTAGTGCTAAACGGGCTCGGTGTGTGCAAACTAATTTCCTATGTGCTTGTGTGATTGATACACAAGGCTTAGAGATCTGACTTCTAATAGGGTGATTGTGTGAGGTGAGTAGGAAAGTACCCTCACCAAAAGTTCTATGGCAGTATTGAAATGCACAAGCCAATTCGTGAAGAGTTTACCTGATAAACAATCATGAAGATATTTTATTGAATGTGTTTGGAAAAAACATTATCAAGAAAACCAAAGAATAGAATCAAAATAGGCTCCAATTGCTCAACAGGAAGGATAAAAACAAAAAATAACAAAGAGGACAGACCTATTGCTAATAAAGCTAAGAACACAAGAATGCAGGGTTAAATGCTGTTTGATTGCTATTTCGAGAAAGACGCGAAGTCCCCTGCACGGTTGGCCAGCAGTCATATTTATAACGGCCTTTAGGAAACTCTAATATGGCAAGGACTCCTTGAATTACGCCCCAAGCAAGATATAGATGGAAAATCCTTCCCAATCTCAAATTCTTTCCTTTTCTTTATCTTGATTGAACCAATCTTCAATATTCTCGGGATTGACTCTCCATCTTCAACTGGATATGACCAGATTCAGTCTTAAATGGACTCTGCTTCCTTAATTTTAGGATAATGACAGCTAGAGATAGAACCGCCTAACTAAGCCATCGGCCTGTCTTACTAGCCAACTGTCATGTCTATGAGCCCGATGATGGCTATATGCATGCTTTTGACCAATCGGACTCAAACACTCGTCATTGCTTATATATTTCAAATATGGTACCCCGATCATTGGGTGTTCTACTTCCATCACCTATCGGGCTCCACCTGACTTTGACTCTATGTCTCATACTTTTGAACCACGTGATGTTGACTTCTCGAGCCCGATTGGTCTTCAAAGGCTCGGGCTAGCCAATTCCAAACGAATCCTGGGCCGATAAGAAAGCAGAGCCCGTCCAGGTCCGAGCAAACATTTGGTCCAGCTAGTTCTCAGCCCACTCTAATTCATTTGAGCTCAAAAGGCCTTCGCGATTTTTGGGTGCAAACAAAGCCTCCCTTGGAAATTATAGAAGTCCCTCCTGACATTATACATTTATCATATTAAGCCTCCTCTCTTCTAATTTTGTGCTAATTATATAAAAGCCCCTCCCTCTTATATTTTTGTGATGATTTTTATAGCATTAGCATATATCATCACATAAAATATGTATAAATAAGTCCAAATTTTTTTTAAAACCCCCCTAAATTGATTTTCTGAATCCACCCGTGCTAAGATTACCATAATTACAATAATGTTTGGAGTGAACTTGTAGTTTAGATGCACTATAATACATGTAGTAGTTAAATGGCAACTCATTTTGAATACAGTGATTGGGGTACAAGATAGACGTTTTAATTTTGGTAGATAAAAAAACTATTCAAATTGTTAAAAACCCATAAGAATTGGGTCTATAGTTTAGAGAAAATCAATTTGTAAGTAATCTAAGCTACTTAAGAGCTTGTTTGATAACGTTGCAGTTTTCTGTTTTCATTTTCATTTTTTAGAAAACTGAAAACAAAAACACGTATGGTAAATTTTTTGTTTTTTCTTCACAAAAACGTTTTCATGATTTTGGTTCAAACCAAAAACAGCAAAAAGAACCACGACTCATGTGGCCGAGCGGTAAGTCTTTGAGTGTACTACCCAGAGGTTTAGTGTTCGAACCATAAGGTGAGTGGCCACTAAGGATTTACTCGGCTGTTCCTCAGGGCCTCATGGGATTAGTCGAGGCTTGTTGAAGAAAGGGAAAAATCTAAAAATTTTGAATACTAAAACGCGAGGCTTGTTGAAGAAAAGGCTGTTGACCCATCACTTTCCCCACTTGGCCACCTCTGCTTTCCCACACATTTTGTTTTTTTACATAAAACTCTACCATGCAATTGAGTCCATTATACATACATGTAGTCAAGCTCTAAAGCGCACTAAGTATACGCATTGGGTTTGCGCACTAAAATTTTAGCCTAAAAAACCATGGGCCAACGGGGTGATAGGACGGGGTGCGGGAGGCCTGCGATTTTTTAAGGCTAAAACTCTCAATGCGCTTTAGAGCCTGACTATATATGTCTGTATGCATATATATATATATATATAACTAGGCTGTATCATATAGATTTGTACTTCAAACTTTGTATTGAAAATGTCTTTTGGTGAGATACATTTTGAAAATTAAATTTGACGTTGATACCATTACACTTGTAAGGCCCAGCCCATTCAACTCCTTAAAACCCAGGTGTTAAGGAAATGGGAACTAAAACCTTATTAACTGAACAAAGGGGGGCATAAACGGGCGATGTGGGACATTCCAACATACCCCCTGAACCACAGGAGCCGGACACTTGGCATTCCCTAGACCATAGCAGCCAGACACTCAGTACGTCAGATATGGGCAACTGCAGTCCCCAATTGCCCAACTTCAGTCATATTTGGGTTTGGATGCTTGTTGCTCGTCTTCTAGCCCACAACCGCTATTGCTACAGGTACTCCTACCGCCCCTCTTGGTAAGTCAAATCATTCTCTCTGGATTCTGGATTCGGGTGCCAATAATCACATGACTGGTGAGCCTTCCACATTTATATCTCCTTTTACCTTCATTGATGAGTATGCCCGTATTACAGATGGGTCTTCCATCTCCATTCATATTGGGTGATGCTCGCTTCTCTCCTGACATCACACTTTCCTTAATTTACTATGTCCCTAATTTTTCCTATAATCTTCTTTATGTTAATCGTCTTGCAAAAAACCATAATTGTGCTGTTGTGTTCTTGCCCAATTGTTGTTATTTACAGGACCTGACTTCGAAGAAGATTGTTGGCAGGGGGTATGAGCGTGACGGTCTCTACTACTTCGATGATCCTCCATTTTCCAGGGTGTCCTCATCCAATCTACAAGCTTCTGTCTTGCCAGTCTCGAATAATGTTTTGCCAGTCTCGAATAACTATGTCTTTCTCTTCACACATTAGAGTTGTGGCATGCTTGTCTAGGACATGCAAATTTTTAGTATTCGTGTTTGTTATTTCCTTCTTTAAATAAATCTTGCAAGGATTCTAATTTTAAATGTGTTGTGTGTGAACTGTCAAAACATACTCGCACTACCTATATTCCCCGTATGCACCGGGCACCTAGCGCCTTTGATCTTATCCATTCTGATGTGTGGGGACTTTCACCTGTCACTGCCCTATCTCAACACTGGTAGTATGTCATGTTTATTGATGAATTTACTCATTGTACTTGGGTTTATCTCATGAAGAAAAAAAATCTGATGTTTTCACTCACTTTATAATTTTCTACAAATGATCAAAACCCAATTTCATACTGTTGTGTATAATATTCGGTCTGATAATGGTAGAGAGTATATAATGGATGAGTTTAGCTCTAAACTTAATAAAAGTGGGATTCTCCAACAACTTACTTGTCCTTACACCCCTAAGCAGAATGGTATGGAGGAACGTAAAAATTGTCCTATTATGTCTGTGGTTAGGCGTCTCTTATGTGGTATGGGTGTTCCTAAGTATTTCTGGAACATGGTTGTTCTCACTGCCATTTACCTTATAAATCAAACTCCCAGTTGTGTCCTCTAAGGCAAGGCCCCTCTTCATATCCTTAAGCCTGATAGTGTTGGGTTTATGCCCTCAAACCATTACTTTATGTATGACATTAGCATTTTAATATGTGGATATCAGTTTTACATTTCATTATGTATGTTTCTTTCATGAGATGATTATCAATCCTTAAGTATCATAGTAGGTAATTCGTGTGTGTATGAGATACATACAAGTGAGATATGAATTACTATTCTTTGATACTTAAAGCATGTCACAGTGGATGATGAGGCTGGATATCTCATCAGGTATACACTGTAGCATAATTAACTACCATTGGATGGAGTGACTAATGTCAATCACTAGAGCGTCACTCTTAGTTAATATGCTAGTGCTTATAGTGCAGTGACGGACCTGAACTTTTCTATTGACACTTAATGCTGCCAAACAGTCAATAGGAACTCATAACTTGTATAAGGTACGTGTTCTCAATCTTGCGACGATTATGAACACAGACTGTGGATATGGCTGCTTTAACTTACCAATCAGTGAGGTCTACAGAAGATCAACACCTGGGTATCTTGGGTATGTCATTTTCATAGAGTTGTGAACATATATTGTCAAGACAGAATCTACCCTCTGTTTCAGAGTAAGCATTTCCTTGAGAATGTCACCAAGTCGATTACTGAGTACTGTAGTCTTGTTGATAAGAGTTATCAACATGTTTCGTAATAATGAGAGGTAAATGGGACTCAAGGAATACAAGAAGTAATCATGATTCAGGTTAACAGTAACAGTTATCCGACTACCTGAATATGATTACAAATGCTGAAGGTAGAGGGACATTAGTACAACATACAAGTCTAGTTATCGCTTCGGATATGTTCTTTTGCATTGGAGTTCAGTTATCGTTTTATAGTGGAGTAAATGTTAACTGACCAGTTATTTAGTTTGCTGATCAAAGAGTTTGGTCACGGTGATTAACAAACTGGTCTGAGCCAACAATAAAGAGCCTAGGAGGTCCGACTCTTAGCTTCGCTAGGAAGCTTGGAAGGACACATGAGGATCATGTCAAGGCAGGTTCGATCGATCGAAGGAGTTTTGATCGATTGAAGTCTAGGCAGGTTCGATCGCTCGAGGGTTGTTCGATCGATCGAAGGTTTGATCGATCGAATAAACTTCGATCGCTCAAAGATTAGGACGGTTCTGGGAATCTATAAATAGGGCAGCTGCATACTGAATGTTTAAATCGTCATTTTTATACGTAGAAGCTACAGAAACTATTTTGGTTTTTCTAAACCTTCCCAATCCTCTCCATTAGGGTTCCCACCTACCCTAGTCCTTCCTGCGAGCATCCATAGGAGTCATAAGAGTGGAGGCCGCTGGAAGTTGAAGATTTCATAATTGGGTTCAAGACACAAAGGTATAATACTTGTCCCCTCAGTGAAGTTAGTACGCATCTATAGAATTGACGGGTAGTAGATTCCGGCATGCCAATAAAGCTTCATAACTTGACTTTTCCGCTACGCGTTTAAACTTTTAATTTAAACGGTTTTTTCCATCAATTGGTATCTGAGCCACGCTCGTTTGGATCTATAGATGCGTTTTGGAACACTAGTTTTGATTTGCATGTAGATTTTAGGACTGTTTTCAAAACTACATCGTCACAGATCTATTTCTGTAGCATTATCGCAGCAGAATACAAATTTATGATTGCATTGGATGCATGTTGGATTCAATCGATTGAAGTAGTTTGATCGATCGAAGATGCTCTTTGCTCAAGCGATCGAACGGGTTTCGATCGATCGAACATTGGATATGTTCGATCGATCGAATGGGATTCGATCGATCGAGACAGATTCTCTGTCAGGTTGTTCTTTTCATAGTTTTAAATGTTTTAAAAATTATATGCTTTAATTTTAAATTATTCTGTAAATTTTTCTAAATCATTCTGTGAAATAGAAAGTTCAAGTAATTGAACAATGTTCAATCGATCGAAGGTTCGAGCGATCGAACAGTCTTCGATCGATCGAATTATGACAGTGAAGTTAGATGTTGTTTTAAGTCCTAATTTAGTATATAAAGAGTTTATGTACTGTGTGAATCAATTAGCGGTTCCAAATGTTATATATATGTGGATGCATGTACGACTAACCCTTATGCAGTAATTTAGTCCGCTATCTCCCATGGCACCAAGATCTATTTAAATTTTGGTATTTGAATGTTTTGAGATTGGTGCATGTTTATTTTATTGGTTTGGTTTTAAGGCATATGTAAAGGGCGGTACGACTTCAATCCTACGAATAGGAAAGTCGCACCGGTTTCCCTAGCCTTTTATATTATTTTTTTTTCCTAGATTAATTGTAAGCTTTAAAAGAAGCATAGGTTCAATGTAATAGAATTAGAAAATCCATGAAGATGGAGCAAGGAGCCGTTGTCAATGAAGATGGTGCAAGGAGCCGTTGTCCATGAAAATGGAGCAAGGAGCCGTTGTCCATGAAAATGGAGTTGGAGGCGATCAAACCAAGAAGAGGTGGTTCTATGAAGATAGAGCCATGGGAGATAGAGGCATTGTTTGAATGCCTATATTTCAATTTAGTTTTTTTTGTTTTATGTGCTTGTTTTGTGATTGGCATTTAATTATATTGTTACTACTCGCATGCACGTAAAACAAGTTTTCTAAAATAAAATTCAAAAACCATTTTCAATGCATTAGTAAACATTGGATGTTTATGGGTAATGTGTGGAAACACCTTTTCAGAAGCAAAAATCCTCTTCTCATTAAATCTAGTGGGAGAGGGTCTTATTTATAAACACCCACGATCTTCCATTAACGGTTCACTGTAAGATGGGTAATGCATTCTGTGTCACCTCGCCAGGGGTGATCATTCCATACGGAGGGTGCATTACTCATTGGTTACTAGATGTGAACTTCCTTTGATAGGATCAATCAGATGTGTTAGAGGGTGACCACCACACGGAGGCGCTACTTGAGGCGGTTGTGATTGGATCCTAGTTAATGGTACACACTAGCTAAGCTATGGATAAGGGATCCCACACGAGGCATTATTCAGAAACTTAGAGATCAAAAGGGATCGGGAGTCATAACTTGTTTTGAAGAGTTGCATAGCGGACAAGTCATGATTAATTGAAAGATCGAATATTGACCACCACACGGAGACTTTATTCTTTCGTTTCGATATTCTGGCGACTTTGTTTTAAAATAAGAGTTTTTAAAGGATTCTTTTATTTCAAATGTCAAATTCTGATATCCATATTTATTTTGTTTGTTTGATTTTCAGTAATCATAATGTCTGGATCTGCATTTAGTCCACTTGCCACCATACTCACTCAAAACAAGTTAACTGGAAATAACTACACTGAATGGAAACGAAACATTGACATCGTATTAACTGCGGAGGATCACATATATGTCCACACCACCCCATGCCCTGAAGAACTTGCAGCAAATGCTTCGGCAGCTGCCAGACGCGAGTTCGATAAATGGAAGAAGTCGAATGGAATGGCTTGTTGCTACATTCTGGCCTCAATGGCTGGTGTGTTGCAACACCAATTCCAGTCGAACAATTCTGCCAGTGACATTATCGAATCCCTGAAGAAGATGTTTGGGGAGCATGGCATGCCTGCTAGACAGATAGCTATGCAGAAGATTATGAGTGCTAAGATGTCGGAAGGGACTCCAGTCAAAGAACATGTTTTAAAAATGATTGGTTATTTGAATGAGCTGGAGACCCTAGGTGCCAACATCGATGCACAGACCCAAGTTGATATGATCCTCAACACGCTGTCACCGTCATTCGCTCAATTTAAACTAAACTATAATATGAATAAAATGAATTTTTCAATGAGCGAATTAATGAGTTCTTTACTGGCAGCGGAAGGGGTGATCAAACCTGGGGTTAACGTTTTGAACGTTGAGAAAAGAGCTTCCTCTTCTCGATCTATGCCGAAAGGAAAGAAAGGGAAGAAGAAAGCTGACACTGGTGGTTCAAATGTTGGACCGGTTCCTAAGATTGCAAAATCTAAGGGAAAAGGGAATGTTAAAGAGAAGGTGGGTGGCCAAGGCAAAGGAAAGTGTTTCCAGTGCGGTGAGAAGGGCCACTGGAAGAGGAACTATCCAGAATTCTTAGCTACAAGAGTTCAAGATATGATTGAGTCACATGTGATTGAAGTAAGTTTTATTACGGATACTTCAAACACTTGGTGCATTGATTCTGGTGCGACTAACCATATCTATAATTCGTTGCAGGGGTTCAGATCAACCAGGAAATACAGTGATGGGGAAATCGTGCTGACTCTAGGTTCTAGCGCAACCGTTTCTGTGGTTGCTATAGGAGTAGTAGTTTTATAGTTTTTGGACAATAAGACAATAGTTTTATCAGATGTTCTTTACGTTCCTTTGATGAGACGTAATTTAATTTCAGTTTCAAATTTATCGAATAATGGTTATTCTTTTCATTTTGGAACAGAAGTTGTTATTAAAAGAAATAGTTCTTTTATATGTTCTGGTGTTAAAACTAATGGCTTGTATGTGATTACTCCCAATATCTCTAAAGACTCTTGTATAGAACTTAATAACTCAATGGTAATTGTACCATCTAAAAGAAAGGAACCTTCCACTAATCCAACAAGGCTTTGGCACATGAGGCTTGACCATATCAATCTAAATAGGATTGGCAGACTAGTTAAAGAAGGAGTCTTAGGCGATTTGGTTCTCGAACCAATGGAAGTCTGCGAGTCTTGTTTAGAGGGTAAGATGACCAAAAGGCCCTTTCCTGCAAAGGGCAATAGAACCAATGCATTGTTGGAATTAGTTCATACTGATGTGTGTGGACCAATAAATATTAGAGCAAGGGGTGGTTATGAGCATTTCATAACATTTACTGATGACCACTCTAGGTATGGATATGTGTACCTAATGCAGCATAAGTCTGAAGCCTTTGAAAAGTTCAAAGAGTTTAGGGCTGAAGTGGAGAAGCAATTGGGCATACATATCAAGGCCATTCGATCTGATCGAGATGGCGAGTACCTCTCTAATGAGTTTATTGATCACCTCGTACAGAATGGGATTCTGTCACAGTTGACTGCACCTGGTACGCCTCAGCAAAACGGTGTAGCGGAGAGAAGGAATCGGACTCTTTTAGACATGACTAGGTCGATGATAAGTTATTTTGAGTTGCCATTGTTCCTTTGGGGTTATGCTTTGGAAACCGCTGCATACATACTAAATCTAGTACCAAGCAAATCTGTTCCCAGGACACCACGAGAGATGTGGATTGAGCGCAAGCCTTCTTTGCAACATCTCCGGATATGGGGGTGTCCGGCACATGTGCTGAAAGGAAAGATGAGCAAGTTGGATTCTAGATCAAAGGTATGTTACGGTATCCAAAGGGTACTTATGGATGGTATTTTTATGATCCAAGAGAACAGAAAGTGTTTGTTAGTACAAATGATGTTTTCTTGGAAGATGATTATATCATGAACCATAAACCTAAGGGAAGGATAGATCTTAGAGAGATAGAAGGAGAGCCCTCAGTCCAACCCGCAGTTCATAACGATGTAAATCAAGAAAACACCACTTCTTCACCCATTTCCATACCAGTACCTCGTCGTAGTGGGAGGATTATCAGTCAACCTGATAGATACATGTTCTTAGGAGAAGTTTTTGAAGCTGTCTCCATGGAATCTGATTCTGATCCTGCCACATACAAAGAGGCAATGGCTGGTGTTGATTCAGTTCATTGGGTTAAAGCTATGAAGGCTGAATTAGAATCTATGGATTCTAATCAGGTCTGGGATCTTGTAGAACTTCCAGCCAATATTAAACCCATTGGTTGCAAGTGGGTCTATAAGAGGAAAAGAGGATATGATGGAAAGGTTGAGACCTTTAAGGCTAGGCTTGTAGCAAAAGGTTATACTCAGAGGGAGGGCATTGACTATGAGGAAACCTTCTCACCGATAGCCATGCTCAAATCCATCAGAATACTCTTATCCATTGCTGCATGCCTAGAATATGAGATCTAGCAGATGGACGTCAAGACTGCATTCTTGAATGGCAATCTTGAGGAGGACATCTATATGCAGCAACCAGAAGGGTTCATAGCTGGTCGGAAAGGTAACTTGGTATGCAAGTTGCAAAAGTCCATTTATGGGCTTAGCAGGCATCCAGGAGTTGGAACATTTGATTTAACCCATCCATCAAGTCGTTTGGTTTCATACAGAATCTGGATGAACCTTGTGTATACAAGAAGTGTGAAGGGAAGGTGGTGGCTTTTCTTGTGCTGTACGTTGATGACATTCTACTCATTGGAAATGATGCAGCGGTATTGTCAACGGTTAAGGTTTGGCTAGCTAGTACATTCGATATGAAGGATCTAGGAGAAGTGAGTTATATTCTTGGATAAAGCTCTTTCAGGATCGCAAGCGAAAGATAATGGGATTATCTCAAGCTGGTTATATCGATAAGGTGTTAACTAGGTTTTCAATGGATAATTCGAAGAAAGGTTTGTTACCTTTCAGGCATGGTTTAGCGTTCTCTAAGGAACAGTGTCCTAAGACACAGGAGGAGAGGAATCGCATGTCAGGAATTCCCTACGCCTCGGCGGTGGGAAGTCTTATGTATGCGATGCTATGCACTAGACCAGATATATGTTTTTCCATTGGCATGGTTAGCAGGTATCAGTCGAATCCAGGTCCAGAGCACTAGACAGCCGTTAAGCACATTCTTAAGTACTTGAGAAGAACTAAAGATTACATGCTTATGTACGGTGGTAGTGAGTTAATTCCAGTAGGATACACTAACTCATACTTTATGCCAAATAAAGACTCGAGGAAGTCGACGTCCGGTCATCTCTTTACCTTGGGAGGTGGTGTTGTTAGTTGGAGGAGCATTAAGCAGAAATGCATTGCAGACTCAACTACAGAAGCTGAGTATGTGGCTACTTGTGAAGCCGCAAAGGAAGCTGTTTGGCTCAAGAAGTTCCTTATGGAGCTCGAGGTGGTACCAGCGTCGCTGTCACCTATTACGCTTTATTGTGATAATAGTGGCGTAGTGGCTCAGTCCAAGGAGCCAAGGAACCACGGAAAGGGAAAGCACGTAGAGCAGAAATATCATCTTATCCGAAATATTGTTCAACGTGGAGATGTGACTGTGACCAAGATTGCCACCATCGACAATCTTGCTGATCCGTTTACAAAGGCCTTGCCACAGAAGGTCTTTGATCGTCATCTAGATAGTTTAGGTCTTAGATGTAATCCCGTATGGTTGTGAGTGCAAGTGGGAGTTTGTTGGGTTTATGCCCTCAAACCATTACTTTATGTATGACATTAGCATTTTAATATGTGGATATCAGTTTTACATTTCATTATGTATGTTTCTTTCATGAGATGATTATCAATCCTTAAGTATCATAGTAGGTAATTCGTGTGTGTATGAGATACATACAAGTGAGATATGAATTACTATTCTTTGATACTTAAAGCATGACACAGTGGATGATGAGGCTGGATATCTCATCAGGTATACACTATAGCATAATTAACTACCATTGGATGGAGTGACTAATCTCAATCACTAGAGTGTCACTCTTAGTTAATATGCTAGTGCTTACAGTGCATTGACAGACCTGAGCTTTCCTATTGACACTAATGCTGTCAAATAGTCAATAGGAACTCATAACTTGTATAAGGTACGGGTTCTCAATCTTGCGACGATTATGAACACAGACTGTGGATATGGCTGCCTTGACTTACCAATCAGTGAGGTCTACAGAAGATCAACACCTGGGTATCTTGGGTATGTCATGTTCATAGGGTTGTGAACATATATTGTCAAGATAGAATCTACCCCCTGTTTCAGAGTAAGCATTCCCTTGAGAATTTCACCAAGTCGATTACTGAGTACTGTAGTCTTGTTGATAAGAGTTATCAAAATGTTTGGTAATCATGAGAGGTGAATGGGACTCAAGGAATACAAGAAGTAATCATGATTCAGGTTGACAGTAATAGTTATCCGACTACCTGAATATGATTACAAATGCTGAAGGTAGAAGGACATTAGTACAACATAAAAGTCTAGTTATCGCTTCGGATATGTTCTTTTGCGTTGGAGTTCAGTTATCATTTTATAGTGGAGTAAATGCTAACTGGCCAGTTAGTTAGTTTGCTGATCAAAGAGTTTGGTCAAGGTGATTAACAAACTGTTCTGAGCCAACAATAAAGAGCCTAGGAGGTCCCGTTCTTAGCTTCGCTAGGAAGCTTGGAAGGACACATGAGGATCATGTCAAGGCAGGTTCAATCGATCGAAGGAGTTTTGATCGATTGAAGTCTAGGCAGGTTCGATCGCTCGAGGGTTGTTCGATCGATCGAAGGTTGGATTGATCGAATACACTTCGATCGCTCGAAGATTAGGTCGGTTCTGGGAATCAATAAATAGGGCAGCTGTGTACTGAATGTTTTAATCGTCATTTTTATACGTAGAAGCTGCAGAAACTGTTTTGGTTTTCCTAAACCTTCCCAATCCTCTCCTTTAGGGTACCCACCTACCCTAGTCCTTCCTGCGAGCATCCATAGGAGTCATAAGAGTGAAGGCCATCTAGTGGAGGCCACTGGAAGTTGAAGATTTCAGAATTGGGTTCAAGACACAAATGTATAATACTTGTCCCCTCAGTGAAGTTAGTACACATCTATAGAATTGACGGGTAGTAGATTCCGGCATGCCAATAAAGTTTCATAACTTGACTTTTCCGCTGCGCGTTTAAACTTTTAATTTAAACGGTTTTTTCCATCAAATAGTACCCTCTTTCCTATTGTCCCACATGTATTTGGGTGTACATGTTTTGTTCAAAATAAAAGTCCTACCCGTACTAAACTCGAAGCTAAGGCTGTTCGATTTGTCTTGTTAGGGTATTCCTCCATATCCAAAGGGTGTAGGTGCTATGATCCTGTCATTCGTCACTTTTATCACTCTTTGGATGTCACTTTTCTGGAAACTGTTCCTTTTCTTTTTACAAGTTCTTATCCCACTCCTGAAGCTACCATGGAGACTGTTGTAGAAGATATTTCTGTCCTTCTACACTTGGTTCCTATACTTGAGTGCTCTAGTGTAACTTTGCCTTCGGTTATCACGACTGATCCCTCACACGTGTATGCTTATCGTCCATGCTCTCCAGACCCTCCGCCAACTTCTTCCTTCTCTAGAATCAGGTATCTTGCCTCCTCCTTTAGTTTCAAATGTTGCTCCTCCCCATTATCCTACCCATGTTCGTCGCCCCCCATCTTGTTTTTTTTTTTCGAGCAGTACTAATCATTGTATTGCCTAGTATAATTCTTATCAGGAATTGTCAGATTTATACCAGTCTTTTCTTACTCAGATTGATTTAGTCTCTACTCCTCGCTCTGTCCATGAAGCTATCCAGAATCCTAAATGGGTGATAGCTATGAAGGTAGAAATGGATGCCCTTGAGCATAATCGAACTTGGGAGCTAGTTACACTCTCTTCTAGTGAACTTACAGTTGGGTGTAAGTGGGTTTCAATGTGAAATATTTGGCGGATGGTACTATCAATTGATATAAAGCTCGTCTTGTTGTTAAAGGCTTCACCCAGGTTCCCGGTAAAGATTTTGGTGCTACCTTTGTCCCCATGGCTAAATTAACTATGTCCGCCTTTTGTTTTCTCTGGCTGCTTCCTATTCTTGCCCCCTCCATTAGCTCGATGTTAAGAATGCATTCCTTAATGGTGACCTGTCTGAGGCTATCTACATGGATCCACCTCCAGGTTTTTGGGCTAAGGGGGAGTATTCGGGAAAAGCTTGTTGCCTTCAAAAATCCCTCTACGGCCTTAAGCAATCTCCCCGAGCATGGTTTAACCATTTTGGTGATGTTATTCTAACTATGGGATTTGTTCGGTGTCACTCCGACCACATATGCTTTATTCGATGCCAGTCTAGGGGACAACGCATTATCATCTCTGTTTATGTTGATGACATCATAATTACTGGAGATGATGCTCCAAGTATTGTCTAGGTGAAACATGATCTTGGGATGTCATTTGACATCAAGGATTTGGGTCCTCTCTAATACTTTCTGGGTATTGAAGTTGCTCAGTCTCGTCAAGGTATTTCCTTATCTCAGTGAAATTATACTCTTGATCTCCTTCAGGATACAGGTATGCTTGGGTGTAGGCCTACCTCTACTCCTATGGATCCGAATCTTAAGTTGTCAGCGGAATCAGGGGAATTATTACCAATTCCATCAGTGTATCAACGTCTTGTGGATCGTCTCATTTATTTGACGAACACAAGACCAGATCTTACATTCGATGTTAGTGTTGTGAGCTAATTTATGCACTCACAGTGTACATCCCACTTAGATGTTGTTTATCACATTCTCTGTTATCTTAAGACATGTCCTGGTCTTGGGCTTTTCTTTAAGACTAGAGCATAGTCAACCCTCTCATGCTTTACAGATGCAAATTATGCGGGGTCAAAGATTGATAGACGCTCCACTTTTGGCTTTTGCACTTTTCATGGATGTCATCTCATATCATGGAAAAGTAAAAAACAAGAGGTTGTCTCCCGGTCTTCAGCCGAGGCCGAGTATCGTGCCATGACTCAGGGTACATGTGAACTTCTTTGGCTTCGTTCTCTTCTAACTGAGTTGGGCTTACCAGTAATGGACTCATCTGCATTATTCTGTGATAGTAAGTCCGCTATCATGCTATCTTCCGACTATGTCCTTCATGAGAGAACAAAACACAGAGGTTGATATTCACTTTATTCGGGAAAAAGTTCATTCAGACCTTATCACACCAAGTTTTGTTCCCTCATCTGATCAAACGGCCGATATGTTCACAAAATTAGTTGGTCCTACACTGCTACAATCATCTCTTCTCAAGCTGGGACTCGTCGATATCTTTGCTCCAGCTTGAGGGGGAGTGTTGAAATTAGGATATAATATCACTGTATTTATTGGTCATGTTGACCATTATTATTTCTTTCCTTATTTTCTTTATTCTCCTTTATTTCTGATTTATTCTCTTTCTAGTTTTAATTTTTTGTTAGGTTATATAAACCGGAGATTTACATGAATAAAAATTATCTCTTTCTCCAATTCTTTTGTTACCAAACGCGTTTCTTGTTTTTGTTTTCATGTTTTTTTAAAAAATCAACAATGTTACCAAAACAAGTTTCTGTTTTTAGTTTTTTTGAAGAAAAAAAAACAGAAATTAGACTTTGATTTCCAAAAAAAAAAAAGACTGAAAACAGGAAACGTTACCATATGTGCCCGTTAAACCAACAAAATAATGATTTTCACAAGAGCCGATAAAAATAAGGATTGATTTAAACCTGAATCTAACCTCAAACTTAACCTCAACCCAATGTTTTAAAACCTAGATAAACTTGGACCAGTCGGTCAATCGGTTGAACCATTGACCTGTTAAGAAAACGATCAAGTTTGTACTAATAATCAGAAAATTCTCAAATCCATTCTATTTTTTAAAAATTGAAAAAATCGACTTTTGAACCGGTAATTGAACTAGGAAAAAAAACTAGTAATTTAACCTAACAATCAGAAAACTTTTGCTTTTTTATATTATTTTTGTTTTTCATGTTTTTTTTTAAATTAATATTAATATAAATTACACAATTATAACATTATAATTCAATTTCGATTTACCTATGACTAGTCATTTTTACGGTTCGACTAATGGTCTGATTTTCATAACATTGTCTCCACATGTTTTCATCGTTCCCAAAGAGGCCACATTGCTTGTTCATGTATAGAGAGCAATAGTTTTAGCCTAGTTGAAAAGGTTTGAGGCAACACTCATTACCAAGGATCGTGTAAGAAAACTATTTCTTGTATATTCTTCTCTCTTAGGAGGCCTTTATATATAGTATTTACAAGAGTCTATAAAAAGAAATTAAGACCTAAATCAAGCTTATAGTTATGCTAATTAACAAGATAATCAATCACAATATGTACATAATTAATGTATAGTCAATCTGTATTAAATCACAGCAGTAAATCTGGTTGGCTGTACAAATCACAGCTCAATCTTTATAAATCACACCTGTAAATCTAGTGGTTTAACATGCCCCCGCAAATTCGGCTGTCCTGGAGAGACAAGGTTGGATCGAAGTAGAGTGAACCGGTGTTTGTGAAGACCTTTTGTGAAAATGTCAGCTAATTGATCTAGTGAAGAAACAAACTGGACACGATGAGTGCCAGAGAGGATCCGTTCTCGGATGAAGTGATAATCCAGTTCAATTGTTTGGTGCGAGCATGGAAGACAGGGTTGGAGGCCATGTAGGTAGTACTGAGATTATCACATAGCACGTTAATGGGGGTAGGGGTGGAAATTGTAGTTCAGTAAGAAGATGAGAAATCCAAGTGGATTCTGTACAGACATAGGCTAGAGAACGGTATTCTACTTCGGCACTAGAGCGGGAGACAGTTGGTTGTTTCTTGGCAGTCCAAGAGATGAGGTTGGAGCCCAAGAAAACATAAAAACCAGTGGTAGATCGGCGCTAGTCGAGACAACCTACCCAATCAACATCCGAGTAAGCTGAGAGGGTCAATGGTTTGGAGGAGCGGCGAAACATGAGGCCAAACTCGAGAGATCTTTTGAGATAACGAAGAATCCGTTTAGCTACAATAAGATGGGGGAAATGGGGTTGACTCATAAATTATGCAACATGGTGGACCGCATAGGCTATGTTAGGTCGGGTAAAGGTGAGGTATTGTAGGGAACCCACCAGTTGGCGATATTCAGTGACATCGGGGAGTAGATCACCTGTATGAGCAGAAAGCTGGGTTTTGGCACAGACTGGAGTGGTGCATGGCTTGCAATCTGTCATTAAAAATTGATGTAGAAGATCAACTGTATACTTGGTTTGAGAAAGGCGTAAGCAATCCGGGGAGAATGTGGCTTCAAGACCCAGGAAGTAGGAAAGAGGACCAAGGTCACTGAGTTCAAATTCTTTGCCAAGTTTAGTGATAAAGGAGGTCACTAAGAAAGGTCGATTACCAGTCAGAATAATGTCATCAACATAGATGAGTAGAAGCATTACTGCAGATCCTGAACGGTAGATGAAGAGGGAGTGATCGGCACAACTTTGAGTAAAACCAAATTGGAAGAAAAAACTGCTAAGGTGCTGAAACCATGCCCGTGGAACCTGTTTGAGACCATAAATAGCTTTTTGCAAAAGACAAACATGATGAGGACGGGTTGAGTCTGCAAATCCTGGTGGTTGGCTCATATAAACTGTTTCATCTAAGATGCCATGGAGAAATGCATTTTTCATATCAAGCTGTCAGATGGACCATCCCATGGAGAGTAATACTTAGCACTGTACGGACAGTGGTGGGCTAGATGACAGGACTGAAAGTTTCATCAAAGTTAATCCCAGGCTATTGGTGAAAACCTTTGGCAACCAGACATGCTTTGTAACGTTCAATGGACCCATCTACTCGACGTTTGATTTTGAAAAACCCACTTGCAACCAACCACATGTTGTTTAGGATCAGGCGAAACAAGAATCTAGGTAGCATTTTTCAGTAGTGCATTGAACTCATTGGTCTTGGCCTAGCGCCATTTAGGGATACAGGCAGCCTGTGTATAGCATGTGGGTTCAGTAGTGGGAGAGGCAAATTGGGCCAGGAGAGCTTTAGGAAGAGGATATCGGACTGTACCATCGATCCGAACGCGGGTTTTGCGGGAACCATCCTGCTAGAGAGTAACCATTTGGGGGGGGGGGGGGGGTGGGTCTGAGGTAAGGACTGGTGATTTGTATCAGTAGGGGTAGAAGGCACAAAGTGTAAGGGTGGGCGACGCTGATAGTGTAAGGGATGGGGTTCCATATGGGTTAGGGAAGGGGCAGCCTCAGGGGTAGCCGGGCTGCTAGGTGGAGGAGTGGGTGATGGTGGTAATGCAAGAGATGGGGGGGGGGGAGTACAGGAACAGAAATCCAGGATGATTGTGGTGAGGATTGGTTGGTGGTGGAAAATGGGAAGGTTTCTTCGTCAAACCGAACATGGCGAGAGATGTAGATGCGGCAAGTTTTGTGATCCAGACAGTGGTACCGTTTGTGCTATAAGTTGTAACCTATAAACACACATTCAATAGTTCTAGGCAACAGTTTGTTACTGATGTAAGTACCTAAATGAGGATAACATGCACAACCAAAAATGCGTAGATCAGAGTATGAGGGTGAATGACCATAGAGGCGAGAAAATGGGGAGGACCATTTAAGGAGAGGAGATGAGAGGGGAGACGATTTATGAGATGTATAGCTATGGAAACCACTTCAGGCCAGTGATGTAGAGGAACATGGCTGGTCAAAAGAAGAGTACGAGCCATGTCGGCAATGTGGCGATGTTTTCTTTCAGCAAGACCATTTTGTTCAAGAGTATGAGGGCAGGAGAAACGGTGGTGAATGCCAAGAGAAGAGCAGAGATCTTTGAAGGGATCACTGTCATATTCGCCACCACCATCACTTTGAAATTGTTTAAGTTTGGTCGAGAATTGAGTGTGGATATAGGCGACAAAGTTTTGTAAATGTGCAATGACTTCAGATTTTCATTTCATAAAGAAGAGCCATGTATAACGAGTGTAGTCATCCGTAAAAAGCACATAGTATTTATAACTAGAGACAGAAAGAACGGGAGATTTTCCATACATCATAATGAACTAAATGAAATGTAGTAGTTTTTATTTCATTAGATAGAGAGAAGGGAAGATGTGTGGATTTACCCAATGCACATCCTTTACAGAATGAAAATTTATTTTTAAAAGTAGGAGACAAGTGCTTATTCGAGCCTAAGTAGGAGATAACTTTGGCTGAGGGATGACCTAGCCGTTGATGCCAGAGAGAGGAAGAGCTATGGGAAGTATGAAGAACCTAAAAACGAGATGGAATTGAGGGTAGCTTGTAGAGATCGTCCTTACATAGGCCCTGATAGAGAAGAGACCCATTCATGAGATCAAAGATATAAAAATGATTAGCATCAAAGGCACAGAGAACGTGATTATCAATGCAAAATTGTGCAATGTAAAGTAAGTTTTTGCGCATGGAAGGAACAACATAGATATTATTAAGAAGGAAGGAAGAGGAACCAAGAGGAAGTGCCAGATTACCCGTATAGGTGATAGGAAGTTGGTCACCATTGCCAAGTTGAACGGTGTTGGGGCCAGTGTAGGGTGCACGTTGTTGGAGAAGCACATGATTGCCAATCATGTGGGTGGAGGCACTAGTGTCGGGATACCAACTAGGATCATAAGAAGGCATGGATGGATAGGCTGGAGAGAATTCAAAGTGATTGGCCTGTGGATATGGGGCAATTTGGAGTCCAGCAAATGCAGAATTCAATGACCGAGGTACCGAGGTTTGAGTAAAAGTGGGTAATCGAGAGCAGTTGCGAGCAGAATGTCCATAGCCAAAACAGAGTTGACACTGAGTCATGGTGGGTTGGGAAGGCCCAGAGCCAAGGATACCACACGGATTTGTTCTTGGTACTAGGGAGACTTGAAACCACACATATATAGCACATCACTTTTTCACACCCAGGTGATGGGGGACGAACTTCCCATAGTGTGTAGGCTGCCAGCACTTACTACAGTCATAAAGGCACCTACAACAGCCCGCCCGCAACACTAGGGTCGTTACATTCCACCCCTCTTAGGGCCCAACGTCCACGTTGGCACACTTCTGGCTAGGTATAGCTCTAATACCATTCTGTCATGACCCAAGTCTCGCTCAGTAAGATATTGTCCGCTTTGGACCCAAACCCGCACGGATTTGTTCTTGGGCCACTACCCAAAAGGCCTCTTACTAGGGAGACTTGAAACCACACATATATAGCACATCACTTTTCCACACCCAGGCAATGTGGGACGAACATCCTATAGTGTGTATGTAGCACCTTGAATTTCCTTAGAAATTCCACCTCGGATATTAGAAAATAGTGATATTACCCGGGGAACGGTTACAGAAGGTCCATTAGAATGACCTTAATTAGAATATCTATTAGGACCTATAATAATTGCCTTGACAATGACGACAACGTTAGTAATAACCTAGTGTCTATTAGTATAGATGTAACCTCGGCGTGGATAGATTCTAAGTTAGAAGTCCTTAGATAGACTTGAACTTAAGCTCGTACTTAGCCCAGTACATTCATATCTTTTATCTGGCTTCACTTTCACTGTTGAGCACGTATTTGGGACTCGGGCACACATTTCTAAGTACATTACCTGAGAGTGGGAGCCATACCACCCTTTAACAGTATGTGGGCCCCATCCCCCCCTGCCACATGGCAGCCATGCAGCCACCCACACCACCACCTCATTTGTCCCCTAATATCTACCCTTGGACATACACAATACACGTACACATTGATGCACACAAACAAGTGGGCATACTCTAACTTCTTCTCCCATCCCACTCTATAAACATGGCCATTACTCCCTCATTTATACAGCCACATACTCCACAATCTTCCCATAAGAGATTCAAGAGAGAGAGACACCCGAGAGATATAGAGAGAGAGCTAGAGTAAACACTCTCAAACACAAACCCCATACATACCCGTAAAATACAACCTACACCTACATTGTGTATACCACCACCACCCCTCCTTGTCCATTTCCTCCAAGCACACACATACATACGCAAAGAGTAGAGGAGGAAGAGAAAGATGCAGAGGAGAGAGAGAAATATAGAGAT
This sequence comes from Hydrangea macrophylla, assembly GCA_033977485.1. Classification (NCBI taxonomy): domain Eukaryota; kingdom Viridiplantae; phylum Streptophyta; class Magnoliopsida; order Cornales; family Hydrangeaceae; genus Hydrangea; species Hydrangea macrophylla. The sequence continues at coordinate 77,527,779 of CM066984.1, read as the reverse complement.
CGGAGAAGTGAGAGAGGATTAAGATCCCCTGAGGTAAACTAAATACTCCCTTAGTTTTCTACACCTTTGCATGTCACGTAAGAATCCCCTGATCACACATGCAAGCTGCCAAACAGAGCCTAGGGCTCTCTGCAACTTCCGATGACCATTAGAGCACCTTGAGAAGCTTGATTTTTCATATCTTAACCAATTGGCCTCTAAGTTATACCAATCTAACCCCCTTGGTCCCAGATAGACCCCATAGGATCATCTTTTGGTTTAGGACTCATTTAGCCGGCCATGCAGGCCGTTATTCTTTGAAACAGCTAAAAGAATAATCCACTGGTAGGTGCCTAAAATGAATAAACCAGACTCTGGGCTTATACTATGTGGTAGGGGAGGAGTTTCTGGTCATTTTGCCGTTGATTTCATCGATTTCAATGGAGAAATGAGAGAGATATGGGCTTCGGTAGATTCTCCGGCGAATCGCGGGTCACCGACGGCAAGTAGCTCGCCGGAGAAGAAAAGAGAATTCAGGTTATAACACCCGGGTTACGGGTTGGGTCGGGTACGAGTCTGGGTGGGTTGTGCTGAGTCTAGAAGTGGGTAGCGGGTCGGGTTAAATTAACCCACGAGCAAACTTAAGTTGGACGACGTCGTTTTGACACCGGGCCGGTTCGGGCGTGGATTCGGGTAAATGGGGCGGGCCTCGTTGTTAGTGGAAGTGGGTTCGGGTGTGGTTCCAGGATCGATTTGGGTTTGTTTAATTAACTCGTGGGTCCTTTTAATTGTAACGACGTCGTTTTGACGTCGACTCGGGTTGTGGGTAGCTGGGCCGGGTTCTGGATTTGGGTTGGTTCGGTTCAGGTATGGGTAAATGGGTAGGTTTAGTTGTTAGTATAACTGGGTCTCAGTTTCGGGTTTGGTTCAACCCGAATAGCTTGTGGGTTGGGTATAATCGAGTGTATAATTGCATAGTCCAAATTAGTTAGAGTCGGGTCGGGTGAGACCCAGCCGGCCAGCCCAGTTGGGTTTCTTCATGTGTGTAAACGGGTTACCCGTTTAGTCTCGGGTCGGTCCGGGTTGACCCGTCGGGTCTGTGGATTTATTATTATTATTATTATTATTGATTATTATTATTAATATTATTAGTATTAATAGATTTTAATTTATTTTAATTATTATAAATAATATTAAAATGTATTATTAGTACATTTAATTTATGGAATATTATTATATAATATTTTATATATTCTGAGAGTAATTATATTATTATGTAAATATAATTAGTATTCATTTAGTATTTTATATGTATTAAATAAATAATAAATAATAATTTTAAATAGTATTTAAATAGTTAATAAATACCTATATGTATTTATAAATTCTGAAAAATTAGGGATAAGTTCCTAGGACTATTTTATTATATAATGTAAGTTATAAAGCTATAATATTATAGTCTAATATTTTTAATAATTAATAAGAAGCTATTTTATGAGTATATTAATTATTAAAAATACCAAACGAGTTCCGAAAATTATGAGATAAATACTGGTAGTGTATTTTAATATCTAGTATTTAATAAAAATACTTCAAAGTATTGATTTCACAGTATAGGTATATTTATGTATTTAAATCCCTTTTCGGATATATGTTATCTTTAATAATTCATAATAAATAATCTAGGACTCCAAAAATTACGCGGTTAGTTCCCAGAGTCTTAGAATAATGTCTAGAACTTTTCCTTAAAGTTTGGTGACTCTTCAACTCGGTCAAAAATACAGCATGTCTTTTAGGGCTACATTGGGATCCGTAGGTTCCATCCCTTCACAATTATAAACCAAGTTGTAAACTTGATCCCAGGCCTACTATCTCTACAATCAAAGATCTTATAACCGTTGATGGTGGTTGGGATGTTGATTTAATCTCAGAAATCTTTACGGATGATTCGGTGGAGGCCATCATTCGGATTGATATGCCTTCTATTAGAGAAGATGACAAGCTTATCTGGCTTCCGGAGAAAAGAGGTAACTTCTCAATCAAATCTGCCTACATCACAGATCAATTTAATATATTCTCTACACTTCACTCTCAGCTCTGGACCTCTCTGTGGAAAGCAAAGTTGCACGAAAGACATAAACTCTTTCTCTGGAAGGTTGTCACAAAGGCCCTCCCTTCCAAAGCTATCCTGGCTGCCCGCTTCCATATTGATGATAAACATTGTGTGTTTTGCAACCACCCTCTGGAAACTTTGGATCACCTTTTTCTTGAGTGTTCTGTCTCTAGAATCCTTTGGAGGGAATCTAGATGGCCATTGGATATATTTTCTTTCCATAATGCAGGTATTAAGAATTGGATTGAGGCTATCCTGAACCCGTCTAATTCGATTGGAATCAGAATTGAGGAATGCTTGGATTTCACCATCTTTGCCACAATTGCCATGGAACAAACTTGGTCTTTTCGAAACAAGGTCATTCATGAAGCCATTGTGATTGATATTCCCTTGTGGAAGTCCATTATTTCCTCCCAAGCCGTAGAGTATTGGAGAGCGCAAAGACCGATTCCAAAAGCGGGTACTAAATCTGGCCAATGGTCCCCTCCTCCCCCTGATTGGATTAAAGTTAATTTTGGTATTGCAATCAATACTAATTCTGCCGCTCTTGCGGCTGTGTTGAGGAACGAAAAGGGAGAAATCATCCATGCTCACACTTGGATTTCCACCAGTCTTGACCCTACTCTGGCGGAAACCAATGCTGCTCTCCAATCCATCAATTTAGCCAGTACGTTGGGTTTTAAAAATGTCATCTTTGAAGGGGATTCTCTGCTGGTTTGGGATACCCTGAGGAATTGGAACCCCACTCCCAATTGCTCTTTCCATTCCCCTTTTGTGGAAGCTAGAAGAATGTTGTCTCTTTTCTTTGATTTCTGACATGTTTCCAAAGTCCATTTTCCTGTAAACTTTGTTGCCTACAATGTTGCCCATTGGGCTTTGCTTTGTAATCTTTTTGGTCCTATCCCCATTGGAGACTTGCCTTCTTTTGTTGTCAAGGAAAGCCACCAATGGGGCTAGTGGCTCTTTTGTGTTGTTTTGCTGTTGGTTTAATGAATTGATTTCTTAGCAAAAAAAAAAGCCCTACATATTACCTCGTAAAATGCGATGGACTCCGATTTGAGTTTAGTCAATGGCGTTGGATTTAGAATGACACGTAGATCACTATCTTGAGGTCTATAACCTCATTTGGTAAAATTACCATTTTTTCCTATAGTCGTACTCATACATTATTGCTGTTTATTCCGTTTATTATTGTAGAACTTGACGATTATCTGCTTTTTGAGGATCGATGACCCGAGGTGAGTTTCCTAACCTCACTCTAATCCTAATAAGATTAATATAAGATGTTTAAAAGTTATCTGTATGATGTTTTGTATAAGTAATATGTTGGTTTATGATGCCACATGTATTCCAATAATTGTAGGACTATGCAAAGCATATTGTGGTAGTGCTATCGCATACGTGAGCATGTTAAGGGTTTTATCTATATGATTATTGGTATCAAATCCATGTTATGTGATCCATGTTTTATATGTTATGTTTCTATTGCTTACTGTTAAATGCATATTTTACGATGGTTGTTAACCGGACTAGATAACGCATGCTATGTTAATAATAAAGAAAAATAAAAGTGGTTTTGCATATGAGTATCGGTAGTGGACTCACTTATATTTCATGACATGTGTTAGCATGCATTATATGAGAAAGAGAGGTGTTTGATGAAAATGTGAATAAGATGAGATATATGAATGTGAAAGAGATGTGATTTGTAGATCCGATGGATCAACGGCTGACGAGCCGGGTGGACATGAACGATTAGGGTTCCTAGCGCGCCTCTCGCCGTTGAAGACGTCCGGTGATGCGCATACGTGGTTGAAGATGTCCCATGTATCGTTGAAGACGTCCGTCTAGTGCTCTAATATACTTCTCAACCGTGTAGATGACCGGTGAGAGTATACACATGGTTGAAGACGTCCCATGTGCCAGTTTCATTGTTTATAGGTAGTGTGCACCGTAAAGACGTCTGGCAGCCTATCAAGGGAATAAGTATGAATCGACTGTTATAGCATGTTATCATCCTTGATATATCGTGTGTTGTCAAGTGGATGAGAAAGAGAAAGTGAATGATGAGATTGAATTGATGAGTAAAATGGTTTGGTTCAAAATGATTTGGTTTTGGAAAGTTTTGGTTTTAGAATGAAATAGTTTTGAAAAGTGTTTGTTTTAAAAAAAAAGAAGTAAGAGTTGGGAGTAAGTCGCATTGGTCATGCATTTGCACACACGGGGATTTAATAAGGAGAATGTATTCTATGATGTTATGTTTATCTGTCTACCTGTCTTGTTGAGACCTCTGCTATGTCTGTGGTGAGAATGTGTCTTGATAAGAGATTAACCATATCTTAAGATACTAAACTATGACGTGAGTCGAGAGATGTTTTGTATTTGTTGATTATTGTACGGTTGAGACTCTCACTCAGCCTTGTTCCAAGGCTGACGGCATGTTACGCACTGGGCATTCGTATGCCCAGAGTGTTGCAGGTTTGGAGATGGATAGAAGAGTTCAGGATGCAGTGCCGTGGAGCCAAGGAGAATAAAGCCTTGCCCAAGATCTGATAGACAGTTTTTCAAGTTTTTAAGCTTATGTAAATTGTTTAGTATGGCCTCTTGTATTAGGATTGAAGCTATTGTAACTCTTATTTAATTTCCGCTGCTGTATTTATACTCTGATAAGTTTAGGTCATGCTTATGCTCTAGCATTTCCCTTATGATTGCACGGTGCGGAGTAAGAAGGACAGGATGGTTAACAAACTAGTCATGTGTCTACGGACCCATAAATGAAAATTTTTATTTTTCCTATTTTTGGCTTACTCCGGGGAGTGACAGTGTAGCCTGCCAGCACTTATAACCAAGAAACACGGAGATTCCAGTTGAAGCAATCCAACCAACCGAAAACTGCCCAGACATCACGCTACAATAGAAAAGATCAACTGGAACCAACCAACAAAAAATTGTCAGACATCACGGTGAAATAGAAACTATCATAGCCATCAGAAAACATGGCAGAACAAATCAACCGGCGAGCCCATGCGCACTCAAGCCAAAAGAAATAACCGCGAGCACATGCGCTCAAGCACATCATGATAAAGGCCCACAAAAGTGAAGGGCGAGTGCATACTGCGTTCAAGCCGCAGCACTTTGGCTGCATAGATAAGGCCGGAAGGGTTTGTGGGCTGCACCTAGGGAAGAAGGAGAGGTGCCTGAGAGGCCCATGGGCTACGCAGGAAGCCATGGAGGGCTGGTCATAAATTGCAGTGGCTAGGGAGGTTGCCTGAGGCTGGAGAGTCAGCATGAGATTTGGCCGAAGGCCAAAGAGAGGCTAGGAGGGCTGACCGAAGGGTGAAAAGGAACCAAGGAGGTCACTGGTAGCTTGGCGAGTGGGGCTAGGGCTGCGGAGAGCTTCGACCGGGTGTTGCGGTTGACCTAGGGCTACTGGATGGTTTTTGTTGCTTGTAAAAGTTACATGAATGTATGCTTTGATGCCATGTAGGAAAAATATTTGTTGTATATTCTTCTCTCTTAGGAGGCCTTTATATATAGTATTTACAAGAGTCTATAAAAAGAAATTAAGACCAAAAATCAAGCTTATAGTTATACTAATTAACAATACAATCAATCACAATATGTACATAATTAATGTACAGTCAAACTGTATTAAATCACAGTAGTAAATCTAGTTGACTATACAAATCACAGGTCAATCTGTATAAATCGCAGCTGTAAATATGGTGGTTTAACATATTGAACCATGCCCCCTTCCCCTTCCCCTTCCCCTTCCCCTTCCCCTTCCCCTTCCCCATGCCCTTACACTTAAGTCCTCACATGAGTGACGAGTCCACTACACCAAATATTTTATTTGAAAAAAGAAAAAAAAGTATTTTATACCCTTGGGCTACATTTATTTTGCAGGACTAAGGGGAGGATAGAGAGGGATTTGACTAATAGTCAATTTTAATTAAATAGTCCGACGTTTGGCAAGGCTATTCTGCTCGGGACTATTTGTCCATTTTAAAAGAATAGTCCCCCATCTGTTATACCATGGGAGAGGTGGTATTATAAGTCTCGGGTTATACAATAAAAAATGACTAATTGTTGTGGATATCGCAGGTTGACTTACCCACAGCTTTTCAAAATCAATTTCTAAAACAAAATGAGTCGCCACTTAATTTTTAAAAGGAAAATTAAGAAACCATTTTAAAAGCAAACTGATCTTTTAGAAACCAGAGATTAACTAGGTCCGGGGATTATGGAATGAGAGAGGAAGGAGCCCATCGGACTAAAACACCCTCTCTCATCCTATCTTGCGATAGGCCTCTACTCAACATCCTTTTAATCAAATTTATTAATCTAAGCATGCCCTCAACTAATACATATATACATATACATCACAAAAGCATGTCCAAAGGGTGTAAAATTGCAATTGACAAAATATCATTCAAAAGCCACATAATTTAGGTAACAAGCGATATGATATGCAATAGAGAACAAGTGAACTTACCCGAGATCCAGCAGCGATAATAAACGTGCAATGCATGCGAACAAAAGAAAATCCTAAAAAGAGTCTCTAACCACATATACACATAAGGCAAAACCTAATTCTAAGGTGTCGCGCATTAAGTCGAAGAATCAATAAAATCAAGAAATTAAGATAAACTAAAAAGGAGTTTTAGAAATCATACCTTAATAGCGCTACAAAACAGAGGGTTAGTTCACATGATATGCAAAATATGATGTTAGAAACAACAATCCTAAATTTCTAGCTTAAATCTATCTAATGTAATTAAATCCAAAGCAAATAAATCTTAATTACAAGTGCCAAACCATATGATTGAATATGTACATGGACAAGGATAAACTATGAAATACTCTTAAACCTTGAATTCAAACTCAACTAATCATTATTAAAGCATGGTTTAAGCCTTAGATCATAAGAAAGTCATTTAGGCCCTTATTTACAAAGTAAGTCAAATGTGTCATAAAAACTCTAAAAAATTGCAGAGAGCATACCAGAACTTAAAAGAAATAAAAAAACACGTCTCTTATGGTTTGATGTTGATGAAATTTGGACACAAGATGCCTCTGTCAGTCTAGTTTCCAAATCAAAAAGAAAATCAAGGTTTCAACGGTTAGATCTCCGGGAATATGGAAAACACTAGACATCACTCAGCATCTTACAACCTCCTGTCCAGAATTCTTGCACGATTTATTAAAAATAGTAAAAAAATCAGAATTGCTTTGTTCTTTTTAGGGTGACTTCCTAACACATTAATCTACTTGGAAAAAATTATTTTGGGTCATAGAAACTTTGTTAGAACTCTGATTTAATTATTTCAAAAGAGTGTTGCTGTTCTGAAACTATTCTGAAATTCTGGACAGATTGTTGTTGCCTCACAAAAACCATGATCAAACCATTCTAAACATGAAACCACCTCAAAACAAAAATTACAGTGGTAGAACAATGTGTTATTGACACTTTCCCGTTGGTTTCACTTGATTTCAACGGTTAGATTTCGAACTAAAAATCTTTGATCAAAAAACAGTTTGTAGATTCACTGTTTTTATTTTGCTAGTTCAACTTTTATTTGGTAACTCCAACTATTAAACCATGAAGTTGGGTTTAAACCAAACCATTTCTCCTACCCTTTGATGGCCATGGGAGACTACAAACCTTTGTTCTTCATAGATTTCAAATAAAATATGGATTGACTTCATGAAATCTCAAGATGATGAATCCAAACCATAGAGATGAGTTTAGACCCAAAATACTTTCTCCTACCACTTGATGGTCATTGGAGATGAAGATGCAACTAATACTTGGTAGTTTTCAAAGGAATATGGAAATGATTCCATGAGACACCAAGTTTAGGGGATCCAAGTCATGAATATGGACTTGGGTCCTATCTATGTGAAATAAAGTGATGATCAAGTTTTGACTTCCATGTAGAGCATGAGCTTACATGAGATTCAAAGGATCATGCTCAAGAGATCAATAGAGATATTGAAAAAAATCTCCAAGACCTTTGAGAGAAGAAGATAGACAAGAAAAAGAAGTAAAAAGACTACTAAGTTTAAAACAAAGAAAGATGATGAAATATTCTAAGGTTTAAAGATTTCAAGGGGAGAAAGAGTAAGCTAATAATCTAGGTTTAGAGGATCACCTCCAAATTATCCTCAAAGTTTTCTTTTGAAGATTATCCAAACTCTCCTTCAAAGCTCTCCCAAAACTCTCTCTTTTCTTTCAAATGTGGGTGTAATGGAAGTGTATATGTTTTTCCCCCTAAAATGCCTTTTCTTTTTTCTTGGTCCTCTTTACAAACAAGATCCCTTCTCTTTTATAGGCAAAAACACCAGGTATTTTTGGTGAATTTCGGAGCAAAAAACAGGTGTAATTCTCTCATTTGGTGGTACAATGTGTACTTTCTGAAATTACACAGACTGCTGCCCAGCGCGGCAGTCAGAAACCTGCCGCGGCAGTCCGTGAATGCCGTTGCGGCACTCAACATATGCCGTTGCGGCACTTCGTGAGTGTCGCGCGGCTCTCATCAATTGCCGCGGCATTTAATTAATTGCCGCGTTTTTGTCAGTCTTACTTTATCAGTTTTTTGTTCTTATCTGCATGCGCATACGTATTGCACTGCAAAATACAGACTTAAAAAGTGAACGGCAGTCAGAAACCTGTGGCGGCACTTGGAGAATGCCGCGGCGGCACTTTCTGACTGCCGCGCGGCACTCATCGAGTGCCGCGGAATCTGCCGTGTGCCGTTTCTTGGTGAGATTCCCCTTTTTAGGTCTTTTCTCCTTTCGAAACAAATTATTTTTGAAGATCCTTTCCAAAAATCATGTCTTTTCCATGAATTCTCCTGAATACCTGGTATTTTTCCTCTTTCTGTGAAATTTTATCGCGTTTTGGAGATTTTCTGAAGAGCTTGGAATACTTCAATTTTTCGGTCCTTGTCATCATCGGACACGGAGGTGACACTCTCCTAAATTCGACGTTAGGTCAAAATTGGGGTGTCTACAGTTTGCCCCTCTTCGGCAGAGCTTGTGGAGCAACGCGTACCGCAAGTGAATGTCGAAGCCTGTGTGAAGACAAGCCTTTGACCAGACCGTCGAATTTAGGTAAAAACAAAATGCGTTGCAAAAAGAGAACATGCGCGGGGCAATGGTTCACGCTGGTCGTGCTCGATGATGAGCTGCCTACATATCAGTTCAGGAATCAGACCAAGACGTAGTTCGGGTCAAGGGTCAAACATACACAAGCGCAAATAGTCATACGGATGAATGCACTTATCTTATCGTGATGCACGTGCTCAAACAATCTGGTGCTTTCTGAATTAACCTAGTTATGTAAATGTCATGCTTATCATATTTTCCCTATGTATGACGCGCATTTCGTGGCGTGTTAGTCAGGGAAGATTATCTATGCGAGAATCTGTCACAGGAGTCATGAGAGCGCTTTTGATTTGATCACGAAGGTCAACGCAAATCCGTTGCAAGAACCGGGAATATAAATCCGTTATATTCTCAAAAACGAGGGTTAATCGCAAGTCCGTTGCGAGAACCGGGAATATAAATCCGTTATATTCTCAAAAAAGAGGGTTAACGCAAATCCGTTGCGAGAACCGGGAATATAAATCCGTTATATTCTCCAAACGAGGGTTAACGCAAGTCTGTTGCGAAAACCGGGAATATAAATCCGTTATATTCTCCAAAAGAGGGTTAACGCAAGTCCGTTGCGAAAACCGGGAATATAAATCCGTTATATTCTCCAAAAGAGGGTTAATCGCAAGTCCGTTGCGAAAACCGGGAATATAAATCCGTTATATTCTCCAAACGCAGGGGTAATCGCAAGTCCGTTGCGAAAACCAGGAATATAAATCTGTTATATTCTCCAAACGAGGGTTAACGCAAGTCCGTTGCGAAAACCGGGAATATAAATCCGTTATATTCTCCAAACGAGGGTTAACGCAAGTCCGTTGCGAAAACCGGGAATATAAATCCGTTATATTCTCCAAACGAGGGTTAACGCAAGTCCGTTGCGAAAATCGGGAATATAAATCCGTTATATTCTCCAAACGCAGGGGTAATCGCAAGTCCGTTGCGAAAACCGGGAATATAAATCTGGGCCCACAGGCTCAGAAATTTTTAATTTTCATAAATCGAGAGCCCACGAGCTCAAATATCTCCAATTTTCAAAAAAATGGGGGGCCCGTGGGCTCGAATATTTTTGAATTTCAAAATTTGTAGTCAAAGTGTACCTATGAAACGACCCTGAGGGCCAAAAGCGCAATGGGGGCAATTTTTGGGGCCTCAAATTCAATTTTTGGGACTTGATTTGAATTTTTGGGGGGAATGTAAATATCTTTGAACCGCCATAATCGCGGCACACGCGGCTTTCTGCGGCAGTCCGTGACTGCCGCGCGGCACCCACGGAGTGCCGTTGCGGCACTCGGCGAGTGCCGCGCGGCAGTTGACTGACTGCCGCGCACGAAAAAATGAGTGCCGCGTTGAGGGGCAGTGGCTTTAAACCGCCGGGGTTCTCCTCCCTTTCTCTCATTCTCTCATTCTCTTCATCTCGAGATCTCTCTGAAAAAAAAATTTCCTCATTCTTTCTTTGCCTCTATATCGATCCACGACATTCACAGGTTAGTTTCGCTAGATTAGAGCTTGATTAAATTTGTTTATTTCACTGTTTTTTCAAATTTTTTACTAATCTACGCGTGGATTCTCTCTTTTCCTCCGACAGATTATGGCGAGTGGTTCAGGGCGCAAGAAGAGGGCTAGGTATACTGCCACGCATCACCCAGACGCCACGCTTTTACTGAGGGATCCTGACGAGCATCTGTCGGTCTGTGCGTTCAAGCGCGAGGTAAACGCTTCCCTTTCTATTTTTCATTCATTTCTTTCTTGTATTTCTTTCTCCATATGGATGCAACATACAATTGCACAACTGTTTAGATGCCTTGTTTCAAATGCGAATGCCATGCTTGTGGCGCCCTCGAGCGTCTCGAATGCTTTATTCCATGCCCCTCTTTTCTTTTAAAGAAATTTTATTTCTCATGAACTTAAAAAAAGAAGAACTATGCTTGAATTTTCCGAATGTTTCGCCTATCCCTTATATATTTTTTCTTTCAATTTTCTCAAGGACTTTTGAAAGTCGTTTGTGTTAATCGAATTTTCAAACACTTCTTGTGAATAAAGAATCTTAATGTTCGTGAATTTTTCCTTTCCATTTTTCTTAGGATTCATGAATGCGATGCTTTTTAAACATTCCCCTGTGTTTGTGAACTTTCTTGAGCGTTCCAAACGCCCTTCTATCATTTGAAAATGACTCCTGAATGCTTGCGACCACGTACTTCCTCGTACTAATTTTGGATTCGGGACCTTTTATTATGCGTGCGTTTCAAAAATGCGGACAAACTGCTTTTTCTTTTTCTTTTCGAAACCCTGCTATAACATTGAATGTTTTTTTTTTTTTTTTTTTTTTTTTTTTATTCATTTCAAACAATCGTGAAATCCTGGACTTTTCATTCATTAATTATTCATTCGCTGTTGTTGCTCTCTTCTTTATCTATCCCCTAACAAAAAACTTTTTATTCTTTCCTTGCAGCTGCAGCCAAAGGTGCTGAAGGGGCACGGCAGCCTCGCCCACGGCCATGAGTGGTATACAGAGCTGAGCCCGACTGTGAGGGCTTTGGTGGATGCCGCAGGGTTCGGAGACTTCGTCAAGCTTTTGACGAAGAGCTCCAACGACCTTCAGCAGATACACGCACTGGATGAGCGGTGGTGGGATACTACGAGTACCTTCCACTTCTCTTTCGGTGAGATGACGTTGACCCCGCTGGACTTCTCGATGATTACGGGGATTCCATTCGGGGGAGAGCCCCTGCGGCATCTCACGGACCAGGAGTGGGATCAGATGGAGCCGCTGCTAGGAGTGGTCCCGGAGGAGACCCTGGTTACAGCTCGGTGGTTCATGGATACCTTCCGGGGAAAACCCGGCTTTTCGGACGAGCAGATGGCCCGCGGCTTTTTGATGTACGTGCTGGGGTGCTCTTTGTTGAGCACCAAGGGCGACCGGATTTCTGCTCCCCTGGTGGCGTCGCTGGAGCATCTGGATCGGGTCACCGAGTTTGATTGGGCTGGTACAGGTTTAGCTATCCTGTACAGTCACATGAGCGTCATCTCCCGGGGCAAGTCGACAGCTACCGGCGGGTATTGGAGAGCGTGGGAGGTACATATATATTTTATTTATTTTTCACATTCCATCGCTTATTTACTCTCAGAAATTTATTTGCATTGCGATACTAATTTCTCCTTTCTTTCTCTCTTTTTATTACAGATTTGGTCCCATGAGTATCTCCGCATGATGTCTCCTGAGACACGTGCTGCGGACGCCCTCGTCATGCCCCAGGGGCTGAAGTGGGCGAAGGACAGGGTCGGGCGGAAGACCGGGGCCCACGACTTTGTTTCGTTCAGGAACTTCCTGACGAACCTACGGGAGGAGCATGTATAGTGGCAGCCGTGGCTCAGGGCGCTACCAGAGGCTAGCGCGGGGATTCAGGCGTCGGCCGGGTATGACCCGATGAGACTGCTACTCGATGGTAGGTCAGAGGGCATGGCGTGGTACTTGGGAGAGAGGGTGACCAGGCAGTCTATAGCGGCTCCCAGATTCTTTGTGCCGTTCCCTCCTCCCGAGTCTATGAGAGCTACAGACACTCTACAGGGCGGCGACTACTCGGCTGCTCTAGCCGGCTTCGGTATCCACGGCTTCTTGGACGACCCTGACGGTTATGCGGCCTTCCGTGCCGCCAAGCTGATGCCGGACTTCCCGCTGATGGAAGTGACTCGGGTGAGTAAATGATTCCTTTATTATTTTTGTGAGTTCTTCCTTTTACTCTTAACCCATGTTTTATTACTTTTGTTGGCAGCATGTCCCTGCTGCGCCCCGCCCCCCTGGCCTACCTGAGTGGGACTGGACTATGTCTACCGTCTCATTTGGCGAGCCCCATGTGACGACGGTCCCCCGACTCTCCCAGGGCGCCCCTACCATTCCTATTCACTATGATCTTGTCCCGCGCGCTTACGCGGAGGAGGGCCTGGTGTACGCCCATAACGTGCGACAGTGGGTTCTTGGGCGCGAGTGGATGGTAAGAAATTCATTCTCACCCCTATCTTTGACTGGAATTGTATCTCTTTTTACTGATCTTTATTTCTGTTTCTTGTTTTCAGGCCGAGGGAGCTCGAGCGACCGCCGCGGTTCAGTCGAGGGCCCTGGTATGATCTATACCCTTTCCATATTCTTAGCATCCCGAATTCCTTTTCAATGATTTTCATGGACTCATCCCTTCTCCTCCAGATGGAGGAGAACAGAGTCTTATCTCAGCAGGTGGGGCAGCTCCAGCATCGGCTTCAGCAGTTTGATATCTCTTTCAGCGATGCCCCCGGAGGTAGCGGTGCTGGGCGTGGCGGAGGCGTTGGCGAGGGCACTAGTGGCGGCAGGGGCCGAGGCAGCGGGCGTGGAGAGAGTGGAGGAGGCAGCGGGACTGAGTCAGAGGAGGAGCCTCTCAGACGCACGACTCGCCAGACTCGCGGCCGGGGTCGGGGTCGGAGTTGATCCTGCTTATATTTTGCTTTCTTTTGAGAGGATTTTTTTATTGTACATATTTGGGTGGATGACTGTATAAATATACAAATATGCTTTATTTTGATGGCTGCTTCCTTTTATTATGCTTTCTGCTTTATTCACCGTATGTGTGACCATAGCTTGGTCCAAATTTTGCCGTATGTGGGACCATGGCTTGGTCCCGATTTTATTTCTATCTTTGAATGCTTCTGCTTCTTTTACTTATTTGATATATACAAATGAATGAAATGAATGAATGAATGTATGTATTTACACGTGCTGCATGATGCGCACGTTTTATTGCTTCTCAATTAATTTTCTGTTTGCAGGTGGGCTGATTGTGTTACAAACAGATTCTGGCCAATAAGAAACTCAGAACGGCACTCGGTTAAGCCTCCGCGGCACTCAACGAATGCCGCAATGGCAGTCAGTGAATGCCGTGCGGCACTCACGAACTGCCGCGCGGCACTTCATGGAGTGCCGCTGCACTTTATCGAGTGCCGCGATCTAGTGGGCAGCTCTTTTTCCCTACTTATACCCCTCCTCTTCTAACACTCCGCAAAACATCTCTCTCTCTTTCCACCCTCCTTTCAAATGGCCCCCATTAGCTCCCAAACTCTCTTACCATGGATGGATACTCTCTCAGGTATTGAAAGGCTCAATTTTGAATGCTTCAGATTGAATGATCTCTTCTCTTTCCGGCACATGAACTTGAACGAGGGCTTACTGCGAGCTGCTATTCAGTGTTGGGACCCTGCTCTCAACGTCTTTCGTTTCGGCTTTCAGGAGATTTGTCCTTTGTTTGAGGAATTTAGCGCTATTCTCCACACTGATCCTTTTGCTGAACTAGCGGTTCCTCAGATTCAGGCTGGGTATGTCCGCGACTTAGCCACTCTTCTCCACATATCTCGAAATGCGGCAAGTTCTTTTGTTCATGATGGGCAGATCGACTTCGAACGCCTTTCTTCCGTTTATGCTCCTATAGGGGACCCTTATGATGGTGAGCATCAGATCATCCGGCGTAGTGCCTTGTCGGTTGCTATGCTCTCTTACTTTCTCTTCCAGTCATCTTCTGACATTCTCATATCCATTGCCTGCGGTTTGCGGGAGATGAAGAGTGTTGTTATGCTAGTCCTTGGTGAAACTCTGATCGGGCTGGGCCATGCTCATGCTACTGGGGTTATGTTATCTGCCGGGGCACCTTTTATTCTGCAAGTTTAGCTCATGGAACGCCTTGATCTCTTCATTCACCCCTCGCATCTTCGTGGGCCGTTTTCTTACGACCGCATGGAAATCCATTGCTTATTCCAATCTGCTGATGCATGGCTCGGTTGGCTCCAAGGCCTCTCTTCTGGTGACATTTGCTGGATCTGCCCTCAGTGGACTCATCGTTCTGTTGCTGTACGCCTCCCTGGGCGTCCTGGCATCTGGCTGCCGGGTTTAAACGCTACGACTTTCTACATTCCTGACCGAGTTGTCCGTCAGTTCAGACTTTTGCAAGATACTACTGAATCTGTGGCTGCCGATTTCACCAGGGGTTCTACTCTGCGTCCTCCCATTGTGAAGGCTTTCATAGAGGCTTGGTCGAGTAGGATGGCTGCTCCGTGCTCGAGGGTCCCTGCTTCGATTGTGCCCACTGCCCAGTATCTTCTGGAGATCCAGGCCTTGGTTGTGAGACAGACTTGATGAGACACGTGCATAATAAAACAGACGAAAATAGAGAAAAGTTGTCCCTTTCACAAAACTTTCTGACGAACCCTGCCTACTCTTTTACGCTTTTCGAATGTGATTGACTGATGTTGTTATCTTTAGGGAAATTTCTAGCATGCTTAATCAAAGTGCTTAACCTTTCGATTAATCTTTTATGAAGAATTCTCCTTTTAATGTCTTTATTCGGCTCCGTACTTCGCTTTTTGTTTTCTACTCATCCTTTTCCATGAATTCTTATTTGTTTCTTTATAGTACTTATTCTGACAGCCAGGTGACCTGAAGGATGGTTTTATTTCTGGGTTTTTCGGCTAGCAAACGAAGTTTGCCCCTGGTTTTAGGGCTTCGAAGCGATTCCGGGCAAACGCCAGTTTGCCCCTAGTTTAGCACCTTTTTTTTTTTTTTTTTTTTTTTTAAATGACCGAACCAAGTTGGTTGCCTACGTATCCCCTAGCGGGAATCAGGTCAAGCGTAGTTCATCAAGGTAGGAGGCTTTGAAAGAAATGGTTTCAAGCAAAGTATTTCTTGAGGCGATCGAGGTTAATTGGCTGTTTAAATTCAACCCCGTCCAGGTCCATGAGATAAGCCGCTCCTCCCGAAAGGAGGGTCTTAATGATGTATGGTCCGACCCAGTTGGGTTTGAATTTTCCTCTGGGGTCATAAACGGGCACTTTTAGTTCTTTGAGGACCAGGTCACCCTCAGCAAGCTTCCTTGGGCGAACCTTTTTGTTGAAAGCGCGAGCTATCCTCTTCTGGTATCCCCGAGTATGGTTTATTGCGGTCAACCTCTTTTCATCAAGCAGCATCAATTCCTCATATCTTCCTTGTATCCATTCTGACTCCGTCACTTCACATTCTGTCAAGACTCTGAGAGAGGGTATTTCCACCTCGACTGGAAGGACTGCTTCCATCCCGTAGACCAACGAGTATGGCGTAGCGCCCGTTGAAGTCCTTACTGACGTCCGGTACCCCCATAAGGCAAATGGCAGCTTCTCATGCCAATCCTTATATGTATCTGTCGTCTTCCCCAAGATTGCTTTAACATTCTTATTCGCTGCCTCTACTGCTCCATTCGTCTGGGGCCTATACGGGGATGACTGATGGCGAGTGATTTTATATTTCTCTAAGAGCGGGATAACTTCCCCTTGGAAATGGCTACCATGATCGGAGATAAACTCGTTCGGGACTCCATATCTGCAGATTATGTTCTTCTCAATAAAACTCACCACATCTTTGGCTTTCAAGGTCGCATACGAGGCTGCTTCTACCCATTTTGTGAAATAATCGATCGCCACGATTATATACCGGTGCCCATTGGAAGCCTTTGGGACTATCTCACCAATGATATCAATCCCCCATACAGAAAATGGCCAAGGGGTGGTCATGCTATAGAGCTGCGACGGTGGGGTGTGCATCAAATTTGCATGGATCTGGCACTTGTGACACCTTCTAACATATTCACAACAGTCTTTGTCCAAGGTCGTCCAATAGTACCCTTGTCGGATGATCTTCTTTGCCAGCATGTGCCCGTTCATATGGGGCCCGCATACTCCCTCATGTATTTCCTCCATCATTCTCTTAGCTTCCCTCCCATATAAACACTCCAAATTATACCCGGTGTAGGACTTCTTCCATAGTTTATCTGCGTAGATCACGAATTGAGCGGCAAATCGTCGTATCGCCTTCTTGTCCTTTTCTGAGGCTCCTTCGGGGTATTCTCCTTCTTTAATGAACTTCCATACGTCCACATACCAAGGCATTTCATCTTCTCTCTCTATGGCTGCGATCATTTCAAATGACGGTTGATTCCTTACTTCTATGGACAGCAGAATCATGACAATTTTGGAAGGGATTTGGATCATCGAGGCTAAGGTAGCCAGAGAATCGGCTAGTTGGTTTTCTTCACGAGGGAGGTAGTAGAAGGAAATCTTTTGGAATTGCGCTTTCAGACTTTCTAGATAGTCATGGTAAGGTCTCAACTTCTCATGTTTTACCCTCCAATCTCCTCGGACCTGGGATATGATCAAGTTGGAATCTCCGAAGACATCAATCCGTCCGACTTTCAAAGCCAAGGCCGCTTCCATTCCAATTATGCAGGCTTCGTACTCTGCGGTATTATTGGTTGAGTCGTATTTAAGTTTGACAGCCAATGGGGTAGGGACCCCGTCTGGTGCCATGAGAATGATTCCGACCCCGTAACCTAACTGGTTGGCTGCTCCATCAAAGTACATTTTCCACAACTCTTCCCTCACTTCCATTATTCCTTCATCTGGGAACTTGAAGTCTCCCTTATCCTCAGATTCTACAGCGAGGTTGGCTAGAAATTCGGCGACGGCCCTTCCTTTTACAGACTTGGAGGTGACATATCTGATATCGAACTCAGCCAGCATCATGGTCCAACGGGAAATCCTACTGGTCAAGACGGGTTTTTCGAACAGGTATTTTAACGGGTCCATCCGGGAAATTAGGATCACGGGGAAGGCTAACATATAGTGGCGGAGGCGACGGGTACACCAAACCAAAGCCCAACAGGCCTTCTCCAAGGGCGAATACTTTAACTCATATCCTACCATTCTCTTGCTTAAGTAGTAAATGGCCTTCTCCACGTGCCCCTCTTCTCCTTCTTGGGCCAGCATACATCCCATCGAATCTTCGGATACAGAGAGATAAAGTAACAGAGGTCTCCCGGGTGAAGGTGGTGACAAGACAGGTGGATTCTGGAGATAGGTTTTGATTTTGTCGAAGGCTTGTTGACATGGGGTGTCCCAATTGAATCTCTCTCCCTTTCTGAGTAGCTTGAACAGCGGGTCGCAGGTCATGGTGAGCTTTGAAATGAAACGACTGATGAATTGTATTCTCCCCAAGAATCCCCTCAGTTCTTTCTCGTTTTTTGGTGGCTGCATTTCGATTATTGCTTTTATCTTGGTAGGATCCACCTCTATTCCCCTCTGAGTAATAAGGAAACCTAATAACTTCCCGGTGGTGACTCCGAATGTGCACTTTTGCGGGTTTAGCCTCATTTTGAACTCCCTCAATCTCTCAAAGAATTTTCTCAAAGCCTCAAGGTGCCCTCCCCTCTTTTTGGATTTCACAATCATATCATCTACATACACCTCCACCTCCTTGTGGATCATATCGTGTAGCAAAGTGGTGGCAGCCCTTTGATAGGTTGCACCTGCATTCTTAAGTCCGAATGGCATGACCCTATAGCAATATGTCCCCCATGGAGTGATGAAAGTGGTTTTCTCCCTATCCTCGGGCGCCATGAGGATTTGGTTATATCCAGAGAATCCATCCATGAAAGATAGAAGCTCGTGCCCTGCAGTGTTGTCCACCAACACATCGATGTGGGGCAACGGGAAATCATCCTTAGGGCTTGCCTTGTTTAAATCTCGAAAATCAACGCAAACCCTAACACGACCATCCTTTTTTGGGACAGGTACAATGTTGGCAATCCACTCAGGGTACTCGGTGACCATCAAGAATCCAGCTTTTAATTGCTTTTCAACTTCCTCTTTCACTTTAAGTGCCCATTCTGGCCTCATTCGCCTCAACTTTTGTTTTACGGGTTTCGAATTGGGAAAGAGGGGGATGTGGTGTTGGACTATTTTTGGATCGATACCTGGCATATCATTATAAGACCATGCAAAAACATCTTTGAATTCATTTAATAGACTGATTAGTTCTTTGCTTTCTTTATTGCTAAGTGTAGAGCCGATGAGGACATTTTGAGGATTGTTCTCATTTCCAAGATTAATTGTTAGGGTGTCCTCAATGATTTTACATGCAGATTCTTTTTCTTTTTCAATTAGTTTTTGCAGTTCAATAGGTATTTCATGATCATCACATTCATCACATTCATTAAGCGCGTTCGAGTAGGCAGAATCAGTCATACTTTCATTGATTTTCTTTGGAGTGATTACAACAGACATAGAAATTGAAAGACGCCTCATTTGGGCCATTACAGACTCTGGGTGTGGGGGGAACCTATCACTAGACTCAAGAACCCACTCCTTCTTGTGCTCTCCTCCCAGGCCAGTAATAAAGTATTCTTCCGGACCTCCTGTCTTGGTCATTTTCTCCATCTCTTCTTCCTCAGCCTTTCCTTCCTCACCTTCTTCACTTTCGGCGGCTTCCTCCACTATGCCCTCGACGTATTCACCTTTGGTCTTCCCAGGATCCTCCTTCGTGACTTCTGCGTTTCCTTCGCCTAACAGACCTTTCAGGGCAGGACCGTCCAGCATACCGACCCAGTCCTTGGCAGCAGCAGATTTTTCAGGCTTTTGCAAAAATGGGTCTTTGTACCCCGAAAATTCGTGGGAGAAGAAGATCTCGAACCCTGGCTTCATGCATTTGTCTTTTTGGTCCATCCATGGTTCTGGAAAACCACAGAAGGGGAAATCCTCTCCTTCCTTCACAAAATACCCGTTGAGGGTCTTCAAGTAAGGGTCTAGTGGCGCATTGACGTCCTTCTTCTTGGCTCTCAGCTCCTTCTTCGTTGGCTGGTACCCCAGACCATGAGTGTGAGTCTGAGTAGGGATTCTTGGGGCCTCTGGCAGGCCTTGAAGGTTCTTCCCCAACCCCAATCCTGGAAAGAAACCCATCTTCTTCATGATTCCGGCGACGACTGGACTAGCATATTGATCAAAATAGGGTGGTAGGGACTCTCCCGACTTTCCTTCTTCTATCGCACCGATGAACTCGAATCCTCCCATTTTTGCTTCTTCTTCTTGTAGCTGTAGCTCTAGGACTGGTGCACTTGACGATGCTTCAGATGATTGGACCCAACTGTCTCCGAGGATATCACAGACTTTGTTTTCCCAGACATACTTAACTTTTTGATGAATTGTCGATGGGATAGCGCCCAAACTGTCTAACCAAGGCCTTCCCAGCAGTAGATTGAAAGAAGCGGGGATATCGATGATTTGAAACTCAACTTCTTTATCCATTGGCCCGACAGTAAGGTTAAGAAAGATGATGCCCATGACTGTCCTTTGGGTGTTATCATATGCCCGGACCTTTTGTTGAGACGGCACAAAAGAAGATTCATCCAAGCCCATTCGTTTGGCTGTGCGGAAAGGACACACATTAAGAGCAGACCCGTTGTCAACGAGACAAGCGGGTACGGTGTTCCCCAAACATTCAACAGTGATGTACAAAGGCTTATTGAGCATGGGCCCTCCCGGTGGTAAGTCATTTGATGAGAAAGCAATAGCCAAAGTCGGAATTTTATTGATCAGCCCTACAAGGTCTTCCGGGGTGGTGTCGATAGACACGTCAGACTGATTAAGGGCGTCTAGGACCGCCTGCCTATGACGTTTGGAGGCGATCAGCAATCCCCAAACAGTGATGTTAGCCTGGGTCTTCTTCATTTGCTTTAGGACCCGATCCTCTTCTTCTTCCTCATTCATTTTTCCTTTCCCTTTCTCCAATTCCCTCCCCGGGTGATCTTCCTCTAATTCATGTGGCTTGAAGTGCCTACCAGACCGAGTCAAGTGGTCAATTTCTTCTTTTGCCCAAATATCGTCGGTTTCTGAAACGGTCTTTGGGCCCTCTTCTACCTCTTCGTCGCTTCGGTACCATAGATCATCTTCCCCTACCAGGCCTATGTTCTGATCATTGCTTTCTTGGACCCACCAATCTGACTGCCTCGTCGTTTCGTTTTCCCGTATCCCTGGCTGGCTTCCTATCATACAGATTCCCAGATTCTCCGGTGATTGATAAAACTTCCTTGGTTCCCAAACTTTGGTGATTAGCTTGGACGGATCGAATGTCACTTCTTCTACTCCCAAGAAGTAAAGACCCCGTGGTGGTGGTACGACACGATGGTTTGGCAATGGATTCTTGGTGACATTGGGAGCCTTGACGGGTGGCTCGGATATCACTTTGTTGTCAATGAGGTCTTGTATGTCATGCCTTAACCTCATGCACCGATCGGTCGAGTGGCCCTTTTGTTGGTGATATTTGCAGTAGAGATCCCCTTTGAAGTATGGCGGGAGTGGACTCGGCGGGGGTCGAGGTTCCAGCTGGCGGAGATGCCCTTTTGCTAACAGCCTGTCGAGGGCGATTGATAATGATACTTCCAAATCTGAAAACTTCCTCATTGGCTTGTCTTCCCCTCCCCTTGGATGACTTCTGGTGATATCGAATTTCTTCTCCGGCTCGCTAAGCGCATTGACATCGGTGGGGCCAGAGTGACTCCCCGAATGCCCTCCATTCGACCCATAACTAGGCCTTCGATATCGGTTCTGTGGTTCTTCCTTCTTGATTGTTCCTTCTTGGATTGCATCTTCGATTCTCGTCCCTACGTCGAATACCTCAGCAAAGGTATTGATTGACTGGAATCTCATCTTTTCCTGATAAACCGGCTGTAGATTTTTCATCAACATTCGGATTTGGTCCTTCTCGGACGGCCTTTGTACCATTTTCGCAGCTTTCCCTCTCCAACGGCTTAAGTACTCAGCGAATGATTCTTTGTTCCCCTGCCTGGTTGTTTCCAAATCCCGGACAGTAACATCCAGGTCCTGATTGTATTCGTACTGTGCCACAAATGCCTTAATCATCTCTTCCCATACTCTGGTTTTGCTTGGTTCGAGAGTAAGGTACCACGACAGGGCAGCTCCCGTTAGGGTTTGTTGAAACAGGACAGCCATCATGGTAGTGCTCAGCCCACTAGGCTGAAAAGCTCCTATGCACATTCGGACATGACTGCGGGGGTTGCCTGTGCCATCAAATTTATCAAAGACGGGCATTTTAAAACCGGCCGGCAGCGTCTCATGAACTCCGTCGTACAACCCTTCCAATTCCAACAGATAGGTATCCACCTCTTGAGCTTTGCGCATTACCCTCTCTAATTTTTCTATCTTCTCGGTCAGCAGCTTCTCCTTCTCATCTTTCTCCCTGTCCCTGTTGGCTCTCAGTGCATCATTCCAATGTGCCTCTTGATCGTCGAACCAATCTCCGTCTCCTCCTCCCATAGGCGGGTCTATAATGGGTGGAATTACATGCGGCGGCGGTCGGTGATTCAGCTCTTCTATCATTCCCATCATTCGGTTCATGTTTTCAGCCTGTCTTCGCATCTGTTCTGCCTGCTGCTCAACTAGTACCCTCAGTCCGGTCATCTCTTCATTGTTTCTCTCTTCAGCCATGTCGACGTATCCTCTTCTCACTAACCTTGCCGTAGGACCTCTAAACCACCCTTGGTTTGCTATTTTTGCTCCTACAATAAATTTTGGAAATTTCTTTTTAGAAAAACCCCTTTTTTTCTTTATTTTAGCAAAACCTTTATTTTGTAAGTCATGCGGATGCAAATGCATGTGTGTGTGTGTGCCTACTCTATATGCAAAAGAAAGGAAAATTCTAGTCCTAACACATAAGCATATAAGCACATAGAATCCTCATTCATGTCAAATGCGCCAACTTCACCTATCATTGTGATCCTTACTACCCCTTCAAAGGTCGGGCGAAATATTTTTGAAATTCACTTTGAAAAGCGTTTATTTAAATGATGAGATTTTTCAAAACAACTCTCAAGTGAAAAATGTTTCTCAATGACGATGATTAAAATTTTGTTTTGAAATTCATTTGAAAAGCATTTCTTCCAAAAACAATTCCCAAAGATTAGTTTGGAGCTTGAATCAAAAGTGAACTCCAAAGATTTTTGAAAAAAAAAAAGCGATTGAAAACTTTGGGATGAAAATTACAAAAAATCCACTTATTCTCAAAAAATTTTCTTTGGGTAGGAGGATCATATGACAGGATTATCACCGTACTTTCCATGAATTTGGATGCATACAAGGTCAATGATGCTTAGTTAACATGATATAAGAAGTGTAATCTTATAATCAAGGTTCAACATGTTCTCCAAATGTCGTGGAACATGAGGAGAAATTGCTAAAAGGTGATTAAGAGTTTACACATCTTCTATTAGGCAAGCATCGTCATCATCTCAAGTAATCCCTTCCGGGCATACAAAACTTCCTAGCACATAACCCTAATCAAGAATTGATTTCCTAAATTTGAAATGTTCTATAGAAACTACTATGCAAAGGCCGGGTTTTGGTCAAATAAGGGACCCTTGACACACACCCGATAGGATGCTTCATATACCAAATCATGGTACGAGATCAAGGGTGATCACACAGTCCCATGATGACTTGACCGACCGGGTTGCCCCGAGCCTCCAAGGTCATAGTTCCGTGCAATCGACTGGCTGGACATGCAAGTGAAATGCAACAGGTACACAAAGATTAATTAATTTGATTAAAAGGACATTTTTCAAGTCTAATCCTCAAGTGAACCCAAAATCAGAATTCTGGTCTGCGAAACCAGAGATTCTGGGTTCGATCCCCAGCAGAGTCGCCAGATTGTGGATATCGCAGGTTGACTTACCCACAGCTTTTCAAAATCAATTTCTAAAACAAAATGAGTCGCCACTTAATTTTTAAAAGGAAAATTAAGAAACCATTTTAAAAGCAAACTGATCTTTTAGAAACCAGAGATTAACTAGGTCCGGGGATTATGGAATGAGAGAGGAAGGAGCCCATCGGACTAAAACACCCTCTCTCATCCTATCTTGCGATAGGCCTCTACTCAACATCCTTTTAATCAAATTTATTAATCTAAGCATGCCCTCAACTAATACATATATACATATACATCACAAAAGCATGTCCAAAGGGTGTAAAATTGCAATTGACAAAATATCATTCAAAAGCCACATAATTTAGGTAACAAGCGATATGATATGCAATAGAGAACAAGTGAACTTACCCGAGATCCAGCAGCGATAATAAACGTGCAATGCATGCGAACAAAAGAAAATCCTAAAAAGAGTCTCTAACCACATATACACATAAGGCAAAACCTAATTCTAAGGTGTCGCGCATTAAGTCGAAGAATCAATAAAATCAAGAAATTAAGATAAACTAAAAAGGAGTTTTAGAAATCATACCTTAATAGCGCTACAAAACAGAGGGTTAGTTCACATGATATGCAAAATATGATGTTAGAAACAACAATCCTAAATTTCTAGCTTAAATCTATCTAATGTAATTAAATCCAAAGCAAATAAATCTTAATTACAAGTGCCAAACCATATGATTGAATATGTACATGGACAAGGATAAACTATGAAATACTCTTAAACCTTGAATTCAAACTCAACTAATCATTATTAAAGCATGGTTTAAGCCTTAGATCATAAGAAAGTCATTTAGGCCCTTATTTACAAAGTAAGTCAAATGTGTCATAAAAACTCTAAAAAATTGCAGAGAGCATACCAGAACTTAAAAGAAATAAAAAAAACACGTCTCTTATGGTTTGATGTTGATGAAATTTGGACACAAGATGCCTCTGTCAGTCTAGTTTCCAAATCAAAAAGAAAATCAAGGTTTCAACGGTTAGATCTCCGGGAATATGGAAAACACTAGACATCACTCAGCATCTTACAACCTCCTGTCCAGAATTCTTGCACGATTTATTAAAAATAGTAAACAAATCAGAATTGCTTTGTTCTTTTTAGGGTGACTTCCTAACACATTAATCTACTTGGAAAAAATTATTTTGGGTCATAGAAACTTTGTTAGAACTCTGATTTAATTATTTCAAAAGAGTGTTGCTGTTCTGAAACTATTCTGAAATTCTGGACAGATTGTTGTTGCCTCACAAAAACCATGATCAAACCATTCTAAACATGAAACCACCTCAAAACAAAAATTACAGTGGTAGAACAATGTGTTATTGACACTTTCCCGTTGGTTTCACTTGATTTCAACGGTTAGATTTCGAACTAAAAATCTTTGATCAAAAAACAGTTTGTAGATTCACTGTTTTTATTTTGCTAGTTCAACTTTTATTTGGTAACTCCAACTATTAAACCATGAAGTTGGGTTTAAACCAAACCATTTCTCCTACCCTTTGATGGCCATGGGAGACTACAAACCTTTGTTCTTCATAGATTTCAAATGAAATATGGATTGACTTCATGAAATCTCAAGATGATGAATCCAAACCATAGAGATGAGTTTAGACCCAAAATACTTTCTCCTACCACTTGATGGTCATTGGAGATGAAGATGCAACTAATACTTGGTAGTTTTCAAAGGAATATGGAAATGATTCCATGAGACACCAAGTTTAGGGGATCCAAGTCATGAATATGGACTTGGGTCCTATCTATGTGAAATAAAGTGATGATCAAGTTTTGACTTCCATGTAGAGCATGAGCTTACATGAGATTCAAAGGATCATGCTCAAGAGATCAATAGAGATATTGAAAAAAATCTCCAAGACCTTTGAGAGAAGAAGATAGACAAGAAAAAGAAGTAAAAAGACTACTAAGTTTAAAACAAAGAAAGATGATGAAATATTCTAAGGTTTAAAGATTTCAAGGGGAGAAAGAGTAAGCTAATAATCTAGGTTTAGAGGATCACCTCCAAATTATCCTCAAAGTTTTCTTTTGAAGATTATCCAAACTCTCCTTCAAAGCTCTCCCAAAACTCTATCTTTTCTTTCAAATGTGGGTGTAATGGAAGTGTATATGTTTTTCCCCCTAAAATGCCTTTTCTTTTTTCTTGGTCCTCTTTACAAACAAGATCCCTTCTCTTTTATAGGCAAAAACACCAGGTATTTTTGGTGAATTTCGGAGCAAAAAACAGGTGTAATTCTCTCATTTGGTGGTACAATGTGTACTTTCTGAAATTACACAGACTGCTGCCCAGCGCGGCAGTCAGAAACCTGCCGCGGCAGTCCGTGAATGCCGTTGCGGCACTCAACATATGCCGTTGCGGCACTTCGTGAGTGTCGCGCGGCTCTCATCAATTGCCGCGGCATTTAATTAATTGCCGCGTTTTTGTCAGTCTTACTTTATCAGTTTTTTGTTCTTATCTGCATGCGCATACGTATTGCACTGCAAAATACAGACTTAAAAAGTGAACGGCAGTCAGAAACCTGTGGCGGCACTTGGAGAATGCCGCGGCGGCACTTTCTGACTGCCGCGCGGCACTCATCGAGTGCCGCGGAATCTGCCGTGTGCCGTTTCTTGGTGAGATTCCCCTTTTTAGGTCTTTTCTCCTTTCGAAACAAATTATTTTTGAAGATCCTTTCCAAAAATCATGTCTTTTCCCTGAATTCTCCTGAATACCTGGTATTTTTCCTCTTTTTGTGAAATTTTATCGCGTTTTGGAGATTTTCTGAAGAGCTTGGAATACTTCAATTTTTCGGTCCTTGTCATCATCGGACACGGAGGTGACACTCTCCTAAATTCGACGTTAGGTCAAAATTGGGGTGTCTACAATTGTCCAATCTCCACTTGGACATCCAAACATGGCCTTATAGTTTAGGGCTTGTGTCAATGACTTTCAATTTAGTCGTCTAATTTTGTGAATTGTGTCAAAGTAGTACCGTTAGCCTCTGTTAACAACATCAAACTAGTATGTGACACATGTGTAGCACGTGAGGCTAATTGAGGCTAAACTAGTAATTTTACATTAGCTTCCTTCTTAAGACTAGTCCATATCCACCTATCCATCAAAATCACAGAAAAATTCCCATCTTCACTGAAAAAACCCAAAACAACCTCGAATTGAATCATTCTGGTTATTGCCAAAGATGGAAAAGTACGGGTTTCAATTCTTGGGAAAATTAATAAAAAGGTCCTTGGTAGGGACTTATAATATGGATAAGTCCAAGTAGTTTGAGTTCAAGAGGAAAAGTACATGAGTTTTTGAATTGTTTGACATTACATCTATTTTTAAATTAAAAATAAAGTCATCGACAAATTTGATCACATTTCACACGTAAATATGTTGTTGATGCCACATCAGTACGCGACCCAATATGGGTTTTTTTTCAAATTTTAAAATACCATAACTTTCAAACCACAACTCTATTTTTAATAAAAATTTATATATCTCTAATTTGGAAGAAAAAGATCTATCAAACAAGATTCATAGTAACTATGTTAAAATTAAAAAAATAATAAAATCAGACAGTGACATTATTGTTGTAGCACAATGTAACTGTCAAAAAATCAAACAATCAATAGTGACATTGTGGTTATAGCACAATGTCCTTGTCTTTGGGACGACAATGACATAGAAATCTTTGAAATTAATTTTTTTATCTATGATGATATGTTATTGTATTTATATAACAGTATTGTAGAGTCAGTAACATCTTAAAATTGGTCAATTAGAAGAAATGTCACTGTCTTTATATGTGGCAACACCTTAAAAAGAGTAACATTCAATAAAATGGCCATTACTTTGTTATTCTTGGGCCGTTTTAGATGAATTTATTATTATCATTATTATTTTTTGGGGGGGAGGCTAATTTCTCGAGATCTACGCAATGGAAGGGTCAATTTTACAAAAAACAAATATTTATATGATATCCATTTTTCCTTTTTTTTCAATGACTAAACATTCATCTTGTTTCGTAGAATACATATATATATATATATTTGATCAAAAATCGATATGTAGTTTGAAAGTTATGACATTTTAAAGATTCAAAAAAATATATGTATATTTTGGATAGTGTAGACACCCCAATTTTGACCAAACGTCGAGTTAAGGGGAGCGATACCTCCAAGACCCGATGATGACAATGTCCGGCCAACTTAGGACTTCCAAAGATGATTCAAACTCTTCGAAAGACTCTCTAACCTAAACAAAAAGCAAAAAAAGAAAGAAAGAGGAGATTTAGGCAAAAATGGCACTTAGGCAGATTTGCGGCGGTCACGGGCTGCCGTTGCGGCACTCCCTGACTGCCGGAACGGCATTCAGAGTGAGCCGCACATGCATCCATTAACTGCCGCTAAAATGTTTCAAGTATCGCTAAATTTGAAAATCCTGAAAAGACGACAGTCCATGGAGTTGTCTGCGGCATTCTATAAGTGTTGTAGCGGCATTCAGAGAATGCCGAGCCGGCATTCACTGAGTGCCATTCCGGCATTCAGCGAGTGCCGCTTCCATCTCCATTGAGTGCCGCGTTTTTGTAACAGCTAGCTGTAATGCAGCACATTTTGTACTATCAAAGGACAGCCCGAATTAGGGTTTTCTGCTCTGAAATGACTGAAATACCCCTTCAAATTTGTCTATAAATAGAG
The DNA here is from genome assembly GCA_033977485.1 of Hydrangea macrophylla. Classification (NCBI taxonomy): domain Eukaryota; kingdom Viridiplantae; phylum Streptophyta; class Magnoliopsida; order Cornales; family Hydrangeaceae; genus Hydrangea; species Hydrangea macrophylla. Next base: position 77,499,246 of record CM066984.1, on the reverse strand, counting down.
GATGAATACCCTCTTGCAAAGGGGAAGGGGGGAATTTTCTTTGAATCTAGAGGTTGCATTAGTTCTCCAAGTTTTAAAACTTTCAAAATTTCTTCTCTAAACACAATTAGAAGCTAGTTTTAGAAGAGTTGAAGAGGGTGGAAAGCTTGATTAGTCTTTGGAAGTTCTTCAAAATAAAAAACTTGAGGATATTTTGGAGGTAAAACTTTGAATTAATTAGTCTTTCTAATCACAAATATACTTAGAGTCTTTGAATTTTCTTTTCCTCTCCCTTTTAGTCTTTGAGATTCATGAGACCCTCAATGTCTTACTTGAATCCTTAGACTTGAAATCCTTTAATTCCTTTCTAAGCTCATGATTTACAATGAGGTTGACGTTGATATTAGTACACTTGATTAGTAAATCTAAACCTATCTCCATAGTTTAGGTTTGTTATGTTTAGGTCTCATGAAATTTTTCCATATTTCTTTGAGACCTTCAAGATATGAATGTAGTTAGTCTCTCATGACCATCAAATGGTAGGAGAGGTTGCGTGGCTCAAGCCAAGTTCCATGGCTCAAATTAGTTAACAAATTTGTATTTGAATAAATGATGCAGTGAGTTCACAATCTGTTTTTGATCATAGATTTTTAGTTGAACATCGAACCTTTGGAACTGAATGAAACCAACGGAAAAGTGTTTACACTCAAAGTTCTACCACTGTAATTTTTGTTTTAAGGTAGTTTCATGTTTGGAGTGGTTTGGTCAAGGGTTTTGCGGAACAACTATAATCTGTCCAGAGCTTCAAAACAGTAACACTCTTTTGAAATAAGCAAATCAGAACCTTAATCAAGCACTCTTGACCCAAACTAAATTTTATAAGTAGTTTAATGTGTTAAAAAGCTACCCTAAAAAGAACAAAGCATTTCTGAATTTTTTACTATTTTTAGAAAATCATACAAAAACTCTGGACGGGGAGTTGTAAGTCTCTGAGTGATGCCTAGTGTTTGTCTAATTTTCGGAGATCTAACTGTTCAAATCTTGATTTTCTTTTTGGATTAAAAACTAGACACACAGAGGCATCTTGTGTCCAAATATCATCAAGATCAAACCATGGGAAGTATGTTTGTTATTTCTTTGAAGTTCTGATCTGCTCTCAGCAATTTTCAGAATTCTGTCACAACTTTGATATATCTTGCAAACAATAGTCTAAATGATCTCTCCATGACTTAGGACTTAAACCATGTGTTAATAATGATTAGTTAAGATTAAATACAGAGGCTAAATGATCCAAACCAAGGAATAATACAATAGCTTATTCTTGTTCGTGTAATCATGCACATTCTTCCATATAGATCGGTATTAGAATTCATAATTGCGTCATTTCTTCTACTTGATAGAATTAAGCCAGACATTTAGGAATAATTATCCAATATTATACATTCTTCCTAAAGTATGTGGACTAACCCTTGTTTTGCAATGCACTTGAGGTACAACTTCTCAACTCCTCTTTAGTTTATTTTAATTTCTTGATTTTATCGATTTTTCAACATAATGCGCGACACCTTAGAATTAGGTTTCGCCTTATGTGTATATGTGATTAGAGACATTTTCTTAGGATCTTTCTATTCGTATGCATTGCACGTTTAATATTCGCGGCATGGATCCCGGGTAAATTCTATAGTTCCCTATTTGCATATCATATTGCTTACTACTTGAATTATGTGATTTTTGAATGATATTTTATCACTTGCAATCTTACATCCTTTAGACATGCTTTTGTAATGTATATTTATACATATGTATTAGTTGAGGACATGCTTAGATTATTAATTCGATTAAAAAGATGTTAAGTAGATGCCTATCGCGAGATAGGATGAGAGGGGGCGTTTTAGTCCGACGGGCTCCTTCCCCTTGAAAGGAAACCATGTGGAACCCTTAAAGGCTCGCGCAGCGGAAAACAAAAATTTAATGATTTCCTAAACCCATGATCAAGTCTATGATGTATACAAAAAAATACACAAAATCCATAGGGGGTTAATAGAATAGTTACCTTGTAGCGTGCTTTACAAAAAATTAATTTCCTTTCGTCCCACGAATAGTTCACCAAATCGTCCAAGCGTCCGATCTCTAAAAGTATCCACTCGAGCAATTCACGAATTGGAAGAAACTTACACTTTTCTTCAACAAATTGAAGAACACCAAACAAGATCACAATATATATATATTTGACCGTACAGTTGTTAGGGGGGAGCTTTTATTGGGAAAAATTTAGGTGTGCTAGCTCTCACATTGTTTCCCATACTCATATATATAATAATGCTATAAGTCCCTTTCCTAATCTAATTAGGAAACTATATTTGATTGGAAGACTTTCTTAAATCAAATATAAACTAATAGTATTATTATACCACTTCCATATTAACAACTTAATATCAAGTAGACCCTTACAACTTCTTCCAATTACACATTACCCTTTTGTGTGTGACCCCTTAGGTTCATACAAATCTGGTAGTAGGTACTAATATTTTTAAAGTATTTTAATTAGAACCCTTTCTAATTAATTTAAATTAGAACATCTTTTAATTCTCCCTTGTAGAAATAATTAATATTAATATTTATTATTTCTGGGCTTCCACTAGTCATGAGTGACACCTAGCAGTATATCATGACACACCCCAGACAGTCTGAAAAATAGTGAACCTTTCCGTTAACAGTTACATTACAATTCAATCCTTCTATCACACCATGTCCCAATTAAATCTCTTGGGTAATGGACATATTATCAAACCCAGATTTAATTTTATGTTCTCAAACTAATTCATATTTCTCTATTTGGTGAAATTAGAAAACTCTCTTCTAATTCTCACCCTACCCTGGCCAAGGAACTTATCTTGAGATATATCATAGAAGATCACATAGGACATTCTCTCACTTACTTGAGATTGATAGATTCCTTGTTGTACATCCACGTGTCTCCATTCATGACTTACTATACCCAACAGTACATGAATATGCCTTTGATTAAAACATAAACACCGTGCATGTTAAAGCATAAAACCTTACACACAAGACAACAGTAATGTCTCAGGTCTAAGGATTACTTGTACCACTGTCACTAAGAACAATCCATTGATAGATAAGTAAAACTCCATTTGGATATTCCTAATAGTTGATCACGTTCAGTGAACTTGTTCTATAACAAGCACCCACATGTCTGTTCCAGTGTCTCCACACTGATGACTTAAGACTAGTCATGTTTTATCAAATAAAATAAACATGGCACATGTTAGTCTTACCGGATTATCAAATGCCCAATTTAATAATCCTACGACTAAGAACAATTTTAGAATAAAGCAACTGAGAAGTATATAGTCTTGTTCCTTAACTCTTTAAGTACATACCTTCTCAACTTTAATTCTATGGACATATCATATAATTGTTAAACAACAATAACGATAAATAGTAAACTTGCCCTTTATTAATATGAAACTGTTATTACAAGGTAATATTCCTAAAACACTACTCCAATCTAATTGCCTTTTAGGGCATACTACTAACAATCTCCCACTTGCACTAAAGCCAATCAACCATGTATCTCATACCCATTCTCTCAAGATGGCGATCCAATTGCTGCTGGATTAAGGCCTTAGTGAATGGATCTGCTACATTATCTGCTGATGCTATCTTCTGTATTTCCACATCACCTCTACCAATGATTTCTCTAATCATATGGAATCGACGCTGAATGTGTTTGGATTTCTGATGAGACCTCGGTTCCTTGGCTTGAGCTATTGCCCCATTGTTATCACAGTACAGAGGCACAGGTGATTCAACGGTTGGAACTACACATAGTTCACTGATGAACTTTTGTATCCATACACTCTCCTTCGCTGCTTCTGAAGCAGCAATGTATTCTGCTTCAGTCGTGGAATCTGCCATTGTATCTTGCTTACAACTTTTCCAGCTAACAGCGCCCCTATTAGGAGTAAACACATACCCAGATGTGGCTTTTCTATCATCTACATCAGACTGGAAGTCTGAATCCGTGTAATCATCAACTCTCAGTTCTCCTCCTCCATAAATAAGAAACATATCCTTAGTTCTTCTCAAGTACTTAAGGATGTTCTTCACTATAATCCAGTGATCCATACCTAGATTAGACTGATATCTGCTTGTAACACTTACAGCGTGACTGATATCAGGTCTAGTACATAGCATGGCATACATGAGACTTCCCACTGCTGAAGCATATAGTACTTTGCTCATGATATCTCTTTCCTCTGGCGTTTTAGGACTCATATCCTTTGAGAGATGAATTCCATGTCTGAAGGGCAGCGTCCCTCTTTTGGAGTCTGCTATGTTGAACCGATTCAACACTTTGTCTATATACAAGGATTGGGATAAACCAAGCAATCTTTTAGATCTATCTCTATAAACCTTTATACCCAGTATATAAGATGCTTCTCCCAAATCCTTCATGGAGAAGTTTTGTGAAAGCCATAGTTTGACTGATGATAACATTCCTACATCATTCCCAATGAGTAGGATGTCATCAACGTACAAAATCAGGTTCGTAATCGCTCTCCCACTGAGCTTCTTATACACACATGGTTCATCCATATTTTGATGAAAATCAAACGCTTTGATCGCTTCATCAAAATGAATGTTCCAACTTCGAGATGCCTGCTTGAGTCCATAAATAGATCTTTGCAGCTTACACACTTTGTGGTTTTCACCACGGAATATAAAACCTTCCAGCTGCTCTATGTAAATCTCTTCCTCAATTTGACCATTAAGAAAAGCGGTCTTTACATCCATCTGCCATATCTCATAGTTATAATGTGCAGCTATAGGAAGCATAATCCTGATGGATTTTAGCATGGCTACTGGCGAAAAGGTTTCCTCATAGTCAACTTCTTGTCTTTGTTTGTAACCTTTTGCCACTAGCCTAGCTTTGTAGGTCTCTACCTTTCCGTCCGAGCCTATCTTCCTTTTGTAGACCCATTTACAGCCAATAGGTACAATACCTTGAGGCGGGTCTACCAAAGTCCAGACTTGGTTGGAGTACATAGAATCCATTTCTGATTTCATGGCAACTTGCCATCTACTCGAATCGATGTCTTACATCGCCTCTTTGTAATTAGTAGGATCACTCTTATCGCCAATGTCTCCACAATGAAAGAGTTCCTCATCACCTTGATGGAGATCCAAGTATCTCTTATTAGGTATGGGAGTCCTACTAGTCTTACGTGGAGGTTGTGTGATAGAAGGTGTTACTGTAATAGGGTTTGAGGACTTTTCTTGGTCAATGTTGGTTTGTGGTTCAGAGGACATTTCCTCTAATTCTATCACTTTCCCATTGCCTCCATCTTGAATAAATTCTTTTTCAAGAAATAGGGCAAACTTGCTAACAAATACCTTTTGTTCGCTTGGGTGATAGAAATAGTATCCCAACGACTCTCTCGGATAGCCCACAAATCTACATTTTACTAACCTAGATTCCAATTTGTCCACTTCTAGTTTCTTAACACAGGCTGGACAACCCCAGATCTTAATGTAATTAAGACTAGGCCTCTTCCCATGCCACATCTCATGCGGTGTCTTATGAATAGATTTGGATGGCACTCTATTCAATATATGTGCTGCTGTTTGAAGCGCATATCCCCAAAATGATATAGGTAAATCTGTGTAGCTCATCATGGATCGTACCATATGCAATAAGAAATTGTGGTGTTCTAGGTGGAGTCCATTGTGATAAAATACCATTTTCCTTGAGATGATCCAAGAATTCATTGCTTAAGTATTCACCTCCTCGATCGGATCAAAGAACTTTAATACTTTTCCCAGTTTGTTTTTCTACTTCATTTTTGAATTCTTTGAACTTTTCAAAAGATTCAGATTTATATTTCATTAAATACACATACCCTAACCATGAGTGATCATCAGTGAAGGTTATGAAGTATGAAAAACCTCCTCTTGCAATTGAATTCATAGGACCACACACATCAGTGTGAATTAATCCCAGTATGTCGGGAGCTCTTTCCCCATGTCCTACAAAGGGTTATTTGGTCATTTTGCCCATGAGACAAGATTCACAAGTTGGATAAGCTTCATCAGCTAATGAACCAAATTGTCCATCCTTAACCAACTTGTTGATCCTATCCTCACTAATATGACCTAATCTAAGATGCCACATATAAGTGTGATTAACTTCATCTCTAGGTCTCTTTGGTGTTTTATCTTTTGCTTGCTCAATATAGTTAATGCCATTATCCAAGTTTAAGAAATAAAGACCATTCAAATATATGCCAGAACCAACTAAATCATCACTTAAATAAAACAAACATTATTTTTCTCAAAAACAAATTTATAACCATCTCTAGATAAAGCAGAAATAGAAATGATATTCCTAATAATGTCTGGCATAAATAAACAATCTTTTAATTCTAAAACTATGCTAGATGGTAATGCTAAATAGTAGCTCCCTACAGCTAATGCAGCAACACTTGTTCCATTTTCCACTCGAAGAGTAGCTTGTCCGCTACTCAGCCTTCTGTTTCCCCTTAATCCCTGCAACAAATTGCAAATGTGAGAACTAGCTCCGGTATCTAATACCCAAGAGGAAATAGAATTAACCGAAAGGTTAGTTTCTATAAAAAGTAATTTAGACATACCTTCAGAAGAAACACTTTCCTTTACCCTTATCATTTCTGGCTTGCCTTTCTTGATCCCGCCCTTTGCCTTCATATTGGACTTATGCCCCTTCCATTTTCCTTTACCCTTGGGCTTGGACTTGGAAGTAGAAGCCTCATGAATGGCAAGAACAGATCCCTTTGTCTTTTTGATGGAGCCTTCCGCAGTATTCAACATATTTAGCAACTCATGTAGTGGAACTTTCATCCTGCTCATGTTAAAGTTTATAACGAACGGCGAAAATGAATCTGGCAAGGATTGTAAGATCAAATCTATTTGCAAATTTGCATCCATGCCTACATCAAGCTTTTCGAGTTGCTCAATGTAACCGATCATCTTAAGCACATGCTCATTTACAGATGACCCCTCTGCCATTTTGACCTGGAAGAGTTCTTTTGAAACATTGAACCTTACGGTTCTACTCTGTCCCCTATACAACTCTTGTAGGTGAAGAGGAATAGAGGTTGAGTTTTTACATGAATCATGTTGCTTCTGAAACTCATTGCTCATGGATGCTAACATGTAGTATCTCACCTTTATTTCATCTTCCTACCACTTTCTCAAAGTGTCATGTTCTTCCTCAGTGGATCCTTCCGGAAGAGATTCTGGCATTGGCCCATCCAAGACATAGGAAATTTTGTCAGAAGAAAGAATGATTTTTAAGTTCCTTAACCAATCATCAAAGTTTGGTCCATTCAAACGGTTGGTATCCAGAATTTTAGAAAGGGGGTTGAAATTTGACATTTTACCGGTGATCTACAGAAGATAAATAGCAAGTTATGAGAATAAAATAAAATTCAATTTTATTATCCATCAGATTTTGGGTTTTTAAATCATAATGGTACCTTCCACTATTCTTTCAAATTCCTCATCCCTTTAAAGAAATTTGGGAATCTTTATTTATAAAATTCCTAGTAGGGATTGGAGTCCCACCAAAACTAGTACAACCTCACATAATAGTTTCTTGGTTGTACTAACTTTGATAAGAAGGTAACTTCTTACCTATTGCTTTTTAAGAAAGTTTCAATCATCATTTAGCCTCTAAAATTATGAACCTCACATAATAGTTTCTTGATACATAGATTTTAGTTAAGTTAGACCCACCATTCATGCAAGTATGAGTCACTAATGAGACCCTCACATAATAGTTTCTTGGATCCCACTAACCCCTCACCTCATAATATCATATATTTAAATAGTATGAGTGGCTTTTCTTAGAATGAGCAGTCCCCACATATCTGTAGCCGACAAACCCAAATAAGAAAATACAGTCACCTATAATGGTGGAAGGCTACGATAAGACATTCATAATGTCTATTCGCTTACAACTTAATATCGTAACAAGAAGGGAATTTTATGGTCTCATCAATTATACATGCATCAAATACATAAAATAAATATTTCATCATTTATATTTTACTATGTCCATACGATGCTCCCACATTTATATTTCATCATCATTTATATTTCATCTCAGAAAGTCATTTCCAATTGAATATAGGTGTTCTGACGTAAAATTTTGAAATTCGGATCTGATTCGTCTTCTCTAGCGTACCGCTAACAGATTCGGATAAACAATCATGAATAAGTTCCAAACTTGTCACAAAAATATATATAATTTTTATACACATTAAAATTGGCATATACATGTTTACATCTTATGTAAACACTATATACTAATGTAGCGAAGTTTAAACCCTTTGTTCATCATATGAACAAAAACCCTAGTATCTTCATACAAACATTCCCAAAATTCCAATTTATTCAAAATAAATTTATACTACAACAAAAATTACATTATTTTGTATTAATCATAAATTAAGGCTTTGATACCACTGAAAGGAAACCATGTGGAACCCTTAAAGGCTCGCGCAGCGGAAAACAAAAATTTAATGATTTCCTAAACCCATGATCAAGTCTATGATGTATACAAAAAATACACAACATCCATAGGGGGTTAATAGAATAGTTACCTTGTAGCGTGCTTTACAAAAGATTAATTTCCTTTCGTCCCACGAATAGTTCACCAAATCGTCCAAGCGTCCGATCTCTAAAAGTATCCACTCGAGCAATTCACGAATTGGAAGAAACTTACAATTTTCTTCAACAAATTGAAGAACACCAAACAAGATCACAATATATATATATATATATTTGACCGTACGATTGTTAGGGGGGGAGCTTTTATTGGGAAAATTTTAGGTGTGCTAGCTCTCACATTGTTTCCCATACTCATATATATAATAATGCTATAAGTCCCTTTCCTAATCTAATTAGGAAACTATATTTGATTGGAAGACTTTCTTAAATCAAATATAAACTAATAGTATTATTATACCACTTCCATATTAACAACTTAATATCAAGTAGACCCTTACAACTTCTTCCAATTACACATTACCCTTTTGTGTGTGACCCCTTAGGTTCATACAAATCTGGTAGTAGGTACTAATACTTTTAAAGTATTATAATTAGAACCCTTTCTAATTAATTTAAATTAGAACATTTTCTAATTCTCCATTGTAGAAATAATTAATATTAATATTTATTATTTCTGGGCTTCCACTAGTCATGAGTGACACCTAGCAGTATATCATGACACACCCCAGACAGTCTGAAAAATAGTGAACCTTTCCGTTAACAGTTACCGTACAATTCAATCCTTCTATCACACCATGTTCCAGTTAAATCTCTTGGGTAATGGACATATTATCAAACCCAGATTTAATTATATGTTCTCGAACTAATTGATATTTCTCTATTTGGTGAAATTAGAAAACTCTCTTCTAATTCTCACCACCCTGGCCAGGGAACTTATCTTGAGATATATCATAGAAGATCACATAGGACATTCTCTCTCTTACTTGAGATTGATAGATTACTTGTTGTACATTCATGTGTCTCCATGCATGACTTACTATACCCAACAGTACATGAATATGTCTTTGATTAAAACATAAACACCGTGCATATTAAAGCATAAAAACTCACACACAAGACAACAGTGATGTCTCAGGTCTATGGATTACTTGTACCACTGTCACTAAGAACAATCCATTGATAGATAAGTAAAACTCCATTTGGATATTCCTAATAGTTGATCACGTTCTATAACAAGCACCCACATGCCTGTTCCAGTGTCTGTACACTGATGACTTAAGACTAGTCATATTTTATCAAATAAAATAAACATGGCACATGTTAGTATTACCGGATTATCAAATGCCCAATAAAATAACCTACGACTAAGAACAATTTTAGAATAAAGCAACTGAGAAGTATATGGTCTTGTTCCTTAACTCTTTAAGTACATACCTTCTCAACTTTAATTCTATGGACATATCATATAATTGTTAAACAACAATAACGATAAATAGTAAACTTGCCCTTTATTAATATGAAATTGTTATTACAAGGTAATATTCCTAAAACACTAGTCCAATCTAATTGCCTTTTAGGGCATACTATTAACACCCCTCTCATTCTATAATTCTTGGACCTAGAAAACCTCTAGTTTCTTGAAAGATCAGTTTGCTTTAAAATGGTTTCTTAATTTTTCTTTAAAAAATTAAGTGGCGACTCATTGTTTTATGTTTTGCAATTTGAAAAAGATTTTGAAAGAAAAGCTGTGGGTAAAAGAGAAAATTACGGTATCCACAGTTAGTGTGCAGTATAATTGCTGAAAATAAGAAAAATGGACAATTTTGTCTACATAAAATTATAGGGAACTTTGACACTAAAAAAAAAGGTGCGAAGACCCATCCCATATTATAATCCTATCATAGGGAACTATTGCACAAGGGATAATTCTTCAGGGACAACTTTGATACAACCCAACTTATACAACCTGATGTGGCAGCTGATGTGGTATAGTGGAACCCACAACTTAACTCTACAACCTAACCAAGACACCTAACCCAAGGAAAACCCGGTCAAAATTGGATACCCCGCCCATTTACATTTTCATCTTCCCGCTCTCTCTGCCCTCTCACCTCTGCGCTCTCTCTCTCTCACCTCACCCCTGCCCAGGCGATTTCCCTCTTCTCTCTTCTCACTCGCTGTCAAGAAAGCAAAGCAACACTCCCTCTCTTCTCACTCCGCAAATCTATCCCTCGTCTCTCTCTTCTCACTCTCTTGCGATAAGGCGGCGACGGCGACGAGATTGGGAAGACACGGCAGTGACGGAAATCGGGGAGACAACGGCAGCGACGGAGACTAGAAATACCGGGAGACGAAGGCAGCAGTCTCTCATTCTCCCTCTCAAGATCTGTCATCCACTCTCAGGTATGCTTCAAATAGGGTTTGCAATTAAGGGTTATGAATTAGGGCAAAATTGATCTTGCACATTGCCTCAGGTATGCTTAAGTTGCATTTTTATTTCTGACTTTTAGCCTTTTTATAATTTTTTTCTCCCCACAACACACACAGCGACCTGAAAAAATGTATTCATATTCTCTTTATTGACTCTGATCGACCAAATAACAACTGGAACTGCGGGGATGATTCGCGAATGTAGTATCTTGTAAGTTCAAATCAACGGAACCTGTGCAGTAGGATTTGTAAGTAGTGTTGACCCAATGACATCGCTGTATATTGGTGTGTTCATTTGATTGTTTCTGCTTATCTGGTATCATAGTGACTCCCTTTTTTGGGATTAATCTTTTTGTAGAAATAGCTTGTGGTTCCTCTGTAGTGATACCAAGTTGTCCTCCAGCAGAACTGTTTTTAGGTTATATGTTGATAGTGATGTGAAATAGGTGAAAAATATATAGCAAAGAAGCTTACATGTGAAATTCCAGCATCTCGTTCTGCCTTGCTCATAGGCGAAGCAAAAGCATTTGATAACTTATACCAAGTGACCAATTCAATACATATTGGTGGACTTTTGGTATATATGATTAGACTTCAAAGATTTCTTGAAGAATTAATGTTGTCAACCACCACATTACCTCATTAAGATGCCCACCATCTCTGTCTCTTACATGCAAGTATACATATGTGTATAGATATATATATATATATCTTGACCCATTCAAAGATTCACATCTTTCGCAATTGACATTGCAAAGCCACTATGGGAGACTTTAAAAAGTCTAGTGATTGAATACTTAAAATAGAATTTGGTTTAATCTTAGTTTCACTTTTGTCTATTTAATTTTTAAATTAACACATTAGTTTAACAAAATATCTATTTTTAAGAGTTATGAGACTTGACACAAACTAGTGTGCATTAAAAATTCAACACCAAAAAATTTAAAATCAAAAGGCTAAATTAAAAAATCATTAATCACATCCTCTACAAGGATAAATCCAACAAGAATTTAGCTAAATATTGGGAGAAGAACATTAATGAACCTGTTTTTGCCAATCTGTGAAACCTGTTATGAGAGATAGAATTGTTGATTGTACAATGGACCCAATCACAACACCAATCCAAAGGCCTTTTACTCTCAAATGAAGAACAAATCCCAGTACTATAGCAATTGGTGTTCCAATGAAATAAAATGCCCCAATATTCACATAAGCCCCTATATGTTGCCAGCCACTCCCCCTAGCAATGCCTTGGCCAATGAAAATGATTTTTTAGCTATACAGTACACACACACACACACACACACATACACACATATATAAATATATATTTATATATCTTATTGTTTGAATATATGTTTGTTATATAAAAAATAAAAATAAAAACAGGGAAGCTAACCAAAAAATAACTGCTTGTAAACCGTCTGTGACAATTGAGAGACAAATTAGAGGAGTCATTACTGCAATGTAGTTCAATGGATTGACATGGCTATTCTTCTATATAGAAAAATCATTTTGCCACTAGTATTTCAATGGATTAAGTATGATGTTAATTATCGCAGGTATTAAGTGTGAAGCTCAAGTGAAGTGGCTTCAACATCTCAAGGACCCACTCCGACGCTTATCTCGACAACTACTCTACAACCCACCACACATGACAGTAGGGCATGGCAATATATTTTCGTTTTTATTTTGGGTTTTTTGTTCTGTAAAGTAGTAAATTACTTGTAGTTTGTTTCTTGCAAGACAAAATTTGTACTAGTTCAACTGCTGAATTGTGTTTGTGCAGTTTGTATGTGCAGTTTTTTTGTTTTTGTGCTGAATTTGAGCAGTTTTTGTGCTGAATTTGAGCAGTTTTTGTATAAAACCTGTGTTTGTGCAGTTTGTATGTGCAGTTTTTTTGTGCAGTGTTTGTGCAGTGTATGTGCAGTTTTTTTGTGCTGAATTTGAGCAGTTTTTATGCAGTTTTTGTGTAAAACCTGTGTTTGTGCAGTTTTTTTTGCGCAGTGTTTGTGCCGTTTTTATTGTGCTGAATTTGTGCATGCTCAGACTATCTATTTTGGTTTACATGTTCAAACTATCTATTTTGGTTTAAAGCTACAACAAAGCTACAACAACCTGTTAAGGCCCCTCTTGTTATTGGTTCACATTTACAAGGAACCAAAGCTGCAAGAATATGAATCTGTACAGTAAGAATATGAACATCACACATATGAAGACCTTCATATGAAAGAACAGAGTTTTAAGGGGTAACAACAAGAGTAATATACCAGTTAACTTTAACCTTATGGAAACTGGCTAACTAATCTTTATACAAGACAAAAAGTTGTAATACACGGTAGATAACATCATTCATCACCCAACACTGCAGTCTTTGTATTACATTTGCTTAGTTTGTTTACAGGCTAATGATTGTTGCTGAAAGTAAAAAAAAAACATCACCAATACATTCGTTAAAGCTAGAATGAAAAAACATCACCAACACAACCCCAGTCTGGCAGGTCCACGATAGCAAATGATCCTGAATTCTCCTCAAAGTCTCTCCACTTAACCTTGTGCCAAGTTTATGAAGCTTTTGAATCTCTTATGCGCTTTTGATGGATTTATCCTCTACAAATACGTGAAACATAATCAGGGAAATTTAATATCCATTGAGCAAGAAAGTAAATGTAACTGAATCAAATAAAGCAACCACAGAATAAATAATAATGCAACTTGCCCCCCCAAAAAAAATCATTTATCATAGAACTTTTTAAGTTAATTTCATTATCCCATGTAAAACAGTAAAGCAGGATACATGTTCCAGTTAATTTCCAAAAATTACCTCAGAACTACCTCGTTTTCAAAGCTTAATAATGCTTGCTTGTGTCCCTTGGATATCCACATCTTGCTCAGAACCATCCCTTGAATTCAAAGCTTTCTATGAAATTAAAAAAAATACAATTAGTACTAAAAAAAATTCAAGTCATGAACAAAGCTTTTTATGATTAATTTTACCATCTTCCCCTTTTGTTTTCTTCGCAGGATTGTTTCAACTCTCGATTGCTTCCTTTTAAATGGTGGACGTCCTTTGCCACGAACAACCAATGGACTCAATATATTTTTTGCTCCCACTCCCTTGTGATTTGTGTTGCCCTAACTTATGAATTGGAGTTGATTGGGAACTATTACTACCGCATACACCATCATTCTTACTTACACAAATCTTTAGATCACCTAGCCTAGCTATAACAAAGTCACACTTCTCTTGAAAATCAGCTGCAATGTCTGCAATGTCAAAAAATGCCTTACACATAAGGTTGTAGCGACGTCCTTCATCAGTTATGGTCCAGTCACTATAAGTGACCCTCACTTTTGTGTGACGCCTCTTTATGTATTTCCTCAATTTCCTTAGAATGTATTTGCTTGGAATGGAATAAAATCCTTCCAATATTAGCACGGCAATTGCATAACGACACAATATTCCCCGAAACTCAAACAGCCGACAAACACACTTTATATCACATTCCTCACCTTCTTTGACCAACCAAATCTTGAACTTTACCCTCCTAATAGAATCTCCAATTAGGAGATCTTCTGAGACCTCATATTCTGAAAGTGCCCCATGATTGCTTAAGTTCGTGGGGTGACAATACATCTTCCCAGTTAACTCCTCCTGAAACTCCTTAAATTTTGCGGTTGTATATACATCTTGGAGTTGTTTTTCCATGGCATATCGACTCACAGTGGGGATCCATGAATTGAAACAATTAACATCCGCATCATTTTCCTTTTTAACCTTATCAGCAAGTGCATTCTCGTATTGATCCACGAACTGCTTCAAAGTAGTCTTTGAGTTGACATACTTGTCAAAAAATGCATTCATGCTCTCACTACGTTGCGTGGTGGACATTCCTACCCAAAAACAATCTTTCACAAAACAGGGCACCCATCGATGCTTTTCAATGTACAAACCGTTCAACCAGTCATTTTTCTGAAGTCCATACCTTTCAATCAAACCATTCCAACCCGTTTCAAACTCTTCAACATTCAAAGAATCATACACAACATTTGCTAACATAAATTT
Source organism: Hydrangea macrophylla (assembly GCA_033977485.1). NCBI lineage: Eukaryota > Viridiplantae > Streptophyta > Magnoliopsida > Cornales > Hydrangeaceae > Hydrangea > Hydrangea macrophylla. The sequence continues at coordinate 77,484,194 of CM066984.1, read as the reverse complement.
AATTTGCTCATACTGCTTGTAACCACTTAATTTTTCCGGGATCTTCTTCATTATATGCCACAAACACCATCTATGTCGAGCATTTGGAAAAACAATTTGTATAGCATTTCTCATGGCTCGATCTTGATCAGTGATTATAGCAGGTGGAGCCCGACCAGACATACAAGCAAGCCATGCCTTAAACATCCATGTAAAAGTCTCGGTGTCTTCATTTGATAGTAACCCACAGCCAAACAACATAGATTGGCCATGGTGATTGACTCCGACAAATGGAGCAAAAGGCATGTCGTACTTATTGGTCAAGTACGTTGTGTCAAATGTTACGACATCACCAAACTCCTCATATGCTGCCCTTTGTCTCCCATCTTCCCAAAATAAATTCTTTAGTCGATTATCTTCATCTAAATCCAACAAATAAAAAAAATTAGAATCGGTAACTTGTACATGCATGAAGTAGCTCTGAAGTGCACTAGCATCTCCCTCCCCAAACCTCAACCACCGTACTTTCTTAACATAATTCCAACAATCTTTCTCCGAAAAAGCTAGTTGTTCATACCCCCCCCCCCCCCAGCTTCAACAGCTAATGATTGATAACTCTTGCAAATTCTTATCCCGGATCTATCGTTAAGCTCAAGTTTTCTCTTCACCTCATTACTTATTACCCTATTGCTCCGATGGTACCTTGCTTTTCCTGGACTTAACACATGGTTATGGTTTAGCAAAACTTTTCTAATAAACCACTTTCCATCTGGGACTACTAGCACTGCAGTGATCCTAGCTTCACACTTTGTTTTTGATATTTGATATGGCTTTAAAGAATTCTTTGATGTGCACTTTGAAGTGCCATTCCGAGTGCATGCAATCGTAATATTTCTCTGCACCCCATCAAGGTCCTTCTTGGAAGTCCTCATGCACATAGCAAAGCCCATTTGGTTTCCATAATGTCTATAGAAACCAATTAACTCATCCACACTATCAAAACTCATATCTGCCTTAGGTTCCTCAACCTTCTCTTCTACATTCTCCCCAGCCATAACCACATCTTCATTCTCACATACTTGAGCAATCGTCGTATCATTGATTTCCTTACTTGAACTAGTATTAAAAGTTTCCTCTTCCATTCCTACAAGTGCAAGCATCAACATATTAGGGGGCTTAATAATATTTTTTTTTTGCCCTAAACACCAATATTAGGACCAAAACCTCAATTTCATTTGCACAACTCATAAAGAAATAAGTTTATGGGGCCTAATACTTTTTTTTTGGTACTAAAAACCAATATTAGGACCAAAGCCTCAAATTTCATTTGCACAACTACTAAAGAAATTGTGTTTATGGGGCTTAACACCAAAAATAAAATCTAATTGCAAGTTTATTTTGGTTTTAAAGAAGAGTTTAGGTGTATGTATCATTAATTAAAAAAAAAAAAAGAAAAGAAAAAAAAAAGGAAAAGAATAGCCTCTGTTTGGCTACACTTTTTGAAGTCCTTACCACCATGTATGGCACCCTTGGTAAAATTGTCAAATAGGATAGGATAAAAATTTTGGTTTAAAATCATGTTTTACACTTCCTACTGTTAGGACCAAAACCTCATATTTCATTTGAACAAATACTAAAGAAATAAGCTTATGGGCCTTTGGTAAAACCTAGTACTGATGAAATATATAGATACATATATTTCATGATCATTGCCAACTTAAAATCCAAACAAATATGATTAACAAACGAATGGGTAGTACCACATTTCTATGTTGCTCACAGATATACTTATTAGATATATCAAAAATGCTATAAACTTACTGAAAAAAATAAGAAGAACAACTTACTGAACGCCACCGTCGTCGTCTTCCCGGTCGCCGACCCCGTCGTCTTCACAGTCTCTGTTTTCAGAGAGTTTTTCAGGGAGATTCTTGAGGGTGGGTGGTCTGAGATCAAGAGAAATGTGTGGATGAGAGAGGGATTTTGCAGAAGAGAGGGAAGAGGGGCAGATTTGCGGGAGAGAGAAGAGGGAAATCGCTGGGGTTGAGGAGAAAGAAAGAGAGGGCGCGGGAAGACGAAAATGAATGGGCAGGGGGGTGGGTTTTGACCGGGTTTTTCTTGGGTTAGTGTCTTGGGTTTGATGTAGAGTTAAGTTGTGGGGGTCCCACTAGCCACATCAGCTGCCACATAAGGTTGTATAACTTGGGTTGTATGAATGTTGTCTGTAAAGAATTACTCTTTAAAAAATTGAAGGAATACATTGACACAATTGAAAGTTTAAGGATTAAATTAAGGGTTAATTACAAAAACACCCCCTGTGGTTAGACTTTTTATCAGTTATCCCCCTATACTTTAAATTTTATCACTAATACCCCCTGTGGTATGGACTAAAGTGAAATAATCACTTTTTCCGTTAAAGTTAACGGAAAATGGGTAAAAATACAAAATTACCCCTATTACATGCTAATAAGAACACCCTTATATGCTTAAATGTTTATTAAGACATATGTGGTATACTATTATATTATTTTGATATTATATTTGTTGTTAGAGACCATTCTGTAGTCACTTTGAGGTACATTCATGAGAACAAATTTATTTAATTTTTTATTTAATTTTTGATCTACCCTTGGACACACACATACACACCCACCCACACCCCACACACAGTCTTGGCGATATTAATTTTTTTACTTATTTATTTTTTATCTACTCTTAGACACACACAATCTTGGTGATATGTTAGTTTTTTTTTTAATCTACTCTTGACCACACACACATTGAAATCTAGTGTAGTGATGTACTAAGATCTAAAACAATTTTATCCCCAAAATTTTTTGTGTGTGTGTGTCAAATTCGCTCCCACAAAGGTACCCTTAAGTGACCACATAATATTTTTTAACAACAAATGTAATATCAAAATAATATAATAATATACCACTTATGCCTAAATAAACATTTAAGCATATAAGGGTGCTATTATTAGCATGTAATAGGGGTAATTTTGTACTTTTATCAATTTTCCGTTAACTTTAACGGAAAAAGTGACTGTTTCACTTTAGTCCAAACCACATGGGATATTAGTGATAAAATTTAAAGTACAGGGGGGTATTTGATAAAAGGTCTAACCACAGGGGGTGTTTCTGTAATTAACCCTTAAATTAATACAAATCGTGTAAACGACAATACTAGATAGGAAAATGCTAGATTCACACAGTGAATCACACACTTTTTTCACACACAGCTTTAAGTGTATGTACCCTGTGTTGTATGAGTGGGGTACAAAAAAATGTAAAAAATTCAAACAGCACAAGATACAAGCATTTAAAGTTATTTAGAAAAAAATGTATAGTTCATTGTGTGAGTCTAGTAGTGCTCATATTAGATATACACCCTTACACACCCAAACACACACAAAAAATATCTACACTCCAAAGTGGACCAATTGTATGTAAACAAAAAAAGAAAAAAGAAAAGAAAAAGAAGCAAAGTTCATGTAATTTGCAGTCTGTTTGGTATGCCACAAACAAGAAAAGAAATGATTTGCAATTCTTGTTTGTGGCAAATCATGTGTTTGGCTTGACACAAAAACTAGAAATGAAATGATTTACAATTCTTGCCAATTCTTGAGAATTGAAGATTTAGGCTAAGATGAAATCCGACCAATTTTGGTCGGATTTAGTGAGAATTCAGTGTTGAAATGTGTTCTTCCCAACATACCCTCGTCTTCTTCGACGTTCTGGTCGTCTTCTTCGTCTTCTTCGGTCGTCTTCGTCGTCGTTCGTCTTCTTCGTCTTCTTCGTTGTTCGTCTTCTTCGTTCGTCTTCTTCGTCCTTCGTCACAGCTTCTTCTTCGGTCTTCTTCGGTCTTCTTCTTCTTCTTCTTCTTCTTCAGTCTTCTTCTTCTTCTACGATCTTCTTCTTCTTCTTCTTCTTCTTCAGTCGTCTTCTTCTTTTCTTCTTCAGTCTTCTTCTTCTTCTTCGGTCGTTGGTTCTTCTTGTCTGGTCGTCTTCTTCGATCTTCTTCTTTCTTTTTGTTCTTCTTCTGGTCTTGCGTGTTTGGGTAAATTAGGTTTAAGGTTGGGGTATTTTAGGAAGTATTATTAATTCTCTTCAATTCTATTCTTTCTATTTCTGTTTCAAACCAAACAAGAGAATTAGAATTGCAAATTAATTCTACTTTTTTCTTTTCTTTTCTATTCTCTCCAATTCAATTCTATTCTATTTTACAACCATACCAAACGGACTGTTGAAGTTAATCGGACCATGTCAAAAGGAGAGAGTGGCCATTGGTTATTGAGCCTACGTCCTATCTGCTCACACTTGGACTACTTATTAGTCTACACACTTGCACGTGTGGAAGGCCCATTTCTATTTTGAATTTTGAATTGCTATTCTTTTCCCTCTCAAAACTTCTCTGTATCTGTGACAAAAAAAGCTAGAAAGACTCACCCACCAACTGTTCGAGATAATGCCCCATCGAAACTCCACCAAACGAGAACAGCCCACCTCCGCCCTCCGAAGATCTCCGAGACTTCTTCGTTATTTTCAGAATCAGACAGAACCAGAGGATCAGAAGACCCCAAACCCCAAATCGAGGATCAAACGGGTCCCTATTTCGGATCCTCTTCCGCCCATTTCAACCCAAAAGGTTTACTCCAAGAAAACTCGCACCAATCTTTACCCAAATGAAGTTTCCAACAAATTTAAGAAATCGAACGTTGGATCGAAAATTTCTTTGAAGTCCAATACTGGGTCTGCGAGTTTGAAAAATCGAGTTGGAGGGTTTAGTTGTCTCCGACGATCTCCGAGGTTTACTGGGGAAGGAAATTCTAATAATGTGAAGTTCAATCAAGAGAGTTCATCAGATGTGGCTCAATCTGAAGTGGGTGTTAATTTTCAAAGACAATTTGTGGGTAAAATTGATAAGAGGGTCACACGTAGTTCTAATCGGGGAAACACCTGTGAACGTGTTGCGAAGACTGTGAATGAAGAGTTTCATGGGACTATTGGGCATGTTTGGACTAAATTTTTGGGTAAAAAGGCTTCACATAGGGTAGAAAGAGCTAAAGAAGACATTATTAATTCAAGTGAGCAGCTGCAAGTGAAGGGTAAATTGGAAAAGAGGACAAGGTGCAGTTCTGTGGATATAGAGAGAGAAAGAGAAAGGAAGGAGAGAGGGATTGATGAACAAAGGAAAGTGATTGGGGTTAAGAGGAAGAGAAATCAAGTTGATAAAGGTCATGGAATTGTTGAAGGGTGGACTAAGGATCAGGAATTGGCATTGCAGAGAGCTTTTCTTGTTGCAAAGCCCACTCCCCATTTCTGGAAGAAGGTTGCTAAGCTGGTAATTAGCTATCCTTTTAATCTCTTGGTATTGGATGGTTTTGTTCCTTTATTATATTTTAATTTAATTTATTTTATTTGTCATAGTAGTTCATTTGATAAGAAGAATTAGGAGAAAAGATTTGCATATATATCTATACGAAAAAAAAGTATGTTGTTCTTTTGAACAATATTGTTGGAGATGGGTATGGTGTTGTAATGATTTTAATGCCATCTTGTTTTAGTATCTATCACTAGAAGAAAAACTTGTGAATAGTACATGAAAAGTTGAATGTTCTCTGCAACTCTGAAATGGAGATAAAAATAGGGAGAAGACGAACACATGTATTATTAAATGGGTGTAAATATTGACTACATATTGGGGATGGAATTACCATCTATGCTAAGGCCAATTTGGGCATGGACTTATCATGACTGTTATCTAAAATGCTTATAATTTTGCAACAGAATGATATCTTGAATACTTATAATTTTGCTTATGTATATGAACTTCTAAATCTTGCTTATGTTTATGTGCCTTTCCTGTTTAATGTGAAGTCTATGAAATAAAAATCCGATAACATTATTTGATCCAAAAGATTACTGTAGAACCATTACTACAAGTCTACAGCTCATGCCAAAAAAACTGAAAAATACCAAACACATTACACAATGAGATATTTCCACATGGATGCCATTTAAGGGATATCATTTGTATGGGTAAGGACTAAGGTTGTTCCATAGGGGCAATTATGATGATGGCAAATGGCATCGTGGGGTCCAATACCCGTAAGAGAAGCATGGCCTTAAGTTAGTGGGTCCTTGGCTTAAGAGGCCTCGAAGATTTCATAAAGCTGAATGGTGAAGAAAATTTTATATAGCTACCCTTCTGGAGCGTGGCAAGGGCATTAATGTGCATAAACTTGCGCACCTGTGCACGCATTTAAGTTAAATGGTGAGCTATGTTTTAAAAGGTGAATGCGCTAGGCGAGGCGTTTTACCACCTTTAAGGTTATGCGTAAGCCTTCCGATTTTTTTATTTTATAATTAACATGAGTCAAGATAAATGAAACCAAACAGAAACAACAGAATTAACTAACTGAATTAACAAATATAAAATATTTAGCACCATAGATAAATACATCTTAAATTTACCAACCAAGATAGTAAAATTCTTGCAAGCCATTTCCAAAGGCGGCAGCCTTGTAGTACTGACACTAAATTTTAGAGCCTTGAGGCGTTTTTGCCTCGCCTTGCCATGAGGCGAGCCTCAAGGTGCAAAACATCACGCCTTTTAAAACACTGATGGCGAGTGATTTGTTTAAGGCGATGCATGTTCTTAGAAGCACGAAGCGGGGGCGGGGGCGGGAGCGGGAGCGGGAGCGAGGAAGCGTTAAACTTTAACATTGTGTTTGGTATGAGGGAAGAGTGGAGGGAAAGAGAGGGGAGGAGGGAAGAGAGGATGGAAGTGGGTGTAGCTGCTTGTTTGGTAGGATGGAAGATAGGATGGAGAGGAAGAGTGGAGGGATGCATGTTCCCTCCTGGTCCATAATTTTTAATCCATCCAAATGTGGACGGATAGGGGGAAGGAAGGAGAGAAAGTTGTTGAAAAATTAGTTAACTGACATTTTTACCCTTTATTTTTTAATTGAACACCAAATCGTAATATCATGCAAAATTAGGACGTAGATGTTAATAGCATTATTATATTGGTAATTGTGCTGTAGCATTGACTATAGTTTTCTTCTTTCATTTGTTTAGTTGGTTTGATTTGAAGGCTAAGATAAGAATACATATATATATATATACACACACACATATAGCCATGTACACATTTTTACAAAAAAAAAAAAAAAAAAAAACCACAAACACACATATTAATTCGATGTACTCGTTATCAAAAAATAAAAAATAAAAAATAAAATGCCACGTACTCCTTTCTTTTGTTAGATGTGAAGTTTAGTTTTTTAGCCAAATTAAAATAATTGCTATTCAATTTGAAATCTTGATACATTCATAGTGGTATGAGGTTTCTTTAAAAAAAAAAAAAGTTTTCAATTAATTTTTAAGGTTTGTTGATGGAGAAAAATGCACAAAAAAATTAATGACAAAGGATATAACGGTAAAATATTGCTTTACAGATCTTTCCTTCCATGCTTCATTCCTTTATGCCAAACAAAAGAAAGGAACACCCATTTTCCTTCCCTTTTGTTAAACCAAACATAAGGAGGGAGGAGCCTCTTCCCTTCCATAGGGAGACCTCTTCCATCATTCCTCTATTCACTTCCCTCCACTTTTCCATCCCTCCTATAAGAGGTTCAAAAGTTGGGAGCGTTTAAGAAGCGTCCAAATAGTTGATATCGATATATTTAATATCTAATTATAGCAGAGGAATTTAGATTGACATAATATATGTTGATTGTAAATTTTGTTTTTGAAAGTCTTAAGCCATATGTTTTGACATAAAAATATTTCTTCGGTAAAATATTTGAGCAAAATAAGAACTTGAATCTATTTGTAGGCTATTTTGAGACTTGGTTATGAGGGGAGCGGGGTGGGAGCGAGGTTCTAATGTGAGGGGAGCGAGGTTCCGACAAGCTTCTTAGTAAGAAGCACGGAATCGAGAGTCTGAGGATGGAGCGTGACCAATTGAGAAGGTTCCTGCTTCTAAGGCATGTACTCTGGAAGGTTAGAAGTGGTAATAGAACTCATGTCGGCCTACGATTAGAATGAGCATGTCTCTGACCCCTCCCAAAACGCTAAACCCGTTGCTCACAGGATATAAGTTATGGTAATGAATGCCTTCGGCCTGACTATTAGGTGTCACATAGCTTGTGTGGGAATGCTTACACCAGGATCAGGTTTAGACAGTGTCACTTTATTTAGGTTTTATGAAAATGGATATTGTGTTGGTTGGGGTTGATAAATAATCAGTTCTTAGGGTAATTATTGGGACAGAACTTTCATACAACTTTCACACAACCTCCTAAAAGATGTGTCTATCTCTCTCCTGTGTCACTGTGGGGTCCAGTGACATCACAAGAGAGAGATAGACACATCTTTTAAGAAGGTTGTGTGAAAGTTGTATGAAAGTTGGGTCCCAAGAATTACTCTTTTTTTAAGGAGGACACGAATTTCTAGGGATTTTTTTTAAGTCGGACACAGATATCTACACAAACACAACTGCCTCTTTTTTGAATAACAGAATTAGTTATTGTATCACCCAAACAACCTATCAGACGTCTTATTTGTCACTTTGGTCTGTATATACTATATATGTGTATGCACATGCATTCGCACACAAATATATTATATATGCATTCATACCTGTATGCATTTGTTCGAGCCAACTTTTAGAGTGATGGTAAAGAAAAGTTAGAAAACAGTAGCAAGGCCATAATAGGGAAAAACTTGCGATCCTAAATATTCTATAGAGCACAAGGGAGCTTCAGTGGCTTGAGAATTACACTAAAGTTTATTACCACTCTAAATTTTGGTGGGTTTAGGTTTTTTTGTCTTCTCAATTGCGAAGAATAACGGAAAAGAAATTATTGTAAGAAATGAAGTTTTCAATGCTGGCATTATTAAAGAATGTAATAACAAAGATAAGGCTTTATGTTCCTGTAAAAAACTTAAGTTTCAAATTCGTTTATCAGATGAAATTAACATGGTAATATACGTCCATTCTTGGTAATTATAAACATAAAATTCGCTTTCATTCTTAGCGTCATCAATCTTTGTTTGAAAACTCATATAACTTGTGATCTTAAGTGGTTTCCCATATATTATATTCCATTTCCAACAGGATTGAGATTGAACTTGTCTCGGAAAATCTATTGCAGGTGCCTGGAAAGTCTGCACAGGATTGTTTCGAGAAAGTCCATTCTGACCACTTGACACCACCTCAACCTCGACCCCGTTCAAGGGCAAACAGGACAAATTTACCATCCCTTTCATTCTCACCGGGTAAATTGCTCATGTCAGTGGAGCCGATGATTAAACGATATAATTGCAATAAACGGAGGACTCATCTTACTCAGAAAACCGCGAGACAGTTACAACAAAAGCAATATCACTTGGATCAAGATTATGAAGCGGATCTTTTTTCAGTTCTTGAGCCCAACTTTAATCAATCTACTCAAGCTTTGCTTTCCACCCCTGAAAATGGAAAAGAAAATGTGGGATTTCTAAAAAGATGTCGTGAGAGATCGTCGTCGGCCTGTAAGAAGAGTCTTTCACGACTCGGTGGTCAATGTGGAGTAACTCTTGTGAGTCCCCCGGTTCTGAAGCCGGTAAAAAACAAGGCCTTACATGAGAGATATATAGATCAGTTACATCGAAGGGAAGCTAAAAGAAAGGCAGCGTTTGGGCGGGAAACAAAGTCCATTCTAGCCAATGAGGGTAAACAGGAGATTCAAAAAATTAAAGAAATTGATGGGATTAAAGCTGCGAAAAATGCACTGGTCTTTTATGCTAAAGATGTTATCAATCAGATCCAAGATTTGAACGCCAATGCCAAGAGCAACTTATCAGATTTTGATGACGATTTTGATGACGATGATGATGATGGTGAAGATGAGCTTTGACATTTTCTTTTCGGTTCTTCAAAGTTATCAATAGTGGTTGAGATATAGTTTGTTCAATTTACTAATTGAATTCATAAAATGTAACTGCTGACCCCTGGTAATTGTAGTTTAGTGATTACCCGTTGTTCATATGAGTTTAGTTATGGTTGTTTCATTTGGGTCATTTTTGTTGCATTGTTTGTTGACATGTTGCGGGATGATTTGTGTTTTGTGAGCCAAAATCTGCACAGTAAGGCCATTAAAGATTAAACTGTTTGACAACGTTAAACATATTTTCACCGGTTCGATACCCTAAAACCTAATCCGAATGTGCGTATACTGTATACGTGCATTCTGATGTAAAGAGGGAAAAAAAATGTTTAGAGAAAAGCTGAAGTTCTCCAAGGCATATTAGTTGATCAATAGATTGTTACCTCTGCAATTATGTTCCTGTTCTGGCTTTGTGTGATTCTTTATGCCTAGTTCTTGAATGGTATCTAAAAATGTACATAGAAGACTCAAGGACAGAAGTCACTATTTTTCACAGTTATGGGAAGTTTAAAAATTCAACATCTACCTTATTCATGGTATTCCCTAATACATTTTGTTGACTAATGGTGTGGGGTTAAATCAAATGTGGGTTTTTGTGAGTAAGAATTGATTAGTCTTGGACGTGAAAAGACTTTTCTCTCTTTCAATTTTAAAAAAGAGTAATATTTGGGACACAACCTTCATACAACTTTCATACAACCTCCCCAAAAGATGTGTCTATCTCTCTCCTGTGATGTTACTGGACCCCACAGTGACACAGGAAAGAGATAGACACATCTTTTGGGGAGATTGTATGAAAGTTGTATGAAGGTTGTGCCCCAAGTATTAAATGAGTTTAGCTTAGTTGAGTCGAGTCTTTATCGAACATGTTCCTAAGGGCTTCTTGAATGGCTCCACTTATATACATCTCTAGTACGCATTGTTCAAGATTTGAATAATTAAGTCACCAAAATCCTATTAGGCTTCAATAAAATGAGCGATTAAATGTTTTGATTGATAACTATTCTAACTTTTCTATATCTCACCATCACAAGGGAGTTACTTTTTTAAATTATTAAACAAATCCAAACAGTTTGCACAAAAGTCCTATTTGCTTATGTCTTTTGTAATCAATAAAAGATTATTGCATATATATCCGTGCGCTTTAGAGCCTGACTGTATATATATATATATATAATATATATATGTGTGTAGGTAATGCTATGCTTTTCAAATTAAAATTTGAATTTTGGTTTCAAAAAAAATTCTTTGACAATTGTACTATAGGTAGTGGTATATATTATCACTGACCACTATCATGGTATCTCATACAATTGTTAAAACATTTTGTAACCTGTTTGGGTTTTAAATTTGGTAAGCTTATGATTACTCTCTATATTTTTATGCGTCATAAGTTATTTTGTTTAGGGTTAAATACATTTATCCCGTGATTAGGTCCATATTTGCCTTAGTCCCCTGCAGTTCAAAAGTTGACACTCAACCCCGTGTGATTGCGTGTTAAGTGCAAATGCTACGGTGTTAACTTTTGAGTTAAAATGACAAATGTACCATTTGTTTCAGTCACATGGAGTTTAAGTGACAACTTTTGAGCCATAAGGGGTAATATGAAAACGGAGTCAACTAAAGAAGGTAAAATATATATATATATTTTTTTAGCGACGGGGTAAAATATTTTTAATCGCTAGTTTTAATGTATACTTAACTATTTCACTTCAGCCACCACATGGGTTTAAGTGTTAACTTTTAAATCATAGCCTCGTAGGGGTAAAGTGAAAACGGGTCTAACCCCATGAGATCAGAGAGCGTTTTTGCTTACCCAAAAAAAATTCACCAATGCTCACCCAAACATCTCATTGGTTAATACAGTGGGACTCAGAATTAAACCTTAATCTTGAGTTCTACTGTATTGACTAATGGAATGCTTGAGTGAACATTGATAAGCTATTTTTGGGATCAGGAAAACTATTTTCATGAGATAAATGTATTTAACTCTTAATTTGACTTTCCTACAAAAGTTGCCACTCTACACCATACCATGTACTTGTAGATATCCTATCAGTGGGATAAGAATTAGAGTTGTGGATCCTCCGCAGCAGCTGCCCTAAATTGTCCAATGCGAAAATCAGTATCAAGATTCGAATTCCATGTTGCTAAGTCCAAACACTAGAAATCGAATCATTTCTAAGAAAATAATTAGTTTGAATTTTAAAGACAACTGCAACACTCCAAACGGTAACGACTGCCCCATAACAAAAAAAGTACCCATAACTTGGTGTAACCAACCAATGTCAAAAACACTAGAAAGGACAATAAGGGCAAGAACAGTCCAATAATCCAATTAAAATACATCATCACATGGTTACTGGTCACATATCTACTATTCTAAACAACTAGTCTTATCACAATGTAGTATCTAAGGGCATGTTTGTTTTGCAGATAGGATCGTGGGACTATCCAGTATACCACATTAGTAAAGTTATGTTTTCCAAATTCACATCTCATGTGATAATAGGCTCACTTTAACACCCTTCAATCAAAATCTAGTAAATCCACTAAATTTGAGAAGAATAGCATTACTCGTACGCTTCCTAAATCCCAAATGATTTCCAAAGTTAAAAGGTAATACATAAATAATTGCACAATATCTGGTCATAGATTATTCGTCAGGTTCATTTCAATCCCTCACTTATGGCCACCTTATAAATGATCAAAATAGGTTAATGTTCAAATCAACTCTCAATTTATTGATTATTATGAAAACTAAGTGTTGTGTAGATTTGATAAAGAACCATTAGTAATATTTGGGGCACAAATAACTTTCACACACACTTACAAATACACTCTCTCTCTCTCTTCTGGGTGGCACTGCGAATAATTTCAGTAGACCCCACAGTGCCACCCATGAGAGATAGAATGTATTTGTAAGAGAGATAGAGTGTATTTGTAAATATTTGTGAAAGTTATTTGTGCCCCTAACAGTATTGAAGGACTATTTCACGAGTCATTTTAACCCAGATAAGGACTCTATGAACCCAAAAGGTAGTTGCACAACGGAAATGCTAGATGTACAAAAAAAGTGCACAACGAAATGCACAACCAGCTTAAAATTGTTGGACTTCGTGCTGAAAAGTTTGTACACACAAAAAGACAAAAAAAAGAGTGTACAATTTTTTCAGCACGAAGTCCAACAAATTAAAACAGGTTGTGCATTTCGTTGTGCACTTTTTTTTGTGAATCTAGCATTACTCGTTGCACAAACACAAATAAAAATTCCAACCCTCCCATCCCCAAAAACTATGATGAGATGGTTAGGTACTGAACTGATTTTTGCATTACCCAAAGCTTCTTATGTTCTCTGTTTGGGAAAGGTTAAAATGAGATTAGGTTTAGTTCAAATCTAATTTTTTATTTGATTCTTGTGAGATCCTGAATTAATGTTGGTTTGAAAAGAAACCAATTTAAAAAATTTCCTCCGTATTAGACTGAATACAGATTTTTATACAAGAAATTCGAACAACCATGGCCTAGACAAAAAGGAACCAATTTTATGAAACAAACATGGCCTAGACAAAATACAAATTCAAACAACCCCCACTAACAAACAAAAAGATATCCTCTATAACAAACTCAAAAAACCCAGAAATCAGTCAAGTCCCCTCACTTCACACCAGATGTCTAGCCACTGTAGATTCACCATCTTCCTCGTCATCATACTATCAATTTCCTCCATTTCTCAACCAATCAAATCAAACCCACATCCCCAATTTCCCTGTAACCCACCACACCACAATACCTACCCCTTCTGCAACACCTCTCTCCCCATTCAAACCAGGGCCCAATCTCTCATCTCTCTCCTAACCCTCCATGAGAAAATCAAGCAGCTCTCTAACAATGCAACACACATCCCAAGACTGGGCATACCTGCCTATGAATGGTGGTCTGAGTCCCTCCATGGGATTGCATCAAATGGTCCAGGTGTCACCTTCAATGGTACAATCAAATCAGCCACTAGTTTCCCACAAGTTCTTGTCACTTCAGCTTCTTTTAACAGGACTTTGTGGCATTTGATTGCTTCAAAGATTGCAATTGAGGCTAGGGCTATGTACAATTTTGGGCAATCTGGGTTGACTTTTTGGGCACCCAATATTAATGTTTTTAGGGACCCCAGATGGGGGAGAGGGCAGGAGACTCCCGGGGAGGATCCGATGGTGGGGTCCTCTTACGCGGTCGAGTTTGTGAGGGGGTTTCAGGGTGAGAGTTGGAGTGGTGGTGGAAATGGATTTGGGGGTGGTGGGACGAGGAGGGTTTTGAGTGGTGGTGGTGGTGGTGGTGAAGGGTTGATGTTGTCTGCTTGTTGTAAGCATTTCACTGCTTATGATTTGGAGAGTTGGGGTAGATTCAGTAGATATAGCTTTAATGCTGTGGTAAGAGTCCCTTTTTCACTTTTGTATCTTTACTCTTTGATGGTCAATTTGGTTCATGTTTGATATATTTGCTGCTTTTATTTCCTCATATTCATAACTTTATGGTAGACATAGTTGGTATACCCCGTTTGGTGTAACTTAACTTGGCAGATTGTAGCTTTTTAGCTTTTCAGAAGCACCTCCAACCCAACTTCAAATAAGTTGACTTTTGGGGCTTAAATAAGTTGAGAAAAGACTTCTAAATCTATAAGCCACACCAACCACTTCGTTTAGTTTTTTCTTTACTATAAGTTATAATTTATAGCTTATAAGCTGCACCATGAAATAAACATTTGTAGTAGTTACTTACACTAAAATAAACTGTTGACGGCCTGTTTGCGCGTCCCATGAATTTGAATGGTACATTCGAAGTTCGTAAAGCATTACAATGTTGAAAACCATCATCTTGAATTAGGTCTTCTGAAAAATGTTATCTACAATATAGGTTGTACTTAAAAATTAATGATTTCACCATCTTAAGAAAATTGAGAAATGACCGCGTATGAATAAACAGTATGAAAATTTTCCAATTTACTCGATGAACTAATTCAAGATGATGCATATACTGCACAAGCTATTGATTTAGCTTATTCATATTTATGGGACACATAATCAAGCCATGAATGACTTTGGGACTTGTAAGTTTACGTCAATCGAAAGCGCCAAATAGATACGATACGCTAATTCATATTATGTCTAACATGAATTTTATGTTTGTTTAGCTGTCTAAGGATGAAGTACTATACAAATCTTCAAAGCTATGTGGAGTTGCTAGTGATATTTTGTTGAGATATTGAATTATTTGAAGGACACTAGTAGTAAAACGTAGGATCATATTTCATTTGATACATAACCCAGATGAAGATATGTTGGGATTCGAAGCTACATTGACATATATTTATATATATATATATATATGTTCAGGTTACAGAGCAGGATATGGAGGATACATATCAGCCTCCATTTCGAAGTTGTATCCAACAAGGTAGAGCAAGCTGTTTAATGTGTTCATACAATGCGGTGAATGGGATACCCGCATGTGCACAAAAGGATCTCTTAACGAAGGCTCGAAATGAATGGGGGTTAAAAGGGTGATATATTCAGAAACCTCATTATTTTTTAAGAGAATTACAAAAAAGATGTTATTGAGAATTGAAGTGACTATAAAACTCATATTTTTGATCCCTCTCAATGGTGTAATTACAGATATATCACTTCTGACTGTGATGCTGTGGCCACAGTATTTGAATATCAGAATTACACAAAAACTCCGGAGGATGCAGTTGCCGTTGTTCTTAAAGCAGGTTTTTCTTTTTCCCCTTGTGTATACCGTTTCGTATATATGGGCGTTGATTTTCCAAAATTTTATAGCTTGTTTGGGTGTCCTTGAATGCGATAATTACATTCATACTTTTACATAGCATTTTTAACTAAAAGACAATGATCTCGAATGGTCCCATGTAGAAAAGTTGTGCTAATTTTGAAAAAGGATGCTAAAATATATGAATCTTGACATAAAAGGAAATATAGAAATGGTTACATTAGCAGAGATTTGATGAATCGTTATTTTAGATCATTAACAATTTAACTTAAATGATGATAATCTTGAATGGTTTCATTCGGAAAATTGTGATCATTTAAAAACTTGTGCTTAAAAGCGTGAATTTTTTGGCATTCCAAGAAATTACAGAAATGGCCAAGTGAGAAGAAGTATGATGAATGCTCCTATTCATCTAACTGGATTAATTCACGATTACGTTTTTACTTAAAGATACCATGCAAATTATGAATGCGGCTATTCAAATTCAAGTGACTACAAAACATGCTCTACATGATTTATTTATTTATGTAATATACTTTTATGGGTGCAGGAACGGATATTAATTGTGGAACATATATGCTTAGACACGCCCAACGTGCTGTCGAGAAGGGAAAGGTAAAGGAAAAAGACATAGATAGAGCTCTTTTCAACTTGTTTTCAGTTCAACTTCGTCTCGGGCTTTTTGATGGGGATCCTACAAAAGGGCAGTTTGGGAAGTTGGGACCTCAAGATGTATGCACAGAAGAACACAAGTCTCTGGCACTTGAAGCATCAAAGCAAGGCATTGTGCTTTTAAAGAATCAGAAGAGGTTTTTGCCCTTAAGCAAGCATAGTATTTCTTCATTAGCTATCATTGGTCCAATGGCAAATGAAACCAAATTGGGTGGTGGATACACAGGTTTGATCTTCTTATTAGTGGGTTCATTTGAAAGTTTTATTTATTTATTTATTTTTTTCCCTTTTGAGCATGTGAAAAGTCTCATTCAAATCTCTTTATTTACCTTATGCTTGATACCACATTTGTGGCATACGAATTAATAATTCATGCCAAACTCATAAACATTAGGGGCATCATCAGTATGAATGTTATATCTTATATATATCGTTTGTAGCAAGAAATCATCTGTTGTTAATGCTACTCTAGGAAGCACGGACATCCCTAGGAGGGTCACGAGTCCGTGGGTTCGAGTCCGACAACTTGTCAAACACGACACGCCAAACACTCCTTGACATGCAGGGGCGGAGCCAGGATTTTTGGTCAGCGGTGGCCTAGTGTGTTAAGTATATATAGAAGGTTCGCAAAAGATAATACTATATTTCTAATTAAGCTTGTTATATTTTACGTATACCTGCGGAGAGGTTTCATATCCGGAAAACGTTTCATTTATAATTGTTATTTTCAAAAGTTCAGGGGGCCCTGGGCCTACCGTGAACCTCTGCTCCCTCCGCCCCTGTTGAATGTGTCGGACACAACAAATCCCTGCCCTTTTTTTAGTTATTTTGTTCGGACAAGCATAAGATGCATGATAGTCACACCTGGATCATCTGCCACTAGTCTAATGTTGTTAAAATTCTGAAAACAAAGTAGAAGTTGAACGAGTTTAAGACCTCTTAATGCTGGGGGTAATTGGGATTCTTTGAAATCATAATTTACGTATGTAGAAATAGGCAAATAGATTCTATGGATTCATTATAGGCTTGTTATGAATATAGAATACTTAAGAATTATGAAATCAAAATAGGAGTAAATTGCTATGACCTTTTGAAATTTAAGATAAACATCTTAATTGAATTACATATCATATGACTTCTCTATCTGAGTTGATCACATACATTTAAATAAATGGTTAGCATTTTGTTGTCTTCCCATGCATATGTCCTAACTTTTAAGCATTTTCCATGATCCGTACCGTATTGTATTGTATCGCGTTTGTGTACCTGTATTCGTATCCGTGCTTCTTACTCGCTACTAGATATATTTGTAAGTACATTTGGAGGGACAAATCATAATTGTATTCGGAAAATTGATATATTCTCATGTAGTTACTAATTTGTCTTGATTTATAGGAGTTCCTTGTGACCCAAAGAGCATTTTCGATGATATGAAGGCGTATGTAAAGAAAACAATATATGCAGCTGGTTGCCTCGATGGTGTACCATGCATTTCAAACGCTGGATTTGTGGATGCTCTTTCTGTTGCTAGAGAAGTTGATTTTGTAATCGTAGTGGCTGGTTTGGATTTGTCCCAAGAAACCGAAGACCATGATCGGATTAGTCTTCTCTTACCCGGTTATCAGATGGCCCTCGTCACATCTGTTGCTGCTGTGAGTGAAAAGCCGATAATTTTAGTTCTTACTGGTGGTGGGCCGCTTGACGTGTCATTTGCTGAGGGGGACCCACGTATTGCAGGAATTCTCTGGGTTGGGTACCCCGGTGAGACTGGTGGAAAAGCACTTGCAGAAATCATCTTTGGAAATTATAACCCAGGTTTGTGTAGAAAAATGTTTGCATTTCATACTCATTTTGTGGTTATAGACTGTTTGGTCGTCTCACAAGTTTGAGTAGGCTAATTTTACAATCTCAAAGCATTTCAATGTACAAATCCATTATCTTGAATGAGGCAATGCAGAAAAGGTGGTGGTTATGTCGAAAATTATGCTTAAAATCATGGATTATATGTTTTTTTGGAAAACTAGGAATGGCCACATATGAAGAAATATGAGTTCCTCAATGGCTCATTCACAGTTCTTAGGAAAACTAGGAATGACCACATATGCGCAAAACATGAACACCTCATGAATTGGAATGCGCTCATTCACAATTTGTTGAGCATTTCAATTTACAAATCCATCATCAATTTGGAAAAATGGTGGTTATGTAAACAAGTTAATGCTTAAAATCATGATTTTATTATCTCATTTAAAAAAAAAAAGGGAAAAAAAAAAAGAATAAGCAGATTTTATTCCCTATTGAAGAAGTACGATAAAATTTTGCAACAGACTAATTCAAGATAACAGATTCTATTTTTAAATGCTTCGAAATGATGAATTAGCCTATTCAAATTCACAAGACATCCAAACAGGCATAAACGCTTCGACCCATCCCATAGATTGGAAAATGGAGGTACACTAATGTAACCATGAGAAATTGACTCAAATAGACTCATTAGAGATCTAGAGTTCTATTCCAATTTTTATGCAGAAGAGTACAATGAGATGATCTCATTCATATCATATGGGAAATTTTTTTTATGTATTTTCTGGGGGAAAAAAAACAGGTGGAAGACTACCCATGACTTGGTATCCCCAGTCATTCACCAAAGTTCCGATGAATGACATGAACATGCGAGCCGATCCTTCTCGGGGCTATCCCGGAAGAACCTACCGATTTTATACCGGAGACAGAGTATATGGATTTGGGCAGGGCTTAAGCTACACAAATTATACTTACAAGCTCTTGTCTGCGCCCCATAAACTTAAACTAAGTTTATCAGGAGCTATCAACTCAGATACGAGTACGAATAACGGGCTTGATTATATTCGCACTGATGAGGTGGAACATTGCGAGTCATTAAGATTCTATGTGGAGATTTCTGTGATGAACGATGGAGATATGGATGGAAGCCACGTGGTTATGTTGTTCTCTCGAGTGCCTAAATTTTTCAAAGGCGCCCCAGAAAAGCAACTTATTGGATTTGATCGTGTTCATACCGTTTCTTACAGATCTACTGAAACGAGTATCTTTGTAGATCCATGTGAACATCTTAGCTTTGCAAATGAGCATGGTACAAGAATATTACCCTTAATGGATCATACGTTGTTGTTAGAAGATATAGAGCATACCATTTCGATTGAAGTACAATAAAAATGCTATCTGGATTTGTAAATTAGCATTTGTTTTGATTTTGTTGTAACATGAATATTATTTTTTGGAATAAAAATGTTGTTTTCTTGACAGAAATAAGGTTACAGCTTCAACCATTTTGCCTTTGGTGATTTTCCGAATTGCAAAATTTTTAGAACTTTTGAGTTTTGTAGTACAGAAGTTCATATAGTTCTATTACACGAGCTTTTCGGCAGGCTTGGATTCCTATATATGCACTCATCTGGTACTTCAGCATATGATATATAGAAGATCCATCTGTCTAGATATCATCTATGAATCTCCGTAATCTATAACAATGTCATGCATTTTTACATTTCTTTGTTTTGATGTTTATTGATACTTTATTGGCTTCTTTTTTCTTTTTCTTTTTTCTCAGCTGAAGGTGTAATCCTGAATTACTGTTTCTCTAGTATGCTTTCTTTTTTCTTTGGTTACTTTATGAGGATTCTTCCTAGTGGATCTTGCGGAATTGTAGTAAGAGCATCTGAATTGGTGTAGTAGAAGGTGGGGTAAATTTAAGCTAAAAATTTATGTACAAAAATAGTAAGATTCACAGTGGTGTAGGTGCCCAAACAGCGGAAACGGCCACATTGCTGGTTTGGTCCTTTTTTTTGTATGAAAAAAAAAAAACCAAACAAAAACGGTTTGGTGACCAAACGGTTGAGACTTTGCCGTTTGGTCACCGAATGTCATTCTCTAGCCGTTTGGCACCCGTGCCATATACATTGCGGTTTGCCTGTATAGTAAGGAAATTTTTAGAAGTGTAATATTAAGTTTGCTTACTATACGCTACACTAAGTTCCTATTTAAGACATACCATTGTGAGACATCCGTATAGCAAGTCTCCTAGTTTACTCAACCAACTCACACCAATACAGTTGCTCTAACAACTGGAAGACAATGTAGGATTCGTGTGGTAAAGTTTTCGTCGTCTTCTTTTTATGAAAGTGAAAACTGAAATCACTTTTTAGTGACAATTTTAGAGCCCACTTGTTTTGGAGAAATAATCGTGTGTTCCGTGACCACCATGTCACGTAGGTGACAGCTTTATCACAGAGTTTATTGTGCTAACTTTTTTAGACTATGTGCAATAAAGTTGGTAATTGTGATTTTTTGGCCAGGCTATTGTGATGTCTGGACCCCATAGTTTTCCTTTGCAAGTGTACCACATTGCTTTTTGGCCACGTGAGTGGCTTCTGCCCATTGGTTGATATTACCATGTCACCTATATGTTCTCCGGTATGTAATCTCAGACCACACAATAATTTCTCTTGCTTTGGCATGGAGTCAATCTCTCTTCTGTCTCTTGTATCCGCTCTTGGATGTCCTTAATAAAGTAGAACAGGGGAGCACTACCAAGGCCGAATCATACTTCATAAATTCATATACATACACACGCAAGTACACACACACAAATTTTTAAGTGCATTTTACATAGTGTGCTTGCATCCATCTATTTAATACTAACACAGGATGGGTGTTTGAATCATTCTGATAACAAGATTTTGCCTCTCTTTCTGCTTATTATGGTCTCCCTGACCCTCCCATGTGTTTGTGATCACCATAGGTAACAGAGAAATTTTTAGGTAATCATAGGGTACTACGTGTCACACTGATGTAATATGCTGCTCAATGGAGTGTGTTATTTTACCTACATACACGTGTCCCATACTCCCATTGTTTGTGGACTCCACCCAAATAATTCATGTGTTATGCTAGTGTGGTACCCTATAGTCAACGAGAGTATGTTATTTGGGTGGGATCCAAAATAAAGAGATCCCATGTATATAGAGAAAATAACCTAGTCCAATTGACAACATGTACAACATTAGCGTGTCATGTGGTGGAGTTGTTTCCACAAAATTATGTTTTATTACTTTTTTGATAGGAAATTATTTTTTATTACTTATTTATTAAACAATAGTGTGTCTAAACTTAAAGACATTTTCAGGGTAAGTCGGTGTTACTAAAATCGAGATTAAGAAAATCAGTCTCAGTAAAACCAATTTTCTTTTTTTTTTTTTTGTTAAAGTCAGTCTTAGTAAAACCGACTTTAAAATAAATTTAAACAAAAAAAAAAATTTATTTTCAAAAAAAAAAATTATGATTCCCACTTTGTTTATGTAAAAAAGCAAATTTGGTCCCACTTTGTTTATGTAAAAAAGCAAATTTGGTTCCAAATGCTTAGACTATTGCTATGGTTTTCAAATTTTGTTTTCCAATTTGATTCCAAATGCATGGACTATTGCTATGGCTTCTAAATTTTTGTAATGCTATGGTTCCAAATTTGATTCCCAATATTTTCATCTTTTTATTTTTGGGATGTTAATGCTAATTTTTTTGTTCCCAATGCAGATACTAATGCTATATATGCTTCGCAAATTTGTGTAATGCTATGCTTCCTTAATTTTGATTCCCAATTTGGTTTACAAATGAGATCAACAGATGGTCCAGTGGTAATGACTTCCATCCTACTTGTAAGTGGCTGTAGATTCACGTTTCATCAAGGGCGGAGCTAGGAATTTTTTTGGAGAGGGGCCTAAGAAAGCTTACACAGGGGCTGCCCTCGAATTTTTTTTTTGGGGGTCTATTTGTATATATTTGATAATGAGATATGATGTTGAATTGAGTCTAATTGAGAATAACATTAGCTTTTGGATTATATTTATACATTTTGGGATTTATTTATCAACAATATATGGTGTTAAATTGGGTTTGGAACACTTAATTGGAGTGGGCTAGATTACATTTGGGCTAAAATAACACATATCCCCCCCCCCCCCCCCCCCCCCCCCCCCAAATTTTTTTTTTTTGAGGAAAGCAGGGTGTTATGGGGTGGGAGAGCACTATCTCCCCTTGTATACTTTAGAAAAATAAAAACTAAAAATAAAATAAAATTAGGAATCAAAATTTGGTAAGCATAGCATTACAAAAATTCAGAAACAATAGCAATGCACTAAGCATCTAAGATCAAATTTTATTATTATTATTATTTTTGTTGAAAGAAAAAAAGATTACATTTCTCTTCAGCAATGAAAGTCAGTGTCATAAGAACCGACTTTAATGTCGGTTTTTCTAGTACCCATTTTTCAAAAAAAAAAAAAAAATCATCCTACAAAATAATTTTTCTTTATTGAAAAACATATTTTCAAAATTTTTATTTTATTTTATTTTAAAGTTGGTTTTACTAAGACCGACTTTAAAAATAATAGTAATAAAGAAAAAAAAAATAAGAAAGCCGATTTTACTAAAACCGATTTTCCTAATCTCAGTTTTAGTAACACTGACTTACCCTAGAAATGTGTTTATGTTAAAACACACTCTTATTTAATAAATATAAAGAGCTTTGTGGAAATGATTTTTCCTTATCATTCAATATGGCCGGAGCCTAGGATTTATACAAAACTGATTCTATATCCTTGTACAACAAGAATAAGCTAAACTAGGAAACAAATAAGCTAAGTAAGGAAAGGATATCAAGAAAATATTTACAAAGATAATACTCCCCCTCAAGTTGGAGCATGGAGATTGCAAATGCCCAACTTGCGAAGAAGAAAAGAAAATTGTGATGTACCAAGAGCTTTGGTCAAAATATCCGCTAGCTGTGCACCGGTCCGAATATGAGACGTAGAAATCGTTCCATCTTGCAAGGCATCACGAACAAAGTGACAATCCATTTCTATATGTTTCGTGCGTTCATGGAAAACCGGGTTAGCCGCTATAAAAAGAGCAGCTTGACTATCACAAAACAATCGCATGGGACGCACATGTTGTATCCCAAAACAACCCAAAAGGGATTTCAACCATTTTAACTCACATGAAGTAGTGGCCATAGACCTATACTCGGCCTCCGCAGAGGATCAGGAAACTGTTGGCTGTTTGTTCGTTTTCCAAGAGACAGGAGAAGAGCCTAATAAAACAAAGTAACCAGTCAAAGATTTCCGAGTCAGAGGGCAACTTGCCCAATCACTATCACAGTAGGCATAGAGTTGAAAATTATTCTCCCCGCGCAGCAGAATACCCTGTCCAGGACAGCCCTTTAAATACCGCAAAAATCTCAAAGCTGCGTCCCAATGTTCAACACGAGGATCACCCATAAACTGAGCTAATATATGAATAGAGTAACACAATTCAGGTCGTGTAAACGTCGAGTAGATTAGTCACCCTACAAGTCGTCGATACTTCTCTGGATACTCAAAGACGACGCCATTGATGGTGGCAAGATGGTGGTTCTGTTCCATGGGTGTAGAAACTGGGTGTGCGCCAAGTAGGCCAGCCTCACTTATAATGTCAAGAATGTATTTGCGTTGGGAAAGAAACACACCATCCTTCCCACGGGCTACTTCAATGCCGAGAAAATACTTGAGAACGCCCAAGTCTTTCATATGAAATCTCTGACTGAGTTGTTGCTTGAATTTTGCGATTTCCAAAGAAGAAGAACCGGTGATTATAATGTCATCCACATACACAAGAAACATGTAAAGCAACATCACCCTTGGAATAACTAAACAATGAGTAATCAGCATAAGATTGTTGAAAGCCAATATCCTTCAAAGCAGTTGAAAGCTTAGCAAACCAATTCTGAGGCGCTTGTCGGAGTCCATACAATGAATTACGTAATCGACACACCTTACCTGAAGCAGCAGAGTTAAAACCAAGAGGGAGGTGCATATATACTTCCTCATCAAGATCTCCATGGAAAAAGGCATTATGCACATCCATCTGGTGCAGTTCCCACTTTCGTGCCACTGCGATAGCCAAAAATGTGCGAACCGTGACCATTTTAGCAACAGGGGCAAATGTTTCATTGAAATCAATTCCGGCAACTTATCGATTACCGAATACTACTAGGCGTCCCTTTAATCGTTCAATTGTACCATCAGATTGATACTTGATTTTATAGATCCACTTACACCAGATTGCTTTCTTTCCCGGTGGAAGGGTCTCTAAAGTCCAAGTTCCGTTTCTCTCAAGTGCATCGATTTTTTCTTGCATTGGTTTCCGCCAACCAGGGTCTTTAACAGCTGGGTGTAGTGCCTTCAGTAATTACTGCCAAAAATTGGGTGTGTCTCACAGAAAACTTATCACAATTTACATAATAAGCAATGGGAAAAGGAGTACCTGAGGACTTTAACGGAGCAGTGATAGGTGATGTGACAGGGTTTGTAACTCGAACGGTGTTGGTGATGAAGCCCTTGAGTTTACTAGAAGGTTTCTTTATTCGATGACCTCAACCAGTTTCATGCGGAGTATTTACTTCATTAATCACAACCTCCCCAATATCCGATGTTGCACCAACACTAAGTTGCTGGACAACTTCTAAGTCGCCACCCGCAGGTGGTGTGACGTGTTGTGCAGCCCCGCCATCCATTTCTCCTGCCACAATCGAGTGTTCCTCACTCCCCCTTGCTAAGGGAGTATCCTCAAAATAATTCATAGTGTCATAATACTTCTTATTTTCAGCTACATCAGCAGTATTATGCAAATAAACGTCACTGGCAAAAGGAAATTATTGTTAAAAAAAAAACAACATCTCGAGATATAAAAAACACATGTTTCTCTAAGTCATACAAACGCCACCCCTTTTTACCAAACGGATATCCCACAAACGCACATCGACGAGAACGAGTGCCAAACTTATCCTTTACACGAGGTGGATTTTTGACAAAACAAAGACAACCGAAGACACGAAGGGCATCATACTTAGGAGGTGAACCAAAGAGAATTTCGTGTGGTGTTTTATTATTGAGCAATGGGGTAGGGGTTCGGTTGATGACATAGGCAGCCGTCATTATACTCTCCCCCCAAAAAGAAATGGGAAGATTAGCTTGAAAAAGTAATGCCCGAGCCACATTAAGAATATGCCTATGTTTACGTTCTACCCTCCCATTTTGTTGTGGAGTGTCGACACAAGAGGTTTGATGAATAATACCATTGTCAGCATAGAAACGATGAAGACATGTAAATTCTGGTCCATTATCACTTCGTCGAAGTTTAACATGCTTATCAAATTGAGTTTTAACCATTCTACAAAAATCCTTAATAAGTTGAGGTACCTCAGATTTGGCAGACATCAAATAAACCCATACAGCTCGAGAACAGTCATCAACAATGGTTAAAAAATAATGAGCACCACAACTAGCTAGCAAAGTATACGCACCTCATAAATCACAATGGATTAAATCAAAAACTTCTTTTGCTCTACTATTACTTAAAGGAAACATGCTTCTAGTTTGTTTGGCTCGAAAACAAATATCACAAGGTTCATGGATAATAGTAACATCCTTATTTCCATTTTTTCTAATAATATCAGGCAGAAGAAAATCTACTTTTCGAGAGGGGTGTCCCAGCCTTTGATGCCACAAATCTCGTTTATCTCCCACAGTTGCTTGATAAGCTTGAAGTTGTTGCAAAGGTCGAAACCAATAAACCCCGTCACATTGTTCACCCGCTCCAATCATAGTCCTCAAAGCACGGTCCTGTATGATGCAAAGCTTATCAGTAAAAGTGACAGAATAAGATAGATCGGCAAGCAAGTGAGAAACCGATAGCAAGTTACAAGTAAGATCTGGAACATATAATACATTATTGAGCACCATAGTGTTGCTTAAAGTTATCGTGCCTACCTTAGTGGAAATGGTTTGGTGTCCATTAGGGAGCCTGATGTTGTCAATATCAAGATATAAAAGTATTCTTTACTTTTCAACAGATTTGCAGTGTGGAAGTAAAGGTCGAACCCACAGAGATTGATTACTACAACTCTTAATTTTAAAACCTAAGTCTAATTAATTAGGAAAAACGGATTTGAATTGGATTTAATTAAACTAATAACTATAAAAGTAAATCTAAACTATGAAAGCAATTAAAAGTGTTTTTAATGAATATGTAAAGGGAACCTAGGATTGCAAATCCACCACTAGTTTCATAATAGGAATATTTATGAATCACTTTAGCTTATTACGTTGGATGAATATGGGGAATTGTAGCTACAAGCCCAATTCCTCCGACAAGAAGATAATCATGGTTCAAGCACCAACATAATCCATCTTCGGGTAGCACGAATTATCTCACACTAAACTAGGGTTGTGATCTAATCCGTCTAACCTAGGCATGGACTATTCGGATACTTGATAGCACGAATCAATAAAGCACCATCACATGTAAACAATCTAAACAAGCACAGCAAGAATAGATCGTTGAGCACATCACAGTCAAAACAGATCTAAGACAAGAATAAACTTTAAAAGCAATGATTTAATCAATAGAAGTACGATTTATTTATAAAAATCCTCGGAACATGTGACTGTCATCCATACATAATAAAACTAAAATAAAAACATAAATAAAACCCTATTACTTGGCTAGGGCTTCATTGAAACCCTAGATCTATGATCTAGCCGTCCATTGAAGTGATAGATGGCAAGAGGTTGATGGAGGAGGCCATGGAAACCCTTGGTCTTCTTCTTCTTCTCCTTGCTTCCCTCTCTTCAATGGCTGGAAGTATGGTTGTAGAATGTGTGTATAATAATTGCCAACCCCATAATTGAGTAAATTTGGAGTTTATATAGAGTTTGTACAAGCTTTGGAAGGCTTCCCAACCCGAAACGAACTGAAACGCATGTAATTTACAGTCTGGACGTCGTTCAGCAGTTTCGTTTGCACAGGAGTCTTCAGTACACTGAAATACGCAACTTTGATTTTTCCACATATCGCGCGAGCGCGACATTTTGGCCTTCGCGCGCGCGGATCGCGCGAGCGATTCTGGGGTTCTCGCGCGAGCGGATCGCGCGAGCGATTCTCGGATTTCGCGGGCGCGGGTCGCGCGCGCGACTTGGCTTTTTCAGCTTCTTTCTTTCTGACTTTTCACCCTGTTTAGCCTGATGTACTTGATTTCTTCCAAAACCTGTCAGAAAATAGAAAACGAAGTAAAAATATACAAAAACAGAATAAAAAATACTAACAAATGCTCGTTAAGGCGTATAAATAGGATTTGTTCTCTCCCGATCACACCCCCAAACCTACATTTTGCTAGTCCTCGAGCAAAACTAAAATAAAAACTAACTAATAAAAATCTATTCCATTTTCGTATGGATCACGATTGCATTCAGCATATGCAACAAGCCTTTTAAACCCCTAGGTGTCCCTAATCGGACGAGTGAAGTCTCGTGAGGGTTCTCGTCAACAAGTTACCCACAACCATCTTTATTAACTTCTAAATTTAAAAAGTTTTATTAAAAACGAAAAACAAAACATTCAATACTCCTTATTATAAAACAATGATTCGAATAGAATAACGAACATAAAGAAACATAATCAAACATCTATCTACATCATGACAAGCAATCCCAAGCACATGAATCGTATAAATCAATAGAGTTTCTCATAAAATTGCACGTGTGTGATATGGTAGTCAAATGAACACGCGCATGTCATGAACTTGGAATATAACTCAGATAACCATCAAACTATGCTTCGACTCCGAATCTCACAATGTCAATTACACTCTAAAATGAAACACTCAGAAACAGGTGTAATTTTTCTAATATATGGGAGCAAAGGAAATATATTCTCAAAATGAATAACGCTCACATATGACTCGAAAAAGACGCATGATACGAAAAGAATAGTAGTCTCATGGATAAGATGCCAATAATCAAGAGAAATGAATCATTACCATGTTTTAATCCCTCTTCCATCGTTTACATATCTAAACCATCTTTCCTTGGATCAAATAGGACTTTTCACAGGTTGTAATGTGGCTCAGGCTATGAAAAAGTATAGGACAGATATATCAGGTAGTTTCAGAATGGCATTGTAAAGCATGTTCGATTTTCTTTCATTCTTCTTCTACAAACTTTCATCTTTTCTTTCTCTTCATTCCTTTTCATTCATTTTTTTCTTCTTTTCTTTCATTTTTTTTCAACATTCCTCTTCTTTATTTTTTTCTTTTCCTTTTTCTTTTCTTGCTTCTCAAATGATTATTTATCGAATATCAAGCAACTACCCCAATAGCATCTTATTTTCTTCTTCCCAATCACACATCACCTTAACACTACTAAAAGGTGACAAATCTCTCAGTGGTGAACTCCAAGTTTGTCAAGTCGGAGCAAAAACAAGGATAATGGTAATTAAAGAAAGAAATGTCATTTTAACGACTCAAAGGGCGAACTAAGGAAATTTTTCATTTATCGGTCGGTAATAAACAAAGAAGGCCTATAATCATGTCCTATGGTTATATGGTTCTTCAACATGTACGACAGAAGATTATTTAGCATGGTAGTAACTATTTTAACTTAACTATTAACCAAAACAAGAATAATGAGACTAAACAACAAACAGATGCGCTATTTCAATGAAATTCGACAAACACAATGTATTTATACCCTCAATAAAGAAAAGATAGGCTCAAAAGCTCACCGGGTCTAGTCTCCACCATGTGTTATCTAGAAATCCGAATCATATTATAGTTCACAACCAACATGTATTCAAGCGACTACGTGCAGTGCATAGTTTTATGTGCAAATCTATGATATAAAACTACGATTCAAATGATACATAACCTAAAATATTTCAACATGACCTCAGTAAATATTTAACCACATATTCTCATGTTTACCATTCTATAACAATTCAAAGTTATTGAACAAGAAGTATCAAATTGATATTGCAAAAACGTTAATACTATCGTTTATTTAAACACACTTTTTTTTTAAAATTAGTGCATAATATACGCATGTGTGTATACACATGTGTGCTTGCATACCCCCAAACCTAAACCGTTCATTGTCTCCAATGAAACAATAAAATGAAAGAAAGGAGAGTACATAAGGAAGGAACGATAGTACCTCGATCTCGACAATGACAAACAGGTGAACACAAAGTAATATGGCTATAAAGTTCAATGTTACCTGTTACTTCTTAACAAAAGAAAACAAACTAACAAAAGAATATTAAAAGG
Organism: Hydrangea macrophylla; assembly: GCA_033977485.1. NCBI lineage: Eukaryota > Viridiplantae > Streptophyta > Magnoliopsida > Cornales > Hydrangeaceae > Hydrangea > Hydrangea macrophylla. The sequence continues at coordinate 77,454,648 of CM066984.1, read as the reverse complement.
AAATGAAACCCAAATATGGAATATAAATCTAAAAACTAAGCTAAACTAAACTAAACGAGCAAATGGAAAAGAAATAAAACGAAAAAGTATAAATGTAAGAAGGAAAACAACAACTAACTCGATCTAAAATGACCTAATAAACAAAAACAGCAAAGAAAAACAACTAAAACAGATAGGGGGAAAGATATAGAAAACAAAAGAAAATATCTGAAAAATGGGGAATCGCGCGAGCGGTCCGCGCGAGCGGCCATCGCGCGCGCGAATCCCAAAATATATATATATATATATTTTTTTTACAAAATCGCGCCAGCGGGACCCCTCGCGCCCGCGATTCCAGGCGCGAAGAGAACCTGAGGCCTTAAACAAAGAAAAGCAAAGAAAAACGTTTAAGGGGCAACCTCGCGCCAGCGGGTCGCGCGAGCGAGGTCTCGCGCGAGCGGGCCGCGCGCGCGAGAATTGTATTTTCCATTATTTTGGCTAAAATTTTGTATACAATATTAAAATAAATTAATTCTAACCCCCAAACCTGTCCAGAATGTCCAAAACAGACTCAAACAGACTCAAAAACGACCAAAACAAAGAAAACAGACGAAATTAAGCTTGGGTTGCCTCCCAAGAAGCGCTAACTTTTATGTCTTCAGCTAGACTGTTCTAGCATAAGACTCATGGAGGCTGACAATCAGAATTTGTGCCCAATAGGATATCAGGAAGAGCTCGGTGGTAAGCAGAAATAACATCGCTTTGAATTAAATCGATTGACGGTTTGTCATTATGTTCGAATCGATTTCTTACCTTCCGAGTAGATTCCGCATTAGGGTCCACGGGATTAGGATTCATCCACTCATCATCGTCCGCTATATTATTTTCCCCACTCACATTTATTTCTTTGGTAGGCTCAATATTCCGTTTTACCTCACCTTCCACCTCACATAGGGAATCGTCGTTTTTAGGAGGTTGATCCATAGCGTTAAAAACGTTTAATTTTAAGTTCATGTTCCCAAATGACACTTTTATTACCCCCGTCCGACAGTTAACACGTGCGTTAGCGGTTGCTAAGAATGGACGGCCTAAGATGACAGGAGTATGTTTCCTAGCATCTAGCACGGGTTCAGTGTCAAGGACCATGAAGTCGACAGGATAATAGCATTTATCAACCTTAACCAAGACGTCCTCGACGATTCCTCTAGGTATTTTAATAGAACGATCCGCTAATTGTATTGTAGCGGCCGTAGGTTTAAGTTCACCTAGTCTTAGTTGTTGATAGACGTGATAAGGTATGAGATTAACACTAGCTCCTAAGTCAAGAAGAGCCCTATGAATGATAGTGTCACCTATGACACATGAAATCGTAGGCGTACCGGGATCCTTATACTTTGGAGGAGCGTGTTGGAATATAGAGCTTACTTTTTCCGTGAGGAAGACCTTTTTAGGAGTATGACTCCGTATTTTATGCTTTTGTGTACAAAGGTCTTTTAAACATTTAGCATAAGCGGGAATTTATTTTATAGCATCGAGGAAAGGAATATTGATTTTAACTTGTTTAAACACCTCAAGTATATCCTCAACCTTAGACCCTTTCTTAGGCAAATGTGCCGGTCCCTCAATGTTTGGTGGATATGGCATTCTCGGAATATAATTCGTTGAGACCGGTTCATTTTCTTTTCTACTTTGATTCACATCCTCACCTTTTTCTTTATTCAAATTTAAATTTTTATCTTTCTCACCCCCATCCGGAATTACAACAACTTCCTCATCTCGAGTAGTCGTCCTAGTCGAAACAGCGTTCACGCTCTCACTCGTACTACCCACTGCGTATTGCCCCTTAGGTTGCTGAGTAGGTTGACTCGGCAACTTACTCTCAGTTAAACGGTTTAATGTATTAACAATTTGCCCTACTTGGGACTCCAGTTTTGCGATGGATTGTGTGTGAGAGTGTACTAACTGAACCACCGAACCAAAGTTTTCAAGTGAGGCCAACACCTTCTCCTCAAATGCATTATTGCGTGGAGGTGGAGGAGGTGGTTGGTATTGACCTTGTTGGTATTGGGGTCGGTACGTATTTGGAAAATTAGTCGACCTAGGATTATAATTATTTTGTGGGAATTGTTGCATAGAATTAACGTGTTGTTCAACAAATTCTGGATATTGAGATGCAGAAGGACATGCAAAGATATTATGTGACGGTTCAGAACATAATGCACATACTTCTGAAGAGGATGGATTAGACGGTTTGTTCATTTGCATAAGTCGGTCAAGTTTTCTATTTAATTCTTGTATTTGAATTGATTGACTTGACTCAACTGTCACCTCTCGCTTAGGTTGAAGGTATCCCTCAGAACGTACCGACACAGCCTGATGCATCGAATTCTCGCTTAACGTTTCAAATATTTTCCAGGCCTCGTCGGCGCTTTTGTGTAGGAAAGTTCCCGCACAAACGACATCGACGGTATTCCTAACAGAGGGAATAAGCCCATCGTAGAAGACTTGAACCAATTGCCACTTGGGAACCTGATGATGTGGACACGAACGTAATAATTCTTTAAATTTTTCCCACGTGTCATAAAGAGTCTCCCCATCTTGCATCACAAAATTAGTTATATCTTTTCTTATCTTATTTGTACGCATAATAGGGAAAAACTTTTGTAAAAAGGCGGTGTGTAAGGCTTCCCATGTTTTTATTGTGTTTGGCTCCAAAGATTGAAGCCAATATTTAGCTTTGTCTCTTAAAGAGAATGGGAAGAGCCGCAATTTTAATTCATCATTATTTAGGTTTTGTATTTTCAAAGTAGAGCATATACCCTGAAAATCTCCTAAGTGTTGGTAAGGGTCTTCATTTAGACGGCCATGGAAGGACGGTAGTAGCGAGATCGTAGACGACTTTATCTCAAAATGAGATGCCGTCGCCTCCGGTAATTCGATACCGGCTTGTGGCGTGTACGTCGTAGGAATAAAATAGTTTATAAGTGGAGGAGGTGGCGGTATATTAAGATTATTCATATTAGCTCCGTTGTTATTTTGGTTGTTTTCGTTATTATTTCCAATGTCTGCCATTTTAATCGGTTCAATTTGAAAAGTTCGAGTTTTCCTTAACCGTTCACGAGTACTCTGAATTTCGGCCTCAAACAACGACGACGGAATCGGAGTTGATTCGTCGTCTTGCAACCTAGATCTAGAAGCTTGGGTTGTGGACTTACTAGTTCTTAAGGTACGTTCAAGTTCAAGATCGAAAGATTTTAAATCTGGTTTATTTGAACGTGTACCCAACATAAACTAAAATAAAGAAAAAGAAACTAAAAACAAAGACTGACTAAACAAAAGAAAAATAAATAGCAATCACGCAACTAAGATAACAAGCACTCAACTACTATGATGCATGCAAATTATCCTGTAATGCAATGACCGCGTCAAGCCCAGCGCCCCGGGTTTCCTAGCTAATGCAGTGCAATTAACCCTAAACTAATGCAAATAGTGCGTCACAGCGCCCTGACTTACAGTGGTTTAAAGCGAGTTTCACAAGAAGCAATTTACTTAATTTTTATTTATTTTATTTGCGTAAGCTCCTTTGATGTAATTAGCTGCTCCACTCGGAAACGTTGACTACAAAATAAAAGAAAAAGTTAATAACTAAAAACAAAACGGAAAATAAGAAAAATAAAAACTAACCTAATATTTACAAATTAACTAAACTAAGATTATAAAACTAAAGGTAGTAATGCAATCCCCGGCAACGGCGCCAAAAATTGATGTTGTCAATATCAAGATATAAAAGTATTCTTTACTTTTCAACAGATTTGCAGTGTGGAAGTAAAGGTCGAACCCACAGAGATTGATTACTACAGCTCTTAATTTTAAAATCTAAGTCTAATTAATTAGGAAAAACGGATTTGAATTGGATTTAATTAAACTAATAACTATAAAAGTAAATCTAAACTATGAAAGCAATTAAAAGTGTTTTTAATGAATATGTAAAGGGAACCTAGGATTGCAAATCCACCACTAGTTTCATAATAGGAATATTTATGAATCACTTTAGCTTATTACGTTGGATGAATATGGGGAATTGTAGCTACAAGCCCAATTCCTCCGACAAGAAGATAATCATGGTTCAAGCACCAACATAATCCATCTTCGGGTAGCACGAATTATCTCACACTAAACTAGGGTTGTGATCTAATCCGTCTAACCTAGGCATGGACTATTCGGATACTTGATAGCACGAATCAATAAAGCACCATCACATGTAAACAATCTAAACAAGCACAGCAAGAATAGATCGTTGAGCACATCACAGTCAAAACATATCTAAGACAAGAATAAACTTTGAAAGCAATGATTTAATCAATAGAAGTACGATTTATTTATAAAAATCCTCGGAACATGTGACTGTCATCCATACATAATAAAACTAAAATAAAAACATAAATAAAACCCTATTACTTGGCTAGGGCTTCATTGAAACCCTAGATCTATGATCTAGCCGTCCATTGAAGTGATAGATGGCAAGAGGTTGATGGAGGAGGCCATGGAAACCCTTGGTCTTCTTCTTCTTCTCCTTGCTTCCCCCTCTTCAATGGCTGGAAGTATGGTTGTAGAATGTGTGTATAATAATTGCCAACCCCATAATTGAGTAAATTTGGAGTTTATATAGAGTTTGTACAAGCTTTGGAAGGCTTCCCAACCCGAAACGAACTGAAACGCATGTAATTTACAGTCTGGACGTCGTTCAGCAGTTTCGTTTGCACAGGAGTCTTCAGTACACTGAAATACGCAACTTTGATTTTTCCACATATCGCGCGAGCGCGACATTTTGGCCTTCGCGCGCGCGGATCGCGCGAGCGATTCTGGGGTTCTCGCGCGAGCGGATCGCGCGAGCGATTCTCGGATTTCGCGGGCGCGGGTCGCGCGCGCGACTTGGCTTTTTCAGCTTCTTTCTTTCTGACTTTTCACCCTGTTTAGCCTGATGTACTTGATTTCTTCCAAACCCTATCAGAAAATAGAAAACGAAGTAAAAATATACAAAAACAGGATAAAAAATACTAACAAATGCTCGTTAAGGCGTATAAATAGGATTTGTTCTCTCCTGATCAGAGCCCAACAGAAGTAGGAGAAACATCAAACAATTTGCTAAATAATCTAGCATTACCAGTCATGTGATTCGAGCAACCGGTGTCGATGATCCATTGAGCAGAAGAATTAAACTTACCACTCAACTTTTCGGTTGAAGAAGACTGCCCTTTTGAAGTGTTGAGCAGGTTCACAAGCGTAGCCCACTGATCATTCGAGAGACCAGTAATGCCATGACGATCGGACTCCTGTATGGGTGCCGGAGCATCAGGTTTTGAGGTCGTTGCGGCATGTGCTACCTGGCCGCGGCCGCCTTTGCCTGCATGCTTTCCTCCCCCTCGTCCAGACCGGACTCCGCCTCTACCTTGCCCTCCATTGGTGCGGTTCTCGGAATACCACCAATCCGGGAACCCAATCAGTTGAAAATAATTTTCTTGTTCATGTCCAGGTTTGGCACAATGAGAGCAGACGCCATTGCTGCGAGGCCTTTCAGTTCCCCCCTAGCAGACCCGTGCGCCGCAAAACCGACAACATCAGAATTGGTTGCATGGTCTCGAGCAACAGATTGGTGACGTTCTTCAGTCACGATTTTAGCAAAGACCGTGTTTAAGCTCGGTAAAGGGTCCATCATCAAGATATGTGAAACATCAGTGCCATAAAGGGTGGAATCCAAACCAACAAGAAAATCATGAACCTTTTCATTCTCCTTCTCTTGGGCATATGCAGTAGCAGCGGCACAAGTACACGTTGGAACAGTAGAATATCCCACAAGTTCATCCCATATCTTCCGTAGGTCATTGTAGTAATGCACCACCGAGTGGCCACGCTACTTGCAAGCACCCAAAAGTGTCTTTAACTCATGGATTCTCAGACCGTTGCCGATCGAGAAACGTTGTCGAATATCATCCCACATGTCTTTCACATTGTCGGGTTGGGGGACGGATGAGCGGAGGACTGGATCAAGGGTATTATGAATCCATCCCACGAGTGTGGAATTAACCGGCACCCATAAGGACGATTCTGGAGTTCCTTCCTGTGGCTTGGTTACAATTCCATCGAGGAAGCCTAGCTTGTTCTTTGCACGAAAATTATTACGCATCGAACGAACCCATTCATTGTAGTTCTCACCACGTAACACAATAGGACAGATTGTGATTTGTGGTCCGTCGGAGGGATGGAGGTAGTAGGGTGATGTGGAGTCGAGGGGTTTGATGGACATGTCGTCACCCATGATGAGATGTCGATAGAGCGAAGGTTTCAATCGTTGAAGAACTATTGAAAAAAATTGGTCATCGGTGGGTACTATAGCTCCTGCTCTTGGCCTGCTCTGATACCATAAAGAGCTTTGTGGAAATGATTTTTCCTTATCATTCAATATGGCCGGAGCCTAGGATTTATACAATGATTCTATATCCTTGTACAGCAAGAATAAGCTAAACAAACAAAGCTAAACTAAGAAACAAATAAGCTAAGTAAGGAAAGGATATCAAGAAAATATTTACAAAGATAATAAAATAAGTGAAAAAAAATTTATTTTCATGGAAACGACTCCCATGTGGTGACCCAAGGTACCTAAAACTTCTCCTAATAATTATCTCTTTGTGGACTTCATAACCTATTAGGGAACCACGTTTGTGATTCAAAACATGGTTTCCATCTGGACCATCACTCCAAAAGCAATGGCTAACCATTTGGATTGCTTTGCTTTCGCATTGATAGTCGCAAAAAAATAGAAAACGGAGAGAAACAGTCAAAGGGCAGCTTTTGCAAGACACTACTATTTACTACTCCGTAGTTGCTATCACTAAGGAAACAAACAATGGCATAAAGAGTTGCCAAACACTCCCTGAGACTGTTAGGGATGTATACTAAAAGCCATGCTTTATGTAGTTGATTTATTATTCATTTAATAAAATCAGTTAATCCATTTTTTTATGAGAATCTGTGTGGGCAATGTTTGTATTATATTATTTATTTAATATTATGCATGTGTGTCTCTCATTCTACATAGTAGGTGGTTTGGTGTGTAGAGTTCGGCTTACACACGGAAGATCAGACCACCAGATATTGTAGAATGTAAGATTTTGGTTTACAGTCTTAGATGGGATTGGACACACCATCGGTAGGACTGCAGCATGGTGCTGTAGTAGGTTTGTCTTGACTGCGGGAAACGGTACAATTTCAACTCACTATGCTGGTACACTTTGTGTATTAAACAGGACCGACTTGGGGAAATTATCTTTATACTGACTTATAAGATAATTAATACCTCATGGCTATTATGAGTGTTAATGCTCTAAATCCTAAGTTAGTTTATAGACATTTGATATTTACACTTTGATCCCTAAAAGGGTGAGATCCTTAAATGGGTTAATATCTCATTGGATTGGGTGACAATATTAATTGTATGGTGGATATTAATTAATGATGGAATCCATGTCTCAATTTTGGGATTGATGATATCCCCTTGAGAAAGCTTATAAGTTTTGATTATGTCAAACCCTGCAGGTGGATTTTGTATCCGACATATCAGATAAGTTAAGCAGAGGATCTCAAGGAATTTTAAGAAATTAATTAAATATGATTGTCAGTAATTATATTTAATTAATGGATATCTGTAATCTTAACATGGGGAGATAATAAGCATTTAATAACATGGAGCTCGAAATATATTTTTTGAGATAAGGGTAGGAGTGCAATTATAATTCTTTAGTGGTATGAATTATAATTTATGGAAATAGGAATCTGATTCAGTTCGAATTAGGGTTTCCTAATTCCATAAGGAAGCCTATTCCTTATTGACTTCTTATGGTCCCTATCGTAGCCTATATATATGCTGCCTTGGCTCTTCTCTCAGTTTGCATGATTTCATATTCTAAGCTTCCCTTGACCTCCTAGCTTTCTTCTAGAAGGGTTTTCACCAAACCCTAGTCTCTGTGAGCATTCAAGAGACATAAGAGTGAAGATCGCTAGCATCGGACAACGCTCACTAAAAGAACTTCGGACTGCTCGATACTGATAGAAAATTGCTGAATTTTTTACACGACGTTCCGGACGTCGAGACGGAGCTGCTGTAAAAAATTCAAGTAAATCGGAGATCGTTTAGTCCTCCTGACGAACACATCTTTGTCGGATCAATGTGATCGGGATTGAATCGTCACAGCAATCAAAGAGAGTGTTATAACTGGGATTAGAAAATAGAACGTAAAGAGGGAAGAGCAGAAAACATAAAGGATTTTGAAAGAGCCCACACTCAGTTCGATATTCTGGCAGCAAAGGAATACGGTAGAAGATCGTGAGCTGTTATCGAGCCCGTGTTCTCGATTCGTCTACTACAGCAATCTATTTTTGCAGTTCAAGGTAACCCTAGTTTTTGCCTGTTTGCTAGTAGTTATGCGCGGGCGTGCCAGAACCAAAGGTGGTTCGGTGTGTGCAAACTAATTTCCTATATGCTTGAGTCAGTGATACTCAAGGCTTTCAGATCTGACTTCTAAACTAAACAATTGTGTACGGCGAGTAGGAAAGTACCCTCACCAGAAATCCCTTGGCAGTACTGAAGCGCATAAGCCAAATAGTGTATGAGATTACCAAGTAATCAATCACAAACGATTAATAAAATACAGATTCTATTAATTGTTTGGAAAATATAACCAAAGAACAGATTCAGAACAGGCTCTGATCGTTCGTGAGAATGAAAACAGTAAAAGAAAAATAACAAAAAGAGGGTAGACCTATTTGCTATGAATGCAGAAAGAACACAAAAGTTTGAATGCTTTTGAATGCTGTTGAATGCTTTGTTGAATACTGTTTTTGAGAGTGACGCGGAGTGCCCTTGCAGCTTGGCCTGCCTCCATATTTATAGCGGCCATGATTGAATTCTGATTAGGAAAGGACTCCTTAGCTTGCACCTTAAGCTATGTAATTGATTGGTTAGTTAGCAGAAACCTTCCTTATCTCCCATCCTTGCCTTATCATTATCTTGATTGAAGCAATCCCACCATCTCAGGGATCATCTCGTCTAAATCCAGCTGTTAGTGATAAGATTCTTTCCCAAACGGACTCGGATTTCCCCAAATCTGGAGTGACGTCACAAATGGCAGCTGTCACCAGAACCGCCTTACCTCCATTCCCATCGGCCTCACGACTGTGACTGAAGACTCATCGGACTCATGTAACGTCTTGTCATGTCTTCATGCCCGACTACATCTTTCAAGGTGCTCACGTCCGATCGGACTCATGTAACCCACCTTTATCACTTTCCGTAGGTATGGTGTCCGATCGTCGGTACATTCATGTTCCCTAACTCCCCATCGGGCTCCCGTTCTGACAAATGCCTGATGAAGTCCTCCATTCCCGGCGTCCCAATCGGTCTCCAACGTGTGTCATTGCTCCATTACTTCCACCATTGATGCCCGATAGACCAATGCGGGTCTGATGCTGCCTATCGGGCTCCATCCCATGAAACATCCGGGTTGCCTTCTCTACACTTCTGGTGACGCTTCCCCTAAGCTAGATGTCATCACCTACTCCGGACCAACTGGCCTCTGATATGCCCATGCCCGACTATCTCTAGGCCCATATCCCCATATCAATCGGGCTGGAAAACCTTCGGCGGTTTTTAGGTGCAAACAATTGCCCCCCAAAAGGTCATATCAAACGTCCCGCCCTTGGTTGATGTGACATTTTAAATTTTAAAACTTGTGCCACGTGTCACCCATGTAGAAAATGTCAGATCATCGAGAATCCCACTAATCATTCCTCATTAAATGCAACGCGTATAAAGCAAAGATTTTCGAAAATCTCTTCACCTTCTCAATCGCGTCTGTCTACTTCCTCTTTCTAAAAAAAAACCAGAGCTCCTCTCTCTCTAGACTGCATCTCTTCCGGCGACACCAAACTCCATCCTGTCACAGAAATGGCTCCCAAAACAGCTCCAGCAGTCGCCTCCAAGGGTAAGAAGACGTTCGTAGACGCTCCCCCACCACGGAACCGCTGCAGAGAGATCAGGACCCTCGCAAAAACCCACGCCGCTAACATCTCCACCGAGTACCTCACCCCTTACTGCTCTTCTGACGGTGCTCCGGTAGCACCAGGGCTTGGCGCAGCGTTTCAAGGTGACATTCCAGCGGACTTCCTCCCTTTCTTCCCGCCGGTAGACAACGAAATGTTCCTCCAGCTTCCGGCCCACTGGAACAAGGCATGGACTGCAGCACACCCCATCAGGGGATGGCCTGCCCCAGCAACGGATTGGGACAGATGGGTAGCAAGAGTATCGGCCTCAAAGGCCGATACCTGGAAGCGCACGGGCATATATGAAGCTATTATGCTCAGTCGGGCGAAGCTGGAGATACACCGTCCACTCTTTTTTGCAGCGCTCCTGTTCTGGTCGGCCTCCTGCAATGGGTTCCTCTTCCATTGTGGCCCGATGGCTCCCACCATCAAGGACATCAGCTACTTGCTCGGGCTTCACCCTCACGGTCAAGAAGTCATTCCAGGCTTTCTGGATGTGGGTACTGCCAGCTTTTCCTATCCTCAACAAGAATCCGTGAGGGACGGGGCCGTGTCTTACAAACCGATTACGGCCTTTGGTAACTTCTTAACAGCCTGCATGGGCGCTGATGGCACCGAAGTCTCAGACGCCGAGCATACGGCCTTTCTAATCTACTGGTTGAACCGATAACTTTTCTGCTCAGCCAGCCAAGCCATCACCAAGGAGTACACAACACTAGCCTTGGCTCTTGCTTCTGGGAAGCCACTGGCCTTGGCCAGCTTAGTCTGGGCCCATCTTGTCCGTGGCATAACGGACTTTGTGCACTTGGGCTTTGGGGCTGGGGGAAGCCCGATTTGGATTCTCCAGGTCTGGCTCTATTCTTACTTCCCAGAGTTCCAGCCAGCCATCCCTCAACGGGCCGATACCCCAATTTCCGCCACAAAATTTGTGGACGTGACACCTTCCTCCCATTCTTTTGAGGAATGTTTTATATTTTTCTACCAAGGATGCTCCCCTCGGGCTATCAACCTTTTCACACCCTTTTTCTCTCTTCAATTTCGTTCCTTTTTACAACTTTCCACCGACCCGGCCAACTGGGGCCCGGGTACTCAAAAAACCTACAACGAAATCTTCTCTAGCTACTTGGTGGCTAGAGACATAATTTTTAGCCCATCAATCCCTTTGGCCAATAACAAATGCGGGGCCGAATATTACTTTGCCCTGATGTACGCCCGCCAATTCGGGCTTTCTCAGCTGGTGCCTGTTCCACCGGGCATCACTGTCAATGTTGACTGGGTGCAGCGCGGCCTTATCGTCAACGATGAGCAAGTAAAAAAAATCAAGGGCAGGTCGGAAAAACTCAAGACCGCTTTCAACTTCACCCCATTCTCTGCCCGGCCTGTGGTATCAGAGGCGTTCACAAAGTGGTGGACTGATCGGGCAAGCCGAATATTTCAAAGTACCGCCGCTGAGGTCCTCACACAGTTTGCTGTATTACCGGCCACAGAGGCCGATGCTCCTGCTCCAACAGCGGCTCCAGCCCGGCGTAAGCAAATAGCCAAGAGACCGGCTCGCAAACCAGCGCCGGGCCAAGGTCCTGCTCAGAAGAAGAGAAAACAAGCATCGGCCTCTGCCACGCAGGTTAATTTCTTTACTTGTGTTATGTGAAAGCCCGATGATATTTAAGAATTCTAATATTTCCCTTTAACTTCAGCTCGTCGACGAGGATTCTGGGGAGGACATTATCTTGACCAGTGGAGCCTCTCAACCAACACAAACACTAACTCTCCCAACTGATCTCCCCACTTCTCCCACACAACAGGAAGCGTACCTAGAACGGGCTGCTATGAGGGTAATGCCTCTTCATATCATGCCTCCATTATCCCCTTCTGATGAGGACGTGACCAACCCCGTTGGGGGCAACGTCCCTGAACAAGTCGTTCTTTCCTCGAGCAGTGAGGGCACGCCTGATGACGACGTCGCTAGGGAGGCGGCAGGGGAAGAAACTGGACAGGTTGCCCCTAATGTGGTTGATGTTCCTATCGGCCAAACCGATGCCACGGAAGCCACGGGGTCGACCTCGAATGTTAGGGAGGAAATTGTTGAGACCGTTTCGTCAGCTCCTCCTGAAGGTCCATTGTCTGCCAATGCTGAGGATATGGCTGGAGCTACCGAATCGGGCTCAACCCTTGGTATTCAGACCTCTTCCAATGAGGGAACTGGTAACCCGATGGCAGAGACCATCACCGCCCCACATTTACCCGATCAACAGTCCTCTCAACCGTCTTCTTCTCAACCGAGAAATGAGCCCGAGATTCGTCAAGAGCTCTCGGCCTCACTATCTCACCAAGTCCAGGTATTATAGACCTCTTTCTAGTTTTTCCTTGGATGTACTTTTTCCTCTTTTTTGACCCATAGTCTTGAACAGGTCACTCCCATCGGTCCAGAACCGTTCATTCCCTTCGATGACTTCTTTGCCGGCCTAGACCTTGGAGCGTATGACCTAGGCGCGCCTGAGCCAGAGGCGGTGTCTCCCACTCACCTTCAGCGATCCAGAGGACTTGTGCTCGGACTCGCTGAACATGACTTGCCAAGCCTTCCCACCATCGCCGATATTGACGTAGCTTTGAACATTCTTATAGCCGATCCCTCTCTATCGGCCGGACAGCTGTCCCTGCTCCGGGAACTCCAGGAAAAACTCCCAAGCTGCTGTTTCTTGGACCAATCGGCCCTCAAGATTCAAACTGACGCTGAAGCTCACCTTGGTTCTCGGCAGAAAGCCATGAAGTTTCTTGAGGGTGCCAAAGCTAAGTTTGAAGCTGGGAAGGTTTCTCGGGCTCAGGTGATAGCACGGGACACTTGGCTGCACAAGCGTATTACTGTACTTAAGGCTCAACTGGAGCAATGTGAAGCCGAAGCCGAAGTCAACTGTATTTGGTGAAAATTGACGAACTCCTGACCCAGCTTGGTGAGGATGCCCAAAAGTGTAGCGGCCAACTACAGACCAACCTACCGACATCCCGCGCTTGGGCCCAGAAACTTGACAAGCCAAAGCAAGATCGGGCTGGTGCTAGCAAGGCTTGGGAGTCTCTAAGGGCCAAGCTTAGGAACTTTGGGTTGGCCTAAAGGTCGACTCCTCTTTTGTACTTATTTTTTTTTATTCATATATATTTGTAAGTAAGCTGTGCTCAGCCTTATCAATACAAACAATATTTTTGTTACTCGGGCTCAGGGTCGTAGTTAATGAGTTGGTCGTATTCTAACCCTGGATTTGGTTTATAGTTCAAATCAATAGTTTCCCACAGAGTAGGGTAATAAGACTTCAAGTATTGACCGTTTATTAATCTAGGATGAATACCTCCATCCATATCCCGCAGTCTGTAAGCACCACCATTCTTGACTTGATGTATAATGAAAGGACCCTCCCAGTTGACCGACCATTTACCGTACCGATTATCCTTGTCCCCGATAGGTAAAATGGCCTTCCATACCAAGTCTTCTGTACTAAAAGACTTCGCTTTTACCCTCTTGTTATAAGCTCGGGCGGCCTGCTGCTTCTGCACTTTTAACGAGTCTAAGGCCATGAGCCTCGTTTCATCAAGTCCTTCCAACTCAACTATCATAGCCTCTGTGTATTCCGCGGGCTCAAGCTGGTTCTGTAAAGCTCTCCTGGCCGATTGGACGGTGACTTCCATTGGTAACATAGCGTCGTGCCCGTAAGTTAACATGAATGGTGTGACTCCGGTACTGGACCTCTTAGACGTCCGATAGGCCCATAGTGCCTCAGACAACAACTTGTCCCACTCTCTAGGGTTCTCATCGATCATCTTCTCAACGATCCCCTTAAGGATCTTGTTGGTTGACTCGGCCTGACCGTTAGCTTGAGCATAGTATGGGGTAGAGTTGAGAATTTTAATCCCTCTGCTCTCCGCAAAAGCGGTTGTCTCGGCCCCTGTGAACACAGACCCTTGGTCGGCCGTTATGGTTTCTGGCAGGCCGAATCGATGTATGATGTGTTCTTCAATGAATTTTATCACAGTGGCCTGAGTCACCGTTTTACATGGTATGGCCTCGGCCCACTTAGTGAAGTAATCTGTCGCCACTATAATGAAACAGTGTTGGCCTGATGATGGTGGCAGGACTTTGCCAATTAGATCCATAGCCCATCCTCTGAACGGCCATGGTTTTATTATTGGTTGGAGCTCCTTAGCCGGTACATGCTGGATCGGGCCATGCTTCTGACACGCTTGGCATCCCTTTGCATAGCTGATACAATCCTTCAACATGCCTGGCCAATAATAGTTATACCTTTTCAGCAACCATTTCATTTTTGTACCGGCCTGATGAGCCCCACAGATCCCTTCATGCACTTCGGCCATCACCTGCATGGCCTGTTTCTTGCCTAAACACCTCAAAATCACGTCGTCACCGATGGGCTTTTTAAACAATTCTCCATCAAGTATCACAAATCGGACTGCGAACAATCTAACTTTTCGGTCTACCCTGACATTTGGGTGATTCAGGTACTCGATGATAGGCATTCTCCAGTCGTCGTCCTCCATTAAGACCGAATTAGCGCTAGTATACCAACCTCTCTTTGCCACTGAAGGTAACAGTCGGACATGAACCGTGATAACTTGGTCTTCCAAAGCCTTTGTAGAAGACGAGGCCGATCTTGTCTTAGCCAGCTTATCGGCCTCGGTATTCGTAGACCTAGGGATATAACTCACGCTAATATCATCAAACTTGTCCATGAGCTGCGTGGCGACCGAGTGAAACGGGCATAATTCCCAACTTTTTATCTGGAACTCTCCTGATATCTGCCCGATCACAAGCCCTGAGTCTCCCTTTATGTGTACGGACGATGCCCCCAACTCAAGGAGTATCTCTAGTCCGATAATTAATGCTTCGTATTCGGCCTGGTTGTTTGTGCACTTGAAATCGAACCGAAATGACATTTTTGTTTTCTTATACTTGGGTGATACAATGACCACACCTGCCCCAGCACCCTCTGCACTTTTGGACCCATCAAAGATCAGTGTCCATGGGACCAAGGAAGTGTTTAGTACTTTAGGTGCTGGTAGCAACCCTCCCAGATCAGTTGGATCTGGGTGATCATCCAAGAAATTGGCTATAGCCTGGCCTTTAACCGATTGCTGTGATTGGTATTGGATGGCAAATTCCATCAGGGCCAAGGTCCATTTTCCAATTCGGCCTCTCATGATTGGTCTTGACAACATATATTTTATCACATCGGTTTGACATATAATATAAGTAGAAACGGGCAACATATACGTTCTTAACTTCTGTGATGAAAAATACAATGCCAAGCATAATTTCTCAATCGGCGCATAGCGCTGCTCGATTGGAGTTAATATTCTGCTTAAGTAATAAACGGCCTGCTCATTTCCCTGCTCATTATCCTGAGCTAACATACTTCCTATAGAGCAGTCAGAAGCCGATATATACAATTTAAGGTACCTACCCTTCTTGGGTGGCATTAAAACTGGGGAAGTTGACAAATATTGCTTAATTCCCTCAAAGGCCTGTTGATGGCTGTCTTCCCACTTGAATTCTTGGTCGGTCTTGCTCTTCAATAGTGGGGTCCATACTTGGGTCTTTCCTGCACAGTTGGATATGAATCTTCTCAGGAAATTAATCTGCCCAAGCAGCCTTTGAAGCTCTTTCTTATTGGCTGGTGGCTTTGCTGCCTATATTGCCCGAGCCTTGTTCTTGTCCACCTCTATCCCTCTTTGATGCACCAGGAATCCTAAGAAGTTCCCTGCCGAGACGCCGAAAGCACATTTGAGAGGGTTCATTTTTAGTTTGTGAGCCCGCATTCTTTCAAATGCTTTTTCTAAGTCTCTCAAGTGATCGGCGTTGTCGCTCAATTTAACCACCACATCATCAATGTAAACCTCCATGAAATGCCCGATCATATCATGGAAGATTGAATTCATCGCCCTCTGATATGTGGCTCCAGCGTTCTTTAGTCCGAAAGGCATGACAACCCATTCAAAGGTTCCAATTGCCCCCGGGCACCGGAAAGCTGTCTTCGGGACATCCTGCTCAGCGATGTAAATCTGGTTGTACCCTGAGTGCCCGTCCATAAAGGACAAAATTTTATGTTTGGCTGCCGAATCAATCAGTTGATCGGCCATGGGCATAGGGTATTCGTCTTTTGGGGTAGCTAGGTTTAGATTTCTGAAATCAATACAGACTCTCAGCTTACCATTTTTCTTTACCACTGGGACTACATTTGATACCCATTCCACGTACCTGGCTGTCCGAATGAAGCCAGCTCCCAAAAGTCTCTCAATTTCTTCTTTCACCTTCATCGTGACTTCAGGTGACATGCGCCGTGGGAGCTGTTTGAACGGCCTAAAACCCGGCTTAATTGGCAATCGGTGCTCCACCAATTCTCTGGATAGTCCGGGCATCTCATCGTAATCCCAAGCAAAGCAATCCTTGTATTTGTGTAAGAGAGCAATGATCTCGGCCTGGAACCGTGGTTCGAGCACTTGACTCACATAAGTGGGTTTGTGCTCTCCTTCATTGCCCAGGTTGAACTCCAATAGTGGATCCTGCACGTCGGCCTTCAAGTCATCAAGCTTGGGTGTGGCCGTTTCGAGTTCATCCATTTGAATCTCTTCCTCTATTGGCGTTTCTTCTTCATAGATACAATCGGCCAGATTAATCATTCCGTCCCCAGGGCCGATCTCTAATCTCCTATCGGCCAGATATGCGCACCATCTGGCCATGCTGGCCTTGAGGGCCAACTGTCTTTTAACTTCAATTGGTCGTAGATCCATCGAAGTGTTCTTGTTCATTAATCTCTATCGGCCTTGATTCTTCTGTCCGACTGAGATTGTGATAACCGAACTTTAAGTTTGGTAGAATTTCTTTACGGAATGTGGCTGCATTTGGTCTACCAAGTTTGCCGCATCCTAGTAATTTGATAGGTCCGATATCATCTTCGTATAATACTGCATCGGCCATCTGCACCCGGGCAACGAATGGCTTTGTATCGGCCCCAACCACTTCCACTTCGTCATCTCTCCAAAAGATCAACAATTGATGGAGAGTGGAAGGGATGCAGTAATTGGGATGGATCCAATCACGGCCAAGCAACGCGTTGTACGCGGCCGATGTCTCAACGATGAAAAAAGCTGTCATGGCCGTTTGGGTTCCAACAGTCAGCTCAAGAGGCAAGATGCCCTTTGTCTTAGATGGTGTGCCCGTGAAGCTCTGAACATTCATCTCGGTCGAAATTAGTTTCGACTCAGATTTTTGAAGAATCCTCAGCATTATTTGGGGCATGATGTTGATGGTAGATCCCCCATCGATCAATATTCTATTCACGGGGATCCCCTCAATGTGACCCTTTACGTACAACGGCTTCAGGTGCTGAGACATTTGATAGGTAGGTTTTTCGAAAACCACCTTGACTGGTCCCGCTGGTTTCAACCCTTCTTCAGTTTGGATCCCTTTCGGCCTCAAGATGGTTATCTTAGGCCGATCGGTTTGTATATCGGTAGCATCCACGTTCTTGCTCGTAGCCTCTACGACCTTGGGTCTGACGGTTTCTCCACCGCCCCAACATAAACTTTCTATTACTGCTGACTCCTTGGTCTGGCCTTCTATTACGTCACCTTCTATGGTCGTTGGCTGATCCGGTTTGGCCATGAATGACATGGGAAGAGTAAACACCATGTTTGAGGATAGACTTTTCGGGATTGTTCCGAATTGAATTGGTGTATCATCCTCATCTTCACACTCATCGACCTCCTCCATTGGATGGGCCAATGGCTCACACTTCTTTTCTTGTTCAAAAAGTTTCTTTAAGCGCTCTGTGGCATGCATCGCCCCTTTGCCCGCTTTCTTGTCGAAAACGAGCTCATCTTCTTCCATGGCCGTTATCTGTTTGTCGGCCTTACTCTGAGGGGACCTTGGAGGATTCTGGACGCGACCCTTCAAGTGCTGCCGTTCCCTCTCGGCCTGTCTCAGCCTCTGATACCTCCTCTTCTAAGACTTGCTGTATTGAGGCATCACTGGAAATTTTGGATGCTCAGCTCTATACCACCTCCCATCATTCACTCTTGGTGGGAGTATCATTCGGGAGCGAATGTCCGATGCTTCAACCCTTTGTAAGGCACTCATTGTGGGTCGTGATCGATATTGCCTTCCTTCCATATGACTCGAGCTAGGCATACCGCTTGCTGGCGGCGGCTTCGGTTTCCACTCGGGCTTTACGCGTCCCTGTTTGGGCAAGGAAAGCCTCTCATGCACGGATCTTCTCGGGCTGGATTCTCGTCGTTCCTCAACTCTAGGCCTTTTGCTTGGGCTGGAGGCCCCTTTCTTAATATCGGCCTTGCACCTCGGACACAGGCCTTGTTCTATCAGCTCTAGTTGGTGTCGTAAATCTGCGATCAAACTATCTGTGGTTGATCGGGCTACCTCGACCTCAGCCTTTAGTTCTGCTTCCTTGCGTTTCTGGTATGTCCTCTGAAGCTCGCGAATAGTCACCTTCGGCCTATCAGTTTCCGAAATGGCAATTTGTTTCCCTTCCCTTTGCTTTGGGACCTTCTCGCTGTCGGTCAAGTCTACCTTTACCCTTGGCCGTGTCAGCTTGGTCAAATCGGGCACTACCATATTGGTTCCAGTGATCTGTGGGAACGGATTCGCATCAACTCCCATAGCTTTGTCTGAAAATTTGAACACTCCTTTCTCCACGTTCTCCTGTATCACATTACGAAAAACAACGCAGTTATTAGTGGAGTGTTTCCAGGAATTATGCCACTTACAATATTCCTTATTTTTTATGTCATCGGCCTTGGGGATCCGATGACCTTCACCTAGCCTAATCACTTTTTCAGCCAAAAGGGCGTCAAAAATCTGATCGGCCATCGTTATGTCAAATGTGTAATTTTTTCCTGCCTCGAACGCCATTTTTTTAGCAGCGGTGTTATTATTGACAGGTTTGTTCAAGGCATTACACACAATAGGCCGCTTAGAGACTAGTTCGGCCATGTCGATTTCTGCCTCGAGGTCACAATCTGCTAGATGGACCTCGTAGTTGGGATCTTTGTAATATGTTCCTTTAGAAGAATTCTTCTTCTCCTGTTCATCAAGTAGGATACGCTCGTAACGGGCAGCCCTTGAAGCCAGCTCGAATAAATCACGGAAATCAGTCCCTTCGAACTTTTTGCGAAGCTCGAAAGACATTCCGCCCATAGCCATCTTTGCGTATTCTTCTTCGGGCAATATTGTCTTACATCTGTACTTAGCCTTCCTGAATCGGGCTATATATGTTTCAACGGTCTCTCCCACTAGTTGGAGCATCCTAGACAGATCTGCCAACGATATCTCGGGCTCAGTCCTATAAAACTGCCCATGAAACAATTCCTCCATTGCTGGCCAATTTCGTACTGAATTGGCCGGGAGATTGACATACCACAAAAATGCTATGCCCGTGAGCGAGTTTGGGAACAACCTTAGTTTTAAAGGGTCGTTGTTGCCTGCATGGCCGCACTGCACAATGAATCGGCCTATGTGCTCTACCGTGGTATGCTCACTTTCCCCAGAAAATAGGGTAAAGTTCGGAACTTTATACCCTGGTGGGAAATTAACTTGGTCAATTTCAGGCGGGTAAGGCCGTCGGTATGTCGGCCTCTCCATCCTTCTCATGAACGGGCCATACTCTTCGTGTATGGCCGCCACCAACTCTTTCCTGTTAATAGGCTGCGCAGCGGGTCGGGCATTCACCAAAGGGGGTGGTGATTGCTGTTGGTTGATATTGGCCTGACGAAGCCAAAAATCATCATTATTCCTTTGCCCCCCAGCAGCATTACCTGGGGGCATTTGTTGGCCGATTACCTCTGGGTTACGGCCAATCATTGCAATTACTTCAGGCTGAGCCCCTGTTACCGGGGTTATTAGTGGAGGTGGCAACTGTTGATTATTATTGATCTGGTGGGTCCAAAACCCGCCATTGTTTCTTTGCCCCCCAGTAGTGCGAACTAGAGGTGGTGTACGGTCGAACTGGGTTTCAACACGGCCTCCTGTCTGGACAAAGCTCGACGTTGCCGATCCACTGGGATTGGTGACCATCACGCCACTGGCCGTTTCGTTATGTGATTTGGGCTTCTTGCCCGAGATGTTACCCTCCCTTAGGTTTGGACAGACATAGAGTGGGTCCTTTGGTTTGTCGGACTCAAGCGGCGTGCCAGAGCCCGATCCCGAGCCTGAGGCTAATCCCGAGGCCTTTTGGTTGTTATTGGCCTCAAGAACGGCGTAAAGCTGTTGTATCTGAGCAGCCAGGGCGTCCAGCTTCACGTGGGTAACCCTAGTCTCCATGACCAACTCAGACTGTTCCCGGCGTATATCGGCAGTTTGCCTGACCACATTGTTGAGATCTGCCATTGACCCTATCAAGGTATTATAGTCCTGCCTCAAGGGATCAACGGTGGCTCTCATGGTTTTCGAGATTGCTTCGATAGTAACGCCACCGTTGTCCGGAGAATGACCAGTGCTTTCCTCCATAGGTGGGTCAACGGCAGACTCGTCTTGGCCATTTTTGCCCGTCTGCTTATCCCTCTTTGGCGGCATGACTTGACACTATGGGTCCCACCGGGCGTGCCAAAATGTTTGCTAGTAGTTATGCGCGGGCGTGCCAGAACCAAAAGTGGTTCGGTGTGTGCAAACTAATTTCCTATATTCTTGAGTCAGTGATACTCAAGGCTTTCAGATCTGACTTCTAAACTAAACAATTGTGTACGGCGAGTAGGAAAGTACCCTCACCAGAAATCCCTTGGCAGTACTGAAGCGCATAAGCCAAATAGTGTATGAGATTACCAAGTAATCAATCACAAACGATTAATAAAATACAGATTCTATTAATTGTTTGGAAAATATAACCAAAGAACAGATTCAGAACAGGCTCTGATCGTTCGTGAGAATGAAAACAGTAAAAGAAAAATAACAAAAAGAGGGTAGACCTATTTGCTATGAATGCAGAAAGAACACAAAAGTTTGAATGCTGTTGAATGCTTTGTTGAATACTGTTTTCGAGAGTGACGCGGAGTGCCCTTGCAGCTTGGCCTGCCTCCATATTTATAGCGGCCATGATTGAATTCTGATTAGGAAAGGACTCCTTAGCTTGCACCTTAAGCTATGTAATTGATTGGTTAGTTAGCAGAAACCTTCCTTATCTCCCATCCTTGCCTTATCATTATCTTGATTGAAGCAATCCCACCATCTCAGGGATCATCTCGTCTAAATCCAGCTGTTAGTGATAAGATTCTTTCCCAAACGGACTCGGATTTCCCCAAATCTGGAGTGACGTCACAAATGGCAGCTGTCACCAGAACCGCCTTACCTCCATTCCCATCGGCCTCACGACTGTGACTGAAGACTCATCGGACTCATGTAACGTCTTGTCATGTCTTCATGCCCGACTACATCTTTCAAGGTGCTCACGTCCGATCGGACTCATGTAACCCACCTTTATCACTTTTCGTAGGTATGGTGTCCGATCGTCGGTACATTCATGTTCCCTAACTCCCCATCGGGCTCCCGTTCTGACAAATGCCTGATGAAGTCCTCCATTCCCGGCGTCCCAATCGGTCTCCAACGTGTGTCATTGCTCCATTACTTCCACCATTGATGCCCGATAGACCAATGCGGGTCTGATGCTGCCTATCGGGCTCCATCCCATGAAACATCCGGGTTGCCTTCTCTACACTTCTGGTGACGCTTCCCCTAAGCTAGATGTCATCACCTACTCCGGACCAACCGGCCTCTGATATGCCCATGCCCGACTATCTCTAGGCCCATATCCCCATATCAATCGGGCTGGAAAACCTTCGGCGGTTTTTAGGTGCAAACAATTGCCCCCCAAAAGGTCATATCAAACGTCCCGCCCTTGGTTGATGTGACATTTTAAATTTTAAAACTTGTGCCACGTGTCACCCATGCAGAAAATGTCAGATCATCGAGAATCCCACTAATCATTCCTCATTAAATGCAACGCGTATAAAGCAAAGATTTTCGAAAATCTCTTCACCTTCTCAATCGCGTCTGTCTACTTCCTCTTTCTAAAAAAAAACCAGAGCTCCTCTCTCTCTAGACTGCATCTCTTCCGGCGACACCAAACTCCATCCTGTCACAGAAATGGCTCCCAAAACAGCTCCAGCAGTCGCCTCCAAGGGTAAGAAGACGTTCGTAGACGCTCCCCCACCACGGAACCGCTGCAGAGAGATCAGGACCCTCGCAAAAACCCACGCCGCTAACATCTCCACCGAGTACCTCACCCCTTACTGCTCTTCTGACGGTGCTCCGGTAGCACCAGGGCTTGGCGCAGCGTTTCAAGGTGACATTCCAGCGGACTTCCTCCCTTTCTTCCCGCCGGTAGACAACGAAATGTTCCTCCAGCTTCCGGCCCACTGGAACAAGGCATGGACTGCAGCACACCCCATCAGGGGATGGCCTGCCCCAGCAACGGATTGGGACAGATGGGTAGCAAGAGTATCGGCCTCAAAGGCCGATACCTGGAAGCGCACGGGCATATATGAAGCTAGTATGCTCATTCGGGCGAAGCTGGAGATACACCGTCCACTCTTTTTTGCAGCGCTCCTGTTCTGGTCGGCCTCCTGCAATGGGTTCCTCTTCCGTTGTGGCCCGATGGCTCCCACCATCAAGGACATCAGCTACTTGCTCGGGCTTCACCCTCACGGTCAAGAAGTCATTCCAGGCTTTCTGGATGTGGGTACTGCCAGCTTTTCCTATCCTCAATAAGAATCTGTGAGGGACGGGGCCGTGTCTTACAAACCGATTACGGCCTTTGGTAACTTCTTAACAGCCTGCATGGGCGCTGATGGCACCGAAGTCTCAGACGCCGAGCATACGGCCTTTCTAATCTACTGGTTGAACCGATAACTTTTCTGCTCAGCCAGCCAAGCCATCACCAAGGAGTACACAACACTAGCCTTGGCTCTTGCTTCTGGGAAGCCACTGGCCTTGGCCAGCTTAGTCTGGGCCCATCTTGTCCGTGGCATAACGGACTTTGTGCACTTGGGCTTTGGGGCTGGGGGAAGCCCGATTTGGATTCTCCAGGTCTGGCTCTATTCTTACTTCCCAGAGTTCCAGCCAGCCATCCCTCAACGGGCCGATACCCCAATTTCCGCCACAAAATTTGTGGACGTGACACCTTCCTCCCATTCTTTTGAGGAATGTTTTATATTTTTCTACCAAGGATGCTCCCCTCGGGCTATCAACCTTTTCACACCCTTTTTCTCTCTTCAATTTCGTTCCTTTTTACAACTTTCCACCGACCCGGCCAACTGGGGCCCGGGTACTCAAAAAACCTACAACGAAATCTTCTCTAGCTACTTGGTGGCTAGAGACATAATTTTTAGCCCATCAATCCCTTTGGCCAATAACAAATGCGGGGCCGAATATTACTTTGCCCTGATGTACGCCCGCCAATTCGGGCTTTCTCAGCTGGTGCCTGTTCCACCGGGCATCACTGTCAATGTTGACTGGGTGCAGCGCGGCCTTATCGTCAACGATGAGCAAGTAAAAAAAATCAAGGGCAGGTCGGAAAAACTCAAGGCCGCTTTCAACTTCACCCCATTCTCTGCCCGGCCTGTGGTATCAGAGGCGTTCACAAAGTGGTGGACTGATCGGGCAAGCCGAATATTTCAAAGTACCACCGCTGAGGTCCTCACACAGTTTGCTGTATTACCGGCCACAGAGGCCGATGCTCCTGCTCCAACAGCGGCTCCAGCCCGGCGTAAGCAAATAGCCAAGAGACCGGCTCGCAAACCAGCGCCGGGCCAAGGTCCTGCTCAGAAGAAGAGAAAACAAGCATCGGCCTCTGCCACGCAGGTTAATTTCTTTACTTGTGTCATGTGAAAGCCCGATGATATTTAAGAATTCTAATATTTCCCTTTAACTTCAGCTCGTCGACGAGGATTCTGGGGAGGACATTATCTTGACCAGTGGAGCCTCTCAACCAACACAAACACCAACTCTCCCAACTGATCTCCCCACTTCTCCCACACAACAGGAAGCGTACCTAGAACGGGCTGCTATGAGGGTAATGCCTCTTCATATCATGCCTCCATTATCCCCTTCTGATGAGGACGTGACCAACCCCGTTGGGGGCAACGTCCCTGAACAAGTCGTTCTTTCCTCGAGCAGTGAGGGCACGCCTGATGACGACGTCGCTAGGGAGGCGGCAGGGGAAGAAACTGGACAGGTTGCCCCTAATGTGGTTGATGTTCCTATCGGCCAAACCGATGCCACGGAAGCCACGGGGTCGACCTCGAATGTTAGGGAGGAAATTGTTGAGACCGTTTCGTCAGCTCCTCCTGAAGGTCCATCGTCTGCCAATGCTGAGGATATGGCTGGAGCTACCGAATCGGGCTCAACCCTTGGTATTCAGACCTCTTCCAATGAGGGAACTGGTAACCCGATGGCAGAGACCATCACCGCCCCACATTTACCCGATCAACAGTCCTCTCAACCGTCTTCTTCTCAACCGAGAAATGAGCCCGAGATTCGTCAAGAGCTCTCGGCCTCACTATCTCACCAAGTCCAGGTATTATAGACCTCTTTCTAGTTTTTCCTTGGATGTACTTTTTCCTCTTTTTTGACCCATAGTCTTGAACAGGTCACTCCCATCGGTCCAGAACCGTTCATTCCCTTCGATGACTTCTTTGCCGGCCTAGACCTTGGAGCGTATGACCTAGGCGCGCCTGAGCCAGAGGCGGTGTCTCCCACTCACCTTCAGCGATCCAGAGGACTTGTGCTCGGACTCGCTGAACATGACTTGCCAAGCCTTCCCACCATCGCCGATATTGACGTAGCTTTGAACATTCTTATAGCCGATCCCTCTCTATCGGCCGGACAGCTGTCCCTGCTCCGGGAACTCCAGGAAAAACTCCCAAGCTGCTGTTTCTTGGACCAATCGGCCCTCAAGATTCAAACTGACGCTGAAGCTCACCTTGGTTCTCGGCAGAAAGCCATGAAGTTTCTTGAGGGTGCCAAAGCTAAGTTTGAAGCTGGGAAGGTTTCTCGGGCTCAGGTGATAGCACGGGACACTTGGCTGCACAAGCGTATTACTGTACTTAAGGCTCAACTGGAGCAATGTGAAGCCGAAGCCGAAGTCAATTGTATTTGGTGAAAATTGACGAACTCCTGACCCAGCTTGGTGAGGATGCCCAAAAGTGTAGCGGCCAACTACAGACCAACCTACCGACATCCCGCGCTTGGGCCCAGAAACTTGACAAGGCAAAGCAAGATCGGGCTGGTGCTAGCAAGGCTTGGGAGTCTCTAAGGGCCAAGCTTAGGAACTTTGGGTTGGCCTAAAGGTCGACTCCTCTTTTGTACTTATTTTTTTTTATTCATATATATTTGTAAGTAAGCTGTGCTCAGCCTTATCAATACAAACAATATTTTTGTTACTCGGGCTCAGGGTCGTAGTTAATGAGTTGGTCGTATTCTAACCCTGGATTTGGTTTATAGTTCAAATCAATAGTTTCCCACAGAGTAGGGTAATAAGACTTCAAGTATTGACCGTTTATTAATCTAGGATGAATACCTCCATCCATATCCCGCAGTCTGTAAGCACCACCATTCTTGACTTGATGTATAATGAAAGGACCCTCCCAGTTGACCGACCATTTACCGTACCGATTATCCTTGTCCCCGATAGGTAAAATGGCCTTCCATACCAAGTCTTCTGTACTAAAAGACTTCGCTTTTACCCTCTTGTTATAAGCTCGGGCGGCCTGCTGCTTCTGCACTTTTAACGAGTCTAAGGCCATGAGCCTCATTTCATCAAGTCCTTCCAACTCAACTATCATAGCCTCTGTGTATTCCGCGGGCTCAAGCTGGTTCTGTAAAGCTCTCCTGGCCGATCGGACGGTGACTTCCATTGGTAACATAGCGTCGTGCCCGTAAGTTAACATGAATGGTGTGACTCCGGTACTGGACCTCTTAGACGTCCGATAGGCCCATAGTGCCTCAGACAACAACTTGTCCCACTTTCTAGGGTTCTCATCGATCATCTTCTCAACGATCCCCTTAAGGATCTTGTTGGTTGACTCGGCCTGACCGTTAGCTTGAGCATAGTATGGGGTAGAGTTGAGAATTTTAATCCCTCTGCTCTCCGCAAAAGCGGTTGTCTCGGCCCCTGTGAACACAGACCCTTGGTCGGCCGTTATGGTTTCTGGCAGGCCGAATCGATGTATGATGTGTTCTTCAATGAATTTTATCACAGTGGCCTGAGTCACCGTTTTACATGGTATGGCCTCGGCCCACTTAGTGAAGTAATCTGTCACCACTATAATGAAACAGTGTTGGCCTGATGATGGTGGCAGGACTTTGCCAATTAGATCCATAGCCCATCCTCTGAACGGCCATGGTTTTATTATTGGTTGGAGCTCCTTAGCCGGTACATGCTGGATCGGGCCATGCTTCTGACACGCTTGGCATCCCTTTGCATAGCTGATACAATCCTTCAACATGCCTGGCCAATAATAGTTATACCTTTTCAGCAACCATTTCATTTTTGTACCGGCCTGATGAGCCCCACAGATCCCTTCATGCACTTCGGCCATCACCTGCATGGCCTGTTTCTTGCCTAAACACCTCAAAATCACGTCGTCACCGATGGGCTTTTTAAACAATTCTCCATCAAGTATCACAAATCGGACTGCGAACAATCTAACTTTTCGGTCTACCCTGACATTTGGGTGATTCAGGTACTCGATGATAGGCATTCTCCAGTCGTCGTCCTCCATTAAGACCGAATTAGCGCTAGTATACCAACCTCTCTTTGCCACTGAAGGTAACAGTCGGACATGAACCGTGATAACTTGGTCTTCCAAAGCCTTTGTAGAAGACGAGGCCGATCTTGTCTTAGCCAGCTTATCGGCCTCGGTATTCGTAGACCTAGGGATATAACTCACGCTAATATCATCAAACTTGTCCATGAGCTGCGTGGCGACCGAGTGAAACGGGCATAATTCCCAACTTTTTATCTGGAACTCTCCTGATATCTGCCCGATCACAAGCCCTGAGTCTCCCTTTATGTGTACGGACGATGCCCCCAACTCAAGGAGTATCTCTAGTCCGATAATTAATGCTTCGTATTCGGCCTGGTTGTTTGTGCACTTGAAATCGAACCGAAATGACGTTTTTGTTTTCTTATACTTGGGTGATACAATGACCACACCTGCCCCAGCACCCTCTGCACTTTTGGACCCATCAAAGATCAGTGTCCATGGGACCAAGGAAGTGTTTAGTACTTTAGGTGCTGGTAGCAACCCTCCCAGATCAGTTGGATCTGGGTGATCATCCAAGAAATTGGCTATAGCCTGGCCTTTAACCGATTGCTGTGATTGGTATTGGATGGCAAATTCCATCAGGGCCAAGGTCCATTTTCCAATTCGGCCTCTCATGATTGGTCTTGACAACATATATTTTATCACATCGGTTTGACATATAATATAAGTAGAAACGGGCAACATATACGTTCTTAACTTCTGTGATGAAAAATACAATGCCAAGCATAATTTCTCAATCGGCGCATAGCGCTGCTCGATTGGAGTTAATATTCTGCTTAAGTAATAAACGGCCTGCTCATTTCCCTGCTCATTATCCTGAGCTAACATACTTCCTATAGAGCAGTCAGAAGCCGATATATACAATTTAAGGTACCTACCCTTCTTGGGTGGCATTAAAACTGGGGAAGTTGACAAATATTGCTTAATTCCCTCAAAGGCCTGTTGATGGCTGTCTTCCCACTTGAATTCTTGGTCGGTCTTGCTCTTCAATAGTGGGGTCCATACTTGGGTCTTTCCTGCACAGTTGGATATGAATCTTCTCAGGAAATTAATCTGCCCAAGCAGCCTTTGAAGCTCTTTCTTATTGGCTGGTGGCTTTGCTGCCTATATTGCCCGAGCCTTGTTCTTGTCCACCTCTATCCCTCTTTGATCCACCAGGAATCCTAAGAAGTTCCCTGCCGAGACGCCGAAAGCACATTTGAGAGGGTTCATTTTTAGTTTGTGAGCCCGCATTCTTTCAAATGCTTTTTCTAAGTCTCTCAAGTGATCGGCGTTGTCGCTCAATTTAACCACCACATCATCAATGTAAACCTCCATGAAATGCCCGATCATATCATGGAAGATTGAATTCATCGCCCTCTGATATGTGGCTCCAGCGTTCTTTAGTCCGAAATGCATGACAACCCATTCAAAGGTTCCAATTGCCCCCGGGCACCGGAAAGCTGTCTTCGGGACATCCTGCTCAGCGATGTAAATCTGGTTGTACCCTGAGTGCCCGTCCATAAAGGACAAAATTTTATGTTTGGCTGCCGAATCAATCAGTTGATCGGCCATGGGCATAGGGTATTCGTCTTTTGGGGTAGCTAGGTTTAGATTTCTGAAATCAATACAGACTCTCAGCTTACCATTTTTCTTTACCACTGGGACTACATTTGATACCCATTCCACGTACCTGGCTGTCCGAATGAAGCCAGCTCCCAAAAGTCTCTCAATTTCTTCTTTCACCTTCATCGTGACTTCAGGTGACATGCGCCGTGGGAGCTGTTTGAACGGCCTAAAACCCGGCTTAATTGGCAATCGGTGCTCCACCAATTCTCTGGATAGTCCGGGCATCTCATCGTAATCCCAAGCAAAGCAATCCTTGTATTTGTGTAAGAGAGCAATGATCTCGGCCTGGAACCGTGGTTCGAGCACTTGACTCACATAAGTGGGTTTGTGCTCTCCTTCATTGCCCAGGTTGAACTCCAATAGTGGATCCTGCACGTCGGCCTTCAAGTCATCAAGCTTGGGTGTGGCCGTTTCGAGTTCATCCATTTGAATCTCTTCCTCTATTGGCGTTTCTTCTTCATAGATACAATCGGCCAGATTAATCATTCCGTCCCCAGGGCCGATCTCTAATCTCCTATCGGCCAGATATGCGCACCATCTGGCCATGCTGGCCTTGAGGGCCAACTGTCTTTTAACTTCAATTGGTCGTAGATCCATCGAAGTGTTCTTGTTCATTAATCTCTATCGGCCTTGATTCTTCTGTCCGACTGAGATTGTGATAACCGAACTTTAAGTTTGGTAGAATTTCTTTACGGAATGTGGCTGCATTTGGTCTACCAAGTTTGCCACATCCTAGTAATTTGATAGGTCCGATATCATCTTCGTATAATACTGCATCGGCCATCTGCACCCGGGCAACGAATGGCTTTGTATCGGCCCCAACCACTTCCACTTCGTCATCTCTCCAAAAGATCAACAATTGATGGAGAGTGGAAGGGATGCAGTAATTGGGATGGATCCAATCACGGCCAAGCAACGCGTTGTACGCGGCCGATGTCTCAACGATGAAAAAAGCTGTCATGGCCGTTTGGGTTCCAACAGTCAGCTCAAGAGGCAAGATGCCCTTTGTCTTAGATGGTGTGCCCGTGAAGCTCTGAACATTCATCTCGGTCGAAATTAGTTTCGACTCAGATTTTTGAAGAATCCTCAGCATTATTTGGGGCATGATGTTGATGGTAGATCCCCCATCGATCAATATTCTATTCACGGGGATCCCCTCAATGTGACCCTTTACGTACAACGGCTTCAGGTGCTGAGACATTTGATAGGTAGGTTTTTCGAAAACCACCTTGACTGGTCCCGCTGGTTTCAACCCTTCTTCAGTTTGGATCCCTTTCGGCCTCAAGATGGTTATCTTAGGCCGATCGGTTTGTATATCGGTAGCATCCACGTTCTTGCTCGTAGCCTCTACGACCTTGGGTCTGACGGTTTCTCCACCGCCCCAACATAAACTTTCTATTACTGCTGACTCCTTGGTCTGGCCTTCTATTACGTCACCTTCTATGGTCGTTGGCTGATCCGGTTTGGCCATGAATGACATGGGAAGAGTAAACACCATGTTTGAGGATAGACTTTTCGGGATTGTTCCGAATTGAATTGGTGTATCATCCTCATCTTCACACTCATCGACCTCCTCCATTGGATGGGCCAATGGCTCACACTTCTTTTCTTGTTCAAAAAGTTTCTTTAAGCGCTCTGTGGCATGCATCGCCCCTTTGCCCGCTTTCTTGTCGAAAACGAGCTCATCTTCTTCCATGGCCGTTATCTGTTTGTCGGCCTTACTCTGAGGGGACCTTGGAGGATTCTGGACGCGACCCTTCAAGTGCTGCCGTTCCCTCTCGGCCTGTCTCAGCCTCTGATACCTCCTCTTCTGAGACTTGCTGTATTGAGGCATCACTAGAAATTTTGGATGCTCAGCTCTATACCACCTCCCATCATTCACTCTTGGTGGGAGTATCATTCGGGAGCGAATGTCCGATGCTTCAACCCTTTGTAAGGCACTCATTGTGGGTCGTGATCGATATTGCCTTCCTTCCATATGACTCGAGCTAGGCATACCGCTTGCTGGCGGCGGCTTCGGTTTCCACTCGGGCTTTACGCGTCCCTGTTTGGGCAAGGAAAGCCTCTCATGCACGGATCTTCTCGGGCTGGATTCTCGTCGTTCCTCAACTCTAGGCCTTTTGCTTGGGCTGGAGGCCCCTTTCTTAATATCGGCCTTGCACCTCGGACACAGGCCTTGTTCTATCAGCTCTAGTTGGTGTCGTAAATCTGCGATCAAACTATCTGTGGTTGATCGGGCTACCTCGACCTCAGCCTTTAGTTCTGCTTCCTTGCGTTTCTGGTATGTCCTCTGAAGCTCGCGAATAGTCACCTTCGGCCTATCAGTTTCTGAAATGGCAATTTGTTTCCCTTCCCTTTGCTTTGGGACCTTCTCGCTGTCGGTCAAGTCTACCTTTACCCTTGGCCGTGTCAGCTTGGTCAAATCGGGCACTACCATATTGGTTCCAGTGATCTGTGGGAACGGATTCGCATCAACTCCCATAGCTTTGTCTGAAAATTTGAACACTCCT
The DNA here is from genome assembly GCA_033977485.1 of Hydrangea macrophylla. Lineage (NCBI taxonomy): Eukaryota > Viridiplantae > Streptophyta > Magnoliopsida > Cornales > Hydrangeaceae > Hydrangea > Hydrangea macrophylla. The sequence continues at coordinate 77,423,623 of CM066984.1, read as the reverse complement.
TTCTCCACGTTCTCCTGTATCACATTACGAAAAACAACACAGTTATTAGTGGAGTGTTTCCAGGAATTATGCCACTTACAATATTCCTTATTTTTTATGTCATCGGCCTTGGGGATCCGATGACCTTCACCTAGCCTAATCACTTTTTCAGCCAAAAGGGCGTCAAAAATCTGATCGGCCATCGTTATGTCAAATGTGTAATTTTTTCCTGCCTCGAACGCCATTTTTTTAGCAGCGGTGTTATTATTGACAGGTTTGTTCAAGGCATTACACACAATAGGCCGCTTAGAGACTAGTTCGGCCATGTCGATTTCTGCCTCGAGGTCACAATCTGCTAGATGGACCTCGTAGTTGGGATCTTTGTAATATGTTCCTTTAGAAGAATTCTTCTTCTCCTGTTCATCAAGTAGGATACGCTCGTAACGGGCAGCCCTTGAAGCCAGCTCGAATAAATCACGGAAATCAGTCCCTTCGAACTTTTTGCGAAGCTCGAAAGACATTCCGCCCATAGCCATCTTTGCGTATTCTTCTTCGGGCAATATTGTCTTACATCTGTACTTAGCCTTCCTGAATCGGGCTATATATGTTTCAACGGTCTCTCCCACTAGTTGGAGCATCCTAGACAGATCTGCCAATGATATCTCGGGCTCAGTCCTATAAAACTGCCCATAAAACAATTCCTCCATTGCTGGCCAATTTCGTACTGAATTGGCCGGGAGATTGACATACCACAAAAATGCTATGCCCGTGAGCGAGTTTGGGAACAACCTTAGTTTTAAAGGGTCGTTGTTGCCTGCATGGCCGCACTGCACAATGAATCGGCCTATGTGCTCTACCGTGGTATGCTCACTTTCCCCAGAAAATAGGGTAAAGTTCGGAACTTTATACCCTGGTGGGAAATTAACTTGGTCAATTTCAGGCGGGTAAGGCCGTCGGTATGTCGGCCTCTCCATCCTTCTCATGAACGGGCCATACTCTTCGTGTATGGCCGCCACCAACTCTTTCCTGTTAATAGGCTGCGCAGCGGGTCGGGCATTCACCAAAGGGGGTGGTGATTGCTGTTGGTTGATATTGGCCTGACGAAGCCAAAAATCATCATTATTCCTTTGCCCCCCAGCAGCATTACCTGGGGGCATTTGTTGGCCGATTACCTCTGGGTTACGGCCAATCATTGCAATTACTTCAGGCTGAGCCCCTGTTACCGGGGTTATTAGTGGAGGTGGCAACTGTTGATTATTATTGATCTGGTGGGTCCAAAACCCGCCATTGTTTCTTTGCCCCCCAGTAGTGCGAACTAGAGGTGGTGTACGGTCGAACTGGGTTTCAACACGGCCTCCTGTCTGGACAAAGCTCGACGTTGCCGATCCACTGGGATTGGTGACCATCACGCCACTGGCCGTTTTGTTATGTGATTTGGGCTTCTTGCCCGAGATGTTACCCTCCCTTAGGTTTGGACAGACATAGAGTGGGTCCTTTGGTTTGTCGGACTCAAGCGGCGTGCCAGAGCCCGATCCCGAGCCTGAGGCTGATCCCGAGGCCTTTTGGTTGTTATTGGCCTCAAGAACGGCGTAAAGCTGTTGTATCTGAGCAGCCAGGGCGTCCAGCTTCACGTGGGTAACCCTAGTCTCCATGACCAACTCAGACTGTTCCCGGCGTATATCGGCAGTTTGCCTGACCACATTGTTGAGATCTACCATTGACCCTATCAAGGTATTATAGTCCTGCCTCAAGGGATCAACGGTGGCTCTCATGGTTTTCGAGATTGCTTCGATAGTAACGCCACCGTTGTCCGGAGAATGACCAGTGCTTTCCTCCATAGGTGGGTCAACGGCAGACTCGTCTTGGCCATTTTTGCCCGTCTGCTTATCCCTCTTTGGCGGCATGACTTGACACTATGGGTCCCACCGGGCGTGCCAAAATGTTTGCTAGTAGTTATGCGCGGGCGTGCCAGAACCAAAAGTGGTTCGGTGTGTGCAAACTAATTTCCTATATTCTTGAGTCAGTGATACTCAAGGCTTTCAGATCTGACTTCTAAACTAAACAATTGTGTACGGCGAGTAGGAAAGTACCCTCACCAGAAATCTCTTGGCAGTACTGAAGCGCATAAGCCAAATAGTGTATGAGATTACCAAGTAATCAATCACAAACGATTAATAAAATACAGATTCTATTAATTGTTTGGAAAATATAACCAAAGAACAGATTCAGAACAGGCTCTGATCGTTCGTGAGAATGAAAACAGTAAAAGAAAAATAACAAAAAGAGGGTAGACCTATTTGCTATGAATGCAGAAAGAACACAAAAGTTTGAATTCTTTTGAATGCTGTTGAATGCTTTGTTGAATACTGTTTTCGAGAGTGACGCGGAGTGCCCTTGCAGCTTGGCCTGCCTCCATATTTATAGCGGCCATGATTGAATTCTGATTAGGAAAGGACTCCTTAGCTTGCACCTTAAGCTATGTAATTGATTGGTTAGTTAGCAGAAACCTTCCTTATCTCCCATCCTTGCCTTATCATTATCTTGATTGAAGCAATCCCACCATCTCAGGGATCATCTCGTCTAAATCCAGTTGTTAGTGATAAGATTCTTTCCCAAACGGACTCGGATTTCCCCAAATCTGGAGTGACGTCACAAATGGCAGCTGTCACCAGAACCGCCTTACCTCCATTCCTATCGGCCTCACGATTGTCACCAGAACCGCCTTACCTCCATTCCTATCGGCCTCACGACTGTGACTGAAGACTCATCGGACTCATGTAACGTCTTGTCATGTCTTCATGCCCGACTACATCTTTCCAGGTGCTCACGTCCGATCGGACTCATGTAACCCACCTTTATCACTTTCCGTAGATATGGTGTCCGATCGTCGGTACATTCATGTTCCCTAACTCCCCATCGGGCTCCCGTTCTGACAAATGCCCGATGAAGTCCTCCATTCCCGGCGTCCCAATCGGTCTCCAACGTGTGTCATTGCTCCATTACTTCCACCATTGATGCCCGATAGACCAATGCGGGTCTGATGCTGCCTATCGGGCTCCATCCCATGAAACATCCGGGTTGCCTTCTCTACACTTCTGGTGACGCTTCCCCTAAGATCGATGTCATTACCTACTCCGGACCAACCGGCCTCTGATATGCCCATGCCCGACTATCTCTAGGCCCATATCCCCATATCAATCGGGCTGGAAAACCTTCGGCGGTTTTTAGGTGCAAACACCACCCTTGTAGGGTTATTGTAGCTCTCACCTAATTTTTTTGCAATACCAACTTATACGCACTGTCAACGGATTCTGGGAACGCAGTTTCCTAACAGTGGTATCAGAGCAACGTTGATTCTGCGTATGGGTTGGACGCAACCATGTTGTCCAATAAAACAGATCTTATGCGTGTTTTGATAGATGGATAGAACGTAGAGCTGTGCTAACCCTTGTTTTGCAGTGTTCTTATTCCACTATTATGGTCACTGATTTTGTGTGATTGGATCCCACGATGGTTTTATCCGTGGTTAATTTTGCTGTTTTAATATAGCATGTGAACTCCTTTATGGAGGCATAGGATTTGTGTGTATTGGATCCCACACTTGATTGATGTGTGGTTAATTTACTGCAAAGAAATAGCATGTGAACTCCTTTATGGAGGCATAGGGTTTGTGTAATATATCTCAAGTAAATCCGTGAAGACAGTTCGTGAAGATAGTTTACAAGCAGTTTTAGAAAGCAATCTAGAGGCAATTTCTGGAGGCTATTTCAGAAAACAGTTCTGGAAGGCAGTTGCGTAGTTGCGACATAGAGCTAATCGGGTTCCATGAAGATTTCTTCACAAGAGTTGCAGCTTGACCATAATAGTGGGATTCCTATTTTATTGTGGTTTCCTTATTTCTGTGTGATTGAATGATTATTATTGTTTCATGTTTAATGAATAGGACAACATGGATAATTGTTCCTAGACCTATTTCAGATGTCTAGCTGCATGTTTAATTTATATTAATTTAAAATGATGGACAACTACATGTGTATTTAGAAATAAAACTAATTCCATAATTTGAAAACATAAGTACTTATTTTCTAAAATCATGATAATAGAATAATTTTATTATCTACACATGTGGGTTTCACAAGTAAGGATGAATTAATCCTTGTCAAGTATTCCATTATTTTTTATTAATTAAATTAAACGTTTTTCTAAAAAATTATAACCCTCAAATTTTTTTAAAAATTCTAAGTGGGAGAGGGAATTTATCAAGTATAAATCCCATGGTCTCCATCACTGGTTTGTAGATGTTATGATTAATTTTATGTGATGGCTCTAATGTCATCCTCCCCATCGGATGTAGTTGATCATGGAACCATCAGTACAAACTTCTTTAAAAGAATGTTTTGGGTGATTGTTGGTGTGGGTCACCTCTCCATCAGAGGTGTTCCTCACAGAACTCTTGACCTAGAATTAAGTAATGGTATACACTTAGCTATAAATAATAATATCCTCTCCATCAGAGTCACTGTTATTATTTATAGGACCAAAACAAGTCAGCAGTTTAATTTTATTAGGCAAAGTACATTGCCTGGATAGTAAAATTAAAAGGCAATTGTCTATCTGAACAAATGATGGATAGTATATGGCTTCCCATCGAGTCATACTATTCGCGGTGTATCAGGTTGCTGGTGGATTCCTTTCAAATATGGTAGAGGGAACCAATATTTTCAACTCGAATCCATAGTAAATTTTGCCCAAACGTAATTACTTATGTTATGTGATTCTCAGGCTTTCAAATGGGTACTTTCAATCCACTTGCTGTTATACTTAAAGAAAACAAACTTACTGGACCAAACTATATAGACTGGAAAAGAAATTTGGATATTGTGTTAACTGCTGAAGAGTACAAGTTTGTGCTTACTCAAGAATGTCCTGAGCAACCTGGTGAGGGGGCAACCGCTGAGGAAACCCAGCCTCACAAGAAATGGGTCAAGGCTGATGAGATGGCGCGGTGTTACATTTTGGCATCCATGTCAAATGTTCTGCAACATCAGCATCAGTCAATGATCAGTGCCTATGACATGATGGAGAGCCTCCGAGAGATGTTCGGGGATCAAAGTCGTGCTGCTAGGCAGGTTGCTATGAAAGACTTGATGAACACAACCATGACTGAGGGGACGCCTGTAAGGGATCATGTTCTTAAGATGATATCTCTTCTTAATGAACTAGAGATCCTTGGAGCTGAAATTGACGGGGAAACCCAGGTCGATATCGTACTCCAGTCACTGCTAGCGTCTTTTAATCAATTCCGCCTCAATTACAACATGAATAAATTTAAATATACCTTGGCGGAGCTGCTTAAAGAACTTCAGGCAGCTGAGGGTCTCAACAGAAAGTCAGGGAGTGCTCTTGTATTTGAGAAAGGTTCTACTTCAAAACCGAAAGGCAAGAAGAAAATGAAAAAGGCTCAAAAGAAGGCCGCAGGTCCTCCGCCAATCCAAAGGCCACGAGGACAACCGGGAAAGCCTAAAGGCAAATGTTTTGTTTGCAAGCAGCCAGGACACTGGAAGAAGCAATGTCCAGTTTATCTCGCCAGACAGAACAATCAAGGTAAATCTCATTTACTAGTTGTTGAATCGTGTTTAGCGGTTCGATCTACCGGTACCTGGTGTGTAGATACGGGAGCCACTGATCATGTATGCAATTCTTTGCAGGGGTTCCAGGGAACCAGGCAGCTCAGTGATGGAGAGATTTATCTATATATGGGAAATGCTACGAGAGTAGCAGTAGTTGCAGTAGGAGATCTACATCTTAGTTTTGGTAGAGATAGGAATTTAATATTAAGAAATTGCTTTTATGTACCTTCTATTAGAAGGAATTTAGTTTCAGTTTCTAGTTTAGTAAAGAATGGATATTCAGTTCATTTTAATAAAGTAGTAGTTATTAAAGAAAATAAACGTTTTATTTGTTCTAGTCAATTGGTGGATGATCTTTATATTATAAATCCTATCTCTCCTATACTGCAACTTAATGAATTGAATAACACAAATAGTTTGCCATTTAAGGGAAAAGAACCTTCGAGGATGAACTAAATGCATCTTTGGCACTTACGCCTTGGTCATATTAATTTGAAAAGGATTCAAAGACTGGTTCAAAATGGGCCATTAGGCTCATTGGAAGTGGAGGCACTTCCAGTTTATGAATCCTGCTTGGAAGGTAAAATGACCAAGAGGCCGTTCTCGGCCAAGGGCTATAGAGCTAAAGAGCCGTTGGAACTGGTTCACTCTAATTTGTGTGGTCCTATGACTGTCCAAGCAAGAGGGGGATTTGAGTACTTTATCATTTTCATCGATGATTACTCAAGGTATGGGTACATTTATTTGATGCGGCGTAAGTCTGAATGCTTTGAGAAATTCAAAGACTTCAAGGCTGAAACGGAGAAGCGTCTAGGTAAATGTATCAAGACTACGATCTGATCGTGGTGGAGAGATACCTCTTGGGAGAGTTTAGGGAATACTTATTGGAGCAAGGGATTACATCCCAATTGTCTGCACCACGTATGCCTCAGCAGAACGGTGTGGTAGAAAAAAGGAACAGGACTCTTATGGACATGGTAAGATCTATGATGAGTTATTCGGATTTACCAATTTCCTTTTGGGGACACGCGTTAGAGACAGCCGCATACATTCTAAACTTGGTACCATCTAAGTCAGTACCTACTACTCCCACCGAATTGTGGACTGGGCGAAAGCCTAGTCTGCGGCATGTTCGGATCTGGGGTAGTCCAGCACATGTACTGAAAGGGAACGCAGAAAAGTTGGAATCAAGAACAGAAGTATGTTTCTTTGTTGGGTATCCAAGAGGAACTAAAGGTGGTCTATTTTATAGTCCTAAGGATCAGAAGGTTATTGTTAGTACCAATGCCACATTCTTAGAAGAGGACTATGTTATGGACCACAAGCCCAGAAGCCGTATTGTTCTAGAGGAAATGAGAGGAGAGACACCGACATATACTTCTTTGATACCAACGGCTCGAGAAGAAACACCACATGAAAGAGTTATCGATATTCCATTACCACATCGTAATGGGAGGATTATCGAAACTCGTGTAGATCCCGAACCAACCATTAACACGCAGGTTCCTGAACCAGTACAACGTGTAGATAATGGTGTATTAGGTTCAGAATCTTCACAACGAAATATCAGTGATACACAGACACGGGTTGTGCCTCGTCGTAGTGGGAGGGTTATTATTCAACCTGACCGGTATATGTTCTTGGGAGAGTCTTATGACCGGGTCCCTGATGAACAAGGTATCGATCCCTGTAACTATAATGAAGCACTCCAAGATAAAGATGCAGATCTTTGGAAAAAGGCTATGAAGTCTGAAATGGAGTCCATGTACTCCAATCAAGTCTGGGATCTTGTAGAAGAAGAGAGGAGCAGACGGTAAGGTGGAAACCTTTAAAGCAAGGCTTGTTGCAAAAGGGTTCACTCAAAAAGAAGGAATCGATTATGAGGAAACTTTTTCGCCGGTGGCAATGCTGAAGTCTATCCGGATTCTCTTATCCATTGCTGCACATTTCGATTATGAAATTTGGCAAATGGATGTCAAGATAGCATTTCTAAATGGGAATCTTGACGAGTGCATCTATATGATGCAACCAGACGGGTTCAATGCGAAGGGCCAAGAACACATGTTGTGCAAGCTTAAGAAGTCCATTTATGGACTTAAGCAGGCATCTAGGTCTTGGAATATCCTCTTTGATCAAGCAATCAAGTCTTTTGGTTTTGATCAATGTGCGGATGAATCTTGTGTGTACAAGAAACATGATGGAAGAGTGGTGGTATTCTTAGTACTATATGTGGATGATATCTTGCTAATCGGAAATGATGTGGGGGTATTATTTTCTGTAATGGTATGATTATCCAGTCAATTCGATATGAAGGACTTGGGAGAAGCCGGTCACATCCTAGGGATCAAGCTTATGCGAGATCGCAAGAATAGGATGTTGGGCTTGTCACAAGGCACTTATATTGACAATATTATTGCAAAGTTTAGCATGCAAGATTCCAAGAAGGGATTCTTTCCCTTCAGACATGGAATTATTCTATCTAAGGATCAGTGTCCTAAGACCTGATGAGATTGAGAAGATGAAGGCAGTTCCTTATGCCTCGGCAGTAGGAAGCCTAATGTATGCTATGCTATGTACTAGACCTGACATCTGCTTTGCTGTTGGCATGGTTAGTAGATATCAGTCTAATCTAGGGCAAGAACATTGGACTGCGGTGAAAAATATTCTCAAGTACCTGAAAAGGACTCGAGACTATATGTTAGTTTACCAAGCAGACAGTCTTGTACCCATTGGGTACACAGATTCTGATTTCATGTCAGATAGGGATTCCAGAAAGTCTACCTCAGGATATATGTTTACCCTAGGAGGTAGAGCCATTAGTTGGAGTGAGGTGTGTCACTTCATGGCTTTGAGTCTAAGTGGGAGATTGTTAGGGATATATACTAAAAGCCATGCTTTATGTAGTTGATTTATTATTCATTTAATAAAATCAGTTATTCCATTTTTTATGAGAATCTGTGTGGGAAATGTTTGTATTATATTATTTATTTAATATTATGCATGTGTGTCTCTCATTCTACATAGTAGGTGGTTTGGTGTGTAGAGTTCGGCTTACACACGGAAGATCAGACCACCAAATATTGTATAATGTAAGATTTTGGTTTACAGTCTTAGATGGGATTGGACACACCATCGGTAGGACTGCAGCATGGTGTTGTAGTAGTTTGTCTTGACTGCGGGAAACGGTACAATTTCAACTCACTATGCTGGTACACTTTGTGTATTAAACAGGACCGACTTGGGGCAATTATCTTTATACTGACTTATAAGATAATTAATACCTCATGGCTATTATGAGTGTTTATGCTCTAAATCCTAAGTTAGTTTATAGACATTTGATATTTACACTTTGATCCCTAAAAGGGTGAGATCCTTAAATGGGTTAATATCTCATTGGATTGGGTGACAATATTAATTGTATGGTGGATATTAATTAATGATGGAATCCATGTCTCAATTTTGGGATTGATGATATCCCCTTGAGAAAGCTTATAAGTTTTGATTATGTCAAACCCTGCAGGTGGATTTTGTATCCGACATATCAGATAAGTTAAGCAGAGGATCTCAAGGAATTTTAAGAAATTAATTAAATATGATTGTCAGTAATTATATTTAATTAATGGATATCTGTAATCTTAACATGGGGAGATAATAAGCATTTAATAACATGGAGCTCAAAATATATTTTTTGAGATAAGGGTAGGAGTGCAATTATAATTCTTTAGTGGTATGAATTATAATTTATGGAAATAGGAATATGATTCAGTTCGAATTAGGGTTTCCTAATTCCATAAGGAAGCCTATTCCTTATTGACTTCTTATGGTCCCTATCGTATCCTATATATATGCTGCCTTGGCTCTTCTCTCAGTTTGCATGATTTCATATTCTAAGCTTCCCTTGACCTCCTAGCTTTCTTCTAGAAGGGTTTCCACCAAACCCTAGTCTCTGTGAGCATTCAAGAGACATAGGAGTGAAGATCGCTAGCGTCGGACAACGCTCACTAAAAGAACTTCGGACTGCTCGATACTGATCGAAAATTGCTGAATTTTTTACACAACGTTCCTGACGTCGAGACGGAGCTGCTGTAAAAAATTCAAGTAAATCGGAGATCGTTTAGTCCTCTTGACGAACACATCTTTGTCGGATCAATGTGATCGGGATTGAATCGTCACAGCAATCAAAGAGAGTGTTATAACTGGGATTAGAAAATAGAACGTAAAGAGGGAAGAGCAGAAAACATAAAGGATTTCGAAAAAGCCCACACTCAGTTCGATATTCTGGCAGCAAAGGAATACGGTAGATGATCGTGAGCTGTTATCGAGCCCGTGTTCTCGATTCGTCTACTACAGCAATCCGTTTTTGCAGTTCAAGGTAACCCTAGTTTCCGCCCTTGTAGGGTATTGTAGCTCTCACCTAATTTTTTTGCAATACCAACTTATACGCACTGTCAACGGATTCTGGGAACGCAGTTTCCTAACAGAGACAAAAATGCATCAAACATTAAAATGTGCTTGTTGAAGTCAATGTTTTATTAAAGTTTCACATGTCGGCACCATTTTGGGCCCATTTCATACAACTTTGTGCTTTTGCAATTGAACGGCAAAATAATTATTTTTGGTGAAAAGTAGTCCAAGGTAGCTTTTGGTAAATCACAAATTTTTGTGATGACTCACTGTTTTTTGTGATTAAATCACAGAAGTTGTTGGCCAATGGTTTCATCTTAGCTTTTGAGGTTTCATAATCACTTTTAAACTTCAAAAGTTATTACCAAACACTCTCGTAATAAGAAATTGTATTGGCTTATCTTTTATGGCCTTTTTTATGTGATGAATCAAGATTTTGTCCTGTGGACAGTGGATTTGAATCTCTCCTTACAAGCAGGGGCGGATGCACGTTGGAATAAGAGGAGCCATATGCTCTCTTTAACTTTTTAAAATTACTACTTTATCCAATAAATTTCACATATCATTCATTTTTTCCCTTCACACTGCCCGCCCACCCCCCCCCCCCCCCCCCCCCAACTTTTCAAAACCACTCTTTTACCTTTATATATATTTCATACATTAGTTTTTTTTTTTACCCTATATTTCATACTCTGCCCCTATATTATTATTATTATTATTTTTTTTTAATGAAATGCATATTTGGAATTATAGGTCTGTTATTCAATGAATTTTTTTTTAAAAACAAGATCACGTACATGTCATTATTTAACTAGTATTAAATATTTTTTTCCACTAAATTATCTGTTAGCTTGCGAGAGTGTCACTCTCGAGATTTTGGCAATTGAATATTCGTCCGGATACATGCTCTGCATTGATTATTTAGTTGTCCAAAATTCGGGGTGTAGCATTATATTCCATACATTAGTTATTTTTTCCCCTATATTTCATACTTTGCCACGAAACCCCTGTAAAAGTTTCTGCCCGTGAACAAAACTTCCGATCTGCCCCTACTTACACGTGATATTAAAGATGAGCAAGAGCATGCCCATAGGCCAATGAATTAAGTATTAGAACTTGCAAATATAATAGTAACAAAATTACCGAATTTGTAGTCTCTTAATAAATTTTGGGCCGAGTCGCGGATCTCGCTCTCTTTACGATGTTTTGTAGCTCTGCCCAAAGTGAGCAAGAAGTTCATACTTACCATGCCGTCCCTAGGATAAAACAACCCAGAATCATCTCTGTTTCAGATTCTCTTGCACATTAAGAAACTGGTATACTAAACACCATTCCTGATATAGTTGCTCGGTAACTATAAACTTTATTTTTATTTTATCTACAAAGATACAATACCCAATCCAAGTGATGACCCTATGGAGAGAACGAGGACAGCAATGAGGAACAAGGATATAGGCTCTGTTTGGCCATCTCTTTCTCTCCTCAGAATTTGCCTTGTTGGTTTGTCCAGACAAAGAACCACTGGGACTGTTCATATAGTGGAGTGAGAGACTTTTTTTTTTTACTTTAGACATATCGAAACTTCTGTATATACTCACTTTTTCTTAACTTAGGGTGTATAGATATATATATACACATAGTAGGTATAATCACATTCTTTAAGAGAAATAATAGTGATATTAATCTTTAAGTAATATTAATAATGCTTTAAAAGAATAGAATTTTAGTAATAAATACCTCGAATTGAACTATGTGAATGTAAAACCCATCCCGTTTTTTATTTTGGTCTAAACTCCTACATTAGTGTAATTTATCGACTGCAAGTCCGTTGACCCATTCTACTGACTAACTTCATGACCAAAATACCCCTTAAGACCCTTCCATACTCTCGTCTCCCTTCCTCGTTTCTCACCAAATTGCTCACCACCACCACGACACTCCTGATACCACCATGACACCCAAAGACGCTGATTTTCTCTCTCTCTCTCTCTCTCTCTTTCTCTCTCTCTCTCTCACCACTTTCCCACAATTTCTTGGCATTCTCAATTTCATGGTTCACACCCACACACATATACACATGGTAGATTTGGGGTGAACTATGATCTCACACACAAATACACGTGTATCTATGTATATTTCATGAGGTTAATTAGGTGTTGGTTGTTAAGGGTTTTGTTTTGTATTTGGGTTTATTGTGGATTGATTGTGGTTTTGTTCTCGGTCATTCTATTTTTGTTAGGCATGTTTTGTCGTTGATGTGTTCATGCCTTGGAGCTGTTTGCATCATTGTCTGATAGAGGTGGCTGATGAGTTTTTAGCCAAAGTGATCACACTGACACATGTATCGGCCGCTACATTCCCTTCAGTTCCTCAAGCTTGAGGAGGTTCGAGCTGTATTGGGCCAGTGCATTCCATTTAGTTCCTCAAGCTTGATCTGCCAGAGCTATAGGTGAACTTGAAGATATCTCCAAAGAAAAGGTTAATTTGATTGGCTGCAAAATAGGTGAATGATCTTGTGTTGGTGAGGACACTTGCCTCTACTTCAATGCCCTCAAGTGTCTCCAAGGACCTTATAGCAACTGGTTTGTGGAGAAGATTGGCCATGAAGGTTTGAATAATTTGTTGACGGCATAAGCACATGCTTATGTAATGTTCATTGAAATTCGATCTGACTTTAGTAATTTGTGGGCATTTTGATTCCTACTTAGCAATGTTAGTTGATGTGAAACTTCTTTAAATTTTGTTCGATAAAGTTGTGTGAAATTTGGCATAACTTTTTTTTTTTTTTTTTGAATGAGAAATTTGACATAACTAGTATTTGAAATTTCACATAACTAGCTTTGTGAATTTTACGTAACTTTTGATATGAATTTCACATAACTTTTGTTTATTTTGGGGGCTAACTAAAATGAGTTTGTTTTAGGCTCTATTTGGCAAAAGGCTAACTAAGGTTTTTATGTCACATAACTAGTCATGCAAAAATTTATTTGAACTCTTGTTATGTGAAATTTCACCTAAATAAATATATTTATATATATATACATATTTCTCTCTCTCTCTCTCTCTATATATATATATATTATAAGTGTGTGTGTGTGTGAAACTAAAGTGAGTTTGTTTAGGCGTAGTTTGGTAAGGTTTTTGTGCTTTACTCGTGTTGTGTATTTCACATGACTTTATTCCCCCAATTTTCACATAACCAGTAATGTAAAATTTTCAGACGCTGAAGTAAATTTCACATTACTTTTTCTGTTCACAAATTTTCACAGAACAAGTTTTATGAAATTTTACATAACTTTATCTGTTTACAAATTTCACATAACCAGCTATGGGAAATTTCACATAACTTTTTTTTCCCAGAATTTTATAAAGACAATGGTACTTGTTTGATAGATCTCGTCGAATAGATTCCGAAAATATAAATTAGTTATGTGAAATTTGGAGTAACAACTTATAGCCCGATTTGTAATAGGGTACGTACTCAATCCTACAATCATTATTGGAGTTTCGCACCCCACATCGTCCCCCCCCCCCTCGGGCCCGCCCCTCTCTCTCTCTCTCTCTCTCTCTCTCTCTCTCTCCTCATCCTCCTCCGGGCTCAACACTTATGCCCTTGCATGAGACCAATAAACCAAACCGTCAAAAAAAGTATGTGAACTTAAATAGCTATGTGAAATTTCACTGTAGCTATGTGAAATTTCACAGAACTTTTTTTTTTATATGTTTATGAACTATTAAGTTCTTTCTCCTCTAACAAAGGATCTACTTCTACAAAAAAAAGTTATGTGAAATTTACAAATTTCACATAACTATCTATGAGCATGCGTCTTTTCCAAGTAGTCAAATGTCGTCGTTCAAATTTCACATAACTATTCATGTGAAATTTAAAATTTTCACATACTTTTCTCAATTGAATTATGATGGACTTTGAGTTGGCAATGTGGCTTGGTTGTCACATAATTAACTATTCTTATGTGAAATTTCACACTGAAAAAAGTCGTGTGAAATTTCGCATAACCATTTTGGCAAAACAAAAGTGAGTTAGTTTAGGCTTTGTTTTTAGAGGGGTTTGCGTGCTTTTTTCATTGTGTGAAATTTCACATTGAAAAAAATTGTGTGAAAAAAAAAAGTTGTGTAAAATTTCACTCTGAAAAAAGTTGTGTGAATTTTCACATAAACATTATGAAAAACAAAAGTTGATTGATTTAGGGTTTGTTTAAGAGGATTTTTATTTTTATTTTTGTGTTTTGTTGCTTGTGTGATGGGCAGTGAGTGAAAATTTCACATAACCATTTTTGTGTTCTGCTGCTTGTGTGATGGGCAATGCTTGTTTAAGAGAAAATGCATGTGAGTTTTGGTGAATGGGCAGTTTGGTCAAAAAATCATTTTTTCCCCTAATGTGTATTAACTATAATATACTATGCTTTCTAATTATGTATCCCAAATTGATTCCCTACACATTTGGCAATAGATTTATTGGATTTTCATTGGATGATGAAGTGGTCCCCATCATTAATGAATATGGTCCTACTATCCGGTATGTTGAAAACTAATTTGAGACAAAAAAATTTAGAAAGTGTAGCATTACTCTTTTTTTACTCATTTAGAAAGTTATGTGAAATTTCACATAACTTTTTTAGCGTGAATTTCACATAATTTTTTTTCTTTTTTTTTATTTTATTTTATTTTATTTATTTTTTTTAGCGTGAATTTCACGTAACTTAGAAATGTTCGAACTCCGGTAATGAGCATGGAATTAGCGGTCTAAAGTTGTGGCTCAAATTTAGTATAACGATTTTTTTTTATGACCATTTCATATAACAAGTTTAGTTAAATTTTCACATAACTAGTTATGTGAAAATTTTAAATTTTCTCATACTTTTTATGCTACAATCATTACCGAGATTCACACTCCGCCCCCCCTCTCCGTCCTCGCACTAGGCCCAGATACTTATTGTCTCTTTTATCTTTAGAATCTAGATTGAGAGTTATGGATTTATAAAGTTCAAAAATATTTTTTTGTAAATTAGTTAGAAATGTTCAGGCTCTAAGTAGCAATGTGAAACTTCAAATTTTCAAATAATCATTGTATGGATGAGGGCATTAATCAGAAGAGTTTCAAAATTTTTTCAAAACAGGAAAATTGAAATAAAATTAGTTATGTGAAATTCACATCCTATAATGCTATGCTTCCCAATTTTGTTTCCCAAATTGGTTTGCTACACATATGGCAGTGGGCTCACTGGATTTTCGTTGGAGGATGTTGAAATAGTCCCACCATTATTGAAGGCAGTTCCACTACCCCATGTGTTGAAAACCAGTTTGGGATACAAATTTGGAAAGCATAGCTTTACTCATTTATAAAGTAAAGTGAAATTTCACACAACTTTTTCAGAGTGAATTTCACATAACTTTATTTTTGCAGAATTTTATACCGAAAATGGTACTAGTTTGGTAGATCTCGTTGATTAGATTCTAAAAATATAAATGTCATAAAATCATGATTTGTGGTTTATATATACGATATAGAACAATTGTAAAGTTATGTGAAATTTCACATACTTTTTTTAATGTGAAATTCCATAAACTATTTCTATGAATTCTCACAGATTATTTGAAAATTTCGCACACTGTATTTGATATGTATTCCAACTCCAAGAGGCATATTAAACACATTTCTATGGATATATATCCAACAAATATGATCAAGAGCTAGATATGTCATGTTAAACAAGTGTAAAGCTATTAAAGTTCACAGACTTTCTATGAGAAATTTCTAATAACCATAGTTATGAGAAATTTCACATAGGTTTTTTCTTTAGATTATTATATCGACAATATTGGTATTTGTTTGGTAGATCTCGTTGAATAGATTCTAAAAATGTAGTTTTTGCAATAATAATAATAATAATAATGTATAGATTAAGAGTTATGGACTTTTAAAACTAGCTAATACTTTAAAGAAGCTTGGCATGAGTAACTATACAATATTATTGTTGAAAAGTAAAAGACATTGCACACATACCTCTCCACATATGAGTGTTTTTGTCCAACAAATTGTTAGTGGACTTTTTACTACACATAAAAATGGTTTGGACCTCACGAGAATAAACTTTCACAAAAGTTGTGTGAAATTTCTTATAGTAATTTTGGAGAAAAGTGAGATTACCACTCTCTGTCTCTCTCTCTTTGGAATGAATTTTCATACAGCAAAAAGTTGTGTGAAATTTCACATAACTTTTTTTAAAATTTTTAAAAAAATATTCATGCAACTAATTACATGAAATTTTCAAATGTCACATAGCAATTTCAAATTCCACATAAAAAAATTCCACATAACTAGTTTATGTGAAACTTGAAAATGTTCACATTGTGACGCCCCGCCCCGCCACGGTTCCCGGCGACGGGGTGTCAACCGGCGGAAGTACAACAATAACAATAATAACAATAGGCTTTGACACCAATCGGTAACTCCCCGAGTCCAAGACTCCGAGGGTTACCTATATTAAACGTTCATCATTGGAAAACATTTATAAATCAGAAATCTGGTTTTCATTTGAAATATTCTTTTCTTGAAACAAAACGTTTTCAATATAAGCAGCGGAAAATCAGAGTTAAGCTATCCTTTTATTTAAAAACGGGTGGACTAACATTTGTCCAGTTGAAGCATAACATGTTCTTTGAAACCAAATTTCATTACATTAATTAAACGATAATCCCCACACACGGGGTCTTCAAACTATAGCGGAAGCATTGTCAAGTCTCGGGGCCTTGCCCTTATCAATATCACCTGAAAGAGAGGTTTAATAGTCCATAAGCCAAAAGGCTCGTATAGTCATATAACCGCACAATAACATCTGTTATATATCATGCATGAGTGTAATGAATGCCAATGTCAATGCATGAAAAACCATTTTCATGCCTCTTTAAACACTCACCCTCAATCGTCAATATCATTACCCGGACCATGGGCTTCCCGTCCACGTAGGCCTAGCCTCAAACGTGCGGGACTTTGGGCCTTACGAATTACACGGAGGCCTAGCCTTTACCGTTACGAGGGTTTCTTGCAGCACATCTCGCAATTCGAGTTCCTAGTGGTACCCATCTCACATGCCTACCCACAAATCCGGGATTTCTAACTTTTCAAAACAAGATCCCTCCTAGAGGGTTTTATGCATGGAAGCCTCTAAGGTCTTCCCTTTTTAAAACCTGGAAGCCTCTAAGGTCTTCCCTTTTCAAAAATTGAAAGCCTCTAAGGTCTTTCATCCCAAAATCATTTTCGTGATTTTCGTGTTCATGCTTATGCTTATGAAATGATATGACATATGCGAGCTCTAAGCATCCAGACATATTCAATATTTCATAAGACAGATTATCAAGGCATGCTATCAATTCAAAGCAACACAATAGATATGCTGAAATTATCCAGGTAAACACATAAGGCATAGCAACTCAAATAATCCACTTAAGGCATAGCAGCTCAAGTAAACATGTAAATACACTATTAACATGTTATACAACTTTATTGAGGGTCATACGGAACTACCGTTCACCGAGGATAGACTGAATAATTAATCAGAATAGAAACCGGAACTGCTCAATCTGTTACAAATCTCAATATACAATAATGCGCGTATATTAGTGAGGTACAACACCTCAAAGCATGAGTACAACTACTATTTAAGTAAAGTACAACTCTTAAGGCATAGGGTACAAGGCCCCTTAGCTCATAACAGACATAAGTACAACAAACAGAAGTTTTCACTAAACTGCCCGAGGTCGCGCGCGTGGGCCGCTCGCGCGGGACCTCGCTCGCGCGAGGCCTCGCTCGCGCGGTTCGCTCGCGCGGAGTGTGTTCAGAAGGGTCACGTGTTTAATTAAAAATCGATTTCAAAAATAGCCTGGTCGCGCGCGCGGGCCGCTCGCGCGACCTCTCGCTAGCGCGGGTCGCGCGCGCGAGATGTCACAGTTTCGTCTTCTTCATTCTTTTCTTCCCCTGTTTTGAAATCCAACACTGGTTTTGACCCATTTTGAAAACATAATTAAAACAGTACTTCCAATATACGAATCTCTTCCTTTTTCCGCGTAGATTCCAAATATGAAATCGATTTTTCATGAATCAAAACACAACTCTTAATTTTATCGAAACACCGAATGGTGACAAAACTTTAATTCACCCGTTCGTCGCAACCGTTGCGAATTAGCTTTTGAAATTTGAAATGGAGCCTCGTGGGATCGAGACCTTTCATTTGATATAAAGAAATCAAGATTCTGTGACTGTTTTTCTGTTCGCTATTTTTGGACCCTTAACAATATATATATGAGATATGTATATATATCTATAGTCACAGTTTATACAAACTGAAATTAATAGAGAAGCTTACCCAAATAGAACTTCCTTACAATAATCCAAACTTGAATTAACACCTCCTAGAACAAGACACTGCTTGTATGTGTATAGATAGATCAATATGTGTGTGTGAATGTGTACCCGAGAGAGAGAGAGGTGCTGAGAGATGAAGAGACTGTTGAGTGAATGGGAGAGTAGTGTGATGAGAGAACTTTAGGTGTACATATATAGACTTGTAGTCTTGGTCCCCAAGAACAGTGAACTACAAGCTTCACAAAATACTAATTGCCTACACACGCACACACAGTGCACAACTGCCTTTCTTTGGGCTCAAGTTCTAGAGAGAAACTCTTGTGTGTGTTGAGCTCACGAAATGATACACACACACAGGTAAAATTTGTACTGCCAATAAACCCAAAACTGGTATTATTCGATTAATAAAAAATAGAATAACAGGGTATTACATCCTACCCACCTTAAAAGAAATTTCGTCCGCGAAATTCGCACTCAGATAATCATTAGCACAGAAAACAAATAACTCAAGAAGCAAATAGTTGCGGATATCGATCGCGCATCTCCTTCTCATTCTCCCAAGTAGTCTCCTCAGTACCATGGTGACGCCACAGTACTCGAACCAAACGAATAGTTCTACCACGAAGCACATGCTCCTTAGCTTCCAAAATCTGTACGGGTTGCTCCTCGTAAGACGCATCTTGCTCCAACGGTAAATTAATCCAATCTAAAACATGAGACGGATCAGGTTCATACTTCCGAAGCATCGAGATATGAAATACATTATGAACTTTTGCCAACTGCGGAGGCAAAGCCAACCGATAGGCAACTTCACCCACACGTTCTAAAATATGGAAAGGTCCAATGAAACGAGGTGAAAGCTTCTTATCCTGTCCAAAACGAAGTACACCCCGACGAGGTGAAACTTTGAGAAACACATGATCTCCAACTTCAAAGGACAACGGTCTCCTCTTCTTATCAGCATAACTTTTCTGTCGGCTCTGAGCCGTAAGTATCCTTGCACGAATCAGTTTTATCTTTTCAGTAGTTTCCCTTACTAGATCTGGTCCCAACAGAGACGCTTCTCCAACTTCTGTCCAACATACGGGAGAACGACACGGTCGTCCATAAAGGGCCTCAAACGGTGCCATCTGGATACTCTCTTGATAACTATTGTTATACGCAAACTCGATCAATGGTAGGTGGTCTTCCCAACTACCTTTGAAGTCCATAACACAAGCTCGTAACATATCTTCCAATGTCTGTATAGTACGTTCTGACTGACCATCCGTCTGAGGATGAAAAGCCGTACTCAATCTCAATTCTGTCCCCAAAGCTTTCTGGAGACCTTCCCAAAACAACGAAGTAAACCGCGGATCTCGATCTGACACAATCGAAACAGGGACTCCATGTAATCGAATGATCTCTCGAATATACAAGCGACTAAGGACATCAACCGAATCGGTCAAACGCATTCCCAGAAAATGTGCAGACTTTGTCAAACGATCCACAATGACCCAAACGGCATCATGACCACGTGGTGACCTAGGAAGTGCTGTCACAAAATCCATTGTCACGTGCTCCCACTTCCATTCTGAAACTGGTAATGGTAAAAATAACCCTGCAGGTCTCTGATGTTCGGCTTTCACTTGTTGACAAGTCAAACAACGAGATACAAACTTAGCGACATCGCGCTTCATGCCCTTCCACCAAAACTGACGTCGCAAATTATGGTACATCTTGTTACCTCCCGGATGCATAGCTAATCGTGAATGATGGAATTCCTTCATCACTTGTTCACGAACTGCCAATGGCACAAACAAACGGTCTTTGAACTTCAATCCACGCTCGGAGTCAAAAGTCCAACCTTCTATAACATCACCTCGAAGAATTCGCATACGAAAAGTAGATGCTACCGGATCAGATTGTTGCTCATTTTTTACTTGTTGAATGATCGACGGTTGAGCCATAACAGAATATAATGAAGTACGATCATCAGAGTCGTCAAGCTCAACCTCAAACTCTCCAATCTGATCGAGCATGTTCCATTCCTGAATGGCCAGACAAGCCAATGAACCTCGTGACTTGCGACTCAGCGCATCGGCCACTACATTCGCCTTCCCTGGATGATACTGTAGTTCGAAGTCATAATCCTCTAAGTATTCCATCCATCGACGTTGTCGAAGATTCAAATTGCGTTGAGTAAAGATATACTTCAAGCTCTTGTGGTCTGAAAAGACATCAAATCGTTCTCCATATAAGTAATGACGCCATGATTTTAAGGCAAACACAACTGCAGCAAGCTCTAAATCATGAGTTGGATAATTTTTCTCATGAGGTTTCAACTGGCGAGAACCATAGGCAACAACTTTGCCTCCTTGCATAAGCACACACCCCAAACCAAGAAGTGAAGCATCACAATAAACTGCGTAGTCAACACCACGCTCCGGAATAATCAAAACCGGTGCAGAAGTCAATTGAGTCTTTAGAAGCTGAAAAGCTTTCTCACACTCCTCAGTCCAAATGAATTTTACCCCTTTACGCGTAAGCTTAGTCAAAGGTGAAGCAATACGAGAAAAGTCCTTTACAAAGCGACGGTAATAGCCTGCTAAACCCAAGAAACTACGTACCTCAAATACGTTCTTAGGTGGCTGCCAATCCATAACAGATTCAATCTTTGATGAATCAACTGACACTCCATCTCTCGAGACAACGTGTCCTAAAAATTTTACTTCTGTCAACCAAAAATCACATTTAGATAATTTACCGAACAATCGGTGGGTACGCAATACTTGTAGGACAATCCTCAAGTGTTCCTCATGAAGTTCCTTAGAGGAAGAGTAGATAAGAATGTCATCAATAAATACAATCACGAACTTGTCCAAATAATCGTGAAATACTCGCTGCATAAGATCCATAAATGCTGCTGGAGCATTGGTCAATCCGAATGGCATAACCATAAACTCAAAATGTCCATATCGGGACCTAAAAGCTGTCTTCGAGATGTCTGACTCTCGAATACGGAGTTGATGATAACCCGATCTCAGATCAATCTTGGAGAAACAAGTGGAACCTTTGAGTTGATCAAACAAGTCATCGATTCTAGGAAGTGGATACTTATTCTTGATTGTCACATGATTGAGTTTTCGATAATCGATACACAATCTCAACGTTCCATCCTTCTTCTTAACAAAGAGAACAGGAGCTCCCCACGGGGATACACTCGGGCGAATAAAACCCTTACTCTGGAGATCTTCCAACTGAATTTTCAACTCCTTCAATTCTGCTGGTGCCATACGATATGGCGGAATAGAAATAGGCGAAGTGCCTGGCACAAGATCGATTGCAAAATCGATAGCACGAACGGGTGGCAATTCTGATAAGTCTTCTGGAAAGACGTCAGGAAAGTCACAAACAACGGGTGGCAATTCCACAAGAGGAGTGCCCCTCTCCATGCCCAATAAACTAGCCAGAGTTCCAAGAGAAGAAAATAAACTACTCCGTGAAAACAACGAGGGTAGCGGCAAATCCAACTGATCACCCTCGAATCTACAGTTGTCTCCCTCAGGAGTGAAAAGAGTAACCCGACGCTTAAAACAATCTATTATAGCCCGATACTCGACCAACCAGTCCATTCTAAAGATGACATCGAATCCTAGATTCGGCATAACAATCAAATCGACACTCAATTGCTGGTCTGCTATCAAAAGCATACAGCTACGGCAAACATGATTCAAATGAATAACACCTCCAACTGGAGTATCAACAGATAAAACA
The DNA here is from genome assembly GCA_033977485.1 of Hydrangea macrophylla. Lineage (NCBI taxonomy): Eukaryota > Viridiplantae > Streptophyta > Magnoliopsida > Cornales > Hydrangeaceae > Hydrangea > Hydrangea macrophylla. The sequence goes on along the minus strand of CM066984.1, from coordinate 77,401,471 downwards.
TGCTCTAAGCATTCTATCTCTAACCCTAATACTGATGCGAATGCTGATGAGATGAATGAGTGTGATGCACCAGTGTCAAACAATATAGATGCCCAAGAGTTAAACAATGGAACGATACCTCGGATCACAGACGGTCCGGCATTTCCAGAAACATGATAAGCAGATGACATAGGCAAAGCAAAATTCCTTCCTTTGGGTTCTTGGTGTTGTTGTGGCTGAAAACTACCCCGGTTTTCTGTCCTCTGATAATTACCTTGATTACCTCTGTTCTGGTAGGGTTTCACGCTCTGAGCGGATACTGCCTGAGATGGTGGATAATACGGTGTTGAACCAATCGACTGAGAATTCTTGGGGGGTGGTTGAGGACAAAACTTGATGAAATGATTTGGATCACCACATCGGAGACAAACTTTCTCCCCAGCGGCATTCACACCTCGCTGTAACCCTGATTGTTGAGAACTTTGATAAGAAGATCTCTGTTGTGAATATGATCGTTGTTGTTGCTGTTGAGGAGGTTGGGACTGAAATTGAGACCTAGTCTCTGTCTTAGCTTTCTTAGACAGACCAGTGCTCTTGGCTGGAGTAATGATCTCCCTGGCCCTTTTCAGATCCAAATCTACACTTTCAACACCCAACGCCCTTGTCAAAGTATCAGCATAAGTGGTGATAGGCGTGCTAGCCAGACTTTTCCGAATGTAGGGTCGAAGACCAGAGGCAAAACGTGTAGCCTTGAAATGATCACTCATCAACTGCTCTTGAGCAAAACGAGCCAAGGTGGAAAACATTGTAGCATATTCTGTCACTGACATATCTCCTTGTTGAAGGGTAAAGAACTCAGTTCTCTTTGCGTCCCTCTGTACTTCTGGGAAGTAGTTATCGAGGAAAAGATCCTTAAATGACTTCCAAGTCATGCCAGCAAGTGGATGAACACTCACGGTACAATCCCACCAATGGGTAGCTTCTCCAGAAAATAAGTACGTAGCCAACTTGATGCGGAGAGCATCCTCATGAAGATCAATGAATTCAAATATCTTTGTGATATGCTGAAGCCAATCCTCTGCAGCCATCAGGTCAGAGCTACCAGAGAACTGTGGCGGCTTCCTAGCATCGAAATCTTTGGTAATCAGCCGCTCCCGAGCTCTAGCGGGATTTGTCTCACCTCTCGGAGCACGAGGGGGAGGGGGAGGAGGCGGCATAGCATCTTTGACTGCCCTTGCAATTACATCGGCAACATTCTGTAACCCTTGCGGTCCATCAGGAATATCAACCGGTCCTGTGGAAGCTTCAGACTCAAATGCAACATCATGCGCGTGACCTCGACCACGACCACGACCACGACCTCGACCTCGACCACGGCCTTGACCTTGATCACGACCTCTCCCTGGACCACGTCCTCGAGCACGACCTCGACCTCGGCCTCTAACTGGTACCGACGTAGCCGATATCTGCTCGTCAGCCTCAAGCTCAAAACTGCGACTCTCACGACGCGGCGTCATAACTATAACAAGATCGAATCGAGCAAACGAATCACACAACATGATCTAATCATGAAGTGCAATCGACAATACACGTATATGTCAAGTAAGTAGTTAACGTTTCAAGTTACCAAGTAACAAGTTAACACATATCAATTCATACGTAGTTTATCCACTAATCATGTCTAACATGTCAACAAAACTAAACAAGTGAGCACATAACCCAGCGTACAAAGTATTCGACCCGGTTATGCTCTGATACCATTCTGTGACGCCCCGCCCCGCCACGGTTCCCGGCGACGGGGTGTCAACCGGCGGAAGTACAACAATAACAATAATAACAATAGGCTTTGACACCAATCGGTAACTCCCCGAGTCCAAGACTCTGAGGGTTACCTATATTAAACGTTCATCATTGGAAAACATTTATAAATCAGAAATCTGGTTTTCATTTGAAACATTCTTTTCTTGAAACAAAACGTTTTCAATATAAGCAGCGGAAAATCAGAGTTAAGCTATCCTTTTATTTAAAAACGGGTGGACTAACATTTGTCCAGTTGAAGCATAACATGTTCTTTGAAACCAAATTTCATTACATTAATTAAACGATAATCCCCACACACGGGGTCTTCAAACTATAGCGGAAGCATTGTCAAGTCTCGGGGCCTTGCCCTTATCTATATCACCTGAAAGAGAGGTTTAATAGTCCATAAGCCAAAAGGCTCGTATAGTCATATAACCGCACAATAACATCTGTTATATATCATGCATGAGTGTAATGAATGCCAATGTCAATGCATGAAAAACCATTTTCATGCCTCTTTAAACACTCACCCTCAATCGTCAATATCATTACCCGGACCATGGGCTTCCCGTCCACGTAGGCCTAGCCTCAAACGTGCGGGACTTTGGGCCTTACGAATTACACGGAGGCCTAGCCTTTACCGTTACGAGGGTTTCTTGCAGCACATCTCGCAATTCGAGTTCCTAGTGGTACCCATCTCACATGCCTACCCACAAATCCGGGATTTCTAACTTTTCAAAACAAGATCCCTCCTAGAGGGTTTTATGCATGGAAGCCTCTAAGGTCTTCCCTTTTTAAAACCTGGAAGCCTCTAAGGTCTTCCCTTTTCAAAAATTGAAAGCCTTTAAGGTCTTTCATCCCAAAATCATTTTCGTGATTTTCGTGTTCATGCTTATGCTTATGAAATGATATGACATATGCGAGCTCTAAGCATCCAGACATATTCAATATTTCATAAGACAGATTATCAAGGCATGCTATCAATTCAAAGCAACACAATAGACATGCTGAAATTATCCAGGTAAACACATAAGGCATAGCAACTCAAATAATCCACTTAAGGCATAGCAGCTCAAGTAAACATGTAAATACACTATTAACATGTTATACAACTTTATTGAGGGTCATACGGAACTACCGTTCACCGAGGATAGACTGAATAATTAATCAGAATAGAAACCGGAACTGCTCAATCTGTTACAAATCTCAATATACAATAATGCGCGTATATTAGTGAGGTACAACACCTCAAAGCATGAGTACAACTACTATTTAAGTAAAGTACAACTCTTAAAGCATAGGGTACAAGGCCCCTTAGCTCATAACAGACATAAGTACAACAAACAGTAGTTTTCACTAAACTGCCCGAGGTCGCGCGCGCGGGCCGCTCGCGCGAGGCCTCGCTCGCGCGGTTCGCTCGCGCGGAGTGTGTTCAGAAGGGTCACGTGTTTAATTAAAAATAGATTTCAAAAATAGCCTGGTCGCGCGCGCGGGCCGCTAGCGCGACCTCTCGCTCGCGCGGGTCGCGCGCGCGAGATGTCACAGTTTCGTCTTCTTCATTCTTTTCTTCCCCTGTTTTGAAATCCAACACTGGTTTTGACCCATTTTGAAAACATAATTAAAATATTACTTCCAATATACGAATCTCTTCCTTTTTCCGCGTAGATTCCAAATATGAAATCGATTTTTCATGAATCAAAACACAACTCTTAATTTTATCGAAACACCGAATGGTGACAAAACTTTAATTCACCCGTTCGTCGCAACCGTTGCGAATTAGCTTTTGAAATTTGAAATGGAACCTCGTGGGATCGAGACCTTTCATTTGATATAAAGAAATCAAGATTCTGTGACTGTTTTTCTGTTCGCTATTTTTGGACCCTTAACAATATATATATGAGATATGTATATATATCTATAGTCACAGTTTATACAAACTGAAATTAATAGAGAAGCTTACCCAAATAGAACTTCCTTACAATAATCCAAACTTGAATTAACACCTCCTAGAACAAGACACTGCTTGTATGTGTATAGATAGATCAATATGTGTGTGTGAATGTGTACCCGAGAGAGAGAGAGGTGCTGAGAGATGAAGAGACTGTTGAGTGAATGGGAGAGTAGTGTGATGAGAGAACTTTAGGTGTACATATATAGACTTGTAGTCTTGGTCCCCAAGAACAGTGAACTACAAGCTTCACAAAATACTAATTGCCTACACACGCACACACAGTGCACAACTGCCTTTCTTTGGGCTCAAGTTCTAGAGAGAAACTCTTGTGTGTGTTGAGCTCACGCAATGATACACACACACAGGTAAAATTTGTACTGCCAATAAACCCAAAACTGGTATTATTCGATTAATAAAAAATAGAATAACGGGGTATTACACACATAATCTTTGCTTGGATGGGGCATTAATCAGAAGAGTTTTGCAAAAGTTATGTGAAATTTCACGTAACTATTTTGCAGACTTTATTATGTCAAATTTCACAGACTTTTTATTCTGCATGATTTCATATCAACAATGGTACTCATTTGATAAATCTTGCCAAGTAGCTTTTAAAATTTTAAATTTTATAAAAAGATAGTTTGTGTATTGAAAATTATGGCTTTTTATAGTTTGATAGAAATTTGAGGGATTTTCTGTATAACATTTAAAAGTCAGTCTATTACTTTTTCAAAAATAAAAAAATATCATCTTTTTTTTTTTTGTAAAACTAAGAAAGGCTTCAAATTTTACATGACGTTTGGAGCAACTCTTGATAACGTTGGGAGGATTGGAGTAATTTTTCAGCACACAAAAAGCAACTCGGGTGCAACTCATCACAATGTTTAGAGCAATCTTCACAATGTTATGGTACAATTTCACAGCGTTGAAAATATAAAATAGACCAAAACACAAAATAACTATTCAAAGGTTGATATTTTTTAAATTTTCTTGATGATTTTTAATTATTTTGTTATGATTTTTAATTATTTTTTAATTCTAAAAAATAGAAGACTTACTTTTAAATTTCATACAAAAAGTTGATTGAAAAGTAAATATACCAAAAATTTTACAAGGTTAGGACAATGTTTATACACGTGGCATATGCATGTGCGGTGTAGTTTACGTTTACGGGTTAGGACAATGCACAATCCGCTAAGGCTATTCTCGTCAAAAAAAAATTCGTTGGGCATTTCATTGAAGTAGTTTACGGGTTGGAGCAATACCATAAAAAGTAATTAATTTATGACCTTTCACTAAAAGCCCCTTAAAAGAAATGCAGTTTTGTTTACTTTGTAACCTTTGTAACCACTGCCACTCAATAATACTAGAATAAACGTGTAGCTAAACAAGAAATTTACTATAGAATCATTATTTCAGTTACATACCATAAACATAGTATTTATTACATATTTTATAACCTTTGGAACTATAAGGCGTACACTTTTAATTTCCAATTATGAAAATAGTACTTTATTAAAATATCAACTTTAAGTTGGCAATGCAGTTGGCATTTATGATGAAGAGAGTTAGCAAGAGACATAGAATGCAACAAAGTTGAATGCCAGCTATTCTTCACATGAAGTTAGAGAGCACTGTTTACTACAAACTAATGAGAGAACATCCCTTTGATGTATCAGAACCTAACAGTTGTATTAATGAGTTGTTCTAAGTTTTTAACATTTATACATATAGAGACAAGACATATAAAATCATCACACATGTGTACAGTGTACTCTTCTTTATTAATACAATTACAATCAAACTCCTTTTCATTTTCATTTTATTTTTAAATAAAAAAAAGTGTCACACACTCACACACACACATATATATATATATATATTGGTGAATTAAAGAGCATCATCATTTTATCTAAATAAGATTCCGATTGACTTGGCTTTGAAAGTATTAAGTAAGAGGAATATTTTTTAAAAGATATTGATTGAAGTTTTTTAACAATGTCATTTTTTAGCTTAAAAAAGAATTAGACTTTTCAAAAGCTGCGAAAATGTTAATCCAAACGGTCACAAATTTTTAAACAATATATCACTTATACTATGTTTGATAGGAGGGATGGGAGTATAGAAGAAAGGGATGGAAGAGGTATTCCTAAGAAAGGAATGAGTTCTTCCCTGGTGCCTCCTTAGTTGTGTTTACTAAATAAGAGAAAATAATTAAGGAATGTATGGAATATCGTGAATTTTATTGTTGTATCCCTCCATAACAAAACGATTAGATTTGATTGAAGGACCAAAAAGTCCATAAAGAAAGAAACTTTTTTCTCTCTCAATCCATGCACAATCAAAGAGTGACAAAAGGTGGGCCTGGAAGGATGCTTCTTCTCTCCTCCCTTCCCTCTGTCCGCTCTTTCACTCTACCAAATAAGAAATTTAATCTTCTTATCTTCACTCTTTCCTACCCCCATTCCTTCCTTTCATCCCTTCTTCCATCACACTAAACACAGTGTTAAGGATTGTTAGCTACAAAAAAAATTATCCCAAACAGGCTTTAAAACGAATGTACCATAGCCATAATCTGACATATATGATCATAAACAAGTAAATTTCAACAGAACAAAGAGCAGATAGTTTCATCGGGGATTGGGGAGGTTTGTAGTATAACTAACACTACACCATATGGCCCGATTTGTAATGGGAATATTCATTACAAAAAGTATTAGTAATGGATATACCCGTTACAATTTTGGCATTGCAAATTTTTAACGGATTTTTGTAACGGATAAATCCGTTACAAATTAGTAACGGATGTACCCGTAACTAATTTAATTTTAGTAATGGATATATCCGGTAGGAATATGTTTAGTAACGGATAGCTATCCAACTTTATTATTTTTTGAAAAAATTACTAACGGTTTGTTATGAATTAGTAACGGTTATATCCGTTACTAATTTCCAAAATGCATAAAATTAGTAGCGGATTTATCCTTTACAAATTTTAATAAAATATAAAAAATATAATTAATTTATATGCTTTCTAATTTTTAATTGCACCTAATTAACAAGCACATTAATTCATACCAAGCACAACAATAATAAGCTCAATATTTACCGAACACAACAAAATTATTCTATAGTAATCGTAGCAACAAAATCGTCCATACATGTATAACCAACAAGATCTCACTACACCAATCTAACCATGTTTGAAGTTTAATAACACTAATCAATCTCATAACACTCGACACTTAGAAAACAAAAATTCTCATGTATCATTCCTCCTAATATCACATATGGTGTTGGAAGGAATTGACCAATCAATCATCTTCTTCAACAACCTTGGTGCCTAGGCCCTTGAGCTCTTGTAGAGCTTCTATAGCATCTTCATCATCATTCCTCTAACGAGCAATGCAAACTCTTACCCGCCTTGGGATACTACAGATACCCCTACTCCAAATGTACTTGTTAAGCTTCACATGCACTCTCACATCCTTTGTCGCGACCAATGGATTTTTGTGCGAATTTTTTTATCTCCTGTATGGAATTTGAAGCCTTCTTCTTGAATGTGCTATTATTCAAAATAATAGTTCAACTATGGATCACACTCCTGTCAACACAAATAAACAACAGATGAGTCGAGATTTAAATAAATATCCTTGGCTTTTTTTCTATTCTCATTTTTCCCTTTATGGGCCTAGGTACTCTTAAGAGAGTTAAGTTTAATACAATGACTCATTGCCAAATAAATGTAATTATGCAAATTAAACTAGCAGTAAAAGAACCTAATAATAAATGTAAAATAGGACTCTACTTATGTCATAGCCCGGTCTCACAATAGCAGAACCAAAGCCAGTCGCACGCCACCGAGGCTCGTTTAATTCATTGACGTTCCCAAAAGATTTAGTTTTAAGAATACGCATCGGAACAAACAACAGTAGAAACCACGTTTCTAGACCACAAAAGTTTTTCCCAATTGAAAACACTTTAAGAAACACTCCTTTCGAAAACAGCAATCTAGTCGACTGATCAAATGTCCAGTCGGATGGAAATGCAAGATACAGAGAGCGCAAAACCTTAGCAGCCCGTCCAGTCGACTGCCTCCCATGTTCAGTCGACTGAGGCTTCAAATCTTCAATCAACTAGGACGGTCCGGTAGACTGAAGTCCAGTCCTTGCAAAAAATATCTGATTTGGAACCAAGACCCAGTCAACTGTGTCAGGGACCCAGTCGACTGCTTTTCAATAAATGATGCAGTGAGTTGTTGAAAAAGAGGCTCCAATCGACAATTTTCATAAACCATTCGACGGTTTTATAGCAGCAGGGCATTCTGCTGGAATTTCCAAGTTTAAAAGCTTTCTGAATACATTCAGGGACCTAATGCACACTCCAAACTCACGCCAAAAAGATTCTAACTGAGATTTAACCTTACTAAAACATAATTATACAAGATTACTATCTATTACAACATTACGAATCTGTTCTGCGATTCCAAGTTAAACATAGCCAAAAAGTCATAAAATCCTTATTACAACATTTCTAATTCAAAACTACAAGATAGGCATGATAAGTCACCTTCTACAAGAACTCTCAAACCCACGAGCTCACTTCTGCGATTGCTCGCTAGTATTAACACTTGAAATGGTTATTTGAATAACCACACATATTCGATTTGTTTAAGCTAACCCTTAGTGAATAAATCAACATTGCACTAACACATGCTTTTCATACAAAACATTTCACTGTACAATTAGGCCTACTTATCAATATCGATGCCCAATATGAACTACACACTATATAGCTATGAACTAACACATGCTTTTCATACAAAATATGAATTCACTTCAAGAATCATTCCAAAACACACAGTTGAATCACTCACCTTCGATTTGCGCTCTTAAAATACGTTCCAAAGAAAGCTCGAGCACAAAGTACGTACAGAAGTTCGTTTAGTACAATTCCTATCGATCAAAAATCCAATAATCAAATTTTTATGAAAATTCTAGAAAATGAGTTTTCGGAAAACTTATCCAAATGAGTCCTAATAGATATCAAAACGACGGCCTTACCTCGAAGAGTTCAAATATGAAATCTGGGGAAAAACAAACAGACGAACGGTCGTCGATTAGCGTCGAGAAGTCCGAAGCTTCAAAATCCCCCTTTGGCCTCCTTCTTGATTTAGGTTAGAAAAGTTTATAAAAATATCTAAGCCATCTCTATCTATATATAGGCAACACTTTTGAAAATTGTGTTTACCTCCCCACAAGTTCTCAAAACTCCTAATAATTCCTTGAAACTTCCTACACAGCTAATTCGTAGCTTCACGAGTGAAAACTAAAAATTATAAAAGTTTTCGAATAAGTTCCGTTTGGTTGCTAAAACGCGATTTCACATGATTTTATGAAATTGCTAATTAGTCTACCAATTATGCAGTGTGTTAATTCGACCTCACAAGGATACTAAAATTAACATCAGAAATATATTCTAAGTCAGAAAATAATACAGATAGTGAAATACACAGGTAAACATTTATTTCCAGATAAACAATTAAGGTATTCCACAATGACCGTCTCGATCTCGAAGAGACGTCACAACATCAAAACACTCATTCTACACAGTCTCAGAGGGTTCTCTTACACAGATACCTAAATCGACTCGTGAGTCACAACTCACTCTCACATGTGCCACAAATGCACAACACGTCACATTATCATGCATGACAATGTAATAAATGCAACATCACGCATACGGGTGTTATAATACTCTCCCCCTTAAAAGAAGTTTGTCCCCAAACTTGTACCTTATGTATCGAAAAGGTGCGGATAGTGAGTATGCATCTCATCTTCTATCTCCCATGCCATCTCTTCCATTTTTTGGCTACTGATCAGGGACGAATAGTTCCCGTTTATAGTCCTGAAGATACGCTTTATTAACCCACTTCTTTTAGTTATTAAATATTTTTAATAAGCATTATACATTTTGTAGGTTTTGGACCTTTAATGTGAAAATACAGTAAAATTCAATGATTAGTGGATTTAGAAGACATTTTGTGCTCAAAAGGTGATTCCAGTGAAAGTTGGAGACAGTAGCAGCCTCGGTAAATTGTATTTTTAACAAGGAAGAATTTGGATTTGAAAATTTTCTCCAGAGATTAAAATGTAGATCTTCGAGTTGCGGACGCGTGGCTGCAAACTGCGAGTTAATCCGAGTTCTAAGCAAAAAGTTGTCATAATTCTACGAAAGTTGCGCAGTGTAGTGAAAAGTACCTCGCGCGAGTGGGCTGCACGAGCGATCTGTGAGAAAAAAAACCAAAAATGCATATTTCGTCAAATTATAGTACCCAGAGAATGTGGTTTGTGCATACGACGTCCAGAAACGGAAATACGATAGTTTTAGTGCGATTATTCTTAGAAAAGCCTCCGAATCCTTCCAAAATCTATATAAATCCTATTCTAAATAAATTTTGGGGTTACACAACACTATACACATCCTTTTACAACTAAAACTTCAGCCATTGAAGAGGGGAAAAGTAAGGAGAAGAAGAAGAATATCAAGGATTCCCATGGCCTCCTCGATCAAACTCATGCCAATCTTCGATTCTATGGCCGCCTAGACCTATATCTAGGGTTTCAATGAAACCCTAACAAAGTAATAGGGTGTTATTTATGTTTTTCTTTTAGATTTATTATGTATGGATGATGATTACATGTTTCGAGAATTTTGAATAATAAAATCGTACTTCTATTGATTAAATCGTTACTTTAAAAGTTTATTCTTGTCTTAAATCTATTTCGAATGTGATGTACTCAATGATTTATATTTGCTATGCTTGTATAAATTATTTACATGTAATGGTGCTTATTTGAATTGTGATATCAAGTAGTCGAATAGTTCATGCCTAGGGAAGACGGAGTGTGCCGCAACCCTAATTTAGTGTGAGACACTCCGTGCCAACTGAAGATGAATTATGTTGATGCTTGAATCGTAGTTATCTTCTTGACGGAGGAATTGGGCTTGGAGCTACAATTCCCCATTATCATCCAACGTAATGATCTAATTGCATGCATAGATACCCTTATTATGAAGCTAGTGGTGGATTTGCAATCCTAGGTTCAATACACATATTTATCAAAACAACTTTTAATCGTTTTCATTGTTATATTTATTTCCTTAGTTTCTTAGTTTAATTAAAATCAAAATTCTGTTTTCTTAATTAACTAGGTTCAGGTTTTAAAATTAGAGTGCTTTAGTATTTCAATCTCTGTGGGTTCAACCTTTACTTCCACACTACAAATCTTTTAAAGTAGAGTATACTTTTATATCTTGATTTTGACAAGATCAGCTATGCCATAACACTCTCACCTTCGATATCACTTTATTTCGTAAGACTTGATCCTTCCGATCCAAGATCTCTGCCGGATACGCAACATACGTCAAATCACTTTGAATCTCCTGCGGCGTCGGAGTCATCACTTGATCTCTATCTTCCGCCAAATGTTTTCGTAACAACGACAAATGGAACACGTTATGAACTTGAGCATACTCACTTGGAAAGTCCAATCGATACGCTACGGGTCCAACTCTCCCAATGATTTCAAAAGGTCCTACATATCTCGGGTTGAGTTTCCCGTATCTCCCAAATCTAGTAATCCCCTTTGAAGGTGACACCTTCAAATACACCGAATCTCCCACATCGAATTCCAATAGTCGCTTGCGCATGTCGGCATAACTCTTATATCTACTCTGAGCTGTCAGTAACCATTGTCTATTTACCTGTATCTTATCCATCGTCTCTTGAACAATTTTTGGCCCTTCAATCATTCTTTCTCCTACCTCTGTCCAACTAATCGGTGAACGACATACACGACCATACAAAGCTTCATAAGGAGCCATTCCAATACTTGACTGAAAACTGTTGTTATATTCAAACTCAATCAACGGCAAGTGGTCTTCCCAATCACCCTAAAATCAAGTACACATAAACGAAGCATGTCTTCTAAGATCTAGATTACTCGTTTCGATTGACCATCGGTCTAAGGGTGAAAAGCAGTACTAAAATGTAATTTGGTACCCATTGCTTCTTGCAACCCTCCAAAACTTCGATACAAAACTATTATCTCTATCCGAAATAATAGAAACTGGAATACCATGTAATCTCACAATCTCGCGGATATATAACTTAGCTAAAATCTTCGGCTTAGTTGTTCGAAGTAGTAGGAAGTGCGACGACTTCGTCAAACGGTCAATAGTCACCCAGATAACAGTATTCGATTTCTTATACCTCGGAAATCCACTAACAAAATCCATAGTAATGTGTTCTCATTTCCATTTAGTTGGTGTTCGGCCTTCACTTGTTGACAACGCGTACATCGTAAAATATAACGTGCTATTTCTCTCTTCATTCCCAGCCACCAATAAACATGTCTCAAGTTTCTATACATCATGGTGCTTCCCAGATGAATAGTGTACTTCGTATTGTGTGCTTCCTCTAGGATGTTCCATTTCAACTCTTTCTCGTTAGGTACACAAATTCTAAACCTTAATCTCAAAACATTGTTCTCAAAAGTGAATCCCGGTTGTTTACCCATCGGAATCTCATCACAAATCTGCTTCAAAGTCACATCTTCAAGTTGTTTCTCCGTGATCTTGTGAATCAAGAGTGGTTGTGCCACAATCGTTGACATCAAGCCACTTTCAATCCTTGGAATCACTTCAAGTTCCAAATTCTCTATATCTTGAGTCAATTCTCGTTGAGAAGTCAAGTCTGATGCCACATTGGTTGGTGTCTTATGACTAAGAGCATTGACGACTACATTCGCCTTGCCCGGATGATATTGAATTGACAAATCATAGTCCTTCATCAACTCTAACCATCTCCTTTGCCTCATGTTCAAATCTCATTGCGTGAACAAATATTTCAAATTCTTATGATCCATATAGATCTCACATTTCTCCCCGTATAGGTAATGACGCCAAATTTTCAATGCAAAAATCACGGCGGCCAACTCTAGATCATGTGTTGGATAGTTCTTCTCGTGCGGTCTAAGTTGTCTCAACGCATATGCAATGACCTTGTCACCTTGCATAAGAACGCAACCTAAACCTCTATATGAAGCATCACTGTAAATAATAAACCCTTCAGTCCCCGTCGAAACAACAAATATTGGTGCCTTCACTAGTCGACTCTTCAATTCTTGAAAACTTTCCTCGCATTTCGGACTCCATACTAAAGTAACATCTTTCCTCATCAACTGTGTCATCGACATTGCTATACGCGAAAAGTCTTTTACAAACCTTCGATAATAACCAGCTAATCCTAGGAAACTTTGAATCTCTGTCACATTCGTCATTCTCAACCAATTGGTAACTGCTTCTCTCTTCTGAGAATCTACAGAAATTCTTTTCACTGATACTATATGTTCAAGAAAAGCAATCTCCGTCAACCAAAATTCACACTTCTTCAATTTCCCAAATAATTGTTTCTCGCATAGTCGGTGTAAAGGTAATCGCAGATGGTGTTTGTGATCTTCAACTCTTTTGTAATAGATTAGAATGTTATCTATACAATGACAAACTCATCTTTGAAAACACGATTCATCAAGTCCATGAAAGTTGCTGGTGCGTTAGTCACCCCAAACATCATTACCAAAAATTTAAAGTGACCATATCTAGTCCTGAAAGCTGTCTTCTCAATGTCTTCCTCCTTGACTTTCAACTGGTGGTAACCCGATCTTGAGTCGATCTTCGAGGATACCTGAGCTCCTTGCAATTGATCAAACAAGTCATTTATTCGTGACAACAGATATTTGTTCTTGTCGGTCAACTTATTCAACTCTCGATATTCGATGAACATACGTATTGTCCCATCCTTCTTCTTCGCAAACAAGACTGGAGCTCCCCATGGCGAAACACTAGGTCAGATAAAACCCTTCTCAAGCAGCTCCTGTAATTGAACTTTTAATTCTTTCAACTCTACCGATGACATTCGGTACGGTGCTTTGGATACCAGTTGTGACCTTGGTACTACTTCTATTGTGTACTCAAGCTCTCTTTCAATCAATACGCCGGGTAACACATTGGGAAACACATCTGGAAATTCTCGAACTATTGGAATGTCTTCTACTAGTGGTCCAAGAACTCGTGTGTCGACAATCGAACATAAGAAACTCTAGCAACCTTTCTTCAATATCTTACTTGCTTGAATCGTCGATATTAAGTATGGCGGTACGATCACACTCTTACCTTGGAATGTAAATTCTTCTTGACTTGGCAGATAGAAACTAATCTATTTCTGTTCGTAATCTATCTTAGCCTGATTGACCGAAAACTAATCCATTCCCAAGATAACATCAAAGTAATTCATTGTCAATGGAATCAAATCGACGCTCAAGACCTTATCACCTATCTTGATCTCACACGACTTGAATGCCGAAGAAGTTACCAATGGTTTACTAATAGGGAATGATACGCACAAGTCATATCCTAGCGGTTCGGACTTACCAGTTAAATGCTTAACAAAATCACGGGACACAAGTGAATGCGTTGAACCAGAATCCATGAGTATACGTGTAGGATATGAACAAATAGGAAGAATACCTGATACGACTGTATCATCCGTATTCCCTGGCCTGAGCTGGAAATATCACCCTTATTGTTGCACGATTCCTTTCCCTTTATCCCCTCGTGGTTTTGTCCTTGATCTGCTTGGCACACTTGATGCCCCGATACTCATTCCCGATTATCTCTTACTTGGACAGTTCTTTTCTATGTGACCCGGTTGGCCACAATCAAAATATTTCCATCTCATCTCCGGGTTATAGCTCTTGGTGTTCGAGGTTGTGTTCGGTGTAGTCAAATTCGCATTCAAAGATAATTTTGGGATATGTGCCCTAATTACTTGCAAAGGTAGCAGGAACTCAATAGATAGCAAGTCCCCTTGTGTCATATATTACATGTTTGGCACAATGGTCTCGAGTCTCCGACAAATGTACTCCCTCTTTGGCTACTCACATACAATCCCAAACTTTGTGTGAATGGCTTCTTGGCATTCCCTTGCCCTTTACTCTTATTATCATTGGATCTCTTTCCTTATTGTCCTTGCTGATATCGATCGACACTTTTCTCGGCGATGTGAGCAGCTTCCTCGACTAGAGAAACGGGCGGGTGTTGCAACATGTCAACACAGCTACGGATATTCTCCCTAACCCCTTCCTCAAATTTACGAGCTTTATCCTCATCAGTCGGAACTGTAGTTTTCTCAAAATGCAACAAAGCCTTATACCGAGAGACATACTCACCCACAGTCATATCTCCCTGAACCAAACTGGCAAACTCTTGACGTTTTTGAGTATGCGCTGATCGCGGAAAGAATCGCTTGTTGAACTCATCCTTAAATGCTTCCAACGTAATTGGCTTCCCTTGTTTGAGTACATTATTCCACCAATCTAATGCTTCCGCCATCAATGTATCCGATGCCCAAAGAATTTTTTCCTCGTCAGTGCATACCAATGTACGAAAATGTCATTCCATGTCCATCATCCAATGATCGGCCAAGTCCATGTCAACTTGTCCTTGGCACAAAGTCGGTTTTGGCTTATGAAATTGTTCTATGATTGTATGTTGAGGTCGTGATACCGGTGGTGCATTTATGTAATGAACTTTAACTATGGCACTTGAATGTTCATCTGATCTCGTTCACTTACGACTTGAACAAAATTTTCCACCATATTCACTATTTGATCCATTCGCGAATGCGGTGACAACTCTCTTATCGGCTCAGTCATGGCGGTTCAAATGTTCGCCCTATTAAGTGCAATGCATTATGACTATGCATGCTATGCCATAGGATATATTTATGTGCATAGTTCATCATCACAAACAATAGATGCAAACATATGAAGCACCTCTACAATGATAACAATATTATAGTCAGAATCATACACTCCACTCAAAGTCACTCAGCATATAACGTTACTTGTTCCTAAGGCTCTAAACCTATTGCTCTGATACCGCTAAATGTCACAACCTGGTCCCATAATAGCAGAACCGAAGCTCATGGCACGCCACCGAGGATCGTCCAATTCATTAACATTCCAAAAAGATTTAGTTTTAAGAATACGCAGCAGAATAAACAACATTAAAAACCACGTTTCCAAACCATAAAAGTTTTTCCCATTTGAAAACACTTTAAGAAACACTCCTTTTGAAAACAGTAATCCAGTCGATTGATCCAAGGTCCGGTCGACTGGAAATGCAAGATACAGAGAGCCCAAAAACATAGCAACCCGTCGAGTTGACTAAACATAGTCGACTGAGGCTTCAAATCTTCAGTCGACTGGGACAGTTTGGTCAACTGAAGTCCAGTCCTTGCAAAAAATATCTAATTTGGAACTAAGACCTAGTCGACTGTGTCAGGGACCCAGTCGACTATTTCATAAACCAATCGACTGTTTTATAGCAGTAGAGTATTCTACTAAAATTTCCAAGTTTAAAAGCATTCTGAATACATTTAGGGACCTAACGCACTCTCCAAACTCACGCTAAAAAGATTCTAACTGAGATATAACCTTACTGAAACATAATTATACAAGATTACTATCTATTACAACATTACGAATCCGTTCTACGATCTAAGTTAAACATAGCCAAAAAGTCATAAAATCCTTATTACAACATTTCAAATTCAAAACTACGAGATAGGCATGATAAGTCACCTTCTACAAGAACTCCCAAACCCACGTGCTCACTTCTGCGATTCCTCACCAACATTAACACCTGAAATGGTTATTTGAATAACCACACATATTCGATTTGTTTAAGCTAACGCTTAGTGAATGAATCAATAATGCATATGAATGACAAATATGCTCGCATTCACATCTCTCCTAATCCACGACTCCTCACCAATAAGTCCACGCGAAAAGGTCAGACCCACGTTTCTTTTCTTCAAACGTGCGACCTTATGCCTACAACAGCTCCACAATGATGGCTTGATACACGTACTCCTTTGACCCAACTAGCAACTCAAAGTGCTCAAATACATTTCATCGTACTATCGACATAATCAAAATATTTCACCGTACAATTGTGCCTACTTATCAATATGGACGCCCAATATGAACTAACACATGCTTATCATACAAAATGTGAATACACTTCAAGAAATCATTCCAAAACACATAGTTGAATCACTCACCTCTGATTTATGCACTTAAAATACGTTCTAAAGAAAACTCGAGCACAAAGTACGTGCAGAAGTCTGTCTAGTACAATTCCTATCGATCAAAAATCAAATTATCAACTTTTTATGAAAATTCTAGAAAATGAGTTTTCGGAAAACTTATCCAAACGAGTCCTAATAGATATCAAAACGACGGCCTTGCCTCGAGGAGTTCAAATATGAAATCTGGGGAAAAACAAACGGACGAACGTTCGTCGATTAGCCTCGAGAATTCTGAAGCTTCAAAATCCCCCTTTGGCCTCTGATGTTGTCAAAATCAAGATATAAAAAGTGGACATTACTTTTCTAAGGATTTTTAGTAGTGAAAGTAAAGGTCGAACCCACAGAGATTGAAATACTACAGTGCTTTAATTTTAAAACCTAAATCTAATTAATTAAGAAAACGATTTTGATTTGACTTTTAATTAAATTAATGTAACTAATGAAATTAAATCTAAATTATGAAAGCAATTTAAAAGTGTTTTTATGAATATGTTTAAGGGAACCTAGGATTGCAAATCCACCACTAGCGTCATAATAGGAATATTTATGCATTCAATTAGATTATTAAGTTGGATGATAATGGGGAATTGTAGCTACAAGCCCAATTCCTCCGTCAAAAAAATAACTATGGTTCAAGCACCAACATAATCCATCTTTGGTTAGCACGAATTATCCCACACTAAACTAGGGTTGTGGTATAATCCGTCTAATCTAGGCATGGACTATTCGGATACTTGATAGCACAATTCAATAAAGCACCATTACATGTAAATAATCTAAACAAGCACAGCAAGCATAGATCATTGAACACACTACAGTCAAAATAGATCTAAGACAAGAATAAACTTTGAAAGTAATGATTTTAATCAATAAAAGCACGATTTATTTATAGAAATCCTCAGAACATGTAATCATCATCCATACATAATAAAACTAAAATAAAAACATAAATAAAACCCCATTACTTGGCTAGGGTTTCATTGAAACCCTAGATCTAGGTTTGGTTGTCCATGGAAGTGATGGATGGCAAGTAGTTGATGGAGGAGGCCATGGTAATCCTTGGTCTTCTTCTTCTCCTCCTTACTTCCCTCCCTTCAATGGCTGAAAGTATGGTTGTATATTGTATGTATAATATTTGCCAACCAACCCCCTAAATTGAAGTAAAATAGGGTATATATAGATTTACAACAAGTTTTTGGAAGCTTTCCTCACCCGAAACGCACTAAAACTCCTATATTTTACAATCTGGACGCAATTAGGCAGTTTCGTTCGCGTAGGAATCATCAGTATACTGAAATGCGCAACTTCAGTTTTTACACAGGTCGCGCGCGTGGGCCGCGAGAGCAATTTCTTGGGTTTCGCGCGAGCAGGTCGCGCGCGCGAGGTGCTTTTTCTTGCTTCTTTTCTTCTACTTTTTCACCCTGTTTAGCCTGGTATACTTGATTTCTTCCAAATCCTGTCAGAAAATAGAAAATGAAGTAAAAATATATAAAAACAGGATAAAAAGGTACTAACAAACGCAAGTTAAAGAGTATAAATAGGATTTGTTCTCTCCCGATCACACCCCCAAACCTACATTTTGCTAGTCCTCGAGCAAAACTAAAATAAAAACTAAAATACTTATAAAATACTACTCCATTTTCGCATGGATCACGATTACATTTAGCATATGCAACAAGCCTTTTAAACCTCTAGGTGTCCCCAGTCGGACGAGTAAAGTCTCGTGAGGGTTCTCGTCAACAAGTCACCCACAACCATCTTTATTAACTTATCAATTTAAAAACTTTTATTAAAAACAAAGAACATAATATTCAATACACCTTCATCATGTAACAAAGATTTAAAATAGAATAACGAACATAAAGAAACATAATGAAACATCCACCTAACTCATGAAAAATAATTCCAAGCACATGCATCGTATAAATCAATAGAGTTTGTCATAAAAGTGCATGTGTGTGATGTTGTAGTCAAATGAACACGCGTATGTCATGAACTTGGAATATAACTCGGATAACCATCAATCTATGCTTCGACTACGAATCTCACAATGTAAATTACACTCTAAAATGAGACACTCAGAAACAGTTGTAATTTTTCTAAAATATGTGAGTAAAGGAAATATATTTTCAAAGCAAGATACCGCTCACATATAACTCGGAAAAGACGCATGACACGAAAGAACAGTAGTCTCATGGATAGGATGCCAATTAATCAAGAAAAATTAATCGTTACCATATTTTAATCCCCCTCCCATCGTTTACATATCCGAACCATGTTTCCTAGGATCAAATAGGACTTTTCAAAGGTTGTAATGTGGCTCAGACAATAGAAAAAGATAGAAAGGATTCGTTAGGTAGTTTTCAGAATAGCATTGTAAGGCATGTTCGCTTTCTTTCATTTATCTCTTCTACCAACTTTCATCTTCTTATTCTCTTCTTTTCATTCCTTTCAATTTTTTCTCCTTCTGTTTCTTTTTCTTTTTTTTTTTCAACCTTATTTTTTTTTCTTCATTGCTTTTTTTTTTATTCTTTTTCTCTTCGTTGCTTTTGAAATAAATATTCATTGAATACCAAGGCAACCACCCCAAACATCATCTTATCTTCTTTTTCTTCTTTTTCTTCTCAATCACACATCACCTTAACACCACTAAAAGTTGATCAATCTTTTAGGGGTGAACTCCAAGTTGGCCAAATTGGAGCAAAAACAGGATAATGGTAATTAAAGAAAGAAATGGAATTTTAACGGCTCAAGGGGCGAACTAAGGAAATTTATCATTTATCAGTTAGTAGTAAACAAAGAAGGCCTAAAATCATTTCCTAGGGTTATATGGTTCTTCAACGTTTATAACGGAAGATTATTTAGCACGGTAACAAATATTTTAACTTGACTATCAACCAAAACAAGAATAATGAGACTAAACGACAAGTTAATGCGTTATTTTAATGAAATTCGACAAACACAAGATGTATTTATAACCCTCTAAAAAGAAAAGATAGGCTCAAAAGCTCACCGGGTCTAGTCTCCACCATGTGTTATCTAGAAATCCGAATCATATTATAGTTCACATCAAACATGTATTCACGTGACTATGTGCAGTGCATAAGTTTGTGTGCAAATCTATGATATAAAACTACGATTCAAACGATACATAACTTAAAACGTCATATCATAACTTCAGCAAATGTTTAATCACATCTTCCCTTATTTACCATTCTATAACAATTCAAAGTTCTCTATCAAAAAGTATCAAATTGATATTGCAAAAACGTCGGTAACATCGTTTATTTAAACACACTTATTGAAAAATTTTAAAATTTTGCATAAAACTAATGTGCATGTGTGAGTGCATACCCCCAAACCTAAATCTTTCATTGTCCCCAATGAAACAATAAAACGAAAGAAAGGAGAGTAGGTAAGAAAGGAACGATAGTACCTTGGTTTCGGCAATGACAAACAGGTAAATGTATAAGAATATGGCGATAAAGTTCAATTGCTCCAAATGGAACCACCTGTTAATACTAGATAAAAAGAAACTAATGTTAGCCTTAAGGTTTATTAAGGCATATTTAATTATATTTTGACGATGTCAAATATGCTATGATAATTACATGACTCATATTGATTCATTCCTTGTTATTATCATAGTCATCTTTATGCTCATATATAATCTCATGTATTAATATTGTATCAATGTTTTAACATCTTTGTGTGCATGAGATTCAATTGATGTAGATCAAGATTACAAGAATCTCAACAAGGATCAAGCTTGAAGACTTGAAGATATTTCATCCTTGGTTGAAGTCTAGGACCATCATTGTAAGGCATCTTGATCTCACACTCTTAGGGGCTCAAACAAATGCTAAAAGTTAAAGTTTTGGAAACAAATTTTAAATGGGTCATCTTTAAAGCAATGCCCCAACCAATTGGAAAATAATTAATTGTTGAATCTTATATGGTTGGAAAGGTATTTGAATCTAGTTTCCAAAACATCAAACGGATTAAAAATCCGAGTTTTGTAGAGGAAGTTATGGCCATTTTAGTGGAGATGTGTCAGTCTACCAAACAGGGAGGCGCAGTCGACTGAAGGCCCGAGCAGTCGACCGAAGTGAGCAGAATGCAAATAGAACCCTCTATAAACACATCTCAGTCGACTGCTTCAAGGACCAGTCGACTGCTTCATGTTCTTCAGTCGACTGATCCGACTGAATGTTTGTTTTTCTTTGTTTTTGAGTTCTCCAACTTTATTATTGGTATCTTTTATCATTGCACATGCTTAGGGGGAGCACTTTCATGTATTTATTTTCTCACATGTGGTTATATTTGTTTATTTTTGGTATCTTTTTGACTTTTGATTTGTATGCCTATTGTGAGGGGGAGCTTCGTATTTTATCCCCAAATCTTTTTGATAATGTCAAAGGGGGAGAAATATGAGAAGTATTGGGGAGATGTATTTGGGTAGTTATCATTCATGTTCTTTAACATATGATATCCATTATGAATGATAATATGAAAATGACCAAATGTGCTTATATTGGTATATCCTTCATTGGTTGTTTGCCATCATCAAAAAGGGGGAGATTGTTAGCCTTAAGGTTTATTAAGGCATATTTAATTATGTTTTGATGATGTCAAATATGCTATGATAATTACATGACTCATATTGATTCATTCCTTGTTATTATCATAGTCATCTTTATGCTCATATATAATCTCATGTATTAATATTGTATCAATGTTTTAACATCTTTGTGTGCATGAGATTCAATTGATGTAGATCAAGATTACAAGAAGCTCAACAAGGATCAAGCTTCAAGACTTGAAGATATTTCATCCTTGGTTGAAGTCTAGGACCATCATTGTAAGGCATCTTGATCTCACACTCTTATGGGCTCAAACAAATGCTAAAAGTTAAAGTTTTGGAAACAAATTTTAAGTGGGTCATCTTTAAAGAAATGCCCCAACCAATTGGAAAATAATTAATTGTTGAATCTTATATGGTTGGAAAGGTATTTGAATCTAGTTTCCAAAACATCAAACGGATTAAAAATCCGAGTTTTGTAGAGGAAGTTATGGCCATTTTAGTGGAGATGTGTCAGTCTGCCAAACAGGGAGGGGCAGTCGACTGAAGGCCCGATGCAGTCGACCGAAGTGAGAAGAATGCAAACAGAACCCTCTGTAAACACATCTCAGTCGACTGCTTCAAGGACCAGTCGACTGCTTCAAGGACCAGTCAATTGAAGCGACCTGAAAAGGCATAGCGGCTAGTTTTTAAAGGGGCTTTTAATTACCAAACTTGCCACCAACGGCTATAATCTTTCTTGGCCTATAAATACATGTTTTCCCACACCATTTTATGTTGATCAATCAATTGGAAAACATCTATTTCAATCACACAACTTGTTGATTCTTAATCATTCACAATTGAGCCCTAGTTGTGTGAGTTTATCAATTTGCTCAAATCTTTCATTTGTATTTCTTGAGAGAGCAAAATTGTAGTGACCTTTAATTGTATTATCCACTCTATAAAGAGAGTTCAATTTGTATCAAATCAATTGTAAAGGTTGAGGGTTAGTAACCCTTGTGTGCAAAGAAGAGGCGTTCTTCTTTGGGAGAGATCATAGGCTCTTGTAACGGTTTGGTGCACACCCGTAAGTGCTCCGGGAAACGGTTTGGTCTACACCCGTAAGTAGATCGGATTAAAGGAATCCTCAAGAGGTGTTCTTGAGGGGTGGACGTAGACCGCGGGGTGCGATTGCCGAACCACTTGAAAAATCGGTTTGCAAGTTTCTCTTCCCTTCTCTCTTTACTTAATTGCTTGTGATTGTGTTTTAATTTGCAATTTGTTTATAAGGTTAATTTCCGCTAAAACCTTATTCACCCCCCCTCTAAGGTTTCCATATTTGGGCCAACAACTAACAAAAGAATATTAAAAGTAAATGAACCCTAAATATGGAATATAAATCTAAAAACTAAGCTAAACTAAACTAAACGAGCAAATGGAAAAGAAATAAAACGAAAAAGTATAAATGTAATAAGGAAAACAACGAACACGAACTAAACTGAACCAAATAAACAAACACAGAAAAGAAACATAAATAAAATAGGTAGAGGGAAGGATATAGAAAACAAAAGGGAAAAAACAAGAAAATGGGAAATCGAGCGAGCGGCCGTCGAGCGCGCGAATTCCAAATATATATATATTTTTTTTAAATCTCGCGCCAGCGAGCCACCTCACGCCCGCGAAATGAGGTGCGAGAAAAAGCTGAGGCATCATATAAGAAAAAGAAAGAAAATTCCACTAAGTCACAAACTCGCGCCAGCGGACCGCGCGAGCGAGGCCTCGCGCGAGCAGGCCGCGCGCTCGAGTTCAGTTTTTTCCACTTTGTGGCTAAAATTATGTATATAATATTAAAATAAATTAATTCTGACCCCCCAAACCTGTCCAGAAAACTCTAAGACTGACCAAAACGACTCAAAAAAATAAAGAGAACCGACGAAATTAAGCTTGGGTTTCCTCCCAAGAAGCGCTATCTTTTACGTCTTTAGCTAGACCGTTCTAGCTCAAGATTTATGGAGGCCGTAACTCGGATTTTGTACCCTTTAGGGCATTAGGGAGATTTCGGTGAAACGTCGAAACAAGGTCGCTATGTGTTAATTCATTTGACGGCTCACCTTTATCGTTATTACATCGATTCTTTACCTTTCGAGTAAATTCTTCATTAGGGGCCGAGGTATTAGGATTCATCCACTCATTATTCACTATATTATTCCCCGCACTCATATTTATTACGTTCTTAGGCTCAATATTCCGTCTCACATCACATTCAGCCTCACATAGGTTATCGTCGTCTTTAGGAGGTTGATCAGCAGCATTAAAAACATTTAATTTTAATTTTATATTCCCGAACGACACTTTCATCACCCCTGTTCTACAATTGACACGTGCGTTGGCCGTGGCTAAGAATGGACGACCAAGAATAACAGGAGTGTATTTTCTAGTATCTAGCATCGGTTCGGTGTCAAGGACCATAAAATCAACAGGATAAAAACATTGATCAACTTTAACTAAAACGTCTTCAACGATTCCTCTAGGTACTTTGACGGAACGATCCGCTAATTGAATGGTAGCGGCCGTAGGTTTAAGTTAACCTAGACCTAGTTGTTTATAGACATGATAAGGTAAGAGGTTAACACTAGCTCCTAAGTCAAGGAGAGCCCGATGAATGATAGTGTCACCTATGACACATGAAATCGTAGGCGTACCGGGATCCTTATACTTCGGAGGAGCATGTTGAAAAATAGAACTTACTTTTTCCGTGAGGAAGACCTTTTTAGGAGTATGACTGCGTATTTTGCGCTTTTGTGTACAAAGGTCTTTTAAACATTTAGCATAAGCGGGAATTTGCTTAATAGCATCGAGGAATGAAATATTTATTTTAACTTTTTTAAATACCTCGAGTATATCCTCAACTTTCGACTTTTTCTTTGTAAGATTAGACGGTTCCTCAACATTAGGTGGAAAAGGTAACTTTGGAATGTAATTAGTTGGGACCGGTTCTTTATCTTTTTGAATTCTACTCTCCTCACTCTCCTTATTCAAGTTAATGTCATTTTTGTTAGCCTTAAGGTATATTAAGGCATATTTAATTATGTTTTGATGATGTCAAATATGCTATGATAATTACATGATTCATATTGATTCATTCCTTGTTATTATCATAGTCATTTTCATGCTCATATATAATCTCATGTATTAATTTTGTATCAATGTTTTAACATCTTTGTGTGCATGAGATTTAATTGATGTAGATCAAGATTACAAGGAGCTCAACAAGGATCAAGCTTGAAGACTTGAAGATATTTCATCCTTGGTTGAAGTCTAGGACCTTCATTGTAAGGCATCTTGATCTCACACTCTTAGGGGCTCAAACAAATGCTAAAAGTTAAAGTTTTGGAAATAAATTTTAAATGGGTCATCTTTAAAGCAATGCCCCAACCAATTGGAAAATAATTAATTGTTGAATCTTATATGGTTGGAAAGGTATTTGAATCTAGTTTCCAAAACATCAAACGGATTAAAAATCCGAGTTTTGTAGAGGAAGTTATGGCCATTTTAGTGGAGATGTGTCAGTCTGCCAAACAGGGAGGGGCAGTCGACTGAAGGCCCGATGCAGTCGACCGAAGTGAGAAGAATGCAAACAGAACCCTCTGTAAACACATCTCAGTCGACTGCTTCAAGGACCAGTCGACTGCTTCAAGGACCAGTCAATTGAAGCGACCTGAAAAGGCATAACGGCTAGTTTTTAAAGGGGCTTTTAATTACCAAACATGCCACCAACGGCTATAATCTTTCTTGGCCTATAAATACATGTTTTCCCACACCATTTTATGTTGGTTAATCAATTGGAAAACATCCATTTCAATCACACAACTTGTTAATTCTTAATCATTCACAATTGAGCCCTAGTTGTGTGAGTTTATCAATTTGCTCTAGCTTTCAATTGTAATCTTTGAGAGAGTGAATTGTAGTGAGCTTTTAATTGTATTATCCACTCTAGAGAGAGAGTCATCAATTTGTATTCAATCAATTTGTAAAGGTTGAGGGTTAGTAACCCTTGTGTGCAAAGAAGAGGTGTTCTTCTTTGGGAGAGATCATAGGCTCTTGTAACGATTTGGTGCACACCCGTAAGTGCTCCGGGAAACGGTTTGGTCTACACCCGTGAAGTAGATCAGAGTAAAGGAATCCTCAAGAGGTGTTCTTGAGGGGTGGACGTAGGCCGCGGGGTGCGATTGCCGAACCACTTGAAAAATCGGTTTGCAAGTTTCTCTTCCCTTCTCTCTTTACTTAATTGCTTGTGTTTTGTGTTTAATTTGCAATTTTGTTTTAAAAGGTTAATTTCCGCTAAAACCTTATTCACCCCCCCTCTAAGGTTTCCATATCGGGCCAACAATTTTGATCCGGAATCTTAACAACTTCGTCTTCCCGAATAGTCGTCCTAGTCGATATGGCGTTTACTTGTTCACTTGACCCCTTAATCTCATATTGTCCCTTCGGATTTTGAATAGTTTACGCAGGCAACTTCCCCTCGTTTCTACGACTCACCGCAGTAGCTATTTGTCCCATTTGGGATTCAAGCTTCGCAATGGATTGTGTATGAGAGTGCACTATTTGTGCTTGTTCTTGGACTTGAGTTTCAATAATCTTAAGGGAAGCCAACACCGTCTCCTCAAAAGCGTTAGTCCTTGGGGTGTTAGGATTAGGAGGAGGGTGTTGGTATTGATTTTGTTGAAATTGGGGTCGATAAGTGTTAGGAAAATTATTCGACCTAGGCGTATAATTATTTTGTGGGAATTGTTGCATAGCATTTATGTGTTGCTCCACAAATTCGGGAAACTGAGATGCCGATGGGCATGCAAAGATATTATGTGACGGTGCAGAACACAATTCACATACTTCGTGAGGAGGTGCGGTTGTCGCTTGATTCATTGTCATAAGGCGGTCAAGTTTTTTAGATAATTCTTGAAATTCAATAGAAGGACTCGACTCAAACTTCACCTCTCGTTTGGGTGGAGGAAGATATCCTTCCGAACGTACCGACACAGCCTGATGCATCGAGTTCTCGCTTAAAGTTTCAAAAATTTTCCAGGCCTCGTCGGCGCTTTTGTGTAGGAAAGTTCCTGCACAAACGGCATCGACGGTATTACGGACAGAGGGAATTAGTCCCTCGTAGAAGACCTGAACAAGTTGCCACTTAGGAACCTGATGATGTGGGCAAGAACGTAATAATTCTTTAAATTTCTCCCACGTATCGTAAAGCGTTTCCCCATCTTGCATTATAAAATTAGTGATAGATTTCCTTATTTGATTTGTACGCATAATAGAAATTTTTTTTTGTAAAAATGCGGTGTGTAAGGCTTCCCATGTTTTAATTGTGTTTGGCTCAAGTGATTGAAGCCAATACTTAGCTTTATCTTTTAAAGAGAATGGAAAGAGCCGCAATTTTAATTCATCATCATTTAAGTTTTGGATTTTCAAAGTAGAGCATATGTCCTGAAAATCTCCTAAGTGTTGATATGGATCTTCATTTAGACGGCCATGGAAAGATGGAAGTAGCGAGATGGTAGACGACTTTATCTCAAAGTGAGATGCCGTCGCCTCCGGTAAATCAATACATGTTTGTGGCGTGTAAGTCGTAGGAATAAAGTAATCTTTAAGTGGAGGAGGTGGCGGTATATTAAGATTATTATTGTTATCTCCGTTGTTATTTTGGTTGTTATTGTTATTTCCAATGTCTGCCATTTTAATCGGTTCTATGTTATGAAAGCGTGGTTTCTTTAATCTTGTAAGGGTACTACGTATTTCGGATTCAAATAAAGACGTTGGTTTTGGTGTCAAATCGTCGTCTATTAAAAACCTAGCTCTAGAAGTTAAGTTTGAAGACTTATTAACTCTTAGGGTGCGTTCAAGTTCAGAGTCGAAAGGTTGTAATTCCGGTTTATTTGAACGTGTACCTAACATAAACTAAAACAAAGGAAAAGAAACTAAAACGACTAACTAAACAAAAGAAACAAATAGCAATCACGCCATAACAGGCACACAACTACTATGATGCATGCAAATTATCCTGTAATGCAATGACCGCGTCAAGCCCAGCGCGCCGGGTTTCCTAGCTAATGCAGTGCAATTAACCCTAAACTAATGCAAATAGTGCGTCACAGCGCCCTGACTTACAGTGGTTTAAAGCGAATTTCAAAAGAAGCAATTCACTTGATTTTTTTTTTTAATTTTTTTTTTCTTGCGTAAGCTCCTTTGACTTGCACAGCTATTCCTCCCGAAAACGTTAGAATTTTGACGACTCGAGAAACTACAAAATAAAAAAGAAAAGTTAGTACTCAAAATAAAACAAAAAATAAGAAAAGAAAACCTAATCTAATATTTACGAATTAACTAAACTAAGATTCTAAAACTAAAGGTAGTAATTTACAATCCCCGGCAACGGCGCCAAAAATTGATGTTGTCAAAATCAAGATATAAAAAGTGTACTTTACTTATCTAAGGATTTGTAGTAGTGAAAGTAAAGGTCGAACCCACAGAGATTGAAATACTACAGTGCTTTAATTTTAAAACCTAAATCTAATTAATTAAGAAAACGATTTTGATTTGACTTTTAATTAAATTAATGTAACTAATGAAATTAAATCTAAATTATGAAAGCAATTTAAAAGTGTTTTTATGAATATGTTTAAGGGAACCTAGGATTGCAAATCTACCACTAGCGTTATAATAGGAATATTTATGCATTCAATTAGATTATTAAGTTGGATGATAATGGAGAATTGTAGCTACAAGCCCAATTCCTCCGTCAAGAAAATAACTATGGTTCAAGCACCAACATAATCCATCTTTGGTTAGCACGAATTATCCCACACTAAACTAGGGTTGTGGTATAATCCGTCTAATCTAGGCATGGACTATTCGGATACTTGATAGCACAATTCAATAAAGCACCATTACATGTAAATAATCTAAACAAGCACAACAAGCATAGATCATTGAACACACTACAGTCAAAATAGATCTAAGACAAGAATAAACTTTAAAAGTAATGATTTTAATCAATAAAAGCATGATTTATTTATAGAAATCCTCGGAACATGTAATCATCATCCATACATAATAAAACTAAAATAAAAACATAAATAAAACCCTATTACTTGGCTAGGGTTTCATTGAAACCCTAGATCTAGGTTTAGTTGTCCATGGAAGTGATGGATGGCAAGTAGTTGATGGAGGAGGCCATGGTAATCCTTGGTCTTCTTCTTCTTCTCCTTGCTTCCCTCCCTTCAATGGCTGAAAGTATGGTTGTATATTGTATGTATAATATTTGCCAACCAACCCCCTAAATTGAAGTAAAATAGGGTATATATAGATTTACAACAAGTTTTTGGAAGCTTTCCTCACCCGAAACGCACTAAAACTCCTATATTTTACAATCTGGACGCAATTAGGCAGTTTCGTTCGCGTAGGAATCATCAGTATACTGAAATGCGCAACTTCAGTTTTTACACAGGTCGCGCGCGCGGGCCGCGAGAGCGATTTCTTGGGTTTCGCGCGAGCAGGTCGCGCGCGCGAGGTGCTTTTTCTTGCTTCTTTTCTTCTACTTTTTCACCCTGTTTAGCCTGGTATACTTGATTTCTTCCAAATCCTGTTAGAAAATAGAAAACGAAGTAAAAATATATAAAAATAGGATAAAAAGGTACTAACAAACGCAAGTTAAAGAGTATAAACAGGATTTGTTCTCTCCCGATCAGCCTCCTTCTTGATTTAGGTTAGAAACGTTTATAAAAATATCTAAGTCATCTCTATCTATATATAGGCAACACTTTTGAAAATTGTGTTTACCTCCCCACAAATTCTCAAAACTCCTGATTATTCCCCAAAACTTCCTATACAGCTAATTCGTAGCTTCACGTGTGAAAACTAAAAATTATAAAAGTTTCCGACTAAGTTCCGTTTGGTTGATAAAATGCGATTTCACATGATTTTCCGAAATTGCTAATTAGTCTACCAATAATGCAGCGTGTTAATTCGTCCTCACAAGGATACTAAAATTAACATCAGAAATATACTCTAAGCCAGAAATAATACAGATAGTGAAATACATAGGTAAACATTTATTTCCAGATAAACATTTAAGGTATTCCACAATGACCGTCTCAATCTCGAAGAGACGTCACAACATCAAAACACTCATTCTACACAGTCTCAGACCCAAATTGACTTGTGAGTCACAACTCACTCTCACATGTGCCACAAATGCACAACACATCACATTATCATGCATGACAATGTAATAAATGCAGCAACATGCATACGGGTGTTATAACTTACATTAAACTTAGGGTATTCAAGGTCCCAAGAAGGTTTTATTTGAAATCAAAACAATTGCATATTACTTTTCCTTTGAATTTGCTTTACTTGAGTCTCTAATGGGCTGCATCATTTGGCTTGCAATGGGTCTCACCTAGGAAATGTAGTAGTAAAATTGGTAGATTAAGTAGATTAAGGGTTGGACCAAATTGGGTAGCTTGAGTGTCCATTTCTTTCCTACAAAATGGAAAAAGATTGAAGGGAATTCATGTCACCAGCAGTTATTCTCTGCATTTGAACCAATAGCATTGATGCTAAAAGTTTCAAGTTGTGAAAACTGAGATTTACTTCCATTATACGTTAGATACATGCAGGTGGATTAAAATAATGAACAAAAGTTTAGCTTCATAAATAAGAATAGATTCGAATGATCAATTCCTTTTGTTGCATAAATACAGAAAATGAATCACCTGCTCTTCACACTCTTTTTGCATACGGCTTAGTTCTATTGTTCGGCTTCCTCGGTACCACTGCTGCACTCGTTGTCTTTCGCTGCTGCTCATCGCTCATCCCTCAAATCAAGTATACAACCCACCATAATATATAATGGGCACCTTCAACCCGCTCAGATAGATAAACAACTGCATTAATGTAGCGAGGCATGGTATAAAAAATAAGAGCTTTTATAAACTTTTCAACTCTTATTGGTCAGCATCTTGAGAGTACTTTTCTTGTTGATCCCAAAAAGTAATCCAAGTGTTGTGATGTAATGTGTGTGTGAGTTGTAATCGACCAAAAAAAATGAAAAATAGATCTAGAGTTGTTCCAAAAAATCAAAACTACACTAACAAATCAATTGTATTTAATCCTCTAGTATACCTGAGGCAACCTCATGAACAGGTCATAGAATGTTGAGAGCAGACATGTAGGACCAAATTCTGCAATAACCTTTGACCCCAAAAGTCTCAACCATTGTCAGCACTATATACATGGTTTTTCTATTTCCACAGAGTTTGAAAAAAAAAATGAATGTAAAGCAAAAAATACAAAAAAGAAAGGGAGTTCGACCTTAAATTACCACCTAAAAAAATATGCTCAACCACAACTCAATTAGCAAACTGAATACATTAATCAAACCCATTTAATTTTGGAGTTAACTAGTTATGTGGGATTAATTTTGACATTAAAACTCTCCTACGTGGGGCTAATTTTAATAAGTGGGACTATTTTGAGAGAAATCTTAATAGATTAACTTTAGTCCAAAACCACAAGGGGGTTAAGTGTTCACTTTTGAACCACAAGGGGTAAAGTGGAAATGGGCCTAACCACAATGGGTAAAATGTAATTAACCCATTCTTTTAAAATCTCACCTTAATGATGTCTATATTCTCAGAAACATCCTCTGAACTGGGGTTTGACTTTTGAGGAACTAGTCAACTAATCCACTTTATCCAAACCAATCCCCTCATAAGATTTTAACCTTCTCAAAAGACATTAAACTCTCTTAAATAATCACTATGCATGTGGTTGGATCTTCTAGAATGGGGTAATGTGGTTCTCAATGTTTAAAGAAAATAAATTACTGTGTCTTTCCTCCATTGCAATGGGTAAACTTAATTTTCTTTTTTTTCTTTTATCCTTTATTTTCTTTTGAATAAGTACCCTTCTGAGCTTACTTCTCAACTTTCAATTCATTGTAAGATAACAAAACTACTTATAGCCTCTTCTTAAACTACATAACACATAACTAGTAGTTATCAGTTAGTTTTCATTATAGTACAATTCATCGGCACAACTTTTGGTAGCAGCAACAAAGTGTATTCAAATAATATTTAAGTAATTGGTTAATGGCCTTCAATATGGTATTAGGTTCCCATGCTTCAGTCAATGTTTAAGTTACAGATGAATATATCACAAAGATCTTACTCTTGAGTTGCAGAAACAGATGGTTAAAATAGCTCTTTGGAATCATATCATCAGCATATTAGCTGACTGATACTGGAACCACATAAATCACATGACAAGTGGAACAAACAACAAAGTTGTAACAAACTGAACTTGAGATAAGAACAAGATAGACCTGCGCATGCATAATGCAGAATTTTAGCCGATTCATTTCACTAGCAATCCGCTCCAAAATCATGCTCTGGGTTATAACAATTGAGTCTTAATAATAATTGAGTCTTATGATTCATTGATTCCTATTTCATACAGTTTATAACCGTAGTTTTTTTTTAACTTGGGTATGTTATAAAGATGAGAATCCAAGATCCCAATGGAGCCATATCCAAGTTAAATAGAAGTATATGTCAAACAAATTACATGCATCATCGTGAAACAAAGAGATTCAAATTAAACTACACCTGTTGCATATGAAATTTGTGCATGCTTAATTAAGAGAAGCGAAAGTGAAATTCTATCCCGTTAGTTGATTGACGTGGTATTCTACCATTACGGACATCATCAATTGTGAAACAAAGATTGTCGTGCCCGCGCCCTCGGAGCACCAGGCTATCGGTGTGAGCCCAACTTTTTGAAAGTGGGTGAATTGCGACTTGATTTTTTTTTGTTTGGAAAAGGTGAAAAGAGTATGGTAGGGCCTATTTGAAATGTTCAGAGTCGCCACCTAACATTTAGGGTGTTAGGGCCCCTACAAACACAGTTAAAGTAATTCATCTTTGACTTTTGAAAAACAGTTTTGAGAAAAGTGGGCCCTTTAAAAGTGTGACTCTGAATAGCCATGCAAAAACCAGAGATTTTGAGATGTGTTCGGGGACTCAATTATGTCGAGGGAAGGTATTAGGCACCCTCGAACATCTGTGCAAACACGGTTGCCGATTCAAATGTTTTCATGATAATGGGGCATAAATGAAAGATAATAGAGTGTAAGGATGTACAAGAAATAGAAAAAGATGTGGTTATGGCCGCACCGAAGTGAGGGGTTGCATATGTATCTCAAGTCGAGAATCAGGTTGTACCCTTGTATATGTGAGTGTGTGCAAGTGTTTTGAAAAAGTTGGTCGATCTAGACCATGCAAATAGGAAGTAGTATTTTGAACAAAAGATGGTGTAGCTAGGAACTTTAACCTATACGGTGCAGTCCTAGACTTTAACCTTTGAAGTAGTGAGTTTTGAAAAGTGATTTGAATGAAAAATGGTGTAATTAGAAATTTCGGAAAGTGATTGAGATTGAAACGAACTTATGCAAGCGAGTGAAGAATGAAGTGTTTTTTTTTTTTGTTTTTTTTGCATTTTTATATTTTTCATTTTTTCTGTTCTTTTTTTCCTATGCCGGAAGTAAGGGTCGGTGTCCATCCAGAGTGGGAAGACTTACCTGTCTTACCTGTATTATTTGCAGATTCCAAGCAAAGGTGGCATTGGAGTTTTATTTTGAGAAAGTCCACTTTTTTTATTTTTCTTTTTGTCTTCTTATTTTTGTATTTTTGATTTTATACCGGAAGAAAGGGACGGTGCCCAAGTTTATTGAAAAGTGTGATTTTCAAATTTCCTTTTCATCAAAGTTATTGAAAAACTTGATAAGTTAGGAGTATTCGGTAAAAGAAAAAAAAGTTATTTTTTTTGGCAGATTTAAGTTGAGTATTCCAAAAATGGAACGGAGGGGTCTAGGTGCTTCTAATTTTATGAAATTTTGAGGGAAGACTCCCAAATGAGTCTAGTTTCCATGGGTGAAAACCGTTTTGCAATGTCTGTTATAAATTGGGAGAAATTGAATTTAGAAGCACCATTACTCAGAATCAGGGACTACACTGTCGATCGAAAGTAAATGAATTTTTACAAAAATTTAATGATTTTTCAAAAATCTGAAAAAATTCATAGAGATAGGTAAGAGAATAAGATTAATGAGAAAAATAACAATAGAGCAAAACAAAATCTTTAAAGTGTTCAAAAGGAAGACGTTATTGAGCAAGCCTACTGTGTTGTTTCTAACATATTATATGGCTTGTGTGTTTGTGCTTTGAAAATGGATCATACGATTTTTTGTAAATTTTGAGAAAAATCATAGGAAACTATCATTGAGTTAGGAACACTCTCCAATTAGTTTCATTTGGTTTGAATCAAAAATGAATTCATGGTGAATTTGTTTTCCTTATCACAACAATGGACTTTAGCAAGTAGGGGTTGTTTTGTGCTTCAATGGTGTAGTGAGGAGGATGAAAATGGAGAAAGGAGAAAAGAGAAATGAGGGAGGGCCAAACAAGGCCTTAGAAGGGAGAAAGGCTGCTGCCAAAAAAAGAAAAAAAAAAAAAGAAAGGAAAGTGGGAGACAGAGAAGGAAGCGATAGGAAAAAAGAAAAGAAAAGTAAAGGAAAATGGGGATGGGATCCTAGTGCTGTTTTTTATTTTAATTTTTTTTTTTGTTTTTTCCTTTATGAATCCACCGAGAGTGTTTCGTCAAAAACTTTGTGGAGCAATAATCATGTGTGGCCGGGTGCGTGCGAGATTGTTAACCTTTTGACCCTATAGCTTTGACTTGCAATATCTGTTCCATTTGAGGTCAGATTGGGATAATTCAAAAAGCGATGACACGAGCACTTTATTTTGAAATGATTGGGTTGGGCAAAAATGGGGTGTCTACAAAGATGCTTCTATTAGAGAGCAGCGTACTGATCATGCTATATATAACTCAAAGAAAAAGGAATCAAAGAAGGAGGGGGGTCTCCAAATTATATATGTTACCAAAAACATCTCTTCAATCCCCAATATAAAACCCCACAAAACCCTTAAAGATCTCTTTGAAGGGAATTATGTGGTCATCAGTTTGAACAATCTTAATGACCTGTATAAAGAGACGTCCGGGGAAAAGAAAAGACATATTTTGATCTGTATTATCAGGAAATAAAAAATAAAAAAATGCACAACATGGCAGTAGACTATTTCTCAAGATAACAAAGACAATGTTAAATCAGAACAAAATGACCTACTTTTGTATAAGTATTTAAACCAAAATCTAACTCATCCTTATGTACCTTTACATCAGAAGAGAAGTTTGAGACTGTTTTCTTGTATCCTTCTTTTTTTAGTTGAAAATTCATCCACCACAGCAAGATCTTCGCTGGTGCTAGACTCATTAGCTCCTCTATATCCTGATCATTTCACACATACATGAGCATGTATCATATTGGTTTTCCAATATCTATACAAGATTTCACTGAAGTAAACAAATGTTATCGTAAAATTTATCTCTTCACCTTACTATCACCAACCAATTCCACCAACTGAGGTGTTTTCTTTAAATTGAGGTCTGCCAATGGTTGTATCTATAATAGAATACAATGGAACAACCTTTATCCAAGTGCAAGCATAAGGTTTAAGTAGCATCATTGCAAGCACAAGGAGAGATGCCACCATGCTTTCATTGGGTATCTACAACTTTCTTTTTATTTTGTACAAATCCACAAGCTAAAATGTGTTAGAACTCATAAAAGTAGGTCTAAGTGGAAGAATCTTACGTTAATGATTTGAGAAATCACTCCAAGCATGAGATGACGTTGAAATATGATCAAAATTGAAAATTATTCTTACAGTTACAGGTTATATAATATGCTTAACTAATCAATAAAAAAACTTGGAACATAAAGACTGGCAAATGGAACCCAGCCACAAGGAGGAAAAAAGGTAAGGCTCACAAGAACATAAGGCACCAAAGGCTTTAGATGAATCCACTAGTGTGACTGGTTAAAATTTGGAAGCGTGAATAGGTTGGTTGCATTTGGTTTGGACTCCCAAAATTTATTAATGTGAATTCAACTAACACAACCTGGGAACCTTCTCTTTAGTACTCTCTTTCAGCCAATGTGAAGTAAAATATTTACCTCAAAATTCATTTTGGAAGAATTCTATCCCAAATTTTGAAATCTTTACCCCCGTTTCATTGTGAGAAATCTGAGAAAAGAAGAGACAACAAAAACTTGAATCTAATGTTCTAATGTTTTTTGATAAACTAAGCTCTACTGAGCTAATTAGTGTATTAAGCTCACTTTAGAGATGTTTTTGCTTGATGGTGCCAATTCTTAAGTAAAATATTAAGATGATTTTCATTTTTTTTCTTCGTAATTTCCAAAATTTCCTTAGAAACCAAATGGATTCCATTTCATTGCGATAACAAGTAGTGCTCTATATCACTTCATACTTTATATCTATCTCTATTCGTTCACCTGGAGGAAGAGTTCAAAATCGACATCATCATCAGAATTCTTTTTAGATCTACAGAAAATTTCAAAAAAAGGGCGTTGTGTGGGTATGTTTGCGTGTATGCTTTAGTGGGAGATAGAGAGAGAACCAAGAGAGTACGAGAGAGATTTCTGTGTGTGTGTGTGTAAGGTGTAGAGAGAGAGAGAGAGGGTATACCTTGGCTGTCCAAGACAAAGACAAAGCCATTGTCGATTGATGGCGGTGGTCGTGCGACAGTGAGAGGGAGAAGGAGAGGGAAGGCTTGCAATGAGATACTCAACTAGGGCTTGCAATGTTTGAGCAACGGCGGGTGGTGGAGAGGCGAAGGTGGGCGACCGCGGCGAACAGAGCAACTTCCGGCGACAACGTGAGGAGAACCAGCGTCGGCGACGAGGTTGGGTGGGCGACAGGTCTGGGGCTCTTTCCCCCTTCTCCTTTCTCTCTCCTTTCTCCTTTCCCCTTCTCTTTGAAAACTCAGCTAAGACTAATAAGAGCCCGATGGAATATATTTCTCAAAATTATTTTATTTTATTTTATTTTATTTCTATTTTTTGGGATCAATTTTGTAACGGATATAAACGTTACAAATATAAATACACCCGTTATAAAAATTAAGTAACCAAAATAATGCTAATTAGTAACCGTTTTTCGAAATTTGTAACGGATATATCCGTTACAAATTTGTAACGGGTATACCCGTTACAAATCATAAAACCTGCCCGTTACAAATTTGACCATATGGTGTAGTGTAAGAGGTATGTTTTACTAATTTTTCTTGCATTTTGTTACTTCTATGTGCTTGTACTAGTTTCTTTTGGGATCTGCTAAATATAAATAAAAAAAATAAAAAAAAATTGACAGAACAAAAAAAAAGAAGGAAAATTAAGTTAAAACATGAACAAGGCAAATTGTGGCGGAGCTACGTAGTGAACAAGAGGGGGCACGTGTCCCCCCTTGATTTTTCATAATTAGAATTCTACCTTTAGTTTCCCTCTAAATTTTCATTGTGCCCCCCTAACTTATCTTTTGGCCCCTGGATGGGGTTGTAAAAATAAAACTCTACACATCCTCTCTCCACTACTTTAATTTTTTACCTTAAAAAACTCACTCACGAGACAAAGTCTCTCTCTCTCTCTCTCTCTCTCTCTCTCTGAGTAAAGCTATGCTTCCCAAATTTTTATCCCAAAAGTGCTTCCCAAATGATGTGGCATGGGGCTAGGTAAACAACTTTCAACCAAAAATCAACTAGTCCCGCTGTATTAGACCCGACTCCACTGCCACATCATTTGGGAAGCACTTTTGAGATAAAAGTTTGGGAAGCATAGTATTACTCTTTTTTTTTGCTAAACCCTTTCTTCTCTCTCTCTCTCTCTCTCTCTCTCTCTCTCTCTCTCTCTTTTATTTATTAATTTATATTTTTGCTAAAGCAGTAAAGCTTTCTTCTCTCTCTACCATTTAGGGTTTTTTGAGATTGTGCACATGAATGTGTGTACAGTGAATATGGATTTCTGGATTGTAAATATGAATTATGAATATGAATATGAATACATGGAGTTGTGAATTAAGATTTAAAACTGGCAATGGTTCTACCTGTTTCAACGTCTACAGTGGAGCGGGCATTTTCAGCCATGATAATTTTGAAACATGGCACGCGCAGTCGAATGGGGGATCAATTTTAAATAGTAGTTTGCTTGCGGTATTAAGAAAAATAGAATCACCGAGGTTACGAATGATGCTGTAAGGAAACGTTTCCAGTGTAATGCTGATGTAAAGAAACGTTTCCGGGATATGTGTTTGTACCATAAAATATTATATAGTTTTTGTATTATTATTATTATCATTATTATTACTATTATTATATGTTGCCATGGGAATTTGGAAGATTACTTGAAGGACACTTGGCATTACAAGGGGAGATCAAGGTTGGTTACTTGAAGATCAATGGTGATGATGAAGATGGAAGTTACTTGAAGAAACATCTCCCACTAATTGGTAGTCGTAGGAATTTGAATTATTAGTTATTTAGGGAGTTATTCAAATTCAAATAGGTAGTTATAGATTTCTTCTATAAATATGTTGTAACATACTCATTGTAAGGGGTCCTTGACCAAACAAATACTCAAATCACTATGTTGTAATTTCTTCATTTTATTATTCGGCCACCATGGCTTTGCTTTTACATCCTTTGAAAGCTGCTGTGAATCCCTTAGTGCTTTAGTTACTTTTTATTTTCTTTACTTTCCTCCTTAACATGCAATTCGTAGGAGTAGTCTTTGGATGTTCTTTAGATCGAAGCATGTTTGTTTGGTTCGAAGTACTTTCGGCATTTCATTTCCTAACTTTTGTTGGAACAGTCCACTGTTTTGAACATTCACATTTTCTTACATTTTACACTTTATTTCATATATCTCACACGATAAAAGTCTTTCAAATTAAGGCATCGAACGGTCATAATTGGCCTGGTGAGGCGTATTTGGCTTACACAATCACACAATCACATTGGCAACTTGCTTGTCTGACAAGCTCGCACACACAAAATTACACAAATATCCTTTGAAGGATAAATAACCAAACAATATGTAACCCCGTCGTGGGTATTTTTAAAATATAACAAGCTTTACAAGAAATACAATGTTAGTTTTTTCAAACGTTCTATTTAATGTTAGATTAGCTGCGACAATTGTTGTGGTTGTCCAGTTAGAGGTTTTTTTTTCTTTTTTTTTTGTTGGTTGTCCCAAACAAAATTACTTTGTCTTCAAATTTTCAGTTGAAACTCATATTGGAGCTTCAATTTTCCATTCTGATTCTTTTAATAGGTATCGATTCTATAGAATTTTCATTCTGGTTCTTCTACTTTTGCTTCAGATTGGTGTGTTGGGTTGAGAAATTTTAGTTTCTTTAAAAAAAAAAAGAAAAAAACAAGTTTGCCTCAGAGTTTAATTTTTATGTTCTAATTCTTCAATTTTTTTGTAATTTTGATTTGTTGGGTTGGTTATTTTGAAAATTTCAAAGTAAATCCTTGGAATCAATGAAATAACTAAATTTGTTTTGCTAAAAGGCGGCAACTTGAAAATCTTCGTGTCGTTGCGCCTGTTAGAGCTGATTGTTGCTTGTTACCGCAACTACTTTGCTGTTTGAGTGGGGTTGCTCCTCTGTTGGAGATACTCTTAGCTTTCATTAGTCTATGTTATAAGAAAAATTAAAATGGGTTTCATATAAGGCTATGTTGTATTCAAGGATTTAGTGAAAAAAAAAAAGAGAGAAAACAACGAGTAAAACAAGTAAAACAAAAAGATAGTAAGGTAAAAATAAAATTAAAAATTTTAGCACTCTGAGTCACTTTTGTTCCCTTTTTTTAGGTCCTATAGTTTTTTAAATGTTTCTAATATTATTTAAAAAGTGAGGAAAACGCTAGAGAAAACTCTTGATAAAATTGGAAAAATTGTTTTTCTTTGATGCTTTTCTTTATCTTTTACTTTTTCTCCAAGTTCACAAAGAAAGTGGAGCACAAGTGTACAAGAAGTTCAAGAGTTAGATAAAACTCCTAAACGATGGAAGACTGGTCAAGCAAAAGCTACAAAATAATGATATGCTTGACAAGACCTATGAGAGTGGTATCACATCCATGTTGTGCCAGAGGTCGTGGTACAACAGATCATTACATATGGTACCATTCTCATACCGTTTGAGGATATCTTAAATTTGAGAATTATAGCATTAATTAAAGCGAAATGGCATATACGAGTACTAATATGGTTCTCAAATCTGAACACCAAATTTTATTAATTCACAAATTTAATTCTCAAATGGTATGACAATTGTAACAGTCGTTTTAGTCCACACCATCTGATATATACCACTGCTGTAGCATTTGGAATTAAGGTTGTTTTGTTGACATCTATTTTTTCATCTTCTGTCTGTGTTTAGTTGATATTTTGTTATCATTATTGGAAAACTACTCCAACTAGGAGTTGTGTTGCTAATGTTATTCGGTCATCGTAGGGTGCTTTGTGATGGTGATATGTTGGTGCAAAAAGAGCAATGCTACACTTTTTAAATTTGAATTCAAAATTTGATTTCCAAATAGCTTAAAAGTTGTACCCAAGGGCAGAGCCATTAGTAGGCTCCCCCCCCCCCCCCCCCCCCCCTACAACCAAAAAAAAAAAAAAAGCTGGTAAATTTTGTTAGTACATATAATATTCTGGCCCAATTATAGTTTAGGCCCCCACGCACCAAAAAAAGTAAAAATAATAATTAGTACATGTGATATTTTAACCCAAACACAATTTAGCACACCCCCAAATTTGAGATTTTATTTCAATAGTGCTAGGGGTACACCCTTACACACCCAAAAAAGCATCCACACCCTGAGGTGGACCAATGAGAAGAGACTGACAATGGACCCCATAGTCTCTACCTCTCATTTTATTGGTCCACCTCAAGGTGTAGATGCTTTTTTGGTGTGTAACAGTGTAAGGGTGTGCACAAAATATTACTCATTTTTTTTATTATTACATGTGATATTTGAGCCCAAAAGTAGTCTACTGCACTCCAATTAAGTGTTCCAAACTCAACTTGACATGCACCATACCTTATTGATAAATAGACACCAAAATGTATAAATATTAACCCAAAAGATAATATTGTTCGAAAATAAATGCAATTTGATACCATATCTTATTATCAAATATGTACAAATAGACCCCAAATTTTTTTTTTCGGGGGGAACTCCAGCATAACTTCCTCAGCACCCCCCCCCCCACAAAAAAAAAATAATAATAATAAATAAAATACTCCTACTTTTGCCCTTGGTTGTACCACATGTTGCGGTAGTGATTGATGGTATTGTATATCATTGCATATGGTGCACCTGACAATGCATTTGAAAACCAAACTTAGGAAATATAGTATTGTGCACCAATTACTTAAAAAGCTTAAGTTTAGAGAATGACCTAACAATGAATACCAAGATTCAACACCCTCCCTTATGTGTGACCCTGTCTCGCAAGTGGAGAGACAAAAGAGACTCAACAAACCACTTTCCATGCATTATATGGAGACAAGAAACAAACAAAGTGCAAATATGCACAATAAAGTGGGGACGGAGGCTCAAACCTAAGGCCTCCCACAAACAAAGTTCTAATATGATGTTAAGTCAATTATTACACTAAAAGATAAAGTTGTTAAAGAATAGCCGAACAATGTATATCAAGCTTCAATAGGTATGTAACCGTAGTTGATCAGTCAAACAATCTCGCATTTTGGGTTCTACTCTTGAATATTTGAGGACCAAGGAATGTTAAACAGTGACCTCATGAGTTAAGCTAGGAGGAAACAAAGTGTCAAAGACTGTGAATATAAGAGAGGCAACAACTTTTTAGCTTCAAAGTAAACCTATGATGTTTTTTTTTTTTTGAAATGACCCGTGAACTCACAAACGATTAGGAGGAACAAATCACTTAGTTGCATTTTTAGCGGATACACATTTCAGCTCCTTCAATCCTGATGAAGTGATCCCAATGGAGCAAAACAAGGGCTCACCATTTTCTAGCAAAATGTTGAGTCTTGTTTAACCTTATTTGACATTTGAGTTGAGTTTATATAAGGACCCTTAGTGGTTAGTATGTTTTTCAGTTTGCCCCTATATTTTCAAATGTGTCACTCATGACCATGTGTTTTGAATTAGTGTGCAATCGCTAATAGCAAGTATAGGGGTGTATTTGAGAAAAGTGCAAACCATAGGGGGTGTGTCAACTCAAGAAATAAATAATTATCCAAACTTCTATAATGTTGAGTTCAAGAGAGATTCCAATCTGCAAGGTTTTCTTTCTCCTTTCTTCATCTCAGTTAATACATAAACGCAACAAACCATGAAGTTAAGCCATGACCAGAGATTTAAACTTACCTGCTTTTCGTCTAGCAAGTATATAGTAAATTTTAGCACTAAAGATAGCTGCTTTTTTTTTTTTTTTTTTTGGCTCCAGCAGTGGGTAGTTGCCTCACCAGTCACCATAATAACCATGAATTGATGACAATAATGAGAATACTTGTGTAAAAGTTACCTGAACACTAAAGGTGGGAGTGGGACAATATGCTTAAACATTATACCATATTAGCCGCTACAGATATTAAGAAGCAAGAACATGTTTTAGCTGTAAATGGGAGGATGGAAAAAGAAAGAAAGAAAGAAAACAAAATATCAAAAAGAACAAATTTCTGCTGTGATATATGAAACATTAATAGAGTATATTAAGCTCATCATGTTTATGTTAGATCTTTAATCTATAGAACTGTAGAATCGTAAAGCAGTAGAAACACAGCCTTATGATCATATTATGTTAGAATATCAAGGATACAATAAAATATTAGAATACATACATGTAACCATGGTAGCAACCTAAAAAGAAAGATGATGACCGGTTATGTCTTCCTCAGTCAAATCTCTTTAGCTCTGTAATGGGTTCCTTCTCTAGATGAGATAGAAGAGGAAGACTATATATATTAATTTGACATATTGGGGACCATAACCTATATGTCTTTATGTACTGTTATGTTAGGGTTCCCATTATTCCTAACAGGGTCAGTCTTTGGTATCCACTCATTAAACCCATACCCAATAGAAGTCCATGGGCTTCCTACAATTAGACTACATAATATAAGCATATTTAATTAATAGCTTATAATATAATTGATATTAATATGTTGCCCACTATTATTAGGAAGCGTAATTTCCTAACAATCTCCCACGTGGGCTACATA
This sequence comes from Hydrangea macrophylla, assembly GCA_033977485.1. NCBI lineage: Eukaryota > Viridiplantae > Streptophyta > Magnoliopsida > Cornales > Hydrangeaceae > Hydrangea > Hydrangea macrophylla. The sequence goes on along the minus strand of CM066984.1, from coordinate 77,358,701 downwards.
TGATTCTTGAAACAATTATATTACATATTCCTTAGATGCGCACATGTATGCTATTTTTCTTTAGACTCCACTTTAGTTTCAATCTGGTCCATTTCCTATATTAATGTGGGATCAAGGCGGCTTTCGTCACACATAATCGTAACTAGACCTTCAATGGTCACCATACCAACACAATCAATGACATAGATCAAGTATGGGTGAGCAGCATAGAAATTACATGCAATGTGATATTAAACATGCCTATTTCCAACTGGTCCTACTTTAGTTTTTAGTGAGATCAATCTGAAATAATGCAAAACCGCATAATTAGATTCAGAGATAAACCATAAACCATCAACTTTATTCTGCAGAAAATAAAAAACAAATGTCAAAAATAGAACATCCAAAGTTAACTCCCACTAAACCAAGGTAACATCATATAACCTAACACCCATATGAGCAGTGTGCTCGTGAAAGACTTTTGGAGGTAAACCCTTGGTCAACGGATCTGCAATCATGGAGTTTGTCCCTATATGTTCTATCAAAATTTTACCACTTTGAACTATTTCCTTAACAACTAGAAACTTGATGTCAATATGCTTTGACTTCGTAGAGCTTCTGTTGTAGTTGGAATATAGCACCGCAGATTTATTGTCACAGTATATCTTTAATGGCCTTTCAATGCCATCTACCACACGTAGCCCAGTGACAAAGTTTCGTAACCATATCCCATGATTGGATGTCTCATAACAGGCTATGAACTCTGCAGCCATGGTTGAAGAAGCTATGAGTGTCTGCTTAGCACTCTTCCAAGATATAGCTCCTCCAGCCAGCATATAAACATAGCCTGACGTGGATCACTTACTATCTTGCCATCCAGCAAAATCGGAATCAGAATACCCGATGATCTCCAAAAGGTCTGATACAGGAGCATGTAGTCCTTTGTTCTCTGTAAATATCGCATAACCCGTTTGGTTGCTTTCCAATGATCCATTCCTGTGTTATTTAAATATCTGCCTAATACTCCTACTGTGAACGTAATATATGGACGCGTACATACTTAAGCATATATTAGACTTCCTACTGCTGACTCATAGGGAATCTTTTGCATCTCCTTAGTTTCAAGGTCATTCTTGGGGCACTGTCCGAGAGTGAATTTGTCTCCCTTAGCTGCGGGTATATCTCCTGATGAACAACATTTCATGCAGACATATAGCTCTTTTGTGATAACCCAAGGATACCTTGAGAGCTATCTCGCAGTATCTGTATTCCTAATACAAAAGAGGCATCCCCAAGATCTTTCATCTCAAAATTCTTAGTGAGAAAGCTCTTACTTGGTTTTGTGCAATAAGCCTATATCGCAACAAGCTAGCAGAATGTCTTCAAAATATAGAATCAGAAAGATATACTTACTTCCACTGAACTTATGATATATATACACAGTCACATTTGCCTCAAAGCCATGCGAGGTGAGTACTTGATGGAAGTTGTGATACCATTGATGGGAAGCCTGCTTAAGACCATAGATGGATTTATTTAATTTACAGACCATAGACTTTGGATTTCCAGATACAAAGTTTTCTGGCTGGACCATATAAATCGTCTCATCAATGTTTCCATTGAGAAACGCTGTCTTAACATCCATCTAATGTAGCTCTAAATCAAAATGAGCCACGAGTGCCATTATTGTCCTAAAAGAGTCTTTCGATGAAATCGGAGAGAAAGTCTCTTTATAATATATGCCTTTCCTTTGAGTGAAACCCTTGGCGACTAGATGAGCCTTATATCTCTCAACATTGCCCTTTGAATCTCTCTTGGTTTTAAATATCCATTTGCAATCAATGGGCTTCGTTCCTTCAGGCAATTCGACAAGATTCCAAACATCATTGTCTTTCATGGATTTCAGCTCAACTTCATGGCATCAATCCACTTTTGTGAGTTAGAACTTTGTTGGGCTTGGTGAAAGTTGATTGGATCATCTTCCACTATCCCTATGTCAAACTCATGTTCTTGGAGGAATACAATGTAATCATCCGGAATTGCATTTCTCCTTTCTCTAGTGGATCTTCTTAATGGCATCTCCTCTTGAGGTTGTTGAGTTTTCCCTTCAGATATAATTTCTTTATTTTGCACGAGGAGCTATTGTACATTCTCTTGTATATCCGGATTTGCATCTTGAACAATGCCAGAAATAGGAACCTGAACATTGTCAATAGTAATATGACAAGGAATAAATTCCTCTTCAAAGACAATGTCTCTAACCTTATGTCCCCCCACAAACTCAACTTCCTCAAGAAATCTCACATTTCCCATCTCAAAAAATGTCCTAGTAATGGGATCATAAAACTTGAAGCCCCGAGAACGTTCAGCGTACCCAACAAAGTAGGAACTAACTGTTCTTGAGTCCAGTTTCTTTTCATGTGGCCTATAAGGCAGTGCCTTAGCTGGATAACCCCAAATGTGTAAATGCCTAATGCTAGGTTTCTTTCCAGTCCATAATTCGTAAGGGGTTTTGGCTACTACTTTACTTGGAACCATGTTGAGGATATATGTTGCAGTCTTTAGAGCTTCTCCCCAGAGTGATTCTGGTAAAGAAGAATGACTAATCATACTTCTTACCATGTTAAGCGTTCTGTTTTGTCTCTCAGCAACACCATTCATGCTAGGTTTGCCTGGCATTGTGTATTGCGGGATGATACCACATTCCTCTAGGAATTTAGCAAAGGGTCCTGGATGTTGTTCTCCTGATCCATCATATTTACCATAGTATCCACCACCATGGTCAGATTTGACAGCCTTAATTTTCTTGCCAAGCTGAAGTTCAACTTTGGCTTTAAATGACTTGAAAACATCCTGGGACTATGAATTCTCATGTATTAAATATAGGTACCCATATCTTGAGTAGTCATCTATGAACGTAATAAAATATTGTTGTCTATTCCAAGATGCTGTAGGGAATGGACCACATATGTCAGTGTGAATGAGTTATAAGACGTCTGTACACCTGGCAGCTAATTTCCTTATGTTTGTTTGTTTCCCCTTAATGCACTCAATGGACTTAAAAGTCTGCCAAATCTAAGGGGTCAAAAATCTCATCATGCACAAGTCTCTCAATTCTCTTTTAGAGATATGGCCTAATCGCTTATGCCATAAGGTGCTAGAATTCTCACTTAATTTTTGCTTTGTACCACGTGAATTAGTATGCAAAATTTCATTACAGGAAGTAACAGTGTCAAGGATATAAAGATTATCAATTAAAGAGCCGATACCAATAAGCTTTGAATCTTGAAATAGACTAACTTTATTATTTCTAAAAGAATCAGCATAACCAGATTTGTCTAAATTAGAAATAGAAATTAAATTCCATCTAAAGGACGGTGCAACAAAAGTCTCAATCAAATCCAAATAAACACCAGTCTTTAATAATAATCTAAAATTTCTTATAGCTTCCACTAGAACTTTCTTGCCATCGCCCACAAAGATGAATCTTTCAGCATCAGTTGGCGGCCGGCTCCATAGGCAACCCTGCATAGGCATACTTATGTGAGTAGTAGCACCAGACTCTATCCACCAAGTATCTTTAGGTACAAAAGCTAAATTAACTTCATAACAAACCAAAGCAAGAAGCTTACTCTTCTTTGCATGCCAAGCGCTGTATTTGGGATAGTCTCTTTTCATGTGGCCTCTCTTCTTACAGAAATAGCAAAGGAATTCCTCATTTTGCTTCTTTAGTTTCTTCTACTGAGGCGTTTCATTTGCAGTATCCTTAGCTCTTTTTTTTTTTAATTTAATTTAATTTTAATTTATTATTATTATTATTATTCTAAGAGGTTGATGCTAAGTGAGCGCTTTCAGTCTTGTCTCACTGAATTCTTCACTCTTCTTGCACACAGTGAGATATAAGCTCATTAAGAGTCCATTTGTCCTTTTGGGTGTTATAACTCACTTTAAATTGACTGAATTGTGCAGGAAAAGATATGAGAACCAAGTGCACTAGCAAGTTCTCAGACAGCTCTAACTTTAGTGCCTTGTGTATCCCACTGAGATGGGACATTTCCATAATGTACTCCCTCATGTTCCCCTTTCCTTTATACCTCATGAAAATAATAAGAGTAGCCAAAACGGTACTCATTTCCGATTTTTTATTTTTAGCAAAATATTGTTGTAATTAAGAGAGGAACTTCTTAGTATTTGTGCTCTCAGTGATCGAGCCCCGTAACGCTTCCGAAATGGAACGTTTCATAATCATCAGACTCATGTGATTTGAGCGATCCCACTTCTCAATTTTAACCTCATTCGGGTTTTCTGAGTCGAAGTGGGTTGTTCTGTCCTTAGCGCAAGGTCCAAATCCATACATCCGAGAACGATTTTCACATTCTCTTTCCAGACCTTAAAGTTTCCCCCATTCAGCATTGGGATAGCACTAATTTGACCAGAAACATTTGTAGCTGTATCAGAAGCTGAATAGAGAATAAAATAAAATAAAATAACATGCTCACAATGAATAACATGTCATAACATAAATATATCAGAAATGCTTTATATATGCATGCATGACAAATTAAACAATCTACAAAATGGTGGGCCTATCATAGGATACCTAGAAAAACATTGACATTTAGTCTTTGGACAGAAATATCAACTGTAAGTGGTACTTTCAGTGTAGTGATCAAATACTGACAATAAGTTCTGTCAGACAGTAGCCTTCTTTGGGCCGACTCACTGCCCACATGAATAATTAGCTTGATAATTGTCACATATTTACCACCACATGTACACCCATTATTTGATCAATTAAGAATCTTCCTTTGGGCCGATTGTTAATCGCATGAATAACAGATATACCATCTTAATATTTCAGAATAAATAAATTTTATACAACAGAGGTTACTTTGGCAACATATTATTTCAATTTATTTATTTGAAATATCAGACATGTATTGGAGCCTAAAATAGACCCCAAAATCTCTAGCTACCATAGAATTTAGTAATTCATATGATGTATTACCCAAAATTCTGTAGCACAATAAAAAATACCTTAATATATGTTATAAACACATGAATTAAAGTGCTATGTGCATCATTCACAAATCAACAATAAGCCAATTCGTGAACATCACATTAACATGAATCAAGTTTGGCCCGAATATGTACACAGAATGTATTTCTTATTTCATCTAGGGTTTGACATTAAGAATCATGTGCCTTTTTTATGGTACATTGTACACAAAGGTTAGCTTAATTAAATCAACACACTGATTGTTCAATAAAAAAAATAGATAGGCCTTAAGGGACTGATAGATTACCCACGTGGTCCTTTGATTCTTGATCGGCAAATATCAGATTTGACAAGTCCCTTTTTTTATTATTCGATAATCGAAGCACATCAAATCAATGATTTCTAATGTTACATGAATCAGTCGAAAATTGAATCTGTCAGACTGTTATGACAAGGACCCATTTAGTCAATGTCAAATGATATCTAATACTATACTGTGTAAGTCATATTGATGTTTATGGCTAAGATTCCATGAATCAATCGAAACAGTGAAGGCCGAATATTAGATGATCATCAATACGATTCAGTTGAAACTTTATACACAATAACCCTAATAATCAACATGGTAATCTACTCTAATACCAAGTGTTAGATCTTTAATCTATAGAACTGTGGAACCCTAAAGCAGTAGAAACACAACCCTAGGATCATATTGATCTCGTCAAAATCAAGATATAAAAGTATGCTTACTTATGCTTTACTTTCAAAAGATTTGCAGTGTGGAAGTAAAGGTCGAACCCACAGAGATTGAATACTACGCACTTTAATTTTTAAAACCTAAATTTAGTTAATTAAGAAAAATGGATTTTGGATTTAATTTGAATTAAACTAATAACAATAAAAGTAAATCTAAATTATGAGAGCAATTAAATATTTGTTTTTATAATAAGTTTAAGGAACCTAGGATTGCAAATCCACCCCTAGCTTCATAATAAAGGTATTTACGAATTACTTTAGCTTATTAAGTTGGATGATAATGGGGAATTGTAGCTACAAGCCCAATTCCTCAGTCAAGAAAATAACTATAGTTCAAGCACCAACATAATCCATCTTCGGTTAGCACGAATTATCCCACACTAAACTAGGTTTATGGTATAATCCGTCTAATCTAGGCATGGACTATTCGAATACTTGATAGCACAATTCAATTTAAGCACCATTACATATAAATAATCTAAACAAGCACAACAAGCATAGATCATTGAGCACACTACCATCAAAATAGATCTAAGACAAGAGTAAACTTTGAAAGTAACGATTTAATCAATAAAAGCACGATTAATTTATAAAAATCCTCGGAACATGTAATTGTCATTCATACATAATAAAACTAAAATAAAAACATAAAATACACCCTATTACTTGGCTAGGGTTTCATTGAAACCCTAGATTTTGAGTTTAGTTGGCCATAGAATTGATGAACGGCAAGAGGTTGATGGAGGAGGCCATGGGAATCCTTGGTCTTCTTCTTCTTCTTCTTCTTCTTGCTTTTTTCTCCTCAATGGCTGAAATTTTTGTTGTATATGGATGTATCTAATGTTGTGTAATGATGTGTAACCCTAAATTTGATTCAGAATAGGATTTATATAGAGTTTGGAAGGATTTAGGAAGCTTTCTTAAGCCAAATCGCACTAAAACAACTGTTTTTACATTTCTGGACGTATTCAGCCAATTCGGATCGCATAGAGCTCTTCAGGACCTCGAAATACGCGACTTTGAATTTTTCAACGGGTCGCTCGTGCGGGTCACGCAAGTGGGTCGCTCCAGCGACCATGCCATTTTTTCAACTATTCTCAGATTTCTGCTGCTCTGCGCACCGATCGTAGACTTGCGATAACCTTTGACTCAGACCTTGTATTGACTCACCGTTTGGGACCACGCGTCCGTAACTCGAAGATCTACATTTTATATCTTTGGAGAAATTTCTCAAATCTGAAGTATTCCTTGTCAAAAATGCAATTTTTCGAGGCTGCTACTGCATTCAGCTCTCACCGGAATTACCGTTTGAGCCCAGAATGACTTCCAAAGCCACCAATCATTGAATATTTGTGCATTTTCAAGTTAAAGCTCCAAAACCTACAAAGTTTAGAATACGTATTAAAAAATAACTAATAACTACATGAAATGGGCTAAAAAAGCGTATTTTTAGGACTATAAACGGCAACTATTCGTCGCCGATCACACCCCCAAACCTACACTTTGCTAGTCCTCAAGCAAAGAAAAACATAAAACTAAATACTACTATACTTAAAAATCCTAACTCACTATTGCAGGCAACGCGATTGCATTTAGCAGATGCAACAAGCCTTTTAAACCCCTAGGTGTCCCTAGTAGGACGAGTGACGTCTCGTGAGAGTTCTCATCAACAAGTCCCCCATGACCATCTTTATTAACTTATAAATTTAAAAAGTTTTATTAAAACAAAAAATAAAACAATCAATACTCCTTATCATAAAACGATGATTCAAAATAGAATAACGAACAAGAAGAAATGGAATCAAACGTCTACCTACGTCATGAAAAATAATCTCAAGCACATGCATCGTATAAATCAATAGAGTTTCTCATAAAATTGCACGTGTGTGATATGGTAGTCAAATGAACACGCGCATGTCATGAACTTGGAATATAACTCGGATAACCATCCAACTATGATTCGACTACGAATCTCACAATGTTAATTACACTCTCAAATGAAACACTCAAAAATAGGTGTAATTTTTCTAAAATATGTGAGTAAAGGAAATATATTTTCAAAACAAGAAACCGCTCACATATGACTCGGAAAAGACGCATGACACGAAAGAACAGTAGTCTCATGGATAGGACGCTAATAGTCAACAAAAATTAATCGTTACCATGTTTCGATCCCCTCCTATCGTTTTCATATCCATACCATGTTTAGGATCAAATAGGACTTTTCAAAGGTTATAATGTAGCTCAGGTAATGAAAAAGGATAGAAAGGATTCATTAGGTAGTTTTAGAATGGCATTGTAAGGCATGTTCGATTTCTTTCATTCTCTCTTCCACCAACTTCATTTTATTCCTTTCAATTTTTTCTGCTTTTGTTTCTTTTTCTTTTTTTTTTCTTTCTATTCTTTTCCTCGTTGCTTTTGAAATGAATATTCAATAAATAACAAGGCAACCACCCCAAACATCATCTTATTTTCTTCGTCTTCTCAATCACACATCGCCTTAACACTACTAAAAGTTGATCAAACTTTCAGGGGTGAACTCCAAGTTGGCCAAATTGGAGCAAAAACAGGACAATGGTAATTAAAGAAAAATGGCATTTTAATGACTCAAAGGGCGAACTAAGGAAATTTATCATTTATCGGTCAGTAGCAAACAAAGATAGCCTAAAATCATGTCCTATGGTTATATGGTTCTTCAACATTTACGACGGAAGATTATTTAGCATGGTAGCAAATATTTTAACTTGACTATCAACCAAGACAAGAATAATGAGACTAAACAACAAGTTAATGCGCTATTTCAATGAAATTCGACAAACACAAGATGCATTTATAACCCTCAATAAAGAAAAGATAGGCTCAAAAGCTCACCGGGTTTAATCTCTACACTATGTTGTCTAGAAATCCGAATCATATTATAGTTCACAACCAACATGTATTCAAGCGACTACGTGCAGTGCATAGGTTTGTGTACAAATCTATGATATAAAACTACGATTCGAATGATACATGTCCTAAAACGTCATATCACGACTTCAGAAATGTTTAATTACATCTTCTCTTGTTTACCATTCTATAACGAATCACATTACATACTAAGAAGTATCGAATTCGAGAGTACAAAAATATTGGTAACATCGTTTATTTAAGCACAAGTATCGGAAATTTTTAAAAATCTAGTGTAATAATGTGTATGTTTGTGCATACTCCCAAACCTAAACCTTTTATTGTCCCCAATGAAACAATAAAATGAAAGAACGAAGAGTAGGTAAGAAAGGAACGATAATACCTCGATCTTGGCACTCACAAATAGGTGAACGTATAATAATATGGAATCAAAGTTCAATTACTCCAAACGGAGCACTATTTCACCTGTTAATACTTAACAAAAGAAAATTAAACAAACAAATAAATAATAAAAGCTAATATATAATACATATGTTTTTTTTGTTATTTGTTTAGTTATTTTTTTGTAAACAATAGAAACTAAACTAGAATTAAAAGAACGTAAAGGAAATAAAGAAAAAACAAAACTAGAACTATGGAAACAAAGATTAACTTAAACGAAAAGAAATGAAAAGAACAAACAAAAATGAAAAACAACTAGATAGGTTGGAGAAACAGAAGGTCAAAGAACAAAGAGAAAAAGTGAGAAATCCCCACCTCGCGCGAGCGACCCTCACTCGCGCGAATCCCTCCTCGAGGTAAACTTGAGGCCTTTTATTAATTTTATTTAGAAAAATTTCTAAATGCCAGAATCACGCGAGCGGGCCGTTCGAGCGAACCCCTTGCACACGCGATTCTAGGTGCGAGATGTAACAGAGAGCTCATATAATAAAATTTTGAAAAAATTTTGTCTAAGGGAGAATATCGAGTGACGCATCGCGCGAGCGGGCCGCCCCCCGCGATATGGTCTTTTTCCCTTGTTTCTTTATTTCAAGGTAAATAAGTTCAAAATAAGTTTATCACGACCCCTAAACCTGTCCAGAATGTCCAAAGCAGACTCAAAAATGACTAAAAATAAGGAAAACGAACGAAATAAAGCTTGGGTTGCCTCCTAAGAAGCGCTATCTTTTACACCTTTAGCTAGACCGTTCTAGCTCAAGATTTATGGAGGTTGAAAATCAGACTTTGTACTCCTTAGGATATCAGGAAGAGCCCGGTGATAAGCAAAAATAACGTCGCTTTGAATTAATTCGACCGACGGTTCTCCCAGATTATGTTCAAATCGATTTCTTACCGTTTGAGTAAATTCATCATTCGGGTCTTGGTCGTCAGGATCCATGCACTCATTACGAATTATATTATTTTCCTCACCCATATTCAGTTCTTTGTTAGGCTCAATATTCCGTCTTACCTCACATTCCGCCTCACATAGGTAATCGTCGTCTTTAGGAGGTTGATCCATAGCATTAAAAATATTTAATTTTAAGTTCATGTTCCCAAATGACACCTTCATTACCCCCGTTCGACAGTTAACACGAGTGTTAACGGTTGCTAAAAATGGACGACCTAAGATGACAGGAGTGTGTTTCCTAGCATCTAGCACGGGTTCAGTGTCAAGGACCATGAAGTCGATAGGATAATAGCATTTATCAACCTTAACCAAGATGTCCTCGATGATTCCTCTAGGTATTTTAATAAAACGATCCGCTAATTGTATGGCAGTGGTCGTAGGCTTAAGTTCACCTAGTCCTAGTTATTTATAGACGTGATTGTGGACACCGGCGCTCGGGGGGCCCGCTTTTAGGTTTGAAATTGTTTAGAGAAAGGAAGAGAAAAAGGTCTGTTGAAAACAGATACAGAGTCGCCACTTGGTCTTTAAAGAACCAAGAAACCTAATTTTGACTCACCCAAATGGATAAAGGGCACCGACCCTTCATAACCAAAGAACTTGGCTCGGGGTTTTGGTACGAGAGAGGAAGGAGCCTTTGTCGCGACTAAAACACCCTCAACTCGCCCCGTATCTCGACGGGCCTCAATTAGCATCTAAATAATCATCTTATACTATGTTTGGTTCGACAATTAATACTATGATAGTATATTACATCTCATAAGAATATTGAAATGGAAGATCAAAAGATAAGATATCATTTATAAGATCTAAGCCAAATATCACACAATGCAAAGGTGAAAGATCACACAAACAAACCAAGGAAAAATCGTCTAATCAGATATCCAGTAATCAAGTTTTCCTAATCTAAAGGGGACATGAATTGTTCTTGAAACAAATAATCAAAGAAATCAAAGTATGTTTAGCAGACTGGTATGATGTATGTTAATCTTTGAGAAAAGAAAACCTCTCGATCCCCGAGACGGATGAGAAAGGGAGATTAGATCGAAAGGGGAAGCATGGACGTATGATCAAATTCAACCCTCATAATCTTCTTAGATTAGGAACCACAAAAGCCCCAAATCTTGCATGGATGCAATGTATGATCCTAGAATATGTAAAGGTTGTAGTGTGCTTTGTGTTCACGGATTTCTAGAATGACTTAGAAGTCTAGAATGTGTATTAATGAATGAAGAAAATCATCATGGGATATTTTTAAATGTAGTATATATGACATCCTAAGATATGAGCTAATTTGGAGTGCATGTAAGCACCAAATCAAAGGATAGAAGTAGAAGTATGCTTGCTGTGAATAGTGGACAGAACAGTAACATGATCTTTTGAAAATTGAAAAGAGGGATTACAAATGTTACCAATGCATGATTTTTTATACAGATCTTCCTTATTGTGTCTAGGACACAACCCAAAAAGCCAATCTTAAATAAAATATTACAAATTGAGAGAAATTATATGAACAATAGAGGTTACTCAGAAATAGAGTTCGTACTGTCGACTGAAATGTTGAAACATTTAAGAAAATGAAAATGAAAGATCTAGAAGCCCATTTTATACAGAAAGTTCCCTAATACATTGAAGTTAAAGGGAAAAATAAGTTAGGACCACTCCTTTTGGAAAATGTTTCTGTAAAACAAGTTGAAAGGCAACCAAGCTGCTGTGACAGTAAAGGCAGAATATCTGGAGTGAATATTTGGGCCAAAATGGAACCCTTCCAAGTATTTCCAAGTCAAACCAAAAATCATGGGTGTTCTCTAATGAGTTAGGAAGACTTTCCAAGTTGTCTTGCATCCATACATTGAGTATTAAGTTCTGGAGAAATCTGTGAACTCGGACCACTCACTGTTTTGACTCACTGTTTTGAAGATTTTGGGAAAAATTAGAGTTTTTCTTTCTTGAGATCAAAATGAGGGGGTTAAAGAGGGGTTTTGAAATAGAGGTTTTGAAAGTATATTTTCAACATCAAATAGAGATTATGACCTCTTGGAATATCAACATCAAACTCATCATCAAGAACCCCCAATATTATTGGAGAGATTCATTTTTATTTTGAATATAACTTCAAGGGTACGTTGGAGGTATTGAAGTTATAATCATCATCTATTAAACATGCTTTTGAGGTCAAGAGCTACTATCCATAAGGATTCACTCACCTCAAACTTCATGTCATCATTTAGATGATGAAGAACAAGTAAGTAAATAAAGAAAAATAAAAAAAGAAATGAGATTAAGAAGAGATGAACATAATATGTAAACAATCAAATATGCAATCAATAGATGATAATCATTGAGATATTGGACTTGTAGCTTGGTGTTTCACTCATAGATATTGACATTTGGACATTGAAGTAGCTTCCTAACTCATAAATGCTTAGATAAATGGTGTTTGGGTGTATTGATGATGAAGTATATAGAAGGATAATAGATGAACTTCAGTTTTGAACTCACTTTCTATAGAAAATCAGTGGAGAAAGCTCTCTTTAATCTTCTAAACCTATCTCTATCTCTCTTTCTCTCTACAACTTTCTCAAGTTTTGCACTTGCCCCCCCCCCAAAATGAAGAGCAATGGGGGGTTTAAATAGGCCAATTTGGGGTGGTTTTGGGATTTAGAAAGTGCTCCCATTGGTCCCAAACATCTGTGAACATAAAACTACATCGTTTTGGTTTTTAATTAATCAAATTGGACCCCCAAATAAATTACAAAAATGGACACTGCGAGGTTTGAGTGCCGCCGCGGCACTGGTCATGTGTCACCGCGGCAGTGGCCCAGTGCCGCCGCGGCACTGCTCCTCAGATGCGCAGAAAATTACGTTTAGGCCCCCAGAGGTTCGGGTATTCGCGAAAAGGCCCTATTTCGTCCGAAATTCACGGAAAATACATAAGAACTCCAAACTGAGCTTGTGATATACTGTTGGAAAGGTATTGGAGTCTACTTTATATATAAAATATTTCAGAGTCAGGTCACTTTGAAAAGTTTTACGGTATTCGCGATAAAAGGCGATTTGATCATCTTTTTAATCTTCGAAAATTTGTAATAAATTCGTTTTAATTCCAGAAATTATTTGCGATATACTGTTGGAAAGCTATTGACCTCTAGTATCTATGAAAAATATTTGAAAAATGATACGGTGCTCCGGTTTCAAAGTCAACTTTTGGTCAAACTAGTCAAACTTGGGATTCCTAGGGAAGTTTTGGAAACCTCTAGGAGCTCCCAGAAGCTGACATTTTCGTTCGATTTTCTTTTAAAACTCATTTTAATACTTTCAACATGATCTAGAATGATCCTGGAACTTTTCGGAAAATTTGGACGATTTCGGTCAATCCTTGGTCAAACTTGGTCAAACCTGGGTCAAACCGGTCAACGGGGACTTTCCGGGAACTTTCGGGGGTCTCTGAGAGCTGACAATTTCATCTGATTTTGCTTAAAAACTCATTTTATTACTTTTTCTTACGACGTAGCATGTTTCCAGAACTTTGGGTCTAAATCTGGGAGTTAGGGGCATTTTGGTCATTCTGAGCATTTTGAGAGATAGAACTAACTTCCAGGAGTCCTTTTTTTTTTTTAGACTTTTTCAATCATCGTGAACCACCAAGCTATGGGTCTCCTAAATCTGATAGCTGACAAAATGGGGTGTCTACAGTGATAAGGTAAGAGATTAACGCTAGCTCCTAAGTCAAGGAAAGCCTGATGAATGATAGTGTCACCTATGACACATGAAATCGTAGGCGTACCTGGATCTTTATATTTTGGAGTAGCGTGTTGGATTATTGAGCTAACTTTTTCCGTGAGAAAGACCTTTTTCAGTGTATGACTGCGCAACTTGCGCTTTTGAGTACAAAGGTCTTTTAAACATTTCGCGTAAGCGGGTATTTGTTTTATAGCATCGAGGAATGGAATATTAATTTTTATTTGTTTAAATACCTCGAGTATATCTTCAATTTTTGACTTTTTCTTAGAAAAATTTGACGATTCCTCAACATTCGGTGGAAAAGGCATTCTTGGAACATAGTTAGTTGGGATTTATTCTTTTTCTTTCTTATTTTGACTCACCTCCTCACCCTTTTCTTTATTCAAATGTACGTTTATATTTTTCTCACCCTCATCCGGAATTACAACAATTTCCTCTTCCCGAATAGTCGTCCTAGTCGATACGGAATTCACTTGCTCACTCGACCCCCCATTCTCGTATTGTCCCTTAGCGTTTTGAATAGTTTGCACAGGCAACTTCTCCTCGTTTCTATGACTCACCGCAGTAGCTATTTGTCCCATTTGGGACTCAGGCTTCGCAATGGATTGTGTATGCGAGTGCACTATTTGTGCTTGTGCTTGGACTTACGTTTTTATATTTTTAAGAGACGCCAACACCGTAGCCTCAAACACGTTACCCCTTGGGAGGTTAGGATTAGGAGGTGGGTGTTAGTATTGATTTTGCTGATATTGGGGTCGATAAGTATTATGAAAATTGTTCGACATAGAATTATAGTTATTTCGTGGGAATTGTTGAATAGAATTAATGTGTTGCTCCACGAATTTCGGATATTGAGATGCAGAAGGACATGCAAGGATATTATGAGACGGTTCAGAACACAATGCACATACTTCTGAAGAAGGTAGTGTAGACCTATTTCCCATCCTCATAAGTTGGTCAAGTTTTTTATTTAATTATTGTATTTCAATTGATTGACTTGACTCGACTTTCACCTCTCGCTTAGGTTGAAGGTACCCCTCAGGACGGACAGACGCCGCTTGGTGCATCGAATTCTCGGTCAAAGTTTCAAAAATTTTCCAGGCCTCATCGGCACTTTTGTGTAGGAAGGTACCCGCACAAATAGCATCGACGGTATTATGAAGTGAGGGAGCTAGTCCCTCATACAAGACCTGAACTAATTTGTCACACCCCAATTTTTGGACAACCAAATATTTAATCCAGAGCATATATCCAGACTAATATTCAATTTCCAAAGCACCGAGAGTGACACCCGGCGTCACACAGACTAATAGATAATTATTGAAAACAGTATTTTATACTCATTAAATAAGAACATGTGATTTTGTGTTTTAAAAAAAAACTCTTTTTTATTAAACTTGAATTCCCAAACATTCGTTTTCATTATAAAAGAAATTAAACTCCATTCCACATATTATATCCTTTCGATTTACCAAAGAAATATTATGTTCATTCAATAAAACCCTCTTTACAGAGTTCAGAGGAAAGAAAACAATTAAGCATAAAATTCTATACATCCATAGGTCAGAGCAACTACAACGTTCCCAATACCCAATATATAATCCTTATTACAATTATACACTTGTGGCCCACACTGCCAGAAATAAAATAAGGTACAACAAAAAAAATACAACTCTAATAATAAACAACACTGCGACAATCTCTTCACCCAAACAGAAGCTCCAAAGAAAATCTCCAAATACTAAACATGCACATACATTCGACTACGTTTCATATAGAAACGCCCCGAATGCATTACGCACCCGGGTCAGTATATAAAATACTGGTGTGAGTTAACAAAAAAAAATAAAACGAGTCTTAGGGAACAACGGTGTCCCATAGACTCCCAAAAGTACTCACAAAGAAAAACATGACCACCTTATATCATACAATATCGTTGCACAGAAAATAAACAATGTCATCACACATAATTCATGTCAGGTTAGAACAGTAGTTCCACGCACATTTTAGGACAGAACGGTAGTTTCCTTCAATGTGGTGGCAGTGGCTCCAACCCCGAATAAACACAACTGAATACTTACCGGTCGGATATCTATGGTGAGTCAGCCCTGCATAAAAGTTAGTGGACCCACCATCCTGTAATATATAGTTATCACAAACCAAGCAAATAAGTCAGTAAACAACATTTCCACATTCTAACTTAAACGTCGCATTCATTATTCCAAACTTATCAGTCTTATGAAATACTCTATTGTCATTATTTATTAGCCTTTAATTATCTTTGTGTTCCCTAGGTTCACCACTTGGCCACCCTCCATGGTACAGCCCACACATATATCCCATGTGTGCCTGGACATACTACCAACACCCACTCCGGTGCCAGTTTGGTTGGGGTATCAACCAAACCAGGTATACACAACGGACGGCTGGTCAATATATCAAGACGTCTATACAATATAAGCCGAGCATAAGGCTTAGGCCAGCTTGATCATGAAGCCACTGGCAAAAAGTACACTCAACAATTCTTAAGCCAGCTTGATCACAAAGCCACTGGCAAAAGAGTGCGAGCTACCAAAAACAATAACACAACAACGGGGAGTAGTGAACACTAAGGTCTTTTCCCAGTTTCTTACCATCTACGTTAATTCTCATAAGTACCCATTCATAAGGGTTTAATCATGTCATTAACCACTTCGGGAATTTATCATTTATTCCATGGAATATCATTATCCAATTATTCACAATAAGGCCTTTTTTTTCCCAAAATTCTATTCAAGTCTCTAGCATAGTATTTTCATAATAATTATTTAATACCACACATAGAATAAGTTGGGGTTTCTTAACACATAGCATATAAAATCGACACTCAACAATACTATTTAAAACAGTCCCAAACATACCCTTACATTAAATAGTCCTAAAACCAACATGGACTGAAATTATTCCTCATAATAATTCCGCACAAAGAAATATCTCTAACAATATTCATAAACATAAATTCGAAATTCAGAGTTAACATTCACTGCTACTGTAATATAAATTTTCTGCCCAAACGGTGCAGAATTGGAAAAAATGCTATTAGACACAAGTTGTGCAGAATTGCGTTTCCTACAGGTTTATGAGAACAGAATCACGAAAACTGTAACGTATGATTTATTATGAATTTTCTACTAAAATCTGATCCGTGAAAACCCCAAATCCGAAAATTGAATAATTGCTCAAATGTATATTCAAAGTTCATCTATAAATCTCAAATCATAACTTCAATCAATGTAAATAAAAACCTAAATCTCATAATCCATAACCATACTAATTTAATAATCTATACATTTAAATTTTCAATCAAACGAGATTGAAAGAAAATAACAAGTTAACTCACCGATTTATGGCTTCAAGGTTGATGATGATTAAGCAAGCCAAAGGTTTGGAGCCCCTATTGTCCTCTCTTGTTATCTTCTTCTTCTCATTCTTTCTTCCTTCTTCTTCTTCTTCTTCTTCTTCTTCTTCTTCTCTCTCTCTCTCTCTCTCTCTCTCTCTCTCTCTCTCTCTCTGTTTAGAAGTGTGTTGGGGGCTAGGGTTTATTTTTTTCTTCTAAAGGTGGATACATATAACTCTTAATGATATAATTAAAGTAATTCCCGAGTTTAGGCTTGTGGGCTCCCAAAAGACACAAATATGACCCCGAAATGCATTTCAAAATACTTAAACAACTAGTCCAAAGGGTACCCATACCCCGGGCACTTAATTTTCATGTTAAATTCACTACTTAGCTTACTTGTGGGCCCCAAAACACTACCAGACACTAAACTCGTCATTCTATAAAAATTGTAACTCGGTCAGACAATAATCTATCATACAATTTAATTAAAGCTCAAAATGTCATGTCATAATAATAATGAAACATTAGAAATTTTAATACAAAAATAAACGGGGAAATATTACTGGCATTACTAATAATTTAAATATGCTTACTAACAAATTTAATTCACGGGTTCTCCAAACTTAAAATTTCTAGACACGTGTCTTACCTAGGCATACCCATATAATATTGCTAACTAAAAATAATTATTAAAATAATTATTTACACACTTAGAAATTTTAGGGTTGTTACATAATTGCCACTTGGGAACTTGATGATGTGGGCATGAGCGTAACAATTCTTTAAATTGTTCCCAAGTGTCGTAAAGCGTTTCCCCATCTTGCATCACAAAGTTTGTTATTGATTTTCTTATTTGATTAGTTCTTGTGATTGGGAAAAACTTTTGTAAAAACGCCGTATGTAATGCTTCCCATGTTTTTATAGTGTTTGGCTCCAAAGATTGGAGCCAATACTTAGCTTTGTCATTTAATGAAAACGGGAAGAGGTGCAATTTTAACTCATCATCAGTTAGGTGTTGAAGTTTTAAAGTAGAGCAAATATCTTGAAAATCACCTAAGTGCTGATAAGAGTCTTGTTTAATACGGCCATGGAAAGAAGGTAGTAGCGCGACGGTAGATGACTTTATCTCAAAGTGAAATGTCGTCACCTCCGGTAATTCGATACTCGCATGTGGTGTATAGGCCGTATGGATGAAATAGTCTTTAAGCAGAGGGGGTTGAGGTATGTTAGGATTGGGATTTATTTCCGTTATTTCCATTGTTTTCACCGTCAACCATTGGAATAGGTTTAATGTTAATAAATCGAGTTTTACTTAACCTTTGAAGTGTACTTTGAATTTCGGCCTGAAACAACGACTACGGTTGAGGAGTCCGATTAACTCTAAGGGTACATTCAAGTTCAGGATCGATAAAAAATAATTTCGGTTTACTAGAACGTGTACCAAACATAAACTTAAAAGAAAAATAACTAAAATAGAAACTGACTCAAACAATTACAAGACAAGAATCACGCAAATAAGGCAACATGCACACAACTATTATGATGCATGAATATTATCCTGTGATGCAATGACCGCGTCAAGCCCAACGTCCCGGGTTTCCTAGCTAATGCAGTGCTCACTCCACAACTAACCTAATGCATCTCAGTGCCCTGACTTACAGTGGTTTGAAGTGAATTTCAAAGGAAGCAATTTACTTGAATTATTTTTATAATTTTTTTTTTCGCGTAAGCACCTTTGACGTGCACAGCTGCTGTAATAACCTGCATTTTCATGCATTATCATATTTAAAATTTTCATTATCATTGGCATTATTATATTCAAAATTTAATATATATTGTCTGTTTATATGTTAATTTCGATTCTTATGTGAAAAGTTTAATTCTTGACTAATTGAAATTACTTTTGGGGTCAAAATGCAATTTTCATAAAAACTTGCAATACCTGTGTTAAAATTCAAAACTGTATTTCAAAACGGTGGAATTATTTCTTTTAAACTCAAACTGTATTTTTATGAAATCAGAAAACTATTTCTAACGTTAAAATGAATTCTCTGTATTTTTGTGATAAACACCGTATCACGAAAATACCAGTGTAAGTTTAAAACTGTCCGCGCAGTGTTAAACTTCCACGGAATTTTGGAAGTAAATGATTGAACAAATATATTTATACCCAAATTATTATGCTGATGCTTTTCCTTAGGCCTTGTTTGGCAAATGTTGTAGTATGTGTGTTGTCCTTATGCCATAAGCTAGATTACCCAAACACACTTTGACAACACATCATCTCCACCAACCACCTACAATCTTCAGTGGAGAATAAAGAGCAATTTTACACATCATATCTGCATATTCATTGTATTTAATGGAGGTTAATGGAGTTTGAGTGGGGTGTTAGGCCAATGTTTCTTGGTAAGAGTTTGATTATTTATACACCCCATCACACTACACAATCTGCACTTCCATCACAGCATAATTCAGTATACACAGAGAGTTTAGAGAGTGCAGAGAAGTTCTTCAATTTCGTAGAGAGAGAGAAGAGCTCAATCCTCCATAGCCAAAGCTTGGATTTTGGGAATTTCGTAATTATATTTCTTTCTCAACAATTTCTTCAATCTATATCACAGTGAGTATTACTAACTCACTCCAAATGTAACTCATTCCTTATTTACTGATTTAGGTAGTTAATTTTAACAGTAGCAGAATTTTGTTTTCAGATTTTTGTTAGGAAAACGAATGAAATTTAAGGTTCTGCCCGCGTTGTCCCAAGTAAAACTCGATTCTGCACACTTTTCGTCTAATGCAATTTTCTCAGATTTTGCACCATTTGGACAGAAAACGAGGATTTCAGTAGCAGTTTTTAGAATGCTATTAGTTATGTTTAAAATGATTAAGGCAATGAATTACGAATTTTCAATCCCCGTACGCGTATTGTTTCTTTAATTCTGTGAATTCCTTTATGTTTAAAGTTTGATGACATTCATGTGGAGTCAGTTGTACATGCATGGTGAGTGTTGGTAGTGTGTAAAAGAGTAATGATAGTGTGGAAAAGAGTAATGATTGTGTGGAAAGAGTATGAGTTTGAGTTGTGGTTGTGGTTGTGGTTGTGGTTGTAATTGTGGCTGTGGTTATGGTTGTGGTTGTGGATGTGATTGTGGTTGGAGTTGAAAAAGAGGATGAGGGTGTCTTTGAAATGCGAAGGTGGCAAAAATGGACACTCCCTGACGCCCATGGAAGCGTTAAAGTGTGTGAAGCCGAACTTGGACACTCACTGGCACCCATGGAAGTGCTAAAGTGTGGCCTATAGACACTCCCTGAATGACTCGAGTCTGGATACCTGTGTGGGGGTTGCCCCGGTATTTGCATGGCGGTTAGGGTATTCAAAGTGTGAGGCATTGGACACTCCCTGGTACCCCGGACCAAAGTGTGAGGCAAACTGGACACTCCCTGGCGCCCCGTTGCTAAAGTGTGGCTATCTTAGTATTTCAAAGATACCAGGAGTAGGATAGAGGGTTGTTGGGTTTTTGTCGAGAGAAAAGAGTCGGTTAGATGAGATGGTGCATTGTTCTCATACACGGTCACATATGTGTGAATTTATCTTTTAATTATTGTTGTGGTTGTTTTTCTAACAAGCTCTTTATCATAAATATAAACTTGTGGTATTTAAATGGAAATGGGAAAAAGGTAAATGGGCATGTTTTTACATTCAAAGCTATGTTTTTAATACTCACCAGCTTCTTGAAGCTGACGGCGTTGATGCGTCCTGGACATTCGTGTCCAGGCTTTGCAGGTAATAATCAGGATGAACCGTATGATTATGCTAATTGAGATCAGTTGCTGAGAAGAGATGTTACTTTTATATGCTTTAAGTTTATGTGCTCTAAGTTATGATTAGTTTTGTAATAAGGATGACTGTAATAGACTTTAAGTTATTGTCTTATTTCAAGGCGGTCTGTGCCTTAGTTAACCCCGTACCATAAGATGTAATAAGTTAGAGATTTAAATTTTATAAGCCCTGATTGCTCTACTCTGATTAATGGTTTTATGTTGTTCGACGTTTGGGACGGAATCGATCCTTCAAACTGTCGCGACCTACGGGTCCATAAAGGAAATTAAATGCTTTCCATATTTATGCTACGTCGGGGCGTGACAGGATTTGGTGGTATCAGAGCCTTGTTTTTTAGATTGACCAGGCTCAGTTATTCACGCCACAGATTAGTGACATAGGTTACCCTTAAGTTGTACTAAGCTATACAACCAAGTTCTAGTGTTAGTTTAGTACGGATTACCCTTAGTTCAGAAACTAAAACTCTAAGTTGGTTTTATCATAGAAATTATTACCCGTTTGTCTTGTCACATCGACAAGAATGATAGCAATTTCCATATACCTTCAGACATATCCATTTAGGATTAGCCGAGATAACCATAACTTATGATGCCCCTACAGACATATAGTAGCCGAGTTTCTAAGGAGTTAAAGCATACCATAGCCCTCATTAATAGCTTAGGCACTGACCAACTTCCTGAGTCAAATCTCGGAACAGTCAGTATGGCCCACAACCCAGAGTCTAGAGGATAAGAATACGACCTCTTTGCTATTAGACAGCCCTAGTTCGAATACGAGTATTATATGTACTATATATATATTTTATTGTATGCTTATGTGATAATACGAGTATGTGATATAGTGATAAATACTCCTTTGAAAATTTTCGTCATAGTACTGTTGCATGCATGTTTCTCATTCTACTACCCCTATCATGCATAGAATGGCTGGAAGACCAAGGAGGAACAGAAATCTGATTGAAGGAGCGCCCGAGGCTGCCGACCCCACAGGAATATTTGAAGCTTTTATTAGACGTCTCGAGAGGGTTAGTAATGCGAATGAAAACCAACGAGACCGCCAGACGGGAGATAAGCTGCTGGAAAGATTCCGTGCGCTCAGACCCGAGCAATTTGCGGGTACCACGGATCCCTGGAAGGCGGAGCAATGGTTAAGACAGATGGATCGCATGTTCGAAGCTGTCCAATGCAACGAGATGGATAAAAGGAGACTGGCTACATTCCAATTGACCGACGCCGCTGCAGATTGGTGGGACTCGGTCATAGCCACTATCGGAAACACAGCTGCGATGGGGATGACGTGGACAGCGTTCAAAGGGAGATTCCTGGAGAAGTACTTTCCGGCTACGGAGAGGCACAGAAGAGAGAAGGAATTTATGGATCTGACGCAAGGAACCAAGACGGTGCAAGAGTATACCACACAGTTCGAGAGGCTGTCACGGTTTGCCCCACACATGGTTGATACTGAGGAGAAGAAGATCCGGAAGTATAACCAAGGGTTGGCACCGCAGATTCGTCGCCTGACTCTCGGCCATCTAGACAAGACGTTTGAAGGACTAGTCGGCCTGGCTACCGATCTGGAAGAAGATGCTCGAGTATATCGCAAACAATTCGAATTCCGACCGCCTCAGAGGGGTAATTTTGGGAATAGACCACCAATGAATCGTACCCAAGGGCAGAAGAGGAACTTTGATGGGAGCAAGAAGGCACAAGCTATTACCCATCCAACTCAACCCCGAGTAGGAGAAGGAAGTAGTGGTGTAAAGTGCTTCAACTGTGGCAACCCTGGGCATGTGGCTCGGGACTGCAGGGCACCAAGGCGTGCTGCTCAGCCAGGAATAGTCTGCTTCAACTGTGGTGAACCAGGTCACATCAGCAGGTTCTGCACTGCTCCTAAGCAAGCGACTTATGGGCAACAGGGTCAGACCCGCTTGAATGCTGTTATTCCTGATGCCGCTGGATATGATGGAGCTGTATATGAAGAAGGAGATCATGGAGAAGCTCAACCTGATCAGCAAGCAGTGGAAGGTACATTGACTCTATTTAACTCCCATGTTAGAGTATTATTTGATACGGGTGCTGCTCTCTCATTCATATCTGTTAATACAATTCGGAGATTGGGTATCTTACCTCATCGCTTAGAGAAAGCTTTGAAGGCTACATCACCAATAGGAGCTGCGGTCAGTTTAGGACATGTGTGCAAGGATTGTCCCTTAAGATTAGGAGACCGAGAAATCCCTGCAAGGTTGATCGTCCTATCGATGAAGGAGTTTGACATAATCCTAGGAATGGATTGGCTGTCTCAGAATCAAGTGAAGTTGGATTGTGCGAGGAAGAGAATTACATTCTCCGACAATGAGAATCAACCCTTTGATTTTCAATGTAACCCTTCGGGAGATATGTTCCTCACAAGATGTTTAGCCAACATTGAAGTCGTCAGTACAGAGGTGACAGCATCATCTATACCTGTAGTCAAGGACTTCGAAGAAGTATTTCAAGACATTTCTGGATTACCGCCCGAGAGAAGTATAGAGTTCTGTATTGAGCTTATACCGGGTACCGTACCAATTACTAAGGTTCCCTACAGAATGGCCCCCACAGAACTATTGGAATTGAAGGGACAAGTTCAAGAGCTCGAGAACCTAGGTTTTGTACGTCCTAGTACATCGCCTTGGGGAGCACCGGTATTATTTGTGAAGAAGAAGGACGGGACGCTCAGGCTGTGTATCGACTACAGAGAATTGAATCGAGTGACAATCAAGAACAAGTATCCTTTGCCTCGGATCGACGATTTATTTGATCAACTACAAGGAGCTACGATATTTTCCAAGATAGACCTAAGGTCGGGGTATCATCAGTTGAGGGTACGGAAGGAAGACATACCTAAGACTGCTTTCAGAACCCGATATGGTCATTATGAATTTCTGGTGATGCCGTTTGGATTGACGAACGCCCCGGCAGTGTTTATGGATCTGATGAACAGAGTATTCAAGCCTTATTTAGATCAGTTTGTCATCGTCTTTATTGATGATATTTTGATCTATTCTAAGTCAGGAGAAGAACACGAGCAACATCTACGGATTACGATGCAGACGCTTAAGGACCACCACTTGTATGCCAAGTTCAGTAAGTGTGAGTTCTGGTTGCAAGAAGTGAAATTTTTGGGACACAAGGTGTCATCTCAAGGAATTTCTGTGGATTCGTCCAAGACCGATGCTGTATCCAACTGGGTTAGGCCAAGCAACCCTACAGAAGTTCGGAGTTTTCTTGGACTCGCAGGCTATTACAGGAGGTTTGTTGAGGGATTCTCCAAGATAGCTGCACCATTGACTGGATTGACGAAGAAGAATTTGAAATTCGAATGGACAGAGAAGCATGAGCGAGCCTTTCTAGAGTTGAAAGAGAAACTCACTACCGCACCAGTACTAGTGATACCCAAGCCTGGTGAGAAGTTTACTATCTTTAGTGACGCATCATATCAAGGACTAGGGTGTGTACTTATGCAAGATGGTAAAGTTATAGCCTATGGATCTAGACAGCTGAAGCCGAATGAGTTGAACTATCCTATTCATGATTTGGAGTTGGCAGCAGTGGTATTTGCACTCAAGATTTGGAGACATTATCTCTACGGTGAGAAGTTTGATTTGTTCTCCGATCACAAGAGTCTGAAGTATTTGTTCACACAGAAAGAGTTGAACATGAGGCAGCGCAGATGGATGGAGTTGATCAAAGATTACGACTTCACGTTGGAATACCACCCTGGTAAAGCTAATGTGGTCGCTGATGCTTTGAGTCGGCAAACTCGTGAGACGATCGCCTCCTTAATGGTTAGAGAATGGCGAGCATTGGAGACGTTGGCAGAGTTTGATATACAGAGTGCTGAAAGAGGAGAAGGACAACTTTTCGGATGTCTTATCCTACAGCCTGTTCTCATTGACCGCATTATTGGAGCTCAGAAAGAAGATGAAAAATTTCAATCATGGTTCAAGAAGGTGTCAGAAAAGGACTCGACAGAATGGAAAGTGGGAGTCGATGGAGGGTATCGGTGCAGGAATAGATTATGTGTGCCGGAGGTTGGAGAGCTTAGGAAGGATATCCTGGAAGAAGCACATAAGTCAAGATATACAGTTCACCCGGGAGGAACTAAGATGTATAAAGATTTGAAGAGAAATTTCTGGTGGGAAGGCATGAAGAAGGATGTGGCCGAGTTTGTATCCAAGTGTTTGACGTGTCAGCAAGTCAAGGCCGAACATCAGAGACCGTCAGGATTGTTGCAACCGCTACCTATTCCTGGTTGGAAGTGGGAGCACATTACGATGGATTTTGTAGTAGGATTGCCCCGGTCGCAACAGAATCATGACGCTATTTGGGTAATTGTGGATCGATTGACGAAGTCAGCTCATTTTATTGCTTACAGTATGACATACCCGGTGGAAAAGATGAGCCGGATGTACATACAACAAGTTGTGCGACTTCACGGTGCACCTGTATCGATTGTGTCAGACCGTGATGCACGTTTTACTTCTGGATTTTGGGAAAGTCTGCAAGAAGCTATGGGAACTTCGCTTAAGATGAGTACTGCTTTTCACCCTCAGACAGATGGACAAACTGAGCGTGTGAATCAGATCATGGAGGATATGCTTAGGGCTTGTGTGATCGATTTTGAAGAATCTTGGGAGACACACTTGCCTTTGGTTGAATTTGCCTATAACAATAGTTATCATGCGAGTATCGGTATGGCTCCGTTCGAAGCACTGTACGGACGACCATGTCGTTCTCCATTGTGTTGGGCAGAGGTTGGGGACACAGATTTGTTGGGACCAGATTTGGTTAGAGAAACCAACGAGAAGATTTCCTTGGTCAAAGAAAGGATGAGAACCGCTCAGAGCCGGTATAAGAGTTATGCTGATCGACGCCGAAAAGATTTGGAATTCAGTGTTGGAGATCACGTACTTCTTAAGGTTTCACCAACACGAGGAGTAGTACGCTTTGGTCTCAAGAGGGGGAAGTTAGCTCCGCGTTTTATTGGACCGTTTGAGATTTTGGAACGTATCGGGAAAGTGGCCTATCAACTGGCGCTACCACCAAAGATGTCTGGGGTTCACAACGTGTTTCACGTGAGTATGTTGAGAAAGTACATACGAGATCCCTCGCATGTGGTTAGTTATGACGACATTGAGACGAGTCATAACGTTTCTTACAAGGAGAGACCGGTGAAGATTCTGGATCAGAGTATCAAGAAGTTGAGGAATAAGGATATCCCGTTGGTAAAAGTTCAGTGGAATCACCATGACGAGAATGAAGCCTCGTGGGAAGTTGAAGCTGATATGAGGAAGAAGTACCCGGAGTTGTTTCAGGACTAATTAGTCTTGATTTCGGGGACGAAATCCTGTTTAAGGGGGGAAGGGTGTAATAACCTGCATTTTCATGCATTATCATATTTAAAATTTTCATTATCATTGGCATTATTATATTCAAAATTTAATATATATTGTCTGTTTATATGTTAATTTCGATTCTTATGTGAAAAGTTTAATTCTTGACTAATTGAAATTACTTTTGGGGTCAAAATGCAATTTTCATAAAAACTTGCAATACCTGTGTTAAAATTCAAAACTGTATTTCAAAACGGTGGAATTATTTCTTTTAAACTCAAACTGTATTTTTATGAAATCAAAAAACTATTTCTAACGTTAAAATGAATTCTCTGTATTTTTGTGATAAACACCGTATCACGAAAATACCAGTGTAAGTTTAAAACTGTCCGCGCAGTGTTAAACTTCCACGGAATTTTGGAAGTAAATGATTGAACAAATATATTTATACCCAAATTATTATGCTGATGCTTTTCCTTAGGCCTTGTTTGGCAAATGTTGTAGTATGTGTGTTGTCCTTATGCCATAAGCTAGATTACCCAAACACACTTTGACAACACATCATCTCCACCAACCACCTACAATCTTCAGTGGAGAATAAAGAGCAATTTTACACATCATATCTGCATATTCATTGTATTTAATGGAGGTTAATGGAGTTTGAGTGGGGTGTTAGGCCAATGTTTCTTGGTAAGAGTTTGATTATTTATACACCCCATCACACTACACAATCTGCACTTCCATCACAGCATAATTCAGTATACACAGAGAGTTTAGAGAGTGCAGAGAAGTTCTTCAATTTCGTAGAGAGAGAGAAGAGCTCAATCCTCCATAGCCAAAGCTTGGATTTTGGGAATTTCGTAATTATATTTCTTTCTCAACAATTTCTTCAATCTATATCACAGTGAGTATTACTAACTCACTCCAAATGTAACTCATTCCTTATTTACTGATTTAGGTAGTTAATTTTAACAGTAGCAGAATTTTGTTTTCAGATTTTTGTTAGGAAAACGAATGAAATTTAAGGTTCTGCTCGCGTTGTCCCAAGTAAAACTCGATTCTGCACACTTTTCGTCTAATGCAATTTTCTCAGATTTTGCACCATTTGGACAGAAAACGAGGATTTCAGTAGCAGTTTTTAGAATGCTATTAGTTATGTTTAAAATGATTAAGGCAATGAATTACGAATTTTCAATCCCCGTACGCGTATTGTTTCTTTAATTCTGTGAATTCCTTTATGTTTAAAGTTTGATGACATTCATGTGGAGTCAGTTGTACATGCATGGTGAGTGTTGGTAGTGTGTAAAAGAGTAATGATAGTGTGGAAAAGAGTAATGATTGTGTGGAAAGAGTATGAGTTTGAGTTGTGGTTGTGATTGTGGTTGTGGTTGTAATTGTGGCTGTGGTTATGGTTGTGGTTGTGGATGTGATTGTGGTTGGAGTTGAAAAAGAGGATGAGGGTGTCTTTGAAATGCGAAGGTGGCAAAAATGGACACTCCCTGACGCCCATGGAAGCGTTAAAGTGTGTGAAGCCGAACTTGGACACTCACTGGCACCCATGGAAGTGCTAAAGTGTGGCCTATAGACACTCCCTGAATGACTCGAGTCTGGATACCTGTGTGGGGGTTGCCCCGGTATTTGCATGGCGGTTAGGGTATTCAAAGTGTGAGGCATTGGACACTCCCTGGTACCCCGGACCAAAGTGTGAGGCAAACTGGACACTCCCTGGCGCCCCGTTGCTAAAGTGTGGCTATCTTAGTATTTCAAAGATACCAGGAGTAGGATAGAGGGTTGTTGGGTTTTTGTCGAGAGAAAAGAGTCGGTTAGATGAGATGGTGCATTGTTCTCATACACGGTCACATATGTGTGAATTTATCTTTTAATTATTGTTGTGGTTGTTTTTCTAACAAGCTCTTTATCATAAATATAAACTTGTGGTATTTAAATGGAAATGGGAAAAAGGTAAATGGGCATGTTTTTACATTCAAAGCTATGTTTTTAATACTCACCAGCTTCTTGAAGCTGACGGCGTTGATGCGTCCTGGACATTCGTGTCCAGGCTTTGCAGGTAATAATCAGGATGAACCGTATGATTATGCTAATTGAGATCAGTTGCTGAGAAGAGATGTTACTTTTATATGCTTTAAGTTTATGTGCTCTAAGTTATGATTAGTTTTGTAATAAGGATGACTGTAATAGACTTTAAGTTATTGTCTTATTTCAAGGCGGTCTGTGCCTTAGTTAACCCCGTACCATAAGATGTAATAAGTTAGAGATTTAAATTTTATAAGCCCTGATTGCTCTACTCTGATTAATGGTTTTATGTTGTTCGACGTTTGGGACGGAATCGATCCTTCAAACTGTCGCGACCTACGGGTCCATAAAGGAAATTAAATGCTTTCCATATTTATGCTACGTCGGGGCGTGACAGCTGCTCCACTCGAAACGCTAGAATTTTGAGTACCTAAGAAATTACAAAAAATAAAAAGAAAAGTTAGTGACTCAAAATAAAATGAAAAAATAAGAAAAAGAAAACCTAATCTAATATTTACGAATTAACTAAACTAAGATTCTAAAACTAATTGGCTAGTAGTGCAATCCCCGGCAACGGCGCCAAAAATTGATCTCTTCAAAATCAAGATATAAAAGTATGCTTACTTATGCTTTACTTTCAAAAGATTTGCAGTGTGGAAGTAAAGGTCAAACCCACAGAGATTGAATACTACGCACTTTAATTTTTAAAACCTAAATTTAGTTAATTAAGAAAAATGGATTTTGAATTTAATTTGAATTAAACTAATAACAATAAAAGTAAATATAAATTATGAGAGCGATTAAATATTTGTTTTTATAATAAGTTTAAGGAACCTCGGATTGCAAATCCACCACTAGCTTCATAATAATGGTATTTACGAATTACTTTAGCTTATTAAGTTGGATGATAATGGGGAATTGTAGCTACAAGCCCAATTCCTCCGTCAAGAAAATAACTATGGTTCAAGAACCAACATAATCCATCTTCGGTTAGCACGAATTATCCCACACTAAACTAGGGTTGTGATATAATCTGTCTAATCTAGGCATGGACCATTCGGATACTTGATAGCACAATTCAATTTAAGCACCATTACATGTAAATAATCTAAACAAGCACAGCAAGCATAGATCATTAAGCACACTACCATCAAAATAGATCTAAGACAAGAGTAAACTTTGAAAGTAACGATTTAATCAATCAAAGCACGATTTATTTATAAAAATCCTCAGAACATGTAACTGTCATCCATACATAATAAAACTAAAATAAAAACATAAAATACACCATATTACTTGGCTAGGGTTTCATTGAACCCTAGATTTTGAGTTTAGTTGGCCATAGGATTGATGAACGGCAAGAGGTTGATGGAGGAGGCTATGGGAATCCTTGGTCTTCTTCTTCTTCTTCTCCTTGCTTTTTTTTCCTCAATGGCTGAAGTTTTTGTTGTATATGGATGTATCTAATGTTGTGTAATGATGTGTAGCCCTAAATTTGATTTAGAATAGGATTTATATAGAGTTTGGAAGGATTTAGGAAGCTTTCCTAAGCCAAATTGCACTGAAACAACTGTTTTTACGTTTCTGGACGTATTCAGCTAATTCGGATCGCATAGGGCTCTTCAGGACCTCGAAATACGCAACTTTGACTTTTTCAACGGGTCGCTCGCGCGGGTCGCTCCAGCGACCAGGCCATTTTTCCAACTTTTCTCAGATTTTCGCTACTCTTCGCACTAATCTTAGAATTGCGATAACTTTTGACTCGGACCTCGTATTGACTCACTGTTTGCGGCCACGCATTCATAACTCGAAGATCTACATTGTATATCTCTGAAGAAATTTCTCAAATCTTAAGTATTCCTCATCAAAAATGCAATTTTTCGAGGTTTCTACTGCATTCAGCTCTGACCAGAATCACCGTTTGAGCCCAGACTGACTTCCAAAGCCACTAATAATTGGATTTATGTGCATTTTCAAGTTAAAGCTCCAAAACCTACAAAGTTTAGAATACTTATTAAAAAATAACTAATAACTACATGAAATGGGCTAACAAAGCGTATTTTTAGGACTATAAACGGCAACTATTCGTCGCTGATCACATATCATGTTAGATTATCAAGGATACAATAAAATGTTAGAATACATACCTGTATCCATGGTAGCAACCTTAAAAGAAAGATGATGACCAGTTATGTCTTCCTCAGTCAAATCTCCCTAGCTCTGTAATGGGTTCCTTCTCTAGATGGGATAGAAGAGGAAGACTATATATATTGAGTTGACATATTGGGGACCATAATCTATATGTCTTTATATACTATTATGTTAGGGTTCCCATTATTCCTAACAGGGTCGGTATTTGGTATCCACTCATTAAACCCATACCCAATAAAGTCCATGGGCTTTCTGTAATTAGACCACATAATATAAGCCCATTTAATTAACAACCCTTATAATATAATTGATATTAGTATGTTGCCTACTATTATCAGGAAGCATAATTTCCTAATAGTTTATACCAAAGTTTTATTACTACACATGATCATAACTTCATAAACCAAAAAAGCAAATTAAATAAAGAAAAAAACTAAGCCTCTTGTAGGAGATAATGTGGCCGGGCCACATGGGCACCCACAAAATATTGGACCGGGTCCAAAGAGGCTTCACTTAGGCACGCAGCAATGGACTTTTGGACTCCTAAGTGAATAGGGTTTGTGTATGCCTATATATACACACATATATCACACAAACCCTATGAGATACGCATACTCTCAGCAGCTTCTCTCTCTCTCTCTCTCTCTCTCTCTCTCTCTCTCTCTCTTGCTCCACGGTTTTTCTCTCTCTAGCTTATCACCATAGAGCTTGAGATTTAGATCGTGGGTTCATCGAAGATCGTTCTTGTAACTTTCTTCGCGACTGATACGGTGCATAAGCAAGTACACAGAGGCAGCAAGGTTGTGGTCTTTTGTCCAGCTCGTAACAATGCCGATTCCGATCCATCGAGTTATTCCGCTAGGTAACGAACCTATACTCAAGTAGTATGCTTGTGTGCATTTATGTTTACATTGGTATCAGAGCCATTAGGACGTTTGTTCGCCCATATATGAACGCAAAACAAATCCAGCATTTTAAAGCTTGTTTTGTTCAAAAAATTTTCAAAAATCGAATTGCAATGTGGGTCTACGTGAAAACCAAAATATTTTTTGAAATTTTTGAAAGGGATGTGTTCTTATACATCTATATAGTCTACCCAAAAATATCATGGCCCTAATATCTCCGTGGATGGAGAAAAGTGAAAACCTAAATTTCTGGACAGTGAAAAACGTATTTTTTCTCAACTTTGATCCATTTTTGGGAACGATTCTCACGTCCAATCAGGTTGTTTTTTGGCTTGATCTTAATCTACTCCGTGAGAACTTTCAAATCATATATAATACACGATTTAAGGATAAAAAATGAAGGAGATATAAGCGTCCAAATAGGTGGAGGGAGGGGGGGTGGTGCGGCCTTTTTAGGGTTTCTGGTGAGGAAGAAGGCCCACCCCAGCCACCCCCACGCGCGCGGGCTGCGCATCTGGCCCGTGCGGCGGCGCCGTTGGCCGGCTGGCCATCGCTCCGGGGAGTGTGGGTCCCTCTCCGGTCATATTATTTTAATATATTTTTTATAAAAATGTTCCAGAATGTTTTTTCATTATTTTGTATTTAAAACAGTTTATGATAATTAAAAACTTAGTTTTTAATGTTTAAACTGGTTTTAATTGCTTTAAAAATTCTGGAAAATTGTAGAAAAATAAAATTTCATTTTTCTTAGCTTATGGATATAGAGTGGGACCCATAATAATTTCCTATGAAGTTATTTCATTATTTTTGATATTTTATAGCATAAAAAGTCTGTTTTTGTATGCATTTTTAATTGCTTAAAATATCCAAAACAAAATGTTAATTCTTGGAATTAATATGTTGTATTCTTTAACACAACTGGAGGTGTTGCAAAAAAAATTCACGTATATCTCCAATGATTGTGATATTTTAGAGCATTAAATCGTGTTTTTGGGCATTATTTTAATTGCTTAAAATATCCAAGAATGTTTATTAATTATTAAAATTAATATTATATAATTGGGACACTGTTTTGGGCTATGTGAGACTACTGGGAAAGATTCATTCTTTTAAATATTGTATTTTTAATTAATTTGACACATCATTGTTAAATAGTTTTAACAAAATCCATTTTATTTGATAAATTGATTAAAATTGGATCCAATGCTCCCATAAATTCTGGAAATTTTTTGTTAATAATGAAAAATAAGTTTTTTTTTTTCAGTTATTTAAAATTTCCATGTGGCTCTAAATTATTTTTTTAATTTAAGAGCCTTGATCAAATTGGTTTTAAGACCTAAAATTGCTTTAAAAATTGATGAAAAATCTTGAATTTTTCATAATTTTTCCCTCAGCTTATGGGAGATATCCGGGCTATGCAAATTTATTAAATTGTAACTTTTAGTGGCTCATTGCATTATTGATCACGTTTAATTAATGCTGTTTGTGATTGGTTCACCCCAAGACATCTAATTCCTCCTCCTTAAGTGGAGAGATGGATGAGTCCATTCATTTTATAAAATGACCACATGAGTACTTGATGTATGTAATTAATATATTTTAATCTGGCTTAAATGAATGGACAATAATTGACAATTTATAGAGCTTGCGTCATCACGATGTATGTTTAAGGTAGCTCTTGTATATGTTTATGAACAAAGCATCCCTATTTTTTTGGGCTATAAATGTAATGTGAGGACGAGTTTTAAACTTTTTGTATTGGAAAAGCCTACTTGTAAAGGGATGATTTTCTTTGTTCATTTATCATACACTTGAATTACCTTAACATGAGCTCTAAGTTGTCAATTTGGACCCACGTGGGGTCCATACGCGATTTTGTTGTATGGCGCACTTTATACATTGTGGATGATCTTAGATAGGTTTATGAACCATCTAATTGATGTTTGTTTAGAAAAATTAATTACAAAAGTTTTTTTTCTAGATTTGCAAAATAGAGATTTGATTAATGAGCAATAGCAATTTTTTTGGTCTTAAATTGTAAAAAAAGAGAAAAATCATTTATGATTGGATTATAAAACAAACTTTTATAAAATGTGCAAGTAATAATGTCAAAAACTTTGCGCATGTTTTTTTTAATTTGTTTAGAAAAATTAATTACAAAAGTTTTTTTCTAGATTTGCAAAATAGAGATTTGATTAATGAGCAATAGCAAATTTTTTGGTCTTAAACTGTAAAAAAGGGAAAAATCATTTATGATTGGATTTTAAAACAAACACTTATGAAATGTGCAAGTAATAATGTCAAAAACTTTGCGCATGTTTTTTTTAATGTAGAAATGGCTTCAAAACAAATTATCGCTGATTTGAACAAAGATAACAAGTTTAATGGAAAAAACTATGACGCATAACAACGAAGAGTTACCCTCCTGTTGACTGAGGAAGAGCTACTTCCGCATCTAACCCAGTCAATGGTCCAACCTGTTGTGCCAGATAATGGGCCCATGGCCCAATATCACCGAGACCTTGACACCTATAATGAATGGGTCAAGAAGGATCATCGCACGCGCAATATATTGTTAAGTAGCATGAACGATGATCTTCTTGGTGAGTATATCCAATACTCCAGTGCCAAAGAATTATGGGACCAGCTAAAATTTGCTTTCGGTGGGACATCAACTACTAGGCTTAGGAGCCTAGTGTTAAAGTTCGAGGTGTATCGGAAAGATCCCAATCAATCGATGATTGAACATCTTAGGACGATGTCTGGTATGATTCGAGATCTTAGTGCTGCTGGGAACACACTCATTGATGAACAATAGATTCAAGCCGTGATTCGGTCACTGCCTGAAACTTGGGTTCATATGAAGCAAATTTTGGCACATAATGAAAATATCAAGATTTTTACTGATATATCTAAACATGTGGAGCTGGAGGCGGAGCGCTAAGAGGTGAACCGCATTACTACACTCATGGCGAGAGAACTTCCATATGTGGAGGTGAGCACGGGGCTAATGGGCCTAAGCACAATGCCAAGGGTAAAAGGGCTCAAAGAAAAGGTGGGGCATATAAGTTAGCTCCAAAGGCTGATAAACCAAAGAAGCGCAGAGGTAAGAGCACTGGCAAGAAAAACGCTTCTAAATCTAAATGCTTCAACTTTGGAGGATTGGGACACTTCGCTCGTGATTGCACTGAGCCAAAGAAGGTAACTTTCCCACCTAGCTCTCTCTATGTTTTTGTGAGTTCTCATGTCCTAATTTTTCATTCACTCCCTGATTGGATTGCAGATACAAGAGTACAAGGCATGTGACCAGAGATTATCATACAATTCCAAGTGGTACCAGTAGGTATACATGGGGAATGGCACTTGTGAAGAAGCAGCGGGAGTAGGTTCATACCAACTTCATTTGCGCACAGGGCACACATTACTTCTACATGATGTGCTCTACATCCCTGCAATTCAGTATAATCTACTGTCGGTTTAAGCACTTCTAGAATTAGGATTTTTTTTTGTTTGGACATGATAAGTTTAATA
Source organism: Hydrangea macrophylla (assembly GCA_033977485.1). Classification (NCBI taxonomy): domain Eukaryota; kingdom Viridiplantae; phylum Streptophyta; class Magnoliopsida; order Cornales; family Hydrangeaceae; genus Hydrangea; species Hydrangea macrophylla. The sequence continues at coordinate 77,323,714 of CM066984.1, read as the reverse complement.
TTATTTTGGATGGTATTACTTTTGGACATGGTTTTTTTTTATGGAATAATCTATTTAAAATCAATTTGTTTGATTCCATTTCCTCTACTTATTTAGTTACTGATTCGAATAGAAATATTGACTCTATGACATGGCATGCTAGACTTGTACGCATAGGACATGATAGGATGACTAGATTAGTTCGAGAAGGCCTTCTAGGCCAACTCGCTAAGGTTGACCTACTTACGTGTGAGTCGTGCCTAGCAGGCAAAGCATGCCGCCGTCAGCCTTTTGGTAAGGTTAAAAGAGCTACCCATGCATTAGAACTAGTACACTCTGACATATGTGGACCAATGAATGTAAAGGTACGTCCTGGCGCCTCTTACTTCCTTACTTTTATCAATGACTACACACGATATGGATATGTCTATCTGATCTCTCATCGCTATGAGGCTTTAGATTACTTAAAATGCTTTCTAGCAGAGGTTGAGAATCAGCAAGAAAAGTCCCTAAAGGCTTTTCAAACAGACAGAAGACGCGAGTATTTATCTGATCAGTTCAAGGAACTATGTGAGGGGAAGGAAATACGCAGACAGCTCACTATTCCAGGAACTCCGCAACAAAATGGTGTTACAGAGAGAAGGAATAGGACACTTCTAGATATAGCTAGATCTATGATGGCGCAAGCTAACCTCCCAATATCATTCTGGGAGGATGAACTAATAACTGCTGCCTACATATTAAATAGAGTGCCTTCACAGTCAGTTCCCTCCACCCCCTATGAGCTATGGAAATGAGAAAAGCCTAATTTGGAGCATTTGCACTCGTAGGGCTCATCAGGATATGTTCACAATACTTCCCATAAGTATGGGAAACTAAGCCCGTGAGCTAGAAAGCATCTCTTTATAAGATATTCTGATAGCTCAAAAGGCTATGTTATGTATGGTGAACATCCGAATGGAGGAATGACATAAATTGAGTCACGTGATGTTGATTTTATTGAGAATGACTTCCCCAGTATTGGTGATGCTAAGAAAGATCTTGACCTCTATGTGATTGAGGAAGTTGAAGACAACATACCGTTTTTAAGCGAGGGTGGGGAGATTGAGATTCCCATCCAAATCGACATCCAGTAATCGCTGAAAATAGTACTAGTCTTCAACTGAGTGGAAGTATACTGCTAGACACTAATGGGAGTGTACCAGATAGTGGGAGTAGACAACTAGACACTTAAGATCCTCAAGTAGCACACCGCAGAAGCAGAAGAGGAAAAGTTCCTTATCGGCGTTTTGATATTAATGAAGAAATTCTCATGTGCATAGTAGATGATGACGAGTCTACTTCCTATAAGGAATCGCTTTCTTCTACTACCAAATCTTAGTGGATGGTTGCTATGCAAGAGGAGATGATCTCTATGGACAAGAATAAAGTCTGGAGTTAGTTAATATTCTGCCTGACCGTAAGACTATTGGAAGCAAGTGGGTTTTCAAAGTTAAACGTAAGGTAGATGGTTCAATTGACTAGGATAAGGCGTGCCTAGTGGCGAAAGGTTATACCCATCGAGAGGGCATAGACCATGGAGACACATTCTCCCCTGTGGTGAGATTTGCCTCCATACGCCTTATTCTGGCGATCGTCGCACATTTAGACTTAGAATTCTTCCAAATGGATGTTAAGACTGCGTTTCTTAATGAAGAACTAGATGAAGAGATCTATATGGATCAACCCGTTGGTTTTATAACCAAAGGGAATGAGCGCAAAGTGTATTGTCTCAAGCGATCCATTTATGGACTCAAGCAATCGTCAAGGCAATGGTACTTGAGGTTCCATGATTCAATCACCTCCTTCGATTTTGAGATGATTGAGGAGGACCACTGTGTATACATCTGACAGTCCAAGAAGAGTATTATGATTTTATCCTTGTATGTTGACGATATTCTTTTAGCTGGAAATGACATGAGTGCCATTGTCGCCACTTAAGAGTGGTTGTCCTCTCAGTTTGAGATAAAGGACATGGGTGAGGCCAACTACGTGTTGGGAGTTAAGATTATGAGAGATCGGTCAAAGAAACTTCTCTGTTTGTCTCAAGAGACTTACTTAAAGAAGGTTCTTAAGCGTTTTCACATGAATAACTCAAAACCCATCGACACTCCAGTTGATAGGGCATTCCACTTGACTTTAGATCATTGTCCTAAGGAAAAGGAACAAATGTCCAACGTGCCATATGCATCTGTAACAGGAGTTTGATGTACGCTATGTTGTGTACCTGTCCAGACATCTGCTATGCGGTAGGTCTAGTTAGTCGTTACTAGAGTAACCCTGGTCCATATCACTAGAGCACTGAAGCGGATCCTGCGATATATTCGCGAGACTATGGACCTTGCTCTTTGTTATCATGGAAGAGACTTGAAGCTGAGAGGATATAGTGATACTCATTGGACTAGCGATAAAGATGAACACAAGTCCACTTCTGGCTACGCATTCACACTTGGAGGTGGAGCGATTTATTGGTGTAGCAAGAAGCAGTCATGCATCACACTGTCCACGATGGAAGTAGAATATGTGCCTTGTTCAACAGCTGTTCAGGAAGCTGTCTGGTTTAGAAGGTTTTTGCGGTGCCTAGGCTCTTTGCTTCATGGGGATGAAGCAGTGCTCATTTACAACGATAGCACTTCAGCTTTGGCCTATGCAAAAGACCCCAAGTACCATGGGAAGTCAAAGCACATAGACATCCGTCATCACTACATTCGAGATATGGTTGCGCAAGGAAAAGTAGTCTTGAGGCATATCTCCACTGGCAGCATGGTCGCTAACCCTCTGACCAAGCCCATGGCCAGAGACGTTTTTCTGTCCTACATTAGTAGCATGGGACTTCATAGGATTTGATACGCTTAGATACTTATTTTTGAGATTTGACATTATTACTCTTATTATTATTCAGTTTATAATAAACCTATTGATTTCCATATGTATAATTGTTCTATGAATGGAATGAATGCACAATTCTAATATTTGACCAGCCTCGAATTGACCTGCTCACACGAGTGATTCACCTTAGTACCGAGATAGCGAACTAGAACTTGTATATCCATGGCGCTTAGATGGCGAGCAAGATGAGACATTTGTGTTCATGGCGCTTAGATAGCTAGCTAGGACATGTGTGTCCATAGTGCTTAAAAAGCGAGTTTGAACACTTATATCTACCCAGTCTAAGAACAATGAGCTAGATATAAACCTTTATTATCCCTACATGTCGCCTTAGGTGGAGCTAAGACGAGACCTTTTATATTTGGTCGAACATAAAGAAATCCCACGACTTTATGTAGCCTGTTTATAGCCGAATGTGAGTTTTTAGACGGGCGCCAGAAGGGGCGACTGTGCTGGAAAACTCAAGTTAGACGTTTTGTGTAACGTTTAGACTAAGATTCATATGGCATTACTTGTTTTTTCAAACACAGAGTAACATGCCCATTTTTTTATGGATGGACGCCATAGCATACATATCATACTGTATGTGCTTTTCCGATTGACCGTGGAGCAGTGAATGGATTCCTCTTCATTGCTGTGTGACCCACGTAGCATATCCAAGACATTGGTTATCCTACAAACTCATTGGCTTCACGACCTAAGACTATGTCATGAAGAGGACGCTTGATGTCAGCTGCTTTAGCATGCTATCCTAGGACGAAGAGACAATTCTGTTCTATGGCGTGTCTGGGCAAGCGATCAAGTTAGTCAGATTGACATGAGAGCTCAGGGAAGACCATTCAATAACACACCATGTTTTATGACTCATTAGCAGGCCTACGACAATCGTATTTTGTTACTGATGTGTTGTGAGTACATTACATTGAGGTGGTGCATCACTTCTTTTCACTGAGGGATTAAGAATGTTGTGTGGTATGGTTGAATTGTCTAAGGCATACACGAAAAGCTTCCGAGTGATGTGTCTTGCTGGTTATGGTGATGATTTGGCATTACAGTCATGTCACTATACTTTCTTTTCGTAAGTTCGCACGTTCTATTTCCCTCTGTGAAGAGTTGAGAAGTTCCGTTGCCCGAGAGATTGGTTTTAGTACAAACCCTATGTGGGTGAGTGAGAGATGTAGGAGATAATGTGGCCGGGCCACATGGGCACCCATATAATATTGGACCGGGTCCAAAGAGGCTTCACTTAGGCACGAAGTAATGGGCTTTTGGACTCCTAAGTGAATAGGGTTTGTGTATGCCTATATATACACACATATATATCACACAAACCCTATGAGATATGCATACTCTCAGCAGCCTCTCTCTCTCTACGACAGTTTCTCTGTCTCTTTCTTTCTCTCTCTCTCTCTCTCTCTCTCTCTCTCCATGATTTTTCTCTCTCTAGCTTATCACCATAGAGCTTGGGATTTAGATCGTGGGTTCATCGAAGATTGTTCTTGTAACTTTCTTCGTGACTGATACGGAGCATAAGCAAGTACACGGAGGCAGCAAGGTCATGGTCTTTTGTTCGAGACACGTAACAACGCCGATTCTGATCCATTGAGTTATTACGCTAGGTAACGAACCTATACTCATGTAGTATGCTTGTGTGCATTCAGTTTACACCTCTCAATTGAATTTTCAAGCCTTTTCTACTCCCAACTGTCCAGGAGGTGAGGCATTGGCCTAGTTCCAAGAATCTCAGTGTGTGAGATGCATATATATAGATCTAATTTCTTGATGTCCGTGAAATGAATCATAGGAACCAACACGAATAACATTATAGTAAGGTAGGTGATTTTGATGGATCAGAAAAGCAAAATTAACAGCACAACTAATTCAATTAAGACTTCAAGGGTTCGTTTGGACGTCAACGAAATTGAGAATTAGGCTATTTCGAATGTGGCCAAAAGGCCAATCTCAGATGTATAGATCTCAATTTCTTGATGTCCGTACAATGAATCATAAGAATCAACACAAACAACGTTATAGTGTGGTAGGTGATGTTTAAGGATCAGAAAAGCAAAATTAACAACACAAAATGGTACTCTAGTATATGACAAAACTACAACTGGAGATGTAACTTGAGTGAGATGGAATTGACTTTAGGTTTTTTCAAACCTGGCTCCAGTTTTAGTGAAGTTTTATAAACACGCCCATGCTCGACTTGTAACACAAACATCAAATTAAAGCATCAATTATTATAGAGAACAATTTAGCTCACCCATTTTTGGTCCACTATTACTCTCCCAGGCGTTTACTGAGTGACATGTGTTCCATTTCATTCCTATTTTATCCCTATACTATCAACATAATTACTAGAATGGGACACGTTGTTGGAAAATTGGAAGGATCCTGATATGAATCTGATTGAGGCGTTCAATAGTTTGCACTGTCCTTAAGAACAATTCCGCCCTGCGGAGTCAATGACTCGATGCACAAGGTCTCAGTACTATGCTCTCCAGGATTCAGCAATCAATGTCTTCCAAACGTGCACTCGAATTGGAAGACTATTCGAGTGCTCAGAATTGCTCCAGAAATAATAAGGAATTTTCCCAAAAAAATGGTTTTTGAAGATTACAAAAAAGAGAGGAATTCATGTGAACATCGATTGATGATTTGAATGACATTCGTATTGGGCACTCGCAACTTAACTGACATGGAAAAATCAAAACAAGGATGTAAAGAAGAGCATCTGATATGTTTGGTGTACATCCATTTTATAAGAAAAGAAGCAACTATTATATCTCACATGTAATAACTCCCAACAGCCATAATAATATATTAAAAACAGTTTTAATAGCCTCCAACAGCCATATTTTTAATACAGGAGTTAATAGATTTAATAGCCTCCAACGGCCATATTTTTAATACAGCATACTAGTGACATCAATATAAATGACCTTGTTTACATTTTTGAAATAAAAAGCCCAATGCCCAAAGAAGAGGAAACCCAATAATTCCAACAATCTCCCCCTATTTCAAAAATTTAAACAACAAATAAAAGAATGGAGCAAGAAAATTCAATGCATCAGAACTGGTGCCTTTAGGGCTATGAACCAGTCCCTAGGAATATAAGAAGTGACTTACAGGAATTTGGTGAAATAATATTTCTATGAACCAGAATCCCTTAATGTAAACCAGTCGTTTTATACCCACATTGATTCCTCAGAATCTATGCAACTCTAATCGGTGTGGCACCTCTAGGCCCTGCGCCAGTCTTGAATTTTCATAAGTGCTCTAGAAACTTGCCCAAGTTTTCATAGAAAGCGGTCCCACTTCCACACTTAAATAGGTGAATCCATCAAGCATGTACTGCAATTAAACATACCATTCAAATGATATGAACTATGGAATTCATTAAGAGTTTAACTCAACCTTACACATTGCAATGCACTATACACCATAGGAATGGACAACAATATAATCCAGTTACAGAGCATCTCAAATCAACCAATGACTTGTTATTACCCATATGAACCTATTTATTGGGTTCTCCAGTTACATAGGTTGGGTTACCATCATTGTTGATTTTTGTTATAGGCATAAGCCCCGTTCCCCTCGATGTTTCTTTCACTAGTATTCTCCCTAGTGGTTTTGTTAAAGGGTCAGTCAAATTCACTTCTGACCTTACAAAATTAAGAGATATAACTTTATCTCAAATAGCTGTCTCACAATATTATGTCTTAGGTGTGTATGCCTACTCTTGCCATTATAGGACTTAATCATAGCGCGACCTATTACAGCTTGGCTATATCAATGTAAAGAAACTGATGGAACTACTTTATTCCAAATAGGAATATCTGCTAGAGGTTTCTAAACCACTCATCCTCGGTACTAGCTTTCTCAAAAGCAACAAACTTAGATTCCATCACTGATTTAGCTGTGCAAGTTTGCTTGGAAGACTTCCAAGATACTGGAACTATGCTAAGTGTAAAAAAATAAATCTACTTGCTGATTTCATCTTGAAATCGAAATCCAATTTACAACCCTGATTTTTGAAATACATACTTTCCTTCCCCAAAACATTTGGCTAAAATCTGGCCTTGAAAAACCAAAATTTAAATTCTTTCGAATTTCAAAGTATGCAATACATTTTCAAAACAATTTCTTCCTTATCTCCGAATTTACAACATTTTTCATAATTAAATTTTATTCCGAGAGGAGAAATTTAATTTCACAACGCTAGTACCCAAATTTTGGTTTTGTAAGATTAACCAAGCAAAACATTTAAGAGTATCGCTCTTCACTACATTGAAGATTATACACATACGCTCAGAGGCACTCACATTAATAAATTTCCTTCAAAAAAAGTCATAGAAATTACTTTCATAATCGTAGCCACAAATGACTTTTGGTCACATTAGCCTATGAAACAGACAATGCGTTTGGCACCACTGAGTTTAATTTCCACAATAAAATATACATTGCGATCAATTTGTTTTGGAAAATGTTTTAGTTAGTATCTCTTTTCCCGCTATTCTCACTCTATTTCGAAAATAATTTTCCTTACTCATAACTTCTCCAATCAAGTGATATTGACCAAACGAAATATTGACAAGAGATTTTGTAATTTTAATCTATAAAATTACATAGGAAATCACCCAATCCTTTAATCAAAATTAATTTTGAAACTATTTGAAAAATAGTTTAATCAAAGTTTTTCAATTCACTGGTTGCGTGCCAATTCTAAACCATATACAGAGTATACAAGTATGCCCACTTTATTTCTATTTAGATTTATAAACCCTCCCAGTTTATCCAAATAAGTATCATCCTCTAATTCTCCATTAAATATAAAATGGTTGATACGTACAAAAATATCAGGTCAATGTCTGATTGCCACCTCAGCAAATAATGCCAGGTCATCTGGAGTGGGCGTCTGTTACTCAGCCGCCCTGGGCTGTTTGACCTATGACCGTCCGGTCTTTGCCACAGCTCGGGCTCACAAAGCAGGCCCGTCTCCCAGTGGCCATGACACGGGCCCATTCCGTGGCTTGCCCCGCAAGCATTTAAGCAATTCCCTAAATCAGCTAGAAGATTATCGAAAGAGGTAGTTTCCTAATCAGATTAGGAAACTTCCATGATTGATGTGAATCAGTTGTAATTAGATTGAGTTTCCTAATCTCTTAACTTACCTTGTAAGGGTGGTCTCTTACACATTTAAAAGGAACCACTCACCCCCATTAAGAGGGGAGGGGGGAAGGGATTCTCATCTGAAAAGAAGGGTAGAATATACACAAATACGCATATACCCAGTCGGTTTACTTGTAGTGCCACCCTCTCTGTTGGCTCACTAGATACCGCCGGTGATCTATTAGTAACCGTGCCCCGGCACACGCGTAGATGTAGGTCACCTATTAACGGGGCCAAACCACATAAAATCCCTTGTTTTCTCTCTCTCTCTCTCCTTAAACTGCTTTAACTTACCTTAACCAAATTTTGGCATCATCAGCTTGGCGTCGTCTGTGGGAACTGAAAAATTTTCTCCAAAACAAATTTTTAGCTGATAGCCATGGCACCGAAGAAAGGTAAAAAGAACGCTACTCCGAAGGGTCAGGAGGACTCACAGCCCGGGCAACCAACTGCCTCCATGACTTTCGAGCAGATCACTGTAGCCCTAGCGCAACTTCTGGAGGGCCAGCGGCAAACTCAGTAGCAAATCGATGCTCTGCTTGCCCGATAGGAGTAACTCCCACCAATCGAGGATCAGTCCAGTCACAAAGGTGTGCCTTCACCGAGCCTTTGTCCCCATCGGCTTTGCGGCGACTTGGGAATGACGAGCATAGCCACGCTCCCGAGCGGACTCGACAGTGTGCCCGGGGTAACCCGCACCATGCAGGGGACGCCCGAGATATTATCAACAGCAGACGCGCTGCCAGAGGGGATGGGCACGGACGAAAGCCCCAGGAATCGGCCAAAGACACCCCAGCCAGGAGTCATGGGGAGCTCAGGCACACGATTACCCAGAGTTGGAGCCGTGTCCAGTCCTCGAAGATAACACACTTCGAAGAAGAGGCCTCATCATTTGACCCAACCTACTGCTCGAATATAGAGCATAAGACCGGTCAGATGGACGTCAAGGCCCAGATCGAGGACCTGCAGAAGCAGATTGAAAAACTGAGCCGCAAGGCAGGTTGCGATCACACCAATACCAAAATCGAGTTGACTTATACCGCCCGGATCACCGAGTTCCCCATCCCGAGGAAATTCAAGCAACCACATCTCAATTTGTATGGCGTCCGGTCCTACAAGGCTCAGATGGCTCTGGTTACCGGCACTGATGAGCTACTATGCCTGGCCTTTCCTAGCACCCTTAAAGGGGCATCCGCACAGTGGTTCCACTTCCTCAAGTCCCGAACGGTCGACGACTTCAAGACGCTCAGTAAGCTATTCATTGGCCAGTTCGTGGGAATCCTTGACCGATCACAACCAAATACCCAATTGCTGATCGTCAAGCAACGCAAGGGGGAGTCCCTAAAGGATTACGTCGTCCATTTTAATCAACAGAGGCTGCAAATCCGCAACCTAAAAGAGACGATCGCAATCATGGCCTTCTGCTCGGGAGTTCAATACACCAAAGTTGCCACGTCGTTCCATAATGACCGACCGAAAACCTGGTGGAGCTCTCCGAGAGAGTTGGGAGATACATTGACACTGAGGAGTTCCTGAAGGCCAAGCGTGCTAGCCTCGCAGGAGACGAGTCTCTGAGGGCCAAACGGAAGCGCGATGGTTTCGAGAAGGGCTCGGGAAAGAAGCTAAAATTGGATCAACAGAAAGATGGTCGGGATCAAGTCCCAATCACCTTTATGCCCCTTTCCTGGCCTATTCATGAAGTCATGGCCGTCGTCGAAACCCAGAGGCTCCTCCAACAACCAGCAAAACTGAAAACCCCACCCGGAAGAGAAACCATGATAAATATTACTGGTATCATAAGGACCATGGCCATGACACGGATGACTGCTTCAAACTGAAGATGGCCATCAAAAGACTGATTGAACAGGGCCACCTTGCCGAGTTTGTTGCAGCGGACAGATGACCTAGGCTGGACACCAGAGCCCCCGAGCAGCTGCAACCACTCGGGTAAATCAATGTCATCTCCGGGGGAAGCTCGGGCAGAGGGGATTCACAGTCGGCCAGGAAAAGGCATGCTCGGGCATCTCGAGCGGATGTCTGGCATATCCAATCCACCGATTCCACCCCGATCGATATGCTAACATTCTCATCTGACGAAGTAAAGGACTTGTACTACCCCACGACGACCCGCTAGTAGTGACAATCTCCATAGCCAACTATGCGGTGAAAAGAGTATTGGTGGACGTTGGCAGCTCCACCGACATTCTCTTCACCTTGGCGTTTGACCAGTTGGGAATTTCAAGGGATAGACTTCGGTCGATTGCCATACCTTTAGTCGTATTCAATGGCTCAAGCACGCAACCGCTCGGTATGATTGAGCTCCCGGTTCTTATGGGTACCCATCCCCAACAGGTCTCCGTGCTCACAAACTTTGTGGTCATAGAGGCCCCTTCTGCGTACAATGTCATCCTCGGGAGGCTGAAACTCAATAAGGTCAAAGTGGTTGTGTCCACCTATGCTCTAGTGGTCAAGTTCCCAACCCCCCAAGGCCCAGGATGTCTACGTGGAGATCAGTCGACCGCCCGGAGTTGCTATGTCAGCTTCATGCGTCGTGAGGTAGTTATAGAGACACTAAACATTTAGGAAATGGATCCAAGGAACCTGAAGGATAGAATAGGCCCAGTGGAAGAATCAGAGCAGGTGGTGCTCAACCCTGTATTCCTCGACCGATTCATGTATTGGCACTCTCATAGACTCAATTCTAAGGGAAAAGTTGATCCAGTTCTTGAGAGAGAACCAGGATATCTTCTCCTAGAGCCATGAAGACATGTCGGGGATCGACCCCCGGGTTATCTCTTACCGCCTCAACATAGACCCAATCTCCCGACCGGTCAAACAGAAGAGGAAGGGCATGGCCCCTGAAAGACAGGCCACAATACGTGAAGAGATTGAGAAACTCCTAAAGGCAAAATCCGTCCGGGAAGTCCACTATCCCGACTGGTTTACGAACGTGGTACTGGTTAAGAAAAGCAGCGAGAAGTGGAGATTGTGTGTAGATTTCACCGACTTAAACAAGGCTTGTCCCAAGGACTACTATCTACTGCCTAGGATAGACCTCCTAGTAGACGCTACGGCCGGTCACTCACTTCTTTCATTCATGGACGCCTACTCGGGGTATAACCAGATCAGCATGTACCCCAGGGACGAGGAGAAGACTTCCTTCATCATCGACCAGGGCACGTATTGTTACAAGGTGTTGCCTTTTGGCCTCAAAAATGCCAGGGCAACATACCAACGCCTGGTCAATTATATGTTCAAGGACTTGATCGGGAAGTTGATGGAGGTATATGTTGACGACCTCTTTGTAAAAAGTTGAGACGAGACCGACCACCTCGAGCATCTAGCAGGGGCCTTCAGCATCCTAAGAAAATTTCGGATGAGGTTGAACCCGACCAAGTGCACGTTCAGAGTCTCATTCGAAATATTTTTGGGGCACTTGGTCAGTAGACGAGGGATCGAAGCAAACCCCAAAAAGATTCAGGCAATTGTCAAAATGCAGTCGCCCCGGTTAACCAAAGAAGTACAGAACTTAGACGGACGAGTAGCTGTACTAAACAGGTTCGTTTCCCGAGCCACCGACCGGTGCCTCCCATTTTTTAAGATCCTCCACAAGGCATTTCAGTGGTCAGAGGAGTGCGAGGAGGCATTCCAGGAACTCAAGAAGTACCTGACATCGCCCCCTTTACTCTCTATAGCCATACCGAAGGAGGAGTTGTTCTTGTATTTGGCGGTATCTCCTTTAGCAGTAAGCTTGGCACTTATCTGCGAAGAGCACGGGATACAATTCCCAGTCTACTATACCAGTCGAGCACTCTAAGGCGTAGAAACTAGTACTCCTGCCTAGAGAAGTTAGCCTTTGCCCTAATCACCTCTGCCTGGAGACTTGGTCTGTACTTCCAGGCCCACGTCATTGTGGTCCTCATGAATCAGCCTCTTCACCGGATCTTGAGTAGGCCCAAGACATCCGGAAGGCTCATCAAGTGGGCGTTGGAGCTGGAGGAATTTAAAGTAGTTTACAGATCGTGAATGGCGATCAAAGGATAGGCCGTAGTAGATTTTCTCGTGGAGTTCACATACTCAGAAGATCCTATAGAAGAGCTCGACCCGCCGGCAGTACCACCCGGTCCACAGCCCGACGTCCCAACCTGGGTACTCTATGTTGACGGGTCCTCCAACCAGCAAGGCAGCGGGCAAGAATCATCCTGACCACACCCGACTGGATCCAATTGGAGTATGCACTAAGGTTGGATTTTCGAGCCTCCAATAATGAGGCCGAGTATGAAGCCCTGCTGGTTGGCCTGTAATTGGATACTTCGATGGGTACGCAACAAGTACAAGCATACAACGACTCCCAGCTCAGGGTCAATCAAGTAAACCAAGAGTATGAAGCTCGAGAGGACAACATGGTAGCCTACCTAGCCCTTGTCCGAGCAATTTAAAAGAAGCTTAAGGGGTTCTCCATCACACAGATCCTGAGGGAGAAAAATGCAAGGGCCTACCGGTTAGCCCGCCTTGCCTCATCTTCTGAGTCAGATTTACAGGGGATAACAATTGAATACTTGCCCGAGCCCAGCATAACTGACCCAGGGGGCATCGAGGTCGACTCGGTCGTTACAAAGCCCAGCTAGATGGACCCGATAATGATGCTCCTCATGACAGGAACCCTACTTAAAGGAAAGGAAGGACGGCGGGTAAAGTACCGAGCGGCCAGATACCACCTGGTCGACGACATCCTCTACAAAAGGAGATTTTCTATCCCATACCTACGGTGCATCCACCCCACACAGGTGTAAGGGATACTGAGTAAAATCCACGATGGAGTGTATGGAAGCCATGTGGGAGGACGAGCACTATCTAGGAAAGCCCTGCTGTAAGGATACTATTGTCCAACGATGGCCTGAGATTCGCAAGAATACATTAAGCGGTGTGACAAATTTTAGAGGTATTCGCCCACGATCAATCGCCCGGGAGAGCTCCAGACGTCGATCCTTAGTCCCTGGTCATTCGCTCAGTGGGATATTGATATAGTCGGTCCACTCCTGGTCGGAAAAGGACAAGTTAGGTTCGCAATCATCGCCGTGGACTATTTCACTAAATGGGCAAAAGCCGAGCCCTTGGCATCGATTACTGAGAAGAAAATGGAAAGCTTTATCGAGAAAAACATTCTTAGCAGGTTCAGCATTCCCAGGGTCCTAATCAGTGACAACGGCAAAAAATTTGATACCCCGGTATTCAGGCAGTTTTGCTCAGGCTATGGCATATCCAACCATTATTCCTTGCTCGAGCATCCTCATGCCAATGGCCAAGATGAGGTGATGAACCAAACAATTTTGCAGTCAATCAAAACCAAACTGGAAGACGCCAAGGGACTCTGGGTGGATGAGCTACCTACCCTTCTCTGGGCCTATCGTACCACCCCCTGGGCGGCAATGAGGGAGACGTCGTTCTCTCTCACTTACAACTTTGAGGCAGTGGTACCCACAGAGCTCAGGCTGCCAATGTACCAAGTGGCAACCTTCGACGAACAAGTAACAGAGAAGCTCTTAGAGGAGAGCTAGACTTGGTGGAGAAAAAATAGGACTGAGCCTACCTGAAGGTTGCGGCCTGCAAGCAACGAGTATCCTAGTACTACAATAGTAAGGTCAAGCACTACAGTTTCCAAGTGGGGGATCTGGTCCTCAAGGTAGTGAACCGATTAACAAAAGTCTCGAGCCTCCCGAGCCATGGAAAATTGGGCCCGAACTTGGAAGGACCCTACTGGGTCACCAGCATCAACCACCCGGGTACATCTGGCTACAGACCATGGATGGGCAAGACCTCCCTCACCCCTGGAATGTACAGCACCTCCTCAAGTACTTTCAGTGAAGTTTGGAAACAGTATTGGATAGAAATCTTGTAGCTCTCCAAGAACGGCTTTATTTATCCAATGAATAAAATTTCCTTTTCTGCCAATCAATTCTTCTACGTGTTCAAGTCATACAAAGACCTTGGACTCACACCCGAGGCACACGCAAGACCTCGGGGTCAAACCCCAGGTATACAAAGACCTCGGGCTCACACCCGAGGCACACACAAGACCTCGAGGCCAAACCTAAGGCAATAAGAAGACCTCAGGGTAAGACCCCAGGCACGAAAGACCTCAATCATATTTGAGGCATCGACTTCGCTTAGGTCCACAACCAACGATGGTGGAGAACCCCCCTAGTCGACTGATGATGGCAAGCCTCAAAGGACCCTGCAACAACCCATGTTCCAAGTCGGTTCCCTATGGTCACTTCCTCCACAAATGCCAGCCTTAGCAAAAGCTTGGGGGGCAGGGGGGATAGGATACTGGTGTCTAACACTCTGGACCAAAACTGGTAATCACACCAGGAATTCAGCAGGACACGGAGCTAGGCACGTAACGCCACTGATGGATAGTCTTGAGTACCTACAATGCCTAGAAAAACTGAATAGATAGTAACAGGACCAATCCTACACTATGCTAAGTAGGACCTTCAAAACAGGCCCCTGAAAGACCGAGTGCTCTCTACCAATTAAAGTCCCTAAACTTTTTCTAAGGCAAGGTTTCCACCGGATGTACAACCGGTCAGGTACAGGCAATCACAAACAAGTAAGTGCAAAATATTAAACAGTTGACGAAAAGGACGGCCTCGGTGGACCTTTTCATTAATTAAAAATATTTACATTGCTAGAGGGGCAATTATACTAGCCTTCTCAAAAAAAAGAGAGAGAACAACACAAACAGAGCAAAAGAGAAGAAGGCTAGGAATTGTCCACAACGACCACCTCCTCTGTTTCCCCAGCCTCTCCTTCCGGGGTGGTGCTATCTTCCGTGGCAGCATCTTCAGTAGGACCAGCCTCAACAGCGAGACCCTCAGTAGTAGCGAGACCCAAGTCCCAATAGTCGGAGTCAATCCCTTCGTAGGACGAAATGTCCCGCTCGGGATGGTCTCGGGCCAGCCTCCTCTTCAGGTCCTTATAGCCTTGGATGAAACCATCATCAAATGCTTCCTTCGTGGATCTCGTCGCTGTGGCCTCGTCCAGAGCTTTTGCCTTAACCTCTGTCGCCGCCGCAATGACCCGAACAGCCTCCAGATCTAGCAGGGCGATCGCCAACTCCGCATGTGCCGCACCAAGGCTTAGGGCTAAGCCCTTAACCTTGTCCTTCTCCACTTCCAAAGCAGTTTCCCTGGCCTTTGAAGTTGCCCGCTCGGTCAACAGGGTAGCTTCAGTAGCCATGGCCCTCCCGATTAGAGAAGACAGGAAGGACTTAGCACCGATAGCCATGCAACCGACCTGCAAGAAATATAAACCAGTCAGTTACTTGATAGAAATAAAAAATTCTTTAATTTCAAAGGACAGAAAAGACGGTAGAGATACTTACAAAGTGGGAGAGGCTGTACAGCCACCCCTGGAAGACTTGGGAAGACATGTTTGCACATCAAAGTCTTCGACGGCACCTCGGACCGGGGAGCAACCTCCTCAACAACCCCTACCTAGGGAACAGACGTCTCCCCAGGCGCCTGAAGAGCTCGGATCCCATGCCTTATCCACCGTAGTGGACGCTCTCTACCCGAGGCCTCAGCAGTGCACCTCTTCCCTTTATCTGCCACCTGGGCGGCAGCGGCGGGGGTAGCAGCGGCCTATCTGGCCCTCAATTGCTCCATGTCTCTTTGGGGGCCCATTTCTACAAAATAATAAGTTCGCATGGTCAGTGCCCGAGGAAAATAGCGAAAAAAATAGATAAAGCCAAATAGTTTGCCCAAGAATTTACCCAGGATGATTGGGGGGAAGATGGGAGGCTCGACGGGTTTGTCTGGGTCGTAGGAGGCTTTGAAGTCACCCGTCTAGATTAGGACGTTCTAGACGTTGGTAGGTAAGACCACTAAGCACCTAATTCGGGTCTAACACTCCTTGGGGATGCTCGACAAGTCAGCTAACCCCACTGTAAAGGAAAACATCAAGCGGTTAGAAACACCGTTATAATAAAAGGCAAAAGAAGACAAAAAGGAAAGGGCTGGACAGGCTTATTCCTCAGTAATCTTTCCCAGGAAGTCCTCAGCTAGATTCGTGGGGCCCGCTCGTAGAGCCTAGGGGTGGACACCTGGAAGAACTTGTTCTTCCACCCCTTGTTATTGATCGGCCAGTTGACAATAATCTTTTTCCCCTGTCGAACCGTCAGAGAGAAGAACTCGACCTCCTCGTGCACAGGGAATGGACGGTGGGCCCAAAAGAACTCTTGAAGGGTAATTTTGTACCCAAAGACTTGGGGCCAAAGTGAAATAGACCCCATCAGGAACCTCCACCCGTTTGGGGCTAATTGTCTGGGAGCAATCCCGAGGTAGATCAGGATATCCCGGGCAACTGGGTGAAGTGGAATGCAAAACTCGGCCATGAGGGAGTCCTTAAACAAAGTAACGAAGCTCGGGTAATGAAGTTAGGCCCCACCAGCCTGCATGGTCAAGGCACAACCATCGGGAATGGCGTAACGATCCCTAATCTGGCCGAGGTCTTGAGAGCGCAAAAGAAAGGAGTAAACTCACAGGCAAACGCTACCTCGGGGTCAGGACCCTCTGGTATATCATCACCAGAACCCCTCGAGACGGAGGCCACCAGGGCCTCCTGATTTGACTCGTCCGACACCCGAATCGGGATCCTGCCCTTATTATGGTGGTCTGATGGTGTAGCAGAGAGTGGATCCAGGCTTGTGTCCGGGGTCCCAGATCGTGATTGTTCATCCTCTGATCGGGAAGAGGAATCAAAACTAGAGTGCTACATCTCTATGACTCCTGGGGTTGGACGGGGGAATAGGTGACGACCTAGTAGGGGTCGGTGACTCCAAGTCTAAGGTACAAGGGGGGCAGATTCAACAACCTATAGGGTAAAGTGTACAGGGGCTCTTAGGGTGAAGAAGCACTCAGTCAGCACTACCACCGGGCAACCCGACCAGTTTAATCGCTCTACCACTATGAAAAGATTAACTGACCTGAGAAGAAAGATGAACCTAAGGAAGAAGAAGTCCCATGCTCGGGCAAGCCCTAGTGGGTTTGTCCTCTCCAGCGTCACTCGATAAAGAAAAATATAAGAAAGGAAGGAAGAGAATAGTGAATTGAAACTGGGAAGAAAGGACTTACAAAAAGTAAAGCGGGAAAAGAGCTCGGGAAGCTTGACCGAGCACTTTTGCTCTTAAACCGCTCGGGAATCTCTGGTTAAGGGCAGCAGGAATGAAAGAAATGAACAAGGATCCCTTATATAGAGAGCATGGACGATCCAGATCAAATCAGATCCGACGGCCAAGATGTTTTCCCGCCTAAACTGCCCGACAACTGTCACCTCGGGCATGCGAAGCGATGCCTCGAAAAGTGCACGCATTTAATGCAAGGACGTGATGGTCCGGTTACATCGTAACTATTCGGTTATGTTCATACTGGCCCTGTTGGATCCTGACCAGGCCAATCTTTAGCAAACACGTGGCAGGGGCAGGACTCGGTCCAATGACCCCACCGCTCGGTCTAAACCCTGGCTGACCAAAGCGACCGGTCTTACCCCGGATAAAGTCCCGGGCTATTTACCGAATGGTTTTCAGAGCAGAGCTAATTTTCAATCCTTATCCGATGAAGCACCGCATCAGCTTTGAAAATGGGGGAAGCTGATACGTACAAAAATATCAGGTCAACGCCTGACTGCCACCTCAGCAAATAATACCAGGTCATTTGGAGTGGGCATCTGTTACTCAGCCATCCAGGCTATTTGACCTATGACCGTCCGGTCTTTGCCACAGCTTGGGCTCACAAAGCAGTCCCGTCTCCCAGTGGCCATGACACAGGCCCGTTCCGTGACTTGTCTCGTAAGCGTCTAAGCAGTTCCCTAAATCAACTAGAAGATTATCGAAAGAGGTAGTTTCCTAATCAGATTAGGAAACTTCCATGATTGATGTGAATCAGTTGTACTTAGATTGAGTTTCCTAATCTCTTAACTTACCTTGTAAGGGTGGTCTCTTACACATATAAAAGGGACCACTCACCCCCATTAGGGGGGAGGGGGGTTCTTATCTGAAAAGAAGGGTAGAATATACACAAATACGCATATACCCGGTCAGTTTACTGGTAGTGCCGCCCTCTCTGTTGGCTCACTAGATACCGCCGGTGATCTGTTAGTGAACGTGCCCCGGCACACGCGTGGACGTAGGTCACCTCATTATCGGGGCCGAACCACATACAATCCCTTGTTTTCTCTCTCTCTCTCTCCCTAAACTGCTTTAACTTACCTTAACCAAATTTTGGCATCATCAATGGTTTTAACATCCATCTCATAAATATATACTCATACATATCAGCAACAACTAATAAATTTTAATGGATGTAAACCATGAATAAGTATCCAAAAAACAACATATTTCTTTTAGCTAAAAACCCTTTGCTACTAAAATAGCTTCACATTTTTCAATAAAGTCATCGGATTTAAAAGGTGTTTTTTTTTAAACTCCATTTACTATCTATCATTATACATTCAAACGGTAAATCCTAAACATTTCAGTACTATTGGACATAACAAAGTCCAATCTCATCCTGAATTGTTTGTCTTAAAAAATTAGCCTTAAAAAGGTTAGAGCATCCTCTAAATAAATAGGATTAATATCCTTCTAAAGTAAATGGATAAAATTTTAACACTTAGCTTTCTTACTCCTCCGTGGCCAAACTCTATGTCATGACCTTGTTATGCACTCTAAACTCAACTATATAGACGAGACAAAAATGGGGGGTTGACAACTCCCACAAATTTTCAATTTTAAAAGAAATTACATGCTCGTAAAAATTAGCATCTAGACTCAAAAAGTCACATAAACTTTTATGTCTGAAAATGATAAGCATTACTATAAAATGCATATCCCAAAAGACATATTTTATAGCTTTCCCTTAGGATAAGAAATCCTAACAAAATCCAACTAATCCAATATTCAAGAATACTAAAATTGGGTTTTATTACTGCTAAATAAGAGTAATTTTGATTTTAGAGTGTGGTGCTCTATAAGAAAATAAAACACACACTCTTAGAAAAATTTGTCCCCAAAAATTCGAATAAAACTTTGTTGGACCTCAAATTAATAAGATGTCTACAGTCAAAAGCTATTTGGTCCAAAAAATCAAAAGGTTTACATGTCAATTCATATGCCGATTGTGTGACCTTTACAAAAGTGACAATCGCTACAAATTGTTATTCACACTTCTACCCGTTGGAATATAAAAATAATCATTTTATATAGTGGTGCAAAACCCGGTGGGTAAAAAGCTTTCAAGACTTGAACAATCAATTAAAGCCAAATAAATTCTTATAGTCGTTGACAAAGAAAACTACAAGAAGTCACTACCTTTTGAATATAAAAAATTTTGAGTAACCAATTCTACAAAATGCATGTACTTATACATATTTATACTAAAATAATCCAATACTATCACATTAGATGCACATATAAATATGCAACTTGAGAACCATGTCAATCATAGATGAGGATATAAAATCTTAATCATCATAGCAAGCCAGTAACATAAAATTCAGATAAACTTATCCGCAAATATGCAAAACTAGGATCTAGCTCCATACCATTCATGTCACTATGATTATTCGAATTCCCAATCATGACAGTAACATAAACAAAATATAATCATGATGACAGTAACATGACCAAAAATAACATGATCTATGACGATCTTATGCTGTGAATATATCTTCTTCTCCAAGAGATCAATAGAATTTGAAAGATAATCAATTATTCTGTAATTAATAAAGGTTCACTCAAAGGCTCTGTAATTCTAGAAACTGATTATATCTGTAGATATATCAAACCACATCTTAAATTATATAATGTGACCACACTGAGCATATTCTTTGGAAACAAGAAAATACTGAATATGTCCAAACAAGATCGAGAGGGAGATTGAACAACTCAAGTTTCCCGTAGGATTTGTTTGGGTGGATACAACATCAGATTAGTTGTGAAAGGGTGTATATGAAAGAGGAGTGACCTGAATAAGCATATACTTCCAAAAGGACTCTTTATCTAAAAGACATGTTGATTGGCTACAGACGAATAAATAACTATATAAATATATATACTAGCTATCGGAAGGTTGGTATGCTACATTCCCAGTGGGGGGTGGCTCACAGTCCGGTACTGAGGCGAGTGATCATACTCATAGCATGCATGGCCTATGGGCTTTCTTCACTTGCATTTGCCTCGGTGGCATTCATAGCACCATATTTTATCTTTAGTTATGGAAATTGTAGTATAACTCTACAATATTTCTACGAGCCGCCATTTTCATAAAAACGACAAACCTTTTTTCAGGTTTTATCAATTGTGGCAAGGCCCAAGAGTTACTCGACGCATGAAGTTGCACTTTGAAGATTTCTTTCAAGAAGGAGAATATTAGTTTTGAAAATGTTTTAAACTTCTATTTTAGTTTGAAAAGAAATTGTAATAGATTTGAATCTCCTAGTTCAATTTATTTAACACTTGATTCGGGCACATGTTTAGCCCTTTACTTAGAACATATTAGAATTTCAGACGTAATGTAATCGGACTTGTAATTGGGACTTTGAGTCATCTATGGGGGCATGTTAACATTAAATATTTATTCATGTTGATTCGGACACTTGTTAGTCCTTCAAATTAGACCTTTTTTAAATCGTGTTCAAATTAGACCTTTTTTAAATCGTGTTCATATGGCATGGCTACACATGTTCTATACTTGGAAAATTTCTAAAACTTCTAAACTTTCGAAATCTAATTTGGTTATACTTAGCATGTGGATGGTTTATGGAAAAAAAATTACTACTTTTGTTTCTAAGGGAACGTTTGGTTTTAAATTCTCAAACCTTGATTTCATAAGAATTTTCAATCAAACCTCGTCTTCTTTTCTCCCACTTGCGATACTTCATATTTCTGTCATTTTAAAACTTCTTTGAAAACCGAGTAATGTTGATGGATCTTATTTGACCCGTTTGGTCCTCATGGGTCAATTATTGACTTGTGACTTTACGTTGGAATCCACGTAGGATTCCTTTGTAACTTTTGGCACTATTTGGTTGGTCTATGTAGGATCTCTCCTTCTTCTTAGCCTCTTTATTTGATCCGTCCACGTGTCATGGATTTTGGGCCGTTACAAAATGGTATCAGAGCGAAAACCCAGTCGGAAGTGTGGGACGGGTCCCACACCAGGACGTGTGGCCCTTAAGGAGGGTGGATTGGGACAACCAAGAGCCAATACTCCTGAGGCAGGATGGCCAAGATGGATGAGGTGAGGTCGGGTGTGGGGGCTTGTCCCACATCACCTGGGGTGAAGTTTCTAGACTAATTTATAAAGATTAATCGCCCCTTTATATGCAACAAGGCCTTTTAAAATCGTGAAGGAGCTAAACACGAAAGAACTTCACAGTTAAGCGTGCTGCTGCCAGAGCAGTACCAGGGATGGGTGACCCCCTAGGAAGTTCTTTGTGTTTAGACCTATTGGAATGTCTCACATCGCCCATTTATGGCCCCTCTGTGCGGTTTATAAGGCTTTAGTTCCCCTCTCCTTAATACCTGGGTTTTAAGGAGTTGAATGGGCTGGGCTTTATAAGTGGTATCAAAACTTGGTTGGGCTTATCTTCTGGCGTACCGAGTGTCCGGCTACTGTGGTCCAGGGTATGCCGAGTGTCCGGCTCCTGTGGTTCAAGGGGTGTGTTGGAATGTCCCACATCGCCCATTTATGGTCCCTCTATGCGGTTTATAAGGCTTTAGTTCCCCTCTCCTTAATACCTGGGTTGAATGGACTCCCTTCTGTGCAGTTTATAAGGCTTTAGTTCCCTCTCCTTAATACTTGGGTTTTAACGAGTTGAATGGGCTGGGTCTTACAAGATGACCCAAAGCGGACAATATTGTTGCTAGACGGGGAGGTGGGTTGTTACATGTTCTGATTTAAGAATAATTAAAAAGAGTTCTAATTGGAATACTTTATAAGTATTGGGCCTACTACCAGATTAGCATGAACCTAAGGGGTCACACACAATATAATGATGTGTAATTTAAAGAAATATGTGGTAATCAAATTGCTATTAAGAGTTAATAGTGGTGATGTTAAAATTAAATTATGAGTCTTATTTTGATTAAGAAAGATTCTATTTGAATCAAAGTTGGTTTCCTAATGTGGTTAAGAAAGTCTCATAGTTTTAATTATTAATCCATGCAAGGAAAAAACAATTAGCTAGTACAAATTTTGGACTCTCAATACTCCACGCCTCATGACACAGAAGTGCCTTGATTGGCATTGTTTTCTTTTTCTTCAATTGTTGGAGGATTGTTTAAGTTCAAGATTCATCTGTGTGGTACAAAAGAATTTGGGAAAAAGATTATTTTATTCCTTTACACTCCCATGTATATATAGTCTTACAAAGAGAAAATAAAAGGGAAAGAAATCAACCACAATAAAAGAAAATAAATGGGAATAAATATGGTCAACATGATCCAAGATAGAATGACTAATAAAGGAAGGAAAATAAATGAGAAGCAAAATTATCTCCAACACTCCCCCGCAAGCTGAAGGTGTGACTAAACCACAGAAGTTTGGAATGATAAGGCTACAAAAAGGCTATTCATGAAAGTTGGCAAGAGTGGGAAACACCATCCACTAATAGAGGGTGAGACTGTGGGAATGATCATCCATAACAAATCACCAAAAAAACCAGCTTCTTGTTCAAACAAGTAACAGTAGTTGCCACAATAGACCCAAATCTTGAAGGGTTTGATCCATCATAATACTCCACCACTCCCCCTCAAAGGGCTAGTCGTAGGCTGGACAAGGCCCGAATGGGGCGCCGAGGGTAGTGGAGTTGATGCAAGGAGGGTCGTCGGACGGAACCTTCAAGATGAAAGCAAAGCGAGGTCCGGCGGGCGACGGGTCATCACCCGCTGAAGGTGGAAGCGGGAAAACAATGCTAAAATCGAATTTGGCTCTGATATCAAAAAGGATTTGGGAAAAAGAAGATTTTATTCCTTTACACTCCCATGTATATATAGTCTTACAAAGAGAGAATAAAAGGGAAGGAAATCAACCACAATAAAAGAAAATAAATGGAAATAAATATGGTCAACATGACCCAAGACAGAATGACTAATAAAGGAAGGAAAATAAATGAGAAAAGCAAAATTATCTCCAACAGGTACACTTAGAGATCGGACACTTGGACGATTCAAGTGAACGTTGTAGGAGGGTACCAAAAGGTGCCGAATTGAACAAAGATCTAAAAGTTTTGTAAGGCACGCTACAATGGTAACTATTTGTTTAACCCCCTATGGATATAGACTTGATCATGGCTTTTTAGGAAACCGTTAAAATTTTGTTTTCCGCTGCCCGAACCTTTGATGGTGCCAAACGGATTTCTTTCAGCCTGCATGGACACGGTGATGGAAGTTCATCAAAAGGAGCAAAAATGACTATAATGTCTCGAGCAAGACTTACTATTTTTGGTTTTTGTTTCTTATTTTGATAAGGAAACTGTGTTGATTTAGTAAACATGTATATACTTTTTTATTTCAGTTTTCCATTGTATTTTGTGCTTGTGAGAGAACACAAAGTGAGATCACACGTTGAGCGCCCCTCTTGTAACCTAGAGCATAATAATACTCTACAAGGTGTGAACGTAGCCCGATTTTGGGTGAACCACCTAGATCTGCGTTTCTGTGTGCTTAATTGTTTCTCCTTGTTCCTTTTGCTTGTTCGCATCTCACAAGATGCTGGGAAGGGGTTTGATTGTTCTGCGTTTGTTGATCAAATTCCCAACACGACCTTGGCTATTTGATTTGTTCGCTCATTGATATTGTGTAATTAAAAGTTGGATAGTACTTTAGTGCTTTTACTTGAGTCATTTTGGTGTTGTTCCCTCTTATAGAGATGAGCCCAGAATTAAACAAATAATTTTTAGCCATAATAACTAAAGGAATAACCAAAACTATCTACAAAATTCAAAATTATTAATTTTTTTTTGCCATACTTTTGTTCCTTACTATTTTACTCCTAGATTTCTCATTAACCAAACACAGAAAATATATATATATATATATTGTTGGAATGTGCCAACGCATCAAATCTCACATCGGAAGCGGACGGAGTATGGGTCCTACATAAAAGTGTGGGTTTTCCTCAAACCATTGAGGCGCCTTTTGGGTTAGAGCCCAAAAAGACAAAACCACATGGGTTCGCTGTTGGGTTGAGACTTTAGGCTCTCCAAGCAGGCTGGTAGCCATGTGAACAATACCTTAAATGGGTTTGGGACTGGGGTGACCCACTTTCTAAGGGTGGTATCAGAGCCAGGACCGTGCCTGCGCCGAGATGGAGATGTTGGAATCTTAGAAGCAGGAATCTTTAAAAGTGGTCACGCTCCCCGCCCCCGCCCCCGCCCCCGCCCCCGCCCCCGCCCCCGCTCCCACCCTCACTTCCGCTCTCACCCCGCTCAAGAAGTAACCTTTGAAATCTCGTAAAGTTTAGCGTTTTCCCGCTCCCGCTACTGCCTCGGCCCCAGCCCCCTCTCCCGCTTTGTGCAACTTAGGTTAGAATGTGTCAGTGTATCACGACTCACATCAGAAGCGGACGGAGTAAAGGTCCTGCATATAAGTACGAGTCTTCCTCAAACCATTGAGGGGCTTTTTGGATTAGAGCCCAAAATGACAAAACCACGTAGGCTCGCTGTTGGGTTGAGGCTTTGGGCTCTCCATGCAGGCTTTTAGATATGTGGACAATACTTTAAATGGGTTTGAGACTGGGCTAGCCCACTTTCTAACAGCAGTATCAGAGGCAAGATTGTGCCTGCGCCAAGGTGGGGATGTTGGAATGTGTCAGCGCATCACGTCTCACATCAGAAGCGGATGGAGTAAAGGTCCTGCATATAAGTGTGGGTCTTTCTCAAACCATTGAGGCACCTTTTGGGTTAGAGCCCAAACAGACAAAACGACGTGGGATCACTATTGGGTTGAGGCTTTGGGCTCTCTAAGCAGGCTGATAGCCATGTAGACAATACATTAAAGTGGTTTAGGGCTAAGCGAACCCACTTTCTAACATATATAAATATTTTTAATTATTTTATTTTCTTTTCCCTTTCCAATTCCATAACCAAACAGATGCTAAAAGTATATGAAAGTATGCTTCGGAGTGAAAATGCTAACCTGAGAGAGCCAATGAACACTGTAAGAAGAGTGAACCAAGTGGAGGCTCTTGCTTACAAACAGTCTGCTATAGAAAGAACCAGCCACTTCATATACAAAACAGGCCCAAACATGTCTCCTTTTTCCTTCTTGAGCTTCTCATAGAATGTAGGAAGTGATTTGAAAATGTTATTGAAGTCATTTTCTGGAAGGTCATTTAGGAAAACTTGAAACTCAGGTTCATTATGCTTAATTTGCTGGCACAATTCATGAATGGTGTCAATGATCTCTGAAATTACCAAAAGGGTGTTTGGTCCAGATGAGCATCCCAAGTGTGCTACTTTGAAGCACTTGGGAAAGTTGTCATTATACATATCTCTGAGGGTGTCTTCTAAAACAAGCTTTGCCTTTTGTATCACCATTTTCTGGAATGTGAACAACAATGATCAATAAAATGTTTTTTTTTTTGTTTAATATAATAAATTTGCATACTATTTAAGAGTAAAAGTTATCACCATTAATGAGGTTATTTAGATAAATAGGAGACATATTTAGATTTCTTCTGAGTGTCAAGTACACTTAATTACTACTGTCTACTTTCCCGAAAATTTCATTTTAGGCCCTCAACTCAACTAAGCCTTTACCCTAAATTCATTCTTCTCCATTTCTTTTCTACATGAATCTGTAATAAAATTTATTGAAAGACCCTTAATTTTTGCATTTGTTGCAATTAAGGGCAATCAATTTCAAATGAGAAGAGTTATTTGAGTCTCTCAATTGTCAAATCTGTTAACAGTTGTACTAATTGAAATTAATATAAAAAAAGGAGGGCCTTAAGTGATTCAATTTAACATAATAGAGGATTGAAAATTAAATTTTAGAAATAAAAAAGAGAGAGCACTGAATGGAAGACATGAGACTTTCTTTGAATCCTTAACAAATATATATTGATTTGTTGTTGTCCAAAAAAAAAAAAAAAACAAAGGACAGCCAAACAGGCCTTGAATTATTCACACGATGTAACAAAATCCAAGTGTTTTAAGCAAAAAATTATTTAGTAATGTATGGATAGAGAGAGAGACAGAGAGAGAGACCTGAAGGGTTGAGTTATTGGCGTAGCTAGTTTCTCCATCGCCGGCATTCATGGGAAGGACGTTCTCCACTCCCATTGCTTGCTTGTTTGCTTTTTTGCTGGGTGATCACTTTTGGGCACTTGTACATGTATATATTATAGTCGGGCTATAAAGCGTATTGTTCACTGTGATTTTCTGATTGTATATATATATACTAGACGCACAGGGAATTTAATTGAGTCGTTTCATATGGTTAAGTGGTTGTTAAAAGTGTATAATAAGATGTTAAAACAGTTAAATAGGAAATTGTAAATGTAACTATTTAATCTAAAACTCTTCTCACGGAAGAAGTTGATAATTCTGATCATCTTATAAATGAGTAGTAAAGGTACCTAATAAAGCGCCACTAAAAATATATGACACAAGTAGGATATTTCCTCTAAAAAAAAAGGGCATGAATGTATTTGTAGGCCTTAATTAATATTCGAATACAATTTATAAATCCTGAATTTGAGGGAAGAAGTTGACCAAGATGTAAATATTAGTGACCAATTCATAATAGTTACTAAAATAGCCACTTTATTTGACATTTTAAATATACCAGAACTTAAATATTAGAGAAGAAGTTGACCAAAATGTGAAAGTAGTGACCAATTCCTAAATAGCCACTAAAATAGTCACTTTTTAAAACTTTTTAAAAGTGAATAATAAATATCCCAAAACTTGCTGACCTAAATGCAATTACACATATTACAATCTATGAATCCTAAATTTGAGAGAATAAGTTGAGCAAATTGTAAATATTAGTGACCAATTCCTAAATAACCACTAAAATAGCCACTTTTTATATTTTTTATGAAGTGAATAATAAACATCCCAAAAAATATTGACCCAAATGTAATTAGACACAAATTGTTGAATGAAATCTCATTTGAGAGAAGAAGTTGACCAAATTATAAATATTAGTGATCAATTCCTAAATAGCCACCAAAATAGCCACTTTTCATTGTCACCGTGTATCCACTTAATTACTATTCACACACATGCGAGTCTTTGATATATTCTATTGATTCTGGTGACATGTGTTTTCAGATTATTTTCATGATTTGGATAGACGTATGATTATATTACTCTTGATAATTTAAATTTTTATTTGAATTCGGTTTTCTCAAGGAAGAATGTTGATGTGGTAAAATTAAAATTTGAAATAACTTTTTTTTCTTTTACAAGTTAATAAAGATGGTTGTTGGGTGACTTGTTGACGAGAACCCTCACGAGACTTCACTCATCCGACTAGGGACACCTAGAGGTTTAAAAAGCTTGTTGCACAGGCTAAGTGCAATCGTTATCCATGCGAAAATGGATTAAGAATTTTTATTATTAGTGATTTTATTTTTCTTTTCTTTTTGCTCGAGGACTAGCAAAATGTAGGCTTGGGGGTGTGATCGAGAGAGAACAAATCCTAATTATACGCCTTAATTCACATTTGTTAGTCGTTTTTATCCTTTTTTTGTATAATTTTACTCTGTTTTCCACTTTTTGTCAGGATTTAGAAGAAAGTAAGGATTTCAGGCTAAATGGGGTGAAAAAGCAAGAAGAAAGAAGCAGAAAAAGCCACTTCGCGCGAGCGGCTCGCTCGCTCGACAATCCAGCCCTTCGCTCGCGAGGCCCGCTCGTGCGACCTCCCAATTACGCGCTCGCGCGGCCCGCTCGTGCGATTCATACAAAAAATATAAAACGCGTATTTTTAAGTGCTGAAGACCTCTACGTGAATGAAATTGCCTAATTACGTCCAGAAAGCAAATTATTGCAGTTTCAGTTGGATTAGGTTTACAAAAACCTTTCTAATCTCTCTACAACTATATATATCTCACTCTAAATCAATTGAGGGGTTACACATTCATTCATACATCAACTTTGAAGGCAAGAGGAAGAGAAGATCTAGCTTGAAGGTCTCTAATGGCAACCATCAACTCAATCTTCATGTTTTCATTAACCATGTGCAACTAAACTTCTATTCTAGGTAAAGGGGGGATTCTATGCTTTCTTATTTTAGGATTTTATGTATTGGATAGTAATTATATGTTGGTGGATTATTTTTATAATCGATTTTTATTGATAATAATCAATAGTATTTTGGATCTATTCTTGTCTCAGATTTTTCCTTATGCTTATTGAACTCAATAGTCCTTGATTTCTGTGATTGATGGGAGTATTTACATACAATAGTGCTTATGTGATTGCGATGTTTATGTCTTTTATAATTCATGCTTAGGAAAGATGAGTTATGCTACACCCTAGTTATAGGTAGATAATTCATGTGATCCAAAGATGAGTTATGCTTAGATTAAACTAGTGAATATCTTCGTGTTGATACTATTGGGATTGTAGCTACAATAGATCGTGACTATCCAATCATAGAACTTAAAATAGAAAGTGTAGACCTCTGATGCGTAGTTTGTGGTGAATTTGCAATCCTAGATCTCATCCACTCATACTTAAAACAATCTTAATTTTTGCATTAGTTTACTTAAATTTAATCTTAATACTTTATTTCCATAATTAATACTTTAATTTCTTAGTTTAATTAATAGTAGGATTTAAATAAACAACCAATCAAAATTTCATTTTTCCATAGCTAAATAGATTAGGTTTTCTAAATTAAAAGACAAAAATAAACAATCTCTGTGGGTTCGACCTTTACTTCCACACTACAAATTTTAAGAAAGTAAAGCATGCTTTTCATCTTGATTTTGACGAGATCACTGATGAAGGTGTGATGGAGGTGAAGGAAGACTTGTGGAGAAAGTATTTCGATGGAGCAGCTAATAAGATAGGATATGTAGTAGGAATCATTCTTATATCACCCAGTGGAGTCCCCACCCCGCTAGCCATCAAACTTAAGTATAATTCGACCAATAATACGGCAGAGTATGAAGCATGTGTACGGAATGGAAGCAGCCCTGGCTCTAAAAGTTGAGAGGATTGATATCTTTGGAGATTCTAACCTGATAATATCCCAAGTGCGAGGTGATTGGAGAGTAAAGCATGAGAAGTTGAGAACTTATCATGAATATTTGGAGAGTTTGAAAGTCTAATTCAAGAGGATTTTGTTCTATTACCTCCCTCGTGAAGAAAACCAATTAGCCGATTCCCTGGAAACCCTAGCCTCAATGATCCAAATCCCTGTAGGAGTTACCATGATCTCATTATCCATAGAAGAAAGAAACCAACCCTCATTTGAGATGATTGCAGCCATTGAAGAAAGAGAAGAGGGTGAAGTACCTTGGTATGTGGATGTTTGGAGTTTTATTGAAAAAGGAGAATACCCCGAGGGAGCTTCGGAGAAGGATAAAAAGACAACACGGAGGTTTTCCACTCAATTTGTGATCTATGCAAGCAAATTGTAGAAAAAGTCTTATAGTGGGTATAATCTGGAATATCTGTATGGAAGAGAAGGTAGAAGAGTGATAGAATAAATACATGAAGGAGTTTGTGGACCGTACATGAATGGACACATGTTAGCAAAGAAGATAATTCGACAAGGGTATTATTGGACGACCTTGGATAGAGAATACTGTGAGTATATCAGAAAATGCCATAAGTGTCAAATACATGCAAATCTGATGCATACCCCGCCTTCCCAACTCTATAGCATGACCACCCAGTGGCTATTTTCTGTGTGGGGTATTGATATTATTGGCGAAGTTGCTCTAAAAGCTTCAAATGGACACCAATACATATTTGTGGCGATTGATTATTTTACTAAGTTGGTAGAAGCAGCGTCATATCTAACCTTGAAAGCCAAAGATGTGGTGAGTTTCATTGAGAAGAACATAATTTACAAATATGGGGTTTCAAATGAGTTCATTTTTTATCACAAAAGTCATTTCCAAGGGGAGTTTATCTTACTCTTAGAGAGGTATAGGATCACACGCCATCAATCCTCCCCATATAGGCCTCAAACAAATGGAGCGGTAGAAGCAGGAAATAAGAATGTTAAGCCAATCCTGGGAAAAATGACGGATACATATATGGATTGACACGAGAAACTACCATTTGCATTTTGGGGATACCGGGCTTCTATGAGAACTTCAACGGGTGTTATGCCATATTCGTTAGTTTATGGGATAGAAGCTATCCTTCAAGTTGAAGTAGAAATACCCTCTCTTAGGGTTTTGGTGTTATGTGAGGTAACCGAGCTTGAATGGCTATGAGGAAGGTATGAAGAGTTAATGCTATTTGACGAGAAAAGGTTGGCAGCAATAAACCATACTCGGGGATATCAGAAAAGGATAGCTCGTGCTTTCAACCTAAAGGTCCACCCAAGGAAACTTGCTGAGGGTGACCTGGTCCTCAAAGAGCTTAAAGCACCTGTTTATAACCCTAGAGGAAAATTCAAACCCAACTGGGTCAGACTATACATCATTAAGACACTTCTCTCTGGAGTTGCTGCCTATCTTATGGACCTAGATGGGGTTGAATTTAAACAACCAATCAACCTCGATCACCTCAAAAAATATTTTGCGTGAGACCTTTTTAATTCAAACCTTCTACGTTGATGAACTACGCTTGACCTGATTCCCGCTAGGGGATATATAGGAAACCTACTCGGTTCGGTCATTAATAAATTGCCTGAAAGGCGCTTACCTTCAAGCTTTGGCCGAACTACTATGGACCTGATACCCACTCAGGGGTAAGTAGGCGGGCTCCTAAAGCCTTCGGTCCAATCAAAAAAACCGAACCCACCCCTTGACAAAACCTTGTGTGTTTGAGTTTTCTTATGCTAAACTAGGGGCAAACTTGCATTTGCCTAGAACGATGACAAAGCCCCAAAACTAAGGGCAAACTTCATTTGCTAACCGAAGAATCCAGATAAATGCCCTAAACCCATCTCTGGATCTACTGGCTATCAAGATGAGCATTATGTGAAACAAATGAGAATACATGGTATAGAATGATTAAAGCTTTAAGAAAGACTTGAAGTAAGGTAATAAAGGTCAAGAAAAGACATTAGAAGCAAAATTTTCATAACCTAAAAGATTGAAAGAGTGCAAACTCTGATTTAACATGATAAGAACATTTTTTATATACAAAGAAAATTCTTTTAAAAAAAATATCACATGTTTAAATGAGCGCAGCAAGAGTAGACAGGGTCTATCACAGTTTTGGAAAATAAAGTTCACATTTTGTTGCTTTTTACTGTGTCTGTCTAGCCATAAGATTGTCTCTCGACCAAAGTTTGGATCTCCAGAAGGTACTTAGCGGTAGGCACAACCAAAGCAGGAACCCTCTGAAAGGGAGCAGCCACCCTGTCATGCCAATCCTCAGCAAAAATCCTAATGGTAGAAGGGTACAGGGCAGAACTCCTCGAAAAGTCCAGAGTGATATCCTCTAGGATGTCTTGAAGTAGCCCAAACTGATGGACAACCCGACTCGGAATATAAAAGGTGGAAGCATGTAAGCCGGGTAGCCAAACCCCGGGACATCCAGGGAGCTACATCGTGACAGCGCAATAAACCCATCAAGGGTAGATCCAATGGATGTCCTCATAGAAAAGACTCTGAAGCCAGGCAAACCAGTCATCAACTGAGTGAAATGGGCAATAAACCTCTAGGCGGTCGTAAGGAAGCTACCTTCCAGGGTGAGAAGGACGGACGAAGAGACCTAGATGCTCCAAAAGCCAAATCTACAAAACATGAGGAGCCCTAGAGGAGAGCATGGCCCCGGTGTCGCAAGCACAATCTAGTCCCAGCAATGTTTCCCTTAGGACGAGAATATCGGCACTCCTCATCTCTCGAAGGCCACAGACGATGGGAATAAGAATATCCGTAGAGGACTGAAAGAGATAATAGGAGAGCATGGCTTTAGAGAGTGCACTACGTTGGATAATCTGCTATCCTCCGTCATCTAGATCTCCAATAGAGGCATAAACATAAGAGAGGTGATAAAAATCAATATGCCAGTCGTGAATGAAGGAGCTGGCAGCACTACCAGAAATGTGAAGAAGAGCTGGTAGGTCCTGAACGTTCCCTGCCTGCACCTGGGGAACTATCAGATTCACAAAAGGGTCAGTGTGAAGGATAGCACTGAACTCCTCAAACAGTGGGCAGACCTCCTCTTGACCAAACCAGAAAACATGAAGTGAAGGATCCCAACACCTAATAGAGGCTCGAAACAAATCTTCATCCAAGCCATTCGTCGAAAAGAGAAGAGATCAGTCAACCTATGAGACTCAAAGTTAAGTCTATCAATGCCAGAAAGGGTATCCATCCATGGGAAAAGGATGTGAGAGCTAATGGGAGCCATGAGAAATAGAAGGAGAAGTAGAAGTATTGAAAAGTTTCAAATGAGCACTAAGAAGGAAAAGAGAACCATTTAAATAAAACAGGGAACTGAGCGGCATTCGATGAAAGCCAGCGGCACTAGCTGAATGTCGTGCGGCAGTCAGTGAGTGTCGGTCATCTCCACCGAGTGCTGGTCAGAGTCCAGGCAGTTTCTGGTGCAGTTTGTAATATAAATAAATCCAAAACCTTCATTAAAAAAATAAAACAAAACAAAAATAATAATATAAAAATACTGCAAAATTGGCATTTAAGTAGCAATTTTTTCACCATTCATCAATAAGGGCATGGTCAATAAAAAGGAAGTGCTCGCATTTCTAAAAAAGAAAAAGGCTTCTACTATCATGAAAATAAAGATAACCATGAGCTTAGAATATCAAAATCAGCTCAGGGGCCATCATGTATGCATAACATACCAAATCTAAATCCATAAAAGAGAAAGAGGGAAGGCATGAATAAAAGTTTAAATGTTTTGACCACGTAGGGACATCCTAAAATAAAAAGGTGGGTCATCCTCGTCGGCAACAGGGATTCCTCCTAGGCACCTGTGGAGTTGTCTGGCTACCCCGAGCTCCACCATCACCGCCATCATCACTGTCGTCTCCACTTTGACCGCTACCTCCGGCACCTCCGTGAAACCCACCACCTTGGCTCATCTAGAGCTCTTGAATTTGTCTCCTCAGAGCGGCGATTTCTTCCTCCTGTGAAAGAGAGGGCAAAAGAGAAGAAATATAAATTGTTTTGAATCTACAGATTCACTTTTTGTAAATATGAATTCTTTTTGAGTCCGTGGACTCGTTTTTGTAAACATGAATTCTTTTTGAGTCCGTGGACTCGTTTTTGTAAATATGAAATTCTTTTGAGTCCACGGACTCCCTTTGTAAAAAAAATGAATTCTTTCTGAGCCGGCAGACTCGTTTTTGTAAATATGAAATTCTTTTTGAGTCCATGGACTTCCTTTTGTAAAACAAAATGAATTCTTTTTGAGTTCATGGACTCGATTTTGTAAATATAAATTGTTTTTGAATCTACAGATTCACTTTTGTAAATATGAATTCTTTTTGAGTCTGTGGAATTGTTTTTTGTAAATATAAATTGTTTTTTGGAATCTATGGATTCACTTTTGTAAATGTGAAAATGAATTCTTTTTTTTTAGTCCACGAACCCACTTGATGCAGTTTCACAAGAAAGAGAGAATCAAGATATATACCTAAGCCCTGGCCTGAAGCTCAGCAGTGGCCCTTGCTCCATCAGCCTAAAGGAAGAATTGAATGCCAATCATCAATGTTGAAATAATTGAGAGTGGAAAATAGGATAGCAACTGAAAGTAAAGTAGTTTTGAAGCTTACTCTTCATTCACGGCCGTGAATCCAATGATGAACCGTATGAGCATACGATAGTCCCTCCTCTGTGTAATCTCTGGGAACATTGTCATATTGCAAAGGGATAGTTGGTACGCCTTGAGTATACGGGAGAAGCTGGTATAGAGTCTCCTGGCCCATATAACCATAGGCACATTCCAATTCCATTAGGGGAGAGCTGGAGGATTAGCTACTCCAGGGACAGGCTGCAAAAGAAACAAGTCAA
This sequence comes from Hydrangea macrophylla, assembly GCA_033977485.1. Taxonomy (NCBI): domain Eukaryota; kingdom Viridiplantae; phylum Streptophyta; class Magnoliopsida; order Cornales; family Hydrangeaceae; genus Hydrangea; species Hydrangea macrophylla. Next base: position 77,289,446 of record CM066984.1, on the reverse strand, counting down.
GTCTTAATAGTCATTATTGCAAGGCTAAAGAAAATTTTGAACAATGAAAAAAGGGTTCCCCGAGTGACTTCCATCAAAGAGAAGTTATGCATAAGCGAATTCATCCGAAAAGTGGCATAGCCGTCGGGGCCCTCTATATAGTTCACAATATACTCCCCGCCCAAGGCTGTGACAAAGTCGTCATGGTCCAAAGTCTTAGTGCTCCTCATGGTAGGCGGAGGAATCATCGGCGCATAGAAAGTAGGAGTGACGAGGGACTGTCTCGTCACCCTCTCACCCAAATACCACTCCCTACAAGCTTCCCCAACCATTAAGATCCTCATTCTGGAGAAGCCCAAAGCAGCCTGAAGCTCCACAACAGCTTTTGGGAGGGCCGCAGACCACAGATTCCATATCATGTGCACATCCTATAAGTTGATGAGAAAATTTCTACAACCAATGAAATCATGGGCCCCTACCTTCCGACCTGTCACTCCCTTTATCCACTTTTAGCTCTGTGGAAGAATAGCGTTCTCATTTGCTTTTGTAATAGGGGCTCTCATGCGAAGATACTCATATGACCATATCTGCAAGGGAAACATCAAAAGGGTGAATTCAATGGCTGAAATAAAATTAGGAAGAATTTAAAAAATAAAAAAAGAAAAAAAAAAGAAAGAAAAAGAGAGAGATAAAAATAAAATTTCACCTCCCAGGCCCTCCAGAATCCACCGGTAGAAGAGAAATTACCCCGAGATACATTGTTTATATGGCGATAGAGGGTGTCTAACCCTGCTCCTCCACAATTATACTGATTGATGCGATCAATGTCTTCCAAGGACACCAGGTATGCCAAATTGATCCTATCTCCTCTAGTGCTCATCAAGGAGCAGCCCAGCACGTACATGATGAATGCCCCGATCATCTAGTCATCGGTAAAGTCATGGCCCCTGAAGGTATCAAGAAACCATTTCGCTAGGACAATAGGATCCCCAAGATGAGCTCCGAGGAGGTCGATGATCTGCTCGTGCCGACTGCCAAGGTCATCAATTCCAGCCACGGGAAGACCACCGAAGGGAATGCCGGTGATCATTGTAAAATCCAACGGGGTCATCGTCATCTCCCCGAATGGGAGGTGTATGGTATTCATAGTATCCCACCATCGCTCCGCTAAGGCTTGGATTTGAGCCATATCGTTGGAGCCTTTCTCTAGTAATTGCACGAAAAGCCTAAAGCCTGTAGCATTAATTCCTTCCTTCACAGTATTGCGAAGCTCGATCTTTGTACCATTTATATCCATGAGCCAAGCTCCCATGGCCTTTAAGGGCATTTTCGGGCATCTGAAAAAAAGAAAAAAAAATGATGAACTGAATGAGTAAAACAAACAAATAAGTAGGCTAGATAGGAAGAAAGGCGACAAAAGATAAGTGATAGCAACGAAATCGATGAAATTTAGAAGTAAGTAGAATATGCATTCATGTGTGTGAAAAGATGAATTCTTGAGTCCAAGTGACCCCATGTTGTGTAAAATTTAGTTTTTGAGTCCGAGTGACTCCATGTTTAGTAAAAAATGAGCTTTTGGGTCCGAGTGACTTCATGTTTTATAAAAAGGTAAAATCTTGCGTCTGAGTGACTCCATTTTGTGTAAAAATAAATTTTTGAGTTTGAGTGACTCCATGTTTTGTAAAAAAAAAAATGAATTTTTGAGTCCGAGTGACTCCATGTTTGTGAGAGGATTAATCTTGAGTCCAAGTGACTCCATGATCGAAAGATATGAGTTTCTGAGTCTGAGTGACTCCATGTTTGTAGGAATAAACTTTTAAGCCCGAGCGACTCCATTCGTAGAAAGGTATGGACATTTGAGTCTGTATGATTGTATATAAATACAAATTGACCTAGTTTGAGTAAATTTTTAAGGGCTTGTCCAGGACAATGCAACCCCCATTTTTTTAAAAATATAAGTGAAATAATGAATATTTTGAGCATGGTCTCGGTGTAAAATCAGTAAAATCCGGACAACAAGAATAAGCAAGAGCATAATCTTTGATATCGCATATGATCCTAACTTCTAATAATTCGCTCAAAATCAACCCAGAGGGGTAAGAATGGTTCATAGCGACAATAGCTTGGCGGATATCAAAAGAACACAAAATGCACAAGATTAAGACCATATTCATGCATATACTAGGCAACATGCATTGCATTGCATCTATCATCATAGAGAGCAAGAGAATTTGGGGGTTATACCTCTTTGTGAAATGCCCGTGCCGAGAGGCCGGATCGGCAAAGAGGAATGATGAGAAATTTTCCATCATTTTGATTAAACCCCCACATTTGAAAAATAAGTTTTAAAGCCCTTCTCATAAGCTAAAATTGGCCCTGATTTTGAAAATTTGAATTGATTTGAGTTTAATCGTTTCCGGATTTTGAAAAATTGAATTGATTGACTCCTAATTTTGAAAAAATTGAATTGATTTGATCTTGATTGACTTCTGGTTTTGAAAAATCAATTGATTTGATTGTAATTGACTCCTGATTTTGAAAAAAATTGAATTGATTTCAGTCAGATTGACCCCTGATTTATCAATTTCAGTCAGATTGACCCCTAATTTCAAAAAAATTGAATTGATTTGAGTCTAGTTGACTCCTGGTTTTGGAAAATAAAATTAATTCGAGTCCGAATGACTCCGATTTTGAGAAAGTGAATTGAATGGAGTATGATTAACTCTTGATTTTAAGAATTTAAATTAAGTTGAGTCTATTTGACTCCTAATTTTGAGAATTTGATTAGAAATGAATCTGTTTGACTCCTAAATCTTAGGAATTTTGAACTAAATTAAGCTGATTTGACTCTCAGAATTTGAGAATGTAACGGATTTGCACTCTTGGTCTTGGCAACGGATTTGCATTGACCTCATTTTGGGGAATATAACAGATTTACATTCTCGATCCTCGTAACAGATTTGCATTGATCTAAATTTGAGAATATAACGGATTTGCATTCTCGGTCCTCGCAATGGATTTGCGTTGACCTCGTTTTTGGGAATATAACGGATTTATATTCTCGATTCTCGTAACAGATTTATAATGATCTAAATTTGAGAATGTAACGGATTTGCATTCTTGATCCTGGCAACGGATTTGCGTTGAGCTCATTTTTTGGAATATAACAGATTTGTATTCTTGATCCTCGTAACGGATTTACGTTGATCTTTATTCGAGAATGTAATGGATTTGCATTCTCGGTCCTCACAATGGATTTGCGTTGACCTCATTTTTTGGGGAATATAACAGATTTATATTCTCGATTCTCCTAACGAAATTACGACGATCTAAATTTGTGAATATAACGGATCTACATTCTCGGTCCTCGCAACAGATTTGTGTTGACCTCATTTTTTGGAATAAAATGGATTTATATTCTAGATCCTCGTAACGGATTTACATTGATCTAAATTTGAAAATGTAACAGATTCGCATTCTCAGTCCTTGCAACGGATTTGCATTGATCTCGTTTTTTTGGAATATAACAGATTTATATTCTCGATTCTCATAACAGATTTATGATGATCTAAATTTGAGAATGTTGCAGATTTGGATTCTCTATCCTCACAATGGATTTACCTTGACCTCGCTTTTGGGAATATAACGGATTTATATTCTTGATTCTCGTAACAGATTTATGATGATCTAAATTTGAGAATGTAACGGATTTGCATTCTCAGTCCTTGCAATGGATTTGAATTGACCTCGTTTTTGGAATATAACGGATTTATATTCTCGATTCTCCTAACGGATTTACGTTGATCTAAATATGAAAATGTAACGGATTTGCATTCTCGGTCCTCACAACGGATTTGTGTTGACCTCGTTTTTTGGAATATAACGGATTTGTATTCTCGATCCTCGTAACGAATTTATGTTGATCTAAATTTGAGAATGTAACGGATTTACATTCTCGGTCCTCGCAACGTATTTGCGTTGACCTCATTTTGGGAATATAACGGATTTATATTCTTGATTCTTGTAACGGATTTACGTTGATCTAAATTTGAGAATATAAAGGATTTATATTCTTGATCCTCATAATGGATTTACGTTGATCTAAATTTGAGAATGTAACGGATTTGCATTTTTGGTCCTCGTAACGGATTTGCGTTAATCTCATTTTTTGGAATGCAACGGATTTATATTCTCGATCCTCGTAACGGATTTACATTGATCTAAATTTAAGAATGTAACGGAATTGAATTCTCAATCTTCGCAACGGATTTGCACTAACCTAACTTTGGGAATATAACGGATTTATATTCTCGATTCTCGTAACGGATTTACGATGATCTAAATTTAATAATGTAACGGATTTGCATTCTCGGTCTTAATAACAAATTTATGTTCACCAAAATTTTTCAGTCAATCACATCTTTTGGACCTTACAATGGATTTGCATCGACCAACATTCGGTAATTTTCTTTGGTGATCGCATCATGCAGCACGCATCATATAGAGAAAACATGAAGTAGGGCAAGCATAACACTAGCATGGTCAATTTCATTTTTGAAATAGCATTGTGTGAGCATGTGCATCACAATAGGATAGGTGCACTCATCTACATGACTGCTTGTGTTTGAATAGGTAGTCCCCTATCCGAACTACGTCCTAGTCTGATTCCCCTTGGGATACGTAGGCAACTCACCGCTGAGCACGACCAGCACCAACTATCTATGTGACTGTTTTTACAACGCACTTTTTTTTTACCTGAATTCAATAGTTTGGTCAAAGGCTTGTCTTCACACAGGCTTCGACATTCACTTGTGACACGCGCTGCTTCGCAAGTTCTGTCGAAGAGGGGTAAACTATAGACACTTCAATTTTGACCAACCGTCGAATTCAGGGGATGATTACCTCTAGACCGGTGATGACAATGTCCAGCTGTGGATACCGGCATTTGGGCGCTCTTTTTCTTTCTAAAACAATTTCTTTCAAATTCATTTTTAAAGAGTCGCAAATATAAAACGTGCAATGCATACCCATAAAAATAAAACCTAAGAAAAGGTCTCTAATGCATATAAACACATAAGGCAAGACCTAGTCTAAGGTGTCGCATATGGAGTTGAAAATCAATAAAATCAATGAAGTAAATTAACTAGAGAAAGGGTTGAGAAAATGTACCTCAATAGTGCTACAAAACAAAGGTTAGTTCACACGCTTTAATCAATATACAACATCAAACTTAAGTAGCATTCCCAAAACCAATCACCTCTATAAATATGAAAGTCCTAACTAGGGGGTAACGCATTGTACATGTAGAAGTAATATGACTAGGAATTCACAATTAGGTTTAATTAAAGACAATTTAACATAAAACTAGAACCCAACTACAAGTAGCAATGCACATGGATGAATACATGGATATGTACAAGAACAAGCTATGAATTGTTCGCTAACTTGGATCACTTAGCCTCTGGATTTAAGCTTAATTATCGTCTTTCAAAACATGATTTGAGTTCTAAGGCATTAGGAGACCATTTAAGTTAAAATCAATAAGATTAATCAAAACAGTGACAGTTTCTCCTAGATTACAGAGAGCAGACTAGACTTTCAAAGGTAGAAAAACCATACTTTCAACGGTTGGATCTTAATGATTTTTGGATATGATATGCCTCTGTGAGTCTTGTTTCTAACCCAAAAAGAAAATTGAAGATTAAACGGTTAGATCTCTGGGAATATGGAAAACACTAGACATCACTCAGGAATTTTCAACTCTCTGTCCAGAGATCTTGTACGATTTTCTAAAAATCGTAAACAAATGAGAAACACTTGGATCTTTTTAGGGTATCTTCCTAACACATTAAATTACCCAGAAAAATTTATTAGGGGCCATGGAAGTTCAGTTAAGGTTCTGATTTATTAATTTTAAGACGGACTTTCTGTTCTGGAATTTGAGACAGAGAGTTACTTGCTTTGAAATCATAAGACCAAACCACCTTAAACATGGAATTTCATCAAAACAAAAATCACAGAGGTACTTGGGTGAGTTATGAACATCCTTCAATTGGTCTTATCCCATTCCAATGGACCACGATTAAATGAAAAATCATTGATCTCAATTGGTTTAGGGATTCACTGCACTATGATTAGATTAATGTTCATATTTCAAAACAAACTTGATCCATGATTCTAGAGAGAATTAGGATCAAGTATGATTATGATTGCTAGAATAGGTGTTGAAATATAAAGAGATACATAGATTTAGCCTTAATGGATCTCCATCATGGATCTCATAGTTGAAGATCTTAGCAAGAGGATCATAAGGTCTTACTCAATCTTATGGACTTTTGAATATTCAAGTTCCCTAGACTTCAACAAACTAAGAAAACTTACACCTGAATCCTCTCTCAAACCTATGATCCTTGAGGAAATTAAAGCTATGATATCCTATTCCCCTCTCAATTTAATGATCCTTGGGGACTAAGTAAGACTCAAACTTATTCAAACCTCTACGGAATATAGTATGGATTCCATGAGATTCCTAGTAAAGGGGATCCAACCCATGAGCTAAGAATTGAACCCAACCAACTATGCGTAGACATGACCAAGATTCACTTTAATCTCCATAAGGATCATAGAATCATAAGAGAATTTAGGAATCAAACTCAAAGAGACTCAATAAGATAAATAAAATGTTATGAATCTCAAAAGGAAAATAGAAGTTTAAAACCAAAGTTCCATTCAAAAGAGCAAATTCTTCAAAACCAATTCATATTTCTTAAATCCAAGGCTTGTTTTAGATCCAAACTAGTGAACTACCATGAGATTCAATCACAAATTCTATGTGGTGTGTGATGAAATGAGGTAGGAAAAGAGGTTTTGAAAATGTGTAAAGATCCTAGAATTAAGAATTTGTGATTGAATTGGCCAAATCTCTACAAGATTAGGAGGTTACCTCTTAATAACCTCAGGGAATTCTTGATTGTTGGATGATGATCTTCTAAATTCTTCAATCTTCTTCAAATTCTTCAAGAATCTTCAAAGTTTTCTTCAAGAAACTCTTCTTTTTTCTCAATTCTCTCTCTAGATTTCAATGTATATCTCTTGTATATATCGAAAAATGATTCAAATCCTCCACAATGGAGATGAAGGCCAGCTTTTATAGACTTCTCCTACAAGGGTTAATTGGGTAAATTCGGATGAAAACTCATGTGCAAAGATTTCTTCTAGAACATGTGAGAAAAACAGACTATTACAGCACGCGACACTCGAAGAGTTGGCTGTGGCACTCAGCGGGTGCCGAGCGGTACTCAGTGAGTTCTTTATCGCGTGCCGCGGTTAACAGATTCTCCTTTTTTATTTCATTGTTCAAAATATATATATATATATTTACTATATACCAATATACTAAAAAACTAATATACTAATATACTAATATACTTTAGTGAGCTATACTAGTATATTAAAATAGATTATACATTTATATATGTGCATCTTTCCTTTCTTTCTTTCTTTTCCTCTTTTTTGCTTTTTTTTTTTTATTTTCCTTTCTTCTTTTTCTCATTTTATCTCTTTTTTCTGAAATTCTTATATATATATATACTTTAATTTTTGGAATGAATGTTCAGGCTGTGCCTCCCACATGTACTTTGATATCCGAATCTTTCCGATCACTCAATTCCCTTTTTATTCTCTCGATTTGAAAATTTGATTTTGAAGAATTCTCAGAGGACTTGAATTTTTGGAAAATCCTCGAATTTCATCAGTCATTGTCGTCATCGGTCTTCAGAGGTAACCAACCCTGGATTCAACGATTGGTCAAAATCGGGGTGTCTACACCAGCAGAATTCAAAGATTTCTTTCTAAATGATTCAAGTTCTTCGGAAGGCTCTTCAGTCTCGATAAAGTTTTTAAGAAAAAGACCGTTGGGTATAAAATACGTATAAGAAAAACAGTTTAGAAAATTTGATTTTGATATTAAATATAAAACATTATTTGAAAAGAAAACAAAAGGAAGAAAAGGAATTTTAAAAGAAAAGAAAACAAAAAATATATAACTATGTATGTATATATGATACATATAAATATATAAATAAAAAATAATAAAAAAAGGGAGAATTCTATTAGAAACGGCACGCAGCGAAGCCGACGGTACTCGCTCAACAAGTGCAGCACCGACAGTCAGTGAGTGTGGAACGGCACTCGCTGAGTGCCGCAGACAACTCATTGAGAGCCGCCCGCTGTAACAGACTATTTTTCTTCAATACGTATTGAATATCATTGCATGGGTTTTCACCCTGAATTTACCAAATTAACCTCTTGAGATTGGTCTATATAAGGAGATGTTCATCTCCATTATAGGGAGAGGATTACAAGTGGAGAAAATATTGGAGATTTACATCTAATTGAGAGGAATTGAGAGATTTTTTGAAGAAAACTCAAGAATTTTGAAGAAGAACTTGAAGAGTTGGAAGATCTTCACCAAGAAACAAGAAAAATCTTAGGATTTCTAGAGGTAACCTTCTAAAATTGACGTAGTTTGCCTCCCATTTAATCACAATTCATAGAAGTCTAGGACCTATTACACAATTTTTCAAAAACTCTCTCCCTACCTCATTTCATCACACACCACTAGAATTGTGATTGAATTTTCATTTATTTTCATTAGTTTGGATGTAAATAAGCTATGGGTTTGAGATCAAATGAATTCTAAACTGAAATCTAACTTGGATCATCAATTAAACTTTCATTTCATCCTCTCCTTTGTTTATATTCTATTCTTGGGATTCATGAGATTTTCAATATCTCATTTGATTCCCTAGAGTTTGATCCTCTAAACTCTCTATAATCTTGTGATTTATACGAGAATTAAGGTTGAACATGGTCATATCTATATATAATTAATGGATCTAATTCTTAATTTATGATATGTGCCCTCTAGTTTGAAGTCTCATGGAATCCTTTTCATTTTCCATTGAGGTTCATGTGGATTGATCATATTTAGTCTCCAAGGACCATTAATTTGGGAGGAGAATTGAATAAAATTAGATCTATATTCCTCAAGGATCGTCAACTTGAGAGAGGAATTAAGGCTTAAGAAGAGTTAATTTTCATGGCTTGGATGTCAACATTGGTGCAGTGAATTCAATAACCAGCAGTGATCTAAGATTTTTTATTAAATCATGATCCATTGGAATTGAATGAGACCAATTGGAATTTATCCCCAACTCATAGATGTATCACTGTAATTTTTGTCTTGATGAGATTTCGTGGTTGTGATGGTTTGATCTTAGGATTTGTAAACTAGTTACTCCCTGTCCAAAATTTCATAACAGTGAATCAGTTTTGATTTGAATGGATCAGATCCTTAACCAAACATTTTTGACTTCAATAATTTTTTATGTAAAGTTAAATGTGTTGATAAGATCCCCTAAAATGATCAAATTGATTTTGATTCATTTACTATTTTTAGAAAATCACACAAAATCTCTGGACAGAGAGTTATTAGATTCTGAGTAGTGCCTAGTCTTGGTCCAATTCCCAGAGATTGGACCGTTTGATCTTTGATTTTCATTTTGGGTTAGAAACTAGATTCACAGAGGCATATCATATCCCAAAATCATCAAGATCAAACCATGGGAAGTATGTTTTTTTCTATTTTTGAAAGTCTGGTCTGTTCTCTGTAAATTCCTAAATCCTATTTCAGTTTTAATAAACTTTGTAAACGATGACCCAAATGACCTTTCTATGCCGTAGGGCTTAAACCATGCTTTAATTATGATTAATTGAACTTAAATCCAGAGGCTAAATGATCTAAATTAATGAATAGTTCATAGCTTGTTCTTGTTCATGTTCATGCATTCATCGATGTGTGTGATACTTGTAGTTTGGACTTATTTTGCATTGGGTTAAGTTGCATTTAATTGAACCTAGTTGTGAGTTCCTTGTGATCATGTTGGGATTATACCATCTCTATATGGACATTACATTGGTTCCTAGTTGAGACTTGTATATCTATATAGGGTTGTAACTTCAACTAGTTACATGGAATTTATAATTATGCCAATTCCTTCAATGCTTGATAGATATAAGTTAGAAGTTGAGACTATATCTTGTTCAAAACATGTGGACTAACATTTGTTTTGTAGCGCCATCGTGGTATGATTTCCGACTTCTCTCCAATTTATTTATCTTTCAATTTCATTGATTTTCGACTCTATGCGCAACACCTTAGACTGAGTCTTGCCTTATGTGTATATATGAATTAGAGACCCATTTTTAGCTTTTCTCTTTATTTATATGCATTGCACGTTTAAATTCGCGGCTGGATCCCGGGTAAGTTTCCTCGCTCTCTATCTTGCATATCATTTGCTTGCTATTTGAATTATATGGTTTTGTATGCTATTTTACCATTAGCAATCTTACACCCTTTCAACATGCTTTTGGAATGTATATATATGTATTAGTTGAGGGCATGCTTAGATCAATAATTCGATTAAAACGGATGTTGAGTAGAGGCCTATCATGAGATAGGATGAGAGGGGGTGTTTTAGTCCGCCGGGCTCCTTTCCTCTTATTCTATAATCCCCGGACCTAGAAATCTCTGGTTTCCAAAAAGATCAGTTTACTTTTAAAATGGTTTCTTAATTTTCCTTTAAAAATTAAGTGGTGACTCGTATTTAAATTTGAAATTTGAAAAAGTTTAAAAAGCGTGGTTAGCCGTCGATATCCACAACATTGTTGTAAGTAATTTGTTTGTATGTATGAGATGCATTCAAGGGAGATACAAATTACTATTCCTCGATGTTTAGAACTGTCACAGTGGATCATGAGATTGGATGTCTCATCAGGTTTATATTGTAGCACGATTAACTACCATAGGATGGAGTGATGTATCTCATTCTCTAGAGTGCGTGACTCTTAGTTAATATGATGATGCTCAAAGTGCATTGACGGACCATGAGGTTTCCTATTAACATTAATCACTGTCAATAGTTAATAGGAACTCATAACTTGTACACAATGCATGTTTTTAATCTCGAGGCGATTATGAACACAAGTCATATGTATAGTTACTTTGACTTACCAATCAGTAAGGTCTTTAAGATCAACACTTGGGTATCTTGGGTAATCATATTTCATGATGTTGTGAACATAATTCGTCAAGATAAAATCTACCCTCTGTAATAGAGTAGGCATTCCCTTGAGAATGTCACCAAGTTTATTGCTAAAAACTACAGTTTTGTTGATTAGTAGTTATCAACATATTTGGTAAACATAATAGGCAAATGAGACTCAAGGAATGGAAGATGTGTTCACAGTTCAAGTTGACAGTATAGGTTATCTGACTACCTGAATGAGAATACGAATGCTGAAGGTAGAGGGACAATTAGTATCACCTAACAAGTCTAGTCACTGCTTCGGATAAGTTCTTATGAATAGGAGTGCAGTTATCGCTATTAAGTGGTACTAATGTTAATTTATCAGTTAGTTAACCTTTGATTAAGAAGTTTAATCTAGGGTGGATTAATAACTGATCTAAGTCAATAATTAAGAACCTAGGAGGTCCAATTCTTAGCTTCATAAAGAGTGCAAGGAAGGCAACAAAAGAGGGATCCAATCGATTTGGTTTTCTGCTAATCAATTGGAAGGGTAATCGATTGGACACATAGGTCAGTTAGAAAACTTATAAATAGGGGGCTTGCAAGACAGAATATAGATTTCATCATTCTCAGCTCTCAGAAAGTCCATACCTCTTTATAAGTGTTCTAGACCTTCATTCTCTATCTTCTAAGGTTCCCACAAGCCCAAGTCTTCCTAGTTTGCATTCAAGAAGACATAAGAGTGAAGACTTGCTAGAGGAAGCTAATAGACATCGCTAGACATTCAAAAGAAGAACTTTCAAAATTGGGTTCAAGACCATAAGGGTACGTTCTGGCTTCTATGCATCAATAGGGTCAATAGGAAGTAGATCTTGTTAGAACTTTTTCTTCCACTACAAATTTAAGTTTTTTCGAAACCTAAATCCTACACTGGCTGAGCTGGACTAGGACTCTTCTACTGGAGGATCCCCACCCGAGCACTATATACCGACCCCTAGGTCAAGTAGGGTGGTCTGTCGGGCGTGATAGACACCCTGACTATTGTAGGCATATCAACTTATATGTCTATGACTATAACCATAGTGTAAACATCCATAACACATTTCCCATAATAAAGGTCAATGTTATTATGAGGAGATTTTCATATGCACAAGCACTCTACAACCATTGGATAAAGATAATTATTTAATAATAATTTTACTTACTATCTTGAGACCAATCTTCATCAAAACAATTAAAAACTTCTTTCTCACATGAGAATCTACTTACTACATCAATACCCTAAAAAAATTGTTCATTACAATTTCCATTTCCTTTTCTTCCATTTCAATTTGTGAATTTCCACTTCCATTTTGAAGACTTTACAATTAATGTCATATGTCGTGTGTATAGCTTTAGTGTGTTTCCATTTCTATTTGTAAATTTCCATTTCTATTTTGGAGATTTTACAGTTAATGTCGTATGTGTAAGTGTGTATAGCTTTATTGTGTTCTTATGTTTAAGGGTGGCAATTAGTTGGTTTAGGTTCAAACTGTGAAGTTCAGGTCAGGTTACTTCAATTTGGGTTGATCAAAATGGCACTGATAACCGAACTGCACCAAGTATCCGAATTACAGTTCAGTTTTAGAAATAAAAGCTCGGGTTCGGTTCGAAACTTTGGGTTGAAATCAACCAAAGTTTTGGGACAAATTCAATAAGAACAACCACCACCATTGTTTGAAAGTCTATAAAATGAGAGAAAGAATTTTTTTTTTGTTTTTTGCTAAGGGAGAGAGAATTTTAGAAAGCCTACAATATTCTTTTCCTAAACCCAAAGAAAGTACACTCTAGACTTTCTCACTGCTCTCTAGACTAGAGTTATGGGTTTGTCATTTGTGGACAGAGGAGATATAACTCTGCTCTATTTGAACTTTTACCATAATAATGGACATATAAAAAATACTTCATGTATTCTTAGATGCATACACATGTATTCCAGTATTGTAAAGGAGTGAGAGTGGAAGCTTGTACGGATGGGACTGTAATACCCGTATTTTCGCTATAAATGTAATTTCATGTATGCAATGAGATTCTATGATAGTGCCTTTGTCTTTGGTGTGGTAGGACCCAATCGATTGGTATGTTTTCCTAATTGATTGCTTAGTTTGGAGGACCAATCGATTGGCACTTTCACTAATCGATTGTCACTGGCTGCCTTAGCCCAATCGATTACCACTTGAGCCCAATCGATTGGCATAGGCAGAACTTGGTCACCAAGTATTGTTGTGAGGCTGACACCTCTTGCTGCTCTTGCATGTCACTTGTTGATCACCAATGGATTGCCCTTTTTACCATTCGATTGCTATCTAGTTTTTCCCAATCAATTGTTGATGTTTCCAATCAATTGTGATTTACAAATTGATGATAATTCATGTTAAGGTATACTACATTGTCATATGTCTATCACAGCTTTCTATTGTTATACTACTATGCTAAAATGAAACTTCAACATGTTATTAAGATACACAAATGAATAATGAACCTAAATATCGTTGGATGAATAAATCTGTACTATAAGGTTATCTATAATAAGCCGGTATGCATAGCATAAGTATGTTGTTAGCCGTGGAGGCTGTCGTCCCATGATGCTATGTGTATAAGTGATCGTGGAGATTTTAAGTTATGTTGGGTTGAGTCTTCATATGTGGATCATGATCCATTGTGGCAAAGTGTGGCCATGATTGTGGAAAGAGAAATGTTGATTGAGAATGGGACATGGATGGTATGTTGATACTAAGGCTTGTCGATTAATAATGGGACATGGCCGGTACTAGGTACTATAGACACCCCATTTTGTTGGCTATCAGATTTAAGAGACCCATAGCTTGGTGATTCACAATGATTGAAAAAGACACGAAAAGGACTCCCGGAAGTCAGTTTGATCTCTCAGAATACTCAAAAAGTGGTACAAATGACCAAAATGTCCTAAAAGCCCAAACGCTCCCAGATTTGGACTGAAAGTTTTGGAAACACACTACATCGTAGGAAAAGGAATAAAATGAGTTTTAAAGCAAAATCAAATGAAATCGTCAGCTCTCAAAGGCTCCTAAAAGTCCGAGAAGTCCATGTTGACCGGTTTGACCAAGGTTTGACCAGGGTTCGACTGGAATCTTCCGAATTCATCCAAAAGTTCTTAAATCAATCTAAATCATGTGAAAAGTATTAAAATATATTTTAAAAGAAAAACAGATGAAAACGTTAGCTCCTGGGAGCTCCCAAAAGTTTCGAGAACTTCCCAAAGATCCCCAGTTTAACTGATTTGACCTAAAAGTTGACTCGAAAATTGGAGCACCGTATCATTTTTTAAAAATGTTTCATAGATATTAGAGGTCAATAGCTTTCCAACAGTATATAGCGCATAATTACTGGACTTGAAACGAATTTTTTATGAGTATTCAAAGGTGAAAAAGGCAATCAAATCAGTCTTTATCGCAAATACCGCAAAACTTTTCAAAGTGACCTAACTCAGAACTATTTTTATGGAATGTAGGCTTCATTACCTTTCCAATGGTATATTACAAGCTCAGTTAGAAGTTCATATGCATTTTCTATGAATTTCGGACAAAATAGGGCATTTTCACGAATACCGAAACCTCTGGGGACCTAAATGCAATTATTTGGGCGTCTAAGGAGCAGTGCCGCCGAGGTATTCTCCCCCAGATGTGTCCATTTTTGTAATTAGTTTTGGGGGTCGATTTGAATAATTGGAAGCCAAAACGACGTAGTTGCTTGTTTACAGAAGTTTTAGACCAATGGGAGCACTTTTTAAATCCCAAACTCCCCCCAAATTGGCCTATATAAACCCCCCTTTGCTCTTCATTTTAGGGGTGGTAAATACAAATCTTGGGAAAAGTTGTAGAGAGATAGAGATAGAGATAAGGTTAGAGGAGTGCTTTAGCTACTGTTTTTCTACAGAAAAGTGAGTTCTAAACTTGATTTCTCTTCATTACCTCTTTTTATACTTCACATTCAATACACCCAACCACCATTCTTGAATGTTCATGAGCTAGAAAACAACTTCCATGTCCATGTGTCATTACATATGAGTGAAACACCAAGCTACAAGTCCAAATTTCTCATTGATTCTCATTCTTGATTGCTATTAATTACTTGTTTATATTGATGTTCATCTCTTATTGCCTTATTTCTTTTTTATTTTTCTTTGATTACTTGTTTATCATAATCTAAGTGATGACATGGTGTTTTAGGGGAGTGAATCCTTATGGATAGTTGCTCTTGACCTCAAAAACATGTTTGATAGATGATGATTTTAACATCAATACATTCTTATGTATTCTTGAAGTCATATTCCAAACAAAACAATGTTTTGCAAATAACTTGGGAAGTTCTTGAAATGAGTTTGGAATTGATATTCCAAGTGGTTATAATCTCCATTTAGTGCTGGAAATATACTTTCAAAACCCCCCTTTCTAAAACCCCTCTAAAACCTCCACATTTTTTATTTCCAAAGAATAATACTTGTTTTCTCAAAAAAAAAAAAACCCCAAAATAGTGAGTAACTCTACTTGAAAATGCCATTCTGAGTTCAATACTCAATGGATGATTGTGATACCACTTGGAAAGTCTTTCTAACTTATTAAATAATGTCCACAATTTTTGGTTTGATTTTAAAACACTTGGAAGTGTTCCTTTTTGACCCAAACATTCTCCTAGAACATTCTATTTTTCTGTCACAGTAGCTTTGGTTGAATTTAAACTTCTTTTCCAGAAAACTTTTCCACTAAGAGTGGTCACAACTCATTTTCCCCTTAAACGTCAGTGTGTTAGGGAACTTTTTGTGTATTATGAGTTACCAAAGATTTTGTTTTCATTTTCAAAAGATATTTCTATATTTCAGTTGACAGTACAGATTCTGTTTCTCAGTAACTCCTCTTTTTTATATGATTTTTCTCATTCTATAATCTCAATAATAGTTTGGCTTTTTCCTATGTGTTTCAGACATAGTAGGGATGATCTCCATAAAATCACATGAATTTAGCACGCTCCTAACCTCACTTTTCCATTTTTACAAGATGTTTCAAACATTCTGTCCACTAATCACAGCATACTAGTCTTTAACTTCTACTCTTTGATTAGATGTATACATACATTCTAAATTGGCTCATGACTATGAAGTATTTAACAACACTTTTGTAGATAACCTATAACAACATTCTTGATACATTCATTCATATTCATTTCTTTCAAGTCACTTTAAAAAACCTCATGTACACAAACACACAACTGCTTTGCACATTCTAGGATCATACATTGCACCTATGCAAGATTTGGAGTCTTTGTGACTCCTAATCTAAGAGGATTATAAGAATGAGATTGATCACACATTTCATGTTTTCCCTAGATTAAATCTTCCTTTCTTGTCCGTCCTGGGGATTTAGAGGTCCTCTTTTCTCAAGAATCAACATGTATATATTCTAGTTTGCTAAGCACATTCTTATTTTCCTTGATTATTTGTTTCGAGAACAACTCGTGTCCCCTAGATTAAGAAAACTCAATTATTTGATATATGATTAGATAACTTTTCCCTAGGATTGTCGTGTGTGGTCTTTTACTTTGCACTGTGTGATATTTGGCATAGATCTTGTGAATGATATCTTATCTTTTGATCTTCCAATTCAAGATTCTTATGCGATGTAATATACCTATCATAATATTAGTTGTAGAACCAAACATAGTACTAGATGATCATTTGGATGCTAATTGAGGCCCGTCGATAGACGGGGCGAGTTGAGGGTGCTTTAGTCTTTGCGAAGGCTCCTTCCTCTCTCATACCAAAACCCCGAGCCGAGTTCTTTGGTTATGAAGGGTCGGTGCCCTTTATCCATTTGGGTGAGTCAAATTGGGTTTCTTGGTTCCCTAAAGACCAAGTGGCGACTCTATATCTGTTTTCATAGACCAGTTAAAAACAAGCAAATTTCAAAGAGAATTTCAAAACAAAGGACTTTCAAAAAACCCCGGGGGTGAACCCAAGCCGCATGTCAACAGGTATTAAGGCTTGTCGTTTGAGATTTGGTAATGTCCGGTACTACGTGACGAGGCTTGTTGTTAAGAATGGAATAGTTGGGGTTCTGTGTCAGGCTGATCATTACGTTACAAAAATGGGAGAGCTGGAGTTTCGTACCAGGCTCACCATTACTATAAATGTCAAAAAGTGAATCAAAATCCTTGGGAGATGAGTTCAGTCCAAGAAAAGTATGGTTGGACATGCATGGGGGGAGTGTGTCAGTAACATAGACCCATAGTCTATGACATTGTAAGTCATGTCACATGATCGCATGTAGTGAGTCAGAGTGCGTAGGAACGCGAATATTGAGAGGACTACTTTCTTAATGCAATTCCTATATAATACTTCTTATTAATGATACTTCGTTAGTTTTATACTCACTCGTCTTTCACAAGCTGACAGTGTTTAGACCGCTGGATATTCCCACCTCCAGCTTTCTAAACATATGACTATGCAAGTGAAGCGCTTGTTGATGAGGGCTACTATCTGGAGGAAGGTTATGCATGAGATGTAATACCTTGTATTTTCAACATATATATGAATGCAATGAGGTTCTATATACTTGTCTTTACTTTCTTGGAATTTTCATCTTCAAACGATCAAAGATGTTTCAAGCGATCGAGACATTTATTCTTCAATCGATCGAACCTTGTTCAAGCGATCGAAACCCTACCGATATGAGTTTATTATGTGTCCCTATTTTTAATCGATCAACTCGGCCTCAATCGGCCGATCTGTTCTCAAGCAATCGAAAAAGCTTTGATCGATCGAACTTAGCAGAATATCTCATCTTCAGTTGCGCTGGACTGCCACCTTGCACACCCCCTCCCTTATATATATGTGGTAAGGATTGTGTGTGTGGGCTTTTTTTTAAACCAAAATTATAGTAAGAGAGTGTGTGTGTGTGTGTGTGTGTATTGATATTTATATATACACACACATATATATATACACACATAATCTATATATATAATCTGTCCAAGAGAAAGAAAGAGAGATAGACAAATAGGAGAAGAAGAATAAGACAGACAGACAGAAAAATGAGGTAGAGACAGAGAGAGGAAGGAGGAGCAACCATTAGAGGCCACCAAACTTGATCTTGCCAAACACGCCCTTACGATGTTTCGGTGAGTTCCAAACTCACTCGATAGCTTAGTTATAATGTTTTACAAGTTTTGGATGTTTTAAAATAATCCAAATAGGCCCTAACAGATTCTGGACATTCACTGCCAGAATCTGAAGAAGATGACTTTTGAGCGATCGAACTGGGTTTAATCGATCGAATACACAAAGTCTCAATCGATCGAAATGACTTCAATCAATCGAGACCAACTTCATTTCAATCGATCAAACTTTATGCTCTTCAATCGATCGAAAGGACTTCAATCGATCGAACTTACCAGAATATGGTTGCTTCTTTTGAGTTTATAATACATAATGCTTAGTCATTTGAGTGTTTTTCATACTTCTATTATGTGATATTATTGATTAAGGGATACTAGGGTACGACAACGAGATAGTATGGTGAGTAACATTTTTGGGTTTGGAACATTCGTAAAGGTTATGTCGAGCTAATAATTTGCTCATGTTAAATCTGATAAGCGGGTACCAAGGATTTGACCACGATCGTGAGAGCTATAGATGTACAGTACTCGCAATCATTCTTAAAAGTGGTGAACAGTAAGAGTTCTTAAAATCGGTGAACAAGAGTAAATGGTATGTCCATAGACAGGTTGTATATTGAAACGGTGCATGGTGCTTGCAAGCGTTCTTAGAAGCGGTGAACAATAAGAGTTCTGAAATGCACTGAACAAGAGTATTAATATGTCATGATGATAAAATCAGTCTAGGGTAGTAGGTCAAGGTCAGTATAGCCGGTCTTAGGGTTTGAAGGCGATAAGAATCGAGTAATGTGGTCAAAATAAAAGAGGAAAGATATTATTAGTATCACTATTATATATCGTGCATAACTGGTAATGACTTTATACTCATGAGACTGTATTCGTTAGTTCTCACTCAGCTACAGTACGCTAATGGCGTTTATGCCTGGACATTCCCCATCTAGATTACCCGGTCGCTATTGATATAGGTGATGGAGCTTATGACGATGGCTACTATCCAGAGGGAGAGTATGTAGAGAGTGGCCCCACCAATGATGGTTATGCCAGGGAAGAATCATACATTGGCGAATATGTTTACGCTAGTTGAAGATCTTAAGATGGATATTAGCTTATGTTTCTACTTTACGCTACTGTTGGATTCAGTAATAATTGGTACTAATTGGTACTTGGGCAACTATTAGCGTACTTTGATACTATTATAATAGCTAAAACATTTGTAATACATGCAATTTGATATTATTATTGTTCTTGTTTCTTCTAGTTGAATAGTACTATGTAGTGTGAACAAATTAGCGACATTCACCCATCATTCCCTATGGACCCAAAAAGGAAATTCATTTTTCTCTATTTTTGTTGTTCTGAGGCGTGATAGGATTTTTGGTATCAAAGTTGTAGGTTGATACTTTCGTCCACTATTCGTCCCACACCATTTGGTCCTAGTATTTAAGATTCCCTAAGATGAGATATGTGTTTAAGGTAAGTTCGTCCTCTTAACGATAGATAGTTTCGTTTGAAGATTAGCATGGATCCAGAGTTCCACTTGTTTGTGGATGATTCTTTTGGTGGACATGTTATTCATAGGGACACAGTTAAGCCAGCCATTCCAGAGATATGTTTCAGTCACATTCGTCAGACAGCTAGTTGTTATTTGAAGAAAAGGATGTGGACTTCTCTCTATGTTGTGGGCACGACACACCCGACAGAGATACGTATGAATGCGTATCACTATGTGCTGACCCAAGCAGTTATATACCAGGAGATGGCTCGTTTGATCCAAAGTAAGCTGGAGGTGGACGCGATTGAGTTATGAGCTATTATAGTCGGGCATGTTCCACCAGAGCTTGCAACTGCACCAGCATCGGTAGCCCCACTATCACCGGTACCCGATGTACCAGTTCTAGAGCCTAAGTTGATTCAGGGTGAGGAGAACCCAGAGCTGGAGGATGGGGACTACGAGGATCTAGCAGAGGAGGAGCCTACAGACGACGACGATGATGAGTCGGAGGAGCCAGAGTATGTTCCCAACAAGGAGCTAGAGTTTGAGCCAGAGGATCCCAAGGCCATAGACCAGATATCATAGTTGGAGAGAATATCGCAGTGGTAGAGGGAGATGAGATTATGGAGATAGTTTAGGAGGAGGAGTTAGTTGTGCCAAAGATACACGTTATGCCTGAGTTACCGACTGGACCTATATTACATATGGTAGATATGGCCGATATGGCAGTAGGATGGATAGTTGAGATGGTCGGTCAGCCAGTTAGATTTGTTATGGGAGAGGCTACATTAGCAGGGGCTATGGACATAGTTGATGGATTTGCTACTGCAGCCGTCGACATCGTTAATCAAGATATGATGGCAGACATAGTAGAGGACGTTGATGCAGAGATAATCGAGGATTGGGATATCGGAGTGGTAGTCGAAGATCTTGTTGCACCGGTTGAGGATGATCCCCTTGAGGTGATGGACATTGTTTTAGAGGACGAGGCACCACCAGCAGGATTGAACGCTGACGATTTTTGAGTCAATATCCGCAGAGTTTAGATTTTTTGTTAGTTTTATCAGGACATGTTGTCCACATTATTTTTGGGAGCTTGAGAGATAGCTATTGGACCATAGCTTTTGTATAGATGTTATTAGTAGTAGTAGTAGTAGTAGCATTGTAAATAACTGACCTTAGTACTGTATTAGCCTATGTTCATGTGGTACACAGTTTGACTAGTGTGTACTATGCGGTACATCTTTTGATATATGTATAAATGAGTAGTACTTTTGATATATTGATGGTATGTTTGAGTTGATATATGCTAATTAGTAAAACTGTTAGTTCATCTCATTATCTTCTTATCTTGATTTCATTTCTCCGAGAAGACTTTCAACTAATCGATAAGTTTTTCATAGATACACTTCACATGAGATCACTATGGTTAGACCTAGAAGGAATTCGTCGCGACTTGGAGCCCCTATTCCTGAGGGCATGAACCCAACACGTGTCTTTGAGGCATTTATGTAGAGGATGGGGCATGTAAATGACACCTACAATCATGCCATGCATCAAACCCTTGTCCACCATCTAGTTGCACCACATCCACCGAAACAGACAGGAGATAGACTACTCGAACATTTCCGCAACCTACGCCTTGAGAAGTTTGATGGGTTAACAGAACCATGGCAAGATGAGCAATGTCTACGTGAGATGGAGCTGATATTTTAAGCCCTAGAGTGCAACGAACAAGAGAAATGTCACCTTGCTACATTTCAGTTGACTGATACCGCCGCAGATTGGTGGAAGGCTGAAAGGGTCACAATTGGGATGAACGCTCTGAGAGTGATGCCATGGGAAACATTTAAGGGAATATTTTTGGAGAAGCATTTTTCAAAGGATGAGAAAGACCAATAGGAGAAGAATTTTCTTAGCCTGGTCTAAGGAAGTTGGACTGTACAGGAGTATACTACGCAGTTTGAGTGATTGTCCAGATTCGCTCAGCACATGATCGACGCCTTGCAGAAAAAGGTGAAGAGGTTTCACCAGGGACTGAATCCCCACCTACGACACATGATGATTAGGCACCTTAACCAATTTTTTGAAGGATTGGTAAGACTTGCTATGAGTCTAGAGAAGGATGCATATTTGGTACAACGACAGCAGATGGGAAGACTCTGGCCGTCGAGAAATTTTCAACAACAGAGGAATTTCCATAAACCGCCGCCAAGGAATACCCAAGGGTGGAGATCTCAGGGTAATTTTCAAGGGAACAAGCGCATCTGCGATGGAGCCAGGAAGTCTCAGTAGAATTATCCTAGACCCCAACAATATCGCCAGCAGGGACCACAGCCTCTGGCATTGCTTACTGCACTGCAATCAAGTAATGGAGGATCTTTTAATTGTGGAAAGCCAAGGCATATTGCGAAGTTCTGCACAGCCCCTAGGATAAATCACCGATTGGATATCGCCTGTCGAAATTGTAACAAGTCATGCCATGTGCGCAAGGATTGTCGCGCACCTCGTGGAGGATACTATGGAGCACCCGTTCATGGAATCCAAGGACCCCCAGATTAGACACGGATGAATGCTATCATCCCAGCAGAATCAGACTTTAATGCTAATGAGCTACAACATTTGGAAGGTACACTTGTACGTTATCACAGTCAAGTTAAACCTTTATTCAATACCCGTGTTGCACGTTCATTTATTGCTGTTAAGATTGTGCGTCAGTTGGTTTTAGAACCCTAGGCACTTGAGCTAGCACGTAATGATGTGTCACCTTTGGGAGTGACTGTTAAGTTGGGTAAAGTATGTAAAGATTGTCCCTTAACTCTAGAAGATAGGAATCTTCCAGCAGACTTGGTAGTTCTGTCAATGTCAGAGTTTGACATTATACTGATGGCTTGGCTTTCCAAGCACGGCGCCAATTTAGATTGCCCTACCAGAACGATTGTATTTTCGATACCAGGATGTCCGACGATCAGATTTCAGTGTCAGCCGACAAGTGATATATTTTTGACAAGTGGTTTAGATACAATCGGAGGTACCAGTAGGGAACCTACTGTCACACTCCGATTTTTGGACAACCAAATATTTAATCCAGAGCATGTATCCAGACTAATATTCAATTTCCAAAAACCCTGAGGGTGATACCCTTACACATGCTAAGACATAATTTATTGAAAATAAATTTAATACCCAATAAATAAAAGCACATGATATTGTTTCAAATAAAACTCTTGTTTCATTTTTTTTATTCAAGAAATAAAATTCCATTACACATATTATTTCCTTTTCAATTTACAAAAGAAACACCATTTCATTAAATAAAATCTCCGTACAGAGTTTAGTGGAAATAAAATAAAATCTATACATCCATATCTACAACGTTCCCAATACCCAATATACAATCTTTATTACAATAATACAAGTATGGCTCGTAACGGCAGAAATAAAAATAAATAAGATACAACTAAAAGCAAAGTATGTTGAAAATTGAAGGATGAAACTATGATTTTTTGGTTGAGGCGTGCAATATATTGCACTGTCCTTAAGAACAATTCCGCCCCTCTAAGTCAGTGACTCGATGCACTAGGTCACAGCGCTATGTTCTCCAGGATTCAGCAACCAACTCTTCCAAACATGCGCTTGAATTGGAAGAGTAAAGTGAGTACTCAGAATTTGCTGAAAATATAGAGAAGAACAGAAAAGAGGATTGGTTTTGTTGTGTAAATCTGGAAGAGTGTGATCAAGTATATATAGTAAAACAGATTGAGATTATAATGACTCTCCAACAGTCATATTATTTAATACAAAAAATAAATAATGACCTCCAACAATCATATATTGGATTAATACTCCAACAATCATATAGATTTTAGCATGTGCAGAACTTCAACAGTCATATAGATTTTTGGCATGTGCAGAATACTCCAACAGTCCAAAAAATTTAATATCAGTTGCAAAAATGTGACAGTACCACCCCTATGCGCAAGTGTACAATTCGAGGTGCATTCGTGTCCGCAGGACGTGCACGCGCAAGTCATAATTTTTAAGCCAAACTGGACGGTCCGAACCCAAGATTTGCACCCCCCCCCCCCCCTCCTGCGCGTGCGTGAGAGAGCATTTCCCCAATACAAGCTTACTAGCTTATGAAAGGAGAGTATAAAAATGGAGTAAAAAACTCTTGTAAAATTTCAATGTGGGATAGAAGTAAAAATCAAACTTTAGCTTGGGTTTGGGTTTTTGAAATAAAGAGGCCCATGGCCCAATTGCTTGGTTTTAACAAATACTATAACCCAAACAAATAAATAACCCACAAATATTTAAACCCAATAAACTAATCCAACAATCCCCCTCTATTTCAAAAATTCAATCAAATAAAAAAAAATGGAGCATGAGACCTCAATTCATCAGAATTGGTGCCTTTAGGGCTATGAACCAGTCCCTAGGAATATAAGAAGTGATATTACAGGAATCTGGTGAAATTACATTTCTATGAACCATAATTCCTTTATCGTAAATCAATCGTCTTACACCCACATTGATCTCTCAGAATCTGAGCAACTCTAATCGGTGTGGCGCCTCTAGGCCCTGCGCCTGTCCTGGTTTTTCATAAGTGCTCTAGAAAACTTGCCTTAGTTTTCATAGAAAGCCGCCCACTTTCACACTTATATAGGTGAATTCATCAAGTATGTATTGCAATTAAACATACCATCCAAATAATATGGACTATGAATTTCATTAAGAGTTTAGCTCAACCTTTACACATTGCAATTTCGCTATACACCATAGGAATGGACAAAAGATAATTAAATTATGGTGCATCTAAAATCAACCAATGACTTGTTATTAACCATATGAACCTATTTATTGGGTTCTCCAATTACATAGGTTGGGTTACCATCATTGTTGATTTTTGTTATAGGCATAAGCCCCATTCCCCTCGATGTTTCATACACTAGTTTTCTCCCTAGTGGTTTTGTTAAAGGGTCAGCCAAATTAACTTCTGACCTTACAAAATTAAGAGATATTACTCCATCATCAAGCAGCTGCCTTACAATATTGTGTCTTGGGCGTATATGCCTACTCTTGCCATTATAGGACTTATTCATAGCTCGACCAATGGCGGCCTGGCTATCACAGTGTAAAGATACCGATGGAACTGGCTTATTCCAAATAGGAACATCTGCTAAGAAGTTTCTTAACCACTCAGCCTCGTTACCAGCTTTCTCAAGAGCCACAAACTCTGATTCCATCGTTGACTTAGCTGTGCAAGTTTGTTTGGACGACTTCCAAGAAACTGCACCTCCACTAAGTGTAAAGATAAACCCACTAGTTGATTTCGTCTCATCTGAATCTGAAATCCAGTTAGCATCGCTATATCCTTCTAAAACTGCAGGCAAACCAGAATACATTAATCCATAATTATTTGTTCCTTTCAAATATTTAAGTATTCTGTTTAAAGCTGTCCAATGCTCTCTGTGTGGACTTTGAGTATAGCGACTTAACCTACTAACCGCATATGCAATGTTAGGACGAGTACAATTCATCAAGTACATTAAACTACCAATGACTTGTGTATACTCGTTCTGAGAAATACTAGCTTATTTATTCTTCTTTAATTTAGAATTAGCATCATATGGAGTAGAAACAAATTTACAATCAAAATGATCAAATTTCTTTAAAATTTTCTCCACATAATGCTCTTGTGAGAGCATAATCCCTCTACTTGATTTTCTGATTTTAATACCAAGTATAAAATCTGCCTCACCCATATCTTTCATATCAAAGCTAGAAGAAAGAAACTTTTTAGTTTCAATCACAACATCTAAACAAGTACCCATAATAAGCATGTCATCAACATATAGGCAGATAATAACACCAACATAGCCATCAAATTTATTATAAACACATTTATCTGCCTCATTGATCAAAAAACCATTAGATAATAAAACTTGATCAAATTTTTCATGCCATTGTTTTGGTGCTTGTTTAAGACCATACAAAGATTTCACAAGTTTACAAACTTTATGTTCATTACCAGAAACAACATATCCTTCTGGTTGATCCATTTAAATTTCTTCATTCAAATCACCATTTTAAAAAGCTGTCTTAACATCCATTTGATGAATTACCAAGTTATGAATAGCAGCTAAAGCAATTAAAATTCGAATAGAAGAAATTCGAGTTAC
Source organism: Hydrangea macrophylla (assembly GCA_033977485.1). Classification (NCBI taxonomy): domain Eukaryota; kingdom Viridiplantae; phylum Streptophyta; class Magnoliopsida; order Cornales; family Hydrangeaceae; genus Hydrangea; species Hydrangea macrophylla. The sequence goes on along the minus strand of CM066984.1, from coordinate 77,263,515 downwards.
AGGAGCAAAAGTATCAAAATAATCAATATCTTTCTTTTGTGAATATCCTTTAGCTACCAATCTAGCTTTATACTTATCAATGGACCCATCTGGTTTAAGCTTCTTTTTAAAAATCTATTTACATCCAATAGCTTTAGAACCAGGAGGTAGGTCCACTAACTCCCAAGTATGATTAGATAAAATAGACTCTAATTCATTGTTAATAGCTTCTTTCCAAAATGTTGAATCATGAGAAGTAATAGCTTGTGTGTAAGTAAGAGGATCATCTTCAACAAGAAAAGTATAAAAATCATCTCCTAGATTTGTTTCTTTTCTAGCCCTTTTACTCCTTTTCAATTCAACTTCAACATTTTCATTATCAACAGACTCATCCAAAGAAGCAATTTCAGGTACATGAGGAATTTTATCTACACGAGTTTTTAAAGGGAAAACATGCTCAAAAAAGTCTGCATTCTTAGATTCAACTATTGTATTAGGATCCGCAACATCACTTTTAACAACTAAGAATCTATAAGCAGCACTATTATAAGCATAACCAATAAACATACAATCAAAAGTTTTAGGACCAATTTTTCTCTTTTTAGGTTCAGGTAATAGAACCTTAGCTAAACAACCCCAAACTTTTAAATATTTTAAATCTGGTGCATAACCTTTCCATAACTCATAAGGTGTTGTACCAGTTTTCTTATAAGGTACTCTATTTTGAATAAAGCATGCAGATAAAATAGCTTCTCCCCATAAATTAGGAGGAGCTCCATAACTAATCAACAAAGCATTCATTTCTTTTAAAGTTCTATTTTTCCTTTCGGCTACCCCATTAGAGGCAGGAGAGTAAGGAGGTGTAGTCTCATGAATAATACCATGTTTCTCACAAAAATCACTAAGAAGTCCATATTCATATGCTCCTCCTCTATCGGACCTAAGCCTTTTTATCTTTTTATTCAACTGATTTTCAACTTCTGATTTATATTTAATAAACATATCGCATGCTTCATCTTTAGATCGAAGTAAATATAAAATAGTATATCTAGAGTAGTCATCTACAAAAATAATATAATATTTTTTACCACCTCTAGTCATCGTATTTTTTAAGTCACCTAAGTCAGAATGAATTAATCCTAACAATTCAGATTCTCTTTTCACAGATTTGCAAGACTTCTTTGTTGATTTAGATTCAACACATATTTCACATTTCACATTACTAGAATCTGTCATGTTATGAATTAATCCTAATTCTTTCATTTTTTTTAATATAAGACATATTCACATGTCCTAGTCTAGCATGCCACAAATCAAAAGAGTCCACCATATAAGTAGAAGAAGATGCAATATCATTAACGACATTAAGGACATTCAAAATAAACAGTCCTTGGTTACAGTACCCCTTACCAATAAACATGCCATTCTTAGTCATAACTATTTTATCGGACTCAAAAATAAGCTTAATTCCAACCTTACCAAGCAAAGCAACAGACACCAAATTAGCACGAATATTAGGAACATGTAACACATCACTAAGAGAGAGGGTTTTTCCTAAAGTGAGTTTAAGAAGAACTTTCCCTTTACCAACCACCGGTGCATCAGAAGAATCTCCCATAAAAACTTGCTCTTCACCATTTTTAAGTGGAGTATATGAGTTGAAGGCATTTCTGTCTCCACAAATGTATCGTGTTGCTCCAGAATCAATGACCCAATCCTTGAAAATGGCTGCCACAAGGACTTGTAAAACAACAGCAGCTATGATATCTCCATCGTTTGCTTCTACCAAATTTGCCTTAGGAGGAGGAAGAGGGCCCTTTCTGAATTAACATTGGGAGGCATAGTGACCTGGGTTTCCGCAAACAAAACAATTTCCTTTCTTCTTGAAAGAAGGAGGAGTAGGAGCTTGGAAGCTCTGATTAGTCTTATTTTTATTAAATTTAGAAAAATTATTTTTTCCTTTGAAATTTTTGTTGGGAACGAAATTGAGGTTTACTTGAACCACCCTCTATCAAATTAGCCTTGGATGCAATTTCCTTAGCAAGAATAGCCTTGCCCCTAAGCCTATTCTTTTCTTCAATACGAATGTGGACAATAACATCTTCAAGAGTCATGTGCTTCCTCTTGTGTTTAAGATTATTTTTATAATCTTTCCATGACTCCGGCAACCTCTCAATAAGAAATCCGGCAATAAAAGTTTCGGGCAAAGTGATTTCTTCAATTTTGTGATCATTGACAAGAACGTGAAAATCATGTATTTAGGATGAAACATCTTTTTCTTCATTCATTTGGAAATTCAAAAAATTGCCTATGGCATACTTTTGATTTCCAGCATCTTCTACTATATATTTTTTATGTAACAAATCCCAAATTTCTTCCACATTTTTATAGTTGCAATATATGTCAAACAATTCATTAGAGAGGGTGTTAAGAATTGTATGATGACATATTTTGTTACCTTTCTCCCAAATCGGAAAATTATGCTCATATTCTTCGGACCCAAGGATCGGTTGCTTTTCTGTCAGAATATGCGCCAAGTTGTGCACGTCCAAAGTGGAACGCACCTTTTGTTGCCAACGCTTGAAACATGTACCATCAAAGCGATCAATCTTGGAAACATCAGGCAGTGACTTCGCAGCAATCATAGCAGCATCCATATTGTTCTTAAGATTGCTGGAAATTGAAGGATGAAACTATGATTTTTTGGTTGAGGCGTGCAATGTATTGCACTATCCTTAAGAACAATTCCGCCCCTCTAAGTCAGTGACTCGATGCACAAGGTCACAGCGCTATGTTCTCCAGGATTCAGCAACCAACTCTTCCAAACATGCACTTGAATTGGAAGAGTAAAGTGAGTACTCAGAATTTGCTGAAAATATAGAGAAGAACAGAAAAGATGATTGGTTTTGTTGTGTAAATCTGGAAGAGTGTGATCAAGTATATATAGTAAAACAGATTGAGATTATAATGACTCTCCAACAGTCATATTATTTAATACAAAAAATAAATAATGACCTCCAATAGTCATATATTGGATTAATACTCCAACAGTCATATAGATTTTAGCATGTGCAGAACTTCAACAGTCATATAGATTTTTGGCATGTGCAGAATACTCCAACAGTCCAAAAAATTTAATATCAGTTGCAAAAACGTGACAATACCACCCCTATGCGTGAGTGTACAATTTGAGGTGCATTAGTGTCCGCAGGACGTGCACGCGCAAATCACAATTTTTAAGCCAAACCGGACGGTCCGAACCCAAGACTTGCACCCCCCCCCCCCCCCCACCCTGTCACGCGTGAGAGAGCATTTCCCCAATACAAGCTTACTAGCTTATGAAAGGAGAGTATATAAAAGGAGTAGAAAACTCTTGTAAAATTTCAATGTGGGATAGAAGTAAAAATCAAACTTTAGCTTAGGTTTGGGTTTTTGAAATAAAGAGGCCCATGGCCCAATTGCTTGGTTTTAACAAATACTATAACCCAAACAAATAAATAACCCACAAATATTTAAACCCAATAAACTAATCCAACAATGTACAATTCTAGACAACTGCAACGCCAAGACATAAACAGCTCCATAGAAAATTTCCAAATACTAAACCTGCACAAATACATTCGACTACTAGAAACGCCCCCGAATGCATAACACACTCGGGTCAATCACATGACTGGTATGAGTTAAACAAAACAACAAGTCTTAGGGATCCAACTTGAGCCCGTAGACTACAAACCACACTACAACACTCTTGGGCCAAGACACGTAGTTCCACACACATATCTGTACAATAGAGTAGTTTACATTTATGTGGTAGCAAGTAATTTCTTGCCCGAAACCCAAAGCTCCTACAAATTTCATATTTACCAATCTGCTTATGGTGAGCCAAACCTGTAAAACGTTAGTGGACCCACAATCCTGCAACACAAAAGTTAGTAACAATAGAATACCACAAGATTATCCAGAACTACATAAGATATCACAAGACTGATCATCACAATTTACTCACTGCACGTCTAAAACAAATATACAAGAAAAGAATAGCATTCGAGGAAATCAACATTTTAGATCCTTTAACTCATCTGAAATTTTATTGTCAATAACCCTCTTACTTTTAAGATAATTCATTACTCAATTTCTTATGTTTACCACTTGGCCACCCTCCATAGTACACCCACACATATATGCCATGTGTGCTTGGACTTACTACCAACATCCACTCCGGTGCCAGTTTGGTTGGGTTTCTACCAAACCACGTATACACAATAAAAGGCCGGTCAATATGTCTAGATGTCTATAAATTAAGCCGAGCATAAGGTTTAGGCTAGCTTGATCACAAAGCTACTTCGCAAAAGGGTACACTCAGCAAGTCAAGCCACCAAAATAAAATACCCAATGGAGAGCGTTGAACACTAAAGAAATTTAAAATCCTTTTGCATTCTCAGAATTATAAATTTTCATCTTACTCAAGGTGCGTACATGATCATCATCAATTTTCATAGATCAACATTACACAAGAATCCATGTATCTCAATTAGATTTTTGTTAAGTCTTATTGACGAATACAAAAATACACAAAGAATCAAATTTCCCCAATTTCGTACGTTTTAACATACTAAAAACTGCTACTATAAATCTTAAATTTCAGCCCAAACGGTGCAGAATCAGGAAAAACTCAAAACACGAAAAGTGTGCAGAATCATGTTTTACATAGGACCTATAGGCAAAATGCTAAAATTCTAAGCCACAATTTTCTAATATTTTTCTGAAGTTTCAAAAACTGCTAGAATTATAGCAAAACGAATTTCACCAAAAATTTCTTAATTATAATGAGCATTACACATATGTGTTTATCAACCTAACTATCCATGTAACGTTTACAAATACCCTAAGGTTATGACCACAAAGTCACACGAAGGAAATAAAAATTTACATCAATCCGATAATAAAAATGTGCATCTAACGCAAAAATTAAGCACCAACAATTAAGTTAAACATAAAAAAAAAAATGATAATAATAATTCACTCGCGTAGATATATATATACATACATGTATATACATACCCAAATCCATCTATTTAACTCACCTAGTTTGGATCAAAATTGACAACAACGAACTGGTACGCGCTCTGCGATTCCACACGAGACCACGAACCCGAGACCCTTCTCCTTCTTCCTCCATTTTCTTCTTCTTCTTCTTCTTCTTCTTCTTCTTCTCTCTCTTTCTCTCTCTCTCTCTCTCTCTCTTGTCTGCTCTCTATTTTCTTTTTCTTTTTCATTTTTTTTTTCTTTTCTAACCCTAGGGCACCTAGATATAAATAGGTAGAAAGATATAAACACCCATGTATATTATAACACATAAATACTAAAAATTTTGTTTTTGTTTATCTTATGGTCTCAGAAAAAGACATCATATGGGCCCAAAATGCAGTACAAAGTACTAAAATGAGTTGTCCAATAGGTACCCATGACCCCGGTACTTAATTTTAATGCTAATTACAGTATTTAACACATTTACGAGTCAATGAACACAACTAAAAATTAAACACATCACTCTTCAATAACTTGTCCAACTTAAACTTTTACAACACAATTCCACCACTAAGCTTTACAAAATTTCACTCAATAATTAATAATAAGCAAAAATAAATACACACAGATAACTAAATGACCATAAAAAATATAAATGCACACAGCCAATTAAAAACACATAAAAAAATTCATGTTGCCTAATTAACATATTTTTAAAAAATGAATGTTTATATCAGAAAAATACGGGGTGTTATATTCTACCCTCCTTAAAGAAATTTTGTTCCAAAATTTGATGCAACGGTAAACACAAGTAGTATTCATAAATAATGTTAAACGTACAATTAATACAAAGCACATGATTCACATTTAACCGTCAACCATACAAGGAATAGTTCGTTGAGCGAATACTCCAAATAAGGAAACCCTCATATATATACCTATAATCGATAGTTAAATTCTAATAGGCACTCAAACACAACACAATAAAGCCACCAATAATGATGAGATGAACATAACACGCGAAAGTTATTGTTTTACCCATTACACTCAGATCACACCGTACACATCACATAGACAAATACAAATACAAATATGATTAAACACATAGTTTCACATAAATACTTAGATATCAAATAATTAGAACACTCAGTGCTGCAATTCACACAACTAAAACTATATGCATGCCCATATTCACCTCTTACCATCCCCCGCACTGCACCTCCTCATAATACCCTTTACTCACTGTTTACGCAGATGCCTTCAAGAATACAGAATATCATTAGACTATAAGAACAACAGTTCTTGTTGAAAATGAATCAACACTCCATCAGATTTATAGTAGATGTTGTAGATACACAAAGGTCGTTGGCTCGATATATAATTCAGAAGAATAATAATAGATTTTCCTCATAGAAATATCATAAATAAATACCAGCAGCAAAAAACCAGTCAGTAGTGTCACCATCAACTGAATAAGTATTCTAGGATTTAATAATAATCGCATCAGAAGTACAGTTCATAATAGAAATAATAGAATCCGGTTGAAGATATAATAAATCCAGAATGCTAATAATAATAGAAAACCCGCATGAATGGTCGGCTAGGATAATAACACAGTTCTGCTTCCATTCCCGAAGTAGATATCCAGAGCATATACAATAACCCATATAGCAGCCCTTCAGTATTTAGTACATGACAGGAACCTCACTGTCCAACCAATCTCCACTCCCTCTATTACTCCACATATAAATAAAATGGATGCACTACTATGAAATGCTAAGCAAAATATTATACACTATCTCACACAGTAATCATGCAATGACAGGCATAAAGTGTTCAAACGAATTAACTATCAAAGCTAAAGTACATAGCTCACATTAAACAGGACACAATGATAGCACACAATCAACATATATGTAGCAAATAGATAACTCATAGTTGGCACATAGCCCCAACCTCAAAAAACTCGCATACACAAACCTCTGACCACTCACTACAACGATCCAAGGATCACCTAGTCACACACAGTCTAGGATGACCTAAAGCTCTGATACCAAACTGTCATACCCCAATTTTTGGACAACCAAATATTAAATCCAGAGCATGTATCCGGGCTAATATTTAATTTCCAAAAACCCCGAGGGTGACATACTTACATATGCTAACACATAATTTATTGGAAACAAAATTTAATACCCATTAAATAAAAGCACATGATCTTATTCACACGACTAAAAAGTTGTGCGCTCTTGTGCAACACCCAAGTGTAGGTGATCGTGCAAGTAATACTAGATAAGTCCAGGTCGATCCCACAAGAAAAGAATAGGGAGAATGTCTACTAAGTTATAACCTAAAGAAAAAGAAAATAAAATAAGAATGTTGGGAGTGGATGTTCTAATGAATCCTAATTAATTAAATTAAACTAAATGATAAACTAAAGCATAAAGAAACATAACTAATTAAATAAATAAACTAAAGGTGTTGGAAACACGTGAATCCACATTGATCCTAACTATCTACCATGCATACTCATTAACGTTCTACGGAGTTCATTCCTCTTCAGCATTCCGTATTTTTCTAAAGATAAAGAATCAATAGCCCTTTCATGACCGGGACTATATCATCACAAGTGATTTAAAATACTCAGAAGACGGTTTAAAACAATGGTTATTACTTGCACTCTAAATGATGTTAGCATTCAAAGTGGTTTTCAAAAGTCATTGAAGAAAATAGCCTTAAGGCTTTAAGTTCTAAAAACTGTTGTGACAAACTGAGCTTATAGGGACAATTTGATGATAGATTTCTAAAACAAAAAGTCATGGAATACTTAAAAGAATCATCTCAGGAATTAGCAAGTTCGATCGATCGAATCACTCTCGATCGATCGGACAGCATCATCCTTCAATCGATCGAAATGTCTTCGATCGCTTGACTATGGCTCTGGTTCGATCGATCAAAATATCTTCGATCGATCGAGCCCAGGTTTTCTATATCATACATGGAAGAGGCTAAGAATCAATATTTCATCACATATTTCCAATGTCTAAACTACAGAAACATAAATAAACAAGTGCAGGAATAGAAAACTAAAGCAATCATAACAACTATATCAATAAACAATCAAATAAGATAAAGGAAAGGAAAACCTGGAATAAATCTGAAAATAACTTGAAAATAACATGAAACCAACTTGAATCTTCAATATAACAATGGAAAAGATGAATAAGAACATGAATCTAACCTAATATACTCCTAAGCTAACCCTAAAACCACCCTAAACTGTTGTTTTCTGCGTTCTGGAGCGTCCTCCTCTCGTCTGGTGTAAAAATGACTTATATATAGGGTTCCCGCAGACTGTACGCAACTTTTGGGTGAATATGAAGTTCAATCGATTGATCGACTTAGTTCGATCGATCGAAGGTTCGATCGATTGAACTCTCCTCAATCGATTGAACTCTCTGACTTTGACAGCTCTGCGCACTGATGGGAGAATGGCCATAACGTTTTACTCGGACCTCAGATTGACCTCTCGTTTGTGGCCACGCGACCGTAACTCAAAGATCTACATTTTATATCTCTGGGGAAATCTTCCAAATCTGAAGTCTTCATTATTAAAATTGGAATTTTCTCAGCTGCTTTTGTTGTTCTCTTCACCAGAATCACTTTTTTTTAGCTCCACTTCATTGAATTACATTCTAATACCTATAAAACAATGCAAAAACATATGGTTTAGCATTAACACAATAAAAAGAACATTGTTATTAGAATGCACCTAAATGTAGGGACTTTGGGGATAAAAGTATGCATAAAGGACCATGTAATACGCTATGAATATGCACTTTTCACCACGAATCACACCCCCAACTAGCTCGTTGCTAGTCCCTAGCAATGAAGCGAACTACAACAATGTTTATTTGAACTCTAAAAATTGAAAACAAAATAAAATAAAAATCCTAACTCACTTTTGCAGGAATCGCGATTGCATTTAGCGTATGCAACAAGCCTTTAAACCCTAGGTTCCCCCTAATGGACGAGTATTGTCTCGTGAGGGTTTGCAGTGAATCTACCCACAAAATTCATGTTTATGGTAAGGGTTCTCGTTTAAATGTTTTCAAGAAATTTTTCCTCTCTCATTTAGCAATGTGATTAAGCTCAATAATCTCATGAAACTCTCTAGTAAGCCATAGCAATGCAACACACACATTACAGTTAATCTACTATCAAAGTCATTAGAATGTTCCACACTTATTAATCTTCAAGTGTGTGTGTGAATGGACAGCCAAAATACAAAACTTTAATTTCAAAGCTCACATAACCTAAGATTCTATCAAGACGTTCATTTTGACTCAACTCTCACCGGGATTACACTCTCAAGATGAAATCACTCCGAATTAGGTGTAATAATTATCACTCATGATATGGAAGCTATAAAGAGTAAATGGAATGGAATCTAATGCTTCTCATATCTAAATAGAAAAATAGAATTTTATAGTGCACAAAGTCTCGTGAAAGGATATTTTTCACTAGAAGAGCGAGATACCGTGGAGAACCCTCTCATTACCTTAACTTCAAATCCAATTTACTTAAAATCATCAGGACTTTGAAAAAGAGGTGTTAGGTGAAAGAAGAAAGAGGCTCGTGATATTCAATTAGGACAAAGGATGTGATTGGAATGTCTACTACAACTTTTCAAACTTCCCCACATCTCCAATCTCTCTCTTGTCTTGTCTTGTCTTTTTTTTTCTTTTTCTTTTTTCCACACTCTTCTTTTTATTATTATTTTTTTCTTTTGTAACAACCATAGGCACTTTTTTTCTTTTTTTTTCTGGCTTTTCTTTTCCTTTTTTTTTCTTTCTATCATTTTTTTTCTTTGCCAACTTTCCCTTATTCACACAACCAAACTTCTTGTCAAGAAAACACATCCCAATCACTCCTAGATAAAGAAAAGAAACTTAAACTCGTAATATGGAGTTAGGTATGAACTTTAGGATTGTGAAGACAAGGCGAATATGGTGAAGGCTCAAGAGATTGAATTCAAGGAGTAGCATAGAGGTAGGCCAATGTTGTATTTTGCGTGTATGGTCAAAAGATGGCCAAAATCATCTTCTAAGTTCATAGGATTATTCATTTAAGTAAATTCAAGAGCTCTAAATTTGATAAATCATGAACGTTCTCTTCTAATGATCAGTCAAAATGAAGAAAATTGAGACTTACAACGAATTAATACGCTTTTCAAAAAGTAAGAGTAATTTTATAAAAACCCTCAAAAATAATAGAATGGCTCAAAAGCTCACTTGGGTTATTAGTCTCCACTACAGTCTCTCAAGACACCTAAGCTATGCTTACTAATCCATTTTAGCTAAGTACAAGGTTGTCACAACGTGCTCAAACTTGTTTGAAGATTAAAAAGAATAAAATATACTATAACTAAGAGAGTAAACAAACTACCATTGTGTATCACATGCTAGTAACATATAGAAAATAACACTAATGCATCATAACTAACTACATTAACTATGAGAGAAATACGAGAACCATTTTATTATCTTTAAAAAAAAATAAAAAAAATTCTAAAATTTTTTATAGTTTTTAATTTACTGAGTTTTGTGCTGCTAAACAGGTATATGACACTAAATCATAAAAAGAAAGAACCGAGGCATGCAATGACTCACTCCCACCAACTAAAACTAAACATTGTCCCCAATGTTCTAAACTAAGCACATGGACATATGTAAATATAAAGCGAGAGAAGGAAGGATGTTACCTCGAGGCATTAATATCCATATTTTTTTTTATTTTCTTTTACTTCTTTGTTAAGTTACCTGCAAAATCATTAGTAGCCACAAGGAAAAATAGAGAATATAATACTACTACTCAGTAAATAAATTCGGTTAATCAAGATTTTTATCATAAATTAATAACCGAAATTTTTGAGGATCCTCCCAATGAAATAATTTACCAGTGAGAAGAACGTTGGGATTCTCATAAAAATGCAACTCCCCCCAACTAATGTCAAGCTCAAGGTCAGAGGAGATGATACAAAACCTACGGCCTCCAAATTTATTGGAGACAATTATAAGGGATATACCACACTTTTTAGGAATTATACTCAAGGAAAGATCTTTGGTGTTGGTATTTTCTATAATAGCCTCTATTTTTTTATTATCACAAATAGGCGGAGGCCATAGTTCAATAAAAGGAGCAGGGTCTAAGTGATGTTCTAATTTAGCTTCATTACCCTCTTCTTGTATTAGAACAGAATCTATGGATATATGATCATAGGAATTGGATTTCTGTTCTATGTATATACTTTTGGACAGGATTTGGATAAAGCTATCTATTTCTATCTATTTGGGCCTCTATGTCATTATTACTCAAGAAGGTCAAGCAGTCTAGAAGATTACCAGCTTCTTGTTGAAGTTTAAGATCATCTAATGTGGGCCCAATATTTTCCAAGTCTTCTCCCAAAGAATTTTGAAAGTTAAAATTTTGTGAAGAACATGTGCTAGAATCCTTACCATCCTCTTCCACAACACATTCTATTTGTTCAATAGTGGGGTACACATGATTTTCAAACTCGGGATGAGAGCATTGATTGGTAGAGAGGATAGGTGATGGGCAACTTGGTGACACAACCTCTTCGGCCGAAAGAGGTGAGGGTTCATGAATATCACATGAATCTAAATAGAATTTAGATTTTTCAATTATGTCCTCCCTACGGTCACTATCAAAGGTAGGGGTAGAGTTAACATGAGACTCATCCTTTCCTAATTGCATGTAGTCACCTAAACTCTCATTATCTGTAAAAACCTCATTCTCATCTGTGTAACTCTCCTTACTATATATGTCATCTATTGAGGTTCTCTGGACAAAGGAATTATGCAACTTTATCCAAGCAGTGAAGGAGTTGATGTCTGGGGTTGCATATTGAGGAGAAGATGGATCTACAACTTCATGCTTAATGGTTTGGTTTTGGAGTTCTTGTTGGGTAATGACTTTCTCGAGTGAGTTGTTAACCTCATTCGGTATAAACCCGTCATTGTCCTCCAATTCCATTCCATTGTTAGTGTCTTGAAATTTAGATTGTAGTATTGAAGGACTGGTATAGTCCTCTAAAGGTTGGCTAGCATATGCTTGTTGATATCTAGTTTCTAATTTATCAAGTGCACTATCTAGCCTTTTCATTTCACTAAGTAGTAATTTTAACATACTATTATCCTCAACTTGGTTATTTTCCTCATTATTACTATATGAAGATTCGCCCCATTGCTGTTGGTAATAGTCCCCTTCCCATTGCGTTTGTGGACAAGACTCGCCAAACGAAAAGTATTGGTACATTTGGTAATCGTGGGAACTACTATTATATCCTACACTATTATTTTGGTTATCTCCCCATTGCGGTTGATAGAACTCTCCATGTGGAGGTTCTTGATACGTTTGATAATATGGGGGACTACAACTATTGTTTTCCCACTGTGGTGGTTGGTAGCACTCGGGTTGATAATGCACGTCATAAGTGGGTGCTTGCCAACTTGGGAGACAATTTTCATTACCTAATGTGTACATATTCATGGTGTTTGTGTTGTACGGAGGGTAATATGGATAAGACATATTCACTCAAAAAAAAATAGAAATTTTATTTATTTATTTTTTATCTTGTGAGAGAAAAAAAGTCTAAAAGTTTTTTTTTTTTTTGAAAAATTGAAAATAACGTAGTAAAATCCTAACCTAGTTGCCTTCCCCGGCAACGGCGCCAAAAACTTGACACGACTAAAAAGTTGTGCGCTCTTATGCAACACCCAAGTGTAGGTGATCGTGCAAGTAATACTGGATAAGTCCAGGTCGATCCCACAGGGAAGGAATAGGGAGAATGTCTACTAAGTTATAACCTAAAGAAAAAGAAAATAAAATAAGAATGTTGGGAGTGGATGTTCTAATGAATCCTAATTAATTAAATTAAACTAAATGATAAACTAAAGCATAAAGAAACATAACTAATTAAATAAATAAACTAAAGGTGTTGGAAACACGTGAATCCACATTGATCCTAACTATCTACCATGCATACTCATTAACGTTCTATGGAGTTCATTCCTCTTCAGCATTCCGTATTTTTCTAAAGATAAAGAATCAATAGCCCTTTCATGATCGGGACTATATCATCACAAGTGATTTAAAATACTCAGAAGATGGTTTAAAACAATGGTTATTACTTGCACTCTAAATGGTGTTAGCATTCAAAGTGGTTTTCAAAAGTCATTGAAGAAAATAGCCTTAAGGCTTTAAGTTCTAAAACCTGTTGTGACAAACTGAGCTTATAGGGACAATTTGATGACAGATTTCTAAAACAGAAAGTCATGGAATACTTAATAGAAACATCTCAGGAATTAGCAAGTTCGATCGATCGAAGCGCTCTCGATCGATCGGACAGCATCATCCTTCAATCGATCGAAATGTCTTCGATCGCTTGACTATGGCTCTGGTTCGATCGATCGAAATATCTTCGATCGATTGAGCCTAGGTTTTCTATATCATACATGGCAGAGGTTAAGAATCAATATTTCATCACATATTTCTAACGTCTAAACTACAGAAACATAAATAAACAAGTGCAGGAATAGAAAACTAAAGCAATCATAACAACTATATCAATAAACAATCAAATAAGATAAAGGAAAGGAAAACCTGGAATAAATCTGAAAATAACTTGTAAATAACATGAAACCAACTTGAATCTTCAATAATCTTCAATATAACAATGGAAAAGATGAATAAGAAGATGAATCTAACCTAATATACTCCTAAGCTAATCCTAAAACCACCCTAAACTACTGTTTTCTGCGTTCTGGAGCGTCCTCCTCTCGTCTGGTGTCAAAACGACTTATATATAGGGTTCCCGCAGACTGTACGCAACTTTTGGGTGAATATGAAGTTCAATCGATCGAGCTTAGTTCGATCGATCGAAGGTTCGATCGATTGAACTCTCCTCAATCGATTGAACTCTCTGATTTTGACAACTCTGCGCACCGATGGGAGAATGGCCATAACTTTTTACTCGGACCTCGGATTGACCTCTCGTTTGCGGCCACGCGACCGTAACTCAAAGATCTACGTCAAAATTGGCATTTTCTCAGCTGCTTTTGTTGTTCTATTCACCAGAATCACTTTTCTTTAGCTCCACTTCATTGAATTACATTCTAACACCTATAAAACAATGCAAAAACATATGGTTTAGCATTAACACAATAAAAAGAACATTGTTATTTGAATGCACCTAAATGTAGGGACTTTGGGGATAAAAGTATGCATAAAGGACCATGTAATACGCTATGAATATGCACTTTTCACCACGAATCACTTATTTTAAATAAAACTCTTGATTATTAAACATGTATTCCCAAACATTCATTTTTTTATTTAAGAAATAAAGTTCCATTACAAATATTATTCCCTTTTCAATTTACAAAAGAAACACTATTTTCATTAAACAAAATCTCCGTACACAGTTCAGTGGAAATAAAATAAAATCTATACATCCATTAGTCAGAGTATCTACAATGTTCCCAATACCCAATATACAATATTTATTACAATAATACAAATATGGCCCACAATGCCAGAAACAAAAATACACAAGATACAACTAATTGCAAAGTATAATTCTACATAACTGTAACTCTAAGACATCAACAGCTCCTCAGAAAATTCCCAAATACTAAACCTGCACAAATACATTCGACTATGTTTCATACAGAAACACCCCTGAATGCATAACACACTCGGGTCAGTCACATGACTGGTATGAGTTAAATAAAACAACAAGTCGTAGGTATCCAACTTGAACCCGTAGACTACAAACCACACTACAACACTCTTGGGCCAAGACAGGTAGTTCCACACACATATCTGGACAATAGAGTAGTTTCCATTTATGTAGTGACAAGTAGTTTCTTCCTCGAAACCCAAAGCTCCTACGGATTTCACACTTACCAATCTACTTATGGTGAGCCAAACTTGTAAAACGTTAGTGCACCCACCATCCTGCAACACAAAAGTTAGTAACAACAAAATACTACAAGATTATGCGAAACTACGTGTACTAAGATATCGCAAGAATTATCATCACAATTACTCACTACACGTCTGAAACAATTATACAAGACAAGAACAGTAGTTGGAAGTCAACATTTTAGATCCTTTAACTCATCTGAAATTTTATTATCAATGACCCTCTTACTTTTAAGACAATTCATTATTCAATTTCTTAGGCTCACAACATGGCCACCCTCCATGGTACACCTACACATATATCCCATGTGTGCCTGGACATACTACCAACATCCACTCCGGTGTCAGTTTGGTTGGGGTATCAACCAAACTAAGTATACCCAACAGAAGGTCGGGCAATATGTCTAGACGTCTATAAATTAAGCCGAGCATAAGGCTTAGGCCAGCTTGATCACGAAGCCACTAGAAAAAGGGTACACTCAGCAAGTCGAGCCACCAAAATAAAATACCCAATGGGGAGCGGTGAACACTAAAGAAACTTAAAATCATTTTGCATTCTCGGAATTATAACTTCATCTTACTCAAGGTGCGTACATGATCATCATTAGTTTTCATAGCTCAACATTACACAAGAATCCATATGTATCTCCAATTAGATTTTCGTTAAGTCATATTAACGAATAGAAAAATACACAAAGAATCATATTTCCCCAATTTCGCACATTTTAACATACTAAAAACTGCTACTGTAAATCTCAAATTTTTGCCCAAACGGTGCAGAATCAGGAAAAACTCAAAACACGAAAAGTGTGCAGAATCACGTTTTACACAGGACAATTGGACAAAATACTAAAATTCTAAGCCACCATTTTCTAATATTTTTCTTAAGTTTCAGAAACTGCTAGAATTACAGAAAAACGAATTTCACCAAAAATTTCTTAATTATAATGAGCATTACACATATGTGTTTATCAACCTAACTATCCATATAACGTTTACAAATACCCTAAGATCATGACCATAAAGTCACATGAAGGAAATTAAAATTTAAATCAATCTGACAATAAAAATGTGCATCTAATGCAAAAATTAAGCACCAACAATTAAGTTAAACATAAAAAAAAATAATAATAATAATTCACTCGCATATATATACATACATGTATATATATATACCAGGATACATCTATTTAACTCACTTAGTTTGGATCAAAATTGACGACAATGAACTGGTATACGCTCCGCGATTCCACACGTGACCACGAACTTGAGACCCTTTTCCTTCTTCCTCCCTTTTCTTCTTCTTCTTCTTCTTCTTCTTCTTCTTCTTCTTCTTCTCTCTCTCTATCTCTATCTCTCTCTCTCTCACGTCTGCTCACTATTTTCTTTCCTTTTCATTTCTTTTTCTCTTCTAAACCTAGGACACCTAGATTTATATAGGTAGAAAGACTAAAACACACCAATGTATATTTTAACACACAAATACTAAAAATTCCATTTTTTATCTTATGGGCTCACAAAAAGACATCATATGGGCCCAAAATGCAGTACAAAATACTAAAATGAGTAGCTCAATGGATACCCATGACCCCGGTACTTAAATTTAATGTTAATTATAGTACTTAACACATTTACGGGCCTATAAACACTACTAAAAATTAAACACATCACTCTTCAATAACTTATCCAACTTAAACTTTTACAACACAACCCCCACCACTAAGCTTTCCAAAATTTCACACAATAATTAATAATAAGTAAAAATAAATACACACAGATAACTAAATGACCATAAAATTATAAATGCACACAGCCAATTAAAAGCACATAAAAAATTTCAGGTTGCCTCATCAACATATTTAAAACAAAAATGAATGTTTATATCAAAAAAAATACGGGGTGTTACACCTATGATGGATCAGATTCCTACTGTACAGGATTTCGAGGATGTATTTTAGGATATTAAAGGACTTCCACCAAAGAGGGAAATAGACTTTTGCTTGGAACTAGTACCTAAAACCTTACCGATTTCCAAGACTCCGTATAGGATAGCGCAAACTAAGCCGTTGGAATTAAAGAATCGAGTTCATGAACTTGAAGATTTAGGCTTTGTTAGCCCACGTACGTCACCTTAGGGAGCACCAGTTCTATTTGTGAAGAAGAATGACAAAACACTTCGACTCTGTATAGACTATAGAGAGTTGAACAAGGTTATGATCAAGAATAGATATCCACTTCCTCTGATAGATGATCTATTCAACCAGTTACAAGGATCAAGGATCTTTTCGAAGATCAATCTACGTTCAGGATATCATCAACTATTGGTTCGACCGGAGGATGTGATGAAAACTGCATTCAGGACAAGATATAGGCATTATGAGTTTCTAATTATGCCTTTCGGATTGACTAATGCGCTGGCAGTATTTATGGACTTAATGAATAGAGTATTTAGACCATATCTGGAACAATTCATTATAGTTTTCATCGATGACATCTTGATCTACTCCAAGACGGAAGAGGATCACAAGGAGCACTTATAAATTGCTTTATAGATACTTCGAGATAGTAAGTTGTATGAAAAGTTCAGTAAATGAAAATTCTAGCTAGAAAAGGTCAAATTCTTGGGACATGTTATATCTCAGGATGGTATCTCTTTGGACTCATCTAAGATTGATGCAATCTTAAGCTAGAATAAACCGACTAATGCGACAGAAGTCAGAAGTTTTCTTGGTCTAGCAGGATATTATCAGAGATTTGTTGAGGGATTTTCCAAGATAGCAAGACCTTTGACGAATTTAACGAGAAAGGAGACGAAGTCTGAATGGACAGATAAGCATGAGGATGCGTTCCACGAGTTAAAGGAAAGATTGACTTCCGCACCAGTATTGGCAATACCCAAGAGTGGAGAAAGATTTATCATCTATAATGATGCTTCGTACCAAGGACTTGGTTGTGTGCTTATGCAAGATGAGAATGTGATTGCATATGGATCAAGACAACTGAAGTCGCATGAGAAGAATTACCATATGTATGATCTGGAATTAGAGGCGATAGTATTCGCACTGAAGATTTGGAGAAACTATCTCTACGGAGAGAAGTTTGATCTATTTTTCGATCATAAGAGCTTGAAGTATTTGTTCTCTTAGAAGGAGTTGAACATGCAACAACGAAGGTGTATAGAATTTCTCAAAGATTATGACTTTTCATTGCAGTACCATCGGGGTAAAGCAAATGTCGTAGCAGATAGTTTGAGTCGTCAACCTCGACTAGTGATCGCTTTACTAATACAGGAATGGCAAGCATTGAAAGTTTTAGCTGAATTCGATCTTCAGCCAATGAAAGCAATGGAAGGACAACATCTTGGATGCCTTATGGTACATCCAACTTTGATTATCCGTATTATAAAAGTTCAACATACGACGGAGGATTTGAAGTTATAGTTTGCCAAGATGTCAGCGAAGGAACCATAAGTCTAGAGTATTGGTACAGACGGAGCCCTATGATGAAAAGGTAGACTCTGTGTACCTAACGAAGAAAATTTTCAGAAAGAAATATTGGACAAAGCACACAAGTCACGAATGACGATACATCCTGGAGGTACGAAGATGTACAAGGACTTAAAGAGGAATTTATGGTGGGTAGGAATGAAGCGAGAGTTAGCTGTGTATGTATCTCAATGTCTTACTTGTAAGCAAGTAAAGGCAGAACATCAAAAATCACCTAGACTACTACAACCATTGCTGATTCTCCAATGGAAATGGGAATATATAACCATGGATTTCGAGGTAGGTTTACCGAAGTCTTAGCAAAACCACAACGCTATTTGGGTAATCGTGGATCGACTTATGAATACTGCACATTTGATCGCCCACAGCATGACGTATCCCGTGGAATGATTGAGCCGAATGTATCTACAACAAGTTATACGACTACACGGTGTACCTGTTTCTATCGCATCGGATCAAGATTTGCGCTTTACTGTAGAATTCGGGAAGAGTCTTCAAATAGCGGTGGGAACAACACTTAACTAGAGTTCAGCCTTTCATCCGCAAACCGATGGGCAGACTCAATGAGTCAATCAAGTGATGGAAGACATGCTATGTGCTTGCGTTATCAATTTTCAGAGTTCTTGGGAGACACACCTACCGTTGATCGAGTTCGCCTATAACAATAGCTACCATACAAGTATAAGGATGGCATCGTTTAAAGCTTTGTACGGAAGACTTTGCCGATCACTGCTATGTTGGGCTAAAATCGGAGATACTCAACTTCTTAGGCCAAAAATGGTACGAGAAACTAGCGAGAAGATTCAAGTCGTACGTGAGAAGATGAGGACAGCTCAGACCCGACACAAGAGTTATGATGACAAGCGACGCAAGACTTAGAGTTTGTCGTTGCAGATCACGTGTTGCTCAAAGTTTCACCTATTCGAGGCATCATAAGATTTGGACAGAAGAGAGACAATCTATCATCGCGATTCATTGGACCATTCAAGATTCTAGAACGTATTGGAAAGGTTGCATATCGACTTGCGTTGCCGCCGAAGATGTCATGAGTACACAATGTTTTCCACATCAGTATGCTATGGAAGTGTGCCCACAACCCAGCGTACGAGATCAACTTCAAAGATATTGAAGTCAACGACAACGTAACATTCAACAAAGGACCAATATAGATTTTAGATCGAGGAATCAAGAAGCTCAGAAATAAGGAGATTCCGCTAGTGAAGATTCAGTGGAAGTACCATGATGAAGAAGAAGCTTCGTGGGAGCTGGAGTCAGAGATGCGAGCGAAGTTTCCATTTTTGTTTTAGCTCTACTACTTCTGATTTCGAGGGTGAAATCTTTTAATATAGGGTGGATGATGTAATACCCTGTATTTTCAAAATATATATTAATTCAATGAGGTTCTATATACTTGTCTTTACTTTCTAGGAATTTTTATCTTCAATCGATCGAAAATGCTTCAAGCGATCGAGACGTTTATTCTTCAATCGATCGAACCTTGTTCAAGCGATTGAAACCCTACCGACATGAATTTATTACGTGTCCCCTTTTTCAATCGATCAACTCGGCCTCAATCAATCGAACCTTGTCGATCTGTTCTCAAGCGATCCAATAAGCTTCGATCGATCGAACTTAGCAGAAAATCTTAGCTTCAATTACGCTGGACTGCCACCTTGCACACCCCTTCCCTTATACGTATATAGTAAGGATTGTATATGTGGGCTTTATTTTTGAACCAAAATTTTATATATATATATATATAGAGAGAGAGAGAGAGAGTGTGTGTGTGTGTGTGTGTGTGTATGTGTGTGTGTGTGTGTGTTGATATTTATATATGCACATATATATACACACTTATATAGAATCAGTTTGAGAGAAAGAGATAGAGATAGACAAGGAGGAGAAGAAGACAGACAGACAAATAGACAGAGAAAGGAGGCAGAGACAGAGAGAGGAAGGAGAAGCCACTATTGAGGCCACCAAGCTTGACATTGCCAAACACCCCCGTACAACGTTTCGGTGAGTTCTAAACTCACTCGGTAGCTTAGTTATAATGTTTTACAAGTTTTGGATGTTTTAAAATGACCCAACACGCTCTAACAGGTTCTAGACGTTCAGTGCCAGAATTTGAAGAAGACAACTTTCGAACGACGAACGGGGTTCAATCGATCGAATACACAGAGTCTCAATCAATCGAAAGAACTTCAATCGATTGAGACCAACTTCACTTCAATCGATCGAAAGGACTTCAATCTATTGAACTTCGTGCTCTTCAATCGATCGAAAGAACTTCTATCAATCAAACTTACCAGAACACGGTTGCTTCCTTTTAGTTCATAATTCATAATGCTTAGTCATTTGAGTGTTGTTCCATACTTCTGTTGTGCGTAATATGCGATAGGGTACGACAACGAGATAGTATGGTGAGTAACGTGTTCGGGTTCGGAACATTAGTAATGGTTGCGTCGAGCTGATAATTGGCTCATGTTAAATCCAATAAGCAAGTACCAGGGATTTAACCAGGATCGTGAGTGCTATGGGTGTACAGTACTCGCAAGCGTTCTTAAAAGCAGTGAACAGTAAGAGTTCTTAAAAGCGGTGAACAAGAATAAATGGTACGTCCATAGACAGGTTGTATATCGAAGCGGTGTATGGTGCTCGCAAGTGTTCTTAGAAGCGGTGAACAATAAGAGTTCTTAAAAGTGGCGAACAAGAGCATTAGTATGTCGTGATGATATAATGAGTTGTTAGTAGTAAGTCGTGTCGGTACAGCCAGTCTTAGGGTTTGAAAGTGATAAGAATCGGGTAATGTGGTCGGAATAAAAGAGGAAACATATTATTAGTATCACTACTACATATTGTGCATAACTGGTAATGACTTTATACTGATGAGACTGTCTTAGTTAGTTCTCACTCAGCTACATTAAGCTGATGGTGTTTACACTTGGACATTTTCTGTCGAGCCTACCATGTCTCTATTGATACAGGTGATGGAGCTTATGACGATGGCTATTACCTGGAGGGGAAGTATGCGGAGAGTGGCCCCACCGATGATGGTTATGCCAGGGAAGAATCTTACGCAGACAACTATGTTTACGCTAGCTGAAGATCTTAAGACGGATATTAGCTTATGTTTCTACTTTATGTTACTATTGGATTCTGTAATAATTAATACTTGGGAATCTGTTGCCTCCAGACCTTTTACATTCTTGTAGCGCACTCTGATGCTATTGTAATAGCTAGAACGATTGTAATATATGTAGTTTGATATTATTACTATTCTTGTTTCTTTTAGTTGACTAGTACTGTGTGGTGTGGACAAATTAGTGACAATCACCCGTCATTCCCTACGGACCCAAAAAGGAAATTTGTTTTCTCTATTTTTGTTGCTCTGGGGCGTGACATGAGATGGCCCTACTGAAGATGGGACCGAAGGAGAGAGTCACCAAGCCGACAATGACGTCTATGCCAGTTGAAGTTAGGGCGAGACTGAGAAGTGAGAACCATACCTTCAACCTTGAGAGACAAAGCACCGAACTAAGAGAGAGAGAGAGAGAGAGAGAGAGAGAGAGAGAGACGAGAGTCGAGAGAGTCGCCGCCTCGCCGAAGGCCTGTAGCCATCGTTTAAGAGGCAATGCCTTGCTGTGTGTGTCATAGTGACTGTATCGTGAGAGAGAGTGAGAGAGAAACGGTGTGTGGTGTGACTGGTGTCTATTGCCCTAATTCCTAACTTTATACTTCCCCCACAAACTTCGGATGTTCGGGTCGGGTTCAGGTTAAGAATTCCTTTCCCATAACCGAACTATACTATAAATTATAGATCGGTTATAACCCGAACTGAAGTTTTAAACAGAAATAACTGAGCCGAAATGTCTTTGAATTTCGGTTTCGGGTCGAAAGTTTGAGTTGAGCCGAAGTGTACCCACCCCTATGTATGTTCTATGTTAGAGATTTCAGTTTGGTTTGGTTTGGTTTGGTTTGTTTGTTGTTTTGTTTTGATTTGTTTTGTTATTATTTATTTTTTTAAACCATGGGATGATCCTTTGGTAAGGGTTTCCATCTCACCCGCAGGTGGTTGCGGATTCGAGTCTCATGGGGTAGGGGGATTTGCGGGTTGGGAGAGCACACTATCTCCCTTTATGTAGTGCATAATCAAAAAAAAAAATATGCATAATTTATTTATGGGTCAATTAGATATAAGGACATTCTATTGTAAATATGTTGATTTAAGTACAAGTTAAAAAAATATATGTTAATTTAAGTCGCTCAAATTTTTTTTGGACAGAAAAACCCTTCCTAGATGCCAAGCCCGCCCCACACGCTCACACCCTATCATTTTTAAATCCCAACGGTAATAAAATGGCAGCCACAAACGCGGGCCACGCGTGTCACACCTTGCCCAGCCACTCACACCGTGAGAGAGGCTGTACCAGAGTAAATCTCATTTCAAAATTGTTTTTTGAAACTTTAAACCTTCATAACTTTTGATCTACAACTCTATTTTTCACAAAATTTATACCGTTGGAATCGTGTTGATGAGAGCTACAAAACTAGTACCATTGTTGATATATTTTGAGAAAAAAAAAATTTATTTTTTTACATACATTGACAACCTTGTTCTTGAAAAGTGGTGAAATTTCACCATTTTTGAATAGTATTCATGCTTTTCCATTACTACAAATCTGTTTGTGGGCACTTGGTCATAACAGAAGGATTGATTACATTTTGGTGAGTGAAAAATTTAATATTGCATTCATTCCAACGAATTTAGGGCTTTTTTCCTTCAGAAAATCCCTTTAGCTACAAGACTTTGTCACTATACATGCATTTTTAAGTCATGGTCAAAGGGATAAAGAAAACATTAAAACAAACCAAAACGGGTACAATGTGAATGAAACATACAAAACTAGTACCATTATTGATATATTTTGAGCAAAAAAAAAAACGCAGAATTTTACATGCCTTTTTCTTGGTGAAAATTTCACCACTGGTTCACCACATTTTGAACGTGGTGAAATTTCACCACAATGCACTGTTTTGAGCACATTTTTTAAAACAGTGACGAAATTTTACCACTTTTAATTCTGGAAACAAAGCTTGTGAAATTTTTGAAATTTTTCACCACAATCATAATTTCATCACTGTTCACCACAATCAAAATTTGGGTGTTTGATTTGTCTAAGGTGCAGTTGGGTATCATGGTGTTTTTACACTGTTTTGTGGGTTAGTCAAGTAGGGGATTCTTATTTCACATCACTTTTTCTTTTCGCAAATTACACATAGCTAGTTGTGTAAAATTTCACCACTTTTAATCCTGGATGTCAAAACCTGTGAAGTTTATGAAAATATTTACCACAATCATAATTTTACCACATCGATAAACACAAATTTCTCTACATTTAAAGTGGTGAATTTCAACAGTGGTTTGAGGAACAAGGCATAAAAAATTTTGAATTTTTTTTTGTTCAAAACATATCAACAATGGTACTAGTTTTGTAGATCTCATCGATACGATTCCAACGGTATAAAATTTGTAAAAATTGGAGTTACCGATAAAAAGTTATGTAGGTTTAAATTTTGAAAAACTTTTTTAAAATGGGCAATGCTATAGTGTGTCATATCGTGCGAGTGATGAAAAAGCTTACACGCGTGTGCTAGTCAGTTCGTAAAAGTTGTTGTTAAGAGTTTCTATTATGTAAGCAGTCATACCGTACATGTGCAAGGGTAAATCTGCCGTTTTGATTTTATTCTATCCTTTTGTCTAAGATATTTACTTGGTAAAGGACCTAAATTAAAGTAAAAATAATTAATTATCCTTAAACCACTATATTTCTCTAACTAGGGACTCCCATCTAATTTTTTCTTTATTTATTGCATTTAATGTGATATCTATAACTATAGTGTACATTCTTAGGAATCTTTCCTTTATTTGGGTTTAGCTTATATTGATATGGATTATAAATGGATCATCCCTTATTAATAGTTGTGTTGCGTCATATTTTAATCGGGTCAACTCGTATAACCCAATTATGTACCTCTTCGGTGAGTATTTTTGGAAATGGACACTATTAGCCATTGACAAAACCTAATAACAATTTGAATTCCACTTAAAAAAATTTACTCAATACTCCCTGACTAGGTGTACAAGAAAAGGTATTACTAGTCTTACGACTACACTCTATTGCAATCATTGTTAAATTGATATTAGCGTATTATTTGGCTGTGGTTTTCAAGGTCAGGTTTTTCTTACCATGCATTACATATTGCATTTTTTTCTTTTTGTAATTTGTTGATGAGTAAGGATTTGGTATTAGTGAATTTTTACTTTAGAATAATGTTTGGGACACAAAAAAATTACAAAAAGATGCTCACAAAAGGACATGACATCCCATGGATTGAGTTGAGTGTGATAGTCATACAGTCACATGGGATGCTACATCATTTTGATATCATTTTGTGAACATCTCTTTGTAACATTTTGTGTCCCCAACATTACCCTTCACTTTATTTTGTAATCACTTTATTAGCTTGTAAACATCAAGTAATTCAATTCAATTGAATCACAATAGACTAAGGTTTAGTTTGGCCCCCACGTGGCTTTTTAAAAGGAGCTTATGAAATTTATTACTAAGTTTGATAATTTTATACAAGTGACACTACTCTTTAAAAAGACATCATGAAACCAAAAAGCAACCTTGAGCTTTTGAAAACTCCATTCTAGAGCTTTTAAAAGCTCCTCCCAAAAAAGCCCTAAGTTCAATTTTTGTAAAGCTCATAAACTAGTTACCAAATGAATTAACATAAAATTGTGCTTTAAAATAGGAGAAGCACCAAAGATGGCAAAATTGCAAACCATGAAGCAGTCTACCATGCAAATGCATAACTTTCATCTTAATATAGCATATACTTAGTTTGCGGTGAAGAAGCATACACAGCACATTTAGATATCACCATGATAGGAGCTTAGTGAAGTGCTAGAACAAACTATAAATCACATGTATTGTCACCAATACATATACATACGTTTTTTAAGTGCTTAGACATATAGCAAGTACCATCGAGCTAACCAAAAAAAAAAAAGGTCTGTGCTTGGCTTATGGAAAAGAAAGGACCACTGATCTATATCTTGACCTTGGCTTTTTCAAGATTCCCTTCACGCACTTCAGCATCTAACTAGGCCTTACCTTTTCACGACCCTTCATTGATCTGCGCTTGAGCTCAGCATCAACAGTTTCAAGTTCCATTCTTGCAGCCTTGATATCAGCATTAAATTTTTTAAGGTCCTCACTTGCTCTGTCCCTGATTTTTTTATTTTTTTTTTCAACATTACATTTAAATAATAATAATAATAAGAAAGATCATAGACATAGTAACCAAACAATTCCTAAAAATATAAAGATCTGCCACTCAAAGGAGACAACAGTTCAAACAACTTACACTACGGACCAAATAAATGTCAAAATGAACATCAGATAGACATACTAACCAAATATAAAGACTTGCCACTCAAAGGAGAAACCAGTACAAACAACTTACGGTATGGGAGCCACTGCAGTTATTATATTTGATAAACCAATATCTAGTTGAAATAAAAAACAAGTCCTTTTCAGCCCAAGGACCAAAGGCTTTTTGGTCATAGAACAATTAAGACCAGACGTCCACTACCATCTTTCTTATGACTTTTTTTTTCTACCAAATACGGGTAGTTGTATTTTAAACAGGCATACCTAATAGAAACATATATAAGAGAGAGAGGGGAAGGGGTGGTGGCTTACAAATCTACAGCACTTGCCACTAACCAAAGAGTCCTTGGTTTAATCGACGTAGAAGGAATACCTGAAGGCGCAAGGTGTTCTGAAACGCAAATGCCTCCTGGGACCAAGGTGTAAAAAATAAAAAAACCTAGGCCGAAAAGTAAGGCGCACTTTCTTTTTCTTTTTCTTTTTTTCTTTTCAAAAAAGGATAAATTTAAAAAAAAATAGAATAAAATAAAAATAATTATAAACTAAAGCAAATGTAAAGATCTCAAATTAACATACACATAAATTGTTTAAACATCAAAGTAATGAACATTTTGAAGTATTAGCTCAATTGACCAATTAAGAAGTTGTAAAATTTGATACTGCACAACTTTTGTCTAATGACATTTTTTTCAATTCTGCACCATTTGGGCAGAAAATTTAAATAACAGTTTTCATTTGACAGCAACCTTGACAGCATAAGGACCATTTTTGGATAATTGCTGAATTTTAAAACATCCGTAAGTAATTATATTTTTGAAATTTTCACATTCTGTCCGCGTAGGTCCGTGTAAAATTTAATTCTGCACAACTTTCGTCTAATGACATTTTTTTCAATTCTGCACCATTTGGGCAGAAAACAAAAATAAACAGAAGCAGTTTTTCTGTGACAGCAAATTTGACAGCATTTCAACATGTTCCCAATTATACCAAATCCTCAAGTTTAAACCTTGATACAAGACTAAACAAGTCCTAAACAACATACGACACGTGTCTAGACCAAACGGAACTTCATGTACTCGAAATTTATTAAAAACGAGAAGTGAAAGAGATAAAGAGAGGAAAAAGGGGAGAGGGAGAGATTGGGAGAGAGATATAGGGAGAGATATAGGGAGAGAGATATAGGGAATGTATTCTAAGCACACACACATGTGTATTTTCACATTCGAAAACCTTTTAAAAATATATATATACATAATTCCAACATAAGTAAAAGGAAAGAATATTTGAGAAAGGGAAAGAGATCAAAGAGGGGAGAGGAGAGGAGAGAAAGAGAATGGGAGAGATTTAGAGCGTTTGAATGTTTGAAACCTTGTTGGAATTAAAAGAGGGGTTAGATCCGGCAAAGACCCAACTATAAAACGAACTAAACTACAACAATTGAACTCTCATAAAAGCAACCACCCAAACCAATCCAGCAAGGATTCAAACAAAAGAGAAAAACAAACAATGGACATGTAAATCAAAAAGACAAGAACTTAAAGAGGTTCAACGACCTCGGAAAGTAAATACATCATCATAAAGTGAGTTTAACAATTGAAAGAAATAACTATGAAAGCAAGAACTAACACTTGTCCCATTAAAATCAAAGAAGCTTCTCAAATACAAGAGATAAGAGCCTAAGCTCACGAAGTTTTTGGTAAAACCTTAATACTCTAAGTTTCAAAGCATTAAACATTTACAATCTTCCAAAGTGACTGAATCAACAAGAGAGCTATTCATATACATAACTAAGCATGAGTCCTCAAAATAGAACAAAATGCCTCATAGTTCACGCGTCGGATCACATATGCCCTTTTGCCCTTATCAAGCTTACCTGAAAAATGTTTTGTCGTTTTTATGAGAACGGCGGCTCGTAGAAAACATGGTAACAAATCTATATGCTATCCATGACTAAAATGAAATGAGTTGCAATGAATCGCCACCATGGCTACAATGAAATGTTTAAAGCCGCAACGCTATGCGTGACAAATGCACATCTCTCTCGTTACCGGACCATGAGCCACCCACGCATGGAGTGTAGCATACCAACTTCCGGGAGCTACCCGAATATAGTTTGGAGTTTGAATGTTTCTAAGGGTCATTCTCCCTGTCTCACATCACAACCCATGTCCGGATTTCTTAAATCAAATTCCCACACATGGGGTTTTTCTCTCTTTTCCAAATAAAACATTTATGTCGTGATACATGAATGTTTGCCGATTAGGCCTCAATGCATATGATGTTAACAATGGCATTAAAGATGATCCACTACAATAGACGAAGCAATAATTTAGTCCATTAGACATGATATCAAGAACTTCAAATAATGTAATTAAATTTCATAATTTAACATTCCTAATAAGGATTTCTATACTAATGTCCTAGCATGCTTTTACACATAAAGGGAGCATCCAAGGCACCTCTAGCATCACATAATCAACTATAGAACAACCAAAACATGTAAATTCACAATTAGGCATATAACCCTAAATTTACAAATTTGGTAAAAACCTAATGCATGTGTCTAAATTATTATCATAACATCATTTTAATTACATTTAACACCCCAAAATTTTCAACTAGTACAACCAAAGCATATAATTCACATTTAGGCAAAAATCCCTAACATTATAACTTTGTGAGAATGTCCTAATACATATGTCTAAGTTCTCTCCTAGCATAAAAGTGAACTCAAGGCATCTTAGACAAGTATAACATATATAATTGCACAATGTAAATCTACCTCAATGCTTAGCTTCCAAAAGATCAATGGCAACTCAAGAGAGCTAAGCACAACCAAAATAACTTCAATGCTTGTGCTAGGATCTTGAAGGATGCTTCAAGTATGCACCACTAATCAAGAACAACCCAAGGTTAGGATAGAAATCATGAAACTAACAAACCCTAGGTTGTTAGAGATTGGGAAAACTTACCCACATAAGAAGTCCTCTATAGAAATGGTTAGGATATGAAAGAGAGACTCTATATACTCCAAGGAAGCTATAAAAGAGAAGAGAAGTTCAATCAAATCCCAAAATTTTGAAATTTAGTGAAACCCTAGAATTTGGGGGTTTTCTAGAAAGCTTACCAAATGATGATTCCAAGCTCTAGGATGATTAGAGATGCTAGATAATGAAGTTATTGACAATCCCTTGAAATCTTGAAGTTAGAGATGGAAGAGGGATGAAGATCTTAGAAGGTTTTTGGCTCTTGGAAGGAGAAGAAGAAGGAAAGAAGGAGAAAAAAAAAAAACTAACGTGAATGAATGGGAGGAGGGGTTGGCCGGCCATATAGGGGAGTGGGGTGGGACCCACTCTCTTGTATGCTCCAAAAATAAAATATTTGGTGTTCCCACGGACAGTCTGACCCAACAGTGTAACCCCAAAATTAAATAAACACATCCACAGGCACAGAAATAAATTTATAAGCATATGAAAGATACAATAAAATAATTTAGTCATGCTCCGGAATTAAAAATACAGTCAAATAAAATAAGAGTCCACAACAGGAAAGGCAAAATTACCCCACTACCCTTAATTAAAAAAATTCTGAAACATTACAGAAGTTCCCCCAGGGTGCTTCACATAATAGTCTACCTTATCATAACATAGAGAGACCTAATCAAGTATGAAACTACACAAATTTACAAATCTAATTTTCATGTAATCGAAAATTCTCTAAAGAGGGCGCCCTCTCTTTATTAAAGAGAGGCATCTGTTTTGATCGTCAGATCGTGTTTTCATTAAGGGCAGTGTTGTCATTTCATAGTTTTTAAATACGATCAGACGGCCAAAACAGAAGCCCTCTCTTTAATAAAGAGAGGGTGCTCTCCTTAGAGCCTGACTGTTCATGTAATTAATTTTACAATTAAGCCTATTCCTTTCTCTTTTGTATTCCTTTTCTAAATCTACGAACCAAAGCGAGAGTCAGAGTTAGTCATGTTGAATTTCATGTTCACATAAAAAATGAGTGTAGATTAACAGGAACACGAGAGAGTGGAACACGAGAAATACGTGGTTTGGCCAAAGGCCTACATCCATGGGAGCTAACGTTCATTATATTGGTCAAGGTCGAATATTACAATGGTGATGGCCTATATTTATAGGCATGCACATATATCTTCAAGATACATATCCTAAGAATAGTATCAAAGATCTTACATTGATAACCATATCATAGAAACTAGTCAATGATGACTCTCCATCTAGGAAGCACAGGTGCAGCGGTCCAACACTCGGTGCGAGTGCGAGTGCCGCTACCTTTAATTAGTACACACCCAGTGCAGGTGTGACTGCCTTTCTGTAGAGTCCTTGCTTCCTAGCTCTCCATGGATTCACCGTATGAGGTAGGAAACTCTCTTAAGTATAGGAAACTAACAAGTATAGGCAATAAAGTAGTTGGAAGACTTGGAAATAAAGTTATCATTTCAAATATTTTGCTTGGATATTTCATTTTATTAGTCTAACTAACAAGTCAACCATAAATTGTTCTAATTGATATTTGGATCCCCCAAAATTCACTTCACGCTCCTACTTTTTGATGACTCAATGAATCTTTCTTGGGCGAAAGAGCTGATATCTCGATCGGGGGAATAAAATATGGCCCAATATATCTAACAAGTCGCACTATATGTCAACCCAAGATGCATCTTCCACTCCACGACTTCAAAAAGTTACTTTTTGCAGTGGTGTTTCCAGTGGCGAACGGGTGAGTAATGCATAAGAACCTACCCTTAGGAGGGGAACAACAGTTGGAAACGGTTGTTGATACCCCTGTTGGCTGAGGAGCAAGGTGGAATCCGCCCGAGGGGCTAGCGTCTGATTAGCTAGTTGGTGACGCAATAACTTACCAAGGCGATGATCAATAGCTAGTCCGAGAGGCCCAAACTCCTAAGAAAGTTACAATAGCGAAAGATGTGAGCCTAAGAGAGCTGTGAAACTTGCGCCACAATCCATATGATACAAAAGAATTTTTCAAATTTCCCGCTCTGATGAGACTGATACCATGTTGAATTTCATGTTCATTGTTCAGATAAAAACGAGAGCACGTGAACAGGAACAAGAACATTGTGTGTGTTGGGGGGGGGGGGGGGGGGGGGGTGGGAGAGACACGAGAATTACGTGGACCAACCAAAGGCCTACGGAGCTAACAATATTGCTCAAGCTCAAATATTACAATGGTGATGCCTATATTTATAAGATCATATCATATTTATATAAGATCAAATAATCTCCAACAGATCACAAAGAAGATTATTCATTGACTTTAAGAAAGAGACCCTTTTTGTTTTGGAAGTTGTAATGGGCCTCAATATGAGTCAAAGCTAATAAGAGTTGGGTCTAATGCTAATACTAGTTGGGTTAGAATATGAGCCTTAATTTGACGCTTAAGTGTTGATAGTGAGGGAGAGGGAGAGACATAGTCAAAAAGCTTTCTCTCTCTCTCTCTCTCTCACACACACACACACACACGCTCACACACACACACAGAGTTTTCCCTTCTCCTTTTATAGAGACTAATGGTCTACCTTCCACTTTTCATTCATTTTCCACCGTTTCATTCTTCAGTTTCCAACTGTTACAATTTTCTTCAAGCGCAAGTGTAATTCACATCAGTAATAAACCGCGATGATTCCCACCCAACTAATATAAAAATTCATGTAAGTATGAATAAGCAGAAAGAAAAGCTATCTAAATTGGATTTAAGATCATCACAATACATAGTAAAAAAGAATTCAAGATTTATTACAATTAAAAAAAAGTCACGACTATGATAGGTACAAGTATGCAAGACTACAAATTGAACAGAAAAAAGGGTCATGGCAGCATGAAATAATACTAGAATAATAATGGAAGTGAGTAGAAGTACAGAAGTCTTCACCAAAATATTTTAAGTTATATTACCTTCTTGTTTCCATTATGAATTTCCAACCCCTGCCACAAAAATAATCTCTATTACCTGGAATGGCTTTGTACTGTATGCATAATTGTTAAAATAAATTTCACAAGACCACAATAGACCTAAAAAAAAACATGTTCCTCTAATATCACAAATTGGGAAGAAAAAAAAAAAAAGAAGAAGAAGAAGAAGAAGATATACTTGCTATACCCAAAATTTCGTACAAAAGTCATAATGGATCATGATTAGAACACTTCAAAATTAGCCTCTCTTGTAAAGATAAAAACGAATTCACTTTAAGATAGGACACGGATGCAATAGCACTTGAGCAAAATGACAAACTCAAACTTGTAACTGAGAAGGAACAGGGGTCTGAGTTGCAGCTGGGTGGACCAAAGAGGGATGAAATCATGAAAATCACCTATTGCTTGCTCTTATTTCATAATTGGAAAGTCCCGCATGGTTCGGACTTGTTGGCATCGCATGTTGCTTCCCCGGATCCTATGACTGATTCATAGTGATTATTTCATCGATTCTAATGAGTTGTTCATCCTGTTTTAGTGGGTCTTATCTTATGATCCCATTGTTCCGCCCCTTTTCCAGTTGCTTCGAATAAAATGTGCATTCAGATTCTCCTACCTTGAAATCCTATGTTGGTGTACGTTTTGTTTTATACAAGTACATATTCTATCTCTGGTATTTACAACTGCTTCGTGTTTAGAGGTAGACCGTTTGGATTCTACGCTCATTGTGAATTCTCATGTTAGAGATTTAGTCTTGTTGGTCCGAGTGTGTCGCGGTTGCGAGCTTGTGATAGCTGACCAGAACCTCATAATTGATTTTTAATATCTTTTATATCGAGTTTGGATGTCATTTTGGTTATAGACGGCTTTACGCATTCAATGTTTTTTTTAGTTGCTTCTGAAGGAGAGTTACCTCCTTTACCCGTTCGGGCAATTGCTGTTGTTTTTGGAAGACCGCCTAGATCTTCCGACTTTGTCCTTCCATGGTTTGTGTGTATGGAGTCAATGGTGTTTATTATGAATCTTTTGACTGAGGAGAGTGAGGTGACTCGAGAACCTTCCATGGTTTGTGTGTATTGAGTCATGGTGTTTATTATGAATCTTTTGACTGAGGAGAGTGAGGTGACTCGAGAAGAGTCCCCTCCAAGTATTTGTGAGTACTCGGACATGTTTCCGGAGGACTCGCCTTGTTGGTCGCCTATCCGTGACGTTGAGTTCACGATAGATCTCGTTGTAATCATGTTACCATTTGGTTCCACCTTTCCTTGTGGCACCCGCAGAGTCGCAAGAATGGAAAACTCAGATTGAGAAGTTGTAGAGTAAAGGAATTCATCCGCCCAAGTGCTTTGCCTTGGGGAGCACCTGTAGATCGCTTCAGTTAAGATCAAGTGTCACTCTCAAGGATTGATGACCTTTTTGTCGACTACGTGGATCGACGTGTTTTGCAATGATTTAGGTTGCATTTGATCAGGGAGGCAATATTGCAGCTTACGGAACATGATAGTTGAAGCCGCACGAGTAGGATCATCCTATCCACGACTTAGAGCTTATCGCCATTATTTTTTTTTCCACATTGAAGAGTTGAAGGCATCATCTTGTCGACGAGAGACTTGAAGTGTCCTCCAATCTCAAGAGTCTCGAGCACGTTCTCACGCGACACGAATACAACTTCGTTCTTCGATATCGCCCAGGAAAGGTCGACATTGTGGTTGACACCTTTAGTAGGAAGCCTTGTAGCACCTTGGCTCGTTTAGCCATTTAAGAGCAAAAGATGCTGGAGCAATTTGAAGATTTTAATGTTCATCTTGCCGAGTCCGCCTTGTATGCTACATTGATTATGTTAGTCGTTTACGATGCTTTGATACGAGTATTGGATGCTCCGCAGCCCGATGAAGAGGCCGAGTACCAGTGAATCGCAGAATAATTAGTTTTGGCGAGATCTTCAGAAGACTTTGGGTACTTAGCTTTTGCTTAATACATTATCTCGTCCTCAGACTGATGACCAGTTCAAGCACACGATTCAGACTTAAGGAGATGCTTCGAGCATGCACGATGTGTTTCAGAGACAGTTGGAAAGATCGCCTTATTTCCGTGTAGATCACCTTCCGTGGTGGGATCCACCTACGACAACCGTTTTGAGCCAGTGTTCAGATGACACCGTTTGAAGCCTTGCACAGCTGACTGTAATGGTCACACTTGTGTTGGGCGTACAATGGAAATTCATATGTGTTTAGTCCCAACTTAGTTCGACGGACGACCGAGAACATCAAGCTATTCGAACGAAGTTGCTTACAGCTCAGAGTCGCCCGAAGTGTTATGCAGATCATTGAAGACAGCTGTTGTCCTTTAGAGTTGGACACCGTGTGTTTCACAAGTTGCCCCACGAGGGCAGAATAGGGAGTAAATTTCACGTTTCTTGCTTTGCTTGAAGTTTTGATAGAGTTGGCGAGGTGGCCTATCGCTTGGCCTCCCATCTACTTTCGAGTGCGCTTGATGTGTTTCACATTTCTAAGTTATACAGGTACCATCGAGATCCATCTCACATTTGGATTGGGACGAGCTAGAGGTCGAGTAATCCCACCTTTTCTCCGATTGAATTTTGACACTTGCGTGATTTTGTTTTAGCCGGATTGTTTACCTTACTTGTCGTTTGTTCGAATTCCGGGACGAAATTCTTTTAAGGTGGGTAGATTGTAATAACACGTAATTTTATTTAAGGGTAAACTTGGAATTTTGACCAATGTGGGTCTTGATTGGGAAAGTGTATTTAATACCATTTACTTTTGGTATCACTAGTTGATTTTTTGATCACATGTGTGTATTTACTTATGTGTGTGTGTGTGTGTGTGTGAGATACACCAAGTCAAACCCCCAGCCAACCCCACCACTTCACACATTTGGGACCACATAATTTTTTTCTCCTACCCTCTCCCTCTTTTTGACCGGATGACTCTCTTTCCATCCTTCATTTTCTTTTCCTCTTTCTCTCTCTATATCTCCCTTTTCCCTCTCATGGTTTGGAAGAAAAATCCTCCATGGAAGCTTAGAGCTTCAAGCTCAGTTTGGAAGACATACGCTCAAGTTTGGGCCAAAGCTATTAGAGGCAAAGTTGATCATCTCAACAAAGGCTATCCACTAGTGTTCTCGGATCCTCCGTAAGGTCTACGGTTTGGTACCTTTTGTTCAAGAACTCAAGAGGTAGTTTTGATTTTCTTAATACACCATAGTTATCATTCCTAATGTGTTTTTATTTAACTAGGTGTTGATTGCTTGGGGATTTTACTAGTGTAGAATTATTTCTCATTTGGATCTCTTTGGTAAGAGTATTTGCTCAAATACTCAAGAGGTAGATTTCATTGTCTAAGTGCACTATTCCTTCTAATTTCATGGTTTGCTATGTGTAGATTAGAGTTATTACACATTAATTTCGTTTTAAAAACTCTTCCTGGATTTATTAAATAACTATTTGCCCTTATGTGCCTATTTGATTCCATGCCTAACCTAAGTGTCATTTGAGTTGCTATGGTTTCAAATGCTTATAAATGTTAGAAATCTCTTTCTTGCTTAAGATGTCGGTTATGCTTTATATGAATTCCATTATTATGAATTCCATTATTAATTTAGTATTGGTATCATGAACTACTATGTTTATTTCTTAGTATTGTAATCTTAGAAATGACATTGTAGCGGCATAATTACATGTAGAAGCACTTCATAATTGCCAAGTCGACATAGCATCCATAGCATTGGCTTGGAGTCATGAAATTGTTGGAATTCCCCTGTTGGGGGAAAGTCTTGATGAAATTCCCGTTTGGGGAAGTTTGATTGATGAAATTCCGAAAGCAGGTGTGAGGTGAGGAAGGTTGTTTGTGATCCTTAAAACATTCAAAAACGCAAGGTCTTATTTGAATAGCTATCGAAGATCTTGTACGCTACATTCACATGTGAGTGGCTCGCTATCTGGTGTTGAGAGTGTGTGGTTGTGGGTATTTGAGTTGGGAACATTACACAGTTTGGCCATCTGGCTAATTGCATGGTCTCGGCGGCTTAACATTGCACCGCATGTCGTAGCATGATTTTAAAAGTAGTAGTACATTTCTACAATGTTTCTAATGAGCCGTGCTTAATGAATCTATAAAAACCCTTTTCTTGGAAATGTTGATTAGGACATGGCCAAAAGTATTCGACATGTGGCGTCCAGTTTGAAGATTCCTTACGAAACATTTCATCGTTGTAGCTCATGGTAGGAGCTTTGTATTAATTGTTACCCATTATCATAATTGGAGATTTGAATTATATGATTCCACATGTTAACTCGAACTTGTAACCTCTATTTGATCCCTTTTGGAACTCTCTTAATCTATGTCTATGAAGTTTAAGTTCCGTTTGGAACTCGTACCCTCTTTCCTTGGTTTCTAGATTTACCTTGGAAGATTATTTATGCTTGCCCCTTTCCTTTACTTATGTTCTTATATTGTAGTTTTTGTGCAAGGGTTGTACAGGGTACCTTCGACCGGTCCAACAGGACCCTTGACCGGTTGAAGGATACATTGCAGAACCCTTGTATTGCAGAGGGACCTTCGACCAATCGAAGGTGCCCCGACCGGTCGAAAGACCCCCTGCCAAACTTTTAAATCTTGGCCGAAACCTAAAAAAAAAATTAAAACTAATTTGGTTTATACCAAGCCTTTGGATAGTATATCAAAGGAAAAATACTACTTTTGATTTTTAAAGGACCGTTTGGTTGCAAACTCTATAAGTTCTCACCTTAGTAAATTTTCAAAACAAAACTCAAACCTTCGTTGCTTTTCTCATTGGGGCTTCACTCTACTTAGGGTATGTTTGATAAAACTGAAAATTAAGTACTGAAAATTAAGTACTGAAAATTTTAAGTGATTGAGTTTGCAATACTGAAAACAGTGTTTCAAGTACTGGAATAAAATGCATTCAGTGATTATTCTCAGTAAAAAATTTTCACTTAAAGTTTTTAGTGGTTTTTTGGTTGCTTTTTCAATTAAGTGGTAGATTATCAAACGCATTGAAATAAAATAAGTGCTAAAAATTTTCATTTTCAGCACTTAATTGGGTTATCAAACACCCCCTTACTTTTAAACTCCGTTTAAAACTTAAAATATGTTGATTGACCCTATTTGACTTGTTAGGTCCTCGTGGGTCAATCCTTTACTTTATGACTTTTCTTTGGAATCCACGTAGAATTCCTCAATGCTTCCGCCTTATATGATTGGTCCACATAGGATCATTCCTTGCATTTCTTCTTTATGTTTGACTCGTTGACCTAGCCGTCGTGGCCTGGTTTTCGGGGCGTTACAGGTATCCAACAATACTAGTCTGGAATGTTTATATTACCTAAATGTGTCCTCAAACAGGTGGATCAAGCTTTAATGAGATTCCTTTGGACTGGTAACACAGAGAAGGGACATGGAGCAAAGGTTGCTTGGAAAAGTGTGTGTAGACCTAAAAAGGAGGGAGGCCTTGGATTCAATGATATATTTCTGACAAACACTGCTTTGAATTTAAAACACATAGGGTGCCTTCTGGACCCTAGTAATAAATCCCTGTGGAAACATGTACATGATTAAAACAAAAGTTTCTGGAATGTTAAAGCTCTTGGCCAATGCTCTTGGTACTGGAGAAAATTGCTGAAGCTTAGAGAGGTTGTTAGACCATTACCAATACATAGGATTGGTAATGGTGAACACACCTCCCTTTGGTTTGACAAATGGCTCCCTTGTGGACCATTACTTGGAAAATATACTAGTAGAATTGCTTATGATGCTGCGATTAATGTTAATACTAAAGTGGCAGTCATCATCAGAGGCAATGAAATTGGCATGTCTCTAACTCCATTGAATTTAATGAGGTTAGAGAAGTCTTATCTAATATGTACAAGCCCAATGGTATGACAGATAGTATAACCTGGACCCCCAATAGGTATAACTATACTAGTGTCTGGAATCAACTAAGAGCTCCTAACCCTGTGGTTCCTTGGTATAACATTGTTTGGTTTTCAGGTTGTAGCCCCAGACAGTATTTTGTTCCATGGCTTGTTGATCACTCGACTTCACAAATGGAGTGCAAATAGTCCCACTGGCAAGATTCTCCTTAATAAAGTGCCTGTCAACCTCTACATGTTTAGTTCGATCGTGTTGAACAAGATTGTGAGCAATACTGATCAACCTCTACAACATTGTTTGGTTTTTAGGTTGTAGCCCCAGACAGTGTTTTGTTCTATGGCTTGTTGATCACCCGACTTCACAAATGGAGAGCAAATAGTCCCACTGGCAAGATTCTCCTTGATAAAGTGCCTGTCAACCTCTACATGTTTAGTTCGATCGTGTTGAATAAGATTGTGAGCAATACTGATCGCAGACTTCTTATCGCAATATAGCCTCATAGAATCCTTCAACTCAATCTTCAAGTCTTTCAACAGAGATTTAATCCACAAGGGCTCACAAACTCCTTGGGCCATAGCCATAAACTCGGCTTCTGCACTAGACCTGGACACAACATTCTGCTTTTTACTTCGCCATGTAACCAGATTAACTCCCACAAATGTGCAGTAGCCAAAGGTGGACCTCCTATCAGTAATAGAGTCAGCCCAGTCTGCATCAGTATAGGTTTCCACCCTAAAATGATCATGTCTGGAGAAGAACAAGCCCTTTCCCGGAGAGGATTTCAAGTATCGAAGGATTCGAAAAACAGCCTCGAGATGAGACTCGCGAGGAGAGTGCATGAATTAACTAACAACACTAACAGCAAAAGCGATATCTGGACGAGTGTGAGATAAATATATGAGCTTACCCACTAATCCTTGATATCTCCCCATATCAACAACCTTTCCACTAATGTCATCACTGAGCTTTTGATTGGGATCTATCGGAGTATCACAAGTTTTGCTTCTAAGCATACCGGTTTCCTTCAATAGATCCAGAACATATTTTCTCTGGGAAATGAATATTCCATGTTTGGATCTAGCAAGTTCAATCCCAAGAAAATATTTCAATGCTCCCAAGTCCTTTATCTCAAATTCTCTGGCTAAATGTCCCTTCAACCGCTCCATTTCTTCCAAGTCATCTCCTGTGAGCACAATGTTATCAACATATACAATA
This sequence comes from Hydrangea macrophylla, assembly GCA_033977485.1. Lineage (NCBI taxonomy): Eukaryota > Viridiplantae > Streptophyta > Magnoliopsida > Cornales > Hydrangeaceae > Hydrangea > Hydrangea macrophylla. The sequence goes on along the minus strand of CM066984.1, from coordinate 77,224,438 downwards.
AGAGCAGTAGTCTTACCCTGTGATGAATGTTTGATGAACAGTGTGTGATCAGCAGAACTCTGCTTGAAGCCATATCTAAGCATCGCTTGGGTAAATCTTTCAAACCAGGCTCGAGGAGACTGCATAAGGCCATATAGAGATTTCCTCAGTCTGCACACTTTCTCTTCTGTTTTGGAGTCCTCAAAGCCCAGGGGAACATCCATATAGACTTCTTCCTCCAAATCCCCGTGCAAAAACGCATTCTTCACATAAAACTGGTGAAGAGGCCACTCCAGATTTGCCACAAGAAAAAGAAGAATCCGAACCGAGTTCATTTTTGCAACCGATGCAAAAGTTTCCTAGTAGTCCACGCCATAGGTCTGTGTAAAACCCTTGCCCACTAAACGAGCCTTAAACCTCTCAACAGACCCATCAGCCCTGTGCTTCACGGTATACACCCACTTGCATCCCACAGTCTTTTTTCCTTTAGGTAACGTGGTCAACTCCCAAATACCACTCTTATGAAGAGCTTTCATCTCTTCAACCATAGCATGTTTCCACTTGGGATCAGCAAGAGCATCCTGCACATGGTTAGAAACACAAAGAGACGAGATTTTGGAGAGAAAAGCTCTATAGGTAGGAGAAAAGCGTAAGTAAGACACAAAATTTGATATAGGATGTTGAGTACAAAACCTCATCCCCTTACGGACAGCAATAGGGACATCCAAATCACCAGGTTGAAGAGAGGGTGTATCAGAAGAATTACCTGAATCTTCATCACTTAGAGAGAATGGCAGTGGGAGTTGAGGAGTTGTGGCCTCTAGAGTCTCTCTAGTTTTCCATTTATTCCATGTTCCCCTGGAATAGACCAACAAATCCTTCTCTTTCTCAACTCTCTCTGTTTCTGGTATTTCTGACTCCCTCTCTTCCACTCTCTCATTTTCAACTTCCCTCTCTTCCACTCTCTCATTTTCAACATTCTCTTCAGGCTCCCTTTCCTCAGCTCGGTTTTTTTTAACGCTCTCTGTCTTCACCTCAATCATCATAGGTGGAGTAGACATCTCTTCCATACACCTCTGCTCCCCCTGAAGAGATGTTGGAGGATCAACAAAGTAGGACTGAGACTCATGAAAGGTGACATCCATAGACAAACCATTTTCGAGATGGAGGATGATAACATTTATAACCCTTCTGAGTAGGAGAATAACCTAAAAACACACACTTAATGGAGCAAGGATCCAATTTCCCACGAGTAGGAGAATGATTATGGACGAAACATACACAACCAAAGATACGGGGAGGAATGGAAGATGAACTGAAAGGAGAAGAAAGAACCTCAAGTGGTGTTTTCTTATTCAACACACGGGTGGGAAGTTGGTTAATAAGATAAGCAGTTGTCAACAGTGCTTCGCCCCAATAAGACCGAGGAGCTTGAACCTGAAAGAGTAAGGATCGGACGACATCTAAAAGATGACGATTCTTGCGTTCTGCAACTCCGTTTTGTTGTGGAGTGTCAGTGCAAGAAGTCTGATGAATAATTCCCTGAGAAGAAAAATATGCACCCAACCCAGAGTCAATATACTCACCCCCATTATCAGACCGTAGAACCTTCACAATAGCCCCAAATTGGGTACACACCATTTTATGAAAATTTAGAAAAACAGAGAACACTTCTCGCTTTTCTTTCATCATATATAACCACGTGTTACGGGAACAATCGTCAATAAAGGAAACAAACCATCTATGACCCTTTAAAGACACAGTACGGGATGGACCCCAAACATCAGTGTGAATTAATGTAAAAGGAGTAGAACCTTTATTATTACTAGGAGCAAACGAGGCTCTATAATGTTTTCCAAGTTCACAAGCATCACACGAAAAATTAGAAAAACCATTGTTTGAGGCAAAAGTTGGAAACATATGTCTAAGTAGAGCAAAAGATGGACGTCCTAATCTTCTATGCCAAAGGTGTAAGTCTTCAGCTTTATTCTTTAACACTACGGTAGTATTAGCCATCTTCTCCCCTTCATCCAGAATATAAAGTCCATGCTCCTCTCTACCACTGCCAATCGTACTCCTCGTGATAAGATCCTGAAAGACACAATGAGATGGAAAAAAGGTTACACTATAGTTCAAATCACGAGTAACACGACTCAGGGATAAAAGATTGTGAGAGAAACTAGGAACATGTAAAACTGAAGTTAATGGTAAAGAGGGAGTGAAACAGATGAGACCTTTCCCTGCGACAGAGGAGAAGGTACCAACGACAATTTTAACTTTGTCATGTCCTGAATAAGGCTTATAATCAGAGAAAAGGTCAGATGAACGTGACATATGATTCAAGGCACCTGAATCAATAATCCAGGGAAATGAAGAGTGAGAGAGAAAAACTCTTGCTGGTGTGACTAAGTTACTTGATTGAGCAAAAGATGATGAGGCACTTGCAGAGGCAAGTGAAGCACAACGGGCCATCAGAGTCCGGAGAGTCTCAAGCTCAGTAGCAGATAAGGGGCTCATATCAGAAGAAGGCTCAGTACCGGGGACCGAGGCTGTAGTATCAGTAACAGTAGTATGGTGAGCGCGGACATTCCCTCCCATGAACGGGAACGGCCTCCACGAGCACCAGAACGACCTCCATGACTGCCCGGAGGACGACCATAGAGACTCCAACAGGTCTCTCTAGTATGATGGGGCCTATTACAATAATCACATAATAACTTAGGCCGATCAGAAGAGTAGGCGGCTTGATCCCGTCCCTTGCTGGTGGGACGGAGAGTAAGGCAGACCTCTCGGATGAAGCGGGAGAGAGCATAACTACACGTCGGCTCTCCTCATTTTGAACATATGCAAAGGCCTCCTGAAGAGTGGGAAGGTTATCCATCCCAAGAACACGACTACGAACAGCGTCATAATCAAAATGAAGTCCTTGAAGGAACTTGAAGACTCTTTGCTTCTCATGTAGTTTCCGGTACCCTGCAGCATCCGCGGGACAAATGGGCTGGTAATCCTGTAGATGATCCACCCGATCCCAACTGGTAGTAAGAAAGGTGAAGTATTTAGTAACTGTCATATCACCCTGCTCGGAACGATCAATAGCCCGTGTCAACTCAAACTCTTGGGCATAGTTTCTCTTCCTAGAGAAAGTAAAGGCAACTACGTCCCAAATATCCTTTGCGGTCTTCATCCGGTAAAAACCCTCCCCAATCTCGGGGACCGTGGAATTAATTAGCCAAGCCATGATGAGAGCATTCTCAATCTCCCACTTATCATAGCCCGGATCAGTGATGACGGGAGCCTGAATGCGCCCATCGAGATGTCTCATCTTCCCTCGACCCTTCAAGTGAGGAGCCACCGCCTGTGACTATGTCAAGTAATTTTGGCCATTGAAGGGGTGGTAGTAATTTTAAGATTGGGATCCAATGGTGTCACCACACTCTGAATAGTGTTCGGATTGGCAGGCAACTGTTTCTCGGGGTCTGACATGATTTCGGTGCACAAAGGAGAGAAACCCAATAAGAAAGAAGGGAAACAAAAGAGATGGGTACAAAAAGACCAAAGAGATCTAATCAATGGTCCATAAGGGACCCAAGAAAAAAGTGAACCTGAAACTTCAATCAAAACAGGGTTAAGGGATGGTGAGTGGAACCTAGATGACAAAGGAGAGGTTGGGTAGGGCTCGGTTGGGGTCTAGCAGGGCATGGGGGGTCTCGGCAAGAGTGGGTTAGGGTGTGGGAAGGTCGGCGCAGGCTGGAAGGTCCTGAGGGGCTGCGGCGCAGGCAGGAAGGGCCTATGAGGGCTCGGCGCAAGCTGGGGCAGCCTTTGGTGGCTGCGGCGCAGGTAGGGCGGTGGGTTGGGTGGTTCGGTGGTGACAGGTGGTGGTGGAGAAGAACACTAGGGCTCTGATACCATGTAGAAAAAGGTTAGGCAATAACTTAGGGCTAACTAAAACTGTTATGTCCCTTTATAATTGAATATTAAGAAGAGGAAAAAAAATAATTACATATGAGTCCTTACACAAAAGGAGAAAATAAGAAAAAGACAAAAGAAAAAAAAAACTCCCAACAAAATAACTCTCAACAGTTCATAGCTGCCGTGACTGAGATGTGGGTTACAGGTTCGTCTAGGGCCTGTTTGGTTGTGGTTTGTCTACTTTAGGCTTGGTTTTGGATCAAAGGTGGTAGCCACGGCTGTGAAGGACTGCTGGGTGTATCAGATTTTCTAGTTGGTCAAAACTGAGGTGGTGACTCATGATAGTAGAGACTTAGATGAACAATCAATGGCTGTTTGGCTCTGTTTGGCAATGGTTCAGACTCTCAGATCACTACAATAGAAGATCGTGGCTACGGTTTCTGGTTTGGGCTGCGGGTACTGGTCACTGAGGGCATACCACTGGAGCAATTGCGGCTTGCTTGGAATGGATTTTGATGAACTGCTCTTTAGCTTTGATACCAAATTTGATGCAGGACAAGTGTAAGAAATTGAATATTGATGGAAAAATGAAAGATAAGAGAAGAAAGAATAAGAAAAGAACCCACGGTATCCCTGTACCTAGAGCTTGCAAGAACTTGAAGGCATCCATGTGCAATCAAATATCATAATTCTTATTCATAATCAACTGTCTAATACAAGAGTGCATCACCTTATTTATAGAGAAAGAAAAATCTCCTACCCCAAGAAAACTTCCTGAAGATAAAATCTACAAAAAGATAAACTTCCTATTAAAACTTATTCCATAAATATGAAACTTCCTAAGATAACTACTTCCTAGAAATAAAGATTCCTAAAGATAATATCTCCCAACATATATTACTCCTTACAGAAAAATTCCTATTTCATGGAAATAAATAAAATAACTAATTACAATTGCATCTCGGGTCAAATACGAGAATCACAAATCACCCTTTTGTTCCCCATCAATGGCACAACTTTGAAAAGGAAAAAAACCTCAAAATGCTATCCCCAAATTTGCCTTGGAGTTGCTGTTTATGGATTATGGAGAGAAATGAACTCTAGAACATTCAAGAATACCTCCAATCCCAAAGAACATCTTTTGAATACCTTGATTTCACAAGTTAATGCTCAAATTAGAATTAGATGGAAACGACACACCCAACTTGATGTAAATATTTGAAATTGGACTTAATGTGATGTGTTGTCTTTTTGTTGTTTCCTGTAGATAGTTCTACTTTTGTTTTGTTTCGCTTTTTTCTTTAGGGCTATGGCCCATTTGAGTCATTTGTGCTAGCTTTGCTACATGTCCTCATCCTTTGAGCTCATTGTCTTATCCTGGGGTATGCCCCTTGTATATTTACCATTTTTTGGAGAGAGAGAGGGAGAGAGAGAGACCCAAAAAAAAAACCTTTTCAGAACACCATCGCTGGGTTACTTTTCTTAGTAAAATTCCAAAATTAAGCCGAAAAGATATCCTATTACATATCATTAGACGCATATGTGTGTGTATATATATATATCTTTGAATAAGAGTCGGGTACACTAATCTTCAGGAACCTTTTCTAGTGCTTTGAGATGTGAAATGGACATTAGAAAAAAGGTACCTGAAGTGTTGCCTTACACCTTTATACGTCCCTCCCCCCCCCCCCCCCCCCCCAAATATAGAATCCAACAGAAAGAGTTAACATCTCCTTCGAAATCAACTCAATTACCTCAGATGATTGATTTAGTCATTCCAGGTTGTTGGAATATCACGTTTGGGTTGAGAAAATGAATTTAAATTGGGTTTTATAGTTTGACCATTGTTTGTTACTTTGTGGCCATGTTATGTGATGTCATGATGTGGATGGAGAATCATCACATGTTTGCTTTGTTGTGATGAATTGATGATGTCATCAAAGGAGTTTCAAGAAGCCTCTTGAAACCTGCGTAAGGAAAGAGCATGGCAAGCTCATTTGGAAAAGTCGGTCAAAGATGTTTGTTACCATGGTGGTTTGTGTATGTATGAATACATGCTATGAGTTTGTATATTGAAACACCACTGCCATATGAATTGGAACCACTGCCACAAATGAACATGTATCATATGGCATCAACAGCCATATGATATATGAATTGGAATCTATGGTATTACCACTACCCGTATGCAAGACCCTTGTCCAAATTTGGAGAGAGTTATGTTAGACATTGTTTGGATGCTCTCAATTTGTATTACCATCATCAATAAGAAGTTCCATATTTGTATGTTTCTTGTGAATTATTAGTTATTCCTTTCTTCCTCGTTCGTTTGTTTGCTTCTTTATTGTTCTTCCGCACAACAAAGAATATGGTCAATTGCTTGTTAATGTTACACGCTTCCGTCCTAACAAGTGGTATCAGAGACCCATATGCAGGACATTTGTCCAAATTTTTAGAGCGTTATGTTAGACTTAGTTTGGATACTCTCAATTTGTATTACCATCATCAATAAGTAGTTCCATATTTGTATTATTTCTTGTGAATTATTTGTTATTCCTTTCTTCCTCGTTCGTTTGTTTGCTTCTTGCTTGTTACACGCTTCCGTCCTAACAAGTGGTATCAGCGCTAGGTGATACCGTAACATAGGTTAGTTTTGTCATTATAGATTCTATCGGTGAATAAGAAAGTTTAAGTAGGAAATTGCACTGAAGAAGATGAAATCTGGCAAGGAATTAGGACCGGATAGTATTCCCATTGAGGTTTGGAAATACTTGGCCTGGCTTACAAAATTTCTTAATAGGATCCTGATGAGTAGAAAAATGCCTGAAGAGTGGAGGAAAAGCATCTTAGTACCTATATATAAAAACAAAGGGGATGCTCCACTATGCAATTGTGGAAGAGAGTGATTGAGTATCGCTTAAGAGTAGCAACAACAGTGTCTTGAAAATCAGTTTGGATTATGCCTGGGAGGTCAACTATGGAAGCTATATACTTATTGATGATGCTTATTTTGGGTAAGAAGAATGTAGCGTGTTTAGAGCAGATAAAAGAGAGAGAGAGAGAGAGAGAGAGAGAGAGAGAGAGAGAGAGTTTGTATGTGGTTCGGCCCTGTTAACGAAGAAACCTAGGTCCACGTGTGTGTCTGAGCACTTCCACTATATGAAAGAAAACTACTACAGGGACCTAGGTAATCCAACAATGGTGAGTGGAATTACCAAGGGTAGGCCGTGCAGGGTAGGCGTTTAGGGTTTCTTGGGAGAGGCTAGACAATGTAGTATATTTTGCTAGGTTCAATTCGGATGGATTCAGGAGAGTCCCCCTATAAGGAGGAGGGGAGGACCCTTTTATAGAAGGAAGAGTCCTCCTTTACAAGGCGTTTGAGTCTGATTAGGTAACCATTAGACAGTCTGTCATGATTGCTGCTTATCTAGCAGTTTCCTAACTGGCCTAGGAAACTGCTAGGTTCTGTGAACTGTGGAACGCTCCTCTGGGTGGGCCGAGCTGGTCCCGAGCTGTACGGTGTCTGGGTGACGCTATCCTGACATATTGGTAGGGCTTCTCCTCTGAAAGGGCCCCGCGTTACAGGACCAGGAGGCCCAGGGTGTCCAGGACTGCTCAGGATGGCGCTCACCCAAATAATTGTGCACTTCTTGATCTTGATAGAGGTCGATCACTAAGTAGAACCGCTCGGTCATATTATAGAGCCAGTTTTGGACGTATCAGCTGCCCCTATTTTCAAGGTTGAACTGGTACTGTATCGGGTTAAGCGTGAAAATCTGCAAATGCTTCTTAAACTTTTCATTGCTCGGGAGTAGGCAGTTATTGATCACTCGGGAACTTAGGAGCTCAGGAGTAACCAGGCTGGTGCTATCAGAACCAGACAGTTAGGAACGAACGGAAGCGTCGCGTCGAGCAATACATGTCGCGTTTAGAGGCGCCTTTTGGGCTGTTCGATGTGACCGTTGGTCTGCCCAAGGTGGGTGGCAGTTGTAACGACTCGGTTTTCGCATCTGACCGTTAGATCTGAACAAATCTTGACCGTCCAATAATTCTATATATTGAGGCCTTGGGTTCTCTTCCCCTCCCTAATGCCATTTCGCCAATTTTTAGAGAGAGAAGCTCTGCATATTCTAGAGAGAGAGCCATCCGAGCTGTTTTCCTGACCAAGTAAGTTCTTTTACCCCGCTCTTTTCCTCTTTTCATTTATCATGTTTCTTCTTTTGCCCTTCCATTATGCTTTTCAGCTCGGGTGTCTGGCGGCTGGAACCAAGTTCCAGTTTTCAGACCTCTCCAACCAGGCCTCTCCCGCGAGGGCCGAGCTGTCAGTGGAGAAGGAAAGGACAAGGAAGCAGCCACAAAGCTCGGGATTGCCCAAGCCATTGCCACCGAGAAGGAGAAAGAGGTCCAGCAGAGCATCTGAGCCAGACTCGAGCTTGCTGAGAAAGTGGCCAGGCTGAAGGCAGAGCTGGAGACCTCCCAGGCCAGGGAGCAGGCATTGACTGAAGCCGCCACTGATCGGGAAGGTGCTGAGAAGGCAACCGAGGAGGAGTTCGAGGCCGGGTTCCTCCAATGCTATGGCGACCTCAAGAGGAGGGTGTCAGTCGACAACCCCAACTGGGACCTCTCAGCCTACCTGGGGGCCGAGTTGGACTTTTGGGTGGACAAGTTTGCCGAGGGAGCTTTGTCCCCAGCTCCACCTGCTGCGATTGTCGAGACGGTCGGGGAGATCGAGACAGTCAATAAGATCGTCGTGGTGGACTGATCCTGCTGCTGCTGGGCAGCTTTTACTTTTTGTTGGAGTTTTAGAGCTTATATAAAGGAGCCTCGGGTGCGCCGAGGTCTTTTGCCACATGCAGATCGGTGGTCTTTCAGCTGCCCTGGGGTGGCCGAGGATTTTTGCTGCTGAAAATCACTGTTGTAAAACTATCGTTTATTGAATTTTCCAAAACTGTTGAGGGCTCGAAAAATAGCTACTAAGGAAATTACAAGAGGGCTCGGAAAGAGCTACTCGGGAAATCATGCTTGTGCTAGCCTAACCTACTGGTAGTACTTGCGTAGGTGCTCTACATTCCATGGGTCAGTGTTCTAAAAAGCGGGCTAGGCGGCCGCCCAGGCGCTAAGCACCTAGGCGGTGCCCGGCCGTCGAGGTTTTTGCCTAGTCGTTTGAAAAATTGTTCAATGTGCTAGGCGGGGTCTAAGCGCTTCTAGGCGGTCTAGGCGCTTCTAGGCGGCTAGGCGGGTTAGGCGGGTAACCAAAAAAAAACAAGTCACAATAAAATCTTTTTTTTTTGGTTTCTTCATTAATTTCTTTTTTTGAGCCCATTTATTTCTTTAGTTAACTTCTCATACCCATTTTTACATTTCCCTCCCACCCACGATAGAAAGAAAGACAGAGAGAGAGAGAGAGAGAGAGAGAAAGAGAGAGTGCGACCGTGAGATCTCTATGCCGAGATCGACACCGAGAAGAAGAAGAAGAAGGAGGAGGATGAGGAGGAGGAGGAGGAGGAGGAGAAGACCGACTGACAACTGTCACTGACCGAGAGGTATGTACAGTCTGCAATTAGGGTTTTTCAAATCTAAAATTAGGGTTTTAAATTGGGGGTTTTCGGTTTTCCTTGCATGATTAGATCTTCTGATCTTCTCTCTCTCCACTCTCCACTCCTCCAGTATGTGTGTGTGTGTGTGTCGACATAGTCACACAGAGTGTGCGATCGCGTGTGTGTGTGTGTGCATGAGTGTGTCTCAGTGGTTGTGTCATGTGTGTGTGCGTGATTCAGTGTGTATGTGACACTGTGTGCGCGTGTGTGTGTATGTGTGTGTGTGCGTGTGTGTGTCGGCACAGTCGCACAGAGTGTGCGATCGTGTGTGTGTGTGTGTGTGTGTGTGTGTGTGTGTGTGCATGAGTGTGTCTCAGTGGTTGTGTCATGTGTGTTTGCGTGAGCCGTGAGTGTGTCTGTGCGTGTGCGTGTGTGTGACTGTGTGAGTGTGTCGTGAGTGTTTCTGTGGCGTATGCGTGAGTGTGTGAGTGTGGCTTTTCACTATGTGTCTCTGTCTCATGTTTGAAATTCTTTTTTCTATTTATACGGATTATTTGCATAGGACTGATTTATGGAATACTCAAAGTGTACCACACCTATTGCTTCTAAATTAGTACTGCGCATTTTTTTGGGTGAGAGTAGAGGGGGCGAAACCAGGTACTTTTTCAGTTCCTGGAATGCCCTCTCGCACTCTTCTGTCCACTCTAAGGCTTTGAGGAGGATCTTGAAGAATAGCAGGTACCGGTCGATAGCTCGGGACACTAACCTGTTCAATGCTGCTACTCGCCCTACCAAACTCTGAACTTCTTTCGTTGACCTGGGCGACCGTATGTTAATGATTGTCTAGATTTTCTGGATTGGCTTCAATACCCCGCCTAGTCATCATGTGCCCCAAGAACTTGCCGGAGGAGACACCGAAGGCACACTTGGCTGGGTTGAGCTACATCTGGTATTTCTTCAAGATGCTGAAAGTCTCAGTCAGATGTTGAAGATGATCCGACTCTTTCATGCTTTTAACCAGGAGGTCAACAACATATACTTCCATACTCTTCCCGATCAAGGTTCTGAACATGAGGTTGACTAGCCGTTGATAGGTCACCCCTGCGTTATTGAGTCTGAAGGGCACCACCTTGTAGCAGTACGTTGCTTGATCGGTGATGAACGAAGTCTTTTCTTCGTCCCCGAGAAACATCCAGATCTAGTTGTACCCGAAGTAGGCATCCATGAAAGAGAGCGGGGTTTGGCCTGCCGTTGAATCCACTAGGAGGTCTATCATTGGGCAAAGGATAGCAGTCCTTGGGGCAAGCTTTGTTTAGTTCGGTGAAGTCCACGCAGAGTCTCTACTTCTTGTTGATTTTTTTGACTGTAACTATATTAGCTAACCACGCGATACTGCACTTCCCTAATTGACTTAGCTTTGAGCAGTTTCCCGACCTTTCGCTAACGGCTTATTGTCTTTCTTCAGCCATTCCTCTCCTTTTCTGTTTGACGGGGCAGAAATCTGGGTAGACATCGAATCGATCGGACATGATCCAGGGGGTCGATATCCGGCATGTCCTCGTGACACCATGCAAACACCTCTTGATTTTGCCTAAGAAATTGAATCAGTTCTTCACGGAGCTCTGGTTTGAAAAGGGATCTAATGTTAACGACTCGGTAAGGGAAGCAGTCGCCCAACACCACTGGTACGAGGTTTTCGACCGTGCTTACCCTATCTCCGTCATCCCTTGGAACTAGCTCTTCAACGTTCAGAGATTCTGACACTGCATCTTTCCAGAGTGAGTTGACATAGCAATACCGAGCTATGGCCTGATCTCCTTTCAAGATCCCGACCCCTTTAGGGGTAGGAAACTTGACGACGAGGCTGTAGGTCAACATTACCGCCTTAGCCCGATTGAGAGTAGGTCTCCGAAGTATGACATTATAGGCGGAAGGTGCTTCTACAACCACGAACTTGGCAAGTACTGAAGCCGGCTAAGGATACGTCCCCATTAGAACTGGTAGCTCAATCATTCCGAGCGGTTGCATACTAGATCCGTTGAACCCGACCAGAGGCGTGACAAACGGTCGGAGTCTTTCTCTGGAGATCCCGAGCTGGTCGAACACTGAGGCAAAGAGTATGTCGGAGGAGCTGCCAATGTCAATCGGCACTCTTTTGACCGAGTAGTTGGCAATAGTGAGTGTTATAACCAGGGGGTCATCATGGGGAAGGTGTATGCCTTGGAGATCATCGGATGAGAAGGTGAGCAAATCTGTCTGCATAGGATGCGCAAGCTGGACAGATGCGACTTCTGATCAGGAAGCTGGTGAATGTCTCTTCCTGGCTGACTGCGAGTCCCCTCCACTTGATGTTCCTCCAGAGACCACATTGATATTGCCGAGGAGCTGCTCGGGAGGGCGATTGTCCGGCCTAGGTTGTCTGTTAGTAGTGACAAACTCAGCTAGATGGCCCTTCTCGATCAACTTCTCGATTGCGATTTTCAGCTTAATCCTCGGTATCGTGGTCGTGATACTTGTGGTAGCGGCAATACTTATCCCGATTTCTCCTCTCGAGCGGGCTCTTCAACTTGGTCGGATTCTTGAGCAGATTCTGAGCTTCTACTGCGGCCATGACCTCTTGAATAGGTCGGAAAGTGGCGTGAATGGTGTCGGTGCCTAATCCCGATCACCTTTCTACTGGTCTTTCTTGGGTTTCTTTCCATTGTTCTTCTAGGGTAGATCTCGCTTTCGCTTGCTTCTCAAAGGCTCGTTGTTTGCGTGTCCGAGGTCCTTTGTCTTTAGAAACTCTTTAGTGTCGACACATTTCCTGAACCTTTCTGCGAGTTCAACCAAGGTTTGCCAGTCAGTTTCTGTGAAACGACTTGGCGCACTTGGTGTGCTGAACCCCCGAGCAGAAGGCGGTAATAGTGACGGTCTCATTCAGACCGTAGACCCTGAGCTTCTCCTGGTTGAACCGATCGACGAATTCCTTGAAAGACTCATTCTTCCTCTGTCTGACAGTGAATAACTGCGTATCAGGCTTCGACTACTCATGTATACCAATAAACTGGCTGATGAACTGTTTGTTGAGCTGCTTGAAGCTAATTATCGACCTCGGTTTTAGAGAATTTAACCACTGGGTTGCCGGGCCCTTCAAGGTATTGGAAAAGGCTAGGCAATAGAGCTCGTCGAAGTTGCTGGTGAGAACCATTCGGGACTTGTAAGCACGAACATGGTCCACCAAACTTTTCGACCCGCTGTATGACTCCATCTGAGGCTGTTTGAACTTATGAGGGACAACGAACCTGGAAATCTCTGCGATAAAGGGGGACTCGGTAACTGTGTCGGTGTGGTCGTAGACCGACCTCCTGTTGATATTTTCTGTCATGTCCCCAATCTGTTCTCCAGGTTCCTGATTTTGATTTCCACCCCAGCCCGATCACTGTCTGCATGATAGGTCGGGTCGGTGGACGAAGTCCCTTCCAGATCATGAGTACCTGTTCCCCGGGAAAAGGGCTCGACTACGGCTATGGTTAATCTGGTGCCTAATATCGGCATGGCTCCTGGCCGGGGATTCCTGGACAGATTCCCGAGCCGAGCGTTCGAGTCGCTCTTCCCAGGCAGCACGCATGTCATTGATTACGTCCTGGGCATCCTCCACGGAGTCAAGATGGCCTCCGGTGGGTTGTCGACCTCGGGGTGGTGCCCGACCGCCGCTAACATTCGCTGGTGGATTGTTAACAGGCGTAACGTTGTTCTGTTGGGCCAGCGGGGCATCAATTTGCTGATGGGTTTGACATTGGCCCCCCAGGAGTTGTGCAAGGGCTACCGTGATCTGCTTCAATGTTAGAACTGTCGCGGCTAGCGCCAGGGCCGTCGAAACGTACCGATTAGCCTGCTGAGCAACCTTCTTACCCTTCTTCAGAGGCATGTCCATCAATTAAGAGATTTGTTTATGAAGAAATCTATCGATTCCCACAGACGGCGCCAAACTGATGATGCTCTTTTTGGGTAAGAAGAATGTAGCGTGTTTAAGGCAGATAAAAGAGAGAGATTAAGAGAGAGAGAATTTGTATGTGGTTCGGCCCTGTTAACGAAGGAACCTACGTCCACGTGTGTGCATGTGAGCACTTCCACTATATGAAAGAAAACTACTCCAGAGACCTAGGTGATCCAACAATGGTGACTGGAACTACCAAGGGTCGGCCGTGTAGGGCAGGCGTTTAGGGTTTCTTGGGAGAGGCTAGACAATATAGTATATCTTGCTAGGTTCAATTCGGATGGATTCGGGAGAGTCCCCCTAAGGGGGATGGGAGGACCCTTTTATATTAGGAAGAGTCCTCCATTACAAGGCATTTGAGTCTGATTAGGTAACCATTAGACAGCCTGTCATGATTGCTGCTTATCCGGCCAGTTTCCTAATTTGATTAGGAAACTGTTACTGCAAATCTGGAAAGTTTCCTAACTAGTTTAGGAAACTGCTTGGTTCCGTGAACTGTGGGACGCTTCTCTGAGAGGGCTGAGATGGTCCCGATTTGTAAGGTGTCTGGGTGACGCTATCCTGACCTATTGGTCGGGCTTCTCCTCTGATAGGGCCCCGTGTTACAGGATCAAAAGGCCCTGGGTATCCAGGACTGCTCGGGATAGCGCTCACCCAAACAATTGTTCACTTCTTGATCTTGATAGAGATCAGTCACTAAGTAGAACCGCTCGATCATATGGTAGAGCCAGTTTTGGACGTATCACTTGTTAATGAGACTAATGGAGAAGTATAGAGAGAAGAGAAGAGATCTACATATGGTTTTCATCAACTTAGAAAAAGCTTATGACAGGGTACCTAGAGAAGAAGGGAGTGATCAGGGGCTACATTGACGCGATAAAGGATATGAATGACGAAGCTGTGACTACAATTAAATCATCGGTCGGAGACACAAGCGAATTCCCAATTACTATTGTAACACCCTATATTTTATTTCTATAAAAATATATCTCCTTTTATATTTTGAATAGTGATATGTTATTTCATTTGTGCTTATTTAATACAGTCATTTTTATTTTCCATCTTATGTACCTTGAATCCCCAAAGAACCTTATGAACCTTAAGCCCCTACCATCATCCTCCACCAAACAATCCCCATATACTAGAGAGAAAATCAAATATCTCTACATCACTCACTATCCCAACACCATCCCCTAAATCCAGGGTACTTTCAGGTACATATCGCACTTTATGTCACTCACAAATCCAACCTTATCTCTCCCTCACTCACAACCCCAACACATTCCCACGATCAAGGGATGTACACTAGGTACAAATCACCTTTATCTCCATCAATCCATCACCTTTATGTCACCCACCTCCACACTCCACCTTCTTCCACCACACACCTCACCTCACCTCACCTCACACCCAAACCACATGTGTATATGTGTGTGTAAGCATGGGTGTATTAGTGTGTGAAGGATTCCCCCTATAAATACACACCACCCCTCACCCCCCTTCCCCCTTTCCCTGACTTTCTCTTCACAATTCTCTTCAGTCTGTACTTCCCCTCACTCTCACACTAACTCACTGAAAAACGGAGAAGGATTAGAGAGAAAAACAGAGGGAGAAAAGCTCCATAGCCATAGCCAAAAGCTTGGCTTATTTCTTGAAAACCTCTACACACTTCACCTCCACTCTCGGTGAGTATACCAACTCACTCGCCATGAATATTTAAGTGTTCTTATGGCTTAGTTAGGACTGCATGCTATATATATATTTTGTACGTGTGTATATATGGTGCAAAAATGTGATTTTCATAAACATTGATGAAAACAAGTTCCATGAATGGAAAATGGCAGTTTAAGAGTTAAGACCTATATTAGTTTGTTCTAAAAACAGTTTTTCAAAATACATAAGTATGGCGACAAACCGAGAATTCAAAGTTTTTGTAATTTCTGGGTACCAGAATCCCAATTTTGCACATTCTGCCTAATGTATGTTGTGATCTGCTATACTTATTTTAAGTTGTGTTAGGTTGTACTTTAAAGCTACGAAATGTTGTATCTCATGCTTAGTTAAGTCGCAATTTATCCGTTATAGACATGGTTCGAAAACTCGACTGATACCGAGTTAACTCGGCCGAGTCAACTCGGTTTCGATGGGGTCCAATACAAGTTAACTCGACGATACAAAGACGAGTCTAAGAAATTAGCATCTCGTTCGACAACTTGGCCTGTTGGATGTCAGAGAGAGAGATTTTCCCTAATCTTACTAGATCTGTGTAGATCGCAGCTTGTTGGATGTTGAATCGCTTCTCTCTCTCCCACCTTCGATCCATCATCTCTCTAGAACCTCCATATCTCACTTAGATATCCTCTCTTTTTCTTGAATCTGTGCGAATCGAAGCTTGGAATAGAGGATTTCGAAGTTACGACTTCCATATCTCACGAATCTCATGCTCCATTGCATACCCAAAGTCGGCCGAAGGTAAAAGACAAAGACGTTTCATTTTTCGTGGTGTTGTTTGATACCGAGGCAATGTTAGGGCTTAATTATTGCGTAAATTGTTGGACTTGGGTTTGGGTTATGTTTGGATTAGGGTTTTTATTATGCAAATCAAGTATTTAATTTGGGTTTGGTTTTAAAATTTGTGGATGGGTTAAAACTGAAGTTGGGTTACAATTAAATGGTAATTGCTATTTAATATAACACTATTTATCACTTATACTTAAATGTGCATAACAATTAAAATAAATAAATAAAATACATTATTATCACATTATTATTATATGCTAATTATTATTTAATATCACATTGTTACTCTTAATCAAATGTGTATGACAAATAGATCTCATTACTATTATATGGAAATTGCTATTTAATATCACATTATTTCTCTTTTATCTATAAATGTGTATAACAACTACATTTCAACTAGATTGCTGTTATATGATAATGTTGAACAATTTGTATTCAATTACGTGTGTAGTGTTATCAAACACTTGATCGACAGCGTGTGTATTTGATATTATGTGATTTTATAATTGATACATTGTTTATTGTGATAATCTATTAGGCCAAATTTGTTATTCATATTATTGTAGAATTTTTCATTATTTTTTCATATTTGTTTGAACCTTAAATCTAGTATATCGTAGCATATCACCAAATACCAGGCCGCGGCGCCGCGACCCCGAGTCATCACAATGAACTCCGATACCTCGACTTTGAACCATGGTTATAGATTATAAATATAAGAGTTGTACCTCATGTTTAGTTTTTATGATGAACCATGCTACAGTTGTGTGAACATCACAAGGTCGTGTCAGTATACATAGTATGTGTTGGGAATAAAGGAGTGTCAGAGTATGTTACAACAACAAACAAGACAGGTTTCAAACGAGACACGTTACAAATGAGACAGGTTACAAATGAGACACGTTACAAACGAGACAGGTTACAAACGAGACATGTTACAAATGAGACATGTTACAAACGAGACATGTTACAATTGAGAACGATGAGTCAAAGGTTCTGGCGAACCTAACCAATTGTGGTCGAGAGAGAAGAGTGAGTAAGAATGTGAGGATTCATTGTTCATGCACGGTCACATACTTTATCGTACTTATGTTGAGAATGATGAAAGCAAGTATATGTTAATCAGTTATGCTCGCATGTTTATCTATACTTTATCTATCTCTTTTTGACGACATCTTGAATAAACTATTAATTGTATTTTAAAATGCTAAACCACGACGTCTTTAAGTTTACAAGGTAGATAATTTGTACAATTAGGCTAAACTCTTTCTTCTTTCTTTTCCTTCTCTAAATGTAGGAACCAGGAGAGTTGTGTGGGTTACAAAGAAAAATATCCTATTTTAAAGTATGTGACCCTTGTGTCTTGGAAGTCGTGATGGCCTAATTGGTCTCTATATGGATCCAAAGCTAATAAGAGATTGGTCATGAGTTGGGCCTAAATCATTGATTTCTTTAATCTGAACGAATACAATGGTGTGGTGGAAGGGAAGAATGCCAATTGTTCCCCATACTTCCTTTCAAGAGCTGGTTATTGGATGCATTTGCAATTTCAACTTCTATTTTTAAGTGTTCCAACTCTAGTTTCAACATATCTCATTCTTCACCACTTCAAAACTCGATGTCGAGTTTTTGTTAATCGGGGGAGGATGATGGAAATAAGAATTGAAAGTATCTAGAAATTCACAATAAGAATTATGTTTTGTAACATGTTGGACTTTAGGTTCATTATCTTTAGTGTTAAACACATGTTTTACATTAGATTTGCTAGGTCCATTGTCTTAGGTTCATGGTATTTTAGTTTTCAAGAATGCATGTTCATTATCCCATTTCACATTATCTATGAAGCACCGACACTATCTTTTGCCCCACGTATCAGTGTCGGATACGTATCCGACACCGACACTCTCCGATACTCTTTGGACACGTGTCGGATACTCAAAATTTCGTGTCAGAATTTTTTGTTAGTTTTTCTTTAGCCGACACTCTTTGGACACATGTCGGATACTCAAGTAGGTCATGAGAGTTTGTGGATGTTGATTTCATCCACCATTGGTGGGTAACCAACGGTCTATGGAGCACTAACACTCTGTTTTGGCACTCGTATCAATATCGAAAGATAAAACGACAACACGACCCGATATTTACTGATGATGGTGATGAGGCGAAATTGAAGAATGAGTGGATGGACATCTTTTGGGGACATATATAGTACTACTAGTTACTATTTAGTAATTAGTCGATATTTTTTGGAACTTAATTCATGATCACAAATATATTTTTTGGGCTATATACTAGTGGACACAAGTTAGCAAATATCTTTTGGTACTTGGTTTATGTAGATGGACATACTTGGGGGACAAGTGCATACATTACTTAGTAGTTAGCAAATGACAATGTGCTTTGACACTTGGTTGATGAATGTTACTAACATATTAATGAAGATGTTTTTGAATTTTATTCATTTGCTTTGTTGTTTTTGATAATTTCATAGTATTATTGTGATTTATGTGCTTTTATGCCAATTTTGATAAGACATAGTAAACATATATTTCAAAAAAATATATTTTAAAAATTGTGTCCCCAACGTATCGTATCCTATCCTGCTTTTTTTAGAAATGCCGTATCGGCGTATCCGTGTCGTGTCGTGTCCGTGTCGCGTGTCCGTATCGGTGCTTCTTAGCACATTATACATTGTATGTCACATGGTAAATGTAGTTCTTTCGTAATTCCAGACCTTGTATAAGGTATCCATCATACACTTTTGAAGGTAGAAGAGAATGATGAATGATATGAATTGAGTTGAACCGTTTGTGTAATAGTCAATGGCCATGTGCTCTCTCTCTCTCTCTCTCTCAGTGCAATTTCTCTTGATCTCCCTTCTCATTTAGCAATCAGTTTAGATGCTGTCCAGAATTCTATCTACTAGAATTCTTTCATTCTTTCTCTTCTAAACCTCATCTAATTGTAACAACAGAGATACATATTTGAAGGTGATGCCCGCGGAAGGGAAAGATGAAAATCAACATGGATAAGAGTTGATAAAGAGAGACTTGATAATGTGCATGTTAAATGAGGCTACGGTCACTACCAAGAGGAGTAGTGAAAAACGATTCATGTCGTGGACACCAAATAAGTGGGACGACGGCTTAGTTGAGTTGAGAATATATATGCGTATGTATATGTAGTTTGCATATTTCGCTAGAAAGATTGAGGTTATGTAAGACGTTTTAACACATGGAAGAAGTATAATTACAGTTGTTTTTGGTATTTTGTGATGTCATCAACATTGTGTTAGCATCTTTGATGGCTGGTTAACCGAAGGAGGGGAATTAAATACCAAAATTTAAAAATAAGAGAGGCCAAGGAGATTTCTCAAACGTGAAGGGATACCTCGGGAAAGACAGGTAATAATATATTAATATTTACCAACAGAAATAAACGCACACAGCATTTGAGCAGTCCAAAGTTGCATTACTAGAATTGTTGGAAGAGCACAATTAACAAGATTATTGATAAACGGAACATACCATGCCGGAACTAGAGCCCCACATGTAAATGAAGATACTGCAACAGACGTTTGATAAACTGACATGGGACAAGGAAGAAGAGAACAATCAATGAAACAGTACATATAAAATTAATGACAGCACATCCTATAGGAAATAATAAAATAAATAAAAGAGTAATGAAACAACAATGGAAGGGGTACCGTATTCCATTATCTTAGACCTCATGGCTGGGGACCTGCGAGCATCAAAATTCACAAGTAATCAGTTTAGTTGTATCAAATTGCTGAATACAAACATCATCGAGCTTAGAAACAAGGAATTGGGTTGAGCATAAGCAACTATCAATCAATGGAGATAATTGAATAACGACAGAGAATAAAGCAGCACATACATAAACGATCTTAATAGATGTTTATTTCTTCTGTTTCTCTTTCTCTTTCTCTTTGCTCCTTTCCTCCTTCAGCAAACCCTAGCAGATGTAAATTAGGGTTCGTTACATCCTCCCTTTTTTTTTTTTTTTTGTTTTTTTTTTTCAAGTACAGAGTAATATTTTCAGCACTAATAATTTTTTTTGCATTTAGTCTCTTAAGTAATATTTTGTGACAATTTGGTCCCTCAACTAACATTTTGTGGCAATTTGCCCCCTCGGCAATTTACAGCCGTTAAAAGTGACGGGAAAAGTTATTTTAATTAAATATAAACCCCATGTTTGGGCCATGTTTGGCAACAACTCTAAAATTAAAATTAAATATTTATGAAACTCTAAAATCTAAAATTAAATATTTAGCAAAATAACCTCAGCAATTGCAATTGGCAAGAATTGGACAACTTTTACCAATCACAACTTTTTGTGATTTAATTACATAGAAAGAAGCTATCAAACAGTCCACAAGGTGTACTTTTGAGCTCTTTGATAGATTTTTATCTTTTGTTGAGCTCTGCTAAAAGTGTGTTATATCTCCTAATGATTTTTTTATGTCTAATAAAACTCGCTTTTTATTGACCAAAAAATAAAACTAGGAACATAGTGAAAATGTCTAACGACAAGGGGTGTATATGTAATTAAAATAATTGCTCCCATCAATTAAAAGTGACGGAGGGGGCAAACTGCCACAAAATGTTAGTTGCGAGACCAAAATGTGGAAAAAAAAATTTATTTAGTGATCAAAGTGCAAAACAAGGTATAGTTTAAGGGTGCAAAATATATTTTACCCTTAATTTTAGAGTGGTTCTATTGATACCCACCTACTTTAATCTCTACACTCATTTACTCTTTACACTCACCACTCTAACTTAAATAAAAATAATTTACTCTTTACATCCAACTTCATTCCAAAACAGCCCTACTTTTGAAAACCCTCACTATTTCTTATTACTTTCTACACCCACCATCTCCCTTCTCTCACTTCAATTCAAATATGTAAGTAAATCTGGGTATTAAATACATGCATATACCCATTTGTGCTCTTAGTTATGAATATGTACGAACATACGCATATATATATATGTGTGTGTGTGTGTGTGTGTGTTAGATATACAGATATAGCCAATTGCACACATTCATATACTATATATATCTATATACATAAATCATTCAATCCAAGTAACATTTTACATAATCTCTCTCCACAATTAACCAATAACAAAATCATCACATCCAAACTAACCATGGTTGGTTGCACTTGTTTTCCAAGAATTTACGTTTGGTGCAGCAAAGTCCTTCAATGGGTGAATGAAACAAATGAACTCACTAAATGTGTTATTGGGATTCGTTGAAAGAAATTATTTCAGTCATCCATTTATAGTTTGATTTGTACATAGAAAATATGTATTATCTATATTCTATATATATATATATTCAAAGATGTTACTAAGAGGTATTGATAAGTTAGAATTTGTTGAAGTAGGTGGGTGTAGAGAGTAATCTATTTATAAAAATTTCTACTAATTTGTCCTTATATGTCATTTTGTTTAGGACTATAGTTGGAATGACGATATTTTATTAAATGATAGGTGTAGAAAGCAAAGTATGTGGGTGTTAATAGAACCACTCATATATTTATTAGCCAGGAGTGTTGAGTTATTTTCTTCATCAACATAGTAACAATAAAAGATAAAAATAAAACCTTAGGCCCTCGTGCAAGTGAGCATAGCCCAAGTGGCAAAGGATTAGCACAAAAACGTGCTTTGCATGTGCCAATTGGAAACTTTGTTTAAATTAGAATCATACTGTAATTCACAAATTTGAATTTACAATTTGGTTCTCAAATATTTTGATAAGAGCAACGTGGTACACCTGATAAAGCTATTTGGGATCTATTTGGGATCCAAAATCTAGAATGCATAGCATTACTCTTTTGATAAATGTATCACTTAAAGCAGTTTTTAATGTAAATGCAGTGATCCTTATTATATTAGAGAAAAGCTCTGCTTTCCAAATTTTTTATCCCAAAAATGGTCCCGAACACATGTAACAGTTTGACCAACTCCAATAATAGCATGTCCACGTCAACATTCTACAATCAAAATTAAGTGGTCCACTGCTACATGTTTTGAGAACCACTCTTGGAATACAAAATTGGATAGCATATCATAATTCTTATGCTTATTACATGTGGTGCAAGATCAAAACATTTGGGAACTAAAATTTGGAATCAAATTTGGGAGTATTTGAATTAATAAATTGGATAAAGATGATAATATACAATCAAACATACTGTAAGTTGTGTCCTTCTTCATGGGAGTTTGGTCCCTCTTAATGAGGGTTTTCTCTGTCCCTCTTCATGAAGGTTTTCTTGTCTCTCGTTGTAATACCCTATAATTTCATTATACTTTGGTATTTCTGAATATATAAATAAAGACCTTTTGATTTATTCTTGTCTTTGTTGAATTTTGAGCCACAATCGATTGGCCTTTATACCAATCGATTGCCATCTTTTGAACCTCAATCGATTGCCATCTTTACCAATTGATTGCCATGTTGTCGACCTAAATTCATTACGTGGCACTATCTTAATCAACTGCCATCTTTCTCAATCGATTGCCTTGAAATATCTTATGCCAATCGATTGCCATCTGCATATATTATTTTTCAACTTTGCTTCGTGTTTTGACGTGTGGCACTCTTCCCTCTCTATATATACTTGTTCATTTCGTCCCTTGGGACTGTTTTTACTGTCTAGGGAGAGAGAGAGATCATTGTTATATATATATACACTCAAACATACATATTTTTATATATACATACATACATATATACATACCTACCCACACACAAAAGCAAAAAAGAAGAGAAGGAGAAGGAAAAAAGGACAGAAAGAAGAAGAAAGAAGGAGATAGAGAAAAGAGACTGAGACAGAGAGAAGGAGAAGAGAGAGGAGAGAGAAATCTTTGAGTAAGCTCTACGCAAGCCAAACACATCCTTGGTGAGTCCAACTCACTTGGTTACCTTTATATGATGTTTTTATAAGTTTTAGTTGAGGTTAGACGTAGTTAATACGGCCTAAGGATATTATATATGCTGGACTATTTTCTCACTGGAGAAGATGAAGTTCCAATCAATTGGCTTTTATACCAGTTGATTGTTATCAGGTTGGACCCAATCGATTGGATAGTTTTCCAATCGATTGCCATTGGTAGTTTCCCAATCGATTGCCATTGGTAGTTTCCCAATCGATTACCATTGTTAGTTTCCCAATCAATTGCCAAAGTTTGCAATCGATTGACATCATTTTGGATCCAATCGATTGTAAAGTGTCCCAATCGATTGTTGCTTGGTTTATCTCAATCGATTGGACCCTGTCCTAATCGACAATCAATTGGCAATTACAGAACATAGATTGTTTCTTTGGGTTATAGTAAGGGATAATGTGATGCTATATTGGAATAATATGCATGTTGAATAATGGACTAATGCATTAAATAGTGGAACCATATGCATGATAAGATTAAAACGTTGTTAATTAGAGTAAGAAGCCGACGTGCATGGTAGTGGGTCTATCGACTACAGAGGTCGATGCTATTTATGTTTGTACGCGGGAATGCGATCGCGTAGATCGTATGATGTCATGTGTGGGATATGGATAAGCTGAGACTACGTGTCAGGCATAAGTGATGTGAGATGGGACTACGTGTCAGGCTGAAACACTGTATTATATCAAAGGGCGTGTTGGTCGTAATATATCAAAGGGCGTGTTGGTCGTAATATATCAAAGGGCGTGTTGGCCGTAATGTATCAATGGGCATGTTGGTCGTAATGTATCGAAAGGCGTGTTGGATGTAACGTATCAGGGCTATTTTGCCGTAAATATGGGACTACGTGTCTGTTTTATGTATAAGAGAATTTGGACTTCATGTGTAACACCTTGTATTTTATTTTCATTCAATAAATGAACATTTTATTTTATGTTCTATTAATAAATATTTATTTGGGGTCAAATCGTAATTTTTATAAATGGATTTGAAATTGTAACTATACTTTTATTACAACCCAGAATTTATTTCTTACGTTAATAGTATTTTTCTATATTTTTTATTTCAACAGTAAAATACTTGTTATTATTTTAATCTGCGTTTATACCGCGTCTTGGGTGTGGGAGCACGTGAGCTCACCACACCGGATGATTTTCCACTTGTTGCTTGGAGCCCAAATATTTTTTCTCTATAAATGCATCAGTGTATTCTCTCAATCTCTCACAATTCACTAATCTCTCTCTCTACAAACTCTCAAATTCTCCCAAACTCTCTCAATTTCTCTCTTACTCTCCCTAGAGAATACACACACACACACATACAGGATATATATATAGTCATATACATAGATACATACATATCAAGAGAGGAAGAACAGGAATTTCATAGACAACGGAATTCACGGCGGAATTCTCGGTACTGAAATTTTGTCCAAATTCTCTGTGAGTATTATAAACTCACTCCCACTGTATATATATGTATATTTCTATAGATATAGTTATGTATATATGTATATACATGAAAACACCATGGGAGCTTGAAAAGTGGAGTTTTGTGAAACTCAACCAAAATAAATTCCGTGAATTGAAAATGAAATATCATAGTCCCAATAAGCTGTGGTTCGAATACTACGACTTAATTCATTCGTATCGCGATGTATTGTTGATTTAAAGTTTTGACATCCTTACTTTAATTGCAAATTTTGAAAGATACAATCCGTATTCGTTTAATCTGATCGCGTATTCTTAATCTACGCAGAAAACCGAAGAGATCCATATATTACACGACATATTTAATACAGAATTTAGAAATGATTCTATATCAATTTTGAAAGTCGAAAACAGGGGAAAACGAAGAAGATGAGGAAACTGCTTCATCTCGCGCGCACGACTCAATCGCGCGACTTGGGCAGATTTGGGCAAAAAGGAATTTTCAACAGATTTCAGAAAAAGAGCTTGATCGCTCACGCGACCCGCTCGCGCAATAGGGTAGTTTGGACAGTTTGTTTATTTTTGTATAAGGGACTATTTGGAAAAGGTTTTGAACATTTTTAAGGAACTGTTTGATAGATTTACTATTTTAAAGGCTTACGTTTAAGAACTGGCTTAATAAGAACGTTTCAGACTGAGTTTCATGTTCGTACGATATTCAGATTTGTGATTAATAACTGATGCTATGATTCATGGACATTGACATGCATGGTAGGGTCAATGTTGAGTCGACATGCATGGTGTGTGAGAAAGCGTGAAAAGAGTAGAGAGTGGCGGCCTTGCGTACGACTCTAATATCGAGCGGATATTATTCCTGGTATTTGAGGCGACGATGTTGTGCAACCCAGATCGAATATTATTCCTGGTATCTGAGGCGGCAGTGTGCGACTTGGATATCGATCGGATATTATTCCTGGTATCAAAGGTGACGATGTACTGTGAGACCCAGATATTGATCGGATATTATTCCTGACATCTGAGGCGACTGTGAAGTTTGCGACTTGGATATCGATCGGATATTATTCCTGGTATCTAAGGCGATGATGTATTGTGTGACTCAGATATCGATCGGATATTATTCTTGGTATCTGAGGCTACTATGTAGTGTGTGACCCAGATGCTGATCGGATATTATTCCTGGTATTTGAGGTAATGGTATGTTTGAATCGAGTTTCTCGAGAGAAAGGAGTCGGAAAGATGAGATGATGCATTGTCATGCATGATCACATAGTTATTGTTTACTGCATCCCCATCTGACTCTTGTTGAAGTTGTTACCTTGATTCATTGATTTGTACCATTGTTTACATGCTTATATATACATTGCGAGCATACGTTTATTTTGCTCACCAGCTTGCATAAGCTGACGGCGTTGATGTGTCCTGGACTCTATGTCTAGATTTTCTAGGTCAGGAGCAACTAAAGTATTTTGACTATGCTAGTTAGCGACCGGAGGGTGTCCAGAAGAACTGTTCTACCTTTACTTATGTTTTTACCCTTCAGAGATGTAATAAACTCGACATTAGGATTTGAATAAGGGCGGTTTGTGCTTAAGACTACGACTATTGTAATAGTTTAGTAAGTTTTATTTTGGAGCTTATGTTTATTAGTATCCTTTTCTTTAGAAATGATATTTAAGTTATTTGTTGCAGGGACAATTGGTTACTCTCACTTGTCACGACCTACGAGTCCATAAAGGAAATTAAATGCTTTCCTGAATTTATGCTACATCGGGATGTGACATGCTTTTTGGTATCAGAGCTAGGTTATGGCTCAACCAATTGTCCCAGACATATAGGATTTCCCATTAAAATAGAATTAAGATAAGATAGTTTGACTTCATTCTATTTTCGTCGCTTTCGATTGTTGTGACCTTTCTTATCTGGAGTTTGACTGAATTCTGTTGATCAATGATTAGGTACCTTTCTCTTGAAGTATGGCTGATAGAAGGAATCGCAAGCCTCGTCCCGCTGCTATTGAAGCTGCACCCCAAGTTGCAGATCTAACTGGGATGCTTGTGGCTTTTATAAGACGATTGGAAAGGGTTAGTGATCAGAACATAGGGAACAATATCCGAAATGGGAATCATAACGGGAATGAGAGGTAATCCCACCAGACTGGGGACAAGCTTCTCAAAGAAATTTGTGCTCTGTGACCTAAGTATTTTGCTAGGACCGATGAACCTTGGCAAGCGAAACAGTGGCTACATCAAATGGATCGTATCTTTGAGACCATAGAATGAACTGATATGGAAAAGAAGCGTCTGGCAATATTTCAGTTATCATATGCTGCGGTAGATTGGTAGGATGCTGAAAAGACAACTATTAAGGAAGAAGCCACAAGGGGAATGCCATGGGTGGTGTTCAAGGACAGATTTCTGGAGAAGTATTTCCCTGAAGAAGAGAAAGATAAGAGAGAGAAAGAATTCTTGGAATTGACACAAGGAAATCTAACTATCCGAGAGTATACTACTCGATTTGAGCGTTTGTCCTGCTTTGCTCCACATATGGTGGACACACCCAAGAAGAAAATCAAGAAATACCACCGGGTTCTTAACTTGTCTCTCCGACATCTGACTATGGGGCAACTGAATCAGTCATTTGAGGCTCTAGTAAGATTGGCTACATGATTGGAGAGTGATGGTTGTTGGAATCCGAAAATATTTGGAAATCGACCTCTGTAGAAAGGCTATTTCGGATAAAAACCTATGAACCCTCAGGGACAGAAAAGGACTTGGGATGGAGGGAAGAAACCTCAGCACACACAGGCAGTACAACAGAATCCGCCTTGAGCAATAGAAGGAAACAACAACAATAACTGCTTCAATTGTGGTGTTCCCGGTCACCGAGCTAAAGATTGCAGAGTACCTAGGCATGCTGATCGTCCGGGAGTTTAGGTAGCAGGGTTGAAAGATACATGGTTGGACTCAATGAGGCTGATGTTTTGATGGTTTGGTAGAGGATTTTGAGTGACATGGGGCTGCTTTAGAGGTGGCTCGATGATATTTTGGTCAATGAGGTCTTGGATATCATGGCAGAGGCGCATGAAATCATCGGTGTTATGGCCAGGGGATTGGTGGTAGGTGCATCTTTTGGACATGTCACAGCTCGGCGGGAGCGGGGTATTTCGAGGCTGGAGTAATTGGAGGTGGCCTTTTTTAAGGAGGCGATCTAAGGCTGAGGAGAGGGGGATTTCTAATTTGGCGAAGTTGCGAGGAGGCTTCTTAGGGAAAGAGCGATTGGAGGAATTAGCTTGGTTGAGAGGTTGGTATGGCCTAGGAGGGTAAGCCATAGGTTGACTGCTAAGGGCATTGACATCCGGAGGATTGCGGGAGTAGTTGGGCCTTTTTGACTGACTCGGAGGCTCTTCTTTTTTGATCTTTCCTTCCCTTATGGCATCTTCAATTCGAGTCCCAACTTCAAACAACTCTTCGAAAGTGGAGATGGACTGATAAAACAATATTTCATGGTAGAGCAGTTGCAGATTCCGGATTAGCATCCTCACCTGTTCCTTTTTAATCGGCCGGTGGGTCATCTGGGCCACTTTGTTCCTCTATCTGCTCAGAAACGCAGCGAAGGATTCATTGTTGTTCTGTTGAGTAGTTTCCAAATCCCTGATAGTGACGTCAAGTTCTTGGTTATAAGAGTAGTGATCAACGAATACCCGAACTATGTCTTCCCATGCCCGAGTTTTGGAAGCTTCTAAGGTAAGGAACTATAATAGTGCAGACTTCGTGAGAGTTTGTGGGAATAGCATTGTGAGGTGCTCGTGGGTACAGCCCATAGATTGGAAGATACTCATACATAGCTTTACATGGCTCTTTGGATTTTCGATCCCATCGAAACGGTCAATGGCAGGCATCTTGAAGTTTTCTGGTAGCTTCAGCTTAACAGGTTCAAAAAGGCCTTCCAAGTCCATCATGTAATCATCAATCCCTTTGTTTTTCCTCAGTACACTTTCCAGCTTGTCAACCTTATCCATTTTCTCTTGGAGCTTCTTCTCATATACAAACAGTGGGACCCCTTGAAGCCAGTCTTCCTCCCCGTTATTCTCATGTGGGGGCGGTTCAAACCCCAGTGGTGGAAACCCAAGCGGAGGTTGTGGCCGCTGCTACTTCAATTCTTCCATGAACTTCAGAACTTGGGCTAGGCTGTCAGACTGCTGGCTTATGGTTGCCCCCAACTCGATGACCTTGTTTTCTAACTTTTCTCGATTCATGCTAAAGTAAGTTGTTGGACCGATTCTGACCAAATGATGATCTGAACTCCTGACCCACGACGAGGATCCCAACTGCTGACTTCGGGAATCTATACTGACCTGACAGATTTTGAGAGGACTAGATCAGATTTTGACAGTGATGACCTTAGATAGACAAAGACAATGATGTTTAACAAACGTGGACTGACTTGTGTAAGAATGGTCGAGACAGTGCGTGTAGATTGATGGGAATGGTGTATGCAAATGAGACAAGCACGCGGATGTAAGCCCTAATCTATATGATGCTCCTATTTCTAACAAATATTAGTTAAACAATTAAGGTCCTAACCATATAGAGTGTGCCAACCTTACTTTCCAGTACGATCACCAAGGGATAACAGGGGTTTCCAGGGTTCTATGGAGGCTTCTAGGAGAGACTGGGCATTTTTGGTTGATTTGGACAGTTTCTGGGAGAAACTGGGATATAGTTTCTGGCATTTCTGGAAAATTTGAGTAGAGTTTCTGGGAGAAACTGGTTAATATGGTTATGTTGGGAATATGCCCTCAAACCAGTTAGTTGGACAATGGAAAATCATAATGTATTTATGCATGTTAGTTCATGAGATGAATATTAGACTGGAATCCTTAAACAACATTGTATGTGGTTCATTTGTGTATGTGATTACACATGTGAGATATGAATCACAAATCCTTGTTATTTCAAATAAGTCACAGTGGATGATAAGTCTGGATAACTTATCAGGTATACACTGTAGCATGATTAACATCTACGGGGTAGAATGATGAATCTCATTCATAAGAGTCTTTGACTCTTGGTTAATATGCTAGTGCACTCGGTGCATTGACGGACCTGAGTTAAACCTATTGACACCTAAACGCTGTCACCGTCAATAGGAACTCAAAACTTGTATAGGGATACATGTCCTTAATCCTGAGACAGTTATGGACGCAAGTTGTATGCTTGGTTGCTTTGACTTACCAATCAGTGAGGTCTTGCAAGATCAACACCTGGGTATCTTGGGTAAATCAAGTATGCAACGTTGGGAACATATATTGTCAAGATGGAATTCTACCCTCTTCAATAAAACGAAGAGTAAGTATTCCCTCGAGAATGTCACTAGGAGTGATTACTGAGAGCTGGCCAGCCTTGTCAACAAAGTGTTATTGTTGACATGTTTAGTAATCCAAGAGTAGTGAATGATACTTGAGGAATATAAGATGTACTATCTATTGGGTCGACAGTATCTTAAGACATACATCCCAATGATAGATACGAATACTGCCTGGTAGAGGGACATGCGTATCATATTATACAAGTCTAGTAATCACTTATGTATGTGTGATTATGTTCTTATGCACTGGAGTGCAATTATCATTTTATAGTGGCATTAATGATAATTGATTAATTATTGATTCCTTAGTCAAGAGTACTGACTAGATGGAATAATAATTAATCGGAGCCAGTAATTAAGAACCTAGGAGGTCCCACTCTTAGCTCCGCCAGAATGCTTGGAAAGGCAAATGAGAATGCTGTCAAGACTGGTTCGATCGATCGAAGTTGTTTCGATCGATTGAAGTCTAGACAGGTTCGATCGATCGAACGAGGTTCGATCGATCGACAGTTCGATCGATCGAAGTCACTTCGATCGATTGAAAGTAAGGTCGGTTCTGGGAATCTATAAATAGGGCAGCTTCGTCCAGAAATATAAGATCATCGTTTTTAACGTACCAGTTGCTGCAGAACCTGTTTAGAGTTCCCAAACCTTCCCTATTCTCACTATTAGGGTTCCCACCAACCCTAGCCACTCTGGGAGCATTCGAGGAGACATAAGGGTGAAGATTTCCTAGAGGTTGCTGCTGCACACACAAGGAGAAGGACAAAAATCAGAATTGGGTTCAAGACCTAAGGTATAGAATCTTCTCCATCTTGTTATGCGCATCTATGGAGTTAATAAGTAGTAGATCCAAGGCTACCAATAAAAGTTTTGAACTTTGTTTTCCGCTGCGCGTTTAGATTTAATTTTAAACCTGTTTTTCCTACAATTGGTATCAGAGCCTCGCTTGTTTGGATCTATAGATGCGTTTTGGAACACTAGTTTTGATTTGCATGTTAAATTTAGGACTGTTTTCAAAACTGCATCGTCACAGATCCGTTTCTGTAGTGTTTATGCAGCAGAATACAAATCTGTGATTGCATTGGATGCAAGGTGGGTTCGATCGATCGAAGTAGTCTCGATCGATCGAACATCATCTGTTCTCAAGCGTTCGAACTAGTTTCGATCGATCGAACTTTGGTTCTGTTCGATCGATCGAATGTTGGTCGATCGATCGAGACTGCTCTTTTGTCCAGGTGTTCAGTTTACAGATTTAAAGGTTTTAAAACATTTACTTTAAATTTTTATTTATTCTATAAGTTTTTTAAAACATTCTGTGAAACTGAAAGTTCAATCGATTGAACTATGTTCAATCGATCGAAGGTTCAATCGATCGAACCTTTTCGATCGATCGAAGTGTGACAGAGCAGTGATGCTGTTTTAAGTTCTAATTCAGTATGTAAAGAGTTTATATACTGTGTGAATCAATTAGGGGTTCCAATGGTACATATATTTGTTATATATATGCGTGGTTGTGCGTGTGACTAACCCTTTTGCAGCAAGCTTAGTCCGCTATCTCCCATGGCACCAAGACTTTTAAATTTTGTATTTAATTGTTGGTTTGGATTTAAGGCTTATGTAAAGGGCGCTGCGACTTCAATCCTATGAAAAGGAAAGTCGCACCGGTTTCCCTAGCCTTTTATTTTATTGTTGTTATTTCTATTTCTAGATAAATTGTAAGCTTCCAGAGAAGTATAGGACCAATGTAATAGAATTAGAAAATCCATGAAGATGGAGGAGCAAGCCGTTGTCCATGAAGATGGAGTTGGAGGCAATCAAACCAAGAAGAAGGTTCTATGGAGATAGAGTCATGGGAGATAGAGGCATTGTTGAATGCTTTTATTTCATTTTAGTTTTTGTTTTATGTGCTTAGTTGTGATTGGAATTTTATATATTGTTACTACTTGCATGCACGTAAAACAGGTTTTCTAAAATGAAATTCAAAAACCTTTTTTCAACACATTAGCAAACACTTGATGTTTATGGGCAATGTGAAGAAATTTTTTTTTCAAATTGAAAAATTCCTATTAGTTCATTGTAAGTATGAGAATTACTCTGTGTCACCCAGCCATGGGTGATCATTCCATACGGAGGGTATTTCTTATTGATTACTAGATATGAACTTCTTATAAAAATCTAGTGGGAGAGGGACTTATTTTATAACTCCCACGGTCTTCCATAAACGGTTCATTGTAAGGTGGGTAGTATATTCTGTGTCACCCAGCCATGGGTGATCATTCCATACGGAGGATAGACTATTCATTGGTTACTAGATATGAACTTCCTTTGGATAGAATCAATGAGACGCGTTAGAGGGTGACCACTACACTGAGGCACTACTTGAGGCGGTTGTCATTGGATTCTAGTTAATGGTAAACACTAGCTAAGCTATGGGTAAGGGATTCCACACGGAGCATTATCCAGAAACTTAGAGACCAAAAGTTCAGGAGTCATGAATTGTTTTGTAAGAGTTGCATGACATTCATGATGGGTTTCCCAACCAGGCTATGAGGTTATGATCACCACACGGAGACTTAATTTCATAGGCTTGACATCCTGAAGACAATTAATGAGTTGGTTAAGGGAATTCCAATGTATCATATAAATTGTCATATTCATGATTTCCATATTGTAATTCTGTTACATTATTTGTATTTCAGATTCATAATGTCTAGCCCACTTGCTATAACCATGATCCAGAATAAGCTAATTGGAAATAACTACGTTGAATGGAAACTGGAACTGGATGAATTGTTAACTGCTAATGGATGTAAATACGTTCTTACCATTCCCTGTCCACCTATTCCATACCATGACACCCCAACTGATCTTGCGGATCAATATTGGCAGTGGATAAGATTTGATGGTATAGCTCGCTCTAGCATCTTAGACTCTTTGTCTGATGTGTTGAAGCAGCAACATCAACCTTTGAACACTGCCCGTGCTATAATATTGAACCTCGAGGAGATGTTTGGGGAACTGAGACGTACTGCAAGGCTTAGAGCCTTGGAGTTAGTCATGGACACCAGAATGTTGGAAGGAACTTCAATAAGAGAGCATGTTTTTAAAATGATTACTTATTTCAAAGTAATGGAAGTTCTTGGTTCCGACATTGATGGTGAGACTCAAGTTGACATAATCTTGCATTCGTTGCCTTCATCATTCACTCAATTTAAAAAGGTTTTTAAAATGAGTAAAACAGTTTTTTCAACAAGTGAGTTGATGAGCTCTCTTGAGGCAACGATGGATATAGTCAAAGAGGAGTCAAATGTTCAGAACATTGGAATGGCTTCATCTTCTGGAACTAAGCCTAAGAGCATAAGTTCAGAGAAGAAGAAGGCAAGACTTGGAAAGGGAAAGGCTGGTGCCGTGCCAAAAGGAAAGTGTTTCCATTGTGGCATGAGAGGGCATTGGAAAAGGAACTGTGTGGAATACTTGACTGCCAAAAGGCAAGGTACGATCCTTTCACTAGTTTTTGAAGTAAGTTGAAAAACTGATACTTCAACTACTATGAGCACTAATTCTATATTTTCTAAATTATATCTGTAATTGTTGCAGGGAATTGGAAAATAAGAATGTGCAGTGATTAGAAGATCTTGATTGCCTTTTGGGATCTGATGCAAGAGTTGCTATTAGATTAATAGTTTTATATTGTAATAAAACTTTGGAGTTATTACATGGATTTCAGTTTTGAATTAATGAATAATATTTATTCTTTTGATTTTGGTACTGAAATTCTTGATTAAAAGAAAGCGTTCTTTTATGTGATCTAAATAACTTGTCAAGCAAGTATCTCACCAATTTACTCTTGTTTCTCATATATTATCTAATGTAGTATTTAAATGACTCGTGGGTATTTTACCATCTAAAAGGATAGCACCCTCAACTAATTCTATGACTTTTGGTTTTGAGGTTAGATCATATTTAATCTAAATAGGATAAATGGGGAGTAAAGGATAGGATCCTAAACTCTTTCGGTTGCTAAGACCATTGCCTATTTGTCAATCCTATTTAGAGAGTAAATGTGATCAGATCATGTTAATCTAAATTAGGATAAATGGGGAGTAAAGGATTGGATCCTAAAACTTTTTTGGTTGTTGAAACCACTACCTGTTTGTCAATCCTATTTAGAGGCTAATATGATCAGGTGACTTTTCTTTTGAAAATCACACGACCAAGGACTTATTAGAATTAGGACATACTCATGTATGTAGGGCAATAAACATTAGAGTTGAAAAGTAGTTTCGACTACTTTGGATACTGATATACATTTACTTATTGCATCTTCATCCTCAATTTTGAAGAAATTCAAAAGTTTTGGAATGAAGAGTAATTGGTAAAAGAATATCATTACCTTTTGATTTGATCAAAATGGTGAGTATCTATCTAATGTATTTATTGTCCAAAGGAGATAAGAATGAGATTCTTTCTCGACAGTCTACACCTAGTGCGCCTCCACGGGATGGTGTAGCAGGTAGAAGGAACTATCTTCTTTTAGATATGACTGGGTCATGGGATGAGTTATTTAGAGTTACTACTATTCCTTGTTTTTCTCGATGGAACTACAATGTATATACTGGATCTTATTCAAAAGCAAATCTTTTCGATAGACATCCCCAAAGTTGTGAAAAGAATGCGACTTCTTTCTCATGGTAACTTTGGATAAGGATGTCTAGCACTTTGGTGTAAAGAAATGATGAGCCTTTTGAATCTAGATTAGAAGTATAATACTTTTGTAGTGTTTCCAGAGAAAACAAAAGTTGGTTGGAGACCAAATTTTGCAAAGGAAAGATAATATAAAAGAGTAAAGTAATTTATATCTTAAAGCAATCTATAAATCATCTAGAACTAAAATCTACTACCTCTTCATCCATTCCTACATTGGTACTTCATTGCAGTGGGAGAATTCTCAACATTGTTGAAATTCCCTGGTGCATTGAAGTTTTGTGATAAGGAAGCTCTGGTATGTGATTTGCATAAGTCTATGGACTAAAGCAATCATCCAGAGATAAGGACATCTGTTTTGACATATTGGTCAAAATACTTTGGATTCATCTAAAGTGTGGATGTAGCTTAAGTGGATGAAAGGATCCTTGCGCAAAGGAAGTGTGGTGGTGATTATGGTTCCATATATTGATGACATCTTTATCATTGCGATATGTTAAAGTAGTATCATCAATGATTAAGGTTGAGTTTCTACAGTATACTTGATATTTATGATCTCGGTGAGGCGAGCTATAATCTTATGATTTTTGCTCATTCAAGATCAGAAAGTTAAGATAATGAGATTGTCTCAAACTTCTATATCAGAAAGTTGCTGGCTAGATTCAACGTGGAACGTTTCGATAAAGGTTTTTCACCTTTGAACATAACCTATTGCTCTTTCAAGATTTGTATCTTGGGATACAAGATGAAAGAGATCACATGAAAGGTATATCATAAGCCTTCGCTATTGATAAACTTTGTATGTGATGTTAGATATGGATATCAGTTATACCGTTGAGGTTGTTCACAGATATCAGTCCAAATGAATGTTCAGTTTTCTGAACTATCATAAAGTATATATTCTCTAGGGCTTGAGAAAGAACTAGCGGATATATGCAGGGTGATGGTGTTTTGGACAATGTTCAAATTAGCTTTACTGGATACATGTCATGTGACGTCTTTTGTCTAGGGATATAGTATAACATGAAGATGTTTTACTATGGATTGTTTCAGTCGATGATCTTCAGTCCCTATGCAAAACCTTACGGGTTAAGGATTTTGACAAGTCACAGAGACTATGCTAGTGTTAGTACTAACGCTATATGGTTATGAGTGCAAGTGGGAGTTTGTTGGGAATATGCCCTCAAACCAGTTAGTTGGACAATGGAAAATCATAATGTATTTATGCATGTTAGTTCATGAGATGAATATTAGACTGGAATCCTTAAACAACATTGTATGTGGTTCATTTGTGTATGTGATTACACATGTGAGATATGAATCACAAATCCTTGTTATTTCAAATAAGTCACAGTGGATGATAAGTCTGGATAACTTATCAGGTATACACTGTAGCATGATTAACGTCTACGGGGTAGAATGATGAATCTCATTCATAAGAGTCTTTGACTCTTGGTTAATATGCTAGTGCACTCGGTGCATTGACGGACCTGAGTTAAACCTATTGACACCTAAACGCTGTCACCGTCAATAGGAACTCAAAACTTGTATAAGGATACATGTCCTTAATCCTGAGACAGTTATGGACGCAAGTTGTATGCTTGGTTGCTTTGACTTACCAATCAGTGAGGTCTTGCAAGATCAACACCTGGGTATCTTGGGTAAATCAAGTATGCAACGTTGGGAACATATATTGTCAAGATGGAATTCTACCCTCTTCAATAAAACGAAGAGTAAGTATTCCCTCGAGAATGTCACTAGGAGTGATTACTGAGAGCTGGCCAGCCTTGTCAACAAAGTGTTATTGTTGACATGTTTAGTAATCCAAGAGTAGTGAATGATACTTGAGGAATATAAGATGTACTATCTATTGGGTCGACAGTATCTTAAGACATACATCCCAATGATAGATACGAATACTGCCTGGTAGAGGGACATGCGTATCATATTATACAAGTCTAGTAATCACTTATGTATGTGTGATTATGTTCTTATGCACTGGAGTGCAATTATCATTTTATAGTGGCATTAATGATAATTGATTAATTATTGATTCCTTAGTCAAGAGTACTGACTAGATGGAATAATAATTAATCGGAGCCAGTAATTAAGAACCTAGGAGGTCCCACTCTTAGCTCCGCCAGAATGCTTGGAAAGGCAAATGAGAATGCTGTCAAGACTGGTTCGATCGATCGAAGTTGTTTCGATCGATTGAAGTCTAGACAGGTTCGATCGATCGAACGAGGTTCGATCGATCGACAGTTCGATCGATCGAAGTCACTTAGATCGATTGAAAGTAAGGTCGGTTCTGGGAATCTATAAATAGGGCAGCTTTGTCCAGAAATATAAGATCATCGTTTTTAACGTACCAGTTGCTGCAGAACCTGTTTAGAGTTCCCAAACCTTCCCTATTCTCACTATTAGGGTTCCCACCAACCCTAGCCACTCTGGGAGCATTCGAGGAGACATAAGGGTGAAGATTTCCTAGAGGTTGCTGCTGCACACACAAGGAGAAGGACAAAAATCAGAATTGGGTTCAAGACCTAAGGTATAGAATCTTCTCCATCTTGTTATGCGCATCTATGGAGTTAATAAGTAGTAGATCCAAGGCTACCAATAAAAGTTTTGAACTTTGTTTTCCGCTGCGCGTTTAGATTTAATTTTAAACCTGTTTTTCCTACAGGTTATATCTGGGATATCTGGGCAGAGTTTTTGGGAGAAATGGGTTAATATGGTTATATCTGGGATATCTAGACAGAGTTTCTGGGAGAAACTGGTTAATATGGTTATATCTGGGATATCTGGACAGAGTTTCTGGGAGAAACTGGTTAATATGTGGTGATAGTGATCATACTGTCTAGCAGGTTTTCATACTCCTATGTCTTAAGACCGACAAACAAGGTTTGCGGTGTATATCTTTGTGAGCATGGAGCAGACATCCTTGTCATGGTGCCTAGGTAGGTTAACTCAATGTGATCACATGTGAGTGATTGCCTTGGGAATCATAAGAAAGAGGTTCTGCCTCAGGCCACATAAGCGTCTACACCGCTCAGGTAATCCCATCAGGGCATACAGCAGTTATATCACATTGTCCTATCTGAAAAGATAAATGAACAGTCCTATGAAAGGTTCTACAGGAATCTATATGCAAAGGCTGGGATTAGTCAAAGAGGGTCTGTTGACGAGAGTTTCAATACACCGTCAGAGAGACAGTACGGAAGTGTTTACTCTTTTTGATATACCTTGGAAGGTACAGTATCAACGGTGACTTGTGCCCTGGCACAGGAAGACCTGAACAATGTCAGCGTCGCGTTTCAGACACAGTCAAAGGGGGAAAATGCAAAGTGCAATACGATGAACCAGACACAGTAAAAAAATGATTTTAAGGATGCTTCTTATGAGTCAAACCTCTATATTATTTTGTTTTAAAATAAAAAATCCCCAGCAGAGTCGCCAGATTGTGGACACGCGGGATTCCACCACTTTTTGTTTTTATTTGAAATTTGATTTTGATCAAAGAAAGAGAATGGATCTGTTGAAAACAGATACAGAGTCGCCACTTGGTCTTTAAGGAACTAAGAAACCTAATTTTGACTCACCCAAATGGATAAAGGGCACTGGCCATTCATAACCAAAGAACTTGGCTCGGGATTTTGGTACGAGAGAGGAAGGAGCCTTTGTCGCGACTAAAACACCCTCAACTCGCCCCGTCTTTCGACGGGCCTCAATTAGCATCCAAATAATCATCTTATACTATGAATGGTTCGAAAATTAATACTATGATAGTATATTACATCACATAAGAAAATTTGAAATGGAGGATCTAAAGATAAGATATCATTCATAAGATCTAAGTCAAATATCATACAATGTAAAGTGAAAAATCACACAAATAAACCTAGGAAAAATCATTTAATCATGTATCAAGTAATTAAGTTTCCCTAATCTAAAGGGGACATGAATTGTTCTTGAAACAAATAATCAAAGAAATCAAAATATGCTTAGCAAGCTAGTATGATGCATGTTAATCTTTGAGAAAAGAAGATCTCTCAATCCCCGGGACGGATGAAAAAGGAGGATTAGATCGAAGGGAAGCATGAACGTGTGATCATGATCATTCCTTATAACCTTCTTAGATTAGGACTCACAAAAGCCCCAAATCTTTGCATTGATGCAATGTATGTATCTAGAATGTGCCAAGGTTGTAATGTGCTTTGTGTTCATGGATTCCTAGAATGACTTAGAAGTCTAAAATGTGCATGAATGAATGGAATAAAATCATCATGAGATATGTACAAATGTAGTATGAACTACTTCCTAAGATATGAACTAATTTGGAGTGCATATAAACATCAAATCAAAGGGGGAAAGTAAAGTGTGCATGCTATGAATAGTGGACAGAACAGTAACACGATCTTTTGAAAATTGAAAATAGGAGTTAGGAATATTTTCAATACATGATTTTTTATGGAGATCTTCCTTATTGTGTATAGAACACAATCCAAATATCAAATCATTAATAACTATCACAGATTAAGAGAAATCATATAAACAATAGAGGTCACTCAGAAACAGAGTCCGTACTGTCAACTGAAATGTTAGAAAATCTTAGAAAATGAAAAAGAATGATCTAGAGACCCATATTATACAGAAAGTTCCCTAAGACATTGAAGTTTAAGGGAAAAATAAGTTAGGACCATGTGGATATCGCATTTTTCTTACCCACAGCTTTTTCTTTTAAAATTCCTTTAAATTTCAGAACAAATGAGTCGCCACTTAATTTTTAGAAGGAAAATTAAGAAACCATTTTAAAGCAACTGATCTTTTGCGAAACCAAAAATTAACTATATCCGGGGATTATGGAATGAGAAGGGAAGGAGCCCATCGGACTAAAACACCCCTTCTCATCCTATCTCGCGATAGGCCTCTACTCAACATCCTTTTAATTGAATTACTAATGGATATACGTATACATTACACAAAGATATCAAAATGGTGTAAAATTACCAATTTACAAAATATCATTCAAAAGCCACGTAATTCAAGTAGCAAGCAATATGATATGCAATAAAGAACAAGAGAACTTACCCGGGATCCAGCCGCGAATATTAAACGTGCAATGCATGCGATTAAATAAAACCTAGGAAAAGAGTCTCTAATCCACATATATATACATTTAAGGCAAAATCTTAATTCTAATGTGTCGCGCATAAAGGTCAAGAAAATCGATAAAATCAAGAAATTAAAATAAATTAAGAGGAGTTTAAGAAATCATACCTTAATAGCGCTACAAAACAAAGGGTTAGTCCACATGATATACAATATATAAAGTTGGATCTTAAATAACAATCCTAGACTTGTAGCTTAAATCTATCAAGTGTAATTAAATTTAAAGCAAACAAGTCCTAATTACAAGCATCAAACCACATGGATGAATATGTTCATGAACAAGAATAAATTATGAAATAATCAGTGATTTAGATCACTTAAACTTTGAATTCAAGCTTAACTAATCATTATTAAAACATGGTTTGAGCCCTAGGTCATAGAAAAGTCATTTAGACCATTATTTACAAAGTTGGTCAAATTTGTCATAAAAAATTTTGAAAATTGCAGAGAGCAGACCAAAACTTTAAGAAAATAAAAGGCATGCCTCCCGTGGTTTGATTTTGATGATTTTTGGACACAAGATGCCTCTGTGTGTCTAGTTTCCAAATCAAAAAGAAAATCAAAGTTTCAAAGGTTAGATCTCTGGGAAAAGGACAAACACCAGACATCACTCAGAGATGTACAACTCTCTATCCAGAGATTTTGTTTGATTTTTTAAAAATAGTAAAAAGATCAAAAATGCTTTGTTATTTTTAGGGTAGCTTCCTAACACATTAATCTACTTTGAAAAAATTATTTTGGGTCACAAATACTTGATTAAGGTTCTAATTTGCTTATTTTAAAAGGGTGTTGCTGTTCTGAAACTCTGGATAGATTGTAGTGACTTCACAAAACTCATGACCAAACCACTTTAAACATGAAATCTCCTTAAAACAAAAATTACAGTGGTAGAACTTTGAGTTAGTGACATTTTCCCGTTGGTTTCACTTGATTCCAACGGTTAGATTTCGAACCAAAAATCTTTGATCAAAAATAGTTTGTGAACTCACTGTTTTCATTTGTCAAGTTCAACTTTTATTTGTTAACCCCAACTATTAAACCATGAAGTTGGGTTTAATCCAAACCACTTCTCCTACCCTTTGATGGTCATTGGAGATCAAGACATGACTAAAAGTCATGAGTTTTCAAGGAATATAAGGAGACTCCATGAAAACTCAAGCTTAGAGGACCCAAACCATGGTAGGGGTTTGGAATCATCTACTTGTTCTTAATAAAATGATGATCAACTTTAAATCACATGTGAATCATAAGCTTACATGAGACTAAAAGATTAAACTCATGAGATTCAAGTGAGATATGGAAGATCCCCAAGAGTCTCAAGAGAAGAGCATAAACAAGAAAAAGAGAAAAAGAATCAAAGAACTAGCTCATGAACTTCAAGAGGATATAGAGAAGATCCCATGAAATTCCAAGTTAGAGAATCCAAGTCATGAATATGGACTTGGATCCATCTATTTGTTTACAAAAGTGAAGTGATGATCAAACTTTGACTCCCATGTGAAGCATAAGCTTACATGAGATTCAAAAAATCAAACTCAAGAGCTTTCAAGAGAGATATTGAAGATCTCCAAGAATCTCAAGAGAAAAGTATAAACAAAAAGAAGAAATGAAATCAAGAAAACTAAGAGAGCAAGTGCTCTAAATCCATAAAAAAAAACTAACAAGAGTAGAGTATCACCTCCAACTATCCTCAAACTTCTATATTTTGAAGATCTCCCATGCTCTTCTTTCAAGTTCTTCTCCCAATGTTCTCTCTTCTACCCAAATGTTCTTCTCTCAAAAGTTCTCCTAAATTCCTCTCAAATTCCCCCCAATATTCTTTTTTCTCTTGGTCCCCTTTTTCAATGAAGATACATTTTCTTATATAGACAAAAATGCCTAGGTAATTTCAGTGATTTCGGAGTAAAAAACAGCTATAAATACAACATTTGGTGGTATAATGCGTACTTTCTGAAGAAAAAAAAAAAAGCAGACTGCTGGAGCTAACGGCAGTCAGGAAACTTTCCGCGGCACTCGGGGAATGCCGAAACGGCACTTCGTGAGAGCCGCGGCGGCACTTACTGAGAGCCGCGCCACACTTACTGAGAGCCGCGCCAAATTATTGATTGTCGCGTTTATGTCAGCCTTACTTTATCAGTTTTTTGTTTTTATCCGCATACATATACGTATTGTACCACAAAATACAGACTTTAAAAGCAAACAGCAGTCAGAAAATGTTGGCGGCAGTTGATGAGTCTCGTAACGGCAGTTGGTGAGTGCCGCACGGCACTTATCGAGTGCCGCTAATACTTCCAAGTGCCGCGTTTTAGCAAATTTCCTCTTTTTCACCTTTTCTTTTCTTTCTTTTTCTTCTAAAAATTTATTTTTCCGAAAATAGTGTCTTATACCCAAATTTTCCTGAACACCTAGTATTTCTCTTTTCCTGTGCAAATTTTATCGCGATTGGAGAACTTTCTGAAGAATTTGGAATACTTCGAATCTTTCGGTCATTATCATCATTGGACTTGGAGGTGACACTCTCCTAAATTCGACGTTTGGTCAAAATTAGGGTGTCTACAGTTTGCCCCTCTTCGGTAGAACTTGTGGAGCAACGTGTTTCACAAGTGAATGTCGAAGCTTGTGTGAAGACAAGCCTTTGACCAAACTGTCGGATTTAGGTAAAAAAACAAAATGCGTTGCAAAAAAGAGAACATGCGCATGGCAGGGGTTCATGTTGGTCGTGCTCAACGGTGAGCTGCCTACGTATCCCATCAGGAATCAGACCAAGACGTAGTTCAGGTAAGGGTCAAACACATACAAGCGCAAATAGTCATACGGATGAATGCACCTATCTCATCGTGATGCACGTGCTCAAGCAATCTCGTGCTCCATATAATGTCTCAGCAACATATTTTTCTTTCTTAGTATCAAAAATGCACCCTATGCCATTCTACTTATGATGTCACTCTATTCTGGGAAAGTCACAACTGTCATAGATGCGCTTCCTATGCTTAATTCCCCGACATTCTTTAAGAGTCATCTA
Organism: Hydrangea macrophylla; assembly: GCA_033977485.1. Taxonomy (NCBI): domain Eukaryota; kingdom Viridiplantae; phylum Streptophyta; class Magnoliopsida; order Cornales; family Hydrangeaceae; genus Hydrangea; species Hydrangea macrophylla. Next base: position 77,181,815 of record CM066984.1, on the reverse strand, counting down.
ATCGACTAGAATGCGCTTCGCGCCTTATACCTTGGTGTCGAATTAGGAACTACGCTTTCCGAAAGACTGAGATGCGCTTCGGGCCTTATACTCCAGTGTCTTCCAAAAATCATCTGATCGACTGAGATGCGCTTTGCGCCTTATACCCTGGTGTCAAATCAGGAACCACGCTTTTTGAAAGACTGAGATGCGCTTCGCGCCTTATACTCTAGTGTCTTCCAAGAATCATCTGATCGACTGAGATGCGCTTCGTGCCTTATACCCTGATGTCAAATCAGGAACCACGCTTTTTGAAGACTGAGATGCGCTTCGCGCCTTATACTCCAGTGTCTTCCAAGAATCATCTGATCGACCGAGATGCGCTTCGCGCCTTATACTCTGGTGTCAAATCAGGAACTACGCTTTTTGAAAGACTGAGATGCACTTCGCGCTTTATACTCTAGTGTCTTCCAAGAATCATCTGATCGACTGAGATGCCCTTCGCGCCTTATACTCCGGTGTCGAATTAGGTAGCACGCTGAAAGACTGAGATGCGCTTCGCGCCTTATACTCCGGTGTCTTCCAAGAATCATATGATCGACTGAGATGCGCTTCGCGCCTTATACTCCGGTGTCGAGTGAGTTTGCTCTGAAAAATCCGCAGCCCTTCGGCCCCGTCAGATATGTTTTCTCACAATGATCCGCAACCCTTCGGCCTCGTCGAATATGTTTGCTCTGTATTCGGGGTCAATCAGACTCAAAATCATTTCAATTTTCTAGAACAGGAGTCAATTGGACTCGAATCGGGTTCTATTTCACAACAACGAGAGTCAATCAGACTCAAATCTAAAATTGGGAGTCGATCAGACTCAAAGAATTTCAAATTAAAAAACAGAGTCAATTAGACCCAATTCTATTCAAAGCTCTAAAATCTGGAGTCAATCAGACTCAAATGAATTTTTCTAGAATTAGGAGTCAATCAAACTCAATTCAATTCAATTTCTAAACTCGGGTGCTAAGTTAGACTTTCATGAATCTGGAGTCAGACGGACTTAATGATTTTAATTTCCGCAATCGGGAACCAATCAGTTTCAACTTAATTTAACATTAAAATCTAGTGATAGTTAGATCCATTTTAGCCCAAACTTTCAAAAGTTCGGAGTCGGTTAGACTCAAAGAATTTAATTCCAACAAAATTCGGAGTTAATCAGACTCACAAATTCAAAGGGAGTCACGTGGACCCAAAAATTCAATTTTCTTATACAAGGAGTCAATAGATTCACATTTTAAAGCAGAAGAGTCATTCGGCTCCATGGACCCACATTTCCTCAATAACGGAGTCGCTAGGACTCAAAAACTCGCATTTTACAACCACGGAGTTATTCGGACTCAAAATTTGTATTTTTTCGACAACAGAGTCACTCGGACTCAATGAAATTCGCGGAGTCACACAGACTCAACAAAAATTCACTTTTATACAAATGGAGTCACACGGACTCAAATAATTTCCTATTCAAAATAGAGGGTTAATTTATAACATTTCAAAAAAATTTTAATCAGAGTCAATTTTGACTCAACAAAGAAATTTCAATTTTCAAAATAAGGAGTTAAATCAGACTCAATTTATTTCAATCCCCAAAAATCGAGAGTCAAATTAGACTTCAATTTTATTCAATTCAATTCAATTTCTGAAATTAGGAGTCAATCAGTTCAATTCAGTTCATCGGAGTCGGTCAGACTCAATTTTATTCAAATTCTAAAATCAGAAGTTAGTAAGATTCAATTCAATTCAATTCAACTTTTCAAAATATGGAGTCAACCAGACTCATTTTAGTTTCATCTTCTAAAATTGGAATTCAATCAGACTTAAATAATTTCTATTTCACCAACTCAAAGAATTCATGTTTCACAAAATTGGAGTCAATCAGACTCAAAGAATTTTAGTTTCACAAAATTGGGAGTCAATCAGACTCAATTTAGTTCAAACTCATGAATCAGGAGTCAATTAGACTCAAACAAATTCAATTTCTCAAAATCCAGAGTTCAGAGTTGATTCAACTTGAAACAATTCCTATTTCCAAAGGGGAGTCGCACTAATTCACATTTTACAAAGGAGAGTCATATGATCTTGAAAATTTTCACATTTCTCAAACACGGATTCATACGGACTCAAAAATTCACATTCTATAAACACGAAGTCATACAGACTACAAAATTCATATTTTTTTTTTAAAATTCGGAGTCACGCGGACTCGAGAACTCAGTATTTTACATAAATGGAGTCCCACGAACCCAACAAATTCACATTTTTCACAAACGGAGTCACACGGACTCAACAAATTCACATTTTACGCAAAACGGAGTCACGCGGACTCAAAATTTCATATTTCACAAAGACGGAGTCACGCGGACTCGAAATTTCATTTCGTTATTCAAACGAAGTCACACGGACTCAAAAATTCATATATTCACAAAGACGGAGTCATGCGGACTCAAAATTTTATTTCTTTATTCAAACAAAGTCACACGGACTCAACAAATTCACTTTTTTACACAAACGGAGTCATACAGACCCAACAAACTTTACTTTTATACAAATGGGTAGTCCTCGGACTCAACGAAATGGTTTTAAAAAAATGGGTAGTCCTCGGACTCAAAGAAATGGTTTTAAAAGAAATGGGTAGTCCTCGGACTCAAAGAAATGGTTTTACAAAAATGGATAGTCCTCGGACTCAAAGAAATGATTTTACAAAAAATGGGTAGTCCTCAGACTCAAAGAATTGATTTTACAACAACAGGGAGTTCACGGACTCAAAGAAATGATTTTACAAAAATGGAGAGTCCTCGGACTTAAAGAATTGATTTTACAAAACGGGGAGTTCACGGACTCAAAGAAATGATTTTACAAAAACGGGGAGTCCTCGTACTTAAAGAATTGATTTTACAAAAACAGGGAGTCCACGGACTCAAAGAATTGATTTTACAAAACGGGGAGTCTTTGGACTCAAAGAATTTGAACGGAGCTAACGGGATCTGTGTTGTCCTAGTAGTCTCTTGAAAGCATGATTTTTTACACTTGCAGACCATTTGGAAGAAACTTAATGATTGTGTCAAAAGAGGAAAGTCACCTTTGCCCCTAGTCTTGGACCATTCTCATATTTCCACTTTTAGCATTGTGTTGTGATAGTGTTTAAAACTCCTGCTTGCATTGCTCGTGGGATGCTTATGGAGACTTTTCAAATCTTTATTCATCATCTTAAACCCACACATTTGAGACTATTATTGACTCATTAAAGGAGGATAGACCTGACAAAGCCAGTTACTCAAGCTGACTGACGAAAATTCTACATTCATTATGAATCAATGTGCTTTCATCGTGAATAATGTATCATCTCACCTTTCGTTTATTCATTATCTTACAAATGGTAGTACTTTGCTGATAAATCAAAATTTTTAAAACTTCCCCTTTATTGAATTCTTTGCCTATCTAGAGTATGCTTCAAATTAGTGCTTTAGCTTATAGAATAAAAGACACTCCATTTCAAAGTGTTTTAAAACAGACTTGGTGACTTGAGAACTTGCATTTGGCAAACAGAGTTTGCTCCTAGTTTGAAAGAGACTTGGGGCTCGCTTCTAGGGTAAACTGGGACTTTCGGCAAACGAAGTTTCCCCCTAATCTTAAGGGAAAATAGGCTCATCCCAAGGGCCTTGAGAACATGTTTGTACAGGATGCTTGCAATGCATTTACTCCCAGTTTAGAGGTAATCATCATGAATCTGATGGGCTGAAGGGTGATGTCCCAATGCTGATTGGCAAACTCTGTTTGCCCCTAGTTTGGCAATACATATGTGGCCCTAGGCAAATACAAGTTTGCTCCTAGTTTTAAAAGATCACAAGCACATGTGCAAAGGATTCAACTTATCCCCGAATAGGAATCAGATCCAAGGTAATATGGCCAAGGCCAGAAAGAGCACACCATATTATGACGATGGTGGTGACCAAACCAGATAGGTTGCCTACGTATCCCCGAGTGGGAATCAGGTCGAGCGTAGTTCAAGTACTCTGGAGGTCTTGACAGAATTAGGCTTCAAGAATTGGTGGGCTTTTCAAGCCATGTTGCCATTTAGGCCTAGGGAGTGCATGTCACTTGTGGTAGCCCTTGCGTAGCATGATGAACTACTTTTTCCTTTAATCTCTTTTCTCTTTTTTTTTCTTCTTTTTTATTTGACGGTTGATTCTTTAACCTTTTCACTAGCCATTTAATCTTTTACAACTCTCATCCTGTTTTATTCATATTCACAAAGCAATATCAGTCCTTCAAATCTTTGTTTTTTTCAAAGATATCTCTGCATTGTTTTAGGCTCACTTAGCATTTGAGCCTCTCACGAAAATTTTGAAGTTGACAAGTCTCTCTTTTTATTTTTAATTTCTTTTCTTTGTTTAGAACAACACCAAGCCTTGAGGTAATTCATGTGCTAATGATCTACTTTGAAGTGCTCAAGAATTCTCAATCTTATCTATTCTCTGCCTTTTCTTTTCTCTTTCCTTCCATGATTTTGACTGGCTAGGTTTAGGATTTTTGAAATCAACACGAATCTTATTTGTGCTCTAACTTTTGCCTAGGCACCCTTCCGGGTTTTCATCCTAGCGAGCTCTTTCTTCTTTTTCTTTTTCTTCTTCTCTTTTTTTTTTTTTTTTTGCTCTAATTTTTGCCTAGGCGCCCTTCCGGGTTTTCATCCTAGCGAGCTCTTTCTTTTCTCTTTTTTTGGAAGAAGAAGTTCATTAAAACATTTGGCTACCTTCAAGGACCAAGTTATGGCTTTGGACTGGTTGGGCTCATCTTTTAGGTTTGGTATTTGAGAAAAGGGGATGGTGAGCAAGCTTCAAGTTCCGAGTTCATCTTTTCAAGATTGACCAAGAGTATCTTTAAATTCTTAAAGTAAAGCTAATTAATTCTCTACTCTTCCTTGGTTTTGGCACAAAATTTGCTTTGATCGCTAGGGGATCATTTTCAATGCAAAGATTTATTAACAAAGCATTTTCCATGATCATTTGAAAAAGTGATTTTTTCTTTTTTTGCTTAATGATCCATTCATTCACGGCATAACACACTGAATCAAGCGAAATGAGATTTTATTCAACTAGTAGAGAAAGAGGATTACATCACTCGACTCGATAAGAAGAGACTTGAAAAATAAACTCGATAACCGACTGACTCAAAGACTTGACTGGACTTGACACTTGACTCCTACTTGGCATGACTAAATTACCAAACTAGACTTGACCCACCTTTGGTCTCAATTGGAGTGTCACAGATGATTTTCAATTTATCAGATTTCCAAGAGCATCCACATTTGCTTCAACAACAGTATTTCCAAACACTATCACCTCACTAATATCATTTGAACCTTCGGGTTCGCCACCCGTGTTTGCGGTAACTTTATCCATCCCTATGGCCAATTTCTCAATTAAGTGGCCCTTCTTCAAATTATTAGGCTTCACAAGCTAATCAACCTTAACATAATCCTTTTCATTATCTTCTCTCTTCTCACGCTTGAATCGCCAACCCAAACTGTTCTGGGTTTGATGCTATCTCGCCTACAGTCATGCTTCATTTTTTTTAATCAATTTTGATTGATTTCAAAAGAAAGTTCATCTTGTTATTATTTTTCATATTTTCTTTTACAAATGCTTAGTGAAATGTTCATGAACAGTTCATATGTCACACGGATGCAATGCATGTGTATGTGTGCCTATTCTATATGTCAAAGAAACAAAAAAACATAATCCTAACACATAAAACACATAAGCACATAAAATCCTCATTCATGTCAAATGCGCCAATTTCACCTCTCATTGTGATCCTCACTACCCTTTCAAAGGTCGGGTGTTCAAAATTTTTCGCAAAACATTTCTTAAAATGAAGAGATCTTTTAAAAACAATTCTCAAGGATTTTGAATGAGAATGTGAAAATATTTCTCAATAAAGATGATTGGATTGAAATTTTGCTTTGAAATTCATTTGAAGAGCATTTCTTCCAAAAACAATTCCCAAAATTTTCGATTTTTCCTTAGAAGATGATCATGTGAAAATATACCTTAACAAAGGTTAGTTTGGAGTTTTAATCAAAAAGTGAACTCCAAAGATTTTTTTTGAAAAAAAGCGATTGAAAATTTTTGGAATAAAGATGGAGAAAATTCGTTTGCTTTCAAAGATGGATTTAAAATTCTTTGGGTAGAAGAATCACATGATTGGATTATCACCGTACTTTTCATGAATTTGGATACATACAAGGCCAATGATGCCTAGCAAAACATGATACAAGAGATGTAATCTTATAATCAACATCTAACATATTCCCAAATGTCATGGGACATGAAGAGGAATTGCTCAAAAGTGATTAAGAGTTTACACATCCTATATCAAGTAAGTATCGTCATCATCTCAAGTAATCCCTTCCGGGCATACAACACTCCCTAGCACATAACCCTAATCAAGGATTCATTCCCTAAGACTTGAAAGGTTCTATAGAAGCTACCATGCAAAGGCTGGGTTTTGGTCAAATAAGGGACCCTTGACATACATCCGATAGGATGCTTCATATACCAAATCATGGTACGAGATCAAGGGTGTTCACACAGTCCCATGATGGCTTGACCGACCGGGTTGCCCCGAGCCTCCAAGGTCATAGTTCTGTGCAATCGACTGGCGAGACATGCAAGTGCAATGCAACGGGCTCACAAAAATTAATTAATTCGATTAAAAGGATGCTTTCAAGTCTAATCCTCGAATGAACCCAAAATCATAAATTATGGTCTGCGAAACCAGAGATTCTGGGTTCGATCCCCAACAGAGTCGCCAGATTGTGGATATCGCATTTTTCTTACCCACAACTTTTTCTTTTAAAATTCCTTTAAATTTCAGAACAAATGAGTCGCCACCTAATTTTTAGAAGGAAAATTAAGAAACCATTTTAAAGCAACTGATCTTTTGCGAAACCAAAGATTAACTAGGTCCGGGGATTATGAAATGAGAAGGGAAGGAGCCCATCAGACTAAAACACCCCTTCTCATCCTATCTCGCGATAGGTCTCTACTCAACATCCTTTTAATTGAATTACTAATCTAAGCATGCCCTCAACTAATGCATGGATATACGTATACATTACACAAACATGTAAAAATGGTGTGAAATTACCAATTTACAAAACATCATTCAAAAGCCACGTAATTCAAGTAGCAAGCAATATGATATGCAATAAAGAACAAGAGAACTTACCCGGGATCCAGCCGCGAATATTAAACGTGCAATGCATGCGATTAAATAAAACCTAGGAAAAGAGTCTCTAATCCACATATATACATTGAAGGAAAAATCTTAATTCTAATGTGTCGCGCATAAAGGTCAAGAAAATCGATAAAATCAAGAAATTAAAATAAATTAAGAGGAGTTTAAGAAATCATATCTTAATAGCGCTACAAAACAAAGGGTTAGTCCACATGATATACAATATATAAAGTTGGATCTTAAATAACAATCCTAGACTTCTAGCTTAAATCTATCAAGTGTAATTAAATCTAAAGCAAACAAGTCCTAATTACAAGCATCAAACCACATGGATAAATATGTTCATGAACAAGAATAAATTATGAAATAATCAGTGATTTAGATCACTTAAACTTTGAATTCAATCTTAACTAATCATTATTAAAACATGGTTTGAGCCCTAGGTCTTAGAAAAGTCATTTGGACCATTATTTACAAAGTTGGTCAAATTTGTCATAAAAAATTCTGAAAATTGCAGAGAGCAGACCAGAACTTTAAGAAAATAAAAAGCATGCCTCCCGTGGTTTGATTTTGATGAATTTTGGACACAAGATGCCGCTGTGAGTCTAGTTTCCAAATCAAAAATAAAATCTAAGTTTCAACGGTTAGATTTCTGGGAAAAGGACAAACACCAGACATCGTTTAGAGATGTACAACTCTCTGTCCAGAGATTTTGTTTGATTTTTTAAAAATAGTAAAAAGATCAGAAATGATTTGTTGTTTTTAGGGTAGCTTCCTAACACATTAATCTACTTAGAAAAAATTATTTTGGGTCACAAATACTTGATTAAGGTTCTGATTTGCTTATTTCAAAAGGGTATTGATGTTCTGAAACTCTGGACAGATTGTAGTGACTTCACAAAACTCATGACCAAACCACTTTAAACATGAAATCTCCTTAAAACAAAAATTACAGTGGTAGAACTTTGAGTTAATGACATTTTTCCGTTGGTTTCACTTGATTCCAACGGTTAGATTTCGAACCAAAAATCTTTGATCAAAAATAGTTTGTGAACTCACTGTTTTCATTTGTCAAGTTCAACTTTTATTTGTTAACCCCAACTATTAAACCATGAAGTTGGGTTTAATCCAAACCACTTCTCCTACCCTTTGATGGTCATTGGAGATCAAGACATGACTAAAAGTCATGAGTTTTCAAGGAATATAAGGAGACTCCATGAAAACTCAAGCTTAGAGGACCCAAACCATGGTAGGGGTTTGGAATCATCTACTTGTTCTTAATAAAATGATGATCAACTTTAAATCACATGTGAATCATAAGCTTACATGAGACTAAAAGATTATACTCATGAGATTCAAGTGAGATATGGAAGATCCCCAAGAGTCTCAAGAGAAGAGCATAAACAAGAAAAAGAGAAGAAGAATCAAAGAACTAGCTCATGAACTTCAAGAGAATATAGAGAAGATCTCATGAAATCCAAGTTAGAGAATCCAAGTCAGAGAATCCAAGTCATGAATATGGACTTGGATCCATCTATTTGTTTACAAAAGTGAAGTGATGATCAAACTTTGACTCCCATGTGAAGCATAAGCTTACATGAGATTCAAAAGATCAAACTCAAGAGCTTTCAAGAGAGATATTGAAGATCTCCAAGAATCTCAAGAGAAAAGTATAAACAAAAAGAAGAAATGAAATCAAGAAAACTAAGAGAGCAAGTGCTCTAAATCCATAAAAGAAAACTAACAAGAGTAGAGTATCACCTCCAACTATCCTCAAACTTCTATATTTTGAAGATCTCCCAAGCTCTTCTTTCAAGTTCTTCTCCCAATGTTCTCTCTTCTACCCAAATGTTCTTCTCTCAAAAGTTCTCCTAAATTTCTCTCAATTTCTCCCCAATATTCTTTTTTCTCTTAGTCCCCTTTTTCAATGAAGATACCTCTTCTTATATAGACAAAAATACCTAGGTAATTTCAGTGAATTCGGAGTAAAAAACAGCTGTAAATGCAGCATTTGGTGGTACAATGCGTACTTTCTGAAGAAAAAAAAAAGCAAACTGCTGGAGCTAACGGCAGTCAGGAAACTTTCTGCGGCACTCGGGTAATGCCGGAACGGCACTTCGTGAGAGCCGCGGCGGCACTCCATGACTGCCGCGTGACACTTACTGAGAGCCGCGCCAAATTATTGATTGTCGCGTTCATGTCAGCCTTACTTTATCAGTTTTTTGTTTTTATCCGCATACATATACGTTTTGTACCAAAAAATACGGACTTTAAAAGCAAACGACAGTCAGAAAATATTGGCGGCAGTTGATGAGTGCCATAACGGCAGTTGGTGAGTGCCGCAAGACACTTATCGAGTGCCGCTAATACTTCCAAGTGCTGCGTTTTAGCAAATTTCCTCTTTTCACCTTTTCTTTTCTTTCTTTTTCTTCTAAAAAGTTTATTTTTTCGAAAATAGTGTCTTATACCCGAATTTTCCTGAACACCTAGTATTTCTCTTTTCCTGTGCAAATACATGTTCTTAGGAGAAGTTTTTGAAGTTGTCTCCATAGAATCTAAATCTGATCCTGCCACATACAAAGAGGCAATGGCTGATGTTGATTCAGCTCATTGGGTTATAGCTATAAAGGCTGAATTGGAATCCATGGATTCTAATCAGGTCTGGAATCTTGTAGAGCTTCCAGCCAACATTAAACCCATTGGCTGTAAGTGGGTCTACAAGAGAAAAAGAGGATCTGATGGAAAGGTTGAGACCTTTAAGGCAAGGCTTATAGCAAAAGGTTATACTCAGAGGGAGGGCATTGACTATGAGGAAACCTTCTCGCCGGTGGCCATGCTCAAGTCCATCAGGATACTCTTATCCATTGCTGCATGCCTAGATTATGAGATCTGGCAGTTGGATGTCAAGACTGCATTCTTGAATGGCAATCTTGAGGAGGACATCTATATACAACAACCAAAAGGGACCATAGCTGGTCGGAAATGTAACTTGGTATGCAAGTTGCAAAAGTTCATTTATGGGCTTAAGCAGGCATCTAGGAGTTGGAACATCCGATTTGACCAAGCGGTCAAGTCGTTTGGTTTCATACAAAATCTGGATGAACCTTGTGTATACAAGAAGTGTGAAGGGAAAGTGGTGGCTTTTCTTGTGCTTTACGTTGACGACATTCTACTCATTAGAAATGATGTAGCCGCATTGTCAACGGTCAAGGTTTGGCTAGCTAGTACTTTCGATATGAAGGATCTAGGAGAGGAGAGCTATATTCTAGGAATAAAACTCTTTCGGTATCGTAAGCGAAAGATAATGGGATTATCTCAAGCTGGTTATTTCGATAAAGTGCTAACTAGGTTTTCAATGGATAATTCGAAGAAAAGTTTGTTACCTTTCAGGCATGGTTTAGCATTCTCCAAGGACCAGTGTCCTAAGATACAGGAGGAGAGGAATCGCATGTCAGGACTTCCCTACGCCTCGGCAGTGGGAAGTCTCATGTATGCGATGTTATGTACTAGACCAGATATCTACTATGCCGTAGGCATGGTCAGCAGATATCAATCGAATCCAGGTCCAGAGCACTGGACAACTGTTAAGCACATTCTTAAGTACTTGAGAAGGACTAAAGATTACATGCTTATATACGGCGGTAGTGAGTTAATTCCAATGGGATATACTGACTCAGACTTTATGTTAGATAAAGATTCGAGGAAGTCGACGGCCGGTCATCTCTTTACCTTGGGAGGTGGTGCTATTAGTTGGAGGAGCATTAAGCGGAATGCATTGCAGACTCAACTACAGAAGCTGAGTATGTGGCTGCTTGTGAAGCCGGAAAGGAAGCTGTTTGGCTCAAGAAGTTCCTTGTGGAGCTCGAGGTTGTACCAGCGTCGCTGTCTCCTATTACGCTTTATTGTGATAATAGTGGGGTAGTGGCTCAGTCCAAGGAGCCAAGGAACCACGGGAAAGGGAAGCACGTAGAGCGGAAATATCATCTTATCCGAGATATTGTTCAACGTGGAGATGTGACTGTCACCAAGATTACCACTACTGACAATCTTGCTGATCCGTTTACAAAGGCCTTGCCACAGAAGGTCTTTGATCGTCATCTAGATAGTCTAAGTCTCAGATGTAATCCTGTATGGTTGTGAGTACAAGTGGGAGTTTGTTGGGTTTGTGCCCTCAAACCATTACTTTATGTGGCATTGACATTTTAATATATGGATATCAGCTTTACATTTCATTGTGTATGTTCATTTCATGAGATGATTGTTAATCATCAAGTATCATAGTAAGTAATTCGTGTGTGTATGAGATACATACAAGTGAGATATGAATTACTATCCTTTGATACTTAGAACTTGTCACAGTGAATGATGAGACTGGATATCTCATCAGGTATACACTGTAGCATGATTGACTATCATTGGATAGAGTGATGAATCTCAATCACTAGAGTATAACTCTTAGTTGATATGCTAGTGCTTACAGTGCATTGATGGACCTGAGTTCTCCTATTGACACTCAATGCTGTCAAATAGTCAATAGGAACTCATAACTTGTATAAGGTACGTGTTCTCAATCTTGAGACGATTATGAACACAGACTGTGGATATGACTGCTTTGACTTATCAATCAGTGAGGTCTATAAAATATCAATACCTGGGTATCTTGGGTATGTCATGTTCATAGAGTTGTGAACATATATTGTCAAGATAGCATCTACCCTCTGATTCAGAGTAAGCATTCCATTGAGTATGTCACCAAGTTGATTACTGAGTACTGCAGTCTTATTGGTAAGAGTTATCAACATGTTTGGTAATCATGAAAGGTGAATGGGACTCAAGGAATTAAAGAAGTAATCATGATTCAGGCTGACAGTGACTGTTTATCCGACTACCTGAATATGATTGCGAATGATGACGGTAGAGGGACATTAGTACTACATACAAGTCTAGTTATCGCTTCGGATATGTTCTTTTGCGTTGGAGTTCAGTTATCGTTTCATAGTGGAGTAAACGTTAACTGATCAGTCAATTAATTTGCTAATCAAAGAGTTTGGTCATGGGAATTAATCAACTGATATGAGCTAACAATAAAGAGCCTAGGAGGTCCCACTCTTAGCTCCACTAGGATACTTGGAAAGACACTTTAGGAAGCTGTCAAGACAAGTTCGATCGATTGAAGTTAGTTCGATCGATCAAAGTCATGGCAGGTTCGATCGATCGATCGAGAATGGTTCGATCGATCAAATGTTCAATCGATCAAAGTCCTTCGATCGATTGAAGGTTAGGTCGGTATAGGGCAGCTGCATTCTGGAAAATGAGTTCGTCGTTTTTGAACATCAGAAGCTGCAGAAACTGTTTTAGAGCACCAAACCTTCTCCTTCCTTTCTATTAGAGATCCCACCATCTCTAGTCTCTCCGGGAAGCATCCGCAGGAGACATAAGGGTGAAGACTACCTAGTGGAGGCTGCTGCGTCACCAAGGAATAAGAAAATCAGAATTGGGTTCAAGACACTAAGGTATAACTCTTGTCCCCTCTTGTACGCATCTATGGAATCGACGAGTAGTAGATCCTGGGCTACCAATAAGTTTTTTATAACTTGACTTTGCCGCTGCGCGTTTAAACTTTTAATTTAAACCGTTTTTTCCATCACCTTGTTCACTAAAGCTTTAAATTATCTTTGAATTAGGCTATGCATTTTTTTGTTTTTTTGCAAGGGTTGTGGCTAGTGTTATAACACTAAGACATGCCGACAAAGAAGTAATTACTACTCTTAGCTATGTTGTTTTTATTTTTATTTTTTTTGTGTGTGTGTGTGTGCAAGGGTTGTGGCTAGTGTTGTAACACTAAGACATTTTCATTGAAGTAATTACAACTCTTTGCTGTGTATTTTTATTTTTTTGTTATACTTGTGGTTAGTGTTGTAACACTAAGAGTTTCTTTTTTTTTTAAACACGTTTCACCAACAATTCCATCAACATTTCTCTGGATATATATGCAATAACAATTCTACAAAAAAAAAAAGACTCATTAAATTGAACCAACCAGTCTATGAACATTTCCCTAGATATATATATATATATATATGCAATAACAATTCCACCAACTTAATGAATCATTGCATTTCACCAACAATTCCATCTCATGTCCTTACATTACAATATAAAACCAAGAAATATAACAATTCTACCAACAATTGGAACTAGTACATGACTATCCATATTACATTAGAAATCAATACAAATGGAAACTGTTTGGAATGCCGCATCGGCGAACGAAATTAAACTCCAGTTGTTCCTGCGGCAGAAAATACCAATATTAGTTTATTTAAATTTCAAAACACAATACAACAATTGTATATCAAAGTACTACCTCCAACCACGACATCCCCAATTTGCTCAGAACACATCGTCAAAGAAATCTACGAAATTATAAAATTGAATTAGTATAAATTAAAGAAAAATTTAAAAACAAAATTGCACCATATCAAAAATAATGTTACCTTCTTTCCTTTTAACTATTTTATCAACTGTAGATTGTTTCCTTTTAAACGATGGATGCCTTTTGCGATGTACGACCAAAGGAGTAAGCATATTTTTGCTGCCCTATGACTTTGTCTTTTCCAACCTCGTGGACATAGGATTTGGTGTAGATTGGGTACTAGTACTTCCACAAGCACCATCATTCTTAGATACACAAATCCTTAAGTCACCTAACTTTTGCAATATAAAATCGTACTTCTCTTAAAATTCAGCTGCAATGTATGCAATGTCAAAAAAGGTCGTACACATTTGATTGTAGCGACAACCTTCATCTATTATGCTCCAGTCACTATAACCGACTCTTACTTTTGTGTGACGCCTCTTTACATCTTTCTTCCATATACTTAGTATGTATTTATATGGAATGGAATAAATTCGTTCCAAAATTAATACAGCAAGCGCATGCCGACACAATATTCCTCTAAACTCAAATAGACGACAAGCACACTTTATTTCACAGTCTTCCCCTTCTTCTTTCACCAAACAAACCTTGAATTTTACCTTCCTCATACACTCTCCAAGTAAGAGATCCTCCGATACCTCGTATTCCGTAATTGAACCATTAATCCTTAAGTCAAATACTTGACAATACATCTTTCCTGTTAACTCCTTCTGAAACTCCTTAAACTATGCGATTGTATAAACTTCTTGGAGTTGTTTTTCCATGGCATATCAACTAACAGTGGAGATCCATGAATTGTAAGAATTGTAATCTGCATTAACCTTATCAGCTAGTGCATTCGGGTATGGAATCACTACCACCACATTAAAGGAAACTACCTATCTGTCCTGAAATGTGTGTGGAACTACTGTTCTAACCCGACAGGGATTCTATGTAATAGCTTTATTTATTTTCTGTGTGATGATAATGTATGATGTGATGTGGTTATATTTTCTTTGTGAGTATATTTGGCAGTCTATGGGACACTGCTGTTCCCTAAGACTCGTTTTATATTTTTTTGTTAACTCATACCAGTATTTTATATACTAACCCGGGTGCGTAATGCATTCGGAGCGTTTTTATATGAAACGTAGTCGAATGTATGTGCAGGTTTAGTATTTGGAGATTTTCTTTGGAGCTTCTGTTTGGGTGAAGAGATTGTCGCGGTGTTGTTTATTATTAGAGTTGTACTTATTTTTTTGTTGTACTTTATTTTATTTCTGGCAGTGTGGGCCACATGTGTATAATTGTAATAAGGATTGTATATTGGGTATTGGGAACATTACAGTTGATCTGATCAATGGATGTATAGATTTTATGCTTATTTATCTTCTTTCCGCTGAACTCTATAAAGAGGGTTTTATTGAATGAACATAACATTTTTTTTGTAAATCGAAAGGATACAATATGTGTAATGGAGTTTAATTTCTTTTATAATGAAAATGAATGTTTGGGAATATAGGTTTAATAATCATGAGTTTTATTTAAAACAAGATCATGTGCTTTTATTTAATGGGTATTAAATTTTGTTTTCTATATAATCATTTGTTAACCTGCGTGAGGATGTCACCCTTGGGGTTTTGGCAATTGAATATTAGTCCGGATATATGCTCTGGATTGAGTATTTGGTTGTTAAAAAAATCGGAGTGTGACAGGGGGCTGCAGCCCAGGGGAGCCTACCAATGGCTCCGCCTTTGGGTACAACTTTTAAGCTATTTGGAAACCAAATCTGGAATTCAAATTTCAGAAGTGTAGCATTGCTCTTGTTACACCAACATATCAACATCACTAAGCACCCTACGATGACCAAACACTTGTTTGCTTGTAGTTTGTGCGGGCGTGCCAGAGCCAAACGGGCTCGGTGTGTGTGCAAACTACTTTCCTATACGCTTGCGTGAGTGATACACAAGGCTTGATGATCTGACTTCTAACGGGTGATTGTGTGTGATGAGTAAGAAAGTACCCTCACAAAAAATCTTTTGGCAGTGCTGAAGCGCACAAGCCAAATAGTGCAAGAGTTTACTAGGTAAACAAGTCACAAACGACTAATAAAACAGACTTTTATTAAGTGTTTGGAGAAATAAAACATACAACCAAAGACGAGATCAGAACAGGCTCTGATTGTCCAAAGAATGAAAACAGTAAAGAAGATAACAAAGAGGGCAGACCTATTTGTTATGAATGCTGTAAATGCTAAGAAACAAAGGCTTGAATGCTTTGAGTGCTGTTTTTCGAGATGACGCGGAGTCCTTTACACGGCTGGCCTGCCTCCAAATTTATAGCGGCCACTAGTAGTTCTGATAAGGAAAGGGCTCCTTAATTTGCGCTCCAAGCAGATGACTGATTGTAGAATCCTTTCCTAGTCTCAACTTCTTGCCTTATCTTTATCCTAATTGAATCAATCCCAATATTTTAGGGATTAACCTTCCAGCCGGCCGTGATCTGACTCCACTCCTTGATGGATTCTAATTCCTCAAATTAAGGATAATGTTACCATGACAGCTAAGATTGGAACCGCCTTCCCCTTTTGGCTCGTCGGGCTCACATGATCATGCTTCCAGCTTTATCAGACACATGCAGCCTCTAGCTGTCGTGCGTTCTGACTTCCATGCCCGATGACAGTCACACAAGCGCTCACAACCAATCGGGCTCAAACAACCGGCCTATACTGTTTATCCCAAGTACGGTGTCCGATCTCTAATTGTATCCTCTTCATCCACCATCGGGCTTCGATTCTAACACCAGGTTATGTCTCTCTGATGCCCGATCGCTCACCCTTGCTTAACGTCCCAATCGGACTCACATGTTTGCCATGGCTCACTTATTCTGGAGATGATGCCTGATCAGTCCGCACATGACTCCTAGAGCCTATCGGGCTCCTCCAAACTAAGATACCAGCCTTGTCCCTACAAATCGTGTGATAATCTCTCCTTGAGCCCGATGGGCCCTTGTAACCTCTGGGCTAGCCATCTTCAAGCCCATTTCAACACTCTACTCGGGCTCAAAAACCTTTGGCTATTTTTGGGTGCAAACAATAACATTAGCAACACAACTCCTAGTTGGAGTAGTTTTCCAATAATGATAACAAAATATCAACTCAACACAGACATAAGATGAAAAAATAGATGCCAACAAAACAACCTTAATTCCAAATGATGTAGCAGTGATATCACATGTTGTGGACTACAACGACTAGTACAATTGCCATGTCATTTGAGAACTAAATTTGTGAATGAATGAAATTTGGTGTTCGGATTTGGGAACCATATCAGTACTCGTATATGCCATTTTGCTATAATTAATGCTATAATTCTTAAATTTAAAATTTAGGATATCCTCAAATGGTATGAGAATGGTATCGTATACAATGGTCTGTTGTACCACGACTACTGCCACAACATGAATGTGATACCACTCTTCTAGCTCTTGTCAAGCATATCGTTATTCTTTAGCTTTTGCTTGACCAGTCTTCCATCGGTCAAGAGTTTTATTTAACTCTTGAACTTCAGTACCCTTGCACTACACTTTCTTTGTGAACTTGGAGAAAAAGTAAACTACAAAGAAAAGCATCAAAGAAAAACAGTTTTTCCAGTTTTATCAAGAGTTTTCTCTAGTGTTTTCCTGACTTCTTAAATAATATTAGAAACATTTAAAAAACTATAGGACCTTAAAAAGGGAACAAAAGTGACTCAGAATGCTAAAATTTTTAATTTTATTTTTACCTTACTATCTTTTTCTTTTACTTGTTTTACTCGTTGTTTTCTCTCTCTTTTTTCTTCTATAAATCCTTGAACACAACATAGCCTTATATGAAACCCATGTTAATTTTTCTTGTAACACGAGGAATGAAAGCTAAGAGTATCTCCAACAGAGGATCAACCCCTCTCAAACAGCAGAGTTGTTGGGAACAATTAGCTCTAGCTGGCGCAACTAAACGAAGATTTTCAAGTTGCCACCTTTTAGCAAAACAAATTTAATTATTTCATTGATTCCACATATTTACTTTGAAATTTTCAAAATAACCAACCCAACAAATCAAAATTACCAAAAATTGAAGAATTAGAACATAAAAATTAAACTCTGATGCAAATTTGTCTTTTTCTTTTTTTTTTAAAAGAAGCTAAAATTTCTCAACCCAACACACCAATCTAAAGCAAAATTAGAAGAACCAGAAATGAAAATTTCGTAAAATCGATACCTATTAAAAGAATCAGAATGGAAAATTGAAGCTCCAATATGAGTTTGAACTGAAAATTTGAAGACAAAGTGATTTGTTTTGGGACAACCAACAAAGAATGCAAAAAAAAAAAAAAAAAAACCCTCTAACTGGACAACCACCACAATTGTCACATTAATATAACATTAAATAGAACGTTTGAAAAAACTAACGTTGTATTTCTTATAAAGCTTGTTATATTTTTGGGGTTAAGCTATTTATCCTTCGAAGGATATTTGTGTAATTTTTTGTGTACGAGCATGCCAGACAAACAAATTGCCAATGTGATTGTGTGATTGTGTAAGCCAAATGCGCCTCACCAGGCCAATTATGACCATTCGATGCCTTAATTAATAGGACTTTTATCATGTGAGATGAAATAAAGTATAAAATGTAAGAAAATGTGAAAACAATGGACTGTTCCAACAAAAGTTAGGAAGTGAAATGCCGAAAGTACTTCGAACCAAACAAACATGCTTCGAACTAAAGAACATCCAAATCTTAACTATCCTAGACTACTCCTACAAATTGCATGTTAAGGAGAAAAGTAAAGCAAATAAAAAGTAACTAAAGTACTAATCCCTCCTAGACTACTCCTACAAAGTGCATGCTAAGGAGAAAAGTAAAGCAAATAAAAAGTAACTAAAGTACTAAGGGATTAACAACAGCTTTCGAAGGATGTAAAAGCAAAGCATGGTGGCTGAATAGTAAAAGGAAGAAATTACAACATAGTGATTTGAGTATTTGTTTGGTCAAGGACCCTTTACAATGAGTACATTACAACATATTTTTAGAAGAAACCTATAACTACATTTTTGAATTTGAATATCTCCCTCCCAAATAACTAATAATTCAAATTCCTACAACTACCAATTAGTGGGAGATGCTCCTATGATGACAAGTGTCTTCAAGTAACTTCCATCTTCATCATCACCATTGATCTTCAAGTAACCAACATTTATCTCCCCTTGTAATGCCAAGTGTCCTTCAAGTAATCTTTCAAATTCCCATGGCAACATATAATAATAATAACAATAATAATAATAATAATACAAAAACTATATTATATTTTATCGTACAAACACATATCCTGGAAACGTTTCTTTACATCATCATTATACTGGAAACGTTTCCTTACAGCATCATTCGTAACCTCGGTGATTCTATTTTTCTCAATACCACAAGCAATCTACTAATTAAAATTGATCCCCTATTCTACTGCGCGTGCGATGTTTCAAAATTTTCATGGCTGAAAATGCCCTCTCCATTGTAGACATTTAAACAGGTAGAACCAATGCCAGTTTTAAATCTTAATTCACAACTCCATGTATGCATATTCACGTTCATAATTCATATTTACAATCCAGAAATTCATATTCAATGTACACAATTCATGTGCACAATCTCAAAAAACCATAAATGGTAGAAACTAAGAAGAAATTAAATTAGATTATTACAAAATCCTTACACTAATTGGTCTCAATTCTAAAGCATACAATATGAGTTTCTAATTACAAATTTTAAAACCAACTCCCAACCCAACTGAGTACACCCACAAACAACGTATTAACATATACAACAAAAAAAACATACTCCCAAGTTGTCCAGAACCCTGTGGTTCAACGCTTCTCACTGAGATGTTCATCTGAACCTGCGTGGTCATTAGCCACAAAAATTGATTAAGCTTTCGCTTAGTGAGTACGTGGTACTAATCATGCAATTGGAGTATTTAATGAATCATAACACCAATTAAATATTCACAACAATAAATGGTCGCAGGCGTGTCAAGTAATCAACCACCATCGTTCTGGACCCCTGATTCCGGGCCAATCTCACTTTTTCCGTCGCATATAGCAAAATCACTCTCATTCACTCGTGACCGTAGTCAATTCGCTGGTGCTCGTCACCACCGTCCCCTTTTCTCTGAGGACTTCAACATCTCTCTATCCCTTATATATGAGCTAACTAATGGTGATTATCACTTGAGACCCTTTGACCCAAATAAACACATAAGCAACTCAACATGTCAACATGGCAATTTCATCATTTTTGGACATGTTTTTAAATAATGATTAATCACATACTTTTCTACTTAATCACAATTAAGCAATTTAATCATTCACTAACAAATAAATAACATTAAACATCCAATTTTGGGATTAGGACACTCACCTCACGAATAGGTCCAAATAAAGCCTAGAAATCCCAAATTCCATCGCAAAACTAGCTCTAGTTGTACCTAATGATATCCCTACATATATAGATCACATATATGTATCACCCCTTAAAATGGGTCGCGGAAAAACATTACCAAAATTGAAAAAGAAAGACAGATAAATAATCCTCTCACCTCCACAAGTCCGAATATAGCTTCGGTTTGCGAAATAGGGGTCGGACGATGAAGCTATAGGGACAAACGCGGCGTAGTGAAACTTTTTCTCTTCTTAGCTCTCTGCGTCTCCCTTTTCTGCCTATATCTAATTGTTGTTTGTTTTTTTTTTTTTTCTTTTTCAAAGAGTCTAAACCGACTCATTAAAAGTTGATAGATACTAGGTCTAGGCTATTTCCATTTAACTCCCCAAATGATTTCTAACTTCTATTATAAAACCCCCAATATTATATTAACTGTTTAATATCTAAGTGGGTATGCGTCTATGTCACGTTTGGGTCCCAAAAGTGGTCCCAAATATTTTATGAAGTTGGTAATTAACCTACTAGTTATGAATCATGTCCCTATTCGCTCTTACATGGGTACCCAAACTGGTACCACAAAGGGTCACAATCAACAATATAATATTAAAAACACTTTAACAAATATTCATTTAATCATATAAATGCAACTAAATGCAATTTATTTAATCTGGACCTCCCGTGGGTCCCACTTTATATCTATCAAATTGTGCCCTTTATCAAGCACTTATCACATCGGGGTGTCTGAAACTCACCCAAATCATCACATGCAATTAATTATACTAATTAATGCATGCAAAAATAAATATTACTACCTTTTTCCGGGTACGGGTATTACATCTCTCCCTCCCTTTTAGGAAGTTTGTCCCCAAACTTTTCATTGTCTCAAGTAAACTCACGGTTCAACTCTGACCTTCAACACTGTACAAGCAATTTAGAATGCATTGCGCCCATTGGTTAATACCACTACAATCTCAATTGGTAGTCTACTGATTCTCATTCTCTTTAACATTTTCAAATGATCCCATCGAATCACTCAGTTCTGCAAACTATACCATTCTCTGATGATAACACATTTAGAATATTTCTGTCCCAGTTGTAGACATTAATTTCTATCAACTTCTTGGAAACAAGATTCACTCACTTGTGATGTCTTTTCAACCAATCACTCATTATCAACTTATGAAAGGCACTCTTCTGTAATTCAGTTTCTTTTCCATTACCTCGTGCGAACTCCCAGAATACCAGCACAAGTCAACTATTCCATTTTATGATGATAAATATCAGTAAATATAGAATTTCACAATTCATTTTCACATTCAAATCGATTTACCACAGCAAATTTGTATTTCTAACCATTAACAATCGAACTTGGTCACCTGTCTACAATTGTTTACCCGTCAATATATAATCTCTGCTGACTTTGACTATCTAGTCACGAAGTTCATCACAACAAATACTCATTTTCACTTGGTCATTAATATCATTGACAATAACCCATGGTTTTTTTTTTTTTTTTTTTGATATTTCTGTCTTCATTTTCTATTAAACCACACATCTTCAGTATGTTTTACAATTCTTATCTGGAGGTGATCTTCTCAACATTGTAGCTTTAACTGCTAATTGGTAATACCCGAGTTCCATATATATCCCCAGGGGCTTTTATTCCCTATAATCAATTAACAAGTTGTCATGTATAATAAAATACGAGTAGCGTGGTCTCGTATCTTCCTATTATCAATATATCTTCTAGAATCCATTCCTTGAGCAATCTGCATTCAAAACATATAACAGGCTTCTAGATTTCAACACATCTTACTATAGTGTGATATTCAATCACTTCCTTTTCAGTATTCTATCAGTAACTTCTCTTTGTGGATATCGCAGGTTGACTTACCCACAGCTTTTCAAAATCAATTTCTAAAACAAAATGAGTCGCCACTTAATTTTTAAAAGGAAAATTAAGAAACCATTTTTAAAGCAAACTGATCTTTTAGAAACCAGAGATTAACTAGGTCCGGGGATTATGGAATGAGAGAGGAAGGAGCCCATCGGACTAAAACACCCTCTCTCATCCTATCTTGCGATAGGCCTCTACTCAACATCCTTTTAATCAAATTTATTAATCTAAGCATGCCCTCAACTAATACATATATACATATACATCACAAAAGCATGTCCAAAGGGTGTAAAATTGCAATTGACAAAATATCATTCAAAAGCCACATAATTCAGGTAACAAGCGATATGATATGCAATAGAGAACAAGTGAACTTACCCGGGATCCAGCAGCGATAATAAACGTGCAATGCATGCGAACAAAAGAAGATCCTAAAAAGAGTCTCTAATCACATATACACATAAGGCAAAACCTAATTCTAAGGTGTCGCGTATTAAGGTCAAAAATCAAATAAAATCAAGAAATTTAATAAACTAGAGAGGGATCGAGAAATCGTACCTTAATAGCGCTACAAAACAAAGGGTTAGTCCACATGATATGCAAAATACGATGTTAGAAATAACAATCCTAAATTTCTAGCTTACATCTATCTAATGTAATTAAATCCAAAGCAAATAAGTCTTAATTATAAGTGTCAAACCATATGGATGAATATGTACATGGACAAGGATAAACTATGAAATACTATTAAACTTTGAATTCAAGCTCAATCAATCATTATTAAAGCATGGTTTAAGCCCTAGATCATAAAAAAAGTCATTTAGATCCTTATTTACAAAGTAAGTCAAATGTGTCATCAAACTCTGGAAATTGCAGAGAGCAAACCAGAACTTAAAAGAAATAAAAAGCACATCTCTCGTGGTTTGATCTTGGTGAATTTTGGACACAGAATGTCTCTGTGAGTCTAGTTTACAAATCAAAAAGAAAATCAAGGTTTCAACGGTTAGATCTCCGGGAATATGGAAAACACTAGACATCACTCAGCATCTTACAATCTCCTGTCCAGAATTCTTGCACGATTTATTAAAAATAGTAAAAAAAATCAGAATTGCTTTGTTCTTTTTAGGGTGACTTCCTAACACATTAATCTACTTGGAAAAAATTATTTTGGGCCATAGAAACTTTGTTAGAACTCTGATTTAATTATTTCAAAAGAGTGTTGCTGTTTTGAAACTATTCTGAAATTCTGGACAGATTATTGTTGCTTCACAAAAACCATGATCAAACCATTCTAAACATGAAACCACCTCAAAACAAAAATTACAGTGGTAGAACAATGTGTTATTGATGCTTTCCCGTTGGTTTCACTTAATTTCAACGGTTAGATTTCGAACTAAAAATCTTTGATCAAAAACAGTTTGTGAATTCACTGTTTTTATTTCGCTAGTTCAACTTTTATTTGGTAACTCCAACTATTAAACCATGAAGTTGGGTTTAAACCAAACCACTTCTCCTACCATTTGATGACCATGGGAGACTACAAACCTTTATTCTTCATAGATTTCAAATGAAATATGGATTGACTTCATGAAATCTATAAGATAAGGAAATCTAAACCATGGAGATGGATTTAGACTCAAAACTACATTCTCCTACCATTTAATGGTCATTGGAGAGGGAGGACATGACCATGACTCATGAGTCTTGAAGGAATATTGAAAGGGTTCCTCAAGACACCAAGTTTAGAAGATCCAAATCATGGGTGTGGATTTGGAGCCTCTTATGAAGTGTTAATTAAACTTTGACTCCTATGTGAAGCACAAGCCTACATAGGATTCAAAAATCATGCTCTAGAGGTCAAAAGAGATATTGAAGATCTCCAAGACCTTCAAGAGAAGAAAGCAAACAAGAAAATGGAAGAAAGTAACATGGAAACAAAAGAAGCTCCTAAATTTTACTTGATAAACAAAGAAGATAATGAAAGATTTTAAGACTAGAGATGAGAAGAAAGGATAAGCTAATAATCTATGGTTAGAGGATCACCTCCAAATTATCCTCAAAGTTTTCTTTTCTTTGAAGATCTTCCAAGCTCTTCTCTAATTCTCTAAACACTCTCTTTTTCTCTCTAAAAGGATGTTGGTGAAATGGAAGTATATGTTCTCTCTCAATATCTCTTGGTGTTCTTTTTGTTGGTCCCCCTTCTCCATGAAGATACCTCTTCTTTTATAAGCAAAATTAACAGGTATTTTTGGTGAATTTCGGAGTAAAAAATAGGTGTAATTCCCTCATTAGTTGGTACAATGTGTACTTTCTGAAATTATGCAGACTGCTGTCCAGCGCGGCAGTCCAGACACTGACGCGGCAGTCCGTGACTACCGCCGCGGCATTCATCAAATGCCGTTGCGGCACTTCATGACTGCCGCGCGGCATTCACTAAATGCCGCGGCAATTAATGGACTGCCGCAACTTTGTCAGTCTTACTTTATCAGTTTTTGTTCTTATTTGCATGCGCATACGTATTGTTCTGCAAAATACAGACTTTAGAAGCAGACGGCAGTCAGAAACCTGCGGCGGCACTTGACAAGTGCCGGCACGGCACTCTGTGACTGCCGTGCGGCAGTCGCCGAGTGCCGCGGAAGCCCGCCGTGTGCCGGTTTTGACTAAAATTCCCCTTTTAGGTCTTTTCTCTTTTTGAAACAAATTATTTTTGAATATCTTTTCCAAAAGTTGTGTTTTATACTTGAATTCTCCTAAATACCTGGTATTTCCGTCCTTCTGTGAAATTTTATCGCGTTTTGGAGAATTTTCTGAAGAGCTTGGAATACTTCGAATTTTTCGGTCATTGTCATCATCGGACGTGGAGGTGACGCTCTCCTAAATTCGACGGCCGGTCAGAATTGGGGTGTCTACACTCTTCTCCTTTTAAATAAAACAGAAACCCAAACATATCATTCAGTCAACTTCTTCCCTGTGATACAATTGCATCGGTTGACTCAAATTACAGGTTATTTACTCATACTTGTCAAAATACTGATAGGAGTTGCACAAACTCTGTGATTCCTTGATATTCTGTCTCTATACTTGACTAACCCAACATTAAAGCATATAATGAGCAATTTATCATTGGTAGATAATCTTCACAATCATTCAACTTTAACTCCTACTGGTAATATCCAGAATTCAAACTAAATATCAACAAATTTATATCCATGTAGCTGATTACCAGATCATTATATACAATAGAATACAATCACAATCTTTTTTCCTGAGTCAATTTCATTCGAATTACCAACTTAGTTTACTGTAAAGCAGAAATCTGATCATTCCCCCTTTTTAGTAATTTCATCATACATTTCTTTATCCAAAAAGCACAAAAACAAACGGATCCCTGAGTCAATTCCATCTATTCTGATGCAATAGTGTCACTTACCTACATTTCTGCTATTATCATTTCTTGTCTAGTTGTCCCAGAAAATTTCAATTTTCTATCAAGTCTCTATTTCAATGTAATCATTTTTCGGATAATCAATACTCAGACAAAATTTTTCTGTCAATCTCTAATTCAAAATACTAATAATCATTTTGGCTTTACCTGAATAACGTTGATTGCCAAACTGTAGCTCACCATGAGTTTCAACTGTCTTCTTTACAATATACTGAATTTCCTGAAATGTAATTAAGTATTTCCCATCTCTGCAATTCATATAAGCTTCATACTTTGCAACTAACACTGCCAAATATTCAATACAGAAGTAATCTCTCATATTTCAAATCTTGTGTCTGATGATTTGCCTCGTAAAGTTCCAATTTCCCGTAAAATATAAGCAGTTATAATATCAGCATACAACTCAATCTCAATTCAAAATTTCATTTGGATCAACAAATGTCCACGTGTCAAACAATTAATCAAATATGTGTCTTCACAAATCAATTCTTTAATTCCTCATAAGTCTTTCATGTGATCAATATAAATTCACAAGTGTTCCTGTATAAATAACTAAATCTATGGTACAATTATGACTATTATCACTCCCAGGCATTCTATTAGCTCATCTCTTACCTTAGGGCTTCAACTGTTGTAGAAAATATCTTCATTTAATTCCAATCAAAATCCAATCTTCAATAATTTTTTTTCTATCTATAACAGATTATATATCAGCGTCATTACAACTTGAGTCCTCAGCATAATCTTCACAAATTTTCTTCTTTTCCCGTGGCCTTCCAAACTATAGATATACTAACATTGAATAATAAAATCATCACAATTATCGTCACTCATTCATAAGTTTAAAAACTTCAACTAGTGTTGTGGTTATCCCAATTATCTTCACAATTTTGTATCAGGTCTTCATAAAATCTTAACAATGTCTTCACTCTGTTATTCTGTTACTCGTACCCAAATCTCAAGTTCATATTAGGAAACACATGTACGTACTGATGAGACTAGCAGATGATTCATTTAGCCATTGCTCATATACTGCTTCTTAACTTATAATTTCAATTAACTTCAGCTGATTCTGATTACTCTGTCTTTCTTCTTGTAGTAACACCTATAATCTCCACAATATTATGCTTGGATGAACAAATCTCTTATCAAATAAAACTCATGTCCTGCATCTTCTTCATTTTTAACTCTATAACTCCATTAGATACGGTACCCCGAATATTAGTTATATTTATAATATTTTGCTGATAGTAATTCTATCTTCTTCCAATCAAACTATTTAATCAGTCTTCAAATGGCATATCAAGAATTCATTTACTACCCAAATATTTCCAAACGTCAATTCGATGTCTTCTCATAATTTAAATAAACCCAATTCTTGACAATTATTTTTCATTAACTGGAGAACCTCGCTACTGTTAATATACTGACTGATAACACCTCATTAACTGTCTTGGAGATAGAACCCCATTTGGTTTGGTTTCTGACCATTACACATCACCTAAAGCATACACAACTGGCAGCCTGCTCATACACTAAAATATCAAAATAGAAATACCGTACCATCTATTAGCATTCTTGTACTACCCTCACATCACATACTGCATAAATATCATAATCAAACACGATAACCCCAGATAAGTTATTACCAACTTAGATCCCCCAGTATTCATATATTCGACCAGTTAACAGCTTCTATGATGCAATAAATACACAACCCTTCTCAGAATCAGAAACACTTGCGAGATCATAATTAAGCAAATATATGAATAAATAAATAAAGAATAATTTTACCTTTATCTGATGTCTGTGGTATCCCAAGCATAAATTATTGTAGTTCTTTCCCTTTTTGGCGATTGAGCAAATCTTGAAGTGGTTCCACGTGTCGAAGAACTTGGATTCCCTTGTCGTTTAGTAAAACAATCTTGCATTCAGTTACCCTATTGCCCACATCTTAAACAATTACCCTGGAACCCTAAACCCTTGGTTCGACAATTTCCCGCGATATGCCCAAATTGCCTACAAACATAGCAGATCATAGTATTATACCATACACC
The DNA here is from genome assembly GCA_033977485.1 of Hydrangea macrophylla. Lineage (NCBI taxonomy): Eukaryota > Viridiplantae > Streptophyta > Magnoliopsida > Cornales > Hydrangeaceae > Hydrangea > Hydrangea macrophylla. The sequence continues at coordinate 77,154,263 of CM066984.1, read as the reverse complement.
CCGGTGTCGTTTCTCACATATCAGACAATACAGCTTCTTTTCTCTAGAAATACCACTTATTGATGAAGTACCCTCATTTACTCCTTTCAACATACCTTGACTTTTCCCTTGAACTTTCCCCTAATCTCTTACCCTTTTTTTTTGTTGACTGAACTTTCTCAAAACTCTTCTGTGGTCAATGATTCTGTTCTTACTCTGGGTGTGGATTTTCATGTGTCCCTTCCTCTGATAAGGTACTGATTCCTACTATTCTCGTTATTATTCCTACAACCCTTTCCATTCGATCCATCTTTGTCAGTATTCTTCTTGGAATCCATTGCTACCAAACAATTAAGACTGGCAACCAATAACCTTATTAAATAGTGGTCATTAGATAAGCCCTTCAGGATAGTGGTAATCATGGTCTCTCTTTTTATTCTCTTGCTGTTGAATGGTTTTTGATAATTCTTTTGAGCATTGGTCTAAATGCTTGTTCAAGTTTGTTTTCAGTTGGGTTTGGAAGCTTTTAGACAGTGCATGGCTGATCATTTTTGCGTGAGTCTATTTTTCTTGTTTGAAGTAGGTATCAATTTTAAGGGGGTTGTTGATGTTATTAGTTGTGCAAAGGTTGCTTTTGGGGGTCATAGGTTTCTTTCAAAGGGTGAAGGCTGTGGTCTATTTCTGGTTTGGGTGTTGCTGCTCAAATTTGAATGGTGAGGAATAATGGGGAGTCCATTGGGCTGATCGCAGTGGGGGTTTTTTTTGCATCTCCTTCTCAGAGAGGCTGTGTTTCTCGGACCAGCATTGAGTGTGTTTCTGGGTTCCTTTTTTGTTCTTTTTTCTGGGGGTTGGTTGGTTTGGTCCGTGTTTTGCTTGACTTTGTTTGGAGTGTGTCTTGTGTTGTTTTGATCTCTTGGGGTGGGGGGGAGGGTTTGCCCTTTGTTTCTTTGCCCTTTAATCAATGAAAATGCTTCATTTGGTGTTCAAAAAAATAGTGGTCATTAGAAATAGTGTGAGGTGTGAGTTCTGGCACTCGGAGAGGCACGAGACCGGAACTCACACCTCACACACGACCAACTAGACTTGCAGGAACAAACGGCACGCAATTCCTACACACGGTTTGCAAGTTAGGTGATAATACGCAAAATAATCTCCCTAGGCCTTTTATAACTAAGTTTTGAGATTTTGGGGGGTCGAAACGAGTTCCGGCACACAGAGAGCTAGACTTGCGGGAACAAACGGCACCCAATTCCTACACACGATTTGCAAGGTAGGCGATAATACGCAATATACTCTTCCTAGGCCTCTTATAACTAAGTTTTGAGGTTTTGGGGGGTCGAAACGAGTTCCGGCACTCGGAGAGGCACGAGATTGGAACTCACACCTCACACACGGCCAACTAGACTTGCGGGAGCAAACGGCACGTAATTCCTACACACAGTTTGCAAGTTAGGCGATAATACGCAAAATAATATCCTTAGGCCTTTTATAACTAAGTTTTGAGGTTTTAGGTAGTCAAAACGAGTTCCGCCATTCGGAGAGGCACAAGACCGGAACTCACACCTCACACGCGACCAATTAGACTTGTGGGAGCAAATGGAATGCAATTCCTACATTCGGTTTATAAGTTACGCGATAATACACTAATCATTTTTTATTATCTTATTTTTAAGTTCGATTGTTATAAAAAATTTCCGACTAATGCTTTCTTTCTTTTTTTTTTCCTTTTCTATTTTCAGATTGGGAGGCTCTAGTACCTACATTGGATGATCTTATTCTCGATTTTTATTCTACTTTTGTCCTTAGACATATTTACGATAATTTTGCACTAGTATTTGAACATCTTTTGATGTTGTGGTTTGTAACAACTATGTTTTAAATTTGTGACTTGCTTTGGTTTGTTTTGATTATTGACAAAATATTGGAATGAATGTATAAAGATTAGAATTATTGTTGGTTATTGAATTGGAGTTTTAGCAGGTTTACTGATTCAAATAAAAAAAATTCAAAAAAGGAAAAGAATATTTCAAATCTGGTATTGCTATTTGCGACGCACAATTATTGCGTGCCTAATAATCATCCAATATACTAAATGATTATTTTCCACGCTATGTAGCGTGGCAAATACTACCTTATTAGCGACGCAAATGAGCGTTGCTGATATTACTAAAATACTTACTATAGTATTTGCCACGCACTGTTGTGTGGCAAATACCTCTTTATTAGCCACGCACTATAGCGTGGCTGATACTTACACTCACTATTAGTTGCATACATACGATATGCAAATATGACTAACAGAGAAAATAGAGAAACATAGAGACCAAGACCCAGAAACAGGGCAAAGTCAAGTGATGGCAACATCTAACAACTCACATAGCTACGATTTTGAAACCAAAACATTGAAATCTCTACTTAAAACTCTCATGCAACTTGTAAAACAAATTTTGCATATTCATTTAGGCGTTATGTATGAATTGTAGCACTCAAAATGAACAAAGACCAATTAGATGATGAAATTTAGATGTGAACTAAGAAAATGAAGTTTGTGATGATGATGAGCTAAATCTGGTTCAATTACCCACATGCAACTTAATTACAGATTATTTATATGTATATGAACACAGAGTGTGTGAGTTGAATTACTCACTAACATGATCAAAGGCAAATAGATGATGAAAACTTGAGAAAAAAAATGAGGATGATGAAGATGATGATGTTCTTGAGCGTAGAACTGCCAAACTTTGAGGAGCACTTCAAGATTTCAGCAATCACAGCTTCAAGAACCTTGAGAGATCACTAATAATGCAACAAGGATGATAGATTCATGTTTGGATGATGATCTTGAGGACATGCAAGATGAGAATGTGTGTGTATGACCAAGAACTCTCAAATCTCTCCCTAAGAACTTCTTTGTCTGTATGCTCTGCTTTTGTAAACCAAAATGGACGAAATGGTGTGGTATTTATAGAATTTTAGGGCCCTAATGACAAAATAGTCATTTTACACTTTTAAAGCTCGAACGCTCGCGTTGAGCTCGAGCGCTCGGGTTTGTAAAATAAGCAAAGTCTTGTTTTGAAACAATGAATCATGTCATGTTATGTTATGCATGAACACACATGGAATGTCAATCATTCACAAAATATCATTGCTTATACAGAAAATATTAATAACATAGATTCAGAAATTACATTATAGATAATAGAAATTACGGGTGTTACAAACATCTTGTTAGTTGTTTTATTTGTTACCTTGTACATGAAATCCGTGGAAGTACACTAGATTTTCGAATTTTCGAACATAAATAATTTCTGATTCGTCTCTAATTCTGCTTACTTCATCCGTTTTTTCATGTGGTAATATATTAATTTGCAAAAAGCTCTAACCATTGAACTCTGCTCACAATCCTACTACCTTTTGCAATGTGGTACACTGACAATGAGCACACTTTAACTCTTTAATCCTTGCACCACTTCACAATTTTCATCCAAACATTTGTAAACAAGTTAAAAAGATACTATGTATTAGCCTTAATCATCATTAAGGTACAATGTAATTGAAATGCATCTAAATCTATGGGTTTGGGGACAAACCTATGCACAACTCACCATGAAACGTGCTATGAATATGCAATTTATATTACTCATCAGCAATCTCCTTAATGTCATGTCCCTCACTTCGAAACTCCGTATAGCTAGTAAATATTTCATGCCCAATACAGAGGCACAATAATATTAAAATAAACTATACAATGCGAATATCTTCTTAAAATTGTTAATGTATCTAAAACATATTCATCGCAACTACCATGGTTGAGAGTGGAAGCTTTTAAAAAATATTCTGGTATCATTTCTATCATCAAAAAGAAGGAAAATCTTCAAAAAATAAATAAATAAATAAATAAAAATTAAAAAAATATATATATATATATATATATTTGATACTTATACACTAAACGAATTTAAAACATTAGTTGATTGACATTCAACTAGTATAATCATTTTCACATTCTCCCAATTCAAGCTAAAAATTGTGTGTTTGTTTGCTGTTGTGTTTACTATATGTCAATTGCGGGTGTACGAGGCAATTTGATTGATTTTATAAACGGTTTGGTTTGCAAGATTGGTGTACTCTATACATTGCAACAGGGTGGCTTCGTAAAGTTTGAAACTCTCACCACAATCAAGATGTCCCCTTAATGAGTTGGAATTTCTAAAAGAGACTCTTAAAATGGTAGAGAGGGATTTCTATTTATCTAGACTGGAATGGAAAACTCCTCTTGTTATCATAATGCCAAGAAGTGTTGTTGCAGCTATTCAGTGGATGCAAAGCTTTCTCTTCCCAACATTAGAAGTGCACTAAAACTAGGGGTGGCAGTCGGGTCATAATCGTGTCATTCTTAATGTGTCATACTCGTGTCGGGTTATAATCATGCCGGGTCATACACCTGTTTAACCCGTCTAACCCGTGTAGGGTGTCATCGGTTCGGTTCGGTTCAAATTTTTATTTTTGTTTTTTATTTTCAATTTTTTTCATGTTTTGAAAACCAACCGAAGTGGTCAGTTCGGACGATTTTTTCAACTTTTGATCGATTTTGCCAATTTGGGCAGTCGGATCGGTTTTTTAGTTGTAGGTAGTTTTACGAAAACCGACCGGTTAGCTCAGTTCAATTATTCAAAAAAAGCTTACAGCGCTACTAAGAACACAAACAAGTCTTCCCATCAAATGTATCAATTGTTAACACGTATTACATATCATCTTAAATACCAAAATACTACAAATATAACAATATCCAACTATTATAAACTATTATAAATTTATTAGTTATTAATTTTTTTTATTACATTAGTTATTAATTATTATATATAGATTTACTTGTTTGGTAAGTTGGTAATTACTCTTTTTTTTTAGCAAAAAAAAAAAAACAATTATAGTTTTTATATATATATATATATTTAAATAAATATTTTTTAATCCTTATTTATATTATTTGTATTTTAGATTTCCAGATTATTGAAAAAAAAAATAGAATTAAAAAAAATGCATCAGCTGCACTTAAATACTTAATCGGGTCAAACGAGTTAGACGGGTTGACCCGCTTAAACCCATGTATTAATCGTGACAAACGGGTCAACTCGTTTATGACCCGTGCCCTTATACGGGTCACCCAAACCTGTTTATTTTCGTGTCGGGTCAAAAATTGTCACTCCTAACTAAAACTGTGTTATTGCTTATTATATTATTTCATTATTGATGCATTTGTTTTTTTTTTTTAATGAATCTATAAATAACACGAGAGTTTTGATTTGTAAAGGTTAATAATCTGTTGCATTTTGGTGGTAGAGGCTCTTACCATATTCGCGTTTGGAAGTGTCTCTGAGCTGATCGAAGATATGCAATCTGATTAACTCTTTTTTGAGCTAATTTAAGATATGCAATCAGATGAACTTGACTTGCACTCACGCTTCTTGTAGTTGTACTTTAGTCCATTTGGACTCAATAAGTAACACTCTGCATTCTTATGCGAGTACCGATTCCTCCCAAATCTATGAAAATTGACCCTATCTCCTTTTCTCATTCATAATTTTTAGAGATCATGGGCAAACCAAGGACCTGTTTGGGTATGCATAAAAATTGGATTTGGTTCATGCAAGGCAAAAAAGTACAAATGCACATACTGGTATATACGTATGTATATGTGTAGTATGTCAAGTAATTACAGTCTCCACTCTCCACCATTACATACAAATACTATTTTAAGTGCTTGGAAATATAGAAGAAGCGTTAAGCTGGAAGTCAATTTTCACTAGATTATGGGCAAGCGCACAGCTTCCTACAAACTGCCAAGTTAGATTTTCTCATTCACCTGGCTCAGCAGGGTGTTCCGCAAGTTCCCTTTTCAAAACCCTGAGCTCAACATTAATAATTTCAAGCTTCGTTTCTGCAGAATCCCTATTTCAAACAAACAAAAAGCATAATTGTTGTTGACCTAGCACCAACTTAAAAGAAGACAATACCGGGTATTAAAAAAATAAATAGCACAAGAGACAACAATACAATTACATCCCCTCTTCATGAGAGCATTTTTGCTCACCCAAAAAATGGCTCATCAATGCTCACCCAAGCATCTCATTGGCCAATGCAGTTGGACCCAGGATTAAACAAGCTCACCCAAGCATCCCATTGTCCAATGCAGTTGGATCCAGGATTAAACAAATGATGTTTAATCCTGGGTCCAATTGCATTGGCCAATGGGATGCTTGGGTGAGCATTGGTGAACCGTATTTTGAGTGAGAAAGTATTTTCCCTCTTCATAGGCACGCAATGGAAAAAGAAAAAAAAATGCAACACACCAATCAGTAGCCAAAAGTGTACAAAACTAGTAAGCCATATATATGTAACAAGCTGTGAGACAGTGCGCGCTTAAAAGGTCAAAGGAAAAGCCGATCAAAGTGGGGTGAGTATGCACGCACATCTTTTTCTGCTACAAATTAAACCCACAGGTAGTGGGGATTGAAGAAACTGAAAGGATACACATGGTGCCTTGGGAAGAGGAGTGAACAAGAAAAGCTTGGAGGATTCTTTCTATGATACAATAGCAAAACCTACTATGAGAGGGAATGGGTGAGATGGGTTAGAGAGAGAAGCTCTTCCTTCTCCCTAACTTTCTAAAACCATTTTTTCGTTGTCTTTCTATGGAGGAATCTGATAATCTGTTTGATTTTTTTTATTTTTTTTTTGCTAAGAAACATTTCATTAAACCAAAAGCAAACAGCAAAACAGAGCCACTAGCCCCATTGGTGACTTTCCTTTACAACAAAAGAAGGTAAGTCTCCAATGGGGATGGGGCCAAAAAGATTACAAAGCAAAGCCCAATGGGCAACATTGTAGGCAACAAAGTTCACAGAAGCATCAAGCATGGACTTTGGACACATGCCAAAAATCAAAGAAATAATACAACAGTCTTCTAGCTTCCACAAAAGGGGAATGAAAGGACCAATTGGGAGTGGAGTTCCAATTCCTGAGGGTATCCCATACCAGCAAGGAGTCCCCAAGGTTATTTAAGGCGCAAGGCGCATTGAGGCGCAAAGGTCTCCTGGAGCCTAGGCGCAAGGCGCACTTTGAGGAGCGCGCCCGAGCGAAGCTTGGCACAAAAATATATATATTTTTTTATATATGATTTAGCAGCCCAGCTGCCCTTTTTTAACACATACTAGTATTTTTTATATGATTTTTTAAATTTTCTAGTATTTTATGCCTAGTACTCCACCCAAATATTAAGACATTAAGACATTTTTTAAAAAAAATTCTAGTACATTTTAATTTTCTAGTATTTTTTTTTCTAGTTTTTTTTTTTTTAATTTTCTAGTATTTTCTGCCTAGGATATATATTATATTGTCTCACTACATATATATTATGAGTAAAGATTGGGACACACCTAAAGACACAACCCAAAAGATGTGTCTATATCTCTCATGTGATGTCACTAGACCCCAGAGTGACACAAGAGAGAGACAGACACATCTCTTGAATTGTGTCCCAAAAGTTGTCCCAAAAGTTGTCTTTGGGTGTGTCCCAAGTATTACCCAGATATTGTATTGTCTGATAATTTAGCACTTATCTATCATATTATATAGGTATTATATTACATTATATTATATAATTTAACAAAAAAAGAAAATGCCAAAAGAGAAGAAAAAGGGGGGTTTTAAACCCACCGAAAGTTTGACCCAAAAAAAAAAAAAAAGGCCAAAAGACAGAAGGTTTTAAATGCCCACCGACAGTGGAGAAAAAGAAGGAAAAAAGAGAGAGAGAGAGAGAGAGAGAGAGAGAAGAAGAAGACGGTGGGAAGAAGACGATGGGGGAAGACGAAGAAGACGAAAGAAGAGAAGAAGAAGACGAAGGAGGAGGAAGAAGAAAAAAAAAAAAAAAAAAGAGGTCTCAGATCTGGGCTGAAGGAGGAAGAAGAAGAAGAAGAAGAAGAAGAAGAAGAAAGAGAAAAAAAAAAAAAGACTCAGATCTGGGCTGAAGAAGAAGAAGAAGCAGAAGAAGAAGAAGCAGAAGAAGAAGAAACAGAAATAAAAAATAAAAAAACATACCTGGGCTGCGACATCTCGGTTCTTCTTCTTCTTCTTCTTTTTTTTTTTTTGGGCTAAACTATTGGGCACTAGCCTCGTGCGCCTCGCGCCTCGCAAAAATGCCCTAAAAGGCGCGCCTCGCATGCGCCTGATTGAAGGGGCTGCACCTAGCCTTAGGCGAGGCCCTAGTCTCGCACCCGCCTGCGCCTCGCGCCTAGGTGCGCCTAAGGCTCGCCTTTCACAACAGAGGGAGTCCCCTTCAAGTATAACATTTTTAAAACCCAACGTACTGGCTAAACTAATGGAGTGGACAGCAGCATTGGTTTCCGCCAGAGTGGGGTCGAGACTGGTAAGTCCAGGTGTGAGCATGGACAATTTACCCCTTTTCGTTTCTAAACAAAGCCGCAAGTGCAGCAGAATTGGGATTGAATGCAACACCAAAATTCACTTTAATCCAGTGACGGGGAGGGGGGGACCATTGGCCAGGTTTAGTATAAGCTTTAGGAATCAGTCTTTGCGCTCTCCAATGCTCTGCGGCTTGGGAGAAAATATTGGACTTCCACATGGGTATATCAATCACAATGTCTTCATGAATGACCTTGTTCCGAAGAAACCAAGTTTGTTCCATGGCAATTATGGCAAAGATGGTGAAATCCAAGACTTCATCAGTGCTGATCCCAACCGAAGTAGACGGGTTCAGGATAACATCAACCCAGCTCTTGATACCTGCATAATGGAAAGAAGAGATATCCAATGGCCATCTAGATTCCTTCCAAAGGATTCTAGAGACAGAGCACTCAAGAAAAAGGTGATCCAAGGTTTCCAGAGGGTGGTTGCACAACACACATTGTTTATCATCAATAGGGAAGCGGGCAGCCAGAATAGATTTGGAAGGGAGGGCCTTAGAGACAACCTTCCAGTGAAAGAGTATGTTTCATGCAACCTTGCTTTCCACAGGGAGGTCCAGAGCTGAGAATGAAGTCTGGAGAATCTATTAAATTGGTTTGTGAGATAGGCAGATTTGACTGAGAAGTTACCCCTTTTCTCCGGTAGCCAAATTAGCTTATCACCTTCTCTACCAGAGGGCATATCAATCTGAAGGATGGCCTCAACCGAATCATCCGTAAAGATTTCTAAGATTAAATCAACATCCCATCCACCACCAGCGGTTGTAAGATCTTTGATTGTAGAGATAGTAGGCCTGAGAGCAAGTTTACTTCTTGGTTTAAAATTGTGAAGGGAGGGTACCCACGGATCCCGCCAGATGTCCGTGCTTTCACCATTACCGAGTAGAGTACAGGCTCCCTTCAACAGGACAGGGCTAGCTCTGGTAATACTTTTACATAACCAAGAGGAGGCAGAACTAGCTTTGGACTCAAGCAGCTTTGAGTTCTTCAAATACTTAGTCTTGACAAGACTAACCCACGGTTTCTCCACATTAACCAAGACATTCCAGGCCAGTTTTCCAAGAAGAGCTAAGTTGTAGTCTTTCATCCTTCGGAGACCAAGCCCACCGCAGCTCTTTGGGCAGCAAATCGAGTCCCAAGATTTAATGTAGAAATTTTTCTTTTCATCCTTTCGAAAACCCCAAAAGAAATCCCAAAAACCCTAGTCCATTTTTGAGCAAATAGAAACTGGGAGGAGAAGGGTGGACATAGAATAAACAGGGAGAGCCTGGGCAACGGTACGAATAAGAGTACATCTCGCTGCTTGAGAGAGAACAGAGGCCTTCCAGCCTTGGATCCTTTTTCCAACTTTCTCGGCAGCAAAGTTCAGGGCTTGCTTCTTGCTCCCATGAATAGAGAGAGGGAGTCCCAAGTATTTTGAGTTGAGAGGGGCTTTCTTAAGATTTGTTTCTCTACAAATGGATCGCAACCTCATGGAAAGTGTTGCGGCTGAACATAACTCTAGTTTTGGATAGGTTAATTTTTTTACCCGACCAGGACCCATATTTCGAAATGCAATTTAAAATATGTCCAGCTTCATCTGGGTTGGCCCGTCCAAAAACAATCAGGTCATCCGCAAAGAGCAAATGGTTGATTTTTGGGTTTTTCTACTAACAGCAATTCCGTTGATGAAGCCGTGGTCCACTTCTCTTTGGATAAGCCGCGATAAAACCTCCGAGCAAATGATGAACAAGAATGGGGACAAAGGGTCACCTTGCCGAAGCCCACGACTAGGTTCAAAGAAGCCCGAGGGACAACCATTAACAAGAACAGAGAAAGAAAACGAGGAAATACATTGTAAAATCCAATTACACCAAGTCATAGAAAAACCCACACATTTAAGGACAGAGATAAGGAAAGACCATTCGATGCGATCATAGGCCTTTTCCATGTCGAATTTGATTGCCATAAGGCCGCCCTTACCTTTCTTGTTATGCATGGAATGGATCAACTCATGGGCCAAGATAGAATTATCATGAATAACTCTCCCAGGGACAAAGGCTGCTTGGACAGGGGAGATAATTTTCTCAAGAAGTGGTTTCATTCTAGAGGAAAGGATTTTGGATATCACCTAGTAGATAACATTACAGAGAGGCTGATCGGATGGTAATGGTTCACGGAAGTGGGGGAGTTTATTTTGGGAATGAGGGCAATGTTGGTATGGTTGAGATTTTTTAAGAGAAACCCACCGAAAAGAAGCTATTAACAGAAGCAATAACATCCTCCTTTATGATATGCCAGAAAGTTTTGTAGAAAATTGCAGACATGCTGTCCGGCCCCGGGGCTTTCGTAGAACCAATCTGGAAAATAGCTGACCTGATTTCTTCCTCATCAGGTGTAACACACAAGATAGCATTGTCCTCAGGGGTACTTTATGGACTAAATCTTCAACGTCTCTCGGGAAAAGAGGATTTGAGGACTGGAAAGTAGCTTGGAAGTGGGAGATGAAAGACTGGGAGATTTCCTGCGAATCATCCGTCCACCTACCATCATCTTTCTTTAGAAACTCAATCGTGTTGCGTCTGTGTCTGATAATGGTGGAAAGGTGGAAGAAACGCGTACTCTTATCCCCTTCCTTCAGCCAATTGACTCTAGATTTCTGACACCATAAGATTTCTTCCCTTTTGAGATTTTCATCAATGACAAGTTTTAAGGCCTTTATGGATTCAACATTTTCATCAGTACGGTCTTTGGCTTGAAGCCCTTCAACTGCTTGCTTTACCGAATTGATGTTGTGGTGAATATTCCCAAAGTGACTAAAGTTCCAGCTTCGAAGAGCAACTTAAACAGCTTTGGTTTTTTGGCAAAGCCGAAAGGAAGGAGATCCCCAGGTTGGGGTATTCCGCCAAACATGTTCAATAATCAAGGCACAACTACTATCACGAATCCACATAGCCTCAAACTTGAAGTTTCTGGTTTTACCGTGTCGCTCGCCGATGGAGTTGAGAATGATGGGGCAATGATCAGATTTCAAAATTGGGAGATTGCGGACAGAAGCTCTGGGAAAAAGTTCTCGCCAGGTGAGGTTAGCAATGCCTCGATCGAGGTGCAGACAGATATTTTCCCTCCCAGATCACCCATTATCCCAAGTGAATCTATTACCTTGGAAACCAAGGTCCACAAGGGCATGGGTGTTCATGAAGCCCACAAGGCCTCCTTGAGAAGAACACGCAAACGGTTTTCCACCTTGCTTCTCGGATTGATTTAGAATACAGTTGAAGTCACCAACCAATAAAAGCGGGCCAGAAGAAGCCCCCACGACCTTATCCATCAAGTTCCAAAATTGAGACTTATTTTTCCAATAAGGCGGACCATAGACTGTAGCAAGTCCCCAAGAAGTTGAAGGGGGATCCAAGAAAACGGTAGCAAAGATCAAATTTTTGTTTGAGGCTGAGGTGACCAAGTCGACGCCATTCTGCCAAGCCAGGCAGAGGCCACCAGCTTTATTAGAAGCACGCACAAGAGAGAAGTTTGGGAATCCAATAGAGGGGAGAAGAGAAGACATTCACTTAGAAGAGGAGTTTGTTTTCGATAAGAAGATGCAATCAGGATGATGCTCTATTATCAACGCCCGTAGAGCTGTAACTGCCGCGGCCCAGGCAAGACCACAACAATTCCAATGGAGGATAATCATTGGCCGAGAGGGGCCCCATGGCCGTCCTCCCTCCTCAGCAAAATTGGTGTAACTGAAATTGTTGAAAGAATCTGCAGAGAGACTTGGCTTTCTACTTGGGAGTAACTTGTCCCCCCCTTTGGATAGAGGCCCTCTGGATCTGGCAAGGTTTTTGATGCTAATCCTTCTTCGGTTCTCAGGTTGAGTGTGTGGTGATAGGTCCTGAAGGGAAGAAACATAGGAAGTTAGCTGATGGTGGGGGTTTTGGGGTTTTCTGGACTTGGTTCAGTGGGGTGATTAGCACATTGGGTGGTTGTAGTAGTTCTGTGTTTCTTTTCGTTTGGGCTGGGGAGGAAACTCTCAGGGTTTCTTTTTCGCAAACAAGAGAATTTTTTGTTGTTTAAAAGGATAGGAACTTGTTCAATTTCATGGATGGGAATGATCCTTGAAACCACAGGTGGTTCTTCTAAAATGGTTGGAACAAACCTAAGTTGGGGTATTTTGTAGGTGGGTTGGTCTTGGGAGGGTGTTGGGCTAGGGGGAATTAAATCAGAAATTGGTTCAGGGTTTTTGGGTCCAAAGGGAATGGGCTCAGGAATAATGTCCTGGGTTGGTAATAGAAAACAAGATACAAACATACAGAAGTAATGACCAAGGAAAAGGAGGGGGGGAGCAGGTGAAGGAGTAATAAAGGAAGAAACCAAAGTCAAACAAGGAACCAATCAAGGGGGAGGACAAGAAGTAAAAAGGGATCAGAGGGTAAGAGAGTGGTCAGAGAGAGCTCAGGACCAGAAGCCGCCGTGAACAGGGCACGGAGAACGCTACAGTAGAGCGTGGAGAATTCCAATCTTTCTTGGAGAGCTAGTCTGGAAATGATGTGACATTGATCCATAGTCTGATAATCTATTTGATGATTGCAATGTTGTTGCAAATGGTGGAGCCCTAGATTTTTCTTCTATTGCTACAAGGTCACAACTTTCAACTTCAGCTGCTGTTGCTGTGCCTCTTAGCATTGAAGAACCTGAACCAGCCCTTTTGAATCCAAAGCTTCATGCAGCCAAGTCGGAATCATTTACTGAATGATTACATGTCACAAGATCACACCAACTTGTTTCTAAGGTTGTTGGGATTCCTAGGATTAAAGAAGAAACTGAAAGGTCACAATCCGTTGTTAAGATTTCTGGGTGTCCTAGTAGTGTTCTTCTAGACACAGCTGCTGCTAGATGGTCCCATTTGATATTAATGTTATTCTTCCTAGCACTATATAGATTTCCTTGGACTTGCTATTGTGAATGATTGACAAGAGTGTGAGAGACGGATATATTTACTATACCTTCTAATAGTCCTAGCATTGAGGAGTCGTTGGGAAAGAGAACCAAAAGAGTCGGATCCAGGGATAATGATAATTCAAGTATCATACCAACAAAGAACTTGGCAAATAGATCAAAAAGCTGCGGTAAGGCAAATAGCAGATTTCTCAGCAGAAAACACATGCATGAGAGAGGAGAGAGAAAAGCTCAGAAATCAGGAGGAACTCAGTAGTTCTGAAGTCATTAGACCAACCTTTTCTGGGAATACGAGAGGAGGTAGAGAGGAAGAGGACAATGGAACAATGGTAGGGGAAGAAGTTCATACGACAATCTCCATGTTCAAAGCTCTAAAGAAGATGAACATGCATCCCATATGCGGCCTGTGATTGGGATAGCAAGCACAAGCAACCAACTGCAAAAATGCAGCATTGCAGCTTAAAGGAGAATATGATTTATGAGAGTCTACCAAATCTCAACCAAACCAAATGGAAAAAGGCACTTGGGCCTCTCTTCTCAAACCAGCTCATAATGCTGGGTTTCAGTTTTAAGTTGTCACCCAAGCAAGAATAAGAACAAGTTGAGACTTAGAGTTCCAAAGCTAGGTTACAGAAAAAGGTACAAAGGATTGGGAAATATCCCATATTGACAAGACGTTCCCTTATTCTCTTGTCAGATCAGCAACTTCTAAATTTTGGGACAAAGGACTTATTGACACTCTTGCTACTGACACTAGGAGAGAGATGCAGTTCTGGAACGTGAGCGAAACCTCTAAATCTTAAAGAAGTGGCAGCCTAATCTCAGGTTAGAGAAGAAAGCACTGAAAAAGGTCCCTGTTTGGGTAAATTTCTTTAGAATACCAATGAACTGTTGTGAGTTCTAAGGGTCGTAGTCATGTTGCTAATATGGTGGGGAAACCCATCCATGTCGATAAGATGATAGGTAGTAGCAGAAGGATCTCCTTCGCTAGAATTTGCATTGAAGTTAATGCGGAAGAAGATTTAATCAAATCATCCTATATTGACGCTGAAGCCCCATTACAGGTGAGATTGATCTAATTCAAGGTAGAGTATGGATGCCCATAAGGTGGGAGAAACGTAAGACATTTGGTCATGATTGTGCCAAATTCTTCAAGAAATAAGTTAGAACTGTTCCAAGTACTACTAGTAACTAGTAAGAAAGTTGAAGCTGGTCAATGGGTGGAACCGAGGAAGTTACTGGGAAGGGAAGGGAAAGGAAAAATCATTGATAAGCCTGATATGGTTATCCTATCAGAAGATCCTAAACATGAAGCCAGCACTTCTCAGATCATTGCAGCAGAAGATCCAATTTCTAATGTGATTCAGAAGACGTGCCAAATTGCATTTACAATCCTGCCTGATAGTAACGAACAAGATATCAATGTGAAGCCTCCCATGAAGAATTAGAGATTCAGTCTCCCAACAGATTCAAATTCTTGCAGATGTTAGTTCTGATGAAGAACTTTCTGAAGAAGATCCAGAAGAGTTGAATCCTCCCATTCCTGAATATTTTAGATCCTTTGGAAATCCAAACAAGAGAAGAGGAAAGGAGAAAGTTAAGAGAAGCCCAGGTCGTAAGAAGTCCTCACACACCAATCTGTAACATGATCATTGGTGTGTGGAATATAATAGTCCCTCAAGCAGAATGAGATAAGGAAATTTATAGTTGAAAATAATCTCAGTATCGTGTGCATTATAGAAACTTAAGTCGGACATGTTAACAAGGATTTTATTCAATACTACCTCTTTAAGAATTCGAGATTCATGGAAACCTATTGCTGCTCCATTATGGGCAGAATATGGATTGGTTGGGATCCCCATAACTTCAATGTTTCTAAGATTCAAGAGTCTGATCAGATGGTCCACATCTCTATCATAGACTCTCAGTGGACTCTTTTTTCTCTGTGCGGCGTTTGTATATGGGGCAAATGACAAAATTGAAAGGAGAAATTTGTGGAACGACTTAAGATCCTTGGGCCTTAATGGGAGATTTTAATTCTACTAGACATTATTCGGAAGTGTTTGGTGGTAGATTCACTAGGGATAAAGCTATGGAAGGGTTTAAAACCATTGAAGTGTTTGCTCATTGTTTAAAAACCATTGAAGTGGAATATCTCAGAAATACTGGAACTTTCAATTCTTGGACTAACAGAAGATACCCAAAGGAGGTTACATTGCCAGGAAATTAGACAGAGTTCTTGTGAACCACAGCTGGCTAGCTAAGTTTCCTGCTGCAGCTGATTTTTGTCCTATTGGAATTTCTGATCATGCTTCAATGATTACCAACCTCGGGAGAACTGATGGTTACAAAAGGTAAAATAAAAAAATAAAGGGCAGCCCAGTGCACGAGGCTCCCACAATGAGGGTGAGATGTACGCAGCCTTACCCCAAGCAGAGAGGCTGTTTCTAGATTCGAACCCGTGACCTCCATATCACAATGGAGAAACCTTACCACTGCGCCAAAGGCTCCCCTCTGATGGTAAAAAAGGTATGCCTTTTAAATTTTATAATTATTGGACTTTGAAGATTTCAAAATTCAAACCTTAGGTTAATGTGCATTTTTTATTTTTATTTTTGTGGTATGAATGCTGTTGTTAGTAGAGGCCGGTTTTTTTTTTTTATGCCTCACTGGGGCTTTTTATTGTGGCTTTTATCTAGCTAGGTTGGTATGTTGGATAGAACCTCTCTTAGTTTCTCAGCTTTAGAAAGTGTCCCAGTCCCCTCCAATGGTTTTGTTGTAACTCTCAATCTTGAATGAGCTCTAATAGGCATGGGCATTCGCATTTTAAGTTGTTGTCGTGTCTTAGGTTGTTGATGTTCGAAACGAATCGTCTGGTAGTTCTGACTTTCCTTACCTTCTTTCTTACACTCAATCCGATCAATAGTCGTTGGTCCTTGACCCTGATTGCCTGGGTATACCCCTTGTATGTACATTTTTCCCTTTATAAAAACACTTAAACCACTTTCCCGGAAAAAATAAAAATAAAAATAAAAATAAAAGAAGCCATTTAACATTTTTATGCATGTTACTTATCTTCCAATTTAATGGCATTAGTAGAAAACTTGGAAAATCAATTAAAAATACTTCTAAAAAACAAGCACTTTTAACACTTGTAAATTCATAAATTAGAAGATGTACACGTTTCATATTAGCTCATAATGTCAACCTTAGAAGCACGAAGCGGAAGCGGGGGCGGGGGCGGGGGCGGGGGCGGGGGCGGGAGCGAGGAAGCGGTAAACTTTAAGAGGTTCAAAGTTTGGAAGCGTTTAAGAAGCGTCCAAATATTTGATATAGATATATTCTATATCTAATTATTGCAGAGGAATTTAGATTGACATAATATATTTTGATTGTAAATTTTGTTTTTGAAAGTCTTAAGCCATATGTTCCAATATAAAAATATTTCTTCGGTAAAATGTTTGAGCAAAATAAGAACTTGAATCTATTTATAGGCTATTTTGAGACTTGGATGTGATGGGAGCGGGGTGGGAGCGAGGTTCCGACAAGCTTCTTAGTAAGAAGCGCGGGATCGAGAGTCTGAGAAGGGAGCGTGACCAATTTAGAAGGTTCCTGCTTCTAAGATGTCAACACAACCACTACTCCCTCCGTCCCATTTTTTGAGTCCAGCTTTGGTAACTCAACTTATTAAGGAGACAAAAAGAATCTACACCTACTTTTCACAATTGCCCCTAATCATTACAACAACTTAAATTTTGTTTTGGTGTAGATTTCAAGGAAGGATAGTTTTGGAAAGTATGTAAAAATTGTATACTAATTTAAGAAAGTAGACACTAATTTTGGGACACCCTAAAATGGAATATAGGACTCAAAAAATGAGACGGAGGGAGTATTAAATTAAATACCCATCCATATAGTGACTCTAAAAGAAAAAACACTAGAACGCAGAATTTACCTTTCATCGTAGACGTCATCACGATTAGCTTGTATAGCTTTCCTGCAACATCATCTTCATTAGTAATATTATATGGTGTTGCAGAGTTAAAAAGGGAATCATATTTTTGTGTTGGTAAGTTTATATAGTTCTGAATGGAGTACTTACATATGGGTTTAGACAGCTAACAAGATGAAATCCAGTGGTGATCTTACATCTTCAAGATACACTCCCCAACAATAGCACAGCTTTGTAGTTTGAAACTTTACATTGATAGCGTACACTAACTTGCTAAATTTTTCATGTTCTTATCCTCATAAATTTATGTTGAGGGATAAATGAATGCAACTAAATATATCTATACTATTACAGAAAGACAATTTTAATAATTTCCATAAAATTTTATTCTGTTTTGCAAAATACTTGAACAACTCACATTCCATTTTATCATAAATCTACGGTTTATCCTTCCTAGCAATAGAAAACAAAAATCGTATGACCATTTGTAATCAGTTTCCTTTCCCAAATTTTGTTCCAATCCTAAGTGGAGGACCATTCCACCAAATTATATATGCAACTTCTATGCAATGGTTGATGATCAAAACACCACCACCATCGAAAATAGATTTGTAGTTATTACACAAATTTATTACCCTCTTAAGGACAAGAAAGACACCATATGAAAATGAAGAAACACCTACGTACCACAGGTTAATATAATAATATGATGTCTTGACAACATGAAATAATACTATCATGGATACCGGTATACGAGCATATGAAATGGAAGTATGCACATGAAAACGAAATTAATCCTTGTTTCAGCTACAGAGATTCGAATTGAGACTAAAAAGCAACAGAGGTACAGATAATCCAACCAAATTTTTTTAAATTGTATCACCTTCGAAGATGCTCCAAGGCTGCAGTTGCACTGTCACAGAGAATAATCTGTATTACCTAAGATGATTTCGTACTCTTTGCATAATTGTTCAAACTAATTTCCAGATATACCAACATAAAAGGTTAGGACCAGTACTATCGTGCCAAACATTAAAAAACAGAAATTTAACGAGGACATGCAAATTTATAAACAAATTTTCGGCGTATTATATCGTAATTAAATCATTTCAATATTAGCCTACTGTAAATCAGTTCTGCAAAAATACAAGTTGTATGTTACATCCTAGTGGTTTGGATGAATAATCACATATACCCAAAAGATGCAAATTTTGACACACCCACTTGCATGCCAAATTGCAAAAGTTTCTAAACCACACATTTCTCAAAGCGGACCTTGAGGGACAAACAGCCACATTATACCAAGTTGGGTTCAAAGTATCGGCCGATACCGAGTCAACTAGGTATCGAAGAGGGATGCAACGAGATATGATATGCCAATGCAAAAAGCTACACAGAAGGATATGTATCGTGTATTGTCCATATCAATGTTACCTAGTACGTGGTTCACCCCGGTACGTGGTACGGGTTCGGGTGAGTGGTACGTCACTTAGCTTGGTTCAGACTACGAGGGGATAGTCTCAGTTGGTTCACTGTTTTGGTTCGTGGTTCGCTTAGGTTCGAACTTTTGGTTCAATTAGCACTTATGTAAATAATTATACATAGACATATAGTACTAAATCATTCCATGACTTCACATAATCAAATTTCAAACACAAAAAGTATAGGAAAATAAGCTCAAATTAAGTCTCAAACGCAAATATCTCAGAAGCCCTTAAAGAAAAACCAACAAGCAATGTAAAAGTTAGGATTTTATTTATCTTCCTGATAGTTAAATTTCATTTATCTTCTTCTCGTTGGTTCATGAAACTTAGGATCCGAATCTCCGAGGAACCATGATCTGGATAGTAAGATCCCGGATCGTGGTTCCATGGGGTGTACCCCAATCTCCGTAACCCCATGGTCCATATCAGCCGATACAACCGCTTTTTTGTCATCTCAGAGGCGGTATTGCGAGACATGCGCAATACGCAGAACACATATCGCACTACAGTGAGAGCGAGAGAGATATGCAAAAAAAACAGTCCTAATCTTACCAGATCTGTGTCAAAATTAGGGGTGTCCACGGGTCGGGTGAGTCGGGTTTGACCCCCACCCGTTCATCCACCGGAATCCCATCGGGTTGAGCATATGTCACCCGCCATCCATCCGATTGGTCGGATGAAACCGACTCGTCGGTTTTGGTTGGAGTCGGGTCGGGCTCGGGTTTCATCCGATAGAAATGTTCAACATATCAAAAAAAAAAGATTAAAATCTCTTTAATCTCAAGAGTCAAGACTACCACTCTACAAATCTAGCAAATCTCATCAATAGAGAGACGAGGCACTAATCAAATATATTCTATCTCAACTCTCAAGACCACCACTACACAGTTATATATCTATTCTATATATACACACTGATACACGCACACATATATATATATGTAATAATCGATCCAAAATTTGAAGAAGAAGAAGAAGAATCTAGAATCAAAAAGAAGAATAAGAAGAAGACGTGAATACATACCCGAGAGGCTGAGGAGAGAGATCCATTGAGAGATGGTGTAATGTTGAGGCGACCTTCCACGATGCTAGATCTCCATGCTCTATTGGCGACGGCGAGTGGTGAGAGGCGTGAGGTGTGGCAGTAGATTTAGGGTTTGTTTTTGTAATTTGGGGGTTTTTGTTGTGTGAGGAAGAGAGAGAGAGAGACTGATTAATGTGGGTGTGATGTTAGATATATAAGTGGGTATACCACAGTTTTTAGCATGTTTGGGGTCGGGTCGGGTGTAGTCGGGTGTAGTCGGGTGTAGCATTGGAACAACCGACATCCGATCCGAAAGGCATCGGGTGTCACTTGTGGAACCCGTGACTCCACCCACTATCCGTGAAATCCGACTCATAGCCATCGGGTGGGTCGGGTGGGGTCGGGTCTCGCGGGTCTCGGGTCTTCTTGGACAGCCCTAGTCAAAATTGGAACTTGGTGCCCTCTGCTTCGAATCTCCTCCATCTAGGTCGATTTGAATCTTCTCTCTCTCTCTCTCTCTCTCTCTCTCTCTCTCTCTCTCTGAGATCGTAGCTCGATCGCAGGCGAGCTGCTAATGTTTCCCCTCGTGGTCCCTCACTACTAGATCTGAATTGTGAATATACATTGAGGTTTTATTTAACCTAGGCTCCGTTTGGTTGGGTGGGCAGTTCGTTACAGTGGGTAAAATATGCTACCTAATTTGCCAAAAAAATAATTCTCTATGTAAATATTTTGCCTTGGTTGGTTAGTATTTAACCTAGGCTGTGTGTGTAACAAAATAATTCTCTAATTTGCTGCTTAAAGAAGAAAAAAAATACCGGATTTCGGTCTAGGCTAAAAAAAGTGGGTTGGGTTATTTGAATTTACTTTGTTATAAAAAATTTAAGGCTTTTTTGTTAGTTATAATATAAGACAATATTGGGAAATGCTCTCCAGTGCACTGGGTAAGTGCACAGGGCTTTTAAGCCTAAAAATCCCACAGGTCCGTGGGACGGTGGGACAGGGCGGCCCGCGGGTTTTTTAGGCTTAAAAGCCCAGTGCACTCGCCCAGTGCACTGGAGAGCCTCTCCGATATGATAATTATTTAAATAATTTAAATAACTTGTTACATAGCAATAACCTACTGTTGAATATACACAATGGTATATATATGTACATACGTGTATGTATGTTATATATATCAAGTAATAGTATATAATATAAGATAATATTGGGAAATGCTCTCCAGTGCACTGGGTAAGTGCACAGGGCTTTTAAGCCTAAAAATCCCACAGGTCCGTGAGACGGTGGGACAGGGCGGCCCGCGGGTTTTTTAGGCTTAAAAGCCCAATGCACTGGAGAGCCTCTCCAATATGATATTTATTTAAATAATTTAAATAACTTGTTACATAGCAATAACCTACTGTTGAATATACACAATGTATATATAGATATATATATATATATGTACATACGTGTATGTGTGTTATATATATCAAGTAATGGTATATTTCAAAGCCAATTTTCCTTATGTGTGGAACGGAAGAGAAATTCATAAAATACAAATCAGAAGTTGAAAATTAATTGAATAGAAAGATTAAAAGACTTTGGTCAGATAGAGGAGGTGAATATGAATCTGGCCCTCTTAACTCATTTTGTGGACAACATGGCATTGTACATGAAGTAACTCCACCTTACTCACCAGAATCTAATGGAGTAGCTGAAAGAAAAATTAGAACCTTAAAAGAAATGATGAATGTTATGTTAATTAGTTCTAGGGCACCCAACAACTTATGGGGGGAGGCCATACTTTCTGCTTGTCATATTCAAAACAGAATAATTTTAAAGAAAACTGGTGAAACTCCATATGAATTGTGGGAAAATCATAACCCTACCCTTAAGTATCCTCTGGGCAGTAACGAGGGATCCATTGAGATCGATTCAAATTGGAAAAGTATAGGGGTGTTTAGCTAAGGTCTTGCTACCAGAACCCAAGAAAAGGAAAATTGGGTCTAAAACAGCTGATGGTTTATTTATTTATTGGTTATGCTAAAAATAGTGCTGTATATAGATTTTTGGTTCTTAAAAGTGATGTGTTAGAGGCAAACACAATTATTGAATCAAAAAATGCAAATTTTTTCGAACATATTTTTCCTTTGAAAACACCTATTGAAAGAACGATAATTCAACATAATAATGAGTCTAATGTTGAATCAATTGAGCCGGTTGAAATGGAATTAAGGAGTAAACGTGAGGAAAGAAACAAACTTTAGAGATGAATTTTTTACTTTCCTAATGGATAGAGATCTTGTAAGCAATAGTGAAGTTGTATCCTCCCGTGATGCTCCTTTTTGGAGAGAAGCTATTAATAGTGAGATAGAGTCTATTATGGCTAATCACACTTGGGAATTAGTAGACCTACCTCCTGGTACTAAACCAATAGGTTGTAAATGGATATTTAAAAGAAATTAAAACCGGAAGGGTCTATTGATAAATTCAAAGCTAGATTAGTAGCTAAAGGATACACTCAAAAGAAAGATGTAGACTACTTTGACACTTATTCTCTTGTGGCTAGAATATCGTCTATTAGAATTCTAGTGGCTCTAGCATCCTTACATAAACTCGTAATACACCAAATGGATGTTAAAACAACGTTCCTAAATGGAGATTTAGAAGAAGAAATATACATGGAACAGCCTGAAGGCTTTGTAGTTCCTGGAAATAAAAATAAAGTGTGTAAATTAGTGAAATCTTTATATAGACTTAAAACAACCACCAAAACAATGGCATGAAAATTTTGATGCTATACATATATTATTAATGAGGCGGATAGATGTGTATATCATAAATTTGAAAACAATATTGGTGTAATAATTTGTCTTTATGTGGATGATATGTTGATCCTATACACTGATATGGTTATAATTAGTGAGACCAAACAATTGTTATCTACTTTTGATATGAAAGACCTTGGTGAGGCTGATGTAATTCTTGGAATAAAATTGACTAAAACCGATGAGGGTTTTCTAATGTCACAACATTTTGTAGAAAAGATTCTACAAAAATTTGGTCACTTTGACTCTAAACCAATGAGTACCCCATACGACTCAAGTATACAATTAAAGAAAAATGCAGGCAGTAGTGTATCACAATCTGAATATGCACAAATAATTGGTAGTCTTACTTATCTTATGAACTGTACCAGACCTGACATAGCTTATGTTGTTAACAGACTTAGCAGATATACTCATAATCCTAATAAAGAACATTGGACTGCCATATGTAGGGTACTTAAGTACCTTAGGGGTACAATAGACATTGGTTTAAAATATTGTGGATTTCCCGCTGTACTTGAGGGGTATAGTGATGCTAATTGGATCTCTGATTCAGATGAGGCAAAATCCACGAGTGGGTATATATTTACCCTTGGAGGTGGTGCAGTTTCTTGGAAATCTTCCAAACAAACTTGTACAGCTCGGTCCACTATGGAATCCAAGTTCATCGCCTTAGAAAAGGCAGGTTCTGAGGCTGCGTGCTTAGAAACCTCTTAGCAGATATCCCTTTATGGATGACACCAATTCCATCTATGTCACTACATTGTGATTGCCAGGCTGCAATAGCCCGTGCTAGAAATAAGACCTATAATGGCAAAAACAGGCACATTCGCCTTAAGACATAATATTGTGAGACAACTGTTAAATGATGGTGTTATATCCCTGGACTTTGTAAGGTTAGAGATGAACTTGGCCGATACTCTTACCAAACCACTAGGTAGAAAACTAGTGAGTAGTACATTAAGGGGGGATGGGGCTTATGCCTATAACAGAAATCAACAGTAATAGTAACCCAACCTATGTGAATGGAGATCCCAGGAATTAGGTTCATATGGGTAATAACAAGTTACTGGTTGATTTGATGAGACACTATCAACCCTATTTTGTTTTGAGTCCATCCCTATGGTGTAGACAGTGTAGACTGCAATGAGTTAGGTTGAGTCTTAACTCTTAATGAATACATAGTCCTAAATGGGTGGTGTGCTTAGAGTTGCAGTGCACATTTGATGGATTCACCTATATGAGTGTGGAAGTGGGGCTGCTTTCTATGAGAACTTAGGCAGGTTCTCTAGAGCACTCATGAAAAACCAGGTATGGAGCATGGCCTATTTGTGCCAACCCGCGTGAACAACATAGCTAAATGAGTGTGACGTGGGTAATGAGTACATTGATTCATATTAAGAAATGAGGTTCATAGAAATTTTAAATTTTCACCAAGTTTCTGTGAATCAAGTCTTATTTACCCCAAGTGTTGGTACTGATGCATTACACAAAAGTGGTTAATTCATTATTATTATTTTTGTTTAAATTGCCTTTGAAATATGTGGGGGATTGTTGAATATACACAATGTATATATAGATATATATATATGTACATATTTGTATGTGTTATATATATCAAGTAAGGAGAAGACTTTGGTACGTTTGGTGGCTTTGGGTGTATAAGGAAAATCTGGGATGAAGTGATGGTTGACTGACGTGAAGTGATGGATGTCTGACGCGCAATAAATGCGAGGGAAACCTGCTATGGCCGGTTCTCAAGTGATGCTTGTTCCTTGATCAGGAACAATTGTTCTATCCCATTAAATGTTGTTCCATTTTATATGTTTGTTCTATGGTTGGAAACCAATATTCCATGTTAAAAATAGTTGTTCTCTCCACAAGGCACAAAGTTAAGAGATTTACATTTACGTATGAAATCTTTTGCAATATCAGCAAATTTGACTTTTGATGTATAAGTACGAGTGATTTATTATGGGTAGGTAGTTCCTTTAAATACATTAAATAAATCTCAATCATATCTAATCCCCAACACAACTTTGTTTTTGAGACCGTAAACAGTTGTTCCAAATGTCTATTACGTTTGTTCTACCAATAGATAAACTTGTTCCCTCTACAAAATTAATGTTGAAAGCTTTCAGTTAGTATTCCTACTTGGTACTTAATAATGGGATTTCAGGTAGGCAGTTGCTTTAATTACATAAAATCACAGTCATATAAATCCCTAACAGTAATTCAACTTTACTTGACTGAGTAGCACAATATCTCAACACACTCAGTTGCACAAGATATCTCCAATGAAGAACACAAACAAAAGTTAAACTTCTACTTATTGGTATTTTCCTAAACAACACTAGTTTTATATTTTGATTTGCATAGAACAACATTTGTTGAAAATAGAACAACATTTCTCGATCATGTTACAACATTTGATTTGCATCAAACAACATTTGATGATCACGGAACAACATTTGACGACCCATGAAACAACATTTGATTTGCATGGAACAACATTTGATGAAAATAGAATAACATTCCCTGATCATGGAACAACAATTGATTTACACGGAACAACATTTGATGAAAATAGAACAGCATTTCCTGATAATGGAACAACATTTGATTTGCATGGAACAACATTTGATAATCACGGAACAACATTTGACGATCCATGGAACAACATTTGATTTGCATGGAACAACATTTGATGAAAATAGAGCAACATTTCTTGATCATGTAACAACATTTGATTTGCACGGAACAACATTTGATGAAAATAGAACAACATTTTCTGATCATAGAATAACATTTGATTTGCAGGAACAACATTTGATGATCACGGAACAACATTTGACAATCCATGGAATAACATTTGATTTGCAAGGAACAACATTTGATGATCACGGAACATTTGACAATCCATGGAATACCATTTGATTTGCATGGAACAACATTTGATGAAAATAAAACAACATTTCTTGATAATGGAACAATATTTGATTTGCACGGAACAACATTTGATGAAAATAGAACAACATTTCCTGATCATGGAACAACATTTGATTTGTACGGAACAACATTTGTCGATCCATGGAACAACATTTGATTTGCATGGAACATTTGATGATCACAGAATAATATTTGACGATCCATGGAACAACACTTGATTTGCATGGAACAACATTTGATGAAAATAGAATAACAATTCCTAAGAGAACAGCATTTGATTTGCACGGAACAACATTTGATGAAAATAGAACAATATTTTCTGATCATGGAACAATATTTGATTTGCATGAAACAACATTTGATGATCACGGAACAACATTTGATTTGCACGGAACGACATTTGATGAAAATAGAACAGCATTTCCTGATCACGGAACAACATTTGATGAAAATAGAACATTATTTCCTGATCATGGAACAACATTTGATTTGCATGGAACAATATTTGATGATCACGGAACAACATTTGTCGATATATGGAATAACATTTGATTTGCATGGAACAACCTTTGCTGAAAATAGAACAACATTTCCTGAGCTTGGTAGAAGATGAAAACATTGAATATATTCGTTGAACCATTCTGAAAAAGGATATAGCTTTTGAACAAGAGTTGGTCATATCACAAAGTGCAAGATTAAGGCTATGACAACCACACGGCGTATAAAAATGCTCTAGGATTGATTTCTAGTAGCCTACTTTGTACACCCTTATGTTTTCCCTTCATATCAGATCCATTATCATATCCTCGTTGAAACATTTACACACCGAACTACAAGAGACATTTGTTCTTCATGACTCACATACGGAGTACAATCAAGTATAATTGAAAAGTACTTTGCTCCTTTGATCCTTTTAACAATTGTACCTTTAATCTCATTAGCCAACATTACTATCAATTCATTTTGGATTTTGTGGCCAAGATAGTGATAATGAATCTCATGCATTTCAATACGTCGAAGATGCTCTTGCATTACGGTGTCAAATTCGGCAATCATTTCAATGAAACTTAAAAAGTTGCCATTGTTTTCTTGATAAACCTTCTCATTGTCTTCACGAAATGCTAAATCATTTCAAGGAAATTGAATTACTCACCAATGAGTGTATCACAATAATTATTGATAGTAATCAGAGCCACTGTTCAAAAGACATGGATACATTCTTCAGAAGAAATGGAAGAAAAGGCATAGATTTACTCACAGGGAGTTCGATGAGTAGAAGGGATATGATTACTTACTATGGTACTCGTCCACAGTTACTACGGTAAAGTTTGTCTCTAATCCTTAGCTAGACCTTTCTTATCATCTATAGCAGGTCCTTGCTAACTC
This sequence comes from Hydrangea macrophylla, assembly GCA_033977485.1. Classification (NCBI taxonomy): domain Eukaryota; kingdom Viridiplantae; phylum Streptophyta; class Magnoliopsida; order Cornales; family Hydrangeaceae; genus Hydrangea; species Hydrangea macrophylla. The sequence continues at coordinate 77,127,252 of CM066984.1, read as the reverse complement.
GTCACTACTCCTGCTGGATTTGTCCGAGATGTTAGACAATCTTTATATGGTTTGCCTATGTAATAAAATATTCGTACTAACTTGATTGGAATGGTTGTCTTACATTAGTACTAATTCACAAGTTCGTCGAGGGTTCCTAAACACAGAGAAATTAGAGAGAGAGAGAGAGATTGGTACATATATACACCACACACATCCATACATATATATACATATACACACACATATCTATATATATAGTGAAGAAGAAGGAGAAGATCAGAGACAGAGAGAGAAAGGAGCAGAGACAGAGGAGGGAGAAGAGGCCATAGGAGAAGCTCGGAGCTCGCGCTTTGCCAAACATGCCCTTATGATCTTTCGGTGAGTTCCAAACTCACTCGGTAGCATTAGTGTAATATTTTGCAAGCTTTTGGACGTAAATATTAACCCCAAACACCCCCTAGCACCTCTGGACGTTCAGTGTCCAAAACTGCTGAAGAAGACGACTCTCGAGCGATTGAACTGAGTTCAATCGATCGAACCTTTAATCGATCAAATGGACTTCGATCGCTTGAAGCTCACTTTTCTCAATCGATTGAAAAGTTTTCAATCGATCGAACTTTAACAGAACATGGTTGTTTCCCTTTTTCTTCTCACCTGCAATGGAGTAAAGCTCCACTACTCAGCTATGCTGAGTGTACAATTCTAACAAATGCATATATGGCAATTCATGCTTTAATATCATCAAAACACATCAACTAATCTCTAGGGAGAGAGATACGCATTCATCCGGTATACCGACAAGTCCAAGCCTTAAACCGCGACGCTAATGGAAAGTCCAAGCCTAAAACTATTGCATCCAAGTGCCCTGGCAGGGCCGGTTCCCAAATCATGCACAGTAGCCGTCGCTACTAAAATTCTCAAATATCGAGAAGCTTACCCTGACATGAAATTGTATAAATCTCCCATTTGACCACATAATCACTTAGCATTCTCACGTAATCACATAGACATGCTTTTCACAATTATTCACAAGCATAATTAACGGGCCTAATCTAACACAAGAATTTTGCTCGAATCACAATATCACATTTAAGATTCAAAACATGAAAATTTCCTATACATAAATTAGGAATTCGCACCTTAAGCGACACTCCTATAATTCCCGAGTTTAATCTCGACAAGTCCTTTTTATTTACCTTATTCTTAAATCACATAGAAGCATGAATAGGTGGATAAAATCGAATTTCTAATAATAGAACAGTGATTGATCATAGAATAATTTCTAATCATTGAACAACTATTTAAGTTCATAGAATATAGTTATTGATCATGGAACAATAATTTATGATCATGAAGCAAGAATTTATGATAATAGAACTATAATTTTTAATCGTAGAACAACAATTACTGATCATCGGACAATATTTCTAATAACAAAACAACAGTTATTGATCGTGGAACAAGAATTTCTGATAATGGAACAATTTCTAATCATAAAACAACCGTTACAACAATTCATGATCATAAAACAACAATTTCTAATCCTGGAACAATTCATACCATACACATTAATTAAAGTGTTCCATATTATAATATCTCTAACTCATCTTCTTCAATTCGTGCCACTAAAACAGAGACCCCAAATAAGGTCTTGTTTGGGTGTCAAAAATGAAACACTCACAACTAGATCATTTTTCAACGAAATAATGCAAATCCTATATGAAAATTGATCCTCTCAACGAGCCCTATCCATATAAATTGGTTTGGAATCCCAAGTTTTATTAAATAACACGAATTTTGGATACAACCGCGAAGTGGGTCTATGAAAAAAAATTACAAATTCGTGTAATTGCTAAGAATTTTGAAAAGTTGTTCTTAGGGGGTTATAAGGGAAGTAATACGGCCCTTTTGACATAAGTTTCATGAGTTTTGGTGGTGGTTGAAAAATCAAGCTTCAATGGAAGCTTTAATGGCAGACAGCCATGGTGAAGCTTAAGGCTCTGTTTTATTTACCTAAATTGTCTGTGTGCTCACAAATAAATTACAGAAAGAGTAAAATTAGAAGGGGCTCAATTGACTCTCTCTCTCTCACTCTATGTTCTTGCTTGTGTGTGTATAGACAAAGGGGTGAGGGTGATATTATGTAGCAGTAGGGACAATGTGGGATGAGCCAGTGATGAGAAGACTTGTTCCTAAAATGTCTAATGCTTGATTGGGTCATGGATGAAATGAGAAATGGGAGGGAAAAGAGAGAATGAAGTTGGGAGGGAAGAGAGAGAGAGAGAGAGAGAGAGAGAAAGAATGACTTACCCAGTTACCTGCTACCGGGAGGAAAGAGAGAGAGAGAGAGAGAGAGAGAGAGAGAGAGAGAGAGAGAGAGAAAAGAGAGTGGTGTTGCTTTTTAAAAAGCTTTGACACATAGACGGCTTAGATGAAGCCAAATTTCATCCAATGGCTGAGATTGGTTTGGGTGTATATACACCCAAACCGCCCAAACGTACCAAAGTGGGCGCCGTCAAGTAATAGTATATTTCAAAGCCAATTTTCCTTATGTGTGGGTCCACTTGTTTGACCCATTAAAAACCAATTCTTTCATTTTGGACAACTATTCAACATTAGGAATCTTCTCCCAACATCTCACTTTTTTATCTCCTATGAATACCCCTACAATCAATTACATTAATGTAAAAGAGTTGTCTATATCTTATGTATTGATCTTCCTAATGTATGAGTAGAAAAATAAAAACATTATAGAATACATATTTTGTCCTCTATTCCTATTTTCCAATCACTGTTCTTCTTTCACCATGGTTCGAGGTCGCGGAATCGGTCACAGTATCGGAGTCCGTTGTGATGACTCGGGGTCGCGGTATCGGCCTGGTATCGGGCGATACGCAATGAAACGCTAGATTTAAGGTTCAAAAATATATGAAAACATAACCAAAAATTTTATAATAATAAGAATTAACAAAATTGGCATAATAGATTATCACAATACCCAATGTACTAATTATAAATTCACAAATTATTCAACTCACACGCTGCTGATCGACGGTTTGAACATTTTTTTATTACACATACGCATTTTAAACAAATAAGTAAACATTTTAAACATTTTTTTATTCCACACACATTTTAAACAAATAAATAAACATTGTTTTTTATAAACAAACATTTTAAACAAATAAGTAGACATTTTTTTAGGGTTAATTACACTGCCCTCCCCTGAGGTATGGTCTAATTACATGGACCTCCCCTGTATTTTAAAAAATTACACTGACCTCCCTTGTCAAGAGTTGTTGAGAGATGGAAGTAACAGATCTAGTTAATTTACTGTTTTGCCCTTAACCTTTCCAACTTTTACACTTGTACAAATACATGTACACACACGGATACACACTTACAAGGAGGGGGTGACCCACCACCACATCTTCATCTTCAACACTTTCAACCCAAAAAAAAAATCTTCCAAACAGAGATCTTGAACTACTGATTTGCGGTGACCCAAAAAAAAACTATTGATTTCAATTTTGTTTGGGTTTAGATTTGGTGCATCTCATCTCCTTGCACATCTATGGCCAAATAATCAAGAACCAAACTTTACCATCAGTATTAGCATCTCAAACCACCCACCCGCAGCCAACGCCACAACCAGGAGCTACAAATTGCAACCATAGCCACCACTAGCCAAAGCCTTCTGCTACCTCGACTCGACACCAATCACTGATTCCACTAGCCACTGCCTCCATAATTGTAACCCCAAATCAAAGCCACATTAATAAGCCCCAAATCAGAGCCAAATTAGTACTCCCCAAATCATCCCATAGGGAAATCCCCAAATCACACCCAGCCCCATTTCTAAACCACATCCAATTTACAACGCAGACCCAATTCATCTTACCTATATAGATGTCGATTATGATGGTGTCGTCGATTTTATCAATTGCGGTCTTCGATGGTCCCTTCATTTTTTGGCCATAGCAAGGGGGGAGTTAAAAGTTTTCTATGATGAGAGAGACGGGAGGAGGGGGTGTATGGATGATGTTCATAGCATAGGTTTGTTATTCCTCTGTTCTTCGGTTGTGGTACTGATGCGAGAGAGATGAAGAGAGAGGGGGGGAAGAAGGGGAAGAAAAAGCTTTCTTTTAAATTCTTTTCTTTTTGGTAAGAAAAAAAAACACTTGCTTCTATTATACCGAGGGTAATTCAGTTATTTAAAAACATTACAGCAAGAAGACTGGATATTCCGTTTGGTCATTTGACGGTGAAGTAACGGAGGGGAGGGGAGTGTAATCCAACTACAAACCTCAAGGGAGGTTAGTGTAATTTTTCAAAATAAGAGGGAGGTCCATGTAATTAGAGTATACCTCAGGGGAGGTCAGTGTAATTTACCCTTTTTTATAAACAAACACTTTTTTAATAAATAAGTAAACATTTTAAACAAATAAGTAAACAATTTTTTAATAAATAACTAAACATTTTAAATATTTTTTATTACACAAGTTTCTTGCACAATTGGTGACTTTGTCAACACATAGGGGTTATTTTGAAACGTGTTTTAATACTTTTGGCGTGAAAGTCTTAATATACTAAAGTGTGAGATAAGTTGCGGTTTATTTTGAAATGTTAGAAAATTACTATGGGTAAAAGCTTTAAATACACAAAACTAAAGGATTTTAAAATAAAAACTAACCTAAAGAGAAGAGATCAAATGGGTCATTCGCAGATCAGGAAGGAGAGAGAGAGAGAGAGACAGAGAACGAGAAGGAGAAGAAGAAGAAGAAGAGAGATGTAGACTTGCGCGCACACAGACTCACATCGACACACACAGACTCACATCAACACACACACGCACACTGATATTCATACAGCGATACACAGCTCCGGTGCTTTAAATCTGGAAAGATGGGGCTCAAAAGACAGAGAAAACCCTCGACGATGCATGCAAGATTCAGATCAGGACCATCTGGTACCTTTCTTCCCTTTCCCAAGAATTTTTTGGACTCATCTAGGTATCGCTGAGTTGACACGTATCGGACCACACCAAAACCGAGTTGACTCGGCCGATATGACTCGGTATCGGCCAATACTTCGAACCATGACTGCAACGTTGTTGATTGTTCCCGTCACTGTACGAGTGCACGTTAGTGGAGACGAAGCTGTTGAATCCTAGAGGGTAGGCCGCTTGAACCTTCTGCACCGAGATACCATCTCAGAGGGGCGGAAACTATTCTTAAGGACAATGTCTACTACACGCCACAGCAATCCGATAAGTTTCTATTTCACATATAGTTGCATCTATATATTTGATTATTTTCTAACACCTACAACATAATAATTGATACGCCCAAAATTATGGGCAGTTTCCTACTCAAGCTAGAAGACTAATGGAAAGTGCATCTATTTCCTAATCCAATTGGAAAACCCCCACAATTAATGTCAATCAATCCTAATACAATTAGGAAACTTACTTGATTGGTGTCAATCACACCCTAATAGGATTATATTTCATTATCCATGTATGAGTAGGTCTCTTACATCTATAAAAGAGACCTCTCACCCCCCATTGAAGGGGCCAATAACTCTTGAGTCTACACAGCACCTCTACAAAAATTCACCATTATACGCATACACCCGGCCGGTATTACTGGTAGTGCCGCCCCTCTTTGTTGGCTCACCAGGCCCGCCAGTGATCTGCTAGTGAACGTGCTCAGACACACCCGTGGACGTAGGTACCTTCATTAACAGGGCCGAACCACATACAAAAAATAGTCTCACTCTCTCTCCCTCTCTCCTAAATTGCTTTACTTTACTGTTACCAATTTTTGGCATCATCAGCTTGGCGCCGTCTGTGGGAAGGACAATTCTTCTCATCAACAAATTCTTGACTGATCAATATGCCACCAAAGAAGGTTGCGCAGCAGTCCGACCGGGATGTTCCTTCGGCCCCGGCGTCGACTGCAGCATTCCCGACATATGAGCAAATCACCGCAACCCTCACACAACTCTTGGAGGGCCAACGTCAAATCCAGCAACAGATCGAAGCACTGCTAGCCCAGCAAAGCAATCCTCCAGTGGCCGGGAAACGACCCGGGAACATTGCGTACGGTCGAGAACCGATCTTGACCAGACAACGGACCCGAGCTAACCCGTCCCATGTTGAGGATGCCAGAGACATCAACAGTGGGCGTGTTGCTCGAGAGGAAAGGCAGGAGCATATGGCCCGGGAATCAGTCCAGGGTCACTCGATCAAGAGCCAAGTCGTCCCTAGGCGAACGGTTACCCGGAGTCATAGTCGAGCCCGATCCCAGAGGACAACACCCTGCCATGAAGAAGCCTCTTCCACCAACCCGACCAGCTCCTCAGATACCGGTCGGGAAGGAGTGGAAGCCCGAATCAAAGACTTGAAGAAACAAATCGACGGAGTGGCCAAAAAGCTTGGTCAAAATTGTGTTCCGAATCAAGCCAATACCGAGACAGAGTCACCATTCTCCAGCCAGATCACGAGGTTCTCTATCCCGCGCAAATTCAAGCAGCCTCGGCTAGATTCATACAACGGCTCGGGAAGCCCGATCGACCACGTCCGAACCTATAAGGCTCAGATGGCCCTAGCCACCAACTCCGATGAGCTACACTGCCTAGCCTTCCCCAGCACTTTGAAAGACCCGGCCATGCAGTGGTTCTACTCCTTGGAGCCTCGATCGGTCTGCAGTTTCAAACAACTCAGCAAGCAATTCATCAACCAGTTCGCCGGTATGCATGAGCGGCCAAAGCCAGACATGCAACTACTAACAGTCAGACAACGGAATAATGAGTCCCTCAAAGAGTTCACCGACCGGTTCAACCAACAAAAGCTTCAAATCCGCAATTTGAACGAGACAATCGCCATCATAGCCTTCTGCTCCGGAGTTCAACACACCAAGTGCGCCGCGTCGTTCCACAGAAACCGACCGGAAACTTTGGTCGAGCTCTCTGAGAGGGTTGGAAAATACATTGACACTGAAGAGTTTCTGAAGACCAAAGACACCGGGCAAGAAAGCAACGAGTTTTTCATAAATAAGCAGAAGCGAAATCAGCCCGGGAATTCTGACAGTTCCTTCGGCTCACAGCAGGCAGGGTCCGGCAGTCCCGACCCGACCTCCAGTTCGCAGCGGTCTGAGCCCGGCAGCCCCGACCCGACCTCCAGTTCGCAGCGGTCTGAGCCCGGCAGCCCCGACCCGACCTCCAGTTCGCAGCGGTCTGAGTCCGGCAGCCCCGGCCCGATCTCCAGCTCACATCGGTCAGGATCAAACAGTTCCGACTTTGCCTCCAGCACAGAGAAGTCAGAAGCACAACGATCCTGATCCGACCTCCTGTCTCCATCGGTCTAGAAGAGCCCGACTACATTGGTACTTGCTTGATCACCACATGAGGCTCCACCGATTGTCAGAGAACTCATACAAAGACCTCGGGCCTAATCCCGAGGCATACAAAGACCTCGGGCCTAACCCCGAGGCATACAAAGACCTCGGGCCTAACCCCGAGGCACGAAAAAGACCTCGAGCTCCGAACTCAGGCACTAAAAAGACCTCGGGCTCCGAACCCAGGCACAAAAGACCTCGGGGTCACGCCCGAGGCACCGGCTTCGCTTAGGTCCAACCGACGATGGGGGCAAACCCCCTAGGTGGCCGACGATGGCAAGCTTCAAAAGACCCTGCAACCACCATGTTCCAAGTCGGTTACGTACAGATCATAGCCTCTGTAAGACCCTCGTCTTAGCGAAAGCTTGGGGGGCAAGATGGCGTAGTGAACTAAACAGGTAATCACACCGGGTATCTACAGGCCTCGCGGATAACCAAGTCAAAATCTTGGACAACCCGAGCACCTACAGTACTCAGAGACATTAACTCCACTTAGGTCCAGACCGACGATAGAGGTGACTAAAATCTCTTAGGTTGGCCGACTATAGAGGAGTAAAAGGACCCTAAAGCAACGTGATTTAGGTCGGCTCCACCAACATGGTCAAGTTCTTCCCCCAACAGCCTTGACGAAGGCTGGCCGGGTGGAAGACAACCATCCTGGGGAGTTAACAGTAAAAAGGACCCTAGAGCCATGCGCTTTAGGTCGGCTTTTCCACCATGGTAAAATCCTTCTACCCACAGCCTTGACGAAGGTTTACGGGCAGAAGATAACCATCCTGGGAGCTAACTCAAGAAAAAAGACTCCGAAGTAGGCCGAGTCTCAACTCTCGGTCACTTCCCGAGCATTCAAAGACTCCGAATTAGGCCGGGTCTCAACTCCCGGTCAGTTCCCGAGCAACTAAAGGTCCCGAGCTAGGCTGGGTCTCACCTCTCAGTCAGTTCCCGAGGACTCATCAGGCTCAAAAGCCCCGAGGCAGCTTCCACAAGCACTCAGACAGCGGCAAGTAACATCAAACTGATTTCCAAACTTGCCCCGATATAGCATCTGACCAATCTTGGAAATGGAGGGCAGCTGATACGCCCAAAATTATGGGCAGTTTCCTACTCAAGCTAGAAGACTAATGGAAAGTGCATCTATTTCCTAATCCAATTGGAAAACCCCCACAATTAATGTCAATCAATCCTAATACAATTAGGAAACTTACTTGATTGGTGTCAATCACACCCTAATAGGATTATATTTCATTATCCATGTATGAGTAGGTCTCTTACATCTATAAAAGAGACCTCTCACCCCCCATTGAAGGGGCCAATAACTCTTGAGTCTACACAGCACCTCTACAAAAATTCACCATTATACGCATACACCCGGCCGGTATTACTGGTAGTGCCGCCCCTCTTTGTTGGCTCACCAGGCCCGCCAGTGATCTGCTAGTGAACGTGCTCAGACACACCCGTGGACGTAGGTACCTTCATTAACAGGGCCGAACCACATACAAAAAATAGTCTCACTCTCTTTCTCCCTCTCTCCTAAATTGCTTTACTTTACTGTTACCAATTTTTGGCATCATCAATAATGTTCACTAAAGTTGGCTTATTATCATGATAATTGCTATTTAGTACCACATTATGAAGTCTCGTTATTAATTTCTATTAAATGTTATAACAATTAAATTTCAAATGTTTATGGTAAATTTATTACTTGTTACATATTCTTTGCAACTTCTAAAGTTCCCAACACATCTCCAACAAATTGTCAGGCCTCCTAACAAATCAAAATGTCTCACAGAGTCTCAAACAATACCAATGTCAAGTATAATGGCTAGTTGATTCGGTTATGCCAAAGACAATGTTATCGTGCCGAAAAGTGAAGCTTGTCATTGATCTTCTCAGAAATGTAGTTATTAAAGGCGCAAAAATATGAGAAGGAAATCACCACGAATAGACATGGGAAGAAGTAAAAGAATTGGAAGGACAATACTACCAATGTCACTAGAAAAACTACATGAACATTCATGCGAGAGGTCATATGAACTTGTTCTCGTTCCACTCAAGGCTCTAGCAATTAAGAGTCTGAATCATTTTAGACTAGGCAGTTTTTACACAGGGCTGGTCAACAAGGTTTTGAATTTTGACCGGTGCCTAGTCAAATCAACTTGGAATGCAAAGAGTCTGACCCAAGACAATGCGACGGTAAGGAATGCAGGTATCTTGATTCATGAACTAACTCGCATCACCAGCTTGAATGGTCTGCCACACAATCTCAAACCCCCCTTCATCTTTTCGCCTTTCCTTGTTTTCATTTTTTCCTGACCTCTCGTCTCATAAGAGGTCGAAACCAAAGAAAGTCTTTCTTTACACTCTCTTTCATTAAGGCTGTTAATAGTGTGTATTATTGTATATCGTTTAGTTAGTTTATTAGTCTAGGTGTTAGACGCCTATATCTAGGCCCTTGTATTCTCCTTCTAATTCATTCAATACATTGTGATTATACACACTCATTTACATGGTATCAGAGCACTCGTTCTTGGATTTGCTCACCCTGACGATCCTTGATTAGGATTCAAGAGTTCATCGTCATTGCCGGATTTCCGTACGAAGTTTGAGAGTCTCCTTTTTTGTTTTTCCTTTTCAGTCGCAGCCCACACATTGAAACCCTAACCACACTCAGCAGCAGCCGCAGCCAAACCTGTCCAAACCCTAACCAAAAACACAGCAGCCGCAGCACCATCCCTTCAGCCCACCCTCCGGCGACCTTCGCCTGAGTACGGCGACTCCGGCGACCCTCCAGCAGTCTTTTAGCTCCTTTTTCAAGGTTTTTTGGCTCCGATCTGCTTCTGTGTTACGCTTTTTGGCTTCTTTGTGCTTCCATTTTGTTTCTGTCAATCTCAAGGAGGCCAAAACTCTTCCTCAACTCACAACTAGGAAGTTGAATGGGTCCAATTTTCCCCAATGATCTCGGGCTGTCAATATTGCTCTTACTGGCTTGGGGTTTGATGCTCACCTTACCAAGTCTTCTCCCACCACAGATGACAAGGCCATCAAGACATGGAAACAAATAGATACCCAAATCGTTGCCCTCCTTTGGAACTGTATGGAACCACACATTGCGGATATAAGCGATCACTTGGACACTTGTAAGGATATTTGGGATTATAAACATCTCTTATTCTCTAGCGATCTCACTCGGATGTATGATCTCTCCTCTCAATATTTTCAGCTGCAACAAAACGATCTCTCCGTTACGGATTATTTTGCCTCCTTCAAACAGTTAGTTGAAGAATTGAACGGCGTTATGCCTATTACTACTGATGCAAAGAAACAGCAAGAACAGCGGGAACAAATGGCCGTAATGAAGTTTCTTGCCGACTTAAAACCAGATTTTGAGCCTGTTCGATCCCAGATTCTAGGGGGTGCCTCTCTGCCTTTTCTTGCTGAGACGTATCAGCGTGTTCTCCAGAGTACATCTCGTGATCAGGGTTCTAATTCCTCTATTACTGATCATTCCGCCTTAGTTACTCAGGCTCCACCATCCACTGCTGGTCGAGGTGATGGTAATCCCTGTCGTGGCCGTGGTGGTTACCGTGGTGGTAATCGTGGTGGATATGGGGGCAGTGGTCGTGGTGGTCGTCCTCATTGCACCAATTGTGATAAGGACGGTCATTATAAGGAGACATGTTGGGATCTTATTGGTCGCCCTGCTCGATTTGCACATGTGTCTCTAGTGATGGTTCGTCGTCTTCTCATGCTCCTGCTGCAGGTGATCCGATTTCCATCTCTGGTGAAGAGTACTCTCAATTTCTTCAGTTCCAGGCCTCCCAGCATGCTTCTGCTCCTAGTACATCTCTTGCTCAGAAAGGTACCTCCACTACTTGTCTTACTTCCGGTACTTGTCCTTGGGTAATTGACTATGCTGCCACAGATCATCTCACAGGTATATCCACTCTTTTTTCTTCTCTTGAATTGTCCTCTTCTTTATCTCCCGTTACTTTGGCAGATGGCTCTTCTATGCCCTTTGAAGGCATAGGGACTGTCCAATTATCCCCGTCTTTGTCCTTATCATCTCTCCTTTTTATACCTCGTTCACCCTTTAACTTAATATCTATTAGGAAGTTGACTAAAGATCTTAATGTTTGTGCTTCTTTTTTCCCTGATTCTATTCTTATTCAGGATTTGACGACTCGGAGGACGATTGACGTAGGGCATGAATTCGAAGGTCTTTATACTTTGATGAATTGCCTGCTTCTTCAACTCCAACAGCGTGTCCTAACACTGTGTCTCCTCACCAGATCCACTGCCGTCTTGGTCATCCTTCCTTGGCCAATTTGAAGCTACTAGTACCTAGTTTAAGTTATTTATCTACTTTAGAATGTGAGTCCTGTCAATTGGGGAAGCATCACCGTGTCCAATTTGCTCCCCGAGTTAATAATCGTGTGTCTAGTCCATTCCAAATAGTGCATTCAGATGTTTGGGGTCCACACCGTATTACTTCAATTAAGGGGTATCGATATTTTGTTAGTTTTGTTGATTTTTCCCGAACTACGTGGCTTTATTTAATGAAAAATCGTTCCGAGTTATTTATTATATTTTCTACATTCTGTAATGAAATTACGACTCAGCTTAATGTTTCTATTCAAATTCTCCATAGTGACAATGCACAAGAATATTTTTCCCATCCCTTCACAACATATATGGCACAACATGGCATGCTTCATCAATCCTCGTGTGTTCATACCCCTCAGCAAAATGGGGTTGCAGAACGAAAAAACCATCACTTATTAGAAGTCACCCGTACATTGTTATTCGAGATGCGGGTCCCCAAGACCTTCTGGGGAGATGCAGTTCTTACTACTTGCCATTTGATTAACCGTATGCCACATCTTCAATCCTAGATCGGGGCACACCCCATGCCACCTTGTTTCCCACTACTCCACCTTTCCCTGTTGCTCCACGTGTGTTCGGGTGCGTCTGTTTCGTGCATCAACTCACTCCAGGTACCAACAAGTTGGATCCCCGTGCTATCAAGTGTTTTCTTGGGGTACTCCAGAACACAGAAAGGTTATCGTTGTTATAGTCCTTCCTTGCATCGCTTCTTTCTTTCTACTGATGTTACCTTTTTTGAATCCACCCCATATTACTCTGAGTCTCACTCTATTACTGATCCTGACTTTATGGTTCCCCTTCCCCTTCTCCTCTCCCAACCTCCCAAAACTGGTTTGGACAATCCTGACCTCCAGCATACACTCGTCGTCATCAGACTGTTGAGACTATTCAAGATTCAGCTACTACGCCTGTGGCTTCCGTGTCTTCAAATCCGCCTCTGTCAGACTCAGACTTCCGATAGCTCTCCGGAAGGGTAAGCGTACTTGCACTTTTCATCCTATTGCAAATTTTGTATCTTATGATCATTTGTCTCCTACTTTCTCTTCGTTTGTTGCCTCGTTGTCTACTTTTTATATTCCTAAGTCTACTGCAGAGGCTCTTTCCCATTCAGGATGGAAACAAGCTATGGATAATGAGATGCTTGCCTTGAGAACCTCTTTCACCTGGGAAGTCTGTAGTTGGGTGTCGTTGGGTGTTACTGTTAAAATGCATCCTGATGGCACTCTTAATCGGTTGAAAACATGTCTTGTTGCCAAGGGCTATACTCAGGTTTATGGTCTTGATTATTTCGAGACATTTTCTCCGGTTGCCAAGATTGCTTCTGTTCGTCTCTTTATCTCTCTTGTTGCTACTCATCACTGGCCGTTACATCAGTTAGATGTCAAAAATGCCTTTCTCAATGGCACTCTTTTAGAGGTATATATGGAGCAACCACCTGGGTTTGTTGCTCAGGGGGAGTCTAGTATGGTTTGTCGGTTGAAGAAGTCTCTATATGGTCTGAAACAGTCCCCTCATGCTTGCTTTGGAAGATTTCGTGAAGTTGTTGACAACTTTGGTCTCCAGCGGTGTGGTGTTGATCACTGTCTTTTATAAGCATTCTTCAGCAGGTAAAATCCTACTTATTATTTATGTTGATGATATTGTAATAACTGGAGATGATTCCAAGGGAATTCAGAAGTTGAAGACCTTCTTGCAAAAGCAGTTCCAAACTAAAGACTTGGGACAACTTAGATACTTTCTGGGCATTGAAGTGGCTAGAACTAGTGAAGGGATTTGTCTCCCTCAAAGAAAGTATGTTCTTGATCTCCTCTCTGAAACAGGCCTTTTAGGGTCCAAGCCCTTGGATCCTCCAATGGATCCTAATACTAAGTTGTTACCAGATCAGGGAGAGTTGATTGATGACCCAGGACAGTACAGACGTCTAGTAGGGAAGCTGAATTACCTATCAGTAACTAGACCTGATATTGCATTCGCTGTGAGTGTGATTAGCCAGTTTATGGATTGTCCTCGAACAACCCATTGGGATGCAATGATACACATTTTGAGATATCTCAAAGGCGCTCCAGGACATGGTTTGTTGTACAATGATCATGGCCACATACGGGTTGAAGGTTACACTGATTCAGATTGGGCAGGTTCTCCTGGTAATAGGAGATCCACTACTGGCTATTGTGTTATCGTTGGAGGCAACCTTGTTTCATGGAAAAGCAAGAAACAAACTGTGGTAGCTCGATCTAACGCAGAATCAGAGTACAAAGCCATGGCCCACACAACTTGTGAGCTTGTATGGATGAAGCATCTATTAGAGGAACTTGGGTTTACTCAAACTACTCCAATGAGTTTAGTTTCTGATAATCAAGTTGCAGTTCATATCGCCTCTAATCCCGTCTTTCATGAAAGGACAAAGCACATTGAAGTCGATTGTCACTTTGTTCGAGAGAAACTTTTGGAAAATGTTATTCATACAATGCATGTGAAGTCTGCAGATCAGTTGGCTGACTTGTTCATTAAAGCATTAGGAGGGATTCAAGTGAAATATATTTGTAACAAGCTTGGTGCATATGACATATATGCTCCAGCTTGAGGGGGAGTGTTAATAGTGTGTTAATAGTGTGTATTATTGTATATCGCTTAGTTAGTTTATTAGTCTAGGTGTTAGACGCCTATATATAGGCCCTTGTATTCTCCTTCTAATTCATTCAATACATTGTGATTATACACACTCATTTACAAAGGCCTTTGATGTGCTGAATGCAAAAGAAAACTATGGGAGGGAGACAAGTAAACCGAATATTTAAACCATGACTTGTTCAGAATAATAAAAAAAAAGCAGAGCATTTAGATGCTTCAAACTTGGACGAGTAGATTGGTGAAAATCAGAGAGACAATATCCAATCCACTGGCAAAATTAACCAAATTATTATTATTATTATTATTATTATTATTATTATTATTATAGACAGAAAAGAAATAACAGCCTCTTTGACAAAGAATAAAGTCAGTGGAAGAATGGAGACAACAAGATTGCATGTAAATCTTAAAGAGAGTGATATACCAGCCTGCAATAACAAAACGAGCTAGTGAGCTCAAGAGGTAACCACCTGATATTGTCCCACAGAAGATGAAAAGAAACAAAGAAAACAATTAATTTGCAATTTCAAAGCATACAATCAAATGGAATAATTGAACAAACCGGGGTGAGGTGGTACCACTTTCTGGAAACTTATCAGTCTCAGCCATGGTTGTGAATTTCCTGCAAATAAAGTGAATACAAAGTAAAGTAAAACTTCCCGAATACCAAACCCTTACTCATCAAGTCTATTGTGTTTTTTTTTTTTGTCTACTGTCAATTGTTCTATTGTCTATTGTGCTATTAATTTCCTCTCCTCTTGAAGAGGAATTTGCTTAGTAAAATTGTGCAAATCTTTTCTGAGTCTTATCAAATAGACTACTGGATAAATAAATAATATCCTTACAGTGACTGATATACCACGAAAAGCAACAGATGATATAACATTAACTGCATCATATCTAACGGGAAAAAAAATGTTACAGTGAAATTCAAAAGATTAAAAATCAATACCAAATTTGTTGATAGAATAGTTGAATCTGACTCGAGATCAGGTCATATATACACACACACACACACACACACACACGAAAAGAGATATTATGATTGCGAAGTGGGCAAATGACATGTGTACTGACCTCCAACACAACACAAGGGAACTTCTGCCCATTGTAGAGAGGCGCATTGTCGAGAGGGAACCGGCCGGGCGAGGGACGCCTGGTGGTGGCGGTATGAGGGTGGACGAGTGGCAGCGGCGGTTAGGGTTAGGATTGGGGTAAAGTTTGCAAGACCGAGGACGGGGGAGAAATATGTATGGGAAAAAGAGAGGAACACGAAGGATTCCTTTCCACAAAGAGTATACTAAATAACATACTCCCTCCGTCCCATTTTATGTGTCCATCTTTCTATTTTGGGATGTCCCAAAACTAATGTCCCAAAAGAGCATTTAATGCTAAATTTTTTGCTACTTTCCCAAACTACCCTTGTTGACTAAAAACACCCAAACAAAAAATAAAAGAAAGAATGTGAGAGAAACTCAACTCAAAAGCAGTCAAAAGATTTCTTTACAGTCATACATACGTATTTCTATACAGATTACAATCAAAAGAGTATGCAAGTGAGACAGAGAGCAAAACATTTCACTATGTTCATGAACACAAAATCCTATACAGATAATAGTCAAAACACAAAATCCTATACAGATAATAGTCAAAAAGGATTTCTTCTTTGCATGCAGTAATTGTCCACTGTGCATTAGCCTCCCTTCCATGTAAATCTAGATTAAAACAGAGAAAAAAAATCAGAAATTCCTTGCTTCAAATTAAACCTTAATTGTAAAAAAAAAAAAAGGAAAAAGAAAAAAGAAATAAAAGAGACCAAACCTTTAAATTGGTCTTGTTACTGTTGTAAGTGGCAAAGCACATCTTCTACAAGCTCATGATCACATCCAAGTTGAATAGGTAGGCAACCATTCTTTTGTAACCGACTTTTTCCCATATGTGGCAATTTATAGTTGTTTCCTCCATGAGCCTTCATCACTTCAATCATGCACATTTGGAAAGTTAGAAAAACACAGTTAAGGCTTTCCACCGATAAATCTTCAAAAGCCTTCTCTACGGCACAAACAAGTTCATCAATTGTTGAAGGTGCTTCTTCATGTTGTAGAGATTGAATTGCTCGAAAAAACCCAAGATCTAAAATGTTCAAATCTGGACTGTTAGGGGGTTGAAACGTCAACCGAATATCGAAGCCATCACTAGAAGCAGCTTGAAGAAATTCAACATCATTTGGGTCAATGTGTGGCTTTGCGTTGTCTTGTTGAATGAATATGGGATCCGTTGTGTCGCGAATAGGCCATTTCGCACGAATTGCCGGTAACACTTTGTTAATCAAACATGCTCTAACAACATCTTTGGTTACAGATAACATTGGTTTTGTTTCTAGTGTACCGGCAACACGATTCTTGCTACTACGTTTGGCTGGCTCTTTGATTGTAAAAGGGAAAATTCCTATTTTTCCAGAAAATTCTTGATTCCCAAAAGCATCATACCTTGGTCGAGCAACTGCTGCTAAAAACATGATTTTTGTAATAAAACGTTTGCTTTTGCAAGTACGAAGAGGTTCATCTTCTTCCGGTAGAAGGTAGTATTTCTGTGACTCTTGAGTCATGTAAAACCACTTCTCATCAATATGCACATAATTAAACATATTGTTGAAAACCGGTTCGCCGATGTCACTACTATAATCAAGCATTGATAGACAAAATTGGAGCCTTGCCTTCTTATTTACATCTGTCAAAGATGGCTTTAAAGCACTTGAATGCGGCCTGATAAAACCTTCTTTGATTCGTCTATGTAGTGTTGATTTAGAAAAATCTAAAGCCTTCGCCATGGAACGGATATTTGTACGCCGACGTAAAGGAACTTCAGAAATTTTACTGGGATCAATCTCAATTCGCTTGCGACCAACTCGTTGCGATAATTTGTTGGATACATTCACCACTAATCCGTTAGCAATAAAGGGTTTTGCTTGTTCCCAAACCCGTCTGATTGTTTTTATGCTAACGGAGAACAGAGCAGCTATGGCATCAAGAGAACCCCTTTTCAATTTTCCATTCTGACTTTGCTTCAGTAGTGCCTCAAAAATTGTTTGACGTTGTTGATTTGTTAATCTCTTTCTGCATTGGACTTGGGTAGAAATTGTTGTTGCTAAGACATCCATGTATGATAATAATGATATGGAGTATTTATATTTCTAGAGGATGAAATTATGGAGAGGAAGAAAGAAATTCTAGAGAAAAAGAGAAACTGGAGGAAGTCACGTTGATTTTGGAGATATAGGCAGACTTCCAAATTTAAGAAAAAAGGTGGGAATGGAGTTTTAAATGGGTAAGGAAACTTTTTTAATTGGTGGCAAAACTACCGCCTAATTTTCAGCAAAATGGGTATCAATCTAAAGTTAAAAGGAAAAAGGTGGCAAAAGTGCCGCCAAATTTTCACCAAAAGTTAATGAGCCTGACTTCCAATACTCCGTATTTTTTAATAGGAGTATATCTTCATGCTTGACTTTTCAAATCCTTTTGTCAAGAAGGGTAGTTTTGGAAGTGTACATTATTTTCAACCATTTGACTGCAATAATTCATGTCCCCTTAAAAAGTTGGAATCCCCAAAATGGACACATAAAATGGGACGGAGGGAGTACTTAAATTATCCACATGTTATGTGTGATGGCATTTTTGAAAATTATTCAAATTTTTTTTTGGTAATTGATAAATAATTTTACTAAGAGTCAGTTAGCCTAAGTGGAAGGGGCTTTGGCTGCTTAAGCAAGGGTCTCAAGTTCGAGTCCTTGTGTATGCAAAAAACTATCTTGGGAGAGGTCCCCACTTCGGTGCCCGACAGTACCTCGGAGGATTAGTCCTGGGCGGAAGGCCTGGGGATACCTTGGGAAACCGAAAAAAAAAAAAAAGATAAATAATTTTGAAAATCTACATTAGCAAGTGAATAGTTTAGGTGTCCCGTTTAGGTGTACCTAGCATTACTCTTCCACAAATGTTTCCCCAAAACAACTTAATTATTAAATTAGTGTTTGTTTTAACTTAAAAGACAATAATAGGGCCCACTTACTCTGTGAGTGGTGAAAAAAAATGAAAGAAGATATCAATCAAGGCAGTTTTTTTTAGGCAGTACAAAGATAGTTTTTGACAACTTTAATTAGTTTTGTTTTGATAATTTTATGACAAACTAATGCCCTTTTACTTGGATTTTTTTTATAGTAAAACTTAATTGATTTGATTGTAAATATGGGGTATAAGTGAAAAATAGTAGCTACCCCTCCTTTTCCCTTTATAATAGTAATAGATAATAGAGATAAAATGTTATTAGCAAAAACTGCTATTTGATTGGCGTGGTATCCAAAAACGTTAATAAGACTAACGTTATAAGAATGGCGCTTTTACCAAAAACGTCATTATTAATTAAATTTTTTATTTAAAAAAAAAACTAAAAAAGTTTTATAGAAAATGAGATAAATAAATTTTAGAAAAATAAGAGTGCCATTATTAGAAACCACGCCATTCCCTTTCTTTCTTTTTTTCCAATTTTTTTTTTAAATGTATACAAAATGGAGGAGAAATCAAAATAGTGGTGTTATTACCAAAAAAAAATATCCCATTACTGACGTTTTTATTATTAAAAAAAAAAGCAATTAGGATTTATGGCGTATTTTCTAAAAGCACTATCAATAGCGTCTTTAGCATTTTTAGTAAAAACGTCGTTAAATGGCGTTTTTAAGGTCATTGTCAACTTTTTCTTCAGTCAGTGATCAGATCAATCAGAATGTACTAATGGCGTTGTTAGTAAGAAAGCCATTAAAAGTAGTTCAAATAATAAGAAACAACACATGTTATATATTCTTGAAGTTCACAGATCTAAACTACACACTTGTTTCTTCTTGAAGTTCTTCTTCATCCTTCTTTATATACTAGTCGATTACCCGTGCAAACGCATGGGCTCATGAAGCAAACAAAGCCTAAACAGCCTTAACATTGAATAACTGTGACCACCTACATTTTTATTGGAAGTTGTTTTCAATAGTACTACTGCCACTGGGTTAAGAAGCAATTTGGTGCATAAATTTGGGAAGCATAGTATTACTGTTGGAAATCTAAAACTTGGAAAGACAAGCAAAGTAATAGTCTGGTAACCTTAAACTATCAAGATGAAGATGATTGCATAACACCAAGACGGATACAATGGTTCCAACAAAGGGGACAAAATCAAATCCATGTTTCTGCAGGCCTATCAATGATCTTTATATAGTTGCTATACAAATGAGCTCCACCAAAAGCTATGATTTTCATGAACATTCTCTTCCCCGATTTTGCAAACTTCCCTCTCTAGACCGCCTAATTATGCTAAGCGACCACAGCGAATAAGGTATTAATTATGCTAAGCGACCACAGCGAATAAGGTATTAAGTACAACATTCCAGCGAAGGATATTCAACGAGTGAATCGGGGAACAACATTTTTTGAGTTAGTCTCTTTGGTACTAGCAGCTGAGGCACACCCATTGCGCGTGCAATGTGGTACATCTATTATGTAATTTTAATCTAAAATTTTGATTGGCAGATGAAAAATGATCTTGACATTAAAGGGAAAAAAAACCACATATTAGTGCAGCCAAGCACACATTTCTGCCAAGCGCACACAAACACCTCGCACAAAAATGCTTCAAGTAAATAAACTCTATATTAGTCTGTTAAGGTTTTTTTTTTTTTTTTGTAAATATATCCGAAGTGGGCCAAACCAACAGCCATAACTAAATAAACTTGAATAGATGTGTGTATATATATATATATATGTGTGTGTGTGTGTGTGTGTGTACATATCTACATATATCTATTTACAAAAATATAGGAAATTACCTCTTCTCTTAGCGAGAAATTACCTTTAGCACATCTTTTTCCCAAGCATTCTTCAATTTTACTTCTCTCTCCACCATAACTGGGTCTTGATTTACCTTCTCAAATTATCCTTCTCTCTCTCCTCCCCCCACCACCATAACTGAAGTTTATCTTATTTATTTATTGACAGTTAACCTACACAGCCGTTATTTCTCGTGAGTTGCTATAATTTTTTGCAACATTTTAGCAATTCTCTCACGTTTAGTATGGGGGAGAGAGAGAGAGAGAGAGAGAGAGAGAGAGAGAGATGTCGGGTAGTTGGATTTTTCATTTTCATTTTTATTTTTTATTTACTGGGTTTTGTTTGAGTTTGTTAATGACACTTTGATATCTTTATATGTTATTTTTTGGAGGAGAAAGTACAATGGTTATAATGTAAATTTTGGTAACTTTAAAAAGAAATTCGGTGCCCCTAGTTTTGGCTTTCTATAGTAGTATAGATATAATAAGGTAACTTGTGAAGGGGAAATCGTTGACTTGAAATTCACTTGTAGATTTCCAGCAAGTCAAATCGCTGACATTATCAAATTTAATGGCCCTTTCCATAGTTAATAATCATACATTGGAGACTGTAATTGATATTCCATCATTTTTGTCCAGTGATAGGTGTGTTGAGGCCTACAATGAGAAGGTACCTCCAGTTGCTAGATTCTTCCTACCTGTACCACAATATGTAGAGCCTGAGTCGTATACTCGACTGCTCATGCAAGGGGCTAAAAACTTTGACATTCAGTCCCCTTATCTATCCCCAATGAATTTGTACGATGACTATTCGTCCAACTTTGATGGATACTGGAGCTCATATAGTAATTACAAAAATGAAGAGAGTAACACATCAAACCCGATGAATTACTCAGAGTCGTACGGTATATTAAACACTCAATTTGAAATTCATGCAAATGTAGGTCCAAGCTCTAGCACTCGAAACTTTGAGAGTGCAGGTCCTAGCATTAACAATCGAAACTTTGAGAGTGCAGGTCCTAGCTCTAGCACTCAAAACTATGGGACTGGTTATGACTTCAGTAGCAGAGTGATGCCCGAAATGATGTTACAATCCAAAAGAAATGACGGTATGAACCCCGTCCAACGGTTGGTAAGATCTAAGGGCAATACTTGGGCAAATGAGGGTATTATTACAATCAGCGCAGGTCAAGAATCAAGATTATGCTTCAGAAGATCCCTCAAAAGAAGATGCCAGGTGTAGACACCACATTTTGTCGGCTATCAGATTTAGGAGACTCATAGCTTGTTGGTTCACAATGATTTAAAAAGACTCGAAAAGAACTCCTGGAAGTTAGCTCTACCTCTAAAAATGCTCAGAAACTAGTACAAATGACCAAAATACCCCTAAAAGCCCAAACACTCCCAGATTTGGACCAAAAGTTCTAGAAACAAGCTACGTCATAAGAAAAGTAATAAAATGAGTTTTAAAGAAAAATCGGATGAAATCGTCAGTTCCAAGAGACCCCCAAAAGTCCCAGAAGTTCCCGGAAAGTCCCCGTTGACCGGTTTGACCAAGGTTTGACCGAAATCATACGGATTCGCCCGAAAGTTCTGATATCACCCTAGATCATATGAAAAGTACTAAAATAAGTTTCAAAAGTAAATTGGACAAAAACGTTAGCTCATGGTGTAATAACCTGCATTTTTATTTAATTTAATTGTATTTGCATTGGCATATTTAAATTCAATTAGCATTGTCTGCTTTTATTTTAATTTCAGTCACATATTTGGAATATTAATTTCTTATCTAATTCACATTTAAATTTTATTGGGGGCCAAACTGCAATTTTACAAAATTAGTAATACCTGTGTGGATTTCAAAGTCTGTATTTCAAAACGGTGAAAATAACTTCTATTGACTCAATCAGTATTTTTATGAAACCAGAAAATCAATTCTTAAGTTAAAATGGAATTCCCGTATTTTTGTGGTGACCACCGCGCCCCGAAAATACCAGTTTATGTTCAAAACTGTCCATGTTGTGTTTAACTTCCACAGATTTTGGAAGTGACCGATTTGGACATTTGCTTTATTTCCAATTATGGCAAGTGATGATTGCCTTGTGCCTTGTTTGGGAACATACAACTTATATGTGCAAATGTTGTGCCAAAAGCTAATATTCCCAAACAACATCAAGTTGCCCCCTAGTACTCTACTTGACCTTTCAATTTATTTGGGAGACTATTGCAGTGTTTAATCTGCATATATGAGTAATATACGTATGTATATATCAGTGTTTATTATAGCTTTTCATTAATTAAGAACTAAACCAATTTGTTGAGTGAGAGAGGTGGTTCTTGGAGCCCAAGTTCTTCACATTCCTTGTTTATATATACACACACTTGAGCTCATACTCCCTTCCATTACACACATTCTGCACTTTTATATTAGAGAGAGAGCAGAGAGTTCATAGTTCAGAATTTTATATTAGAGAGAGAGAACTCAATCACCATAGCTAGAGCTTGAAGTGGATTTCTTATATCTTGATTCTTTCTCAACACACACTTCATCTTATACCACAGTGAGTATTTCTAACTCACTAAGAATGTAATCTCATACTTATTTGCTGTGTATTGGTTTAATTTTGTCAACCTCCATTGAGGATTTTACGTATGAAAGTTCATAGCTTGAAATCAAGATTTTCAAACCTTAATCTAAATCCGTTTTCAAAGATGAATATCAAAGATTATAGTATGTATTGACTATGTTTAATGTATTGAAGCTTAATTCATTCATATGGAAAAGTGTATTAGGAATTAAATTTTGTCCTCTTTTAATCTTTCATAAAATTGGAGAGTTATAATTTGAATCATGTTAAATTGATGATGGATTCTTAATCCTTGTGAAAAACCGAAGAAATCCATATATTATATGTCCTATATACTTTAGAATTGCAAAATGGGTCAAAAAGACCCCCATTAAGCTGAAACAGAGCAGTTTCTGCGAGGAAGAAGAAGCCTCAGCTTCATCTCGCGCCACGATCGCGCGCGCGAGAATCGCGCGAGCGGCCCGCGCGAGCGATCTTTCGCGCGAGCGGACCGCGCGCGCGATCCTTGCTTTCCCAGGCAGACATAAGAGTTTATATATATATATTGAAAATTTGGCTGGTCGCGCGAGCGAGGGTCGCGCGAGAATCCCTTCGCGCGAGCGATCCGCGCGCGCGACCTTGCTTTCCTCAGGCAGACAGAAAAGTTTATATTATAAAAAGGAAATTTGGGCATATCGCGCGAGCGGCCTTTCGCGCGAGCGGCCCGCGCGCGCGAGGTCTGGCAGTTTCTGTTTTTGTCTGTTTTCTGTTAAGGGACTGTTTGGTTCAACTTTTTAGTACTGTTAAGGTTCTGTTTGGGACATTTAGTTAATCAGAACTCTATTTGGTTATGTTTTGAATGATTAAAACATTATATTGCAAGTTATCAATCCCCGTACGCGTGTTGTTCCTTTAATTCAGTGTTTTGCTTAGATTCATGTGCATATCATTCATGTGGGGTCAGTGGTACATGCATGTGGGTGTCAGTCTGTGTGGAAAGAGTATGAGTTTGAGTTTGTGGTCGTAGTTTGTGGTTGTGGTTAGAGGTTATAGTTGTGATTGTGGTTGTGGATTGAGTTGTGGTTGTAGTTGTGATTGTGGTTGAGTTGTGGTTGTAGTTGTGGTTGTGGTTGTGGAGAGGGTATCTTTAAAATGCGACGGTGGCAAATATGGACACTCCCTGACGCCCATGGAAGCGTTAAAGTGTGTGAAGCCGAACTCGGACATTCCCTGGCACCCATGGTAGTGCTAAAGTGTGGCCTACGGATACTCCCTGATACTCGAGTCTGGATACTGCGTGAGGGGTTGCCCCGGTATTTGCATGGCGGTTAGGGTATTCAAAGTGTGAGGCATTGGACACTCCCTGGTACCCCGGACCAAAGTGTGAGGCAAACTGGACACTCCCTGGCGCCCCGTTGCTAAAGTGTGGCTATCTTAGTGTTTCAAAGATACCAGGAGTAAGATAGTGGGTTGTTGTGGCTGTCGAGAGAAAAGAGTCGGCAAGATGAGTGTGGTGCATTGTCTCATTACACGAGTATCTGTTCTTATGAATGATCGACCTTTAATATATTCCTTGTTGTTTTATAAATGAATTCTTTCTGCGGTTTAACTATTGATTTTACAAAACTGATAATGGAAAAAGGTAAATGGGTATGTTTTACATTTAAAGTCATGTTTTTAATACTCACCAGCTTCTTGAAGCTGACGACGTTGATGCGTCCTGGACATTCGTGTTCAGGCTTTTCAGGATATAACCAGGAGGAATCATACGACTATGCTAATTGAGAATGGTTGCTTCTGGAATGAAGAAACTATTTATTATATGTTTTAAGTTATGAACTGTTTTGTTTTATAAGGATGACTGTAACAGACATTAAGCTATTGTTTTAATTCAAGGCGGTCTGTGCCTTTAGATAACCCGTGCTGTAATATTCTTTAAGTTAGAATAATTTTTGTAAGCCTTGATTGCTTTACTCTGATTATTATGTTTTGTTGTTCGACGTTTGGGACGGAATCGATCCTTCAAACTGTCGCGACCTACGGGTCCATAAAGGAAATTAAACGCTTTCCTTATTTATGCTACGTCGGGGCGTGACACATGGGGGCTCTCAGAGGCTCCCAGAACTTCCTGGAGGTCCCCGGTTTGACCAATTTGACTTAAAAGCTACCTCAGAGACTGGAGCATCGTATCATTTTTTAAAAATATTTTTTATGGATATTAGAGTTCAATAAATTTCCAATGATATATCGAACATAATTTTTGGATTTAAAACGGATTTATTATGAATTTTTAAAGGCGAAAAAGGCGATCAAATCAGCTTTTATTGCGAATACCGCAAAACTTTTCAAAGTGACCTGACTCTAAACTTTTTTTTTTTTATGTAAAGTAGACTACATTACCTTTCCAACAGTATATTACAAGCTCAGTTTGGAGTCCTTATGCATTTTTTGTGAATTTTGGACGAAATAAGGCCTTTTCGCGAATATCGGAACCTTTGGGGCCTAAACAGAATAATCTAGGCATCTGAGGAGCAGTGCCATCGCGGCACAAGCCCAATGCCGCCGTGGTACTCTCCCCTAGAGCAGTTCATTTTTGTAATTTGTTTTGGGGGTCCAAATTGAATAATTTAAAGGCAAAACAACGTAGTTTCTTATTCACAAATGTTTGGGACCAATGGAAGACCATTTTGAACTTTCTAAAATCCCATTTACCACCCCTCCTTTTGCCTATAAATGAAGCCCATTTACTTCCATTTAGAGGAACACTAAAAAGCTTAGAGAGAGCATATGAAGAAACTCTAGAGAAATAAAGAGAGAAAGAGAAGAAAGTAGTCTTCTTCTTCCATTTTTTTCAATCAAAGTAAGTTTTACTTGAGTTTGCTATCATAACTTCAATCATCCAAACATTTCTTTCACCATCTTCTTGAGCATTAGAGAGTTAGTAAGTGAGCTCCATGTCTATTTACACACATATATGAGAGGAATACCTTGCTAGAGCTCCATTCTTGTTCTTGAAAGTTGTTGCTATCATCATCTTTATTCTCCTCCTTAATCCTTTTTCTATTTTCTTTTTTATTTACATTATTGTTATCTCTTCTTAACCCCATTTCTTGATTTCTTTTGTTCTTTGATGATTCAAGGTTGGATGAGGTTCTAAGTGGTCACATAGTTATCTCAAGTGTTTAAGTTCATGCGTTGAACATCTATTTCAAAACCCCCAATCAAGAACTCAAACTATATTCCAAAATTCAAATCCATTTTCTTCAAGAATGATCCAAAACAGTGAGCTGTTCAGGTTCAAAGATTCGTTTTGAATTAAATACTTGAGTTATGATGATGAAACCACTTGGAAATCTCCCTAATACATCATAGTTTGTTTCCAATTTTTCCCATTAATTATAGAGATGTAAAAGTACCATTTTCGGATTTTTAACCTTCATGTAAATAATCTATCTTTTCTCTTACAGATTGTAGTCTGAATTCTTGCATTTGTTTTTAGATGTTTTCACCATATAACATAGCCTTTTCTATTTTTTTTTTATTTGAACTTCAATGTGTTAGGAAACTCTCTGTACATGTTGAGCATCATAAGAGTTGATTTTCTATTTATAAAAAATCATACAAAATCAGTCAACAGTGCAGTCTTTGCTTCTGAGTCATGTGTACATTCTAATTTGTTTCTTTCAATCTGTGATAGCTATTAGAGTTTGGTATTTTTTTGTGTATTCCAGACACACTAGGAAGACTCTCTCATTTTCCCCACATTTTCCTAGGCATGTTTGTCCTCCCTTTATGATTTTGAAAAGTGATGCGCATAGTTTGGACACTATTCATAGCATGCCACTTTTTTACTTTCACACATTTTGATTCCAAGAAATAAATGTTTGTTTTCTCAAAAACCCCCCAAAACAGTGAGTTATTCTACTTGAAAATAGTATTCTGGGTTCAATACTTAATGGATGATCATCCTACCACTTGGAAAATCTTTTTAACTCATTAAGGAATGACCATGATTTTTGGTTTGATTTAAAAACACTTGGAAGGGTTCTATTTTGACCCAAACATTCCTTCCAAACATTTTGTTTTTCAGCCACAACAGCTTTAGTTGAATTCCAACTTGTTTTCTAGAACACTTTTCCAAAACGAGTGATCCCAACTCATTTTTCCCTTGAACTTCAGTGTCTTAGGGAACTTTTTGTGTAATATGGGCCTCTAAATGTTTTGTTCATTTTCTAAGATTTTCTACATTTCAGTCGACAGTACAGATTATGTTCTGAGTAACATCTCTTGTTTATATGATTTCTCTCAATCTGTAACTTCAATATTGATTTGGCTTTTTGATATGTGTTCTTGACACACTAGGGATGATCTCCATAAAAAAATCATGAATTGTGCACACTCCTACCCGCACTTTTCCATTTTTACAAAATGAATTCACTGTTCTGTCCACTATTCACAGCAAACATGTTATTACTTTAATTCTTTGATTAGATGTTCACATGCAATCCAAATTAGTCGATATCTTAGGAAGTAGTTCATACCATATTTGTACATATCCTAAAATAATATTCTTCATCCATTCATGCATATGTTCATACTTCTAAATCACTTTAGAAATCCATGAACACAAGCACACTATAACCTTGCACATTTTAGGCTCATCCATTGTATCCATGCAAGATTTGGGGCTTTTGTAACTCCCAATCTTAGAAGATCATAAGGAATGAAATCGATCACATGTTCATGTTCCACCTCGATCAAATATTCCTTTCTCATCCGTCCCGGGGATTGAGAAGTCTTCTTTTTCAAGAATTAACATGCATCATGCTAGTTTGCTAAGCATCTTTGTTTTCTTTGATTTATTTATTTCAAGAATAATCCATGTCCCCTTTAGATTAGGAAAACTTGATTACTTGATATGTGATTAGACGATTTTCCCTAGGTTTGTTTGTGTGATCTTTGATCACTTTTGCATTGTGTGATACTATATCTTATCTTTTGATCTTCCATTTCAAGATTCTTATGCAATGTAATATACCTATCATGAATATTAACAGTCAAACCAGACATAGTATAAGATGATTATTTGGATGCTAATTGAGGCCCGTCGAGAGACGGGGGTGAGTTAAGGGTGTTTTAGTTATAACAAAGGCTCATTTCTCTCTCGTACCAAAATCCCGAGCCAAGTTCTTTGGTTATGAAGGGCCCGTGCCCTTTATCCATTTGGGTGAGTCAAAATTGGGTTTCTTGGTTCCCTAAAGACCAAGTGGCGACTCTATATCTGTTTTCACAGACTTTATTCTTTTTCAAAATATTTCAAAGGAAAATCAATTTTGAAACCCCGGAAAGGGGGGTGGACCCTGGAGGCCTCGTGTCCACACTGGGATGGATGGTTCAGATTTTAATGAAGAAGGCGAAGAATTTGGCCCATTGGGTGTCGAAATTTCATCTCCCTCTTGTGGACAATTTCCTCGTAAAAGATTATGTAGTTCAACTTTTCTTGATGTAATTTAGATTAGTAGAACTTGCGTATGAACTACTTTTGTAATCTTTCTATTTTATGATTAAAGAAAATCTACTTTCGACTTGTCACATATTATGAAATGACTATGATGATTACTCGTATTAATATATGTTTCCTATGTATATTTTTTAATAGTGAGGATTTAGAATAGACCATCAGACGATAGTACCCTAGTGCGTATGGTTAGTAAACCCAGATGGTTTACTGAAACGACTAGTCGTATCGACGAGAAGTTTTAGGCACTGACAAACTTCCTAAGACGGATCTCAGAACAATCAGCTAGGCCTAGAGTCTAGAGAGATTAAGGATAGGAAAACCTTACCCTTGTGATTCTCGTAGTATATGTTACAACTCCTTGTATGTTAAGATTATTTGTTAACTTGATTAACTATTTCTGTTATATGTTACGTGTTCATAGGAGATAAGACAAGCCGACATTAACCTATTAGGTGTCAACTCATAAGTAAGAATCCTAAACATCATCAACATACACTATGGCTAGAAGAACCCAGAGGACCCAAAACCAGTCAAGTGGACCAACAAATGTGATACCTCCCGTAATGGACCCAATAGATCTACTGGAAGCTCTTGTTCGACAAATAGAAAGAGCCAACAACAACAGCGAGAAAAACAACCATCGTAATAATATAAACAATGAAGAAGCTCATCCCCAAACTGAAGATAAACTGATAGAAAGATTCCACGCCCTAAAACCAGAAAAGTTTGATGGGATGGTCGAAGCACGGCAGATAGAATAGTGGCTTCGCGAAATGGACCACATATTTGAAACGATTGACTACAATGAACTATAGAAGCACAGTTTAGCCGTGTTCTAACTCACTTACTCAGTAGTTGATTGGTGGGATGCTGAAAGGGCAACAGTAGGAGAAGACACAGCAAGACAAATGCCATGGACGACATTCAAGGAGAGATTCTTGGAGAAATATTCCCAGAGACGGAAAGGGATGAAAAAGAGTGTAACACCCGTATTTTTGCTGTAACTGTATTATTACATATATGAAATGAGGTTTGATGTATCACCTTGTCTTTACCTTGTCTTTGTTTAATTTTGAGCACCAATCGATTGCCAAACTTTGAAGCTCAATTGATTGTAACTTCTCCCAATCGATTACTACTTGCCGCCTAAGACCAATCGATTGCCACTTTATGAACATGGTCACCAAGCAATTTCTATGAAGATGATAGCTCCTGCTAGCTGCATACAACTCCTAAGCCTATAAATACCCCCCAATATTAGTCAATGGTCTGTTTGGATGTTTTCCTTGAGATATACATATATATATATATATATATTCATATATGCACACTTATATACACACATATACCTACCCTCACACACACATACAAGTAAAGAAGAAGAAGAACAGAAGAAAAGAGAAAAAAAATAGGCAGCAAGAGGAGAGGCAGAGAGTATAGAGAAAGAGAACTCCATTAAAGCTCAAGCTTTTAAGATTCTCAAGCACACTTCCTCACATTTGTGAGTTCTCAAACTCAGTAGCTTCCTCAGATGTTTTTATGAGTTTTTGTACAAAGAAATAGAACTTCTAACATGTAAAATTAGTTCTAGACATTTCCAGCACATTCTTGTGAAGAAGATGAAGTCCTAATCATTGGTTCTTTTTCGAATCGATTGAACTTTGTCCAAATCATTTGCCAATTATTGAAGGCCAATCGATTGCCTTTTTTTCCAATTGATTGACACTTGGTTTTTCCTAATCAATTGTTGATGTATTCTAATTGATTGTACTTTAGTAGTGTAATACCATGTATTCTTGTAATATATTATATAACTAAGACATTGTATGTTTCTTTTAATACTTTTATGAGCTTGGCCTTACCCTTGGTATATTTTACATACCAATCGATTGAACTTTATCTCAATCGATTGATTGTTCCAATCGATTGAATTTTATACCAATCGATTGATTTTATCAATCGATTGACACTTATGTCAATCGATTGGAGGCAGCTGGGCAGATTCTTTTGCTCTGGCTGGGGAGAAGCCACGTGAACACTCTCTCCCTATATATACCAGCCCATTTTGGGCGTATTTCTGTTTACAGAAATCAGAGAGAGTGAGAGGGAGTGTTTGTGTGTGTTTATATATATACATACACTCACACACACACAGAGATGGACTGAGACGAGAAGAAGAAGAAGAAGGAGAAGACCAGAAAGAAGGGGAAAGAAAAGAGAGAAGGCAGAGAGCAGAGGAAAGAGAGAAGAGGAAGACCACCATTGAAGCTCAAGCTTCAAAACATTCCCAAACACGCCCTTAACGCCTAGGTGAGTTTTAAACTCACTTGGTAACTTGATATTGATGTTAGGACATGTTTTGAATGAAGAAATGGAAAGAAACCATGTAGTTTCGTTTACATGTTGCTGGGTAGTCTTCTCTGTGAAGAAGACGAAGTGTCAATCGATTGACACTATATCAATCGATTGACATCTTTCATGTCTCAATCGATTGACATTTTATATCAATCGATTGACATGGATTGTGATCCAATCGATTGAACTTTCTTCCAATCGATTGACACTACTTTTATACCAATCGATTGACATTTATATCAATCGATTGGAAGTTACAGTTTACTGTTTTACTTGTTTAGATAATGTAATAACTGTTTAGTTGTTTATTTACTGCTCAGTATTTCCCAGCATGCTTTATTACTGTAATACAAGACCTGATAATGAGTTAATGCGACGTAGGATCGTAGTAATAACAAGACTATCGGATAATGTTTATAATGTTAGATAACGGAATAGTTGTGAAACCTTTGGAGTTAACGTTCATTTCATTCAGAGTAGTCGGGCCACATTGGGATTGTCATGTATCGGTAATAGAGTTGAACTTAAGTAGGTTTGCTAAGATTCGGGAACCTTGCGTGGGCGGGCTTTGGTCGATCATATGTTCTTAAAAGCGGTAGACAGACGAAGGTGTCTATGACTTGCGGTGAACCGGACCATTTGCCCTAAGATAGCCAGATGATCTAATCATATGTTCTTAAAAGCGGTAGACAGACGAAGGTGTCTATGACATGCGGTGGACCGTGATCACTGGTAGACGTCGCTAAGTCGTGGCATAGAATGATGTACTGTTGTTTAAAGCGTTATATCCCTGACATGCGGTGGACTGTGCATATGTTCTTAAAAGCGGGGGATGGACTAACGTGGTATCCATGACATGCGGTGAACTGTGCATATGTTCTTAAAAGCGGTGGATGAGCAATGGTATGTTATAGAGTTGAACTACTGTCGAGTCTGTCTCCCTTATCTAGACGTGTTATCGGTCTTATAATGAGTAGAACATTAGTAATCGGATAATTGGTTTGATTAAAGGAGTTACCCTTACTGAATTCTAATTTGGTTACGGCTTATAACTTGTAATAACTTCAATAGTCGATACCCTGTTAGTATCTAACTCACTCAGCTTTCATTAAGCTGACGGCGTTTATGCCGCTGGACATTTCTACGTTCCAGCGCACCCTGGTTATGACTATACAGGTGAAAGGCCTGCAGAAGAAGACTACTATGCCGGTGACGGAGTTCCTGTGGAGAACTTCCCCGACGGAGGTCAGATCGAAGAAGACTACTACGCCGAGGACTACCCTTATGCCAACTGAAGACTAGATTAGAATTGCAGTTAATTGTCCTTACTGTTTTAGAACCCTATTTTGTAGTCAGGCATATGTTGCCTTGGCATTTGTACTTCCGCTGCTTTATATTTGATTCGAGACTCTGATATGTAATAGTTAGTAACTTCTGTTAACTTTATGTTACGTTGTGATCAGAACCTAGACTTCATTCTTGTTACACTATTACTTCTTGTTGCTTAGTACTGCGTGGTGTGGACAATCATGTGACTTCACCCGTCATTCCCTATGGACCCATAAAGGAAATTTATTTTTCTCTATTTATGCCGTTCCGGGGCGTGACAGGATTTTTGGTATCAGAGCCTAGGTTGTATACCTTTTTCGCTCACAGATTGTCCCACACCATCTGGTCCTAGAACCTTGAGATTCTATAGATGAGTATTAAGATTAGTTCTGACTTAAGGTAGTCCCTTTTCAGGTAGCATGGCATCGCCGCTGTTCGTTCCAGACGAGTTCGGAGGACACTATGTGTATGAGAGTAGTATTGTGCCAGCCGATCCAGAGTACTATGCCTGGAAGGTTAGACAGAGAGCTATTGCAGAGACAGAGCGAGACATGCAGATCGAGCAGCAGAGATTTGGGACCCAGGACCCAGAAGTGATACGTCAGGAGATGATCTACCGCAAGGAGACCTTCAAACGCATCGAGGAGGATTCTCTACTAATGTTACGAGACCGTTCTTCGTACCAGGTTCTACTTGCACAGGTTAGAGCCGCACCTCCACCCCCACCGGAGGAAGACATGGCTGATGCACCCCCAGCAGATGAGGATCCGGAGGATGAAGAGGAAGAGGACACCGATGACGAGGAGCCGGAGTATGATCCAGAGGAGGAGGACCCCGTGGACCCAGCCGGTATAGACGTGCCAGTTGGCGTAGACATTGTGGTTGCAGAGGGTTATCCGATAGAGGAAGAGGAGGTAGCCGCAGGTGATGACGCAGGTGATGATGCAGTAGTACCAGTCTTACCAGGAGGTGTTATAGCACAGCTAGCAGCTGAGTGGGCCGCAGAGATGGCTGCACATCCCCATGGATTTGAGATCGGAGCACCGGAGTTAGCACAGGCTATGGTACAGGCTGAGGCACTTGCAGCCGCATTTGATGCAGCCCAGGCTGACATGGCAGCTGATGCAGGAGATTTGGGAGCTGTTGTGGAGCATGATGGACCCGAGCTGATCGAGGATGTTGTGATAGAGGATGAGGACATGATGGATGACGATGACATGGATGAGGATGATGTTTTGTCTGAGGTTGCCCCAGAGGACGAGGCTTCCATCTATGGATCCGATGTGGACAACTTTTGAGTCCAGTACCTTTAGGACTTAGACTTTTTCGTCTGACTTTAGGACATGTTGTCCACTTACTTTTGACGCTTACATAGACAGCTATTAACCATAGCCTTTTTGTATAGGTAGCCACCAGTAGTGGTTTTGTATATATCTTTCTTTTGTTTAGATCTTGTATAGGATCATGTACTACGCGGTACACAGATGATCCATTGTGTACTCCGCTGTACATCTTTTGGGTATATATATATATGGCAGATCGTTTCTCTTGATTATTTCTGTTATCATCTCATTATTATGTTATGGTTGTGATGTTGATTCATGTTATGCTTCCTGTTATTTTAATATGATCATTTCCCCGAGAAGATTGTCAGCTAATCGTTAGATCCTTCATAGGTACACCTCACACGGATCACTATGGTGGGACCCACAAGGAACCAAGCACGACTGGGAGCACCCATTCCTGAGGGTATGGACCCAACTGGA
This sequence comes from Hydrangea macrophylla, assembly GCA_033977485.1. Classification (NCBI taxonomy): domain Eukaryota; kingdom Viridiplantae; phylum Streptophyta; class Magnoliopsida; order Cornales; family Hydrangeaceae; genus Hydrangea; species Hydrangea macrophylla. The sequence continues at coordinate 77,093,452 of CM066984.1, read as the reverse complement.
GTCTTCGAAGCTTTCATGCAACGGATGGAGCACATCGGCGATACCTACAATCATGCCACCAACGACAATGGCAACAACCACTTTGTCCCTCCAAGGCAGACAGGCGATAAACTGTTGGAACGATTTCGTGGCTTGCGACCTGAGAAGTTCGACGGCATGGCAGAGTCCTGGAAAGCAGAGCAATGGATACGAGAGTTGGAGCTAATCTTTGAAGCCCTGGAGTGCAGTGAGCTGGACAAGAGACGTCTAGCCGCATTTCAACTGACTTACTCTGCCGCAGACTGGTGGGAGGCCGAGAGAGCCACGATTGGGACTGACGCTGCAAGGAGAATGCCTTGGGAAGCATTCAAGACTCGATTTCTCGAGAAGTACTTCCCTGAGGATGAAAGAGACCAACAAGAGAGGAATTTCCTGAGTCTAACCCAAGGAAACTGGACAGTCAGGGAGTATACTACACAATTTGAGCGACTTTCCCGTTTCGCTCCACATATGATAGACACCTCCGTCAAGAAGGTCAAGCGATTCCACCAAGGACTCAACCCACACCTCCGGCACATGATGATAGGCCATCTGGGCCAGTCGTTTGAAGGGATTGTCCGTCTTGCTTCAAGTTTGGAAAAGGATGCTTACCCTGTGCAAGGACCACCAGTGAATCGACCTCCACCCAGGACCTTCCAATCAAGGAACTTTCCCGTGCAATCATCAAGGAACAATCAAGGATGGAAACCCCAGACCAACAACTATCAGGGAACTAAGCGCACATGGGATGGGACAAGGAAGCCCCAAGCAAATTTTCCTCGACAACAGAATCAACAGCGAGGACCACCTCAGGCACAGCCCGTCGCCCAGCGACAAAACACTGATGGATGTTTTAACTGTGGAGTGCCCGGACATATTGCAAGGTATTGCACAGCCCCCAAGACCAACCGGCGTAATGACCTCGTTTGCCGCAACTGTAACAAGCCTGGTCACATAAGCAAGGATTGTCGAGCACCACGTGGAGGCTACTATGGAGCGCCTGCTCAAGGACAGCAAGGACAAGTTAGGGTGAATGCCATCATCCCTGACAATGCAGGGTATAATGCAGAGGAACAACAAAACTTGGAAGGTACACTCATTTTATTTCACTGTCAAGTTAGAGCTTTGTTTGATACCGGTGCCGCCCGTTCTTTCATAGCTATTAACATGGTACGTGATTTGGGTTTGTTACCCCTAGCACTTGAACCGACCCTTAATGCCGTTTCGCCCTTGGGAGTATCCGTTAAGTTAGGTAAGGTGTGCAAGGATTGTCCCTTGACACTAGAGGATAGGAATCTCCCAGCAGACTTGATAGTCCTGTCAATGTCTGAGTTTGACGTGATCCTAGGAATGGATTGGCTTACTAAGTATGGCGCTAACCTGGATTGTGTTAGTCGGACCGTTGTCTTTTCGACGCCTGGTTGCCCGCAGATTAGATTTCAGTGCCAACCGTTGAGCGACATGTTTATCACGAGCTACCTATCCACGATTAAGACTTCAAGCACAGAGCTTACTATCAAGCAGATCCCCGTTATTCAAGACTTTGAAGATGTGTTCCGAAGTATCTCAGGACTTCCACCGAAGAGAGAGATAGACTTCTGCATTGAGTTAGCACCCGGAACGTTGCCGATTTCCAAGACCCCGTATCGGATGGCGCCAATAGAAATGCTAGAATTGAAGAAGCAAGTTCAGGAACTTGAAGATTTAGGTTTTGTTCGCCCGAGTACATCACCTTGGGGAGCACCAGTTTTATTTGTGAAAAAGAAGGACGGAGAGCTACGACTCTGTATCGACTACAGGGAGCTGAACAAGGTCACGATCAAGAATAGGTATCCACTTCCCCGGATAGACGACCTGTTCGATCAACTACAAGGATCAAGGATATTCTCAAAAATTGATTTGCGTTCAGGATACCATCAATTGTTAGTTCGACCGAAGGATATACCGAAAACTGCCTTCAGGACGAGATATGGACACTACGAATTTCTAGTGATGTCTTTTGGATTAACTAATGCCCCGGCAGTATTCATGGACCTAATGAATAGAGTATTCAGACCCTATCTGGATCAATTCATTATAGTATTCATCGACGACATTCTAATTTATTCAAGGACGGAAGAAGAACATAAGAAGCATCTACAAATTGCTCTACAGACCCTTAGAGACAACAGTCTGTATGCGAAATTCAGCAAATGTGAATTCTGGCTTCAGGAAGTTAAATTCCTGGGACATGTGATATCACAGGATGGGATTTCCGTAGACTCATCTAAGATCGATGCAGTCTTGAGCTGGAACAGGCCAACCAACGCGACCGAAGTTAGGAGTTTTCTAGGATTGGCTGGGTATTACCGGAAATTTGTGGAAGGATTCTCTAGAATCGCAGGACCATTGACAAGCCTGACTAAGAAGGAGACGAAGTACGAATGGACTGATAAACATGAGGATGCATTTCGGGAATTGAAAGAGAGACTAACCTCAGCACCCGTGCTTGCAATACCTAAGAGTGGTGAACAATTCATAATCTATAGTGATGCATCACACCAAGGACTTGGTTGTGTACTAATGCAAGAGGGGAATGTCATCGCATACGGATCGAGACAATTGAAGCCGCATGAGAAGAACTATCCGACGCACGACTTAGAACTAGCCGCTATCGTGTTCGCCTTGAAGATTTGGAGACACTATTTGTATGGAGAAAAGTTCGACTTGTTCTCAGATCATAAGAGCTTAAGGTACCTGTTCTCTCAGAAGGAGTTGAACATGCGACAACGGAGATGGATGGAACTACTCAAGGACTACGACTTCTCTTTGCAATACCACCCGGGTAAAGCAAATGTTGTAGCCGACGCTCTGAGCCGGAGGCCGCGCCTTTTGGTTGCTTCAATTTTGATTAGAGAATGGCGAGCAATGGAGACGTTAGCCGAATTCGATCTTCAACCAGTGGAATCAGGAGAAGGACAACACTTTGGATGTCTTGTTGTACAATCGACTCTCATCAGCCGCATCTTGGAAGCTCAACAGTCGAACGAGGATTTAAAGTTATGGTTTGCCAAGATGTCCGCAAAGGAACCCGAGATATGGAGTATTAGTACGGACGGAGCACTGAGATGCAAAGGTAGACTCTGTGTGCCAAATGACGATGGACTCAGGAAGAACATTCTGGGCGAAGCACACAAGTCAAGGATGGCTATCCACCCAGGAGGAAACAAGATGTATAAGGACTTGAAGAGAAACTTCTGGTGGGAAGGAATGAAGCGAGAAGTAGCCGAGTATGTATCGCAATGTCTTATTTGCAAACAAGTAAAGGCAGAGCATCAGAAACCACCTGGACTCCTACAACCGCTACCAATTCCCCAATGGAAATGGGAGCATATCACCATGGATTTTGTGGTTGGATTGCCGAAATCTCAACAAAACCACGACGCTATTTGGGTAATAGTAGATCGACTCACCAAGTCAGCACATTTTATCGCCTACAGCATGACGTGCCCTGTTGAAAGATTGAGCCGGATGTATCTACAGCAAGTAGTGCGACTGCACGGTGTACCTGTCTCAATAGTTTCAGATCGAGATTCACGCTTTACCGCAGAATTCTGGAAGAGCCTTCAGACAGCAATGGGAACTTCATTGAATTTGAGTTCAGCCTTTCATCCACAGACAGACGGTCAGACAGAACGAGTCAATCAAGTGATGGAGGATATGTTGCGAGCCTGTGTCATTGAATTCGAGAGTTCATGGGAGACGCATCTACCTTTGATCGAGTTTGCCTACAACAACAGCTACCACACGAGCATAGGGATGGCACCGTTTGAAGCCTTGTATGGAAGACCTTGCCGATCGCCGCTATGTTGGGCCGAAGTCGGAGATACTCAACTACTTGGGCCCGAGATGATTCGAGAAACCAACGAGAAGATCCAGATTGTACGAGAAAAGATGAAGACAGCGCAATCCAGATACAAGAGCTATGCCGACAAGCGACGGAAAGATCTAGAGTTTGCAGTTGGAGATCATGTGTTACTTAAAGTCTCGCCAGTTCGAGGTATCGTCAGATTCGGACAGAAAAGAGGCAAGCTATCGCCGCGATTCATAGGACCATTCGAGATCCTAGAACGTGTTGGGAAGGTTGCTTATCGACTTGCGTTGCCGCCAAAGATGTCAGGAGTGCACAACGTTTTCCACATCAGCATGTTGAGGAAATGTGCCCATAACCCAACACACGAGATCAGTTTTGAAGATATCGAGGTGAACGAGAACGTGACCTACAACGAAGGACCAGTGCGTATTCTAGACCGAGGAGTGAAGAAGCTCAGAAACAAGGAGATTCCGCTAGTGAAGGTTCAGTGGAAGCACCACGACGAAGGAGAAGCTTCATGGGAGCTGGAGTCGGAGATGCAAGAGAAGTTCCCATTTTTGTTTTAACCCAGTTTATTTCGGATTTCGGGGACGAAATCTTTTGTGAGTGGTGGATGATGTAATACCCTGTATTCTTGTAATGTATTATATAACTAAGACATTGTATGTTTCTTTTAATACTTTTATGAGCTTGGCCTTACCCTTGGTATATTTTACATACCAATCGATTGAACTTTATCTCAATCGATTGATTGTTCCAATCGATTGAATTTTATACCAATCGATTGATTTTATCAATCGATTGACACTTATGTCAATCGATTGGAGGCAGCTGGGCAGATTCTTTTGCTCTGGCTGGGGAGAAGCCACGTGAACACTCTCTCCCTATATATACCAGCCCATTTTGGGCGTATTTCTGTTTACAGAAATCAGAGAGAGTGAGAGGGAGTATTTGTGTGTGTTTATATATATACATACACTCACACATACACAGAGATGGACTGAGACGAGAAGAAGAAGAAGAAAGAGAAGACCAGAAAGAAGGGGAAAGAAAAGAGAGAAGGCAGAGAGCAGAGGAAAGAGAGAAGAGGAAGACCACCATTGAAGCTCAAGCTTCAAAACATTCCCAAACACGCCCTTAACGCCTAGGTGAGTTTTAAACTCACTTGGTAACTTGATATTGATGTTAGGACATGTTTTGAATGAAGAAATGGAAAGAAACCATGTAGTTTCGTTTACATGTTGCTGGGTAGTCTTCTCTGTGAAGAAGACGAAGTGTCAATCGATTGACACTATATCAATCGATTGACATCTTTCATGTCTCAATCGATTGACATTTTATATCAATCGATTGACATGGATTGTGATCCAATCGATTGAACTTTCTTCCAATCGATTGACACTACTTTTATACCAATCGATTGACATTTATATCAATCGATTGGAAGTTACAGTTTACTGTTTTACTTGTTTAGATAATGTAATAACTGTTTAGTTGTTTATTTACTGCTCAGTATTTCCCAGCATGCTTTATTACTGTAATACAAGACCTGATAATGAGTTAATGCGACGTAGGATCGTAGTAATAACAAGACTATCGGATAATGTTTATAATGTTAGATAACGGAATAGTTGTGAAACCTTTGGAGTTAACGTTCATTTCATTCAGAGTAGTCGGGCCACATTGGGATTGTCATGTATCGGTAATAGAGTTGAACTTAAGTAGGTTTGCTAAGATTCGGGAACCTTGCGTGGGCGGGCTTTGGTCGATCATATGTTCTTAAAAGCGGTAGACAGACGAAGGTGTCTATGACTTGCGGTGAACCGGACCATTTGCCCTAAGATAGCCAGATGATCTAATCATATGTTCTTAAAAGCGGTAGACAGACGAAGGTGTCTATGACATGCGGTGGACCGTGATCACTGGTAGACGTCGCTAAGTCGTGGCATAGAATGATGTACTGTTGTTTAAAGCGTTATATCCCTGACATGCGGTGGACTGTGCATATGTTCTTAAAAGCGGGGGATGGACTAACGTGGTATCCATGACATGCGGTGAACTGTGCATATGTTCTTAAAAGCGGTGGATGAGCAATGGTATGTTATAGAGTTGAACTACTGTCGAGTCTGTCTCCCTTATCTAGACGTGTTATCGGTCTTATAATGAGTAGAACATTAGTAATCGGATAATTGGTTTGATTAAAGGAGTTACCCTTACTGAATTCTAATTTGGTTACGGCTTATAACTTGTAATAACTTCAATAGTCGATACCCTGTTAGTATCTAACTCACTCAGCTTTCATTAAGCTGACGGCGTTTATGCCGCTGGACATTTCTACGTTCCAGCGCACCCTGGTTATGACTATACAGGTGAAAGGCCTGCAGAAGAAGACTACTATGCCGGTGACGGAGTTCCTGTGGAGAACTTCCCCGACGGAGGTCAGATCGAAGAAGACTACTACGCCGAGGACTACCCTTATGCCAACTGAAGACTAGATTAGAATTGCAGTTAATTGTCCTTACTGTTTTAGAACCCTATTTTGTAGTCAGGCATATGTTGCCTTGGCATTTGTACTTCCGCTGCTTTATATTTGATTCGAGACTCTGATATGTAATAGTTAGTAACTTCTGTTAACTTTATGTTACGTTGTGATCAGAACCTAGACTTCATTCTTGTTACACTATTACTTCTTGTTGCTTAGTACTGCGTGGTGTGGACAATCATGTGACTTCACCCGTCATTCCCTATGGACCCATAAAGGAAATTTATTTTTCTCTATTTATGCCGTTCCGGGGCGTGACAAGTAGATTGTTGTTAATCCATGTTAAGTTGTATTACGTTATCACATGTCTATCAGAGCTTTCTATTGTTGTTCTATTATGCTAGAATGAGAATTTAGTATGTTAAGAAGATATATGCTTGAATGATGAACCTAATGTCATCAAATAAGTAAATCTTGGATATAAGGACATGCCGACTGAAAGCTGACATGCATAGCATAGTATGTTGTTAGTCACGGAGACTGTCTGTCTATTCATAATGGTATGGGTTTACGCGATCGTGGAGATTGTGAGTTATGTTGGGTTGAGTCTTCTTGTGTGGATCAAAATCTATTATGGTAAGTGATAGCCATGACTATGGGAAGAGAATTGATGAATGAGATGTGTAACGGCTGGTATGTTGATACCAAGGCACATTATTAATGTGTAACAGTTGGAATGTTGATATCAAGGCACGTTGTTGAAATGTAACGTCCGATACTCCAAACCATGATTCGCCATAGAGAATGGGATAGCTGGGGTTTCGTACTAGGTTGACCATTACGTTACGAGAATAGGATAGTGTAGACACCCCAATTTTGAACGACCGTCGAATTCATGGGATGATTACCTCTAAAACCGATGACGACAATGTCCGACGGAATTCGAAGATCTTTAAAGTGATTCAAGCTCTTCGGAAGGTTCTTCAGTCTCAATAAAAAATTTTCAAGGGAAAGAGCGAGAGAGAGATGCAGGAAATTTTTTGGGTGTATAATACGTATGAGAAAAGTAAAAAATTCATTCTGGAAAAAAATATAATAAAAATGGATGTTACTTTTAGAAAAAGAAAAAGAAAAAGAAAAAGAAAAAGAAAAAGAAAAGAAGAAGAAAAGGATTTCAAAACTAAAAAATCTGTGTGTATACATAAATACAGAGGACGAGGTGGCACACAACGAAGCTGGCGGCACTCATTGAGTGCCGCACCGGCAGTCTATGAGTGCCGGAGTGTCGCGGACAACTCAACGAGTGCAGCCCGCTGTAACAGACTATTTTTTTTTTTTAAATACGTATTGAACAAACAAAGATGCCATTGCACTTGGATTCTAACCCCAAATTTACTGAATTAACCCCTCAAGATTGGTCTATATAAGTAGATATATACCTCCATTACAAAGGGAGGAATTTTTGGAGATAAAATTTTAGAGAGAACAATTGGGAGAGATAGAGAGAATTGAAGAAGAAGAAGGAAGCCACTAGAAGAGCTTGAAGGTTTTGAAGATCTTCATCAAAATAAGAGAAAATCTTAGGATTTTTTAGGTAATCCTCTAATTTTAGTTAGTTTTAGTCTAAATTCAATCACAATTCATAGAATTCTAGGATCTTTTACACAATTTTCAAAAAGTCTCTTCCCACCAAATTTCATCACACACCACTTGAATTGTGATTGAATTCTCAACTAGTTATTGATTTGGATCGAGTTGATCATTAGTTGAGTTTTGAAATAAGCTTCTTAAAAGAAAATTTGTTTGGATCATTAATTGGTTTAGATTTTAATTTCTTTGTTTATGTTCTTCTTTTGAGGTTCATGAGATCTTATCTCACTTGAACTCACTAGTTTGGATCCTTTAATTTTCTGTAAATTTATGATTTACAAGGGAATTGAAGTTGATCTTAGTTATATTTATACATTATTGGTGGATTCAAGTCTTTGTTCATGATTTGGGTCCTCCAATTTGAAGTTTCATGGAATTCTCTCCATATTCCATTGAGATTCATGTGGATTAGGTATATTTAGTCTCCAAGGACCAATAATTTGTGAGGAGAGGTAATCAAATTAATTCTTAATTCCTCAAGGATCGTCAACTTGAGAGAGCAATTAGGCTTAAGAAGAGCCAATTTTCATGACTTGATGATTTGGGTTCAACAAAGAAATGACAATTCAACAATGGTGCACTGATTTCAATGGTAACCTGTGACCAACGATTTGTAGTTAATTCATGACCCGTTGAAATTGGATGAGACCAATTGGAATCTGTCATTAATTCATAGATATACCACCATATTTTTGTTTTGATAAGATTTTATGGTTAGCATGGTTGGATCATGAGTTTTGTAAGCCAATTGTTCTCTGTCCAGCATTCCGGAATAGAAAGTCGATTTTAAATTGTTTAGATGAGAACCTTAAACAAACATTTTAAGCTTCAAATATTTTTTCCTATGAAGGTCAATGAGTCAACAATATCCTACAAAAAGTCTAGAAGGATTAAGGTTTTTTTTTATATATACAATTTTTAATAAATCATATAAAATCTCTGGACAGATAGTTGATAAAACATGAGTGATGTCTGGTCTTGGTCCAATTCCCAGAAATTGGACCATTCAATCTTTGATTTTCTTTTAGGGTAGAAACTAGACTCACAGAGGCACCTTGTGTCCAAAAATCACTTAAATCAAACCATGGGAACTATGACATTTTCATTTTTAGATATCTGAGTTCTTCTCTGTAATTTCTGAATTCTGTGTTAGATTTGATAAACTTTGTAAATGATGATCCAGATGAATTTTCTATGACCTAAGACTTAAACAATGTTTTGAACAAAGTTAATTAAGCTTAAATCCAGAGGCTAAATGATCAAAATCAATGAATGATTTTCAGCTTGTTTATGTTCATGCATTCATTATCATCACATGTGTATTGATTCTTGTAATTTAGGACATTGTTTTGTGTTATGATAAGCCTTAATTGGTTGAGTTTAGTCATGGATTCCTTCTAGTCATGTTGAGGTTGTATCATCTTTATATGGACATTACATTGGCTCCTAGTTGAGACTTGTATATCTATAGAGGTGGTGTGATTTCAATAAATTGGAAAGGATTCATGGTTTTGTCAACTTTCTCCATATTTGTTGGATTTAAGCTAGGAGTTTGATATAATATTTAGAATTTGATATTATATTGTATTCAAAGCATGTGAACTAACCTTTTGTTTTGTAGCGCTATGGAGGTACAATTTCTCGACTTTTCTCTAGTTTATTTTAATTCTTGATTTTATTGATTTTCAACTTCATGTGCGACACTTTAGATTAAGGTTTGCCTTATGTGTATATATGTGTTAGAGACTCTTTTTCTAGGTTTTCTATTTATTTGTATGCATTGCACGTTTAATATTTGCAGCTGGATCCCGAGTAAGTTCCTTTGTTCCTTATTGCATATCATTTTGCTTGCTATTTGAACTATGTGGTTTTGTATGCCGTTTTATCGTTAGCAATCTTGCACCCCTTTCTACATGCTTTTGGAATGTGTATATATATATATATGTATTAATTGAGGGCATGCTTAGATTAATAATTCGATTAAAAATGATGTTGAGTAGAGGCCTATCACGAGAAAGGATGAGAGGGAGTGTTTTAGTTCACCGGGCTCCTTCCCCTTTCATTCTATAATCCCCGAACCTAGAAATCTTTGGTTCCCAAAAGATCAGTTTGCTTTTAAAATGGTTTCTTAATTTTCCTCTTAAAAATTTAGTGGCAAATCGTGTTTGAATTTGAAAAAGTGAAAACGTGGTTAGCCTGCGATATCCACAGATAGCTGGGGTGGTTTCGTACCAGGCTAACCATTACATTAAGATCAGAAAGTGAATCAAAATCTTTGGGAAGTGAGTTTCCATCCAAGCAACATATGATTGGACATGGATGGGAGTTTTGTATGCCTGGAAGGGATTATTTGAGATGATGACGATGCTTGTTTGATGTAAGACTTGTAACCCTTTAATCACCTTTTAGCAATTCCTTCTTATATCCTACGACATTTAGGAAAATGCCAGATTTTTAATTATAAGGTTACACTTCTTATATCTTATGAGCTAAGCATCATTGACCTTGTATGCATCTGAATTCATATAAAGTACGGTGATAATCCGATCATGTGATCCTTCTACCCGAAGAATTTTAAATCTATCTTTGAAAGCAAACATATTTTTGCCATCTTTACTCCAAATTCTTCAAAATTGCTATTTCAAAAATCCTTGGAAATCGCTTTTTGATTAAAATTCCAAGTCAACCCTTGTTGACGTATATTTTCACATTCTCACCTTCAAAGGAAAAATTCAAAATTCTTAATAATTATTTTTTAGAGATCTCCTCATCTAAAGAAATGTTTTTTTTTTCAAATGAATTCTAAAACAATATTCTAACCCAATCACCTTTTGTTGAAAGATATTTTCACATTCCCAATTTTCAAAAACAAATCTAGAATGTTTGGAGATTGTTTCCCAAAGAATCATATCACCCAAGAAATACTTTTCAAGTGAATTTTAAAATTTTCCAAAAATTTCCAACCTTCAAAAGGGTAATAAGGATCACAATGAAAGGAGAAGTTAGCACACTTGACACGAGTGAGGATCTTATGTGCTTATGTGTCTTATGTGCTAGGGTTAGGATTTTCTTTTGTTTTGGCATATAGAGTAGGCACACACACACATACACACACACATGCATCTCATCCGTATGCCATATGTGCGGTGCATGCATTCAGTTGCATCAAATCATCAAAGTATGAACATTTTTATCACATCATCCAATATCATTGCATACATGTAGCATGCAAATTCACAACATCTTTCCAATCAAGATCAAAATAGTTCCTCAAAATTCCTTGCCTCCTGAAAATCAATTCTGCATGTGGACTTTTTTAGGTCATAGACCTGTAGAAAGAGTGGAACAACCAGATCTCCTAATGAAGACACTTCTAACCTTCTTGGGTTCGTCTTCTTGATTTTAGGAGAACATAGACCATCATCTTAAGATTGATCCGCCAATGGCCTTGAGAGCTTTGGAGGAGAAAGTGAACAAATTGCAAGCTGCTGTTGAGCAACAAGATTCATGGGTAAAGCAATTGGAGAAGGTAATGCTCGAGTTCATTCAATTATTGAAAGATCAAATGGGCCATAATGATAAAAAGATGGATCAATTGGAGAAGAGAATAATGGATTGGTTAAAGAAGCACCAACAACCATGTCCAAACCCACCCATGCACCAAGGCCAATGTCCAAATCCAGCCATTCACCTGTAATACCCGTACCCGAAAAAAAGGTAGTAATATTTATTTTGCATGCATTAATTAGTATAATCAATTGCATGTGATGATTTGGGTGAGTTTCAGTCACCCCAATGTGATAAGTGCTTGATAAAGGGCATAATTTGATAGATATGACATGAGATCCACTGGAGGTCCAGATTAGATAAATTGCATTTAGTTGCATTTATATGATTAAATGAATATTTGTTAAAGAGTTTTAATACTTGATTTTTAGGTGTGGCCTTTTATAGTTCCAGTTTGGGTACCTTAGTGAGAGCGAATAGGAACATGATTCGTAACTAGTAGGTTAATTAGCAATTTCATAAAATATTTAGGACCACTTTTGGGGGCCATACGTGACATAGACACATACCCACTTAGATATTTGGGTAGTTAATATAATTGTTATGGGACTCCATAATAAGAGTTTAGGAAGTTATGTGGGTGTAAACAGAATTAAGCCAAAGTTGGTTGATGGCTTAAGGGGCAACACCTCTTTTGGTGACTCACCATCACTGTTTAAAAAAAAACAAGACTTAGATACAAAGAAAGAGATCTTCGGCCAGAATAAGAAGGAAAAAAAGAAAAAGAAAAGAAAACTTCACATCACCATAATCTCGCCGTAGTTTTGTCATCCGACCTCTGTTCCGCGAACTGAAGCCATATTCGGACTCGTGAAGGTGAGAGGATTATTTCTGTGTCTTTCTTTTTCAATTTTGGGAATGTTTTTCTATGACCCATTTTAAGGGGTTGACAAGCGGGGGTATTTGTAAAATACAACCGCGCTAAAAGAAGAAAATACACTTATTTAGTCTACAATTCCCTTGTTTATCTGCAATTTGAATTGTAATGCCAGTTTATACACAATTTGATTAAACAATGATAAGTTGTGTGTTTTAGCTGTAATTTGTGCAGACTACAATTGCTGTGTGAAGGATTGAAAGGTAACGATAAAAGGAAGTGCTGAATTCTAATGAAGACAGCTAAAAGAAGAAATACAGAGTTCGATCGATTGAAGACCATTCGATCGATCGAAGTTTCGATCGATCGAGAGAAGCTCAAGCGCTCAAAGATCTCAGAGTTCAATCGATCGAACATGTCTTTTATCAGATTATGCGCGCACGCAGCAGAAACGGGATTTTAACCCTAGCATTAGGTCTCTGCTATATATATTCGTATTGCAAACGTAAATAAGGATGCACACATTGTTTTCATCAGTTTTAGAGAGAGAGAGATAGAGGTTTTATGTGTTTTTGTAGGTCTTGGAGATTGGATATTGCTTTTGGATTACTATTCTCATAGTTTAATACAAGATTTTCATTCTAGGTTATTTAGTATTGTTTTATTTACATTCTGTTAGTAGTTTAGAGTAGTATAATCTGTTAGATTTAAAGTTTTGCATGCTAAATAGAGTTACACCATTAGTTTACATAATTTTCATATTTAAAACGCAAACAAACGCATCCTTAATGAACCTTTACGTTAAAAACAACACTGTGACACTTCAGACGATGTCTGAGTAGTCCCCAGGTTGGGAGATCACTATGAAACCGTGATCTCAAGCCTCTGCCATGCAGCAGAATAATTCCTGTATTCGATCGATCGAAGTTAGTTCGATCGATCGTACCAGAGACATTGCCGAGCGATCGAAGTTAGTTCGATCGATCGAAAGAAGAAGATGTTCGATCGATCGAAAGCGCGTCGATCGATCGAGCACCCTTTTTCTTGAGGACATTCTATACAGTATTCCTAGACTTTCCGTTTTACTGGATTGTTATCAAATTGTCCCAAAACGCTCAGTTTGTCAAAACAGTCTGTGAACTTTAAGCCTTGAGGCGTTTTTCTTCAATATATTTTGCAAACCACCCTCAATGCTAATACCATTGTAGGTGAGAGTCTAAGCTATTGTTTTAAACCGCTTTTGTGTATTTTAAACTCCATTGTGATGATATAGTCCTGATCATGAAAGGGCTATAGATTCTTTATTCTAAGATAAATACGGAATACTGTAGAAAATGTACTCCATTGAGCTTCAACGTAATTGCATGGTAGATGGCTAAGTTGCGGTGGATTCGTGTAATCCCAACATTCCTTTTTAAATAAGAAAAACACACTCTTTTGCTTTATCCTTTAGAGTGAAAGGAAATAGCATTAGACGTGTTACATCTACAGGGCAATTCTGTGAGAAAGTTTTACAGACATCCTCAAATTCCTTGACATGTAGATACGCTTTCTCGCTCTCCATTCCATAAAAGGTAGGAAGGAGTTGAATCATTCCATTGCGAAATTGGAATTCGCCTGCATGAGGTGGAATGAGAATACAAGATAGCGTAGGCGCGTGTTCGGGTGTCATGAGATCACACAAAGGACGCAGTGAATCGTCGATTGGTACGACCACATTATCACCGTTTTCACTTTGATTATCAGCCATTGAATTGATCAGTGTAACTATGGGGTTAATAGAACTAGATGAATTGGATAAATAGAATGGGTTTCCGTAAATTCCTTCGATGGAATTATCGTACATAAAGGGAAAGATCCTAAGAAATTTTTAATCTAAAGAACGAAAGAAAAAGAAAAAGAAAAACAGAAAAAGAGAAGGATAGATTGAGGTAATCGAAGCGTTAGCCTGTCGCCCTCCCCGGCAACGGCGCCAAAAACTTGACACGAGAATTTTTCTGTGCGCTCTTGTGCAACACCCAAGTGTAGGTGATCGTGCAAGTAGTAGTCTGGTTAAGTCCAGGTCGATCCCACAGGGAAGGTGTTAAACTAATTACTTAGATTAATCTCAAACCAGAAAATAAAATTCAATATTTTAAAGGAGCGTAGAACACAAAGTTCCACGGTTTAACAACTACTAAAAGTAAAGCAATCAAACAATATTAACTAATTACTATCTAATTAACTAAAGTAGGCGACCCTTCACGTGCCCGAGGTGACAGTTGTTGGACGATTTTTGGCAGAAAAACTCCTGAGCCGCTGGATCTGATTGATCTGGACCGCCCGTTATTCCTATATAAGGAACACTTGCTCATTTCTTCAATTCCTGCTGCCAAGTGATAGAGATTACCGAGCGGTTTGAGAGCAAACAAGATCCTGAGCAAGATTCCCAATCCCTTTCCTGCGCTACACTTTGTAAGTCTCTCCTTTCTGTCTTCAGTTCTTCACCCTCTTCTTCTTTTTTGAGCGAACCTAGAGGGAGCGAACCCACTTAGGTCAGAACGGCCGTGGGATTTTTTCTTTCTTAGGTTCTATTATTTCTTCCAATCAGGAGGTACTTTAGGGCAGTTGGACCGAACGTGTGTTCCCGGGAGAGTCTTGAGAGAGTGTTACTTTTCTTCCAGAGTCTTGTATGACCTGCCCTTCAGGTTATTAGATCTGCCTCCCTTGTATCTCAGGCTTGGAGTCCTTGACCCATTTTTAGGTCGCCGTCTGCCTCCTAGGTCCACCGTAGACTCAGATATGTGCCACTCCCACTTCAACTCGTCATCCCGATTGGAAGACGAGCAGTCACGATCGGGAACCCTGAGCACAAGCCTAGACCCTCCTTCATTGTCCCCCTCTGATCAGCACAGTGAGGAAAGGATCCCTGCCCAGGCATCTCACGAGGAAATGCGTCGGGGCTCCCCTGTGGCCTCGGTGTCTTGGGGGTCGGGCGACGAAGGGTCTGTACCGAACAGTCCCGACGTCGTCTTCGCATGCGAGTCGATCATCAGCACCCTGCGCATCCCTGATTTGGGTCGGATCAGGGAGAGATACGATATTCCCGACCCTTTCTCTCTGTCAGTCCACAATAACGGGGCTCACTTCCACGAATCGGGCTTCGTTACCCTATACGAAGACACCTTTATGGCAGGCCTTCGCCTACCGCTCCATCCTGTTACCTGGGATGCACTTATCTACCTCAGGATCTCCCCAGGGCAGCTCATCCCAAACGGTTGGCGTTATCTGATGGGGTCCATCTCCTTGTGGCCCCAAGTCCTCGGGTACGAGCTTACCCTGCAGGAGTTCTTTTGGACCCACCGGCCATTCCAAGTTCACGGGGAGTCCGACTTCTTCTCGCTTGGGGCCAGGCAGGGGCGGAAGATAATAGTCAACTGCCTGAGCAATAATAAGGGATGGAAGAAGAAATTCTTCCAAGTATCCACCCTGGGGCTATGTGAAAAGGCACCGGGTGTGCAGTTGAGGACCTCCTGGGCAGGGAAGTTGAGGAGTAAGCCCAATCACTTTCCTTTTATGATTAGTCTCTCTGTTTTACCACGACTAACCCATTTGTATTTATGCTTTGCAGTGGGGTCAATTGACTCACCCAGTCTTCCCGACGAGTACCAAGCGAGGATCTTGTCTTTAGTAGAAGACCCGACCGACATCAATAAGGTGCTGACCCGATCGGGAAACCCGAAGGTTTCTTACGAGCCTAAACATCGCTTCGTAGCTCCCATATTCCCGTCAATCATTCCTGCTAAATTCTGTTACTTGACTTTCTGGTTACTTTCTTATTTGGCACTTTACTGAGCTCTCATGCACTCTTCCCCGGTTTTACAGAAATGGCTCCCAAGAGTGCGGCGGCTTTGAAGGAAAAGGAGGCAACCCTGATGGCTCGGGCCGGCCAGAAGAGGAAGAAGCAAGACCCCACCGAGGGCCAGCCCCACAAAAGGATCTCCCGGGGGATCTCAATCCGGGCAGAGAGGGAGGCTGTTGCAACATCGACGCCCAGTGTTACTATTGCGGCAAGGGCTGAAGCTACCCTTCTCGGTGTTACCGAGAGGTTGGCCGCTGCGGAGGCCGACTTGTCTGTGGAGAAGGCTGCCCGGGAGTCCGCGGAGTTTGCTCTCTCCATAGAGGAGAAAAAGTCCCGGGCTGTGGCCCTGGAGCTGGGGGAGACCCGCGACTCTCTCTCAACTGAGGGGGCTGCCCGGAAGGTTGCAAAGATGAAAGTTGTAGCCGCAGAAGCCGGGAGGATCACTGCTGAGAAAGACCTAGCAGCCATGACGGCTACACTTTCTAAGCTCACTGCCGCTCGGGACGCTGAAGCTACGGATGCCGAGGAGGAGTTCGAGGCAGGATTCCTAACTGGCTTCGCAGATTTGGCTAAGCGGGCTGCTGCCGACCACCCCGATTGGGACCTGTCTGGCTACTCGTGGGCAGAGTCTAGTTACTGGAAGGAGGGCCAAGCTGACGCCGAGGTCGTTGCTGAAGCTGCACCAATCGGGAACCCCATTGTGGAAGAGCAGGCCGCTGGGAGGAAGAGTTGGTCTTCGTTGATAACCCATGACCTCTGGGTGTGTGTGTGTGTGTGTTTTTTTTTGGGAAGGCTACTATAATTGCCCCCCAGGCAGTGTACATACCTTTGTAATTAATAAAAAGGCCCTCGAGGCTAATTTTCTTTCCATTAATCGCTTACTATTGTCTGCACTTTGCCTGTTTGTGATTGCTAGTATCCGCCCAGTTTTTAGCTGACCTAAGCCCCTGCCTTAGCAAATATTTTAGGACCGTAACCAGTAGAACACCTGGTCTTTTTGACCTGTTTTAAAGGTAATCGCCCAGTGTACCATAGGAACTTATCCTATTTAGCATCCGGGATGTCCCGGTGTATTATAGGAGTATCCTGTTTTACCGTCCGGGATGTCTCGTGTATGATAGGAGTATCCTGTTTTACAGTTCGGGGTATCTATCTGTGATCACTGTAAGTACTTAGGAATGTCGGGATTCCAAGTTCCTGTAGTGACCGGTGTGATTTCCTGGTCTGGCCTAATATTCCCCTGCCCCCCAAGCATTTTGCTAAGGCGGGAGTGTAGGAGTGAGTGGCCGTAGGAAACTGACCTGGAACATGGGTGGTTGCAGGGTCCTTTGAAGCTTGCCATCGTCAGCCACCTAGGGGTTTGCCCCCATCGTCGGTTGGACCTAAGCAAAGCTTTGTTTAATTTCCTGTTTGGGTCTGGTATCCCCTTGCCCCCCGAGCGTCCTACGAAGGCGGGGGCACGGTGAGGAGTGACCATAGGAAACCGACCTGGAACATGGGTGGTTGCAGGGTCCTTTGAAGCTTGCAATCATCAGCCATCTAGGGGTTTGCCCCCATCGTCGATTGGATCTAAGCAAAGCTAGTGCCTCGGGGGTAGTTAGGATGATTCCTGCCCCATTGCCTTGCTGATTCGATGAACCGTCCACATGTAGTACCCAGGTAGGGATGTCAGCCTGTAACCCGGGCAATAGGGTCGGCGGCTCAAACTCTTCAACCGGGTCTTCTGGATATGTAAACTCAACCAGAAAGTCTGCTACGGCTTGTCCCTTGATGGCCGTCCGGGGTCGGTAGACCACTTCAAATTCTTTCAATTCCAAGGCCCACTTGATGAGCCTCCCGGACGTGTCGGGCCGGCTCAGGATCCTGCAGAAAGGTTGGACTGTGAGGACCACAATGACATGGGCCTGAAAGTACGGACGGAGCCTTAGGGCCGAGGTGATAAGGGCAAATGCCAATTTTTTGATACGGGAGTATCTGCTCTCTGCGCCCTATAATGCCCGGTTGGTATAGTACACTGGAAACTGTATCCCGTGCTCTTCCCTAACGAGTGCTGAGCTGACCGCTGAGGGTGACACTGCCAGGTATAAGAACAATTCTTCCCCCGGCACGGGTGTTGAGAGTAGAGGAGGGGACGCCAAGTACTTCTTGAGTTCCTGGAACGCCTCTTCGCACTCTTCTGACCACTGAAATGCCTTGCGGAGGATTTTAAAGAATGGCAGGCACCGGTCAGTAGCTCGGGAAATAAATCTGTTCAATGCGGCCACCCGTCCGGCTAAGCTCTGAACCTCTTTCGTTGATTTGGGCGGCCGCATGTTGATGATGGCTTGGATCTTTTCGGGGTTTGCCTCAATCCCCCGTCTGCTGACTAGATGGTCCAGAAATTTCCCGGACGAGACACCGAAGGTGCATTTGGCCGGGTTCAACCTCATCCCAAATTTTCTCAAAATGCTGAAGGCCCGGGCCAGATGCTCAAGGTGGTCGGACTCGTCCCGGCTCTTGACCAACAGATCATCCACGTACACTTCCATAGACTTCCCAATCAGGTCCTTGAACATGTAGTTGACCAGGCATTGGTAGGTGGCCCCAGCATTCTTGAGGCCGAATGGCATAACTTTGTAACAATAGGTCCCCTGGTTAGTGATGAATGCAGTCTTCTCTTCGTCCCTAGGGTACATGCTGATCTGGTTGTACCTCGAGTAGGCATCCATGAACGAGAGGAGTGAGTGACCGGCCGTGGAATCCACAAGGAGTTCTATGCCCCTTCCCATTGAGGTCGGTGAAGTCCACACACATCCTCCACTTCCTGTTGCTTTTCTTGACAAAACGACATTAGCTAACTAGTCCGGATAGTGGACTTCTCAGATGGACTTTGCCTTCAGGAGCTTTTCCACCTCTTCGGATACCGCTGTCTGCCTCTCGGGGGCCATGCCCCTTCTCTTCTGCTTCACCGGTCGGCAATCTGGGCTGACATTAAGCCGATGGGATATTATTCGGGGGTCAATCCTGGGCATATCCTCATGACTCCAAGTAAAAATGTCCTGATTTTGCCGCGTGAACTGAGTCAGTTTTTTCTTCAGGCCAGGCTCCAGTAGGGTACCGATGCTGACCGTGCGGTCTGGGTACTCGGGATTCAGCATCACTCTTTCCAATTCTTCCACCGGACCTATCATGTCACTCTGGTCCCGGAGGTCCATCTCCTGGACGTTTAATGTTTCGGTGATAACCCCTCGGTGCAACGAGCTGACATAGCAACTCCGGGCGGTTGTCTGATCTCCACGCAAGCTTCCAGGTCCTTGAGGAGTTGGGAACTTCACCATTAAGCTGTAAGTGGAGACGACCGCCCTCGCCTTGTTGAGGGTCGGCCTCCCAAGAATGACATTGTAGGCCGACAGGGCTTCCACGATCACAAAATTTGTCATCACAGAAGCCTGCTGAGGGTAGATCCCCATGAGAACTGGGAGCTCGATTGTTCCGAGTAGTTGTGTGCTGGAGCCATTGAATCTTACCAGGGGGTAGCAACCGGTCGGAGCCGATACCTGGATATCCCGATCTGATCAAATGCCAAAGTGAACATGATGTTGGATGAGCTGCCCGTGTCCACCAGCACCCTCTTGACCATGTAGTTGGCTATAGAAAGCGTCACAACTAGCGGGTCATCATGGGGGCAATGGACGCCCTGCAAATCGTTAGAGGTGAATGTCAGAACATCAGTTGGCGGGGAGCCGGTGGATTGGACCTGCCAGACATCCGCTCGGGATGCTCAAGCATACCTCTTCCGTGCCGACTGTGAGTCCCCGCCGCCTGACGTTCCTCCAGAGATCACATTATGTAACACCCTGTATTTTATTTTGATTAATAAATAAATACTGCATTTCATGTCCATGAGTTTTTGTTTTAATTTCTTTTTGATATTTATATCTGGGGTCAAATTGTAATTTTCATAAATATAGAAAAATATTTTCTATGGTTTCAAAATCGATATCTATACTTTTGTACAACCCGGGAATTTTATTCCTACGCTGATATTATTTTTCCAGTATTTTATTATACCCAAAAAATACCAGTTTTGATTTAAACTTGCGTTTATATCGGGTTTTGGGTGTGGGAGCACGTGAGCTCAACCACACCGTGCGATCCCCATGTATAGCTTGGAGCCCAAACATATATCAGTATATACGTTGGTGTCTCTCTCTCTCAATCTCTCACTCACAGTCTCTCATTCTCTCCCTCACAAATTCTCTCAATCACTCTCTTGCTCTCTCAAGATCACACACACACATACAGATCATATACATATATATTCAATCACATACACAGACACACATATATATATATATATATATTGGGTTGTCAAGATCAAGAGAACGGAGGAGAAATTTCTTAACAACGGAATTCTCGGCGGAAACTCTCGGTCTCAATTCTCTGTGTAATTAACCTCAGTGAGTAATTTAAACTCACTCACAATGTTTATATATGTATAATTCAGTGTATATGTGTGTGTATATGTATATATATATATATGTGATACACCATGGAAGCTTAAAAATGGAGTTTTGTAAAAGTTAACCAAAATCAATTCCATGAATCGCTTTTGGAAGATTTTAGTCCCAATAAGCTGTGGTTCGAATCCTACGCAATAATTCATCCGTATCGCGACGAACAGTTGATTTAAAGTTTTGACACCCTCACTTTAATTGCGAATATCTAGAGATATAATCCGTATTAGTTAAAATTGATTGCGTATTCTTAATCTACGCAAAAAACTGAAGAGAACCATATATTACTTGTCCTGGTACGATCAGAATCTGAAAATGGGTTTGTAATAGCTTTGAAATTGAAAACAGGGGAAAAACGAAGAAGATGACATTCTGCAACAACTCGCGCGCGCGACCCGCTCGCGCGAGGCCCGCTCGCGCGGACCCTTCCCCCCTTCGCTCGCGCGACCCGCGCGCGCGACCTGTCCTCCCCCTTCGCTCGCGCGACCCGCGCGCGCGACTTGTCCTCCCCCTTCGCTCGCGCAACCCGCGCGCTCGACACCCCCTCTCCCTTGCTCGCGCGAGGTGGCAGTTCTGGCAGTTTGTATAATTTTTGGTAAGGGACTGTTTGGAAAATGTTTTGGGAAATTTCAAGGAACTGTTTGGCAAATATACTGTTTTAAAGGCTCACTGTTAGAAATTGGACTTGTAAGAATGTTTAAGACCGATATTTATGTTGAAAAGAATATTCAGCTTGAGATTAATAATTGTTGCTACAAACTGTGAACATTGACATACACATTAGGGTCGAAGTTGTGTCAACATGCATGTGTGGAATAAAGTGTGAAAAGAGTAAAGGGTGGCGGTATGGTGTGCGACCTCAATATCGATCGGATATTATTCCTGGTATTGGAGGCGACAGTGTTGTTTACGACTTAGATATCGATCGGATGGTATTCCTGGTATCTAAGGCGCGCGTTTCGGATATTGATCGGATAGTATTCCTGATATTCGAAGCGATGGTGATAGTGTTGTGTACGACTTAGATATCGATCGGATAGTATTCCTGGTATCTAAGGCGCGCGTTTCGGATATTGATCGGATAGTATTCCTGATATCCGGAGCGATGGTTGGTTGTGATCGGCCTAGATATCGATCGAATAGTATTCCTTGTATCTGAGGCAGTAGTGTGGTGTGTGACTTCAATACCGATCGGATAGTATTCCTGGTATTGGAGGCGATAGTGCAGCGTGTGAATTGGATGACTGAGTAGTTATTACTCCTGGTATATGAGATGATGTGTTGGTTGAATTGGGTTGTTTTAAAGAAAAGAATTGGTAAGATAAGATATTACACAATTCATGTACAATTGCGTATTTATTTCTTACTATATTCCCCCGTGATTTATGTTGAAATTGGAACCTTGAATATATTACTGTTAATGTTAATTTGTACCTTTGTTTTATATGCTTATATATATATATTGCGAGCACATGTTTATTTTACTCACCAGCTTTCATAAGCTGACGGCGTTGATGCGTCCTGGACTCTATGTCCAGATTTTCCAGGTCAGGAGCAGCCAGAGTTCGTTGACTATGCTAGTTAGAGGCAGGGGACTTTCTAGGAGGCTATTTTATTTTTCATATGTCTTTTAATTTGAGGTTGTAATAGACTTTATGATAGATTTGAATAAGGGTGGTTTGTGCCACAAGACTTGACTGATGTAATAGTTTAGTAAGTTTTAAATTCAGAGCTTATGTTTATTAGTATCCTTTTCTCTAGAAATGCTGTCTAAGTTATTTTGTTTGCAGGGACAATTGGTCATACTCACTTGTCACGACCTACGAGTCCATAAAGGAAATTAAATGCTTTCCTGTATTATGCTACGTCGGGGCGTGACAGGCTTTTTGGTATCAGAGCCAGGTTTTGGCTCGACCAATTGTCCAAAACACATAGGATCTCCCGTTAAGATAGAATTAAGGTAAGATAGTTCGACTTCATTCCGTGTTTAGTCGCTTTCTATCGTTTAGAATTTTCTTTCTTCTCGAGAGGTTGACCGTATTCTTGTTGATCAATGGATAGGTACCGTTCTCTCAATTTTATGGCTGGAAGAAATCTCAGGAATCGTCCCGCTATTGAAGATGCACCCCCGGTAATAGATCCAACCGGAATGTTCGAGGCTTTTGTAAGAAGATTGGAGAGGGTTAGTGATCAGAATGCGAGGAACAATAATCAGAATGGGAATCACAACGGCATTGGAAGGCAAGCCCACCAGACTGGAGACAAGCTTCTCAAGGAGTTTCGCGCCCTGCGACCTGAGTATTTTGCGGGGACTGATGAACCCTGGCAAGCAGAACAGTGGCTACGCCAGATGGAGCGTATCTTTGAGACCATAGAGTGCACTGATCTGGAGAAGAAGCATCTGGCTATCTTTCAGTTGTCTTATGCAGCGGCTGATTGGTGGGATGCTGAAAAGGCGACTATTGGGGAAGAAGCTGCAAGGAGAATGCCGTGGGTGGTGTTCAAGGAAAGGTTTCTCGAAAAGTATTTTCCTGAAGAAGAGAAGGACAAGAGAGAGAAAGAGTTTATGGAGTTAACTCAAGGGAATCTGACTGTCCGAGAGTACACTACTCGATTTGAGCGTCTGTCTCGCTTTGCTCCACATATGGTGGACACACCCCAGAAGAAAATCAAGAAGTATCACCGGGGTCTCAACTTGTCTCTCCGACATCTGACTATGGGGCATTTGGGCCAGTCATTTGAAGCTCTGGTGAGATTGGCTACAGGGTTAGAGAATGATGGTTGTCAGAATTCGAAGTCGTTTGGAAATTGACCTCCACAGAAGGGTTATTCAGGACAGAAGCCAGGGTACCCTCAAGGACAGAAAAGGACCTGGGATGGAGGGAAGAAACCTCAGCAGACACAAGTAGTTCAGCAGTATCAGCCTCTAGCAATAGAAGGGGCCAAAAAAATAACTGATTCAATTGTGGAGTTCCGGGTCACCGAGCTAAAGATTGCAGGGCACCTAGGTGTGCTGATCGTCCGAACGTTGTGTGCTATAATTGTGGCATGCCGGGTCACATAAGTCCGAAATGCAAGGCTCCTAGGAGAGGCAATTACGGTCAGCAAGGACAGGCCCGTCTGAATGCTGTTATCCCTGAGGCTGCTGGTTATGAAGAAACAGGGTATGAAGGAGGTGCTTATGAGGAGGGACTGCCCGAGCAACAGACAGTGGAAGGTACTCTAACCTTGTTTAACTCTCATGTTAAAGTTTTATTCGACACGGGTGCTACACATTCTTTTATATCTGTTAAGACTGTTCGAAAGTTGGGTATAGTACCGCAACGTTTAGATGAAGCTTTGAGTGTTGTCTCACCCTTAGGGACCACCGTCAAGTTATTACATGTGTGTAAGGACTGTCCTCTACGGTTAGGAGACCGTGAACTTTTGGCGAGTTTGGTGGTTCTGTCGATGAAGGAGTTCGATATAATCCTAGGAATGGATTGGCTCGAGAAGAATGATGCGAAGTTGGATTATGCAAGGAAGAGGATCACATTTGCGGAAAATGGGAATCGACTCTTCGATTTCCAATGTAACCCTTCAGGTGATATGTTCCTCACTAGATGCCTAGCAAACATTGAGGTTGTCAGTGCAGAGGCGACAGTATCATCAATACCGGTAATCAAAGAGTTCGAGGAAGTATTCCGAGATATTTCAGGATTACCACCTGAGAGGGACATAGAATTCTGTGTGGAATTGGTGCCAGGCACTCGACCTATAACCAAGGTTCCCTACAGGATGGCCCCTACAGAGTTGTTGGAGCTGAAGGAACAAGTTCAAGAACTTGAGAAGTTGGGTTTTGTTCGTCCAAGTACTTCACCCTGGGACAATGCGGTTGTGTATTGACTACCGGGAATTGAATAAGGCTACTATTAAGAATAAGTATCCTTTACCTCGGATAGACGATCTGTTTGATCAGTTACAAGGAGCCACGACCTTTTCTAAGATTGATCTACGGTAAGGGTATCACCAGTTGAGGGTGCGGAAGGAAGACATACCTAAGACTGCTTTCAGGACGAGGTACGGACACTATGAGTTCTTAGTGATGCCATTTGGGATGACAAATGCTCCAGCTGTGTTTATGGACTTGATGAACAGAATATTCAAGCCCTATTTGGATCAATTCGTTATTGTCTTTATTGATGATATTTTGATCTATTCCAAGTCAGAGGAAGAGCATGAACAACACCTGAGGATCGTGTTGCAGACTCTCAAAGATCACCGCTTGTATGCTAAATTCAGCAAGTGTGAATTCTGGCTTCAGGAAGTTAAGTTTCTCGGGCATGTGATCTCTCAACAAGGAATCGCGATTGACTCATCAAAGACCGATGCAGTGGCGAATTGGACTCGGCCAACCAATGCTACAGAAATCAGAAGTTTTCTGGGACTCGCTGGTTACTATCGGAGATTTGTAGAGGGTTTCTCAAAGATAGCAGCCCCGTTAACTGGTTTGACTAAGAAAGATTTGAAGTTTGAATGGACTGATAAGCATGAACGCGCTTTTCTGGAATTGAAAGAGAGATTAACAACAGCGCCAGTGCTTGCGATACCAAAGGATGGTGAGAAGTTCACTATTTTTAGTGACGCCTCGTATCAAGGATTGGGATGTGTCCTTATGCAAGACGGAAAGGTCATAGCCTATGGTTCACGACAGTTGAAGCCGAATGAATTGAATTACCCAACTCATGATTTGGAACTGGCAGCAGTTGTGTTTGCGCTCAAGATCTGGAGACACTACCTCTATGGGGAGAAGTTTGATTTGTTCTCGGACCACAAGAGCCTTAAGTATTTGTTTACTCAGAAGGAGTTGAACATGAGGCAACGACGGTGGATGGAGCTGATCAAGGACTATGACTTTACATTAGAGTACCACCCTGGTAAGGCTAACGTAGTCGCTGACGCCTTAAGTCGGAAACCTCAAGGAATGATTGCTTCATTGATGTTGAGGGAATGGAAAGCCTTGGAGATAATTGCAGAATTTGATATGCAGATTTCTGAGAGAAGTGTCGGGCAACACTTTGGATGCCTCATGGTACAACCAACACTTGTGAGTCGGATCATCGAGTCCCAAAAGAAGGACAAGAAGTTT
This sequence comes from Hydrangea macrophylla, assembly GCA_033977485.1. Classification (NCBI taxonomy): domain Eukaryota; kingdom Viridiplantae; phylum Streptophyta; class Magnoliopsida; order Cornales; family Hydrangeaceae; genus Hydrangea; species Hydrangea macrophylla. The sequence goes on along the minus strand of CM066984.1, from coordinate 77,067,600 downwards.
CAAGTATGGTTCGCCAAGATGTCGGAAAAGGACCCTACAGAATGGAAGGTTGGGACCGATGGAGGATACCGATGTTGAGATAGATTGTGTGTGCCAGATTTAGGAGAATTGAGAAAAGATATTCTCGAAGAAGCACATAAATCAAGACTGACAGTACACCCCGGAGGAACAAAGATGTATAAGGATTTAAAGAGAAACTTCTGGTGGGAGGGGATGAAGCGAGAAGTAGCCGAGTTTGTGTCTAAATGTTTGACTTGTCAACAAGTGAAGGCCGAACATCAGAGACCCTCGGGATTGTTGCAACCCCTGCCTGTTCCAGGATGGAAGTGGGAACACATAACTATGGATTTTGTGGTTGGATTACCCCGGTCACAACAGAATCATGACGTGATTTGGGTAATTGTGGATCGTCTGACGAAGTCTGCACACTTCATCGCGTACAATATGACTTACCCAGTAGAAAGGATGAGTCGAATGTATCTACAGCAAGTGGTGCGACTGCACGGTGCGCCTGTGTCGATTGTATCTGATCGCGATGCACGTTTTACCTCAGGATTTTGGGAAAGTTTGCAGAAGGCTATGGGAACTTCGCTCAAGATGAGTACTGCTTTCCATCCTCAGACCGATGGACAGACCGAGCGTGTTAATCAAATTATGGAAGATATGCTCAGAGCTTGTGCAATCGACTTTGAAGAGTCTTGGGAGACGCACTTGCCGTTGGTCGAATTTGCGTATAACAACAGTTATCACTCGAGTATTGGGATGGCACCGTTCGAAGCCTTGTACGGACGGCCATGTCGATCTCCGTTGTGTTGGGCTGAAGTGGGAGACACAGAACTGTTGGGACCAGATTTGGTGAGAGAAACCAATGAGAAGATTTCACTGGTCAAGGAAAGAATGAAAACTGCAAAGAGTAGACACAAGAGTTATGCGGATCGGCGACGAAAAGATTTGGAGTTCAATATCAGAGATCACATACTCCTAAAGGTTTCACCTGTTCGGGGAGTAGTACGTTTTGGTCAGAAAATAGGGAAGTTGGCACCCCGTTTCATCGGACCATTTAAGGTATTGGAGCGAGTTGGAACAGTGGCTTATCGGCTCGCGTTGCCACCAAAGATGTCAGGTGTTCATAATGTATTCCATGTCAATATGTTAAGGAAATACATACGGGACCCTTCGCATGTGGTTAATTTTGATGATATTGAGACAAGTCAGAATATTGTCTACAACGATAGGCCTGTGAGGATTCTTGACCAGAGTATCAAGAGGTTGAGAAGAAGAGACGTTCCTTTGGTTAAGGTTCAGTGGAGGCATCATGACGAGGGAGAAGCGTCATGGGAGTTAGAGTCAGACATGAGGACTAGATACCCCGAGTTGTTTCAGGATTAGTTAGCTCAGATTTCGGGGCGAAATCTCTGTTAAGGTGGGTAGAGTGTAACACCCTGTATTTTATTTTGATTAATAAATAAATACTGCATTTCATTTTCATGAGTTTTTGTTTTAATTTCTTTTTGATATTTATATCTGGGGTCAAATTGTAATTTTCATAAATATAGAAAAATATTTTCTATGGTTTCAAAATCGATATCTATACTTTTGTACAACCCGGGAATTTTATTCCTACGCTGATATTATTTTTCCTGTATTTTATTATACCCAAAAAATACCAGTTTTGATTTAAACTTGCGTTTATATCGGGTTTTGGGTGTGGGAGCACGTGAGCTCAACCACACCGTGCGATCCCCATGTATAGCTTGGAGCCCAAACATATATCAGTATATACGTTGGTGTCTCTCTCTCTCAATCTCTCACTCACAGTCTCTCATTCTCTCCCTCACAAATTCTCTCAATCACTCTCTTGCTCTCTCAAGATCACACACACACATACAGATCATATACATATATATTCAATCACATACACAGACACACACATATATATATATATATATATTGGGTTGTCAAGATCAAGAGAACGGAGGAGAAATTTCTTAACAACGGAATTCTCGGCGGAAACTCTCGGTCTCAATTCTCTGTGTAATTAACCTCAGTGAGTAATTTAAACTCACTCACAATGTTTATATATGTATAATTCAGTGTATATGTGTGTGTATATGTATATATATATATGTGATACACCATGGAAGCTTAAAAATGGAGTTTTGTAAAAGTTAACCAAAATCAGTTCCGTGAATCGCTTTTGGAAGATCTTAGTCCCAATAAGCTGTGGTTCGAATCCTACGCAATAATTCATCCGTATCGCGACGAACGGTTGATTTAAAGTTTTGACACCCTCACTTTAATTGCGAATATCTAGAGATATAATCCGTATTAGTTAAATTGATTGCGTATTCTTAATCTACGCGAAAAACTGAAGAGAACCATATATTACTTGTCCTGGTACGATCAGAATCTGAAAATGGGTTTGTAATAGCTTTGAAATTGAAAACAGGGGAAAAACGAAGAAGATGACATTCTGCAACAACTCGCGCGCGCGACCCGCTTGCGCGAGGCCCGCTCGCGCGGACCCTTCCCCCCTTCGCTCGCGCGACCTGTCCTCCCCCTTCGCTCGCGCGACCCGCGCGCGCGACTTGTCCTCCCCCTTCGCTCGCGCGACCCGCGCGCGCGACACCCCCTCTCCCTCGCTCGCGCGAGGTGGCAGTTCTGGCAGTTTGTATAATTTTTGGTAAGGGACTGTTTGGAAAATGTTTTGGGAAATTTCAAGGAACTGTTTGGCAAATATACTGTTTTAAAGGCTCACTGTTAGAAATTGGACTTGTAAGAATGTTTAAGACCGATATTTATGTTGAAAAGAATATTCAGCTTGAGATTAATAATTGTTGCTACAAACTGTGAACATTGACATACACATTAGGGTCGAAGTTGTGTCAACATGCATGTGTGGAATAAAGTGTGAAAAGAGTAAAGGGTGGCGGTATGGTGTGCGACCTCAATATCGATCGGATATTATTCCTGGTATTGGAGGCGACAGTGTTGTTTACGACTTAGATATCGATCGGATGGTATTCCTGGTATCTAAGGCGCGCGTTTCGGATATTGATCGGATAGTATTCCTGATATTCGAAGCGATGGTGATAGTGTTGTGTACGACTTAGATATCGATCGGATAGTATTCCTGGTATCTAAGGCGCGCGTTTCGAATATTGATCGGATAGTATTCCTGATATCCGGAGCGATGGTTGGTTGTGATCGGCCTAGATATCGATCGAATAGTATTCCTTGTATCTGAGGCAGTAGTGTGGTGTGTGACTTCAATACCGATCGGATAGTATTCCTGGTATTGGAGGCGATAGTGCAGCGTGTGAATTGGATGACTGAGTAGTTATTACTCCTGGTATATGAGATGATGTGTTGGTTGAATTGGGTTGTTTTAAAGAAAAGAATTGGTAAGATAAGATATTACACAATTCATGTACAATTGCGTATTTATTTCTTACTATATTCCCCCGTGATTTATGTTGAAATTGGAACCTTGAATATATTACTGTTAATGTTAATTTGTACCTTTGTTTTATATGCTTATATATATATATATTGCGAGCACATGTTTATTTTACTCACCAGCTTTCATAAGCTGACGGCGTTGATGCGTCCTGGACTCTATGTCCAGATTTTCCAGGTCAGGAGCAGCCAGAGTTCGTTGACTATGCTAGTTAGAGGCAGGGGACTTTCTAGGAGGCTGTTTTATTTTTCATATGTCTTTTAATTTGAGGTTGTAATAGACTTTATGATAGATTTGAATAAGGGTGGTTTGTGCCACAAGACTTGACTGATGTAATAGTTTAGTAAGTTTTAAATTCAGAGCTTATGTTTATTAGTATCCTTTTCTCTAGAAATGCTGTCTAAGTTATTTTGTTTGCAGGGACAATTGGTCATACTCACTTGTCACGACCTACGAGTCCATAAAGGAAATTAAATGCTTTCCTGTATTATGCTACGTCGGGGCATGACACATTAATATGACCGTGATGCGGTATTTGACCAGGAGCTCGGGCTCCTTGCACAAACCGTCCATCTGTTGCGACGTACTCTGCAAGATGACCTTGCTCGATCAATTTTTTAATTGCTATCTTTAACTTGAAGCAGTCCTCTGTGTTGTGGCCGTGGTCTCTATGGAAGCGGCAAAACTTGTCCCGATTCCTCTTCCCGGGCGGGATTTTGAGCTTTGCTGGCTGCTAAAGCAACCTTTGCGCCTCGACGGCGGCCATGACTTCTTGTATGGGCCGGGAAAGGGGTGTAAAAGCAATCGGGGGCTGACCCCGGACATCCTTCTGATCCTACTTTGGCTTCTTTCCCGGGCCCTTCTCAAATCCTTCACGCTTGCGCTTAGCCTTCGGGGATTCGTCTCCCGCCTGGCCGGCGTGCTTTGCTTTCAGGAACTCCTCGGTGTCTATGTACTTACCGACCCTCTCCGAGAGCTCCACCAGGGTTGCCAGTCGGTCACGATGAAACAACGTGGCAACTTTGGAGTGTTGAACTCCCGAACATAAGGCCATAATTGCGGTCGTTTCATTGAGATTGCAGATCTGAAGCCTTTGCTGGTTGAAATGGTCCACATACTCCCTTAGGGACTCCCCCTTGCGCCGCTTGATGGTCACCAGCTGAGTGTCCGGTTGTGACCGATCGAGCATCCCGACAAACTAGCTGATGAACAGCTTGCTGAGGGCTTTGAAGTCATCGACCGTCCGGGGCTTTAGAGCATGGAACCACTGTGCTGTCGGCCCTTTGAGGGTACTGGGAAAGGCCAGGATAGTAGCTCGTCCACCGTGGTGACCAGTGCCATCTGAGCCTTGTAGGTACGGACGTGGTCCACCAGGCTCCCTGTGCCGTTGTAGGAGCTGAGGCGAGGGGGTCTGAACTTCCACGGGATAGGGAAATGCATCACCCGAGCGGTGTAGGGTGATTTTGTCTCCGTGTTGGTGATGTCGTGGCCGCACTTGCGGCTCAACCTCTCAATCTGCTGTTCCAGTTCCTCGAACTAGGCCTTAATGTCATCCCGCCCGGTTTTCCTTCTCTATTGCAAAGCGGGGGTATTTGTAAAATACAACCGCGCTAAAAGGAAGAATTGCATTTGTTTTAATCACAACTTCCCGTTTTATCTGCAATTTGCATTACAAGGCTAGTTTTCATACAATGTGATTAATCTATGATAAGTTGTATTGTTTTAGTTATTATTTGTGCAGATCTCTGCTGTGTGGACTAGAGAGATAAACGTCAGGACAACTGGAATGTTGTAGTGCAGATAAAAGAATTCAAAGCTAAAGTTTGAAGTTCGAGCGATCGACGATAGTTCGATCGATCGAAGGTTCGATCGCTTAAAGAAGATTGAAGCGCTTGAGTTCCAAATGTTCAATCGATCGAGAAATGGTCGATCGATCGAACATGGTATTTTCAGAAACTTTTGCGTACGCAGCAGTTGCGCAATTGTAACCCTAGCCTTTAGGTTTTCTATATATATGAGCATTGTATACGTCCCAAAGGACGCCCAACTTTACTTTTAATCAGTTTTCATACAGAGAGGGAGAGAGTTTTTGCTTGTTTTGTAGGTTTAACATTGTATTATGCTTAAGTTTTGAAGGATTCTACATTCAATACGAGTTTGTTAACATTCCAGGTTTCATATTATTGTTTATTTACATTTTGCTTACTTAATCTCATAGTTTAGTCTGTTACAATCATCAGTTTTCATAGGAGAAATAGGTATTCAATAGTTTTTCTATAATTTTCATGATTTAACTCGAGCCAAACGGTACTTTAATGAATCGTTACGTTAAACACCAACCTGTGACACTCCAGACGATGTCTGAGTAGTCCTAGGGTTGGGAGAACATAATGAAACAGTGATCTCCAGCCTCTGCCATGCAGCAGAATAAATCATGTATTCGATCGATCGAAGGTAGTTCGATCGATCGAACCAGAGATAGTCAAGCGATCGAAGGACATTTCGATCGATTGAGGGATGAAGGCTTTCGATCGATCAAACGATCGTCGATCGATCGAACTCTCTGATTCTTGAGGATGTTCCCTGCAGTATTTCAGGACCTTTTGTTTTTGAGATTTGTTATCATACTGTCCCTAAATGCTCAGTTTGTCAAAACAGTTTCTAAAATCAAGGCCCTAAGGCAATTTATTTCAATATATTTTGCAAACCACCTTCAATGCTAACACCATTGTAGGTGCGAGTCTTAACTATTGAATTAAACCGCTTTCACGTGTTTTAAGTTAACTGTGATGATATAGTCCCGGACATGAAAGGGCTATGGATTCTTTATTTTAAGAGAAATACGGCATACTGTAGGTAATGTACTCCTTAGTGCTTCAATGTAACTGCAAGGTAGATGGCTGGGTCACAGTGAATTTGTGTGATCCCGACACTTCCTTTTATTAAGAAAAATCTGTTTTGAAATATTGCTTTAGTTAGCTATTTAGTTCTTTAGTTTAATTCAAATTGCTTTCGTTAGTAGTCTTAGTTTGTGGAACTTTGTGTTCTGCACCATTATTAAATCTTATTGAATTTTTTTTCCCTTTCTTTTGAGTTTAGTCTAAGTTAATAGGTCAACACCTTCCCTGTGGGATCGACCTGGTCTTACCAGTTACTACTTGCACGTCTACCTACACTTGGGTATTGCACAAGAGCACATAAGAATATTTGCGTGTCAAGTTTTTGGCGCCGTTGCCGGGGGAAGGCAACGATCAATTCCTTAGATTATCTCAATCTTTCCTGATCTATTTCTGTTTTCCTTTTTCTTTGAGTTCTCTAGGTTTTCAATCTTCTTAGGTTCTCTCATTTATGTCCGATAGTTCCGTCCACGGAATTTTCGGAAATCCTCTATATTCATCTAATTCTTCCAGTTCTAGTAACCCTGTCACCACTCCAACTGAATCAATGGATGATAATCAGAGTGAACATGGTGACAATGTTGTGGTACTAGTTGATGATTCATTACGTCCGTTGTGCGATCTCATGCAACCAGAACACGCACCTACTCCTTCTTGCATTCTCATTCCCCCACATGCTGGCGAATTTTAATTTCGCAATGGGATGATTCAACTCCTCCCAACATTTCATGGGATGGAAAGCGAGAAGGCATATCTACACATTAAGGATTTTGAGGATGTTTGTAAAACATTCTCCCAAACTTGTCCTGTAGATGTGACACGCTTAATGTTATTTCCCTTCACCTTGAAGGATAAAGCGAAGGCGTGGTTACTCACCCTAAAACCGAATTCAATCTTCACATGGCATGCGATGAACACTGCGTTTTTGAAGAAATTCTTTCCACCTCGCATAACAACAGAGCTAAAACGCCAAATAAGTTCATACAAGCAGAGGAGCAATGAAACCTTCACCCAAACTTGGGAGCGTTTCAAAGATTTGCTTCTCTTATGTCCCCACCACGGATATGAGAAATGGCATACCATCAGTCACTTCTATGAAGGACTAAATGGTGAAACGAAAAAGTTGGTCGAAACTATGAGCTCTGGACCATTCCTTCGAAAGAACACCGAAGAGGCTGAAGCTCATTTTGAGTGGTTAGCTGAACATGCTCATGAATGGTCTAACTCTGAAGATACACCTCGAACTCAAATATCGAGTATGGAAGATAAGAGTTTGTACCAATTGAAAAGTGAAGATCATCTGATGAACAAATACGAAGAACTGGCAAAGAAGGTAGAAGAACTAGGGATGCGAGGAGAGAGCTTTAGGCAGGTTATGCCTGAGGAACCATGCGGCACATGCAACATGTTGGGACATACAACTCAATACTGTCCCAATGTGCCGTATTTTCAAGAGCAGGCCCCTATGGAGATGAATGCCATGCACGGTTTCCAAGGGGCGGGGAATTCCAACAATAACTTTCAAAGTAACAATAGATGGAATCACCCCTATTTTGATTGGAGAAATAATGCTGGGACCCAAAATCAATATCAACAGCAGCCCTACAACAACAATCAATATCAAGGGCAAAACAATAGGCCGTCCCATCAATACAATCAAAACAGAACCAATAACTACAACCAAGCTCAACCCTCCAATGCACCACAGACCAATACCTATGTGCCACCACACAAGAAGGTACAAGAAGAAGAGCCACTTGCTAATGCCAATCTAACGCAGCAACTCATACAGATGATGAGTAGAATGTCTGCCACGTTAGAAAGGATAGATGCACGGCAAGAGGGTTCAGGAGGAACATTCCCTGCCCAACCACTTCCGAACCCCAAGGGACATAACAATGGTCCTAACAATCAAGAACATGCTAAAGCCGTGACTACGCTGAGAAGCGGAAAAATCATAGAGAAAAGCATGCCTCTGTCTACACCCGAAGTGTACAAAGAGGAGGAAGTGGTGGATAATGAGCTTGAGCAACCATCTACTCAAGAGGAGGAGCCGTCTACTAATGACGAGGCAATAAAGGCAAACATTGAAGCTCCTAGAGTAGAGGAAGAAGTTGAGCAAAGGCCTGGAAAGGAGTCTGTTGAGGATGAACCACCAAAATACCCTTTTCCTGCACCTTATCCTCAACGGTTGAAGAAACCCAAGAATGAGACGAAGAATCAGGAGTTTCTGGAATTGTTTAAACAAGTCAAAATTAACCTTCCACTCCTAGATGCTATCAAGCAAGTGCCGGCCTATGCTAAGTATCTCTATGCACGGTAAAGAGGAGGCAAAGTGTGAAGAAACATGCTTATGTCGCGTGCCAAGCAAGTGCGATCATTCAAAATGAGTTGCCCCCAAAACTCAAAGACCCCGGTACACCTACGGTCTCATGTAGAATTGGGAATCAAAGGATAGATAACGCACTCCTCGATCTAGGAGCAAGCGTGAACCTGCTGCCATATTCAGTCTATAAACAGCTAGGGTTGGGTGAACTCAAACCCACCCGAGTCGCTTTGCAATTGGCAGACAAATCTGTGAAGTACCCTAGAGGGGTGTTAGAGGACGTCCTTGTCCAAATAGACTCTTTTGTCTTTCTGGTTGATTTCGTGATATTGGACACAGAACCTGTGTCTAATCCTGGTGCACACATCCCGGTTATCTTTGGACGACCATTCCTCAACACTATTGATGCCACGATCAAGATTAGAAGTGGTATCATGACTATCGTATTCGGGAACATGACATTGAATGTCAAAATTTTTTCTAATCCCCGACCTGAAGAATACGATGATGAGGAAGAAATTCATTACATTGACACAGTCATTGAAGATGAAGTTGACTTGGTCGACTACAAAGATCCTTTGGAAGTTGTGATGACTCAATTTGGCGATATCTATCAGCCTGCCGAGTCAACTCCATTGGATGCTGACCTGAACCAGATGTGTCTTATGATGGATACGATAGAGGAGGATATAGCAGAATGCATGTGGGTAATGCCATATAAACAATTGCCTCCTAAAACTAAGTTGGCAATGCCTTCTAGTTTTCAATTTCCAGAGTTAGAGTTAAAGGAGCTACCCAAAGAGCTAAAATATGCATTCCTAGGGACTGGAAAAACGTATCCTGTGATCATTTCATCTGCTTTAACTCATGAACAGGAAGGTAAGCTAGTGCAAATGCTGACCAAGCATAAAGATGCTATGGGATGGACGATTGCTGACCTCAAAGGCATCAGCCCATCCATATGCACTCATAAGATATATCTGGAGGAAGACGCTAGACCTTCAAGACAAATGCAAAGGCGTTTGAATCCCAACATGCAAGAAGTAGTTAAAAAGGAAGTGCTCAAACTACTTGATGTTGGTATGATTTATCCGATATCTGATAGTCCTTGGGTCAGTCCAACCCAAGTGGTTCCAAAGAAAGCAGGCATAACGGTCATCCCAAACAAAGATGGTGAATTGGTGATCGGGAGAGAACTAATCCTAAATATACGCCTTAATGAGCATTTGTTAGTACCTTTTTATCCTGTTTTTGTATATTTTTACTTCGTTTTCTAGTTTCTGACAGGTTTTGGAAGAAATCAACTAAACCAGGCTAAATAGGGTGAAAAAGCATAGTTGAAGAAGCTGAAAAAGCCAAGTCGCGCGCGCGACCCGCGCCTGCGAAATCCGAGAATCGCTCGCACGATCTGCTCGCGCGAGAACCCCAGAATTGCTCGCGCGATCCGCGCGCGCGAAGGTCCAATTGTCGCGCTCGCGCGACCCGCTCGCGCGATATGGGTAAAAACCAAAGTTGCGTATTTCAGTGTACTGAAGACTTCTGTGCAAACGAAACTGCAGAATGACGTCCAGATTGTAAATTACATCAGTTTCAGTCCGTTTCGGGTTGTAAAGGTTTCCAAAACTTGTTGTAAATCTATATATACCCTATTTTATTATAATTAAGGGGTTGGCAATTATTATACACACATTCTACAACCATACTTCCATCCATTGAAGGGAGGGAAGCAAGGAGAAGAAGAAGAAGACCAAGGGTTTCCATGGCCTCCTCCATCAACTACTTGTCATCCATCACTTCTATGGACGGCTAGATCATAGATCTAGGGTTTCAATGAAGCCCTAGACGAGTAATAGGGTTTTATTTATGTTTTTATTTTAGTTTTATTATGTATGGATGACAGTCACATGTTTAGAGGATTTTTATAAATAAATCGTACTTCTATTGATTAAATCATTGCTTTCGAAATTTATTCTTGTCTTAGATCTATTTTGACTGTGATGTGCTCAACGATCTATTCTTGCTGTGCTTGTTTAGGTTGTTTACATGTGATGGTGCTTTATTGATTCGTGCTATCAAGTATCCGAATAGTCCATGCCTAGGTTAGACGGATTAGATCACAACCCTAGTTTAGTGTGAGATAATTCGTGCTACCCGAAGATGGATTATGTTGGTGCTTGAACCATGATTATTTTCTTGACGGAGGAATTGGGCTTGTAGCTACAATTCCTCATTATCATCCAACTTAGTAAGCTAAAGTAATTCATAAATATTCCTTATTATGAAGCTAGTGGTGGATTTGCAATCCTAGGTTCCATTAAACATTATTTAAAACAACTTTAATTGCTTTCATAGTTTAGATTTAGTTTTATTGTTATTAGTTTAATTAAAATCAAATCAAAATCCGTTTTCATAATTAACTAAAGTTAGGTTTTAAAATTAAGTCGCTGTAGTTAATCAATCTCTGTGGGTTCGACCTTTACTTCCACACTGCAAATCTTTTGAAAAGTAAAGAACACTTTTTATATCTTGATTCTGACAAGATCAATTTTTGGCGCCGTTGCCATTCTGAGATTACCTACCTAGTATATCCTTTTTCATTACCTGAGTCACAATACAACCTTTGAAAAGTCCTATCTGATCCTAGGAAACATGGTTCGGATATGAAAACGATGGGAGGGGGATTAAAACATGGTAATGATTATTTTTTCTTGATTATTGACATCTTATCCATGAGACTACTATTCTTTCGTGTCATGCGTCTTTTTCGAGTCATATGTGAGTATTTCTCGTTTTGAAAACATATTTCTTTTACTCACATATTTTAGAAAAATTACACCTGTTTCTGAGTGTTTTATTTTAGAGTGTAATTCATTGTGAGATTCGTAGTCGAGACATAGTTAGACGGTTATCCGGGTTATATTCCAAGTTTATGACAAGCGCGTGTTCACTTGACTACCTCATCACACACGTGCAATTTTATGAGAAATTCTATTGATTTATACGATTCATGTACTTGGGATTGTTTTTCAGAACGTAGGTGAACGTTTGATTCCGTTTTCTTCTTGTTCATTATTCTATTTCAAATCATTGTGTTATATGATAAGGAGTATTGATTGTTTTGTTTTTCATTTGAATAAAACTTTTTAAATTTATAAGTTAATAAAGATGGTTGTGGGTGACTTGTTGACGAGAACCCTCACGAGACTTCACTCGTCCGACTAGGGACACCTAGGGGTTTAAAAGGCTTGTTGCATATGCTAAATGCAATCGTGATCCATACTAAAATGGAATAGATTTTTATTAGTAGTTTTTATTTTAGTTTTGCTCGAGGACTAGCAAAATGTAGGTTTGGGGGTGTGATCGGGAGAGAACTAATCCTAAATATACGCCTTAATGAGCATTTGTTAGTACCTTTTTATCCCGTTTTTGTATATTTTTACTTCGTTTTCTAGTTTCTGACAGGTTTTGGAAGAAATCAACTAAACCAGGCTAAACAGGGTGAAAAAGCATAGTTGAAGAAGCTGAAAAAGCCAAGTCGCGCGCGCGATCCGCGCCCGCGAAATCCGAGAATCGCTCGCGCGATCTGCTCGCGCGAGAACCCCAGAATCGCTCGCGCGATCCGCGCGCGCGAAGGTCCAATTGTCGCGCTCGCGCGACCCGCTCGCGCGATATGGGTAAAAACCAAAGTTGCGTATTTCAGTGTACTGAAGACTCCTGTGCAAACGAAACTGCAGAATGACGTCCAGATTGTAAATTACATCAGTTTCAGTCCGTTTCGGGTTGTAAAGGCTTCCAAAACTTGTTGTAAATCTATATATACCCTATTTTATTATAATTAAGGGGTTGGCAATTATTATACACACATTCTACAACCATACTTCCAGCCATTGAAGGGAGGGAAGCAAGGAGAAGAAGAAGAAGACCAAGGGTTTCCATGGCCTCCTCCATCAACTACTTGTCATCCATCACTTCTATGGACGGCTAGATCATAGATCTAGGGTTTCAATGAAGCCCTAGACGAGTAATAGGGTTTTATTTATGTTTTTATTTTAGTTTTATTATGTATGGATGACAGTCACATGTTTAGAGGATTTTTATAAATAAATCGTACTTCTATTAATTAAATCATTGTTTTTGAAATTTATTCTTGTCTTAGATCTATTTTGACTGTGATGTGCTCAACGATCTATTCTTGCTGTGCTTGTTTAGGTTGTTTACATGTGATGGTGCTTTATTGATTCGTGCTATCAAGTATCCGAATAGTCCATGCCTAGGTTAGACGGATTAGATCACAACCCTAGTTTAGTGTGAGATAATTCGTGCTACCCGAAGATGGATTATGTTGGTGCTTGAACCATGATTATTTTCTTGACGGAGGAATTGGGCTTGTAGCTACAATTCTTCATTATCATCCAACTTAGTAAGCTAAAGTAATTCATAAATATTCCTTATTATGAAGCTAGTGGTGGATTTGCAATCCTAGGTTCCATTAAACATTATTTAAAACAACTTTAATTGCTTTCATAGTTTAGATTTAGTTTTATTGTTATTAGTTTAATTAAAATCAAATCAAAATCCGTTTTCATAATTAACTAAAGTTAGGTTTTAAAATTAAGTCGCTGTAGTTAATCAATCTCTGTGGGTTCGACCTTTACTTCCACACTGCAAATCTTTTGAAAAGTAAAGAACACTTTTTATATCTTGATTCTGACAAGATCAATTGGTACCAACACGTGTCCCCACTGGATGGAGGATGTGTATTGACTACAGAAAGTTGAATACTGTGACCCGAAAAGACCATTTTCCTTTGCCATTCATGGATCAAATGCTAGAACGTGTGGCAGGTCACAAGTATTATTGCTTTTTGAATGGATATAGTGGATATAACCAAATTGAAATTGCTCCTGAAGATCAGGAGAAAACCACATTCACTTGTCCATTTGGTACATTTGCCTACCGTCGAATGCCATTTGGCTTACGTAATGCACCTGCTACCTTTCAGCGGTGCATGCTAAGCATATTCAGTGACATGGTCGAACACATCCTTGAAGTCTTCATGGATGATTTTTCAGTGTTTGGCCATAGCTTTGAAGATTGCCTCAGCAATCTCGAGCATGTATTAATGCGATGTGAGGATAAACACCTAGTTTTGAATTGGGAAAAGTGTCACTTTATGGTGACAAAGGGAATAGTCCTTGGCCATATAATCTCCGATGAAGGAATCCAAGTGGATAAGGCCAAAATCGACATAATCTCAAATCTACCTGTCCCCCGTACAGTGAGAGACATCCGTTCATTCTTGGGGCATGCGGGATTTTATCGTCGGTTTATCCAGAACTTCAGTGCAATCTCTCTACCTCTTTGTCAACTTCTTGTCAAAGATGCACCATTCGAGTGGTCAGAAAGTTGCCAAAAGTCCTTCGAGGATCTAAAAGAGCTCCTCACCACCGCACCTATAATACAGGCACCCGATTGGAGTTTGCCTTTCGAATTAATGTGCGATGCTAGTGATTACGCCATTGGCGCGGTCCTAGGCCAGAAAAAGGACAGTAAGCCATATGTGATATACTATGCCAGCCGAACTTTGAATGAAGCTCAAATGAATTATACAACTACTGAAAAGGAACTGCTGGCTGTAGTATTCGCCTTGGATAAGTTTAGGTCTTATCTGATAGGGTCACCAATCGTCTGTTTTACAGATCACTCGGCCCTCAAGTATCTACTGTCTAAGAAAGACGCTAAACAACGGCTCATTCGCTGGATACTCTTACTCCAAGAGTTTGATCTAACAATCAAAGATAAGAAAGGAGTAGAGAATGTGGTTGCGGACCATTTGTCACGATTGACTTTTGTCGACAATGCTGAATCCCAATCCATTAATGATGAGTTTCCGGACGAACAGCTATTGGCAGTAAGTGGTCTGCCTTGGTATGCTGATATCGTGAACTACCTTGTCACGGGAGAAACCCCGAATCATTGGTCAAACCAAGACAGAAAACGGTTCCTCTCGTTCGCGCGTCATTTTTTTTTGATGACCCATATCTTTTCAAGTACTGTGCTGATCAGGTTATCAGGCGCTGCGTCCCCAATGAGGATATAACCGTAATTTTAGCATCATGCCATTCTGAGGCATACGGTGGCTACTTCGCTTCACAGAAGACCGCACAAAAAGTTCTACAAAGCGGTTTTTACTGGCCCACAATTTTTAAAGATGCGTATTCATTTTGCAAGACATGCCAACGCTGTCAAAAGCTTGGAACTATTTCTAAAAGGAATTCTATGCCTTTAACCCCTATCATCACAATTGAGATATTCGATTGTTGGGGCATAGATTTTATGGGCCCATTTCCCAAGTCTAATAATTGTGAATACATACACCTTGCTGTAGAGTATGTGTCAAAATGGGTTGAAGCAATACCAACGAGACGCAATGACCACAAAAGGGTCATGTCCTTTCTAAGAGAGCATATCTTGTCTCATTTTGGAACTCCAAAAGCTTTACTAAGTGACCAAGGCAAGCATTTCTGCAATAGGCCTTTGGAGTCACTTCTCAAGAAATACGGAGTCCACCATAAAATCGCTCTTGCCTATCATCCATAGTCGAATGGGCAAGCAGAATTGGCTAACCGAGAAATCAAGCATATTCTCGAAAAGACGGTTAGCTCCAACCGAAAGGACTGGGCATACAAGCTGACCGACGCTTTATGGGCATACCGTACTGCCTACAAGACAAATCTAGGTATATCCTCGTATAGATTGGTTTACGGGAAAGCTTGCCACCTCCCTATTGAAATTGAGCATAAAGCTTACTGAGCGACACGCTCATTGAACTTTGATATCCAAGAGGGAGGTCAGTTACGCAAGCTTCAACTTGCAGAGCTAGAGGAAATACGACGAGATGCGTATGACTCTGCAAGGTTACATAAGGAAAGGTTGAAGGCTCACCACGATCGTACGATCTTTCATAAATCATTTGAGCCGGGGCAGAAAGTTTTGCTGTATGACTCTCGCCTCCACCTTTTCCCAGGAAAGCTCCGTTCCCGTTGGACATGCCCGTTCATTGTAAAAACTGTCTTTCCACACGCGGCGGTTGAGCTCGTCAATCCAAAGAACGATGATAGTTTCAAGGTCAATGGCCAGAGGTTGAAACCGTTCTTGGAGAACTTCCAAACTGAAGTTGAGCACATCCAGCTGGATGAGCCCAACTATTCTCCCACTTAAAATCCAAAGTGGAGTTCCATATTGTTGTTGTATTCCTTATCTTTCCCTGCATTTTAGTTTCTCTCTGTTGTTTTTTTTTAATTCTTTTTCGTTCTTTTAGTGTTTGTGATCTCGTTCTAATCCACTATACCTTAAACCACTCAATTGCATGTGCATAAATGCGAGGTGACGATGTTCATTCTATCGGTTCATGGGCTGATTCAGAATGTCGTTGTGGCACCTGGACTGAGGGTGAACTCACACCCTGCCCCTTGCTTCATCAAGACCCTGAAGCTCACACTCTCATTGATGCTGCCCAAGGGTACCTTCCATACCCACCAGCCCTCCTTGACATCAATCCATATGAAAATATGGAATTTATGATGACGATGATGTGGATGAGGAAAAAGACCTGTACATGGGGAGAATGGTGGATGATGCACTCATGGCACAATGGGAAAATGATGATATGTGGGAGCCATGGGAAGATCATAACCTCCAGGATGTCGTCCTGGAACGTCACAATGCAGTTTTTGTTTTTGTTGACAACTTCCTTGTTCCCGAGTTGGTCCCATACCGCTATGTGTACCTGAGCTTTCTGCTATTCAGGCTCCAAAGCCCCTTACCAGCTAGTGCATTTTGGGAATCTATGCCAATAGTGAGGTTGGAACTTAGTCACATTTCTTTTTATTTTGTTCCTGTTCCTTGTTTTTCTTTTCGTGTTTAATCCTTGTTTCTTGTGTTCCGTTATCTTAATCTCGGTTTGTTTGTCTTTTGTCGTTTTCTTGTCCAGGATTGTCACTATGTTTCTCAATGGTATTCCGGTGTTCCTTCCACATCAGCTGTTCCATGGGGCTCGCACGCAGTCTCCTGGCACCCCACCGCAAGAGGAAGAACAACTGCTGATTTTCACACCATTATCTATGTCTCCACCGCAGTCTCCTCTCATGTGTACACCTCATTCCCTAGCGACTCCAGACATGCTGAATGACACTCTTGCCGCTTTCAGATTATTTTGGGAACGGGAATTGTCAAGTTTGGCGTCCACTCTCGAAGATCTGGTGGTGTTCGAAGCAATGGAAGAAGAAGAAGTTTTCGTGTTGGAAGTTTAGTGTTTCACTTCAGTTTTGTTTTATCATTTTCACTTTTCTCAATTGAAGTGTAATTCTGGGCAAATGATTTTTAGTTTGGTTTTTATTTTAGTTTTTCTATGTAATAAGGTCTACGGATCACGTGGGGAGTTATAATTTTGCAAATTGACTGCATTTTGAATCTTTTATTACTAAATCTTTGCAATTTTATCTGTTGGTGATGTCCATTCTGGCCTACATGTCTGTGGTTGAACTGCTTTTAAGTATCTCTGCATGTCCAGATCTGTGTCTGATAGTTGGGGGTGTTTTGGTTCAATTCTCCAATAAGTTCTATAAGCTTTTGAGTTCGATCGATCTAACCTGTTTCGATCGATCGAAACCCCTGCAAGCTCGACCGCTTGAACTCGTTCTTAAATCGATTGAGAGTTTTGCTGTCGATCGATCGAACTGAGTTAGATCGATCGAGCACTGTTTTAAACGAGGCGTCTGCAGAACACCTCTTCATTTTCCTCACTCTCACACACTCAATCGCTCAAGCACAGAGGAGGGGGCGACTCGGCGATTTCGTGACATTAGACATCAATTGGCGGCCAAGTTCACCCCCACAATCATCCTCTACGTCCTCTCACCCCGTGGGTCTCCTTTTACACCGAGGTAGGCTCCACGAGCCCTTTGTCTTTCATTTTGTTAGAAAAATCCCAAGGGGGTGTCCCCTTGGTCTTAGGATTTCCCTTTTGTAGTTCTTTTTTCTTTCGCTTTTCGTTTTCCCATTCGTTTTTGCGATCGCAGCACATCGCTGTGTTCGATCGATCAAACTATTTTCGATCGATCGAAGCTGAAATGTTCGATCGATCAGACTATGCTCAAGCGATCGAATTCTACTCCAGTTCAATCGATCGAACTATGCTCAAACTATTTTTTTTTCCTGTTCTAATATGTGTCATGTTGCGTTCTATTTTTAGGGCTGCCACGATGAATCCAGTAATTGGCTACCACAAGTCCAAGCCCCTTAGCCTCACTATACCTGATCCGGTACCCGCACATGGGTTCCGGAATGATGAGGATCGGGTATGGTACGAGCGTTATTTCCAGACGCGGAAGGTGATGATTGAGCGTCCTATCGAGTCTGTTTGGTCGGAGCACCCGTGGTTCCTGACACGGATTCGTTCCATGCCCCACTGGTTCCATTTACTTTCGCTTGCCAAGAGAGTAAATCTGTCATGGATACGAGGTGCGTGTGCGACGATGATCCGCGACCTGCACGCACCATTCACACATCATGCTTTCTTCCGGGGTCGGGCGTTCGTCATCAGTCCCGCTACAGTTTCGGCCGCCTTTTGGGTACCAGAGGTACCAGATTATATTTGCCCCCATCGGCCTGACGCACCTGAGACCCCACCATCTGCCATTATCCGCAAGCTCACCGGAGGCACCGTTTCTTCTTGGAATGGCGAGGCTTTGATTAAGGACCACTTCCTTACCGACGACTATCACATGCTTCACCTGGTCCTCAGCAATTGCCTCTTGGTGACCTCTTATCGAGAGAAGATCGCGGCTTGGTATGCGCGAGTATTATTTGCAGTGGGGACATGACAGCTGGTCTGCTTACCACGGCTTTATATCGACTTCATGGTCCATCCCACCCGTTTCATCGCCTCCAAGAAGCACCTGAAAGGTGCTTGGGCAATTCACAGAGTTATGACTCAGGCCGGCTTTCCTGAGCTTGCTGGAGACGACCTTCGTGCTTCCCCCAGCCAATTCGGCGAGGCAGCGGCTCACCGCTCGGACGCCCAGAAGAGGAAACGAAAAGGAAAAGGGAAAGCGAAGGTGGGGGCGAAGAAGAAGAGGCGTGGTGGGACAGACACAGAGGCTGGAGCTTCAGGGACGCCCACAGAGGCTGAGGAGCTTGATACAGACGATGAGGAGGAGGATCCGTTTGCTACTGCTCAGCAGTTCGAGTTGCGACAGCGGTCGCAGACTCAGGCCCAGGGAGAGTCTTCTTCCTCTGTGCCTCTCCCGACAGTTTATGAGCTGCTATTGGAGGAGAGAGAGGCCAGGATTAGACTTGAGGGCCGGATGGATCAACTGCAGACCTTGCTTGAGTCTATATTGATTCAGATTGGGGTCGATCAGGCCATTCACTCTGCTTACCATCCTACGACTACCCCGTCTGCACCGCCTGCTGCCGATCCATCATTTTCTGCTGCTCCTGCTCCTACTCCTACAGGTCTATCCACTTCTTCTGCTGCCGCTGATCCATCACTTTCTGCTCCACTTACTGCTGATCTTCTATCCACTTCTGCTGCTGTTGCACCTGCTACTGCACCACTGCCACCTGTACCCATTGACATTCCTTCTGACGTGGCTGATGATGATCCGTCGGGAGCCGCGTAGCATTTTCTGGGAAGGGGGTGGTGTTATTGTACTTTTGATTATCTGTTTATTTTTGTTGTACTGTTTTTGGTGGGTGTGTTATGGTTGGACATGTGGGACAATTCTTTATTTTGGTTAGTTTGGTTATGTATGAACATTATTTATCACTGCTTTTATTTTATTCCTTTACCATTCCAGTGGTTTGTATTGTTTGGATCATGGTTTTATTGCTTTATCTTTATCTATTGATCCTTGTTGTTTTGGAGATTGTGTTCTATATTTCTATGCCAGGTTGCTATGCTTGTTATCATCGCGTTGCTCTATACAGGTGATACCCATCTATTTTAATTATTGAAAATCAACTTCTGGGGACTTTGTTGTTTTCAGTTGGGGGTAGGGGATACTAATAGATAGGTATACACCCGTAATGATCATATTTTGCACTTGGATATGTCTTAAATTTAATTAGAATGCGTTCTGGTAAAATTTTGAAAATTTTTAATATTGAATCTTATTGATAGAATAACTCTGAATAATCTCTCCTGCTTGTTAATTAGGCGATGACACATTTGTAGTATTCTCATCTTTTTATGGATTAAGTTCACGCGTTTTCTGTTATCACTGAGATGGATTGCATGTGTGAAACTATTATGTACCCAATACTTTTATGCACTAATTGGCAGCTATGTAGAAAACCTGAAAACTGAGTTAATATGACTATTGTGCCAAAAGAACAAGTAATGGAAGCTAATAACCCTTAGTGAGCTATTGAGCCAATCGTCATTTCTGATGGAATTCTCATACAATTTCGAATGGTCTTTCTTGTTTATACTTAGTAAATTCGTTGTAAATGTCTCAGTTTTTCTTTAAAAGTTTTGACTGCTTGTTAGAGGAGAACGTTCAGGATTTACCAATTACACTCAATGAACACTTAAGTGCTAAAAATTGAAAGTTGAGAAAATGATTTAAGCCATCGTTTACCCATTCTTTAACCTGATATAGCTTTCACCTACATTCATTGAAATGTTTCATCCCTGATCCCCCACCAACTAAATATTTCCAATATGATTACAAAGAATCCAAGTCCTTAATCTATACCTTGACCTCAATGAGCCGTATTATACATTTATTACGAATGAAGTCATCAAAGTAGGTGAAGTGGAAGGAAGTAGTTGTGGGTCAGTTCATTACCAAAAAAAAAAAAAAGATGAATGATGAATGAAGGAAAAGAAAAATAGCATATGAAATGAATGGGAGATTGGGTTGAGAGATGAAAAGAATAAAAAGAGAAGTTGAAATTCCATCACATACTGAAGGGCACATTCTTCTCTACAACACCCTCACCTACTAACTAAAAGCCAAAATTCAAAGTCTTAAAGATTCTCAACAATTAATTTGAACATGGAAGTGTGAATTGAGTTATCCACGGTATTTCGCTCCTCTAGTAAGTAGTGTTCTATTCATGAGACTGTATACTCTTAAATATCTGTTTTTCATAGAGTCAAGTATGGAAGCATTAGCACCCAGAATATCAGTCTTATCAAAGCTTTCATACGGTGTGCGGTCATTGTAAAGCAAGTTTCTGAGAGACGTTCTTTTTGAGTGTGACCAATGTGAGAGTTGAGCTGAAACTGCGAGTTTTTCAAGGCGTAATAGTCTAAATAACTCTTAATAGGGTTGGACGTATGGTTGTTAAACTCACACACACACGGGTGCATGATGGTGATACATATGTTATATTTTACTTGGTGATATAAGGGAGCATGTGGATTTCTTTCATGGGTTGATTGAGGATAGTATATCTCTGTAGAGTCAAAGTAACAGTTTAATGGATGGGGAATTCTACAAGTTATTCTAAATTTTTTTGAGCTTAAAATTGGAGAATTTTGTGGGTATATTCATTGCAAACCCTCACGAGATAACACTCGTCCACTAGGGGTTTAACGGCCTGTTGCATTCGCTAAATGCAACCGTGATTCCTGCGAAAGTGAGTTAGGAATTTTCTCTCTCTCTTAGTTTGGGTTGTTTTTAGTTTTCCTTTGTTTTTCTTAGTCGTGGTAGTATTAGTTTAGTAGTTTTTATTTTCACTTTATCGCTAGGGACTAGCAATAAGCTAGTTGGGGGTTGTGCAAAGCGGGGGTATTTGTAAAATACAACCGCGCTAAAAGGAAGAATTGCATTGATTTTAATCACAACTTCCCGTTTTATCTGCAATTTGCATTACAAGGCTAGTTTTCATACAATGTGATTAATCTATGATAAGTTGTATTGTTTTAGTTATTGTTTGTGCAGATCTCTGCTGTGTGGACTAAAGAGATAAACGTCAGGACAACTGGAATGCTGTAGTGCAGACAAAAGAATTCAAAGCTAAAGTTTGAAGTTCGAGCGATCGACGATAGTTCGATCGATCGAAGGTTCGATCGCTTAAAGAAGATTGAAGCGCTTGAGTTCCAAATGTTCAATCGATCGAGAAATGGTCGATCGATCGAACATGGTATTTTCAGAAACTTTCGCGTACGCAGCAGTTGCGGAATTGTAACCCTAACCTTTAGGTTTTCTATATATATGAGCATTGTATACGTCCCAAAGGACGCCCAACTTTACTTTTAATCAGTTTTCATACAGAGAGGGAGAGAGTTTTTGCTTGTTTTGTAGGTTTAAAATTGGATTATGCTTAAGTTTTGAAGGATTCTACATTCAATACGAGTTTGTTAACATTCCAGGTTTCATATTATTGTTTATTTACATTCTGCTTACTTAATCTCATAGTTTAGTCTGTTACAATCATCAGTTTTCATAGGAGAAATAGGTATTCAATAGTTTTTCTATAATTTTCATAATTTAACTCGAGCCAAACAGTACTTTAATGAATCGTTACGTTAAACACCAACCTGTGACACTCCAGACGATGTCTGAGTAGTCCTAGGGTTGGGAGAACATAATGAAACAGTGATCTCCAGCCTCTGCCATGCAGCAGAATAAATCATGTATTCGATCGATCGAAGGTAGTTCGATCGATCGAACCAGAGATAGTCAAGCGATCGAAGGACATTTCGATCGATTGAGGGATGAAGGCTTTCGATCGATCGAACGATCGTCGATCGATCGAACTCTCTGGTTCTTGTGGATGTTCCCTGCAGTATTTCAGGACCTTTTGTTTTTGAGATTTGTTATCATACTGTCCCTAAATGCTCAGTTTGTCAAAACAGTTTCTAAAATCAAGGCCCTAAGGCAATTTCTTTCAATATATTTTGCAAACCACCTTCAATGCTAACACCATTGTAGGTGCGAGTCTTAACTATTGAATTAAACCGCTTTCACGTGTTTTAAGTTAACTGTGATGATATAGTCCCGGACATGAAAGGGCTATGGATTCTTTATTTTAAGAGAAATACGGCATACTGTAGGTAATGTACTCCTTAGTGTTTCAATGTAACTGCAAGGTAGATGGCTGGGTCACAGTGGATTTGTGTGATCCCGACACTTCCTTTTATTAAGAAAAATCTGTTTTGAAATATTGCTTTAGTTAGCTATTTAGTTCTTTAGTTTAATTCAAATTGCTTTCGTTAGTAGTCTTAGTTTGTGGAACTTTGTGTCCTGCACCATTATTAAATCTTATTGATTTTTTTTTTCCTTTCTTTTGAGTTTAGTCTAAGTTAATAGGTCAACACCTTCCCTGTGGGATCGACCTGGTCTTACCAGTTACTACTTGCACGTCTACCTACACTTGGGTATTGCACAAGAGCACATAAGAATATTCGTGTGTCATCTATATCCGAGCAGTAGGTCGGATCGGATGACGAGGCCTCTTCCTCAAAGCGCGTCGACCTTGGGGATAGAGCCCGGCTCTGGGTCTGAGTAATCGTGTGCCTAAGGTCCCCCTGGCTCCGGGTCGGAGGGTCTTTTGCTGATTCCTGGGCCTTCCGTCCTTGCTCCTCCCCTCTGGCCGCGCGCTGCCAGTTGATGATAGTTCTGGCATCCTCCACCCGGCGAGGATTAGGCCAAGCTCGCCTCCGCGAGTGCCTGGTTGCCTGGCTGCGCTCGCCGTCACCGAGGTGTTCCCAGTCCGGTGGGGACACCGGGGCGGAACGGGCTCGCCTTTATACTCGAGCGGGCTCCTAAATAGGGGCGCTTTTCCCGGGCTGATCCTCTGATGTGGGACGTTTTCCTGCCGGGCCAAAAGCATCTCAATTTATTCCTGCGTTCGCCGCTGGCCCTCTAAGAGTTGCGCCAGCGCTGCTGTTACCTATTCTGTGGTCATGGAGGCGGCCGATCGCCCGGGCTGTGAATCCTCCTGACCGGGATGTGTAATAGCCTTCTTACTCCTTCTAGGCGGCATGTTGATCAGTCAGTATTTGTTTTTGAGAGGAAACAGTCGTTTTCCATAGACGGTGCCAAACTGATGATGCCGAAAATTGGTAAGAAGGATCTAAAGAGAGAGAAAGACACAAGCAAGTTATATGTGGTTCGGCCCCGTTAACAAGGTGACCTACGTCCACGGTTGCGTCTGTGCGCGTTCACTAGCAGATCACTAGCGGGCCTGGTGAGCCAACAAAGAGGAGCGGCACTACCAGTAATACCGGCGGTGTATTTGCGTACAATGGTGAATTCTGTGTTCAATGTTTGTTAGTGATGTTGTCAATATCAAGATATAAAAAGTATTCTTTACTTTTCTAAAGATTTGTAGTGTGGAAGTAAAGGTCGAACCCACAGAGATTGATTACTACAGCTTTTAATTTTAAAACCTAAATCTAATTAATTATAAAAATGGATTTCGATTTTAATTTGAATTAACTAAGAACATAAAAATAAATCTAAACTATGAAAGCAATTTAAATAGTTGTTTTTAAATAATGTTTAAGGGAACCTAGGATTGCAAATCCACCACTAGCTTCATAATAGGAATATTTATGAATTACTTTAGCTTATTACGTTGGATGAATATGGGGAATTGTAGCTACAAGCCCAATTCCTCCGACAAGAAGATAATCATGGTTCAAGCACCAACATAATCCATCTTCGGGTAGCACGAATTATCTCACACTAAACTAGGGTTGTGATCTAATCCGTCTAACCTAGGCATGGACTATTCGGATACTTGATAGCACGAATCAATAGAGCACCATCACATGTAAACAATCTAAACAAGCGCAGCAAGAATAGATCGTCGAGCACATCACAGTCAAAACAGATCTAAGACAAGAATAAATTCTGAAAGCAATGATTTAATCAATAGAAGCACGATTTGTTAATAAAAATCCTCTCAACATGTGACTGTCATCCATACATAATAAAACTAAAATTAAAACATAAATAAAACCCTATTACTCATCTAGGGCTTCATTGAAACCCTAGATCTATGATCTAGCCGTCCATGGAAGTGATGGATGACAAGTAGTTGATGGAGGAGGCCATGGAAACCCTTGGTCTTCTTCTTCTTCTCCTTGCTTCCCTCCCTTCAATGGCTGGAAGTATGGTTGTAGAATGTGTGTATAATAATTGCCAACCCTCTAATTGAAGTAAAATAAGGTATATATAGATTTACAACAAGTTTTGGAAGCCTTTACAACTCGAAACGGACTGAAACTGATGTAATTTACAATCTGGACGTCATTCTGCAGTTTCGTTTGCACAGGAGTCTTCAGTATACTGAAATACGCAACTTTGGTTTTCACCCATATCGCGCGAGCGGGTCGCGCGAGCGCGACTTTTGGTACCTCGCGCGCGCGGATCGCTCGAGCGATTCTGGGGTTCTCGCGCGAGCGATTTCTGGATTTCGCGGGCGCGGGTCGCGCGCGCGACTTGGCTTTTTCAGCTTCTTCAACTATGCTTTTTCACCCTGTTTAGCCTGGTTTAGTTGATTTCTTCCAAAACCTGTCAGAAACTAGAAAACAAAGTAAAAATATACAAAAACATGATAAAAAGGTACTAACAAATGCTCATTAAGGCGTATATTTAGGATTAGTTCTCTCCCGATCAGTTAGCTAGAGAGTTCTCCGGATCCCCGTAGACAGGGTAGGTGGGCTCTTTTATAGGTGCAAGAGTCCACCCATACATGGTAAGCTATTTAGATTAGGAAGCCTAATCTGATTACAATTGATTTGTATGATTTGGGGAGAGTTTCCTAAGCGGTTTAGGAAACTGCCACATTCCCTCTTGCAGTCTTGCAGCTGGTTTAGGAAACTGCTGGTTAGGCCAGGTCCACGGGATGCCGCAGCCTTTCGTGCCTGGCCCGTTGGCACGTACCGGGCGGTCCTGACGAACACCTCGGGATCGCTGGGCTATTGGCGCCGTTACCGAAGTAACCAGCACCTCCCGGTGACGTGGCGGACTGACTTCATGACTGGATAATCTTGGACATATCAATGAATATATATATATATATTCTTAATATTGTAAAACTTTAGAATCCAAATACTCAGACTCACTATTCCTAGCATCTACCTTCAAACATCTTTCACCATCTCAACAACTTCATTCTCTGTTAATGTGCCTTTTTATTTATTATTTTCTCTATATCTTTTGCCCAATGTTAAACTTTCATTCTTCTTTAGGATATCAATGATTGAGGTATGTTTCTCTCATTTTTTTAGAGGTCTTGATCTTGGCTATTGTTGAGTTTAATTTCCGCTGAAGGTTTCTTTATTGTTTGGCTTTAGATGATGCCTTTTCCAACATCCCATAATTGAAATCACATAAAAAGTAAATGTATTATAAGAAGTAAAAAAAAATCAGCTGTGTCGCTAAAACTTCAAATTTAAACAATTTAGTTCAATTCATATAGTGTATCCCTCATTATTGATAAGACTTTCACCAGTGTTTGATAAGTTATGAATTATTTCAATAAATTCTAAAAATTACTAAACTAAAAAAAATACTTGAAATTTCTTAAAATTCAATTGAAAATTTCAAACAGGGTACACAATGTTCTCAGGTTGTATAGGAGCATGTATAGGAAGATTCTCATTTACAGTAGATTTACAGTTATAGAAGTTTCCAAATGCTGGAGTTAAGAAGTATTTTGATTCTACTTGATGGAGACTAAATAACGTATGCATCACATTATCATCATGACCTCTTGCACTAATAGTATTGTGTAGAAAAGTAAAAAAACAACATCATTATGGCGATATTATTCACAATGTAGTCAAGTCATTTTGTGATTCAAAAAGTTTGAATGAGACGAAAGTGTGTAGAAGACGTGTGAAGGAGAGATTTAGAATGACTTTTGTATGAAATACGTGGAAAAACTACAAAGTTTGTAACCAAACTGTTAGGCAAAGATAATGATCTGCAAAAAGCGAATGAAATCTATATTGGTATTTTTTTCAGCTATTTTAAGAATATATTGAATAAGGTATGGTCTTTGTTAAAGACAATGATATAATTGAGTAATTGGATACGATAACATCCACATAATCGTATCGTTCTTAAAGATTGTCCTTAAATGATAAGCGTTGGTGAACTGGGGGCCTTAAGTGTTTCAATTAATAATGCAAGGTCCAAAATAAATTTTACTGTAATATCTGGGTACTTGTATCCTTACAATTAGAAGACTCTATGTGTGTTTTTTTTCTTTTTTTTAATGGTAACAATTAGAAGACTATAATTATACTAAAACTAAAATATCAAAAGTTTATAGATAAATAAAAATATCTTATTTTACCAAATGAACAACTACCTTATATTTATTTATTTGTGAGGATAATATATTATTTAAACCATCACGTTTGTATTGTTTTTATTAAAGCATTACTTCTACATTTCATGTGTCCTATACTTCCTGAATCTTAGTTCATTGGATTAGTTTTCCACTGTTTTACCAAATAATCAACACTTTCTTGCGTCATATTACTTGTTGGTACTTCATATTTTTACAACTATTTAGAAAACTTGATAGGTTTTGGGAACATTAAGTTTTCAAAAGTCCTATTGTAGTAAACTAGAATCCATTAGTTTTACTTCCACTAATTTAGGAAACATTTTATTTTCATGATTTTTTTAGGCATGTGAATACGATCATTTATATGTCTGTGTATGCGTTAGTATCAGTATATTACAGGGAAAATCTGTAAATAAAAGGATTTGTATTTAAAAAATCTATACCATTTCTTCTCTGTTTGGGTCTTTTATATTGTATAGCTTACTAAGTATGCTAGAGAATCATAGCGTGGATTTCTGACATAAAAATTTTTGAAAATGTTCTGAAAATGGTGAATATCGGCCACAGGATGCACTTGGCAGAGTAACTCTGTGTGTGTGTGTGTGTGTATGTGTATGTGTGTGTGTGTATGTGTGTATGTGAGTGTTTTTACCTAAATTTGGAGATTAAGACTGTTAGAATAATGTTAGAATACATTATCTACATTCTTGTACCTATTGTATCTTACTATACTTACTGTCTAGATACATTGTACTATCGGTTGTACTACTAGTTGTACTACTAGCCTAGGTACTTTTCTTTCCCTTTTAGGATTCTCTCTTGACCTATATAAAGGCTACTCATTATTGTCACAGCCCGGTCCCACAATAGCGGAACCGGAGTCCGTGGCACGCCACCGAGGCTAAACCAATTCATTAACGTTCCCAAAATTAGGTTTGAAGAACACACGCAGCGGAAAAACAAAACACATTTTAAAACCAGAGGTTCAGTCGACTGCTCAATCGACGGAGGAGGGCAGGGATTTTAATAGCAATTCCAGTCGACTGAAACTGGAGGTCCAGTCGACTGATGCGGGGTCCAGACGACTGCTGAGGGGTCCAGTCGACTGTTTTTGCTAAACTAAGAAGCAGTAGCTAACAGGCTCAGGGGTTCAGTCGACTACTCAGTCGACTGCTCCCCTGGCAGCAGCCCAATCTGCAGAAAACAAGTTTAAAAGCTTCCTAACTTCCATCCAATGATCAACCACTCAATTCAAACTCAGTCCAAAGTAATCCTGGCTGTATTAAAACATTTCTAAAGCAAGATTACAACATGTTACTAACTATTACAACGGTTTAAAATCCATTCTATCATACGAAGTTAAACATAAGTTAAAACAAGAAAAAGGTCTTATTACAACATCCTATTGTCCCAAAACTACAAGGTTAACATTTCAAGCTTCCTCACAAGCAAACTCCCAACCCACGTACTCACTTCTGCGATTCCTCGCCAGCATTTATACCTGCAATGGTTATTTGAATAACCACACATATTTCGATTTGTTTAAGTTAAAGCTTAGTGAATAAATCAACATATGTACATGAATGATAAACATGTCCGCATTCACATCTCTACATTTCATACTAGTCGCCGGAGACTCACGTGCCCGTCCATACTCCCAATCCGCGACTCCTCGCCAATAAGTCCATGCGAAAGGGTAAGACCCACGATTCTACAAACAATCGTGCGACCTTAATGCCTATATCGGCTCCACAAAATGGCACGGTGACCACGTGCTCCTTCTGACCCAAATAAGCAACTTAACATGCTCAAATACATATCACCATGCTCGCGGTAATTAAAACATATCACCGTGCTATTGAGCCTACTTATCAATATAAATGCCCAATATGAACTACACAATATATCTCTAGGAATTAATACATGCTAATCAAACATAACATGAATACATGCCAAGAAATCATTCCAAAACATAGTTGAATCACTCACCTCCAAATAACGCTCCTATAATTCAATCTGAAGAAAACCCGTGCACAAAGAACGTGCAGAAGTCCGTCTAGTACAATTCCTATGGATCAAAATTCCATTTATCAACTTTTATGAAAAATTCTAGAAAATAACTTTTCGGAAAACTTAGCCAAACAGGCCCTAATAGGTATCAAAACGAAGCTCTTACCTCGAGGAGCTCGAATATGAAATCTGGGAGAAAACAAACTGACGGAAGGTCGTCGTTTGGCGTCGCAAAGCTTGAAGCAACTAAATCTCCTCTAGCCCCCTTTTTGGCCTCCTTTAGAATTTTAGGTTAACTTATGAAAAATATCTAAGTTCATCTCTATCTATATATAGGCAACATTCTCGGGGAAATACGTTTACCTCCCCACGAGTTTTCAAAACTCCTAATCAGTCTCTAAAACTTTCTATACAGCTTTTTCATAGCTTTACGAGTGAAACCCCAAAATTATAAAAGTTTTCGACTAAGTATCGTTTGGTTGCTAAAACGCGAATTTCTACATGACATTTCCGAAGTTGCTAATTAGCCTACCAAATTAATAGTGTGTTAATTCATCCTCACCAGGATACTAAATCTAACATCAGAAATATATTCTAAGCCAGAAAATAATACAGATATTGAAATACACAGGTAAACATTTATTTTCAGATAAACATTTAAATTGTTCCACAGTGACCGTCTCATACTCGGAGAGACGTCACAACAACAAATCCTCAATCACCACAGTTTCAGAGGGTTCTCTAATACAGACACCCAAATCAACTCGTGAGTCAAACTCACCCAAATATGTGTCATAAGACACGCCACATCACATTATCATGTATGACAATGTAATGCAAAAGCAATAACACGAATGTGGGTGTTATAATTGTAAGGTTTTATCACACCATTCAATACACAATTCATAGCATTGTCT
The DNA here is from genome assembly GCA_033977485.1 of Hydrangea macrophylla. Classification (NCBI taxonomy): domain Eukaryota; kingdom Viridiplantae; phylum Streptophyta; class Magnoliopsida; order Cornales; family Hydrangeaceae; genus Hydrangea; species Hydrangea macrophylla. The sequence continues at coordinate 77,037,663 of CM066984.1, read as the reverse complement.
CACTCTCTTTCTAACATGGTATCAGAGCTATAAGCTCCTGGTGGCCTCTTCTTCTTCCCGGTGACCTCTCAAAAGGAAAGTATGCTCTGTGGTTGCCACAATACTAGATCATCCACATCAGAAATTCTTCTTGTAGTTGCCTCAACTTTGTAATCGTGTCGCCTCAGCTCGGTCACCTCCGCTGCACGGCTACCACCATCCACATCTATACTGCCCGACATCCTCCTCCCAGTCACCTTGCCGCCTCAACTTGGGCTCTGCCGCTATCACCGCCTTCGCCGCTCGATCACCACCTTTGCCACCCAGTCACCACCACCCGGCTGCCTCTATTGCCCGGCTGCCACTTCCTCATCCAGGCTCCCTCCGTCAGATTAGCACCCGGCCACTGCCACGCAGATCAATTCTACCACTCTCAGGCTATTGTTACACATCATGGAGCCTCTCACAGATCCATACTACAAATACTGTCATAAACCAGGACATATTCTATTGCATTGTCATGTCAGAGTGTGTACTTTCTATCACAAGCGTGAACCAGGGCACTATCTTAATGATTGTAACGAGAATCCTACTAGATATTCACAGGATAATCGGTCCCGAGATTGTTCATCATCATCCACTGCTATTTCTATCAAGGGGTCATCATCTTCTAAGTCATCTACCCCTTCATCCATCTCTATTTCCCACCTTGCGGACATCATCAAACGAGTTCTTGATCATTCTAGTAACACGTCTCCTACTACTCTATCTGTTGCCCCAGGTACATCTTCTTGGTTCTTTGACTCTGGTTGCTATAACCATATGACCTCTGATCCCACTACATTCTCTACCAAACATTCTACTCTCAATGCACCATCTATACACACAGCTGATGGTTCCCGTATGAACGTCAGTCACATAGGGCAAGTCTCCACCACTCATGCATCTCTCCCTGACACTTATCTCATTCCTAAACTCACTTTAAATCTCATATATATTGGCCAATTGTGTAAACTCGGACTTACCGTCTCTTTCTCTAATTCTGGATGTCTAGTACAAGATCCAAAAACGGGTCATACTCTTGGGACAGGTCGTAAAATAGGACGATTATTTGAACTTAACAATCTCCATATTCCATCTCACTTCATTTCACCAACTCAAACTGCAGCTTCAGTGCCGTCCACCTCACCTTTTCACCTCTGGCACTCTCGTTTAGGTCATGTTTCGCTAAGTCGGTTAAAATCCTTAGCGTCAAGTGGTCAGTTAGGTTCAATTAAAGTCGAAAATGTTGATTGTTTACCTTGTCACTTGCCAAACAACCCGCTTTACCATTTAATAACAGTGATTCTGTTTCCTCTGCAACTTTTGATCTTATTCACTCTGATGTTTGGGGTCCCTCTCCAACTGTCACAATGGGAGGATCCAGATACTATGTAATCTTTGTCGATGATTTTTCAAGATACACTTGGTTATATCTAATGAAAAATCGATCTGAATTACCCCAGATTTACTTTGATTTTGCTAGCATGATCAAAACTCAATTTTTTTGCAATATCAAAGTGTTTCAAGCTGATGATGCCCAAGAATACAAAGAAAAAGGTGTTCTAAATTTTCTTCGCCAGCATGGTACTCTTCCTCATCGTTCCTGTCCAGGCACCTCCCAACAAAATGGGAGAGCCGAGCGTAAACACCGACATATTCTTAATACTGTTCAAGCTCTTCTAACATCTGCTTTATGTCCTGAACAATTTTGGGGAGAGGCTGCCCTCACTGCCATTTACACCATGAACCATGTCCCTTCTCCCACTACTGAAAACCAGTCACAGTATGAGCGTCTATATAACCATCGTCCTGACTATACTACCCTTAAAGTCTTTGGTTCTGCCTACTTTGTCTTACTACAGCCATATGAGCGCACAAAACTAGAATCTCGAGCTCGCTTATGTTGTTTCTTAGCGTATGGTATTGAACACAAAGGCTATCGATGTTGGGACCCTCACTCCAAACGTCTTCATGTGTCTCGTCATGTTGTCTTTTGGGAACACAAAATGTTCTCATCCATGTCCCAGTTTTATCTATCTCCTGCCAGTACTCCTTTCTACTTCACTGACCCCTCAGTAGATCTATTTCCTGACACCCCTGATACAAGTTCTTACTCTGAATCAACATCTTTGCCTGCCCCTCTACCCACATCCACATCTACAGACTCTTCATCTGATTTGTATACAAGTTCTCACTCTGAATCAACATCTTTGCCTGCCCCTCTACCCACATCCACATCTACAGACTCTTCATTTGATTTATCCACCACAGTCTCTACTGAATTGCCTGCTCCATCTGATGGGTCTGCATCAGACCCTGACCCTCTTCCTAGACGTAGCGACCGAGTAAAAACTCCTCCAATTCATCTTCGGGATTACCATTATTTTTCTACAATTCTCTCTCACCATGAGCCTCAATCTTACCATGAGGCTAATTCTAATCCTCTTTGGCAGAAAGCAATGGATGATGAATTGCGGGCACTTGAACAAAATCACACATGGGATTTGGTGGACTTGCCAAGTGGCAAGAATACTATGGGATGCAAGTGGGTTTATAAGATCAAAACTCAATCAGATGGATCCATTGATCGCTACAAAGCCCGCCTAGTAGCCAAGGGCTTTACCCAGGAGTATGGGATTGATTATGAGGAAACATTTGCCCCCGTTGCTCGTCTCACCTCTGTTCGCAGTCTTATTGCAGTTGCTGCAGTTGCTGCAGTTCGCCGTTGGGACTTATTCCAAATGGATGTCAAAAATGCCTTCCTCAATGGTGACCTCACTGAAGAAGTTTATATGCGTCCTCCTCCTAGTTATCATCATCATCCTCATCAAGTTTACAAGCTCCACCGAGCTTTATATGGTCTCAAGCAAGCTCCTCAGGCTTGGTTTGCAAAGTTCAGCACCATTGTTGAACGCTTTGGATTCACAAGCAGCTCGTATGATTCAGCTCTTTTCATCCGCAGAACTGATCGGGGCATTATTTTGCTTCTCCTCTATGTGGATGACATGATTATCACAAGAGATGATACATTTGGAATCTTGGATCTCAAAACCTATCTTAGCCAACATGTTGAAATGAAAGATCTCGGCAAACTTAACTATTTTCTGGGCCTTGAGATCACTTCTAGTTCCGACGGATATTATCTCTCTCAAGACAAGTATGCCTCAGATTTGCTTACACGGGCAGGACTTACAGACAGCAAGACTAGTACCACTCCTCTCGAGCCTAACTATCGGCTCACTCCTATGGAAGGTATACCCTTAGATGATCCTACTCTATACCGTCAGCTTGTTGGGAGTCTCATTTATCTGACAGTTACTAGACCTGATATCTCCTATGCTATCCATATTATAAGCCAATTTCTATCTGCTCCTCGTTCTCCTCATTATGCAGTAGTTCTCAGCATTCTCAGGTACATCAAAGGGACCTTATTTCATGGCATCCATTTCTCTGCTCACTCCTATCTTGAGCTAAGTGCCTACTCAGATGCAGACTGGGCAGGAGATCCTACTGATCGTTGTTCCACCACTGGGTATTGCTTCTTCTTGGGTGACTCTCTCATCTCCTGGCGTAGTAAGAAGCAAACTGTTGTTGCCCTATCTAGTACAGAAGCTGAATATCATTCCCTTGCTGATACCACTTAGGAACTTCTCTGGCTACGCTGGTTACTTGAGGATATGGGGGTCAATTATCCAACTGCTACAACCATCAGTTGTGACAATTAAAGTGCCATTCAAATTGCTCACAATGAGGTCTTTCATGAACATACAAAACACATTAAGATTGACTGCCATTTGGTTCGTCATCATCTTTCTTGTGGTACCATTCGACTTAACTCAATCTCCTCCATCGATCAGAATGCTGACGTATTCACCAAAGCTCATCCACCGGGACGTCTTCAGGATTTAGTTTCCAAACTCAAGTTGGTTTCCAATCTACCACCTTGAGTTTGAGGGGGGCTGTTAGAATAATGTTAGAATACATTATCTACATTCTTGTACCTATTGTATCTTACTATACTTACTGTCTAGATACATTGTACTACCGGTTGTACTACTAGCCTAGGTACTTTTCTTTCCCTTTTAGGATTCTCTCTTGACCTATATAAAGGCTACTCATTATAAGGTTTCATCACACCATTCAATACACAATTCATAGTATTGTCTCACTCTCTCTCCCTCTCTTTTATATATTCTAACAAAGACTGCCAACATTTGATGTGATTACTATGTGCTTCCCCAATTTGAATTCTAAATATGGGATATAAAATTTGTCTCTCATTAGAGAATGTTGAAGGTGTTCCCACTTCTACATGTGTTGGGAATCACATTTGGGATATAAAATTTGGTAACCATAGCATTGCTATTCGATTTGCAAGCCTAATTTATGTGTGTATTTGTGTTTGGATGAAGACAAGGAAGTATTTGTGTACGGATAGTGTGTATGTGTGTGTGTGTGTGTGTGTGTGTGTGTGTGTGTGTGTGTGTGTGTGTGTGTGTTTGGAGAAGAAATGGAGATGGGAAATGTATTTTGACTTATCTTTTGTTCTCTCTCAGTTTATATTTCTTATCTTATCTTTTTTATTTTACTTTATTTATTTTCTTGTAAATAGTGTGAGATCTTTTAAAGCCAAGGGGCCTCCACTATTGTAACTACTAATGTTATGCCTATATGTGAACAAGGAAAGGGTTATGGCCCCATCTTTGAGAAAAAAATTAGGTGTTTTCTCTTGAAACAGTGATTGTAAGTTTACTTTTATTTTACTTAATTATCAAGAATATTCTCAACTTCACTATCAAAATGTTATTTATTGCAATGTTTGAAATCCATAAATAAATATTCAGTTTCATAACTTCTCATTTTCCCTCTCAGCCATTTTATCCATACCAGCTGAAACTCAAAATAATGCATCATGAGTACAGTTCTCATACATTTTGGCCAATTCCATGAGGTTTGGTCAGAAAACCATTTGGTTTTTGCAACCCATTGAGATGTAGAGAAAAGCCACCAACAAGTTTTGGTTTCATGGTGGTAAATCTATGCATGATCCATGTCAAAGATGAATATTTGACAGCCTTCGATTTGGATTTGAAGGTAAAGAGAAACTATTGGTTGGTTTGGCATTTGAAGCCATATGGATTTGGGATTTGATTGCAGACTAGGATGTATTCTAAATACATCTGCACACATTTCCCAGCTTAGGATTCTTTAATGACCCAAAAAAAAAACATTTTTTGTATAAAGTTTTTTATTTAATTGTTTTTGCGGCATAATCTATACTAATTTGAATAGTAAAGTTGGAGTTTAGTGGGTGAAAATAAAAGTATTTGGAAAATGATAGTGGTTGGATTTGTGCAAAAGTGTACTATTTAATGTGTTCCTTTGTGAGTAGGATGAATGTAATGTGTGTTATCATTTTATGTGCTATTTATTTCATTAATGTCAAGATTATTGTTCATAAACTTTTTAATTCGTTATGTTTAATTAGAAGATAACATTGCGTTGCACATGCAACGCGTGTGCCTCACCGCTAGTATATCTATATAATAAGATTATAAGATAGAGCGGTGTGAGTCCCTCCCAAGTTAGAAATTTTTAATCTTAACTATTGAGTCAGAGTTGGATATTTTAAACCTGTTTGGTTGGAAAATTTATGTAAGTGCGAGCGTGTGCTAGGCAAGCAAATTGCCAATGTGTGTGATGTAAAAAGTATCCAAACTACGCCTCACCAGGGAGATTGTGGTGACGTTTGATGCCATAGCAAGGACTTTAAATGTGTAAAGATATGACTAAAAGAACTTCGAACTAATTAAGGTATAACTACTCCTATGAAAGAATAATAAAGTAAGAGAAAATTGTAAAGTAACAGACTATTTTACTAAGTAAAAATAGATTACAAATCTAACATTGAATATAACTTCGAAGCTTTACTAATTCGAACTCTAAAAATAATGATAAAAAGTACAATATTTGTAAAGGATAAAAATTGATGTTGATTGTCCTCCTTCTTGATCACAGACTTCTTCTATTTATAATCATCAAGGCTTCACAGTAGTCTTGTTTGAATGTTCCCTCTTCTTTTCAAACTGATAATTGCCCATTCACGTGGCGTTGTCTTGAGTTGACACCTGTTTTTCAGTTATTCTTCAATGATTAACACGTGTCCCTTGATGGTTCATGTTTTAAATAGAATGAAATGGAAAAACTGCCAGCAACTGTCCCCACGTTAATCTTCACTCAGTTTAACTACCTTGCCACGTCGAATCCTGCATGGCACTTCCTCATTGGCTGGATAAATTCATCACAAACATTACCCCCTGCGCCATTTTCCTTCTGATTCGAAAAAGATAATGGCGATCGTGGCAAGATCATGTTGGGCAGTTGAGACTTCCATCTAACCTCCTCAACATGGTTAAATTAAGGATCCAAATCTGCATTACCTTCACATTGACTGTTTATTCATTTAGTCCTTGTATCTTCAACTTTATTTGTCACTTCAAATCTGTTCTGTTAACCATGTCGTCTTCTCAATCTTCGTTCGATACAGGTGATCAATTCCCTTTAGGCCTTCCTGAAGAGGTGATGTTATCAACCAAACATCCTAAAATTCCTCCTCGAACTAATTGGAGAGATACCTTCTGAACCACTCTCCTACTCGAAGTGGGGAAAATGGCATAACATGCTAAATCGACCAAGTGCATCTTCATCAGGACCAAGTTCATCTTCAAGCCCTCTAAATTCAATTTATGACAATCAAATCTTCCGTTCTGCTTGGGAACAACCCATTTCCCATGGTGAAGGGGTAGGATATTACAAAGACATGAAGCTCGAAACATCAATCACATTACCTTTAATTATTCATCCAATCTTCGAATATCCAGAGACTGAAGGAATCATTCGAAGTAGAACAATAAAACCATATTACCCCTTCTTGAATCGCCTTTCTCAAGAACAAAACTTGTTGAATGCTTAGCTGATCTCTTCCACTAGTTCTCCTAATGAAAGATTTCAAAGAGGTAATGTCTTAACTCCCTAAGGCAGGCCTCCAATTCACACATATGTAAGGGCAACTGATGAGAAATTTTTCAATGAGCATTATTCCTCAGCGCTTTTATCCAAATGTAAACTTTTTGAAAAAGATTACAAAGAAAGAGTGCTTCTCCTTGACTATTCAATATTGGGTTTTCCTGACACAAAAGTGCAAGATGTTGACCCCATTCGAGGATATGAGTAATCCTTTCTTAAAATTAGCCCAATTGTATAGGAGCGGTCCTAAATTCTAACATATCCCCCCTGTATTATCTCCTTCCTCATGCTTAATTATCCAAGTACAAAGATGTCACGCCCCAAAAACCGAGCGCGAGGAAAGAAAGAAAGAAAGAAAGAAAGATACCAAAAAGTGCTGAAAAAAAAATCATTTTAATAAATGCTGAATTTTTATAAAGTTTGTAATTAATTATGCTTTTGGAATTTTCATATTCCGTCCATGTTGGTCCATGTAAAACGTGATTTCGCACAACTTTCGCCTACTGACATTTTTCCCGATTCCGCACCGTTTGGGCAGAAAACTAAAATTTCAGTAGCAGTTTTTTTTTTTTTTTTTTTTTTTTTTTTTTTTTTTTTTTTACAGCAGCAGATTTTTGGCAGCAGCAGTGTGTTTTGACAGCAATTCCACATCGACACCAAATTTGATAATACCTCGAATTTGACCTCCAAAACGTACATAAACAAGTCCGAATAGATGTATAACATGTATGGTAACTAACCGGAACTAAATCCGAGCACAATTTAATAAAACGAGAGGTCGGGAGAGATTTATCCATTTTTATTTTTGAAAGAGATAAAAGGAGAGAGATGCGGAGAAAGAAGTGCAAGGAGGTTTTAAATATTCATACACATGTAATAAACGATACGGGAACATTCTAAAACATTAAAATAACGTAGTTATAAGGAAATGAAAACTCGAGAGAGTGAAAGAGATTTTAAAAAAAGAGAAAGAGATTGGGGAAGAGAGATAGAGGGAGAGATGGAGAAAGAAAGAATACATTCTTTTGAAACCTTTGAACTCTTTGAAAACAAAATTTAAACTTGATCCGGCAAGGATCGAAACACAAAATGAACTAAATAATGAAACCTCAAGACATTACATCGAATTAATGAATCCGACAAGGATTCACAATCAAGAAAAGAAGCCGGCAAGGCTTTACAATTTGAAATGAAATTAAAGGTAATAAGTTTAATGGAGTCCAATGATCTCGGGACTTAGTTACATATGATCAACAAAGTCAACAAGTTTAACAAGTAAGCAAAGCAAGGACTAAACACTTGTCCATTAAATCTATGAACCTCAAGAACAAAAGAATAAGATGTTAGGTCCACGAAGTTTTGTAATTTCGTAATACAAGTCCAAGGTATTAACTTATTACAAATTTCTACGGAGTCTAAAATATGCGAGAGAGCTATACATGTAGAAATCAAGTATTTGTTTTCAAATGTGAACAAAAGTGACGATATCCGTGTGTCGGGTCACACATGCCCCATGCCTTTATTGAAATCACCTGAAAAAGGGTGAGACTAGATTCTCTAAGCACGACGGCTTAGTAGATCATATTGTAACAAGTCTATATGCTACCCATGATAAAAATGCAATGAGGTGCAATGCTCGCCACCACGGCGTCAATGAAATGAGATTGAGCCACAAGGCTATGCATGAAATGTGCACTCCTCTCATCACCGGACTATGAGCCACCCACACAAGGAGTGTAGCATACCAACCCATAGTTGGAGTTTGAATGTTTCTTAAGGTCATTCTCCTTGTCTCACATCATAACCCATATCCGGATTTTGTCACTTTCAAATCAACTCAAAGCTTAGCTTCCATGAAATTCAAAGGCAACTCAAGAGAGCTAGGCAATCCCAAAATAACTTCAATGAGGTTGCTAGGATATTAAGGAAGCTCCAAGAATACCACTCTAAGCAAGAATAACCCAAGGTTAGGATAGATATCACAAAACTAGCAAAAAACCCTAGGTGTTGGAGATTGGAAAACTTACCCACACTAAGAATCCTTCAATGAATATGGTTAGGATTGTTAGGGTATCTTCTAAATACTCCCAAGAAGCTATACAAAGAAGGAGATGATCATTACTAACCAAAATTTCGAAATCTATATAAACCCTAGAAATTGGGGGTTTGCTAGAATGCTTACCAAATGACGATTACAAGCTCTAGGAAGGTTAGAGATGATGGAGAATGATGATCTTGACCTCCCCTAGTAATCTTGTAGAAGGAAACCCAAGGAAGAAGAAGAACTTTGGATTTTTTTGGCTCTTAACTTGAAGGAGAAGAAGAAGAGAAGAAGAGAAGGAAGGAGAAGAGAAAAAACAAAATAACGTGAATGCTCCCAAATGGGAGCATTCAGTCAACTATAGGCAAATGGGTGGGGTCCACTTTGTTTTACCAGCTCATTTTAATTAAACTGGTGTATCTATGAATAGTATAACCTAACAGTGTAAACTCCAAAATTAAATAAACACACCCACATGAACTTAAATTAATTTTAAAGCATATGAAAGGGAAAATAAATAATGTAGTCATGCTCTTGAATTTTTTATACAGCTAAATAAATTAAGAGCCCGCATAAATATCTGAAAAGGCAAAATTACCCAATTACCGTTAAATAAATTTTTTTGATTATGACAAAAGACTTTTAGTATCTTTCTCACATCTCCTATTCTCCATACTGCAAGAATCAAAGGCTCGAATCAATTTTGAGTGGAGCTGTCACATCTTATGCCATGAGTGGGAGATTTCAATACTTGTTCGAACCCAACTTGATTTCACTCTTCGAACCTTACCTACTCACATAAGGTAGTATTCTCATCATCAAGAAAGTGTTACATACTTAAATTACTTGACAGACCTATATGACAGCTTCAAGGAAGGTCCCATTGCACTCCTTGATAAAGTAACAGAGTTTAAAAGCAAATATATCTATGGGTGTGGAAGTTCTGATGAAGAAAGTGGTACTTCTTTTTATTCGAAGCCTGACCTCAAAGATCGAATTGCATATCTCAAAAATGAAGCCAAAATTGCTGGCATATCCTTTCGAGGTAAAACTCCATTAGCCAAGGAGCTTCGAGGTCTTTGCAAAGCCTTGGCCAGGATCAATTCTCGACTAAATCAGTATGAAGGACAACTCAAAGATGCTTATTTTTCCCTTCAAAGTGAAGACAAATTGGCATTGCAAGCTAGAAACTTAGGCCTCGAGATAGAAATAGAAGCAGAATACTTTGCTTACTATTGGAATATGTTTCATAATCTTGTAACCTATGGGTTTCCACATTATTATCAATTATGTTTGTAATTGTACTTGTAATGCCATTAAATTGAAAAAATTCATGTATGTTTTAACCAACCCGAAATGGTTCATTCTAAACCAGAATGTATTTACTTTTGAAATAACGGCTAAATGAGTAACCAACCCTAACGCCTACTTTCTTAATAAATGTGTTTCTTCCCAAAAGACACCAAAGGCTATAAATAGGTAAGGGATAAGGATGAAAAAATCCTTCTAACTTCTGCAAACTCTTCTTCTGCCATCTATCTCCTTTGCATTCTACCTTCTTCGCAATCATTTTCATCCTATTCTGATTATCTTGTTTCCAAAAAAAAAAATGGCTACACTCAGAGACAATACTCAACTTAAAAAAGTCTGCGATGATTTTGAAAAAATCATTCAGGATGAACAAAAATAGTATTCGAATGGGCAAGAAACCTCATTAATCAATGAAATCCTCGTTCCTGTAACCTTTCCCAACCATGAATCTTCCATTGCCGTTGGTCCCTGCCTATGTACTCCTAATCTCAAACTTCATGTTTATTACCCTAGATTACGACAACAACACTTAGCGTATTAACAAGAAATTCCTATTCCTAGGAGTGAATTAAAATTTTGACATTGGCCCAAGCCTGGGAAAGAGTGGCCAGAATGGGTAGAAAGAATTCTAGACAAGAAGAGAGAGGCTCTGATTGCAACATGCATCTATCATGCTATTAAGCTCTCAAAATACCCAATAGAAGCCAGTCCTAACCTACTTGCTGGAGCTTTATGCTTCTGGAACCCTATCTTTAACCATTTTCAGCTTTGATTTGGTCCCATAGGCCCAACTATATTAGATATATGTCATCTATTAGGATTTCTGTCTCATGGGGAAGATGCTCACTGACGATATCCTATTGACGCGTTTTCTTATCACACCCAAGTGTAGGTGATCGTACAAGTAATAAAGTTCTGGAAGTCCAGGCCGAACCCACAGGGAATGGGAAACAAAGATAGGAAATTAACTATTTTTGTCACTTAAAAAGAAAATAAAAGATGATGGATTTTTGTGGGTTTTACTAACTACTAGTTTTTATATTTTTTGCAATAAAACTAATTAAAAGCTATTTTTTTCTAAGTAGTTTACGGTAGAGATTTTAACAGTGCAAAATAAATTAACTAAGATACTAGTAAGAAAAAGGAAGAAAAATAAATAAATGCTAAATTTTTGTGAGATAAACTTTTTGGATTTAATAAAGCGAAAGATTGAAATAATACAAATATTTAAGCAAAGTTATTAAAAATAGGAAATATTAATTAACTAGGGGGAAATGATTTAAAGAATTGGGAATATGCAAAACCAACACTAGATCCCACAACTTTTGTGCATTTGAAAAGGATTTGGCATTTAAAACCACAGAGTCATTCTTTATTTAAAAATAAATTCACTAGTCAGGGTCATATCAAGTGTGTCAGGTTTGATATGAAACGTCGTTTGGTTTAAAGAAAAATAAAAAGGCAATAGGGCAGTAACCAGGTTCGAACCATGCCCGCCGCGGACGTGGGTTATTTGACGTCCAGTCTCCACCACTCTGCCACTACACAATTGCATGTCCATTAGTGGATAGAAATATATAAACACATATTTGAAATATAAATTTTGTCATATGAGTTGTTTGAGTATACTAGGTTTTTTTTTATGACAAAAGGCATAGTTTGACAATCCACATAATTATATTTTTATTTCAAATTTGTAATCTTTTGAACCCAATATAACCATAATATATAAACATGTTAAATGGTCATAAACTATAGATACATAGATATTTTTTTACCATAAATGGAAAAACAACCCATTTTGATAAATTTGCCCATTTAAGATTAGTGCATAGAAGCTGTGGTTTCTAAGTTTTTATTGCATATCCTCAATTAAAGTTTTAGCCTACCATTTTGGAATTGAAACTGTCTTCCAAGTAAAATTTAAAGATAAATTAAATAGATGCACACAATCACCGTCCAATTAAAATTAAAGTTGTAAAACCAAGGTAAGGGTAAAAACTAATATTATCATATTATTTTCTCCACTTGACATGAGTTGGGGTTGAATTTGTGGAATCTACAAAATAACAAAGTTTAGTACAACTAGGCTAATAAAATATACATAAATGGAAATACTGAACCAAAAATAAAATACTAAACCTTTGACTTTGGATTCTTGTGGAGTCACAGTGGTTGAACTCCAAGAACACAAATAAGGTCAAACCAAATCCTAATTTAATTTGGGAGTGAGATATGGATATGGTGTGCTTGTAACTTTAGTAGGTGATTATAACAACTACGTGGCTAAGAAATCTGGTATTTACTTGCAAAATCTGTCTTCTAATGAATGAAAATATTGCTATAAAAACTGGAAATTCGGGGTTTCAAACTTTTTTAGGGGACAACTATAAGTACTACTAGACTAAAATTATTAAATCTAATTTTAAATAGGAGTATTTTTACTACTACAAAGTGACAAATGAACTACGAGAAAATAAATATTTTAATTTAAGAAATACAATACACAAAGTTTTGCTACATATTTTTCAAACATGAAATCATCAATTACATAAAAAGTAAATTTTTACACTTACTAGAACTAGAAAAGGCAAAGAAAAACTAAAATTTCCTATTTCTAGGGACAATATGAAGTGCTCACATGATAACCTCCCTAAACTATTCTCTCCCTAACAATGTGTGTTGTGTGTGTTGTAGCTTGTGAGTTCTGTCTCTTTGCTTCTCCTGCTCGTCTCTTTTTATAGGCGAAATTATGTGATGAATTCATCACTGCATTCGTCACGTTTGGCACTTCTTTCTCCTTCGCGTGTTCAGTTTTCTTCTATCGTCTGACAGGCCTTTGAATTCCTGCCCAATTGTGAGAGAGAGAGAGAGAAAAAATAGAGAGAGAGAGAGAGAGAGAGAGAGAGAAAAGAAGAAACAAAAGAAAAAATTTTAAAAATCAAACTGACATCCAAGCTTTAGCTGGGATGTCATTTTTCGTCCTTTTGTTCTTTTTTTTTTTTACTGTATGTAAGAACACACGCACCCATGCAAATCCCATGAACTAGGACCTACGAAAGCAAGCTCATACAACACACTTGAGCATATGGGCCAAAGAGGGGGAAAACCCCTCAAACCACTCCCCCAAAGGGGAATGGAACCCTCAACCTCCCACTTGGGAGAGGGTGAGTGATGCCACTAGACCACAAGGGTCTTGGCTTTTTTTTTCTTCTTGTTTTGGATTGTACTTAAGTTTAGAGAATATATATATATATATATATATTTATACTATTCATGTTTTGACTATGGAATATACTATGGTGTGGTTGCTACTTCTTTCATTCCTTTTATTTTACTTCATTTTTACCTAAACAAATAAAATATGTAAAAGCACATAATTACATGCATTTGAGTGACATCACCATTAAATTATATTAATTCAAATATGCATGTAAAACTAGGGATTTGGGGGGTTTAAATGAGCACTATATCTATTATATTGGCACATAAATGTGCAAAATTCAGTGTTTGTCACATCCCTCAACTAGCTTATTGCTAGTCCCTAGCAATGAAGTGAAAAAAGAAATTATTTTAAAAGTTTTATTACAAAGTTGGAGTAGACTAAGGAAAATAAAACCTAACTCAGTATCGCAAGAATCGCGATTGCATTTAGCATATGTAACAAGTCGTTAAACCCCTAGGTTACCCCTAGTGGACGAGTGTTGTCTCGTGAGGGTTTGCAGTGAATATACCCACAAAATTCAAAAAAAAAATTTAATTGTAAAAATAAAGTAAAATAAAAATAAAGATAGATTTTCTCCTTTTACAATAGATAAGATTAAATTTGGCAATAAAATGAATTTCCAAGTATGTAATAGTAATGCAACACATATACTCGCAGTTTGTCAATGGTAGCATTTTTTATACTCTTTAAACTCACAATGTGTAGTTGAAAAGTCAAGCAACTGATCTCAACTTCAAAGTTTATACAACTATTAACAGTCATATAATTTATAGTTTTAACTCAAATCTCACTAGGATTTCACTCTTTTAAGGAGAAACTCTCAGAAATCGGTGTAGAGAACATCTCACTTGGTAGGGAAGTAAAGATAGAGAAATTACTTCCATTTTTTTATGACTCAATATATAAGCATTTCGAGTACAATAAATCTCATGAAAGAATACTTAGCATTAGAAGAGCGATCTACCATGGAGAACATCCTTATCACTTAAATTTAAAAATCAATATCTTTTAAATCATTAGGACTTTGACTGGTTGGTTAGAAATTAGGATGAGTAGAAGATTTGGGGTGTACTTGTTCTAAGCATGTGATTGGAGTGTTTGCGCAATTTATTCCAACCTCTTCTTTTTCTTCTCCTTATTATCATTTGTACAGTTTTTTTTTCCTTTTTTATTTTTTTTATTTTTAGTTTTTCATTTTTTTTTTCTTTTTTTTGTCATTTTGAAATCAACTCATTTCTTTCTTTACCACTTCTTGCAATATCTTTACAGTCCAATCACATACCTAGATATAAAAGTGAGGTTTCCAGGTGGAGTAAGGCATGATTTGGAGAGAATTGAGAATAAGGCAATATAAGGTGAAAGGGGGTGCATTTGAAAGAAAAGATGGCCTAAATCATTTTAAAAATAAATTGACTTTGTTAATTTAAGCAATTTAGACATTCTAATGGTAAATTCTGAACGTTCTCTTCTAATGATCAGTCAAAGGAAAAAAAAATAATGAGACTTTCAACGAGTGATATGATAAAGAGAATAAGATGAGACTGAAAAGAATAGTAACCCTCATAAAAGAAGATTGGCACAAAAGCTCACATGGGTTAATTAGTTTCCACTACTTGTCTTTAAACTGCATAGTTTATGCTTAATCATCTATTTAGATTTAGTAAATATTTTCACACTATTTCAAAATATTTAAAGTTTAAAGAGTTTCTAGCATTTGAAATAATTAAGCATGTGACAATATGTTATATGCTATTAACATACCCAAAATAACATTAACGTGTCAAATTTAACTTATATAGAGTAAAAGAAAAACTTTTGAAAAAATCCTAAATGCATCCACTAAGTTGGATACATATATGATACGACTAGTATTCTCTGCACCTATACAAAAAGAGGCTACGCAATCCGGAGCGTCCAAGTTGTCATGATAGCCCATCCACCTCTAGTAAAGGAGATGGGTCTAGAATCACTAGCAAGCTAAAAATATTAGTAAGAGGCTAGGAGATAACTCTGCCTTTACCTAGCTTTTGCTACCTCTAGATTCATTCACCGCACTAGACATATCTGGTGATGTTGGGATCATGCAAATTACTCCTATCGACCAGCTAATGAAAGTCAGATGTACATGTAGGATCATTTTAAAGTCTGACCTGACTAAAAATTATTGAATGCACTGAAAATAAATTTAACAACAATCAAAAATAAAATAAAACAAAATAAAATAAAAAGAAATGAGGGATGGGAAAACAAAATTTATTTGGGTATCAAAGGATCCAATCCTCTTTCTCAACCAAAGTTTTCTTTTGTTTTGATTTGAATTGTCTTTTGTAGCAATAGTAAACTTTAAAAGATGTGCCATTGTGAGCAATTAAACCATGACATTCTTCTCTATAATATTTCAAACACCATCCTAACATTTTTGCTTTCCTTTTGATGGCATAAAGGCTAGTGCCAGCAAAGGGTTTCTTCTGCTCAGAAACAAGTGAGCGACCCATTAACGTCTGGTCATCGACTATTGGATCCATTTTTTATACTCTTTGCCAACAAGAGAGGCTAGATTCAACCCTCCACTCCTTCCAACTATCAACTAAGATCTAATTAAAGAGAGCTTAGAGGGGGTGGGTGGGAATTTTATTTAAAAACTAAAAATATTTATATTAAGAAATATATACATTCAGAAACTAAATTTTATTTATTTTTAGAACAGAAAACTTAGAAAGAGAAACGACATTTTTTTTATAAAAAAAAAACTAGAAACTACATTTTTCTCTCTGTCTCTCTCTTTTTTATTTTTATTTTTATTTTTTTATAGAAAAGTCCAAGACAACGTATTAGTACAATAATGATAATAAGAAAAATTATGGTATAAACTTCAAAAATTAAAAGAGCGGTGACGTGTTCGTCATTCATTTTTTTATTTATTATTATTGTTTTTAATAGAAAACTAGGGAAAATAACTATATATATATTTTTAGCAAAGGCACCGCAGTATAATAGCAATTAGGAAAATGACAATGTAAAGTTCAAAATACATAAGACCAATAGCTAGTGCGTCATCCATTTTTGTAGTTTAAAAGCTGAAATGGATAAATATCACCTGCTTCTAGGGGTGGGTAAACAGTTCAGTTAACTAAAATTTTTAACCGAACCGAACAACAATAGCCAATTCGGTTCATAACCAAACCGAACTATATTGAGTTCGGGCCGAAACCGAACTGTTTTACTTATATCGGTTCGGTTTTCGGCACCACTCCTGGAAACCGAACCGAAAACCGAAATGTGAAATGATATATATATATATACCGAGAGAATATTAGGGTAAGTTACTAAGTTCAACTTCTAACCTCTTTTCATTTTAAATTTTTAGATCTGACTCTCTCTCCTCACTCTGCGCCGCACACATATGAAGGCTGATCTCTTCTTTTTCTCTTCATCCCTTCAGGCTTCAGTAATCACTAATCAGTCTTCACGAGTCACCACGGCACCACCATACCAGCGGCCAGCCACCGGCGCCGACCTCACCATGTCACCACCACCTGCCGCCTATGCCGAAGAAGTCAGATCTGCTGTCACAACTCACTGAACAATGACTCACACGACTTCCTCTGGTTCCATGCAACTAGTTTTAGTCTTTAGTAGGTAACTAGTTTTAATCTTTAGTTGTATGACTGTATCCATGCACTGGTTCTTGAATCTTGATGTATCTTGCGATTCTTGCCCTTCTAAGTTCTAATGAGTTTTAAATTTTTAATATTATCCTTAAGGGGTTTTTAAGGGGTTTTTGTACTTACAAATTACAATCTCATATTTTCATTTGATGTTGGGTTTTTGTAGGAATTTCTTTTTGTTGAGATTTGTATCAAGTTATCAACAATCTCATTATTATCAACTATTATTCTAAATTTCTAAGAAGTCAAATCCTCAAACTCTCAGACTTAAAGGTAAGTAGGTAGCTAGTTTTAGTTTTTCTTTATCATATATTATTTTTCTTTAATCTTTCTCCCATGTCTGGTTCCATGCAACTAGTTTTAGTCTTTAGTAGGTAACTAGTTTTAATCTTTAGTTGTATCATGTATGACTGTATCCATGCATTGGTTCTTGAATCTTGATGTATCTTGCGATTCTTGCCCTTCTAAGCTCTAATGAGTTTTAAATTTTTAATATTATCCTTATTTCCCTATAAAAAAAAATGATCTGTAGACTTTTCATTTTTTCCCTGTCTTTAATTTTTATTTTATGTATGCTAAAAATTTGTAGACATTTTTTTTTCCTCTTTGCCTTTGATGACTTGATAGTTTAAGATTTAACTTATTTAAGTGGTTAAGTTAGCAACATCTGAAACATACTTAATTTTCTTTCTTTAATTCTTGTATTTCTTTTTATATGCATTTTCACAGCTTTTAGTTCTACCTACTGGCTATATCAACTCTCATACTTCATACTATTTTACACTATGTCGGGTGGAAGTGACTGTGAGAGTGAGCACATAGAAATTGCAAATGAAGTTGACACTGATGAAGCAAATTCGAGTAACAAAAAAAGGAAATCCATGAAGCCTAGGTCAGTGATTTGGAATCATTTTGTTAAGTTCACTGATGACAAGGGGATGAAGAAAGCGAAGTGTAAATATTGTGAAACCCTATGCGGCTGATCCAAAAACTTGTGGGATTGCTACAATGAAAAATCATATGACAAGTTGTAAGGCTAACCCATATAATCACTATCTTAACCAAACAAAGCTTATTGGGTATCAACAAACAGGAGGTAGTGAAAATACACTAGGCACTTGGAGATTTGAGTCTGAGGTTGTTAGGAAGGCACTAGATCAGATGTTAATTACCGATGAGCTCCCGTTTAGTTTTGTTGACCGGCCCGGGTTTAAACAATTTATCTCAGTTGCGTTACCCCCTGACTTCCGTGTTTCCTCACGTAGGACTATTAGTAGAGATTGTTATGATCTCTATTTAGAAGAGAAGTCCAAATTAAAAAATGTATGAAAGGAAACGAATAGTAGGGTTTGTCTTACCACAGACACTTGGACATCTTTGCAAAGAATTAACTATATGGTTCTCACAGCTCACTTTATTGACAATAACTGGACTTTGACTAAAAAGATATTAAATATTTGTCCAATTAAAAGTCATAAAGGTGAGGACATTGGTATGTCCGTGGAGAAATGCTTACTTGAGTGGGGTGTTGATAAAGTACTAGCAATTATTGTTGATAATGCTAGTTCTAATGATGTGGCAATTTCATACTTGAGGAGGAGGTTTGATACTTGGGGTACAAATGTTTTAGGTGGCAAACATCTCCACATGAGGTGCGTAGCACACATTTTAAACCTTATGGTTGTTGATGGGGTCAAAGAAGTCGGTGAGTCCGTTGCTCGAGTTCGGGGGCAGTGAGATTTATACGGCAATCACCTGCTAGACTAAGAAGATTTGAAGAGTGTGTTGAATTTGAAAAAATTGAGAGTAAGAAATTATTATGCCTTGATGTTCCCACTAGGTGGAACTCCACATATTTGATGTTAGATACAGCAACTAAGTTTGAAAGGGCCTTTGAGAGGTATAGCATGCAAGACTCAAGTTATAAATCTGATCTTTTGGATAGTGATGGAAAAGGGGTGCCAAGTGAGGAAGATTGGTCAAATGTTAGGCGTCTAGTAAAATTTTTAGAACATTTTTATCACCTCACTTTGAGGATTTCTGGCTCTTTATATGTCACATCCAATTTATTCCTCACTGAAATTAGTGAGGTTGACTGTTTGTTGAAAGAGTTATAATGTAGTGATGATTATGAGTTGAGTTTCATGGCATCAAAGATGAAGGCCAAGTATGACAAGTATTGGGGAGATCCGAAAAAGATGAACTTATTGATTTTCATTGCTATGGTATTGGATCCTCGTCATAAGTTAGCATTTGTGGAGTTTGCCGTTGTCACAATGTATGGGGAAGATGTGGGAGTAGCCATTGGAAAGTTGGTGAAAGATGGAACATATCATATGTTTAATGAGTATAAGAGGTTTAATGCACCCCAGTCCACTACATCTACCTCTTCCCAAAAATCAACTATCCGATCTAATGTGGAGCCGGAAAATAGGAGAAGAACAAATATCAAGAATGAGTACAAGTATAAATCTGAAAGTGGGAATATGGACGCTAAATCAGAATTGGATAGGTATCTTGGTGAGGATACCGAGGATGATGATGTTGACTTTGACATTTTGAAGTGGTGGAAGGTCAATTCACCCCGATTTCCTATTCTTGCACAGATGGCCCGTGATGTGTTGGCAGTTCCTATCGCTACAGTGGCTTCCGAGTCTGCATTTAGTACTAGAGGACGTGTTCTTGATGCATTTAGGAGCTCCTTGACTCCGAGGATAGCACAAGCCATTATATGTGCTCAGGATTGGTTGCGTCCTAAATCTTTTCCAGTTAGTGTTGAGGAAGATTTGGAGAATTTTGGAGAACATTGAGGAAGGTAAACAAATTTTTATGTTTTAAATTTTTTTGTTGGTACATATTTACTCATGACTATTGTCAAGCTTTTTCCATTTGTAGATTTGTTGTGACTATTGCCAAGCTTTTTCTATTCGTAGATTTGTTGAAGCTTGCAAATGACATCAACATTGTAGAGGTTTGATCTTTGACAATCTTGAATGCAAAAGGTGGTTCATTGGTTAATGGTAATTGGTAAGCATTTTACTTTTTCTAGACTTGGAAACTTGGAGACAGTGTTGGTATGTAAGACTTTTTCATATTAAGACTTTATATTAATGGACATTTGGTAGACTTTGTAAGTTTGTAATGTTGGATACATTTAGATGTTTTCATGGATATTAGTTAGTTTGTTTGTTTGTTTGTTTGCTTGTTTTTTTGTTGTGTATGTTTTGTATTATTGACATTTGGACCATTTGATAAACTTTGTAAATTGTAATGTTGGTCCTGTTGAGTGTTGGATACATTTGGATGTTTTCATCATTCATGGACGTTGGTTTGGTTTTTTTTTTTTTTAAATTGTATGTTAGTATCATAGTATGTATGTTTTATATTATTAGGAATTGGGAGTTTGAAATATCGTAATGTTTATTGTTTCATGTTAACATCTGTCAATAAGTCAATAACAGGTAGTAAAGGTACACAATGTCAATGTGTTGGTAATTTGGCAAATGGTAATTTGGCAAAATGGCAATTTGGCAAACTATTTTTATTACTTTTTATTTATTTACTATTTTGGTTAACCGAATTTTAAAACCGAACCGAATTTGTAATTCGGTTAACCAAACCGAATCAACCGAATGACATTTCAGTCAGTTAACAGTTGACAACTTCCCAAACCGAACCGAACCCAAATCGAACTGAATTTGCCCAAACTGAACCGAACCGACCGAATGCCCACCCCTACCTGTTTCTTGGAAATTTGAGAACCTAGTAGGGCCATAGATCGAGTGATATTTCCAAACTTCTTTGATGAGTGAGTACGGACAACTTATATATTATATTTTTGTTAAATAATGGACAAGAGAGAATAAAAATCGAAAATAAAAACTAAAGTCGAATCGGAAAAATAGAGAATAAAATCAAAATCAAGCTTTTCTCTGAATTATAGATCTTACCTTGAGTGATTGATAGAGTGGATCTTGATTTTAGATCAAGAAAATTAAAGAAAATGAAAAGAAAATGAGTGAGAATGAGATTGGATCGAGGGAGAGTGAGAGTTGTAGAGAGGAGACGAGAGAGATCACGGTGAGAGGGAAGAAGAAAAGAAAGGAAAAAAAAAGGAAAAAGAGATATGGGAAAGTTTTTAGGGTTCAAAGCCCTATTTAAACCATTTTCTCTTTTTCAGTGTATCTCTCTCAAGAGAAGCTAAAAAAAATATTTTTTTTAAGAAATAAAGATAATACAAACAAACAAGTGTAAAGTGATCAAGAATTACTGTACAATTGATCTTTTGAACTGCAGTTTCGAAGGATCGATCTTGTATTCAAATTTTGCTATCTGGCAGTTTTGGCAACATCGTTTTTAAATTAGCAATACTTTTGGTGTGCCTTTTTATTTTGGACTACAATGGAATAGTTTAAACATACAAATTAGTACATTTATTAGATAGCATTATTTGAGATTTGTAAGACTTGATAAAAATCAGAACTCATAAAATAATAAGTGCAAGTGGTTCTGGTACTTAAAACACAGTGATGGTTTTTTTTCTTCTTATATATATATATATAACAAAAAGAAAAGTACAATTACAATAAAAATAAAGACAGGAATTTTATTTTAACATATCTAAACGTTGAATGGGATTATTGCTCATGAATGTGATCATTTCGAGGTCTAGGACAGTAGACTCGAAACCTCAAGTAGGTGTCATAATCACATATGTCGGAATCATCATACACTGTTATTTCCATAAATATACTATATTCGACAGTGACTCTTTGAGGCATGAATTGTTCAATGAAGACAGGGACTAGAGATGTTCCCCATTCGAGTAGGAAAAAGAACCAATCCCTCTGAAAGGTGTACCTTAACATTTCCCCGTTAACAACTCTAGTTAACAAACGCCCCCATCCAAAAATAATGTCATTATCATCATAAATGGGGAATTGTACTAAGGATGTTAAGTATCACTCCCATTCATTTTCTTCATATTCATGATACAATTCTTGGAACACCTCATATTGAGCTTGTTCTCATTCATCGTAGTTTGTACTAATATTCTGCCAGTCATCTAATCCATCAAATATTGACTCACCATCCCACTCCATAGGTTGGTCAGGTTCCACTAAATAATCAATTTCTTCATCAGTGTCATAAATTTTTTCGACACACCTAGCGTAGAACATTTCATCCGCGTCAGAGTCCATGAGATATTCAAAATGTGGGCGTGTATCATCATCTGACGAAGTTCTATTCTCTGAAGGATAGTTGCTATTGTTAGACGAACTGGCATGGTTTATACTCATTCTTGCACCTCTACGATGATGAGATGGATTCATATCTCTTTGTTACCTGTGACATCAGATAATATGTTATATTAAATAGTAAGAAAAATAAAATAAAATTCCTACTATGTACAATTCTAATAATGATTTATGAATTTAAGAGATATCATAGTTGGGGTCCTCCAAAGGAAAGGATTCCAACTCAGTTTCAAAATCTCCTAAGAATGGCTTTAATTTATGCCTACTAACTTTAAATGTATTTCCATCTTTAGGGTCCTCAATCACGATAGTTCCATAAGGATAAACATTTTTACAATATATGGACCAGTCCATCGAGATTTCATTTTTCTTTTAAGAAGATGTAATTATGAATTATATAATAGAACTTTTTACGCAGGGATAAATCTTTGATAAACAGGAGTATTAAGACATTTTTCTGTAGAGTTCCCCATCATATGACATGTACTGCAAAGGTCTAATTTCTTTTTAGATTGAGGAGGATTAGCTTTTTCCAATTTAAGAGCTACTAGCTTGTGAGCTAATTCTTCAATTTTTATTACTGATTCATCTGTTTGTGATTGCTGTGAACTTTTAGCCGTTTCTTTTCTAGCAATTTCTTCTTTTTCCCTTTGTAGAGCGTCTTCTCCAAGCCAATCAAAGTATGATTCAGCTTCGTCAGCATTTTTAAATTATTCCCCTTGATACATGGCTTCAATTATTTCCTTTGATTCTGAATCTAATGTTTCATAAAAGAAATGAATTATACGCCTTTTTTAAATCTATGATGTGGACAAGTTTGTAGGAGATCAATAAAAAAATTCACAATCTTCAATGCATGGTTCCTTCTCTTTTTGAGTGAAAAGTTTATATTCTCGCATTAAGCTATAAGTTAAATTTTTTTGATAGAATTTATTGAGAAAAGCTTCATTCATATAATGCCATGAAGTTATAGATCCAGGATGGAGAGATAAAAGCCAAGATTCAGCTTCATCTTTTAAAGAAAAAGGGAAAATTTTGAGATAGATTATCTTAATAGGACAAGTTTGATCAGCAAATGTATCACAACTTTTTTCAAATTCACGAATATGAACATACGCATATTTTTTTTTAATTCCGTGATAAGTTGGTAAGCATGGTAGTATGTTATGTCTAAAATGAAAATTTCCTGTATGTCTAGGTAGAGTGATGCAAGAAGGAGTGATGATTATTTCTGGGATAAATAGATTACGTAAAGACCATCGTTCACGTTATGATAATACAGGTTGTGGTATATTATCCCCATATTTATTATGAGTATCATCAGTTATTCCTTCCATGCCTTCAATTTCAGCCATAATTCTAGGAAACTGTATACTAAATAATTCACTAGAAATATTAGAATTATGTGGTACTTAATATAAAGCTTCAGTAGTATTTAAGGACATATGAAGTAAATGAAAAACAAAATGATAAAGATATTATTATTATTATTATTATTATTATTATTATTATTATTATTATTATTATTATTAGCTAAGTAAATAAAAAAAAACTCTTTTTTTATATTTTTTATATTTTTTTTAGAAGATAGGTTTATATAGGTATATATATGCTTTTTTTTAGAAGATAAACACCTATAGACTTATAAATATATACATTTATATATTTTTAACAAGGAAAAATTATATATAGTTTTTTTTTGTTATTTTTTATGTTATCATTTTTTTTTAAAAAGAGACTAGATTATTTATATGGTAGAATAAGCACATATATATATAGATATAAATATAGTAGGAAAAATAGTTTAAACCCAACTTTTTTTATTTATTATTTTTATTAACCGTTCCCCGGTAACGGTACAAAAAACTTGACGACATCCTATTGACTCGTTTTCTTATCACACCCAAGTGTAGGTGATCGTACAAGTAATAAAGTTCTGGAAGTCCAGGTCGAACCCACAGGGAACGGGAAACAAAGATAGGCAATTAACTATTTTTGTCACTTAAAAAGAAAATAAAAGATGATTGATTTTTGTGGGGTTTTACTAACTACTAGTTTATATATTTTTTTGCAATAAAAATAATTAAAAGCAATTTTTTTTCTAAGTAGCTTACGGTAAAGATTTTAACAGTGCAAAATAAATTAACTAAGATACTAGTAAGAAAAGGAAGAAAAATAAATAAATGCTAAATTTTTGTGAGATAAAATTTTTGGATTTACTAAAATCGAAAGATAGAAATAATACAAATATTTAAACAAAGTTATTAAAAATAGGAAATATTAATTAACTAGGGGGAAATGATTTAAAGAATTGGGAATATGCAAAACCAACACTAGATCCCACAACTTTTGTGCATTTGAAAAGGATTTGGCATTTAAGACCGCAGAGTCATTCTTTATTCAAAAATAAACTTTCACTAGTCAAGGTCATATAAAGTGTGTTAGATTTGATATGAAACGACGTCGTTTGATTTAAAGAAAAATAAAAAAGGCAATTGGGCAGTAGCCAGGTTCGAACCGTGCCCGCCGCGGACGTGTGTTATTCGGCGTCCAGTCCCCACCACTCTGCCACTACACAATTGTCTGTCCATTAGTGGATAGAAATATATATAAACACATATTTGAAATATAAATTTTGTCATATGAGTTGTTTGAGTATACTAGGTTTTTTTTTATGACAAAAGGCATAGTTTGACAATCCACATAATTATATTTTTATTTCAAATATGTAATCTTTTGAGCCCAATATAACCATAGTATATAAACATGTTAAATGGTCATAAACTATAGATACATAGATATTTTTTTTACCATAAATGGAAAAACAACCCATTTTGATAAATTTGCCCATTTAAGATTAGTGCATAGAAGCTGTGGTTTCTAAGTTTTTATTGCATATCCTCAATTAAAGTTTTAGCCTACCATTTTGGAATTGAAACTGTCTTCCAAGTAAAATTTAAAGATAAATTAAATAGATGCACACAATCACCGTCCAATTAAAATTAAAGTTGTAAAACTAAGGTAAGGGTAAAAACTAATATTATTATATTATTTTCTCCACTTAACATGAGTTGGGGTTGAATTTGTGGAATCTGCAAAATAACAAAGTTTAGTACATATAGACTAATAAAATATACATAAATGGAAATACTGAACCAAAAATAAAATATTAAACCTTTGACTTTGGATTCTTGTGGAATCACAGTGGTTGAACTCCAAGAACACAAATAAGGTCAAACCAAATCCTAATCTAATTTGGGAGTGAGATATGGATATGGTGTGCTTGGGACTTTAGTAGGTGATTATAACAACTACGTGGCTAAAAAATCTGGTATTTACTTGCAAAATATGTCTTCTAGTGAATGAAAATATTGCTATAAAAACTGAAAATTTGGAGTTTCAAACTTTTTTAGGGGACAACTATAAGTACTACTAGAATAAAAATATTAAATCTAATTTTAAATAGGACTATTATTACTACTACAAAGTGAAAGGAACTACAAGAAAACAAATATTTTAATTTAAGAAATACAATACACAAAGTTTTGCTACATATCTTTCAAACATGAAATCATCAATTACATAAAAGTAAATTTTTACACTTACTAGAACTAGAAAAGGCAAAGAAAAACTACAGTTTCCTATTTCTAAGGACAATATGAAGTGCTCACATGATAACCTCCCTAAACTATTCTCTCCCTAACAATGTGTGTTGCGTGTGTTGCAGCTTGTGAGTTCTGTCTCTTTGCTTCTCCTGCTCGTCTCTTTTTATAGGCGAAATTATGTGATGAATTCATCACTGCATTCGTCACGTTTGGCACTTCTTTCTCCTTCGCGTGTCCAGTTTTCTTCTATCGTCTGACAGGCCTTTGAATTCCTGCGCAATTGAGAGAGAGAGAGAGAGAGAGAGAGAGAGAAGAAACAAAAGGAAAAAAACTTAAAAAATCAAACTGACATCCAAGCTTTAGCTTGGATGTTTTTTCCGTCCTTTTGTTTTGTTTTTTTTTCTTGTTTTGGATTGTACTTAAGTTTACAGAATATTTTTTATTTTTATTTTATTTATACTATTCATGTTTTGACTATGGAATATACTATAGTGTGGTGGCTACTTCTTTCATTCATTTTATTTTACTTCATTTTTACCTAAATAAATAAAATATGTAAAAGCATATAATTACATGCATGTGAGTGACATCACCATTAAATTATATTAATTTAAATATACATGTAAAACTAGAAATTTGGGGGTTTAAATAAGCATTATGTCTATTATATTGGCACATAAATGTGCAAAATTCAGTGTTTGTCACTCACCCATATATGGTGGAGTCTGATAGTCCCCCAATTCGATCTGATCCTAAAGCTTTCGAATAAACCAATTTCATGTCTTTTTATAAACAGTCATCAGGAGAGGTATCAGACACAGAGTACTGCTATTTTCTTCTCTATTGGCTTTCGAAGCACTTGTTCTGTACCTCTTCTCAAAAGGTTGTTCTCGAATTTTCCAACATTGCCAAGCTTTGGTTGCTGGTCAAAGATTAGCTTTGGCTCCCTTTGTGCTTGGATCTCTATATAGGTCTCTTTCTGATTTGTACTATGACCCATTTCTTCCAAATCAAGTTGGTCCTTTCTAGATTCTGCAACTATGGCTTTATGCCTATTTTCGAGAAATTCACAATTTAGGCCTTAGAGAAAATCATGTTCCTCATGTGGTTTTCTTTGCCCAATTACCAAATGTTGAAGATACTTTCAAAGAATTTCTCACCTTCTTCTTCAATCTCTCTGCAGTAAGGTCGAATGACCTGTTCCAACATTTTTCCATCCTTTACAATCCTGAGGACAAAACTCATCTTTCCCCTTTGTAGCTATGTCATATTCTGGATAGAACATCAAACACAATTGAATTAAAAGCTGCATGGGGAAGCTTCTTAATCAGTAGGTATTTGTTTTTTGGAAATACCCTTAGCACTAAATCTCATGGTAAACTCTACCTCCCAAACCAATTTTTGAGATAATTTGGTCTCACCCAATCAATACATTTTCCAATTAGAAGTCAAGTCAATACATTTATCGCTTACAAGACAACTTTGAGGGTGCCAGAAACAGTGATAACTGCTGCATTAGCAGTTTATCAAAACAAAGTCAGCAATCTGGAGTTCAACTCTTTGCCAGTATACACAACCTACACCCTTGCCTTCTTAAACTGGTGGAAAAATTTGATCGTAGTATCAATGGACAAATGCCAGCTCTGAGACATATTGACTCGAAGTCAAAAGGTAAATAAATTACCAACTCAATCACTTTTCTTTTGAATAGAGAATTTTTTTTTCTAATTGTTGTTATTCAAATTCTGGAACATAGGAAAAAACCCTTGGTGAAGGCCCTTCTTCTCGTTCAAAGCCTAAGTCTTCGAAGGCTGCACCTCCTCTTCGGGCTCCTTCAAAGGTTAAAGCTCCTGCTCCTCCAATTTTCAAACCTAAGAGAAGATTGATTCTTCCAACAGAGAGTCCTCCTCAACCAATTGGAAGTAAAGGATCTGATAAAGAAGAAGAAGAAGAAGATTCGAGTCCTATGATTCAACTAGTTCGAAAGAAGAAAGTCAAGACCACTACTGAGGTGGAAACTGGCTCGAAGATCATTGGGGACACTCCCATTCCAGCAGTTCCCATTTCGATGGTGGAACCTGAGCCTGAGCCTGCTCTATCAATCCCACAAGCAAAACCTCCCAATCCTAAAATTTCAGAAGTTCAAGAATCCTCTTTACAAGACCTTCAATCTTTACTGCTTGAATATCAACCAGTGGTGAGTCATTGAAATTTTCTGAGTATCCTTTAATCTTTTCCCATAAGTAAATTCTAACTAATTGTTTATCTCTTTGTTTGATCAATCTGAACCTGCTGCTGAGACTGAAGCCGGTCCTTTGAAGGCCAGTACAAGTTCTGATCCTGAAGCTATCATAGAACAAGATCCATTTATATCTCATGATGCTTCAATCCTTTCAAGCTCGGGGGAGTTTCAGATATCTCTTCCTCCAAGTCTCTCTCCTAAAGAGGTACAGGAATTCAAGGACAGTCTGAAACATGTTTTAAAGACAGAAGACACTGCTCAAACTGACTTTCAAGAAATTTTTCAACAAATAAAAGGTCAAAGTAAGCCAAAAGTGCCTTCGATAGAATCCATAATAGCAGTTGCCACACTACAGCTTTTCAGCAAAATTCCATTCGAAGTCTTTGAAGATAAAGAAGTCCAAAGAGCTTTGAAAATTTTAAGCCAATTCATGTTAGATAGTTTTGAAATCTCTGTCCCAGACAAAGAGACAATTTCAGAAATCATGTCAACTTTTGATTTCAATTGTTTCCTACTTGAGAGAGTTGTTGAAGAAAGAAAGAGATTGGAGGTTGACATAGAATATACAGCATAAAAGACTCTTGCAATGGACCAAATGCTTGAAGAATTCAATGAAAATACCACTGCTATTGACGAGCTTTTTGTGAAAAGGGAAAGTCTCTTAAAGGAAATCGAGCTTGTAGATACTAAACTAAATGCTTTAAAGACCAATCTGGAAAATGTTCGAGCCAAGCTTTTGGTTTTGAAGACAGAGTTTGAGTCTAAACCTTTGAAGAACCAAGAATCAATCTCTAGGCAGAAATACATTCTTAGTCAGTCAAAACTGTATACTAAGTCTTGGGACAATTTTAGATTAAAGGTTCAGTTTATGGGGAAATTGGTATGAATGACTTGTACCAATAGGATTATATAATTTACCAAAATCTGGTTTTGTAACTGTTTTGAATATCAATGCATAATCTCATTTTGAATGTTACTCCTCATTCTAGACTTCTTGCTTCCCAAACAGTTGGATAAAATTGTTTGAGAAATATACCATTGATTTTCCTTACATGCACATAACCACTTAAATTTCTTAAATGGTAAAATCCACCTTTGAAAACTTTGTGGATTTGGAATGGACCTTCCCACTAAGGAGACTATTTCCCATACTTTAGATCATTAGATCCAATAGGCAATATTGTTTTCCAAACCAAATCTCCCTCATCAAAGGTTCTTGGTTGGACCTTCTTATTATATCCTCTTGTTGTGATCCTCTTTTGTATCAAGATATTGTTAAGAGCCTTAACTCTTTCTTCATCAATGTCTTCTAATTCAATAGTCATTGATGTTTGATAATCATCCAAAGATAATTAATTCTATTTCATAATTCGAAGAGAATTAACCTTTATCTCAATTGGTAAAACTGCCTCATGACCAAAAGTTAAAGCATAGAGAGACACCCTTGTACTTGTTCGTTTCGAAGTTCTATGTGCCCACAAAACTTCTGGCAAAATTTTATGCCACATCCTTGGATTATTTTTTATGACTTTAGCCATATTTTCTTTTATGATTTTATTGGTTGCTTCAGCCTGACCATTAGATTGGGCATAATATGGCGATTTTGACATTATAATCCCCAATTTACTTGCAAAAGCAACTACATCCCCTTCAAATATAGAAGCATTGTCAGATACAATGGTTTGAGGAATCCCAAATCTGTACACTATATTTTCTAGAAATTTGATAACTGTGCTTAAGTCACAGTTTGCATGGGTTCTGCTTCTACCCATTTGGTGAAATAATCTGTGGCTACAATAATAAAACCATGACCCTTCGAAGAAGGAGGACTAATTTTCCCTATCACATCAATGGCCCAGCCTCTAAAAGGCCAATGTTTTACCACATATTGAAGATCAAAAGTGGGTAAATGTTTCAAAGAACCATGTTTCTGACATTCTTGACATCCTTTGGAAAATTCAATACAATCTTTTATAATTGTTGGCCAGTAAATATTATGCCTTCGAAGTAATCATCTAATTTTAATCCCAGATTGATGGGCACCACATAATCCTTCTTGAATTTGAGCTATAGCTTCGATTCCTTCGAAATTACTTAAACATTCGAGTAGTAATCCATTACTTCCTCTTTTGAACAATTTTCCATTGTACATGATGTAATTGACATATTTCAATCTTATGCTTCTATTGGGCTTCTCATCCAATCTTGAGAGATAATCTATGATTGGTTTTCTCCAATCATTATGAATTTCTACATTTGAGAAGTTAACAAAAGGTAATCTATTCACCAATACAGGCAATAATTTTCTATAAGTAACTTGTTTCATCTCATCTTCAATACTTACTCCAAATCCAGATGCCCGTTGAGCCACATCATTGGCTTCTTCATTAAAACTTCTAGGAATATGTAAGAGGTTTACATCATCAAATTTGGATAAAAACCTATTGTAGTGTCATAATATATCTTTAAAGCACTACTCATACATTTGTATTCTCCATTCATATGGTTTATAACTAACTAAGAATCTCCAAAAATATCTACAAATGTAGCTTTAAGATCTAATAGGGTTTCGAGACCCATTATTAGAGCTTCATACTCAACTTAATTATTAGTGCATTGATTCGAATCAAGTTTAAAGCCATATTTGATTTTAATCTTCTCAGGTGATTCAATAATGAATCCTATGCATGCAACAAATTCTGTTTTTGAACCATCAAACCATAATTTCCATGGACTAATAGTTATATGCCCAATTTCATAATTTCTTTCTGTTTCGAGACAATTTGGGTGGTCAGCCAAAAATTCTGCTAAGGCTTGCCTTTTCACTGCCTTTTGAGGTACATAGAATAAACAGAATTATGATAAAGTAAGAAATCCATTTACCAATTCGATTCCTTAAAATAGGTCGAGTCAACATATACTTAATTAAATCGAACTTAGCAATCACGTAGACCTCAGTGGGAAGAAGATAATATCTTAATTTTATAATTGCAAAATACAAAGATAAACATAGTTTTTTCATAAAGGAATACTTGCATTCGACATGATTTAAGAACCTATTAAGGTAATAAACAGCCTGCTCTTTTTTATTATCATTATCTTGGGCTAACAGGACCCCAATTGATGCTTTTGTTGCTAAAATATACAACTTCATTGGTCTGTCCTTTCTTGGAGGCATTAATACTGGTGGCTTCACCAAATAATCCTTCAAGGCTTGAAAGACAGTCTAGTGTTTATCTTCCCACTTTAACTCTTCATGATCTTTCAATTTCAACAAATGAGAAAAATCAGAGTTTTTCCAGCAGTATTGGAAATGAACCTTTGAATGAAATTAACCTGTCCCAGGAATCTTTGCAATTCCTGTTTGGTCGAGGGGGGTTTACTTTGAATAATTGCTTGAGCTTTATTCTTGTCCACTTGAATTCCCTTCTCATGTACCAAATATCCTAAAAAGTTTCCAATACTAACCACAAAGCACATTTTAATGGATTTAACTTGAGCTTAAAAAATCTCATTCTTTCGAATGCTAATTTCGTATATATGAGGTGATCATCGAACGTTTTAGATTAGACAATTATGTCATCTATATAACATTATAAAAATATTCCAATCATATCATGAAAATAGCATTCATAGCTCTCTGATAAGTAGCTCATACATTTTCTAAACCAAAAGTCATTTGTACCCACTCAAAGGTACCTATACTCCCTGGACATCTAAATGTAGTTTTGTGAATGTCTTCCTCAGCAATACATATTTGATTATATCTCGAGTGACCATCTATCATAGACATTACAGCATTTCCAGCAGATCTATCAATTAATAATTCAACTATCGGCATATGATATTCATCCTTAGGTGTGGCCAAGTTAAGATTTCTATAATCAATACAGACTCTTAATTTACCATTTTTTTTTCATAATTGGAATAACATTTGAAAGTCATTCAACATACCTGGCAGTTCTAATGAAGCATGCCTTGAGCAACTTTTCGATTTCTTCTTTAATCTTTATGGTAACTTCTGGTGTCAACCTTCGAGATTGCTGCTTTACTGCTTTATATCCAATTTTGATAGGCAATTTATGCTCCACTAAGCTTCTTTCGAGTTCTGGTAATTCATCATAATCCCACGCAAAACAGTCTCAAAATTCTTTTAATAACTCGACCAATTTATTTTGGTCACACTTTCCAAGTTTAGAACTCAAATAAGTAGTTCTTTTTTCTTGATCTAATCCCAAATTGATCTCCAATAGAGGATCTTGTGACACTTCTTGTATAGAATTTTCTGGCATCACAGATAATTTTTCCCTGCCAACATCCTTTAACTCTTGTTAATCTTCTTCAAAGACGTAATCTGACCAATTTATGGTCGAATCTTTTCTAATCCTTGATTCTAAATTTGCAATCATTAACTTTTGTAAGACTAGTCGAATGGTCTCTTCTACATCTTCTATTCCTAAAGGTGTGTGAATCATTAAACCACTTTGTCATCATCTAATGGTTCTAAAGAACCAAATGGCATATCAGCCAAAATATCCCAATTCTCTTATGGGGATTCATCTTCTGATTATAAGGTCAATTAGTTTAACATTCTCGTGATATAATTGAGGTTTGACACAGTTAGAACTTGCATGGAAAGGCTGAGTATTAGCCTTCACTGTTTCAATCTCACAATTTTCCTTCACAAGCAACAATTTCTGATGCATTGAAGAACAGACACATCGATTAGCATGAATCCAATCTCTTCCTAATAAGGCATGATAACTAGGACTAGCATCTACCACAAAGAAAGCAGTTTTGGATTTGCTCGAACCTACTATAGTTTCAATAGGTATTACCCCCTTTGGTGTTTTTCTTATCACCAGTCAAGCCTGATATCATAATGTGAGTCTATATCAACTTTGAGTCTTGTTTATTAATTTTTTAAAGTGCTTTGAGTAATAATATTGACAGCAGCACCATTATCAACCGACACTTTGTTTAAAAGGACTCCATTTAAACAAACCTTTATATATAATGGTTTAAGGTGCTTAGTCATTTCGGGCGATGGTTCTTCGAATGAATATACAAAATTACAATCGCTAAAAATGAATTTAAGAAGATTTACATCAGAGATATCTTCAGTAGATGCTTCCATTTTCATTTCTTCATCCATTTGTTGATCCTCTGTTGCTTCGAAGATCTTTGGTAATGTAAATGTGGCAGTGTTAACTTCCATTTGTTTTGGAAATGTGCCAAACTGGATGTGTATACTCTCATTCTTGACAATCTCATCATTGAATTTCATCTCAGTGTTTCCCAAAACTTGAGATTCTACCACTGTCATTACTTCATCCCCTTCATCAATGTTCATGGCCTTTTCCAATTCCATAACCTTGGCCTTAATGATACTCTCTTCAGACATAGTATCATTATCAGCTTTCATATTTTGGTCGAACCTAGGATTAGGCTTCGAAATATCACTGGAATCTCTCTCGATGTCATTTTCCAATTCTCGATTCTGAGTCCGCATGTTGGAAAAATTCCTTCCACATAGTATACTTCCTCTGAAGTCTCCTTTGTTGGGTCCTATTTATCACATGAACCATCTTTTGGTTCTTTTCTTTAGGATGCTGAAGCACACACCATGTATTCTTTTCAACCTAAGGAGGTTTGATCATCATATTTTTGTTTTGAGATCCCTGTTGGTTTATCATATTTTTGATTCTATCATCTTGCATGACAAACCAATTTGTTACCCCTGGTACCAATGTAGGCCCATTTGATTATGATGTCTCACCAACTTTTGGTGATGCATTTGAAGTTTCCATGTTCATCTCGGCTTGTACCACGTTGGCTGGTACTAATTTTGATGGTATAAACTGGACCATGTGATACTTCTTTGGTGCATAAGATATACCTAGCCTTACATATTGCATGTTCCTTGATGGTCGAGCAGAATTACCAGCATAAAGATTCCTCAAAATATTTGCTCTAAAATGAGCCATTGGTCTTGGAGCATACTTTGCTGTTGTTGGTCCAGTATATGTCGAGGCTTGATAAATTGGACCTTTAAACTGTCGTCTCCCAACATTCATGATTGGCTGAAATGGAGGTTTATACGAAGTACTCACCTTCTTTTGTTCGAATGAAGGTTGTTTGTTTGTTTGTTTTTGCATGTTTTAGCCCCAACCCTTTCATCATAGATTTCAGCATATCTTTTTTCCGCAACTAATGCATAAGTTTTTTGCATACTACCATTTAAAAGTAGACAATTCAGGACCTTTCTTTGCTATCTCTTCGAGCCTTTTCTTTTGGTCCTCTGCCTTTGCAATTTCCCTTTCTTTGATTAGAGCTTTAAGGGAAATGTCATGAACATTGATGGACACTTCTTGCACTGCTAGGAATGGATCCTCATCAACCCCCATATGTTTTTCAGGGACTTCAACTTCCCTTTCTTGATCAGATCTTAAATCCTGTCTCGAAAAATAGTACAGTTATTAGTTGAATGAGTCCAAGAATTATGCCATTTGTAGTATTTTTTGCCTCTTAATTCATGCATCATTAGAAGGTAATTTTGTCTCATCAGGCAACTTGATGATTTTTTCTTTTAACAGATGATCAAATATTTCATCTAATTTATAGACATCAAATGGATATTTTTTAAATGATCCTTTAGATTTATATACTTTAGCAGAAACACTTTTCTTCATAAGACTTTTACATGTGAAAGGTTCCTTTCCTATTATTTCTGCAGTATCTATCTCATAATTAGGATCTTTGTAATATGTTTTCAGTGAGGAAGCATTCCTTTCATTTTCTTCTTCCAACAGGGCCTCAAATCTAGAGTCTCGAGCAGTTAATTCAACAAGATCTTTGAACTCTAGTGCATCAAATTTCTTTCGAAGTCTGAATTCAAGACCATTTTGAGCCAATTTAACAAATTCAGGCTCTGGTAGAATGATTTTACACTTTGTTCTAGCCCTCTTAAACCTATTTATGAACTGAGTAGCCTTTTCATCAGGTTTTTGACAACGTCTGGCTAAATCAGTCATAGACACCTCTGGTTCTATCTGAAAAAATTGAGTATGGAAGGATTCTTCCATTTGTCTCCAATTATGGATCGAATTGGGAGCCAAATTGATAAACCATGTGAATGTTGTATCTGTCAATGAACTAGGAAATAAACGAAGTCTAAGATATTCATTGTTTCCTGCATCAACACACTGACTGATGAATTTTGCTACATGTTCAACTATAGTTTGACTCCCATCTCCAGCAAACATAGCAAAGGTAGGGAACTTAAATCCCCTAAGGAATTCAATCCTATCAATCCAGTCAGGATAAGGCTTCCTGTATACTTGAGTTTGTACCCCCCGAGCCATGGGTCCACAAACTTCATGGATTAAATTAATTATGTCATTTCTATCAACCATATTGTCACGCCCCGACGTAGCATAAATATGGAAAGCGTTTAATTTCCTTTATGGACCCGTAGGTCGCGACAGTTTGAAGGATCGATTCCGTCCCAAACGTCGAACAACATAAAACCATTAATCAGAGTAGGGCAACCTGGGCTTATAAAAATTAAATCTCTAACTTATTACATCCTATAGTACAGGGTTTACTAAGGCACAGACCGCCTTGAAAATAAAACAATAACTTACAGTCTATTACAGTCATCCTCAAAACCAAATCAACACATAATCATAAAGCATATAAAAGTAACATCTCTTCTCAGCAACAGATCTTAATTTGCATAATCATAAGGTTCTTCTTGGTTATTACCTGCAAAGCCTGGACACGAATGTCCAGGACGCATCAACGCCGTCAGCTTCAAGAAGCTGGTGAGTATTAAAAACATAGCTTTGAATGTAAAAACATGCCCATTTACCTTTTTCCCATTTCCATTTAAATACCACAAGTTTATATTTATGATAAAGAGCTTGTTTAGAAAACAACCACAACAATAATTAAAAGATAAATTCACACATATGTGACCGTGTATGAGAACAATGCACCATCTCATCTAACCGACTCTTTTCTCTCGACAAAAACCCAACAACCCTCTATCCTACTCCTGGTATCTTTGAAATACTAAGATAGCCACACTTTAGCAACGGGGCGCCAGGGAGTGTCCAGTTTGCCTCACACTTTGGTCCGGGGTACCAGGGAGTGTCCAATGCCTCACACTTTGAATACCCTAACCGCCATGCAAATACCGGGGCAACCCCCACACATGTATCCAGACTCGAGTCATTCAGGGAGTGTCTATAGGCCACACTTTAGCACTTCCATGGGTGCCAGTGAGTGTCCAAGTTCGGCTTCACACACTTTAACGCTTCCATGGGCGTCAGGGAGTGTCCATTTTTGCCACCTTCGCATTTCAAAGACACCCTCATCCTCTTTTTCAACTCCAACCACAATCACATCCACAACCACAACCATAACCACAGCCACAATTACAACCACAACCACAACCACAAACACAACTCAAACTCATACTCTTTCCACACAATCATTACTCTTTTCCACACTATCATTACTCTTTTACACACTACCAACACTCACCATGCATGTACAACTGACTCCACATGAATGTCATCAAACTTTAAACATAAAGGAATTCACAGAATTAAAGAAACAATACGCGTACGGGGATTGAAAATTCGTAATTCATTGCCTTAATCATTTTAAACATAACTAATAGCATTCTAAAAACTGCTACTGAAATCCTCGTTTTCTGTCCAAACGGTGCAGAATCTGAGAAAATTGCATTAGACAAAAAGTGTGTAGAATCGAGTTTTACTTGGGACAACGCGGGCAGAACCTTAAATTTCATTCGTTTTCCTAACAAAAATCTGAAAACAAAATTCTGCTACTGTTAAAATTAAAAGAGAAAATATTAGATTGAATTTCTAATATACTTTTTCTGCTACTGTAATCCTCATTTTCTGCCCAAACGGTGCAAAATCTGAGAAAATTGCATTAGACGAAAAGTGTGCAGAATCGAGTTTTACTTGGGACAACGCGGGCAGAACCTTAAATTTCATTCGTTTTCCTAACAAAAATCTGAAAACAAAATTCTGCTACTGTTAAAATTAACTACCTAAATCAGTAAATAAGGAATGAGTTACATTTTGAGTGAGTTAGTAATACTCACCGTGATGTAGATTGAAGAAGTTGTTGAGAAAGAAATACAAGAATTAAGAATCTCCAATTTCAAGCTTGGCTATGGAGGATTGAGCTCTTCAAATTCTGAAATTATTATCTCTCTATGTGACTCTCTCAAGCTCTCTATGTTAGGAGTGTAGAATGTGTAGTGTGGTTGGGTGTATAAATACTCAAACTCCCACTTAGAAAACATTTGCCTAACATCCCACTCATTCTCCATTAATCTCCACTAATTACAAAGAAAGTGCAGCAATGATGTGTAAATATACACTTGCAATTCATAATGCTCCATTGATAATTGAAAGGGTAGGTGGAGTTGGTGTGGGTCAAGGTGTGTTTGGGAATCAAGCTTATGGCATTAGGACAACACACATACTACAAGCATTTACCAAACAAGGCCTAAGGGAAAACTTTAGCAATAATAATTGGGTATAAAGAAATTTGTCCAATCAGTTACTCCCAAAATTCTGTGGAAGTTTAACACTGCGCGGACAGTTTTAAACCTAAACTAGTATTTTCGTGACACGGTGTTTATCACAAAAATACAGAAAATTCATTTTAACGTTAGAAATAGTTTTCTGATTTTATAAAAATACAGTTTGAGTTTAAAAGAAATCATTCCACCGTCTTGAAATACAGTTTTGAAATTTAACACAGGTATTGCAAGTTTTTATGAAAATTGCATTTTGACCCCAAAAGAAATTTCAATTATGAAATTAGTCAAGAATTAAACTTTGCACATAAGAATTAACATATAAACAGACAATATATATTAAATTTTAAATATGATAATGCAAATGATAATAAAAATTTTAAATATAATAATGCATGAAAATGCAGGTTATTACACCCTTCCCCCCTTAAACAGGATTTCGTCCCCGAAATCAAGACTAACTAGTCATGAAACAACTCCGGGTACTTCTTCCTCATATCAGCTTCAACTTCCCACGAGGCTTCATTCTCGTCATGGTGATTCCACTGAACCTTCACCAACGGGATATCCTTATTCCTCAGCTTCTTGATACTCTGATCCAAAATCTTCACAGGTCTCTCCTTGTAAGAAACGTTATGACTCGTCTCAATGTCGTCATAACTAACCACGTGCGAGGGATCTCGTATGTATTTCCTCAACATACTCACGTGAAACACGTTGTGAACCCCAGACATCTTCGGTGGTAGCGCCAGCTGATAGGCCACTTTCCCGATACGTTCCAAAATCTCAAACGGTCCAATAAAACGCGGAGCTAACTTCCCTCTCTTGAGACCAAAGCGTACTACTCCTCGTGTTGGTGAAACCTTAAGAAGTACGTGATCTCCAACACTAAACTCCAGATCTTTCCGGCGCCGATCAGCATAACTCTTATACCTGCTCTGAGCGGTTCTCATCCTTTCCTTGACCGAGGAAATCTTCTCGTTGGTTTCTCTAACAAAATCCGGTCCCAACAACTCTGTATCACCAACTTCTGCCCAACACAATGGAGAACGACACGGTCGTCCGTACAGTGCCTCGAACGGAGCCATACCGATACTCGCGTGATAACTATTGTTATAGGCAAATTCAACCAAAGGCAAGTGTGTCTCCCAAGATTCTTCAAAATCGATCATACAAGCCCTAAGCATATCCTCCATGATCTGATTAACACGCTCAGTTTGCCCATCTGTCTGAGGGTGAAAAGCAGTACTCATCTTGAGTGAAGTTCCCATAGCTTCTTGCAGACTTTCCCAAAATCCAGAAGTAAAACGTGCGTCACGGTCTGACACAATCGATACAGGTGCACCGTGAAGTCGCACAACTTGTTGTATGTACATCCGGCTCATCTTTTCCACCGGGTATGTCATACTGTAAGCAATAAAATGAGCTGACTTCGTCAATCGATCCACAATTATCCAAATAGCGTCATGATTCTGTTGCGACCGGGGCAATCCTACTACAAAATCCATCGTAATGTGCTCCCACTTCCAACCAGGAATAGGTAGCGGTTGCAACAATCCTGACGGTCTCTGATGTTCGGCCTTGACTTGCTGACACGTCAAACACTTGGATACAAACTCGGCCACATCCTTCTTCATGCCTTCCCACCAGAAATTTCTCTTCAAATCTTTATACATCTTAGTTCCTCCCGGGTGAACTGTATACCTTGATTTATGTGCTTCTTCCAGAATATCTTTTCTCAAATTCCCACAATCTGGTACACATAATCTGTCTCTGCATCGATACCCTCCGTCACTCCCCACCTTCCATTCGGTCGGGTCTTTTTCTGACATTTTTACAAACCATGTCTGAAACTTCTCATCTTCTTTCTGAGCTTCAATAACGCGGTCGATAAGAACAGGCTGTAGGATAAGACATCCAAAAAGTTGTCCTTCTCCTCTTTCAGCACTCTGTACATCGAACTCCACCAACGTCTCCAAAGCTCGCCACTCTCTAACCATTAAGGAGGCGATCGTCTCCCGAGTCTGCCTACTCAAAGCATCAGCGACCACATTAGCTTTACCAGGGTGGTATTCCAACGTGAAGTCGTAATCTTTGATCAACTCCATCCATCTGCGCTGCCTCATGTTCAACTCTTTCTGTGTGAACAAATACTTCAGACTCTTGTGATCGGAGAACAAATCAAACTTCTCACCGTAGAGATAATGTCTCCAAATCTTGAGTGCAAAAACCACTGCTGCCAACTCCAAATCATGAATAGGATAGTTCAACTCATTCGGCTTCAGCTGCCTGGATCCATAGGCTATAACTCTGTCATCTTGCATAAGTACACACCCTAGTCCTTGATATGATGCGTCACTAAAGATAGTGAACTTCTCACCAGGCTTGGGTATTGCTAGTACTGGTGCGGTAGTGAGTCTCTCTTTCAACTCTAGAAAGGCTCGCTCATGCTTCTCTGTCCATTCGAATTTCAAATTCTTCTTTGTCAACCCAGTCAATGGTGCAGCTATCTTGGAGAATCCCTCAACAAATCTCCTGTAATAGCCTGCGAGTCCAAGAAAACTCCGAACTTCTGTAGGGTTGCTTGGCCTAACCCAGTTGGATACAGCATCGGTCTTGGATGAATCCACAGAAATTCCTTGAGATGACACCTTGTGTCCCAAAAATTTCACTTCTTGCAACCAGAACTCACACTTACTGAACTTGGCATACAAGTGGTGGTCCTTAAGCGTCTGCATCGTAATCCGAAGATGTTGCTCGTGTTCTTCTCTTGACTTAGAATAGATCAAAATATCATCAATAAAGACGATGACAAACTGATCTAAATAAGGCTTGAATACTCTGTTCATCAGATCCATAAACACTGCCGGGGCGTTCGTTAATCCAAACGGCATCACCAGAAATTCATAATGACCATATCGGGTTCTGAAAGCAGTCTTAGGTATGTCTTCCTTCCGTACCCTCAACTGATGATACCCCGACCTTAGGTCTATCTTGGAAAATATCGTAGCTCCTTGTAGTTGATCAAATAAATCGTCGATCCGAGGCAAAGGATACTTGTTCTTGACTGTCACTCGATTCAATTCTCTGTAGTCGATACACAGCCTGAGCGTCCCGTCCTTCTTCTTCACAAATAACACCGGTGCTCCCCAAGGCGATGTACTTGGACGTACAAAACCTAGGTTCTCGAGCTCTTGTACTTGTCCCTTTAATTCTAGCAGTTCTGTGGGGGCCATTCTGTAGGGAACCTTGGTAATTGGTACGGTACCCGGTATAAGCTCAATACAGAACTCTATACTTCTCTCGGGCGGTAATCCAGAAATGTCTTGAAATACTTCTTCGAAGTCCTTGACTACAGGTATAGATGATGCTGTCACCTCTGTACTGACGACTTCGATGTTGGCTAAACATCTTGTGAGGAACATATCTCCCGAAGGGTTACATTGAAAATCAAAGGGTTGATTCTCATTGTCGGAGAATGTAATTCTCTTCCTCGCACAATCCAACTTCACTTGATTCTGAGACAGCCAATCCATTCCTAGGATTATGTCAAACTCCTTCATCGATAGGACGATCAACCTTGCAGGGATTTCTTGGTCACCTAATCTTAAGGGACAATCCTTGCACACATGTCCTAAACTGACCGCAGCTCCTATTGGTGATGTAGCCTTCAAAGCTTTCTCTAAGCGATGAGGTAAGATACCCAATCTCCGAATTGTATTAACAGATATGAATGATAGAGCAGCACCCGTATCAAATAATACTCTAACATGGGAGTTAAATAGAGTCAATGTACCTTCCACTGCTTGCTGATCAGGTTGAGCTTCTCCATGATCTCCTTCTTCATATTCAGCTCCATCATATCCCGCGGCATCAGGAATAACAGCATTCAAGCGGGTCTGACTCTGTTGTCCATAAGTTGCTTGCTTAGGGGCAGTGCAGAACCTGCTGATGTGACCTGGTTCACCACAGTTGAAGCAGACTATTCCTGGCTGAGTAGCACGCCTTGGTGCCCTGCAGTCCAGAGCCACATGTCCAGGGTTGCCACAGTTGAAGCACTTTACACCACTACTTCCTTCTCCTACTCGGGGTTGAGTCGGATGGGTAATAGCTTGTGCCTTCTTGCTCCCATCAAAGTTCCTCTTCTGTCCTTGGGTACGATTCATTGGTGGTCTATTCCCAAAATTACCCCTCTGAGGCGGTCGGAATTCGAATTGTTTACGGTATACTCGAGCATCCTCTTCCAGGTCGGTAGCCAGGCCGACTAGTCCTTCAAACGATTTGTCTAGGTGGCCGAGAGTCAGGCGACGAATCTGCGGTGCCAACCCTTGGTTATACTTCCGGATCTTCTTCTCCTCAGTATCAACCATGTGCGGGGCAAACCGTGACAGCCTCTCAAACTGTGTGGTATACTCTTGCACCGTCTTGGTTCCTTGCGTCAGATCCATGAATTCCTTCTCTCTTCTGTGCCTCTCCGTAGCCGGGAAGTACTTCTCCAGAAATCTTCCTTTGAACGCTGTCCACGTCATCCCCATCGCAGCTGTGTTTCCGATAGTGGCTATGACCGAGTCCCACCAATCTGCAGCGGCGTCGGTCAGTTGAAAAGTAGCCAATCTCCTCTTGTCCATCTCGTTGCATTGGACAGCTTCGAACATGCGATCCATCTGTCTTAACCATTGCTCCGCCTTCCAGGGATCCGTGGTACCCGTAAATTGCTCGGGTCTGAGCGCACGGAATCTTTCCAGCAGCTTATCTCCCGTCTGGCGGTCTCGTTGGTTTTCATTCGCATTACTAACCCTCTCGAGACGTCTAATAAAAGCTTCAAATATTCCCGTGGGGTCGGCAGCCTCGGGCGCTCCTTCAATCAGATTTCTGTTCCTCCTTGGTCTTCCAGCCATTCTATGCATGATAGGGGTAGTAGAATGAGAAACATGCATGCAACAGTACTATGACGAAAATTTTCAAAGTAGTATATATCACTATAACACATACTCGTATTATCACATAAGCATACAATAAAATATATATTGAGTACATATAACACGTATTCGAACTAGGGCTGTCTAATAGCAAAGAGGTTGTATTCTTATCCTCTAGACTCTGGTTGTGGGCCATACTGACTTTTCCAAGATTTGACTTAGGAAGTTCGTCAGTGCCTAAGCTATTAATGAGGGCTATGGTATGCTTTAACTCCTTAGAAACTCGGCTACTATATGTCTGTAGGGGCATCATAAGTTATGGTTATCTCGGCTAATCCTAAATGGATATGTCTGAAGGTATATGAAAATTGTTATCATTCTTGTCGATGTGACAAGACAAACGGGTAATCATTTCTATGATAAAACCAACTTAGAATTTTAGTTTCTGAACTAAGGGTAATCCGTACTAAACTAACACTAGAACTTGGTTGTATAGCTTAGTAAAACTTAAGGGTAACCTATGTCACTAATCTATGGCGTGAATAACTGAGCCTGGTCAATCTAGAAAACCTATGGCTCTGATACCACCAAATCCTGTCACGCCCCGACGTAGCATAAATATGGAAAGCGTTTAATTTCCTTTATGGACCCGTAGGTCGCGACAGTTTGAAGGATCGATTCCGTCCCAAACGTCGAACAACATAAAACCATTAATCAGAGTAGGGCAACCTGGGCTTATAAAAATTAAATCTCTAACTTATTACATCCTATAGTACAGGGTTTACTAAGGCACAGACCGCCTTGAAAATAAAACAATAACTTACAGTCTATTACAGTCATCCTCAAAACCAAATCAACACATAATCATAAAGCATATAAAAGTAACATCTCTTCTCAGCAACAGATCTTAATTTGCATAAT
This sequence comes from Hydrangea macrophylla, assembly GCA_033977485.1. Lineage (NCBI taxonomy): Eukaryota > Viridiplantae > Streptophyta > Magnoliopsida > Cornales > Hydrangeaceae > Hydrangea > Hydrangea macrophylla. The sequence continues at coordinate 76,993,839 of CM066984.1, read as the reverse complement.
CATAAGGTTCTTCTTGGTTATTACCTGCAAAGCCTGGACACGAATGTCCAGGACGCATCAACGCCGTCAGCTTCAAGAAGCTGGTGAGTATTAAAAACATAGCTTTGAATGTAAAAACATGCCCATTTACCTTTTTCCCATTTCCATTTAAATACCACAAGTTTATATTTATGATAAAGAGCTTGTTTAGAAAACAACCACAACAATAATTAAAAGATAAATTCACACATATGTGACCGTGTATGAGAACAATGCACCATCTCATCTAACCGACTCTTTTCTCTCGACAAAAACCCAACAACCCTCTATCCTACTCCTGGTATCTTTGAAATACTAAGATAGCCACACTTTAGCAACGGGGCGCCAGGGAGTGTCCAGTTTGCCTCACACTTTGGTCCGGGGTACCAGGGAGTGTCCAATGCCTCACACTTTGAATACCCTAACCGCCATGCAAATACCGGGGCAACCCCCACACATGTATCCAGACTCGAGTCATTCAGGGAGTGTCTATAGGCCACACTTTAGCACTTCCATGGGTGCCAGTGAGTGTCCAAGTTCGGCTTCACACACTTTAACGCTTCCATGGGCGTCAGGGAGTGTCCATTTTTGCCACCTTCGCATTTCAAAGACACCCTCATCCTCTTTTTCAACTCCAACCACAATCACATCCACAACCACAACCATAACCACAGCCACAATTACAACCACAACCACAACCACAAACACAACTCAAACTCATACTCTTTCCACACAATCATTACTCTTTTCCACACTATCATTACTCTTTTACACACTACCAACACTCACCATGCATGTACAACTGACTCCACATGAATGTCATCAAACTTTAAACATAAAGGAATTCACAGAATTAAAGAAACAATACGCGTACGGGGATTGAAAATTCGTAATTCATTGCCTTAATCATTTTAAACATAACTAATAGCATTCTAAAAACTGCTACTGAAATCCTCGTTTTCTGTCCAAACGGTGCAGAATCTGAGAAAATTGCATTAGACAAAAAGTGTGTAGAATCGAGTTTTACTTGGGACAACGCGGGCAGAACCTTAAATTTCATTCGTTTTCCTAACAAAAATCTGAAAACAAAATTCTGCTACTGTTAAAATTAAAAGAGAAAATATTAGATTGAATTTCTAATATACTTTTTCTGCTACTGTAATCCTCATTTTCTGCCCAAACGGTGCAAAATCTGAGAAAATTGCATTAGACGAAAAGTGTGCAGAATCGAGTTTTACTTGGGACAACGCGGGCAGAACCTTAAATTTCATTCGTTTTCCTAACAAAAATCTGAAAACAAAATTCTGCTACTGTTAAAATTAACTACCTAAATCAGTAAATAAGGAATGAGTTACATTTTGAGTGAGTTAGTAATACTCACCGTGATGTAGATTGAAGAAGTTGTTGAGAAAGAAATACAAGAATTAAGAATCTCCAATTTCAAGCTTGGCTATGGAGGATTGAGCTCTTCAAATTCTGAAATTATTATCTCTCTATGTGACTCTCTCAAGCTCTCTATGTTAGGAGTGTAGAATGTGTAGTGTGGTTGGGTGTATAAATACTCAAACTCCCACTTAGAAAACATTTGCCTAACATCCCACTCATTCTCCATTAATCTCCACTAATTACAAAGAAAGTGCAGCAATGATGTGTAAATATACACTTGCAATTCATAATGCTCCATTGATAATTGAAAGGGTAGGTGGAGTTGGTGTGGGTCAAGGTGTGTTTGGGAATCAAGCTTATGGCATTAGGACAACACACATACTACAAGCATTTACCAAACAAGGCCTAAGGGAAAACTTTAGCAATAATAATTGGGTATAAAGAAATTTGTCCAATCAGTTACTCCCAAAATTCTGTGGAAGTTTAACACTGCGCGGACAGTTTTAAACCTAAACTAGTATTTTCGTGACACGGTGTTTATCACAAAAATACAGAAAATTCATTTTAACGTTAGAAATAGTTTTCTGATTTTATAAAAATACAGTTTGAGTTTAAAAGAAATCATTCCACCGTCTTGAAATACAGTTTTGAAATTTAACACAGGTATTGCAAGTTTTTATGAAAATTGCATTTTGACCCCAAAAGAAATTTCAATTATGAAATTAGTCAAGAATTAAACTTTGCACATAAGAATTAACATATAAACAGACAATATATATTAAATTTTAAATATGATAATGCAAATGATAATAAAAATTTTAAATATAATAATGCATGAAAATGCAGGTTATTACACATATTAGGTGGTTGTTGATGACCTGGTTGACCCAAAGGAGGGTTCATTGGTGGTATTGGAGGTGGTTGGGGAATATTATCCATCCTCCTAAGATTTTCATTCCTTTGCCCCACTCCTATTCCAGTAGGGTCTAGTTAGAATATAGGATTGTTATTTAATCTCCTATTTTGGCATATTATGTTTTCTCTAGGCCTAGATTTTTTGATATTCACTGATCTATACATATGATCTTGACCATGTCTTATATGATTTCCTTGCATCCCTTCGAACATTGGAGGAGTAGAATTAGGGACATGCATATAGAAGCTTTCTTGTGAATTAGGCCTAAAAGGAGGCCCATTTGCATGAATCATAGGATTTGGTTGAAATAAGCCATGAGTACAACCCCTTTCATTCTGTCGAACCACAAAAGGATTTTCCACTTGGCATCATTGATGGTGCAAATTGTGGTATGTTGTTGTTAAGGGAAGTGATCAGAGCATTAACATTCTGAATCATGTTTCCAAAATGATCGAATACTGGTGTCAATTGATTCACCAAGTCATGTTGAATTCATGAACCAATATTTCCATTGATTGGATTTGAATTCAAATTTTCAACTCCTACTTCTGGGTTTTCAGTTTACATGATTCCCAGTATTGCTGCTTTGAGGATTTTGATGTGGAGAACCACTATTTTTAGCATTATTAACACCAATATTGGCATTGTCAACAGATCTATTGCTTCGAAGGTTTCTGTTTGTCATCTTTTGACACTTAGGTCCCACCAGGCGTGCCAAAAATGTTTGGTTGGAAAATTTATATAAGTGCGAGCGTGCTAGGCAAGCAAATTGCCAATGTGTGATGTAAAAAGTATCCAAACTGCGCCTCACCAGGGAGATTGTGGTGACGTTCGATGCCTTAACAAGGACTTTAAATGTGTAAAGATATGACTGAAAGAACTTCGAACTAATTAAGGTATAACTACTCCAATGAAAGAACAATAAAGTAAAAGAAAATTGTAAAGTACCAGACTATTTTACTAAGTAAAAATAGACTACAAATCTAACCTTGAAGATAACTTTGAAGGTATACTAATTCAAACTCTAAAAGTAATGATAAAAAGTACAATATTTGTAAAGGATAAAAGTGTATATGTTGATTGATGTTGATTATCCTCCTTCTTGATCACAGACTTCTTCTATTTATAATCATCGAGGCTTCACAATAGTCTTGTTTGAATATTCTCTCTTCTTTTCAAACTGATAACTGCCCATTCACGTTGCGTTGTCTTGAGTTAACACCTATTTTTCAGTTCTTCTTCAATGATCAACACATGTCCCTTGACGGTTCATGTTTTAAACAGAAGGAAATGGAAAAACTGCCAGCAACTGTCCCCACGTTAATCTTCACTAAGTTTAACTGCCATGCCACGTCGAATCCTGCGTGGCACTTCCTAATTGGCTGGATAAATTCATCACAAACAAAACCATCGGATCAAAAGTGCATACATATATCATGCATGTGCATGTAAATATATATATATATATATATTGCCTTATATATGAAGTGATATCAATTTAAATAGAGAAATTGTTACCAAAATAAATAAAATTAATTGTAATTTGATAATTAAATCACATTAAATATCTCTTTCTCTCACATCTCACATTAGCATTACTCATCACAGGAAAAAAATTCCTATATCCCTCACGTCTCTCTCTCTCTCTCTCCCTCTCTTTCCATATCCCACACACCAAATTAGTTTTGAATTTACTCCTACTTTCCAATTCCTCTCTCTCTCTCTCTCTCACACACACACACACACACACACACACACACACTTAATCACTTCCAAACATTAACTATGAAGATACATTTGTGCTAGATTATTTAGGATAGAGTTTATTTTTTTATAGGTTTTTCTTTTTTCTTCCGTGACTCCGATCAAATGACTTTCATTGAACTAATCAAATTGATATAATGAGTGAAAAATCATAGAAAGTTGAAGTTTAGGAAGTTTTGAATAATGGATTTCATAATTCAAGTCTCAAAAAATGTATTCTCACTTGCACTTTTTTAAAATCTAGGAAGCGTATTTGTTATATTCTATTGCCTATCTAGAAAATGGGTTTTTCAATCACTATAGTTGTAAATTTTGCTATCAATTTGATTAGTTCCACTCTTTTTATAGGTCATTTGATTAGTTCTATCAGCTTGAAATAGTTCAAAGGGCTAATTAGTGAAATGAGTAATGCTGCTTCCCAAATATAGGTTAAATAATCACAAAAGTTTTGCTTTCCTTTTTTGATTCTTTTTAAAAGTATAGAAAAAGCCTTTTTTTTTTTCCTTTTTTTTTTCTTTCACTTCGTGCCCTCGGGCACGGGTTATAACTAGTATATATATATATAATCAGGCTTTAAAGCGCATTGGGTATGCAAACTGGGTTTGCGCAATGAGATTTTAAGCCTAAAAAACCGTGGGTTGCCTCATTGACTTGCGTCCCGTCCCCCCGCTCTGCGATTTTTTTAGGTTTAAAACCCAGTGCGCATGCCTAGTATGCTTTAGAGCCGGACTATATATATATATATATTTGATAGCATTTTACCAACATATTTAAAATATTAAAATAGTTACTCATTTGACCACTATTGTTAAAAGTATAATTTTATTTACTTAAAAAGATCTACTTTAGGTTAATTCCAACCCAAAAAAAAAAACTACTTTAGGTTAACAAACACTACTCCAGTAATCAAAATACACTTTTGAACACTCGAAGTATAGATTTTCTGATAGAGATGCTCCTAGCTAAAACTGGAATTGAATGGGAAGAAAAATAAAGAAAAAAGAGGAGACCAAATGAGTAAAACACTACAATCCTGTTTGATAAAACTGAAAATAAGTACTGACTTTTTTATTGAAATTTTTAAACTATTGAATTAGCAGTTATGAAATCCGTATTTCAAGTACTAAAAATACACTACATTCAGTATATATTTTTTTTCAATGAAACATTTTTATTTATAGTTTTCAGTAGGTTTTGGCTGATATCTTTAGTGAAAAGATACATTATCAAACACACTAAAAAAAAAAAGTGCTAAAATTTTTCATTTTCAACACTCAACTGAGTTATTAAACACAACCTAACTCTTTTTTAATTCAATCCACTCGTTTGCATTCAGATAGAGATGGAAAAGTGAGCTAATCTTCCGTCCATATCTCTCATCTTATTCATCCCCATTGAGAGTGTTAAAAGAGGGAGTTATTGTCAAATTTTATAATATATATATATATACATTTATTTTTATTTTTTTTTGCTAAAAAACCAAATTATAACATCACCCTCCAAAATATGGTGCTATAATTTGGCACCGCCCTTTGGCATTGTCAAATTATAATTCCACATTTGGAATTTGGCACTCTATTGGAGCAATGTTTTATGGTGCAATGCTATAATTGGAGGTATTTTTGAGTGCTATACTATATTTTGGTAATTTTTTTTATATAAGAATTTACCATTAGAGTAAATATACTATATAGCTATCATTATTGCCAAAACAAACTTATTATATGTCAGATTAAGACTTATACACATAGTCAGTTTGTTTTGATAATAGTGACAACCTGTACTAAATTATTGGAGTAAGAGTTTAAAACTACAGCAATGCAAAGAGAAGCTCTTACAAACAAGGGCAATTTAAGTTTCAAAAGCACTAGGCGCACAACGATTTATATAACGATTTGTATAAACAAGCAACACAAGGTTGTACCTTGTGCTGAAAAGCCTGCACACCCCTTTTTAGGACACAACTTTTATACAACTTTCACACAAAAGAGAGAGACACATTTTTTAAAAAAATTATGTGAAAGTCGTATAAAAGTTATATCCAAAAAAATTACTCTCGTACAATGATCTTAAAAGTTTGGGCAATGCTAGGGGCACTACCAACTTCCACTAACACTTACTAACACACTCTATCTCTCTCCTAGTGGTACTGCGGGGTCCATTGCGGACCCCACAAGTTTCACTAAGAGAGATAGAGTGTGTTAGGAAGTGTTAGTGGAAGTTGTTAGTGCCCCAAATATTACTCTAAAAGTTTAAACTCTTTCCTCACATTCCTTTCTCCCAAACACAGTCTGCAATAAGAGGGAGGGGGGGGGGGGGGGGGGGGGGAGAGAGAGAGAAAGAGAGGACCCGGACGTCACACGCACCAATTACGACGCTCAGAATACACACGTGGCATGCAATCAGAAAGACCATTTTTGGCGCTGACCTGGCAAAAGACCTGGGGCAGTGGCTATAGTATAGTAGATTTCTCAACCAACTAAAAAAAGGAAATTTTAATGGGCCCTCAGCTCTCAAAGATACATGGACCCCACACCATGTCATCAACACACACAACTGTGGACCCCACTCCCAAAAAAGGAGTACGAACTTCGTTTGGCAACCAAAAATACAATTCCCCTCCAAACACAACCCCACCAAATTTAAATCTCCAGCCCAAAGAGAATCCCCCCTCCCATCAACCTCCTCAAGTCTCGCCACGTGTACCAAACCTTTAGATCTGACCCGTTCATGACACGTGGTTGGTCAGCCGCTCAGGTAACCCCTGAACAATATCTACACCGTCGGATACGATTCACGGGTCCAATCTACGGCTGACAATCAGCCCTACTCATCACCGGGCAGATCTGATTGCCTTTAAGAAGCGGTGGTGAACCTTCGCTTCTCTCACATCATCTAGTGAGAGAAAAAGAGGGTCTCTCCCCAAAACCCTCGTCTACGTTTCACCTCACCTCTCTCTCTCTCTCTCTCCTCTTTTCCTTTCCCTCCTTTTTCATTTTCCTTTCCCTTCTGCAAATTTCCGAGGTCAGTACGTCTCTCCGGCGACGGAATGTGTTCCCGCCACTTTCTGGTCGGAGATTGATCGCCGGAGCCCGATGATCTGAGCTTTTTCGAGCCCCTCGCATGTCATTTTCATGGCATCGGCCGTTTTGGCGAGTCGGAATGAGCCGTACTGGGGCGAAAGCAAGGTTTATAAGAGGAAATACACAAACAACACAACCAATAATCCTAATCTGAGCAAGTTCAACCCTAACCCTAACCCTAGCTCTGACTCTGTTTTTCATAGACAGAGCCATGATTTTCAGGACAAAGCTCGTCTATGGCAACGAAACGAACCGCCACAGCCGAAGATTCCTCCGCCGGCGGCCGCCTTGGAACGCTCGTTGTCGCTGAATCGGAGGGAGATAAGCGTCAATGGCGACAGAGAATGGGGTTATGGAGAGTACGTGAGTTTCAATCTGGCGGAGTATTCGAGAGCAGAGCTGAAGGAGATCAAAAAACGCCTGATCTCGGATCTACAACAGGTCCGATCCCTCCGGGCTCGGATCGAGACCCGAGATGTCGAACCCAGATCCGGTTACCCTGTATCTGGGTTTTCCGGCGGCTATGGAGGAGTTGTTAGACCGGTGACTAGGCCCCCTCCGCTTCAGCTAAGCTACGCGGTGGGCTCTAATGGCGCCACGGAGTTGAGAGAGAAGAGATCACCGAAGGCGAAGAACAAGAAAGTTTCAGGACGCGGCCGTCATTTGGGTTCCGGTAGAGATCCGAAGCTACAGGTGGCCGGGTTGGACTCGCCGGTGGGTAAGGTCGTGTTTGGCATGCTGAGAAGGTGCAAACAGATGTTGACGAAGCTTATGAAGCACAAACACAGTTGGGTTTTCAACACTCCGGTCGATGCAGTTAAATTGGGTCTTCACGATTACCACCAGATCATCAAGAACCCAATGGATCTCGGTACTGTGAAGTCTAAGCTTGATAAGAACGAATATGGGTCGCCCATGGATTTCGCTTCTGATGTGAGATTGACATTCAACAATGCACTGACTTACAATCTGAAAGGTCATGATGTGTACATAATGGCAGACACATTGCTTAAACGCTTCGAAGATATGTTCAATCCAGCGTATAAGAAGTTCGAGGCTGAGCATGATCGCGTGGTAGCCACAGCCGCGGAGAAGACGAACCAAATGGCGCGTTCTGTACAACCCACATTGTCAAATCCAATTTATGTACAACCCACATTGTCGAATCCTCCATTGCTGGAGAGTGGAAACCCGAGATTGAAGCAGAAGCTGCCTAAGCCGAAAGCAAAGGAATTGAACAAGAGGCAAATGAGCTTTGACGAGAAAGCAAAGTTGGGGATAAACTTGCAGAACCTGCCTCAGGAGAAGATGGATCAGTTACTGCAGATTATAAAGAAGAGAAATCCTCGGTTGGCACAGGAGGGAGATGAAATTGAGCTTGACATTGAAGCCCTTGATACCGAGACTCTGTGGGAGCTCGATAGGTTTGCGAATTACCACAAGAGGTCGGTGACAAAGATCGTTAGGCAAGGCCTACCCCTCATAGATAATTCAATCTCAGAGGCACAAGTCAATGAGGTAAATTAAACAATACAATGATTTGGGTTTTTTTTGGTTATTTTCTGATGTTTTAATGTGGGTTAATAATAATGTTTGTTGGGCGTTTCAATGGCAGTTGCCAGTTAATGAGCCAACAATAATGCCTGAAGCAATGGTGCAGAAGGACAAGAAAGTGGATTTTGGGGAGGAAGATGTTGACATTGGGGAGGAGATTCCAATTAGTAATTTCCCTCCGTTGGAGATTGAGAAGGATTATGGCAATGGTAGTAGCAGATCTGGTAGCTCTAGCAGCTCAAGTTCCAGTGGTGGTTCCTCAACTTCTAGTGGTATGGACTCTCTCTAGATTTGTATATAATTGTGTTGAGATTTTTTCGATCTATTTAAGAAGCGTAATAGAATATTCTTTGGGTATATTTACAGATTCAGATTCAGCGAGTTCTTCGGGAAGTGACTCCGATGTTGAATCAAAAGATGATGCCGCCGTGACCGAAAATCATTGATGGGGTTGGAAAGCACTCAGAAGTTTTGAGCTTGAGGTGCAACAAAGTCAATTGGATGAGAAAACAAGTGCAAATTGGTATGAGTGAAATGGGTTGAGACTTGGGTGTTTTGTTTGTTTTACTTGTCATGGTTCATAATTTGGTGGAGAAATTAGGGAAATGGCAGTGGTGGTGGTGGTGGTGTATAGTGGGTGATTCTATTTTGGGGATTAGGTTTGGTTGCAAGTTTGATAGGATAACAATTAGCACATGTAAAGAAAATGACCAGAATATAACATAGTAGGCTGTTTTAGTGTTAGTGTAGTTTGGGGACACAAAACTGCAGAGACAAAAGGAAGGTTTTGGACAATTTTTGTGTGTAGCATACAAAGACCACACATGTTTTCACAGTGGTTAAGCAGCTTAGTTAGGTACATTACATGTACAGTGAAAGAGAGATGGAGAGAGAGATGATCAAAAATGGAAATGCAAGTTGTAGCCTCTCTACCCTTCGATTAATGACAAGAAGTAGCTCTTATGAACTCCTTTTGCAGTTGCTTTTTTTGTTTTTTTTTTTTTGTGCACACGCGCAGACGTGTATGTTTGTTTTAAGCTTTGAAGTGCCACTTCTAATCTAATTTCATTTCACTCAAAAGTGTACAGTAGTTACCCTTAAAAAAAAAAAAGTGTTCAGTAGTACTAAAAACTTTTTTCATTCAAATAGTCAACTGATTCCAATCTGTTCTTCAGACTTGAGAGGGGTACTTGATGTGAAGGTTTTTATTTTGGCAATGTCTCTCTCTCATATGATGTATTGATAATGAAATTGTATACATATCAAATATAATGTGTATGCAAATAGGCCATAATTGTATAAACCAGATGATAGTAAAATTTAGAAGTTGTGCATACCTTCTGTTCTGCCTTCCTCTTCAAAACATGTGTCCTGCAGGAAGTTATTGCCCAATTAAATGATGAGGTGGTCTGGGGATCAAACATATGACCTTGAAAATGATTTTACACTAAAAATGGAGTACTCACTGTATGAAAGTATGAGACTTTTATGCCAGTAACAAGAAAAGGCCATGGGCCATATTAATTGTCACTCTCTTCAAGAAAGAAATGGAAAAAGACAGCGCATTGTACGAGGATCTTGTCATTACGGAGTCTAGAGGGATTCGGATGTTATGTATGCAATGCAGCCTTACCAGGCTCACATGGTACATGCAGTTCACTTTCATACTCGTGACATCAGGTCAAACTAGAGCAATTTTACCATTGTGCCAAGGCCCGTCCTCTCCAGGACTATGCTATATGGAGTCTTCTTAACAGGTTGAAATACTCGTGTCTATGCTCAACACTCGGATGAGGGTATAGGGGATGTGTCCGGCACTTTTGTTGGAGCTACTTGTATATCAGCAACTCTCCTTCCTTACAGAGCAAAGTTCTTCCAAAATAGACCAAATGCTCGTGTTAAAATCTTAATTTACACCCAAAAAAAAAAAGTATTTTCTTTTAGAAACAAGATAAATATTCATGAACTAAGGTTGTTCGACAATTCCACGTTCCTGCACACACGTACTCAGAGTCCATGAAACACATCTCCCAGAAACAAAATGCAAAGGAGAGTTGTTACTCCTAATTCGCATATTAAGAACCATGAAAGAGCAGCAAGTGTAAAAGAAGCACCTGAATTAATTATGAAACTTAGCCTCCCCATATAGGTGAAGCAGCAGAAGAAAATAGCAAAGACTCCAGGGGCCACAAACCTTGTTCAAGCTTCTACTATAACTGACTGAACTAAATTCGATTAAGACGGGGATAGCTGTAGGAGAGAAAATGACGCATGCAGTTAAGACAATTTTGAACCAATATATGATAGTGTGTAAGTAGTACGTACTTTGCAGAATTTGTATCGAAATTATGATATAAACAAGTCGAACATGTGTAATTTGTATTTCAGCATGGAAAATTGCAGATTTGCAATCTATGCTATGATCTAGGTAGCACCGGTGCGGGTGCGAGGGATTCGCCAATTTTTCAAAAAGGGTGAGTGTGCAGTGGGAGTACTTGGATGAAATATGAAAATTTTATTTTTATTTAATAGCATAGACAAATTATTTTTAACTATTAGTGCATTAGTGTATACCCTAGATAATTGCTCTTATTATTTTCTATTCTCTCTTATAAACCCCCAAAGTTTTCAAAATTATATGAAGAACTTGTTTTTTTTCTTTCAAAAGAACGCTACAAAAAAGCCCCAGTCACACTTCAAAAGAACTCAAAGAATCGTACTGGTGGTGCGGCAGCCTGTTTGAAGAGTGAGTGCTTCTTTGGCTAAAAATAATTATGGATATGTGCAAATCGTATTGAATATTACTAGAAATAAAAAAAATATATGATTATGTGATTTTTTTCAAAAAATTGTATGATACTTTTCCGAGGTACCAAGGGAGATGGACTTGATACTTCCATAGACTTGCTCAACAATTGGCATAGAGTTTCTTTTATAAACCCTGAAAACACATATATGATTTTAAGCGCTCAGGATAAACTCAGCACATTTACAGGGGGATTTTACGAGCCATGAATTTTTGTCTAAATTTCTCTCGCGCTAACCAAATGGCTTCTAGCTTATACCAATAGGGAATAGCCCCAAGAAATTTCATACAGGAGACACACACACACACACACACATATAACCATCGACAGTTTAAAATCATTACAGAATGACATCAATTGCAACAAAACCTTACAAGGTTATCTTTTGACAAGAAGGGCAACTTTCCTTCACCATTATCAAATATGAATAAGTTTCTCGGGTTTTTGAGCCTTTTATTGTGATGAACCAGCTATATCATATACGCAATGAACTAATGGGATGATTTTTTAACAACTCTTGCAGCTGCAAGAGTTGACAGCAACTGCAATAAAACCTTACAACCATCGACAGTTTAAAATCGTTACAGAATGACATCAACTGCAACAAAAGCTTACAAGGTTATCTTTTGACATCAAGAGCAACTATACTTTACTATTATCAAATATGAATAAGGTTCTCGGGTTTTCGAGCCTTTTATTGTGATGAACCAGATATATCATATACGTAATGAACTAATGGGATGATTGTTTAACAACTCTTGCAACCTACTGACATCCAAAATCAAATGGGAACAGAGAAGAAGAGAAGGGGTCTAGTGTAGAACACTAGCACCTAGTCACATGTCACAATAATACTGTGTTCATCTACTCATAGTTGCAACATAACCTGCCAAAGAGATTTACTCGTTTGCCTGATTATGGCCTCATACAATGTTTCTACTCTTTTTTTCAGTCACAAAAAGGTCATTACACAGTGGTGGTCCCGCTTAGGTAAAGTATTAGGAGAGAGAGACCGGAGAGACCTATCTTTGACCTTTTTGCACAAAGCAGTTGTTCTAAGACTCAAACCTGTGATCTCTCACTTGTCAATGCAAGCTTTTACCATTGCATCAAACAAAAAATCGTGGCTAGGAGCAATCGTTCTGTATAAAGACAGTGGCTAATGTCAAGACTTCAATCCATATTCTTGAAGCTAGGAGTTATTGTTTAGTCAATGGTAAAAGCTCGGGCTGAAAAGTGAAAAATCACAGGCTTAAATCATCTGAGAGCAGCCACGTTGTGTAAAAAAAATACCGAAGATTGAAATTGTCTTCAATCTGTTTTACCCACTAGCCTACGTGAGCGAGAATGCCAGTAGGTAATGGCCCTTGTTAAGAAAGCCATCTTCTTAGAGTTGAATCCCCAACCTTGTTCTTCTAGTAAAGAACTATCTATACAATTGAATGGAAGCTAGGATTTAGTAGACCAACTACTAAGATTGCTAAGCAATATACAAAAGTTTGGAATGTCTCAGATGGAAGATCAATTAGTGCACACGAGATATTGTTAAGACATGTTCCTGCAATTGATCATTATATAACAATTCTATATTCACTCACAAGTCAAAATAATCAATCAGGATAAGAAGGATAAAATCGCTCAATATATGACCCGAAATGTTAAATGTTGTAGCTAACTTTTGCACAAAATATGAGGCAGAAATAGAGGGAAGATGAAGGAGGTTCTTAAACCTAACAAGCTCCAAGATATGTTCACAAGAATCTAAGGGGCTGTTTGGTAAGGTAAAGAACCGTTTTGTGGTCCATAAGGGAACAAGTTCCACGTAATTCAAGTATTTGGTAAATGTTCATGTCTTGCACAGGAGTCCTTGTCCAGTCTTATATCTGTTAAAACTAGTTCTTTACCATATAGAAAGTGAGACTTAACACTTGACCAAATCCTATTTATGTATTCCTAAACATAACATGTAAAACTCCAAATTCTTTTTGCTTCCTCTATGTAGGATGATCCCAGCTTAGTCCTTACTCTACATTAATGTACCTAATGGTCTTACTCAACCATAGATCATGTCATTCCAAGGACAGAAAGGAACAATGTCTATCAGGCTTTTGATAGAAATTGTGAACTTCACCATCCATTCATTTGAATATATTCACAATTTATGAGCCTCGACTTATGCATAAAATGCTTTCTATATAAACACTTCGGTCCCTTAAACAGTTTAGAATCACATGGATTAGACAGGACTAATGACCTTATATAATCTGATCTCCAAAATCTATCTTACTCAGTTTGCTTTCTTTTCCTTCTTTATATACGATCTAGGAGATTAAAAAATTGTCATTAATTACGGATAATTAACAGAATCCGATTGTCCACACAGCGAGTACTTTGCTATTCCATGGGTCTTTGATCCCCATAGGCCAAGGATTTAGACGTGTAGACTTATCTAACAAACTAAACACAGTTGAAGATGCCGTGTAGGTCATGTCTCTACGTGGTTTATAGGTAAAACTTCGGGGAAAAAAAAACATGTAATAGAAAATCAACATAGTTGAAAAAAAAATAAAAATAAATAAATAAATTTTAACAGAGAGAAGATGAAGGTGGGAGTGGGACTATGACCAGATAAATCAAACTGATCCAATGAAAAAATCAAAAACTTTAAGAGGTTGGCATAACGAAATGAAAAGCTTTAAGCCTTATTATTGGGGGGGGGGGGGGGGGGGGGGGAAGGGTCTTAGTAGTGTAAATAAGAATTCTATTGGATTCAAGACGAGCTCAATCAATATGAGAGCAAACAAAAACCATTTGTTGAAGAGAGAGAGATAGAGATAGAGAGAGAGAGAGAGAGAGAGATTTAGAAGGATGTTTTTCTTCCAAAGAAATGAAATTGTTTTGATTATGAGCTTGAGGCCACTTAGATTTTACTTAAAACCACTGTTTCATGCCAGTGTTAATACGGATTAGACGCATTGTAGATGAAAATCATCAAGTCTCTCAATACCAACAATAGATGTTCTGAATAACAAAATAATTTTATAGAGAAAAAAAATAAATAAATAAAATAAGAATATTGTATGAACATATTATTTGTGTCCAAGAATGAGAATGAATTTGTGCATTTGGTTCTGACTAATAGTCTTGAGTTCCCCAATCAACTAATTTGCATGATAACACTAGATATGTATCTACCTGTGTCTATACACATGTATATATGTATATGTAGAAAGCAAATTCACAAGGTACTGAACTTGTAAAATCAATGATGATAGATCCACGAGAGAGTAAGCAAAAGAGCCAATTTTCTGGGAAAAATACATTGTTATCTAAATCAAGATAGAAAACAAATAGCAAAAATAGAAAGGAAATGGTATATCTATATACCTAATGTTCTGATCAAGTACCAATCTTCAGTGAACAACTGATGAATTTAACCTGAAATAAGAACAGAAGATGAATCAATCATTTTTTCCCCCAGATGCATATACTATACCTAATGACAAATGACTTATAATCAATCAAGATCAATTACCCAGAAGAAAAAAAAACATAATTAAATTCAAGATCATAGAGACTAAAATGAGAGAGAGAGAGAGAGATGGTGTTTAGAATATATTTTGAGAGAGAGTGAAATTGATCTATACTGTATATATAACACAAAACAATTGAAATTTGACTTTGGAGACAACTATTTACTGACATGTGATTTTTACCAAAAAGAAAAGGAGTTGATTTGTGTCCACAGTGACACAGAGAGATGCAAAAATTGAATGAAATTGCAACTCTCTCTCTCTCTCTCTCTTAATGGCAGGTCCAGAGTATATAGATGAGATGACAAGTATTTACTTAAAACACCCAAGTAAATGCATTAAACAACCAATTTAATGCAAGAGTTTCAATGAGAATCTTTTCAGATTATTGATAAAGATGAGCAAATAAATAAATAAATAAAATGGCAGAATGTTTGGTAATGGTAACATGGGCAAGATCAAAGAAGGAATTAAAAAAAAAAAACAGTAAACTTGAGAGATTCTGGTGAAAAAATAAAGTAAATGTAAGGATGTAATAAAGAATTTGCTCAACTTTATGGTTTGGCAATTGAATATCTGGCGTTCACGTCATATTTACATTTGCATATAAAGAATCTATAAATACAGAGCTAATATTTTTGTATTTGTTATGAGATCAAATGAAAATTGAGTCAAAACCCAGAAACCTAAAATCAATGAAATGAAAGATGAGGTTGAAGACATACCAAGTTACCAACCCACTAGCGAGCCTTTTCAAGGCAATTGGCCTCATTTGTTGTGATATGGGGCCCTCTCATTCAAAACACAATAGCTTCTTTTCCCCGAGTAATAAAAAATTAACAATAATACACTCACATCTTCAACACCACCTCTAATCACATCTTATGTTTTAAATGCAAGTACCCAGTGTGCTGTTTAGTTTTTTCACACTTTTCGGTGCACCACTTACATATCATTGGGTACATGCATTTAAAACAATGATGTGGTTGGACTTTGGAGGCGTGATTGGAGATGTGGGTGTATCGTTATTGATATAAAAAAAATAAAAAATAAAAAGAAGAAGAAGAAAAAGAAGTTATGGAATTATGTGTATATTTCACCCACAACTTTCGTACAACTTTTTTTTTCACAACCCACAAAAGTGTATTGAGATAGGAGAGAGATAGGCACACTTTTGTGGGTTGTGAATAAAAAGTTGTGTGAAAAGCAATACTTCGCACAACCTTCACACAACTTTTTGTTCACAATCCAAAAAATGTGTCTATCTCTTTTTCTAATGTCAGTGGACGCTACAGTGACACAGGAAAGATAGATACATTTTTAAAAGTTGCGAACAAAAAGTTGTGTGAAAGTTGTGTGTGAAGTATTCCTCATTAAACAGATATTAATATTTGTATTTGATTTCAGGGTAATACTTGGGACACACCCAAATACACAAATTTTGGAACACAACCCAAGAGATGTGTCTCTCTCTTGTGTCACTGTGGGGTCCATTGACATCACAGGAGAGATATACACATCTTTTGAGTTGTGTCCCAAAAGTTGTCTTTAGATGTGTCCTAATCTTTACTCTTAATTACAAGATTATCATTGCCACATCAGCGTAAGTGAATGAATTTAGGTAACTAAATTTGGTGAACTTGACATTTTCCTGCTTCCTATTCTAACCATTATTTAAGAAAGAGTAATAATAGGTACACCAACAAATAAAGAAAGAAATTAACTAAATCCACACACATTTTCCAAAAGGCTAATATAGTAGGCCATTTTAAAGGGTTGTTTAAGAGCAACTCCAAGAGGATATTTTTTGTGATTTGATGATGATCCTTCAAGCTTGTCCCTAGCCATTCTGGTTAATCTAAGTGGAGTTAGCTTCCCTAGGAGGAGTTAGCTTTGCTCCACCTCCTACTGCACACACACACACACACACACACACACACACACAGAGAGAGAGAGAGAGAGAGAGAGAGAGAGAGAGAGAGAGAGAGAGAGAGAGAGAGAGAGAGAGAGAGAGAGAGGATTGTAGTCATTAAATTGTCATTGCAAGTACATCAATTGTTAAAAACTTAAAACTTACAATGCTACAAATACTAAAATGACTACTCAATTTGCCAACTACGATTGAAATGCATAGTGCCTAAAACACTATTCATGTGGCCAAAATCATAAGAAATGACATTTATCAGCAGATATCAAATAAAGGCTTCAATGAGTATGAAGAGTAAACATTGAAACAAACCATTATTCAATTGGATTGCTTCTTATTTCATAACCAAATATTGACAAATTCCACAACATGCTAGTGGAATGTTTAGGCACCCCTAACAAAGAATGGAGAACTAGCAAAATTCTCCGAGAAAGATGGAAGAACACACCACCCCTAAACTCACACAACAAGCATCATTTAAAAGAACCGTACAACTTCATACATAGCCATGGTGGTAATAGATACTACCCATCCACAACTGTTTCAACACAATCGAACATACTTGTGATGAAACACTGAGAACTACGCGATTAGGGTGTCATTAGCTTGAATGGGTATCGCCTTTTCGCTTTCATATGCTGATTTCATGCCAAAACCACCACCACAGCCACCGCAACCACCGGACTTTGCCATATTTCCACACCCACCGCTGCCGCAGCCACCACAACCACCAGATTTTGCCATATTTCCACACCCACCGCTGCCGCAGCCACCACATCCGCTGGATTTTGCCATATTTCCACACCCACCACCGCAGCCACCACCACCGCCGCAGCCACCACCACAGCCCCCACTCTTCACGTCATTTCCACACCCACCGCCGCCACAACCACCACAACCAGCACTCTTCACGTCATTTCCACACCCACCACCACAGCCCCCACAACCACCACTCTTTACTTCATTTCCGCACCCACCACCACCACATCCACCGCATCCTCCACTCTTTACCACATTGCCACAACCAGAGCCGCATCCTCCACCACCGCAGGCCCCACCCTTTTCTGGTACCCCATTTCCATTAGCAACTCCCACGTTTAACCCCGCCTCCTCTACGGCAGCGGTCAATTTCATAACTTTGCCGTCCTTGTGGCACCCATCAACTACTTGAATTAAATGTTCACTTTCATTCAAATTTTCTCCACTGACCTCATATGCATTACTTCCTTTCTTTCTCAACATATCTGAAAGAATAACGGCCAATGTAATGGCAGGCAAGACCAGCCATTCTTCTTTTACCTAATCAATTTAGAAATGGAAAAGAAAACAATTTAAAAACCCATTAAGTGAGATGGGAAATCATTCAAACTTCATATGAAAGTAAGTAAAATGAACCTTGAAAACTCCAGATTTCAAGTCAAGCAATGCCAGGGCTTTCCCATATGGGTCTTCTGCAGAGAATTCAACTACTGTCATGAAGTCATTTTCATTTCTCCGCTTCTCACAGCGCTTTGGTTCGTATTCCAGCTTTCTACCAGGGAATAACTTTACCTGCACAATTTTTTTTTTAAAAAAAACTATGTATGCTCATGGTTGATAAAAGCTAGTATACTGCTTCAATGGAACCACATGCTCAGACATGGACCTGTATCATAAATTTGCATTAATCTGTTGCTTTCTCTTTAAACTTTAAAGTCTTCTATTTGGATAAAGCCATTGTAAGGCAAATTTTAGAGCCCTTTCTTATAAAGCTTCAAAACTAATTATTTTCAACATTTCAGTTAGAGTAAAGCTATGCTTCCCAAATCCTAATCCCAAATCTCAATCCCAAATGATGTGGCAGTGGGCCTACTGGATTTTGATTGGATGCCAGTGGGCCTACTGCCACATCATTTGCAATGGGAATTTGGGATTAGGATTTGGGAAGCATAGCATTACTCTTTATGAAATGTGTATGATTATAAGTTATAACACAGAATTAACAAGGGATCTTATTCTTCAGAAATAGACACTTACCATCTGAGGCCCTATCAGCTCGAAAAGGTGGCCATCTTTACTAATTTTTTTCTCAAGCTGAAGTGACCATTGTGAATCTATTAAAGACCACTCTGTTCCAACAAACTCTGCGAGAGTAAGTGTTTCACCCGATTTTGTGATGCCAATCACCTCTTTCTTTGAAATATTGTTTTTCCTTCCCTTTGTCTTCTTAAAATCCCTGTAATACATGAACCCGAAAATTTCAGAACTTCTGCTGAAAAAAATAATAGAAACAATTTACATGATGAGCGTACATGCAAGCTAGCTACATAACACCCATTTCCTTTGTGTAGGAAAGATATACACCAAAACAAAATAAACATGGTACTACGGTTTACAAAAGATGTGGCTTTTTAATATGTAGTAGTTTAAAAGCAATCTACTTTCACAAGATATTTAAGGGGCTGCTACAATTGCTAGCTACAATTCTGCTCTCCTTACGTTCTCGCTTCGCTCGTATGATGTATAGCTTTTATCTCCACCCCGCAATCTTTCTAAAGCACTCAAATATCTCATCAATAAAGGTGAAACTTGACTTTGAAAAAGAAGCTGCAAGGGTGCCAAACCTTCCCGTTTTCTCGCTTGTTCACTGATTCCACTTCCACAAACCGGCACAGGCACTAGCTCCGTAACCAGAACTAGAACATGCGTGCCCTCTTTCCCTTGCTCTAGGTCCAATCCCTTAAAGTACTTACCTTCGGATCAATATAAAGGTAGATTGTTTCCGTCTATTCCATAGTCTCACCTTCTTTCCTTTCTTAAACGGATGGACCCTTCCTTCTATTCTTTTTCCATAAGTCAAGCTGGCTAGCCAAAGCTTCTTGAATGACCAACTCTTGCTCGTTCTTTTGGCCCTTTACTTTGAGTTCACCAACCGAACATGAAAGTTCTTCCATTCCTCATGCATTCAATAATAGGTCCGGTTTGGGGCTTTCTACGATACTTAATTGTACGATCCTTTAAAGTCTCCGGTGCTGCTCCTGGCACCGAGGCCGACACAAGACACAACCGCAGCAGTTCGACTAAGAGCATGGTTCCTCCTCCTCACGAAATGGATTTGAAGTTCTTTGCCTCGGGTCAGCGGATGGAACACGGTCAGTGCAGTGGACAGGGTGATATCACGAACTAACAAAGCGGAATGGATAGGGATAGCTCGCTTACTACCTTCTGGTCTCATCCAGCGTCTACAGTGGAGAATTTGTTGTAGCGTGGAGGCAGAAAGAGGAAAAGGAAGAATGTTGCTAGAAACTTCTTCTTAACTAAATCACATTCAAGGACCAGTTTAATAAGATGGGATGATCAATGAATAAAAGTGAAGCGAAAATCTAATTGTATAGTGATTCCAAACTCTTAAATGCATGCATTTGTTGTGGAGGATCCAGCGAGGAGCTTCAAAAACACCACCTAGTAATAACTATCTGAGTTGTATTTTTTTAGCAAAAAAAAAAATCTGAGTTGTATTTGGTCAATTTTCAAAATCGGAAACATCTCAATTGGGACAAGATAATTGGCAAGTTCCACTCTTGACTAACTAAGAAACACGTATACGAATATAGGGACACAGACAAGATAGGACATGATCATATGATGACACAACAAATTCTTCAAAAAAATAGAACAAGGACATGACCAAGACACATCTTAATATTTATATAGTAATTAATATCACACGTGATAAGTAAGAAAACCATAGGATTTAATGATTTACCGTAAAACTAATATATCTAATTATATTTAATAATTTCAAAAGGCCCCCATTATTTCAAATTTCGGGGAAAGTGTATTATAATTTCATAACTGCAAAATTTGTAAGAGCCCGATTACACATTCTACTTAATTTGTCAAAAATTACGAATACTACACTTGATGTCAAGGTATCAAGGTGTGTGTGACGTAAATGTGTCTCACGTGTGTTATGAAAGGGAAAAAAAAAAAGAAAAAGAAAAAGGAAACGGGCTTTGGTGTGTCCAACACATGTCAAGGAGTGTCTGACGTGTCCAGCATGGAAAAGTGTCCCCTATAGGAGTGTCCGTGCTTCCTGATTAAGAAACGCATCCCCATTGAAGCCCTCTATATTACAACTTATTCTCTTTAGGAAATGTGGAAGTAAATATACCTCATTTGGAGGTTGATGATCTCGTTCCCAGCTTCATCAACAATACGTGTCCAACTCTTAGCAAATTGAACCCTTCCAGGAAGTGGGAAGAAACAGGCACTTTTTGAGAATGACCGAGAACGAACCATATCAAGCACATACGGTGCTGGGGTTGGAATAGTAAACGAAATAGCAACTCGTAGAGAAGTTGGTTTGGAGCTCAAACTGCCAGAGCTGGGCTTCAACTCCAACCATTTTTCCACATAAAGATTTGAGACCGGGTTCAGGAAATCCTCAAGAGAGAGAGAATAGGACCCCATTGTTGTGCCTGGCCTTAAGATAGGTAAGTTGGATGGCGAGTGAGAGACAAGTTCAAATAGTAGATGTCCACTGGGCTGACAATGGAAAGAAGCAACCTGTTTTTCCCCAGATTCTGATAAAATACTCAGTCTTCTCTTGGCATTGAAAATCGTATCAGGCTGTGTCTTACTAAATAAGACAGAGAGGCTTCCCTTGTGTCCCTCTGGCAAGTTTCTGACTTCCACAAACTCCAGCAAAACCTGAGAAGAAAATAACATCTAAAATTGAATACAAAAGTTTTTCCATGTAGAAATAATATGAGGATCTGTTTAAATCACTTCCCAAAGGTAGGTTTGTGCCCAAACATGCTTCTAGGACCCAAAACACAAATATCAGACTTGGATTAATTTTAGGAAGCACTTTCCAGCTCCAAAAGCATGTTTTGGTTGAAACAGGTCCAAAGTTGCTTCAGCCAAAATGCGATGCAGGAAACAGATTGGGATTTTAATGAATTTTTCTTGAATTACATCATGCCCTTGTGATTAGAGCTTCTACTTCTGCCCTACGCATAAGTTGCAACCAATCCAAACAGGCCCTAATCCGCAAGTATCCACATTAATCATACGAAGGAAAGAATAGATTGAACTGTAAGAATATGCACTTGAATTTCCTTCAAATAGCTCAAATGAACTATAAATTCTATATGTTCCCAACAAGATACCTTGTTTTAGAAGCATGCTTGACGAAAAATGGTATTGCTGTATCAGATCAAAACAGAAAAGGAAAAGGAAAAGGGAAAAAATGGCTAATTTTAACATCCTATGAGCATTGTTTAAAGAGTCAACAGAATGATATAACCCCCCATGTCAGCAATTCAGGACCAAGACTGAACATCTAATTTGATCCAGTTAGATAACCAAGTGTCACAAAGATCAGGTTTTCTAAAAGCAAGCCACTTGTTTATATTGAAATTTTCAGAAGCCAAAAAAAGAAAATTAAAAATTAAATACTATGCCAATTGACTGGTTTCAAGTTTCTAAGGATATCTCTCTTTCTAAAGAAAACTTACTTATATACTTACGCTGATTTGCAATAAAGAAGTAAAATCAGGAGCAGGCACCAACATGATTTTCAGTTGATAGCCTATACTTCTGTTTTATCAATTATTCAATGTGAACGATGCAAGATTCATTCTTGTGAGATGATTACTTGCTTTACCCAACGGATACTGATACTATAAACCCAGAGTGACTTCAATGAGCATCCGATGTGTTAGAATGCGCCATGATATTATGGTCAAATAGCTCATCATTAAACCATCAATCATTACAAAAAGGCATCCCGGTATCTATCTAGTCCTTTAAAGGTCTCTTTGATTACTAATAGAAAAAAAGAAGGGGACAAAAAAAAGAAAAAGAAAAAAAAAAACAAATTTTGTATTCTGTCAGTGTATCTGGCCCATCTGGGTGTATAAACATAACTTCTTTTGATCATTCAGACACGCCAACTAGTTACGAAATCACATTGATGGCCTCTACTCATGTCCTAGCTCTTTTTGAGAGCTTGATTTGCCTCAATTGTTTGTTGGGGTGAACCACGTAAAACCTAGTGTTCTTGTGTTTGCCTTATCGTCTTAGTTTCTTCTCACAGGTCATGGGATGGGGGTAAATCACTAACACTTTCGTCAATTTTCTCTTGAGATAAGTTTTAACAAAAACTCAAGATCAAAAGAAATGTGAAACCAAGAAGGGAAGGGTGCTTCGAAACTACCTCAACAACCTTCATCTGGGGAAGATGAATATTTGTCTGATACGCATTGGATGCAACTAACTTCTTGGTAACAATGTTAGACACAAAGGGAGTGGTTTCAAGAGGAGTTGGCATATTGCCCCTGTTCATTGCCCCTGCTCTCCAATATCTCGAACCAAATGTGTCCTCCCACTGTTTGGTTGTTCCAGAAAATCCAACATCGAGCTTCTTCCCTTTCGTTCTGTCCGAATCCGTGTCGTCGTGCTCCAATACCTTGCCAAGTAGTCCCACCAGGTCTTTACAGTAAGAAACGGGATGTAACTGGTGAGAGTGCCACATAAGGTCTACGTCGTAAGTCGGAACGCAAAAGCGTTTTATTGATCTCTCCCTGTTTCTCTTAATAAGATGCAAAAACCCTTTATATCTTGCCACTGCTGTTTCAAGAAAGAGATCATTGTTCATGTGGGGTCTGGACACCTGTTGCCAATAAGGATAAGAAGATATGAGTCAAGAGAAATACACTTTTAACAAATTGAGTACAGTTTCCCAATTAGTGGGATATATGATTATGTAGATGGAATGTCTAATCAGCGTGGTTCAAAGCCGCACATGCTCATAATCACAAAAACTATATACATTGTGCTAGATAGACACATCACCGAGTTAACAGAGTTGTGTTACCTACAGGACATAGCTCAATATCGAGCTCTAGTAAAGAATAGAATATAACTTAAAATCGTGTGATTCACTGATATTTTGGTATAAGAAAGGAAAGCAGCATGAAAGCACACTTTTTTTACCTGGTAAAAGAACGGACTCTGTCGTTTAACAGCAGAAACCAGATCATATTTGGTGTACTTTTCAGCTTTGGAAACTTTTTCAGAAATGTTATCCGAGAAAGCTTTAGTCGAGTCAAAGTTGTAAGGTTCATCTGGATACATTTTGTTCCACATTTCTTCAGTTTGCCTTTTTGAAGTCCCTTGAATAGAAGAGACAACATTTCTGTTGTCAAGAACCCTTCCATAAAACTCCTCACAGTCGGACTTGTATCTAACCTAAAATTGAAATCAAGAAACACCGCTCATCAATTTATACTAATACCAAGTGGAGAAAAAAAGAGGGAAAGGGAAAACTATATTTCAGTTGAGAAGGCTACCGGATTGAGCCTGTGACAATGCCAAACCCATTCACAATCAAGAGGAACAACCAGCGGTCCTTCTGTGATCTGGGACTCGGAATGTTTTGCAAGTAAAGGAAGCCAAAAAACATTGTACCTGAGATAGGAATGTCAAAATATTAATTAGAGAATCAAAGAGAAATATTAGTAAAATCAAGTTTCTCCAAAAGTGGAACATACAGAATAACTGCAAAAACCTTTCATTAGCTAGCAGCTTCCGCTGTGGGGGGGGTTGGAATTCTGATATATGTCTGTGTGCGCGGGTGTGTGTGTCTGTGATGTATGTGAGATAGTACATCTCTACTCTTCACCCTTTAGTAATTGGTAACAATTCCCAAGTATCGAACTTTTTTATACCAGTAAATTAAGGACATGGATGTAGGACACAGACACAAAATGATATAGACATGCCAACCTGGAAAAACTTACTGGTCACATATTGGCAAATATCCAAAAGGCAAGAAATGTAAGCCATGTCTCTGAAATTAAAACTCTATAAGCTGACATAAGGTGGATTGATGTCAGTCAAAACTTTCATATGTATGGAAGATTTAATTTAAGAATAACTTCTTTTACAATACATCCGGATGTAAGAAATTAAAATGAAAAAAAAATAAACTTTATCTAGAAAAGGTTAAAAAATAGTGAGCAAATGATCTAATAACTTCTTCTAAAAGTGTCATAAAAGTGGAAGTGTGGAACATGGAAAAGGCTACTCCTTACAAGTATGTGTTTCTTCGCCTATCGATGACCTATGCAAAGGCCTACTTTCCATATCAATGAACTACACAACTTCTTATCTTAAACAGATGACTGGTGTGAAAGATGATGACAGTAATTCCTGATTGTCATCAAAACATCTCCATGAAGTATAATCCAACAAAGACCTACCACAGAATCATAATTTGGATTTTGGACACTGTTTACAATTCTCACACACTCTCTCAATGCAATAATTATCCAGGATTTATAATAACGTGTTGAACTTTAAAACTAGAATAGCAATTACATGTTGAAATTGACTGCAGCTATCATATAACACAAATACATATATAAACACGTTTAATTATATAACCTGCACCACCTGCCCGCCCCCCAACCACATATTAATAAACAGAACGAATCATAAACTAAACCATTTGGTAACGTTGCGGTTTCAGTTTTCTGTTTTTGTTTTCATATTACTGAAAGCGAGTTTGGAAATCATGCCATTTTTCATTTTGAGAAAACGAAAATGATATTGAAGGGGGGGGGGGGGGGGGGGGGGGGGGGGGGGGAGGGGAGAAATTCCAGTTTTCAATTTTAATTTTTATAAAAACAAAAACTAGCTTCCGTTTTCAGAATTTAGAAAAATTGAAATCCCAAAACTACAAAGTTGGGCACATCAAACAATTCAAACTAAATAGTAATTAGAAATTCGTGTATAGATTTACCTATAGATGGACCTTTCTAGAGAAGGACCTTCATAAAGCCAACGGTTTCGATCAACAGCAGCAAGAAATTGTAGCTGCCCTTTGGCCACAGCAACAAGGTCTTCACTTATGACAATCCTCTGAGCCTCAGCCCACTCTAACTCCTGTGTCATCTCCATCTCACCAATTATCACCTAGATACACCTCCCCGAACAACCTAAATACATAAATAAATCTTTAAAAAATATAAATAAATAAATAAAAACTTCCAAAGCAAACATAAACCCGAATAAGTTCACCAGCTAGATTGAACTAACACAACTTTCCCCACTCAACAACTTTTAGCAATTAATATTTTTCCTCAAAAAAATGGAAATTATATCAATAAAAAGGATAAACATCATCAGAAATTTCTTAATTTCCAATATCCACAATCCAGCTTTAAATAAGAAAATCTCCCATACCAAACATAGGCCTGAATAAGTTCACCAGCTAGATTGAACTTAACACAAATTTCCCCCATCCAATCAAATTTTGACAATCAATTTGTTTTGTTTTTTTTTTTTTTTAATTCAGAAATTTACTACATTTTTCACTAAAAAAATTGAAATTAATATCAAGAAAAACGCTAACATCATCAGAAATTTCTTAAAACATAATTAAACATATCTCTGTTAAAAAAACAAAACAAAAAATCCGCATAAACATCCAAACCTTATGTAGTGAACTTCTATATCAATCGACTGATATAACAAAATTGCCACAATACGTATGTAAGAAAACTTGACAATTAAGACTCCAAAGTGAATTAGACTGCCAAACCAAACAAAACATTGAAACACAAGAAACCAATTAAACCACACAAAAAAAAAAAAAAAATTCGTAATTTGGGATGAAATTTAGAGGTCAGAATCACCGATTGATATAAATAAACTGAAAAATACAATCATTACCGGAACGGACTGAATTATAAGGTTACGTGAACTAGTTGATGAAAAGCAAATTAGCTCATCGTTGACATTTCTCTCTCTCTCTCTCTCTCTCTCTCTCTCTCTCTCTCTCTCTCTGTCGCTGTGTGTGTGTGTGTGTGTTTGGTGATTTTTGTGGTGTGTAGGAAATGGGGTGAGTTTGATATTTATAGGGAGCGAAAATATCAAATATCGGAGTACGATATTTTCTTTTCTTGTTTGATTGGGAATTGTAATTTGAAGTACAAGTACAAGTTTTAATTTTTATGTGACCAAATTGCCCTTCACAAGTTACAGATTACCCATAACCACCTAGTCCTCTTTTGAATGGACTTGTTCAAGTTTTCATGTTTTTTTTTCCTGCCATTTTGTGTCCTTATGTGCTTGTTTGTGATTATCTAAAATAAGAGTTGGTTCAGTTCAAATCTAGTTTTTTTTATCTGATTTTTGGAAGAATCAACTGTATGTTAGTTTTGAAATAGAACATGTTTTGAGTAAATTTTGTTTTTTATTAGACTGGACACGGATAGGGGCAGCGATAGGAATTTTGGTCAGGGGAGCCTAAGCTATACGGGACTACCCCCGAGGCGATTTTTTTGGGGTCTACTTATTCATGCAATTTTTTTAGGGTCTACTTATACACAATTGACGATTTTTTTAAATCTATTAAGAATATGAGTCTATTTTGGTGTCTTTCAAAATTCTAAGGGGCCCTATTTTTAAAACTCATAACATTCTTACACTAAAAGTGCAATTTTTAAAATTCTAAGGGTCTTTGCTTTTGAGTTGTATATATATGTATATCAATATATATATGTATATATATATGTAGTTGATGACACAAATTGCGCCTTAAATGGGCCAAATATAAGTTGAGGGGGGCCTAAACATAAAATATTTTTAAAAAAATTAGGATAAAAATTTAATTTTCAAAATCTCAGGGTGGCCTTAGGCTGGCTCCGCCCCTGGACACAGACTCCTATGCAAAAAAATAGACAACTCACCAAACTTATTGATTCTCACAAAAATCAAATAAAAGTGAACTTGAACTGAATTTGGTCATATTTTAAAGCTTTCCAAACATTGCCTAATTGTCCTTAACAATCTTGTTTTGTGTTCAAAATTTGGATTCACTTGTTATGTCCCACATGGTGAATTGTATAATCTCAAATTTGGATATACATACTACTATGTTCTAGCTATATGGTGAATTATTTTCTGTGAACTAGGTATTTTTACCTTTTTGATTGGCCTAAAAATTTGGGTTTAATTGAATGTTATGTTTAGACTCTCATTCAACTTATCAAATGTATATAAGTATTGAAACGCAACGGTGATATCACATCATTAGTTGTAGTGCTCAAAACCATGACACTCAAAAATTTGTTTCGCATATACCCTCTCTCTCTCTTTCTCTCTTTGTGTGTCAATAACACACTAAGCAAAAGTGCACCCTCTGCACATAAGATGAAAATAAAATTGTTTGCTATTTAATTTGTTTATGTGAAGTAAATATTGAATATTTGAATATAATAGTGATACCACGTCAATATCTATACCGTGCTAACACACCTAAATTAACGCAATACTTAGATGGTAGATTTTTCTTACAAATAAATGTTTTGACTTTTGACAATATCTGAATAGTGGTATTTAACTGACTTGCAATACATATCTCACATTGAATCCATATGGGCAGGTGCATTTTTTTCAAAGAAATAAAAATGCTTGATATCCTCAAGAGATTGAAAGATTCAAAGGCACTCTAAATATGCTTCTCCACATTGACGTTGACATTTACATTGCAATTTCCTCGTTTTTTCCTTGCAGTTTTCTCTTATTTTAAACCAAATATTGGCTTGTAACTTGAAATAATACATTCAAGTATTCAACAGCCTTTGTCATAATATATATATATATATATATATATAGGACAAAAAGTCTAGAATTGGCAGCCATTTTTTTTTCTTCTGAAATTAAATTACAATAATAGAAAAGAAAAGAAAAGAAAAGAAGAGAAACTCCGATAAACACAGCTATAAAATTCATATAAATCTGGTAAGAGGTTTTTTGCAATTTTTTTTTTTTATAATAAAAAGTTGCTAGCTTGCATTTACAATCATTTTATCGGAGGAAAAAAAATTCACGTGAAATTCAAGAGCAAAAAAAAAACTTCATGATTAGTGAAACTTAATCAGATCAAGTCCTTATGTTTTAAAAGTTAATGTGAAATGCACATAACTTTTTTACGTGAAATTTCACATAACTAGATCAATTTTTCATAAAAGTTATGTGAATTTCATATAACTTTTATAACGTATAGACTTTTTACTTCACTAAAATTAAAACACGAGTAAAACATAATACTAAAAAAAATCTATTTTAGAGACCTTTTTTCTAAAATTCCACAAAAACAATTATAACAGAGTTGGACATCAATTTCTGCTTCCCTTCATCAATTTCAAGTTAATTATTTTCAATCAACAATCAACAACTTTATATAAAAGAGGCTTATTCTCAATTGAAATTGTCCAATTTGGGTATTTTGGATTTTCAACATCAACAACTTTATATAAAAGAGGCTTATTCTCAATTGAAATTGTCCAATTTGGGTATTTTGGATTTGTGTGAAATGACAATTTTATCTTTATTTTCCTTTTTTGTTCCATTTTTCTTTAATGATTACTTTAAGTTTTTGTCATTTTGTGAGGGTAGGTTAGTCATTTCACCCACAAAACAACATTTATTACTATTAGGTCAACTTTTAAAATTTAATTAATCTAGAAATGATGATTCAATCAACTTTTCAAATCAACAACTTTATATAAAAGAGGCTTATTCTCAATTGAAATTGTCCAATTTGGGTATTTTGGATTTGTTTGAAATGACAATTTTATCTTTATTTTCCTTTTTTGTTCCATTTTTCTTTAATGATTACTTTAAGTTTTTTGTCATTTTGTGAGGGTAGGTTCATTTCACCCACAAAACAACATTTATTACTATTAGGTCAACTTTTAAAATTTAATTAATCTAGAAATGATGATTCAATCAACTTTTCAAATAATAATTACAAATATTTACAATTTGGTTCAACTTTAAAATTAAATTAATCTATAAATGATGTTTCAATCAACTTTTCACCCAATAATTATAATTATTTACAATTTGGTTCAAAAAACCCAAAACTCAACAATTGTAAGTTGCGCCTTGTTTGGCACAACCGCTTTTCGGCTTTGTGGTTTGCGCGTTTTTTTCATTCTTCCCAAACAAGTCTCTAACTTGTTTTGTTTTGTTTTGTGTTTTGTTTGGTTTTGTTTTTATTTTTTTGGGTTTTCCCAAATATACCACTAAGCAAGGCACAACACAGCCTGAACTGGGCTATACTTTGTTTGGTTTATTTTATTTTGTTTGGTTTTGTTTTTCTTTTTATGGTTTTCTCAATCAAAGCACTAACATTTGTTTGTGTGTTTTTTGTATTTTTTTTTTTCTCAAAAAATTTCTTCAATTTAAACCCCCCCCCCCCCCCCCCCCCCCCCCCCAAACTGTGGTTAGGCCCATTTTCACTTTACCCCCCCTTGTACTTCAAAAGTAGACATTTACCCCCTAGTAGCTTTGGAATAAAGTGAAACTGTAAAGATTTCCCTCAAAAATGATGCAAATTCTAAATTTAACCAAAAATATTAACACTTAACCCCCTTTTGTGAGGTTAATTTTGGAACAAAACCCCTATGTGGCGATAACGCTGCCATTTAACCAAACTATCCAAGGCTAATTTTTAGCACCTAGCTCATTTATGAGGCTAATTTTGGGATTAACTGCCTATGTGAAGTTAATTTTGACACTTAAACTCTCCTTCGTGGGGCTAATTTTAACATTAATACCCGTGTGGAGCTGTTTTTAGATAAATTTTTACAGTTTCATTTTAATATGAAACCATAGGAGGGTAAATGTCCACTTTTAAAGTACAGGAGGTAAAGTGAAAATGAGTCTAACCACATGGGGTGAAAGAAAATTAATCCTTAATTTTATACACATACCTTAGAAATTTAATTTTATTACACACATACATAAATTTCATTTACACACACACATAAAATTTAATTTCATCTTTTTTTCCCCTTCTCCCCCTACACATTAATACCTTTTATATTTTCATATTACACAAACACAAGCCAATAAATTTAATTTACACACAACTCCCCATACACACACACCCCTTTAAATTAATTTTTTTTTTTTTTTTTATATTCATGTATTACACATACACATACCTATGAATGTAATTTATAAATTTAACACGTCTTTAAATTACACATACACATAAATTTATTTTTGTATACCCTATAAATTTCATTTTATACTTTCATAGTACCCTATTAATTATATTGTACAATTCGTCGCCCCGCGCCTTGCGCTGGCCCTACCCCTATTTTATATGAGAGAGGCTTAAATGGAATAGTCTTTAAAGATGTCAAATTAATTTGGCCATTTTGGTCTTTTTTATTTCTAATTTGATTATTTGGTAATTTCACATCAATCAATCCACATCAAGTTACTATCCAATAGTAACTTGAGGCTTGTTTGACAAGTCTTCTTTGAGCCTCAAGATATCTTTTTGGTCCTTTTTATTTCTAATTTGATTATTTGGTAATTTCACATCAATCAATCCACATCAAGTTACTATCCAATAGTAACTTGAGGCTTGTTTGACAAGTCTTCTTTGAGCCTCAAGATATCTTTTCAGGGAATCTTTGAATTACCAAACAAGCCTTAGATTATTTTTGTAAATTAATGCTTTATTTGGCAAGGCTTGTTTGCTCCTTAAGGCAACTTTTAAGGAATCTTTCAATTATCAAACAAGACTTAAGTCACTTTTCTAAATAAGCATTAGGTTACTTTTATATGCCCTAATTTGTTGTAAATAACTATAAGTATGAGAGTAATTTAGTAACTTAATGCATTAATCGGGGCGGGGCTGGTTTTAAATGATAGTATTTCATGGATACCAACTCCGCGCCGACTCCTATAGGGTTTTTATATTTCCATACCAAATCCACTCCTACTCCTATTATAACTCCTCCAAACCCGTTCCATTAGGAGCGGGGCGGGGCGGGGCGGAGGTCCAGCGGGGCGGGGTAAATTGCCATCCCTAAAAACGACTTATATATAGGGTTCCTGCAGAGTTAATGCAACTTTTGGGTGAAAATAAAGTTCGATTGATCGAGCTTAGTTCGATCGATCGAAGGTTCGATCGATTGAACTCTGCTCAAGGGCTTGAACTCTTCTGATTTTGACAACTCTGCGCACCGATGGGAGAATGGCTATAACTTTTCACTCGGACCTCGGATTGACCTCCCATTTACGTCCACGCGACCGTAACTCAAAGATCTACATTTTGTATTTCTAGGACAATCTTCCAAATCTGAAGTCTTCATTATCAAAAATGGCGTTTTCCCAGCTGCTTCCATTGTTCTATTCACCAGAATCACTTTTCTTTAGCTTCACTTCATTGATCTATATTCTAATACCTATAAAACAACACAAAAACATACGTTTTAGTACTAACACAATAAAAAGAATATTGTTATTAGAATGCACCTAAATATAGGGACTTTGGGTATAAAAGTATGCATAAAAGACCATATAATATGCTATGAATATGCACTTTTCACTTCGAATCACACCCCCCAACTAGCTCGTTGCTAGTCCCTAGCAATGAAGCGAACTACAGCAATGGTTATTTGAAATCTAAAAAAAATTGAAAACAAAATAAAGCAAAAATTCTAACTCACTTTCGCAGGAATCGCGATTGCATTTAGCTTATGCAACAAGCCTTTAAACCCCTAGGTTCCTCCTAGTGGACGAGTATTGTCTCGTGAGGGTTTGCAGTGAATTTACCCACAAAATTCATATTGATGGTAATGGTTCTCATTTAAATGTTTTCAAGAAATTTTCCTCTCATTTAGCAATATAGTTAAGCTCAACAATCTCATGAAACTCTCTAGTAAGCCATAGCAATGCAACACACACATTACAGTTAATCTATTATCAAAGTCATTAGAATGTTCCATATCTATTAATCTTCAAGTGCATGTGTAAATGGACAACCAAAATACAAAACTTTAATTTCAACGCTCGCATAACCTAAAATGCTATCAAGACGTTCATTTTGACTCAGCTCTCACTAGGATTACACTCTCAAGATGAAATTACTCCGAATTAGGTGTAATAATTATCACTTATGATATGGAAGCTATAAAGAGTAAATGTAAATGGAATCTAATGCTTCTCATATCTAAATAGAAAAACGGAAATTTTATAGTGCACAAAGTCTCATGAATGGATACTTTTCATTAGAAGAGCGAGATAACGTTGAGAACTCTCTCATTACCTTAACTTCAAATCTAATTTACTTAAAATCATCAGGACTTTGAAAAAGAGGTGTTTGGTTAAGAAGAAAGAATTCGTGATATTCAATTGGGACAAAAGATGTGATTGGAATGTCTACTATAACTTTTCAAACTTCCCCACATCTCTAATCTCTCTCTTCTTCTTCTTCTCTTTTTTTTTTCTTTTCTTTTTTCCACACTCTTCTTTTTATTATTATTTATTTTTTCTTTTGTAACAACCATTGACACTTTTTTTCTTTTCATGCTTTTTTTTTTTTTTTTCTTTTTCTCTTTTTTCATCATTTCTTCTTTGCCAACTTTCCCTTATTCACACTACCAATTTTCTTGTCAAGATAACGCATCCCAATCACTCCTAGGTAAAGAACTGAGGCTTGAACTCCCAATTTGGAGTTAGGTATAGACTTTAGGATTGTGAAGACAAGGCAAATATGGTAAGGTTCAAAGGGTGAAATAAAGGAATATCATGGAGGTAGGCCAAAGCTGTATTATGCGTGTATGGTCAAAAGATGGCCTAAATCATCTTCTAAGTTCATGGGATTATTCATTTTAGTAAATTCACGAGCTCTAAAGTTTGGTAAATCCTGAACGTTCTCTTCTAGTGATCAGTCAAAATGAAGAGAATTGAGACTTTCAACGAATTATATGCTTTTCAAAAAGTAAGAGTAATTTTATAAAACCCTCAAAAATAAAAGAATGGCACAAAAGCTCACTTGGGTTATTAGTCTCCACTACAGTCTCTCAAGACACCTAAGCTATGCTTACTAATCCATTTTAGCTAAGTACAAGGTTGTCACAATGTGCTCAAAGTTGTTTGAAGATTAAAAGGCAGAAAACATACTATAACTACGATAGTAAACAAACTACCATTGTATATCACATACTAGTAACATATAAAAAAATAACACTAATGCATCATAACTAACTACATTAACTAAGAGAGAAATATAAGAGCCATTTTATTATCTTTAAAAAAAATAAAAAAAGTTTAAATTTTTTTTACAGTTTTTAATTTACTGAGTCATGTTGCTAAGCAGGTATATTGACATTAAATCATAAAAAGAAAGAAACGAGGCATGCAATGACTTACTCCCCCCAACTAAAACTAAACAGTGTCCTCAATGTTCTAAACTAAGCACATGGACATATATAAAGTAAAGCGAGAGAAGGAAGGATGTTACCTCGAGGCATTAATATCCAATTTTTTTTTAAGTTGCCTGCAAAATCATTAGTAGCAACAAGGAAAAATAGAGAATATGCTACAACTACTCAGTAACTAAATTCGGTTAATCAAGATTTTTATCATAAAGTATTAACTGAAATTTTTGAGGATCTTCCCAATGAAATAATTTAACAGTGAGAAGAACGTTGGGATCCTTAGAAAAATACAACTCCCCCCAACTAATGTCAAGCTCAAGGTCAGAGGAGATGATGCAAAACCTATGGCCTCTAAATTTGTTGGAGACAATTATAAGAGGTATACCACACTTTTTAGGAATTATACTCAAGGAAAGATCTTTGGTGTTGGTATTTCCTATAATGACCTCTATTTTAATACTAAAAACAGGGGAAGGCCATGGTTCGATAAAAGGGGTAGTGTCTAAGTAATGTTCTAATAAAGTTTCATTACCCTCCTCTAGTCCTAGAACAGAATCTATAGAAATATGATCATAAGAATTTAATTTATGTTCTATGCACATGGTTTTGGACTGGACTTGGATAAAGCTATCTATTTGGGCCTCAATGTCAGTATTACTCAAGAAGGTCAAGCAGTCTAGCAGATTATTAGCTTCTTGTTGAAGTTTAAGATCATCTAATGTGGGCCCAATATTTTTCAAGTCTTCTCTCAAAGAATTTTGAAAGATAAAATTTTGCGAAATACATGTGCTAGAATCCTTACCATCCTCTTCCACAACACATTCTACTTGTTCAATCTTAGGGTACACATGATTTTCAAACTTGGGATGAGAGCATTGATTGATAGAGAGGATAGGTGATGGGCAATTTGGAGACACCACCTCTTCGGCCGAAAGAGGTGAGGGTTCATGAATATCACATGAGTCTAAACTAGATTTAGATTTTTCAATTATGTCATCCCTAGGGTCACTATCAAAGGTAGGGATAGAGTCAACATGGGACTCATCCTTTCCTAATTGCGTGCAACCACCTAAACTCGCATTATTTTTTAAATCCTCATTCTCATCCTTGTAACTCTCCTCACTATATATATCATCTATTGAGGTGCTTTGGACAAAGAGATTCTGCAATTTTATCAAGGTAGTGAATGAGTTGATGTTTGGGGTTGTATATTGAGGAGAAGATAGTTCTACAACTTCATGCTCAATGGTTTGGTTTTGGAGTTCAGACATTATTATACACCCGTCATTATCCTCCAATTCCATTCCATTATTAGTGTCTTGAAATTTAGGTTGTAGTGTTGAATGATTGATATAGTCTTCTAAAGGTTGGCTAGCATATGCTTGTTGATATCTAGTTTCTAATTTATCAAGTGCACTATCTAGTCTTTTCATTTCACTAAGCAGCAATTTTAACATACCATTATCCTCAACTTGGTTATTCTCCTCATTATTACTATATGAAGTTTCGCCCCATTGTTGTTGATAATAGTCCCCTTCCCATTGAGTTTGTGGACAAGACTCGCCAAAGGGAAAGTCTTGGTACGTTTGGTAATCGTGGGAACTACTACTATATCCTATATTATTATTTTGGTTATAGCCCCATTGCGGTTGATAGAACTCTCCATATGGAGGTTCTTGATATGTTTGATAATTTGTGGGACTACCACTATTGTTTTCCCATTGTGGTGGTTGGTAGCACTCAGGTTGATAATGCGCATCATAAGTGGGTGCTTGCCAAATTGGGGGATAGTTTTCATTACCGAAGGTGTATCTATACGTGGTGTTTGTGTTGTATGGAAGATAATATGAATAAGACATATTCACTCAAAATTTTTAAACAATAGGAATTTTATTTATTAATTTTTTTATCTTGTGAGAGAAAAAGTCCAAAAGTTTTTTTTTATTTATTTTTTATTTTTTTAATAAAAAGAAGAAAAATGAAAATAACTTAATAAAATCCTAACCTAGTTGCCTTCCCCGGCAACGGCGCCAAAAACTTGACACGACTAAAAATGTGTGCGCTCTTGTGCAACACCCAAGTGTAGGTGATCGTGCAAGTAATATAGTACTGGAAGTCCAGGTCGATCCCACAGGGAAGAAATAGGAAGAATGTCTACTAAGTTATAACGTAAAGAAAAATGAAAATATTAATATACGGGTGGAGATTCTACGAATCCTAATTAATTGAATTAAACTAAATAATAAACTAAGTATATAGAAACATAACTAATTAAATAAATAAACTAAAGGTGTTGGAAATACGAGAATCAACATTGATCCTAACCATCTACCATGCATATTCATTAATGCTCTATGGAGTACATCCCTTTTCAGTATTCCGTATTTTTCTAAAGATAAAGAATCAATAGCCCTTTCATGACCGGAACTACATCATCACAAGTGATTTAAAATACTTAGAAGACGGTTTAAAACAATAGTTAATACTTGCACTCTAAATGGTGTTAGCATTCAAAGTGGTTTTCAAAAGTCATTGAAGAAAATAATTTTAAGGCTTTAAGTTCTAAAAACTGTTATGACAAACTGAGCTTATTGGGACAATTTGATGACAGATTTCTAAAACAAAAAGTCATAGAATACTTAAAAGAATCATCTCAGGAATTAACATGTTCGATCGATCGAAGTGCTCTCGATTGATCGGACATCATCATCCTTCAATCGATCGAAATGCCTTCGATTGCTTGACTATGGCTCTGGTTCGATCGATCGAAGGTATTTCGATCGATCGAGCCCAAGTTTTCTAAAGATTGCATGGCAGAGGCTAAGAATCAATATTTCATCACATATTTCCAACGTCTAAACTATGGAAACATAAATAAACTAGTGCAGAAACAGTAAAACATAACAATCATAACTACTAGATTCATAAACAATCAAATAAGATAAAGGAAAGGAAAAACCTGGAATAAATCTGAAAATAACTTGTAAATAACTTGAATCTTCAATAATATTCAGTATAATAATGAAAAAGAGGAAGAAAAATAAGAATCTAACCTAATCTACTCCTAATCTAACCCTAAAACTACCCTAAAACTGCCATTTTTTGTGTTCTGGAGCGTCCTTCCTTCGTCTGGCGTCAAAACGACTTATATATAGGGTTCCTGCAGAGTTTACGCAACTTTTGGATGAAAATAAAGTTCGATCGATCGAGCTTAGTTCGATCGATCGAAGGTTCGATCGATTGAACTCTGCTCAAGGGCTTGAACTCCTATGATTTTGATAGCTCTGCGCACCGATGGAAGAATGGCCATAACGTTTCACTCGAACCTCAGATTGACCTTCCGTTTGTGGCCACTCGACCGTAACTCAAAGATCTACATTTTGTATTTCTAGAACAATCTTCCAAATCTGAAGTCTTCATTGTCAAAAATGGAATTTTCCCAGCTGCTTTCGTTGTTCTATTCACCAGAATCACTTTCTTTAGCTTCACTTCATTGATCTACATTCTAATACCTATAAAACAATGCAAAAACATACGTTTTAGTATTAACACAATAAAAATAATATTGTTATTAGAATGCACCTAAATGTAGGGACTTTGGGTATAAAAGTATGCATAAAAGACCATATAATATGCTATGAATATGCACTTTTCACCTCGAATCATGATGTGTTGTGCTGATATCCTTAACTTGATTGTGGGTGACGGAATGAAGAACTTAATGAGTCTATATGTAAGGTACGTGACACTATAAGGTATGTGAAGTCCTCTCCAAATAGGGTTGAAACTTTTAAGAAGTGTGTGGAGAAGTAAAAAATTGAGTCGAAAAGTCTTTTTTGCCTAGATGTGCCAACTAGGTGGAACTCTACCTTTAGAATGTTGGAAAGTGCGGTAAAATTTGAAAAGGCATTCGAGAGAATGGAGGATGATGATTCAGAGTACAAAGACTTCTTTAGTGATTCTAGCGGAGGGGGCTCTCCAACCGAGGAAGATTGGGAAAATTGTAGGGCTTTGTCAAAAGTTTTAGACTATTCTATTTGGAAACAAAGCCATTTTCGGGCTCTTTGTATGTGACTTCAAATACTTTCATTGATAAGATTGTTGTGATTCAAAGTACAATTAACCAACTAATGCTAACTCCGAAATATGTGGTTTCTAAAATGGAGAGAAATATGTAAGCTAAGTTTGACAAGTATTGGGGATTGGGGGATAAAATTAATCTCTTGTTGTATGTAACTGAGGTGCTAGATTCAAGGAAAAAATTGTCTTACTTACAGTTTTGCTTTTCTTAGATGTATGAAAATGGTTCAGCTATGGCTTTGAGTGACAAAATGAAGGGTGTATTGACCCTATTGTATGACCTTTATGCTTCAATTGGTTCACCAAGTGGGCAAATTGAAACTCAAACTAGTCCTGGGTCATCGAGTAGGAAAATTGGTGTTGATAGTGATAATCCACATAAGCTTATTGCCTCTTAGTTCCAAAGCTTTTTGGAGGGTAGATTATCTTTGGGATGTAAGAATGAAGTGGACAAGTACTTAGTTTAAAATCCTGAGGGAACAAATGATGAAAAGTTTGACATAATCGCTTGGTGGAAGAACAATTCTAGTAGGTAAAAAGTATTGTCTCAAGTGGCACGGGATGTACTGTCGGTCCCCGCTCAACAGTTGCCTCTGAGTCAGCATATAGTACCGGAGGGAGCATACTAGATCCATTTCGTAGTTCACTCTCCCCTTTAATGGTAGAAACTCTAGTATGTGTGCAAAATTGGCTTCAAATATCAGTACCAACTAACCTTCGCAAATCAATGGACCATATTGAGGAGCTTGAAGAAGCATGTGAATTAGGTAATATTTTTCATTGTTTGACTTCAATTTTGTACCTTATAAAGCTTATGGTGTAGTAAACCAACATTTAACTTATTTGTCCAAAAATGTTGTTTGTAGCAAATTTAGAACCGGAACCAAGTCAGAGATTAAGTAAAAGGAAAAGTTGATTGAAACATTTGGCAAGGTATCATACTTCTTATTGCTATTATTTAAATCTTGAATAAGCACACTAGCAAGGTAGCAAATTCTCATATTTATGGTGTCATTTCTTTTTCTTTTTTTTGGTATTTTCTTGTCCTGGAGAACTTGTGAAGACTGTGAAGTGCTTGGGAAACTTGGTGGCTGGAATTACTAGTTTTTTATAAATTGCTAATAGCTTATTAGTTTTGACTTTTGAATTAGTTGACAAAATTTGAAGACAGTTGCATTTTGGTTGTCAAATATTTGGTTATGACTGTCAACAGATTGTATTTTATTTTGGTGTGCATCTATGTGGATTTACCTTACTGTGTTTTCCTATTTTGCATGTGATGACAAGTTAGCTTAATGTTAATTAATGGTGGTTTGGTGGTTTATTTGCATATTTGTAAATGTCATTTGTGAATGTTATGGTGGTTTGAATGCTTTGAATCAATATAGTTGTGTGAATGATTTGAAATTGGGCCAAGACTAGTTTAAAATTTGAATAAATCCATGTTACAGACTTGAATCTAGGCAGGAGTAGTTTGAAATTTGAATAAAATTCATGTGAAGGACTTGAAAACAGGGCTTGTGTGTTTCGCGGGTTAAACCCGAGACCCGCCCAACTTGAATCGATCTGATCACCTTCACTTTCAATTCACATTCAGTTCAGTAATGGGTGCCCTCTAGCAAACCCAACCATGTTCGGGTTGGGTGATCGTTCAGGGTCAAAATTGACCCCCCCCGACCTGTGAGTAACCCTAACATCATATAAGTTGCAATGTGTGTATGTGTCAAGAGAGTGAGGGAAACTCTCAATCATTTATAAAAATTAGAAAGCAAAGAGAGAGACGACGAGATTATGTAGCTCCGACGCCATTAATTCGTCGTTCCGTCGTCGTTCGTCGTCCAATTCACGAACCAAAGCCATATTCGGATTCGTGGAGGTGAGACAGTTGTTTTTATACCTTTGTTTTACTTTTTGATTGTCATATTTTGGTAGCTCATTCTAATCGGTGACACGCAATTGCCGAAAACTTGTAGGATTTTCTCTGGAGAAGGATTTAGGCAAGAATCGTTAAGGATTTCAGCTTCTTTAGCTTATTTAGGATAGAAATTGTTAGAGGTGAGTTTTCTAACAAAAAATTGATCGTGGTTTAACTTGTGGAATGATTTAAATACAAATAGTGATGATAGATTCATGCTTAGAAGTCATGATAATGATATATTTGTGATAATCATGTCAATTTTGTGAAAAGTTGTCATGCATATGTACTTATGTGCTTATGTGTTTATGTGGTGATCAAAGAACACTGTAAAAATGATTCATTGTTGGGAGTAATAAGGAAGGTGAAGGAGAAGAATATGTTGAAAACGAAAGTCCAAGGAATAGAAGTGACCACGGGGCCAACGGAAGGTCTTTAGTTTGAATGGATCATTGAACCGGTGGTTCGGCGATCACGAATATGAATTATGTGGTTATTTGTAGCATTGCACATGTTTAGCATTCAATTATGTATAGATTGCTCACTAAGTGTAATTCTTAAGAAAATTGTTTTCCTTTTCTGTTGTGGTAAATAAACCACCGCAGCTTCAGAGCAATACTCGGAGAGGAAGTGATGTGCGTTTGGGGAAAGGGTTGAATTCAGCGTACTTGTTTAATTTTGTGTAAAGACTTGTATTATGTTGTAACGGTAGTTTTGGATTCCTATGTCATACTCGTTCCAGAATTTGCATACATTTTTAACAAACATCTGTGGTATCATGTGAAATTATTAATGTTGATTAATAATTGAGATGGAGTTGACTATGAGTCAACGGGGAGGTGTCAGTGACGATACGGGAACTTGGTAAATCATGCTGCATTGGCATGAATAAATGACATTTATGTGATTTAAATGTTATTTGAAATATCTGGTGTTTTGTGAATAGTAACTATACCTGTTTTGAATAAATTCTAGTAAATTTTGATATCATTTAGATCATTTTGAATACTGTGATAAGAACGTGAGTGATACGCTGCAGAAAAAGTAGGTGGTATAGAGATTCCACGGAGATTAGTTTTTGGATCCTTATTTTGGACCCAAATGGGACTTAGTCGAAAACTTTTGTAATTGATAATTTTCACTCGTGAAGTCATATAACGGACGTATGCGACGTTTCGGGGATATAATTAGAAGCTTTGAAAAACTTGTGGGGGAGGTAAACATAATTTCTTAAAGTGTTGCCTATATATAATGGTGGCCTATATATTTTCACAATATCTTGCAAAATCAAAAGAGGGGTTTTGGGGATTTTGGGAGCTTAGAGCTTGCAGACACAAATCGACGACCTTCTGATCGTCAGATTTCAACCAAATTCTAGATTTGAACTCCTCGAGGTAAGAGCTTCATTTTGATATCTCTTAGACCTCATTTGGAAAACTTTTACAAAAAGATAATTTTTAGAAATTTGGAAAAAAATTAGGTAAAACTCGTAGGAATCATCCGAAATCAGAGATCCGACGTTTATTTGGCTACCATGTTAATCCTTCCAAGTTAGGAAGAGATCGTACGAGGTATGAAGTTCTAACCTATGCAATATAGAAAATCTACATGTTTTAGTTTCAATGACGAAATTGTGATCCGGGCAAATTCATGTGTTAATCTTAGGCCCGTTAATTATGCACCCGCTTAAATATGAAAAACATGTCTAACTTTTACGCGAGCACGTTGAGTTGTTTATATGGGTCAAAGGGAAGACTTTTACAATTTCATGTCGGAGTAAGCTTCTCGATGTTTGAAAATATTGTAGCGACGATTACTGTGCATGGTTTATAGACTTGGACTTTCCATGGCACTTAGGGATGCAACGGTTGTAGACTTGGACTAGACGTAGGCATCGCGGTCTAAGACTTGGACTTACCGCTACCGGATGAATGCATGTTTTTCTCCCTAGAGACTATTTGATATGATTTATGAGATTAAAGCATGTTTTTTCATATATGCATATGTTATAATTTGTGCACTCAGCATATAGCTGAGCAATGGAGCTTTACTCCATTGCAGGTGATAAGAAGAAAGGAAAGGAGAAGCGTGAGGAGTGAGGTTGAGGAACGCCGAGGAATCACCTCTTGTTTATACTTTTGTTTTTATTCCAAACGTGTAATGGGATTTGGAAGTTGTAATATGTTGTAATAGAATTTTGGGATAGTTTTGTAGTACATAATTTGTGATCGAACTCCTGTAGTTATGTTTCGTTACATTGCAATACAGTTGTGAATGTGTTGGTTTTGGTTTGGAGTGCCATAGAATGCAAATCTGCACAACTTGGTAATCTGATGGGAAACAGTAGACTAGATCCCTGTTTAGATCTAGACACTGCTTTTATATATTGAAAAATAGTTAGTTGGGTCCCCGACACACTCGACTGGACCACTGATGAAATTGTAGATTTTTAGTTCTGTGATAGAAACAGTTGACTGGATGATGTCAGTCGACTGAAGTTTAGAGGCCCCAGTAGACTGGATCCCGACACAGTCGACTAGATGACTTCTGAGGTTTTCAAGGTCTCTGTATCTTGCATTTCCAGTCGACTGGACCTCTAATCAGTCGACTGGATTGCTATTTTTAACCGAAAATGTTTCTTTAAGTGTTTCAAACGTGCCAAACATTTTATAACTTAAATTTTTATAAATTTTACTTATGTTTTCGCTGCTATTTAACTTTAATGGAATTGGATGAGCCTTGGTGGAGTGCTACGTATCCTATTTTCGCACGCAGCGGAATGGGTCATGACATTTAGTGGTATCAGAGCTATAGGTAACAAAACTTTGGGAATGTTCGACAACAAGTGGAGTGTTGAGTGTTTCGACACATCTTTTAGATTGCATTCATACATTGTAGAGATGTTTGATGCCTATGTATGTTGTTGTACATACATACTTTTGTTGATTGTCAAACATGCGTAGTGTTTATGCATTGGAGTTAACAGGATTGTACAAGCATGAGTGACGATGACCAAGATCTATTGCCACACACTCGACGAATGAATCAAATGACCCAAATGATTGGAAATATGGGAGACATGATACGAAATATAGCAGAGCGATTGCCTCCAACGCCTCCATTTGAGCCAGCACTAGTAACTGTGGTACATGCTCCTGAGAATAGGGGTATGAGACCCGTGTCTAAACAATTTACTAGGAAGAAAATGACAGAGTTTGATGGGACTTCTGACACAACGCTAGCAGAGCATTGGGTTATGGACATAGAAAAAAAATTTCTGATCTATTCCGATGTCCGATAGGGAGAAAATTGAGAATGCAAGTGATGTGCTGAAGGGTGAAGCCCAGAATTGGCGGGTGAATGTTCTGGATCAAGGGGCACCGATAACTTGGGAAAGGTTCAAGGAGGAGTTTAATCGCCGATTCTTTCCATGACCCGTGCACAATGCAAAAAAGAAAGAGTTCGACAATCTTCGACAGGGAGACATGACGGTAACTGAGTATATTTCCAAGTTCAATGCATTGTTAAGATTTAGCAAGGGTTTAGTGCCAGAAGAGGAGGATCGAGCAAGGAAGTTCGAGGAAGGTTTAAGGGAGAATATCCGTTTGAGGGTAGAGACCTATGAGCATTCGACTGTTACAGTAGTATAATAAACGACGCTTGTAGCCAAAAGTGGAATGGAACGGTCGAGAAAAAATAACACGGCAAACAAGGTTATGAGGGTGGTGATCGGAACCAAGGCGGATCTTTCAAAAGATCGTTTGCACGAGGCATTGGTTCTAGTTCTAGTGATTTTCGGAGAACCCCAAGTAACATACCGTTGTGTTCACTTTGTAATAGACCACATGCCGGTTGATGCTTTATGACGAATTTCCAGAACAAAACTCAAGGGATGAACAGTGCTAGTTTGGAACTGAATACGAGGGGCAAATGTTATGATTGCGGGATGGCTGGGCATCAATCCAGGAATTGATCGAGGAATCGTCCTCAGCAAGGAGCTAGTTCTATGGCTTCTAGTGGTTCAAAGCCTAGACAAACTAACGACGAGGGACAATAGATGGAGCAACATCAAGGGAGGTCATTTCAATTGAACCCAGGAGATATGGCTACTTCAGAGACAGTGGTCTCAAGTATGGTGCCTATATGTTCGCACTTAGCATGTATACTTGTTGACTCAAGATCTACGCATTCAGTCGTATCGCATAATCTTGTTGGACATTTAAATGTTAAGTCCGCGCCACTAGGATACGATTACCGTGCCGCTTAGTAAACCAGTGGTAATGTAATACCATGTATTTTCGTTTATACTTTCATACCCTTTTGATATTAATAAGATTCAGTGTGCTTGTCATTTTTTTTCCTGGATATTCATCTTCGAACGATCGACCAATTCTTTTCTTCGATCGATCGAGCCCACTTCGAGTGATCAAAACTCTACTGACCTGAATTATGACGTGTTTCTTTTCTCGTGTGATTGAACCCATCTCAATCGATCGAACCCTGACCGACCTGTTCTCAATCGATCGAACCCTCTTCGATCGATCGAACCCTGTGTTTTCAGTATACGTGTTTTGCCACCTGCACCCTCTCCTCTCCCTATATATATGAAGGAAAAACAGGTTTAAAAATTAATTCAAATGCACAGCGGAAGTATTTAGTTATAAAA
This sequence comes from Hydrangea macrophylla, assembly GCA_033977485.1. Lineage (NCBI taxonomy): Eukaryota > Viridiplantae > Streptophyta > Magnoliopsida > Cornales > Hydrangeaceae > Hydrangea > Hydrangea macrophylla. The sequence continues at coordinate 76,948,947 of CM066984.1, read as the reverse complement.
ACTTATTGGTAGCCCTGGATCTACTACTTGTCAATTCTATATATGCGTACTAACCAGCAGGGACAAGAAATATACCTCAGGTCTTGAACCCAATTCTAATTTTCTTCTTCCTTGGTGATGCAGTAGCCTCCACTAGGTTGTCTTTACCCTTATGTCTCCTGCGGATGCTTCCCGGAGAGACTAGAGATGGTGGGATCTCTAATAGAGAGGAAGGAGAAGGTTTGGGACTCTAAAACAGTATCTGTAGCTTCTGGTTAATAAAAACGACGAACTTCTTTTCCAGAACGCAGCTGCCCTATTTATAGATTCCCAGAACCGACCTAGCGTTCGACAGATCGAAATGTCATCGATCGATCTAACATTCGATCGATCTAACCACCTTCAAGCGATCGAACCTGCCTTGACAAGATCCTCATGTGCCTTTCCAAGTATCCCAGCGGAGCTAAGAGTGGGACCTCCTAGGCTCTTTATTATTGGCTGAGACTAGTAGTTAATTACCATGATCAAACTCTTTGATCAGCAAACTAACCAATAGGTCAGTTATCGTTTACTCTACTATAAAACGATAACTGAACTCCAACGCAAAAGAACATATCCGAAGCGATAACTAGAATTGTATGGTGTACTAATGTCCCTCTATCGTCAGCATTCATAATCATATTCAGGTAGTCGGATAACTGTTACTATCAACCTGAATCATGATTACTTCTTGTATTCCTTAAGTTCCATTCACCTCTCATGATTACCTAACATGTTGATAACTACTTATCAACAAGATTGCAGTTCTCAGTAATTAACTTGGTGACATTCTCAAGGGAATGCTTACTCTTTATTAGAGGGTAGATTCTATCTTGACAATATATGTTCACAACCCTATGAACATGACATACCCAAGATACCCAGGTGTTGATCTTCTATAGACCTCACTGATTGATAAGTCAAAGCAGCCATATCCACAGTCTGTGTTCATAATCGTCTCAAGATTGAGAACCCGTACCTTATAATCATCTACGATATATAAGAACTGTGAGATCAAACTAGGTGAGACGTTGATGACCGTAGACCTTATACCTATTGTGGTGAACCATTTCGATGTGATACTAGGAATGGATTAGTTAGCTCTTAACCAAGCTACGATAGATTGTGAACGGAAAGAAGTTAATTTTCGATCATCGGTGCATGGGAACTTTTGTTTCTAAGGGAGTGGGGTTACACCACCACCGCATTTGATTTCAGATATTCGAGTGGGTAAGTTGTTGAAAAAGGGGTAGCGATTTCTATGTTCAGTGATTGATACTTCGATGATCGAATTAAAAGTAGAAGATATTCCAGTAGTACGAGAGTATCTGGATGTATTTCCAGATGACCTACCAGATGTTCTTATTGAGAGAGAGATTGAGTTTACCATTGAGGTAATGCCAGACTCAAGACATATATCGAAAGCACCATAGAGAATGGCACCAGTGGAATTTGAAGAACTGAAAATTCAACTACAAGAATTACTTGACAAATGTTTCATTCGACCTAGCATATCGCTGTGGGGAGCTCCAGTGTTGTTTGTAAAGAAGAAAGATGGTTCAATGAGAATGCATGTGGACTATCGAGAATTAAACAAGTTGACAATCAAGAACAAGTATCCATTTCCTAGAATTGACGAGCTATTTGACCAACTTCGTGGGGCATAAGTATTTTCAAAGATCGACTTGAGATCGGGCTATCATCAGTTGAAAGTAAAAGCCGAGGACTTAGAGAAGATAGCTTTCAGAACGCGTTATGGACATTTTGAGTTCTTAGTCATGCCATTTGGGGTTACAAATACACCAGCCGCGTTCATGGATCTTATGAATCAAGACTTCAACGATTACTTAGACGATCTTGTGATAGTGTTCATCAATGATATTCTTATCTATTCACCGAGTGAGATGGAACATGAAAATCACTTAAGGTTGATACTTCAGAGATTACGAGAAAAGCAACTGTTTGGTAAATTTAAGAAGTGTGAATTCTGGCAATCTAGCATTACTTTTCTTTGTCACGTGATTGATAAGAATGGGGTTTTAGTTGATCCTCACAAAGTAGCGGCTGTGTGTAATTGACAGAGACCGACATCAGTATCAGAGATTTGAAGTTTCTTAGGCTTAGCGGGATACTACCGCCGTTTTATCGAGAATTTTTTGAAGATTTCATTACCTATGACAAAGTTGATGAGAAAAGGTGTTACGTTTGAATAGAGCCAAGAATGTGAAGACATTTTTCAAGAGTTGAAGTCACGGTTGACAAGAGCACCTATCTTGATGATTCCATCCAGAATTGAAGGGTTTGTGATCTATAGTGATGCATCGCATCAGGGTTTAGGACGTGTACTTATGCAAGGTGGCAAGGTGATTGCCTATGCTTCAAGACAGTTAAAGACACATGAGATAAACTATCCGATTCATGATCTTGAATTAGCCGCGGTAATCTATGCTTTGAAGATTTGGAGACACTACTTGTATGACGAGAAATATGATATCTTCATAGACACAAGAGCTTGAAGTACCTATTCACGCAAAGAGATTTGAACATGAGACAGAGGAGATGGCTAGAATTGATGAAGGATTACGATCTTTCGATAGAGTATTATCTGGATAAGGCTAATGTAGTAGCCGATGCGTTAAGCCGGAAGACGACAAAGAACTTAGCCGACGAGCTAACCAAGCAAAAGGAATTAGTCAAAGAAATGGAACGTTTGGAACTATATGTGATTCCAGAAATGAATGGTGGTTTGATGATGGCAATCATAACTCACCCGGATATTATTGATGAGATCAAGACGAAACAATTCAAAGGCCACTACTTGTGTAAAATGAGAGATGAGATACCTTTGGGAAAACGACCTGAATTTATCTTAGAACAAGGGGTTTTGATGCTTGGGAATCGTTTATGTGTACCGAATATGAAAGACTTGAAATAGAGACTTTTAGAGGAGGCACATTGTACTAAATATTCATTTCATCCGGGAAGCAACAAGATGTACCGAAACTTGCGAGAAAACTTTTGGTGGTGATGTATGAAGCGGGAAGTCACTAAGTTTGTTTCAGAGTGTTCGGCATGTTAGCAAGTTAAGGCAGAAAGACAAGTACCTACAGGGTTGCTATAGCCATTACTAGTGTTAGAGTGGAAATGGGATGACATGACGATGGATTTGTTTCCAAATTTCCACGATCATTCGATAAGAATGATAAGATTTGGGTTATAGTTAATAGATTGACAAAATCAGCGCATTTCCTACCGATCAAGACGACTGAACCTTCAAGGTTGGCAGAATTGTATGTAAAAGAGATTGTAAGACTACATGGGGTTCCAGCAGTGATTATATCATATCGTGATAGTAGTATTACATCGAGTTTTTGGGAAGTCTACAAGAAGCTATAGGTACTAAACTAAGTTTCAATACTGCATTTCATCCTCAGACCGACAGATAGTCAGAGCGTATGATTCAGACATTATAGGATATGCTTCGATTTTGTGTGCTAGACTTTGGGAAGGATTGGGAAAAACATCTACCATTGATTGAATTTGCTTATAACAATGGATTGCAGTCAAGTACCGAAAAAAATGGCACTGTAAGAAGCATTGTATGGGCGTAAGTGTCGATTGCCGAATTGTTGGACCGAGGTTGGGGAAAGATAATTGTTAGGACCTGAGATAATGCAGTCGACTACTAAGAAGTTAAAGCTAATCCAGGAGCGACTTAGGGCAGCTCAAAGTTGTTATAAGAGCTATGCGGACTCTAAGCGACGACCGATGGTATTTGAAGTAGGAGAATTTGTATACTTGAGGGTATTGCCTTCGAAAGGCATTGTAAGATTCGGAAAGAGGGGAAAGCTTAATCTGATATTTATAGGACCGTTTGAGATTCTAGAGAGAGTAGGACCAGTGGCTTACCGATTAGCCTTATCATCTAAGTTAGAGCATGTGCACAACGTATTCCATATGTCAATGTTGAGACAGTGTATAACAAACGTGAACAAGATCATTGCACTAGAACCGTTGCAAATCCAAGAGGATCTGACCTATATAGAGCATCCAGTAGAAATCTTGGATTAGAAAGAGCAAGTATTGAGAACAAAGACAATTCAGATGGTGAAAGTATTGTGGCATAATCACACTGTCGAGGAAGCTACGTGGGAGAGCGAGGAGGAAATGAGGAATGAATACCCGCATTTGTTCGGCGTATGAGGTATAAGTTTGGGAACAAACTTCCTTTTTCGGAGGGGAGAGTTGTCACACCCGTTCCAGAATTTGCATACATTTTTAACAAACATTTGTGGTATCGTGTGAAATTATTAATATTGATTAATAATTGAAATGAAGTTGATTGTGAGTCAACGGGGAGGTGTCAGTGAAGACACGGGAACTTGGTAAATCATGTTGCATTGGCATGAATAAATGACATTTATTTGATTTAAATGTTATTTGAAATATATGGTGCTTTGTGAATAGTAATTATACCTGTTTTGTATAATTTCTGGTAAATTTTGATATCGTTTAGATCATTTTGAATACTGTGGTAAGAACTTGAGTGATACACTGCATAAAAAGTAGGTGGTATAGAGATTCCACAGAGATTAGTTTCCTTATTTTGGACCCAAATAGGAGTTAGTCGAAAACTTTTGTAATTGATAATTTTCACTCGTGAAGTCATATAACAGACCTATGCGACGTTTCAGGAGATAATAAGAAGTTTTGAAAAACTCGTGGAGAGGTAAACATAATTTCTGAAAGTGTTTTGCCTATACATAATGGTGGCCAAGATATTTTCACAATATCTTGCAAAATCAAAAGAGGGGTTTTGAGGATTTTGGGAGCTTAGAGCTAGCAGACACAAATCAACGACCTTCCGATTGTCATATTTCAACCAAATTCTAGATTTGAACTCCTCAAGGTAAGAGCTTCATTTTGATACCTCTTAGGCCTCGTTTGGAAAACTTTTATGAAAAGCTAATTTCTATAAATTTGGGAAAAATTAGGTAAAACGCGTAAGAATCATCTGAAATCGGAGATCCGATGTTTATTTGGCTACCTTGTTAATCCTTCCAAGTTAGGAAGAAATCGCATGAGCTATAACGTTCTAACCTATGAAATATAGGAAATATACATGTTTTAGTTTCGATGGTGAAATTTTGATCCGAGCACAATTCATGTGTTAATCTTAGGCCTGTTAATTATGCATGCGCTTAAATATGAAAAACATGTCTAACTTTTACGCGAGCACGTTGAGTTGTTTATGTGGGTCAAAGGGGGGACTTTTACAATTTCATGCCGGAGTAAGCTTCTCGATGTTTGAGAATATTTGTGTGACGACTACTGCGCATGTTTATAGACTTGGACTTGCCATGGCACTTGGAGATGCAACGGTTGTAGACTTGGACTAGACGTAGGCATCGCGGTTTAAGACTTGGACTTGCCGCTATCGGATGAATGCGTGTTTTTCTCCCTAGAGACTATTTGATGTGATTTATGAGATTAAAGCATGTTTTGTCATATATGCATATGTTCGAATTTGTGCACTCAGCATATAGATGAGCAGTGGAGCTTTACTTCATTGCAAGTGATAAGAAGAAAGGAAAAAAGAAGCGTGAGGAGTGAGATCGAGGAACACCGGGGGATCACCTCTTGTTTATTCTTTTGTTTTTATTCTGAACATGTAATAGGATTTGGAAATTGTAATATGTTGTAATAGAATTTTGGGATAGTTTCGTAGTACTTAATTTGTGATCGAACTCCTATAGTTATGTTTCGGTACGTTGCAATACAATTGTGAATGTGTTGGTTTTGATTTGGAGAGCCATAGAATGCAAATCTGCACAACTTGGTAATCTGATGGGAAACAGTCGACTGGGTCCCTGTTTAGATCTAGACACTATTTTTATATATTAAAAAATAGTTGACTGGGTCCCGGACACAGTCGACTAGACCACCGATGAAATTATAGATTTTTGGTTCTGTGATAGAAACAGTTGACTGGATGATGTCAGTCGGCTGAAAGTTTAGAGGCCCCAGTCGACTGGATCCCGACACAGTCGACTGGATGACTTCTGAGGTTTTTAAGGTCTCTGTATCTTTCATTTCCAGTCGACCAGACCTCTAATCAGTCGACTGGATTGTTGTTTTCAACCAAAAATGTTTCTTTGTGTTTTAAACGTGCCAAACTTTTTATAACTCAAATTTTTATAGATTTTACTTATGTTTCCGCTCATATTTAAGTTTAATGGAATTGGATGAGTCTTGGTGGCGTGCCACGTGTCTTATTTTTGCGTGTAGCGAGATGGATTATGACATCCTATGACTGATGTTAGTAATGAATTTTGGAGTTGGTCTTTGAGGATCTTGTGTACCCTTATGATGTAGATATGGGTGGTATATGTGGGATGAGTTTGTGGGCCATTCTGGCAAGTTCGGATTGGTGTCGCAAGAGTCTCGGACAAGTTCTAGTTGTAATTAAGTTGTTTCCAAAGTTTATGAACTTTCTCCCAATAATTTTCTATGCCTGCGCAGGTTTGATAACATTTGGGGCTAATGGGTTGATATGGTTCAATTGTAGTTGTAATGGGGTTAAGTGCATGTTTAAAATGATGCTTTAAATGTTGGGAGGAACTTAGATATGTGTTTGAAATAGTTTCTTAATGTTCTATGAAGTTTGGTTGTGTTTGGTTATGATTTGGGCTTGTAAAAATAGGTTTTTAGCAGCAGAAATGCATTCTGCAGAACCCATATCGATCCAAGTTTAAGGGCAGAACGATCCGGACTTATGGAGGGACATTCTACTGAAAAATTGCAAATCGGATCGATTCAGGTATAAAAGGCGGATCGATCCGCATACAAAATTTCAGGTAGTCAACTTTTACGGAAACATGCATAACTCTTTTTAGAAAACTCGGATTCGCGAGCCGTTTTTGTTGCGTTGGAACCAGGACTCAAAGATCTATATTTTCGTATAAAATTTAACCATATTTTCTAAATTACCATTTTATCCTTGGAGTTGCTTTGTCCTAAAAGAATCCTTTTATGATGTCAAAACCATGTTTTATTTGCTAAATAGTATATTTTGGGCACCTATAGCCTTGTTACACGTGTCCTAATCCACCGGGGCGGGTTGGGGTGTGATAAACTATATAAAAATGTTGGTTAGGACAGGATAAGTCATGATCGAATAGGATTATTTATTGGATAAGCTTTAATTCCGTTCTACGTTTGGCTGGATGTCAGACAAAAGTTTCAGATATTATTGTATGTTTATATTATTTACTATTCCAAACTTAAATTTTTTTACTATATTTTTTGAAATATTATGTTCTATGTTTAGAGTATAATTTTATGTTTGAAATGTAAATTTTAGGATTTTCATAAGTTATTTCATGTTTTAGATATTTTTTTTTTCAATTTCAATTTTATGATTTTTATGAATATATTATTATACTTAGTAATTAATTTATAGTACAAAATATTGTTTCAATCATTTTTCTTATCCCACTGCTCCTTATCTGGCCATGTCCCACTACCCGTGTTGTATAATTTTATCTTTTGAATTCGGATAAAAGGGGAGTTTTGGATATATTAATCTGCCATATAGGTTGCGCCAAGCGCATGACAAGATTAGGCTTATCGTCCTCTTATGCTACGAAACAAACACGGTCTCTACGTTTGCAATTCACGGGTATCACCTAGGCTTAGACAATATATTTAGGTTATAATCCGTAAATCCATGATTTCAAGGTCGTCTTGACAATTTGAGGATTCTAGGTGAATACTTAAAGATGGGGCCTCTAAAAATGGTCGTCTTGAAATCACTCGAGGTTTAGAGGCACAGCCCCGAGATGAAAGAATTTGGGTCTGTTTACACATATTTACGGGTAGAATTTTCTGCAATAGAAATATTACAGACTTCTAGTTTTGCTCTGGGATTTTTTTTATTTTTTGTTGTTGCCATTTTGAGAGTTAAAGAGGTTTAGTGGTTGTAGTCTTTATTGCATAACATAAATTTTGATCTTCTTCTCCCCTAGCCCTTTTGTAATTCCATGCTTGTTCATATTATCACTTTTTCCTCTAGATTAAAGGGGATATCGTTTAATATAGTATACATTGGACTAATATAAAATAATTTGAGTTGGACTAAATTGGGATGTGAGAAAAAAAGTGCAGGGCAAATATTAGACTGGAGTCTGGATTACAATTTGTCGTAAACTAAATCTAAACATTTTTGTTTTCAATATTTGGGCGGACTTGAATACAATGAGACCTATATATTACATATGAACATTTTATTCTATGCCCTATTCAACATTTTTGGGGCCTTCTTATAAGTAAAAATTGACAAAATTTGAGAGCCCTAGGTAATCGCCTATCCCACCTACCCCCAGGGTTGGCCTTGCATGATTTACTTGATAAGCTACTCTCAAGGGAAAAGCCATGCCTCCATTTCTCAGGGGCACACACTTGCATTGGAGTTTGGATGTTTGGGGCAGTGCCTCTGACCCATTTTTAAAAAATAAAAATAAAAATAAGGGTTTAGGACAACACCTTCGACCCATTTTTTAAAAAATAAAATAAATATAGTATACGTTTGGCCTTCAAAAAATGTGTGGTTGTTTTGTGAGTTTCACATATAGTGGATTGAGGGTTAATGAATACTCAAAGACAAAACAAATCTATCTGTAACTCTTTAAAAAAAAAAAAACTTGTATTCTATTAGAAGAAAAATTGGATTCATAGGCTTTATTTCTTTTCTTTTTATTACTACTTTCACTTTCACCTACAAAAGTATTTTTTTTCCTAATAGCAAAAATAAATAAATCAATAAATGCAAGTTTTTTTTTAAAAGAGTTACAGATAGATTTGTTTGTCTATGATTATTTATTAACCCTCAACCCACTATATGTGAAACTCACAGAACAACTACACATTCAATAATATTTAAATTAAATAATAATAAATAAATAAATAAACTTGAAACATAACCGTGATATAAAGGAAGGAAAATGACCAACAACCTTCAAAAATATTTAATTAATTTTTCAACGTATTCTATTTTTCTTACCGTTTTACTTAGTAGCCAAACAAAGAAAGGGTTTTCTTTTCTTTTTCCCTAACTAAATCCAAGAACCAAACAAAGTTTACAAATAGGATGTCTCGGGGGGGACAACTGACCATGTCAAAGCCTACATTGATCCACCCCTGCTTGCTCTGTAGAGATCATCGAGACTTATTAGATACGCTGAGGGTTACGAACCCAATAGGTTTGTTCCCGGTGAGTAATTGGGTTCCTTTTTGTGTTTTTTTTTTTTTTTGGGAGGGGGTGGGGGGGTGGGTGTTTCTTTTCCTTTTGATGACACAAAAGACACTATTTTCTTCCTTAAAAATTAAAGGCATAGGATTGAGGAAAATACAAAAGGTGTAAAGCATTTTAGTCCGGCAAAACACACCCACCGCCAGTGCTCATTCCGGGGCTCTCTCTCCATGGGAGAGCCCTTGGCTCTTTTCTCTTTCTTTGAATAATTTCTCTCTATATATATGAGAGGTGGTTTCCCTCTTCATGGGGTCTCTCTCTCTCTCTCTCTCTCTCTCTCTCTCTCTCTCTCTCTCTATGAGAGTTTTTATTTTTTGTTTTGGGTGTTTTGGGTTCTCACTCTAGATCTCTTCATTTCTTTGTGTTTGGGTTAGATCCGGTTACTCCTCTTCACAGATGCCATTTTATTTCTTCAAATCTGGTGTCTACTCATGTAGATTTGGCGCGACATCCATAAGATTTGACGATTTTTTTATTAGATCTGGCTTTTTAAGTTTTGGGGCTACTTACGTGGATTTGGAAGCTTCCTCTCTCAGGTGACTCAGTCTTGAGTTGCACCACAGACGATTTTATCAGTGATTGGAGGAATTTGTAGTGCAACATAGAATTTGTGTGATTGCATTTTTATATTGTTTGCTTCCTTCTTTTGCTTGTACTGCTTTCTTTTTGGAATATGCTCTTATAACAGAATGATATTCATCTTATAAAAAAAAAAATATATATATATATATATAATTAAAGGCATAAGTCTCAGCAAAATGAAAGACATAGGTGATAGGACATTTTACGAGGGCCTCTTACTTCAACCCATCTACTTTGATTAAAATGTAACAAATCACCAATTTACCTTACCATTTGATGTTTTACCTTTGAAGATGGTCTTCAGATACCACTTAACATAAGGTACTCTGTTTTGTTGTGCATAAAAGTAACTGACTCATATCACATTTGTCATAATTGACTCATATCAGTGAGCCACATTTTTCATAACTGAATCACATTTCTCATAATTGACTCATAACTGAGTCATATTTCTCATAACTTAACCACATTTGTCATAACCAATTTTAATATTTTGGTGATGTGGCTCAACTTGAGACACAATTGGTGGTTGACATCTACTCATTCCGTCCTATTTTATGTATCCCTCTTTCTTTTTTGGGATGTCCCAAAATTGCTGTCCACTTTTCTAAATTAGTATGCAAATTTTACTTAGTTTTTCAAACTACTCTTACTTACAATTAACACCAAAACAAAACAAAAAAGGAAAGTGCAATGATTATGTGCAATTGTAGAAAGTAGGTGTAGATTTTTTTCGTCCACTTAAATAGTTGAATTTTCTAAGAGGGACATAAAATGAGATAGAGGAATTATCTTATTCGAGGGGGTGTATGCTAGATTTTCCCAAAGGACAAAAATGGTATGGGCACAGTGATGGGGAGTTAGTTAGGTAGTCATCACATTTAGGTCACCTTATTTTGGCACCTTCCATGTACGAAACTGATTAAGAGGTGATGTGTACAATGACAATTTTGTTAACTCGTAGTACCTAATGGGTGTAGTACAAGTACAACTACATCACCAAGAGAAGTTGGAGTCAAGTGGGCCAAATCTAATTCAAAATTAGAAAAATTAGATGAAGATTTCTAGTTTGAAAAATATAGTAATTTAAAGGTAATTAATTATTTTTACTTTAATTTAGGTCCTTTATAAAATAATTATCTTCGATAAAAAGACAAAATAAAAATAAAAACTTAGAATTACCCTTGCTACATGCTCCCACTTACATGGGAATATTTCTAGCGTGAGAATCAATCACCACACGCGTTTGCCTTGTCCAGTCACTTATACCGTGTGAGTGGTTGTACCATATAAAATCCAATTTTGAAAATAGTTTTTAAACTTTAAAACTCCATAACTTTTTATCTATAACTCCAATTTCTATAAATTTTATATTGTTGGAATCGTGTCGATGAGAGCTTCAAAACTGGTGCAATTGTGGATATGTTTTTTGAGCTATATTTTGAACCAAAAAAAAAAATTTACATGCCTTGACAATCGTGTGTCCTCAAAACACTAATGGAATTTTACCACTTTGAATGTGGAGAGATTTGTGTTTATCAAAGTAGTGAAATTATGATTGTGGTGAATACTTTCATAAACTTCAAATGTTTTGAAATTCGGAATTAGTAGTGGTAAAATTTCACCACTACATTTAAAATGTGCTCAAAATAATGTTGAAATTTACCATTTTTGAAATGTGGTTAAAATAGTGGTGAAATTTCACCAAATTCAAAATGTGGTGAAACTGTGGTGAAATTTTCACCAGTTTTTTTAGGAACAAGGCATATACAAATTTGTGTTTTTGGTGTTGCTCAAAATATATCAACAATAGTACCAGTTTGGCTTGTACATGACGTGTGGGTGGTTGGCATCTTTCTCACATGAGATTTGATTCCATGTGACAGGTTGTTGATATGATGTGTATTTCTGTCCAAAAGAAATTGAGGGACTTAAATTAACATATTTTTTTAAGTTGTCCTTAAACCAGCATATTTATAATAGAAGAGTAATATTTGGGACACAACCTTCATACAACTTTCATACAACCTCCCCAAAAGATGTGTCTATCTCTCTCCTGTGATGTCACTGGACCCCACAGTGACACAGGAAAGAGATAGACACATCTTTTGGGGAGGTTGTATGAAAGTTGTATGAATGTTGTGTCCCAAGTATTACCCAAAATAGAATGTCTTATATCTTTTTAACCATGGGGTTTTAGTGTTTTGTAGTGACAAAAATGCAATCTAAGATATTATTCAATAATTAAATTGATAGATGGAAAGTTTTATCTCAATTCTAAACCAAAGAATTTATATTTGATATTGTATTTTTGTTGTTTATCTACTTCAATTCGGGCTCAAGTCGGGCTCGGGCTCGGGCTCGGGTTTCAATACTAAAACACAAGTCATCGAGCTTCGTTTGGGTAGTTCGGGCTCAATTCAGGCTCAGGCTTGGACAAAGTCTACTAAAACTCTGGTCAAACTTAATAGATATAAAATGAAGCCCTACCCAGTTGCAGTCCAAGTAAGAACTGATTCATCAGATCTTCAAAATACTAAAACTTTAGACCAAACCCTTGACTCTTGGGGCCTTATTGACCGGATCCATCAACTTTTCAACTTATTTCTCAAATCCATCGCAGGATCATTTCTTGGTGAAATAGTGATTTGAAAAAATCATTTCACATTTTCTATCATTCTTCTTCCTTCACCAAGAAATAATCATGTGATGGGAAAAAGTTGAAAAATTGATGAGCCTAGTAAATACAACCATGAAAGTGATGCTTTTGGTAAAAAAGTCCAAAATACCCGCCCCACTCGGCCCCTAATAGAATGGGTTTGAAGGATATGTAATAGGGGGTGGTTTGGTAGTTCAAAATTAAAATCCTATAGGAGTTGGGACAATTGGTAATTTAAAGAGAAATCCGCCAAAACCGCCATATCTCGATTTCACTTCAATTTACATGTCTACCCTTATACTTATCTCATATCCAATATGGTACCATTGTCATACAAATATGCCATTTGATTTAATACAGAGTCAGCCAACCATCCTCTATAAGCATCATAGTGACGACCACCATATACCACCAAAAGTACATCAAAACAAGGAAAGCCAACGATCAATACATCACAAAGCATGCAGCACTAACAAAATAGCTACAAGCAATCCAACGAAACAGGGTCAGCCATAACGAGACCACACAGCCAGCACACACAAAAAGAGTGCTTCAACATAATTTCTAGAAGTCCTGATCCGCGCCAAGACCACTTTGGTCTAGTGGCATCACTCCACCTCTCCCAAGTGGGAGGTGGAGGGTTCGAATCTCCCCAGGGGGGAGTGGGGAGGAGTTTTTCTCCTCCTCTTACATTGTAGAACTGGCCCTGTTCCCTAGTCTGTAGAGATCTGTTGGGCTATATTTTGCTTGGCTTGTGTGTGTGGATTCCCCTAGGTAAGTGATAAAAAAAAAAAAGTCCTGATCCGCAGCTGCGAGCTGCGCTGTTGGGCTATATCTTACTTGGGTTGTGTGTGTGGGTGTGTGGGTGTGTGTGTGTGTGGGTTCCCCCAGGTAAGTGATAAAAAAAAAAAAAGAAGTCCTGATCCGCAGCTGCGAGCTGCCCAGGCAGCGCCCTGACAGGACCGAACCGAACTGAACCGTTTACACTCTTAATGCATACTAAGTCAGTACCAAAATTTTGTAAATTAAGTTAACTCTGAAAATCCATTTTCTCATGTCCCAAAAAAAAAAAACCCTTTGAAAATCACCTTACATTTCAAAACCACATTTTCCAAGAGGTACAACATTTTAGCACCAAGTTACTAACATTTTTCACACCAAAACCATTAGGGCATAATGGCATATCATAGAACTTTCCCTGATTCACAAGTAAACATGTACTACGTACTAAATATTCAAGCATTTCGGTAAATGTCATTTTATAGTATAGCAGTTAAGCCTGTGAGTCAAAAATAACTCTTGATACATGTTCTTTGTCATACTGATTTCACAAAAACCAGATAAAAATGAGATTAAGGCCTGTTTAAGAATGCTTAAAATAGGATCTGATTAACAACAGTCTCACTTTCTATCTGGTTTTTATTAGAACATTGAGAAGTGTTTGATGAGGAATCTACTTTAAGAGAGATTAAACCGGACACGTACTCTTGTGCAAAAAATGGACATTCACCAATCACATGAATTAATAAAAACAGGTTCTTTGCCCTCCCAAACAGCCCCTGACATTGAACTGGTTTTATTTCATGCATTCTCAAACAGGAATACGATCCTACATAGAAAACAACTGCATGAAAATAGTAACAAGCACAAGTTTTCCAAACTCTTCATCAATGGTCATCTACGGAACATGGATATGACACGATACAAACACAATGATATCACAAGCCCTGAAAAATGTAGGACATTGACACGGCTAGGATAGTAGGATATGACGAATAAAACATCATATTTCATAATTGTATATAAAGTAGTGTTGTGTCCACTCCTATGTCCCAATTCTCAAATAAACCAATTAGTTATCTCCCATTTAGAAATACTAAGGACTTCATCTCAAAACTTTTTAGAACACTTACAAAGAGAGACTACCATACCATGTTCAGTACCGTATGGCCCTGTCGACCGCATGTCTGACACGGACACGACATCCAAATTGGAGTGTCCGTGCTACATAGATGGTTATGACCCTTAAGAAAGCTGAAAATGGGATCATTTAGAAAATAACATGAGAATTTGGGGAGGGTCGCACAATAACTAGTTCATACATGGGGCTAACTCGTAACCACTGAATGAAAGTAGTAGTAGATACCGTCAATATAATAAGGAAATCAAGACAAAAATTAAACTAGAAATCATTGAAATGGTAATTCCATTGCCATAAGTTCTTCATGGCATAGCGTTTCCCACTAGGCCAAGACTATACAACATAATGGTTGCCAATACAGAAAAATGGTATCTCAAACCTCCATTATCTGACATATTGTGATTGTTGAGGACTTTGCAGCTCCAATAGGATTGAGGCAGTTAGCTATACATGTAGCTACGAAGAACGGAAAAAGTACCTCATAAATCTTCCGGTTCGGTGCTTTTTTCCTCCTTGTCGCCTTTTTCCAAGTATTCCTCTTCTATTGTTTCCTTGAGGATGAAAAGCCTTTGGATCACCACAGGTTGACTCATCTGCTTGGCTTCTCTAATCTCAGTATCTTCCTTATTAAGAGTGTATGCATCGAGCATGATCTTAATCCACTTGTGCAGCTCCTTCGGAGTTCTGCTCCATTACAGAAGCAATAAAGGAGATGTTGTACTATACTGTTAGGCTTTGGTTCATGGATTTCGTGAGGGAAAAGAAATGAAAACACTAAGGCTCTGTTTGGTTCATGGATTTTATGATGGAATAGAAAAGGGAAAGGAAAACTAGTTCCCTCGTGTTTTCCTCCACGCTTAGATAACATTAAAAAGTAAAAATTTCTAAATATAATTGTACTATATGAATAAAGGAAGGTAAATGGTTTGCAACATTCAAAATGTTCAATTTATTTCTCAACTTAATCTCTTCTCTTTCCTATTTTCCCCACCGTTTTCCTTATTAAACAAACAAATAAAAAAGGTTTTCCTCTATGCTTTCTTCTCTTTTAAACCCAAAGAACCAAACAACGCCTAAAGAAAATGCAGAGGGCGATATTTTGTGAATTCTCAGTCACTTCCCTCCCTCTTTTCTTAAGTTGCAAGTATTTTGAAAGATTTAATTCCAACTGTTTAAGCATGGGGAAAACGCAAGTGAACTAGTTTTCCTTCTTGTTCTCATCTCCAATTTCTTTTCATTCCCAAAATCTGCATACCAAACAGAGCCTAATGGTTGAAAGAAAGTGTGTGGCAGCTAAGACTTAAAAGCTCTCTTACGTGTATATAGCATTGGGGTCTCTGGCTTCATGATCATTTCCAGGAGAGAAAGCAGTAGCCAATGCCGAGAATCGCTCTTCAGGGTCAGTGATGTTCAGCAAATACTTGAGTAGCTTTATCTCTTTTGGCGCAATGCTCTTTAGACTGCTCTTTGTTGCTTTATATAAACGATACATTATGTCTTTGACCTACACAGAAACAACCAAGTTAAGTTTATATATATATATATATATGTATATAGGTTAAGTCATAGTCTGCAAGTAAACAGCAATGTCACTATACAATCGAACGAATAATTAGCTCTTGCAAAGCTGGCACATAAAATACAAGAAACACGTAGCCAAAGCTGGACTTAAAAACATTTAAGATTTTTTGGGTGAGATTTAATGTTTATATCTCTTAATGGACAAACTTCGAGATCTAAAATACATTCCTCAAGGTCCTTGTCATGGAAGTCACATCTTATAATTAAATGGGTTGAATTCCAATACATAAGGCAAGAAGTGGAAATGCTGAATTATCTAAGGCTTAGTTTGGTAATGAAATTAGAGAAGGAAAAGAAAAGTTAAAGGAAAATTTCCTTTATGTTTTCCCAAGCATTATCATCCATGTTTAAGTAACATAAGAGAGAGAAAATTTTCAGAGTATAATACTAGGACCTTGAGAAAAGAACAAGCAATGTGACTCACAAAATTCAAAATTCATCATTAATTTCACCCTATTTTGTTTTCCTTTTCTCATTGATATCCTTATTAACCAAACAAGAAAATTGTTTCCTCAGTGTTTTCTTTTCTTTTCTTTTTTCCTTCACCAAGTCCATGAACCAAACAGAGCCTTTGGAACATATTCCCATTCTGTGGATATGAAGCAGTGTACTAAGTTTTTCACAATCTTTTAGAAAGGATGCTGATCCAAATAGAACCATCTCTTCTTATGCATAAAATCATTCACGAATATCGACATAAGAACAAAACAATGAAATCCACTAAAGCACTCCCATACAGAAATCAATGTTTGTTATGGAAAATTGAAGTAAATGATTCTAAGTCAGTAAATCATTGAACACTGATATTTAAAAAAATATTGGACAACACAATCTATAATTAGAATTATGCACAAAATATCAACGACAAGAACATTCTCCATGGTACATCGGATGATAGAAATGCATTCTTTCACTTGGATGGTGATGCGTTCTGGTCCCTTAGAGCCTTATTGTAGTTACCCAAATAAAATTTGTGGAACCTTCTTCACTTTCTAACAACTTGTGGGATAGTGATACAATAGAGGCCATATTACAAAGGTCTAGTTTCACCATAGTTGAGTAAATAATTCTATGGAGTTGAATTTTATATGAGAGCGTAATTTAGTTTTGGGCAAAAATTACTTTAAAAAATGGGGTTTTTGAAGTTAGGAATGGTAGCATATATTGTGTATTTTATTTATGTTCCTTTTGTACATCTCCAGTGTACTCATCCCAAAGCCCTTTGTAAACTGGACTACTGAGTCATGACCTTTTTTTCTCTCTTTGGATAGAGAGTTAATATGTGAATAAGTATCATGCGTAAATGTTCCCCCTCCCCCCCACCACCGACGAAAAAGGCATATTTTATTATTATTATTTTTTTTGAATTTCACTGATAGGAGAAAAAAATAAGTGATCAATTTTGACCTTTTATGATCCAAGGCTCAGGTTCAGCCACATTGCTTGTGCATATTGTAAAGCAGCACTTAGATATGCAGAGTACACACAGATAACTATTTCAATAGAAGGTTGTAATCCATACCTCGTTTCTCATGGTAGTGGACTCCTTTGCAGCGGCCCAAGCGCCATTTATTAATAAGACTAAGGACGAGTCGAGTTCCTTTGCCTTGGAAAGACTCTGAATCTTTTCACACGCCACATCCACCGAAGGAGAATTCAGAATATCATCAAATTTCGCCTGGGCGGGATCAAATGTGTCCACAATCTCCAGTGTGTTATCGTAAGCCGAGACAGCAGACAAGCATCTAGCTCCAAGCCTAGCCACCGCTGCTCCAACAAATGGTAAAACCAGTATTAGATAGCCAACTTCGAATTACCGTAATAATCTCTCTCTCTCGGCAATTTGAAAGACGCCCCAAGCTTCTTTGATAATCCTCTGCCATTTTCAATAACTTTCCTCATGAAAAAGGAAAGAGCTAGCTTTCCCCTCTATCTTTTTGCTAGTTCTGACAAACTATCTAATAAGATGGATTTAAAAGAGAACAAATATACTTTTACTACTAGAGAGAGAGAAGAAAAAAAGAGAGAGAGAGAAAAAGAAAAAAGAAAAGTGATGAATCACTTTATGATTGTAAATGCATCCAAGCACACTTTATGATTGTAAATGCATCCAAGCATGAGATCAGAAACTGTAACAAAATGCTGTATGATTTATATAACAACTCCTCACAAAAAACAAGTAGAATGTCTAATAACATGTAGGACATCTAAATAATTATGCATTGGCAACATTTTTTTAGAAAAAAAAAAGGAAATTGCCCCCCCTCGCAAATTTTTAATTTTTACCAAATAGGTCATGCATATGTACAATGATACAATCGCAACACTCAATATCATAAACCATAACTCGAAGGATTATAGGCCAAACCTTCCAACTCTTAAACGGATAGAAAATTTCATATAGTAAAAATCCAATCTTTTTAATGCAAAAAATTATACCCAAAAAGATGTATAAATAGATAGAAAAAGACAAATCCTTGGCGACGCTACTCCCAACCCCTTGTGTAGCCTTGTGGGGTAGCCTAGTGAGAACCCCGGTTCCTGGTTCAGTCCCCATATATGTGTATATAATATATGCATATTTATTGCTGAAATTTTGTCTCTTTTTTTTTTTTCATCTGGTGGGGTGGTTAAGTGGTAATATTAACTTTAACACGGGCTACAACAATGCTAACAATTCTCTCATCTCTTTATCTCTTTTGCAACATCAGAACATTGGTCAACAAAGAATATAACAATATAATTGTAAATTCATCCAATCTGAATTTCAGAAATTTTCCCACACTTGCTTTTCTTTTTACCACAAACTCAATCAGACATGTTTCCTAAGTATCACACAATCAACCAAATTTATCCGGTGTATTGAAAGTGAGACAGATGTTTCTGATAAAATCTGAATACGACTACTTGTTCTAGATGGTAGTTTGAGACATCCAACAAGTTCGTACACAAATACAATAGCCATATTCCATGAATCACTGAGAAATCTTATTCCAATCTAAGAAGCACAGTTACAGACACGGCAACATGGACACAACACAACGACGCGACAAAACCTAGGTCATTGACAGGGCAAATATCAAGTGAGTGCAGTTTTGCTCACCCCAAAATTGCTCACCTTTGCTTACCCTCCTCTCCCATTGGCTAATGCAGTGGAGCCAGCATTTTACACCATTAATTAATTCTCATTTAATACTGGGCCCACTACATTAGCCAATGAGAGAGGAGGGTGAGCAAAGGGTGAGCAAAAATGTTTTCATGTCAATTATGTATTTTGTTGAATATGTAACCATGTAACATAAATATAGTTAGGAGTATATTTTTAAAATAACTAAGAACTACGATGTAAAATAAATTACCTCCAAACAACAATACAACATGAAAATATCATAGCACCACCAACTCTACAATTCAAGCATCATTAACAAAGCAACTATAATCCACAAAGCAACAAGATGCATATAACATTCTATTTACCATAAATTATCTAACTTTTTTTTAAAAAAAAAAGAAAAAAGAAAAAAGAAAAAGAAAAGATGGCCCCTAGTTTGCTTATTAAGACTTTTACCCCAAAATCTAAGACTTCTCTTAAAAAAAACATACCATGTTGATGATGTGTCGGTGCAATGTCAAATTTTTTATAAAAAAATTTAAAAATTCAAACACCTTTTTTGCATGTCAAAGGCGTGATGCACGGTGTTGCTGCCAGAGGTGAGTCAGATAGACATACCACACTTCATTTGAAGTATCGGTGCTTCCTAGATTACAATAATATCGTGTGGTCCTTAATGCTTACATAATAGCATTATAGTTTATGCGGAGCACCAAGTACCCCCTCACCTACCTCGTATAAGCAACTATGATGCATCTTTTTTCTTCCTCTTCTTTTGGTTGTTTTCTCAATCAATAGGAAACAAATCCAGGTCATCAAACTAACTTAAATAACAATAAGACCGTAGAAAAAAGAAAATGTCATTACCATCACGGTCCTCCAAGCCATCGTAGATTTCTGAAAGTAAAGTTAGATGTTGAAAAAATTCCCCTGTGAAGTCTTTGCGCCGTTTTGCAACAATTGCATTTATGTCGGTAGGGCTATCTTCTATCTCCTTGAGAAGTTCAGCATGTCTCTCCATTTCATCATCAATCTGTATTGTTCATACCTTATCAAACACAAATGCAAAGGGAACCAAAAGTAAACCAATTCCAGACCCACAAAAATATCGACCTTCAATCCTTTATATGAATGTACAATGCTGAAAACATACAGTTTTTTCTAAACACATACATTGGTCTTGCTATCCTACTAAAAGCCCGTTTCGATTAGCTGTGGCTTTTGCGTTTAGGCAAAAGCAGAAGTGAAATCCTAATCACAAGGGCATAATGTAACTTAAGAAAATTTCATCAAAACAAGCCTTTGGGGTCCCAGAAGCACGTTTGGGTCCAAATGTGATTTGGGAAGTTATTCCAAACAGTCCCTAAGTAGAAAAGCTTTGGGTCCATTCTTAAATGAGCATTGAAATTCCATGTCATCTAACAAAAATTAGGGTAAACAATTGGACAGTAAAGTAGGATAGCATTTTCTCTACACATATATACATATAGATAGCACATAATGGCATAAAATACAACAGAGGGCTTAAATCAATTGTGAAACATTGTTTTACCTTGTTCACTTTTCTTGCTAATGCAACTAATTTCTGCTTCATTTCAGAATCATTTTCGGCATCTGCCCGTGTTCGACACCGATTATAGAAGCTATCTCTATATTTATTCCATTCCTCCCTGAACACCAAGTAATTCCTCCACTCCTTTGACTTGGGTTTCTCATTCAAGAACAAATCAATTATTTTATCACAGAATTGGGTAATGGTTAACCCATCTGCAACTTCAACCTCAACCTCTGCAGTGGCCACATTGCTTGCTAAGAGTCCTAAAAAATATTATTCGGAAATTCCCTTAAGTAACACAAAAACACTTCGGAATCAACCATTAAAAAACAATACATTTAACAAAAACCAAGAAAAAAAAAAAAGAAGAAACAAAGATACCCGGAGATTAAAATAACATATACTTACAGCTTGCTAAGAGTCCTGGAATATATAACCTTTGACATTTCCATAAGAACACAAAAACACATAGGAATAAACAATTAAAAAAAAAAACACTTGGATACCCAGAAATTAAAAACATATATACTTACTGGTTGAGGTGACAATCTTGGGATTGAAGTTGTGGGTTTTTGATTTTCTTGGTCTGTTATGGGAATGAGTGGAAGGTTGGACAAGGGATGAAGAGGATATGGAGGGTATTTTAGAAGTTGATGGGGGTATTTCTGCAGTGAAAGGGAAGAGGGTGGTGTTGAAGAGAGAGGGTTTGGTGGTGGTGATACATGTCTCGAATCGCAGGAGATTACTCATACTGATTGATACACAGACAACTCTCTCTCTCTCTCGCTCTCGCTCTGTGCGTGTGTTGCTGTGTTAATTTGTTCAAGGAGAGAGAGAAGAGGAAGTGATTTACGAGCAAATGTAGGCTAGTAACAGTCCCAGAATGCGGATAGGAAATATCTTCCACACAACGTCGTTTAACAGTCTGTTTGATGCAAGACAAACCGGAAATGTAGTAGGAGTAATATTTGGGACACAACTTTCATACAACCTTCCTAAAAGATGTGTCTATCTCTCCTGTGATGTCATTGGACCCCACAGTGACACAGGAAAGAGATAGACACATCTTTTGGAGAGGTTGTATGAAAGTTGTATGAAGGTTGTGTCCCAAGTATTACCCATGTAGTATTTCTTATGTGTTTTGTCATAAAATTAGATTGATTTCTATTCAAATTTTTTTCCTTCCCTAAAAAAAAAAAACAAAAAACAAAAAATTTTGCTATTCAATTCTATTTTAAAGTCCCCTCCTCCAATGTATTGATTTGAGGTTCGAACCTCATCTCCTTCTCCATATCAAAAAAAAAATCACTTGGGGGATTACAAATCTCACCAAAAGTGGTCCAATTTGTCTAGAATTGATTTTATTTACATAAATTTATTAAATTATCCCTCTATTTAAGTTTAACTTATAATATAACAGGGGTATTATAGAAAATCAAGTTAGAATTAGGATTCATTTATATTTCAAACCAAACAAGAGAATTAGAATTGTAAATCATTTCACTTCTATTCTATTTCAAAATCAAATAAAAGGGACAGTAAGTCCATTTTTTGCTGATTATCTTCAAAATGTGGAATTTGTAAAAAAAATTAAAAATGCTCAAATTATAGTGAGATCTCAAAAAATAATGAGCTTCCTAATGACCACATAAATCCTTGAAAAATTCTTCGTTGCATCCATCCACTTTTGGGTGTAGGGTAAAACCAAAGTTTAGGTCTCAGTGTATAGTAACAATGTGTCATTTATTGTAATTCGGTGCCCAATAAACAATCAATTTTTAAGGTACTATGTGACAGCACCAGTGTGTCATTTGATTATAACTTTGTAAAGTGCCATTTGGTAGTAATACTTGGTCATATTGTATAGTAATCAAATCTTAATGAGGTATAACTATTGGTGTAAGCGTTGCTTGATTGTACTCAAGGTCCCCATAAATTACAGTGTCACACGGATGTGACAGTGAGATAAATCTTCAGTTCAAGTAGTAGGAAGGGAGGGTCGGTACTAACAAATTTGGGACCATAAGAGAACAGTTAAATATGGTGCACTTAGCCCTTCTGAACAAAGGCAGTTCAGAATCATATGGATCAATACAATTTTGGTCTATTTATGCATATGTGTGAATTGGATAATTTATAAGAGAGAGAAGTCTTTGGGCACAAACAAATCTCGCAAACAAAATCCACATTGTTTGCGAGATTTGTTTGTGCCCAAAGACTTACTCTTTACAAGATTGTTGTTTTTGCTTTGTTTAACCTCTCATATGTTCCTAAAGACACATATGTGTGAATTGGATATATGAAAGTTTAATCTCGCATGCAATGGCCGACGCCCTTAGTAGGAAGCCTTGCAGTGTAATCCCCTGTATTTTTAGTATGTATTAATACTAGGAGATTGTGTATGAAAATCTTTACAATACTTGTAATTCAGTGTTCAATCGATTGAACATGTTTCAATCGATTGAAGTGATGGTTGTCTCAATCGATTGAACCTACTTCAATTGATCGAAACCTTGTCGACATAAATGCAATGATTTCATCCCAGTTAAATTGATCGAACACGTGGCAATCGATTGAAAGTGTGCCACCTGTCCTCAATCGATCAAAGATGTTTCAATCGGTCGAACTTGTCTGGAAATCTTGTCTTTAGTTCACGCAGAGCTGCCACCTTGCATTCCCTATTTCCTATATATATGTGATCATATATGTGTGTGAGAAGTTGGTTTTGCCCAGAGAATTTATATGTATATATATATATAGAAAGAGAGAGAGAGAGAGAGAGAGAGAGAGAGAGTGTGTGTTTGTGTTTTTATATTGTCACGCCCCGACGTAGTATAAATAAGGAAAGCGTTTAATTTCCGTTATGGACCCGTAGGTCGCGACAGTTTGAAGGATCGATTCCGTCCCAAACGTCGAACAACGATAAACAATAATCAGAGTATAGCAATCAAAGCTTACAAATATTTTTCTAACTTAATAAATATTATAGCACGGGTCATCTAAAGGCACAGACCGCCTTAAATTAAAACAATAACTTAGTGTCTATTACAGTCATCCTTATTACAAAACAGTTTAAAACTTAAAGCACATAACGAAAAATTTCTCTTTCCAGCAGTTGTTCTCAATTCGCATAGTCATAAGATTCCTCCTGATTATAACCTGAAAAGCCTGAACACGAATGTCCAGGACGCATCAACGTCGTCAGCTTCAAGAAGCTGGTGAGAATTAAAAACATGACTTTGAATGTAAAACATACCCCTTTACAAATTTTCTCTTTTTAAGTTTGTAAATCAATGGTTAAATCATGGGAAGAATTCAATTACAAAAGTAACAGTGAATATATTTAAAAGTCGTTCATTCATTAAAACATATGACCATGTATGAGACGATGCACCACACTCATCTTACCGACTCTTTTCTCTCGACAAACACAACAACCCACTATCTCACACCGGTATCTTTGAAATACTCCGATAGCCACACTTTAGCACAGGGGTGCCAGGGAATGTCTAGTTTGCCTCATACTTTAGTCCGGGGTACCAGGGAGTGTCCAATGCCTCACACTTTGAATACCTAAACCGCCATGCAAATACCAGAGGAACCCTCACGCAGTATCCAGACTCGGGTATCAGGGAGTGTCCGTAGGCCACACTTTAGCACTTCCATGGGTGCCAGGGAATGTCCAAGTTCGGCTTCACACACTTTGACGCTACCATGGTCGTCAGGGAGTGTCCAGTTTTGCCACCGTCGCATTTCAAAGACACTCTCACCGCAATCTCAACACGTTACACTATGGTACACAACAACCAGGGAGTGTCCACAACACAATCTCAATCTCATACTCTTTTCCACACTGATCATTACTCTTTTCACACTGACTGACACCCACATGCATGTACAACTGACTCCACATGTATGTCATGAACCTTAAACATAAAGGAATTTAATGAATTAAAGAAACACGTTCGTACGGGGATTGATAGGTCACAATTCATTGTTTTAATCATCTACACATAATCAAATAGGATTCTGCTTAAATAAATTTCCCAAACAGAGCTTTAATAGTTCATAAAATACCACCCAAACAGTTCCTTGACACAAAATAAACAAGAACTAGAAACTGCCAGAAGTCGCGCGCGCGAGCCACTCGTGCGGGCGGCTCGCGCGACTTGCCCATTTCTCTTTTTATTTTAAAAACCTTTTTTTTTCTGCCTGAAATTAGCCACCTCGCGCGCGCGGGTCGCTCGCGCGAAAGGTCTCTCGCGCGACTTGCCCATTTTTCATTTTCTATATAAAAACTTTTCTGTCTGCCTGAAACCACGTGGCTCGCTCGCGCGGGCCGCTCGCGCGAGATGAAGCAGAGGCTTCATCTTCTTCGTCAGAACTGCTCTGTTTCAGATTTTAGGGGGTCTTTTGACCCATTTTCAATTCTGCAACTATATATGTCATACAATATATGAATCTCTTTGTTTTTCAATGAGGATTAAGAATCCATTATCAATTTAACATGATTCTAACTATAACTCTTAAATTTTATAAAAGATTAAAAGTTATCAAAACTTAATTTCTAATATACTTTCTCATGTGAACAAATTAAGGTCTAATACTTTAACCATAGACTATACATACCCAAATCTTTCATATTTCATTCAGAAAACAAGTTTTGTTTAAGTTTGGAAAATCCAAGTTTTTGAGCTATGGAGTTTTAAACGAAAATTCATCAATGGTGATTACAAATAAAGCTACTTAAAGCAGTAAATACAATCTGAATTACATCCTAGGTGAGTTTAGAATACTCACAGATATTAAAGCAAAGAGATTGTTGAGAAAGAATGGAAATACAAGAATCCAATAATCAAGCTTTGCTATGGGGATTGTACTTCCTCTCTCTTTAGAAAATTTGTAGAACTCTCTGTGTATCTCTCTCAACTCTCTCAATATTTCTCCAGATTTGAGAATGTGTGTGTGTGAGAGTGCAAGGGTGTGAGTTATATAGACATCCAATACTACAACTTGGGGACCAAGTATACATTAAGATCACTTAATCAACTCAATTGTTTTAACAAATCTCCTGATTACACAATAAACATCAGCATATATATATATATACGTATAAGCACAAACATACTTACATGAGCTCCAGGATTTGCCAAGAGTCAAGTTTAGGTGCCTAGGGGTCAATTAGTAGAAGAGGTGTTTGGCAAATCCAGCTTTAGGCACAAACTTAACACATGCAGAGTGCACATAGCCAAACATAGCACATACAAGTTGTCTAGGAATTTAAATAAGTGTTTTATGTCACTACAATTACACATAAATTAAAAGAATTTCCAAACAAGGCTTTATCAAATGATTAGTTTGCCATAAATGGAAATAAAGTGTATGTCAAATCTAACTTTACATCACTTCCAAAATCTGTGGAAGTTTAATACGGCACGGACAGTTTTAAGCACAAACTGGTATTTTTGTGACACGGTGTTCATCACAAAAATACAGAAAACTCATTTTATCGAAAGAAACCATTTTTCGGTTTTATAAAAATACAGTTTGAGTTAAAAGAATTTATTTTCACCGTTTTGAAATACAGTTTTAAAATCCAATACAGGCATTACTAAATTTATTAAAATTTACAGTTTGACCCCCAATAAGAATTTCAATAGTAATTATGTCAAGAATTAAGAAATAAACATGTGAGAATTGAAATTAAAATGAAAGCAATAACACAAATTGAATTTATATATAACAATGCAATTAAATGTTTATAAATTTTCAGGTTGTTACATCCTTCCTCCCTTAAACAGGATTTCGTCCCCGAAATCAAGACTAACTAGTCCTGAAACAACTCCGGGTACTTCTTCCTCATCTCAGCTTCAACTTTCCACGAGGCTTCATTCTCGTCATGGTGGTTCTACTGAACCTTCACCAACGGAATGTCTTTATTCCTCAACTTCTTGATACTCTGATCTAAAATCTTCACAGGCCTTTCCTTGTAAGAAACGTTATGACTCGTCTCAATATCGTCATAACTAACCACGTGCGAGGGGTCTCGTATGTACTTTCTCAGCATACTCACATGAAAATACATTGTGAACCCCAGACATCTTCGGTGGTAGCGCGAGTCAATAAGCCACTTTCCCGATACGTCCCAAAATCTCAAACGGTCCGATGAAACGTGGAGCTAACTTCCCTCTCTTGAGACCAAAACGTACCACTCCTCGAGTCGGGGAAACCTTAAGAAATACATGATCTCCAACACTGAATTCCAAATTTTTTCGACGTCGATCGGCATAACTCTTATACCTGCTTTGAGAGGTTCTCATCCTTTCCTTGACCAAGGAAATCTTCTCATTGGTTTCTCTAACCAAATCTGGTCCCAACAACTCGGTGTCTCCAACCTCCGCCCAACACAACGGAGAACGACATGGTCGTCCGTACAATGCTTCGAATCGAGCCATCCCGATACTCGTGTGATAGCTGTTGTTATAAGCAAATTCAACCAATGGCAAGTGTGTCTCCCAAGATTCTTCGAAATCAATCACACAAGCCCTAATCTTATCTTCCATGATCTGATTAACACGCTCGGTTTGCCCATCTGTCTGAGGGTGAAAAGCAGTGCTCATCTTGAGCGAGGTTCCCATAGCTTCTTGCAGACTTTTCCAAAATCTAGAAGTAAAACGCGTGTCACGGTCTGACACAATCGACACAGGTGCACCGTGAAGTCGCACAACTTGTTGTATGTACATCCGACTCATCTTCTCTACCGGGTATGTCATACCATAAGCAATGAAATGAGCAGATTTTGTCAATCGATCCACAATTACCTAAATGGCATCATGATTCTGCTGCGATCGGGGCAACCCCACGACAAAATCCATGGTTATGCGCTCCCACTTCCAACCAGGAACAGGTAGCAGTTGCAACAATCCTGACGGTCTCTGATGTTCGGCTTTGACTTGCTAACACGTCAAACACTTGGATACAAATTCGGCCACGTCTTTCTTCATACCTTCCCACCAGAAATTTCTCTTCAAATCTTTGTACATCTTCGTCCCTTCCGGGTGAACTGTATATCTTGACTTATGTGCTTCTTCCAGGATATTCTTCCTTAGCTCTCCATCACCTGGCACACATAATCTAGTTCTGCACCGATACCCTCCATCGACTCCCACCTTCCATTATGTCGGGTCTTTTTCTGACATCTTCACGAACCATGTCTAAAACTTCTCATCTTCTTTCAGGGCTCCAATAATACGGTCGATAAGAACAGGCTATAGGACAAGATATCCGAATAATTGTCCTTCTCCTTCTTCAGCACTCTGTACGTCAAATTCCGCCAACGTCTCCAATGCTCACCATTCTCTAACCATTAAGGAGGCGATCGTCTCCCGAGTCTGTCGACTTAAAGCATCAGCGACCACATTAGCTTTACCAGGGTGGTATTCTAACGTGAAGTCGTAATCTTTGATCAACTCCATCCATCTGCGCTGCCTCATGTTCAACTCTTTCTGTGTGAACAAATATTTAAGGCTCTTGTGGTCGGAGAATAAATCAAACTTCTCACCGTAGAGATAATGTCTCCAAATCTTGAGTGCAAATACTACTGCCGCCAATTCCAAATCATGAATGGGATAGTTCAACTCATTCGGCTTCAGCTGTCTAGATCCATAGGCGATAACTTTACCATCTTGCATAATTACACACCCTAATCCTTGATATGACGCGTCACTAAAGATAGTGAACTTCTCATCAGGCTTGGGTATTGCTAGTACCGGTGCGGTAGTGAGTCTCTCTTTTAATTCTAGAAAAGCACGCTCATGCTTCTCTGTCCACTCAAACTTCATATTCTTCTTCGTCAATCCAGTTAAAGGTGCAACTATCTTGGAGAATCCTTCAACAAATCTTCTGTAATAGCCTGCAAGTCCAAGAAAACTTCTAACCTCCGTAGGATTGCTCGGCCTAACCCAATTCGACACAACATCTGTCTTGGACGCATCCACAGAAATTCCTTGAGATGACACCTTGTGTCCCAAGAATTTCACCTCTTGCAACCAGAACTCACACTTACTGAACTTAGCATACAAGTGGTGGTCCTTGAGCGTCTGCATCGCAATCCGTAGATGTTGTTCGTGTTCTTCTCCTGACTTAGAATAGATCAAAATATCATCAATGAAGACGATGACAAACTGATCTAAATTAAGCTTGAACACTCTGTTCATCAGATCCATAAACATTGCCGGGCCATTCGTCATTCCAAACGGCATCACCAAAAATTTGTAATGACCATATCGGGTTCTGAAAGCAGTCTTAGGTATGTCTTCTTTCCGTACCCTTAACTGATGATATCCCGACCTTAGGTCTATCTTGGAAAATGTCGTAGCTCCTTGTAGTTGATCAAACAAATCGTTAATCCGAGGCAAGGGATACTTGTTCTTGATAGTTACACGGTTCAGTTCTCTGTAGTCGATACACAACCTGAGCGTTCTGTCCTTCTTCTTCACAAATAACACCAGTGCTCCCCAAGGCGATGTACTTGGACGTACAAAACCTAGGTTCTCGAGCTCTTGTACTTGTTCCTTCAATTCTGATAGTTCGGCGAGGGCCATTCTGTAGGGAACCTTCGTGATCGATACGGTACCCGGTATAAGCTCAATACAGAACTCTATACTTCTCTCGGGCGGCAAACCAGAAATGTCTTGAAATACTTCTTCGAAGTCCTTGACTACAGGTATAGACGACACTGTCGCTTCTGTACTGACGACTTCGATGTTTGCCAAACATCTGGTGAGGAACATATCTCCCGAAGGGTTACATTAAAAATCAAAAGGTTGATTCTCATTGTCGGAGAATGTAATTCTCCTCCTCGCACAATCCAACTTCACTTGATTCTGAGAGAGCCAATCCATTCCTAGGATTATGTCAAACTCCTTCATCGATAGGACAATCAACCTTGCAGGGATTTCACGGTCTCCTAACCGTAAAAGACAATCCTCGCACACGTGTCCTAATCTGACTGCAACTCCTAATGGTGATGTAGCCTTCAAAGCTTTCTCTAAATGATGAGGTAAGATACTCAATCTCCGAATTGTATTAACAGATATGCACGAAAGAGCAGCACCCGTATCAAATAATACTTTAACATGGGAGTTAAACAGAGTTAATGTACCTTCCACTGCTTGCTGATCAGGTTGAGCTTCTCCATAATCTCCTTCTTCATACACAGTTCCATCATATCCTGCTGCATCAGGAATAACAGCATTCAAGCGAGTCTGACCCTGTTGACATAAGTCACCTGCTTAGGGGCAGTGCAGAACCTGCTGATGTGACCTGGTTCACCACAGTTGAAGCAGACTATTCCTTGTTGAGCAGCACGCCTTGGTGCCTTGCAATCTCGAGCCAGATGACCAGGGTTGCCACAGTTGAAACATTTTCCACCACTTCTTCCTTCTCCTACTCGGGGTTGAGTCACATAGGTAATAGCCTGGGTCTTCTTGTTCCCATCAAAATTTCTCTTCTGTCCTTGTGTACGATTCATTGGTGGTCTATTTCCAAAATTACCCCTCTGAGGTGGTCGAAATTCAAATTGCTTTCGGTTCACTCGAGCATCCTCTTCCAGATCAGTAGCCAGGCCGACTAGTCCTTCAAATGACTTATCTAGGTGGCCGAGAGTCAGGCGGCGAATTTGCGGTGTCAGCCCTTGGTTATACTTACGGATCTTCTTCTCCTCAGTATCAACCATATGAGGGGCAAACCGAGACAGCCTCTCGAACTGAGTGGTGTACTCTTGCACCGACTTAGTCCCCTGAGTCAAATCCATGAATTCTTTCTCCCTTCTGTGCCTTTCTGTGGCCGGGAAATACTTTTCTAGGAATCTTCCTTTGAATGCAGTCCAAGTCATTCCCGTAGCAGCTGTGTTCCCAATAGTGGCTATCACCGAGTCCCACCAATTTGCGGCGGCATCGGTCAATTAAAATGTATCCAATCTCCTCTTATCCATCTCGTTGCATTGGACAGCCTCGAACATACGGTCCATTTGCCTTAACCATTGTTCGGCCTTCCAAGGTTCTGCGGTACCCGCAAACTGCTCGGGTCTGAGTGCACGAAATCTCTCCAACAGTTTGTCTCCAGTCTGGTGGTCTCGTCGGTTGTCATTCGTATTACTGATTCTTTCCAAACTTCTGACAAATGCTTTGAACATCCCTGTAGGATCGGCAGCCTCGGGTGCTCCCTCGATCAAATTCCTGTTTCTCCTTAGTCCTCCAGCCATTCTATGCATGATAGTGATAGCAGAATGAGAAACATGCATGAAGCAGTACTATGAAGCAATTTAAATGATGACAACATTCAAAAGAGTATATCTTATATATAACTTCTTGTCAAGTTGATACAAAAAGCGTGTATGATCAGGTCAATGCCTACCCTATCTATATGGGTTAGGACGCATGCAAGAGTTAATGTTACAAAAATGGGGTCATTGCCCTACACTCTAATGTATGTAATTACAGTGATAGAGCTAATAGTCAAAAGTAGTTAATATGTACAAGGTCATATCTAAAACGTCAATCGTCTCCATAAGCAGCTATCAGGAGATCTAGCGAGTCGACGGGGCGAAATCTATGCACTAAGAACGGACCAACCCCGTCATAGCCGTGAGAGGTCGAAGATGAAGCAGGCGCAGGTGCATCTGCCTCAACTACCATCTCCTCAGGTAAGGCTAGCTCAAGTGCTAACTCAGCCTCTAGGTCAGCGGCTAAGTCGCCTAGACCTATGCCATCCTCTACATCCTCCCCACCTACTGGGACTACATGAACAGCCTCAGCATTGTCCTCGGCAATGGGAACCACTGGCGGCGGCATCTCTAGCTGTGCTAGATGGGCGTGCATAACCTGGATCTCGAGGGGGAGATAGAAAGCAACGCTATCGACCAACCTCAAAACCTCAACCAACACCAAGCGTTGAGCCTCTGCAAAGTAACGAAGTTCTAGGCAGATACGAGTCAAGTCAACTAAGCCTACCACGTGGACCTGGTGCCATAAATCAGATACTACGGTCGCGCGTGGCCAACTGCTCAACGGCAGCATGATACAAGTCGAGAAAGGCTGGGACCACTACCCCAGGTGTCACAAAGTGTCCCCTAAATCTGTCTGGTACATATAGTGGATGAGCTGGATCCATACCTGATAAAAAGGTACTACTTAAGTCAGGACAGAAATAATCTTAGGCGTTTGGGTCCTGAGTCTATCATCCCTGTCGTAACATCGGGTGTGTAATACTTAATGGAATGTGGAATCGGGTCTATACTGGTAAACCCTAACCTGGCTAAACTATCTTGAGATAAATAATAACCTGGCTCCGATACGACTAAATCCTGTCACGCCCCGACGTAGCATAAATAAGGAAAGCGTTTAATTTCCTTTATGGACCCGTAGGTCGCGACAGTTTGAAGGATCGATTCCGTCCCAAACGTCGAACAACGATAAACAATAATCAGAGTATAGCAATCAAAGCTTACAAATATTTTTCTAACTTAATAAATATTACAGCACGGGTCATCTAAAGGCACAGACCGCCTTAAATTAAAACAATAACTTAGTGTCTATTACAGTCATCCTTATTACAAAACAGTTTAAAACTTAAAGCACATAACGGAAAATTTCTCTTTCCAGCAGTTGTTCTCAATTCGCTGAGTCATAAGATTCCTCCTGGTTATAACCTGAAAAGCCTGAACACGAATGTCCAGGACGCATCAACGTCATCAGCTTCAAGAAGCTGGTGAGAATTAAAAACATGACTTTGAATGTAAAACATACCCCTTTACAAATTTTCTCTTTTTAAGTTTGTAAATCAATGGTTAAATCATGGGAAGAATTCAATTACAAAAGTAACAGTGAATATATTTAAAAGTCGTTCATTCATTAAAACATATGACCATGTATGAGATGATGCACCACACTCATCTTACCGACTCTTTTCTCTCGACAAACACAACAACCCACTATCTCACACCGGTATCTTTGAAATACTCCGATAGCCACACTTTAGCACAGGGGTGCCAGGGAATGTCTAGTTTGCCTCACACTTTAGTCCAGGGTACCAGGGAGTGTCCAATGCCTCACACTTTGAATACCTAAACCGCCATGCAAATACCGGAGGAACCCTCACGCAGTATCCAGACTCGGGTATCAGGGAGTGTCCGTAGGCCATACTTTAGCACTTCCATAGGTGACAGGGAATGTCCAAGTTCGGCTTCACACACTTTGACGCTACCATGGTCGTCAGGGAGTGTCCAATTTTGCCGCCATCGCATTTCAAAGACACTATCACCGCAATCTCAACACGTCACACTTTGGTACACAACAACCAGGAAGTGTCCACAACACAATCTCAATCTCATACTCTTTTCCACACTGATCATTACTCTTTTCACACTGACTGACACCCACATGCATGTACAACTGACTCCACATGTATGTCATGAACCTTAAACATAAAGGAATTTAATGAATTAAAGAAACACGTTCATACGGGGATTGATAGGTCACAATTCATTGTTTTAATCATCTACACATAATCAAATAGGATTCTGCTTAAATAAATTTCCCAAACAGAGCTTTAACAGTTCATAAAATACCACCCAAACAGTTCCTTAACACAAAATAAGCAAGAACTAGAAACTGCCAGAAGTCGTGCGCGCAAGCCACTCGTGCGGGCCGCTCGCGCGACCTGCCCATTTCTCTTTTTATTTTAAAAACCTTTTTTTTCTGCCTGAAATCAGGCACCTCGCGCGCGCGGGTCGCTTGCGCGACCCTTGCTCGCGCGACCTGCCCATTTTTCATTTTCTATATAAAAACTTTTCTGTCTGCCTGAAACCACGCGGCTCGCTCGCGCGGGCCGCTCGCGCGATCCTCGCTCACGCGATCGCGCGCGCGAGATGAAGCAGAGGCTTCATCTTCTTCGTCAGAACTGCTCTGTTTCAGATTTCAGGGGGTCTTTTGACCCATTTTCAATTCTGCAACTATACATGTCATACAATATATGAATCTCTTTGTTTTTCAATGAGGATTAAGAATCCATTATCAATTTAACATGATTCTAACTATAACTCCTAAATTTTATGAAAGATTAAAAGTTATCAAAACTTAATTTCTAATATACTTTCTCATGTGAACAAATTAAGGTCTAATACTTTAACCATAGACTATACATACCCAAATCTTTCATATTTCATTCAGAAAACAAGTTTTGTTTAAGTTTGGAAAATCCAAGTTTTTGAGCTATGGAGTTTCAAACGAAAATTCATCAATGGTGATTACAAATAAAGCTACTTAAAACAGTAAATACAATTTGAATTACATCCTAGGTGAGTTTAGAATACTCACAGATATTAAAGCAAAAAGATTGTTGAGAAAGAATGGAAATACAAGAATCCAATAATCAAGCTTTGCTATGGGGATTGTACTTCCTCTCTCTTTAGAAAATTCGTAGAACTCTTTGTGTATCTCTCTCAACTCTCTCAATATTTCTCCAGATTTGAGAATGTGTGTGTGTGAGAGTGCAAGGGTGTGAGTTATATAGACATCCAATACTATAACTTGGGGACCAAGTATACATTAAGATCACTTAATCAACTCAATTGTTTTAACAAATCTCCTGATTACACAATAAACATCAACATATACATATATATATATATATACGTATAAGCACAAACATACTTACATGAGCGCCAGGATTTGCCAAGAGTCAAGTTTAGGTGCCTAGGGGTCAATTAGTAGAAGAGGTGTTTGGCAAATCCAGCTTTAGGCACAAACTTAACACATGCAGAGTGCACATAGCCAAACATAGCACATACAAGTTGTCTAGGATTTTAAATAAGTGTTTGGGAACACAACTTATGGCACTACAATTACACATAAATTAAAAGAATTTCCAAACAAGGCTTTATCAAATGATTAGTTTGCCATAAATGGAAATAAAGTGTATGTCAAATCTAACTTTACATCACTTCCAAAATCTGTGGAAGTTTAATACGGCACGGACAGTTTTAAGCACAAACTGGTATTTTTGTGACACGGTGTTCATCACAAAAATACATAAAACTCATTTTATCGAAAGAAACCATTTTTCGGTTTTATAAAAATACAGTTTGAGTTAAAAGAATTTATTTTCACCGTTTTGAAATACAGTTTTAAAATCCAATTCAGGCATTACTAAATTTATTAAAATTTACAGTTTGACCCCCAATAAGAATTTCAACAGTAATTAAGTCAAGAATTAAGAAATAAACATGTGAGAATTGAAATTAAAATGAAAGCAATAATACAAATTGAATTTATATATAACAATGCAATTGAATGTTTATAAATTTTCAGGTTGTTACATATATATATACACATCCATACATATATATGTCTATACACCTATACACACATATATATATATATATTCTATTAGAGAGGAGAAGAAGAAGAAGAAGAAGAAGAAGCAGAAGAAGAAGAAGAAGAAGAAGAAGAAGCCGAAGACAAAGACAGAGAGAAGAGGAAAGAGAGGAGGAGGTCACCATTGGAGGCCATTGAAGCTTAAAGCTCCACTAAACACGCCCTTAATCACTTCGATGATAAACTCACTCAGTAGCTTAGAAACTTTACAAGTTCTGGACGAAAAGAATGAACCCCAAAACATCCCTGAAATTCTAGGCGTTCACTGACCAATCTTTTGGAGAAGAAGACTTTGATCGATTGAACATGGTTCCATCAATTGAAATCGTTTCACTTCAATTTCAATCCATTGAGACCACCCTGACTTCAATCGATTGAAATGACTTCAATCGATCGAACATCACAGAACATGATTGTTCTCTGTTGTTTATGATATAAGCTACTAAGTTGTTTAAATACTGTCTTTACTCTTCCGTTATGCAAAACTGACAATCGTGAAGAGATACAGAGACTTGGTAACGTGACTCATTGATAATGCGTAGGAATAGACTATAACGTGGGGGTAACGTGGTAATTATTCATCGGGTTGATATTTATTTCATTTTGATCAGAGTAGTCAGGCCATAGTGTGAAGTTATATATCAGTAATAGTTCAGAACCTAGATAGATTTGATAAGTTCTGGGAATGGCATGTGGGTGGACACTTGGTCATAATATATTCTTAAAAGTCGGTGAGCTATGAATATACTCTTAAAGGCAGTGAGGTGGACCAGGTAGTTCTAAGATAGTTGGTGAGTCCATGATATGCTCTTAAAAGCCGGTGAGCTGTTAATATGCTCTTAAAAGGTGGTGAGCTAGGATCACTAGTAGACGTCGCTATGTCATGGCAATAGACTGATATGCCTTGGTCGAAACATTATGTTCCTGTATTGCGGTGAGCTGTGAATATGTTCTTAAAAGCTGGGGATGGACTGACGTAAATTCCATGACATGCGGTGAGATATGAATATGTTCTTAAAAGCAGTGGATAGAATAATAGTATATCTATAGAGTTGAACGATTAAGTCTGTACTTTCAGTCAGAGTATATTGGTTATCGATCTTAGGATAACAAGACGATAATGGTTGAGTAACGACGGTTGGAATAAAGAAAAATATATTATTATTATGGTATAACTATATTTTATGTCGTCCCTAACGCGTAATCAATATACCTATGATACTGCGTTAGTTTCTATTCACTCAACTTTCAGTAAGCAGACAATGTTTATGCTTAAACATTCCTCGTCCAGACTACCCTGCTCCTAACACTGTAAGTAATGAGGCTTACGACGATGGCTACTACCCAAAGGAAAGATACTCGGAGGGTGGCCCCATTAAGGACAGAGATGCTGGAGAGAACTACTACGCTGACGACTACATCTATGCGAGCTGAAGACCTAGTTTCTATTTCCGTTAAAGACTTTTATATTATGTTTTGTAGCCAGGCATATGTTGCCCAGACTTTTGTACTTTGGTTTTAACTCTGATGTTGTAATAACTAGGACTTATGTTGGGATAGTTGATTAGATGTAGGAAGTCCATATTCATAGCATGTTATATGGTCTTTTATGTATACTTTTATCCCTAAGTCCTTAGAGTTACATGCATTTCAAAAACATTGCACTTTCATGATGTTAATGCTAAAATATGTGTATTTGTATTGTTTTATATGCTATTGGATGCAGTAAATGAAGTGAATCTTGAAGATTGGCAATGAATGCCTCACCTTTTGTCATACAACCCTTACATATTTCATTTACATCATTTGCACAAGGTTTGTGAGTATTTTTTAGGTCGGAGAAAGCATTCATTGATTAAAAGGTGATTCCAGTGGAGGAAAATGACAACAGCTGAGAAAATGGCATTTTTAACATTGAAGACTTTGGAATTTGAATTTTCTCCTGAGATAGAAGTTGTAGCTCGTCGAGTTATAGTCACGTGGCCGCAAATTGTGCGTTAATCTGAGGTCCGAGCAAAGAGATATCGCACAATTCTCCCATTGGTGTGCAGAGTTTTCATTTGCAGAAGACCATGACCGATCCTGAAAAATGTGTGACCGGTCATGGTAAATGAGCGTGACTGGTCACACTCAGCAGAATCGCACCGGCAACTTCTTTTTAGGTCTAAAACACCTATATTGATATATATATATATATGACTTGTAAATGTAGTATATGTAATTTTTATCATTCTCTTACACATAGGATGTATTAGAGAGGCTATTAGAGCTCTCCAAAAACCCCAGGTAAGGATTTCTAAGGTCATATTTGGATGCTATTTCAAGATTTCAAGTTAATAAAGTAGTTTATCTTCATGCCAGGTTCTATTGCTCTCTATTATTTATACTTCCAGTCTATTAATTACTGTTTAATCATGATTTTCATTATGTTTATGCTACCTATGATTGTTAGATTTGTTTTGCTAATTGTAGGCTAAACCTAGTGTTAGGTTTATGTGATAAAGCGCTAGAAAAGCCGATTTTCATGCATGTTCTCAAAGAGAAACCTTCATAATTCAAAATTTTCATAAAATATAGTTTAGATTTTTGTCAAAATGTTTTCTAACTATATTAAACATCATTCTTACATTCTAATCTAATATTTGATTCGTTTCATGAACTTAAACACTCAAATCAATTTCTCACTTCAATTAATTAGTATTTTGACTTGTTAAATTGTTTTGAATGGGAAGAAGAAGTGTTTTGAATCTGCTCATATTAAATTCATAAAATTGTTTGACTTTGTTTCATGCTAATTAACAAATATTTGGTATCAATTTGACTCAAGCAAGACACAAATATCAAGAGCCAACCGGTTAATTATAGTAGGTGGCCATATCTTTCCTTTGGCATGATAATTGGTGAATCTAGTGTGAATGCGTGTAATCCTAACCCATTAATTCATATTTTACTTAGTTTATGTAATACCCATAAAATTTCCAAGTTTAATAAAACGAGCTTCCATCTCTTGATCCGCATTTTTAGAATCTTATACGAACTATACGCATTTTAAATAGTTAACTTACATAGTAGTTTACAGACTCGGACTGACATTATCACATGAACTCGTAAAATGTGTACCAACCTGGATTGCATGGCTCATGGATTCAAACTAGCACAAGATCCCACAAACTTAATGGGATTAGTACATAAGTACACTCCCCCTTATACCCATTGAGCAAACACTTCCTCAAACCACTCCTCTACCCGTCGAACCCTCACCCAAACCTTCCCCCAACCTGCCGGTCACTCACTACCACCCTCAACCGCTCGCACATTCCTTACCACCCTTCTCAATCAATCCCCCTCCATCTCCTCTATCAAGTCTTACAAGATATGCAAAATCTGCATATAGATGTGTGTTTGCATATGTATGTTTGTGTACATATAAAAGACCTTAGAGTTATAGAGAGAGAGACTCGAGAGTTTCTAAGGAATACAAACACACTCACACTCCCCCTCTCGGTGCACACAACCATGTATTGTGTGTTTACATAACCACACACACATTCTTTGCACTCTCTGTGCTCACATTGACACACATTGTCACAATAGAGGAAATAGAAGGCAGAGAGAGAGAAAGAAGAAACCCGGGAAGAAGAAGAAGGGAAAAGAAGATCAGGCCACATCCAAAGGTAACCCAATCCCTTCTCTCCCTCACTGACCATCTGCATGTCATCTAGACATCCCTAAGACCACATGCATGTTACCCAAATAGAGCCTAAGGCTTTGTGTGAGCCCAGACCTCCATTAAAGCTCCTCACCGGAGCTTAATTTTTTAAACACCACCAAAGCCCCTAAAATCTATACCAATATGATCCTCATAGACCCCTTATACTTCCCCTATAGTAGTTTTCGATTTGTCATTGGTTTTATAGAACATGCAGACCATTATTCATGTTTTTAACTGATAGAATAATCCTTTGGTTCTTATAGCAAACGAGATAACTAGGGTCCCAGATTGGAGTATGTGGTAGAGGAGGTCTGGACGATCACTTTCCCGTTTGTTTCATGAATATCTATGGAGAGGAGAGAGAGATATGAGGATTTGAAGTTTTCTGACGAATGCGACGTTGCCAGTGACAGTCTAGTCACGCTGGAAAAGACAAGACCCGAATTCAGTTTCGGGTTATAGCATCCGAGTTTCGGATTGGGTTAGGGCGGGTTAAGTTGTGTGTATAAGTGGGTAAGGGTTCGGGCTTGGGCCGGGTTAAATAATCCATGGGCCTCCCATAAGTGGGACGGCATCGTTTTGACGCCGAGTTAGTTGGGTTGGGTTCGGGTAGTGGGGGCGGGTCACAGTGAGAGTGTAGTTGGGTATGGGTTTGGGTTAGGTTTATTAGTAAATACGGATTATCCGTATTAGATATGGGTCGGGTTTGGATTGACTCCGATGGGTCACCCAGTTGGCTTCCTTTGTGAGTAGAAACGGGTTACCGGTTTAGCTTAGGGTCAGGTCAGACACAAGTTATAGAACTTGGATTCTATTGTTTCTATAAACAGATTACTGTTTCGGATTGGGTCAACCCTTGGGTTTTCATATTATTATTATATATTAATAATATTGTTAATGTTTAATAAATAGTTATTATATATAATTTAAAAGGTTATAAATTGCTTTAAAATTGTTTTAAAGGATTATTAATTTGATTTTAAATTCTGGAATATTATTTAGTAATATTCCTTATATTCTGAAACATGATTTTTATTACTTATATATTATACTTATTATTTATTTTAGTTTAAATAAATAATAAATGTTAGTTTGATAAATAGTTATTGGTTTTAAATAATATAAAAAAAATAGTTGTAGTGCTATTACTAAATTCTGAAATATTATTTTATAATATTTCTTATATTTTGAAATTATTAGTACTATTTATGTATTATATATTTATACCTATTATTTATTTAGTTGTAAATAAATAATACTTGTAAGTTAATAAAAATAAAAAGAGATACGTAGTTGTTAAATGTTTTAAAAATAGTTTATAAGTATATTAAGTAATTTTTAATATTCTAAAATATTATATTAAATTTGAAAATTGTACTTTAATAATTATATATTGTACTTACTATTTATTTAGTTTAAATAAATAATAAAAATTAGTTTTAAATTGAAATAATTAGGTAATAAATACCTAATGACTATTGTAAAATATAGAAAAATTATATCGATTACCCCAAGGCCTAAAAGCCCTTGTTATAAATTATTATTTATAAAACTCAAACCTTAAGTATCTTTAATTATTTAGAAGGGTCAGTTTAGTTGTCTTTTAAATTATTATAAATACTTAACGAGTTCCAGAAATTATGATAAAAATACTACTAGCCTATTTAAAGGCCTAGTATTTAGCAAAAATGATTATAAGGACCAAATGTATATCTAAAATATATTTTATAATAATAGACTCCTAAGTCTATTATTATATAAATAGATCTTCAATAACTCGTAGTTAATAAACTGTAGCTCAGAAAAATACACGGTCAGTTTTTAAATTCCTAGAGGATGTTTAGAGTTACCCCTTAAGTTTAGTGACTTTCTGACTCAGTAAAAAATACAGCTTATTGTTAGGACCCACACTAGTATAGAAAACCCAGCCTTTTATATGATGGACTCCGATTTGAGTCTAGTCAATGGCGTTAGGCTTAGAATGATGTCAAGATCATCATGATGAGGTTTAGGAACCCATTCGACATGATTACCATTAAACCCTTGTGAATAGAATGAATGTTAATTGTCATTCTGTGAATTTATATGAATTGTAAGGACCGAAGCTATACTTGTATTCGCGAATCCACATCAATGTGAGTTGTCCTAACTCACTTGGTATATTATAGAAATACTCCATGTGTATTATATGAATATCTCGTGTGTCTTGCGTGGACA
The DNA here is from genome assembly GCA_033977485.1 of Hydrangea macrophylla. Taxonomy (NCBI): domain Eukaryota; kingdom Viridiplantae; phylum Streptophyta; class Magnoliopsida; order Cornales; family Hydrangeaceae; genus Hydrangea; species Hydrangea macrophylla. The sequence goes on along the minus strand of CM066984.1, from coordinate 76,907,845 downwards.
TATTTGATGAGTATTACATGTGCGTAAGTTAAGATTAACTGCTTATATGAAAATGCATGTCTAGATAACTATACCACATGCTTAATTGATAATTGTTGTTATGATTCATGCTTGTTACGTTACACGTCATACACTCGTATAAACACTCATATGAACGTAGTCGAGTCGTGATGTAAAAGTTGATGTCTGTATGGTTAGTCGAGAAGACTAACCCAATTATAATGTCACACATGTTTGAGTGGACCGCAGAAGTCCGAGTAGTACAATCAAATCAATGGGAACAATGATAAATGCTATTGGGCCCTATTAGGCGACGATAGCAAAAGTACCCATTCGTATTAATGGAGTTAACCATGAGTTGGTGGTTTATACACTATTGGGACCTATTAGGAGACGATAGCAAAATATCCATCCAAGTCTTGAATACAATGGCCACAACGTCAAGTGCTATTGGGCCCTGTTAGGCAATGATAGCTCAGTAACTACTTTATTCCCTAGGCAAGGTCATGAGAACCTAAGAATAAAGTGATCATAATCTTTTAAATTAAAACCACTATTGGGCCCTGTTTGGTGACGATAGCAACGTGATCATTACACTCGAAGCCAACGGCATTACACTGGTAATGTAACAAGTTATGTGAGTCAAGTACGAGTCTTGAATACAATGGTTACCACTTATAATGCTATTGGGCCCTGTTAGGCGACGATAGCGCTGTAACTATTCTATTCCCTAGGCTAAGAGTAAAGTGATTACAATCTTTTAAACCAAAACTGCTATTGGGCCCTGTTAGGCGACGATAGCAATGTGATCATTTCGCTTCAAGCTAACAACGTTACACTGGTAATGTAACAAGTTACATGAGTCAGTTGTGGTGTTTGTGATTGAGTAAAGTCGTATATATCGATGATGCAGTGTGTCGTATCACATTCATATTATCATATCATAAATCATACATATTGAGATAATGCTTATCAAATATTTTTGTTCAAGATATTTGTTGTACTTGTACACTATTGTTTGTATTAGGAGTGATCGGTTAGGTCAACTCACTTAGCTTCAAAAGCTAACGACTCTTTTTGCCCTGGACATATTATGTCTAGATTTCATAGGAGATGACTAACAAGATGAAGTCTACCCTAAGGGACACGACTGATGTATAAGTTGAAGCAAAGGTCTCCGACATAGTTGTATTAGAATCACTTAATTTGCTTTATTATCGTTTATCTGAGGTAATGTTTTAGCTATGTATTATGATCAACATAGATATCCTTAGACTGTCTTTATAGTTCTCTTTTTTGGAACTCATGATGTAATAGTTGGATCCCAGACATTTGAGTTCTATTGAAAAATAACAATAGATGTTTTTATACTTCCGCTTACTCTTTAACCATGTATAGAATGTAGAAAGGACAATCACTTAATGTACCTCGTCATGGCTTACGGATCTGGAAAGGAAAAATTTTATTTCCCTCTAATTTCTACTACTCTAGGACATGACAGGATTTTTGGCATCAGAGCACTAGGGTTAGACGTGCTCGCTGATTGTCCTATACATAAAGTTATAAATGATAGGATATCTCTGACTAATACCGATACTAAGATAGCTTTTGTTTAGTAAGTTGAACATGGACATTTTATCAAATAGACGAGAAGTGCGATTAGTTACTACATACACCTAGTTGATTCTACTTTATAACATAGAACCAATAAAGGTGACCATTTAGAATAGTTTCATGGAAACTTAGAAAGCTAGAAAGGTGGATTCCATAGTAACTGTAAATAGAGAAGTAGTAACCTTAACAGTATATCCCCAGAGCCGTACACCAAAGCCTAATTTGTACGGGTAGATACACTAAAGTCGTAACACCCTAGAATCAATAGCCGTGTTAGGATACACCGAGACATGGAACCCTCGATTTGAGCTCATGAAATAGTAATAATGTAAGATAGCCAATACAATCAAGTTAGTATGAACATTCTATTACAAAAACAAACCATATATAGATTGTTTAGCACTCTTAAACAAGTCTACTGGAAGCAGTGACAAATAAGCAAGGACCCGTTATAGATAATAAGAAAGGGCCAGCTTAGGATTTAGAGGCAAACTTTACTGTAGTAATTATAGACGAGTACCATAGTGAGTAATTATATCCCTCCTACTCATTCGACTCCCTGTGAGTAAATCTATGCCTTCTCTTCTAATGGTCATTTCTTCTAAAGAAGGTAACTATGTATTTTCCAAAGTGGCTCTGATTTTTGTCAATAATTATTGTGATCCTCCTTGGTGAGTAATTCATTTCCTTGAAAATGTAAAATTCCTTCAGTCATCATTTCTTGAGTATGTACTTTGATCATCCGAATTATTGATAAATCCCTTTGAGAATAAAGTTTGATTTTTAATATTGTAAAGTAATTCTTTTGACTTATTATTCTTTGAATAAATTCTTGCAAGTTCATTATCTTTGAAATAATTCTAAATGAGTTCTCTGTCTTTGTTCATACTATGAACTCAAAAATGTTGTACTTTCTGTATGTTTTGTCCTCTTATTATTTTCTCTCATTTGCTACCTTTTTTCTTTATCAGTAAGGTTTCATTTGGACTATTTCACTTATGAAATACCAAATTCTTAATTCATACATTGAAGGCCTTACGCCATCAGTTATTTTCATTACCTACGAATCTTGAGATGCTATGATACATCCTTAGTGATCAGTCATTCAACCATCGTTGGTTTTATATTTATTCTTGAATGGATCACATCCTTTCTAATATTTTACTTCTATTTGTGAAAATTCATATGCCCTTTCAGAATCAACATCATTTTGGATCAATCTGTTCAATCATTTCAATCATCATATTCTAGTTACTAGGATTATGTTGGTAACCATCATGTGAGATATAATAGGTTATGATTGCTTTGCATAAGATGTGCTAGAAACCTTATAGTCACGAACTCATATGTAGGAACACAAGAATCTCCTCAACCTTTACAAATGGCTCAATCGTCTCAAACAATTGAGGACTAGTTAGGAAGGCTAAGTAACATAATACCTAAGGAGGTCGATCCCACTGATGTATTTGGAAGACTGATGCAAGGCTTATGGAGGACCGCTGACAGCACTAGCACAAGTGACTACGGAGACCAGTTATTTAGACACCTCCATATCGCCCATTCAAAATCGCTTTTGAGATCACTCGTGTAATAACCAGCTATACTACCCAAGCCAACCTAACTGCAAGGACAACTCGGAACAACGAACAATGATCATGGTATTTATTTCAACTGTGGAAACCTTGGACATCTAGCCAAGGAATGTTAAGCTCCCAAGACCTGTAACCAACCAAATGTTACCTGTTATAACTATCGCAAAAGAGGCCATTTTAGCAAGGACTACAAAACACCTCAAGATGGACACTACAGAACATATGTTGAAGGACAGCCCAGACAAGCCCAGCTCAATACCACCATCTCCACTAAAGATGGATTCGACAAAAAGGAGAAACAAAAATTGGAAAAAAGTAGGACAAACAAGAGGAAGTCTGACACAATAATAGCATCGGTCCGACGCAAAACACGCCAACGTTGTTTCAACTACGGAACTCGCGGACATCGTTTCAATGCCTAGCACCAAAACAAATCGGAGGATACGGATTACGATGTTACAAGAGTGGTATAATGGACCACATTTGCAAGGATTGAAAGATAATGAAGAACATCCATCAAGTTCCGATGATGAACTTGGAAGAAGAAGGGAAGGATAACCATCACAAATGTCAAGAGGACTAGACTATGTCAAACAACCAGTTCAACATCTAACAAGATGAAGAACCACAGATTCGAAGGTGGCTTTTCCCTTACGACTTGAACCTAGCAGATTTTTGTGCTAGATATCTTAGGATCTAGTTTATCTTATATGTTTGATCGGGCTAGTAGTTCCATTTCTTTTGTGTTTTATGTATGTTAGTAGAAGTTGATACAATTTATGTAATCAACTATGTAATATGTTGACTTGTTAATGAAACTACTTTTGTGTATCAGTATTATTACAATAATTACTGTCATGATATACATATATATATATATATTATAGTAGAGGTATGACCAATTAATAGATAGTACCTATAAGTACACAACGAGCATCGCATTCCACCTTTAGACCGACGATCAAACCAGACACACAAACCTAATGATAGAAGATGTCTTACAAGCTCACATCATCAACACATCATCCACAACATCGAAAACACATGGGAGAGTTTACACCATCAACTATGAAAGCTCGTGGTGAATCAGGTGCGAAAACACAAGAGAACCCACTTATCGCTGATCAATGTTTGCCAACTACAACAAAGTCAAATATAGGCCTGATGTTATTCGAGGCCCTATACAGAAGGTCATATCAATCACAATCACGTTAGATAGATCAGAAATGAAGAGAGGATACAAGCAACCCAGAGTTGACACAAAAAAAAACAACAACAACAATACGCAGAACAATAAAGGATAGACCTATAGTTTGAAGCCGAAGAAAAAGTGCTATTGAAAGTATCAATCGCTTGGGCCAACATTCGGTGAACCCAAAGAAAGGAAGCCAATACCGCGACAACTTAGACTTCTTACGATCGAATCATCAACCGCCAACGATGCTAGAAGATCACTACACTTTTTGAGTGGATACGATAATCCATGATGTTCTTTGTACCAACATGTTGAGGAATACGTTCACGACCCCTATGAGCTATAGATGACGATAACACATGAGTCAACTAGAACTTCGTTAATAGGAATGATGCAAACTCAACAAACAACAACAACAAAAGAGTCAACAAGACCATTGCATGAAATGAGAGGCCAATGAGAATTCTCAACATCGCGTCAAGAAGACAAAAAGATGAAGAGAGATCACTCTAATAAAGATCAAGTGGAGACACCACAATACGGACGAAGCATCTTTAAGGATAAGAGTAAACGAAGACGCCCCACCACAATTAGGACAAGCCTGGTGAAGTTGACCAATAGGTTATCTTAGAATCCATCACACGAGATTAGAACCTTGTACGCTTAAGAACTACTTGTAGACACCCCAATTTTGACCAAACATTGGGTTAAGGGGAGTATTAACTCTAAGATCCAATAATGACAATGTCCGACCAATCTGGGACTTCCAAAAGTGATTCAAGCTCTTCTGAAGGCTCTTTTAATTCAAGACAAAAAAGGAAAAAGAGAGAAAAAGGGAAAATAGAGGAGAACGACACATAGTAAGATATGCGGCAGTCACGGGTTACCGTACGACACTCGCTTAAGTGCCGGAATAGCATTCTATGAATGCCGTCAATTTTACTAAATGCCGCAAAAATGGATTTCCAGAGAAAACGGCAGTCCTTGGAGTTGTCCGCAACATTCTTTGAATGCCGATGCTGCAATCATTGAATGTCGTAACGGCATTAATTAAGTGCCATTCCGGCACTCACCAAGTGCCACTTCCATCTCCATTGAGTGCCGTGTTTTCGTGTTGTGAGATAGTACTAAAAGGACATCCGAATTAGGATTTTTTGCTGTGAATTTACTGGAATACCCTCTCAAAATTTGCCTATATAAGAGAGGTGAATATCCCATTACAAAAGGATCTTTTTTTAGAGACTTAGAATTTGGAATGTTAGCATCCCTATATTGATTCTTCTTCAAAAACCTTCTAAATTAAGAAAGTAATAGAGAGAGTTAGAGGAAGAGCTTGATCAATCTTGGAAAAGTCCAAGAACAACCAAGGAGTTGAGGATAATTAGAGGTAAACTCTAGATTATTTAGTTCCATTATTCAAAGTTCAATCACAATATGTAGATTCTTAGGATCTTTAACACATTTTAAAAAGCTCTCATCCCACCTCATTTCATCACACACCACACATATTATGATTCAACTCTTATTTCATTAGTTTGGATCAAAATAGCTAAAGGTTTAAAGTTTAAGTGAATCTTGAAGTTGATTTAAATGGTATTTGAACTTTGGTTTCCTTTCTCTTGATTATGTTAATTTCTTGGAATTCATGAGACTTTCAATGTCTTATTTGAATTCTTGAGCTTAGAATCCCTCAATATTCTCATAAACTCATGATTTATGAGAGGATTAAGGTTGATATTAGTATATTGAGTCAATGAGTCTAAACTTTTACCCATAGTTTGAATTCATTATTTTGAGATTTATGAAGTTTCCTCATACTTCATCAAAATTCATAAGTATGAGAGTCCTTAGTCTCCAATGACCATCAAATGGTAGGAGAAGTAGTTTGAGTCTAAGCCTATCTCCGTGGTTTAGATTCTTTGTTTTGAGATTTTATGAAGTTTCCTCATACTTCATCAAAATCTATAAGTTTAAGTGTCCCTAGTCTCCAATGACCATCAAGTGGTAGGAGAAGTGGTTTGGTTTAAGCCTAACTTCTTGGTTTAGTAGTTGGGATTAACAAACAAAGATAAACTTGACAATGAAAGCAGTGATTTCATAAACTATTTTTAATCAAGGATTTTTAGTTAACCATCGGATCTTTGGAACTGAATGAAACCAATGGAAAAATGTCTATAACTCAATGTTCTACCACTGTAATTTTTGTTCTAATAAGATTTTATGTTTAAAGTGGTTTGGTCATGAGTTTTGCAAAGTAACAACAATCTGTCCAGAATTTCAGAATAGTGACACCTCTTTGAAATAAATAAATCAGAACCTTAATGAAGTTTCTTTAACCCCAAATAATTTTTCCTATGAATTTTAATGTGTTAATGAGACCCCCTAAAAAGATTAGAGTCTTTTAGATTTTTTACTATTTTTAAAAAATCAAACAATATCTCTGGCAGAGAGTTGTAGCTCTTTGAGAGACATCTGGTCTTTTCCCAATTCTCATAGATCGAACGGTTCAATTGTCGATTTTCTTTTTGGGTTAAAAACTAGACTCACAGAGGCACTTTGTTTCCAAAAATCATCAAGATCAAACCATGGGAACCATGCCTTTTATTTTCTTGAAGTTGAGGTCTGCTCTTTGGAATTTCCAGAACCTTATGACATATTTGACAAACTTTGTAAGTAATAGTTCAAATGGTCTTTTCTTGACTTAGGACTTTATACCATGCTATAATAATAATTGGTTTAGCTTAAATCTAGAGGCTAAATAATCCAAAGCAATGATTAGTTTATAGCTATATCTCGTTCATATTCATATATATATGCATAGACTGATACTTGTAATTAGAATTCATCTTAGGTTAGGATTTATTACTTAGGAATTCAATAAATGTATCTTGTTTAAAGCATGTGGACTAACCCTTTTGTTTTGTAGTGCTTTCAAGGTACAACTTCTCAACCCCTTCCCTAGTTTAATTTACTTCTTTGATTTTAATTGATTTTTGACTCCATGCGCGACACCTTAGCTTAGGTCTTGCTTTATGTGTATATGTGATTAGAGACCTTTTTCTTAGGTTTTACTTTCTTACATGCATCACACGTTTAATATTCGCAGCGGGATCCCGGGTAAGTTCTCTAGTTCCTTATTACATATCATATTGCTTGCTAATTGCACTACTTGGTTTTGAATGATATTTTTGTCATTAGCAATTTTATACCATTTCGATATGCTTGTGTAATGTATATTTATATCTATGTATTAGTTGAGGGCATGTTTATATTATTAGTTTGATTAAAAGGATGTTGAGTAGGGGCCTATCGCGAGATAGGATGAGAGAGGGTGTTTTAGTCCGTCGGGCTCCTTCCCCTCTCATTCCAAATTCCTCGGACCCAGTTTATCTTTGGTTTGTTGCTTTAAATGGTTTCTTAATTTTCCTTTAAAAAATTAAGTGGCGACTCGTTTTTGAAATTTGAATCTGAAAAAGGTTTTAAATAAAAGCTGTGGGCAAGGATAAAAATTACAAATATCCACAATCTTGCGACTCTGCTGGGGATCGAACCCAGAATCTCTGGTTTTGCAGACCAGAATTTTTGATTTTGGGTTCACTCGAGGATTAGACTTGAAAGCATCCTTTTAATCGAATTAATTAATTTTTGTGTGCCCGTTGCATTGCACTTGTATGTCTAGCCAGTCGATTGCACGGAACTATGACCTTAGAGGCTCGGGGCAACCCGATCGGTCAAGTAATCATGGGACTGTGTGATCACTCTTGATCTCGTACCATGATTTGGTATATTAAGCATCCTATCGGATGTGTGTCAAGGGTCCCTTATTTGACCAAAGCCCAGCCTTTGCATAATAGCTTCTATAGAACCTTTCAAATCTTAGGAAATAAATTCTTAATTAAGGTTATATGCTAGGGAGTTTTGTATGCCCAAAAGGGATTACTTGAGATGATGACGATACTCACTTGATAAAAGATGTGTAACCTCTTAATCACTTCTGAGCAATTCCTCTTCATGTCTCATAACATTTGAAAAAAATGCCAAAGTCTGATTATAAGATTACACCTCTTATATATCATATTTAGTTAAGCATCAGTGGCTTTGTATGTATCCGAATTCATGTAAAGTATGGTGATAATCCGATCATATGATCCTTTTTACCCAAAGAACTTTAAACCCATCTTTGAAAGAAATGGATTCTTGCCATCCTTGTTACAAAATTTTCAATCAAAAGATCTTTTAAGTTCACTTTTGGCTAAAGCTCCAAGATAATCGTGGTTAAAATGTTTCTTTTATATATCTTCACAAGAAAAACCCAAAAATCTTAGGAATTGTTCTTGGAAAAATGCTTTTCAGATGAATTTCAAAACAAAATTTTCATTCTCAAAAGAATTCTCACAGAATTGTTTCCAAAAGATCCAAGAGAAACTTTCCAAATGATTTTCAAGAAAATTTTGAAAATAACCAATCCTTAAAAGGGGCAATAAGGATCACAATGAGGGGAGAAATTGGCGCATTTGACATGAGTGAGGATTTTATATACTTATGTGTCTATTTGCTAGGATTAGAATTTTCCTTTCTTTTGTATATAGAGTAGGCACACACGCATACATGCATTGCATCCGTGTGACATGTGAACCATTTCATCTCATCAAAAATCTTTCAAAATTCATATATTTTTGATAAAAAATCGAAAATAAAGACAGAAAGATCTTTTGAAAAATATTTTTTTGTAGGGTAAAAATAGCATCTAGTTTGGACATAATTTGGTTTAGAGGTCCCACTGCAAGGTTAGTAAGAAGAGAAGAAGACAGAGAGATGGCAGATGAAAGGAACGATGGGGAAGTAGCAAAGTTAAGGACATTGGTAGAACAGCAAGTGGAACAGATGAGGTGACAGGCTGAGATTATGAACCGAATGATGGTCATGATAGAAGCGATAGCGCGTCCGCCACCGGTTATGAATCCACCAAACAATGACCCGCTAGTTAGGGAAAAAGGTTGGTATGATGAACCAAAATTGCAAAGGGTCGAGTACCCCAGAGTAGAAAGAGAAAGGGTAGAAAGGGAAAAAAAAAGGATAATGACCGAAAAGATAGAGAAGGTGGAAAGGGTAATGCACAAGGCTCAGGGGGTCGATACTTACCTGATGGAGTTGGAAGGTCTGTACGATGGGGTCCGTGAAACGCTGCCTGTCGGTTTTAAAATGCCAGTTTTTGATAAGTTTGACGGGATAGGGAATCCTCGCAGTCATGTGAGAATGTGTACCGGGGCTTTTCAATCGAGTGGGCTAAGCACTGCCATAATGGCTGTCTTATTTTAGCAGACTTTAACTAGAGTCGCCTTATCCTGGTACCTTACTCTTAAACCAAGCAAGACCCGGGTTTGGGAAGAAGTAATCAAAGCATTCGTGACTCAGTATGAGTACAACCAAGACTTGGATGTCACAGTCAGAGATTTGGAGACCACCAGGCAGGGAAACAAGGAGTTGTTTGCTGAGTATCTAAGTAGGTGGAGGGAAAAAGCAGCTAAGATGGTACAGATGCCGTCTGAGAAAGACCAGATCCGAATGTTGATGAAGAACCTTCAACCTGTCTACCAAGAGAAAATGAGATTCTAGTCAATCAATACCTTAGCTGAGGTTTTTGATGTTGGAACGAGAATAGAGGATGCAATTTAAGAAGGGTTGATCAAAAAAGAGGAACAACCAAACAGATATAGGGGGTCGAATTATGGACCAAATGGAGGACATTCGGGGGGGCCACCGAAGTCAATGCACTAAGTGGGCCGGAGAGGAAGTTCAATATAACACCAAGAAGAGGAGGGGACAAACAGCCGAGGAAGTTCTCAAATTTGGGAGTATCACTCTCAACCGCTCTTGATAGGCTGATAGCAAAGGGGCATCTTCGTCCGTTGGAGCTTCGGCCTTTACCAAGTCTGCTTCTACCAACTTTTCGAGAAGATCTCTATTATAAATTTCACCAACAGAAGGGTCATTCTACGGATTGATGCACAAGGCCAAAGCATGAAATCCAGGACCTCATTGATAATAAGGTGATATCCGAGCTGCCTGTCAAAACTCCTAATGTTACTAGGAATCCACTGCCGAACCACCATGTTGTACAGCCACCACAAGGCCTTTATTTCTTGGGGATGGGAGATACGACCTTCGATCCGTCTAGGCTAATCACTAAAGTCGGGACACCAAGGAAGCCTTTTTAGATGCCCGGGGATCCGATAATCTGCACTCTGGGGGATCAATTGGATTTGTGGGACCAAGAAACTGGCAACACCAATGTGGGTCAAGTGAAAGATGACCTGTGGTACGAGAGAGACAGAGAAGGAGCAGAGAAAGAAAGTTTGAAAGTTATTTCTAAAGTTGATAATCTGTGGGCAAAGGAAGAAGTCAGCCATCTAACCCGGTCAGGGAGACATTTCAAGCCTCATGAGCTGGTGAAGGATCACCCGAGGAGAGAATTGGATAAAGGAAAGGGAAAAATGAATGAAGAAGAGGAAGAAGATAGGGTTTTGAAGCAAATGAAGAAAACTCAGGCTAACATCACCATCTGGGGTTTACTGATTACTTCCAAATGTCACCGACAGGCAGTTTTGGACGCTTTGAACCAATCCGATGTTTCTATCGACACAGCACCAAAAGATCTCGTGGGGATGATCAGTAGGATTCTGACTCTTGCTATTACCTTCTCATCAAATGACCTACCCCCGAGAGGACCTGTTCACAATAAACCGCTGTATGTCACTGTCGAATGCCTGAGAAACACTGTGCTCGCTTATCTCATTGACAACGGGTCTGCTCTAAACGTGTGTCTGTTCCAGACAGCTAAGTGCATGGGTTTGGATGAATCAACGTTCATACCTTCTGAACAGAAGGTGAGGGCATATGACAACACTCAGAGAACAGTCATGGGTATAATCCTCCTTCATCTCGCTATTGGGCCCGTGAAAAAAGAAGCCAAATTTCAAGTCATTAACATCCCTGCTTCTTTTAATTTGCTGCTAGGGAGGCCATGGTTAGACAGTCTAGGTGTCATACCGTCTATAGTTCATCAGAAAGTCAAATGTGTCTGGAAAAGCAAGGTCTGTGATATTCTCGGGGACAGCTGGGTCCGTCCATCTGAAGCTTCATCAAGCGCACCAGTTCTAGAGGTACAATTCTAGGAAGAGGAGACAAGTCTAGGGGGATTCGAGTTCATTAACATGTTGGAGGAAGAGAATCCGAGAGAGTTCCTACTGCTCTTTGATCAGTATGCAAGCCCGCTGGTCGCAGGGATTATGAAGAAGATGGGTTTCTTCCCAGGTATGGGATTGGGTAAGAATCATCAAGGTTTGCTGGAATTTCCAAAGATCGCCACTCAAACTGACACTCATGGTCTAGGTTATCAACCATCAAAGATGGAACTGAGAGAGAAGAAGAAAGCAGCCGACGCACCGTTGGCCCCGTATCAGAAAATGCTCAATGGATACATTGTGAAAGAGGGAGAGGATTCCCCTTTTGTGGCATCCTGGAACAATGGGTAGATCAGAAGGACAATTGTTTAAAGCTAATATTTGAGATCTTCATCCCCCACGAATTCTCTGAGTATTAAGATCCATATCTGCAGGTGCCCGTGAAGTCAGCTACTGTCTAAGATTAGATTGGTGCGTTAGATGGCTCGGTCATGAAGAATCTGTTGAGCGAGGAGAATACGAAGGATGAAGGAACGGGCCAAGAAGAGGTCGTGGAAGACAAGATCAGAGAAGATCATGCTGAGGGTCGGGTATAGGAGGAAAAATTGGAAAAAGAAGAAATGGAAGAGATTACCAAGATAGGGGATCTGGAAGAATGCGTCATCACCGATTCGGGAGGGAAAAGTAAGAAGGAGTGGGTTTTCAAGTCTAGTGATAGGTATCCCCCACACCCAGAGTCTATAATGGCCCAAATGAGGCATCTTTCAATTTCTATGTCTGTTGTAATCGGTCCAAAGAAAATCAATGAAAATATGACTAATTCTACTTACTCGAATGCGTTTAATGAATGTGTTGAATGTGATGATCATGAAATATCAAATGAATTGCAAAAATTAATTGAAAAAGAAAAAGAATCTGCGTGTAAAATCATTGAGAATACTCTAATGATCAATATAGGAAATGAAAATAATCCTCAAAATGTTTTTATTGGCTCTACACTTAACAAAGAAGAAAGCAAAGAATTAATCAATCTATTAAATGAATTCAAAGATGTTTTTACAGCAATATGCCAGGTGTCGATCCAGAAATAGTCCAACATCATATCCCCCTCTTTCCCAATTTAAAACCTGTAAAACAAAAATTGAGGCGAATGAGACCTGAATGAGCACTCAAAGTCAAAGAGGAAGTTGAAAAGCAATTGAGAGCCGGATTCTTAATGGTCACCGAGTATCCAGAATGGATCGCCAATATAGTACCTATCCTGAAAAAGGACAGTCGTGTTAGGGTCTGTGTCGACTTCTAAGATCTGAACAAGGCCATCCCTAAAGACGATTTTCCTTTACCCTACATTGATGTGTTAGTAGACAATACAGCGAGACATTAACTCCTATCTTTTATGGATGGGTTCTCAGGGTATAACCATATTCTAATGGCCCCCGAGGATAGGGAGAAAGCACTTTCATCACACCATGGGGCACATACTACTATAGGATGATGCCGTTTGGTCTCAAAAATGCGGGCGTAACTTACCAGTAGGCCGCTACAACGTTGTTGTATGATATGATCCATAAGGAGGTAGAAGTATATGTGGACGATATGATTGTGAAATCTAAGGAGAGGAAAGGACACTTGGATGCATTGAGAAAGTTCTTTGGAAAGTTAAGAGAATTTAGGATGAGGCTGAACCCTCAGAAGTGCACCTTCTGAGTCACTACCGGAAAGTTGTTGCGGTTTCTCATCACTCAAAGAGGGATAGAGGTGGACCCGACCACAATAAAGGCCATAATCGAAATGCAGCCACCCAAGAATGAGAAGGAAATAAGGGAATTTCTAGGTAGAATACAGTTCATAAGCCATTTCATCTCAAAACTCACCTTAACCTGTGACCCTTTATTTAAGTTGCTTAGAAAAGGAGAGAAGTTTGAATGGGATACCTTATTCCAACAAGCCTTCAAAAAAGTCAAAGCGTACCTTCAAAACCGGCCTGTCTTATCACCACCCTTACTCGGAAGACCTTTACTGCTGTACCTTTCCGTGTCCGAAGATTCAATGGGGTGTATGTTGGCCCAAGAAGGAGAAGAGGGGCACGCAGAAAGAGCCATTTATTACTTGAGCAAAAGGATGACCGGATACGAGTTGAAATATTTTCCTTTAGAAAAAGCCTGTTGGGCTTTGGTCTAGTGCACCCGTAGCCTTAGACACTACATGTTGGCCTTCCCTGTAACCCTGATATCCCGAATAGACCCACTCAAATACCTGTTTGAAAAACCCGTGTTGACTAGTAGGATTTCCAGGTGGACCATGATGCTATCTGAGTTTAATATCAAGTATGTTACCACCAAATCTGTGAAAGGAAGAGCTGTCGCTGAATACTTGGCGGATCTCGCAATAGAGTCAGAGGAAAAGGGTGAGTTTCGATTCCCAGATGAAGGAGTGATAGGGATGGAGGAAAATTTATGGAGAATGTATTTTGATGGAGTAGCTAATCAGTTAGGCTATGGGGTCAGAAACATCCTTGTGGCACCAGATGGAAATCCTACACCGTTAGCTGTCAAGCTTAGATATAATTCAACCAATAACACAATGGAGTACGTAGCATGTATAGTCAGAATAGAAGTGGCACTGGCCTTGGAAGTTGAGAAGATTGATGTTTTCAGAGATTCTAATTTGATCATATCTCAAGTCCGAGGTGATTGGAGGGTGAAGCACGAGAAATTAAGACCCTACTATGACTATCTGGAGAGTTTGAAAGCACAGTTCAAGAAGATATCATTCTATTACCTCCCCGTGAAGAGAATTAGCTGGCCAACTCCTTAGCTACCTTAACCTTAATGATACAAATTCCATCAAGAATCACCATGATCCCACTATCCATAGAAATAAGAAATCAACCGTCATTTGAGATGAACGCAGCCCTAGAAGATGAACATGAAGTGCCATGGTACAAGGATGTCTGAAAATTCATTAAAGAGGGAGAGTACCTCGAAGGTGCCTCGAAGAAGGACAAAAAAGCAATTCAAAGATTCTCTGCCCAATTCGTGACCTATGCGGATAAACTGTGGAAGAAGTCATACACCAGGGCATAATTTGGAGTGCTTGTACGGCAAGAAAGCCAAGAGAATGATGGAGGAAATACATGAAGGAGTTTGTGGACCCCACATAAACGGGCACATGTTGGCAAAGAAAATAATTCGGCAAGGGTATTATTGGACAACCCTGGACAAAGACTACTGTGAGTACATCAAGAGATGCCACAAGTGCCAAATCCATGCAAATCTGATGCACACCCCGCTGTCTGAGCTCTATAGCATGAATACACCTTGGCCATTTTCTGTATGGGGAATCGATATTATCGGCGAAATTGTTCCGAAAGCTTCCAATGGGCACCGGTACATAATTGTGGCAATTGATTACTTCACTAAGTGGGTAAAAGCTGCATCATACGCAACTCTAAAAGCTAAGGATGTGGTAAACTTCATCGAGAAGAACATAATCTGCAGATACAGGGTTCCAAATGAGTTTATTTTAGATCACGATAGTTATTTCCAAGGGAAAGTTATCCCACTGTTGGAAAAGTATAAATTCACCCGTCATCATTCATCGCCATATAGACCGCAAACGAATGGGGCAATAGAAGTGGCAATAAGAATGTTAAAGCAATCTTGGGAAAAATGACAGACACATATAAGGATTGGCATGAGAAGCTGCCATTTGTGCTATGGAATACCGGACTTCTGTGAGAACTTCTACATGAGCTACACTGTATTCACTGGTTTATGGGATGGAAGATGTCCTTCCCGTCGAGGTGGAGATACCCTCTCTAAGGGTTTTGGCCGAATGTGAAATAACTGAGTTAGAGTGGACACGGGGAAGGTATGAGGATTTGATGTTGCTCGATGAGAAAAGTTGGCTGCAATAAACTACACTCGGGGATATCAGAAGAGGATAGCTCGTGCTTTCAACAAAAAGGTCCACCCAAGGAAGCTTGCTGAGGATGGCTTGGTCCTCAAAGAACTAAAAGTGCATGTTTATGACCCCATAGGAAAATTCAAACCCAACTGGGTCATGCCGTACATCATTAAGACTCTCCTCTCTGGAGGAGCGGCCTATCTGATGGACCTAGACGGGGTTGAATTTAAACATCCAATTAACCTCGATCGCCTCAAAAAATATTTTGCTTGAAACCCCTTCTTTTAAAACCTCCTACATAGATAAACTACGCTCGACCTGATTCCCGCTAGGGGATACGTAGGCAACCTCCTCGGTTCGGTCACTAATAATTGCATAAAATGGCACTTTCCGTCAAGCCTTGAACCGAACTACTGCGGACCTGATACCCATTTAGGGATAAGTAGGCGGGCTCTCGAAAGCCTTCGGTCCATGAAAGCCTAAAAAGAAAAACTCTGTGCTAAACTAGGGGCAAACTTGCGTTTACCCGAAACCACTTCGAAGCCCCAAAACTAGGGGCAAACTTTGTTTGTTATCCGAAGAACCCAAATATTTACTTTTAAACCCATCTCTGGATCTCCTGGCTATTAAAATAAGTACTATAAAAGAACAAACAAAAATTCATGGTATAGAATGATTGAAACTTTAGGCAAGACTCAAAGCAAAGTAAAGAGCCAAGAAAAGACTTTAAAAGGAAAATTTTTCATAACTCAAAAGATTAATCGGAAGAATGAACACTTTGATTAAACATATTAGGACACTTCCTAAAAATGAAAACACTCTTTGAGAAGAGAAATAACAGAAGTCACATTCAAAAGCGTAAAAGGATAGGCAGGACTTGTCAAATATTTTGTAAAATAAAGCTTCGTCCTGTTGTTTTACTTTCATCCATGGATGTCTCTGAAGTCTGTCTTTGGAGGAGAGTTTGGATATGAAGAAGGTACTTAGTAGTAGGCACAACCAAAGTAGGAACTCTCCAAAAAGGGGTGACACCCTATCATACCAAGCCTCAGTGAAAGCCTTCACCATGGAAGGGCGCATAATCGAACTCCTCGTGAATCAGCAGTAATAACCCCAGTAATATCCTGGAGAAGCCTGTACTGACAAACCACCTGGCCAGGAATATAGAAAGTGGTAACATGTAAGCCAGGTAACCAAATAACAGGCCGTCCCGAAAGTCGTACAGCAACGGAAAGGTAAGATCACTGCAGGCAGGCCTAACTGATATCACCAGCAGAAAGGCTTCGGAGCCAACCAAGCCAAGCATCGGCGAAGTAGAATAAGTAATGAACCTCTATAAGGTCGTAGGGAAGTGACCCACGAAGGTGCGAGGGATGTATGAAGAGATCAAGGCGTTCCATGAGCCAGACCTGTAAGACAAAGGGTGACCCCGAAGATCACATGGTCCTGGCAACATGAGCACAATCCAAGTCAATCAAGGTCTCGCCAAGGATCAACATGACATCACTTTTTATCTCCCTCAAACCACAAACAATGGGTATGAGAATGTCAGAAGATGACTAGAAGATGAAGTAAGAGAGCATAGCTATCGATAGTGCACTATGCCAAATGACCTGATACCTGCTGTCATGAGGGTCCCCCATGGGAACATAAATAGAGGAAAGGTGCTCAAAATCAATATGTCTATCATGAACAAAAGAGCCCGCTGCGTTCCAAGACGTGTGAAGAAGAGCGGCGAAATCCTGAACATACTCGGCCTGAACCAAGGGAACTATCAGCTCGATAAAAGGATCAGTGTGGAGAATGGCGTTGAACTCCTCAAAAAGAGGACAAATCTCTTGGTAACCAAAGCGGAAGACGTGGAATGAGGGATCCCAACACTGAATAGCAGCTTGAAGTAAGCCTTCATTCAGAGTCATCCGTCAGAAAGAGAAGAGGTCATTTAATCTGAAGCACTCCAAGTTGAGCATGTCGATGCTAGAGAGAGTATCCATCTATGGGAAGAGGATTTGGGAGCTGATAGGAGCCATTTGAGAAGGAAGTAAAGGCAAGGAGAGAGTATTTTGTGGAGTATTGATGAGAGGAGGGTATAAATAGGAGAGAATGTGCCCCTACCTACTCGCGGCACACGATAAAGTGTCACGGCACTCGTCAGAATGCCGCACGGCAGTCAGCAATTGCCGTACGACAGTCATGGACTGCTGCAACGGTACTCGCTGAGTGTCGCGGAGAACTAACTGAGTACCGCGTGGAGTTTTTTTTTTGGCCAAGATGTGTTTGTAATGTCTTCAGCCCACCTGCAAATAGAAAATTGAATAATAAAGGCAATAAAAACGTGTGCATCATGCATCACGTATAACAAGACCAAGCTATGGTCACAATCCTTCATTCATTCATTCATTCACATGGATAAGCAATAAAAGCAGAACAGTGACCACGAGATCACAGAAAAAAAAAAACAAAAAGAATTAAAATGAAATAAAAGGACCAAGTCATGGTCACAAATACGATGAGCAATAGTAAGAAGCAGAAAAAGTAAAAAAGCAATCGCAATAAAGTGATGTAGATGCCTATCCTATCTTGGCTATCCAGGAACTGTCATAATAATAAGTGAGTATATATGCATACAGTCATCCAAGTATATGAATCCTCCCCAAAACACTCATAAATAGAAAAGAAAGAGAAGAAGGGCTAAGTCAACCCCAGCCCTGGCCTCGAGTCTGACACGTAATGCATCTGATGGGCTCCTCCTCTGACTCTGTCCCACTCGCGCTTCCTCCGCCTATGCCTCTGTCTCTGCCTCTACCTCTGCCGCCACTGGTACCCCCACCACTACCTCCACCTCGTCCAGCATCCTTACCCCCCAGGGACATCGCTAAAGCTAATGTCGAACTGCTGGAGCCACTGCTGAAGCTCTCCTACCTGCCGGACCAAAGCCCCATTCTGTTCCTCCTGAACGGAGAAAACATATCAAGTTACCAAGTTGTATTTAAAAGTTGTAGTGCTAAAAGTAATTAAAAGTAAAGAGGAGCATTTGTTTTACCAGGGCTCTCACATAAGCCTCAACAACTGTCCACGCCCTGTCAACCTGAGTCAAGGGAAGAAAGGTTAGAATGTCAGAATGAGATTGCAAAATTTAAACCAAAAGGCAAGTTTTAGAGATTACCCTCCACCCTCCACCATAGATCCACTCTCTCACGCTATAGGCGTAGAGTAAGCCCTCTTCCACATAGTCCTGCGGGACATGGTCATACTAGAGTGGAATGGTGTGAGCACCCACTGAAATCGGGGGACCATGGTCGTGCCCTGCTATCCAAAAGAAACTGTCCTGACACTCCAATCCCAAGGTGGTAGAGCCGGAGCCCGAGTCACGGTAGGAACATGCTGCAAAGAAGGACAGTGGAATCAGTAAGAAAACATGTATGAGCAATAAGAATCCAGAAAACGAATAAAGGCTAAAAGAAATCACCCGAGTCACTTCCATTATGGGGAAGTTCGGCATCATCTTGGTAGAACGGAAGGCCTCATACCTGCTGGGGGGGCTCTAGGAAATCCTGAATAGAGAACCCAGCTAAAGCAACTGTGAACGCAGGACCCTTGAGGGCCTCTGCGGCTCTCATAGACTCGGACGGGGGATGCGATACGAAGAAACCCAGAGTTGCCAGTGACTGCCTGGTCACCCTCTCCCCTAGATACCACTCCCGACCCTTCGGACCCTCCACCAATATCCTCTGCGGGTCGTATCTAGTTGATTGCCGTATCTCTGGAGAAGCAGTAGGGAGCACGTTGGGCCAAGGCTGCTAGCGGATGTGCGACTCTCACAGGTTCGTCAAAAAATTCTTGAAAGAAATAAAATTATGTGCTCCGGTCTTCCGCCTGACCCGCTCCTTCTGCCATTTTAACCCCTGGGGAATAATGAAGGGGTCCGCTGGTTGGGTCTTAGGCCACATAATGTGTAGATACTCGTTGTACCAAATTTGCAAGAAAAGAAAAATCATAAGTTTCGAGATTCATAATAAAGAAACTGAAAGGAAAGTACAAGGTTTAATCAGCAAAAAGGAGAAGTATACCTCCCACGCTCACTAAAAGCCGCCTGTGGAATCTGGCCGGTCTCAGGAAATCTCTCCCATATGCCTGTACAGGATGGCTAATCCTACACCGGCCCAGTCGTACTGGTAAATCTCTTCCATGACCTCTAAGGACCCCACCTGTGTCACAGAAATTCAATCCTTCCTTGGTGCTCAATAGGGAGCACCCAAGCATATACATGAGAAAGCCCCGAGCCATCTGCTCGTCCGTGAAACCCTTCTGGCCCCTAAAGGTATCCATAAACCACTTGGCTATGACCAAGGGCTCCTCAGGCACGACCCCAGCAGTGGCAGCAACCGATCCCACTCGGTGACGGTATCTAGGTACTGTAGGCACTGCCCCCCGAAGGGGATCACAGTGATCATGCTAAAGTCCAGAGGGGTCATGGTCATCTCCCTGAACGAGAAGTGAAATGTGTTGGTAGTATCCCACCACCGCTCTGAAAGGGCGTGAATCTGTAGAAGGTCATTAGAACTCTTCGTCAAAAGCTTGACGAAGTGCCCAAAGCCCGCCGCATCGATATAACCCCACACGGTCTAGCTCAACTCCTCATACCAAGCAAAGCCATGAGCTAGGCTGCCATGCCCCTTTAGCACGTCAGGTTGGAGCTACAAAAAAAAAATTTGCAAGATTCAAATGTCAGCAAGTGAATGAAGGAAAGAAGGAAAGGAAATAAAGAAATAAAGAGTAATGAAAATAAAAAATATAAACAAGGAGTGATAATAAAAGATGAATGAATGAATGAAAAGGGTGAAGATGAAAGCATTCAAAGTACTTAAAGGGATTTCACAAAGTTTAAAATTCACTTTCTTGATGAAACATAAATATTCAAATCAATTTTGAGTGAATGAAAGGGCGATTGTAACACTCAAAAATTTCACAAGCATAATGGTCATTATTCATAAGGAATGTTTGAAATCTTGATTAACGTACATCGCATTAAAAAGTCTTTGAGAAAAGTTAAAGGAAAAATAATGAAATTGATACAGCTGAAACACTCAGAAAATTCACAGGCATGGCATTCATTTTCATATGAAGTTTTGTCTCTACATTCATAAAGTTCATAGGGAATAAGATAAAGAATACAAAAAATTAAATGAGCATTAAATAAAGCATTTTAAATGCTCGAGAGCACTACAAGCACATCATTTGCATTCATAATAAGGCATGAGAAGTTGTGTTGATTATATATTGCATCCACAAGGTTCATAAGGAAAAACAATTACAAGAAAAAGAAATTAGGGAGGAGCGTATACCTCACGCTTGAACGCGCGGGCAAACAAGTGTGCATCCGGGTCCCGGAGCAAGAATGAGGGATCAGGGTGAGGGGTGGCCACGTACTTGGGCTTCTTTCTGCTCCTCAAACTGCTAGCCATGACCTGTCGCAAGAAAAGGAGCGGAATGTCATTCTTTTTTTTCTCTCGAGAAAACAACCAAAAAATAAAGAGAATATTGAGATTCTGATCGAGAAAAACAGAGCTATGAATCCTTTAGATCAATACAGAAAAAGGGAAAAAAATCTCCAGAGGGTTTCGGATTAGAGAGATTGTGAGAATGGATTGAAAAAAAATGAATTGAAACCTGTGTATAAGCATTCTGTCGCTTAAACGCGGCACTCGATAATTGTGCCCAGCAGTTGATGAAGTGCCGGACGGCACTCGCTGAGTGCCGCACGGCAGTCACGGACTACTGTTCTTTTTAGCGTGTGCCGCATTTGAGGCGGTTAAGAGATATTTTGTTTCCTCCCCAAAATTTAAAATTAGGTCCCGAAAATTGAATTTGAACCCTTAAAATTTACCCTCATTATGTTTTGGCCCCAAGGGTGATTTTCAGGACCAAATTGGTTCCCAATTTGGTGAAATTGGGATAAATTTGAGTTTGTTGACTCCAAATTTTTGAAAATTGAGAAAATTTGAGTTTGTCCGGCTCCAAATTTTGAAAATTGAAAAGAATTTGAGTTCGATTGACTCCTGATTTTGAAAATTGAAAAGAATTTTTGAAAATTGAAAAGAATCTGAGTCTAATTGACTCTTGATTTTGAAAATCGAAAAGAATTCAAGTCTGTCCGACTCCAAATTTTGAAAATTAAGATGAATTTGAGTCTGATTGACTCCCAATTGATCTGAATGTGATTAACTCCAGGGTTTTGGGAATATAATAGATTTATATTCTCGGTCCTCGCAACGAATTTGCGTCGGTCCTACTTTTGGGAACATAACAGATTTATATTCCCGGTCCTTGTAACAGATTTTCGTCGGTCCCGCTTATTGAAATATAATAGATTTATATTCCCGGTCCTCACAACGGATTTGAGTTGGTCCCGCTTTTGGGAATATAACAGATTTATATTCTCGGTCCTCGTAACGAATTTGCGTCAGTTTTTGGGAATATAACAGATTTATATTCCCGGTCCTCGCAACAGATTTGCGTTGGCCAAGTATTCCCTCTGATCGCCACATCATGCATTGTACCTCATGTAATAAAACGCATGGCATAGAGCAAACATGTCCAACAAGGCCAAGCGGTCGCAGACTTTCAGAGCAAACTCACATTGACGCCGAGGTTTAAGTCGTAAAGCGCCGCCCGATCAATTGCATTCGTCCTTTAGCTGAAACGGCCACGTATATTAAAAGGAATTGACATAAGCATTAAGTAGCATAGGGCATGAATTGTTTCTAGATACGTCGGATAGCATAATCTCGGATTATATCATTAGTAGAGCATGGAGTTGCATTAACAGTCATTATTGCATGAGAACGTGCATCATGATAGGATAGGTGCATTCATCCGCATGACTACTTGCGTTTGTGTATGTCTGACCCCCGCCCGAACTACGTCTCAGTCTGATTCCTGAGCGGATACGCAGGCAGCTTACTATTGAGCATGACCAACTTGAACCTTATTGCGCGCCTATTTTCTTTTGCAATGCATTTTGTTTTCACCTAAATCCGACAGTTTGGTCAAATGCTTGTCTTCACACAGGCTTCGACATTTGCTTATGACATGCATTGCTCCACAAGCTCTGTTGAAGAGGGGTAAATTGTAAACACCCCAATTTTGACCAAACGTCGGGTTAAGGGGAGTATTACCTCTAAGATCCGATGATGACAATGTCCGACCAATCTGGGACTTCCAAAAGTGATTCAAGCTCTTTTGAAGGCTCTTTTAATTCAAGACAAAAAAGAAAAAAGAGAGAAAAAGGGAAAACAGAGGAGAATGACACATAGTAAGAGATGCGGCAGTCATGGGTTACCGTACGGCACTCGCTTAAGTGCCAGAACGGTATTCTATGAATGCCGCCAATTTTACTAAATGCCGCGAAAAATGGATTTTCAGAGAAAACGGCAGTCCCTAGAGTTGTCCGCGGCATTTTTTGAATGCCAGAGCGGTAATCATTGAATGTCGTAACGGCAATCATCAAGTGCCATTTCGGCACTCACCAAGTGCCGCTTCCATCTCCATTGAGTGCTGCGTTTCCGTGACTGCCAGCTGTGAGATAGTACTTTTGTACCCTTAAAAGGACATCCGAATTAGGGTTTCTTGCTTTGAATTTACTGGAATACCCTCTCAAAATTTGCCTATATAAGAGAGGTGAATATCCCATTACAAAAGGATCTTTTTTTAGAGACTTGGAATTTGGAATGTTAGTATCCCTATATTGATTCTTCTTCAAAAACCTTCTAAATTAAGAGAGTAAAAGAGAGAGTTAGAGGAAGAGCTTGATCAATCTTGGAAAAGTCCAAGAACAACCAAGGAGTTGAGGATAATTAGAGGTAAACTCTAGATTATTTAGTTCCATTATTCAAAGTTCAATCACAATATGTAGATTCTTAGAATCTTTAACACATTTTCAAAAGCTCTCATCCCATCTCATTTCATCACACACCACACATATTGTGATTGAACTCTTATTTCATTAGTTTGGATCAAAATAGCTTAAGGTTTAAAGTTTAAGTGAATCTTGAAGTTGATTTAAATGGTTTTTTAACTTTGGTTTCCTTTCTCTTGATTATGTTTATTTCTTGGAATTCATGAGACTTTCAATGTCTTATTTGAATTCTTGAGCTTAGAATCACTCAATATTCTCATAAACTCATGATTTATGAGAGGATTAAGGTTGATATTAGTATATTGAGTCAATGAGTCTAAACTTTTACCCATAGTTTGAATTCATTATTTTGAGATTTAATGAATTTTCCTCATACTTCATTAAAATCCATAAGTATAAGAGTCCTTAGTCTCCAATGACCATCAAATGGTAGGAGAAGTAGTTTGAGTCTAAGCCTATCTCCATGGTTTAGATTCTTTGTTTTGAGATTTTATGAAGTTTCCTTATATTTCATCAAAATCTATAAGTTTAAGTGTCCCTAGTCTCCAATGACCATCAAATAGTAGGAGAAGTGGTTTGGTTTAAGCCTAACTTCTTGGTTTAGTAGTTGGGATTAACAAACAAAGATAAACTTGACAATGAAAGCAGTGGTTTCATAAATTGTTTTTAATCAAGAATTTTTAGTTAAACATCGGACCGTTGGAACTGAATTAAACCAACGGGAAAGTGTTTATAACTCAAAGTTCTACTACTGCAATTTTTGTTTTAATAAGATTTCATGTTTTAAGTGGTTTGGTCATGAGGTTTGCAAAGCAACAACAACCTGTCCAGAATTTCAGAATAGTAACACCTCTTTGAAATAAATATATCAGAACCCTAATGAAGTTTCTTTAACAGCAAATACTTTTTCCTATGGAGTTTAATGTGTTAATGAGACCCCCTAAAAAGATTAGAGTCTTTTAGATTTTTTTTTACTATTTTTAAAAAATCAAACAATATCTCTGGACAGAGAGTTGTAGCTCTTTGAGAGACGTCTGGTCTTTTCCCAATTCTCAAAGATCGAACCGTTCAATTGTCGATTTTCTTTTTGGGTTAAAAACTAGACTCACAGAGGCACTTTGTGTCCAAAAATCATCAAGATCGAACCATGGGAACCATGCCTTTTATTTTCTTGAAGTTGAGGTCTGCTCTCTGGAATTTCCAGAACCTTATGACAGATTTGACAAACTTTGTAAGTAATAGTTCAAATGGTCTTTTCTTGACTTAGGGCTTTTACCATGCTATATTAATAATTAGTTAAGCTTAAATCCAGAGGCTAAATGATCCAAATCAATGATTAGTTCATAGCTTTATCTCGTTCATATTCATATATTCATATGCATAGACTAATACTTGTAATTAGAATTCATTTTAGGTTAGGATTTATTACTTAGGAATTCAATAAATGTATCTTGTTTTTAGCATGTGGACTAACCCTTTTGTTTTGTAGCGCTTTCAAGGTACAACTTCTCAACCCCTTCTCTAGTTTAATTTACTTCTTTGATTTTAATTAATTTTCGACTCCATGCGCGACACATTAGCTTAGGTCTTGCTTTATGTGTATATGTGATTAGAGACCCTTTTCTTAGGTTTTATTTTCTTTCATGCATCACACGTTTAATATTTGCGGCGGGATCCCGGGTAAGTTCTCTAGTTCCTTATTACATATCATATTGTTTGCTAATTGCACTACTTGGTTTTGAATGATATTTTTGTCATTAGCAAATTTACACCATTCGACATGCTTGTGTAATGTATATTTATATCTATATATTAGTTGAGGTCATGTTTATGTTAATAGTTTGATCAAAAGTATGTTGAGTAGGGGCCTATCGCGAGATAGGATGAGAGGGGGTGGTTTAGTTCGTCGGGCTCCTTCCCTCTCATTCCATAATCCCCGGACCCAATTTATATTTGGTTTTGCAAAAGATCGGTTTGCTTTGAAATGGTTTCTTAATTTTCCTTTAAAAAATTAAGTGGCGACTCGTTTTTGAAATTTGAATCTGAAAAAGGTTTTAAATAAAAGCTGTGGATAAGGATAAAAATTGTGATATCCACACTACCTGCTTTAGATTCCGAGGACGGAATCTTTAATAGGAGGTGGAAGATGTACTACCCATAAAATTTCTAAGTTTAATAAAACGAGCTCCCGTATCTTGATCCGCATTTTCAGAATCTTATACGAACTATACTCATTTTAATTAGTTAACTTAGATAGTAGTTTACTGACCCAGACTGACATTATCACACGAACTCTTAAAATGTGTACCAACCTGGATTGCAAGGCACGTGGATTCAAACTAGCACAAGATCCCACAAACTTAATGGGATTAGTACACAAGTACACTCCCCCTTATACCTATTATGCAAACACTCCCTCAAACCTTTCCTCTACCCACCGAACCCTTACCCAAACCTTTCTCCAACCCGCCGGTCACTCACCACCACCCTCAACTGCTAGCACATTCCCCACCATCGGCCTTCTCAATCAATCCCCTTCTATCTCCTCCATCAAGTCTTACAAGATATGAAAAAAATCTTCATATAAATGTGTGTATGAATATATATGTTTCTGTATATATGTAGGAGGCCTTAGAGTTAGAGAGAGAGAGAGAGAGAGAGAGAGAGAGAGAGAGAGAGAGAGAGAGACCTGAGAGCTTGTGAGAAACACAAACACACTTACACTTTCCCTCTCGGTACATGAAACCATGCATTGTGTGTTTACATAACCATACACACATTCTCTGCACTCTTTGTACTCACACTCATACACATTGTCACAGTAGAGGAAAGAGAAGGTAGAGAGAGAGAGAGAAAGAAGAAAACCGAGAAGAAGAAGAAGAAGAAGAAGAAGAAGAAGAAGAAGAAGAAGGGAAAAGAAGATCAGGCTACATCCAAAGCTAACCCAACCCCTTCTCTCCGTCACTGATGATCTGCATGTCATCTAGACATCCCTAGCACCACATGTAGTGTGAGCCCAGACATCCGTTAAAGCTCATCACCGGAGCTCAATTTTTTAAACACCACCAAAGCCCCTAAAATCTATACCATTATGATCCTCATAGACCCCTAATACTTCCCCTGTAACAGTTTTCGATTTGCCATTGGTTTTATAGAACATGCAGACTATTATTCATGTTTTTGACCAAAAGAATGATCCTTTGGTTCTTATAGCAAACGAGATAACTAGGGTCCCAGATTGGAGTATGTGGTAGAGGAGGTCTGGACGATCACTTTCTTATTGATTTCATGAATTTCTATGGAAAAGAGAGAGATATGAGGATTTGAAATTTTTCGGCAAGCACGACATTGCCGGCGATAGTCTAGTCACGCCGGAGAAGACAAGACCCAAATTGGGTCTCGGTTTATAACACCCGGTTCCTGATCGGGTTAGGGGCGGGTTAAGTTGTGTGTATAAGTGTGTAAGGGTTCGGGCTCGAGCCGGGTTAAATAACCCATGGGCCTCCCATAAGTGGGACGACATCGTTTTGACGCCGTGTTAGTTGGGTCGGGTTCGGGTAGTGGGGGCGGGTCATAGTGAGAGTGTAGTTGGGTACGGGTTCGGTTTAGGGTTTAGGTTAGGTTTATTTGTAAATACAGATTATCCAAGTTTGACCCGATGGGTCACCCAGTTGGTTTCCTTTGTGAGTAGAAACGGGTTATCCGTTTAGCTTAGAGTCGGGTCGGATACGGGTTACAGAACTTGGATTCGATTGTTTCTATAAATGGATTATCCATTTTGGATCGGGTTGGTTCGGGTCAGCTAGTGGGTTTTCATATTATTATATATTAATGATATTGTTAATGTTTAATAAATAGTTACTATATATAATTTAAAGGTTATAAATTGCTTTAAAATAGTTTTAAAGGATTATTAATTTGATTCTAAATTCTGAAATATTATTTAGTAATATTCCTTATATTCTGAAAAATGATTTTTATTACTTACATATTATACTTATTATTTATTTAAATATTTAAGTTTAAATAAATAATAAATGTCAGTTTGATAAATAGTTATTGGTTTTAAATTATGAAAAATATAGTTTTAATGCTATTGTTAAATTCTGAAATATTATTTTATAATATTTCTTATATTTTGAAATTACTAGTATTATTTATATATCCTTAATAAAAACATGATCCGACGGCCAAAACAGAGGCCATCTCTTTAATAAAGAGAGGGCGCCCTCTCTGGAGCCTGACTGTTATACCTGTTATTTATTTAGTTGAAAATAAATAATACTTGTTAGTTAATAAAAATAAAAAGAGATGTGTAGGTGTTAAATGTTTTTAAAAATGGTTTATAAGTATATTAAGTAGTTTTTAATATTCTGGAATATTATATTAAATTTTGAAATTATAATTTAATAATTACATATTGTACTTATTATTTATTTAGTTTAAATAAATAATCAGAATTAGTTTTAAATTCAAATAATTAGGTAAAAAATAACTAATGACTATTGTAAAATATAGAAAAATTATATTGATTTCCCCAAGGCTTAAATTCCCTTGTTATAAATTATTATTTATAAAACTCAAAGCTTGAGTATCTTTAATTATTTATAAGAACCCGTCTGATTGTCTTTTAAATTATTATAAATACCAAATGTGTTCCAGAAATTATGAGAAAAATACCATTAACCTATTTAAAGGCCTAGTATTTAATAAAAATGATTAAAAGGACCAAATGTATATCTAAAATATATTTTACAATTATAGACTCCTAAGTCTATTATTACATAAATAGATCTTCATTAATTCGTTGTAAATAAACCGTAGCTCAAAAAAATACGTGGTCAGTTCCTAAATTCCTAGAAGGATGTTTAGAGTTATCCCCTTAAGTTTAGTGACTTTCTGACTTAGTAAAAAATATAGCTTACTGTTAGGACCTACACTGGTATAGAAAACCCATCCTTTTACATGACGAACTCTGATTTGACTCTAATCATTGGCATTAGACTCAGAATGATGTCAAGATCATCATGATGAGGTTTAGGAACCCATTCGATACAATTATTATTATACCCTTGTGAATAGAATGAATGTTAATTGTCGTTCTGTGAATTTATATGAATTGTATGGACCGAAGCTATACTTTTATTTGTGAATCCATATCAAGGTGAGTTGTCCTAACTCACTTGGTATATTATAGAAATACTCCATGTGTATTATATGAATATCTCATGTGTCTTGTGTGGACATATTTGATGAGTATTATATGTGCGTAAGTTAAGATTAACTGCTTATATGAAAACGTATGTCTAGATAACTATACCCCATGCATAATTGATAATTGTTGTTATGATTCATGCTTGTTAGGTTACATGTCATACAATCGTATAAATACTCATGTGAACGTAGTTGAGTCGTGATGTCAAAGTTGACGTCTGCATGGTTAGTCGAGGAGACTAACCCAATTATAATGTCACACATGTTTGAGTGGACCGCGGAGGTTCGAATAGTACAGTCAAATCAATGGGAACAATGATAAATGCTATTGGGCCCTGTTAGGCGACAATAGCAAAAGTACCCATTCGAATTAATGGAGTTAACCATGAGTTGGTGGTTTATACGCTATTGGGCCCTGTTAGGCGATGATAGCAAAATATCCACCAAGTCTTGAATATAATGGTTAAATTTCAAGTGCTATTGGGCCCTATTAGGTGGCGATAGCATAGTAATTACACTATTCCCCAGGCAAGATCATGAGGACCTAAGAGTAAGTTATCACAATCCTTCAAACCAAAACTGCTATTGGGCCCTGTTAGGCGACGATAGCAATGTGATCATTACACTCGAAGCCAACGACATTACACTGGTAATGTAACAAGTTATGTGAGTAAGGCACGAGTCTTGAATACAATGGTTACCACTTATAATGCTATTGACCCTATTAGGAAACGATAGCGCTACAACTATTCTATTCCTCGGGCAATTTAAGGTCACGAGGTCCTAAGTGTAAAGTGATTACAATCTTTTAAACCAAAACTACTATTAGGCCCTGTTAGGCAACGATAGCAACGTGATCATTTCTCTTTAAGCTAACGGCTTTATACTGGTAATGTAACAAGTCACACTAGTTAGTTGTAGTGTCTGTGATCGAGTAACGTCGAATATATCGATGATGCATTGTGTCGCATCTCATTCATACTACCATGTCATAAATCATACCTATTGAGATTATGCTTATCAAATGTTTTCGTTCAAGACATTTATTGTACTTGTATACTATTTTTTATAATAGGAGTGATCGGTTAGATCAACTCACTTAGCTTCAAAAACTAACGGCTCTTTCTGTCCTGGACATATTACGTCTAGATTTCACAGGAGATGACTACCAAGATGAAGTTTACCCGAAGGGACACGGCAGATGCACAAGTTGAAGCGAAGGAGTCCGATGTTGTTGTATTAGAATTACTTAATTTTCTTTATTATCGTTTATCTGAGGTAATGTTTTGGATATGTATTATGATCGGCATAGATCTCCCTAGACTGTCTTTATAGTTTTCTTATTTGGAACTCATGATGTAATAGTTGGATCCTAGACATTTGAGTTCTGTTGAGAAATACCAATAGATGTTTTTATGCTTCCGCTTACTCTTTAACCATGTGTAGAATGTAGAAAGGACAATCAATTAATGTAACTAGTCATGGCTTACAGATCCGGAAAGGAAAATTTCATTTTCCTCTAATTTCTGCTACTCCTGTGTGTGACAGTTTAAGCTAATTTGTTACTTTAATTAGTCTTATTAAATTCTCTAGTTTAGTTTACTCAGTCAATCTAGTTTACATTTCAATATCAATTAGTTTATAATCCTCCAAAATCAATCATCATTTCTTTTCTTTAAGAAGTAATAGATAAAAACATCTTAATAATCTATTCATTCCTCGTGGGATCGACTTAAACTTCCAGTACTATACTACTTGCAAAATCACCTATACTTGGGTGTTTCACACAATAGCGCACAATATTTTAGTCGTGTCAAGTTTTTGGCGCTGTTGCCGGGGAGCACACTTAGTTTAGTTTATCTAGTTTATTTCATCTTTTTTATTTATTTATTTATGTTATTGTACCTTTTAGTTTTAATTGCTTCACATACCCCTAACACATAAGCTCTATATTGTTTCAAGTCAAATAATTCAACCAAAGATATAATTCAAGAATTGTAAATCTCGAATAATTCTTCCAATAACTCTGTTAATCCAATAGCTACACCTTCACATTCTGATATTATGGCTAGACTTTTACTGCCCAATAATAATAAAAATAATAGAATTAATAAGGGGAATAACGGGGAAGATAACCTAGGCTTAAATGACGATGTTGAAAGTCAACATAATTTCAACCATGTAGAAAGGATAGATGATAACTCATTTGCGAGAGTTGTTAGCTCCCAATAGGAACACAACTCTGTCTTGCATAGCTATTCAACAACATCATGGTGATTTTTTACTTTAGGGATGGTATATTACAACTCCTACCCACCTATCATGGAATGGGGACTGAATGTGCCTATGTGCATTTAAAAGATTTTGAATCGGTATGTGAGATGTTTTCTAATCAAACATGCCCACAAGAAATTATTCGATTAAAGTTGTTTCCATTTTCATTGAAAGATAAAGCAAAGGCATGTCTTCTATCTCTTAGATCAGGCTTAATTAGTACATGGTCCGCTATGCATGAAGAATTTTTGAAAAAATTCTTTCCAAAATATTTGACAAGCGACCTCATACGACAAATAAAACGTTTTACCCAAAATGAAAATGAAACATTTTCTAAAGTGTGGGAATGCTTTAAAGACTTACTTTTAGCTTGTCCACATCATGGTTTCAAAAAATGGCATCTGATGAGCTTCTTTTTTGAGGGATTAACTTTTGACTCTAAGAAGTTAGTGGAAACAATGTGTCAAGGTGCATTCATGTATAAAAGTGCAAATGAAGCTGAAACATACTTTGACTGGCTTACTGAAAATGCACCTCAATGGGAACCACGTGAAGTAATGCGAGTAACGAGTAGTGAACCTGATAGGGCTAAGCAAAAGAGTATTTTTTTACTTACGGATGGGGATGAATTATCTGTTAAGTATGATCAACTTTCAAAACAAATAGAAGCGCTAACAAAAGGAATAGTAGAACAACCTAAGCTAGTGTACCAAGGAGAAGTCTGTGGTAATTGTAATACGATAGGACATCAGGCACATATCTACCCTAATATACATA
This sequence comes from Hydrangea macrophylla, assembly GCA_033977485.1. Taxonomy (NCBI): domain Eukaryota; kingdom Viridiplantae; phylum Streptophyta; class Magnoliopsida; order Cornales; family Hydrangeaceae; genus Hydrangea; species Hydrangea macrophylla. The sequence continues at coordinate 76,876,168 of CM066984.1, read as the reverse complement.
TTTATCAAGAAACACCGTCTGTAGATATGAATGCGATGAATAACGATAAGGGTCCTACAAATTTTTACAGTGAGTTTAGTTAGGGGAATCATACTAATTTGAATAATTGGAGAACTGAGGCAAATCAAGCACCAAATCATTTTAATTAACAGCCTCAACAAAATCAATACTTCCAATATAATCAACAATATCAGTCCCCACAACAACAAAACTATCAAGGTAATGCACAACATAACTCTATTCTCTATGTGCCTCCTCACAAGAAAGCACAGGAAGACCCAAACCAACAAATGATGCAACAAATGGTTCAAACATTCGGAAAACTACAAACGACGATGGAAAGAATGAGTAATCAACTTGACTATAAAGAAAATGGAGTTTTTTCCTCTCACACACAAGCAAATCCTAGAGGTAAACTCCCTCCTCAACCATAATTGAATCAAAGAGGTCAAGGGCAAGTAGTTCCCAATTTTAACAATCCAGAACAGGCTAAAGCCATTACAACGTTAAGAATTAGGAAAGTGGTAGAGAAGGAAAAAGAGGTTGATGAAGAACAAAATGAAGAGGAATTGGAAGAATCTCATGTTAAGGAAGAACCTCCTTCTAAAATTGAAAAGTTAAAATTGGAATTTAAACAAGAAATAGATAAATTAAAAAGAAAGTATAGAGAGGAAATTGAAAAATTGAAATTGAGTGGGAATAATAAAATCAAGACAAAAAAAGTGAATGTCCCTTTCCAGCTCCCTATCCTCAAAGATTGAAACCACAACAAGAAACCAAGAATCAGGAGTTTCTTGAACTTTTTAAGCAAGTATACATCAATCTTCCTCTCTTGGATGTTGTTTGACAAGTACCTGCTTATGCTAAATGCCTAAAACATGTATGCACTATCAAACGCAAGTGAAGTGTTAAAAAGAAAGCATACTTAAAAGAACAAGTGAGCTCAATCATAAAACATAATACACAGATCCTTGTTATATTTGGTAGGCCATTTTTAGCCTCAATCGACACAACTATTCACGTTAGAAATGGCCTCATGACTATGGTGCTTGGGAATATGACTCTGAATGTTAAGAACTTCTCGAATCCCCATCACCCAGATGAAGAGGAAAATGGCAATGAAGTTCATTAAATTTAATCTGCACAATCTTATGAGCTAGTAGAACACGTATACCATTCCATCCCATGGGAACCTGGAAATAATATAGATAGTGAGGTCGATGAATTTTTAGATTGTGGAGATGTAAGCTACTTGGAGGGTGATTATCCGAAGGCCAAAGAGTGGGTCAATTTTTCAATGAATATAAAGCTGGACAAATGGAAAATTCAGCTAGATCAGTTTTTAAATACCGATTCAATTTCCCTTTCCAAATGTACTAGTGATCCACCTTGGAGTGCTACTGTCAATTCAATAAGAGTGTATAATCCCGAATCTATCATTTTATATCCTATAGAAATGGTTATACCGCATGCTCCTAAGCCTCTTTTACTTTTGATCTATTCACATTTGAATCCAATAATTCAAACGTATTTGTCAATCCAAAAGGTGGTGAGGTCGTATCTGCTAAATCCTCTAACCCTGTGTTAAAAGTTAGTTGGGGGGGGGGAGGGGAATTCTCACATTTCAAAGGTCATCTTGAACTCTTAATTGTGTATCTATTTAATCGCAAGAACCATTTAAAATTTGGTGTATGACACTCGTTTTGAGTAATTAATGCTAGTAGAAATACCAACAGTTGGGGGGAGATGCTATGAGGATCCCAATTTCTTTTCATTGTAAAATCATTTCATTGGGATGATCAGCAGAAATTTTGATTACTATTTTACGATGATTATCTTGACTAACCGCTTACTTTGTTTACTGAGTTGATGTATTGCATTTTCTATCTCGCCTTGTTGCTAATAGATATTGTAGATAACTTAAAAACAAATATTTGAGACGTGAACGCTTGAGGTAATTTTGTTCCTTTTCTCACTTTACTTCAAATCTCCGTGCTCATAGTTTAGAACATTGGGGACAATGTTGAGTTTTAGTTGGGGGGAGGGGGGTGACTCATTTGCATGGCTTGTTTCTTGTGCTTTAATGTCATATACATGTGCTTAGCAACATGAACTCATTAAAATAAAGTTAATTTTTTAATAAAATAAAAGGGTTCTGGTATCTCTTTTAGTTAATGTAGTTAGTTATGATGCATTTATGTCATTTTATGTATGCCATTAGTATGCAATGTACATAATTGTTGTTTGCATACTACTCCCTCCGTCCCTTAAAAATAGTCTACTCTTGGGAACTCAACTTTTTAAGGAGACAAAAAGACACCTACTTTCCACAATTGCTCCTAATCATTACAACAACTTTTTTAGTTTTGTCTTGGTGTAGATTTCAAGGAAGGGTAGTTTTGGAAAGTAAGTAAAAATTATATACCAATTTAGGAAAGTGGACAATAATTTTGGGACATCCCAAAAAAGAAATGTGGACTATTTAAGGGACAAAGGGAGTATCTTAGTTATAGTATGTTTTATACCTTTTAGCCTTCAAACAATTTGAGCACGTGTTACAACCATGTTCTTAGCTGAAATGGATTAGTAAGCATAACTTACACATCTTGATAGACGTGTAGTGGAGACTAATAACCCAAGTGAGCATATTGAGCAATTCTTTCATTTTAGAGGGTTTTATAAATTTACTCTTACTTTTTGAAAAGAGTTGAATTCGTTGAAAGTCTCATTATTCTTTCTATTTGACTGATCACTAGAAGAGAACGTTCAGGATTTACCAAAACTCTAGAATTCTCATACTTCTGAAATGGATAAACAAATGTACGTACTTGGGAAATGATTTAGGCATTCTTTTCTTCGACTATACACTGATATTGCATCCCTGAGCCTAATCATGCATACTTTCTTATATGTTGCCCTTCTAGGTATGTTTCTACCATAAACTAACACTTTGAGCCTACATGTATCCATTCATGAATTACTTCATGAACACCTACACCTTGAGTAAGGAGTACAAGCAACATACTTATTGCTTACATACATCTTGGCATGTGATTGGGAATGTGATGTATCTATGGTAAAATCTGTGAAGTGTGAGCTAGAAGATGGCAAAAAGAATAAAATAATATATGATGAGTTGCCAATAGAAGAAATATCATAAAAGAGGGGTCCAAAAAAAGAAGAAGAAAAGAAGTGAAAGGAAAAAAACTGAAAAGAGCTATAAGAAAAAAAAATAGAAAGAAAGAGGGATGAGTCGTGAAGATTGGAGAAGATGAGAAGTTGCAGAAATATTGTAAACTTATGTATTCAAAGTGAGAAAATAGTCCAGTCACATGTTACGACAATATTGAAAATTTCTACCTTTATTTCTCTTACATCGATACATTTCAAAGCCTTAACGATTCTAAGTAAATTAGATTTGAAGTTAAGGTAATGAAAGACTTCTCCACGGTATTTCGCTCTTCTAGTGTGAGGTATCCATTCATGAGGCTATTGCACTTTAAAACGTTCGTTTTTCAATTTAGATGTGTGAAGCTTTGGCTTCCATTACATTTACTCTTTATAGCTTCCATATCATGAGGAATGATTATTACACCTAATTCAGAGTGATTTCATCTTACGAGTGTAATCCAGTGAAAGTTGAGTCAAATTTATTGTCTTAAGAGTGTTTTAGGTTATGCGAGTTTTGAAGTTAAAGTTATGTATTTTGATTGTTCGTTCACACACACACTTGAAGATTAATAGGTATGGAACATTTTAATGACTTTTGATATTATATTAACTGTAATGTGTGTGTTGCAAGGTTAAACCATACTAGAGAATTTCATAATTGTTGAGCTTAGTTTCATTGATATAGGAGAGAGAGCTTTTTTTAAAAATATTTAAATGAGAACTATAAACAAGAACTTTGTGGGTAGATTCACTGCAAACCCTCACGAGACAACACTCGTCCACTAAGGGGAACCTAAGGGTTTAAAGGCTTGTTGTAGACGCTAAATGCAATCGCGATTCCTACGAAAGTGAGTTAGAATTTTTGTTTCTTTTGTTTTTGTTTTTGTTTTTGTTTTTAGAGTTTAAAGAAACCTTGCTTTAGTTCACTTCATTGCTAGGGACTAGCAATGAGCTAGTTGGGGGTGTGATTAGACGTAGGACATGCATATTCATAGCATTTATATGGTCTTTTATACATACTTTGATCCCCAAGTCCCTAGAGTTACACGCATTTCAATAATATTGCGCTTTCATGATGTTAATGCTAAAACATGTGTATTTGTATTGTTTTATAAGTGAATCTTGAAGATTGGAAATGAATGCCTCGCTTTTTGTCACAAAACCCTTACATATTTCATTTACATAATTTACACGAGGTTTGGGAGTATTTTGAAGGTTGGAGAAAGCATTCATTGATTAAAAGGTGATTCTGGTGGAGGAAAATGACAGCAACAACTGAGAAAATGGATTTTTAACATTGAAGACTTTGGAATTTTGAAATTTCTTCGAAGATAGAAGTTGTAGTTCATCTAGTTACGGTCGCGTTGCCGCAAACCATGCGTCAATCCGAGGTCCGAGCAAAGAGATATCACAATTCTCCCATCAGTGCGTAGAGTTGTCATCTGCAGAAGACTATGACCGATCCTGAAACAAGTGCGTGACCGGTCATGCCATGATCGGTCATGGTAAAATAGCATGACTGGTCACACTCAGCAGATTCGCACCAGTAGCTTTTTTTTTAGGTCTAGGACTCCCATATTGATATATATATATATATATATGACTTGTAAATGTAATATATGTCATTTTTATCATTCTCTTACATATAGGAGGTATTAGAGAGGCTATTAGAGCTCTCCAAAAACCCTAGGTTAGGATTTCTAAGGCCATGTTTGGATGCTATTTCAAGATTTCGTCAATAAAGTAGTTTTTCTTCATTTCAGGTTCTATCGCTCTCTATTTTTTATACTTTAGTCTATTAATTATTGTTTAATCATGATTTTCATTATGTTTATGCCACCTATGATTGTTAGATTTGTTTTGCTATTGGTACGCTAAACCTAGTGTTAGGTTTACATGATGAAGCACTAGAAAAGCCGATTTCCATGCATGTTCTCAAAGGAAAACCTTCATAATTCAACTTTTCCATGAAATACAGTTTAGAATTGTTGTCGGAATATTTTCTACCTATATTAAACATCGTTCTTACATTCTAATCCAATTTTTGATTCGTTTCATAAACTTAAACACTCAAATCAATTTCTCACTTCAATTAATTAGCATTTGAACTTGTTAAATTGTTTTGAATGTAAAGAAGAAGTGTTTTTTTGAATCTGCTTGTATTAAATTCATAGGATTGTTTGACTTTGTTTCATTCCAATTAACAAATATTTGGTATCGATTTGACTTAAGCAAGACACAAATATCAAGAGGCAATCGTTATGGAGACAACCCCTCTCCCCTTTTCCCCCCATTTTGGCCAGCCATCTCTTCCCCCTTATCCCTTCTTTTCTTTTTCTTTTTCTTTTTCTTTTCTTGTGGTCTATAATCCCTCTCTCTCTATGTCTCTCATTCTCTCTCTTGCTCTTGAAGAACTAAGGTCTTCCATTAGGGCTTCTCTTTCAAGCTTCCATTTAAAGTCATTGCAAGCATTATTGAGGAAAGGCTATTATAGATCAGTTTAATCCTCTCATCAAGGGCTTCCTATCCATCCTCTCTTTTCCCCCTTTGGACTCCATTCTTAGTGTCTCTTGAATAAAGAGCACTTTAGGTAGATTTCATTGTTTATGTGCATTGTTACATCTAATTGTTGGAAATTATAGAAGGATACAACTATGAATCTGATTGAGGCATATTACGTTAGCACTGTCCTTAAGAACAATTCCGCCCCTCAGAGTCAATGACTCGATGCACAAGGTCTCAGCGCTATGCTCTCCAGGATTCAGCAATCAGTTTCTTCCAAACGTGCACTCGAATTGGAAGAATATATGAGTGCTCAGAATTGCTCCAAAAAAATTAAATGGTTTTTTGACGAATCACAAAAGAGAAGAATTTTTCTTTTTGTAAATGGGAACTATTTATATTAGACAAATTGTCCAACGGTCTTTTTATTAAAAACAGATTTAGTATCCTCCAATGGCCATATTTTTAATATAGGAGTTAATAGATTTAATAGCCTCCAACGACCATATTTTTAATACAAGATACTAGTCACATCAATGTAAATGACTTTGTTTGTATTTTTGAAATAAAAAGTCCAATGCCCAAATAAGAGGAAACTCAATAATTCCAACACTAATTTCATGGTTTGCTATGTGTAGGCTAGAATTACTACATGCCAATCTTGTTTTTAAATTCTTCCTCTATGAATATATAATTGATTAGTTGCTCATTATGTGTTTAGTTGATTACTTGCTTAACCTAAATGCTAAATGAATTGGTATAGAAAATTACTTCTTGTGGGTAGTAATTTCTTTAATGCCTACAATAATGTTTAAGCTCTACGTGAATTTCTTGATTTGTCTTAGTTGGATATTATGATTTATCATGCTTAGTTCATAATATTGAAATTATAAAAATGACATTGTCAAGGCATAATCATTTAGAAGCATTACATGTTTGCCAAGTCAGCAATTCACGCATCACTTGGGCTTGGGACTTGTATAGTCGTTGAAATCCCCATTGTTGGTGGATGTTTATTTATTGAAAATTCCAGAGGTGGGTGTGATGTGAAAAATGGTTGTTTGAGCCTTTAAACATTCAAAAACGTTTATCACATTCAATTAACTATCGAAGATTGGTATGCTACATTCACATGTGAATGGCTCACCATCCAGTGTTGAGAGTGAGTGGTTATTGGGACTCGTATTGTCATCTTTGAATAATCGGCCTTTTGGCTAATTGCATTGCTACAACAGCAAATCATTGCACTGTATGTCTTAGCATGATTTTAGATGTAGTAGTACACTTCTACAATGTATTCTACTGAGCTATCATGCTTAATGAATCTATAAAACTATTTTTGTTGCAGGTGATGGTGACAAGGGCAAGTCCCATGAGTAGTCGACTCGGTGAACTCTTTTGAAGACATCCCTTGAAGAGACTTGTTTTGAAAATGTATTTATTACATAGTTGGATTTGAGGAAATTGTACTAGATGTAATTTAAAATCTTGGACGTGGATTTAGATTTCTAAGCTTACATGTTTATCTTGTCTTCTTTTTACCCGAACACAAGCTATGTACATTGAATTCATAGTATTGATTAAATTCTGCTTATGTGTACCTTCTTAAGGATCATTTAGACTTTTTTGAGGATCTGTTTGTACCTTGAATTCATAGCATCGATTACATTCTACCTATGTGTACCTTCTTAAGGATCATTTGGACTTTCTTAGGATCGTTTGTACCTTGAATTCATAGTGTTAAATTCATTCTGCCTATAATTGTACCTTCTTAAGGATCATTTGGATTTTCCTTCGATCCCGTTTGTACCATCAATTTATAGTGGTGATTTCATTCTGGTCATGGTTGTACTTTATTAAGGACCTTTGTGAATCTTCAGGAACAATTTGTACCTTAAAAGCCTTATTGTTTTCTTAAGATTTCCTTTCATTTAAAAATTTTAAATTCTTTATCCTTTCCATTTAATGGTTCATTTATGTACTTACAACCTTTATTTCAAAATGTTTTAAGTCAAATCTATTTTGATTAGCCTTATTTGATCCGTTTGACCCCCTTGGATCAATCCTTGACCTACTGACTTTTCTATAGAATCCGCGTATGATTCTACTATGCTTCCGCATTGGTATATTATCATTCATTGCTTTTCTTCTTTTCGTTTGATTCGTTGACCTAGCCCTTGTGGCATGGTTTTCGGGGCGTTATTGTTTCTTTGCTTCCCCATGTGATCACTGTAGTTGGCTGAGGGGGTTTTCATCAGTTGGTTATTTCAAAACAGAGCATCAAGCATTTTGTGGAATCATGAGATGCAAGTTGGGTTTTGGGTTTCCATCAGTTGGTTCATGTGGGTTATTTCATATCAGCTTTCTTATTCTTTAGCCTTAATTTCTTGCTTTGAATTGAATCTCTGTTGTGTCAGAGCGGAGGGATGAGAGTGAGAGGGATAGAGAGTTACAGAGAAGAAGGTAGAAGTAGGAGATAGATATATAGTGCGTGTGTATCCTTGTATATATATATTACTCCGGTATCATATTTACACATATTTCACTCATGAGTAAAGATTGGGGCACAACACAATTTTTGGGACACAACTTAAGAGTCCAAAAGTTGTGTCTTTGGGTGTGCCCAGATAGACACATCTCTTAAATTGTGTCTCAAAAATTGTGTTTTTTGGTGTGCCCCAAGTATTACCCATCACTCATTGTCACATAGATGTCAAGTTAGCTGTTGACTGTACAGTTAACTTTTAATTGAGTCAAAAAATTAATTTTAATTCACTTATGAAAGTGCATGGACCCAATTGAAAAGAAATAAAGAATATGTACTCAATTGAAAATAGGCCCTAAGTAAAAGGGACTAAAGTGTAATTTGGCCAATTAAATAATATGTATTAACCAATTGTAAGGAAAAAAAAAACTGATTCACTTATGACACACAAACTCTAAAAACCAAACAAATTAAAACCGATTAACTTATGAAACACACAAACCAGTTTTGAAAACGAGTCTTCTGGAGCAACCTCTAAGAACCAAACAAATTGCATTTCCTAATTAGCATGGTTCTAAGATAGATTTAACTAGTTTTCAAAGTAGTTCATGAAGAAAGATTGACTTGACTTAGCAACTAGAATGCTTTCTATGGCTTTTTTACACACGGTAGTGCACCTGTAGAAGAGAAAGAGAAGTTCTGTTGTTGTGTTTAGTATGTAATAATTGTTATAAAACTAATAATAAACATGCATGCAAATAAGCAATTAATGACACCAATATTTTCAGGTGGTTCGGCAATTTGCCTACGTCCACTGCGGAGGGGGATCACCTTTGATTATTGATTGAACCTTTACAACCCAAGCACTAATTACACAAGTGATATTTGTAACTCTCTTTTCTCTCTTTCTTTCCTTCTTCTTTTCTTTTCTTTCTTTCTCACTCTATGGATCTCTAAGTCTTCTCCTCATATTTCTTCTTCCGATGAGTTCAATTTATAGGTAAATCAATTATCAAAACATCATCAATGACATCAACTCCACTATCAATTTGATGGACATCCAATCATCCACTATTAAAGCATATTCATAACACTCCCCCTTGGATGTCCATTCACTGATAATATGAAGTAGTCGCTTTCTCCCCCTCATTGTCACATGAGTAATTGCTACATGAAACTTCTTTAAGTTTGCGCATTCCAATGTTGTGTACTAGCTTCTTGAATGTTGCAGTTGGTAGTGCTTTTGTGAATAAATCTGCGAGATTATCAATAGAACGTATTTGTTGAACATTGATTTCACCTTTCTTTTGGAGTTCATGTGTATAGAAGAATTTTGGTGAGATGTGCTTGGTTCTGTCTCCTTTGATGAATCCCCCTCTGATTTGTGCAATGCATGCAGCATTATCTTCATATAACGTTGTCGGTTTATCTTTGATTGAAGATAAGGCACAAGATTCCTGAATATGTTGGATCATTGATCTCAACCAAATGCATTCACGACTGGTCTCATGCAGTGCAATGATTTCAGAATGATTTGAAGAAGTGGCTGTCAATGTTTGCTTCACAGATCGCCATGAGATGGCAGTATTGCCACAAGTAAATACATAGCCTGTTTGAGATCGAGCCTTGTGTGGATCAGAGAGATAACCAGCATCGGCATATCCAACTAATGGTGATTTGGATCCTTTTGAATAAAATAATCCCAAATCAATTGTACCACGAAGATAGCGAAAAATGTGCTTGATACCATTCCAATGTCTTCGAGTTGGTGCTGAGCTAAATCTTGCAAGCAGATTGACAGAAAAAGCGATATCTGGTCGGGTACAATTTGCCAAATACATAAGAGCACCAATAGCGCTCAGATATGGTACTTCAGGACCGAGAAGTTCCTCATCTTCATCACAAGGACGATAGGGATCCTTCTTTACATCAAGGGATCGGACTACCATTGGAGTACTCAATGGATGAGCCTTATCCATGTAGAAACGTTTCAAAACTTTCTCCGTATATGAGGATTGATGTAAGAGAATTCCTTCAGGGAAATGCTCGAGTTGCAACCCAAGACAAAATTTTGTCTTTCCGAGTTCTTTCATCTCAAATTCCCTTTTCAAATAATCAGCAGTTTTTGTGAGCTCTTTGGGAGTGCCAACAAGATTAAGATCATCAACATATACTGCAATGATTGCAAAATCGGAATCTGATCTCTTAATGAAAACGCATGGACATATGGCATTATTTATATATCCTTCTTTCAATAGATATTCGCTCAAGCGATTGTACCACATGCGTCCGGATTGCTTTAATCCATATAGAGATCTTTGCAATTTAATAGAGTACATATCTCGTGGTTTTGACTTACATGCTTCGGGCATGTTGAATCCTTTAGGGATCTTCATATGTATGTCACTATCTAGTGATCCATATAAATATGCTGTAACCACATCCATTAAGCGCATATCAAGTCCTTCAGACATTGATAGGCTTATCAAAAATCGAAACGTAATTGCATCCATTACCGGGGAATATGTTTCATCGTAATCGATGCCAGGTCTCTGTGAGAAACCTTGTGCTACAAGTCGAGCCTTGTATCGCACAATCTCATTTTGCTCATTACGTTTCCGTACAAATACCCATTTGTACCCAACGGGACTTACATCTTCAGGTGTAGGGACTACAGGCCCAAACACTTCCCGTTTTTCTAATGAGTTTAACTCAGTTTGTATGGCCTCTTCCCACTTTGGCCAATCAATTCTATGTCGACATTCTTCCACATTTTGTGGTTCAGGATCCTCATCACTTTGGGTGATGTCTAGTGCTACCGTAAAGGCAAATATGTGATCAATGACCGTGCCATTACGATCCCACATATTTCCAGTGGACATATAGTTTATCGAGATCTCTTTATTCTCAAATACTTGTGCCTCTTCATGGGCTACTTGTTCCTCTCCAGGGGAACCCTGTTGACCAACGTTGGATTTATCAAGTATTTCTATAGCGCTCTTTGAGATCTCTGTATGAGTTTCCACTTTGTTAATATGTCCTTTTATTTTCCTCTTCCGAGGAACCTTATCCTTTGCACCACTAGGTCTACCACGTTTCAATCGTGCCGTAGACTCATCTACCGCTGCACTACCAGATTGTCCTCTTGGGACTTCAATTCTTGCTGGAGTGTTTACAGCCGGTATATGTGATTTTATCACTTTCTTTGCATTAGTGAATGCATCAGGCAATTGATTTGCAACCTTTTGCAAATGAATGATCCTTTGAACTTCAAGTTCACATTGATTGGTGCGAGGATCAAGATGAGACATTGCCAATGTATTCCAAGAAATTTCATGCTGAGCTTCAGGTTTCAGCTTTTCTCCCCCTAATGGTGGGAATACAGTCTCATCAAAATGACAGTCTGCAAACCGTGCAGTAAAAAGATCACCAGTTAGGGGTTCAAGATATCTTATTATAGATGGTGAATCAAAACCAACATAAACTCCAAGGCGTCTCTGAGGACCCATTTTTGTGCGTTGTGGGGGTGCAATAGGAACTTGCACAGCACAACCAAAAACTCGTAGATGGGAAACATTAGGTGGTTGTCCAAATACAAGTTGTAAAGGGGAGTATTCATGATAAGAAGTTGGTCTAATCCGAATTAATGATGCAGCATGTAATATGGCATGACCCCAAGCACATGTAGGCAGCTTTGTTCTCAAAAGTAAGGGTCTAGCAACCAACTTGAGACGTTTGATAAACGACTCAGCTAAACCATTCTGTGTATGCACGTGAGCAACGGGATGTTCAACATGAATTCCTATTGACATGCAATAGTCATCAAATGCCTTGGATGTGAATTCCCCAGCATTATCAAGACGTATAGTTTTGATAGGAAAATCAGAAAATTGTGCTCGTAATCGAATTATCTGAGCAAGAAGTCTGGCAAATGCAGCATTACGAGATGAGAGTAAACAAACATGCGACCATCTAGTTGAAGCATCTAGTAAGACCATAAAGTAGAAAAATGGTCCAGACGGTGGATGAATAGGTCCACAAATATCCCCTTGGATACGTTCCAAAAATACTGGGGATTCAATTTTCACTTTTGTTGGAGATGGTCTCACAATCAATTTTCCTTGTGAACAAGCAGTACAAGGATTATCACGAGGTAAAAGGATTTTCTGATTTCTTAAAGGATGTCCATTTGAGGTTTCAATGATCCTACGCATCATAATAGCTCCAGGATGACCAAGACGATCATGCCAAAGTCCAAACACTTTTGGGTCAGAAAACTTTTGGTTCACCACAACATGTGATTCAATAGCACTTATCGTTGTCTGATACAATCCAGAGGAGTGTGCATGAAGTTTTTCCAAAATATGCTTTTTGTTTGAAACGACTTTAGTGATGCAAAGGTACTCAATATTACCCTCGTTAATGGTTTCAACGTGGAATCCATTTCGGCGGATATCTTTGAAACTGAGCAAATTTCTTCGGGATTTGCTAGAGTATAGAGCATTTTCTAAATGAATCGTTGTTCCTTTTGATAAAATAATGCTTGCTTTTCCAGAGCCTTCAATGAGACTGGTAGTACCAGATATTGTGCTCACATTAGCTTCTGCTAATTTCAAGTTCCAGAAATATCTCTGGTCTTGAAGAATGGTGTGTGTAGTTGCACTATCAACCAGACATATATCTCCATCTTTCATCGTACAATCTATCAAGTAATAAGATGCATATATTATTATAACCAACAGAAACTGTTTATACATTATTAAGAAAACAAAGATACAAGCGGAGTACAATAAGGCAATCTAATACATAGCATAGTTGTTCAGCCCAGATTCGTTGTTGTTTAAGCAATCAATATTAGCATTAGGGTCGACCAAGAAATCAGCAACATCCAAGTGGGTTATATCCAATGGGTCATTATGGTCTGCAAAATGTGTCTCTATCTCTTTTTCTTTTCCTTTTAGTGATGCTTGATAGAGATCTACTAAGTGTTTTGGTATATGACATTTACGTGACCAATGCCCTTGCATGCCACATCTGTAGCAACCATCTTCGTCTTTCTTGACAGCTCTTTGTACACCTTTGCCTTTAGCATTTTTGTTCCACTTCGGGTGGTAAGGTGTGTTGTTCTTGTATGGATGATAACCCTCACGATGCCAATGGTTATTCTTTCCTTGGTTACGGCCACGATTCTGACCACTACCATGATTACGACTATGATTATTTCCACGACCACGACCATATCCATGATTTCCCCCACGTCCATGCCTATGTTTATTGTGTGGAGTTGTATTCACTTCAGGGAATACGGTTCCATTTGCTTCGGGCAATGGTGTCGAGCCAGTGGGGCGCATATTATGATTTTTCATCAACAATTCATTATTTTGTTCCGCAACAAGAAGACATGAAATTAATGCGGAGTACTTTGTGAATCCTTGTGCTCGATATTGCTGCTGCAGGAGCACACTTGAGGCATGAAATGTTGACAATGTTTTTTCTATCATTTGAAGATCAATGATAGTTTCCCCACACAACATCAGTTGAGAACTAATTTGAAATAAAGCAGAGTTATAGTCTCTAACTGATTTGTAGTCCTGGAATCGCAGGTGGATCCAATCATATTTAGCTTTTGGCAAAATGATCAATCTTATGTGTTCAAATCTTTCCTTTAAATTAGTCCAAAGGATAAAAGGATCCTTGACCGTAAGATACTCATTTTGTAAACCTTCATGGATATGGTGGAGAAGGAAAATCATTGCCGTGGATTGATCTTCCTCTAACTTATCTTGATCTTGTACTAATCCATTATTTTCTTCTACAACAATTTTCCAAAGTTTCTTTGACTTTAGTCGGATTTCAGCCTGGTGAGCCCACAACAGATAATTGTTCCCAGAAATGTCCAAAGCCACAATATCAAGTTTGGCAAGATTTGACATATTGTAGAACACTATATATATAAAAATAATAATATTTAGAATCTAGTAAATGCATATGCATGTAAATAAACATGTTAATGTCAAGTAAATAATGCAATACTACAATATAAGAATTTCCTCTTCGGGAGGATAATTAGTTTGATTCTCCATAATCTCTTTAAGAGACTAACTCTTCAAGAGTATATGCATCTACAAGTAAAAATAGATATATCTGTATCTCTTCAGGAGTATAATAAGTACTTCTGCAGAAGTTTTATCTATTACCTCTTCAAGAGGTTCAATTTTTTTTTTTTTTTTTTTTTAACTCTTCGGGAGCATTTAAAATATTGCCTCTTCAAGAGGACTGTCTAATTACTTCTTCAGGAAGTTTGTAATAAATTCCTTTGATCAAGAGGAGTTTAAATTATAACCTCTTCAAGGGTGCACACACATATATATATATATATATATAAAGAAAACTAAACAGATATATATTATCTATATTAATATCTATACCATTTGATATGAGGAGCCCAGTTGGTATAGGCTCGTGCTGATAACGTGTTATAAAACTAATAATAAACATGCATGCAAATAAGCAATTAATGACACCAATATTTTCAGGTGGTTCGGCAATTTGCCTACGTCCACTGCGGAGGGGGATCACCTTTGATTATTGATTGAACCTTTACAACCCAAGCACTAATTACACAAGTGATATTTGTAACTCTCTTTTCTCTCTTTCTTTCCTTCTTCTTTTCTTTTCTTTCTTTCTCACTCTATGGATCTCTAAGTCTTCTCCTCATATTTCTTCTTCCGATGAGTTCAATTTATAGGTAAATCAATTATCAAAACATCATCAATGACATCAACTCCACTATCAATTTGATGAACATCCAATCATCCACTATTAAAGCATATTCATAACAATAATAGACTTTTTTTGGGTATATGTGTCAATTATGATCGTCTACTATGTCACGGTAAATAGGGATGGAGCTAGGAACATAACTAGACGAACAGTTAATTTATTTTTTTTTTTTTACAGAAACTAAGAGCATGCAGCTATCTCAAGTCCAAACCAGGTCAATGACAAAACATTATCTCCAATTTAAAGGCAAAAAGGAACTAATTAAGTGCTTGCAGGTAAATATTTTCCTGTTTTCAGTTTTTAATTTTTTAAAAATGTAAAACTGTTTTTGTTTTTGTTTTTGTTTTTGTTTTTTTTTTTTTAAATTTTTAAAAAGTGAAAATCGAAAACTTGTTTGGTAACATTGTTGATTTTTTTTAATAAAAAAACGAAAACAAAAATAGGAAATACGTTTGGTAATGATATTAATGTCTAGTTTCTAAAATATACCTTATACAATTTTACCATAAAATGTTGTTTTAAAAAATGTAACTTATATATATATATATATTTTTTTTTTTTGACACAAAATGCTATTTTAAGAATGTTTTTATTAATAATAAATAAAAAAGAATGTTTTTTTTTATTTATTAAAAATGGGTCAATCAATGTTACGGCTACTAGAAGCAATTTCCAAACGGACCCTATCAATTGTGGGCTGATGAATGGGACCACTAAGTGGAGACAGATCTAGTCCAATGGGCAATAGTAGGCCTCCATATCAGAGAATTTGACTCCATATATACATGCATCCCTATATATATAGCTGCCAAAGTAGTGCCACGCTTGAACCAGAGGAATTTACATGTGTCCATACATCTGCATCCATATGCATGTATTCATACATCAGAATCTCAGCTTGTCTCGCTCGCGTTTTAGTTTATAAATTTTGAAAACGACAATTTCGTGTTTTCATATATGTCTGAATTTCTGAAAACGATTTTTTTAAAAAAAGCAAAAATGTTACCAAACGGGTTTTTTAGTTTTGATTTTTCGAACATATGGAAATGAAAACAGAAAATAGAAAACCGCAACGTTACCAAACGAGCCCTAAGGTCTATTTTGAAAAAAAATCAAAGTTGTATTTGTTGGGTGTGGCTGTAATGGGTCCGTTGCACTAGGTCCAAGAGTTAAAGGGAAGACCCTGTGGCCTATGGCGGAGTGAAGCTTAGCCATGCTGACAAGAATTATGTGCAGTATGGACTAGTCGGGTGGGGGGTGCGGGGCGGTACGGTATGGGTATTTTGGGAATTTTGCTATGTACCTATAGGAGATATATATGATATAACCCTAAATCGTTTTTGATAGTGGAAACTTCTGGTTCTCCGGTGTAGACGTAGGCACATTGCTGAACTACGTAGAAATTCTCTGTATCTCTTTAATTTTTCTGTTTTTCATATATTGGCGTGTGATTGGTTCGATTCAACAGCATTAGAATGCATTTTTTTTTTGGATAGGTATTAGAATGCATTTTTAAAATATGTGAAAAATGAAGATTCTAAGATGATTGACATTTATTGAGTATGATTTTTCACACCCTTACGTGATTATGTCCAACAATACAAACAAACCCAAACTTAAAAATGACCATTTGCAAGTTTCAAATTATCTCACAATGCAGTGGAAAATATATGCTTCTGCAATGAATGCATTCCCACCTGTATGTTCTTGAAATTGTGAAGGCGCTAAATGAATCGATAACTTGCACATAATAGATGTTACATATTATGTGTGTATATATATATATATATACATCTATTTACAAAATGCTGATTGTGATCACTAATACATCTTTGGTCTACCTTTTGTTGTAGTCATGTAGAAACATTTACATAGATGATGGAGGGCCTCGACGTGTGTCTGGTGGTAATTCAAGATTTGCACCCCCTTGCGTGCGCGTGAGAGAGCATTTCCCTAATACAAACCTATTAGCTTATGAAAGTAAAGCATATATAAGGTGTTGAAAGTTCTTGTAAATAAGTAATGTGGGATATATGTCACATTAAGCTTTTAGCTTGAGACCTTGGGTTTGGATTTTTGAAATAAAGAGGCTCATGGCCTAAAACAAGCAATAAATTAAAAGACCCAAACATCAAATGTTATAACCCAATCAAATAAATAACCCACAAATGTTTATAACCCAACAAATAATCCAACACCGTCGTCACAAATCCAAAGTGCTTCTACACCATCTGATCATCCTAGTAGGCGGTCAGTTCGTGTACCAAGGATCACCTACTGATGTTGCTTTTCCATCTTGATCGAATGAACTCAATAGAGTGTCTTATTGATGCAATAGAGTCTAAGCCATCTGAAAATGGTGTTATGGCCTTAGCTGATTTGGCACTTGTTGGAATGAAGCCCCCAAAATTAGTCCAAACGCTCCTTTACTTAGAAACTGGAAGATAGGAAAGAGATTTGGATCATAGTGTGAGAAGTTCTTGGAATACAACAGAGTCATGGAGTGCTAGCAAGAGTGGAAAAAATGATTATACATTTGAAACCCCAATGAGGTATAAGAAATGATCGTTTGTTATTTTTCTCTATTATGATAGGGCTTCGTTCATTGCATATATAACAGCTTAAACTTTTAGAGCAATTGGTACAACAACGCCGAATTATTATCTAGTAACATCAACGGAACACTATAAGAAAATGACTAGAGGAAAAGTGATATGTAGACACTTTCATATAGAAAGAATAAGTTCATTTGACTCCCAAGCAAAGGGCCATCAATATGTCTTTCCAAAAACTATAACACTACGGCGTAATTGAAGATCGGCTGCAGAACTTAGTTTGACATACATTTCCTGGCCTATTCTCTAATAGCTTAAACTTTGGAGCAACTGTTGTGACTTCATAAAGTTTTGAGTCTTGGTTTTGCAAGGTCATAGGTCCAACTCTCTTAACTTAAGCTTTTGGAGAAACTAATAACTTAATATTGACCTTGTGCACTCTCTCTTATTTTGCAGTACATCTCCTTATTACAACTACCCTAAGGGAATCCTTTCAGACAACACCAACAACTAATAGCGTCAACTTCACTCCCAGAAAAGATGATTACATGACACCTAATTTCGGTCCAAAGTTTTCAAATTCCTTCCTCTGAGACTTGGATCCTCATGAGGGAAAACTTCATAAACATTCTTCGCACCCCTGAGCTCTTCCTCTCTAGACTAATGGTTCTAACCATAATGGGTCTTAAGATGGCCACAATGTTCGAAACCCCGAAAAAAGACTTGCAAGGAATCACAGATGGGCTAAGTTTCTTCATCTTCACCGTCTGTCGGTTATTCTTCTTCTTCTCCTCCCACGATAATGTCCCCTCTTTCATTCAAGAACGGTTTATAGTAATCCGTGAGAATTCCCATAATGCCTATAGGACTTCTTCTCATATATATATATATATATGGCATTGTTAGTCTCATCATTTACCTCCCTTTTTTAGCTATACAAACCGGGGTCTATTCGGCCATTGTCTAGTTTGCCTTGGAGCTAAGAGGTCAATTCATATATTTCCTAATAGTTCTATTTGTGTCTCTTCTTTTTACAAACTCATGATTTGTGTTGTTTGTGATCTCTGTGGTGCCAAATTGCAATCTTGCCTATGCCTCACTCATTGCTTCCACTTCTCTTTTATTCTTGTTTAGTGGGTATTTTTTTAATAGTAGCGATATACCATTATATTGGCGGTGGATGAACTCGGTTTCAACTATGAAATACCCTTATGAAAGGGCTTTTGATGAATCAATATCAAGCATTGGAGAGCTTTGGGAGTTGTTATAACAGGAAATGCCATTTTGACAAATTTGCATATTGGTGTTGAAGAGTACAAGAAATGGCAAAAGATTTATATAATGTTGGGTATTGGACTGTTCTTTTATAGAGGGTTGTATTATATAATTCTTCGTTTTGGTTCACATAACTAGAGAACATAGAGGTCACAAAGTAAGGGAGTGATATTAATTGTGTCTTATCAATTGTTTCTTTATTTTTGTATGATAATTATTATGTCTATAGGTCCATGAAGTATGCAATAGGGTGATTAGTACCAGAAGAGAAGAACAAGGACTGGTAGAATTTGGGATGATGAGGCTTTGAAAAATCTCCAGAAAAAAAAAATGATGAGGCATGGCAGATCTCTTTCATTAACCTTGTGCACTATCACTTACCACTTTGGGGAAATACAATGATGCTTGGCAGGGCTACAATTTGGGCGGGCCAACCCAAGCCCCAACCCGAGACTAACCGGTAATTTACTAGGACTTTGGTAACTTTTTTTTTTTTTGGTATTTTGGGCGGATATGCGTTAAAAAGTTGAAGCCCAAATTGAATTAGGGTTGGGCTTGGGCACAATGGCAAAGCCATGATTTAATCTCAGGGGCACTTACATGGGATTCAGGGGCAACAGCCTGAGCGAAAAAAAAAAACATTTGGTTGAAACACTATAACTTTTTGCTTTTAGAAAGTTAAAAAATTGTGTGGTTATTCCATGGATTTAAAATACAAAGGGTTAAAGCATGATTATTCAAAGACAAACTTATCTGTCCACAACTCTTTAAAAAAATGTATTTATATGCTTGTTTGCACCCAAAAAATACATTTTTTAGTTAAAAATCTGCACAAACTGATTTCAATTTTTTAATCGGACTATGAGACCGATGGCATAAATTCGGGGCTAAGTGACTGGTTCAAAGTGATAGGGCCAAATGAGTTTCAAATCGGGCTGACTGCATTCGGACTAATCACCATTTGATCGGACTGACTGATACCATTTGGACTGTTTGGTTTTCAGTTACTGTGCATATTATTTTGGCCAAAGAGTCGAGACCCAATTAGTGGGCCCATGTACTTGATGGTTTAGATAATGATTTAATTTGATGGTGGGCCACGTGTATTTAATAGATAATGACTCATTTGGAGTACTTAGTAATTTAGGCCAATTTACTTGATCATTTTTTAATTTGTCATTATTCAAGTCAAGTCATCAAATTAATTCTTAATACAATCCATCAGACTGACAGTGTTTCAGCCTAAGCTTGTTTGGCTGTCCAAATTTCAATCGGGCTAAGGCTGATGAATATTTGGTTACTACACTTTATCGGGCTGAATCCATTCTCTGCTTTATGCTTTCAGACTGGTTATCATATGATCAGGATGACTATCGGGCTCATTCATTCAATCAGTGCATTTTTGTTTGGCAGTCAAATGGTGGGCCACGTTTCATTTTGCTAAACTTCAATGTGCCAATATATTGATGATTAGCCACGTGGATGATTCCTTTACCAATATTACAGTGGACCCCTCGTTTGGTCACCATACATAATTGTATCGCCCTTAGAGCAACTTCAAGGGTAGTCATAAAATTTGGGTATCCAAAATGTTATTTGATTACTTGAATAATGTTTTACATACCAAATAAGTCTCATGCACTCCAACCATAGTAACTAAAACTAGTAGCTATTTTATTGTTTAATATATTTTGATGTATCTCAACCATAGATACACTAAAAATATTATGTTATTTACAAACCAATGGCTAGGATCATCCCACCAAATATGCATCCCCTCACTTTCTCTCTCCAAAGACTATAAGTTTGGAGACCCAAACCATGAGTTTGCATAATGGATCCCCTTTTAGATCCCCCATTGGAGTGCATTTTTTGGGATGAAGGGATCCATTTTAACATCTTTTGGATTTGAATACCTATTTGCATCCTACATTGGAGTTGCTCTTAGCTTTGTTTTGATGCTGCTTTATCGGGTTGTATCAACAGTTGGCCATGCTTTGTCAGCTACTTCAAAAGGTAGGGTGGGTCATTTAACGCCCTTCTGTCAATGGGAATAACCAATTCGGACTGATGCAATTCCTACTGTAATGGCCGGTTGATTTAATTAGGACACATATATAATTTGGCCACCTTGGAAATATACATATATATACATATATATATATATATATAAATGTACAGTTAGGCTATGGAGAGGGCGCCCTCTCTTTAATAAAGAGAGGACCTCTGTTTTGACCGTCAGATCGTGTTTTCATTAAGGGCAGTTTTGTTATTTCACAATTTTTAAACACGATCCAACGGCCAAAATAAAGGCCCTCTCTTTTTTAAAGAAAGGGCGCCCTCTCTATAGAATTTTCGTATATATGTATATACAGAGGGTCCACTACGGCAAGTTACCAACTTTAAAAGGTCTCCTAATTGATATTACCATATTGTGATAGATTAATTAGGAAGATGATATGAAGGTATTATTAGATTAGGAAGGATAATATCATACTTATTCTGCATATCTTTTGTTTTGAAGGGAAGTCAGCCGAATAAAAACCAAATTCGGGCTAGATTCAAGATTTATATACATATATATATTGCAAAGATATGGAAAATGTTATCAGTTTGGGGGAGATAAATCTATATTTTTACCAAATTATTAGTGAAGATATTTTCTTGCCTTATCTCATATCAGTCCGGACCGCTATAAATCAGCAGGCAGGCAGGCCAAGCTGTCAAAGCACTCCTCGTCACTTCGAATAATGCATTCTAAACAGCATTCTTAGCACTCTTAGCATTCTTAGTTTTTTAGGCTTTCTTAGCATTTTAATTACTCTCTTGTAATTTCTATTCTTTTAATTAAATAAAAGTCTATTTTAATTAAATTATCTTTCATCACTTGTTTGGCTTGTGCGCTTCAACACTGCCAAATGACCTTTAGGTAAGGGTTGTCATACCCCAACCCGCCCCAGCGGATTAGGACACGTAACAAGGCGATACACACCCAAAATACACTAATTAGGAATAAAAAGTATGAATTAAACCACCTTTAAAAGCTTTGTTGTGACAAAAACCAACCCAAGGGCAAAATATTCATTACTAAGTATATCAAATTTTTATACCAAAAGATAGGTCTTTGAGTCCTGGTTCAAACAAAAAAAACGGTGCGTGAATCCGAGTTTTTTAGAGAGAGATATGCACGTTTCCGTAAAAGTGGACGGCTGCTGGGAACAGGAGCGGATCGATCCGCCCACAAAATCCGGATCGATCCTAACTGGTATTTTTCTAGTAGAATGTCTCTCCAGAACCACGGATCGATCCACCCTTTGTACTCGGATCGATCCGGATTCCTGCAGAACAGTTTCTGTTGCAAAATTCTTGCTACTACAAAACATGCCAAAATATAACCAAATCACATGGAAACCTAATGAAACTTTGGGAAAACATATCCAACACATTTCCAAACACTTTTAAACTTAAATCAAGTTTGGATCACACAAACACATTCACAATTTGATCAAATCAATCATAAACTCATCTCATTTGATCCAAAACAACTTTTGAACTTGAATACTCAATTCACATCCAAAGTACATGAAACTTATTGGGAATTAAATCAAAGTTACCACCCACATTACACATACATATTTAACTTTCCAACAACACTTGCGACTCATCTGGACTTGCCAAGATGGTCCTAATTACTAACTTGTACCACTTGAGCAAAACAAGAGAGATTACACATAAGTTCCCAAACTAACTTCCAACTCTCCAAAATACAACTTTAGGATCCAAATTCCTTTTATACAACCCAAGTATTAACATTAACATGAAAGAAACTATAATTCACATCTTTTTACGAGTTCCAAAGGATGCTCATCTACTCAATATCTGAATCTCTCCCATCTCTCCCATCGCGCGTCATTTCCTCTCCGGATAAGTCTCCGAACCTGCGGTGGTTGTTATGTACCACAACAGAAATAGGAAAACGATTTTCTTAAGCAATTACGCTTAGTGAGCAATCTAACATGATTGAATGTTTAACACGTGCAATGCTACAATTAATACATAAAACACAACCGTAATCGCCGAATCACCGGTTATATGCTTCATTCAGACCCGAAGACCTCCCTTGATCCCGTGGCCACTTCTATTCCTTGGACTTCCGTATTTATCGGATTCTTCCTCTACACCACCCTTATTACTCCCAACAATGAACCATTTTCCCAGTGCTCATTGACTACCACATAGACATATAAGCACATAAACACATGTTCATTTATCAACATATAATCTTCATAGAATTGACATGGAATTCACATGATTACCATCTTTATAATTCCTAATCATGAATTATCATCTCTAACATCACATATAGCTTTGAACCCATTAAACACAATCAGTTTTAGTGTAGAAAACTCGTCTTATACACAGATTTTTACTCAATTTACATCTAGAAGATGCTGAATCTCACCAATTTAAGCTCAATTTCCTCACCAAGTACATCCTATAACAATTTCGGTAGACGGTGTCTCACCATTTAGTACGAGATACCAAAACCCAACAATTTAAATGTAAATTAAAGGTATAGAAACTTTCGTCTCACCTCCACGAGTTCGAAAATAGCTTCGATTCGTGAATCCGACGAATGGCGGCGACGGAACGACGAGATTTCAACGTCGGCGTCTCGAGCTCGTCTTTCTCTCCTGGGCTCTCTTTGTTTTCTTTTGATTTTCTGCTGAAAATGAGAGACTCTTTCATCCCTTGACACACATGTTTTGCATGTTGAGGTGTCAATCCCACATTTTTTTGCAACTTTTCATTTGTATCCCCAATTTTCCTAAGTTTCTATTAGGAGCTTCCCCAAACATTCCATTACCTACCCAATTATTTAATAAGTGTTTGTCTAAGTTCCATATGGGTCCCAACGTGGGTCCCACATATTTTGTAAAGTTACTATCGTACCTTATAATAACCCGAAAATTTAAAGCGTATATTAAAATATTAAAAATTTATTTCGTCAAAGAAAAATACCAGATTTGAGATTTACAGTATAAATTTTACCTGTGTGTGTGTGCGTGGCTGTGTGAATGACCACATGGAATAATCTCCCATGTGACCAAACAAAATAAGTGGTGCGTGTGTTTTGCTTGTGTGAGCGTGTGTTTTGCTTGTGTGGGCGTGTGTTTTGCTTGTGTGGGCGTGTGTTTTGCTTGTGTGGGCGTGTGTTTTGCAGAGGCCAAGCAAAGAAAAATCTCTATAAATACACACCTCTCACTCTCAATCACTCTAACAACTCTTAACTCTATTTCTCTCAACTCTTCACTGTCTCTCTCCATTCTCTCTCTCTCCCAACTCTATACACACACATATCTAAATTATATATACACATACAAGGAGTAATTGAAACAAGCTTGGACTGCGTTTATATTTCGGATTCTTTGTCTCAAATTGTTTTCGGAGTTTTGGTAAGTAATTCGTACATATTATTTTACGTAATAATTAACTTCTATTTGCTGTTTTTAATAGTAATTTATATGGATTAAATAGAATTAGGAACCTCTAGAAAATAGCTCGGTTTAATCTAAAATAGTAGAATTAGTGTAACTCATTACTCCGACCAGCTATAGCTCTCAAATTTTAAGGGTGGACTCTTAAAATACCCATGAAACTACCCTTAAAACAGTTTTTGATTTGCTTGTACCGTTTGGGTTTTATTAAAGATTCATTCTAAAGGGTAAATTGGTCATTTCGCATTCTGTGATTCGACTTTGCTAAAACCGACTTTCGATTTGGATTCTCCACGAAATTTCACTCAAGATAGACACTGATTTCACTTAAAAAGGTTAAGAAATGAGTGAGTTATGGCCATTAGAAGTTTGGATTTACAATCTGCCAAACAGGGCATTCTGCCCAGATTTATTCCGAAAATTTCATTTACACCCCTGAAAACTTTAAACGAATATATAGAGGTCTTCCGACAACGGATTTGATCACGGTTTCGAACATAGTACTTGTAATATTGTTTATAACAATCTGAGATATAAATTTTACAGTTTTGGTAAATTTCTGTATAATCCCTATATTTTAGTATAATTACATATCAGCCCCAAAACTTTTAAATATATGTTAAATTATGTATAAATATCATATTTTAAACATTAATCTTGGACATATTATTTAGACATAAGTATATCATACGAAACTTATTTTTATACATTTTCATATTAATCCTCAATATTAGTTTAAATTACATAAGTGACCCGATTTCTTAAATAGTAGTATTTATCTGCACGAAAATAAGGATTTTCTTTATTAATTTGGATACATATTTATGGATAGAATAATAAATATGAAAAATTCAGTTTAAAGATTTCGATTTAATACTTTACGTGTAAAATGACGTTTTTACCCCTAGACTTTAAACGTGTATATTTAATTGTAACAAACTTATAATTGAGCCTAGTTAATGGCATTAGTCTTAAAATCACACAAGGATCGTACTGATAAGATTAAAATACATATTTAGTAACATTACGAAATTACCCTATAAAAATAATAATTTACAATTTTGCTCCTATGTCTATAAGTTAAACTTAGATGTTAGTTCTTTTATATGTATTTATGTAGGACTTGTGAAGTAGCAGATTCCCAGATAAAAATACTAAGATATCAAGGTGAGTGTTCGTATCCTGTATTTAACTCAACTCCATATGTGAGTGTTCATATCCTTTTTGCTGATTCTACTCCTCACGAGTGGATCTGATTCTACCTTCAGTTATTAATAATATTATATAATTGTTATAATTCATTTTTGGAACATTATCGTTTGGTTCCACTGAAAAAGGGATTATGTTAATATTTGTTATGCCATTGTGCAATTCATTCATTGTTCCCAATGTCAATTACCACTACAACGAACTATAAAGTATAGCCCTAAGTGGTTGGTCCTATTTGGCCCATGTAATGAAGCCCAAGTGGCTGGTCCTTTTGGACCCATGAACCCGACTAGCAGGGTTGCCTTTGATCAATGTGCCATGTAATGAAAGGAACGTGTGTGTGAGTGGGTGGTTGGTAATTTGACATTCATGAAAAGATGCCTTTCGTATAAATATTCTTTGAATCTGTTATAATATTTCGTATTCATCATTATTAATATTGTTATCTCTTCTATACAAATCCTCTTTATGATTATTATCCAGGTTTATATTCATTCACTGAGCCTTCTGCTCACACTCTCCAAATGTTTTAAAAACCCTTTTCAGATGACAATGATATGCTTTACGCTGGACCAAATGAAGAACAAGAGATAGCAATAGAAGGAGAAGACCTATCCTAGATGCCCTTGAAGGGTCACTTTCTTAGGAGCTCAAATAATGAACCTAAGTATTCCAATGGATACTTTATTTTCTTGTACTGGATTTAAAGGCTATGTAAAGCCTTAAAACTCTATTTGTAAGTTGTATTGGTGTGATGATTGGGGGTCTTTTCGATCCCATTTAATAAAGGAATGTTTTGATTGCTTCCGCTAGATCTCTGTGCAAGTTAAAAGGCCTCGTCGGCCGGTCATGTTCCCTAAATCTATTATTTGGAAATTGGGGGCGTGACAGCTTGGTATCAGAGCATAAGATTTTAGGGCCGCTAGAAAACATAGAGTAATAAATAAGATTTTCATGTTAGGAGTCATTAATATTAACATCCCTTGTTGTATCATAATAGAATGGTACTAACAAGAGTCGCACTGGTACAGATAGAATGGATCAAGCTACTAATGATCGTTTTGCACGTATTGAAATGATCATGGAAGGACTAGCATACGCTGCTCAAGAGAATGCAAATGGAAATAGTCACAATAGTGATCACGACAACGGGCAGAAGGTAGTTTTTATCGACATAGAGCGTTTCCAAAAGCTCAAGCCGCCACAGTTCCCTGGTAAAGCCGACCCTACTGCAGCCGAGACATGGGTCAGGAAAATGGAAAGGCTTTTCAAGCATTTTCCCTGTACTGAAGAAGAAAAGGTGAGCTATGCCACCTATACTTTTGTTGGTGAAGCCGATCACTGGTGGAGAACCATAGAGGACACTGCAGAAGGAATGACCTGGGAGCAATTTCTAGTTCTCTTTGATGGAATGTACTACCCTAAATCCGTGAAGGACCAAAAAGCAAAAGAGTTCATGAACCTCAAGCAGGGGAACATGACTGTTCTCCAATATGCTACGGAGTTTACTTCTCTATCAAGATTCGCTCCCTACCTCATTCCAACTGAAGAGAAGAAGGCAAGAAAATTTGAGGATGGTCTACAACTTCATATTCGAAGCAAACTAGAAATGCTCGAATTCCAAACATACAGAGAAGTGTATGATCGTGCTCTCAAAGCGGAGAAGACAAACGTAGAATTTCAAAAAAGGAAAGATGTCTCCAAAAGGCCGATGAACAATCAAGGCAGTATGAAGAAACAATTTCTTGGAACATCTGGCTCCAATTTCAACAACCAAGCCAGGAAAGGACCTCAAGACAACAGAGTCCCGTGCAAGACTTGCGGAAAGATACATGGAGGTGTCTGTCGATTCAACTCTAGATCTTGTTTTAAGTGTGGAGACCCAAACCACATGATCCGAGACTGTCCCAAGAATAATGCGATTGTCTCAGCACCGGTCCCGATCAACCAACGACCAGTGCAGAACTATAGAGGCCAAGGAGGAAATCAACAAAGCCAAGGACGTGTATTTGCACTGGTTTCTGAGGAGAATAATAAGGAAGCTAATACGGTGGTGGAAGGTACTATCTCTATATGTAATGTTAATGCTCACACACTTATAGATTCTGGAGCTACGCATTCATTTGTATCACCGTTCTTTGCGTTAAAATTTGCTAAATCTCCGGAACCTTTGAAAAATGAACTATCAGTTGCCATACCTTCTGGTACTTCATTAATTAGTAATCAAGTATACCGATCATGTACGATTATGATTGGTGATGTATCCTTACTCGCCGATCTTATACCACTCGAAATTCGAGGTTTTGATGCTATCTTGGGTATGGACTGGTTATCTTCAGTTCATGCTCATATTGATTGTGCTGCAAAGCAAGTCAATTTCCAAATTCCTGGTCAAGCTAGTTTCTGTTTCAAAGGAAAGGGTGTCGCATCGCCACCCTATCTTGTCTCATCTATGCAAGCAAAGGAAGTAACCTTGGAAGACGTTCATGTGGTGAGAGAATTTCAGGATGTCTTTCCTGAAGATCTACCCAACACTCTCATAGATAGAGAGATTGAATTCACCATCAGTCTTATTACTGGTACTCAACCTATATCGAAGACTCCTTATCGTATGGCTCCCGTGGAGTTAAAAGAGTTGAAGACGCAACTGCAAGAATTATTGGACAAGGGTTTCATCAGACCAAGTACCTCTCCCTGGGGTGCACCGGTCCTTTTTGTAAAGAAGAAGGATGGAACTATGAGACTGTGCATCGACTATCGCGAGTTGAACAAAGTAACAATCAAGAATCGTTATCCTCTCCCAAGGATTGACGATCTATTCGATCAACTGCAAGGAGCACAAGTTTTCTCTAAGATTGACCTGAGATCAGGTTATCATCAATTGAGGGTTAAAGCAGAAGATGTAGAGAAGACGGCTTTTCGTACTCGTTATGGTCATTATGAATTCTTGGTAATGCCCTTCGGCGTTACTAATGCTCCTGCAGCATTCATGGATCTAATGAATCGAGTATTTAAGCCTTATCTCGATGATTTCGTAATCGTATTCATTGATGATATTCTTATATATTCAAAGAGTCTTGAGGACCATGAACGCCATTTGAGAATAGTGTTGCAAACACTAAGAGATCGCCAATTATATGGGAAGTTCAAGAAATGTGAGTTCTGGCTTCCCAAGATCTCATTCTTAGGGCATGTGATATCTAAAGAAGGTATAATGGTGGACCCACAGAAAATTGAGGCGGTGAAGTCATGGCCCAAGCCAACAACTGTATCTGAAGTGCGTAGTTTCCTAGGTTTGGCTGGCTATTATCGGAGATTTGTTGAGAACTTCTCCAAAATTGCAGGACCTATGACGCAACTAACACAGAAAGGAGTTGTATTTGAATGGACTGAAATTAGAGATAAGTGTTTTCAAGAGTTAAAGAATCGTTTAATTTCAGCACCTATCTTGAACATACCTACCGGAGAAGGAGGATTTGTAATTTACAGTGACGCTTCTTATCAAGGGTTGGGATGTGTTTTAATGCAGCATGGTAAGGTTATTGCTTATGCATCTCGACAACTGAAGATTCATGAGAAGAACTATCCCACCCATGATTTGGAGTTAGCTGCAGTAATTTTTGCGCTAAAGATATGGCGTCACTATCTCTACGGTGAAAGATGTGAAATTTTTACCGATCATAAAAGTTTGAAATATTTGTTCTCTCAAAAGGAGCTGAATATGAGACAACGCAGGTGGTTAGAATTCATGAAAGATTATGATCTTGATATACAATATCACCCTGGAAAAGCTAATGTTGTGGCTGATGCTTTAAGTCGAAAATCTTCTGGAAGTGTGGCTTCCATGATCACGTCACAACAACAGTTGATTAATGATTTTGAGAAAATGGAGATTGACGTCACCCCTCATCAATCTCAAGGTTTTCTTACAGCTCTCATCGCAGAACCGACTATTCTTGAAGAGATCAAGAGGTCCCAGATGTCCGATGAGTTCTTAAAAAGGGTTAGTGAAGAAATGCCTGAAGGAAAGAGGCCCGAGTTCCATTTAAAAGATGGAGTGCTCAAATATCAGGGCAGAATTTGTGTTCCAAATATTGTTGAAGTCAAGAGGAAAGTTTTGGATGAGGCACATTCATCTAAGTTCGCTGTTCATCCAGGTGGTACTAAGATGTACCATGACATGAAGAAGTCTTTCTGGTGGCCAAATATGAAAAGAGATATTGCCGAAGCTGTTTCACGTTGCTTGCATTGTCAGAGGGTAAAAATAGAGCATCAACGTCCTGGTGGAACTTTACAGTCGCTTTCTATTCCTGAATGGAAGTGGGAACACATCACCATGGACTTTGTTGTTGGGTTACCCCAATCGGTGAAGAAAAATGATGCTATTTGGGTAGTTGTGGATAGATTGACGAAGTCTGCTCACTTCTTACCGGTCAGAGTCACCTTTTCATCTGAGAAATTGGCAAGGTTGTACATCGCAGAGATCGTTCGACTTCATGGTACACCGGTTTCTATTATTTCGGATCGAGACACTAAGTTTGTGTCACGTTTTTGGAAGGGCTTCCAAGAAGCTATGGGCACTACTCTTAACTTCAGTACAGCTTTTCATCCACAGACGGACGGTCAGTCCGAGCGTGTTATTCAGATTTTGGAAGACATGCTACGACTTACTATTCTGGACTTCCAAGGTAATTGGGAAGAACACTTACCTCTCGTTGAGTTCGCTTACAATAATAGTTTCCAAGCTAGTATCGGCATGGCTCCATATGAAGCATTGTATGGGAGGAAATGTCGATCCCCGGTATGTTGGACCGAAGTAGGAGAGAGGAAAATTATTGGGCCTGAGATCGTACAGTTAACAACTGATAAGATACAACTCATCCGACAACGAATTCAGACTGCTCAGAGTCGAAACAGAAGCTACGCAGATGCTAGACGCAGAGAGCTAGAGTTTCAAGTAGGTGATCACGTATTTCTCAAGGTTTCACCTTCAAAGGGTATTGTTCGTTTTGGAAAGAGAGGAAAACTCCATCCTCGCTTTATTGGACCTTTCGACGTCATCAACAGAGTAGGAGCAGTAGCCTATCGTTTAGCCTTACCGCCAGATCTATCAAATGTTCACAATGTATTCCACGTTTCTATGCTTCGACCCTATGTCTCAGACTCGAGTCACGTTCTGTCATATGAACCATTAGATGTCCGCGAAGATCTTACCTACGTTGAACAACCAGTTCAGATCATGGATCGACGCGATCAAGTACTGAGAACCAAGATCATACCGTTAGTCAAAGTTCTATGGAGGAACCACGCAGTGGAAGAAGCAACTTGGGAACGTGAAGACGAGATGCGCACAAAGTACCCCCATCTATTCACTTCTTAAGGTACGATAAGTTTGGGGACCAAACTTCTTTAAGTAGGAGAGACTATAATAACCCGAAAATTTAAAGCGTATATTAAAATATTAAAAATTTATTTCGTCAAAGAAAAATACCAGATTTGAGATTTACAGTATAAATTTTACCTGTGTGTGTGTGCGTGGCTGTGTGAATGACCACATGGAATAATCTCCCATGTGACCAAACAAAATAAGTGGTGCGTGTGTTTTGCTTGTGTGAGCGTGTGTTTTGCTTGTGTGGGCGTGTGTTTTGCTTGTGTGGGCGTGTGTTTTGCTTGTGTGGGCGTGTGTTTTGCAGAGGCCAAGCAAAGAAAAATCTCTATAAATACACACCTCTCACTCTCAATCACTCTAACAACTCTTAACTCTATTTCTCTCAACTCTTCACTGTCTCTCTCCATTCTCTCTCTCTCCCAACTCTATACACACACATATCTAAATTATATATACACATACAAGGAGTAATTGAAACAAGCTTGGACTGCGTTTATATTTCGGATTCTTTGTCTCAAATTGTTTTCGGAGTTTTGGTAAGTAATTCGTACATATTATTTTACGTAATAATTAACTTCTATTTGCTGTTTTTAATAGTAATTTATATGGATTAAATAGAATTAGGAACCTCTAGAAAATAGCTCGGTTTAATCTAAAATAGTAGAATTAGTGTAACTCATTACTCCGACCAGCTATAGCTCTCAAATTTTAAGGGTGGACTCTTAAAATACCCATGAAACTACCCTTAAAACAGTTTTTGATTTGCTTGTACCGTTTGGGTTTTATTAAAGATTCATTCTAAAGGGTAAATTGGTCATTTCGCATTCTGTGATTCGACTTTGCTAAAACCGACTTTCGATTTGGATTCTCCACGAAATTTCACTCAAGATAGACACTGATTTCACTTAAAAAGGTTAAGAAATGAGTGAGTTATGGCCATTAGAAGTTTGGATTTACAATCTGCCAAACAGGGCATTCTGCCCAGATTTATTCCGAAAATTTCATTTACACCCCTGAAAACTTTAAACGAATATATAGAGGTCTTCCGACAACGGATTTGATCACGGTTTCGAACATAGTACTTGTAATATTGTTTATAACAATCTGAGATATAAATTTTACAGTTTTGGTAAATTTCTGTATAATCCCTATATTTTAGTATAATTACATATCAGCCCCAAAACTTTTAAATATATGTTAAATTATGTATAAATATCATATTTTAAACATTAATCTTGGACATATTATTTAGACATAAGTATATCATACGAAACTTATTTTTATACATTTTCATATTAATCCTCAATATTAGTTTAAATTACATAAGTGACCCGATTTCTTAAATAGTAGTATTTATCTGCACGAAAATAAGGATTTTCTTTATTAATTTGGATACATATTTATGGATAGAATAATAAATATGAAAAATTCAGTTTAAAGATTTCGATTTAATACTTTACGTGTAAAATGACGTTTTTACCCCTAGACTTTAAACGTGTATATTTAATTGTAACAAACTTATAATTGAGCCTAGTTAATGGCATTAGTCTTAAAATCACACAAGGATCGTACTGATAAGATTAAAATACATATTTAGTAACATTACGAAATTACCCTATAAAAATAATAATTTACAATTTTGCTCCTATGTCTATAAGTTAAACTTAGATGTTAGTTCTTTTATATGTATTTATGTAGGACTTGTGAAGTAGCAGATTCCCAGATAAAAATACTAAGATATCAAGGTGAGTGTTCGTATCCTGTATTTAACTCAACTCCATATGTGAGTGTTCATATCCTTTTTGCTGATTCTACTCCTCACGAGTGGATCTGATTCTACCTTCAGTTATTAATAATATTATATAATTGTTATAATTCATTTTTGGAACATTATCGTTTGGTTCCACTGAAAAAGGGATTATGTTAATATTTGTTATGCCATTGTGCAATTCATTCATTGTTCCCAATGTCAATTACCACTACAACGAACTATAAAGTATAGCCCTAAGTGGTTGGTCCTATTTGGCCCATGTAATGAAGCCCAAGTGGCTGGTCCTTTTGGACCCATGAACCCGACTAGCAGGGTTGCCTTTGATCAATGTGCCATGTAATGAAAGGAACGTGTGTGTGAGTGGGTGGTTGGTAATTTGACATTCATGAAAAGATGCCTTTCGTATAAATATTCTTTGAATCTGTTATAATATTTCGTATTCATCATTATTAATATTGTTATCTCTTCTATACAAATCCTCTTTATGATTATTATCCAGGTTTATATTCATTCACTGAGCCTTCTGCTCACACTCTCCAAATGTTTTAAAAACCCTTTTCAGATGACAATGATATGCTTTACGCTGGACCAAATGAAGAACAAGAGATAGCAATAGAAGGAGAAGACCTATCCTAGATGCCCTTGAAGGGTCACTTTCTTAGGAGCTCAAATAATGAACCTAAGTATTCCAATGGATACTTTATTTTCTTGTACTGGATTTAAAGGCTATGTAAAGCCTTAAAACTCTATTTGTAAGTTGTATTGGTGTGATGATTGGGGGTCTTTTCGATCCCATTTAATAAAGGAATGTTTTGATTGCTTCCGCTAGATCTCTGTGCAAGTTAAAAGGCCTCGTCGGCCGGTCATGTTCCCTAAATCTATTATTTGGAAATTGGGGGCGTGACATACCTACTAATTATGAATCTTTTTCAGTTATACCCTTATTTGGGTATCCAAACTAATATCATATAATATGAAAGTATTTAAACAAATATTCATGTAATCACATAAAAATGCATTTAATTATTTAAAATACAAATTGTCAATTTACCCTTCGCTGGGTTCTAATTCAATACCTGTCCCACCTCACTGGGGACTTTTCTAACTAGTGTCCCTCTCTGAACACTTTTTACATGGGTGAGTCCAAGCCTCTCCTTAATCCATTTTATACACTAATTATATTAATTAATGCATATAAAAATAATAATTTACCCGTTCTCCGGGTACGGGTGTTACAAGGGTACTTTCCTACTCACCTTTCACAGTCGCCTTTTAGAAGTTAGATTATGAAACCTTGTGTATCACTCACACAAGTGATTTTAGGAAATTTTGTTTTTTTATTAGTTTGGGTCTACGTACCTCACAAGGCTCTGGCACGCCCGAACAACAAATATAGCAAACAGTGCTTAATATCTTTTTTTTTTCTTTTTCCTCAGTAAAATTACTAGTAAAATAAAGAATTCTTGATATGTTTAAAAGACTATCTATAGGGTGTTATAGAAGCTGATTGCATAAATAAGATATTTACCTGAGTGAAAATTATAAAAATTAAAGGACCAAAATGAGATTTATGAGTTTTGAAGGGATAAATTAAAATTTCTAGAGGGTAATGAATGCATACAATATAAAATACATACGGTTAAACAATTAAATTCAAAAGTTGAGGGGTGCCTAGGTCCACCCTGACCCCCATGTGCCTCCACCCTTGTTTGGGCAGAGAGATTAACAACCCGTGTAACTCAAGTCGGTCCTTGTACATATATACGTTCATGTATTACGTACAATTATATTGTACTCTATCTATGTATTATTTTTAACCATGGGATTATAGTGACAAAAATACACAATTAAATATTTATTGAAAAACTAGACTGATAGATGGTTTTTTCTCAAATTTAGACCAAGAGAACTAGATTTAATACTCTATATATTATTTTTTTTATCTAGTGCAATACGAGCTCGGGCTTGAGTTTCAGTACTATACACAAATCGAGCTCGGGCTGGGTTGGTCGGGCTCAGAAGCTTCACTAAAACTTGAATTGAACCCAAACAGACCTAAAATGAAGTCCAACCCACTCGACTTACAACCCTATACTTGGTTGTATTATACTACCAAGACGAGATACAATGTTTTGTAACCTAAGCAAAATCACTATAGAAATTTCCTGGGTACAATGTATTGTAACCCTAGGTAAATATTTTGTGATGGTTTTTATAGTGCTTTTGCTTAAGTAACAAAATATAAATTGTACTTAAGATAACAACATATTGTACGTACGTGATTTCTACAGTAGTTTTGCGTAGGTAATAAAATATTGTACCAAAGGTCACACAACCAATTTTGATTATATGATACAGCCAAATCACTTGATCATATCATAGAATTCTCCACTAACATGCTAAAACCATGAAAACTTTCTATGTTAGAATAGTCAGAAAAAAAAAATTAAATAAAAGAAAAAAGGGAATTTTAGTCAAAAGCAATGTAAAATAAACTTTTTTTAGTATTAAGTCCAATCAATTTTTTATTTTAGTGAAAAGTCCGCATGCTATAAAAGTTATGTAAAATTTCACATAACTTTTAAAGTATAGTGACTTGATCCGATTACGTTTCACAAGTCATAAAGTTTTGACCAAAATAAAAAATACATTGTCTTTTAAACTTAATAAGTTTAAAATGAAGGACTTGTTACTAAATTTCTAAAGTAAGAAAAAAAAAATTCTAATTTTTCTCTACCGGATATTGTCAGCAACAAAGTTAATGCTTCGAATTTGCCACCTCCAATAAAAACAATGTCGGAAGCTTCTTAAGCACTGACCAACTTTATTTTATTTTATCCTGTCATCTATACCAAATCTAAATAAACTAGGGAAGTTGTCTGGCAATATCAACATAATGTGAGATAAGATATACATAATTAAATATGGGATTTACTGACAATGAGGTTTTTAGCGATGAAAAACAGATTTTTAGCGGCAAATTTTTTCGTCGTTAAAAGTTGAAACCTGTAACGACTAAAATTGTCACTAAAAACTTATTTTTCATCGCTAAAGAGGATGTTGTAGGTTAGCAGCCCCTATTAAATATATATATATATATATATAGTCAGGCTCTAGTATACATTGGGTGAACGCACTGAATTTTTAAACCTAAAAAATGTCCAAAGGGAGGCAGATGGGGGCGAATCGATCAACAACATGGTCTGCGATTTATTTTTATTTGAAAATCCAGTACGCTCACCCAAATCCCAATACACAATGGAGCCTGATTCTCACTCTACATATAATATACAAGGCATCAGCCGCTTCTTCAGTGAACTATTTATCAGCACATCTATGAGAAAATATTGAATATATTATGGTCAAAGCAATATCTAACCAATAAAATAATGTAATTAAAAGTCGGTTCTGAGTGGAAGCACCTGCAAAGTGAATATTCGTGTACAGAGTTGGCGCCTTTGCATCCTCACCCTCCTATTCTCATCCTGTGTATGGTGGAGATTATTTTAAATGATTTATTTGAATGTAAATATTAATTAGTAACCTCTTGTACCCAAAAAAAAAAAAAAAAAATCCCTATATTTACTATACTATAAAAACGAATAAACAAGCACGTCAAAAAAATATGAACTTTCATTTACTACACCATAATTACCCATATATCTATCTATACTTCGTAAGAATATATTGATTTATCTGAGAGTAAATTTGTCATTTTGGACAAATAATTACATTCAAGTCAGCTTTTAAAATTTTATTTAATATAATAATGAGATTTTAATAAACAATCTTGTGTCTAATTATATTTGGATCAATAACTTTTGGGAATTTTTGGGATATTTATTATTGACTTCAAAAAAAGTCAACAAAAGTAGCTATTTTTGTGGCTATTTAGGAATTGGTCACTAATATTTACAATTTGGTCAACTTCTTCTCTCAAATGAGGTTTCAATCAACAATTTGTGTCTAATTACATTTGGGTCAATAATTTTTGGGATATTTATTATTCACTTCATAAAAAGTAAAAAAAAAGTGGTTATTTTAGTGGTTATTTAAGAATTGGTCACTAATATTTACAATTTACTGAACTTCTTCTCTCAAATTTAGGATTCATATATTGTAATATGTGTAATTGCATTTAGGCCAGCAAGTTTTGGGATATTTATTATTAACTTTAAAAAAATTTTAAAAAGTGACTATTTTAGTGGCTATTTAGGAATTGGTCACTAATCTCACATTTTGGTCAACTTCTTCTCTAAAATTTAAGTTCTGGTATATTTAAAATGTCAAATAAAGTGGTTTTTTAGTAGCTATTATGAATTGGTCACTAATATTTACATTTTGGTCAACTTCTTTCCTCAAATTCAGGATTTATAGATTGTATTCGAATATCAATTAAGGCCTAAAAACACATTCATGCCCTTTTTTTTTTAGAGGAAATACTCTACTTGTGTCATATATTTTTAGTAGCGTTTTATTAGGTACATTTACTACTCATTTATAAGATAGTCAGAATTATCAACTTCTTCCGTAAGAAGAGTTTTAGATTAAATAGTTACATTTACAATTTTCTATTTAACTGTTTTAACATCTTATTATACACTTTTAACAACCACTTAACCACATGAAACGACACAATTAAATTTTTTGCGCAACGCGCAGGGCCCCAACTAGTATATATATATATATATATATTAAAGATGGTGTAAGTGAGAGAAAACATAGGCACTTAGTGGAAACCACTCTCACTCTTCTGAGTCATTCTTCCATGCCCAACAAATATTGGCGTGATGCAGTCTTAACTGTCACTTTTTTAATTAACAGGCTACCCTCTCAGGTTCTATAGTTTAAATCTCCTTATGAAAGCTTTGTCATATACCACCTGACTATTCTGGCCTTTATATTTTTGGTTGTTGTTATCCTTGGCTCGTCCTTATAGGGTCTCTAAGCTTCTTACCAAATCAAAGTACTGTGTCTAATTGGACTATGCCTCTGATTCCAAAGGGTACAAATGCCTTGATCCTTTATCCAGCCAAGTTTACATCTCCAGGCATGTCAAGTTTGTTGAAAATCAATTTTCCTTCTTTTCTCAATTCTCTTAGTATCGCTCTCCTTTAAATCCCTCACCATCTGCTCCTGTTCATACCTTTTCTCTTTCTAGGCCTAAATAGTTTCTTCAAACCTTTTGTTCTTTTCTTCCAGCTTCTACTTCTGGTTCATCTCTTTCTTTTCCATCTTCTACTCTTCCCACTGAACCCAATCCAAATTCTCAAGCCTCTACTTCTAATCTATATGTGTCTATTTCCTTCTTACTTCTTAGCCTACTTCCTCTTCTTCCCAAAATATTCATCCTATGACCACTAGGTTCAAAGCTGGTATTACCAAACCAAAACATCCTTTCTCACCAACTCATTTAGCCACTACTTACTTAGATCACTATCTTTATACTAAACCCACTACCTTCCATCAAGCTAATCTTTGTCCTAAGTGGAGAAAAGCAATGTCTGAGGAATACAATGCTCTTTTGACTCAAAACACATGGACTCTTATTTCTTTACCACCCATCAAGTCTGCTATAGGTTGTAAA
This sequence comes from Hydrangea macrophylla, assembly GCA_033977485.1. Lineage (NCBI taxonomy): Eukaryota > Viridiplantae > Streptophyta > Magnoliopsida > Cornales > Hydrangeaceae > Hydrangea > Hydrangea macrophylla. The sequence goes on along the minus strand of CM066984.1, from coordinate 76,837,943 downwards.
TGGGTTTTTAGAATTAAAAAGAATGCAGATGGCAGCATTGCCAGATACAAGGCCAGGTTAGTTGCCAAAGGATTCCATCAAATAGAGGGCCTTGATTACTTTGAAACCTTCTGCCGTGTTGTGAAGCAACCTATTGTCAGATTAGTCATCTCCTTAGCTCTTCATTTTGGGTGGTCTATGAAACAATTGGATGTGTCAAATGCCCTTTTTCATGGTATATTGGAAAAAGAAGTGTTTATGGTTCAACCTCCAAGTTTCTGTGACTCAACTTTGCCTACAAATGTTTGTAAATTAAATAAGGCACTCTATGGACTGAAACAAGCCTCTCAAGCCTGGTTCTCTACCTTCTCCAATTTCCTGCTCCAACATGCTTTTGTTCAGAGTAAAGTAGATACTTCTCTCTTCATTCAGCATCTTGATGGCCAAATTCTGGTATTACTGGTTTATGTTGATGATATAATTATCACTAGTTCTCAATCTTCCATTAACAACTTCATTTCTACTATGAAGTCTACTTTCTCTATGAAAGATTTGGGAAGCTACATTCCTTCTTGGGTATAGAAGTTCAATCCTCCCCCTAAGATCTTGCTTTCTTTCAGTCCAAATATGAGTTGGAACTTCTATACAAGGCTTCTCTTTTAGATTGTAAAGCTACTCCCTCCCCAACTGCAGATAAAACATCTCAGAAAGCTGATACCTCACCTTATTCTGATCCTAATTTTTATTGCAGCATTATGGGATCTCTTCAATATCTCACTATAACCATTCCTGATCTTACATTTGCTGTCAACTGGGTATGTCAACACATGCACTGTCCTCTTAATGTTCATTTTCAGGTCTTTACACGTATCCTTAAATACATCAAAGGAACATTACATCATGGCTTAACTTTCCAATCCAGTCCTCTTCATTTACAAGGTTACTCTGACTCTGATTGGGCTGGGGTTGCTATTGATCGAAGATCCATAACTGGGTTTTGTGTCTTTTTTTGGAAAAAATCTCATTTCTTGGACCTCTAAAAAGAAAGCCACTATTGCAAGGTCAAGCATTGAAGCTGAGTACAAAGCCTTAGTTGTTGCAGCCTCAGAAATCACTTGGCTCACTCAACTCCTTATTGAGCTTCACATAGTTTCTTCATCTCCTCCTTTACTATTGTGTGACAGTGTGAGTGCTCTTGCTTTAGCTGCAAATCCTGTGTTTCACGCTAGGACAAAACATATTGAAGTTGACTACCATTTCATCCGAGAGAAGATTGGATCTAAGGCTCTTCAAATTGCTCATGTGTCCACTGTTGACCAATTGGCTGATCTCTTGACAAAGCCACTGTCTGTTGCTTGGTTCAAATGCCTCAAAGACCAATTAATGCCTACTTCTAGTCAAGTTACTGGGATCTCTTCTTTTTCTTATAGCTCCCATCAACTTGAGGGGGAATGTAAAGCAAATAAGTCATTTGTTGATGCCTTTGCCAAACAGAGCCTTAGCTATTCTCTGTGAACTATTTTGAAATAACTTAATGGCAAATAGGTGTCAAGTTAAGCAAATTCTGTTACAAATTCTATTACTTGCGATATCGATTATGGTTAATTCTTGTATCAATTATAAATACATATCTCTATACGTACTCTCTTCAAGGATTGAGAATCTGATTGTACTTGTTCTTCATCATCTTCTTTTTCTACATTTTTTGAAATTCTTCAGAGTTCTCTAAAGTTCCAATTATTCCCCAAAACGTCTAAGTTATCACTTCACAAGTGAAAATCTCTAAATCATAAGAGTTTTCGTCTAAGTTCCGTTTGGGTTCGTAATTACGTTCCAAAAACTATTTTTTGTAAAAATTTTAGATAACCTATCTTTTATGCAACGTATCACCTACGTTCTCAGCATAACGTTCGAAGTGATCCAAAATAAGATCGAAATTATCATAAAGCATACCGAACAGGTATAATCTACTACTCATAATTACCAGATAATGTCAAATAACATTTAATCACATCAATGTTATTTAAATCATATCAATTCCTCCTTGATTGTCAAATCTCTGCGTCCTCAATTGACACCTATCGTTGACCCACAGTCAACCTCATCTCAATTATTAATCAACATTGATAATTTACAGAAATCAGCTATTACATTTTAAAATAAGAATTTTCCGGGACAGGTGTGACAACTCTCCCCTCCAAAAAGGAAGTTTGTCCCCAAACTTATACCATCTCATCAAGTCACAAGACTTCTCATAAGTACTTCCAACATTTGTCTTATCACAAACCTCACATTCCTGCAGAGATATCATAATTTCATCAGGAAAATAAATCCTCAAGCTCTGAAGGAAAATAAATCCTCAGACCCCCCCCCACCCCCGCGTCTCAATCTGATTGGAGATTCAACCCGAATCTTAGCAATACATCGAAGCATCTCGATAAGTAAGAGCATCTATACCAGAGTAGAACATACTCAATATTCAAACCTGACATTAAGTCACATCATGATGTCACAACGTCAACCCACACATCCTTTCATTGTATTTATCACAGACACTTTTTGAAACCCAAATGTTTTATCTCAATCACCAAAACAAGGAAATAACCCATATCTCATTCACATGTCTTTCTTTTCGACTAAAAGTCGTTGGCAATACATCTCAACTAGTTAACAACCATACCCGATTCTTCATCTTAAAGTGAACCACAACTAAGTACTATCATACATACATATTCCATCGATAAGCCAATGCTTCAACCAACTATTTCATATATTATAGATTCAATCCATTATCTTGTTAATCGCAAAATACTTGTAGACCGATAACACGTTTCAATATTTATCATTCCTGATCAAATTTCAAATCCTTATTTCCTAAAAAATCGATATAACAACAACATCAGTTTGAATGACTATCACATAGTCAATAGTGCATCGTACTAGTACTCTTTAAATCTCTAATAATTCTGATCTTTCCGTTCTGGTTTAACCAAGTTCATACTATACCTCCGATCATACATGCCTCGTAAGATACTATTCAGATTCTCAATTGAAAATTTCATACTACTTCACTTCTTCGAAACCACATAATGCCCCAAATTACCCGCGTTAAGATCAAACACACTTGTCATTTATCACTTCAGATTCTGTACTCGAACTATCGTCGATTAACATAGAAGAGTACAGTTTACAATTCGATTCAAAACTTTCAACAAAGTCAAATACATTTCTCATTTGGTTTTTAAATGTCACGCCCTGGAGTAGCCAAAAATAGGGAAAATTTAAAATTTCCTTTCTGGACCCGTAGAGAATGACGAGTTACATAAAACTGACCTGTCCATGCGACATACTAACAAAATATATATATCAGAGTAAGGGATTTTCAAAAGTGTCTAATGGTATTCATGGGGGAACTTAGAGTGTTTGCTACTTAGACCAATACAGAAGTTCCAAGTGAAAACCATAAAAGAAGAGTTCGGGCGATTTACGCCACTTAAATTATTACATCAACCAAAAGATAGTTAAAACATAAAAGAAGTCTTAATGCGGAAGTAAGCCAGGGTCCTCCTTCTAACTGGAAAACCCGTAACCTTCGTCATCGAACTCTTCCTGATAATCTGCCTCAGGATCACCTTCCTGATAGTTCCCATCCTGAGGATAGTGATACGCATCTTCATTGTTACCTTGATAGTTCTCCTCATTATAACCTAGACGTAAAATGTCCAGGGCAGGGAAGGAGCCGTTAGCTTTTGAAGCTAAGTGAGAACGTCTTAACCGATCACTCCTAATACAGGTAAGGATATACAAGTACAACAATATCTTGAAACAATATTAATGAGTATATGACATGGTAGTATGACGACACAATGCATTATCGATATATTCGACTTTAACTCGACCATGGACACCACCACTGACTCATGTGACTTGTTACATTACCAGTGTAACGCCGTTAGCTCAGAGTAGAATGATTATGTTGCTATCGTCGCCTAACAGGGCCCTATAGCATTTGAAAAGAGTGTAATCATTGGACTCTTAGGTCCTCGTGACCTTGCCGGGAGAATAGAATAGTTACAGCGCTATCGTCGCCTAACAGGGCCCTATAGCATTTGAAAGGTAACTATTGTATTCTAATGGATACATTGGTATCGTCGCCTAGCAGGGCCCTATAGCGTATCAATCATCAATTCATGCATAACTTCAATGATTTCAATGGAAACTCTGGCTATCGTCGCCTAGCAGGGCCCTATAGCAGTTTCATTGTTGTTCCCATTTACTTAACTGTACCACTCGGACCACTTGCGGTCCACTCAATGTGTGTAATGATATGACTGGGTTAGTCCCCGTGACTAACCATGCAGACGTCAATATTGACATCAAGACTTGACTATGTTCATATGAATGTCCGTATGATTGTATAAACGAGAAATCACGATAAACAAGAATATTAACGAATATTAACTAAGCATGGAGTATAGCTAACTAACATGCGCTCATCATACAAGTAAGAATTTCAACATTCACATAACTGATACATATCTGTATCGTCCACACAGGACGCACTGAGCATACATATATGAACAAACAATAATTCTATAATATACCAAGTGAGTTAGGACGACTCCCCTCGATGCGGGTGCGTAACAGTAAGCGTAGCGGTTCCTACAAAGTATAAAATTAAATAGAACATTGATTAATAAGCTTACTAAATCAGGGGCATAATGGTAATTGTGTCGGGTGGGTTCCTAAACCTCAACATGATGGTCTAGACATCATTCTGAGTCCAACGCCATTGACTAGACTCAAATCGGAGTCCGTCGCAGAAAAGGCTGGGTTTTCTACACTAGTTCGGGCCCTAAAGATAAGCTGTATTTTTGACCGTGTCAAAAGGTCACCAAACTTTAAGGGGGTATTCTAGACATTATTCTAAGACTCTAGGAACTGACCGCGTATTTTTCTGAGCTACGGTTTATTTATTACGAATTTTTGAAGTTTAAATCGTCTAATAATAGACTGCGGGGTCCCATAATTATAAAATATGATTTAGGGAGATATTTGTCCCTTATAAATATTTTTATTAAATACTAGACCTTAAATTAGGCAAGTAGTATTTATCTCATAATTTTTGGGGCTCGTTTGGTATTTTAAATAATTAAAATACAACCAAACGGATACTTTATAAGTAATTTATAATTATTAAAATATTAAGCTAGGGTTTTGTAAATAATAATTTACAATATAGAGGTACTAGACCTTAGAAAAATTTAATATAATTTTCCTATACTCGAAAAGGGTCATTAGGTATTTATTACCTAATTATTTTAATTTAAAATATTTACTTATTATTTATTTAAACCAATAAATAATAAGTATATCATATAGTAATAATAATTCATAATTCATAATATAAGGATATTATCAAAAATAATATTACAATTTATTAAAATATAATTTATAGTATTATTGAAACCATAATTAGATTTTTAAAACAATTTAAAACCATTTATAATTATTTATACTTATTCATTAATACAAAATATATTATAAATAATATATTTATATACTAATCTTAATTAATAAATACTAATCCTTATTAAAACAGATTATTAACACACTAATTATGATTAACAGAATACTTAATTGTTTAAAACAGGTTAATAATACCTTAATTAAGATTAACAGAATAATTAAACATTAATAAATCTAAAACAAATTACAAATTTACTAATCTGGATTAACTAATTAATAAAATGTGAATTATTGTTAATCCCGGATTATTAATGTCCTAACCCTGATTAATAGAATAATTAGGAATGTAAATGAATTAATTATTTATTAATCTAAACTCGCGGGTTAACCCTTATCCGACCCGTACTCACGGGTTACCCACTTACACACAGAGGCTGAGCCAACTTAAAAAGTCCGACCCGCTACCCACTTTATTGTAATAACCCACCCGACCCGACCCAACTGGTAAACGATATAACCCGAAGACGCACGGGTCTTTTCTTCTCCGGCGAGCCCGATTTGGCCGGAAAACTTCAAACGGCCATAACTTCGCCGTTTCTTCACGAAAATTGATAATTCCAACGCCAATGGGTCCGGTTTGGGCTCCTCTATCACATACTAGGAGCTGGTTCCATGGTTTATTCGTTTTGGGTTCCTACTGAGACATTATTCTTTTCGGGTTTAAGGAGAATAATGGCCTGCATGGCCTACTTAGGGCGTACCAAACTTGAAACTGGGTTAAAGGGGGTCTATAGGGGATCTAAGGGTTCGTTTAGTATATTTTTTAGGGGCCCTAATTGATTTTGGGAAAACGAGCTCCGGCGAGGGGCTCTTTAATGGCAGATTTGCCATTTTTAGAGCTTAAGGCTCTGTTTGGTTTGCTTGTGAGGGTCCAGGGAGGGTGTGTGAGTGTGTAGAATGTACAGAAATTAAAATGAGGGGGAAGAGGGTGTTACCAAGCCTCGGGTCCTCTCTTTTCTCTTCTTTTCCGTCTCCGGCGACTCTCTCTAACTCTCGGTGCTCTCTTCTCTATCCCAAAGACCATGTGCATAAAGACATGATACACAACCCATATATGTATATGCAGTTTTGAGAATCTGTTGGGATTGGTGATGGAGGGGATTGATTGGAATGGGATCTAGGGAGAAGGGGAAAAGGTGGCCGGCGCTTGGGAGGGGGTGGAGTTGGTCCGGCGGGTTGTTGGGGGTTGTTTGGGTCAATGGGATTGTCCAATAGGTAAGGGTGGGTTGGGTAGTACACCACCCATAATAGGAAATATTCCCATTTCCGTTTTAGGCATGGTTGAGTCGTCCTTAAGATTTACGTGCAACGCAGTCCAATAAAATACAGATTTTACGGATTAATGTGCAACACAGACCGGGTTCGTAACTTACAGTCCAAGTAAGTAGTAATTGAATACGCACACATGTATATTCGAGTTCTGGGATTACGAATTTCAAATATTGGAAGATTACGAACAAAATGCGGGGACCTATTTTATTATTAATAGAAATTTTTACGGGTATTACATTAAAACAAATTATTTTGAAATCTTATACAACACTTCATCTCTTTCTCAACACAATTACCCCAATATCCATCGTAACGAATACCATTGTTAACGAATAGCATTGTTCCTACCTTCACCTTTTGACTATTCACAATCATTCTATTTTCATAGTGCACACATACCCTGAGTCAATTATCTTTTCGTCGGAGATCTCAACTGCAATGTAATCCATTCTCATCTGATATCCTATTTGTCTACTATCCTTTAGTCTATCCACTATCATTTACCCAGTTATATAACTCCATAAGTCTCGAGTGGTTCACTTTCACCTTTACACTAGCCCATATCAATCACACTCCTGTAATTCAACTCTTAGTGATTTCCTCACAACCCTTTACACTAAGTGTATATTCTTCGTGTAACATCTCAAGGTACCATACCTTATTCAATAGTTTAATATTTCATAACTTTAGTCAGCCCGACTTAATCCCAATTCAGATCCTCTAATTCATTATCTTTGCTATTCGGATCTTAAATCTACTGCTCCTGCATAACCTATTGCTCAATCATTCATACCATTCCCGTAAACCATCTGAAGATAATCCGGTAATTAAATCTTCCCATAAAGAGTTATAGTCTCATTGTGTTTGATAAATTCCTTACTAGCTTCCAATTCCCATGCCTTTTCGCTACAATACCCAAGGTCACCCTATTCTCACTTCGGTTACTACTGTCATCTGATTCATAGCTGTTGTCTTTCAAGTGCTTCACACTTTCTTAAATATCATTAAATTCCTGATTTTGCAAAACTTCAAATCATCCATAACATCAGGTTATTCCAATAAATATACCAAAATCAAGTTCCCTTTGGACCAATATTAAGTCAACTCCTTTAATGGCACTACCTCCAACTCACTAAGTGTAGGTGTACAATATTTCACCAACTCCTTACTTTAAAATTTCTATGTTTACAATCTGTCCACGTAGGTCTCATTCGTTCGACAAATCCTATTGTGTCCCAAGTGCTAGGCATACCATATCATTCCACAATACCCGTCTTATAAAGTCTACTTGGTATCTTATCCCAAGTATCTATTTCTACTTTTCTTACTCAAACAAAAGTTACATTTTTAAGACATTTTCAAAACTTTAAAATTTCCTTGCCGTAAAATCAGACATTCTCGAAACCCTCCAACCTCGTTGGAATCCAGAACAACTGAAATAACATTCCATTGTATCCACCATTATTCTCTAACCACTTTACAACCCTACTATTATACCTGATAATGTACTCAACGTATTACCAAGTCTTCATCCTACTTCTATCGTCCCTATTCAGTTTCTCATCAAATCTTCATCTTCCCAATTTATAATTTTTTCACTTCTCTATATTGACTTGCCCAAAGTCTCTTTACTCCTCTATCCTTTCCACAATCGCTTTTGTTCAGTATCGTCATACTAGTCGTACTCTAGCGTCCTATTGATAACAACTCACATTAAACACTCAAAGATGTTTTAAAAGCATTAAAAATGTTTTTGTTTTATTTTGAAATACATTCAAAATTCGGGTTTTAGGTTATCCGTACTACCACTCTCTGTAATAACGACCTCCTCTACCAAATTCCCTACCAAGATTATCTTATCTTTATGATATCCAAATATCAACTTCATTCATCAGGACTTCTTATCACATTCAATCAATCACACTTATATTTTACTTCCTGTCTTGTATTCTTATTTCCTTTATTCTATTTCCTTTGACAATCCATCTCAAACACCAAGGAAATCTTACTATTATTCATTCCCCTTCACTTATTTCCCACCAAGAAACTCTACGATTTCTCCTCCGACCTATGTCGTCCTTGAATATCATTCATCCTTACCGTTACACTCGTACAGTCATAACCATCGAGTCTAAGTAACTACTCCCGAAAACTGTCATCAATTAAACTTATACAATCCATAGTTTCAACTGGTCAAGCGTACTCTTTCATTTCCATTCTTAACTCATCATCTTAGGTTAATCTTTAAATCCCAACATTTCCACTTATGCAATCAATTTGGTAGCATTCGCTACTAGTCTCATACCACATCCAATTATACTATGGTACCACGATCATTCGAACCTAGGTTCAGTCGAGATTCCTCAACAACCACAATACGTATCGTAAGATAGGTTGAGATATTCCTCAACCCTCCAACATCTCAAACACCGTACAATACGTTGGAAGATTCTTTTACAACCATAATACATATCGTAAAATAGGTTGAGAGATTTCTCAACCATTCAATCATCCCAAATGCCATACAACAAGTTGAAAAATTCTTCAACTACCTAACATACACAGTAAGAGAAAATCATAAGATAACCCGTGTGATCATACTGTAGGTTAATACCATAAGATAAGGTAAGAGATTCCTCACCTACCCCATACATGAGCAATACATGTTGCTGGATTACCTTCCTATCATAATACCCAACTATACATATCTATTCCCTCACATCACGACGTTTAACCCGTGTCCGAAGTAGAACTTTTAGTAGTCAATCCCAATCCCAAAACTCGACTACGAACAATCACTTTTATTTTCTATGTAAACTATAACGAAATCTCCTCTAACGCTCACTACTCAAACTCCGTTCTTGGTTAGATCCCTCAAGGACACTCGTTACTATCGTTTAAAATATTCACCATTCGATCAAAAATCATTTTATTTTCATTTAAAAATTCAACTGTTCGTCACTACCAATATAGCATCTCCCCCTCATGTCACCACACCAGGTCTATGATAATGCACGGTAAACCTCATCTCATCACACTGCTTCTACGTCCGTAGGATTCCACCGGTTCATAAATGCATGAATACTATACATGTATGTCAATAATTGAATTCATGTATGTATAACAGCATACTATATGCATCAACATTTCTACTATGTGGGGATACATTCTAGAGTATACAACAAAACACTCAACACTCAACTCGACGTCGAACATCCTCAAAGTTTTGTTGCCTATAGCTCTGATACCAATAAATGTCATGACCCATCCCACTACACTCAGAAATAGGACACGTGGCACGCCACTAAAGCTCAACCAAAACAATTACAACATCGCAGTGGAATAAATATAAATACAACAATGATAAAACAACTCACAAAGATTCTATGGATTAATAAAAATGAGGTCATAAAAAGTTTTCCCCTTTTAAAACACTTAAAGAAACGAGTCCTTTTGAAAGTGGCCAATCCAGTCGATTGTGTCGGGGCCCCAGTTGACTGTGGGGTCAATTTCAGAGAGCACAAATCTCAACAATCAAATATAGTCGACCAAGACTCTAGTCGAGTCGACTGTAGGCTCCCAAACTCAATCGACTGGCCTCGTACAGTAGACTGCTCAGAGTCCTGTAGAAAGTCTAGTTTTCGTGTTATTTCCAGTCGACTGATTTCCTGAAAATTGAAGAGAAATTTTGTCCAAACAATGCATCCAGTCGACTGGACCAAAGGTCAGTTGACTATTTTGCCAAGCCCTGCACATTCTGCAGAATTTCTATTTTCAAAGCATAACCATTCCTAAACAAGGCAAAACACCTATACCAATCTTGTTCCAAGATAGTCCTAACTGTGGTACAATATTTCAAACATAGATACAAGAGTTTTACTATGGATTACAACCTACAAATCCATTCCAAGATTCCAGTTAAACATACTTCTAATTCTCAAGGCTCTTATTACAACATTGAAATGGAAACGCAAAAACATTTACAAGGATGGTCCCATCGTCTCTTCGACCTCACTCTTCTTGCTTCTTATTCCCTTTCTTCTTATCACCTACAATGGAGTAAAGCTCCACTACTCAGCTATATGCTGAGTGCACAATTCTAAACAAATGCTTATAAGACAGTTCATGCCTTAAACATCAAAACACATCAAAATAGTCTCCGGGGTGAGAGATACATATTCATTCGGTCAATGAAATAGATATCGTGGAGGGCCTTCTTCCAACTACTCATGCAAGTGTCCTGGCAGGGCCTTCTCCCAAACCATGCACTGTAGCCGTCGCTACAATTTAATCCTCAAACATCGATGAGCTTACCCCCATACCAAACTCCCCTTCGACCCACATAAACACATAGCATGCTCACATAAACAGGTATACATGCTTTTCTTGCATTTTCATGTACATAATTAATGGGCCTAATTAATACATGAATTTTGCCCGGATCCAAAATATCAAACTAGATATTTAAAACATGGAAATCTCTTATAAATCATAGGTCTAGAATATACCTCGAGCTACGGCTCTATAATTTCAAGAGAAGTACTGAAGTCCGATTCTACGTCGGATCTCTGATCACAAGTGAATCCCACAAGTATTTATATGTTTTCCCCAAATTTCCAAAAATTAGATTTTCGTAAACCTTAGCCAAACAAGACCTAATAGGTATCAAAACGTAGCCCTTACCTCGATGAGTCCGAAAATATAAATTTGGGCGAACGGCCGGCGTTTGGCGTCACAGAGCCTAGAGAACCAAATCTCCCTCCTCTTTCCTCTTGAGATATTTTGAGAAAATATCCCAAGTTTTCTATATATAGACAAAACTTCCAAAAATTGCATTTTAACTCCCCACAAGTTCTCTAGACTTCAAATTATTCCTCAAAACATCTTAAACGTCTAAGTCATCACTTCACGAGTGAAAATCTCTAAATCATAAAAGTTTTCGTCTAAATTCCGTTGGGTCCGTAATTACTTTTCAAAAACTATTTTTGTGAAATTTCTAGATAACCTACCTTTTATACAACTTATCACCTACATTCTCATTATAACGTTCAAAGTGAATAAGATTGAAATTTTCAAAAAGCATACAAAATAGGTATAATCTACTATTCATAATTACCAGATAATGTCAAATAACCACCTTATTTCTATCTCCCCATATAGCCCAAGCTGTAATTAAGAATCTTGCGACACAATCAGCATGTTCGGAAGCTAAAAGAAAGTCCAACCAATCACCCATACTTCTATTTAGGCCAATTGAACGGAGGCTGTGTAAAAAATTTCAGAACCACACATCTCTAGTAAAATGGCAATGACAAAGAGCATGGGTTACGGTTTCATTATCACCACATCGAATATACCGAGCAGACAAGTTTAAGCCCTTTCGGGACAAATTTGCATTACAATGGAGGAAGTTATGGAGAATCAACCAGCCAAAAGATTTAATCCTTGTTGGGACCGAAAGATCCCAGAGCAGCTACCAATGAAAGCCACCACACGAAGCACTCCCCCCTTGTTTGAAACCTTTCGCTTCTAAGCCCACATGATAAGCTGACCAAACCGAAAAAGTGCCCTTTCTGTCCCAATGCCAAATTAAAGTGTCGAAGCAGCCGAACTATGAATGGGCATATTGATAATAGAGAACCTCATGGGGCAAGAAGTTAGCACGATTGGTGCATTTACGGATCAGTTTTGGGATGAACTCGTTCAGATTCGCGACTGCCCTCCTACAAGCCCGAGTAATGAGAGTCGGGTCTCATGGATGGCCCATCCAAATGGACTAATTAAACTTAATATGGATGGTGCTGTCTTTGATGATCTAAATGGCTTTGGAGTTGGTGCTATTGTCCGCAATCACCATAGACATGTCATTTTCGGTTTCTCATCATTTGGCCTTGGTGTGTTCGATCCTACGACGAGTGAGGCAATGGCAGTCCTATGTGCGTATGTAGCAATGAAGGAGGTTGGCATTAAAGGGGTATCACTGGGCTTGACACTTTAACGATTGTGAATTTTCTCAAGGAATCGGCCCCATGCCTCGCCCCGTTTGGCCACCTTATTGATGCTCAATGTCTTATTGCTCGGCTCCGTATTTCTAAGGTTACACATGTGAGACAGGACAGAAACAAAGTGGCTCATGAGCTCGCTCGTTTTGCTAAGGTTTATAGATCTTAGATTTTGTTCTTTGATGTACTTTCTCATTGTATTCAGCCTCAGGTTTCTTCTGAGATGGTGACTCGTTTAGTTTCTTGAATAAAATCTTCCACTTTTCCATCCAAAAAAAAAAAGATAATGTTATATGACATTTAATCACATAAATGTCATTTAAATCATATCTGCTTCTCCTTGATTGTCAAATCTCTGTGTCCTCAATTGGCACCCACCGTCGACCCACAGTCAACCTCATCTCAATTATTAATCAACATTGATAATTTCCAGAAATCAGTTTTACCTTTTAAAATAAGAATTTTTCGGGACGGGTGTGACACCATGTCTACTTTGTGAGATGTTATCCCTGTGATATTCAATATTTTCTCCAAAGATTGGTCCTATAATTTCATGGGGGATCATAGTAGGACCATCAAGTGCTACTATGTCAACCATTAGGCCAAAAATACCTATTTGAGCAACAACCCATGTCCAAACTCACTATCAATGATATCCTCTAAATACTTTAGAATAACATGATAACTTTAATAATGATACATGTTAAAGCTTGATATTTATTGTTATGTTAGGTACATTTCTTTCACAATTTAAGCCTTTGGTATTAGAGTTGATTCTATGAGGTTTTGAGTTCAAGTCTCCTCCCCCGTCCTACCGTGCATTGTGTTGCACTCTTAAATTAGCTTCATTTCATTACAGCTCACAATCACAAACTATAACATCAATGTGCTAACTTAACTTTTCAGGTGCAGTGCAGGGTCAGAGTAGGGTTGCACATGAGGGAGAGTGTTAAAACTTGATATATTTTCTTCTTCTTCTTCTTTTACTTTTTTGGATGGAGAGTATGAAGGGATACTTGAGGGTAGTTTAGTGCAACATATTATATGGGGTGAATAATTATAGCTCACACAAAATACTAATTAAGGGATCGTTTGTTAACGTTGCAATTTTGGTTTTTAATTTTCTAAGTTATGAAAACGGAAACTGAAACCTGAAAAATCACTATTTTGTTTTTATTTTCTGACCCAATTTTTTTGTCATTTTAAAGAGAAAAAGAAAAAAGATTACCAAACACATTTAAACACAAGTCATTGTCGCTATTTTCACAAAACTTAAAACCTACATAACATAGTAGGTATTTACAATATAAATTTAGTTACCATGTTTAGCTTCTATCAACTATCAAGTATGTAGTCCACAAAGTCCAGTTGGGTTGCATCATTAACATGAGAAAATGATTAACTTAGAAAAACAAACCATTGTTCATTCTATTTAGTTTATTAATTTCCACTTTGTTTCAGCTTCGCAATTATCTGGTGGTAAGGTTTTAAAGGAACTTCCAAATCTTCCCAACATAAGACTATGATAAGATTGTGACAAAAAAAAACCAGTTCATGACAATGCTATCTATGCACACAATTAGATTGACCAAGTTTGACACTAAATGTCAGGAATGTCCTTATCATTCCAATCTGTAAACACACCTAATCATGCAATTAGCTGCCAGTGCTACCATAATTTTCCAACTCATCCTAATTGTCCTACACATAAATGGATTTTGACCGCCGATAACATGTTAATTTGTCTAGTGACCATGATTAATGTGTTAGCCAAAGAGGATCATACACACATGCACACATGCGTGTGCATATATATATATATACATATATATATATATATATGAACAGGGGCGAACTTAAGAAGGGACAAAAGGGACTCAAGCCTCCCCAAGTTTTGAATTTTTTTTACATACCAAAGAAAAAAAATAGTAATGTACACTTAAGCCCCCTAAAATTTTTGAAAAGCCCAATACTTTATGAATATTTGAACTTTTTGGTTCAAATATATATATATATATATTTTAATAGAGTTTGTAATTTCAAGCCCACTTTGAAAAAAATGTATATTAAATCATATTACATTATACATATTGCAACAATAATTGACACCCAACCCATTAAAAAATCAAGAGCCATGTAATAGATTCTAAATAAAGAGAAACTGAACTTATTTTACTGCAATTGTAATCCAACTCATCCTAAATATTTGGTCAAACATATTTTCTTCTCATTTCTTAACTTAACTTAACCTTACCCAAATTGAATTGATATCATTTCAAACTTTACAGAAGATTCTACATGAAATGTGTAAAAATAGACCAAAAAGTTCGCATCATGGGTGTTGCCCACAACCGTATACTTAATCC
This sequence comes from Hydrangea macrophylla, assembly GCA_033977485.1. Classification (NCBI taxonomy): domain Eukaryota; kingdom Viridiplantae; phylum Streptophyta; class Magnoliopsida; order Cornales; family Hydrangeaceae; genus Hydrangea; species Hydrangea macrophylla. Next base: position 76,822,795 of record CM066984.1, on the reverse strand, counting down.
GCAAGTGCCACTCCCAGATTTCGGCCCCACTTAGCCCTCCAACTTCAAATTTATGCATCTGCGCTATCTCTGAACTTGTATAATTATGTATAAAATGAAATGCTAGTAGCACGGAACGAAGCAATAAAATGTTGAAATCCACCAACCAAAGGCGGAACTAGGAGTTTTATTTTTTTAATTATTTTTTTTAAATTTATTATGGGGCTAAACTGAAAACTGACAAGTAAATGTGTAGGTTGGATTTCAATTATTTTTAAGAAAAACAAGATGCTCATTGAATGGTGCGAAACCAATCTTCACTTCTATAATAACGGAAAATCCCTCTGATAGCTTTTAATAATAAAAATTGTTGGTGTGCCCCCAAATATGGATTTTGGTTTGGAATCATTAACATCTACAAAACTGCTAAAAATAATGTGTTCCAAGCCGAAATATCACAAGTACTCGGACCATCGCACAATTAAAAAAAAATTGGCGAAAAACATAAGAACGAAAAATGAGATTTCCCAATATTTTGGGGGCTATATCCCATCCCATTCCCAGACTATTAGCAAACTCTAAACTCTGCCACAAACATGATGGAATCCACCAACAAGAACATATAGTTGCACAAAAAAAATTGGAGGAAGCTAAGACTTAATTACTATTATTGATGAAAATGTATCATGCCATTTAAAAATAAATAAATATCAGAAATGGAAATTTTGGAGTTAAGCTCAAATTCGATGTGTAACGCCTTGGCCTACCGATTCAGTAACTTGAAGAAAGGATCCAAACAAAGCTTATTTTTTCATGGAAGTACAATTTTGAAACTTGATGTACCTAAATTTTCAAAGAATTGGGGTATTTTCTAGGTCAATGCTTATTCCAATGTACTTTAAAAGTATGCGAATGAAACCAAGTCTCATAATTGGAAAATGATAGATGCACAAAAAAAGTGCACAACGAAATGCACAACCAGCTTAAAATTGTTAGACTTCGTGCTGAAAAGTCTATACACACAAAAAGACAAAAAAAAAAAGAAGTGTACAGCTTTTTCAGCACGATGTCCAACAAATTAAAGCAGGTTGTGCATTTCGTTGTGCACTTTTTTTGTGCATCTATCATTACTCCTCATAATTTGCTCCTTCGTATACATAATTTGTAAGTCAAGTCTTTTGCTATGTTGCATGGCATTAGCTCTACCATATCATTTGGGTATGGGATGTATTTTATCAACATTCAGACATGGACAAAATATTGTGTACTTCTGCTGTTATGATAGAGTAATATTTGGGGCACTAACAACTTTCACTAACACTTACTAACACACTCTATCTCTCTCCTAGTGGTACTGTGGGGTCCGCAGTGGGCCCCGCAGTACCATTAGGAGAGAGATAGAGTGTGTTAGTAAGTGTTAGTAGAAGTTGTTAGTGCCCCTAGCATTGCCCATTATGATAGTATCGGTGGAAGAGCAACTGTATATGCCACCTCACCTACCATGTCTAGAATTTCAAATGTCCAATAACTCTAGGGCTAAGTTTGTCTTGAATTCCAGACCACATCACACCTTTCGTAGGAAATGTCACCAAGAACACAAGATAGCCCCACTTGAAACTCCAATTTGCGATTTCTGTTATCAGCATAGCTCTTCTGTGTACTTCGAGCTGCACAAAGTCATTCTCTCATTAGCTGAATCTTTTTCAGAGTTTGCTGCACTATCAAAAACCCTAATAATTTTCTCTTACCAACATCATCCCAAAAAAAGAGATGTAACTACCGATTAATACGTACCAGTTAAGAGTTTGAATTAGTCGTACATCATAAACGCCAGATGATCGTCCCAAGATCCCTAGTCAAATACACAAGCCTTTAGCATATCCTCCAGAGTTTGAATAGTCCTTTTGCATGTGACTGTGGATGGAACGCAGTGGCCCAAAATGCAAAAGTCCAAGTTACTGGCCACTAAGCCTGTGACTAATTATGGACTTTCCTACCGAAAGTAATTAAGGAGATAAAACTTCCTAGAAAAGGCAAATAAGCATTTTTTTTCGGGACTAAGATGTTGAATTGACCCAAAAACAACTTACGTCACGGCAAAGCAATGAGTTTTGTTTCTTGGGCATTTTTTAATTATTCGACAAAATTAAACCTATGCCAAATTTTAACCCGGAAAATTCTATCTACACCACCTACTTAACACTCTACACCTACCGGTTGCATTAAATAGTTAAGACCAGAGGTGCATATAATGAGCAAGTCGTTGGGCACGAACAAATCTCACAAACACAATCCACAAACGTCACAATGCGTGTCTCTCTCTCTTCTGTGAATCCCACAGTGTCAGTGGATCCCACCAAGAGAGAGATAGACACATTATAGTGTTTGTGGATTATATTTGTGAGATTTATTTGTGCCCCAAAATTTACTCGAATATAATTCAATAGGTGAGTATAGAGAGCAACGAGTATGGTGCATTTACAATTTCTCTTCCTAAGCAAATGAATTTTGGCCATCGTTTCCAAGAACTCTTTAGCAGTACAATTACTATTAGAATACAACTAGCAAACTCCATTTACACCATATGTTACCTTGTCATGTGAACAAATGACTATTTGATGAGTTTCATTTAATAGACGATAAACACGAAATCGAAATGATTTAAATATTTAATAACTAATCAATTTTAAATCACATAATCTATTGTTTGTAAATAAAGTCAAAAGATTTTTCTCAATGAGTACAAGCCAAGTTGTGGATTAACAGTGAACCACAGCCATTGGGAGTGTATTAGAATCCAAACCTCATTTCTTTGATGTTGCAATTTTCACTTACAGACAAGAAGAGAGACGAAGAAGAAGGGTTGCTCCGCCCCTATTATTATAAGCATGATTCGCTTATTTTAATTAATTTCATACCCACCACCACCACAATTATAATCAAGAGTAATTATTCTAATTCAACTCAAAAAAAAATTATAATCAAAATTTATTATTCTAATACAAACTCTCTCTCTCTCTCTCTCTCTCTCTCTCTCTCTCTCTCTCAATGCTTCTGCAACCACCACATTTGAAGTCAAAAACCAAGTTTTTATCATTCTCCTCCAAAATCTATTCTCTTTTCTTGATACCCTTGTGCCCCAAACGACAATAGAGGACTACTTACAAGTTTAAAGATCTTGATTAAGAGCAAGAGGTTTAGATTTTGATCTGAAAATAATTGGGAAAAATGAAGAAAGAGTTCTTGTTGAATCATAAATTGGCAATCAAGAAATGATCAAGTTCATGGACTCCTACAGAGGATCTGAATTGGTGGTTTTTGGAAGTTTGGAAGATACTTAAGCTTGATTTTGAGTTTGATTATCCAATGGGGCGACCTCGGATTATGATTAAACGATGATGGAGGGATCGGATTATTGGAATTTAAGATTGGTTAATTATTTTGTTGTTTGCTTCGTCGTATTCTTTCAATTGATTTCTGCACAAGAAGGTAAGTATGTGTACAGTTTTTGTTATACACATACGCATAGATTGTCAACAACTTTGAAATCAAGTAGATCAACTTAGGAACAAAAAAAATGAAAACCAAAAACGACAACGTTACCATGCGAGCCCTTAGTTTCTTGAAATAGCCTCCTTTCATAGAAGTCAAGTTATTTTGTTGTGAATGTTAATCCAGTACTAATTATATCCATACATATATATACACATGCTTGGAGAGAGAGAGAGAGAGAGAGAGAGAGAGAGAGAGAGAGAGAGAGAGAGAGAGAGAGAGAGAGAGAGAGAGAGAGCTGTTATATAGGTCAATCTTGCTTGGAGATATTCTAGGTCTAACACATGCATTAAACAATTCAGATCAACAATTAAGAGGCAAGTGCAGATTGATGAGCACATGATTATCAAGATCTGTTCACTGATTATAATGATTAGTAAAAGATTACCTCGATAATGGAAACAAAAACTAAGTAGAAAATTACTTTAATATTTTAGTTGCTGAACAACACCATTAACTGTTATGCATTACCTCGTAGATCCAAGCATCCAAACTTATGAAACAAATAAATAGCAGATCTTTGTTATATCATGAAACAAATAAATAGCAGAAAGTTAGGCATATTTTACTTCTTGGTGACCTAAAAAATAGATCTTGTAGCGTTAAGTAATAACCGATAAACATTGTTTATTTGTAGGTAAGATTTCTCTCCCTAAGGGTGAGTAGTCTCAGAACCGGTTAACGGTTCTCTATATTCAAGTGTTTATTAAATGCCAGTATTATGCATAGGAGTCCACGCACAATCTAGTACAACTCTTATAAAAGTTATTTTTTTTTCAAGCACACGATACTTTGTTTTCTTAAACAACAAATAAAGACTGAACCTGATCCTATTCCATGCATTCGGTCTAATAATCTGCGTTAACTAAAATATGCTTGTGTTCTAATTTAATAAGTTCATGCAGGTTTTTCGAGTGTACAATGTTGTGCTGAATTAAATGTTACCGATGTGCACAATATAATTTGGACAACAGACGAAAATTGGTTCCCGGATAGATTAGGTTGCCATGACATTAGGGCAGAGAAGAGCAATACAAGCTATGATAAAGCTCGGTTTTTTGAGTCACACTACGCTAACAAATGGTGTTACAACTATACAACAGTAAAGGATCAAGATTACCTAATAAGGGGTACATTCCTTGTGGGTGACGTGGAAGCGATACCTCCAGGCACGTTCTTCGAAGTTTTGGTCGGTCACACACCCATCGTAGTAGTTAACTCCTCGGAAGGTGATTTGGTAGTAGAGGGAATTTTTAGAGCTGTCAATGACCAGACAAACTTATGCTTATCAAAGGAAAATGGAAATCCTTACATTTCAAAGCTTGAGTTGAGAGCTTTGAATGGTACACAGTATTCGAAGAACCATCCTTCAAGTGTTTCAAAATTGACACATAGAGTTAATGTTGGGAGCACTGGAGTGGAGGAGATCAGGTATACTTTCCCAATTTGTCTAAGACACTTGAGGCTCCGTTTGGTTTGTAGGTTAGCGAAGACAAAAGAAAAGGAAAAGAAAACGAGAAGGAAAACTACTTCCCAAGTGGCTCCCTTTGTCCCCTCAATTATGCTCAAGTAATATGACAAATTAAAATTTCCCATACGAACATGAACTAAAGAAAAGAGAAATGTCAGCGACTCGTAAGGTTCAAAACCTTTAAATTTATTTTTCTCACTATTTTCTTTTCCTCGATGTTAATTTTCCTTTCCAAGCTAACTCCATGAACCAAACAAGTGCCCCAAGTACACAGAGTTCTATGCCTTCCAAATGCACAAACTCCATATACTCCCAAGTCCTCCAATCTTCCAAACTCTTTGACACACAAAAATCAAGTAACACATCTATGGAAACAAGCCTTCTCTACATGTCTGCTATATGGAGTGGTATCCATTAAAACGTCCCAATCCAAATGTCCGGCTAAAAGAGCAAATTTTTGGTTGACACTAAGACTATAATGCTCTATCACATCCACCATCAAATTCACAATTACCCATCTTCAAACACGAAAAAGAAACGAAGAACTCTAGTAACCAGAACAGCGATTTAGAACTCATCTACTAGTGTTAAATAATTGCTAATTACAGGTATCCACAAGACTTCTATGATCGAATATGGATGCCCGAACAAAGTCCTGATCAAACAGCCTATAACATTTTGTCACCTACAGCAACCATTCCAATCGACAATGCTAATGAAACAGTCCCTCCAATAGAAGTGTTACAAACTGCTCGAACACATCCAGAAAGTTTGAAGTTCCTGCACAATGACCTCGAGACTGGGTCCTATGAACTCTTTCTGCACTTTCTAGAGCTCAACCACTCTGTTCAACCCGGGCAAAGAGTGTTTGATGTTTACATCAATGGTGTAAAAAGGCAGGAGATTGATATAATAGCTGGTGGTTCCAAATATAGTGCAGTTGTTCTCAGTTTCACAGCAAATGGGTTTCTCAATTTGACCTTAACCAAGGTCTCAAATGGGTCACAGATTGGACCCATATGTAATGCTTATGAAATCTTGAAAGTGCAGACATGGGATCAAGAGACCACCCAAGAAGATGGTAAGTTCTACATATTTTCTCTTTTCAATACAAATGAATCCGTAGACAAATAGACATGAATTTTACATTCTCATAGTCAGAATATCGACTTGAAAATTTTAACACGAAGCTACCAAAAGTAAAAGAAGAGAACATGTGAAATGTGATTTCATACTTATTTTTTACAGGCTAATGAACAGTTAACATATCTCAATATGAATAAACGAGACATCGACCTGAATGTATATACTTGCATAGTAAACACATTTCACACGCACCTGGGTAACAAGCGCACGTGATATGATTCCACAAGCAAGTTTTAAAAAGAAGCCAACAATAGTAAACAAAGAAAACATGTGAAATTTAATTTCATACTCATTTTTTCAAAAGACTATTGAACAGTTCTCTCTCTCTCTCTCTCTCTCTCTCTCTCTCTCTCTCTCTCTCCAGTCGATGCGATCTTAAAGCTGAGGGATGATTTACTGATGGTGAACCGAGACAACGAATTGTTGAAGAGTTGGTCAGGAGACCCGTGTCTTCCTCTTCCATGGTATGGGCTGACTTGTGACCACCCTGGTGGTCCCTATGTCATTACCAAGCTGTAAGTTATTCCTGAACTAAAGCCGTAGCATTTATCCATAATATGACCTATTACATGTTCCCCATGGTTACTTGACAATCTTCAAAACATAAATAATGTATTTTATATGAATTAATCTGTTTCTTTATTTTCCACTACCATTTCTCTCCAGGAATCTGTCTTCCAGTCATCTTCAAGGATCAATTCCACCCAGTATCACTAATCTGACCCACCTAAGCGAATTGTAAGATACACAGTGCTAAGTATTACTAAGCATTACTGTCATCATCTTAGTTGTTAGAACTAACTTTTCTCTTGGTTGTTATTACATGTCTGTGAAATGTAGGAACATGAGCAACAATGGCTTCATAGACACCATCCCAGAATTCCCAGATTCCTCCATATTGACATTAATGTAACGCACTCTCTTTAACTAAATGCTGAGCATAGTTAATCAGTTTGACCATTTGAACTCCAAGGGCACTAAAAATTCAGTAGTGGTTTTAATTTTCATGAGCTTACGAAAATGAGCTAACAGGATCTATACCTGAACCCTTATTTTCTGATTATAAACCTTATACACAATCACTATCATCTAATGAGCGATGAATCAAATTCTCATGTCCAAATAGACCATATATCTCCTTTTTTCACTTGAACAGAATCCTTCTTCAGCAAGGATACCCAGAAGAATTAAATAGACGGTAGTTACCCAGTCTGCTTCCCCAACTCGAGATTTTCCTAGCACCAGCTTGAAATCTCAAACAAATTTTATAGCTTTAATTTCAACATATATGTAATCATCTACAAGCTAAAAGAGTTTGAGTTTTAAAAAACTTGTTTTGGACACCAGCTTAATAACCACCTGTCCTTGCATCAGATTTGATATATAAAGCTTTACGAGTTAGATCAAAAAATGTCAAACGAGATTCACCTATGACCATTACCTGTAGATTTTCATGCACAGATGTCTATTACTTCCTTACATCACGTCTTAGCTAGAACTAATAACTTCTTGTTAAACTTCTAATTACTGCTATCTTTCACTAGTTGATTGATGTGCATTTCGTTTATATTTTATAGAGATCTGAGTCACAATAATCTAACGGGGAAGATCCCAGTATCTTTTGCCTCACTTCCATATTTGAAAACATTGTAAGCTATACTTCTCCATTTTGTCATGTATAATCCAGCATGTATTATCTTACCCACTCTTGTTTTGAGAGTTCGCAATGGCTAACGACATATTTATGTCCTCCAAGATATTTTGGATGCAATCCTCGCTTCAGCAAAGAGCTTCCTGCCAGCCTTAACATCACAAGACTTACCACAGAGTATGATATTTTATTTTACATCTTTAGAACGTAACAAAAAATTGAAATACTGAAGAGAGAGAGAGAGAGAGAGAGAGAGAGGGTCTGATTTATTCAATTTCTATGTTACAGCAAAGGGATGTGTAGTCGACAAAGATCTCAGCACTCAGCAAGAAAAATAGTCATAGGCACAGTTGCTGGAGGATCCCTCTTAGTTGCTGGTGCAGTAGCAATTTTCTTTGTTTACACTTACAGACGAAAGTTGAAGGCTCATAAAAAATTTGATGGGAGGGCACACGCCATGACAAAGAGTAAGAAATATACCTTCACAAGATTATCTTATACACATTTGGTGTTGAAATTCAAGACGTGATAGCCCTAATTTTTGGACAACATTGTAAGGGCCCATTTGGATTGGCCGTGGTTTTTGCGTTTAGGAAGAAATAGAAGCCCTATCATAAGGGCGCGGACGAAATTAAGAAAAATGCATTAGAACCCCTAATCGGCTTCCCGCATCATGCTTGGGCTGAAGAATCTCTGGATCTGTTTCAGCGAAAACGTGCTTTTGGGGCTCTACAGTGCTTCCTAAAATTAATCCAAACAGACTAATATAAGCATTTTGGGTTGCAGAAGCACGTTCGGGACCAAATATGCCCTTGCGAAGTGATATTAATCAGGCCCTAAATCTAAAAGCTTAATCTATACCCTAACTGTCAAAGATTGAAAACAGCTTCTTGAACATTTAGTGTATATATATGCCTTTTGCTTTGTGATGAGTATTGTTTATCAGTCAAATTCTCCAAACATGCAGATGTGGTCTTTTCTATCCCCAGCATGGATGATATTCTCTTGAAGTCGATATCTATAGAGAATTTCACTCTGCAGTCCATAGAAGCTGCGACCCACAACTACAAAACTTTGATAGGTGAAGGCGGCTTTGGATCTGTTTACCGCGGTACTCTACCTGATGGTCAAGAAGTCGCTGTCAAGGTCCGGTCAGCCACTTCAACTCAGGGAACTCGTGAATTTGACAATGAGGTAAAAACAGGTCTATTCTTCTATTTTAAATGGTTGACATCATGCACGGTAAGGTAATAGTTTTTTTTAATATTAAAACAAACCAACTTAGCATTTACTGTTTCAAATGTGATAAAAAACATTTCACTGATGGCTCATGGAAATCCAAAATTAACGTTTTTTCGTTTACATTTTCTTCCTGTTATTCTATTTTACCCTAACATTTCCCACAAAATTTTCCAATAAACACTACCAAATAAGGAAGCACGGATTTTCCTAAAAGGCTGAATAACTCGTACCGAATGCACACCCGCATCCACATCGGCGTGGATTCTTCTCGGGTGAGGCAAGGTGTCTACTCTGTTTTTTTATTTTATTTTTTCAAAAATGGGGCTTCTAGCATAATTTAAAAACATTAGGGTCGATTTGATAATGTTGGGAGTTTGTTTACACTTCAAAAGGCTAGTGTTGCCTATGTAGCCTTTGTGCTTGTTCTTCAAATCTTCACTACAGGGAAAAAAAATAAAAAAAAATTCAATGCAAAGTAGTTACGTAGTTGTAGAATAGTTCATATAGCTATATAAAAGAACATTTTTTTAATATTTTATACAATGTACCCGCCCCGTACCCGCATCCTAGATTTATGGCAAATTGAATTTTCTTCCCTTAATTGAACTTTTTGGCAGCCCAGCGTCAATAAATAATTTTCTTATAATCTATGTAACATGGGCTCGGATTCGGGTGTCGGGTCCGGTTTGTGTCTAAGTGTCGGACTTCCCAAATTCGTGAATCTAAGGATAAGGAGACTCGGTAAAATAACCCTATTTTCTTTATATATCTAAGAGAAAAAGGTGTTTTTATGTTCTAATAAAAATACCTTAACTTTGTAGTCAAAGAATAACAATTAGGCTAGCTCTATTGCAAGAGCTAGCCAACGTTTGGGGTTTTCACCCTATCAGGCTACCTTAACATTATCCCTATTTTCTTTACATTTTTTTTCTCATTTTCCTAATCACAATCAGCTACACAAGGTTTGGTGTTTTCATCCACTAAAAATTTGTTAAAACAGACAATTTTGTCAATGTACTCTACAGCTAAACCTTCTCTCAGCTATCCGGCATGAGAACCTGGTCCCGCTTATTGGATATTGTTGCGAAAGTGACCAACAAATGCTTGTTTATCCTTTTATGTCCAACGGCTCCCTACAAGATCGTCTCTATGGTACTTTACATCTAAATGTGAAGCTTTTTAAGCTGAGATTTCTTTACATTCTATTTTTCTTTTTAATCAATAGTATTACTAATTTTTTTTTCTTCTAAATCAATTATTTAACAGGGGAAGCAGCAAAAAGAAAAATTTTAGACTGGCCAACTAGACTTTCCATCGCTCTTGGTTCTGCTAGAGGCAAGTAACAAGCACCTATATCTTTAGTATTCTAGAAACTAAATAGAAAGTAATCATAGAAAAGTATATAACACTCAAGCCACATAAGAGAGCAGAAAATAAGGTAACAATGTAGCAGAACAATTGCAATTAATCATGAAAAGAACAGAAAATTAACATGAAATTGTAAGTATAAAGACATAAGTTGGGATAAATGCTCAGAGTTGATATATAAGAAAAACAAAGAGTTAGGCAGGATTACTGCCTCCCTGGAAAAAAGGAGTGAGGCTTGGTTGAATTGTCTAATGTATTTCCATGTATAAATAATTGTAAAGGCAATTTCTTTCAATACCATATAAGACAAATATCAGTAGTTCTGCGAAGATTAGTGTATTTCATACAGTCTTCAGAAAGGTCATTTTTCCTTGAATACACTAAATCTTCACAAAAATGTAGATACACCGGAGGAGATACTAAAATAGTGGAGAAAGGTAAACAATCACTTTATTTAGGTTGTTATAGCTATTATTGAACTTATTGTGTGATAAGAACACATTTAACCACCTTGAATGTAGCAAACGGGTGACTGTTTGTACAAAATTCTGGAGGAGAGATACGATGTTCTTGTCAACAATGGTGGCCACCGTCTTTTCTCAAAAACGACTTTAACAGTGATATCTAAAAACGTGAAGCCCAGGAGAAAGTAGGCAAAATATGATGATCAAAACAATAAATTATACATCAACATCGTAAAATTATCCCATATTTCTGGGATATGGGCAAAACTACATTGATCGAGGCATGCTCACAACAAAAATAAATAATTAAATAACTGATCCGAATATATATATATATAAATATATTAGAATCTTTTCATCTTCTTGCGAATATAGTATCGAATATATATCAGAATTCAAAGAGTGGTTTCTCTATGCAGGTTTGACATACCTTCACACATTTGCCGGGCGATGTGTCATACATAGAGATGTAAAATCAAGTAACATACTTTTGGATCAAAGCATGTGTGCCAAGGTAGCAGACTTTGGTTTTTCAAAATATGCTCCTCAAGAAGGAGATAGTGGTGTCTCTCTAGAAGTGAGAGGAACTGCTGGATACTTGGATCCAGAGTAAGTATTTATGTACTTTAGCCACGTTATTTCATTTGCAAATTTGATACCATGCTCGGTTCTTTGACCAAATTGTCTTCATTTAAAACTTTACTCACATGTGATCATGAATAGTCATGTAATCTTGTCCGTTAAACTATGCATCGAAGCGTTCTTAAATCCAAATTGTATAATTTCCTTAAAAAAAACACCATTTTGGTAACCGTTTCTTTAAATCAACACATCATAGGGCTGGTTTCAGGCATCTTGGGGGCTGTCTACAAAGGGAAAGAACCGAGTTGGTGGTTCATACAATCATAAGTGGACCGGTTTAGTAACTTTAAGTGTTTAGTCAATGTCCCTTTCTTGCACATGAGTTGTACCCAGTCTGATATATCTCTTAGAACTGGTTCTTTGGCTAACCAAAATAACCTTAGAGACTGTTTAGGTAACATGAGAATTGATTCCATGGTTTAGAAAAGCCCCGGTTCTTAAAGCTTGGTGTTTGTGTAGTTGGGTTTTGGCTACATAGGAGTCTGTGCCTAACTAAAAAAAATAATACCCCAAGAACAAGTTCTTTTGCAAACCAATTAATTCCCGGTTTTCATAGGAATTAGTCAAATGTTAGACGGGACTAATCCTGATCTTGTTTTAGGCATTCCCAAACAAGCCCTAACTTCTCATAAAACAAGACTAAAAAAAGCTGAGATTGGGACTCAACCACATCCCATTTTAAGCATTTCCAAACACGCCCTTTGAATTCGTTAGAACTTTAACAAAAAAAAATGCCTGTCTCACAATATTACTTATGTTGATCAGGTACTATTCGACCCAGCACTTATCTGCAAAAAGTGATGTCTTCAGCTTCGGTGTTGTTCTACTTGAAATAGTAAGCGGTCGAGAGCCTCTCAACATACACAGGCCACGCAACGAATGGAGCTTGGTTGAGTGGGTATGATCCTATCTTAAGTTTTCAACTTCTATATAGTTGCTACTCGTACGTCATAATATCTTAATAAAGATTAAACAATTGTCAAGCACACAGCTCTTTTGCAACTCATTGCATAATGCAAAGAGCTAACTGTCATTAAAAATTTAACCTTCCTCGTCATCCTAGAACTGCACTCGCAGCCTAAGAAATCAAATTGATGCAATTCGAAACTTCACCAATTTTTAAATCTCAATATCGCATTTGCATATAGAGCTGAAAGGACCTCATGGTCCATCTTTTGGCAATAAACAAACAAGCCAGTATCTAAGCCAAGCCAAGATGATCCAAACCAGTTACATCTCACTAAAGTTCTTACCCACTCACGAAGAAGAATTTAATCAAGAACTCACAAGTCATCCGAACCGAAGCATAATACTTGTGACCTTAGAAGCAGGAATATTTAAAAGTGGTCACGCTCTCCGCCCCCGCCCCCGCCCCCGCTCCCACCCCTGCTTCTGCTCCTGCGCCGCTCAAGAAGTAACCTTTGAAACCTCATAAAGTTTAGCGCTTTCCCGCCCCCGCTCCCCCTCCCGCCCCTGCCCCCTCTCCCGCTTCGTGCAACTTAGCTTGTGACGGTATCACAAGTTTCGATACCAAGACTAGTACTGAACAACTTCACATGATCAAAATACTACATCTTTTGCATACAGAGGTAAAATTTTAACAGATGTCAATAGAATGTTAGGTTGTTTTATGAAGTGTCGACTGCTAGTAAAATATGCACTTCGGGAAAAATACATGCAAGTGCAAAGTAAAACAAAAGCTACTAATCCATCTATTGCTTTGGTTCTATGTAGCCCGAAACGGGCACAGCTACGACACTCTATAGACATAGCGACGCGACAACTCTAAAAAATGTCTGATACGGACACGCCGAATAAAAAATTCATTTCTACATTAATTACACAATATATCATGCCGTGTCTACTCCCATACCCAATATTTTCAAATAAATCTTATCTATTAATTAAGTCTTTTACGTTAATATTTTAGAAACTTTTTCAAAGGAGCCACCGTGTCGGGTCAACGTGCGGTCGCATGTCCAATGCGTATCTGGTGTGCAATATAAAATACATTAAGCTACATTTTTCATGTGTCTGACGTGTACACAACATCCAAATAAAAATGTCTATGCTACATACTGGTTGCTCCTTGGACGTTGAATATAATGGCCTACTTTTTACAAGTAAATGGATCTACGTTGAACACGTCTTATATACTCGTTCTTGTAATATTTTTCCTTGTTATATTTACCTGCGAATTTATTGTTTTTGTGAGCATAAACTAACAAAGTAGCACCTTTTGAAATATAGGCCAAGCCATATATCAGAAGCTCAAGAATCGAGGAAATTGTAGATCCCACTATAAAGGGAGGGTACCACGCGGAGGCGATGTGGAGAGTGGTGGAGGTAGCACTAGCATGTATTGAACCCTTCTCTGCTAATAGACCAAACATGGCTGACATAGTTCGCGAGCTAGAGGATGCTTTAATTATTGAGAACAACGCATCTGAATACATGAAGTCCATAGACAGTTTCGGAGGGTCCCACCGCTTCTCCATCGAGAGGCCAATTGCTCTTCCTCCCACCCCAACTCCAACAGAACCATCTCCGATCCTTTCTCAGCCTGCTCCTCCACAACCAAGATAATTATTTGGCTGGACGAGACGACGTGGTTGAGTCCTCAACGCTCTTTCATAAGAGACAATTCCAATTTGATGTTCATTCGTTTTTTCTCCAAGCCAAAATGAATCTAGTATTGTACTACTACTAGATACCTATAGGGACTATGTTGCATTAATTCATGTTATTAATATATGCAGACTAGGGCAAGTTCACAAAAAATTGGTGCAGCTACTTTTCTTTGTCGCTTAAAGGCTGGTATTTTGGGCTGTAAGGAAAACACTGGCAACAACTATGTAGTGCAGATACCTCAAATTGTGTCCTCTCAGACACCAATAAGCATGGACAAGTGTTCAACACGTAACAGAATGTGTCTTGAAAATTTTGTTATATTAAGTAAACGCCGGACACATGTCGGACACACACCGGACACGGTTAGACACGAGAGTGGACACGGCAAGGTGGCTCCTTTGAAGATTTTTTTTTTTTCAAATTTGAGGTAAGTCTTATTAGGAAATGCGTGTAATCACAGCATGATATATTGTAATAAATAAAAGACACAGTTTTTAATTCGTGGTGTCAATATCCTGCATTTTTAAGATTTTCCATGTCCGAACTGTATCGTGCCGTATCCGTGTCCCGTGTCCGTCGTGCTACATAGAGAAACAACAGTACACAAACCCGATTAAGCTGATAATCAACCTGGAAGATCTGTGTACATAAAAGGTGTTCATTTTTTAGTCAAGAAGGGACCAAATGGCTATCAAGTTTAAATTATTCAACAATTAAAAAACAGGTGATGCTATTTTGGGTTGAATCTCTCATTGGAGGCACAAATTACTCATTCAGAGGGACTTCGCAAAGAAATGAGGAAGGAGAGTATGCTGTGAGAATGTAGGCCTAAACTAGAGATTTGGAATACAGTGTTTGATAGTTCAAAAAAATTGCTGCATTAAAAGAAATTCTGGAGACGGACTATACAGAATCAACAACACAACTGATGAGCACTTATGCCAAGAAGAAATCCAATGATGAGAAATTTCTTTTTTCTTTCACCTTTCAGTTCAACGGAATTCATCCAAATCAGGTAGTCATTTACAGCACACTATTCAAAAATCAGCTGCTCAATATAGGCTTCAATACCAACTAATCGCAATCCAGTATATGGATCCATCGTTTACTTCTGACTTAGACGTAAATCCATATACTCGTTCTACAATAAATGAAAACGAGCGTATCACTTTGGTGCTTATGTTTCTGAGCAATGGTCCCCCTCCTACAACTTTAGGATTTAAGAACTTGGTTGATTTAGTCCACAAGTTGGGTACAAGTATGTGGAATCGTCTACCATACTTGAGTGGATGTTGTAATTTATCATGTAATCATGCTTAAAAAGAATCTAAATATTAAGTGAATATATAAAATAAAATAAAAAATTGGGAAGCTTTCGGATAGTTTTAGAAATACTAAGTTTTTGGTCAAGGAAAAGGAGTTTTCACTGGAATACCATCCATTTTCCTTGTTCTGGCTGATCATCAATACAAAGTAACCCTATGGTACGCAATCTAACCCTTCCCCAAGTAGTTGTTCAGTGTCATGTAGATCTTTCTCTTTTGAACCCACTACTCCAGAATGAATAACAATTTGCTGATGAATAAGCTTCAGGATCTCCAACTATGGTGAATACAATTCGTTTTTTTCAAACCTCAAAAGTCCATAACATAGTCCATGGTTGAACTCCAAGCAATCATGTGTTTTTCACAAATCCTCAACCGATGTTATTTTTGTTCTCGTCCTTTAGGCACCTCTAACTTGGATTGAATAACTCCTCAATACTAGTACATAAACTGGTCTACATTCCACAAGGCCAAACATTTCAGTTGAATTCCCCTCATCTTCGATCTATACCACCTAACTTTCCACGAAGATGTCCTTACATTGTTCTATCTCTTCATGCTACTCATCCCATACTAACATCTCAACTTCACTTATCTCATGCTTAGAGTTTTATCTTATATGTTGAATTGTCAGTAGCTCCAAAAGCTTAAGCTGTTAGATAAGGGGCCCAACAATGCATATCAAGTTTCAGCACCCTCCCTCAGATACAAAACTGTCTGGCATGTCGAGAGGCAGTAAACTAAACAAACAAAACTCCATCATACTACAGAAACAAAGTGCAAATAAACACACCAAAATGAGGGACAGAGACTTGAACTCAAGATCTTGCAGAAACAAGGTTCTAATACCATGTTAAGTCCCTAATTGTTCCAATAGCTTAATCTATTTAGAATGGACCCAAAAATGTATATTAAGCTCAAAAAGCTTAACCCATAAGAGAATGGGTCCAGCAAATTCGGTAAAGTTTCAACATTATACATGCCTCTCCAATTCTGGTTATAGGAGGAGGTTTGTGGGTGAAAAACAGCCAGCGTCAAACTTACAGCCCATTCATACAAACATGATTTCTAGACTTGCATATCAAACAAGTCAAAAATCAGTGAGGAAAGTGTAGAAGAGGGAGGGCATCATTTGTAGAAATGGAGCAACGTGGATAAAGTGAAAAAAGGATCTCAGTAGAAATCTAAGAAAATTATACATAAAGCAACCTAGATCAGTCGAACTACATGGTATAAAATGATAGGCAGTTAGGAGTTAACAATTAAGTGAGAGCGTTAACTTGGATGATAGATCCAAGACTAATGCATTGATGAAACACTATGTTAAGCAGCTAGTCCAACTTCTTGAGCAGCCTAGATATTGAACTAAACATTTGATTGAATTCCTTGCCTCACCCTAAGATGAGAGGAAAGGATTTGCATAACGATCTATAAAACAATTAATAGATTTTGATTCCTCAATTCAATTAGTAGTACTTCTAGAGTCCACTTCTTCCCCATACTACAAGTGCAAGGGTCTAGCACTGCTTCCTAAGAGCAGAGTGTCTACCGAATTCGAATAGAATCATCTATGTTCTAAAGCTATCATCGTGCAATGGAAACAATTAGTATGGCATCTAAAAGGAAGTGGTGGGACAAGGGTTGGATCTTAATTGTCATCGATCAAAAAAACTTATACCCTATCTATCCCATATTCAGAGTTCAGTATTCCATTCTGGGATGTCCCAAAATTATGTCCATATTTGAAAAGTCAATGCATATTTTTCACTACTTT
The DNA here is from genome assembly GCA_033977485.1 of Hydrangea macrophylla. NCBI lineage: Eukaryota > Viridiplantae > Streptophyta > Magnoliopsida > Cornales > Hydrangeaceae > Hydrangea > Hydrangea macrophylla. Next base: position 76,805,550 of record CM066984.1, on the reverse strand, counting down.
TTCAAATTTACCTCACTACTTATGGTAAAAGGTCTTTCATAAGGGTAGTTTTGGAAAGAGTTACTTTCTTTTTAAGCAATGATTATGTTCCCTTAATAAGTTGGGTTCCCAAAGATGGACTCTAAATATGGGACGGAGGGAGTAGTACAAATGATTAGAAACGCTAGCGTTCCTTTCATTTCGTCAAATTAAATATTTAATTGTTGAAAATGAAAAATTCACCATTGGCTATTTAGAGAATGCATTAAAATTTTCTAAACTGAATGACTCATCCATCCCTAAAAATTTTCCTACAATGAGTGCTTCAGTAAAAAAAAAAATACATGTAAGCTATACAATACGAGTCTCACAAGGTGAGGGTAAAAAGGCATAAAACTTTTCAAGGTCTGATATAGAAAACATGAATAAGTTTTTCTTTTACCTATAATTACATATTTGTTCAAATACAAATTTATATAAGAATGATCACCACACACCTCCCTCCCTCCACACACACACACACATAGACCCCACGGACAAAACGATTAATTCCCTCAGAAAACTAGCTGCTGGCACAACTTGAAGACTCAGAAAAAAAAAAAAAAAACCATTGAATTAAGTGATTTGGTCATATGCAACAACAGAGGCTATGACGATGATGATGCAAATGAGCCGAACGACAAGTCAGGTAGAACATGATATATGTATACAACCAGAATAAATTGGGGCAGCAACCACGTGAGTACAAGGGTGGAGCCAAGGTTTTTTTTTCGGTGGGACTAAGTTTGAAAAGTAGGAAGATTAGGATGGGGATAAAAATTGACTAATACATACCAAAAAAATTTTAAATTTAGGACGAGGCCAGAGCCACGATAACCCTCTCATGGTTCCGCCCTTGTATGAGCAGACGAGAAATCCAACTAAAATTGTCCCAAAAAGCATAAGAACATAAGAAGGGGAAAACAACATAGGTAGAGATGTTGTCAAACCTTAGAAGCATGAAGCGGGGGCGGGGGCGGGGAAGCGGGGGCGGGGGCGGGGGCGGGGAACTAGACGGATAGCGACAGAGAACTCGTTACCTAGAAGAGTCTGACGTTTGGGGCGGCTAGGAAGCGTTTACAATAATTAATACAAAATAGTATTTTTAATATATAGCAATACTCTTAAGAGTTGTAGTATATTAAAAAATTATAATTGTTTTAAGGTTGAGTTAAAATTATAAGTGATACTATCTACAAATATTTAAAATAAATGGCTTTAGTGATACTCTGTAATATATATACTCTCATAAAATAATGTAATATATATATATATAGTGGGTAGTATTTGATTTTTTTTTTTCTCTCAAAAAGTATCTATTACAAAGCTTTTGTCAGACAATCACGTGGGTTGCTGAAATTTGATGAAGGGCAACTTGTTAAAATAGTGTTAAAGATAAAGAAAGGGTAAATATGGTATTTAGCACCCAGGCTACTAAACTTATCTTCCCAAAACAACACTAGGGTTTCCAGTTCTCTCAGGGCTGCTACTCGCAGTTAATTTTCAAATCTGCTGCTAGTGTTTCACACGAAGAGAGATGAAGAGAAAGAAGAGAGATCAACTTCGGCTAGGGTTTTGCAGTGAAGAGGAATGACGATCGAGAGGAGGAAGACGATGATTCGAGGCTACCATCGCAGGGTTTTGTTCTTCTTTCTCTTTCAGTTGTCTTCTTTCTTCTTCTTTCTCTATTTTTCTTCTTTCTCTTTCTAGTCTTCTTCTTCTTCTTGTTTACTTGGGTGGAAACGAATTGTCAGGTTGAGAATCGCGAATCTCCGGTGATAGGATCGCGGTTCTCGGACGATTCTCACTAAGAACCACGGAGCCGCAATTTTTGGTGAGATTCCAAAGCCATATAGGCGATTCTTGCTTCTAAGTGTCAAACTGTGAATCGAATCGTGAATCGGTTAGCCAAAAATATGAATCGTGAATCGAATCAAATTGCGAATCCTAAGATTCAATGCTTTAGAAAAGAAATAACAATACATTTGTATATACACATGAAACACATGTATATACATATAAAATATGCTTTTTCATGCATGAATGTGAATATGAAAAAAGAACAAACATAAGAACAATGTATTAATAGCATTACTGCTGATTTTTCCTAATAAAAAGATTGGCATTGTTTTACTAGGAACATATTTATTTACTAACAAGTATAAACTTTATATATAGTTGTATCACAACTAAACAACTATAATAATAATAATAATAATAATAATAATAATAATAAGATCACACCCTTTTTTTTTTAAAGCGAAACTCAAAATTTTTATGAATCGTGAATCGTCCCGAATCAAATCGTGAATCGCCGATTGCGATTTCTGATTCATAGGCACGTTTTGAATCGTTCAACATGAGAATCGAATCGAATCGAATCGTGAATCGTACGATTGTAACAACCAGCATAGTTCAACATTATACATAATTAAAAGGATAGCCATAAGAAAAATCTTAACAATATCTTCTTTAGTAAAAAGAACCATCATTTGGTTCAACTTTTATGACAAAAAAACTTGTAACGGACCTGGTCAATGAACTTCTCCCCCAGGAAAAATTCCGAGGGGTATTTTGGTAATTTGAGTTATATATATAGGGTCGGCCATCATTGTATTCTAATTGATCCTGTGTGATACTTTTCATTTGTTTTATCGTATCTCACTGGTCTTGGAATAGGGTAAATCTCTCAAATTAAGAATTTAACAAGGTAGACATAAAACATACATACTTTCACTTATATTATGTGCAAACATCAGTCAGCTACATGAAAACTTGTTGAAGTACTCCAAAAAAAAATTAAAATAACACAAAAGCATGACTTCAAAAGTGCATCCCAAAACCAAGCAAACTGTTCGAAATCCAGATAAGAGTAGCTTACAGGCAAGCTGTTTTCTCTATAATGGAAATACAGTAAGCATCAGGTAGCAAATAGAGATGGGTTGGCTGTTGCAGTACCCACTTGGACTTCAAGCAATTCTAGGCGACGCTCCAGTGTATCAAGCTTCTCATTCAATGATGCTAACTTACTCTTCGTTGTAGCCTCTGTGAGATGACAAGTCATGACAGAATTAGTTAAAGTACTATCATATTCAAACCCAAAAAAGTGCTATATTCCACACAGAACAATTAAAAAAGTGATATTAGACAACTCAAACACAGAGTTTAATGCAAGGCAAAAGACTCCAAAAGATATTAGTTTTTGAAGATTCAGTGACACACCAAAATTTTGGCAAGAAATTCCTCGTAGAACGAAAGCTAAATGTATTCAAAGTACTTTTCAGTGAGCGAACACAAGTATCATTACATCCAAAATAAGCAGGGAAGGATGCAAAGTTTAACTGGGGCTGAAAACTAGATCGCCAAAACAGAAGCACAGTCACTCAACCAACTTTTATATTGACAAAATCATGGTCCTGTCTAGATCGAATAAAAACACCATTGTTATGAGACATCAACGCAATTCCAAGCTCTGGTGTGGTGATGTATAATCCATCAGGATGGGCTAACTAAACCTTAGGAGCTCTGATTGAGTTAACAATTGGCCTGAAATACGCTACGGAATTCTTGGTCGAGGTAGGACAAGATCTAAGCTTACACCGACCTCTAGCAGGTCCAAATTGAACCTGTGAGTTCACCACTTAAGTTCTCAAAAGAGTTCTACAGTTCCATAATGGATGTGAATTTTGAAGGCCTGTTTGAGAATGCACAAAACAGGACTAGGTTCAGTCCTACTCCTATGTTCTTCTAATTCTTTTGAAAATCAACCTCATGTTGGTTTGATAAATAACCAGTTTTAGGAGAGATTTAAGGTTGAGCACGGACTCCCACGCAATAAAAAGGGCTACTATGCACACAGTCGAATTTGTACCAGTTCACTTGTGAACCATAGAACGGGTTTTGCGTCTTCCCAAACAACCCCTGAGTTATTCTCGTAGGGCTTAGAATACTCGAGATATGAAAGCAAATGCAGCAATGAAAAAAAAAAAAGAATCACAAGTATAGTGGTGAAGAGGTATGGTTAAACAAGAGTTATCAGAGGTCATTATCCTAGTCCAAATAATACCAAATAGCTTCAAGATATAGCTGAAGAAAATTAGTAACAGAATCCATGCACAAAAATCAGTCCAGAAAGAGTAATATTTGGGCCACAACCTTCATACAACTTTCATACAACCTCCCCAAAAGATGTGTCTATCTCTCTCATGTGATGTCACTGGACCCCACAGTGACACAGGAAAGAGATAGACACATCTTTTGGGGAGGTTGTATGAAAGTTGTATGAAGGTTGTGTCCCAAATATTACCCGTCCAGAAATGATGTATTTGTGGTATTAAGGCCTTGTTGATTCTCAGATGGAAAATGAAATGAAGAGGGAGAATGAATGAAAAACAAGGAATTCTCTCTCTCTCTCTCTCTCTCTCCACAAACTTCTGGGTTTCTTAATTTCTTTCCAGTTTTCGCCACCATTTATTCCTTTGTCCTCAAAATTCTCCAATGTGACCAAGCAAGCAAGCAATCAAAACGTAATTTCACTTTGTTGAATTGAATTTCACTTCCCAAAACCCTAGTTAGTTCTTTAATTAGAGCATCAATTGCACCACTTTGATTGCATCAAATTTTTTTTTTCTTTTTCTTACTGGGGTTTCTTAATTTCGCCTTCATTTATTCCTTTCTTCACATCACAACCCTCCAATGTGACCAAGCAATGAAAACCGCACTCACCCGTAAATTCCTTTATTTTATACCTCACTGGTTTTATTAGACTACCAAGCAGAGCTTAAGAAATTTTATTAAAAAAAAAAAATTAATTTAAAATAAAATGCAGAGACAAATAAACTTGGGAATGAAACAAATACATGATTCTCTCTAACTTCAGAGCGAATTATCACCGAATGCAAAATCTTCTCAATTTCAAACAACAATTACAAAAGTAGGATGATATTGAGGTGTGATGAAAATAAGATCAGAGAGAACAAGGAGAGAGAGAGAGAGAGATGGAATTACCGAATTGGACGAGGAAGTCAAAGAGGCGGCGGACATTGAGGGAGATGTGAGAGATGAACTCGCGATTCTCCCAATCTGCTTGCACTGCTATCCCTACGTTCACTGCGTTCGTTATTCCCCCAGCTCGAGCCATTAGATTTCTTTTAGAGAGAGAAACAAAGTGCTTTTGTACCTTTTTTTTTTTAGAGAGAGAGACACAGAGAGTGGTGGTTCACTACTGTCCTGTGTCACCAAGAAAAGGTGAACTGTCATTACTGATATGGATTTTTTTTTTTTTAGTGCAAGTAGCTTTGAAGGCAAGCTCCATTTTTGGTGTGTGAAAATATGTACCAGTAGTAGTAATGTTTTGAGAGCATTTTTGCTCACCCCAAATTTGGTACACCAATGTTCACCCAAGCATCCTATTGGTCAATGCAGTGGGGCCCAGGATTAAACAAATGTTGTTTAATATTGTTTAATCCTGGGCCCCACTGCATTGGCCAATGGGATGCTTGGGTGAGCATTGGTGTACCAAATTTGGGGTGAGCAAAAGTATTTTCTAATGTTTTTACAAAAATGATAGGATACATTAAATGATACACTAATTTTAAATGCATGTATCATATGTTGTGTAAGCGATGCACAGAAAAATGTAAAAAATTTAAATAGCACAGGGTACATGCATTTAAAGCACAGTATATCATTTGGTGTATCGTTTGGTGTGTATACCTATCATTGTTGATGTTTTTAGTATGTAACATGGATCCAAATTTAGAGTTTAGATCCAAAAAGAGGGGTGGGTAAAACAGGCCCACTAACGAGGGAAAAAAAAAACAATAATGATAAACTTACTCTCTCAACCACATTTAACAGATTATCCCTTGATTTCAGTGTGTCCTATGTGGAATTCATGTAGAACCTACCAAAATTAAGGACAATCAATGGTCAAGATGTGCTGAATGTGGTTGGTGGTGTGGTTGAGGGAGTGGGTGTATCATTACTCAAAAAAAAAAACTCATGGCTCGATCCAATCTACTAGCTTGTGTGTATACACTACAAAGGGCAAGGGCGAACACACGAGCTTGCTCGAGGGCTTGTTCATTTTAAATTTTAAAAAATAAAATTTTGTACTATTTTTTGGTGGTTGGTTCGTGAGTTGCAAGGTGAGGTGAGCTGTCAAGTTGGTGGATTGATCGATCGTGCCAAGTAGTAGGCCGAGGGAGGGAGGGAGGACCGACCATAGCTCTGTGTGGGCAGGGCCAGGTGTTTGCACCTAAAAAATACATTTTTTAAATTATAAAATTAGTAGAGGCCGATTGGAATAGTTTAATCGGACTCATGAGACCGATGACAAAATTAATGGCTAAGTGAATGACCACGATCAAGCTGATTACGATCGGACTGGTCACACTTGAATCGGGCTGATCACCATCAAAATCAGACTGACAACGGTCACATTATTTCAGTCTGACTTTGCCTTTGACTACTATTTGCTCGGGCTGACTGGCGAAGTAAGTTTTGCTATTGCTTTACCACGTCGGCCTAAGAAGCTCCAGTTGGCTATGTACAAAGCCATCATTAATTTGGACTTATCAATTTAGTCAGCATGCTAGTTGGCATGTGTGAAGAATGGCCTAAGCCCAATTTGGCCATTCAATTTTATCCTCACTCGGGCATGATGATGTAGTTATCATGTGGCCACGTGGATGGCAATTTTGTTTGTCATTTGGGAAAGCATATGGTGGGGCCACGATTATAATTGATGGCTATCAGTAATTCAAGGAGTCTACTTCATTCGGACTGATGCACATGTTCAATCGGGCTGACATGCACATTGCTAGTCGGTCCCACTTTAATTGGCAATTCTATTTTCCATGTATTTAGTATTCTAATTACTTATGGGAAGTAGATCAATTCCTACATATTCTCCCAGGTGATATATATTGACAAGGGAAGTATATGATGATATTATCAATATTGGGAATATGATCAGGATTAGGAAAGATAATATATTTGATATTATCTTTTATGGGGGATAATGTTAACATATTATGGAAGTTGTCTTTTACTTGGAAGCCAAGTCAGCCGAATGAAGCCACAAAGGAGACCAGGTTCAAGCTATATATATACATGTGTATATATATTATTCAAGATATGGCAGATTTTATCAATATGGAGATAAATCTGGTAATTTTTACCAGATAATGATTCATCAGATTTCTACCTAATCTAGAAGACCTCCATGGCCGCTCTAAATTAACAGGCAGGCCAAGCTATCAATTCACTCCGCGTCACTCTCGAAAACAGCATTCAACAAAGCATTCAACAGCATTCAAAAGCATTCAACTTTTATGTTCTTTCTGCATTCATAGCAAATAGGTCTACCCTCTTTTTGTTATTTTTCTTTTACTGTTTTCATTCTCACGAACGATCAGTCTGTTCTGAATCTGTTCTTTGGTTGTATTTTCCAAACATTTAATAAAATCTGTATTTTATTAATCGTTTGTGATTGTTTACTTGGTAAACTCATACACTATTTGGCTTGTGCGCTTCAGTACTGCCAAGGGATTTCTGGTGAGGGTACTTTCCTACTCGCCGCACACAATTGTTTAGTTTAGAAGTCAGATCTAAAAGCCTTGAGTATCACTGACTCGAGCATATAGGAAATTAGTTTGCACACATTGAACCACTTTTGGTTCTGGCACGCCTGCGCATAACTACTAGCAAATATTTTGGCACGCCCGGTGGGACCGCCAAGTGATGAGCCAAGCATACCGTGAGACATGGCTGCAATTCTACCGCGACCAGGTTCGTTGCAGGGACGAAAAAATAAGCCTTCTTGAAGGTTTAATTTCTCATCTCAACTTCAAAAGGGTGATGCTCCATTGCGATTCATTCTGCCAAAAGTTTGGATCGCCATGGGATTCGCAGCTGGGTCATCGGCTTAGTCGTGAAATAAGCCAATATGAGGATGAAATCGGTCAACTAAAAACTGAGATTGACCGATTAGAGACCGATAGACAATTTTTCAACAATGAAATCGGTCTCCTTCTTGCCGTAAGTGAAGCAGAAGAGCCAGCACCTTATGGAGAAAATTTCATGTCCATGGAAGATTTCTTAAACGGTAGCTGGAGGGAAAGTCCTAGCAGTTTTCCTAATTTGCCGCTCGGGGGGCAAGAAGACGGCGGAAAAATAATGTCTAAGGAAAGGCCGAATAATCTTATATCGGCCATAGAGCCCCTCCTTGATGTTGAAGACGACGAAGCACTCGGGGGGCAAATTCAAGACGAGCCTCAAAATTCTATTAAGGCCGAAGAAGAAGAGTGTGATAGGTCGGATGATCTTGTATCGGCCATAGGGCCTCCCGTTAGTGAGGAGGACGATGATGAAGACCCCATTGTTGACAAAGAAATCGGTGATGAACCGCTCGGGTGGCAAGCTTCGCAGAGACCGATTGACTACAATTCGGTCCATGAAGCTTTTGAAAATATATCTATGAGGAAACTCAGCCTCAAGGAATTGTTCAAATATATCGGTCTCTTTGTAATGACCGATTATTATTTTTATTTTAAGCCAATTAATTATTTGGCTTGGGTTGATTTACATCCACGATGGCTGTGTGGATGTCACCAAAAATTAAATATTATTTGGTGGTTGTTTCTACACCAATATTATTATCAAAGAAGATTGAAAAAGTACTAAAGGCCGAAGTACAAATATTAGTTCAGCCATAATAAGTGTTGTTCAGACTGTCATTCCAGGCAGAAGGCAAGAGAAATTTTTTTTAAATCCTGGTGCTTTAGATGTTTTTAGTGTTGAATGATTAAAGTGGCGGGGCCTTAGTTTTTACCATCAGACTATAAAATTCGGAGTCCAATGGTCTGGCGTGATGTTCAACGTTGCCTATGTAATGGTATGAAATCTCGTGTCAACATGGTGGGGTCCATGTCCTTGGCAGTCTGATTGATCTGTTCGATGTGCTTCGTGGAGATTGGGTTACTGTTTGAAAATATTGAGGGTCAAATTCGGACTAATAGGCTGATATAGCACATAGAAGAAGGTGGTGGATGCTTGTCCAAACTATGGCATTCGATGGGCCCAAGAAGCCACTGTGATGATTGCAGCAAGAATTTTAAAGGATCAAAGTAATGAATAATATGTTGGAGCTTGTACGTGGGGTCCGTTGGTCAAAGATCAGTGCAATTGGATTTCTGAAAATGATGTACTGTGTGCAATCCGATGCTTACTAAAGTTATGGGCAATCGGTCATTAGCATCAGGCCGATGTCATCGGGCTGCCATAAATCGGTCTAGTATATAATATGGCCATTCAAAATTTCACTTGCTTTTATTTTAAACGGCCAGGGGGGCAATTGTTTGCACCTAAAAAATACATTTTTTAAATTATAAAATTAGTAGAGGCCGATTGGAATAGTTTAATCGGACTCATGAGACCGATGACAAAATTAATGGCTAAGTGAATGACCACGATCAAGCTGATTACGATCGGACTGGTCACACTTGAATCGGGCTGATCACCATCAAAATCAGACTGACAACGGTCACATTAGTTCAGTCTGGCTTTGCCTTTGACTACTATTTGCTCGGGCTGACTGGCGAAGTAAGTTTTGCTATTGCTTTACCACGTCGGCCTAAGAAGCTCCAGTTGGCTATTTACAAAGCCATCATTAATTTGGACTTATCAATTTAGTCAGCATGCTAGTTGGCATGTGTGAAGAATGGCCTAAGCCCAATTTGGCCATTCAATTTTATCCTCACTCGGGCATGATGATGTAGTTATCATGTGGCCACGTGGATGGCAATTTTGTTTGTCATTTGGGAAAGCATATGGTGGGGCCACGATTATAATTGATGGCTATCAGTAATTCAAGGAGTCTACTTCATTCGGACTGATGCACATGTTCAATCGGGCTGACATGCACATTGCTAGTCGGTCCCACTTTAATTGGCAATTCTATTTTCCATGTATTTAGTATTCTAATTACTTATGGGAAGTAGATCAATTCCTACAAATTCTCCCAGGTGATATATATTGACAAGGGAAGTATATGATGATATTATCAATATTGGGAATATGATCAGGATTAGGAAAGATAATATATTTGGTATTATCTTTTATGGGGGATAATGTTAACATATTATGGAAGTTGTCTTTTACTTGGAAGCCAAGTCAGCCGAATGAAGCCACAAAGGAGACCAGGTTCAAGCTATATATATACATGTGTATATATATTATTCAAGATATGGCAGATTTTATCAATATGGAGATAAATCTGGTAATTCTTACCAGATAATGATTCATCAGATTTCTACCTAATCTAGAAGACCTCCATGGCCGCTATAAATTAACAGGCAGGCCAAGCTATCAATTCACTCCGCGTCACTCTCGAAAATAGCATTCAACAAAGCATTCAACAGCATTCAAAAGCATTCAACTTTTATGTTCTTTCTGCATTCATAGCAAATAGGTCTACCCTCTTTTTGTTATTTTTCTTTTACTGTTTTCATTCTCACGAACGATCAGTCTGTTCTGAATCTGTTCTTTGGTTGTATTTTCCAAACATTTAATAAAATCTGTATTTTATTAATCGTTTGTGATTGTTTACTTGGTAAACTCATACACTATTTGGCTTGTGCGCTTCAGTACTGCCAAGGGATTTCTGGTGAGGGTACTTTCCTACTCGCCGCACACAATTGTTTAGTTTAGAAGTCAGATCTAAAAGCCTTGAGTATCACTGACTCGAGCATATAGGAAATTAGTTTGCACACATTGAACCACTTTTGGTTCTGGCACGCCCGCGCATAACTACTAGCAAACACCAGGCAAGGTAACGAGTTGTCGATTCAGCCCGTTTTTCACCTCCAATGCATTAGGAACACATTAGTTACATTGGATGCAATTGGGTTGCGTTGGAACTTATCACTCCGAGTTATTCGCCGTTGGTCCTGTTTTCCAACAGTTCTAAGATTGGCCAAAAGTTGTATGGCAAATTAGAATCTACAACTAAATCGAAAGAAAAAAAAATGATATTCAATTATAGAAATTTAAAACTGGCCAAAAATGACCTTGAGTAATTTTTGGTCAAAAAAAATTCGCTAATAATCACAGAAGCAAAAGTTATGCCGAACGAGCCTTGATCAAGCGAATAGGAGCTATGGTTTCAAAATTTGCACCCCCAAATTTGGTTACGACAATGAGACCACTTAATCTCAATATATGTGATAATTGGATCACTAATTTTGATTAAAAGTTATTTTAAGTGGTGTTATACAGTTAAAAACTATAGTAATACTTGTATCAAAATTATTTGGATTCTATACAAATTTAGAAAGATAGCATTACTCCTTTCAAAACCACTTGAATTGAAAAATAGGATCTATGACACCACTTATTCACATACGAACAACAGTTCTTTCTTAAATTCATGTGTGCTTCAACCAACTCTTGCTTTAAGACGAGAGTGAGGTCATTGATTGAACCCCTAAACTCCAACCGTGACCATTTTCCCGAACAAACAGGATTATAAATAGTAGCACCATTGCGGTTGAATTTAGAACTATAATTTTATGGGTAAAAAATATTTTGTACCCCTAATGTATATATCGTTTTGGGCTTTACATCTTAATATTTTAATTTTCTTAAACTGACCCCTAATGTATATAACGGGTTACAATATGGTCCTTCCGTCAGAATTTCTGTTAAAAACTAACGGCTTAAAAACATTTTAGTACCCTGCACTTTACCCAAATTTCACTTTGGGCCCTGCAATTTCGGTTGCAACACTTTGGGCCCTCTATTTTCAGTCTCGTTTCAATTAAGAACAATCGATCACGCCGTTAGCCAAAATGGACGAAAATCATCACATGGGGACCATGTGTATGCTTTTTTGCATCACCTCATGTGATTTTTCCCCTTTCTCATTTAAAACCTAACATTTCTCCTCTGTTTCTTCAAGCTCTCTGTAATGGATTTTCTCAATATCTACTTAGATCTGTTAGGTTTTAAGGGAGAAATGGGAAAAATCACGTGAGGTGATGCAAAAAAGCATGCACGTGGCCCCCACGTGATGATTTCCGTCCATTTTAGCTAACGACGTGATCGATTGTCCTTTATTGAAACGAGACTGAAAATAGAGGGCCCAAAGTGTTGCAATCGAAAGTGCAGGGCCAAAAGTGAAATTTCGGTATAAGTGCAGGGTACTAAAGTGTTTTTAAGCCAAAACTAACGGAAACTCGCTCATGTGCTAGTCATGTGACTTATTTAAGGGTATTTTAGTCATTCACCAAAAATTAAAAGCATTTTGCACCCTTGATGTTTGGTTCATTTAGCGATTTGCACCCTTAATATTTAGGTAGTTTGGACAAATTTTAATTCTAGTCTCTACCACTACCCTTTAATAATAGTAAGAGACCTAATTCGAATAAAATGAAAAAAAAAAATCCAAAATTTCTCAGCCTATATATCCTAATTGGAATTTTAAATAAACCTTAATTCTAAAAAAAAGGGAAATAAAATAAAAGGAATAAATTACAAAGAAAATACAATAAAAGATTTCCAAACGAATCAGATATAGTGTTTAGGGAGAATAAATGCATAAGAAAAAGATACATAATTTACATGTGGTTTATTGCTTTAAACTCAAAAATCTCACTTTGATCCGCAATTTTTTTAAAACTAAATAAATGACTTTGATCCATAAGTCTCACTACGATCCTAAACTTCTAAAAAAAATTTGTTTTGTAGGAACTAGTGCTAAAAATAAAAGAAGAAATAACACATGATATGCACAAAACTATCAGGTCAAAGTCTGGCCTCGCCACCTCAGCAAAGAGAAGCCAGGTCATCTTGAATTTGCACTGACTACATAGCATCCCGGACTGTGACGCAAAACCGCCCGGGATGGCCGTAAGCACGGTCGTTCTTTCCAGATGGACCCTACATGGGCGCGCCCCCAGTAGGCGTGGTTGCTTGGTCAGCAAGCCTCCAGGCAGTTTCCTATCCCGGTTAGAAGACTAGATGGAAGGAGCAGGCAGTTTCCTAAACTACTTAGGAAACATCCCAAAATTCATGTAAATCAGGCTATAAATAGATTAGGCTTCCTAATCTGAAAACTGACCATGTACGGGTGGTCTCTTGCACCTATAAAAGAGGTCGATCACCCCCATTAAGGAGAGGCATTCGAACAAAAAGAATAACATATAATTTTCACTCATACGCATATATTCAGTCGATTTTATTGGTAGTGCCGCCCAATTGTTAGCTCACCAAACCCGCCGGTGATCTTCAAGTAAAGCGCATTGACGCAACCGTGGACATAGGTCACCTCGTTAACGGGACCGAACCACATTTAAGCTCTTGTGTCCCCATATCTCTCTTTTAATCTCTCCTACCAATTTTCGTCATCATCAGTTTGGCGCCGTCTGTGGAAAATCGATAAGTTTTCACTAACAAATTTCTTGACTAATCAACATGCCACCGAAGACGGGTAAGAAAAATACTGCTCCGACCGGTCAGGAGAACTTGCAGCTCGAGCCGCAGGCCACCTCTATGACCTCCGAGCAAATGACGGTGGCGCTCGTGCAACTTCTGGAAGGCCAACGGCAAACTCAGCATCAAATCGAAGCGATGTTGGCCTTGCAAGAAAAGCACCCTCAATCCAAGAACCAGACCGGGAAGAGTGCCCCCGACCGGGAGCCCGCAAGAGTCCGGAACCATACCCACTATGCGCCGGTATCCCCGTCGGATTAGGAACATGCCTGGGATGGTGACCGTAGCATAGCGCCCAGGGGTACCAGGCGGCAAGCTCGGATCAATCCTCGCCGAGTAGAAGATGCTAGAGACATCATCAACAGGCGACGCGCCACCAGGAGGGAGGAATCAGGGCCAAAGCTCCAAGAATCAGCCAAAGACCCTCCGGCCCGAAGCCGGGGAGATCTTAGGCATACGATTACCCGGAGCCGGAGCCGGGTTCTATCCCCGAGGACGACACACTTTGAGGAGGAAGCATCATCATCAGACCCGACGTACCGCTCGGATATAGAAAGGAAAACTGGGCGAGATGTAAAGGCCCAGATCAAGGACTTGCAACAGCAAATTGAAAAACTGAGCCACAAGCAACTCCACGATCATACCAATACAGAGACCGAGTCGCCCTACACCGCTCGGATCACTACATTCCCCATCCCGCGAAAATTCAAACCGCCACATCTCAGCTCTTATGACGGTTCAGGGAGCCCAGTGGATCATTGATCGCGTCAGAATCAAGATATAAAAAGTGTTCTTTACTTTTCAAAAGATTTGTAGTGTGAAAGCAAAGGTCGAACCCACATGGATTGGTTAACTACAGCGACTTAATTTTATAACCTAACTTTAGTTAATTATGAAAACGGATTTTTATTTGATTTTAATTAAACTAATAACAATAGAAATAAATCTAAACTATGAAAGCAATTAAAATTGTTTTTGTAAATATGTAAAGGGAACCTAGGATTGCAACTCCACCACTAGCTTCATAATAGGAATATTTATGAATTACTTTAGCCTATTAAGTTGGATGAATATGGGGAATTGTAGCTACAAGCCCAATTCCTCCGACAAGAAGATAATCATGGTTCAAGCACCAACATAATCCATCTTCGGTTAGCACGAATTATCCCACACTAAACTAGGGTTGTGATCTAATCCGTCTAACCTAGGCATGGACTATTCGGATACTTGATAGCACAAGTCAATAAAGCACCATCACATGTAAACAATCTAAACAAGCACAGCAAGCATAGATCGTTGAGCACATCACAGTCAAAATAGATCTAAGACAAGAATAAATTCTGGAAGTAATGATTTAATCACTAGAAGTACGATTTATTTATAAAAATCCTCGAAACATGTGACTGTCATCCATACATAATAAAACTAAAATAAAAACATAAAATACTCCCTATTACTCGTCTAGGGCTTCATTGAAACCCTAGATCTATGATCTAGCCGTCCATGGAAGTGATGGATGGCAAGTAGTTGATGAAGGAGGCCATGGAAATCCTTGGTCTTCTTCTTCTTCTCCTTGCTTCCCTCCCTTCAATGGCTGGAAGTATGGTTGTAGAATGTGTGTATAATAATTACCAACATTGTCTAACCCTTTAATTGTAATAAAATAGAGTATATATAGATTTACAACAAGTTTTGGAAGCCTTCCTAACCCGAAATGGACTGAAATTGATGTAATTTACAATCTAGACGTCATTCAGCAGTTTCGTTTGCACAGGAGTCTTCAGTATACTGAAATACGCATAATTGGTTTTTACACATATCGCGCGAGCGGTCCGCGCGAGCGCGACATTTGGTACCTCGCGCGCGCGGATCGCGCGAGCGATTCTGGGATTTTCGCGCGAGCGGATCGCGCGAGCGATGTTGATTTTTCAGCTTCTTCTCTTCTGCTTTTTCACCCTGTTTAGCCTGATATACTTGATTTCTTTCAAAACCTGTCAGAAAATAGAAAACGAAGTAAAAATATACAAAAACAGGATAAAAAGGTACTAACAAATGCTCGTTAAGGCGTATAAATAGGATTTGTTCTCTCCCGATCACACCCCCAAACCTACATTTTGCTAGTCCTCGAGCAAAACTAAAATAAAAACTAACTACTAATAGAATACTACTCCATTTTCGCATGGATTACGATTGCATTTAGCATATGCAACAAGCCTTTTAAACCCCTAGGTGTCCTTAGTCGGACGAGTGAAGTCTCGTGAGGGTTCTCATCAACAAGTTACCCACAACCATTTTTATTAACTTAGAAATTTAAAAAGTTTTATTAAAAAGAAAAACAAAACATTAAATACTCCTTATCATAGAACGATGATTTGAAATAGAATAATGAATAAGAAGAAACGTAATCAAACGTCTATCTACATCATGAAAAGCAATCCCAAGCGCATGCATCGTACAAACCAATAGAGTTTCTCATAAGATTGCACGTGTGTGATATGGTAGTTAAATGAACACGCGCACATCATGAACTTGGAATATAACTCGGATAACCCTTTAACTATGCTTCGACTACGAATCTCACAATGTTAATTACACTCTCAAATGAAACACTCAGAAACAGGTGTAATTTTTCTAAAATATGTGAGTAAAGGACATATGTTTTCACAACGAGAAATGCTCACATATGACTCGAAAAGACGCATGACATGAAAGAACAGTAGTCTCATGGATAGGATGCCAACAATCAAGAAAAATTAATCATTACCATGTTTTAATCCCCTCCCATCGTTTACATAACAAAACCATGTTTCCTAGGATCAATTAGGACTTTTCAAAGGTTGTAATGTGGCTCAGGTAATGAAAAAGGATATACTAGGTAGGTAATCTCAGAATGGCATTGTAAGGCATGTTCGATTTCTTTCATTCGTCTCTTCTACCACATTCATCTTTTCATTCTCTTCTTTCATATATTTTCTTTCTTTATTCAACCTTCTTCTTCTTTATTTTGTTTCTTTTCCTTTTTCTTTTCTCGCTTCTCAAATGACTATGCATTGAATACCAAGCAACTACCCCAATAACATCTTATTTTCTTCTTCTCAATCAACACATCGCCTTAATACTACTAAAAGTTGATCACTCTTCTAGTGGTATACTCCAAGTTGATCAAGTTGGAGCTTTTAAAGAGGATAATGGTGAACAAAGAAAAAGAGGCATTGTAACGGCTCAAAGGGGCGAACTAAGGAAATTTTTATCTTTTATCGGTCGGCAGTAAACAAAGAAGGGCCTAAAATCATGTCCTAAAGTCGTATGGTTCTTCAATGTTTACAATGGAAGATTATTTAGCATGGTAACAAATATTTTAACTTGACTATCAACCAAAACAAGAATAATGAGACTAAACAACAAGTAGATGCGCTATTTCAATGAAATTCGACAAACACAATGTATTTATAACCCTCTAAAAAGAAAAGATAGGCTCAAAAGCTCACCGGGTCTAGTCTCCACCATGTGTTATCTAGAAATCCGAATCATATTATAGTTCACATCAAACATGTATTCCAATGAACTACGTGCAGTGCATAAGTTTTATGTGCAAATCTATGATATAAAACTACGATTCGAACAATACATAACTTAAAACGTTATATCATGACTTCAGCAAATGTTTAATCACATCTTTCCTTGTTTACCATTCTATAACAAACAAAATTCTCTAAGAAAGAGTATCAAATCGATATTGCAAAAACGTCGGTAACATCGTTTATTTAAACACACTTATTGAAAAATTTTAAATTTTTGCATAAACTAATGTGCATGTGTGCATACCCCCAAACCGAAACCTTTCATTGTCCCTAATGAAACAATAAAATGAAAGAACGGAGATTAGGTAATAAAGGAGCGATAGTACCTCGATCTCGGCAATTACAAACAGGTAAAGGTATAAGAATATAGCGATAAAGTTCAAATGTACCTGTTAATACTAGAGAAAAGAAACTAAACAAAGAAAAGATGAAAAACAACTAAAAGAAATATAAATAAATTAACCTAATCTATACGATATAACAAAACAAAGAAAACAAAATAAACATAAACTAGAAAAGAAAATAAAGCATACGATAAAAGAAAATAAAACATAACCAGAATTATGACAACAATCAAAAACCTGATGGAAAAGGACCTACGAAACAAAAACAGAAATGGAAAAACTACCTGAGCAAGTATGGGGAAAGGACACAGAAAAGAAAAACAAATATCAAGAAAAGGGGAAATCGCGCGAGCGGTCCGCGCGAGCGAATCCCAAGTTTTTTTTTTTTTATAATCAATATCTCGCGCGAGCGAGCTATCTCGCGCCCGCGAGGCTAGGCGCGAAGAGAACCTGAGAGCTCAAATAAAGAAAAACAAAGAAAAACATCTAAGGGGCAAACTCGCGCTAGCGGGCCACGCGAGCAATGTCTCGCGCGAGCGATTCTGGGATTTTCGCGCGAGCGGATCGCGCGAGCGATGTTGATTTTTCAGCTTCTTCTCTTCTGGTTTTTCACCCTGTTTAGCCTGATATACTTGATTTATTCCAAAACCTGTCAGAAAATAGAAAACGAAGTAAAAATATACAAAAACAGGATAAAAAGGTACTAACAAATGCTCGTTAAGGTGTATAAATAGGATTTGTTCTCTCCCGATCAATCATGTTCGTACTAACAAGGCTCAGATGGCGCTAGTCAACACAATCGACGAGTTACTGTGCATGGCCTTCCCTAGTACCCTTAAAGGCCCAGCTGTGCAGTGGTTCCACGATCTGAAACCCTGAACGGTTGATGACTTTAAGACATTGGGTAAGCTCTTCATCAGCCAGTTTGTGGGAATGCTCGACCGGTCACCACCGGACACCCAGTTGCTTACCGTTAAGCAGCGAAAGGGAGAGTCCCTGAGGGAGTACGTGGACCGTTTCAATCAGCAGAGGCTCCAGATCCGCAACCTGAATGAAACAGCTACAATCATGGCTTTCTGCTCGGGGGTTCAACATACCAAAGTTGCAACGTTGTTCCATCGTGACAGACCGGTAATCCTGGTGGAACTCTCAGAGAGAGTAGGGAAAATACATCGATACGGAGGAGTTTCTGAAGTCCAAGCGCGCCAGCTTTACGGGAGAAGAGTCCCCGAAAGCTAAACGAAAACGGGAGGGCTCCGAGAAGGGTCCAAGAAAGAAACCCAGACAAGATCAGTAGAGAGGTACTCGGGACCAGGCCCCCGATTACCTTCTCCCCACTTTCCCAGCCAATCCACGAAGTTATGGCCGTAGCAGAGATCCAGAGTCTATTCCAGGAGCCCGCCAAGTTGAAAAGCCCGCCTGGTAAGAGGAACCGAGACAAGTTTTGTCGCTTCCACAAAGACCATGGGCATGACACGGAGGATTGTTTTAAGCTTAAGATTGTCATTGAGAAGCTGATCGAGTAGGGCCACCAAGCTAAATTCTTGGCAGCTGACAGACGACCCCGGCAAGAAACCAGGGCCCCCGAGCAACCGCAACCCCTTGGGCAGATCAATGTAATCTCCAGAGGCATTTCAGGCGAAGGGGATTCATGGTCGGCAAGGAAGAGGCATGCCCGGGCGTCTCAATCGGATGTCTGGCATGTCCAATCCACCCGATTTTCCCCAACCGATGTGTTGTTGTTGACGTTCTCATCCGAAGACATGCTAGACCTACACTACCCCTATGATGATCCGCTGGTAGTGACGCTCTCCATAGCAAACTACGTGGCTACAAGGGTGTTGGTAGACACGGGCATCTCCTCCGACATCATGTTTGTCTCAGCATTCAATCAGCTCGGGATATCCAGGGATCGGCTCCGACCAGTGGCCACTCCCCTGGTAAGGTTCAACAGATCCAGCACCCAACCGCTCGGTACCATCGAGCTCCCGGTCCTCATGGGAGCCTACCCTCAGCAGGCATCTGTACTGGCGAGCTTTATGGTCGTGGAAGCTCCATCTGCGTATAACGTCATCCTTGCAAGGCCAACCCTCAACCAGGCCAGGGCGGTCGTATCAACGCATAGCCTATTGGTTAAACTCCCAACTCCCAGGGGCCCGGGAACCTATGTGGAGACCAAGCCGTCGCTCGGAGTTGCTATATCAGCTCTCTGCGCGCGGGAGGCCATCGCTGAAACACTGAATGTCCAAGAGATGGACCCAAGAGATCAAAGCTACAGAGTGGGACCGATCAGGGATCTGGAACAGGTGATGCTAGACCCGCAACTCCCCGACCGAACGGTCTCCATCGGCACCCAGCTAGAGCCCGGTCTTAGGGAGAAGCTAATATAGTTCCTACGATAGAGTCAAGATGTGTTTGCTTGGTATCATGAAGACATGCCCAGGATTGACCCCTGGGTAATGTCTCACCGACTCAATGTCAACCCAGATTCCCCGCCTGTGAAGCAGAAGAGACAGGGCATAGCCCCCGAGAGGTAGAAGGCAGTACGCGAGGAGGTCGATAAACTCCTCAAAGCGAAATCTATCCGAGAGGTCCACTATCTCTACTGGTTAGCGAACGTAGTTGACAAGCGGGGGTATTTGTAAAATACAACTGCGCTAAAAGAAGAAAATGTGCTAAATTATTTCACAATTCCTTCATTTATCTGCAATTTGAATTACAATGCTAGTTTGTACACAATTTGATTAAACTATGATAAGTTGTTTGTTTTAGTTGTAGTTTGTGCAGATTACTGTTGCTGTGTAAAGAATTAGATGAGAAAGATAAAAGGAAGTGCTGAATTTTAATGAAGACAAGTAAAGGATGAAAAGTAAACTTCGATCGATTGAAGACCATTCGATCGATCGAAGGTTCGATCGATCGAGAGAAGATCAAGCACTCGAAGACCCCAGAAGTTCGATCGATCGAAAGATGTTCGATCGATCGAGCATGGCTTTTATCAGATTTTACGCGCACGCAGCAGAAGTGGGATTTAACCATAGCATTAGGTCTTAAGTATATATACTCGTATTGTATACGTCCATAAGGATGCCCACTTTCATTTTCATCAGTTTATAGAAAGTAGAGAGCTTCACTTTGTTTATTTTGTAGGTTTTCATCAAGGATACACATTGTTTGGTTTGGATTTCCCTTAATTTAATACAAGTTTTCATTTCCAGGTTACTTTGTTTATGTTCTGCACTTAATTTATAGTATTATATCTTGTTATCCAGTAGTCTTGCATGTTAGTTATAGTTATACAATTAATTTTTATAGATTCATTGCAAAAATCACAAACAAACACACCCTTAATGGAACTTTACGTAAAAAACGAATCTGAGACACTCCAGACGATGTCTGAGTAGTCCCCAGGTTGGGAGATCACGATGAAACCATGATCTCAAGCCTCTGCCATGCATCAGTATAACTTCTGTGCTCGATCGATCGAGAAGGCTCGATCGATCGAAACAGAGATACAGTCGAGCGATCAAAGTCAGTTCGATCGATCGAGGGATGAAGATATAAAATCGATCGAAAGCGCGTTGATCGATCGAACTCTCTGATTCTTGAGGACATTCTATGCAGTATTCCTAGACTTTCTGCTTTACTGGATTGTTATCAAATTGTCCCCAAACGCTCAGTTTGTCAAAACAGTCTGTGAACTTTAAGCCTTGAGGCATTTTTCTTCAATATATTTTGCAAACCACCCTCAATGCTAATACCATTGTAGGTGAGAGTCAAAACTATTGTTTTAAACCGCTTTTTATGTATTTCAAACTTAATTGTGATGATATGGTCTCGGTCATGAAAGGACTATATATTCTTTATCCTAAGAGAAATACGGAATACTGTGGAGAGTGTGCTCCATTGAGCTTCAATGCAACTGCATGGTAGATGGCTAGGTCGCGGTGGATTCGTGTAATCCCATTATTCCTTTTTAGTAAGAAAAACACATTTTAAATCATTGCTTTAATTAATTAGTTAGTAATTAGTTTAATTTAGTTTAATTGTTTTATCTTTAGTAGTTGATAAATTGTGGAACTTTGTGTTCTACACTCTTTTTAAAATATTGATTTTTATTTTCTTGTTTGAGATTAATCTAAGTAATTAGTTTAACACCTTCCCTGTGGGATCGACCTGGACTTAACCAGACTACTACTTGCACGATTACTTACACTTGGGTATAGCACACAAGCGCACAGAAGAATAATTCTCGTGTCAAGTTTTTGGCGCCGTTGCCGGGGAAGGTGACAAGCTAACGCTTCGATTACCTCAATCTGATCTTACCCTTTTCTGTTTTTCTTTTTCTTTTGTTCTTTAGATTAAAAATTACTTAGGGTCTTTCCCTTTATGTTCGATAATTCCATCAAAGGAATTTACGGAAACCCATTCTATTTATCCAATTCATCTAAATCTATTAACCCCATAGTTACACCTAACGATTCAATGGCGGATAATCAAAGTGAAAACGGTGACAATGTGGTTGTACCAATCGACGATTCACTTCGTCCTTTATGCGATCTCATGACACCTGAACACGCGCCTACGCCTTCTTGTATCCTCATTCCACCCTATGTAGGCGAATTTCAATTTCACAATGGAATGATTCAACTCCTTCCTACCTTTCATGGAATGGAGAGCGAGAAAGCGTATCTACATGTCAAGGATTTTGAGGATGTTTGTAAAACGTTCTCACAGAACTGTCCTGTAGACGTGACACATTTAATGCTATTTCCTTTCACCCTAAAGGATAAAGCAAAAGCGTGGTTGCTCACCTTGAAGCCAAACTCCATCTACACCTGGCATGCGATGAACACTACTTTCCTGAAAAAATTCTTCCCACCTCGCATGACCACTGAGCTTAAACGACAAATAAATTCTTACAAACAAAAGAGCAATGAAACATTCACCCAAACTTGGGAACGTTTCAAGGATTTGTTACTCTCATGCCCACAAAACGGGTATGAGAAATGGCGAACCATCAGCTACTTTTATGAAGGATTAAATGGTGAAACTAAGAAATTGGTCGAGACCATGAGTTCAGGGCCATTTCTTCGTAAAAACACGGAAGAAGCTGAAGCTCATTTTGAGTGGTTAGCTGAGCACGCCCATGAGTGGTCAAATTCAGACGATGTCCCACACTCACAGATATCCTGTGTGGAAGAGAAAAGTTTATACCAACTAAAAAGTGAGGATCATCTGATGAATAAGTATGAAGAACTAGCGAAGAAAGTAGAAGAATTGGGAATGAAAGGAGAGAGTTCTAGGTAGTTTTTGCCTGAAGAACCATGCGGCACATGCAACATGCTGGGACACATTACTCAATATTGTCCCAATGTGCCGTATTTTCAAGAACAACCCCCCATGGAAATGAATGCCATGCAAGGGTATAGGGGGCGGGGAATTCCTACAATAATTACAATTCACAAAATAACAATAGATGGAATCACCCCGGGTTCGATTGGAAAAACAATGCTGGGACTCAATACCAATATCAACAACAACAGCCCTATAATAACAATAATCAATATCAAGGGCAATACAACAGGCAGTCCCAGCCATTCCATCAAAATAGAGCAAATAACTATAACAACGCTCAACCCCCTAATAACCAACAAGCAAATGTTTATGTGCCACCTCACAAAAAGGTGCAAGAGGAAGATCCACTCTCTAACGCGAATTTAACACAACAGCTAATTCAAATGATGAGTAAAATATCCACGACATTAGAGAGAATGGATGCACGTCAAGAGGGGTCGAGTGGAACGTTTCCTGCTCAACCATTTCAAAACCCTAAGGGATACAACAATGGTCCCCCTAATCATGAACAGGCAAAAGCCGTGACTACTCTGAGAAGCGGCAAAGTCATAGAGAAAAACATGCCTCATTCTACTCCCGTGGAGTATGAAGAGGAAGAAGTGGTAACTAAAAACAACCCATCTACTCAAGAAGATGAATCATCCACTAATGACAAATCATTAGAATCAAACGATGATGCTCCTAAATAAGTAGAAGTTGAGAGAAGGCCTGGAACGGAGCCCATCAAGGACGAATTACCTAAATTCCCTTTCCCCGCACCTTACCCTCAAAGGCTCAAGAAGCCCCAACACGAGGCAAAGAATCAGGAGTTCTTGGAGTTGTTCAAACAAGTTAAAATTAATCTCCCGCTCCTTGATGCAATCAAACAAGTGCCAGCCTATGCTAAGTATCTAAAAGATTTATGCACGGTCAAGAGGGAGGCAAAGTGTGAAGAAACATGCCTATGTCGCTTGCCAAGCAAGTGCAATCATCCAAAACGAGTTGCCTCCAAAGCTTAAAGACCCTGGCACCCCAACTGTCTCGTGTAGAATTGGGAATCAAAGGATAGACAATGCACTCCTTGACCTAGGAGCTAGCGTAAACTTGCTGCCCTATTCAGTATATAAACAACTAGGGTTGGGTGAGCTCAAACCCACCCGAGTTGCATTGCAATTGGCAGATAGGTCAGTCAAATATCCTAGAGGAATACTGGAGGATGTTCTGGTATAGATAGATACATTTGTCTTTCCGGTCGATTTTGTGATTTTGGACACCGAACCTGTGTCTAATCCATGTTCACAAATCCCGGTGATTTTTGGACGTCCATTCCTCAACACCATTGATGCCACAATCAAAATAAGGAGTGGTATCATGACCATCGTATTCAGGAATATGACTTTAAATGTCAAGATTTTTTCAAATCCCCGACCCGAAGAATACGAGGACGAAGAAGAAGTTAACTTCATCGAAACAATCATCGAGGAAGAGGCTGACCTTGTAGAATACAAAGATCCTTTGGAGGTAGTTGTGTCACAATTTGACGCTACTTATCAACCTAACAATTCTACGCCATTGGACGCTGCCTTAAATCATGCCTGCCTCATGATGGAAACTAAAGAGGAAGATAGAGATGAATGCATGTGGGTCACACCATATGAACCCTTACCTCCGAAAACGAAGTTAACCATGCCGTCGAACTTTCAGTTTCCTGATTTGGAATTAAAGGAGCTTCCAAAAGAGCTCAAATACGCTTTTCTAGGAACTGAAAAGACTTATCCTGTGATAATCTCATCCACGTTGAATTCAGAATAAGAGGATAAGTTGATTCAAATGCTCAAACTGCACAAGGAAGCATTGGGATGGACTATTGCTGACCTAAAAGGCATAAGCCCATCTATTTGCACCCATAAGATATATCTGGAGGAAGACGCTAAACCGTCGCGACAAATGCAGAGACGTCTGAATCCCAATATTCAAGAAGTAGTGAAAAATGAAGTCTTAAAACTTCTAGACATTGGGATAATATACCCTATCTCTGACAGCTCTTGGGTTAGTCCAACTCAGGTGGTGCCCAAAAAGGCTGGTATAACAGTTATCCCAAACAAAGAGGGCGAGTTAGTACCAACACGCGTCCCCACTGGATGACGGATGTGTATCGATTACCGAAAGTTAAATACTGTGACCCGAAAAGATCACTTTCCATTGCCATTCATGGATCAAATGCTAGAAAGAGTGGCGGGTCATAAATTTTATTGCTTCTTGGACGGATATAGTGGCTATAACCAAATCGAAATTGCTCCTGAAGATTAGGAGAAAACGACTTTCACTTGTCCGTTCGGTACATTCGCCTACCATCGTATGCCTTTCGGCTTATGCAACGCACCTGCTACCTTTCAGAGGTGCATGTTAAGCATATTCAGTGATATGGTCGAACAGACACTCGAGGTCTTTATGGACGACTTCTCAGTGTTTGGCCATAGTTTTGATAACTGTCTAGAAAACCTTGAGAATGTGTTAGCGAGATGCGAGGACAAACACTTAGTACTAAACGGGGAAAAATGTCACTTCATGGTGACCAAGGGAATTGTCCTCGGCCACATTATCTCTGATAAAGGTATCCAAGTCGATAAAGCAAAAATCGATATTATCTCAAACTTTTCGGTCCCCCGTACAGTTAAAGACATCCGATCTTTTCTGGGACACGCAGGATTCTATCGACGCTTTATCCAAAATTTTAGTGCAATCGCCCGACCACTATGTCAACTGTTGGCTAAAGACGCACCTTTCGAATGGTCAGAAAACTGTCAAATATCTTTTGATGCACTAAAAGAACACCTTACCTCCGCACCGATAATACAGGTACCCGATTAGAGTTTGCCATTTGAGTTAATGTGCGATGCTAGTGACTATGCCATTGGCGCAGTTCTAGGACAGAGGAAGGACAATAAGTCTTATGTAATCTACTATGCCAGTAGAACACTTATCGAAACTCAAATGAATTATACGACTACTGAAAAAGAGTTACTGGCAATAGTATTCGCTCTAGACAAATTTAGGTCTTATCTAATAGGGTCCCCAATAGTCTGTTTTACAGACCACTCGGCCCTCAAGTACCTGCTATCTAAGAAAGACGCGAAACAGAGGCTTATCCGTTGGATACTCCTACTCCAGGAATTTGATATCACCATCAAGGACAAAAAGGGAGTAGAAAATGTGGTCGCTGATCATTTATCTTGGTTGACATTCACTGTCAACACTGAGCCTGTACCTATAAAAGATGAATTCCCAGACGAACAACTGATGGCTGTCTCCAATTTGCCTTGGTACGCGGATATAATAAATTACCTTGTTACAGGTGAGACCCCGAGCCATTGGTCAAATCAGGACAAGAAAAGGTTCCTTTCGTTTGCACGCCATTTCTTTTTTGGTGACCCTTACTTATTTAAGTATTGTGCTGATCAGGTCATCAGGCGTTGCGTTCCGAATGAGGACATAACTGTAATTTTGGCCTCCTGTCATTCTGAAGCCTGCGGTGGCCATTTTGCCTCCCAAAAGACTGCACACAAATTATTGTACAGTGACTTCTATTGGCCTACCGTGTTCAAAGATGCCTACGCTTTTTGTTAATCGTGCCAGCGATGTCAAAAGCTTGGTACACTTTCGAAAAAGAATTCGATGCCCTTAACTCCCATCATCACAATTGAAATATTCGATTGTTAGGGCATCGACTTCATGGGCCCATTTCCTAAATCTAATAACTGTGAATATATACTCCTTGCTATGGAATATCTATCAAAATGGGTAGAAGCGATACCGACGAGACACAATGATCATAAACCGGTAATGTCCTTTCTTAAAGAAAATATCTTATCGCGTTTCGGAACCCCAAAAGCCCTAATAAGTGACCAAGGGAAACACTTTTGCAATAGGCCTTTGGAATCACTACTCAGGAAATACGGGGTGAATCACAAGATCGCTCTAGCCTACCACCCACAAACAAACGGGCAGGCAGAGTTGGCTAATAGTGAAATTAAGCATATATTAGAAAAGACGGTTAGTTTTAACGGAAAAGACTGGGCTTATAAACTGACTGATGCTCTTTGGGCGTACCGTACTGCCTACAAGACAAATCTGGGAATGTCCCCATATAGGCTAGTGTATGGTAAGGCATGTCATCTCCCCGTTGAAATTGAGCACAAAGCATATTGGGCGACACGCTCATTAAATTTCGATATTAAAGAAGGAGGTCATTTCCCGAAACTCCAGTTGGCGAAACTGGAAGAAATCCGACGAGATGTATATGACAATGCCAAACTTCATAAGGAAAGGTTGAAGGCTTGCCATGATAGAACAATTTTTCGAAAATCTTTCGAGCCTGGGCAGAAAGTTTTACTATACGATTCACGCCTTCATCTTTTCCCAGGAAAACTCCGATCTCGGTGGACAGGACCCTTCACAGTCAAATCTGTCTTTCCACATGGGGCCATTGAGTTATTTAATCCTAAGAACGACGGAAGTTTCAAAGTCAATGGCCAAAGGGTAAAACCGTTCTTAGAAGATTTCCAACCAGAGGTCGAGCACATCCAACTGGATGAGCCCGATTATGCCTCCACCTAGAACGCTCAAGTCTGTTTTAACAATGTTGTTGTACTTTTTCTTTTTACTGTTTCTCATTTGTTTTGTTCTTTCGTTTATTTATTTCTTTTTAAGTGTGATCTTGATCGTAATCTGCTATTCCATTTCTATCTCCTGCAGGCTGTCCAACATGAGAGATGATGATGTTCACTCGATTGGGTCATGGGCTGATTCAGAATATCAGAACCCACCATGGACTGTTGATGAAATAGCATTCTGCTTATTTCCATACCAAGGGCCAGGAGCCGACGACATCGTTGACTTAACCCACGGATACATCCCATATGATCCTGCTCTCTTCCAGATCAACCCATTTGAGCACATAGAACTCCCTGATGAGGAGGGAGAACCAGAAGGATATGCTGTGTGGGAAGTAGACGACGCTTTGATGGAACAGTAGGAAAATGACTCAATGTGGGAGCCAAGGGAAGAAGAGGACTTACAGGATGTGGTGCTAGAATGCCATAATGCTGTATTCACATATGTTGACGACTTCCTGGTAATCCAAGTGGTTCCCTATATTTATGTCCATTTGAGCTATTTGTTGTTCTGGCTTCAATGCCCTCTACCTGCTAGTGCACTTGGGGATATCAGGCCAATAGTGAGGTTAATTCTTGGTCATATTCCTTTCTTTTTCTTTTCGTTTTGGTTTGTTTAATTCTTCCTGTTTGATCTTTCTTTTGCTCTAGTTAATTTATTTTCTTCGTTTCTTTTTTGTTTCCCTTTGTCAGGAATATCACTATGAATCCATCATTTCCACCGTTGTACCTTCCGCATCAACTCTTTCATGGATTTGGACCATACATAAGGTCCCCGGGTACTCCACCGCAAGAGGAACGTCCGATGCGCAATTACACGCCGTTATCCTTGTCTCCATCCGGATCCCCTATTGTTGGTGGAATCAATTCCTTAGAAAGTTCGGACTTGCTCGATGATGTCCTCGCTGCTTTCTGCTTGTTCTGGGAAAGGGAATCATCAAGTTCAGACTCTACACTTGAAGTTCCGGTGGAGAAGGAGGGTGTGGAAGACGAAATCTTCCTGCTTGAAGAATAGTGTTTCACTCCAATTGTTTTAGGTCATTTCATATTTCTTTCATCAACTGGAGTGTATTCTTAGACAAAGTTTTGTTATTTTCAGTTTTATTTTAGTTTTCTTTTTCAATAAGGTTTTATAGGCCATGTGGGTGTTGGGTTTGTGCCCTCAAACCATTACTTTATATATGAGACATTGACATTTTAATATATGGATATCAGCTTTATATTTAGTTATGTATGTTTCTTTCATGAGATGATTGTTATCCTTAAGTATCATAGTAAGTAATTCGTGTATGTATGAGATACATACAAGTGAGATACGAATTACTATTCTTTGTTACTTAGAATGTGTCACAGTGGATGATGAGACTGGATATCTCATCAGGTTTACACTGTAGCATGATTAACTACCATTGGATGGAGTGATTAATCTCAATCACTAGAGTTTAACTCTTAGTTAACAAGCTAGTGCTTATAGTGCATTGACGGACCTGAGCTTTCCTATTGACACTCAAGACTGTCAATCAGTCGATAGGAACTCATAACTTGTATAAGGTACGTGTTCTTAATCTTGAGACGATTATGAACACAGACTGTGGATATGACTGCTTTGACTTACCGATCAGTGAGGTCTATAGAAGATCAACACCTGGGTATCTTGGGTATGTTATATTCATGGTTGTGAACATATATTGTCAAGACAGAATCTACCCTCTGTTTCAAAGTAAGCATTCCTTTGAGAATGTCACCAAGTCGATTACTGAGTACTGCAGTCTTGTTGATAAGAGTTATCAACATGTTTGATAATCATGAGAGGTGAATGGGACTCAAGGAATACAAGAAGTAATCATGATTCAGGTTGATAGTAACAGTTATCTGACTACCTGAATATAATTACGAATGCTCAAGGTAGAGGGACATTAGTACAACATACAAGTCTAGTTATCGCTTCGGATATGTTCTTTGGTGTTGGAGTTCAGTTATCGTTTTATAGTGGAGTAAACGTTAACTGACCAGTTAGTTAGTTTGCTGATCAAAGAGTTTGGTCACGGTAATTAACAAACTGGCATGAGCCAACAATAAAGAGCCTAGGAGGTCCCACTCTTAGCTCCGCCAGGATACTTGGAAAGACACATGAGGAAGTTGTCAAGACAAGTTCGATCGATTGAAGTATGTTCGATCGATTGAAGTCTTGGCAGTCTCGATCGATCGAGAATGGTTCGATCGATCGAAGATCTTCGATAGCTCGAAGTCTAGGTCAATTATGGAAATCTATAAATAGGGCAGCTGCATTCTAGAAAAAGAGTTCATCGTTTTAGAACGTCAGAAGCTGCAGAAACTGTTTTTAGAGCCCCAAACCTTCTTTTTCCTCTCTATTAGAGATCCCACCATCTCTAGTCTCTCCGGCAAGCATCCGCAGGAGACATAAGGGTGAAGACAACCTAGTGGAGGCTGCTGCATCACCAAGGAAGAAGAAGAAAATCAGAATTGGGTTCAAGACACTAAGGTATAACTCTTGTCCCCTCTTGTGCGCATCTATGGAATTAACGAGTAGTAGATCATGGGCTACCATTAAGTTTTTATAACTTGACTTTTCCGCTGCGCATTTAAACTTTTAACTTAAACCGATTTTTTCCATCAATTGGTATCAGAGCCACGCTCGTTTGGATCTATAGATGCGTTTTTGGAACACTATTTTGATTGGCATGTTGATTATAGAACTGTTTTCAAAACTACATCGTCACAGATCTGTTTCTGCAGTGTCATCACAGCAGAGTACAAATCTGTGATTGCATTGGATGCAAGGCGGGTTCTCTGTACTCAAGCGATCGAACAGGTTTCGATCGATCGAAACCTTCTAGTGTTCGATCGATCGAATAGAGTTAGATCGATCGAGACAGATTCTTTGTCAGGTACTCTGTTTCACATTTTAAAGTGTTTTTGAAATTAAATACTTTAATTTTAAAATATTCTGTAAAATTTTCAAATCATTATGTGAAATAGACTGTTCAAGCGATTGAACAGTGTTCAATCGATCGAAGGTTCGAGCGATCGAAGGTTCGAGCGATCGAACGGTCTTCGATCGATCGAACTGTGACAGAGAAGTAAGATGCTATTTTAAGTTCTAATTCAGTATGTAAAGAGTTTATATACTGTGTGAATCAATTAAGTGTTCCAATAGTTACATATATTTGTTATGTATGTATGGATGCGTGTACGACTAACCCTTTTGCAGCTAGATTAGTCATGGCACCAAGTCATTTGAATATTTTGTATTTAAATTATTTGAGATTGGTGCATGTTGTAATTTAAGTTTGGTTTGGTTTTAAGGCATATGTAAAGGGCGCTGCGACTTCAATCCTACGAAAAGGAAAGTCGAACCGGTTTCCCTAGCCTTTTATTGTATTTTGTTGTTGCTATTTCTATTTCTAGATAAATTGTAAGCTTTGAAAGAAGCATAGGACAAATGTAATAGAATTAGAAAATCCATGAAGATGGAGCAAAGAGCCGTTGTCCATGAAGATGGAGCTGGAGGCGATCAAACCAAAAGGAGGTTCTATGGAGATAGAGCCATGGGAGATAGAGGCATTATTTGGATGTCTTTATTTTCAATTTTAGTTTTTTGTTTTATGTGCTTGGTTTGTGATTGGCATTTAATTATATTGTTACTACTTGCATGCACGTAAAACAAGTTTTCTAAAATAAAATTCAAAAACCATTTCAACGCATTAGTAAACATTGGATGTTTATGGGTAATGTGTGGAAACATTTTTAAAAGCAAAATCCTTAATTTCTAAATCTAGTGGGAGAGGGTCTTATTAATAAACACCCACGATCTTCCATTAACGGTTCACTGTAAGATGAGTGGTGCATTCTGTGTCACCTCGTCAGGGGTGATCATTTCATACGGAGGGTGCATTACTCATTAGTTACTAGATGTGAACTTCCTTTGATAGAATCAATCAGACGTGTTAGAGGGTGACCACCACACAGAGGCGCTACTTGAGACGGTTGTGATTGGATCCTAGTTAATGGTACACACTAGCTAAGCTATGGATAAGGGATCCCACACGGGGCATTATTCAGAAACTTAGAGATCAAAAGGGTTCGGGAGTCATAACTTATTTTGCAAGAGTTGCATAGCAGACAAGTCATGATTAATCGAAAGATCGAACATTGACCACCACACGGAGGCTTTATTCTTTCATTTCGATATTCCGGCGACTTTGTTTTAAAATAAGAGTTTTAAGAATTCTTTTATTTCAAACTGTCAAATCTGATATTCATATTTATTTTGTCTTTTGATTTTTATAGTAAATCATAATGTCTGGATCTACATTTAGTCCACTTGCCACCATACTCACTCAAAACAAGTTAACTTGAAATAACTACACTGAATGGAAATGAAACCTTGACATTGTATTAACTGCGGAGGATCACATATATGTCCTCACCACCCCATGCCCCGAAGAACCCGCGGCAAATGCTTCGGCAGCTGCCAGACGCGAGTTCGACAAATGGAAGAAGTCAAATGGAATGACTCGTTGCTATATTCTGGCCTCAATGGTTGGTGTGTTGCAACACCAATTCCAATCGAATGATTCTGCCAGTGACATTATCACATCCCTGAAAAAGATGTTCGGGGAGCATGGCAGGCTTGCTAGACAGGTAGCCATGCAAAAAATAATGAGTGCAAAGATGTCGGAAGGGACTCCAGTCAAGGAACATGTTTTAAAAATGATTGGTTATTTAAACGAGCTGGAGACCCTAGGTGCCAACATCGATGCACAGACCCAAGTTGATATGATCCTCAATTCGCTGTCGCCTTCATTCGCTCAATTTAAACTTAACTATAATATGAATCAAATGAATTTTTCAATGAGTGAATTGATGAGTTCTCTTTTGGCAGCGGAAGGGGTGATCAAACCTGGGGTCAACGTCTTGAACGTTGAGAAAAGCGCTTCCTCTTCCTGATCTACACCGAAAGGAAAGAAAGGGAAGAAGAAGGCTGGCACTGGTGGTCCAAGTGTTGGACCGGTCCCTAAGATTGCAAAATCTAAGGGAAAAAGGTAAGGGCAAAGGGAAGGTGGGTGGCCAAGGCAAAGGAAAGTGTTTCCAATGGGGTGAGAAGGGCCACTGGAAGAGGAACTGTCCAGAATTCTTAGCTACAAGAGTTCAAGGTATGATTGAATCACATGTGATAGAAGTAAGTTTTATTACGGATACTTCAAACACTTGGTGCATTGATTTTGGTGCGACTAACCATATCTGTAATTTATTGCAAGGCAGTGATGGGGAAATCATACTTACTCTAGGTTCTAGTGCAACCGTTTCTGCGGTTGCTATAGGAGTCGTAGTTTTAGAATTTCTAGACAATAAAGTTTTGATTTTATCAGATGTACTTTACGTCCCTTCAATGAGACATAATTTAATTTCAGTTTCTAATTTATCGAATAATGGTTATTCTTTTCATTTTGGAACTGAAGTTGTTATTAAAAGAAATAGTTCTTTTATATGTTCTGGTATTAAATCAAATGGTTTGTATGTGATCACTCCCAATATTTCTAAAGATTCTTGCTTGGAACTTAATAACTCAATGGTAACTATACCATCTATAAGAAAAGATCCTTCCACTAATCCAACAAGGCTTTGGCATATGAGGCTTGGCCATATCAATCTAAATAGGATTGGCAGACTAGTCAAAGAAGGGGTCTTAGGCGATTTGGTTCTCGAACCAATGGAAGTCTGTGAGTCGTGTTTAGAGGGTAAGATGACCAAAAGGCCCTTTCCTGCAAATGGCAATAGAACCAATGCATTGTTGGAATTAGTTCATACTGATGTGTGTGGACCAATAAATATTAGAACAAGGGGTGGTTATGAGTATTTCATAACATTTACTGATGACCACTCTAGGTATGGATATGTGTACCTAATGCAGTGACAAACATTGAATATTGCACATTCGTGTGCCAATATAATAGACATAATGCTCATTTATTCCCCCAAATCCCTAATTTTATATGCATATTTGAATTAATATAATTTAACAGTGATGTCACTCAAATGCATGTAATTATGTGTTTTTACATACTTTATATATTTAGGTAAAAGTGAAGTGAAATAAAGGGAATGAAAGAAGTAGTAACCACACCATATTATATCCCATATGCTCAAACACTTAACACTTACGTTCAAAACTTCATGTACCAAAAAAAAAAAAAAGGTCAAAGAAACATCACCATCCAAACAGTGGATGGTGATGTTTTGTCATCAAAAGTTTTTTTTATTATTTTTTGTGCATCTTTTCTTTCTCTCTCTGTATTCTTCTCTGCAGGTAAACATAAATCAACAAATGTTAGAAAGCCAAAGAAGATTGAAACACGCGAAAGAAGAAAAGAGTGCCAACGTGATGGACGCAATAACGAATGCTTCACAACATTCGTCTATAAAAGCTACAAGTTCCACAAGACAAAAAACAACAATTCACAACACTCAACACACAATCACTGAGAGAATAGTTTAGGGGAGGTTATTATGTGAGCACTTTATATTGTCCCTAGAAATAGGAAACTTTAATTTTTCTTTGCCTTTTCTAGTTCTAGTAGTTGTAAAATTTTACTTTTATGTAATTGATGATTTTATGTTCAAAAATATGTAGCAAAACTTTGTGTACTGTATTTCTTAAATTTAAAATATTTGTTTTCTTGTATGACCTTTGTCAATTTTTAGTAGTAAAATAGTCCTATTTAAATTTAGATTTAATATTTCTAGTCTAGTAGTACTTATAGTTGTCCCCTAAAATAGTTTGAAACTCCAAATTTCCAATTTTTATAGCAATATTTTCATTCACTAAAAGACAGATTTTGCGATTAAATGCCAGATTTCTTAGCCACGTAGTTGTTGTAATCACCTACCAAAGCCCCAAGCACACCATATTCATATCTCACTCCAAAAGTATATTTGGATTTGGTTTGGCCTTATTTGTGTCCTTGGAGTTCAACCACTGTGACCCCACAAGAATCCAAAGTCAAAGGTTTAGTATTTTATTATTAATTCAATATTTCCATTTATGTATATTTTATTAGCCTAGTTGTACTAAACTTTGCTATTTTGCAGATTCCACAAAAATTCAACCTCAGCTCATGTTAAGTAAAGAAAATAATATAATAATATTAGTTTCCACCATTACCTTAGTTTTATAGCTTTAGTTTTAATTGAGCAGTCACTGTTTACACCTATTTAATTTATCTTTAAATTTTATTTGGAAGACAGTTTCAATTCCAAAATGGTAGGCTAAAACTTTAATTGGGGATATGTAATAAAAACTTAGAAACCACAACTTCTGTGCACTAAACTTAAATGGGCAAATTTATCTAGATGGGTTATTTTTCCATTTATGGCCAAAAATATCTATATATCTATAGTTTATGACCATTTAACATGTTTATATACTATGGCTATATTAAGTACATATTTGAAATAAAAAGCCTAATTATGTGGATTGTCAAACTATGCCTTTTGTCATAAAAAACACCTAGGATACTCAAACAACTCATATGACAAAGTTAATATTTCAAATATGTGTTTATATATATTTCTATCCAATAATGGATAGGCAATTGTGTAGTGGCAGAGTGGTGGGGACTGTACGCCGAATAACCCACGTCCGCGGCGGGGCACGGTTCGAACCTGGCTACTGCCCAATTGCCTTTTTATTTTTCTTTAAACCAAACGACGTCGTTTCATATCAAACCTGACACACTTGATATGACCCTGACTAGTGAAAGTTTATTTTTAAATAAAGAATGACTCTGCGGTCTTAAATGCCAAATGTTTTTCAAATGCACAAAAGTTGTGGGATCTAGTGTTGATTTGCATATTCCCAATTCCTTTAAATCATTTCCCCTAGTTAATTAATATTTCCTGTTTTATAATAGTTTTGTTTAAATATCTGTATTATTTTCATCTTTTGTTATTATTAAATTTAAAAAGTTTATCTCACAAAAATTTAGCTTTTATTTATTTTTCTTCCTTTTCTTACTAGTATGTTAGTTAATTTATTTTGCACTGTTAAAATCTTTACAATAAACTGTTAAAAAATAGCTTTAATTACTTTTATTACAAAAATATAAAAATTAGTAGTTTAGTAAAACCCCACAAAAAATCCATCATCTTTTATTTTCTTTTTTAGTGACAAAATAGTTATTTTCTTAACTTTATAAAATTTTATTCTGTTCCCTGTGGGTTCGACCTGGACTTCCAGAACTTTATTACTTGTACGATCACCTACACTTGGGTGTGATAAGAAAACGCGTCAATAGGATGTCGTCAAGTTTTTGGCGCCGTTGCCGGGGAACTGGTTAATAAAAAAAATAAATAAATAAAAAGTTAGGTTTAAAACTATTTTCTCCTACTATATCTATATCTATATCTATATCTATATATATACTTATTCTACCTTATAAATAATCTAGTTTTCTTTTTAAGAAAAAATGATAACATAAAAAAAATATTAAATTAAAAAAAAACTATATATAATTTATTTCCTTGTGAAATATATATAAATATATATTTATAGATATGTACTTGTGCATCTTCTAAAAAAAAGCATTTATATACATATATAAGCCTATCTTCTAAAAAATAAATATATAAAAAATAAATATAAAAAAAAAAAAGAGTTTTATTTATTTTTACTTAGCTAATAATAATAATAATAATAATAATAATAATAATAATAATAATCATAATAATATTATTATCAGTTAGTTTTCACTTACTTCTTATGTCCTTAGATACTACTGAGGCTTTATATCAAGTACCACATAATTCTAATATTTCTAGTGAATCATCTAGTATACAGTTTCTTAGAATCATGGCTGAAATTGAAGTTATAGAAGGAATAGCTGATGATGCTCATAGTGAGCAGGGGGGAAATTTACCACAATTTATTTTACCAGAACGTGAACAACGTCCTTTACGTGATTTATTTACCCCAGAAAGAAACATCACTCATTCTTGCATCACTCTACCTAGACACACAGGAAATTTTCACTTTAGACATGGCATGATTCCACTCTTACCAACTTTCCATGGAATGGGGTCAGAACGTGCTTATCTTCATATTCGTGAATTTGAAGAAGTTTGTAGAACGTTCTCTGATCAGAGCTGTCCTATTGAAATAATTCGTCTTAAGCTTTTTCCTTTTTCTTTAAAAGATAAAGCTAAAGCTTAGCTTTTATCTCTCCGTCCTGGATCTATAACTTCATAGCATGATATGAATGAAGCCTTTCTAAAAAAATTCTATCCAAAAAATTTAACTAATAGCATGATGCGTCAAATTAAACTTTTTACTCAAAAAGAAAAGGAACCATTCCCTGAAGTTTGGGAACGTTTTAAAGATCTCCTACTAGCTTGTCCACATCATGGATTTGAAAAATGGCGACTAATTAATTTCTTTTATGAAGGATTAGAACCAAAATCAAAGAAATTAGTTGAAACTATGTGTCAAGGAGAATTTTTGAGTAAAACTGTCGATGAAGCTGAATCATATTTTGATTGGCTTAGCGAAAATGCTTTCCAGTGGGAAAAAGAAGAAATTGGTAGGACGGAAAAAGCTAAAAGTTTATACCAATTACAGTCAGAAGATGAATTAACACTGAAATATGAAGAATTAGCACGTAAAGTAGAAGCTATAACAGTAGAAAAAATTTATCTACCTAAGAAGAAAAGAGAACTTTGTGACAATTGTCATACTTTAGGACACTCTGCTAATGAATGTCCTAATAGTTCAAATTGTCAGGAAACAGCTCCAGCAGAGATAAACGCTGTGAATAATTATAGGGGTCCCCAAAACGCCTATGGTAATTCATACCAATCTAACTGGATAAATCCTCCAAATCATATGTATACAAAAGAGGGTATTCTACAATTTCAAACTCAACATCAACCTCCTCAAAATAATCAATATTTACCTCCTCCGCCTCAATTTCAACAAACACAAAATACGTATCCTAATACACAGCAAAATTCTAATGTTTATGTACCTCCGCACAAGAAAGTGCAAGAAGAGCCTTTACAGTCTATGATGCAACAATTAATACAAATCATGGGGAAATTACAAACATCTGTGGATAGGATTAATATTCAACACGATTCTAAAGGAAAGGGCATTTTTCCTGCCCAACCACAACCTAATCCAAGGGGACAACCACAAAGTGATCCCTCAACTTCTGGTAGTAATCAACATGAACAAGTAAAAGCTATAACTGTACTAAGAAGTGGTAAGGCTGTTGGACAAGAAATTTTACCTTCTTTAGAAGAAATTGAGCATACAAATAAGGAAGATAATATGATAGAAATTGAGGAAGAAATAGATGAAGATAAAATTACCGATGAAGTTGAAGTTGAAACCCTTGAAAAGCAACAAATTACTCAAGAAAATGAAACATCTGATTTACCAGTGGAAAAAGAAACAGAGGAAACTCCTGAATACTCTCCTCAAATTCCTTATCCACAACGTTTAAGAAAACACCAAAATGATAAGAATCAGGAATATTTAGAATTATTTAAACAAGTGCATATTAATATTCCTCTCTTAGATGCAATTAATCAAGTACCTGCTTATGCAAAATTCTTAAAAGATTTATGTACTGTCAAACGTAAGCAAAATGTACGAAAGGATGCGTATTCTGCTGACTTCGTTGAAGAAATTAATTCCATCGTACAACATAATTTACCAACAAAATTTAAAGACCCAGGTACACCAACAATATCGTGTATTATTGGAAATCACAAAATTAATCACGCACTCCTTGACTTAGGAGCTAGTGTGAACTTGCTTCCTTATTCTGTTTATCAAGAACTTGGATTAGGTGAGCTAAAGCCTACTCGCATGGTATTACAACTTGCTGATAGATCTACAAAATACCCGCGAGGAATTCTGGAAGATGTTCTTGTCAAAGTTGAAAATTTTATTTTTCCAGTAGATTTTGTCATCCTTGATACAGAACCAGTATTAGATACTAATGTGCAAATACCAGTCATTTTTGGAAGGCCCTTCTTGGCTACCATTGATGCAACTATTCGAATCCGCAGTGGTATGATGACTGTAGTATTTGGAAATATGACTTTAAATATTAAAGTTTTTTCTAATCCACAACATCAAGAAGAAGATGAGAATATTGAAGAAGTTCATGCTATTGAATCTCTATCACGAGAATATTTTAACTTGACTTGTTACACTGATCCAGTAGAATCTGTTATTAATAACTCTATTCAGAAGCTAGACAGTAATAATCTACAAGAACATCTTATGAGTCAAGTATGTTTTAATTCAACAGAAGAAATAATTCAAGAAGCAATGTGGACCACATATTTTGAACCTTTACCACCAAAGACTACATTAACACTTCCATCTAATTTACAAACTCCACAGTTGGAATTAAAAGAACTCCCTAAAGAGCTTAAATATGCTTTCCTTAATAATAATAATACTTATCCCGTAATAATATCATCTCTTTTAGACTCTAGTCAAGAAAATAAACTCATTAGTATGCTTCAGAAGCATAAAAGTGCCATTGGTTGGAGTATAGCAGATTTAAAAGGAATAAGCCCTTCAATATGCACTCACAATATATATCTTGAAGATAATGCTAAAACCTCAAGAGAAATGCAAAGAAGACTTAATCCGATTATGCAGGAAGTAGTTAAGAAAGAAGTTCTCAAGCTACTCGACATGGGCATTATATATTCAATATCC
Source organism: Hydrangea macrophylla (assembly GCA_033977485.1). Lineage (NCBI taxonomy): Eukaryota > Viridiplantae > Streptophyta > Magnoliopsida > Cornales > Hydrangeaceae > Hydrangea > Hydrangea macrophylla. Next base: position 76,766,345 of record CM066984.1, on the reverse strand, counting down.
GATAGTAAATGGGTGAGTCCAACACAAGTTGTGCCGAAGAAAGCAGGAATTACAGTTGTTCCGAATTCAAAGGGAGAATTAATTCCCACTCGTGTCACTACTGGATGGCGTGTATGCATAGACTACAGAAAACTCAATGTTGTAACTCGTAAGGATCACTTTCCTTTACCTTTTATGGATCAAATGTTAGAAAGAATAACGGGTCATAAGTATTACTGTTTTCTAGATGGTTATAGTGGTTACAATCAAATAGAGATTGCACCAGAAGATCAGGAAAAAACTACTTTCACATGTCCATTTGGAACTTTCGCCTATCGCCGAATGCGCTTTGGTCTTTGCAACGCACCTGCGATTTTTCAAAGGTGTATGCTAAGTATTTTCAGCGATATGGTAGAAAAGAATTTAGAAGTCTTTATGGATGATTTTTCAATTTTTGGCAAAACCTATGATGATTGCCTTAGCAATCTTCAAAAAGTTCTCCAGAGATGTGAAGAAAAAAGTTTAGTTTTAAATTGGGAAAAATGTCATTTTATGGTCACTAAAGGTATTGTCTTAGGACACATTATTTCTGAAAATGGGATACAAGTAGACAAAGCTAAAATAGATCTTATCGCTAATTTACCTATTCCCAAAACTGTAAAAGACATCCGTTCATTCTTAGGACATGCAGGTTTTTATCGCCGATTCATAAAAAATTTCAGTACTATTTCCAGACCTTTATGTCAATTATTGGCCAAAGACACACCTTTTGAATGGACCAAAGAACGTCAAAACTCCTTTGAGCAATTAAAAGAGCATCTCACTACTGCACCTATTATGCAATCTCCTGATTGGAGTTTACCATTTGAATTAATGTGTGATGCTAGCGACTTTGCCATTGGAGCTGTCCTAGGGCAGAGAAAGGATAAAAAGGCATCAGTTATATACTACGCCAGTAGAACTCTGGATAGTGCTCAAATGAACTACTTAACTACTGAAAAAGAATTACTAGCCGTGGTATTCGCACTTAATAAATTTAGGCAATACTTGATTGGTTCCCCTATTGTCTGCTTTACTGACCATTCAGCTCTAAAATACCTACTTTCAAAGAAAGACAGTAAGCCTAGGCTTATTAGGTGGATACTCCTACTACAGGAATTTAATTTAATAATCAAAGACAAAAAAGGAGTAGAAAATGTGGTAGCTGATCACTTATCTCGCCTCACTTTTGAAGACAATACTAGTGAACCCTTACCTATTCAAGACTCTTTTCCAGATGAACAATTATTTTCTGTGACTTCCCTGCCATGGTACGCTGATCTTGTTAATTATTTAGTAACTGGAAAAATACCAAGCAATTGGTCATCATCAGATAAAAAGAGATTTCTAGCTATTGCTAGGCATTTCTACTTCGATGACCCATATCTGTTTAAATATTGTGCCGATCAGGTAATTAGGAAATGTGTTCCTAATGAAGAAATCGAAAATGTGCTTTTCATGTGTCATTCGTCCTTTTGTGGAGGACATTTTTCATCTCGAGTAACTGCCATGAAAATTTTACAAAGCGGTTTATATTGGCCCACTCTATTTAAAGATTCATATTTATACTGTAAATCTTGTAGCCGCTGCCAAATGTTGGGCAGTATTACGAAAAGAAATCAAATGCCAATGACCCCTATAATTACAATTGAAATATTTGATTGTTGGGGCATTGACTTTATGGGACCTTTTCCTCCATCTTGCCAATATGAATATATTTTATTAGCAGTCGAATATGTTTCAAAATGGGTAGAAGCTATTCCTACAAGAAAGAATGATCACCGTACAGTTATTGCATTTTTAAAAAATAATATACTTTCTCGATTTGGAACTCCAAAAGCAATAATAAGTGATCAAGGAACCCATTTCTGTAACAAGCCATTTGAAAAATTAATGAAAAGATATGGAGTGACCCATAAAGTGTCAACTGCATACCATCCACAAACAAATGGACAAGCTGAATTAGCTAATAGGCAAATTAAGCATATTCTTGAAAAAACTGTTGATTCTAATCGTAAAGACTGGTCTTCAAAATTAACAGATGCTTTATGGGCATATAGAACTGCTTATAAGACCCATTTAGGGATGTCTCCATATAGACTTGTCTATGGAAAAGCTTGTCACCTACCAGTAGAATTATAACATAAGGCATATTGGGCTACTAGAACTTTAAATTGTAATATTGAAGGGGGAGAAATTTTAAGAAAATTACAATTAAGTGAGCTTGAAGAAATTCGTAAAGACGCATATGATAATGCTCGAATTCATCAAGCAAGAACTAAAATGTATCATAATAAGAATCTTTTGCGCAAAAGATTTACCCCCGCGCAAAAAGTTCTATTATATGACTCAAGACTACATCTTTTTAGAGGAAAGATGAAATCTCGATGGACTGATCCATATATTGTAAAAAATGTTTATCCTTATGGAACTGTCGAGATTGAGGACTCTAAAGATGGAAATACATTTAAAGTTAATGGACATAGATTAAAGCCATTTTTAGAAGGATATGAACCTGAGTTGGAGTCCATTCCTTTGGAGGACCCTAACTATAATGCTGTTTAATATCTTAAAACATAATTGGTATAGGACATAGTGTATCAGAGTATTTATATTTTCATAAGTCCTATACTCTTAATTAGATAACTTTTTATATATAAGTTAACTTTGTCATTATTATTATCTTTTCTTTTTGTATTTCTTTTAATTACAGGTGTTATCCTTAGCTTCTTTTTCTCATCTCACTCATTGAGGACAATGTCAGACTCAGTTGGGGGGGACGGTTTCACGATTAACACCTGTTTGTTTATTTTATCTTTATTTCATAAAAAAAAAAGTTAGTTTCTCTAGAGAGAGATACACTGAAAAAGAGAAAATAGTTATATATAGGGCTTTGAACCCTAAAAACTTTTCCCTATCTCTCTTTTTCCTTTCTTTTTCTTCTTCCTCTCACTCTCTCGCCGCGATCTCTATCTCTCTCTCTCATTCTCTGCAACTCTCTCACTCTCTTCCCCCAATCTCTCGATCTCTCTCAATCTCTCATTTTTTTTAATTTTCTTCAATCCAAAATCAAGATCCACTCTACTGATCACTAAAGGTAAGATCTATAATCCAGAGAAAAGCTTGATTTTGATTTTATTCTCTATTTTTCCGATTCAGCGTATATTTTTATTTTTATTTTAGATTTTGATTTTCTCTCTTTTCCATTATTTAACAAAAATGATATCCATAAGTTGTAGGTACCCACTCATCAAAGAAGCTTGGAAATATCACTGGATCTACGGCCCTACCAGGTTTTCAGATTTTCAAGAGACAGGTGATATTTTTCCATTTCTTTGTAAAAAAAAAAAAAAAATGGACGATGCAATAGCTATTGGTCTTATGTATTTTGAACTTTACCTTATCATTTTCTTAATTGCTGTGATGATAATGCTGCGTTGCCCTTGTTAAAAAAAAATCCAAGTTTGTTGTTTTTAAAAAAAAAAAAAAAAAATGAATGACGAACACGTCACCGCTCTTATGATTTTCGAAGTTTATACCATAATTTTCCTTATTATTGTTATTGTAATGATACGCTGTCTTGAACTTTTCTAAAAAAAAAAAAAAGAGAGAAAAATGTAGTTTTCTAGTTTTTTTTTTTTTTTTTTTGTTTAAAAAAAAAATAAAAAAAATTTTGTTTATGAATGTATATATTTATGTATATTTTTAATATATAAATATTTTTAGTTTTTTAATAAAATTCCCACCCACCCCCTCTAAGCTCTCTTTAATTAGATTTTAGTTGATAGTTGGAAGGAGTGGAAGGGTTGAATCTAGCCTCTCTTGTTGGCTGAGAGTATAAAAAATGGATCCAATAGTCGATGACCAGACGTTAATGGGTCGCTCACTTGTTTCTGAGCAGAAGAAACCCTTTGCTGGCACTAGCCTTTATGCCATCAAAAGGAAAGCTAAAAGGTTAGGATGGTGTTTGAATTGTTATAGAGAAGAATGTCTTGGTTTAATTGCTCATAATGACACATCTTTTAAAGTTTACTACTGTTACAAAAGACAATTCAAATCAAAACAAAAGAAAATTTTGGTTGAGAAAGAGGACTGGATCCTTTGATACCCAAATAAATTTTGTTTTCCCATCCCTCATTTCTTTTTATTTTTATTTTTAGTTTTTGTACAGTCAATAATTTTCAGTCAGGTCAGACTTTAAAATGATCCTACGTGTACATCTGGCTTTCATTAGCTGGTTCGATAGGAGTAATTTGCATGATCCAAGCATCACCAGATATGTCTAGTGCGGTGAATGACTCTAGAGGTAGTGAAAAACTAGGTAAAGCCAGAATTATCTCTTAGCCTCTTACTGATGTTTTTAGCTTGCTAGTGATTCTAGACCCATCTCTTTTACTAGAGGTGAATGGGTAATCATGACAACTTGGACACTCCGGATTGCGTAGCCTCTTTTGTATAGGTGCAGAGGATACTAGTTGCACCATATATGTATCCAACTTAGTGGATATGCTTAGGATTTTTCAGAAATTTTTCTTTTACTCTATATAAGATAAATTTGACACGTTAATATTATTTTGGGTATGTTAATAGCATACAACACATTGTCACATGTTTTACTATTTTCAAATGCTAGAAACTCTTTAAACATTAAATATTTTGAAACAGTGTGAAAATATTTACTGAATCTAAATGGATGAGTAAACATAAACTATGCAGTTTAAAGACAAGTAATGGAAACTAATTAACCCATGTGAGCTTTTGTGCCAATCTTCCTTTATGAGGGTTACTATTCTTTTCAGTCTCATTTTATTCTCTTTATCATACCACTCGTTGAAAGTCTCATTATTTTTCTTTGACTGATCATTAGAAGAGAACGTTCAGGATTTACCATTAGAACGTCCAAATTGCTTAAATGAACAAAGTCAATCTATTTTTAAAATGATTTAGGCCATCTTTTCTTTCAAATGCACCCCCCTTCACCTAATATTACCTTATTCTCAGTTCTATCCAAATCATACCTTGCTCTACCTGGGAGTACAAACTTCACTTCTATATCCAGGTATGTGATTGGACAGTATTAATATTGTAAGAAGTGGTAAAGAAAGAAAGGAGTTGATTTAAAAAAAAATGAGAAATTAAAAAAAAAATGTACATATGATAAAAAGGAGAAGAAAAAGAAGAGGTTGGAATGAATTGCGCAAACACTCCAATCACATGCTTAGAACAAATACACCCCAAATCTCCTACTCATCTTAATTTCTAATCTACCAGTCAAAGTCCTAATGATTTAAAAGAAATTGATTTTTAAATTTAAGTGATAAGGATGTTCTCCACGGTAGATCGCTCTTCTAATGCTAAGTATTCTTTCATGAGATTTACTGTACTCCAAATGCCTATATATTGAGTCATCAAAATGGAAGCAATTCCTCTATCTTTGCTTCCTTACCAAGTGAGATGTTCTCTACACCGGTTTCTGAGAGTTTCTCCTTAAAAGAGTGAAATCCTAGTGAGATTTGAGTTAAAACTACAAGTTTTATGACTGCTATTGACTATGTAAACTTTGAAATTAAGATCAGTTGCTTGATTTTTCAAGTACACACTGTGAGTTTAAAGAGTATAAAAAATGCTACCATTGACAAAACTGTGAGTATATGTGTTGCATTATTATTACATACTTGGAAATTTCATTTTATTGCCAAATTTAATCTTATCTGTTGTAAAAGAAGAAAATCTACCTTTATTTTTATTTCATTTTATTTTTACATTTAAAATATATATATATATTTTTTAATTTTGTGGGTATATTCACTGCAAACCCTCACGAGACAACACTCGTCCACTAGGGGTAACCTAGGGGTTTAACGACTTTTTGCATATGCTAAATGCAATCGCGATTCCTGCGACAGTGAGCTAGGTAATTTTATTTTCCTTAGTTTATTCCTACTTTTTAAATAACTTCTAGAACAATTTCTCTTTTCACTTCATTGCTAGGGACTAGCAATAAGCTAGTTGAGGGGTGTGACAAACATCGAATATTGCACATTCGTGTGCCAATATAATAGACATAATGCTCATTTATTCCCCCAAATTCCTAGTTTTACATGCATATTTGAATTAATATAATTTAACAGTGATGTCACTCAAATGCATGTAATTATGTGTTTTTACATACTTTATATGTTTAGGTAAAAGTGAAGTGAAATAAAGGGAATGAAAGAGGTAGTAACCACACCATATTATATCCCATATGCTCAAACACTTAACACTTACGTCCAAAACTTCATGTACCAAAAAAAAAAAAAAAGTCAAAGAAACATCACCATCCAAACAGTGGATGGTGATGTTTTGTCATCAAAAGTTTTTTTTATTATTTTTTGTGCATCTTTTCTTTCTCTCTCTGTATTCTTCTCTGCAGGTAAACATAAATCAACAAATGTCAGAAAGCCAAAGAAGATTAAAACACGCGAAAGAATAAAAGAGTGCCAACGTGATGGACGCAATGACGAATGCTTCACAGCATTCGTCTATAAAAGCTACAAGCTCCACAAGACAAAAAACAACAATTCACAACACTCAACACACAATCACTGAGAGAATAGTTTAGGGGAGGTTATTATGTGAGCACTTTATATTGTCCCTAGAAATAGGAAACTTTAATTTTTCTTTGCCTTTTCTAGTTCTAGTAGTTGTAAAATTTTACTTTTATGTAATTGATGATTTTATGTTCAAAAATATGTAGCAAAACTTTGTGTACTGTATTTCTTAAATTTAAAATATTTGTTTTCTTGTATGACCTTTGTCAATTTTTAGTAGTAAAATAGTCCTATTTAAATTTAGATTTAATATTTCTAGTCTAGTAGTACTTATAGTTGTCCCCTAAAATAGTTTGAAACTCCAAATTTCTAATTTTTATAGCAATATTTCCATTCACTAAAAGACAGATTTTGCGATTAAATGCCAGATTTCTTAGTCACGTAGTTGTTGTAATCACCTACCAAAGCCCCAAGCACACCATATTCATATCTCACTCCAAAAGTATATTTGGATTTGGTTTGGCCTTATTTGTGTTCTTGGAGTTCAACCACTGTGACCCCACAAGAATCCAAAGTCAAATGTTTAGTATTTTATTATTAATTCAATATTTTTATTTATGTATATTTTATTAGCCTAGTTGTACTAAACTTTGCTATTTTGCAGATTCCACAAAAATTCAACCTCAGCTCATGTTAAGTAAAGAAAATAATATAATAATATTAGTTTCCACCATTACCTTAGTTTTATAGCTTTAGTTTTAATTGAGCAGTCACTGTTTACACCTATTTAATTTATCTTTAAATTTTATTTGGAAGACAGTTTCAATTCCAAAATGGTAGGCTAAAACTTTAATTGGGGATATGTAATAAAAACTTAGAAATCACAACTTCTGTGCACTAAACTTAAATGGACAAATTTATCTAGATGGGTTATTTTTCCATTTATGGCCAAAAATATCTATATATCTATAGTTTATGACCATTTAACATGTTTATATACTATGGCTATATTAAGTACATATTTGAAATAAAAAGCCTAATTATGTGGATTGTCAAACTATGCCTTTTGTCATAAAAAACACCTAGGATACTCAAACAACTCATATGACAAAGTTAATATTTCAAATATGTGTTTATATATATTTCTATCCAATAATGGATAGGCAATTGTGTAGTGGCAGAGTGGTGGGGACTGTACGCCGAATAACCCACGTCAGCGGCGGGGCACGGTTCGAACATGTCTACTGCCCAATTGCCTTTTTATTTTTCTTTAAACCAAACGACGTCGTTTCATATCAAACCTGACACACTTGATATGACCCTGACTAGTGAAAGTTTATTTTTAAATAAAGAATGACTCTGCGGTCTTAAATGCCAAATGTTTTTCAAATGCACAAAAGTTGTGGGATCTAGTGTTGATTTGCATATTCCCAATTCCTTTAAATCATTTCCCCTAGTTAATTAATATTTCCTGTTTTATAATAGTTTTGTTTAAATATCTGTATTATTTTCATCTTTTGTTATTATTAAATTTAAAAAGTTTATCTCACAAAAATTTAGCTTTTATTTATTTTTCTTCCTTTTCTTACTAGTATGTTAGTTAATTTATTTTGCACTGTAAAAATCTTTACCATAAACTGTTAAAAAATAGCTTTAATTATTTTCATTACAAAAATATAAAAATTAGTAGTTTAGTAAAACCCCACAAAAAATCCATCATCTTTTATTTTCTTTTTTAGTGACAAAATAGTTATCTGCTTAACTTTATAAAATTTTATTCTGTTCCCTGTGGGTTCGACCTGGACTTCCAGAACTTTATTACTTGTACGATCACCTACACTTGGGTGTGATAAGAAAACGCGTCAATAGGATGTCGTCATGCAGCACAAGTCTGAAGCCTTTGAAAAGTTCAAAGAGTTTAGGGCTGAAGTGGAGAAGCAATTGGGCTCACATATCAAGGCCATTTGATCTGATCGAGGTGGCGAGTACCTCTCTAATGAGTTTATTGATCACCTCGTACAGAATGGGATTCTGTCACAGTTGACTGCACCTGGCACGCCTCAACAGAATGGTGTAGCGGAGAGAAGGAACCGGACTCTTTTAGACATGACTAGGTCAATGATGAGTTATTCAGAGTTTCCATTATTCCTTTGGGGTTATGCTTTGGAAACCGCTGCATACATACTAAATCTAGTACCAAGCAAATCTAATCCCAGGACACCACGGGAGATGTGGATTGGGCGCAAGCCTTCTTTGCAACATCTCCGGATATGGGGGTGTCAGGCACATGTGCTGAAAGAAAAGATGAGCAAGTTGGATTCTAGATCAGAAGTATGTTATTTTGTAGGGTATCCAAAGGGTACTTATGGATGGTATTTTTACGATCCAAGAGAACAGAAAGTGTTTGTTAGTACAAATGCTATTTTCTTAGATGATGATTATATCATGAACCATAAACCTAAGGGAAGGATAGATCTGAGAGAAATAGAAGGAGAGCCCTCAGTCCAACCCGCAGTTAATAATGATGTAAATCAAGAAAATACCACTTCTTCACCCATTTTCGCACCAGTGCCTCGTTGTAGTGGGAGGATTATCAGCCAGCCTGATAGATACATGTTCTTAGGAGAAGTTTTTGAAGCTGTCTCCATAGAATCTAAATCTGATCCTGCAACATATGAAGATGCAATGGCTGATGTTGATTCAGATCATTGGGTTAAAGCTATGAAGGCTGAATTAGAATCTATGAAGGCTGAATTAGAATCTATGAAGGCTTAATCTTGAAACGGTTATGAACACAGACTGTGGATATGACTGCTTTGACTTACCGATCAGTGAGGTCTATAGAAGATCAACACCTGGGTATCTTGGGTATGTCATATTCATAGTTGTGAACATATATTGTCAAGACAGAAACTACCCTCTGTTTCAGAGTAAGCATTCCCTTGAGAATGTCACCAAGTCGATTACTGAGTACTGCAGTCTTGTTGCTAAGAGTTATCAACATGTTTGGTAATCATGAGAGGTGAATAGGACTCAAGGAATACAAGAAGTAATCATGATTCAGGTTGATAGTAACAGTTATCCGACTACCTGAATATGATTACGAATGCTGAAGGTAGAGGGACATTAGTACAACATACAAGTCTAGTTATCGCTTCGGATATGTTCTTTTGCGTTGGAGTTCAGTTATCGTTTTATAGTGGAGTAAACGTTAACTGACCAGTTAGTTAGTTTGCTGATCAAAGAGTTTGGTCACGTTAATTAACAAACTGGTCTGAGCCAAAAATAAAGAGCCTAGGAGGTCCCACTCTTAGCTCCGCCAGGATACTTGGAAAGACACATGAAGAAGTTGTCAAGACAAGTTCGATCGATTGAAGTATGTTCGATCGATTGAAGTCTTGGCAGTCTCGATCGATCGAGAATGGTTCGATCGATCGAAGATCTTCGATCGCTCAAAGTCTAGGTCGATTCTGGAAATTTATAAATAGGGCAGCTGCGTTCTGGAAAAAGAGTTCGTCGTTTTAGAACGTCAGAAGCTGCAGAAACTGTTTTTAGAGCCCCAAACCTTATTTTTCCTCTCTATTAGAGATCTCACCATCTCTAGTCTCTTCGGCAAGCATCCGCAAGAGATATAAGGGTGAAGACAACCTAGTGGAGGCTGCTGCATCACCAAGGAAGAAGAAGAAAATCAGAATTGGGTTCAAGACACTAAGGTATAACTCTATTCCCCTCTTGTGCGCATCTATGGAATTAACGAGTAGTAGATCCTGGGCTAACATTAAGTTTTTATAACTTGACTTTTCCGCTGCGCGTTTAAACTTTTAACTTAAACCGGTTTTTTCCATCAGTGGGGGCAATAATATTGCAAGTGGATGCTATTTTAAGGGTTTATTTATATAAATTTGCAATTTTCTACTATGAGGATGATGTTTTTGGCTTACATGACTTACCAATGAACTGTTTATCACTATTCTGTATGTCCAGATCAATGTTGGTTAGTTGGGGGTGTTTAATTTATCAATTTTATGATCTTGTAGAATTTTAGAGTTCGATCGATCGACCATTTCTCGATCGATCGAGATCATCAGAACCTCGAGCGCTTCAGCAGGGCTCAATCGATCGAAGGTTCGATTGATCGAACCATCTCGAGCGATCGAAACCTGTTTTTAAATGAGGCGTCGTTCAGTATCTTCTTCAGTCTATCTTCTTCTCCCTTCCTCGAGCGATTGAAGACAGACAACGTCTCCTGCGCGATTTTGGACCCCCCATATACACCAGCATCAATTGAGGAGCAACTGGGCACTCTGATCGTCATCATCATCACCCTCATCCTCTACTCGGCACGTCTCTCGAGGTTAGGCCCCGAGACCCCCTCGTTGTTCTTTTCATTTCAAATTCGTGTGGGGGTGCCCCCCATTGGTTATTTTAATCTTTTTCTTCATTGTCTTGTTATATTTTTTGTTTGCGGGTCTTTTCCGTTCTCATCGCTCGAAACTGCCAATTCGCTGTGTTCGATCGATCGAACTGGTTTCGAGCGATCGAACATAGCATCCTTTCAATCGATCGAACATGTCTCGAGGGATCGAACCTGCAATGTTCTCGATCGATCGAACATGCTTCGATCGATCGAAGTGTGACAGTTTCATTTTCATTTCTGGTTTCCCTATTTTAATGTTTCTATGTTTGTTTCTTTTGTTTCAGGGCTACACAATGAACCATATCACCGGGTATCACAAGCTCAAGCCATTTGACCTAACCATACACGACCTATATCCGATCACGGGTTCAGAAATGACGAAGACCGGGTATGGTTCACCAGATATTTCCAGTCGCGTAAGGTCATGCTCGAGCGACCTCTCGAGACAACATGGCTGGCTACTCCTTGGTATCGAGCCCGTCTACGTGCTATGCTGCAATGGTACACGCTCCTCTCCCAGCCTAAGCACGTTAATCTGTCCTGGATCCGGGAGGCGTGTACGACGATGATCAGGGATCCAGTTGCTCTGTTCACACTCCGCTCATTCTTCCGTGGCCGGGAGATAGTTTTTAGCCCGGCCACTGTCTCTACTGCTCTTGGAGTACCCGAGGTACCTGATTGTGTTTGTCCGCATAGCCCCGACACACCGCTGCTCTCCCCGACTATTATTATCAGAGAGATCACTGGGGGTGCTCTTCCGGGCTGGGATGGCGAGGCTCTTATTCCTGACTTCTACCTCACAGATTATTATCATATGCTGCTCCTCGCCCTTAGCAATTGCCTCTTAGTGACATCTTATCCGGAGAAGATTGCAGCTTGGTACGCCCGCGTGTTATATGCGATCGGGACACGGCAGCCTGTCTGTTTGCCTCGCCTCTACATTGATTTCATGAGGCACCCTACTCGATACGTTCAGGCTAAGAAGCACCTGAAGGGTGCTTGGGCCATTCACAGGGTTATTGAGCAGGCGGGTCTACTTCCATTGGCGAGTGATGTGAGTGCCCAGTCTCATAGCCGTTTTAGCGAGACTGCTTCCCGCCGGTCTGAGGAGAAAAAGAGAAAGAGGTGTGGTAAAGGCAAGGCGAAGGTTGGCGAGAAGAGGAGGAGAGGAGGAGGCACCGACACGGAGGGTGCTGCTTCTGGGACGCCCACAGAGGCTGAGGAGCATGATTCTGAGGAGGAGACGGATCCTATCAAGGAGGTTGCCAGATTTAAGCTGAGACAGAGATCTCAGGCTCGTACCCAGGGAGAGTCTTCTTCTGCGCCTCTCCCGACTATTCATGAGTTGCTATTGGAGGAGAGAGAGGCCAGGATTAGACTTGAGGGTAAGGTTGATCAGATGACGACTCTGCTGGAGGCGATCGTGATACAAATCGGAGTTGACCAGGCAGTTCATGCAGCTTCTGCACCACCACCCAGCGAGCCACCTACAGTTGCTCCTGCCGTTTCCACCGACCCACCTACCACTGCTGTAGTTCCACCATCCACCACCGGTCCATCATCTGCCGCTCCACCTTCCCAGATTGATCCTACAGCTTCTACATCATCGGCGACACCGTCTGGTACGGAGATACCACTTCTACCTCCTCTTGTTGTGGCCGACACACCCTTATCTATTCCAGCTGCCACGATAGTGAGTGACCCAGTGGCACCGACTGTTGCTGAGGGTGGCGGTGGGGATGCTCCTGATGTTTTTATTGAGATATTATCGGACGTAGCCGATGATGTCTAGTTTCTGGGGGATCGGTGTTTTTGATTGTTTTTGGTTATTGGGTTGTTTAGATATTTTGGTCATTGTGGTTGGATTTGGATGTGTTGGTTGGTTGTTGGATATATTTTTGGATACTGTTGGGATATTTTGTATTATTGGATGCTTTGTATATTTGGTATTTTAGTTGCATGGTGCATATTATCACTGTTCTGTTCTTTCATTTTTTGTATTTCCAGTCATTAGTTCCATTTTATGCATGGATCATATGCTCTATATTTCATATTCTTTTGATCTCTGCTGCTTGGAGTTTGTATGCTTTCTGTATAGGTTGTTACACTTGCCATTCTTATGATGATATATATCAGGTGATATCTCTCTATCTATTTTTGAAAATCGCCTGCTGAGGACATTATGATTTTCAATTGGGGGTGGGATGTAGATAGATAATCACCTATGCACATTAGTTCGTAGCAATCTGGACCATTCTATCTATTGCATATGTCATACAACTTCTATTAGAAACTAAAGTAAATTACAAAAATTTCACATTCAACAACTTTGCAAAATTTTCAATCAATTAAGTAAGTTTTTGAATTAAATTGGTAGAATAATTTTGAATATTCACTCCTATTTAGCTGTTGTCGAGCAATGACATAACCATTTTATTCTCATCCTTTTATGAATTAAGTTCACGCGTTTTTCTAGTTTCTCTAGGATGAATGCATATGTTGATCATTCTTGTATCCAAATCATTTACACGTGTTAATAGCTATGCAGAAAATTTAAAATAAGAGTTAATACGACTTTCGTACTTTAAAGAATGAAGTAGTGAAAACTAGTTACCCTTAGTAAGCTTTTGAATCAAATCTTCAAGTCTGAGGGAATTATCACATTAAAACTCGAATTGTTTTTCTTGAATATGCCGATTAAATTCGTTGAATAGTCTCTAATTCTTTCATTTTGGCTTCTTAGTAGAGGAGAACGTTCAGGATTTATCAACTAAACTCAATGAACTTGTAAGTGTTAAAAATTAAGAAGTTGAGAAAATGATTTAAGCCATCGTATTTGCCCCTTGTTTTCTCCATTTACCTATATCGATATCTCTGAATATGCATTGTTCTTAACCCCACACCTAATAAATAATGCCAAATCAATTATGAAATTCTAAATCCCTAATCGTATACTTTGACCTCAATATACTCCATTGCACACCCAATGTGATTAAATTGTTGAAGTATGAGGAAGGAATAGTGGTGGGAAGGGCTGTATATGTAAAAAAAAAATGATGATATATATTTATATGTATGGAGAGAATGGTTGGAATAAAGTGAAGAAATTACTGAACACAGCCACATGCTGAAAATGTGCAATTTCTCACCCCTTTAATTTCTACCCTACTAAATAAAAATCGAAAAGTCAAAGCCTTAATGATTCTCAACAACTTAGTTTAAACATGAACGTGTAAGTTGAGTTATCCGCGGTATTTCGCTCCTCTAGTAAGTGGTATTCCTTTCATGAGACTATACATTCTAAATGTTCGTCTTTTATAGAGTCGAGTATGAAAGCATTAGTATCCGAAAAATCATTCCTATCAAAGCTTTCATACCATGAGCGATCATTATTAGCCAAGTTTCTGTGGGATGTTCATTTTTTAGTGTAATAACTATGTGAGGATTGAGTTGAAACTACAAGTTCTGAGAGTATGATAGTCTAAATAACTCTAAATAAAGTTCGATGTATAGCTGTTAATTTCACACACACACACGGATGCAGGGATGTGATGCGTATGTTGTTTTTATCTTGGTGACATGAGGAACATGTGCATTTCTTTCATGGTTTGAATGAGGATGATATGTTTTATAGAGCTAAATCAATAGTTTAATAAAAGGGGAATGTTTAAAAAAATTTCTATATCTTTTTGAGCTTAAAATCAGAGAATTTTGTGGGTACATTCACTGCAAACCCTCATGAGACAACACTCGTCCACTAGGGAGAACCTAGGGGTTTAACGGCTTGTTGCATTTGCTAAATGCAACCGCGATTCCTGCGAAAGTGAGTTAGGTAGTTTCTTTCGTGTTATTTTAGTTTAGTTAATCTGGGTCTAGTTTATTTTAATTTTTCTGTTATAGTTGTAGTTTAGCTTGTTTTTATTTTCGCTCTATTGCTAGGGACTAGCAAATCGCTAGTTGGGGGTTGTGACAAGCGGGGGTATTTGTAAAATACAACCGCGCTAAAAGTAGAAAATGTGCTAAATTATTTCACAACTCTTTCATTTATCTGCAATTTGAATTACAATGCTAGTTTGTACACAATTTGATTAAACTATGATAAGTTGTTTGTTTTAGCTGTAGTTTGTGCAGATTACTGTTGCTGTGTAAAGAATTAGATGAGAACGATAAAAGGAAGTGCTGAATTTTAATGAAGACAAGTAAAGGATGAAAAGCAAACTTCGATCGATTGAAGACCATTCGATCAATCGAAGGTTCGATCGATCGAGAGAAGATCAAGCGCTCGAAGACCCCAGAAGTTCGATCGATCAAAAGATGTTCGATTGATCGAGCATGGCTTTTATCAGATTTTACGCGCACGCAGCAGAAGTGGGATTTAACCCTAGCATTAGGTCTGAAGTATATATACTCGTATTGTATACGTCCATAAGGACGCCCACTTTCATTTTCATCAGTTTATAGAAAGTAGAGAGCTTCACTTTGTTTATTTTGTAGGTTTTCATCAAGGATACACATTGTTTAGTTTGGATTTCCCTTAGTTCAATACAAGTTTTCATTTCCAGGTTACTTTGTTTTTGTTCTGCACTTAATTTATAGTATTATATCTTGTTATCCAGTAGTCTTGCATGTTAGTTATAGTTATACAATTAATTTTCATAGATTCATTGCAAAAATCACAAACAAACACACCCTTAATGGAACTTTTCGTAAAAAACGAATCGGAGACACTCCAGACGATGTCTGAGTAGTCCTCAGGTTGGGAGATCATGATGAAACCGTGATCTCAAGCCTCTGCCATGTAGCAGTATAATTTCTGTGCTTGATCGATCGAAACAGAGATACAGTCGAGCGATCGAAGTCAGTTCGATCGATCGAGGGATGAAGATATTCGATCGATCAAAAGCGCGTCGATCGATCGAACTCTCTGATTCTTGAGGACATTCTATGCAGTATTCCTAGACTTTCTGCTTTACTGGATTGTTATCAAATTGTCCCCAAACGCTCAGTTTGTCAAAACAGTCTGTGAACTTTAAGCCTTGAGGCATTTTTCTTCAATATATTTTGCAAACCACCCTCAATGCTAATACCATTGTAGGTGAGAGTCAAAAATATTGTTTTAAACCGCTTTTATGTATTTCAAACTTAATTGTGATGATATGGTCCCGGTCATGAAAGGACTATAGATTCTTTATCCTAAGAGAAATACGGAATACCGTGGAGAGTGTGCTCCATTGAGCTTCAATGCAACTGCATGGTAGATGGCTAGGTCGCGGTGGATTCGTGTAATCCCAACATTCCTTTTTAGTAAGAAAAACACATTTTAAATCATTGCTTTAATTAATTAGTTTAGTTTAGTTTAATTGTTTTATCTTTAGTAGTTGATAAATTATGGAACTTTGTGTTCTACACTCTTTTTAAAATATTGATTTTTATTTTCTTGTTTGAGATTAATCTAAGTAATTAGTTTAACACCTTCCCTGTGGGATCGACCTGGACTTAACCAGACTACTACTTGCACGATTACTTACACTTGGGTATAGCACACAAGCGCATAGAAGAATAATTCTCGTGTCAAGTTTTTGGCACCGTTGCCGGGGAAGGTGACAAGCTAACTCTTCGATTACCTCAATCTGTTCTTACATTTTTCTGTTTTTCTTTTTCTTTCGTTCTTTAGATTAAAAATTACTTAGGGTCTTTCCCTTTATGTCCGATAATTCCATCGAAGAAATTTACGGAAACCTATTCTATTTATCCAATTCATCTAGTTCTATTAACCCCATAGTTACACCTAACGATTCAATGGCGGATAATCAAAGTGAAAACGGTGACAATGTGGTTGTACCAATCGACGATTCACTTCGTCCTTTATGCGATCTCATGACACCTGAACACGCGCCTACGCCTTCTTGTATCCTCATTCCACCCCATGCAGGCGAATTTCAATTTTGCAATGGAATGATTCAACTCCTTCCTACGCCTTCTTGTATCCTCATTCCACCTCATGCAGGCGAATTTCAATTTCGCAATGGAATGATTCAACTCCTTCCTAGCTTTCAGTAGTACTGGTCAATAAAAGCAACGGGAAGTGGAGGATGTGTGTAGACTTCACCGATCTGAACAAAACTTGCCCCAAGGACTGCTATCCACTCCCCCGGATAGATCTCCTTGTGGACTCCATAGCCGGTCATTCGCTCCTCTCGTTTATGGATGCCTACTCCGGGTACAATCAGATTAGCATGTACCCCGGGGACGAAGAAAAAACCTCGTTCATCACGGATCAGGGGACCTACTGCTACAAAGTCATGACGTTCGACCTCAAAAACGCCAGGGCAACCTATCAGCGTCTGGTCAATCACATGTTTAAGGACTTGATCAGGAAATCCATGGAGGTCTACGTTGACGATTTGCTGGTTAAAAGCCGAGACGAGTCTGATCATCTTGAGCATTTAGCCGGGGTCTTCAACATTTTGAGAAAGTTCGGGATGAGGTTGAACCTGGCCAAGTGCACATTTGGCGTCTCATCCGGGAAGTTCCTTGGGCACCTAGTCAGCAGGTGGGGGATTGAGGCGAACCCCGAAAAAATTCAAGCCATCATAAACATGCGGTCACCCAGGTCAACCAAAGAGGTATAGAGTTTGACCGAGCGGGTGGTTGCATTAAATAGATTTGTGTCCTGAGCTACCGACTGGTGTCTGCCATTCTTCAAGATCCTTCGTAAAGCTTTTTAGTGGTCAGAAGAGTGCGAGGAAGCGTTCCAAGAACTCAAGAAGCACTTGGCATCGCTCCCTCTACTCTCAACGCCCGCGTCGGGCGAAGAATTGTTCTTATACTTAGCGGTGTCACGCTCGGCGGTCAGCTTGGCGCTCATTTACGAAGAGCATGGGATACAATTCCCGGTCTATTACACAAGCCGGGCACTTCAAGGCACAGAAAGTAGATACTCCCGCATTGAAAAGCTCGCCTTCGCCCTCATCACTTCAGCCCAGAGACTTCGCCCGTATTTCTAGGCCCACATCATCGTGGTCCTTACAGATCAGCCCCTCCGTAATATCTTGAGTAAGCCTGAAACGTCCGGGAGGCTCGTCAAATGGGCCTTGGAGTTAGAGGAATTTGAAGTGGTCTACAGACCCCGCACAGCAATCAAGGGACAAGCAATGGCAGACTTCATTGTTGAATTCACATACTAAGAAGACCCAGTTGAAGAAATCGCCCCACTGACCTTACTGCCTGGGCTACAGCCAGATATCCTGACCTGGGTACTTTACGTGGATGGTTCTTCCAAAAAACAAGGTAGCGGAGCAGGGATCATCTTAACCACGCCCCATGGGATCCAGCTCGAGTATGCGCTCAGGTTCAAATTCAAAGCCTCCAATAACGAGGCCAAATACGAAGCCTTGTTGGTCGGATTACAAATGGCAACCTCAATGGGCGCACTACAAATTCAAGGTTACAGCGACTCCCAGCTCGTGGTGAATCAAGTCAACCAAGGGTATGAGGCTCGAGAGCATAATATGGTAGCTTATCTAGCCCTTGTCCGAGCAGTTTCAAAGAAGCTTTAGGGGTTCTCTGTCACGCAGATACCTAGGGAGGAAAACACTAGGGCCGACCGGTTAGACCGCCTCGCTTCATCTTCTGAGTCAGATTTGCCCGAGATAAGGATAGAATACCTACCCGAGCCAAGTGTGTTCAACTCAGAATGCATGGAGGTCGAACCGGCCACCCTAGAACCTAGCTGGATGGACCCAATCATCGAATATCTTGCAACATGCGTGTTACCAGACGGAAAGGAAGAAGCCCGCCGGGTTAAATACCGAGCGGCAAGGTACCTCATCATTAACGGCATCCTCTACAAAAGGGGATTTTCTGTACCGTACCTCCACTGTGTCCATCCTACACAGGTCCAAGAAATACTATACGAAATCCATGAAGGGGTATGTGGGAACCACATCGGAGGCCGGGCACTCTCACGCAAAGCCCTGCTGCAAGGTTACTATTAGCCGACCATGGCCAAAGACTCTCAAGAGTACGTCAAGAGGTGTGATACGTGCCAAAGATTTTTTTCCCATGATCAACCGTCCGGGAGAACTTCAAATGCCAATCTTTAGCCCCTGGACGTTCTCTCAGTGGGGCATTGACATTGTCGGTCCCCTACCGACGAGAAAGAGACAGGTTAAGTTCGCTGTCATAGCCGTGGATTACTTCACCAAATTAGCAGAGGCCGAGCCCTTGGCAACAATCACCGAGAAGAAAATGGAAAACTTCGTGGAGAGGAATATCCTCAGCAGGTTCGGCATCCCCCGGGTTCTGGTTAGTGACAACTGTAGTGTCGCGCCCGCGCTCTCGGAGCGGGCCAGGCCGGTCGGTGTGTGGGCCCGGCTTCTTTTTTAAAGTGGGTGAAATGCAACGAATTTTATTGGGAGTGGTGAAAAGAGTATTGTAGGGCCTATTTAAATGTTCAGAGTCGCCACCTAACATTTTGGGTGTTAGGACCCCTGCAAAGACAATTAAAGTAATTCATCTTTGACTCTTGAAAACAGTTTTGAGAAAAGTGGGCCCTTTAAATGTGTGACTCTTGATAGCCATGCAAAAACCAGAGATCTTTTAAAATATGGGTTCGGGGACTCGATTATGTCGAGGTAAGGTGTTAGGCACCCTCGAACATCCGTGCAAACACGGTTGCCAGTTCTAGAGATTTTCATGACAATGGGGCATAAGTGAGAGATAATAGAGTGTGAGGATGTACAAGAAAATAAAAAAAAATGTGGTTATGGCCGCACCCAAGTGAGGGATTGCATACGTATCTCAAGTCGAGAATCAGGCCGTACGTAGTTCTGTGCTTTGTACATGCGTGTGTGTGCGCGTGTGTGTGCAAGTGTTTTAAAAAAGTTGGTCGATCTAGACCGTGTAAGTGTGAAGTAGTATTTTGAGCAAAGATGGTGTAGCTAGGAACTTTAACCTGTACGGTGTAGTCCTAGGCTTTAACCTTTGAAGTAGTGAGTTTTGAAAAGTGATTTGAGTGAAAAATGGTGTAGTTAAGAATTTTGGAAAGTGATTGAGATTGAAATGAGTTTGTGTAAGTGAGTGGAGAGTGAAGTATATATATATATATATATATTTTTTTTTGATTTTTTGTGCCGGAAGTAAGGGTCGGTGCCCAAAAGAAAGGAAAGAGAGATTTTTTTGTATTTTTATTTTTATGCCGAAAAGTAAGGGTCGGTGCCCAAAACAAAGAAAAGAGATTTTTTTTTTGTATTTTTGATTTTTTATGCCGGAAGTAAGGGTCGATGCCCATGAGTAGCCGTGGAATGATGAGTGAGTTCATAGATTTGTCATAGTAATACGTATTTACAATATATATATATATATATATAAGTAAAGCGATACAGGCAGATGGACCAATCAGAATGGATTTACAGGGAAGCTATACTACTGAAAAAGAAAATAGAGAAAGAAAAAGAAAGGCGGAATATCCGACCATAAGAGAAAATAAAAGAGAATGAAAAAGAAAGGCGAAATATCCGACCATAAGAGAAAATAAAGAAAAATAAAAAGAGAGGCGGAATATCCGACCATAAGAGAAAATAGAAGAGAAAGAGAAAGAAAGGCGGAATATCCGACCATGAGAGAATTAAAAAAAAAAAAAAAACCTGAGTTATTAGAGGAACTCAAGAAATCGGCAAGAATGTTGATGGTAAGGAACTGGGATGTTGGGCAATGATTTGAGGCGGTACTATGACGGTTGGATGGCAACAGACGATGGTGGTGGTACAGTGGCTGTGAGGTATGGTGATGAGAATTGTGATGATATGGCAGCTAGGTGGAGGGTGGTGATTGTAGTGGTGGTCTTGATGGTGGTGGTTGGAGTAGTGGTGGAGAAAATGAAAACTCTTTTTTGTTGGTGGTTCTTTCTATGAAGTGAAGGGGATGAAGGGGAAGGTGAGGGAGATGGAGGTTAAGATGAGGGAGATGTATGTAGAGAAAGCTCTTTTTTTTTCTTCCCCAAATTGGCTTGCATTGGTCTCTATTTATAGGCCAAGCAAGATTTTTATTTCTTTTTTTTTTATTATTTTTAAAACTCTCCACTAAAATAAAAAAAAACCCACACATTTTGTTTTTTTAAGTAAAAGAAACAAATTACTTGCATTTTTTTATGGAATAGTAAAAATCCACCAAGTTTTGTTTATTGAAAAGAAAAAACTCCACCTCTTTTTTTCTTTTTTTTTTGCTAAAAGAAAGGATCCCAATATCTTTGTGTTTTGTCTCCCCTTTTTTTTTACTACAAGAGGAAATCCCAACATCTATTTTTCCCTTTTTATAAAAAATCTACCTAGCTTGGTGAAAAGAAAAAGAAGTAAAAAAAAACAACATTTTTTCTTTTTTTTTTTTTTTGAGGTTGGGTAAAAAAATGTAAAAAAAGTAAATATAGCTGCCCCTCTTTGTCATGCTTTGCGAAGCAAATCGTGACAAAGACAGAAGACACCACATTTTTGCCGCATTCTTTTCTGATTTTTTTATTATAGAGAAATGGTGTAGTTAGGGACTTCGGCCTGTACGACGTTGTTCCAAACTGTAACCATGGAAGTGAGATAGGATATGGTGTGGCAGAGAAGTGAACTCCTTTGGGGGTTGAGAGCATTACCAGAATGGGTGAACGACTTCACTGGGGATTCATGTGAGAATCGAATAGAAAATAGATGGTGTAGTTGAGAAGTGCATAATCGCGTAATCTCAAACTTTAATCAAGAATATAGTAAAGTAAGGGTATGGTCGAGCTCTTAGAGCTGCCTACGTATCTCCCGTCGGGAGAATCAGACCGTGCGTAGTTTGTGAGCCTGGTGGTGCCATGTTAGGATGGTGAAGAGCAAAATGCCACGTTAGGGCGTGATTGCAGTGGATACAACAGGCAAAATGCGATACGCGTGATTGCAGTGAGGATATGGGAGAGCGAAATGCCACGTGGGGCGTGATCGGTGTGAGATAGGAGAGTAACGTGATTGTTGTAGGATATAGACTGGCAAAATGCAATATGCGTGATTGTCGTAGAGAGGTGAGGACAGTAAAAATGCAATGCGTGTGATTGCTATAGAGCGTGGGATAGTAAGAGAAATACCTGACGCCAAATGATATGAACATGACGCCACTTGACGGATTTATACTTGATGCTAAGGCTGATGCTGAATGAGATGGGCAGGATGTCACTTGACGGACTCACTCCTGATGACAAGTTATATGCGTGGGACGCCATTTGAGGGACCCTTGGGGATTCGTCTATCTTGAGTTTTGACTTTTCCTTAGAAGACAAAGTGCATGTGTGCTCTACTTGTATGTTAGTGATTGACATGCTAGTTTACTGAATAGAAAGTTATTTGAGAGTTTTGAGTAAACCTGGACGGAACCCACCGCACCAACCAGATATCACAGTTATTAATTCTGCCCCAAGCTTTATTCAAGACAGAGTAAATCATCTTCTCATGGGTGTAGGGGTCGGATTCTGCATCCTGAGATGAAATCCCTATTGAGATTTTTTTTTTTTTTTTTTTTTTTTTTTTTGCACATTTTTACCCTTAGCGCCCTTCCAGGTTTTCGTCAAGTCCGGCTCTGTCATTGTTGCACGTCGGCGCCCTTTCAGGTTTTCACCGCGTCGACAGTTTTGTTTCTTGCCATAGCCTACGTTTTTACTCACAGCGCCCTTTCGGGTTTTCACTGCGCCCTTTGGTCTATGCTTTTCTTTATTTATTCTCGAGTATGCAATGTTGCAGAGGGATGAAGCTAGCGATGTGTTTCGTCAAAGTGACGAATGCCGAACAGTGTAGAGATTTAATAAGGGCTGTCAGCCAAACCTGTATGCTTAACTTTTTGATCAATCTGAGAGGACTTTGGTGGGTTGTAATGAAGGTCAGGGTGATGGCTGAGAAAGAAGGAGTAGCATGAAGGCTCAAAGTTATGATGATTTTTTCCTTTTTTTTTCTCGGGTTTTGGCTTTTGTGACCATCTTTTATTCTCCCTGGGGGGATTTTTGCAACCTTTATGTAGGTCGGCTCTTTTTTTTGTTTTTTTTTTGTTCTTTTTTTTTTGTTTTTTTTTTGATAGCTTTTTTTTTAACCACAGGAATATGTCCCAAGTATAGGAGTTGGTCGTTTTAAAGGAAATAAAATGAAATCAGATAAAAGGCTCAAAGCAGCGAATAAAGGAAAATTTTATTTGATATGTATGGGTAGCAGAAATGAAGGCCTCTCTTCATCTTGATCAAAACGTAAAGTATACAAGTTCGACATTCAAGCATAGAATCTTTTTATAGAATCAGAATTGATCGGCTCTGGAAAAACATCACCATCCATTTCGGTGAGTATTAGAGCTCCTCCTGATAATGCCTTCTTGACGATGAACGGGCCCTCCCAGTTGGGAGCGAACTTCCCTTGCGCTTCTTCTTGGTAGGGGAAAATCTTTTTCAGTACCAAGTCGCCTTCTTTGAATTGTCGAGGCCTAACTTTTTTGTTGTAGGCTCTGGCGATCCTCTTCTGATAACATTGACCATGACACAAAGCAGTGAAGCGCTTTTCGTCGATTAGGCATAATTGTTTATGTCTTTCTCGGACCCATTCCGCTTCTTCGAGTTCAGCTTCCATGAGAATCCTCAGTGATGGGATCTCTACCTCGACCGGAAGGACCGCTTCCGTCCCGTATACTAGGGAATAGGGGGTTGCGTCAGTTGAAGTCCGAACAGAGGTGCGATAAGCCATGAGGGCTAGTGGTAGCAGATCGTGCCAGTCTTTGTAATTGGCTGACATTTTTTGGATGATCGTTTTGATGTTCTTATTGGCGGCTTCGACTGCCCCATTCATCTTAGGCCGGTAAGGGGCGGAATGTCTATGAGTGATCTGAAACTGCTGGCAGAGGTCGGTCATCATGTCGTTGTTGAGGTTTCTGGCATTGTCCGAGATGAGGGATTCTGGGAGGCCGTATCGACATACGATGTTCCTCTTGACGAACCTGGCGACAACCTCCTTGGTTACTCTAGCATAGGATTCTGCTTCGTCCCATTTTGTGAAATAATCGATGGCCACTAGAATGAAACGGTGTCCATTGTATGCCTTTGGGGTGATGGGTCCGATGACATCCATTCCCCACATAGAAAAAGGCCATGGGGTAGTCATGGGATGTAGATCCTTTGGCGGCGCATGAATCTGATCTGCATGAATTTGACATTGGCGGCATTTCCTTACGAATTTGGCACAATCATGCTCCATGGTTAACCAGAAATAACCGGTTCTCATTATTTTTTTGGCAAGCATGAGGCCGCTCATGTGTGGGCCGCAGATTCCACCGTGTACTTTCTCCATTAAGTAATTGGCCTCTGATGCCGGCACACACGTGAGTAGTCCCAAGTGATGGCTCCTTTTGAAAAGGGTCTTGCCGCTGAGAAAGAATTGTGAAGAGAGCTTCCGGAGGGTGCGTCGTTCTCCCAAGTTAGCGGCTGGAGGGTACTCTTGGCGTTCCAAGAAGTTGACGATGTCGTAGTACCATGGCTTACCGTCTGCTTCTTCTTCAATCTGGTAGCAGTAAGCTGGTCTTGACTTTACATCGATCGTTAGAGGAGGAATTTCTTCCATGTTGGGGACTCTGATCATGGATGCTAAAGTTGCGAGGGCGTCAACAAAATTATTCTGATCTCGAGGAACGTGATTGAACTCAATGTAATCAAAGTATTTGCACAGGTCAACCAAACATCTTCTGTACGGGACGAGCTTGGCATCCCTTGTAGCGTATTCCTCGGTGGATTGCTTTATAACGAGTTCAGAATCACCGAATACTGCCATTCTACGTATGTCCATGTCTAGAGCCAGTCTTAGACCTAAGATGCAGGCTTCGTATTCTGAGACGTTATTGGTGGCGTTGAAACCCAGCTTGTTGCAAACGGGAAAATGCATTCCATCTCCTGATATCACAACTGCCCCTGCCCCAGCTCCTCTGCTATTTGAAGCTCCGTCAAAGTACATTCGCCATCCTTCGAAGTATTCGTCATCGTTCTTGCCGGTGGCAAACAGAATGGCCTCATCCGGGAAAGATGTATCCATCGGCTCGTAACTGTCGATTGGAGTTTCAGCGAGCTGATCGGTGATTGCCTGGCCCTTAACAGCCTTTTGGGTGACGTAGACGATGTCGAACTTAGTTAATAGCATCTGTCATTTCAAGATCTTTCCCGCCAATATCGGCATTTCAAAAATGTACTTGAGTGGATCCATTCTAGCGATTAGATACACAGTATAGCTGAGTAGATAATGTCGAAATCTAGTCATAGCCCAACCAAGGGCACAACAGGTTCGCTCTAACATGGAATAACGAGATTCACAGTCGGTGAACCTTTTGCTCAAATAATAGATGGCACGCTCTTTTCATCCAGACTCATCATGTTGGCCTAATACGCATCCCATCGAGTGATCGAGGACCGATAAATATAGAAGTAAAGGGCGTCCTGGTTCCGGTGGGACCAGTACGGGAGGGTTCAAAAGGTATTTCTTAATTGTGTTGAAAGCAGCTTGGCAATCCTCATTCCATGTCTTATCAGAGCCTTTGCGGAGCAATCTGAAGATCGGTTCGCACTTATCCGTAAGTTGTGAGATAAATCGACCGATGAAATTGATTCGTCCTAGGAACCCTCGTATTTCCTTCTCCGTTGTGGGGACATGCATTTCGGTAATGGCCTTGATTTTTCCAGGATCGATCTCGATGCCATGCCAACTGACCATGAATCCCAGGAGTTTACCCGATAGAACGCCGAAAGCGCATTTAGCCGGATTGAGCTTGAGCCTGTACTTCCTGAGGCGATCAAAGAGCTTTTTGAGATCAATGAGGTGTTCTGTCGTCTTTTGAGATTTTATGATCATGTCATCGACGTAGACCTCTAGCTCTTGATGCATCATATCATGAAAAAGTGTAGTCATAGCCCTTTGATACGTCGCCCCAGCGTTCTTTAAACCAAATGGCATGACTTGATAACAAAATGTTCCCCAGGGAGTGATGAAGGCCGTTTTCTCTCTGTCTTCCTCGTCTAGGAGAACTTGGTTGTAACCAGAAAATCCATCCATGAAAGAGTAGATTTCATTTTTGGCTGTATTATCAACCAAGATGTGAATGTTTGGTAGAGGGAAATCATCCATCGGGCTTGCTTTATTGAGATCTCTGTAGTCGACACAAACCCTGACCCGTCCGTCCTTCTTAGGCACTGGTACCACGTTTACGAGCCACGTTGGATAGTTAACGACCATGATGAAGTTGGCCTCAAACTGCTTGATCGCTTCTTCTTTCACCTTGAGACTCCATTCTGGCTTTAACTTTCTCAGCCTTTGCTTGATGGGCTTGTATTCCGGTTTGATGGCGAGTTTGTGCGTAACGATGTTTGTAGCTAGCCCAGGCATATCCTGATATGACCATGCGAAGACGTCTTGGTATTTCTTTAAGAATTGAAACAATTCTTCCTTATGTTCTTGTGACAGTTGATGTCCGATTTTCAATTCTCGAGGATTTTCGATGGTACCGACATTGATGGTATCAGTTTCTTCTAGATTAGGTCTTGGCCTGTCTTCGAGTTCTGAGATCATTTTTTCGAGCTCGTGGGGAATTTCTTCATCAGAATCAGAATCCTCTTCTATACCCATAAGATTAGAGTTTAATTCAGTATTAAAATTGTGCTGGGTCTTATCAAGTTGTGTGATACCTGGTGGATTAGTTGATTCAATCATTGGTTCCCTGAAATCAATTTTTGACAAGAAAAGAGAAGAAGAGATAAGTTTAGAGAGATTTGCATTTGAGACAAAGTGAACTAGCATTTCATTCAAAAGCATAAAAGATAGAAAGCCTTTACAAGTGACGGATCCATTTTTTTTTACTCGACCGGCTTAAGTCAAGTGAAAACTCTACATTTATTATCATTTTACCGAAATTCCCTGTTCTTGGGCAATAGGCGAAACTCCCAGTTGTTCAGTGTCTCGCCTGGCTCGGCTCGGCGAATGGTAGGTGAGGAAGTGGCCTCTTGACCGTCCATCATGAAGATCTCCTCTTCAAACAATGCTCGGATGCAACCCATTGGGACTGTGGAAGTCCAATCTGTGTCTCGGGCAGGCTGTGAGATTGAAATGTCTCCCTCTTGGACTTGGTCAGGGGCCATAACCTCTGTCGGGTGGGGAAAAGTCTCTCGTATATGGGGGTTGACCCCTTCAGTGACGAGGCAAGACTTTTGGCCCTTCCAGAATTTTTTTTTGTACCCGAGGCCACGGGTGTCGTTCTGAGTTGGTGGATTGACTGGCTCTATGCGCCCTTGGTTTAGTCTTCCTAAGCCCTTCCCTGGCTGATAGCCATTCGCCTTAAGCTGCCTGGCCATGCTGACATGAGCCTTGGAGTACGACGGCTTCCTCTCTACCTTTCCCTCTGGTGCATAGGTGGCACATGATAACTCTGAGATCTGGTATGTAGCAGGCTCAACCTTTCCACTTGCGCTGATGTGTGGGATTGAGGGTTCTCCGAATATTGCATATTCTTTTTCACCATGGACGATGATCAGAAATCCTTCGATCGCATATTTAACATTTTGGTGTAAAGTGGAAAGGACTGCCCCAGTCGAGTGGATCCATGGTCTGCCGAGGAGCATGCTGTAGGGGGCAGGGATGTCCAAGATTTGGAATATGACCTGGAATTCATAGGGTCCGATCTCGATTGGAAGGTCTATCAATCCGAGGGTTTCCTTGCGGGCTCCATCGAAACCTCGAACGATAGTGTTAGACCTTCTGATTCGTGTCTGATCGATGCCCATTCTCTCGATTGTGACCAAAGGGAAAACATTGACCGCAGATCCATTATCCACAAGCACTTGATTGAGTATCATGCCTGAGCATTTTACTGCGAGGTATAGGGCTTGGTTATGACCAGTCCCTTCGGGTCCAATCTCGTCATCTGAGAAAGAGATCATGTTGACGGCCGATATGTTACCCACGATTTCCGCAAGCTGGTCACTTGAAATACAGTTGGAGACATGAGCCTCGTTGAGTACTTTCAAGAGGGCATTACGGTGAGTCTCGGAGGTCAGTAGCAGAGACAATATTGAGATCTGAGCAGGGGATTTATTCAGCTGTTCGATAATCTTATACTCACTGCGCTTGAGCATTTTTAAGAACTCTTCTGCCTCCTTATCAGAGACAGGTTGCTTGATTGGACCTTCTGTTTGAATTTGCTCGGGTTTGTCGATGAACCTTCCAGACTTGGAGATCTCACCAATGTAATGGTCTGGGACCTGATACGTCCATGGTATGGCATGGGTGTCCTCTACTGACCGTTGAACGATGGGACGCGGGGCATAGAGAGCTACTGGGGTTGTTGGAGCAGCGATGACCTCGAGTATTGGTTTCACCAATGTGGAGGGTAGTCTGGTTACCTTTTCATTCATAGGAATAGGAGGGAGAGGGTATGCAAGCACAGAGATAGGCTTGGTTGCCTTTTGGATTTTCTGAGTGGGAGCAGTTGATGCTACCAAAGTCGGAAGAGGAGAACTTACTGGCGTAGGGTTCAGATCGAGGCCTGAAAGCTTCCCTTTAAGATGGTTCAGGGTCGGGCCTCCCACCCATCGAGGTTGCAGGTGATGGGCAACTACCATGGCAGATTCTTCACATTCCACTGTGACCACATTAATTGAAGGACCTGCGGTTACGTGTGGTGGAAGAGGGTTTTTAGCCACGTTGGCCTGTGGCTCTGCCTGTTTAAGAACTATTTTCCCCTCATCAATCAAATCTTGGATTCTATGCTTCAGAGAGTAGCACTCGTCTGTTGCATGCCCTGTCATCCCAGAATGGAATTCACAACGCTTGTTTTGGTCATATGTCTTTGGGAGAGGGTCTGGGACTCGTCCAGCTGGAACTAATGAAATGACCCCCTGAGGCAATAACTTGCTTAGGATGGAGCTCGGTGATTCCGCTAAGGGTGAGAATTTTTTATTCTTATCGAGTGTTTTCCGTTGATAACCCATGTTTTGGGGAGGTGGTTTGTAGCCTTGATATTGATTCGTGATAGGCTGGGACTGGCCTTGGGCTACATGATGTATCACTGGTTGTTGACATGAAGGTATGGCCTGTTGATATGGGAATGTAGGTTGTTGAATGAAATTAACCGGGGCAATTTGCCCGGTGTTTGGATAAACGGTAGCCTCGTTCTCTTTTTTGCCTTTCTTATTATAAAAATTCCCAGACTGACTTTGATCTTGGGCCACTTTTATTTTTCCTGATTGTAGACCGTCTTCAACCATTTCTCCTTGCCTGATAAGCTCAGCGAAAGATCTTCCCACCATTGATATGAGACGTTCATAATATGGACATTGTTGAGCGTAGATGAATGCCTTGACCATCTCAGCATCGTCCATTGGTGGGTAGACTTGTGAGCCTATCTCTCTCCATCGGTGGGCATATTCTCGGAAGGATTCATTTGTTTTCTTGTGGATCTTCTGCAATGAATACCGGTCCGGTGCGATATCTATGTTGTACCGATATTGATGGTAGAAAGTTTTTGTGAGGTCGTCCCAGGTGGAGACCCTCGAGCTATCAAGTCGAATATACCAACGCAGTACTGCTCCCATAAGACTCCTTTGAAAAAGATGAACTCGGAGTCTTTCGTCCTTTGCGTATTCTCCTAACTCACCGATGTATACTTTTAGATGGATGAATGGATCGCTGGACCCATCGTACGTTGTGAATATCGGCATCTTGAACTTTGGAGGGAATGTGATGCCTGGGGTAGCAGATAGATCCGAATAAGACATCCCACCGAATGTCTCAAAACCTTGCATCGTCTTAACCGAGCTTTCGAGACGCTTGATTTGTTGCGCCAGTGAATTTGCTTCCTCGAGCTTTCTCACCCTCTCCTCTTCAGCATAGTGATCAATCCCACCATTGATGGTAATGGTAGGCATTTGAGTAGCTGTCGGGGGTACCGCGAATTGAGTTGTTATCCGAGGGAGGGTACCTGGTTGTAGTGGAGCATGGAAGGATGTTGTAACTGGCAGAACTTCTGCGTATACATAGCCTGGCGGTATAGGTTGCTGATCCTGGTTATCAGAATGCCTCGGCGTGGTTGGTGCGGCAGCATTGTTGGGTGGTACTTGGCTGGTCCCTGTGACGAATGCCAGGTGTTGGGTTGCCATCTGCTTGACGATGTTGGACAGATCATTAATCTGTTGCTGGATACTCTGGAGTTCAGAACTTTGCGCAGTGCCCGTAGCCACGACAGGGTTCACTTCAATCTCGGACATGATTCTTTGTTGCCTTCGAAGGTATCCTCGAGTTAGGATAGGGCTACGAACCCAATCTTCCAGCGTCTTCGAAATTTTGAATCGTTGAAAAAAAAATTGCCTGAGTTATTAGAGGAGAGAAAATTAGATAGTTTTTTTTTTCAAGTTATAATCATGATCTACATAAGTGTGGTTTCGACAGCTCATTTGAGAGGTTGCAAATTTAATCAAACTCTGAGTTTTCATTAGTTAAGACCTTAAATTCCACTACAAAAGGATGATTTAAAACAACAATCTCAGAATTTTCCACATATAGGTCCTAGCAGTCTCAAGACCCGTTTGGAGTGAGCTAAAATCGCCTTGGGGAAAGGCCAAGGTTAGATCTTGAATTTTTCCCATGATGGTTGTCACATGTTCGAGATCTTCCTTTAGTGCGGCGATCTCTGGTTTGGCTTTGTTGAAAAAAACGTGTTCTAGCTGATGAATCTTCGCATAAGCATCTTGTAAGCTGGCTAGTAACTAGCTTATTTCCCTTTCAATGACATCGAGGGCGGCCCTGAGTTGATCCTTTTCCTGTTCGACTTGATTTTTAGCAATTTCCTCGTGAGTGAGGGCGACTTTGAGTTGGTCCCTTTCTTGTTCGACTTGGGTCCTGGTAACTTCCTCGTGACTGAGAGCGGCTCTAAGTCTTTTGATGTGGTCTTGGACCCCTAGCTCTTCTGTCCTAGGCCTCTTGGAACTGGATGGTAGCTGTTCCACCATTTTTTTCATCCATTTGATGTACTCAGGGTCTGTGCTAACTTGGCAACTGTCCATAATCATCTCGTCAGGTTGGGTCAGATTCCATTGGATCAATGTTTTCTTGCATCGCTCTTTTGAAGATGAAGAGTTATAATCAAAGCAGAAATAAGACATGTTTGCGGCCAGTGGAATACGTTGCATGCGCCTGAACTGCCTAAGTACACGTCCCGGAGCATAAGCCGTTACGCCCGAAAGTCCCATTAGCGGGATAAATGGAAGCTCACCGGTTCTGATTCGGACCGACGTAGGAGAGCACAAACCCAAGTACCACTGGATGTTATTCTCTTTTAGTTGTGCCAGGTACCTATACCATTCTTCTTTTCCTTGGACGGGTGACTGTATTACGCTTAGTGGCAAGATGACATCAGATGTCATAAAGTATGATTTTGGATATGTCCCTTTGGTGAGGTGAGGTATTAGCCATATTTGGAGAAGCCCGATGCTGGCTGTGAAAAAGCTTTTGCTCTGATTTTTGCAGCATGACAGCTCGTAAAGTCTCAGCTAGGACCATCGGGACAAATGTCTTGCCACTACGAGCTCGTGTGATAATGTCAATTAAGATCATGTCAACCTTCCTGTCTCTGCGAGGGAACAAGAGGTGAGCAAAGAGGCACAAAGCAAGAACCAGTAGTCGTTTATCTTGCCATTCTGAACGTGTGCAGGAGAAAGTGAACTTATCGAAAGCATCAGGAGGCATGAATCTTTTGACCAAGAAGTCAATAGGGAGTCGTGAAAAATCCCCCTTTGCTTCTTTCTCTAGGCTTCCTTTCTTCATTCCGAGAAAAGTAGCTGTTCGATTGGTCCCAACATTGAAATCTCGTCGGGCTAACTCTTTAAGGTTAAAAAGTTTTAAAAGGCCAGCATACTCTTCAAGAGTCGGGGTTAGTTCTTGTTCTCCAAAGCGGAAGACCAGGGCTTCCGGGTCCCAGAATGTAATCAAAGATTCAAGCAACTGACCATCTGGTTTAACTTGGAGTAGAGATCCCAGATATCCAAAATGTTTACAAAATTCCAATAGATCGCTAGGCGAAAGCTTGTGATACCATGTACGCAGCTGCGGGTCTATCTCTGCTATGTAACCCAGCTTCAAACTCTGATTTGCCATTTGTACAAAGATTTTGTTTTTTTTTTTAATGAGCTGAGAAGGAAAAAGAACCACACACATTCAGTCATGATCATTATTATTATTTTTTTAAAAAAAATAATTGCAAAAGAAAATGAGCTTATGAATTCGCGTGTACGGCGTGAGAGCATGTGGGGAAGTTGATGCCTAGCACGACCTTAATAAAGCCCGGTTCCCGAACCTTCAAACCTCCGGTGCCGAAGCACTTTCTCAGGTTGGTGGCTCGAGCGGGAGGGTTTTCTGTGCGGTACCGACGGTGACACCGCGACGGCCATGCCACATACTCATCTCCCTATCTAATCTTACAAGGTTTCCTCTTGAGGAAGGGTTATGTTATGCTTGCATGCTAGTGTGTAGTGTGCAAAATGATTTAGGCATTGGCCTTCGCAAATTTTGGCATTGGCCTTGCAACTTTATTTCAGTCTGAGTCGTGGACACCTGTACAAAAGAATGCGAATTCACAAAAGAAAAGATAAAACAAAATTGTTAGTAAAAAAAAGAAATGCCCCATTGTAATGAGAATCACTAAAGTGACGGCCTGAGTCCTCTTAAGTATGACAAATCCCCAGCAGAGTCGCCAGCTGTCGCGCCCGCGCTCTCGGAGCGGGCCAGGCCGGTCGGTGTGTGGGCCCGACTTCTTTTTTAAAGTGGGTGAAATGCAACGAATTTTATTGGGAGTGGTGAAAAGAGTATTGTAGGGCCTATTTAAATGTTCAGAGTCGCCACCTAACATTTTGGGTGTTAGGACCCCTGCAAAGACAATTAAAGTAATTCATCTTTGACTCTTGAAAACAGTTTTGAGAAAAGTGGGCCCTTTAAATGTGTGACTCTTGATAGCCATGCAAAAACCAGAGATCTTTTAAAATATGGATTCAGGGACTCGATTATGTCGAGGGAAGGTGTTAGGCACCCTCGAACATCCGTGCGAACACGGTTGCCAGTTCTAGTGATTTTCATGACAATGGGGCATAAGTGAGAGATAATAGAGTGTGAGGATGTACAAGAAAATAAAAAAAAGATGTGGTTATGGCCGCACCCAAGTGAGGGGTTGCATACGTATCTCAAGTCGAGAATCAGGCCGTACGTAGTTCTGTGCTTTGTACATGTGTGTGTGTGCACGTGTGTGTGCAAGTGTTTTAAAAAAGTTGGTCGATCTAGACCGTGTAAGTGTGAAGTAATATTTTGAGCAAAGATGGTGTAGCTAGGAACTTTAACCTGTACGGTGTAGTCCTAGACTTTAACCTTTGAAGTAGTGAGTTTTGAAAAGTGATTTGAGTGAAAAATGGTGTAGTTAAGAATTTTGGAAAGTGATTGAGATTGAAATGAGTTTGTGCAAGTGAGTGGAGAGTGAAGTATATATATATATATTTTTTTTTTATTTTTTGTGCCGGAAGTAAGGTTCGGTGCCCAAAAGAAAGGAAAGAGAGATTTTTTTGTATTTTTATTTTTATGCCGAAAAGTAAGGGTCGGTGCCCAAAACAAAGAAAAGAGATTTTTTTTTTGTATTTTTGATTTTTTATGCCGGAAGTAAGGGTCGATGCCCATGAGTAGCCGTGGAATGATGAGTGAGTTCATAGATTTGTCATAGTAATACGTATTTACAATATATATATATGTATAAGTAAAGCGATACAGGCAGATGGACCAATCAGAATGGATTTACAGGGAAGCTATACTACTGAAAAAGAAAATAGAGAAAGAAAAAGAAAGGCGGAATATCCGACCATAAGAGAAAATAAAAGAGAAAGAAAAAGAAAGACGGAATATCCGACCATAAGAGAAAATAAAAGAGAAAGATAAAGAAAGGCGGAATATCCGACCATAAGAGAAAATAAAGAAAAATAAAAAGAGAGGCGGAATATCCGACCATAAGAGAAAATAGAAGAGAAAGAGAAAGAAAGGCGGAATATCCGACCATGAGAGAATTAAAAAAAAAACCCCGAGTTATTAGAGGAACTCAAGAAATCGGCTAGAATGTTGATGGTAAGGAACTGGGTTGTTGGGCAATGATTTGAGGCGGTACTATGACGGTTGGATGGCAACAGACGATGGTGGTGGTACAGTGGCTGTGAGGTATGGTGATGAGAATTGTGATTATATGGCAGCTAGGTGGAGGGTGGTGATTGTAGTGGTGGTCTTGATGGTGGTGGTTGGAGTAGTGGTGGAGAAAATGAAAACTCTTTTTTGTTGGTGGTTCTTTCTATGAAGTGAAGGGGATGAAGGGGAAGGTGAGGGAGATGGAGGTTAAGATGAGGGAGATGTATGTAGAGAAAGCTCTTCTTTTTTTTACCCCAAATTGGCTTGCATTGGTCTCTATTTATAGGCCAAGCAAGATTTTTATTTCTTTTTTTTTATTATTATTTTTAAAACTCTCCACTAAAATAAAAAAGACCCACACATTTTGTTTTTTTAAGTAAAAGAAATAAATTACTTGCATTTTTTTATGGAATAGTAAAAATCCACCAAGTTTTGTTTATTGAAAAGAAAAAACTCCACCTCTTTTTTTCTTGTTTTTTTGCTAAAAGAAAGGATTCCAATATCTTTGTGTTTTGTCTCCCCTTTTTTTTTACTACAAGAGGGAATCCCAACATCTATTTTTCCCTTTTTATAAAAAATCTACCTAGCTTGGTGAAAAGAAAAAGAAGTAAAAAAAAACAACATTTTTTTTTTTTTTTTTTTTTTTGGGGTTGGGTAAAAAAATGTAAAAAAAGTAAATATATATATGTATATATATATTAACATTTTTGTTGGGCAAAAATGGGTGTCTACAGGTAGGCAATTTGATACCTCGGTATTCAGGTAGTTCTGCTCGGGGCTATGGGATGTCCAATCACTACTCATCCCCCAAGCACCCCCAGGCCAATGGCCAAGCCGAAGTGACCAACAGGGCAATTCTTCAGTCAATCAAGACGAGGCTTGAAAGCGCCAAAGGAGTATGGGCAGAGGAACTGCCGACCCTTCTATGTACCTACCGCACTACACCCCGAGCGGCAACAGGCGAAACACCGTTCTCCCTAACCTACGACTTTGAGGCAGTGGTCCCCACGAAGCTTGGGTTACCTGCTTACCAGGTGGCAAATTTCAGCGAGCTAGACAATGAGGATGCCCTAAGGGCGGAACTCGACTTGATAGAGGAGAAAAGAGACCGGGCGTATCTCAAAGTGGCATCCTACAAGCAAAGAGTCTCCTGATACTATAACAGCAAGGTGAAGTATTGTCACGACCCATCCCACTACGCGTGGAGATAGGACACGTGGCACGTCACCAAGGTTTATCCAAACATCATATATAACTATACGCAGCGGAAAGAACTTTAAAACAACACTGGGTATTTAAAACTTAGGAAACATTGCCCTCTGAGTTGAAAAATCCATTGAAATCAGAGTTATAAAAAGTTTTGTTCAATTGAAACACATCCAAAATAATCAATTTTGAAAACAGAGGTTCAGTCGACTGTACTTAGCAGAAACCAAAACCTAAAATTCTCAACAGAGGTCCAGTTGACTGATCAGGGAACCCAGTCGACTGTGTTATGCAGAACTAAAATGCAATACTTCCGAAAGGGGTCCAGTCGACTGATCTGGGGACCCAGTCGACTGGTTTTATCATTAATAGAAGCAGTAGCCAAAAATCAACAGTGATCAGTCGACTGTTAAAGGATCCAGTCGACTGATTCTCTTATTATTCACTTTCAGTGTCTTAACCCCACGGGATCCAGTCGACTGATCCATGGTCCAGTCGACTGCTCCCCTGCTGGGCAGCCTGTATGAAAAATAATAACTCATGCTTCTCTAATATCAACAAACAACCACGACCAACGCCAATTACAATATTTACAACATAACTACAGACGTTCAATTACAATATTACAATACTACGCAACTAATCCGTGGTTCTATTACAACATATTACAATTTCAAATCCTTACACAAGTTTAGGATTTAAAACAAAAGTATATACAATTGTGGTTCCCCGTCGTTCCTCAACGGCCTCACTCCTCACGGTTCTTCTTGTCTTTCTTCTTACCTACAATGGAGTACATCTCCACTGCTCAGCTATATGCTGAGCGTACAATTCTAAATGTATGCTTATATGACAGTTCATGATTTAAGCATCTAAAACACATAGAAATGGTCTCTAGGGTGAGTGGTACGCATTCATCCTGTCGATGCAGTAGGAGGCCCACCTCTCCCACGCATCTCGTACACTGGTTGGGCCTTCCTCCATACCAGGTACCGTGTACTGGTTGGGCCCACCTCCAATCCAGACACAACCAAAATTCCAATTCCATCACAATCACAATCCTCAAGGTTCGAGGAGCTTACCCCGGATGAATTTGCACCAAACTCCCCTTTGACCCAAGTAGACACATAACATGCTCACATAAACAGTTATACGTGCTTTTCTCATAATTTTACGTGCATAATTAACGGGCCTAACTAATACATGAATTTCGCCCGGATTCAAAGATATCAAAAATGATGTTCAAAACATGAAAATCCATATATTTCATAGATCTAGAATTCATACCTCGTGCGATCTCTCCGAAACTTTAAAGGATCGTCTAAGGAGCTAAATAAAAGTCGGATTCCAAATTATACGCGATTCCTACGAGTTTTACTAGGTTTTCCCCAAAAGTCTAGAATTAAGATTTTTACAAAAATTGGCCAAACACGGCCTAAGTAGTATCAAAACGTAGGTCTTACCTCCACGAGTTCAAATATGAAATCTGGAGAAAATCTGACGGACGAACGGTCGTCGATCGGCGTCGCAAAGCCCGTTGGCTCCAATCTCCCTTCTCTCTCCTCTCTCTAGATATTTTTGGCAAGTTTGGATAAGAATGAATCTCATCCACCACTATTTATAGACAAACTTTCTGGGAATTACGTTTACCTCCTCGCAAGTTTCTCAAAACTTCTCATTAACCCATGAAACTTCGTGCACGTCCATTTTATGCCTTTACGAGTGAAAATTATAATTTCCAAAAGTTTCCGACTAAGTCTCGTTTGGTCCAAAAATTACGTCCGAAAACTAAGTTATGTGAAATCTCTATACAACCTACCTTTTATTTCACGTGTCACTCACGTTCTCACCACAGTTCTCAAAATGATATATAACAATATCGGAAATATCAGAAATTATACTACACAGGTATAATTCACTATTCATAAAATACCAGATAAGTTAAATAACATTTAAATCATACAAATGTCATTTACTCGTGCTAATGAAAATCTCAATTACCAATTTCCTTGTGTCCTTACTGACACCTCACCGTTGACCCACAGTCAACCTCATCTCAATCCAATTATCAAATAACATTGATAACTCACAAAAGTCAATATACATGATAAAACAATGATTTTCGGGAACGGGTGTGACAAGTATCGCAGTTTTCAGATAGGAGATCTGGTCCTGAAGGTAATTAACCAGTCTACGAAAGTCTCGAGCCATGGGAAGTTGGGGCCAAACTGGGAAGATCCATACCTAGTTACCCGAGTGAACCGCCCGGGTACCTATTGGTTACAAACTCTAGACGGGCATGACCTCTCTCATCCTTGGAACGTGCAGCACCTCCGCAAGTACTTCCAGTAAAGCATGACAATAATGTTGGCGAGGAACTATGTAGCTCGACCCGAGCATATCTATTCATATAGTAATAAAAGTTTCTTTCGCCAAATAACTCTTCTCCATGCTTGCTCACTTAAAAAGACCTCGGGGTCAGACCCCAGGCACTTAAAA
Organism: Hydrangea macrophylla; assembly: GCA_033977485.1. NCBI lineage: Eukaryota > Viridiplantae > Streptophyta > Magnoliopsida > Cornales > Hydrangeaceae > Hydrangea > Hydrangea macrophylla. Next base: position 76,728,444 of record CM066984.1, on the reverse strand, counting down.
AGATCTCAGGGTAAGACCCCAGGCATTTAAAAGACCTCGGGGTTAGACCTCAAGCACTTAAAAGACCCCGGGTCCAAAACCCGAGGCACAGGCTTCGCTTAGGTCCAACCTACAAGGGGGAGCAATGCCTCCTAGGTGGCTGATGATGGAAAGTCCCAAACGACCCTGCAACCACCCACATTCCAGGTCGATTTCCTACAGTCATCCCCTCTATACGCCTGCCTTAGCAAAGCTTGGGGGGCAGGGTAGACTAAACAGAAAATCACACCGGATAAACAGGACTTTGAATCCTAGAACAATTCTAACATTCCTAAAGTACCTACAGTACCCAGAGAAACCGGTACCATACCCGTGCGGGACCCCTACATCAGGTCCCTGAAAGACCAAATGTCCTCTGCCGGTTACAGTACTAACTTTTGCTAAGGCAGGGTTCCTACGGGATTTACAACCGGTCAATCACAGGCAATCACAAACAGACATAAGTGCAGAAATAGTAAACAATTAGAAAGTTGGTCTCGAGGACCTTTTCATTAATTAAAGATAATTTGTACAGGGCCTGGGGGGCAGTTGTAGTAGCCTCCTCAAAAAAAAAAAATTTACAACATAAAAAGAAAACAGGTCGGGGACCTTAGTCGTTCACTTCGACCACATCTTCAGTCTCCCCAGCCTCTTCCCCTAGGGTAGCTCCTTCGATTCCCGAGCCCCCACACGGGGCAGGCTCAACAGCTCCAGCACCAGCAGAAGGATCCTCGCCAGCCGCGGGACCGACGTCCCAGTAGTTCGAATCAATCCCCTCGTAGGACAAGATGTCCCACTCGGGGTGATCCCGGGAAATCCGCCGCTTCAGATCCTTGTAGCCCTGGAAGTAGCCGTCGTCAAACGCCTCTTCTGTGGCCCCTGCGGCAGTCACTTTAGCCGTGGCCTTTGCTCGCGCCTCTGTTGCCGCCGTGAGGGCTCGGGAAGCTTCCAAATCGGCCTGGGCAGTCTCCAATTCTGCCTGGGCTGCACCAAGGCTCAAGGCCAAGCCCTTCACCTTATCCTTCTCCAAGGCCAGGGCATTTTGCCTGGCCTCTAAGGTCGCTCGATCCTCAGACAGAGCGACTTCAGCAGCAGCGGCCCTCCCGGCCAAAGAAGGCAAGAAGGACTCATCCCCAACGGCCATGCAGCCGACCTGCGAAGGATCCAAGACGGTTAGTTAGCAAAATAAACGCAGGAGAAGCTGTGGTAAAGAGGAGCAGGAGCGCCAAGTGCTTACCATATGAGAAAGGTTGTATAACCATCCCTGAAACGCCTCAGGAGACATGTTCGCACACGCCTCCACCTAGCTGGAAAGAAGGGCGGACTTGACCCTCTCCCTGATTACTGCCGATTCTTCAACTGGTGCCCCGAACGGTATTCCCGCTCGGGGAAAAATCTTGGCCACCACCACGCGGGGAGCTAAAGTCCCGACGGGTTCCGGACGGTTCGTAGTCCCGTGCCGGATTCGCCTCTGCGAGCGTTCGCCGCCCAAGGCTTCCACGGCGGACCTCTTTCCTTGTGCTACCACCAACCTGGCGGCAGTAGCAGCAGCAATGGCCTGACTCTCCCTCAGCTGCTCCAAATTCCTCTTTGGGGCCATTTCTACAAAAGGAAAGCAGCCACGAAGTTAGAAATCAGAGCAACGAGATGACGAAGGATAACCAAAATTAAGTTGCCGATAAACTTTTACCCGGGATGATTGAGGGAAGGACGGGGGCCTCGGCGGGGTGTTTTGGACGGTGACCGCCTCTTTGATGTCCTGAGCGGGTCAGAACGTCCCAAATATTGATGGGATGGTCCGCCAAGCTTCTGATTCTCTCTTGGCACTCCCCGGGAAGACTAGGTGGGCTAGCTAATCCCGCTGTAACGCAAAACATAACGCAATTAGTCTCAAAGCAAAGTAAAGAAAGTGAGCGGGAAGTTACTGCACTAATTTACCCCTTAGTTCTCCCACCCAGGAAGTCATGATCTTGATCCCCGGGGCCCGCTCACAGAGTTCAAGGGTGGACACTTGGAAGAATCTATTCTTCCAGCCCTTGTTGTTGCTCGGGCAATTCATTATGATCTTTCTCCCCTGACGAGCCCCCAAGAGAAAAAAACCCGGTCTCCCCATGTACGGAAAACGGTCAGTGTGTCCAGAGAAACTCCTGGACGGTAAGCTCATACCCAATAACTTGGGGTCAAAGGGAGATGGACCCCATGAGAAATCTCCAACCATTCGGGGCCAGATGCCCCGGGGCGATCCCCAAGTATATAAGGACGTCCCGAGCGACCGGATGGAGGGGGACGCGGAACCCAGCCATGAGGATGTCCTCATATAAGGTGGTGAAACCCCGATGTTAGATTTGGGCTCCACCGACATTCACGGCCAGGGAGCAGTAGTCGGGAAGGCTGTACCTATCCCTAATGCAGCCGAGATCTTCAGTGCGCAGGGTGGACGGGATGAACTCACTGGCGAAGGCTACCTCGGGGTCGGGTTCCCCTGGTGTTTCGTCACCTGAACCCCGGGAAACGGAAGCATCAGGGGCTTCCTAGTCCGACTCATCGTCGGAGAGACGGATTGGGATTCTGCCTGCGCTATGGTGATCAGAGGGGGACGCGGACGGTGGACTCAGACTTGTGTCCGGCGTCTCTGACCCGGATTGCTCATCCTCTGACAGGGAGGACGAGTCAAAACCAGAGTGTCACATCCTTGGGGTTTTGGTGACTGGGCCGGGAAGAAGAGGACGATCAAGGTATGGGTCAAGAATTCCAAGTCTGAGGTACAAAGGAGGCAGGGTTATCAACCTAAAGGGCAGAAAGTATACGGTTTTAAAGACAAGGTGACACTCGGTCAGAACTACCAGGGGACAGCCCGCTCGGTTCAACCTATCTAACGTACCTCCCAACTTGAAGAAAGAGTAGAACCTGAGAAAGAAAAAGTCCCACTCCCGTTCTAACCTAGGAAGGTTCGCTCTCTCTAGCCTCGCTCAGATAAGAAGAGAAAAAGGAAGAGAAAGAGGACGATGAACTGAAACTGAAAAGGGAACACTTACAAGGGTTATCGCAGAAGAAGAGCTCGAAAAGCTTTACCGAACACTTTCTCTGCTCTCAAACCGCTCGGTATCTCTATCAATTGGCAGCAGGAATCCCAGAAATGAACAAGTGTTCTTTATATAGGGAGCGCAGACGATCCAGATCAAGTTAGATCTAACGGCCAAGAAATTTTCCCGCCTAAACCTGCCAACAACTGTTATCTTGGGCACGAGGAACATCGCCTCCAAAGACGCGCCCAATTAATGCCAGACGTGTCCGGTTACGACGTGACTGTTCGGTTACCAGCCTCACTGGATCCTGACCAGGCCAGTAACAAGGTGACAGGTGGCAGAAGTTGATCCCGGGCCCACACAGACACCGCTCAGTCCTGACCCCAGAATACCAGCCCGATCGGTCACGACCCGGGTAACAACCCAGGGCCATCTCCCGAACGGTTTTCTGTTAGAAGCAGTCTTAATTTTCAAACCTCATCCGATAGAGCATCCCGTTAGTTTTGAAAATGGGGGGCAGCTGATATGCACAAAAATATCAGGTCAAAGTCAGGCCTCGCCACCTTAGCAAAGAGAAGCCAGGTCATCTTGAATTTGGACTGACTACACAGCATCCCGGGCTGTGACGCAAAATCGCCCGGGTTGGCCGTAAGCCCAATCGTTCTTTCCAGATGGACCCTATATGGGCGCGCCCCCAATAGGCGTGGTTGCTTGGTCAACAAGTCTCTAGGCAATTTCCTATCCCGGTTAGAAGACTAAATGGAAGGAGCAGACAGTTTCCTAAACTACTTAGGAAACATCCATAAATTCATGTAAATCAAGCTGTAAATAGATTAGGCTTCCTAATCTGTAAACTGACCATGTATACGGGTGGTTTCTTGCACCTATAAAAGAGGCCGCTCACCCCCATTAAGGGGAGGGCATTCGAACAAAAAGAATAGCATATAATTTTCACTCATACGCATACATCCGGTCGGTTTTATTGGTAGTGCCGCCCAACTGTTAGCTCACCAAGCCCGCCGGTGATCTGCTAGTAAAGCGCACTGACGCAACCGTGAACGTAGGTCAGCTCATTAACGGGACCGAACCATATACAAACTCTTGTGTCCCCATATCTCTCTTTTAATCTCTTTTATCAATTTTCGGCATCATCAACACATATGATCATTTTCATAATAAAAAGTGTCAAGAAATTTAATTGTGGTCTTTGGGTAATTCTAAACTCACGGAATAATTATACAATTTTTCAAAAAGTACAATTTTCCAAAAAAACAAAAAAACAATAATGGGTCAAGGGCGAACCATGACTCCACCATTGATTGTAACACTTCTTTGAATCAACACTAATTCCCATTGCGATTAAAAAATTATATATATATTGGACAAAAGAAAAAAATCAAAAGTTGAGGAGACGCAGATACATATAACCTAAAATATGTAAGGTAAAAGTAAATAATATACTCTCAAAAGGTGGTAAATTTAGCAAAAAAGGTGGTGAATTTATCCCCACTCTTTTAGAATTAGAGTTTATTTAAAATTCCAATTATAATAGGTTGGATAACTTTAAATTTGTTTATTTTATTTCAATTAGTCCTCTTACTATTATTAATGAGTAACGGTATAGTCACCCAAAAATTATGTCGCAACACCTTTTTTTTTATAAAAATAAAAATAAAACTTGTCCAAACGACCTAAACATTAATGGTGCAAATCGCCAAATGAACTAAACATCAAGGATGCAAAATGCTTTTAATTTATAGTGAACGACTAAAATACCCTTAAGTAAGTCACATGACTAGCTTCCGTTAGTTTTTAACAGAAATTCTGACAAAAAGCCACATTGCAACTCGCTATATACATTAAGGGCCAGTTTGAGAAAATTAAAACATTAGGGTGCATAGTCCAAAACGATATATACATTAGGGATGCAAAATGTTTTTTACCCTAATTTTATACATGTGCTTCAATATGAATCATTAGAACATGAAGCAGATCAGAGAAAAGAAAAAGCACTTTTTCTTCATCGGAGAGATTTAAAGAACTTGTACAAACAAGTCATCCAGTTTTAAACACGGGCCTGAGCAGAAGTTTATTCTGTAAACCAATTGCCAAAACATCTAGAACGAGTGTGGGCAGTTTATTCAGAATTCATTATAAATAGATTGAGCTATGAATCATTTGAACCACTAAGCCTTGTAAACCAACCGAAAAGAAATTCATCATTGGAACTCATGCAGAACTCGCGACAGGTAATAGTCCATTGTGCCTGAGCAGTGCTTCTGGAGAAGGTTCACGACCCCGGAATTCCACAAATACCTGGACAGAGCATTTCAGTACGTTCAGAACGACAGGTTTACAAAGTATATAATAGAAAATACTACCCCTACCATACATAGTTAATTAGCACGTGCGCAATGCGCATAAATTTTAAACAGCACTTTAGAACTCCAAAAGCACAGTTTGGCTCGAGTATAGGGAGTGTATGGAAAAATTGCTCTAACCTATATGTTTTGTAGGATAAAAAGATAGAAACATTTTTGAAATAGTTATTGTAAATTCTTCAAAATCACATATCTTACGTAACTCTTATCTTTGAGAGGATATAATTTGCATCTTCACTATGGAATTTTTCTCCAGGTATTCTTTTATATATGTACCAAATTGTTTTTAAGATGTTATCAAACGGTTAAAATTGGCGAGTAAAGCTTTTTTCTGATTTTTGTTTTCCTATGTTGGACTGTTCCCAAACTGTCCAGAGCCAGAGGTGCTTCAGTGTGACGCTGGAAGCAGATTTGGGTCTTTAAATTAATTTTTCATATTTCCCATGGTGCCCTTGTGATTAGGGTTTCTGCTGCTTATGCATAAAAGCAAAAGCCACAAGGCCCACAACCAATCCAAACGGGCCCTATGTTATGTGTCGGAGAGGAAACTAATGTTGCAAGTGTGTCAATGAAGTGCTAAGGAGTAAGCGTACTAGAAGTTCATACCATCGTGAAAATATGAACATTTTAGTGTATACATATAAACATAAATCATTTCTAACCTCCAGTGGTGCTTTTCCACCTCCAAGAGCAAGTATAGTTTCTCGGAACTTCTGCCCTGTTTCTTTGACAGCCTGTTGCAGGACAAGATTCGTTGTTCTTGGTTAAGAGAAGAGTCAAGGGTATCAAAGCTGGTCGTCACTGTATAGTGTATAGTGTAATGGAATGATGTTCACAAGACGAATGATTAAAATATCTGCAAAATTTTTGGTGCACAAAGAGAACTGCATAACAAGCCAGTTTCACATCCCAAAAAAAATGAAGTTCCTTGGCATCATTTTACACGATTACAGAACAGCAAAAGTATCACAGTCCTTGCTCTCGATAAGCAGTCCATCTGTCTCAAAGTAAAAGCCCTTTTTAGGAATTCCAGATATTTAAGAAGGTTCAGTTAATTGTCCTTGAGAATTTAAATCTCAGTCCAAATCAAATGAAAAATGGGAGATTTTATATGATAAAGGGAAAATTTGACAAGTATCTAGTTTTTAAAGTACATTGACTATTCGAAGAGGACTCTTAAAATGGGACATCCCAAAATGGAATAAAGGAGTCAGTAACTTCAAATGGTGTGCATTCCACTGCTTTATGTTTGTAGAATGGCCATAATTTTTTTAAAAAAAAAGAAGATAAATTTGACGATTCATATTGCAAAACTCAACTCAAAAAAAACCACACATACAAATCCTTCTGAATTTTAGTCGAGCAAACATGACAAAAATAAGATAGAATCCATCTAGACGTCTCCAAATGCCCAACCAATTAAAAAGAAAGTTCATATAATACCAGTTTTTTTTTTTTTTTGAAAAGTTCAATAATGATTAGCTGACAAATATTAAGTGAAGAGAAAAATTCAAAGCAGAATTTTAACAGCAGAACACACAAAAAAAATGTTTAAAAATTTTAGTAGTAACAAATCCAATCCTTTTGAACGGCCTTTTAAATCGTACCTTCTCATCATTTAGTCCAGCATCCTCAAATGCCGAGAAAGCATCTGCAGACAACACCTCTGCCCACTGCAAAATTGGAATATATATTTTACAATGAAGAAAGATAGTTAAATAAAAGCCTTGCTCAATCTATCACTTAGTCCCAGCGAGCTTAAATAGTCCTACAATCCATACTTTCACGAGAAAGCTCAAATCAAGTGTTACTGCAAGATCCACACCAGACAATGGATAAACAGCATTGTCAGAAAGTTAGAAACAAGTGATCTTGCAAAGGTGAAAGTAAATTTGGTGATAGAAAGAAAAAGAGACTTGTAGAAACCGAATTTGACAAGTAATCAAATATTAAAGCCAACACCAACCCCCACCCCCACCCACATCAGGGGAAAAAAAAGTTTGAAAATAAAGATCGAAAGCAAAACAAAACAAAATTAAAGATGATTCAGAAATATAAACCTTGTAACTGTAGTATCCAGCTGCATATCCACCTGACAATAATAACCGCCCCCAAGAATAAATAAATAAACAATATAAAATAAACAAGCAAAAATAAACATATAACTGTTATAAGAAAAGCTTGCAACTAAGAGCTAAGTTTGGGTTAACTCTTCTTTAAAAAGCTACAAATTGAAGCTTATTACAAAAACTGTATTCTATCTTTAAAACGGAATTAGCTTTTCAAAAAAGCTGTGAAAAAAGTTAATCCAAACGGCCACAGCTTTTTCAACATTCACTTTTAAGTGATTGTTGGTCCCGAAAAAGTTATCTCAAATGGGCTAAAAAGAATTACACATACTGCCAACAAAAATTACGAGGAGGTCAAACCTGCAAATATATGGCTGAAACTGCAAAGGAACCTGTCCTCTGGCAGCGGAGGGATTATTTGAGTTCTCTTACTAACTCTCTGATCAACATCATAGATTGATTCAGATCCACCAGGAACATACTTGCTATGCAACTCCAGATCAACAGTCGCAAATTTCAACTACAAAACACAATAAGATAGCAAAACATATAATTTCTGCCATGTAATCCAGATACAGTTGAGTAATCAATGTCTTCCACACAGAAAGCAACTCCATTTAAGGCACATCTTATATGTGTAACTTTCTAAAAAGTAGTGCGTCGATGAGATCAGAACATACGAGACACAAACTAAGGGTAATTCTGCTACAAGTCTGAAGAGAGCATAAGAAAACAACCAAGTAAATATCAACAAATCCAGTTATCATAAAAAAGTTCATCATATTCCTAGAACAATTAATCACTCTGTCTCTGTCCCATTTTATGTGATCACAATTCCTTTTCGGGCGGCCCAAAACTAGTGATCAATTTGAGCATTTAATGAAAATATTTTATTCACTTTCCAAAATTGTCCTTCCCACTGTAGACATCAAAGAAGATTTAAGGAACAAATTAGGTAACAAAAACATTAAAAGCAGGGGACAATTTGTAAGAAAAGAAGATTTTTAATGTATGTGGATGCATTTAATGATGTTTCCTCAATATGTTGGATTTACAAAGATAGTCACAAAAAATGGCACGGAGGGAGTACTAGACAAGCTGGCACAAATTCCGAGCAAATAACACTTCATCTTTATTACAATAATGTGACTTCTTCAACCAATATGACAGTATGACATGATGTGGGAGTACGCCAAAATATAAGTTCACCTAATTTGTATCAAATGAAATCATCAAACAAAGGGTAAAATGTTAAACTATATAACAATATGCAGTTTGGTCCGAAATGCTTTGTAGAACATGAATGATTCCATTCAAATTCGTGGATGCGCAAACAGGCCTAAGTGTTTGCTACATGTTATATAACTGCATAGGAGTCCGAGTCCTAATATGACTTTTAAAACTGGTTCTTTGGCTTTAAAAAAAAAAAAAAGTAAAGAGACGAGAACAGGACTGAACCTATGCCTATTTTCGATATTCCCAAACAGGCCCTAAAACTAACAGAAAGACCCAGATATGCCTCATACATCATACTGAAACCATATTTATAGTTCAGATATACTATTGCACCAACCTGACGAAGACTAAGGGATCCTGCACGGTAAGTACGAGCTGCAAGGAGCTTCAGATATATGTCATCAGGAAGACTCTCTCCACTTTCATAGTGCTTTGCTATACCCATTAAAGTATCCCTGCAATTCTAAAAATTGATTAACAGTGCATATTGAAAATAAAGTATCAAACATCCGCTAGTGGTCTTCATAATACTGAAGAAAGACAACGAAAACTCCAGCACCTTCAATGTCAACACCAATATATCTACTTCTTTTAATGCGTTAGTTCTTAGTAAAGCTTATTAATTTTTCTAACTAGAACTGTGGATAGATTAACATGTAAAGATTTTAAGGTTATTACAAAAGAGAGATTGACCTCACATAGATTGATTATATTCTACATGTACATTAAGGAAAAGCAGTAAATAAAGGCTCCAAGTAGAACTCTGAAAAAAGCATTATTGTCTGCATATAGTAGTAAACTTTGTCTCGAGTAGATGACTTTCAGATCAGAGTGCATCATTCCCCTCTTTTGCTGGAAAAACCTCAACCTTGAGTTTTTATAATTCAAGAGAGAAGATGGTTGCATTATCTTGACATCTTTGGTAGACCTTAGAGTCTTTAGTTTAAGGAACTTAATTATAATAATACCAAACTGATGTAACTTGACTCGCGTAAGAACTTCAACAAACATGGCGTGACAATACAATGTGATATTTTCTTGAAAGATAGAGGAGGAAGAAGTATATATTCCAATCCAGGAACAAGAGAGATAGAAAGAAGAGGAGAGGATTATAGCCAGGCAGATTCAGAGTTTCAAAAAATAGGAGATAAGAGTCAGAGACACATAAGAAAAAGGGAAGAGAGAGAAACAAAGCATAAAGGTCTTTTACAGATTCGTATAATCGTATCAATAGATCGTATCAATAGACTACATTATTTCCACCAAGTAGCCTATTTATTGTTGAATTGGAGCATCCAACCCATAACCAATTGGCAATGGGTGGAGTAGCCCCATGGTCTTATATATTGAGTAGCAAGGCTTTAAATTCCCGATGTGGGATTATAATCTCAACATGCCCCCGCACGTGTGGCGTGACTGAGCCAAACACGTGGATTACTGAGCTAGGGTAACGTGGAGCACATGTGGCCAAACTGAGCCTGGTAATAACCTACTCTGATACCATGTTGAATTGGAGCATCCAACCCAAAACCAATTGGCAATGGGTGGAGTAGCCCCAGAATCTTATATATTGAGTAGCAAGGCTTTAAATTCCCGATGTGGGATTATAATCTCAACATTCATAAGTCGTTCTAAATGGTAATACCACATTAATTACCATATAAGAATACACCCAACATGAAAATACTAAAAGAGGCAAATCTTATTTTTAACCCCTGAAACATCCAAACGTAAGAAAATACAGCTTCTTCAAAAATACTTCTAATAGAACTCTAAAATAAGCCTTATTATCTACGGACCTAAAATTTTGCCACAATTAAATACCTTTAAGACCAGGGTGCATCATTCCCCTCCCGTTGAAGAAAACTCAATCTCGAGTTTTTAACCTTCAAAAGATGGAAGATTATTGCATCAACTTACATCTTTGGTAAACCTTCACATCTTTAGTTCTAACTCTGATATCAAACTGATTTAGCTTAACCTTTCGTACTTTTGGTCAAATATGTGGTAGGTGGTAACTAACATGCTGATTTTCTTTTCAATGTACAATTAGGGTGAAAATTGTAGAGCGGTGAAAAGAATCAAAGAAGAGAGGAAATAGAGCATAAAGCTCTTTCAAAAATTACATTTCTTTGATTCATGGCAATAGACTACGGAGTACTTTGTTTTTCCCAACTAGTCTATTTATAAGCCCTACAAAACCTAATATCGCCTAATTAACTTAAAAACAACCATACCCAACATAGGAAGACTACTTTGGTTTTCCCAATTAGGCTATTTATAAGCCCTACAAAACCTAATATCACACTAATTAACTTAAAAATAACTATACCCAACATAGGAATAAATTAAGACTCAAATCTTATATTATTTTATGGAAATGGGACAAGCCGTTTTGAGTTGAGTTTGAGAATTTAGTAAAGCACCGCAAAGACCGACTAGCTATAGTAAAGAAACAGATAAAGAATATGTTTCACCAACCACAGAATTCTCATATGAGGGAAGCTGGAGTTCAAAAAACCAAAAGAAAAAAGGCTTAATTACAACCTAGACCCTTGAAGTTTGGGTCCTGTGTCATTTTAGTCCATGTAGTTTCAATTGCGTCAATTGGGTCCCTAAAGTTTGAAAAAGATTCAATTTGATCCAAATGCCCCATTCTGTGGGAAAATTTGACGGAATTTATCCACTGTTATGCACAATTACGCTAATAAGCATATTGGAAGATTGGTGGTGTTCCATTTTTGCCCCTAATAAGTGTGACAGTGCATAGTATGTGAGTAAATTCTGTAAAGTTCTCTCATAAAATTGGACATTTGGATCAAATTACTTCTATTTAAAACTTTAGGGACCAAATTGCTGCAATTAAAACTACAAGAACTAAAATGACACAGGGACCAAACATCAAGGGCATGTTTTGTATTTAAGCCAAGAAAAAGTTTCCAAAAACCAAGGCCTTAAAAGCACATCTTTTACATCTTTCTATCTTTGAGTATTTGTTTGGCATTACTGGAGTAGATGGTTAACATGGCAGGGGTCCTGAGTTCAATCCTCGCCGTCACCCATATGTCAAAAAATTTCCACGTGTTTGGCCCTTAGCAAAGAAAGTCTGGCACCATGTGATGGGGCGTGTTGAGAATATAAATACTTAAGTTACACCCTCACTAACAGCTTAAGTGTTATAGTAGTTGGTAACTCAACATGGTATCAGAGCCTTGTTTGTGGAAGGTCTTGAGTTCGACTCTCCATCCCTGCGTTGGTATGCATATTTGCACTTTGTTATTTCTCTCCACAATGATGGAGCTCAGTTTGTTGGCTCTCCGAGACGGGGTTGCACGTGAGAGAGGGTGTTCAAGCTTGATTTACATTGTTGGGCCCATCCTCAAATAGCTTAAGCTTTTAGAATGGATGGTTAACATAAACAAACAGATCTTCTTGAAACAAACATAACAAGACACTTCAACCATCAACAAGCCCATTATTTGAAGATTGCCATTTCTAAACTCACTAAAATATCTAGTAAGATAAGCAAGTGAGTGTATAGTTTTGCATACACGACACACACACACACACACACACATACACACACACGCACAAAAGTGATATTCTTAAAAGTGAAAAAGATACACATTTAGAAATTTCAGGTGAGCTTATGGTGAAGCAACAATACCTATGATAACACCAATTTTCCATGAACTGAGAGGGCAATTCAACAGCATCCCACTCAATGCCTCGAATTCCAGCAACCAGACCCTCATCTTGCTTCGTCAGCATATGCTGAAGGGCATGACCAAATTCATGGAATACGGTCTCAACCTGAACATAATATTTTAGAATATCAGAGTTGTAGCAACGGGATACAAAAAGCTAAATTCTCAAAGTCCTATGCCTTCTGAAATATCCACCATGACTAAAATTATTGGTAATTCGCTTCAAATATATAATCCACTATTCAAACGAAAAAAAAAAAAAACAAAAAAAACGCCCCAGAACTTTTTTGTTTCAGAAGTTCATACTATAACTAGTTATTATCTTGCGTTTGGAAATTATGTATTGATTGTTGATAAGGTTAATAAGTTGTTTATCCTAGGATCACACAGAAATTATAATTAGATGGACTAAAAACTAGACAGGCCTAAATAGCAAGTTGTCAACATTATAACGGCCCAAGAATTGCTATGACACATGTCCACCGGCCCCAACTCTGTCACTAATACTGAACTACTCAAAAAGTATTTTAAAGCGTAAGAAAAATTAAAGCACTTCAAATATTTTTTCAGCTTATCTTTGTCATTTAAGATGGCCATATCGCCCCATCTACTAAGCAAGCTTCTGATAACATCCCTGATTCATTTCAGCTTCTGTTCATTTTAATGCTATCTTAGGTATGAAGGATGGAAAAAATGCAAAGGAAGTGAGGAGGGATAGAAGAGCTATTCTTAGGAAAAGGAAGGCCTTCTCTCCTCTTGTTCGGTATTTAAGTAGGAAGGAAGTGAGGAAGGAAAGCCGGATATATTGTACGTTTACTATTATACCCTTACATAGTATCATTTTGTTTGAAGGGCACGAAAGTCAAAAGAGGAGGGAAGATTTTTCTCTCTCCCAATCCGTGCACTTTTGGACAACTAGAAATTTGTAGGCCCACAGCTAAGAGGCATCCCTCCCCTCTTCACTTCCCTCCTCTCGTCCTTCCCCTCTTCTACCATACCAGACATATTGTAGAAACCAAAACTTCTAGTTACTCCGTACTCGAGTGAAAAGCTAACATGGTTACCTCACGGAATGTCATAAGGCTTGGCTTGTCACCAACTGGTGGCATTTGATTGCACACCATATGTGCAACAGGCAACCTTGCAGAGCTACCGTCATGTGACAACACACGACTACGAGAAACAACTTCATCCATCCAAGCACCTCCACGTTTCTCAGATGGACGAGAAAATGGATCAAAATAGAAGTATGCGATTGGACTGGCTGAAGAGTCTTTCAAGCAGTAGAATCGAACGTCCTTGTTCCATACCTAGCAAGTAATAACAACAATATATTGTCAGGATGTGCAACATATCTAAAGCCCATTTGGTATGTGGGAATAAGAGATTTTTTTTTAATAGATTTTTTAAAAAGCAGCAAATTGTTGCTTATTTTTAAGCAATCTTTTGAGCTTTAAAGTGGAACATATTAGTTTTTGAAAAAGCTGGGAAAATGTTTGTGCCAAATGCAATCAAATCTCTCAATAATTGAAAATAGGTGACTTTCGGTCCAAAATAAGCTGATCCAAACTGCTCTCAAGATTCTATAAGTGGCAAAGTACTGTAAAATGAAGCAACTGAGATACATTACCGGAGCTAAACCATCAGCTGGCTCAATATAAATTCCAAAAAGCATCTTTGCAAGCTTGAAAAGGCCATCCATTACTTTAGGCAATGAGAAATATGGACGTAATTCCTCCTACGGAATATGAAGCAGGAAAACATAAGTACCTCCATCACAAATTTTTAGGGCTTATTTACAAGAAAAGAACAAAAGAGATCATTTCAAAGGAAAACAAATAATCCCAAAATATTCTAAAATTTTAATGTCAACAAAACATTATAACAAGGCCAGCCATTACCTTCCATTCAAAAGATAAAATCAAGAAATACCCGAACTTAACACCCACAAATAAAGCAGAGTATATGGACAACCACAGGAAGATTCAAATAGAAATGTCAGCACACTCAACCAAAGGAGAAAATCACCAATTAGGATTTGATTGGTCAAAGTAGTCAGTGTCAAATACCGTCTAAAAGTATATGAAGCAACAAATCCACAAGTGGAAGATTGTATACTTCAGGAAAGTATTTCATAACTCAATCGTGAATCTGTTATCCTTTGTTTGGAAACCTAAAGCTTCTATTTCAAAAAGATTGTCATTTCTTAGAAGCACGAAGCGGAAGCGGGGGCGGGGGCAGGGGCGGGAGCGGGAGCGGGAGCGAGGAAGCGTCAAACTTTAAGAGGTTCAAAAGTTGGGAGCGTTTAAGAAGCGTCCAAATAGTTGATATCGATATATTTAATATCTAATTATAGCAGAGGAATTTAGATTGACATAATATATGTTGATTGTAAATTTTGTTTTTGAAAGTCTTAAGCCATATGTTTTGACATAAAAATATTTCTTCGGTAAAATATTTGAGCAAAATAAGAACTTGAATCTATTTGTAGGCTATTTTGAGACTTGGTTATGAGGGGAGCGGGGTGGGAGCGAGGTTCTAATGTGAGTGGAGCGAGGTTCCGACAAGCTTCTTAGTAAGAAGCGCGGAATCGAGAGTCTGAGGATGGAGCGTGACCAATTTAGAAGGTTCCTGCTTCTAAGTGTCATTTACAATAGTTATCAGTATCTAGAGAGACAAACGATATGATCTATTAAGTTACCAACTACTCCAAAAGCTTAAGCTGTTAGAGAATGGGCCCAACAATGTATATCAAGCTTCAACACCCTCCCTCACGTGCAACCCCGACTTGCACGTGGAGAGCAAACAAACCAAACTTCATCAGAGAGGAGACAAATAACAAAGTGCAAATATGCACAACAAAGCGGGGATGGAGAGTTGAACCCAAGACCTCCCACAAACAAGGCTCTGATACCATGTTAAGTTACCAACTACTCCAAAAGCTTAAGCTGTTAGAGAATGGGCCCAACACTGTATATCAAGCTTCAACATGATCCATATGGTACCCTATCAAAATGCATATATACATGCATGCATACACACACACTCACACACAAGCACAAATAAAAATATAGTCTACATTTTGATAAAATTCACATGAATAGAAATAAAAATGCTGGTCAATTTTACCATATTTTATGATATACAACACAGTAAATACACCAACGGCAAGGTACATATAAGGTGTACATAGTCTTCAACGGGATGTTCGTGTAAAACAAGGAAGAAAAAAAAAACTCACAACAAAAACAAAAGATTGGTATAATGACTGACAGCATCTACTATACTAGGAATGTCAATGAACCCGATTATTGCAATTGCTCAAGATACCATTTTTTAGCTTCTAGGGCTCAGTCCTCATTACCTTGATCCTACAGGCCTCTTGAATCTTCTCTTTCCCTATTTTTTTTTCTTTTTTTGTGTAATAGCTTAGCCGCCCTAAGTGGTTGATTCTTCTACCTTTTGCACACCTTAGAAAGCATCTCAGAAAAGAAAATAGTCTTGACTCTACCTTTGATAATGGGAAGCCCAAAATATTTGAATGGAAATTCTTTTTCAGGATGACTGCCAAAACGAAACATTCACAGGCTTACTGGAGAATTCTAGTCAAAACTACTAGCATTTTTTATCTCTTCAAATATGTTTAACCACCATCCACATATGTATGCACCTAGTAGAGAGAGAGAGAGAGAGAGAGAGAGAGAGAGAGAGAGAGAGAGAGAGAGAAACAAAACATCAAAAGAGCCATGAGAAAGGGGCGGCGCAAGGGAAAGTTTCCATCCCCAAAACTATCCAACATTGCATACTAAACCCCACCAACACTACGGCATAATTTCAAAATGCCCCACCTCTATATTAAATCACATGCACAATGTGCACAGTATAGTGGCAGTTAAATACTGATGCAGCTATACGCACGCATCCCAGTGTCCCAACAATATAGAATTAAGCAATTTTTCAAAATACCCCACCTCTATATCAAATCATATGTACAATGCACGCAGTATAATGGCAGTTAAACACTGATGTAGCTATATGCACGCATCCCAGTGTCACAACAATAAAGAATTAAGCAATTTCTCGAGACATTACACAAGAACTGGCCATACGCACCAGGATGAAGTGTAGAGATCACTTTGGGTTGTCGTACTGGGGTGATACATTTTCAAAACACAATGGGTTGTAGCATCTCTTGTTGATTTGTCCAAGGGATGTAAGAAGGGAATTGTGTCTAAAGGCAAAATGTGAACTTTCTTTCTACCAATCCCCTATTATGAAGGACCAACGGCGATGAAGCAGGGGCAGACCTATGAAGAGACCATGCCCCCCCGCCCCCCCCCCCCCCAAAACTTGTAACTTTGCAAAATACACTATGCTTATAAAAGCAATCTTGAAATCAAAAGCCATAATTATAACAAAAATTCACTCTCAACTCATGACTGTCATCTCTCCCTTTCCTGGACTGGTCATCGAAATCGTGTACCTTACCAATGCCCACCGGAGACAGCTGATTGATTCGGAGGTTCATATCAGCAGTGCCAGATCCCACAGCAAGCAATTTTGTCTTCATCTCTGTCTCGGAGGACTCTCCACCCATCTTCAGGTAAAATTTTCTCTCTCTAGTTATATATAGATTATAGATATGTGTATATCTATATATACATATGTATGTTGCTTTGTTCTTGCAAAACTAAAATGGCTACTGCTAAGGACTCTTTTTTTATTAAATATGAATGCGCAATCAGTCCACTCTATAATTTTTTTGCTCTCTGAATGTGCTAAGTTTGAGTAATTGAATTTGGGCAATAGTGCCATTTGATGATTTGAGAATTTTGTTCCTTGTTAGTATGTGTTTATAGGTAATTTGATGGGTTCCTGTTTCTTGTGTTCTTAACTGATTCACTGATTGTTGTTTTTTTCTAAATGAGTCATCAATTATTGGATTGATTATTGTTTTTGAAATTGATCTTCGTCAGCGTACACACTGTTTTAGGGTTCCATTTGAACTTACAACTGTATCATTTAGGAGTAAACTTTCAATGCTTTGGTGTGGCAAAATATGCATAAATATACACATAATTTCGCCTCCCCTACATGGAACACGTTTGTCAGTGTACCTAAATCCAATAAACTTGGCCCACCCAAACACAAAATCCTGGGTCCGCCACTGCGATGAAGGAATGGGAGCCAGCTTTAACTGAAGTACAAGGTAGAATCAATCAATCAAAGAAAAAAAAACTCTGAGTTCATCCCAGTAACGAAGGAAATTTTTGTTGATGCATTCCTGTTATTCATGTCTTAATTACATTATAAAAAAAAAACAACACAATGCAGTTGTGTACTAGTTTAGACAGTTATATAAAAGTAAGTATTTTAGTATTATATACAAGTTTCCTCGCAACGCGTCCTAGATTTGTAGAAAATTGACGAATCCGCTACATCCGCACCCGGATCCCCACACTTGCACCGATGTGTCCTAGCCGGTGGCCCAGTAGCATCTTGACATGGCTCATTCTCTTTCCTGGTTGGCCTTTATCTACCTAAACTACAGCTTAAATGTTAGCAACAGGCTTTTTTTAATGGAAGTCAAATCCTTCAGTTATCCTCTAAAAGAACCTTACTATTTTGCACCCACGTCTTTTAAAGCCCCACATATAAGTCATGGATGATTAACATCCTCTCCATGACTCACAAAATGCTCATGCCTCTACTGAAACAAATTAAGCATGAAATAATATGGTAAGCATCAAACTACACATGGGTCATAAATAAAATATCAAACTTGAAACAAATTTTCCAATAATGTAGGATTAGGATTATAGATAACTAGACGGAAAGAGACACCACCTCATTTATTTCATACTTTGACTCACGAAGCCTCTCACTCCAGAAGTTAATATCCCAATGGCTCAAATCAAAAGCTTCTACAGCACCTTGATATTCAGAGAAATGTTTGAGGTCTTCCATATCTACAAACATTTAATAAACATTAGGAAATAGCGAAGCTAAACACCCCCTCCAATGCTAGAGGCATTTTTAGCATGAATGCAAACAAACCCTCCAATGCACCTTCGATTGCTCTTCTAAGAAAATAGTAATGCTAAATACCCCTCCCATGCAACTTCTATCCCTCTGAAAAAATAGCAATGCATCCATTGTTTGCACCTAAGAAGCACGGACACAAATACGACACAACACGACACGGAAGCGCAGACACACAATTTCTCAAAAAAGTAGGATACGGCCACGACATGGACACATTGAATATGTCTATTATTTTATTTCTTTTATATGAAGAGAAAAACTCTTAGCACCATACTGAGGCATTCATATAGGAATTATATAAATATCTCACCCTGAACTGCGGCATTCCAGGAAGCACTGCGAAGCTCTTCTAAGAGCTCTTCTGCTTTATCAACAGTGGCCATTTTGGTTGCCATGCTTACCTGATAAAGTATTACCTCATTAACCCTATGAAAGAGAAGAATGCCTGTGAAGCAATGAGTCATACCTCAGCATAGTTATTGTAGCCAAGAAGCTTAGCCTTTTCCGACCGTAACTTCAGAATTTGGTCAATGATTGCTGTATTATCTAGATCTCCACTAGAAGCACGGGTTACATAAGCACGGTAGACTTCCTCACGCAAAGACCTGTTTCGAGCATGTTGCATCACAGCCATAAAACTTGGAGCATCCAGTGTAATTACCCACGGCCCATTTTCAGAAGTGGCATTTTCATGGCCCTGGCAGTGTTTGGAGAGATGCATAAAGAGATAATAGACAAGAGGAGGCAAATCAGGAATCAAGATTATGAAAAGAAGTGGTAACATACTAACATGTATCTTAGGGCCAGTTTGGAAAAGCTTAAATTAGGATCCGGTTCATTCCAATCTCACTTTCTATATGGTTCTTATGAGTTATGACTTATGAGATCCAAGGTTTTGTTGATTTGACAAAGAACAAGTTTTAAGAGAAATAATAGAATGGACACAGACTCCTGTGCTAGAAATGGACATTCACCAAACACTCGAATTTATAGAGCGGGTACAATTATGAACCACAGAACGTTTCTTTGCCTCCCAAACAGCTCCTCAATGTTGGGTTTCAAAAATCCATACCTTTGAAACTGCTGTTTGTGCAGCCAATCCTAGAGCTGTAGCTGGCAACCCTTCAATCTCTTTCTTATCTGTTATTAATTTATCATACTTCTTTGTGGCATCCAAAACATTCTCCTCGAATTTTTGAGATAGTCTCGCCAGCTCCTGCAAACCAATTCATAATGAAAAGCAAGCAATGGCCAACCCAAACTTGGTTCTGTGTCATCTATCAAACTAAATCTTCATTTAGTTGCGGGTCATTTAATTTAATATTCAAACTCCAATATTTTTTTTTTCCTCTTGCTGTAAAAATAAAAAACAAAAAGTTGGGCTGCAGACTACCACAAAGTTCGTCACAAACACATAAGACATGAATGGGAACCACAATTGAAGAAGTAAATCAAACTCCAAATTGTTTTGTGATGAAAGGAATTAGCAACTTAGGTACATAGATACAAACAAGCGTATTAAAGAAACGATACAAAATCGACGTAAAGTTATTCGTTGGGAAAATTACTCAAGAGTATAATGGTCCAATAATATGCTATCCCTAGAATGATTAATTTCAATAAGCTATACAAAAGAAATACCTGCTGGATTTTGTTAAATTGATCCCTCTTATCATCTTCAAGAGACACACCACTGAGAACTGCCTCCTTTATTTGGGCTGCACAGGCACAAAAATCCTTGAGCAATATTGAATCGAGGTGTTAAGGTGTTTCCAGGATAAATGTAGGAGCACAAAGCCGAAATTACAGCATTGTAACTTGGAAGAAAGAGAGAGGAGAAAATACTTTCACTCATGTCTACGGACGAAATATGTGGAAAAGAAAAACAGCAATCCTTGTTTGTTAAAACCAGTAGATAGACAACTTGTGCATTAAATCCATGGATCAACCTACCCTTTTTAGCTTCAGCAAGACACGCGCTTTAGTGATTGCAATATTGATAAGCACATGGCTGAACTCATGCAAAGTAGGCCATACGAGTATCACATGAGAGCACTACAAGCCATGGTTCAGGGCAACAATTGTCCGGCCTTATGACCTTTGAACAATCTCTATGAGCAATAAATCAATTTGTTTCACAAATTTGAATCTATTTCCCAAAGAAGAAAGGATTGCAGCAAAATCCAAAACACTTCGGAATCTAATGAATTAGTTTATGCTCCCCTATCTCACTAATCACAAATATTTGGATTGAAGGAAGGATGGAACTAAGCTGGTGCTCTAGAAGTCCAGCATTGATATAGAAAGACAGACTTTTCCAGCTAAAAATGCTCCGTTTGGAATGAAACTAACTTTTTCCCAAAGCACATGTATCAATGTTAATATACTTACATATTGAGAAAGAAAAGGAACTAAATAGAGTTTGACATGGAGATGGAAACAAGATAGAGTGAGAGTTATTTGCTATAGATGTTGGGACCATAGGTTCCATCAACCCCCAACTCGTATCCCCACATGCAAAACACCATCTCCAATTTAAAAATAGAAGCAACTAAAAGTTGATTTTTTGAAGAAGTGAAAATTACATTAGAATGCATCTTTAAAATAAGTAGGGCATATCTAATTACCGAATCTACGAGAATGCATCTATAGATGCCATTCCAAACACACCCTAACACTTATAGCTCACATGCCTTTAAAAATAAAATAAAAAACAAATTCACATGTAGCACTATTAAGCAAGGCAACACCAAAAAGACTACAAAGGCAAAAGGATACGGTGCTCAAGTTCTTCAACTTTAGGATTGGGCGTTCCATTACCTTACATACCCTCAAAATTCGCCAGATCAAATATAGATGACCAACCTCCCAAGCCCCCTCTAACAATGCTCAACATCCAGCTCATCTACTTGTCCAAAACCAAAGCTCAGTTGGCATAGTCACATAACCTATACAACGCCATACAGAGATGTAAGGAAGCTCAACATCTCTCCAGTAACACCATAATGAAGCAACTAAAGTCAACACTCTCTCAACCTGTTGTACGTACAACACTAGTTAATAAGAACTTTACCAACCATGATTAATGCTATGCTTCCCAAATTTGGTTCCGAAATGCTTTAACAATTTTACCACATGTTTGTGGTAGTGGTGGGTGGCACCACATACCATTGCATGTGGTACAATTGGCAAAGCATTCGGAAGCAACTTTGAGATCCAAATTTGCAATTTATAGCATTATCTATGTATGTATAATTTTATATATAGATATATACACACACACACTAGAAATTGCCCTTGCCCATGGCCACTACCCAAAAAAAGTTTGTCTAAATCTTGTCTATGCCCATGGGAGCTATCTCAAAAAAGTTAGTAAAAACCTAAATTAATCATATTTCTTATAAAAATACTTTTTATAAGACTAAAATTTAGATACATGTTTAATTTAGAGAGAAAGAGAGTGTCGAGAGAGGAGGAATATTGTATATATATATAGAGAGAGAGAGAGAGGAGAGAAATGCAAAAGCCGTAAAAAGTGGAAGGAGTTCCAAATTTTCCAAAAAAAAAAAAATTTCCAAAAAAGTGGTGAAGAGTGGGAACAATTTTGGACCCTTAGATAATCATCTGAGTACCTAGTCATCAAAGGCATTCCTCCTATATTACATAGATAATGATATTTCATCGTTCACTCACTTTTTAACAACTCCCGCCTCATCTCATTGTCCACATCTTCCAGAACAGAATTGCATCAACCGCTCGAACCAAGACTTGCTTTCTCCCACCCCACTCTCTCCTCTCAACTTGCCAACCTCTAAAAAAAATACTAGTCTTGCCAATCTCTAAGGTGGGAGCCCAGCACAGTCCAATCTCCAACATAGTCAAACTAACAATAAACGAGGCCTACATATCCACACTATGCAAAGAAAAACCGATAGCCCTACCATCTGTGAAGATTCCTGCACCTCTATAAACCAGCTATGAAGCATGCACATGGATAAGTTGACACAGATACGGTACGAAACGGATACGTCGAAACGGAAAATCTTAAAAATTGAGGACACGACAGGGCAATGATACAGATTTTTTGTATTTTCTTTTATTGTATATTAAGTTTGTTTCATATGTGTTTTTAAGAATGTAATGCAATCATTATCTACTTCATCTACAATTCTTATTTGCCAAAAATTACTGTTTGACATGAAGCGAGAGAGAGAGAGAGAGAGAGAGAGAGAGAGAGAGAGAGAGACGATTAGAGAGTGGGAGATGCAATGAGAGGGTCCTGAAAGGCTATTGTCGTGGAAAAATGAGGAGATAAGTGAAATAATGTTTTGACAAAATTGACATGCTCAAATAATGTAAAATAAAAAATTAAAAAAATAATAAAAATAAAAACAACAACCACCACCACCACCACCACCCAAAGACTGTATTTTGGTCAAAAAAGAGTTCCGTTCCATGTCCTTGAAATGTCCCGCAGTGTCTGCGTCTAAACATTGCAAAATAGAAACAGGACACGTATTTACAATTTCCGATACGTGTCAGATATAGATACAGGGTCATTTTCGGAGTGCTAATGCTTCCTTGTAAACCAAAAACATACCACATTTCTATTCACTACATGAAATGAGGCTAAAGCTCCTCTGACTCCCCACAACGATTTCACGTAACTCGGAGCACAAAGTTTTTGAATTGTTAAATGGTAGGAGCTATAATCCTATAAGCCTACAATGTAGCAAAGAGAGAAAACCGAAAAAGAACTAGTAGTTCAAGAAAACAACGTATACATACAATTTGATATCATTTATAAAATAAAATAAAATAAAATAACAAAACAAAACAAACAAACAAACAAACAAACAAATAAAGCAAAAACAAAAAAACAAACAAACAATCAAAACATAACAAAAAAATTAAGCGATTGTTTCTTTTCCTTTTTTATTTCATCTATGTCACTAATCCAAACATGAATACAGGCATAGTTGGATAGTTGGCAAATTAAATGGGTCATTCATTTGACCAAAGCCTAATCAATAACAACACGAGGGTAACAAAGAGACCTATATTGAACACCAAACCAAACACGAGAAACATGGAAAGTTCAAATTGACAGTATGATACTCCAGTCCACATACATCATATGCCCAAATCGTACCTGACCCGTTGCACTCTATGATCTCTGTGGATTTGTGAAAACTGTGTGGCACTAATACATGTAATAAGGCTAATAAAATAAACAAGAAAAGAAATAGTAACACAACCAGATATAGAGACACAAAAAAATAAATCATTGGCAGCACAAAAGAGGAGGAAAAAAAAACTAGTCACCAATTTAGATAGTATTAGCCCAGGAAGAATTTTTTAGTTACTTACATTCCACAATACGCTTACGAGCATCACTGAGTGCCTCCCAATCCTGAGATCCTCTGATAGCTTTAAATGCATTGTAAAGTGGTTTACTCTGCCCAAGCTTAAGCTCAAATTCAACTTTCTCCGGCTGGACGAAAAAAAACATCATCACCCAAAAAACCAAGAAAGCACAACAAGGTGAAAAATCTATGAGATCGATTCTTTCTTCATTCTTTGGTATTTCCAAGTCTGTGGTTGACATGGAGGATGATTGTTGCAGTGGAACTGGTTAAAATGTGGCCTTTTACATTAGGATGTGTTATATGACCTTTAAGTAATATGGTGATCAAGAGTTTCATTCGAGGAGTATCAAAAGGACCATGGCTCCCCTAAATTTATTTCATTTGGGTGGACCATATTTCTAAGAAGGGTATTGATTATCAACAATCTCCTCGGACATAATAGATTATTGTGAATCGGTGTTGCATTGAAAGAAGGAGACCAATAATACTTGATGCTTCACTGGCTAGTAGCTAGAGATTTTTGGTCTTTACTTTTGAGTTTTGTCCATGTTAGGGTTTCAATGGGTGATGTCGGAGACACATCAAAGGCTTTGATGATTTGAAGAGGGTACAGACTGCAGAGTTCGGAGAAATGTTACAACCGCCTGGTAAGTGGCCCATTTATATTTGTGGTGGTATCTACGTGCAAAAGCAAATATAAATCTTCTAATGTGTGGAAGCAAACAAATTGAAATATAAGTTGGAGACATACTCAACATAAAGTGCTCAAAGTACCAAATAATCAATGGCAAATGAGCAAACATTACTAATTCCCTGATGAAAAGTGAATTGATTATGCGTGTCCAAATGTAAAAGAGAAGATAAAAAGTGAGGTGAGAGAGGGGCACGTTTTATTTGTGTGCGTGTGTGTGTGTGTAAGAATTGCTATATGGGAATTTTCGAAAGGTCCCCACTAGGTTCTTCTTGGGTCCGACCAAGGGCATACCCTGTTTTGGTGTTTTATTGTCTGTTACTTACCCAAAAAAGGACTGCTTTGGTATTTAATTGTCTTTGTTACTTACCCAAAAAAGGACGTAATTCAGTTCCAAATTCATTTCCATACAAGCATCCACAGTGGTGTGTGGAAAACTTACCTTAAACTTAGTTAAATAGTTGTGTGGTTAGGGGACGGCATTCACTAAGGCGTGAGGTAGGTGGACGGCAAAATATGGGCGGCCGGCACAGAGAGTGCCGTGACGCTCTGTATTAAATACCATGCTTCTTTGCAAAATTGTTGAGGTTGAAGTTTTAGAAAAAAATTAATGGGCAAAATTGTTGAAACGGCACAAGAAGTGCCTTGAGGAAGTGCACAGCTAAGGCAATGCCGTGAGCATTTGGGACGGCACACAGAGTGCCGGCTACTAGAGGACGGCACACACTGTACCTTGAACTTTTGGGGACAACACAACCAGTGCCGTTTAGCTTTACATTATCCAAACTTAAGAGCATCACAAACTTAGGTTTTGCTGAGTTTAACTAATGTACAGAGTGCCTTAAACTACACCACTGTAGGACGTATCTCTTAAGTTTCATTAAGTTCAGTGGTGTTTTTAGCACCACTGTGGATGCTCTAAGAAACACAGAGTACGCTTACGCTGCTTTTTTTTTTTTTTTGACAGCAAACACAGAGTAAGCTTAACTTGAAACAAAAGCCAACACTACAACTCAGGGGCTTAAAATTAGTGTCTTTGCACAAGGGTACACACCACAACTATGTTGATGAGTGATGATTACCATATCACAGCAACTTAGTCTAACTAATAGGAAATAATTCTACAACTTCATCAGAACTTTCTCTTTAACTTAAATACTAGTCGTGCACGAGTGTTTTATACTCCGTAAATGAGTTGCGCACAAATTTACACACACACACATACATATACACACACATGCGTAACATAGAGATAGGGGATACCTGGACTTCTTCAATGGCGGAACGGAGCTCAGGATTATCTTTGACGGCCTTGAGATGATTAACCATTCCCCAAACCACCGTCAATCGATCTATAATCCTCTCCAGTGGCTCAACCAGCTTCGGCCACGACGGTTCCACTGTCCTCTCCAACTCCTCCAATTCACTCCCCTAAAAACCAAAAACCAAATCAAACACAGCACATACATATATATAGACACACATATACACTTATATATACATATCGACTTACGAGTGACTTCAACAGGGCGCGAATCCCGGGGCGGACGTGAGTGGCATCGACGGCATCGAACGGCGGGAAATCGAAATCCTTCAACAGAGGATTGTCGTCGGCGGCGGTGGCGGTCGACATCGTCGGAGGCTCGAACACAGTCGAAAATGATCGGACGGCGGTGATTGGACGCGAGGCTGTGATGGTTCTGGTGGTTGACCTGTCGGGTAGGGTTCGGAGACAGAGAGAGAAGGAAGAGGACCAGAGGGGACAGAGATGAGATTTCCGAAGATGTTTGGGGTAAATGAGGGGATAAGTGAGTGAGCAGAGGGGTTGTATAGAGCGCGACAGACTGAAACGGGTCGCCATTATTAGGAATACAAGTCCGAGAAAAGAGTGTCGCTTTGGCAAGCGTATAGTAGTTTTGGTGCTAAGTTTTCTCTTCATTTTGTCTTTTTGGTTTGGATATGGGTTATTACATAACTTACATGGATAGTTGTAACATATAGAATCGTAGATAGATACTAGAATAGGGCCTTTTAGACAGTTTTTTAAGTCAATTGTTTTAAGTAGTTTTTTTTTTTTTTTTTCAATTGATTAGACATTTAATACTCTTCTAGTAATTTTTAAAAAGATAAAATGTAATGATTTAACTATAATTATAAAAAAATTAAGAAAATAAAGTTGGTACCCCTCTCTTTCCCTTTATACTAGTATGTATAGATATGATAGGAGTAGTAATTGAATTAGATGTGTTTTTATTGAGAAGTTATTCAGTGATGTGTTTTATTGAGAAGTTATTCAAAGAGTCCGTCACACCATGTCAAAATGCTGATGTGTGATGTGGTGTGATCAACTATGTAACCCCCTACGTTAAGGGGATCATGATATGTGATTGGTAGTTTTGGTAAAAATTCAAAATACCAAACTGTCAATTACATGTCATGATCCCCTAGAAATAGGGATACATGTATGATTGAGATTTTAGGGTCACATCACATCAACATACTGACGTGATGTGACGAGCTCTTCAAATAATTTCTCTGTTTTATTGGGTTTTTGAAGTGGGGTCCATTGAAGGTGGGACCAATAAATTTGTCACACACATCCCGAAAAATATACTCTTTTTGAATGCATAAGTAAATTTTTTAGAATTATTAATGTTGATTAATAATTGGAATGAGATTGACTATGAATCAACGTGGAGTGTCAATTGAGGACACGGAGAGTTGGTAATTCATGAAGTAGTAACACGTTTTAAATGGCATTTATGTAGATTAAATGTTATTTGAATTATCTGATATATGTGAATAGTGAATATACGTGTTTTGTGTACTTTTCTGATAGTTTGATCTTGTTAGAGATTAATTGGAACAAATTAGAGATAACCAATGTGATACGTTGCATAAAATGTAGGTTATCTAGAAATTCCACGAAATTAGTTTTCGGAACGAAATTACGGCGACAAACGGAACTTAGACGAAAACTTTTATAATTTATAGACAGAAGTGCAAGACGTTTCGAGAACTAATTAGAAGTTTTGAGAACTCGTGGGGAGGTAAACAAAATTTATGAAAGATATGCCTATGTATAGTTGACTCCAAGATATTTTCATAAAATTTTCAAAATCAATTTGGGACTTAAGAGTTTTTGGAGGCTTAGAGCTTCAAGAGACAAATCGACGTACTTCTCTGTCTGTTTAATTTCAACCAAATTTCATATTTGAGCTCCTCGGAGGTAAGAGCTACCTTTTGATACCACTTAGGCCTTGTTTGGCTAAGTTTTTATAAAAATCCTAACGTTAGAATTTGGGGGAAAAAGTGTGTAAACTTGTAGGAATCGCTTGAAATTCGAGATTTGATGTTTAATTAGTCCCTTAGTTCATCCTTCAAAATTATAGAACGTTTGCACGAGGTATGAATTCTATACCTGTGAACTATATGGAATTTACATGTTTTGAATATCGAGTTGATATTTTGGATCCGGATGAAATTCATGTATTAATTAGGCCCGTTAATTATACACGTGAAACTGCGATAAAAGCACGTATATATGATTATATGAACATGCTATGTGCTATGTGGGTTGAAAGGGGTTTTGGTGCAAATTCATCCGAGGGCAAGCTCCTCGATGTTGGAGAATTATAGTAGCAATGGCTACTATGCATGGTTTGGGAGAAGGCCCAGCCAGGGCATTGTACATGATTTGGGAGAAGGCCCAGGCAGGGCACTGGATGAGTGGTAGGGAGAAAGCCCTCCCCGGCATCACTTCCATTATTTCATTACCAGATGAACATGCACTACTCTCCCTAGAGACCATTTTAATGTGCTTTGATATGTTAAAGCATGAATTGTCATATAAGCATATGTTAGAATTGTACACTCAGCACATAGATGAGCCGTGGAGATTTACTCCATTGAAGGTGAACGAAAGAAAAGAAAGAAGAAGCGTGCAGGGATCCTTCTCTTGTATATGTATTTGTTTTCAATTCCAAATGATGTAAAATGTAGTTTGAGAAGTTAGAACTATTAACTTTATGTCACACCCCAACCCGCCCCAGGCGGATTAGGACACGTGTAACAAAGCCCACACACCAAACCATACACTAATCATGAAAAAAAACATGTTTTAGACTCCATAAAAGAGCTTTCTTGGCACAAATCAGAGCCAAGGGAAAAATGGTCATTAATAAGGTATAGAAAATTTATACCAAAATATAGGTCTTTGAGTCCCGGTTCCAACGCAAAAAACGGCGCGCGAATCCGGTCTTTCTAGAAAGAGTTATGTTTGTTTCCGTAAAAGTGGACAGTCAAATTTTGTAGGGGCAGATCGATCCGCGAAAAGGGCGGATCGATCCATTTTATTGATTTTGAGGCAGAATGTCCCCAAGAAGGGGTGGATCGATCCGCGGAAAGGCCGGATCGATCCGGATTCTGCAGAACAGCTCCCTACTGCTAAAAAACATCATTTTTCAAGTCTAAACTTATTCCAAACTTTCCAAAACTTTGTGGGAGCATCAAAAATCATTCTCAAAGCATTTTCAAATGTTCCTAACCATTAACACAACATCCCCAAGCATAGATAGACAATCAAACATACAAATTCTTCTCATGGATCATAATTCTACATCAAAATTCACATTTTAACCCAATGCTTGCATAATTTCTCAACCAAAGAAAACTAAGCTCAATTTACAACCAAAGTTACTTACTACTCCAAGTTTCCTTTCCAATATACATAATTTGTGACTTGCAAGTACAATTTATACCAAAAGACCTTTACAACCCAACTTGAATTAACATATTACAAGAACTTTCAAAACACAAGTTGTTTACAACACTTGAAGTGTAAGGATTACAACCAAACCAAAACATCTATACATATGAACATGAAACACATCTCACAACCCCATGCCCAACCCGTCGTGCGGATCATTTCCTCTCCTCTTCTCGTGTTGTACTTGCGATGGTTATTCAATAACCATAACAAAAAATATATTTTCATTAAGCTTTCGCCAAGTGAGGGAACTAATCATGCTATTGGAATGTTTAATATGCAAATGCAACAATCATTATAAACAACAACTAATTGATCTCCGAAAAGTCAAGTAACTCAAGCCACCACCACTGGGTCCTTGTCACCCTAGAATTTCTCACTCTTTTGGCGCATATAGCACAACACACACTCTCTTGTGACCCCGAAGGCGTCACCGACATTTCATTGTGGTCGTCACCACGTCCTACTCATTGAGGACTTCCTATCCCTTACATATGGGACCTATAAATGGTGCTCACTACTTGACTTCCCTTTGATCTATATAAGCATTTAAGCAACTTAGCATATAAGCATATAAGCAAAGCAATTTCATAACTTTGACATGCTTTTTATCCAATTTCAACAACATATATAAACATAAACATGGATTAAGCATTCTAAGCCAACAATTATCACACCAACTTATCTAAACACCCAATTTTGTGATTAGAGCACTCACCTCTTCGAATTATACATAATCAAGCCTAGAATTCCCCCAATCTCTTGCTAATTTCACCTCAAATTCTAACCGGTGTGAATCCTACATAAGTTTGATACATCAAGCATCGTCTATCAAGAACGGTCGTCAAAAAATGTTATCGAAACTGAAAATAAAAGACGTGCATATGATCATCTGACCTCCACGAGTCCAAAAATGGTCTCGGTTCGTGAATCCGATATCGAACGGCGAAGAAACGGCAATAAATGTTGCGTGAATTTCCGTCGCCGACTCGAGAGCTCTTCGTTCTCTCCAATTCTGTGAATTCCCAGCTTATTGACACTTGTGAGACACATATGCAAGACATGCATATGTGTTGTCACATTTTCTCCTTATTTCTACTTACCTCTCCCAATTTTCTTTAAGCTTTATTATGAAACCCCCATGTTAATTACATTAACTACCCACCTTTTTTAAATGGATTTAATCTAAGTCCCGCGTGGGTCCCAACGTGGTCCCACATAATCTATGAGGTAACTATTAATCCTACTATTTATCAATTGTATTCAAATACGCCCTCACATGGGTACCCAAACGGGGTCCTTTTACTTATCACAAGACATAATGTAATCTTTAAACAGTTAAACAAGTATTCATATAAGCATATAATGGCATCTAAATGCAAATTATTTTCATTAAACCTTCATTGGTCCCACTTTTATACCAGTCCTGTCTTTTACAGAACTTTCATATGTGTCCGCATTTGAACACCGTTTTACCTGTGGGTTCATAACCCCACCTTAAACCATCTCATGCATTAATTATGTTTAATTAGCACATATTAATATCACATTAATCTTCTTTTCCGGGTACGGGTGTTACACTTTAACTTGGAAGATTTGGAATGGCTTAGAAGGTTGTAATGTGTCATAAAACTCTTTTTGGTTATGTTGTAATGAATCCGAACTCATGGATTCGTATTTTGAATGCTTAACTTGTCAAACTCGGATTTTGGGAAATGTAATAGAACTTTTATGTTTTAAGCCAAACAAGCCTTATAGCTTGTTCCATCATTGTTTCTTTTTGTAGATTAATTGTCATGTCTTAACGATGATCTTGAAAGCCTAGCATAGATGGTGAAGTTTTGAAATAATGTAATATGTTTGGTGGAATGATAGGAGTGAAGGCTGTTTGATTCTTTGCAAAATTCTGCAGCTTGGGGCAGGATTCTGCTAAAGGGTCATTTGACCGGTCGAAGAGGGTCGTTCGACCGGTCGAAATGACCCTTCATGAAATCTTTTTATACACCTTCCAAAAATAGTTTAAATGTTTTGATTAGTTCTTAGGGTACCTTTGGGGCCCCTTTCAACATAAATTCATCTGGTTCAAAATATAATTACATTTTCAATTTAATATGGATTTTATAACTTAAAGGGTAATGTTTCCTAAAGATTTAAATACTCAAGGTTGTTTAAAAGTTCTTTTCTGCTGCGTATAGTTATTTAATGATTGGTTGAACCTTGGTGGCGTGCCACATGTCCTATTTCCACGCATAGTGGGATGGGTCGTGACATTTATTGGTATCAGAGCAATAGGTAACAAAACTTTGGGAACGTTCGACGTCGAGTGGAGTGTTGAGTGAATTAACACATATTCTAGAATGCATCCACATATTGTAGAGATGTTTGATGCATATGGTATGTTATTATATATACATGATTATATTATTATCATACATGTATAGTATTTTATGCATTCATGAAATAGTGGAATCATACGAGTGTAGAGCTGTGTGACGAGATGTGGTTTACTATGTGTTATCATAGACCTTGTGTGGTGATACGAGGGATAGATGATATCCTGGTAGTGGCGAATAGTTGAATTTCAAAATGAAAATAAAATGAGTTTTGATCGAATCAGTGAATGTTTGAACCGATAGTGACGAGTGTCCTTGGAGGATTATTTGAGAACAGAATTGAGTGGTGAACGTTAGAGGAGATCTCCTTATAGTTCACATAGAGAATGAAAGTGATTGTTCGTAGTCGAGTTTTGGGATTAGGATTGATTGATAAGAGTTCTAGTTCAGACATGGGTTAGATGTCGTGACGTGAGAGAATAGAGATGAACAGTTGGGTTTTATGACAGAAAGATAGTTCAGCAGCATGTATTGCTCGTGTATGGGGTAGGTGAGGAATCTCTCACCCTATCTTACAGTGTTAACCTACGGTGTAATCGTATGGGTTTTCTCTTATGGTGTATGACGGGTAGTTGAAGAATCTTTCAAATTATTGTATGGTATTGGGATTATTGGATGATTAAGGAATCTCTTAACCTATCTTATGGTATGTATTGGCAGTTGAAGAATATCTCAAAGGATTATGAGTATTATGGTTGTTAAGGAATCTCTCAACTGAACCTGGCTTCGAGTGGTCATGGTACCATAGTGGATTTAGATATGATAAGAGCATTAGTAGTGGATACTACCAGTGGAGGGTATAAGTGGAAAGGTTGGATTTAAGGATTAACCTAGGATGAGGGGTTAAGAACAGGAATGATAGAGTATGCTTTGACGATTTGAAACTACAATTGGTAGAAGTTTAATTGATGACAGACTTCAAGAGTGGTTGCTTAGACGTGATGATTATGTGCGTATGAATGTAACGATGAGGACGATGTCATAAAGATAAAGGGATCTTGGTAGGGAGTCCTATAGAGAATGTCTTTATTACAGTGAGTTGTAGTGCGGATAGCCATGAAACTTGCATGGTTCGATGAGTTTTCGATGTATCGAGCACTTTTTGGTGGTTCTAAAATGGTTGGGAAGTAGCCCCAAATGTCTTGTAAGTTTGGAGACTTTTAGAGATGTTAAATGGAGGAAAGTATGATCCAAGGGGTAATCACGAAATGCTTATAGAACGATAACACGTTTTCAAATGACTTTCTAGAGTCTTAATTCTAAAGTCTTAGCATACCCTTATCATGCTAATAACTTGTAAATTTTGTATAGAAATTGTACCTGGAACTTACAAGAGTCTTAATTCTGCTATTAGGAGCGAAAAGCAAGAGGTGAGTGACAATAATTATGAAATTTGGATAATTGGATGTTTGAGTTTGTCTTTGTGATGACTAAGCATGATTAGTTAGCTTAAATTCACATGGTTAGGGTAATTTTGATAGCTTATGTATAATTTGTGAAATTTCACGATGAAATGAGTACTTGAGCATATTGAGTTGTTAAAGTGGTTTCAAAGGGGAACTTGTACTTGCCATCAAGTATGAGATTAGGTGCCAAATTGGCCATGAGGTCATACGTCTGAATGAGAGAAGTGTAGACTCCCCATTTTGTCGGCTATCAGATTTAGGAGACCCATAGCTAGGTGGTTCACGATGATCGAAAAAAAAGACTTAAATGGGACTCCTGGAAGTTAGTTATATCTCTCAAAATGCTCGGAATGACCAAAATGCCCCTGAAGGCCCAAACACTCCCAGATTTGGACCGAAAGTTCTGGGAACATACTACGTCATAAAAAAGTACTAAAAATGAGTTGTGAAGCAAAATCAGATAAAATCGTCGGCTCCCAGAGACCCCGGGAAATCCCGGAAGTTCCCGCAAAGTCCCCAATGATCGGTTTGACCCAAGTTTGACCAGGTTTGACCAGAGTTTGACCGAAATCATCCGAATTCTCCAGAAAATTTTGAGATCATTCTAGATCATATAAAAAGTACTAAAATGAGTTTTCAAAGAAAATAGGACGAAAACGTCAGCTCCAGGGAGCTCCCAGAGGTTATTAGAACTTCTTGGAGATCCCGGGTTTGACCGATTTGACTTAAAAGTTGACTTTGAAACTGGAGTGCCGTGTCATTTTTCAAACATTTTTCATGGATACTAGAGGTCAATAGCTTTCCAATGGTATATCACACAATTTCTGTATTCAAACCGAATTTATTATGGATTTTCGAAGGTGAAAAAGACGATCAAATCGGCTTTTATCGCGAATACCGCAAAACTTTTCAAAGAGACCTGACTCCGAAATTTTTTTTTTAATGAAAAGTAGACTCCATTACTTTTCCAACACTATATCACAAGCTCAATTTGGAGTTCGTACGCATTTTCTGTGAATTTTGGACGAAATAGGGCCTTTTCGCGAATACCGGAACCTCTGGGGGCCTAAATGGCATTATTCGGACGTTGGAAGAGCACTGCCGCCGCGGTATAAGCCCAGTGCTGCCGCGGAACTCTCCCCCAAAATGGTCCATTTTTGTAATTTATTTTGGGGGTCCAATTTGATTAATTGAAAACCAAAACGACGTAGTTCCTTGTTCACAGATGTTTGGGACCAATGGGAGTACTCTTTAAACCCCAAAATCACCCCAAATTGGCCTATATAAACCCCCATTGACTTGTCATTTAGGGGGTGCAAAATTAAAGCTTAGAAAAGTTTTAGAGAGAAAGTGGTAGAGATAAGGTTAGAATAGAGAGAAAAAGAAGCTTCCTTATTTGATTTTCAACAAGAAAGTGATTTCTAAACTTTGCTTTTACTTCATTACTCCTATTTACTTCACATTCAATACACCCAACAATCATTTTAGTGAGTATTTATGAGATAGGAAGCTACTTCCATGTCCAAAGCCACCATATATGAGTGAAAACCAAGCTAAGCTACAAGTCCATAATCTCATTGAATATTATCTATTGATTACTTACTTGCTTGTTTACATACTATGTTCATCTCTTCTTGACCTTATTTCTTTTTTACTTTTCTTTATTTATTTACTAATTCATCATCACCTAAATGATGACATGAAGTTTGAGGTGAGTGGATCCTTATGGATAGTAGCTCTTAACCTCAAAAACATGTTTGATAGATGATGATTATAATTTCAAATACTTCTAAAGTATTCTTGAAATTATGCTAAAATGAAAACAAATCTCTCCAATAATCTTGGAGGTTCTTGATATGAGTTTAATGTTGACATTCCAAGAGGTCATAATCTCCATATGATGTTAAATATATGCTTTCAAAACCCTCTATTTCAAAACCCCTCCAAAACCTCAATATTTGGATTCTAAAAAAATACACATTGTTTTCTAAAAAAAAATCTTCAAAACAATGAATAATTTGAGTTCTAAGATTTCTCTAGAACTCAATACTCAAAGGGTGATTACAAGATCACTTGGAAAGTCTTCCTAACTTGTTGAAAAACACCCAGGATTTTTGGTTTGACGTTGAAACACTTAGAAGGGTTCCATTTTGAACCAAATATTCCTTCCATACATTCTGTTTTTGCTGTCATAGCAGCTAGGTTGAATTTCAACTTGTTTTTCAGAAAACTTTTCCAAAATGAGTGGTCCCAACTCATTTTTTCCTTGAACTTCAGTGTCTTAGGGAACTTTCTGTATAATATGGGCCTCTAGATATTTTGTGTTCATTTTCTAAGAGTTTTCAACATTTCAGTCGACAGTATGGACTATGTTTCTAAGTAACCTCTATTGTTTATATGATTTCTCTTAATCTGTAATAGTTATTGAAGATTGGCTTTTTGACATATTTTCTAGACACAATAAGTATGATCTCCATAAAAAAAATATGAACTATAAACATTTCTAACCCCACTTTTCTATTTTTACAAGATCAACTCACTATTCTGTCCACTATTCACAGCAAGCATGCTTTTACTTTCATTCTTTGATTTGATGCTCACATGCACTCCAAATTAGTTTATATCTTAGGAAGTAGTCTATACTACATTTGTACAAATCCTATGATGATTTCCTTCATGCATTCATGCATATTTTAGACTTCTAAGTCACTTCAAAAAGTCCATGTACACAAGCACACTACACCTTTACACATTCTAGGATCATACATTGCATCCATGCAAGATTTAGAGATTGTGTGACTCCTAATCTAAAGAGATCATAAGGAATGAACTTGATAATACATTCATGCTCCCCTCGATCTAATCTTCCTTCCTCATCCATCCCGGGGATTGAGATATCTTCTTTTCTCAAAGATTAACATGCATCATACTAGCTTGCTAAGCATATTTCATTTTCTTTGATTATTTATTTCAAGAACAATTCATGTCCCCCTTCTAGATTAGGAAAACTTGATTAGTTGAATATGATTAGACGATTTTTCCTAGGTTTATTTGTGCGGTCTTTCACTTTACATTGTGTGATATTTGGCTTAGATCTTATGAATGATATCTTATCTTTTGATCTTCCATTTCAATATTTTTATGAGATGTAATATACTATCATAGTATTAATTGTTGAACCAAACATAGTATAAGAAGATTATTTGGATGCTAATTGAGGCCCGTCAAGAGACGGGGCGAGTTGAGGGTGTTTTAGTCGCGACAAAGGCTGTTTTCCCTCTCTTATCAAAACCTTGAACCAAGTTCTTTGGTTATGAAGGACCGGTGCCCTTTATCTGTTTGGGTGAGTCAAAAATTAGGTTTCTTGGTCCCTTAAAGACCAAATGGCGACTCTGTATCTATTTTCAACAGACCTTCCTTTTCTTTCTTTGATCCAAATCAATTTCAAACCAACAAAAGAGTGGACGACCAATTCCGCGTGTCCACAAGAAGCGTGGATCTCGGCTAATCACATGGATTAATGGTGTAGTCGCAGACTAGTGTGAAAGGGTGGCCAGTACTTGTATTTCCCGAGACTATAGTTATGTGTAAAAAATGAGATTGAGTATGTGTGTTATCCATGTACATCAATGTTGTCATTCACAAGCATTTAGCTTATGATCTTGTCAAAATCAAGATAAAAAAAGTATACTCTACTTTAAAAGATTTGTAGTGTGGAAGTAGTGGTCGAACGCACAGAGATTGAAATACTAAAGCACTTTAATTTTAAAACCTAAACGTAGTTAACTAAGAACAGTGAAAATAAATCTAAACTATGAAAGCAATTAAAAGTTATTTTGAGAAATATGTGTATTATACCTATGATTGCAAATCCACCATTAGCTTCATAATAAGGGTATTTATGCATTGAATTAGCTTATTACATTGGATGATAATGGAGAATTATAGCTATAAGCCCAATTCCTCCGTCAAGAAGATAACTACGATTCAAGCATCAACATTATTCATCTTCAGTTGGTGCAGAGTATCTCACACTAAACTAGGGTTGCGGCACACTCCGTCTTCCCTAGGCATGAACTATTCGACTACTTGATATCTCAATTCAATTATGCACCATTACATGTAAATAATTTATACAAGCACAACAAATATAGATCATTGAGCACATCACATTCAAAATAGATCTAAGACAAGAATAAACTTTGAAAGCAACGATTTAATCAATAGAAGTTTGATTTTATTATAAAAAATCCTCTAAACATGTAATCATCGTCCATACATAATAAATTTAAAAGAAAAACATAAATAACACCCTATTACTTGGCTAGAGTTTCATTGAAACCCTAGATATCGGTCTAGGCGGCCATAGAAGCAATGAATGGCAAGAGGTTGATGGAGGAGGCCATGGGAATCATTTGTCTTCTTCTTCTTCTCCTTGCTTTTCCCTCTTCAATGACTGAAGTTTTTATTATATATGGATGTGTATATGTTATGTCTCTTGATGTCTAACCCCAAAATTGAATTAGAATAGGATATATGTAGTTTTGGAGCAAGTTTGGAGGCTTTCCTAAACCTAATCGCACTAAAATTGCTATATTTACGTTTCTAGACGTAATTAGGTAATTTCATTTGCGTGGGGCTCTTTAGGACACAAAAATACGCGTTTTCACTTTTTTCGTACAGGTCGCGTAAGCGGGCCGCGCGAGCACGTTTTTGGGAAGTTGCACGAGCGCGGTTCTGGATTGTCGCGTGAGTGAACTGCTCGTGCGATATGGCTCTTTCTGCTTCTTTCCTTCTGTTTTTACACCCCATTTAGCCTGGAACTCTTGCTTTCTTCTAAATCCTGACAGAAAATGGAAAACAAAATAAAAGTATACAAAAACAGGATAGAAAGTGCTAACAAATGTGAATTGAGGCGCGTAATTAGGACTTGTTCACTCCCGATCACACCCTCAAACCTACATTTTGCTAGTCCTCGAGCAAAAAGAACGGAAAAATAAAACTACTATAAAAAAAATTTTACTCCATTTTCGCATGGATCGCGATTGCACTTAGCATATGCAACAAGCATTTTAAACCTCTAGGTGTCCCTAGTCAGACGAGTGAAGTCTCGTGAGGGTTCTCGTCAACAAGTCACCCACAACCATCTTTATTTCATTCTAAATTTAAAAAGTTTTTTTTCTTTTTACAAAAAATGAAAAATATATATTCATTACTCCTTATCATAAAACAATGATTTGAAATAAAATAACAAACAAGAAGAAACGGAACCATATGTCCACCTACATCATGAAAAACAATTCCAAGCACATGCATCATATAAAATCAATAGAGTTTCTTATAAAATTGCACGTGTGTGATGTGGTAGTCAAATGAAGACGCGCATGTCATGAACTTGGAATATAACTCGGATAACCATCCAACTATGCTTCGACTACGAATCTCACAATGTTAATTGCACTCTAAAATGAAACACTCAGAAATATGTGTAATTTATCGCGTATATGCGAGCAAAGAAAATATGTTTTCAAAACAAGAAACGCTCACATCTGACTCAAAAAAGATGCATGACACAAAAGAACAGTAGTCTCATGGATTGGATGCCAACAGTCAAGAAAAATTAATCATTACCATGTTTTAATCCCCCTCCCATCATTTTCATATCCAAACTATGTTCTCTAGGATCAAATAGGACTTTTCAAAGGTTATAACGTGGCTCGGGCAATGAAAAAGGATTCGTTAGGTACTTTTAGAGTGGCGTTGTAAGGCATGTCCGATTTCTTTCATCATCTCTTCTTCCAACTTTCATCTTTTCATAAATTTTTTTTCCTTCCTATTATTATTTTTCGTTGCTTTTTGAATGAATATTCATTGAATACCAAGGCAACTACTCCAAACATCATGTTGTTTTTTTCTTCTTTTCAATCAACACATCGCCTTATCACCACTAAAAGTTGACGAATCTCTCAGTGGTGAACTCCAAGTTGGAGCAAAAAAATAATAATGGTGATTAAAGAAAAATGACATTTTAACAGCTTAAAGGGGCGAACTAAGGAAAATTTTATCATTTTTTGGTTGGTGGTAAACAAAGAGGGCCTACCATAATTTCGTACAGTCATATGGTTCTTCAATGTTTATGACGAAAGATTATTAGCATGGTAGTAAATATTTTAACTTGACTATCAACCAAAACAAGAATAATGAGACTAAACAACGAGTATATGCACTATTCAAATGGAATTCGACAAACACAAAATGTATTTATAACCCTCTAACAAGAAAAATAGGCTCAAAAGCTCACTGTATTTAGTCTCCACCATGTGTTATCTAGAGATCCGAATCATATTATAGTTCACATCAAACATGTATTCAAGTGACTACGTGCAGTGCATAGTTTTGTGTGCAAATATAAAACTACGATTCGAACGATACATATCCTAAACGTCGCATCATGACTTCAGCAAATGTTTAACAACATCTTCTCATGTTTATCATTCTATAACAATCCAAGTTACATAACAAGAAGTATCGACTCGAGATTGCAAAAAACGTCGGTAACATCGTTTATTTAAGCACAAGTATCGAAATTTTTTGAAAAATCGATGCATAATAATGTGCATGTGAGTGCATACCCCCAAATCTAAACCTTTCATTATCCCTAATGAAACAATAAAATGAAAGAAATGAGAGTACGTAAGGAAGGAATGACATTACCTCGATCTCGACAATCACAAACCAGGTAAACGTATATGAATATGGCGATAAAGTTCAATTGCCCCAATGAAACCACTAATTCACCTGTCAATACATGAGAAAAGAAAATAAACAAACAAAATAACAATGATAGCTAATAGAAATATAAATATGTAATGTAGACCGTGGTATACTTGTTGAAAAAATAAACTAAAACCAAAAAACTCAACAAAAATATAAAAAAAAAACAAGCGCAAATGGAACTATCAAACCAAAGAAGGACTCGATCTAAAAAGGGCCTAGGAGAACAAACAGAATAGAACAAACACAAAAGTAAGGGTTGGGAGTGAGAAGAAGAGACAAAAGAGAAAAACACAAAAATCCCCCCTCGCACGAGCGGGCCACGCGAGTGACACTCGCACACGCGATTACCTCCGCGAGGCAAATTTGAGGCTTGTTGTCAAGGTTCATAAAAAAAATTTCAATTCAACAGATCGCGCGAGCGGGCCGCTTAGGCGATAGGCCCTCGCGTGCGCTATTTGAGGCGCGACATAAATCTGAGGCTGTATATGTAAAGTTTGAAAAAAAAATTCTCTAAGGGAAAATCTCGTTCGAGCGACCTGTTGCGCGAGCTGGCCGCGCACGTGACATGTCCTCTTTTTCTTTGCTCTTTCTTTCAATGTAAATAAGTTCAAAATAAATTAACTCCGACCCCCAAACCTATCCAGAACGACCAAAACTGACTCAAAATGACCCAAAAAGTGTACAAAAAATGAGAAAACAAAATGATAAAAACTTGGGTTGCCTCCCAAAAAGCGCTATCTTTTACGTCTTCAGCTAGACCATTCTAGCTCAAGACTCATGGAGGCCGAAACTCAGACATTGTACCCTAGAAGACAAGAGGGAGACTCTGGTGGAAAGCAAAAATAATGTTATAATTTTTTTAACTCAATCAACGATTCTCCCTGATCATGTTTAAATCAATTTCTCACCTTTCGAGTAAATTCATCATTCGGATCCAAGTTAGTAGGATTTTCTGTTCATTATGTATTAACTCCTTCCCTTTATTCATGTTTATTATTTCATTGGGTCCATTAGCTTGTCTAACCTTACTCTCCGCCACACATGGATAATCGTCATCATTGGGAGGTTGGTCAATAGCATTAAAAATATTTAATTTTAGGTTCATGTTCCCAAAAAACACTTTCATTACCCCCGTTTGACAATTGACACGAGCGTTGGCTGTGGCTAAGAATGGACGACCAAGAATGACAGGAGTATGTTTTCTAGCACCTAGCACCGATTCAGTGTCATGGACCAAGAAATCGACATGATAATAACATTTATCAACTTATACCAAAACATCCTCGACGATTCCTCTAGGGATTTTAACAGAATGATCTGCTAATTGTATGGTAGCAACCGTGGGTTTAAGTTCACCTAGACCTAATTGTTTATAAATCGTGTATGGCAAGAGATTAACACTTGCTCCTAAGTTAAGGAGAGCTCGATGGATTAAAGTGTCATCTATATGACAAGAAATGGTAGGCGTTCTAGGATCCTTATGCTTTGGAGGAGCGTATTAGAAGATTGAACTTACTTTTTTGGTGAGAAAGACCTTTTTCGGAATATGACTGAGCAACTTGCGCTTTTGAGTGCATAGGTCCTTAAGACATTTAGTGTATGCGGGAGTTTGTTTAATAGCGTTGAGGAATGAAATATTGATTTTAACTTGTTTAAATACCTCGAGTATATCTTCAGTTTTTGATCCTTTATTTGAAAAATGTGACAATTCCTCAATGTTTGATAGGAACGGCATTTTCATAATATAATTAGACGGGATCGGTTCCTTTTCTTTCCTAACTCGACTCATGTCCTCACCTTTCTCTTGATTCAAATTTATGTTCACATTTTTCTCACTCTCATTCGGAATTTCAATAACTTCCTCTTCTTGAATAGTCATCCTAGTCGAGACGACGTTTACTTGCTCACTCGAACCCCCATTCTCGTATTGTCCCTTAGGGTTTTGAATAGTTTAACTAGGCAACTTACCCTTGTTTCGAGGACTCACCGCATTAGCTAGTTGTCCTATTTGGGACTCAAGCTTCGCAATGGATTTTGTGTGAGAGTGCACTATTTATGCTTGTGCTTGTGCTTGTGCTTGCACTTGTGTTTCGATAGTCTTAAGGGACGCCAACACCTTTGCCTCAAAAGCATTATCCCTTGGAGGGTTAGGATTAGGAGGGGGTGTTGGTATTGACTTTGTTGAAATTGGGGTCGATAAGTATTAGGAAAATTAGTTGTCATAGGATTATGACTATTTCGTGGTAATGGTTGAATAGAGTGTATGTGTTGCTCCATGAATTCTGGAAATTGAGATGCGGATGGGCATGCAGGATGGGCATGCAAGTGTAGAATGTGAAGAATTGGAACATATTTGGCAAATTTCATAAGAGGGTTAGCCCGACGTTTGGTTCATTATCATAAATTGATCAAGTTTTTTTAGATAGTTCTTGTATTTCGATTGAATGAATTGACTCAAAACGCTCCTCTCACTTGGGTTTAGGTGGAAGACATCCCTCAAGACGTACCGACACGGCTTGATGCATTAAATTCTCACTTAATATTTCAAAAAATTTCCATGCCTCGTAGGCGTTTTTGTGTAGGAAGGTACCCGCATAAACGGCATCGACGGTGTTACGAAGTGAGGGAACAAGTACCTCGTAGAAGATCTGTACCAATTCCCACTTGGGAATTTGATGATGTGGGCAAGAGTGCAATAATTCTTTAAATTGTTCCCAAGTGTCATAGAGTGTTTCCCCATCTTGCATCACAAAGTTCATTATAGATTCTCTTATTTGATTAGTTCTTGTGATGGGGAAAAACTTTTGTAAAAATACGGTATGTAATGCTTCCCATGTTTTAATAGTGTTTGGCTCAAGAGATTAGAGCCAATACTTAGCTTTATCCTTTAAGGAGAATGGAAAGAGACGCAATTTTAATTCATCATCAATTAGATTTTGGATTTTCAATGTAGAGCGTATGTCTTGGAACTCTCCTGCGTGATGATAAGGATCTTCTTTAATACGGCTATGAAATGAAGGGAGTAGTGCGATGGTAGATGACTTTATCTCAAAGTGAGATGCTGTCACCTCAGGTAATTCGATACCTGCTTGTGGCGTATAGGCCGTAGGAATGAAATAATCTTTAAACGGAGGAGGCGGAGGTACATTAGGGTTATTTCCATTGTTTTTGTTGTTCTCGTTGTTTCCAAGGTCGGCCTTTGGAATAGGTTGAATGTTAATAGTTTGAGTTTTTCTTATATGTTTAAGTGTGCTTTGAATTTCGGCCTAAAATAACGACGACGGTTTTGGAGTTGATTCGTCGTCTAGTAATCGAGCTCTAGGAGCTTGAATTGAGGACCTAAGGACTCTTAAAATACGTTCAAGTTTAGGATTGAAAGAATGTAATTCGGGTTTACTTGAACGTGTACCAAACGTAAACTAAAAAAAATGACACTAAGATAAAG
This sequence comes from Hydrangea macrophylla, assembly GCA_033977485.1. Lineage (NCBI taxonomy): Eukaryota > Viridiplantae > Streptophyta > Magnoliopsida > Cornales > Hydrangeaceae > Hydrangea > Hydrangea macrophylla. Next base: position 76,685,113 of record CM066984.1, on the reverse strand, counting down.
ACTGACTCAAACAAATATGAAAAACAATCACACAAATAAGACAACAAGCACACAACTACTATGATGCATGAAAGTTATCCTATGATGATGTAGAAAATTGGTAAAAAGGATTTAGAGAGAGAGAAAAAGACACTAGCAAGTTGTATGTGGTTCGGCCCCATTAACAAGGCGACCTACGTCCACAGTTGCGTCTGTGCACGTTCACTAGCAGATCACCAGCGAGCCTGGTGAGCCAACAAAGAGGGGCGGCACTACCAGTAATACCGGCCGGGTATATGCGTACAATGGTGAATTTTGTATTCTATGCTTGCTAGCTAGAGAGTTCTTCAGATCCCTGTAGACAGGGTAGGTGGGCTCTTTTATAGGTACAAGAGTCCACCCATACATGGTAAGCTAGCCATATTAGGAAGCCTAATCTGATCACAATTGATTTGCATAATTTGGGGAGAGTTTCCTAAGCGGTTGAGGAATCTACGGGCTCTTCCTTAATAGAGTTCTAGCCAAATAAGAAAACTGCTTGAAAGGTCCGTTCTAGACTGTACCTCATGCCCGGGCTATGTGAGAATCCCAAGCGGTAACGATTGATGACCTCGGGAGCGTAGGCCCCGAGCACCCATTCCGGATAGTCCGGGTCCTTCGCTGCTGACGTGGCGATTTGGCTTTAGCAGAATATTTTCGGACGTATCAACTGTCCCCCATTTTCGAAGTTGATGTGATGTCTCATCAGATGAAGTTTGAAAATTAAGACTGCTTCTGAGGAACCGTTCGGTAATAGGCCTGGACTTTGCCCGGGGTGGGACCGACCGGAGTGATGAGCTGAGGTATGGACCGAGCGGTAACCCCATGGGCCCGGGTCTCCTCCTATGCCACGTGTCAGTTGGTCATTGGCCTAGTCAGGATTCAACGGTGCCAGCCTGGGAGTAACCGAATCATTTACATGGTAACCAAACCGTCCTATCACGCATTTAATGCACGCGCCTTTTAAGGCGACGCTTCACGTGCCCGAGGTGACAACTATCAGCTGCTTCAGGTGGGAAAACGTATGAGCTGTCGGATCTGTTTCAATTTGAGTCATCCGTGGTTCTTATATAAAGGATGCTTGTCCATTTCTTCAACCCTTTACTGCAGAGATATAGACTTCTGAGCAACTTGAGAGCAAGAACAATCCCGAGCAAGGTTCACGAGCCCCTTTCTGCGCTAAACTTTGTAAGTCTTTTTCCCTCAGCTTCAATTCATCATTTTCTTCCCTCTCTGTCCCCTTCTTTCCTCCTTTCTGAGCAAGACTGGAGAGAGCAAACCCGCTTAAGTTAGAACAAGAGTGGGACTTTTTCTTTCTCAGGTTCTGTTCCTTCTTCCAGGCAGGGGTTACCTTAGGGCAGTTGGAGCGAGTGAGTGTTCCCGGGGTAGTCTTGAGAGAGTGTCACCTGGTGTTAAGGACCCTCTATTCTTTGCCCTTTAGGTTAGTGACCTTGCCCCCCTTGTACATCAAACTCGGTGTCTCGAATCCATACTCAGGCCGTGTCCTTCTTCCTCACCCTCCCACGGGAATACCAGAAATGGAACATTCCGACTTCAACTCTGCTTCATGATCAGAGAGTGAGACTTCCCAGTCGAGAGTGCCCGACATCAGTCTAGACCCACTTTCAGCTTCCCCTTCAGACCACCAAAGTGAGGGTCGGATCCCTGTCCGAGTATCCAGTGACGAGTCTGACCAGGAGGCCTCCGTTGCCTCTGTGTCACGAGGTTCCGGCAATGAGGCGCCTAGGGAGTCTGATCCTAAGGTAGCATTCACCAGCGAGTTTATCCCCTCGGCCCTGTATGCCGGGGACCTTGATCGGATCAGGGATAGGTATGCTATCCTTGTCAACAACTCCTTGTTCGTCCACCCCGACGGGGCTCATGTTTACCGTCGGGGCTTTGTTACTTTATACGAGGATGCCTTCATGGCTGGCCTTTGTGTCCCCCTCCATCCATTCGCCCGGGACATTTTGATCTACCTGGGGATAGCTCCCGGGCAGTTAGCCCCGAACGGGTGGAGGTATCTGATGGGGTCGATCTCCATGTGGCCCAGATCTTTGGGTACGAGCTCACCCTTCAAGAGTTCTTCTGGATCCACCGGTCGTTCCCAGTGCACGGGGAGGCCGGCTTCTTTTTCCTAGGGGCTCGGTAGGGAAAGAAGATTATTGTCAACTGCCCAAGCAACAACAAGGGGTGGAAGAACAAGTTCTTCCAAGTGTCCACCCTTGGGCTTTGCGAGCGAGCCCCTGGGAGTCAACTAAGGATCTCCTGGGCAGGAGAGATAAGGGGTAAGCCCATCCTGTGTCTTTTCTATCCTTCTTCCAGGTTTTGTGTTATAGCTCCGAATTGATCATTTTGATTTGTTTTGTAGTGGGGTCTATCAATCTCCCGAGCATTCCGGAGGATTGCGAGGAGAGGATTAGAGGCTTGATTGAGCTGCCTGTGAACGTCTGGGATGTACTGACCCGGTCGGGAGACCAAAGGGGTGACCGCCGACCCGCCTGTCCTACTGAAGCGCCAATCTTCCCCACCATCATTCCTGGTAAATGCTTCATCTTCTGTTTTAACTTTAGCTGTCCTTTACTTCCTTGTTATCACGGTTACTAACCCCATGGTTGTTTTCTTTCTGTAGAGATGGCACCCAGGAGAGACCCCGAACGGTTGAGGGCTCTGTAAGCTTCCACTGCCGAGCTGATGGCAGCGATGGAGAAAAGGCCGACTGTTGAGGCTTCTGACAGTGAGCGCCCGGTCAGGAGGCTCAGGCGCGTCCCGGCGCCCGCTGAGGCTCCCGGGGAGGCATCAACTCCTTGGGTAGTGATAGTGGGGAAAACATCTACCCCCCAAACTAAAATTCCCGCTGGGATGCTCCTGGAGGAGTCTAGGGAGACTCGGGACAGGGTCAGGTCATACCTGTTCCCCAGTCAAGTGGAAAGGTGTGCCAGCATGTCTTCCCAGGTTTCCAAGGGGTGCCTTTACAACATCTCCCATCTTGTAAGTAATTTTACTGCGTCTTCTGACTTCTGTGCATTTTTTTTTGCTGGCAATAGTGACTGACCGGTTCCCTTTTGATTTGTTGCAGGTTGACTGCATGGCTGCTGGAGCTGAGTCTTTCATACCGGCCCTTACTGGGAGGGCCACCGCCGCTGAAACCGCCCTGGCTGAGAAAGAGGTTGCCCTGGAGACCAAATAAAGGGCCTTGATCATAGAGAAAAATAGGATCAAGGGTCTAGCTTTGAACCTCGGGGCAGCCTAGAAGGAGTTGGCGGTGGCTCTGGTGGAGCTGGAAACCGAGCGGGCTGGCCGCGCAGCAGTGGAGGCTCGGGAGAGGGCACTCTTGGAGGCGACAGCGGCGGTTGGTCCCTCGGGGGAGACTTTTGACGACGGTTTCTTCCTCAGGTACGCAGACTTGAAGAGGAGATTGGCCCGGGACCACCCGGAGTTGGACACCACTCCTTACCAGGGGGTGGATTCTGACTACTGGGATATAGTTCCTGAGGCTGCCGAAGTTACTGCCACTGACGCTCAGGGGACCGCTGCCGCGGCGGAGGGTGTTGCTGCCTTGGCCGGCCAGGAGGGAGATGTCGCCTCAGAGGCTAGGGGGGAGGCTGAGGAGAGTGTGGACATCGTTGATATAGACGACTCCTAGCCTCATCTCTCTTGGATTCTTGTTTCTTTTTTCTTTTTGTTGTAGTTTTTCTTTTCTTTTTTTTTGTTGAGGAGGCTACTACAACTGCCCCCAGGCTTTGTACAATTTTTTTTTTATATTAATGAAAAGGCCTTTGAGGCAAATTTTCCTTCCATTAACTGCTTACTATTGTCTGCACTTTGCCTGTGTGTGATTGCTTGTATCCACCCGGTTTTTGGCTGACCTAAGCCCCCTGCCTTAGCAAATGGTTTAGGACCGTAACCGGTAGAACACCTGTCTTCTCGACCTATTTTAAAGGTAATTGCCCAGTGTGCCATAGGAATTATACTATTTAGCATCTGGGGTATCCCGGTGTATTATAGGAGTGCCCTGTTTTACCGTCCGGGATCTCCCGGTGTATTATAGGAGTACCTTGTTTTACCGTCCGGGATGTCCCGGTGTATTATAAGAGTATCTTGTTTTACCGTCCGGGATATCTTTCTCTGATCACTATAAGTACTTAGGGTCCAAGTTCTTTTAGTGACCGGTGTGATTTCCTATCTTGGCCTATTCCCCTGCCCCCAAGCATTTTTCTAAGGCAGTAGTGCAGGAGGTAATGGCCGTAGGAAACCGACCTGGAACATGGGTGGTTGTAGGGTCCTTTGAAGCTTGCCGTCGTCGGCCACCTAGGGGTTTGCCCCCGTCGTCGGTTGGACCTAAGCAAAGCTTTGTGTAATTTCCTGTTTGGGTCTGGTATCTTCTTACCCCCTGAGCGTCCTGCAAAGGCGGGGGCGTGGTGAGGAGTGACCGTAGGAAACCGACCTAGAACATGGGTGGTTGCAGGGTCCTTTGAGTCTTGCCATCGTCAGCCACCTAGGGGTTTGCACCCATCGTTGGTTGGACCTAAGTGAAGCCGGTGCCTCGGGGGTAACCCCAAGGTCTTTTGTGCTTGGGTTCGGAGCCCGAGGTCTTTCATGCCTGGGTTCGGGCCCGAGGTCTTTCATGCCTGGGTCTTTTGTCTCTCGGGGTTAGGCCCGAGGACTTTTTTTGTTGCATGGGATACTGACAGGAGTAAAATTGCAAAATAAACAATAATTTTATTTAAAAACAAAAATTTATAGCGTTTTCTCAATTAGAGCCACAAAAACAAAATTTCCTACGAATACTAAATTGCCCGTGACCAAGTTTTACTGATAGTACTTGCGGAGGTGTTGCACATTCCAAGGATGAGAAAGATCGTGCCCGTCCATACTCTGCAGCCAGTAAGTTCCCGATCGGTTGACCCGGGTTACTTTATACGTGCCTTCCCAGTTTGGCCCCAATTTCCCATGGATCGGGATTTGTGTGGACTGGTTCCACTTGAAAACTGCGATGCTTCACCTTGCTGTTGTAGTATCGCGAGACCCGTTGCTTGTAAGCTGCCACCTTTAGATAGGTTTGGTCTCTTTTTTCCTCCACCAGATCTAGTTCTGATCTGTGAGCATCTTCGTTGTTGTGCGCACTGAAATTCGTCACCCGATACGTGGGCAACCTGAGCTCTGTGGGGACCACCGCCTCGAATCCGTAGGTTAAAGAGAACGGCATCTCACCTGTTGCCGCTCGGGGTGTAGTGCGGTAGGCCCACATGAGGGTTGGCAGTTCTTCAGCCCACCGCCCTTTGGCACCTTCAAGCCTTGTTTTGATTGACTGCAAGATTGTCCGGTTTATCACCTCGGCTTGGCCATCGGCTTGAGGGTGATCGGGGGAGGAATAGTGATTGAGTATCCTGTAGCCTGAGCAGAACTGCCTGAAGATAGGGGTGTCGAATTGTCTGCCATTATCACTGACCAGGACCCGGGGGATACCGAACCTACTGAGGATATTCCTTTCCACGAAGCTTTCCATTTTCCGTTCGATTATTGTAACCAAGGGCTCGGCCTCCGCCCATTTGGTGAAGTAGTCAACAGCGATGACGGCGAACTTGACCTGTCCTTTTCCCATCGGTAGGGGACCGACAATGTCGATACCCCACTAGGCGAACGACCAGGGGCTATGGATTGGTGTCTGGAGCTCTCCCGGTCGGTTGATCATAGGGGAATACCTCTGATACTTGTCGCACCTTCTGATGTACTCTTGAGAATCTCGGGCCATGGTTGGCCAGTAATAACCTTGCAATAGTGCCTTCCTGGAGAATGCCCTGCCTCTGATGTGATTCCCGCACACTCCTTCGTGAATTTCAAACAGTACCGCTTGGACCTGCGCGTGGTAGACACAGCGGAGGTACGGGATAGTGAATCCCCTCTTATAGAGGGTGCCATCAACAAGATGGTATCGGGCCGCCCGGTATTTGACCCGGCGGGCCTCTTCTTTCTCGTCTAGTAGCGCACCTGTTGTCAAGAATGCGACGATTGGATCCATCCAGCTGGGTCCCAGAGTGATCGGATCTACTTCCATCCCCTCTGAGTTCATCACACTTGGCTCGGGTAGATATTCTATCCTTATCCCGGGCAAGTCTGACTCAGAAGACAAGGCTAGGCGGGCCAATCAGTCGGCCCTGGTGTTTTCTTCTCTGGGTATCTGCGTGATGGAAAATCCCTGGAGCTTTTGGGAAACCGCTCGGACAAGGGCCAAGTAGGCTACCATGTTGTCTTCCCGCGCTTCGTCCTCTTGGTTGACCTGATTGACCACGAGCTGGGAATCGCTGTATCCCTAGACCTGTTGTGCGCTCATAGAGATGGCCAATTACAATCTGACCAATAGGGCTTCGTATTCAGCCTCATTGTTGGAGGCACGGAACCCAAACCTTAGCGCGTACTCGAGCTAGATGCCGTCGGGGGTAGTTAGGATGATTCCTGCCCCACTGCCTTGTTGATTTGATGAACCATCCACGTTCAGTACCCAGGTAGGGATGTCAGCGTGTAACCCGGGCGGTAGGGTCGGAGGCTCAGACTCTTCAACCGGGTCTTCTAGATATGTAAACTCAACCAGAAAGTCTGCTACGACTTGTCCCTTGATGGTTGTCCGGGGTCGGTAGACCACTTCAAATTCTTCAAACTCCAAGGTCGACTTGATGAGCCTCCCGGACGTGTCGGGCTGGCTGAGGATTCTGCGGAGAGGTTAGTCTGTGAGGACCACAATGACATGGGCCTGAAAGTACAGACGGAGCCTTCGGGCCGATGTGATGAGGGCGAACGCCAGTTTTTCGATACGGGAGTATCTGCTCTCTGCTCGTTGGAGCGCCCTGCTGGTATAGTACACTGGGAACTATATTCCGTGCTCTTCTCGAATGAGTGCCGAGCTAACCGCTGAGAGTGACACTGCCAAGTATAAGAACAATTCTTCCCCCGGCACGGGTGTTGAGAGTAGAGGGGGGACGCCAAGTACTTCTTGAGTTCTTGGAATGCCTCTTCACACTCTTCTGACCACTGAAATGCCTTACGGAGGATTTTAAAGAATGGCAGGCACCGGTCGGTAGCTTGGGAGACAAATCTGTTCAGTGCGGCCACCCGTCCAACTAAGCTCTGAACCTCATTCGTCGATTTGGGCGACCGCATGTTGATCATGGCTTGGATCTTTTCGGGGTTTGCCTCAATCCCCCGTCTGCTGACTAGATGGCCGAGAAATTTCCCGGACGAGACGCCGAAGGTGCATTTGGCCGGGTTCAACCTCATCCTGAATTTTCTCAAAATGCTGAAGGCCCCGGCCAGATGCTCAAGGTGGTCGGACTCGTCCCGGCTTTTCACCAGCAGATCATCCACGTGCACTTCCATAGACTTCCCGATCAAGTCCTTGAACATGTAGTTAACCAAGCGTTGATAGGTGGCCCCGACATTCTTGAGGCCGAATGGCATAACCTTGTAACAATACGTCCCCTGGTCAGTGATGAATGCAGTCCTCTCTTCGTCCCCGGGGTACATGCTGATCTAATTGTACTCCGAGTAGGCATCCATGAACGAGAGGAGTGAGTGACCAGCCATGGAATCCACAAGGAGGTCTATCCTGGGCAGCGGATAGCAATCCTTGGGGTAGGCCTTGTTAAGGTCGGTGAAGTTTACACACATCCTCCACTTCCCATTGTTTTTTTTTGGCCAGAACAACATTAGCCAACTAGTCGGGATAGTGGACCTCTCGGATGAACTTTGCCTTCAGGAGCTTTTCCACCTCTTCGGACACCGCTGCATGTCTTTTGGGGGCCATGCCCCCTCTCTTCTGCTTCACCGGTCGGCAATTCGGGCTGACATTGAGACGATGAGACATTATCTGGGGGTCAATCCCGGGCATATCCTCATGACTCCAAGCGAAAACGTCCTGGTTTTGCCGCAGGAACTGAGTCAGTTTTTCCTTCAGGTCAGGCTCCAGTAGGGTACCGATGCTGACCGTGCGGTCTGGGTACTCGGGATTCAACATCACTCTTTCCAATTCTTCCACCGGACCTATCGTGTCACTCTGGTCCCGAGGGTCCATCTCCTGGACGCTTAATGTTTCAGTGATAGCCCCTTAGTGCAACGAGCTGACGTAGAAACTCCGGACAGTAATCTGATCTCCACGCAAGCATCTGGGTCCCTGAGGAGTTGGGAACTTCACCGTTAAGCTATAAGTGGAGACAACCGCCCTGGCCTTGTTGAGGGTCGGCCTCCCAAGAATGACATTATAGGCCGACGGGGCTTCCACGATCACAAAATTTGTCAGCACGGAGGCCTGCTGAGGGTAGGTCCCCATGAGAACTGGGAGCTCGATTGTTTTGAGCGGTTGTATGTTGGAGCCATTGAATCCTACTAGGGGTAGCAACCAGCCGGAGCCGATCCCTGGATATCCCGAGCTGATCAAATGCCAACGTGAACATAATGTCGGACGAGCTGCCTGTGTGCACCAGCATCCTCTTGACCATGTAATTGGATATATAGAAAGCGTCACAACTAGTGGGTCATCATGGGGGCAGTGGACGCCCTGTAAATCGTCACAAGTGAATGTCAGAACATCAATTGGCGGGGAGCCAGTGGATTGGACCTGCCAGACATCTGCCCGGGATGCCCGAGCATTCCTCTTCCGTGCCGACTGTGAATCCCATCCGCCTGACGTTCCTCCGGAGATCACATTAATCTGACCAAGAGGCTATGTTTGACTGGGAGCTCGGGCTCCCTGTGCAGGCCGTCCATCTGTTGCGACGTACTCTACTAGATGGCCTTGCTCGATCAATTTTTCAATTGCCATCTTCAACTTGAGGCAGTCCTCTGTGTTGTGGCCGTGATCTCTATGGAAGCGGCAAAACTTGTCCCGATTCCTCTTCCCGGGCGGGGCTTTAAGCTTTGCCGGCTGCTGAAGTAACCTCTGCGCCTCGGCGGCGGCCATGACTTCTTGTATGGGCCGGGAAAGGGGTGTAAAAGCAATCAGGGGCTGACCCTGAACATCCTTCTGATCCTGCTTCGGCTGATTTCCCGAGCCCTTCTCAAATACTTCACGCTTGTGCTTAACCTTCGGGGATTCATCTCCCACCTGGCCGGTGCGCTTCGCTTTTAGGAACTCTTCGGTGTCTATGTACTTACCGACCCTCTCCGAGAGTTCTACCAGGGTTGCCGGTCGGTCACGATGAAACGACGCAGTAACTTTGGTGTGTTGAACTCCTGAACAGAAGGCCATGATTGCGACCGTTTCATTGAGATTGCGAATCTGAAGCCTTTGCTGGTTGAAACGGTCCACATATTGCCTTATGGACTCCCCTTTGCGCTGCTTGACGGTCAGCAGCTGAGTGTCCGGTTGTGACCGATCGAGCATCCCGACAAACTGGCTGATGAACAGCTTGCTGAGGGATTTAAAGTCATCAACCGTTCAGGGCTTTAGAGCAGGGAGCCACTGTGCTGCTGGCCCTTTGAGAGTACTGGGAAAGGCCAGGCATAGTTGCTCGTCCACCATGGTGACCAGTGCCATCTAAGCCTTGTAGGTACGGATGTGGTCCATTGGGCTCCTTGTGCCGTCATAGGAGCTGAGGTGAGGGGGTTTGAACTTCCGTGGGATAGGAAACTGCGTTACCCGAGTGGTGTAGGTTGATTCCGTCTCCGTGTTGGTGAGGTCATGGTCGGACTTGTGGTTCAACCTCTCAATCTGCTACTGTAGTTCTTCGAACTGGGCCTTAATGTCATCCCGCCCGGTCACCTTCTCTCTATCCGAGCGGTAGGTTGGATCGGATGACGAGGCCTCTTCCTCAAAGTGCGTCGACCTTGAGGATAGAACCCGACTCCGGGTCCGAGAAATCGTGTGCCTAAGGTCCTCCTGGCTCAGGGCCGGAGGGTCTTTGGCTAATTCCCGGGCCTTCCGTCCTGGCTCCTCCCCTCTGGCCACGCGCCGCCGGTTGATGATAGTTCTGGCATCCTCCACCCGGCGAGGATTGGGCCAAGCTCGTCTCTGTGACCGCCTGGTTGCTTGGCTGCGCTCACCATCACCGTGGTGTTCCCAGTCTGGTGGGGACACCGGGGCGGAGCGGACTTGCCTTCGTGCCCGAGCGGGCTTCTGAACAGGGGCGCTTTTCTCGGGCTAATCTTCTGGTGCAGGACGTTTTTCCTGTCGGGCTAAAAGCATCTCCATTTGTTCCTGCGTTCACCGCTGGCCCTCCAAGAGTTGCCCCAGCACTACCGTTACCTGTTCTGTGGTCATGGAGTCAACCGATCGCCCAGGCTGTGAATCCTCTTGACCGGGCTGGGTGGTGGCCTTCTTACTCCTTCTTGGCGGCATGTTGATCAGTCAATATTTGTTTTCGAGAGGAAACAGTGGCTTCCCACAGACGGCGCCAAACTGATGATGCTGAAAATTGGTAAGAAGGATTTAGAGGGAGAGAAAAAGACATTAGCAAGTTATATGTGGTTCGGCCCTGTTAACAAGGTGACTTACGTCCACGGGTGTGTCTGTGCACGTTCACTAGCTAATCACCGGCGGGCCTGGTGAGCCAACAAAGAGGGGCGGCACTACCAGTAATACCGGCCGGGTATATGTGTACAATGGTGAATTCTGTATTCTATGCTTGCTAGCTAGAGAGTTCTTCGGATCCCTGTAGACAGGGTAGGTGGGCTCTTTTATAAGTACAAGATTCCACCCATACATGGTAAGCTAGCCAGATTAGGAAGCCTAATCTGATCACAATTGATTTGCACGATTTGGGGAGAGTTTCCCAAGCGGTTTAGGAATCTATGGGCTCTTCCTTAATAGAGTTCTAGCCAGATAAGGAAACTGCTTGAAAGGTCCGTTCTGGACTGCGCCTCATGCCCGGGCTATGTGAGAATCCCGAGCGGTATCGATTGACGACCTCGGGAGCGTAGGCCCCGAGCGCCCATTTAATATAGTCCGGGTCCTTCGCTGCTGACGTGGCAATTTGGCTTTAGCAGAATATTTTCGTACGTATCATCCTATAATGTAGTGATTCGCGTCAAAGCCCAGGGCCCTGGGTTTCCTAGCTAATGCACCTGCAAATCACCCCTAAACTAATGCAAATAGTGTGTCTCAGCGCCCTAACTTACAGTGGTTTGAAGCAAATTTTAAAGGAAGCGATTTACTTGATTTTTTTTTATTTCTTTTTTCACGTAAGCTCCTTTGATGTGCTAAGCTCTTCCACTTCGAAATGCTAGAATTTGATGACTCGAGAAACTACAAAACAAACGAAAAAGTTAGTGACTCAAAACAAAAAAAAAAAAATAAGAAAAAGTACACCTAATCTAATATTACGAATTAACTAAACTAAGATTCTAAAACTAAAGGTAGTAATTTGCAATCCCCGACAACGGTGCCAAAATTTGATCTTGTCAAAATCAAGATAAAAAAAAGCACACTCTACTTTAAAAGATTTTTAGTGTGGAAGTAGAGGTCGAACCCACAGAGATTGAAATACTAAAGCACTTTCATTTTAAAACCTAAACCTAGTTAATTAAGAAAATAGAATTTTGATTTTGATTTTAATTAAACTAAGAATAGTAAAAATAAATCTAAACTATGAAAGCGATTAAAAGTTATTTTGAGAAATATGTGTGTTGAACCTAGGATTGCAAATCCACCACTAGCTTCATAATAAGGGTATTTATGCATTGAATTAGCTTATTACATGGGATGATAATGGGAAATTGTAGCTACAAGCCCAATTCCTCTATCAAGAAGATAACTACGATTCAAGCATCAACATAATTTATCGTTGGTTGGCACGGAGTGTCTCACACTAAACTAGGGTTGCGGCACACTCCGTCTTCCCTAGGCATGAACACTACTTGTATCTCAATTCAATTAAGCACCATTACATGTAAATAATCCATACAAGCGCATCAAATATAGATCATTGAGCACGTCTGTGGATATCGCAGGTTTTCTTTCTACCCACAGCTTTTCTTTTAAAATTCTTTTCCAAAATTTAAATTTCAAAACAAATGAGTCGCCACTTAATTTTTAAAAGGAAAAATTAAGAAACCATTTGAAAGGAAACTGATCGTTTGCGAAAGCAAAGATTAAACTAGGTCCGGGGATTATGGAATGAGAGAGGAAGGAGCCCGCCAGACTAAAACACCCTCTCTCATCCTATCTTGTGATAGGCCTCTACTCAATATCCTTTTAATCAAATTTATTAATCTAAGCATGCCCTCAACTAATACATATATACATATACATCACAAAAGCATGTCCAAAGGGTGTAAAATTGCTAATGGCAAAATTTCATTCATAAACCACATATTTCGAGTAGCAAGCAATATGATATGCAATAAGGAACAAGAGAACTTACCCGGGATCCAGCAGCGATATTTAAACGTGCAATACATATAAAGAAAAGAAAATCCTAAGAAAGAGTCTCTAATCACATATACATATAAGGCAAGCTCCTAATTCTAAGGTGTCGCGCATGAGGTTGAAAATCAATAAAATCAAGGAATGAAATAAACTAGAAGGGAGATGAGAAATTGTACCTCAAATGCGCTACAAAATAAAGATTAGTCCACATGTTTCACGTAATAATATGGTATCAAACAATCAATCCTAATTTTCTAACTTAAGTCTATCTAGCATGAAATCCAACTTTATTCAATAGCTAATTCTAATCTTGAGCAAATAAATGTACATGGATGGTTGAATGTGAACAAAAATAAAACATGAATTTATTCACTAATTTGGGCCATTTAACTTCTGGATTTAAGCTAAGTTATCATTACTCAAAGTATGATTTGGGTCCTAAGACATTAGGAGTCCATTTGAGTTGAGATAAACAAAATTAGACAAAAACAATAGCAGTTTTTCATGAATTACAGAGAGCAGACCGGATTTTAAAAAAAAGAAACACTATGCTTCCAACGGTTGGATCTTAATGATTTTTGGATACAATATACCTTTGTGAGTCTAGTTTATAACCCAAAAAGAAAATCAAGGTTTGAACGGTTAGATCTCTGGGAATATGGAAAACACTAGGCATCACTCAGGAATCTGCAACTCTCTGTCCAGAGATCTTGTACGATTTTTTAAAAAGGGCAAAAAGATGAGAAACACTTAGATCTTTTTAAGGGATCTCCCTAACACATTAAGGTACCCATAAAAAATTATTAGAGACTTCGGAAACTCCGTTGAAATTCGGATTTATTAGTTTCAAAATTGATTTACTATTCTGAAATGTTGGACAGAAAGTTGCAGATACTGAAATCACAAGACCAAACCATCTTAGGCATGAAATCACCTTAAACCAAAAATCACAGTGGTAGAATATTGTGTTATTGACATTTTTCCGTTAGTTTCACTCGATTTCAACGGTTAGATTTCGAACTAAAAATCTTTGATCAAAATCAGTTTGTGAACTCGCTGTTTTCATTTATCAAGTTCAACTTTGTTTGTTAACCCCAACTATTAAACCATGTAGTTGGACTTAAACCAAACCATTTTCTCCTACCATTTGATGCTCATTGGAGACTAAAGACCTTCATATTTGTAGATTTCAAAGGAAGTATGAATAGACTTCATGAAATCTCAAGATGAGGACTCTAAACCATGGAGATGGGCTTAGACTCAAAACCATTTTCTCCTACCATTTGATGGTCATTGGAGATGAAGACATGGCTAATACTCATAAGTTTCAAAGAGAATATGGAAATGGTTTCATGAAGTACCAAGTTTAGAGGATCCAAGTCATGAGTATGGACTTGGATTCATCTATTTGCTTATGAAATGAAGTGATGATCAAATTTTGACCCTCATGTAAAGTATAAGCTTACATGGGATTCAAAGGATCATACTCAAGAGATTTCAAGGGAGATATTGAAGATCTCCAAGAATCTCAAGAGAGGAACATAAACCAAAAGGAATATAAGAAAGACTAAAGAATTAGAAACAAGAACTCCTAAGCTTACTAGACAAATTCTAAGATTTAATCAAGAAAAACTAAAAATGACTTGAAGATTGGAAGCTCAAAAAGAAAGAGAACACAACCAAAGATTAGAGGGTCACCTCCAAACTATCCTAAAAAATCTTTCTTTGAAGATCATCCAAGCTCTTCTCTCTAGTTCTCTAAACTCTCTCTTTTCTCTCAAAATATGTTAGTGTAATGGTAGTGATTTCTTTGTATTTTTTGGTGTATCTCTTGTGTATATTCCTTGCATATGTTCCAAGGAAGATCCTTCCTCTTTTATAGACAAAAAAATACCAAGTATTTTCAGTGAATTCGGAGTAAAAAATAGGTGTAAATCTCTCATTTGGTGGTACAATACGTACTTCCTGAAATTAGACAGTCTGCTACCCAGGGCGGCAGTTAGAATTCATCCGCGGCAGTCCGTGGGTGCCGCTGCGGCACTCTGTGACTGCCGCGCCGGCATTCCGTGACTGCCGCACGGCTCTCCGTGAGTGCCGCAACAGATTGTTGATTGCCGGGTTTTCGTCAACCTTACTTTATCAGATTTTTGTTTTTATCCGCCTACACATACGTATTGTACCACAAAATACAGACTTGAAAAGCAAACGACAGTCAGAAAATGTCAGCGGCATTCACTGAATGCCGCGGCAATCTGCCGTGTGCCGTTTTTTGTTGAACTTCCTCTTTTAGGTCTTTTTCTTTTCTCCTTTTTCTTCCAAAAAAATATTTTCGAAGATTTTCTCCAAAAATGGTGTTTTTTATACTGAATTCTCCTAAACACCTGGTATTTTCTTCTTTCTGTGAAATTTTATCGCGTTTGGAGAATTTTCTGAAGAGCTTGGAATACTTCGATTCTTTCGGTCCTTATCATCATCGGACGTGGAGGTGACGCTCTCCTAAATTCGACGGTCGGTCAAAATTGGGGTGTCTACAACGTCACATTCAAAATAGATCTAAGACAAGAATAAACTTTAAAACTAACGATTTAATCAATAGAAGTTCGATTTTATTATAAAAAATCCTCTAAATATGTAATCATCATATGTACATAATAAATCTAAAAGAAAAACATAAATAATACCCTATTACTTGGCTAGGGTTTCATTGAAACCCTAGATATCGGTCTAGGCAGCCATAGAAGCAATGAATGGCAAGAGGTTGATGGAGGAGGCCATGGGAATCCTTGGTCTTCTTCTTCTTCTCCTTGCTTCTCCCTCTTCAATGGCTAAAGTTTTTGTTGTATATGGATGTGTATATATTCTGTCTCTTGATGTCTAACCCCCAAATTGAATTAGAATAGGATATATATAGTTTTGGAGCAAGTTTGGAGGCTTTCCTAAACCTAATCACACTAAAATTGCTATATTTACGCTTCTGGACGTAATTAGGCAATTCCGTTCACGTGGGGCTCTTTAGGACACAGAAATACGCATTTTCACTTTTTTTGTATAGGTCACACGAGCGCATTTTTGGGAAGTCGCGCGAGCGGGCCACACGAGCGAGGTTCTGGATTGTCGCGCGAGCGTGTCACTCGCGCGATATGGCTTTTACTACTTCTTTCCTTCTATTTTTACACCCCATTTAGCCTAAAACTCTTGCTTTCTTCTAAATCCTAACAGAAAATGAACAATAAAGTAAAAGTACACAAAAACAGGATAGAAAGTGCTAACAAATGTGAATTAAGGCGTGTAATTAGGACTTGTTCACTCCCGATTAGCTTATATAATGTAGTGGTTATTGAATAACCATTGCAGGTGATCAAGGAGGCAGATCGAAGAAGTGAAAATGGAAGTTGGCAAGAAAACGTGGGACTTGGGGATGGTCGTAGTTAATGTGGATAACTTTGTTTTGGACTTAAACTTGTAATATGGCTAGAACTAATCTTGTATGTGGATTTACAACGTTAATAGTTTAGTTGTTGACTTGTGTCAAGTTAAACATACATTTTGGAAGTTCAAAACTATGTATGTGTAATAGGTTGTTTGTGTAGTTTTTGTAGACTTGTAGTGGTTGGTTAACAAGTTTGACATATGTAATAAAAGGATTTTGTCAGGTTGGTTTTGTAATGGGAATTTTGCAACTCTTATAATCTTGTTTGTTTGGTTTGAGTGACGGACTTGGAGTTTCACTCCAAGAGGCTGACTTGGAATAGATTTTGAATTTAATCTTTCTTTAATTTATTTTAAAGGTAGTCATGAACTCAAGAAGTCCAAATTTATGTTGCAATAGTATTTTTATATGTTCAAGGAGTAAACTTAATGTTTTGAATATTTTAAAGTTGGTTAAACTCGAAGTGGTTGAATGGATCTAGGCAAAAGTCTGCAGCAGGGGAAGGATTTGTCCAGGGGTCATTCGACCGGTCGAAAAACCACTTGATCCTCTGTTGGTTCTACCACTTCGGGTGTTTTGTTTTACTTCGAATTAAACATAAGGGTATCCTAAGGACCCCTTTGAACTATAAAAGTGTTACTTTCGAAAAAGAATTCGTGAGGGTGTGTTTGGATGTGTATAAAATCTCTTTAAAAATGTTCAAAATGTGTTGAGTTCATGAGTTACAACTTTCACTATCGTGTTTTATGGAACTCTAACGATATCAGACGCGTCTGGTGGCATGCCATGTGTCCTAGAATCGTATGTGCAGTTATGGGGTATGACATTTAGTGGTATCAGAGCAATAGGCTTAGAACTATGGGTACAAGAGACGACGACTTGAGCGTACGCAGATATGACGAGTACTTAGATGCATTACATGAATGCATATGGATAATGATGTTGTGACATAAATTTGAAATATGATTGTTGCATGTTATATTGGCATAGCATACATAGTATTTATGTGAGTTGATTGACAAGTAAGAAATGAACCCAAACTGGGCGTGTTCACCTCACTCGAGGATGGACCACTTAGAAGACATGTTAAGTAATTTCGTAAGATTAGTAAGTGATCGGGTGATAGTGGGAGTTGACAGATCGGTGAACCCGTAACCACGACATGAACGGGAGATTATTGAATAGTTCTATAAGCGGAAGCCAAGCCAATTCGAGGGATGTCTAGATATGTCATTAGCTAATCATTGGTTAATGGACATAAATCGCATTTTCCGAGCTGTGGATAGCACCGATAATGAAAAGATTATGTGTTCCATCGATACCCTCAAGGGGGAGGTCAGAATTGGTGGACTAATAAATTTGCTCAAGGATTGCCAAAGAGGCGGGGAAGGTTTGTTAAAGAGTTCAACAAGTGGTACTTTCCAGCGTTTGCAAAAGTACAAATGGGACGGGAATTTTCCAATCTACAACAAGGAGATATGTTCGTTAATGAATATGCTACAAAGTATAACAACTTGCTCTGTTTTGCTCATCGTTCCGTACTAAGGGAAGTAGACAAAGCCTGAAAATTTGAGGAGGGATTGAGAGATAATATCCGATGACGTATTGATACTCATCAACACCGAACTGTTGCTAATGTTCAAGATGTAGCTTTGATTATAGAGAGAGATATTGAGAATTTCAGACAAGGGCAACAAGGGACGCGGCCGAATGAAGATAAGGGAAAAGGACATGGGAATTTCAAGAAGACATTCTCATAGGGTTCAGGCTCCGATATAAGAGGTCAAGGAGGAAGTGCCTACTCTGGGGAGAACTATCCATTGTGCTCGACATGTAACCGTCGACACATGAGAGTTTGTCACCTAACATTGGTGTGCAACATTTGTAGGAAATTGGGACATGTTGCTAGATATTGTCCGCAAATCGGGGCCCAAAGCATGGAAGGTTCTAATCTAGATATGAGGGGAAGATGTTACACTTGTGGTATGACGGGACATCAATCCAGAGATTGTCCAACAAAGAAGCAACATGGAACAAGTTCAATGGCTGCAACCGAGGCAAGTGTTAGAACAAATCTAGATAAGGGAAAAGGGAGTGGAGCCAAGGCAAGGGAGATTCTTTCAGTTGGCACCGGGAGACATTTCAGCCACGAACTCCGCTGTATCAGGTATATTGCCAATTTGTTCACATCCACCTCATATCTTAATTGATTCGGGATAGACACATTCGTTTGTTGCACATGAATTCGTTAAATATCTAAATAGTATATCCGAACCCTTAGGATATAATTTGTTAGCAATGATTTAAAAACCAAACCGTCCATCGAACCGAGAAATTGACCGGGTGACGGGTTACCGGTTTAACCATTAGGTGAACACGAATTAACCGTGACATCATAATTATGTAATAAATATATTTATTTTTAAAACAAAATAATAATATGAAGTTATAAATTATAAAAATAAAACATTCAAATATATTATACTTTTAATTTTACAATTTTATATAATACTCCTATATAATTAGCACGAATACAAACACAAATATATTTTAAGACCAAGTTGTTGGAAATAATATTGAAAATATAGCAGAAGGATTTCGAAAATTTCTGGATCCTCACAGTGGTTGATTAATTAAACGATTAAGTAAAATAATATTATTTTTATTCGTTACCTCAAACTCTGCAGTTGAAGATGATACAGTATATAGCCTTTGTCACCACCGGACCTTCTCCGTTGTTCTCCAACCTTCAGATGTGTAGGAAGATGATAGGAATCTCCCAAGCCACTCAAAGCTCTCAATATGGTATATGTGATATTTCAGAACGTTAGTTTTTCCTAACAGATATACTGTATATATATATATATATAAGATATGGATACAGAGATATAGTAGCACTAAATCTCTTTTAAATTCAAATTAAAAATTAATTTAAATTTAATATATGTATATATATTTATCTTTACAAAAAGATAATTATCCATATACTTATATATAAATAGAATCTGTTATATACAAACACCATACACAGCTTTAGTATGCACCGTACAGTTAGGAGCCAACGATGGGATCTGATGGCCATCCTTTTTCTTAGCTTCCAATCACATCTTAGCCAACTGATCATTCCTTGATCCAACTAAAACTGATTAATTACAGACACACCCTACTATAATGCTGTAATTGCACTCCAAGAAAATAGAAATTATATTAAGGCCCAACTCAATAAATTTATCTACAAATATACCCTTCCACGTTAATAAGCAACACAAGGTAAAATATTAATTGACTGTCTACCTTTTTGGTCACCTATTATTTACCACTTTTGGAAACTCTAGTTATCCACAATCGATCACGTATGGAAAGACCATACTATCCTTTTGCAAATAATTATTATTTAACTATAAATAATATATATAAAAACTGGTTTAGGAAAAACCCAACTGAGTACTCAAATTTCTGTGATCGAATGAAACTATCCAAAAGTTATCCAGCATGGATTCCATATTGAAGATACACGTTCAAAGACCTCATATACTAATCACCCAACATACCGAGGTATTGATCATAAGATCTCATTATGTAGTATATCAAAGTAATTAGCATAAGAGTGCTAAGTCCGTTTATCTCCTCAGAATTAAGAGTAATTTACAATTTAATGAACTAGATAAACAAACACTTAAGAGACAGTCATTTAGTGCAGTAATCTAGTTAGCGATCATGTTCAACGCATCAACCACGTTAACATATAAGTTGTGAGTTCATCCACTCCAATGACAGAGTTATGTCACCCCACCATGTAGCAACTATATGTTACAGCAGTCCATATGAATTGTCCCAAATTCATACTAACTGTGAACTAAGTTTCAAGTTGAAAGGAACTAATGATCATGAACTCCCGTGTGTGAATCCTTTCCATACACCTAGATCATCTACAATTCAACTTGAGCACACATCAATACACTACTCATGTATTGAAATGATACAGGTATACCCATAATATGTAATAACAATCACTAATAAATTTAATTTATTAATAATAAAATGTCTTAACGAGTGGCTTTAAGGGCATACAATCCCAACATTCTCCCACTTGCACTCAAAGCCAATTAACATTACATCGTACTCCTAATCCATCCACATGAGACTCAAATTTCTTTGTCGGTAGTGTCTTTGTGAAAGGATCTGCTAGGTTTTCTGCCGATGCAATTTTGGCCACAGTGACATCGCCTCTCTGCACGAACTCGCGGATCAGGTGATATTTCCTCTTTATATGCTTTCAACGCTTATGGTTCCTGGGGTCCTTACTCTGCGCAACTGCTCCACTATTATCACAATAAAGAACAATAGGAGAACTCGCATAAGGTACTACCCCTAGATCCATGAGGAACTTCCGGACCCATACGACCTCTTTTGCTGCCTCAGAGGGTGCTACATATTCGGCCTCCATGGTGGAGTCAGCAATACAAGATTGCTTTACACTCCTCCAACTAATGGCCCCACCTCCAAGCGTAAACACATAACCAGGAAGTTGACTTTCTGGAATCATGATCTAATTGAAAATCAGAATCAGTGTAACCAACTGGAACCAAATCCTCTCCATCGTAGATTAACATATAATCCTTAGTCCTCCTTAAATACTTAAGGACATGCTTTACTGCTTGCCTGTGTGCTGGCCCTGGGTTAGATTGATATCTGCTAACTATTCCTACAGCATAATAAATATCTGGTCTAGTGCATAGCATAGCATACATGATACTTCCTACAGCCGAAGCATAAGGAATCCTTCTCATTTGCTCCTCTTCCTCGGGTGTCTTAGGACATTGATCCTTCGATAGAGGGACTCCATGTCTGAAAGGCAGAATGCCTTTCTTGGACTCATGCATTGCAAATCTGACCAAAATCTTATCTATGTATGCTGATTGGGATAGGCCTAACATCCTTTTCTTGCGATCTTGCATAATCTTGATCCCAAGGACATAACTGGCCTCACCCAAGTCTTTCATATCAAATTGGTTAGAGAGCCATATTTTCACCATAGATAATACTCTTACATCGTTTCCAATAAGGAGTATATCATCCACATAGAGAACTAGATATACCATTACACTACCCTTAGCTCTCTTGTATACACACGGTTCATCCACGTTTTGATCAAAACCAAAAGACTTGATTGCCTGATCAAAATGAATGTTCCAACTACGTGAAGCCTGCTTAAGTCCATAAATAGACTTATGCAATTTGCATGCAAGGTGCTCTTGGCCTCTTGCCATGAATCCCTCTGGCTGTACCATGTAGATGTCTTCCTCAAGATGACCATTCAAGAAGGTCATCTTGACATCCATCTGCCATATCTCATAGTCATGATGTGAAGCTATGGACAAGAGAATCCTAATGGACTTAAGCATGGCAACCGGTGAAAAAGTTTCCTCATAATCGATCCCTTATTTCTGAGTATAACCTTTTGCAACCAACCTTGCTTTGAAGGTCTCAACCTTTCCATCCATTCCTCTCTTTCTCTTGTAGACCCACTTGCACCCAATGGGTTTTATCCCTTCAGGTGGTTCTACAAGCTCCCATACATGATTGGAGTACATAGACTCCATTTCGGATTTCATAGCAATGTGCCATTGCTCAGCATCTCGGTCAGAAATAGCCTCATTGTAGTTGTAGGGACCTAGGTCGTGTTCATCAGGAATAGCCTCGTAAGACTCTCCCAGTAGAGTGTACCTACTAGGTAGTCTTACTTCTCTCCCACTACGATGAGGTACTGGTGTAATATCAGGCTGTGGATCTACTTGTGTAGTCTTAGGTATATCACTCTATATAGTAGGCTTATACAGGCTGGCAACTGCTGGATCATTTGACAATTCTTACAGTACAATTTTGCTCTTGGGTGTATGGTTCATGATATAATCTTCTTCCAAAAATACAGCATTTGCACTAACAAACACCTTCTGATCTCTGGGATCATAAAATAAACCTACCTTACATCCTTTTGGATACCCAAAAAACAAACATACATCTGATCTTGATTCCAACTTATCCATCTTTCCCTTCCTCACATAAGCAGGACACCCCCAAATGTGCAAGTGTTGTAAGCTTGGCTTTCGCCCTGCCCACAACTCTCTAGGTGTCTTGGGAATAGACTTAGAAGGAACTAAGTTCAGAATGTACATTGCTGTCTCTAGGGCATATCCCCAAAAAGATAATGGTAAAGTTGAGTAACTCATCATCGATCTTACCATGTCAAGTAAAGTTATGTTCCTCCATTCAGCAACCCCATTCTGCTGGGGAGTTCTAGGTGCAGCTAACTGGGATATAATCCCATGATGTGTTAAGTAGTCCTTGAACTCTCCTAAGAGGTACTCACATCCTTGGTCAGACCGAAGAGACTTAATGTGTTTACTTAATTGCTTCTCAACTTTTGCCTGAAACTCCTTGAATTTCTCAAAAGATTTAGACTTGTGATGCATTAAGTAAACATAGCCATATCTTGAGTAATCATCAGTGAATGTGATAAAATACTCATAGCCCCCTCTAGGGGTGTAAATCGGTCGATCGGTCGGTTTTTGTCGGTTTTTTTGGTGTATAAAAACTGACCAATAAGGGAGTAAATCGGTCGGTCGGTCGGTTTTTTAGGGGTTCGGTCGGTTTTGCGGTCGGTTTTAGCTTGTACATGTATTTAGAAAACCGACCAATCGGTTTTCGGTTTGGTCGGTTTGCGGTCGGTTTGCGGTCCGCGGTTTTTTCTTACACCCCTAGCCCCCTCTAGCTCGAATGTTCAAAGGACCACACACATCCGTGTGAACTAGCTCCAATGGCTCTTAACCCTTTGGCCGAAAATGACCGTCTAGTCATTTTCCCTTCCAAACAGGATTCGCAGACTGGTAGCGGTTGGACAGAAAGAGATGTGAGAAGTCCATCAGCTACTAGTCTTTGGATCCTATTCAGATTAATGTGACCAAGACGTAAGTGCCAAAGATACGTTGAATTCACTTGACAAACCTTCCTTTTTAATGGTAATATCTTGGATGAATCAACAGTCTCAGTGTCATGTACAGTGTAGGTATTAGGATATATCAAGTATAAACTATCTTGCAAAACACTAGAGCACAAAATAAAATGATCCTTCTTTATTAAAACTTTATTACTAAAAAACACTGAATATCCAAATTTTGAAAGACATGAAACAGAAATCAAATTTCTTCTTATTTCTGGTGCATAAAGACAGTCTTCTAATACTAATACCCTACCACTACCAAACTCTAATCTCATGACTCCTACTGCTTCCACTACGACTCTTACATAAGATGCAAGAAAAAGGTAAATCTCATCTTTACTGAGCTTTCTGGTTACCTGGAACCCCTGCAATGAATTGCAAACATGGTTAGTGGCGCCTGAGTCTACACACCAGGTATTAGTAGAATCTGCCACAAAACATGCCTCAATAACAAAAGACTGAAGTATACCTCCATTAGCCTGCTTCTTTGCCAAATAGACCGGGCAGTTTGCCTTCCAGTATCCTTTCACTCCACACTCAAAGCACTTGCCT
The DNA here is from genome assembly GCA_033977485.1 of Hydrangea macrophylla. Classification (NCBI taxonomy): domain Eukaryota; kingdom Viridiplantae; phylum Streptophyta; class Magnoliopsida; order Cornales; family Hydrangeaceae; genus Hydrangea; species Hydrangea macrophylla. The sequence goes on along the minus strand of CM066984.1, from coordinate 76,661,755 downwards.
TGAGGTGCCTGATTCTCAGCCCGAACTACCTTATTGCCTTTCCCCTTATTTTTCTTAAATTTACCTTTGGGATGTTGGGTGGGTTTCTTCTTTCCAAATCCTTTACCCTTAGGTTTAGACCCAGAAGAAACCTCAGCAACCATAACACTGACCTTGGATTTTACAACAGTCTCTGCTGCCTGTAAGACATTCAATAGTCCAGGTAATGTGTAATCAAGCTTGTTCATATTATAGTTAAGCCTGAACTGATTGAATGACTCGGGCAGAGACTGCAAAATAAAATCAACTTGGGATTCTGCATCAAGATCTGCTCCCAAGACCTCCAGTTCGTTTAAGTAAGCAATCATTTTTAAAACATGGTCTCAAACTAGAGTACCCTCAGCCATCTTAGTGTTAACTAGGTTGCGGAATGCAATTTGACGTGCATCACGTCCATGCTCACCAAACATCTCCTTAAGGTTGAGCATTATATCTTTAGCAGTAGACATAGACTGATGGTGGTGCTGAAGGACATTTGACATGGATGCCAATATATAGCACTTAGCCATTTCATCAGCCTTTGCCCACCGCTCATAACGCTCACGTTCCTCTTTAGGAGAATCTAAGGCAGGAAGTTCAGGACAATCAGTTGAGAGCACATATTTGTGCCCTTCAGCAGTAAGCACTATATCCAGACTACGTTTCTAATCCATATAATTTGGTCCAGTTAATTTATTTTCCTTGAGGATTATTGACAATGGGTTGAATGAAGACATTTTATCTGAAAATCAAAACATAAATAAACATATAAGAATACATGTACGCCAATGGGTATTAGCATCAAATATGTATAAGTATCTAGTGACCCCACTACAAAATCACAACTACATATTTGAGTAAATTAGAATACTAACTCTGTGATTACACGGCTCCTTGGGGAGATCATATATTGCCACTAGTCAGCGGGAATCCCATCACTGACATACCATCTAGACATAAATGTCAAATATTTAGTGACTTCCAATTTATCTTTAGCCTTCTAAAATATGAAAGTATTGTCACTCCTTGGGGAGAATACCTATCATATTTTAGTCAAGTGTATACCATGACCTTAAGTTCAAATTAGTTTTGTAGGTTAGTGTTTCCTTGGGGAAAAATTTCACTCCCACTCATCCTAATTTAAGCTTAAAAAAAATGTGACTCAACTTGGTAACTTAGTATGTTGACACCCTCCATAGGGGAGCCCTTTATAATTAGAGACGAGGTGACAACATCCCTTACCTTGAGTTAGTCATGGAAAGCCATGGGGTATTGTATCTATACCCCTCACACACTTGAATTTTATTGTAGAGGATATAGATCAATTCTCATTGAATATAACAAATCCATATTAATCTATTTGAAGTCGTCTATGCAAATTATTTGGAAAGGTCCTTGTATAATTTAATATATAAAAAAATTGTGGGTAATGTCTCCCACTAAATCATATTTGCCACATTTTATTTTATTAGAAAAATAATTAATATTTTTATAAAATAAAATGATCTTGACAAGTGAATTCTATAAAGTCTAATTTAAAAGGATTTTATTATTAAAATACTTTATTCTAGATAAACTAGAAAAAAATTAAATCCCTCATCTAATTAGAATTTTAATTTACTTAGGACCCTTATCAAATTTCAACTAGCATAGATAACAACAATATGCATGATTTTAGTCCATGGATCAAATACAGAATATCATGATCCTAACATGTAAGATACAATTATCATGCAACAAATAAGATAACCACAAAAAAAGGGATTCCTTCAAGCCGAGCCTATTAAAAAAAATAGCTTAAAATCAAATCTTCTACAGACTGTTCCCAAAGTGGAGCCGCAGCCTCGCATTGACCGTCCATATGCTTGCAGCAGCCGTACAAGACAATCAAAATTCTTCATGACTGGCTGGAGGAAGGCAATCAAAATTTGACAATGACATCATAATACATGACAAAATAGATGACATCACCCCATACTTGAAAGTTGATCAACTTGAATTGTCACCAAAAGCAATTCGTGCAGTGTATGTTGTTATACCAATTTATGGACTGCTAATGCTATGATAGCCCATGACCGCGTGCTTATCACATCAGCAAGTGATGTCATGATTTACATCGAGTAAACCAATATACAGTCACCAAAAAAAAAAATATATCACACGCATGTTGCCGGCGGCCACTACTTCGGTTCTATCTGTGTCATTGCTTTGATCAGGCGTAGTGTGGATATCGCAGGTTGTTTTCAAAATTTACCCACTTTTAAAACAAATATTTTCAAATTCAAAGAGTCGCCACTTAATTTTTAAAAGGAAAAAATTAAGAAACCATTTTAAAAGCAAACTGATCTTTTGCGAAACCAAAGATAAACTGGGTCCGGGGATTATGGAATGAAAGGGGAAGGAGCCCGGCGGACTAAAACACCCCCTTTCATCCTATCTCACGATAGGCCTCTACTCAACATCCTTTTTAATCAAATTAATAATCTAAGCATGCCCTCAATTAATACATATATGTAGGTATACATAACACAAGCATGTTGAAAGGGTGCAAAATTGCTAACGGTAAAATATCATTCATAAGTCACATAATTCAACTAGCAAACATCATGATATGCAATAGAGAACTAGAAAACATACCCGGGATCCGGCCGCGAATATCAAACGTGCAATGCATGCAAAAATAAACCTAAGAAAGGTCTCTAATACATATATACACATAAGGCAAAACCTAAGCTAAGGTGTCGCACATGGGGTCGAAAAATCAATTAAAATCAATAAAATAGATTAAACTAGAGAAGGGTTGAGAAATTGTACCTCAAAGCGCTACAAAACAAAGGTTAGTACACATGCCTTAGATAAGATATAATATCAAAAGGTAATTAATCATAGGTCATGTTCAATTAAATTCAACTAAGTCCAACTTCATCCAAGAACTAGTTCTAACTATAAGCATCAATGTACATGAATGAATGAATGATTATGAACAAGGATGAGACATGAATTTATTCACTAATTTGGATCACTAAGCCTCTGGGTTTAATCTAAATTATCATTATTCAAAACATGGTTTGAGTCCTAAGCCATTAAGAGACTATTTGAATTGAAACAAATAAGATTAGACAAAAACGGTAGCAGTTTTTTGTGATTTACAAAGAGCAGACCCGACGTTCAAAAATGGATATAAAATACTTTCAACGGTTGGATCTTACTGATTTTTGGATATGTCATGCCTCTGTGAGTCTAGTTTCTAACCCAAAAAGAAAATCGAGGTTTCAACGGTTAGATCTCCAGGAATATGGAAAATACTAGACCTCACTCAGGATTCTGCAACTCTCTGTCCAGAGATCTTGTATGATTTTCTAAAAATAGTAAAAAAATGAGAAACACTTAGATCTTTTTAGGGTACCTTCCTAACACATTAAGGTACTTATAAAAAGTTATTAAAGGTCATGAAAACTTGGTTAGGGTTCTGATTTATTAATTTCAAAACGGACTTATTATTCTGAAAGTATTCTAGAACTCTGGACAGATTATGATTAGCTCACAAAAACCATGATCAAACCCTTCTAATCACAAGATCTTGCTAAAACAAAAATCACAGTGGTAAAACAATGTGTTATGAACATTTTCCCGTTGGTTTCATTCGATTCCAACGGTCGGATTTCAAACTAAAAATCCTTGATCAAAAACAGTTTATGAACCCACTGTTTTATTTTGTTAGCTCAAATTTATTTGTTAACCCCAACTATTAAATCATGAAGTTGGACTTAAAACAAACCATCTCTTCTACCAATTAATGGTCATCGAAGACTACAAGGCATACTACACTAGTGGATCTTGATGAAGTATTGAAATGAACTTCACAAAATCCTCAAATAAAGAATTCAAACCTATGGATCCAAGTTTGAGTTCAATTTATCACTCCTACCATTTGATGGTCATTAGAGACATGTATACTCATAGGTTCTAGATGAAGTATGAAAGACTTCTTAAAACCTAAGAGAAGGATTAGTTCAAGCCATGGGAATAAACTTGAATTAACACTTTCTTCTCCTACCACTTGATGGTCATTGGAGACTATAAGGCATACTACACTAGTGGATCTTGATGAAGTATTGAAATGAACTTCACAAAATCCTCAAATAAAGAATTCAAACCTATGGATCCAAGTTTGAATTCAACTTATCACTCCTACCCTTTGATGGTCCTTGGAGTTAGAGATGAAGTTAAAATCTACTCAAACCTCATTGGAATATAATAGGATTCCATAAGATTTCTTAATGAAGAGGTTCAAGTCATGGATTAAGACTTGAATCTCACTAATTATATGTAGATTAAGACTATGATTTATTCTAATCTCCATATAGATCATGAGATCATAGGAAATTAAATAATCAAACTCAAAGAGGTTCAATGAGATATGGAAGATCTCATGAGCCTCACAAGAGATGGTAGAAATAAGAAATCAAAGTTTGTCTAGAGAGACTAAGAACACAAGCTCTTCAAAATTGAATTTATTTTAAACCCCAAGGCATCAATTAGATCCAAATCAATGAAACATTATAAGATTCAATCACAAGTTCTAAGTGGTGTGTGAAGAAATGAGGTAAGAAGAGAGGTTTTGAAAATGTGTAAAGTTCCTAGAACTATGAACTTGTGATTGAATAATCCTAATTCTATCAAGGATTAAGAGGTTACCTCTAGGACCTCAAGTATTTCTTCAACTTCTTGTGAAAAACCTTCCAAGATTTCCCAAAATTCTTCAAATTCTTCAAGTTCTTCAAGACTTTCTTCTTCTCTCTCTCTCAAAATATATATATTTCTTGTATATCTCTCTCTTAATTCTCAATTTCAAGTATATCTCTCAAGTCCCTCCAACAATGAAGGTGAAAGTTTGTTTATATAGACCATTAATCCAGGGATAAATGGGTAAATTCGGGGTAGAAACCCATGTGCAAAGATTTCTTCTAGAACATGTGAGAAAAGCAGTCTGTTACATACGGCGGCACTCGACGGGTGCCGGCGGCACTCACTGAATGCCGGGCGGCACTCCCCAAATGCCGGGCGGCAAACACTGAGTGCCGGCGCGGCACTCAGTGAGTGCCGCCGCGTTTGCCGCGTGCCGGGGCTAACTGAATTTTGTCCCTCTTTTTGATTTTTCAAAAATATGTTGGTGTAAACACAATTTTCTTATTCTATATATATATATATATATATTTGTATTAAGATCCCCCATGTGTATGGTATCAACCATGTGCATGGTATATTTTGAATATACTACTCTCTTTTTGTATTTTCTCTTTTTCCAAGATTTTTTATTTATTTTGTCCTCCCATTTCTTTCAAAAGAACTCTTTATTATTTTTATTTTTATTTTCTTAAAATCTGGTTCCCAGACTGGGTTTCTCACGCGTTCTTTATTATTCGGGTTTCTCCCGAATACCCAAACTCTCTCTCTTCCTTCTCCTTTTTTATATTTTTCTATTTTAATTTTGAAATTTGCCTTGAAGGATTAATTGAAGATTTTGAATATTCTGGAAAATCTTCGGGTGTAACCGGCCATTGTCATCATCGGTCTTTTAAGAGGTAACCAATCCCTGGATTTGACGTTTGGTCAAAATCGGGGTGTCTACAGTTTGCCCCTCTTTGACAGATCTTGTGAAGCAACGCGTATCACAAATGAATGTCAAAGCCTGTGTGAAAGACAAGCCTTTGATCAAATAGTCGAATCCAGGTAAAAACAAAAGTGCGTTGCAAAAACAGGCGCGCAGATAGCCAAATGCTGGTCGTGCTCAAAGGTGAGCTGCCTACGTATCCCAACGGGAATCAGACCAGGACGTAGTTCGGGCAAAGGTCAACAACACACCAACGCAGGTAGTCACACAGATGAATGCACCTATCTTATCGTGATGCACATGCTCATGCAATCTTATATCTTATGCTTCCAAACGTGATGTTCCTGAGTCACGTTACTCCTCCTATCATCAGAAATGCACCCTATACATTGAATTATCCTATTATGACACCGTCTTACTCTAGGAACATTATGACTATTGTACATTTCATATGCATATGAGAATCGTCTGATTGACTGAGATGCGCTCTGCGCCTTATACCCCATAGCCAAATCAGGTAGTACGCAGAAAAGATTGAGCAGCTCTATGCTCAAAATCCCCAAAATCATCTGATCGGCTAAGCCGAATCAGGTAGCACGCAGAAAGATTGAGCAGCTCTATGCTCAAACTCCCCAAAATCATCTGATCGACTAAGCCGAATCAGGTAGCACGCAGAAAGATTGAGCAGCTCTATGCTCAAACTCCCCAAAATCATCTGATCGGCTAAGCCGAATCAGGTAGCACGCAGAAAGATTGAGCAGCTCTATGCTCAAACTCCCCAAAATCATCTGATCGGCTAAGCCGAATCAGGTAGCACGCAGAGAGATTGAGCAGCTCTATGCTCAAAATCCCCAAAATCATCTGATCGGCTAAGCCGAATCAGGTAGCACGCAGAGAGATTGAGCAGCTCTATGCTCAAAATCCCCAAAATCATCTGATCGGCTAAGCCGAATCAGGTAGCACGCAGAAAGATTGAGCAGCTCTATGCTCAAACTCCCCAAAATCATCTGATCGGCTAAGCCGAATCAGGTAGCACGCAGAAAGATTGAGCAGCTCTATGCTCAAACTCCCCAAAATCATCTGATCGGCTAAGCCGAATCAGGTAGCACGCAGAAAGATTGAGCAGCTCTATGCTCAAACTCCCCAAAATTGTCTGATCGGCTAAGCCGAATCAGGTAGCACGCAGAAAGATTGAGCAGCTCTATGCTCAAACTCCCCAAAATCATCTGATCGGCTAAGCCGAATCAGGTAGCACGCAGAAAGATTGAGCAGCTCTATGCTCAAACTCCCCAAAATCATCTGATCGGCTAAGCCGAATCAGGTAGCACGCAGAAAGATTGAGCAGCTCTATGCTCAAACTCCCCAAAATCATCTGATCGGCTAAGCCGAATCAGGTAGCACGCAGAAAGATTGAGCAGCTCTATGCTCAAACTCCCCAAAATCGTCTGATCGGCCAAGCCGAATCAGGTAGCACGCAGAGAAATTGAGCAGTTCTATGCTCAAAATCCCCAAAATCATCTGATCGGCTAAGCCGAATCAGGTAGCACGCAGAAAGATTGAGCAGCTCTATGCTCAAACTCCCCAAAATCATCTGATCGGCTAAGCCAAATCAGGTAAAGAATCAGAGCCAATTATGCTCAAACCGAACAATTTTCAAAGAATTGGAGCCAATCGGGCTCAAACCGAACAATTTTCAAAGAATTGGAGCCAATCGGGCTCAAACTGAATCAATTTCAAAATTCTGGGGGTCAATTATACTCCGAATTATTCTTTTTCCAAAATCTGGAGTCAATTAGACTCCAAGCAAGTTCAATCTTCATAAAAAAAAATCCGGAGTTGATTAGACTTCATTAACTCATATATTGCAAACGGGTGTCCCTTGACAAAATTTTCAACAAGCAGGGGCCAATTTTTTATTCACAAAAGGGCTTTAAAACTCATTTTTCAAACCTCGGGGGTTCTTTTGAAACGAGGGAAAATTTACAAGGACATGGGAGCAAAATTCGGGGGTTCTTTTGTAAATAGTGAAAATCAGGGGTGAAAAGGCCACCTGTCACACGCGGCGGCACCCGGTGAGAGAAACCGGCACTCACTGAGTGCCGGCCGGCACTCTACGAAATGCCGGGCGGCATTCAGTGGGTGCCGGCACCTTTTCGCCGAGTGCCGGTTCGAGCAGCAGTTTGTTTAAAACTTGATTTATTTTTCTCTCTTTTCCATTCTCTCCTTCTTCTTCTCTCGGATTTCTTCTCCAAAATCTCACCTTCTCTTGATTCTTTCTCCAAGAACCACTCACAATCAAGGTATGTTTCATAAAGATTACATCTTTGTTTCCATCATTGTGCTTGCAATCATGTTTCTCATGTTATTTGATCTTTCTCTTTCAAAGTTTTGATATGAACATTGACTTCCCTCTTTTTCATGTTTGTAGATTCCCCAATGGCTAGTGGTTCAGGGTCTTATGGTCCCCCCAAGAAGAAGTACAAACCCAATCCAGTCCACAGTTCATCAGTTCTACTTGCCGATCCCCGGGCACATCTCTCGGCACGGGCTTTCAATCGAATGGTACATTCCCAAACTTTCCTTTTTATGCTTATGATGAGATAATGCAATGTAGTGCTATGAATGATGAGCAATGAATGCATGCATGAATGCCCTTTCTCCCTTTCTGTGCTAATGTAGTATATGACAATCAATGCTTGCATGAATCCATATTTGAAAATTCAACATATTCACCAATCCCTTCTTTCATGATTAGGATTTGATGCTTGGTATTGTGTTCCCCCCCCCTCTTTTTGCCCTTTGTTGGACACATTGATTTCATTATTCCATTTATTCATTGCTAATGGGCGGTTGTGCTATTCTGGATGAATTTTGCATATGCTTAATATTTTGAGTGAACCTAAAAACCAATTATTGCTTACAACCCGCAAACATTTTTTTCGTGTTTAGACCTCACAAGAGATCCCTTATTATTATTATTTTTTTTTTCAAATCGACGAGTCTCCTAGACTCCAAAGAATTTCATTATTTTTCAAATCAACGAGTCGCCTAGACTCCAAAGAATTTCTTATTTTCAAGTCAATGAGTCGCTTAGACTCCAAAGAATTTCATATAAATCAACGAGTCACTTAGACTCCAAAGAATTTCTTATTTTTCAAATCAACGAGTCGCTTAGACTCCAAAGAATTTCTTATTTTTCAAATCAACGAGTCACTTAGACTCCAAAGAATTTCATATTTTCAAGTCAATGAGTCGCTTAGACTCCAAAGAATTTCTTATTTTTCAAATCAACGAGTCACTTAGACTCCAAAGAATTTCATATTTTTCAAATCAACGAGTCGCTTATACTCCAAAGAATTTCTTATTTTTCAAATCAACGAGTCACTCAGACTCCAAAGAATTTCTTATTTTTCCTTTACTCACTCAATTGCATTGCTTGGATCCCGAAAGAAAATAATTATTATTCCTTCATTTTCTTATTTTCTTTTCTCTCTCTCTTTTTTTTGCAGTCTCCAGAATTTGTCCTCAAAGGTCATGGGAGCATGGCCCATGGCCGAAGGTGGTATATGGAGCTCTCTGACGATGTGAGAACCTTAGTTAACAATGCTGGATTTGGGCTCTTTGCTTTGCTCCTGGAGAAGAGTACAAATGACCGGACCCATATTCAAGCCTTGGCGGAAAGATGGTGGGACACAACGAACACATTCCATATGCCTTTCGGGGAGATGACGATGACTCCCTTAGACTTCGCCATGATCACTGGCGTCCCGTTTGGTGGCCTCCCTATTGCTCGCTATGACGATCTTCAGAACCGTCATGAAGAAATTATTGACTTGCTTGGGGCTCACCCAGGGGATTTCATAGTTCCCGCAAAATGGTTCCTGGATACCTTCAAGGATCAGGCCTTCACTGACGATCAAATGGCCAGGGCCTTCATCATGTATGTGCTGGGTTGCTCGCTGATGAGTACAAAGGGTGACACAATCAGTCTGGGGTATCTGGCTTCTCTCACAGACGTCGATCGCATCTCCCAATACAACTGGGGAGGGGCAGGTTTGGCCACTCTCTACAACCACATGAGTGAGGTTTCTAGGGGAAATTCCCCCTCCACGGGCGGGTACTGGAGGGCTTGGGAGGTAAAGCTTCAACTTTATTTATTTATTTATTCATTTCATTTCATCTTTATTCCTTTTATTTTTATTGCATTCCTTTCCTCAAATTTTTGAAAACTAAAATTTTGCCTCTTTATTTTACCTTGCAGATATGGTCGCATGAATACCTTCGGATGAGAGCTCCCAGTACTCGGGGCAACGAGGCGGCTATCATGCCTCAGGGCTTGAAGTGGAGGAAAGAGGCAACGGGCCGAAAAGTCGGGGCTCATGATTTTGTTGGCTACCGAAACCTTCTCATTAATTTGCGCGAGATTCATGTGATATGGAACCCGTGGGCAGCGGCCCTCCCAGAGGCAGGTGAAGCAATTCAGGCGGCGGTGGCCTATTCTAGATTGAGGGTTCTGATGGTGGGTGAGGCGTGCCGGGAATGGTACCTTGGTGAGAGGGTGACTAGGCAATCTCTTGCTGCCCCAAACTTTTATGTGTCGTGGGTCCCTCCAGCTACTATGAGAAGTACAGAAACCCTGGATCACGGGGACCTGGTGGCTGCTCTAGACGGGGAGAACATTGCCAACCTTCTGGATGGCCCCGATGGTTATGCAGCCTTTAGATTGAACTCTCTTATGCATAATTTTCCCCTCATGGATGTCGTCCGGGTAACAGCTATTATTCACATTCACATATGTATATTTCTTTCATTTCTGTTTTCCATTCCTTTTCCATTTTTCATGCTGGAAACTCTTATTTGCAGCCTGTTCCTGGGGTCGCTGAACCCCCGGCCCTTCCGCAGTGGAATTGGAGCGTTCCCACGGTCGACATGGGTCAAGAGACCATGTATCAGCTGACCCCTTACACTCAGAACGTCCCGACTATCCCTCTACAATATGATACAGTCCCCCGGGATTATGCTGAAGAGGGTCTGTCATATGCTCACACCGTCCAGCACTGGATTCATGGACGCGAATGGAGGGTAAATCCCTTTTTATTTGGAACAAAATTCTCTTCTTTTATTTTATTTGCAAAAACAACCAACAAAACTCAAAAGATTTTCTTATTTATCTTCAAAAAGAATCCAAATGATCACCTTTATTCTAATGACTGTATTCTAATTCTCTTCTTTTTTTTTATTTCTCTCTTCTTTTTTTTTTTTTTTTTTTTTTCAGGCTGATGGAGCAAGGTCCACTGCCGATCTTCAGGCTAGAGCTATGGTATTACATTCCTTCTCTTCTTTACCTTTCTCTTTTCTTAATTGCATTACTTATTTCGCCTGTTCTTTCTTACAGGAAGCTGAGATGGCGGCTCTGAGGAGACAACTCCAGGAGTTCCAATTGAGCCAGGGCGGCGGCTATCAGGGAGGTGCTGGCGGTAGTGGCCAAGGCGGCGGCTACCAAGGAGGTGATGGAGATGGGGGAGACGGAGGAGATGGAGGTGATGGCGGAGATGGGGGCGATGGCGGAGCTGGGAGAGGTCAGGCAGCTCTGCAAACGCCCAGAAGGAATCCTCGTCGTAGACGAGGATAGCTTATCTCCTTTATGCTATGTCATGTCCCTGCGAGGACAAAGAATATCGAACTCTCTTATTTAGGTGAAATTAGCAATACTTATGCATGGTGGCCTGCGTGCCCATTTTGAACCTGTTTATATTCATGCTTGATTGCTTCCCTGTATTAGATCTTGAATCTTTTTCCCTTTGCTTGTTTAGATCATGAATACCCTCTCTCGGCTTTATTTTAATGAGTGATGCAAGCACGGTGCCTAAAATGATGATTGGCAGTATTTTTTATTCAAATTCTGTGCAGGTTTGGGCTAATTGAAGTTATAAAATGACCCATGTGCTTTTTAAACCTGGGCCGGCACTCAGTGAGGCTGGGCGGCACTCCGTAAATGCCGGACGGCATTCAGCGACTGCCGGCCGGCACTCAGTGAGTGCCGCTACTTTACATCGAGTGCCGGTCTGGCCCCTTTTTCTATATAAGCTGCCATTTACCCATTCCTAGGTTCATTCATGATTTCTAGAGCCATTTTGCCTTCTTTTCATTCGAACTTTTTCCTTTTTATATCTCCCTCCTATCTTCATGGCCCCTATCAGTTCCGACATCTTGTACCCATGGATGGATTCCCTTTCTGGCATAGATCGACTCAATCTTGAATCCCACAGACTGACTGACCTCTTCGCTTTTCGCCATACAGCTCTGGATGAGGACTTGCTTCGAGCAGCTATTATGTGCTGGGACCCTTCTCTTCACGTCTTTCGGTTTGGTCACGAGGAGGTCTGTCCCCTCTTTGAGGAGTTTAGTGCCATCCTCCACACTGATCCGTATGCCGATTTGATTGTTCCGTAGATCCAGGCAGGATATATTCAGGATTTATCGGCCCTTCTTGGCATTTCTCGGGGCGCTGCCGGCTCCCTTGTTCATGACCATCATATTGATTTTGACCGCCTCTCCTCCACTTACGCACCCATTGGCGATCCTGATGATAGGAGATATCAGGTCATCAGGCGGAATGCCCTTTCTCTGGCGATGCTTTCACACTTTTTGTTTCAGTCTTCCACTGATATCCTGATTCCGATCGTATGTGGCCTCCGAGAGATGCGGAGTGCTGTTATGCTCGTTCTGGGGGAGACTTTTCTAGGTCTGGATTATGCACATACCGCGGGATCGATGCTGCTTTCGGGGTCACCCCACGTTTTACAGATTTGGCTCTTCGAGCGCTTGGGCTTCTTTGCTCACCTCCCCCCCGGGAGACAGCTCCCTTATGATCGTATGGACGTTCATTACCCCTCTCGCACAGTTTCCAGCTGGCTTACTTGGTTTCGAGGCTTGAGTTATGAGGACATCTATTGGATATGCCCTCACTGGTCCTATTGCTCTGTCGCAGTACGTCTTCCTGGGCGCCCCGGAATCTGGTTGACTGATCTGCGAGTTACCACCTTTTACATTCCCAGCCGGGTAGCCCGTCAGTTCGGCTTGCTCCAGGATGTCCCCGATGCTATTACTGCTGATTTCTTGAGGAGCTCTGTTCTACGTCCTTTGACCGTAAGGATGTTCGCAGAGGCTTGGCATGATAGGGTATCAGCTCCCTTTAGGAGGATTCCAGCTTCAATCGTCCCGACTGCAGAGTATTTGCTTGAGATTCAGTTAATGGTCAGGGGGTAGCTTCCAGATAGACAAAGTAAAAAAGAAAAGAAAGAAGCAAGGTTTTAAAAGTTTTGACAAATTCTGCTTGACTTTGGCTAGGTTAATTTTCTGCGATGCATTTTTTTTTTTTTTTTTTTTTTTACGAAAATGCTCTGATCATGAAGAATCAAAGTTAGCACTTCTTTAATTTCTCTGGGTTATGAACAGTTTTCCCCTTAATGCCTCCTTCGGCTTTTATTACTCCTTCATGAGTCTTGCTTAGTTTTAATCTCTCTATGTAGTGAATTCTTGTTTGTTTTCACATGATGCACATTTTGATAGCCAGTATATCCGGAAATGGGTTTGAATTCTGTCTGGGTTCATCGGCTTTAGCAAACAAAGTTTGCCCCTGGTTTCGGGATTTAGATGCGGTTCTAGGGCAAACGCAAGTTTGCCCCTAGTTTGACACGGTGAAAACTTGAGGCTCATAAATTGGTTTGGGTTTTGGACCGAAGGCCTTATGAGCCCGCCTACTTATCCCCGAACGGGTATCAGGTCCGCAGTAGTTCAGCCAAGGCTAGAAAGAACACACATACATCTTTTATTTTGTGACCGAACCGAGCAGGTTGCCTACGTATCCCCTACCGGGAATCAGGTCAAGCGTAGTTCATCAATTCTGGAGGTTTTTGAAAGACAAGGTTTCAAGCAAAGTATTTTTTGAGGCGATCGAGGTTGATTGGTTGTTTAAACTCAACCCCATCTAGGTCCATGAGATAGGCAGCTCCCCCGGAGAGGAGTGTCTTGATGATATATGGTCCGACCCAGTTGGGTTTGAATTTTCCTCGTGGGTCATAAACGGGCGCTTTAAGTTCTTTGAGGACCAGGTCGCCCTCAGCAAGCTTCCTTGGGCGAACCTTTTTGTTGAAAGCACGAGCTATCCTTTTCTGATATCCCCGAGTATGGTTCACAGCAGCCAACCTCCTTTCATCGAATAACATCAATTCTTCATATCTCCCTCGCAACCATTCCAGTTCAGTTACCTCACATTCTGCCAAAACTCTTAGAGATGGTATTTCAACTTCCACTGGTAAAACAACCTCCATCCCGTAGACTAATGAGTACGGTGTAGCCCCAGTTGAGGTTCTCACAGAAGTTCGATATCCCCACAAAGCGAAAGGTAATTTTTCATGCCAATCTCTATACGTATCCGTCATTTTCCCCAGGATGGCTTTCACATTTTTGTTTGCGGCCTCTACTGCTCCATTTGTTTGCGGTATGTATGGTGAGGATTGGTGGTGGGTGATCCTATACTTCTCTAGGAATGGGATAACCTCTCCCTGAAAATGACTCCCGTGGTCAGAAATAAGCTCATTTGGCACCCCGTATCTGCAGATTACATTCTTCTGGATAAAATTCACCACATCTTTTGCCTTCAAAGTTGCATATGATGCCGCTTCCACCCATTTGGTAAAATAGTCTATTGCCACAATTATGTACCGGTGTCCATTTGAAGCTTTCGGAATTACTTCTCCAATGATATCAATACCCCATACAGAAAATGGCCAAGGGGTGGTCATGCTATAGAGCTGGGAAGGTGGGGTATGCATTAAATTTGCATGAACCTGACATTTATGGCATCTCTTAACATACTCACATCAATCTTTATCTAAAGTCGTCCAATAGTATCCTTGCCGAATTATCTTTTTGGCCAACATATGTCCATTCATGTGGGGCCCACAAACTCCTTCATGTATTTCTTCCATCATTTTCCTTGCTTCCCTTCCATATAGACATTCTAAATTATAACCGGTGTAGGACTTCTTCCACAACTTTCCCGCATAGGTTACAAATTGAGCTGACAATCTACGAATCGCTCTCTTATCCTTCTCTGAAGCTCCTTCGGGGTACTCTCCTTTCTCAACAAAGTTCCAAACATCTATATACCATGGTATCTCAACTTCTTCCTCTTCTCCAATGGCGGCGATTATTTCATACGAAGGCCGGGTTCTCTCTTCTATAGACAACGGAATCATGGAGACTCCTACAGGAATCTGGATCATTGAGGCTAAGGTTGCCAGGGGAATCTGCCAATTGGTTCTCTTCACGGGGAAGGTAATAGAACGAAATTCTTTTGAATTGCACCTTCAGGCTCTCTAGGTATTCATGGTAAGGTCTCAACTTCTCATGCTTTATTCTCCAGTCACCCCTCACTTGTGATATTATTAGATTAGAGTCTCCGAAAACATCGATCTTCTCTACCCCCAAAGTCAAGGCTGCTTCCATCCCAATTATACAGGCTTCGTACTCTGCCGTGTTATTAGTCGAATTATACTTGAGCTTAATGGCCAATGGAGTGGGGGCCCCGCTAGGCAATATGAGGATGATCCCTACCCCGTATCCCATTTGGTTAGCTGCTCCATCAAAGTACATTTTCCAAAGGTCCTCTTTTACTTCCATTACTTCTTCATCTGGAAACTTAAATTCCCCATTCTCTTCGGATTCTATGGCGAGGTCAGCTAAATATTCGGCAACAGCTCTCCCCTTGACAGATTTGGAAGTGACATATCTGATATCGAATTCAGCCAGCATCATGGTCCAACGGGATATCCTACTGGTCAGGGCGGGTTTTTCAAAAAGGTATTTGAGTGGGTCCATTCGGGATATCAGGGTGATAGGAAAGGCTAGCATGTAATGTCTAAGGCGACGGGTGCACCAAACTAAGGCCCAACAAGCTTTCTCCAACGGTGAATAGTTCAACTCATACCCAGTCATCCTCTTACTTAGGTAGTATATGGCTTTTTCCACACGCCCCTCTTCTTCTTCTTGGGCCAGCATACACCCCATTGAGTTCTCGGTTACGGATAGGTATAGCAAAAGAGGTTTTCCGGGTTTAGGAGGTGATAGGACAGGTGGGTTTTGAAGGTAGGTTTTGATCTTTTCAAAGGCTTTTTGGCACTGGTTATCCCATTCGAACTTCTCCCCTTTTCTCAACAATTTGAACAATGGGTCACAGGTCATGGTGAGTTTGGATATGAAGCGACTAATGAACTGTATTCTTCCCAAGAATCCTCTCAACTCCTTCTCATTCTTTGGTGGCAGCATTTCGGCTATAGCTTGGATTTTGGTGGGATCTACCTCAATTCCTCTCTGGGTAATCAGAAATCCTAGTAGTTTTCCAGTGGTGACCCCAAAGGTGCATTTTTGCGGATTTAGCCTCATCCCGAATTTTCTCAGCCTTCCAAAAAACTTTCTTAATGCCTCTAGATGCCCTCCCCTTTCTTTGGATTTTACTATCATGTCATCCACATATACTTCTACTTCTTTATGAATCATGTCGTGCAGTAATGTGGTGGCAGCTCTCTGGTAAGTTGCTCCTGCATTCTTAAGCCCAAACGGCATAACTCTATAACAGTAAGTCCCCCAAGGTGTGATAAAAGTTGTTTTCTCTCTATCCTCTGATGCCATTAAGATCTGGTTGTACCCTGAAAACCCATCCATGAAAGACAGAAGTTCATGCCCCGCGGTATTATCTACTAACACGTCGATGTGGGGTAAAGGGAAATCGTCTTTAGGGCTAGCTTTGTTCAAATCTCGAAAATCTACACAAACCCTAACACGACCATCCTTTTTAGGAACCGGTACAATATTGGCGACCCAATCAGGATACTCGGTGACAATCAAGAATCCAGCTCTCAATTGCTTTTCAACTTCCTCTTTCACTTTAAGCGCCCATTCAGGCCTCATTCGCCTCAATTTTTGTTTCACGGGTTTCGAATTTGGGAAAAGGGGAATATGGTGTTGGACAATTTCCGGATCAATTCCTGGCATATCATCATAGGACCATGCAAAGACATCTTTGAATTCTTTTAATAGATTGATTAATTCTTTGCTTTCCTCATTATTAAGTGTGGAGCCGATAGAAACATTTTGTGGATTACCTTCATTTCCCAAATTAATGGTTAGAGTGCTTTCCATGATTTTGCATGCAGGTTCATTTTCTTTTTCAATTAATTTTTGCAATTCAGGAGGTATTTCATCATTTTCATCACATGCATCACAGTTATTATTATGCGAAGTCAAGTAAGCAGAATTAGTCACATTCTCATTAACTTTCTTGGGAGCGATTACAACAGACATAGAAATGGAAAGACGCCTCATTTGGGCCAATACAGACTCCGGGGGAGGGGGGAACCTATCACTAGACTCAAAGACCCACTCTTTCTTGCTTTCCCCTCCCATATCAGCTATGAAGTGAGCTTCCCTTTCTTCTTCCTGAGTAATCTCTTCCATTTCCACCTCTCCCGGCTTCCCTTTGTACTCTGGTTTCTCCCTTTCTTTATTCTTGTTACTGTCTTCTCTATCCCGACCCTTCTCACCCTCATCCTTGATCTCTGCAGAGCTCCCTTTTTCGATCTTCTTGTATCCTCCTTCTAGCAGGCTCTTCATTGCCGAGCCATCCATAGTACAGACCCAGTCCTGAGTAACGGCAGATTTTGCAGGCTGCTGAAGATAAGGATCCTCATAATCAGAGAAGTTATGCGCAAAGAAAATCTCGAATCCTGGCTTCATACGCTTTTCTGCTTCATCACCACGGTTCTGGAAAACCACAAAACGGAAAATCTTCTCCCTGCTTGATGAAGTATCCGTTGAGAGTTTTCATGTATGGTTCCATCGGCGCATCCGTCGCTTTCTTCTTCTTCTTCTTCAACTCTTCCTTGGTTGGCGAGTATCCTAGCCCATGGGTGTGGGTTTGTGTGATGATACTTGGGAATTCTGACAACCCTTGGTGTTTCTTACCTAAACCCATCCCTGGGAAGAACCCCATTTTTCTCATGATCCCGGCCACCAGTGGACTGGCGTATTGATCAAAATACAGTGGTAAAAATTCCTTCGGCTTTCCCTCTTCTATGACGTTAATGAATTCAAACCCACCCAAACTTGCTTCACCTTCTTGTATCTGTACTTCTAAAATCGGAGCACTTGATGAGGCCCCAGACACATTTATCCAGCTGTCCCCCAGAAGATCATATACCTTGTTTTTCCAAATGTACTTAACTTTCTGATGGATGGTTGATGGAATGGCACCCAAACTATCAAGCCACGGCCTTCCCAAAAGCAGGTTAAATGATGCAGGAATGTCAATGATTTGGAATTCCGTTTCCCTTTCACCAGTCCCGACAGAGAGATTCAGAAAGATGATCCCCATCACTGCCCGTAGAGTATTGTCATAAGCCCTCACCTTTTGTTCTGATGGTATAAATGTAGATTCATCGAGCCCCATCCTTTTAGCTGTTCGAAAAGGACACACATTTAATGCAGACCCGTTGTCGACGAGGCAGGCCGGTAGAGAATTTCCTAGACACTCAACGGTAATGTGCAACGGCTTATTGAAAACAGGTCCCCCAGGAGGTAAGTCAGCTTCAGAGAATGATATAGCCAGGGTTGGGTTTCTGCCGATCATGCCGACGAAATCTTCTGGAGTAACATCGATGGAAACATCCGACTGATTGAGAGCGTCAAGGACTGCTTGCCTATGACGCTTGGAAGCGATTAACAACCCCCAAATAGTGATATTCGCCTGCGTCTTCTTCATCTGCCTTAAGACTCTGTCTTCCTCTTCTTCTTCATTCAGTTTCCCTTTTCCTTTATTCATTTCTTGTTCAGGGTGATCCTCCTCAAGTTCGTGTGGTTTAAAATGCCTCCCGGACCGTGTGAGGTGACTAATACCTTCTTTAACCCAAAGTCTATCTTGTGTTTCAACAATTTTCAAACCTTCCTCCTCACTTTCATACCAAAGGTCCTCCTTAACTTTACTAGGATCCTGAATACCATCCCCTTTGTACCATAGTGAATTGTCAGCTTCGGGTGCCCACCAATCTGCGTCAACAGTCCCTTCTATTTCTTTCCCTTTGCCTTCATCTACCAACCCTTTCAGAGTGCAGATTTGCGGATCCTCCAACATCTGATAAACTTTTCTCGGATCTCCCAACTTGGTGATCAATGCCGATGGGTCAAAAGAGCTCTCCTCATCTCCCAAGTAGTAAATTCTGGGCGGTGGTACGGCATGATGTTCCGGTAGTGGATTTCTGGTAACATTTGGCGGGTTGGTGGGTGGTTCAGATATTATTTTCTTGTCAATCAAATCCTGAATCTCATGCTTTAGTCTTAAACACCGGTCAGTTGAGTGCCCCTGCTCCTGATGGAACTTGCAGTATAAATCAGGTTTGAAATTTGGAGGCTGTGGATTTAGTCTGGGTCGTGGCTCCAGTAGGCGAAGATGTCCTTTTGCTACCAGCCTATCGAGAGCTGTGGACAAAGATACTCCCAACTCTGAAAACCTCCTTAAAGGCTTATCCCCTCCCCTCTTTGGGTAATTTCTGGTTACATCAAACCTTTTCTCGGGTTCGCTCAGTGCGTTCACATCTGTAGACCCTGAATGACCTCCCGAATGTCCTCCTCCCGTTCCATAGTTCGGTCGCCTGTACCTGTTCACTGGCTCCTCCTTTTTAATGACCCCTTCCTGTATCGCGTCTTCGATTCTGGTTCCTACATCGAACACCTCGGTGAAGGTATTGAGGGATTGGAACCTCATCTTCTCCTGATAGATGGGTTGGAGATTCTTCATCAGCATTCGGATTTGCTCTTTTTCAGTCGGTCTCTGTATCATCTTAGCAGCCTTCCCCCTCCATCGGCTTAGAAATTCAGCAAAAGACTCTTTGTTCCCTTGTCGGGTAGTCTCCAAATCCCTGATAGTAACATCCAGATCTTGGTTGTATTCGTATTGGGCCACAAACGTTTTTACCACTTCTTCCCAGTTTCTAGTCTTCCCTGGTTCCAGAGTGAGATACCAAGACAAAGCAGCCCCCGTTAACGTCTGTTGAAACAAGACCGCCATCATGACCGTGCTTAGACCGCTAGGCTGAAATGCCCTTATACACATTCTTATGTGGCTACGCGGGTTCCCTGTTCCATCAAACTTATCGAATACAGGCATTTTGAATCCTGCGGGCAATACCTCACAAACCCCCTCATACAACCCTTCCAATTCCAACAAATAGGTATCAACTCCTTGGGCCTTTCGTACCACCCTTTCCAACTTCTCCATCTTCTCAGTCATCAACTTGTCCTTCTCAGCCCTCTCTTTTTCTAGTTTCTCCCTTTCTATTCTCGGCGCTTCAATCCCTTCTGTTTCATCAAACCAATCTTCATCCCTGTGAGGAGGATCATTGCCTGGCTGCTGCCGTGCTAGTGCTTCTATCATAGTCATCATTCTAGTCATTTGTCCTGCTTGTTGTTCCACCATTGTCCTTAACTCTGTCATCTCCCTTGCATTAGCCTCTTGTGCCATCTCTTTTCTTACTAGTCTTGCAGTAGAATCTCTGTACCAGGCCATGCTCGCAGTTGATTCTATCTTTTACCTACAACCATATTTGTTTAAGTTATTTTTAACTACTTTTTCCCCCTTTTCAACATTATTTGTTTACCTTTTACTTTTATTAATGATTCATATGCTTTCAATGAATGATTCATATGCCATGCGGATGCAAATGCATGTGTGTGTGTGTGTGCCTATTCTATATGCTAAATAAAAGAAAATTCTAATCCTAACACATAAACACATAAGCACATAAAATCCTCATCCATGTTTGAGTGTGCTAATTCCTCTTTTCATTGTGATCCTTTTTACCCTTTCAAGGTTTTCAAATTTAGAATTCATTTAACAAGTATTTCCCCTAGATGGTGGGATCTTTTTCAAAATTCCTTAAGAAGCTTTCTTTTGAAAACAACAACATTTCTAAACAAAAGATGATTAGGTTTGAAATTTTGCTTTTGAAATTTATTTGAAAATGATTTCTTTAATTGCAGAGATTTCTTGGATTATATTCCTTAACAAAAAGGTGATTAGGTCCAAATTTTTGCTTTGAAAAAAAAGCACTCCTTTAGTTGGTAAAACTTTTCAAACCCCTTCAAGAATTTTGGGTTCCAAGAATTTTAGGTTCTTTCTTCAAATATGGTTGATTTGAAATTTTAATCCACAAGTGAACTCCAAAAAATTTTGAAAAAGTGATTGAATGCCTTGGAATAAAGATACCAAAAATCTATTTGCTTTCAAAAACGTATTTAAAATTCTTTGGGTAAGAGGATCACATGATCGGATTGTTGTCACACTCTTCATGAATTTGGATGCATACAAGGTCAATGATGCTTAGCTAAACACGATACAAGAGATGTAATCTTGTAATCAAGCTTTGGCTTATTCTTAAATGTCATAAGACATGAAAAGGAATCGCCCAAAAGTGATTAAGAGGTTACATATCTTTTATCAAGTAAGCAACGTCATCATCTCAAGTAATCCCTTTCGGGCATACAAAACTCCCTAGCACATAAATCCTAATCAAGAATTTAATTCCTAATTTTGAAAGGTTCTATGAAAACTACCATGCAAAGGCCGGGTTTTGGTCAAATAAGGGACCCTTGACACACACCCGATAGGATGCTTCATATACCAAAACATGGTACGAGATCAAGGGTGATCACACGGTCCCATGATGACTTGACCGACCGGGTTGCCCCGAGCCTCCAAGGTCATAGTTCCATGCAATCGACTGGCGAAACATGCAAGTGCAATGCAACGGGCACACAAAAATTAATTAATTCGATTAAAAGGATGCTTTCAAGTCTAATCCTCGAGTGAACCCAAAATCCAAAATTCTGGTCTGCGAAACCAGAGATTCTGGGTTCGATCCCCAGCAGAGTCGCCAGATTGTGGATATCGCAGGTTGTTTTCAAATTTTACCCACTTTTAAAACAAATATTTTCAAATTCAAAGAGTCGCCACTTAATTTTTAAAAGGAAAAAATTAAGAAACCATTTTAAAAGCAAACTGATCTTTTGCGAAACCAAAGATAAACTGGGTCCGGGGATTATGGAATGAAAGGGGAAGGAGCCCGGCGGACTAAAACACCCCCTTTCATCCTATCTCACGATAGGCCTCTACTCAACATCCTTTTTAATCAAATTAATAATCTAAGCATGCCCTCAATTAATACATATATGTAGGTATACATAACACAAGCATGTTGAAAGGGTGCAAAATTGCTAACGGTAAAATATCATTCATAAGTCACATAATTCAACTAGCAAACATCATGATATGCAATAGAGAACTAGAAAACATACCCGGGATCCGGCTGCGAATATCAAACGTGCAATGCATGCAAAAATAAACCTAAGAAAGGTCTCTAATACATATATACACATAAGGCAAAACCTAAGCTAAGGTGTCGCACATGGGGTCGAAAAATCAATTAAAATCAATAAAATAGATTAAACTAGAGAAGGGTTGAGAAATTGTACCTCAAAGCGCTACAAAACAAAGGTTAGTACACATGCCTTAGATAAGATATAATATCAAAAGGTAATTAATCATAGGTCATGTTCAATTAAATTCAACTAAGTCCAACTTCATCCAAGAACTAGTTCTAACTATAAGCATCAATGTACATGAATGAATGAATGATTATGAACAAGGATGAGACATGAATTTATTCACTAATTTGGATCACTAAGCCTCTGGGTTTAATCTAAATTATCATTATTCAAAACATGGTTTGAGTCCTAAGCCATTAAGAGACTATTTGAATTGAAACAAATAAGATTAGACAAAAACAGTAGCAGTTTTTTGTGATTTACAGAGAGCAGACCCGACGTTCAAAAATGGATATAAAATACTTTCAACGGTTGGATCTTACTGATTTTTGGATATGTCATGCCTCTGTGAGTCTAGTTTCTAACCCAAAAAGAAAATCGAGGTTTCAACGGTTAGATCTCCAGGAATATGGAAAATACTAGACCTCACTCAGGATTCTGCAACTCTCTGTCCAGAGATCTTGTATGATTTTCTAAAAATAGTAAAAAAAATGAGAAACACTTAGATCTTTTTAGGGTACCTTCCTAACACATTAAGGTACTTATAAAAAGTTATTAAAGGTCATGAAAACTTGGTTAGGGTTCTGATTTATTAATTTCAAAACGGACTTATTATTCTGAAAGTATTCTAGAACTCTGGACAGATTATGATTAGCTCACAAAAACCATGATCAAACCCTTCTAATCACAAGATCTTGCTAAAACAAAAATCACAGTGGTAAAACAATGTGTTATGAACATTTTCCCGTTGGTTTCATTCGATTCCAACGGTCGGATTTCAAACTAAAAATCCTTGATCAAAAACAGTTTATGAACCCACTGTTTTATTTTGTTAGCTCAAATTTATTTGTTAACCCCAACTATTAAATCATGAAGTTGGACTTAAAACAAACCATCTCTTCTACCAATTAATGGTCATCGAAGACTACAAGGCATACTACACTAGTGGATCTTGATGAAGTATTGAAATGAACTTCACAAAATCCTCAAATAAAGAATTCAAACCTATGGATCCAAGTTTGAGTTCAATTTATCACTACTACCATTTGATGGTCATTAGAGACATGTATACTCATAGGTTCTAGATGAAGTATGAAAGACTTTTTAAAACCTAAGAGAAGGATTAGTTCAAGCCATGGGAATAAACTTGAATTAACACTTTCTTCTCCTACCACTTGATGGTCATTGGAGACTATAAGGCATACTACACTAGTGGATCTTGATGAAGTATTGAAATGAACTTCACAAAATTCTCAAATAAAGAATTCAAACCTATGGATCCAAGTTTGAATTCAACTTATCACTCCTACCCTTTGATGGTCCTTGGAGTTAGAGATGAAGTTAAAATCTACTCAAATCTCATTGGAATATAATAGGATTCCATAAGATTTCTTAATGAAGAGGTTCAAGTCATGGATTAAGACTTGAATCTCACTAATTATATGTAGATTAAGACTATGATTTATTCTAATCTCCATATAGATCATGAGATCATAGGAAATTAAATAATCAAACTCAAAGAGGTTCAATGAGATATGGAAGATCTCATGAGCCTCACAAGAGATGGTAGAAATAAGAAATCAAAGTTTGTCTAGAGAGACTAAGAACACAAGCTCTTCAAAATTGAATTTATTTTAAACCCCAAGGCATCAATTAGATCCAAATCAATGAAACATTATAAGATTCAATCACAAGTTCTAAGTGGTGTGTGAAGAAATGAGGTAAGAAGAGAGGTTTTGAAAATGTGTAAAGTTCCTAGAACTATGAACTTGTGATTGAATAATCCTAATTCTATCAAGGATTAAGAGGTTACCTCTAGGACCTCAAGTATTTCTTCAACTTCTTGTGAAAAACCTTCCAAGATTTCCCAAAATTCTTCAAATTCTTCAAGTTCTTCAAGTTCTTCAAGACTTTCTTCTTCTCTCTCTCTCAAAATATATATATTTCTTGTATATCTCTCTCTCTTAATTCTCAATTTCAAGTATATCTCTCAAGTCCCTCCAACAATGAAGGTGAAAGTTTGTTTATATAGACCATTAATCCAGGAATAAGTGGGTAAATTCGGGGTAGAAACCCATGTGCAAAGATTTCTTCTAGAACATGTGAGAAAAGCAGTCTGTTACAGACGGCGGCACTCGACGGGTGCCGGCGGCACTCACTGAATGCCGGGCGGCACTCCCCAAATGCCGGGCGGCAAACACTGAGTGCCGGCGCGGCACTCAGTGAGTGCCGCCGCGTTTGCCGCGTGCCGGGGCTAACTGAATTTTGTCCCTCTTTTTGATTTTTCAAAAATATGTTGGTGTAAACACAATTTTCTTATTCTATATATATATATATTTGTATTAAGATCCCCCATGTGCATGGTATCAACCATGTGCATGGTATATTTTGAATATACTACTCTCTTTTTGTATTTTCTCTTTTTCCAAGATTTTTTATTTATTTTGTCCTCCCATTTCTTTCAAAAGAACTCTTTATTATTTTTATTTTTATTTTCTTAAAATCTGGTTCCCAGACTGGGTTTCTCACGCGTTCTTTATTATTCGGGTTTCTCCCGAATACCCAAACTCTCTCTCTTCCTTCTCCTTTTTTATATTTTTCTATTTTAATTTTGAAATTTGCCTTGAAGGATTAATTGAAGATTTTGAATATTCTGGAAAATCTTCGGGTGTAACCGGCCATTGTCATCATCGGTCTTTTAAGAGGTAACCAATCCCTGGATTTGACGTTTGGTCAAAATCGGGGTGTCTACACGTAGTATCTCCTTTTTCTCGGATTTACACTAATACAGACTAGTTTCTATACATTCGATATACATCAAAAGAAAATTAAAATTGGCATAGGTGAAACAGATTTGGATCGCCCATTCACGGGAAATTCGATCCAAACCCCCCTTTACAATTGCCAAACAACCTACTACATTAAATCTACATCTAGGCTTTGAAGAAATCCAATAAAAAACCATAATCATCATACACAACCAAAAACTACATATCTATGAATAATTCAAATGCAGAATTAAATATGATGATCCATGAACCTTTTTATTTAACTTTTTGATCAATCAACAATCTGTGAGACCGCTCTCATACCACTTGTTGGAAATAATATTGAAAATATAGTACAAGGATTTCAAAAAAATTTTGGATCCTCACAGTGGTTGATTAATCAAACGATTAAGTAAAACAATATTATTTTTTATTCGTTACCCCAAACTCTGAAGTTGAAGATGATACAGTATATAGCCTTTGTCACCACCGGACCTTCACCGTTGTTCTCCAACCTTCAGATGCGTAGGAAGATGGTAGAAATCTCCCAAGCCACTCAAAGCTCTCAATATGGTACATGTGATATTTCAGAACGTTAGTTTTTCCTAACAGATATACTGTATATATATAAGATATGGATACAGAGATATAGTAGCACTAAATCTCTTTTAAATTCAAATTAAAAATTAATTTAAATTTAATATATGTATATATATTTATCTTTACAAAAAGATAAATTATCCATATACTTATATATAAATAGAATCTGTTATATACAAACACCATACACAGCTTTAGTATGCACCCTACGGTTAGGAGCCAACGATGGGATCTGATGGCCATCCTTTTTCTTGGCTTCCAATCACATCTTAGCCAATCTGATCATTCCTTGATCTAACTAAAATTGATTAATTACAGACACACCCTACTACAATGCTGTAATTGTACTCCAAGAAAATAAAAATTATATTAAGGCCCAACTCAATAAATTTATCTGCAAATATACCCTTCCACGTTAATAAGCAACACAAGGTAAAATATTAATTGACTGTCTACCTTTTTGGTCACCTATTATTTACCACTTTTGGAAACTTTAGTTATCCACAATTGATCACGTATGGAAAGACCATACTACCCTTTTGCAAATAATTATTATTAAACTATAAATAATATATATAAAAACTGGTTTAGGAAAAATCCAACCGAGTACTTAGATTTCTGTGATCGAATGAAACTATCCAAAAGTTATCCAACATGGATTCCATATTGAAGATAACACGTTCACAGACATCATATACTAATCACCCAACATACCGAGGTATTGATCATAAGATCTCACTATGTAGTATATCAAAGTAATTAGCATAAGAGTGCTAAGTCCATTTATCTCTTTAGAATTAAGAGTAATTTACAATTTAATGAACTAGATAAACAAGCACTTAAGAAACAGTCATTTAGTGCAGTAATCTAGTTAGCGATCATGTTCAACGCATCAACCACATTAACATATAAGTTGTGAGTTCATCCACTCCAATGACAGAGTTATGTCACCCCACCATGTAGCAACTATATGTTATAGTCGTCCATATGAATTGTCCAAAATTCATACTAACTGTGAACTAAGTTTCAAGTTGAAAGGAACTGATGATCATGAACTCCCGTGTGTGAATCTTTTCCATACACCTAGATCATCTACAAATCAACTTGAGGACACATCAATACACTGCTCATGTATTGAAATGATACAGGTATACCCATAATATGTAATAACAATCAATAATAAATTCAATTTATTAATAATAAAATGTCTTAACAAGTGGCTTTTAGGGCATACAATCCCAACAGTTGCAACATCTTGAACTAAACCCATTAAGGAATGATGGCATCTGGAAAGTAAACATATTTTAACATATCATTTCTTTTGTTAAACGGTCAACTTTCCATATCAAACATGAGCTGACAGCCTGGCATCGAGGAACTTGACTGTACAACATGCTGTAAAGGTAGCCTAGGAAGGTCTGTACCCAATTAATGCCCAATTAATGCGTCAGTCATTCAGTTTGGAAAGAAAAGACTCAAAAGAGGAAGAGAGGACGAAAAGGAAAAAAGCAAGCGACTGGGTTAAAAAACCGTCGCCGATTTTTCGATTTAACCGGTTCACTCAATGGTTTTGTTCGATTTAAGTCTTACTAACGGTTACCGGTGCCACCCAATCCAGAACTCCGGCCAGTGGACGGTTCAACCAGTTGAATCGGCCGGTCCGGTCCGATTCGATTTTCTAAACCATGCATCTAAGTAAACCAATGATGACCTCTTTCGGTCTTTAAAGCATGTGATATTCGGGTTGATGATAGGGCTCTCATGGTTGACTTAATACCATTGACCATTAGTTACTTTGATGTAATTTTGGGTATGGATTGGTTATCTGTGAACCAAGCCTCCATTGATTGTGAATAGAAAAGAGTTATTTTCCAACCACTGGGACAGAGGGAGTTTATCTTTCCAGGAATTGGTGTGGTAGTACCACCGTATTTAGTATCAATGATTCGGGTAGACAAATTATTGAAACAAGGTTGTCAAGGGTTCTTATGCTCTATAAGTGATACACGTGTTATGGGCACTAAGGTTGAATATATATCAGTGGTATGGCAATTTTCAAATGTATTTCCAGAAGACTTGCTAGACGAGTTGATTGAATGAGAAATATAATTTACTATTGAAGTAGCCTTAGGATCTCAGTCAGTATCGAAGACACCACATAGAATGACACCAATAGAACTCAAAGAATTGAAGATTCAGCTGTAAGAACTTTTGTATAAGGGGTTTATCCGACCTATTGTATCATTATGGGGTGCATCGGTCTTATTTGTCATGAAGAAAGATGGAACCATGAGGATATGCATTGATTATCGGGAGTTAAACAAGCT
Organism: Hydrangea macrophylla; assembly: GCA_033977485.1. Lineage (NCBI taxonomy): Eukaryota > Viridiplantae > Streptophyta > Magnoliopsida > Cornales > Hydrangeaceae > Hydrangea > Hydrangea macrophylla. The sequence continues at coordinate 76,633,769 of CM066984.1, read as the reverse complement.
GACCATCAAGAACAAATATCTATTGCACGGAATGGATGATCTATTCAGCCAACTTCAAGGAGCTCAGGTATTCTCTAAAATTGACTTGCAATTGGGCTATCGTCAGTTGAAGGAGAAATAGGAAGATGTGGAGAAGACTGCATTTAGGACCTGTTATGGCCACTATGAGTTTTTAGTCATGCCATTTGGGGTTACTAATGCGCCAGTGGCATTCATGGATTTAGATAACCGGGTATTTAAAGATTACTTAGATGAGTTCATGATTGTTTGCATAGATGACATTTTGATATATTCTAAATGTGTAGAAGATCATGAAAGGCATCTTCAATTAATTTTACAACGACTCTGAGAAAAGAAGCTATTTGAAGTTGAAGAAATGTGAGTTCTGGTTTACTGAGATTGCATTCTTGGTAATATCAAGGGAAGGTGTAGTAGTAGATCCATAAAAAGTTAAAGCCATAGCTAATTAGAATTCGGCGACAAATGTGTCGAAAGTAAGAAGTTTCTTGGGGTTAGCCAGGGATTCTAGGAGGTTTGTGGATAATTTTTTTAAGAATTACAACACCTATGACTCAACTAATGAGGAAAGATGTACCATTTATTTGGAGTCCTAAGTGTGAGGAAAGCTTTATGGAGCTAAAGACTCGACTTGTGTCTGTGCCAATCTTAACTATTCCTTCGAGAACTGAAGGGTTTAATATTTACAGTAATGCTTCACATCGGGGATTGGGATGTGTCTTGATGTAAAACGACAAAGTAATTGCCTATGCTTCACGATAGTTGAGACCACAAGAGATCAATTACCCAACACATGACTTGGAGTTAGCGGCCCTGATATTTGGTTTGAAGATTTGGCGGCATTACTTATATGGGCAGAAGTGTAATATATATTTACACTATCCATAAGAGTTTGAAGTACCTTTTCACTCAGAGAGAATTGAATATGAGATAGAGGCATTGGTTGGAGTTAATGAAAGATTATGATTTGACTATTCACTACCATCCGGGAAAGGCCAATGTGGTGGCTGATGCACTATGCCATAAATCAACGACTAACTTAGATTATGCCTTGACTACTCAAGAGAAACTAATACGGGAAATGGAGCAGCTGAAACTAGAAGTAATTTCAGAGACTAAAGGTGCTTTAATGTCAGCTATCATTGCAAACATCCTTAGTTGATGAAATTAGAGACAAGAAACTCCAAGGCCCAGCCTTAAAGAAGATTTGTGATAGTATACCTAACGGTAAGCAGCTGGAGTTAACCTTTGAAAATGGTGTATTGAAGTTCAGGTTTTGGTTTGTATACCCAATGTGAATGGAATTAAAGAAATAGTTCTAGAATAGGCATATAATACCAAGTACTCGATTCATCCAAGAAGCACAAAAATGTACCGCAACTTACGATAAGTCTATTGGTGGTCAGGAATGAAACGGGAAGTAGAAGAGCATGTAGCCAAATGTGTAGTATACCAACAGGTAAAGGTAGAGCATCAGAGACCAGCAGGACAGTTTATGCCGTTACCTATACCAGAGTGGAAATTGGATAATATTACAATGGATTTCGTGTCAGGTTTACCTGAATCTAGAAAGTTGAATGACACCATTTGGGTAATCGTTGACCGATTGACCAAATAGGCACACTTCTTGCCAATTAAAGTCAATGACTCGATGAAACTAGCAAAGTTGCATGTCCAAGAGATTGTGAGATTGCACGGAGCTCCAGTATCGATAGTTTTTTATAGAGATAGCAAGTTCACATCGTGGTTTTGGCAAGGACTGCGACAGGCTGTGGGTACTAAAGTAGGTTTTAGTATGACGCTCCATTCTCAGACCGATGGCCAGTTAGAGCGAGTAATTCAAATATTGGAAAATATGCTACAATTTTGTGTATTGGACTTCAAGGGTGATTGGGAAGAGCATTTGCCTTAAGTAGAATTTGCTTACAATAATAGCTTCTAATCTAGTATTGGAATGACGCCTTTTGAGGCTTTGTACGGGTGGACATGTCATTCACTAGTTTGCTGGACTGAGGTAGGAGAAAGGAAATTAATAGGGCCTGAAATCGTTCAACAAACCACAAAAAAGATCAAAGTGATACAACAACATTTGTGAACGGCTCAAAGTCGTTACAAGAGTTATGTGGATTTAAAGAGAAGATCGATAGAGTTCGAGGTAGGGGACTATATATTTCTAAAGGTGCACCTACAAAGGGAGTGATATGATTTGGAAAGCAGGAAAAATTGAATCCAAGATATGTTGGACCATTCGAGGTTATTGGGAAAGTTGGACCAGTGGCTTATCGATTAGATTTGTCACAAGAGATAGCAAATGTACACAATGTTTTCCATGTATCGATGCTATGGAGATGTGTATAAAATTTGAGTCAAGTGATTGAACCAGAGCCATTGTAAATCAGAGAAGACTTGACACATTTTGAATATCCATTCAAGATCCTTGACAGGAAAGAACAAGTATTTAGAACAAAGACTATTCCGTTAGTCATGGTATTGTGGCGGAATCATTCAGTTGAGGAAGCCAAGTGGGAAGCAGATAAAGAAATGTGACAACAATATCCATATCTATTCGAGACTTGAGGTACCATGAGTTTGGGGACAAACTCCTTTTTAAGGGGAGGAGGGAGAGATGGGACACCTACTCCCGCAGGTTTTATTTAATTGTGTTTAGCATGCTTTATTAATATTATATTAATGATGTGATTATATGTGCCAAGTGAGTTTTAACTCACTAAGATGATTATGGGTGTCCAGCTAGGAACCCAGATATTGGCCAATGTGGCAGTCCTAGTCTAGGACAGTTATGAGAGGTCCCTGTGTGATGAGACGGATATGAGAAAAAAATTCTTTTGTGCTTAAATATTTATTAAAGCATATGTGATTATTATATTATGTTGTTTTATTAATATGTTAATGGTTAGAGATCACTTTTGTGGTCCGTTAGGGATTCCTTTGTGAGAGCGAATCGGACATGTTGCATAATTAGTAGGTTAATTAGCAACTTCAAAATATTATGTGGGACCACATATGGAACCCATACGTGACATAGATAAACACCCATTTAAGTTTGGGATAGTTTTAATAAGTTTCATAACTTGCGGGGGTATAAACGCAAAACTAGCAAACCTTTGGGGAGGTTGTAATAGAAATAGAAAATTGGCAAGTCACATGTTGAGTGACACTTGCATCATGACTCAACATAACTATTCTTCTTCCTTAGAAAGAGTTTATAGAGAAAGAAAAGAGATAAATTACGACAGAAATTCGATGATGCTCTTGACGCCAAACGACGTGTTGTTTGACGTTCAATTGGGGGCTTAGCTCATAACTTGTAAATTTTGTATAAGAATTGTACCTGGAACTTAGTAGGGTTTTAATTATGCTATTAATAGCGAAAAACAAGATGTAAGTGACAATAATTATGGAATTTGTATAATCAAGTTTGTCTTTGTGATGATTAAGCATGATTAGTTAGCTTAAATTCACATGTTTAGGATAATTTTCAGAGCTCATGTATAATTTGTGAAAATTGCACCGTGAAATGAGTACTTGAGCACGTTGAGTTGTTAAAGTGGGTCAAAGGGGAACTTGTACTTGCCATCGAGTATGAAATTAGGTGTAAAATTGGCCATGAGGTCGCACGCCTGAATGAGAGAGGCGTGGGTCTCGGTTAGTCACATGGACTAATGGTATAGTCACAGACTAATGTGAAAAGGTGTCCAATATTTGTGTTCCCGGAGCCATAGTTATGTGTAAAAGATGAGATTGAGCATGTTTGTTATCCATGTACATCAATGTTGTCATTCACAAGCGTATAGCTTATACAGTGTAGTAGTTATTGAATAACCATTGTAGGTGATCAAAGAGGCAGATCAAAGAAGTGAAAATGGAAGTTGGCAAGAAAACATGGGACTTGGGGATGGTCGTAGTTAATGTGGATAACTTTCTATTTTGGACTTAAACTCGTAATATGGCTAGAACTAATCTTGTATATGGGTTTACAATGTCAATAGTTTAGTTGTTGACTTGTGTCAAGTTAAACTTACATTTTGGAAGTTCAAGACTATGTATGTGTAATAGGTGTTTTGTGTAGTTCTTGTAGACTTATAGTGGTTGGTTAACAAGTTCGACATATGTAACATAAGGATTTTATCTGGTTGGTTTGTAATGGGAATGTTGCGACTCTTACAATCTTGTTTGGTTGGTTTGAGCAACGGACTCAGAGTTTCACTCCAAGAGTTCGACTTGGAATAGATTTTGTATTTAATCTTTCTTTAATTTATTTTAACGGTAGTCATGAACTCAAGAAGCCCGCATTTGTATTGCGATAGAATTTTTATATGTTTAAGGAGTAAACTTAATGATATAAATGTTTTCAAGTTGGTCAAACTCGAAGTGGTTGAATGGCTCTAGGCAAAATTCTGCAGCAGGGGAGGGATTCTACCCAGGGGTCATTCGACTGGTCGAACTTTGACGGGTACCCCATGATCCTCTTTTGGTTCTACCACTTGAGTGTTTTGTTTTACTTCTAATTAAACATGAGGGTACCTTTGGGACCCCTTTGAACTATAAAAGTGTTACTTTCGAAAAAGAACTTCGTTATGGTGTGTTTGGATGTGTGTTTGTAAAATCTCTTTGAAAATATTCAAAATGTGTTAGTTACAACTTTTACTAATGTGTTTTATGGAACTCTAATAACATGGGATGTGCCTTGGTGGCGTGCCACGTGTTCTAAAACATGCGGTTCCGGGCCGTAACAAGAATTGTCATAAACGAAGAAAAAAAATCATTGCTGATAAAAATTTCACCACTTTTTAAAATTGCATCACTTTTCAAAACTTGGTGAAATTTCACCACTATGATCAGGGGTATAATCATTATAAACGAAAGAAATCATTATTGACTTAAATTTTAAAACTTGGTGAACTTTCACTACTTTTCAAAACTTGGTGCAATTTCACCACTTTGAATAAGGGTATAATTGTCATAAGTGAAATAAATCTTTACTCATAAAAATTTCAAAACTTGATGAAATTTCATCACTCTTAAAAACTTGGTGAAATTTCACAACTTTGAATAGGGGTATATTTCATGCCTCAAAACCACACAGATGATTCTAGGACACGTGGCACGCCACCAAGGTACGTTCAAAATCATTAAAGTTTCAAAAATCACATTAGAAAAAGTTTTGATTCATGAACTCCACACTAAATGAACATTTTCAAAGGAATTTTACACACACACACACACACACACACACACACACCCAAACACACCATAATGAAGTTCGTTTTCGAAAGTAACACTTTTATAGGTCAAAGGGGTCCCAAAAGTACCCTCATACTTAATTAGAAGTAAAACCAATCTCCCGGAGTGGGAGAAACAAACACAAACCATAGGGTTTTTCCCCTGGTTGAATTGCTCCTTTGGACCAGTCGAATGGCCCCTGGGCAGAATTCTGCCCTGCTACAGAATTTTGCCTAAGTACCAAACAACTATCTCGAATTTAAACCACTTTCAAACATCTTAAAACATCAAGTTTATTCCAAAAACATGTAAAAACACTAATGAATCATAATCTTGAACTTCTTGAGTTCAGTTCAACCATTTGAGAAAGTTAAAGAAATATAAATAAAATCCATTTTATATCAAACTCTTGAAGTGTGAACTTCCGAGTTCTTCTCCCAAACCAACTAAGCAAGGTAACAAGAGTCGCAACATTCCCAATCAAGCCAACATGACTTAAACCTTATGTTGGAGAATATTACAAAAATAGACTTCAAGGAATCCACCATAATAGAATCACCATCAATTCATACCATTTTGGAGTAATAACCAATAAGAGAGGATGAATGGGATGAGGCCCGAAACGCTTTCTTAAGACGATACGTGCCCTCTGCGGGTATTACCCGGTGCAGTAGGAAATAGCACGCCATCTCCAGGATACAACAGCCCGGCCAGCCTTGCCGTATGCCTCCATAAACAAATTACTATTGATGACCATTTTTATGTTGAAACCGTCCATCATCAAGACATCAACAAATGAATCTGTTGTAATTTTCACAAGCACTAACTGGCTTTTATTCTTGGACTTCAAAATCTTTCATTTGCCTTTTGAGTCATTGGTTAAACTACAAGGTAGTTCTAACTAATTAAAACTTTATATATGTTTTTATTAAAATAATCCAACACCTTATATCCAAACTTACATAAACTCCCAATTTAACCAAGCATAGCCTTAAAGTTACAATACAAACTTATCTTGAACTAGTAAACTAAGTTATTAGCATAAACTAATCTAAGTACAATACTACTTCAAGCCATATTACAAGTTTTAGTCCAAAAGTGCAATACTATTATCATTAGCTCTAGCCATTCTCAAAATCCCACGTTGCCTCGCCGTTCCATTTTCACTTCTTTGAAGTTTTTCCTTTATCACCTACAATACTTATTCAATAACCACTACAATATATAAGCTATATGCTTAGTGAATAACAACAATCATGCTTGTGAATAATGCACAAATCTCATCTCTTACACATAATAGTCTCCTGGAACACAAGTACATACCACCCTTTCACACTAAACCGCGACTTCTCCATAAGTCCACGCGACTAGCCAAGACCCACGCCTCTCTCATTCAGACGTGTGACCTCATAGACAAATCGACATCTATCACCTTACTCGATGACAAGTACAAGTTCTCCTTTGACCTATATAATCAACTCAACATGCTCAAATAGTCATTTCACTGTACAATCACAAAATTATCACATGAATTATCAATTCTCTACTAAACATGTAGAATTTAGCTATCTAACCATGCTTGGCATCACAAAAATGAACGCAAACATATAATCATTCATTTTCCATAATTGCTCCTCTTAGAATTCGCTCCAATTTCAAGATTATAGCTCCCCTAACCTCCGGGTACAAATCCTATATCAAAATTACTGATTATGAACTAAACCCCAAAAAATGGGTCATAGAAAAACCATCATAGAACTTAACCAAAATTGGTACCTACGCGTTAGACTCACCTCCAAGAGTCCAAATATGTGTTTTGTTTTAAAAACCAACGTCAAACAGCGCTTCAATTAACGTCGGAAGCTCCGACATAATTTCCATACACAATCCCATATAACTCTCTGTATCTAATCTAGCCAAAATGTAAAGAAAGTGGTAAAGATGGTGACACGAGTCACCATCCATGTCCCAACACACATGAAATTCAACTTTGCAATTTTATTATAACCTTCCCTCAAGTTTTGGTTAATTACAATAATACCCCTACTAATTATAAGACCTTATTAAAATTATCCCAAACTTAAATGGGGTGTTTGTCTATGTCATGTATGAGTCCCATAAGTGGTGACTTATCTTATTATGAAGTTGCTAATTAACCTACTAATTATGCAACTTGTCCAATTCGCTCTCACAAAAGGTGTCCCAAGCTGATCATAGAAAGTGATCACTAATAATTAACATATTATTAAAACAATAAAATAATAAATCACATAAGCCTTAATAAACATTTAAGCACATAAAGATTATCCCACATAACTGTCCTGTCACACGGGGAGCTCTCATTACCTATCCCAATTGGAGCTGCCACATTGGCCAAATCTGGGTTCCCAACTGAACACCCCTAAACATCTTAGTGAGTTAAAACTCACTCATCACATATATATATATATCCATATCATTATTATAATACTAATAATACATGCTAAAATGTGATTAAAATAATCCGTTAGAGCGGGTGTTACATCTCTGTCCTTCTTCAAAAAAGGAGTTTGTCCACAAACTTGTTGTATAATAAAGAACCAGATAGAGATAGGTAATTCTCACACATAACACATTCTTCTTACTCACGGCTTTCTCAACACTATAACCAAAAGAAGAACTTTGTTCCTCATTTCTTGATCTTCTTAGTTCATGAATCTAACTGAATACTCAACATAATTCAAATCTTCTTGAATTTTTTCCACAATTCACATGTCATCGTATATCTGATCAAACTCTATCACTGATGTTTTAGTATCAATATAAAGAACACATTACCACATTTGTCACTTCTGGCACCAATTGGAATTGATAAGCCACTGCTCTTTATACTGGTGTTTAATTTTCCAAACAAATTAATGTCCTGTAAGACGTCGTTCTGATATCCGACTTAACTGTCATTGTATACCAAACTTTATCACAATAAGTATTTGCTTCCCATCATTCTTAGACTTAAGCATGCCCATTCATAACACATCTTACAAGATTCAGATATCCCCCCCCCCCCCCCCCCCCCCTCCCTCCTCCCTCCTCCCTTTTTTTATTCAAATACCTGATATAACCCAAATGTTTCTCCATTTAACATAACAGAAATCAACCCTCCAAATCATTTCATTATCTTTCCACACATAATATAACAAATTTCAACAAGTTACAATCTCATTTGACGAAATTATACTAAATTAACTGACATGTTCCCACACTGTTTACATGCTATCATTTGACTTTGACGATCTCAATAATTTTGCCACAAAAGTCATCATAATATTCGAGTACTACTGAAACCATAACAGCCTTGCGGTTTTGATACACCATCTTTACTTGTGATAAGTTAAACACCTAGTCATACTGTAAATACCAATTATCATATTACTCATGTTCCCCAAAATAACTTCAATTCTCAATTTATCTTTCTCAATTAATCACGTATTTGTACCATTTTCGTATGCATATCAAAGTCAATAAAGTAATAAGGAAAACCTCTATATCAAATGTTTAACTTACTGTATTTACTACATCCTTTGTTGATTCTAACTCAAATATTAGCTACCACATTGGTTATTTTCGGATGATAGTAAATTTTAAATCATACCTCTATTTTTTTAATCACTTACATCATCGGATGTTCACCCCTTACTGTTTAAGAAGATACTTCCAATCCATTTTTGTAATCAAGAACGACTAGCAAACCCCAACCATATATCGAATAATCCTTGTCGTCAACTTCCGCAGACATACGTTATCTTCTTGTCCTCTCTCAACTCAAATTCCAATGTAAAACTTCACTTTATACTTATCAGATCTTCCAATCTTCAATAAAATAACTGAAGTCAATATCATCACAAACCGATTCGTTAGTTTTTAAAACCTCTTCACATTTTCAGATTCATGCAACTACAAACTCTCCCCATACTAATTGCATCATCGATGTCATCATATAAAATAAATTTCAGACCAACCCCCCATTAGTTACTGGTCAACTTCTAAATAACCACGAATTTCTACCACGTCTTAAACCTCGGTCAATATATCACAATTTCAAATGTACCCAAATATTAAAATCATTTTCAATATTTGTAAACTATGTTCTCAAAATTTTGAAAATAAAGCAGATAACCAATATTATGAAATTTCCAACCAAATCGACTACTAAATAGCTATTAAAATAACAATCTACAGTTTTATAACCAATAAATTATCCTACAATGCGTGATTTACTTTTAAAATATTCATAAATTTTTTTTTAGAAAAAATCATATCTTCGAAGACCCACGATCCCTGACATCTATGGATCCTGAGAAACCTCTTTTCATTTCAATTCACATCTCCAAGAACACATCACTTATTACTTCAAACTCATATTTCTTCAATCGTCCCATATAATTTCTTTTCTCCCAACTCTTGTAGCGCCAGATTATAACCAAATTTTCAAACTTTTTGAATAATCCAAAACAATTTTGTCAATAGTATTGCAACTCATAAGACTTATGTACATATTCGGTGTACCAACCACCTTGAGCAATTCCATTAAAAATTTGTGGTAATCATATCAAGCCTCCACATGTAATCCGTTTATTGCCTTCTACCTATTTCTTTCTTTTTAGCTACCTAAATATTGATCTATTTCGACGAATCTTTGTGTCCACTACAATTAATCAAATAACCTTCTCTTTGCGACATCAAATACTTATTCTTACCACTAGTCATTCTTCGACCTTATACTTGATGCCAAAACTTCCCATGACAACATACTCAACTAATAACCTTTCATCGAACAATTTTCATAATTCTGCTTCTACTTCATTTGACTTTACAAATGTAGTTTAATACAATACTTGCAATACCTATTGCATCTATAATATTCCACCAATAACAATTCAATATTCCTTGTCAACCAAAACATTCAGCAGTTATGCTCAAATCATCTGTTCCAAAATGAGGCTACAAATTACTTGCTTTTGTAAATTTTTCAAGTCGAATTCGTAGATCTCGAAAAAAAACATTAAATCACAAAAAACAATTCACCTAAAAAGCCCAAGAATTGAGAGAGTTATTGTCATTGATACAAACAGATAACAGATAATATTATCTGTTTGCAGATAGATAAAATCTCAAAAAGTGGCTGCAATTTATTTTATTTTTTGTAAAATTTTCATGTCCATTGCGTAGATCTTGAAAAATACATGAACTGCAAAAAATAAAATAAAATAAAAAATCGTCCAAAAAGGTCAAAAAAATGAGGAAATTAAGGTTGCTAACTTCAATATTATCTGTCTATCAACAGATAATATCATATATTTTGATAGTTAAAAAAAATGAGGTTCTAAATTACTGTTATTTTTATTTTTATTTTAATAATTTTCAAGTGCAATGCATAGATCTCGATCAAATACATGACATCCAAAAAAAAAAAATCACCCAAAAGGTTAAAAAATCAGTGAGTTACGGTTGTCTAAATTGACAGATTATATTATGTTGTCATTTTTTTGGTCAAAAATAGGGGTAAAAATGTCCGAAATTTTTTTAAAAAAGTGACGAGGGGCTTTTTATGGAACCCCAAAAGTAGCGAAGGTTTTTTTTTATTATTTATTTTTTTTACTAAAAATCCAAATCGCATGGGTTTTTCACCTAGCCAACCCACGCACATGGGTCTATCACCGAATATACTTAGATTTTATATTTAAGTAGTAACCTTTTAAAGCATCGTATAAACCGTGTGCTTATACATTAAGCTATACTTGATACAATCTTAAATTCTAGAATGCTAAAATATCATCAAGTTCTGATCAAAAAACAAAAAATGGCTAGTTAGTGATAAGGACATTTTATGGTTATCTTAAAATAGGACACGATTCATCTTTACGTATGATGAAGTATAACTTAATTACATAACTTGATCGATCTTAAATTAAGTTGTCATCGTTAGATTTATAACAACTCTGTGTTAAGCGATATGGTTTACATTTTATATGAAATAAGTTAAAACTAAGCTAATTCTAAATTAGCTCATTATATTTGGAAGGCTCTTCATTGTAAAGCGTCCCTAAGTTCAATGACAGTAGCTTAATTTACTTCATTGCATACGCAAGCGCATGCTTATTTTTTTTTGTCACAAATGCACCATTTATAATATTTCGAATAGAAATATACATTTTAGTCCTCTATCCTGCTTTTATAGTGTTTGAGGTCCAACCGTATTAATCTATATTGAAATAGATCCATTTATTGAGAGTTTGTTTAGAAATTAGCCCTTTCCCCAAATTTCTTGGTAATTAACGGCATAATTTATCCCTATTCAAATTTAGTTTGTTGAATTTAATTTAAAGTCTATATATAGATAAGTAAATTCAATTTTCAATTCCATATTTAGATAACTAACAGCTGCACAGAAGTTTAGAAGTATTAGGAGTGTGGGTTAGATCATGCCTAAAATTGTGGACATCCATTAATTAGAGGATAATAGGATATCTACGTGAACGAGGTTAAATTCGATTTTGAACTTCTTGTAGTGAGAATTTTATGCTATCAGTAATAGTGGACGTTTCAAACATTTTGATTTGTATTGATTTCAAGTGTTCTTGGTTTTTCCAGTATTGTGTTGAATCCATTTTGTTAGGTGACAAGTTTACCTTCGCTTTCTTATGAAGTTTGTGAGAAATTTGTGTTGTAGATATTTGTGTGAGAAATCAGTAGTAGTTGATATTTTAAACATTTTGATTTTGTTTGATTTCATGCATTTTTGGTTTATCCAATGTTGTGTTGAATTCACTTTGTTATGTGAGACGTTTTCCTACGTTTTCCAAGAAGTTTGTGAGAAAATTGTGCACTAAAAATTTATGTGAGAAATTTACTGATAGTTGTCCGAGAAGTTGTGTGAGAAATTTTGCACAACAAGTGAGCAATTAGGAAGATAATTGACAGAGCATGTGAGAAAAATTTATATTTTATAATTGCCAGAACATGTGAGAAGCATTTATGTTTTATTTAGGTGATAAATTTCCAATTGTGAAAAGTAGTGAGAAATTCTGCATAATAACTGAGAAACTAGGAAACATGTGAGAAAAATCACAATTTTAGGAAACACACCAAATTTTTTGTTGTTTAATTAAAAATGACACGTATCCATGTCATAAACAAGGAGACATGTTATCACGTAAATTACATGGGGTGAGAGACTTTAGAGAATACTAATTGTATGGTTTACAACTTCGCATCTCAAATTTGGTTCTCAACACTTGAGTACCTACATGTGGACTATTTTCAAAGTGTCAAGTGCTTTCTAACTTGAAAGTGATGTCTTTAATTTGCTTTCGATCGTGCAATTACACCAACTAAGAAATTAAGCAACTCTTTGGAAATCTAGTAAAGTTTATTTCTTTGGAGTGTCCCAGTTGTGAGGCCAATTTGGCCGAGTACAGTTTTGCTCACCCCAAAATTGCTCACCCTCCTCTCCCATTGGTTAATGAAGTGGGTCCCAATACTTTACACCATTACTTAATTCTTATTTCATACTGGACCCCACTGCATTAGCCAATAGAAAAGGATGGTGAGTAATTTTGGGTGAGCAAAAATGTATTCAATTTGGCCACCCTTTTCTTTCAACTTGTACTCTTCTAACTTACAACTTCTGGGTCACACTTTCTCAATTTTCTTGCAGTGGGAAATTAATCTTTGTGCCTTAGGCCCATTTCATTATTAGAGATAGCAGCAGGGCCACTACTAGACTGGCCTGAAACTTAAAGGCTAGTATTTTAGTCATAACCTATTGGTGTCTTTAGGCCATCTCCACCGGGAGAGCCATTACCCTAGCCAAAGTGCCCAACTGCCAAAATGGCTTGTCCATTTCCAAAATCAGCACTCCAAGGGACGAGCCATCACGCTAGGCAAAAATGGAGAGCCCAATTTCACAAGCCAATTTGCAGAGCATGGAGGGAAAGAGGGAAAAAATGGCGCCGGCCACTGTTCATGACCGTTGGTCTCCAACGGATGGATTCCAACGGTTATGAACAGTGTTATTTTATCAAAACTCAAATAAGCTATAAATTGAAAGATTTCACTCAAGCTTCTTCTTATTCTTCTGTGTGAAAAAAGTACATTGTATATTCTGAGATATAAATAGATAATATATATATATATATATATAGATTGAGAATCAGTGAAGAAGGAGGAAGTATAAACATACCTTTTACGCAAATCTTGATCCTCCGTCTCTCTTCATAGTCTCTAAACCTCTCTTTCTCTCTTCTCTGCATGAGCCTCTCTCTCTCTCTCTCTCTCTCTCTCTTCAACGTTACAGAAACAAGATGAAGATGAAAATCAAATAGGGTTTGTGTTTGGGCTGTGGGCTTTTTAAATAAACATGTTTATTATTTAATTAGAGTTTGGGCTTGGTTTGGGTTGCGGGTTGAGCTTAATAATTAAAGATATGTATTATATAATCTAGTTAATTATGTGTTGGTCTAAAAAAAAATCAAGTTAATTGTGTTTACTTTATATGTAAAGGTTTTTTTTTTTGTGTGAGTTATAATAAAATAATTTGGATTTAAGCATTCTTTGTAAACTATTTATTTTAATTTACTAAGTATCGCTTTAGTTATTCTAAAGTCATATTATTTACTTTGAGTCACTATATTAATTATTCATTTGTCATTTTGCAAATGGATTCAGATTTCAATTAATATTCCAATTTGTTAACTAGCGACTTCCCAAAAGTGTATGAGCAAATCAATGAAAACAATGAAGTTGTTCAATCTGAAAAGGCTAGTGTAACACCAGTACCCAAAAAAAGGATTTAATATTCATTTAGTATGCATTATTTATCATAATTAGTGCATTAAAATGGATTCAGGGGAGGTTTGGACTCGCCCGTGAAAAGTGTTCAGAGAAGGACACAATTGAAAAAAGTCCCCAGTGAGGTGGGACAGGTAATGACGTGGGACCTAGTGAAGGGCCCAGATAATATAACTTGCATTTAAATTATTAGATTCATTTTTATATGATTAAATGGATACTTGTTTAAGTTAAATTGTTAATATGTTAGCTTTTGATATCTACTTATTAACCCAATAAGGGTATTTTTGCGAACTGAATAATTAGAAGGTGCGATAGTAACTTCACAAAATATTTGGGACCACATTTAGGACCCATACGGGACTTAGACGAACACCTACTTAAATAATTGGGTAGTTAATGGAATGTTTGGGGGATTTCATAATAAGAACTTAAGAATTCTGGGGGTGTAAACGAAAAGTGGGGAAAATGAGAGAGTGACAACAGACAACATGCATTGCATGTGTGTCAAGAGGTTAGGATCCTCATAATTTACAAAAATTAAAAGGAAAAGAAGGAGAAAACTGGGAGAAACCGTCATCGACACCGTAATTTCGCCGTTCCGTCACCGTCTAACGTCCAATTCGCGAACCGAAGCCATATTCAGACTCGTGGAGGTGAGGCGATCATTTCTATACCTTTACTTTATGTTTTATTCATCAAAATTTTTGGTAGCTCACTCTAATCGGTGATACGCGGTTGCCGAATTCATGTAGGATTCACTTCGAAGCAGGATTTGAGCAAGATTTGTGAAGAAATTCTGCATTTCTAGCTTATTTGGGGTAAAATCTATAAGAGGTGAGTTTTCTAACTTAAGCTTTGATGTGGTACATTTCATGTGCTTCGATTGATAGTTAGGAAATGACAATTCTAGAAGTTATGGTTGAATTCATGGTAAATACTAGAATTTCATGTTGATTTGGTATGACATTATCATGTTTGTGTGGTTATGCATGTGCTTATATGTTAAGTGGTCAATGAATGATTGGGTGTAATGGTTCATTGTTGGGAGTAATAAGGAAGGAGAAGAGGAAAAATTCGATAAATACGGAAGTCCAAGGAATAGAAGTGACCGCGCGGGGAAATGGTCTTTTGGTCTAAGGAATAGAAGTGACCGTGCAGGGAAATTTACTATCTTTCTTAAATGACAATTTTTCCCTTGGGGCTATTTTGTCACAGCAAGCCCTTTTGTGTTGATTCAAATCATGTTTTTCTTTAATAACTAACATGGTTTCATGCTTATTAGTGTATTTTGGGTCCTTATAATCTTGTTACAAGTGTCCTAATCCACCAGGGGCAGATTGGGGTATAACAGCTAGCCAAGTCAGTATTGCATAAAAAAAATCACAAAGAGCAAAAAATTTATGTCGAAAAGAGGACATTTTGCTAGTGCCTGGATGGCTTAACACAAGCAAAGATGAAGTCATAAGCAACGATCAACAACTCGGCTCCTTTTGGAAGAGAATACACGATTATTTTATTGCTCATGGAGGTGGTCAATACAAACGTATCCAAACATCTCTCATGCATCGTTGGTCTGATATTAATTCAAAATGTGTCAAGTTTTTTGGATACGTTAGTCAGGTTGAAACAAGGAATAAAAGTGGATAAACTCATCCTGGAAAGGTAATAATCATATTCTTAAAATAGTTGCATTACATTTCTATTATTAAATACTTGGATAGAATCCAATAATGATTGTATATATTATTCAGTTGGAAGAAGCACGAGAATTGTACAAGTCATTTGTTAAAAAACCATTTTCATATGAACATTGTTGGGAAATATTAAAGAACGAGCGCAAATGGTATGACAACCAGTCTCAAAAACGGTAAAAAAGTATTAGCGACGCGAGTCCTGCTGCTTCTTCTCCCTCAACTCCCAAATCAGTTGACATGAGGGACGACAATGAAAACCCCTCCTATAATGTTTGGCCAATGGGTAGAAAGGCTTCGAAGGAAAAGCTAAAGAAGAAAAATTGTGACACAAATGTTGAAGAGACACCATCATCACGGGTTTTAGGTAAATACAGACAAGAAAAATTTGAGTTTGAAAGTGCGAAAGCAGAAAGACAAGAAAGAGCATTAGCTCAAGATGATAGACAATTACAGCTCGAGGAACGACTATATGAAGAGCGCATAATGCAAACAGACACAAGTGGAATGAATCCGACATTGGTGGAGTATTATAACAAATTGAAGATGGAGATTTATGCAAAGAAGGGATTTAATTTCTAGTACTTGTGGAATGTAATCAATATTAATTTACTTTTATGGAATATAAGAAAATTGTAGTACTTTTTAATGAATGCATTATCCTATCAGTGCCTTTAATGGATACTTTATAATGTATTTTTTTTTTGGGTTCAACAAAAAATTAAATTAAAAATAGAAAAAAAGGGTGTACAAATTATGAGGGGCATACCCCAAGAACTTATACAGATAAACACAACAACATCAAATAAGCACACCAAAAACAAATAAACATAGAGGCAAATACACAAATAAACACACCAACATTAAAAAAAAAAAAAAAAAACAAGAGCACACCAATATTAAAAAAACACACCAACATCTTCCTACTCTTGGCCATGTCGCTGCCACAAGTGCTCAACAAGATTCGCTTGAAGTTGAGAATGGGTTGTTTTATCTCTGATTTGATGCTGGTTTGGAATGAATTCTGCTAGTTCCTGCCTAGTGTTACGCAAAACTGATACAGGCGTATTTGTCTCACTTCCATCGATGTCAATATCCTCAGCACTCCTTCATCCTCTATGATCATGTTATGCATTATTATGCACGCCTTCATTATGTTTGCAAGAGATTCTTCATCCCATAAACGTGCTGCTCCACGGACGATAGCCAAATGTGCTTGAAGCACCCCAAATGTTTGTTCTACGTCCTTCCTTGCTGACTCTTGCTCAGCAGCAAAGTGTTGGTTTTTTCGGCCTTGTGGACATGAGGTCGGGTATATTCCATTTGCTAGATAATAGCCCATTGTGTACTCGTTCCCATTAATTGTTTAGTTTACTGGAGGATCACGTCCTTCGGTTAGTGCAGAAAAAAATAGGATATCGCTCTAAAACGTTGATATCATTAAGTGATTCTGGCATCCCAAAAAAGGCATGCCATATCCATAAATCTTGGGAAGCCACAGCTTCCAAGATAATCGTTGAGTCATGACAATGACCAGTATACATTCCTTTCCATGCACTAGAACAATTCTTCCACTTCCAATGCATGCAACCAATGCTTCCCAACATTCCAAGGAAGTTGCATTGTTCCCCAACTGCTAGTAATCTAGCAATGTCACTAGTGTTTGGTGCTCTTAGATGCACATCACCAAAGATTGTGACAATTGTTTTCACAAACCTTCTCAAACTCTCAATTGTCGTACTTTCTCCAATCTGCACATATTCGTCCACAGAATCTGCTGGAGAGCCATAGACAAGCATTCTCAACGTGGCTGTTATTTTCTGAAGAAAATACAAGCCGTGAACACCAACAACATCTCTTCTTTTGACAAAATATGGAACGCCTCGTTTCCACCTCATTGACAATTCGAAAAAACAAAGAACGATTCATTCGAAACCTTCGCCGAAATAGATTGTTAGGAAACACTGGATTTTCTGAGAAATAGTCTTGATATAATCTTTCATGACCTTCAACTCTACCACGATCGATGATAACATGGCCTGGAATAGAACCGTGACGGCATGTATTTCGCCTTCGACTTTCTAAGAGCTCATCTTCTATCACCACATTTGCTAACGACTCAAACTCGCCATCCGAGTCAAAATAGAAATCTTCCAAAATGTTAGGAAAAGGAAGCATAGTATATGAAAGAGAGAAATTGAATTGAGATTGATGAAAAGTGTAGAAGAGATGGATTAAAACATAGGTGATATGACTTATATTTATAGATAGGTTTGGGTGAATTTTGAATTTTCAAAATTAGCGGTAAAAATTTTAATTTATATTTGAGCGGCAAAATTTGAATTTCAAAATTTGGCATTTTTTTCAATTTTGAATCACATTTTGGCGGATTTTAAAATTTTGAACTAACAAATTTTGGCGGGAAATTTCAAATTTAGGCGGGACAACTTTTGAAATTTCAATTTACCGGATTAATTTTAAAATTTGAATTTTCATTTCATTTCTAGAAATGTTATAATTATTTGAATGAAAAATATAGAAAATACAAAAAGAAAAGAAATGCCTAGTCATTTATGCCTTGTGTGGTTGGAGGAGATTTGATAAATTGCCTAGCCACTTTACTATTCAACAAGCCAAAATTATATTTTGCCTAGTGCTTTTATCTTTTAACCTTGGAGTTGCTCTTACACACGTAAATTTATGGCCCATAAACTTTTGATTTGGTGCTGAGCCAGAGCATCTTCATCACTAAATCAGCCTTCAAAGCTAATTTACTTAGGACCAGTTTACGCTTCAACGATTTAGAATGGAATGATTAATGATCTACAAAGTACTTCGGCATTGAAATCCATCATCTTGAATGAGGCAATTTAGACAAAATATATAGGTTGTCCTTTAAACTCAATTAATCCAATATGAGGGCTTTTTTTATGCCAAAATTATTTATTTATTTATGTCATTTAAGAATAGTAGCATCAAATTCTCCCCATGTATATGTATATACGCAATCATATCTCTTGACATGCAATAATATTTTTCTTGTTAAGTGGGCATAAAAATTAATCAACACAAATCAGCATTTACCTTTTTTAAATTTTTTTTTTTTGTAATCACATATCAACCTTATTAATTGAGCACACCTTGTTCCTATGAAAAAGATGTCCTCATTTACTTCAATCCTTTTCTTTGGTATCATAAATTAACTATTTTCCACTGAGTACAACTGTACAACCTTTTCCTTTGAAAAAAGATGTCCACATTTATTTGCACTCCTCGTTCAGGTAAGAACTCAACCAACTTTAACCTATAGCTCTCACTTCAAAAATGTAAAATGGAAACATTTAAAACTTTCATGCAATTGTTGATTCAAATGCAATTGAAAACCCACAACAGTACTATGATAGTCACTTGACTGAGCAATATCTCTCTGTTTTTAGTGGAGGACAGCTATCATTATAACACTTATAGGCGAACTGATACTATGAGTATCATGAGGCACACCTTGGTGATCAGTGAAAACCAGTGTTTTGAAAACCGGACCGTTCATCGAACCGAAAAATTGACCGGGTCACGGGTTAGAGGTTCAACTGTCGGGTGAACCGTAATCAACTCGTGATGTCATAATTATGTAATATTTAATTATTTATATTTATACATAAGTTTTATTAAGTAAATATAAACAAAAAAAATACAAATATACACAAAAACTCAAAAAGGGGTGTATGTCAACTCTCATCGTGTGGTTCAGGTTGAGCCATATCACTAAAAAAAAAAAAAATTAGTTATGACAAATGTGTCTCATATGACAAATGTGGTTGAGTTATGAGAAATGTGGCTCAATTATAAAAAATGTAGTTCAGTTATGATAAATATGACTCACTATTATGAGTCAGTTATGATAAATGTTGTTGGGAGTTGACATCTACCTTTTTTAAAGAGGTGTATTGTAGTCTGACCCTTGAAATTGAAGTTAAGTTAAAAAATAAATACCAAAACAAGAGAATCCAAAGAAGCTAAGAAATGAGTGATCAACATAGAGATAGGGCTGACCCAAAAAAAAAAAAAAAACATAGAGATAGGGGAACTTCTGCCGAGGGCACTTGGTGGTTTGACAGCACCATGTGCAGGAAAGAGAAATAGAGTGATCTCTTAGGGGCATCACGGTGGTTTTGATAGTTATAAATTTTTTTCATTATATTACAATCTTTTTTTTATAGTGGTTATATTTTTTCCTCATTATGTTACAATTTTTTTTTTTATGGTGGTTACAAATCTGACATTTTTTTTCCCATAAATTACAATCTTTTCAAGTTAAGTTACAAATTTTCTCATTTGTCTCTTTCTCTCTCATGCTCGCATGGTGCAGTCAAACCACCATGCGCACATAGGAATTTTCGTATAGATAGACATGGGACACCGAATCCTATGAACTTTGGGATAGAAAGCCTTACAAAAGTTAGAGACAACGACAAGAATCAAGTCCCCACAAGTTTTGGTGGGTTGGGCTGGCAAAGGTTTGGTTTTACCAAATTCACATGCGTATATATGTGTGTATATTTATATTTATACGAGGGTCCCGGCACTTGCGATGAACGTGCAAATCCCTCTTATTAGCTGTTTTGTCTTTTTTTAATTTTTTTTTCATCATTTAGTATTTTAAAAGATATGGATTTATTATTTATATGCATTTGAGTATAAGATATGGATGTAAGTTTATTTTATTTCTATGCATTTGAGTATGAGATATAAATTTGGTATTGAGATTTGAGTACAAATGAATTTTGGCATATTAATGACCAATTCCTAAATATATAAATTTTAGAGAAGAAGTTGACCAAAATGTAAATGATAGTGACCAATTCGTAAATAGCCATTAAAATAGTCACTTTTTTTTTATTTTCTTTGAAGTGAATAATAAATATCTCAAAACTTGCTCACCCAAATGCAATTACACATATTACAATATATGAATCCTAAATTTGAGAGAAGAAGTTGACCAAATTGTAAATATTAGTGACTAATTCCTAAATAGTCGCCAAAATAGCCGCAATTTTTGACTTTTTTTTTAAGTGAATAATAAATATCCCAAAAATTGCTGATCCAAATGTAATTAGATACAATATTGTTGAATGAAACCTCATTATTATATTAAATAAAATTTCAAAAGCTGACCTGAATGTAATAATAATCTGAAATGACATAATTATCCTTTGACAAATAATTACATTCAAGTCAGCTTTTAAAATTTTATTTAATATAATAATGAGGTTTTAATCAACAATCTTGTGTCTAATTACATTTGGGTCAACAATTTTTGAGATATTTATTATTAACTTCAAAAAAAGTCAACAAAAGTGGCTATGTTGGTGGCTATTTAGGAATTGGTCACTAATATTTACAATTTGGTCAACTTCTTCTCTGAAATGAGATTTCAATCAACAATTTGTGTCTAATTACATTTGGGTCAATAATTTTTGGGATATTTATTATGCACTTCATAAAAAGTAAAAAAGTGGCTATTTTATTGGTTATTTAGGAATTGGTCACTAATATTTACAATTTGCTCAACTTCTTCTCGCAAATTTAGGATTCATATATTGTAATATGTGTAATTGCATTTAGATCAGCATGTTTTGGATATTTATTATTCACTTTAAAAAAGTTTTAAAAAGTGGCTATTTTAGAGGCTATTTAGGAATTGGTCACTAATTTCACATTTTAGTCAACTTCTTCTCTAAAATTTAAGTTCTGGTATATATAAAATGTCAAACAAAGTGGCTATTTTACTAGCTATTATGAATTGGTCACTAATATTTACATTTTGGTCAACTTCTTTCCTCCAATTCATGATTTATAGATTGTATTCGAATATCAATTAAGGCCTACAAACACATTCATGCCCTTTTTTTTTAGAGAAAATACCCCACTTGTGTCATATATTTTTAGTGGCGCTTTATTAGGTACCTTTACTACTGATTTATGAGATAGTCAGAATTATCAACTTCTTCCGTAAGAAGAGTTTTAGATTGAATAGTTACATTTACAATTTCCTATTTAACTGTTTGAACATCTTATTATACACTTTTAACAACCACTTAACCACACAAAATGACAGAATTAAATTTTCTGCGCAACGCGCAGAGCTCCAACTAGTATATATATAAGGTTTAAAAGCACTTATGTATGTACTATTAAAAGTACGAGTAATAAATATCTTTTATATACATTTTATTAAAAGAAAATCTTTTATATGCATTTTAGCTTAAAATTTTTTTTTTATATGCATTAAATACTCTTTGGTACTCTTTATTTGCTCCATATTTTTATTTAAGTCATATATTATTAATTGCAATACTTAATCGTTAATGACATGATCATTGAGGACTTATATAATTGTCTTCAATTGAAATCGATTATCCTTTGCGGTCCTCAATTGAAACCAATATTAAAAAAGTAAAGGTCTTCTGACTCGCATCGCAAATCTCCTAATCTGTGAGCTTATTTGAGCTTATTTTCTTGTATTTTTTTTTCTTCTTTCTACTTGTGTTAATTTCTTTTAGAATCTGTCTCTGCTGTGAAGCAATGAAATGCTCTTGTTATATAAAAAAAAAGGCTTAAGTGATGATGCTATTTATAACAGAGAGTCAAAAATGAAATTTTGATAAAATTATCGACTGCAAGTCTGCAACACTTAGTCCTTAATGATATGACCATTGAAGGTCTTAAATAATTGCTCACCCTAAAATTTCTCACCCAACTCTTCTATTGGTTAATACAGTGGGATACAGGATTAAATAAAGATTAATTAATGATAAAAAATAATGAGTCCCACAATATTAGCCACTGGAAGAGTTGGGTGAGCAATGAGTAAATAATTTTGGGGTGAACAAAACTGCACTCTTAATTAAAAACGACTATCCTCAGTGGTCCTCAATTGAAACCAATGTTAAAAAAGTAAGATCTTAAGTGATGCAATTTATAATAGATCATCTAAAGTGAAATTTTGACAAAAATAACGAGTACCAAAGCGTATTTGAACCCATTTTTGTTTAAATTTAAATTCAATTTGTTTGGTGGAAATCCTTTATTTTTTTAATGGATTCTGCTTTTGAAATAGGGTAAATTACACTTTACCCCTCTGAGGATTGACCGAGTGGTACATAACCCCCTTATAGTTCTATGTGTAACACATAACCTCTATGCTTTAGTTCTAACTTCTAAGTGCCACTGTTAGGTTTCTAACATTTTTAGTACAAAGACTAATATACCCTCCAATGAAACAATAGAAAATTGAGTCTTCATTCACACTATGTATAAGGGATCTAGGACTTGCATATGGATCATGATGTACAATCGTGAACACGAAGCTCGAAGATAGGGATTTTGATCAACAATCATCGATCATTTGACATCTTCAAACTGATCTTAACCAGGGATCTGTTTCCAATAATTGTGTTAGTCATAATGGTTGAGAGTTCTAGTGGGTGGGATTTGGGTGAATCTAACTCAGGGGCCAATTTACAGAACCAGGTCGGTGGCGATGATGGTCTAAAAATGGAACATGCTCGATCTTCTTCATTTAGTGCATATGATGGAGTTGATACAAGATTGGAAGAAAGTCGATTTGAATCATCTGATATACTTTTGTGTGAGAGTAGTGATGTTAGTGGCTTGGGCGGACCATTAACTATGCAGAGTTCCAAATCTAATCCTATCAATTTGAATGTAAACTTGAATTTTGGATATGTGGGTGATATTGATGGTGGGAGGCTATCAATGGGACCCTCAAGTACATACCCACATTTCTACAAGTTTGGTGGGTCTGAAACAGAGTGTAATTCCATTTCTGAGAATATAAGGACTTTTTCTGGAAATTCTGGTTATTTCGTGGAGAATGATGGTGAATCGGGTTTTCTTCTTTGGTCAGCTGGGGTTCATATTATACAATTTGTGAGCTTAATCACAAACTTTTGTGTTTTGGGTCTTTGTTTGACATTTATTATTTACTTCAGTTTTTTTTTGTTCAATTTTGGGATTGGGTTTGGATTTACATATCAATGTGGTGATTTGTGTGAAGTTATGAGAGAGAGAGAGAGAGAGAGAGAGAGAGAGAGAGAGAGAGAGAGAGAGAGAGAGAGAGAGAGAGAGAGAGAGAGAAGTGAAAGGGGCAGATTTACATATCATTTGAATAAGATTTGAATGGCTAGTGAAAGTGATGAAGATATTGGACAGGAAGGTAGAATGTGGGTTGTGGTGAAAAAGCTTGATGGGGTTAATAATCTCTCCCTCTGCAGCATAAGCTATAGTTCCATGGGCCTTAAGTTAAGGGAAGAAGATGGGGTTACTTTGGTCTTTTAAATCAATCACTTTGGAGCCGCTCTTATTCTCACGCACCCAGCGGAGCGTGCAACCCAAAAACTGTTAGGTTTAACAGCAAAATTAACAGTGACACTTAAAACCAAGGCATAGGGGAGTCATGCATTACACATAGAACTACATGGGGTTATGTGCTATTCGGTCAAACACCAGGCGGTAAAGTGTAATTTACCCTTTGAAATATTACCATTTTCTGTCGAAAGGTTAAAAAAAAAAAGATGTCGAGTACCTTCTTTTATAATTAGGGGAAAATACCTTTTACCCCTGTGGTTACACCCATGTTCTCATAACCCCCCGTGGTTCATTTTGTAACACTTAATTCCCCTGTACTACGGACTAAAGTGAGATTGTTAACTTTTCTAACGGCAGTCTCACTTCAGTCATTAGTACAGGGGGTTAAGTGTTACAAAAATGAACCACAGGGGGTTATGAGAACATGGGTGTAACCATAGGGGGGTAAAAGGTATTTTTCCCTAAAGAGTATGTATAGGGGCTTGGGGGTATTAACGTCATTTCCTTTTTTTCCGTTAGAAAAGTTAACAGTCTCACTTTAGTCCGTAGTACAGGGTGGTTAAGTGTTACAAAATGAACTATAGGGGGCTATGAGAAAATGAGTATAAACACAGGAGGGTAAAAGGTATTTTCCCCTTTATAATTTGGCCAACATGTACAATTTTCTTTATTCGCTGGCTATCTTTATTGTGGTCCTAATGACATTTTTATTTATTTATTTTTACCCCACTTTCTTCTTTTCAATAAAAGTAATGCGCTATGTTACCCAAATCTAAATTCTAAATTCACATTCTAAATGATATGATAGTGGGACCACTTTGGTCACTGAATTTTATTAAAAGATATTAAAGTGACCGTACAATATACCCACTACCACATTATTTGAGATGTTAATTTGAGAATCATAGTATTACTCTTTCGATTATTGTTTACAAAAGTCATCTTCATTTTAGGGGTGGCCAAACGGCCCGTGGCCCGCTTGACCTGGACCTAATTTTTCCAGACATGGGCAAAGAGATTGGCCCACTCAAGCGGATTTAGAAATCAATTTTAGGCACGATTAATTTTAGTGCCGAGTTTGGACAAAGCAAATGAGATTCGATTTGGCCTGGCCTGGCCCTACTATTAGTAAAATATATTTATTTTTTGTATTTTCTATTATAAACCAAACCAAACCAAACCAAGCCTTGTGTCCCAATCAATTGGGGTCGGCTGTATGAATCCTTTTTCTCCATTCTGCACGATCAAGAGCTATATGCTCATTTAAATTATATATATTCATATCTTGTTGCACCACATATTCCCAAGTCAGTCTAGGTCTGCCTCTCCCCCTAACCATTCCAGGCACTACAATCTTATCACTCTTTCGCACAGGTGCATCTACAGGTCTTCGTTGCATATGGCCGAGCCATCTAAGTCTATTCTCCCTCAACTTATCCTCAATATGTGTCACTCCTAAAGTCTCTCAGATGTACTCATTTCTAATTCTATCTTTTCTAGTCTTACCACACATCCATCTTAGCATCCTCATCTCCGCTACACTCACTTTGCTAATGTGTTGTTTCTTAGTTGCCCAACACTCTGTCCCGTAGAGCATAGCTGGCCTAATAGCTGTCCTATAAAATTTTCCTTTCAATTTTGCTGGTATTCTCCGATCACATAATACTCCAGAAGCACTCCTCCACTTAAGCCAGCCCACTTTAATTCTATGGGTCACGTCATCACCAATCTCTCCGTCTCTACTGATCATTGAACTTAGATAGCGAAAGTGTTCCCTCTTTGGGATCTCCTGATCTTTGATCTTCACTGCTTCGTTGTCTCTACTTCCACTGTTGCTAAAAGTACATTCCATGTATTCTGTTTTCGTCCTACTTATCTTTAGCCCCTTAGTCTCCAGTGCTTCTCTCCAAGCTTCTAATTTAGTGTTGAGTCCCCTTTTAGTCTCATTAACCAAGACAATATCATCTGCGAACAACATACACCATGGGACCTCATCTTGAATGTGTCTAGTCAATTCATCCATAATTAGGGCGAACAAATAAGGGCTCAAGGCCGACCCCTGGTGCAGGCCTACAGTAATTGGCAATTCGCTGGTTTCTCCGGCTGGTGATCTAATTGTAGTAACCGCTTCATCATACATATCCTTCACCACGCCAATATAACCCTTGGTCACTCCTTTCTTCTCTAGCACCCACCAAATTAAATCTCTAGGCACTTTATCATAAGCTTTCTCTAAATCAATAAAAACCATATGTAGATCTTTTTTCTTCTCTCTATACTTTTCCATTAGTCTTCTAAGTAAATAAATTGCTTCCATAGTTGATCTCCCAGGCATAAATCCAAACTGATTTTCTGACACTGATGTTGCGCCTCTTAAGCGATGATCCATCACTCTCTCCCATAGCTTCATAGTATGGCTCATCAACTTAATACCTCTATAGTTGTTGTATTGTTGTACATCTCCTTTACTCTTATATATAGGCACTAGGATGCTCTTCCTCCACTCATCAGGCATTTTTCTAGTCATTAAAATCCTATTAAAAATTTTTGTAAGCCAAGATGCCCCCACATCTCCCAAGCATTTCCAAACCTCAATGGGGATCCCATCTGGTCCTAAGGCCTTGTTGGGTTTCATCTTCTTCAAAGCAAATTCCACCTTAAACTTCCTTATTCTCCGATAGAATCTGTATTCTCTAGTTTCATCGTAACTTCCAGTTTCTTCTTCCATTGTGTTATCCATATGTTTTTCATTCAGCAACTTCTCAAAATAGCTCTTCCACCTTTCCTTAATCTCTTCGTCGTTCACTAATACCCTAGAGTCATCGCTTTTTATACACTTAACTTGATTAATGTCTCTTGTTTTCCTTTCTCTCGACTTAGCAAGCTTATAAATACATTTTTCTCCCTCTCTAGTGTCTAGTTTGGTGTAGAAGGCGTCATAGGCTTCCATTTTAGCAACTCTAACTGTCCTTTTAACCTCCTTATTTGCACATTTATAGCTTTTGAAGTGTTCCTCACTTCTATCATTTTGCCACTTCTTAAAGCAATCCTTTTTGGTTTTTACTACAGCTTGTACCTCTTCATTCCACCACCAAGTATCTTTAGAAGCTAACCCTCTTCCCTTCGACTCTCTGAGGACCTCCTTCGATATTCTCGTGATGCACCTTGCCATTCTATCCCACATAGTATTGCTTCCATCTTTCAAATTCCAAGGTGCTTCTGTATACATTCTTTCTTGGAATATTGCTAGTTTCTCGCCTTTAAGGTTCCACCACCTAGTTCGCGGGTTTATAGGGTCTTTTCTAGTACGACATTGTCCTTTTATATGGATATCTAAAATAGTAAGTCTATGTTGAGATGTTACACTCTCTCCTGGGATGACTTTACAGTCTTTACATGCTAAGCGGTCTGCCTTTCTCACAAGGAACAAATCGATCTGGCTTCTATTAGATCCACTCTTAAAGGTTATCAAGTGTTCTTCCCTCTTTTTGAAAAAGGTGTTTGCTACTACAAGATCATATGCTACTGCGAAATCTAAATACTCACCCCTGCCTCATTCTGATCTCCAAAACCATACCCCCATGCACCCTCTCATATCCAGTTCTATCTTTGCCTACATGGCCATTAAAATCTCCACCTACAATTATCTTCTCTCCTCCCGGTATTTCTTGCATTAAGGCGTCCAACTCATCCCAGAATTGTCTTTTAGTGTGATCATCCAATCCTACTTGGGGCGCGTATGCACTAATCACATTAATTATATCCACTCCAACTACCAGTTTGATAAGCAATATTCTGTCTCCTTTCCTCGTGACTGTCACAACTTTATCCTTGAGGTTCTTGTCAACCACGATTCTGACACCATTTCTATGCCTATCTTTCCCTGTATATAATATCTTATACCCGGTCTTTTCTACCTCCTTAGCTTTCTCTCCAACCCACTTTGTTTCTTGTAAACATACTACATTAACCTTCCTTCTAATCATAGTGTCTACTAGTTCCATAGCTTTACCTGTTAAGGTTCCTATATTCTAAGTTGCTAACCTAAGCCTATAGTTCTGGACTAGCTTCTTTACCCGCGGTGGCCCAGATGAGCGCGGGAACCCTTGCTTATTTAACACCGCACCCGGGCGTCAATGCGGCGCCCCTTGCACATTTTTCGAAACACCCGAAGGCAGGCGCAATGCATCGCTTAAAGGGAACGCCCTAGCATTTACACGAGTATTCATATTTGGATTTATATCATAAGGATCCGACGGTTTTTTTTTACGTGCTGGCTGTCGAGCTACCTAACGCACTAACCCTCCTCTTTTATACGGGCTTGGGACCGGCAGTGTTGAAACAACCCAGGCAGAGTTTATTTTCTATTATATAATATATAAATTAATATAATTTTACGTAAGATATTCAGCATATATGCATCATCACAAAAGTTTTTATTGCATTGTTGTGAATAATGTGTCTTAATAATCATTATTTATGGTAATTTTGTATTTTTTTTAGTTCAAAATTTTAAAAACATAAAATAAAAAAAGGGAATTGCTATGTACACCGCTAATTTTGCTATGTACACCGCTCACCTTTACAAAAGTGAAAATTTATAGAAGAAAAATTATTAGAATAAAGGAATTTGGGTGTACATAGCAAATACACAATTGTATATAGTAATTTTCATAAAAAAAAATAGCAATAGGCAGGCCCGCGGACCAGACTTGTGATTTTAGTGATTGGTGTCTGATTCGGCTTGGACAACCAATTATAGGCCCACCACAGACTGGGTCGGACTTGGACAAGGATACTTACCCTTAGTATAGAGTACGAGCCCGACCGGTCCAATCCATGGCCACCCCTACTTCATTCCCTTCAATTTGAATCCTTCAATAATCCAAAGGCCCAAGTCATGTCGCTGTCAACCTATATGTCAAGCCTACAATTATCTCCTTCATTTTTTTTTTTTGCTGATGAAAGAAATCCCGTAGAACAAAAACAGAGGCTACAAGCAAAAGACACTAACCCCTTGATGATCTTCCTCAAGAACAAAAGAAGGAATTTCATCAACTGGGATATGTTCAAAACGATTACAATTTATAGCCCATTAAGTTAGTTTGTGTGCTACACAATTAGCAGATCTATACACTTTTGAAAACTTTCCAAAAAACAAAAGACTAGCTAAAACATTCCTACAATTGAAAATAGGGGTTTCCAAAGACCAATTAGGGATAGACTCCCAATCACACAATAGCATGCATACCAGTAGCGAATCGCCTTCAAAGATGACGTATTTGTGCCCCAAAGAAGCTCCTTCAGAGACCGCTGAAAAGGCCGCAAAGGCTTCGATAAGGCTGGGGTCCATGGCTTCGTTTTTCCAAACTTTGGCATGAATAGCATGCCCTTGATCATCTCTGAAAATGGCTGCCAAAACTGAAGAGTGGGCTCTAATTGCCACATCAAAATTAATTTTAATCCATTCAGCGGGTGGCGGAATCCAGTGTTGTAAAGGGGGAGTGATAGATGTCATGGCTATCTCATTATCATATGCCCTAAAAGTTTTCTCAATTACAGTATCTCATTTATTATAATTGAAGTCCTTTTCCAGTAGAAAAATGTTCGGCACACAATACATTTCACAAAATATTCCACAATATGACTTTAAATGTGTTGTACCATGTGCTATTTGAATTTTTTTTATACTTTTCTATGCACCACTTACACAGCACTAAATACGTGCATTTAGAATTCTATTAGGGCACGTTTGGTAGGCAGGAATGAAATAAGGCAAGAATGGAATGGACTCAGGAATGGAATGAAACAGGAATGGAATAGCAATAGTCATTACATTCCTCTGTTTGGCTAAGTTTCTAGGAATTAAATGTCAATTACATTCCACTTTGGGTTTTAAACAATCAATTAGTGGAATAAAATTAGATTTAAGCAAAATATTTTATATTTGTACAAAATATTTATGGTACAAACATTCAATATTATTTATCTATAATATAGTTTTTAAACCAAGTATTTTTATGAAATTTCGTTTAGAGAAGTGTTTAATAGAATGTCTTGGAATATTTTTTTCAAGTATATAATCTTTTAACGTATTTTGGAAGTCCAAGAATCTACTATCAGATATTCTTATGCAATATTTTGAAATTTCTAATTTTTTAAAATATTTTTTAGCCTAAATCGTTAATATTTAGGTTTTTTTTTTATGAAATAATATTACATTTTTAACAATTTTAGTCCATCTTATTTTTTTTTTATCTATTTGCAAAATCTCTTTAAAAATTTCATATGTTTGCTAGTTATAATTAAATTTTTTTTAGTCCAATGTTAAGTTTAATAAGTATTTTATGATTTTTTTAGTATGAACAATGTTTAATCAAAATATTTAATATTTTATAAAAAATTAGTTTTTAAAAAAGTATTTAATATTTGTTTTAATATTTTAAAAAATATTTAATATATACATATTTTTATAAAATGTATTTTAAGAAAAAAGTTTTATATTTTACAATTATAGTCAATCCTGTGGGAATGGAATGAGCATTCCTTGGGTTTTGGCAAGGAATGCCCATTCCTGCTTAAGTAGGAATGACCATTCCAAAATGAATGCCCATTCCACTGTATTTGGTCACACCAAACACAGGAATAGAATGAACTCAGGAATGATCATTCCATTCCAAGGTGCATTCCTGCCTACCAAACGTGCCCTTATAGAATATGTTGTGTGCAGTATGTTCTTGGTAGAATCTCTCACTTCTACTTAAAGATGCCAAACACTTCTCTATACAACTGCTACATCTAACCTTTTCAACTACAATTCTCAATTAACTATTTTAATCACAGAGATTCATGCCATAGAAAATTATCTGAGTTTTGCACCAAATCAATATTCTAATTCTTACCATTTAAAAATTCACAAACAAATAAAAGACAAAAGTTTGAGGTTCGTATTTAAAATTCTTAGTAGCTACTTCCACCTTCCCTTCGCCCTATTTTATATACCATTCTTTCTTCTTCTTCTTCTTCTTTTTTTTTTTTTTTTTTTTTTTTTTTTTTTTTCTGGCTTTTAAAATTATTGTTCACTAAGAATATTTAATGACAAATTTTTAGTTACTTTAAAAAATTACCTTTGTTGAAAAAAAAAAAAACTAGAAAAGAGATAAAGGGTAATTTTAGATCAATGGCATTACTTTCATGCATATGAATGTTGTCATATTAATGTTCCCTTAAAAACTTTGATTCTCAACTATGGACACAAAAATGGACAAAGAGAGTAAAAAGCATGTGTGATAAGGCATTTTAATTAGAGGTGTAATCCGTTCGGTCTATTTAAAAAAGGTCTTTTATACCTAAATTGTCTTCTTTTTTTTTTTTTTCGATGCTATAACAATAATTACAGGCCGGATTGGTACATAATATGAACCGAACCGAATCTAATAGTTTTATTTATTTATTTATCTCTTTTGTTTTATCTAGACTAGGTCTGTCAATGGACCGGATCTTGCCCCGGATATGATCTGGATTCAGCACTTTTTAATGGATCTGTGCTCTTTTTTTATTTTTTATTTTTTATAGATTCATAATCATATCCAGATTCGTTTAGAATGTTAAGTTGACAGATTGTATATGGTTTTGTGATATCCGATTCGCCTAAGATCCGAATCCAAATAAGAATAAACTATGCACAAAAAAATACATGCAAATACACTAGATAATATTATTATTACATATAAAATTGAACAACGTATATAGTATACACTAGATTATACATATTTACTTTTAGTAGTATATTATTTTGATTTAAAGATAAGGATGGTTTTTTACATAATCAAGTGCATTGATGGGTTAAACTGTTAGAATATTAGTAGAATATTAATCTAGATTCATCCATTGTTGCACCTTACCACACACTATGTCTAGGTTCATTATGTACTACTAGTCGTATTAGACATTGTACTTCTCTTTTTCCCTCTCTAGGTCTCCTTACTAGCCAATATAAAGATGCATTATGTATGATTAAATACACCATTCAATACAATACTTAATCTTATATTGTCTCATTCTCTCACTCTCTCTTATTATTCTAACATAAACGTTGATTGATTTTTGTGTACACATAAAGAAAAATAATAAAAATGATAGTTTCTATGGTAATATTAGAATACATATAAACAGCTAAGTTGCTGTTTTAGATCCGGCAAACGGATCCGAATATCCAAATCCGATCAAATCTGGATATGGATTAAATAATGCAGATCCGACGGATTAATGGACCGAATCTGGATAGTAAGCTTGTTAACGGACCTGGATCTATCCCATTTAGATCCAATCCATTCACAGGCCATATCTAGACTCTGCAATTTGGGCCCCACTATATCAATATTTTTGTATAATGATTATGGTGTATGGTAACTTAAAACAATTTCAAAAGCAGGTAGATCATTCATTAATGACTGTGACTAAAGTCATGTAAAATCTCTAGTTAAAGTTAAAATATTTAGGTAACTGAGTTTTAGGAGTAAAATCCACAACAATTTATGTCAAAACTGAATCCTGTAATTCACTATACATATCACCAAGAAGTCAAGAAAAAGTGGATAAGTTTGATGCTAAAGGCAAAAAAAAGAGGCATTTGGAGCAAATAAAGAGACCGTAATACAAATGCATTTCTCAATGCCAAGTGTTGCAAACTAGGACATAAAAAAAATTTTGAAAACAGGGATTTTCGGGCTAGCTCGAATCGGTTTGGTCAATTTCTTTGGTTTTCTCGAATTTTCTTTCAACCCCAATTTTAATCCACAGGTTAATCAAAGAACACATATGCAAGAACGTGTATTCTTTTGATGTACCATATATATCCGGTTTTTCTACCGGTTAGTTGCAGCATTGAATACAACACACGTTCACACACGCGAATGGTCTTTCTATCCACAATAGCACTGTGTTTAGGTTTTAAACAAATAAGGAAAATCCTTGTTATTTCATTAAATTAAGGGTATTAACAGATAGATGCCAGATTTTGGTAAGAGTAAAGTGAAGCAATTTAAGGAGAGAGAGATAGACTATTTTTTGTATGTGGTTCGACCCTGTTAATGAAGGTGCCTACGTCCACGGGTGTGTCTGAGCACGTTCACTAGTAGATCACCGGCGGGCCTGGTGAGCCAACAAAGAGGGGCGGCACTACCAGTAATACCGGCCGGGTGTATGCATATAATGGTGAATTTTATAGAGGTGTTGTGTAGGCTAAAGAGTCGGCCCCCTCAATGGGGGGTGAGAGGTCTCTTTTATAGATGTAAGAGACCTACTCATACATGGATAAGGAAATATAATCCTATAGATATAGATTGACATTAATTATGGGGATTTCCTAATTAGATTAGGAAATAGTGTGCACTTTCCATTAGTCTTCTGGCTTGAGTAGAAAACTGCCCGTAATGCTCGGGATCACGCCTGTGGGCCCGGATGAGCTGTTCCCGCGGCAGGATGTGCATGTGCGGTTTTCCCGACCTGCTGGCCGGGTCGTGAATGAACCGCTCGGGATGACAAGTAGACTGAACCGCTCGGGCTGATGCTTCTGAGGAATTGTGTATGATTGGACTGGCTGCTGATTTGAACCGCTCGGTCATAGGATAGAGCCAATTTTGGGCGTATCAGCTGCCCCCATTTCCAAGATTGGCCAGATGCTATATTGGGGCAAGTTTGGAAATCAGTTTGATGTTACTTGCCGCTGTCTGAGTGCTTGTGCAAGCTGCCTCGGGGCTTCTGAGACTGGTTAGTCCTCGGGAACTGACTGAGAGTTGAGACCCAGCCTAGTTCGGGACCTTTAAGTGCTCGGGAAGTGATCGAGAGTTGAGACTCGGCCTACTTCGGAGTCTTTTTTGCTTGAGTTAGCTCCCAGGATGGTTATCTTTTGCCCGTAAACCTTCGTCAAGGCTGTGGGTAGAAGGATTTTACCATGTTGGAAAAGCCGACCTAAAGCGTATTGCTCTAGGGTCCTTTTTTTTAATGTTAACTCCCCAGGATGGTTGTCTTCCGCCCGGCCAGCCTTCGTCAAGACTGTTGGGAAAAGAGCTTGACCATGTTGGTGGAGACGACCTAAATCACGTTGCTTTAGGATCCTTTTTGCTCCTCTATCGTCGGCCAACCTAAGAAATTTTAGTCACCTCTATCGTCGATCTGGACCTAAGTGGAGTTAATGCCTCTGAGTACTGTAGGTGCTCGGGTTGTCCAAGATTTTAACTTGGTTATCCGCTAGGCCTGTAGATACCCGGTGTGATTACCTGTTTAGTTCACTACGCCATCTTGCCCCCCAAGCTTTCGCTAAGACGAGGGTCTTACAGAGGCTATGAACTGTAGGTAACCGACCTGGAACATGGTGGTTGCAGGGTCTTTTGAAACTTGCCATCATTAGCCACCTAGGGGGTCTTCCCCCATCGTCGGTTGGACCTAAGCGAAGCCGGTGCCTTGGGCGTGACCCCAAGGTCTTTAGTGCTTGGGTTCGGAGCCCGAGGTCTTTTGAGTGCCTGGGTTCGGAGCCTGAGGTCTTTTTAGTGCCTGGGTTCGGAGCCCGAGGTCTTTTTAGTGCCTCGAGGTTTGGCCCGAGGTCTTTGTATGAGTTCTCTGACAATCGGTGGAGCCTCATGTGGTGATCAAGCAAGTACCACTGTAGTTGGGCTCTTCTAGACCGATGGAGATAGGAGGTCGGATCAGGATCGTCAGGCTCCAGATTTCTCTGTGCTGGAGGCAAAGTTAGAACTGCTTGATCCTGGCCGATGTGAAATGGATGTCGGGTCGGGGCTGCCGGACTCTGACCGCTGTGAACTGGAAGTTTGGTCGGTGCTGCCTGACCCGGACTGCTGTGAACTGAAAGAACTGTCTGAACTCCTAGGCTGATCTCGCTTTCGCTTACTTCTGGAGGAGTTGTCGCTTTCTTGCCCGGGGTCTTTGATCTTCAGAAATTCTTCAGTGTCAATGTATTTTCCAACCCTCTCTGCGAGTTCGACCAAGGTTACCGGTCGATTTCTGTGGAACGATGCGGCGTACTTGGTGTATTGAACTCCCGAGCAGAAGGCTATGATGGCGATTGTCTCGTTCAGATTGCAGATTTGAAGCTTCTGTTGGTTGAACCAGTCGGTGAACTCCTTGAGGGACTCATTTTTCCATTGTCTGACTGTCAGTAGCTGCATGTCTGGCTTTGGCTGCTCATGCATACCGGCGAATTGGTTGATGAACTGCTTGTTGAGTTGTTTGAAACTGCAGACCGATCGGGGCTCCAAGGAGTAGAACCACTGCATGGCCGGGCCTTTCAAAGTGCTGGGGAAGGCTAGGCAGTGTAGCTCATCGGAGTTTGTGGCTAGGGCCATCTGAACCTTGTAGGTCTGGATGTGGTCGACCGGGCTTCCCGAGCCGTTATAGGGATCTAGGCGAGGCTGCTTGAATTTGCGCGGGATGGAAAACCTCGCGATCTGGCTGGAGAACGGTGACTCTGTCTTAGTATTGGCTTGATTCTGAGCATGGTTTTGACCAAGCTTTTTGGCCACTCCATCGATCTGCTTCTGTAAGTACATGATTCGGGCTTCTACTCCTTCCTGACTGGTATCTGAGGAACTGGTTGGGTTGGTGGAAGAGGCTTCTTCATGGCGGGGTGCTGTCCTTTGGGATCGGGCTCGGCTATGACTCCGGATAACCGTTCGCCTAGGAACAACTCGGCTCTTGACCGAGTGACCCTGGACTGATTTCCGGGCCATATGCTCCTGCCTCTCCTCTCGGGCAGCACGCCCACTGTTGATGTCTCTAGCATCCTCAACATGGGACGAGTTTCCTCGGGTACGTTGTCTGGTCAAGATCGGTTCCCGACCGTACGCAACGTTCCCGGGTCGTTTCCCGGCCACTGGAGGACTGCTTTGCTGGGCTAGCAGGGCTTCGATCTGTTGCTGGATTTGACGCTGGCCCTCCAAAAGTTGTGTGAGGGTTGCAGTGATTTGCTCAGATGTCAGGACTGCTGCAGTCGACGCCGGGGCCGAAGGAACATCCCGGTCGGACTGCTGCGCAGCCTTCTTACCCTTCTTTGGTGGCATGACGATCAATAAAGAGATTTGTTGATGAGAAGACTTGTCGTTTCCCACAGACGGCGCCAAACTGATGATGCCAGAAATTGGTAAGAGTAAAGTGAAGCAATTTAAGGAGAGAGAGAGATTTTTTTTTGTATGTGGTTCGGCCCTGTTAATGAAGGTGCCTACGTCTACGGGTGTGTCTGAGCACGTTCACTAGCAGATCACCGGCGGGCCTGGTGAGCCAACAAAGAGGGGCGGCACTACCAGTAATACCAGCCAGGTATATGCATATAATGGTGAATTTTATAGAGGTGTTGTGTAGACTAAAGAGTCGGCCCCCTCAATGGGGGGTGAGAGGTCTCTTTTATAGATGTAAGAGACCTACTCATACATGGATAAGGAAATATAATCCTATAGATATAGATTGACATTAATTATGGGGATTTCCTAATTAGATTAGGAAATAGTGTGCACTTTCCATTAGTCTTCTGGCTTGAGTAGGAAATTGCCCGTAATGCTCGGGATCACGCCTGTGGACCCGGATGAGCTGTTCCCGCGGCAGGATGTGCATGTGCGGTTTTCCCGACATGCTGGCCGGGTCGTGAATGAACCGCTCGGGATGATAAGTAGACTGAACCGCTCGGTCTGATGCTTCTGAGGAATTGTGTATGATTGGACTGACTGCTGATTTGGATCGCTCGGTCATAGGATAGAGCCAATTTTGGGCGTATCATTAACTATTTTTTTTATCGATTAAAGCAATTTACTTATCTCTTTTTAAAAAAAAAATCGGTGCCATCGTTTTTTTAATAAACTGCCATGCACATTTTTTTAATATAAAAAATGTTAAGAATATTGTCTTTTTTTTTTTTTATATATATTTTTTTATACTTACCTAGATTATGACAGGACACACATACGACACACCCATCCCACCCCAATCTAACTCTAAACTCCACAATAGTATATGACGACATCCTATTGACGCGTTTTCTTATCACACCCAAGTGTAGGTGATCGTACAAGTAATAAAGTTCTGGAAGTCCAGGTCGAACCCACAGGGAACGGAATAAAATTTTATAAAGTTAGGCAGATAACTATTTTGTCACTAAAAAGAAAATAAAAGATGATGGATTTTTGTGGGGTTTTACTAAACTACTAATTTTTATAGTTTTGCAATAAAAGTAATTAAAGCTATTTTTTTCTTAACAGTTTATGGTAAAGATTTTAACAGTGCAAAATAAATTAACTAACATACTAGTAAGAAAAGGAAGAAAAATATATAAAAGCTAAATTTTTGTGAGATAAACTTTTTAGATTTAATAATAGCGAAAGATGGAAATAATACAGATATTTAAGCAAAACTATTATAAAACAGGAAATATTAATTAACTAGGGGAAATGATTTAAAGGAATTGGGAATATGCAAACCAACACTAGATCCCACAACTTTTGTGCATTTGAAAAACATTTGGCATTTAAGACTGCAGAGTCATTCTTTATTTAAAAATAAACTTTCACTAGTCAGGGTCATATCAAGTGTGTCAGGTTTGATATGAAACGACGTCGTTTGATTTAAAGAAAAATAAAAAGACAATTGGGCAGTAGCCAGGTTCGAACCGTGCCCCGCCGCGGACGTGGGTTATTCGGCGTCCAGTCCCCACCATTCTGCCACTACACAATTGCCTATCCATTATTGGATAGAAATATATATAAACACATATTTGAAATATTAACTTTGTCATATGAGTTGTTTGAGTATGCTAGGTGTTTTTTTTATGACAAAAGGCATAGTTTGACAATCCACATAATTAGGCTTTTTATTTCAAATATGTACTCTTTTGAGCCCAATATAACCATAGTATATAAACATGTTAAATGGTCATAAACTATAGATACATAGATATTTTTGGCCATAAATGGAAAAACAACCCATCTAGATAAATTTGCCTATTTAAGATTAGTGCACAGAAGCTGTGGTTTCTAAGTTTTTATTACATATATCCCCAATTAAAGTTTTAGCTTACCATTTTGAAACTGTCTTTAAAATAAAAATAAAAGATAAATTAAATAGATGCACGCAATTACCGTCCAATTAAAATTAAAGTTGTAAAACCAAGGTAAGGGTGAAAACTAATATTATATATTATTTTCTTTACTTAACATGAGCTGGGATTGAATTTGTGGAATCTGCAAAATAGCAAAGTTTAGTACAACTAGGCTAATAAAATATACATAAATAGAAATACTGAACCAAAAATAAAATACTAAACATTTGACTTTGGATTCTTGTGGGGTCACAGTGGTTGAACTCCAAGAACACAAATAAGGCCAAACCAAATCCAAATCTACTTTGGAGTGAGATATGAATATGGTGTGCTTGGGGCTTTGGTAGGTGATTACAACAACTACGTGGCTAAGAAATCTGGCATTTAATCGCAAAATCTGTCTTCTAGTGAATAAAAATATTGCTATAAAAACTGGAAATTTGGAGTTTCAAACTATTTTAGGGACAGCTATAAGTACTACTAGACTAAAAATATTAAATTTAAATTCAAATAGGACTATTTTTACTACCACAAATTGACAAAGGTCATACAAGAAAACAAATATTT
Source organism: Hydrangea macrophylla (assembly GCA_033977485.1). NCBI lineage: Eukaryota > Viridiplantae > Streptophyta > Magnoliopsida > Cornales > Hydrangeaceae > Hydrangea > Hydrangea macrophylla. The sequence continues at coordinate 76,594,928 of CM066984.1, read as the reverse complement.
TATTTTAAGAAATACAGTACACAAAGTTTTGCTACATATTTTTGAATACGAAATCATCAATTACATAAAAATAAATTTTTACAACTACGAGAACTAGAAAAGGCAAAGAAAAGCTAAAGTTTCCTATTTCTAGGGACAATATAAAGTGCTCACATGATAACCTCCCCTAAACTATTCTCTCCCTAACAGTGATTGTAAACTGTGTTGTGAATTGTCAGTTGCTTCTTGTGCTTCTCTCTCCTCATTTGCTTCGTCCATTTTATAGACGAAATCTTGTGACGATTCGTCACTGCTTTCATCAGCAATTACACGAGCTTGGAAGATTATCTCGATTTTTTCTTCCTCCTTCTCTGACATGTTTGACAATCCTACACAGAAAGAAGAAAAGAGAGAGAGAGAAGAGAAAGAGAGAGAGAAGAGAAAGAGGAAAAGAAAGAAAAAAAACAAAACTAATAATAATATAAAAAAAAACTATCAACATCCAATTTTGGATGTTGCATTTCGTTCTTCTTCATTGCTTTTTTTTTTTTTTTTTTTTGAATTTTTCCTAGTCAAACAGTAATTTTTACTGTTTATTCACTATTCATTACTATTCACTACTATTTATTACTATTCATATGAATATACTATGGTGTGGTTGCTACTTCTTTCCTTCCCTTTATTTCACTTCATTTTTATCTAAACATATAAAATATGTAAAAATAAATAATTACACGCATTTAAGTGACATCACCATTAAATTATATTAATTCAAATATGCATATAAAACTAAGAATTTGGGGGATTAAATGAGCATTATGTCTATTATATTGACACATAAATGTGCAATATTCAATGTTTGTCAGTCTACAACAAAGCCAAACAAATGTCATTCATTCTGACTGACGAACAATATGGGACAAGCAAAAAAATCCCCCACACGTAAATAAGTTAGCTTGTCCTTTTAAATATACAGTAGGTTAGCATTTCACACACACGTAAATAAATCAATATATATGTATATATACGGTAATGCTCTTAAATGAACAGAGTTAAGTGCACATACGTAGTGAATATGTTTTTTAGTCTTAAAGAAATCCGCGAGTAAGCAGGACCCGTAGGTTTTTTAGGCTGAAAAACATGTTCATTGGTATGTCCACTCAACTTTGCTCACTTCAGAGTCTAGCCGTATATATATATATATATGTATGTATACAAATTATAAAGTGTTAATATAAATTAATGAGAATAAAAGTAACTCTCATTTAGGATTTAGGGGTGGCAATTCGGGTTCTCATGTCATAATTGTGTTATTATTGTGTACTTTAAATTTAATTTTTAATTTTGAATGCTATTTATCTATAATACATACTATTTTAAATTAATCATATTATGTCGTGTAGTAGTGTTCGAATTATCTCAATAAAATAGATTATAGTATTAAAAATAGACATCCCTGCTCTCACTAATGAGGACTACAGTACAGTAGAATAATGTAGTCATCATTGATCTCTTGAATCTAACAAGGCCCACATGACAGCAAATCTGATAATGAAAATACATTGGAAGACAGGTCCACCAAACTGGTACAAAAAGGATAAAAGTTTCGTATATATGCTAAAAAACTATGGGTTACCTATAATAAAATAAAATAAAAAAAAAAAAAAAACCATTGGTTACTAATTTACAATATAAGAAGAGATATCCAAACACCTTCTCACTCGTATCATTGTTGAGCTAGAGCAAGCTCTTTGGGTTTGGGGGAAATCGATCAACCCATTATTTTCCACTAAGTTGCTAAGAACCACATTTTTTTTTGGGCATATGGGTGGTGGTGGTGCAGATCTGACCCACCGGCGGTGCCGGCCGTCGTACTTTTCCGGCTGTATGTCGCCGTCATGCGTCCCAGTTCACGAGGAGTACTCGCGTGTAGATATACGCAGAGCCAAAAGTGGGAGCCGGAAATGGCGAAAAATGATAAAGAGGTTAGTGAGTGAGAGTAAGAGCATTTATGTGTCCAAGCCTTTGACATTTCAATATGATGCTGTTAGCTATTCACAGAATTTCGATGAGGGTGGTCATAATGAAGATTATGGACGGTGTCCCCAAGTGATTAGAGAATATAGATGGAATGTATATAAGTAGTGATGTTGTGTTGTGAGTTAATTTTGAGTTTAGTTCTATTTCTCTTCTGTTTACATCCATCTATATATTGAGTAATTGGGTTTTCCAGAATCATTCAATTTCAAAGTGCACCTAATTTATAATATGATATGAATACATGTTTTTGTGTGTGTGTATATATATATATATATATGTATGTGTGTGTATAAAATTATAAATACACGCAAAGATTAGATAATTATGGATCTATATCAAAGACGTTGGATCTGTCAGTTCCCGTAGTTCGATGGCATGTATTGTCAAATTGTCATACGGTCTGTTTGTCCCGTAGTTCGAAAGTGTTTGAATTTTTCATACTTTTCTGTACAGCATTTACACAACACAAGATACATGTATTTAAAACAAGAGTGTTGTTTGAGGTGTGGTTTAGAGTGTGTGCCTAGCATTATTGATATAAATAAGAATTGGTTCAATCCAAGTCTCACTTTTCAGCTAGTTTTTGTAAGAACTACATTTTTTTTTTCCCCTTAGATAAGTAATGAGATTGAGAAGTAAGGTTATGTTGGTTTAAAAAAGAATTAGATTTAAAAGAGTTATTAGATTGAACACAAATTCTTAAAAAAGAGATGAACACTCGGTGAACTGCTAATTTTATAGAACAAGTTCACTTTCGGATCACAAACCGGTATTTTACTTTGCCCAAAAGCCCATTAATCTATACAGAGAATTCTTTGGAATAATGAGAATTTAAGATGCCTGAGTTTAGGTTTGTCCCAAGGCTAGCCCCTTTACCATTGGGCCACCCTTGCGGGTTTAACTGCAGTAGAATGCTTATGAAGATTACTAATTAAGTTCGGATAAAATTTCATATACAATTTTTACATAATTTTTTGTGCACAATTTATAAAAGTATGTCCATCTTTCTAATGTGTCATCCTTATATCAGTGGATCCTATAGTGACATAGAAAAGAGATAGACACAATTTTGTGGGTTATGCACAAAAGGTTGTGTGGAAAGCATTATCCATTAAGTTTATCAAACAGTATTCTGGAGAAATATTTTAATGCAACAGTGATATCCAGAACCTGCCACCATGGTTATCCTTGTACACATAGTGTCAAGTTTATCTAACAGTGTCAAGTACAATGATTGTGATTAGGGGTGTACACGAGCTGAGCTGCTCAATAAGGTCTGGCGATTAGGCTCGATAACTGCTCGACTTGTATAATAAACGAGCCAAGCTCATTTAATAAATGAGTCAAACTTGTGCACGCATGAGTTTGACTCAATAAGGCTCGTGAGCAGCTCGATTAAGACTCGTTAATAGCCTCGTGAAGAGGCTTGATAAAAAATTGTTTAGTTTTATATATGTAGCCTTTCCCAATATATATATATATATTTATATATCTATGCTTTTCAAATGTTGAATCTCAAATACTTTCCAAATACATATATCTATGATATTATTTTCCATAATGATGAAACCAATTTAACATTTGGAAACATTTGATATTCAAATTTTGAAATTTAATTATTTTTATTACAATATATATCTCAAATGGATAATATTAATTGGTTTGCATTTGATTAGAGAATGTCCAATTGGTCACAGGTATCACTATCACATGAAAATTTGAAAATTGTAACATTACCCCTAATAACTATTGGGCCATTGTTAGTATATATATATATATATATATCTACACATTCGGTTGTTAAGGACAAAATATATACATGCACCCATATCTAATTCTTATTATTATTATTATGATTATCTATATGCAAAAAAAAAAAGTGAAAAAGTGGTGCTAGCATGAATAGTGGTCGGAACAAAATTGCAAGTCTTATTCTTATGCATCCCACATCGCTAGAAGACAGGAAGGTGTCACACTCCATTCATTCACGTCCGGATTAAGATCGTGTAACAAAGGATTATTCAAAATAAAACATCAATTAGTAAGGTGATTTTTAGAAATTCCCTTCAGATTCATTATAAAACACTCGCATTTGAAAATTGGCAGATCCGGTCGACTGGTATCTGTATCGCAAAGAGCACATTCTGGAAGAATACAATCCGGTCGACTGACCTGAGATCCAGTCGACTAAGTTAGCAAAGGAGGGTGCCAAACTTGGTCCACTGGTTCTAATCCGGTCGATTGTACCAGTATTTCAGTGAGTTCAGTTTCTAAAATATTGATCCAGTCGACTATATTGACTAACATGGTCGACTGGTTTTAAGCCTGAAAAAACTAAATTGATCAAATAGCAAATCCAGTTGACTATCCATCCGATCACTCTACTGTTTCACACCAGCTGAGCATTCTGCTACAAATCATGTATTAAGGCCTCCAAACATGACTCCAAGGAACAATACACAACCAACGTAAACACTTTCAGAACTTGCTACACATATCCAAAGGCCCAAACATTTAACATGAGCCTCAAGTTACAATTTACATAAACTACAAGATTACAAGTTTTAACCTACAAGTTGTAAATTATACAAACTTCACATATTACATAAGTTCTAGAAATCCCAATTCATTACAAGTCCATAACCAAACTAATAACATCGAAACATGATAACAACTCTCAGCCCCTTTCTCGCGTATCAATCACTTCCTCTCCGAGCTATCATCCGTACGTGCGATGGTTGTTATTTGTCACAACAAAAAAGGTAAACGATTTTCTATAAGCATAATGCTTAGTGAGTAATCCGAACATGCTTGAATGTTTAAACACGCGTAATGCAACAATTAAATACATAAACAGCATTCGTAGTCTTCGAACTACTGGGCTAATGGTTCACTCGGACCCGAAGACTCTTCCTTTGGTCCTGTGGTTCCTTTTATTCCTTGGACATACGATCTCAAAACAGATTTCTTCATCTTCTCCTCCCTTATTACCCCAACAATGAACCATTTACCAAGCATTCTTTGACTACATAACACATAATCACATAATCACATAGTCATATAATCATGACAATTTTTCGCATAATTGACATGTTTAGCACAATACTACCATTTGCATGTCTAACAAGTCTAGAATTACTTTTTTTTTTAACTATCAATTGAAGCATTTAACACATTAACCACATCCAATTTGGTTTAGAAAACTCACCTCTTCCGAATTCTACCCAATTAAAGCTTAGAAAAGCTGATTCCTTAGAAAACCTAGTTCAATTCTCACTCTCGAGTCAATCCTACACATTTTTGGTAAACCGCGTGTCACTAACTAAAACGGGTCACCAAAATTCAGCGATTGAAACATAAACTAAAGGTATAGCAATGATCGTCTCACTTCCATGAGTCTGAATATGGGTTCGGTTCGCGAATTGGACGTCAGACGGCGACGGTACGACGAGATTACGACGAATGGAGCTCTCTCTCTCTCTCTCTCTCTCCTCCCAACCTATTTTCTTTTCTTTATTTGAAATTAGAGACACTTGTCTCCTTCCCCCTTAAAACACTTATTACTCATGTCATAATTGTGTTTAGCACCCCTCAAATCTTAAGTTCTACAATGAAATCCCCAAAACATTCCATTAACTTCCTAATTTCCTAAATGGGTGTTTGTCTATGTCTCGTATGGGTCCCCAATATTTTATGAAGTTGCTATCGTTCCTACAAATTATGAACTATTTGCAAAAAATGCCCTTATATGAGTACCCAAACTGGTACCATAAGCTAACATATAAAGCAATATAATATGGAAGCCATTTAAACACATATACATTTAAACATATAAGTACATCTAAATGCAAATTATGTTAACCGGGCCCTTACTGGATCCCACCACAATACCTGTCCCACTTGACAAGGAACTTCCAACTGTGTTCCTACTTGAACACTTTTCCACTGGTGAGTTACAGCCCCATCTTAATTCAATATATACACTAATTACACTAATTAATGCATATTAACCAATTAGTTAATCCTTTTTTCGGGTACGGGTATTACAAACGGAGATGAAGAAATATAAGCGCATAAATAAGCAGTCAATCAACCCATGGTCAGAACATTAGTTGAGCTGAGCATATGCTTATGCTTGGGCTTGAGCACAGAGCATTACTTGCTTGAGTTTAGCCATTAGCTGGTGGCTACAGTCGAGCTGAGCGAGTTTGATTTTGAGCTTAAGCTTATTAATTGAGCGAGCTCAAGTTTGTTAGTTTCTTATCGAGCCAAGCTCGAGCTGGCTCGTTAATGTTTTTTATGAGCTCGAGCCGAGCCTTAAAAGCTCGGCTCGGGTATACCCCTAATTGTGGCTTTTACAAGGGTATCTTTTTGGACACGTGTTTACAAGACAAACTTCAAGTGTCTGTATACACCCCACGTTCTACACACATCGTTTAGAGAGAGGAATCAAACTTAGAAGTTTGAATGACAATCCCTACAGCCTAACCAAGCAAGCTAAGCCCATGGGGTTTATTTGATTTCATTAGTCTCAAACAAAACTACAAAGTTTAAGCTTGGTAGCAAAAATTTACAGCACTACATTTTCAATAACCCCGTGTGTTTTCTCACAAATTCACAATACAAGGCTATACTTGTCTATGTTTGTTGAATCTTTAACTCTCATGGACTAGATGCCTGACCACTAATTTTTGGGTGGTCTTGGAGACAAGTCAAAAAGATTAAATGAGGCATGCATGTTCCAAAAATAATTTGATTGATTGTGATACCTTTCAGAGCATATCTTTAAAAAGGGAAAAAAAGAACTTCGTACTTTTTCATACGAGACTTAAAAATTTCAAGTGAATGGACTGTTGCACTTATTAACAAGGTAAATTGAAGATTTTCGACTTGTTTTTCGAGGCTCTATTTGGTTCATGGATTTACTGTGAGAAAGGAAAAGAAAACCATTTTCTTTATTTGGCTATTAAAAAAAACAATGAGAAAAATAGGTTGGGGATAAAATAGAACGAAAATAAACGTAAAACTTGAATTTTGTGAGTCACTTTCCATGTTTTCTTGAATTCTATAATGTTTTTCAAAATTTTTAAATTTCAATATTATTTAACATGGATAGAAACACTAAGTGAAATGGATTTTCTTATTGATTTGCTTTCCTCTAATGTTTTTTATCAAATTTAATCTACGTAATTACAGTGTACATAATTATTCGCTTTTAAAATTTGTGCATTTTGTTGCACGGTTCACCTTTTGTAAAGCCACGATTTCTAAATTTTATCACAAATTTGCTTCTCAATCGCGATATGGTGACTATGAGACTATATCTAATTATAGTGGGATCACCTGAATTTTTATTTGAAGTTATTTAATGGGTACTGTCACATAAGATGGGAAGCAAATCCGGAGCCATAACAATTCTATTTAATTGGTGAAGGAGAGTTTCCATTCTCATTTTTAGGTATCAGACTAATCGTAATCTAACATTTTACTAGCTTTTTGGTTGTTTTTCATAGTTTGGTAAAAAGTTATTGTTGAAACACACAAGATGTTCCAAAACTCTCTGATATCACTTGTTGTGCATAAACCAACTCTTGATGTACTATACACCATGTGTTGAATGAGAAAACCCCAAAGGAACTAAGAAATCTGAATCTAAGATCAACCCAAGATAAATTCCAAGAGAAAATAATTAAGCAAGAACAATCACAAGCAATAAATAAGAATACAAGCGATGTAAGTTGTTACAACCCATCCCGCTACGTGCATAAATAGGACACGTGGCATGCCGTCAAGGCTCATCCAATTCTATTAAAGTAAAATAGAAGCAAAAACATAAGTAAAATTCATAAAATTTAGAATTATAAAAAGTTTTATGCATTTGAAAACACTTAAAGAACTATCCTGTTGTGGATATCATAATTTAACCACGTTTTAAAAAAACTTTTTTCAAGTTCAAATTCAAATACGAGTCGCCACTCAATTTTTAAAGGAAAAGTAAGAAACTATTTTAAAAGCAAACTGATCTTTTGGAAACCAGATATTTCTAGATCCGGGAATTATGGAATGAGAGGGGAAGGAGCCCGGCGGACTAAAACACCCCCTCTCATCCTATCTTATGATAGGCCTCTACTCAACATTCTTTTTAATCGAACTATTAATCTAAGCATGCCCTAAACTAATACATAGCTATAAATATACATTCCACAAGCATGTTGAAAATGGTGAAAGATTGTTAATGACAAAAGGCATACAAAATCACGTAATTCAAATAGCAAGCAAGATGATATGCGCGCAATAAGGAACAAGTAAAATTACCCGGGATCCAGCTGGGATTTTAAATGTGCAATGCATACAAAAGTAAAAATCCTAAGAAAAAGGCCTCTAATCACATATATACACGTAAATCAAGACCTAGTCTAAGGTGTCGCGCATGGAGTCGAAAAATTAATAATATTAAGAAATAAAATAAACTAGAGAAAAGTCAAGAAACTGTACCTCCATAGCACTACAAAACAAAGGTTAGTCCACATGCCTTGATCAAGATATAATATCGAATCCTAAATAACATACTTAAACTTCTACCTTAAATCTATCAAGCATGGAAAGAGTTGACATAATCATGAATTCCTTCTAACTAGTTGGAAACACAACATCTGTATAGATACACAAGTCTCAACTAGGAGCCAATGTGTAGACACCCCATTTTGTCGGCTATCAGATTTAGGAGACCCATAGCTTGGTGGTTCACAATGATCGTAAAAGACTCAAAAGGACTCTTGGAAGTCAGCTCTATCTCTCAGAATGCTCAAAATGACCAAAATACCCCTGAAAGCCCGAAGACTCCCAGATTTGGTCCCAAAGTTCTGAAAACATGCTATGTCGTAAGAAAAATAATAAAATGAGTTTTTAAGTAAAACTGGATGAAATCGTCAGCTCCCAGAGACCCCCGGAAGTTCCCCGAAAGTCCCCGTTGACCGGTTTGACCAAGGTTTGACCAGGTTTGACCAGAGTTTGACCAAGTTTGACCGAAATCGTCCGAATTCACCGGAATCATTAGAAAAGTATTAAAATGAGTTTTAAAAGAGAATCGCGCGAAAACGTCGGCTCCTGGGAGCTCCCGGAGGTTCCCAGAACTTCCCGGGAATCCCAGGTTTGACCAGTTTGACCAAGATTTGACTTTGGAATCGGGGCACTGAAACAATTTTCAAATATTTTTCATGGATACTAGAGGTCAATAGCTTTCCAACGGTATATCGCACATAATTCCTGGATTTAAAACGAATTTATTTTGAATTTCCGAAGGTGGAAAAGGCGATCAAATCAGCTTTTATCGCGAATACCGCAAAACTTTTCAAAGTGACCTATCCCCGAACTATTTTTTATGTAAAGTAGACTCCATTACCTTTCCAACGGTATATCACAACCTCAATTTGGAGTTCGTATGCATTTTCTGTGAATTTCGGACAAAATAGGGCCTTTTCGCGAATACCGAAACCTCTGGGGGCCTAAACGTAAATTTCTGGGCGTCTGAGGAGCAGTGCTGCCGCGGCACTGGCCCACTGCCGCCGCGGCACTGGCCCAGTGCCGCCGCGGCACTCATCCCTCGCAGAGTCCATTTTTGTAATTTTTTTGGGGGTCCAATTTGATTAATTGAAAGCCAAAACGACATAGTTTTATGTTCACAGTTGTTTGGGACCAATGGGAGTACTTCTAAAACCCCAAAACCACCCCAAATTGGCCTATTTAAACCCCCCATTGCTCTTCATTTTGGGGGGGCCAAGTGCAAAGCTTAAAAAGTTGTAGAGAAGAAGAGAGATAGAGATAGGTTTAGAAGAGAGAAAGGGAGCTTCTCCCATTGATTTTCCATAAGAAAGTGAGTTTTATTCTTGTTTTCTTCCATCATCCTTCTATATACTTCACATTCAAAGTCCACTCCAACCCTCATTCTTGAGCATTCATGAGATAGGAAGCTACTTCCATGTCCAAATGTCAAAATCTATGAGTGAAACACCAAGCTACAAGTCCAAAATCACATTGATTATCATCTATTGATTGCTATTTACTTGCTTTGATTATATATATGTTCATCTCTCCTTATCTCATTTCTTTTTCTTTTCTTTGTTTACTTACTAGTTTATCATCATCTAAGTGATGACATGAAGTTTGGGGTGAGTGAATCCTTATGGATAGTAGCTCTTGACCTCAAAAACATGTTTGATAGATGATGATCATAACCTCAATACTTCCAAGGTATTCTTGGAATGTATTGAAGTTATGCCCAAAAATAAAATAAATCTCTCCAACAATCTTGGAGGTTCTTAAATGATGAGTTTGATGTAGGTATTCTAAGTGGCTATGATCCTTATTGAGTGTTGAAAACATGCTTTCAAAACATCTATTTCAAAACCCCTCTCAATCCCTCTCATTTGGTTTCAAGAAACAAAACTTTGTTTTCTCCAAAATCTTCAAAACAATGAGTCAAAACAGTGAGTGAGTTGAGTTCAAAGATTTTTCTAGAACACAATACTCAACATATGGATACAAGGCCACTTGGAAAGTCTTCCTAACTCATTGGAGAACACCCATGAGTTTTGGTTTGACTTGGAAGTACTTGGAAATGGTCCATTTGGGTCCCAACATTCCTTCCAAACATTCTGTTTTTGCTGTCACAGCAGCTAGGTCAACTTACGACCTCTTTTCCAGAAAACTTTTCCAAAAGGGGTGGTCCTAACTTATTTTTCCCTTAAAATTCAATGTCTTAGGAAACTTTCTGTATAAAATGGGCCTCTAGATCATTCGTTTTCATTTTCTAAGATTTTCTAACATTTCAGTCGACAGTACGAACTCTGTTTCTGAGGGACCTCTATTGTTTATATAATTTCTCTCAATCTGTGATAGCTATTCAAGATTGGCCTTTTGGGTTGTGTTATAGACACAATAAGAAACATCTCCATAAAAAATCATGCATTGAAAACATTCCTAACCCCTCTTTTCAAATTCCAAAAGATCATGCTACTGTTCTGTCCACTATTCACAGCAAGTACATTTCAACTTTCATTCTTTGATTTGATGCTCATATGCATTCCAAATTAGTTCATATCTTAGGAAGTAGTTCATACTACATTTGTATATATCCCATGTTGATTTAATTCATTCATTCATACACATTTTAGACTCTTAAGTCATTTTAGAAATCCATGTACACAAAACACACTACAACCTTTGCACATTTTTAGATACATACAATGCATTCATGCAAGATTTGGGGTTTTTGTAACTCTTAATCTAAGAAGATTATAAGGAATGAACTTGATCACACGTTCATGCTTCCCCTTTGATCTAATCATCCTTTCTCATCCGTCCCGGGGATTGAGAGATCTTCTTTTCTCAAAGAATAACATGCATCATACTAGCTTGTTAAGCATATTTTCATTTCTTTGTTTATTTGTTCCAAGAACAATTCATGTCCCCTTTAGATTAAGGAAACTTAATTACTCGATATGTGATTAGACGATTTTTCCTAGGTTTATTTGTGTGATCTTTCACTTTACATTGTATGATATTTGACTTAGATCTTATGAATGATATTTTATCTTTAGATTTTCCATTTTGAGTTTCTTATGTGATGTAATATACTATCATAGTATTAATTGCCGAACCATATATAGTATAAGATGATTATTTGGATGCTAATTGAGGCCCGTCGAAAGACGGGGCGAGTTGAGGGTGTTTTAGTCGCGACAAAGGCTCCTTCCTCTCTCGTACCAAAACCCCGAACCAAGTTCTTTGGTTATGAAGGGCCAGTGCCCTTTATCCATTTGGGTGAGTCAAAATTAGGTTTCTTGGTTCCTTAAAGACCAAGTGGCGACTCTGTATCTATTTTCAACAGACCTATTTTCTTTCTTTGATTCAAATCAATTTCAAAACAATCTCAAACAAGAGAAGTGGTCCGAAGCCCGGTATCCACAATCTGGCGACTCCACTGGGGATTTTTTTATTTTAAAACAAAATAATACAGAGGTTTGACTCATAAGAAGCATCCTTAAAATCATCTTTTTACTGTTTTTGGTTCACCGCATTGCATTTCTGCATTCCCCCCTCCGACTGTGTCTGAAACGCGGCGCTGACATTGTTCAGGTCTTGCTGTGCCAGGGCACAAGTCACCGTTGATACTGTACCTTCCAAGGTATATCAAAAAGAGTAAAAACCTCCGTACTGTCTCCCCGACGGTATATTGGAACTCTCGTCAACGGACCCTCTTTGACTAAACCCAGCCTTTTCATATAGATTCCTATAGAACCTTTTCATAGGACTGTTCATTTATCTTTTCAGATAGGACAATGTGATATAACTACTGTATGCCCTGGTGGGATTACCTGCGCGGTGTAGACGCTTATGTGACATAGAACAGAACCTCTTTCTTATGATTCCCAAGGCAATCGCTCACATGTGATCACATTGAGTTGACTTGCCTAGGTACCATGATAAGGATGTCTGCTCCATGCTCACAAAGATATACACCGCAAACCTTGTTTGTTGGTCCTGAGACATAGGAGTATGAAAACTTGCTAGAAAGTATGATCACCATCATCACCTATTCCCGTCGTATATCCCTATTTCTTCCAACAGAAACTCTACCCAACTCATCAGGATATCCCTGTTTCTCCTAGAAACTCTGTCCGAATCACCAAGATTTCCTAGAAATCCCTATTTCTCCCCCAGAATACCCAGAAACCTCAATTTTTTAGAAATTCTGATATACTTGTTTTTCCCAGAAACTCTATCTGACTTACCCAGTTATATCTGTTTTCCCAGAAGCTCTGTCCAAATCTCTCAGATTACCCAGAAATCTCAATTTCTCCCAGAAATTCCGGTATACTTGTTTCTCCTGGAAACTCTGTCCAACTTACCCGAGTTTTCATGTTTTCCCATAAGCTCTATCCAAATCTCCAAGATTTCCCAAAATTTCCAACAACTCCATCCAAACTTCCCAAAAATGCCTAGATGTACCAATTTCTCCCAGAAATTTTGATTTCCCAATTTCTCCTAGAAGCTCAGTCCAAATCAACCAGAAATCCCTATTTCTCCTAGAAACTCCCATGACTTCTAGAAATTTCTCCGAATCTCTATTTTTCCCAGAAACTCTGTCCAAAATTCCCGAAGTATCCCGAAAATCCCTGTTGTCCCTTGGTGATCATACTGGAAAGTAAGGTTAGCACACTCTGTATGGTTAGGACCTTACTTACTTAACTGCTGTATGTTAGAAGTAGGGGCATCATATAGATTAAGGCCTGAATCCGCATGCTTGTCTCATGTGCATACACAATTCATGTTAGTTCGCTTGCACGCACATCTTGTCAGTCTCACATGTGTCAGTCTCTACACATCAAATGCATACGTATCATCATCCCCACCCATCTCAATCGTTGTACAGAAGTCGTATACTTACTGTAACCCTCCTCGGTTTGCATAGTTAAATCCTTCAAAACTTTGATCATCTCTTCCTGGTAGGAGTCCATAAGAAGTGTTTCGCGCCTCTGCTAATTTGGACTTTTACTTCTATTTGCAGAAAAACGTAGCCCCGGGTAAAGACACTGTTGTACCGCCCCGAATTCATTATCGTGATCACAGGCTAGCACAGACCATCATCTATCCACCAATGGCCTACAAAGCTCTGGAAGAGAAAGTGAACAAGCTACAAACCACTGTTGAGCAGTTGAGTTTAAGGGTGAGCCGATTTGAGAAGATGGCACGGAGCATTAGCAAAGAACTGCTTGAAATGGGGACCAGAATGGAGGATGCCATCATAGAAGAAAAGTTCAAGAATGATGAACCCCAACACCAGTCCAAAAGGCCTAAATACTCCCGACACTCCCCGGATGTCGACGCCCTGCGCAGCCAACCCATGGCATACCCTCATCGGCCATACCAATCCTCCAACCAAACCACTAGTTGCCCTTACCAGAAAAAGCAACCCCGTACCTTTGCCAAACTAGATATCTCCCCCTCCATAGCCTTAGGCCGTCTGCTAAAAAAGGGGACACCTCCAACTCCTTCAGCCTCGTGCTGATCCCCCACCACCTAACTGTGACCTGTCCAAACGGTGTGCCTACCACCAAGGCCCAGGCCATGACACCGACCAGTGCATACGTCTCCGCCATGATATCCAGGACCTCATCGACCAAAACATCATTGAGCCACCACCCATTCAACCCCGTGTCACCTAAGCCCCTGGCTTACCTATTCGAATGATCCTCTTCGCTGAGGCCCATGAATGTTGAACCTGTGCCGGTGAAGTGGTGGTGTTTGGGACTCTTGCTAGAAAACCAAATGAAGATGCTCTTTAGAAAAAAAGAAATACAAAGAATAAGTGAGTCACTGTGACATTCCATTTGAGACCAAGTCGAGTCTAGTCGAGTCTGTTGTGTGTTTGTCTATTTCAAGTTTAGTCTTGTGATCGAGTCTGTCTGTCACCGAGTTGTTAATGAGTCTGTAATCCTTCTCTACTGATGGAATGAAGTCTCATTTTGCCTAATCTGATGTGCCTAGTCATAGATGCATGAATCACTAGACTGAAGTGTCACTTTTCAAATTACCATGGATATTACTCTTGTAATAATTTTTCTACGACAAAACAAAAAGAATCCTGAAAGGTTAAAATCGATTTCACGCTGACACTGATGAAGAGCTGGAATTGAATAGTCTTACTTTAAGAATTTAAAGATTCTCTTGCCTCAATCTTGAAAAGACATGCTTGGAACTGACTTGGGGCTTGCCCAACACCCTTTCCACCATTTCTACCATTTCAAAGCCTTGGGCCCAACCCAATTGATAGCCATGCAAACCTGTGCAGACTTGGTCCTTGATGGTAGCCAAACATTTCAATGAGTTTCATCTCCACTTTCAAAAAAAAAAAAAAAAAAAAAAAAGAAGAAAAGCTCGCTAGGTTGAAAACCCGAAAGGGCACCCAGGCAAAAGTTAGAGCTGAAAAAGGTGTTGATTTCTAAAATCTGACCCTAGCCAGTCAAAATGTTTGAGAAAATTTTGATAAGAGAATCATACGCTTCAAGATACATCTTAAGAACGTGCCAAGATCACATTTCAAAAGGCACGGAATGACCACAAAAAAATTCCGAGAGCGTCAATGCACATTCTGGAATTCTGAGATTGCGATTGAAAGATCTCACAAGAATCGACTACATTAAAAAGAAAAATTGACTGGCTAGGCGAAAGTGAAAAGGATCAATCCTCAAAACAAAACAAAAAGAAAAAGAAAAAGAAAAGAAAGGGAGATTGAAACTGAATCCTTTTATTCAAAGCTTCCACAAGTGGCTCAAGTTTGAACTTCTTTGACGATTGGTTTGAAAAACCCTCATACCTCAAACCCCTTATTTCAAGCCTTGCCTTGAACTACGCTCGACCTGATTCCCACTCGGGGATACGTAGGCAACCACATCGGTTCGGTCAACACCATCATAATCAAACCAATTCCTTTCAAAGCCTTGCCTTGAACTACGCTCGACCTGATTCCCACTCGGGGATACGTAGGCAACCGCATCGGTTCGGTCACCCCACCTACCCAAAAATCAACCCGCTTCTTCCCAACCATGCCCGAACTACGTTGGACCTGATCCCCACTTGGGGGTACGTAGGCAGACTTTCAAAAAAAAAAAAGAAAAAAAGAAGGATGGCTTGCTAGGTCGAAAATCCGAAAGGACGCCTAGGCAAAAATTAGGGTTAAATCCAAGGTGAGCAATAACAAAAGAGAGAAAAGAGCTTGCTAGGTCACCTCACTGGTGCCTGGGCAAAACATATGAGCATTTGAGAGATTAAAGTCACGGTCCATGCCTCAAGCCAGAAAATCACCTTCCACAATAGGGGCAAACTTCGGCTACCCGCCTCGTTTGCCTGACTTTTATTATCTACCCTTCACACAAGGGGCAAACTTCGGTCACCTACCTCGTTTGCCCAAAACCTCCAATGAACCTTCCTCCAAACTAGGGGCAAACTTCGGTCATTTACCTCGTTTGCCTACCGATCCCACTTCATGCCCTTCAAACCAGGGGCAAACTTCGTTTGCCACCCAATCCCTATACACCAATGGTAAGCCTTCAAGTCACAAACATTGTCTTGAACAGATGGAAATGGAACGTCTTTCATTCCATAAGCTAAGGCACTAATTCAAAGCACATCTTAAGAGAAGCAAAGAAATTGATTAGATCAGTAGGGAGGAATTTTCAAAAATAAGATTCACCATCAAAGTGATGCCACGTTAAGGAGAGAAGTAAACACAAAAGAGAAATGGTACATCATTTATGACAAAAGCACATCAAGTTTTGGCAAGTCGACCTTGTTTCATTTTGGTGTCAAATGTGTCGTCCTCGTGCGTCAATGTCTGTCAAGTTTTTGAGTCTGTTGTACTCTCAAATGTGTAAATCAACAGTGACTAATAAAATTTTCAAATCAAGTTATAAAGAGCATGCCAATACAAGCAGGAGTACCAAACACCATTACTGCACCAGTCAAGGCGTCAGCATGAGAAGCGTCCAAACTTGGGGAAAATTTCATCCCTTTCCAAACCTTCGAAAGTTGACCATCATCTTTCTTCGTTCATGCAACATAAGTCCATGAGTGGCTGTTGATGATCTTCATTTCTCCTAGCAACATAAGTCCATGAGTGGCTGTTGATTCATCATCTTTCCTCGTTCATGCAACATAAGTCCATGAGTGGCTGTTGATGATCTTCTTTCATCTGTGCAACATAAGTCCATGAGTGGCTGTTGACCATCATCTTTCTTCGTTCATGCAACATAAGTCCATGAGTGGCTGTTGATGATCTTCATTTCTCCTAGCAACATAAGTCCATGAGTGGCTGTTGATTCATCATCTTTCCTCGTTCATGCAACATAAGTCCATGAGTGGCTGTTGATGATCTTCTTTCATCTGTGCAACATAAGTCCATGAGTGGCTGTTGACCATCATCTTTCTTCGTTCATGCAACATAAGTCCATGAGTGGCTGTTGATGATCTTCATTTCTCCTAGCAACATAAGTCCATGAGTGGCTGTTGATTCATCATCTTTCCTCGTTCATGCAACATAAGTCCATGAGTGGCTGTTGATGATCTTCTTTCATCTGTGCAACATAAGTCCATGAGTGGCTGTTGACCATCATCTTTCTTCGTTCATGCAACATAAGTCCATGAGTGGCTGTTGATGATCTTCATTTCTCCTAGCAACATAAGTCCATGAGTGGCTGTTGATTCATCATCTTTCCTCGTTCATGCAACATAAGTCCATGAGTGGCTGTTGATGATCTTCTTTCATCTGTACAACATAAGTCCATGAGTGGCTGTTGACCATCATCTTTCTTCGTTCATGCAACATAAGTCCATGAGTGGCTGTTGATGATCTTCATTTCTCCTAGCAACATAAGTCCATGAGTGGCTGTAGATCCATCATCTTTCTTCGTTCATGCAACATAAGTCCATGAGTGGCTGTTGATGATCTTCATTTCTCCTAGCAACATAAGTCCATGAGTGGCTGTTGATTCATCATCTTTCCTCGTTCATGCAACATAAGTCCATGAGTGGCTGTTGATGATCTTCTTTCATCTGTGCAACATAAGTCCATGAGTGGCTGTTGACCATCATCTTTCTTCGTTCATGCAACATAAGTCCATGAGTGGCTGTTGATGATCTTCATTTCTCCTAGCAACATAAGTCCATGAGTGGCTGTTGATTCATCATCTTTCCTCGTTCATGCAACATAAGTCCATGAGTGGCTGTTGATGATCTTCTTTCATCTGTGCAACATAAGTCCATGAGTGGCTGTTGACCATCATCTTTCTTCGTTCATGCAACATAAGTCCATGAGTGGCTGTTGATGATCTTCATTTCTCCTAGCAACATAAGTCCATGAGTGGCTGTTGATTCATCATCTTTCCTCGTTCATGCAACATAAGTCCATGAGTGGCTGTTGATGATCTTCTTTCATCTGTGCAACATAAGTCCATGAGTGGCTGTTGACCATCATCTTTCTTCGTTCATGCAACATAAGTCCATGAGTGGCTGTTGATGATCTTCATTTCTCCTAGCAACATAAGTCCATGAGTGGCTGTTGATTCATCATCTTTCCTCGTTCATGCAACATAAGTCCATGAGTGGCTGTTGATGATCTTCATTTCTCCTAGCAACATAAGTCCATGAGTGGCTGTTGATCCATCATCTTTCTTCGTTCATGCAACATAAGTCCGTGAGTGGCTGTTGATGATCTTCCTTCGTCCAAGCAACATAAGACCATGAGTGGCTATTGATCTCTCTTTCTTCATGCAACATAAGTCCACGAATGGCTGTTGATGATCTTCCTTTCTCCTAGCAACATAAGTCCAGGAGTGGCTGTTGGTCATCCTCCTTCATTCATGCAACATAAGTCCACGAATGCCTGTTGATGATCTTCTTTTCTCCTAGCAACATAAGTCCATGAGTGGCTATTGATCTCTCTTTCTTCATGCAACATAAGTCCACGAATGGCTGTTGATGATCTTCCTTTCTCCTAGCAACATAAGTCCATGAGTGGCTGTTGGTCATCCTCCTTCATTCATGCAATATAAGTCCATAAGTTGCTATTGATTATCACCCTCCATCAGTGTCAAACCACCGCAAATCATCTCTGTCACAAATAAGAATGATACCTTCACTCCCATTTAACGGACGTATTTCCTTCTTCCTAGTAGAGTATGTTATCCTTCAGCTCCCGGAGGCCCCGACCGGCCCTCTTGGATTGAGCACCGAAAGATTTGATCAACCGTGAGAGATTCAGAGATGGATCCTGGTTCCCGATCAAGAAGAGAGATTCTCAGAGAGTCCCCTACCATCCCCTGCAGAAGATAACAGAAGTCCGGACCGATTCTCCGGCTTGTCATCATAAGGATCTGCCAACGATTGAAAACATCATCCACAGTCAAATCACCCTGATTCCCAGGGCAAGCACTATCTATTCACAATTCAAGGATCCGTGTCCACTGATCATCATGAGCTTTCTCATCTGTCCATTTTTATCACAAAATCCCTCGGTCACCTTTGGCTGTCGTCTGCTAAACAAAGCACATCTGATCTGCCTCACTCGTTTGCAAAACGCACTTCCCAAGTTTCAAAAGTTTTGCCCCCAGACCCTGAGCCTCCTAAGCCTTGGTGTCCTTATCCGAGTCATCCACCACATCACAGTCACAAATACTAACACAACACCAGCCCACTCGGAGTGGCACACCCCACAGCACCTGCTCATACCAGGGTCATAACACTAGGCATGATAGGACCCATGACACAATTCATATCACATCCATGCATTGCATATCATCCTCATAGCATAGCATCCGCATGTCTTGTTGTGCATGTGTGATTTGTTCCTTTGTGCCCTGAACTACGTCCTGGTCTGATTCCCCTTGGGATACGTAGGCAGCTCACGCAGAGCACGACCAGCACTGACCTCAGCATCTTTTTTTCATCATTGCATCTTTTGCAACGTTTTTATCCTAAATCTATAGCCTCCAAAAAGTCCTGTCTCTTCAAAACTTTGGCACTCGCTTGCGACATGCGTTGCCTCGCAAGTTCCTGCCAAAGAGGGGCAAACTGTAGACACCCCATTTTGTCGGCTATCAGATTTAGGAGACCCATAGCTTGGTGGTTCACAATGATCGTAAAAGACTCAAAAGGACTCTTGGAAGTCAGCTCTATCTCTCAGAATGCTCAAAATGACCAAAATACCCCTGAAAGCCCGAAGACTCCCAGATTTGGTCCCAAAGTTCTGAAAACATGCTATGTCGTAAGAAAAATAATAAAATGAGTTTTTAAGTAAAACTGGATGAAATCGTCAGCTCCCAGAGACCCCCGGAAGTTCCCCGAAAGTCCCCGTTGACCGGTTTGACCAAGGTTTGACCAGGTTTGACCAGAGTTTGACCAAGTTTGACCGAAATTGTCCGAATTCACCGGAATCATTAGAAAAGTATTAAAATGAGTTTTAAAAGAGAATCGCGCGAAAACGTCGGCTCCTGGGAGCTCCCGGAGGTTCCCAGAACTTCCCGGGAATCCCAGGTTTGACCAGTTTGACCAAGATTTGACTTTGGAATCGGGGCACTGAAACAATTTTCAAATATTTTTCATGGATACTAGAGGTCAATAGCTTTCCAACGGTATATCGCACATAATTCCTGGATTTAAAACGAATTTATTTTGAATTTCCGAAGGTGGAAAAGGCGATCAAATCAGCTTTTATCGCGAATACCGCAAAACTTTTCAAAGTGACCTATCCCCGAACTATTTTTTATGTAAAGTAGACTCCATTACCTTTCCAACGGTATATCACAACCTCAATTTGGAGTTCGTATGCATTTTCTGTGAATTTCGGACAAAATAGGGCCTTTTCGCGAATACCGGAACCTCTGGGGGCCTAAACGTAAATTTCTGGGCGTCTGAGGAGCAGTGCTGCCGCGGCACTGGCCCAGTGCCGCCGTGGCACTCATCCCTCGCAGAGTCCATTTTTGTAATTTTTTTGGGGGTCCAATTTGATTAATTGAAAGCCAAAACGACATAGTTTTATGTTCACAGTTGTTTGGGACCAATGGGAGTACTTCTAAAACCCCAAAACCACCCCAAATTGGCCTATTTAAACCCCCCATTGCTCTTCATTTTGGGGGGGCCAAGTGCAAAGCTTAAAAAGTTGTAGAGAAGAAGAGAGATAGAGATAGGTTTAGAAGAGAGAAAGGGAGCTTCTCCCATTGATTTTCCATAAGAAAGTGAGTTTTATTCTTGTTTTCTTCCATCATCCTTCTATATACTTCACATTCAAAGTCCACTCCAACCCTCATTCTTGAGCATTCATGAGATAGGAAGCTACTTCCATGTCCAAATGTCAAAATCTATGAGTGAAACACCAAGCTACAAGTCCAAAATCACATTGATTATCATCTATTGATTGCTATTTACTTGCTTTGATTATATATATGTTCATCTCTCCTTATCTCATTTCTTTTTCTTTTCTTTGTTTACTTACTAGTTTATCATCATCTAAGTGATGACATGAAGTTTGGGGTGAGTGAATCCTTATGGATAGTAGCTCTTGACCTCAAAAACATGTTTGATAGATGATGATCATAACCTCAATACTTCCAAGGTATTCTTGGAATGTATTGAAGGTATGCCCAAAAATAAAATAAATCTCTCCAACAATCTTGGAGGTTCTTAAATGATGAGTTTGATGTAGGTATTCTAAGTGGCTATGATCCTTATTGAGTGTTGAAAACATGCTTTCAAAACATCTATTTCAAAACCCCTCTCAATCCCTCTCATTTGGTTTCAAGAAACAAAACTTTGTTTTCTCCAAAATCTTCAAAACAATGAGTCAAAACAGTGAGTGAGTTGAGTTCAAAGATTTTTCTAGAACACAATACTCAACATATGGATACAAGGCCACTTGGAAAGTCTTCCTAACTCATTGGAGAACACCCATGAGTTTTGGTTTGACTTGGAAGTACTTGGAAATGGTCCATTTGGGTCCCAACATTCCTTCCAAACATTCTGTTTTTGCTGTCACAGCAGCTAGGTCAACTTACGACCTCTTTTCCAGAAAACTTTTCCAAAAGGGGTGGTCCTAACTTATTTTTCCCTTAAAATTCAATGTCTTAGGAAACTTTCTGTATAAAATGGGCCTCTAGATCATTCGTTTTCATTTTCTAAGATTTTCTAACATTTCAGTCGACAGTACGAACTCTGTTTCTGAGGGACCTCTATTGTTTATATAATTTCTCTCAATCTGTGATAGCTATTCAAGATTGGCCTTTTGGGTTGTGTTATAGACACAATAAGAAACATCTCCATAAAAAATCATGCATTGAAAACATTCCTAACCCCTCTTTTCAAATTCCAAAAGATCATGCTACTGTTCTGTCCACTATTCACAGCAAGTACATTTCAACTTTCATTCTTTGATTTGATGCTCATATGCATTCCAAATTAGTTCATATCTTAGGAAGTAGTTCATACTAC
Source organism: Hydrangea macrophylla (assembly GCA_033977485.1). Lineage (NCBI taxonomy): Eukaryota > Viridiplantae > Streptophyta > Magnoliopsida > Cornales > Hydrangeaceae > Hydrangea > Hydrangea macrophylla. The sequence goes on along the minus strand of CM066984.1, from coordinate 76,572,869 downwards.
ATTTGTATATATCCCATGTTTATTTAATTCATTCATTCATACACATTTTAGACTCTTAAGTCATTTTAGAAATCCATGTACACAAAACACACTACAACCTTTGCACATTTTTAGATACATACAATGCATTCATGCAAGATTTGGGGTTTTTGTAACTCTTAATCTAAGAAGATTATAAGGAATGAACTTGATCACACGTTCATGCTTCCCCTTTGATCTAATCATCCTTTCTCATCCGTCCCGGGGATTGAGAGATCTTCTTTTCTCAAAGAATAACATGCATCATACTAGCTTGTTAAGCATATTTTCATTTCTTTGTTTATTTGTTCCAAGAACAATTCATGTCCCCTTTAGATTAAGGAAACTTAATTACTCGATATGTGATTAGACGATTTTTCCTAGGTTTATTTGTGTGATCTTTCACTTTACATTGTATGATATTTGACTTAGATCTTATGAATGATATTTTATCTTTAGATTTTCCATTTTGAGTTTCTTATGTGATGTAATATACTATCATAGTATTAATTGCCGAACCATATATAGTATAAGATGATTATTTGGATGCTAATTGAGGCCCGTCGAAAGACGGGGCGAGTTGAGGGTGTTTTAGTCGCGACAAAGGCTCCTTCCTCTCTCGTACCAAAACCCCGAACCAAGTTCTTTGGTTATGAAGGGCCGGTGCCCTTTATCCATTTGGGTGAGTCAAAATTAGGTTTCTTGGTTCCTTAAAGACCAAGTGGCGACTCTGTATCTATTTTCAACAGACCTATTTTCTTTCTTTGATTCAAATCAATTTCAAAACAATCTCAAACAAGAGAAGTGGTCCGAAGCCCAGTATCCACACAATGTAATATCCATATAGAGGTGGTACAATCCCAACATGGTTACAAGGAACCCATAGTTATGTTCAACTCATTAGGGCTTAGCACAATACATAATGATGTCCTAGTTGATAGAATCTACACCTATATGAGGGATGCATGAACATGAACAAGAATAAGCTATAAATCATTCATCGATTTGGATAATTTAATCTCTGGATTTGAGTTCAATTAATCATAATTAAAACATGGTTTAAGCTTAGGGCATAGAAAGGTCATTTGGGTCATCATTTACAAAGTTTATCAAAACTGAAACAGGATTCAAGAATTTACAAAGAGCAGACCAGACTTTAAAAAATATAAAAAGCATACCTCCCATAGTTTGATCTTAATGATTTTTGGATATGATGTGCCTCTGTGAGTCTAGTTTCTAACCCAAAAAGAAAATCAAAGATCAAATGATCCAATCTCTGGGAATTGGACCAAAACCAGACATCACTCAGAATTTAACAACTCTATGTCCAGAGTTTTTGTGTTATTTTTTAAAAATAGTAAAACGAATCTAAACGACTTCAACCTTTTTAGGGAATCTTGCGAACACATTTAACTTTACAAAAAAAACTATTTGAAGTAAAAAATGGTTGATTAAGGCTCTGATCTATTCAAATCAATACTGATTTACTGTTCTGAAATTTTGGATAGAGAGTAACTAGTTTACAAATCCTAAGATCAAACCATCCTAACCACGAAATCTTGTCAAAACAAAAATTACAATGGTACATATATGAGTTGGAGATAAATTCCAACTGGTCTCATTCAATTTCAATGGATCATGATTTAATTAAAAATCTTAGATAACTGCTGGTTATTGAATTCATTGCACTAATGTTGACATCTAAGCCATGAAAATTAGCTCTTCTTAAGCCTTAATTCCTCTCTCAAGTTGATGATCCTTGAGGAATATAGACTTATTTTATTCAATTCTCCTCCCAAATTAATGATCCTTGGAGATTAAGCATGATCAATCCATGTAAACCTCGATGGAATATGGAGAGAATTCCATGAGATTTCAATTTAGAGGATCCAAATCATGAACCAAGACTTGGATCCACTAATTATGTATGGATATAACTATGATCAACCTTAACTCCCGTATAAATCACAAGATTATAGAGAATTAAAGGATCAAACTCAAGGGAATCAAATGAGATATTGAAGATCTCATGAACCCGGAGAGAAGAATCTAGACAAAGGGAGATGGAATCAAAATTTATTTGATGTTCCAAGTTAAGTTTCACTTTAGAATTTATTTGATCTTAAACCTAAAGCTTATTTAGATCCAAATCAATGAAAACAAATGAAAATTCAATCACAATCCTAGTGGTGTGTGATGAAATGAGGTAGGAAGAGACTTTTTGAAAATTATGTAAAAGATCCTAGAATTCTATGAATTGTGATTGAATTCTAGACTAACTAAATCAAGATTAGAAGATAACCTCTAGAAATCATCAGATTATTCTTTTTTCTTGGTAAAGATCTTCCAAGTCTCCAAGTTCTTCTTCAAAACTCTTGGGTTTTCTTCAAAAAAATTTCTCAATTCCTCTAAATTGTATATGTATCTCCAATATTTTTCAACTTTTAAAAATCCTCCTTCATAATGGAGATGAACATCCCCTTATATAGACCAATCTCAAGGGGTTAATTTGGTAAATTCGGGGTGAAAATCCATGTGCCATAGTATTCAATACGTATTGAAGAAAAACAGTCTGTTATAGCGGGCGGCACTCAGTGAGTTGTTTGCGGCACTCAACGAGTGTTGTTCCAGCACTTACTGGCTGCTGGTACGGTACTCATTGACTGCTGGCGCGGCACTTAGTGAGTGCGGCCGGCTTCGTCACGTGCCATTTCTAACTTCTCCCTTTTTTATAATTTTTTATTTACATATATTTACATGGATTATATATACATATATATATATATATATTTATAGAGTTAGGCTCTAGTGCGCACTGGGTAAGCGCACTGGGTGAACGCACTGGGCTTTTAAGCCTAAAAAAACCGTGGGGTGCCCCACTAACCCGCGGCCCCATCCCGCCGTCTATAGACACCCCATTTTGTCGACTATCAGATTTAGGAGACCCATAGCTTGGTTGTTCACAATGATAAAAAAAGACTCATAAGGACTCCTGGAAGTTAGTTCTATCTCTCGAAATGCTCAGAAAGTTGTACAAATGACAAAAATGCCCCTAAAAGCCCAAACACTCCCAGATTTGGACCGAAAGTCCTGAAAACATGTTGTGTCATAATGAAAGTCATAAAATGAGTTTTAAAGCAAAATCAGATGAAATCGTCAACTCCTAGAGATCTCTGGAAGTCCCGGAAGTTCCCCGAAAGTCCCCGTTGACCGATTTGATCTAGGTTTGACCAGGGTTTGATCAAATCATCCAAATTCTCCAAAAAGTTCTGAGATCATTGTAGATCATGTAAAAAGTATTAAAATGAGTTTTAAAAGAAAATCGGATGAAAACGTCAGCTCGTGGGAGCTCCCAGAGGTTCCAAGAACTTCCTGGAGATCCTAGGTTTGACCGATTTGACCTAAAAGTTGATTTTAAAACTGGAGCACCGTATCATTTTTTTAACATTTTTCATGAATACTAGATGTCAATAGCTTTCCAACGGTATATCACACATATTTTCTGGATTTACAACGAATTTATTATGAATTTCTGAAGGTGAAAAAGGCGATCAAATCAGCTTTTATCTCGAATACCGCTAAACTTTTCAAAGTGACCTATCTCTGAACTATTTTTTTAATGTAAAGTAGACTCCATTACCTTTCCAACGATATATCACACCCTCAGTTTGGAGTTCATACGCATTTTCTATGAATTTCGGACGAAATAGGGCCTTTTCGCGAATACCAGAACCTCTGGGGGCCTAAATACAAATTTTTGGGTGTCTGAGGAGCAGTGCCGCGGCGGCACTCAACCCCCGCAGAACCCATTTTTTAAATTTATTTTGGGTGTCCAAATTGAATAATTGAAGATCAAAACGATGTAGTTTTATGTTCACAGATGTTTGGGACCAATGAGAGCACTTTCTAAATCCCAAAACCACCCCAAATTGGCCTATATAAACCCCCTTTTTCTCTTCATTTTAGAGGGCCAAGTGCAAAGTTTGAGAAAGTTGTAGAGAGATAGAGATAGGTGACACGAGAATTTTCTTGTGCGCTCTTGTGCAGTACCCAAGTGTAGGTAGACGTGCAAGTAATATCTGGTAAGACCAGGTCGATCCCACAGGGAAGGTGTTGACCTATCGAATTAGACTAACCTCTACAGAAAACAAAATAAAATAACTAAGTTTGAATGATGGTGCAGAACACGAAGTTCCACAAACTAAGATTACTAATGAAAGTAATTAAAATTAACTAAACAATCTAACTAGCTAATTAAAACAGTACTTAGAATTAAGGAGTTTAACTTTAAAAAGAAAGTGTTGGGATTACACGAATCCGCAGTAACCTAGCCATCTACCATGCATTTACCTTGAAGCACAATGGAGCATATTACCTACAGTTTTCCGTATTCCTCAAAAGAAATAAAGATTCTATGGCCCTTTCATGACCGGGACCATATCATCACAGTTAAATTGAAATACACAAAAGCGGTTTAATTCAATAGTTAAGACTCGCATCCTCAATGGTGTTAGCATTGAAGATGGTTTGCAAAATGTATTGAAAGAAAATGCCTTAGGGCCTTAGTTTTAAAACTGTTTTGACAGACTGAGCATTTATTTGGGACAGAATGATAACAAGTCCTAAAACAAAAAGTCCTGGAATACTGCAGGTAACATCCTCAAGAATCCGAGAGTTCGATCGATCGACGCGCCTTCGATCGATCGAAGACCTTCATCCCTCAATCGATTGAACTAACTTCGATCGCTTGACTGTCTCTGGTTCGATCGATCGAACTGACTTCGATCGATCGAACACAGCGATTATCCTGCTGCATGGCAGAGGCTGGAGATCACTGTTTCATCGTGATCTCCCAACCTGGGACTACTCAGACATCGTCTGGAGTGTCGAGGATTGATTTTTAACGTAAGAAAACTTTAATACCATGTTTGGTTGCGAGTTATTCATGAAAACTCTAAAATCTATGGTTATATAAATATTTAGCATGCCACACTGTAAAACAAGCAATCTAACTACGTCTAACACGTGCAGAATATGAAAATAACAATATATAAATAACCTGGAACAGAAGATACTTGTATAAACTTTGAGAAATCCAATCCACAATATGAAAAACCTACAAAAAACCAAACAAACTCTCTATCTCTCCTTCTAAACTGCTAAAATGTAAAAGTGGGCGTCCCTATGGACGTCTACAAAACGCATATAAATAGAAAAACCTAAAGCACTAGGGTTAAACCCGCATTCTGCTGCGCACGCAAATGTTTCTGGAAATACCCCGTTCGATCGATCGAACGGATCTCGATCGATCGAACCCTTGATCTTTAAGCGCTTCTACTCTCTTCGAGCGATCGAACGCTCGATCGATCGAACCGTCTTAAAGCGATCGAACTCCGCTTTTCAGCTTTGACTTCTTTTGTTTGCATTCCAGCATTCCATTTATTCTGATGTTCCTCTATTCAGTCCGCACAGCAGTGATCTGCATAAACAACAGCTAAAACAATACAACTTATCATAGATTAATCATACTGTATAAAAATTAGCCATGTAATGCAAATTGCGGATAACATGGGAAATTGTGATAAAAACTAATACAATTCTTCCTTTTAGCGCGGTTGTATTTTACAAATACCCCCACTTTGCACAACCCCCAACTAGCTTATTGCTAGTCCCTAGCGATAAAGCGAAAAATAAAAATAAGCTAAAAACTCCTAAACTAATACTACCACGACTAAGAAACAAAGAAAAACTAAAAACAACCTAAACTACGATAGAGAGAAAAAAATCCTAACTCACTTTCGCAGGAATCGCGGTTGCATTTAGCGAATGCAACAAGCCGTTAAACCCCTAGGTTCCCCCTAGTGGACGAGTGTTGTCTCGTGAGGGTTTGCAGTGAATATACCCACAAAATTCCAATTTTTAGCTCAAAAAGAATTAGAATAACTTTGTAGAATTCCCCCTTCCATTAAACTGTTAATTCAACTCTACAAGAATATAATATCCTCTATCAACCCATGAAAGAGATCCACATGCTCTCCTATATCACCAAGTAAAATATACAAATGTATTACCATCATGCACCCGTGTGTGTGTGGAATTAACAACCATGCGTCCAACCCTTATTAAGAGTTGTCTAGATTATTGTACTTTGGAAACTTGCAGTTTTAGCTCAATTCTCACATTGGTCACACTCAAAAAGAACGTCTCTCAGAAACTTGCTTTACAATGATCGCACATAGTATGAAAGCTTTGAGAAGAATGATATTCTAAGTGCTAATGCTTTCATACTTTACTCTATGAAAAACGGACATTTAAGAGTGTAAAGTCTCATGAATGGAATACTACTTACTAGAGGAGCGAAATACCGTGGATAACTCAACTCACACTTTCATGTTCAAACCAATTGTTGAGAATCTTCAAGACTTTGAATTATGGCTTTTATTTAGTAGGTGGGGGTGTTGTAGAGAAGAGTGTGCTTTTTAGTATGTGATGGAATTTCCACTTCTCTTTTTATTCTTTATTCTTTTCTCCACCCAATTTCCCATTCATTTCTTATGTTCTTTTTCTCTTCTCCTTCATTCATCATTCATTTTTTTTTTTTTTTTTTTTTTTTTTTTTTTTTTTTTTTTTTTTTAACCTGGAATATCCCACAACAACTTCCTTCCATTTCACATACTTTGATAACTCATTCTCAACAAATTTATCAAACGGCTCAATGAGGTCAAGGTATAGATCAAGGATTTGGATTCTTGTGATTTCATTGGAAATATTTACTTGAGTAGGATCAGGGGTGAAATAATTCAATGAATGTAGGTGAAACTATATTAGGTAAAAGAATGGGTAAACGATGGCTTGAATCATTTTCTCAACTTTCAATTTTTAGCACTTAAGTGTTCATTGAGTTTTAATTGGTAAATCCTGAACGTTCTCCTCTAACAGGCAGTCAAAATTTTTTAACGAAGACTGAGACTTAACAACGAATTTACCAAGTATATGCAAGAAAAAACATTCGACAATGTATGCGAATCCCCTCAGAAATGAAGATCGGCTCAAAAGCTCACAAGGGGTTATTAGCTTCCACTACTTGTTCTTTTTCGCACAATATTCATTTTAACTCCATTTTCAGATTTTCTACATAGCTGCCAATTAGTGCACAAAAGTGTTGGGTACATAACAGCTTTACAGATGCAATTCATTTCAATAATACAGAAAAACCGCGTGGATTTAATCCATAAAAAGATAAGAATACTACAAATGTATCATTGTCTAATTAACAAGCAGAAAAGGTTATTCAGAGTTATTCTATCAATACTATTCAATAAAATTTTTTTCAAATTTTAACAGACTGTGTTCTCATTAAATTTAAAACATATCTAAGTGCAAAACCTGATTATTACGGGTGTATACCTATCTATTGTCTCCTACCCCCAACTGAAAACAACAAAGTCCTCAGAAGTTGATTTTCAATAAATAAAAGAGATGGGTATCACCTGTATAGCGCAAATGATGATCGCAAGCAAAGCAACCTAGCATAAAAAAGTAGAACACAATCTCCAAAACAGACAGGATCAAAAGATAACAATAATACAATAAAACCATGATCCAATCAATCGAAACCACTGGAATATGAACAAAATAAAATAAAATACAAGCAGTGATAAATACTGTCCATACAATACCATCTAACCAAATAAAACACCCAAAAACCACCAGCATATACAACCAACCAAAAATATATAAATGCCACCTCCCCGACTAAAACTAATCGACCCCAGATGGCGTATCATCGGCTATATCAGAAGGGATGTCGATAGGAGCAGGCGGCAATACAGTAGTAGTAGGAGTAGTAGATGGCTCGGAAGCAGCGGTCGAAACCGGATCAGTAGCCTCAGCAGCTGGGGTAGCAGATGGTGGATCAGTAAGTGGTGGATCCGTAGGAGTAGCAACATGTGACGGATCAGCAGCAGGCGGAGCAGATGGGGTGGCCGTGGGATGGTGAGCAGAGTGAACAGCCTGATCAACCCCTATCTGAATCAAAATGGACTCCAGTAGAGTCTGGATCTGATCCATCCGGCCCTCGAGTCTAATCCTGGCCTCTCTCTCCTCCAATAATAGCTCGCGAACTGTCGGGAGAGGCACAGAAGAAGAAGACTCTCCCTGGGCACGAGACTGCGACCGCTGTCGCAGCTCAAACTGCTGAACCGCAGCAACTGGATCATCCTCATCATCCGAATCAAGCTCCTCCACCTCGGTGGGTGTCCCTGAAGCTCCGGCCTCCGTGTCTGTACCGCCACGCCTCTTCTTCCTCCCCCGCACCCTCGCTGTCCCTTTCCCCTTGCGCTTCCTCTTCTGAGCGTCGGAGCGGCGAGCAGCCGCCTCGCTAAATCGGCGGGGAGAAGGGCGGATATCATCTCCAGGGAGCTCGAGGAACCCGGCATCGGCCATGACCCTATGAATAGCCCAAGCACCCTTCAGGTGCTTCCTGGACGAGATATAACGGGTGGGGTGGACCATAAAATCAATATATAGTCGTGGTATACAAACAGGCTGACCCGTCCCCACAGCATATAAGACTCGCGCATACCAAGTCGCGATCTTCTCTCTATAGGACGTCACTAGGAGGCAATTGCTGAGGACCAAATGAAGCATGTGGTAATCATCGGTGAGAGAGTGGTCCTCGATCAAAGCATCGCCATCCCAAGACGGAACGGCGCCTCCAGTGAGCTCCCTGATAATAGCGGATGGTGGGGTCACGGGTGCATCAGGCCGGTGGGGGCAAACATAATTAGGTACCTCTGGTACCCCCAATGCGGCGGAAACGGTCGCGGGACTGATGATGAATGAGCGACTCCGAAAGAAGGCATGATAGGTGAATGGTGTAAACGGGTCGCTGATCATAGTCGCACACGCACCTCTGATCCAGGATAGGTTGACCCTCTTGGCCAACGACAGGAGATTGAACCAGTGCGGCATCGCGCGGATCCGTGTGAGGAACCACGGGCTCTCAGTCCAGATATGCTCAATGGGGCGCTCAATCATAACCATCCGAGTCTGGAAGTACCGCTCGAACCAAACCCTATCCTCGTTATTCCGGAACCCGTGAGCGGGTACCGGATCTGGTATAGTACGATCAAGGGGCTTGGACTTATGATAGCCCGTCACTGGATTCATCTTGCAGTCCTGAAAATAAGACCACACAAGATACAGATAAGAATAGGAAGAAAAAGAAACAAAACAAACACTGCTGGAGTTCGATCGATTGAACTGAGTTCGATCGATCGAACTGGAGTAGACTTCGATCGCTTGAAAATTGTTCGATCGCTCGAACCTCTCCCCTTCGATCGCTCGAAACCAGTTCGAGCGATCGAACACAGCGTTGTCCAGTAATCGCAGAAACGAAAAGAAAACCTAGGTTACACTAATCAAAAGACAATCCTAAGACCAAGGGGACACCCCCTTGGGATTTTCTAACACAACCAGAAAGAAAAGAAAAACACAAATGAGTGGGGCCTACCTCGGTGAATAACCCGCTGTGGGGATGGAGAGATGATGAGATGAAGATGAGGGGGATCAGAGGATTGATCAGGGCTCCCTGTTGGGATGCCAGAAACTAAAATCTGCCGAGTCGCCCTCTCCCTGTCTTCGAGCGATTGAGGGTGAGGAGGAAGGAAATGAAGAAATGTCCTGAAGACGCCTCGTTTAAATGCCTCGTTCGATCGATCGAACTATGTTCGATCGATCGAACATAAATCCTTCAATCGATTGAACATAAACTACAAGCGCTTGAACATTCAGGTTTCGATCGATCGAACTGAGTTCGATCGATCGAACACAAAAATTCCAGAATTCAATGGGATATGAACTACATCACCCCCAACTATCATAAACACATCTGGACATGCAGATAGACTGAAATAACAGGTGAAAAACAAGCATGTATGACAGAAATTCCTCCCCAGAATAGAAAATCGCAATTTATATATAAAAAAAAAAACTTTATTATTGCATCCAAATTGCACCATTATCATCCCCAACTGTGGTTAAAACCTTATTGAACTAGAAAACCAAAACTAAGACTAAAACTAAAACTGAAAACAAATTGTCAAGGATTACATTCCAGTTGCTAAACAAGAATTGAAATTGAACAGAAACAACTGAAATGTAGCACTAGTCTTCGAGTATAAAAATTTCCTCTTCCACGATCTCTTCATAATCCGCCGAATCTTCAGACGTGAAGTCCAAACTCGATGATTCCCTTTCCCAGAACAATCGAAACGCAGCAAGGACATCATCAACCAAGTCTGGAGTCTCCAAGGAATGGCAAGCCCATGCAAGAGGTGATCCGGATGGAGACAAGGATAACGGAGTGTGATTGCGCAATGGACCCTCCTCTTGCGGCGGAGTGAGTGGGGGCCTTATGTAGGGCCCAAGACCATGAATCAGTTGATGTGGAAGGAATACCGGGATGCCATTTAGGAACATAGTGACAATCCTGGACAAAAGACACACACTGAAATTAAAACAACAGAACACAAGAAACACAAATTATCACAAAAAGAAAATCAAAGAAAAGAAACAAGAATTACAAAGAAATGTGACAAGTTCCAACCTCACTATTGGCATTGGTTCCCAAAGTGCACTAGCTGGTAAGGGGCATTGGAGCCTGAATAGCAAGTAGCTCAGGTGCACGTAGCGGTATGGGACCAACTCAAGTATGAGGAAATCGTCCACGAAAACAAAAACAGCATTGTGGCGTTCTGGGACGACATCCTGAAGGACATGATCCTCCCATGGCTCCCACATGTCATCGTTTTCCCACTGCGCCATGAGTGCGTCATCCACCATGCGTCCCATGTACAGGTCATCATCCTCCTCCACATCATCATCATCCTGAAATCCCATATTTTCGTATGGGTTGATATCCAGGAGGGCTGGTGGATATGGAATGTACCCTTGAGCAGCATCAATAAGAGAGTGAGCTTCAGGGTCCTGATGAAGCAAGGGGCAAGGTATGAGTTCGCCCTCAATCCAGGTGCCACAGCGACATTCTGAATCCGCCCAAGAACCGACAGAGTGAACATCATCACCTCGCATCTACGCACCTGCAACAGAGTGGTTTAAGGAATAATGGATTAGAACTAAATCACAAACACGAAATAAAGAACGAACACCTAAAAGAAACAAAAGAGAGAGAAACTAAAATGCAAGGAAAGAAAAAGGAATACAACAACAATGTGGAATTCCACTTTGGATTTTTAATCATGAGAATAGCTGGGCTCATCCAGCTGGATGTGCTCGACTTCAGAGTGGAAGTTCTCCAAGAACGGCTTTAATCTTTGGCCATTGACCTTGAAACAATCATCGTTCTTGGGATTAACAATCTCAACCGCCCCATGTGGAAAAACAGTTTTTACGATGAACGGGCCTGTCCACCGGGAACGGAGTTTTCCTGGGAAAAGATGGAGGCGAGAGTCATACAGCAACACTTTCTGCCCCGGCTCAAATGATTTACGAAAAATCGTACGATCGTGTCGAGCCTTCAACTTTTCCTTATGCAACTTTGCAGAGTCATACGCATCCCGTCGTATTTCCTCTAGCTCTGCAAGTTGGAGCTTGCGTAGCTGACCTCCCTCTTGAATATCAAAGTTCAATGAGCGTGTCGCCCAATAAGCTTTATGTTCAATTTCAACAGGAAGGTGGCAAGCTTTCCCGTAAACTAGTCTATACGGGGACATACCAAGATTCGTCTTATAGGCAGTGCGGTATGCCCATAACGCGTCAGTCAATTTGTATGCCCAGTCTTTTCGATTGGAACTAACCGTTTTCTCGAGAATATGCTTGATTTCTCGGTTAGCCAATTCTGCTTGCCCATTAGACTGTGGATGATAGGCAAGAGCGATTTTATGATGAACTCCGTATTTCTTGAGAAGTGACTCCAAAGGCCTATTGCAGAAATGCTTGCCTTGGTCACTTAGTAAAGCTTTCGGAGTACCAAAACGAGACAAAATATGCTCTCTTAGAAATGACATGACCGTTCTGTGGTCATTTCGTCTCGTTGGTATCGCTTCTACCCATTTGGATACATACTCCACAGCAAGGAGTATGTACTCACAGTTATTCGACTTGGGAAATGGGCCCATAAAATCTATGCCCCAACAATCGAATATCTCAATTGTGATGATAGGGGTTAAAGGCATAGAATTCCTTTTAGAAATGGTTCCAAGCTTTTGACAGCGTTGGCATGTCTTGCAAAAGGAAAAAGCATCTTTGAAGACTGTAGGCCAGTAAAAACCGCTTTGCAACACTTTTTGTGCGGTCTTCTGTGACGCAAAATGGCCACCGCATGCCTCAGAATGGCATGACGCTAATATGACGGTTATATCCTCGTTGGGTACGCAACGCCTGATGACCTGATCAGCACAGTATTTGAAAAGGTATGGGTCATCGAAGAAAAAATGGCGTGCGAACGAGAGGAACCGTTTTCTGTCCTGGCTCGACCAATGAGTCGGTGTCTCACCCGTGACGAGGTAGTTTACCACATCAGCATACCAAGGCAGACTACTTACTGCCAGTAGCTGTTCATCTGGGAACTCATCTTTAATGGATTGGGATTCAGTGTTATCGGTAAAAGTCAACCGGGATAAATGATCCGCAACCACATTCTCTACTCCTTTCTTATCTTTGATTGTTAAATCAAACTCTTGGAGTAAGAGTATCCAACGAATAAGCCGTTGTTTAGCGTCTTTCTTTGACAAAAGATACTTGAGGGCCGAATGATCTGTAAAACAGACGATTGGCGACCCTATCAGGTAAGACCTAAACTTGTCCAGAGCGAATACTACAGCCAGCAGCTCCTTCTCGGTGGTAGTGTAATTCATTTGAGCGTCATTTAAGGTTCGGCTGGCGTAGTATATCACATGTGGCTTATTGTCCTTTCTCTGGCCTAGGACTGCACCAATGGCGTAATCACTAGCATCGCACATTAATTCAAAAGGCAAACTCCAGTCGGGTGCCTGTATTATAGGTGCGAAGGTGAGGAGATCTTTTATCTCCTCAAAGGACTTTTGGCAACTCTCTGACCACTCGAAAGGTGTATCTTTGACAAGAAGTTGACAAAGGGGTCGAGAGATTGCACTGAAATTCTGGATAAATCGACGATAAAAACCTGCGTGCCCTAGGAATGAACGAATGTCTCGCACTGTACGGGGGACAGGTAGATTTGAGATTATGTCGATCTTAGCCTTATCCACTTGGATTCCTTCATCGGATATGATGTGGCCTAGAACTATACCCTTGGTCACCATAAAGTGACACTTCTCCCAATTCAAGACTAGGTGTTTGTCCTCACACCTCATTAAAACCTGTTCGAGATTGCTGAGGCAATCCTCGAAGCTATGGCCGAATACTGAAAAGTCATCCATGAAAACTTCAAGGATGTTTTCGACCATGTCACTAAAGATGCTTAGCATGCACCGCTGAAAGGTAGCCGGTGCATTACATAAGCCAAATGGCATTCGTCGGTAGGCGAAAGTACCGAATGGACACGTGAACGTGGTTTTCTCCTGATCTTCAGGAGCAATCTCAATTTGATTATACCCACTGTATCCATCCAAGAAGCAGTAATACTTATGACCCGCCACCCGTTCTAGCATTTGGTCCATGAATGGCAAAGGAAAATGATCCTTTCGGGTCACAGTATTTAGCTTCCTGTAGTCAATGCACATCCTCCATCCAGTGGGGACACGTGTCGGTACTAATTCACCCTCTTTGTTTGGAATGACCGTTATGCCCGCTTTCTTTGGAACTACTTGGGTAGGACTAACCCAAGGACTGTCAGATATCGGATATATCATCCCAACATCAAGTAGTTTAAGCACTTCCTTTTTAACTACTTCTTGCATGTTGGGGTTCAGACGCCTTTGCATTTGCCTTGAGGGTTTGGCGTCTTCCTCCAGATATATCTTATGTGTGCATATGGATGGGCTTATGCCTTTGAGGTCAGCAATTGTCCATCCCATAGCGTCCTTATGCTTGGTAAGCATTTCCACTAGCTTACTTTCCTGTTCATGAGTTAAAATAGATGAAATGATCACAGGATAAGTTTTTCCAGTCCCTAGGAATGCGTATTTTAGCTCTTTGGGGAGCTCCTTCAATTCTAATTCCGGGAACTGGAAACTAGAGGGCATTACCAACTTGGTTTTCGGAGGCAGTTGTTCATAAGGCTGTATCCACATGCAATCAGCTCTATCCTCCTCTTTCGTATCCATCATAAGACACGTCTGATTCAAGTCAGCATCCAATGGGGTGGACTCTGCAGGCTGATAAATATCGCCAAATTGAGTCATCACAACTTCCAAAGGATCTTTATAGTCGACCAAGTCAACTTCATCTTCAATAACTGTGTCTATATAATGGATTTCTTCCTCATCATCGTATTCTTCAGGTCGGGGATTAGAGAAGATCTTGATATTCAACGTCATGTTCCCGAATACGATAGTCATGATACCAGTTCTAATCTTGATTGTGGCATCAATGGTGTTGAGGAATGGACGTCCAAAAATAACCGGGATATGTGCACCAGGATTAGACACAGGTTCTGTGTCCAATATCACGAAATCAACCGGAAATACGAAAGTGTCTATTTGGACAAGGACGTCCTCCAATACCCCTCTAGGGTACTTTACAGATCTGTCTGCCAATTGCAAAGCAACTCGGGTGGGTTTGAGTTCACCCAACCCTAGCTGTTTATAGACTGAGTATGGCAGCAGGTTCACGCTTGCTCCTAAATCGAGGAGTGCGTTGTCTATCTTTTGATTCCCAATTCTACATGAGACCGTAGGTGTACCGGGATCTTTGAGTTTTGGGGGCAACTCATTTTGAATGATCGCACTGGCTTGACATGCGACATAAGCATGTTTCTTCACGCTTTGCCTCCTCTTGACCGTGCATAGATCTTTAAGATACTTAGCATAGGCCGGCACTTGCTTGATAGCATCTAGGAGTGGAAGGTTAATCTTAACTTGCTTAAACAGTTCCAAAAACTCCTGATTCTTCGTCTCATTCTTGGGTTTCTTCAACCGTTGAGGATAAGGTGCAGGGAAGGGGCATTTTGGTGATTCCTCCTTAACAGACTCCTTCCCAGGCCTTCGCTCAACTTCTTCCTCTACTCCAGGAGCTGCAATGTTTGCCTTGATAGGATCGTCATTGGTAGACTGCTCCTCCTCTTGAATCGATGGTAGCTCAACATCCTTATCCACCACTTCCTCCTCATCGTACACTTCAGGAGTGGACAGAGGCAAGCCTTTCTCTATGATTTTTCCACTTCTCAGTGTAGTCACAGCTTTAGCATGCTCTTGATTGTTAGGACCATTGTTATGTCCCTTGGGGTTCTGAAGTGGTTGAGCAGGGAATGTTCCTCCTGAGCCCTCTTGCCGTGCATCTATCCTCTCTAGTGTAGCAGACATTCTACTCATCATTTGGATGAGTTGCTGCGTTAGATTAGCATTAGCAAGTGGCTCCTCCTCTTGTACCTTCTTGTGCGGGGGCACATAGGCATTGGTTTGGGGCGCATTAGAGGGTTGAGCTTGATTGTAATTGTTAGTTCTGTTTTGATTGTAATGCTGGGCTGGCCTATTGTTTTGCCCTTGATATTGATTATTGTTGTAGGGCTGCTGTTGATATTGATTTTGGGCCCCAGCATTATTTCTCCAATCAAAACCGGGGTGATTCCATCTATTGTTATTTTGAAAATTATTATTGGAATTCCCCGCCCCTCGAAAACCTTGCATGGCATTCATCTCTATAGGGGCTTGCTCTTGAAAATGTGGCACATTAGGACAATATTGAGTTGGATGTCCCAACATGTTGCATGTGCCACATGGTTCTTCAGGCAAGACTTGCCTAGAGCTCTCTCCTTTCATACTTAACTCCTCTACCTTCTTTGCCAGCTCTGCATACTTAGTCATGAGGTGATCTTCATTGGTTAGCTGGTATAAGCTTTTTTCCTCTACACAGGATATCTGTGAGCGTGAGATATTGTCAGAATTTGACCATTCATGAGCGTATTCAGCTAACCATTCGAAATGGGCTTCGGCCTCTTCAGTGTTTTTACGCAGAAATGGTCCCGAGCTCATCGTTTCCACCAACTTCTTTGTTTCACCATTCAATCCCCGATAAAAGAAGCTGATCGTTCGCCATTTTTCAAACCCATGATGTGGGCACGAAAGAAGCAAATCTTTGAAACGCTCCCACGCTTCTGTGAAGGTTTCATTGCTCTTTTGTTTATAGGAATTGATTTGACGCTGAAGGTCTGTGGTCATGCGAGTAGGATAGAATTTCTTCAAAAATGCGGTGCGCATCGCATGCCAGGTGAAAATTGAATTAGGTTTTAGGGAGTGGAGCCACGCCTTCGCTTTATCTTTCAACGTGAAGGGGAATAGCATTAAATGCGCCACCTCCCTGGGACAAGTTTGCGAGAATGTTTTGCAAACATCCTCGAAATCGGTGACATGTAAATACGCCTTCTCGCTTTCCATCCCATGAAAAGTGGGAAGCAGTTGAATCATCCCATTGCGAAACTGGAATTCGCCATTGTGCGGTGGGATTTGAATGCAAGAGGGCGTAGGTGCATGTTCTGGTTGCATGAGATCGCAAAGAGGACGGAGTGCCTCATCGATTGGTACCAAAACATTGTCACCGTTTTCACTCTGATGATCATCCATTGATGCAGTTGGAGTGGCTATGGGGTTGATGGAGCTTTCAGAGTCAGACAGATAGAAAGGATTTCCAAAAATTCCTTCAATGGAATTCTCGGACATGAACTGAGAGGGTCCCTAGGGTGAGAACTTACCCAAAAGAACTGAAAAGAAGAGAAAAATAAAAATAGAAAGAGATGAAGAGAGACTGAGGTAATCTAAGGAATTGATCGTCGCCTTCCCCGGCAACGGCGCCAAAAACTTGACACGAGAATTTTCTTGTGCGCTCTTGTGCAGTACCCAAGTGTAGGTAGACGTGCAAGTAATATCTGGTAAGACCAGGTCGATCCCACAGGGAAGGTGTTGACCTATCGAATTAGACTAACCTCTACAGAAAACAAAATAAAATAACTAAGTTTGAATGATGGTGCAGAACACGAAGTTCCACAAACTAAGATTACTAATGAAAGTAATTAAAATTAACTAAACAATCTAACTAGCTAATTAAAACAGTACTTAGAATTAAGGAGTTTAACTTTAAAAATAAAGTGTTGGGATTACACGAATCCGCAGTAACCTAGCCATCTACCATGCATTTACCTTGAAGCACAATGGAGCATATTACCTACAGTTTTCCGTATTCCTCAAAAGAAATAAAGATTCTATGGCCCTTTCATGACCGGGACCATATCATCACAGTTAAATTGAAATACACAAAAGCGGTTTAATTCAATAGTTAAGACTCGCATCCTCAATGGTGTTAGCATTGAAGATGGTTTGCAAAATGTATTGAAAGAAAATGCCTTAGGGCCTTAGTTTTAAAACTGTTTTGACAGACTGAGCATTTATTTGGGACAGAATGATAACAAGTCCTAAAACAAAAAGTCCTGGAATACTGCAGGTAACATCCTCAAGAATCCGAGAGTTCGATCGATCGACGCGCCTTCGATCGATCGAAGACCTTCATCCCTCAATCGATTGAACTAACTTCGATCGCTTGACTGTCTCTGGTTCGATCGATCGAACTGACTTCGATCGATCGAACACAGCGATTATCCTGCTGCATGGCAGAGGCTGGAGATCACTGTTTCATCGTGATCTCCCAACCTGGGACTACTCAGACATCGTCTGGAGTGTCGAGGATTGATTTTTAACGTAAGAAAACTTTAATACCATGTTTGGTTGCGAGTTATTCATGAAAACTCTAAAATCTATGGTTATATAAATATTTAGCATGCCACACTGTAAAACAAGCAATCTAACTACGTCTAACACGTGCAGAATATGAAAATAACAATATATAAATAACCTGGAACAGAAGATACTTGTATAAACTTTGAGAAATCCAATCCACAATATGAAAAACCTACAAAAAACCAAACAAACTCTCTATCTCTCCTTCTAAACTGCTAAAATGTAAAAGTGGGCGTCCCTATGGACGTCTACAAAACGCATATAAATAGAAAAACCTAAAGCACTAGGGTTAAACCCGCATTCTGCTGCGCACGCAAATGTTTCTGGAAATACCCCGTTCGATCGATCGAACGGATCTCGATCGATCGAACCCTTGATCTTTAAGCGCTTCTACTCTCTTCGAGCGATCGAACGCTCGATCGATCGAACCATCTTAAAGCGATCGAACTCCGCTTTTCAGCTTTGACTTCTTTTGTTTGCATTCCAGCATTCCATTTATTCTGATGTTCCTCTATTCAGTCCGCACAGCAGTGATCTACATAAACAACAGCTAAAACAATACAACTTATCATAGATTAATCATACTGTATAAAAATTAGCCATGTAATGCAAATTGCGGATAACATGGGAAATTGTGATAAAAACTAATACAATTCTTCCTTTTAGCGCGGTTGTATTTTACCAATACCCCCACTTTGCAATAGGTTTAGAAGAGAGAAAAGGAGCTTCTCCCACTGATTTTCTATAAGAAAGTGAGTTCTAATCTTGTTTTCTTTCATTATCTCTCATATACTTCACATTCAAATACCCCCCCGCCCCCCCCCCCCCCCCCCCCCCCACACCCCACAATCACCATTATTGAGTTAGGAAACTACTGCCATGTCCAAATGTCAATATCTATGAGTGAAACACCAAGCTACAAGTCCAATATCACATTGATTATCATCTATTAATTGCTATTTACTTGCTTGTTTATATAAATGTTCATCTCTCCTTACCTCATTTCTTTTTTATTTTTCTTTATTTACTTACTAGTTCATCATCATCTAGATGATGACATGGTGTTTGAGGTGAGTGAATCCTTATGGATAGTAGCTCTTGACCTCAAAAACATGTTTGGTAGATGATGATTCCAACTTCAATACTTCCAAAGTATTCTTGAAGTTATGCTTAAATGGAAACAATGCTCTCCAACAATCTTGGAGGTTCTTGATATGAGTTCAATATTGATATTTCAAGTGGTCATAACTTGCATTTAAATGCTGAAAATATACTCTCAAAACCTCTATTTCAAAACCCCCTCATAAACCCCTCTTTTTGATTTTAAGAAATAAAACCCTTGTTTTCTCAAGAAATCTTCAAAACAGTGAATGATCTGAGTTCAAAGATTTCTCTAGAACTCAATACTCAATGTATGAATGCAAGACCACTTGGAAAGTCTTCCTAACTCATTATAGAACACCCATGATTTTTGTATTGGCTTGAAAATGCTTGGAAGGATTCCATTTTGGTCCAATCATTCTCTCCAGGTATTCTGTCTTTACTGTCATAGCAGCTTGGTTGACTTTTAACTTGTTTTACAGAAAACTTTTCCAAAAAGAGTAGTCCCAACCCATTTTCCCCTTGAACTTCAGTGTCTTAGGGAACTTTTTGTATAATATGGGCCTCCAAATATTTTGTTTCCATTTTCTAAGATTTTTCAACATTTCAGACTACAGTACAGACTCTGTTTCTGAGTAACCTCTATTGTTTATATGATTTCTCTCAATCTGTAATAGTTATTAAAGATTGGCTTTTTGATATGTGTTCTAGACATAATGAGGATGATCTCAATAAAAAATTATGCATTGAAAACATTTATAACCCCACTTTTAAATTTCTACAAGATCAACTCACTGTTCTGTCCACTATTCACAGCAAGTATACTTTTACTTTCATTCTTTGATTTGATACTTTCTTACACTCCAAATTAGTTCATATCTTAGGAAGTAGTCCATACTACATTTGTACATATCCTATGATGTTTTCCTTCATGCATTCATGCATATTTTAGACTTCTGAGTCACTTTAGAAAGTCCGTGTACACAAACACACTACAACCTCTGCACATTCTAGGATCATACATTGCATCCATGCAAGATTTGGGGCTTTTGTGACTCCTAATCTAAGAAGATTATAAGGAATGAGTTGGATCATACATCCATGTTTACCCTCGATCTAATCATCCTTTCTCATCTGTCGCGGGGATTGAGAAATCTTCTTTTTCAAGAATAAACATGCATCATACTAGCTTGCTAAGCATGCTTTTTGATTTCTTTAATTATTTGTTTCAAGAACAATTCATGTCCCTTTTTTAGGAAAACTTGATTACCTGATATGTGATTAGACGATTTTTCTTAGGTTTGTTTGTGTGATCTTTCACCTTTACATTGTGTGATATTTGGCTTAGATCTTATGAATGACATCTTATCTTTCGATCTTCCATTTCAATATTCTTATGTGATGTAATATACTATCATAGTATTAATTGTCGAACCAAACATAGTATAAGATGATTATTTGGATGCTAATTCAGGCCCGTCGAGAGACGGGGCAAGTTGAGGGTGTTTTCGTCGTGGCAAAGGCTCCTTTCTTTCTCGTACCAAAACCCCGAACCAAGTTCTTTGGTTATGAAGGGCCGGTGCCCTTTATCCATTTGGGTGAGTCAAATTGGGTTTCTTGGTTCCCTAAATACCAAGTGGCGACTCTGTATCTATTTTCAACAGACCTCTTGCTTTTCGTTCTTTCTTTCAAAACAATTTCAAACAAGAGGTGGAATTTCACGTGTCCACACCGTCCCGCTGACTCGTGATTTTTTTAGGCTTAAAAACCCAGTGTGTTCACCAAGTTTGCTTATCCAGTGTGCACTGGAGCCAGACGGTATATTTATATATTTATTTATATCTTTTTGTTTTCTTTTCTTTTAAAATTCCTTTTCTTTCTTTTTTATTTTCTTTTCAAATGGTGTTCTATATTTTATATCAAATCAAATTTTCCAAACTTTTTTTTTCTTATACGTGTTTTATACTTGAAAATTTCCCCGAACACTCGGTTTTTCTTTTAAAAATTTTGATCGAGACTGAAGAACCTTCCGAAGAGCTTGAATCATTTAGAAAGAAATCTCCGAATTCCGTCGGACATTGTCGTCATCGCTTTAGAGGTAATCATCCCCTGAATTTGACGGTCGGTCAAAATTAGGGTGTCTACACCTGTTTGAAAGCAGCAATCCAGTCGACTGGTCATTAGTATGGTCGACTAAAAATTCAAGATACAGAGAGCCTAAAATATCAGCAGCTCATCTAGTCGACTGTGTCGAGGGACCTAGTTAACTGTGGTGCCAATTTCTCAGTCGACTGAAGCAAAAATTCCCATTTTGAAAATACAATCAAGTCGAATGTGATCATTCACCTAGTCGACTCACGGAAGCACCTTTTGTCCAAATATCATTAATATCAATCCATGGGAACTGTGTTTTTCCTATTATTGAATGTCTGGTCTACTCTTTTTAATTCCTGGAATTCTGTTATAGATTTGATAGACTTTGTAAATGGTGATCCAAATGACTTTTCTATGACTTAAGACTTAAACTATGCTTTTAAAAAAAGTTAATTAAACTTAAATTCAGAGGCTAAATGATCAAAATCAATGAATGATTCTCACTTTATCCATATTCATGCATTCATTACCATCACATGTGTATTGATTCTTGTAATATAGGACATTGTTTGTATTGTGATTAGTCATAATTGGTTGAGCCTAGTCGTGGATTCCTTTTAATCATGTTGAGATTGTATCATCTTTATATGAACATTACATTGGCTCCTAGTTGAGACTTGTATATCTATAGAGGTGTCGTGATTTCAACAAATTGGAATGAATTTATGATTCTGTCAAGTTTCTCCATGTTTGTTAGATTTAAGCTAGGAGTTTGGTATGATATTTAGGATTTGATATTATATTGTGTTCAAAGCATGTGGACTAACCTTTGTTTTATAGCGCTATTATGGTATAACTCCTTGAACTACCCTTTGTTTTTATTTTATTTGATTTTATTGATTTTCAACCCTATGCGCGATACCATAGATTAAGGTTTGCCTTATATGTATATATGTGTTAGAGACTCTTTTTTTTGGGTTTTCTATTTTTCGTATGCATTGTACGTTTTCTTTCGCAGCTGGATCCTAGGTAAGTTCTCTTGTTCTCTATTGAATATCATTCGCTTGCTAGATGAATCTACTTGGTTTTGTATGCCTTTTATCGTTAGCAATCTTGCACCCTTTCAACATGCTTGTGGAATGTATATTTATATCTTTGTATTAGTTAAGGGCATGCTTAGATTAATAATTCAATTAAAAAGAATGTTGAGTAGAGGCCTATCACGAGATATGATGAGAGGGGGTGTTTTAGTCCGTCGGGCTCCTTCCCCTCTCATTCCATAACCCCCAGACCTAGAAATCTCTGGTTTTCAAAAGATCAGTTTGCTTTTAAAATGGTTTCTTAATTTTCCTTTAAAAATTAAGTGGCGATTCGTATTTTGAAATTTGAAAAGTTAAAACGTGGCTCTCATCCTATCTCGTTTATCACGAGATAGGATGAGAGGGGGTGTTTTAGTTCACCGGGCTCCTTTCCTTCTCATTCCATAATTCCCAGACCTAGAAATCTCTCGTTTCCAAAAGATCAATTTTCTTTTAAAATGATTTTTTAATTTTCCTTTAAAAATTAAGTGGCAACTCATATTTTGAATTTGAAAAGTTAAAACGTGGCTATCCTGCGATATCCACAATCTGGCAATTCTGCTAGGGATCGAACCCATAATCTCTGGTTTTGCAGACCAGAATTTCTGATTTTGGGTTCACTCGAGGATTAGACTTGAAAGTATCCTTTTAATCAAATTAATTAATTTTTGTGTGCCTATTGCATTGTACTTGCATGTCTCGCCAGTCGAATGCACGAAACTATGACCTTGGAGGCTCGGGGCAACTCGGTCGATCAAGTTATCATGGGACTGTGTGACCACCCTTGATCTTGTACCATGTGTTGGTATATGAAGCATCCTATCGGATGTGTGTCAAGGGTCCCTAATTTGACCAAAACCTGGCCTTTGCATGATAGCTTCTATAGAACCTTTTAATCTAGGGAATCAATATTTGATGAGGATTCGTCTATCTAGCATACGCCCGTTGTACCCCTTTTGATCTCAGTCCTACCACTATTTTCTAAGCTATAGGAGTTCTACTTCCCACTTCTTACTTCTTCCCAAAAGGAGACCCCTCTATGCCTGATGTCTGTGATGACTACATTTTATCCACTCTCATGGGGGGCACAATCAAGAAATGGACGGGGAGGCTCTATAGGAAAGATTTGACCATGGACTACCTAGGTTTGTACTAGGCAATTTGTAAATATCTTTTCTTTAGTAGTCATCTGAAATGGATGAATACGTGGAAAGCTAGGGTTATTTTTGTTGTGGGGACCAACCGTCTTGCCTGTCTCTCCCTTTGCTTTATCGAATATCTTAGAGAGCCCGCCTTTACCTTGGTTTCTAATTAAACCTTGATGAGTGCTTGGGAAGTCCAATGTGTTTGCATGTTAGCCCATGTCCCCGTATTGCACAATGATCTTGTAGAGAATGTTGAGAGGAAAGAAGCCTTTAGTGAGGCTTCCATGAATGGGTCTGAGGGGCAAACCAAAAAGAGACAGAGGACTGGATTTCTGGTGTCTCTACCTAAAGCTAGGGGAAAGAAACCATTGGAGAGGGTAGAGGGCACTGTGGAGATTATTTTGGCCTAGTTGAATCGAGAGACAAGAGACCCACGCTATGGGCAGGAAAAATTGTTGAGGGGTGTAAGAGCTATTGCTGAAAAACTGAACATCCAACTTTTCGAGTCCGAGGAAGAGGAGGATGAAGAGCCAGATGATGAGGAGCAGCCAGAGGAGACAATAGCTGATATATATGCTGCGGGTAGAGTCGAGGTTGTTGGGTCTTCACAAGGATGGTGACCTCCCACCGCTAGACGTACTGGCCGAGCACCTGATGTTCCTACTGTGATAGAGTCATCTGAGGAGGAGGCTACTGACTAGGCGACATCTTCTTTATCCTATTTCTTCACCCTCTTTGTTATTATCTCACTTTTGTTTTGGATATATTTTCATTTTAGATGATGGGTGTATTTTTGGATAGTTGGTGGTGATGGATTGATTTTTGTGGACTTGTAATTATGGTATGTTTATTTGAGTTTTTCTTTTGCTTTTTTTATTTATGTGATTAGTGGCCTGTTATTTTAAGAATGATATATTGCGTGTGGTGGAGCTATTTTTTCCATTGTCTAGAATTTTTCTTTGAATCTTAGCTTAAAATTGAAAAAATTACAGGCTAAACCCCGATTTCATGCGCATTCCAGGTAATATCCTTCATTTCCTTCAATTTTTCGGTCTTTTACATTGAGGACAATGCAATAATAAGTCGGGGGGAGGGGATAGATAAATTTAAACAAAACAAAACAAAATTTTGAACTTACTTTGAATTTTATACTTTGGTGAAATCTTGAAAATTAAAAAGAAAGAAATATGTAAGCATGATATTGTATGTGTTTAGGCATTCTCCATCTTTGCAATACGAGTGCGTTATATTCATAATGTTTCTTTTTAGGCCTGTAGCACACATTACATGTTGTATTCAGTTTGGTTATCATTTGAATTATTGAATATATTCGGTTTATTAAACTTAAAATAATTTAAAGCATGATGGACAACTATATGTTAGAGTAGAAACTGCTTGTTATAAGTAACCTAGAGTAATTTAGAGACATGCGATCAAGGCTAATAATCCGATGTGAGTTCTTGCGCTATTTGTTTCTTTCGAAAGGGTTACTTTTACATCCATTCGATTTTTTTCGAACTACGGCTCATTGTTGAGCCTTATTATTTCTTCATATTGATAGATCACTAGAGGAGAATGTTTAGGACTTACCAACACTTAAAATTCTTATACTACCTAAATGGATAAATTTTGTTGCTGAAAGTATGAAATAGGCCACACTTTTGGATCTATTAGTGTTATTCGCCCTTATAATATATTTTCTTATGATCATCACTCTATATAAAAAAAGATAAAAAGATGAGAAGCGACGTTCTATTCCCTCAATCATTGAACTTGTTCTTGTTTTTGTTTTGCACTGTGAGCATAGTTTGCATTGTTTAATTATTCCAGCATGTAACTTGAAATTGGAATTGTTAATGGTGATATGGGTGAGAAGAAGAAGAAAAAATACACTGTGAAAAGAAAAGCAAAAAAAAAAAAATAGAGGAGAGAAGTATTGGAGAAGTTGAAAAAAAGGAAAAAAAAAAAGAATAAATAGAAGAAGGAAGTACGAATTACATGCTTGTCGATTGTTCTTTTGTCTCTGTCGTCTCCAATCTCCATCTCTAATCCTAAATAAAGACCTATGGATTTTGAGTAACCAGGTTTTGAAATAAAAATAGAAAAAGGGTTTTCTGCGGTAAGTCGCTCTTCTAGTGTGAAGTGTTCCATTCATGAGGCTATTACACTTGAATATTTCCCTTTTTTTTTGATATATGAGGCACTTGTGTTGTTTTGCATTTACTCTATGTAAGCCTTTGTATCATGAGAAAAAAATATAATACACCTGATTTGGAATGAATTTATCTTGAGAGTGTATTTTCGGTGAGACTTGAGTCGAGGTCGTATGTTTAAAGATTGCTATAGGGAACAAGAACTTGAAGTTGATACTGAACATAATTGTTGTCCATTCACACACTCACACATGATATTTAGTGAAAAGGATATATTCTAATGATTTCTATGATAGACGAACTGCGTGGAGATACATTTTGTGTTGCTAAGGTATGGAAAGGATGTTGCGAATTATTTCTTATTTGTGTGCTTGGTATTTGAGGATGGATAGGTATATATAATTATCATGTAAGAATTTTGTGGGTAGATTCTCTGCAAACCGTCACGAGACAACACTCGTCCGCTAGGGGGAACTCAGGGGTTTAACGACTTGTTGCATACGCTAAATGCAATCACGATTCCTGAGAAAGTGAGTTAGGCTTTATTTTATTTGCATTTTCTATTTTTTTTTTTATAGATTTTTAGGATAATTTTCTCTTTGCACTAGTTCATTTCATTACCAGGGACTATCAATGAGCTAGTTAGGGGGTATGAAAAGCAATGCACATTGCATATCCATAAGCACTAATAAGACGAATTATATATGTTTTCATCCCTAACTCTAAGTATTTATGCTTACTTTAATGCAAGTGCACAATTGAGACAATACTGCTAATATTTGCATAAGTATGGTGTTTTGCAGAATAAAAAGGCTTGAAGAAAATGAAGTGGATAATGGTGCAGAAGAGAAGGAAGAAGTTTCTGAAAGAAAAGGCATGACCGATCCCAACAATTGACCATGACCGGTCACGAAACATACCCGAGATCGTCGCGACCATGATCGGTCGTGCTAAAAAGGCATGACCGGTCACGCTTCTGCAGATTCGTGGGAACCAGAATTTTTTGGATTTCAACTTCCTAAACCTATATATATATATATATTAGATAGTTTCGTAGAAAAATGATGCACATTACATTAGATACGAGTTTAGAGCAGCTTTAGGAGATCCTAGAGTTCCTCAAACCCTAGCTTTCATTCAAGCAACTTTGGTGTGGATTCAAGCTTTATTCCAGAGATTTCTTAATTCAAGTTCTTAATATTCATTCAATCCAGGTTTTTATTAGTTTCTAATTAGTTTTACATTTGAGATCTATTTGTGTGAATGATTTTATCATGTTTTCCATTAATATAGTTGTTAGATTGAATTTCACAATGCTAGGCTAAATCTCTATTTAGGAGAGAACAATGAAACAGTGATCAACTTGATTTCCATGCATCTTTTTAATGGGCAACCCTAAATCCAGAGATCAATGAACGTTTAAGTAGAGATTCATAGGATTTCATGTTTTCTAATATGAACAATGTTAACAATCATGACGTTAATGAATCTCAACTTGGATTTTCAATAGTTTGTGAACTTGCTTCATGGTTTAAGTTTAGACTAATTATTTTCAAGCGTCGTAGATTAGGTTTGGCCTTGAATCATGCTCATAAGTAATTTGCCCATGCTTCATAAAAAAGGGATTAATTGAAATAGTTCTATATCTTTGTGCCGGCTATATGGTATTTTTATTATTTTAATGAAACCTACACACTAGGCACATGCCTTTGGATGATTGGAAGTGCCATATCTTTCCTTAGGCATGGAAGTTAAGACGGTTACCGATGATTTGTGATTTTCTAACGTTTTTCTCTTATTTAGAAGTCACTAAATTAAATTCACTGTTTTAATCAATTTATAGATACTAGTTAATTTATTAAGTTAAATCACTTTATAATTTAAATTATTGTTATAAGTAATTAGCAAATTCACATAGTTGGTTAATTTCAATATTTAATATTATTTCTAGCAATTTAATACTTGCAAAAGTTTTCGTTAGTTCATACTCTTTATTTTTACACAAAGAAGTAAAAATTATTTTCCAAAGAAATTATCTTTTCTTTACTTTTATTATTAATAAATTAGGTAAGATTAATCAATAAAATTATGCCTCTCCCTTGGGATTCGACCTAGGCTTACTAGAAAATAAATTACTTGAACGATCGCCTATACTTGTGTGTAGCATTTAGAGCGCATAATTTTATTCATGTCACGTAGCTTAAGGTATGAATTCCTAACTTGTGTTATACAAGAAATTCTATGTTTTGAATACCAAGTGATATACCCAAAATCAGCCCATGCCCGAGCGGTTCTATTCTGCAGCTACTGACAAGCATAATCCCGAGCGGTTTGGTCCACTTGATGCCTCCCGAACGGTTCATCCACGACCCAGTCAACAGGTCGGGAAGACCGCGCAGACACAGCTCGTCGCAGGGCCAGCTCACCTGGGCCCACAGGCATGATCTCGAGCATTCCGGGCAGTTTCCTACTCAAGCTAGAAGACTAATGGAAAGTGCAAACTATTTTCAAATCCAATTAGGAAACCCCTACAATTAATGCTAAACTATATCAATTGGATTAGGTTTCCTTTTCCTTGTACGAGTAGGTCTCTTGCGTCTATAAAAGAGACCTCTCACCCCCCATTAAAGGGACTGACTTTTCAGTCTCTACAGCACCTCTATAGCGGTCACCAACACGCCCGGCCGACCTACGGTAGCTCCAAACTATTGTTGGTTCACCACAGGTCCCCGACTTTTTACAGTATAGTGAATGTGCTCAGACACACACGTGGACGTAGGTACCTTCATTAACAGGGCCGAACCACATACAAAAAACTAGTCTCTCTCTCTCTCTCTCTCTCTCTCTCTCTCTCTCTTTAAATTGCTTTAACCAAATTTTGGCATCATCAGCTTGGCGCCGTCTGTGGGAAACGACAAGTTCCTCATCAAAAAATCTCTTGGCTGATAGCCATGCCTCTGAAGAAGAGTGAGAAGACTGCACAGCAGGTCAACCGGGATGGTCCGCCGGCCCCGACACCGGCTGCGACAGTCATGACATCTGAGCAGATCACCGCGACCCTCACACAACTGTTGGAGGGCTAGCGTCAAATCCAGCAATAGATCGAACCCCTGCTGGCCCAGCAAAGCAGTCCTCTAGTGGCCGGGAAACAACCCGGGAACGTTACGCACGGTCGGGAACCGATCTTGACCAGACAACGTGCCCGAGCCAACCCGTCCTGCGTTGAGGATGCCAGAGACATCAACAGTAGGTGTGCTGCCCGAGAGGAAAGGCATGAGCATATGGCCCGAGAATCAGTCCAGGGTCACTCGGTCAAGAGCATAGTTGTCCCTAGGCACATAATGAACCGAAGTCATAGCCGAGCCCGATCCCAGGGGACAGCACACCGCCATGAGAAGGAAGCCTCCTCCACTAACCCGACCTATAGCCTGGACACTGGTCGGGAAGATGTGGTGGCACGTATCAAGGACTTGCAGAAACAAATTGATGGAGTGGCCAAAAGGTTGGGCCAGAACCCTACTTAGAATCACACCAATACCGAGACAGAGTCACCGTTCTCTAGCCAGATCACGAGATTCTCCATCCCGCGCAAATTCAAGCAGTCTCGCCTGGATTCATACAATGGCTTGGGGAGCTCGATCGACCATATCCGGACCTACACGGCTCGGATGGCCCTGGCCACCTAAGCCGATGAGCTGTATTGCCTGGCCTTCCCTAGCACTTTGAAAGGCCCAACCGTGCAATGGTTCTACTCCTTGGAGCCCCGATCGGTCCGCAGTTTCAAGAAACTCAGCAAGCAGTTCATCGACCAGTTCATCGGTATGCATGAACGGCCAAAGCTTGACATACATCTATTGATAGTCAGACAAAGGGATAATGAGACCCTCAAGGAATTCACCAACCGGTTTAATCAAGAGAAGCTCGAAATCTATGATCTTGATGAAACTGTCACTATTATAGCCTTCTGCTCAGGAGTTCAACACACCAAGTGCGCCGCGTCATTTCACAAAAACTGATCGAAAACCTTAGTTGAAATCACTGAGAGGGTTAGAGAATACATTAGCACTGAAGAATTTTTAAAGGCCAAAGACCCCGGGTGCGTAAGCAACGAGTCTTCCAGAAGTAAACGAAAGCAAGATCAGTTCGAGAGTTCTGACAGTTCTTCCAGTTCACAGCAATCAGGGGTCCGACAGTCTCGACCCGACCTCCAGCTCACAGTAGGCAGGGTCCGACAGTCCCGTCTCGACCTCCAGTTCATAGCGGTCTGAGTCTGGCAGCCCCGACCCGACCTCTAGTTCACAGCAGTTAGGATCTAATGATCCCGACCTTGAATCCAGCTCAGAGTAATCAGGAGTCCGGTGATCCCGGCCTGACCTCCTGCTCTAACAGTCTTGACCAATCCAACTACAGTAGTACTTGCCCGATCATCGGATGAGGCTCTGCAGAGTGTTAAAGAGCTCTTAAAAAGACTCCGAGCTCCGAACCCAGGCACAAAAGACCTCGGGCTCTAAACCCAGGCACTAAAAAGATCTCGGGCTCCGAACCCAGGCACTAAAGATCTCGGGGTCACGCCCGAGGCATCGGCTTTGCTTAGGTCCAACCTACGATGGGGGCAAACCCCTTAGGTGGATGATGATGGCAAGCTTCAAAAGACCCTGCAACCACCATGTTCCAGGTCGGTTACCTACAGTCATAGCCTCTGCAAGACCCTCGTCTTAGCAAAAGCTTGGGGACAAGATGACTCAATGAACTAAACAGACAATCATACCGGGTATTTACAGGCCTCGCGGATAACCAAGTCAAAATCTTGGATAACCCGAGCACCTACAGTAATCAGAGGCAATAACTCCACTTAGGTCCAAACCGACGATAGAGGTGACTAAAATCTCTTAGGTTGGCCGACAATAGAGGAGCAAAAAGACCCTAAAGCAATGTGATTTAGGTCGGCTCCACCAATATGGTCAAACTCTTCTCCCAACAGTCTTGACGAAGGCTGACCGGGCTGAAGGTAACCATCTTGCGGAGTTAACATAAAAGGATCCTAAAGCAATACGCTTTAGGTCGGCTTTTCCAACATGGTAAAATTCTTCTACCCACAACCTTGACGAAGGTTCACGGGCAGAAGATAACCATCCTGGAAGCTAACTCAAGAAAAAAGACTCCCAATTAGGCCGGGTCTCAACTCCCGGTCAGTTCCCGAGCACTTAAAGGTTCTAAGCTAGGCTGGGTCTTAACTCTCAGCCAGCTCTTGATGACTCACCAGGCTCAGAAGCCCCGAGGCAGCTTCCCCGAGCACTTAGACTAGTATCAGGCAGATTTCCAAACTTGCCCCGATAAAGCATCCAGCCAACCTTGAAAATGGGGGGCAACTGATATACCCAAAATCAACCCATGCCCGAGCGGTTCTATTCTGCAACTACTGACAAGCATCATCCCGAGCAGTTTGGTCCACCTGATGCCTCCCGAACGGTTCATCCACGACCTGGTCAACAGGTCAGGAAGACCGCGCAGGCACAGCTCGTCGCATGGCCAGCTCACCCAGGCCCACATGCATGATCCTGAGCATTCCGGGCAGTTTCCTACTCAAGCTAGAAGACTAATGGAAAATGCAAACTATTTCCTAATCCAATTAGGAAACCCCTACAATTAATGCCAAACTATATCAATTGGATTATGTTTCCTTTTCCTTATACAAGTAGGTCTCTTGCATCTAAAAAAGAGACCTCTCACCCCCCATTGAAGGGACCGACTTTTTAGTCTCTATAGCACCTCTATAGCGGTCACCAACATGCCCGGCCGACCTACGGTAGCTCTAAACTATTGTCAGTTCACCATAGGTCCCCGACTTTTTACAGTATAGTGAACGTGCTCAGACACACACGTGGACGTAGGTACCTTCATTAACAGGGCCGAACCACATACAAAAAACCAGTCTCTCTCTCTTTAAATTGCTTTAACCAAATTTTGGCATCATCACCAAGTGTGATATTATGGATCCGAAAAAACTTCATGTGTTACTTTAGGCCTATTAATTATGCTCGTGAATATGTATGAAAAGTATGTCTATATGATTATGTGAGCATGTTAAGTGATTATGTGGGTTAAATTGGAGATACATATAGTTTCATGCCGGGGTAAGTTTAACAATGTTTGAGAATTGAATAGCGACAATTACTATACATGGTTTGGGAGCTAGCTCCACCAGAGCTGTTGGATGCAATGATTGATAGACTTTTGACTTGCCATTGGCATCGCGGTTTAAGACTTGGACTTGCTGGTATACCGGATGAATGCGTATCTCTTTCCTTAGAGACTAGTTGATGTGTTTTAATGATATTAAAGCATGAATTGCCCTATATGCATCTATTAGAATTGTATACTCAGTATATAGCTAAGCAGTGGAGACTTACTCCATTGCAAGTGAGAAGAAGAGAGGAAAGAAAAAGAGAGAAGAGTGAAGCCAATGGGATGCCGAGATCATTTCTCGTTTATAGTTTTGTAGTTTACCTTTTTATTGTAAATGAATCGTAGGGGAAACTATGTTTGTAATCTCAGAATACTTATAGTATTCGTAATGATGTAATATGGATTTTCAGAAGTTAGACCTATGTTGTTTTTAACTTGGAAACCTTGGAACGGATTCGTAGTATTGTAATTCATAGTAAATCTCTTTTGGTATGTTGGGACATATCCGAACTCGTGAGTTCATGTCTTGGATGCTTAATTATCAAACCCGTATTTTGGAAATGTGTTACAATGTCTTTCATGAGTTGTAGAAGTGTTGATTTGAATTGGTTGAGTGAGACTTAGGCAAATCAAATCCATCAAGCAAGAAGGGATTCTGCCCAGGTCCCATTCGACTGGTCGAAATGAACTCCACCCGCTTACTCTTAGCTACCTTTTTCAAAACTTTTTTAATGGTTCTAATATGTTCTTAGGGTACCTTTGGGGTCCCT
Source organism: Hydrangea macrophylla (assembly GCA_033977485.1). Classification (NCBI taxonomy): domain Eukaryota; kingdom Viridiplantae; phylum Streptophyta; class Magnoliopsida; order Cornales; family Hydrangeaceae; genus Hydrangea; species Hydrangea macrophylla. The sequence continues at coordinate 76,540,435 of CM066984.1, read as the reverse complement.
ATTAACTAACATATTCTTGTTTTGAAATATAATTAACTTTTTGATTTTATACATATTTTACGGACTCGTAGTTTATGTTTTTCAAATGAACTTTACTTTACAGAGTTTCTTTATGTTTCTTTTCCACTGTGTTTACTTTTAGTGAATTGTATAAGCCTCAGTGGCATGCCACATGTCCTATTTTCGCTGGTAGTAGGATGGGTCATGACAACATCGCACATATTCCATTACCAAAGTGTGCCCTTAAGATTTCTTTTCAACCTAGACCCTGTACTAGGAGAAATAATCTTATGTAACCGTCACACTCATGTGATTTCCACTATGATTTAAGTATTCTGTGGGTCCCACGTAATGTGTCCTACAAAAATGAAGGGCTCACTGTAATGCCCCACAAAGTGTATTTCTATTGAAAAATAAAATGAATCACACTTTGCTTCTTTGTAATAAAAATATAATATTTTTTTTAAAATTGCCAACAACCCTATATTCTCCACGGATCTCTTATATCATCCTTGGCCTTATCTCCCTTCCAGGCTTCGGTCACTAGCACTATTTGCATCTAAAAAAAACACACCAGGAAGTATACAATATAATAAGAATATCAAAGGCTCAAAAGGTACAACGAAATCAAATAAATAGATCAATCACACAAACCAACCGCTCACACGAACCAACCGCTCACACGAAAAGCATCATTCCAGGTTCTTCCTGGTCACATAGCAAAGAGCCACCTCACCTCACCTTACCTCACCCGTCTCCATTACATCGGTCCTTGAGGCCTGTTGGCTTGTTGGTAGGTGTCACAACCCGAAACTGCACATACAATTCTAGGACATATGGCATGCCTCTAAGGCTCCCATTATACTCCGAAAGATCCATCATTAACCATAAAATTAAAGTTATAGAAAGTCTTTCCCATTTAAAACACTTTTAAAACATTTCATTTTGAAACATGGTAATCAAGTTGACTGATCGGGAACCCAGTCGACTGGAAATGTAAACAACTGAGAGCACATTTCTGAGAATCCCTTGGTCCGGTCGATTGGTTGGTCCTGTCGATTGGTTGATCCGGTCGATTGAGATTTTAGAGGCCTGGTCGACTGAATTTCCTAACTCCAGACATTGGTGTTCCAAAAACTCGATCCAGTCAACTGGACTAGGCATCCGGTTAACTGGTTTGTGTAGCAGAATCCAATTCTATAGCAACCCCTGATTTAAACCAAAACTCAAATTAAATGCAACAACACTTGGTAAAAATAACCCAAACCCAATATGTACAAACAAGAACCCACTATATTACACATCCAAGAGTCATCCAACTAGTACAAAGTCTACATATCCAAATTTACTCAGGCCACCTAAAACACCAACATAGCCATAGGATTTTCCTACTAACTTTACATAAATGGAAGAACTAAGTTATGAACATAACCATTCTGAATGCAAAACTACTTCTGATCATATTACAAGATTGAGTTTAAAACATAAGGAGTACAACAATAACTCAAACCATTCCCGATTCCAGCGTTTCCTTGCCGATTCCTATTTCCTAATTCCTTTCTTGACTTGCCTTTATCACCTACAATAGTTATTCAATAACCACTACACTATATCAACTATACACTGGTGAATGCCAACAATTATAAACATGAATAATAGACATGCCCAATCTCATCTTTTCTACACACCGCTATGGTCTCCGAGAATGCAAGTACCATCCACCCTTTCACGTTAGCCTGCGACTACTCCATTAGCCTACGCGACTAACTGAGATCCACACCTGTTTCTTTCAGGCGTACAACCTCATGACCAATTTGGCACCTAGTCTCATAACTTCGATGGTAAGTATAAGTTCCCCTTTGACCCATAATAACAACTCAACATGCTCATATAAATTTGTCACATCATACTGTTGCCATACAAATGGGTCTTATTAAACACATGAGTTTGCCCAATAATAATTAAACGGACTAAATTATACAAATAGACGTGCTTATCATCACAAAAATCATCTCAAACATCCAATTATCCAGATTCTATAATTACTATCACTCACTTCTTAGATTTTGCTCCGAAACGCAAAATTAAGAGCCTAGTAATATTCAAGTATAATTCTTATACAAAAATTACAGATTATGAGCTAAACCCCTGAATTGGGTCACAGAAAAACTGTCTCAAAATGCAATAAGATTTATACCACTATGTTAGACTTACATCCAGGAGTCCAGATTTGTAGCCTGTTTCGAAATTGAACGTCAAACGGCGTATTGTTCGGCGTCGAAAGCGTCATTGTCGATTCCGTCAAAATTTCTGTATGAATCCTGTTTCTCTGTAAATTTCCTAGCTAACTAATGATGAAGATGACTCAAAGTAATGAGCCTTCATACATGTGTCAACCAACATGCATTCCTAAGTTTGTGATTTTATTATGACCTCCCCAAGTTTTTTCAGTTTGCGTTTATGCCCTTACTATATAGTGAAACTTATTAAAACTATCCCAAACTTAAATGGGTGTTTGTCTATGTCATATATGGGTCCCATGTGTGGTCCCACATAAAAAAAATTATGAAGTTGCTAATTAACCTAATAATTACGCATCGTTTCAATTTGCTCTCACAAAGGTATCCCTAGCGGACTACAAAATGGTCTCTAACAATTAATATGCTACAAAAATAACATTTTAAAATATTCACATATGCCTTAATAAACATTTAAGCACATAAGAATTATCCCACATATCTGTTCCATCATACGGGGACCTATCATAACTCTCCCAAACTGGGACTGACACTTGGCCTATCTCTGGGTTCCAAACTGGACACCCCTATTCACCTTAGTGAGTTAATACCCACTTAACAAGTATAATCACATCATTAATTTAATGCTAATGATGCATGCTAAATACAATTGAATACTGCTTGCCCGAGCGGATGTTGTAGTAGGTGCTCCTTGCTCATGACCCTTCAGTCTCATAGCACTTAGCAATCAACACATACTCATTGATTCCAAATGAAAGCACAACATAACTGCAAAAAGAGTACAAGTAGAGATAACAAAGAAATACTCTGGAGAATTTAGAAAGCATATTGTACACAACCCGGTTTACCCACCTTTCTGATCATACCCTCTGCTCCTCTTCTTTTCTTCCACTAACTCGAGGTGTATATATATCTATAATTGTGTGTGTGTATATATATATAAATATCTCTCTATATATGTATATGTAAACTATATATATGATGTGTGTATATATAATATGTGAGAAGGAGAGAGAGAGAGAGAGAGAGAGAGAGAGAGAGAGAGAGAGAGAGAGAGAAAGAAAGAGAGAGTTGCTGAGAGACAGAGTTGAGGTGAGGAAGATAGAGAAGTGTATAAGTTTTGTGAAACATAACATACATATATATATATATATAGTGTTATTAAGGGAATATGCTATAGAATATTCTTTAAGATATTTTTGACTAAAATCGAAATGTTTTCTAAACAGATATCGAAAACTCTTAACTTCCAATACGAATACCAAATCATTTAACCTCACGCAACTTTTCACAAAAAATTTATTTTCAATTCATGACTTACAAAATTTGAAAAATGACCAAAATACTACTGTGACCAATTTTCGCTAAAATCCCATACGAAGTCTAAATCGTCAATTTAAACATGAAAATACAGGTTACTACAATCTACCCGCCTTAACAGAGATTTCCTCCTGAAATCTAAAGATAAAAGTATTTGGAAAATGATTTCATAAATTCTTAAAACAAATGTAGTATATTTTGTTTTGTAAAATAAATATTTTTCTACCTTCTCTGACTCCTCCCAGGTGATGTAGACTATCAAACCTCGATATAGTCCTACACTTCTGGCTGGGGACATGCTCTAATACCATTTGTAACGCCCCGCAAAAATAAAGCATGTATCCATTGAAAAATAAAATGAATATTACTTTGATTCTTTATAATGAAAGTACATCATTTCTTTAAAACTCCCAGCATGCCCATATTCTCCACGGATCTCTTATACATCCTTGGCCTTCCTTCCAGGCTCCGGTCACCGGCACCATCTACATCTAAAAACCAAACTAGGAAGTATACAATATGCAGGAATATCAAAGGCTCAAAAGGTACAACGAAATCAAATAAATAGATCAATCACACAAACCAACCGCTCATACAAAGAGCATCATACTTGGTTCCTCTTGGTCACATAGCAAAGAGCCACCTCACCCGTCTCCACTACGTCGGTCCCTAAGGCCTGTTGGACTATTGGTAGGTGCTCCTTGCTCATGACCCTTCAGTCCCATAGCACTTAGCAATCAATACTTACTCATTGATTCCAAATGAAAGCACAACCTAACTGCAAAAAGAGTACAAGTAGAGATAACAAAGAAATACTCCGAAAAATTTAGAAAGCATATTGTACACCACCCAGTTTACCCACCTTTATGATCATACCCTCAGCTCCTCTTCTTTTTTTTTTTTCCCACTAACCTGAGGTGTATATATATCTATAATCGTGTGTGTGTATATATATATAAATCTCTCTCTATATATGTAAATGTAAACTATATATATGATGTGTGTATATATATATAATATGTGGAAAGGAGAGAGAGAAAAAAATTTGCCGAGAGAGAGAGAGTTGAGGTGAGGAAGACATAGAAGTGTGTAAGTTTTGTGAAGCATAACATACATATATATAATGTTATGCTGGGAATATGCTATAGAATATTGTTTAAGATTTTTTTTAAAAGTGAATATGCTATAGAATATTCTTTAATATATTTTTTAAACGAGAGTATGCTATAGAATATTCTTTAAGATATTTTTGACTAAAATCGAAATATTTTCTAAACGGAGATTGAAAACTCTTAACTTCTAACACGAATACCAAATCATTTAACCTCACGCGACTTTTCTCAAAAATTTGATTTTCAGTTCATGACTTACAAAATTAGAAAAATGACCAAAATACTCCTGCTATCAATTTTCGCTAAAATTGCACACGGAGTCTAAATCGTCAATTTAAACATGAAAATATGGGTTACTACACTCACAGTGGACGTCACATGGTGTGACGGTCACAAGGAATTACTTCTCCTGTACTAGAGTCCATTTGGGAATTGGGCGCAATACAACTTTCAATGGCCATTCCTTATTGTTCCAAGCTTGCTATACTAAGTAGCCCGAAAAGAATGGGCTATCATCATGACCCAAAATGCTTAAACTTGTTTTTTTGATTAGCAAATATGTTGACGCTTCTGAGTTGTTGGTAGGGGTGGACAAATGGTTCGGTTAATCGAAAATCAAACCAATCCAAACTGAATTTCAAATTTCAGTTTGGTTAAAAACCGAATCGAATTAAAATTATAGTTCGATTTTCGGTAACCTATAGGCTATAGGCAAATTGAACAGAACCAAAAATTTAAATTTTGTTTAAATTTTTTTTCTATATTATTAATTACTTTACATATAACTATATATAATAAAAATATAACTATTTTTATAAAAGTATTTAAAAATGGGTTCTAGAGAGAGAAGCTACTCCTTCTCTCAAGAAATCTGAAGATGGGGAAGAGAGAGAGGATCAAGAGATCTCCTTCTTAATCTCAAAAAAAAAAATTATCCTTGAAGGAGCTCAAGGAGTTTGTTGCACTAACCTCTGGTGAAACTAAGAATGCATTGGATCTCACGAATCAAGTGGATCCTAGACGACTGACAAGACCTTGGAGTTCACCTAAAGATCCATTTGCTAATGAGTTTGTTGGTGACCAATGGACAAAGATGTGATGTTCAAATGACTGTTCTCTGGATGAATCTATGGTGGTTGTAGCAACTAAAATGTGTATGATGATCTTGGGCATTCAGATTATGATGAAGCGCAAGATGAGGGTCCTTCGAATTGAAATGCTGAGGGGTTAGATGTTAATGGTGCATCTGACATCTCAGCCAGGAACATTGAATTGCAAGCTAAACTTGAAGCCATTAAGGTATGTTTTGAAGCTATTTCCAGAGGTAGTTTTAGTGTTGATTCTAAGGTTGCTAAATCTGGTACAAAACTATATCAGCAGATACAAATACAGAACCTAACGAGTTTGGTAATTTTCTTTTGGAAGTTTTACAAACTGATTCTAATGTCATACCATTAAGCTTAGTTGATAATCCCATTATGGATGGTCTACTGCGCAATGATGTTCTTTCATTTGCTTCCTTGGGTATTGAAGAATCACATTTCAAATCTGCGACTATCTCTGCAAATGTTAAATTTGTTCGTATCCTTGGATCAGATGTGGGTAGAGTGAAGGTTGAAGATGATAGTGGAACGCATGCCCCACAAACGCAAGTGGAGGTAAGTGACTCCCCTGTCTGCTCATCTGGTCAACCTACTAATCCTTACAATAGTTTGTCATTTTCAAAAGTTATTGAGAGAACCTTGGGCAGTCCACCCAAAGTACACATCTCAGATACACATACCGGGTGGGCCCCTATTGCTTATAACAACATTTCACCCACCTATAATGTTCTTTTTGCCCCTCTTAACACGCAAAGCATTAAAGATGTTTGCCTTGCTATTGCTAAAGACTGCACAAATCATCGCCAATCTACCATGCGTAAAGGTGATGGGTCATGCATTGACACTGAGAAGGACGTGGTTGTGGAGGATGCATTTTCGTGTAGGTCCACTTCCAAGGTTGCTGGCCCGTCTGCACAAGCTTCCTTTAAGGCCCATGTTCTGTAGCACCCATAATTTTTCCCAAAAATTCCACGTAGGACTAGAAGTAATGACATCACCATGATCACGATTATAGAAGGTCCATTAGGAACCCCTATATAGAATCCTTAATAGTCGTCCTTACGACGGCCACATTGATTCTAACCTAGTATTATTAAAATAGTCGTAACCCCGAAATTTATAGTTTCTATTTTAGAGACCTAAGACAGACTCACACCTAGGGGTTGTACATAGCCTCGTGCATACGTCTTTACAATTGTGCACACATATTTCCATCATTGCACTTATACTAGGACTTAGGCACGCATCTCAGTGTACCTACCTGAAAGTGGGACACACACCCCTACCCTCATGTGGACCCCACCCATATCTACCTTTGGACACAGACAAATATACACACACTTGTACAAATTGGTGCACCCAACACATGGTATAACCTCCCTCATCCTCCCCTCTATAAATAGACACCTTTGCACCCTCATTGCATTCCCATTTCCAGCCCACAATCTATTTATACAGATTGTATATAGAGAAACAAACCAAGAGTGAGTGAGTGAGTGAGTGAGTGAGAGAGAGCTAGAGAAAAAGAACACTCCTCACCCCCCACACCCTCTGCTTGTATACACTACACCATTCCCGTACATTGTATACACCATCACCACCCTCTCTGCCCACTCTCAGTACACACACACATATGCAGAGAAGAAGGCAGAAGAAGAAGGATGCAGAGACAGAGAGAGAGAGAGAGAGAGAGAGAGAGAGAGAGAGAGAGAGAGAGAGAGAGAGAGAGAGAGACAGAGAGAAGAAGAAGAAGAAGAAGAAGAAGAAGAAGAAGTTGATCGGAGATGTTTGAGAGGGTCTGAGACCCCTTAAAGGTGAAAGTAACCCCCATTTCAATTTCAGACCATTTGCATGTCATGTAAGAATCCCTACGACCACATGTATGCTGTCCAAATTGAGCCTTGTGCTCTGGTTAAGCCCAGACAACCATTGAAGCTCCTCACCGAAGCTTTGATTTTTGAATCCAACCAAACAACCCCTAAGATACACCATTGTGACCCCCTTGGCCCCCTTAGTGACCCCCTATAGCAGTTTTGCAAATGAGGTTCATTTGATAGACCATGCATGCCATTATCCTCACAAAACTAAGAAAGAATAATCCCTTGGTTCGAACCCTAAATGAATGAACCCAACCACGATCTTAGAGTATGTTATAGCGAAAGGAATTTCGTACCTTTTGGCATTGACCCCATCAATATCTATGGAGAGGAGAGAGAAATATGGAGATTTGAAGTTTTCGACGAAAACGCGCCTCGCCGGCGGCTGGTCATCTCACCGGAGAAGACCCAACCCGTTATGGGTCCGGGTTATATTGTTTTAATATAGGGTAAAATCGGGTCGAGCTTGAGTTTGGGTAGGTCTGTCTGAGTGGTATAAGTGGGTAAGGATCTTGGGTCGGGTTGAATTTTAAATAACCCATGGTATTTTTAGAAAAATGGCATCGTTTTGTTGTGGGGCAGGTTCGGGTATTTGGTCCGGGTTAGTTTGTGTCTGTAGATGGTTTAGGATTTGTATTGAGTTCGGTTCGGGTTAACGGGTAGGATTAGTTAGTTAGTGTAATTGGGTCTCGGGTTGGACGGTTCGGGTTGGTCCAACCCAAATGGATTTTTGGTTTGGGTTCAATTGTGAGTGGTTATGCGTAGTCCGTTTGGATAGAGTTGGGTCGGGTCTGACCCTTTGGGTCAACCCACTTGGGTTTTGTTGTGTGAGTATATGGGTTACCTGTTGGGCTCGGGTTGGTTCGGGTTTGACCCGTCGGGTATGGAATATTATTTATATTAGTTTTAAATGGTTTTAATTATGTACAAATAGTTTAATTATATTATTAAATACTTTAAAGCTATAGAATATTATTACATGATATTCTATATATACTGAGTGTATTATATTATTATTTAATTAATAATCTATAAGTATAATGTATTAGTTTTAAAAGGTATTTAAATAGATATTAAATACCTATATATGTTTATAAATTCTGAAAAATTAGGAATATGTCACTACATGTATTTTATACTGTATTGTAATTTATAAAGATATAATACTATGATTTAGTATTTTTAATAATTATAAAGGAGCTATTTTATGAGTATATTAATTATTAAAAATACTAAATGAGCTCTGAAATTATGAGATAAATACTGGTACTATATTTTGTTATATAGTATTTATTAAAAATACTTCCAAGTACTGATATCTTAGTATAGATATAGTTACGTAATTAAATCCCTTTTCGGGTATTTTCTAACATGTATTATCTTCAATAATTCATATTAAATAATCTAGGACTCCAATAAATACGCGGTTAGTTCCCTGAGTCTTAGAATAATGTCTAGATCATTTTCCTTGAATTTCATGACTTTTCGACTGAGTTAAAAATACAGCTTGTCTTTAGGACATGCGTTAGTATAAAAAGCCCTATCTCTTACCTCGTAAAACGCGACGAACTTCGATTTGAGCCTATTCAGCAGCGTTGGATTTAAAATGACACGTAGATCATTACCTTGACGTTTATAGCCTCATTCGGTAAAATTACCATTATGCCCCTATAGTTGGTACTCATACTTTATTATTATTATTATTATTATTGTTATTCTGTTTATTGTTGTAGAACTTGATGATTAGCTGTTTTCGAGGATTGGCGACTTGAGCTGAGTTTCCTAACCTCACTCTAATCCTATTAGGAGTAGCTCAAGATATCCATAAGCTACTTGTATGATGTTTGGTATAAGTATTGTGTTCTTTTATGATGCCATATATACTAGTACTTGTATTGCTATGCAAATTATGTTATGGTAGTACTATCGCATAGATGAGTATGTTAAAGGTTTTATCTATATGTTTTATTGATATCAAATCCATGTTATATGAACCATGTATTATATGCTTCCGTTGTTATGAGGTTAAATGCACGCATTTGAATGAATGTTAATCGGAGTAGATAACACATGCCATGTTAATAATGAAGAGAAATGAAAGTGGATTTGTATATGAGTATCAGTAATGGACATACGTACATTTCATGACATGTGTCAGCATGCATTGCATGGAGCGAGAATTGGTTAATGATGATATGAGAATGTGAAAGAGATTGAATATTGGATCCGATGGATCAACGACTGACAAGCCAGGTAAATATGGACGGTTAGGGTTCCTAGCGCGCCTCTCATCGTTGAAGACGTCCGATGATGCGCCTACATGGTTGATGGCGTCCCATATATCATTGAAGACGTCCAGCTAGTGCTCTAATATACTTCTCAGCCGTGTAGACGATCGGTGATAGTATATACATGGTTGGAGACGTCGAATGTACCAGTTCCATTGTTTACAGATAGTGTGCACCGTGAAGACGTTCGGTAGCCTATCATGGGAATAAGTTGATTGTAGGACCCATCGTGTAGACGACCGGTGTGGCCTACTGTATATGATGTGGTGATAAAGAGATGAGATAGCGGCTGTAAAAGCATGTTGCCATCCTTGATGCATTGCGTGTGGTCAAGTGGATGAGAAACAGAAAGTGAATAATGAGATTGAGTTGATGTACAAAATGATTTGGCTTTGAAAAGTATTGGTTTTGAAAAGAAATGGTCTTGAAAAGTATCTGTTTTGAAAACAAGTGTCTTTAAAAGGTGTTAGGAGTAAGTCGCATTGGTCATACATTTGCACTCACGAGGATAAAATAAGGAGAATGTATTCTATTATGTTATGTTTATCTGTTTACATGTTTTGTTGAGACCTCTGCTATGCTTGTGGTGAGAATGCGTCTTTTGATAAGAGATTAACCGTATCTTAAGATATAGAACAATAACGTGAGTTGAGCGATATTGGTATATACTGATTAGTGTGCGGTTAGGCTCTCACTCATATGTCTAGATGTTGCAGGTTTATTTTAGATAGAGGAGCTCAAAATGTAGTGCTGAGGAGCTAAGAAGGATAGAGCCGAGCTGGAGATTGAAGATAGTTATCTCAGTAGTTCCTTATGTTTTAAGTTTATGTATTAAGTTTAGTATGGCCTCTTATATTAAGATGGATGTTAGTATGATTCTTGTTTTATTTCTGCGTGCTGTTGTATTTATATTTCTGTTAAGCTTAAGTTATGTTTACGCTTTAGCATTTCCCTTATGATTCATTGTGCAGAGTTAGAAGGACAGAATGGTCATTCAACTAGTCACGTGTCTACGGACCCATAAAGAGAAATTTTTATTTTTCCCTATTTTTGGCTTACTTCGGGGCGTGACATATTCCATGGACTTTGCTGCTTAAGACTAAGTAGATTCCTTCTGAAGCCCACATGCAGGAGGGAGCTGATAATCCAGTCCCTAAAGGGCCTCAATTTAAATTACATCATGTTTCACATGGGTCCAGAAGGGAAAATCAGAAGCTTAAAATCTCTAAGACTACTGCTAACCTGGGAAGCATGGAATGGACTAATGCCCTCGTCGGCCATTTTCTTGGCAAGAAACTTCCTTACACAATGGTTACTAATGTCGCTACTAAATTTTGGGAAAATAAAGGTTTGATCAACACCCTTGCTACTAATTCTAGTGTGTACATTTTTAAGTTCTCCACATCCTCGGCCAGAAATTAGGTCCTGGAAAATGGCCCTTGGTACGTCACAGACAGATCCTTTATTCTCCGGCCATGGATTCGGAACCTAAAGTTAGATTCGGAAGCTATTAATCATGTTCCAATTTCGGTGAACCTTTACAATATTCCCCTTGAGCTTTGGACCCCAAAAGGCTTAAGTAACATTGCTAGTCGTAGAAGAATTTCTTATGCGAGGGTTTGCATTGAGGTTAATGACAAGCGGGGGTTTTTGTAAAATACAATCGCTCTAAAAGAAGTAAATACACTAAAATAGTTTACAATTTCCTCGTTTATCTGCAGTTTGAATTATAATGCCAGTTTTCACACATTATGATTAATCTGTGATAAGTTGTGTGTTTTAGCTATAATTTGTGCAGACTATGGTTGCTGTGTGGAGAATTGGAAGATAACGATAAAAGGAAGTGCTGGGTTTCAAAGAAGACATTTCAAAGCTGAAGAACAGAGTTCGAGCGATCGAAGAAGGCTCGAGCGATCGAGGTTTCGATCGATCGAATTGAGTTCAAGCGATCGAAGGTTCCAGAAGTTCAATCGATCGAGAGATATTCGATCGATCGAACATGGCTTTTATCAGAACATACGCGTACGCTGCGGAGACATTTGGTTTAAACCCTAGTTTTAGGTTTTTCTATATATATCAGTTGTATTCACAAAAAAAGGATGCCCACTTTACTTTTCATCAGTTTTAGAGAGAGATAGAGATTTTTCATGTTTTGCAGGTCTTGGAGTTTGGATATTGCGTTTGGATTGCTATTCTCATAGTTTAATACAAGTTTTTTCCTTTCCAGGTTACTCCTTTATTGTTTATTTATATTCTGCACGTAGTTTAGAGCCGTATAATCAGTTATCACGTAGTTTGTATGCTAGAAAAATTTCCACCATTAGTTTTTATAATTTTCATGATTAAATCACAAACAAACGCATCCTTAATGAATATTTACGTTGAAAACAACTCTGTGCTACTCCAGACTATGTTTGAGCAGTCCCCAGGTTGGGAGATTACGATGAAACTGTGATCTTAAGACTCTGCCATGCAGCAGAATAATTCCTGTGTTCGATCGATCGAAGTTATTTCGATTGATCGGAACAGAGACATTGTCAATCGATCGAAGTCAGTTCGATCGATCGAGGGATGCAGATGTTCGATCGATCGAAAGCGCGTCGATCGATTGAAGTCTTTGATTCTTGAGAACATCCTATGCAGTATTCCTAGACTTTCTGTTTTACTGATTTGTTATCAAACTGTCCCCAAATGCTCAGTTTGTCAAAGCAGTCTGTAAACTTAAAGCCTTGAGGCATTTTTCTTCAATATATTTTGCAAACCACCCTCAATGCTAACACCATTGTAGGTGCAAGTCTTAACTATTGTTTTAAACCGCTTTCATGTACTTCAAACTTAATTGTGATGATATAGTTCCGGTCATGAAAGGACTATGGATTCTTTACCTTTAGATAAATACGGAATACTGTAGAGAATGTGCTCCATTGAGCTTCAACGTAACTGCATGGTAGATGGCTAGGTCGCGGTGGATTCGTGTAATCCCAACATTCCCTTTTATCAAGAAAAACACGCTTTAAAATACTGCTTTAATTTGTTAGTTAGTTGTTAGATTAATTTAGTTTAATTGTTTTATCGTTAGTAGTTGATAAACCGTGGAACTTCGTGTTCTACATTTCTTAAAAGTATTGATTTTTGTTTTCTTTTTAGAGTTTAATCTAGGTATTTAGTTCAACACCTTCCCTGTGGGATCAACCTGGATTTATCCAGTATTACTTGCACGATCACCTACACTTGGGTGTTACACAAGAGCGCACAACTATTTAGTCGTGTCAAGGTTTTGGCGCCGTTGTCGGGGAAGGCGACAAGCTAACGCTTAGATTACCTCAATCTATCCTTATCTCTTTCTGTTTTTCTTTTTCTTTCATCCTTTAGATTAAAAAATTACTTAGGGTCTTTCCCTTTATGTCCGATAATTCCATCGAAGGAATTTACGGAAACCCATTCTATTCATCCGATTCATCTAGTTCTATTAACCCCATAGTTACACCTATTGATTCAATGGCCGATGATCAAAGTGAAAACAGTGATAATGTGGTTGTACCAATCGACGATTCACTTCGTCCCTTGTACGATCTCATGACACCTGAACACGCGCCTACACCTTCTTGTATTCTCATTCCACCCCATGCAGTCAAATTTCAATTTCAAAATGGAATGATTCAACTCCTTCCTACCTTCCATGGAATGGAGAGCGAGAAGGCGTATCTACATGTCAAGGACTTTGAGGATGTTTGTAAAACATTTTCACAGAATTGTCCTGTAGATGTGACACGTCTAATGCTATTTCCTTTCACCCTGAAGGATAAAGCAAAAGCGTGGTTACTCACCATAAAGCCAAATTCAATCTACACCAGGCATGCGATGAATACCGCTTTCTTGAAGAAATTCTTTCCACCCCGCATGACCACTGAGCTTAAACGACAAATAAACTCTTACAAACAAAAGAGCAATGAAACTTTCACCCAAACTTAGGAGCGTTTCAAGGATTTGCTTCTATTATGCCCACATCATGGGTATGAGAAATGGCAAACCATAAGCTACTTTTATGAAGGGTTAAATGGTGAAACTAAAAAGTTGGTCGAGACTATGAGTTCAGGGCCATTTATTCGCAAGAACACTGAAGAAGCTGAAGCTCACTTCGAGTGGTTAGTTGAACATGCCCATGAGTGGTCGAACTCAGAAGATGTCCCACGCTCACAGATATCCTGTGTGGAAGAGAAAAGTTTATACCAACTAAAAAGTGAGGATCATCTGATGAATAAATATGAAGAACTAGTGAAGAAAGTGGAAGAGTTGGGAATGAAAAGAGAGAATTTTAGGCAGGTTTTGCCTGAAGAACCATACGGTACATGCAACATGTTGGGACACACTAATCAATACTGTCCTAATGTGCCGTATTTTCAAGAACAACCCCCCATGGAAATGAATGCCATGCAAGGGTATAGTGGGGCGGGGAATTCCTATAATAACTATAATTCACAACATAATAACAATAGATGGAATCACCCCAGGTTTGATTAAAAAACAATGCTGGGACCCAAAATCAATACCAATAACAGTCCTATAATAACAATAACCAATATCAAGGGCAATTCAATAGGCAACCCCAGCCATTCAATCAAAATAGACCAAACAACTACAATCAAGCTCAACCCTCTAATAATCAACAGCCAAACATATACGTTCTCCCACACAAAAAGTCACAGGAGGAAGATCCTCTTTCTAACGTGAATCTAACGCAGCAATTAATTCAAATGATGAGCAAGATGTCTGCAACGTTAGAGAGGATGGATGCACGACAAGAGGGATTGGGTGGAACGTTTCCTGCTCAACCACTTCCAAACCCTAAGGCATTCAACAATGGTCCCAATAACCATGAGCATGCCAAAGCCGTGATAACTCTGAGAAGCGGCAAGGTCATAGGGCAAAACATGTCTCATTCTACTCTCGAGGAGTATGAAGAGGAGGAAGTGGTGACTAAGAGCAAACCATCTACTCAGGAAGAAGAGAAACTAAAAAATAACGAATCATTGGTTGAAAAAGATGAAGCTCCTAAACGAGTAGAAGAAATTGAGAGAAGGCCCGGAAAGGAGATTGCCAGTGAGGAATTACCCAAATGCCCTTTCCCTGCGCCTTACCCTCAAATGCTTAAGAAACCCCAAAATGAGGTAAGGAATCAGGAGTTCTTGGAACTGTTCAAACAAGTCAAAATCAATCTTCCACTCCTTGATGCAATCAAACAAGTGCCGGCCTATGCTAAGTACCTCAAAGACTTATGCACGGTCAAGAGGAGGCAAAGTGTGAAGAAACATGCTTATGTAGCCTGCCAAGCAAGTGCAATCATTCAAAATGAATTGCCTCCAAAGCTTAAAGACCCTGGCACACCAACTGTCTCGTGTTAGATTGGGAATCAAAGGATAGACAATGCACTCCTTGATCTAGGATCAAGTGTAAACCTGTTGCCATACTCAGTCTATAAAAAACTAGGGCTGGGTGAACTCAAACCCACTCGAGTTGCGTTGCAACTGGCAGATAGGTCAGTCAAATATCCTAGAGGAATACTGGAGGACGTTCTGGTGCAGATAGACACTTTTGTCTTCCTGGTCGATTTTGTGATATTGGATACCGAACCCGTGTCTAATCCATGCTCACAAATCCCGGTGATTTTTGGACGTCCATTCCTCAACACCATAGATGGCACAATCAAAATAAGAAGTGGTATCATGACCATCGTATTAAGGAATATTACCTTAAACGTCAAGATATTTTCAAATCCCCGACCTGAAGAATACGAGGACGAAGAAGAAGTTAACTTCATCGAAACGATCATCGAAGATGAGGCTGATTTTGTTGACTATAAAGATCCTTTGGAAGTAGTGGTGTCATAATTTGACGCAGTCTACAAACCTAACGAGTCATCTCCATTGGACACCGCCTTAAATCATACCTGCCTCATGATGGAAACTAAAGAGGAAGATAGAGCTGAATGCATGTGGGTCACACCATATGAACCTTTGCCTCTAAAAACAAAGTTAACTATGCCTTCAAACTTTCAGTTTCCCGACTTAGAATCAAAGGAGCTTCAAAAAGAGCTCAAATACTCTTTTCGGGGGACTGAGAAGACTTATCTTGTGATAATCTCATCCACGTTGAACTCGAAACAAGAGAATAAGTTAATTCAAATGCTCAAACAGCACAAGGGAGCATTGGGGTGGACTATTGCCGACCTAAAAGGCATAAGCCCATCTATTTGCACCCATAAGATATATCTGGAGGAAGATGCCAAACCTTCACGACAAATACAGAGGCGTCTGAATCCCAATATGCAAGAAGTCGTGAAAAAGGAGGTCCTAAAACTTCTGGACATTGGGATTATATATCCTATCTCTGACAACTCTTAGGTTAGTCCAACCCAAGTGGTGCCCAGAAAGACTGGTATAACAGTTATCCCAAACAAAGACGACGAGTTGGTACCAACACGCGTCCCCACCGGATGGCGGATATGTATTCATGGATCAAATGCTGGAAAGAGTGGCGGGTCATAAATTTTTGCTTCTTGGACGGATATAGTGGCTATAACCAAATCGAAATTGCTCCTGAAGATCAGGAAAAGATGACTTTTACTTGTCCGTTCGATACATTCGCCTACCGTCGTATGCCCTTCGGTTTATGCAATGCACCTGCCACCTTTCAGCGGTGCATGTTAAGCATATTCAGTGATATGGTCGAACAGACACTCGAGGTCTTTATGGACGACTTCTCAGTGTTTGGCCATAGTTTTGATAATTGCCTGGAAAACCTTGAGAATGTGTTAGCGAGATGCGAGGACAAACACTTAGTACTAAACTGGGAAAAGTGTCACTTCATGGTGACCAAGGGAATTGTCTTCGGCCACATTATTTCTGAAAAGGGTATCCAAGTCGATAAAGCAAAAATTGATATAATTTCAAATCTACCTGTCCCTCGTATAGTCTGAGACATCCGATCTTTTCTGGGACATGCGGGATTCTATCGTCGCTTTATCAAAAATTTTAGTGCGATCTCCCGACCACTGTGTCAACTGTTGGCTAAAGACATGCCATTCGAATTGTCGGAAAACTGTCAAACATCTTTTGACGCACTAAAAGAACACCTTACCTCTGCACCGATAATACAGGCACCCGAATGGAGTTTGCCTTTTGAGTTAATGTGCGATGCTAGCGACTATGCCATTGGCGCAGTTCTAGGACAGAGGAAGAACAATAAGCCTTATGTAATATACTATGCCAGCCGAACACTCAACGAAGCTCAAATGAATTATACGACTACCGAGAAAGAGCTACTGGTAATAGTTTTCGCTCTAGACAAATTCAGGTCTTATCTAATAGGGTCCCCAATCGTCTGTTTTACAGACCACTCGGCCCTCAAGTACCTGCTATCTAAGAAGGACGCGAAAGAGAGGCTCATCCGCTGGATACTCCCACTCTAGGAATTTGATATCACTATCAAGGATAAAAAAGGAGTAGAAAATATGGTCGCCGATCATTTATCTCGGTTGACATTTACTGATAACACTGAGCCCATACCAATAAAAGATGAAATCCCAGACGAGCAACTAATGGCTGTTTCTAGTTTGCCTTGGTACGCGGATATAATAAATTACCTTGTTACAGGAGAGACTCCAAGTCATTGGTCAAATCAAGACAAGAAAAGGTTCCTTTTGTTCGCACGTCATTTCTTTTTCGATGACCCTTACTTATTTAAGTATTGTGCTGATCAGGTCATTAGACGTTGCGTTCCGAATGAGGATATAACTGTAATTTTGACCTCCTATCATTCTGAAGCCTGCGGTGGCCATTTTTCCTCCCAAAAGACCACACATAAAGTCCTATACAGTGGCTTCTATTGGCCCACAGTGTTCAAAGATGCCTATGCTTTTTGTAAATCGTGCCAACGATGTCAAAAGCTTGGTACAATTTTGAAAAGGAACTCTATGCCCTTAACTCCCATCATCATAATTGAAATATTCGATTGTTGGGGCATAGACTTTATGGGCCCGTTTCCTAAATCTAATAACTGTGAATACACACTCCTAGCTGTGAAGTATGTATCAAAATGGGTGGAAGCGATACCAACGAGACGCAATGACCACAAAACGGTAATGTCCTTCCTTAAGGAAAACATCCTATCGCGTTTCGAAACCCCAAAAGCACTAATAAGTGACCAAGGCAAACACTTTTGAAATAGGCCCTTGGAGTCACTACTCAAGAAATATGGGGTGAACCACAAGATCGCTCTAGCCTACCACCCACAAACAAACGGGCAGGCGGAGTTGGATAACCGTGAAATCAAGCATATATTAGAAAAGACGGTTAGTTTTAACAGAAAGGACTGGGCTTATAAGCTGATTGATGCTTTATGGGCATACCGTACTGCCTACAAGACAAATCTGGGGGTATAGGTTAGTGTATGGTAAGGTGATGTTGTCAATATCAAGATATAAAAGTATGCTTATTTGTGCTTTACTTTCAAAAGATATGCAGTGTGGAAGTAAAGGTCGAACCCACAGAGATTGATTAACTACCGCGCTTTAATTTTAAAACCTAAATTTAGTTGATTAAGAAAAACGAGATTTTGATTTTGAATTTAACTAAACTAAGAACAATAAAATTAAATCTAAATTATGAAAGTGATTTAAAAGTGTTGTTATAAATATGTTTAAGAGAACCTAGGATTGCAAATCCACCACTAGCTTCATAATAGGAATATTTATGAATTACTTTAGCCTATTAAGTTGGATGATAATGGAGAATTGTAGCTACAAGCCCAATTCCTCCGTCAAGAAAATAACTATGGTTCAAGCACCAACATAATCCATCTTCGGTTAGCACGAATTATCCCACACTAAACTAGGGTTGTGATATAATCTGTCTAATCTAGGCATGGACTATTCGGATACTTGATAGCACAATTCAATTTAAGCACCATTACATATAAACAATCTATACAAGCACATCAAATATAGATCATTGAGCACATCACAGTCAAAATAGATCTAAGACAAGAATAAACTTTGAAAGTAATGATTTAATCAATAGAAGTATGATTTATTTATAAAAATCCTCTAAACATGTAACTGTCATCCATACATAATAAAACTAAAATAAAAACATAAATAAAACCCTATTACTTGGCTAGGGTTTCATTGAAACCCTAGATCTAGAGTCTAGTTGTCCATAGAAGCAGTAGATGGCAAGTAGTGGATGGAGGAGGCCATGGGAATCCTTGGTCTTCTTCTTCTTCTCCTTGCTTTCCCCTCTTCAATGGATGAAAGTATGGTTGTATATTGTGTGTATATTAATTGCCAACCCTTTAATTGAAGTAAAATAGGGTATATATAGATTTACAACAAGTTTTTGGAAGCTTTCCTAACCCGAAACGCACTAAAACAGCTGTTATTTCCAATCTGGACGTAATTAGGCAGTTTTGTTCGTGTAGGAATCATCAGTATAGCATAATACGCAACTTTGATTTTTGTACGGATCGCGCGAGCGGGCCGCGCGAGCATGTAATTGGGAAGGTCGCGCGCGCGGATCGCGCGAGCGAATTCTGGGATCTCGCGTGAGCGGGTCGCGCGAGCGATTTCTTGGTTTTCGCGCGAGCGGATCGCGCGCGCGATGTGTTTTTTCAGCTTCTTTTGCTCTGCTTTTTCACCTTATTTAGCTTGGTTTACTTGATTTCTTCCAAAAACCTGTCAGAAAATAGAAAATGAAGTAAAAATATACAAAAACAGGATAAAAAGGTACTAACAAACATGAATTAAGGCGTATAAATAGGATCTGTTCTCTCCCGATCATAAGGCATGTCACCTTCCCGTCGAAATTGAGCACAAAGCATATTGGATGGCACGCTCATTAAATTTTGCCATTAAAGAGGGAGGTCATCTCTGGAAACTCCAGTTGGCTGAACTCGAAGAAATTCGTCGAGATGCATACGATAACGCCAAACTTCATAAAAAAAAGATTGAAGGCTCGCCATGATAGAACGATCTTTCAAAAATCTTTCGAGCCTGGACAGAAAGTTTTATTATACGATTCATGCCTTCATCTTTTCCCAGGAAAACTACGATCTCGGTGGGTAGGACCCTTCATAGTCAAATCTGTCTTTCCACATGGGGCTGTCGAGTTATTCAATCCTAGGAATGAAGAAAGTTTCAAGGTTAATGGCCAAAGGTTAAAATCGTTCTTAGAGGATTTCCAACCCGAGGTCGAGCATATCCAATTGGATGAGCCTGACTGTGCCTCGACCTAGAACGCTCAAGTGCGTTTTCACAATGTTGTTGTACTCTTTCTTTTACTACTTTTTGTTTTGTTTTATTCTTTTGTTTATCTATTTTTGAGTGTGATCTCGATCGTAACCTGCTTTTCCATTTTTATCTATCTCTTGCAGGCCGTTCAACATGAGAGATGATGATGTCCACTCAATTGGGTCATGGGCTGATTCATAATATCATAACCCCCCTTGGACTGCCGTTGAAATAGCATTCTGCTTATCTCCATACCAAGGGCCAGAGGCAGAAGATGTCATTGACTTAACCCAAGGATACATCCCATACAACCCTGCTCTCCTCCAGATCAATCCTTTTGAGCACATGGAATTCCCTGAAGAGGAGGGAGAACCAGAGGGATATGTTGTTTGGGAAGTCGATGATGCTCTGATGGAACAGTGGGAGAATGATTCAATGTGGGAACCGTGGGAAAAAGATGACTTACAGGATGTGGTGCCAGAATGCCATAATGCTGTATTCACATACGTTGATGACTTTCTTGTCATCCAAGTGGTTCCCTACATTTATGTGCACTTGAGTTATTTGTTGTTTCGGCTTCAATGCCCTCTACCTGCTAGTGCACCTGGTGATATCAGGCCAATAGTGAGGTTATTTCTTGGTCACATTTCCTGTTTTGTTTATTCCTTTAGTTCTTTCATTTGTTTATTTAATTTCTTTCTTTCTTTGTGTTCTCTTTTGTCTTTCTTTGTCAGGGGTGTCACTATGAATCATATGTTACCGCCGCTATTCCTTCCACATCAGTTGTTCCACGGGATTGGACCATACATAAGGTCTCCGAGTACTCCGCCGTAAGAGGAGAGTCCGTTGCGAACTTACACACCGTTATCGCTTTCTCCATCCGGATCACCTCCTGCACATGCGATAAATTCTTTGGAGAGTTCAGACTTGCTCAATGATGCCCTGGATGCTTTCTGGCTATTCTGGAAAAGGGAATCATCAAATTTGGACCCCACATTTGAAGCTCTGGCAGAGACAGACATTGTGGAAGAAGATATCTTCATTTTTGAAGAGTAGTGCTCCACTTCAATTGTATTCTGTCATTTCATTTTTCTTTCATCAATTGAAGTGTATTCATAGACAAAGTTTTATCACTTTCAGTTTCTTTTAGTTTTTTCTTATCAATAAGATTTTAAATACCATGTTGGGGGCAATAATGTTGCAAATGGATGCTAATACATTGTTCTATCTATAAAATATTTGCAATTTTCTATTTTGATGATGACTTTTTGGCTTACATGTCCTGTCAATGAACTATTTTTATCACATTCCTGTATGTCCAAAACAATATTGGTTAGTTGGGGGTGTATAATCTTTCATTTCAATGGTAGTGTAGGATTTCCAGGTTCGATCGATCGAACTAACGTCGATCAATCGAGCTCATCCACTCTTCAAGCGCTTCAGCAGGTCTCAATCGATCGAAGGTTCGATCGATCAAACTTTCTCGATCGATCGAGACCTGCATTTAAAAGAGGAGTCGTCCATACACTTCATCAGTTTCTCTCCCTCCTTCCTTCATTCGAGCGATTGAGCACAGAGTGAGACCAAGGGGTGATTTTTGATTCCCCAAGCACACACCCATTGGTCGGTGTTCTGATCACTCCCCTGATCACCATCATCATCCCTCTCATCCACTCTCCATTTTTGACCCAAGGTAAAGTCCACAAACTCCCCCTCTTGATCATTTTGTTGGAATTGTCATGGGGGTGCCCCCCGTTGGTTTTTCAACCATATGTTGTTCTTTTCCTTCTTATTTTGTGTGTGCGGACTCCCTCTGTTCTCGTTTGTTATCGCTGCAAAATCGCTGTGTTCGATCGATCGAACAAACTACGATCGATCGAACCCAGCCATTCTTCGATCGATCGAACCAACTGCGATCGATCGAACCTTAACAGTGGCAGTTTTCACTTTTTCCTTCCTATTTTCATTTGTTTTGTTTCTTTTCAATTTCAGGTCGCCCACTATGAATCCCATGACGGTCTATTTTAAGGAAAAATCTTTCTACCTCACTGTAGCAGATCCGGTCCATGACCATGGGTTCTGCCATATCGTTGACCAGTCAAATTACACGAGGTTCTTTAGTCACCGTAAAGTGATGATTGAGAGAACACTTGAGACGACCTGGCTTTCTGCTCCTTGGTTCTTAGCCAGAATCAAGGATATGCCACGATGGTACGAGATGTTGACCCAGCCCAAACAGGTCAATGTTTTGTGGGTACGAGAGGTTTATGCAACGATGATTAAGGTCCTGGCTGCACCATACACTTACCGATCTTACTTCCGCGGCCGGGAGATCATCATCAGTCCTGCTACTTTATCTGTTGCCATAAGGGTCCCTGAGGAGCTGGAGTGTGGTTGTCCTCACCGTGTGGGTACTCCCGAGATCCCTTCCGCTACAATTGTCAGAGAAATTACAGGCGGTACCGTTCAGTTCTGGAACGGCTCCTCTCATATAGAGGATCAGTTCCTGACTGATAGATACCACATGGTCCATCTCGTCCTCTGTAACTGTATTTTTCTGACTTCTTATCACGAGAAGCTGGCGGCTTGGTATGTACGAGCACTATTTTGTGTGAGGACAAGGAGACGGGTATGCCTCCCACGATTATATATAGAGTTCATGGTGCATCCCACACGTTATATCTCGGCCAAGAAGCACCTGAAAAGAGCGTGGGGCATCCATCGCATTGTGACCCAGAGTGGCCTACTCCCTCTTGCTACCGATGTCCATCAGTCACCCAAGAGTCACTTTGGTGAGATCGCCGCTCGCCGCTCTGACGTCCAGAAGAGAAAAAGGAAAGGAAAGGGCAAAGAAAAAATTAGAGTAAAGAGGAGGCGAGGAGGGACAAATATTGAGGATGTAGCTTCTGGGACGCCGACCGAGGCTGAGGAGCATGATTCGGAGGAGGAGGGTGACCCTGTAGAAGAGGTCGCGAGATTTGAGTTGAGACAGCGGTCTCAGGCTCCAGCCTAGGGAGAGTCTTCTTCTGCGCCTCTCCCGACTCTTCACGAGTTACTACTAGAGGAGAGAGAGGCCCGGATTATACTCGAGGGCAAGGTAGATCAGATGATGACTTTGCTGGAGGCAATCTTGATCCAGATCAGAGTCGATCAGTCAGTTCACGCCGCTTCTGCACCACCCCCCAACGATCCATATACAACTGCTCCCGCTACATCCACCGTCCCACTCACCACTTCTGTTATTCCATCATCCACCACCGGTCCATCATCTTCAGCTTCCCCTGCACCGATTGATCCTGCAGCTCCATCCACTTCTGCGGCGCCGGCTACTGCTGAGATACCACTTCCACCTTCTCCCGTCGTGGCTGACACATTATTATCTACATCAGCTGCAACGATTGCGAGTGTCCCGGCGACAGCTACCGCTGTTGACGAGGGTGGCGAGGGAGATGCTCCGAATGTAGTGATTGAGATATTATCGGACGTCGCCGATGATGGATAGTTCTGCTAGATCAGTTTTTGGGGTTATTTGGTTGTTTTTGGCCATTTTGGATGTTTTAGTTGGTTTGGTTGGATGTATTCGATTTTTGGTTATTGTTGGTTTATTTTGTTGGTTGGTTTTGGATATCGTGGATTTTAGTTTATATGGAGTATATTATCACTATTCTGTTCTTTCTCTTTATTATCTTTCCAGTGATGAGTTATGTTTTATGTATGGATTCCATGCTCTATATTTCATATTTATTTGATCCTGCCTGTTTGGAGTTTGTATGCTTTCTTTCCAGGTTGTTACGCTTGCGGTTATTACTATGCTTAGACAGGTGATATCTCTCTATCTATTTTTGAAAATCACCTGCTGAGGACATTGTAATTTTCAGTTGGGGGTGGGATGTAGATAGATAATCACCTGTGCATATTTAGCAATCTGGATTACTTTATTGCACATGCCATACAATCTCGAGTTTGAATTAATTCGTGAAATTAAGGGATATTTAAAAAAAAAAAATTAAAAATCTCAAACGATTGAGCAAGGTTTGAATTAAATTGGTAGAATAACTCTGAATATTCACTCCTATTTAACTGTTATCAAGCAATGATACAACCATTTTATTCTCATCCTTTTATGAATTAAGTTCACGCGTTTTTCTAGCTTCTCTAGGATGAATGCATATGTTGACTATTTTTGTATTCAAATCATTTGCACATGTTAATAGCTATGCGGAAAACTTAAAATAAGAGTTAATATGACTTTCGTACTTTAAGGAATAAAGTTGTGGAAACTAGTCCCCTTAGTGAGCTTTTGAATCCAATCTTCAATCTTGAGGGATTTATCACATCAAATTCGAATTGTTCTTATTGAATAAGCGTATTGAATTCGTTGAATAGTCTATGATTCTTCATTTTTGGCTTCTTAGTAGAGGAGAACGTTCAGGATTTACCAACTAAACTCAATGAACATTGACGTGTAAAAACTTAAGAAGTTGAGAAAATGATTTAAGCCATCGTTATTTGCTCCTTACTTTTCCATTTACCTGTATCGACATTCCAGAATATGCATTGTTCTCTACCCCACACCTAGTAAATAATGCCGAATATATTATGAAATCTCAAATTCCTGATTTTATACTGACCTCAATACACCCCATTGCACACCCAATGTGATTCAATTGATGAAGTATGAGGAAGGAGTAGTAGTGGGAAGGGCTGCATAAAAGAAAAGAAAGGGAAGGAGAAATTCCAGGTTAAAATATATATATATAAATAAATATATATATATAATATATATTAAATGGAGAGGATGGTTGGAATGAAGTGAAGAAGAAATTACTGAACACAATCACATGCTGAAAATGTGCAATTTCTTACCCCTCTAATTTCTACCCTACTAAATAAAAATCGTCAAGTCAAAGCCTTAATGATTTTCAACAACTTAGTTTAACCACGAACGTGTAAATTGAGTTATCCACGATATTTCGCTCCTCTAGTAAGTAGTATTCCGTTCGCGAGACTATACACTCTAAATGTTCGTGTTTTATAGAGTCGAGTATGAAAGCATTAGTATCCAAAAAATCACTCCTATCAAAGCTTTCATAGCATGTGCGATCATTATTAACCAAGTTTCTGTGGGATATTCATTTTTGAGTGTGAACCCATGCGAGAATTGAGTTGAAACTACAAGTTCTGAGAGTATGATAGTTTAAACAACTCTAAATAAAGTTTGATGTATAGCTGTTGATCTCACACACACACGGATACATGGATGTGATGCATATGTTGTTCTTTCTTGGTGACATGTGGAACATGTGTATTTCTTTCATGGTTTGAATGAGGATGATATGTTATGTAGAGCTAAATTAATAGTTGAATAAAAGAAAGTGTTTACAAGTTATTCTATATCTTTTTGATCTTAAAATCAGAGAATTTTGTGGGTAGATTCACTGCAAACCCTCACGAGACAACACTCGTCCACTAGGGGGAACCTAAGGGTTTAACGGCTTGTTGCATTCGCTAAATGCAACCGCGATTCCTGCGAAAGTGAGTGAGTTAGTTTTTACTTTTTTTATTTACTTAGATTAGTTCGTTTTGGTTTTCATGTGTTTTATTTTAATCACTGTAGTATTAGTTTAGCTTATTTTATTTTCGCTCTATTGCTAGGGACTAGCAAATCGCTAGTTGGGGGTTGTGACAAGCGGGGGTATTTGTAAAATACAACCGCGCTAAAAGAAGTAAATACACTGAAATAGTTTACAATTTTCTCGTTTATCTGCAGTTTGAATTACAATGCCAGTTTTTACATATTATGATTAATCTGTGATAAGTTGTGTGTTTTAGCTGTAATTTGTGCAGACTATGGTTGCTGTGTGGAGAATTGGAAGATAACGATAAAAGGAAGTGCTGGGTTTCAAAGAAGACATTTCAAAGCTGAAGAACAGAGTTCGAGCGATCGAAGAAGGCTCGAGCGATCGAGGTTTCGATCGATCGAATTGAGTTCAAGCGATCGAAGATCCCAGAAGTTCAATCGATCGAGAGATATTCGATCGATCGAACATGGCTTTTATCAGAACATACGTGAACGCTGCGGAGACATTTGGTTGAAACCCTAGTTTTAGGTTTTTCTATATATATCAGATGTATTCACGAAAAAAAGGACGCCCACTTTACTTTTCATCAGTTTTAGAGAGAGAGATAGAGGTTTCTCATGATTTGTAGGTCTTGGAGTTTGGATATTGCGTTTGGATTGCTATTATCATAGTTTAATACAAGTTTTTTCCTTTCCAGGTTACTCCTTTATTGTTTATTTACATTCTGCACGTAGTTTAGAGAAGTATAATCAGTTATCACGTAGTTTGTATGCTAGAAAAATTTCCATCATTAGTTTTTATAATTTTCATGATTAAATCACAAACAAACGCATCCTTAATGAATATTTACGTTGAAAACAACTCTGTGCTACTCCAGACTATGTCTGAGTAGTCCCCAGGTTGGGAGATCACGATGAAACCGTGATCTTAAGACTCTGCCTACAACAGAATAATTCCTGTGTTCGATCGATCGAAGTTATTTCGATTGATCGGAACAGAGACATTGTCAATCGATCGAAGTCAGTTCGATCGATCGAGGGATGAAGATGTTCAATCGATCGAAAGCGCGTCGATCGATCGAAGTCTCTGATTCTTGAGAACATCCTATGCAGTATTCCTATACTTTCTGTTTTACTGATTTGTTATCAAACTGTCCCCAAATGCTCAGTTTGTCAAAGCAGTCTGTAAACTTAAAGCCTTGAGACATTTTTCTTCAATATATTTTGCAAACCACCCTCAATGCTAACACTATTGTAGGTGTGAGTCTTAACTATTGTTTTAAACTGCTTTCATGTATTTCAAACTTAATTGTGATGATATAGTTCCGGTCATGAAAGGACTATGGATTCTTTACCTTTAGATAAATACAGAATACTGTAGAGAATGTGCTCTATTGAGCTTCAACGTAACTGCATGGTAGATGGCTAGGTCGCGGTGGATTCGTGTAATCCCAACATTCCCTTTTATCAAGAAAAACACGCTTTAAAATACTGCTTTAATTTGTTAGTTAGTTGTTAGATTAATTTAGTTTAATTGTTTTATCGTTAGTAGTTGATAAACCGTGGAACTTCGTGTTCTACATTTCGTAAAAGTATTGATTTTTGTTTTCTTTTTAGAGTTTAATCTAGGTATTTAGTTCAACACCTTCCCAGTGGGATCGACCTGGACTTATCCAGTATTACTTGCACGATCACCTACACTTGGGTGTTGCACAAGAGTGCACAACTATTTAGTCGTGTCATTTAACTCGGAACATGAACTCCTTAAAGAGTTTGGTATCGAGGTAGAAGATGATCTGGGAGAAGACTATACGGTAATTACTATTGAAGTGGAAAATCAGTGGATTGTGTTTGGTCATGATTATGATCGGATTGTTAAGCATCACCTGGTAAACCACTCTTATTCCAAGACTCACCATACATCTAAACAATGGGTTCCGGTTACTAAACCTTAGATTGAACCTCTTGCTAAAGATAATCCCTCAATCGGATCTAATGGTGAGGGTGAATGGACCAAAGTTGATGGCAAAGGAAAGGCTAAGGTTGTTGCTACTACGGAGCATAGTGTTGAATACTCTAGATGTCTGCCTGGTTCCACTTCTTCTAAGGCTCAACATCTTAAGATTAGTAACTCATTTGGTGAGCTTATGAAGTTGCTGAGGA
Source organism: Hydrangea macrophylla (assembly GCA_033977485.1). NCBI lineage: Eukaryota > Viridiplantae > Streptophyta > Magnoliopsida > Cornales > Hydrangeaceae > Hydrangea > Hydrangea macrophylla. Next base: position 76,512,448 of record CM066984.1, on the reverse strand, counting down.
TGACATTGACCTAGGATCTGAGTTGGGAACTCCTGATCCTACATATTCCCTTTCCTCGAGACAGAAAACGGGACGAGAAGATGAAATTCAGTGGAAGTCGCCCCAAGGGTCGTCACAGATCTTGAGTGTCAATTTTTGCTTGTTGTGCCCTTTCTCGTTCAATATTGTGTCATGTCTTGTTTGCTAGTCTTCCATCCTTTGTTTTGGTGTATCTATTTGTTGATGGGTTTTGGCCATGGTGCTTCATTTTGGGTTTGGGATGGGATTCTCTCTTTGCCTTTGGGGTTAGATAGGTCTCCATCCCATGTGTGAGTTGTTTTGAGCTTTCTGTTAATCCAGGTGTATGCCTCTTTGATTCTTTTGTAGATGTCGTTTGACTTATCTTTTATAGATTTAAGTTCCGGGAAAAAAAATAATACTATTTTGACAATTGAAAACAAAGAAAAATATAAAAGCCATGAATCTCATTATTTTTACAATTGGCTATCATCACCCATAGGTGTAGAGTGTAATTAACTCTAAATTATAAAAGCCATGAATCTCTTATCTGATACAATTGTTACAAACTTAAAAGAGAAATGCAAGACACACAACACATTCCACAACAGGGTTTTAAATGCATGTACCATGTGTTGTGTAAGTGGTGCATAGAAAAGTAAGAAAAATTTAAACAACACAGGGTATAACACATAAAGCCCTATTATAAAATGTGTTATAGAATATGTTGTCTGCCTAGCATTTTTGAACTCAAAATGGTGGGCCGGTTCTATAATCGTGAAATATTATAGTCTGACACTACAATTAGAGCATGGATAAGCAACTGAATTTGAACAATTCTCAAAGAAGTACCATTACGCCCAAAAAAAATATTATATGTAGGTACACAATGTACTCCAAACAAATGGCACTTTGCTATGGCTTACTGATTTTTTTTAATCGCTCGTTTAATAATTAGAGAGAAAATTCGATGATACTTTTTAGTGGTTTTGGATATATCATAGATTTTAGTGGTTTTGGTCTAAATAAGTACTTGTAATTTGATCACAACATGTTGAGATCTATTTGTGACAATTTGAGACCAAATTATTGACATACTGACACCAAATTATGATGTATGGTACACACCAAATTAATGGACTATATCATAGAAGATCTGACTTAGATAAAGAAGATACATAGTTTTGAGAATTTTTTAGGTGCTTTGAGAGTATCATGTGGCAACCCTACGCTGTATCTTGCTGATTAGCCATATAACTGTACAGTCATCCCTTCCCAAATTTTTGAAAAAGAAAATATGTAATATATTAGCCAAATTATAACTTAACACACTTTAAATATTTATCCTATCACATTTTCTAATCACTTCTTAATCTAGGCCAATTTAAATTGTTTTAACCTATCAGTTAAGATATACAAATTATAAGCAGCTATCAACCATTATTATTATTGAAAAAAAATGATATACATAAAATCCAACTAATATGAAAAGAGAGACAAAAAAAAATAAAAATATTTCATCGAACAGTGCAACCCCTCCCCCAACTAAAAAATACTGACTCCGCAAGAGCTGTTGCTATTAATTGAGGAGTACCCACGTAGAACTGCCAGGTAATTAGTACCCTGGTTATTTATAAATTTGTCCTTAGTTTCTGTCTCTCTGTATATGAACTGGAGATTATACTACAAATTAAATCCGATAAAATTTATAAGCATAACACGGTTTCTACAATATTTAATCGCCGGCCCTATCATACATAACATACAGATTCTTCATGGAATATATATATGTTTGCATTAGATATCAAATTATGCTTTATAGACCCCTTTTGAATTTGTTTAATTAAAAGGTGCATTTTATATGTTTTATTAATAAACTTATAGACTTTTTGATTTCCCAACATTCCTTTAATTGGGCCTATTTGGAGATGACATTTTCTAAGTACCTTCAAAAGTTGAACCACCCAAAAGACGGCAACTGGCGTCATTTTGTGAGGTGGGGTATGATTTTTAATAATCTTAATACATTGTTATATTGATGTAATTACTTGCTTTCATCTCCTGAAAATGGTCTATAGCCCTTGTATCTTATTTCCTTGGCACAAAAGCTCAAACCCTTGTTGTCAAAAGTCCATACACAAAAAACCAAAGTAAGTTTAAGACTAAACTCATCAATTTACTAGAATAAGAAGCCAATGCTTGAGTTGGAGTTGAGGAGTAGTATTTAAAATCAAATGTCAAGGTGAATAGAAAATTTCCAAAATGATTTATAGGACCATAGAAATGCGAATGCCGCCCAAGCACCAAAGGATAAATTACACCTACCTCCCCTAAGGCATTTGAGAAATACATGTCTAATTTCCTTGGTTTTACAAAGATAAGACTTATAGAGGTTTATACATGATAGAAGACTAAATACATTTTAGTAGACTGCATGCAGTTATATCAGAGTTCTATTTTAGGCCCTGTATTATTAACTGAAAAGCTTAAGGCTCTCAATTTGTAAATGTATGTCATTTAAGGACAGTCGTCAATAACATCAAATATAGGTAACAAAATGAACCCTCCTCATATTTTTTTAAAATTGTATTTTGTATACACAGTTATTGAAAATTGTAAATTTTATTAAGATTGCAACCCCAAAAGAAGTTTGGTTATTACACAGCCCCCCAAAAAATATTGGTTAGGCTCAAATTAAAAAAGGAATTCTACATGTATTAAAAAAACGAATTCGATATGTAGTGTATGTTGGCCCAATTGTAATCAACCACAAAATTTTTTTTTTTAAAAAAAATCCAATATATATATATATATTAAATGTTTAGAATATTTTAGATTACAATTAGGCCAATATATCATTTGAACCCAACTCAAATTGTTTTACCATAAACACAAACTTTACAGATTACAATCAGCAATTAGCTATTAATATCGAAAAAAATGATGATACGAACCAAGTGGTGGAGTTACTAATAGACTGAAAAAATTTCTACTCAAGGGTATTGCCCCATGATACAAACCCCAGGTTAGAACTCACCCTTGAAAACTGGCTTGCAAGAGGAGGGTGCCCTGAGCTTATACCCCACCAACTAGGCTTATGTGTAATCGATGTGGGACAAGTCCCCACTAGACCATAACATTGCACTCCCTTGGGACCGACGTCAATGGCGGCTCAACGGCCTCAGCCTCGCCTCAACCGTGATGAGGGCCCTCCTAAGTGGCTCCCAAGCCCACGAAGTTGCTCAGGGGGTCGCCTGCTCTGATACCAATTGATATGAACTCTAGGGTAGAACTTATCCTTGAAAACCGGCTTGCAAGCTAGGAAGGGAGCCCCATGGCTTATATCCCACCAACTAGGCTTATGCCTTACCGATCACTAGACCGTAACACCCCCGAACCCCCATATGATTCTAAACCCTTGTACACTGTCCCCCTAGCTGGGATTCTTGGATTCGCCACTGTGAAGCCTTAGAGGACACGTAGTTGTCCATTGGGGGCTTTAAATGTTTCAATTAATAATACAAGATAAAAAATAAACTGTTGGTGTAAGTACTGGGTAATATATTGTTTTTTAGACTTAAAAAGAGTATTATGGACCTAGCTCCCTTCTGCCACCTCCTTTCTGTTAGTTAATTATAGCCGTTGGTTCGATATTTTCAAAATGAATTTTTTACCCTTATCGGAGCCACTTCTATGTCATAGCGCTCATGACACAGTTTATTCTTTTACAGGTACTTTCAACTCTATTCTTAGGATTCTTTTATAAAAATATGTGGTAGATCATTACATGATAGAGTAGGTACATGTAATTTACAAAAATATGAGGTAGATCCTTTTATAGTCAGATAACTTACGGGAGATCCATGTAATTTTCTCAACTTTTCTTAAATGTAGTGTTGGATTCGATGCAGTCCAAAGATACATTAATTTGGTGATAATGACAGGCTCCCATTTGTATATGCAACTCTAGTTACATATAAAAAATTGATATTAACAAACTTTTCTTGTTACATTTATATAAGCTTTCTACCTGAATAAGAAGCAATACATTTACTGTCATTTAGCGTGGTATAGACAGAGAGTAAGAACAAATCTCTTGAACACCATTTGAGTTTGACCAAATTAGGAAAACCAATCTTTGAACCAACGAAACATATAATCAATAAACTTCATGACCTCTATTTAAACATCCCAAATCAACTTCACATTCTCTTCTCCATTTGATTTCAATTATGGCTGTCTTTCATATCTTCATCTTCTTTATTTTGCTAATAATCCCTCAAACAAACTCACTTTTCTTCAACTTCACAAGTTTTGAGCAAAACGCCCATGATATTTACTACCAAGGCGACGCATTCTCAACCGGTGGATCGATCCAAGTCACGAAGAATCAACGCGACAGTTCGCTCATAAGAAGCACGGGACGAGCCTCGTACGCACAACCGGTGATCCTGTGGGACGCCGCCTCAGGAAGACTAACAGACTTCACCACTCATTTTTCTTTTATAATAAAAGATGTTGATCCAAATAGTTTTGGTGATGGACTCGCCTTCTTTCTCTCTCCGTTCGATTCTGATATTCCCGCCGAGTCATATGGTGGTTTCTTAGGCTTATTTGGCAACAACTCTGCTTTAAATAGTTCTGAGAATCAAATCGTGGCTGTTGAGTTTGACACTTTCAAAAATGTTTGGGATCCAAGTCCAAACCATGTCGGTATCGATGTCAATTCGATTGAATCAGTGGCTAATGTGACTTGGAACAATACTATGAAAAATGGGACTACAGCAAATGCTTGGGTGAGTTATAATTCAAGTACTATGAATTTGAGTGTTTTTCTAAGTTATGCTGAAAATCCCATTTTTAGTGGGAAATCAAGTGTTTCATATGTTGTTGATTTGAGGGATGTTTTGCCAGAGATGGTAAGAGTTGGATTTTCAGCAGCCACAGGTGATTGGATTGAAATCCACACCATTCTTTCTTGGACTTTTAATTCAACTTTAGATACATTTGGGAAGCCAAAGAGAAAAATAGGTCCTACAGTTGGTGTTCTTTCGGGTATTGGAGTTTTAATTAGTGGTTTTGGGTTGTTTTGGATTTTTTGGTGGAAAAAGAGGGTTGTTGTGAAGAAAAAAATAGATGCAGGGCTCGATTTTGCTATATCGGTTGACTTTGAAAGAGGGTCGGGGCCAACGAAGTTCAAATTCGGGGAATTGAGTTGCGCTACAAAGGACTTTTCCGAGGAAGGAAAGCTCGGAGAGGGAGGATTTGGAGGCGTTTACAAGGGTCTTTTAAGTGATCCAAATATGGAAGTGGCAGTGAAGCGTGTTTCAAAGGGATCCAAACAAGGGAAAAAAGAGTATGTATCGGAGGTGAAAGTCATTAGCCGGTTGAGGCATAGGAATTTGGTTCAACTCATCGGTTGGTGCCACGAACAAGGTGAGTTCCTCTTGGTTTACGAGTTTTTGCCTAATGGGAGCCTCGACTCCCATCTTTTTGGAGCTAAAGATAGCCTAAAATGGTCAGTAAGGCACAAAATTGCGCTTGGAATAGCATCTGCGTTGCTCTATCTTCATGAAGAATGGGAACAATGTGTTATTCATAGAGATATAAAGTCAAGTAATGTAATGTTGGATTCGAATTACAATGCTAAGTTAGGTGATTTTGGGCTAGCCAGGCTAATTGACCATGAACTTGGCTCACAAACGACGGTTTTGGCTGGGACCATGGGGTACTTAGCTCCCGAGTGTGTCACAACGGGCAAGGCTAGTAAAGAGTCTGATGTCTATAGTTTTGGTGTTGTGGCTCTTGAAATCACCTGTGGACGAAGACCAGTTGACCCAAAGGCTGAACCAAGTAAGGTAGGACTAGTGGAATGGGTTTGGGACCTTTACGGGAGTGGCCGAATTCTTGAGGCCGCCGATAAGGGACTAAGTGTGGAACTCGATGAGAAACAAATAGAGAGTTTGATGGTTGTTGGGCTATGGTGTTGCCACCCTGATTTTAATCATAGGCCATCTATAAAACAAGTTATAAATGTTCTTAATTTTGAAGCTCCATTGCCAAGCCTTCCATCGAAATTGCCCGTGCCTATGTATTATGCACCTCCGATGCATTTGTGTAGATTCTCTTTTACATCGTCGGTTGGGCTCGGGGATACCGAGATATATCGGACTCAGTGTTTGTGTAGTAGTGGTGGTTCTTCAATTTCAGCTGGATCTTCTAAAGGTTTACTACGATTGCACGAGACTAATGTGTAATATGTATTTTTTTTTTTTTTTTTTTTTTTTAAAATCTTGTATAAGAAAATGAAAAATGTAAAATGTCTCAATTAGAATTGTGGTTTGTATAATTGTATTTTTTTTTTTAATTAATGAACTTGCACAGAGGATTACGAACTATATAAATTAGGGTAAATTACACAAACCTCCCCTGAGGTTTGACTTAATTACACGGACCACCCCTCTTGTTTCAAAAATTACACAGACCTCCCTCGAGGTTTATAATTAGGTAACAAAACGCCCCCTCCCCTAATGGTCCGTTAGGTTTTTTACATTAGCCTCCCCTGAAAATTACAATTAGCCCCCCTAATATTATAAAATTGTCATACTAAAGCCCCCTTTCTCTTCTATTTTGTGCTAATTATAAAATCCCTCCTCTCTCCTATGTTTTTGGGTTAATTTTTTTAGCATTAATTTATATCATCTACACAAAATATACACAAAACATATATAAATAGGTCCAATTTTTTTTTTCCCCCGAACAAACCTCTATCAAGCCCCCCCCCCCCCCCCCCCCCCCCTGTATTAATTTTCTAGATCCGCCTCTATCCCTATGCTTCAAAAGTGGACACTTAACCCCCTGTGATTGTGGACCAAAATAGAACTGTTATGATTTCACTCAAAGAGCGTTAACCCCAAAATTAATATCATAAAATGAGTTAAGTGCTTATATTTTTAACTAATTTTAGAATTTGTCAGTCTTGAGTGAAATCATAACAATTCCATTTTAGTCCACAATCACAGGGGGTTAAGTGTCCACTTTTGAAGCATAGGAACATGGGCGGATCTAGAAAATTAATACATGGGGGGCTTGATAGAGGTTTGTTTGGGGGAAAATTTTTTTTTGGACGTATGTATATATATGTATTTTGTGTAGATGATATAAATTAATGCTAAAAAAATTAACCCAAAAACATAGGAGGGAGGAGGGAATTTATAATTAGAACAAAAATATAAGAGAAAGGGGGCTTAGTATGACAATTTTATAATATTAGGGGGGCTAATTGTAATTTTCAGGGGAGGCTAATGTAAAAAAAACTAACGGACCGTTAGGGGAGGGGGCGTTTTGTTACCTAATTACAAACCTCGAGGGAGGTTTGTGTAATTTTTGAAACAAGAGGGGAGGTCCGTGTAATTAAGGCAAACCTCAGGGGAGGTTTGTGTAATTTACCCTATAAATTAAATCCAACTTTAAAAAAAAAAAAAAATATTAGTCACACGATACCATTAGGCCAAAAAACGAGTTCCCAAGTTTTTTTTAAGGAACTTCACTAGTTATATATCAAACAAATTGAGTTCATTCTCTCGGAAATCCTTATTTTGATTGATATTCTTTCTTAATTTTTCCTTAATTAAGAGGGTTGTTATCCAAGTTTTCATTTCTTTTAACTTGGGGAAGTAATTTTTTTTTTGGTGGGTGGTTATAATAAATAAATGGTGCATAGTAAATGAAGCGTCTGGTTATTGATTTGGATCATCACAAACAACTGCCATGGTTGAATCAAAAACTCTGGCATTTTACACTTTTCATTTGGACCACATGCTTGTTTAAAGCAAGAACTGCTAACATTTGCAAAATATAAAACACTTACAACAAGTGTTCTTTCTTAATCCATCTGCCTCTATTTGCATTGTTCTAGTTGTAACGACCCATCAAATGAACCACTAACCAATAATTTGACGACTTGCCACACCGGTCCTTAAAATGCTTAAGTCCAAGTTGTTAATAATAGCTCACTTAGTTCTATAAGTACCACACTAACTTTCTATAATTTTCTGACGTGGGAGGGGATCTCACAATCTCCCCTACTTAAATATGTGACGTCCTAGTCGCATGGCCCAGTAGGATCTATAACTTCCCTCAGGCAGTGTGGGTTTCCATAATCCCTCCTCTAGGGCACAACTCAAGTCCGCACACTTCCGGTTGAGGTCCACTCTGATACCATTCTGTAACGACCCACCAAATGAACCAGTAACCCAACAACTTGACGGGCTTGCCACATCGGCCCTTAAAATGCTTAAGCTTGTTAAGGAAAGCACATGTAAGGGCAGCAAGTGGGCAAAAATATGCAGAAGAAATTGCTGAAATTGATGCAGAGGAAATTGCTGAAATTTCTATTGTGGAAATTGCTGAAGATATTGGTCAACCCCAAAAGTTTAGGAATCATTCTCAACCATGAATCATGGTCCTTAATGCTGTATTATCTTTCCTTTATTAACAACATAAAATTAGGAACTCTTGGTATATATACTATACCAGAACATAATGAATAAGCAAGCTTCCTTTACTCAAAACTTTGAATCTTCTCATGGTATCAGAGCTAGAAACTTGCAAGCCTAAAATCATGTCTTCATCCTCTTCTGTTTCAAAAAATGACCCAGAATTGAGCATCCATCTATTTTACCTGTGTTCAAGCTTGATCTCAATTAAGCTAAACACATCAAAGTTCCTGATATGGCGTTCACAAATCCTCCTGTTGGTTCGAAGCTTGGGAATTCTTCACCATCTCACCTGTGAAGAAAGACCTGCTGAAGAAATCAACGATGAATTGGGAAAAGAATTCCAACTCGCAGCATAAGCTATGGCTCAACAACGACAACCTCCTTTCCTCTTAGCTTCTCGGCACTATAAAGGAAGAGGTACTAAGTCTTATCTTTGAAGCAGAAACGGCAACAGCTCATGAGGTTTGGACATCGCTTCAAAACCAACTACTTCCCATCACAGTGGAGAAAGAAGGGCATCTAAAAAGCATGCTAATGAAGACCAAAAAGGGATCACGATCTCTAGAAGAATATCTCCTAGATTTTAAGTCCATTTACGACAATCTTGCTGCCATCAAAAAACCAGTTTCTGATCTTGACAAAGTCTTCCAATTCTCACAAGGATTGGGATCAAGGTATGAGAACTTTTCCCTAGCATTGCTTGCTAAACCACCATACCCTTCATTTGGACAGTTTGTATTAGCCCTGCAAGGACATGAGCAAACACTAGTAACAAAAAATTAAGAAGAAAAGACGTCTATTGAACATACACAGGCCTTCTTCGGATAAAGAGGACGCGGTCGGAACAGCCGTGGAGGACGAGGACATTTCAATTCAAAGGGGAGAGGCTTTACCCCCGCCAGCCGATACAATGCACAAAGTGGAGATGTAGGGAATAATAATAAGCAGCCCAATAACAACTTCAGTCAACTACAAAAGAATGAGAACAATGCTAGACAGTAGCCATAACGATCAAATAACTACAATAATGGTAAGGTAGTTTGTCAAATATGCGGAAAGGCAAATCACCTTGCCATTAATTGTTGGTATCGCTTTGATTACTCCTACCAATCCGAAGATCTTCCTCAAGCACTTGCTGCTTTCACCCTTAACGACTCGAACGACCAGTCATTCACAGTTGACTCAGGAGCCACTTTACACATGATAAACAACACAGGTAAACTTTCCTTCATAAAATCGTATAATGGAGAGGATGTCATCTATGTGGTAAATGGCAATAGTTTACCTATTTCACACACAGGTGAAGCATGTGTTGTCACTAATAATGGAAAATCAAGTTTAAAAGATGTGTTAGTGGTCCCTGAATTGAAGAAAAAAATTGTTATCAGTTGGTAAGCTTACTTTCAATAATTTGTGTACCTTTGAATTCACCTCATCTAGTTTTGTTATTAAGGACCAAAACCAGCGGACGATCGCGAAGGGCATAATAAAGGGCAGCTTTACTCGTTGGAAGGACAGAATCAAGAGGCTCTTAGTGCAATAAAGAAATGTGGTTCCTCTTCTGCCTTGTGGCATGAACAATTGGGACATCCGAATCCAAAGATTTTGTCTTGGTTAACAGATAGAAAAGTCATTAATGTCACAAATTGGCTCGCAAAACCTACCATATGTGTTAGTTGCCAATTAGGAAAGAGTTGTAAACTGCCTTTCAAGTGATTAAATAAAATATCTCAGTTTCCTCTTGAAAAGATACACTGTGATCTTTGGGGACCAGCCCCTTTAACATCCAATCAATGTTTTCATTACTATGTCATATTTGTTGATGATTTCTCAAGATACACAAGGATATATCCTTTAAAAAGAAAATCACAGTTCCTTGATTATTTTCTTAAATTTCAAAAACTGGTAGAAAATCAATTTGATCGGAAAATAAAAATCTTCCAATGTGACGGAGGAGGGGAATTCAGTTCAAATGTTTTTCTTGATCACATTGCTAAAAGTGGGATTGAGCTTCATATTTCATGCCCTGGAACCCCATAACAAAATGGAGTGGTAGAACGAAAGCACCGTCATATCGTTGAAACAGGGTTAACAATGCTCTTCCATTCAAATTTGCCATTATCATATTGGGTTGAAGCTTTCCTTACTGCTGTCTGTTTAATCAATCGTTTGCCATCCTCAGTACTACAAAATCAAAGTCCTTATCACAAACTGTACAAAAGCCATCCTGATTACAATGGCTTGCGAGTGTTTGGGTGTCAATGTTTTCCAAGTTTGCGACATCAAGGGGGATCAAAGTTAACAAAGAAAACATACCCATGTGTCTTTTTGGGATATAGTCCAATTCATAAAGGCTATCAATGCTTGGAACCAACAACCAAGCGGGTCTACATTTTCCCCCATGTCGTTTTTAATGAGGAACTTTTTCTTTTTCGGTTTGCAAAAATAGATCCTTATCCTCATCACTTAAAGTTATCTGAGTTCCCATTTTTGGATGAGTGGCTTAAAAAGGAAAAGGAAGAAAAAGGAGCAACTCAAGCAAATGAAAGAAACAATGGTTTGACCGATTCCAATAAGGAAAAACTAGACTCCTTTATTTTTGACACTAATGATAATGCAAATTCTTTCTTTCATTTTGGCAGGCCCATCATACCAGATATAGAGAAAAATAATCAAACGGTTGATCAAAACATTACACTCATTGAGAATCATGTGCCACCGACTCCAAATGAAGAAAGCATCAATGAAGCAATCATAAATCATACAAATACAACTCATAACCAGCATGGACAATCGTACGAGGACCTTCCTTTTGAAGGCGCCTCCTGTTTTGAGCTTGATACTTCTTCAAACGATGGTGCTGTCTCATCCATGCAAGATGTTCACGAGATTTTGTCCCCACACAATTCGAATTGGCAATCTCTTCGGCCAATAAAAGACCGACATCCACCAACATACCTCAAGGATTATGTTGCACTTGCCATTTCCCCAACAACATCGCATAGCTCTCTCTTAGCTGAGCCAAAAACATTAAAGTTGGCTCTCAAAGACTCTCGATGGACCAACGCTATGCAAGAGGAAATTGAAGCCCTTTATGCCAATCACACATGGGTTTTGGTGTCGAGACCCTTCGACGTTAATGTTATAGGTTCAAAGTGGGTTTTTTGGATCAAGTACAACTAAAATGGCTCAGTTGATCGTTTTAAAGCTCGATTAGTGGCAAAAAGGCTTTAATCAAGTCTCGGGAATGGAGTACGAAGAAACTTTTAGCCTAGTGGTTAAACCGACAACTATTCGCCTTGTCATAGCCTTCTCTCTCACCCAAAATTGGGGTATGTGCCAACTTGATGTCAAAAATGTATTCTTGTATGGGCATCTCAAAGAAACTGTCTACATGGAACAGCCGCCAGGATTTGTCTATAGGTCCCTACCTGATCATGTTTGTCTACTCAAAAAAATCCTTGTACGGATTAAAACAAGCTCCAAGAGCTTGGTTCAATCGCTTATCACAATTTCTACTTCATCTTGGATTCGTCTGTAGCAAAGCTGACCCATCATTATTTGTTTACCGTTCAAGTACTGCCACAACACTTCTCCTTATCTATGTAGACAACATACTTGTGGCAGGAAATAATGATGACTTCATCACTATGCTCATTGATCAACTTAGCATTGAGTTCGCTATCAAAGACCTTGGAGCATTACATTACTTCCTTGGACTTTCCTGGTGGGTTATTTCTTTCACAACAAAAGTACGTCCATGACCTACTTTAGCGAACTCAAATGCTTCAATGCTCTCCCGTTGCCACTCCAATGGCATTAAAGGACTCATCCACCCAATAAGATAATGATCCTATTGATCCTTTCATTTTCCGCAATATTGTAGGAGCTTTGCAATACTTGACTTTCACACGATCGGACATCGCTCATGCTGTAAATCGAGTATGTCAATTCTTTAGCAATCCAACTCTTTCCCACTTGAAAGCTGCAAAAAGAATTCTACAATACCTTAAGGGCACACAAAGTTTTGGTCTACGTTATCTCTCTAATAGCTCCACTTCTCTTTACGGTTTTAGTGATGCCGATTGGGCCGGATGTCAAAGAACTCGATGAAGTACAACAGGTTTTTGTGTATTTCTTGGTGCAAATTTCATCTCTTGGTGCTCCAAAAAGCAACCAACGATCTCTCATTCGAGTTCTGAAGCTGAGTATCATTCTCTGGCCTCAATCACTGTTGAAATCACTTGGCTCACTTTTTTTATTATGGGATATTGGCATTTTTCTTACACGGGCACCTCAGTTATTCTGTGACAACGTTAGTGCTCTCCACTTGTCTTTCAATCCCATGTTTCATGCTCGGTCTAAACACACTGAGCTCCATTACCATTTTGTCCGAGAAAAGGTTGCTATGGGTCATCTCAACACTCGTTACATACCCTCGTCAGCTCAACCAGCAGATATATTTATGAAGTCTCTACCAAAGGCCAGTTTCACAACTTTTCGAACCAAGTTGGGTGTCCACAAACCTTCCCATTCCAACTTGAGAGGGGGGGGGGGGGGGGGGGGGGGGGGGGGGGTATTAAGGAAAGCACATGTAAGGGCACAACAAGTGGGCAAAAATATGCAGAAGAAATTGCTGAAATTTATGCAGAGGAAATTGCTGAAGTGGAAATTGCTGAAGATATTGGTCAACCCCTAAAGTTTAGGAATCATTCTCAGCCATGAATCATGGTCGTTAATGCTGTAATATCTTTCCTTTATTAACAACATAAAATTAGGAACTCTTGGTATATATATTATACCAGAACATAATGAATAAGCAAGCTTCCTTTACTCAAAACTTTGAATCTTCTCAAAGCTCAAAAGTTGTTAGTAGTAGCTCACTTGGTTCTATAAGTACCACAGTAACTTTCTATAATTTTCTGATATGGGAGGGGATCTCACACTAGTGTTGTGCTATTGCATTGTTCAACTATAATCTTATACTATATACTAGTTGGAGTCCCGGGCGTTGTTCGGGAAATTTAATTGTGTCGTTTCGTGTGGTTAAGTGGTTGTTAAAAGTGTATAATAAGATGTTAAAAAAGGGTAAATAGAAAATTGTAAATGTAGCTATTTTATCTAAAACTCTTCCTACGGAATTAGTTGATAATTCTGACTATCTTGTAAATGAGTAGTAAATGTACCTAATAAATCACCACTAAAAATATATGACACAAGTAGGGTATTTCCTAGGCTTGGCAAATGGGCGGGCTTAGGTTTGGGCCTGAACGGGTTCGGGCCGGGCCGGGCCGGGTTTGGTCTGGGCCTAGGTCGGGTCTGTTTGTTGTCGGGCCGGGTTATTACTGGGTCATACCTGGTTATTACTGGGTCGGACCGGGTTATGAACAAGAACACGGTTTTTTTTGTGCGTGTACATATATATAATATATGTTTATGTTCATTTGTTTTAACTTATATGTATATATACATATAAATATACATACATACTTGGGATACCCACATCAAAAACATCAAACCATTTCATCGGAGTCAATATTACATCATTTCATCTCCTATCCCAAGTTGGGTTTCTCTCTCATCCTTTCTTCTTCAACCTCTCCAAACTAAGCAAAATCTAACAAAGACATAGTTGGAGCAATATAATAAAAATGAAAAACTTAAAAGAGAAAAGGTAAATTAAGTAATATATTTTAAAGCATGTTTTCTATCAGTTAAAAACCCATATCTTCAAATTCTTCTTGTTCTTGATGAGAGAGAGAGAGAGAGGAGAGAGAGAGAGTATCAAAAAACCCTAAAAGAGGGCTAAATATTCAATGCAACGGTTGCATTTATTGACGTGGTACAACTAACCAATATAATTCCTCCATTTATACATCTGACCCCTTATTTCTATGGGGATCATCCCTCCGCATCAGCACTTTTTCAAAATATGTGAGAAGGGATACATAATGACATGGTATCTCCGTTGTATTCAAAATTTACTCCTAAAAGAGAGGCAAGAAAGAGGCGCCGTTTGTGACTGGCCGAAATGGGAAGTGCAGTAAACCCTAGGGCCTAGGCCTCCTTTTATTTTCTCCCCACATGGGCCTGAACACAGCCTGCATCTTACCCAAACTCAGCCCGAAAGTTGAAGCCCATATAACCCGAATCTGGCCCGTGCGAAAATTATGCAGGCCCAAGTATGAAAACGAACGGGTTGCTTCGAGCTAACCTTCAACTTCGAGCTTCACTTGCCGGTCCTAGTATTCCCCTAAAAAAATGACATGAATGTGTTTGTAAACCTTAATTGATATTCGAAGCAAAGATGTGAATCATAAAGATGCAACCGAATGCTGATCCAAATGTAATTATACATATTACAATATATAAATCCTAAATTTGAGGGAAGAAGTTGACAAACTAAAGTAGCCACTTTTTTTTTTTAAGTGAATAATAAATATCCCAAAACTTACTGATTCAAATGCAATTACACATATTACAATACATGAATCCTAAATTTGAGAGAAGTTGACGAAATTGTAAATATTAGTGACCAATTCCTAAATAGCCACTAAAATAGTCACTTTTTGACTTTTTTTGAAGTGAATAATAAATATCCAAAAAATTGTTGGCTCAAATGTAATTAGACATAAGATTGTTGATTGAAACCTCATTTGAGATAAGAAGTTGACCAAATTATAAATATTAGTGATCTTAATGACCAATTCCTAAATAGCCACTAGAATGGCCAATTTTTTTTTTATTTTTTTGAGGTGAATAGTAAATATCCCAAAATTGTTGACCCAAATGTAATTAGACACAAGATTGTTGATTGAAACATCATTATTATATTAAATAAAATTTCAAAAGTTGACTTGAATATAATTATTTGTCTAAAATGATCGATTTACCCTCACACAAATCAATATAACCTTACGATATGTAGAAGATGTATGAGTAATTATGGTATAGTGAAGGGCAAATGAGAAAGTTTATATTTTTTGACGTGCTAGCTTATTCGTTCTTATTCTTATAGTATAGTAGATATATATATATATGTGTGTGTGTGTGTGTGTGTGTGTGTGTGTGTGTCTGTGTGTAATATCCAAATATTGACAAGAAATCGTAAATTCTTCTAAAGCGTTGAAAAATGCGTAGTGAAGAATGTAGGTGTTTGTTCTAATTTTGACTTTAAAAACAATGGGGTCTCTAACATAATTCTAAAACTTTAAGGTTCGTTTTAAGAGTTATGGAAGTAGAGGGATGGCAACGGGGGTTTGGTACGGAGCAGCCATTTTCTAACTCCTACTCCTATTAAAAAGTTGTTTACCAAATCCGCAACAACCTTATTAGTAGCGGAGTCGGATTTGGTCATTTTTTTTATCGAGACTGTGATGGGTTTCCACTGGGGTAACTTAACTAAAATTTAAAATTTTATATTTTAGTAAATTAATGGATTGAATGATAAATTGACAAGTAACTATGGAGAATTTTGTATTTTATTTTATTAGTCAAACTTTAAATTTTTGCTATACGTAATATATATATTTTTTTCTTTTTTTATATGTCATGGTATAAGGTACATATACAAATCATAGTATTTAGCATATATAGGAAAAGTACAAGGGTATATTACTATATTTGACACTTTAATCGGGGTGGTGTGGGTTTTAATCGGGGGTATTTTCACTTATCATACTTGCTCATACTCCTATATACCTCCTCAAAAACCGTTCCATTAAAGACGAGACGGGCGGAGTTCCGACTGATATATCTCCCTAAGTAAGCTTATATGTCAAAGACCGGTAAAAAAATTTAGGGAATATCACTTACCTCCCTTGAGGTTTGGCCTAATAACACTTACCTCCCTCCACGTTTCAGCTGTAACATTTGCCTCCCTTGCAACAGATGCCGCTAACGGAAGTTGACATTTTACTCTTTTACCCTTATTCTGTGTGTGAATTAAAATAATATGAAATACGTGTAAATTTTTTTTTTATTTACTCTTTTATCATTATTTATTATTATATTCATTTTTAAGAAAATGATGTCCAATAAAAATTTGACACATCGTCATCTTCTCCATGACATTATTATTCCTCCATGAGAAGTCACTACTGCCATTGCAAAGACCTTCCACGAGTAAGTCCAAACTTGAATTGATTGACGAATTAATTCAATCAAAATCAATGGTGATTGTTTCGATTAGGGTTTCGGAAAAAAAAACTCGATTGAATCAAAGGACCCAAAATATACATACCCATATCGAAAATTACAGACCCAACACACCCACTGTCCCCATGACCAGCCACAATCCCAAAAATTTTCGATTTATTTTGCTCTAATGATATCACATCAGACCCACCACCAAGGTGGGTGCAAACCAAATCAAACCATTTCGTTGATGCAAATATAATACATACAGACAGTCTTACACACACAAATATAATGCTGGACCCATTTCTTGCAATTGGGTATAATATTTAGAGAGAGAAAGAGGTTGAACCATTATTGTCAAATCAGATTTGGGCAGCTCAGATCTTGATCATACCCAATGACAAGCATGAACTATGTCAAATTAGATTTGGTGTTGCTTGGCGAGAATTGGTCCCTTGCAGTGAAACCCATTTTTTTGAAGACTGCGTTTGGATAGATTCGAGAAAATTTGAGCTGTATATATTGATATGCAGTTTTGAAGTCAGTAAACAAGCAAGGGATTGTTTGGATATGAAATGATAAGAGTCTAGTTTTCAATTTTAAGAAAAATAGGAAAAATCAAAGAACAAGTTCAAAGATCAATGACCCCCCTGTTTCTTGCAGTTGGGTTTAATTTTGAGAGAGAGAGAGAGAGAGAGAGAGAGAGAGAGAGAGAGAGAGAGAATGAAGAAGGATGAATGGAGGGTAGTTTTGGTATTTTGTATTATTATTAAATGATGTCATCAGTCATTCCGTTAAATTTCTAACGGCTTGTTAACGGAGGGGAGGTAAGTGTTGGTGAAATTAAAAAATAAGGGAGGTAAGTGTTACAGCTGAAATGTAAAGGGAGGTAAGTGTTATTAGGCCAAACTTCAAGGGAGGTAAGTGATATTTACCCAAAAATTTAAGGTCAATTTTTTTTTTATTTTTTTATTTTTTTTATTTTTTTATTTATATATATTTTGGGCAAATTACACTTTAGTGCATTAAACTATAACCTATTTTCAATTGGGTCCATAAAATTTTTTTTTTGCAATTGGGTCCTTGAACACTTTTATCTTAAACTATTAGAAATTGTCACGTACGTTACGCGTAATGCTTACCTATCACATGTTAGGTTAAGACAAACACGGGAGATTGTGAGTAGTGCAAAAAATCGCATTCAATCAGATCTGAAATCGCGTTCAATCAAATTCGAAAACACATCCGATTATATCCAAAATTGCAACGTATGTGACCATTTCTAATAATTTAAGCTAATAGTGTCAGAACTTGGGTTTGATTGAAATAATTTTTGAAGTTCAATGACTCAATTGCAAAAAAAAGAAAAAAAAGTTTATAGACCCAATTGAAAACATGAGCATAGTTTAATAGACTAAAGAGTAATTTGACCTTTTATTTTTGACATGGTTTTGAAGGTTATTTTTAGAATTATGGAAGTAGGATTTACACGTCAAAGACCGGTGTTGCTTATGTAGGCTTTAATTATATTAAGAGTAATGATATGGACACAACGAATTACACAATAAATTGCATAAATGTGCAACATATGATTGAACCTTATACTGAAAAGCTTGAACACACCTTTGTATGTGTATAGGCATTTCAGCATAAGATCCAACCTTATACTACACAGTTGTACAATTCATTGTACGATTCGTTGTGCACCTATCATTATTGTTACATTAAAGGAATGAGCAATCTATGTCTCACAAACAAATTGCAATACTGATCCCTAAAAAGGACAATATGGTAAAACGCCATTCATGCAACAAGATCTAATAATAACAAGCTTATAAGCCGTGAGATGCGCAGGAGAATGACAGTAAGCCAATTGTCAGTAGATTACTAAACTTTTGGTTAATTGTTTTTTAAATAATACTTTTCACCTATTCAAGCTAAAAAATAAACAAATAATTGTTCAAATCATGAGAATTTTAATCCAAGTAAGAATGGATTGGTGGTGGAAGGAGAGTAAAAGCATGCTTACTATAGTCAAATAATAATGATAAATTCACTTTCTTAACCACATCTTCAACCACATTTAGTAGAATATGTTCCTTGTTTTTAGTAGATTCTATGTGAAATTTATGTGAAACACACTAGAATTAAGGACAATCAATGATCATGATGTGCTGAATATAATTGAGAGTATGGTTGAGGGAGTGGGTGTATCATTACTCATAGTCAAAACAATGTTGCTTTGGCTATTTTACGACAAAAGAGGTAAAATACACATTTTAAAAAGTAGTAGAATGTTTTATTTTTTATTTTATTTTTACTTTTGGGATGTTTTAAAAAGTAGTCTTTCGTAAAGAGAAGATACATTTGAGAAAATTGCTTATTTTTTAATTTTAGAATAGAAAGTGGTAAAGTAGTTTTTTTTTTATATAAAGTTTTAATAAAAAAAAATTAATGTCTAACTAACGGAAGGAAGTTTTTGTTACTCAAAAACCATACCTCGAATAGACACTGTAATTTTTTGAAGTACGAGGGAAGTCTTTGTTTTTTTGACCTTATTCCAGGAAAGGCCAATGTAATGATTTTTTGTATTATACTAATCAATTTGCATGAGGGAAGTCTCTGTGTTTTTCACTTGTCAACTTATGAAAGTACTTGGTTGTTTTTTAATAATAGATAAGTCCTAAACTCGTGCATATGGACAAGAAGTTATAAGAAAATAAGTGTTTGCTTGGAAATGCTTAAAATATGATAAGATTCAGTTATGCTCACATTTCTTATCTTCGTTTGGAAGAACCTTCTCTTTGAAATGTCTTCAAAGAGTTCATCACGACACAGTCCCTTGTTGGGTTTGTGTCTTCAAATCATTACTTTATGTATGGGACATTAACATTTTAATAAATGGATATTAGCTTTACATTCATTGTGTATGTTTCTTTCATACGATGATTGTTAACCCTTAAGTATCATAGTAAGTAATTCGTGTCTGTATGAGATACATACAAGTGAGATACGAATTATTATTCTTTGATACTTAGAGCTTGTCACAGTGAATGATGAGATTGGATATCTCATCAGATTTACACTGTAGCATGATTAACTACCATTGGATGGAGTGATTAATCTCAATCACTAGAGTGTAACTTCTAGGCTAGTGCTTATAGTGCATTGACGAACCTAAGCTTTTCTATTGACACTCAAGACTGTCAAACAGTCGATAGAAACTCATAACTTGTATAAGGTACGTGTTCTTAATCTTGAGACGATTATGGACACAAACTGTGGATATGGCTGCTTTAACTTACCAATCAATGAGGTCTATAAAGATCAACACCTGGGTATCTTGGGTATGTCATGTTCACAGGGTTGTGAACATATATTGTCAAGATAGAATCTACCCTCTAATTCAGAGTAAGCATTCCCTTGAGAATGTCACCAAGTTGATTACTGAGAACTACAGCCTTGTTGATAAGTAGTTATCAACATGTTTGGTAATCATGAGAGGTGAATGAGACTCAAGGAATACAAGAAGTATTCATGATTCAGGTTGATAGTAACAGTTATCCGGCTACCTAAATATGATTACGAATGCTGGAGGCAGTGGGACATTAGTACACCATACAAGTCTAGTTTTCGCTTCGGATATGTTCTTTTTGCGTTGGAGTTCAATTATCGTTTTATAGTAGAGTAAACGTTAACTGACCAGTTAGTTAGTTTGCTGATCAAAGAGTTTGGTCATGGGAATTAAGATCTGGTCTGAGCCAACAATAAAGAGCCTAGGAGGTCCCACTTTTAGCTCCGCTAGGATGCTTGGAAATGCACAAGAGGATCTTGTCATGGCAAGTTCAATCGATCGAACAGGTTTCGATCGATTGAAGTCTAGGCAGTTTCGAGCGATCGAAAGTTCGATCGATCGAAGTCACTTCGACCGGTCGAAGGTTAAGTCGGTTGTGGAAATTTATAAATAGGGCAGCTACGTATAGGGTTTGATGATCGTCCTTTTTCCTATACGAAAGCTGCAGAACCTGTTTAGGGCTTCCCAAACCTTCCCATTCTGCTTATTAGAGATCCCACCATCCCTAGTCTCTTCGGGAAGCATCTGCAGGAGTCATAAGGGTAAAGACAACCTAGGGGAGGCTGCTGTATTACCAAGGTTGAAGATTTCAGAATTGGGTTCAAGGCCGGAGGTTTATTTCTCCTCCCCCTTGTTAGTATGCATCTATCGAATTAACGGGTAATAGATCCGGGCATACCAATAAAGTTTTTGTAAACTTAATATTTCCGCTGTACGTTTAAAATTAATTAAAATTTTTTTTTCCTTCAATTGGTATTAGAGTCAGGTTTGTTGGATCTATAGATACGTTTTGAAACACTAGTTTTGATTTGCATGTTAATTTTAGGACTGTTTTCGAAACTGCATCGTCACAGATCTGTTTCTGTGCATTTATGCAGTAGAATACAAATCTGTGATTGCATTGGATGCATGATGGATTCGATCGATCGAAGTTGTCTCGATCGATCGAACTTCGTCTATTCTCAAGCGATCGAACTAGTTTCAATCGATTGAATTGTGGTTCTGTTCAATCGATTGAATGTTGTTTAATCGATTGAGAGAGATTCTCTGTCCAGGTGTTCAGTTTATAGTTTTAAAGATTTTAAAATATATGCTTTAATTTTTTTAATTATTCTGTAAAGATTTTCAAACCTTTCTGTAAACTGAAAGTTCAATCGATTGAACTATGTTCGATCGATCGAATGTTCGATTGATTAAACCTTTGTTGATCGATCGAAGTGTGACAGAGAAGTGAGATGCTATTTTGAGTTCTAATTCAGTGCATAAAGAGTTTATGTACTGTGTGAATCAATTAAGGGTTCCTATGAATATACATATATATATATTTGTTATATATGAGTGGATTGTGTACGACTAACCCTTTTGCAGCAAAGTTAGTCCCCTATCTCCCATGTCACCAAGATCAGTTTTATTATCGTATGAATTTTTGAGATTGGTGTATGTTTTGTTTTAATTCTTGGTTTGGTTTTAAAGGCATATGTAAAGGGCGCTGCAACTTCAATCCTACGAAAAGAAAAGTCATACCGGTTTCCCTAGCCTTTTTATTTCATTGTTGTTTTTCTATTTTTAGATAAATTGTAAGCTTCGAAAGAAGCATAGGACCAATGTAATATATTTAGAATATCCATGAAGATGGAGGAGCAAGCCGTTGTCCATAAAGATGGAGCTGGAGGCGATCAAACCAAGAAGAAGGTTTTAGGGAGATAGAGCCATGGGAGATAGAGACATATGAATGCCTTTGTTTCAATTTTAGTTTTTTTTGTTTTATATGCTTGGTTGTGATTGTCATTTAATTATATTGTTACTACTTGCATGCACGTAAAACAAGTTTTCTAAAATAAAATTCAAAACCGTTTCAACGCATTAGTAAACATTGGATGTTTTATGGGTAATGTGTAGAAATAATTTTTCCAAAAGCAAAATCCTTCTTTACTAAATCTAGTGGGAGAGGGTCTTACCATAACACCCACGATCTTCCATTAACGGTTCATTGTAAGATGAGTAGTGCATTCTGTGTCACCTCGCCAAGGGTGATCATTTCACACGGAGGGTACACTACTCATTGGTTACTAGATGTGAACTTCCTATGGATAGGATCAATCAGACATGTTAGAGGGTGACCACCATACGGAGGCGCTACTTGAGGCGGTTGTGATTGGATCCTAGTTAATGGTACGCACTAGCTAAGCTATAGATAAGAGATCCCACACGGGGCATTATTCAGAAAGTTAGAGATCAAATAGGTTCAGGAGTCATAATTTGTTTTACAAGAGTTGCATAGCAGACAAGTCATGATTAATCGAAAGATCGAATATTGACCACCACACGGAGGCTGTATTCTTTCGTTTCGATATTCTGGCGACTTTGTTTTAAAATAAGAGTTTTAAAGATTCTTTTATTTCAAAATTGTCAAATTCTGATATCCATATTTATTTTGTCTTTTAATTTTTGCAGTAAATCATAATGTCTGGATCTACATTTAGTTTACTTGCCATCATACTCACTCAAAACAAGTTAACTCAAAATAACTACGCAGAATGGAAACGAAATCTTGACATTGTATTAACTGCGGAGGATCACATATATGTTCTCACCACCCCATGCCCTGAAGAACCCGCAGCAAATGTTTCGGCAGCTGCCAGACGCGAGTTCAATAAATGGAAGAAGTCGAATGGAATGGCCCGTTGATATATTCTGGCCTCAATGGCTGGTGTGTTGTAACACCAATTCCAGTCGAACAATTCTACCAGTGACATTATCGTATCCCTGAAAAAGATATTTGGGGAGCATGGAAGGCCTGCCAGACAGGTAGCCATGTAGAAGATAATGAGTGCTAAGATATCGGAAGGGACTCTAGTCAAAGAACATGTTTTAAAAATGATTGATTAAATGAGTTGGAGACCCTAGGTGCCAACATCGAGGCACATACCCAAGTTGATATGATCCTCAATAGGCTGTCACCGTCATTCACTCAATTTAAACTGAATTACAATATGAATAAATTGGATTTCTCAATGAGCAAATTTATGAGTGCTTTACTAGCAGCGAAAGGAGTGATCAAACCTGGGGGCAACGTTCTGAACGTTGAGAAAAACTCTTCTTCTTCCCGATCTACGCAGAAAAGTAAGAAATGAAAGAAGAAGGCTGACACTGGTGGTCCAAGTGTTGGACCGGTCCCTAAGATTGCAAAATCCAAGGGAAAATATAAAGATAAAGGGAAGGTGGGTGGCCAAGGCAAAAGAAAGTGTTTCCAATATGGTGAGAAGAGCCACTGGATAAGGAAATGTCCAGAATTCTTAGCTACAAGAGTGCAAGGTATGATTGAATCACATGTGATTGAAGTAAGTTTTATAACGGATACTTCAAACACTTGGTGCATTGATTCTGGTGAGACTAACCATATCTATAATTCATTGCAGGGGTTCAAATCAACCAGGAGGCACAGTGATGAAGAAATCGTACTTACTCTAGGTTCTAGCGCAACCGTATCTGCAATTGCTATAAGAGTCATAGTTTTAGAATTTCTAGACAGTAAAGTTTTGATTTTATCAGATATACTTTACGTCCCTTCAATGAGACGTAGTTTAATTTCAGTTTCTAATTTATCGAATTGTGGTTATTCTTTTCATTTTGAAACTGAAGTTGTGATTAAAAGAAATGGTTCTTTTATTTGTTCTGGTGTTAAATCAAATGGTTTCTATGTGATTACTCCAAATATTTTTAAAGATTCTTGTATGGAACTTAATAACTCAATGGAAACTGTACCATCTAAAAGAAAGGAACCATCCACTAATCCAACAAGGCTTTGGCATATGAGGCTTGGCCAAATCAATCTGAATAGGATTGGCAGACTAGTCAAAGAAGGGGTCTTAGGCGATTTAGTTCTCAAACCAATGGAAGTCTGCGAGTCTTGTTTAGAGGGTAAGATGACCAAAAGGCCCTTTCCAGCAAAGGGAAATAGGACCAATGCATTGTTGGAATTAGTTTATACTGATGTGTGTGGACCAATAAATATTAGAGTACGGAGTAATTATGAGTGTTTCATAACATTTACTGATGACCACTTTAGGTATGGATATATGTACCTAATGCAGCACAAGTCTGAAGCCTTTGAAAAGTTTAAAGAGTTTAGGGCTGAAGTGGATAAGCAATTAGGAACACATATCAAGGTCATTCGATCTGATCGAGGTGGCGAGTACCTCTCTAATAAGTTTATTGATCACCTCGTACAGAATGAGATTCTGTCACAGTTGACTGCACCTGGCATGCCTCAGTCAAATGGTGTAGCGGAGAGAAGGAACCACACTCTTTTAGACATGACTAGGTCAATGATGAGTTATTCGGAGTTACTTTTATTCCTTGGGGTTATGCCTTGGAAACCGCTGCGTACATACTAAATATAGTACCAAGCAAATCTGTTCCCAAGACACCACAGGAGATGTGGATTGGGCGCAAGCCTTCTTTGCAACATCTCCGGATATAGGGGGTGTCCGACACATATGCTGAAAGGAAAGATGAGCAAGTTAGATTCTAGATTGGAAGTATGTTACTTCGTAGGGTATCCAAAGGGTACTTATGGATGGTATTTTTATGATCCAAGAGAACATAAAGTGTTTGTTAGTATAAATGATGTTTTCTTGGAGAATAATTATACCATGAACCATAAACCTAAGGGAAGGATAGATCTGAGAGAGATATAGGGAGAGCCCTCAGTCTAACCCGCAGTTGATAACAATGTAAATCAAGAAAATACCATATCTTCGCCCATTTTTGCACTGGTACCTCTCGTAGTGGGAGGATTATCAGCCAACCTAATAGATACATGTTCTTAGGAAAAGTTTTTGAAGCTGTCTCCATAAAATCTGAATATAATCTTGCCCCATATGAAGAGGCAATGACTGATATTGATTCAGCTCATTGGGTTATAGCTATGAAGGCTGAATTAGAATCTATGGATTCCAATCAAGTCTGGGATCTTGTAGAACTTCCAGCCAATATTAAACCCATTGGCTATAAGTGGATCTACAAGAGGAAAAGAGGATTTGATGGAAAGGTTAAGACCTTTAAGGCTAGGCTTGTAGTGAAAGGTTATACTCAGAGGGAGGGAGGGCATTGACAATGAGGAAACCTTCTCGCCGGTAGCCATGCCCAAGTCCATCAGAATACTCTTATCCATTACTGCATGCCTAGATTATGAGATTTTGCAGATGGACGTCAAGACATCATTCCTGAATGGAAATCTTGAGGAGGACATCTATACGCAACAACCAGAAGGGTTCATAGCTGGTGGAAAAGGTAACTTGGTATACAAGTTACAAAAGTTCATTTATGGGCTTAAACAGGCATCCAGGAGGTTGAACATTCGTTTTGACCAAGTGGTCAAATTGTTTGGTTTCATACAGAATCTGGATGAGCCTTGTGTATACAATTAATGTTAAGGGAAAGTGGTGGCTTTTCTTGTGCTCTACGTTGATGACATTATACTCATTGGGATGATGTAGAGGCATTGTCAACCGTTAATTCCAGAAAATGCTGCAAAAAAAGAAATTTTCACAACTAGACAGCAGTCCGTAAAACTTCTCTGGTATTCATTGAATGCCGTTACGGCATTCACTGAATGCCGCTCCGGCACACACTGAGTGCTGTATCAGCAGTCACTGAATGCCGCCTTTTTGTAATAGCCAGTTGTAAGATAGCACACTTTGTACCTTCAAGAAAGGACATCTGGGGTTAGGGTTTTGCCCCTGAAATGGCTGGAATACCCCTCTAAAATATGCCTATATAAGGAAGGTGTATATCCTACTACAAAAGGACTTGGAATATTAGAATGTTAGGATCCCAATATTGATTCTCCTTCACAATTTTCCAAATTAAGAGAGTAATAGAGAGACTTGTTTGGAAGAGTTAGAAGAAGAGTTTGATCATTACTTGGAAGGCCTTGAAGAAACTAAGAAGTTGAGGATACTTAGAGGTAAAACTCTGAACTAATTAGTTTATTTAGTAGTTCAATCACAATATTTAGATACTTATGATCTTTTACACATTTTTAAAACTTCTCTTCCCACCACATTTCATCACACACCATATATATTGTGACTGAGCTTTCATCTCATTAGTTTGGATCAAAGTAAGTTTAGTGTTTGAAGCTTAAAATAAATCTTGAAATAGAACCTTGGTCTTTTTTTTGCTTGTGTTTGTTTAGATTCATGAGACTTTCAATGTCTTATTTTGAATCTTAGCATTCAAAACCCAATATTCTCATGAACTTATGATTTATGAGAGGATTGAGGTTGATTTTAGTATATGGAGTTAATGAGTTCGAACTTTATCTATAGTTTGAACTCATTACTTTGAGATTTTATGAAGTCTCTTACACTTCATTGAAATCCACAAGTTCAAATGTCTTTAGTCTCCAATGACCATCAAATGGTAGGAGAAATAATTTGAATCTAAGCCTATCTTCATGGTTTAGGTTCTGTGTCTGGAAACAAAAGAAGAACATCACATTCAGATGCACAAGAAAATAGACAGGATCCATCTGAAGTTTTGTAAAAATAAAGCTTCGCCCTGTCTTGCTTTTATCTATGAATGTCTATGAAGTCAGTCTCTCAACTAGGGTCTGAATCTGCGAGAGGTACTCAACAGTAGGAATGACCGAAGCAGGAATCCTCTGAAAGGGAGCAGCTACCCTGTCATGCCAAGCCTCAACAAAAGCCTCACAGTAGAGGAACGTATGATCGAGCTCCTCGTGAAATCCACAGCAATATCTTCGGTAACATCCTGAACTAATCCAAACTGACGGACCACCCGGCCAGGAATGTAGAAAGTGGTAGCGCGCAAACCAGGCAACCAGATACCGGGCTTCTCGGGAAGCCGCACTGCAACAGAGCAGTAAGTCCAATCTGGGCAAAACCAGCAAATAACACCACGAGAAGGGTTTCTGAGCCAATTAAGTCACGCGTTATCCGATCGGAACAAATGGTGAACCGCAATGCGATCATAGGGAAGAGACCCATGAAGGTGTAAAGGATGCATAAAGAGATCCAAGCGCTCCATGAGCCAAATCTGCAGGACGAAGGGGGATCCCATAGATAACATGGCCCCGGTGGCATAAGCCCGATCCAAACCTATCAAGGTCTCGCCAAGAACTAGCATGACTGCACTCTTCATCTCCCGCAGACCTCAGGCAATGGGTATGAGAATGTCGGAAGAGGAAGTAAGATAGCATGGCAATCGATAATGCACTACACTGGATAATCTGATACCCACCGTCATAAGGATCCCCCATGGGGGCATACACGGAGGAAAGTCGCTCAAAGTCAATCTTTCTGTCGCATATAAAAGAGCTCGCATCATTATGGGATATGTGGAGTAAGGTGGCCAAGTCACGAATGTAACCCGCCTGCACCGAGGGAACTATCAGATCCGTGAAAGGGTCGGTATGGAGAATAGCGCTGAATTCCTGAAATAAAGGGCAGATCTCATGGGAACCAAAGTGGAAGACATGAAGGGAGGGATCCCAGCACTGAATCGTAGCTCGAATCAAGCCTTCATTCATAAACATTCAGCGGAAGGAGAGGAGATCGTTTAGTCTGAAACACTCAAAATTTAGCTTATCAATACCAAAGAGGGTATCCATCCATGGGAAAAGAATTTGGGAGCTAATGGGGGCAATTTGGAAGAGGAGAGAATGAAAGAAGAAAGTGTTTTTCAGAGCTTTGAAGAGAAAAGTGTATAAATAGAAGTGGATCTGCACAGAGTACAGGGCAGCATTCAACAAAGTGGAACGACACTCAAGAAAGTGCCGTGCGGTAGTCCATGAATGCCGGTGCGGCAGTCGTTGACTGCCGTAGCGGCAATCACTGAGTGTCGCAAAGGCCTAATCGAGTGCTGTTTGGAGTTTCATTTTGGCCAGAACCTGTTTGTAACCATTTCAGCCCACCTGCAAACAGAAAGCTGAATATAAACAATAAAGCGTACGCATCATGCAGCACGTGCAACAAGACCAAGCTATGGTCACATTCATTATTCACTCATTCATTCATATAAGGATATAATAAAAGCAATAACATTCGAAGAAGTCATAAAAAGTGATAATAAAAGGACCGAACCATGGTCGTCGCAAGAAGTAAAAGAAAAAGGAAAAGAAAAAGCAGTAAATAATGAAATGCAAAACCGAGCCATGATCACGATATAAATGTATGCAGGAAATAAAGTCTATGCGAGTGCCTATCCTACCCCGACTATCCAATAGCCATCATCAAAATAAAGTGTATGAATATATACAGTCATCCATATGTGTGCATGATCTCTCCAAAACATTCAAAAAATAAAAAAGATAATATGTGTGGTCAACCCCGGCCCCGGTCTCGAGTCTGACGAGTCACACGTCTGAGAGGCTCCTCCTCTGACTCTGTCCCACTCCTGCCACCTCAGCCTCTACCTCTGCCTCCACTGCTGCCCCCGCCGCCACCTCTGCCTCGTCCCGCACCTCCAGGGGCACCGCTACCTCCAGGGGTATCGCTAAGGGGAATGCCGAACTACTGGAGTTGCTGCTGAAGCTGGCCTACCTGCTGGGACAGGACTCTAATCTCCCCCGTCTAAAAGAAGAGAGGATGAATCCAGCAAATGTTGAAAGAATAAATAAGATACTGAGAATAAATGAATAAAGATTATACCTGGGCCCTCAGCTGAGCCGCGGCAGTCGCCCGAGCTCCCTCAGCCTAAAAACAAGAACCGAGAATAAAGATTAGTAAAGTGAGAGACAATCAAAGTCAAAGTGAAAGGCGAGGATAAGTTTCTTACCATCCACTCTCGCCCGAGGACCCACTGTCGCATGCTGTGGGCATACGTTAAGCCCTCCTCTGCATAAGCACGCGGGACGACGTCGTAATGAAGAGGAATAGTAGGTGCGCCCTGAGAGAGCCGGGGAATCATCGTCGAGAACTGCTCGTCGAACGAGATAGTCGACATGGTCTAATCCAACTCGGGTACGGCAGGAGAACGAGCAGCAACAGGAACATGCTGCAAACAAAGAATAAAATGTAAATAAAGAATGAAAGAGAGAGCTTAGAAAAGGATAAGGAAATCACATGCTCACCCGAGTCACTTCCATCAGAGGGAAGTTCGACATCAGCTTAGTAACACGAAAAGCTGCGTATCCTGGGGGGGAGGGGGGGGGGGGGGGGGGGGGGGGGGTGCACGAAGTCACAGGCACCCAAGCCAATCAGAGCAGTTTTAAGCACACTACCCTGAAGCGTGTTCGTGGCTCTAATAGAATCTAGAGAAGGGTGTGGCACGAAGAATCTGGGAGCTGCCAGTGACTGCCTAGTCACCCTTTCTCCCAAATACCACGTCTGGGCTTCTGGCCCATCTAGTAGACGTCTCATTGGGTTGTACCCAGCCGACTGTCGGATCCCCACGGGAGCGTCAGGAAGCACCCTAAGCCATGGCTGCCAGTGAACGTGCTGATCCCTCAGGTTTGTCAGGAAGTTCTTGAAATAAATAAAATCGTGGGCCCTAGTCTTCCGCCCGACTTTATCCTTTGCCCATTTCAGCCCTTGGGGCATGGTGAGGGCGTCAACATCGCGTGTCTCTGGGGACATCATGAGAAGATACTCATGGGACCAAATCTGCGATAAAAAAGAGAAAAAGAGGAGGCGTGAGTCTCACAGTTTGAATAATTTTTGAAAATGTAATAAACAGTAAAATAAAGAAGAGGGTGTACATCCCACGCTCTCCAAAAGCCACCGGTGGAAGCTGGCCTATCCCAGGAAATCTCGCCCATATGCTTGTACAAGATAGCTAATCCTGCACCAGCCCAGTCATACTCGTCAATCTGGTCCAGGTGCTCCAGAGACGCTACTAGGGAAACAGAGACCCGGTCATCCTTGGTGCTCAACAGAGAGCACCCCAGCATATACATAAGAAAGCGCTGGGTCATCTGCTCGTCAGTGAAGCCCTGCTGAACCCTAAACATATCCATGAACCATGTGGCCGTGACTAAGAACTCCTCTGGGACCACTCCTGGTAGTGGCTTCACCTGGTCCCACTCGGTGTTCGCAAGATACCGCAGACTCTCCCCTCCGAGGGGATCCCCGTAATCATCGAGATATCGAGCAGGGTCAGGGTCATCTCCCCAAAATCAAAGTGAAACAAGTTGGTGGTGTCCCACCAATGCTCCACTAAAGCATGTATCTGTCGAAGATCGTTCGAGCTCTTCGTCAAGAGCTTGACAAAATTTCCGAAGCCAGCAGTAGTAATAAGACCCTTCACCGTCTGATTCAGCTCCCCGAACCACTCAAAGTTGTGGGCCAAACTCCTGTGCCCTTTCAGCATGTCGGGCGAAAGCTGCAAAAGTTGAAAAAATTCAATATCAACAAAAGAAATAAAAATGGAAAGAATGGAACAAAGTAAGTATGAATAAAGGGTAAACAATCCAAACATGTCATTCGTATTTCTGAAAGGGTTTTCATTGCTATACAGTATACACTCGTAAGATTTGAAAAAAGGAATAAACGGGAATGAATAAAGGATACGAGTAGTTGAAACAATCTAAACACGACATCCATATTTCTGAAAGAAGTTCTCATATGTTTGTAAGGTTTGAAAATAGGAATAAAGGGAAATGAATAAAATAAAAATCAATAAAAAGAGCAGTTGAAGCAATCAGGGGATTACTTTCTTTGTAAAACTTGGTATTTATATTCATGAGAGAATTTATAAATTTTTTTATTGGCATACATCGCACCAATGTGGATATGAGAGGGAAATAAAGAAATAATGAATAAAAAAAAGGCCGCAGGCGACGCTCGGAAGATTCATAAGCGTAAACAATCGCGATTATGGGGGATGAGTGAAGTTAAATTCATAGACTTTTTGAGAAAGAAGCAATAAAATAAGTTAAAGTTTAACATAGTACGCATGAAACAATTTGAAAAGTTTCATAGGGACGAGAATCGCATTGTATGGGAAGCATGGGGAGTTTTGTTGTGCACTACTTTCATACAGGATAAAATAAGGTCACTACATTTATTCATGAGGTTTATAAGGAAATAACTAAAATGAGAAGGAACAAGTGAAAGTGTGTATACCTGTCGCTGAAACGCTTGTGTGGACAATTGCTTGTCCGGGTCCCAGAGCAGGAAGGAAGGATCGGAGTGGGGAGTGGCCGTGTACTTGGCCTTCTTCTTGCTCTTCGAGCCGCTAGCCATGACCTGTTAAAGAGAGAGAGAACGAGACGTCGATTCTTTTGAAAAATCGAGAACACAACTGAAATAAAGAAAATAACGAAGCTTGGATCAAAGGAAACTTACCTATGGATCCCTTGGATCAATGCGAGGAAAAGAAGAAAAATCTCCAGAGAGCTTCGGATTGGAGAGATTGTGAGAAGTGAATGAGAAATGAATTGAAAACCTTCGGTATAAGCCTTCTGCCGCTTAGAACGGCACTCCAGAAATTGTGCGCGGCAGTCTGTGAAATGCCGTGCGGCACTCACTAAGTGCCGAAACGGCACTACGTGACTGCCATACGGCAATCACGGACTGCCGCATTTTTAGGCGTGTGCCACAAGTATGGCGGTTTAAGTGCCGCCGATATTCCCCCCAAATTCAAATTAAACCTCAAATTTTGAATTCAAACCCCTTGATTTTGCCTACTTTTGGCACTTTCACCCCTGAATAATATTTTCGTGATGATTGACCCCTGATTTGGAAATTTGAAGTAAATTTGGGTCTGGTCGACCCCCGAATTTGAATTTTTTTTTGAAAAGTGAGTCTGTTGACCCCTAAATTTTGAATTAGATTGAATTTTAAGTCTGCGGACTCCAAATTTTGAAAAGATTGAATTGAATTTGAGTCTGTTTGACTCCCGTTTTAATCTGAAGGTTGTTGCCCCGCTGTTGAGAATGTAACAGATTTATATTCTCGGTCTTCGTAACAGATTTACATCGATCCTCTGGTTAAGAGTGTAACGGATTTACATTCTCAGTTTTCGCAACAGATTTGCGTCAACTCTCGTTTTGAGAATATAACAGATTTACATTCTCGGTCTGCGTAATAGATTTACGTTGACCCCTCTGGTTGAGAGTGTAACAGATTTACATTCTAGGTTTTTGTGACAGATTTGTGTCAACTCTCATTTTGAGAATATAACAGATTTATATTCTCGGTCTTCGTAACAGATTTACGTCGACCCTCTAGTTAAGAGTGTAACAGATTTATATTCTTGGTCTTCGTAACAGATTTACGTCGATCCTCTGGTTGAGAGTGTAACGGATTTATATTCTCAGTTTTCGCAACATATTTGCGTCAACTCTCGTTTTGAGAATATAAAAGATTTATATTCTCGGTTTTCGTAATAAATTTATGTCGACCCTCTGGTTGAGAGTGTAATAGATTTATATCCTCGGTCTTCGTAACAGATTTACGTCGATCCTCTAGTTGAGAGTGTAACGGATTTACATTCTCGGTCTTCGTAACAGATTTACGTCGATCCTCTGGTTGAGAGTGTAACGAATTTACATTCTCGGTCTTCGTAACAAATTTACGTTGATCCTCTGGTTGAGAGTGTAGCGGATTTACATTCTCAATTTTCGTAACAGATTTACGTCAATCCTCTGGTTGAGAGTGTAACGGATTTACATTCTCGGTTTTCACAACAGATTTGCGTCAACCCTTGATTTTCAGTTGAAAACATCTTCTTAGCCCCTGCGACAGACTTTGCATCGGTCGAAAATTCGGTAATCATCTTTGATCAACGCATCATGTAATGTGTGTCATATGTAGAGAAGACATGATATAGAGTGAGCATGGCGTTTGCATAATCAGGTCTATTCAAAGAATATCATTGCATAGCATGTGCATCACGACAGGATAGGTGCATCCATCCGTGTGCCTACTTGTACTTGTGTGTGTTTGACCCTTGCCCAAACTACGCCTTGGTCTGATTCCTGAATGGATACGTAGGTAGCTCATCATCGAGCACGACCAGCGTGAACCATTGCCGCGCGCATGTTCTCTTTTGCAACGCATTTTGTTTTTACCTAAATCCGACGGTTTAGTCAAAGACTTGTCTTCACACAGGCTTCGTCATTCATTTGTGACACGCGTTGCTCCACAAACTCTGTCAAAGAGGGGTAAATTGTAGACACCCCAATTTTGACCAAACGTCGAATTAAGGGGAGTACAACCTCTAAGATCTGATGATGACAAGCGTCCGATTAATATAGGACTTCCAAAGGTTATTCAAACTCTTCCGAAAGCTCTTGCAATTCAAAAACAAAAAGGAAAAAGAAAGAAAAGAAAAGACAAAAGAGAACGCCGCACAGTGACCTCCGTGTCAGTCACGGGCTTTCGTACGGCAGTCCATGGAGTACCGCGCGGCATTCTGTGAGTGCCGTTAATTCTAAAAAATGCCGCGAAAAAATGAAAATTTCAAAACTGGACGGCAGTCCGTAAAACTTCTCCGGCATTCATTGAATGCCGCTCTGGCACACACTGAGTGCCGTATCAGCACTCACTGAATGCTGCCTTTTTGTAACAGCCAGCTGTAAAATAGCACACTTTGTACCTTCAAGAAAGGACATCTGGGGTTAGGGTTTTGCCCCTGAAATGGCTGGAATACCCCTCCAAAATCTGCCTATATAAGGAAGGTGTATATCCTACTACAAAAGGACTTGGAGTGTTAGAATGTTAGGATCCCAATATCGATTCTCCTTCACAAATTTCCAAATTAAGAGAGTAATAGAGAGACTTGTTTGGAAGAGTTAGAAGAAGAGTTTGATCATTACTTGGAAGGCCTGGAAGAAACTAAGAAGTTGAGGATACTTAGAGGTAAAACTCTTAACTAATTAGTTTATTTAGTAGTTCAATCACAATATTTAGATACTCAGGATCTTTTACACATTTTCAAAACTTCTCTTCCCACCTCATTTCATCACACACCATATATATTGTGATTGAACTTTCATCTCATTAGTTTGGATCAAAGTAAGTTTAGTGTTTGAAGCTTAAAATTAATCTTGAATTAGAGCCTTGGTCTTTTTTTTTGCTTGTGTTTGTTTAGATTCACGAGACTTTCAATGTCTTATTTGAATCTTAGCATTCAAAACCCAATATTCTCATGAACTTATGATTTATGAGAGGATTGAAGTTGATTTTAGTATATGGAGTCAATGAGTCCGAACTTCATCTATAGGTTGAACTCATTACTTTGAGGTTTTATGAAGTCTCTTATACTTCATTGAAATCCACAAGTTCAAATGTCTTTAGTCTCCAATGACCATCAAATGGTAAGAGAAATAATTTGAATTTAAGCCTATCTTCATGGTTTTGGTTCCTTGTCTTGAGGTTTTATGAAGTATCTTCATACTTCATTAAAATCCATGAGTTTAAGAGTCCTTAGTCTCCAATGACCATCAAATGGTAGGAGAAATAATTTCAATCTAAGCCTATCTTCATGGCTTAGGTCCCTTATATTGAGGTTTTATGAAGCTTCTTCATACTTCATTAAAATCAATGAGTTTAAGAGTCCTTAGTCTCCAATGACCATCAAATGTAGGAGAAATAATTTAGCTTAAGTCCATCTCTAGGGCTTAGGCTAATCCTTTTCTTAAAGTCTTGTGAAGTTCTTCATACTTTACTAAGACCTACATGTATGTGTGTCCTTAGTATTCAAAGACAATCAAGTGATAGAAGAAATGGTTTAGGTTAAGCCCAACTTCATGGTTTAATAGTTGAGGTTAACCAATGAAAGTTGAACTTGAACAAATGGTGCAGTGAATTCAATGACCACCTTTGATCAAGGATTTTTAGTTCGAAATCAGACCATTGGAACTGAATGAAGCCACTTGGAGAGTGTCAATAACACAAAGTTTTACCACTATAATTTTTGCTTTTATTAGATTTCATGTTTAGAATGGTTTGGTCCTGAGTTTTGTGAGTTAACAATAATCTGTCCAGAATTCCAGAATAGCAACACCCTTTTGAAACTAGTAAATCATAGTCCTAACCAAGTATTTTCAACTTCAAATAAATTTTTCTATGAGTTTTAATGTGTTAAGAAGATACCCTAAAAAGATCAAAGTGTTTCTGATTTTTTTTACTATTTTTTAGAAAATCATACAAGATCTCTGGACAGAGAGTTGTAAGTCTTTGAGTGACGTATGGGTTTTGCCCATTTCCCAGAGATCTAACCGTTCAAACCTTGATTTTCTTTTTGGGTTAGAAACTAGACTCACAGATGCATAATATACAAAAAAATCATCAAGATCCAACGATCAAAAGCTTGCTTTCTATTTTTTTGAAGTTCAAGTCTGCTCTCTGGAATTTCCAGAATGTAGTGACAGATTTAATCAACTTTGTAAATAAAGGTTCAAATGATCTTTTCTTAACCTAGGGTTCATACTATGCTTTAATAATGATTGAGTAAGCTTAAAACTAGAAGCTAAATGATCCAAACCAATGAATAGTTCATAACTCTATTTCATTTATACCCATGTGTTCATGTGCATTCATCCACGTAGACTGATATTTGAAAATAGAATTCACCTTGTGTTAAGACTTGTTGCTTAGGATTTAGTGATGTGTTTTGTTTAAAGTATGTGAACTAACCCTTTGTTTTGTAGCGCTTTCGAGGTACATTTTCTCAATCCTTTCTCTAGTTTTGTTTATTCCTTGATTTTATTGATTTCTCCACTCCATGTACGACACCTTAGAACTAGGATTTACCTTATATTTATATATGTGATTAGAGACTCTTTTTGTTTAGGATTTTCTTTTATTCGCATGCATTGCACGTTTAATATTCGCGGCTGGATCCCAGGTAAGTTCTTTAGTTCTTTGCTTTGCATATCATGATTTGCTTGCTAAATGAATTACTTGATTTTGAATGATGTTTTATCGTTAGCAATCTTGCACCCTTTTAGACATGCTTTTGTAATGTATGTATATACATATGTATTAGTTGAGGGCATATTTAGATTAATAAATCGATAAAAAGGATGTTGAGTAGAGGCCTATCGCAAGATAGGATGAGAGAGGGTGTTTTAGTCCGACGGGCTCCTCCCTCTCTAATTTCATAATCCCCGGACCTAGTTTATCTTTGGTTTCGCAAAAAATCAGTTAGTCTTAAAACAGTTTCTTAATTTTTCCTTCTAAAAAATTAAGTGGCGACTCGTGTTTTGTATTTTAAAATTGAAAAAGGTTTTAAAAGAAAAGCTGTGGGTAAAAGAAAAATTGCGATATCCACAATCTGGCGACTCTGCTGGGATCGAACCCAAAATCTCTAGTTTCACAGACTAGAAATTTCTGATTTTGGGTTCACTTGAGGATTAGAGTTGTAAGCATCCTTTTACTCGAATTAATTAATTTTTGTGTGCCGATTGCATTGCACTTGCATATCTTCCGAAAGGGAGCACCATGGTCTGAATCTGCGAGAGGTACTCAGTAGTAGGAACGACCGAAGCAGAAATCCTTCGAAAGGGAGCAGCTACCCTGTCATGCCAAGCCTCAACAAAAGCCCTCACAGTAGAGGAACGTATGATCGAGCTCCTCGTGAAATCCACAGCAATATCTTTAGTAACATTCTAAACTAATCCAAACTGACGGACCACCTGGCCAGGAATGTAGAAAGTAGTAGCGTGCAAACCAGGCAACCAGATACCGGACTTCCCGGGAAACCACACTGCAATAGAGCCAGTAAGTCCAATCTGGGCAAAACCAGCAAATATCACCAGGAGAAGGGTTTCTGAGCCAATTAAACCACGCGTCATTTGAGCGGAACAAATGGTAAACCTCAATGCGATCGTAGGGAAAAGACCCACGAAGGTGTGAAGGATGCACGAAGAGATCCAAGCACTCCATGAGCCAAATCTGCAAGACGAAGGTGGCTCCCATAGATAACATGGCCCCAGTGGCATAAGCCCGATCCAAACCTATCAAGGTCTCACCAAGAACTAGCATGACTGCAATCTTCATCTCCCGCAGACCACAGGCAATGGGTATGAGAATGTCAGAAGACGATTGGAAGAGGAAGTAAGATAGCATGGCAATCGATAATGCACTATGCCGAATAATCTGATACCCGCCGTCATAAGGATCCCCCATGGGGGCATACACGGAGGAAAGTCGCTCAAAGTCAATTTGCCTGTCGCATATAAAAGAGCTCGCAGCATTACGGGATATGTGGAGTAGGGTAGCCAAGTCGTGGACGTAACCCGCTTGCACCGAGGGAACTATCAGATCCGTGAAAGGGTCGGTATGGAGAATAGCACTGAATTACTCAAATAAAGGGTAGACCTCATGGGAACCAAAGCAGAAGACATGAAGGGAGGGATCCCAGCACTGAATTGCAGCTCAAAGCAAGCCTTCATTTACAAACATTCGGCGGAAGGAGAGGAGATCGTTTAGTCTGAAACACTCAAAATTTAGCTTATCAATACCAGAGAGGGTATCCATCCATGGGAAAAGAATTTGGGAGCTAATGGGGGCTATTTGGAAGAGGAGAGAATGAAAGAAGAAAGTGTTTTTCGGAGTTTTGAAGAGAGAAAGGTATAAATAGAAGTGGATCTGCCCTGAGTACAGGGCTACATTCAATAAAGTGGAACGACACTCAAGAAAGTGCCGCGCGGCAGTCCGTGAATGCCGGTGCGGCAGTCGTTGACTACCGCAGTGGCAATCACTGAGTGCCGCAGAGGCCTAATCGAGTGCCGTTTAGAGTTTCATTTTGGCCAGAACCTGTTTGTAACCATTTCAGCCCACCTGCAAACAGAAAACTGAATATAAACAATAAAGCGTGTGCATCATGCAGCACGTGCAACAAGACCAAGCTATGGTCAAATTCATTCATTCACTCATTCATTCATATAAGGAAATAATAAAAGCAATAACATTCGAAGAAGTCATAAAAAGTGATAATAAAAGGACCAAACCATGGTCGTCGCAAAAAGTAAAAGAAAAAGGAAAAGAAAAAGTAGTAAATAATGAAATGCAAAACCGAGCCATGATCACGATATAAAAGTATGCAGGAAATAAAGTCTGTGCGAGTGCCTATCCTACCCCGGCTATCCAATAGCCATCATCAAAATAAAGTGTATGAATATGTACAGTCATCCAAATGTGTGCATGATCTCTCCAAAACATTCAAAAAATAGAAAAGATAATATGTGTGGTCAACCCCGGTCCCGGCCTCGAGTCTGACGGGTCACACATTTGAGGGGCTCCTCCTCTGACTCTGTCCCACTCCCACCACCTCGGCTTCTGCCTCTGCCTCCACTGGTGCCCCCGCCGCCACCTCCGCCTCATCCACACCTCCAGGGGCACCACTACTTCCAGGGGTATCGCTAAGGGGAATGTTGAACTGCTGGAACAGCTGCTGAAGTTGCCCCACCTGCTGGGATAGGACTCTGATCTCCTCTATCTAAAAGAAGAGAGGATGAATCTGGAAAATGTTGAAAGAACAAATAAGATATTGAGAATAAAAGAATAAAGATTATACCTGGGCCCTCATCTGAGCCGCGGCAGTCGCCCGAGCTCCCTTAGCCTAAAAACAAGAATCGAGAATAAAGATTAGTAAAGTAAGAGACAATCAAAGTCAAAGTGAAGGGGGAGGATAAGTTTCTTACCATCCACTCTTGCCCGAGGACCCACTGCCGCACGTTGTGGGCATTCGTCAAGCCCTCCTCCGTATAAGCACACGGGACGACGTCATAATGAAGATGAATAGTAGGGGCGCCTTGAGAGTGTCGGGGAATCGTTGCCGAGAATTGCTCACCGAACGAGATAGTCGACATGGTCTAATCCCACTCGGGTAAGGCAGGAGGACGAGCAGCAGCAGAAACAGGCTACAAACAAAGAATAAAACGTAAATAAAGAATGAAAGAGAGAGCACAGAAAAGGATAAGGAAATCACATGCTCACTTGAGTCACTTCCATCAGAGGGAAGTTCGGCATCAGCTTAGCAGCACGAAAAGCTGCGTATCCCGGGGGGGAGGGGGTCCATGAAGTCACGGACACCCAAGCAAATCAGAGCAGCTGTAAGCACACTACCCTGAAGCGTGTCCGTGGCTCTTATAGAATCTGGAGAAGGGTGTGGCACGAAGAATCTGGGAGCTGCTAGAGACTGCCTAGTCACACTCTCTCCCAAATACCACGTCTGGGATTCTGGCCAATCTAGTAGACTTCTCATTGGGTCATACCCAGCCGACTGTCGGATCCCCACGGGAGCGTCAGGAAGCACCCTAAGCCATGGCTGCCAGTGAACGTGCTGCTCCCTCAGATTCGTTAGGAAGTTCCTGAATGAAATAAAATTATGGGCCCCAGTCTTCCGCCCGATTCTATCCTTCACCCATTTTAGCCCCTGAGGCATGATGAGGGCATCAACATTGCGTGTCTCAGGGGACAACATGCGAAGATACTCGTGGGACCAAATATGTGATAAAAAAGAGAAAAAGAGGAGGCGTGAGTCTCACAGTTTAAATAATTTCTGAGAATGTAATAAATAGTAAAATAAAGAAGAGGGTGTACCTCCCACGCTCTCCAGAAGCCACCGGTGAAAGCTGGCCTGTCCTAGGAAATCTCACCCATATGCTTGTACATGATAGCTAATCCTGCATTAGCCCAGTCATACTCGTCAATCCGGTCTAGGTGCTCTAGAGACATTACTAGGGAAACAAAGACCAGGTCACCCTTGGTGCTCAACAGAGAGCACCCCAGCATATACATAA
The DNA here is from genome assembly GCA_033977485.1 of Hydrangea macrophylla. Classification (NCBI taxonomy): domain Eukaryota; kingdom Viridiplantae; phylum Streptophyta; class Magnoliopsida; order Cornales; family Hydrangeaceae; genus Hydrangea; species Hydrangea macrophylla. The sequence continues at coordinate 76,472,514 of CM066984.1, read as the reverse complement.
GAAAGTCCCGGGTCATCTACTCGTTAGTGAAGCACTGCTGGCCCCTAAACATATCCATGAACCATCTGTCCATGACCAAGGACTCCTCCGGGACCACTCCTAGTAGTGGCTCCACCTGGTCCCACTCCGTGTCCGCAAGATACCGCAAACGCTCCCCTCCGAAGGGGATCCCTCATAATCATCGAGAAGTCGAGCGGGGTCAGAGTCATCTCCCCAAAATCAAAGTGGAACGTGTTGGTGGTGTCAAACCAATGCTCCGCTAAAGCATGTATCTGTCGAAGATCGTTCGAGCTCTTCGTTAAGAGCTTGACAAAATTTCCTAAGCCAGCAGTAGTAATAAGACCCTTCACTGTCTGATTCAGCTCCCCGAACCACTCAAAACTGTTGGCCAAACTCCCGTGCCCTTTCAGCACGTCGAGCGGAAGCTGCAAAAGTTGAAGAAATTCGATATCAGCAAAAGAAATAAAAATGGAAAGAATGGAACAAAGTAAGTATGAATAAAGGGTAAACAATCCAAACATGTCATTCGTATTTCTGAAAGGGTTTTCATTGCTATTCACTCGTAAGATTTGAAAAAAAGGAATAAAAGGGAATGAATAAAGGATACGAGTAGTTGAAACAATCTAAATACGGCATTCATATTTCTGAAAGAAGTTCCCATATGTTCGTAAGGTCTGAAAATAGGAACAAAGGGAAATGAATAAAATAAAAATCAATGAAAAGCGTAGTTGAAGCAGTCAGGGGATTCCTTTCTTTGTAAAACTTGGTATTTATATTCATGGGAGAATTATGAATTTTGTTTTATTGGCATACATCGCATCCATGTGGATACGAGAGGGAAATAAAGAATAAAAAAAAGGCCGCAGGCGACGCTCGGAAGATTCATAAGCGTAAACAATCGCGATAATGGGGGATGAGTGAAGTTAAATTCATAGACTTTTTGAGAAAGAAGCAATAAAATAAGTTAAAGTTTAATATAGTACGCATGAAACAATTTAAAAAGTTTCATAGGGACAAGAATCACATTGTATGGGAAGCATGGAGTGTTTTGTCGTGCACTACTTTCATACAGGATAAAATAAGGTCACTACATTCATTCATGAGGTTTATAAGGAAATAACTGAAATGAGAAGGAACGAGTGAAAGCGCGTATACCTATCACTAAAATGCTCGTGTGGACAAGTGCTTGTCCGGGTCCCAGAGCAGGAAGGAAGGATCGGAGTGGGGAGCGGCCGTGTACTTGGCCTTCTTCTTGCTCTTCGAGCTGCTAGCCCTGACCTGTTAAAGAGAGAGAGAACGAGACGTCGATTCTTTTGAAAAATCGAGAAAACAACTAAAATAAAGAAAATAACGAAGCTTGGATAAAAGGAAACTTACCTATGGATCCCTTAAATCAATGCGAGGAAAAGAAGAAAAATCTCCAGAGAGCTTCAGATTGGAGAGATTGTGAGAAGTGAATGAGAAATGAATTGAAAACCTTCGGTATAAGCCTTCTGCCGCTTAGAACGGCACTCCAGAAATTGTGCGCAGCAGTCTGTGAAATGCCGTACGACACTCACTAAGTGCCGTAACTGCACTACGTGACTGCCGTATGGCAATCACGGACTGTCGCATTTTCAGGCGTGTGCCGTAAGTATGGCGGTTTAAGTGCCGCCGATTTTCCCCCCAAAATTCAAAATAAACCCCAAAATTTGAATTCAAACCCCCTGATTTTGCCTACTTTTGGCACTTTTACCCCCGAATAATATTTTCGTGATTATTGACCCCTGATTTGGAAATTTGAAGTAAATTTGGGTCTAGTCGACCCTCAATTTTGAAAAATTTTTGTTCTTTTTTTTTTTTTTTTTTTTGAAAAGTGAGTCTGTTGGTCCCTAAATTTTGAATTATATTGAATTTTAAGTCTGCGGACTACAACTTTTGAAAAGATTGAATTGAATTTGAGTCTATTTGACTCTCATTTTAATCTGAAGGTGGTTGCCCAGCTGTTGAGAATGTAACATATTTATATTCTCGGTCTTCGTAACAGATTTACGTCGATCCTCTGGTTGAGAGTGTAACGGATTTACATTCTCGGTTTTTGCAACAGATTTGTGTCAACTCTCATTTTGAGAATATAACAGATTTATATTCTCGATCTTCGTAACAGATTTATGTTGACCCTCTGGTTAAGAGTGTAATGGATTTACATTCTCGGTTTTCATAACAGATTTGCATCAACTCTCGTTTTGACAATATAACAGATTTATATTCTCGGTCTTCGTAACAGATTTACGTCGACCCTCTGGTTGAAAGTGTAACAGATTTATATTCTCGGTCTTTGTAACAGATTTACGTCCATCCTCTGTTGAGAGTGCAACGGATTTACATTCTCAGTTTTTACAACAGATTTGCGTCAACTCTCGTTTTGAGAATATAACAGATTTATATTCTCGGTCTTCGTAACTGATTTACGTCGACCCTCTGGTTGAGAGTGTAATAGATTTATATTCTCGGTCTTCATAATAGATTTATGTCGATCCTCTGGTTGAGAGTTTAACAGATTTACATTCTCGGTCTTTGTAATAGATTTACGTCGATCCTCTGGTTGAGAGTGTAACGTATTTACATTCTCGGTCTTCATAATAGATTTACGTCGATCCTCTGGTTGAGAGTGTAATGGATTTACATTCTCGGTTTTCATAACAGATCGGTTTACGTCAATCCTCTGGTTGAGAGTGTAACGGATTTACATTCTCGATTTTCGCAACAGATTTGCGTCAACCCTTGATTTTCAGTCGAAAGCATCTTCTTAGCCCCTACGACAGACTTTGTATCGGTCAAAAATTTGGTAATCATCTCTGTTCAACGCATCATGTAATGTGTGTCATATGTAGAGAAGACATGATATAGAGTGAGCATGGCGTTTGCATAATCAGGTCTATTCAAAGAATATCATTGCATAGCATGTGCATCACGACAGGATAGGTGCATCCATCCGTGTGCCTACTTGCGCTTATGTGTGTTTGACCCTTGCTCGAACTACATCTTGGTCTGATTCCTGAATGGATACGTAGGTAGCTCATCATCAAGCACGACCAGCGTGAACCATTTCCGCGCGCATGTTCTCTTTTTGCAACACATTTTGTTTTTACCTAAATCCGACGGTTTGGTCAAAGGCTTGTCTTCACATAGGCTTCGGCATTCATTTGTGACACGCGTTGCTCCACAAACTCTGTCGAAGAGGGGCAAACTGTAGTCACCCAAATTTTGATCAAACATCGAATTAAGGGGAGTACAACCTCTATGATCCGATGATGACAAGCGTCCGATTAATCTAGGACTTCCAAAGGTGATTCAAACTCTTCCGAAAGCTCTTGCAATTCAAAAAAAAAAAGGAAAAAGAAATAAAAGGGACGACAGAAGAAAACGGTGCACAGTGACCTCCGTGGCAGTCACGAGCTACCGTACGGCAATCCATGGAGTGAGGCGCGACATTCTGTGACTGCCGTTAATTCCAGAAAATGTCGCGAAAAAATGAAATTTTCAAAACTGAACGGCAGTCCGTAAAACTTCTCCGGCATTCATTGAATGCCACATCGGCACTCACTGAATGCCGCCATTTTGTAACAGCCAGTTGTAAAACAACATACTTTGTACCTTCAAGAAAGGACATCCGGGGTTAGGGTTTTGCCCCTGAAATGGCTGGAATACCCCTCCAAAATCTGCCTATATAAGGAAGGTGTATATCCTACTACAATAGGACTTGGAATATTAGAATGTTAGGATCCCAATATTGATTCTCCTTCACAAATTTCCAAATTAAGAGAGTAACAGAGAGACTTGTTTGGAAGAGTTAGAAGAAGAGTTTGATCATTACTTGGAAGGCCTTGAAGAAACTAAGAAGTGGAGGATACTTAGAGGTAAAACTCTTAACTAATTAGTTTATTTAGTAGTTCAATCACAATATTTAGATACTTAGGAACTTTTACGGATTTTCAAAACTTCTCTTCCCATCTCATTTCATCACACACCATATATATTGTGATTGAACTTTCATCTCATTAGTTTGGATCAAAGTAAGTTTAGTGTTTGAAGCTTAAAATAAATCTTGAAATAGAACCTTGGTCTTTTTTTTTCTTGTGTTTGTTTAGAATCATGAGACTTTCAATGTCTTATTTGAATCGTAGCATTCAAAACCCAATATTCTCATGAACTTATGATTTATGAGAGGATTGAGGTTGATTTTAGTATATGGAGTCAATGAGTCCGAACTTCATCTATAGTTTAAACTCATTACTTTGAGGTTTTATGAAGTCTCTTATACTTCATTGAAATCCACAAGTTCAAATGTCTTTAGTCTCCAATGACCATCAAATGGTAGGAGAAATAATTTGAATATAAGCCTATCTTCATGGTTTAGGTTCCTTGTCTTGAGGTTTTATGAAGTTTCTTCATACTTCATTAAAATCCATGAGTTTAAGAGTCCTTAGTCTCCAATGACCATCAAATGTTAGGAGAAATAATTTGAATCTAAGCCTATCTTCATGGTTTAGGCCCCTTGTATTGAGGTTTTATGAAGCTTCTTTATACTTCATTAAAATCCATGAGTTTAAGAGTCCTTAGTCACCAATGACCATCAAATGATAGGAGAAGTAATTTAGCTTAAGTCCATCTCTAGGGATTAGGCTAATCCTTTTCTTAAAGTCTTGTGAAGTTCTTCATACTTCACTAAGTCCTACATGTGTGTGTGTCCTTAGTAGTCAATGACCATCAAGTGGTAGAAGAAATGGTTTAGGTTAAGCCCAACTTCATGGTTTAATAGTCGAGGTTAACAAATGAAAGTTGAACTTGAACAAATGGTGCAGTGAATTCAATGACCACCTTTGATCAAGGATTTTTAGTTCGAAATCAGACCGTTGGAACTGAATGAAGTCACTTGGAGAGTATCAATAACACAAAGTTTTACCACTGTAATTTTTGCTTTTATTAGATTTGATGTTTAGAATGGTTTGGTCATGAGTTTTGTGAGTTAACAATAATCTGTTCAGAATTCTAGAACAGCAACACCCTTTTGAAACTAGTAAATCAGAGTCCTAACCAAGTATTTTCAACTTCAAATAAATTTTTCTATGAGTTTTAAAGTGTTAAGAAGATACCCTAAAAAGTTCAAAGTGTTTATGATGTTTTTACTAGTTTTAGAAAATCATTCAAGATCTGTGGACAGAGAGTTGTAAGTCTCTGAGTGACGTCTGGTTTTTGCCCATTTCCCAGAGATCTAACCGTTCAAACCTTGATTTTATTTTTGGGTTAGAAACTAGACTCACAGAGGCATAATATACTGAAAAATCATCAAGATCCAACTATTGGAAGTATGCTTTCTTTTTTCTTGAAGTTTAGGTCTGCTCTCTGGAATTTCCAGAATGTAGTGACAGATTTAATCAACTTTGTAAATAAAGGTCCAAATGATCTTTTCTTAACCTAGGGTTCATACTATGCTTTAATAATGATTGAGTAAGCTTAAAACCAGAAGCTAAATGATCCAAACCAATGAATAGTTCATAGCTCTATTTCATTCATACTCATGTGTTCATGTGCATTCATCCACGTAGACTGATATTTGAAAATAGAATTCACCATATGTTAAGACTTGTTGCTTAGGATTTAGTGATGTGTTTTGTTTAAAGTATGTGAACTAACCCTTTGTTTTGTAGCGCTTTTGAGATACATTTTCTCAATCCTTTTTCTAGTCTTGTTTATTTCTTGATTTTATTGATTTCTTGACTCCATGTACGACACCTTAGAACTAGGATTTGCCTTATATGTTTATATGTGATTAGAGACTCTTTTTTTTAGGATTTTCTTTTATTTGCATGCATTGCACGTTTAATATTCGTGGCTGGATCCCGGGTAAGTTCTCTAGTTCTTTGCTTTGCATATCATGATTTGCTTGCTAAATGAATTACTTGATTTTGAATGATATTTTATCGTTAGCAATCTTGCACCCTTTTAGACATGCTTTTGTAACGTATGTATATACATATGTATTAGTTGAGGGCATATTTAGATTAATAAATTGATTGAAAGGATGTTGAGTAGAGGCCTATCGCAAGATAGGATGAGAGAGGGTGTTTTAGTCCGACGGGCTCCTTCCTCTCTCATTCCATAGTCCCCGGACTTAGTTTATCTTTGGTTTCGCCAAAGATCAGTTAGTCTTAAAATGGTTTCTTAATTTTTCCTTCTAAAAAATTAAGTGGCGACTCATGTTTTGTATTTTAAAATTGAAAAAGGTTTTAAAAGAAAAGCTGTGGGTAAAAGAAAAATTGCGATATCCACAATGACAATGAACTTATTTACACAAATGCCATGCTCGCTGAATTTTCCAAGCGTTTCAAATGCTTATTTCAATGCTCATTCAATTTTTGTATTCTTTATCTTATTTCCTATGAACTTCATGAATGTAGAGACAAAACTTCATATGAAAATGAAATCCATGCTTGTAAATTTTTTGGGTGTCCCAACTGACCTTTTATTCATTCACTGATTGATCTCACTACTTTATTACTTTGTTACTTGTCATTTTCCTTAACCTCTTATTCATTTTTTACTTTCTCCCAAGAACCTTACGAATGTATGACAACAAAAAAAAACTTCCTGGGTCCCATGCTTGCGAATTTTCCTAAGCGTTCCAATTGCTCCCTTCACCCATTCATTGTTTATTCTTTTATTATTACTCCCTTTTTTATTATTTTCTTTTCTTTGCACCTATTTATCTACTGATTCCAAATCTTGTGGATTCTTGCAGTTCCAGTCCAGCGTATTAAAGGGGCATGGCAGTCTGGCACATGGCTTCATAAGGTACAACTCTCTAAATTAGACCGAGAAGGACTTTATCGACGCTGTGGGTTTTGGGGACTTCATCAAGCTTTTGACAAAGAGCTCCAATGACTTATGATAGATTCACGCTCTCTCGGAGTGATGGTGGGACACCACCAACTTGTTCCACTTCGAGTTCGAGGAGACGACGATGACCCTGCTCGACTTCAGCATGATCACAGGGATCCCCTTCGGGGGGAGTGCCTCTATTATCTTGATACGGTGACGGAGTGGGATCGGGTGTTGCTGCTGCTGGGAGTTGTTCTTGAAGAGCCCTTGGTCATGGCCAAGTGGTTTATGGATACGTTCAAGAGCCAGCAGGGCTTCACGGACAAGAAGATGGCCCGAGGCTTCATTATGTACATGTTGAGGTGTTCTCTGCTGAGCACCAGGAGGGATCGGATTTCTGTGGTACTGGTGGGGTCCCTGGAGCACATGGGACAGATCTATCAGTACAATTGGGCTAGTGCAGGATTAGCCATCCTGTACAAGCATATGGGGGACATTTCCCGGGATCGTCCGTGCTCCACCGGTGGCTTCTGGAGGGCGTGGGAGGTATACCTCTTTTATTTATTTTTCATTTTCGAATTCAACCTTACATTTTTCTTTCAACTTCTTTATTTTGTGAATCTAGGGGCTCATGCTCTTTTTCTTTCTTGCAAATATGGTCTCATGAGTATATACAGATGATGTCGCCTAAGATGTGACCAACAGACGCCCTCATTATACCCCAGGGACTGAAATGTGAAAGGAGCGGGTCGGGCGGAAGACTGGGGCTCATGACTTCATCTCATTCAGGAATTTCCTGACATATCTATGAGAGTCACATGTCCGATGGCAGCCTTAGCTCGACCTGCTTCCCACCGCTTCTCTAGGGATTCGGCAGTTGGTTGGGTATGACCCATCGAGGATATTATTGGATGGTCTAGATGCTCAGGAGTGGTATCTGGGGGAGAGGTTGACCAGGCAGTCACTGGCGGCTCTTGGGTATTTCGTGCCACGTCTCCCACCCGAGTCCATGAGAGCTATAGAGACCCTTTAGGGTTCCGTACTCACAGTCGTCTTAGCAGGACTTTCCATTCAGGATTTCCTGGAGTTCCCTGACGTGTACGAGGCCTCCATTCTGACAAGCTGATGAAGAACTTACCTTTGACGGAAGTGACTCGGGTGAGTTTTTTTAGCCTTTCAATCTATCTTTCAGTTCTTATCACACACATGTTTTCTTACTGAATTCATTTTTCTTTTGCAGCCCGTTCCTACCGCCGCTCGGGCTCCAACTCTGGCTCTACTGCCTTAGGATTAGAGCCTTCGGACAGTCTCCTATGGTGAGCAGGTCATGACTCCATTCCACTTCAGTATGACCACATCTCGTGGGACTATACAGATGAGGGCTTGCTCTACGACCATAGCGTGAGAGAATGGATCTACGATCGAGAGTGGAGGGTAATCTCTGAAACTTGCCTTTGGTTAAAATTTGCATTCCCATTCTAATATTATAACCTCTTTTTTATTGATTTTTTGATTCAGGATGATGGGGCGTGGGTATCTGCTAAGGCTCACATGAGAGCTCTGGTAAAACTTCTACTAACTCTTTTCACTTATTTTCGTATTTTTTGATCTTTAAATAACACTTGGTTATGCAATTTGTTTCTCCGTTCAGGAGGAACAGAATAGAGCTTTGATCCTGTAAGTGAGAGAGCTTCAGCAGTGGCTTTAGTTGTTCGACATTGATTTTAGCGGAGCTCCCGGAGGTAGCGGTGCCAGACGAGGTGGAGGCAGCGATGGAGGTAGCAGTGGAGGCAGAGGTGGTGGTAGAGGCGAGGGTAGAGGCGGAGCGAGTGGGGTAGAGTCAGAGGAGGAGCCCCTCAGATGCGTCATGCGTCAAACTTGAGGCCGGGGCTAGGGTTGACCTTACTCTTTATTTTAGAGCGCTTTAGGGAGGATAGACACTTATTTGGATGACTGTACACAAACACATGTATTTATTTTGATGACAACTCTTGGATAGCCGGGAGAGGATAGGCATTCACATCACTTTTGCTATGGACGTTTTTACCTTTTTCGCTTTTTACTACTGCTCATCGTATGTATGACCATGGCTTGGTCCTTTTAATTTTCTGTGACAAGTGAACTCTTTTTTATTTTCATTACTTTTTCTCTTGCATGAATAAATGAATGATTTGGATGAATGTGACCATAGCTTGGTCTTGTTGTACGTGATGCATGATGCACACATTTATTATTTTTATTCAGTTTTCTGTTTGCAGGTGGGTTGAAAACATTACAAACAAAACCCTGGCCAACATAAAACTCTATGCGGCACTCGGTTAACCCTCTGCGGCACTCAGTGAGCACTGCATCGGTAGTCAGTGAATGATGTACAACATTTACGGACTGTCGCACGGAACTTACTCGAATGCCGTTCTACTTTATCAAGTGCCACCTTGTGTTCTGGGCAGATCTACTCCTATTTATACCCTCCTTTCCTCAAAACTCCACAAAATACTCTCTTCTTGCATTCACTTCCTTCGTAAATGGCCCCCATTAGTTCCCAAATCCTCTTTCTATGGATGGATACTCTCTCTGGCATTGATAAGCTCAACTTTGAGTGTTTGAGAATGAATGTTCTCTTTGCTTTTCAACGGATGCTTCTGAATGAGGACTTGCTTCGAGCCGCTGTTCGGTGTTGGGATTCCTCTTTCCATGTCTTTTGCTTTGGTTTCTAGGAGGTCTGTCCTTTGTTCAAGGAGCTTAGCGCCATTCTGTACACTGATCCCTCTACAGATCCGATAGTTCCTCTAGTGCAGGCTGGGTATGTCCGGGACCTTGCTGCTCTTCTTCACACATCTTAAAATGCAGCAGGCTCTTTTATCCAAGACTGACAAATGAACTTTGAATGTCTTTCCTCCGTCTACTCTCCAATGGGGGATCCCTATGACGGTGGGTACCAAGTCATTTGGCGTAGTGCTTTATCGATGGCCATGCTCTCTTACTTCCTCTTCTAGTCATCTTCTGACATTCTCATACCCATTGCATGTGGTTTGAGGGAGATGAAAAGTGTCGTCATGTTGATCCTTGGCGAGACCTTGATTGGCTTGGATAGTACTTATACCGCCAGTGCCATGTTATCTACGGGGGCACCTTTTGTTTTACAGATTTGGCTCATGGAATGCCTAGATCTCTTCATACACCCCTCACACCTTCGTGGGCCACTTCCCTACGACCATATGGAGGTCCAATGCTTATTATATTCCGTCGATGCTTAGCTTGGTTGGCTCTGAGGCCTTTCCGCTGGTGATATCTGTTGGGTCTACTCGCAGTGGTCTTACCTTTTTGTTGCTGTACGACTTCCGGGATGACCTGATATCTGGTTACCTGGCTTGTATGCTACTACTTTCTATGTTCATAGCCGAGTGGTTCATTAGTACGGGCTTCTCCAAGATGTTATTGATGACATTACTGCCGATTTCATGAGGAGTTCGGTTATGCGTCCTTCCACCATGAAAGTTTTTGCTGAGGCTTGGCATGACAGGGTGGCCGCTCCCTTTCGGAGGATTCCAGCTTTAGTTGTCCCCACTACTGAGTATCTTTTGTAGATCCAAGTCTTGGTCGACAGACAGACTCAATAGACATACATAAATGAAAGCAAAAGTAGGATATAGCTTTATTTTACAAAAATATCTGACAAGTCCTGTCTACTTTCCTGCGCTTTCAAATGTGATTTTCTAATTTTTCCAAAGAATGTGATGCTGCCTAAAATTAGTAAGAAGGGTTTAGAGAGAAAATAAGACAAGAACAATTTGTATGTGGTTCGGCCCCGTTAACGAGGTGACCTACGTCCACAGTTGCGTCTGTGCGCTCTCACTAGCACATCACCGGCGGGCCCGGTGAGCCAACAAGTAGGGGCGGCACTACCAGTGATACCGACCGGGTATATGCGTGTTGGTGGTGAGTTCTCTGTTATATGCTTGTTAGCTAGAGAGTTATTTTCAGATCCCTATTGATAGAGTAGGTGGGCTCTTTTATAGATGCAAGAGTCCACCCTTACATGGTAAGTTAATAGGATTAGGAAGCCTAATCTAATCACAATTGATTTACATGATTTAGGGAAAGTTTCCTAAGTGGTTTAGGAAACTGCCACCTTCCATCTTACAGACTTGTAGCTGATTTAGGAAACTTCTGGATAGACCAGGTCCACGGGATGCCACGGTCCTCCGATCGCGGCCTGTTGGCAGGAACCGCGCGGTTCTGAGTGAACACCTCGGGAATGCTTGGCTGGGGCGCCCTTACCGGAATAACCGGCACCTCTTGATGACGTGGCATTGTCTTTATGGCTAGATTATTTTGGACATATCAGCTGCCCCCCATTTTTGGAACTAACTGGATGCTTCACCGAGTGAGGATTCAAAAATCTATACCTTTTTGGAAACCGTCCGGATGTCCTCCGAGAAGGCTGCTCGGGATGGGGCCCACCTTCCATCTCACCCGGTGGGATAACCGACCGGTACAGGTAGGAGCTCGGGTATTGGTATTGCCACGTGTCAGGGAATAATTGGCCTGGTCAGGAGTCCAGCGAAGTCGGTTCAGATGTAACCGAACAGTTGCGTGGTAACCGGACCGTCACATCACGCATTTAATGCGCACGTCTTTTGAGGCGACTCTTCACATGCCCGAGGTGACAACTGTCGGCGACTCTTGGCGGGAAAATTCCTGAGCCGTTGGATCTGATTGATCCAGACCGTCCGCTATTCCTATATAAGGAACACTTGTCCATTTCTTCAGTTCCTGCTGCTAAGTGAGAGAATTACCGAGCGGTTTTGAGAGCATACAAGACTCCCGAGCAAGATTCCCGAGTCCTTTTCTACGCTAAATTTTGTAAGTCCTTCCTTTCTTTCTTCAGTTCTTCATTCTCTTCTTCTTTTCTGAACAAAGCTGGAGGAAGCGAACCCACTTGGGTTAGAACGAGCCTGGGATTTCTTCTTTTTTCGGTTTTGTCACTTCTTTCAGTCCGGGGGTACACTAGAGCAGTTTGACCGAGCGGGAGTTCCCGAGAGAGCCTTGAGAGAGTGTTGTCTTTCTTCTAGAGTCTTGTACGACCTTCCTTTTAGGTTGTTAGATCTACCTCCTCTGTACATCAGGCTAGGAGTTCTTGACCCATTCTTAGGTCGTCTGCCCCCTAGGTCTTCCATAGACTTAATCATGTGCCATTCTGATTTCAACTCGTCGTCCCGGTCGGAAAACGAGCAGCTGCAGTCCGGGTCCTCAAGCGCAAGCTTAGACCCTCCCTCCTTAGCCCCCTCTGATCAATAGAGTGAGGGGATGATCCCTGCCCGGGCGTTTCCCGAGGATATGCGATGGGATTCCCCTGTGACCTCGACATCTCGGGGTTCGAGTGATGAGGGGTTGTGGATATCGCAGTTTTCTTTCTACCCACAGCTTTTCAAAACCAATTTAAAAAATAAATGAGTCGCCACTTAATTTTTAAAAGGAAAAATTAAGAAACCATTTTAAAAGCAAACTGATCCTTTAGAAACCAGAGATTAACTAGGTCCGGGGATCATGGAATGAGAGAGGAAGGAGCCCGTCGGACTAAAACACTCTCTCTCATCCTATCTTGCGATAGGCCTCTACTCAATATCCTTCTAATCGAATTATTAATTTAAATGTGCCCTCAACTAATATACATGTATAGATATACGTTACAAAAAGCATGTCCAAAGGGGTCTAAAATTGCAATTGATAAAATATCATTCAAAAATCACATATTTCAAGTAGCAAGCAACATGATATGCACTAGAGAACAAGAGAACTTACCCGGGATCCAGCAGCGATATTAAATGTGCAATGCATACAAACAAAAGAAAATCCTAAAAAAGAGTCTCTAATAACATATACATATAAGTCAAGATCCTAATTCTAATGTATCGCGCATGAGGTTGAAAAATCAGTAAAATCAAGAAATTAAAATAAATTAAAGAGGGTCCTAGAGATCATACCTTAATAGCGCTACAAAACAAAATGTTAGTCCATATGATATACAAGATGTGAAATTAGAAATAACAATCCTAAATTTCTAGCTTAAACCTATCAAGCATGAAATCCAACTTTATTCAATAGTTAGTTCTAATCATGAGCATTAAATGTACATGAATGAATGAATGTGAACAAGAATAAGACATGGATTTATTCACTAATTTGGGTCACTTAGCCTCTGGATTTAAGCTAAATTACCATTATTCAAAGTATGATTTGGGTCTCAAGACATTAGGGGCCATTTGAGTTGAAATAAACAAGATTAGACAAAAACAGTAGCAGTTTTTTATGAATTACAGAGAGCAGATCATAACTTTAAAAATTGGAAAAGCATGGTTCCCGTGGTTTGATCTTGATGGATTTTGGACATAAGATGCCTCTGGGTGTCTAGTTTTTAACCCAAAAAAGAAATCAAAGTTTCAACGGTTGGATCTCCGGGAATTAAACAAAAACCAGACATCACTCAGCATTATACAACCTTCTGTCTAGAGTTCTTGCACGATTTTCTAAAAATAGCAAAAAAAAATCAGAAATGCTTTGCTCTTTTTAGGGTGACTTCCTAACACATTAATCTACTTAGAAAAAATTATTTTGGGTCACAAACACTTTATTAAAGCATTGGTTTACTTATTTCAAAAGAGTGTTACTATGCTGAAACTCTGGACAGATTGTAGTGTCCTTACAAAACTCACAACCAAACCACTTTAGACATTAAACCACCTTAAAACAGAAAATGCAGTGGTAGAATATTGTGTTGTTGACACTCTCCCGTTGGTTTCATTTGATTTCAACGGTTAGATTTCGAACTAAAAATCTTTGATCAAAAATAGTTTGTGAACTCACTGTTTTCATTTGTCAAGCTCACTTTTATTTGCTAATTCCAACTATTGAATCATGAAGTTGGACTTAAACTAAGCCATCTTCTCCTACCATTTGATGGTCATTGGAGACTAAAAGACCTTTATATTTATAGATTCCAAGTGAAGTATGAATGGACTTCATGAAATCTCAAGATAAAGAATCTAAACCATGGGGATGGGCTTAGACTCAAAACCACTTTCTCCTACCATTTGATGGTCATTGGAGATGAAGACATAAGTCTCAAAGGAATATAGAAAGGATTCCATGAAACATCAAGTTTAGAGGATCCAAGTCATGAGTGTGGACTTGGATCCATCTATTTGCCTATGAAATGGAGTGATGATCAAACTTTGATTCCCATGTGAAGCACAAGCTTACATGGGATTCAAAAGATCATGTTCAAGAGATTTCAAGAGAGATATTGAGAATCTCTAAGAGTCTCAAGAAGGAAGTATGATCAACAAAAGAAATGGAGCAAAGAAAAAAATAAAAAGATTTGAGGATTAAAGATTTAAGAAAAGGAAGAATGTAAATAGACAACTTATGGTTAGAGGATCACCTCCAAATTATCCTCAAAGTTTCTCTCCTTTGAAGATCTTCCAAACTCTCCTTCAAGTTCTCCCAAACTCTCTCTTTTCTTTCAAATATGTGTTAGTATAGTGGTGGTTATCTCTCATGTATTGTGTTGTATGTTGTCTCTTGAATTGTGTTGTATCACTCTCTTGTATGTTGTCCCTCCTCAAGGAAGATCCTCCCTCTTTTATAGACAAAAATTACCAAGTATTTTCAGTGAATTCGGAGTAAAAGACAGGTGTAATCATCCCATTTGGTGGTACAATATGTACTTTCTAAAATTAGACAGACTGCTGCCCAGGGCGACATTCAAAAGTTATTCGCGGCAGTCCGTGGCTGCCGCCGCGGCACTCCGCGACTGCTGTCGCGGCATTCTGTGACTGCCGCACGGCTCTCAGTGAGTGCCGCGCCAAATTATTGATTGCCGTATTTTCGTCAACCTTACTTTATCAGATTTTTGTTTTTATCCGCATACACATACGTATTGTACCACAAAATACAGACTTTAAAAGTAAGCGGCAGTCAGAAAATGTCGGCAGCACTCAGTAAATACCGGGCCGGCACTCACTAGATGTCGTTCGGCACTCACTGAGTGCCGCGGTATACTGCCGTGCGCCATTTTCTGTTGAACTTCCATTTTTAGGTCTTTTCCTTCTTCTTTTTTTCTTAAAGAAACTTATTTTTGAAGATCTTTTCCAAAAATGGTGTTTTATTCCTGAATTCTCCTAAATACCTGGTATTTTATTTTTTCTGTGAAATTTTATCGCGTTTGGAGAACTTTTTTGAAGAGTTTGGAATACTTCAAATCTTTTCGGTCCTTATCATCATTGGACGTGGAGGCGACGCTCTCCTAAATTCGGCGGTCGGTCAAAATTGGGGTGTCTACAGGGGTCTGTACCGAACAGCCGCGGGGTCGTCTTCTCTTGCGAATCCATAGTCAGCATCCTGTGTGGCCCTGATTTGGAACGGATCAGGGATAGATATGAGCTTCCCGACCCCTTCTCTCTTACTGTCCATGATGGCGGAGCGCACTTTCATGAGTCGGGCTTCGTCACTCTGTATGAGGATGCCTTTATGACAGGCCTTCGCTTGCCTCTCCACCCAGTCGCTCGCGACGCGCTCATCTACCTCAGGATTTCTCCTGGGCAGCTTGCCCCGAACGGCTGGCGATATCTGATGGGGTGTATATCCTTGTGGCCCCAAGTCCTCGGGTATGAGCTTACCTTGCAGGAGTTCTTCTGGACTCATCGGCCCTTCAAAGTCCACGGGGAGTTCGATTTCTTCTCGCTCGACGCTAGGCAGGGGCAGAAGATAATTGTCAACTGCCCGAGCAATAATAAAGGATGAAAGAAGAAATTCTTCCAAGTGTCCACCCTGGGGCTGTGTGAGAAGGCGCCGGGTATTCAGTTAAGGACCTCTTGGGCGGGGAAGCTGAGGAGTAAGCCCGACCACTCTTCTTTCTTGATTAATCTTTCTACTTTGCCTTGACTAACATGTTCGTATGTTTGCTTTGCAGTGGGAGCAGTTGACCTGCCAAGTCTTCCCGACGAGCTTCAAGCAAGGACCTGTCTCTGGTGGAGGACCCGACTGATATTAATAAGGTGTTGACTCAGTCGGGAAGCCCAAAAACCTCCTATAAGCCCCAGGACTTCACAGCTCCTGTCCTCCCGGCGATCATTCCTGGTAAACACCATTTCTTGACTGTCCGATTTTCTTCTCATTTGGTACTTTTGCTGGATTCTAACATGCTTCTGGTTTTGCAGAAATGTCCCCCAAGAGAATGGCGGCTCTAAAGGACAAGGAGGCGGCCCTGATGGCCCGGGCCAGCCAAAAGAGGAAGAAACCGGATCCCGCCAAGGGCTAGCCCCTGAAAAGGATTTTCTGGGGGATCTCTATCCGGGCTGAGAAGGAAGCAACTGCTACTTCTACGCCCGTTGTTATAATTGCTGCACCACCACCACCTCTTCCTGCTGCCAAACCATCAGGGGTCTCCTTCCCGATCATGGAGGAGACTACTCGCGCGGGCCCATCCTCCAGGCCAGAGGTCGAGACGGTGGACAACGTCCGCGGAAGGATGAAGCCCAGGCTGTTGTAGAGCCAGATCGACAAGTGCACTCTGCTAAGCCCCGAGGCCATCATCGGTTGGCTGTACAACATTAGCCATATAGTAATTCTCTTTGCAACATGAACCTTAGCCTTTCTTCCTTGCATGTACTGACATTGTCTTGTTCTTGCAGATTGGCTGTATTGCGACCGGGGCTGACACCATCCTTCCCGACATTGCTGAGAGGTTGGCTGCTGCAGAGGTTAACCTTTCTGTTGAGAGGGCTACCCGGGAGTCTGTAGAGTTTGCCCTTACTATGGAAGAAGAAAAATCCTGGGCAACTACCCTGGAGCTTGGGGAGGTCCGTGATACTCTATCAACAGAGCGGGTCGCCCGGAAGGTTGCTGAGGCTAAGGCTGCGGCAGCGGAGGCTGGGAGGATCGCCGCCGAGCAGGTTGTAGAGACTAAAGCTGCGGCCGCGAAGGCTAGGAGGATCTCTATAGAGAAGGATCTTACAGCTATGGCGGCCACGCTCTCGGAGCTTACTGCTGCTCGGGAGGCTGAAGCCAAAGAAGCTGAGGAGGAATTTGAGGCTGGGTTCCTGACGGGCTCCGCTGACCTGACAAAACGGGTTGCTGCTGACCATCCTGACTGGGACTAGTCCGGTTATTCTTGGCAGAGTCCAGTTACTGGAAGGAAGGCCAGGCCGACTCCGAGGTCGCCGCTGAAGCTGCACCGGCCGGGGACCCCTCTGTTGATGAGCAGGCTACAGAGGAGGGAGAGATGGTGGTGGTAGATTAGGTTTTTTTTTCTCTTTTTTTTTTTTGCTGTAGTTTTTTCTTTTTTTGGGGAGGCTACTACAACTTCCCCCCAGACTTTGTACAGTTTTATTTTAATTAATGAAAAGGCCCTCGAGGTCAAACTTTCCATTAACTGTGTTTCTGCACTGTGCCTGTTTTACTTACTAGTATCCGCTCGGTTTTTGGCCGACCTAACACCTGCCTTAGAAATGTTTTAGGACCGTAACCAATAGAACACCTAGTCTTTCTGACCTGTTTAAAAGGTAATTGCCCGGAGCGCCGTAGGAACTGGTCCTCTTTAGCGTCCGGGATCGCCCAGTGTATTATAGGAATACCCTATATTACCGTCCGGGATGTCCCGGTGTATTGTAGGTGTATCATGTTTTACCGTCCGGGATATTATCTCTGAACACTGTAAGTACTCGGGAATATCTTCCAAGTTCTTTTAATGACCGGTGTGATTTCCTATTTTGACCTAATATTCCTCTGCCCCCCAAGCATTTTGCTAAGGCGGGAGTGCGGGAGTGAATGGCCATAGGAAACCGACCTGGAACATGGGTGGTTGCAGGGTCCTTTGAAGCTCGCCATCGTCGGCCACCTAGAGGTTTAACCCCGTCGTCGGCTGGACCTAAGCAAAGCTTCAAGTAATTTCCTATTTAGGTCTAGTATCCCCTTGCCCCCGAGTACCTTGTGAAGGCAGGGACGTGTTGAGGAGCGACCATAGGAAACCGACCTGGAACATGGGTGGTTGCAGGGTCTTTTTGTGCCTGGGTTCGGAGCCCGAGGTCTTTTTAATGCCTGGGTTCGGAGCCTGAGGTCTTTTCTGTCTTTGCATTGCACGGGGTACTGACAGGAGTAAATTTTCAAAGTAAACTATTCAATTTTACTTAAAAATAAAAATTTATAATAATTGCTCGATCAAAGCTACAAAAAGAAATCTCTCTACTAGTACTAAATTCCCGTGGCTCAATGCTACTGATAATACTTGCGGAGGTGTTCCACATTCCAAGGATGAGAGAGATCATGCCCGTCCATGCTCTGTAGCCAGTAGATTCCCGGTCGGTTGACCCGGGTTACTTTATATGGGCCTTCCCAATTTGCTCCCAATTTCCCATGGCTCGGGATTTGGGTAGACTGGTTCATTGTTTTGAGGACGAGGTCTCCAACTTTAAAACTGCGGTGCTTCACCTTGCTATTGTAATACTGCGAGACCCGTTGCTTGTTGGCTGCCACCTTCAGATAGGCTTGGTCTCTTTTTTCGTCCACCAGGTCCAGTTCCGACCGGAGGGCTTCTTCGCTATCCGGCGCACTGAAGTTTGCCACCCTATATATAGGCAATCCGAGCTCTGTGGGGACCAGCACCTCAAATCCGTAGGTTAAAGAGAACGGGGTTTTACCTGTTGCCGCTCAGGGTATTGTGCGGTAGGCCCACAGGAGTGTTGGTAGCTCTTCAGCCCATAGCCCTTTGGCGCCTTCAAGCATTGTCTTGATTGACTGCAAGAATGTCCTGTTGTTTACCTCGGCTTGACCGTTGGCTTGTGGGTGCTCGGGGGAAGAGTAATGATTTAATATCCTGTAGCCTGAGCAGAACTACCTGAAGATAGGTGTGTCGAATTGTCTGCCATTGTCGCTGACCAGGACCCTGGGAATGCCGAATCTACTAAGAATATTCCTTTCCACAAAGCTCTCTATTTTCTGTTCGGTTATTGTCACCAAGGGCTCGGCCTCTGCCCATTTGGTGAAATAATCAATAGCTATCACGACAAATTTGACCTTGTTAGGAAATTGTGTTCCCAGAATCCATTGACAGCGCGTATAAGTTGGTACTGCAAAAAACATTACGTGAAAACTACAATACCCTACAAGGGCGGAACTAGGGTTACCTTAAACTGCTAAAACGGATTGCTGTAGTAGACGAATCGAGAACACGGGCTCGATAACAGCTCACGATCTTCTACCGTATTCCTTTGCTGCCAGAATATCGAACTGAGTGTGGGCTCTTTCGAAATCCTTTCTGTTTTCTGCTCTCCCTCTTTTACGCTCTCTTTTCTATTTCGAGTTATAATTCTCTATATAGAAAAACGCTAACTGAGGAGAGAGCCAAAGAAGCATATATATAGGCTACGATAGGGACCATAAGAAGTCAATAAGGAATAGGCTTCCTTATGGAATTAGGAAACCCTAATTCGAACTGAATCAGATTCCTATTTCCATAAATTATAATTCATACCACTAAAGAATTATAATTGCACTCCTACCCTTATCTCAAAAATATATTTCGAGCTCCATGTTATTGAATGCTTATTATCTCCCCATGTTAAGATTACAGATATCCATTAATTAAATATAATTACTGACAATCATATTTAATAAATTTCTTAAAATTCCTTGAGATCATCTGCTTAACTTATCTGATATGTCGGATACAAAATCCACCTGCAGGGTTTGACATGATCAAAACTTATAAGCTTTCTCAAGGGGATATCATCAATCCCAAAATTGAGACATGGATTCCATCATTAATTAATATCCACCACACAATTAATATTGCCACCCAATCCAATGAGATATTGACCCATTTAAGGATCTCACCCTTTTAGAGATCAAAGTGTAAATATCAAATGTACGTGTCTACAAATTAACTTAGGATTTAGAGCATAAGCACTCATAATAGCCATGAGGTATTAATTATCTTATAAGTCAGTATAAAGATAATTACCCCAAGTCAGTCCCGTTTAATACACTGAGTTGAAACTATACCGTTTTCTGTAGTCAAGATAAACCTACTACAACACCATGCTGCAGTCCTACCGATGGTGTGTCCAATCCCATCTAAGACTGTAAACCAAAATCTTACATTCTATAATATCTGATGGCCTGATCTTCCGTGTGTAAGCCGAACTCTACACACCAAACCACCTACTATATAGAATGAGAGACACACATGCATAATATTAAATAAATAATATAATACAAACATTGCCCATACAGATTCTCATAAAAAAATGGATTAACTGATTTTATCAAATGAATAATAAATCAACTACATAAAACATGGCTTTTAGTATACATCCCTAACAATCTCCTACTTAGACTCAAAGCCATGATGCGACACACCTCATTCCTATCCCATCTACATGACTGTCAAAAGTCTTGGCCGGTAAGCTCTTGGTGAAAGGATCTGCCAGGTTATTTGCTAATGCTATCTTGGTCACTTCAACATCACCTCTTTGCACGATCTCTCGTATCAGGTAATACTTACGCTCAATGTGTTTTCCCTTCTTATGGGCCCTTGGTTCCTTTGAGTTAGCAACCGCTCCGCTATTATCGCAATAAAGGGTAATAGCCGATTGTACCGCAGGTACTACTCTTAGATCCATAAGGAAGTTTCTGAGCCAAACGGCCTCCTTAGCGGCTTCCGAAGCAGCCACATACTTGGCTTCCATGGTGGAATCAGCAATATATGACTGCTTGATACTCCTCCAAGTAATGGCTCCACCTCCTAGGGTAAACACATATCCTGAGGTAGACTTTCTGGAATCCCTATCTGACATGAAATCAGAATCTGTGTACCCAATGGGTACAAGACTATCTGCTTCGTAAACTAACATATAGTCTCGAATCTTTTTCAGGTACTTGAGAATATTTTTCACCGCAGTCCAATGTTCTTTCCCTGGATTGACTGATATCTAATAACCATGCCAACAGCAAAGCAGATGTCAGGTCTAGTACATAGCATAGCATACATTAGGCTTCCTACTGCCGAGGCATAAGGAACTGCCTTCATCTTCTCTATCTCATCAGGTGTCTTAGGACACTGATCCTTAGATAGAATAATTCCGTTTCTGAAGGGAAGGAATCCCTTCTTGGAATCTTGCATGCTAAACCTTGCAAGAATATTGTCAATATAAGTGCCTTGTGACAAGCCCAACATCCTATTCTTGCGTTCTCGCATAAGCTTGATCCCTAGGATGTGACCGGCTTCTCCTAAGTCCTTCATATCGAATTGACTGGACAACCATACCCTTACAGAAGATAATACCCCCACATCGTTTTCGATTAGCAAGATATCATCCACATATAGTACTAAGAACACAACCACTCTTCCATCATGTTTCTTGTACACACAAGATTCATCCGCACATTGATCAAAACCAAATGACTTGATTGATTGATCAAAATGGATATTCCAAGACCTAGATGCCTGCTTAAGTCCATAAATGGACTTCTTAAGCTTGCACAACATGTGTTCTTGGCCCTTTGCAATGAACCCGTCTGGTTGCATCATATAGATGCATTCGCCAAGATTCCCATTTAAAAAAGCTGTCTTGACATCCATTTGCCAAATTTCATAATCGAAATATGCAGCAATGGATAAGAGAATCCGGATAGACTTTAGCATGGCCACCGGCGAAAAGGTTTCCTCATAATCGATTCCCTCCTTTTGAGTGAACCCTTTCGCAACAAGCCTTGCTTTAAAGGTTTCCACCTTACCGTCTGCTCCTCTCTTCTTCTTATAGATCCACTTACATCCAATGGGTTTTATTTCATTGGGTGGTTCTACAAGATCCCAGACTTGATTGGAGTACATAGACTCCATTTCAGATTTCATAGCCTTTTGCCAAAGATCTGCATCTTTATCTTGGAGTGCTTCATTGTAGTTATAGGGGTCGGTACCTTGTTCATCAGAGACCCGGTCATAAGACTCTCCCAAGAACATATACCGGTCAGGTTGAATAATAACCCTCGCACTACGACGAGGCACAACCCGTGTCTGTGTATCACTGATATTTCGTTGTGAAGATTCTGAACCTAATACACCATTATCTGCACGCTGTACTGGTTCATGAACCTGCGTGTTAATGGTTGGTTCGGGGTCTACACGAGTTTCGATGATCCTCCCACTACAACGCGGTAATGGAATATTGATAACTCTGTCTTGTGATGTTTCTTCTCGTACCGATGGTATCGAAGATGTATGTCTCGGTGTCTCTCCTCTCATTTCCTCTAGAATAATACGGCTTCTGGGCTTGTGGTCCATAACATAGTCCTCTTCTAAGAATGTGGCATTGGTGCTAACAATAACCTTCTGATCCTTAGGACTATAAAATAGATCACCTTTAGTTCCTCTTGGATACCCAACAAAGAAACATACTTCTGTTCTTGATTCCAACTTTTCTGCATTCCCTTTTAGCACATGTGTTGGACTACCCTAGATCCGAACATGCCGCAGACTAGGCTTTCGCCCAGTCCACAATTCCGTGGGAGTAGTAGGTACTGACTTAGATGGTACCAAGTTTAGAATGTATGCAGCTGTCTATAATGCGTGTCCCCAAAAGGAAATTGGTAAATCCGAATAACTCATCATAGATCTTACCATGTCCATAAGAGTCCTGTTCCTTCTTTCTACTACACCGTTCTGCTGCGGCATACGGGGTGCAGACAATTGGGATGTAATCCCTTGCTCTAATAAGTATTTCCTAAACTCTCGTAAGAGGTACTCTCCACCACGATCAGATCGTAGTGTCTTGATACATTTACCTTGACGCTTCTCCGTTTCAGCCTTGAAGTCTTTGAATTTCTCAAAGCATTCAGACTTACGCCGCATCAAATAAATGTACCCATACCTTGAGTAATCATCGATGAAAGTGACAAAGTACTCAAATCCCCCTCTTGCTTGGACAGTCATAGGACCACACAAATCAGAGTGAACCAGTTCCAACGGCTCTTTTGCTCTATAGCCCTTGGCCGAGAATGGCCTCTTGGTCATTTTACCTTCCAAGTAGGATTCACAAACTGGAAGTGCCTTCACTTCCAATGAGCCTAATGGCCCATTTTGAACCAGTCTTTGAATCCTTTTCAAATTAATATGACCAAGGCGTAAGTGCCAAAGATGCGTTTGGTTCATCCTCGAAGGTTCTTTTCTCTTAAATGGCAAACTATTTGTGTTATTTAATTCATTAAGTTGCAGTATAGGAGAGATAGGATTTATAATATAAAGATTATCCACCAATTGACCAGAAAAAATAAAACGTTTATTTTCTTTAATAACTACTACTTTATTAAAATGAACTGAATATCCATTCTTTACTAAACTAGAAACTGAAACTAAATTCCTTCTAATAGAAGGTACATAAAAGCAATTTCTTAATATTAAAATCCTATCTCTACCAAAACTAAGATGTAGATCTCCTACTGCAATTGCTGCTAATCTCGTAGCATTTCCCATATATAGATAAATCTCTCCATCACTGAGCTGCCTGGTTCCCTGGAACCCCTGCAAAGAATTGCATATATGATCAGTGGCTCCCGTATCTACACACCAGGTACCGGTAGATCGGACCGCTAAACACGATTCAACAACTAGTAAATGAGATTTACCTTGATTGTTCTGTTTGGCGAGATAAACTGGACATTGCTTCTTCCAGTGTCCTGGCTGCTTGCAAATAAAACATTTTCCTTTAGGCTTTTCCGGTTATCCTCGTGGCCTTTGGATTGGTGGAGGACCCGTGGCCTTCTTTTGAGCCTTTTTCAATATCTTCTTGCCTTTCGGCTTTGAAGCAGAACCTTTCTCAAACACAAGAGCACTCCCTAACTTTCTGTTGAGACCCTCAGCTGCCTTTAAGCAGCTCCGCCAAAGTATTTTTAATTTATTCATGTTGTAGTTGAGGCAGAATTGCTTAAAAGACTCTGGCAGTGACTGGAGTACGATATCGACCTGGGTTTCCCTGTCGATTGTAGCTCCAAGGATCTCTAGTTCATTTAGAAGAGATATCATCTTAAGAACATGTTCCCTTACAGGCGTCCCCTCAGCCATGGTTGTGTTCATCAAGTCTTTCATGGCAACCTGACTAGCAGCACGACTTTGATCCCCGATCATCTCTCGGAGGCTCTCCATCATGTCATAGGCGCTGGCCATTGACTGATGCTGATGTTGCAGCACATTTGACATGGATGCCAAAATGTAACACCGCGCCATCTCATCAGCCTTGACCCATTTCTTGTAAGCATGGATTTCCTCAGCGGTTGCCCCCTCACCAGGTTGCTCAGGACATTCTTGAGTAAGCACAAACTTGTGCTCTTCAGCAGTTAACACAAAATCCAAATTCCTTTTCCAGTCTATATAGTTTGGTCCAGTAAGTTTGTTTTCTTTAAGTATAACAGCAAGTGGATTGAAAGTAGCCATTTAAAAGCCTGAGAATCACATAACATAAATAATTACGTTTGGGAAAAAATTACTATGGATTCGAGTTGAAAATATTGGTTCCCTCTACCATGTTTGAAAGGAATCCGCCAGCAACCTGATACACCGCGAATAGTATGACTCGATGGGAAGCCATATACTATCCATCATTTGTTCAGATAGACAATTGCCTTTTAATTTTACTATCCAGGCAATGTACTTTGCCTAATAAAATTAAACTGCTGACTTGCTTTGGTCCTATAAATAATAACAGTGACTCAGATGGAGAGGATATTATTATTTATAGCTAAGTGTATACCATCACTTAATTCTAGGTCAAGAGTTCCACGAGGAACACCTCTGATGGAGAGGTGACCCACACCAACAATCACCCAAAACATTCTTTTAAAGAAGTTTGTACTGATGATTCCATGATCAACTATATCCGATAGGGAGGATGACACTAGAGCCATCACACAAAATTACACAAAATTAATCATATCATCTACAAACCAGTGATGGAGACCATGGGATTTATACTTGATAAATTCCCTCTCCCACTTAGAATTTTTTTAAAAAAATTGAGGGTTATAATTTTTTAGAAAAACTTTTAATTTAATTAATAAAAAATAATGGAATACTTGACAAGGATTAATTCATCCTTACTTGTGAAACTCACATGTGTAGATAATAAAATTATTCTATTCTCATGATTTTAGAAAATAAGTACTTATGTTTTCAAATTATGGAATTAGTTTTATTTCTAAATACACATGTAGTTGTCCATCATTTTAAATTAATATAAATTAAACATGCAGCTAGACATCTGAAATAGGTCTAGGAACAATTATCCATGTTGTCCTATTCATTAAACATGACAATAATAATCATTCAATCACACATAAATAAGGAAACCACAATAAAATAGGAATCCCACTATTATGGTCAAGCTGCAACTCTTGTGAAGAAATCTTCATTGAACTCGATTAGCTCTATGTCTCCACTATGCAACGGGGGTCGATTTTACCATCAGCAACTGCCTTCCAGAACTGTTTTCTAAAACAGCCTTCAGAAACTGCCTCCAGATTGCTTTTTGAAACTGCTTGTAAACTGTCTTCACGAACTGTCTTCACGGATTTACTTGAGATATATTACACAAACCCTATGCCTCCATGAAGGAGTTCACATGCTATTTCTTTGCAGTAAATTAATCACACATCAATCAAGCGTAGGATCCAATACACACAAATCCTATGCCTCCATAAAGGAGTTCACATGCTATATTAAAACAGCGAAATTAACCACGGATAAAACCATCGTGGGATCCAATCACACAAAATCAGTGACCATAATAGTGGAATAAGAATGCTGCAAAACAAGGGTTAGCACAGTTCTATGTTCTATCCATCCATCAAAACACGCATAAGATCTGTTTTATTGGACAACATGGTTGCGTCCAACCCATACGCAGAATCAACGTTGCTCTGATACCACTGTTAGGAAACTGTGTTCCCAGAATCCATTGACAGCGCGTATAAGTTGGTACTGCAAAAAAAATTACGTGAAAACTACAATAACCCTACAAGGGCGGAACTAGGGTTACCTTAAACTGCTAAAACGGTTTGCTGTAGTAGACGAATCGAGAACACGGGCTCAATAACAGCTCACGATCTTCTACCGTATTCCTTTGCTGCCAGAATATCGAACTGAGTGTGGGCTCTTTCGAAATCCTTTCTGTTTTCTGCTCTCCCTCTTTTACGCTCTCTTTTCTATTTCGAGTTATAATTCTCTATATAGAAAAATGCTAATTGAGGAGAGAGCCAAATCAGCATATATATATAGGCTACGATAGGGACCATAAGAAGTCAATAAGGAATAGGCTTCCTTATGGAATTAGGAAACCCTAATTTGAACTGAATTAGATTCCTATTTCCATAAATTATAATTCATACCACTAAAGAATTATAATTGCACTCCTATCCTTATCTCAAAAATATATTTCGAGCTCCATGTTATTAAATGCTTATTATCTCCCCATGTTAAGATTACAGATATCCATTAATTAAATATAATTACTGACAATCATATTTAATTAATTTCTTAAAATTCCTTGAGATCATCTGCTTAACTTATCTGATATGTCGGATACAAAATCCACCTACAGGGTTTGACATGATCAAAACTTATAAGCTTTCTCAAGGGGATATCATCAATCCCAAAATTGAGAAATGGATTCCATCATTAATTAATATCCACCACACAATTAATATTGCCACCCAATCCAATGAGATATTGACCCATTTAAGGATCTCACCCTTTTAGAGATCAAAGTGTAAATATCAAATGTACGTGTCTACAAATTAACTTAGGATTTAGAGCATAAGCACTCATAATAGCCATGAGGTATTAATTATCTTATAAGTCAGTATAAAGATAATTACCCCAAGTCAGTCCCGTTTAATACACAAAGTGTACCAGCATAGTGAGTTGAAACGGCCAGGGGCTGTGGATTGGTGTCTGGAGCTCTCCCAGTCGGTTGACATGGGAGAGTATCGTTGACACTTGTCACATCTTCTGACGTACTCCTGGGAATCCCGGGCCATGGTTGGCCAGTAGTAACATTGTAGTAGGGCCTTTCTGGAGAGTGCCTGGCCTCCGATGTGATTCCCACACACTCCTTCGTGGATTTCGAACATTATTGCTGGGACCTGTGCAGGGTGAACACAGCGGAGGTACGAGATGGTAAATCCCCTCTTGTAGAGAATGCCGTCGAGAAGATGGTATCGGGCTGCCCGGTACTTGACCCGGCGGGCTTCTTCTTTGTCGTCTGGTAGCGTCCTTGTTGTCAAGAATGTCACCAGCGGGTCTGACAAGCGGGGGTATTTGTAAAATACAACTGCGCTAAAAGAAGATAAAGTATGGATTTAGTTTACAATTCCTCCATTTATCTGCAATTTGAATGACAAAGCTAGTTTATGCACCTATTGATTAAACTATGATAAAGTGTGTGTTTTAGCTGTAATTTGTGTAGACTGCAATTGCTGTGTGAAGAATTGAAAGATAACGATGAAGGGAAATGCTGAATTCTAAAGAAGACATATAAAAGCTGAAATATAGAGTTCGAACGATTGAAGACCGTTCGATCGATCGAGGGTTCGAGCGATCGAGAAGGTTCAAGCGATCGAGGTCCTCACAAGTTCAATCGATCGAGAAGGGTTCGATCGATCGAACATGCCTTTTATCAGATTATATGCGCGCGCAGCAGAATGCATGTTTTCAACCATAGGCATTAGGTTATTTCTATATAAACTCATTTTGTAAACGTCTGGAGAGACACCCACTTTTACTTTTCACCAGTTCATAGAGAGCAAAGAGTTCTTTGTTTTATTTTTGTAGGTTCGATCAAGGATTGTCATTGTTGGTTTGGATTTCCTATAGTTTAATAAAGGTTTCATCACTCCAGGTTACCTTGTTTTGTTTTGTTTATATTCTGCTGGTAGTTTACTCTACTTTAGTCTGTTAAACTTGCAGCTTTGTGTGATAAGTAAGTTTACACCATAGTTTTTAGAGTTTTCATGTTTAAATCTCAACCAAACCCACCCTTAATGAGTTTTTACGTTAAAAATAATACCGAGACCCTCCAGTCTATGTCTGAGTAGTCTCCGGGTTGGGAGAGCACGATGAAACCGTGATCTCAGGCTTCTGCCATGCAGCAGATTAATCTCTGTGTTCGATCGATCGAGGAAGTTTGATCGATTGGACCAGAGGCGTTGTCAAGCGATCGAAGTCCGTTCGATCGATCGAGAGATGAAGTTGTTCGATCGATCGATGGCGCGTCGATCGATCGAACATTCTGATTCTTGAGGATGTTTTGTGCAGTATTCCTAGACTTTCTGTTTTACTGGATTGTTATCAAATTGTCCGAAAATGCTCAGTTTGTCAAAACAGTCTATGAACTTTAAGCCTTAAGGCATTTTCTTTCAATATATTTTGCAAATCACCCTCAATGCTAATACCATTGTAGGTGAGAGTCTCAACTATTGTTTTAAACCGCCTTTTATGTATTTCAAACATGAATGTGATGATATAGTCCCGGTCATGAAAGGACTATGGATTCTTTATCTTAAGAGTAGTACAGAATACTGTAGAGAATAAACTCCTTTGAGCTTCAATGAAATTGCATGGTAGATACCTAGGTTGCGGTGGGATTCGTGTAATCCCAACATTCTTTTCTTTATTAAGAAAAACACGTTACAAATTACTGCTCTAGTTAATTAGTTAGTAATTAGTTAATTTAGTTTAATTGTTTCAATATAGTAGTGTCGAACTGTGGAACTTTGTGTTCTACATCTTATAAAGAATTAGTGAATTTTATTTTTACTTGTTTGAGAAAAATCTAGGTATTTAGTTTAACACCTTCCCTGTGGGATCGACCTAGACTTAATCCATTTTACTACTTGTACGATTACCTACACTTGGGTATAGCACACCAGCACACACAACTTTATAGTCTTGTCAAGTTTTTGGCGCCGTTGCCGGGGAGGGCGACAAGCTAACGCTTCGATTATCTCAATCTTTCTTTTTCTTTTCCTGTTTTTCTTTTCCTTTTGTTCTTTAGGTTAAAAACTTCTTAGGATCTTTCCCTTTATGTCCGATAATTCCATCGAGGGAATTTTCGGAAATCCATTCTACTTATCCAATTCTTCTAGTTCGATTAACCCTGTAGTTACACCGATCGACTCTATGGCTGATAATCAAAGTGAAAACGGTGATAATGTGGTCGTACCAATCGACGATTCATTGCGTCCTTTGTGTGACCTCATGACACCCGAACACGCGCCTACGCCATCTTGTATTCTCATTCCACCTCATGCAGGCGAATTCCAATTTCGCAATGGAATGATTCAACTTCTTCCTACCTTTCATGGAATGGAGAGCGAGAAAGCGTATTTACATGTAAAGGACTTTGAAGATGTTTGTAAAATATTTTCGCAAAATTGTCCCATAGATGTAACACGTCTAATGTTGTTTCCTTTCACCTTGAAGGATAAAGCAAAAGCGTGGTTACTCATTTTAAAACCCAATTCAATCTACACGTGGCATGCAATGAACACTGCTTTTCTAAAGAAATTCTTCCCACCTCGCATGACCACCGTGCTTAAAAGACAAATAGACTCTAACAAACAAAAGAGCAATGAAACCTTCACCCAAACTTGGGAGCGTTTCAAGGATTTTCTACTCTCATGCCCACATCATGGGTACGAGAAATGACGAACCATAAGCTATTTCTATGGAGGGTTGAATGGGGAAACTAAAAAGTTGGTCGAGACCATGAGTTCAGGGCCTTTTCTTTGTAAAAACACGGAGGAGGTTGAAGCTCATTTTGAGTGGTTAGCCGAACACGCCCATGAATGGTCAAATTCAGATGATGTCCCACGCTCACAGATCTCCGGTGTAGAAGAGAAAAGTTTATATCAACTGAAAAGTGAGGACCATCTGATGAATAAATATGAAGAACTAGCAAAGAAAGTGGAAGAATTGGGGATGAAAGGAGAGAGTTCTAGGCAGTTTTTGCCTGAAGAACCATGTGGCACATGTAATATGCTGGGACACACTACTCAATACTATCCTAATGTGCCATACTTTCAAGAACAACCTCCCATGGACATGAATGCCATGCAAGGGTATAGGGGGGCGGGGAATTCCTACAACAACTACAACTCACAAAATAATAATAATAGATGGAATCACCCCGGGTTTGACTGGAAAAATAACGCTGGGACTCAAAACCAATTTCAACAACAACAGCCCTATAATAACAATAATCAACATCAATGGCAATACAATAGGCAGTCCCAGCCATTTACTCAGAATAGAACAACCAACTATAACAACGCTCAACCCTCACATAATCAATAGGCAAATGTCTATGTTCCACCTCACAAGAAGGTGCAAGAGGACGATCCACTCTCTAACACGAATTTAACGCAACAGTTAATCCAAATGATGAGCAAAATGTCTGTGACATTAGAGAGGATGGATGCACGACAAGAGTTTTCGAGTGGCACATTTCCCGCTCAACCACTTCCAAACCCTAAGGGTTACAACAATGGCCCTCCTAATCATGAAAAGGCTAAAGCCGTGACTACATTAAGAAGCGGCAAAGTCATAGGGAAAAACATGCCTCAGTCTACTCCTGAGGAGTATGAAGAGGAGGAAGTGGTAATTAGGAGTAAACCACCCACTCAACTAGAAGAGTCATCCACTAAGGACAAACCATTAGAACCAAACATGGACGCTTCTACAAAAGTAGAGGAAGTGGAAAGAAGGCCTGGAAAGGAGCCTGTCGTTGACGACTTACCTAAATGCCCTTTCCCTGCGCCGTACCCTCAAAGACTTAAGAAGCCCCAGAACGAGGCAAAGAATCAGGAGTTTTTGGAGTTGTTTAAACAAGTTAAAATCAATCTCCCGCTCCTAGATGCAATTAAACAAGTGCCGGCCTATGCTAAGTATCTTAAAGACTTATGCACGGTCAAAAGGAGGCAAAGTGTGAAAAAACATGCTTATGTCGCTTGCCAAGCAAGTGCAATCATTCAAAATGAATTGCCTCCGAAGCTAAAAGACCCTGGCACCCCAACTGTCTCATGCAGAATTGGGAATCAAAGGATAGACAACGCACTCCTTGATTTAGGAGCGAGTGTAAATCT
This sequence comes from Hydrangea macrophylla, assembly GCA_033977485.1. NCBI lineage: Eukaryota > Viridiplantae > Streptophyta > Magnoliopsida > Cornales > Hydrangeaceae > Hydrangea > Hydrangea macrophylla. Next base: position 76,441,461 of record CM066984.1, on the reverse strand, counting down.
GCTGCCATACTCAGTATATAAACAATTAGGGTTGGGTGAACTCAAACCTACCCGAGTTGCGTTGCAACTGGCCGACAGGTCAGTCAAATATCCTAGAGGAATATTGGAGGATGTTCTGGTGCAAATAGACACGTTTGCCTTCCCGGTTGATTTTGTGATTTTAGATACAGAACCTGTGTCTAACCCGTGTTCACAAATCCTGGTAATTTTTGGACGTCCATTCCTCAATACCATTGATGCCACAATCAAAATAAGAAGTGGAATCATGAACATCGTATTCGGGAACATGACTTTAAATGTCAAGATATTCTCAAATCCCCGACCTGAAGAATACGAGGATGACGAAGAAGTTAACTGCATCGAAACGGTCATCGAGGATGAGGCTGATCTTGTTGAGTACAAAGATCCCTTGGAGGTAGTTGTGTCACAATTCGACACTACCTATCAGCCTAATGATTCTACCCCATTGGATGCTGCCCTGAATCACGCCTGCCTCATGATGGAAACCAAGGAGAAAGATAGAGATGAATACATGTGGGTCATACCATATGAACCTTTACCTCCAAAAACCACGTTAACTATGCCTTCAAATTTTTAGTTTCCTGATTTGGAATTAAAGGAGCTTCTAAAAGAGCTCAAATACGCTTTTTTGGGAACTGAGAAGACTTATCCTGTCATAATTTCATCTGCATTAAATCCAGAACAAGAGAATAAGTTGATTCAAATGCTCAAACTGCACAAGGGAGCATTGGGATGGACTATTGCCGACCTAAAAGGCATAAGCCCATCTATTTGCACCCATAAGATTTATCTAGAGGAAGATGCTAGACCTTCACGGCAAATGCAGAGGCGTTTGAATCCAAATATGCAAGAAGTAGTGAAAAAAGAAGTCTTAAAACTTCTAGACATTGGGATAATATACCCTATCTCTGACAGCCCTTGGGTTAGCCCTACCCAGGTGGTGCCCAAAAAGGCGGGCATAACGGTTATTCTAAACAAAGACGGTGAACTAGTACCAACACGCATTCCCACTGGATGGCAGATGTGTATTGATTACCGCAAGTTAAATACTGTGACCCGGAAAGACCACTTTCCATTGCCATTCATGGATCAGATGTTAGAACGAGTGGCAGGTCATAAGTATTATTGTTTCTTGGACGGATACAGTGGTTACAACCAAATTGAAATAGCTCCTGAAGATCAGGAGAAAACAACATTCACGTGTCCGTTCGGTACATTCGCTTACCGCCGCATGCCTTTTGGATTATGCAATGCACCCGCTACCTTTCAGCGGTGCATGCTAAGTATATTCAGTGACATGGTCGAACAGATACTCGAGGTTTTTATGGACGATTTCTCAGTGTTCGGCCATAGTTTCAATAACTGCCTAGAAAACCTTGAGAAGGTGTTAGCGAGATGCGAGGACAAACACCTAGTATTAAACTGGAAAAAATGTCACTTTATGGTGACCAAAGGAATTGTCCTCGGCCACATTATCTCTGACAAAGGTATCCAAGTCGATAAAGCAAAAATCGATATTATTTCGAACTTACCAATTCCCCGAACAGTCCAAGACATCCGTTCTTTTCTGGGACATGCAGGGTTCTATCGACGCTTTATCCAAAACTTTAGTGCGATCTCTAGACCACTGTGCCAACTTCTAGTTAAAGATGCACCTTTTGAGTGGTCAGATAACTGTCAAACATCTTTTGACACACTAAAGGAACACCTTACCTCCGCACCAATAATGCAGGCACCCGACTGGGGTTTGCCATTTGAGTTAATGTGCGATGCTAGTGACTATGCCATTGGCGTAGTCCTAGGACAGAGGAAGGACGAGAAGCCTTATGTTATCTACTATGCCAGTCGAACACTCAACGAAGCTCAAATGAACTATACAACTACTGAAAAAGAGCTACTGGCGATAGTCTTCGCTCTGGACAAATTCAGGTCTTATCTGATAGGGTCCCCAATAGTCTGTTATACAGACCACTCGGCCCTCAAGTACCTGTTGTCTAAGAAAGACGCAAAACAACGGCTTATCCGTTGGATACTCCTACTCCAGAAATTCGATATCACTATCAAGGATAAAAAGGGAGTAGAGAATGTGGTTGCTGACCACCTATCTAGGTTGACATTTACAGACAATACTGAGCCCATGCCAATTAAAGATGAATTTCCAGACGAGCAAATTATGGCAGTCTTTGGTTTACCCTGGTATGCAGACATAGTAAATTACCTGGCCGCAGGAGAAACTCCTAGACACTGGTTAAATCAAGACAGGAAGCGGTTCCTCTCAGTTGTACGCCATTTCTTTTTCGATGACCCTTATTTATTCAAGTATTGTGCTGATCAGGTCATTAGGCATTGCGTCCCTATTGAGGATATAACCGTAATTCTAGCGTCATGCCACTCTGAAGCGCGTGGTGGCCATTTTTCTGCCCAAAAGACCGCACAAAAAGTTTTACATAGCGGATTTTATTGGCCCACCATATTCAAGGACGCTTACTCTTTCTGCAAATTGTGCCAACGTTGTCAAAAGCTAGGTACAATTTCAAAAAGAAATTCTATGCCCTTAACCCCTATTATCACAATTAAAATATTCGATTATTGGGGCATAGACTTTATGGACCCGTTCCCTAAATCTAACAACTGCGAATACATACTCCTAGTTGTGGAGTACGTATCAAAATGGGTGGAAGCAATACCGACGAGACGCAATGACCATAAAACAGTCATGTCTTTTCTTAAGGAAAACATTTTATTGCGTTTTGGTACCCCAAAAGCATTATTAAGTGACCAAGGCAAGCATTTCTGCAACAAGCCTTTGGAAGCACTACTCAAGAAATATGGGGTGCACCATAAAATCGCTCTAGCGTACCACCCACAAACAAACGGGCAGGCAGAGTTGGCTAACCGTGAAATCAAACATATACTTGAAAAAATGGTTAGTTTCAACAGGAAAGACTGGGCCTATAAATTGACTGACGCTCTGTGGGCGTACCGTACTGCCTACAAGACAAATCTGGGAATGTCTCCTTATCGGCTAGTGTATGTAAGGCTTGTCACCTCCCCATTGAGATTGAGCATAAAGCTTATTGGGTAACACGCGCATTAAATTTCGACATTAAGGAGGGAGGACATCTCCAGAAACTCCAGTTGGCTGAACTGGAAGAAATCCGTCGAGATGCATACGACAATGCCAAACTCTACAAGGAACGGTTGAAGGCACGCCACGATCAAACTATCATTCGTAAATCTTTCGAGCCGGGGCAGAAAGTTTTATTATATGATTCACGCCTTCACCTCTTCTCAGGCAAACTCCGATCTCGGTGGACAGGACCTTTCACAGTCAAATCTGTCTTTCCACACGGGGCGGTTGAGCTATTTAACCCTAAGAACGACGGAAGTTTCAAAGTCAATGGCCAAAGATTGAAACCTTTCTTAGAAGATTTTTAACCCGAAGTCGAGCACATCCAACTGGATGAGCCCGACTATACTTCCAATTAAAATGCCAAAGTGTGTTCTCCCAATGTTGTTGTATTTTTCTTTTCCTGCATTTCATTTTGTTTTATCTTTTGTCTGTCTTTGTGAATGTGACCTATATCTTTAATCTGCTATTTTGTGATGTCTTTTCCTTACAGGATATCAAAATGCGGGATGATGACGTTCATTCTATAGGGTCCTGGGCGGATTCTGAATATCAGAACCCACCTTGGACTGCCGACGAGATAGCATTCTGCTTATCTCCTTATCAAGGACCAGGGGCAGATGATGTGGTGGACCTGACCTATGGATACATCCCTTATGATCCTGCTCTCCTCCAAATTAACCCTTTCGAGCATATGGACCTTTCTGGTGAGGAAGGAGAACCTGAAGGGTATGCTGTTGGAGAAGTGGATGACGCACTGCTGGAACAATGGGAAAATGACTCAATGTGGGAGCCATGAGAAGAAGAGGACCTACAAGATGTGGTGCCTGAAAGCCACAATGCGGTTTTCACATATGTTGATGACTTCATAGTCATCCATGTTGTTCCCTACATCTATGGGTATGTCAGCTACTTGTTGTTCAGGCTTCAATGCCCTCTTCCATCTAGTGTACCTGGGGATATCTGGCCAATAGTGAGGTAAATTTTGGGTCACATTCCTTTCATTTTCTTTTCGTTTTGCTTTATTTATCTTTTCCTTTTTGTTTTTCTGTTGCTCTTGTTAACTTACTTTCTCCATTTCGTTGTTGTTCCCTTTGTCAGGAATATCACTATGAATCTACCATTCCCCCCGCTATACCTTCCACATCAACTCTTTCATGGGTTTGAGCCATACCTACGGTCTCTGAATACTCCGCCGCAAGAGGAAAGTCCGTTGCGCATTCATACTCCTTTATCCTTGTCTCCATGCGGATCACCTCTTGCCTATGATATCAATTCCTTTCAGAGTTCAGACTTGCTTGATGATGTCCTCGTTGCTTTCCGACTATTCTGGGAGAGAGAATCATCAAGTTTAGACTCTTCATTTGAAGTTCGGGTGGCAACAGAAGCTGTGGAGGAGGATATTTTTCTGTTTGTTGAATAGTGTTTCACTTCCAATTGTTTTATGTAATTTCCTATCTGCTTTAATAAATTGGAGTGTATTCTTGGACAAAGTGTTTTTAATTTCAGTTTTATTTTAGTTTTCTTTTTCAATAAGGGTTTAAATACCATTTGTGGGGACACTGATATTGCACATGGATGCTATTTTAAGGATTTATATAAATTTGCAATTATTTACTTTGAGGGTGAGTTTTTGGCTTACATGTTCTTTTAATACACTGTTTTATCATTCTACTGTATGTCCAGAATAACTGGGGTCAGTTGGGAGTACTTAATTCTTCCATCCTGTGGTATATTGGAATTTTCAGTTTCGATCGATCGAACTATTTCGATCGATCGACGGTTTCATGTCCTCGATCGCTTGAACATATCTCAATCGATTGACTGTTTGATCGATCGAACCTTTCTCGATCGATCGAGACTGGTATTTAAACGAGGCATCCAGCGTACACTTCATCAGTCTCTTCTCCTCTCCCTCACGCTCAAGCGATCGGAGACAGAGGGACTCGTTTCTTTCTTCGAACCTCCCTACATACACCCGCATCAATTAAAGGATACCTGGTCCCCCTTGATCATCATCTGCTTCATCAACCCCCATCTACTCAGCACGTATCTCGAGGTTAGCCCCGAGACCCTCCCTCGATTTCTTTTCATTTCAATTCCAGTTGGGGGTGCCCCCCATTGGTTATTACAACATTTTTTCTTTTAGTTTCGTTCTTGTTTTTGTTTATGCGGGCTCTTTCTGTTCTCGGTAGTGGTCGCCACACATCCGCTGTGTTCGATCGATCGAACAAGTCTCGAGTGATCGAACCCAACCCTTCTTCGATCGATCGAACAAGTCTCGAGCGATCGAAACCTTACCATTCTCAATCGATCGAACTCAGTTCGATCGGTCAAACTTTAACAGTTTCAGTTTCTTTTCTTTTATTTCCTGTATTGATTTTCTTCTCTGTTTTTCTTCTATTCCAGGGCTATCACTATGGACCCTGTCACGGGATATCACAAGGAGAAGCCACTCGATCTAGCTATTCCGGACCCCATTCCTGATCACGGGTTTCGGAGCCCCGAGGAGCGTATATGGTTTAACCAGTATTTCGATACGCGGAAAGTGATGCTAGAGCGACCACTTGAGTTTGTGTGGCTATCCGCTCCCTGGTTCCTAGCACGGCTCCGCGACATGCCACTTTGGTTCGCAATGTTGACCCATACGAAGAGAATCAACATAAATTGGGTTCGTGAAGCTTGTTCGTCGATGATCAAGGATCCAGCGGCTCCATACACATACAGATCATTCTTTCGTGGCAGGGAGATCATTTTCAACCCTGCCACAGTTTCTTCCGCTTTGGGCATCCCCGAGATACCTGATTGTTATTATCCTCGTCCTACAGATGCCCCAGCGACTCCTCCATCCACCGTTATCCGTGAGCTTACAGGAGGTGTCGTTCAGTTTTGGAACGGCCAATCAAACATAGAGGATAAGTTTCTGACCTACAAGTATCACCTCCTTCACCTCGCCCTGGTCAATTGCATCCTGATGACTTCGTACCATGACAAGTTCGCAGCGTGGTACGCGCAGGCCCTTTACTCTATTGGGACAGGGCAGCGCGTCTGCCTGTCTCGCCTATATATCGACTTCTTCATTCAGCCCACGCGATACATTATCGCTAAGCTCCATCTGAAAGGCGCTTAGCCCATACATCAGGTTGTGGAGCAGGCTGGACTCTTGCCATTAGCCACAGATATGATTCTTCAGGCCTCCAGTCGATTTGGTGAGACAGCGGCCCGTCGTTCAGATGCACAAAAAAAGAGAAAAGCGAAAGGGAAGGCGAAGGTTCGGGCAAAGAGGAGGAGAGGGGATGGCACCGACACTGAGGGTGCAGCTTCAGGGATGCTGACAGAGGCTGAGGAGCTTGATTCTGATGACGAGGTTGATCCTCGGGTTGAGATTGCACAGTTTGAGCTGAGACAGCAATCTCAGGCTCAAACTCAGGCCCAGGGAGAGCCTTCTTCATCCGTGCCTCTCCCGACTGTTCACGAGTTGTTATTGGAGGAGCGAGAGGCTCGGATCAGACTCGAGGTCCGAGTGGACCACATGACGACTTTGCTAGAGGCCATCTTAATCCAGTTGGGGGTTGACCAGTCATTACATACACCTCCACCTGCCCCTACTGCATCGCCACCGGCTGATCCTTCTGCACCATCATCATCAGCGGCACCACCTTCTGCGGAGCCCCTACTTCCACCACCTCCAGTCGAGACTGTGAGAGACTTGGCGACAGCTCATCCTGTTGCCGAGGGTGGAGTTGAGGATGCCCCCGATGTGTTGATAGAGATAGTGTCCGATGTCGCGGATGATGTTTAGGTCATGCCTTTGAGAGCGTTTGGAGAGTTTTGTTGTATCTTTTCTTTCTTGTTTCTATCTCTCTGCTCCCTTTATTTATTTTTGGTCACTATTGGATTACTGTTTATATTGGTGGTTGGTTGGGTTGGTTTGGATTTTTGCTTATATGGCCTGTAGATATATTATCGCTGTTCTGTTCGTTCATTTTCCTATATTTTCAGTGATGTATTCTATTTTATGTTGGATTTGATGCCATTTATTTCATGTCTATTTGATCTTGGTTGCTTGGAGTATGTATCCTTTCTGTACAGGTTGTTACTCTTATGATGCGTACAATGATATTTCAGGTGATATCTCTCTCTATTTTGAAAATCACCTACTGAGGACATTGCGATTTTCAGTTGGGGGTGGGTTTAGATAGATAATCACCTGTGCATATTTTTTACGTAGCAATCTGAAGCACTCTATCTATTGGCAAACATCATACAATCTGAATTATTATTAAAATTTAAATTTTAATATAACTCTTCAAATTATTAACCAAGTCTTTGAATTAAATGGGTAGAATAATTTTGAACTTTCGCTTCTATTTAGCTGCTGTCAATCAATGACACAACCATTTTATTCTCATCCTTTTATGAATTAAGTTCATGTGCTTTTCTAAGTTCTCTAGGATAAAGGCATATGTTGATCATTTTTGTATCCAAATTATTTGCACGTATTAATAGTTATGCAGAAAATTTTAAATAAGAGTTAATACGACTTTTGTGCTTTAAAGGATGAAGTAGTGAAAACTAGTTACCCTTAGTGAGCTTTTGAAACCAATCTTCAATTCTGAGGGAATTATCACAGAAAAACTCGAACTGGTTTCATTGAAAATGCCGATAAAAATTCGTTGACTAGTCTCTATTTCTTCATTTTGGCTGCTTATGAGAGGAGAACGTTCAGGATTTACCAATTAAACTCAATGAACGTTTAAGTGTTAAAATTAAGAAGTTGAGAAAAATGAATTAAGCCATCGTATTTATTATTTACCTTCTCCGTTTACCTATATTGACATCTCTAAATATGGGCTGTCCTTAACCCCTCGCCTAACAGATCCTGCCATATCCATTATGAAATTCGAAATTCCAGACTTTATACTTCAACCTAAATATACCCCATTGTACACCCAATGTGATTGAATTGTTGAAGTATAAGGAGAGAATAGTGGTGAGAATGAATGCAACTCTTATAAAAATAAAAATAAAAAAAAATAAAAAAATAAAGTGAAGGATGATATGTATGAAGAGGATGGTTGGAATAACGTGAAGAAATTACTAAATATAGCCTCCTGTTGAAGATGTGCAAATTCTTATCCTTTCATTTCTACCCTACTAAATAAAAACCCGTCAAGTCAAAGTCTTAATGATTTTCAACAACTCGGTTCAAACATGAAAGTGTAAGTTGAGTTATCCACGGTATTTCGCTCCTCTAGTAAGTAGTATTCTGTTCATGAGACTATACACTCTAAAATGTTCGTCTTTTATAGAGTCGAGTATGAAAGCATTAGTATCTGAAAAATCGCTCCTATCAAAGCTTTCATACCATGTGCGATTATCATTCACCAAGTTTCTGTGAGATGTTGATTTCTGAGTGAAATAACTACGTGAGAATTGAGTTGAAACTACAAGTTCTGAGAGTATGATAGTTTAAACAGCTCTATATAAAGTTCAATGTATAGATGTTAATTTCACACACACACGGATACATGGATGTGATGCTTATGTTATTTTTATCTTAGTGACATGAGGAACATGTGCATTTCTTTCATGGTTTGAATGAGGATGATATGATTTGTGGAGCTAAATTAACAGTTGAATAATAGAGATTGTTTAAGAGTATTCTATATCTTTTTGGAGCTTAATCAGAGAATTTTGTGGGTATATTCACTGCAAACCCTCACGAGACAACACTCGTCCACTAGGGGAAACCTAGGGGTTTAACGGCTTGTTGCATTAGCTAAGTGCAACCGCGATTCCTGCGAAAGTGAGTTAGGTAGTTTTCGTTCTTGTTATTTTAGTACAGTTAATCTGGATCGAGTTACTTTAGTTTTACGAGTACAGTTTTAGTTTAGCTTGATTTCATTTTCGCTCTGTTGCTAGGGACTAGCAATTCGCTAGTTGGGGGTTGTGACAAGCGGGGGTATTTATAAAATACAACCGCGCTAAAAGAAGAAAAAGTATGGATTTAGTTTACAATTCCTCCATTTATCTGCAATTTGAATGACAAAGCTAGTTTATGCACCTATTGATTAAACTATGATAAAGTGTGTGTTTTAGCTGTAATTTGTGCAGACTGCAGTTGCTGTGTGAAGAATTGAAAGATAACGATGAAGGGAAATGCTGAATTCTAAAGAAGACATATAAAATCTGAAATATAGAGTTCGAGCGATTGAAGATCGTTCGATCGATCGAGGGTTCGAGCGATCGAGAAGGTTCAAGCGATCGAGGTCCTCACAAGTTCAATCGATCGAGAAGGGTTCGATCGATCGAACATGCCTTTTATCAGATTATATGCGCGCGCAGCAAAATGCATGTTTTCAACCATAGGCATTAGGTTATTTCTATATAAACTCATTTTGTAAACGTCTGGAGAGACGCCCACTTTTACTTTTCACCAGTTCATAGAGAGCAGAGAGTTCTTTGTCTTGTTTTTGTAGGTTCGATCAAGGATTGTCATTGTTGGTTTGGATTTCCTATAGTTTAATAAAGGTTTCATCACTCCAGGTTACCTTGTTTTGTTTTATTTATATTCTGCTGGTAGTTTACTCTACTTTAGTCTGTTAAACTCACAGCTTTGTGTGATAAGTAAGTTTACACCATAGTTTTTAGAGTTTTTATGTTTAAATCTCAACCAAACCCACCCTTAATGAATTTTTACGTTAAAAATAATACTGAGACCCTCCAATCTATGTCTGAGTAGTCTCCGGGTTGGGAGAGCATGATGAAACCGTGATCTCAGGCTTCTGCCATGCAGAAGATTAATCTCTGTGTTCGATCGATCGAGGAAGTTTGATCGATCGGACCAGAGGCGTTGTCAAGCGATCGAAGTCCGTTCGATCGATCGAGAGATGAAGTTGTTCGATCGATCGATGGCGCGTCGATCGATCGAACATTCTGATTCTTGAGGATGTTCTGTGCAGTATTCCTAGACTTTCTATTTTACTGGATTGTTATCAAATTGTCCCAAAATGCTCAGTTTGTCAAAACAGTCTATGAACTTTAAGCCTTAAGGCATTTTCTTTCAATATATTTTGCAAATCACCCTCAATGCTAATACCATTGTAGGTGAGAGTCTCAACTATTGTTTTAAACCGCCTTTTATGTATTTCAAACATAAATGTGATTATATAGTCCCGGTCATGAAAGGACTATGGATTCTTTATCTTAAGAGAAGTACATAATACTGTAGAGAATAAACTCCTTTGAGCTTCAATGAAATTGCATGGTAGATACCTAGGTTGCGGTGGGATTCGTGTAATCCCAACATTCTTTTTTTTTTATTAAGAAAAACACGTTACAAATTACTGCTCTAGTTAATTAGTTAGTAATTAGTTAATTTAGTTTAATTGTTTCAGTATAGTAGTGTCGAACTGTGGAACTTTGTGTTCTACATCTTATAAAGAATTAGTGAATTTTATTTTTACTTGTTTGAGAATAATCTAGGTATTTAGTTTAACACCTTCCCTGTGGGATCGACCTGGACTTAATCCAGTTTACTACTTGCACGATTACCTACACTTGGGTATAGCTCACAAGCACACACAACTTTATAGTCGTGTCAGGGTCCATTCATTTGGGTCCCAGGGTGTCACCAGCGGGTCCATCCAACTAGGTCCCAGGGTGACCGGGTCTACCTCCATACCTTCTAAGTTGATCACACTTGGCTCGGGCAGATATTCTATTCGTATCCCGGGAAAGTCTGACTCAGAAGATGAGGCGAGGCGAGCCAACTAGTCGGCCCTGGTATTTTCTTCTCTGGGTATCTACGTGATGGATAATCCTCGGAGCTTCTTGGAAACCGCTCGGACAAGAGCCAAGTAGGCTACCATGTTGTCTTCCCGTGCTTCGTGCTCTTGGTTGACCTGGTTGACCACGAGCAGGGAATCACTGTATCCCTGTACTTGTTGTGCACTCATAGAAAGGGCCAACTGCAGTCCAACCAGTAGGGCTTCGTATTCAGCCTCGTTATTGGAGGCGCGTGATCGGGAGAGAACTAATCCTAAATGTACGCCTTAACGAGCATTTGTTAGTACATTTTATCCTGTTTTTGTATATTTTTACTCTGTTTTCTAGTTTCTGACAGGTTTTGGAAGAAATCAACTAAACCAGGCTAAACAGGGTGAAAAAGCATAGTTGAAAAAGCTGAAAAATCCAAGTCGCGCGCGCTACCCGCGCCCGCGAAATCCGAGAATCGCTCGCGCGATCCGCTCGCGCGAGAACCCCAGAATCGCTCGCGCGATCCGCGCACGCGAGGTACCAATTGTCGCGCTCGCGCGACCCACTCGCGCGATATGGGTAAAAACCAATGTTGCGTATTTCAGTATACTGAAGACTCCTGTGCAAACGAAACTGCAGAATGACGTCCAGATTGTAAATTACATCAGTTTCAGTCCGTTGAGAGTTGTAAAGGCTTCCAAAACTTGTTGTAAATCTATATATACTCTATTTTACTTCAATTAGAGGGTTGGCAATTGTTACACACCCATACATACATAATATACATACATACTTCCAGCCATTGAAGAGAGGGAAGCAAGGAGAAGAAGAAGAAGACCAAGGGTTGCCATGGCCTCCTTCATCAACCTCTTGCTATCTACTACTTCCATGGACGGCTAGATCATAGATCTAGGGTTTCAATGAAGCCCTAGTCGAGTAATAGGGAGTATTTTATGTTTTTATTTTAGTTTTATTATGTATGGATGACAGTCACATGTTTAGAGGATTTTTATAAATAAATCGTACTACTATTGATTAAATCATTGCTTTCAGAATTTATTCTTGTCTTAGATCTATTTTGACTGTGATGTACTCAACGATCTATTCTTGCTGTGCTTGTTTAGATTGTTTACATGTGATGGTGCTTTATTGATTTGTGCTATCAAGTATCCGAATAGTCCATGCCTAGGTTAGACGGATTAGATCACAACCCTAGTTTAGTGTGAGATAATTCGTGCTATCCGCAGATGGATTATGTCGGTGCTTGAACCATGATTATCTTCTTGTCGGAGGAATTGGGCTTGTAGCTACAATTCCCCATATTCATCCAACGTAATAAGCTAAAGTAATTCATAAATATTCCTATTATGAAGCTAGTGGTGGATTTGCAATCCTAGGTTCCCTTAAACATTATTTAAAACACTTTTAATTGCTTTCCTAGTTTAGATTTACTTTTATTGTTATTAGTTTAAATAAAAACCAAATCAAATCCGTTTTTCTTAATTAAGTAGACTTAGGTTTTGAAATTAAAAGCTGTAGTAATCAATCTCTGTGGGTTCGACCTTTACTTTCACACTACAAATCTTTAGAAAAGTAAAGTATACTTTTTACATCTTGATTCTGATAAGATCAATTTTTGGCGCCGTTGCCGGGGATTGCATTACTACCGTTAATTTTATAATCTTAGTTTAGTTAATTCGTAAATATTAGATTAGTTTTTATTCTTCTTATTTTCCGTTTTTGTTTTTAGTTACTAACTTGTTCTTTTATTTTATAGTCAACGTTTCCGAGTGGAGCAGCTAATTACATCAAAGGAGCTTACGCAAATAAAAATATAAATAAAGTAAAATAAATTGCTTCCTTTGGAATTCGCTTTAAATCGCTGTAAGTCAGGGCGCTGTGACGCACTATTTGCATTAGTTTAGGGTTAATTGCACTGCATTAGCTAGGAAACCCGGGGCGCTGGGCTTGACGCGGTCATTGCATTACAGGATAATTTGCATGCATCATAGTAGTTGAGTGCTTGTTATCTTATTTGCGTGATTGTATTTGTTTATTTTGTTTAGTTAGTCTTTGTTTTTAGTTTCTTTTCTTTTGTTTTAGTTTATGTTGGGTACACGTTCAAATAAACCAGATTTAAAATCTTTCGATCTTGAACTTGAACGTACCTTAAGAACTAGTAAGTCCACAACCCAAGCTTCTAGAGCTAGGTTGCAAGACGACGAATCAACTCCGATTCCGTCATCGTTGTTTGAGGCCGAAATTCAGAGTACCCGTGAACGGATAAGGAAAACTCGAACTTTTCAAATTGAACCAATTAAAATGGCAGACATTGGAAATAATAACGACAACAATCAAAATGATGGTGCGAATATGAACAATCTGAATATACCGCCACCACCTCCACTTATAAATTATTTTATTCCTACTACTTACACGCCACAAGCCGGTATCGAATTACCGGAGGCGACGGCATCTCACTTTGAGATTAAGTCGTCTACCATCTCGCTACTACCTTCCTTCCATGGCCGTCTAAATGAAGACCCTTACCAACACTTAGGGGATTTTCAGGGTATATGCTCTACTTTGAAAATACAAAACCTAAATAATGATGAATTAAAATTGCGGCTCTTCCCATTCTCCTTAAGAGACAAAGCTAAATTTTGGCTTCAATCTTTGGAGCCAAACACAATAAAAACATGGGAAGCCTTACACACCGCCTTTTTACAAAAGTTTTTCCCTATTATGCCTACAAATAAGATAAGAAAAGATATAACTAATTTTGTGATGCAAGATGGGGAGACTCTTTATGACACGTGGGAAAAATTTAAAGAATTATTACGTTCGTGTCCACATCATCAGGTTCCCAAGTGGCAATTGGTTCAAGTCTTCTACGAGGGGCTTATTCCCTCTGTTAGGAATACCGTCGATGCCGTTTGTGCGGGAACCTTCCTACACAAAAGCGCCGACGAGGCCTGGAAAATATTTGAAACGTTAAGCGAGAATTCGATGCATCAGGCTGTGTCGGTACGTTCTGAGGGATACCTTCAACCTAAGCGAGAGGTGACAGTTGAGTCAAGGCAATCAATTCAAATACAAGAATTAAATAGAAAACTTGACCGACTTATGCAAATGAACAAACCGTCTAATCCCTCCTCTTTAGAAGTATGTGCATTATGTTCTGAACCGTCCCATAATATCTTTGCATGTCCTTCTGCATCTCAATATCCGGAATTTGTTGAACAACACGTTAATTCTATGCAACAATTCCCACAAAATAATTATAATCCTAGGTCGACTAATTTTCCAAATACGTACCGACCCCAATACCAACAAGGTCAATACCAACCACCTCCTCCACCTCCACGCAATAATGCATTTGAGGAGAAGGTGTTGGCCTCACTTGAAAACTTTGGTTCGGTGGTTCAGTTAGTACACTCTCACACACAATCCATCGCAAAACTGGAGTCCCAAGTAGGGCAAATTGTTAATACATTAAACCGTTTAACTGAGAGTAAGTTGCCGAGTCAACCTACTCAGCAACCTAAGGGGCAATACGCAGTGGGTAGTACGAGTGAGAGCGTGAACGCTGTTTCGACTAGGACGACTACTCGAGATGAGGAAGTTGTTGTAATTCCGGATGGGGGTGAGAATGATAAAAATTTAAATTTGAATAAAGAAAAAGGTGAGGATGTGAATCAAAGTAGAAAAGAAAATGAACCGGTCTCAACGAATTATATTCCGAGAATGCCATATCCACCAAACGTTGAGGGACCGTCACATTTGCCTAAGAAAGGGTCTAAGGTTGAGGATATACTCGAGGTGTTCAAACAAGTTAAAATAAATATTCCTTTCCTCGACGCTATAAAACAAATTCCTGCTTATGCTAAATGTTTAAAAGACCTATGTACGCAAAAGCGAAAAATACGGAGTCATACTCCTAAAAAGGTCTTTCTCACGGAAAAAGTAAGCTCTATATTCCAACACGCTCCTCCGAAATATAAAGATCCAGGTACGCCTACGATTTCATGTGTCATAGGTGACACTATCATTCATAGGGCTCTCCTTGACTTAGGAGCGAGTGTTAACCTTTTACCCTATCACGTCTATAAACAATTAGGATTAGGTGAACTTAAACCTACGGCCGCTACTATTCAGTTAGCGGATCGTTCTATCAAAATACCTAGAGGAATCGTCGAAGACGTGCTAGTAAAAGTTGATCAATGTTTCTATCCTGTAGATTTTATGGTCCTTGACACCGAACCGGTGCTAGATGCTAGGAAACATACTCCTGTCATCTTAGGCCGTCCATTCTTAGCAACCGCCAACGCACGTGTTAACTGTCGGACGGGGGTAATGAAAGTGTCATTTGGGAACATGAACTTAAAATTAAACGTTTTTAATGCTATGGATCAACCTCCTAAAAACGACGATTCCCTATGTGTGGAGGGTAGTGAGGTTACACGGAATATTGAGCCTAAGAACGTAATAAATATAAGTGCGGGAAATAATATAGCGGACGATGATGAGTGGATGAATCCTAATCTCGTGGACCCTAATGCGGAATCTACTCGGAAGGTAAGAAATCGATTCGAACATAATGACAAACCGTTAATCGATTTAATTCAAAGCGATGTTATTTCTGCTTACCATCGAGCTCTACCTGACATCCTTAGGGGTACACAGTCCGATTTACGGCCTCCATAAAATCTTGAGCTAGAATGGTCTAGCTGAAGACATAAAAGTTAGCGCTTCTTGGGAGGCAACCCAAGCTTTATTTCATTCGTTTTTTTTTTATTTTTGGTCGTTTTTGGGTCTGTTTGTGTCTGTTTTGGACATTCTGGATAGGTTTGGGGGTTGGAATTAATTTATTTTAATAGTATATACAAAATTTTAGCCAAAAAATGGAAAACACCAAAATCGCGCGCGCGGCCCGCTCGCGCGAGACGTCGCTCGCGCGGGCCGCTGGCGCGAGTTTACCCCTTAACGTTTTTCTTTGCTTTTCTTTAGTATGAGCCCTCAGGTTCTCCTCGTGCCTGGAATCGCGGGCGCGAGGTACCTCGCTCGCGCGAGAAAGCATTTAAAAAAAAAAAAAAAAAAAAAAAAAATTCTGGGAATTCGCGCGCGCGACGGCCGCTCGCTCGGACCGCTCGCGCGATTCCCCCATTTTCCTGTTTTTCTCTTTTGTTTTCTATATCTTTCTCCCGGCCTATTTTCTTTGTGTTTCTTTTCTGTTTCTGTTTATTTGTTTCAGTTTAGTTCAAGATAGTCGTTGTTTTCCTTATTACATTTATACTTTTTTTTTTATTTCCTTTTGCTAGTTTAGTTTAGTTTAACTTAGTTTTTAGATTTATATGTTATATTTTGGTTTAATTTACTTTTCATATTCTTTTGTTAGTTTCTTTTCGTTTATCTAGATGTAACAGGTCACATTGAACTTTATAACCATATTCCTTTGTGTTCACCTGTTCTATGCTTGTCGAGATCGAGGTATTATCGTTCCTTCTTTGCCTACTTTTCTTTCTTTCGTTTTATTGTTTCATTGGGGACAATGAAAGGTTTAGGTTTGGGGGTATGCATACACATGCACATTATTATGCACTAAAATTTTAAAATTTTTCAATCAGTGTGTTTAAATAAACGATAGTACTAACGTTTTTGCAATATCAATTTGATACTTCTTGTTCAATAACTATAATTGTTATAGAATGATAAACATGAGAATATGTGGTTAAATATTTACTAAAGTCATGATGAAATGTTTTAAGTTATGTATTGTTTGAATCGTAGTTTTATATCATAGATTTGCACATAAATTTATGCACTGCACGTAGTCAATTGAATACATGTTTGATGTGAACTATAATATGATTCGGATTTCTAGATAACACATGGTGGAGACTAGACCCGGTGAGGTTTTGAGCTTATCTTTTCTTTTTAGAGGGTTATAAATACATTGTGTTTGTCGAATTTCATTGAAATAGCGCATCTACTTGTTGTTTAGTCTCATTATTCTTGTGTTGGTTGATAGTCAAGTTAAAATATTTGTTACCATGCTAAATAATCTTCCGTCGTAAATATTGAAGGACCATATCACCCTAGGACATGATTTTAGGCCCTCTTTGTTTACTGCCGATCGATAAATAATAATTTTCCTTAGTTCGCCCTTTGAGCCATTGAAATGCCATCTTTTTCTTCAATTACCATTATCCTGTTTTTGCTCCAACTTGACCAACTTGGAGTTCACTACTGAAAGATTCGTCACCTTTTAGTGTTGATAAGGCGATGTGTTGTATAAGAAGAAGAAGAAAATAAGATGCTATTGGGATATTTGCTTTGTATTTTGATGATTACTTATGCAAAAAGCAACGAAAGGAAAGGAAAAGATTGAAAAAAATAAAGAAGAAGAAGGTTGATAAAAAAAAATGAAAAAAATAAAAAAAAACTGAAAGAAATATGGAAAAGAAGAGAATGAAAAAGATGAAAGTTGGTGGAAGAGAAGAATGAAAGAAATCGAACATGCCTTACAATGCCATTCTGAAAACTACCTAATTAATCCGTTCTATCATTTTTCATTGCCGGAGTCACATTACAACCTTTGAAAAGTCCTAATTGATCCTAGGAAACATGGTTCGGATATGAAAACGATGGGAGGGGATTGAAACATGGTAATGAGTTAATTTTTCTTGATTATTGGCATCCTATCCATGAGATTACTATTCTTTCGTGTCATGCGTCTTTTTCATGTCGTATGTGAGCGTTATTCGTCTTGAAAACATAATTCCTTTGCTCGCATATACTAGATAAAATTACACCTGTTTCTGAGTGTTTCATTTGAGAGTGTAATTCATTGTGAGATTCGTAGTCGAGACGTAGTTAGACGGTTATCCGGGTTATATTCCAAGTTTATAACAAGCGCGTGTTCACTTGACTACCTCATCACACACGTGCGATTTTATGAGAAACTCTATTGATTTATACGATGCATGTGCTTGAGATTGTTTTTCATGATGTATGTAGACGTTTGATTCTATCTCTTTATGTTCGTTATCCTATCTCAAATCTTTGTTGTATAATAAGGAGTATTGAATATTATGTTTTTCGTTTTTAAATAAAACTTTTTGAATTTATAAGTTAATAAAGATGGTTGTGGGTAACTTGTTGACGAGAACCCTCACGAGACTTCACTCGTCCGACTAGGGACACCTAGGGGTTTAAAAGGCTTGTTGCATATGCTAAATGCAATAGTAATCCATGCGAAAATGGAATAGATTTTTATTAGTAGTTTTTATTTTAGTTTTGCTCGAGGACTAGCAAAATGTAGGTTTGGGGGTGTGATCGGGAGAGAACTAATCCTAAATATACGCCTTAACGAGCATTTGTTAGTACATTTTATCCTGTTTTTGTATATTTTTACTCTGTTTTCTAGTTTCTGACAGGTTTTGGAAGAAATCAACTAAACCAGGCTAAACAGGGTGAAAAAGCATAGTTGAAAAAGCTGAAAAATCCAAGTCGCGCGCGCGACCCGCGCCCGCGAAATCCGAGAATCGCTCGCTCGATCCGCTCGCGCGAGAACCCCAGAATCGCTCGCGCGATCCGCGCGCGCGAGGTACCAATTGTCGCGCTCGCGCGATATGGGTAAAAACCAATGTTGCGTATTTCAGTATACTGAAGACTCCTGTGCAAACGAAACTGCAGAATGACGTCCAGATTGTAAATTACATCAGTTTCAGTCCGTTGAGAGTTGTAAAGGCTTCCAAAACTTGTTGTAAATCTATATATACTCTATTTTACTTCAATTAGAGGGTTGGCAATTGTTACACACCCATACATACATAATATACATACATACTTCCAGCCATTGAAGAGAGGGAAGCAAGGAGAAGAAGAAGAAGACCAAGGGTTGCCATGGCCTCCTTCATCAACCTCTTGCTATCTACTACTTCCATGGACGGCTAGATCATAGATCTAGGGTTTCAATGAAGCCCTAGTCGAGTAATAGGGAGTATTTTATGTTTTTATTTTAGTTTTATTATGTATGGATGACAGTCACATGTTTAGAGGATTTTTATAAATAAATCGTACTACTATTGATTAAATCATTGCTTTCAGAATTTATTCTTGTCTTAGATCTATTTTGACTGTGATGTGCTCAACGATCTATTCTTGCTGTGCTTGTTTAGATTGTTTACATGTGATGGTGCTTTATTGATTTGTGCTATCAAGTATCCGAATAGTCCATGCCTAGGTTAGACGGATTAGATCACAACCCTAGTTTAGTGTGAGATAATTCGTGCTATCCGCAGATGGATTATGTTGGTGCTTGAACCATGATTATCTTCTTGTCGGAGGAATTGGGCTTGTAGCTACAATTCCCCATATTCATCCAACGTAATAAGCTAAAGTAATTCATAAATATTCCTATTATGAAGCTAGTGGTGGATTTGCAATCCTAGGTTCCCTTAAACATTATTTAAAACACTTTTAATTGCTTTCCTAGTTTAGATTTACTTTTATTGTTATTAGTTTAAATAAAAACCAAATCAAATCCGTTTTTCTTAATTAAGTAGACTTAGGTTTTGAAATTAAAAGCTGTAGTAATCAATCTCTGTCGGTTCGACCTTTACTTTCACACTACAAATCTTTAGAAAAGTAAAGTATACTTTTTACATCTTGATTATGATAAGATCAGCGCGAAACCCAAATCTCAGCGCGTATTCGAGCTAAATGTTGTCGGGGTAGTTAAGATGACTCCCGCCCCACTGCCTTGCTGATTGGAAGAACCGTCCACGTGCAGTACCTAGGTAGGGATATCAGAGTATAACCCGGGCGGTATGGCCGGTGGCTCGGACTCTTCAACCGGGTCCTCTGGGTATGTGAACTCCACCAGAAAGTCCGCCACAGCTTGTCCCTTGATGGCTGTCCGGGGTCGGTAGATCACTTCAAACTCTTCCAACTCTAAGGCCCACTTGACCAGCCTCCCGAACGTGTCTGTACGGCTGAGGATTCTGCGGAGAGGTTGATCTGTAAGGACCACAATGGCATGGGCCAGAAAGTACGAGCGGAGCCTTCGGGCCGAGGTTATAAGGGCGAACGCCAGCTTTTCGATTCGGGAGTATCTGCTCTCTGCGCCTTGTAATGCCTGGCTGGTGTAGTACATTGGGAACTATATCCCGTGCTCTTCTCGAATAAGTACCGAGCTAACTGCCGATGGTGACACTGCTAGGTATAGAAATAGTTCTTCCCTCGGCACGGGTGTTGAGAGTAGAGGAGGGGACGCCAAGTACTTCTTAAGTTCCTGGAATGCCTCTTCGCACTCTTCTGACCACTGGAACGCTTTGCTGAGGATTTTGAAGAATGGCAGGCACTAGTTGGTTACTCGGGAGACAAATCTGTTCAGTGCGGCCACCCGTCCGGCTAGGCTCTGTACTTCCTTCGTTGATTTGGGCGACCGCGTGTTGATGATGGCTTTGATCTTCTCGGGGTTCGTCTCGATTCCCCGTCTACTAACTAGATGGCCCAGAAATTTCCCGTATGAGATGCTGAAGGTACATTTGGCCGGGTTCAACCTCATCCTGAATTTTCTCAAAACGTTGAAGGCCCCGGCCAGATGTTCAAGATGGTCGGTCTCGTCTCGGCTCTTGACCTGCAGATCATCCACATATACTTCCATGGATTTTCCAATGAGGTCCTTGAACATGTAGTTGACCAGGCATTGGTAGGTAGCCCCGGCATTCTTGAGACCGAATGGCATAGCCTTGTAGAAGTACGTCCCCTAGTCGGTGATGAATGTAGTCTTCTCTTCGTCCCCGGGGTATATGCTGATCTGATTGTACCCCGAGTAAGCGTCCATAAATGAGAGGAGTGAGTGACCCACCGTTAAGTCCACAAGGAGGTCTATCCTGGGCAGCGGATAGTAGTCCTTGGGGCAAACCTTGTTTAGGTCGGTGAAGTCCACGCACATCCTCCACTTCCCGCTGCTTTTCTTGACAAGAACCACATTGGCTAGCCAGTCGTGGACTTCTCGTATGGAACGGGCTTTGAGGAGCTTCTTGACCTCTTCACTCACTGCCTTCTGTCTCTCGGGGGCCATGCCCCTCCTTTTTTGCTTTACCGGCCTGCACTCTGGACTGATATTGAGCCGATTGGACATTACCCGGGGGTTAATCTCGGGCATATCCTTGTGACTCCAAGCAAAAACATCTTGATTTTGCCTCAGGAACTGGGTCAGTTTTTCCTTCAGGCCGGGCTCCAGAAGGGTGCCAATGCTAACCGTACGGTCAGGGTACTCGGGATTCAACGTCACCCTTTCTAATTCTTCCACTAGACCTACCGCGTCGCTTTGATCTCGAGGGTCCATCTCTTGAACGTTTAATGTTTCAGTGATAGCCTCCCGGCGTAATGAGCTGACATAGCAATTCCGGGTGGTAGTCTGATCTCCACGTACGCATCCGGGTCCCTGGGGGGTTGGGAACTTCACTGTTAAGCTATAGGTAGAGACGACTGCTCTGGCCATATAAGGATCGGCCTGCCAAGGATGACATTGTAGGCCTACGGGGCTTCTACGATCACGAAATTGGTCATCACAGAGGCCTGCTGAGGGTAGGTCCCTATGAGAACTGGAAGCTCGATTGTCCCAAGCAGTTGTGTGCTAGAGCCGTTGAATCCAACCAGGGGTGTAGCGACCGATCAGAGCCGGTCCGTGGAGATCCCGAGCTGATCGAATGCCGACGTGAACATAATGTCGGACGAGCTGCCTGTGTCCACTAGCATCCTCTGGACCATATAGTTGGCTATAGAAAGTGTCACTACTAACGGGTCATCATGGGGGCAGTGGACGCCCTACAAGTCGTCGGATGTGAATGTTAGAACATTGGTTGGGGAGGAGCCGGAGGATTGGACCTGTTAGACATCCGCTCGGAATGCTCGAGCATGCCTCTTCTGTGCCGACTATGAATCCCCTCCGCCTAATGTTCCTCCGGAGATCACGTGGATGTGGCCAAGTGGCGGTGGCTGATCGGGAGCTCGAGTGTCCTGCCGGGGTCGTCTGTCTGCTGTGACAAACTCCGCGAGGTGTCCCTGCTCGATCAGCTTCTCTATTGCCATCTTCAATTTAAAGCAATCCTCCGTTTCATGGCCGTGATCCCTGTGGTAGCGGCAGAACTTGTACTGGTTCCTCTTACGGGGCAGGGCTCATAGTTTAGCTGGCTGCGGAAGCAACCTCTGCGCCTCTGCGGCAGCCATGACTTCTTGAATGGGCCGGGAAAGGGGTGTGAAAGCAATCGGGGGCTGACCTTGAGCATCCTTCTGATCTTGTTTTAGCTTCTCTCCCAAGCCCTTCTCGAATCCCTCACGCTTGTGCTTGGCCTTCGGGGATTTGTCTCCCGCCTGGCCGGCGCGTTTCGCCTTTAGGAACTCCTTAATATCTATGTACTTTCCGACCCTCTCCGAGAGTTCCACCAGGGTTGCCGGTCGGTCACGATGGAACGAAGTGGCAACCTTGGTGTGTTGAACTCCCGAACAAAAGGCCATGATTGCGGCTGTTTCATTAAGATTGCGAATCTGGAGCCTTTGCAGGTTGAAACGGTCCACATACTCCCTCAGGGACTCTCCTTTGCGCTGCTTGACGGTTAGCAGCTGAGTGTCCGGTTGCGACCGGTCGAGCATCCCGACGAACTGGCTGTTGAACAGCTTGCCGAGGGCTTTGAAGTTGTCGACCGTCCGGGGCTTTAAAGCATGGAACCACTGTGCGTCTGGCCCCTTGAGAGTACTGGGAAAAGCCATGCACAGTAGCTCGTCCACCGTGGTGACCAGTGCCATCTGAGCCTTGTAAGTGCGGATGTGGTCCACCAGACTCCCTGTGCCGTCATAGGAGCTGAGGTGAGGGGGTTTGAACTTCCGTGGAATAGGAAACTGTGTCACCCGAGCGGTATAGGGTGACTCATTCTCCGTGTTAGTGAGGTTGTGGTCGGACTTGCGATTCAACCTCTCAATTTGCTGCTGCAATTCCTCGACCTGGCCTTTACGTCATTCTGCCCGGTTCTCCTCTCCATATCCGAGCGGTAAGTTGGATCGGATGACGAGGCCTCTTCCTCAAAGAGCGTCGACCTTGGGGATAGGGCCCGGCTCCGGGTCCGGGAAAGCGTGTGCCTAAGATCCCCTTGGCTCAGGGACGGAGGGTCCTTAGCCGATTCCTGGGCTCTCCGTCCGGACTCCTCCCCTCTGGCCGCACGCCGTCGGTTGATGATAGTCCTGGCATCCTCTACCTGACGAGGATCAGGCCCAGCTCGCCTTTATGAATGCCTGGTTGCCTGGCTGCGCTCACCATTGCCGAGGGGTTCCCGGTCCAGTGGAGACACCGGGGTAGAACGGGCTTGCTTGCGTGCCCGAGCGGGCCTTTGAATAGGTGCGCTCTTCTCGGGCTGATTTTCTGATGCAGGACGCTTCTCCTACCGAGCCAAAAGTGCCTCCATCTATTCTTGTGTCCGGCGCTGGCCCTCCAAGAGTTGTGCCAGTGCCGTCGTTATCTGTTTGGTGGTCATGGAGGCAGCTTGCTGCTCAAGCTGTGGGTTCTCCTGACCAGTCGGAATAGTAGTTTTCTTACCCATCTTCGGCGGCATGTTGATCAGTCAAGAATTTGTTGATGAGGAGACTCTGTCGTTCCCAGAGACGGCGCCAAACTGATGTTGCCTAAAATTGGTAAGAAGGGTTTAGAGAGAAAATAAGACAAGAACAATTTGTATGTGGTTCGATCCCGTTAACGAGGTGACCTATGTCCACGGTTGCGTCTGTACGCTCTCACTAGCAGATCACCGGCGGGCCTAGTGAGCCAACAAGTAGGGGCGGCACTACCAGTAATACCGGCCGGGTATATGCGTGTTGGTGGTGAGTTCTCTGTTGTATCCTTGTTAGCTAGAGAATTATTTTCGGATCCCTATTGACAAGGTAGGTGGGCTCTTTTATAGATGCAAGAGTCCACCCTTATATGGTAAGTTAATAGGATTAGGAAGCCTAATCTAATCACAATTGATTTACATGATTTAGGGAGAGTTTTCTAAGTGGTTTAGGAAACTGCCACCTTCCATCTTGCAGACTTGTAGCTGATTTAGGAAACTGCTGGATAGACCAGGTCCACAGGATGCCGCGGTCCTTCGATCGCGGCCTGTTGGCAGGAACCGCGCGGTTCTGAGTGAACACCTTAGGAATGCTTGGCTGTGGGCGCCCTTACTAGAATAACCGGCACCTCTTGATGATGTGGCACTGTCTTTATGGCTAGATTATTTTGGACATATCAGAATGTTTATGTTTAAAAAATGTTCTATTATGTTCAATCAATGTATTCACTTTTTTGATATATTCTTAGGTTATGATAACCCTCCTTTTAAAATCTTTTCTTGGCTTTTCGTTACTTTGCCTCAAATCTTGCATAGAGCTTTAATCATTCTATATTATGAATTCTTGTTTGTTTCTTTATAGTACTTTATTTTGACAGCCAGGGGATCCAGAGGTGGGCTTAAGGTATTATCTGGGTTCCTTGGCTCAGCAAACGAAGTTTACCCCTAGTTTTGGGGCTTTGATGTGATTCTGGGCAAACGCAAGTTTGCCCCTAGTTTGACATAGGGATTTTTGGGTTCTTCAAGGACCGAAGGCTTTTGAGAGCCTACCTACATATCCCCGAGTGGGTATCAGGTCCGCAGTAGTTCAATTTAAGACTTGACGAAAGGTACCGCTTGGGTAGTTTTATTAATGGCCGAACCAAGCAGGTTGCATACGTATCCCTGAGTGGGAATCAGGTCAAGCGTAGTTCATCAATGTAGGAGGTTTCGAAAGAAGGGGTTTCAAGCAAAGTTTTTCTTGAGGCGATCGAGGTTAATTGGTTGTTTAAATTCAACCCCGTCTAGGTCCATAAGATAGGCCGCTCCTCTAGAGAGGAGGGTCTTAATGATGTATGGCCCATCCCAGTTAGGTTTGAATTTTCCTCTGGGGTCATAAATAGGCACTTTCAATTCTTTGAGGACCAGGTCACCCTCAGCAAGCTTCCTTGGGCGAACCTTTTTTTTAAAGCACAAGCTATCCTCTTCTAATACCCCTGAGTATGGTTTATTGCAGCCAACCTCTTCTCATCGAGCAACACTAACTCTTCATACCTTCCCTGGATCCACTCTAGTTCGGTTATTTCACACTTTGCTAAAACCCGTATAGATGGTATTTCGACTTCAACTGGAAGGACAACCTCCATCCCATAAACCAAAGAATACGGTGTAGCTCTTGTGGAAGTTCTTACGGAGGTTCGGTATCCCCACAACGTAAATGGTAATTTCTCGTGCCAATCCTTATATGTGTCTGTAGTTTTCCCCAAGATTGCTTTGACATTCTTATTTGCCGCTTCTACTACCCCATTCGTCTGTGGCCTGTACGGGGATGACTGATGACGGGTGATCTTGTACTTTTCTAAGCGTAGGATGACTTCCCCTTGGAAATGACTGTCACGATCAGAAATGAACTCATTTGGGACCCCTTATCTGTAAATTATGTTCTTTTCTATGAAGCTCACCACATCTTTAGCCTTCAAAGTTGTATACGATGCAGCTTCCACCCACTTAGTGAAATAATCGATTGCCACAATAATGGACCAGTGTCCATTGGAGGCTTTCGGGACTATCTCACCAATGATATCAATACCCTAGATGGAAAACGGCCACGGCATAGTCATGCTATAGAGTTGGGAGGGCGGGGTATGTATCAGGTTCGCATGGATCTGGCACTTATGGCACCTCCTGACATATTCACAGCAATCTATGTCTAGGGTTGTCCAGTAATACCCTTGGCGAATTATCTTCTTTACTAACATATGCCCATTCATGTGGGGCCCACAAACTCCCTCGTGTATCTCCTCCATCATTCTCTTAGCCTCCTTCCATGCAAACATACCAGATTATACCCGGTATACGGCTTCTTCCACAGCTTATCTGCATAGGTCACGAATTGAGCGGAAGATCTTCGAATCGCCTTCTTTTCCTTTTCTAAGGCTCCCTCGGGGTATTCTCCTTCTTTAATGAACTTCCAAACATCCTTGTACCAAGGTGCTTCTCCTTCCTCTTCTAGGGCTGCGATCATCTCAAATGACGGTTGGTCCCTTATTTCTATGGATAGCGGGATCATGGTGACTCCTGAATGGATTTGTATCAATGAGGCTAAGGTTGCTAAGGAATCAGCCAATTGGTTTTATTCTCAGGAAAGGTAATAGAATGATATCTTTTTTGAGCTATACTTTCAAACTTTCCAGATAATCGTGGTAGGGTCTCAATTTCTCATGCTTCACCCTCCAATCACTCCAAACTTGAGATATGATTAAATTAGAGTCCCCGAAAACATCGATCTTCTCAACTTTTAATGCCAGCGCTGATTCTATTCCAATTATGCACACCTCATACTCTGTCGTGTTGTTGGTTGAGTTGTACTTAAGGTTGACGGCTAAAGGGGTTGGGGTCTCGTCTGGTGCTACAAGGATGATTCCAACCCCATAGCCCAGTTGATTGGCTACTCCATCGAAGTACATTTTCCATAAGTTCTCCTCTATCCCCATTACTCCTTCATCTGGGAATCGAAACTCTCCCTTCTCTTCGGATTCTATCGCAAGATCGGCCAGGTATTCGGCGACAACTCTTTCTTTCAAGGATTTGGCAGTGACATACTTGATATCAAATTCAGCCAACATCATGGTCCATCGGGAGATTCTACTAGTTAAAATAGGTTTTTCAAATAGGTATTTAAGTGGGTCCATTTGGGAGATTAGGGATACGGGAAAGGCTAACATATAATGCCTAAGATGACGGGTACACCAGACTAGGGCCCAACATGCTTTCTCTACGGGTAAGTCTTTCAGCTCGTATACGGTCATCCTCTTGCTCAAATAATAAATGGATCTTTCCATATGCCCCTCTTCTCCTTCATGGGCCAACATACACCCCATCGAATCTTCGGACACAGAGAGGTACAATAACAAAGGCCTTCCAGATAAGGGAGGTGATAGGACAGGTGGGTTTTGGGGATAAGTTTTGATTTTGTCGAAGGCTTGTTGGCATAGGGTATGCCATTCGAACTTCTCTCCCTTTCTAAGTAGTTTAGACAAAGGGTTGCAGGTTGGGGTAAGTTTTAAGATGAAGCAGTTTATGAACTGTATCCTACCCAAAGACCCCCTCAATTCTTTCTCATTCTTTGGCGGCTGTATTTCAATTATGGCCTTTATTTTGGTCAGATCAACCTCTATTCCCCTCTGAGTGATAAGGAATCCTAACAGCTTTTCGATGGTGACTCCGAAGGTGCACTTTTGTGGGTTTAGCCTCATTCTAAATTCTCTTAACCTTCCGAAGAACTTTCTCAATGCCTCTAAGTGTCCTTTCCTCTCTTTATATTTCACAATCATATCGTCCACATATACCTCTACTTTCTTATGGATCATGTCATGCAGTAACATCGTAGCGGCCTGTTGGTATGTAGCCCCTGCATTCTTGAGCCCAAATGACATTACCCTATAACAACATGTATCCCACGGTGTGATGAAATTAGTTTTCTCTCTATCTTTGGGCGCCATGAGAATTTGGTTATAACCTGAGAACCCATCCATGAATGACAAAAGTTCATGTCCCATGGTGTTGTCCACTAACACATCAATGTGGGTTTAAGGCAAATCGTCCTTAGGGCTGGCTTTGTTCAGATCTCGAAAGTCGACACAAACCCTAACATGACCGTCCTTTTTCAGGACAGGCACAATATTGGTGATCCACTCCTGGTACTCGGTGACCATTAAGAATCCGGCTCTCAAATGCTTTTCAACTTCCTCTTTAACTTTGAGTGCCCATTCAGGCCTCATTCACCTCAATTTCTGTTTCATTGGTTTTGAGTTGGGGAAGAGGGGGATGTGGTATTGGACTATTTCTGGATCGATACCTGGCCTATCGCTATAAGACCATGCAAAAACATCTTTGAATTCATTTAATAGTTTGATTAATTCTTTGATTTCTTCTTTGCTAAGTGTAGAGCCAATAAAAACATTTTGAAGATTATCTTCATTTCCTAGATTAATCGTTAGAGTGTCCTCAATGATTTTACAAACAAATTCCTTTTTTTTTCAATTAATTTTTGCAATTCACTTGGTATTTCATGATCATCACATTCATTAAGCGCATTCGAGTAGGCGGAACTAGTTATATTGTCATTAACTTTGCTTAGAGTGATTACAACAGACATGGAAATTGAAAGACACCTCATTTGGGCCATTACAGACTCTAGGTGTAGGGGATACCTACAACTAGACTCGAAAACCCACTCCTTCTTGCTTTCTCCTCCCAGATCAGAAATGAAGCATTCTTCCCGATCCTCTGTCTTCGTAATTTCTTCCATTTCCTCTTTTTTGGGTTCCGCTTCCTATATCTCTTCTACCGAACCTTTAGAATGTTCTTTTTCGACCTTGTCTTCCATGACCCCTCCTTGGCTTGTTCCCTTGATCTTTATGATCTCTTCATCTAACAGATTCTTCATGACCGAGCCATCTAGCGCACCAATCCAATCTTTAGCAGTAGCTGACTTCACGGGCACCTGCAAATATGGATCTTGATACTCAAAGAATTCGTGGGGGAAGAAGATCTTAAACCCTGGCTTCAAACAACTATCTCTTTGATCCACCCATGGTTCTGGGAAGCCATCAAAGGGGAAATCCTCTCCCTCCTTTACAAAGTATCCATTGAGCATTTTCTGGTAAGGGTCCGATGGTGCATCAGTTGCCTTCTTCTTCTCTCTCAGTTCTTTCTTGGATGGTTAATAGCCCAGACCATAAGTGTGAGTCTGAGTGGGGATTCTTGGAAACTCTAGTAGACCTTGATGATTCTTACCCAACCCCATGCCTAGGAAGAAACCCATCTTTTTCATAATCCTAGCGACCAACGGACTTGTGTACTGATTGAAATACAGCGGCAGGAATTCTCTCGGCTTCTCATCCTCCAACATGTTAATAAACTCGAACCCTCCCAGACTTGTCTCCTCTTCTTGAAATTGCACCTCTAAAATTGGCACGCTTGATGAAGCTTCAGACAGATGGACTCAACTATCCCTGAGGATGTTACAGACCTTGCTTTTCCAGACACACTTGTCCTTCTGATGGATCGTCGATGGTATGGCACCCAAACTGTCCAACCATGGTCTCCCCAATAATAGGTTGAACAAAGCATAGATGTCAATGACTTGAAATTCAGCTTCCTTTTCCAAGGGCCCAACAATGAGATAGAGAAGAATTATACCCATGACTGTTTTCTGGGTGTTATCATACACCCTCATCTTCTGCTCGGTTGGTATGAAGGTTGACTCATCCAAACCCATTTGCTTAGCTGTTCAAAATGGGCACATATTTACAGTAGACCCATTGTCGACAAGATAGGTGGGTATGGTATTCCCCAAGCATTCCATAGTGATATACAGCGGTTTATTATGAACGGGCCCTCCCGGAGGCAAATCATTTGATGAAAAGGTAATAGCTAGAGTCAGAATTCTGTCGATCATTCCCACGAGGTCTTCTGGTGCTGTGTCAATAGAAACATCAGACTGATTTAGAGCATCAAGGACTGCTTACCTATGGTGCTTAGAGGCAATCAGCAACCCCCATATGGTGATATTGGCCTGAGTTTTCTTCATCAGTTTTAGGACCCGGTCTTCTTCTTCTTCTTCGCTCATCTTCCCCTTTCCCTTTTCTAGTTTCCTCCCCGGGCGATCCTCCTCTAGCTCGTACAGTTTGAAGTGCCTCCCCAATCGGGTTAGATGACTGACTTCTTCCCTTGCCCACAAACTGTCGACCTCTGGAACGGCTTTCGAATTCTCCTTCCCTATTTCCATTTCTTTAACGCTCTCGTAACACAAGTCATCTTTTGCTTGGTCGTCATTGGTACTGTCAATTTTCTGAACCCACCAATCCCCTTGCTTTGACGTTCCCTCTCCACATTCTCCCGATTGATTCCCCAGAGTACGGATTATCAGTTCTTTTGGCAACTAATACGGCTTTCTCGGTGTCCTGGCTTTAGTGATTAGCCTAGATGGATCAAAGGTTGTCTCTTCTATCCCCAAGAAATAAAGGCCTTATGGCGGTGGTACAGCATGATGATTTGGCAATGGATTCCTAGTAACATTGGGAGTTTTAACAGGCGGCTCGGATATTACTTTATTATCAATGAGGTCCTGAATTTCATGCCTCAGCCTCGTGCACCGATCCGTAGAGTGACCCTTTTGTTGGTAAAACTTGCAATAGAGGTCTTCTTAGAAGGTCGGTAGAAGCGGACTTGGTAAAGGTCGAGATTCCAATGGGCGAAGATGCCCTTTTGCCATTAGCCTATCAAGAGCGGTTGACAGTGACACCCCTAAATCTGAAAACTTTCTTGGTGGTTTTTTCCCTCCTCTTCTTGGTGCTATGTCGAGTTTTCTCTCCGTCCACTTAACACGTTGACATTAGTGGGGCCGGAGTGACTCTGCAAATGTCCTCCATTTGATCCATAGTTCGGTCTTCTATACCGATTCAACTGTTCTTCCTTCTTGACTACCCCTTCTTGGATCGCATCCTATATCCTTGTTCCCACGTCAAAAACCTCAGCGAAGGTGTTGATCGACTGAAACCTCATCTTTTCTTGGTAGATAGGCTGAAGGTTCTTCATTAACATTTGGATTTGATCTTTCTCGGACGGCCTTTGTACCATCTTGACTACCTTTCCTCTCCATTTGCTCAAACACTCCGCAAATGATTCTTTGTTCCCTTGCCTGGTGGTTTCCAAATCCCAGACTGTGACATCCAAGTCTTGGTTGTACTCATACTGTGCTACGAATGCTTTCATCACCTCTTCCCAGACCCTAGTTTTGCTTGGTTCGAGTGTGAGATACCAAGACAGAGCAGCCCCAGCTTAAGTTTGCTGAAATAAGACGGCCATCATGGTGGTGCTCAATCCGCTAGGCTGGAAGGCCCCAATACACATCCTCACATGGCTGCAAGGATTCCCTGTTCCGTCAAAGTTATCAAAAACTGGCATCTAAAAACTAATAGGCAGCATCTCACGGACCACATCATACAAACCCTCTAACTCCATCAGATAAGTGTCGACCCCTTGAGCCTTACGCATCACCCTTTCTAGTTTCTCTATCTTCTCGGTCATTATCCTCTCTTTGTTAGTCTTTTCCCTTTCCACCCTTTTCCCTTTCTGCTTTGGGAACCTCGGCCCTTGGCATCTTTGGGTCATGATACCAACCTTCTTCCCTAACTGGCGGATCGTTATTTGGTGGATTCGCGACTCGTGGCGGGTGTGCTATTTCTTCTATCATGACCATCATTCGGTTTATATTCTCAGCATGTCGCCTCATCTGTTCTACTTGTTGTTCTACCAGTGCCCTTAACTCTTCTACTTACCCATCATTCCTTTCGTCTTCCATTTCTTCGTCGCTCCTTCTTACTAACCTTGTTGTGGGACCTCTGAACCAAATCATGCCCGATGGATGCTATTTTGCCCTACAAAAGAATTTTAATAATTTTCAAAACTTTTTCTTCTTTTTATTTTCATCTTGGTAAAAAGGTTTTACGAATGGTTCATATTTCACACGGATGCATATGAATGCGTGCATGTGTGCCTACTCTATATGCAAAAGAAAGGAAAAAAATTCTAATCCTAGCAAATAGACACATAAGCATATAAAATCCTCATTCATGTCAAATGCGCTAATTTCACCTCTCTTTGTGATCCTTATTACCCCCTTCAGAAATCATTTGGAAAGTATTTCTTGAACGATAAAATATTTTGAAAACAATTATTGAGAATTTCTTTTGAGAACGAAGATGTCAAACATTCCTTAACAAAGGTGATTGGATTGTAATTTTTGCTTCGAAATTCATTTTGAAAAGCATTTCTCTAAAAACAATTCCCAAGATTTTATTTTTGAAGATAATCATGTGAAGAAACAAAGATTAGCTTGGAGCTTTAATCAAAAGTGAACTCCAAAGAATTTGAAAGTGTGATTTTTTGAAAAAAAACCTTGGGGTAAAGATGGAAAAATATCTCGTTTGCTTATAGAGATGGATTTAAAATTCCTTGGGTAGAAGGGTCACATGGTTGGATTATTACCGTACTTTTCATGGATTCGGATACATACAAGGTCAATGATACTTTAGCTAAACATGATATAAGAGATGTAATCTTATAATCAAAATCCAACATATTCCCAAATGTCGCGGGACATTGAGAAAGAATTGCTAAAAGGTGATTAAAAGATTATACATCCTATATCAAGCAAACATCGTCATCATCTCAAGTAATCCCTTTCGGGCATACAAAAACTCCCTAGCACATAAACTTAATCAAAGATTGGTTTCCTAAGATTTGAAAGGTTCTATGAGAACTATTATGCAAAGGCTGGGTTTTGGTCAAATAAGGGACCCTTGACACACATTCGATAGGATGCTTTATATACCAAATCATGGCACGAGATCAAGGGTGATCACACAGTCCCATGATGACTTGACCGACCGGGTTGCCCCGAACCTCCAAGGTCATAGTTCCGTGCAATCGACTGGTGAGACATGCAATTGAAATGCAACGGGCACACAAAATCAATTTATTTGATTAGAAGGATGCTTTAAAGTATAATCCTCAAGTGAACCCACAATCAAATTTCTGGTCTGCGAAACCAGATATTCTAGGTTCGATCCCCAGCTGAATCGCCAGATTGTGGATATCGTAATTCTTCCTACCCACAACATTTTAAATTTTATTTTAAATCTTTTCCAATTCAAAAATACAAAACATGAGTCGCCACTTAATTTTTTTAAAAAGGAAAATTAAGAAACCATTTAAAAACAAACTGATCTTTTTGGAAATCAGAGATTTCTAGGTTCGGGGATTATGGAATGAGAGGGGAAAAAGCCCGGCGGACTAAAGCACCCCCTCTCATCCTATCTCTCAATAGGCCTCTAGTCAACATCCTTTTAATCAAATTATTAATGTACATATGCCCTCAACTAATACATAGTTATAAATATACATTACACAAGCATGTTGAAATCGTGTAAAATTGCTAATGACAAAATATCATTCAAAACCAAGTAGTACAGTTAGCAAGCGATATGATATGCAAATGGAGAACTAGAGAACTTACTCGGGGTCCAGCCGCGAATATTAAACGTGCAATGGATATAAAAGTAGAAATCCTAATAAAAAGGTCTCTAATCACATATATACACATAAGGCAAATCATGATTCTATGGCGTCGCACATGAAGTCGAAAATCAATAAAAGATCAAAAAATAATATGAAACTAGAGTAGGGTCAAGGAATTGCACCTTAATAGCATTACAAAACAACGGGTTAGTCCACATGTTTAAATAAATAATAATATCGAATCCTAAATGACATTATTAAATCTCTCCTAACATAAAACAAAATGAATGCTAGTTGTAAGAATTAATATGCGTGGATGGATATATACATGGACAAGAGTAAATTGTGAAATGTTCTTTGGTTTGGATCACTTAACCTTTGAATTCAAGTTTAACCAATCATTACCAAAGCATGGTATAAGCCCTAGGTCATGAAAAGATCACTTGAACCATTATTTACAAAGTTTATTAAATATGTGACAGGATTCCAGAAATTTCAGAGAGCAGACCTGAACTTTAAAATTTTGAAAAGCATACTTCCAACTGTTTGATCTTGATGGTTTTTGGACACAAGATGCCTTTATGAGTCTAGTTTCCAACCCAAATAGAAAAATTAGAGATCAATGGTTCAATCTCTGGGAATTAGGCAAACACTAGACATCACTCAGGAATTTCTAGCTCTCTGTCTAGGAATTTTGTATGATTTTCTAAAAATAGTAAATGAATCAGAAAGACTCTAATATTTTTAGGAGATCTTATTAACACATTAAACTTCATATAAAAAATTATTTGAAGCCAAGAATACTTGATTAAAGTTCTGATTTAAATATTTTAAAAGGGTGTTACTGTTCTGAATTTCTGGACAGATTATGGTTGTCTCACAAAAACCATGACCAAACCACTTTACACATGAAATCTCCTCAAAACAAAATTTACACTGGTAAAACTTTGTGTTATTGACATTTTGCAGTCGATTTCATTCAATTCCAAAGGTCCATTATTTAACTAAAAATCCTTGATCAAAAACAGTTTGTGAACCCACTGCTTCATTGTTAAGTATATCTTTTATTTGATAACTTTAGTTATCAAGCCATTAAATTTGGCTTAGCCTAAGTTACTTTTCCTCCCACTTGGTGGTCCTTGGAAACTAATGACACTTGTATTTATAGATCAATGAATTATGAAAAGAACTTCTCGAAATCTCTAAGTAATGAACCTAAACCATGGTGATGGGTTTGGATTCATTAACCAAATGTGCTATCATCAACCTTAATCTTCTTGTAAATCATAAGTCTACAAGGGGATTTAAGGGATTCATAGACTAAGGGTGGCTAAAATAAGACAGAGAAAGTCTTATGAGTTCCAAAAGATGAATATGACCAAAAGAAAATAAAAAATCAAGGTTCAAATAATACATAAATCAACTTTATGATTTATTCAACTTTAAACCTTTGGTTAGTCTAGATCCAAACCAATAAAATGCATGTTCAATCACAACATTAGTGGTGTGTGATGAAATGGGGTGGGAAGAGAGTTTGTGAACATTTGTAAAGATCCTAAGAGTCTCTCTAAATAATGTGATTGAACTCAACTAAGAATTAATTAGTCTATAGTTTTTACCTCCAATTATCCTTAACTTCTAGGTTGTTTTAGGATTTTCCCAAAATTAATCAAGCTCTTCCTTCTTCAAACTCTTCAAAACTTACTCCTAATAGTGTGTAGAAAAATTAAAGAGATTTAAGAGAGGTAGGATAAGATTCTAAGATTCAAAACTCTCCCAAAATTGGAACCTCCATGTCATGGGATATTCATCCCTATATATAGGCAAAATCTGGAGGGTTATTTTAGTAATTTTATAGCAAAAACCCTAATTTGGGCATCCTTTTGAAGGTACAAATGTACTATTGTAAAGCTGGCAGACACAAAAACACGGCACTCAGTGGAGATGGAAGCAGCACTCAATGAGTGCCAGAGCGGCACTTATTGACTACCGTCGCAGCATTCAATGAATGCTGGCCCGACACTTAGTGAGTGCCGCAGACAACTCCGCAGACTGCCGCCTTTCTGGAATTTTGATTTTCGCAGCATTTGATCTCTTTTTGCGGCTCTCACTAACTTCCATTGTGGCACTTACCAACTACCGTGCAGCAATCAGGGAGTGCCGCACCGACAACTCGAGAGTGCCACAGGTATAAGCCATGTGCTGTTTTTCTTCTTTTTTCCTTTTCTCTCTCTTTTTTTCTTTTCTCTCTTTGTCTCTCTTTTGTTTAAATTGAAGAGCCTTCCGAAGAGCTTGGATCACCATTTGGAAGTCCTAGATAAGTTAGACATTGTCATCATCGGATCTTAGAGGTAGCACTCCCCTTAATTCGATGTTTGGTCAAAATCGGGGTGTGTACAACTATCAAGGAAAGATGAAGAGGGTAAAGCAAGATCTAAGTTATCACCCTAGAATTGAAGGCGATCTCCTTATGGAGTAAAAAGGGTGACCTACCTCTTGAAACAATTGATAGAGGCACGTGTTAGGAAACTGCGTTCCCAGAGTCCGTTGACTGCGCGTATAAGTTGGTACTGCAAAAATTACGTGAAAACTACAATAACCCTATAAGGGCGGAACTAGGGTTACCTTAAACTGCTAAAACAGATTGCTGTAGTTGACGAATAGAGAACACGGGCCCGATAACAGCTCACGATCTTCTACCGTATTCCTTTGCTGCTAGAATATCAAACTGAGTGTGGGCTCCTTCAAAATCCTTTATGTTTCTGCTCACTCTTTTTACGCTCTCTTTTCTATTCCGAGTTATAATGCTCTTGATGGAAAAACGCAAACTGAGGAGAGAGCCAAAGCAGCATATATATATATAGGCTACTATAGGGACCATAAGAAGTCAATAAGGAATAGGCTTCCTTATATTCGAACTGAATCAGATTCCTATTTCCATAAATTATAATTCATACCACTAAATAATTATAATTGCACTCCTACCCTTATCTCAAAAAAATATTTCGAGCTCCATGTTATTAAATGCTTATTATCTCCCCATGTTAAGATTACAGATATCCATTAATTAAATATAATTACTGACAATCATATTTAATTAATCTCTTAAAATTCCTTGAGATCCTCTGCTTAACTTATCTGATTGTCGGATACAAAATCCACCTGCAGGGTTTGACATAATCAAAACTTATAAGCCTTCTCAAGGGGATATCATCAATCCCAAAATTGAGACATGGATTCCATCATTAATTAATATCCACTACACAATTAATATTGTCACCCAATCCAATGAGATATTGACCCATTTAAGGATCTCACTCTTTTAGGGATCAAAGTGTACATATCAAATGTACGTGTCTATAAATTAACTTAGGATTTAGAGCATAAGAACTCATAATAGTCATGAGGTATTAATTATCTTATAAGTCAGTATAAAGATAATTACCCCAACTCGGTCTCGTCTAATACACAAAGTGTACCAGCATGGTGAGTTGAAACTATAGCATTTCCCGCAGTCAAGACAAACCTACTACAACACCATACTGCAGTCCTACCGATGGTGTGTCTAATCCATCTAAGACTATAAACCAAAATCTTATATTCTACAAGATCCGATGGTCTGATCTTCCGTGTGTAAGCCGAACTCTACACACCAAACCACCTACTATGTAGAATGAAAGACACACATTCATAATATTAAATAAGCAATATAATACAAATATTGCCCACACAGATTCTCATAAAAATGGATTAACTGATTTGATTAAATGAATAATAAATCAACTACATAAAGCATGGTTTTTAGTATATATCCCTAACAATCTCCCACTTAGACTCAAAGCTATGATGCGACACACCTCACTCCTATCCCTTCTACATGACTATCAAAAGTCTTGGCCGGTAAGCTCTTGGTGAAAGGATCTGTCAGGTTATTTGCTAATGCTATCTTGGTCACTTCAACATCACCTCTTTGCTCAATCTCTCGTATCAGGTGATACTTATGCTTAATGTGTTTTCCCTTCTTCTGTGCCCTAGGTTCCTTTGAGTTAGCAACCGCTCCACTATTATCGCAATAAAGGGTAATAGCTGATTGTACCACAGGTACTACTCTTAGATCCATAAGGAAGTTTCTGAGCCAAACGGCCTCCTTAGTAGCTTCCGAAGCAGCCACATACTCGGCTTCCATGGTGAAATCAACAATACACGACTGCATGATACTCCTCCAACTAATGGCTCCACCTCCTAGGGTAAATACATATCCTGAGGTAGACTTTCTAGCATCCCTATCTGACATAAAATCAGAATATGTGTACCCAATGGGTACAAGACTATCTGCTTTTCAGGTATTTGAGAATATTTTTCACTACAGTCCAATGTTCTTGCCCTGAATTAGACTGATATCTACTAACCATGCCAACAGTAAAGCAGATGTCAGGTCTAGTACATAGCATAGCATACCTTAGGCTTCTTACTGCTGAGGCATAAGGAACTACCTTCATCTTCTCTATCTCATCAGGTGTCTTAGGACACTGATCCTTAGATAGAGTAATTCCATGTCTGAAGGGAAGGAATCCTTTCTTGGAATCTTGCATGCTAAACCTTGCAAGAATATTGTCGATATAAGTGCCTTGTGATAAGCCCAACATCCTATTCTTGCGATCTCTCATAAGCTTGATCCCTAGGATGTGACTGGCTTCTCCCAAGTCCTCCATATCAAATTGACTGGACAACCATACCCTTATAGAAGATAATACCCCCACATCATTTTTGATTAGCAAGATATCATCCACATATAGTACTAAGAACACCACCACACTTCCATCATGTTTCTTGTACACATAAAGATTCATCTGCGCATTGATCAAAACCAAAAGACTTGATTGCTTGATCAAAGCAGATATTCCAAGACCTAGATGTTTGCTTAAGTCCATAAATGGAATTCTTAAGCTTGCACAATATGTGTTCTTAGCCCTTCGCAATGAACCCGTCTGGTTGCATCATATAGATGCACTCGTCAAGATTCCCATTAAGAAATGTTGTCTTGACATCCATTTGCCAAATTTTATAATCAAAATGTGCAGCAATGATAAGAGAATCTGGATAGACTTTAGCATGGCCACTAGCAAAAAGGTTTCCTCATAATTGATTCCCTCTTTTTGAGTGAACCCTTTCGCAACAAGCCTTGCTTTAAGGTTTCCACCTTATCGTCTACTCCTCTCTTCTCCTTATAGATCCACTTACATCCAATGGGTTTTATTTCATTGGGTGGTTCTACAAGATCCCAGACTTGATTAGAGTACATGGACTCCAATCAGACTTCATAGCCTTTTGCCAAAGATCTGCATCTTTATCTTGGAGTGCTTTATTGTAGTTATAGGGATTGGTACCTTGTTCATCAGGGACCCGGTCATAAGACTCTGCCAAGAACATATACCGGCCAGGTTAAATAATAACCCTCCCACTACGATGAGGCACAACCCGTGTCTGTGTATCACTAATATTTCGTTGTGAAGATTCTGAACCTAATACACCATTATCTGCACGTTGTACTGGTTCAGGAACCTGCGTGTTAATGGTTGGTTTAGGATCTACACGAGTTTCGATAATCCTTCCACTATGACGCGGTAATGGAATATTGATAACTCTGTCTTGTGATGTTTCTTCTCGTACCGATGGTATCAAAGAAGTATGTGTCAGTGTCTCTCCTCTCATTTCCTCTAGAATAATACGGCTTCTGGGCTTGCGGTCCATAACATAGTCCTCTTCTAAGAATGTGGCATTGGTGCTAACAATAACCTTCTGATCCTTAGAACTATAAACAGACCACCTTTAGTTCCTCTTGGATACCCAACAAAGAAACATACTTATGTTCTTGATTCCAACTTTTCTGTGTTCCCTTTCAGTACATGTGCTGGACTACCCCAGATCCAAACATACCGCAGACTAGGCTTTCGCCCAGTCCATAATTCTGTGGGAGTAGTAGGTACTGACTTAGATGGTACCAAGTTTAGAATGTATGCAGCTGTCTCTAATGCGTGTCCCCAAAAGGAAATTGGTAAATCTGAATAACTCATCATAGATCTTACCATGTCCATGAGAGTCCTGTTCCTTCTTTCTGCTACACCGTTCTGCTGAGGCATACGGGGTGCAGACAACTGGGATGTAATCCCTTGCTCCAATAAGTATTCCCTAAACTCTCCCAAGAGGTACTCTCCACCACGATCAGATCGTAGTGTCTTGATATATTTACCTAAACGCTTCTCCATTTCAGCCTTGAAGTCTTTGAATTTCTCAAAGCATTCAGACTTACGCCTTATCAAATAAATGTACCTATACCTTGAGTAATCATCGATGAAAGTGATAAAGCACTCAAATCTCCCTCTTGCTTAGACAGATATAGGACCACACAAATCAGAGTGAACTAGTTCCAACGGCTCTTTTGCTCTATAGCCCTTGGCCGAGAACGACCTCTTGGTCATTTTACCTTCCAAGCAGGATTCACAGACTGGAAGTGCCTCCACTTCCAATGAGCTTAATGGCCCATTTTGAACTAGTCTTTGAATCATTTTCAAATTAATATGACCAAGACGTAAGTGCCAAAGATGAGTTTGGTTCATCCTCGAAGGTTCTTTTCTCTTAAATGGCAAACCATTTGTGTTATTCAATTCATTAAGTTGTAGTATAGGAGAGACATGATTTATAATATAAAGATCATCCACCAATTGACCAGAACAAATAAAACATTTATTTTCTTTAATAACTACTACTTTATTAAAATGAACTGAATATCCATTCTTTACTAAACTAGAAACTGAAACTAAATTCCTT
Organism: Hydrangea macrophylla; assembly: GCA_033977485.1. NCBI lineage: Eukaryota > Viridiplantae > Streptophyta > Magnoliopsida > Cornales > Hydrangeaceae > Hydrangea > Hydrangea macrophylla. The sequence goes on along the minus strand of CM066984.1, from coordinate 76,401,543 downwards.
CTAATAGAAGGTACATAAAGGCAATTTCTTGATATTAAAATCCTATCTCTACCAAAACTAAGATGTAGATCTCCTACTGCAGTTGCTGCTACTTGTGGACACGCGGAATCGCTCATCCACTCTTTTTAGTTTTAGTTTTAGTTTTGAGATTATTTTTGAAAAAGGAAAGGAAAAGGTCTGTTGAAAACAGATACAGAGTTGCCACTTGGTCTTTAAGGAACCAAGAAACCTAATTTGACTCACCCAAATGGATAAAGGGCACGGTCCTTCATAACCAAAGAACTTGGTTCAGGATTTTGGTACGAGAGAGGAAGGAGCCTTTGTCGCGACTAAAACACCCTCAACTTGCCCCGTCTTTCAACGGACCTCAATAAGCATCCAAATAATCATCTTATACTATGTATGGTTCGACAATTAATACTATGCTAGTATATTACATCACATAAGAAAATTTAAAATGGAAGATCTAAAGATAAAATATCTTTCATAAGATCTAAGCAAAATATCACATGATGCAAAAGTGAAAGATCACACAAATAAACCTAGGAAAAATCGTCTAATCACATATCAAGTAATTAAGTTTCCCTAATCTAAAGGTGACATGAATTGTTCTTGAAACAAATAAATCAAAAAGGATCAAAGTATGCTTAGCAAGCTAGAATGATGGATGCTAATCTTTGAGAAAAGAAGACCTCTCAATCCCCGGGATGGATGAGAAAGGACAATTAGATCGAGGGAAAACATGAACGTATGATCAAGTTCATTCCTTATAATCTTCTTAGATTAGGAGTCACAAAGCCCCAAATCTTTGCATGGATGCAATGTATGTATCTAGAATGTGCCAAGGTTATAGTGTGTTTTGTGTTCATGGATTCCTAGAATGACTTAGAAGTCTAGAATGTTTAAATCATCATGGGATGTGTACAAATGTAGTATGAACTACTCCCTAAGACATGAGCTAATTTGGAGTGCATGTAAGCATCAAATCAAAGGATGGAAGTAAAAGTGTGCTTGCTGAGAATAGTGGACAGAATAGTGACATGATCTTTTGGAAATTGAAAAGAGGGGTTAGGAATGTTTTCAATGCATGAATTTTTATGGGGATCTTCCCTATTGTGTCTAGAACACAACCCAAAAAGCCAATCTTTAATAACTATCACAAATTGAGAGAAATCATATAAAAAATAGAGGTTATGCAGAAACAGAGTCCGTACTATCAACTAAAATGTTAGAAAATATTAGAAAATGAAAACAAAAGATCTAAAGACCCATATTATATAGAAGGTTCCCAAAGACACCAAAGTTCAAGGGTGAAATGAGTTGGGACCACCCCTTTTGGAAAGGTTTTCTGTAAAATGAGTTAAAAGTCAACCAAGCTGCTGTGACAACAAAAGCAGAATATCTGGAGAGAATGTTTGGACCAAAATGGGGTCCTTCTAAGTGTCTCCAAGTCAAACCAAAAATCATAGGTGTTCTCTAATGAGTTAGGAAGACTTTCCAAGTGGTCTTGCATCCATAAATTGAGTATTGAGTTCTAGAGAAATCTTTGAACTCAGATCATTCACTGTTTTGACTCGATGTTTTGAAGATTTTTGGAAAAAAAAAACTAGAGTTTTCTTTCTTGAGATCAAACTAAGGGGTTTTAAGAGGGGCTTTGAAATAGAGGTTTTGAAAGTATATTTTCAACATCAAATAGAGAATATGACTTCTTGGAATATCAACATCAAACTCATCATCAAGAACTCCCAATATTATTAGAGAGATTCATTTTTATTTGAACATAACTTCAAGGATACCTTGGAGGTATTGATGTTATAATCATCATCTATCAAACATGTTTTTGAGGTCAAGAGCTTCTATCCATAAGGATTCACTCACCTCAAACTTCATGTCATCATTTAGAGGATGATGAACTAGTAACTAAATAAAAAAAATCAAAAAAAAGAAATGAGGTTAGGAAGAGATGAACATAGTATGTAAACAAGAAAATAATAACAATCAATAGATGATAATCAATGTGATTTTGGACTTGTAGCTTGGTGCTTCACTCATAGATATTGACATTTGGACATGGAAGTAGCTCCCTAACTCATGAATGCTTAGAGAAATGGTGGTTGGGTGTATTGATGATGAAGTATATAGAAGGATGATGGAAGAACTTGAGTTTAGAACTCACTTTCTATAGAAAAATCAGTGGGAGAAGCTCCCTTTCTCTCTTCTAAACCTATCTCTATCTCTCTTTCTCTGTAAAACTTTCTCAAGTTTTTACACTTGGCCCCCTCTCAAAATGAAGAGCAATGGGGGATTTATATAGGCTAATTTGGGGTGGTTTTGGGGTTTTAGAAGTACTCCCATTGGTCCGAAACATTTGTGAACATAGAACTACGTCGTTTTGATTTCTAATTAATCAAAATGAACCCCCAAAAGAAATTATAAAAAAACACCATTCTGGAGGAGAGTACCGCGGCAGCACTGGGCCTGTGCTGTGGTGGCAGTTGGCCAGTACTGCGGCAGCACTACTCCTCATTCGTCCAGATAATCCCTTTTAGGCCCCAGAGCTTCTGGTATTCGCGAAAAGGCCCTATTTCGTCCAAAATTCACAGAAAATGCGTACGAACTCCAAACCGAGCTTGTGATATACCGTTGGAAAGGTATCAGAGTCTACTTTCTATATAAAATGTTTTGGAGTTAGGTCACTTTGAAAAGTTTTACAGTATTCGCGATAAAAGCTGATTTGATCGCCTTTTTCACCTTCGGAAGTTCATAATAAATTCGTTTTAAATCCAGGAATTATGTGCGATATACCATTGGAAAGCTATTGACCTTTAGTATCCATGAAAAATGTTTGAAAAATGATATGGTGCTCTTGTTTTAAAGTCAACTTTTGGTCAAACTGGTCAAACCGAGGACCTCCAGGAAGTTCTAGGAACCTCTGGGAGCTCCCAGGAGCTGACGTTTTCGTCCGATTTTATTTTAAAACTCATTTTAGTACTTTTCATATGATCCAGAATGATCTTGGAATTTTTTGGCGAATTCAGATAAATTTCGATCCAACCCTGGTCAAACCGGTCAAACCTAGGTCAAACCGGTCTATGGGGACTTTTTGGGAACTTCCAAGACTTCCGGGGGTCTCTGGGAGCTGAAGATTTCATCTGATTTTTCTTAAAAACTCATTTTATTACTTTTCTTATGACATAGCATGTTTCCAGAACTTTTGGTCTAAATCTGGGAGTTTTCGGGCTTTCAAGGGCATTTTGCTCATTCTGAGCATTTTGAGAAATAGAACTAACTTCCAGGAGTTCTTTTTTAGTCTTTTCAATCATTATGAACTACCAAGCTATGGGTCTCCTAAATCTGATAGCCGACAAAATGGGGTGTCTACAGTTTGCCCCTCTTTGGCATGAACTTGCGAGGCAACGCATGTCGCAAGCGAGTGCCAAAGCTTTTGAAGAGACAGGTCTTTTTGGAGGCTATAATAAAAGTGTTGAAAAAGATGTAATGATTGAAAACATTATGCTGGGGCCAGGGCTGGTCATGCTCTTCGTGAGCTACCTACGTAGTTCGGGGCAGGACGTAGTTCGGGGCAGGACGTAGTTCGGGGCACAAAGGAACAAATCACATATGCACATCAAGACATGCGAATGCTATGTTATGAGGATGATATGCAATGTATGGATGTGTCCTGAGTCCTATCATGTTTAGTGTTCCGATCCTAGTATGAGCTAGTACTGTGGGGTGTGTGCCACTCCAAGTGGACTTATGCCGTGCTAGCGTCTCCGACTGTGATGCAGTGGCCGACTCGGATAAAGACACAATGGTTTGGAAGACTCTGGGTCTCGGGGCAAACTTCTTAAATTCTGAGAAACGTGCTTCGCAGACAAATGTAATCGAACGTGGGGTCCCAGAGGATGACAAATAAAGATAATCGACAAAAGTCCTGGATACCAAGCGATGGATGATGAAGTTCAAGATAGCCGATTAGAGAAGGGTTTTGCGATAACCGACAAGCGAGAAAGCTCACAATAGCTGATGGGTAGGTGAGGGGCTCATAATTTTTGACAAGGGAGTGAGGAAGCTCACAATAAGGGAGAAGCTCATAATTTTTGTTTGCTGAGGAAGCTCACAATAACCGATGGGTAGGAGAGGGGGCTCACAATTTTAGACAGAGGAGTAAGGAAGCTCACGATAAGTGAAAAAGCTCATGATAAGTGAGCAAGCTCACGATTAGTGAGAAAGCTCATGAGTTTGGACAAAGGAGTGAGGAAGCTCACGATAAGTGAGAAAGCTCACGATTTTGGACGAAGGGGTGAGAAAGCTCACGATAAGTAAGAAAGCTCACGATTTTGGACGAAGGGGTGAGAAAGCTCACGATAAGTGAGAAATCTCATGATTTTGAATAAAGGATTGAGGAAGCTCATGATAAGTGAGAAAGCTCATGATTTTGGACAAAGGGGTGACAAAGTTCACGATAAGTGAGAAAGCTCACGATTTTGGACAAGGAGTGAGGAAGCTAATGATAAGTGAGAAATCTCATGATAACCAACGGACACAGAGCCTTAGATTGTGAATAGACAAAGCTTGCACTAGGAGTCGGAGTCTTTTGACTGCGAGCGGTGTTTTTCAATCGATGGCCGATTTTTATGATGACCAATCTGGAAATTTGGTTCAAGTTCTGTTGGGGATGGTATGGGACTCTCTAAGAATCTCTCTTAACTATTTTAATTCTTGACTGGGAACTAGGATTCAACTTTGATCTCTCACGGTTGATCAAATCTTGCAATGGTCGGTCTGAAAAGCCTATTCAGGCCTTTAAGATGATCGACGAACGTGGAAGCACTAATGATGGACATGGAATCCCTAAGATGATTGACGGACTTGGCAGTCCCAGATATCAAAGAGTAAACAGGGTAGTCTGAGATAACTAGTGGACGTGAAAGTCCTACCTTAATCCAAAGGGTCTACAATAAAAGATTTGCCTCAATTTAGAGGGCTGACAACGAAGGTTTTGCCTCAATTTAGAGGGCTGATGACGACAGATTTGCCTCAATCTAGAGGGCTGATAACGAAGGATTTGCCTCAAATTAGAGGGCTGACACCGAAGCATTTGCCTCAATCTAGAAGATGCTCAATTTAGAATAAAAGATGCTCTATTTCAAAATTTTCAAAACAACTTGGTGACTTGAAAACTTGCCCTTGGTGTGAAGGGATAGTGTTAGGCAAACGGAGTTTGCCCCTAGTTTGAGGTGTACAAAGTGGAATATATAGGCAAACGAGGTGGGTGACCGAAGTTTGCCCCTAGTTTGGAATGATGGTTTATTGGAGATTTTGGGCAAACGAGGTAGGTGACCGAAGTTTGCCCCTTGTATGAAGGGTAGATAGTAAAATTCAGGCAAACGAGGCGGGTAGCCAAAGTTTTCCCCTAGTGTGGAAGGTGATTTTCTGGCTTAAGGCAAGGACCGTGACTTTAATCTCTCAAATGCTCATAACTTTTGCCTAGGCACTAGTGAGGTGACCTAGCGAGCTCTTTTCTCTCTTTTGTTATTGCTCACTTTGGATTTAGCTCTAATTTTTGCCTAGGGGTCCTTTCGGATTTTTAACCTAGCAAGCCATCATTCTTTTCTTTTTGAAAGTCTACCTACGTAATCCCGAGTGGGGATCAGGTCCAACGTAGTTTGGGCCAGGACCTTGAACGAAGGAGGGGTGATTTTTAGGTAGGTAGGATGACCGAACCGATGCGGTTGCCTACGAATCCCCGAGCGGGAAACAGGTCGAGCGTAGTTCAAGGCAAGGCTTGAAGAAAGTTGGATTATTTTTAGGTAGGTGGGATGACCGAACTGATGCGGTTGCCTACGTATCCCCGAGTGGGAATCTAGTCGAGCGTAGTTCAAGGCAATGTCTTGAAAGAAATTGGTTTGATTATGATGATGTCGACCGAACCGATGCGGTTGCCTACGTATCCCTAAGTAGGAATCAGGTTAAGCGTAGTTCTATGCAAGGCCTTAAAAAAGAGGGGGGGTTGATTATGATGGTGTCGACCGAACCAATGCGGTTGCCTACGTATCCCCGAGTGGGAATCAGGTCGAGCGTAGTTCAAGGCATGGTCTTGAAAGAAATTGGTTTGATTATGATGATGTCGACCGAACCGATGCAGTTGCCTACGTATCCCCTGAGCGGGAATCAGGTCGAGCATAGCTCAGGGCAAGGCTTGAAGAAATTGGTTGAGGGTTTTTCAAACCAATCGTCAAAGAAGTTTAAACTTAGCTCACTTGTGGTAGCCTTGAATCAAAGGATTCAGCTTCGATCTCCCTTTCTTTTCTTTTCTTTTCTTTCTGAGGATTGATCCTTTTCACTTTTGCCTAGCCAGTCAATTTTACTTTTCATGTAGTTGATTCTTGTGAGATCTTTTGATAACAATTTTAGAATTCCATAATGTGCATATCGGTTCTCGGAATTTATTTGTGGTCGTTTAGAGCCTTTTGAAACGTGATCTAGGCATGTTCTCATGATGTACCTTGAAGTGTACAATTCTCTGTATCACCAAAATTTTCTTCCTTTCATTTTGTCCATCATTTTGACTGGCTAAGGTTAGATCTTGGAAATCAACACCTTTTTCAGCTCTAACTTTTGCCTAGGTGCCCTTTCGGGTTTTCAACCTAGCGAACTTTTCTTTTTCTTTCTTTTTCTCTTTTTTTTTCTTTTTATTGTTTTGTTTTGTTTTTGTTTTGAAAGGGGAGAAGAAACTCATTGAAAGTGTTTGGCTACCATCAAGGACTAAGTCTGCACTGCTTTCAACAGACAGATTGTATGGCTCCCCATTGGATTGGGCTCAAGGCTTTGAAATGGTGGAAAAAGGGTGTTGGGCAAGCCCTAAGTCAGTTTCAAACATGTCTTTTCAAGATTGAGGCAAGAACATCTTTAAATTCTTAAAGTAAAACTATTCAATTCTCAGCTCTTCATTGGTGTCAGCGAGAAATTGACTTTAACCTTTTAGGATTCTATTTTGTTTTGTTGCAGAAAAAATATTAGCAGAGCAATATCCATGGTAATTTGAAAAGTGACATTTCAGTTCGATGATTCATTCATTGATGACTAGACACATCAAATTAGATAAAAATGAGATTTCATTCCATCAAAAGAAGAAGTATTACATTACTAGACACAGACTCATAACAACTTGAAGACTGACAGACTCGACAACAAGACTAAACTTGAAATAGATTCAAAACATAGGACAAACTCGACTAGACTCGGCTTGGTCTCAATTGGGGTGTCACGGTGACTCACTTATTCTTTTTTCTAAAGAGCATCCTCATTTGTTTTGCTAGCAAAAGTCCCAAACACCATCGCTTCACCGGCACAGGTTCAACATTCATGGGTATCAGCAAAAGGGATCATTTGAACAGGTGAGCCAGGGGCTTTAGGTTCGATGAAGCTGACATTTCAGTTGACATAGGATTGGATTGGTGAAGGCTCGATGATTTTCAGATCGATGAGGACTTGGATATCATGGCGAAGGCGCATGTAGCTGTCGGGGTCATGACCTGGGCCTTGGTGCTAGGCACAACATTTGGACAGGTTACAGTTAGGCGAAGGGATACCAGCACGAGGCCGAAGAAGTTAGATATGCCCCTTTGTGATAAGGTTATCAAGGATAACGGACAACGGCATACCCAGGTTGGTAAAGGTTCTTGGGTTGCGGGCTTTATTAAACTTTGAGTTCAAGTAGGTCCTTGGAATGGCTCTTGTGTTTGGATATGAAATAGGATTACCCCCACCCAGGTAAGGGTGTGGACTTGGACATGAGTAAGGATTCGGATGTGGAAATGGGCTTGGATAGACAGCGTTGGACAACCCATACTTCCTTTTATTGATGCTCTGCACCATCTTCTCGAATCGGCTTATCCTTAAACTTAGATGTTCAACAGTGGTTTATAGTTTGTTCACTTTCCCTTCGAGAGCTTGGTAGGCCATTAGTGGGTTTATGATAGTCTGAGCTAGCTCACGATCACGACAATGAATTCGGGGAGGTACAATGGTGTCCTATCCAGTATTTGGTGTGCCATCAGATAAGAGAAAAACTAATCCTGAAGAGCTTTTTATCCCACTCAGCTTGGGATAAGTCCAACCCATGGGGGGTGGTATTAGGGTGGATAAGTGTGAGTGGGACATGAGATGGGATAAAAAAAATGAAGATCTAGAGAAGAAACGACTATAGAGACGAACTGGGGGAGATCATGCCCAGCCCAACTCGTCTGCCTTCGCCCCCTACCTCCAGCCTTCTCCTCCTCCTCCTCCTCCAGCCTTCTCCTCCCCCGTCTCCAATCCGATAAGCTCTCTCTCATCCCCAGATCTGGAATGTGTGACAACATAAAGCAATCAAGAAAACTGACTTAGATTCTTTCAAATTTGAGTAAGATTTTCTAAAGATTTAAGTATATTTCTTTCAGATCTTAATTTTTTTTTCGAGGAAGGGGGGGGGGGGTGTTTAGGGAAATGTGTGCGCTCTCTCTCTCTCTCTCTCTCTCTTCTTTTCTGTTCTTTCTTTCAGATCTATTGTGCTTTATTTTTATTTTTTATTTTTGTTTTCTGATACATATCTCTATATATACTTGCTTATGTACATAAAATTTTGTTGCAAATAGCACAAACTTAACAAAAAATATCATCAACAGTCAAGAAAACAGTGTATGGAATGGTGGGTTTCCAAAAAAAAAAAAGACACTTCTTCTTTCTTTTATTGCTGTTTCTTTCTTTCTTTCTTTCTATTTTTTTTTTCAGATCTATCTCTTTGTTTTTTTTTTGGGTCCATTTTCATTTATCCGACAATTTTATCTAGATAGTACCAAATGTTGGGTTTGTGATGTCTGATCCACTCCGATACCGGGGGTTGGGGGGCGGGCCAAGGGTATTACAGTAATTTTTAGTGTAACCCTAGTGGGATACATTATCCCTTCTATGTGCAGCCGCAGTGTGTTGAGTGTTGTTGTTGAGAGAGAAAACTTGTAATCCTTCTGATCTTTGAATATAGTGAACTGGCGTGAAAGGCTGTGGACGTAGGCAATTTGGTCGAACCACAGGGTATATCTTGTGTTGTGGTTTGTTTGTTTCTTGTTTTATGTGTGCGTTTGTAGTGTGTTACAGGTCATATTTGCAAAACCAAACACAGGATAAGGATATAAAACACCTTATCTGACAGTTTTATCTAGCACATTCCAAACACAAGATGTCACAAACCATCCCTCTATGCGTGGAAACTGGATACATGGCATACCACCAAGGCTCATCCAAAATTCAATTAAAGTAAATAGCAGCGGAAAACGTAAGTGAAAACCATGAAATTCAGAGTTATAAAAAGTTTTGCGCATTTGAAAACACTTAAAGAAACCTCCTGTTTGCAAACAGCAATCCAGTCGGCTGGAAATGTAAGATACAGAGAGCCTAAAACTCAACAGCCAAATCCAGTCGACTGTGTTGGGAGACCTAGACGACTGTGGTGCCAAATTCTCAATTGACTGATTTTTCCCATCGACTAAAACAGAAATTCCCATTTTTGAAAATACAATCCAGTAGACTGTGGTTTTCACCCAGTCAACTATTTCTTACATAGAACTAAAAATAACATTTAACCCAATAATCTCGTCGACTGTGTCGGGGCCTAGTCGACTACTTTTCACTATATAGGGCAATAGCTGGTTCAAAACAAGCCTCCAATCGATTGTCCCCAAATCAGTCGACTGGTTATCTCAGTTTACTGAGCATACTACAGGTTATCAACTATGGTTGCCCATGCAAACTCAAATCCAACACATTCTCAACTATATATCAACGATTTCAGACATAATTATAGAAATTTTACTATTGGTTACAACACAAAATCTATTCCAAGATTCTAAACCAAAAATGTGGTTTTAACTTCTCAAAGGTAGTATTACAACATTTGGAAAGAAAAACAAAAAACATGTTCAAGGTTAGTCTCGTTGTCCCATCGGCCTCACTCTTCGCATTTCTTCTTTCCTTTCTTCTTATCACCTGTAATGGAGTAAAGCTCCACTACTCAACTATATACTGAGTGCACAAATTCTAACATATGCATATATGATAAAACATGCTTTAAACTCATAATCACATCAAATATAGTCTCTATGGGGAAAAATACGCATTTATCCGATAACAGAAAATTCAACTCTTAAACCACAATGTCAATGGCTAGTCCAAGTCTACAACCATCACATCCCAAGTGCCCTGGCAAGTCCAAGTCTTAAACCATGCACAGTAGACATCGCTACTAATTTTTTAAACATCGAGAAGCTTACTCCGACATGAAATTGTATAAAACTCCCCTTTGACCCACATAATCAATTAAAGTGCTCGTATCAAAGTAGACATGCTTTTCATATTTAAGCGCGTGCATAATTAACGGGCCTACTATTAACACATGAACTTTTCCCGGATCACAATTTCGTCGTCGAAAAGCAGAACATGTACAATTCCTATATAACATAGGCTAGAATTTCATACCTCGTGCTAAAGCTCTATAACTTTGAGGGAAGTACTAAAGCACTGATTAAACGTCGGATCTCCGATTTCAGATGATTCCTGCATGTTTTACTGGGTTTTTTTCAAAATTCTTGAATTAATATTTTCATAAAAAGTTGCCAACGACGCCCAAGAGGTATCAAAACGACGTAGATCTTACATCAAGGAGTTTAAATACGAAGTCTGGTTGAAAACTAAAGGACGAACGGTCGTCGATCGGCGTCGCAAAGCTCGTGGGAATAATCTCCTCTCTCTCTAAGATATTTGTTTTGGAAGTTATGAACCAAAATCTCTCATGTTTTCTATTTATAGCCACGACTCTCGAAAATTATGTTTACCTTCCCACGAGTTCTTAAAAATTCTAATTATCTCCCGAAATGTCTTAAACGTCTAATTCATTGATTCACGAGTGAAAATGTATAAATTACAAAACTTTTCACTTAAGTTCCGTTTGGGTCCAAAATCATGTTCCAAAACTAATTTCCGTGGAATTTCTAGATAACCTACTTTTTATGCAACGCATCACTTATGTTCTCCCCACAGTATTCAAAATGAACTAAACAAGAACAACATTATCAGAAATTATACAAAACAGGTATAATTACTATTCACATACACTAGATATTTCAAATAACATTTAAATCAAATAAATGCAATTTAAATCACATGAATGCCTCAATGATTGTTGAATCACTATGTCCTCACGACACTCATCGTTGACTCACAGTCAACTTCATCTCAATTATTAATCAACATTAATAATTCCAGAATTCAAATATACAGTTTAAAACAAATGATTTTCCCCAGGATGGGTGTGACACAAGATAGTATAACAGTGTATCCGACAGGATTACTAATGCAGTCCGATCCTACCTTATCCTATCCAAATTCGACAGTTTATCAAGCCTGCCAAACGAGGCCCAAGAGTTTTACTCTATTGATTAAAACTCAAAAAGATATTTCTATATATATATATATATATATAAGTCACCTAAAACATTATTGAAAAATATTCGTATGCATACATAATTGTTGACTCGTCTTATCAACCTTAGTTTTAAGCCATTATTTTCTTTATCAACCTTCAACTTTAGAAAGGTGAAAATTTGAACTTTAGTTCATCTTTTGTTTTAGCCTCCACGGGTAGGTTAGGTATTTAGCAATATTTCTATATCATTTTTCTTGCTCTAACCAAATGGTGGGTTCTAAATCCAACTTGAATTCCACTAGTGAACTAAACACGCAACACTGATATAATCAAGCGGAAAATCCTGGATGATGAAAAGTGTAATCTCTGTGGTTTTGATTCTGAAATGGTGTCCCATGCTTTAATCTCATGCCAAAAAGCTAAGGAGGTTTGGAGGGGGACTCTCCCTCGGAGTGTGTGGCTTGTGGGGCAGGATCTCTGATTTGTGGATTGGGTGGAATTTGTTCTCCTTCATGAAAAGGTTAATGTCATTTATTTTTTTGGTTGGGGCTTGGCATATCTAGTGTGCTAGAAATAAATGGGTGATGGAGGGGACTCGCTCTGATCCGGTGGGGGCTTTTCTCTCCATCTCTTCATTTTTTCGAGAGATTCATGATGCCTAGACTATTGTGGCTCGGCTGGGTGTGGGCTTGAGCATGTTGATCGGCCAGATGTAAGACTAAGATGGTTGGCTCTGCCGCTTGGTTTGTTGAAGCTTAATGTGGATGCTGGAGTTTTTGCGGATGTGCCTGCTATGGGTGTGGAGGAAGTACTCCAGGATGAAATTGGGAATGCTTAAATTATGGGCTATGTTGGATTGGATTGCAGGAGTTGTTGATCCTCTAACAGCAGATGCCATGGCGGCTCTTCAGGCAGTGAGAGAGGTCGTACAACTCGATTTCAGGGATTATATGCTTGAGTTGGATTCTTCTATAGTTGTGAAGGGGCTTTGTGATTCAGAGTTGGATATGGCACCTTATGGCCATATTTTGATGCCACACATGATCGTCTGCAGGGTTTGACTGTCTCCTCTGTTGTTCATGTTAGGCGTCGCTCATGTCCTTGCTAAATGGGTCAAGTTGTTGAGAGGTCTTAAGGTTTGGATGGGAGAGTTTCCTCCTTTTTTCAATGTACTTTTATTCGCTGTTTTTTTTAATAAAAGTTCATCTTTTTTATTAAAAAAAATGTGTAACGAATCCTGATAATCAAAATTCATGTAAATAATACGTAAACCAAACGGGCCCTAAGTAATGCATTTAAAAGTAGAGGATCAACATAGAATTTAGGAAAACCAATAAAGAATATTCTTTGAGTCTTATTTAAATTTAATTCGAAACCATCATTTCCATTCCTAATAAAATGGCACAGAGTGTAGAGTATCTTGCCACAGTGAAAGAAAGTGATCTGGACTTCATGGGATCTAGGTGCATTAATGGAGATTTATAATAAAGAAAAATGAATTCAATATAGATGAGTTTAAAAATCTCGCTCTAATTACTTAATTCATACAAAATTATAAATTTGAATTAAATTGATGAAACACAAGACATACTGATTTGTCAAACACAGATTTTTTTATTTTTTATTTAAAAATAAAATCTGTCAAACACAGATTAATTTTACTTTATAGATCTAGAAGTAATTCCCAATTTGACATAATATGGTTTCTTAGAAGTGTATATTGTATTTATCAATAAGAACAACAAATGCTTCACTAACCAGAAGTCATCAATATATTGGAAGGTTATCTTTTTAGGACAGCACTTAGGTGTTTTTCACTCAGTGCTTTTTGTGTGCTGTAGCACTTGGGTGCTTTTTACTCGGTGACACAAAAAGCATCGAGTAAAAAGCACCCAAGTGCTAGCCATCTTTTTATATTCTTCTCCAAAAAACACTTGTTCCAAAATTTGTAAAAATTGTTGTGTAGAAGACTTTGAGGTATCTCATTTTCCATGCAAGTGAAGGAAACTTTTGGTTTCTCTAGGAAAAAATAGTTTTTATAATATATAGCATATATGTTTACATTTACTTCATGTCTTCATTAACCATGGTTTGGCCTCTACGACAATGAAAAATCAACACTAATCTCAGTCAGTGAATGTTCTAAAAAAATTTATGGCTTTCTATTCTTATGATTACAATTATTTTCGATTAATTTCTTCCTTTGAACAACGTTTCCATGTTTATCATTCTTTTCATTTTTTTTTTAATTCCGGGTAATAGCGTAGTTTTCCACTTAATGGTCACTCTGAAATCTCAGTTTATTAAGGTGCTAATATATATATATATATATATATTTGTCCTACACATGATCATAAAATTAGATCATTTATGACTTTAATTTATATCTGTGTTTGATGATGTTGGTACATATGCAGGTAAATATAGTAATAAATAATGGAGAAAGTGGGGTCTAGGAGGCAATGGAGTTTGCTAATAATGTTAGTCAAGTTCTTGATCATGGATTCTAGGCATCTTCATGGGTGAGTAAACTAATTGTTTGTAATATATATATATATGAATGTTTTCCTTCACTTGTACTAATGCTCTCCATTAAAAAAATCTTTATAGTTTCATATATAGATTTTGATATGATAATCAACTAAGGCAGGGATTAATTTTGTAATAGATCTAGTAAAAGTACAACAAAAATGCACTGATAATTTTCGAAGAGGAAGGGCTATATGTTGAATGATTCGGACATTTATTTTGAAATCATAGCAACAATGAAGCTGTTGGGAAAGTAAAGAATTGATTCGTCGTTTATAAATGAACTTGTTTTACAAATGTAGGTGTATATATGACGAGTGCCAATATCTTATATAGGAGTCTTTGTCTAGTATAATAACTCTTTTGAAACTAATTCTTTGTCGAACCAGCATTAATATGATTCTGATCACAAAACCAGATAAAAAGTAACACCTGAATTGAATCCGGCCTAATTTTACACTTTAGTCCATTGTAAAAGTACTTTATTATCTCATTTCATCGGGCAACCATTAGACCAACTATGGTTTATGAGATCGAGAGTTGGGCAAAGAAATTAATAGTAAAATATTTTGTACATAAGTGTAGTAAAAATGCATATAGACGTGGTAAAACTAGAAAAATAGAATTAGAAATGACTATATTCGTGAAAGAATAAAAGTGGCACAAATTCTAGATAAAACACGAGACTATAGATTTAAGATAGTTTAAACATGTATAAAGAAGACCAACTACACCAGTTAGGACAATTGATAAGATACGCATTAAAAGAAACACTTTTAAGTAAGGGAAGACAAAAATTTTACATTAGTAAAGATAATAAAGAAAGACTCGATAATGTGGAGGTTAAATAAGACAATAGTCATTGATTGAGCAGAATGGAGAAAAAAAATTCACATAGTCGACCTCAAATAAATAGGGACAAACACTTTTTTTTTTGGCTTAGAACTTGGGACTTAACATGAGTGCATGTATTTTTCTTCTGAGTGATACTATATTTCCCAAATTTAAATATCCGAAATACTATAGAAGTAATACCACATGTAGTGATTATTTGTGATACCACGCGCATTTGGTACTTTTGTCCAAACATGTAGGAGCCAAATTTAAAAATTTTATTTAGAAATTATAGCATTACTATTTTATATCTTTATTTTAGGAATTAGCAGTACTTCCCCCTATGTAGAGTAGCATATTCCTCAATATATAATGAAATAAATTAATCCACACACAAGTCAAATGTCAGTACACGTGAGACTATTTAAGCTAGACATGCCATTATGAAAATTACTTATAAGTCCTTGCTCTATACCAAAGTTAAGTGCAGGTCAGGTATCGCTCATCACTGAAGTAGATAATAGCACAATTTGATTAAGAACTAAATTCTAAGCAAAAAAAAAAAGATTAAGAACTGAATAATTGATATCTCACTATTTCTGATATGTACATAATAGTATATATATACACACTAAGATGTATAAATTGATATCTCTTTGTATATGACGTTGCAGAAGGATGTCTGGGACCAGTCAAAAGTGGTTGTCACCTCCTGAAGGACCTGAACTCCATTTGCATATACAGGATAACCAAGTAAAACTGTATTTGGAAATAAATTTATTTTTGTTTATCTGTATAGAAATGTCAAATAGTTCTATGCTTAAATTATTTAATTACTTCAATTCACAAAAATCATTTTAGACCAGATTTTGGAAGAGTTACCACTTACCATTTTGGTGCTTATTGTTTTCTCATAGATGCATGAAGTCAGCCTCACTACCACCAAAATTAAGCATTCAGTGAAGTTCTAAATTTTACCTGTTTTTAGCTAGTGTTTAGAGAAGAAACTAGACTCATCAAATTCTATCGTAAAAATATTGTTCTTTTCCAAAATAAAATCAAACTCTTCAGGGTCAAGTTAGAAGACTCCAAAAATGAAAGAAATTACCTCTTTTGACAATCATATATGTTTGATGCAGCTTAATATGATTTGAGTATTTTGTGAATCCTACAGTAATGAAAAATCACGGCGGCCCGCAATCTCATGATATAACAGTTGTTAAAATTATAATCCCACATCGGGAATTAAAGCCTTGCTACTCTATATAAGATCATGAGGCTACTCTACCCATTGCCAATTGGTTTTGGGTTGGATGCTCCAATTCAACAACAATCATATGGAATATTTTCTCCAAAATATGATAGTAAAAACACTACATCAGCTAAAATATGTGTGCGCTTCAGTATTTTATGTTGTACGTTGGGTTTTTTTTTTTCTTTTTTTTCCTTTAAAATTTTAAATTCTTCCAAGCAAATATTGGTTATCTCTTTCAGGTGGTGATGGATAATGGGCTGCTCAATGTAACTTTGTCTACCCCGGAGGGAATGGTGACTGGAATACAATACAATGGGATTGACAATTTACTTGAAACAATCAATGAACACAATTGTGGAGGGTAATCTACACTTTACTAATTGCCAAAATTTCCTTGTCTATAAGATTTGACAATCAATGGAAGGCCAAAAGACATCTTTTGTTCAAACTTGGGGCTCTTAATATTTACTCATTCCCACAATGTATCAAAATCATATAATAAGTCGTTTGTATATGCTACACTTTGATGCAATATCTTTGAGGCTCTATTTTGGTTTGTGGATTTAACAGAAAGGAAAGAGAAAAACCATGACGGAAAATGATTTTACAATGAGAAAAATAGGAAGGACAAATATAAAACTAAAAGTTTTGAATTTTACCATTGAATCAATCGTCTTTTCTCGACTTCCTACTATTTACTCCCTCCATCCCATTTTATGCGTCCATCTTTGGGATATATACCAACTTTTTAAGGGAACATAATCATTGCTTGAAATAAATGCAATTGTTCCAAAATTACCCATACTTAATTTTTGTTCCCTTTTACAATTTGTTGGGCATTTTCAAAATCAATAAGGATAAGATTGGAAAGTAGCTACAAAATTATCATAATGGACATTAGTTTTGGGACATCCAAGAAAAGGAAAGATGGACGCATAAAATGGGACGGACGGAGTATAAAATTTTTATAATTCTTAGTTAAAAAACCTTTTGCATTCTTTATTTTTTCTCCGAAATTTAATTTTGGGCCCTTTAAATTTAATTGTTTCACTTAAGGCCTTCAAACCGATTTCAGTTCCTTTAGTAGTCATATTTGTCCTCGGAATGTTATTTAGCCTACTTTTTAGCATAAAAATTCGCATCGATTTAAGCATGAAGGAAATGGTTTCCTTCACTGATTTCCTTCTATTTTATTTTTTCTTCTCTAAATCTGCAAACTAAACAGAGCATAAATATTTTGGGGATCACATAACAAGTTTCTGTAAGCAATTAATTTTAATAGTTCCAATTTCGGTGAACACTGCTCATTGTATGATTGGCCTAAACAACTGCAGGTATTGGGATGTTGTTTGGAATGAGCCAGGATATCCTAGTAACGTTGACAAGTATATTTCTATGCCATGAAGCAACAACTTATATTTGAGCTTCTTTTATGTGATTTATACACACTTATATATATATATATATATATATGATCTGTATGTGATTATTTGCAGATTAGCAGGGACCATTTTTAAGGTTATAGTGGAGAATGAAAATCAGATAGAGATTTCATTTACCAAAAGTTGGAATGTTGGAGTTCCTTTAAATGTTGACAAAAGGTAATCAATGTAATGTTTAACATTGTGAAAACAACAAAACCTAAGTTCATTAATTTCTTAGTGGCCATTTGGGAAGGCAAAGACTCCGTCCTGTACTCATAAGTGAACCGGTATATATAGTAAATTCAAATTTTTTTGATGGACGTGCATTTCTGGCACAAAATCCTATTCCCAGTCTAACATATCTTCTAAAATTGGTTCTTTGTAAAAATAACACAATTTTGGTTCTCAATAAAATCAGATAGAAAGTGAGTCCAAAACTCAACTAAATCATATTTTTAAGCATTTTCAATTTTAAGCATTTTCAAATAGGCCGGTGTCCTTTTTTTCTACTTATTAGGTTTATAATGCTACGAGGCACACCCGGGGTTTATTCGTACGCAATATTCGACCGCTTAGAGGGGTGGCCAGATCTCACTGTTGATCAAGTGAGGATTGTATTCAAGCTTCAAGAGAACAGGTAATATCTGTGACTATTCATCTGACTATATTTTTAATTTGTGAATTAAGGACAAGCTAGTTTACGACCTCCTGCCACTCTTGAAACAAGTTAAGAAATTGGTTGATCGAATGCACACATCGAATGCACACATTTCATATGATGTGTACTAATTTATATATATATATATACTAGTGGAACCCGGTCTGCACGTTGCGCGAAAAATTTAATTGTGTCGTTTCGTGTGATTAAGCGGTTGTTAAAAGTGTATAATAAGACGTTAAAACAGTTAAACAGGAAATTATAAATATAGCTATTTGATCTAAAACTCTTCCTATGTAAGAAGTTGATAATTCTAACTATCATGTAAATGAGTAGTAAAGGTACCTAATAAAGCACCACTAAAAATATATGACACAAGTATGACATTTCCTCTAAAAAAAAAAAAGGACATGAATGCATTTGTAGACTTTAATTGATATTCGAATACAATCTATAAATCCTAATTGAGGGAAGAAGTTGACCGAAATGGAAATATTAGTGACCAATTCATAATAGCCATTAAAATAGCCACCTTATTTGACATTTTAAATATCCCAGAACTTAAATTTTAGAGAAGAAGTTGACCAAAATGTGAATATTAGTGACCAATTTCTAAATAACCACTAAAATAGCCACTTTTTTTACTTTTTAGAAGTGAATAATAAATATCCCAAAAACTTGGTGACCCAAATGTAATTACACATATTACAATATATGAATCCTAAATTTGAGAGAAGAAGTTGACTAAATTGTAAATATTAGTGACCAATTCCTAAATAACCACTAAAATAGCCAATTTTTTTACTTTTTTGAAGTGAATAATAAATATTTCAAAATTATTGATCCAAATGTAATTAGACACAAGATTGTTGATTGAAACCTCATTTGAGAGAAGAAGTTGACCAAATTGTAAATATTAGTGATCAATTCCTAAATAGCCATTTTTGTTGACTTTTTTTTTAAGTGAATAATAAATATCCCAAAATTGTTAACCCAAATGTAATTAGACATAAGATTGTTGATTGAAATCTCATTATTATATTAAAATAAATTTCAAAAGTAACTTGAATGTCATTTATCTAAAATGACAAATTTACCCTCACACAAATCAGTATATCCTTACGACGTATAGATAGATGTATGAGTCACTAAAATAGGCTAAATAGCCAGTTTCGTTGACTTTTTTTTTAAGTGAATAATAAATATCCCAAAAATTGTTAATCCAAATATAATTAGAAATAAGATTGTTGATTGAAACCTCATTATTATATTAAAATAAATTTCAAAAGCTAACTTGAATGTCATTATTTGTCTAAAGTGACAAATTTAACCTCACACAAATCAATATATCTTTACGACGTATAGATTGATGTATGAGTAATTATGGTGTAGTGAATGACAAAAGAGGAAGTTCATATTTTTTGACATGCTAACTTATTCGCTCCTATAGTATAGTAGATATATATATATATATACATGATACATCTCATTATTCCTTAGAGGTTGTCGAGGGCCAAGAAAAAGGAGGGTTGGAGTGGGCTATAGGCTATACCCCCACTCCAAAAAAAAAAGAAAAAAATTGGATTTTTTTTGGGTACCATATGTGTTATTTTAGCCTAAATGTAGTCTAGCCTACCACAAAATTATGAATTTTTCAAGTACATGTGATATTTTAGCCCAAATATAGTCTAACCCACTCCAATTAAGTGTTCCAAACCCAATTATGACATCGTACATTGTTGATAGAGTAATATTTAGGTGACAAACACTTTTTACAAATACACTCTATCTCTCTCTTAGATGGTACTATGGGGTCCAGATAATTTCAGTGAACCCCGCAGTGCCACCCAGGAGAGATAGAGCGTGTTTGTAAATAGTGTTTGTTACCCTAGCATTGTTGTTGTTGATAAATAGACCCCAAAATGTATAAAGGATAATATTTGGGATACAAACAAATCTCACTACCACTTACACCCACAGTACTCTATCTCTCTCCTGGGTGGCACTGTGGCATCCAGATAATTTCAGTGGACCTCACAGTGCCACCTAAGAGAGATATAGAGTGTGGGTATAATTGTTAGTGAGATTTGTTTGTGCCCCTAGCATTGTTGATGTGTAAATATAATCTCAAAAGATAAGATTGTTCTTGAATAGACTCAATTCGACATCATATCTCATTATCAAATATGTATAAATAAGCCCCATACGTATATATTTTTTTTCGGAAGCACTACCCCTGAACCCCTATATAGTTTCCATAACCTCCCCAAAACAAAATCATAGCTCCACCCTTGGAAGTTGTAAAATAAAAAATGCAGAGAAGGCCACCCCTATATTTGTGATATATTGTCCGCTTATAAAAGGAAATAGAATAAGGTCATTATAGCCTTAAAGACAGTGACAATGCAAACCACACCCCCCCCCCCCCCCCCCCCCCCCCCCATTTTTTTTTTTTGTTAATGGAGGAGAGGATGAGGTTAAAATCTAAAATCTATATATTAGAGGAGACTTATAAATGCCAAATTCTTTGTCACTTGAGCTGTGCCAACCTATTGTTCTCCTCTCAATGTCTTAATTTTCTGATTCTTCTCCCTCTTTCCACAATATTTTTCTAACATGCTATAATCGATAGTTTTTTTGGAGCGTCATAATAGCATACCATAATCGGTTTTTTTTTTCCTAACATTGTACATTTGATTATTAGGTTTCACTATATGGCTGTTTCAGACGAGAGGCAAAGGATCATGCCAATGCCAGAGGATCGAGAAACTGGTGAAGTGCTGGACTATCCAGAAGCTGTTCTCTTGACAAACCCCATCAATCCATTGCTCAAAGGGCAGGCAAGCATCTCCAATCTTACGAGTATTTTTGTAATTTATATAATATTGCTACATATGTAAATGTACGAACTCCTTCTAATGAGAGTGTTGGCCCAAAAATGGAAACCTTAGAGGGGGGGTGAATAAGGTTTTAGCAGAAATTAACCTTTTGAAAACTTAATTGCAAATTAAACACAATCACAAGCAATTATGTAAAGAGATAAGGGAAGAGATAACTTGCAAACCGATTTTTCAAGTGGTTCGGCAATCGCACCCCGCGGCCTACGTCCACCCCTCAAGAACACCTCTTGAGGATTCCTTTAATCCCGGAGCACTTACGGGTGTGCACCAAACCGTTACAAGAGCCTTCAATCTCTCCCAAAGAAGAACACCTCTTCTTTGCACACAAGGGTTACTAACCCTCACTCTTTACAATTGATTTGAATACAAATTGAAACTCTCTCTCTCTAGAGTGGATAATACAATTTGAAGCTCACACAATAACTCCTTAGTGAGTAGATAATACAAATAAAAGCTCACTACAATTTGCTCTCTCAAGAATTACAATTGAAATCTAGAGCAAATTGATTTTTCACTCAAACTAGGGCTCAAATAATAATGTTTAAAGATCAAAGAGATGAGTGATCAATACTATGTTTTTCAATCAAAATCTCAACCCCAAATAGCTTGGGAAAACATGTATTTATAGGTCTTGGAAGATTATAGCCGTTGGTGGCACATTTGGTAATTAAAAGCCTCTTAAAAAACTAGCCGTTATTGCTTTTCAGGTCGATTCAGTCGACTGGACCTTGAAGCAGTCGACTGGTCCTTAAAGCAGTCGACTGGAACGTGTTTACAGAGGGTCCTGATAGCATTCTGCTCAGTTCAGTCGACTGCATCGGGCCCTCAGTCGACTGCCCTTCCCAGTTTGACAGTCTGACACATCTTTACTAAAACGGCCATAACTCCCTCTACAAAACTCAGATTTTCGATCCGTTTGATGTTTTGGAAACTAGATTCAAATACCTTTCCAACTATATAAAATTCAACATCTAATTATTTTCCATTTGGTTGGGGCATTGATTTAAAGATGACCCATTTAAAATTTGTTTCCAAAACTTTAACTTTTAGAGTTTGTTTGAGCCCCTAAGAGTGTGAGATCAAGATGCCTTACATTGATGGTCCTAGACTTCAATCAAGGATGAAATATCTTCAAGTATTCAAGCTTGATCCTTGTTGAACTCCTTGTAATCTTGATCTACATCAATTAAATCTCATGCACACAAAGATGTTAAAACATTGATACAAAATTAATACATGAGATTATATATGAGCATGAAAATGACTATGATAATAACAAGAAATGAATCAATATGAATCATGTAATTATCATAGCATATTTGACATCATCAAAACATAATTAAATATGCCTTAATATACCTTAAGGCTAACAATCTCCCCCTTTTTGATGATGGCAAACAACCAATGAAAGATATGCCAATATAAGCATAATTTGGTCATTTTCAAATTATCATTCATAATGGATATCAAATGTTGAAGAACATGAATGATAACTACTCAATTACTTCTCCCCAATACTTCTCATATTTCTCCCCCTTTGACATTATCAAAAAGATTTGGGGATAAAACATAAAGCTCCCCCTCACAATAGGCATACAAATCAAAAGGCCAAAAAGATACCAAAAATAAACAAATATAACCACATGTGAGCAAATGAATACATGAAAGTGCTCCCCCTAAGCATGTGCAATGATAAAAGATACCAAAAGATATGAAAAGAGAGCATAATCTCTCAAAAGATACCAATAATAAAATTGGAGAACTCAAAATCAGTGAAAAACAAATATTCAGTTGGGTCAGTCGACGCCACAGTCGACGGAAGTGGGCAGGGATTAAGTTGTGCAAAAACAGTCGACGCCTCAATCGACTTAACAATGCAAAATTAAAAAATTTAAAGCATCACAGCTAAATCAGTCGACTGTGTCGGGGTACCAGTCGACTGCTTTGTTCAGCAGTACATAAAAATGACAGTTTAGCAGCAAAAGCATATCATCATTTTTCAACTAAGCAAAAAAGTATGCAAATCAAAACAAATTAATCTATCCTACTCCTACTAGGCTTAAGGTAAGAGATTTAACCATTGTCCAAGTGCCTCTTGGATGCAACATTTGCCGAGGTAGTAGGAAAGGCCCTTTCCATTGTCATGAGGCAAAGATTGACAATTTCTTCACCATTTGAGTCGTCGTCCGATGATTCGCTCTCGGAACTACTATTAGTGGCCTTGATTGTCTTCTTTTTGTGTTTTTCCTCCTTGGATGACTTCTTTCCCGATTTTTCTTTCTTTAGAAACTTTGCAAATTTTCGGGTGATCTTCGTCATTTCCTCATCCCCATCACTTTCAACATCTTTCATCTTTTTCTTTGAGCTTGAGGATTTTAAAGCCATGTCTCTCCTTTTGGCCTCTTTCACTTCCAATTTCTTGTCTTCACTTTCGAAGACGGCCAATTCCATTTCATGAGTTATAAGAGAACCCATGAGTTGTTCCAAGGAGAGTGTTGAAAGCTCCTTTGCTTCACGAACCGCCGTGACCTTTGGTTGCCAATCCTTTGGTAAAGACCTAAGCACTTTCTCAATCATTTCTTCATTAGTATAAACTTTACCAAGGTTTTTCAAGTTATTAATAAGAATGGTAAAACGAGAAAACATATCTCCAATAGATTCATTTGGCAACATTTTAAACATTTCATAAGTTTGAACAAGAAGATTTATTTTTGATTTCTTAACTTGATTAGTTCCTTCATGAGCAACCTCAAGTTTATCCCAAATTTCCTTTGCGGACTCGCAAGAGGAAATTCTATTGTACTCATTAGGGTCTAAACCACAATATAATAAATTCATTGCCATAGCATTTTTTTTTATGAGTTTCTTATCGGCATCATTATATTCATCTACCGTCTTTGGAATAGAAAAACCATTTTCAATTTTTGTAGGTAGATGAGGCCCTTTGACCACAATTTGCCATAAATCAAAATCTTGAGAAACCATATAGATTCTCATTCTATTTTTCCAATAGGCATAGTTTGAGCCATTAAAACATGGTGGTCTTAATGTCGATTGACCCTCACAATAATAAATGCAAGAAGAGTCGGTTTCCATTTGGATCTTAACTCAAATTTTCAAAATATTTTGAAAATAGAAGAGCCGAAGCTCTGATACCAATTGTTGGCCCAAAAATAGAAACCTTAGAGGGGGGGTGAATAAGGTTTTAGCAGAAATTAACCTTTTGAAAACTTAATTGCAAATTAAACACAATCACAAGCAATTATGTAAAGAGATAAGGGAAGAGATAACTTGCAAACCGATTTTTCAAGTGGTTCGGCAATCGCACCCCGCGGCCTACGTCCACCCCTCAAGAACACCTCTTGAGGATTCCTTTAATCCCGGAGCACTTACGGGTGTGCACCAAACCGTTACAAGAGCCTTCAATCTCTCCCAAAGAAGAACACATCTTCTTTGCACACAAGGGTTACTAACCCTCACTCTTTACAATTGATTTGAATACAAATTGAAACTCTCTCTCTCTAGAGTGGATAATACAATTTGAAGCTCACACAATAACTCCTTAGTGAGTAGATAATACAAATAAAAGCTCACTACAATTTGCTCTCTCAAGAATTACAATTGAAATCTAGAGCAAATTGATTTTTCACTCAAACTAGGGCTCAAATAATAATGTTTAAAGATCAAAGAGATGAGTGATCAATACTATATTTTCCAATCAAAATCTCAACCCCAAATAGCTTGGGAAAACATGTATTTATAGGCCTTGGAAGATTATAGCCGTTGGTGGCACATTTGGTAATTAAAAGCCTCTTAAAAAACTAGCCGTTATTGCTTTTCAGGTCGATTCAGTCGACTGGACCTTGAAGCAGTCGACTGGTCCTTAAAGCAGTCGACTGGAACGTGTTTACAGAGGGTCCTGATAGCATTCTGCTCAGTTCAGTCGACTGCATCGGGCCCTCAGTCGACTGCCCTTCCCAGTTTGACAGCCTGACACATCTTTACTAAAACGGCCATAACTCCCTCTACAAAACTCGGATTTTTGATCCGTTTGATATTTTGGAAACTAGATTAAAATACCTTTCCAACCATATAAAATTCAACATCTAATTATTTTCCATTTGGTTGGGGCATTGATTTAAAGATGACCCATTTAAAATTTGTTTCCAAAACTTTAACTTTTAGAGTTTGTTTGAGCCCCTAAGAGTGTGAGATCAAGATGCCTTACATTGATGGTCCTAGACTTCAATCAAGGATGAAATATCTTCAAGTATTCAAGCTTGATCCTTGTTGAACTCCTTGTAATCTTGATCTACATCAATTAAATCTCATGCACACAAAGATGTTAAAACATTGATACAAAATTAATACATGAGATTATATATGAGCATGAAAATGACTATGATAATAACAAGAAATGAATCAATATGAATCATGTAATTATTATAGCATATTTGACATCATCAAAACATAATTAAATATGCCTTAATATACCTTAAGGGTAACAGAGAGATCTCTCATTTTTTAAGAAAGTGAAGACTTCTATGGTGGCCGTTGGATCGTCATTTAATACAGGTTACGCTAGTGAAATGACCGAGGTACCCTTAATAAAAACACGATTCCAGGACCGAGAATAGAAGTTCTCACGTTCTTAAAATGAGGGATCCCTTATTAGAAGTACTGGGCGTAAATGCATATATATGTCCATAAATTGTGTTACGCAGGTTGATGACAAGTATCAGTACTCTAGTGATAACAAGGATAATAGGGTCCATGGGTGGATATGCGACCATCCTAGAGTAGGATTTTGGATGATCACACCAAGTGATGAGTTTCGTACTGCCGGGCCCCTCAAGCAAGACCTTACGTCCCACGTTGGCCCTACCACGCTCGCTGTAAGTTTCTTGTTTCAAATCACACATTTCATGCATGTTTGACTCAATATGAATTAGGGTATACCCGAATTAATAAGAAATTAAGAACCTAAGTTAAAAATCAACATATTTTTATAATCTGGATTAATTAGGAATCCCTTGTTGAAATTATGCCTCATAATCTCCTAAATTCCCTTGTAGAAATTACGTAAATTATGCCTCATAATCTCCTAAATTCTGCTTATTTATAACATAAATTAATCATCATTTCTGTTTATGATTTGAAATTAATTTTAGATGTTTGTTAGCACCCATTACGCTGGGGCAGATCTGGAGATAAAATTTCAAGATGGAGAGCCATGGAAAAAGGTTTTTGGCCCAGTTTTTGTCTATCTTAATTCAGGGTCAAGTGATGACAACCCTCATTTGCTCTGGGAAGATGCCAAAGCTCAGGTTTCAATTTTGCATTTTTCTCTTTAGCAAAGAAAATTGACATCACAAATATGTCTTACATGTATTATTATTATTAATTTTTTTTTTTTTTGAAGAAAAGGTTAATTAAATAAAAAGAAAAACCAAAAGGTATGTACAAAATACAATTAAGGGACATACCTCAAAATTTACAATGGGCTCAAAAACAAACATTACAAACACTTCAACATGGAACGGAGATCTAATTAAAGCTAAAAGGTTCAGATAGCACCCCGTCCCGCAAAATAAACCGCAGAAGAGGCACTATAACAGACCAAGGGGGAAAACCACAACCTTCAGGGAGCGTCACCCTTTTTTAATCTTTTCCGTTCTCTTCTTCCCCTTAGAACCCGAACTTGAGTGAGGGACCCTATGGAAATCTGAAGCTTGAATTTCAGCATGTTCATCAACTCCGTCCTCTCTATCATCAAAAGGAACTTGTTCCATACCCTCCTCATCAGCTGAAGATAGAACTTGGTAATCTCTGCAAAACTAATACTCCCTCCGTCCCATTTCATATATTCATCTTGGGGAATTCAATTATTTAAGGGGACAAAAAGAATCTACACCTACTTTCTACAATTACCCATTATCATTGCACTTTCTTTTTTCGTTTTGTTTTGGTGTTGATTACAAGGAAGGGTAGTTTGGGAAACTAAGTAAAATTTGCATACTAATTTAGGAAAGTGGACAACAATTTTGGAACATCCCAAAAAGAAAATATGGACACATAAAATGAGACTGAGGGAGTAGTTTGCGTAGTTTCGGCCCGAACATTCTGTAGTTTGCAAAATATATTAATTATTATATGTCATATTATATACACAGTAATACAACACTTGCACTAATCATTTATCAAAAAATTTTCTCTTTAGCAAAGAAAACTAGTCGATATCCCATTCAATGCACGGGATGTACGGATCTTGGACACATAGTGTGTAAGGACCTTGATCCTTACTGTAACAATCTTTTTTTTAATCAAAACTTTACAGAGAATTGAAGAAAAGAAGATACGGAAAGATAAATAGAGAGCGAACCATAATAGAATTTTATTAACAATTTCGTAGATAGATATCTGAAATTCGCAAAACATACTCTATATACTACTTAGCATAGCTCGAACAAAACACATAATCAATTATTGGTCAATACATGGTGCAACTTCTTGTAACAAACATTCCAGTTGGCAATGTGCACCTCCAAAATTTGGATTTGAACTTCTTTCTATGAAATGTTGTCTTCTCTCGTGTCTTTAACCCTGCTCCTCAAAATCAACTGAATAGTGACCATTACATAGTGTCAAACTGTTCAGAACCAAAATGTTATGCAAGGATACGAATGGCAAAGCTAAACATGTAAAAGTGCTGCTTTTTTTTTTTCACAAAGTAGTTTAAGTAAAGAATCCAAACCATCACAATTAAAAAGATGAATCAGGTAGAAGAAACAATAGAAATAGCTAAGCACTATCAAGGAGAAATATGTAGCGGGTAAATAACATGCAAAGACAAAAAATTCCATTGAAGAAAATGAAAGCTAATTAAAGGTAATCTTTCAGCATAGTGTTTTGGATTTTCTTTTGTGACCTCTAATAAGATCAACACAAGGAGTACTTGCATAACCAAAAACAGTGAGGTACACACTTATGGAGGAAAAATGATAATAATCAACATATAGAATGCCAAGTCCCAAAGAGAAACTTCCAAGTCTCATCAAAACATATCTTTACAATTACCAGTAATAATGGTGGCCTTTTTATTATTATTAATTTTTTTTTTTATGGTAGTGCTGCTTTTTTTTTTTCACAAAGTAGTTTAAGTAAAGAATCCAAACCATCACAATTAAAAAGATGAATCAGGTAGAAGAAACAATAGAAATAGCTAAGCACTATCAAGGAGAAATATGTAGCGGGTAAATAACATGCAAAGACAAAAAATTCCATTAAAGAAAATGAAAACTAATTAAAGGTAATCTTTCAGCATAGTGTTTAGGATTTTCTTTTGTGACCTCTAATAAGATCAACACAAGGAGTACTTGCATAACCAAAAACAGTGAGGTACACACTTATGGAGGAAAAATGATAATAATCAACATATAGAATGCCAAGTCCCAAAGAGAAACTTCCAAGTCTCATCAAAACATATCTTTACAATTACCAGTAACACACCTCCAGATATGAAAATTTTCAATGGTAAAATGTGACCAATTGATCCCACATACAATTAAGAATTAACAAAACTTGTCAGCAAGACACCATATGTATGATAAGAGAGTTATATCAAATACAAACTTTAATTTTAAAAGTCAACTTTAGAGTGTTTATTTATAATTGGTTATCACTATTAGCATTGAATAATATTTGGAAAATCTGAAAGCCTACCAAACCACTGATCTCTAGTATTGATTCATCTGAGAAAATAGAAATATGGTTCAAGTCTTCAAAATAGCATACGGTATTGAATAGCATAATTCAAAGCAATAATAATTTTCTTAAAAATTGATCATAAATCTTCGGGAGCTTGACCAATGTTACCCAAATGCTGATATTAGTTAGTTGAAGAAAGAAAAATCAAATCACTGTCTAAAAATCTGATGCTCATCAACAGATAAATCACCATGGAAAATTCTATAAACTATCCAAGTTTTTAAACACATCTTTCTGTACATAAAATACAGGGAAAATAATTTTTGTTACATGAATAACCTGGACTAATTCAACTTACCTTGTCATCAACATCTATGAATTGCGAACATTATTTACTTCCTATCCCAAATGTCTTAGGTATCTGCCTAATTCACAAACAAATTACACAAAGAAATCCAATTAGACAACCATGCAACCATGTTTGGATGCGGAAAGCAAGAAAAACTAAATTTTGAATTAAAAAATGGCTCATGTGGGTTGCTAAGAAAATGATATATAATATCAGTATCAAATATAGAATTCCCACCAATCTAAACTTCAAAAAGATAAATCACGAGTACAATATATCTACATAATATTGTTGTTTAGAAGGCAATTGAGTAATTCTAAGTGCTACACAAATGGGTCTTCAGGTGAATTTCATTTGTTAGGTCATCCATGAGTTAATAACTTTTGATTTGACTTGATATGTAACCGTTCATGAGTTAATGACATTGATATGTATTCAATTGTAGATGGAAGGCTAGAACTAAAGTTGGTAAAAGTTTTTATATGTTAGATTATTAGATGAATTATCCAAAATTGAAATTGAAATTGAAATTGAAATTGAAATTAGTTGTAAATTAGTCATATAACTATAAATAATAAAATTAGATGCAATTTTTTAAAAAAATTAAATTTTAAATTTTAAGAGAGTGCCACATGGTGGAAGCAAAAGCTTCCGCTTTCATATATATATATATATATTAGATTCATATTATATATAAGGGTTAATTACACGGACCTCCCCTAAGATTTGACAAAATTACACGGACCTCACCTCTATATTGCAAAATTACACGGACCTCTCTTAAGGTTTGGATTTGCATTGCACACACCTCCCCTCTAGATTGCAAAATTTACAGAGACCTCCGTTCATAATTTGCTAATGACAAAAATACCCTTTAGTTATAAAAAAAACCTCTCTCTCTCTCTCTGTATATATATATATTGTATATACATATATACATGAAAATTCTCTAGAGAGGGCGCACTCTCTTTATTAAAGAGATAACCTCTGTTTTGACCGTCGTATCGTGTTTAAAAACTGGATCTGAGGGCTAAAACAGAAGCCCTCTTTTTAATAAAGGGAGGAAGCCCTCTTTAGAGCCTGACTGCATATATACATATACCATATATACGGACCATGCATACATACATATATGCATACACACTATATATATACATATTTGTATATATATATATAGCCATTGAATACATATATACATAAATACTTGTATATATCTTTGACGTGGGTTTGGTATTTTGTGTTTAGATCTTAAGTTTTTGGAACAAATTGATTTTGACTTTAAATCTTAGAAACAAATTAGTTTGAAATAAATTGATTTTTGGTTTAAATCTTAGGAACAAATTAGTTTTTGGAACAAATTAATTTTGGGTTTAAATTTTTTATTTTTTGAACAAATTCAATTTCATAATATATATAAGTACAGTAGAGAGAGAGAGAGAGAGAGAGAGGTGTGTGCATTAGTTTAGTAAAATAGTAAACAAAGTAAGGAAAAATAGCAAATTTGTGCAAAAAGGGAGGTCTGTGTAATTTGCAATATAGCTGAAAGATCCCTGTAATTTCGTCAAAGCTGAAGGGAGGTCCATATAATTAACCCTATATATAATCATGACTTGTACTAATTATGTTCATCAGATGTGGAAAGAAACCGCAAGCTGGCCATACAGTTTTCCTCTTTCAGAAGATTTCCATCAACGGGGAGCAGTTAGAGGTCAATTATTAGTCCGCGACAGGTATTTAATTAATGGTTTAAAAAAAAATTCCTAGTTTTCTTCAAAATGTTTGGTATCAATTTGTATATGGAAATACTCTTATTATTATTTTTTTTCATATATTTTAAATTTAGTTACATTAACAAGGAACTCATCTTCGCCGAAGCTGCTTATGTAGGATTAGCACCACCAGGAGATGTTGGATCATGGCAAAGAGAAAACAAGGTTTTTTTTTCTCTTCAAGTTTTCTCAATTGACTTTGAAAGATCAAATTATTAATAATAAAAATAAAAATAAAGATTAACTTTTTTAAAGTACTTTCTTTGCAGGGTTATCAATTCTGGACTCGAGCTGACAATAAGGGGAAGTTTTTGATTAAAGATGTTCGAATTGGAAATTATAACCTGTATGCTTGGGTACCTGGAATTATTGGTGATTACAAATATAATGTTTGTGTCACAATCACACCAGGTTTAATTTCTAACTACCTAATAACACTTTAATTACATAATGCACATATCGTACACTGCCAAATGAAATATGATATTTATATTTTCATATGTACCGTGAAGAAATTTTAGATTCAATCTAAAAGCTTAAGTTATTAGGTGGAGATGTCTAACGTGTATATCTAGTCATATTTAACATCATGTTTATTTAATGTGGGACATATTATTTAACGAGTAATAATTGGGTCACAAACAAAATTCACTAATAGTCAATCTTTCTCCTGCGTGGCACTTGGGGTCCGGTAAATTTCAGTGGACCCCACAGTAACACCTTGGAGAAAGAGAGATTATTAGTGAATTTTGTTTGTGAAAGTTGTTAGTGCCCATAGCATTACTGTTATCTAACATTCGCCCTCACGTCCTCTTCTTGGGTCTATCACGTGCGCCTTTTTTGGATCTTATCATCGTGCATCCTTTTGCTGGGTGGTTGTGGGGGTCGTGTGGGCTATTTTTTATTTTTTTTTCTTTCTCTAAGGGTTGGGAGTGGGCCTGACTATGATAACATGAAGAAACTAGATCTAACCCAAAAGCTTAAGCTATTAGCTAGGTGGAGAGGCCCAACGTGTATATCCAACTATAGCCAACACCATGTTTATTCCATGTGGGACATATTATCTAACGTATTGCCTTATTTTTACACTTATGATAATGGTAGGCATGACATTTAGGGTGTGTTTAATAACCCAATTACACATTAGCAATGAAAAGTTCCAGAACTTATTTTCTTTCAGGTGCGTCGGATAGTGTAAAACTAAACTGCAAAAAAAGGTAAAGACCTATAGAAAACTTATGTAAAAAAATTCTAATGAAAAAAAAATCACCAAGTGTATTTTAGTAATTGAAATATTGCTTTTAGTAGGAGTGAACGAAAACCGAACCATTGAACTGAAGCGACCGGTTCAGTCGGTTTTCATAAGTTAAGTGCAATATAAAACTGAATCGAAAATTAAGCCTAAAATCGAAAAAAAAAAAAAAATTAATGAAATCGAACTGATCGGTCCATGGAAACCACCCCCCCCCCCCCCCCAAAAAAAAAGACCGAATAGAACCACGGTTCGGTTGGTTTTCATAAGTTAAGTGCAATGTAAAACCGAATCGAAAATTAACCCTAAAATCGAAAAAAAAAATAATTGACTGAAACCGAATTGATCGGTCGATGGAAACAACCCCCCGCCCCCCCCCCCCCCCAAAATAAAAAAAAATCAACTAAACCGATCCTAACCAATTTCACCCCTAATTTTTAGCTTTGCAAATGTAGTAGCTTAAACTTTTAGTATTGAAATTCAATGCCTAATTTTTAGTATTTAATTTTCAACTTTACCCACATAACCTTAGCAAATAATAAGATTTATAATTTATATTTTCCTCTTACATCTAAGTTCGAAGTTCAAAACTTCTAATAACCACCAAACATTCATACACATATTTAAGTTTTCCCTATCTTATGTCAACATAAGACCATATGTCCAAGGACGGATCAAGGAATATATATATATATATATATGGTTAGGCTCTCAATTGAATAGGATTGAGTAAATGTCGCGCCCGCCCCGAAGGTGGGGGGCGGTCCCCTCGTGGTGTCGCGACCGTTTTACGTCGAGATACGTGAAAGTAGGTGAGGTGTATGAAAAGTGGGAGTAGGGCCAAGTAAGAGTTCAGAGTCGCCACCTAACATTTATTCAGGAGTTAGGATCCCTGCAAAGGCAATCAACATGATCATCTTTGACTTTTGAAAAAAACGTTTTGGAACAGTAAGGCCCTTTAAAAGTGTGACTCGAATAGTCATGCGAAACCAGAGTTCTTGAAGTGGGTTCGGGGACTCGATTATGCTGAGGGAAGGTGTTAGGCACCCTCGAGCATCCATGACACACGGTTGCCAATTTTAGTGATTTTCATAGTAACGGGGCGTAAGTACAAAGTAATAGAGTATAGATGCAAGAATTAGATTCGAGTATCCGTGACATGCAGTTGCCGATTTACATATCTCGACACGAGATAGTTTTGAAAGTATGTATACGTATCTCACCACGAGATAGTTTGAAATTATGTATACGTATCTCGCCACGAGATAGTTTGAAAGTATGTACGTATCTCGACACGAGATAGTTTGAAAGTATGGTTATGGCCGCACCCAAGTATGGGTTGCATACGTATCTCGACACGAGAATCAGGCCGTACGTAGTTCTGTGCTGTGTATGTGCGTGAGTGTTTTGGCCGATCTAGACCGTGAGTGTGTAAAATAGTATTTTTGAGTAAAGTCGGTGTAGCTAGGAACTTTAACCTGCGCGGTGTAGTCCTAGACTTTAACCTTTGAGAAAGTAGTGAGTTGTGAGAAAGTGTTTTTGAGTAAAAAAGTCTGGGTAGATCGACCGTGCGACGAGTTTTTTTTGTATTTTTTGTTTTTATGATTTTTTTTGTCTTTTTGTTTTATGTGCCAGAAGTAAGGGTCGGTGCCAAGTGATGTAAAAATGATGATGTGAAAGTTTTATCAGAAGTACGGGTCGGTGCCCAATGGTTTAGAAAAACTCTACCGGAAGTACGGGTCGGTGCTCAGTGGTTTAGGTTTGAAAGTAGTCGTGAAATAATTGATAAGTTCATAGGTTTGTTACATATAATAAGTATGTACAACAGTAAGTAAATAAAGCAGTAAAGGCGGAATATCAAACCAGTGGATTTATAGGGTGGCCGCACTACTAAGAGTATGAGTTTTAGTATGTTACCTGTGCAGAGGCGACTATTGAAGTTCAGTCGATGTTTGTTGAGAAAGGATGAAAGAAATCTGAGAAGCGTTTGCAGAAATAATCCGAGGAGGCCTAAGTCGTATTTTGACACAAAATCGACTTAAATAGACGTCATGGTTGGGTCCGGAAGGGCCGGAAGAGTCAATTTCCGTACATATACTGTATGTATAAATAGTACCGTATATATGAATAGTATCTGTATGTATACTGTATGTATGAATAGTATCCATATGTATACCGTATATATGAATAGTACCCGTACATATACTGTATGTATGAGATTAGAGGTGCTTATGATGGAGTTTGGATTTTATTTGGCTAATGTAGCCAAACAGGGCTTAGGAGAGAAAAAGGGTTAAGGATTCCCAAACAAAGCCTAAGGGGGAGAGTGAATTGGTGAATTTTTTAGAATGGGGGGGCCTTGTATTTATAGGAAAAATTTTGATTAAAAAATAATTTAATTAAAAAAAAAATAATAATAAAGTAATAAAATATCTAGATATTGTGTGTGTGTGCGCCGCGTTCTACGGGATTTTTCGGGTAGCTACGTGGTTGAAAATTGGACCGCTTGGTACTCGCGACTAACATAGAATTTTGAAGTCGGAATTGGATTTTTAAAACGTTGTTTGGACCATATTCGGCACCAGTTATGACAAAACACGCCAATCGATGTGCACTTTTCAAAGTCCGGTGTCGGAATGAGACGAAATCACATGGATCCCTTTATTTTAATGTGAGGAGTATTTTTCTCCAATCAGAAAGTGACTCCTATGGCACGATTGGCTCAAATCTGGATTACTTAGTCGCTAAGCAAAGAAAATATCTAGATATCTGTACAAGCGTCGCGCTTTCAAATTTTCTGGAAGGCAGTGCGACGAAAACTTGGACATCCGCGATCTTCTCGACTAACATAGAATTTTGAAGTCGGAATCGGATTTTTAAAACATTGTGTGACCCACATTCGGCACCAGTTATGGCAGAACGGGACAATCGAGGTGAACTGTCCAGAATCCGGTGTCGGAATGAGACGAAATTACATGGATCCCTTTATTTTAATGCGAGGGGTATTTTTCTCCAATCAGAAAGTGACTCCTATGGCGCGATTGGCTCAAATCTGGATTACTTAGTCGCTAAGCAAAGAAAATATCTAGATATCTGTATAAGCATCGCGCTTTCGAATTTTCTGGAAGGCAGTGCGACGAAAACTTGGACTTCCGTGGTCCTCTCGACAAACGCGAAATATTAGTGCAAAAATGAAATTCTTGAAACACTATATGACTCGTATTAAGCATCTGTCTTGACAAATCCGTTAATTAAACTGCACTTTTTTCAGAATCCGGTATCGGACTGAGATGAAATTTTAGGGATTTCTCCATCTCGATGTGAAAAGTACTTTAATCCAGATCGAAAATTTCACAGCCGATTTGATCTCGAAGACCAAGGCTTTCTGATGATTTATCAGTATAAATTGACGCGCCTGTGAGTGACCTTATCGCAGTTTTGCAACTTTCTTCGTTTGATGGCAACGAAATTTTCGAAGGCTCTTCATCTTGATAAATATGATTTTTTGGCATCAATTTTAAACCTTCTGAAGTTCTCTGGCGATGAAAATAGAATTTTTTCGTTTGATTTCTACGCCTGATAAAGTACTTTTTCCAGATCTGGTGTTCAATTGAGATGAAATTTTAGGAAGTCCTCGGTAATGTCACGCACTTCCATTCTGTCATGAAAAATGTTTGTTCTGATATCCTAAAAGCTAAAAAAGTAATCCCGATCCCTCTCTGGCAAATAGCAGATTTGTCCAAACTTTAAACAATTTGTACTTCTTCGCCCGTAGTTCGATTTTGACGATTCGAAGTCTAGGGACCATGTATTTATAAGCTCTTCCTACCCATCGGATTCGATGTGCCTTATCTGTCCACCTCTTTGTAGATGGGAAAAAAAAAATGGGCGTCTACGGCTGACCCGACATGCTTTTGAAACCATGCTGGTGGGTATTCAAATTGACAATAACTTGATTTGACATTTGATTTGACCTCCGAATATTCTGATTAGGACTCTACCTTTTTCTTCCTCGATTTGCGTACCCAGTGGGCCCCTTGTAACAGTTATTTCTTTTTTTGGTAGGTCAAAATGGGGTGTCTACAGTAAACATATTCAGTGAATATATATATATATATATATTTTTGCCTAAAAAGCCCGCAGTCCCTGACCGCGGGCTGTTTAGGGGGACCGCGGGCTTTTTAGGCAAAAAAAAATAAAATTGTTCATCGAATATGTCCACTCAACTCTGTTCATTTAAGAGCCTCACCGTGTGTGTATATGTATATATATATATATTTGGGGGGCTGAGGAAGCTATATGGGGAGAGGGGAGGGTTTCAGGGGCAACACCTTTGGATATATTTTTTTTAGGTGTATTTATGCATATTTGATAATGAGATATGATGTCAAATTGGGTCTATTTAAGAACACTATTATCTTTTGGGGTAATATTTATACATTTTATAGTCTATTTATCAACAATGAATAGTATTAAATTGAGTTTGGAACACTTAATTAGGTGTGCTAGATTACATTTGGGCCAAAATATCACATTTACTAAAAAAATTCTCAGAATTTGGGGTGGGCTAGACTTCATTTGGGCCAAAATATCGCATATGTGGGCTAGACTCCAATTTTTCTTTTTCTTTTTTTCTTTTGTCTTTTTTTTTTTTCCAAATTTGAGGGAGCTAAACTACAATTAGGCTAGAGTATTGTATGTATTAAAAACATTTCCTAAGATTTTAGGGGGCTGCAACCCGACCTAGCCTACCTCTATATCCGCCCTTGCATATGTCCATATTTCCAAATATGTATTCAAAATTATATATATAAAAAATACAATTTATTGTTCAACCTACAATATAAGAAAACTCTTTGTATCCTAGTAAATAAATATTATTGATGTTACTAGAACTAATTAATATTACACTGGAACGAAGTTGATTACTTGAAAAATAAATGATCGAACAACAAATTTTAAGTTCATGATACTTTTTACTAGAGTCGAGTTTATGTATGTGTGGAAGAGGGAAATGAAGGAGAGGGGTGGAAGGTGTTGGAATCTAATGGATTTGAAACTTCAAATAACAATAAACTTAAGATCAAAGCACGTACGAATACGTTGTCCGAAAAATAAGTTTACGTCCCACACATCGTTGTTTTATGGACTACGACGCTTTGTTCTTGAGGATACTACGATCTAACAATGGAAGAGCAACTAAACTTCAATTGTTCTGCAGAATTGTATGTATATAAGTTGCTCTCAAGGACTCTAGAGTAGAAGAAGAAGAGAAGATAAAATTTGTAAAAAATATATCAAAACTAACTATATTGTATATATAGAGGTGTCTATTAGATAAGAGATGTCTCTCTACACAAATGGTTGTGTCCCAACACCTATACATTACATATATAACAGTATATACACGTTTATCAGCCATTAGAACACATTGAAATTCAAACAAATTTGAATTTCTACATGAAAAGTTGCAACTATTCACAAACTAGGTCCGATTAACCGGTCAAACTGGGCCGGTCAACCAGTCGAATGCCCCTTTGCCAGAACTTGTTAAAAACTTCTTATAGCCGTTGACCCATTCGAACGTTCGAAGGGACTTGGTCAACCAGTCGAAAACCCCTCTGCTAGAATCTTGAAACTTAATGTTCCAAGCCTTTCCCTAAGCATTGAGCCAGTACATAGCGATCCTATTGATCCCTTTAAGCTTACATAAGCTCCTATTCACATCCCGAATCTAATAATCCCCCACATGTGAATGATTATGGTTAACTTAATAAAAACGAAATATAACAAAAATACGAGAGCAATTTACGGATTTGCGATGCATTAGGAGAGTGTCGTTTAGACTTGAACTTTCCCTTAGTGAATATCTACTGGATTTACTCGGTGACGGAGTGTACATTAAGTATTGAACTGTTCAACCTTTTAGTGTAAACCAACACTAGATAACATACATCATATATCCTTATACATACTAATTCATTCAGTTGTGTAAATTTTGGTCCTGAACATGATCCTTATTCATGAGAACTCTTAGAGAACCAAGCTTTGAAGTTCTCATAGAAGCAACCCCACTTCCATTCTCATATAGGTGATACCAATTAAGAGTACTATCATTACTCATCAATATCATTAAATGTAAGTACATAACCTCAACAAATTTTATTGCACACTTTGAACAATATACATGAATGATGCCATAATAAATGTGTGTTTACATCATGAACTTCCCCAATTAGTTTACCTATTGAACCTAAATCTTAGGATCTCCAGTCAACTAGGTTAGGCTTCAATTAGGTTGTTCAAAGTATTGGCTTTAGGCCCATTCCTTTCATCGTATATTGAACTTGATCTCTAGGCAATCATTTCGTAAGAGGATCCGCAATGTTTTCATTTGACTTGTCATAGTTAATCGTGATTACACCACTAGAGAGTAACTGCTTGATAGTGTTGTGTCTTCATCTTATATGCCTTAACTTGCCATTATACACGGTATTCTTAGCTACAGAAGATGTCGTATTTTAGTCACAATGCACAACTATGGTCGTTACTGGTTTAGGCCATAATGGAATATCCTCTAGGAAGTTCCGAAGACATTCGACTTCCTCACCCGCCTTATCTAAGGCTATGAACTCCGATTCCATCTTCGAACATGCTATACACGTTTGCTTAGTTGATTTCCTAGAAATCGCAGCTCCACCTAAAGTGAATATATATATATATATCAACTTGTGGACTTAGTCTCTTGACTGTCTGAAATCCAATTCGCATCGGAATATCCATCTACCATGGGTGGGTATCATGTGTAGTGCAAATCATAGCTCATGGTATGCTTTAGATATCTTAACACTCTCACAAGAGCGTCCCAATGATCTCTACTCGGATTGCTAGTGTATCTACCAAGCCTTCCCACCGAATATGCAATATCCGAACGTGTAGAAATAATGATGTACATCAAACTCCCGATTACTTGCGAGTACTCAAATTGAGATATGCTTTCACCCATATTCTTCCTCAACTTACAATTAGAATGAAACGGTGTTACGACCGATTTGCAATCCTATTGTCCAAACTTCTTTAACATTTTCTCAACATAATGTTATTGTGTGAGAAGATATCCTTCGAAAGTTTGTCTCACTTGTATGCCAAGAATAACATCGGCTTTGCCCATGTCTTTTATGTCAAAGCTTGAGCTTAACATTTTCTTGGTTTCATTGATTACTTTCTTACTCATTCCTGTAATAAGTAAATAATCAACATACAAGCATACAATAGCATATGAGTCTTCAAACTCCTTGATATACACACACTTATCACATTTATTGATTTTGAAACCATTTGCGATCATGGTATGGTTGAATTTCTTATTCCATTGCTTTGGAGCTTGTTTCAAACCATAAAGAGACTTAACGAGTCGACACACTTTATGCTCTTGTCCCTTTACAACAAACCCTTCTGGTTGTTCCATATAGACCTCCTCATCTAGATCTCCATTGAGGAACACAGTTTTCACATCCATTTGATGTAACTCTAGGTTATAGACGGCGGCTATAGCGATTACCATCCTAATGGAAATAATCCTAGTAACTGGAGAATAAGTATCAAAGAAATCTATTCCTTCTTTTTGTCTATAGCCTTTTACAACTAGTCTAGCTTTGTACTTATCTATGGTACCATCGGCTTAAAGTTTCTTCTTAAAAATCCATTTGCAACCAATTGGTTTACTATCTAGAGGTAAATCAACCAACTCCCATGTACGGTTATGCATAATGGAGTCCACCTCCCTATTTACCGCTTCTTGCCAATAAGGTGCTTCAGGTGTACTCATAGTCTCGTTAAAGGTTTGAGGTTCACCTATGGTAACTAGTGTCACAAAATCCAGTCCAAAAGAAGTAGCTTTCCTAGCTCTTTTTCTCTTTCTAGGAGCAACATCGATTTCTTCATCGTTCTTAGAACTTGAAGAAATCTCTTTAATACTTCTTTTAGGTGCTGAATTTTGTCTTCCTTCCCTAAAGGAAAGATGTGTTCGAAGAACTCAACATCTACTGATTCCATGACTTTGTTGACACGAATGTCTACATTCTCGGACTTAACCATAAGGAATCGATATGCAACACTATTATTAGCATAACCGATAAATACGCAATCTACGGTCTTGGGTGTCCTAGTTTCGTTCGTTTAGGAAGCAGAACTTGTACCTTAGCTAGACACCCCTACACTTTGAGCTTTTTATACGAGGGTACTCTACCTTTTCAAACTTCATAAGAAGACTTTTTAGTCTTCTTATATGGAATTCTATTAAGAATAATAATGGCATCCCCCCACAAGTTGTGTGGCACTCATGATCTATTTAGCATAGCATTTGCCATTTCCTTAAGAGTTCAGTTCTTCCTTTTAGCTACACCATTTTGTTATGATGTATACGGCACAATTGTTTCATGAATAATCCCATTATTAGCACAATACTCAGCTAGTGGAGTTGAATCATATTCACCTCCTCTATCCGATCTAACTCGTCTTATTGTTCTAGATAATTGATTTTCAATTTCAGCTCTATATGTCTTGAGCATATCCATTGTTTCATCTTTAGAACAAGTAAGTAAACATAACAATATCTGCTATTGTCATCTATAAATGTAACAAAAGATTTCTTTCCATCTCTTGTTAGAGTTAGTTTTAAATCACATAAGTTGGTATAAATTAAGTCTAGTAACTCACTTGTTCTATCTATGGATTTAAATGGCTTTCTAGCAAATTTGGTTCTACACATGTTTCACATCTATGTGATTTGTCAATTTCAAATTCAGACAATAATCCTAAATTAACCATTTTATACATGTATTTGAAATTTCCATTTCCTAATCTAGAATGCCACAACGAACATAACTGAACAATATAAGAAGAAGCTATAGCATTCTTATTAATAATAATTTTGGGAGTATAATTGATCTTAAAGAGCCCTTTATTGACATAACCCTTTCCTACATACATTCCTCCTTTAGTTAATACAAACTATCGGATTCGAAGACAAGCTTGAATCCTTTCTACTAAGCATAGGACCCGAAACCAAATTCTTACGAAATTCAGGAACATGCAATACATCCAAAAGAGTCATTTCCTTTCCGGAAGTAAACTTTATAACCATATTGCCTTTGCCTTTGCCTTCAACGGTCGCAGTCGCGGCATTTCCCATATAAAGCCTCTCACTACCATCCGACTTTGTGTAGGTAAAAAACAATTTTCTATCCCCACAAATGTGCTTGGTAGCCCCGGTATCCATCCACCAACCTTTTGAGTCGGTTGCAACACAAGACTACATGATTACAGACGCAAGATCATCGATGTCCATCATGTTAGCTTGGTTAGGCTTGTTGTTCCCATTTGGTACTTTCTTATGATGACATTCGCTAGCACGATGTCCGGGTATCCCACATACCCAACAATTCCCTTTTATCTTCTTGGAATCTCGGTCCTTAGACCCATTGTATGTAGACTTCCTTTTTCCTCCCTTATTCTTAGACTTAGAAGTGGGTTTTGAGGACTCACCTTCAACGAGATTAGCCTTTAGTTCCGAAGTACCTTGCTGCCCTTTCTTGTCTCCCTTGCAATTATCTTCCTCAATCCTCAAATGAACCACAAGATCTTCCATTGATAATTCCTTGCGCTTGTGCTTGAAATAGCTTTTAAATTCTTTCCACAAAGGTGGCAACTTCTCAATTATGGATGTCAATTGAAACGGTTCACTAATTACCATCCCCTATAGATGATTTGATTGATGATCACTTAAATCTCTTCCAATTGCTTGACCACCATAATTGAGTCCACCATTTTAAAATCCAAAAATCTGCCCATAATGAACTTCTTTGTACCGGCATCCTCTGTCTTGTAATTTCTCTCCAAGGATTCCTATAACTCTTTGGCAGTAGTAAACGTCGAATATATGTTGTAGAGAACATCTTCTAGCCCATTTAGAATGTAATTTCAACACAGAAAATCGGAATGGTTCCATGCCTCTAATGCGGCTTGTTGTTCCTTTGACGGTTTTTCGGTAGGAACCACCGGCTTCTCTTGTCGTAGGATGTGAGCAAGGTTGAGGGTTGTGAGATAGAAGAGCATCTTCATTTGCCATCTTTTAAAGTCTTCTCCCTTGAACTTTTCGGGCGTCTCGGCATGAGTATTCTTAACAATAGTTGTAGTATAGGTAGTCTTTTCGGCCATTATTCCAACTATAAACTTTTTTTTCGATTGTTGGAATTTAATGGATATAAAACTTCAAATAAACAGTGACTAAACTTAAGATTGAAGCACGTACGAATAAGTTGTCTGAAAACAAGTTTACATCCCACACACCATTGTTAAGTGGACTACGACGCCTTGTTCTTGAGGGACTACGACGCCTTGTTCTTGAGGATACTACGATCTAACAATGGAAGTACAACTTAACTTCAATTGTTCTGTAGAATTGCATATATATAAGTTGCTCTCAATGACTCTAGATTAGAAGAAGAAGAGAAGATAAAATCTACAAAAAGTATATCAAAACTAACTAACTATATTGTATATATCGAGGTGTCTATTGGGTAAGAGATGTCTTTCTACACAAATGGTTGTATCTGAACAACATCTATACACTACATATATAACAGTATATACACATTTATCAACCATTAGAACGGATTGAAGTTCAAACAAATTCGAATTTCTATATGAAAAGTTGCAACTCTTCACAAACTGGGTCTGGTTGGCCAGTCGAATGCCCATTTGCGAGAACTTGTTTAAAACTTCTTATAACCGTTGACCCGGTCGACCCGTTCTAAAGGAGTCGGTCGACCGGTCGAAAACCCCTCTGCTAGAATCTTGAAATTACTTAATGTTCCAAGCCTTTCCCTAAGCGTTGTGCCAGTCCACAGCGATCCTATTGATCCCTTTGAACTTACATAAGCTCCCATTCACATCCAAAATCTAACATAAGGAAGAGGGCCTCAATTGGTAGGATAGAAAAGAGGAGGGAGAGGAAGAGTGAAGAGATACCTCTTCCCTTCACGCCCACAAATTTCAATCATTCCAAAAGTGGACGGGTTATGGGAGAAAAAAAGCTTTCGCTTATCCTTAGACTTTTTTGGCCGTCCAATGAATATAATACTATATTAATTTAACGGTATACTAGTAAAATGCCCAATATTTCATTCTTCCTCCCTACTTCCTTATTTAACTAAACACAATGAGGAAACACACCCCTTTTTTTTTTTCTTAAGGATACCTCTTCCATTCCTCCTCCATTCCATTCCACCTATTTTTTGATCCCTCCTATCAACCAAGTGTTTAGAGTCTGTTTGGAATAGTTGTGGGAATAATGTAATTTTTTAAAAGATATTTTTTTATATAATTTTTTAAAAAAGAGCTGTTTAGCGTTTGGTATTATTGTAAGAATTATAGATTTGTAAAACGACAATTTTATTGTAATTTTTTTAAAGATTCAGTTCAACTTTTTAAAAAATCTTCAATTTAATGCTTTCAAATTAATTTCTTTCATCAGTTTTAAAGTTAAGTTTAAATTACTCAGATAATATAAACAGTTATTATTAGGTCAAGAAAATATATTGCTTGTTGTCCCATGAATAGAATAGATAGATACGGAGTAATTAGTAGCTCAATTCCAATAATTAAAATGCAGGATGTGATATCAAATTGGATGATCTGTTGGTATATGAGCCTCCAAGAAATGGTCCCACCCTTTGGGAAATAGGCATTCCTGACCGCACTGCAGCTGAATTCCACGTGCCTGGACCAAATCAAAAGCTTGATAATCCTTTATACAACAATAATTTTGAGGAGTTAGCTCTCATTAACTCCCATTTTGTTCTCAAACTTCCAATGTTTATTGTTTTATTTAGGGTAAATTGCAAATTACACATTTGTAGTTTGAGTGTTGTGATAGTTTGGTCCTTATAATTTCAATTTTGGCAATTTATACCTTACCCAATTACAAAATAAGCAAGGGCACAATGAGAATATCATATTATTTCCATCCCAAAATGATCCCATGTGTAGGGACAGACCCAGCAGTGTAGTTTAGTGGGAGCAGGAGCTTATACAGGAGTTCTAGGGCGGTGCTCCGACCCGATTTATTTATTTATTCTTGTGTAGAAATAGTATTATTTCATGTG
Source organism: Hydrangea macrophylla (assembly GCA_033977485.1). NCBI lineage: Eukaryota > Viridiplantae > Streptophyta > Magnoliopsida > Cornales > Hydrangeaceae > Hydrangea > Hydrangea macrophylla. The sequence goes on along the minus strand of CM066984.1, from coordinate 76,357,235 downwards.
TTTTATTTTTATTTATTATTTTTTGTAAAAACTAATCTATCCCATAAATAACTTGTAACCTTTTAAACAATTTGATTCAATTAAAGCTTATAATCAATTATTATCTTCTATTATTTTAAACCATCTAATAATATTATATAATATTTTAAGCAATCTGATACATTTGAAGATGGACACGCATTGCCACGCAATTATCAAAGTGAAATTGGTAAATATAAATAACTAATTAAGCTTATAATACAATTTTTTTTTTTTGTTAAAGAATTGTGGGATAGATTAGTTTGTACAAAAAAATAAAAAATAAAACACATAGAATTATACTATTTCTACAAATAAATAAATAAATAAATAAAAATCGGGTCGGGGTGCTGCCTCCGAATTCGTATAAGCTCGTGCTTCCACTGAACTACACTCTTGGGTCTGCACCTGCACATGGGGTCAGTTTTGGCTGGAAATAATGTGACATTCCCATTATGCCCTTTGTAATTGGGTGGATTTTGCACAATTTTTAAATTACAGAGTGTAAATTGCCAAAATTGAACCACAAAGACCAAACTGTCACAGCTCTCAAACTATAGGAGTGTAATTTACAATTTACCCTTTTATTTATTTCTCCTTCTATCCTATTTTATGTGTCCATCTTTTCTTTTTTTGGATGCCTCAAAACCAATATCTAGTATGATAATTTTGTAGCTACTTTCCAAACTTATCATTATTGATTTTGAAAATGCCCAACAAAAAATAAAATGGGACAAAAAACAAGTATGGGTAATTTTAGAGCAATTGAATTTATTTCAAGCAATGATTATGTTCTCTTAAAAAATTGGTATCCCAAAGATGGACACATAAAATTGGCAGAGAGAATATTATTATTATTGTTCTTTTTTTTTTGTTCACTTCTTTTTATTTATTTATTTTTTTTTTTGTAGTCATTTTTCTCTCTCTTTTAACTAAAATTAAGGTTCAGGCAATATGGGTTATGGGAAAGATATACAGACATGTATCCTCACAAAGATCTCATTTACAATGTTGGCATTAGCAATTATGGAAGAGACTGGTTTTTTGCTCATGTCACAAGGTATATGTTTACAAATTGAGTATTTGGTACCAAATGACTTTTCTTGTGCCGCAATTCGTGCCCAGTTCAAAAGCATTTAAATTTTTTTTTTTTTTTAAATGAGCATTTTCTTTTAAAAAATTATTCTTTATCAAACCAACATATAATCATAATTCACATAAAAACTAGAGAGAAAAAATTAGATTCACAGTGAACCAAATATTTTTGCATGCATTTCCTAACAGACCCTAATCAATATAGTGAGTTATGGTTCAAATGTTGCTTTGCAGGAATATGGGAAATCATACTTACAAAGCAACTACATGGCAAATTGTATTTGAACTAAGTGAGCTGAATAAGGATGCAAATTATACACTCCAATTGGCATTGGCATCAGCTAATGGGGCTGAACTGCAAGTAAAGGACTTTTCCTTTCAATTACTTTTAGCCTCTGTTTGGTTAGTAAATTTAGTGAGAGAAAGAAAAGAAAAATATTAAGAATAATAGGAAGGCAAAGAAAATAAAATGAGAAAAATTATTTTCATTTTACATTTAATTATTTTCCTTTTTCTTAACTTTCAACCACTTTCGAAAATTTACTAATTCATGACGTAATTTTAGCATACGAGAACTTCACTTTTTCTTTCTTTTTTATTTTTCTTCACTAAACTCCCATTCCCAGATAAAGCATAAGGCTCTGTTTCGCTTGGAGATTTAGATAAGGAAAATGAGAAGGAAAACAATTGTACAATATTTTTCTTATTCGTTTCTTGCAAGCTCAATAATATTAAAAATTTAATTTTGATAAAAATATGCCATAATACAAGCTCAATAAAAGAGGAGAGAGAGCCTTTATTTACCTTATTTTTCTTACTAACCAAACAAATAAAGGGCTTTTCTCGGTATTTTATTTTCTTATTCCCTCACTAAATTCATAAACCAAACAGAGCATAAAGAAATGTGTAATTATGAAAACAGTCCTAATAAAACTTTCATTTTGGTTTTCAAGATTCGGGTCAATGATCCAAATGTGGAACAGCCTCTCTTCACAACAGGGCAGATAGGGAAGGACAATTCAATTGCAAGACATGGCATTCATGGCTTGTACTGGTTGTACAGTGTTGGTGTCTCTGGCGGTCAACTTAGCAACGGTACAAACACAATCTTTTTAACTCAGTCAAGAAGCTCAGACGCCTTCCAAGGACTCATGTATGACTATATCCGATTGGAGGCTCCTCCTAGCTAGAACATGTAGATTTTGTTTTTGCCTTTATTATATATATATATATATATATATGTAGATGTGAGGTGTGTTGAAGCAAAAAGTGGTACTAATGTATGCATTGTAAAATTACGTAATGGCTCTTTCAATTTCCTAAGCAAAAACATAGGGTTATGCCAACGTAATCTTTGAGGGAGATTCTTCTTGGTCTTTGATCCTCTTTTTCATTGGGATTCTTCTTCAGAATAGGCCATTCATTCTCTTGTTTTTGAAATGCAATCTGTTTTGGCTAGTTCTTTTTTTTTCTTTTGGCATGTTTCTAATATTCCTAGTTAGAGTGATAAAAAAACTGAAAATTTGAAAATCGACCAAAACCGACCGGTCAAAAAATGATTAGTCGGTTTATATATAAAATATATGTAGAAGCTAAAATTGACCAAAACCAACCTATTAGTTGGTTTTGGTTTTGAAAAAAAAAAAAAAAAAAAAAAAACCAAACCCACCGCTTACACCTCTATTCCTAGGGATGCTACAAAGTGGCTCATTGAGCCCTTCATTGTTCTTTTGAAGATCCTATTGTGGTTGATAATATCCCCCTTTGTTTTGTGGAAGACAATCAATCCTCCTGGGAAATCAAGTGTGAAGGAAATGGATGCTATTTTAAAAGGTGGTTCATGGTATGTTATTGGTCAACCTCTTATTTTGAGACCTTGGAAACCAAACTTGACTCTGAATAAGGAGGAGATCCATTATATTCCAATTTGGTTCAATCTTTTTGGTGCTCCCTTGGAGCAATGGAATCCTAAGGGTATTAGTTTCATTTCCAGCTTTCTTGGAAAACCTTTGCAAGTGGACCGAATGACTGCTAGCCGTAGAAGAATTTCCTATACTAGGGTGTGTGTAGAAATGAGTGGTGCACAAGACCACATTACTAAATTTGCCCTTGTAACTGAAGATGAATCGGGCTGGACCAATCTTACGGACATAACTATTGATTATCAGTGGACTCCCCTCAGGTATGCCAAATGTTCTTCATTTTGGTCATAATTGTGCCACTGTTGTTATTCCGAGATCGACTCCTGTTCATCAAAATTTTCGTTGTTACCAACCCCGTCCCATAGCTCCTTCTAACTACAATTACAAAAAACCAGAGGTTGGGGTTTGGAAAGTTGTGGAAGGAAAAAATAAGGGTAAAAGTAAAGTGTGTGATCCTGTGGATGCTCCTCACATCGTGGGCAATATGTTCCCCGCTCTTTCCCAAGACATTGATAAGGCTGAGTTAGATCCTGCTCAGGTTGATGATGGTGTGAGCCCTTTCCCCATTAGGGATTTCTCTAGTGCTAGTCCTTCTCACCACCCCCCTTCAGTGTGTCTTGCGAGTCGAGGATCCCCCAGGCCCCTTTCTGAAGTGGAGGATGATGTTTGTGAGGATGAGATTGAGGGGGATAATCAGGCTACTGAATGTTCTATCTCCAATAGACAAAGAAAACGGGAAGCAAAGATCTAGTTCAGTGGAAGCCGTCTTAAGGGAAGGCATAGATCTTGATAGTTTTTCTGGTTTGTGATGTTTCTGTATAACACCCGCATGTGTGTTATTGCATTTCATTACATTGTCATGCATGATAATGTGATGAGTTGTGCGTTTTGGAACATGTTTGAGTGAGTTTTGACTCACGAGTCAATTTGGGTGTCTGTATTAGAGAACCCATTGAGACGGTGTTGAATGAGAGTTTGGATGTTGTGAAGTCTCTCTGAGTATGAGACGTTCACTGTGGAGTACCTTCAATGTTTATCTGAAAATAAATGTTTACCTGTGTATTTCAATATCTGTATTATTTTCTGGATTAGAATATATTTATGTTATTAGATTTAGTATCTTGGTGAGGACGAATTAACACACTATTAATTTGGTAGGTTAATTAGCAACTTCGGAAAAGTCATGTAGAAACTTGAGTTTTAGCAACCAAACGGAACTTAGTCGGAAACTTTTATAATTTTGAGATTTCACTTGTAAAGCTACGAATTAGTTGTGTAAGAACTTTCAGAGACTAATTAGGAGTTTTGAAAACTCGTGGGGAGGTAAACACAATTTCTAAAAGTGTTGCCTATATATAAATAGTGATGATCTTGATATTTTTCATAAATCTTAACCTAAGTTTCAAAAAGAAGCCAAATGGAGATTTTAGTTTCAAAAAGAGGCCAAATGGAGATTTTAGTTTCTTAGAGCTTTGCGATGTCAAACGACGACCTTCTGTCCATGTGTTTCCTTCTAGATTTCATATTCGAGCTCCTCGAGGTAAGAGCTTCGTTTAGATACTTATTAGGCAATGTTTGGCTAAGTTTTCTGAAAAGTTATTTTTCTAGAATTTTTCATAAAAGTTGATATTTGGACTTTTGATCCATAGGAATTGTACTAGGTGATTTTCTCCACGTTCTCTGTGCTCGGTTATCTTTGGATTATAGTTTAAGAGCGTTAGTCGGAGGTGAGTGATTCAACTATGTTTTTGGAATGATTTCTTGACATTTTTTCATGTTTTGTGTGAATAGCATGTCTTAGTTCATAGAGATTTATTGTGTAGTTCATATTGGGCAATTATACTGATAAGTAGGCCCAACAGGATGCTGACATGTTTTTTTTACCACGAGTATGGTGATATGTATTTGAGTATGTTGAGTTGCTTATTTGGGTCAAAGGAGCACATGGTTACTGAGCCATTTTTTGGAGCCAATATAGGCATTAAGGTTGCACGATTGAAGAGAAGAATCGTGGATCTTACCCTTTCGCGTGGACTTATTGGCGAGGAGTCACGGATTAGGAGTATGGGACATACACGTGAGGTTCTAGAGACTAGTATGAATTGTAGAGATATGAATGCGGGCATGTTTATCATTCATGTGCATATGTTGTTTTATTCACTAAGCGTTAGCTTAAACAAATTGAATATGTGTGGTTATTCAAATAACCATTGTAGGTATTAATGCTGGCGAGGAATCGCAGAAGTGAGCACGTGGGTTTGGGAGTTAACTTAGAAGGCGACTCGATATGTTGATCTCGTCGTTTTGTAATAGACTTATTGTAATAAGAATCGTTATGACTTTCGGACCATGTTTAACTTAGAATCGTAGATTGGATTCGAGATGTTATAATAGACAGTAATCGTTCGTAATTATGTTTCAGAAATGTTTTAATCCAGTTAAGATCGTTTCGGTATGAGTTTAGTGTGTGTGTTAGTCCTTGGTTGATTTCGAAAAGCTTTTAAACTTAGAAATTCTGCAAAGTGTGTTGCTGCCTTAAATCCATTGACTGGTTTGTGGAACAGTCGACTAGACCCTGTTTTTCAGCAACTAACTGCATCTTTTATAGAGGATCAGTCTACTGGGTCCCCGACACAGTCGACTGGATCGTGTTTTCAATTCATATATTTTTGCCCAGGCTGGACTTCAGTCGACCGGGCCGTATCAATCGACTAAAAATTTAAAGCCCCAGTCGACTAGACATAGAAAATAGTCGACTGGATTATGTTCTAAATTCAAACTTTCTGCTGGACCAGTATCAGTCGACTGGGCCTAAGGTGCAGTCGATTGGACTGCAACTTTTCAAATGTTTGGTTTTCTTTCCGCTGCGTGTGTTCTTAAAACTAATCGTTGGGAACGTTAATGAATTGGTTTAGCCTCGGTGATGGGCTATGGGCTCCAGTTCTACTATTGTGGGACTGGGCTGTGACATTCTGGCCCTTTTGTTGTTGGGGCCTTGGTTTGCCTAGTTTTTTGTGTCTTGTTGTTAGGCTTATTTTCTCCCTGTTGGTAGGGAAGGATGTCTCTCCATCCTTTGGGCAGGATAGCCTCCCGTCCCTTTCTGGAGATGTTCTCTTGTTGCTCTATTCAGCATGTTCTTTGAGCTTATTGTTTTTGATCGGCGAAGATTTATAGTCCTTAAGTTACGCTTTGTTTGCCCACTTCATTTAGTTATTAGTTGTTTTTTAATAAGTATTCTATATTTTGTAGGTTTTGGAGCTTTAACTTGAAAGTGCACTAAAATCCAATGATTAGTGGCTTTGGAAGACATTCTGTGCTCAAAAGGTGATTTCGGTGAAAGTTGGAGACAGTAGTAGCTTTGGTAAATTGCATTTTTGACAAGGAATATTTTTTATTTGAGAAATTTCTCAAAAAATATAAACTGTAGATCTTTGAGTTACGGATGCGTGGCCACAAACGGCAAGTCAATCCGAGGTTCGAGCAAAAAGTTATCGCAATTCTACGATCGGTGCACAGTGTAGTGAAAAGTACCTCGTGTGAGCGGGCCGTGCGAGCGACCTGTGAAAAAAAATCAAAAACGCTTATTTCATCAAATTAGAGCGCCCAGTAAAGGTGGTTTGTGCATACGACATTCATAAACGTAAATACGATAGGTTTAGTGCGATTAGGCTTAGAAAAGCTTCCTAATCCTTCCAAAATCTATATAAATCCTATTCTAAATCAATTTTGGGGTTACACAACATTATACACATCCTTCAACAACAAAAACTGCAGCCATTACAGAGGGAGAAGTAAGGAGAAGAAGAAGAAGAAGAAGAAGAAGACCAAGTATTTCCATGGCCTCCTCCATCAACCTCTTGCCAATCCTTGATTCTATGGCCGCTTAACCAAGATCTAGAGTTTCAATGAAATCCTAGCCAAGTAATAGGGTGTATTTTATGCTTTTCTTTTAGATCTATTATGTATGGATGATGATTACATGTTTAGAGGATTTTTTTTTGTAATAAAATCGAACTTCTATTGATTAAATCATTGCTTTCAAAGTTTATTCTTGTCTTAGATCTATTTTGAATGTGATGTGATCAATGATGTATATTTGCTGTGCTTGTATGGATTATTTACATATAATGGTGCTTATTTGAATTGTGATATCAAGTAGTCAATCAGTTCATGCCTAGGGAAGACGGAGTGTGCGGCAACCCTAGTTTAGTGTGAGACACTCCGTGCCAACCAAAAATGAATTATGTTGATGCTTGAATCATAATTATCTTCTTGACAGAGGAATCAGACTTGTAGCTATGATTCCCCATTATCATCCAATATAATAAGCTAATTGAATGCATAAATACCCTTATTATGAAGCTAGTGGTGGATTTCCAATCCTAGGTTCAATACACATATTTATCAAAATAACTTTTAATCGCTTTCATAGTTTAGATTTATTTTCATTATTCTTAGTTGAATTCAAATCAAAATCAAAATTCTGTTATTTTTAATTAACTAGGTTTAGGTTTTAAAATTAAAGTGCTTTAGTATTTCAATCTTTGTGGGTTCGACCTCTACTTCCACACTACAAATCTTTTAAAGTAGAGTATACCTTTATCTTGTTTTTGACAAGATCAATTTTTGGCGCCGTTGCCGGGGATTGCAAGTTACTACTTTTAGTTTTAGAATCTTAGTTTAGTTAATTCGTAAATATTAGATTAGGTTTTCTTTTACTTATTTTCTGTTTTTGTTTTGAATCACTAACTTTTCCTTTTGTTTTGTAGTTTCTCAAGTCATCAAATTCTAGCATTTCAGAGTGGAAGAGCTTAGCACATCAAAGGAGCTTACGCGAATCAAAAAAAAAAAGCAAAAAAATTCAAGTAAACCACCTCCTTTAAAATTCGCTTCAAACCACTGACACTCAGGGTGCTGAAACGCACTATTTGCATTAGTTTTGGGGTGATTTGCACGTGCATTAGCTAGGAAACCCGGGGCATTGGGCTTTGATGCGAATCACTGCATAACAGGATAATTGCATGCATCATATTAGTTTTGTGCTTGTGGTCTTATTTGCGTGGTTGCTTTTTGTATTTGTTTGAGTCAGTAGTGGTTTTAGTTTTTTTTAGTTTATGTTTGGTACACGTTCAAGTAAACTCGAATTACATTCTTTCGATCCTGAACTTGAACGTACCCGAAGAGTCAATAGGTCTTCAACCCAAGCTTCTAGAGCACGGTTGATTCTAGACGACGAATCAATGCCTAAACCATTGTCTTTGTTTGAGTCCGAAATTCAAAGCACCCTTAAACGTTTAAAAAATACTCAAGCTATTATCATCGAACCTATTCCAATGGCCAACTTTGGAAACAATGGAAATAGTAGAAATAATAGAAATAATCCTAATATACCTCAACCGCCTCCCTTAAAAGATTATTTCATTCCTACAGCCTACACGCCATAAGCATGTATCGAATTACCGGAGGTGACGACATCTTACTTTGAGATAAAGTCATCTACCATCGCACTACTCTCTTCATTCCATGGCCGTATTAAAGAAGATCCCTATCATCACCTAGGAGAATTCCAAGACATATGCTCTAGATTGAAAATCTAAAATCTAACTGATGATGAACTAAAATTGCATCTCTTCCCATTCTCATTAAAAGATAAAGCAAAATACTGGCTCCAATCTCTAGAGCCAAATACTATCAAAACATGGGAAGCGCTGCATACTGCATCCTTACAAAAGTTTTTCCCTATTACGCGTACAAATCAAATTCAAAAATCCATAATGAACTTTGTGATGCAAGATGGGGAAATACTATATGATTCATGGGAGCAATTTAAGGAAATTTTACTCTGCCCCCATCATCAAATCCCTAAGTGGCAATTGGTTTAAATCTTCTATGAGGGACTTGTTCCCTTTGTTCGCAACACAGTCAATGCTGTTTGTGCTGGAACATTTTTTCACAATAGCGCCGATAAGGTTTGGAAAATTTTTGAAACGTTAACCGAACACTCCATGCACCAAGTCGTGTCTGTCTGTCCTGAGGTGTGTCTTCCACCTAAACCCAAGCGAGAGGATCGTTTCGAGTCAAGTCATTCAATCAAAATACAAGAACTATCTAGAAAACTTGACCAACTCATGAGGATGGGCCATATGCCCAGTCCACCAACACATGAGGATGGACCATATGCCCAGTCCACCTCCAACACATTAACTCTATTCAACAATTCTCACAAAATGCTCACAACCATTTGGGAAATAATTACGATGTGCCATGGAGAAGTCACCCTAATTTTGGGTGACAATCTCAAAGTAATGAGGGTCCATATTCCTCCCAAAAACCTCAAATTGAAACAAACTTTCCTAATGCATGACAACATTAGTCTCAACAATATCAATATTCACAACCAAATCCTCCTCCACCTCCACGTAATAATGTATTTGAGGAGAAAGTGTTAGCCTCACTTAAAAGTTTTGGTTCGGTGATCCAGTTAGTACACTCTCACACATAGTCCAGCGCAAAGCTAGAGTCTCAAGTAGGACAAATAGCTAACACACTAAACTGTTTTACCGAGGGTAAGTTGCCAAGTCAACCTATTCAGAAACCTAAGGGACAATACGAGGTGGGTGATACGAGTGAGCAAGTGAACGCTGTTTCAACTAAGACAACTACTCGAGAGGAAGAAGTTGTTGAGATTTCAAGGGAGAGTAGGCGAGATACAAACATTAATTTGAATCAAGAGAAGGGTGAGGACATGAGTCGAATTATGAAAGAAAATGAACCGGTCCCAACTACCTATGTTCTGAAAATGCCTTTCCCACCAAACATTGAGGCACAGTCACATGTTTCAAAGAAAGGGTCGAAAGCTGAAGATATACTCGAGGTATTTAAACAAGTGAAAATAAACATTCCATTCCTCGATGCTATTAAATAAATTCCCACTTATGCTAAATATCTTAAGGACCTATGCACTCAAATGCTCAAGTTGTATAGTTATATTCTAAAAAAGGTCTTCCTCACGGAAAAAGTAAGTTTGATTTTCCAACATGCTCCTCCAAAGTATGAGGATCCTGGAACACTAACGGTTTCATGTATCATAGGTGACACTATCATTCATCGGGCTCTCCTTGATTTAGGTGCGAGTGTGAATCTGCTGCCTTACACGATTTACAAACAATTAGGATTAGGTGAACTTAAACCCACAGCCGCTACCATACAATTAGCGGATCGTTTCGTCAAGATCCCTAGAGGAATTATTGAAGACATCCTAGTTAAAGTCGACAAATGCTATTATCCTGTTGATTTCATGGTCCTTGATACTAAACCGGTGATAGATGCTAGAAAACACACTCTTGTTATTCTTGGTCGTCCACTCTTAGCCACGGCCAATGCTCGTGTCAACTATCGAACGGGGATAATGAAAGTGTCATTTGGGAACATGAATCTAAAATTAAACATTTTTAACAATATTAATCAACCTTCCAATGATGATGATTACCCATGTGTGGTAGATAGTGAGGTTAGACAACCTAATGGACCCAATAACGTAATAAACATGAGTAAGGAAAATGACATAATGCATAATGAACAGAAAATCGCTCATAACCCAGATCCTAATGATGAATTTACTCGGAAGGTGAAAATTTGATTTGAACATGATCAGAGAGAATCGTCGAACGAATTAACTGATAAAGATATTATTTCGATTTTTAACTATGGTCTTCCTCCTGTTACTAGGGGTACAAAGTCCGTGTTTCAGCCTCCATGATTTTTGATCTAGAATGGTCTAGCTGAAGACATAAAAGACAGTGCTTCTTGGGAGGCAACCCAAGCTTTTATCGTTCTGTTTTCTCATTTTTGTACACTCTTTGGTTGTTTTAGGTCAGTTTTGAGTCAGTTTTGGTCTTACTGGATAGGTTTGGGGGTCGGGGTCAATTTATTTTGAATTTAGTCACATTGAAAGGAAGAGAAAAGAGAAAGAGAACATGTCGCTCGCGCAACCAGCTCGCGCGAGTTTTTGCCTTGAAAAAAAAATTCTTAAACTTTATTATACATGCCCTCAGCATCAGATCGCGCTTCAAATTGCGCACGCGAGGGATGTTCGCCCGATCGGCTCGCTCGCGTGATTATAACTCATATTTACCTCACGGAGGGAATCACAAGCACGAGAGGTCGCCCATGCGAGGGGGGATTTTTGTGTTTTTCTCTTTTGCTTCTTCTTCTCACTCTCAACCATTACTTATGTGTTTTTCTCGTTTCTGTTTGCTCTCTTCTTTTAGATCGAGTCCTTCTTTGTTTTGATAGTTCTATTTGTGCTTGTTTTTTTTTTTTCGTTGAGTCTTTTGGTTTTAGTTTAGTTTCTCAACAAGTATGCCACGGTCTGCATTACATATTTATATTTCTATTAGTTATTGGTGTTCTTTTTTTTGGTTATTTTCTTTTGTCGAGTATTGACAAGTGAATAAGTAGCTCCATTTCGAGTAATTGAACTTTATCGCCATATTCATATAAGTTTATCTGGTTTGTGATTGCCGAGATTGAGGTATTGTCATTCCTTCCTTACGTACTCTCATCTCTTTTGTTTTATTGTTTCATTGGGGACAATGAAAGGTTTAGGTTTGGGGGTATGCACTTACATGTACATTATTATACACCACCGAGATTTTCAAAAAATTTCGATACTTGTGCTTAAATAAATGATGTTACCGACGTTTTTGCAATCTCAATTCGACTCTTCTTGTTATGTAACTTGGATTGTTATAGAATGGTAAACATGAGAAGATGTGATTAAACATTTGCTGAAGTCATGATGCAACGTTTAGGACGTGTATCGTTCGAATTATAGTTTTATATCATAGATTTGTACGCAAACCTATGCACTGCACGTAGTCACTTGAATACATATTTGATGTGAACTATAATATGGTTCGGATTTTTAGAGAACATATAGTATGGAGACTAAACCCAGTGAGGTTTTGAGCCTATCTTTTCAATTTAGAGGGTTATGAATACATTTTGTGTTTGTCGAATTTTATTGAATAGCGCATTAACTCGTCGTTTAGTCACATTATTCTTGTTTTGGTTGATAATCAAGTTAAAATATTTGTTACCATGCTAAATAATCTTCCATCATAAACATTGTAGAACCATATGACCATAGGAGATGATGGTAGGCCCTCATTGTTTACCTATCTAGTTAAATGATAAAAATTTCCTTAGTTCGCCCCTTTGAGGCGTTAAAATGCCCTCTTTCTTTAATCACCATTATCCTTTTTTTTGCTCTAACTTGGCCAACTTGGAGTTTACCACTGAAAGATTGATAAACTTTTAGTGGTGATAAGGCGGTGTGTTGATTGAGAAGAAGAAGAAAACAAGATGATGTTTGGGTAGTAGTTGCTTTGGTATTCAATGAATAATCGTGTCCAAAGTAATGGAAAAAAAAGGTTGAAAGAAGAAAAAAAAATGAAAGAAGAGAATGTAGAGATGAAAGTTGGTAGAAGAATGAAGGAAAGAAATTGAATATGCCTTACAGTGCCATTTTAAAACTACCTAACGAATCCATTTTATTCTTTTTCATTGCCTGAGCTATGCTACAACCTTTGAAAAGTCCTATTTGATCCGAGAAAACATGTTTTGGATATGTAAACGATGGGAGGGGGATTAAAACATGGTAACGATTAATTTTTCTTGAGTGTTGGCATCCTATCCATGAGATTACTGTTCTTTTGTGTCATGCGTCTTTTTCGAGTCATATGAGCGCTTTTCGTTTGAAAACATATTTCCTATGCTCCTATATAGCAGAGAGATTACACAAGTTCTGAACATTTCATTTGAGAGTGTAATTAACATTGTGAGATTCTTAGTCAAAGCATAGTTGGATGGTTATCCAAGTTATATTCCAAGTTCATAACATGCGCGTGTTCATTTGACTACCACATCACACACGTGCAATTTTATAAGAAACTCTATTGATTTATATGATGCATATGCTTGGGATTGTTTTTCATGACATAGGTAGACGTTTGGTTCCGTTTATTCTTGTTCATTATTCTATTTCAAATTACTGTTTTATAATGAGTATTAAATGTTATAATTTTTGTTTTAATAAAACTTTTAAATATATAATAAAATAAAGATGGTTGTGGGTGTCTAATTTGACGAGAACCCTCACGAGACTTCACTCATCCTACTAGGGATACCTAGGGGTTTAAAAGGCTTGTTGCATGTGCTAAATGCAATCGCGTTTCTTGCGACAGTGAGTTATGATATTTTATTTGTATTTTAGTTTTATTTTTATGATTTCTTTGCTCGAGCACTAGCAAAGTATAGGTTTGAGGTGTGATCGGCGACAAATAGTTCCCGTTTATAGTCTGTAAGTTACGCTTTGTTAGCCCACTTAATTTAGTTATTAGTTGTTTTTTAATAAGTATTCTATATTTTGTAGGTTTTGGAGCTTTAACTTGAACATGCACTAAAATTCAATAATTAGTGGCTTTGGAAGACATTCTATGCTCAAAAGATGATTCTGGTGAAAGCTGGAGACAGTAGTAGCCTCGATAAATTGCATTTTTGACAAGGAATACTTTGGATTGGAGACATTCGAGTTACGGACGCGTGGTCACGAACGGCGAGTCAATCCGAGGTCCAAGCAAAAAGTTATTGCAATTCTACGATTGGTGCACAGTGTAGTGAAAAGTACCTCGCGCGAGCGGGCTGCGCGAGTGACTTGTTAAAAAAATAAAAATGCTTATTTCGTCAAATTAGAGCGCCCAACGAAGGTGGTTTGTGCATACGTCGTCCAGAAACGTAAATACGACAGTTTTATTGCGATTAGGCTTAGAAAAGCTTCCTAATCCTTCCAAAATCTATATAAATCCTATTCTAAATCAATTTTGGGGTTACACAACATTATACACATCCTTCACAACAAAAACTTCAGCCATTGAAGAGGAAGAAGCAAGGAGAAGAAGAAGAAGACCAAGGATTTCCATGGCCTCCTCCATCAACCTCTTGCCAATCCTTGATTCTATGGCCGCTTAAACCAAGATCTAGGGTTTCAATAAAATCCTAGACAAGTAATAGGGTGCATTTTATGCTTTTCCTTTAGATCTATTATGTATGGATGATGATTACATGTTTAGAGGATTTTTTTTTGTAATAAAATCGAACTTCTATTGATTAAATCATTGCTTTCAAAGTTTATTCTTGTCTTAGATCTATTTTGAATGTGATGTGCTCAATGATCTATATTTGCTGTCCTTCTATGGATTATTTACATGTAATGGTGCTTATTTGAATTGTGATATCAAGTAGTTGAACAGTTCATGTTTCAGGAAGACGGAGTGTGCCGCAACCATAGTTTAGTGTGAGACACTCCGTGCCAACCGAAGATGAATTATGTTGATACTTGAATCGTAATTATCTTCTTGATAGAGGAATCGGACTTGTAGCTGCGATTCCCCATTATTATCCAGTGTAATAAGCTAATTGAATGCATAGATACCCTTATTATGAAGCTAGTGGTGGATTTGCAATCCTAGGTTCAATACACATATTTATCAAAATAACTTTTAATCGCTTTCATAGTTTAGATTTATTTTCATTATTCTTAGTTTAATTAAATCAAAATCAAAATTATGTTTTCTTAATTAGGTAGGTTTAGGTTTTAAAATTAAAGTGCTTTAGTATTTCAATCTTTGTGGGTTTGATCTTTACTTCCACACTCCAAATCTTTTAAAGTAGAGAATACTTTTATCTTAATTTTGACAAGATCAGTTTTTATCCTGGAGAATGCCCCTTGTACTTCTGTATACCTTTTTGGAATCAATTTACCCTTTTTCAAAAGAAAAAAAAATCAATTCTCCTAGGCCTTTTTTTGTTTCCTTTTTTGAATGAATTTGACTTTTAGGAAAAAAAAGGTAAGCTTTGTATACTTAAGTAGTGTCATTTATTTTCTTCAAAATTTCACTTTAGGCTGCCAATTATAAATTACATCAGGTAAGGCCATTGTATTTGAAATTGATTTTGATTAAAAACAATCATTACGGATATGCCGATTGGCGATTGACGATAGATAAATTTTCGCAGTTGCATGTAATCGATTGTCGACCTTAAAGTCCTCAACGGAGGACTTAAAACTCCATGCCTTAAGTGATATAGTGCTCCCCCGCCAGTGGATTTAAGTGGGCGAGCAGTCAAGGGGGCAATTGCCCCCCCCCCCCCCCCCCCCTGAGATTTTTCAAACATTTGCTAGATATATAGACACAAACATGTCACATATTGACTTTTTGACCACCCGGACTTGACCTAACCCTCCCAACACTCCACCAGGCCCCACTTTCTCTCTTCAAACAAAACTAAAAAAAAGCCCCCCCCCCCCCTCTCTCTCTCTCTCTCTCTCTCTCTCACACACACACACACATACACACACACACACTCGCATGAACCTTCTCATTTTTTCCACATTTTACATTTTTTTGTCTTTTCAAAAATGTTAGGCACATAACACATTCCACAACACATTCTACAACAGGGCTTTAAATGTGTTGCATCCTGTGCTGTTTAAATTTTTCACACTTTTCTATGCATCACTTACACAGCACAGGGTGAATACATACATTTAAAGCCCTGTTGTGAAATGTATTATGGAATGTGTTGTGTACCTAGCATTATTGTTTTCTTTTAGAAGTTAACCCTATATGAAAGTTACTAATTTGGGACCTTGTAAGTTGTGAAACTGTGATTTGTTTGCTTTGAGTTTTAATTACCTTTGATCCTACAAAACTGCTAAACCCATGTCAAATTCCACACCCAACACATCCTGACCCTAGTGATTCCTAGGTGTCCCATGTAGGACCCATGTAGAACCCACATGAAGCCCACTGGAATCAAGAGCCATGATTATTGGGTGTGGAATTTGGTGTGAAATTTGGTGTGGGTGTAATATTACTCTTGATCCTAAAGTTTGAATGAAGACTTTATATTCAAATTAGATTGGTGAATGAAATGCTAAGGACAATTTATTGAAACAACTATGCATAAAATATAAAACCCACAAAAAATGATATAGAATTATGCTATTAGAAAGAAAAAAAAAAGGGTCGATGCCCCCGAACCACGTATAAGCTTGACCCCCTGAGCTAAGATCCTAAATCAGCTCGTGGAGTATCTAAAATAAAATTATAGTGAAAAGAGTAATGCTAGGTACACCTAAACGAGACACCTAAATTATCCACCTGCTGATGTATCGTAGCTATTTTGAAATTAATTTGAACTTTGTTTGGTAACTGATGAATCATTTTGGAAATCCATATCAGTAGGTAGATAATTTCGGTGTCCCGTTTAGGTGTACCTAGCATTCGAAAAGAAAAATAAAAGGTACTAAAGTCTATTTAACCCTTTACTTGAGAGTGCTTTGTTGTAATTACTTTTCTTGAATATAGCCTATATGACTAACTCTTCTTAGGCGTAGTTTGGCCCCTACGTGACTTTTTCAAAGTAGCTTATGAAATTTATTATTAAGTTGTTTGATGATTTTGTACAAGTGACACATTACTCTTCAAAAAAATATCATGAAACCAAAAAGCACACAACCTTGAGCTTTTAAAACCTCCCCCCCCCCCCCCCCCCCCCCCCCCCCCCCCCCAAAAAAAAAAAAAAAAAGCCCTATGTTCAAGTTTTGCAAAGCTCACAAACTAGTTATCAAATGAATTAACATGAAATTGTACTTTAAAAAAGGAGAAGCACCAAAATAGAAGTAAAACTAAGCCTTAGTATTAGCCCATTTACGGGAAGTTGTTACGGACACGGTTTGAGTAATTTCTTGTGCGTCTCTCCATTTATGAATTAACCTTTACTCCCTTTAAATTGGAACATTGACTACACACAAGGAAGCATGGACTCTTTTTTTAAATAAGCAAGACAACATGGAATTTTTTTTTTACAGAATTGCTACTGCACAGATTCTTCTCCGATGAAGTAGCATTCGCCTATGAGTTCATTCCCACTAGTTTGTGTGCTGCCAACTTAGAAGGGATCAGGGGTAAATACGGTATTCCCAACCAGTGTTCCCTCACCACACTCAAAGGAGGGGCTCATATATACCGGTCAGGGTTCATGACCCTCTATGAGGATACCTTCATGGCTGGTTTCTGTATCCCCCTACATCCAGTTGCCAGGGACATTCTAATCTATCTTGGGATCACTCTCGGCAGTTGGCCCTGAACAGTTGGAGGTTCCTAATGGGGTGTATCTTTCTCTGGGTCCAAGTCTTTGGGTACGAGTTCCTGTGGACCCATCAACTGTTCCCGTTATAAAGAGAGGTCAGATTCTTTTCCCTGGGAGCCCGACAGGGGAGGAAAATCATCATCAATTGCTTGAGCAACAACAAGGGGTGGAAGAAAAAATTCTTCCATGTGTCTAACCTTAGGCTCTGTTAGAAGGCCCCGACAATTCACCTGAGGACATCCTAGGCAGGAAAGTTGAGGAGTAAGCCCGCCCTGCATCTCTTTTCCTTTCTTCTTTGCTTTTACTATAATCATGGGACTAACTTTTTCATGATCTGTTTTGCAGTGGGGGTTAACTGATTTACCAAGCATCCCCGACGAGTGCCAGGACAGGATCAGGGGCTTGGCGGACTTGTCCAAAAATGTCTGGAACGTGCTGACCTGGTCGGGAGATCGAAAAGTCACCTACGAGCCGGATCAGCCTATCAAAGCACCTGCATTTCCTCTGATCATTCTTGGTGAGCTCTTGCTGCTCGGGTTAATTTATTTGCCTGGTTATTGTTACTATTTTCCCGGTCTCTTATCTCCTAATTCTTTCTTTCGCAAAAATGGGCCTTAGAAGAGATTCCAAGACATTGAGGGCCAGATAGGGCGTCGCTATTGCTCGGATGGCCGAGAGGAGAAAGAGGCCAACTATCGAACTCGCAGGCTACGATCAGCCATACAAGCAGGCCAGCTGTCAAACTCACAGGCTGCGATCAGCCATACATGCAGCTAAGGCACGAACTGACGGTTCACCAGGAACTGGGAAAGACGCCTACTCCCCGTGTAGAGGTGGTACAGGACACTACTCCTGGCGCGAGCATGCCATCTAGGACGGCGCTGGGAGAATCCTCAGAGATCCGGGAAAGGGTCTGAGCGGGCCTTCTCCCGAGCTAAGTGGAGATGTGCGCCAACATGTCTCCACAGACTCTCCAGGGATGGCTGTATAGTCTTTCCCATTTTATGAGTAACTCTGCCCTATTGTTCTCTGCTTTTGCCTTTTTATTTACTATAATAATTGACCCGTTTATGCTTGCTTTTTGTAGGCTGGCTGCATGGCCGCCGGAGTCGAGTCCTTCCTGCCTACCTTGGCTAGGAGGGCTACCGCTGTTGAAGCTACCCTGTCAAAGGAAAGGGCCACTCAGAAGGCCAAGGGATAGCCCTGGCCGTGGAGAAGGACAAGGTCAAGGGCTTGGCTCTGGACCTGAGAGCGGTGCAGGTGGAGTTGGAAGCCACCTTGGTAGAGCTGGAGACCACCCGGGCAAGTCTGACGGCGGCAGAGGCTCAGAAGAAGTCTATATCCGAGGTGACTGCAATAAGGTCTGCTGAGGAGGCCTTTGATGATGGCTTCTTTTAGGGCTGTGAGGACTTGAAGAGAAGGTTGGCCTAAGACCATTTCGAGTGGGACATCTTAACTTATGAGGGGATGGATTCCAACTATTGGGACGTGCAGCCTACCACCGATGAAAATACCACTGCTAAGGGAACACTGGTCGAGAAAGCCGCGCCGGGCAGGGTGGTTGGGAATACTGAGGAGATAGTGGTCGTGGATGACCCATAGTTCACGACCTGTACATATCTTGCACATGTATTTTTTTGCTTTTTAATTTTTTTTTGGTGGGAGAGGCTACTATAACTGCCCCCAGGCATTGTACATTACATTTTTTTAAACTATTAATGAAAAGGCCCTCTGAGGTCACCTTTTGCACAAACTATTGATATGATTGTACTTATTTACCTGTTTGCTTATAATTGCCTATGCTCGCTTGGTCGTGAATCATACCAAAATCCTGCCTTAGCAAAAGGTTTAAGTCTGTGACTAGTCGAGGACACTGGGTCATGTAGGGGCCAGTTACGCCTTAAATTCTCGAGCCCTTGACTTGGAAATTACAGGCTTGCGGGACTTATTCGGGATAGTATAAGAGTTCCATTCCTATTACTGCCCAGTAAACTTTGAGCCCTGTAGGTACGTAGGAATGTTCAAGGGTTAATTCCAAGTCCTGTGAGTGCTCGGTGTGGTTTTCTATCTTAGTTTCGTGTTCCTCTTGTCCCCAAGCTTTTGCTAAGGCAGACATATACGAAGAAAAGGACTGTAGGTAATTGACCTAGAACGTTAGTAGTTCTAGGGTCTTTTTGGGATTTGCTATCATCAGCCACCTATAGGAATTTTCCCCAATCGTAGGTTATGGACGTAAGCAAAATTGACGCTTCGGGTGTGATCCCGAGGTCTTTATTGTGCCTCGGGTGTTATCCCAGTGTCTTGTTGCACCTCAGGTGTGAACCTGAGGTCTTTTGTACCTCAGGTGTGACCCCGAGATCTTTTGAATACTGGTTGGGAATGATATTTGTAGTGAAAATAAAATGTTTATTTCTTTCGAAAACTATGATAATTGCTCGGGAAGTGCTATAGTGCATTTCAGAATAAGTTCCTAACCAACACTAATCCATGCGTTACTGAAAGTACTTGTGGAGATGTTGCACGTTCCAAGGGTGAGACAGATTTAGTTCGTCCAAAGTTTATAACCAGTAAGTGCCCAAAAATTGATGTTGTCAATATCAAGATATAAAAAGTGTTCTTTACTTTTCAAAAGATTTGTAGTGTGAAAGCAAAGGTCGAACCCACAGGGATTGGTTAACTACAGCAACTTAATTTTAAAACCTAACTTTAGTTAATTATGAAAAACGGATTTTGATTTGATTTATAATTAAACTAAGAACAATAAAAGTAAATCTAAACTAGGAAAGCAATTAAAGTTGTTTTAAATAATGTTTAAGGGAACCTAGGATTGCAAATCCACCACTAGCTTCATAATAGGAATATTTATGAATTACTTTAGCTTATTACATTGGATGATAATGGGGAATTGTAGCTACAATCCCAATTCCTCCGACAAGAAGATATTCATGGTTCAAGCACCAACATAATCCATCTTCGGTTAGCACGAATTATCCCGCACTAAACTAGGGTTGCGATCTAATCCGTCTAACCTAGGCATGGACTATTCGGATACTTGATAGCACAAATCAATAAAGCACCATCACATGTAAACAATCTAAACAAGCACAACAAGCATAGATCGTTGAGCACATCACAGTCAAAATAGATCTAAGACAAGAATAAATTCTGAAAGTAATGATTTAATCACTAGAAGTACGATTTATTTATAAAAATCCTCTAAACATGTGACTGTCATCCATACATAATAAACTTAAAATAAAAACATAAATAAAACCCTATTACTCGTCTAGGGCTTCATTGAAACTCTAGATCTAGGTTTAGTTGGCCATAGAATTGATGAATAGCAAGAGGTTGATGGAGGAGGCCATGGAAATCCTTGATCTTCTTCTTCTTCTTCTCCTTGCTTTCCTCTCTTCAATGGCTGAAAATATATGTGTATATTGATGTATCTAATGTTGTGTAATGATGTGTAACCTTCAATTTGATTTAGAATAGGATTTATATAGAGTTTGGAAGGATTTAGGAAGCTTTCCTAAGCCAAATCGCACTAAAATTGCTATATTTTGTAATCTGGACGTCATATGCACAAACCACCTTCGCTGGGCACTTTAATTTAACAAAATACGTGTTTTTGATTTTTGCACAGGTCGCTCGCGCGACCCGCTCGCGCGAGGTTCTTTTCGCTGCACTGCGCGACTTTCGTAGAATTGCGATAACTTTTGACTCGAACCTCGGATTGACTCACCGTTTGTGCCACACGTCCGTAACTCGAAGATCTACATTTTATATCTCTGGAGAAATTTCTCAAATCTGAAGTATTTATTGTCAAAAATGCAATTTTCCGAGGCTTCCACTGCATTCATCCTCCACCGGAATCATCTTTTAAGCCCAGAATGACTTCCAAAGCCACCAATCGTTGGATTTTTGTGCATTTTCCAATTAAAGCTCCAAAATCTACAAAATATAGAATACTTATTAAAAAATAACTAATAACTATATGAAATGGGCTAACAAAGCATATTTTTAGGACTATAAACGGTAACTATTCGTCGCCGATCACCGCCCTATTGACCTGGGTAACCCTGTAGGGTCCTTCCCTGTTTGGCCCCAATTTTCCATAGCTCGGGACTTTGGTAGACTGGTTTACCGCTTTGAGGACTAGGTCTCCCACTTGGAAGCCGCGGTGCTTGATTTTGCTGTTGAAATACCAAAAGACCCGCTTCTTATAGGCTACTAATTTCAGATATGCCCGGTCCCTTTTCTCTTCTATTAGGTCAAGCTCCCCTCTAAGGGCTTCCTCATTGCATTGTTCACTAAAATTTGCCACCCGGTATGTTGGTAATCCGAGCTCTATGGGGACCACTACCTCGAAGCCATAGGTGAGGGAGAACGGGGTCTCCCCTTTTACCGCTCAGGGAGTAGTACGATAGGCCCACAGAAGGGTTGGTAGTTCTTTTGCCAGAGTCCCTTGGCATTTTCAAGCCTAGTTTTAACGGACTGCAGTATCGTTCGATTTATTACTTTGGCCTATCCGTTAGCTTGAGGATGTTTGGAAAAAGAGTAGTGATTTGATATACCATAGCCCGAGCAGAATTACCTGAATATCGGGGTGTCAAAGTGCCTACCGTTGTCGCTGACCAATACCCAGGGAATGACGAACCGACTGAGAATGTTTCTTTCGACAAAACTTTCCATCTTTTTCTCGATAATTGTTGCCAAGG
Source organism: Hydrangea macrophylla (assembly GCA_033977485.1). Taxonomy (NCBI): domain Eukaryota; kingdom Viridiplantae; phylum Streptophyta; class Magnoliopsida; order Cornales; family Hydrangeaceae; genus Hydrangea; species Hydrangea macrophylla. The sequence continues at coordinate 76,335,262 of CM066984.1, read as the reverse complement.
ACTCGGCTTCTGCCCACTTAGTGAAATAGTCCATAGTGATGACGGCGAATTTGACCTAGCCTTTATCCATGGGAAGGGGTCCGATTATATCGATGTCCCACTGGGTAAACTTCCAGGGGATGAGGATTGGGGTCTGGTGCACTCCTGGGCAGTTAATCATGGGTGCATGTCTCTGGCACTTGTCATACCGCTTGACATATTCTTGGGAATCCCAGGCCATCGTCGGCTAGTAATAACCTTGTAGCAGGGCCATGCGGTAGAGTGCCCGACCTCTAACATGGCTCCCACACATTCCTTCATGGATTTCATATAGTATTCCTTAGACCTGAGTAGGATGGATGCACTAGAGAAAAGGGATAGAGAACCCCCTCTTGTAGAGGATGCCATCAACTAGGTGGTATCGAGCCGCACAGTATATGACCCGATGGGCTTCATCCTTATCGTTCAGCATACATTCAGTGGTGAGGAACTTCATTACCCATCGAGCTGGGCCCTACATCGAACGGGTCCACGTCCATGCCTTCTGAGTTGGACACACTAGGCTCAGGCAGATACTCTACCCTTATCCTGGGCAGATCCGACTCAGAAGGCGATGCTAGACGCACTAACCGGTCAATCCTAGTGTTCTCCTCTCTCAAGATCTGTCTGATTCAGAAACCTTTGAGCTATTTGGTGACCAGCTTGACCAGAGTCAAGCAGGCCACCATGTTGTCTTCTTGGCTTCACAATCCTGATTGACTTGGTTGATGACCAGCTAAGAGTCACTATATCCTTAGATTTATCGTGCGCCCATTGAAGTAGCCAACTGCAGCCCAACCAACAGGGCCTCGTACTCAGCTTCGTTGTTAGAGGCGTGAAACCCGAACCTTAGCACGTACTCTAGTTGGATCCCATCGGGTGTTGCCAGGATGATCCTTGCCCCGCTGCCTTGTTTGTTAGAAGGCCCGTCCACATAAAGTATCTAGGTTGGTATGTCAAACTATAGGCCAGGCTGCAGCTCAGGTGGGTTGAGCTCTTCAACTGGGTCTTTTGGATACGCGAACTCCATAAGAAAGTATGCCACTGCCTGCCCCTTAATTTCTGTCAGGGGTCGGTAGACTATTTTAAATTCTTTCAACTCCAATGCCTACTTGATGAGCCTTTCGAATATCTCAGGCCTGCTCAGGATCCGGCAAAGAGGTTGATCTGTGAGGACCACAATGACATGGGCCTGAAAGCATGGGCGGAGGTGACGAGGGAAAAGGTGAGCTTCTCGATGCGGGAGTACCGACCTTCTGTGCCTTAGAGCGCTCGAATGGTGTAATAAATCAGGAACTGTATCCTATGCTCCTCTCGAATAAGTGCCGAGCTTATCGCTGAGGGTGACACCGCCAAGTACAAGAACAGGTCCTCCCTTGGTATGGGCGTTGAGAGCAGAGGGGGTGATGTCAGGTACTTCTTGAGGACCACTGCTCTTCTTGACCAGCACCACATTGGCTAGCCAGTCGGTATATCGCACTTCCCAAATAGATTTCACTTTAAGGAGTTTTCCAATCTCCTCATGCACTACTTCCTGCCTCTCCGGGGCCATGCCCTTCCTCTTCTGCTTGACCGAGCGACAACTTGGATCGGTGTTGAGTCGATGGGATATGACCCAAGATCAATTTTGGGCACGTCCTTATGGCTCCAGGCAAAGACATCTTGGCTCTCTCTCAAGAACTATATTAACTTTTACATGAAGCTTGATTCCAGGAGAGTGCCAATACTGATTGACCGGTCGGGAAATTGGGGATCCAGCACCACCTAATCGAGTTCTTCAACCACGCTGACCCCATCCCTAGCCTCCCTCGAATCCATCTCCTAGACATTCAGTGTTTCCGCAATGGCCTATCTGTGTAGGGAGATAACTGTTAGGGATGTATACTAAAAGTCATGCTTTATGTAGTTGATTTATTATTCATTTAATAAAATCAGTTATTACATTTTTATGAGAATCTGTGTGGGCAATGTTTGTAATATATTGTTTATTTAATATTATGCATGTGTGTCTCTTGTTTTACATAGTAGGTGGTTTGGTGTGTAGAGTTCGGCTTACACAAAAGATCAGACCATCAGATCTTGTAGAATGTAAGATTTTGATGTACAATCTTAGATGGAATTGGACACACCATTAGTAGGACTGCAACATGGTGTTGTAGTAGGTTTGTCTTGACTACGGGAAACGGTATAGTTTTAACTCACTATGCTGGTAAACTTTGTGTATTAAACAGGATCAACTTGGGGTAATTATCTTTATACTGACTTATAAGATAATTAATACCTCATGGCTATTATGAGTGCTTATGCTCTAAATCTTAAGTTAATTTATAGACACGTACATTTGATATTTACACTTTGATCCCTAAAAGGGTGAGATCCTTAAATGGGTCAATATCTCATTGGATTTGGTAGATATAAATTAATGATGGAATCCATGTCTCAATTTTGAGATTGATGATATCCCCTTGAGAAAGCTTATAAGTTTTGATTATCTCAAACCCTGCAGGTGGACTTTGTAAAAGACATATCAGATAAGTTAAGCAGAGGATCTCGAGGAATTTTAAGAGATTAATTAAATGTGATTGTCAATAATTATATTTAACTAATGGATATCTGTAATCTTAACATGGGGAGATAATAAGCATATAATAACACGGAGCTCGAAATATATTTTTTGAGATAAGAGTAGGAGTGTAATTTATAATTTTTTAGTGGTATGAATTATAATTTATGAAAATAGGAATATGATTTAGTTTTAATTGGGGTTTCCTAATTCCATAAGGAAGCCTATTCCTTATTGACTTCTTATGGTCCCTATCATAGCCTATATATATGCTGCTTTGGCTCTCCTCTCAATTTGCGTTTTTCCATCAAGAGTATTATAACTCGGAATAGAAAAGAGAGCGTAAAAGAGGGAGAGCAAAAAACATAAAGGATTTCGATAGAGCCCACACTTAGTTCGATATTCTGGCATAAAAGGAATATAGTAGAAGATCGTGAGCTATCATCGAGCCCGTGTTCTCGATTCATCTATTACTGCAATCCATTTTTTCAGTTCTAGGTGACCCTAGTTCTGTCCTTGTAGAGTTATTGTAGATTTCACATAATTTTTGCAGTACCAACTTATACACACTATCAACGGATTCTGGGAACGCAGTTTCCTAATAGTGGTATCCGAGTAACGTTGATTCTGCGTACAGGTTGGACGCAACCATGTTGTCTAGTAATACAGATCTTATGCGTGCATTGATGAATGGATAGAACGTAGATCTATCCTAACCCTTGTTTTGCAGCGTTCTTATTCCACTATTATGGTCACTGATTTTGTGTGATTGGATTCCACGATGGTTTTATCCATGGTTAATATTACTATTTTGATATAGCATGTGAACTCCTTTATGGAGACATAGGATTTGTATGTATTGGATCCCACGCTTAATTGATGCGTGGTTAATTTACTGCAAATAAATAGCATGTGAACACCTTCATGGAGGCATAGGGTTTATGTAATATATCTCAAGTAAATTCGTGACGATGGTTCGTGAGAGCAGTTTTACAAGCAGTTTTCGAAAGTGATCTGAAAGAGGTTAATCATGGAGCTAATCAGGTTCAATGAAGATTTCTTCACAAGAGTTGCAGCTTGACCATAATAGTGGGATTCCTATTTGATTGTGGTTTCCTTATTTTTGTGTGATTGAATGATTATTGTTGTTTCATGTTTAATGAATATGACAACATGGATAATTGTTCCTAGACTTATTTCAGATTTCTAGTTGTATGTTTAATTTATATTAATTTAAAATGATGGACAACTACACGTGTATTTAAAAATAAAACTAATTCCATATTTTGAAAACATAAGTACTTATTTTCTAAAATCATGAGAATAGAATAATTTTATTATCTACACATGTGTTTGACAAGTAAGGATGGACTAATCCATGTCAAGCATTCCAATATTTTTTATCAATTAAATTTAAAGTTTTTTCTAAAAATTATAACCCTCAATTTTTTTTTTAAAAATTCTAAGTGGGAGAGGGAATTTATCAAGTACAGATCACATGGTCTCCATCATTGGTTTGTAGATGATATGATTAATTTTGTGTGATGGCTCTAGTGCCATCCTCTCCATCGGATGCAGTTAATCATGGAATCATCGGTACAAACTTCTTTAAAAGAATGTTTAGGGTGATTGTTAGTGTGGGTCACCTCTCCATCAGAGGTGTTCCTCACGGAACTCTTGACCTAGAATTATAAGTGATGGTATACACTTAGCTATAAATAATAATGTCCTCTCCATCTAAGTAACTGTTGTTATTTATAGGACCAAAGCAAGTCAACAGTTTAATTTTACTAGGCAAGGTACATCACCTGGATAGTAAAATTAAAAGGCAATCACCTATCTGAACAAATGATGGATAGTATATAGCTTCCCATCGAGTCATACTATTCGCGGTGTATTAGGTTGCTGGCGGATTCTTTTCAAATATGGTAGAGGGAACCAATATTTTCAACTTGAATCCATAGTAATTTTTTTGCCTAAACATAATTATTTGTATTATGTGATTCTTAGGCTTTCAAATGGGTTCTTTTAATCCACTCGTTATTATACTTAAAGAAAACAAACTTACTGGACCAAACTTTATAGACTGGAAAAGGAATTTGGATATTTGTGTTAACTGCTGAAGAGTACAAGGTTGTACATACTCAAGAATGTCCTGAGTAACCTGGTGAGGGGGCAATTGCTGAGGAAACATTGGCTCACAAGAAATGGGTCAAGGCTGATGAGATGGCGCAGTGTTACATTTTGGCATCCATGTCAAATGTTCTGCAACATCAATGGCCAGTGCCTATGACATGATGGAGAGCCTCCGAGAGATGTTAGGGGATCAAAGTTGTGCTGCTAGGTAGGTTGCCATGAAAGACTTGATGAACATAACCCTAGCTGAAGAGACGCCTATAAGGGATCATGTTCTTAAGATAATATCTCTTCTAATGAACTAGAGATCCTTGGAGCTGAAATCGACGGGGAAACACAGGTCGATATCGCACTCCAGTCACCGCCAGAGTCTTTTAAGCAATTCCACCTCAATTAGAACATGAACAATTTTAAATATACTTTGGCGGAGCTGCTTAAAGAACTCCAGGCAGCTGAGTGCCCTTGTGTTTGAGAAAGGTTCAGCTTTAAACCTGAAAGGCAAGAAGAAAATGAATAAGGCTCAAAAGAATGCCATGGGTCCTCTGCCAATCCAAAGGCCAAAAGAATAACCGGGAAAGCCTAAAGGCAAATGTTTTGTTTGTAAGCAGCCAGACACTTGAAGAAGCAATGTTCGGTTTATCTCGCCAGATAGAACTATCAAGGTAAATCTCATTTACTAGTTATTGAATTGTGTTTAGCAGTTCGATCTACCGGTACCTAGTGTGCAGATACGGGAGCCACTGATCATGTATGCAATTCTTTTTAGGGGTTCCACGGGACCAGGCAGCTAAGTGATGGAGAGATTTATCTATATATAGGAAATTCTATGAGAGTAATAGTAGTTGCAGTAGGAGATCTACATCTTAGGTTTGGTAGAGATAGGATTTTAATATTAAGAAATTGCCTTTTTGTACCTTCTATTAGAAGGAATTTAGTTTCAGTTTCTAGTTTAGTAAATAAATGCATATTCAGTTCATTTTAACAAAATAGCAGTTATTAAAAAGAATAAGCATTTTATTTGTTCTGGTCAATTGGTGGATGATCTTTATATTCTAAATCATGTCTCTCCAATATTGCAACTTAATGAATTGAATAACACAAGTAGTTTGCCATTTAAGAGAAAAGAACCTTCAAGGATGAACCAAATGCATCTTTGGCACTTACGCCTTGGTCATATTAATTTGAAAAGGATTCAAATACTGGTTCAAAATGCACCATTAGGTTCATTGGAAGTAGAGCCACTTCCAGTTTGCGAATCTTACTTGGAAGGACTAAGAGGTCGTTCTTAGCCAAGGGCTGTAGAGCAAAAGAGCCATTTGAACTGGTTCACTCTGATTTGTGTGGTCCTATGACTATCCAAGTAAGAGGGGAATTTGAGTACTTTATCATTTTCATCGATGATTACTCAAGGTATGGGTACATTTATTTAATACAGCGTAAGTTTGAATGCTTTGAGAAATTCAAAGACCTCAAGGCTGAAATGAAGAAGCATCTAGGTAAATATATCAAGACACTACGATCTGATGGTGGTGGAGAGTACCTCTTCGGAGAGTTTAGGGAATACCTATTGCAGCAAGGGATTACATCCCAGTTGTCTGCACCCTGTATGCCTCAGTAGAACGGTGTAACAGAAAGAAGGAACAGGACTCTCATAGACATGATAAGATCTATGATGAGTTATTCGTATTTACCAATTTCCTTTTGGGGACACGCATTAGAGACAGCTGCATACATTTTAAACTTGGTACCATCTAAGTCAGTACCTATTACTCCCACGTAATTGTGGACTGGGCGAAAGCCTAGTCTACGACATGTTCAGATCTGGGGTAGTCCAGCACATGTGCTGAAAGGGAACACATAAAAGTTTATCTAAGAGGAACTAAAGGTAGTCTGTTTTATAGTCCTAAGGATTAAAAGGTTATTGTTAGCACTAATGCCACATTCTTAGAAGAGGACTATGTTATGGACCACAAGCCTAGAAGCCGTATTGTTCTAGAGGAAATGAGAGGCGAGACACTGACACATACTTCTTCGATACCAATGGTACGAGAAGAGACACCACTAAAAAGAGTTATCGATATTCCATTACCACGTCGTAGTGGGAGGATTACCAAAACTCGTGTAGATCCCGAACCAACCATTAACATGCAGGTTCTTGAACCAGTACAACGTGCAGATAATGGTGTATTAGGTTCAGAATCTTCACAATAAAATATCAGTGATACACAGATACTGGTTATGCCTCATCGTAGTGGGAGGGTTATTATTCAACCTGACAGGTATATGTTCTTGGGAGAGTCTTATGACCGGGTTCCTGATGAACAAGGTACCGATCCTTGTAACTACTATGAAGCACTCTAAGATAAAGATGCAGATCTTTGGTCTAAAATGGAGTCTATATACTCCAATCAAGTCTGGGATCTTGTAGAACAATCCAATAAAATAAAACCCATTGGATGCAAGTGGATCTATAAGAAGAAGAGAGGGGCAGACGGTAAGGTGGAAACCTTTAAAACAAGGCTTGTTGTGAAAGGGTTCACTAAAAAAGAAGGAATCAATATGAGGAAAAATTTTCGTCGGTGGCCATGCTAAAGTCTATCCGGATTCTCTTATCCATTGCTACATATTTCGATTATGAAATTTGGCAAATGGATGTCAAGACAGCATTTCTTAATGGGAATCTTGACAAGTGCATCTATATGATGCAACCAGACGGGTTCATCACGAAGGGCCAAGAACACATGTTGTGCAAGCTTAAGAAGTCAATTTACGGACTTAAACAGGCATCTAGGTCTTGGAATATACACTTTGATCAAGCAATCAAGTCTTTTGGTTTTGATTAATGTATGGATGAATCCTGTGTGTACAAGAAATATGATGGAAGCGTGTGGTGTTCTTAGTACTATATGTGGATGATATCTTGCTAATCGGAAACAATGTGGGGGTATTATCTTCTATAAGGGTATGGTTGTCCAGTCAATTCGATATGAAGGACTTAGGAGATGTCGGTCACATCCTAGGAATCAAGCTTATGCGAGATTGCAAGAATAGGATGCTGAGCTTGTCACAAGGCACTTATATCGACAATAATCTTGCAAGGTTTAGCATATGAGATTCCAAGAATGGATTCCTTCCCTTCAGATATAGAATTACTCTATTTAAGGATCAGTGTCCTAAGACACCTAATGAGATAGAGAAGATAAAGGCAGTTCCTTATGCCTCGACAGTAGAATGCCTAATGTATGCTATACTATATACTAGACCTGACATCTACTTTGCTGTTGGCATGGTTAGTAGATATCAATCTAATCCAGGGTAAGAACATTGAATTACGGTGAAAAATATTCTCAAGTACCTGAAAAGGACTCGAGACTATATGTTAGTTTATCAAGCAGACAGCCTTGTACCTATTGGGTACACAGATTCTGATTTCATGTCAGATAGCGATTCCAAAAAGTCTACCTCAGGATATGTGTTTACCCTAGGAGGTGGAGCTATTAGTTGGAGGAGTATCAAGCAGCCATGTATTGCTGATTCCACCATGGAAGCCGAGTATATGGCTTCTTCAGAAGCCACTAAGGAGGCCGTTTGGCTCATAAACTTCCTTCTGGATCTAAGAGTAGTACCTGTGATATAATCGGCTACTACCCTTTATTATGATAATAGCAGAGCGATTGCTAACTCAAAGGAACCTAGGGCCCATAAGAAGGGAAAACACATTGAGCGTAAGTATCACCTGATACGAGAGATCGTGCAAAGAGGTGATGTTGAAGTGACCAAGATAGCATTAGCAAATATCCTGGCAGATCCTTTCACCAAGAGCTTACAAGCCAGGACTTTTGATAGTCACGTAGACAGGATAGGAATGAGGTGTGTCGCATCTTGGCTTTGAGTCTAAGCGGGAGATTGTTAGGGATATATACTAAAAGCCATGCTTTATGTAGTTGTTTTATTATTCATTTAATAAAATCAGTTATTCCATTTTTATGAGAATCTGTGTGGGCAATGTCTATAGTATATTGTTTATTTAATATTATGCATGTGTGTCTCTCGTTTTACATAGTAGGTGGTTTGGTGTGTAAAGTTCGGCATATACACAGAACATCAGACCATCGGATCTTATATAATGTAAGATTTTGGTGTAAAGTCTTAGATGGAATTGGACACACCATTAGTAGGACTGCAGCATGGTGTTGTAGTAGGTTTGTCTTGACTACGGGAAATGGTATAGTTTCAACTCACTATGCTGGTACACTTTGTGTATTAAACATGACCAACTTAGGGTAATTATCTTTATACTGACTTATAAGATAATTAATACCTCATGGCTATTATGAGTGCTTATGCTCTAAATCCTAAGTTAATTTATAGACACGCACATGTGGACACGCAAAATTCCACTTCCTTTTGTTTTTGTTTGAAATTGATTTGGATCAAAGAAAAGGAAGGGTCTGTTGAAAACAGATACAGAGTCGCCACTTGGTCTTTAAGGAACCAAGAAACCTAATTTTGACTCACCCAAATGGATAAAGGGCACCGGCCCTTCATGACCAAAGAACTTGGCTCGGGGTTTTGGTACGAGAGAGGTAGGAGGCTTTGTTGCGACTAAAACACCCTCATTTTCGCCCCGTCTTTCGACGGGCCTCAATTAGCATCCAAATAATCATCTTATACTATGTTTGGTTCGACAAATAATACTATGATAATATAATACATCACACAAGAATTTTGAAATGGAAGATCAAAAGATAAGATATCATTCATAAGATCTTAGCCAAATATCATGCAATGCAAAAGTGAAAGATCACATGAATAAACCTAGGGAAATAGTCTAATCAGATATCAAGTAATCTAGTTTTCATAATCTAAGGGGACATGAATTGTTCTTGAAACAAATAAATCAAAGAAAACAAGGATGCTTAGCAAGCTAGAATGATGCATGTTAATCTTTGAGAAAAGAAGATCTCTCAATCCCCGGGATGGATGAGAAAGGAGGATTAGATCGAGGGGAAGCATGAACATGTGATCATGATCATTCCTTATAATCTTCTTAGATTAGGAGTTACGAAAACCCTAAATCTTGCATGAATGCAATGTATGATCCTAGAATGTGCAAAGGTTGTAGTGTGTTTGTGTACATAGGCTCCTAGAATGACTTAGAAGTCTAGAATGTGTATGAATGAATGGAAGAAATCATCATGGGATATGTTCAAATTCAGTATGAACTACTTCCTAAGACGTGAGCTGATTTGGAGTACATGTAAGCATCAAATCAAATGATGGAAGTAAAAGTATGCTTGCTGTGAATAGTGGATAGAACAGTAATATGATCTTTTGGAAATTAAAAAGAGGGGTTAGGTATGCTTTCAATGCATGATTTTTTATGGAGATCTTCCTTATTGTGTCTAGAACACAATCCAAAAAGCTAATCTTTAATAACTATTACAGATTGAGATAAATCATATAAACAATAGAGGTTATTCTGAAACAGAGTCTGTACTGTCGACTGAAATGTTAGAAAATCTTAGAAAACGAAAAAAAAATCTAGAGGCCCATATTATACAGAAAGTTCCCTAAGACATTAAATTTTAAGGGAAAAATAAGTTGGGATCACTCATTTTGGAAACATTTTATGTAAAACAAGTTGAAAGTCAACCTAGCTGCTGTGACAGCAGAGGCAGAATATTTGGGAGGAATGTTTGGACAAAAATAGACCCCTTTCAAGTGCTTCCAAGTCAAGCCAAAAATCATGGGTGTTCTATAATGAGTTATAAAGACTTTTCAAGTGGTCTTGCATTCATATATTGAGTATTGAACTCAAAATAATTCTTTGAAGTTAAATGACTTACTGTTTTGAAGGTTTTGAGAAAACAAGGTTTATTTCTTGAAATCAAAATGAGGGGTTTAAGAGGGTGTTTTGAAATGGGGGTTTTGAAAGTATTTTTTCAACATCAAATAGAGATTGTGACCTCTTGGAATATCAACATCAAACTCATCATCCCCAATATTATTGGAGAGATTCATTTTTATTTTGAACATAACTTCAAGGATACCTTGGAGGTATTGAAGTTATAATCATCATCTATTAAACATGTTTTTGAGGTCAAGAGCTACTATCCATAAGGATTCACTCACCTCAAACTTCTTGTCATCACTTAGATGATGAAGAGCAAGTAAGTAAATAAAGAAAAAAATTAAAAGAAAGAAATGAGATTAAGAAGCGATGAACATAATATGAACAAGCAAGTAAATAACAATAAATAAATGATAATCAATGTGATTTTGAACTTGTAGCTTGGTGTTTCACTCATAGATATTGACATTTGGACATAGAAGTAGCTCCCTAACTCATGAATACTTCGAGAAATGGTGGTTGGGTGTATTGATGATGAAGTATATAGAAGGATGATGGAAGAACTTGAGTTTAGAACTCACTTTCTATAGAAAATCAGTGGGAGAAGCTCCCTTTCTCTCTTCTAAGCCTATCTCTATCTCTCTTTCTCTCTAAAACTTTCTCCAGTTTTGCACTTGGTCCCCCCCCCCCCAAATGAAGAGCAATGGGGGGTTTATATAGGCTAATTTGGGGTGGTTTGAGGGTTTTAGAAGTACTCCCATTGGTCCCAAACAACTATGAACATAAAACTACATCGTTTTGGTTTTTAATTAATCAAATTGGACCCCCAAATAAATTACAAAAATGGACTCTGCGAGGGTTGAGTGCCGCCATGGCACTGGCCATGTGCCACCACGGTAGTGGCCCAGTGGCACTGCGGCACTGCTCCTCAGATGTCCAGAAAATTGTATTTAGGCCCCCAGAGGTTCCTGTATTCGCGAAAAGGCCCTATTTCGTTCGAAATTCACAGAAAATGCGTACGAACTCCAAACTGAGCTTGTGATATACCATTGGAAAGGTATCAGGGTCTACTTTCTATATAAAATGTTTTAGAGTCAGGTCACTTTGAAAAGTGTTACGGTATTCACGATAAAAGCCAATTTGCTTGCCTTTTTCACCTTTAGAAATTTATAATAAATCTGTTTTAAATCCAGAAATGATGTACGATATACCGTTGGAAAGCTATTGACCTCTGGTATCCATGAAATATGTTTGAAAATTGTTACGGTGCTCCAGTTTTGAAGTCAACTTTTAGGTCAAATCGATCAAACCTAGGATCTTCAGAAAGTTCTGGGAACCTCTGGGAGCTCCCAGGAGCTGACGTTTTCGTCCGATTTTCTTTTAAAACTTGTTTAGTACTTTTCACATGATCCAAACTGATCTTTGAATTTTGTGGTGAATTCGAATGATTTCGGTCAAAACCTGGTCAAATTGGTCAAACCTAGGTCAAACCGGTCAAGCGGACTTTTCGGGAACTTCCGGGACTTCCAGGGATCTCTGGGAACTGACAATTTTATCTGATATTACTTAAAAACTCATTTTTTTACTTTTCTTACGACATACCATGTTTCTAGAACTTTTGGTCCAAATTTGGGAGTTTTGGGCTTTCAGGGGCATTTTGGTGATTCTGAGCATTTTGAGAAATAGAACTAACTTCCAGGAGTCCTTTTGAGTCTTTTTTGATCATTGTGAACCACCAAGCTATGGGTCTCCTAAATCTGATAGCCAACAAAATGGGGTGTCTACAGTTTACCCCTCTTTGGCATGAACTTGCGAGGCAACGCATGTCGCAAGCGAGTACCAAAGCTTTGAAGAGACGGGTCTTTTGGAGGCTATAGATTTAGAATAAAAAGCGTTGCAAAAGATGCAATGATGCTGAGGCTAGTGCTGGTCGTGCTCTGCGTGCGCTGCCTACGTATCCCAAGGGAAATCAGACCAGGACATAGTTTGGGGCACAAAGGAATAAATCACACATGCACATACACAACAATCAGGTGGATACTATACTATAAGAGGAATATGCAATGCATGGATGTGATATGAATTGTGTCCTGAGTCCTATTATGTTTAGTGTTCTAATCCTAGCATGAGTTGGTGTTGTGGGGTGTGTGTCACCCCGAGTGGACTTATGTTGTGCTAGTGTTGAATCTAATGCAGTGGTTGATCCTGATAAGGATACCAAGGTGTTGAAGACTCTGGATCTCGGGCAAACTTCTTAAATTATGGGAAGTGTGCTTCACAAACAAATGTAATCGAACGTGGGGTCCCAGAGGACGACAATTAAAGATAATCGACAGACACAGGAGTCCTGGATACCAAGCGATGGGTGAAGAAGTTCAAGATAGCCAATCGAAGAAGGGTTTCAAGATAACCGTCAAGCGAGAAAGCTCACAATAGCTAATGGGTAGGTGAGGGGGCTCATAATTTTTGACAAGGGAGTGAGGAAGCTCACGATAAGGGAGAAAGCTTATGATAAGTGAGAAAGCTCACGATTAGTGAGAAAGCTCACGAGTTTGGAAAAAGGAGTTAGGAAGCTCACGATAAGTGAGAAAGCTCACGATTTTGGATGAAGGAGTGTGGAAGCTCACGATAAGTGAGAAAGCTCACGATTTTGGATGAAGGAGTGAGAAAGCTCATGATAAGTGAGAAAGCTCATGATTTTGGACAAAGGGGTGAGAAAGCTCACGATTTCAGACAAAGGAGTGAGGAAGCTCACGATAAGTGAGAAAGCTCACAATTTTGGACATAGGGGTGAGAAAGCTCACAATAAGTGAGAAAGCTCACGATTTCGGATAAAGGAGTGAGGAAGCTCATGATAAGTGAGAAAGCTTAGGATAAGTGAAAAAGCTCATGATTTTGAATAAAGAAGTGAGAAAGCTCATGATAAGTGAGAAAGCTCACGATAAGTGAGAAAGCTCACGATTTTGGACAAAGGGGTGAGAAAGCTCATGATTTTGGACAAAGGAGTGAGAAAGCTCATGATAAGTGAGAAAGCTCACGATTTTGAATGAAGGAGTGAGGAAGCTCATGATAACTGAGAAAGCTCACGATAAGTGAGAAAGCTTGTGATTTTGAATGAAGGGGTGAGAAAGCTCATGATAAGTGAGAAAGCTCACGATTTCGGATAAGGGAATGAGAAAGCTCACGATTTTGAATGAAGGAGTGAGAAAGCTCATGATAAGTGAGAAAGCTCACGATTTTGAATGAAGGAGTGAGGAAGCTCATGACAAGTGAAGAAGCTTATGATAACCAATGGACACGGAGCCTTGGATTGTGAATAGACAAAGCTTGCCCTAGGAGTCGGCGTCTTTTGACTACGGGCGGTGTTTTTCAATCGTTGGCCAATTTTTATGATGACCAATCCAAAAATTTGGTTCAGGTTCTGTTGGGGATGGTATGGGATTCTCTGAGAATCTCTCTTAACTATTTTAATTTTTGACTGAGAACCAAGATTCAACTTTGATCTCTCATGGTTGATCAAATCTTATAATGGTCGGTCTGAAAAGCCTATTCAGGCCTCCAAGATGATTGACGGACGTGGAAGCACTAATGATGGACATGGAATCCCTAAGATGATTGACAGACTTGGCAGTCCCAGATATCAAAGAGTAAACGGGGTAGTCCGAGATAACTGGTGGACGCGAAAGTCCTACCTTAATCCACAGGGTCTATAATAAAAGATTTGCCTCAATTTAGAGGGTTGACAGTGAAAGATTTGCCTCAATCTAGAAGGCTGATGACAACATATTTGCCTCAATCTAGAGGGCTGACTACAATAGATTTGCCTCAAACTTGAGGGCTAACAACGAAGGATTTGCCTCAATCTAGAGGGCTGATGATAATAGATTTGCCTCAATCTAGAGGGCTGACAATGAAGGATTTGCCTCAATCTAGAGGACTGACAACAAAGAGTTTGCTTCAATTTAGAGGGCTGACGATAAAAGATTTTCCTCAAACTAGAGAGGACGATGAACATGACATATTTTGAATAAGAGTTATGGTGAACTAATGATGATTAACGAACTAACGATGTATAAATCGAGATGATGAGTCGATAGTTAACTACTGTGACTGTCATAGGTTGGACCAACTGTTGGCTAACCGTGATTAAAAGAACTGACAATGTACAAATCGAGATGACAAGTCGACAGTGAACTACTGTGACTATCATGGATTAAACTAATGATGTACTAATTGAGATGATGAGTCGACAGTGAACTACTGTGACTATCATGGGTTGGACCAACAGTTGGACTAACCGCGATCAGAAGGACTAACGATGTACGAATTGAGATGACGAGTTGACAGTGAACTACTGTGACTGTCATGGATTGGACTGACGATGTATGAATTGAGATGACGAGTCAATAGTGAACTACTATGACCGTCATAGATGGGATCAACGGTTGGACTAACCATGATCAAAAGGAATGTCGATGGGCGAATCGAGATGACGAGTCGACAGTGAACTACTGTGACTGTCACAGATTGGACCGACGAGTCGATAGTGAACTACCGTGACTGTCATGGATTGGACTAATGATGTACGAATCAAGATGATGAGTCAACAGTGAACTAATATGACTGTCATGGATGGGATCATTGGTTGGACTAACCATGATAAGAAAGAATGTCGATGAGCGAATCGAGATGACGAGTTGATAGTAACTATTGTGACTGTCATGGATTGGACTGATGATGTACGAATTGAGATGACAAGTCGACAGTGAACTACTGTGACTGTCATGGATTGGACTGACGATGTACTAATCGATAAGCCTGCTGGGGATGAATCTGCTGGGGATGAAGCGACTCTACTTTGGAGGAATGGATAATATGCACACTGTTAGGCAAGAAGGCAATACGCCGCTGATGGGAGTAAAGGTATGATTCTATTTATAGATGATCTGTAGCGGCTATAGATTTGACATTGATGGAGGATGATGATCAACAACCACTCATGGACTTATGTTGCACGAACGAAGAAAGATGATCAACAGCCACTCATGGAATTATGCTGCTAGGAGATGATGGTTAACTTTCGGCAACATAGAAAGGAATGAGATTTGCCCCAAGTTTGGACACTTCTCATGCTGACGCCTTGACTGGTGCTGTGATAGTGTTTGGTTCTCCTACTTGTATTGTCCTTGGAATGCTCTTAAAAATTTTATAATTTGATTTGAAAATTTTATTATTAGTCACTGTTGACTTGCACATTTGAGACTACGACAAACTCAAAGAGTTACAAACATTGACACACGCATGAGGGCGACACATTTGACGCCAAATTGGAAAAACTCGACTTTGCCAAGATTTGATGTGCATTTATCAAAGATGATACCATTTCACTCCTCATCTTAACATGGTAGCACTTTGCTGATAAATCTGATTATTGAAAATTCCTCCCTATTGATCTAGTCGATTCTCTGCTTTTCCCAAGATGTGCTTTGAATTAGTGCCTTAGCTTATAGAATAAAAGATACTCTATTTCAAAAAATTTCAAAACAACTTGGTGACCTGAAAACTCGCCCTTGGTGTGAAAGGATCGTGTTAGGCAAACGGAGTTTGGCCCTAGTTTGAGGTGTAGGAAGTAGAATTTATAGGCAAACAAGGTGGGTGACTGAAGTTTGCCCCTAGTTCGGACGATGGTTTATTGGAGGTTTTGGGCAAACGAGGTAGGTGACCAAAGTTTGCCCTTTGTATAAAGGGTAGATAGTAAATTCAGGTAAACGAGGCGGGTAGCCGAAGTTTGCCCCTAGTGTGGAAGGTGACTTCTGGCTCAAGGCAAGGACCGTGACTTTAATTTCTCAAATGCTCATAACTTTTGCCTAGGCATTAGTGAGGTGACCTATAGAGCTCTTTTCTCTCTTTTGTTATTGCTCACCTTAGATTTAGCTGTAATTTTTGCCTAGGCGTCCCTTCAGATTTTCGACCTAGCGAGCCATCCTTCTTTTATTTTTTAAAAGTTGGCCTATGTACCCCCCAGCGGGGATCAGGTCCAACGTAATTCAGGCCAGGATCTTGAAAGAAGAAGGGTTAATATTAGTGTCGACCGAACCGATGTGGTTGCCTACGTAACCCCGAGTAGGAATCAGGTCGAGCGTAGTTAAAGGCAAGGCTTGAAGAAAGTTGGGTTATTTTTAGGTAGGTGGGATGACCAAACTGATGCGGTTGCCTACGTATCCCCGAGTGGGAATCAGGTCGAGCGTAGTTCAAGGCAAGGTCTTGAAAGAAATTGGTTTGATTATGATGATGTCGACCGAACCGATGCGGTTGCCTACGTATCCCCTGAGCGGGAATCAGGTCGAGCGTAGTTCAGGGCAAGGTCTTGAAAGAAATTGGTTTGATTATGATGATGTCGATCGAACTGATGCGGTTGCCTACATATCCCCTGAGCAGGAATCAGGTCGAGCGTAGTTCAGGGCAAGGTCTTGAAAGAAATTGGTTTGATTATGATGATGTCGACCAAACCGATGCAGTTTCCTACGTATCCCCTGAGTGGGAATCAGGTCGAGCGTAGTTCAGGGCAAGGTCTTGAAGAAATTGGTTTGATTATGATGATGTCAACCGAACCGATGCGGTTGCCTACGTATCCCCTGAGCAGAATCAGGTCGAGCATAGTTCAGGCCAAAGTCTTGAAAGAAATTGGTTGAGGGTTTTTCAAACCAATCGTCAAAGAAGTTTAAACTTAGCTCACTTGTGGTAGCCTTGAATAAAAGGATTCAGTTTCGATCTCCCTTTCTTTTCTTTTCTTTTCTTTTCTTTATGAGGATTGATCCTTTTCACTTTCGCCAAGCCATTCAATTTTACTTTTCATGTAGTTGATTCTTGTGAGATCTTTTGATCACAATTTCAGAATTCCATAATGTGCATATCGGTTCTCAAAATTTATTTGTGGTCGTTCCGAGCCTTTTGAAATGTGATCTAGACATGTTCTCATGATGTACCTTGAAGTGTACAATTCTCTGTATCACCAAAATTTTCTTCCTTTCATTTTCTCCATCATTTTGACTGGCTAAGGTCAAATCTTGGAAATAAACACCTTTTTCAGCACTAACTTTTGCCTAGGTGCCCTTTCGGGTTTTCATCCAAGCGATTTTTTCTTTTCTTTTCTTTCTTTTTCTCTTTTTTTTCTCTTTTTATTGTTTTATTTTTTCTTGTTTTGAAAGGGGAGAAGAAACTCATTGAAAGTGTTTGGCTACCATCAAGGACTAAGTCTGCACTGCTTTCAACAGACAGATTGTATGGCTCCCCATTGGATTGGGCTCAAGGCTTTGAAATGGTGGAAAAAGGGTGTTGGGCAAGCCCCAAGTCAGTTTCAAACATGTCTTTTCAAGATTGAGGCAAGAACATCTTTAAATTCTTAAAGTAAGACTATTCAATTCTCAGCTCTTCATCGGTGTTAGCATGAAATTGACTTTGACCTTTTAGGATTCTTTTTTGTTTTGTTGTAAAAAAAAATATTAGCAGAGCAATATCTATGGTAATTTGAAAAGTGACATTTCAGTTCGATGATTCGTGCATTGATGACTAGACACATCAAATTAGACAAAAATGAGATTTCATTCCATCAAAAGAAGAAGGATTATATTACTCGACATAGACTCATAACAACTTGAAGATTGACAGACTCGACAACAAGACTAAACTTGAAATAGATTCAAAACATAGGATAGACTCGACTAGACTTGGCTTGGTCTCAAATGGAGTGTCATGGTGACTCGCTTATTCTTTTTTTTTTAAAGAGCATCCTCATTTGTTTTGCTAGCAAAAGTCCCAGACACCATCGCTTCACCGGCACAGGTTCAACATTCATGAGTATCAGCAAAATGGATCATTTGAACAGATGAGCTAGGGGCTTTAGGTTCGATGAAGCTGACATTTTGGTTGACATAGGGTTGGATGGGTGAAGGTTCGATGATTTTCTGATCGATGAGGTATTGGATATCATGGTGAAGGCGCATGTAGCTGTCGGTGTCGTGACCTCGGCCTTGGTAGTAGGCACAACATTTAGACAAGTTACAGTTAGGCGAAGGGATACCAGCACGAGGCTGAAGAAGTTGGAGATGCCCCTTTCGGACGAGGTTATCAAGGATAACGGACAACAGCATACCCAGGTTGGTAAAGGTTCTTGGGTTGCGGGCTTTGTTAAACTTTGAGTTCAAATGGGTCCTCGGAGTGGCTCTTGTGTTTGGATATGAAATAGGATTACCCAGGCAAGTGTGTGGACTTGGACATGAGTAAGGATTCGGATGTGGAAATGGGCTTTGGCAGACGGCGTCGGACAACCCATACTTCCTTTTATTGATGCTCTGCACCATCTTCTCAAATCGGCTTATCCTTAAACTTAGAAGTTCAACAGTGGTTTGTAGTTCGTTCACTTTTCCTTCGAGAGCTTGGTAGGCCATTAGTGGGTTTATGATAGCCTGGGCTAGCTCGCGATCACGACAATGAATTCGGGGAGGTACAATAGTGTCCTTACCCGGGGCTACGTTTTCTGTAAATAGAAGTAAAAGCCCAAATTAGCAGAGGCGCAAAAATACTTCTTATGGACTCCTAGCGAGAGGAGATGATCAGAATTTTGAAGGATTTAACGATGCAAACCGAGGACGGTTGTAGTTAGTGTATGACTTCTATAGAATGATCGAGATGGGTGAGGATGATGATACATATGCATTTGATGTGTAGAGACTGACATGTGTGAGACTGACGGGATGTTCGAGCATGCGAACTGACATGAATTGTGTATGCATATGAGACAAGCATGCGGATGCGATAATCGATATGATGCCCTTACTTTTAACAGATATCAGTTAAACAAATAAGGTCCTAGCCATACAGAGTGTGCTAACCTTACTTTCCAGTACGATCACCAAGGGATAATAGGGATTTCCGGGACACTTCAAGAATTTTGGACAGAGTTTCTGGGAGAAACAGGGATTTGAAGATTCGGAGAAATTTCTAGAAGTTATTTGAGTTTCTAGGAGAAATAAGGATTTCTGGTTGATTTGGAATGAGCTTCTAGGAGAAACTGGTATTTTGGGTATTTCTGAGAAATATGGATAGAGTTTCTAGGAGAAACAAGTATATTTGGGCATTTCTGGGTGATTTGGGCAGAGTTTTTGGGAAAAACAAGTACTATGGGTATTTCTGGGAAATTTGGATAGTGTTTCTGGGAGAAACTGGCTATATCCGGGTATTTCTGAGAAATTGGACAGAGTTTTTGGGAGAAACTGGTTATGTCTGGGAGTTTTTGGGAGAAATTTGTACATTTAGACATTTCTGGGAAGTTTGGACGGAGTTGCTAGGATTTACAGAAATCTGGGAGATTTGGACAGAGCTTCTGGGAAAACATGTATATTTGGGTAAGTCGGACAGAGTTTCTGGGAGAAACAAGTATATCGGAGTTTCTAAGAAAAACTGAGGTTTCTGGGTATTCTGGGAGAAGCAAGAATATCTGGGTAATTTGGACAGAGTATCTGGGGGACACAAGTATATCAGAGTTTCTGGAAGAAACTGAGATTTCTGGGTAATCTGGGGAGAAATAGGGATTTCTAGGAAATCTGGGTGATTTGGACAGAGTTTCTAGGAGAAACAGGGATATCTTGATGAGTTGGGCAGAGTTTCTGCAAGAAATAGGGATATATGACGAGAACATGTGATGATGGTGATCATACTGTCTAGTAAGTTTTCATACTCCTATGTCTTAGTACCAACAAACAAGATTTGCGGTGTATATCTTTGTGAGCATGGAGCAGACATCCTTGTCATGGTGCCTAGGCAGGTCAACTCAATGTAATCACATGTGAGTGATTGCCTTGGGAATCATAAGAAAGAGGTTCTGTTCTATGCCACATAAGCGTCTACACCGTGCAGGTAATCCCACCAGGGCATATAGCAGTTATATCACATTGTCCTATCTGAAAAAATAAATGAACAGTCCTATGAAAGGTTCTACAGAAATCTATATGCAAAGGCTGGGTTTTAGTCAAAGAGGGTCCATTGACGAGAGTTCCAATATACTGTCGAAGAGACAGTAAGAAGGTTTTTTTACTCTTTTTGATATACCTTGGAAGGTACAGTATCAATGGTGACTTGTGCCCTGGCACAGCAAGATCTGAATAATGTCAGCGCCGCGTTTCAGACACAGTCGGAGGGGGAACTACAGGAGTGCAATGCGATGAACCAAACACAGTAAAAAGATGATTTTAAGGATGCTTCTTATGAGTCAGACCTCTATATTATTTTGTTTTGAAAATAAAAATCCCCAGTGGTGTCGTCAGATTGTGGACATGCGGAATTCTACTTCTTGTTCGTTTGAAATCGTTTTGGTTTTTAATTAATCAAATTGGACCCCCAAATAAATTACAAAAATGGACTCTGCGAGGGTTGAGTGCCGCTGCGGCACTGGCCATGTGCTGCCGCAGTAGTGGCCCAGTGCCGCTTCGGCACTGCTCCTCAGATGCCCAGAAAATTATATTTAGGCCCCTAGAGGTTCCGGTATTCGCGAAAAGGCCCTATTTCGTCCGAAATTCACTAAAAACGCGTACAGACTCCAAACTGAGCTTGTGATATACTGTTGGAAAGGTATTGGAGTCTACTTTCTATATAAAATGTTTCGGAGTAAGGTCACTTTGAAAAGTTTTACGGTATTCGCGATAAAAGCCAATTTGCTCACCTTTTTCACGTTCAAAAATTCATAATAAATCCGTTTTAAATCCAGAAATGATGTACGATATACCGTTGGAAAGCTATTGACCTCTGGTATCCATGAAATATGTTTGAAAATTGTTACAGTGCTCCAGTTTTGAAGTCAACCTTTAGGTCAAATCGATCAAACCTAGGATCTTCAGAAAGTTCTGGGAACCTCTGGGAGCTCCCAGAAGCTGACGTTTTTGTCCGATTTTCATTTAAAACTCGTTTTAGTACTTTTCATATGATCCCGAATGATCTTGGAATTTTTTGGCGAATTTGGATTATTTTGGTCAAACCCTGGTCAAATTGGTCAAACCGGTCAACAGGGACTTTCTGGGAACTTTCGGGACTTCCGAGAGTCTCTGGGAGCTGATGATCTCATTTGATTTTACTTAAAAACTCATTTTCTTACTTTTCTTATGACATAGCATGTTTCCAAAACTTTTGGTCCAAATCTGGGAGTTTTCGAGCTTTTAGAGGCATTTTGGTCATTCTGAGCATTTTGAGAAATAGAACTAACTTCCAGGAGTCCTTTTGAGTCTTTTTCGATCATTGTGAACCACCAAGCTATGGGTCTCCTAAATCTGATAGCCGACAAAATGGGGTGTCTATAGTACATTTGATATTTACACTTTGATCCCTAAAAGGGTGAGATCCTTAAATGGGTCAATGTCTCATTGGATTGGGTGACAATATTGATTGTGTGGTGGATATAAATTAATGATGGAATCCATGTCTCAATTTTGAGATTGATTGATTATGTCAAACCCTACAGATGGACTTTGTATCCGACATATCAGATAAGTTAAGCAGAGGATCTCAAGGAATTTTAAGAGATTAATTAAATATTATTGTCAGTAATTATATTTAATTAATGGACATCTGTAATCTTAACGTGGGGAAATAATAAGCATATAATAACATGGAGCTCAAAATATATTTTTTGAGAAGGGTAGGAGTGCAATTATAATTCTTTAGTGGTATGAATTATAATTTATGGAAATAGGAATCTGATTTAGATCTAATTGGGGTTTCCTAATTCCATAAGGAGTCCTATTCCTTATTGACTTCTTATGGTCCCTATCGTAGCCTATATATATGATGCTTTGGCTCTCCTTTCAGTTTGCATTTTTCCATCAAGAGTATTATAACTCGGAATAGAAAAGAGAGTGTAAAAGAGGGAGAGTAGAAAACATAAAGGATTTTGACAGAGCCCACACTCAGTTCGATATTGTGGCAGCAGAGGAATACGGTAGAAGATCGTGAGCTGTTATCGAGCCCGTGTTCTCGATTCGTCTACTACTGTAATCCATTTTTGCAGTTCAAGGTGACCCTAGTTCTGCCCTTGTATGGTTATTGTAGCTTTCACGTAATTTTTGCAGTACCAACTTGTACGCGCTGTCAACGGATTTTGGGAACGCAGTTTTCTAACAGTAACGTAATAGCTTTGGGTAATTGCTTGATCCCCTCTTAGGCTTCCCAGCCCCTGGGGGGTTGGGAACTTGACAACCAGGCTGTAGGTTAACACAACCGCCTTCGCTTTATTGAGCGTTGGCCTCCCAAGGATTACGTTATATGCGGATGGAGCCTCTACTACCACGAACTTTTCCATCAGTGAGACTTGCTGTGGGTAGGTCCCCATCAAAACCGGCAACTCAATCATCCTGAGCGGTTGTGTACTTGAACTATTGAACCCAACCAAGGGAGTTGCCACCGGTCGAATCCAGTCCCTTGATATCCCGAACTGATCAAAGGCTGAAGCGAACTGGATATTCGAAAAGTTGCCTGTGTCCACTAATACCCTTTTTACCATGTAATTAGCTATGGAGAGCTTCACCACCAGTGGATTGTCGTGGGGGCAATGCAGGTCCTTTACGTCATCAGATGAGAACGTCAGCGCATTGGTTGACGAGGATTTAGTAGGTTGGACCTATAGGATATTAGCTCCAGATGCCCGAGCATGCCTCTTCCTTGCCGACTACGAGTCCCCTTTGCCTGATGTTTCTTCGAATATAATGTTAATGATACCGAGGGTTAGAGGTGTACACGAGCTGAGTCGCTCAACAAGGGCTCGCGGCTCGGCTCGTATAATAAAAGAGCCAAGATCAAGCTTGAATACAAAGCTCATTTAATAAACAAGACAAGCTTGAGCACACATGTGCTCGGCTCGATAAGGCTTGCGAACAGTTCGATTAAGGCTCGAATAGTAGCCTCGTGAAATATCTCTTTCATAGGTTTGATAAGGACTTGTTTAATTATACATATATGATAATTATAAAAATAGAATTTATGTATAATGCAAAGTATTTAAAATTAAAATAATATTATGTATATGTGATAATCATAAAAATATAATATATGTATAATGCAAAGTATTTAAAATTGAAAGAATATTGGCATATTATAATGTGTATAGTACTAAATTCACGTGCCAAGCAACTATTTTAGGTAAATATGTATATATGCCAACTATTTAACATTGAGCTTGTCTGTGGGTTTTGGTTGGCAACTTAAACTTGCTACTAGGGGTGTACACAAGTTGAATCGCTCAACAAGGGCTCGAGGCTCGGCTCAGCTTGGCTCGTCTCGATAAAAAATGAGCCAAGCTCAAGCTTGAGTAGGATCCCAACTATTAAAGCTTGACTTGAGCTCGGCTTGAGTTCGAAAAGCTTGGTTCGAGTACAGTCCTACCAAGGGGCTGTAGCTACTCGGGAGCTCGGGTGTCTGGCCACGATCGTCTGTCTGTAGTGATAAACTCAGCGAGATGACCCTGCTCGATGAGCTTTTCGATGGCAATCTTGAGCTTGAAGCAATCCTCGGTATCGTGGCTGTGATGCCTGTGGTACCGGCAGAACTTATCTCGGTTCCTCTTCTCGGGTAGGCTTTTGAGCTTTGTTGGCTTCTTAAGTAGCCTCTAAGCCTCGGTCGTAACCATAACCTCTTGGATAGGCCGAGGCAGTGGTGTGAAAGCAATTGGAGCCTGATCCCGACCTCTTCGGGGCTGATTCTGCTTTGGCTTCTTTCTCGGGCTTTTCTCAGAGCCTTCGCATTTTGCTTTGGCTTCGGGGAACCATCCTCCGCTTGGCTTGTACGTTTAGACTTCAGAAACTCCTCGGTATCAATGTGCTTTCCCACCCTCTCTGAGAGTTCTACCAAAGTTGTCGATCGGTTGTAGTGGAATGACGTGACCACCTTGGTGTTCTGAATTCTTGAGCAGAAGGCGGTGATCGCAACTGCCTCGTTCAGGTCATGGATCTGGAGCTTCTATTGATTAAACCAATCGACATAGTCCTTCAGGGACTCTCCCTTCTGCTTCTTGACAGTAAGTAGTTGGAGGTCTTGCTGTGGCCTACCAAGCATACCTACGAATTAGATGGCAAAATGCTTGCTGAGTTCTTTAAAATCGTCGACCGATCGTGGCTTCAAGGAGTGGAACCACCCTGCTGTAGGGCCCCTTAGAGTGCCAAAAAAAGCCAAGCAATGTAGCTCATCGGTGTTGGTTGCCAATGCCATCTGAGCCTTGTATATCTGAACATGGTTGACCAGGCTGCATGAACCGTAGTTAATTGATAGTGAACAATTGTGAGTGCAATAATTTTTGCTATAGGAGACATCAAGGCGATGTTTGTAATTTAAGCATGCCAATGAATTTTAATTTAAGAGTATTTTTGGTCACCCAAGCACCTCATTCACATTGGGTGAGCATGTGGGACCTATAACTTTTCATATTATTTTATCCTTCTTTTATCCATATGGTTGTCCAATGAAATGCTTGAATGAGCAAAAATGCTTTCTTTTAATTTGTTCAATTTGATGTCAATATGTATGCATATATATATATATATATATATTTATTTATTTATAATTATCCCGTGCATTGCACGGGTTATAACTAGTATATATATGAAAGCCAAAGATTTTGGTTTTGCCACTTGGCACATTCTTAGAATTTTTATTTTTTTTCTTTTATTTTATTTTATATATGACATATTACACTTATAAATATTCAAAATTTATGAAGGTGTTTGCTATATTTTCGTTTCGGGCGTGCCAGAGCCTTGTGAGGTAGTCCCAAACTTAAAACTCAAAATTTCCTAAACGCTTCTGTGAGTGATACACAAGGCTTTATGAAAATCTGACTTCTATCAAAACGATTGTGATGGCCAAGTAGGAAAGTACCCTTGGCCTAAGGTCCCTAGACAGTACTGAAGTGCACAAGTCTAGGAAGTGATGAAAGCAAGCAAGAGAAATTAAATAAAAAGAGCATTTTTATTTAATTGATGGAAAGGAAAATTACAAGAAGTAATTGAAAGCTAAGAAAATAAAAACTAATCCTAAGAATGCTAAAGGATGCTTTAGAATGCTTTTTTGGATGCGGTTTGTCGAAGTGACGCAGGGTGATTTGACTGCTTGGCCTGCCTGCTGTATTTATAGCGGCCATGGAGGTCTCCTAGATAAGGTAGGAAATAACTGATGAATCATAATCTGGTATAATTTACCAGATTTGTCGCCCAAATCTGCTCTTGACTTCCATAATTATCTAGTATAAAATACCAGATTTTACTCCCAATCTGATAAAAGCCTTCCATATCTTGAATAATATATATACATGTGTATATATATTTGCAGCTTGAACGTGGTCCATATTGGGTCTTGGTTTGCTGACTTCCCTTGCAAGTAAATGATATACTTTCCAAATCTCTTAATATTATCTTTCCTAATAAGATAATATTATCTTGAATACAGGAGTATTAATCAAGAAATATCTCCTTATCTTGATATCGAAATTCAAATCACATCACTGTATTTGTTTCCCTGTCAGATTCTAATTGAAGTACTTGAATTGAAAACCAATACACATTGCCAGACTGAAACGGGACTGTGGCCCACTATGACAACACGTTGCCAAAGTGACTAAATTCACAAGTCAATCCAAATAGGATGGCTGACATCATGTAGTGACTTTGGGAAATTATGTTATACGACTGAATTCGTGATGCTTGAATGCAAGGCAGGATTTGTGTGGTGCCCGATAGAATGACTTACAAGAAGGCCCAGCCCGATAGGCTGACTTTCCTTTCCAATGCCTTTGCTGAATGTGTTTAAGACCAAAGCCAAGTGTGGCCCACCATGCAATACATCAGCATGTCCAGAATTGTCAAAGGAGTTGAATTGGTGGCTGAATATGGGCCCATCAACCTCATTGTGGCGAAAATGTGCAAGCCATTGTACTAATGCCCGATCATACCTGAACATGTCAATTTGGGCTTGGGCCAATGCAAGTGATGAAGGCTAATTTAGCCTCTTGTCAACCTTGAGGCTTGGAGTCATTAGTGGGCCCATCATGCTTTCCCCAAAATTGACCAAAATTGGCCCCAGCCATGGAGCCAGATAGAATAGCTGCCACATGAAGTTGTGCCCGATCAAACAAGGAACTATTGTTGAGTTGACCAATTAACTAAGGACCGTATTTATAAAATGATCAGTCAAAGTGACCAAAATTAAAGCACAGCCTGATGGAAGGTTGTGGCCTATTTTAATTTCTAAGCAAACCCACGTGGATATGTAGATCAAATTGGCCAAACTTTCAGCCTCATCATTAGGGTGGCCCACCGCTTGACTTTATGATGTTGATCCCATGTGGTATTATTATGAGCATGGCCCACAATCTGAAAAATGCAAATAAGTGATCAACATTGATCAGCCCGATGGCCAAAATACGTATGACAGTCTGATTGAACAAGAACCAAATGGTTGGCAGCCCGTTTGACAGATACTTGAATAATCATTGGCCTAGCTTCACCAAATCAGTCTGAATAGATGTGCACAGTCCAATTGTAGTTAGCCCGATCAATCTTTGAACCAGTCACTTAGCCATTTATTTTTGCCATCGGTCTCTAAGTCCGATTAAAAAAGTTCCAATCGGCCTCTAACCAACTTTGACTTAAAAAGTGTATTTTTTAGGTTCAAACACACTGAAATAAAGTTTTTTTCCTTTTCTTTCTTCTTCCTCTTTCTTCCAATAAAAAATTAAGTTTATGCAAGAGAACAAATCATACAAAGGCTAAGGGTCAACCCCATAGCATGGAAACTATGTGCCTATTATTATTTTTAAGGGAGTAATGTTATGCTTCCCAAACTTCTATCCCAAAAGTACTTCCTAAATGATGTGATAGTGGGGCCAGGTAAACTATTTCTAATCAAAATTCAACTGGACCCTTACTGGATGCCTGGTTTGAGAGTTAGGCGAAAAAATAGAATTTCACACACCTAAGCTTCCTAAAACTTAGTTTCGGGGTTTGGACAGGTGAAACGGTGAACCGCCTCCCAAAAAGCAACGGAACTTTACCAACACCTCACACATGCCTAAAGAAAGTTGTGGGAATAATAGGGACCCTCCTCGGATGCCCGGTTTGAGAGTTAGGTGAAAAAAATAGAATTTCACACACTTAAGCTTCCTAAAACTTACTTTCGGGGTTGGATGGGTAAAACGGTAAACCGGTGACAAAAAGGAACAAAACATCACCGACACCTCATACACACATAAATAAAGTTGTGAGAACATACATGACCCTTTTTGGATGGCCGGATTGAGAGTTAGGCAAAAAAATAGAATTTCACACACCTAAGCTTCCTAAAACTTAGTTTCAGGGTTTGGACGGGTGAAACGGTGAACCACTAACCGAAAAGGAACAAAACTTTACCGACACCTCACACACGCCTAAAGAAAGTTGTGGAAACAAACGGGACCCTTATCGGATGCCCGGTTTGAGAGTTGGGCAAAAAAAAAAAAAAGAATTTCACACACCTAAACTTCCTAAAACTTAGTTTTGGGGTTTGGATGGGTGAAATGGTGAACCACCTACTGGAAAGCGGCGGAACTTCGCCGACACCTCACACACGCCTAAAGAAAATTGTGGGAATAAATGGGATTCTTATCGGATGCCCGGTTTGAGAGGTAGGGGAAAAAATAGAATTTCAAATACTTGGGAGTAATACGTTTTTTGTTTTTTGGTTTTTATATTCTCTTATTACTTGTAGATTGTAAATACTATATTCCTTTCTTTTTTTTTTATGTTTCAGGTATGGACTTTTATTGGAAGATTGCCGACTTTAGAATGATTTAGTTTTTTTTTTAATTGGAAGACACATAAACTTTAGTGACTTATTTTGGACTGAATTGAACATGATGGACATGACCTTGGATTTATTAAATGACTTTATTGACTTATTTTGTATGAATTGTTGGATCTTTTTCTTGACTTGTATGTGAATGATTATTTTGTGAGCATAAAATTTCTGTTTATGATTGCAAATATATTGATATAGCAGGTATACAATATAGGGAAAAAAAATACAAATTTTAATTTCTGATGTAGTATTTGTGGCGCACTTGTTGCGTCACAAATATTACCATGTATAATTTGGTTATATTATTTGTGGCGCATAAGTTGCGTCACAAATACTACTGTGACTAAATTTGCTTAAAGTATTTATGGCGCAAAATGTACGTCGCAAATACAATAATATTAAAATTTTGATAACTATTTGTGGCGCTGTCAACGCACCACATGTGGTAATTATTTGCGACACAAATTTCACGCGTCGTAAATACTTATACTATTTGTGGCACATTAGATACCCAATAAGAAATGTCTCTTTTTGACGCAAACAACTTTTAAAACGCGCCACAAGTAATATAGTATTTGTAGCGTGTTGACCATGCTACAAATAGTTATCTGAGATGCGGGAATAACTGACGCACAGGTGACGCGTTGAACACGTCAGAAAAGATTTTTTGTGGCGTGCATTGCGCCACAAATGCTTTCGTTAGTGCCACAAAAAATAGTGTTGAACGCGTCAGAAAAGATTTTTTGTGGCGCAAACGAAAGTACTTGTGGCGCGCATTTAGTCTGTTTTGTTATACTTCCTGTGTCTAGAAGATATTATTATAGGACATATTCAATTCCCTTACCAGAAGTCTATAATAAATTGAAGTAGATTTTCTCAAAATAAAATAGGGCTTTTAAGTTAGGAAATTACTTAGTAGCTTCATAGTTATAATGGTTGCATCCATGGATCCTTCACTGGTTTGAGCATGTAGAAATATCAATTTGGTTCTTTAAATATCAAGGAGGTGCTAAATTTGATGTGATTAATAGGGTGTTGTTTAGAGATTTTAAGAACCAATTGTATACATTTAAGTAATCAAGGTTAGTTGAGCGGGTTGTAACTTAATTGGCATAGCCTCTCTCTTCCTAGTAGGGAGGGAGAGGGTTTGAATCCCCATAGGAGATTCTAGTTACTTGCCCCACAGTTATTCTTCAGTCGGAATGAGTGGCCCTTGTTGTGCTTTGCTGTGGACCAGTGTGGGGCTTTGGGGTTGGGTTGGGTTGGGTTGGGACTAAGGTGTGCGTGTGTGTGTTGGGTGTCTGTATCCAATCTGGATCCAGATAAGTATATATATAAGAAGTAATCAAGGTCTAATTAGTAAATTGTTTAGTAAATACTATACTTTCTTAGGCCTATTTTTTTTTTTACCCTCTTATGCTTCAAAAGTGGACACTTACATACAAAACACCCCCCCCCTCCCCCCCCCCCCCCCCCCCCCCGTAATTTTGAACTAAAGTAAAATGACTAAAACTTCTCTCAAAATATCCCCAAATGGGGATTAAGTGTTAAAATTAGCCCTCCCTAGGAATGTTCAAGTGTCAAAGTTAACCCTACATAGTAGTTTACCCCATCATTAGCCCCACAAAGGGGTAAAGTGTTAAAAACTAGCCCCACGTAGATGGGTTAAATTGCAACATTATTCTAACATTGGGGGTTTACCCCAAAATTAACCTCACAAAAGGGATTAAGTGAAACAGTGTCCCCTATACTTCAAATTGTGTCACTGATACCCCCTATACTTTGGACTAAAGTGAAACAGTTACCAATTCCGTTAAAATTAACGGAACTGGAGCTTGTTTAGTGGGGTATTTGACACTTTGACCCCTCATGGTGAACACATTTTTCAATTCGCCCCCTTGTAATCTCAAACATGTCACTAATACCCTTTGCGGATTGTTTCCTAGCTTCTTTTTCTTCTACAAAAATCACTAAAACTTGCGATTGGTACTATACATTGTCTAAGATAGCTTTTGGTCCATTGCAATTGTAGAGGCTATTTTATTTAATAATTTATTTTAGCTTTCAGAGCTCATAATTATTGATAAACTCGGAAAGTTGTTGCCAAACATGGTTTATGTCCGTTAAATTTGATTGATTTACTAACAGTTTCACTTTAGTCCAAAGTACAGGGGGTATTACTGACACAATTCGAAGTATATATAGGGGACAACGTGAAAAATGGACTACATAAAAAGGGTGTATCTATAATTAACCCTAGTAAAAAATTTTACTTAACTTTGTCTATAACAAATGAAGTTTCACTTGATATTGCAAATTCTGCTTGTTAGTAGAGGAACAAACAGAAAGTCAAGCAGAATGAATGTCTCAAGCATGATTCATCAAGGGACATGGATGGTCAGATCAGGTTTGCCCTCGTCGGAGATGGATGGATCTGGTTTGTGAATTGTGATCGTCAAAGATGGTAGGTTCTGGAACTTGTAGTGATGGTGGTGGTGGTGTTCATGGTCAGCAGTGATGGTGGTGGTGGTGGTGAGGTGGCTGCGACGATGGCGAAGTGGTGGTGGCGACTGGCGATGGTGGTGGTGGTTCGCAGTGGCGTCCGAAGGTGCTGGTGGCAGACTTCATTGTAGGGAGGAGAGAAAAAGTTGTAGAGAGCGAAGACAGATGGTAGTGATGGTGGGCTTGCTAGGGTTCCAGAGGCAAATTTGTCTCTTAAATGAAATTCAAAATCTTAGGAACCTTAGGAGATAATAATTTTTTTTTTAGAGTGTGTCCTTGTGGGGATTTTTTGTTCATACATATTCTTTAAGCCTTATTGACTCAATCTTAAAGATCTTAGACCAAGCCCCATATCTAATATATATATATATATATATATGAAAGAAAACCAAAGATTTTGGTTTTGCCACTTCGCACATTCTTAGAATTTTCATTTTTTTCTTTAATTTTATTTTATATATGACATATTACATTTATAAATATTCAAAATTTATGAAGGTCAAAATGGTTTTAATTAGTCAAACTTATGTATTATCTATAGTTATAACTACTTAATTATTGGAATACCAATCTTTCTCCAAAACTCTCTCCATTTTAAAATATGTTTGGAGCTTCTTCTTATTCTTTTTTTTAACAATAAAGTGGTGTTTTTATAATTTAAAAAAAAATGGTGTGATTTGGATTAGTTCATAGTCTAATCCAAAAATTGTGTTTCTCTTATGATAATTGTCAGAGAAGTAGTTTTTGGTTTAGACTACTAGTGTTTAAAATTTCATTTAAAGTTATGATATCCAACTTTTCAAAATTTGGTTCTCAAATGTATATTATATTAGCTCACGTGAGATTTACTATGATTTATAGTGGCAACAATTTTTAGTTTTTATTTGGGTACAAGTATAACTATCAAAGCAATTATAAATCAAATTTGGAGGTATCAATTTGGGCACTGGACCATTAATTTTTAACTGATTCAGCCTTATGGACAGTCCAACACCATTCCAATTAAAAAACCATTGAGATGACACGTGTTCTTTTTACTAGAACTTTGGATTAATCTAATATATATCTAATATATATAAATATAAATATAAATATATATATAAAACCGGAGGATTTGAGTTTTACCACGTGTCATTTCATATGATTTTTTAGTATTTTAATTTAGTTTTTCCATATATTAAATGTCTGGAACTTTTTATTAAATCTTGCCTCTCATATGTTTACATCAAGGACTGCGCAATTCCCTCCCATGATTTAATAGGCCAATGCGTCTCTCTCTCTCTCTTTCTCTTTCTCTCTCTCTCTCTGTCATGACCCAATCACAGGCCATTAATATCAATAATGAATGCATATATCGTATATGTATACCCACATCTCTCTCTCTCTCTCTCTCTCTCCGACCACCACCGGTAATCCTTTATCTTCAGATCTCATCTCACCTTCAGTCGAGTGCCTTCAATTTCAAGAATAGTATAATACAAAAATAATAATTATATAACAAAAAGGAGAGGGTTGGGATTGACCTGCGATTTTCAAGAGTCTAGGTTTTTTCGTGATTGCATATATTGGTCTTGGTCCCAATTTGCGGCTATATCCTCTGGTGTTGGGTGCTTAGGCATTGTGTGGACTATCTTAGAAGGTATACTTTGTGACAAACTTTAATTGTTCTTTTGTTCATGTAATTAAACAGAAATATTTTCTTTCAATCTGGGTAAGTAGTGATACTGGCAAGTGAGGAAGCTGTAATTAAAAGTTGTTGTTGAACAGCCAAGGGAGGGAGGGAGGGAGGGAGGATGTTGCAGACGCAGATCAGTCAAAGCCAGCAGAAAAGCCTATGAATGGGAAGAAATTCAAAGAAATTCATGAACCAATTCCTTAGATTTATGTGTTTGCATACATCACTTCGTTAATTTACTATTTTTTGGCTAGGTCCATTTTTTTGATTGGTCTTCCTCTGATATGCCCATTATGTGTTTGTTGGTTGGCCTCTAAGAATTGGGTGTGTTTATTTTTTGCTTGAGCTTTTGTCATGGGTAGTCTGTCTTTGGTGTATGCTTGATAATTCAAGGATTTTCAATGAGTTTAGATCCGTAGATTTTTTTTTTCCTCTGTTTTTTTTTTTGCTTGTGAGAATTAATGAACCCGCCAATTTGAGTGGTATGTATATGCGAGTATATGAGAAGATGACATGAAGTCATGGCTTATTTCTTTATACGAAACATTAAAATTTAAAACAAAATTCATGTTATGGTTTGATTACTTTGATATGAAGAGTGACAAACTAGCATGTTGGTGGGGCTCTTTTGGGGTGTAGTGATTCTGATCATCAGCCTCTCTTGCTGTTTTTGTTGCTTTTGCTTTAAAGGTATAAACCAGGCTCTCTATGTCTCTCCCTCCCTGTATTAGATTCTATGAATATATGCAAACATGTTGAGATATGTATGTGTATTAATATTGAATTTTGTATTGTTTGCAGAGTTGATGTTGTTCTTGAAGGAATGTTATACGTGTTTAGGGAGTGATTAAGTTGAATGGATTTGTGAGCCCTGTCAAATTGTTGTCAATTTATCTTAAAGTTTTGAAATTAATTTGGAAGCTCAAAGTTATCTACATAACTTTGTGTTTCCTTCTAAAATAATTGTGTGTATGGTTTCTTTAATTCTTTAAACTAGCTTTGAGTGCCCTTATGTTCTTAGTTTTTGGGTTCTAAGAAGGCAAAATCATAGATTCTATATATGCAACAACCTTGTATGTGTTTTGTCATCAATAGATGAATCTACTCATGATTGACATGTCCAATTTAAGAGCAGAAAAAATATTCGACATGTCATTGTTTTCTCTATAAGAACTT
Source organism: Hydrangea macrophylla (assembly GCA_033977485.1). Classification (NCBI taxonomy): domain Eukaryota; kingdom Viridiplantae; phylum Streptophyta; class Magnoliopsida; order Cornales; family Hydrangeaceae; genus Hydrangea; species Hydrangea macrophylla. The sequence continues at coordinate 76,301,473 of CM066984.1, read as the reverse complement.
TCAATGAAGAATGGTTTAATAACGTCCAATCTACTTTAGTGAAATGCCTATATATATAATCACATACTAATTTTACACACACACACGTAACCTGATAAATATAATGTTTGAAAAACAGAAACTTACCTCTCATTTTTAGGCATCTATATTTGAGCACAACAAACTTTCATATAAAAAAAATGGAAGTACTGCAAAAAAAAAATATTAAGACATTGTAATTATTTCATTGCAAAAATGGAAAAGGGAAACATACTTTAAAATGTTGAATATTGTTAGTACTTTGTTGCAAACTCTTTGTAATGATTCTAATTGCCTTGAATTCAACTTTTGTGGTTTAGAAAGTTTATAATTAGCAAAAAAACTTAGTGACTAATTAATAAAAATGATATTAACTTAAATGAATATTGACATTCACTGAGTTAATTGATAGTGAACAACTATTAGTATAATAATTTTTGCTATAGGAGACATCAAGGCGATGTTTGTAATTTAAGCATGCCAATGAATTTTAATTTGAGAGCATTTTTGGTCACCCAAGCACCTCATTCTCATTGGGTGAGCATGTGGGACCTATAACTTTTCATATTATTTTATCCTTCTTTTATCCATATCGTTGTCCAATGAAATGCTTGGATGAGCAAAAATGCTCTCTTTTAATTTGTTCAATTTGATGTCAATATATATATATATACACACATATATATACATATACAGTCAGGCTATAAAGAGGACGCCCTTTTTTTATTAAAGAGAGGACCTCTGCAAAAAAAAAATATTAAGACATTGTAATTATTTCATTGCAAAAATGGAAAAGGGAAACATACTTTAAAATGTTGAATATTGTTAGTACTTTGTTGCAAACTCTTTGTAATGATTCTAATTGCCTTGAATTCAACTTTTGTGGTTTAGAAAGTTTATAATTAGCAAAAAAACTTAGTGACTAATTAATAAAAATGATATTAACTTAAATGAATATTGACATTCACTGAGTTAATTGATAGTGAACAACTATTAGTATAATAATTTTTGCTATAGGAGACATCAAGGCGATGTTTGTAATTTAAGCATGCCAATGAATTTTAATTTGAGAGCATTTTTGGTCACCCAAGCACCTCATTCTCATTGGGTGAGCATGTGGGACCTATAACTTTTCATATTATTTTATCCTTCTTTTATCCATATCGTTGTCCAATGAAATGCTTGGATGAGCAAAAATGCTCTCTTTTAATTTGTTCAATTTGATGTCAATATATATATATATACACACATATATATACATATACAGTCAGGCTATAAAGAGGACGCCCTTTTTTTATTAAAGAGAGGACCTCTGTTTTGGCCGTCGGATCATGTTTTCATTAATGGCAGTTTTGTCATTTCAGAGTTTTTAAACACAATCCAACGGCCAAAACAGAGGTCCTCTCTTTAATAAAGAGAGGTGGCCCTCTTAAGAAATTCTTTGTATACATATATATATATATATATATATTTATTTATAATTATCCAGTGCATTGCACGGGTTATAACTAGTATATATATGAAAGCCAAAGATTTTGATTTTGCCACTTGGCACATTCTTAGAATTTTCATTTTTTTTTCTTTTATTTAATTTTATATATGACATATTACACTTGTAAATATTCGAAGGTGAAAATGGTTTTAATTAGTCAAACTTAAGTATTATCTATAATTATAACTACTTAATTGTTGGAATACCAATCTTTCTCCAAAACTCTCTCCATTTTAAAATATGTTGGAGCTTCTTCTTATTCTTTTTTTTTTTTAACAATAAAGTGGTGTTTTTATAATTAAAAAAAGGTGTGATTTGGATTAAATCATAGTCAAATCCAAAATTTGTGTTTCTCTTACGATAATTGTCAGATAAGTAGTTTTTGGTTTAGACTACCAGTGTTTAAAATTTCATTTAAAGTTATGCTATCCAACTTTTCAAAATTGGATCTCAAATGTATATTATATTTGCTCACGTGAGATTTGCTATGATTTATAGTGGCAACAATTTTTAGTTTTTATTCGGGTACAAGTATAACTATCAAAGCAATTATAAATCAAATTTGGAGATATCAATTTGGGCAGTGTGCCATTAATTTTTAAATGGTTCACCCTTATGAACCGTCCGACACCATTCCAATTAAAAAACCAATGAGATGACACGTATTTTTTTACTAGAACTTTGGATTAATTTAAGAGTAATGCTATATATGTTCCAAAATTTTGTATCACAAATGTGGTTTCAACACATGTGGAAGTGAGACAACCTTCGATAATAGTTAGACAACTTCAACATTGTCGAATCAAAATCAAGTAGACCCACTGTTGCATGTGTTGAGAACTATATTTGGGATGCAAATTTGAGAAAGATAATATTACACTTAATATAATGTTTTGGAAATTGTGTCCTAATCAATATTGATAAACTAATACCATTTATTTTAATTTTCTAATATTTTTTTTACATATTTAGTTGATCAATATTATTTAAATACGATTTAATAGGTAGTTTTCTCTCGCTCCCTATTGATTTCTTTCTCCAACAATGATCATCTAAATTGCATAACCATGAGTATTGCTATGTGCATTAATTACAAACCGCTAAATTACACACCCATGAGTGTTGTTATGTGCGTTTGTTGCTCCTCTATTCCATCTTTCTTTCTTTTGAAAATTGATGTTAGCATCTCTCTCTCTCTCTCTCTCTCTCCTCCGGTTAACATATTCTTAAATTAAATACAAATCTAAATTGATGAAACAAGTACTTAAATTATAAAAAAATAAGGACAACAATGCAATTATAAAATATATATATGAGAGACAATATTTATGCTAAAACTAAATAAAAAGTCAGATATGCTTTGTTGTGGTTTGAGAAAGTAAAGAATACAATGACAAAAGTTTATAAATAGTAACACACTATTAATTCCCAGTTGAAATAGTAATTTTAAAATTTTTGTTCAAGCGATACTAGCACAACTAAGATGAATACTAAATAAATAAAATAAATCTATTTAATTAGTAGGATAATAATATGCATGTGATTTATTGTTCATGTCACTCCATACGTATTAATATAATTTTTTTAATTATTTGTAATATTTTCCTTTTTTGTTTTTTTTACCCATACAAAAGTATTTTCTATCGTAATTATCCCGTGCAAGTGCACGGAGTCATAACTAGTAAATAAATAAAGAGCAAAAGTTATATCGACAATTAAAAGGGTATTAAAATGTGAGTATTTTCCAAATGAGATTGAAACCAAAAGAAAAAAGTGACTAAATACATTTTGTGCACCAAATGTACAACCACTTTTGATAGAATTATATTATGTGACTGTCATAACTAGGTGATGTATACTATAATTTGAGTATTTTGTAATTTCATTTGGAGCAACTGAAAATTCACTGAGACCATTACATTGTGCGATGCTCACATGAAATAATTTCTTGACAAAAGAGAGCAAGGATGCAATACATACATACACACACACATATATATATAAATCCAAGATTAAAAAAAAAAAAAAAAAAAGTTAGGCCCGGTTTTATTTTTTAGTGTTGCAAATTTTAAGCTATTGGATTTAAAGTAGTATAAATAATGTTTTTAAGAAGAAATTTTTAATAACATTTTTTTCTTAAAATTTTCGATAGGTTTTCAATTAAATGGTGAGCCCTTACATATATTATGAAACACACTAGAAAAAAAGAAAAAAGAAAAAGCCAAGTATTCCGCATTTCATTGGGTTATCGAACATGCCCTTAGTCTATTTGAAGAATAATACTATGGTTTTTACATTTTAATCTCAATTTTAATTCTCAAATGCTTTAATGTTGTACAATCAAATTTGAAATTAAAATTTGAAAACCATAAATATTTTTTTATGACATTTGGAATCCATATTTGATTGGTGATTTATTTGCGTATCCGGAGTGGTTAATAGCTCATTTACGAAAGATTACGTGAATCTATATATATACACATTCATACTATATGTCATCTATATATGGTAATTGTATTACATACATAAACGTTCCGTAGGCATAAAGAATTTGAAGAAATTCAACTAGTACTTTGTAACGTTTGTGATATTAATTAAAGGAGTGCAAACCATAATCACATTGATCTGAGCCAGCATAATTCATTTCCAACACCACTTTGCTTTGCCTCTAACTATAAGGTCAAGTTAATCTGAATTCTAGTTTTTTATTTACTTTTTTTATATTGTTGAGGTTTGAAATCATGTAGGAGTATTAGATTTTAGCTTTATTTGAATGACATTTTTGATATTTTATTTAATCCCTCTTCATGTGTTTTTATATATGTTGTTTAATTTCAGATCTATCTGTGGATTTATAATGGTGAAATTGGGGTGGAAGGGGCAATGGGAGTTGTTTGGTGGTTGGTTTGGAGTAGGAGTTCAGCTATTGGTGATGACTGTTTATTCTGAGAAGACCCCAGTTAGGTTCTTCCTCATCTCCTGCTTTACAAGACTGTGTGTGTGTGTGTGAGAGAGAGAGAGAGAGCTAATTTGATACTACTGTATATGATGGGGCCAGTTTAGCAACAGTTTTCGGGTGATTACCGCAAACCAGCTTTTGCAATTCAATCATAAGAAAAAATAATAAAAAAAATGTAAGTGGATCCCAAAAATTTGTGATGAGCCAAAAACTATTTTGGACAACTTTAAACCAAAAACAGTTATTGCGAAGCTATCGCTAAACATGCCTATTATTTAGCCTATTATTTATTTCGGCATGTAATGTATGGCTGCAAATTAGGAGGGCCAATTCGACCCGACCGGAGTCCAACCCAGATTTTGCTGGGGCTTGGGATACCTTCCTTTTTATATATATATATATATATATATTATGTATCTTGTACGGGCTGGGGCAAAAATGTTTAAGTATGAAATGAAATTGGGTTGGGCTTGTGTTGAGAGATTAGTAACTTGAATAACCGAGCTTGTAAATATACATGTATGCCATAATTATACCTATTTTACCTACGTATTATGTTTAATTAGAGATGATCTTAAGTGCATTGGATAAATGCATTGACTTTTTTGCTTAAAATAACCCGCGGGCCGCCTCGTTGACTGGCCCCCTGTCTTACCGCCTCGTTGATCTATGGATTTTTTAGGCAAAAAAAGCCAGTGCACTGGGTCGAGTGCACTTAAAATCCTCTCCTTATGTTTAACTATCAAATCAAAGTGTCTTCTTAGCAAAAAGTATATATTGTCGGATTTTATTGGAAAATGAAATTGGCACATTATGGTTGTTTTGAAAATGTAAACGAAAAACTAGATTTGTGACTTTATAGAGGATTGTTTCTCTATCGCATGTCAGACTCGGGCTTTAATTGGTACTAAAACTCAGGATGGGATTGGGCGGAATTGGTCGATTCAGACAGACTCCAGTCACTCTACTAAAAAAAACTCGGGCTAAGTCAAAGCGGATGCAAAATCAAGCCCAAGCCGCTCGAGTTGCAGCCCTAGTATAATGTGACGACGAGCAATTGACTATTAATTTGTATATGTTTTCTTAGTTAGGTTTTTTCCTCTTAATTAGCAGTCGTGTTACTAAATTAGTAGCCCGTGTTGGGATATACTCCGTGTGTATATATATATATATATATATACACATACAGAGTTCTTCTAATGAGGGATCCTTTATTTTAAGAAAGTGAAGACTTCTGTTCTCGGTCGTTACATTGTGTTTTTATTAAGGGTACTTCTGTCATTTCACTGACGTGACCTGAATTAAATGACGATCAAACAACCACAATAAAAGTCCTCCCTTTCTTAATGCGGGATCCCTCATTAGAAGGAGCTCATATATGTACATATCTATACGTACGGTGAGGCTCTTAAGTGAACAAGATTGAGTGAACATATTCAGTAACACATGTTTTTTAGCCTAAAAGAACCATAAAAAACATGTTCACTTAAAAGCCTGACTGTATATATATATATATGCATCTCATATACTCCCTCTGTCCCATAATAAGTGTACACTTACATTTTGCACATTGTTTAAGAAAGTTGTATTATATTAATTTTTTGGTTCATTAAAGGGTCACTTTCCAATTTTATCCTTAGATGTGATGGGTGTTTGACTTTTTGCTTGTTTTGAGACCACAAATAAATGCAACTTTGTCTTTATTGTAAGGGTAGTTTTGGAAAGTAAATAAAAGTTATATGCTAATTTAGGAAAGTGGACACTTAATGTGGGACATTCAATAAAAAAATTTGTGGACACTTATTATGGGACGGAGGGAGTATATAAATACACTAAACTATCTCCTAAATCTAATTCACTATATTTGCTATTTTTTTCTTCAATTACAGCACAAATCCAGAGAGCATCAACAACCTAGAACTGACACCGTCTCCACCGGTGCAATTGCGTATACAGGAGGATAAGGTAATGCTACAATAACAAATTTATTTGGCTTAAAAAACATCTCATTGGCTTGTAGTTGCAGCGAAGTTTCATTTTCGGACCTGTACTCCAAATTCATCACTCGATTTTTAAGCTTTGAAATCGGGTAGTCCGGAAAAAAACATCTCAGTACCCTACAGTTGTAGCAAAGTTTTATTTTGGGACTTGCATTTTCGAAGCTTGAGGAACATAGTGATGCGTTTGAAAATTCAGGGCTAAAAGTGAAAATTTGCTAAAATTATAGGTACTCGAAGGTTTTTAACCCAATTATTTTACCATTTACTTTTAGATGATCCACCATTAGTATGTAATGCTGTGTTCCAAAGTTTGGAATATCCCAAAGGGTATATTACATCTCATAGCTTGGGTGTAATTTCATTTTGGTCCATTATGCAATTTCAATTTTGTCAATTTGGTCTTACATTTTCAGTTTCGATTCAATTTAGTCTAATCACGAAAATTTTATACAATTTTGACAGAAATTGGTCACGTGATGCACACGTGAGGTATCATTAGAGGCATAATAGTAAATTAACTTAGATAAATTACACGTTACACACTTATATTGAACTTAAATCTGTCAAAAATTGTAAGAAAAATTGATGAATGGACTATATTGAACCTAACTAAAACTGTAAGGACCAAATTAACAAATTAAAATTGCAGGGACCAAAGTGAAAGCACACCCAAATTATAAGGGTGATATATATAATTTACCCTATCTCAAATGAGATTAAATTTTATACGGATGATCCGTAGTCACAGTGTTTTACAGCAACCAATCATGATAAATACAACAGAACATTTGGCGTTGCACAAGGCAGTTTGTTCAATGGAGAAATTATTCGATGGGTAGTCATACAATGCTAGTTTGATGACTTGATCTGATGCTCCAGTTAGAAGATTTTATTTAGCCCCATATTTCATGCATGGTGGACGTCATTACAAGTAATTACCCCCTATATTTACGTGATTTGGCATCCATTATTTTAGAAATTATTCAATAAGCCCATCATATCGTATCATCGTGATAACGTTGTGTGACGTCCCAATAACATAGAGTCATTTGGCCACTAAGATATATGAAGTTGCATGACAATAAGTCATGACCCCCTATTTCCAGGGGCACATCATTCTCTATTTGTCATAACCCTCTAATTTTAATGGACACACGATCCCATGTGATTGATGTGTCATATCAAATCAATATGATAATATGGTGTGAGAATCTCACCAAGTAATTTCTCAATGAATTGGGTTGAGTTAGTAATTATCCATTCTAACACGTGGGCCGCATATTTTACTAGACTTATCTCATGGTCAGCCAAAAAGGACTGCGAAACTTGCGCTAAATTTTATGTCGTGTTTATCTGTGATTGGTTGCCGTAATACAAAGGGAGTACGGATCATCCGTCTCAAATTTACTCTCATCCCAAATATAATGGGAATGATACCACATATAGTAGTCTGTCACAAAAATGGTACACCTGTCAAAAAATTTGACAATCAAATTTGTAACTATATCATTACTCATTATGAATAGTAAAATTAACCCTAAGAGTTCATATAAAGAAATACCCAGATTTTTGTGAAATCCTGAAATGAATTTACTTTAACAATTTTTGTTGTGTTTAATTGTTGCATAAATTGTTTTGAATAGTTGGTGATGGACAATGGGCTTGTGAATGTCACTCTCTCCATCCCCAATGGTATGGTCACAGGTATTCAATATAATGGTATTGACAATTTACTGGAGCAAAACAAAGAGACAAACAGAGGGTTAGTACATTTTACTTTTATTTCCAGAGACTAATAATAACAAGTTATTACCTAGGGTGAAATGATTTTAATTAATCTCCAATGTTCTAAATCTGACAATTAAGTCCTTAATGTTTCAACCGTTTTGCAATGAGGCCGTCTGTCATAATCAGCTTTCAAAATGAACGGATCATGTGCTTGACTAGTGACAACTTTTTGCAACTTTTTGTTAAAAAAAAATATAAATTACTAATTGTGACGAATTATTGTAATACTAAGTTGAATCGTTAAGGAATTAATTGTAAAATTTTGAAAATTAAGGACTAGAGTACACAATGCATTTTACCCTATTAACTAATTGGCATGTTTACTCGTCTTATAAATTAGATTAAACCTTGATTTGCAATTGCATCTAAATGTTGAAGTTCATTAATTAGATCGTTTGTTATAGTTAAAATGATCTATTGTATCATCTTACGAAAATCCAACAATGACCACAAGTATATGAAGAAACACATTAAAGGTTTTTTTTTATCCCTCATGGCCGGATTAATTAATGATGGTGGATTTTATAGTAAATGCTTTAAAATTTTGATGCACACGTTCAAACTTCAAATTCATGAGATGGCCAAACAGAACATAAGGCTCTAAAATTTAATGATGTTCACGAATTTACTATCTCATATGCAAATTGTTTGATTGAATTGAAATTAGGTATTGGGACGTCGTTTGGGATGATATGCATCATCGTAAGGGAATCTACGACTTGTAAGTTATTTCTCCTTCTTTTTTTAGTGAATCTTCCTTTATTAGAAATTTGGTAAATAAATCCCCCACATGATTATTTGAGTTAAAAAGCACAACCTAGTTTTAATTTTGGTCAATAGTCCCTGATTAGTGAAATTTAATCAAATCAAACTCTGATGTTACAAATTTTCACATAATTAGTTAAAATTTTCTATCGAGGGAGCTTTTAGGAAGGAAAAAAAACTGGTGAACCTAAGATCAAAATAGTCTGTTTTATAGGACTTTTCACTCAAACTCTCCTCATATATATCTATATATATATATATATCTACTATACTATAAAAACGAAAAAATAAGTACGTTAAAAAATATGAATTTTCTATTTTGTCATTCACTACATCATAATTACTCATATATCTATATATACATTGTAAGGATATATTGATTTGTGTGAGGCTAAATCTGTCATTTTGGACAAATAATTATATTCAAGTCAACTTTTGAAATTTTATTTAATATTATAATGAGATTTTAATCAACAATCTTGTGTCTAATTACATTTGGATCAACAATTTTTGGGATTTTTATTATTGACTTCAAAAAAGGTCAACAAAAGTGGCTATTTTGGTGGCTATTTAGGAAATGACCACTATTATTTACAATTTGGTCAACTTCTTCTCTCAAATGAGGTTTCAATCAACAATTTGTGTCTAATTACATTTGGGTCAATAAATTTTGGGATATTTATTATTCACTTCATAAAAAGTCAAAAAAAAATTGCTATTTTAGTGGTTGTTTAGGAATTGGTAACTAATATTTACAGTTTGCTCAACTTCTTCTCTCAAATTTATGATTCATATATTGTAATATGTATAATGGCATTTAGGTCAACAAGTTTTGGGATATTTATTATTCACTTTAAAAAAGTTTTACAAAGTGGCTATTTTAGTGGCTATTTTAGGAATTGGTCACTAATTTCACATTTTGGTCAACTTCTTCTCTAAAATTTAAGTTCTGGTATATTTAAAATGTCAAATAAAGTGGCTATTTTAGTAGCTATTATGAATTGATCACTAATATTTTACATTTTGGTCAATTTCTTCCCTCAAATTCATGATTTATAGATTGTATTCGAATATCAATGAAGGCCTACAAACACATTCATGCCCTTTTTTAGAGGAAATATCCTACGTGTGTCATATATTTTTAGCGGCGCTTTATTAGGTACATTTACTACTTATTTATAAGATAGTCAGAATTATCAACTTCTTTTGTAAGAAGAGTTTTAGATTAAATAGTTACATTTACAATTTCTTATTTAACTGTTTTAACATCTTATTATATACTTTTAACAACCACTTAACCACACGAAACGACACAATTAAATTTCATGCGCAACGCGCAGGGCTCAAACTAATATATATATACACACACAAATATCTGCAACTATACTCTAATGGCTGTTGAGCAGGCTAGAAGGGACAAGTTTTGAGGTCATAATGGAAGATGAAAATCAAATTGAGCTTTCATTCATCAAAACATGGGATTTTTCACTCAACAAGACGCGAATTCCTTTAAATATAGACAAAAGGTGCAGTGCAAGTCTCAATTATCTGCCTTATTTTGTAAGATCTAATTTAACTTATTTAGGTCTAATATGTTGATATTGTGTGTGTATATATTTTTATTTATATGCAGATTCATAATGCTGCGAGGATGCCCTGGTTTCTATTCGTACGCAATCTTCGAGCGCTTAGAGGGATGGCCTGACATGGATATATACCAAGGGAGACTTGTATTCAAGCCTCAGCAAAAACTGTAACACACACTATCCTACCCTCTCACGCTATTCATTATATATAAGTATTTATGTATAATTTTTTTTATTGGGTTTTATTGAAATTATTTTGATTATTCCATTTTTGTAAAACATACGTGGATCTTTACAATTAAATCATCAAATTACCCCCCACACATTCAGCAATCATACTCAGGGATGTATGTAGATATTTTAGTTTGGGGGTCTTGACAATGGTCGAATCAGAAAGTTAAAACCTGGTTGATCTAAGGCGAATTTTTTGGTGAAACATGGAGGGCTTAAGTGAAACAAATTAATTTTTTTTTAGTGAAGCTTTGAATTTTTTTTAAAAAAAATTAGGGGGACTTGAACCTCCTTTTATCCTTCAATTATGGGTCCACCCCTGATCATACAAGCCTTAATTAATTTACTTATTTTTTCAAAATTTCATCTTAGTGTCTATGTTGTAAATTATACCTCTTTAATTAGACTCTCAGTGTTTAATTTAATTTTTAACTAAGGATACGTTTAATTAAAATTTTTGAGAAAATAGATACTTCCGAAGTGTATTTGACCTTTAAGTTAATTTATTAATGATCCTTTACCATATGATAGATTTCATTACATGGTTATATCGGATGAAAGACAAAAGTTAATGCCAACAAGCAAAGACCGCGAAAATGGTAAAATACTTGAATACCCAGAAGCTGTTTTATTATCAAACTCAAGCCATCCAGCGTTCAAAGTGGAGGTATGTCTATTCATTTCTTTGACATTATATATATATATATATATATATATATTTCAACAATAATTTGCATGGTTTTTCTAGGAAATTGTTATTGCCACTTCATCATTGAACTAAAGCACTTTATGGTACCACTCTCATAGCATGTGGTACTATGTATGCAATGCATGACATGCATGATACCACATGCTTTAAGAGTGGTACCATAGAGTGCATTGGTTCAATAATAGAGTGGCAATAATATCACCATTTTTCTATTGTCAAGTAATTGGGTAGTATAGTTTGTGAAAGGTTTATAATATTTATTACCTTGTAATTTACACCCAAAATTTACTTTTGATCGTACATGCAACCTCCCAATTTAATTATAAATACGATCCAAAAAAAGACCAAGTAAACCATGTGCCTTAAAAATATGAACATTCGTTTAATAATGTGTTTGGCATTTTTCTTAGGTACGGACCTCCATACGGTTCATTCATTATTTTTTTAATGTAATTAATGATCGTCCTTAAAAGACACGAATTTACAAATTGAGACTCTTAAGTGTTGCAACTTGTAACAGGTGATTCAAAATAAAATTTTTATGAAGTTAAGAGTAATAAAAAATATTTTTAACATCCGTCAAATCTAGCTACAAGTAATCCATTTTATGGATGGTATATGGCAATATGGGTACAGCCTAGTCCGATAATATATGAACCATATAATTTTAGCATTTACGACATGCCTTACGATTGGCTGCACATGGTTCTAGTCGGTTTCGGTATCAACAGGACTGAATCGTCCAAATTTGATTCAATGGTTGTAGAACCAGAACCGAATCAGTACTTGACAACTGGACCCGAACTGAACCAAAACTAGAGTCGGGATAGGAAACATGCTTCTGAGACCTGATCCAACCAAGACCAAATACCTTGAGTCAATCGATTCGAGTCCAGGGGGATTATGTGCAGTTTTTGCACCCTTATTACTCATATTGTGTTTGATAGGTGGATGATAAGTACCAGTTTTCATGTGATAGCAAAGACAACCGAGTACACGGGTGGATAAGTTCTGACCCACCCATGGGATTCTGGATGATCACACCCAGCATTGAGTTTCGTTCAGCAGGACCCTTCAAGCAAGACCTTACGTCTCACGTGGGTCCAACCATCCTATCTGTAAGCATACTTATTTCTTAATTCTTATTCACTACATTTCTTGAATTTAATTTTGTATTTGCAAAACTAACATCTAAACCCTAATATCTGACTTTATTATTATGATAATAATCTTGCTTTGTTGTTCCAAAAAAAAACCCCTAATATCTGAATAATTGTGAAATCCACATGAACACCATTAATATTCAAAAAAAAAATTTTGTAGGGATATTAAGTATTTGTACCATGAGATTTCAGTACTAATGTTAAATGTAAACTTCTTCAATTTATTATTATTGCATGGCAATAATTTTCTTAATTAGTTAATCCCAAATTTTTCCATCCTTGATAATTCATGAATCGGCATATGAAATCCTATGGCTTCTTTAAAAATTTTTTCTTTGGCGTATGTACTCTAACATGGACTTCTTTAGGGCATTATTGATTGTTGGGTGAAATATATTTCAGTTGTTCATTGCATTCATTTTTCAAATTTTTTTTCCGACTCTTTATTGTCAACTAAATCATTTGAAACCCTCAATTTTTAAGCCAATTTCAACTAAGGAAAATCGTGAACAAAAATGGCGATTGAGTGCCTAAACTAATATAATTGTTCAAAATTGTCTTCCATTGAAATCTTCATTGTACTCAAATCCAAATAGAGTTAATTAAAATAATTATACCCAAAAAAAAAAAAATTATCTTAAGTGATCAATCGATATTAACCGTCATTTGACCATTGGTGTTTTAGTTATGGTAAAAATAGACTTTGAATGTACCATCCATTTCCAGATGTTTTTTAGCACTCATTATGCTGGATCTCCATTGGCAATAAAACTCCGAGAGGGAGAGCCATGGAAGAAGGTTTTTGGTCCTGTTTTGGTCTATCTAAACTCTGCTGCACTTAATGATGATCCCCTAACACTATGGGTAGATGCCAAAGAACAGGTATTTATTATTTCAAATTTTCAATCAAATATGTATCAAAAAATTAATTATCGCTGAATTTATATATATTTATATGCATATTCACACGCTAGCCATTTTTCAAATGTTGATTGAGACTGAAGACTGGCCATATGATTTTCCAATCTCAGAGGATTACCCTTATGCGGATCAACGGGGTACAATTAGTGGACGATTATTAGTCCATGACAAGTACGCCTCTCACTATTTTTCTCGGTCATATTAAGACTTTGTTTTGTTCATAAATTTTTAGCGAGAGAAAAAGAAAAGAAAGGAAAACTTAGATGAAATTTTTTATTTTGTAGTTAATTAAAAAAAAAAGGTGAGGAAAATAGGAATACAATTCAAATATGGTGAAACATAAACAAAATTTTTAAAGGTAGTGAGTCAGCTCCCTTCATATATATATATATATATATATATTTGAATTCTTATTGTATTTTGAATTCTTTTTAGTTTTGGTATTATTGAAGTGAGGAGGAAAACCATTTTCCTTATCGTTTTCCATTCTCTTTCCTTCATTAAGGCTATGTTTGGTTTAGGGATTTTGAGAAGGAAAATTTTTTCTTTGTAGTGTTCTCCTCCATAATAGAATAAAATTACAAATTAATTAAGTTTTTCTAGTTAAAGTAGGAACTCAAGAAAAGAGGAAGGAAAATCCAACTTTTAGTTCATTTTTTTTTTTACCATAATTTATTTTCCTGGCTCTAACCTCACTGTTTTTCTCAGTAACTAGATAAAGAAAATACATTTCCTATTATTTTCTTTTCATTTACTTCACTGAAACCATGAACGAAACAAAACCTTAGTATATGTTATTATTTTTGACCACGTAGCAAATATTTTGTTATAGATACATTAGCAAAGAACTTATGACCGCAAGATCTGCTTACGTTGGGTTGGCCCCACCAGGAGATGTGGGATCATGGCAAAGAGAAAATAAGGTTTTGTTTGGTCATGTTATTTTATTAACAAACTATGAATCTTAATTAATTAGGTCTAATTATCAGTTAATGGCCTGATTTTAGTTCTTAATTTGTTCTCAGGGTTATCAATTTTGGACTCAAACGGATGCTGAAGGGTACTTCTTGATAAAGAATATTCGAGTGGGAAATTATAGCTTGTATGCATGGGTTCCTGGATTCATTGGAGATTACAAATATGAATTTTTTATCAACATCACACCAGGTTAGTAAGAAATCAAATCATTACATATACTCTAGAATTTTTGGTCACCACTTTAATTAATTTGAATTGCTTCATTCATAAAATGATTTACAAGATATAGTAATAGCAAATTCATCGTCACGGTGAAGTAATTTAGAAAAATAAAAGGCTTCGTCATGACTCTTGTGTATATATATATATATAGGTCGGCTCATGTGCGGGCGTCCCTCTATGGACCAGTCCTTTAGTGATAATTTTTTCATTTTTAACGATGAAATTTTCGTTGATAGAGGAACATTACACTTTAGCAACGAAAAATTCAAAAATTCGTTCCTAAAAGGCATGTCTGTAAACGGACTGCTCCTGAGAATTTTTGTATATATATATATAAAGGCTAATGCTAATGTCAATCTACATATTCTAATGTCAAAGTAATATGCTAAAAATTTCTAACAGTTAAACTTTAAGCGGTAGAAATTTTTAACGAATTGCTTTGGCATTAGTACTTCATGTTGTGGCATTAGTATTAGCCTATATAAATATCCAAAATGCTAGGGGCTCAAATAAATCTTACAAACATTTACATCCACAGTCTATCTCTCTTCTGGGTGGTATTGTAGAGTTCACTGAAATTATTCGGTCCCCACAATGCCACCCAGGAAAGAGAGAGATTGTGGGTGTAAGTGGTTGTTAGATTTGTTTGTGCCCCAAATATTACTCTAAATATATTGAGTATTGCCAAGGAGCATAGCAAATCTCACTAACAAAATTCACAAATACCAAAATATGTCTATCTTCCTCCTCTATGGACCCCACAGTATCAGTGGATCTCACAGTGTCAGTGAATCCTACCAAGAGAGAGATATATTTTAATGTTTGTGGATTTTGTTTGTGAAATTTGTTATACTTTCTAGCATTACTCATATATATTCCCTTAAAATGTAATACATAAATGATTTTAAGCGTGTTAGTTTTGAAATGAATACCATTTCCTAGCTAGATGGGATTTGTCATAATGTTAATTGTAAATTTGTAAAATAAAATTAGGGTTAATTACATTTTACTCCCTATGACTAGGCTCATTTTCATTTACCCATTTATACTTCAAAAGTGGTGTACACTTAACCCTGTGGTTTTGAACTAAAGTGAAACTGCAAAGATTTCCTTCGTAATTGATAAAAAGTTCTAAAATTGGTCAAAAATATTAATGCTTAATCCTCTTTGTGGGGTTAAGTTTGGAACAAAACTCCTATGTGGGGATAATGCTGTCATTTAATCCAACTATGTAGGGTGATTTTTTAGCACTCAGCCTCTTTATGGGGCTAAATTTGGGGCTAATAGCCTATTTGAAGTTAATTTTGACACTTAAACTATCATTTGTGGGGGCTAATTTTAACATTAATCCCTGTGTGAGGCTAGTTTGAGAGGAATCTTTACAGTTTCACTTTAGTCCGAAATTAACTGAAACTTTGAGTCCACTGTTGACCTACAGTACCACTACGAGAGAGATAGAGTTGAGTGTGAGTGTTAGTGAAATTTATTAGTGCCTCAAATAATACTCAACTATGAATACCGCTATTGGATTTAAAGAGGCCCAAAGAGCCTTAAAATAAATTTGAGTAATGCTAAGCACACGTCACAAATCACAACATCAACCACATAAGTACCACATTTAAAGTAAATGACATCACATTCAAGGACAAGGCACCTTAATAATACTACAACAATGCTAGGGGCACTAACAAATTCTACTAACTCTCACACCCACACTCTATCTCTCTCCTAGTGTCACTTTGGATCCACTGTGGACCCCTCAGTGCCACTAGGAGAGAGATAGAGTATGGGTGTGAGTGTTAGTGAAATTTGTTAGTTCCCCAAATATTACTCTTTGTGATATATGCCTAGAATTATTTAATAAATTTGATTTGATAGTTTTCTTTCATATACAAGCAGGAAGCAAAATTAGATTGCGTGTTCTTGTGTATGATCCTCCAAGAAATGGCCCCACCCTCTGGGAAATCGGCATCCCTGACCGCACGGCAGCTGAGTTCTACGTGCCTGACCCTAGTCCAACGCTCATGAACCAATTATACACCAATCGTACCGACAAGTTAGCCCTCATCAACATTATTATTGGTTTTACTGTTTCTGTCTAGCCTAAACTACATTCACGTACTCTATTTTTTTTCTCAGATTTCTACTATATTTTTAAATTAACTTTTATTTAGAACAATCATTAACAGATATATGACTATTAAAGTTCTTCCGGTTTGACCATATAATATTTACCCCTCCTAGTTTATAGATTAACTATTCTTCCTTGTATTTTAACGGATCTAATGGTTTTGGTAAAAGTACAATTCAACCCTCAAAATAGTTGAAGAAATTAATTGGAAGTATTCACAAAATGTTGAAGGAGCTACTCTGATAGGTATTTACAAATTTTACTCTTTTCACAATTCTCACTATTCTTCCAAAGTTATTTTTTGAAATCAGTATGAACAATTTTTACAGTTCTTCAAATTCTTCTTGAAATTTTCATGATTTTCACAGAAATAAAATCTGTTTTAATATTTGATGATTGTTTGTAACATACAAACGTTTTTTTTTTCTACCAAAGTTATGATTTTCCATGTCTTATGGTGTAAATATCTGATTTGTGTATTTTAAACTCGAAGAGAAAGAGGTAGATTTTTATGCCAGTCCCAAAGTCATTTTAGTCTTTTAAAACTACGTAATGGTAGTTTATTTAGATACATTTTATAAACCCAACATTATTTTGCATTGTTCTTCAAATCTCACGGG
Organism: Hydrangea macrophylla; assembly: GCA_033977485.1. Lineage (NCBI taxonomy): Eukaryota > Viridiplantae > Streptophyta > Magnoliopsida > Cornales > Hydrangeaceae > Hydrangea > Hydrangea macrophylla. The sequence goes on along the minus strand of CM066984.1, from coordinate 76,283,890 downwards.
TATAAGTATTCTCGGAACAAACGTCAGAGATGATAGCTGATATTGACCCAAAGTTTACTTAAATAGTTGTCCTCTGTTTAAGGGTTGACAAAATAGAGATTACTTGAATATATTTGAATCTTCAAGGTATACATACATTCACAAATACATGCATATTAAAAATAAAAATAAAAATTTTAAAAGCTTATTAATGTGCAGGTTTAGGCAATATGGATTGTGGGATCGGTACACAGATCTATATCCTGACCAAGACTTAACGTATACTATTGGTATTAGCAATTATCAAACAGATTGGTTCTTCGCTCATGTTAACAGGTTTTATTTTTTTCCTTTCATTTTTATTTATTTATTTTTTATTATTATTATTATTACTATTATTATTATTATTATATATTTTTTTTTGTGGTGGGGGGGGGGGGGGGGGGGGGGTTGGGTTTCCCGGTGTCTGCCTTTAGTTTTGTTTATTTTGCAATTGTGGGTTTCAACTAAAACTTGAATTGCAGGAAAACTGATAACAAAAAATATGTACCAACCACATGGAAAATACTGTTTGATCTCCAAAATGTTATCAAGAATGAGACTTATACTCTTCAATTGGCATTGGCATCAGCCCATGAAGCAGAACTACAAGTATGGAACTTAATCTTCCTTGTCTGATCACCAATGATTCAGGATGTGTTTGAATTTACATGTTCAACATGCATTCTCACAAACTGTACTTACATTGTCCTCTTTATTTTTAACTTAATTATTCTTAAAAATGCAGTAGAAATTCAACTTTCTATATTTTCAAAAAACCAAGTCTTTCATGTGCTAGTAAGAGTATCTCCAACATTGATATATAGCTATTTTATTTAGCAAACCATTTAAAAATAAACAAAAATAAAATCCGCCATTGTTCTACATTTTTCAATTGCTCCATTATTTTTGGGCAACCTAGATTTGGATGGAGAATTTGAAGATCATGAGTAACTAGTCAAAATAGCTAGTGTAACAGCTAGACTTCTGAAATTTAAAAATGAGAATTTAGCTAGCTCTTTATTTAACAGAGCCTGTTGGAGATTCTCTAAATTGGAGAGAGAGTGTGTGTTTTACATCCGATGACATAGTCAAGGTTGACCGAATATCGTATTATTCAATTCCAATAGTAAATAACTCTCACTCTGTTACTCTTTTGTCCTCATCTTCATCTTTCTATTGTTTCCTTTATTTGCTCTTTTTCTCTAAGTCGAAAGTATATCACCATTGATACATTTGTTTCGAATTAGAAGCTACCTTCGTTCCATATTACTGCAGCATTAATACAAATATTGCTACAAAATTTCTCTATAATTTCTTTTAAATGACTTTTAACAGGTTCGGATCAATGACCAAGAAGCTATAAAGCCTCATTTCACAACAGGGTTTATAGGCAAGGACAATGCAATAGCAAGACATGGGATTCATGGGTTGTACTGGCTGTATAGTGTTGGCGTAAGTGGGTCCCAACTTGTTAATGGAGAAAATGCAATCTTTCTAAAACAGCCAAGGGGCTCAAGCCCTTTCAATGGGTTCATGTATGATTATATTCGTCTAGAAGGACCTCCTGAAAATTTTTAAGACTGGGTATAGGTTCTTTTAGTATATTTTACTTATTTTCATCTAACCCTTGTGAAAAGAAAAAATATGTTTGTATTTTTTTATTTTTTTTTTGTGTGTGTGTGAGGCGCACAAAAGTGCTCTTGCTATATAGGGGTTTTATAGTTCTGTATTTGGTAACTTGATTATATTTCCTTATCATCAATACAAAAGGTTTTTCCCCCCATTTCATTTTGATTGAATTCAAAGCGTGGTTAATTTCAAGTTTCAATCATTTTCAGTGGGTACAAACTTAATATAATGCATTGGGTACAAATGTCTTTACGTGTAATTTATCTTATGTTGCATAGAGATTGGATATACAAATATGATACAGTGAGATTTATTTGCTATAAATGTTTAGAGCATGGTGATTAGTCAATCTTTAACTCATGTCCTAGAATGCATTTTTAAAATAAGCTGCTACTGATAATCATTACGGAATTAAAATTGGTAAGAATGTATTTCAAAATTATCATTCCAAATATACCGTTATTTAAGTAAAATGCATATTGAAAATAAGTTAGGGCCTGTTTGGTTGTCCTTGAATGAAATAATTCCATTCATGATTCCGTACACAATTTTATATAAAAAGATGAAGAGCTTGAATAGTTTCATTTAGAAAACGGATGCTAGCCTCAAAAATGAGGCCTGCAATCATGAATTTTGGCATTCTAGAAAAATGAACAAATTGCCTCATAAGAAGAAATATGATGAAATCTTCCATATTTGTAAATGGATTCATTCATGGTGATGAATTTTACCTTTACCTTCTATATAAAATTTGAATAGAACCATTCAATTTGAAGGGACAACCAAACATGCCCTTAATGTTTGCACCTAAAAAATACATTTTTTAAATTAAAAATTTGCTTAAGGCTGATTGAGGTTTTTTGATCGGACTGAGTGACCGATCATATATGATATATTTAGCCAAGTTGTAAATATGGTCACTTTAGTTGACCAATTTATAATTTGTCCTCAGTTATTTATATTTGGCTTTTCTCATGCCTTTGCCATGTCTCTCGGACTGGCCTAAGTCAATTCTGGGATGGTGTGGTCATTAAATTACACAGTGGGTCATTCGCAATGATGACTCATTTGGTCCACGTCATGACTCGGGTTTGGAGTTTCAAATTATGTTGGGTACCTTCAACTGTTAAATATGACCATTGGGCAGCACATTTTTTTGGCAGGCATTAGTTCGGCCACTTTAATACTTTAGTGTGGTCAATTTTGGGAAGTTTATCACACTACAATCTTTCCATATTATGAGAAGATTATCAAAATTTTAGCATGTTTTATGGAAAGAGAATAATTTTAGATTTGGAAACATTATCAACTTTTGGGAAGATAATATCAGATTTTGTGGTGTATATCTTTTGCTTCCAAGTGAAGTCAGCCGAATCTATACCATATTCGGACCAGATTCAAGCTGCAGATATATATACACCTGTATATATATATATTCGAAGATATGGACCAGAGATATGATCAGATATTAGGAGATAAATCTGCTAAATTATACCAGATTATATTTTGCAGATATTACTTACCTTATCTCAATCAGTCCAGGGCCGCTATAAATACAGCAGGCAGGCCAAGCTTTCAGGGCACTCTGCGTCACTTCGACCAATGCATCCAAAAAAGCATTCTTAGCACTCTTAGCATTCTTTTATTTTCCTAGGCTTTCTTAGTTATAATTACATCCTTGTAATTTATCTTTTCTTCCTAATTAAATAAAAATGCTCTTTTTATTTAATTTCTCTTGCTTATGTTCATCACTTGCTAGACTTGTGCGCTTCAGCACTGTCTAGGGAACTTAGGTGAGGGTACTTTCCTACTCACCTTTCACAATCGCCTGTTAGATGTTAGATTTTCAAAACCTTGTGTATCACTCACACAAGTGTCTTAGAAAATTTTGTTTTATTAGTTTGGGTCTACCTCAGAAGGCTCTGGCACGCCCAAATAAACAAATATAGCAAACAGTTAAAAATGAAAAAAATAATGTAATCACAATTGACGAGAATGCTTCCAAAACTGTCATTCTAAACACACTCTTTACTTAGCAATAAAATGTGAATATTTTCTGTTTGTGCCTCACTCTATCACCCATGGGGTGGAAGATTATTATATATTTAGGCAAATAATGTTGTAAAATTTCTAGATTGCCCTTTAGTAAATGTTCACATGATTCACACGTTGCCAATTTTTATTTGACATATTTTGAGAGATTGAAATAGCTGGGCGACAACGGAACATATCTTATTTACCAAAAAAAAAGGAACAATTTTTCCAAATTAAAAGAACCAAATAATATTTATCAAAAAAATAAAAAGAAAAAGAATCAAACTATAAACTATAAAGGTGAAAAATGTAATTAAACCTTCAAAAAACTTATGAGCAGAGAAGAGAATCCTACAAGTACACAATGCATTATATCTGAAACTGAAAGTGTTTGCACCTAAAATCTGTATTTGTTTTTTTTTTAAAAAAATGTATATGACCATTTATTTGAAGTATTTGGTCAAAGTGCTAAATGTTAGTAGGTAGTTACTTGGTATTGGGTACCTACACATTTGTGGAAGTTCCAAGACGTGTCAATTTGTGAAGTGGGTGTTTACTACTTAGTGGGGAAGTTACTGTTTTGGCTATTTATCATCCGAAGGATATTTGTGTACTTTTGTATGTGCAAGCGTGTCACGTAAGTAAGTTGTCAATGTGATTGTATAAGTCAAATACACCTCACAAGACCAATTATGATCGTTCAAATGCCTGTAACCAAGGACTTTTATTATGTGAAATTGACAAACAGTAAATGACAGAGTCTAAAACTAACTAAAGTATAAATTAAACCTAAGTAAAACTGTGAAAACAGTGAAGGAAATTTTGAATAATGGAAACTACTTTATTAAAACAAAGAAAGTTACAAATCCTAACCTCAAAATGCACTTCGAAGTGATTACGACTCAGGAAAGGGAAAAGTAAAAATACAGAAGTGCATTCTGAAGTGATTTGTATGCATTGTTGTTGTTTTTGTTGTTCATCGCTTAATCCACTTCTTCTTCTATTTATAGGCCCTTGAAGTAACTGCTACTTCCAACTTGGAATGTACGCTAATTGTTACTTCAAACTGCTTTTTTCTCCATTCAACACGTGTCCCAGCTGTTATCTTCAAATTCGAATATTGATGAATAACCAACTGCTCGCGCCCAAATTGCCTTCTTGAAATCTTCCACGTGTTGAGCCTTTATCTTTCCACATCACATGGCCTAATTGCCCCTTTGCACTCCATGTGTCAACACACTAATTGGTAGATTTTTGTGGTACAAACATGCCCCCACGCCAATTGCTTTTTGAATAAAAGTGGAATGGGTGGTTTCTTGATTACTACCAATAATTTACACATTTTACTTCTTCCATAATGCTTTATGATCATGGTTCATGGCCTCAATCTCAATTTCAAACTGCTTCTTCTTTATAATTAAGCAGATAAAGCCTATGTTGCTTTTAAGCATTATACAACCATTCTTTTTACCTTGCCATTAACCTGAAAAGATGGACAAAGAATGGAGTCCAGATAAATTTCCACTTGACTTTCCCGAAGATGTTGAAGCTACTGGGCTAAACTTAAACAACCTGAAATTCCAATGGCTTGGGATGAGGCTACCCCAATCGAACCACCTCCTAGCCATTATATTCTATATGGCTGGAAAATAATGGACTGCTCATGTCACTAGACTTTGAACCCTCAAGATGCCTCCTCCTCGAACCCCAAATATGGCAATTACAAATTTTCTCCTGCTTGGGAAATGCCAATTTTGAAGGGAGAGGGGTTAGGATTTTATACTGGAGTAAAACTTGAGATCTCCAGATAAGTTAACATCTTCAAACTTAGTTTTATTCAACCAGAAATTTCAGACTTCACATTAACCAATTACACTTTTGGTTCTAGGTTGAAGATCCCACAGTTGCTGAAGTTTCGAAGGGAGCTATGTCACGCCTCGAAACAAAAAAAATTGAGAAAATAATTTCATTTTTGGGTCCATATGTTGTGACTGGTAAAGTCACATGGTTGTCCATACCACACAATTCTAAACAATAGATAAATAAAGTGGTAGAAATAACAAAGATCTAGGTTCAACATAATATAACTTAAAAGTTACTAAACTATTATAATCAAAGTTTGGAATGTAAACAATTGGAACTAGATGTGGACATGCAGATCCACCTTGGGGGTTTTTTCCTTTAAAAAAGAAGATTGAGTTTTCTCTCGTTTTGAAATTGATTTGAAAACTGGTTTTGAAATTCTTGCGTGGTTTGTGAAAATAGAAACAGAGTCGCCACTTGGTGTAGACACCCCAATTTTGACCACGCATCGAATTAAGGGGAATATTACCTCTGAGGTCCGATGATGACAAGCGTCCGACTAATCCAAGACTTCCAAAGGTGATTCAAGCTCTTCTGAAGGCTCTTTCAATTCAAAACAAAAAGGAAAAGAGAGAAAAAGAAAAAAAAAAATAGAGTAAAACGGCACATGATAGAATCTGGAGCAGTCTCGGATTGCCGCTACGGCACTCTATGGAGTGTCGGGTGACATTCTATGAGTGCCGCGAATTTTATTAAATGCCGCAAAAAAATGGACTTCTATATAAAAACGGCAGTCTGTGTAGTTGTCTGCGGCACTCCCTGAATGCCGCTTCGGCATTCACTGAATGCCGTTTTGGCAATCAGTGACTGTCGTTTCCATCTCCAGAGAGTGCCGCATTTTTATGACAGTCTGTCCAAAAATAGGTCAGTTTATACCATCATAAGACGGCGGGAATTAGGATTTTTGCTGCGAATTCCCCAAAATAACCCTCTAAAGATTGCCTATATATAGAGGATGTGTATCCAATTAAGGGAGGTTGGAATTTTAGAGTGTTAGGATCCCAATATTGATTCTCTTTCAAAACTTTCTAAATTAAGAGAGAAGTGGAATTAGAAGAAAAAGAGCTTGATCATCATTGGAAGATCTCAAAGCAACAAAAGGAGTTGAGGATAATTAGAGGTAAACTCTAAATCACTTAGTTTTAACATCGAAGTTCAATCACAATACATATATGCTTAGGATCTTTTTACACACTTTCAAAATCTCTCTTCCCACCTCATTTCATCACACACCACATGTATTGTGATTGAACTCTCATTTCATTAGTTTGGATCAAAATGGCCTTGGGTTTAAAGTTTAAATAAATCTTGAAGTAGAACTTTGGTTCCTTTCTTTTGATCATATTTATTTCTAAAGATTCATGAGACTTTCAATGTCTTACTTGGGTCTTTGCACTTAGTATCCCTTAATATTCTTATGAACTTATGATTCATGAGAAGATTGAGGTTAATTTTAGTATATTGAGTCAATGAGTCCAAACTTTTATCCATAGTTTGAACTTATTATTTTGAGGTTTTATGAAGTCTTTTCATACTTCATTGAAATCTACAAATATGAATGTTCTTAGTCTCCAATGACCATCAAATGGTAGGAGAAGTGGGTTGAATCTAAGCTTGTCTTCATGGTTTAGGTTCTTTATCTTGGGGTTTTAAGGAGTTTCTTCATACTTCATTTAAAATCCATAAGTTTAAATGTCATTAGTCTTCAATGACCATCATTTGGTAGAAGAAATAATTTGGATTAAGCCCAACTTCAAGGTTTAGTAGTTGGGGTTAATAAATAAAGTTGAACTTGACAAATGGTGCAGTGAATTCAATGACCGCCTTTGATCAAGGATTTTTAGTTAAACATTGAACCGTTGGAACTGAATGTAACCAACAGGAAAATTTCTATAACTCAAAGTTCTACTGCTTTTTTTTTTTTTTTTTTTAACTAGCTTCCATGGCTAACATGGTTTGGTTATGAGTTTTTGGGTAACGACAACAATCTGTCCAGAGTTTCAGAATAGCAACTCCCTTTTGAAATGAGTAAATCAGAATCCTAATCAAGTATTGATGACCCCAAATAATTTTTTCTATTAAGTTTAATTTATTAGTAAGATATCCTAAAAATATTAGAGCCTTTTAGATTTTTTTACTATTTTTAAAAAATCATACAAATTCTCTGGACAGAGAGTTGAAAATTCTTGAGTGATGTCTAGTATTTGCTTGATTCCCGGAGATCTAACCGTTGGAACCTTGATTTTCTTTTTGGGTTAAAAACTAGACTCACAGAGGCATCTTGTGTCCAAAATTCACCGACATCAAACTATGGGAAGCATGCTTTTTATTTCTTTGAAGCTCGGGTCTACTCTCAACAATTTTCAAAATCCTGTCACAGTTTTTACCAACTTTGTAAATAATGGTTCAAATGATCTTTCCTTAACCTAAGGCTTATACCATACTCTAATAAAGATTATTCAAGCTAGGACCCAAAGGTCAAACGATCCAAATCAATGATTAGTTCATGGTCTTTATATTGTTCATATCCATGTATCCATGTGCATTCATTCATGTAGATTGATACTTGAAAATTAGAATTTGCCTCTTGTTAGGAATTCTTACTTAGGATCCAATAATGTGCTTTGTTTAAAATGCGTATACTGATCTTTGTTTTGTACCGCATTTGAGGTACAATTTTCCAACCCTTCTCTAGTTTAATTTGCTTCTTCGATTTTTATTGATTTTCGACTACTTGTACGACACCTTAGAATTGAGTTTTGACTTATGTGTATATATGTGATTAGAGACCCCTTTTGCTTAGGATTTCTACTTTGCATGCATTGCACGTTTTCAATTTTACGGCTGGATCCCAGGTAAGTTCTCTTGTTCTTATTGCATATCACTTTGCTTGCTAATTGAAATTACGTGGCTTATGAATGATATTTTGTCGTTAGCAATTTTGCACCCTTTTCAACATGCTTGTGTAATGTATTATATATATATATATGTATTAATTGAGGGCATGCTTAGATTAATAATTTGATTAAAAGGATGTTGAGTAGAGGCCTATTGCGAGATAGGGTGAGAGAGGGTGTTTTAGTTTGCCAGGCTCCTTCCTCTCCCATTCCATAATCCCCGGACCTAATCAATCTCTGGTTTCTAAAAAGATCAGTTTGCTTCAAAAATGGTTCCTTAATTTTCCTTTTAAAAATTAAGTGGCGACTCGTTTCTGAATTTGAATTTGAAAAAGATTTTGAAAACGCTGTGGGTAAGAAAAATTGCGATATCCACACTTGGTCTTTAGGGAACTAAGAAATCCAATTTGACTCACCCAAATGGATAAAGGGCACCAACCCTTCATACCCAAAGAACTCGACTCAGGGTTTTGGTACGAGAGAGGAAGGAGCCTCTGCGAAGACTAAAGCACCATCTACTCACCCCTAACTTTGGTGGCTTCATTTCTAGAATAGCTTTGATCTTAGCCGGGTCTACTTCTATGCCTCTTTTGGTGATTAGGAATCCTAACAGCTTCCTCATGGTTACTCTGAATACGCACTTCTTTGGATTCAACCTCATCCTAAACTCCCTCAACCTTTCGAAGAATTTCCTTAGGACTCCTAGGTGATCCTCTCTCTCTTTTGCTTTTACTATCATGTCATCAACGTATACTTCTACCTCCTTATGGATCATAGCATGAATCAACATGGTTGCAGCTCTCTGATATATAGCTTTGGCATTCTTGAGCCCGAATGGCATCATTCTATAGCAGAACGTACCCAGTGTGTGACAAAGGTAGTCTTTTCTTTATCCTCTGGTGCCATGAGTATCTGATTGTACCCCAAAAATCCATCCATAAACAATAGTAGTGCATGCCCGGCAGTATTGTCAACCAGACCATATATATGAGGAGTCGTCCTTAGGACCAGCCTTATTTAGATCTCAAAAGTCTACACACAATCATACCCTTCATCTTTCTTAAGCATAGGGGCGATATTGGTTACCCATTCCGGATACTCAGTCACTATTAGGAAACCTGCTTGCAACTGTTTCTCGACCTCTTACTTAATCTTGAGCGCCAACTCGGGTCTCATTGGCCTCAACTTTTTCTTTACGAGTTTGGATTAAAGAAGAAGCAGGATTTTGCGTTGGACAATTTTAGGGTCAATTCTAGGCATGTCCTCACAGGACCAAGTAAAAACGTCTTTAAATTCTTTAAGTAAAGCAGTCAATTCTTGGCTCTCACATTGATTAAGTGTTGAACCGATTTGGACCATTTGGGGATCCTTCTCAGTACCCAAATTTATTGACAAAGTATCTTCCACCACTTTTTAACCTAGTTCAATTTCATCATTTTCAATTAAGCATTTTATATCATTGGGAATTTCATAATTTTCATTAGGATCTATGTATTCAGAATTAGGCACATCGGAGTAAGCAGAATCGGAGTCCATTTTATCAATAACTGGGAAATTTTTAATAGACTTGATAGCAGACTTGACACCAGACTCACCAGAATTATCAAACTTCTTACCCCTAGTAACTAACTCATAAATAGAATGAAAGACAACCTCCAGTCCACTAACAGGTGTGGATCCGGTTACAGACTCTAGAAATTTAGAAAAGTCCCCCTTTGGAGGCGGTGGATCCTCATACTTCCAATTCTTAAGCTCTTCCTTGGCCTTCCCGATGAATGGTCCATCCCCCAATAGTAGCTTCATATATCCTTGGTCCATATTCCTAGCCCAGTCTTCTTGAATGGTCTTCCTGGCCTATCCCTCTTCCGTAGCTTGGCACCATTGTTCTTCTCCCAACGGCTCACAATCAAAGAAAATTCAAAACCAGGGATCCTTTTCATTATATTATAATCATACCAAGGCTCCGAGAAGCTATAGTAGTAAAAATCCTCCCCCTCTTTGACGAAAGAGCCATTGAGAGTCTTCTTTAAAGATCTGACATTCTTGGACTTACATGTTCCCCCTCTCTTTGGTGCATAACCCAAACCATTCTTGTTCTTTTTCCCAGCGAAGTTCAAAAATTTAGCTATCCCTTGTTGCCTTTGACCTAGACCTATGCCCGGGAAGAAGTCCATCTTATTTATAATTGGAGCTACCATGGGATTTGCATAATCATCAAAGTATGGTGCAACCTCCTATAACGAGTCTTCCATTCTCAAAGCATTGATCTTATCGAGATCAAACCCATCAAGAGTAGGATCTTGCTCGGGCAACTGTATCTCTAATGCAACTCCATCTTAAGTAGTGCAGATCCCAGAATCTCCCAACAGAACCACTATTCTATCCTCTACAACCATTTTGATCTTTTGGTGAAGGGTCAAAGGCATAACCCACATGTCATGCAGCCAAGGCCAACCTAACAATAAGTTGAAAGAGACAGCTATGATAATCACTTGAAACTCTACATTTCCACTTATAGGTCAAACAATAACTTGTAGATTCAATACCTCCCACCTTCTTTTGAGTATTATCATAGACACGGTGAGACTGGCCCGAGGTTTGCAGCTTGTTCATCGGAACACCTAAAGCTTGTAAGGTTTGCAACTGACAGACATTAAGTGCAAAACCATTATCAACCAACACTACCAGAACTCTCATCCCCAAGGTTTGAACAATGATATGGAGTAGCGTATTATGACAAGGTCCTTCGGGAGGAAGGTCATCGTTAGTGAAGGATATGATTAGAGCTTCCACCATGGGTTTAATTAGGGTTATCAACTGCTCAGTAGTCGTATTGATAGGCATATCATAATGGTTCAAAGCTTCAAGCATTGCCTGCCTGTGGTTTGTAGAAACTATGAGCAAGCTCCAAAGTGATATGTTTAGCCTGTGTCTTCTTGAGTTGCTTGAGCACTTCATCTTCTTCTTGTGGGACACTCACTGCCTTTCCTTTTCCATTGTCTACGTCTCTTCCCAGATGATCTCCCTCTAGTTACGATGGCTTGAAATGTCTACTTGCCCTAGTCAAGTGCTGAACATCTCCTTCTTCCCATATACATTTCAGAATTCCTACGTTGATCTCAATACCATCCCAAATGGAATCATCGGATGGATATCCATTCCACCATTTTACTTCTCCAAGACCAAGGCCTAACTCCTCTAAGTAGAAAAGGTCCTCAACTTTGGGGTCTTCATCCACCCAGTATTCCTCATCATCACTCAAGAAACAAATCTTGAACTCCGCCAGGGGAACAACCACAGGTTCAGGTTTAGTCAGAGTGGTAATGTATATGGTCGAGTTATAGGAGGGCGAGGTGAGGCCAAGGAGGTTGATATTTTATGGTGGGGGACTGACATAGTGATTAGGCAACGGGTTACAGGTAACATTTGGTAGAGGTAGGGGTCTAATGACCCCATTATCAAGGAGGTATTGGATCTCCAGGCAGAGACGGGTACAACGGTTGGTATCATGGCCATGTTCTTGGTAGAAAGCATGGTATTTGGTAGGGTCATATCTTGGTGGGAGAAGATCTGGGTCGGTCTTGGGTTCAAGGGTTTGAGGTGGCCTTTTTGGATGAGGCAGGTCAATATAGAGGATAATGGTAGGCTGACGGTTGTGAACTTTCTTGGCTCGGAGCGGTTATCTCTTGGGTAGGATGGGCCAGTTTTTTGGTTATCACTTAAGATATTGACATCAAGTACGGTGTAGTTATTTGAGTAGTTTCCTTCCATGGTTCTCCTCCATAGATTCTTTTCGTCTTTCTTAATCTTTCCATCCCTTAAGGCATCCTCTACCTTGGTCTCCACATTGAAAAGCTGCTCAAAGGTAGTGATCGGCATGAACCCATGCGCTTATTGTAAGTGGGTTGCAAATTCTTGATGATCATATGGACCTACTCCTTCTCGACTGGCCTATTTGCCATCTCAGCAGCCTTCTTCTTCCTATGGGTCAAGAATGTGGCAAAGGACTCCCAGTTGTATTGCTTAGTGGTCTTAAGGTCTTAAATAGTAACATCAATCTCAGTGTTGTAGGTGTATTTTTTACAAATTCGGTCACAATACCTCCCACATGCGGGTCTTGGAGGATATAAGGGCTAAGAACCATTACATGGCTCCCTCGAACAAGTAACGTGAAAATAATTGGTCCAAATTCCTATTCCCTAACCCCATAGGTCTAAGGGTGGTGACTACATTTTCATATGGCTCTTGAGATTCCCGATTCCATCAAACTTCTCTAGCTCGGGCATCTTAAACTTATCAGGCATTTTGAGCTTGGAAGTCACAAAGGAACCCTCAAGGTCTAACAGGTAATCATCAACACCACAGGACTTCCTCACTACACTTTCTAGGAGGTCCAACTTATCTTTCATCATTTTTCTAGAATCCCAGCACATACCATCATCAAACCATTCCTCCTCCTTGATAAGATTTGGATCAATGAGGTTCTTAGGTCCAATATGTGGAAGAGGTGGTATGGGTGGATCAACAATATGGACTCCCGGATCAACGGTGGTTTGCCCCAAATGGTCTATGATTAGCTGTAACTGTTGCCCCTGACAGGCCAAGCTTTCCTCTAACTGTTCCATTCTTTTTTGTTCAACGGCTATAGGTATCCCAATACTTGCAGCTCGAGCTAATCTTTGTGAACCAGGGGGACGGACCCAAGAAGGTGTGCTTACGGTCCTCTTTGGAGCTATCTCTAGACAGTCTGCATACCCATACGTGCCCGATTTAAGAAAACTATTTTTATCTTTTCGTTGTCTTTTCCTTTTTAGGTTCTCTCAGTTCTATGCATGCTCCTGAGAAGGGAAACAAATCGTACAATCACCTATTTAGATGTAGCCATATAAGTCCTAGTCGCATCATCGAGTATTCTTTTTCAGTCCATGGCCATCATGATCATCATCACACTAGTCACTCCATGCTTGGAACTTCTTATGTGATGAGGTTCATGATAGCGTAGGTTTAATCAGGCTAGCTCTAACGAATAGGACGCAAATAAGGTTATGATTCGTCATCCCATAGACTCGTGGCACATTATCCCAGTATAACACCTAAGCACACCATCCATGTCATGTGGCGAACATTTTATTTGGGCAGAGTGCTTTTAGTGTTAGACAAGGCTATGTATCACGTGTCACATAGGCTTCCTTATCATGTCACCTAATCCCAACGGGCAAATAAGGCATGTGTACGCACATTGTCATAACATGTCAAGCACTAAAGGATTGAGATCTATGGCTACTATATACATCAAAGTGGATAGAGTCTAAGGGTCACCCAGTGAGATGTCCTCTATACACCCCAATACAGGGTTTGGTATGGTACGTGGACATGCTTTTTATAATCGAAGGTACGTGCTAGAGAAGGAAAGTCCTCCACGGGGGTGGTCTGGCGATGCTGTAGGCACTGGCTTTGGTCCGCCCAAGCTTCATAAAACTAATGCACATGCGATCCTCATAATATAGACTCAAAGAACCTTGAAAATTTTGGAGTCTAACCCACTTAGTCCTCGAACAAGTGTAGGGCCTAGAAGAACTAAGCCCACTTGATTGATCTCATTATAATCCTTATCTCAACAACCACGAGTGAGGTTTACCACCCTTTATTAGCCTTTATTCGATCCAACCGATTTGGATTACTCGTATTTTGGATTTCGTGGGGCTTTTTTATCCATCCCGAGGTAACATCGATGCCCATGATCCATATTCGAGGCTACACAAGTGAGTAGTCCATAATATCCCACAAAGCTAAATCCAAAGAGATCCTCGCTAATTGAATCACCACTTGGTTTGATAAAGGAAACCAAGAAAACAAAATCTATCATTTCCAATGGATAGAGAGCATCGTCCCGTCATCACCAAAGAACTCGGTTTGGGGGTTAAGGTACGAAAGAGGAAGGAGTTAGATCGTGCTAAAACACCCCCTCTCGCCCATTGTGAGATGGGCCTCTACTCAGCTTTTAAGGTTTAGACTAGTGATTATGAAGATCGTTTCAATTACACTAATACAGTCCTATGTTCAAGTTAAAAACAAATATAGAAAGGAAAATCGTGCAAGAGAATATACAAATACCACATAATGCATGTACTAAAGTGATAATTCAGGGACTAAACGTATTACTACGCACCCCTATGCATGTAAAAAAGAAATAAAAAGGAATGTAAACGTGCAAACCACATTCAAAACCTAGAAAAATAGGAAGTCTATGCACAAGTACCACGTAAGGAAATTTAAACCGGTTTTATCCACCAAATCATTCTTCTAGATGATCTAGGAAAGTGATAAATAAGGAAGGTATAAGGACTTACCCGGGATAGCGCAACATTCCTTATAGCAGCTTCCTAAATAATCAGGGTTAGGGCAACACAAGCATAATAGCCTAACAAGAATGCTAGGTTCATGTGTGCATGTGTAACCCTTAATCTGGATATCCTATTATTCTATGTATGGGTAGTGTGCTGTAGGAAAAATATTTAAAATTATTTAAACGCGTAGTGGAAAAACAAAGTTCAAAACTTTATTGGAAGCCCTGATGTACTACTCGTTAACTCTATAGATGCGTACAAGAGGGGACAAGAATTATACCTTTGTGTCTTGAACCCAATTTTGAAACCTTCAACCTTCTTGATGGTGCAGTAGCCTCTACTAAGTTATCTTCACCCTTATGACTCCTACAGATGCTTACCAGAAGGACTAGGGTTGGTGGGAACCCTATTAGAGAGGATAGAGAAGGTTTGGGAACCCTAAACAATTTTTGTAGCTTTCTGGGCGATAAAACTACAATTAGAAATATTCTGTTCGTAGCTGCCCTATTTATAGATTTCCAAACCGACTTTAAGACTTCGATCGATCTAAGTGGCTTCGATTGATCGAACCTTCGATCGATTAAAGGTTTTTCAAGCGATCAAACTTATCTAGACTTCAATCGATAGAAACACTATCAATCGATCGAACTTGTCTTGACAAGATCCTCAAGTGCCTTCCAAGTATCCTAGTGGAGCTAAGAGTGGGACCTCTGTAGACACCCCAATTTTGACCAAATGTCGAATTGAGGGGAGTACAACCTCTAAGATCCAATGATGACAATCGTCCGACTAATCTAGGACTTCCAAAGATGATTCAAACTCTTCCGAAAGCTCTTGCAATTCAAAAACAAAAAGAAAAAAAAAAGACAAAAAAGGAAAGGAGAAGAAACGGCACATGATAGATATTGCAGCACTCACGGGTTGCCGCTGCGACAGTCCCTACAGTGTCGTCCGGCATTCGGTGAGTGTCGTTAATTTCACTAAGTGTCGCAAAAAAAATGAATTTTTACTAAATGGCAGTCCCTGGAGTTGTCTGCGGCATTCAGTGAATGCCGTTCCGGCAGTCAGTGAAAGTCGCGCCTGCATTCACTGAATGCCGCAGTGGCATTTACTGAGTGCCGCTTCCATCTCCCCGAGTGCCGCGTTTTTGTGACAACCTGTCCAAAAGTAGGTCGGTTTATACCTTGAAGTGGCGGCAGATTTTAGGGTTTTTGGCTGAGAATTTCCCAAAATAACCCCTAAAGATTGCCTATAAATAGAAGGTGTATATCCCATTATTACAAACTTAAAAAATGGAATGTTAGGATCCCTAGGTTGGTTCTCTTTAAATATCCTCCAAATTAGAGAGTAATATAGAGAGATTTGCTTGAAAGAAAGAATTAGAAGAAGAGTTTGATCATCATTTGGAGAAGGCCTTGAAAAGTTGAGGATACTTAGAGGTAAAGCTCTAAACTAATTAGTATATTTAGTAGCTCAATCACAATATATAGATACTTAGGATCTTTTACACACTTTCAAAACCTCTCTTCCCACCTCATTTCATCACACACCACATATATTGTGATGGAGCCTTTATTTCATTAGTTTGGATCAAAGTAGTATGATGTTTAAAGTTTAATTAAATATTGAAGTAAAACATTGGTTACATTCTTTTGATTGTGTTTATCTCCTTGGACTCATGAGACTTTCAATGTCTTATTTGAATCCTTGTGTTTAGAATCCTTCTATATTCTTGTGAACTTATGATTCATGAAGGGATTGAGGTAGATTTTTAGTACATTAAGTCAATGAGTCTAAACTTCATCCATAGTTTGAGCTCATCACTTCTTGAAGTTTTATGAAGTTCCTCATACTTCATTAAAACCTAAAGTTCAAGTGTCATTAGCCTCCAATGACCGTCAAATGGTAGGGGGAATAGCTTAGTCTAAATCCATCTATATGGTTTAGGCTAATCCTTTTCTTAGGTTTTGTGGAGTTCTTCATACTTCATTAATACCTACATGTATGTGTATTTTTAGCCTCCAATGACCATCAAATAGTAGGAGTAATAAGTTGAATCCAAGCTTTGGTCCATAAGTTTGAGTTCATTATTTGGGATTTTGTGAAGTTCATTTCATACTTCATCAAAGTCCATAAGTCTAAAGTGTCTTTAACCTCCAATGACCATCAAATGGTAGGAGGAATGATTTGGTTTAAGCCCAACATTATGGTTTAATAGTTGAGGTTAACTACCAAAGTTGAACTTGACAAATGAAAACAGTGGGTTCACAAGCTGTTTTTGATCAAGGATTTTTAGTTCGAAATCAGACCGTTGGAATTGAATGAAACCAATTGGAAAGTGTCTATAACTCAAAGTTCTACCACTAAAATTTTTGTTTTAAGGAGGTTTCATGCTTAAAGTGGTTTGGTCATGAGTCTTGTGAAGTCACTACAATCTGTCCAGAATTTCAGAACAGCAAATCCATTTTAAAATTAATAGATCAGAACCTTAACCAAGTTTCCTTGACTTAAAATAATTTTTTCTATGAGGTTTAATGTGTTAGGAAGATACCCTAAACAGGCCAAAGTGTTTCTGATTTGTTTGCTATTTTTAAAAAAATCAAATAAAATCTCTGGACAGAAAGTTGTAAGTCTCTGAGTGACGTCTGATTGTTTCCCATTTCCCGGAGATCTAACCGTTCAAACCTTGATTTTCTTTTTGGGTTAGAAACTAGACTTACAGAGGCATAACGTACTCAAAAAGTATCGAGATCCAACCATTGGAAGTTTGCTTTTTTATTTTCTTGAAGTTCAAGTCTGCTCTTTGGAATTTCTAGAATATAGTGACAGATTTAATGAACTTTGTAGATAATGGTTCAAATGATCTTTTCTTAACCTAGGACTTATACCATGCTTTAATAAAGATGAGTTAAGGTTAAAACCAGAGGCTAAATGATCCAAGTCAATGAATAGTTCATAGCTTTATTTCATTCATACTCATGTGTTCATGTGCATTCATCCATGTAGATTGATAATTATAAATAGAACTTATCTTGTGTTAAGATTTACTACCTAGGACGTTCAAATGATATGTTTGATTTAAAATGTGTACTAACCCTTTGTTTTATAGCGCTTTTGAGGTACATTCCCTCAACCCTTTCTCTAGTTTGTTTATTTATCGTTTTAAATTGATTTTTCGACTCCATGTATGACACTTTAGACTAGGATTTGCCTTATTTGTTTACATGTGAATAGAGACCCCTTTTACTAAGTTCTTGCTAATTTGTATGCATTACACGTTTAATGATCGCAGCCAGGTCCCGGGTAAGTTCCTTAGTTCCTTACTTTACATATCATATTGCTTGCTACTTGAGTTATGTGGCTTTTGAATGATATTTTATCACTTTCTATCTTACGCCCTTTAGACATGCTTTTGTAATGTATATTTATACATATGTATTAGTTGAGGGCACATTTAAATTAATAATTCGATTAAAAGGATGTTGAGTAGAGGCCTATCGCAAGATAGGATGAGAGAGGGTGTTTTAGTCCAAGAGGCTCCTTCTTCTCTCATTCCATAATCCCCGGACCTAGTAAATCTCTGGTTTCTAAAAGATCGGTTTGCTTTTAAATGGTTTCTTAATCTTCCCTTTTAAAAATTAAGTGGTGACTCGTGTTTTGTATTTTGAAATTGAAAAGGGTTTTAAATAGAAAAGCAGTGGGTAAGAGGAAAAATTGCGGTATCCACAATCTGGCGAGTCTACTGGGGATCGAACCCAAAATCTCTGGTTTCGCAAACCAGAATTCTGATTTTGGGTTCACTCGAGGATTAGACTTGAAAACATCCTTTTAATCAAATTAATTAATTTTTGTGTGCCTGTTGCCTTGCACTTGCATGTCTCACCAGTTGATTGTACGGAATTATGACCTTTGAGGCTCGGGGCAACCCGGTCGGTCAAGTTATCATGGGACTGTGTGATCACCCTTGATCTCGTACCATGATTTGGTATATGAAGCATCCTATCGGATGTGTGTCAAGGGTCCCTTATTTGACCAAAACCTAGCCTTTGCATGGTAGCTTCTATAGAACCTTTCAAGTCTTAGGGAATGAATCCTTGTTTAGGGTTATGTGCTAGGGAGTGTTGTATGCCCAGAAGGGATTACTTGAGATGATGACGATACTTACTTGATATAGGATGTGTAAACTCTTATCATGTTTTGCTAAGCATCATTGGCCTTGTATGTATCCAAATTCATGAAAAGTACAGTGATAATCCGATCATGTGATCCTTGTACCCAAAGAATTTTAAATTCATCTTTGAAAGCAAACAAATTTTTGCCATCTTTATTCCAAAGTTTTCAATCGCTCTTTCAAAAAAAAAAAATCTTTGAAATTCACTTTTTGATTCCAAGTCAACCCTTATTGAGGTATATTTTCACATTCTTATCTTCGAAGGAAGAACCCAAAATTTTGGGTGTTTGTTTTTGAAAAGTTTCACCAACTAAAGAAATGTTTTTCAAATGTATTTCAAAGCAAAAATTCAACCCAATCATCTTTTGTTGAGAAATGTTTTCACATCCTCATTTTTAAATAAAAGATTCAAAATCCTTGAGAATCATTTTTTGAAAGATCTCTTCATCTTAATCAATGCCTTTCAAATGAATTTTGAAAATTTTGAATACCCGACCTTTGAAAGGATAGAAAGGATCACAATGAGAGGTGAAATTTGCGCATTTGACATGGATGAGGATTTTATGTGCTTATGTGTTTATGTGTTAGGATTAGGATTTTCTTTTCTTTGGCATATAGAATAGGCACACACACACACACACATGCATTGCATCCATGTGACATATGAATTTGCAAACGAAAATGTGAAAAGTAATAACAAAATGAGAATTCTATTAAATCAATCAAAATTGATTAAGAATGAAAAGTGACTGTAGGCGAGATAGCATCAAACCCAGAACAGTTTGGGTTATCAATTCAAGCATGAGATTAGTTAGAAGAGAGAAGATAATGAAAAGGATTTGTTGAGGTTGATTAGCTTGTGGAGCTTAATGATTCAAAGAAGGGCCACTTAACTGAGAAATTGGTCATAGGGATGGATAATGTTACCGCAAACACGGGTGGCAAACCCGAAGGTCCAAATGATGCCAGTGAGGTGATAGTGTTTGGGAATACTTCTGCTGAAGCGAATGTGGATGCTCTTGGAAATGTAATAAATTGAAGATCATCTGTGACACTCCAATAGAGACCAGAGTCGAGTCTAGTCCAGTTGGTAATCAAGTTGGAGTCAAATGTCGAGTCCAGTCGAGTCTTCAGTTTAGTCTGTTATCGAGTTTATTGTCAAGTCTTCATCGAATCAATCAAGTTAGGGGGTGTAATCCGCAGTTAGTTAAATAAAATCGCATTATGCTTGATTCAATGTGCCCATTCGTGAATGTATGGATCATTAAGCCACAAAAAAAAAGAAGAAGGGGAAAATAACTTTTTTTTTCCGATCATGGAAAATCTTTGTTAATAAATCTTTGCATTGAAAAGGATCCCCAAGTGATCAAAGCAAATTTTGTGCCAAAACCAAGGAGGAGTAGAGAATTGATTAGTTTTACTTTAAGAATTTAAAGATACTCTTGCTCAATCTTGAAAAGATGAACTCAGAACTTGAAGCTTGCTCACCATCCCCTTTTCTCAAATACCAAGCCTAAAAGATGAGCCCAACCAGCCCAAAGCCATAACTTGGTCCTTGATGGTAGCCAAATTTTTTTTAATGAACTTCTTCTTCCAAAAAAAAATTTAAAAAAAGAAAAAAAAAGAAAAAGAAAAGAAAGAGCTCGCTAGGATGATAACCCGAAAGGGTGCCTAGGCAAAAGTTAGAGCACAAAAAAAAAAGAAGAAGAAAAAGAAAAAGAGCTTGCTAGGATGAAAACCCGAAAGGGCGTCTAGGCAAAAGTTAGAGCAAAAATAAGATGCGTGTTGATTTCAAACTCTGGATCCTAGCCAGTCAAAATCCTGAAGAGAGTAAGAGATAGTGAGGTAGAGAAAACAAATGAAGAGAAAATAAAAAAGCAGAGAAAGAATTCTTGAGTACTTCAAAGTACATCATTGGCACATGAATTATCTCAAGGCTTTGTGTAATTAGGAATGAAAAGAGAGATTTGAAAGTATCAATTAGTCTCAAAATTTTGTAGAAGGCTCAATTGCTAAGTGGGCCAAAAACAATGCAGAGATATCTTTGAACAAGATAAAGAGTGATTTGGAGGGTTGATACTGCTTTGTGAGTATGATAGAGTATGATTAAAACACGATGTGTTATGAGAGTTGTAATAGACTGGCTAGTGAAAAGGTGAAAAGAATCAACCGCTACAACCAAAAAAAAAAAAGAAAAGAGAAAAAAGAGAAGAAAAGAAAAGAAAAGAAGAAAATAAAAGGGAGAAGTAGTTCATATTCTAATCATCATGTTCAAAGGCTACCACAAGCAACCCAAGAGCACTCATTGGACCCAAATGAAAACATGGCTCGAAAAGCCCGCCTATTCTTGAAGCCTTATTTTTTTCAAGACCTCCAGAGTACTTGAACTACGCTTGACCTGATTCCCACTCGGGGATACGTAGGCAACCTGTTCGGTTTGGTTGACACCCTTGCTATGATCTAGCACTTTCTTTAGAACTTTAGCCGAACTACTTTGGACCTGATTCCCATTCGGGAATAAGTAGGCAAGCCTTACTTGGTTCTCAGTTCGAAAAATACCAGCAATATCGTTTGCACCTGTAGATCCCTCATTCCAGACTAGGGGCAAACTTTGTTTGCTGAAAACCCCTTTTATCATAGAAGTAAGCCCCCAAGTCTCTTTCAAACTAGGGGTAAACTTTGTTTGCCAAAAGCCCTCTATGCCTGAGGCGAGTCCTCAAGTAATTGAGTTTGTTTTGAAAGGATTGAAATGGAGTGTCTTTCATTCTATAAGCTAAAGCACTAATTTGAAACACATTCTAGATGGCCAAAGAGTTTGCTAAATCAAAAAGGGGAAGTTTTCAAAGTTTAGATTTATCAGCAAAGCACTACGTTTGTAAGATGATGAATAAATGAAAGGTGAGATGATACATCATTCATGTTGAAAGCACGTTGATTCATAATAATACAGAGTTTGAGTCAGTCATCTTGCGTAATTGCTTTGTCACGTCTGTCCTCCTTTGATGAATCAATAACGGTCTCAAATGTGTGGGTTTAAGATGATGTATAAAGATTTGAAAGGTCTCCATGAGCATCCTAAGAACAATTCAAGCAGAGGCTTCGAACACCATCACAACGTAATGCTAAAGTGGTAATATAAGAAGAGTCCAAGACTAGGGGCAAAGGTGATTTCCCTCTTTTGATAAGATCAATGTGTTTCTTCCGAAGGTCCTCAAATGAAGAAAATCATTCTTTCTATCAGCTTCGTCCAAATTCTATGAGTCTCAAGACTCCCTAAATCTTGAAAAAAATCAACTCCTTAAGTCTGAGGACTCCCCATTTTTGTAACATAAAATTCTTTGAGTCCGAGGACTCCCCATTTTTGTAAAATCAATTCTTTGAGTCCGAGGACTCCCCATTTTTGTAAAACCAATTCTTTGGGACTAAGGACTCCCCATCTTTGTAAAACTAATTCTTTGAATCCGTGTGACTCCGTTTATGTAAAATATGAATTTGATTGAGTCTATGTGACTCTATTTATTTAGAACATGAATTTGTTAAGTCCGTATGGCTCCATTTGTATAAAAAGTAAAGTTGTTGAGTCCGTGTGACTCCGTTTTTATGTAAAAAATGAATTTGTTCAGCATGTGTGACTTTGTTTGAATCAAGAAATGAAATTTTGAAAAACATGAATTTTTGAATCCGCATAATTCCGTTGTGTGAAATATGAGCTTTGAGTTTGCGTGACTCCGATTATATGAAAGATTGTTTTTTTAGTCTGCATGATGTAAAGTATGAATTCTTGAGTTTGCATGACTCCGTTAATAAAAAATATGAATTCTTGAGTCCAAGAGACACCTATCTTATAAAGTTCAAAATTCTTGAAGTCCGTGGGACTCCGTGTTTGTAAAAAATGAATTTTTGAGTCCACGTGATTCCGTGTTTGTAAAATATGAATTTTTGAATTCATGTGACTTTGTGTTTATAGAATGTGAATTTTCGACTCCGTATGAATCCGTTTTTGAGAAATGTGAATTTTCAAGATCGTACGACTCTCCTTTTGTAAAATGTGAATTATTTGAGTCAGTGCGACTCCCCTTTGAAAATAGGAATTGCTTCAAGTCGAATCGACTCCCGACTTCGAAATGGGAATTGAGTTGAGTTGAACCGACTCCAGAACTCTAGATTTTGAGAATTTAAAATTCTTGAGTCTAATTGACTCCTGATTCATGAGTTTGAACTAATTTGGGTCTGATTGACTCCCAATTTTGTGAAACAGAAATTCTTTGAGTCTGATTGACTTTTGAATTGGTGAAATTGAATTTATTTAAGTCTGATTGAATCTCAATCTTAGAATATCGAACTAAATTGAGTCTGATTGACTCCAGATTTTGAAAAGTTGAATTGAGTCTAATTGACTCCCGATTTTGAAAATTGAATTGAATTGAATTGAATCTGACTAACTTCTAATTTTAGAATTTGAATAAAACTGAGTTTGACTGACTCCGATGAACTGAATTGAACTGATTTGAGTCTGATTTGACTCTCGATTTTGGGAATTAAAATAAATTGAGTCTGATTTAACTCCTGATTTTAAAAATTGGAATTTTTGTTGTGGCAATTTAACTCCGACTCTGAGATTTGAGATTCTTGTTGAGTCAAAATTGATTCTGATTAAGAAAATTTGAAATGTTAACCCTCGATTTTGAAATAAGAAATTCTTTGAGTCCGTGTGACTCCATTTGTATAAAAAGTGAATTTGTTGAGTCCGTGTGACTCCATTCGTGTAAAATATATATATACATATATATATGTATATACATATATATTTGTTTAGTCTGTATGACTCCATTTGTATGAAATATGAATTTGATTGAGTCTGTGTGATTCCATTTGTATAAAAAGTGAATTTTTGTTGAGTCCGTGTGACTCCGTGAATTTAATTGAGTCCGAGCGACTCCTTTGATGTAAAATGCGAATTTTCGAGTCCAAATGACTCCTTTATTGTGGAAATGCGGGTCCATGGATCTGAATGACTCTTTTGTTTTAAAAATGTGAATTTTGAGTCCTTGTGTAAGAAAATTGAATTTTTTAGTCCACATGACTACCTTTGTCTTGTAAAATTTTTCAATTGTGACTCCCTCTGTCAGAAAATTGAAGTTTTGAGTCCATGTGACTCCCTTTGAAATTTTTAAGTCTCCTTGACTCCTTTTGTCAGAAAATTGAATTCTTGAGTCCGCACGACTCCTTGTGTAAGAAAGTTGAATTTTTGGGTCCGCGTGACTCCCTTTGAATTTTTGAGTTTGCGTTACTCCTTTTGTCATAAAGTTGAATGAATTTGAATTGTTGAGTCCAAGTGTCTCCGTGGATGTAAAATATGAGATTTGGGGAGCCTGAACCGCTAGCCATAGGAACAGATCTGCAAGAAAGAGTGAGAAGAATCAAGTTTTTTTGAAAGGCTTAAGAAGAAAACATAGCAACACATGAAATTCTGTGGTGTTCAATCATGAATTTAACCAAAAGATAGGATCTTGATGATAGAAAGAAGTCAAATTGACTCCGATTTTATTTGTGAAATTGAAATCTTGATTCGATTTGACTCCTATTTTTAGAAATTTGAAATTATTTAAGTCTGTTTAACTCCAAATTTTGTTGGAATTGAATTCTTCGAGTCTAACCGACTCCGAACATTTGAAAGTTTGGGCTAAAATGGATCTAACTATTGCCAGATTTTAATGTTAAATTAAGTTGAATCTGATTGACGCCCTATTGGCCCAAATGTGGAAACCTTAGAGAGGGAGGGAGGGGGGTGAATAAGTTTTTAGCGGAAATTAACCTTTTTCAAACTTGATAACAAATTAAAACACAGTCACAAGAGATAATATGAAGAGATAAGGGAAGAGATACTTGCAAACCAATTTTTCAAGTGGTTCAGCAATCGCACCCCGCGCAGCCTACGTCCACCCCTCAAGAACACCTCTTGAGTATTCCTTTAATCCGATCTACTTCACGGTTGTAGACCGAACCGTTACAAGAGCCTTCAATCTCTCCCAAAGAAGAAAACCTCTTCTTTGCAATCAAGGGTTACTAACCCTCACTCTTTACAAATAATTTGGGTACAAATTGAGCTCTCTCTATCTAGAGTGGATAATACGATTTAAAGCTCACACAACAACTCCTTGTTGAGTAGATGATACAAATAAAATCTCACTACAATTTACTCTCAAAGAAATAAAAATTAAGAACTAGAGCAAATTGATAAACTCACACAACTAGGTCTCAAATATGAATGATTAGAAATCAACAAGTTGTGTGATTTAAATAGATGTTTTCCAATGGATTGATCAACATAAAATGGTGTGGGAAAACATGTATTTATAGGCCAAGAAAGATTATAGCCATTGGAAGTGGTTAGGGGGTGTAAAAACAATTTTTTGAGAGTTTAAAAACTAGTCGTTATGTGTATTCAGCGCATTCCAGTCGACTGGATCGAAGGTTCAGTCGACTGGGAAGTTTACAGCAGTGAAGAGGCATTTTCAATGCTGTCCAGTCGACTGAAAAGTTCATTCAGTCGACTGAAAAATCAGTCGACTGGACATGAAATAAATCAGTCGACTGGTTTTAAGCAGTTTTTCGCAGACTGACACCTCTTTACTAAAACGGCCACAACTCCCTCTACAAAACTCATATTTGCAATCCGTTTGAAGATTCAAAAACTAGATTCAAATACCTTTCCAACCATATAAAACGCAAGATCTAATTCCTTACCAATTGGACCAGGTTTGCATTTAAAATTGACCTATCTGCGCAAAGGTACTTTCTTTTGACTTAGCCACTTGAAAGCTTTTGTGAAATGAATTTAATTGAGTGGTCTAAGTATGTTTAGGTCCTTGAAAGTATTTTAAAGTGTGAGAGAAAGGAACCTAAAGTCCAATTAAAGTTACTTGAGCCCCTATGAGTGATTGATCAAGATGCTTACATATAAATCCTAGTCTTCAAGCTTCAAGCTTCAACCTTCAACCAAGGATGAAAAATCTTCAAGTCTTCAAGCTTGATCCTTGTTGAGCTCAAACACTCTTGGGCTTCACCATATGCTATCTCACGATCTCAAACAAAGTTAGAACAATTAAGTACATGAATCAAGAGATTAGCATAACAAAAATGACATGATAATTGATTAAAATAGAACCAATGAAAGTATGCAATTATCACTAGATTTGTCATCATCAAAACAAAACAAAAATAATACCTTAAATAAATTCAAGGCTAACACGCCCGATTCATGAAAAGTCTAACTTAGTACCCGAGCTTAGAAATTGAATTGAATTGAGTCTGATTGACTCCTAATTCTAAAAAAAATTCATTTGAGTCTGATTGACTCCAGATTTTAGAGTTTTTGAATCGAATTGAGTCTGATTGACTCTGTCTTTTTAATTTGAAATTCTTTAAGTCTGATCGACTCCTAATTTTAGATTTGAGTATGATTGACTCTCGGTGTTGTGAAATAGAATCCGATTCGAGTCCAATTGACGCCTGTTCTAGAAATTTGAAATTATTTTGAGTCTGTTTGACTCCGATTTTGAAATTAGAAATTCTTTTGAGTATGATTGACTCATAATTTGGAATTGGGAATTCTTTTGAGTCTGATTGGATCATATTTTTGGAAATTAGAAACTCTTTTGAGTCAAGTTGACTCCCAATCTTTTGAAATTAGAAATTCTTTTGAGTATGATTAACTCATGATTTGGAATTGGAAATTCTTTTGAATCTGATTGGCTCATGTTTTTGGAATTAGAATTTCTTTTGAGTCTAGTTGACTCCCAATCTTGTGAAATAGAAATTCTTTGAGTTCGATTGACTCCCAATTTTGTAAAAATTCTTTTGTGAAATAGAAATTCTTTAATTCCAAATTTTGTGAATTTGAATTTCTCTGAGTCCGATTGACTCCTGGTTTTGTCCGATTTTGTGAAATAGGAATTGAATCAAGTCTGATTGACCCCTGATTTAGGATTTCAATTTGAGTTGATTTGAGTCTGATTGACTACGGATTTTTAGAAATTCAATATAAATTGAGATTGGTAGACTCCTAGGTTTAAAAAATTAAAAATTGAATTGAGTCTGTTTAACTCCCATTTTTTTTTGGAGACTTGAATTAATTTGAGTCTAGCTGATTCTCGGTTGCGAAAAATTGAATAGAGCTTGATTGACTCTTGATTTGATTTGATTTGATAAGAACCCGATTGACTCCTAATTTTAGAATTTGAAATGATTCGAATCCGTTCGACTCGCAATTTTTGAAATTTTTGGATTGACTTGGGTCTTATTTGACTCCTGACTTTGAAAAGTTGAATCTAGTGGAGTCTGGCTGACTCCTGATTCTAAAAATTTTAAATTGACTTGAGTCTGATTGACTCCTGATTTTGAATTTTTGAATTGAGTTAAATGAAGTCCGTTGGATTTCAGAAAATTAATTTGAATTGAGTCAAATTGACTGTGAATTTTGAATCGAGCCTAAATATTTTGAGAAATGAGAAGTTTTCTGAGTCTGATTGACTCCTAATTTTGAAACTCGAAAGAATTTGAGTTTGAATGACTCTTGATTTTGAAACTTGAAAGAATTCAAGTCTGATTAACTCCTAATTTTGAAATTCGAATAAGAATTTGAGTCTTCTTGACTTCAGAATTTGAATTTGAGTCTGTTCGATTCCTGATTTTGAAAAAAATTAAAAGGATTTGAGTCTGTTTGACCCCAGAATAATCTGAATTTGATTAACTCCTGGATCTTGGGAGTTTTTGAATTGAATTAAGCCAATTTTGACCAATTTTGAGAATGTAACAGATTTGCATTCTCGGTCCTCGCAACAGATTTACGTTGACCCCACTTTTGGGAATATAACGGATTTATATTCTCGATCCCCGTAACGGATTTACGATGACCAAAATTTTGAGAATGTAACAGATTTGCATTCTCGGTCCTCGCAACAGATTTGTGTTGACCCCGCTTTTGGAAATATAACGGATTTATATTCTCGATCCTCGTAACAGATTTACGTTGATCCTATTAAGGTGTAACGGATTTGCACTCTCAGGTTCTCGCAACAGATTTGCGTTAGCCCTTGTTCTGGGAATATAACAAATTTATATTCTCGATCCTCGTAACAGATTTACGTTAATCCTATTAAGGTGTAACGGATTTGCACTCTCAGGTTCTCGCAACAGATTTGCGTTAAGCCCTTGTTCTGGGAATATAACAGATTTATATTCTCGATCCTCGTAACAGATTTACGTTGATCCTATTAAGGTGTAACAGATTTGCACTCTCAGGTTCTCGCAACAGATTTGCGTTAGCCCTTGTTCTGGGAATATAACAGATTTATATTCTCGATCCTCATAACAGATTTACGTTGATCCTATTAGGTGTAACAGATTTGCACTCTCAGGATCTCGCAACAAATTTGCGTTAACCCTCGTTTTAGAAATATAACAGATTTATATTCTCGATCCTCGTACCAGATTTACGTTGATCCTATTAATGTGTAACGGATTTGCACTCTCAAGTTCTCGCAACAGATTTGCGTTAGCCCTTATTCTTGGAATATAATAGATTTATATTCTTGATCCTCGTAACAGATTTACGTTGATCTTATTAAGGTGTAACGGATTTGCACTCTCAGGTTCTCGCAATAAATTTGCGTTAAACCTCATTTTAGGAATATAATGAATTTATAATTCTCGATCCTCGTAACGAATTTACGTTGATCAAAATTTTGAGAGTGTAATAGATTTGCATCCTCGATTCTCACAACAGATTTGCGTTAACTCTCATTTTAGGAATATAACGGATTTAAAATTCTCGATCCTCGTAACAGATTTACGTTGATAAAAGTTTGAGAGTGTAACAGATTTGCATCCTCGATTCTCGCAATGGATTTGCGTTAACCCGGGTTTTGAGAATATAACGGATTTATATTCTCAGTCTTCGTAACAGATTTACGTCGATCCTCTGGTTGGGAGTGTAATGGATTTACATTCTCGGTTTTCGCAACAGATTTGCGGTAACCCTTGTTTTGAGAATATAACGGATTTATATTCTCGGTCTTCGTAACAGATTTACATTGACCTATTCTGGGAATGTAACAGATTTACATTCTCAGTTTTCACAACAGATTTGCGTCAACCCTCAATTTTCAGTCAAAAGCATCTTCTCAGCCCCTGCGACAGATTTTTGCATCGATCAAAAATTCGGTAATCATCTCTGACCAACGCATCATGTAATGTGTGTCATATGTAGAGAAGACATGATATAGAGTGAGCATGGCATTTGCATAATTAGGTCTATTAAAAGTATATCATTGCATAGCGTGTGCATCACGACAGGATAGGTGCATCCATCCGTGTGACTACTTGCGCTTGTGTGTGTTTAACCCTTTGCCCAAACTACGCCTTGGTCTGATTCCTGATGGGATGCGTAGGCAGCTCACCATCGAGCGCGACCGGCATGAACCATTCGCACAAGCCGTTTTTGCAACGCATTTTGTTTGCAACTAAATTCGACTGTCTGGTCAAAGGCTTGTCTTTACACAGGCTTTGACATTCACTTGTGACACGCATTGCTCCACAAGCTTTGTCGAAGAGGGGAGTACAACCTCTAAGATCCAATGATGACAATCGTCCGACTAATCTAGGACTTCCATAGATGATTCAAACTCTTCCGAAAGCTCTTGCAATTCAAAAACAAAAAGAAAAAAAAAAAGAAAAAAAAGGAAAGGAGAAGAAACGACACATGATAGATATTGCGGCACTCACGGGTTGCCGCTGCGGCAGTCCCTACAGTGCCGTTCGGCATTCGGTGAGTGCCGTTAATTTCACAAGTGCCACAAAAAAATGAATTTTTACTAAACGGCAGTCCCTGGAGTTGTCTGCGGCATTCAGTGAATGCCGTTCCGGCAGTCAGTGAAAGCCGCGCCTGCATTCACTGAATGCCGCAGCGGCATTTACTGAGTGCCGCTTCCATCTCCCCGAGTGCCGCGTTTTTGTGACAGCCTGTCCAAAAGTAGGTCGATTTATACCTTGAAGTGGCAAAAATTAGGGTTTTTGGCTGGGAATTTCCCAAAATAACCCCTAAAGATTGCCTATAAATAGAAGGTGTATATCCCATTATTACAAACTTAAAAAATGGAATGTTAGGATCCCTAGGTTGATTCTCTTTAAATATCCTCCAAATTAGAGAGTAATATAGAGAGATTTGCTTGAAAGAAAGAATTAGAAGAAGAGTTTGATCATCATTTGGAGAAGGCCTTGAAGAAACCAAGAAGTTGAGGATACTTAGAGGTAAAACTCTAAACTAATTAGTATATTTATTAGCTCAATCACAATATATAGATACTTAGGATCTTTTACACACTTTCAAAACCTCTCTTCCCACCTCATTTCATCACACACCACATATATTGTGATTGAGCCTTTACTTCATTAGTTTGGATCAAAGTAGTATGGTGTTTAAAGTTTAATTAAATCTTGAAGTAAAACATTGGTTACATTCTTTTGATTGTGTTTATCTCCTTGGACTCATGAGACTTTCAATGTCTTATTTGAATCCTTGTGTTTAGAATCCTTCTATATTCTTGTGAACTTATGATTCATGAAGGGATTGAGGTAGATTTTTAGTACATTAAGTCAATGAGTCTAAACTTCATCCATAGTTTGAGCTCATCACTTCTTGAAGTTTTATGAAGTTCCTCATACTTCATTAAAACCTAAAGTTCAAGTGTCATTAGCCTCCAATGACCGTCAAATGGTAGGGGGAATAGCTTAGTCTAAATCCATCTATATGGTTTAGGCTAATCCTTTTCTTAGGTTTTGTGGAGTTCTTCATACTTAATTAATACCTACATGTATGTGTATTTTTAGCCTCCAATGACCATCAGATGGTAGGAGTAATAAGTTGAATCCAAGCTTTGGTCCATAAGTTTGAGTTCATTGTTTGGGATTTTGTGAAGTTCATTTCGTACTTCATCAAAGTCCATAAGTCTAAAGTGTCTTTAACCTCCAATGACCATCAAATGGTAGGAGGAATGATTTGGTTTAAGCCCAACATTATGGTTTAATAGTTGAGGTTAACTAACAAAGTTGAACTTGACAAATGAAAATAGTGGGTTCACAAACTGTTTTTGATCAAGGATTTTTAGTTCGAAATAAGACCGTTGGAATTGAATGAAACCAACTGGAAAGTGTCTAAAACTCAAAGTTCTACCACTGTAATTTTGTTTTAGGGAGGTTTCATGCTTAAGGTGGTTTTGGTCATGAGTCTTGTGAAGTCACTACAATCTGTCCAGAATTTCAGAACAGCAAATCCGTTTTAAAATTAATTGATCAGAACCTTAACCAAGTTTCCTTTACTAAAAATAATTTTTTCTATGAGGTTTAATGTGTTAGGAAGATACCCTAAACAGACCAAAGTGTTTTTGATTTGTTTGCTATTTTTAAAAAATCAAAAAAAATCTCTGGTCAGAGAGTTGTAAGTCTCTGAGTGACGTCTGGTTTTTGCCCATTTCCCGGAGATCTAACCGTTCAAATCTTGATTTTCTTTTTGGGTTAGAAACTAGACTCACAGAGGCATAGCATACTCCCCAAAATTATCGAGGTCCAACCATTGGAAGTATGCTTTTTATTTTCTTGAAGTTCAAGTCTGCTCTCTGGAATTTCTAGAATATAGTGACAGATTTAATGAACTTTGTAGATAATGGTTCAAATGATCTTTTCTTAACCTAGGGCTTATACCATGCTTTAATAAAGATGAGTTAAGTTTAAAACCAGAGGCTAAATGATCCAAGTCAATGAATAGTTCATAGCTTTATTTCATTCATACTCATGTGTTCATGTGCATTCATCCATGTAGATTGATAATTGTAAATAGAACTTATCTTGTGTTAAGATTTACTACCTAGGAAGTTCAAATGATATGTTTGGTTTAAAATGTAGACTAACCCTTTATTTTGTAGCGCTTTCGAGGTACATTCCCTCAACCCTTTCTCTAGTTTGTTTATTTATCGTTTTAAATTGATTTTTCGACTCCATGTACGACACTTTAGACTAGGATTTGCCTTATTTGTTTACATGTGAATAAAGACCCCTTTTACTAAGTTCTTGCTTATTTGTATGCATTGAACGTTTAATAATTGTACCAGGGTCCCGGGTAAGTTCCTTAGTTCCTTTTTTGCATATCATATTGCTTGCTACTTGAGTTATGTGGCTTTTGAATGATATTTTATCACTTGCAATCTTACGCCCTTTAGACATGCTTTTGTAATGTATATTTATACATATGTATTAGTTGAGGGCACATTTAAATTAATAATTCGATTAAAAGGATGTTGAGTAGAGGCCTATTGCAAGATAGGATGAGAGTGGGTGTTTTAGTCCGACAGATTCCTTCATCTCTCATTCCATAATCCCCGAACCTAGTAAATCTCTGGTTTCTAAAAGATCAGTTTGCTTTTAAATGGTTTCTTAATTTTTCCTTTTAAAAATTAAGTGGCGACTCGTGTTTTGTATTTTGAAATTGAAAAGGGTTTTAAATAGAAAAGCTGTGGGTAAGAGGAAAAATTGCGGTATCCACAACCTCCTAGGCTTTTTATTGTTGGCTCAAACTAGTTGTTAATTCCCATGACCAAAATCTTTGATCATCAAACTAACCAGCTGGTCAGTTAACGTTTACTCTACTACAAAATGATAACTGAGCTCCAACGCAAAAGAACATATCTGAAGCGATAATTAGACTTGTATGGTGTACTATTGCCCCTCTACCGTCAGCATTCATAATCATATGTAGGTAGTTGGATAACTGTTACTGTCAACCTGAATCATGATTACTTCTTGTATTGTTGAGTCCCATTCACCCCTCATGATTACCAAACATGTTGATAACTACTTATCAACAAGACTGTAGTTCTTAGTAAGCAACTTGGTGACATTCTCAAGGGAATGCTTACTCTTTATTTGAGAGTAGATTCTATATTGACAATATATGTTCACAACTCTATGAACATGACATACCTAAGATACCCAGATGTTGATCTTTTATCAACCTCACTGATTGGTAAGTTAAAGCAGCCATATCCACAGTCTGTGTTCATAATCGTCTCAAGATTGAGAACACGTACCTTATATAAGTTATGAGTTCCTATCGACTATTGACAGTATTAAGTGTCAATAGCAAAGCTCAGGTCCGTCAATGCACTCTAAACGCTAGCATATTAACTAAGAGCTATACTCTAGTGATTGAGATTCATTACTCCATCCAATGGTAGTTAATTATGCTACTATGTAAGCCTGATGAGATATCCAGTCTCGTCATCCACTGTGACAAATTTTAAGTATCAAAGAATAGTAATTTGTATCTCGCTTCTATGTATCTCATATATACATGAATTGCTTACTATGATTCTTAAGGATTAGCAATCATCTCATGAAAGAAACATACACAATGATATGTAAAGCTAATATCCATATATTAAAATGTCAATGTCTCATACATAAAGTAATGGTTTGAGGGCACAAACCCAACAAACTCCCACTTGTACTCATAACCATTCAGGACTACATCTGTCACGCCCTGGATCCACACATGTGAACCCAAGACACATGGCATGCCACCAAGGCCTTCAAACAACAAGTTACAAGTGAAAAGGAGGAAGAACACGCTCAAATCAACCTTTGAGTTAGACAAAACATGACCAAGGGAAAAATGGTCATTAATAAGGTATAGCAAATTTTATACCAAAAGATAGTTTTTTTAGTCCCGGTTCCAACGCAAAAAATGGCGCGCAAAACCAAGTTTTCTAGAGAGAGTTATGTCTGTTTACGTAAAGGTCAACAGTGTAGCAAAATTGTGAGCGGATCGATCCGCTCCAAAAGCCGGATTGATCTATTTGAGGATTTTGGTATCAGAATGCCCCCGAAAAAGGCCGGATCGATCCCCTCTTTAACCCGGATCGACCCGGGCTCTGCAGAAGTCATTTTTACTGTCAAAACTCTGCTCAAACATGCCCAAACATTACCATAACCAAACCAAACCTCATGGAGACTTCCAAAAACACTTCAAAATAATTTCTAAACCATTTCTAAACATTCCCAAGGGACTCTAACAAGTTCATATACAATAAACAAGACATGAAATGCAATCTCTCCCACATACTCCCCAAATCTCTCCCAAATCTCTCCTAAATACTCCCAATGCTACTATGATCAACCAAAACATGTTTTTAAACCAAATTTTTATTCAAACAAGCCCAAAACTACATTATCAAGGCATGGAAGATACCAACAACATTCTAAACTCCAATTACCAAATTTACACAAGTCTTGGAACGATTAAACCAAAACTAACATATCTCTCCAAGTTTGAACATAAACTCAAGTTAACTATTACAAACCACAAGTTTTGCACCAAAACTATAAGTTTAGCTCAAAAACAACTATATACATGAAACTACAACATTTACAAGCTTCCTCGACTCCACGAACCCCAAGCTCATCTCCCCGGATTCTCGCCGTCGTGCTCACCTACAATAGTTATTCAATAACCACTACAATACATAAGCTATATGCTTAGTGAGAGATATCAATCAAGCACACGGATGACATATCATGTTTATATTCAACTCAACAAATAAATTGATCTCCGGATAAGCAAGTATTTCCTCCGCCACTACCCGCAAGTCCGTGACTCCCCCAACAGTCCACGACACAAGCCAATGACCCATGCCACCCACGTGCGGTCTAATGCCGTTGTTGGCAACAAGTGGTCGTCACCACGGAACAATCTCATGGCGGATTCATACGAGCTTTCCTTTGACCCAAATAGGCAACTAAACATGCTCACATAAACATATCACTATGCTTTTCACAAAATCATAGCTAAGCATATGTAATTAAGCTAAATAGGCATGTTATCAACATTCAAAGAACATAACCATGATTATCATCCAAAAACAAGATTGAAACCACTCACCTCTTAGCAATTCGTTCCTAGTTGTGAAATTGAATCCCAAATCTACTCCGGGTTAAAATCCTACATGAATTCGACAACTATAGATTACCGCTCCGAATTGGGTCTCGCAAAATACAACGATTATACTCAATAAAATCAGTACCAAAACGTAGAACTCACCTCTACGAGTCCGAATCCGGTCTCGGAATCAAAATTGTTAGTCGAACGTGCCGTCAATCGTTGCTGAGAAGCTCTGACGAAACCCTCGTCTATTTTCTCTTAACCGACCCAAAATTGAAGAAGAAGAGATATGATCTCTTCTTGTATCTACATCTCCTATATGTCATTTTCTATTTTACTATGAAACCCTCCCAATTTCTAATTATTTGTAATTACATCCCCGACTAGTTTTATGACTAACCATTTTGTCCTCCAAACTTAAGTGAGTATTTGTCTATGTCTCGCGTGGATCCCATAGGTGGTCCCACATAATTTTGTGAAGTTACTAATTAGCCTACTAATTAAATAGCATGTTCAATTCGCCCTCACCAAAGTATCCCAAATGACCACACAAATGATCTCTAATAATAAACAATATATTCTAAACAACATATAAATATCTCACATATGCCTTAATAAACATTTAAGCACATAAGGGTGATTCCACCATCTTTGTCCCATCACAATGGAACTTTCTCAACTCATGTCCCAATTTGGGACTGCCACATTAGTCAACATTGGGTTCCCAATTTGGACACCCACAATCAACTAGTGAGTTAAAACTCACTTAAACATGTGTTAATAAACACCAATTAATTATGCTAATGCATGCCTAAATCATGATTAACAATTAATCGCGGGAGCGGGTGTTACATCTCTCCCCTCCTTAAAAGAAGTTTGTCCCCAAACTTAAAGTACCTCACAATTCGAATAGGAATGGGTACTTCTCACACATCTCATCCTCCCGTTCCCATGTAGCCTCTTCAACAGAGTGATTCCGCCACAAAACCATAACCAGTGGAATAGTCTTGGTCCTCAGAACTTGAACTTTTGCATCAAGAATTCTCACTGGATGTTCTATGTAAGTCAAGTCTTCCCTAATTTCTAACGGTTCTGGTGTAATGATATGATGTGAATCTGACACACAACGTCGCAACATTGATACGTGGAATACATTATGCACATTCTCCATTTCTTGTGGTAGCTCTAACCGGTATGCTACTAGTCCAACTCTACCAAATCTCAAATGGTCCAACGTACCTCGGACTCAGTTTTCCCCGTTTTCCAAACCTCACAATCCCTTTGGTCGGTGACACCTTTAGGAACACATAATCACCAACTTCAAACTCTATTAGTCTCCTTTTCAAATCCGCGTAGCTCTTGTAACGACTTTGAGCTGTTTGCAATCGTTGTTGTATCAACTTAACTTTCTCTGTGGTCTGTTGAACTATCTCAGGTCCCAATAGTTTTCGTTCTCCTACCTCAGTCCAACAAATCGGCGAACGACATCTACGCCCATATAAAGCCTCAAAAGGTGCCATCCCAATACTGGATTGAAAACAATTATTATAAGCAAATTCCGCCAATGGTAAGTGTTGTTCCCAATCACCCTTAAAATCAAGAACACATAGTCTAAGCATATCTTCCAATATTTGAATTATCCGTTCTGATTGTCCGTCAGTCTGCGGATGGAAAGCTGTGCTAAAATTCAACTTTGTGCCCATAGCCTCTTGTAAACCCCTCCAAAATCTTGATGTAAATCTACTATCTCTATCAGAGATAATAGACACTGGAACTCCATGAAACCTTACAATTTCCTGAACATATAACTCTGCCAACTTCATCGGATCATTCGTCTTAATCGCTAAGAAATGCGCAAACTTGGTTAATCGGTCAACGATTACCCAAATACTATCATTTGATCTTCTAGATTTTGGTAAACCTGCTACAAAATCCACCGTGATGTTTTTCCATTTCCATTCCGGTACTGGTAATGGTTGTAATAATCCCGCTGATCTTTGATGTTCCGCTTTTACCCGTTGACACACCAAACACTTTGCCACGTATTCGGCTATTTCTCGCTTCATTCCAAACCACCAATAGTTCTCTCGTAGATCACGATACATTTTAGTCCTTCCCGGATGAATGGAATATTTGGTGTTGTGCGCCTCTTCTAGAATCGTCTCTTTAATCCCATTGACGTCGGGTACACAAATTCGATTTCTATATTTCAGTACACCATCCACATAAGTAAAATCCGGTTGCTTACCCTCAGGTATTCCATCACAAATCTTCCTCAAATTTGGATCTTGAAGTTGTGTCATTCTAATTTCATCTACAAGTGTCGGTTGTACTATAATGGCCGCCATCAAAGCTCCCTCAGTTCTTGGAATTACTTCAAGGTCTAATAGTTCCATTTCACGAATTAATTTCTCTTGAGAAGTCACAACATAAGCTAAGTTACCAGTTGACTTTTGGCTCAATGCATCGGCCACCACATTGGCCTTCCCTGGGTGATATTGGATTGATAAATCAAAATCTTTTATTAACTCCAACCACCGTCTCTATCTCATATTTAAGTCTCTCTGAGTGAATATATACTTCAAGCTTTTGTGATCCGTGTAAATTTCACATTGTTCCCCGTATAGGTAATGTCTCCAAATCTTCAAGGCAAAGATCACCGCTGCCAATTCTAAGTCGTGTGTTGGGTAATTGGTTTCGTGTGGTCTTAGTTACCGTGAAGTATATGCAATTACTTTGCCATTCTGCATTAGAACACATCCTAAACCTCGATGCGAAGCATCACTGAATACAACAAACCCCTCAGTCCCCGACGGAATAGTCAGTATCGGTGCTGTTATAAGTCTAGTCTTCAATTCCTTGAAACCTTCCTCACATTCAGAACTCCAAACAAAAGGAACATCTTTT
This sequence comes from Hydrangea macrophylla, assembly GCA_033977485.1. Taxonomy (NCBI): domain Eukaryota; kingdom Viridiplantae; phylum Streptophyta; class Magnoliopsida; order Cornales; family Hydrangeaceae; genus Hydrangea; species Hydrangea macrophylla. The sequence goes on along the minus strand of CM066984.1, from coordinate 76,246,030 downwards.
CTGATTAGCTGAGTCATAGGCATCGCAATTCTGGAGAAGTTTTCTACAAATCTTCGGTAATACCCGGCTAAACCCAAGAAACTTCAAACTTCTGACACAGTTTTTGGTGGATTCCAATTGGCTACTGCTTCAATTTTCTGCGGGTCCACTGAAACACCTTCTTTAGAAATCACATGTCCCAAAAATGCTATCTCCGTAAGCCAAAATTCACATTTCTTCAATTTACCAAATAATTTCTTCTCGCGAAGCCGTTGCAACACCAATCGTAAATGTTTTTCGTGATCTTCAATACCTTTAGAGTAGAATAAAATATCATCAATGAAGACAATTGCAAATTCATCTAAGTAGTCCTTGAATACACGGTTCATCAAATCCATAAAAGCTGGGGGCGCATGGTAACTCCAAATGGCATGACCATAAACTCATAATGTCTGTACCGAGTCCTAAATGATGTCTTCTCCACATCTTTCTCTTTAACTTTCAACTGATGGTAGCCCGATCTCAAGTCGATCTTCGAGAAAACTTGAGCTCCCTGAAGCTGATCGAATAAATCATCAATCCTTGGTAATGGATACTTGTTTTTAATGGTCAACTTGTTCAGCTCCCGATAATCAATACACATACGCATGGTTCCGTCTTTCTTCTTGACAAATAAAACTGGTGCTCCCCACGGAGAAACACTAGGTCGAAGAATCCCTTGTCGAGCAACTCTTTCAACTGATTCTTCAGCTCTTTCAGTTCCAAGGGTGCCATTCTATATGGTGTCTTCGATACTGGTTGTGATCCAGGTGCTACGTCAATAGTAAACTCAATCTCCCTCTCGATCAGCACGTCTGGTAATTCCTCAAGAAATACATCCAGAAACTCCTGTACTATCAAAATATCCTCAACCCGAGTCCCCGTGACACGTGTATCAATTACACTACATAGGAATCCTTGACAACCCTTTTTCAACAACTTCCCAGCCTAAATTACTGATATCATATATGGTGGCGCTGCTACACAACCCCTTGGAAGGTAAACTCTTTTTGCCCTGGTAATTGGAAATTAACCCTTTTCTGTTCACAATCAATTGTATCCTGATTTGTAGACAACCAATCCATGCCCAAGATTACGTCAAAGTAGTTGATGGTTAATGGAATCAAATCAACAGTCAGTACCTTATCACCTACTCTGATTTTACATGCTTTAAATATAGAAGAGGTCACTAACGGTTTACTTAGCGGCAATGATACAGATAGATCATACCCTAAGGGTTCTGACATGCTATTCAAATGTTTGACAAATTCATGTGAGACAAACGAATGTGTTGACCCTGAATCTATCAAAATTCGTGCTGGATGTGAACAGATATGAAGTATACCTGACACCACAGAGTCTATAGCTGACACATTTCCCGGTGCCAGTTGGAAAGATTTCCCTTGCATCTGTTCCACGCCTTTTCCTTTATCAGTGGGAGGTCCTGATCTTGCCCCGCTAGATGCCATAGAACTTGCCCCTTGTTGTCGCTTCTTTGGACAATCCTTGGAAAAATGTCCTGGCTGCCCACAATCAAAGCATTTACCCCTCATATCCGGAATTGAGCTCACAAAGCTAAGTGGTCGTGATCTAGCTTGCGGACAATTCTTGGATATGTGCCCCACTTGCTTACAAATGTTGCACGTGCTGAGCAAGTAACAAACTCCCCCATGTTGTCGATTACACATAGGACACAACGGTCGAGCCCCCTCAGAAAATGAACTTCCACTTTGCCTACCTGAACCTGACCTAGGCCCTCTTGGAAATGGTTTCTTGAAGAAGCCTTGCCCCTTCCCTTTATCTTCATCTTGTTGTTTTCCTTGTTGCCCTTGCTTATATTTGTTAATATCTCGTTCAGCTATGAGAGCTGCATTCTGGATTTGAGCCACAATTCCAAATTCATGAGTATCCACCCTACATTGGATGTTATCCCTCAACCCTTCTTCAAATTTTTGAGCTTTGTCTTCCTCGGTTATCACTGTATCCTTTGCAAATCGAAGCAATTCACTGTACTTGGAGATGTATTCGTTCACCATCATATCTCCTTGTTGGAGATTCATGAATTCCCAATGCTTCTGTGTTTTTGCTGCTCGAGGAAAATATCGTTTATAGAATTCTTTGACAAACTTATCCCAAGTAGTCGACCGCCCAAGTAAATTTATCCATAAATTCTGGGCACCTTCTTTTAGAGTATCAGTGGAAAACGTAATCTTTTGGTCTTCAGTACATTCTATAGCACGGAATATTCGTTCCATATCCGATACCTAATGAATAGCTGTCATTAGATCCGGACCCCCATCAAACGTAGTCGGTTTCCTCTTATAGAATTGCTCAATCGTAACCCGGTCCACCTTTGGTTCAGGATTCGGATTCGCATACCTTTCATTTACTGGTGGCACTCGATCACCTAACGACACCAACGAAATTAGTTACCAAGTCCACTAAACGATCCATTCTTGCATCAAGTTCTCGGTTTTGGTTCATTTTTCCCAAATTCTTGCCTTCCAGTCAATATGCATAAATACTATGCACGTTATGCCATATTTTATATGATATAAACGATTGAGCAATCATAATATAGCATCAATAATCATATGCATACATGTAATGCATCTACGTGCTCAATATCTACACGTTATGCTCAAGTCACCGTCTCTCGTCCCAAAGTTATTAAGCTTATTGCTCTGATACCACTAAATGTCACGCCCCGGATCCACACATGTGAACCCAAGACACGTGGCACGCCACCAAGGCCTTCAAACAACAAGTTACAAGTGAAAAGGAGGAAGAACACGCTCAAATCAACCTTTGAGTTAGACAAAACAAGATCAAGGGAAAAATGGTCATTAATAAGGTATAGCAAATTTTATACCAAAAGATAGATTTTTGAGTCCCGGTTCCAACGCAAAAAATAGCGCGCAAAACCGAGTTTTCTAGAGAGAGTTATGTTCGTTTTCGTAAAGGTCAACAGTGCAGCAAAATTGTGAGCGGATCGATCCGCTCCAAAAGCTGGATCGATCCATTTGAGGATTTTGGTATCAGAATGCCCCCGAAAAAGGCCGGATCGATCCCCTCTTTAACCCGGATCGATCCGGGCTCTGCAGAAGTCATTTTTACTGTCAAAACTCTGCTCAAACATGCCCAAACATTACCATAACCAAACCAAACCTCATGGGGACTTCCAAAAACACTTCAAAATAATTTCTAAACCATTTCTAAACATTCCCAAGGGACTCTAACAAGTTCATATACAATAAACAAGATATGAAATGCAATCTTTCCCACATACTCCCCAAATCTCTCCCAAATACTCCCAATGCTACTATGATCAACCAAAACATGTTTTTAAACCAAATTTTCATTCAAACAAGCCCAAAACTACATTATCAAGGCATGGAAGATACCAACAACATTCTAAACTTCAATTACCAAATTTACACAAGTCTTGGAGCGATTAAACCAAAACTAACATATCTCTCCAAGTTTTAACATAAACTCAAGTTAACTATTACAAACCACAAGTTTTGCACCAAAACTATAAGTTTAGCTCAAAAACAACTATATACATGAAACTACAACATTTACAAGCTTCCTCGACTCCACGAACCCCAAGCTCATCTCCCCGGATTCTCGTCGTCGTGCTCACCTACAATGGTTATTCAATAACCACTACAATATATAAGCTATATGCTTAGTGAGAGATATCAATCAAGCACACAGATGACATATCATGTTTATATTCAACTCAACCAATAAATTGATCTCCGGATAAGCAAGTATTTCCTCTGCCACTACCCGCAAGTCCGTGACTCCCCCAACAGTCCACGGCACAAGCCAATGACCCACGCCACCCACTTGCGGTCTAATGCCGTTGTTGGCAACAAGTGGTCATCACCACGGAACAATCTCATGGCGGATTCATACGAGCTTTCCTTTGACCCAAATAGGCAACTAAACATGCTCACATAAACATATCACCATGCTTTTCACAAAATCATAGCTAAGCATATGTAATTAAGCTAAATAGGTATGTTATCAACATTCAAAGAACATAACCATGATTCTCATCCAAAAACAAGATTAAAACCACTCACATCTTAGCAATTCGTTCCTAGTTGTGAAATTGAAGCCCAAATCTACTCCGGGTTAAAATCCTACATGAATTCGACAACTACGGATTACCGCTCCAAATTGGGTCTCGCAAAATACAACGATTATACTCAATGAAATCAGTACCAAAACGTAGAACTCACCTCTACGAGTCCGAATCCGGTCTCGGAATCGAAATTGGTAGTCGAACGCGCCGTCAATCGTTGCCGAGAAGCTCCGACGAAACCCTCGTCTATTTTCTCTCTAACCGACCCAAAATTGAAGAAGAAGAGATATGATCTCTTCTTGTATCTACATCTCCTATATGTCATTTTTTATTTTATTATGAAACCCTCCCAATTTCTAATTATTTGTAATTACATCCCCGACTAGTTTTATGACTAACCATTTTGTCCTCCAAACTTAAGTGCGTATTTATCTATGTCTCGCATGGGTCCCATAGGTGGTCCCACATAATTTTGTGAAGTTACTAATTAGCCTACTAATTAAATAGCGTGTTCAATTCGCCCTCACCAAGGTATCCCAAATGACCACACAAATGATCTCTAATAATAAACAATATATTCTAAACAACATATAAATATCTCACATATGCCTTAATAAACATTTAAGCACATAAGGGTGATTCCACCATCTTTGTCCCATCACAATGGAACTTTTTCAACTCATGTCCCAATTTGGGACTGCCACATTAGTCAACATTGGGTTCCCAATTTGGACACCCACAATCAACTAGTGAGTTAAAACTCACTTAAACATATGTTAATAAACACCAATTAATTATGCTAATGCATGCCTAAATCATGATTAACAATTAATCGCGGGAGCGGGTGTTACAACATCTGAGACCTAGACTATCTAGATGATAATCAAAGACCTTCTACGGCAAGGCCTTTGTAAAGGGATCCGCAAGATTGTCAGAGGTGGTAACCTTGGTGACAATCATATCTCCCTATTGAACAATATCTCGAATTAGATGATATTTTTGTTCTATGTGCTTTCCCTTTCCATGGTTCCTTGGCTCCATGGACTGAGCCACTACCCCACTATTATCACAGTATAGCGTAATAGGTGACAACGACGCTGGTACTACCCCGAGATCCATAAGGAACTTCTTGAGCCACACAGCTTCCTTTGTAGCTTCACAAATAGCCACATGGTTAGCTTCTGTAGTTGAGTCTGTAATGCATTTTTGCTTAATGCTCCTCCAACTAACAGCACCACCTCCTAAGGTAAAGAGATGTCCGGATGTCTACTTCCTCGAATCTTTATCTAAAATAAAGTCTGAATTAGTGTATCCTACTAGAATTAACTCATCATCGCCGTACATAAGCATGTAATCTTTAGTACTTCTTAAGTACTTGAGAATGTGCTTAACGGCTGTCTAGTGCTCTGGACTTGGATTCGATTGGTACCTGCTTACCATGCCAATAGCAAAGCAGATATCTGGTCTAGTGCATAACATCACATACATGAGACTTCCCACTACCGAAGCATAAGGAACTTCTGCCATGCAATTCCTTTCCTCTTGCATTTTTGAACACTGGTCCTTGGAGAACACTAAAATGTGCCTAAAACGTAATAAACCTTTCTTCGAATTATCCATTGAAAACCTAGTCAGTACCTTATCGATATAATTAGCTTGAGATAATCTCATTGTCTTTCATTTACGATTCTGAAAGAGCCTTATCCCAAGGATATAGCTCGCCTCTCCTAGAACTTTCATATCGAAAGTACTAGCTAGCCAAACCTTAACTGATGACAACGCCGCTACATCATTCCCAATGAGTCGAATGTCGTCAACGTAAAGAACGAGAAAAGCCATCACTTTACCTTCATACTTCTTATATACACAAGGCTCATTCAGATTCTGTTTGAAACTAAATTATTTGATCGCTTGGTCAAAATGAATGTTCCAACTTCTGGATGCCTACTTAAGCCCATAAATGGACTTTTGTAACTTGTATACCAAGTTACCTTTCCCACCAGCTATGAACCCTTCTGGTTGCTACATATAGATGTCTTCCTCAAGATTGTCATTCAAGAATGCACTCTTGACGTCCATATGCCAGATCTCATAATCTAGGCATGCCACAATAGATAAGAGTATTCTGATGGACTTGAGCATGGCTTTCGGCGAAAAGGTTTCCTTATAGTCAATGCCCTCTCTCTGGGTCTTACCTTTCGCTACAAGCCTTACCTTAAAGGTCTCAACCTTTCCATCAGATAGTCTTTTCCTCTTATAGACCCACTTACAGCCAATGAGTTTAATATTGGCTAGAAGTTCTACAAGATCCCAGACCTGATTAGAATATTCATCCATAGATTCCAATTCAGCATTCATAGCTTTAACCCAATAATCAGTCATTGCCTCTTCATATGTGGTAGGATTAGACTCAGATTCTATGGACCCGTCTTCAAAAACTTCTCCTAAGAACATGTATCTGTCAGGCTAGCTGACCATCCTCCCACTACGAAGAGGAATCGGTGCGGAAATGGGTAAAGAAGTGGTATTTTCTTATCTTACATCGTTATCAACTGCTGGTAGGACTGAGGGCTCTTCTTCTATCTCTCTAAGATCTATCCTTCCCTTAGGTTTATGGTTCATGATATAATCATCTTCCAAGAAAATAGTATTTGAACTAACAAACACTATTTATTCTCTCAGATCATAAAAATACCATCCATAAGTAACCTTTGGATACCCTACAAAGTAACATACTTACGATCTAGAATCCAACTTGTTTATCTTTCCTTTCAGCACAAGTGCCACACACCCCCATATCCAGAGATGTTGCAAAAAAAGGCTTGCGCCCAATCCACATCTCTCGTGGTGTCTTGGGAACAGATTTGCTTGGTACTAGATTTAGTGTGTATGCAGCGGTTTCCAAAGCATAACCGCAAAGGAATAATGGCAACTCTGAATAACTCATCATCGACCTAGTCATGTCTAAAAGAGTCTGACTCCTTCTCTCGCTACACCGTACTGCTGAGGCATACCAGGTGCAGTCAATTCTGACAAAATCCCATTCTGTACAAGGTGATCAATAAACTCATTAGAGAGGTACTTACCACCTTGATCAGATTGAATGGCCTTGATATGTGTGCCTAATTGCTTATCTACTTCTCCCCTAAACTCTTTGAACTTTTCAAATGCTTCAGACTTATGCTGCATTAGGTATACATATCCATACCTAGAGTGGTCATCGGTAAATGTTATAAAATACTCATAACCACCCCGTGCTCTAATATTTATTGGTGCACACACATTAGTATGAACTAATTCCAACAATGCATTGGTCATGTTGCCCTTTGCAGGAAAGGACCTTTTAGTCATCTTACCCTCTAAACAAGACTCGCAGACTTCCATTGGTTTGAGAACCAAATCGCCTAAGAGCCCTTCTTTGACTAGTCTGCCTATCCTATTTAGATTTATATAGCCAAGCCTCATATGCCAAAGCCTTGTTGGATTAGTGGAAGGTTCCTTTCTTTTAGATGGTATAGTTACCACTGAGTTATTAAGTTCTATATTAGAATCTTTAGAAATGTTTGGAGTAATCACATACAAACCACTTGATTTTACACCAGAACACACATAAGAACCATTTCTTTTGATCACAACTTCAATTCTGAAATGAAAAGAATAACCTTTATTCGATAAATTAGAAACTGAAATTAAATTACGTCTCATTAAAGTGACGTAAAGTACATCTGATAAAATCAAAACTTTATTATCTAAAAATTCTAAAGCTACCATTCCTATAGCAACCGCAGATACGGTTGCACTAGAACCCAGAGTAAGTATGATCTCCCCATCACTGCACCTCCTGGTTGATCTGAACCCCTGTAATGAATTATAGATATAGTTAGTCGCACCAGAATTAATGCACCAAGTATTTGAAGTATCCGTAATAAAACTTACTTCAATCACATGCGATTCAATCATACCTTGAACTCTTGTAGCTAAGAATTCTGGACAATTCCTCTTCCAGTGGCCCTTCTCACCGCATTGGAAACATTTCACTTTGCCTTGGCCACCCACCTTCCCCTTATCCTTACATTTTCCCTTAGATTTTGCAATTTTAGGGACCGGTCCAACACTTGGACCACCAGTGCCAGCTTTCTTCTTCCCTTTCTTACCTTTCAGCGTAGATCGGGAAGAGGAATAACTTTTCTCAACGTTTAGAACATTGTCCCCATGTTTGATCACCCCTTCCGCTGCCAGTAGAGAACTCATTAATTCACTCATTGAGAAGTTCATTTGTCTCATATTATAGTAAGTTTAAATTGAGTGAATGACAGCGATAGCAAATTGAGGATCATATCAACTTGGGTCTGTAAGTCGATGTTGGCACCTAGGGTCTCTAGTTCGTTCAAATAATCAATCATTTTTACAATATGTTCTTTGACTAGAGTCCCTTCTGACATCTTTGCATTCATTATCTTCTGCATGGCAACTTGTCTAGTAGGCCTGCCATGCTCCCCAAACATTTCCTTTAGGGACTTGATAATGGCACTAGCCGAATCATATGATTGGAATTGGTGTTGCAACACCCCATCCATAGACGCCAGAATGTAGCATCGGGCCATTCCATTCGATTTTTTTTCCATTTGTCGAACTCGTGTCTAGTAGTAGCTGAAGCATTTACAGTGGGTTCTTCGAGGCATGGGGTGATGAGGACATATATGTGATCCTCTGTAGTTAAAACAATGTCAAGGTTATATTTCTATTCAGTATAGTTGTTTCCAGTTAACTTGTTCTGAGTGAGTATAGTGGCAAGAGGACTAAATGCAGATCCAGACATGATGATTTACTGAAAAAAAAAAATCAAAAGAAAAAATAGATATGGATATCAGAATTTGACAGTTTGAAATAAAAGAATCCTTAAAACTCTTATTTAAAAACAAGGTCACCGGAATATCAAAACGAAAAAGTAAAACCTCTGTGTGGCGATTAACACTCGATCTTTCGATTAATCATGACTTGTCCGCTATGCTTGTCTTACAAAACAAGTTATGACTCCCAAACCTATTTGATCTCTAAGTTTTTGAATAATACCCCGTGTGGGATCCCTTATCCATAGCTTAGCTAGTGTGTACAATTAACTAGGATCCAATCACAACCGCCTCAAGTAATGCGTCACCCTCTAACACGTCTGATTGATCCTATCCGTAGGAAGTTCACATCTAGTAACCAATGAGTGGTATATCCTTTGTATGGAATGATCACCCCTGGCGAGGTGACACAAAATGCACTACTCATTTTACAATGAACCATGAATGGAAGATCGTGGGTATTGTAATAAGACCCTCTCCCACTAGAATTAATAAATAAGGATTTTGCTTTTTGAGAAAAAATTATTTCTACACATTACCCATAAACATCCAATGTTTATTAATGCATTGAAACGGTTTTTGAATTTTATTTTTAGAAAACTTGTTTTAAGTGCATGCAAGCAGTCACAATGTTTGAACGCCAATCACAAACCAAGCACGTAAAACAAAAAACTAAAATAAAATAAAGACATCCAAACGATGCCTCTATCTCCTATGGCTCTATCTCTATAGAACCTTCTTCTTGGTTTGATCGCCTCCAGCTCCATCTTCATGGATTTTCTAATTCTATTACATTGGTCCTATGCTTTTTTCGAAGCTTACAATTTATCTAGAAATAGAAAACAACAATAAAATGAAAGGCTAGGAAAACCAGTTCTTTCCTATTCGTAGGATTGAAGTCGCAACACCCTTTATACGTGCCTTAAACCAAACCAAAGAATAAAACACACCAATCTCAAACATTTAAATACAACAATTTAAATTGTCGGAACTTGGTGTCATGGGAGATAGAAGACTTATCTTGCTGCAAGAGGGTTAGTTGTACACACAACCATGCACATATATAACAAAAATATATGACCACTGGAAGTACTAATTTAATTGCATACACCATAAACTCTTTATGGAAGTAATTAGTACTCTAAAACAACATCTCTGGTTTTGTGTCACAGACTGATTTAAAATTTTCAAAATAGTAAGTAAATTATTTTAAAACCTTTAAAATTATGAAAAAGATACCTGGACAGATAGCCAGTTTCGATCGATAGAAGATTGTTCGACTCGAAGCCTGCATTGGTTCGATCGATCAAAACTATTTCGATCGGTTGAACGCAAACAGATTTAATCAATCAAAACAAGTTCGATCGATCGAAACTGCCATACAACCAATGCTATCACATATTTGTTTTCTACTGCAAAACTGCTACAGAAACATATCTGTGATGATGCGCTTCAAAAAAAGCACTAAATACTAACATACAAATCAAATTAGTATTCCAAAACGCATCTATAGATCCAAACAAGTGTGGCTCTAATACCAATTGTAGGAAAAAAATAGGTTAAAAATTATTTAAATGCGCAGTGGAAAAAAAATGTTCAAAAACTTTATTGATAGCCCTGATATACTACTCATTAACTCTATAGATGCATACAAGAGGGGACAAAAGTTTTACATTTTTTTCTTGAACCCAATTCTGAAACCTTTAACCATCTTGATGGTGCAGTAGTCTCTACTAGGTTGTCTTCAGCCTTATGACTCCTACAGATACTTACCAGAAGGACTAGGGTTGGTGGGAACCCTATTAGAGAGGATAGAAAAGGTTTAGGAACCCTAAATAGTTTTTACAACTTTTAGGGCGATAAAACGACGATTAGAAATATTCTGTATGCAGCTGCCCTATTTATAGATTTCCAAACCAACTTTAAGACTTCGATCGATCTAAGTGGCTTCGATCGATCGAACCTTCGATCGATTAAAGGTTTTTCAATCGATCGAACATATCTAGACTTCAATCGATCGAAACACTGTCGATCGATCGAAATTGTCTAGACAAGATCCTCAAGTGCCCTTCCAAGTATCCTAGCAGAGCTAAGAGTGGGACCTCCAAGGCTCTTTATTGTTGGCTCAGACTAGTTGTTAATTCCCATGACCAAACTCTTTGATTAGCAAACTAACCAGCTGGTCAGGTAATGTTTACTCCACTATAAAATGATAACTGAACTCTAACGCAAAAGAACATATCCGAAGTGATAACTAGACTTGTATGGTGTACTAATGCCCCTCTACCATCAGATTCATAATCACATTCAGGTAGTCGGATAACTGTTACTGTCAACTTGAATCATGATTACTTCTTGAATTCCTTGAGTCTCATTCACCCCTCATGATTACCAAACATGTTGATAACTACTTATCAACAAGACTGCAGTTCTCAGTAATCAACTTGGTGACATTCTCAAGGGAATGCTTACTCTTTATCTAAGGGTAGATTCTATCTTGACAATATATGTTCACAACCCTATGAACATGACATACCCAAGATACCTATATGTTGATATTTTATAGACCTCACTGATTGGAAAGTCAAAGCAGCCATATCCACAGTCTGTGTTCATAATCGTCTCAAGATTGAGAACAAGTACCTAATATAAGTTATGAGTTCCTATCGATTGTTGACACTATTAAATGTCAATAGGAAAGCTCGGGTTTGCCAATGCACTATAAGCACTAGCATATTAACTAAGAGCTATAATCCAGTGATTGAGATTCATCACTCCATCCAATGATAGTTAATCATGCTACAGTGTAAATCTGATGAGATATCCACTCTCATCATCCACTGTGACGAATTCTAAGTATCAACGAATAATGATTCGTATCTCGCTTGTATGTATTTCATACATACACGAATTGCTTACTGTGATACTTAAGGATAAACATTCATCTCATGGAAGAAACATACACAATGATATGTAAAGCTGATATCCATATATTAAAATGTCAATGTCTCATACATAAATTAATGATTTGAGGGCACAAACCCAACATGTGCATGTGTATGCATGGATGTATGGATAAGAATAGATAAGACTAAACTAGGTTAGAAAGGGATAAACAATAGTAGAACATGATAATTAAGGTTTCATGGTCCCTAGTGAGATTGGAATAGCCATGGCATGGCTACCAATCTCACTAGTGGAAGCTACTCCATGGTTAGAATAAGGACCAGTAGTGATAGCTTATCCACAAATGGGATAGTGGGCTAACCTAGGAGCCTAGAAGATCTAAACTACTAAGCTAGGAAGAACTACGAAGACCAAACAAGAAAACATATCTAAACTATGAACTATGAAGATTAAAACTGATAAAAACAACAAAAACAAAGGAAGAAAAAGGATAAGAAGAAAGCTTACCCCAAGAACTTCCCTCAGAATCTTCCTCCGGTGGAGCTCAGCTAACACAGCGATCTCTAAGATCAAAACCCTAAAACTAAAAGATTAAACCATTCCCAAGAAGTTTGATGAGTGCTTCGGAATCCTCCAATGGGGTTTCTTGAGCCCTCTCTAGTTCTCAGGATTTTCTGGTGCCTTGGATAGAGAGGGGAAGGCCCCTATTTATAGTTTCAATTCTGGGCTATGTTTACTATGTTTAAGCAATGTGGGATAGAAATAAAAGCTTTAAAGGTTTGTACCTAGGATATTTGATATGTACCTAAAAGGTTTTGGTCGTACTTGCATCTGATTGGTCAAATTTGTGCTAGTTCACCCAGATTGGGACCTAATCAACGGCTCAGATTGAGTTTTGGGCTGAGTGACATAGTGGCACTCAAAAAAAGGGGCGCAGTCCTCTCAAGAGCCACGTGGCTCTCAGCCCAGTGACACTATGGCACTCGACCTCAGAAGTTGTGTTTTCACCCCTGATTTCCCAAACTTCGTTCTCTCACTTTAGTTATCGTTTTTGGGCTTGTGATATACCATTGGAAAGGTATGGAAGTATAGTTTCCAATTATTTTGGTCTTATTCAAAAATAATTTGTAGATTTTGAGTTATGATGAAAAAGGTGAGGCTGACTCTGTAAAGGAGCTAACCAGAGATACATAAAAGGGCGATTTTGGCACGAAAATTCTCCTAAGCAAATTTTGGCCAACGTGAAGGCTCGAGGTATTACTTTAAGCTAATTTAAGAATATTTCATAAAGGGATCTCTCAAGATCCCACTTCGAGGTCCAGAATTTGCTCGGTTAAGGTAATTTTCATCAATTCATGTGAAACAGCTATCCTAACTTGGGTTTTTATCTCTCAATTGAGTTTCTAACGTACCTAAGTCTTCCTAGAGGTTATTATAATATATCTAAGAGAATATGGTACTTCATAAAGTTATGTTACATACAATCAATAAATCCTAATTTCAGTCATCGGGTTGTTCTTGAGGCAGGGTTCCTTCAATCGAACGGACGAACCAAAATAGGGTGCCCACATGCATTAGGCCAGAACTAAGATGAAATGGCTCTTAAGAAGATACAACTGCTATTGGCCAAGCATGCTGAAGGATTATATTAGCTATGCTAAGGGATGCCAAGCATGCCAAAAGCATGACCCGATTCAATGAGTGCCAGCAAAAGAACTGCAACCAATAAAATCATGGTTGTTTAGAGGTTGGGAAATGGATTTAATTAGTAAGGTTCTCCCACCCTCTTCAGGCCAACACTGCTTCATCACAGTGGCTACAGACTACTTCACAAAGTAAGTTAAGGCCATACCGTGTAGGGCGATGATTCTGGCCACGGTAATTAAATTCATAGAGAAATGCATAATACATCAGTTTGGCCTTCCAGAGACTATGCTAATGAAGGATCCATATTCACAGGGGTGGAGCCGAAGGCCTTTGCAAAAAGCAGAGGAATCACCATCCTAAAATCAACTCCGTATTATGCTCAGGAAAATGGATAAGCAAAGTCGTCTAACAAGTTCCTCAAGGGGATTATTGAAAAAATGGTAGAAGAAAACCCTAGAGAATGGGGTAAATTATTGTCTGAAGCACTTTAGGCTTAGCGGACATCTAAAAGATCCAGTACTGGTGTGAAACCGTTCATGCTGACCTATGGGCATGATACCATTTTACCGATGGAGGTCACAGTCCAATCAACTCATAGGGCCTTACAAAATCAGCTTGAGCCCGTTGAATATATAGTGGAAATGATGCTGAGTTAGAGGGTCTTGATGAGGCAAGGATGATGGCCTTAGACTCATTAAAGGTGTAGAAATTACGAGCTACCCAAGCATACAATAAAAGGGTGGAGGAAAATTCCTTCTGCACAGAGGATTTAGTTTGGAAGGTCATGCTGCCTATTAGGGACAAGGATAACTAGTACGGTAAATGGTCAGTCAACTGGTAAAGACCATTCAATATTGTCCACCAGGTCAAGAAAGGCGGAGCATACAGGCTGCGCGATATAGATGAGGAAGTTCATGCCAGGCTAATAGACGGTCAGTATTTAAAATCACATTATCCTACTTTACGGGAGACTATTGATTTAGAGTATAGGCCAAGTTCTGAATTAGAAGATGAGCTACTTATTAACTACGAGCCCAAATGATCAAAGGAACGTTGTATTTAAATAAGTGTTGCGCACAGCTTTCGTTACAAAATATATGTTGAACAAAAGAAAATGTATACACAATCTAGGGGTTGACTCAAATTTCCTCAATTTTTCCTTCAGGTCATCCCAGATTTTCTCAGCCCCAACTCGATCTTGGTGAGCCTTGTAAAGCTTTTGGGACCAAATTCGGGCAGCCAGAAGGTTTGTTTGTAGCTAATCATTGCAGTTTTTTGAGTCTTGACCAAGCTCGGCCAAGGCTGTATCAATCTGAGTCAATGCAGCATCATTGGTGATGACTTCAGCTTCTATTTTCTCCAGTTGCTCTCGGAGCTTGGCAATGATAGTTTGAAGCCAAGCATCTTGGGCAATTACTTGAGCCCGAGTCACCTTACCAGCTTCATACTTGGCTTTCGTAGACTCGAGAAAGTGTACCACTTTTTACCGCACATTAAGCTGAGCATTGGTCTTTGTTTGTACCACAAAGGTCGATTGTGCCAAAATGCGGCAGCTCGAGAGCTGTTCTTGGATCTCTTTTAGGCAGAGAAAGCTGCCCGGTTAGGAGGGAGGGATTAGCAAAAAGAACGCCTAAAGTAGTACCGACCTCTGTGGACAATGGAAGATTGCCAAGGTCCTGGGTCACCAGCCCGAGAACAAGGTCCTTTGACCTCTGCAGACTGGATGGCGTGGTGGCTTGAACCTCAAAGGAACCCAAATCAAATGCCCCTAGGTCCAGAGCTATGAAGAAATCATCGAAAGGCATAAATGGCTCTGTGCCTCGGGGGACAGCCTGCCCAATAGAGAAGAAACCAGAAACAAAGGTTAGCGATTGATACAAGATGCTAAGTAGTGGAATTTGAGCATCTGAAGTCATTACTTGAACAAGTACTTGAGTGGGAGAGGCCAAGGAATCTTGTGAGATGACGGTTGTATCTAGTTAAGGAACGGGATCATGGCCCATCGCATGACTTGATACTGGAGGAGGGTTGACAATTGTCTCCACCAAAACCTCTGGAGTGGCACCAAGGGCATATTGAACATTTTCATTAGAAATCATGGGATCTTCCATAGGAGGATTTTTTAGCAGGAAAGGCCGGTCCTTCTACAGGAGTGGAGTCAGAGGGACCCATCAAATCATCCCCGCTAGGCCAACTAGGGCTAGTGTGATAGATTGTTCCACTTCATCCCCAGTAGTGCCCGTTGGTACATCTTCGGGTGCATCCTCACTATTAGAAGAAAGGACTACCTGCTCGGGTATGGATCTTCCAGTTGGGTTGGTGTCTTGATTCCCATTGGAAGGTGTTAATGGAGGGATGACATGAATTGGTAACGGTCCCCTCCCAGCAATCTGTTCGAGAATGGCATCGGCCCGTTCAGTTCCATAGGTACTTGAAGATGAGGTAGTACAACCCGTGGTCGGGTTGCTCTCAGCAAGCAGTACTTCCTCGGAGAGAAACCAAAGAAATCAAAGGGTCTTAGAATGGAAGAAAAACTAAATTGGTCATCTCGGAATAGAAAGGAAGACAAGTAAAATACCTGGGAAGATGGATCCGTTTTTTTCTTCTTAGTCGACCCCTTGTCTGTTGTTTTTTGGTGGTCGGCCATTTAAATATTTTCTTTTTATGGGTTGCCATAGGGGTAGCAGTGGTTCAAAAAGGTAAATTGAAGGAGCATCTTGGCAGGAGTAGTCTTTGGCCCGATTAGACCACAACTTCTCAAATTCTTCAGAAATGACCGGTTGGGTGTGGAAGGGCTGAAAAACAAATGCCTTCTTCAACTCGTCCGATCATTCTTTTATCTTTTTCCCTTGTTCATTGATCACGATCAATACTCATTCTACCCAGTCTACATTTGCAGTAATGGCCGAGGGAAAAGGAACCAATGGGGAAAGCTCGAATTGACGGGTGAAGAGAGGAGCAAAATAATACTCCGCCCCACATTTATTATTGCTTTGCGGAATACTCGGATTGTATACAATATCTCTAGCCACCAAATAGCTAGAGAATATTTCATTGCATGTAATTTGGTGCCCGGACTTTAGTTGGAAGGATTGTTGGAAAGCTGAAGAAATGCGCGAAAGTGGAGAGAAAAGAAAGGAAGGAAAGAAGGAGTCCGAATAGAGCACCCTTCATAGAAAAAAGTAAAACACTCCTCAAAGGAGTGGGGAGATGGAACAACGTCCATAAAGTGGATAGCAAAAGTAGGAACTTCGGCCAATTCTCGGGTAGCGGCCAAAATTCTGGAAAGTAAGAATACAACCAGAGCTGCAAGATCCAAATCGGGCTTCCTCCGGAGTTGAAGCCCAAGTGAATGAAGTCTGTCATACCTCAAACTAGGTGTGCCCAAACAAGAGGGGCTAGGGCTGATGGCTTACTTGCGGCCAGGGCTAGGGCCAAGGTGGTATACTCTTTGGTACTGGCCTGACTGGCCGAGCAGAATAGATACCTATTCAGCCAATAAATGAAAAATGTAGTGTGCTCGGCATCGAACACGCATGTCCCTTCTTTGCCCATGTAGGTGGCCAAAAAGCTTCCGTAGGTAGTGATGGTGTAATACCCCGTATTTTCAATAAATATTTAATGCAGAGAGATTCTATATACTTCCTTTGACCATTCATAAAATTTAATCTTCGATCGATCGAAGCTCGTTCGAGCGATCGAGCATCTTCATAGTTCAAGCGATCGAACCTTGTTCGAGCGATCAAAATCCTACCGACCTGAATTTAATACGTGGTCCCCACTTCAATCGATCAGACTTTCTTCAATCGATCAAAACTGACCGAACTGAGTTCGAGCGATCGAGAATCTTTCGATCGATCGAGAATGTAATTATCAGATTTCCAGGTTTTCCGCAAACAATGCCATCTGCACCTCTTTCCCCTCTATATATACACTACATTCGTGTATATTGGGTGTTTGCTGAACCTTGTGCTTAAGAGAGAGTTGAGAGTGTGTGCTTGTGTGTTGGTACATATATATACACATACCTCCATACATCTATATATATACTCAGCTTGGAGAAGAGAAGAAGGAGAAGAAGAAGAACAAGAAGAGGCCGAGAAAGAGAGACAGAAGAGACGAAGAGAGGAGCAGAGAGAAGTGGCCACCATTGGAGGAAGCTTGGAAGCTTTCAACCGAGCCAAACGCGCCCTTAACAACTTTCGGTGAGTTCCAAACTCACTCGGTAACTTAGTTATGATGTTTTACATATTCTGGACCTATAAATTATAACCCAAACACCCCTAGCACATTCTGCACGTTCACAGGCAGAATCTGTGGAAGACGAAGTTCGACCGATCGAACTGAGTTCAATCGATCGAACATCACTAAGTCTCAATCGATCGAAATGAGTTCAATCGATCGAGATCACTTTTCTTCGATCGCTCGAGAAGACTTCAACCGATCGAACATCACTTTTACTCAATTGATCGAGAGGACCTCAATCGATCGAACCCGAGCAGAACATGAATGTATTCCTTTCAGTTTATAATGCATAGTGCGTAGTTGTTTAATTGTTGTTTCATGTTCCTATTATGCGATATTATGGATTTCGGAGGTAATGGGATACGATAACGAGATTGAGATAACATGGTGAGTAACGTAGTCGGGTTCAGAACGCTAGTAATAGTACGACGCGATAACGGAGTAAGTTGAGATGATAATACTGGGTAGTATTGGATAAGTGAGAAGTGAGTCAGTAAGAGGATTTGTATGTTCAAGGTTGTATGAGTCGAGCTGATGATTCGCTCAGGTTGAATCCAATAAGTGTATGTCAAGGATTTGATCAGGTTCGTGAGAATTATGGGTGCACAGTACTCGCAAGCGTTCTTAAAAGCGGTGAACAGTAAGAGTTCTTAAAAGCGGTGAACAAGAGTAGATGTGGCACGCCCATGATTTGAATTACCAGAGCTATGTATGTACAGTACTCGCAAGCGTTCTTAAAAGCGGTGAACAGTAAGAGTTCTTAAAAGCGGTGAACAAGAGTATGGGTATATCCATGGACCAGTTGTTATATGAGAACGATGTATGGGTGCTCGCAAGAGTTCTTAAAAGCGGTATAGCGGTGAACAAGAGCACTGGTATGTTGTGCTGATATAATCAGTTCGAGATAGTTAGTTGGGTATTGTGATATCAGTCTTAGAGTGGGAGTTGATAAGAATCGATTAATGATATGTCTGAATAATGAATGAGGAATATATATTTAGTATCACTGTCATATATTGTTCATAATGGTAATTATGTTATTTCTATGAGACTGTGTTAGTTAGTACTCACTCAGCTTTCAACAAGCTGACGGCCTTTATTGCCTGGACATTCCCCGTTCAGACTATCCTGTCCTTTACAATACAGATGACAGAACTTATGGCGATAACGATTACCCTGAAGGGAGTTACATAGAGAATGGCCCCACTGATGCCAGTTATGCTGACGCCTATCCGTACGCTAGCTGAAGACCTGAAGATAGATAGTAGTTTATATTACTACTTTTCTTTTACTGTTGTACTTTGTAGTTTAACGGGTACTTGGGCATGTATTGTCTCCAGACCTGTTGTGATCCTGTGGACCATACTCTGATGTTTGTAATAGATAGAACCGTGTTTATATTTCAGTTGTTTTACTGTTCCTGTTGTTCTTGGGAACTAGTACTATGTGGTGTGGATTATCAGTGACTTTCACTTGTCATTCCCTATGGACCCATAAAGGAAATTTATTTTTCTCTATTTATGCTGCTCCGGGGCATGACAGGGTTTTTGGTATCAGAGCTCCTGGTTATATTACGGTTAGGTTCTGATATTGTCATTCACTGATGGATCCCACACCATCTGGTCCTAGTATGTTAAGATTTCCTGAGATGAGATATGAGTTTAAGATAAGTTCGTCTGTCTGACGATAGATAGTTTTCCTTTGCAGGATAGCATGGATCCAGAGTTCCATCAGTTTGTTACCGATGCTTATGGAGGACACGTTATCTATGGGGATACCGTGGAGCCAGCTGACCCAGAGTTTTATCGTGAGCGCGTGTGCCAGATAGCTAGTAGACATTTGGAGGAGGACATGTGGAGAGCACTTTATGTGACAGAGAGGACTCACCCGACGCAGATGCGTATGGATGCTTACCATACTGCGAGGATTGGTAGAGACATTTGCCAGGAGATATTACGGTTAGTTCAGAGCAAGCCCGAGATGGATGAGATTGAGTTGAGAGCTATTGTAGCCGGTCCACCAGAGCTTGTAGTTGCACCAGCACCAGCAGCACCATCATCACCAGTACCCGATATACCAGTTCCAGAGCATGAGCCAATTCAGGAGGATGAGGACTTGGAGCCTGAGGATGAGCATGCCGATGAGAACATAGACGGAGATGGAGAGGAGGAGCCGATAGATGACGAGGACCCAGTAGAGGATGAGCATGCAGACGATGCAGATGATGATGAGCCTGAGGATGACCCCGAGGAGCCATAGTTTGAGCCAGAGGATCCAGTACCAGACCCAGAGGCTATTGAGGCAGACATAGTAGTAGATGAGGATGCAGTAGATGAAGAGATAGTTGTGCCAGAGGTACTAGTTGTGCTTCAGATACCAGCTGGACCGATTATGCATATGGCAGCCATGGCCGATATGGCAGTAGGATGGATAGCTCAGATGGTCGCTCAGCCAGCGGGTTTTGTTATAGGAGAGGCCGCGATAGCAGGAGCTCTTGATATAGCCGACGGATTTGCCGCAGTAGCAGTCGATGTCACTAACCAGGCGATAGTGTACGTGATGGAGGACGATGATGCAGAGATGATAGAGGATTGGGATATAGGGGTAGTAGTTGGAGATCTTGTTGCACCAGTCGAGGATGATCCACTCGAGGAGATGGAGATTGATTCAGAGGACGAGGCACCACCAGCAGGATCAGATGCTGACGACTTTTGAGTCAGGACCTGCAGGGCTTAGTTTTGTTAGTTATATCAGGACATGTTGTCCACTAGATTTTTGGGAGCTTGAGAGATAGCTATTTGACCATAGCTTTGTATAGATGTTAGCAGTAGTATTAGTAGTTGACCTTAGTGCTGTGTTTGCTTATGTCCCACGTGGTACATGGTATGGTTACTGTGTACTCCATGGTACATCTTTTGATATCTATATATATACGAGCAGTACTTTTGATATTGATTGTTGGTTGTTTGATGTGTTGTTTTGTAGAACTGTTAGCTCTTGTTACTTCTCGTTCTATCTTGGTTTCGTTTCTACGAGAAGACTTTCAGCTGATCAATATGTCTCTTGTAGGCAATACTCGTTATTATCATGGTAGGACCCTTGAGAAATCACCAAGCACGTAATGGAGCACCTATTCTGGAAGGGATGGATCCGACGGGAATTTTTGAAGCATTTATGCAAAGGATGGAGCATGTGGGGGATACCTATAATCACTCCACCCACCAGAGACCTTTTGCACCCCCGCCACCAAGATAGACTGGAGATAAGTTGTTGGCAAATTTTCGTGGGTTACGTCCAGAGAAGTTCGATAGACTAACAGAACCATGGAAAGCAGAACAATGGATAAGAGAGATGGAGTTAATATTTGAAGCATTGGAATGCAGCGAACAAGAGAAACGTCGTCTTGCTACGTTTCAGCTCACTTATGCCGCCGCAGATTGGTAGGAAGCCGAGCGAGCCACTATTGGGATCGATACTGCTAAAGCTATGCCATGGGAGACATTCAAAGGACGATTTTTGGAAAAGTATTTCCCAGAGGATGAGAGAGATCAACAGGAAAGGAACTTTCTCAATCTAGTCCAAGGAGGATGGAATGTCAGGGAATATACAACACAGTTCGAGCGTCTATCCAGATTTGCTCGGCATATGATAGACACTCCACAGAAGAAGGTGAAGAGATTTCACCAAGGATTGAATCCCCATCTCAAACATATGATGGTAGGTCATCTGAATCAATCATTTGAAGAGATTGTCAGATTTGCAGCAGGATTGGAAAAGGATGCTTATCCAGCACAACAACCACAGATGAATCGACCTCAGGCATCTAGAAGTTTTCAACAGAAGAATTTCCATAACCTGCCACCAAGGAATACTCAAGGTTGGAGACCTCAGAGTAATTTCCAAAGGAACAAGAAAACCTGGGAAGGAACCAGAAAGCCGCAACAGGGCTATACTCGACCCCAACAATATCACCAGCAAGGATCACAGCCGCAGGCACTACTGACAGCACCGCCAAGCAATAGCGGAGGATGTTTTAATTGAGGAAAGCCAGGGCACGTTGCCAGATTCTGTACAGCCCCTAGAGTTAATCGCAGAATGGATATTGTCTGTCGGAATTGCAACAAGCCAGGGCACTTGAGCAAGGATTGTCGTGCACCTCGCGGAGGATACTATGGAGCATCAATTCAAGGGATACAAGGACCTCCAGATCAGACAAGGATGAATGCTATCATTCCAGGAGAAGCAGGCTTTAACGCCGATGAGCAGCAACATTTGGAAGGTACGCTTGTACTCTTTCATAGTCCAGTTAAAGCTTTATTTGATACTGGAGCTGCACGCTCATTTATTGCTGTTAAGATTGTGCGTCAATTGGGTTTAGAACCCCAGACACTTGAGTCAACACTGAATGCTATGTCACCGTTGTGAGTGACAGTTAAGTTGAGTAAAGTATGTAAAGATTGCCCATTGACTTTGGGAGATAGGAATCTTCCAGCAGACTTGGTAGTTCTGTCAATGTCCGAGTTCGACATTATCCTAGGAATGGATTAGTTGACTAAGTATAGTGCCAATCTGGATTGCCCTACTAGGACAATTGTATTTCCGATACAAGGAAGGTCGACGATTAGATTTCAGTGTCAGCCGACGAGTGATATGTTTCTTACGAGTAGTTTGGCTACGATCGGGAGTACGAGTACAGAACTCACGATGGATCCGATTCCTATTGTACAAGATTTTCAGGATGTATTTCAGGATATTAAAGGACTTCCGCCAAAAAGAGAAATAGACTTTTGTGTGGAATTAGTACCTGGTACATTGCCTATATCTTAGACTCCATATAGGATGGCACCAACTGAGATGTTGGAACTGAAGAAGCAAGTTCAGAAACTTGAAGATTTAGGATTTATTCACCCAAGTACGTCACCTTGGGGAGCACCAGTTCTGTTTGTGAAGAAGAAAGACAGAACACTTCGACTCTGTATAGACTACAGGGAGTTGAACAAGGTTACGATCAAGAATAGATATCCACTTCCTCGGATAGATGACATATTCGATCAGTTACAAGGATCCAGGATCTTTTCCAAGATCGATTTACGTTCAGGATATCACCAATTGTTAGTTCGACCAGAGGATGTATCGAAGACTGCATTCAGGACAAGATACGGGCATTATGAGTTTTTTGTTATGCCTTTTGGATTGACGAATGCGCCAGCAGTATTTATGGACTTAATGAATAGAGTATTCAGACCATATCTGGATCAATTCATTATAGTGTTCATCGATGATATACTGATCTACTCAAAGACGGAGGAAGATCATAAGGAGCATTTACAGGTTGCCTTGCAGACACTTCGAGATAGCAAGTTGTATGCAAAGTTCAGCAAGTGTGAGTTTTGGCTACGGAAAGTCAAATTCTTAGGACATGTTATATCTCAAGATGGTATCTCTGTGGACTCATCTAAGATTGATGCAGTCTTAAGTTGGAATAGACCGACCAATGTGATAGAGGTCAGAAGTTTTCTTGGGTTAGCAGGATATTACAGAAGATTTGTAGAAGGATTTTCCAAGTTAGCAGGACCACTGACAAATTTAACAAGGAAGGAGACGAAGTATGAATGGACGGACAAGCATGAGGGTGCATTTCAGGAGTTAAAAGAGAAATTGATTTCTGCGCCAGTACTTGCGATACCTAAGAGTGGAGAAAGATATGTGATCTACAGTGACGCATCGCACCAGGGATTGGGTTGTGTACTTATGCAAGACTGGAATGTTATCGCATATGGATCAAGACAATTGAAGGTACACGAGAAGAATTATCCGACGCATGATTTGGAATTGGCAGCAATAGTATTTGCTTTGAAGATTTGGAGACACTATCTCTATGGAGAAAAGTTTGATCTGTTTTCCGATCATAAGAGCTTGAAATATTTATTCTCTCAAAAGGAGTTGAACATGCGACAACGGAGATGGATGGAGTTACTCAAGGACTATGACTTTTCATTGCAATACCATCCAGGTAAAGCAAATGTCGTAGCAGATGCTTTGAGTCGTAAACCTCGACTAGTGATCGCTGCATTATTAATTCGAGAATGGCAAGCATTGGAGGTGTTAACTGAATTCGAACTTCAGCCAGTGGAACCAATGGAAGGACAGCATTTTGGATGTCTGATGGTACAACCAACTTTGATCAGCCGTATCATAGCAGCTCAGCAGACAGCAGAAGATTTCAAGATATGGTTCACCAAGATGTCAGCTAAAGAACCAGAAATCTGGAATGTTAGTACAGACGGAGCCTTATGATGTAAAGGTAGACTCTGTGTATCTAATAAAGAAAAACTTCGGAAAGAAATATTGGATGAAGCTCATAAGTCACGGATGACGATTCATCCAGGAGGTACAAAGATGTACAAGGATTTGAAGAGAAATTTCTGGTGGGAAGGAATGAAGCGAGAAGTGGCTGAATATGTTTCTCAGTGTCTTACTTGTCAACAAGTAAAGGCAGAACATCAGAAACCACCTGGACTTCTACAGCCGTTACCAATTCCTCAATGGAAATGGGAACACATCACCATGGATTTTATGGTAGGATTACCGAAATCGCAACAGAATCATGACGCTATTTGGGTAATCGTGGATCGACTTACGAAGACAACACATTGTATCGCCTACAGTATGACGTATCCAGTGGAACGTTTGAGCCGAATGTATCTACAACACATAGTACGGTTACACGGAGTACCTGTTTCTATCGTGTCAGATCGAGATTCACGCTTTACTGCAGAGTTTTAGAAGAGTCTCCAGACAGCGATGGGAACAACTTTGAACTTGAGTTCAGCTTTTCATCCATAGACCGATGGACAGACGGAGAGAGTTAATCAAGTAATGGAGGACATGTTACGTGCTTGTGTTATTGATTTTGAGAATTCTTGGGAGATGATCGGGAGAGAACAAATCCTCTTTTTACGCCTTAACGAGCATTTGTTAGTACCTTTTTATCCTGTTTTTGTATATTTTTACTTCGTTTTCTAGTTTCTGACAGGTTTTGGAAGAAATCAACTAAACCAGGCTAAACAGGGTGAAAAAGCATAGTTGAAGAAGCTGAAACAGCCAAGTCGCGCGCGCGACCCGCGCCCGCGAAAATCCGAGAATCGCTCGCGCGATCCGCTCGCGCGAGAACCCCAGAATCGCTCGCGCGATCCGCGCGCGCGAAGGTCCAATTGTCGCGCTCGCGCGACCCGCTCGCGCGATATGGGTAAAAACCAAAGTTGCGTATTTCAGTGTACTGAAGACTCCTGTGCAAACGAAACTGCTGAATGACGTCCAGATTGTAAATTACATCAGTTTCAGTCCGTTTCGAGTTGTAAAGGCTTCCAAAACTTGTTGTAAATCTATATATACCCTATTTTACTTCAATTAAAGGGTTGGCAATTATTATACACACATTCTACAACCATACTTCCAGCCATTGAAGGGAGGGAAGCAAGGAGAAGAAGAAGAAGACCAAGGGTTTCCATGGCCTCCTCCATCAACTACTTGCCATCTATCACTTCCATGGACGGCTAGATCATAGATCTAGGGTTTCAATGAAGCCCTAGACGAGTAATAGGGTTTTATTTATGTTTTATTTTAGTTTTATTATGTATGGATGACAGTCACATGTTTAGAGGATTTTTATAAATAAATCGTGCTTCTATTGATTAAATCATTGCTTTCAGAATTTATTCTTGTCTTAGATCTATTTTGACTGTGATGTGCTCAACGATCTATTCTTGCTGTGCTTGTTTAGATTGTTTACATGTGATGGTGCTTTATTGATTTGTGCTATCAAGTATCCGAATAGTCCATGCCTAGGTTAGACGGATTAGATCACAACCCTAGTTTAGTGTGAGATAATTCGTGCTACCCGAAGATGGATTATGTTGGTGCTTGAACCATGATTATCTTCTTGACGGAGGAATTGGGCTTGTAGCTACAATTCCCCATTATCATCCAACTTAATAAGCTAAAGTAATTCATAAATATTCTTATTATGAAGCTAGTGGTGGATTTGCAATCCTAGGTTCCCTCTAAATATCTTTAAAACAACTTTAATTGCTTTCATAGTTTAGATATACTTTTATTGTTCTTAGATTAATTAAATCCAATTCAAATCCGTTTTTCTTAGTTAATTAGACTTAGGTTTTAAAATTAAGAGCTGTAGTAATCAATCTCTGTGGGTTCGACCTTTACTTCCACACTACAAATCTTTAGAAAAGTAAAGAATACTTTTTATATCTTGATATTGACAACATCAGGAGACACACTTACCTCTGATAGAATTTGCTTACAACAACAGTTATCATTCGAGCATAGGAATGGCGCCGTTCGAAGCTTTGTACGGAAGACCTTGCCGATCGCCGCTATGTTGGACTGAAGTCGGAGATACTCAACTTCTTGGGCCAGAAATGATGCGAGAGACTAGTGAGAAGATTCAGATTGTACGTGAGAAGATGAAGACAGCTCAGACCCGACACAAGAGTTATGCTGACAAGCGACGCAAAGACTTGGAGTTTGCAGTTGGAGATCATGTGTTACTCAAGGTTTCACCTGTTCGAGGCATCGTCAGATTTGGTCAGAAGAGAGGCAAATTATTGCCACGATTCATCGGACCGTTCGAGATTCTAGAGCGTATTGGAAAAGTTGCTTATCGCCTTGCGTTGCCCCCGAAGATGTCAGGAGTGCACAACGTTTTCGACATTAGTATGCTGAGGAAGTGTGTTCACAATCCAGCACATGAGATCAACTTTGAAGATATTGAAGTCAACAACAACGTTACGTTCAACGAAGGACCAGTTTGCATTTTAGATCATGGAGTCAAGAAGCTCAAGAATAAAGAGATTCCATTAGTCAAGATTCAGTGGAAGCATCATGATGAAGGAGAAGCTTCATGGGAACTAGAGTCAGAGATGCTTGAGAAGTTTCTGTTTTTGTTTTAAACTCTGTATGCTTCCGATTTCGAGGATGAAATCTTTTGTTGGGTGGTGGATGATGTAATACCCCGTATTTTCAATAAATATTTAATACAGAGAGATTCTATATACTTCCTTTGACCATTCATAAAATTTAATCTTCGATCGATCGAAGCTCGTTCGAGCGATCGAGCATTTTCATAGTTCAAGCGATCGAACCTTGTTCGAGCGATCGAAATCCTACCGACCTGAATTTAATACGTGGTCCCCACTTCAATCGATCAGACTTTCTTCAATCTATCAAAACTGACCGAACTGAGTTCGAGCGATCGAGAATCTTTCGATCGATCGAGAATGTAATTATCAGATTTCCAGGTTTTCCGCAAACAATGCCATCTGCACCTCTTTCCCCTCTATATATACACTGCATTCGTGTATATTGGGTGTTTGCTGAACCTTGTGCTTAAGAGAGAGTTGAGAGTGTGTGCTTGTGTGTTGGTACATATATATACACATACCTCCATACATCTATATATATATATATACTCAGCTTGGAGAAGAGAAGAAGGAGAAGAAGAACAACAAGAAGATGCCAAGAAAGAGAGACAGAAGAGACGAAGAGAGGAGCAGAGATAAGTGGCCACCATTGGAGGAAGCTTGGAAACTTTCAACCAAGCCAAACGCTCCCTTAACAACTTTCGGTGAGTTCCAAACTCACTCGGTAACTTAGTTATGATGTTTTACATATTCTGGACGTATAAATTATAACCCAAACACCCCTAGCACATTCTACACGTTCACAGGCAGAATCTGTGGAAGACGAAGTTCGACCGATCGAACTGAGTTCAATCGATCGAACATCACTAAGTCTCAATCGATCGAAATGAGTTCAATTGATCGAGATCACTTTTCTTCGATCGCTCGAGAAGACTTTAACCGATCGAACATCGCTTTTACTCAATCGATCGAGAGGGCCTCAATCGATCGAACCCGAGCAGAACATGAATGTATTCCTTTCAGTTTATAATGCATAGTGCGTAGTTGTTTAATTGTTGTTTCATGTTCCTATTATGCGATATTATGGATTTCGGAGGTAATGGGATACGATAACGAGATTGAGATAACATGGTGAGTAACGTAGTCGGGTTCGGAACGCTAGTAATAGTACGACGCGATAACGGAGTAAGTTGAGATGATAATACTGGGTAGTATTGGATAAGTGAGAAGTGAGTCAGTAAGAGGATTTGTATGTTCAAGGTTGTGTGAGTCGAGCTGATGATTCGCTCAGGTTGAATCCAATAAGTGTATGTCAAGGATTTGATCAGGATCGTGAGAATTATGGGTGCACAGTACTCGCAAGCGTTATTAAAAGCGGTGAACAGTAAGAGTTCTTAAAAGCGGTGAACAAGAGTAGATGTGGCACGCCCATGATTTGAATTACCAGAGCTATGTATGTACAGTACTCGCAAGCGTTCTTAAAAGCGGTGAACAGTAAGAGTTCTTAAAAGCGGTGAACAAGAGTATGGGTATATCCATGGACCAGTCGTTATATGAGAACGATGTATGGGTGCTCGCAAGAGTTCTTAAAAGCGGTATAGCGGTGAACAAGAGCACTGGTATGTTGTGCTGATATAATCAGTTCGAGATAGTTAGTTGGGTATTGTGATATCAGTCTTAGAGTGGGAGTTGATAAGAATCGATTAATGATATGTCTGAATAATGAATGAGGAATATATATTTAGTATCACTGTCATATATTGTTCATAATGGTAATTATGTTATTTCTATGAGACTGTGTTAGTTAGTACTCACTCAGCTTTCAACAAGCTGACGGCCTTTATTGCCTGGACATTCCCCGTCCAGACTATCCTGTCCTTTACAATACAGATGACGAAACTTATGGCGATAACGATTACCCTGAAGGGAGTTACGTAGAGAATGGCCCCACTGATGCCAGTTATGCTGACGCCTATCCGTACGCTAGCTGAAGACCTGAAGATAGATAGTAGTTTATATTACTACTTTTCTTTTACTGTTGTACTTTGTAGTTTAACGGGTACTTGGGCATGTATTGTCTCCAGACCTGTTGTGATCCTGTGGACCATACTCTAATGTTTGTAATAGATAGAACCGTGTTTATATTTCAGTTGTTTTACTGTTCCTGTTGTTCTTGTGAACTAGTACTATGTGGTGTGGATTATCAGTGACTTTCACTTGTCATTCCCTATGGACCCATAAAGGAAATTTATTTTTCTCTATTTATGCTGCTCTGGGGCGTGACAGATGGGCTTGTACGAGACGACCCTATCCTTAACTGATTCTTGTTGAGGATAGGGTGAGCTGACCGTTCCCACGTCAAGCCCTGGTCTAACCTCCTGCCCGTGAGGATGAAGCCTGAACAAGTAACTAATGTCTTTGATGGTTGACCCTATTGACCCACAACGGAAGAGAAACTTGTTGTAGGATTGTAACCAGAAGAGAAGGGTGGAGAAAAAGAGAGATCGGTCCACTTCCAATTTGGACTGACTAAGCATAATGGCATCATAGATGTCCGTCTGTTTCTAGAGTTCAGCCTTAGAGAGCGAACCCTTGTTAGCCACTTGTCCCAATCTGCGATGGCTATAGGCCAACCCCTAATTGGATGGGTAGCGGTCTAGACTTTATTTCAGTGAATGGGAAGTTGGAGGAAAGGTTCAGTTGTTACTGGGGAGAAGTATGGGTTGAAGGTGGCGGGAGGATCACCGCGGAACACCGTACCTAGGCCAAGTACGCACCAAGGAACCATCAGAAGTGTTGTAATTGGTAAAGACATCGGTAGAAATGGCAAATGTATGCTCCTTGGCCAACTGCTAAACTTCTCTACATCGATTCTATGGGGAAGGAGCATCCATAAATGACTTTTGCTTCTTTACCTTGGACAGCGCTACCAAAGCTGTTTGGGAGCCATCGTAGAGGGATATAAACAGAGATAAGCTCGCCAGAGAAGACGAGTTTTCAGAGAGAAAAGCTCTATTTTTAGAGAGAGAGAGAGAGAGAGAGAGAGAGAGAGAAGATGATGAGGATTGGAAAAGTGAGGGTTTTTGGCAATCATCTCATATATAAATACGTTGGGTATTAAATGAGAAATGACCGACGCATTTTCCAAGGACTGCCAATTTCTGTGTGAGGACACATGGCATTATTTTGAAATTCAAAAGGTCACATAAATCAATGCTACACGTTTGACATGACCTTTTGGGGGAGGGGGCAATTGTTTGTACCAAAAAATGGCCAAAGGTTTTAGTGCCTGAATGAAAATAATAGAACGGACACGGACTACAGTCCGTGGCCTATTTGGAGTGTAGGCCTAACCAGAGAAGGGAAGGGACAATTGGGCTCGAGAGGCAAAAGTGGCCATCAGGAAATATGGCCAAGGCATAAGCCCAACTGTAGGAGGCGGAGCATTAAGCCCGATGAGTGAGACGGTAAATGTGATGACAATTGGGCATCGTGTTTCAAAGAGATGTCAAGTGACAGCGGTTGAGCCGGAGTGAACAACGCATCACTGCCATCGGACTTAATGTCAAATCTGAAGCGGAAACCTGATAGGTTGGTAATAGAAGAAGCCCGATGACAGACGCGGTAGTAGAAAAGGTATAACTTGTTTCCTTGTTTGTGAGGCTACGATTGGGAAAAGAATCAGAGTCCGTTTAGAAATGAGTTTTATCAAATCCAGCTAGATACATAAAGCTAATCCCAATGATTTTGGGATTGATTCAAGACAGGATAAAGATGGGAAGAGTTAGGAGATAAGGAAAGATTATAGGCGTCATTATCTTGCTTGAGGCGCAATTCAAGAAGTACTTGGCATATTTGAACTCTTCAATGACCGCTATAAATATGGAAGAAGGCCAAGCCCTTAAGGCACTCCGCGTCACTCTCGAAAAACCACATTCAATAGCATTCAACCCTATGTTCATGTGTTCTCATCATCCATAGCAATAGATCTGTCCCTTTTGTTATTTTCTGTTTTAATCTTTCTGTTAAGCAATCAGAGCCTGTTCTAATCTTGTTCCTTAGTTTTGTTATGTTTTCAAAACACTTTCAATAAAATATCTTCATATTTTATTAAATTGTTTGTGATTGTTTTCTGTCACGCCCCGGAACGGCAAAAATAAAGAAAAATAAATTTCCTTTTTGGGTCCAAAGGCAGCGACGGATGAAGTCACATGATTGTCCACACCACGCAGTACTAAGCAACAAGAAGTAATAGTGTAACAAGAATGAAGTCTAGGTTCTGATCACAACGTATCACAAAGTCAACAGAAGTTACTAACTATTACATATCAGAGTCTCGAATCAAATATAAGGCAGCGGAAGTACAAATGCCAAGGCAACATATGCCTGACTACAAAAAAAGATTCTAAAACGGTAAAGACAATTAGCTACAATTCTAGTCTAGTCTTCAGTTGGCATAAAGGTAGTCCTCGGCGTAGTAGTCTTCTTCGGTCTGACCTCCGTCGGGGAAATCCTCCACAGGGACTCCGTCACCGGCATAGTAGTCCTCTCCTGCAGGCCCTTCACCTGTATAGTCATAACCAGGGTGCGCTGGAACGTAGAAATGTCCAGCGGCATAAACGCCGTCAGCTTAATGAAAGCTAAGTGAGTTAGATACTAACAGGGTATCAACTATTAAAGTTATTACAAGTTATAAGCCGCAGACAAGTTAGAGTTCTGTGAGGGTAACTTCTTTACATCAAACCGATTATCCGATTACTAATATCTTACTCATTTTAAGACTGATAACACGTCTAGATAGGGGAACAGACTCGACAGTAGTTCAACTCTATAACACACCATTGCTCATCCACCGCTTTTAAGAACATATGCACAGTTCACCGCATGTCATGGATACCACGTTAGTCCATCCCCCGCTTTTAAGAACATATGCACAGTTCACCGCATGTCAGGGATATAACGCTTTAAACAACAGTACATCATTCTATGCCACGACTTAGCGACGTCTACCAGTGATCACGGTCCACCGCATGTCATAGACACCTTCGTCTGTCTACCGCTTTTAAGAACATATGATTAGATCATCTGGCTATCTTAGGGCAAATGGTCCGGTTCACCGCAAGTCATAGACACCTTCGTTTGTCTACCGCTTTTAAGAACATATGATCGACCAAAGCCCGCCCACGCAAGGTTCCCGAATCTTAGCAAACCTACTTAAGTTCAACTCTATTTCCGACACATGACAATCCCAATGTGGCCCGACTACTCTGAATGAAATGAACGTCAACTCCAAAGGATTCACGACTATTCCGTTATCTAACGTTATAAACATTATCCATTAATCTTGTTATTACTACGATCCTACGCCGTATTAACTCGTTATCATGTCTGTATTACAATAATAGAGCATGCTGGGAAATAATGAACAGTTAAATAAACAACTAAACAGTTATTATAAGAAAACAGTATTCTGAAACTTCCAATCGATTGGCATAGAGGTCAATCAATTGGTATAAAAGTGGCATCAATCGATTGGAAGAAGGTTCAATCGATTGGTATAAAAGTGGCATCAATCGATTGATAAAAGATTCAATCGATTGGATCACAATCCATGTCAATCGATTGCATAAAGTGTCAATCGATTGGAACATGAAAGATCTCAATCGATTGGTAAGAGTACCAATCGATTGATACTTCGTCTTCTTCACAGTGAAGACTGCCCAGCAACATATAAACGGGAATACATGGTTTCTTCTCCATTTCTTCATTCAAGCATGTTCTAACACCAATATAAAGCTACCAAGTGAGTTTAAAACTCACCTTAGATGTTAAGGGCGTGTTTGGGAATGTGTTTTGAAGCTTTGGAAGCTCCAATGGTGGTCTCCCTCTCTTTCCTCTGCTGTGTCTCTCCTCTGTCTTCTTCTTTCTTCTTCTTCTTCTTTCTCTGGTCTTCTTCTCTTCTCTCAATCCATCTCTGTGTGTGTGTGAGTGTATGAATATATGTATATATGTGTGTATATATATATATGAGTGTTTATATATACATAACACACACAAACACTCCCTCTCACTCTCTCTGATTTTTCTAAAAATAAAAACGCAGGAAAAGGGCTCATATATATAGGGAGAGAGTGTTCACGTGGACAAACCCCAGCCAGAACAAAAGAATCTGCCCAGCTGCCTCCAATCGATTGGTATAAAAGTCAATCGATTGGTATAAGCAATCGATTGGATAAAGTGTCAATCGATTGAAATAAGCAATCGATTGGTATACTTGCCAATCGATTGGTACCCAAAATAAGGCAATCGATTGGAAAACTTATCAATCGATTGGTATCCAAATTATACCAAGGGTAAGGCCAAGCTCATACAAGTATAAAAACATACAAGGTCTAGTTTATATAATCACTTTACAAAAATACAGGGTATTACATCATCCACCACTCATAAAAGATTTCGTCCCCAAAATCTGAAATAAACTGGGTTAAAACAAAAATGGAAACTTCTCTCGCATTTCTGACTCCAGCTCCCATGAAGCTTCTCCTTCGTCGTGGTGCTTCCACTGAACCTTCACTAGCGCAATATCCTTGTTTCTGAGCTTCTTCACTCCTCAGTCTAGAATACGCACCGGTCCTTTGTTGTAGGTCGCGTTCTCGTTCACCTCGATATCTTTAAAATTGATCTTGTGCGCTGGGTTGTGGGCACACGTCCTCAACATGCTGATGTGGAAAACGTTGTGTACCCCTGACATCTTTGGCGACAACGCAAGTCGATAAGCAACCTTCGCAACACGTTCTAGGATCTCGAACGGTCCAATGAATCGCGGCGATAGCTTGCCTTTCTTCTGTCCGAATCTGACGATACCTCGAACTGGCAAGACTTTAAGTAGTACATGATCTCCAACTGCAAACTCTAGATCTTTCCGTTGCTTGTCGGCATAGCTCTTGTGTCTGGATTGCGCTGTCTTCATCTTCTCTCGTACAATCTGGATTTTCTCGTTGGTTTCTCGAATCATCTCGGGCCCAAGTAGTTGAGTATCTCCGACTTCGGCCCAACACAGCGGCGATCGGCAAGGCCTTCCATACAAAGCTTCAAACAGTGCCATCCCTATGCTCGTGTGGTAGCTATTGTTGTAGGCAAACTCGATCAAAGGTAGATGCGTCTCCCATGAACTCTCGAATTCAATGACACAGGCTCGCAACATATCCTCCATCACTTGATTGACTCGTTCTGTCTGACCGTCTGTCTGTGGATGAAAGGCTGAACTCAAATTCAATGAAGTTCCCATTGCTGTTTGAAGGCTCTTCCAGAATTCTGCGGTAAAGCGTGAATCTCGATCTGAAACTATTGAGACGGGTACACCGTGCAGTCGCACAACTTGCTGTAGATACATCCAGCTCAATCTTTCAACAGGGTGCGTCATGCTGTAGGCGATAAAATGTGCTGACTTGGTGAGTCGATCCACTATTACCCAAATAGCGTCGTGGTTTTGTTGAGACTTCGGCAATCCAACCACAAAATCCATGGTGATGTGCTCCCATTTCCATTGGGGAATCGCTAGCGGTTGTAGGAGTCCAGGTGGTTTCTGATGCTCCGCCTTCACTTGTTTGCAAATAAGACATTGCGATACATACTCGGCCACTTCTCGCTTCATTCCTTGCCACCAGAAGTTTCTCTTCAAGTCCTTATACATCTTGTTTCCTCCTGGGTGGATAGTCATCCTTGACTTGTGTGCTTCGTCCAGAATGTTCTTCCTGAGACCATCGTCATTTGGCACACAGAGTCTACCTTTGCATCTCAGTGCTCCGTCCGTACTAATACTCCATATCTCGGGTTCCTTTGCGGACATCTTGGCAAACCATAACTTTAAATCCTCGTTCGACTGTTGAGCTTCCAAGATGCGGCTGATGAGAGTCGGTTGCACGACAAGACATCCAAGGTGTTGTCCTTCTCCTGATTCCACTGGTTGAAGGTTGAATTCGACTAACGTCTCCAATGCTCGCCATTCCCTAGTCAAAATCAAAGAAACCAAAAGGCGTGGCCTCCGGCTCAGAGCGTCGGCTACAATATTTGCTTTACCCGGGTGGTATTGTAAAGAGAAGTCGTAGTCCTTGAGTCGTTCCATCCATCTCCGTTGTCGCATGTTCAACTCCTTTTGAGAGAACAGGTACCTTAAACTCTTATGATCTGAGAACAAGTCGAACTTTTCTCCATACAAATAGTGTCTCCAAATCTTCAGGGCGAACACGATTGCGGCTAGTTCTAAGTCGTGCGTCGGATAGTTCTTCTCATGCGGCTTCAATTGTCTTGATCCGTATGCGATGACATTCCCCTCTTGCATTAGTACACAACCAAGTCCTTGGTGTGATGCATCACTATAGATTATGAATTGTTCACCACTCTTAGGTATCGCAAGCACGGGTGCTGAGGTTAGTCTCTCTTTCAATTCCCGGAATGCATCCTCATGTTTATCAGTCCATTCGTATTTCATCTCCTTCCTAGTCAGGCTTGTCAACGGTCCTGCGATTCTAGAGAATCCTTCCACAAATTTTTGGTAATACCCAGCCAATCCAAGAAAACTCCTAACTTCGGTCGCGTTGGTTGGCCTGTTCCAGCTCAAGACTGCATCGATCTTAGATGAGTCTACGAAAATCCCATCCTGTGATATCACATGTCCCAGGAATTTAACTTCCTGAAGCCAGAATTCACATTTGCTGAATTTCGCATGCAGACTATTGTCTCTGAGAGTCTGCAGAGCAATTTGTAGATGCTTCTTATGTTCTTCTTCCGTCCTTGAATAAATTAGAATGTCGTCAATGAATACTATAATGAATTGATCCAGATAGGGTCTGAATACTCTATTCATTAGGTCCATGAATACGGCCGGGGCATTAGTCAATCCAAAAGACATCACTAGAAATTCGTAGTGTCCATATCTCGTCCTGAAGGCAGTTTTCGGTATATCTTTCGGCCGAACTAGTAATTGATGGTATCCTGAACGCAAATTGATTTTTGAGAATATCCTTGATCCTTGTAGTTGATCGAACAGGTCGTCTATCCGGGGAAGTGGATACCTATTCTTGATCGTGACCTTATTCAGCTCCCTGTAGTTGATACAGAGTCGTAGCTCTCCGTCCTTCTTTTTCACAAATAAAACTGGTGCTCCCCAAGGTGATGTACTCGGGCGAACAAAACCTAAATCTTCAAGTTCCTGAACTTGCTTCTTCAATTCCAACATTTCTGTTGGCGCCATCTGATACGGTGTCTTGGAAATCGGCAACGTTCTGGGTGCTAACTCAATGCAGAAGTCTATCTCTCTCTTTGGCGGAAGTCCTGAGATACTTCGGAACACATCTTCAAAGTCTTGAATAACGGGGATCTGGTTGATAGTAAGCTCCGTGCTTGAAGTCTTAATCGTGGCTAGCCAGCTCGTGATAAACATGTCGCTCAACGGTTGGCACTGAAATCTGATCTGCGGGCAACCAGGCGTCGAAAAGACAATGGTCCGACTAACACAATCTAGGTTAGCGCCATACTTAGTAAGCCAATCCATTCCTAGGATCACGTCAAACTCAGACATTGACAAGACTATCAAGTCTGCTGGGAGATTCCTATCCTCTAGTGTCAAGGGACAATCCTTGCACACCTTACCTAACTTAACGGATACTCCCAAGGGTGAAACGGCATTAAGGGTCGGCTCAAGTGCTAGGGGTAACAAACCCAAATCACGCACCATCTTAATAGCTATGAAAGAACGGGCGGCACCGGTATCAAACAAAGCTCTAACTTGACAGTGAAATAAAATGAGTGTACCTTCCAAGTTTTGCTGTTCCTCCGCATTATACCCTGCATTGTCAGGGATGATGGCATTCACCCTAACCTGTCCTTGCTGTCCTTGAGCAGGCGCTCCATAGTAGCCTCCACGTGGTGCTCGACAATCCTTGCTTATGTGACCAGGCTTGTTACAGTTGCGGCAGACGAGGTCATTACGGCGGTTGGTCTTGGGGGCTGTGCAATACCTTGCAATATGTCCGGGCACTCCACAGTTGAAACATCCATCAGTGTTCTGTCGTTGGGCGACGGGCTGTGCCTGAGGTGGTCCTCGCTGTTGATTTTGTTGTCGAGGAAAATTAGCTTGGGGCTTCTTTGTCCCATCCCATGTGCGCTTGGTTCCCTGGTAGTTGTTGGTCTAAGGTTTCCATCCTTGATTGTTCCTTGATGATTGCGCGGGAAAGTTCCTTGGTTGGAAGGTCCTGGGTGGAGGTCGATTCGCTTGTGGTCCTTACACAGGGTAAGCATCCTTTTCCAAACTTGAAGCAAGACGGACAATCCCTTCAAACGACTGGCCCAGATGGCCTATCATCATGTGCCGGAGGTGGGGGTTGAGTCCTTGGTGAATCGCTTGACCTTCTTGGCAGAGGTGTCTATCATATGCGGAGCGAAACGGGAAAGTCGCTCAAATTGTGTAGTATACTCCCTGACTGTCCAGTTTCCTTGGGTTAGACTCAGGAAATTCCTCTCTTGTTGGTCTCTTTCGTCCTCAGGGAAATACTTCTCGAGAAATCGAGTCTTGAATGCTTCCCAAGGCATTCTCCTTGTAGCGTCAATCCCAATCGTGGCTCTCTCGGCCTCCCACCAGTCCGCGGCGGAGTAAGTTAGTTGAAATGCGGCTAGACGTCTCTTGTCAAGCTCACTGCACTCCAGGGCTTCAAAGATTAGCTCCAACTCTCGTATCCATTGCTCTGCTTTCCAGGACTCTGCCATGCCGTCGAACTTTTCGGGTTGCAGGCCACGAAATCGTTCCAACAGTTTATCGCCTGTCTGCCTTGGAGGGACAAAGTGGTTGTTGCCATTGTTGTTGGTGGCATGATTGTAGGTATCGCCGATGTGTTCCATCCGTTGCATGAAAGCTTCGAAGACTCCAGTTAGGTCCATACCCTCGGGAATGGGTGCTCCCAGTCGTGCTTGGTTCCTTGTGGGTCCCACCATAGTGATCCGTGTGAGGTGTACCTATGAAGGATCTAACGATTAGCTGACAATCTCCTCGGGGAAATGATCATACTTAAATAACAGAAAGCATAACATGAATCAAAATCACAACCATAACATAATAATGAGATGATAACAGAAATAACCAAGAGAAACGATCTGCCATATATATACCCAAAAGATGTACAGGGGAGTACACAACAGATCATCTGTGTACCGCGTAGTACATGATCCTATACAAGATCTAAACAAAAGAAAGATATACACAAAACCACTACTGGTGGCTACCTATACAAAAAGGCTACGGTCAATAGCTGTCTATATAAGCGTCAAAAGTAAGCGGACAACATGTCCTAAAGTCAGACGTAAAAAGTCTAAGTCCTAAAGGTACTGGACTCAAAAGTTGTCCACATCGGATCCATAGATGGAAGCCTCGTCCTCTGGGGCAACCTCAGACAAAACATCATCCTCATCCATATCATCCTCATCCATCATGTCCTCATTCTCTATCACAACATCCTCGATCAGCTCGGGTCCATCATGTTCCACAACAGCTCCCAAATCTCCTACATCAGCGGCCATGTCAGCCTGGGCTGCATCAAATGCGGCCGCAAGTGCCTCAGCCTGTATCATAGCCTGTGCCAACTCCGGTGCTCCAATCTCAAATCCATAGGGATGTGCAGCCATCTCTGCGGCCCATTCAGCTGCCAGCTGTGCTATAACTCCTCCTGGTAAGACTGGTACTACTGCATCATCACCTGCATCATCGTCTGCGGCTACCTCCTCTTCCTCTATCGGATAACCCTCTGCAACTACAATATCTACGCCAACTTGCACGTCCATACCGGCTGGGTCCACAGGGTCCTCCTCCTCTGGATCATACTCCGGCTCCTCATCATCGGTGTCCTCGTCCTCCTCATCCTCCATATCCTCATCGTCATCCTCTGGCTCATCATCGCCATCGCTCTCATCACCACCCTTCGGAACCTCATCTACTGGGGGTGCATTAGCCATGTCCTCTTCTGGTGGGGGTGGAGGTGCTGCTCTAACCTCTGCAAGTAGAACCTGGTACGAAGAACGGTCTCGTAACATCAGTAGAGAATCCTCCTCGATGCGTTTGAATGTTTCCTTACGATAGATCATCTCTTGACGCATCACTTCTGGGTCATGGGTCCCAAATCTCTGCTGCTCGATCTGCATATCTCGCTCTGTCTCTGCAATAGCTCTCTGTCTAACCTTCCAGGCATAGTACTCTGGATCTGCTGGCGCAATACTCCTCTCATACACATAGTGTCCTCCGAACTCGTCTGGAACAAACAGCGGCGGTGCCATGCTACCTGAAAAGGGGCTACCTTAAGTCAGAACTAATCATAATACTCATCTATAGAATCTCAAGGTTCTAGGACCAGATGGTGTGGGACAATCTGTGAGCGAAAAGGTATAAAACCTAGGCTCTGATACCAAAAATCCTGCCACGCCCCGGAACGGAAAAAATAGAGAAAAAAAATTTCCTTTTTGGGTCCAAAGGCAGCGACGGGTGAAGTCACATGATTGTCCACACCACGCAGTACTAAGCAACAAGAAGTAATAGTGTAACAAGAATGAAGTCTAGGTTCTGATCACAACGTATCACAAAGTCAACAGAAGTTACTAACTGATACATCCGAAAATATTCTGTAACTGTCCCACCACCACGTGGTCAGCGGATAGCCCGGTTAGTCCAGAGTGAGAGCATGGAGCCCACACTTCCGAGGCATTCGGCTATGACCGTCCGGGATACTCGGCAGCTCGGGAACGAGGCGCAGTGACTCCCCGATAGGTGCGGAGTATATGGCATCTCTCAAAGTTGCCTTATACAGCCATGACTCTATCAAGAAAGAATCAGTGGTTGCCTAAACCACTTAGGAAACTCTCCTAATATTGTACAAATCTATTGCGATTAGATTAGGCTTCCTAATCTTATAAACTTACCATGTAAGGGTGGACTCTTGTATCTATAAAAGAGCCCACCTATCTGTAGACACCCCATTTTGTCGGCTATCAGATTTAGGAGACCCATAGCTCGGTGGTTCACAATGATCGTAAAAGACTCAAAAGGACTCTTGGAAGTCAGCTCTATCTCTCAGAATGCTCAGAATGACCAAAATACCCCTAAAAGCCCGAAGACTCCCAGATTTGGTCCCAAAGTTCTGAAAATATGCTATGTCGTAAGAAAAATGATAAAATGAGTTTTTAAGTAAAACTGGATGAAATCGTCAGCTCCCAGAGACCCCCGGAAGTCCCGGAAGTTCCCCGAAAGTCCCCGTTGACCGGTTTGACCAAGGTTTGACCAGGTTTGACCAGAGTTTGACCAAGTTTGACCAAGTTTGACCGAAATCGTCCGAATTCACCGGAATCATTAGAAAATTATTAAAATGAGTTTTAAAAGAGAATCGAGCGAAAATGTCGGCTCCTGGGAGCTCCCGGAGGTTCCCAGGACTTCCCGGGAATCCCAGGTTTGACCAGTTTGACCAAGA
Source organism: Hydrangea macrophylla (assembly GCA_033977485.1). Lineage (NCBI taxonomy): Eukaryota > Viridiplantae > Streptophyta > Magnoliopsida > Cornales > Hydrangeaceae > Hydrangea > Hydrangea macrophylla. The sequence goes on along the minus strand of CM066984.1, from coordinate 76,205,820 downwards.
TTTGACTTTGGAATTGGGGCACCGAAACAATTTTCAAATATTTTTCATGGATACTAGAGGTCAACAGCTTTTCGACGGTATATCGCACATAATTTTCAGATTTAAAACGAGTTTATTATGAATTTCCAAAGGCGAAAAAGGCGATCAAATCGGCTTTTATCACGAATACTGTAAAACTTTTCAAAGTGACCTATCCCCGAACTATTTTTTATGTAAAGTAGACTCCATTACCTTTCCAACGGTATATCACAACCTCAATTTGGAGTTCGTATGCATTTTCTGTGAATTTCGGACGAAATAGGGCCTTTTCGCGAATACCGGAACCTCTGGGGGCCTAAACGTAATTTTATGGGCTTCTGAGGAGCAGTGCCGCCGCGGCACTGGCCCAGTGCCGCCGCGGCACTCAAACCTCGCAGAGTCCATTTTTGTAATTTTTTTGGGGGGGCCAAGTGCAAAGCTTGAAAAGTTGTAGAGAAGAAGAGAGATAGAGATAGGTTTAGAAGAGAGAAAGGGAGCTTCTCCCATTGATTTTCCATAAGAAAGTGAGTTTTATTCTTGTTTTCTTCCATCATCCTTCTATATACTTCACATTCAAAGTCCACTCCAACCCTCATTCTTGAGCATTCATGAGATAGGAAGCTACTTCCATGTCCAAATGTCAAAATCTATGAGTGAAACACCAAGCAACAAGTCCAAAATCACATTGATTATCATCTATTGATTGCTATTTACTTGCTTTGATTATATATATGTTCATCTCTCCTTATCTCATTTCTTTTTCTTTTCTTTATTTACTTACTAGTTCATCATCATCTAAGTGATGACATGAAGTTTGGGGTGAGTGAATCCTTATGGATAGTAGCTCTTGACCTCAAAAACATGTTTGATAGATGATGATCATAACCTCAATACTTCCAAGATATTCTTGAAATGTATTGAAGTTATGTTCAAAAATAAAAATAAATCTCTCCAACAATCTTGGAAGTTCTTGATGATGAGTTTGATGTTGGCATTTCAAGTGGCTATAATCCTTATTGAGTATTAGAAATATGTTTTCAAAACATCTATCTCAAAACCCCTCTCAATCCTTCTCATTTTGGTTTCAAGAAACAAAACCTTGTTTTCCCCAAAATCTTCAAAATAATGAGTCAAAACAGTGAGTGAGTTGAGTTCAAAGATTTCTATAGAACTCAATACTCAACATATGGATTCAAGGCCACTTGGAAAGTCTTCCTAACTCATTGGGGAACACCCATGATTTTTGGTTTGACTTGGAAGTACTTGGAAATGGTCCATTTGGGTCCCAACATTCCTTCCAAACATTCTGTTTTTGCTGTCACAGCAGCTAGGTCAACTTACGACCTCTTTTTCAGAAAACTTTTCCAAAAGGGGTGGTCCTAACTTATTTTTCCCTTAAAATTCAATGTCTTAGGAAACTTTCTGTATAAAATGGGCCTCTAGATCATTCTTTTTCATTTTCTAAGATTTTCTAATATTTCAGTCGACAGTACGAACTCTGTTTCTGAGTGACCTCTATTGTTTATATAATTTCTCTCAATCTGTGATAGCTATTCAAGATTGGCCTTTTGGGTTGTGTTATAGACACAATAAGGAACATCTCCATAAAAAATCATGCATTTAAAACATTCCTAACCCCTCTTTTCAAATTCCAAAAGATCATGCTACTGTTCTGTCCACTATTCACAGCAAGTACATTTCAACTTTCATTCTTTGATTTGATGCTCATATGCATTCCAAATTAGTTCATATCTTAGTAAGTAGTCCATACTACATTTGTACACATCCCATGTTAATTTCATTCATTCATTCATACACATTTTAGACTTCTAAGTCATTCTAGAAATCCATGTACACAAAAACACACTACAACCTTTGCACATTTTAGATACATACATTGCATTCATGCAAGATTTGGGGTTTTTGTAACTCTTAATCTAAGGAGATTATAAGGAATGAACTCGATCACTCGTTCATGCTTCCCCTTGGTCTATACATCCTTTCTCATCCGTCCCGGGGATTGAGAGGTCTTCTTTTATCAAAGAATAACATGCATCATTCTAGCCTTGCTAAGCATATTTTGATTTCTTTGTTTATTTGTTTCAATAACAATTCATGTTCCCCTTTAGATTAGGAAGTCTTGATTATTTGATACATGATTAGACGATCTTTCCTAGGTTTATTTGTGTGATCTTTCACTTTACATTGCATGATATTTGGCTTAGATCTTATGAATGATATCTTATCTTTTGATCTTCCAATTTCAAGTTTCCTTATGTGATGTAATATACTACAATAGTATTAATTGTCGAACCAAACATAGTATAAGATGATTATTTGGATGCTAATTGAGGCCCGTCAAAAGACGGGGCGAGTTGAGGGTGTTTTAGTCGCGACAAAGGCTCCTTCCTCTCTCGTACCAAAACCCCGAACCAAGTTCTTTGGTTATGAAGGGCCGGTGCCCTTATCCGCTTGGGTGAGTCAAAATTAGGTTTCTTGGTTCCTTAAAGACCAAGTGGCGACTCTGTATCTGTTTTCAACAGACCTATTTTTCTTTCTTTGATTCAAATCAATTTCAAAACAATCTCAAACAAAAGAGAAGTGGCCCGACTCCGCGTGTCCACAATCTGGCGACTCTGCTGGGGATATTTATTTTCAAAACAAAATAATACAGAGGTTTGACTCATAAGAAGCATCCTTAAAATCATCTTTTTACTGTGTCTGGTTCACCGCATTGCACTCTTGCATTTCCCCCCTCTGACTGTGTCTGAAACGCGGCGCTGACATTGTTCAGGTCTTGCTGTGCCAGGGCACAAGTCACCGTTGATACTGTACCTTCCAAGGTATATCAAAAAGAGTAAAAACCTCCGTACTGTCTCCCTGACGGTATATTGGAACTCTCGTCAACGGACCCTCTTTGACTAAACCCAGCCCTTGCATATAGATTCCTGTAGAACCTTTCATAGGACTGTTCATTTATCTTTTCGGATAGGACAATGTGATATAACTGTTGTATACCCTGACGGGATTACCTGCGCGGTGTAGACGCTTATGTGGCATGAGGCAGAACTTCTTTCTTATGATCCCCAAGGCAATCACTTACATGTGACCACATTGAGTGACCTGCCTAGGCACCATGGTAAGGAAGTCTGCTCCATGTTCACAAAGATATACACCGCAAGCCTTGTTTGTTGGTCCTAGGACATAGGAGTATGAAAACTAGCTAGATAGTATGATCACCATCATAACCTGTTTCTCCCAGAAACTCTGTCCAGATATCCCAGATATAACTATATTGTCCAGTCTCTCCTAGAAACTCTGTCCAGATATCCCAGATATAACCATATTATCCAGTTCTCCTAGAAACTCTGTCCAGATATCCCAGATATACCCATATTAACCAATTTTCCCCAGAAACTCTGTCCAGATATCCCAGATATAACCACATTAATCAGTTTTTCCCAAAGAAAAAAACTCTGTCTAAATCTCCCTGATTTCCCAGATATACCAGTTTCTCCCAAAAACTCTGTCCTATCTCCTAGAAACTCTATCCAAATTTCCTAGAAATATCCAAAGTACCTGTTTTCCCAGAAGCTCTGCCCAAATCTCCCAGATTCTCCAAAAATCCAACATCTCTGCCCAAATCACCCAGAAATGCCCAGATATACTTGTTTCCCCTGGAAACTCTATCCATATTTCTCAGAAATACCCAAAATACCAGTTTCTCCTAGAAGCTCAGTCCAAATCAACCAGAAATCCTTTTTTCTCCTAGAAACTCAAATGACTTCTAGAAATTTCTCCGAATCTTCCAAACCCATGTTTCTCCCAGAAACTTTATCCGAAATTCCCAAAGTATCCCGGAAATCCCTGTTATCCCTTGGTGATCATACTGGAAAGTAAGGTTAGCACACTCTGTATGGCTAGGACCTTATTTGTTTAACTTCTATCTGTTAGAAGTAGGGGCATCATATAGATTAGGGCTTGCATCTGCATGCTTGTCTCATGTGCATGCACCATTCTCATCAGTCTGCGCACACTATCTCAGTCAGTCTGTACATAAGTCAGTCCATCTTCCTTAACCTCACTGTCATTGTCTCTCTAGTCATCACTATCAGAATCTGATACACTCCTCTCGAATCTATAGGTCATTGTAGATTCCCAAAATCAGCCACTGAGATCCCCATCCTGGGTCAGAAGTTCGAGCAGTCATTTGGTTAGAATCAGTCCGCCGAGAAAATTCAACATGAATCAGGAAACTTTGGAAGCCAAGGTCACTGAATTAATAAATCAACAGTCAGATCGGCTGACTCAAGTTCTGAAATTTATGGAAGAGTTCCGACAACAGCAACCACAGTACCCACCTGGGTTCCCACCACCACAAGGGTTCATGCCACCACCACCGCCTAGATTTGGACCGCCTCCCGAGAATAATGGGGAAGAAGAACAGTTTCAAGAGGTCCCACCGCCTGTATATGAGAAAAAGCTCCAAGAGAAAATGGACAAGGTCGACAAGCTTGAGAACATACTAAGGAAGAGTAAGGGAGTCGACGATTACATGTTAGATCTGGAAGGATTGTTTGAGCCCAACAAGGTGAGGCTACCCGAGAACTTCAAGATGCCTGAAATTGACCGTTTTGACGGAACTGGAAATCCAAAGAGCCACGTGAAGTTTTGTATGAGCATTTTCCAGTCAATGGGCTGCACCCATGAGCACATAGCTATGCTGTTCCCTCAAACCCTCCAGAAAGCCGCACTATCCTGGTTCCTAACCCTTGAAACTTCCAAGACCCGAGTTTGGGAAGATGTTGCTAGAACTTTCATTGATCACTACTCCTACAACCAAGAGCTTGATGTCACCATCCGAGATCTGGAAACTACCAGGCAGAATTTCAATGAGTCCTTCGCTGCATTTTTGAGCAGATGGAGGAATAAAGTAGCCCAAATGATCCACAGGCCTGCTGAGAAAGAGCAAGTACGTATGCTGGTCAAGAACCTGCAACCGGTATACCATGAAAAACTATTCTACCAATCCATCTCAACATTTGAAGAGTTGTTTGAGGTTGGGACTAGAATTGAGGATGCTATCTGTGAAGGCAAGATCAATGGAGCTGGGTCACTGAAAAAGGAGAAGAGACCCCATACCTTTGGTGAAGATCAAGAGAGCCTAGATGTCAATGCCTTAAGCCCATCATCAAGCCAAAATGACTACAGTAAGAGGCACAAGAAAGGAAACCAAAGAGTCTTCACACCACTTGACATGAGCTTATCCTCCGCTCTCAATCAGCTTGTTCAAAAGGGCCACCTTATACCTTTGGAGCCCAGTAAGCCTCCTAATCACCCACCTCCTGGGTACAATGAATCCAAGTATTGTGATTACCACCAAGACCAAGGCCATGAGACCGACAACTGTAAGAGGCTCCGTCACTCAATTCAGGATCTCTTAGATGATGCGCCGCACCCCAATCCAATTCACTACCTCGGTCTGGACCAACCCATGACCTATCCATTTCAATGATCCCCTTCGCTGAGGACCATGAATGTTGAACCTGTGCCGGTGAAGCGATGGTGTTTGGGACTTTTGCTATCAGAACAAATGAGGATGCTCTTTTAAAAAAAAAAAATAAAAATAAAAATAAGCGAGTCACTGTGACATTCCATTTGAGACCGGGTCAAGTCCAGTCGAGTCTGTTGTGTGTTTTGTCTATTTCAAGTTTAGTCTTGTGGTCGAGTCCGTCTGTCATCAAGTTGTTATGAGTCTGTAACCTTCTCTAGTGATGGAATGAAGTCTCATTTTGCCTAATCTAATGTGCCTAGTCATAGATGCATGAATCGCTGAACTGAAGTGTCACTTTTCAAATTACCATGGATATTACTGTGCTAAAAAAAATATATATTTTTTTTTACTCAAACAAAAAAATCCTGAAAGGTCAAAGTCAATTTTGCGCTGACACTGATGAAGAGCCGAGAATTGAATAGCCTTACTTTAAGAATTTAAAGATTCTCTTGCCTCAATCTTGAAAAGACATACTTGAAACTGACTTGGGGCTTGCCCAACACCCTTTCCACCATTCCTACCATTTCAAAGCCTTGGGCCCAACCCAATTGATAGCCATGCGAACCTGTGCGGACTTGGTCCTTGATGGTAGCCAAACATTTCAGTGAGTTTCATCTCCACTTTCAAAAAAAAAAAAAAAAAGAAAAGAAAAGAAAAGAAAAAGCTCGCTAGGTTGAAAACCCGAAAGGGCACCTAGGCAAAAGTTAGAGCTGAAAAAGGTGTTGATTTCCAAAATCTGACCCTAGCCAGTCGAAATGTTGGAGAAAATTTTGATGAAACAAATGAGAGAATCATACGCTTCAAGATACATCTTAAGAACATGCCAAGATCACAATTCAAAAGGCACGGAATGACCACAAATAAATTCCGAGAGTTGACATGCACATTCTAGAATTCTGAGATTGCAATTGAAAGATCTCACAAGAATCGACTACATTAAAAAGCAAAATTGACTGGCTAGGCGAAAGTGAAAAGGATCAATCCTCAAAACAAAACAAAAAGAAAAAGAAAAAGAAAAGAAAGGGAGATTGAAACTGAATCTTTTTATTCAAAGCTACCACAAGTGGCTCAAGTTTGAACTTCTTTGACGATTGGTTTGAAAAACCCTCATACCTCAAACCCCTTATTTCAAGCCTGGCCTTGAACTACGCTCGACCTGATTCCCACTCGGGGATACGTAGGCAACCATATCGGTTCGGTCGACACCATCATAATCAAACCGATTTCTTTCAAGACCTTGCCTTGAACTACGCTCGACCTGATTCCCACTCGGGGATACGTAGGCAACCGCGTCGGTTCGGTCACTCCACCTATCCAAAAATCAACCCGCTTCTTCCCAACCATGCCCGAACTACGTTGGACCTGATCCCCACTTGGGGGTACGTAGGTAGACTTTCAAAAAAGAAAAAAAGAAGGATGGCTCGCTGGGTCGAAAATCCGAAAGGACGCCTAGGCAAAAATTAGAGTTAAATCCAAAGTGAGCAATAACAAAAGAGAGAAAAGAGCTCGTTAGGTCACCTCACTGGTGCCTGGGCAAAAATTATGAGCATTTGAGAGATTAAAGTCACGGTCCATGCCTCAAGCCAGAAAATCACCTTCCACACTAGGGGCAAACTTCGGCTACCCGCCTCGTTTGCCTGACTTTTATTATCTACCCTTCACACAAGGGGCAAACTTCGGTCACCTACCTCGTTTGCCCAAAACCTCCAATGAACCTTCCTCCAAACTAGGGGCAAACTTCGGTCATTTACCTCGTTTGCCTACCGATCCCACTTCATGGCCTTCAAACTAGGGACAAACTTCGTTTGCCACCCGATCCCTGTACACCAATGGTAAGCCTTCAAGTCACAAGCATTGTCTTGAACAGATGGAAATAGAGCATCTTTTATTCCATAAGCTAAGGCACTAATTCAAAGCACATCTTGAGAGAAGCAAAGAAATTGATTAGATCAGCAGGGAGGAATTTTCAAAAATAAGATTCACCATCAAAGTGATGCCACGTTAAGGAGAGAAGTAAACACAAAAGAGAAATGGTACATCATTTATGACAAAAGCACATTAAGTTTTGGCAAGTCGACCTTGTTTCATTTTGGTGTCAAATGTGTCGTCCTCGTGCGTCAATGTCTGTCAAGTTTTTGAGTCTGTTGTAGTCTCAAATGTGTAAGTCAATAGTGACTAATAAAATTTTCAAATCAAGTTATAAAGAGCATGCCAATACAAGCAGGAGTACCAAACACCATTACTACACCGGTCAAGGCGTCAGCATGAGAAGCGTCCAAACTTGGGGAAAATTTCATCCCTTTCCAAACCGTCGAAAGTTGACCATCATCTTTCTTTGTTCATGCAACATAAGTCCATGAGTGGCTGTTGATGATCTTCATTTCTCCTAGCAACATAAGTCCATGAGTGGCTGTTGATTCATCATCTTTCCTCGTTCATGCAACATAAGTCCATGAGTGGCTGTTGATGATCTTCTTTCATCTGTGCAACATAAGTCCATGAGTGGCTGTTGACCATCATCTTTCTTTGTTCATGCAACATAAGTCCATGAGTGGCTGTTGATGATCTTCTTTTCTCCTAGCAACATAAGTCCATGAGTGGCTGTTGATTCATCATCTTTCCTCGTTCATGCAACATAAGTCCATGAGTGGCTGTTGATGATCTTCTTTCATCTGTGCAACATAAGTCCATGAGTGGCTGTTGACCATCATCTTTCTTCGTTCATGCAACATAAGTCCATGAGTGGCTGTTGATGATCTTCATTTCTCCTAGCAACATAAGTCCATGAGTGGCTGTTGATTCATCATCTTTCTTTGTTCATGCAACATAAGTCCATGAGTGGCTGTTGATGATCTTCATTTCTCCTAGCAACATAAGTCCATGAGTGGCTGTTGATTCATCATCTTTCCTCGTTCATGCAACATAAGTCCATGAGTGGCTGTTGATGATCTTCATTTCTCCTAGCAACATAAGTCCATGAGTGGCTGTTGATTCATCATCTTTCTTTGTTCATGCAACATAAGTCCATGAGTGGTTGTTGATGATCTTCATTTCTCCTAGCAACATAAGTCCATGAGTGGCTGTTGATTCATCATCTTTCCTCGTTCATGCAACATAAGTCCATGAGTGGCTGTTGATGATCTTCTTTCATCTGTGCAACATAAGTCCATGAGTGGCTGTTGACCATCATCTTTCTTCGTTCATGCAACATAAGTCCATGAGTGGCTGTTGATGATCTTCATTTCTCCTAGCAACATAAGTCCATGAGTGGCTGTTGATTCATCATCTTTCCTCGTTCATGCAACATAAGTCCATGAGTGGCTGTTGATGATCTTCTTTCATCTGTGCAACATAAGTCCATGAGTGGCTGTTGACCATCATCTTTCTTCGTTCATGCAACATAAGTCCATGAGTGGCTGTTGATGATCTTCATTTCTCCTAGCAACATAAGTCCATGAGTGGCTGTTGATTCATCATCTTTCCTCGTTCATGCAACATAAGTGGCTGTTGATGATCTTCATTTCTCCTAGCAACATAAGTCCATGAGTGGCTGTTGATCCATCATCTTTCTTCGTTCATGCAACATAAGTCCGTGAGTGGCTGTTGATGATCTTCCTTCGTCCAAGCAACATAAGTCCATGAGTGGCTATTGATCTCTCTTTCTTCGTGAAACATAAGTCCACGAATGGCTGTTGATGATCTTCCTTTCTCCTAACAACATAAGTCCATGAGTGGCTGTTGGTCATCCTCCTTCATTTATGCAACATAAGTCCATAAGTTGCTATTGATTATCACCCTCCATCAGTGTCAAACCACCGCAAATCATCTCTGTCACAAATAAGAATGATACCTTCACTCCCATTTAACGGACGTATTTCCTTCTTCCTAGTAGAGTATGCTATCCTTCAGCTCCCGGAGGCCCCGACCGGCCCTCTTGGATTGAGCACCGAAAGATTTGATCAACCGTGAGAGATTCAGAGATGGATCCTGGTTCCCGATCAAGAAGAGAGATTCTCAGAGAGTCCCCTACCATCCCCTGCAGAAGATAACAGAAGTCCGGACCGATTCTCCGGCTTGTCATCATAAGGATCTGCCAACGATTGAAAACATCATCCACAGTCAAATCACCCTGATTCCCAGGGCAAGCACTATCTATTCACAATTCAAGGATCCGTGTCCACTGATCATCATGAGCTTTCTCATCTGTCCATTTTTATCACAAAATCCCTCGGTCACCTTTGGCTGTCGTCTGCTAAACAAAGCACATCTGATCTGCCTCACTCGTTTGCAAAACGCACTTCCCAAGTTTCAAAAGTTTTGCCCCCAGACCCTGAGCCTCCTAAGCCTTGGTGTCCTTATCCGAGTCATCCACCACATCACAGTCACAAATACTAACACAACACCAGCCCACTCGGAGTGGCACACCCCACAGCACCTGCTCATACTAGGGTCATAACACTAGGCATGATAGGACCCATGACACAATTCATATCACATCCATGCATTGCATATCATCCTCATAGCATAGCATCCGCATGTCTTGTGGTGCATGTGTGATTTGTTCCTTTGTGCCCTGAACTACGTCCTGGTCTGATTCCCCTTGGGATACGTAGGCAGCTCACGCAGAGCACGACCAGCACTGACCTCAGCATCTTTTTTTCATCATTGCATCTTTTGCAACGTTTTTATCCTAAATCTATAGCCTCCAAAAAGTCCTGTCTCTTCAAAACTTTGGCACTCGCTTGCGACATGCGTTGCCTCGCAAGTTCCTGCCAAAGAGGGGCAAACTGTAGACACCCCATTTTGTCGGCTATCAGATTTAGGAGACCCATAGCTCGGTGGTTCACAATGATCGTAAAAGACTCAAAAGGACTCTTGGAAGTCAGCTCTATCTCTCAGAATGCTCAGAATGACCAAAATACCCCTGAAAGCCCGAAGACTCCCAGATTTGGTCCCAAAGTTCTGAAAACATGCTATGTCGTAAGAAAAATGATAAAATGAGTTTTTAAGTAAAACTGGATGAAATCGTCAGCTCCCAGAGACCCCCGGAAGTCCCGGAAGTTCCCCGAAAGTCCCCGTTGACCGGTTTGACCAAGGTTTGACCAGGTTTGACCAGAGTTTGACCAAGTTTGACCAAGTTTGACCGAAATCGTCCGAATTCACCGGAATCATTAGAAAATTATTAAAATGAGTTTTAAAAGAGAATCGAGCGAAAACGTCGGCTCCTGGGAGCTCCCGGAGGTTCCCAGGACTTCCCGGGAATCCCAGGTTTGACCAGTTTGACCAAGATTTGACTTTGGAATCGGGGCACCGAAACAATTTTCAAATATTTTTCATGGATACTAGAGGTTAACAGCTTTTCGACGGTATATCGCACATAATTTTCAGATTTAAAACGAGTTTATTATGAATTTCCAAAGGCGAAAAAGGCGATCAAATCGGCTTTTATCACGAATACTGTAAAACTTTTCAAAGTGACCTATCCCCGAACTATTTTTTATGTAAAGTAGACTCCATTACCTTTCCAACGGTATATCACAACCTCAATTTGGAGTTCGTATGCATTTTCTGTGAATTTCGGACGAAATAGGGCCTTTTCGCGAATACCGGAACCTCTGGGGGCCTAAACGTAATTTTCTGGGCTTCTGAGGAGCAGTGCCGCCGCGGCACTGGCCCAGTGCCGCCGCGGCACTCAAATCTCGCAGAGTCCATTTTTGTAATTTTTTTGGGGGGGCCCAAGTGCAAAGCTTGAAAAGTTGTAGAGAAGAAGAGAGATAGAGATAGGTTTAGAAGAGAGAAAGGGAGCTTCTCCCATTGATTTTCCATAAGAAAGTGAGTTTTATTCTTGTTTTCTTCCATCATCCTTCTATATACTTCACATTCAAAGTCCACTCCAACCCTCATTCTTGAGCATTCATGAGATAGGAAGCTACTTCCATGTCCAAATGTCAAAATCTATGAGTGAAACACCAAGCTACAAGTCCAAAATCACATTGATTATCATCTATTGATTGCTATTTACTTGCTTTGATTATATATATGTTCATCTCTCCTTATCTCATTTCTTTTTCTTTTCTTTATTTACTTACTAGTTCATCATCATCTAAGTGATGACATGAAGTTTGGGGTGAGTGAATCCTTATGGATAGTAGCTCTTGACCTCAAAAACATGTTTGATAGATGATGATCATAACCTCAATACTTCCAAGATATTCTTGAAATGTATTGAAGTTATGTTCAAAAATAAAAATAAATCTCTCCAACAATCTTGGAAGTTCTTGATGATGAGTTTGATGTTGGCATTTCAAGTGGCTATAATCCTTATTGAGTATTAAAAATATGTTTTCAAAACATCTATCTCAAAACCCCTCTCAATCCTTCTCATTTTGGTTTCAAGAAACAAAACCTTGTTTTCCCCAAAATCTTCAAAATAATGAGTCAAAACAGTGAGTGAGTTGAGTTCAAAGATTTCTATAGAACTCAATACTCAACATATGGATTCAAGGCCACTTGGAAAGTCTTCCTAACTCATTGGGGAACACCCATGATTTTTGGTTTGACTTGGAAGTACTTGGAAATGGTCCATTTGGGTCCCAACATTCCTTCCAAACATTCTGTTTTTGCTGTCACAGCAGCTAGGTCAACTTACGACCTCTTTTTCAGAAAACTTTTCCAAAAGGGGTGGTCCTAACTTATTTTTCCCTTAAAATTCAATGTCTTAGGAAACTTTCTGTATAAAATGGGCCTCTAGATCATTCTTTTTCATTTTCTAAGATTTTCTAATATTTCAGTCGACAGTACGAACTCTGTTTCTGAGTGACCTCTATTGTTTATATAATTTCTCTCAATCTGTGATAGCTATTCAAGATTGGCCTTTTGGGTTGTGTTCTAGACACAATAAGGAACATCTCCATAAAAAATCATGCATTTAAAACATTCCTAACCCCTCGTTTCAAATTCCAAAAGATCATGCTACTGTTCTGTCCACTATTCACAGCAAGTACATTTCAACTTTCATTCTTTGATTTGATGCTCATATGCATTCCAAATTAGTTCATATCTTAGTAAGTAGTCCATACTACATTTGTACACATCCCATGTTAATTTCATTCATTCATTCATACACATTTTAGACTTCTAAGTCATTCTAGAAATCCATGTACACAAAAACACACTACAACCTTTGCACATTTTAGATACATACATTGCATTCATGCAAGATTTGGGGTTTTTGTAACTCTTAATCTAAGGAGATTATAAGGAATGAACTCGATCACTCGTTCATGCTTCCCCTTGGTCTATACATCCTTTCTCATCCGTCCCGGGGATTGAGAGGTCTTCTTTTATCAAAGAATAACATGCATCATTCTAGCCTTGCTAAGCATATTTTGATTTCTTTGTTTATTTGTTTCAATAACAATTCATGTCCCCCTTTAGATTAGGAAGTCTTGATTATTTGATACATGATTAGACGATCTTTCCTAGGTTTATTTGTGTGATCTTTCACTTTACATTGCATGATATTTGGCTTAGATCTTATGAATGATATCTTATCTTTTGATCTTCCAATTTAAAGTTTCCTTATGTGATGTAATATACTACAATAGTATTAATTGTCGAACCAAACATAGTATAAGATGATTATTTGGATGCTAATTGAGGCCCGTCAAAAGACGGGGCGAGTTGAGGGTGTTTTAGTCGCGACAAAGGCTCCTTCCTCTCTCGTACCAAAACCCCGAACCAAGTTCTTTGGTTATGAAGGGCCGGTGCCCTTATCCGCTTGGGTGAGTCAAAATTAGGTTTCTTGGTTCCTTAAAGACCAAGTGGCGACTCTGTATCTGTTTTCAACAGACCTATTTTTCTTTCTTTGATTCAAATCAATTTCAAAACAATCTCAAACAAGAGAGAAGTGGCCCGATTCCGCGTGTCCACACTATCCTCCTTAGAGGGATTCGAAAATCTACTTCTCTGAGCAGATACTTACTCGCTAGAGAACTCACCACTTACACGCATACACCCGGCCGGTATTACTGGTAGTGTCACCCATCTTTGTCGGCTCACCAGGCCCACCGGTGATCTGCTAGTGAGAAGCGCTTAGACACACATGTGGACGTAGGTCATCTCATTAACGGGGCCGAACCACACACAAACTTTTCTTTGCTGTCTTCTTGCATAAAACTTGCTTACTAATTTTTGGCATCATCAGTTTGGCGCCGTCTGTGGGAACCGACACAGTTTCCTTATCAACAAAAATCTTTGACTGATCAACATGCCGCCGAAGAAGGGCAAGAAGACCGCCAATTCAGCCGGTCAGGAAGACCTGCAGATCGAGCCTCGGGCAACCTCCATGACCACCGAACATGTTACAGCGGCGCTGGAACAGCTCTTGGAAGGTCAGATCCGGACGCAACAGCAAATAGAGGCGCTTATGGCCCAGCACGAAAAGGCGGTTGGGGACCATGAGAAAAGCCCTTCGTTGGAGAAGCGGCCTGAAAAGAGCGCTCCCGGCCAAGGGCCCGTTCGGACGCGCGGAAAAACCCGATCTGCTCCAATGTCCCAACCAGATCGCAAACGTTATCCGGAGGGAGAACGTAGCCATGCTACTAAGCGATCGCAGAGAGGACCTCGGTACATTCCTCGTCGAGCACGCCGAGTGGAGGATGCCAGGATCCTCATTGAGCGGAGACGAGCTGCGAGGGGAGAAGCGCCCGGACGTAAAGCCCGGGAGTCGGTCAACGATCCACCCGTCCTGAGCCGGGGGGATCTTAGGCATAGACTATCCCGGACCCACAGCCGAGTGTTATCCCCGAGGTCGACGCGCTTTGAAGATGAGGCCTCGTCATCCGACCCTACCTACCACTCGGACACAGAAAGGAGGACCAGGCACACTGACGTCAAAGCCCAGGTTGAGGAGTTGTAGCAGCAGATTAAGAGGCTGAACTACAAATCCGGCCACGACCTCACAAATACAGAAACGGAGTCGCCCTATACTACCCGGGTGACGCAATTTCCAATTCTGCGGAAGTTCAAACCCCCTCACCTCAGCTCATATGACGGCAAGGGGAGTCCGGTGGACCACATCCGCACTTATAAGGCGCAGATGGCTCTGGTCACTACGATAGATGAGCTGCTGTGTCTAGCCTTCCCTAGTACTCTCAAGGGATCAGCCGCACAGTGGTTCCATGCCCTGAAGCCCCGGACGGTTGACAACTTCAAAGCCCTCAGCAAACTCTTCATCAGCCAGTTTGTCGGGATGCTAGACCGATCCCAACCAGATACCCAGCTGCTAGCCGTCAAGCAGCAAAAGGGTGAATCTCTAAGGGGGTATGTGGATCGTTTCAACCAGCAGAGGCTCCTGATCCGCAACCTCAACGAGACGGCCGCAATCATGGCCTTCTGCTCAGGAGTTCAACACACCAAGGTGGCCACGTCTTTTCATCGATATCGACCGGCAACCCTGGTGGAACTCTCGGAAAGAGTTGGGAAGTATATAGATACCGAAGAGTTTTTGAAGGCAAAACGCGCCAGCCAGGCGGGAGATGAATCCCCAAAAGCCAAGCGCAAGCGCGAGGGATCAGAGAAGGGTCCGGGAAAGAAGCCAAAGCAAGATCAAAGGAATGCTAGAGATCAGCCCCTAACGGCTTTCACACCCCTTTCCCGACCTATACATGAGGTGATGGTCGCCGCAGAGGCACAGAGGCTGCTTCCGCAGCCAGCTAAACTCAGGGCCCCACCCGGTAAGAGAAACCGGGAGAAGTTTTGCCGTTATCACAGGGATCACGGCCATGAAACGAAGGATTGCTTCAAGTTAAAGATAGCAATCGAGAAGTTGATCGAGCAGGGGCATCTTGCCGAGTTTGTCGCAACGGACAGACGGCCCCGACTGGAAGCCCAAGCTCCCGATCAGCCCCCTCCACCACTCGGCCACATTAATGTGATCTCCGGAGGAACATCTGGCGGAGGTGATTCTCAATCGGCGCGGAAGAGGCATGCCCGAGCATCCCAAGCGGATGTATGGCAGGTCCAATCCACCGGCTCCTCACCAACCAATGTTCTGACGTTCTCGTCCGACGATTCACAGGGCCTCCACTGCCCCCATGATGACCCGCTAGTAGTAACGCTTTCTATAGCTAACTATATGGTCCAGAGGGTACTGGTTGACACAGGCAGCTCGTCCGACATAATGTTTGCAGCGGCATTCGACCAACTCGGGATCTCCCGGGATCGGCTCTGGCCGGTTGCTACCCCCCTGGTCGGATTCAACGGCTCCAGCACTCAACCGCTCGGTACGATCGAGCTCCCAATTCTCATGGGGACCTACCCGCAGCAGGTTTCCATACTGACTAATTTCGTGATAGTGGAGGCTCCCTCGGCCTACAACGTCATCCTCGGAAGACCGACCCTTAACAGGGCCCGAGCAGTTGTCTCTACATACAGCTTAACCGTAAAGTTCCCAACTGCCCAGGGACCCGGATGCTTGCGAGGAGACCAGACCACCGCTCGGAGTTGCTATGTTAGCTCGTTGCGCCGGGGGGCAGTCACCGAAGCACTGAACATCCAAGAAATGGACCCCCGGGACCAGAGGGATGTGATAGGGCCTATGGAAGAATTGGAGCAGGTTGTGCTAGATCCAGAACACCCAGACTGCATGATCAACATAGGCGCACTGCTGGAGACCGCCTTGAAAGAAAAGTTAATCCAGTTCCTGAGGCAAAATCGAGATGTTTTTGCCTGGAGTCATGAGGACATGCCCGGGATTGATCCCCGGGTAATGTCCCATCATCTTAACGTTAGCCCGGACTGTCGCCCGGTGAAGCAGAAACGAAGGGGCATGGCCTCCGAGAGACAAGCGGCAGTAAGCGAGGAGGTCGAGAAGCTCCTGAAGGCTAACTCCATCCGGGAGGTCCACTACCCTGATTGGCTGGCCAATGTTGTCCTGGTCAAGAAGAGCAATGGCAAGTGGAAGATGTGTGTGGACTTTACCGACCTCAACAAGGCCTGCCCCAAGGACTGTTATCCGTTGCCTAGGATAGACCTCCTTGTGGACTCGACGGCAGGCCACTCACTCCTCTCGTTCATGGACGCCTACTCGGGGTATAACCAGATCAGCATGTACCCCGGGGATGAAGAGAAGACGGCGTTCATCACCGACCAAGCCACGTACTGTTATAGAGTTATGCCCTTCGGCCTCAAGAATGTCGGGGCTACATACCAGCGCCTGGTTAACTTCATGTTCAGAGACCTCATCGGAAAGTCCATGGAAGTGTACGTCGACGATCTCCTGGTCAAAAGCCGGGATGAACCCGATCACCTTGAGCATCTGGCCGGGGCCTTCAGCATTTTGAGAAAATTCAGGATGAGGTTGAACCCGGCCAAATGCACCTTTGGGGTCTCGTCCGGGAAATTCCTCGGTCATCTAGTCAGCAGACGGGGAATCGAAGCAAACCCCGACAAGATCCGAGCGATCATCAACATACGGTCACCTAAATCAACAAAAGAAGTTCAGAGCTTAGCCGGGCGGGTGGCCGCATTGAACAGATTTGTGTCCAGAGCAACTGATCGGTGCCTGCCGTTCTTCAAAATTCTCCGCAAAGCTTTTCAATGGTCGGAGGAGTGCGAGGAAGCATTCCAGGAACTCAAGAAATACCTGGCCTCTCCTCCTCTGTTGTCGACACCTATAACCGGAGAGGAACTGTTCCTGTACCTGGTAGTATCACCATCGGCGGTTAGCTCGGCACTTATTCGGGAAGAGCACGGGATACAATTCCCGGTATACTACACCAGCCGAGCGCTGCAAGGTGTAGAAAGCCGATATTCCCGCATCGAGAAATTGGCCTTCGCCCTCATTACCTCAGCCCGAAGGCTTCGACCGTACTTCCAGGCCCATGCCATTGTAGTACTGACCGATCAGCCTCTCTGCAAAATTCTCTCTCGGCCAGACACATCCGGAAGGCTCGTCAAGTGGGCTTTGGAACTGGAAGAGTTTGAGGTGACTTATCGACCCCGGACGGCCATCAAGGGACAAGCCGTCGCGGATTTTCTGGTCGAGTTTACGTATCCAGAGGATCCGGTCGAGGAGCCTGAGCCTCCGGTATTACCGCCCAGATTGCTCGCCGGCATCCCCACTTGGATATTACATGTCGATGGCTCCTCGAACCAGCAAGGAAGTGGAGCCGGAATCATCTTGACTACCCCCGATGGCATCCAGCTCGAATATGCTTTAAGGTTTGGGTTTCGTGCCTCCAACAACGAGGCCAAGTACGAAGCCCTCTTGGTCGGGTTACAGCTGGCCGTCTCAATGAGTGCACAGCAGGTCCAGGGCTACAGCGACTCCCAGCTCGTGGTCAATCAAGTAAACCACGAATACGAAGCACGGGAAGATAGCATGGTCGCCTACTTGGCCCTCGTCCGGGCAGTTTCCAATCAGCTCCGAGGATTCTCCATCAATCGGATACCTAGAGAGGATTCTCTAACCATGGCCCAGGATTCGCAGGAGTACATTCGAAGGTGTGATAAGTGCCAACGATACTCTCCCATGATGAACTAACCGGGAGAACTCCAGACCCAGGTACATAGTCCTTGGCCATTCGCCCAATGGGGGATCGACATTGTTGGTCCCTTACCAATGGGAAAAGGGCAGGTTAAGTTTGCTGTGATAGCCGTTGACAACTTCACCAAGTGGGCGGAGGCCGAGCCCCTAACAACGATAATCGAGCGCAAAATGGAACATTTTGTGGAGAGAAATATCCTTAGCAGGTTCGGTATTCCACGAATCCTGATCAGCGACAATGGAAGACAATTTGATACACCCATCTTTAGACAGTCCTGCTCGGGCTATGGGATACTGAATCGTTACTCTTCTCCTGAGCATCCACAAGCTAGTGGTCAGGCCGAGGTGACCAACCGCACGATCCTGCAGTCGATCAAGACGAGGCTTGAGAATGCCAAAGGCCTGTGGGCTGAGGAACTACCAGCCCTCCTGTGGGCCTACCGCACCACACCCCGGGCGGCTACTGGCGAAACCCCATTTTCTTTAACCTATGGTTTCGAGGCGGTGGTCTCCACAGAGCTCGGGCTGCCATCACACCGGGTGTCTACCTTTAGTGACCAAGACAATGGAGAAGCCCTCAGGACGGAACTAGACCTGGTCAAAGAAAGAAGAGACCAGGCCTATCTCAGGGTGGCAGCTTACAAGCAAAGGGTCTTGAGGTATTATAACAGCAAGGTGAAGCATCGTAGCTTTCAGGTCGGGGACCTTGTCCTTAAGGCAGTGAACCAGTCTACCCGAGTTCCAAGCCATGGGAAGTTGGGAGCAAACTGGGAAGGACCGTATATCGTGACTCGGGTCAACCGACCCAGAACCTACTGGCTGCAGAACATGGACGGACACGATCTCAGTCATCCCTGGAACGTGCAACACCTCCGCAAGTATTATCAGTAGCATCTGACTACGGGTATCTAGTACCATATGACAAGCTCTTTTCATGTAGCCCTGATCGGGCAACTATTACAGATTGGTTTTTTCTAAATAAAATGGATAAAGTTTGTTTCGAGCATTTACACCGTGCAAAGCAAAAAGACCTCGGGCCTAACCCCGAGGCATCAAAAAGACCTCGGGCCGAACCCCGAGGCATCAAAAAGACCTCGGGCCTAACCCCGAGGCACTCAAAAAGACCTCGGGCCTAACCCCGAGGCCCTTAAAAAGACCTCGGGCTCCGAACCCAGGCGCTAAAGGACCCTGCAACCACCCATGTTCCAGGTCGGTTTCCTATGGTCGCCCCTCTGTAGGCCCCCGCCTTCGCAAAAAAGTCGGGGACAAAAGGGTACTAGACCTAAAAATAGGAAATTAACTAAGTTTAGCCTAGGTCCAGCCGACGACGGGGTCAAGCCCCTAGGTAGCCGACGATGGCAAGCTTCAAAGGACCCTGCAACCACCCATGTTCCAGGTCGGTTTCCTATGGTCGCCCCTCTGTATGCCCTTGGCTTCGCAAAAAAGTCGGGGACAAAAGGGTACTAGACCTAAAAACAGGAAATTAACTAAGTTTAGCCTAGGTCCAGCCGACGACGGGGTCAAGACCCTAGGTGGCCGACGATGGCAAGCTTCAAAGGACCCTACAACCACCCATGTTCCAGGTCGGTTTCCTATGGTCGCCCCTCTGTATGCTCCCGCCTTTGCAAGAAAGTCGGGGACAAAAGGGTACTAGACCTACAAACAGGAAATTAACTAAGTTTAGCCTAGGTCTAGCCGACGACGGGGTCAAGCCCCTAGGTGGCCGACGATGGCAAGCTTCAAAGGACCCTACAACCACCCATGTTCCAGGTCGGTTCACTACGGCTACTTATTCCCGCACTCCCATACTCCCGCCTTAGCAAAATGCTTGGGGGGCAGGGGATAAAGGGAATTAAGGCTAAAACAGGGAACTGCATCGTTTGACTAGGTGTTCTGTGGGCCACGGTCCTAAAGCATTTGCTAAGGCAGATGTTAGGTTGGCCAAAGCCATACGGATACTAGCACAAGTTAAAGCACGGTACAACAAAACTAATGGAAGGATGACCTCAGGGGCCTTTTCATTAATTAAAACAGATGTACAAAGCTTGGGGGGCAGTTGTAGTGGCCTCCCCAAAAATACAAAAAGAACTACAATGAAAGCAAGCAATAAAATAAAAACAAGGAGAGGAAACCGGGGAGTCAGTCTTCCACATTGACCACATCCTCGGTCTCCCCGGCCTGCTCCCTTGGCACGACAAGTCCTTCGTCCCCCATGTCCCCGCCCGGGGCGAGTTTTGTGGCTTCAGCAATGGCCACAGGGCCTTCTCCAACCGCAGGTGCATCACCAGCTATGGGATCTTCACCGACATCCCAGTAATCCGAGTCAATCCCCTCGTAGGCCGAAAGGACCCATTCGGGGTGATCCCGGGCTACCCGCCGCTTCAGATCATCATAGCCTTGGAAGAAGCCGTCATCAAACTCGCCCTCCAAGTCTCCTGCAGCTGGTGTCTCGATCGCCGTCTTTGCCCGGGCTTCAGCTGCCGCGGTGAGGGCCCGAGAAGCCTCCAGTTCGGCCAAAGCCGCTGCCAGGTCTGCCTGTGCCGCACCCAAGCTCAAGGCCAATGACTTTGTCTTGCTTGTCTCCACGGCTAGGGCGGCTTTAGCTACTTGCAGCTCTTTCCGCTCCTTTGAAAGGGCGGCTTCAGCAGCGCCGACTTTCTCGGTCAGAGGGGACAGGACGGACTCGGATCCCGCGGCCATGCAGCCAACCTATGTCAAGAGGATGAAAGTCAGTTAGGCAAGTAAAAAGGGGAGCAGGCCAATGTTTGAAGAGGGACAGAATACTTACCCGATGGGATATGCTATACAGCCACCCTTGAAAGCCTTGAGGAGATAGCCCGGTGCATGCTTCCACCTGGCTTGGGACAAGGACGGATTTCAGCCTTTCCCGGACCTCATCAGGCCCGCCCAGGGGCAGACCCGACGGAATATCAGCCCTGGGCGTGGGCTCGTCAATAGCCGGCCTAGGGGGAGCCGACGTCCCCACAGGGTCGGGACGGTTAGTCGTCCCATGGCGAATACGCCTGAGCGGGCGCTCACCGCCCAGGGCCTCAGCAACTGGCCTCTTTCCTTGGGCAATTGCCGCCCGAGCGGCAGTAGTGGCGGCGATGGCAGCTTGTCTCTCCCACAGCTGGTCCAAATTGCGCTTGGGGGCCATTTCTGCAGAAACCAAGGTCGCACGGTCAGAAGTACAAGGAAAAAATGCAAGGTTAACGCATATTGTAGCCAGAATGCTCACCAGGAATGATGGGCGAGAAGCTGGGGGCTGGAACGGGTTCCTCAGGGGAATAGGTCTCAACAAAGTCCCCTGTTCGGGATAATACGTTCCAAACACTAGTGGGCAACTCAGCTAGCTTCCAGATCCTGGCCTGGCACCGTTCGGAGATTTCGGGAGGTTCTGTCGAGCCAGCTGTGCACAGAGAAATGAAGTCAGTTAGCAAACCATTGCGTCTCTAAAAACCAAAAGAACGGACGAACGCGGAAGGGTGGCCTTACTCCTCAACTCCCCAGCCCAGGATGTCCTCAGCTGGGTCCCTGGGGCCATGTCACAAAGGCGAAGGGTGGACACTTGGAAGAACTTGCCCTTCCACCCCTTGTTGTTGCTAGGGCATCTGTCGATAATTTTCCTGCCCGGACGGGCAGAAAATGAGAAAAACCCCACTTCCCGGTGCACAGGGAATGGTGGATGGGCCCAAAGGAACTCGTGGAGGGTGAGCTCGTACCCGAACACCTGAGGCCACAACGATATACACCCCATCAAGAACCTCCACCCGTTGGGAGCCAATTGCCCGGGAACGATATCGAGATAAATCAGGACATCCCGGGCAACGCGGTGGAGGGGTAGTCGGAGGCCCCCCATCATGGCGTCCTCAAACAGGGTGACGAACCCAGGCTGATAAAGGTGCGCGTCGCCGGGGTTCACGGCTAGGGCGCAACCGCCAGGAAGAGAGTACCTCTCTCTGATCCGGAGAAGGTCTTGGGAGTGTAGAGTAGAAAAGGTGGACTCACAGGCAAACACTACACGATCAGACACTCTGGGCAACTCGTCGCCCGAACCCCTCGAGACGGAGGCAACAGGGGCCTCCTGGGTAGACTCACTGTCGGACAGACGAACGGGAATCCTGGCTCCGCTTTGATAATCGCTCAGGGACTCAGAAAGCCGGTCCCGACGGGGACCAGGGGATTCTAATTGATACTGGTCACTCTCTGATCTCGATGCGGAATTGAAGCCGGAGTGCTCCATCTCTGGCACTCCGACGGAAAGGAACGGGCGCAAACTACGACCTGCGTATGGATCGGGAACCCCAAGCCTGATATACAGGGGGGTCAGAGTCACTAACATGAATGGTAATGAGTAGACACTCCTCAGCACCAAGTAACACTCTCCCAAGACAGCGCAAGGAACACCTGCCCGGTTCAGATGAGTTAAAGTTCCACCCGACTCAAAGAACGCACAAAATCTAAGGAGAAAGAAATCCCACTCCCGTTCGAACCTCACCAGATTCGTTCTCTCCAGCCTCACTCCGAAGTGAAAAAGGGACGGGGGGAAGGAGAAAGAAAGCATAAAGTAGAAGATAAGGATGCAAGAAATGAGGCAACTACTCCTTATATAAAGACCATAAATGGCCACGATCAGAGCGGATCCAGCGGTCCAGGAGATTTCCCGCCCAAACTGTTGCTTCGGTCACGTGAGGAGTCGCCTCAAAAGGCGCGCGCATTAATTGCGTGACGCGACGGTTTAGTCGGCCCGCAATTGGTTCGGTTACGATCACATTACCCTTGTCAAGTTCTAACTCGACTAATGGTTGGTTGGTGTAAAGCGGCGGTGATCCGAGCCCGGGTTGCCGCGACTCGGGCACATTCATACACCGGCCGGGCATTAGCTGCCCAGTGTGGCGCAGAGTCAGTCAACAGTTGAAGAAGCATATTGAAATGTAAAACATGGCCTCAAGGACCTTTTTATTACTATAAAGGGTGATCTGTACAGAGATTGGAGGCATTTATAATAGCCTCTCTTAACAAAAAGAGAAAAAAGGAAAAAAATTTATATGTATCAAGGCCTTCAAGTCCCTTTGTCCTTCAGAGCCTTGACCTCCTCCTCCAAGGCTGCCACCTCGGCCACCAGCCCCTCTACGGTGAGCTCCAGGGCATGGAAGTCCACCCCTCGCAAGGCAGAATCCATCTGCAGCTCGTCGCCCATCTTTTCCACCTCCTGGAGACGACCCTCCAGGTTAGCGAGGGAAAGGCCAGTCCAAGAGCTAGGCACGACCGGGGGGTCCACCCTACTTTTCTTCGATGGAGGTGGAAACCCCTCACCAACTTCTTTTTTTTCCCTTCCTGGATGGTCCAAGTGGCGGGCTTGCGTCCTCAGATGAGGCAGAATCACTACTGGTGGACAGAGTTATCGGCCCCTCGGATGGGCCTGCCCTGCCGACGGCACGTGGGCCGATAGCCATAGAACGGGTATAGCGGCGCGACCCAGAAGCCGCAGGGGCAGGAGCCGCAGAGGAAGGACCGGCGCCCGCACCATCCGCAGGTCCCCCGACCAGAGCAGAAAACGACAGGCCGGCCTCGATGGCTCGGTCAATCGCCTCCGTTTCCTCAGCAGTGGGGGCGACGCTGCGGAGGGCGGCAAAAGTTTGTTTGCAGAGGTTGGGATCAAAAGTTGTCGGAGGGCAGATAGCAGCATCCTCCAGCCAGTTGCCGGCAACCAATACCCAAGGATACCGCCGCCAGTTCTTGTTCGGGAAGTCCAAACCTTGGACAAGGTCCCTCCCTTCGGTCCTGGGGCGGAAGTAAGGACCCCCGTGGTCGATGCCCAGGATGTAGCACCTGACGACGTCGACGGGACGAAGGAGCAACATAAGCCGCTCGTTCATCGCTGATATTCCCCAAAGGAGGCGGGCGACATTCGGGCGGCACTCGGAGAGTGGAATACACAACCCCTGAAGCAGGTCGCAGAAAGAGACCGGGAGGGGGAAGCGTAATCCCACAATAAGCAGCAAGTAGCTACTGATGAGGACGAAGGGGATGGTTACTTCCTCCCCCTCAATATACGGGCGGACCACAACGTCGTCCGGAATTTGGCAGTCCTCTCGGAAGGCCCTAAGCCCTTCATCAGACGATAGATCAATATGAGAAGCCATTCGATAGGAATGAAAGCTTGAAGAACAAGAATAGCGGAGAAGAAGGAGCTCGGAGTGTTTGCTTGGGCGATTCAGTTGATAGATTGCAGTGAGAAACAGATTGAACAAGATGCTCCTTATATAAGTGTTGCGAACGGTTAGGATCAAATTTGATCGGATGGCTGATATGCTCTCCCGCCGAAACTGTCGTTTCGGGCACGTGGGGCGTCGTCTCAAAAAGCGTGAGCATTGAATGCACGACGTGATGGTTCGGTTGCCACCTGGACGATTCGGTTACTTCTAAACTGACAACTTTGGATCCGAACCAGACCAGCATCTAGTGGACACGTGGCGCTGAGATCCCAGTCCTACCGAGCCACCGCTTGGTTGATATACCAACGAGTCGTTGCAAACCGACCCGGTTTCGATGGGGGTCCCAGTCCTTTCCCGGTCGGTATCTGGAAAACATCCATAATTTCCAAATTTCATATGGCAAGGCGTCATCTCAACTTTGAAAATGGGGGGCAGCTGATACATCCGGAAATATTCTGTAACTGTCCCACCACCACGTGGTCAGCGGATAGCCCGGTTACTCCGGAGTGAGAGCATGGAGCCCACACTTCCGAGGTATTCGGCTATGACCGTCCGGGATACTCGGCAGCTCGGGAACGAGGCGCAGTGACTCCCCGGTAGGTGCGGAGTATATGGCATCTCTCATAGTTGCCTTATACAGCCATGACTCTATCAAGAAAGAATCAGTGGTTGCCTAAACCAATTAGGAAACTCTCCTAACATTGTACAAATCTATTGCGATTAGATTAGGCTTCCTAATCTGATAAACTTACCATGTAAGCGTGGACTCTTGTATCTATAAAAGAGCCCACCTATCCTCCTTAGAGGGATCCGAAAATCTACTTCTCTGAGCAGATACTTACTCGCTAGAGAACTCACCACTTACACGCATACACCCGGCCGGTATTACTGGTAGTGTCACCCATCTTTGTCGGCTCACCAGGCCCGCCGGTGATCTGCTAGTGAGAAGCGCTTAGACGCACACGTGGACGTAGGTCATCTCATTAACGGGGCCGAACCACACACAAACTTTTCTTTGCTGTCTTCTTGCATAAAACTTGCTTACCAATTTTCGGCATCATCACTAACTATTACATATCAGAGTCTCGAATCAAATATAAGGCAGCGGAAGTACAAATGCCAAGGCAACATATGCCTGACTACAAAAAAAGATTCTAAAACGGTAAAGACAATTAGCTACAATTCTAGTCTAGTCTTCAGTTGGCATAAAGGTAGTCCTCGGCGTAGTAGTCTTCTTCGGTCTGACCTCCGTCGGGGAAATCCTCCACAGGCACTCCGTCACCGGCATAGTAGTCCTATCCTACAGGCCCTTCACCTGTATAGTCATAACCAGGGTGCGCTGGAACGTAGAAATGTCCAGCGGCATAAACGCCATCAGCTTAATGAAAGCTGAGTGAGTTAGATACTAACAGGGTATCAACTATTGAAGTTATTACAAGTTATAAGCCGTAGACAAGTTAGAGTTCTGTGAGGGTAACTTCTTTACATCAAACCGATTATCCGATTACTAATATCTTACTCATTTTAAGACCGATAACACGTCTAGATAGGGGAACAGACTCGACAGTAGTTCAACTCTATAACACACCATTGCTCATCCACCGCTTTTAAGAACATATGCACAGTTCACCGCATGTCATGGATACCACGTTAGTCCATCCCCCGCTTTTAAGAACATATGCACAGTTCACCGCATGTCAGGGATATAACGCTTTAAACAACAGTACATCATTCTATGCCACGTCTTAGCGACGTCTACCAGTGATCACGGTCCACCGCATGTCATAGACACCTTCATCTGTCTACCGCTTTTAAGAACATATGATTAGATCATCTGGCTATCTTAGGGCAAATGGTCCGGTTCACCGCAAGTCATAGACACCTTCGTCTGTCTACCGCTTTTAAGAACATATGATCGACCAAAGCCCGCCCACGCAAGGTTCCCGAATCTTAGCAAACCTACTTAAGTTCAACTCTATTTCCGACACATGACAATCCCAATGTGGCCCAACTACTCTGAATGAAATGAACGTCAACTCCAAAGGATTCACGACTATTCCGTTATCTAACGTTATAAACATTATCCATTAATCTTGTTATTACTATGATCCTACGCCGCATTAACTCGTTATCATGTCTGTATTACAATAATAGAGCATGCTGGGAAATACTGAACAGTTAAATAAACAACTAAACAGTTATTATAAGAAAACAGTATTCTGAAACTTCCAATCGATTGGCATAGAGGTCAATCAATTGGTATAAAAGTGGCATCAATCGATTGGAAGAAGGTTCAATCGATTGGTATAAAAGTGGCATCAATCGATTGATAAAAGATTCAATCGATTGGATCACAATCCATGTCAATCGATTGCATAAAGTGTCAATCGATTGGAACATGAAAGATGTCAATCGATTGGTAAGAGTACCAATCGATTGATACTTCGTCTTCTTCACAGTGAAGACTGCCCAGCAACATATAAACGGGAATACATGGTTTCTTCTCCATTTCTTCATTCAAGCATGTTCTAACACCAATATAAAGCTACCAAGTGAGTTTAAAACTCACCTTAGATGTTAAGGGCGTGTTTGGGAATGTGTTTTGAAGCTTTGGAAGCTCCAATGGTGGTCTCCATCTCTTTCCTCTGCTGTGTCTCTCCTCTGTCTTCTTCTTTCTTCTTCTTCTTCTTTCTCTGGTCTTCTTCTCTTCTCTCAATCCATCTCTGTGTGTGTGTGAGTGTATGAATATATGTATATATGTGTGTATATATATATATGAGTGTTTATATATACATAACACACACAAACACTCCCTCTCACTCTCTCTGATTTTTCTAAAAAGAAAAACGCAGGAAAATGGCTCATATATATAGGGAGAGAGTGTTCACGTGGACAAACCCCAGCCAGAGCAAAAGAATCTGCCCAGCTGCCTCCAATCGATTGGTATAAGCAATCGATTGGATAAAGTGTCAATCGATTGAAATAAGCAATCGATTGGTATACTTGCCAATCGATTGGTACCCAAAATAAGGCAATCGATTGGAAAACTTATTAATCGATTGGTATCCAAATTATACCAAGGGTAAGGCCAAGCTCATACAAGTATAAAAACATACAAGGTCTAGTTTATATAATCACTTTACAAAAATACAGGGTATTACATTTTCATAATCATTAGACTTGTGTGTTTCAGTACTGTCTAGGAATCTCAGGTCAATGGTACTTTCCTATGTAGTCATCACAAACACCTAATAGAAGTCAGATCTTAAAGCCTTGTGTATCACTCACACAAGTGGTTAGAAAATTAGATTGGACAAACCGAACCCGTTTGGCTCTGGCAAGCCCGCACACAAAACTACAGCAAACAATGACCAAATGTCCTCCAAAAAAAAATGTATAAAAGAATTGTAATTGGTACCCAAAAAATGTCAAGGGACCTTAGCTAAAATGCCAAGAAATTTGAATTTTTAATTATACTACCTCATTTTAAGGAATTTTTTTACCAAAAAATCCATATAATAAAAAAAATCTAAATTAAAGAATGAAAACGAAAATGGAAAAGAACACGAGAGTTGGAAAAGATATCTATGATGCCATTGGATCCGTAGATTGAATTGATTAGACACAGTCTCACACACTCATTTAGCTCATAACTCATAGCTACAAGAAGGGTAATACTTGGGGCACAACCAAAGCCACAACCTTTTTTGCACAACCTCCATTTTGTGTCTATCTCTCTCCTAGTGGGCACTGTGGGGTCACTGGCACTGTGGGACCCATCAAGAGAGAGATAGACATAAAATGAAGGTTGTGCAAAAAAGGTTGTGGCTTTGGTTGTGCCCCAAGTATTACTCCTACAAGAAAGGAAGAAGTCCTATCATATTCCCTTTCCCTTTCGGGTTCGGGAATAGGAAGCAATACTCATCAGAAATTTCTCTACTGCACGAAGTGGTTTTGGACGTGCGCACATGAGAGAGTGGAAGCGTCCACTTATATAAGTTACCATGTGAAAATGGAGCTTAAATGCCAGTAGAGCACCTAATAGAAGTCAGATCTTAAAGCCTTGTGTATCACTCACACAAGTAGTTAGAAAATTAGTTTGGACACACCGAACCCGTTTGGCTCTGGCAAGCCCGCACACAAAACTACAGCAAACAATGACCAAATGTCCTCCAAAAAAAATGTATAAAAGAATTGTAATTGGTACCCAAAAAATGGCAAGGGACCTTAGCTAAAATGCCAAGAAATTTGAATTTTTAATTATACTACCTCATTTTAAGGAATTTTTTTACCAAAAAATCCATATAATAAAAAAAAATCTAAATTAAAGAATGAAAACGAAAATGGAAAAGAACACGAGAGTTGGAAAAGATATCTATGATGCCATTGGATCCGTAGATTGAATTGATAAGACACAGTCTCACACACTCATTTAGCTCATAACTCATAGCTACAAGAAAGGAAGAAGTCCTATCATATTCCCTTTCCCTTTCGGGTTCGGGAATAGGATGCAATACTCATCAGAAATTTTTCTACTGCACGGAGTGGTTTTGCACATGCGCACATGAGAGAGTGGAAGCATCCACTTATATAAGTTACCATGTGAAAATGGAGCTTAAATGCCAGTAGAGGTGTACACGAGCTGAGCCGTTCAAAAAGGCATGTGGTTCGGCTCGATAACAGCTCGACTTGGCTCGGCTCGGTTCATATAATAAACGAGCTAAGCTCGAGCTTGAATACAAAGCTCGTTTAATACAGGAGCTAAGATTAAGCACACATGGGCTCGGCTCGATAAGGCTCAAGAACAATTCGATTAAGACTCGTATAGTATGCTTGTGAAAAATCTCTTTAATAAGTTTGATAAGGGCTTGTTTAATTATATATATATGATAATTATAAAGTATAATATATATGTATAATGCAAAATATTTAAAATTGAAAGAATATTATATACATATATGATAATTATAAAAATATAATATATGTATAATACAAAAGTATTTAAATTGAAATAATATTGACATATTATAATATGTAAAGTCTTAAATTCACGTGCCAAATAAATTGTTTCGGTAAATATATATATATATATATATATACATATATGCCAACTATCAAGCATTAAGCTTAGTACGTGGTTAGCAACTTGAACTTGTTATTGGGGGTGTACACGAGTTGACCCGCTCAACAAGGGCTCACGGCTCGGCTCGATAACAGCTTAACTCGGCTCAACTCGATAATAAACGAACCAAGCTCAAGCTTGAGCATGATGCCAATTAACTCTTAAAACTCAGCGCGAGTACATCCTGAATGCTAGTATGCCACTCAATTTTTTGATAAAATGATGTAATTTCATGAGAAAGATTGTAACCTATGATAAAATATTATAACAATCATCACAAAAAATTATAATAAAATATTTTTTTTTGTGATCACATGACCAAAACTTGCAGCCACCATGTCTAAAAAAAAGAACTTATCTCAATATTGTAACCATCATGCGAAAAACCCATAACTATCGTGACAAAAAATTAAAACCACTGAAAAAACCACTCTAATTTTTATCCAAGGGTCGAGGTTTGTTTACTCCCAAAAATGCTTTATCTAATGGCCGAGCTCCCCGTCTATGCTGCACGCATCGCCATAGTAGAGTTTCCATATTCAAAGGCTCGTTCACAAAGTGAGTGGATAAAATTGCATTTAATGTTTTTGAGCACGTGTCTAAAGGCTGTTTGGTGAAGCTTAAAGCAGTTTTTGGCCACAAATAAATTGTCCATACTTTTTGGCTAATCATAAATTTGCTCACTTTTTCATGCAATTTTATTATGGTTTGTCAAAGATTTATAATTAGCTGGCAAAATTTTATATAGAAATTTAGGCAAAAGTTTTTAGAAGTAACTGTTAAAAGTTTAAAGTCGAATTTGTTTCTTAATTTGTTATAAAGTTTCAAAAGGTAAAATTTTACTTAATATTTTTGTACGATGAAATAAAATTTATGTAATATTGATGTACAGAGGAGTTTACCCTAATAAAAAATTTATATCTATTCTATTATATAAAGGGAGAAGAGCAACTCCAACCACATTACTCATTCAATTTCTAACTATTTTGGGAAACCAAAGTGCATTTTTGGAGCTCCAATAGATTCTTTAAATAGTTCTCCACTTTGGGGAATCCATTTTTGGTTCTCCACATTTGAGGAGAGAGTGTGAATATGGGTAATTACCCATAAGTAATATAATGAAAAATAATACATATCATATTCATTTAAGGAGAGAGAGTACATTAAAATTTTCAACTTTTGTATAAAAAAATTAATATAATAATTCAAACCTCCCTATAATGGAGAACATGGTTGGAGTTGGAGGCTTAAAACTGATTAGCTAAAATAACTTTTTAGCTATTTTGGCTAAAAATTAGAGAATTTTTAGGTAATGTGATTGGAGATGCTCTGAGGGGTACCATAAATTTTTTTTTTTCCTATCATCAATAATTACAAAAAAATTATTAAATTTTTTTTTCTAATAAATATATATAATTGACTAAAATGTCACAAAAATATTATTGAAAAATTACTTTTAACTTGTCCTAAAATCTCTCCACGCACAAAATGAGTTGGCCCCTACTAGTTATCTTTAACTCTAAAACAAAATAACATACTCCTTCCGTCCAATTTTATATGTACCTTTTCTTTTTTGGGATGTCTCAAAATTAGTGTCCACTTTCTTAAATTAGTATACAAATTTTACTTAGTTTTTCAAATTACCCTTCTTTGCGATCAACACTAAAACAAATCTAAAAAAAATGTAATGATTATGAATAATTGTGAAAAATATATATAAATTATTTTTGTCCCCTTAAATAATTTGATTCCCCAAAAGTGATACTCCCTCCGTCCCATTTTATGTCTCCATCTTTCCTTTTTGAGATATCCCAAAATTGATGTCCACTTTCTTAAATTAATATGCAAATTTTGCTTAGTTTTCCAAGCTACCCTTCCTTGCAATCAACACCAAAATAAAATAAAAAAAGAAAATGCAATGATTATATGGACAATTATGAAAAATCGGTGTAAATTCTTTTTATCCCATTAAATAATTAAATTCCTCAAAATGAACACATAAAATGGAACAGAAGTAGTACATCAAATAGAACGGATGGGATGGAGTATTAAGTCACCCCACTTTATAAAATCACCAAACCGCCCCCAAAGAGACATCAATTGAAACAAGTTAATGACTTGGCAGCTCTTTAACTGAGGACTCTATCGCCGTTTTTCCACGGATTCGTTGACTGTTCTCAAAATCAAATTGAATAATCTAAATTGGATCATCCACGTGTCAAAATAAAAAACCATCCCTTACCTCACCGCTGAGGTAAGCGCATCCCATAACTCCACCTATATATATATGTATCGCTCCATCCGGAACTTTACTTGAGCAATATACACTACTCTCTCTCTCTCACTTACTTTCTCTCTCTAAACTTCTCTCCTCGTTGAGATCTACTCTATAAAACAGGTAGCTGGATCATGGCGAAATCGCATGATATTGAGCACCCAGTGAAGGCCTTGGGATGGGCCGCGCTTGAACCATCAGCTCCTCTCACTCCCTTCAAATTCTCCAGAAGGTATTTTTCTCTCTCTTTCATCAATTATGTTCCTATTGAATATATACTCCCTTCGTTTCATATTAGAAGTCTCTTTTCGTAATTCTAATTTATTATGGAGACAATTTTCATTTTGTTGAGATTTTTAACTTTTTAATATTGTTTTTTTGAAAATCAAAATTGTAGTCCCATATTAAAAAAAAAAAAAAAGAAAAAAAAGAAGAAGAGTTGGATATAATAAAGGACAAATTTAGAAGTGTGTATCAAAGTAATTAAACTTTTTAAAGAGAATTTTTAGAATAGGACATCAAAAAATAGACTTTTAATATAGGAGAGAGTAATAATTACATGTATGTGTTTGTATGTAACTATGTAAAAATTTGGTGGTTGAGTAATGCTATGCTTCTCAAATTCTGCAATTCAAATAGTCATTAAGTAGTGATAGAACTAACTCAGCATACTCAAATCTAATCATATGATTAATGCTATGCTTACCAAATATTACATACCAAATGGTTGTCAAAACGAGAGTACCACTTCAATAAGGTTGTGATTACCTCAACAACCTCTAATCAAAATTACTCAGTAAATAGACAAAGTGCAAGTTTATCACATGTGTTTTAACAACCAGAACCCACTGCAATATGTGTTTGACAAAAGTGCAAGTCTATAATCAGGACCCACTGCAATATGTGTTTTGACAATAATTTGATTGGAGAATGTCGGTGGTCCCATCATTATTGGGAGTGGTCCGGCTGCTTTGAGAACTATATTTTGGATACAAAGTTTGAGTTAATGGAATTTACAGTGGATGATCATTTAATTGGTAAAATTTGGGGAAGAAGTTAGGAATCTTTCTCTTTTTTTTTTTTACCCCCCCAACATTTATTTAATTCTCTGATGATGTTAACTGCAGGGAAACTTCGGATGAAGATGTGAGGTTCAAGGTGATGTATTGTGGTATTTGTCACTCTGATCTTCACAACATTAGGAACGACTTTGGCAAATCCAAGTATCCTCTTGTTCCAGGGTATAATTCTCTCTCCAGATATCTATATTTTACAATTATATATGTACACACATACATACATGTAAATAGGAGATAAAAATGATGTAATGAAATATTCAATGGAAAATTTACTCTCAACTGGATTTTGCATTAAGGCTATATTTGGTTCATAGATTTAGTGTAGGAAAGGGCAAAAAAAAAAAAAAAAGACGTTGAGGTAACACTTTTGTTTGATTGGTTAGTACCGGGGTAGATCTAGAAAATCAATTCGGAGGTTGAGTAGGGCTGCTCCCGGAAATTTTTTTTGGACTTATTTATGCATATTTTTGTCATATTATACATTTTTTATGTACATTTTGGACGTATTTGTTCATATTTTGCACTTATTTAAGCATATTTTGGACATATTTATACATATTTTAGACATTTATACAATTTTTTTGTGTATATTTTAGTTTTCTAGATATATTTTATAATTAACACAAAAATCTGAGCCCCTTAATCCTTCTTGGGTCCACCCCTGTTTAGTACAGATAATGGTGAAAAGAAAATATGGATAAAATAATATTAAATATTTTGAATTTTGTGAGTTACCTCCTTCCCCTTTTCTTGAATTCTTACTACATTTGAAAATCTTAATTTCTAATGTTATTTAAGAGTGGGAATAAAAAAACTAGGGAAATAGTTGTCTTTCTAGGTTTCTTTTCTTGAATCTGCTCTAAATCCACCAAGCAAGCAGAACATATGCATTGTATATTTTAACTCAAGAGAGCTATTGAAATTGGAAGGTTTTATTTTCTTTCCCCTTATAGTTTCTTGTTGGGGGTCTTGCAAGTGTTGGGGAATTAGGCTTAGTTTGGCCCCCATTTTGGTGCTTCTCATTTTTTAAAGCACAATTTCATGTTAATTAATTTGATAATTAGTTTATGAGCTTTGCAATAAAATTGAACTTAGGGCTTTTTTGGGGAGCTTTTAAAAGCTTTAGAATGGAGCTTTTAAAAGCTCAAAGCTCAAGGTTGCTTTTTGGTTTCTTGATATATGTTTGAAGAGTAGTGTGTCACTTGTATAAAATTATGAAACAACTTAGTATTAAATTTCATAAGTTCCTGTTCAAAAGCTACGTTGGGGCCAAACTAAGCCTTAATCTACTACCCTAATAGGGCCATCCATCCTGTTTTAAGAAATCCTGTAAAAGCTTTATATACCCCTTTTCAATTTTTTATTTTTATCTAACAATGTCAATGCTACTACCACTAGTGTCGAATCCGGTAGTTTTAATTGTATTTGGAATAGCCCAGACAAACCCGGGGAAATTAACCCACTTAACCATCTCAAAATTGAATTATCCAATGCAGACATGAGATTGTGGGTGTTGTGACGGAGGTGGGTAGCAAAGTAAAAAAGCTCAAAGTTGGAGACAGAGTCGGTGTGGGTTGCATGGTCGGATCATGTCACTCATGTAACATGTGTGCCGATGATCTTGAAAACTACTGTCCCAAAATGATACTCACCTACAAGGGCACCTACTACGACGGAACGATGACATATGGAGGTTACTCTGATCACATGGTCGCTAAGGAGCATTTCGTGGTGCACATCCCGGAAAATCTGCCTCTTGATGCCGCCGCTCCTCTCCTGTGTGCCGGGATCACAACTTATAGCCCTTTGAAGTATTTTGGACTTGACAAGCCCGGTTTGCATTTGGGCGTGGTGGGTCTAGGTGGGCTCGGTCATGTGGCTGTGAAATTTGCAAAGGCTTTCGGATCTAAGGTGACCGTGATTAGTACGTCGCCTAACAAGAAGAAAGAAGCTATTGAGCAGCTTGGTGCTGATTCGTTTTTGATCAGCCGTGATCAAGAGCAGATGCAGGTATTGATTTTCATATGCTGTTTACAGTAATAATACCGTGTTTGAAAACATATATCAATGTCAATATAAAGAGGGATACAGTTGGAGATAGAAACACAATATAGTGCGAGTTATCTACTATAAACGTTGATGAGTATCGGGTTATATCAACCCCGAACTCCTTCCTTATACAAAACACCATCTCCAACTTACAAGTGGAAGACAGATTTGCTTTTTCGAAAAATATTAGAATACTTGAGATGGTGAGAACGCATCCTATCTTCTAGTAACTTCTTGATCGTGTACTTAGTTCTGATCCTGTATATAGGCTGCTACAGGAACAATGGATGGTATCATTGATACCGTGTCTGCAATTCATCCTATTCTGCCATTGATTGCTCTGTTGAAGTCTCATGGAAAGCTCGTATTGGTGGGTGCACCGAAATCCCTTGAGTTGCCTGTCATGCCTTTGCTTATGGGTAAGCATTTGACATCCTTAACTTCTGTTTTCCCACTTGTGCTTAGTCTTTGTTGGTTTGTTGGTTTACAGATTTAGAGAAGGAAAAAGCACAGGAAAGGAGAACGAGGACGACCTACGCTCCGTTTGTTTTGATGTAAAATATTTTTCAGCATTTTCCGAAAAATATTTTACATCAAAACAAATGGAGAGCTAGTGTTTTCCTGCATGTTTAAATAACATAAGAAATTACAAATTTTAAAATATAATAGGAACTCAAGAAGGAAAGAAGATGTATGTGACTCACAAAATTCAAACATTTGAATACACTTACACCATATATATATATATATTTTTTATATTATTGAACAAAGAAAAGTGTTTTCCTCGGTGTTTTATTTTTATTTCCCGCACTACATCTATGAACCAAACAGAGCCTAATTGTTTGTTTCAGTAGTCTCCTCTCTTTCCGTGAAGTTCAAATACGACATTATAGCGTTTGTAGGTACGTTTTGACGATATATATCTCTAACTGACTTGAAATATGTAATGACAGGGAGGAAGATAGTAGCTGGTAGTACCATCGGAGGAATGAAGGAGACTCAAGAAATGATCGATTTTGCAGCAAAACACAACATAAAACCGGATATTGAGATCATTCCAATGGACTATGTGAACAAAGCCTTGGATCGTCTTGATAAAGCCGATGTTAAGTACCGGTTTGTCATTGATGTTGCCAACTCATTGAAAGTTGCTTAGGATTCTACCCTTTTGGCTCTGCTAAGATTGGTTTTCCTTGAGAATCAGTTTCTCAAATAAAATTGTCTTGAGTGGCTTTAGCCCCCGAGTCCTTTTATTTTTGCATTTTGTTTTCAATTTCTTCAGCATTTTATAGAACGGCAAACTTAGTGGTAAGATGAAGTTCAAGTGAAGTGAATAAAGAAATTTGTTGTCAATTTTACAGATCAAGCATTCATTTTTGGTCTCTTTGATTTCAATGTTTTAGTTTCATATAAATGGTTTTGATATCCATTGATTCATATGAATGCTATGTATTTCTTGCCTCGAATGATGTTTAATTTTTTTTCCCTTCCCTCTTTCAAGTGTGCTCAATTATGATTCAAGAAATGTGTTACAAAAAAAAAAAAAAAAAATTTATCGTGCGTCTACGCATAATATAGTTTTTGAGTGGTGATATAGAATGGCAAAGAGTTCGGAATATCTAGACACCTATTATCCAATAGGATTGAGGTCTAGACACTTATTATCCAATAAAATTGAGGTCCTAGCCGAGTTGGCGTACACCATCTTTTGATAAGCAGTTTAAGAAACTTTGAAAGAACACATAATATGTACCAAACAAGTCATTTTCACCGAGCATAATTGACTTGTTTAAAATATAACACTCACTTTTCACCGAGCATATCATTTAACACACATTGGCCCTAGTCAAGTTTACATGTTGACTTGGGTCAACCATGAGCTGTTCGATTTATTGGTATTTCAAGAGTTATGCTAGATGCACAACACAAATGCACAACCAAATGCACAACCAGCTTAAAATTGTTGGACATCGTGCTGAAAAAACTGTACACCCATTTTTTTTGTCTTTTTGTGTGTACAGACTTTTCAACACGAAGTCCAACAATTTTAAGCAGGTTGTGCATTTGGTTGTGCATATTTTTTTTGACCTACCCATAGGAAAGCCTCTACCAAACTTCAAATAATATATTTAAAGAAAAGTACTAAAATGTTGTTCAATGTTGTAGATCCCAATTAATTTATTGCAAGTGGTTATGTAAATCCCAAAATGTGCTCAAATTCAAATGCTCAATAATCAATTGAATTTTTATAGCAAGTGGTTTTGTAACACACCCCAGGCTCTCTAATCCATTTTAGCTTAAAGAAGAGTATGATAATATGGCACAAAATACTTAAATTCAAGTTATCAACAGCAAGGCTTGTGGTGTTATTTTGTAAGTCAACCAACCTTTTTGTTATTTAACCACTGGAATATCATATGTTTTAAATTGTCTCACTGACACATCATTATATAGTATATACAAAATTTATAAATATAAATTTAAGATCTATAGTATTTTTCTAATTAATAAACACATCGCTAGATATATGGTTTGATTGGTGCCTAAGACGTATAGGTAGTCCTGTTTTTCTTTTAGATTTTTGTGTAAATTCTCACCATTGAGTCACATCATACACGGCAAAATCCATCCTAATTAGTCAATAACAATAAATAAATAATAATAAATAAATAAAAATCGAAAACACACTAATTATTATTACGTACAGTCCAATTTTTCTTGGGTAATATTTGGGACACAACTTTCATACAACTTCCCCAAAAGATGTGTCTATCTCTGTCCTGCAGTGATAGACACATCTTTTGGGGAGGTTGTATGAAAGTTGTATGAAGGTTGTATCCCAAATATTACTCATTTTTCTTTTTCGAATTAAAAAAAATTGTCCATGGATGAACACATTTTCAAGTTTTGAAATTCCATGCAACATATGCATATGGCATGGCAACCAACATGCCTTGCCATTTAGATTAGTAAGCATCCTCAATGTTCAGTTAATTTCGTGCCTTAGGAAACTCAGAAAAATTAAGGAATTACAAAAATATATAAAATAAAATAATAAAAAAAAAACGAAATAGAAATAGAAAAAATGGTCCCTCTCCAGCCATTTTATTAGAAGTTAACTTATCAGAAGAGATAGATTAGAAATAGACCCTTAATTAGACATGTTAATTAGAAATAGGTCATTTCCCCCAATTTAATAAAATTTTAATATCTAAACTATCCTTACTCACATGGCCAGTTATATACATATATATATTCGTGTATCTGTATGGATATATGTATAGATTTGAAGTTAATGACATTAACTGATAATGAGATTATGTTCCCTATTCAAGGGATCTCTTTATCTGCTCACCATTATTTTTTGGTTGAAATTCAAATTATTTAATCCGTTTTTCACAGAGTGAGAATTTCTCGGTCTTTTGTGAGAATTTTTCAGTCTTTACACAATCCGTCTTTTAGGTCCGTTTTTTATGGTCCGCTTAAGATCTGTACTGTATATTCGTGTATCTATATATGGACATATAGATATAGATTTGAAGTTAATGTCATTAACTGATAATGGGATTGTGTTTTTCTTAATTCAAGGGATCTCCTTAATCTGCTCACCATGATCTTTTGGTTGAAATTCAAATTATTTAATATATTTTGTAGACTTGATTCATCTAGTTTGGCTGTCATTATACTACAGATCTAAATCATACATGCGTCTGTGTGTTTTCGTGTTTGTATATATTGTTTGAGCTTTTGGACAAAAAAAAAAACTTGTTCTTTTTGAAAAGGTGATGACTGAGAAATTCTCGTAATAAACTAAGAATTTCTAACCGAATATGATAGAGTTTTGTTTCTGATTTTTATTGATGTTTTGCTGATTTGGGATTTGCATTAACTGATAATGGAATTATGTTCCCTTAATGCAAGGGATCTCCTTAATTTGCTCACCATGATCTTTGGGTTGAAATTCAAATTATTTCATATGTTTTGCAGACTTAAAAACTGAGAAATTCTCACTCTTTTGTGAAATCTCTAATTAAAATACTAAGAAATTCCTTAATCCTGATAAATTTCTCATTAAAATACTAAGAAATTCCCTATTTCTCATTAAAATTTTGAGAAATTTCCACTTTCTTTGTGAAATCCCTGATTAAAATACTGAGAAATTCTCATTCCTTTGTGAAATTTCTGATTCAATAAACTAAGAAATTACGCATAAATAATAGCAATGAATCACACAAATGGATAACAGGTCTATCCAACAAGATGTGAGAAACAGATACTTTACTAAGTAAAATTGCAAAACAATTGTGAAATATCAATGTTATCATATTTTTTCGCTAATTTTTTCTGAGTAATTTCCAGTAATGGGTTTTCTATTGACATGAACTTTCTTAGTTAACTGAACAACGATGAATAACTCCTCAATCAAAAATAAAATATAAAACACTGAGATATTATAAGAAATTTCTAATATGATCAGTATTTTGCAAAAATTCTCATTAAACTACTGAGAAATTCACACGCTTTTGAGAAATTTTTGAGAACTTATGCTCCATTACAACTACTAAGTTTATAATCCATTAAACTACTAAGTACACAAGCCAAACTATCGCATCGAAAAGCAACTTAGGGAGGTTATGCTCCCTTACAACCCCAAGCATATCGGATGGACTAAGCTTGGCATTGACACCACCAATCCTGAAAGCTTGATGCTTGCTCTTGTATTTTTTAACGATACGCACAGTGATATCATTGTGCTTTCGGTATTCAACAAGCCTCTTTGTGATAATAGCTTAAAAAAGGTTCCACCTAAAACCTGTTGTAAAATACATGGTTAGCTCTTTTGTATAAGTTGATAGCCGAAATATATTAAAAATATATATATATTGAGAAACTGTAATTTATTAATAATCTTTTGTGAAATTTCTACATTAAAAGACAGAGAAATTTCCATTATTTTGGGGAATTTCTCATAAAAAACCGATAAATTCCCACTCTTTTGTAAAATCCCTGATTAAAATACTGAGAAATTTTCACTCCATTGTGAAATTTCTGATCCAATAAACTGAGAAATTACGCATAAACAATAACATTAGCTCTAGCAAGGAATCACACAAATGGATAACAAGTCTATCCAACAAGATGTGAGAAAAAGATACTTTACGAAGTAAAATTGCAAAACAATTGTGAAATATCAATGTTATCATGTTTTTTCAGTAATGGATTTTTTGTTGACATGAACTTTCTCAGTTAACTGAACAACGATGAACAATTCCTCAATAAAAAATCGGATATAAAATGATCAATATTTTGCAAAATTTCTCATTAAACTACCGAGAAATTCACACTCTTTTGTGAAATTTTTTATCCGAAAAAAATAAGAAAACTCTAATTATAAGTATTTACCAATTTCTCAGTGATACACCCAAAATTGCCTCTAAGCTCACAGCAAGCAGAGTCCGGCAGCCCCGAACCGACCTCCAATTCACATCGGTCAGGATCAAGCAGTTCTGACTTTGCCTCCAGCACAGAGAAATCAGGAACCCGACGATCTTGATCCGACCTCCTGTCTCCATCGGTCTAGATGAGCCCGACTACAGTGGTACTTGCATGATCACCACGTGAGGCTCCACCGATTGTCAGAGAGCCATACAAAAGACCTCGGGCCTAATCCCGAGGCATCTAAATGTTAGGGATATATACTAAAAGCCATGCTTTATGTAGTTGATTTATTATTCATTTAATAAAATCAGTTAATCCATTTTTTTATGAGAATCTGTGTGGGCAATGTTTGTATTATATTATTTATTTAATATTATGCATGTGTGTCTCTCATTCTATATAGTAGGTGGTTTAGTGTGTAGAGTTCTGCTTACACACGGAAGATCAGGCCATCAGATATTATAGAATGTAAGATTTTGGTTTACAGTCTTAGATGGGATTGGACACACCATCGGTAGGACTGCAGCATGGTGTTGTAGTAGGTTTGTCTTGACTATGGAAAACGGTATAGTTTCAACTCACTATGCTGGTAGACTTTGTGTATTAAACGGGACTGACTTGGGGTAATTATCTTTATACTGACTTATAAGATAATTAATATCTCATGGCTATTATGAGTGCTTATGCTCTAAATCCTAAGTTAATTTGTAGACACGTACATTTGATATTTACACTTTGATCCCTAAAAGGGTGAGATCCTTAAATGGATCAATATCTCATTGGATTGGGTGGCAATATTAATTGTGTTGTGGATATTAATTAATGATGGAATCCATGTCTCAATTTTGGGATTGATGATGTCCCCTTGAGAAAAGCTTATAAGTTTTGATTATGTCAAACCCTGCAGGTGGATTTTGTATCCGACATATCAGATAAGTTAAGCAGAGGATCTCAAGGAATTTTAAGAAATTAATTAAATATGATTGTCAGTAATTATTTTTAATTAATAGATATCTGTAATCTTAACATGGGGAGATAATAAGCATTTAATAACATGGAGCTCGAAATATATTTTTGAGATAAGGGTAGGAGTGCAATTATAATTCTTTAGTGCTATGAATTATAATTTATGGAAATAGGAATCTGATTCAATTCGAATTAGGGTTTCCTAATTCCATAAGGAAGCCTATTCCTTATTGACTTCTTATGGTCCCTATCGTAGCCTATATATATGCTGCTTTGGCTCTCTCTTCAGTTTACGTTTTTCCATCAAGAGTATTATAACTCGGAATAGAAAAGAGAGCGTAAAAAGAGAGAGCAGAAACATAAAGGATTTCAAAGGAGCCCACACTCAGTTCGATATTCTAGCAGCAAAGGAATACGGTAGAAGATTGTGAGCTGTTATCGAGCCCGTGTTCTCGATTCGTCTACTACAGCAATCCGTTTTAGCAGTTTAATGTAACCCTAGTCCCGCCCTTGTAGGGTTATTGTAGTTTTCACGTAATTTTTTTTGCAGTACCAACTTATATGCGCTGTCAATGGATTCTGGGAACACAGTTTCCTAACAGTGGTATCAGAGCAACGTTGACTCTGCGTATGGGTTGGACGCAACCATGTTGTCCAATAAAACAGATCTTATGCGTGTTTTGATGGATGGATAGAACGTAGAACTGTGCTAACCCTTGTTTTGCAGCGTTCTTATTCCACTATTATGGTCGCTGATTTTGTGTGATTGGATCCCACGATGGTTTTATCCGTGGTTAATTTTGCTGTTTTAATATAGCATGTGAACTCCTTTATGGAGGCATAGGATTTGTGTGTATTGGATCACACGCTTGATTGATATGTAGTTAATTTACTGCAAAGAAATAGCATGTGAACTCCTTCATGGAGGCATAGGGTTTGTGTAATATATCTCAAGTAAATCCGTGAAGACAGTTCGTGAAGACAGTTTACAAGCAGTTTCAGAAAGCAATCTGGAGGCACTTTCTGAAGGCTGTTTTAGAAAACAGTTCTGGAAAGCAGTTGCTGATGGTAAATCGGATTTAGCTTCCGGGGGCGCTGCCCCGGAAACCCCGCGGGGGGCGCTGACACCTCGACCCCCGCAAGCTGACCGGGCAGCTCGATCCCTGCGAGCTGACCGGGCAGCTCGACACCCGTTGCGTAGTGGCGACATAGAGCTAATCGGGTTCAATGAAGATTTCTTCACAAGGGTTGCAACTTGACCATAATAGTGGGATTCCTATTTTATTGTGGTTTCCTTATTTATGTGTGATTGAATGATTATTATTGTTTCATGTTTAATGAATAGGACAACATGGATAATTGTTCCTAGACCTATTTCAGATGTCTAGCTGCATATTTAATTTATAGTAATTTAAAATGATGGACAACTACATATGTATTTAGAAATAAAACTAATTCCATAATTTGAAAACATAAGTACTTATTTTCTAAAATCATGAGAATAGAATAAATTTATTATCTACACATGTGGGTTTCACAAGTAAGGATGAATTAATCCTTGTCAAGTATTCCATTATTTTTTATTAATTAAATTAAAAGTTTTTCTAAAAAATTATAACCCTCAAATATTTTTTAAAAATTCTAAGTGGGAGAGGGAATTTATCAAGTATAAATCCCATGGTCTTCATCACTAGTTTGTAGATGATATGATTAATTTTGTGTGATGGCTCTAGTGTCATCCTCCCTATCGGATGTAGTTGATCATGGAATCATCAGTACAAACTTCTTTAAAAGAATGTTTTGGGTGATTATTGGTGTGGGTCACCTCTCCATCAGAGGTGTTCCTCATAGAACTCTTGACCTAGAATTAAGTGATGGTATACACTTAGCTATAAATAATAATATCCTCTCAATCTGAGTCACTGTTATTATTTATAGGACCAAAGCAAGTCAGCAGTTTAATTTTATTAGGCAAAGTACATTGCTTGGATAGTAAAATTAAAAGGCAATTAAATATCTGAACAAATGATGGATAGTATATGGCTTCCCATCGAGTCATACTATTCGCGGTGTATCAGGTTGCTGGCGGATTCCTTTCAAATATGGTAGAGGGAACCAATATTTTCAACTCGAATCCATAATAATTTTTGCCCAAACGTAATTATTTATGTTATGTGATTCTCAAGCTTTTAAATGGGTACTTTCAATCCACTTGCTGTTATACTTAAAGAAAACAAACTTACTGGACCAAACTATATAAACTGGAAAAGGAATTTGGATATTGTGTTAACTGCTGAAGAGTACAAGTTTGTGCTTACTCAAGAATGTCCTGAGCAACCTGGTGAGGGGGCAACCGCTGAGGAAACCCATGCTTACAAGAAATGGGTCAAGGCTGATGAGATGGCGTGGTGTTACATTTTGGTATCCATGTCAAATGTCCTGCAACATCAGCATCAGTCAATGGCCAGCGCCTATGACATGATGGAGAGCCTCCGAGAGATGTTCGGGGATCAAAGTCGTGCTGCTAGGCAGGTTGCCATAAAAGAGTTGATGAACACAACCATGGCTGAGGGGACGCCTATAAGGGATCATGTTCTTAAGATGATATCTCTTCTTAATGAACTAGATATCCTTGAACCTACAATCGACGGGGAAACCCAGGTCGATATCGTACTCCAGTCACTGCCAGAGTCTTTTAAGCAATTCTGCCTCAATTACAACATGAATACATTTAAATATACTTTGGCGGAGCTGCTTAAAGAACTCCAGGCAGCTGAGGGTCTCAACAGAAAGTTAGGGAGTGCTATTGTGTTTGAGAAAGGTTCTGCTTCAAAGCCGAAAGGCAAGAAGAAAATCAAAAAGGCTCAAAAGAAGGTCGCGGGTCCTCCGCCAATCCAAAGGCCACGGGGACAACCGGGAAAGCCTAAAGGCAAATGTTTTGTTTGCAAGCAGCCAGGACACTGGAAGAAGCAATGTCCAGTTTATCTCACCAGACAGAACAATCAAGGTAAATCTCATTTACTAGTTGTTGAATCGTGTTTAGCGGTCCGATCTACCGGTAACTGGTGTGTAGATACGGGAGCCACTGATCATGTATGCAATTCTTTGCAGGGGTTCCAAGGAACCAGGCAGCTCAGTGATGGAGAGATTT
Organism: Hydrangea macrophylla; assembly: GCA_033977485.1. NCBI lineage: Eukaryota > Viridiplantae > Streptophyta > Magnoliopsida > Cornales > Hydrangeaceae > Hydrangea > Hydrangea macrophylla. Next base: position 76,161,399 of record CM066984.1, on the reverse strand, counting down.
ATCTATATATGGGAAATGCTACGAGAGTAGTAGCAGTTGCAGTAGGAGATCTACATCTTAGTTTTGGTAGAGATAGGATTTTAATATTAAGAAATTGCTTTTATGTACCTTCTATTAGAAGGAATTTAGTTTCAGTTTCTAGTTTAGTAAAGAATGGATATTCAGTTCATTTTAATAAAGTAGTAGTTATTAAAGAAAATAAATGTTTTATTTGTTCTGGTCAATTGGTGGATGATCTTTATATTATAAATCATATCTCTCCTATACTGCAACTTAATGAATTGAATAACAGAAATAGTTTGCCATTTAAGAGAAAAGAACCTTCGAGGATGAACCAAACGCATCTTTGGCACTTACGCCTTGGTCATATTAATTTGAAAAGGATTCAAAGACTGGTTCAAAATGGGCCATTAGGCTCATTGGAAGTGGAGGCACTTCCAGTTTGTGAATCCTGCTTGGAAGGTAAAATGACCAAGAGGCCATTCTCGGCCAAGGGCTATAGAGCAAAAGAGCCGTTGGAACTGGTTCACTCTGATTTGTGTGGTCCTATGACTGTCCAAGCAAGAGGGAGATTTGAGTACTTTGTCACTTTCATCGATTATTACTCAAGGTATGGGTACATTTATTTGATGCGGCATAAGTCTGAATGCTTTGAGAAATTCAAAGACTTCAAGGCTGAAACGGAGAAGCGTCTAGGTAAATGTATCAAGACACTATGATCTGATCGTGGTGGAGAGTACCTCTTGGGAGAGTTTAGAGAATACTTATTAGAGAAAGGGATTACATCCCAATTGTCTGCACCCCGTATGCCTCAGCAAAACGGTGTAGCAGAAAGAAGGAACAGGACTCTCATGGATATGGTAAGATCTATGATGAGTTACTCGGATTTACCAATTTTCTTTTGGGGACACGCATTAGAGACAGCTGCATACATTCTAAACTTGGTACCATCTAAGTCAGTACCTACTACTCCCACGGAATTGTGGACTGGGCGAAAGCCTAGTCTGTGGCATGTTCGGATCTGGGGTAGTCCAACACATGTGCTGAAAGGGAACGCAGAAAAGTTGGAATCAAGAACAGATGTATGTTTCTTTGTTGGGTATCTAAGAGGAACTAAAGGTGGTCTGTTTTATAGTCCTAAGGATCAGAAGGTTATTGTTAGCACCAATGCCACATTCTTAGAAGAGGACTATGTTATGGACCACAAGCCCAGAAGCCGTACTGTTCTAGAGGAAATGAGAGGAGAGACACCGACACATACTTCTTCGATACCATCGATACGAGAAGAAACATCACAAGATAGAGTTATCGATATTCCATTACCGCGTCGTAGTGGGAGGATTATCGAAACTCGTGTAGACCCCGAACCAACCATTAACACGCAGGTTCATGAACCAGTACAGCGTGCAGATAATGGTGTATTAGGTTCAGAATCTTCACAACGAAATATCAGTGATACACAGACACAGGTTGTGCCTCGTCGTAGTGGGAGGGTTATTATTCAACCTGACCGGTATATGTTCTTGGGAGAGTCTTATGACCGGGTCCCTGATGAACAAGGTATCGATCCCTGTAACTACAATGAAGCACTCCAAGATAAAGATGTAGATCTTTGGCAAAAGGTATGAAGTCTGAAATAGAGTCCATGTACTCCAATCAAGTCTGGGATCTTGTAGAACCACCCAATGAAATAAAACCCATTGGATGTAAGTGGATCTATAAGAAGAAGAGAGGAGCAGACGGTAAGGTGGAAACCTATAAAGCAAGGCTTGTTGCGAAAGGGTTCACTCAAAAAGAGGGAATCGATTATGAGGAAACCTTTTCACCGGTGGCCATGCTAAAGTCTATCCGGATTCTCTTATCCATTGCTGCACATTTCGATTATGAAATTTGGCAAATGGATGTCAAGACAGCATTTCTAAATGGGAATCTTGACGAGTGCATCTATATAATGCAACCAGACGGGTTCATTGCGAAGGGCCAAGAACACATGTTGTGCAAGCTTAAGAAGTCCATTTATGGACTTAAGCAGGCATCTAGGTCTTGGAATATCCACTTTGATCAAACAATCAAGTCTTTTGGTTTTGATCAATGTGCGGATGAATCTTGTGTGTACAAGAAACATGATGGAAGAGTGGTGGTGTTCTTAGTACTATATTGCTAATCGAAAATGATGTAGGGGTATTATCTTCTGTAAGGGTATGGTTGTCCAGTCAATTTGATATGAAGGACTTGGGAGAAGCCGGTCACATCCTAGGGATCAAGCTTATGCGAGATCGCAAGAATAGGATGTTGGGCTTGTCACAAGGCACTTATATTGACAATATTCTTGCAAGGTTTAGCATGTAAGATTCCAAAAAAGGATTCCTTCCCTTCAGACACGGAATTACTCTATCTAAGGATCAGTGTCCTAAGACACCTGATGAGATAGAGAAGATGAAGGCAGTTCCTTATGCCTCGGCAGTAGAAAGCCTAATGTATGCTATGCTATGTACTAGACCTGACATCTGCTTTGCTGCTGGCTTGGTTAGTAGATATCAATCTAATCCAGGGCAAGAACATTAGACTGCGGTGAAAAATATTCTCAAGTACCTGAAAAGGACTCGAGACTATATGTTAGTTTACCAAGCAGACAGTCTTGTACCCATTGGGTACACAGATTCTGATTTCATGTCAAATAGGGATTCCAGAAAGTCTACCTCAGGATATGTGTTTGCCCTAAGAGGTGGAGCCATTACTTGGAGGAGTATCAAGCAGTCATGTATTGCTGATTCCACTATGGAAGCCGAGTATGTGGCTGCTTCGAAAGCCGCTAAGGAGGCCGTTTGGCTCATAAACTTCCTTATGGATCTAAGAGTAGTACCTGCGGTACAATCGGCTATTACCCTTTATTGCGATAATAGCGGAGCGGTTGCTAACTCAAAGGAACCAAGGGCCCATAAGAAGGGAAAACACATTGAGCGTAAGTATCACCTGATACGAGAGATCGTGCAAAGAGGTGATGTTGAAGTGACCAAGATAGCATCAGCAAATAACCTGGCAGATCCTTTCACCAAGAGCTTACCGGCCAAGACTTTTGACAGTCATGTAGATGGGATAGGAGTGAGGTGTGTCGCATCATGGCTTTGAGTCTAAGTGGGAGATTTTTAGGGATATATACTAAAAGCCAAGCTTTATGTAGTTGATTTATTATTCATTTAATAAAATAAGTTAATCCATTTTTTTATGAGAATCTGTGTGAGCAATGTTTGTATTATATTATTTATTTAATATTATGCATGTGTGTCTCTCATTCTATATAGTAGGTGGTTTGGTGTGTAGAGTTCTGCTTACACACGGAAGATCAGGCCATCAGATATTAAAGAATGTAAGATTTTGGTTTACAGTCTTAGATGGGATTGGACACACCATCGGTAGGACTGCAGCATGGTGTTGTGGTAGGTTTGTCTTGACTATGGAAAACGGTATAGTTTCAACTCACTATGCTGGTACACTTTGTGTATTAAACGGGACTGACTTGGGGTAATAATCTTTATACTGACTTATAAGATAATTAATACCTCATGGCTATTATGAGTGCTTATGCTCTAAATCCTAAGTTAATTTGTAGACACGTACATTTGATATTTACACTTTGATCCCTAAAATGGTGAGATCCTTAAATGGGTCAATATCTCATTGGATTGGGTGGCAATATTAATTGTGTGGTGGATATTAATTAATGATGGAATCCATGTCTCAATTTTGGGATTGATGATGTCCCCTTGAGAAAAGCTTATAAGTTTTGATTATGTCAAACCCTGCAGGTGGATTTTGTATCCGACATATCAGATAAGCTAAGCAGAGGATCTCAAGGAATTTTAAGAAATTAATTAAATATGATTGTCAATAATTATTTTTAATTAATGGATATCTGTAACTTAACATGGGGAGATAATAAGCATTTAATAACATGGAGCTCGAAATATATTTTTGAGATAAGGGTAAGAGTGCAATTATAATTCTTTAGTGGTATGAATTATAATTTATGGAAATAGGAATCTGATTCAGTTCGAATTAGGGTTTCCTAATTCCATAAGGAAGCCTATTCCTTATTGACTTCTTATGGTCCCTATCGTAGCCTATATATATGCTGCTTTGGCTCTCTCTTCAGTTTGCGTTTTTCCATCAAGAGTATTATAACTCGGAATAGAAAAGAGAGCGTAAAAAGAGAGAGCAGAAACATAAAGGATTTCGAAGGAGCCCACACTCAGTTCGATATTCTGGAAGCAAAGGAATACGGTAGAAGATTATGAGCTGTTATCGAGCCCGTGTTCTCGATTCGTCTACTAAAGCAATCCGTTTTAGCAGTTTAAGGTAACCCTAGTTCCGCCCTTGTAGGGTTATTGTAGTTTTCACGTAAATTTTTTTTTTGCAGTACCAACTTATACGCGCTGTCAATGGATTCTGGGAACACAGTTTCCTAACACTAAAGACCTCGGGCCTAACCCCGAGGCACGAAAAAGACCTCGAGCTCCGAACTCAAGCACTAAAAAGACCTCGGACTCCGAACCCAGGAACTAAAGACCTCGGGGTCATGCCCAAGGCACCGGCTTTGCTTAGGTCCAACCGACGATGGGGGCACACCCCCTAGGTGGCTGATGATGGCAAGCTTCAAAAGACCCTGCAACCACCATGTTCCAGGTCGGTTACCTACAGATCATAGCCTCTGTAAGACCCTCGTCTTAGCGAAAGCTTGGGGGGTAAGATGGCGTAGTGAACTAAACAGGTAATCACATCGGGTATTTACAGGCCTCGCGGATAACCAAGTCAAAATCTTGGACAACCCGAGCACCTACAGTACTCAGAGGCATTAACTCCACTTAGGTCCAGACCGACGATAGAGGTGACTAAAATCTCTTAGGTTGGCCGACGATAGAGGAGCAAAAGGACCCTAAAGCAACGTGATTTAGGTCGGCTCCACCAACATGGTCAAGCTCTTCTCCCAACAGTCTTGACGAAAGCTGGCCGGGCGGAAGACAACCATCCTAGGGAGTTAACATAAAAAAAAAAAAAAAAGGAAGGACCCTAGAGCAATACGCTTTAGGTCGGCTTTTCCAACATGGTAAAATCCTTCTACCCACAGCCTTGACGAAGGCTTACGGGCAGAAGATAACCATCCTGGGAGCCAACTCAAGCAAAAAAGACTCTGAAGTAGGCCGAGTCTCAACTCTTGGTCACTTCCCGAGCACTCAAAGACTCCGAATTAGGTCGGGTCTCAACTCCCGGTCAGTTCCCGAGCACTTAAAAGTCCCAATCTAGGCTAGGTCTCAACTCTCAGCCAGTTCCCGAGGATTCACAAGGCTCAGAAGCCCCGAGGCAGCTTCCACAAGCACTCAGACAGCGGCAAGTAACATCAAACTGATTTCCAAACTTGCCCCGATATAGCATCTGGCCAATCTTGGAAATGGGGGGCAGCTGATGGTGTAATTGGCTCTATCTTATGACCGAGCGGTTCAAATCAGCGGCTAGTCCATGCCCCGGGAAAATCATGCACAACTCCTCAGAAGCATCAGCCCGAGCGGTTTAGTCTACTCATCATCCCGAGCGGTTCATTCACGAACCGGCCAGCAGGTTGGGAAAAACACACAGGCACATCCCACCGCGGGAACAGCTCATCCGGGCCCACAGGCGTGATCCCGAGCATTATGGGCATTTTCCTACTCAAGCTAGAAGAATAATGGAAAGTGCACACTGTTTCCTAATTCAATTAGGAAACCCCCACAATTAATGCCAATCTATATCAATAGGATAATATTTCCTTATCCATGTATGAGTAGGTCTCTTACATCTATAAAAGAGACATCTCACCCCCCATTGGGGGGCCTGCCAATCCTTTAGTCTACACAGTACCTCTATAAAATTCACCATTATACGCATACACCCGACCGGTATTACTGGTAGTGCCGCCCCTATTTGTTGGCTCATCAGGCCCGCCGGTGATCTACTAGTGAACGTGCTCAGACACACCCGTGGACGTAGGTACCTTCATTAACAGGGCCGAACCACATACAAAAAATAGTCTCTCACTCTCTCTCTCTCCTAAAATTGCTCTACTTTACTCTGACCAAATTTTGGCATCATCACTCAGTTTGTTGAACAATGATGACTAATGATCCACCATTTCAGCCATAACATCATCATCATCAAATCATCCGTATGTAAGCTCCAAAATCTTCATCATTAGCTCTGTATTCTCCCACTGATCGGTTTGCTTCAATTTTTCACTTTGGAATGAACCCTAAACTTCATAGATTCAGAAAGGAAAGGAGTCAAAGAATGGAAGATCGGATGACTGGAAGGTGGTGACGACGACGACAACGACCAAGATTGGGTGACGATAACGTGGCTGGAAGTGGTGGTGTCGGCAGTGGAGGGGTTGTTGATCTCTCTCTTCCTTCTCCCTTTCCCTCTTCCTCTTTCTCTCTCTCGTTGAAATCTCTATCCATATTGGGTTTTGCATTTTAAAAATAAGATCTTTGATATATATATATAGAGAGAGAGAGAGAGGATAAAATAGGGGTATTTATGTCTTTAGCAATACAAAGGGACTAATTTCTAGATTCAGATATAGGAAAGGCCTATTTCTAGACAAACCTAGGATTAGGGGCTAAATTATACTATTCTGGTTAATTGATTTTTGTGTAATTAAACAACATGAAAGATTTGGACAGTTCTACCCTTAAAACTTGTTACCAATAAGTACCTCCTCTTTTAATTAGACAGTTCTGCCCTTAAAACCATGTACGTAAAATTATAGTGCGTAAGCGTGCATGCAACGGTTTTCTTCGTGAGCCCCAAATATCTTTCTCATTTCCTTATGATTCTTGATGACATTATAGGGTTTTAAATCTTGAAAACAAATCTACTGAGATTCTCCACACTCCTTCCTTTTCTTAGCTAGTAGACGAATTCCACATCTTGCGGAAACGAGCTCGACACGAACAGAGTGATTTGCATAAACTTCCATCACTGCAAGGACCGACCACCATTGGAGGTTATCATCGTTTCGCAAAAGCTGTACTCCGGTTATCTCATTTTAGTAATATGCCCTAAAAGCCAATTATTGGAAGAGTGTTTTAAGAATATTACATTAATTAACAGTCTCATTATTTATTAATGGTTATGAACCATTCAGTTCCATAGCACTTACTTAACCGCTTGTTAGGAAATTATATTTCCTAATAAGAGTGGGCAACATATTAATATCAATTATATTATAAGGGCTATTAATTAAAGGGGTTTATATTGTGTAGTCTAATTGTAAGAAGCCTATGGACTGCTACTGGATATGGGTTTAATGAGTGGATACCAAATACTGATCCTGTTAGGAATAATGGGAACCCTAACATATCAGTATATAAAGACATATAGGTTATGGTCCCCAATATGTCAAATCATTATACTACTTCCTCCTTCATTCCATCAAGAGAAGGAACCCATTAAAGAACTCAAGAGATTTGACTGAGGAAGACATAACTGACCATCATCGTTCTCCTAAGGTTTGCTAATTGCGACAATGGATACAGGTATGTAGTATAATATATTGTACCCTTAATAATCTAACATGATATGATCCTAGGGCTGTGGTTTTACTACTATAGGGTTCAATAGTTTTATAGATTTCAGATCCTACAAGTGGTATCAGAGCCAAATTATCATGTTGATTATTAGGGTTGTTGATATGATATTCATATTGATCGCGATAGATACTGTTTCGACCCTGTTTTTGAACAACATATATTCTGTCATTCGGATTGCTACACATTCATTGGCCAGATATTAAAATTTTGGATGGCACTTGATTTTTTTATTCGGCTGATTCATGGAACTTAATATTAAAATAATATGATTCTAGAACTGAATACAATCCGCCATGGACACAGCTTGATGAGAACCTATCTGGTCCGATGCAGTATTGTCATCATGTCATCATGTTGCTTTCAATCAGACATTGCATCTCATTTTATTGCTGGATGGACATTATCAGTACCGATGCCGTATCACTAAGAATTAATGATGACATTCTTTAATTATCATGACTCAGTATGTGATATATATGGTTCACGAATTTGGGCTTTACAATGGCTTTGCATATTTTATTAATTTAACAATCATCACTAGGTCAGAGATTGGGTAATACTCCATGAATTGGAAGATTGTAGATTTGATATGGTGATTGCTTAAATTAAGTTTATTTATTTATTTATTTTTTTTAGCCATGGACACAACATTTAAATCCATGTTGATTCAGAACATAAATTAAGGTATTTTTATTGTGCTACAGAATATTGGGTAATTCATAACGTGAATTAAATTCTATGGTAGTTTAAGATTTTGGGGTTTATTTTAGGCTCCAATACATATGTCTGATATTTTAAATAAATAAATTGAAATAATATGTTGCCAAAGTAACCTCTAAATTTATTTATTAAACAATGAAATGTCAGCCAACCCTTGACCCCTCTTACTCTCCTCTATTTATATTATGATAATCATGAGCTTAAGGCGTCCAGGTTCACACTGTAACGGTTGGTCGTCGTCATAGACGTTGATTTGCAACATCCTGCTCCATTAAAGACATTTGACTTCTAGCTTTCACCAATCGATTGAACACTTACCAATCGATTGATATAAATGCCAATCAATTAGCTTAGAAAGGTCTCCAATCGAATGCTAAATGATGGCAATCGATTGAAATTTTAATTACAATTTTAAGTCTTCTTTGTTTCTTGAGCTATCTCTTTTCACTTCGTTATTCATTCCAGCTTCAAGACCTGCATTAAAACACAACTAAACACAACAACATACCCAGGACATATATCATTGCGTAAAGAGAAAGGTTAAGACACAAATGCAGGTAAAACTAGAGAAATGGGGCTAAGTTCCACCAATTTTACTCTTTATCGAGCCAATATTTTACAAATATCAGCTCTCATCAGGTGTACACGAGTTGAGCCGTTCAACAAGGGCTTCTAGCTCGGCTCAATAATAGCTCGACTCGACTCGCCTCGACTCGGCTCGGCTCATATAATAACGAGCCAAGCTCGAGCTTGAATATACAAAGCTCGTTTAATACAGGAGCCAAGCTTGAGCACACATGGGCTCAACTCGAGAAGGCTCGCGAACAATTCGATTATGGCTTGTATAGTATGCTTGTAAAAAATCTCTTTAATATGTTTGATAAGAGTTTGTTTAATTATATGTATATGATAATTGTAAAATATAATATATGTATATATATATATATGCGCATAATGCAAAGTATTGAAAATTTAAAGAATATATATATATATGATAATTATAAAAATATAAACATATGTATAATGAAAAGTATTTAAAATTGAAATAATATTGACATATTATAATATGTATAGTTCTAAATTCACGTGTGTAGACACCCCATTTTGTCGGCTATCAAATTTAGGAGACCCATAGCTTGGTGGTTCACAATGATCGTAAAAGACTCAAAAGGACTCCTGGAAGTCAGCTCTATCTCTCAGAATGCTCAGAATGACCAAAATGCCCCTGAAAGCCCGAAAACTCCCAGATTTGGACCAAAAGATCTCGAAACATGCTACGTCGTAAGCAAATTGATAAAATGAGTTTTTAAGTAAAGTCGGATGAAATCGTCAGCTCCCAGAGACCCCCGGAAGTCCCAGAAGTTCCCGGAAAGTCCCTGTTGACCGGTTTGACCAAGGTTTGACCAAGTTTGACCGAAATCGTCCAAATTCACCGGAATCATTCTGGGTCATGTGAAAAGTATTAAAATGAGTTTTAAAAGAAAATCGAGCGAAAACGTCAGCTCCTGGGAGCTCCCAGAGGTTCCCAGAACTTCCCGAGAATCCCAGGTTTGACCAGCTTGACCAGAATTTGACTTTAGAACCGGGGCACCATAACAATTTTCCAATTTTTTTCATAAATACTAGAGGTCAATAGCTTTCCAACGGTATATCGCACATAATTTTTGGATTTAAAACAAGTTTATTATGAATTTTCGAAGGCGAAAAAGGCGGTCAAATCGGCTTTTATCGCAAATACCGTAAAACTTTTCAAAGTGACCTATTCCTGACTTATTTTTTATGTAAATTAGACTCCATTACCTTTCGAACGGTATATCACAACCTCAATTTGGAGTTCGTATGCATTTTCTGTGAATTTTGGACAAAATAGGGCCTTTCGCGAATACCAGAACCTCTGGGGGCCTAAACGTAAATTTTTGGGCATCTGAGGAGCAGTGCCGCCGCGGCACTGGCCCACTGCCGCCGCGACACAGGCCCAGTGCCTCCACGGCACTCAACCCTCGCAGAGTCCATTTTTGTAATTTTTTTGTGGGTCCAATTTGATTAATTGAAAACCAAAACGACGTAGTTTTATGTTCACAGATGTTTGGGACCAATGGGAACACTTCTAAAATCCCAAAACCACCCCAAATTGGCCTATATAAACCCCCCATTGCTCTTCATTTTGGGTGGGCCAAGTGCAAAGCTTGAAAAGTTGTAGAGAAGAAGAGAGATAGAGATAGGTTCAGAAGAAAGAAAGGGAGCTTCTCCCATTGATTTTCCATAAGAAAGTGAGTTTTATTCTTGTTTTCTTCCACTATCCTTCTATATACTTCACATCCCAAACACCCCCAATCACCAATCTTGAGCATTCTCGAGTTAGGAAGCTACTTCCATGTCCAAATGTCAAAATCTATGAGTGAAACACCAAGCTACAAGTCCAAAATCACATTGATTATCATCTATTGATTGCTATTTGCTTGCTTGTTTATATAATGTTCATCTCTTCTCACCTCATTTCTTTTTTATTTTCTTTATTTACTTACTAGTTCATCATCATCTAAGTGATGACATGAAGTTTGAGGTGAGTGAATCCTTATGGATAGTAGCTCTTAACCTCAAAAACATGTTTGATAGATGATGATCATAACTTCAATACCTCCAAGGTATTCTTGAAGTTATGTTCAAAATAAAAATAAGTTTCTCCAACAATCTTGGAGGTTCTTGATGATGAGTTGAATGTTGGCATTTTAAGTGGTTATAATCTTTATTGAGTATTGAAAATATTCTTTCAAAACATCTACTTCAAAACCCCTCATTTTAATCTCAAGAAAGAAAACTCTAGTTTTTCCCAAAACTTTCAAAACAGTGAGTCAAAACAGTGAATAATCCGAGTTCAAAGATTTTCCTAGAACTCAATACTCAACATATGGATGCAAGGCCACTTGGAAAGTCTTCCTAACCCATTGGAGAACACCCACGATTTTTGGTTTGACTTGGAAGTACTTGGAAATGGTCCATTTGGATCCAAACATTCCTTCCAGACATTCTGTTTTTGCTGTCACAGCAGCTAGGTCCACTTCCAACCTCTTTTTAAGAAACCCTTTCCAAATGGGGTGGTCCTAACTTATTTTTCCCTTAAACTTCAATGTCCTAGGAAACTTCTGTATAAAATGGGCTTCTAGATCATTCGTGTTCATTTTCTAAGATTTTCTAACATTTCAGTCGACAGTACAGACTCTATTTCTGAGTGACCTCTGTTGTTTATCTGATTTCTCTCAATCTGTAGTAGTTATTAAAGATTGGCTTTTGGGTTGTGTTCTAGACACAATAAGGAACATCTCCATAAAAAAATCATGCATTGCAAACATTTCTAACCCGTCTTTTCAATTTTCCAAAGATCTAGTTACTGTTCTGTCCACTATTCACAACAAGCACATTTTAACTTTCATTCTTTAATTTGATGCTTATATACATTCCAAATTAGTTCATATCTTAGGAAGCAGTTCATACTACATTGGTACATATCTCATGTTGATTTCATTCATTCATTCATACACATTTTAGACTTCTAAGTCATTTTAGGAATCCATGAACACAAAACACACTACAACCTTGGCACATTCTAGATACATACATTGCATCCAAGCAAAGATTTGGGGTTTTTGTAACTCCTAATCTAAGAAGATTATAAGGAATAATTATGGTCACACGTTCATGCTTCCCCTCGACCTAATTATCCTTTCTCATCCGTCCCGGGGATTGACAGATCTTCTTTTTCTCAAAGAATAACATGCATCATAATAGCTTCCTAAGCATATTTTGATTTCTTTGATCATTTGCTTCAAGAACAATTCATGTCCCCTTTAGATTAGGGAAACTTAATTACTTGATACATGATTAGACGATTTTTCCTAGGTTTATTTGTGTGATCTTTCACTTTACATTGCATGATATTTGACTTAGATCTTATGAATGATATTTTATCTTTAGATCTTCCATTTCAAGTTTCTTATGTGATGTAATATACTATCATAGTATTAATTGTCGAACCATACATAGTATAAGATGATTATTTGGATGCTAATTGATGCCCGTCAAAAGACGGGGCGAGTTGAGGGTGTTTTAGTCGCGACAAAGACTCCTTCCTCTCTCGTACCAAAACCCCGAACCAAGTTCTTTGGTTATGAAGGGCCGGTGCCCTTTATCTATTTGGGTGAGTCAAATTTGGGTTTCTTAGTTCCCTAAAGACCAAGTGGCGACTCTGTATCTGTTTTCAAAAGACCTTCTTTTCTTCAAAACAAACCTCTTGTTTTCTTTCAAATCGATTTCAAAACAAAGGAAAATCAATTCCGAAACCCCAGAAACAGGAAACCCGGGAGTGGACGACGGATTCCGCGTGTCCACAATCTGGCGACTCTGCTGGGGATTTTTATTTTAAAACAAAATAATACAGAGGTTTGATTCATAAGAAGCATCCTTAAAATTATCTTTTTACTGTGTTTGGTTCACCTCATTGCACTTCTGCATTTCCCCTTCGACTGTGTCTGAAACGCGGCGCTGACATTGTTCAGGTCTTGCTGTGCCAGGGCACAAGTCACCGTTGATACTGTACCTTCCAAGGTATATCAAAAAGAGTAAAAACCTCCGTACTGTCTCCCTGACGGTATATTGGAACTCTCGTCAACGGACCCTCTTTGACTAAACCCAGCCTTTGCATATCGATTCCTGTAGAACCTTTCATAGGGCTGTTGATTTATCTTTTCAGATAGGACAATGTGATATAACTGCTATATGCCCTGGCGGGATTACCTGCGCGGTGTAGATGCTTATGTGGCATAGAACAGAACCTCTTTCTTATGATTCCCAAGGCGATCACTCACATGTGATCACATTGAGTTGACTTGCCTAGGCACCATGATAAGGATGTCTGCTCCATGCTCACAAAGATATACACCGCAAACCTTGTTTGTTGGTCCTGAGACATAGGAGTATGAAAACTAGCTAGACAGTATGATCACCATCATAACCAGTTTCTCCCCGAAACTCTGTCCAGATATCCCAGATATAACCATATTAACCAGTCTTTCCCCGAAACTCTGTCCAGATATCCCAGATATAACCATATTAACCAATTTTTACCAGAAACTCTGTCTAAATCTACATGATTTCCTAGATATACTAGTTTCTCCCAGAAACTCTGTCCTATCTTCCCAGATATACTAGTTTCTCCCAGAAACTCTATCCAAATTTCCTAGAAATATCCAAAGTACCTGTTTTCCCAGAAGCTCTGCCCAAATCTCCCAAATTCTCTAAAAATCCCAGCATCTCTGCCCAAATCACCTAGAAATGCCCAGATATACTTGTTTCTCCTAGAAACTCTATCCATGTTTCTCAGAAATACCCAAAATACCAGTTTCTCCTAGAAGCTCAGTCCAAATCAACCAGAAATCCTTATTTCTCCTAGAAACTCAAATGACTTCTAGAAATTTCTCCGAATCTTCCAAATCCATGTTTCCCCCAGAAACTCTATCCAAAATTTCCGAAGTATCCCGGAAATCCCTGTTATCCCTTGGTGATCATACTGGAAAGTAAGGTTAGCACACTCTGTATGGCTAGGACCTTATTTGTTTAACTGCTATCTGTTAGAAGTAGGGGCATCATATAGATTAGGGCTTTTATCCGCATGCTTGTCTCATGTGCATGCACCATTCTCATCAGTCTGCGCACACTATCTCAGTCAGTCTGTACATAAGTCAGTCCATCTTCCTTAACCTCACTGTCATTGTCTCTCTAGTCATCACTATCAGAATCTGATACACTCCTCTCGAATCTATAGGTCATTATAGATTCCCAAAATTAGCCACTAAGATCCCCATCCTGGGTCAGAAGTTCGAACAATCATTTGGTTAGAATCAGTCCGCTGAGAAAATTCAACATGAATCAAGAAACTTTGGAAGCCAAGGTCACTGAATTAATCAATCAACAGTCAGATCGACTGACTCAAGTTCTGAAATTTATGGAAGAGTTCCGACAACTGTAAGAGGCTCCGTCACTCAATTCAGGATCTCTTAGATGATGCGCCGCACCCCAATCTAATCCACCACCTTGGTCTCGACCAACCCTTGACCTATCTGTATAAATGATCCCCTTCACTGAGGACCATGAGTGTTGAACCTGTGCAAGTGAAGTGATGGTGTTTGGGACTCTTGCTAGAAAACAAATGAAGATGCTCTTTAGAAAAAAAAAAAAAAAGAGAAATAAAAAGAATAAGTGAGTCACTGTGACATTCCATTTGAGACCAGATCGAGTCCAGTCGAGTCTGTTGTATGTTTATTCTTGTGGTCGAGTCTGTTTGTCATCGAGTTGTTAATGAGTCTGTAATCCTTCTCTACTGATGGAATGAAGTCTCATTTTGCCTAATCTGATGCGCCTAGTCATAGATGCATGAATCGCTGAACTGAAGTGTCACTTTTCAAATTACCATGGATATTACTGTGCTAAAAATAATTTTTTTTTTACTCAAACAAAAAAATCCTAAAAGGTCAAAGTCAATTTTGCGCTGACACCGATGAAGAGCCGAGAATTGAATAGTCTTACTTTAAGAATTCAAAAGATGCTTTTGCTCAAATCTCGAAAAGACATACTTGGAACTGATTTGGGGCTTGCCCAACATCCTTTTCAACCATTTTAAAGCCTTGGGCCCAACCCAATTGATAGCCATGCGAACCTGTGCGGACTTGGTCCTTGATGGTAGCCAAACATTTTAGTGAGTTTCATCTCCACTTTCAAAAAAAAAAAAAAAAAGCTCGCTAGGTTGAAAACCCGAAAGGGCACCTAGGTAAAAGTTAGAGCTGAAAAAGGTGTTGATTTCCAAGATCTGACCTTAGCCAGTCAAAATGATGGGGAAAATGAAAGAAAAAATTTGGTGATACAGAGAATTGTACACTTCAAGGTACGTCATAAGAACATGCCTAGATCACATTTCAAAAAGCTCAGAAAGACCACAAAAAATTCTGAGAACTGATATGCACATTCTGGAATTCTAAGATTGCGATTGAAAGATCTCACAAGAATCGACTACATTAAAAAGCAAAATTGACTGGCTAGGCGAAAGTGAAAAGGATCAATCCTCAAAACAAAACAAAAAGAAAAAGAAAAAAAAAAGAAAGGGAGATTGAAACTGAATTCTTTTATTCAAAGCTACCACAAGTGGCTCAAGTTTGAACTCCTTTGACGATTGGTTTGAAAAACCCTCATACCTCAAACCCCTTATTTCAAGCCTTACCTTGAACTACGCTCGACCTGATTCCCACTCGGGGATACGTAGGCAACCACATCGGTTCGGTCAACACCATCATAGTCAAACCAATTTCCTTCAAGCCTTGCCTTAAACTACGCTCGACTTGATTCCCACTCGGGGATACGTAGGCAACCACATCGGTTCGGTTGACACCATCATAATCAAACCAATTTCTTTCAAGACCTTGCCTTGAACTACGCTCGACCTGATTCCCACTCGGGGATACGTAGCAACCACATCGGTTCGGTCGCTCCACCCATAAAAGTAGCCCAATTTCTTTCAAGCGTCGGCCCGAACTACGGGGGTACGTAGGCAGACTTTGAAAAAAGAAAAGAAGGATGGCTCGCTAGGTTGAAAATCCGAAAGGACACCTAGGCAAAAGTTAGAGCTGAATCCAAGGTGAGCAATAACAAAAGAGAGAAAAAAAGCTCGCTAGGTCACCTCACTAGTACCTAGGCAAAAGTTATGAGCATTTGAGAGATTAAAGTCACGATCCTTGCCTCAAGCCAGAAATCACCTTCCACCCTAGGGGCAAACTTCGGCTACCCGCCTCGTTTGCCTGACTTTTACTATCTACCCTTCATACAAGGGGCAAACTTCGGTCACCTACCTCGTTTGCCCAAAACCTCCAATGAACCTTCCTCCAAACTAGGGGCAAACTTCGGTCATTTACCTCGTTTGCCTATCGATCCCACTTCATGCCCTTCAAACTAGGGGCAAACTTTGTTTGCCACCCAATCCCTATAAACCTTCAAGTCACAAGCATTGTCTTGAATAGATGGAAATGGAGCATCTTTTATTCCATAAGCTAAGGCACTAATTCAAAGCACATCTTGGGAGAAGCAAAGAAATTGATTAGATCAGTAGGGAGGAATTTTCAAAATAAGATTCACCATCAAAGTGGTGCCACGTTAAGGTGAGAAGTAAACACAAAAGAGAAATGGTACATCATTTATGACAAGAGCACATTAAGTTTTGGCAAGTCGAGCTTGTTTCATTTCAGTGTCGAATACGTCGCCCTCGCGCGTCGGTGTCTGTCAGTTTCTGAGTCTGTCATAGTCTTTTTCAGAAAAAGAGTCTGTCGTAGTCTCAAATGTGTAAGTCAATAGTGGCGAATAATGATTTTTTTCAAATCAAGTTATAAAGAGCATTCTAATGACAATGCAAGCAGGAGTACCAAACACTATTACTGCACCAGTCAAGGCGTTAGCATGAGAAGCGTCCAAACTTAGGGAAAATTTCATCCCTTTCCAAACCGCCAAAAGTTAACCATCATCTTCTAGCAACATAAGTCCATGAGTGGCTGTTGATCTTTCATCTTTCTTCATGCAACATAAGTTCATGAGTGGCTGTTGATGATCTTCTTTCATCTGTCCAACATAAGTCCATGAGTGGCTGTTGATCTTTCATCTTTCTTCATGCAACATAAGTCCATGAGTGGCTGTTGATGATCTTCCTTTCTCCTAGCAACATAAGTCCATGAGTGGCTGTTGATCTTTTGTCTTTCTTCATGCAACATAAGTCCATGAGTGGCTGTTGATGATCTTCCTTTCTCCTAGCAACATAAGTCTATGAGTGGCTGTTGATGATCTTCTTTCATCTGTCCAACATAAGTCCATGAGTGGCCGTTGATGACCTTCTTTCATCCTAAAGCAACATAAGTCCATCACCCTCCTCTTTCAATATCAAAACCTTAACTGCCATAGACCATCCCCGAGAAACCCGCATCATCCCCCGAGGATAAAAGAAGAAAGATACCAGCTCCCGGAGGCCCCGACCGGCCCTCTTAGATTGAGCACCGCAGGATTTGATCAACCGTGAGAGATTCAGAGATGGGTCCTGGTTCCCGATCAAGAAAAGAGATTCCCCGAGAACCCCGCATCATCCCCCGAGGACATAAGCAGAAAGATACTAGCTCCCGGAGGCCCCGACCGGCCCTCTTGGATTGAGCACCGCAAGATTTGATCAACCGTGAGAGATTCAGAGATGGGTCCTGGTTCCCGATCAAGAAAAGAGATTCCCCGAGAACCCCGCATCATCCCCCGAGGACAGAAGCAGAAAGATACCAGCTCCCGGAGGCCCCGACCGGCCCGCAAGATTTGATCAAGAGAAGAAGTTGAAGAGAGATCCCAGAAAGAGTCGCTTCATCCCCAGCAGATTTAGATTAATCCTCAGCGGATTCGAACACCGTCAGTTCAATCATAACGGTCACAGTAGTCCATTGTCGACTCATCATCTCGATTCAAACATCGTCGGTTCATTTATTATCATCGCTCTCATTCAAAATATGCCATGGCTTCTATCAATGGGGCTTCCATATTCATCGCGTGACATCTCAGGATTTCATGATCATCCCTTGACTTCTGTGACCATCTCTTAATTTCCAGGGCTTCCGTGTCCGTCGGTTATTTGCCAAAAGGCGTCTTCGATTATAGTCCTCTGAGACCCCACACCCAATTACGTTCACTTACGAAGCACACTTCCCGTAATTTGAGAAGTTTGCCCCAAAACCCAGAGTCTTTTCAGACCGTGGTCGGCCACTGCATCATAGTCAGAAGCACTAGCACAACACAAGTCCACTCGAAGTGGTACACCCCACAGCACTAGTTCATACTAGGATTAAAACACTAGACATGGTAGGACTCATGACACAATTCATATCACATCCATGCATTGCATATCATCCTCATAGCATAGCATCCGCATGTCTTGTTGTGCATGTATGATTTATTCCTTTGTGCCCTGAACTACGTCCTGGTCTGATTCCCCTTGGGATACGTAGGCAGCTCACGCAGAGCACAACCAGCACTAGCCTCAGCATCATTGCATCTTTTGCAACGCATTTTATCCTAAATCTATAGCCTCCAAAAAGTCTTGTCTCTTTAAAGCTTTGGCACTCGCTTGCGACATGCGTTGCCTCGCAAGTTCATGTCAAAGAGGGGCAAACTGTAGACACCCCATTTTTTCGGCTATCAGATTTAGGAGACCCATAGCTTGGTGGCTCACAATGATCGTAAAAGACTCAAAAGGACTCCTGGAAGTCAGCTCTATCTCTCAGAATGACCAAAATGCCCCTGAAAGCCCGAAAACTCCCAGATTTGGACCAAAAGTTCAAGAAACATGCTACCTCATAAGAAAATTGATAAAATGAGTTTTTAAGTAAAGTCGGATGAAATCGTCAGCTCCCAGAGACCCCCGGAAGTCCCGGAAGTTCCCGAAAAGTCCCTGTTGACCGGTTTGACCAAGGTTTGACCAGGTTAGACCAAGGTTTGACCAAGTTTGACCGAAATCGTCCAAATTCACCGAAATAATTCTGGGTCATGTGAAAAGTATTAAAATGAGTTTTAAAAGAAAATCGAGCGAAAACGTCAGCTCCTGGGAGCTCCCAGAGGTTCCCAGAACTTCCCGAGAATCCTAGGTTTGACCAGCTTGACCAGAATTTGACTTTAGAATCGGGGCACCATAACAATTTTCAAATTTTTTTCATAAATACTAGAGGTCAATAGTTTTCCAACGGTATATCGCACATAATTTTCGGATTTAAAACAAGTTTATTATGAATTTTCGAAGGCAAAAAAGGCGGTCAAATCGGCTTTTATCGCAAATACCGTAAAACTTTTCAAAGTGACCTATTCCCGACTTATTTTTTATGTATATTAGACTCCATTACCTTTTCAACGGTATATCACAACCTCAATTTGGAGTTTGTATGCATTTTCTGTTAATTTTGGACAAAATAGGGCCTTTTAGCGAATACCGGAACCTCTGGGGGCCTAAACGTAAATTTCTGGGCGTCTGAGGAGCAGTGCCGCTGCGGCACTGGCCCACTGCCGCTGTGGTATAGGCCCAGTGCCGTCGCGGCACTCAACCCTCGCAGAGTCCATTTTTGTAATTTTTTTGGGTGTCCAATTTGATTAATTGGAAACCAAAACGACGTAGTTTTATGTTCACAGATGTTTGGGACCAATGGGAACACTTCTAAAATTCCAAAACCACTCCAAATTGGTCTATATAAACCCCCCATTGCTCTTCATTTTGGGGGGGCCAAGTGCAAAGCTTGAAAAGTTGTAGAGAAGAAGAGAGATAGAGATAGGTTTAGAAGAAAGAAAGGGAGCTTCTCCCATTGATTTTCCATAAGAAAGTGAGTTTTATTCTTGTTTTCTTCCATTATCCTTCTATATACTTCACATCCCAAACACCCCCAATCACCAATCTTGAGCATTCTCGAGTTAGGAAGCTACTTCCATGTCCAAATGTCAAAATCTATGAGTGAAACACCAAGCTACAAGTCCAAAATCACATTGATTATCATCTATTGATTGCTATTTGCTTGCTTGTTTATATAATGTTCATCTCTTCTCACCTCATTTCTTTTTTATTTTCTTTATTTACTTACTAGTTCATCATCATCTAAGTGATGACATGAAGTTTGAGGTGAGTGAATCCTTATGGATAGTAGCTCTTAACCTCAAAAACATGTTTGATAGATGATGATCATAACTTCAATACCTCCAAGGTATTCTTGAAGTTATGTTCAAAATAAAAATAAGTTTCTCCAACAATCTTGGAGGTTCTTGATGATGAGTTGAATGTTGGCATTTTAAGTGGTTATAATCTTTATTGAGTATTGAAAATATTCTTTCAAAACATCTACTTCAAAACCCCTCATTTTAATCTCAAGAAAGAAAACTCTAGTTTTTCCCAAAACTTTCAAAACAGTGAGTCAAAACAGTGAATAATCTGAGTTCAAAGATTTTCCTAGAACTCAATACTCAACATATGGATGCAAGGCCACTTGGAAAGTCTTCCTAACCCATTGGAGAACACCCATGATTTTTGGTTTGACTTGGAAGTACTTGGAAATGGTCCATTTGGATCCAAACATTCCTTCCAAACATTCTGTTTTTGCTGTCACAGCAGCTAGGTCCACTTCCAACCTCTTTTTAAGAAACCCTTTCCAAAAGGGGTGGTCCTAACTTATTTTTTCCTTAAACTTCAATGTCCTAGGTAACTTCTGTATAAAATGGGCTTCTAGATCATTCGTGTTCATTTTCTAAGATTTTCTAACATTTCAGTCGACAGTACGGACTATGTTTCTGAGTGACCTCTGTTGTTTATCTGATTTCTCTCAATATGTAGTAGTTATTAAAGATTGGCTTTTTGGGTTGTGTTCTAGACACAATAAGGAACATCTCCATAAAAAAAAATCATGCATTGCAAACATTTCTAACCCCTCGTTTCAATTTTCCAAAGATCTAGTTACTGTTCTGTCCACTATTCACAGCAAGCACATTTTAACTTTCATTCTTTAATTTGATGCTTATATACATTCCAAATTAGTTCATATCTTAGGAAGCAGTTCATACTACATTGGTACATATCTCATGTTGATTTCATTCATTCATTCATACACATTTTAGACTTCTAAGTCATTTTAGGAATCCATGAACACAAAACACACTACAACCTTGGCACATTCTAGATACATACATTGCATCCATGCAAAGATTTGGGGTTTTTGTAACTCCTAATCTAAGAAGATTATAAGGAATAATTATGGTCACACGTTCATGCTTCCCCTCGACCTAATCATCCTTTCTCATCCGTCCCGGGGATTGAGAGATCTTCTTTTTCTCAAAGAATAACATGCATCATAATAGCTTGCTAAGCATATTTTGATTTCTTTGATCATTTGCTTCAAGAACAATTCATGTCCCCTTTAGATTAGGGAAACTTAATTACTTGATACATGATTAGATGATTTTTCCTAGGTTTATTTGTGTGATCTTTCACTTTACATTGCATGATATTTGACTTAGATCTTATGAATGATATTTTATCTTTAGATCTTCCATTTCAAGTTTCTTATGTGATGTAATATACTATCATAGTATTAATTACCGAACCATACCTAGTATAAGATGATTATTTGGATGCTAATTGAGGCTCGTCGAAAGACGGGGCGAGTTGAGGGTGTTTTAGTCGCGACAAATGCTCCTTCCTCTCTCGTACCAAAACCCCGAACCAAGTTCTTTGGTTATGAAGGGTTAGTGCCCTTTATCCATTTGGGTGAGTCAAATTTGGGTTTCTTGGTTCCCTAAAGACCAAGTGGCGACTCTGTATCTGTTTTCAAAAGACCTTCTTTTCTTCAAAACAAACCTCTTGTTTTCTTTCAAATCGATTTCAAAACAAAGGAAAATCAATTCCGAAATCCCGAAAACAGGAAACCCGGGAGTGGACGACGGATTCCGCGTGTCCACAACGTGCCAAGCAATTATTGAGGTATATATATATATTTATATAAAAATGCCACTGTCAAGCATTGAGCTTAGTTCGTGGATTTTGGTTGGCAACTTGAACTTGCTATTAGGGGTGTACACAAGTTGAGCCGCTCAACAAGGGCTCGCCGCTTGGCTCGATAACAGCTAAGCTCGGCTCAGCTCGATAATAAACAAGCCAAGTTCAAGCCTGAACAGGATGCCAACTCTTAAAGCTCCGCTCGAGTACAGCCCTGAATACCAGTATGCCACTCGATTTTCTGATAAAAAGATGTAATTTCATGAGAAAAGTTATAACCTATGATAAAATATTGTAACAATTATGACAAAAATTTGTAATAAAATATACTTTGTAATCATGTGACCAAAATTATAGCCACCATGTCTTAAAAAAAGAACTTATCTCAAATATTGTAACCATCGTGCGAAAAACTTGTAACTATTATGACAAAAAATTAAAGGGTAAGTTTATTGTGAGAAGATTCTCATATGAGAAAGCAGATTTTAACCATTGGATGAGCATCTAGCAATAAATACATCTCCAGATTCCTGTAAATCTTATGGCTAGATGCTCATCTAACGGTTAAAACCCGTCTTCTTATATAAGAAGTTGCTCACTATATCATTGCCCAAAATTAAAACCACTGAAAAAGCCATTCTAATTTTTATCCAAGGGTCGAGGTTTGTTTACTCCCAAAAATGCTTTATCTAATGGTTGAGCTCCCCTGTATACTGCACGCATACCACCACGCGCCATAGTAGAGTAGGGGTGGCCATGGTTCGGGTGAGTCGGGTTTGACCCCCACCCGATCATCCATCCGAACCCCATCGGGTTATGAGTTTAGAATCCGTCATCCATCCATTTAGTCGGGTGAAATCGATCCGTCGGTTTTGAGTTGGTTCGAGTTGGTTTCGGGTGAAACCCGACAAAAAGAATTATCATATTTTCATCAATTTTACACCCTGATAGTGTTGAGTTTATTGTACCCAACTGCAAAGCATAACCCTATTATTCACCGTAGGAAGACATTCAATTTAACTTACTAATAAATAAAAATCCTACATATACTTGACAAGCAAAGAAAAATGAAAAACAATTATACAATCCACCTTCAGATTCATACAACATACAAAAAACAAAATTGAAAATGACTTCCATAGTTCCACCACATATATTGTGTTTTCTAAGTTTTCAATAGGTGGTCGAGTCGGGTCGAGTGATATCGGGTTTAGATTATAAAAACTGACAACCGAACCATAAGCAATCGGGTGTGGCTTGAGAAAACCATGACTCATCCGGCCATCTGCCAAAACCACTCAAATCCCTTCGAGTCGGTCGGGTTGGGTCGGGTTGGTCGGGTCTCGGGTTGGGATGGCCAGCCCTATAGTAGAGTTTCTATATTTCAAAGGCTCATTCACAAAAGTAAGTGGATAAAATTGCATTTACTGTTTTTGAGCAAGTGTCTAAAGGCTGTTTGGCGAAGCTTAAAGCAATTTTTGGCCACAATTAAATTGTCCAAAGTAATTCTTGGCTAATCGTAAATTTACTCACATTTTTATGTAATTCTATTATGGTTTCTCAAAGATTCATAATTAGCTGGCAAAATTTTATATAGAAATGTAGGTAAAAATTTTTAGAAGCAACTATTAAAAGTTTAAAGTCGAATTAGTTTTCTTAATTTGTTACAAAGTCCCGAAAGTTGAAATTTCACCTAATATTTTTATATAATCAAGTGAAATTTTAATATTAATGTACAAAGGAGTTTACCCTAATAAAAAATCTTAATTATCTATAACTCTAAAGCAAAATTACATACTCCATCTGTCCTATTTTATGTGTCTTCTTTTCTTTTTGAGATGTCCAAAAATTGTTGTCCACTTTCTTAAATTAGTATGCAAATTTTACTTAGTTTCACAAACTACCATTCCTTGCAATCAATACCAAACAAAACAAAAAAAGAAGGATAAGTCTATTGTGAGAAGCTTCTCATATGAGAAGGCGGGTTTTAACTGTTGGATGAACATTTAGCAATAAATGCTTCTCCATATTCCTGAGAATCTTATGGCTAGATATTCATCTAACGATTAAAAGTCGTCTTCTCATATGAGAAGCTGCTCACTATAGCATTGCCCAAAAAAAAAGTACAATGATTATGGACAATTGTGAAAAATATGTGTAGATTCTTTTTCTCCTCTTAAATAATTGGATTCCTTAATAGGGACACATAAAATAGGAGTGAGTATTAAATCTTCCCACTTTATAATAACCAAACCGCCCCGATGAGAAATTATTCAGTGAGTCCGTCATGCCAATATCAGCATAATGACGTGGTGTGCCCTTCTCAATCTCAACCTTATATATATCCAATAATTCTAGGGGATCATGCCATGTGCTTATCACTTTATTATTATTATTATTTTTTTAAATAAAAACCTACCCATCATATGTCATAATCACCTAATATTAATGGGCATATAACTCTTTTTATTAGAAAAATTATATCACGTTATAATGCTGACGTGGTGTGACCGACTCATTGAATAACTTCTCGAAAGAGAGATCGATTGAAGCAAGCTAATGACTTGGCAAATCTTTAACCAGAACTACTGAGGACTATGTCCGTTTTTCCATGGATTCGTTGACTGTTCTCAAAATCAAATTTAATAATCAGGATTGTATGATGCACGTGTCATAATCCAAAACCATCCCTTACCTCACCGCTAAGGTAAGCGCATCCCATAACTCCACTATATATCGCTCCATCCGGAACTTTACCTGAGCACCATACACTACTCTCTCTCTCTCTCACTTACTTTCTCTCTCTAAACTTCTCTCCTCGTTGAGATCTACTCTATAAAACAGGTAGGTGGATCATGGCGAAATCGCATGAGACGGAGCACCCAGTGAAGGCCTTGGGATGGGCCGCACTTGAACCATCAGCTCCTCTCACTCCCTTCAAATTCTCCAGAATGTATTATTCTCTCTCTTTCATCAATTATGTTCCTATTGAATACATAATAATTCAAAGATTCTATAAAGAGGGCGTCCTCTTTTTATTAGAGAGGACTTCTGTTTTAACCGTCGGATCGTGTTTAAAAACTGTAAAATGACAAAGCTGCTCTTAATGAAAACACGATTTGACGGTCAAAACAGAGATCCTCTCTTTAATAAAGAGAGGGCGCCCTCTTTAGAGCCTGATTGTATAATAATTACATGTATGTGTTTGTATTCAACTATTTAAAAGTTGGTTGAGTAAAGTATTGCTATGGTTCCTAAATTCTGCAATTCAAACAGTTATAAAGTACTGGGGGGACTATCTCAACATATTCAAATCATGACTAATACTATGCTTACCAAATGTTATATCCCAAATAGTTCTCAAAACGAGGAATCACTTCAATAATGGTGCGATCACTTCAACAATCTTCAGTCAAAACCAAGTAGACGAAGTCTAAGTCTGTCACATGTGTTTTAACAACTAGGATCCTATGTTAGGGTGGTCCCACTTTTCGGCTGCTTTGAGAACTCTATTTTGCATACAAAATTTGAGTTAATGGAATTTACATTATTTAATTGGTAAAATTTGGGGAAGAAGTTAGGAATTTTTCTCATTTTTTCTTTCCCCCCAACTTTCATTTAATTCTCTGATGATGTTAACTGCAGGGAAACTTCGGATGAAGACGTGAGGTTCAAAGTGATGTATTGTGGTATTTGTCACTCTGATCTTCACAACATCAGGAACGACTTTGGCAAATCCAAGTATCCTCTTGTTCCAGGGTATAATTCTCTCTCCTGATATCTATATTTTACAATTATATACATACACCCATACATACATGTAAATAGGAGAGAAAAATGATATAGTGAAATATTCAATGGAAAATTTACTCTCAACTGGATTTAGCATTAAGGCCATACTTGGTTCATAGATATAGATTAAGTGTAGGAAAGGGGAAAAAAACAAAGACGTTGAGGTAAATGATTGGTTAGTATCAGGACGGATCTAGAAAATCAATTCAGGGAGTTGAGTATGGCTGTCCCCGAAAAAGATAATTTTAGACATTTTTATACATATTTTGGACTTATTTATGTATATTTTGGACGTATTTATACCTATTTAAGACATATTTATACATTTTTGTTGTATATTTTGGACCTATTTATGCATATTATTTATTTATTGATTTTGGGAGGGGGTTTGGGCCCCTTGTACCCTTCTTGGGTCCACCCTGATTAGTACGGATAATGGTGAAAAGAAAATATGGATAAAATAAAATTTAATATTTTGAATTTTGTAAGATACTTCCATCTCCTTTTCTTGAATTCCTACTACATTTGAAAATTTTAATTTCTAATGTTGTTTGAGAGTGGGAATAAAAAACTAGGGAAATAGTTGCCTTTTTAGGTTTCTTTTCCTATTTCTTCTCTAAATCCACCAAGCAAACAGAACATATGCATGTATATTTTAACTCGAGAGCTATTGCAATTGGAAGGTTTAATTTTCTTTCCCCTTATAGTGTCTTGTTGGGGGTCTTGCATGTGTTGGGGAATTAATCTAGTACCCTAA
This sequence comes from Hydrangea macrophylla, assembly GCA_033977485.1. NCBI lineage: Eukaryota > Viridiplantae > Streptophyta > Magnoliopsida > Cornales > Hydrangeaceae > Hydrangea > Hydrangea macrophylla. Next base: position 76,134,929 of record CM066984.1, on the reverse strand, counting down.
GAGGGTCGTCCATCATGTTTCAAGAAATCCTGTCAAAAGCATTATATACTCCTTTTCAATTTTTTATTTTTGTCTAACAATAGTCAATGCTACTATCACTAAGTGTCGAAACTGGTAGTTTTAATTGTATTTGGAATATCCCAGACAATCCCGGGGAAATTAACCCCACTTAACCATCTCAAAATTGAATTATCCAATGCAGACACGAGATTGTGGGTGTTGTGACGGAGGTGGGTAGCAAAGTAAAAAAGTTCAAAGTTGGAGACAGAGTCGGTGTGGGTTGCATGGTCGGATCATGTCACTCATGTAACATGTGTGCTGATGATCTTGAAAACTACTGTCCTAAAATGATACTCACCTACAAGGGCACCTACTACGACAGAACAATGACATATGGAGGTTACTCGGATCACATGGTCGCTAAGGAGCATTTCGTGGTTCGCATCCCGGAAAATCTGCCTCTTGATGCCGCCGCTCCTCTCCTGTGTGCCGGGATCACAACTTATAGCCCTTTGAAGTATTTTGGACTTGACAAGCCTGGTTTGCATTTGGAAGTGGTGGGTCTAGGTGGGCTCGGTCATGTAGCCGTGAAATTTGTAAAGGCTTTCGGGTCTAAGGTGACCGTGATTAGTACGTCCCCTAACAAGAAGAAAGAAGCTATTGAGCAGCTTGGTGCTGATTCGTTTTTGATCAGCCGTGATCAAGAGCAGATGCGGGTATTGATTTTCATATGCTGTTTACGCTAATAATACCGTGTTTGGAAATGAGGGATACAGTTGGAGATAGAAACACGATATAGTGAGAGTTATTTGCTATAAAAGTGGATGAATATTGGGTTATATCAACCTCGAACTCACTTCCTTATACACAATACCATCTCCAACTTTTGAGAGGAACACAGATTTGCTGTTTTGAAAAATATATTAGAATGCTTGAGATGGTGAGAACGCATTCTATAAACATCACTTCAAGCACACCCTGTCTTCTAGTAACTTCCCGATTGTGTACTTAGTTCTGATTATGTTGATACTGTGTGTATATAGGCCGCTACAGGGACAATGGATGGTATCATTGATACCGTGTCGGAAATTCATCCTATTCTGCCGTTGATTTCTCTGTTGAAGTCTCATGGAAAGCTCGTATTGGTGGGTGCACCGAAATCACTTGAGTTGCCTGTCATGCCTTTGCTTATGGGTAAGCATTTGACATCCGTAACTTCTCTTTTCCTACTTGTGCTTAGTCTTTGTTGGTTTATAGATTTAGAGAAGGAAAGGAAAACGAGGACGACCTAGTGTTTTCCTGCAGGCTTAAATAACATTAGAAATTATAAATTTTAAAATATGATAGGAACTCATGAAGGAAAGAAGTATGTGACTCACAAAATTCAAACATTTGAATACACTTCTACACCATAAATTTCTTTTTTTCTATTTTGAACAAAGAAAACTGTTTTCCTCTGTGTTTTATTTTTCTTTCTCGCACTACATCTATGAACCAGATAGAGCCTAATTGTTTGTTTCTGTAGTCTTCTCTCTTTCTGTGAAGTTCAAATACGACATTATAGCTTTTGTAGGTACGTTTTGACGTTTTATATCTCTAACTAACTTGAAATATGTAATGACAGGGAGGAAGATAGTAGCTAGTTGTAACATCGGAGGGATGAAGGAGACTCAAGAAATGATCGATTTTGCAGCAAAACACAACATAAAACCGGATATTGAGATCATTCCAATGGACTATGTGAACAAAGCCTTGGATAGTCTTGATAAAGCCGATGTTAAGTATCGGTTTGTCATCGATGTTGCCAACTCATTGAAAGTTGCTTAGAATTCTAGCCTTTTGACTCTGCTAGGATTGGTTTTCCTTGAGAATTAGTTTCTTAAATTACTGGCTTTAGCCTCCGAGTCCTTTTATTTTTGTGTTTTGTTTTCAGTTTCGCCAACATTTTATAGAATGGCAAACTTAGCGGTAAGGTGAATTTCAAGTGAAGGGAATAAAGAAATTAATTCAACCAAAAAAAAAAAGGAATAAAGAAATTAGTTATGTTAATTTTACAGATCAATCATTCATTTTAGGTCTCTTTGATTTCAATGTTATAATTTCATATAAATGGTTTTGATATCCATTGTTTCATATGAATGCTATGTATTTCTTGCCTCGAATGATGTTTATTTTTTTTTCCCTTCCCTCTTTCAAGTATGCTCGATTATAATTCAAGAAATGTGTTACCAAAAAATAAAAATAAAAATCATGCGTAGCCGCATAATATAGTTCCTGAGTGGTGATATAGAATAGCAAAGAGTTTGGAATATCTAGACACCTATTGTCCGATAGGATTGAGGTCTTAGCCGAGTTGGCCGGAGTTTGGAATATCTAGACACCTATTGTCCGATAGGATTGAGGTCCTAGCCGAGTTGGCCGGCACCAGCTTTTGATAAGCAGTATAAGAAATCTTGAAAGAACACATATGATATGTACCAAACAAGTCATTTTCACCGAGTATAATTGACCTGTGTAAAATATAACTCATTTTTCACTGAGCAAAACATTTAACACACATTGGCCATAGTCAAGTTTACATGTTGACTTGGGTCAACCATCTACTGTTTGATTTATTGGCATTTCAATTTTTGACCTACCTATCCTCTACCAAACTTCAAATAGTATACCTAAAGAAAAGTACTCAAGTGGTGTTCAATGTTTTATAGATCCAATTAATTTATTGCAAGTGGTTATGTAAAGCCCAAAGTGTGCTCAAATTCAAATGCTCAATAATCAATTGAATTTTTATAGCAAGTGGTTTTGTAACACACCCCGGGCCTTCTAATCCAATTTAGCTTAAAGAAGAGTATGATAATGTGGCACAAAATACTTAAATTCAAGTTATCGGTAGCAAGGCTTGTGGTCTTATTATGTAAGTCAACCAACCTTTTTGTTATTTAACCATAGTGGAATATCACATTGTTTGCACCCAAAAACCATCAAAGATTTTTTTTATCTCGATTGGGTTGTTGGAATGGGCCTGGAACTGGTCGGCCCAGACTTTGTCTTGGAATGGCTGGCCCAAGACGGCAAATGGTGATTGGTCTCAAGGAAAGACAACGTGTTGCTTGAGTCCGAGAGACATGAGCTACCATCAGGAGAAGCCCGATTGATTGATTTAGTATACATAATGTCAATCGGGCTCATGGGCTCAAGAGGATGCAAAGTCAAGTGTAGAATATAAACTGATGAGTAGCCTGATAGACGATGTGGGTAAGTTGCTGACCAATCGGGCACTGTCATTGAAATAAGTAAACAATAGCGTGTAGGAGCCTGATTGGGAGGCTAAGCATGAATAACAATGATCGAGCATCCGAGAGGCATAAGCTAGCGTCACGGAAGCCCCATGAATGATTAAGAGAGTACACTTAGTGATCGGACGCTGTACTCAAAGAAAGTGAAAGGCTGATTCCATGAGCCTAATTGATTAGGAGCATTCGTAAAACCATCATCGGGCTCATGGGTGTCAAAGAGCATGACAAGTGGAGTCACGCAGGTCCGACGGTATTATAAGTGTGGTCCAGCATGCTGGAGTCCGATTGGTAAGGCATTTCTGTTCGTAGCTATTATGGTGACGTCACCCTGAAATTAAAAAGGCAGAGTCCTTTTTGGAAAGGATCTGACCATATACAGCTGGTGATGATGGTATCCCGAGAATATTGGGATTGATTCAATCAGGATAATGATAAGGAAAGAGTTTGAGCTAGGGAAGGATTCTGCAATCAAAGTGTTACTTGGGGCGCAATTCAAGGAGTCCTTGCCATATTCAGATTGTTACAGGCCGCTATAAAAGTAAAGGTAGGACAACCAAGCAAAGGACTCTGCGTCATCTCGAAAATAGCATACATACACAGCATTAATTTAGAGCATTCAACCTTGCGTTCTTCCTATTTTTTCTACATTCATAACAAATAGGTTTGTTTCTATTAGTCTTTTATTTACTGTGTTCAATCTTTTGAACAATCAGAGCTTGTTCTGATCACGTTCTTTGGTTTCATGTAATTATTTTTCCAAACATTCAATAAAATACCTTCGTATTTTGTTAATCGTTTTGTGATTGTTTTCTAGGCAAACTCTTGCACTAATTGGCTTGTGCGCTTCAGTATTGTTATAGGATTTTTTAGAAGGGTACTTTCCTACTCACCATACACAATCAACCTTTAGAAGTCAGATTTTAAAGCCTTGAGTATCACTCACTCAAGCATATAGGAAATTAGTTTGCACACACCAAACCAGTTTGGCTCTGGCACACTCGCACAAACTACAAGCACACACATGTTTCAAATTGTCTCACTAACACATCATTATATACACAATTTAGAAATACAAATTTAAGATCTATAGTATTTTTCTAATTAATAAACACATCACTAGATATATGGTTTGATTGGTGCCTAAGACGTATAGGTAATCCTATTTTTCTTCAAGGTTTTTGTGTAAATTCTCAGCATTAAGTCATATCATATACACCTAAATCCATCCTAATTAGTCAATAATAATAAATAAATAATAATAAAAATAATAAATAAAAATAAAAACCACCCTAATTATTATTAGGGCAAATTACACTTTAATCTATTAAACTAGACACCTGTTTTTAATTGGGTCCATCAACTATTTTTTTTTTCAATTGGGTCCCTGAACTTCAAAAATTCATTCAATCAGACCCAAATTCTGACACTATTAGCTTAAATTATTTGAAATTGTCACGTACGTTGCGCATAATGCTTACTTGTCTCATGTTACTTGTCAAAATAGAATCTACCCTCTGATTCAGAGTAAGCATTCCCTTGAGAATGTCACCAAGTTGATTACTGAGAACTGCAGTCTTGTTGATAAGTAGTTTATCAACATGTTTGGTAATCATGAATGGTGAATGAGACTCAAGGAATATAAGAAGTAATCATGATTCAGGTTGACATTAACCAGTTATCCAACTACCTGAATATGATTACGAATGCTGATGGTAGAGGGACATTAGTACACCATACAAGTCTAGTTATCGCTTCGGATATGTTCTTTTGCGTTGAAGTTCAGTTATCGTTTTATAGTGGAGTAAATGTTAACTGACCAGTTAGTTAGTTTGCTGATCAAAGAGTTTGATCATAGTAATTAACAAACTGGTTTGAGCCAACAATAAAGAGCATAGGAGGTCCCACTCTTAGCTCTTCTAGAATGCTTGGGAAGGCACATGAGGACCTAGTCAATGTGGGTTCGATCGATCGAAGGTGTCTCGATCGATTGAAGTCTTGGCGGGTTCGATCGATCTAATGTGGTTCGATCGATCGAAGTCTCGATCGATCGATCGAATGCACTTCAATCGCTCAAAAGTTAGGTCGGTTCTGGGAATCTATAAATAGGGCAGTTGCGTCCTGATAAAAAAGTTCATCATTTTGAACGTCAGAAGCTGCAAAAACTATATTAGAGCTCCCAAACCCTCCTTATTCTCTCCATTAGAGATCCCACCATCTCTAGCCTATTCGGGAAGCATTCGTAGGAGACATAAGGGTGAAGACAACCTAGTGGAGGCTGCTGCACCATCTCAGAGAGAGAACATCAGAATTGGGTTCAAGACCTAAGGTATATTTCTTCTCCCTCTTTAGTATACACATCTATGGAATTAACGAGTGGTAAATCCTGGGCTACCAAAAGTTTTTTTTTTTGAAACTTAATCCTTCCGCTGCGCATTTAAAATTAATTTAAACCTGGTTTTTCATCAATTGGTATCAGAGCCACGCTTATTTGGATCTATAGATGCGTTTTGGAACACTAGTTTTGATTTGCATGTGATTTTTGAACTGTTTTCAAAACTGCATCGTCACAGATCTGTTTCTACAGTGTTATAGCAGCAGAATACAAATCTGTGATTGGATGCCTAATGGATTCGATCGATCGAAGTATTTTCGATCGATCGAACATCTTCTGTTCTCAAGTGATCGAACAAGTTTCGATCGATTGAACTTTGGGTTTGTTCGGTCGATTAAATAGGGTTCGATCGATCGAGATCGATTCTCTGTCCAGCTGTTCTTTTCATAGTTTTGAATGTTTTAAAAATTATTTACTTTAATTTTAAATTATTCTGTAAAATTTTCAAACTTTTCTGTGAAATTGAAAGTTCAATCGATTGAACTGTGTTTAATCGAGCGAAGGTTCGATCGATCGAAGTGTGACAGAGAAGTGAAATGCTGTTTTGAGTTCTAATTCAGTGCGTAAAGAGTTTATGCACTGTGTTAATAAATTAGGGGTTCCAATATATATATATATATATGTTATATATGCGTGGATGTGTGTTCGACTAACCTTCTTGCAGCAAGCTTAGTCCGCTATCTCCCATGACACCAAGATCAAAGTTTTAATTTTGTATTAAGATGTTTTGTAATTGGTGGATGATTGTAAATTGTATTTATTGTTGGTTTGGTTTTAAGGCATGTGTAAAGGGCGCTGCGACTTCAATCCTAAGAAAAGGAAAGTCGTACCGGTTTCCCTAGTCTTCTTTATTTTCTTGTTGATAATTTCTATTCTAGATAAATTGTAAGCTTCGTAAAAAGCATAGGAGCTATGTAATTGAACTAGAATATACATGAAGATGGAGGAGCAAGCTGTTGTCCATGAAGATAGAGCTGGAGGCGATCAAACCAAGAGAGGGCCTCTGTATTAGCCGTCGGATCGTGCTTAAAAACTGTGAAATGACAACACTGCCCTATTGAAAACACGATTCGACGGTCAAAACAGAAGTCTTTTCTTTATTAAAACGAGGGCGCCCTCTTAAGAGAATTTTCGTATATATATATACTTCCACTTATTTTCTCCAATAAAATAATTAAGGGTAAATTACACAAACCTCCCCTGAGGTTTGACTTAATTACACGGACCACCCCTCTTGTTTAAAAAATTACACAGACCTCTCTCGAGGTTTATAATTAGGTAACAAAACGCCCCCTCCCCTAATGGTCCGTTAGTTTTTTTTACATTAGCCTCCCCTGAAAATTACAATTAGCCCCCCTAATATTATAAAATTGTCATACTAAAGCCCCATTTCTCTTATATTTTTGTGCTAATTATAAAATCTCTCATCTCTCCTATGTTTTTGGGTTAATTTTTTTAACATTAATTTATATCATCTACACAAAATATACACAAAACATATATAAATAGGTCCAATTTTTTTTTTCCCCCGAACAAACCTCTATCAAGCGCCCCCCCCACCCACCCTGTATTAATTTTCTAGATCCGCCCCTGTCTCTATGCTTAAAAAGTGGACACTTAACCCCCTGTGATTGTGGACTAAAATAGAACTGTTATGATTTCACTCAAAGAGCATTAACCCCAAAATTAACATCATAAAATGAGTTAAGTGTTTATATTTTTAACCAATTTTAGAATTTTTGTCAGTTTTGAGTGAAATCATAACAATTTCATTTTAGTCCACAATCACAGGGGGTTAAGTGACCACTTTTGAAGCATAGGGACAGGGGCGGATCTAGAAAATTAATACATGGGGGGCTTGATAGAGGTTTGTTTGGGGGAAAAATTTTTTTTGGACCTATTTATATGTATTTTGTGTAAATGATATAAATTAATGCTAAAAAAATTAACCAAAAAACATAGGAGGGAGGAGGGATTTTATAATTAGAACAAAAATATAAAAGAAATGGGGCTTAGTATGACAATTTTATAATATTAGGGGGACTAATTGTAATTTTCAGGGGAGGCTAATGCAAAAAAAAACTAACGGACCGTTGTGCATTTCGTTGTGCACTTTTGTTGTGCATCTAGCATTTCCGAATGAAAAAAATGTTTCTTGCTTATGTGGGCTAAGATTCCCCAAAAATGGGACAAATGAACTAATAAGGCATGTGATTAGTTTGGGATATCACGTCACCCTAACATCGGTTGCATCCAAAATTCTTCTTCCTTTCTTGGGGGAAAATTTATTCGGTGGACCCTCATCCTGCCGTTACTTTCACTATAAATATGACTCCGCTCTTATTGTCAAAACCTACCCTCTCTCCCTCTCTCTCACTCTCTGCACTACAATGGCGAACAAGTCACCCGAAGAGCAGCACCCTATCAAGAGCTTTGGATATGCCGCTAAAGACTCCTCTGGAGTTCTCTCTCCCTTCAAATTCTCCAGAAGGTATATATTTATATTTATATATATATATATATATATTTTTTTTTTTGTGTTTGTGTGCTATACATAATATGTACTCCATCTTGACACATTATTATTATTATTATTATTATTATTATTATTATTATTTCACTCAGATCTGTATGTTAGATCAGTTTGAATTTCGTTCTCTGACTGTGTTTTGATCCAGATTTATTATTATTATTTTTTTCTCATGATGATAGATTTCTCAATTTTGTTGACAGTACAGTATATCATGGATCGGTCATGAAACTCTCTCAAGTTCTTGAAGTTCGTCGAGAAAATTCGCATTTAAATTTCGACCATTATCAAAATCAATCGATGAAAATGAGCAAAGTTCAAAGTGTATGATCATGACTCAGTGGATTAATTCTCCTTCTAATTACTGAAATGAGACAAAATATTTACTCATTGTGATGATCATTTTTGAGTAATTTTTATCGGAAAATCTACATTAAAAGGAGATATATACGCAGGAGATTTGTTCAATTTGACGAAATCGATAAGAATTTTGACCTGCGATTTAGTTTTAGTTGAATTTTTATAGTGCGATTAAGGATCGAGTGTGGCGCTTGGGAGTTTTTAGCAAATGCAAAGGGTATATTTTCTATATTTTTGGATGAGATCGCAGTCACTTTAGACATTTTTTGAATTATTATAAGGATGACTCTTGGGAAACAAGATACATAAACCACAATGTGACTATCTCCTAGTGGGGTACACAGTGCGTCGGTAGGTTCCATAGAAGAGAGAGATAAACACATAAAGTTGATGTATTTTTTTTTTTTGGAGTTTCTTATGTGCTCCTGTCGAGCTATCCTTATTATATTATGTATATGTGATTATTTATTTATTCTTTTATTACTTTTATATTTATTTCCTTTTAAAAAATCATACATACAGACAGAAACCATAGTTCATAAGGGGTGACATTGAGTCCTTCATAGCATTTTCTAGATCCATCAATTTCGTGATTGGGCTTGGATTTAGAAAGTTAAATCATATGTTGAATTTATAGGAAAATTACTATATGCATTTGAGTGCATATTCTCTTTGTAAACTACTATATTTTATTTTATATGAAAAGTAAACTACTGTAGTTAAAGAAACCTTTTTATCTGAATTATCCTTCAAAGGTTGGGCTGGGTATTAAGTACTATAATTCTTTAATTTTGAGGCTTGATTGCCCATTACAAATCTAGGACAGGTTAGGCTAAGCTTAGGCCAGCACAGGGACTTGGGCCATGACCCACCAATGATTCAATGAACGACCTAACACTAACATTAACTCAGAAGCACTAACTCAGAAGCACGGACACTTTGGTAACGTGGTACGTGTCTAACACATGGACGTGACACTTCATTCACACTTTTCTTGCAGTGCTGAGGTGCAATTTTTTTTTTTAAGGATTTTCTGTGTAGCCGTGCTAGTGTCTGATCGTATTCGTTTCTTTGTCCGTATTCATCCTTCATTTGACCATTAATTATGCTTCTTGTTCTTTCATTCACTATGTCCCTTGCTTGGACAGCAGAGTTATTTTATTATGCTTTCTTTGGAAGCATTCTTGTTTTATATGAAAGTGATGGTGACTAATGTTGAAATGTTTGTAGGGCAACAGCTGAAGATGATGTGAGATTTAAGGTGCTCTATTGTGGGATCTGCCACACTGACCTTCATTTCATCAAGAATGAATGGGGATTCTCCACTTATCCTCTTGTACCAGGGTAATGCCTTATCCCTAATTTAGAAGAAATTTTCTTTTCTTATCAAAGCTATTATTTGACTCCAGCCATTGATTTCTTATAATCTGTACATGTTAATAATTAGTGCAAGTGTGCAAGTAATGGATGAAATCAAGTTGAAACCTGTAGTGAAACATACATGGTTGATTCAAGTTTTTGAACTCTCGATCAAACGTATGGTAAAGATCTAAATCTAACTTAATGCTTTTGTAATCTCATAAACCTTAATTAGCCTTTTTCATTGCTATTGTTGATTTTCCAGTAAAAAAAATTATGCAGACTATGTTTTTATTCGTAAGACTACTTGATTTTTGATATTAAGCATAGAATAAAATCCCACAAATCACCTATTGGGTTGGGGAAGGATCATCAAAACCTGCTTATAAGCACATTCACTAAAGCTAACTAGAACTCTACTTGTTTCTTAGTGCACCAAAAACCACAAAATGAGCCTTGCATACAAGGGGAAGGTAAAATGTAAAATGCTGCCCTATGCTTGTGCAATGAGTAACTTTTTTATACATGTTAGGATACAACTTATATGAGGGATAAGGGCCTTAGAAGACCGTCTGCCTCTTCCCCTTGATCGGTTTTGATTTGTTGTGATGTGAATTGAGTCTCTTTTTTTCTTAAACCTGATCATAATATGTTATTTTTCATTGAGTTATGGAAAAAAGAAGTTTTTCCTGTCATTGCGTTTATAATTGTTGTAATCTTCCATTACTGAGGATTGACAAAGAACCAGATCACCCTTGCGGTTATGAGAGTGGCAAATGTTCTGTTTATTGTTATTCTTCCAAAATGCATTGTCAAAAGTAATAATAGGGATTGGGAAAATTTTGGATCAGCCTTGAGGTTTCGACTGTCGTAAATATTGTAATCACCAAAATTTCTTTTACATCATGGACATGTAACCAAAGGCAATAACAAAAGCTTTTCCACATTTAATTATAGATTGAGGCATCATTTATAAGCGCATAGAGTTTGAGCTATCTTAGATGCACTCCAAACATTACCATTCAGACACTTCCTAGGAGTGGCTTTAGATGGGGAACCCTTCTTAGCAAGGATGGCTCAATAAAACCGTATTCAAAGCAAGTAGATGACTATTTGCCCTTTGAATTTCCTTTCCCACTCAAAGCCACATGCGAAGGAGAATTTAGTAATTCCTGCATAGAATTTAGATAAATTGGGAAATAGAAAAAATGAAAATTAGTGGGAAAGGATAAAATAATTTCATTGTTGTGTTGATGTATTGATTAGATAGGAGTTCAGCTCATCGAGCTATATAACATGTCGTCAATTCTTTCCCCATACCCAAAGGATGGATTGATACGCTTGACTTTGGACAAATAATGAAGATCATACATGTCAAGAACAATTCAACTGGTATATAAGAGAGGCATAAAAGGAAAAAGAAAAAGAAAAATTTCAGCTTTTATGTCAATTGAAAACATAATGTATTATGTATGATATCCTTATCCTTGGCAACTCGGCCTGTGGATGGTTCAAAACACCAGAAAGTGTACCTTAAGTCATAAAATCAATTTGTTGAGTTGAGCAGGCACGAGATTGTTGGCACCGTGACAGAGGTGGGGAAAAAGGTAAAAAATTTCAAAGTCGGAGACAAAGTGGGAGTCGGGTGTCTGGTTGGTTCGTGCGGGTCTTGTGAGGGGTGTTCGGAAAGTCTTGAGAACTACTGTCCCAAAATGATACTAACCTATGCCAACGTATACCACGATGGATCCATCACATACGGAGGCTACGCTAATGACATGGTGGTCAGTGAGCGCTTTGCAGTTCGCTTCCCGGAGAACTTGCCACTCGCTGGTGGTGCTCCACTGCTTTGTGCTGGAGTCACTGTCTATAGTCCCTTGAAATACTATGGTGTTGACAAACCGGGTATGCACTTGGGAGTGGTAGGCCTTGGTGGACTTGGTCATGTGGCCGTAAAATTTGCGAAGGCTTTTGGGATGAAGGTGACAGTGATCAGTACCTCTGCTAGCAAGAAGGAAGAAGCTATTACAAGACTTGGTGCTGATGCGTTTCTGGTTAGCCGCGATCAAGACCAAATGCAGGTATTTCGTTAAGTTTATTTTCTTAGTGCGCTTCCAATTTTGTATTAATCCTCTGAATTTTTAGGACATTAATTATAATTTCTTATAGCTAAATTTCTTGCCTGTAGGGTATAATTTTCTTTCACTACTGGATTTATAGGCCGAATGCAGTTACTTTGTTATACTTATGTTATAAGTGCAGTAGCCACTTTTGTAATTAATCCTAGGAACTCTTAGGTTTTAAAAATGTTTTTTTTATATGGCTAAATTTCTTGACTTGTTTATGCTTATATGACTATTCACTTTGCCTATGTTTTATTTTTTAATTTTTGCTGTTCCTCACTTTTTGTAATTAATCCTATGAATTCTTAGGACTTAATTAATGCTTTACCTAGACTTTATGAATATGTAGTTTAATTTCTGTCACTGTAAAATTTGTAGGCCGCCGCGGGCACATTGGATGGCATTATTGATACCGTATCTGCTGTTCATCCCATCATGCCATTGATTAATCTTCTGAAGTTTCACGCAAAGTTTATAATGGTTGGAGGTCCAGCAGAGCCACTAGAGCTACAAGTTTTCCCTTTGCTTATGGGTAAGTACATGGCATTTATGATTTATTACCGCAAAGTTTAGAACTATGTTTCCTTACCTGTAGGGCACCAAATTTGGTGTTCTGCTATTTTTTTGGACATCTAAGATAGGTGACAGACACACCTGAATACTTTAACATCAAGTGAGATATTATTGAAATTTCAAAAACAAGTAAAAGTTGAAAGTTGTTATCCATGGGGATAACTAGGGTTTTACAGATTGAAAATCTATTCTAATAGCAGGGAATGCGAGGGGCACGCATTTTTTTTTCCTTCCAAACGCCCTTCAGGTAAACCATAATACGTTTTGTACAAAATATAGTTGCAAGCGTAACTATAAGTACTGATTCCTTCTAATGAGGGATCTCTCATTTTAATAAAGTAAGGACTTCTGTTGTGGCCGTTGGATCGTAGGTCACGCCAGTGAAATGACTGAAGTACTCTTAATGAAAACACAATCCAACGGCTGATAACAGAAGTCCTCATCTATTCTTTATATTAAAACGGAAGACTCTATACCACATGTCGCCAAGAGAACGAATGCCCCCATACCGTTTCTATTACCACCTCTAAATGCCACGTCACAATATTAGCAATTCTTCCCATTATAATCCAATCTGATAAAAATAGAGGTAAAATATACTATAGATTTTCAAACTCTTCATCAAACAATAACGGAATAACGTGTAGAATTTTCCATAAAAAAAAACGTTTAGAATTGTTCATTTTTAATTATTCCTTCATTAGTGGAAGAAAATATTCGACCATAATTGCAAAACTTAATGGTAAATTAAAAGTTTCCTATGGTGACATATAACGTTTGTAACAATTATGGAATTTGAAAATATTCGACCATAATTGCAAAACTTAATGGTAAATTAAAAGTTTCCTACGTTTTTAACAATTATGGAATTTTCAATTTTTGAATACATAACATTAAATGCTAGGAAGCACGAGTGCGGCGGTCTGACACCCAGTGCGGGTGCGGTTGCCTTTAATTAGTACACATCCAGTGCGGGTGCGGTTGCCTTTCCGAAGAGTCCTTGCTTCCTAGATTAAATGCCTTATTTATAAATAATTATTTTCCCAAAAATGCACATTCCTTCTTTCCTTTCCTCACCTTAGATTACCAACAGTTGTACCCCCACTCTATACATACAAACATTCATTTTATATGAGACACACACGAGCTTTAGCCATCTCATTTGTTGATCTCTTCCTTTGCTTTGCTGCTTTCTTAGACAAAAAAGAAACTCTCTCTCTCTCTCTCTCTCTCTCTCTCTCTCTCTCCAATCTCTGGTGCTCTTTACGGACACAAATTATAGATAGATCGATCGACTTAACTTCACTAGATCGGTCTCTTTATTGTTCTAGCTAGCAACTGTTCTATTTGCAGCTTGGGCTGGGATTGAATTTGTTTTAATGGTCTTACCTCTTCACATTTTAGACTTAAAGATTCGCATTTGGTCACACTAATACTGAGAAATGTGATTATAATTTGTGTAGAGATTTTTCATTAGAAGTGATTTTCTGAAAAAGGATGTTTAGTTTGGCTGTTTGAGAATAGCATTTTTTGTGTACATTGTATTGTAGTTAATTCGTACATGATTGTGCTCATCTAAGCAGGTAAGCAACCATTATATTTTATTTTTTGTTTTTAATATTCAGTAGACACACCTAGACGTTTTGGAAATTATGATTGTGCTCGCCCATTTCCCTCATTTCAACACTTTCTCCATGCTTCTCCCTCTCATACGTGCACTCACTTAGTGACTAGTGAGTGCCACCCTTGTACGAGTACTAGAGTTATAGAATCAAAATAGGGCTCTTCTGAAATTAAAAATAATTGGGATATTTTGAAATTGAAGATAGTTAGTCATCGTAGTGTAACTACATATTATAATACGATTTTCTTATTACAACATCGTAGTGACCATAAATGCTTAAAGATGTCTTATCATGTTCTCGTGTCCTTGCCATTCGAGTCCATCAATGAGCTAATAAGAAATGTGTTTTAACAGGAAGGAAAATGGTGGGAGGGAGCAGCATTGGTGGACTGAAGGAGACCCAAGAGATGATAGACTTCGCGGCAAAACACAACATCACCGCTGACGTCGAGGTTATTCCGATTGATTACGTGAACACCGCGATGAACCGTCTGACCAAGGGAGACGTGAGATACCGGTTTGTCATCGATGTTGCAAACACCTTGAAGCCCTAGATAGTATGACCACAAACAATAAATCATCTGTGTGTTTTTGAAGTTTAATAAATCTTCTGTGTTTCTTTCTAAGTTTCCTGTCACTAGCGACATCAGAATTTACTTCTTTTTGGGAGATTTAAGGTCTTTGAAGGCTTGCCTTTTTTGCTTTATTGGAATGTAATTGCGGATAACTAATAGCATAAATAAATCACAACTGGGTTTGTCCATTTTGGGGTAACAGGAATTTGAATTGTAGTTGGGTGCCATGTTCAACTGCTGCTTGTGGAAAACCAAGCATATTGTGCTATTTCTGGCCCAGTCTTCTGAAGCTATTTAGCCTTGTAGTCTTAGGTGCTGTTTGGTAGACGGACTTTTTAGTTTACACAGGAGTACATGCCCGACCTAACGATATTCTTAAAAATGTCTCTTTTTTTTCGCCAAGTTAAAAAATGTTTCTCAAATTTAAACGACTCTATTTCCTTCTTATAAAAATCAAATAGAAAATGAAGATGTGATTAAATTAAATCTTTATATGTTTTTCTAGGCAGGCCTTAGTTCAAGGCTTAAATTCTACTGTGGATGATTAAAGCTGCACCAATTGTTTGGGCGTACCCTGAACTGGAGTGAAGTTTTGCTTGAATGATATCAAGAAGACGATGATCAGAGAACAATTTTGTTTCAATCTTATTGTTAACCATACATACAATCACAATATCTTAAGATGATGCCGAAAATTGGTAGGAGAGTTTTGCGAGTAATTTAGAGAGAGAAAATGTGACACAATAAGTTGTATGTGGTTCGGCCCCATTAAAGAGGTGACCTACGTCCACGTGTGTGCCGGGGCACGTTCACTAACAGATCACCGGTGGTGTTTGGTGAGCCAACAGAGAGGGCGACACTACCAGTAGCCCGACCGGGTATATGTGAGTATGTATGCGTTATGTTATTCTTATGGAGTCAGAATGCCGGCCTACTTAATGGGGGAGAGTGGTCCCTTTATAAGTGTAAGAGACCACCCTTACAAAGTACGTTACTAGATTAGGAAGCTCAATCTAATTACAAATGATTCACATAAATCATGGGAGTTTCCTAATCTGATTAGGAAACTACATCCTTCTTTCGATAGTCTTCGAGCTGATTTAGGGAACTGCTTAGATGCTTGCGGGGCAAGTCACGGAATAGGCCCGTGTCATGGCCACTGGGAGGCGAGCCTGCTTTATGAGCCCAAGCTGTGACCCAAACCGGACGGTCATAGGTCGAACAGCCCGGGATGGCTAAGTGACAGACGCCCACTCCATATGACCTGGCATTATTTGCTGAGGTGGCAGTCAGACGTTGAGCTGATATTTTTGTACGTATCAGCTGCCCCCTATTTTAAAATCTGATGCGACGCTTCATCGGATAATGATTGAAAATTAGTTCTGCTCTGAAAACCGTCCAGGAAAAAGGTCGGGACTGTGCTCGGGGTAAGACCGGTTGTGCTGTTCATCCGGGGTCTGGACCGAGTGGTGACCCCGTGGGCCCGGGCCGACGTCTGCCATGTGTCAGCTGATGGTTGGCCTGGTCAAGACCCAATGAGGGCGGTGTGAGCGTAATCGAACAATCGTATTGTAACCAAACTGTCACGTGCCCGAGGGGACGGTTGTCTGGCAGTTTAGGCAGGAAAGCGTCTTGGCCTTTGGATCTAGTTTGATCTAGACCGTCCATTCTTTCTATATAAGGGACACTTCTTCGTTTCTTTTATTCCTACTGTCCAGAGCTTGAGTTTGCTGAGCGGTTTTGAGAGCGAAGAGTTCTCAATCAAGCTTCCCGAGCTCGTTACCTGCTTTAATTCTTGTAAGTCCTCATTTCCCAAGTTTCCATTCATTGATTTCTTTTCTCTCTTCTTTCTTTCTCTTTTTGAAGTGAGGCTAGAGAGAACGAATCTGTTGAGGCTAGCTCGGGAGTGGGATTTTTTCTTTTTGAGGTTCATTTCCCTCCTTAGATCAGATAACCCTTCCCCTGTGGTGGTGCGATTAAACCGGTCGGGTTGTCCCGTGTCAGTTTTGATCAAGTGTTATACTGCCTTTAGAGCCCTGTACGCTTTGCCCCATAGGCTCCTAGACTTACCCCCTTTATACACTAGACTCGGAGTTTCTGACCCTTACCAAGGTCGCCAACTGCTTCCTGGTCCAGCTGCAGGAGAATTAGGGATGTGTCACTCAGGATTTGACTCTTCTTCCCGGTCGGAAGATGAGTAATCTCGCTCCGGGACGCCGGTGTAGACACCCCATTTTGCCGGCTATCAGATTTAGAAGACCCATAGCTTGGTGGTTCACAATGATCTAAAAAGACTCAAAAAGGACTCCTGGAAGTTAGTTCTATCTCTCAAAATTCTCAGAATGACCAAAATGTCTTAGAAAGCCTAAAAACTCCCAGATTTGGACCGAAAGTTCTGGAAACATACTACATAGTAAGAAAAATAATAAAATAAGTTTCAAAGTAAAATTGGGTAAAATTATCAGCTCCCAGAGACCCCTCGAAGTTCCGGAAGTTCCCGGAAAGTCCCCGTTGACCGGTTTGACCCAAATTTGACCTGGTTTGACCAGCGTTTGACCGAAATCATCCAAATTCTCCAGAAAGTTTCGAGATCATACTAGATCATGTGAAAAGTATTAAAATGAGTTTTAAAATAAAATCGAACGAAAACGTCGGCTCTTGGGAGCTCCTAGAGGTTCCCAGAACTTCTTGGAGATCCCAGGTTTGACTGATTTGACCTAAAAGTTGACTTTGAAACTAGAGCACCGTGACATTTTTCAAACATTTTTCATGGATACTAGAGGTCAATAGCTTTTCAACGGTATATCGCATATAATTTCTGAATTCAAAACAAATTTATCATGGATTTCTAAAGGTGAAAAAGACGATCAAATCAGCTTTTATCGCAAATACCACAAAATTTTTCAAAGTGACCTGACTCTGAACTATTTTTTTTTATGAAAAGTAGACTCCATTACCTTTCCAACGGTATATCACAAGCTCAATTTGGAGTTCGTATGCATTTTCTGTGAATTTCGGATGAAATAGGGCCTTTTCGTGAATACCGAAACCTCTAGGGGCCTAAAAGTAATTTTTTGGGCATCTGAGGAGTAGTGCCGTGAGGACACTGGGTCACTGCCATGGCGGCACATGGCCAGCACCGCGGCGGCACTCAACCTTCGCAGAACCCATTTTTGTAATTTATTTTGGGGGTCCAAATTGAATAATTAAAGACTAAAACGATGTTTTTATGTTCACAGATATTTGAGACCAATATGATCACTTTCTAAATCCCAAAACTACTCCAAATTAGCCTATATAAACACCCCCCACCCCCTTCATTTTGCGGGGCCAAGTGCAAAGCTAAAAAAAGTTGTAGAGAGGAACATAGATAGAGATAGGTTTAGAAGAGAGAAAATGAGCTTCTCCCACTGATTTTCTATAAGAAAGTGAGTTCTAATCTTGTTTCCTCCCATTACTTCTCTTATACTTCACATTCAAATCCTCCCCAACCACCATTCTTGAACAATCTTGAGTTAAGAAGCTACTTCCATGTTCAAATGTCAATATCTATGAGTGAAACACCAAGCTACAAGTCCAAAATCACATTGAATATCATCTATTGATTGTTATTATTTGCTTGTTTATATAAATGTTCATTTCTCCTTACCTCATTTCTTTTGATTTTTCTTTATTTACTTATTAGTTCATCATTATTTAGATGATGACATGGTGTTTGAGGTGAGTGAATCCTTATGGATAGTAGCTCTTGACCTCAAAAACATGTTTGATAGATGATGATTCCAACTTCAATACTTCCAAAGTATTCTTGAAAATATGCTCAAATGAAAACAAATCTCTCTAACAATCTTCCAAGATTGGTTTTTTTTTTTTCATATTCCGAAAAAAAAAAAAACAATCTTGGAAGTTCTTGACTTGAGTTTGGTGTTGATATTCCAAAAGGTTATAATCTCCATTTGATGTTGAAAATATGCTTTCAAAACCCCTATTTCAAAACCCCTCTAATACACCCAATATTTGGATTCCAAGAAATAAACCTTGTTTTCTCAGTAAATCTTCAAAACAGTGAGTTCTTCAACTTTAAAATATTATTCTGAGTTCAATACTGAATGTATGGATGCAAGACCACTTAGAAAGTCTTCCTAACTCATAGAGAACACCCATGATTTTTGGTTTGGTTTGGAAACACTTGGAAGGGTTTCATTTTGGCCAAAACATTCATTCCAGACATTCTGTTTTTACTGTCATAGTAGCTTGGTTGACTTTCAACTTGTTTTCCAGAAAACATTTCCAAAAGAAGTGATCCCAACTCATTTTTCCCTTGAACTTCAGTGTCTCTGGGAACTTTCCCTGTAATATGGGCCTCTATATGTTTTGTTTTCATTTTCTAAGATTTTTTTGACATTTTAGTCGACAGTACGGATTCTGTTTCTGAGTGACCTCCATTGTTTATATGATTTCTCTCAATCTGTAATAGTTATTGAAGTTTGGCTTTTGATATGTGTTCTAGACACAATAAGGATGATCTCCATAAAAAATCATGCATTGAAAACATTTCTTACCCCACTTTTCAATTTCTACAAGGTCAACTCACTATTCTGTCTACTATTCACAGCAAGTATACTTTTACTTTCATTCTTTGATTGATGCTTATATGTACTTCAAATTAGTTCATATCTTAGAAAGTGCTCCATAATATATTTGTACATATCCCATGATTATTTCCTCCATGCATTCATTCATATTTTAGACTTCTAAGTCACTTTAAAAAATTCATGTACACAAACACTTTACAACCTTTGCACATTATAAGACCATGCATTGCATCCATGCAAGATTTGGGGTTTTTGTGACTCCTAATCTAAGAAGATTATAAGGAATAAACTTGGTCACACGTCCATGCTTCCCTCGATCTAATCTTCCTTTCTCATCCGTCCTGGGGATTGAGAGAAAGATTAACATGCATCATTCTAGCTTGCTAAGCATATTTTTGATCTCTTTGTTTATTTGTTTCAAGAACAATTCATTTCCCCTTAGATTAGGAAAACTTTATTAGTTGATATGTGATTAGACGATTTTTCCTAGGTTTGTTTGTGTGATCTTTCACTTATGCATTGTGTGATACTTGGCTTAGATCTTATGAATGATATCTTATCTTTTGATCTTCCATTTCAAGTTTCTTATGTGATGTAATATACTATCATAGTATTAATTGTCGAACCAAACATAGTATATGATGATTATTTGGATGCTAATTGAGGACCGTCGAAAGATGGGGCGAGTTGAGGGTGTTTTATTCGTGACAAAGGCTCCTTCCTCTCTCGTACCAAAACCCCGAGCCAAGTTCTTTGGTTACGAAAGGCCAGTGCCCTTTATCTATTTGGGTGAGTCAAAATTAGGTTTCTTGGTTCCTTAAAGACCAAGTGGCGACTCTGTATCTATTTTCAATAGACCTTTTTCCTTTCCTTTCAAAACAATTTCAAATAAACAAGGGGTGGAATTCTGTGTGTCCACAACCGCACACCAGCCTAGACCCTCCTTCTGCGATCATGTCCGACCAACAAATTGAAGGGAGAATCCCTATCCAAGCGTCTGATGACGAGGGGGCTCACGATATGCCCGTTGCCTCGACGTCTGGGGGGCAGTATGCCGAGGAGTCGGTTCCAAACAGTCCGGGCATGATTTTTTCTTTCGAGCGGATCGTTAACATCTTATGTTCCTCTGACCTAGCCCGGATCAGGGAAAAGTATGACGTTCCCGACCACTTTTCCTTGGGTGTAGATGGTGGCAGGGCTCATATCCACCAGCCGGGCTTTGTTACCCTGTACCAAGACGCCCTTATGGTGGGCCTTTGTCTTCCTCTTCACCCCATCACCCGGGATGTGCTCATCTATCTCGGGATTTCCCTCGGACAGCTTGCCCCAAACGGTTGGAGGTTCTTGATTGGGTCCATTTCCCTGTGGCCCATGGTTCTAGGGTATGAGCTCACCCTGCAGGAGTTCTTCTGGACCCATCGGCCGTTCAAAGTACACGTGGAGGCCGACTTCTTCTCGCTGGGGGTCCGACAGGGGAAGAAGATAATAGTTAACTGTCCGAGCAACAACAGAGGGTGGAAGAAGAAATTCTTCCAAGTATCCACCTTCGGGCTCTATGAGGAGGCACCGGGCGTTCAATTGAGGACCTCTTGGGTAGGGGATTTGAGGAGTAAGCTCCCACACCTTCTATTGTTTCACCTTTACGTTGTCTCTTTTCGTTTTTGAACTAACAGCTTATTGCTCCGCAGTGGGCTCGGTAAAACTTGCCCAGCGTTCCCGACGAGTGCCAAGCAAGGATTCTATCGCTGGCTGAGGACGCCACGAACATCAACAAGATCCTAACCCGGTCGTGATGTCCGAAGACCTTGTACAAGCCTAAGCATCGCTTCGAGGCTCCCGCTTTTCCTCCGATTATTCCCGGTATGCTCTGCCATCTACCTTCATGTTGCTTTACTAATTGCTCGGTTCCATACATAACTGGCACTTCTTTACTGGTTTCACAGAGATGGATCCTAAGGACGTAGTGGCCCTAAAGGAGAAGGTGGCGGCCCTATTGGCCCAGGCGGGGCAGAAGCGGAAGAAGCAAGACCCTTTTGAGTGCCAAAAACTAAAGAGGATCTCCAGGGGGATCGCTATCCGGGCGGACAAGGAAGCGGTCAGGACCTCAACGCCCAGGGTAACCCTTGCCATGCCCCCAAAGTTGCCCCCCCACCGCCACGCCGACTGGGGTGTCGTTCCCTAGTATGGACAAGCCGACACTCCCGGGCCCATGTACGAGACCAATCGCTAGGCCGGCGGTGAAGACGGAGGAGGACGTCCGCGGGAGAGTCTAGCTCGGGCTGCTGCAGAGTCAAGTGGACAAGTTCACTCTGCTGAGTCCCGAGGCCATAATTGGTTGGCTTTACAGTGTCATCCACATGGTAAGTTGCTTTGTATATATTTTACAAGTGCCACTTTTTTTCTCCGCTCAGTAATCTAATACTTTTTTTTAATTCTCTTACAGGTTGGCTGCATAGCGACGGGGGCCGAGGCTTCCTTACCTGGGCTGGCTGAGAGGTTAGCCGCTACTGAGGCTGCCCTATTTGGGGAAAAGGTAGCACGGGAATCTGCGCAGTATGCCCTCTTCGTGGAGGAGGAGAAGTCTAAGCCCTGGGGCTGGAGTTGGAGGCCCGCGATACCGTTTCTGCCGAGCGAGCTTCTCGAAAGGCCGCCGAAGCCAAGGCGGCGCCTACAGAGGCTGGAAGGGTAGTTTCGAGAATGAGGCAGAGGTCCTGACAATGAATCTCTCTGAGCTTACCGCGGAGAAGGAGTTTGAGGCTGGCTTCCTCAAAGGCTATGCCGACCTGACCGAGCGGGTGGCTGTTGATCACTTGGATTGGGACTTGTCTGGCTACTCCTGGGCTGATTCCAACTTCTGTTAGAGTCAGCTCAGGCTGCTGAGGGAGTCACTACTGAAGTTGCAGTTATCGGGACTACTGAGGATGAGCCGGCCAAGAATACTGAGGATGTTGTCGTGGTTGACGCTTAGCTCCTTCTGGGTTTTTCCTTTTTGCTTTTTTTTTTGGGGGGGAAGGCTACTACAACTGCCCCCCAAGCAATGTAAATATTTTTAATTAATGAAAAGGTCCACCGAGGCCGCCCTTTTTCATCAACTGTTTAATATTTCGCACTTGCTTGTTTGTGATTGCCTGTACCCGACCGGTTGTATATCCCGTAGAAACCCTGCCTTAGCAAAAGTTTAGGACTGTAACTGGTAGAAAGCTCTCGGTCTTTCAGGGACCTGTTTTGAAGATCCCTCCTAGTATAGCGTAGGATTGGTCCTGTTACTATCCGTTTGGTTTCTTTGGGCATTGTAGGTACTCGGGACTATCTATTGGTGGCATCACGTGCTTAGCCCCGTGTCATGTTGAATGCCCGGTGTGATTACCTATTTTGGTCTAGAGTGTTAAACACCAGTATCCCTCTGCCCCCCAAGCTTTTTCTAATGCGGGCGTTTGTGGAGGGAGCGACCATAGGGAACCGACTTGGAACATGGGTGGTTGTAGGGTTTTTTGAGGCTTGCCATCATCAGCCACTTAGGGGGGGGGTTTGCCCCCGTCGTTGGTTGTGGACCTAAGCGAAGCCTGTGCCTCAGCTATGACTGATGTCTTTCGTGCTTAGGGTCTGACCCCGAGGTCTTCTTATTGCCTCAGGTTTGACCTATGGCTTCAAAGTGGTGGTATCCGCAGAGCTCGGATTGCTGACGTACCGAGTAGAAAACTTTACCGAACAGGGCAACGAGGAAGCTCTCAGGGGAGAATTAGACTTCGGGGTGGTACGACAGGCCCACAGAAGGGTCGGTAGTTCATCCGCACAGAGTCCATTGGCGTCTTCCAATCTGGTTTTGGTTGATTACAAAATTGTCCAGTTCGTCACCTCTGCTTGGCCATTGGCTTGGGGGTGCTCGGGCGAGGAGTAATGATTGGATATGCCATAGCCCGAGCAAAATTGCCTGAATACCGAGGTATCAAACTGCCTGTCATTGTCACTGATCAGGACTCTGGGGATGCCGAACCTACTAAGAATGTTTTTCTCTACGAAACCTTCCATCTTCTTCTCGGGGATTGATGCCAAGGGTTCGGCTTCTGCTCACTTAGTGAAATAGTCCACGGCGATGACCGCGAACCTAACCTATCCTTTTCTGACCGGGAAGGAACCAACTATATCAATACCCCACTGAGCGAATGGCCAGGGGCTGAAGATTGGTGTCTGGAGCTCTACTGGGCGGTTGATCATGGGTGAGTATTTCTGGCTCTTGTTGCACCACATGACATAGTCTTGGGAATCCTGGGTCATTGTCGACCAATAATAGCCTTGCAACAGGGCTTTTCGGGAGAGTGCTCGACCTCCCACGTGGCTTCCACACACTCCTTCGTGGATTTCACTCAGTATTCCTTGCACCTGCGTAGGGTGGATGCACCGTAGGTATGGGATCGAAAATCCTTTGTTATAGAGGATGCCGTTGACAAGGTGATATCTGGCCGCTCGATAATTTACCCGCGGGCTTCTTCCTTTCCTTCAGGTAAAGTACCCGCAGTGAGGAACATTTTTATCGGATCCATCCAACTGGGCCCTAGGGAGACAGGGTCGACCTTCATGCCCCCAGGGACAGCTATGGTGGGCTTGGATAAGTATTCAATTCTTATCCCGGGCAAGTCTGACTCGGAAGACGAGGTGAGGCGGACCAACCAGTTGGCCCTCGCGTTTTCCTCCCTCAGGATCTATGTGATGGAGAACCCCTTAAGCTTCTTTGAAACTGTTCGGACAAGGGCTCGGTAGGCTACCATGTTGTCTTCCCGAGCTTCATACTCCTAATTTACTTGATTGACCACGAGTTGGGAGTCGCTGTATGCTTGAACTTGCTGTGCACCCGTTGAAGTAGCCAACTGCAGGCCAACCAACAGGGCTTCATACTCGGCCTCGTTATTGGAGGCCCGAAAACTGAACCTTAATGCGTACTTCAATTGGATCATGTCGAGCGTGGTCAAAATGATTCCTGCCCAACTGTCTTGCTGGTTAAAGGACCCGTCCCACCCAGGTCGGGACATCACAATGCAACCCAGACGGTAATTCAGGGGGAGTGAGCTCTTCAACTGGTTCTTCTGGATATGTGAACTCCACAAGGAAATCGGCCACTGCTTGTCCCTTGATTGCTGTCCGGGGCCTCTAGACTACCTCGAATTCTTCTAATTCCAGTGCTCACTTGACGAGCCTTCTGGATGTCTCGAGTCTTCTCAAGATCCGGCGGAGAGGCTGGTTTGTAAGGACCACGATGACATCGGCCTGGAAGTACGAGCGAAGTCTTCGGGCAGAAGTGATAAGGGCGAAGGCCAGCTTTTCAATGCGAGAGTATCATCTTTTGGCGCCTTGGAGCGCCGGCTCGTGTAGTAAATCGAGAATTATATCCCGTGCTCTTCTCAAACAAGTGTCGAGCTTAATGCCTAAGGAGATATAGCCAGATACAAAAACAACTCTTCCTTTGGTACCAGTGTGGAGAGTAGAGGGGGTGATGTTAGGTGCTTCTTAAGTTCCTAGAATGCCTCCTCACACTCCTCTGACCATTGAAATGCCTTGTAGAGGATCTTGAAAAAAGGGAGGCACCGGTCGGTGGCTCAGGAGCACAGAGACCTGCTGGGGGTGAGTCTCCATGAGAACTGTGAGCTCAATCATTCTAAGCGATTACGTGCTCGAACCATTGAATCTGACCAAAGGAGTTGCAACCGATCGGAGTCTGTCCCGTGATATTCCTAGCTGGTCGAACGCCGAGGTGACGAGAATATCGGAGGAACTGCCGCTATCCACCAATACCCTCTTCATCGTGTAGTTGCCTATGGAGATTGTCATGACCAGGGGAGCATCATGGGGAGAGTGAAGGTCCCTTATGTCGTGAGACGAGAATGTTAGCACATCTGTCAGTTGGGAGTCGATGGATTGGACAAGCCAGACATCCGCTCAGGATGCTCGGTGTCACGGCTTGGCATTTTCTCAAGCATTCTGGAAATATATAGAAGGACATCGGGCATACCTCTTCCTAGCCGACTACGAATCCCCTCCGCCTGAGGTCCCTCTGGAGATCACATTGATTTGCCCGAGTGGTTGTGACTACTTGGGAGCTCGGTTATCCGCTCTAGGTCATCGGTCCGCCGTGACAAACTCGGCGAGGTGGCCCTGTTTAATTAGTCTTTCGATGGCCATTTTGAGTTTAAAGCAATCTTTTGTATCGTGGCCATGGTCCTTCTGATACCGGCAATATTTGTCTCGGTTTCTCTTCCCGGGCAGGCTTTTCAGCTTTGCCGGTTGTTGGAGGAGCCGCTGGGCATCGGCGGCGGCCATGACTTGATGAATAGGCCGAGAGAGTGGCGTGAAGGTCATTGGAGCCTGGTCCCGACCACCCTTATGCTGATCCGGCTTTGGCTTCTTCCCCGAGCCCTTTTCAGAACTGTCTCGTTTTTGTTTGGCCCTCAGAGACTCGTCTCCTGCAAGGCTAGAACGCTTAGCCCTCAGGAATTTTTTGGTATTAATGTATTTTCCAACTCTCTCGGAGAGCTCCACCAGTGTTTCCGGTCAGTCATTGTGGAACGACGTGGCAACTTTGGTGTGTTGAACCTCCGAGCAGAAGGCCATTATTGCGATCGTCTCATTTAGGTTGTGGATTTCTAGCCTCTGTTGATTGAAACGGTCGACGTAATCTTTTAGGGACTCCCCCTTGCATTGCTTAACGGTCAGCAATTGGGTATCTGGCTGTGATCGATCAAGCATTCCCACGAACTGGCTAATGAACTACTTACTGAGCGTCTTGAAGTCGTCGACCGTTCGGGGCTTGAGGTAGTAGAACCACTATGCGGATGTCACTTTAAGGGTGCTTGGAAAGGCCAGGCACAGTAGCTCATCAGTGCCCGTATCCAGAGCCATCTGAGCTTTGTAAGACCAGACGTGATTGACCAGGCTCCCCGAACCGTCATAGGAATTGAAATGCTGTTGTATGAATTTCCTCAGGATGGGGAACTCGGTGATCCGGGCGGTGTATGGTGACTCGGTTTTGATACTAGTGTGTTCGCGACCTGCCTTGCGGCTCAATTTCCCAATCTGCTTCTATAGGTCCTTGATCTGGGCCTTGACATATTCCTGACAGGTTCTCCGTTCTGTGTCAGAATAGTACGTCGGGTCAGACGATGAGGCCTCTTCCTCGAAGCGCGTTGTCCTCGGGGATAGGGCCCGACTCCTGCTCTGGGTAATCGTGTGCCTGAGATCCCCGTGGCTCCTGGCTGGGGGGGCCCTTGGCTGAATCCCGTGCAGTCCGGCCTTTCCCCTCCCCTCCGACAGCGCGCCTACTGTTGATGATTTCTCTGGCGTCCTCTGCCCGGCGTGGGTTGGCCTAGGAGCATTGCCAGGTCCGCTCGGGAGCTTGGCTACGCTCCTTATTCCTAAATCGACTCAAATTTGGCAGAGATATTGACTCAGTGAGGGCGCGCCTTCAGACCCGTACAGTCTCTCGATCATGCATGCCCTTCCCGGGCTATTCCTCTATTTGAGGGAGCTTTTCCTGGCGGGCCAGCAACGCTTCCATCTGCTGCTTAGTTTCTCGCTGGCCCTCCAGGAGCTATGTAAGGGCTGCGGTGACCTGCTCGGAGGTCATGAAAACAACTGATAGCCCGACTTGTGAATCTTCCTGACCTTCTAGGGCAGCGGTTTTTTTTACCCTTCTTCGGTGGCATGTTTGTCAGTCAAAAATTTATTTTTTCTGAGGAATCTATCGTTCCCACAGATAACGCCAAGCTGATGATGCTGAAAATTAGTAGGAGACTTTTGTGAGTAATTTAGAGAGAGAATATGTGACACAATGAGTTGTATGTGGTTCGGCCCCGTTAAAGAGGTGACCTAAGTCCACGTGTGTGCCGGGGCATGTTCACTAACAGATCACCAGTGGTGTTTGGTGAGTTAACAGAGAGGGCGACACTACCAGTAGCCCGGTCGGGTATATGTGAGTATGTATGCGTTATGCTATTCTTATGGAGTCAGAATGTCGTCCCCCTTAATGGGGGTGAGTGGTCCCTTTTATAATGCAAGAGACCGCCCTTCCAAGGTAAGTTAATAGATTAGGAAGCTCAATCTAAGTACAACTAATTCACATCAATCATGGGAGTTTCCTAATCCGATTAGGAAACTACCTCCTTCTTTCGATAGTCTTCTAGCTGATTTAGGGAACTACTTGGATGCTTGTGGGGTAAGCCACGGAATAGGCCCTTGTCATGGCGCCACTGGGAGGCAAGCCCGCTTTATGAGCCCGAGCTGTGACCCAGACCGGGCGGTCATAGGTCGAACAGCCCGGGACAGCTAAGTGACAAACGCCCACTCCATATGACCTGGCATTATTTGTTGAGGTGGCAGTCATACGTTGAGCTAATATTTTTGTACGTATCATCTTATATTTAATATATTCCAAGAGATACTTGTCTTAGCTGTCAACCACTATCCAATCTATTACTAGCACACTACAACAAACACACTTTGATTTGATCAGATGGCTATAGATCATCCATATCATGAATCCTTGTATCCTTGATGATTGGCTGAGAATGAGCCCGAGAGTCAATACATGTGTTCTTGTTTTTATTCCCCTGAAAACTGATGGGTGGACTTACAACCATCAGTTTGGGTTTGAGATGAGGAAATCTGGGGGATGATAGGCTCTTAGTAAATGTGTCGGCTATTTGATCATCAGTGGAAACAAAGGCAACGACAAGATCTTTCTTGGTAACTTTTTCTCTAACAAAATGATAATCTATCTCTATATGCTTGGTGCGGGCATGGAAGAGTTGCCGAATAAGCCTGCTCAACCAAAAATCAAAACTCTTTCCCCGTGTAAACATCCTTATCCATTCACCAGCATACCTCCAATTCTTCCTGGACTCGATACATTGGATGGTCTGGATGAGATGTGTCCCAACCATATTGGTCATGGAAGTCTGCTAGGATACGACAAAATAGCTGACAATAATCCAGAGTATATAGTCCAATGTTGTGCCATGGATTAGAAGCTAAGGACATGGCTGAAATATTGTCACACCATAGAGTAGGAATTGTGGACACGCGGAATTCCGCTTTCCTTTTGTTTGTTTTGAAATTGTTTTGAAAGGAAAAGGTTGATTTGAAGAAAAGAAGGTCTGTTGAAAACAGATATAGAGTCGCCACTTGGTCTTTAAGGAACCAAGAAACTTAATTTGACTCACCAAAATGGATAAAGGGCACCAGCCTTTCATAACCAAAGAACTTGGCTCGGGGTTTTGGTACTAGAGAGGAAGGAGTCTTTATCACGACTAAAACACCCTCAACTCGCTCCGTCTTTCGACGGGCCTCAATTAGCATCCAAGTAGTCATCTTATACTATGTTTAGTTCGACAAATAATAGTATGATAGTATATTACATCTCATAAGAATATTGAAATGGAAGATCAAAAGATAAGATATCATTTATAAGATCTAAGCCAAATATCACACAATACGAAAGTAAAAGATCACACAAACAAATCTAGGAAAAATCGTCTAATCACATATCAAGTAATCAAGTTTTCCTAGTCTAGAAAGGGGACATGAATTGTTCTTGAAACAAAAAAAATCAAAGAAATAAAAATATGCTTAGCAAGCTAGTATGATGCATGTTATTCTTTGAGAAAAGAAGACCTCTCAATCCCCGTGACGGATGAGAAAGGAAGATTAGATCGAGGGGGAGCATGAACGTGTGATCAAGTTCATTCCTTATATATTCTTCTTAGATTAGCAGTCACAAAAATCCCAAATCTTGCATGGATGCAATGTATGATCTTAGAATGTGCAAAAGTTGTAGTGTATTTGTGTACATGGACTTTTTAAAGTGACTTAGAAATCTACAATATGAATGAATGCATGAAGGGAATCATCATGAGATATGTACAAATGTAGTATGGACTACTTCCTAGGATATGAACAAATTTGGAGTGCATGTAAGCATCAAATCAAAGGATGGAAGTAAAAGTATACTTGCTGTGAATAATGGACAGAGCAATGACTTGATCTTGTGGAAAATGTAAAGTAGGGTTAGGTATGTTTTCAATGCATGATTTTTTTATGGAGATCATCCTTATTGTGTCTAGAACACAAAACAAAAATCCAATCCTCAATAACTATTACAGATTGAGAGAAATCATATATACAATATAGGCCACTGGGAAACAAAGTTCGTACTGTTGATTGAAATGATAAAACATCTTAGAAAATGAAAACAAAAGATCTAGAGGTCCATATTATACAGAAAGTTTCCTAAGACACTAAAGTTCAAGGGAAAAATAATTTGGTACCACAGGTTTTGGAAACGTTTTCTGAAAGACAAGTTGAAAGTCAACCAAGCTGCTGTGACAGTAAAAATAGAATGTTTGGAAGGAATGTTTGGACAATAATGGACCCCTTTCAAGTGCTTTCAAGTAATGCCAAAAATCATGGGTGTTCTATAATGAGTTAAGAAGACTTTCCAAGTGGTCTCATGTTAATACTTTGAGTATTGAGTCCTAGAGAAATCTTTGAACTCAGAATGTTCACTGTTTTGAAGATTTTGCGAAGAACTAGGGTTTTATTCTTTGAAATCAAAATGAGGGGTTTAAAGAGGGGTTTTGAAATAGAGGTTTTAAAAGCATATTTTCAGCACTTAAATGGAGATTATGACCACTTGAAATATCAACATTTGAACCCATATCAAGAACCTCCAAGATTGTTGGAGACATTGTTTTCATTTTTTTGAAGACAACTTCAAGAATACATAGGAATGTATTAAAGTTGAAATCATCATCTATCAAACATGTTTTTGAGGTCAAGAACTACTATCCATAAGGATTCACTCACCTCAAACTTCATGTCATCATCTAGATGATGATAGCCTAGTAAGTAAATAAAGAAAATAAAAAACAAATGGGATTAAGGAGGGATAAGCATAATATGTAAACAAGCAAGTAAGTAATCAATAGATGATATTCATGATGATTTTGGACTTGTAGCTTGGTGTTTCACTCATATATGATGACTTTGGACATAGAAGAAGCTTCTTATCTCACAAATGCTCACTAAAATGGTGGTTGGATGTATTAAATGTGAAGTAAATGGGAGTAATGAAGTAGGAAACAAAGTTTAGAACTCACATTTTAGTTGAAAATCAAAGGAAGAAGCTCACTTTCACTCTCCTAACCTTATCTTCTACACCTTTCTCTCTATATCTTCTCTAAGCTTTGTATTTGCCACCCCCAAAATGAGAAGTCAAGGGGGTTTACATAGGCCAATTTGGGGTGGTTTGGGGTTTTAGAAGTACTCACATTGGCCCCAAACAACTGAAAACATAGAGATACGTCGTTTTGGTTTCAAATTAATCAAAATGAACCCCCAAAAGAAATTGCAAAAATGGACTACTTTGGAGGAGAGTGCCGTAGCGGAAGTGGGCCAGTGCTGCGGCAGCACTGCTCCTCATTCGTCCAGATAATTCTTTTTAGGCCCCCAGAGGTTCCAATATTCGTGAAAAGGCCCTATTTCGTCCGAAATTCATAAAAAAATGCGTATGAACTCCAAACTGAGGTTGTGATATACTTTTGGAAAGGTAATTGAGTCTACTTTACATAAAAAATTATTTGGAGATAGGTCACTTTAAAAAGTTTTGCGGTATTCGCGATAAAAATCGATTTGATCGCCTTTTTCACCTTCGAAAATTCATAATAAATTCGTTTTAAATCCAAGAATTATGTGTGATATACTGTCAAAAAGCTATTGAATTCTAGTATTCATGAAAAATATTTGAAAAATGATACAATGCTCCGTTTCAAAGTCAACTTTTTGGTCAAATCGGTCAAACCTAGGATTTCTAAGAAATTCTGGGAACCTCTGGGAGATCCCAAGAGCTGACGTTTTCGTCCGATTTTCTTTTAAAAATCGTTTTAGTACTTTTCACACAATCTAGAATGATCTTGAAACTGTTTGAAGAATTTGGACGATTTTGGTCAAACCCTGGTCAAACTTGGGTCAAATCGGTCAACGAAGACTTTCCGGGACTTCTGGGGGTCTCGGGAGCTGACGATTTCATTAGATTTTGTTTCAAAACTCATTTTTAGTAGTTTTTATTATGTTTCCAGAACTTTCGGTCCAAATCTGGGAGTGTTCGGGCTTTCAGGGGCATTTTGGTCATTTGTACCACTTTCTGAGCATTTTGAGAGATAGAACTAACTTCCTGGAGTCCTTTTTGAGTCTTTTTCAATCATTGTGAACCACTAAGCTATGGGTCTCCTAAATCTGATAGTCATCAAAATGGGGTGTCTATAGTTCGCCCCTCTTTGGCATGAACTTGCAAAACAACGCATTTCGCAAGCGAGTGCCAAAGCTTTGAAGAGACATGTCTTTTGGAGGCTATAGATTTCGGATAAAAGAGTTGCAAAAGATGCAAGGATGAAACAAGATTGCTGAGGCTAGTGTTGGTCGTGCTCTGCGTGAGCTGCCAACGTATCCCAACGGGAATCAGACAAGGACGTAGTTCATGGCACAAAAGAATAAATCACACATGTACAACAAGACATACGGATGCTATGCTATGAGGATAATATGCAATGCATGAATGTGATATGATTGTGTATATGAGTCCTATCATTTCTAGTGTTCTGATCCTTAGCATGTGCTGGTGCTGTGTGGTATGCCACTCCGAGTGGGTTTGTATCGTGCCTGTGTTATGTTCTAAAGTGATTGTGGTCCTAGCACATGTGTTCTGTGTATTCGCCACTCTTAGTGGGCTTGGTGATCTACGCTTCGCTACGACTAATAGACTTGTGAGGGATCTCGACCTAGAGGTCTTACCCAAGGAAGAGCATGATACTTAAAGTGATACTATGGTGCTCAAAAGAATGGTTGTGGTGTGTTTTCCACTCCTACTGGGCTTTATGATTTGTGTGTGCTGCGACCGATGGGCTATGTGTCATGTTATGCCCAATTTGTTATGTTGGGTGAAGTGACCCTCTTGACTCGACTCGTGCTCCTCTTAATCGTGATACTATAGACTCGGTGACTCTCAGATTCTCAAATTTCAATGATGATCTTCAATTCTCAACGGCGCTTCTCAAATTTCAATGATGATCCTCAATTCTCAACGGCGCTTATGTTGTTCCTCAAATCTATGACGGTGCTTCTCAATGTTTCTTGATTCTCAACTATGTTCTTCAAATCTTAACGATGCTCCTCACATCTTTAATGATACTCCTCGTCTCTTCAATGATGCTTTTCAACTCTTTCGATGCTTCTCAACACATCTGATGCTCCTTCAAGAGTACATCTCAACTCTTCTGATGTTCCTCCATGTTCCAATAATGCTTCTCAACTCTCCTAATGTTTCTCAATTCTTCAATGATGCTCCTCAACAAATCTGATCCTCCTCAATACATCTGATGTTCCTCAACTCTTCAACGATGCTCCTCAACACATTTGATGCATCCTCAATGCTCCAACAATACTTCTCAACTCTTCTGGTGTTCCTCGATACTCCAATAATGCTCTTCTGATGTTACTCGATGCTCCTTTAATCTCTAGGCCCTAAAACCTCCTCACAAAACATATCATCAGTAAACTTGGACTCTGAGCCCCAAAACAACACATCTTATTAAGACATCTGAACTCTGAGCCCTAAAACACCTCAAAAACACATCTTATCAACCCTCCTCATCAACACATCTAGATTTTGGACCCTAAAACACCTCAACAACACATCTCATCGACACACCTCATCAACATATCTAGACTCTGATTGGATCAGCAATATGTGTTGGCGATATTCTCTCCGATCAGCCGCCTCGAGAAACAACAATGTAGTTTGCAACCACTTACGAGTTTATGCCACTCGTACTTGGGACACTTCTCATGTTGTGACCTTAACTGCTGCAGTAATGATGT
Source organism: Hydrangea macrophylla (assembly GCA_033977485.1). Classification (NCBI taxonomy): domain Eukaryota; kingdom Viridiplantae; phylum Streptophyta; class Magnoliopsida; order Cornales; family Hydrangeaceae; genus Hydrangea; species Hydrangea macrophylla. Next base: position 76,101,582 of record CM066984.1, on the reverse strand, counting down.
TTGGTACTTCTACTTGTATCCCAAGTTTTTATAATTGGGAATCACCTTTAACCCACATATTTGAGACCATTAGGATTCATGGACTTAACAGGAATGACGGTGACAAGAAAAGTTGAGTTGGTTTGTATAAAACCTCGATCTCTGACACGTTTTTGATCAGTTACTACTGACTCAAACAACGAAGGATTGACTCGGACATGAATTTCTCAAATTGTCATGATCTAACATACCTCTGTCATAAATGATGTACCGCTCATCTTTTATATTCACTTCTCATCTTAATATGATAGCACTTTGCTGATAAATCTGATTTTTGAAAATTCCTCCCTATTGATCTAATCAATCCATTGATTCTCCCAAGATGTGCTTAGAATTAGTGCCTTAGCTTATAGAACAAAAGATACTCCATTTTAAAATTTTTCAAAACAACTTGATGACTTGAAAACTTTCCCTTGGTATGAAGGGATTGTCCGTTTGCCCCTAGTTTAAGGTGTAGGAAGTGGAATTCATAGGCAAATGAGGTGGGTGACCGAAGTTTGCCCCTAGTTTGGATGATGGTTTATTTGAGGTTCTGGGCAAATGAGGTAGGTGACCGAAGTTTGCCCCTTGTATGAAGGGTAGATAGTAAAATTCAGGCAAACAAGGTGGGTAGCCGAAGTTTGCCCCTAGTGTGGAAGGTGATTTCTGGCTTGAGGCAAGTACCGTGACTTTAATCTCTCATATGCTCATAACTTTTTCCTAGGCACTGGTGAAGTGACCTAGCGAGCTATTTTCTCTTTTTTGTTATTGCTCGCTCTGGATTTAGCTCTTATTTTTTCCTAGGCGTCCTTTCAGATTTTTGACCTAGCGAGCCATCCTTCTTTTTTTTTTGAAAGTCTGCCTACGTACCCCTGAGTGGGGATCAGGTCCAACGTAGTTTGGGCCAAGGCTTTAAAAGAAGGGGGGGTTGATTATGATGGTGTCGACCGAACCGATGTGGTTGCCTACGTATCCCCGAGTGGGAATCAGGTCCAGATGTCTGAGGCGATATCGAGCGGATAATATTCCTGGTATCTGAGGCGATAGCGTATTGAGTGACCCCAATATTGAGCGAATATTATTCCTGGTATTGGAGGCGACGGTGTAGTGTGCGACTTGAATATTGAGCGGATATTATTCCTGATATTCAAGGCAACGATGTGTTGTGCGACCTAGGTACTGACCGGATATTATTCCTGGTATCTGAGGTAATGGTTTTGGTGGAGTCGCTTTGTTGAGAGAAAAGAATCAGAAAGATGAGATGTTACATTGTTCATGCACGGTCGTATATTTATTGCTCATTATTATCCCCCGTGACTTTTGTCGAAGTTGGAACCTTGAAAATATTGCTTTTAAAGTTGTATTGCACTGTTGTTTATACGCTTATATATACATTGCGAGTATATGTTTATTTTGCTCACCAGCTTGTATAAGCTGACGGCGTTGATGCGTCCTGGACTCTATGTCCAGATTTTCCAGGTCAGGAACAACCAGAGTATTTTGACTATGCTACTTAGAGTCAGGAGACTTTCCAGGAGGCTGCTTTATACTTCTTATGTCTTTTAATTTGGAGTTGTAATAGAAATTATGATAGATTTGAATAAGGCGGTTTGTGCCTAAGTTTATAACTGATGTAATAGTTTAGTAAGTTTTAATTTTGGAGCTTATGTTTTATTAGTAACCTTTCTTTAGAAATGCTGTTTAAGTTATTTGTTGTCATACTCACTTGTCACGACCTACGAGTCCATAAAGGAAATTAAATACTTTCCTGTATTATGCTACGTCGGGGCGCGACAGACTTTTTGGTATCAGAGCTAGGTTTTGGCTCGACCAAATATCAAGAACATATAGGACCTCCCATTAAGATAGAATTAAGATAAGATAGTTCGACTTCATTCCGCATTTAATCGCTTTCTCTCATCAAGAACCTTCTTTTTCATCTAGAGATTGACCGAATTCTGTTGATTGATGAATAGGTACCTTTCTCTTGAGATATGGCTGGAAGAAATCTCAGGAAACCTCCCACTATTGAAGCTGCACCCCCGGTAGTAGATCCAATTGGGATGTTTGAGGCTTTTGTAAGGATGTTGGAGAGGGTTAGCGATCAGAACACAAGGAACGATAATCAAAATGGGAACCATAATGGGAATGGGAGGCAAGCCCACCAGACTGGAGACAAGCTTCTCAAGGAGTTTCGCGCTCTGCGACCTGAGTATTTTGCTGGGACTAATGAACCCTGGCAAGCGGAACAGTGGTTACACCAGATGGAACATATCTTTGAGACCATAGAGTGCACTGATCTGGAGAAGAAGCGTCTGGCTATCTTTCAGCTGTCATATGCAGCGGCTGATTGGTGGGATCCTGAAAAGGCGACTATAGGGGAAGAAGCTGCAAGGAGAATGCCGTCGGTGGTGTTCAAGGAAAGGTTTCTCGAGAAGTATTTCCCTGAAGAAGAGAAGGACAAGAGAGAGAAGGAGTTCATGGACTTAGCACAAGGGAATTTGACTGTCCGTGAATACACCACTCGATTTGAGCGGTTGTCCCGCTTTGCTCCACATATGGTGGACACACCTCAGAAGAAAATCAAGAAGTATCACCGGGGTCTCAACTTGTCTCTCCGACATCTGACTATGGGGCACCTGAACCAGTCGTTTGAAGCTCTGGTAAGGTTGGCTACAAGACTAGAAAATGATAGTTGTCAGAATTCGAAACCATTTGGGAATCAACCTCCGCAGAAGGGCTATCCCGGATAGAAACTGGTGTACCCTCAGGGACAGAAAAGGACTTGGGATGGAGGAAAGAAACCTCAACAGAAACAGGCAGTGCAACAGTATCCGCCTCGAGCAATAGAAGGGAACAACAACAATAACTGCTTCAATTGTGGTAATTCCGGTCACCGAGCTAAAGATTGCAGAGTACCTAGGCGTGCCGATCGTCCAGGACTTGTATGCTATAACTGTGGGATACCAGGTCACATGAGTAAGGACTGCAGAGCCCCCAGGAAAGGTAACTATGGTCAGCAAGGACAGGCCCGCCTGAATGCTGATATTCCCGAGGCTGCTTGTTATGAGGAGACAGGGTATGAAGAAGGTACCTATGAGGAGGGACTGCCCGAGCAACGCACAGTGGAAGGTACTCTAACCTTGTTTAATTCTCATGTTAAAATTTTATTTGACACGGATACTACACATTCCTTTATATCTGTTAAGATTGTTTGAAAGTTGGGAATAGTACCGCAACGTTTAAATGAAGCTTTGAGTGCTGTCTCACCCTTAGGGATCACTGTCAAGTTATTACATGTATGTAAGGATTGTCCTCTACGGTTAGGAGACCGTGAACTTTTGGCAAGATTGGTGGCTCTGTCAATGAAGGAGTTCGATATAATCCTAGAAATGGATTGGCTCAAGAAGAATCATGCGAAGTTGGATTGTGCAAGGAAGAGGATCACATTTGCAGATAATGGGAATCAACCCTTTGATTTCCAATGTAACCCTTTAGGTGATATGTTCCTCACCAGATGCCTAGCAAACATCGAGGTTGTCGGTGCAGAGGTGACAGTGTCACCAATACCGGTGATCAAAGAGTTCGAGGAAGTATTCCGAGATATTTCTGGATTACCACCTGAGAAGGACATAGAATTTTGTGTGGAATTGGAGCCAGGCACTCGACCTATAACCAAGGTTCCCTACAGGATGGCCCCTACAGAGTTATTGGAACTGAAGGAACAAGTTCAAGAACTTGAGAAGTTGGGTTTTGTTCATCCAAGTACTTTACCCTGGGGAACACCGATTTTATTTGTGAAGAAGAAGGATGGAACCATGCGATTGTGTATTGACTACCGAGAACTGAATAAGGTTAATATCAAGAATAAGTATCCTTTACCTCGGATAAACGATCTATTTGATCAGTTGCAAGGAGCCACGACCTTTTCTAAGATTGATCTACGGTTAGGGTATCACCAGTTGACGGTGCAGAAGGAAGACATACCCAAAACTGCTTTCAGGACGAGGTACGGACACTATGAGTTCTTAGTGATGCCGTTTGGGATGACGAATGCTCCGGCTGTGTTTATGGAATTGATGAACAGAGTATTCAAGCCATACTTAGATCAGTTCGTGATTGTCTTCATCGACGATATTTTGATCTATTCCAAATCAGAGGAAGAGCATGAACAACATCTACGGATCGCATTACAGACTCTCAAGGATCACCGCCTGTATGCTAAATTCAGCAAGTGTGAATTCTGGCTTCAAGAAGTTAAGTTTCTCGGGTATGTGATCTCACAACGAGGAATCACAGTTGACTCATCAAAGACCGATGCAGTGGTGAATTGGACTCGGCCAACCAATGCTACAGAAGTCAGAAGTTTTTTGGGACTCACTGGTTACTATCGGAGATTTGTAGAGGGTTTCTCAAAGATAGCAGCCCCGTTAACTTGTTTGAGTAAGAAAGATTTGAAGTTTGAATGGGCGGATAAGCATGAACGCGCTTTTTTGGAGTTGAAAGAGAGACTGACAACAGCGCCAGTACTTGCGATACCCAAAGATGGTGAGAAGTTCACTATTTTCAGTGATGCCTCTCATCAGGGGCTGGGATGTATCCTTATGTAAGACAGTAAGGTTATCACCTATGGTTCACGACAGTTGAAGCCAAATGAATTGAATTACCCAACTCATGATTTAGAGCTAGCAGCCTTCATATTCGCGCTTAAGATCTAGAGACACTACCTCTATGGGGAGAAGTTCGATTTGTTTTCAGACCACAAGAGCCTTAAGTATTTGTTTACTCAGAAAGAGCTGAACATGAGGCAACGCCGATGGATGGAACTGATCAAGGACTATGACTTTACATTAGAGTACCACCCTGGTAAGGCTAATGTAGTCGCTGATGCCCTAAGTCAGAAACCTCGCGAAGTGATTGCTTCATTGATGGTAAGGGAATGGAAGGCCTTAGAGACAATCGTAAAATTTGATATGTAGATTTTTTAGGGAAGTGTCGGGCAACACTTTGGATGCTTCATGGTACAACCAACACTTGTGAGCGAATTATCGAGGCCCAAAAGAAAGACGAGAAATTTCAAGTATGGTTCGCCAAGATGTCAGAAAAGGACCCTACAGAATGGAAGGTTGGGGCCGATGGAGGGTACAGATGTCGAGACAGATTGTGTGTGCCAGATTTAGGAGACTTGAAAAAAGATATTCTTGAAGAAGCACATAAATCGAGACTGACAGTACACCCAGGAAGAATAAAGATGTATAAGGATTTGAAGAGAAACTTCTGGTGGGAAGGGATGCAATGAGAAGTAGCTGAGATCGTGTCTAAATGTTTGACTTGTCAACAAGTGAAGGCCGAACATCAGAGACCCTCGAGATTGTTGCAACCCTTACCTGTTCCGGGATGGAAGTGGGAACACATAACTATGGATTTCGTGGTTGGACTACCCTGATCACAACAAAACCATGACGCTATTTGGGTAATTGTGGATCGCCTGACGAAGTCCGCACACTTCATCGCGTACAATATGACTTACCCAGTAGAAAGGATGAGTTGAATGTACCTACAGCAAGTGGTGCGACTGCACGGTGCCCCTGTGTCGATTGTATCAGACCACGATGCATGTTTTACCTCAGGATTTTGGGAGAGTTTGCAGAAGGCTATAGGAACTTCGCTCAAGATGAGTACAACTTTCCATCCTCAGACAGATGGACAGACTGAGCGTGTTAATCAGATTATGGAAGATATGTTGAGAGCTTGTGCAATCGATTTTGAAGGATCTTGGGAGACGCACTTACCATTGGTTGAATTTGCGTATAACAACAACTATCACTCGAGTATTGGGATGGCACCGTTTGAAGCCTTGTACGGACGACCATGTCGATCTCCGTTGTGTTGGGCAGAAGTGGGAGACACAGAACTTTTGGGACCATATTTGGTGAGAGAGACCAATGAGAAGATTTTACTGGTCAAAAAAAGAATGAAAACTGCACAGAGTAGGCATAAGAGTTATGCGGATCGACGTCGAAAGGATTTGGAATTCAGTGTCGGAGATCACGTACTCCTTAAGGTTTCACCTGTTCGGGGAGTAGTACGTTTTGGTCAGAAAAGATGGAAGTTGGCACCTCGTTTCATCGGACCATTTGAGGTATTGGAGCGTGTTGGGAAAGTGGATTATCAACTCGCGTTGCCACGAAAGATGTCTGGTGTTCATAACGTATTCCATGTCAGTATGTTAAGGAAATACATACGGGATCCTTCGCATGTGGTAAATTTTGATGATATTGAGATGAGTCAGAATGTTGTCTATAAGGATAGACCTGTGATGATTCTTGACCAGAGTATCAAGAGGCTGAGAAGAAGAGACGTGCCTTTGGTTAAGGTTTAGTGGAGGCATCATGACGAGGGAGAAGCGTCGTGGGAGTTAGAGTCAGACATGAGGACTAGATACCCCGAGTTGTTTCAGGATTAGTTAGCTCGGATTTTGGGGCGAAATCTCTGTTAAAGTGGGTAGAGTGTAACACCCTGTTATTTCTTTTTTCATTAATAAATGGAGATTTCATTTTAATTTCTCTTTGTAATATTTATTCGGGGGTCAAATCATAATTTTTTTAAATATAGAAATGCTTTCTATGGTTTTAAAAATAATATCTATACTTTTGTACAAACCAGAATTTATTTCATTCACTAATACGATTTTTCTCCATTTTTATTTCAACCGTAAAATACCAGTTATGTTTTAAAACTGCGTCTTTACCGCGTCTTGGGTGAGGGAGCACGTGAGCTCAACCTCACCGAGTGATTTCTCCTTTGCTTGGAGCCTACACATATTTCAGTATATATGTTTATACGTATCTCTCAACTCTTTGATAACTCTCACAGTGTCTCATCTCTCATTCTCTATAACTCTCAAATTCTCTTAATTTATCTCCTTCTCTATTGTTCTTGTAAGGAACAAACAACACACACATATTATACATGATATACTTATACACACACACACATACAGGTATATACATATATATAGTTCAAGAACGGAGGAGAAATTCTTAACGACGGATATTTCGGCGGATATTCTCAGTCTCAAAATTCTCTGAATAATCTGAGTATTATAAACTCACTCTCAACGTTTATATATATATATATATTTCAGTGTATATAGATGTGTATATACATATGTATGTATAATCACCATTGAAGCTTGAAAATTGGAGTCTTACAAAAGTTAACCAAAATCAATTCCGTGAGTTGGGAATGAAAGATCTTAGTCCCAATAAGTTGCGGTTCGAATACTACGGCTTAATTCATCCGTATCGCGACGTATCGTTGATTTAAAATTTTGTCACCTCTCAGTTTTACGTGAAATCCGAGAGCTGCGATTGAAATTAGTTTTAAACTGATCACGTATTTATAATCCTTGCAGAAAAACGAAGAAATCCATATATTATATGTCTTGGTTGAAGCAAAATTGAGAAATGGGTCAAAAACAGGCGTAATAGGGGAGAAACTGCTGATACCAATCGATTGATATGATAACCAATCGATTGGAATGATTACCAATCGATTTCCATGTTTACCAATCGATTGTCATGTGTTCCAATCGATTGACATTTTTACCAATCGATTGGCATTTTTCAGCACTGACGACTTTTACTAAAACGGTCATAACTTCCTCTAGAAAACTCGAAAATGCGCACCGTTCGAAGCGTTGAAAACTAGACTCAAAGACATTTCATTTGATATGTAATTCATCCATAAAAATTATAACTCATTTTTAAGGGCATTGTTTCAAAGTGAATCTGCTTGTGTACTAGTAGCTGTAAAAGCGTATTAATGTAGTTTTTGATGAATTTACCTCTTGTTTCATATACGACTTGATAGTTTAGATCGTGAGTGCTAACTTAATGATTCTAAGTACATTGTACCTTGTTAATAAAGAAGGATAAAAAAAGACTTGATTTCTCGTACGTTTGTTTTGGTGTTACAATTTCATGGACATTGACATGCATGATAGGGTCGAGGTGGAGTCGACATGCATGGTGTGTGAGAAAGCGTGGAAAAAGAGTAGAGAGTGGCGGTCTGGTGGTCGACCTCAATATCGAGCGGATATTATTCCTGGTATTGGAGGCGGTAGTGTGGTGTACGACTTAGATATTGATCGGATATTATTCCTAGTATCTAAGGCGCGTGTTTTCGGATATTGAGCGGATATTATTCCTGATATCCGAAGCGATGGTAATTGTGTGATCGACCCAAATATCGAGCAAATATTATTCCTGGTATCTGAGGCAATAGCGTATTGTGTGACCCCAATATTGAGCGGATATTATTCCTGGTATTGGAGGCGACGGTGTAGTGTATGACTTGAATATCGAGCGGATATTATTCCTGGTATTCAAGGCAATGATGTGTTGTGCGACCTAGGTACTGAGCGGATATTATTCCTGGTATCTGAGGTAATGGTTTTGGTGGAGTCGGGTTGTTGAGAGAAAAGAGTCAGAAAGATGAGATGTTACATTGTTCATGCACGGTCGCATATTTATTGCTCATTATTATCCCCCGTGACTTTTGTCGAAGTTGGAACCTTAAAAATATTGCTTTTAAAGTTGTATTGCACTGTTGTTCATACGCTTATATATACATTGCGAGTACATGTTTATTTTGCTCACCAGCTTGCATAAGCTGACGGCGTTGATGCGTCCTGGACTCTATGTCCAGATTTTCCAGGTCAGGAGCAGCCAGAGTTTTGACTATGCTACTTAGAGTCAGGAGACTTTCCAGGAGGCTGCTTTATACTTCTTATGTCTTTTAATTTGGAGTTGTAATAGAAATTATGATAGATTTGAATAAGGCGGTTTGTGCCTAAGTTTATAACTGATGTAACAGTTTAGTAAGTTTTAATTTTGGAGCTTATGTTTTATTAGTAACCTTTTTTTAGAAATGCTGTTTAAGTTATTTGTTGCAGGGACAATTGGTCATGCTCACTTATCACGACCTACGAGTCTATAAAGGAAATTAAATACTTTCCTGTATTATGCTACGTCGGGGCGCGACAATATGAGAGCTACAGAGACTGTTTTAGGGTTTTTTTTAGCTTTCTTATCCTCCCCGTTAGAGTTCCCACCAACTCTAGCCTCTCCGGCAGTATCCGTAGGAGTCATAAGGGTGACAACCTAGTGGAACCTATTGCAACATCTAGAAGGTTGAAGATTTCAGAATTGGGTTCAAGACTCAAAGGTATAATCTCTTGTCCCCTCTTGTGCGCATCTATAGAGTTAACGAGTAGTAGATCCGGGCATACCAATAAGTTTTTGTAACTTAATCATTCCGCTGCGTGATTAGAATAATTTTAAACCTATTTTTCCACCAGGCTTCCTTATCATGTCAAGTAATCTCGAAGGGCAAATAAGGCGTGTGTGCGCACATTGTCATAACAGGTCAAGCCCTAAAGGATTGGTTCTATGGTTACTATATGCATCAGGGTGGTGGATAGAGTCAAAAAGGGTACCCCCAATGAGAGTCCTATATACCCCCCATTATAGGGTTTGGTGTGGTACGTGGACTACTTTTTATACTGTTAGGTACGTGCTAGGGCAGGGAAGTCCTCTACGGAGGGGATCTGATAGGCTACAGGCCCTCGGCTTTGGTGCTCCCAAGTTTCCTAAAACTAATGCGCATGCAATCCTCATAATATAAAGTCAAGGAACCTTGAAAGTTTTGGAGTCTTACCCTCTTAGTTCATTCCCCAGCAGAGTCGCCAATTGTAGGCACCCGAACCAAGCTTGGGGGCCTGGAAGGATTAAGTTCGCTTGATTGTCCTATTTTAAATCTCATGCCAACAGCCATGAGTGAGGTCCACCACCCGTCATTAGCCTTTTATGTGATCTGACCGATTGGATTTCTCACATTTGGATTCCATGAGGCTCTTTATCCAACATGAGGCAGTAATCGATGCCCATGATCCATATTCGAGGCTACACGAGTGAGTAATCCAATTTATATCCCTCAAGGCTAAATCCAAAGAGATCCTTACTAATCGAGTCGACACTTAGTTTGATAAAGGAAACCAATAAAACTAAATCTATCAAGTCCAATGGATAGAGAGCACTGCCCTGTCGTCACCAAAGAACTTAGTTTAGGGGTTAAGGTACGAGAGATGAAGGAGCTAGATCGTGCTAAATCACCCCTTCTTGCCCCATCGTGAGATGAGCCTCTACTCAGCTTTCAAGGTGTTTGACTAGACATTATGTGGACCATTTCATTTATACTAATGCAACCCTATTCAAGTTATAAACAACTAATAAAAAGAAAATCGTGCAAGAGACTAAGCAATTACATGCAATGCACGTGCTAAAATAGTAATTTAGGGACTAAACGTATTACTACGCTTCCCTATGCATGCGAAAGCAAATAAAATAAAATTAAACATGAAAACCACACTCAAAACCCTAGAAAAACATGATATCTATGCACAAGTAATCATGTAGGGAATTTAAAATCTGTATTTTATCCACCTAAGTATGCTTCTACGTGATCCTAGGAAAGTAGTAAATAAGAGGGATGCTATAGAACATACCCGGGATAGCATATCATTTCCAATTATCCCTAATTAACCATGGTCACGACAATAAAGAATAATATAGAGCATAATCGAGATGAATACCCTACTATTCTAGGCATGTATAACATGACTACTATATGCAATAGTGTGCATGTGTAAGCTTAATTAAGATGTTATCCTTAGTATGGATAACCTACTATTCTAAGTAAGGATAGTGTGCAAGCATATTCATGTGTAGAGATACGATTTAATTCATGAATTACATTAGTTATGAATTAACTACTATGCATGTATAGAACAGGGATAGCATGGATAGCCTATTATCCCAACTAATATGGATTACTACATGATTTCTATATGAATTCCCTAGTTTTAGACTCGTAGATCCAATTAAGGCTTTGTTATCTCCAGGGTTGGATATCCATGGATTGAATACCAACCCCATAGCTTCAGCTACCACAATATTTGGGGGTAGCTCTGCCTGGAATAACTCTACTTTAATGGATACTACAAACAAGGAGATATAACTACCCTAGAACTTTAAAGATTAAAAGCAATAAAAATGAAGAACGCGAAGAGCAAACAAGAAATTCAACCTAGATCTAATAAAATAAAGATCAAAACAGGAAAATAAAGCAAAAAAAGAAAAGAAGAAGAAGGAGCTTAGCTCAAGAACTTCGTTCAGAATACTTCTGTAGGGTTTCGCCAGCACCGTGGACTCCAAGACTCAATCGTAACTCTAAAAAAAAACTTATACTTTTCTTAAGGATTTTCTAGAAGTGCTTCGGAATTCTCCGGAGGGGTTTCCTTAACACTCTAATCCTTAGGATTTTTAGATGTTTTGGATGGGAAGGGGAGGACCCCCTTTTTATAGTTTAAGTTTTGAGTGAAAAAGCTTGTAGTTAAGCGATGTGGGACAAAAGAAACACAAATTTTCACATTTTTTTGGTGTTTTCACGTGGATTGGAGTCAAATCAAGGGTCCAAAATACATATGAAGCACCTGAGAGCCATAGTGGCACTCAGAGCTTCCAAGCGACAGTCCGAGAGTGCCGCACATCACTCATCCTGAGAGCCAACATGGCTCTCAACCCGAAAGTTGTGTTTTCACTCCAGACTTCCTGGACATCATTTTCTCACCTAGGTTATTTTAAGAATCTTTTGTAAAGGGAGTTCTCAGGATCCCACCCCAAGGTCCAGATTATTCTCGGTAAAAGGTGACTTTTTGTCATTTCATGTGAAAAAAGCTTTAGGTTTTTGTCTCTAAATTGAGTTTCTAACCTATCTAAGTTTTCCTAAATGTTATTCTAACATACCTCGGAGACCAAGGTGATTCACGGAGTTCTACTGTATAAAATCGACATCCCACAAATCCTGATTCCAGTCATCAAATTGTTCTTGAGGCGGGGTTCCTTCTATCGAACGGATGAACCAAAATAGGGTGTCTACAAGGTGAGAATTTCTCTTTTTTTTTTAATGTGAAAATTAAAATGATAAAGTGAGAAATTCTCACTTACAGAATGTGAAAAATTCTCACTATAGGTTTGAAAATGAGAAATTCATATAATAGAAAGTGATAAATTCATACATACAACAAAATTTCACGCTTTATTCACAGAAATACTAAAAAGTGAGAATTCATATATATCAGAAAGTGAGTAACTCATATAATAGAAAGTGAGAAATTATCATTAAAGATAAGAAAATTAGAAATTCATATAACATAAAGTGAGAAATTCATTTATACAACAAAAATTTCATGCTTTATTCACAGAAATACTAACAGTAAGAAGTACTCATTTTAACCCAAGTAAACGCATACAAACATAGAGTATTTAGTGAGAAATTTCTCACTAAAGAACAGAAGTGAGAAAATCATAGAATAGAAAGTGTTTAATACACTGTATTTTTGGAATGTATTAATAAATAAGACTTTGTATTTATACCTATATTACCTTATCCTTCTTTTGGTAAACTTTAGATATCAATAGATTGCCTTTGTATTCCAATCGATTGACACTTTTTGCATACCAATCGATTGCCATTCTGTCGACCTGGATTCATTACATGGCACTATATCAATCGATTGCCATAAAATATCTTATGCCAATCGATTGCCATCAGTACCAACCGATTGCCATCAATACCAATTGAATGCCACCTGCAGAGATAAGTTTTCAACTTTGATTCATGGTTTGACAAGTGGCACTCATTTTCTTTATATCTATAGCCCCATTTCATCCATTTGAACCTCTTGGACATTTTGAGATTGCGAGAGAGTGAGTTATATATATACACACACTCAAACATACATGTATTCATATATCTATATATACACACAAGCATACGTACACACACACTCTCTGGAGAAAGAAGAAAAGAACAAAAAGAAGAAAAGAGAAGGAAGAAGGGCAATAGAAGGAGAGAGAGAGAGATAGAGAGAGAAAGACAGAGAAGGGGGAAAAAGAAGAGGAGAGAGAGAAAGCTTGAGGTTTTCTAAGCCAAACATACCCCACAAATATCTAGGTGAGTTCTAAACTCACTTAATCTCACTAGATGATGTTTTGAGAAGCTTTGATATAGATTAGATGTATAAAATACGTCCTTAAGACATTTATATATATTGTCTTACGAATCTGCTAGGGAGGATAAAGTACCATTCGATTGGACTTTTCCCAATCGGTTGCCATTAGTTGAGTCCCAATCGATTGTATAGATTACCAATCATTTGCCATTATTTGTAACCCAATGGATTGCCAAAGTTAGCAATCAATTGACACTATTTTGGATCCAATTGATTGCCATTTTTCTCAATCGATTGTTATAGTTTTTATCCCAATCGATTAGACCCTTGTTCCATTAGGAGAACATGGATTGTTTCTTTTGTTAATTATGTAAAAGTGTTCGATCGTTCGATTCTCAATTCAAACTTTCATTATGCGATTATGGGTTGATCAGGGATAAAGTGACAATAAAGATAAGTACGATTAAGAATAATGGATTAATGTAATGACGTTAGGTGCTATGCGGTTCATGTATGAGTTTGATATCTGTTCATTTCAATCAGAGTAGTCAGACCAAAATGGGATGTTATGTATCAGTCCTAGTACAAAACTTAGATAGGTCTTGATAAGTTCTGGGAATTTGTATGTGGGTGGACGCTTGGTCATATTATGCCCTTAGCAAGCGGTGGACGCTGAGATGTCCTTAACGAGTAGTGGGTGAGACCAAGTAGTTCTAATATAGCCAGGTGATCTATGTTATATCCTTAACGAGCGGTGGATGGGTTATGTCCTTAACGAGCATGGATGGGAGATCACTGGTAAAATTTCGCTAAGTCATTGCAATAGAATGATATGCTGTTGTTCAAAACATTGTATCCATGACCTGCGGTGGACTGAGAATATGTACTCTATATTCTCAACTGTGGTAGATAGAGTAGTGGTGTATCTAGGAATATTACAATCAAATTTGTGTCTTATGAGTTAGTGTCTATAGGTCATTGCATAATAAGACGTGGATTTGGGTAATGCAGGGTTGAATAAAGAGAAGATATTACGTAGTAGAACGACATCTTATGACTTTCATAACTTGTTATTACGTCATATAATTGGTACCTTGTGAGTTTTGATTCACTCAGCTCTCAGTAAGCTGACAGCCGTTATGACATTCCTCGTCCAGACTACCCTATTCCTATTAATGCATGTGTTGGAGCTGGTGATGATAGCTACTACCCAGACGAGGAGTATGCAGAGGGTGTCCCTACTGGGGATAGTTATGCCGAGGGAGATTACTACTCTGATGATGACGTTTACATCAGCTGAAGAACTAGATAGTTATTAGTTTTATATTCTGTTGAACTTTATTAGTTAAACAGGTACTTGGGCATATGTTTCTTTTTGACTTGTTATGTTCCTAGGGACGAATCTGATGTTATTGTAATAGTTAGGACTTTTGTAATATATTCAATTTGATATTATTACTGTTCTTGGTGTTTCTAGTTAACTAGTACTGTGTGGTGTGGACAATTAGTGACATTCACCTGTCATTCCCTATGGACCTAAAAAGGAAATTTATTTTTCTCTATTTTTGTTATTCCGGGGCGTGACAAAGTGAGAATTAAAAAGTGAGAAATTCATGGCGGTGGCTTCACTGTATGCGCTTGGGACTCCCTGGTAGGCAACTCGAGGATGGGCAACGGCGAGCGACGAGAGGTCGATTGTCGTCAGTAGCTTTGTCAGCGGTGGTTCTTCTGGTTGCTTTTCCCCTTGTTTGAATGAGCTGCGAAAACGTCAAGTGTTAGCAATATTGTTGTTTAACATGAGTGAGAAATTTCACACTCCCAAAATTTACCGATGTGAGAAATTAGTCTCAACTTGGTTTGTGGAACTTTCACACTTCATATTATTAACGTTTATATTGTTGTGAAAAATTGTTTAACATGAGTGAAAAATTCAATTTTTGGTGTCTCATTAGGGTTTTTAAAAAAAAACAATTTGATGATCATACAAATAAGCTTATATAATTGTTGAAGTTGTATTCGATGAATTAAAATCTTCAACGACAATTATAGACCCTCAGATGTAACAATTTTGTAAAAAAAATTGTGATTTTTACACACAGTATGAAGCGCATTGTAAAAATACCATAAGACTGAGTGAGAAATTTGTTTTTCGTTGTCTTCAATTAGGGCTTTTAGTTTTGGTAAAATTACTGATACCATATTCTTTTATATTGTTAGAAAATGTCGACCATGAAACCAATATTCTTCGTATTTGAATAAAAGAAATTGCAAAATTTCTCACATTTTGTTCCCATCGATTCTTCTGGATTGTTTTGCTCCTTTGGTCGTTCTTCAACGTGATGAAGTTATGAGTTTTGATAACAATTTTCAGTAGTTTTGCAGTCGTTCTTCTTCTAGATTGCATTCGATGTCATGTTCTCCAGATTCGTCTTTGTGAGAAATTGGGAATTTTTGGGAAATGGATGAAAATGAGAAGGAAAGTGTAGATTTTTGTGATAAATTGTAAATTTTGAACCCCTAAATTGTAGTCAGAATTAATGGATGTTAATGACAGTTTTTAAAAATACAGTTACCACACACACACACACACATATATATATATATATATATAATATGGGGATATTTTGGTCCTCAAAATCGGTGAGAGACTAATACTTAAGTTGTGTGATACTAATGACCAATTTCTAAAAAAGATGGCTATAATGAACTATATATTAAGTATCCTAAAAAAAAAATTAGGTGTCAGGGATTCATGGAGTAACCAACATATATAGCTTTCAATTAGCAATCAATTTACTGAGAAAAATCAACCAAAATACTTCACAAGCAAAAACAAAAATGAAATAATGGGTACAAGCATCACATAGAGACAGGGTAGTTAATAGATGTTGAATTTGTTTGGTTGGAAAATTTATAAGTGTGTGCGAGCGTGCCAGGCAAGCAAATTGCCAATGTGTATGTGTGATTATCCAAACTGCGCCTCACCAGGGTGATTGTGGTGCCGTTCGATGCCTTAACAAGGACTTTTATCGTGTAAGACGGAATAGATATGGAATGTAAGAAACTGTGAATGCTCGACCATATGTTAGTTCGAACAACACAAAATGAAAGTAGAGTCACAGTAGGTCTTCGAAGAAGACACAGTGAGCAAATTAACTAAGAAGAGACAAAGTAGATGACTACTTCAAACTAACTACTAAGGAATTAAACTAAATTATGATTAAACTAATGAAACTAAACTACTCCTAATCTAAGGCTTTAGTGGCCGGATACTAAGAAAGGAGAAAACTATATGTTTGTATTGATTGATTGTTTGGTCAAGGACCCCTTACAATGAATACATCATATGTATTTATAGATATAAACTATAACTACCAATAACCACTTATTTGAATTTAAATATCTAGCTCCCTCCCAAATAACTACTAATTTAAATTTATTACACATGTGATTCTTCTAAGAGAAGCTCTTCCAAATGACTTCCACCTTCATCATCACCATTGATATTCAAATAACCACCTTGATCTCCCCTTGAAGTGCCAAGTGTCCTTCAAATAAAGCTACTAAATGGCTTCCAAGACAAGCCAAATAGTTTACAATAATAATAATAATATAATTATTATATAGTAATATAGTAATATGATATTTTATGGTATAAACATAAGCCCCCCTGGTTCTTTGAAAATGAAGTACACGTAATTTTTGAAGAACCAACTTCTTGATTTTCATAAAATAACACAACTTGTTTCGAAGCCAACACAACTACTTCGAACATGAAAAATGACTTTAAATTTGCTTCGAAGTATACACAATAGCTTTGAGCGCCAAAACAATGGCTTTAAACTTAGTTCGAAGCCAATGGAAGAGATTTGAACATAAAATATTTGGCTTAAGATTGTATTCGAAGTAAATATAGGGGGTTCGAGCACAAATAAAGGACTTTAATTTTGCTTCGAAGCCAAAATAAAAGCCTTGAGCACAACCTTGCAACTCTTTGAAAATAAATTTTTTAAAGAGTTGGATCAAATTATTGCCACGAATAGATCTTCAAGTTGGCTTTGAAGCCAATATAACAATTTTGAACACAAAATAAACTATTTTTAAATTGGTTTGAGACCAATAAACTAACTTTGAAAACCAAATAATGGCTTTAGATTTATTTCGAAGTCGATATAGTTGCTTCGAACACTATATAATGGCCATCGAAGGCTACATATCTACTTCGAACACAAAATAAATAACTTTAAATTTATTTCGAAGTCAATACAATAGCCTCGAATACAAAATGAACTACTTTAAATTTGGTTCGAAGCCAAAGTAATAGCTTCGAGCTTCGAACACCAAAGTATGGTATTAAACTTGCTTCAAAGACAATCTAAGTATCCCTAAAAAATACTTAACCGAATATTATTGGTACATTACCAATCAAATAAACTTTTTAGTGTAAACATCGCCTCATGGCTCGACTTAAAAGTGATAACAATTGAATATATATATATATATTTGAAGAACCAAATTTTGAGTCCAAGTTTTTATACAAACCGGTCATGATAACCCATCAAACTACTTTCCAATGGCCAATGCAAGAATCGATCGTCCTGGCCTCTTGGATACGCCTACCCATCATCACTGTATATTTGGAAAGAAGCATTCTTTCTTTGCCATTATCTCCATTGGCCTTATAAAAATCTGGGCTTCAAACTTAGACCCATGAATATTAAATTACAATTTCTTTTTTGATCAAACCAATCTCCAAGTTGAACTATGACAGATGACAAACAAGTAGTTTGTCCAATATAAAAACATTTCTCAAGTACTTCAAATTGGGAGTTGAGCCCACTTACACCACACATACATGACTAGAGAAGTGATACTCACACCATCTGCACATTGCAGTGAAACATAACCATGATTTGTGTCCTGCGGTCTGCCATGTTAACATCCTTTGGCCAAATTGAATTGGTCTCATGTGGCCCCATCAAAACTCAAAAGAAGATAACCGGTCCCACTAGCCTTTTTATCATCAAACGGATAAAAGGACCAAGATCGAAGGAAGGGTATTCTTCCCTTTATTCAGCCCACCACTGTATCCCATGATACATTCCAACTTCCAAGCACTAAGCAGGAATCAACAAACAGATCTCACTTGCCTCTTATCGGTCTAGTATAACCGATTGCAATAGCGACTGAATTGAACTTTTGATTTCAATCAATAAACTTTTTCTTTCTGTTTGTTATAATAAAATTGCCATACTAATAATATCCACATAGTCATATCCCAATTTTGATGAGCCCCACAAAGCCAAAGTGGGTATTGACCAACTAAAACCATAATTGGCTTAAATAATTCATATGTTTCAACACTTTGAATAATGTTGAAAAACTCAAATCTATGAACAAAAATTGGTTCATGATTCTCAACCATACTTGGTTGAAAAATAGACCCCTCGAGCGTATTTTCACCACAATTACTTAGTTGATTAACCAACATGGGTGATGAGGGTGGTTGTGAATTTTTTATTTCCACCATTAGAGGACTTTGAAATTTCTTCACAATCAATTTGTCTTCATTAATTGGCTCATGATTTTGAATAAAAGTTGATACCCCTCGAGCCATTTCATACATTTTAGTTTTTAAACTAAATGCTTGATCCTTTAATTTTTCCAACAATGGAACTAAATCATTGATCCATTTTTCACCACCATAGTTTGGTGTTGATGGTGGTGAAGCATACAACACTTCAAAATTGTTGTCACCAAGATTTGGTGTTAATGGGGGTGACACATACGCCCATTCATAATTGCTACTACCAAATTTTGGCGTTGATGAGGGTACAATATACCTCCCTTCAAAATTTCTATAACCAAAGTTTGGTGTTAGTGAGGGTACATATAACCCTTCAAAATTCATCTTGACACTTGTGTCCCACCGGGCGTGCCAAAAATGTTTGGTTGGAAAATTTATAAGTGTGTGCGAGCGTGCCAGGCAAGCAAATTGCCAATGTGTATGTGTGATTATCCAAACTGCGCCTCACCAGGGTGATTGTGGTGCCGTTCGATGCCTTAACAAGGACTTTTATCGTGTAAGACGGAATAGATATGGAATGTAAGAAACTGTGAATGCTCGACCATATGTTAGTTCGAACAACACAAAATGAAAGTAGAGTCACAGTAGGTCTTCGAAGAAGACACAGTGAGCAAATTAACTAAGAAGAGACAAAGTAGATGACTACTTCAAACTAACTACTAAGGAATTAAACTAAATTATGATTAAACTAATGAAACTAAACTACTCCTAATCTAAAGCCTTAGTGGCCGGATACTAAGAAAGGAGAAAACTATATGTTTGTATTGATTGATTGTTTGGTCAAGGACCCCTTACAATGAATACATCATATGTATTTATAGATATAAACTATAACTACCAATAACCACTTATTTGAATTTAAATATCTCCCTCCCAAATAACTACTAATTTAAATTTATTACACATGTGATTCTTCTAAGAGAAGCTCTTCCAAATGACTTCCACCTTCATCATCACCATTGATATTCAAATAACCACCTTGATCTCCCCTTGAAGTGCCAAGTGTCCTTAAAATAAAGCTACTAAATGGCTTCCAAGACAAGCCAAATAGTTTACAATAATAATAATAATATAATTATTATATAGTAATATTGTAATATGATATTTTATGGTATAAACAGAATTCAATAACTTTATGATACAAATATATGTATATATACGTATGAATAGATAGAATGAGTTATAAACTCAAAATAAGATCACATGAATACGAGGAAGGGGAGGAAGGTATTTGGTGAGGAAAAATAGACAAAATTTGTGTCTCGTTCCCAACACAGTTGTGCAATTGTGACTTTAAATAATGGTAGAACCATTTTGAATATTCTCAAATAAAAATTAAGTGGCTAATATACTAGGATGAAAACCATATTTAGAATACAAATTAAAAAAAAAAAAAATAATAACATTCCTCAAAAGAATAATATAACTTTAAAAATAAGTGGGTGGAAGTAATATTAATATCTAAAATAATAAAATAAAATAAAATAAAGCCACCTCTTGTTTTTTATTTTGGGTCAAAGTCAAAGTTCAAACCCATCTCTGGTAAAGCACTCTCAATGTAGTATTACATAAACAATGCCTACAATTAATACACATGAAAATATGAAAACGTGCAAACAAACAAAAAACTTTAGGGCTCGTTTGGTAACGTTGTCGTTTTCTATTTTCTGTTTTTGTTTTCCTTTTTTAGAAAACGAAAATTGAAAACGCGTTTGGTAACGTTTTTGTTTTTTGTTTTTAAAAAACGTTTTCAAATTTTGGGTAAAAAATAAAAACACCAAAAAGTCGTTTTGAGTTTCCTGTTTTTGTTTTTTTTTTTAAAAAAAAAAAAATCAACAATGTTACCAAACAAGTTTTTGTTTTTTTTTTTCAAAAAAAAAAAACCAAAACTGGTTTTCGTTTTTAAAAAACTGAAAACTCAAAACAAGAAACGTTACCATGCGAGCCCTTAACTTATATACAAAATGTATTGTGTCATTCCAAAGAAAAATTCAATGTATGTTTCATCTTCTCTCTCGTGAATGACATAAAATGTACAATTACATATTTGAAAACATCATCAAAAAAATGTAACAAATACAAAATACCAATACACCAAAAACAAAAATCAAAAACCCATTGATTATCTCTACTAGTGAAAGAAAAGGTACAAATGAGGACTTGTGAACATCAATCTTAATAAAGACCACATACAGAAACCCAAATACACCATCAAGTACCCATTAACACAAAATAGTATAGCTAGTCTCTCCGGCAAATATTCGTCTTTTCTATCATTGCCTGTGAGACTTCAATTACATACTCGTCTTTGCCATGTGTTGGAATTATCTTATTTGGACTGGGGCCTTTTATTTCAAAAATGCAAACAAAGTCATTTACATTGATGCAACTAGTATGCTGTATCAAAATTATGGCCGTTGGAGGCTATTAAATCTATTAACGCCTGTATTAAAAATATGGTCGTTGGAGGTTATTAACTCCTATATTAAAAATATGGCCGTTGGAGGCTATTAATTCTGTTTTTAATAAAATGACCGTTGGGCAATTTGGCTTATAAAATAGCCTTCTCTCTTCTCATTTGAAACATAGAAAATTCCTCTCTCTTTTTGATATGCTTTAAAAATCATTCTCTCAAATATTCATCTTTATTTTTGGAGCATTCTGAGCACTCATATATTCTTTCAATTCGAGTGCACGTTTGGAAGAAACTGATTGCTGAATCCTGGGGAGCATAGCGCTGAGACCTTGTGCATCGAGTCATTGACTCCGAGGGGCGGAATTGTTCTTAAGGACAGTGCAAACTGTTGCACGCCTCAATCAGAATTCATAGCACTATCCTACTATTTTCCAACAATCTTAAGACCAATTTTGGATGCTGTTATGAAGAGAGTGACCTAGTCTCCGACTCAACCTAAGTTCTGTTAAAGAGACTTCTAATATGGTAATTCTGATCCTACTTTATTTCCAGTAAATTTTAAAAGATTACAATCTGTCATTGATTCATAGACTCACGACCTAAACATAGACTTAGACTTTATCATTTTGGTAATAGTACACATCTACTACGCGGTTGAATTTCTGAAAGTTAGAATTTGCAACAAAACAAATACCTTTGAAGTATTTCACTTTCTTTCTGTGATAAGTGGTAAAGTTTAATACCTTGGAAATTGCTATTATACTTTTAACAAATAAGCAAACCAATAATATAGACCATATAGTGAAACTCTATCATTAAGTGTCCACTGTTTGGTAGTGATAACAACACTAGCTCTGGTGCAATCGTTGCTATTGTCTGAAAAATTATTTGCGCTATTACAAGATAACATGAGTATGGTATAAAGCATATTGGTGGTTGAAGGGTATTTATATGCTGACCGTGCATGAGTCATGAGGCTATTGAAATGGGTTTATTTTTATTATTTAATTGCCATGTCATACGTTCAAGTGTACAAGGTTATATATATGCATGGTCAGTGAAGTATCATTTAAATGATGTTAACTTTGATAAAATTTATATCCTAAAATTCCTTGGAGGTTACTATATATTATTCTTTATATAATAGAGCTCTAATTTACCTCATTATAGCTTTAGTTGTTACAAGACCTTTAATGGATCATGAATTTGGTGGTTATGGAAGGATGAACGGCTAGTTTGCATTCCTTACATAATAAATATAAAGAGTATATATGTTGTATGTATGAGCATTCTCACACTTGGTTCCATTTACTTAAAGAAGAATTTTTTAGTTGCTCACTCACACCTTTTAGTAACACATATGTCTAAATTGTTGCCGTTTTAATATAGTATTACATTATAATCTCATGGAGGCCGTACCAAGTCATGAGTGATGGTCTATGGAAAATGAATTGTATGTAAATGGTGGACTATGATCAATACGTACGTCTTATAACATATATATTATATATTATATTATATTATATTATATGAAGAGATGGGATCGTGGTGAAGACTTAATTCCTTGAGTAGATATTATTGGGTGTGGGAAGTTTCATTTAAATTTGTATACCTATAGATCCAATAATTTTGATTCATGATATTTAATTTATTCGAGATCTAATTGAGATGATTCAATTATCTTGGGATAAAACTTTACAACCTAAATTTCTTGTTTTTAATAGAGTTCCCACTCTAAAACATAAATTAATCTTTTAAATATTGGAAAAGAAGGAGAAGGAGAAAACCCAATTTATTATCTTTGAATATTGGGTTATTTGGCTTTTGTTAGAATTTTTAATCGCAAGGAACTTGCTAGTAAAGTCAATTAAAAAAAAAAGAGTTGTTTTGGAAATATGCAGCTAGTGGTTTGTAATTTTTATGACACAAAAAGTGATGCGACCTTTTGAGTCTATTAGTGCTTATTTTCATGAGCATATATCTCCTTGTGAATTGTCCTATAGTGGGGGTTCTCAACCTCATGTATTATCCAATTTAACCATATTATATTTAGAGCATGTGGTAAATGGAGTCTTAGTAAAGTATTTTTTAACCCAGTGGTTTTATTTAAAAAAAAAAAAAAAAGGTTATAAAGCTACTATAGTAGCTAAGGGGTTTAAAGAAAAATGTTGATGTTTTGGAAAACTATTTTCATGCTATGTCCATTTGAACATATTAGTTGTTGCTGATATGTATGAGTTATATATTTATCAAAAGGATGTTAAAACCTTAGTTTTAATGAAGAGTTAGAAGAGAAAACTTATTTGAATAAACCGGAGGGTTTATAAAATAAAGTGTATATACTTGTTTATACTCTCTAGCTATGTCGTTTGAAAGTGGCACCCAACCAGTGACATGAAATTCTTTAATCAAACTATTATTACAAAATGTTTGGATATAACAAATGGGATGTATGTGATGATGCGGATATATATGTATGGTTTTTATATTTAGAGATTGCAAGAGAAACCAAGTTTTCTTGTCACTTAATTAGGTGAATATGTATGTAATTTATAGATTCAAATTACAAAATCTCTTGTTAATATTTCGTTTGGTCAGTATTACTATATTGGAGATGTTATGAGTAAGGAAACTTATTTTTCGAAATAAAGTGAGAATTGCGGGAAAGGAGATACTCACTAAAACATTTTCCAAAACAAATGATCGCAATGTATTTTATTGTGGGAAATTAAACTCAGTCTCAGTGGTGCAAGAAGTATTGTCTGTTCTATAGGCTAATGTGACCAAAAGCCATTTGTGGCTATATTTGTGGAAGTAAAGTTGATAGATAAAATTTGGAGGATGTTTTATTAATTTGAGGGCTTGTAGGCATATGTGTAACAACACAATTGCTTACTCTTCAAAGGAAAAATGAAGTGTTTTATACTTTTACTTGATGGCTTGCTTAGTACCAATATTTTGGTACTAGAGACTTAGAGTTAAATATCAACCCCGTAAAGAAATTATTTTTGAAAATGTTGTATATCCGGAGATAATGAAGAACTTATTTTTGAAAATGTATTGCATACTTCAAAATTCGAAAGAATTTAAATTTTGGTTTTTTCAAGGACGAATTTTAAAGGAAAGTATGTATTTTCAAAAATCAGTGATGTAATTTGGATTTCGGATTCAGATAAGACGAATTCAATGAGTGAATTGGTTTTCACATAGTGGAGGTGCAGTATCTTGGAAGTCGTCCATGCAAACTTGCACAACTAAGTCAATGATGGAATATGAGTTTGTAGCTTTTGAGAAAGTTAGTTTTGAGGCTGAGTGGCTTAAAAGCTTCTTAGCAGATATTCCTATTTGGATTAAACATTGAGATAGTATGTATTTTCAAAAATCAGTGATGTAATTTGGATTTCGGATTCAGATAAGACGAATTCAATGAGTGAATTGGTTTTAACTTAGTGGAGGTGCAGTATCTTGGAAGTCGTCCAAGCAAACTTGCACAACTAAGTCAATGATGGAATATGAGTTTGTAGCTTTTGAGAAAGTTAGTTTTGAGGCTGAGTGGCTTAAAAGCTTCTTAGCAGATATTCCTATTTGGAATAAACATTGAGATAGCCAGGTTGTAAAAGGCTGAGCTATGAAAAAGTCCTATAAAGGCAAGTGTAGGCATATACGCCTAAGTCATAATATTGTGAGACAGCTGTTTGAGATAAAGTTTTTCTCATAATTTTGTAAGGCCAGAGGTGAGTTTGGCTGATACCTTAACAATACCACTAGGGAGAAAACTAGTGTATGAAACATCGAGGGGAATGGGACTTATGCCTGTAACAAAAATCAACAATGATGGTAACCCAACCTATGTAATTGGAGAACCCAAGAAATAGGTTCGTATGGGTAATAACAAGTCATTGGTTGATTGGAGATGCACTATAAGTTTATTATGTTTTTGTCCCTTCCTATGGTGTATAGTGCAATTGCAATGTGAAAGGTTGAGTTAAACTCTTAACGAATTCCATAGTCCATATAAATTGGATGGTATGTTTAATTGCAATACATACCTGATGGATTCACCTATATAAGTGTGAAAGTGGGCCGCTTTCTATGAAAACTTGGGCAAGTTTTCTAGAGCACTTATGAAAATTCAGGACTGGCGCAGGGCCTAGAGGCGCCACACCGATTAGAGTTGCTCAGATTTTGAGGAGTCAATGTGGGTACAAGACGACTGGTTTACAATAAGGGATTCTGGTTCATAGAAATTTTTATTTCACCAAATTCCTGTAATTCACTTCTTGTATTCCTAGGGACTGGTTCATAGCCCTAAAGGCACCAGTTTTGATGCATTGAATTCTTTTGCTCCACTTCTTTTTATATGTTGTTTAAATTTTTGAAATAAGGGGGGATTGTTGGAATTATCTTATTTGGACTTGGGCCTTTTATTTCAAAAATGCAAACAAAGTCATTTACATTGATGCAACTAGTATGCTGTATCAAAATTATGGCCGTTGGAGGCTAATAAATCTATTAACTCCTGTATTAAAAATATGGTCGTTGGAGGTTATTAACTCCTATATTAAAAATATGGCCGTTGGAGGCTATTAATTCTGTTTTTAATAAAATGACCGTTGGGCAATTTGGCTTATAAAATAGCCTTCTCTCTTCTCATTTGAAACATAGAAAATTCCTCTCTCCTTTTGATATTCTTTAAAAATCATTCTCTCAAATATTCATCTTTATTTTTGGAGCATTCTGAGCACTCATATATTCTTTCAATTCGAGTGCACGTTTGGAAGAAACTGATTGCTGAATCCTGGGGAGCATAGCGCTGAGACCTTGTGCATCGAGTCATTGACTCCGAGGGGCGGAATTGTTCTTAAGGACAGTGCAAACTGTTGCACGCCTCAATCAGAATTCATAGCACTATCCTACTATTTTCCAACACCATGTCCACTACATTGTTGAGGAGGAAGATACCAGTGAAAGAAAGAGAGAGGTATGACTATTTATATAGGCAAAAATACATGTTTGTTATTATAATACACAGTGAGCGTCTAGTGACTGTTTTGTTGTGCCTTGCTTTTTTTGCTTTGGTCTTGTTTTAGCCTCTGTGGGCTTTGTTTGCTAATTTTGAGGTTGACTCCGTCTTCTCTCTTTTTAGCTGGTTTTTGAGCTTATTGTAATATCCTAGGGCAAGGCCTTTTTTTTTCGTAAATTAACCATTTTTCCGAAAAAAAAGAGAGAATGAGAAGATGAATACTAAGAAGAGAGAATATAAGTGGAATTAATGTACAGATCGAGTATAGTAGGTGAAACGGTGCAAGATTTCAACAATTCAAAAAAAAAAAAAAAAAAAGAAATATCGTAACCATGTATATATTAAGGGTAAGTTTATTGTGAGATATTTCTTATATGATAAGGCGGGTTTTAACCGTTGGATGAGAATCTAACCATAAAATTCTCAAGAATCTGGATATACATTTATTGCCAAAGTTCTCATTCAACAGTTACAATCCGCTTTCTCATATGGGAAGTTGTTTACAATAGACTTGTCCATATAATAATAGTGAGAGAGTGCAAAATAGGAACAATAATCAAAAGAAATTAAGAGGGAGAATATAGGTGCAATAAATTGTAAATTAAAGCGTATCTGAAATTGTGCATGATTTCAGGAGAATGCAAAGGTATTGAGTTCCATATTATGAGAGAGAGAGAGAAAAGATGAATGGTTATTAATTTGAGACTTATGAAGAGACAGAGATAAGCTGATAGCCTGATAGGGGGAAATTGAGAGTCCAAAAAAAGAAATGGGAAAAGGTGCCATGTGGGCAAAAAATTAAAAATTAAAAATAGAGAAAAAACTAAGGTAGTCGCATGCCATGTTTCAAAGGAAAGGAAATAGCTGTGCTTTGAATATTAGTATAGATAGATGGATAGATATATATATATATATATATAATAGATTTCTTGGACTTCCTGAAACTACTGAACTTTCTTTTATTAATTGTTGAATTAGTCCTCGATTTTTTATTAATTTTTTTTTTCTTTTTTCGTAGTGCTATTAGGTGCATCATCGATGAGGTGAGTCCCAACTCCCAAGCTACATAATCGATGAGGTCAGACGCAAGGTATACCACCTATTATAAACTGCAACTGAACCAGAGCTATTCTGTCTCGTACTCATATACTCTGTGTGTGTATCTCTCAGTTTGTGTTATCATTTTCCTAGTTTTGGTGAACAATTGGCAGTGTTGCTAATGGCAAAATCAGGAGAGACAGAGCACCCAGTTAAGGCCTTTGGATGGGCAGCCAGAGACCCATCTGGTGTCCTCTCTCCCTTCAATTTCTCTAGAAGGTATAATATCTCCATGTATATATATGCTTCTCGATGTCAATCAATCGTACTCACAGACAGGTTTTTATATTATATATACAGAATCCTTCTTTTGAGGAAACAAAATGAGGACTTTAGTTTATATCTGTTGGATCGAGTTTTCATTTGTGAAATTCTCGATCCAACAGTTGTGACAGAAGTCTCAATTTTAACAAAATAAGGACTCCTCATAACAAGGGTTACGATAGTGGGAATGCTAACTAACAATATGAGGCCCTTGCAGTGACCAAAAAAACTCTTTTAGCGACGAAGTTTTTTTAAAAAATTAGTCGCTAAAAGTTTTTTTTGGTCGCTAAAAATATTTTTGTTAATTGCTAAACACTAATATACAATGCTATACTACAACCTTCATGTCACGTGGCACACCATATAATTGGAATAACACATGGCAATCCTACACAATGTTATTATGGTTTAGATGTAGGAGTGTGTGTATATAGATATGAAATAAAATAATAATCAAAAAGTAAAACAAAAAATGAAAAAATTACATCTTAAGCTGTTACAATTATGTAATAACTTCTCTCGGACTCACTGTAACTGCCTTTTTTCCCACCATATATCCTATTTTTTCAAGTATTTAAAAAAAATTTATTTTAAAAATTTTTTGAACAAACTTCGTGGTTAAATATACATAAATTTTTTTAAAAAAATAAATTGAATCATAACAAGGGCAAACGCTAATATATAAAAATACAAATAGAAATGTAGCTGACAGATGGCACTCTGATTGATTATAATTGTTCTCAACTTCATTCCCCTTCTCTTGTATATGTATCTATCTGTATCGAATATTGTGGAGAGAAATATTTTTTTTTTTGAGAAGAATATTGAGCAGAGAATTTGAATTTGAAAAGTAAAACAAATGACAGAGAAAAATTGCACATATTTCAATTTTTGTAGTAACTTCCTTCACACTCATCTAACCAACTTCTCTCAATCTACCGTATATCCTATTTTTTTCCTTCTTTTTAAATTTTTTTTTTTTTTGTAGACTTCATAGGTAATTTATATATAGTTTACAAAAAAAAAAAAATTTGAAGGATACACGTACATAGCACGGGCCAACGCTAGTGTATATATATGTGTGTGTGTGAAAAAGTCGATAATCTGTTCTATTATATAAATGGAGAAGGAGGGGGTACCGTGAGGAAATTTTCTACTATCAATAATTACACAAAAACTATAAGTCTCTTTCCCTAATAAATAAAATATCACAAAAATATCTCAGATAAATTATTTTTAACTTTCCTAAAATCTCTCCACTTCCAAAGTGAGTGGATCTCTACTAGTACATCTTAAATCAAATTGTTTAGGACCGATATACCATAGGTTTGCTTGTAAAAATCAAATTATTTTTCGAAGTTATAATATTTTGGGACTTGAGTTAGGATGTATAACTGAAAAAACTTTGAATGCAACCTAAGGTAATGGGTGCACAGGTCCAACAATATTTTTTTAATGTGGAACATTTTTTCTAACACGTGCCACCTTTTGATACGCGTTGATCCAAAATTACTCTCATCATTCACCACTTCCTTAAGTTGCAATTACGCCCACTTTAATATCTTTTGTACTTCCTTCCACTCTCCCAATACAACATTCTCCTCTCTTAGCGCTCTATTTCTTTTTGAATTAAATATATATCTAAGAATTAGTATTACACAAACAATTTTTATAAAAAATAATTCATTTAGGTTTAAAGAAACTTCTTTTTGGTAGTAGCTATGTGCACCGGCAATATAACATAAGAAGAATGGTAGTACTCATAGCCACAGGCAATTTGAAGATATAATACAGGTGGAATGGTTTTACTAAGTTGGGACTGATTTAGAAATTTGGAGTTGGGGGATTTGGTTGGGTGAAAGGGGTAGCAAGTTTATGAGGGTTCGGAGAAAGCGTCCCCGATGCGATTTTTTTTGGGTCTATTCACACATATTTTTTGGACGAATGAAGGAATTAGAAAAGTTAATACCGATTGGTACCAAAAGTATAATAAAATGACACCTTAATTGAGACCAAGAAGTTGAGTTTTTCAAATTTGAGAGGGGGCTTAAGTATAAAATTAAAAACTTTTGAATTTGGGAGGGGGGCTTAAATGAAAAAATATATATTTTTAAGGTATATATAAAAATTTCTAAAATTAAAGGAGGGCATGAGTCCCTCCTGCCCTACATTAGATTCCTCTCTAATTTTTTGAACTATTGATATGTGTCATTATCTAGAAGTCCAATATTCTACACCATTTTTTTTTAATCTTATTCCAACTCCTCACACTTTTTATTAGGGGTGCAACTCGGGCAGGCTAACCCGTGGTCAACCCGAGACCGGCCCGAAAATTATCGGGTTTGGGCCCGTGATACGTTCATCATGGGCGGGCTTGGGCAGAAAAATGCAAGCCCGAATTCAATTCGGACCGGGCTTGGGCAAAATTTTGCTAACCCGAGCCCGAGCCCGAATTCTATATATGTATTATTTTTTACATTATATTCTAGTATTTTTTAGTGATAATAATACACTATTAGATATTCTAGCACTAAATTAATATATGAATATTTTTTCTCAAATCTAAAAAAAAAAATAGATTTGATACTCTACATATTGTTGTTTACATACTAAAAATCAATTTGCACCCAAAAAAAAAATTGTAATTCGGGCTCAATTCGGGCTCGGGGTAGGGCTCGGGCTCGGGCTTGGGCAGACTACTTGAATTCGAGCTCGGGCCTGGGCAAAGCCAAAACCCTTTAGATCCCTCCCGAGTTGCACCCCTACTTTTTATACCTTTATTCTCTCCCCACCTCTCTCTACATCATTCATGTTCTCTCTCTAAATTAAATATGAATCTATAGATCGAGATTATTTTTTTTTATCAAAATATGATTAATTTAGATTTGACCAAAATCTTCTTTTGAATAGTTTTGATGGACGATAATAATGTTTTTGGTCAACTATTTTCTGTTGTTGACAATTAAGTATTGGTGTGTGAAATTGATGTTTGCAGGTCAACTGGGGAGAAAGATGTAAAGTTCAAAGTGTTGTACTGCGGAGTCTGTCACTCCGATCTTCACAATGTCAAGAACGAATGGGCCTTCTCCACATACCCTCTCGTCCCCGGGTATGATTGTACATCTCTTCACCTACATATAGATTGAGAATTTTACGGATACTACTCAGACCCATTTTGGTTCTTGGATGGATCATTGGAAAAATCGGTTGAATTGGTTAACGACATTTATATTATATTATACTAGGATGACCCGGTGTTAGATTTCATAGAAAAAAATACAAAAGCATATTTTTTAAACGTGGACAATAAAGAGAAATAAGTTTTATTAATTTGAAAATAGTGTTAGAAAAATATGGTTTAATAACAACTATATTAGTTAATGTCAACCTACAATTTAAGGTTCTTCTTTTTAACGTGTAGATAATAAATATATATGTATATGTATTATATATATATATATACATGTATACAAAAAAGGTAATATAAAAAATAAAAAAAAATAAAAAAGCAAAAGGTTAATTTGATAATTCGATTTAACGAAAGAGTAATTTGCAAAAGACTTAAGGGTAATTTGATTATTCAATTTGTAATTGTATATACTTTAAACTCTTAGGCTATTTTCTTTAACGTATAGATAACACATATATATATATATATACATACTCACACACATTCCTACAAAAGGGTAATTTATGAAAGATAAAAGGGTAATTTGGTAATTCGATTTAACAAATCGTAATTTATAAAAGGTATGAGGGTAATTAGATTATTCAATATATATATATCATAATATAATAAAAGGGATTTTGGTAATTTAATTTAACCAATGGGAATTTATAATTGTAAACACTTTAAACTTTAAGCTCTTTTCTTTAAGCTATAGAAACAAAATGATAATTTGCATAGGGCATAAGAGTAATTTGGCTATTTAATTTATAATTGTGCACACTTTTATTCAATTTTAGTATATAATATATTCAATTTATAAATATATATATATATATATAATAAAACAATATATGTATACATATGCACAAAAGGGTAGTTTACAAAAGGAAAAATGGTAATTTGATAATTCAATTTGTAATTGTATACACTTTAAATACATAAATAATAATAATAAATTACAATATGTATAAATACATACATATATATACACACAAAAAGGGTAATTTACAAAAAATAAAAGGGTAATTTGGTAATTCAATTTAACAAAATGGTAATTTGGTTATTCAATTTATAATTATACATACTTAAAACTTTGACAAAAGGGTACTTAGGCAAAATGGTAATTTTAATAATATAATTAAATAACATATGTATATATATATATATATATACGCCCGAGGGTAATTACAAAAGGTAAAAAAGGTAATTTGATAATTCTATCTAACAAAAGGGTAATTTGGTAATTCGATTTATAATTGTACACACTTTAAATATATAAATAATAATAATAAATTATAATACGTATACATACACACACACACACACAAACACACATATATATAAAAAGATAATTTACAAAAATAACTTAAGACTTGTTTGGTAATTATAGGATTCCTTAAAGGCTGTCTTAAGGCTCAAACAAGCCTTGCCAAACAAGCCTTAAATTTTAAAAGTAACCTAAGGCTTCTTTAGAAAAGTGACTTAAGGCTTGTTTGGTAATTCAAAGATTCATTTAAAGTTGCCTTAAGGCTCAAACAAACCTTGCCAAACAAACACTAATTTACAAAAGTAATCTAAGGCTTAATTGTTTGGTAATTCAAAGATTCCCTGAAAGATGTCTTAAGGCTCAAAGAAGACTTGCCAAACATGCCTCAAGTCACTATTGGATAGTAACTTGATGTAGATTGATTGATGTGAAATTACCAAATAACCAAATTAGAAGTAAAAAATGACCAATAAGACCAAATTAATTTGGCATCTAAAAAAATTCCATTTTAACCTCTTTTATGGAATAAAATAGTATAGATTAGTGGATACTCACTTGGTGAGTGGAGAAATTTTAAGGGAAGTTAAAAGTAGTTTATGTGTAATATTTTTGTGATATTTTAGTCCATTGTATACATTTATTAGGTAAAAAAACTTATTGGTTTTTGTGTAATTATTGATGGTAGAAATATTTCTCATGGTACCCCTCCATTTCCCTTTAAAATAGAATAGATTATAATTATATAATATTTATAAAAATGCTAAACAATATTTCAGTATCCAGTAGTTTAGTAAAATTTTACTTTGAGCCTTGTATTTTCAAATGCATCATTTTGGTCCCTCTAGTTTTAAAATTATGTCAATTGGTATCAAAAACGTTAAAAATACAGAGGGCCCAACATGAAACTTTTTGTACCGTGCGGGATCAAAATTATGCAGTTGAAAATGCAGGGCCAAAGTGTAATTTGCTAAAACTAGCTATAAAATACTGAAATGTTTGTTTTAATTAAAAATTATCAAGCAATATGAGTACATGACATTAACAGAATTTCAAACAAATCCCTAGTGATTTAGTAGTAGTAACTTATAGTATTAACTTCAAATAAATTTGTTTCATAAATATTTTACAGTGAATTAATGTAAGGTAACTTGTTCAACCAACTGATTTTTAACAATTTAGTCCGAATTTGTCCAGTTTTATCAACTGATTTTTACTTTGTTCAATTACGGATGCAATCCAATTACAAAACCAAACCGTTTTTTTACTTATTTTATACTTGCACATACAGTTGAACCGACCGGATCAGACTGTTACAAATGCTTTAACAATGGTTGGAGGTTCTAGAATTTAATCCCTTTATACAGAATTCATTTAATTTATGACTAAGAAATACTGTATAGGATAAACAAATGAATATATTTTTGCTCACCAGGTCTCCACTCTCCACTGGGTGACATGTGACCCTTTTTATTTCCATTTTGCGCTTATATTATCAACATAATTACTAGAGTGGGACACATGTCTCTCTATAGAGGCCTAAATAAGCAAAGGTAAGCAAAAATGGTGTTCAACAAATAGAGGATTTAACTTTTGATATGCTTTTAGCTAGGTAAATTGAGGTAAAGTTTGGATGCAAAGGGGTGCATTGGCCAATTAGCTCATTTTAATTGGAGTAAACCTAACATAAAGAAATCCTACCATCCGTAGGATAATTAGTGGTCCTAATTCAATTTTGTTTGGTTAAAATGAATTAATAATCTCCAGCAATATTATTTGTAACCTAAACGTCGGACTATTTCAGTTAAAATAGACTAATAGTATGGCAATCCTTCATCTTCTAAACCACACTTAATTACATTTGATATATATGCTTAATAAATAATTTGGTTCATGCAGGCATGAGATTGTTGGTGTTGTTTTGGAGGTGGGTGGCAATGTACAAAAATTTAAAGTGGGAGACAAAGTGGGTGTGGGTTGTATGGTTGGATCATGTGGTTCTTGCAATGACTGTGACAATGATCTTGAAAACTATTGTACTAAAATGATACTTACATATAGTTCTATATACCATGATGGTACAAATACATATGGTGGTTATAGTGACATAATGGTTGCTAATGAGCACTTTGTGGTTCGTTGGCCCGAAAGCCTGCCTCTTGATGCTGGTGCACCACTACTATGTGCTGGGATCACAACTTATAGCCCACTTAAATATTATGGACTTGACAAGCCTGGCATGCATGTGGGTGTGGTAGGTCTAGGTGGGCTTGGCCATGTCGCTGTGAAGTTTGCGAAGGCCTTTGGTGTTAAGGTGACCGTTATTAGTACATCGCCTAATAAGAAAGAGGAGGCCATTGAACATCTAGGGGCTGATTCATTTTTGGTCAGTCGTGACCCTGATCAGATGAAGGTACTCACTTATTTTATTTTATTTTATTTTTTCTCCGTTTGGGGCAGAAGTACGTAACTTCTTGTTTTCACGTGAGAGCTATAATAATATCAAGGATTAATTACACTGACTTCCTATGTGTTTTGCCTTAATTACACAGATTTTAATTTTGTCGCATTTTGGGAGTTACACGGAGTTCCCTTGTGCCTAGTTTTTTTCTTTACACTTTAAGGGGGGAAAGTGTTACATAATGTTAGTTTTAAGGGGGGAAATTGCTATAGGATAAAATTTTTAAGGGAGGTCCGTGTAATTTTTCAAAATGCGAGGGAGGTCCGTGCAATTAAGGCAAAACACAGGGGAGGTGTGTGTAATTAACCCTCATATCAATAATTAGTAGATATTTTGAGATAGAGAGAAAAAAAAAGGGTAGAAAATTGGTTACATGATGTGGTGAGAGCCATTATTATGGAAGCTAGTTTAGGAGACTATGGTTTCATCAATCTCTACTTTTATGTTTCATACAAGTACTGCTATGGTTCCTAAATTTGGCACTGAAAACCACCAAAAATATTTTTAAAAAAAAAATCAGGTGGTTCCACTATATTGAATGTGACAATCAAATTAGGAATAAAAACTTGAGAACCACATAATCAATTATACCGAAAATGTAATTTTCCGCTTAACAACATAAACAAGCAAGTTTTGTTATTTTCTTCTTCTGCTTTGAAAATAATGAAAATCGTATAACAACGTACATTCAAAATAAATTGAAAAAGAGGAGGGTTATGCAATTGTAGTTGATGAGAATGTATTCCGAAATTGTTATTCCAAAGGCACCTTTGTTCTTATTTTTTTTTGGTAACTTCGTTTTTTTCAAAATTTAGTTAGTGCACAAAAAAAATGTTCTCATTGATACTTTGGATGTATATAGGCTGCTATGAGAACAATGGATGGCATCATTGATACCATTTCTGCAAATCATCCCATATCACCATTAGTTTCTCTATTGAAGTCCCATGGAAAACTCATTTTGGTTGGTGCCCCAGAGAAACAACCTGAGCTCCCAGTAATGGATATGCTTTTTGGTAAGCTTTTGAGTTTTGACATCAGTACTCATTGATTTTTTATGAAAGGAGGGAAGGAAAATCGAAAAGAAAAAAAAAAAATAGGCGGTTTTGATTCGTTTTTAACTTTGTATGTACATAGAATTTATATGCACTGCCAAATAATTCAAAACTTATTTTTCCATAAATTGTAATTTGTACCCACTAAGATAAAGGATAAATAAGATATGGGTGTCGAACTTGTTATGGTAATAGTAAAATTGACCGATGACAATTGTTAAAATGTTTTCTTTAGCCATTGTTACGCTAGCTAAATTTGTTGATGTAATGAAATGAAATACTTAGGGTTCTTGTCTTTCATTTAAAATTTAAGATTTACAAGGAATTTTAACCATACAAAAAAATGTTGTTTTTTGGAAGAAATTTTAACACGAGGGGTCTTAGTGAAAACAAGAAATAGTTGAGGGCGTCATTTGTCGAGTTTTATAGTTTAGGGGGCATTTGGAAAAGAGTAATAGTTGAGGGGGTATTACTGTAATTTATCCAAAAATTTATACATGTTCATAAGTGTATATGTGTATATACACACATTTTACATAAATAGATGATAGTAGCTAATGCAGAAAGATTTACAGGGAGGAAGATGGTGGCTGGTAGTGGAATTGGAGGGATGAAGGAGACACAAGAAATGCTTGATTTTGCGGCCAAACACAACATAACAGCAGATGTTGAGGTCATTCCAATGGATTATGTCAACACTGCAATGGAGCGTCTTGTGAAAGCTGATGTTAGATATCGATTTGTTCTAGACATTGGCAACACTTTGAAAGCTACCTGAGTTTTTATGGCTTCTTTTGAGATTATGTTATGCTCAGAAGATCAGGAAGGAATATATCAAGTTTGTAGAAGTGTCCATGTTTTTGTACTAGTGTTTTCAGATACTGAGTGAAGCTTCTTTCACCTTTTCGGGCTTGGCGATCTGTCATCTTCTCTCTTTAGGCAATTTTTACCATCGACAATAATGAAGTTGCCCTGGGTTTTGGTTTTGATCTCGCGGCTGTCTCATTGGCACGGGTTTATGGAGGGTTTTCTTTGGTTACTTATACTTCATTTACTATTGTATCTTTTGTTTTTGCCATTGTTATTGCATCTGTTGCTGTTTGTGTTATTTTCTTTGTTATGTTTGATCATTTGGTGATCTTCCTTTTGCTGTGTTATGCTTTTGCCCTTTAGCAAAAAATAAAAATAAAAATAAAAATAAATAAATAATAAAAAATAAAAGTGTTTTCAGATACTGTCTCTAGGTTACCACAATAAACTGTTGGATCTCATTTGCGAGATTCTTGTTTACATTTCTGTTTTATTGTTGTAACAGTCCATTTGATATGCCACAAACAATAAAATAATTGATTTGCAATTCTTGTTTGTGACAAATCATGTGTTTGGTTTGACACAAAAATTAGAAATGAAATGATTTCCAATCCTTGCCAATTCTTGTGAATTGAAGTTTTAGGCCAAAGTGAAATCCACTTGAAATCGGTTGGATTTGGTGAGAATGCAGTCTAAAAATGAGTTCTTCCCAAAATACCCAAATCTTCTTCGTATTCTTTGTCGTTCTTCTAGTCTGGTCTGGTCTGGTCTGGTCTTCGTCTTCTTCGTATTTCTTCTTCGTCTTCTTCGTCGTTCTTCTGGTCTTCTTCTTCTTCGTCCTTCTTCTTCGTCTTCTTCGTCGTTCTTCCCAAAATCCAAAAATTACTAATCGCTTCGTCTTTTTCTTCTTCTTCTTCTATTTCTTCATCTTCTTCGTCTTTCTTCTTCACAGCTTCTTCTTCTTCGCAGCGTCTTCTTCTTCGTCTTCTTCGGCTTTCTTCTTCACATCTTCTTCTTCTTTGCAGCGTCTATTCTTCTGGTCTAGTCTTAAGCTCTGTTTGGGTATTTTAGGAAATAGCTATAATTCCTTTCAATTCTATTCTTTTCATTTCTGTTTTAAACCAAACAGGAGAATTAGAATTGCAAATCAATTCTATTCTTTTCTTTTCTTTTCTATTCTGTTCAATTCAATTCAATTCTATTCTATTTTACAATCATACCAAACAGTCTGTAAGAGTGGCAATGAAATTGGATGTTGGAAATTTAGGGTTCCTATCATATGGAAAGTTTGAGGTGCATAGTTTGAAGACAAAATAATTGGGTACATTGCTTTAGTTACACTTCCTACTGTCATGTGCAAAAATTGACGTGGATAGTCTGAAAGGGGGCGAAGCTATGATACGACCGGTCCTATCATAACTCGAGGAATAATAATTTGTTATGTTTGGTACAAAAATTTATTATCAAATATTCCGTACCAGGAACAATATTTTAATATGTTGAGTACAAAAATTTGTAACAAAAAATGTGACCAAAATTTGTTACCAAAAATTTGTACCCAGGTTAACAAAATGTTATTCCTCAACTAATAAAAGTCTTTTTCAAAAAAGCAAAAATTTCCATATGGTACAACCGGTCGTATCATATGATTCTCCGTCTGAAAGGAGAATATTTTGGTTCGTTTCGTTAAGTATATTTTTCTATTTTGAGATGATTCGTCCGCGTGTATAATGCCTACATGGTTATATATATGGCATAAATGTATGGATTAATAATATGGTGGAACAGTGCAAAATGTACAAAAGAAAAAGGCTTAATTACACTTTAGACCCTTATACTATACTCTTGCATTTAATTGGATACATGTACATTTTTTTTTTGTTCAATTGAACGTTTGAACTTCAAAAATTCATTCAATCAGACCCAAATTCTAACAATATTGGCTTAATCTAACGGAAATTGTCACGTGAGATGCGCATAATGCTTACCTGTCACATGTTAGGTTAAGACAAACGAAGGAGATTGTGAATGATGCAAAAAATCATATTCAATCAGATCTGAAATCGCATTTAATTAGATCTAAAATTACATGCAACCAGATCCAAAATCACATTCAATCATACACAAAATTGCATCATTTTCGAGCCATTCACAATCTTCTTCATTTGTCTTAAACTAACATGTGATAGATAAGCATTACACGCAACTTACGTTACAATTCCCATTAATTTAAGCCAACGACGTAAGGTTTTGGCCTTGATTGAATGAAATTTTTGAAGTTCAAGGGTTCGATTGGATAAAAAAAAAAGTATCCAATTGAATACACAAGTATAATATAAGTGTGTAAAGTGTCATTAGGCCGAAGAAAAATGAATTGGAATCCTTCCAAATGGAACATCGAGGACAGGCTCATGACCTGGCTTCTGGATTTTGTGGCAATCACCCGCAAGTCATCAATATCAAATAAACAATAGTAGTGCTACACACCGTCAGAGTCATACTCAAAACATAAGGGTTTATAGTTCAACACAAGTAAGTATTGTTTCAACTGGGTTACTTGCGCAGGTTAACAATAGAAGTTGTTTGGGAAAGCAAAGAACTAGTAGGTGGACTGATTTAATAAATTCAAGTGCTTTATGAATATACATTTCTTATTGAGCAATTTGCACTGAGTCTAACTTTTCTTTTTAAACTACTTCTTTGTCAAACCAACGTAGCCTTAATTCTCATCGAAAAAAAAATGCTAAAAGTGAAACTCGGAGCAAACCACATTGTATTTTAAACATTTGCAAAAACACACCTTGAGCTATTCTGCTTATGAATGAAAATGTTGATAGGATAACAAATTCTTGAATTCCTTTCAATGCTGACATATAATGGAAAAAAAATATTTATTTGATGATTTGTGTGGTAGACTATAGCTTTATCTTGGTCTAAAACTAAGGATTTGGCTAATAATGAATTGGGTTTATATTACAAATCAGAATCACACAGTTTCCATATGAAAGAATTGGCACACTTGGAACCTCCAGATTGAAAAATCACTGGCATGCATAATTTGAGAAGCAAAATTGTCACACCCCAACCCGCCTCGGGCGGATTAGGACACATGTAACAAAGCCCGCACATCAATTTATCTCTAACTACTAAAGAAACCATGAATTAAACCTCATAAAATAAGTTTATAATGACAAAATAGCCCCCAAGGGTAAAATGGTCATTATTAAATTATAGTAAATCTTATATCAAAAGATAGGTCTTTGAGTCCCAGTTCCAACGCAAAAAAACGGCGCGCGAATTCGAATTTTCTAGAAAGAGTTATGCTTATTTCCGTTAAAGCCGTCAGGCTAGAACCAGACCAGCGGATTGATCCACCCCAAAACCGGATCGATCCAATTTTAGCAGAATGTCATTTTCTGCTCCTTCAGATGCCCCGGATCAATCCGCACCAGACCCGGATTGATCCGGATTCTGCAGATGGATTTTCTTGTTGCTAAAACTCTGTTCAATTAGTTTCCATTTTCTATAACTGGTTCCAATCATCATGAAAACTTTTGGGAACACCTACCAAACACCCAGAAACATGCCCACAACATATTTAAGTCTTTCCAAAACATTTATAAACATCATCCATGTACATTCAAATGAAGAAGTAGCCATAAAAACCCAATCTCACAAACTAGCAAGGAAATACAAATGTTCTTGACAAAGTGAGCTCAAAACCTCAAGTAAATTCTATGGAACTTATGGAAATCATCTTTAACATAAAACCAAGTCCTTCCAACATTCAAACATGTACATGATCTCATTTGAAACGTTGTTTTAACATTCAAACTCATTAACCCTTCACTAAAACACCAATTGCATCACATTTCTCATAGCAACTCATTCTAAGCATAAACATTCAAACAAGTGGAATTTAAGTTAAAATTTACAACACAACCACTTAATTCTCCCAAGTTCTCTCCCAATCACACATAACTTGTGACTTGCTAGTGCAACTCACATCCTACAACATAATTTACAATCACTTAACCTACTACAAGTCTTCCAAATGTACATTGTTCAAGTATTTCTCAAGACAAAACTTA
Source organism: Hydrangea macrophylla (assembly GCA_033977485.1). Lineage (NCBI taxonomy): Eukaryota > Viridiplantae > Streptophyta > Magnoliopsida > Cornales > Hydrangeaceae > Hydrangea > Hydrangea macrophylla. Next base: position 76,061,248 of record CM066984.1, on the reverse strand, counting down.
TAATTCACACTAAAACCATCTAAGCATAGGGACATATTCACAACTCCCAAACTTAACCCGTCGCATGAATCACTTCCTCTCTTCGTCTCGTTTGGTGCCTGCGATGGTTATTCAATAACCACAACAGAAAATATATATATTCGTTTAAGCTTTCGCTTAGTGAGGGAACTAATCATGCTATTGGAATGTTTAATATGCAAATGCAACAATCAATATGAACAACAAAAAATTGATCTCCGGAAGATCAAGTAACACAAGCCACCACCCCGGGTCCTTCTCACCCCGGTTCTCACTCTTTTATCGCATATAGCGTATCACACACTCTTGTGATCCCGAAGGCATCACCGTTTCATCATCGTGGTCGTCACCACGCCCCACTCATTTAGGGTTTACTATCCCTTAAATATGAGACCTATAAATGGTGACCACTACTTGACTTCCCTTTGATCCATATAAGCACATAAGCAACTTTAGCATATAACATGACAAATTACATATAATTGACATGTTTTACTTCAAATTCAACAACATATAATCACAAATCTATGAACTAAACACTCTTTGATAACAATTACCGCATAAACATATATAAACACCCAATTTTGAGATTAGAACACTCACCTCTTCGATTCTTAACCGATTAAGCTCCTAGTATCCAATTTCAAGCTAGATTCAAACTCAACTCTTGCTCTAGGATCACTTCTACATAATTTTACATATTGAGAGTTATCTATCAAGAACAGTTGCCAAAAAAATATTGCCGAAAATGAAAAACAAATTACGTGCATGTGATCCTCTTATCTCCACGAGTCCAAAAATGGTCTCGGATCATAAATCCGACGTCCGACGGCGAAAAAACTGTAAGAAACGTTGCGTGAATTTCAGTCGTCGACTCAAGAGCTCTCTGTCCTTTCTAATTCTTTAATTTCTACTATAAATTATAACTATAAGACACATATGCACACATGCACATGTGTTGGCACCATTTTCCACTATTTCCATTTATCTCCCCCAAGTTTTTTTAGGCTTTATTATGAAACCCCCATGTTAATTACATTAGCTACCCACATTTTATAAATGGATTTAAGCTATATCCCGCGTGGGTCTCAAACGTGGTCCCACATAAATTATGAGGTTACTATTATGCCTACTAATTATCAATCATATTCATATATGCCCTCACATGGGTACCCAAACTGGTCCCTTTACCTAGCATAAGACATAACAATATCTTTAAACATTTAAATGAATATGCATATCGACATTTAATAGCATCTAAATATAAATTTTACCAACTAGATCCTCATAGGGCCTCACATTTGTACTGGTCCTGCCTTTTACAAAACTTACATCTGTGTCTGCATTTGAACACCTTTTTACCTGTCATAACCCCACTTTAAACCCTCTTATGCATTAATTATCTTAAATTAACATATATTACTATCACATTACTCTTCTTTTTCGGGTACATGTGTTACATTTCTCCCTCCCTTTTAAGAAGTTTGTCCTCAAACTTATTCTTACCTCATTAGTCTAACAAGTGTAGGTACTCCTCCCTAATTTCATCCTCCCGCTCCCAAGTTGCCTCTTCAACGCTATGATTACGCCAGAGGACCATGACTAAGGGAATCGTCTTTGTTCTTAAAACTTGATCCTTTTTGTCCAGAATCTGCACTTGATGTTCATCATATTTCATATCTTCTCAGACTTCCAACAGTTCTGGTTCAAGAATATGACTCAAATCTGATATGTTACGTTTGAGCATAGTCATGTGGAGCACATTATGAACATGTGCCAACTCCTATGGCAGTTCCAATCTGTAAGCTACCGGTCCCACCTTACTCAAAATAAGAAAAGGTCCAACATATATTGGACTCATCTTACCTTTCTTACCGAACTGTGTAATGCCCTTCGAAGGTGAAACCTTTAAGAACACATAATCACCAACTTCAAACTCTAACAGTCTTCTACCCGTATCAGCATAACCTTTATAGTGACTTTGTGGGATTTGTAACTATTGCTTAATCAATTTAACTTTATCGGTGGTGATTTGAACAATTTTTGACCGTAGAAGTTGCTTTTCCCCAAACTCTATCCAACACACACGTGATCTACATTTTCGACCATACAATGCCTCAAAAGGCGCCATTCCGATGCTTGTTTGGAAACTATTGTTATAAGAATACTCAATTAACGGAAAGTGAGTTTTCTAGTTAGCCTTGAAATCCAAAACGCAACCTCTAAGCGTATCCTCGAGAATCTGAATAACTCGTTCCGACTGGCCGTCAGTTTGTGGGTGAAATGCCATGATAAAATGCAAAGCTATTCTCATTGCTCTTTGTAGTCCTTCCCAAAACCTGGACACAAAACGTGTATCACGATATGATACTATGGATACTGATGCCCCGTGCAATCTTATAATCTCTTTAACATTAAGTTTTGCTAAATTTATCAGTTCTATGGTCTTAATCGGTAAAAAGTGGACTGACTTAGTCAACCTGTCAACGATCACCCAAATGCTATCATTAGATCTAGGAGACCTCGACAATCTAGACACAAAATCCATTATAATGTGCTCCCATTTCCATTCCGGTATTTCCAATGGTTGTATCTCCCCCGCGGGTCATTGATGTTCAAGCTTTACTAATTGACATGTCATACATTTAGCTACATATTCAACAACTTCACGTTTTATTCCACTCCACCAATGGACCTCCCTCAAATCTCTATACATCTTCATATTACCCGGATGCACGGAATACCAAGTACTATGAGCTTCTTCCAAAATTTTGTCTTTCATACTTCCAACATTAGGCACACATAACTGATTGTTATACCATAATACCCCATCATGCAAACTGAACTCCGGTCGCTTACCCTTAGGTAGTTCATCTAAAATTTTCTTCAAATTTGGATCCAAGAGTTAATTTGTTTTAATCTCTCCAATCAAGTCAGGTTGTGCTACAATTACTGCTATTAATCCACCTTCAACTCTAGGAATCACTTCTAACTCCAATCGTTCAAATTCTTTCACTAACCCTTCTTGTGCCGTCAAAACATATGTTAAACTTTCTGATGATTTCCGACTTAAAGCATCGGTGACCACATTCGCCTTGAATGATATTGAATTTTCAAGCCGTAGTCCTTCATTAACTCCAACCATCTTCGTTGTCATATATTTAGATCTCTTTAGGTAAACAAGTATTTTAAGCTCTTGTGGTCAATGAAAATTTCACAAGTTTCCCTGTATAAGTAATGTCGCCAAAATTTTAAGGCAAAGATTACCGCGGCAAGTTCTAAGTCATGGGATGGGTAATTCATCTCATGAGTTCTCAATTGCCTCAAACCATATGCTATCACTTTGTCCCCTTGCATTAGGACACATCACAAACCTTGATGAAAAGCATCACTATAAATACTAAATCCCCTAGTGCCTGTCATAATTGTAAGGATCAAAGCAGAAGTCAACTTACTCTTCAACGTCTAAAAGTATTCCTCACATTCTTCTCCCCATTCAAACGGAACATCATTTCTCATCAATGTTGTCATCGGGGTCGCAATCTTTGAGAAATCTCGAACAAACCTCCTATAATACCTAGCCAATCCTAGAAAACTACGAATTTCTAACACATTAGTTGGTCTCGCCCAATTCACAATGGCTTCTATTTTCTGTGGATCAACTGACACACCATCTTTAGAAATTACATGACCAAGAAAAATAACACTTGATAACCAAAACTCACTTTTCTTCAGTTTTCCGAACAACTGCTTTTCTCGAAGTCGTTGAAACACCAATCTCAAATACTTATCATGTTCTTTCGAAGTAAATAAGAATATCATCAATAAAAAAAACAAATTCATCCAAATATATTTTAAAGACTCTATTCATTAAGTCCATGAACGCAGCTGGTGCATTGGTTACCCCAAATGGCATTACAAGAAATTCATAATGACCATACCGAGTTTTAAAAGCCGTCTTTTCAACATCCTCAGTTTTTACCTTTAATTGATGATACCCCGACCTCAAATCGATCTTTGAAAACACTTGAGCTCCTTGTAGTTGATCAAATAAATCATCAATTCGTGGTAATGGGTACCTACTTTTGATAGTTACTTTATTGATTTCACGATAATCTATACACATTAGCATCGTCCCATCTTTCTTTTTCACAAAAAGAACCGGTGCACCCCAAGGTGAAATACTAGGTTGAATGAACCCCTTATCTAACAACTCCTGTAACTGAGTCTTCAACTCTTTCAACTCTACCGGAGCCATTCTATATGGTGCCCGTGAAATGGGTTGTGTTCCCGGCATCACATCTATGCCAAATTCAATCTCCCTCTCAATTAATACACTCAGAAAATCTTCTGGGAATACATCAGGAAATTCCCTAATAACTGGTATATCTTCTAATTTTTGTTCAGTACTCCTAGTATCCGATACACTACAAAGGAAACCTTTACACCCCTTTCTCAATAAACGACAAGCCTTGATGGTAGATACAAGATAAGGTGGTGACACAACACCAATCCCTTGGAAAGAAAAGACTCGACGAGTTGGTGCCTGAAATTCTACCCTTTTATTCTCACAATCGATGACCGCATGATTTACTGATAACCAATCCATTTCCAATATGACATCAAAATGTTGGATTAATAACGGTACTAGATTAGCAGTTAACAATTCATCATTAATTTTAACTTCACAAGTTTTACAAACTCCCGAACTCACCAACGATCTTCCCAACGAAACATCAACGGACAAATCATACTCTAGAACTTCTAAGGGTACATTCATATTTCTAGCGAATAGGTGTGACACAAACGAGTCCATAGAATTGGAATCCATTAATACATTAGTAGGTGTTGAACAAATGAGAACTTTACTTGAAACAACCATGTTAGCAACAGTGGTCTCCCCTGAATTAAGTTGAAAATAACTGCCCTGACGTTGTTCCCTTCCTTGTGATTATTGTTGTTGAGGTGGTCGTGGTGTTGGTGCAGTACTTGTAGTTGCACTAAAACCTCCTTGCCTCGACCTAGGACAGTTACACATTCGATGTCTAAGCTCCCCACAATTATGGCAAACCATTCCACTATCATTGGTACGTCTTATACTTGGATAATTCTTCTCCACATGTCCCATTTGACGGCAATTATTATACACCGTAGTTGGTAGATTACACACTCCCCAATGAAACTTCCGCAGCTTATTACTTCTACCACCTGAGGAACTCCCAAAACTTTGTCTTTCGAACTCCCTTGACCACTATATTGACTTGAACTTAGCCATTTATATTGTTGAGTTAACGATGCTTGCAAACCTTGTTGATACCTAATATCTCTCTCGGTGATTGAAGCCGCATCTAATGCCTCTACAACTTTATCCAACCGTTGCACTGATACTTGGCAACGAATCTCATCCCTAAGCCCTGTCACAAAATTTTTAGTTCGATCCCCTTCATTTGGTACTATATTTTCAGCAAATTGCGCCAAACTTGTGAATTTGGCAGAGCATTCCCAAACTGTCATCCCCCATTGCTTTAGTTCCATAAACTCCTGAGCCTTTTAATTCTTGAACGATTTTGGAAAGTATTGTTTCTTAAAGAGTACTAAAAAGTCCTCCCATGTATTCGGCTTACCTAGTCCTAACTTAGTCAGCCACCAATACTGCGCTTCTTCTTTTAAAGTGTCGGCGGCATATAGAACCTGCTGAGCCTCGGTACACAGTAGAACCTTGAATATATTCTCCATATCGGACAACCAAAAATCAGCCTTTATTGGATCAGTCTCTCCCCTAAATATTGTCAGTTTCTGCTTATAAAATTGTGAGATGGTGGTTACTTCCTCCCTCGGATTCAGATTCGGCTGTTCACATCTCCCCTCTATCGCATGGGTTTGAACCACTTGTACCAAACCGGCTACAACTCTTTCTATTCTCTCCATTTGTGTAGGTGTTGTCGAACCAGACATTTTCTCTCTGGCATTCACAATACATTTTCACACACACGTTATGTTTATACTTTTCAATGCATGCTTAACATCATTCAACATGATAAGTAAATGTATATGCATGATTTACACATTCATTAATCATTTATAGTTATTACACGTCGTAATCATCACTCATCCCCAAAGGCTTTAACCCATTGCTCGGATACCAAAAATTGTCACACCCCAACCTGCCTTGTGTGGATTAGGACATGTGTAACAAAGCCCACACAGTAATTTATTCTCAAACTACTAAAGAAACCATGAATTAAACCTCATAAAATAAGTTTATAATGACAAAAAAGCCCCAAAGGGTAAAATAGTCATTAATAAAGTATAGCAAATTTTATATTTAAAGATAGGTCTTTAAGTCTTGGTTCCAACGCAAAAAACGGTGCGCGAATCCAAATTTTCTAGAGAGAGTTATGCTTATTTCCGTAAAAGTCGTTGGGCTGGAACCAGACCAATGGATCGATCCGTCCCAAAATTGCATCGATTCGATTTTAGCAGAATGTCATTTTTTGCTCCTTCAGATGCCCTAGATCGATCCGCACCAGACCCGGATTGATCCGGATTTTGCAAATGGGTTTCCCTACTGCTAAAACTCTGTTTAGTCAGTTCCCAAGTTCTATAATTGGTTCCAATCATCATGAAAACTTTTGGGAACACCTCCCAAACACCCATAAACGTGTCCACAACATATTTAAGTATTCCAAAACATTTAAAAATATAATTCATGTACATTCAAATGAAGAACTAGCCATAAAATTCCAATCTCACAAACTAGCAAGGAAATAGAAATGTTCTTGACAAAGTGAGCTCAAAACCTCAAGTAAATTCCATAGAACTTATGGAAATCATCTTTAACATAAAACCAAGTCCTTCCGACATTCAAACATGTACATGATCTCATTTAAAAAGTTGTTTTAACATTCAAACTCATTAACCCTTCACTGAAACACTAATTGCATCACATTTCTCATAGCAACCCATTCTAAGCATAAACATTCAAACAAGGGGAATTTAAGTAAAAATTTACAACACAAACACTTAATCCTCCCAAGTTCTCTCCCAACCACACACAACTTGTGACTTACAAGTGCAACTCACATCCTACAACATATTTACAATCATTTAACCTTAACATACTACAAGTCTTCCAAATGTGCATTGTTCAAGTATTTCTCAAGACAAAAGTTATATTTCACACTAAAACCATCTAAGCATAGGGACATATCCACAACTCCTAAACTTAACCTGTCGCATGAATCACTTCCTTTCTTCGTCTCGTTTGGTACCTACGATGGTTATTCAATAACCACAACAGAAAAAATATATTCCTTTAAGCTTTCGCTTAGTGAAGGAACTAATCATACTATTGGAATGTTCAATATGCAAATGCAACAATCAATGTAAACAACGACAAATTGATCTACGTAAGGTCAAGTAACTCAAGCCACCACCCCCAGGTCCTTCTCACCTTGAAATTTCTCACTCTTTTATCGCATATAGCGTATCACACACTCTTGTGATCCCGAAGGCATCACCGTTTTATCATCGTGGTCGTCACCGCGCCCCACTCATTGAGGACTTACTATCCCTTACATATGGAACCTATAAATGGTGACCACTACTTGATTTCCCTTTGATCCATATAAGCACATAAGCAACTTTAGCATATAACATGGCAAATTACATATAATTGACATGTTTTACTTCAAATTCAACAACATATAATCACAAGTCTACGAACTAAATACTCCTTGATAACAATTACCACATAAACATATATAAACACACAATTTTGGGATTAGAACACTCACCTCTTCGATTCTTAACCGATTAAGCTCCTAGTATCCAATTTCAAGCTAGATTCAAACTCAACTCTTGCTCTAGGATCAATCCTACATAATTTTACATATTGAGAGTTACCTATCAAGAATAGTTGCTGGAAAAACATTGCCGAAAATGAAAACAATTACGTGCATGTGATCCTCTTACCTTCACGAGTCCAAAAATGGTCTAGGATCGTAAATCCGACGTCGGAAGGCGAAGAAACGGCAAGAAACGTCGCGTGAATTTCCGTCGCCGACTCAAGAGCTCTCTGTACTTTCTAATTCTTTGATTTCTATTGTAAATTATAACTATAAGACACATATGCACACATGCACATGTGTTGGCACCATTTTCCACTATTTCCATTTATCTCCCCCAAGTTTTTTTTAAGCTTTATTATGAAATCCCCATGTTAATTACATTAGCTACCCACATTTTCTAAATGGATTTAATCTATGTCCTGCGTGGGTCCCAAATGTGGTCCCACATAAATTATGAGATTACTATTAAACCTACTAATTATCAATCGTATTCATATACGCCCTCACATGGGTACCCAAACTGGTCCCCTTACCTAACATAAGACATAACAATATCTTTAAACATTTAAATAAATATGCATGTCAACATTTAATAGCATCTAAATATAAAGTTTACCAACTAGACCCTCGTTGGGCCCTATATTTGTACCGGTTCTGCCTTTTACAAAACTTTCATCTGTGTCCGCATTTGAACACCTTTTTACCTGTGGGTTCATAACCCCACTTTAAACCATCTTATGCATTAATTATCTTAAATTAACACATACTACTATCACATTACTCTTCTTTTCCGGGTACGGGTGTTACAAAAACTTTTGGATGTATCTGCAAATTAGTATCTTTCTTTGATTTAGGGAAATAAATTTTTTCAAAGTCAAACACCATTTCTTCCTTTCCATTTTCTCAGTACCATATTTCTTTGTCAGCTTTTATGGATAAAAATGCAAATGAATGTCGGTCACCATTAACTAAAATACAATGATAACTGTCTCAAGTAGTGCCTCTAAATGTCGGTCACCCTCTAACATGTCTCATTGATTCTATGCATAGGAGGTTCATGTCTAGTAATTAATGAATGGTCTTCCCTACGAACGGAATGATTATTTTTTCAATGTTCTATGTACACATTGAAAATTTTAGTAATTTCTTTATTACCACTTGATTGATTAATAATTACTTATTTTATTTAATCAAAATTGAGAGATCAAATAATCTCAAATATGGCTCCCACAAAATTACAAATCGACCAATATTATTGTGACATGTGTAATATTCAACCATATAAAACCATACAATTAATGGTTTTTTGCAGTGATGATATGCATCAAACTCTCAAGGGAGATATCAAATCAATGACTATGATGTGTTGAGTCTTAAATTAAAACTCTACATCGTAAACCTATAAATAGAGGTCTCCACCCTTATGGAAATGATGAATTTTAGGCTTTCAACAAAACTGGACATTTATCCATCAAATTGAGAACTCTCCTACAATCAAATCACCTAAACATTTTTGAAGAACAAGCATAAACTCTGCCATTTTTCAAATTCGAAGATCCAAATCAAGTTCTATCAGCCCTATGTTCAGAAAGTTGAAGAAAGAATAATCATTCGTTTGTTCGAGATCAAGACAGTTGCCCTCGATGAACCTCTGCCTCAAGTTCATCTGTCGTGAAGATTTGAAGGACAAATCTGTGGTTCAAGAACAAGCCCGAGATGCCCATGAATTGTGAACTACCATGGAGATTGAATCAAAGGATTATTCATTTTGTTGTAAAAGAATTTCTATGGAGATTGTACTCATATTATCAAATCAATAAAATTCATATTTATTCCTCAATTTTCTTGTTAATTCCATGTTATCTCACGTAATAATTGTGGCCCACTAGCCAATTTTATTGTCTCTTTAGTTTGCACTATAGTACAATTTTTAGCCAATAAAAAATATGCCTAATTTAATAAGAAAATAAATAAGAGAAATAACCAATTTGGAGGTTACATAAACCCACACTAGAACAGTTCTCCAAAAGTAGTTAAATAATTGGCCTTCTTCTCTCCTCTTTTATAGGCACAAAACTTCCCCTTGAATATGTAATTCCCTGTATTTTGGGATGTTTATTAATAAATAAGACTTGGTACTATTCTTGTATACTTTTAAGACCTTTACCCTTCTGTTGGACAACCCTTGGCACTAATCGATTGCTCTTGTGTCCAAATCGATTGTCACTTTTTGAATACCATTCAATTTCCATCTTTACCAATCAATTGCCATCCTGCCGACTTGAATCCATTATGTAGCACTATCCCAATCGATTGCCCTTCATTCCAATCAATTGCCTTAAAAAATATGATGTCAATCGATTGGTATTAGGTCCAATTGATTGGCACCTACAGATATTGGTTTTTAACTTTGCATGAGCTTTGGACATGTGGCACTCTTCCCTCTCTATATATACACCTTTATTTCTCGCCTTGGGTCTGTTTATAGAATTTGGTTGAGAGAGAGAGAGAGTGTGTGTGTGTGTGTATGATACATATATTTATATACACTCAAATACACATACACATATACATATATATACATGCACCCACATATACATACACACTGGTGAGAAGAGAAGAAATAAAGAAAGAAGAAATGAACATAAAGAAGAAGAAGAAAATAGAAGAGAAAGAGAAGAAGCTGAGATAGAGAAGGAGAGGAAGAGAAGATGAGAGAGAAAGCTTGGCTACCATAGCCACCTCCACATCCATACACCTTCACTAAGTGAGTACAAACTCACTTGGCCCGTCTTATTTGGTATTTTACAAGTTTTATGGAAGGCTAGATGTAGTTAATACGTCCCAAGGACGTTTATATTGCTAGACTGATTTCTCACTGGAGAAGATGAAGCCCCAATCGATTAGCTTTAACCCAATCGATCACCATAAGGACCCAATCAATTGGATATTTTCCTAATCGATTGCCATTATTTCTAACCCAATCGATTGCGAAAGGTTACATTAATCCATTGACATTATTTTGGACCCAATCGATTACCATTTTCCCGAGTCGATTGCTATCACTTTTTACCCAATCGATTGGATCCTTGTCCTAATCAATTGACAGTTGTAGATCATGGATAATTGCTTTTTTTATTATATAAGGGGTTGGTATTTCAGATATCGATTCATACTTCTAGTATGCGATTTGATGTTGTCAAAATCAAGATATAAAAGTATACTTTACTTTCTAGGGATTTGTAGTGTGGAAGTAAAGGTCGAACCCACAGAGATTGATTACTACAGCTCTTAATTTTAAAACCTAAGTCTAATTAATTAGGAAAAACGGATTTGAATTGGATTTAATTAAACTAATAACTATAAAAGTAAATCTAAACTATGAAAGCAATTAAAAGTGTTTTAAATAATATTTAAGGGAACCTAGGATTGCAAATCCACCACTAGCTTCATAATAGGAATATTTATGAATTACTTTAGCTTATTACATTGGATGATAATGGGGAATTGTAGCTACAAGCCCAATTCCTCCGACAAGAAGATAATCATGGTTCAAGCACCAACATAATCCATCTTCGGGTAGCATGAATTATCTCACACTAAACTAGGGTTGTGATCTAATCCGTCTAACCTAGGCATTGACTATTCGGATACTTGATAGCACGAATCAATAAAGCACCATCACATGTAAACAACCTAAACAAGCACAGCAAGAATAGATCGTTGAGCACATCACAGTCAAAATAGATCTAAGACAAGAATAAATTCTGAAAGTAATGATTTAATCACTAGAAGTACGATTTATTTGTAAAAATCCTCTAAACATGTGACTGTCATCCATACATAATAAACTAAAATAAAAACATAAATAAAACCCTATTACTCATCTAGGGCTTCATTGAAACCCTAGATCTATGATCTAGCTGTCCATGGAAGTAGAGATCTGCAAGTAGTTGATGGAGGAGGCCATGGAAACCCTTGGTCTTCTTCTTCTTCTCCTTGCTTCCCTCCCTTCAATGGCTGGAAGTATGGTTGTTGAATGTGTATGTATGGGTGTGTAATGATGTGTCACCCTTTAATTGAAGTAAAATAGAGTATAAATATAGATTTACAACAAGTTTTGGAAGCCTTTACAACCCGAAACGGACTGAAACTGATGTAATTTACAATCTGGACGTCATTCAGCAGTTTCGTTTGCACAGGAGTCTTCAGTACACTGAAATACGCAACATTGATTTTTCCACATATCGCGCGAGCGCGACATTTGGCCTTCGCGCGCGCGGATCGCGCGAGCGATTCTGGGTTCTCGCGCGAGCGATTCTCGGATTTCGCGGGCGCGGCTCGCGCGCGCGACTTGACTTTTTCAGCTTCTTTTCTTCTGCTTTTTCACCCTGTTTAGCCTGATATACTTGATTTCTTCCAAAACCTGTCAGAAAATAGAAAACGAAGTAAAAATATACAAAAACAGGATAAAAAGGGTACTAACAAATGCTCGTTAAGGCGTATAAATAGGATTAGTTCTCTCCCGATCACACCCCCAAACCTACATTTTGCTAGTCCTCGAGCAAAACTAAAATAAAAACTACTAATAAAAATCTATTCCATTTTCATATGGATCACGATTGCATTTAGCGCATGCAACAAGCCTTTTAAACCCCTAGGTGTCCCTAGTCGGACGAGTAAAGTCTCGTGAGGGTTCTCATCAACAAGTCACCCACAACCATCTTTATTAACTTATAAATTTAAAAGTTTTATTCAAACGAAAAATAAAACAATCAATACTCCTTATTATAAAACAATGATTCGAATAGAATAACGAACAAGAAGAAACGGAATCAAACGTTCACCTACGTCCTGAAAAACAATCCCAAGTACATGAATCGTATAAATCAATAGAATTTCTCATAAAATTGCACGTGTGTGAAATGGTAGTCAAATGAACACGCGCATGTCATAAACTTGGAATATAACTCACATAACCATCCAACTATGCTTCGACTACGAATCTCACAATGTCAATTACACTCTAAAATGAAACACTCAGAAACATGTGTAATTTTTTTAATATATGTGAGTAAAGGAAATATATTTTCAAAACGAGAAATGCTCACATATGACTCGAAAAAGACGCATGACACGAAAGAACAGTAGTCTCATGGATAAGATGCCAACAATCAAGAAAAATTAATTGTTACCATATTTTAATCCCCTTCCCATCGTTTTCATATCAAAACCATGTTTTCTAGGATCAAATAGGACTTTTCAACGGTTATAATGTAGCTCAGATAATGAAAAATGATAGAAAGGATTCATTAGGTACGTAATCTCATAATGGCATTGTAAGGCATGTTCGATTTCTTTCATTCATCTCTTCTACCAACTTTCATCTTCTCATTCTCTTCTTTTCATTCCTTTTAATTTTTTCTCCTTCTGTTTCTTTTTCTTCTTTTTTTTTTCAACCTTATTCTTTTTTTTTCTCTATTCTTTTCCTCCTTGTTGCTTTTGATGAATATTCAATAAATAACAAGGCAACCACCCCAAACATCATCTTATTTACTTCTTCTTCTCAATCACACATTGCCTTAACACCACTAAAAGTTGATCAATCTTTCAGGGGTGAACTCCAAGTTGGCCAAATTGGAGCAAAAACAGGATAATGGTAATTAAAGAAAGAAATGGCATTTTAACGGCTCAAGGGGCGATCTAAGGAAATTATCATTTATCGGTCGGTAATAAATAAAGAAGGCCTATAATCATGTCCTATGGTTATATGGTTCTTCAACATGTACGACAGAAGATTATTTAGCATGGTAGTAACTATTTTAACTTGACTATCAACCAAAACAAGAATAATGAGACTAAACAACGAGTTAATGCGCTATTTCAATGAAATTCGATAATATGTACTTATAACCCTCGAAAAAGAAAATATAGGCTCAAAACCTCACCGGGTCTAGTCTCCACCATGTGTTATCTAGAAATCCGAATCATATTATAGTTCACATCAAACATGTATTCAAGCGACTACGTGCAGTGCATAGGTTTATGTGCAAATCTATGATATAAAACTACGATTCAAACGATACATGACCTAAAACATTACATCATGACTTTAGCAAACATTTAATCACATCTTCTCTTATTTACCATTCTATAACAATCCAAGTTACATAACAAGATGTATCAAATTTATATTGCAAAAACGTCGGTAACATCGTTTATTTAAGCACAAGTATCGATTTTTTTTTTAAATTAGTGCATAATAATGTGCGTGTGTGCATACCCCCAAACCTAAACCTTTCATTGTCCCCAATGAAACAATAAAACGAAAGAAAGGAGAGTACGTAAAGAAGGAATGATATTACCTCGATCTTGACAAGCATAGAACAGGTGAACACAAAGGCATACGGCAATAAAGTTCAATGTTACCTGTTAATGCTGAACAATAGAAAATGAAAGAACAGAATAATAACAATAACAGCTAATATATATATAAATATTTAGATTTTTTTATTTTAGATTTTTTTAATTTTATTTTTATTATTATTCTTTTTTTTTTTTCATTTTTTTTAATAAATAGAATAATAGAATCTAAACTATAATCAAGAGACTCAACAAAAATAAAAGAAACAAACAGAACTTATAAAAACAAAGACAGACGAACCTAAACAGGGTTAAAAGAACAAACAGAAAGTATAAAAAAAAAAATCACTGACCAGGTAAGGAGAGAGAAGGGAAGAGAACAAAAGAGAAAAATCAGAAAATCCTACCTCGCGCGAGCGACTTTGTTCTTTTTCTCTTTTTCTTTATTTAAATGTAAATAAATGCAAAATAATTTTACTCCGACCCCCAAACCTGTTCAGAATGCCAAAACTGACTCAAAAAGACCAAAAAACAAGAGAAACGGACGAAATAGAGCTTGGGTTGCCTCCCAAGAAGCGCTATCTTTTATGTCTTTAGCTAGACCATTCTAGCTCAAGACTCAAGGAGGCCGTAACTCGGACTGTGAACCTCTTAAGATCTCAGGGAGACTCCGGTGGAAAGCAGAAAGAACATCACTATGAGTCAATTCATTTAACGGGTCATCCTTATTATGCTCACATCGGTTTCTCACCTTCCGAGTAAATTCATCGTTAGAGTCCAGGTTATTTGCATTCATCCTCTCATTACCTACTATATTATTCCCCTCACTCATATTTAGTGTATTAGTAGATTCAATTTGTCGTATAACCTCACTACCCTCCATACATAGATAATCATCGTCTTTGGGAGGTTGATCGACAACGTTAAACACGTTTAATTTTAAGTTCAAATTCCCGAATGACACTTTCATCACCCCCGTTCGACAATTGACACGCGCATTAGCGGTGGCTAAGAATGGACGACCAAGAATAACAGGGGTGTGCTTCCTAGCATCTAGGACAGGTTCAGTGTCAAGGACCATAAAATCAACGGGATAAAAGCATTGATCAACTTTAACTAGGACGTCCTCGACGATTCCTCTAGGTACTTTCACAGAACGATCCGCTAACTGAATAGTAGCGACCGTAGGCTTAAGTTCACCCAGTCCTAGTTGTTTATAAACGTGATAAGGTAAAAGATTAACACTCGCACCTAAGTCAAGGAGAGCCCTATGGATGACAGTGTCACCTATGACACATGAAATAGTTGGCGTACCAGGATCCTTATACTTTGGAGGTGAGTGTTGAAAAATTGAGCTTACTTTTTCCGTGAGGAAGACCTTTTTAGGAGTATGACTACGTAATCTACGCTTTTGAGTGCAAAGGTCTTTAAGACATTTAGCATAAGCGGGAATTTGTTTTATAGCATCGAGGAAAGGAATATTTATTTTGACTTGTTTAAATACCTCGAGTATATCCTCAACCTTAGACTTTTTATTTGTAAGATTAGACGGCTCCTCAACATTAGGTGGATATGGCATTCTTGGAATATATTTCGTTGGGGCCGGTCCTTTATCTTTTTGAATTCTACTCGTTCCCTCACCCTCCTTATTCAAATTTAAGTTAATTTTCCCATCTTTCTCACTCTCATTTGGAATCTCAACAACTCCTTCATCTCGAATAGTCGTCCTAGTCGAAACAGCGTTCACGCTCTCACTCGCACTTCCCACTGCATATTGCCCCTTAGGTTACTGAGTAGGTTGACTGGGCAACTTACTCTCAGTCAAACGGTTTAATGTATTAACTACTTGTCCCATTTGGGACTCTAGCTTTGCGATGGATTGTGTGTGAGAGTGTACTAACTGGACCACCGAACCAAAGTTTTCAAGTGAGGCCAACACCTTCTCCTCAAATGCACTATTACGTGGAGGTGGAGGAGGACTGGGTTGTTGGTATTGATATTGTTGAGGCCGAGGTCGATAATTATTAGGAAAATTGTTCGACATAGAATTATAGTTATTTCGCGGGAATTGTTGCAAAGAATTAACGTGTTGTTCAACAAATTCCGGATATTGAGGTGCGGAAGGACATGCAAAGATATTATGTGACGGTTCAGAACATAATGCACATACTTCTGAAGAAGGTGGATTAGACGTTTTGTTCATTTGCATAAGTCGGTCAAGTTTTCTATTTAATTCTTGTATTTGAATTGATTGACTTGACTCAACTGTCACCTCTCGCTTAGGTTGAAGATGATATCCCTCTAACCGTACCGACACAGCCTGATGCATCGAATTCTCGCTTAGTGTTTCAAAAATCTTCCAAGCCTCGTCGGCGCTTTTGTGTAGGAAAGTTCCCGCACAAACGGCATCGACGGTATTACGGACTGAGGGAATAAGTCCCTCATAGAAGACCTGAACAAGTTGCCACTTAGGGACCTGATGATGTGGGCACGAGCGTAATAATTCTTTAAATTTCTCCCAAGTGTCGTAAAGCGTCTCCCCATCTTGCATTACAAAATTAGTTATATCTTTTCTTATCTTATTTGTACGCATAATAGGGAAAAACTTTTGTAAAAAGGCGGTGTGTAGGGCTTCCCATGTTTTTATTGTGTTTGGCTCAAGTGATTGGAGCCAATACTTAGCTTTGTCTCGTAAAGAAAATGGAAAGAGCCGCAATTTTAACTCATCATCAGTTAAATTTTGGATTTTCAAAGTAGAGCATATATCTTGAAAATCTCCTAAGTGTTTATATGGATCTTCATTTAAACGGCCATGGAAGGAAGGTAGTAGCGAGATCGTAGACGACTTTATCTCAAAGTGAGATGCCGTCGCCTCCGGTAATTCGATACCAGCTTGTGGCGTGTAAGTCGTAGGAATAAAATAGTTTATAAGTGGAGGAGGTGGCGGTATATTAAGATTATTCATATTAGCTCCGTTGTTATTTTGGTTGTTTTCGTTATTATTTCCAATGTCTGCCATTTTAATTGGTTCTATGTTTTTAAAGCGTGGTTTCTTTAGTCTTGTAAGAGTATTACGTATTTCAGATTCAAATAAAGACGTTGATTTCGGTGTCAAATCGTCGTCTATTAAAAACCTAGCTCTAGAAGTTAAGTTTGAAGACTTGTTAAGTTTTAATGTACGTTCAAGTTCAGAGTCAAAAGGTTGTAATTCCGGTTTATTTGAACGTGTACCTAACATAAACTAAAACAAAAGAAAAGAAATTAAAAAACAAAGACTAACTAAACAAAATAAACAAATAACAATCACGCAAATAAGATAACAAGCACTCAACTACTATGATGTATGCAAATTATCCTGTAATGCAATGACCGCGTCAAGCCCAGCGCCCCGGGTTTCCTAGCTAATGCAGTGCAATTAACCCTAAACTAATGCAAATAGTGCGTCACAGCGCCCTGACTTACAGCGGTTTAAAGCGAATTCCAAAGGAAGCAATTTATTTAATTTTATTTATTTTATTTTTGCGTAAGCTCCTTTGATGTAATTAGCTGCTCCACTCGGAAACGTTGACTACCAAAAAAAAAAAAACAAGTTAGTAACTAAAAATAAAACGAAAAATAAGAAAAGGAAACCTAATCTAATATTTACGAATTAACTAAACTACGATTATAACACTAAGAGTAGTAATACAATCCCCGGCAACGGCGCCAAAAATTGATGTTGTCAAAATCAAGATATAAAAGTATACTTTACTTTCTAGGGATTTGTAGTGTGGAAGTAAAGGTCGAACCCACAGAGATTGATTACTACAGCTCTTAATTTTAAAACCTAAGTCTAATTAATTAGGAAAAACGGATTTGAATTGGATTTAATTAAACTAATAACTATAAAAGTAAATCTAAACTATGAAAGCAATTAAAAGTGTTTTAAATAATATTTAAGGGAACCTAGGATTGCAAATCCACCACTAGCTTCATAATAGGAATATTTATGAATTACTTTAGCTTATTACATTGGATGATAATGGGGAATTGTAGCTACAAGCCCAATTCCTCCGACAAGAAGATAATCATGGTTCAAGCACCAACATAATCCATCTTCGGGTAGCATGAATTATCTCACACTAAACTAGGGTTGTGATCTAATCCGTCTAACCTAGGCATTGACTATTCGGATACTTGATAGCACGAATCAATAAAGCACCATCACATGTAAACAACCTAAACAAGCACAGCAAGAATAGATCGTTGAGCACATCACAGTCAAAATAGATCTAAGACAAGAATAAATTCTGAAAGTAATGATTTAATCACTAGAAGTACGATTTATTTGTAAAAATCCTCTAAACATGTGACTGTCATCCATACATAATAAACTAAAATAAAAACATAAATAAAACCCTATTACTCATCTAGGGCTTCATTGAAACCCTAGATCTATGATCTAGCTGTCCATGGAAGTAGAGATCTGCAAGTAGTTGATGGAGGAGGCCATGGAAACCCTTGGTCTTCTTCTTCTTCTCCTTGCTTCCCTCCCTTCAATGGCTGGAAGTATGGTTGTTGAATGTGTATGTATGGGTGTGTAATGATGTGTCACCCTTTAATTGAAGTAAAATAGAGTATAAATATAGATTTACAACAAGTTTTGGAAGCCTTTACAACCCGAAACGGACTGAAACTGATGTAATTTACAATCTGGACGTCATTCAGCAGTTTCGTTTGCACAGGAGTCTTCAGTACACTGAAATACGCAACATTGATTTTTCCACATATCGCGCGAGCGTGACATTTGGCCTTCGCGCGCGCGGATCGCGCGAGCGATTCTGGGTTCTCGCGCGAGCGATTCTCGGATTTCGCGGGCGCGGCTCGCGCGCGCGACTTGACTTTTTCAGCTTCTTTTCTTCTGCTTTTTCACCCTGTTTAGCCTGATATACTTAATTTCTTCCAAAACCTATCAGAAAATAGAAAATGAAGTAAAAATATACAAAAACAGGATAAAAAGGGTACTAACAAATGCTCGTTAAGGCGTATAAATAGGATTAGTTCTCTCCCGATCACGATTATTGGGTGATAAGGGATAATGTTATATCAAAGAATAGTATGATTATGAATAATGGATTAACGTTACGACATTAGATATAGTCGTTCATGAATCAGTTCGATATCCATTTCATTTCACTCAGAGTATTCTGGCCATAATGGGGAAGTCATGTATCGATGTTAGTATGGAGCTTAGGTAGGTTTGATAAGTTCTTGGATTTATACGTGGGTGGATGCTTGGTCATGATATGTTCTTAAAAGCCGATGAGCTATTACTATGCTCTTTAAAGGCGGTGAGCTAGACTAAGTAATTCTAAGATAGCCAGGTGATCTATGATATGTTCTTAAGAGTTGGTGGGCTAGTAATATGCTCCTAAAAGGTGGTAAGCTGGGATTACTGGTAGACGTCATTAAGTTATGGCAATAGCTTGATATTCCTTATTCAAAATGTTGTGTCCCTGTATTGTGGTGAGTTGTTAATATGTTCTTAAAAGTTGGGGAGGGACTGACGTGGAGTCCATGTCATGCGGTGAGTTGTGAATGCTCTTAAAAGTGATGGGCGGAATAATGGTATATCCATAGAGTTGAACAATTGAGTCTGTTTGTTTAGTCATATTATGTTGATTTTTTTCATAGGATAACAAGAAGATAATGTTTGGGTAACGACATTTGAATAAAGAAAGATATGATTTATTAGTACTTAACTTATACCGTTTTATAATATATTTTACTTTAGGTTATTGGTAACTAGTTAGTTTCTATTCACTCAGCTCTCAGTAAGCTGATGACCGTTACTACCTGGACATTCCCCGTCCAGCCTACCCTGTTCCTTATACTGCAGGTGATGAATCCTATGGTGATGGCTACTACCCGAAAAGGGAGTACACAGAGGGTGGTCCCACTGACGACGGATATGCCAGGAAAGACTACTACGCTGACGATTACATCTATACCAGTTGAAGATGAAGATAGATATTTAGATTCTATGTTTTTCCAAACATTTAATATAAGTTTTGTAACTGGGCATCTGTTGCCCTAAGACATTGTGTTTATATTTCAGACCCCTTATGTTTCATTATGAACCCTGATGTAATAATTAGATTGTTTATATTATGATCAGCAGTTGTATTACTGTTCCTATTTTTTACCTATTGTCGAGAACTGTGTGGTGTGGAAAATCCAGTGACTTCACCAGTCATTCCTTATGGACCCAAAAAAGAAATTTTGTTTTTCTATATTTTTGCTATTCCGGAGCGTGATAGGATTTTTGGTATCAGAGCCTAGGTTTGATACTTTTGATCACTAATTGTCCCACACCATCTGGTCCTAGCCTTTAAGATCCCTGAGGTGAGATATGTGTTTTAGATAAGTTCGCTCCTGACGTTAGATTGTTTTCCTTATGGGTTAGTATGGATCCAGATTTCCATATATTTGAGGACGACTCATTTGGAGGACATATGATTCATGGGGGCACAATTGAGGCAGCTATTCTGGAGATATACCATAGTCATATTTGCCAAACAACCAGCCATTAATTAGAGGAGCAGATGTGGACAACTCTTTATGTCGAGGGACAGACTCACCCAACAGAGATGCGCATGTGTACATACCACTACGCGAGAACTCGAGAGGCCATATACCAGTAGATGACTCGATTGATCTAGTGTAAGCTGGAGATTGATGCGATTGAGTTACGATCTATTCTAGCAGGACCCATTCTACCATCACCTGAGGCACCAGCACCGACAACACTACCCTCACTAGCACCTATTGTACCATAGCTAGAGCCACAGGATCACCCCCAGGTGCCAGAGCCATTAGGACCCGAACGTCGAGGGGATAATGAGGATCCAGTCGAGGACATTGCGCTAGAGAAAATGAGGACGATGAGGATATAGATGGGGATGGAGATGTGGAGCCTGTAGATGATGATGAGGAGCCAAAGGATGACCCCAAGGAGCTAGAGTATGCACAGGATGACCTAGAGGAGGATCCAAAGGACCCAAAGTTAGTTGATGTGGATATCGCAGTTGGAGAGCATGACATAGGGGTAGATGGAGATGAGATTATTGAAATAGCAGATGAGGATGTTCCTGAGGAGGAGCTAGTTGTACTTGCAGTTATACTTGAGCTACCATCCATACACATGCATAGATGGCAACCATTACTCAGATGGCAGCAGAGTGGGTGGTAGTTATGGCCGCACAGCCAAATGAATTCATTATAGGAGAGGCTGAGTTGGCAGAGGCTATAGCAGTAGCTGGAGGAGTTGCCGAGCTAGCCGCTGACACTACTGAGCCAGCATTTGGTATTATAGATGTAGATGTTGATGTGAAGATAGTCGATGATTGTGGATATTGGAGTAGTGGTAGGAGGTCTCGTCACACCTGTGGAGAATGATCCATTAGAGCAAATGGATATTGCATCAGAGAATGAGGCTCCACTAGCTGGATTAGATACTGATGACTTTTGAGTCAGGATCTATAGGACTTAGATTTTAGTACTTATCAGGACATACTGTCCATTTGATTTTTGGGGGCTTGAGATATAGCTATTTGTCCATAGCTTTTGTTGTATAGATAGATGCCACTAGTAGTAGTATTGTTATAGCTGGGCTTAACACTGTATTTGTTTATATCCCATGTAGTACACAGTTTGACTATTGTATACTCTGCGATACATCTTTTGGAGATAATTGTGTTATGCACTTGTTGATGTTATGTGCTTATGATATAGAACTGATAGTTCGTCTAGCTATCTCCTTATCTTGATTTCGTTTCATCGAGAAGGCTGTCAGCTAATCGATAGGTCTTTTGTAGGTACACTTCACACAATATCACTATGGTTGGAGCTAAGAGGAATCTAACCCGTTTGGGAGTACCTATTCCAGAGGGCATGGACCTAATCGAGGCATTCATACAAAGAATGGAGCATGTAGGAGACACCTACAACCATGCTACTCATCAATGACCAATTCAACACCCTGTTGAACCACCTCCACCAAGACAAACCAGAGATAAGGTATTAGAACATTTTTGTGGACTACACTCGAAGAAGTTCGATGGATTAATTGAGCCATGGAAGGTGAAATAATGGCTACATGAGATGGAGCTGATCTTTGAAGCTCCTAGGTGTAATGAGCAAGATAAACACCACCTTGCTACATTCTAGTTGACCTATACCGCTGTAGATTGATGAGAGGTGGAACAAGCTACCATTGGAATGAACGCTGAAAGAATAATGCCGTGGAAGACATTCAACGACCAATTTCTGGAAAAGTACTTTCCAGAAGACGAGAAGAATAAGCAGGAGAAGAACTTTCTCAGCTTAGTCCAAGGAGGATGGACTGTAAGAGAATATGCAAGTTAGTTCAAGTGACTATCGAGATTCACTCCATACATGATCAATACTCCACAGAAGAAGGCAAAGAGATTTCACCAAGGATTGAACCCACACCTTCAACACATGATGATCGATCATCTTAATCAGAGTTTCGAGGGATTACTAAGACTTGCCATGAGTTTGGAGAAAGATGCCTATCCAATACAACAATGACACATAAACCGACCACAACCGTCGAGGAACTTTCAACAGACGAACTTCCAAGCCCCACTACCAAGGAAAACTCAAGGTAGGAGACCTCATGTTAATTATTAAGGAAATAAGCACACTTGGGATGGAACCAGGAAGCCTTAGCAGAATTATCCTCGACCTCAGAAATATCACCAATAAGGACCACCACCTCAAGCGCTACTTACTGCCCTGCAACCAGGCAATAGAGGGTGTTTTAGCTATGGAGTGCCTAGGCACATTGCAAGAAACTACAATGCCCCCAGAATTAACCGCAGGCTGGACATCATCTGCCATAACTGCTACAAGGTCGGCCATCTGAGCAAGGATTATCACGCACCTCGTAGAGGTTATTATGGGGCACCGATGCAGGGACTTCAAGGAGCCCAAGATCAGACACGGGTAAATTCTATTATTCCTGAAGAAACATGCTTTAATGCCGAGGAGCAGTAGAACCTAGAAGGTACTCTTGTACTATTTCACAGTCAAGTTAATGCTTTATTTGATACTGGTCTTTCACATTTTTTTATTGCTATTAAGATTATGCCTCAGTTGGGTTTACAACCCCAAACACTTTAACTAGAACTTAATGTTGTGTCACCATTAGGAGTAACTATTAAGTTGGGTAAAGTGTGAAAGGATTACCCATTGACCTTGGATGATAGGAATCTTTCGGTGGACATGTAGTTCTGTCAATGTCAGAGTTTGACATTATCTTAGGAATAGATTGGCCTACCAATTATGATGCCAACTTGGATTGCCCTTCCAGGAATATCGTGTTTCCAATACCAGGACGTCTGACAATCAGATTACAATCAGATTTCAGTGTCAGCTGTCAAGTGGCATGTTTCTTACAAGTTATTAGCTGCGATCAGGAATACAAGTACGGAACCAACAATGGACCAGATTCCTATTGTACAAGATTTTGTGGATGTTTTCCAAGATATTTTAGGACTTCTACCAAAGAGAGAGATAGTCTTTTGTGTGGAATTGGAACCTGGAATACTGTCAATATCTAAGACTCCGTATCGGATGGAACTAACTGAGATGTTGGAATTAAAGAAGCAAGTTCAAGAACTTGAGAATTTAGGATTTGTCCGCCCAAGTACATCACCTTGGGGAGCACCAGTGCTGTTCGTAAAGAAGAAGGATAGGACTCTTCACCTCT
This sequence comes from Hydrangea macrophylla, assembly GCA_033977485.1. Classification (NCBI taxonomy): domain Eukaryota; kingdom Viridiplantae; phylum Streptophyta; class Magnoliopsida; order Cornales; family Hydrangeaceae; genus Hydrangea; species Hydrangea macrophylla. Next base: position 76,037,242 of record CM066984.1, on the reverse strand, counting down.
GTATTAATTATAGAAAATTGAACAAGGTTATGATCAAGAACAGATATCCACTTCTGTAAATAGACGATCTATTCGATCAATTGCAAGGATCAAGGATCTTTTTAAAGATCGATCTACATTTAGGATATCATCACTTATTAGTTTGACCAGAGGATGTATCGAAGATTGCATTCAGGATGAGGTACGGGCATTATGAGTTCCTAGTTATGCCTTCCAGATTAGCTAATACCCCAACAGTATTCATGGACTTAATGAACAGAGTATTCAGACCATATCTATAGCAATTCATTATTGTGTTCATCGACGACATCTTGATTTATTCCAAGACAGGAAAAGACCACAAAGAGCATTTACAGATCACTCTATAGACACTCCAAGATAGTAAGCTATATACAAAGTTCAGTAAGTGCGAGTTTTGGCTACAGGAGGTCAAATTTCTTGGACATGTTACCTCATAGGATGGTATCTCTATGGACTAATCTAAAATTGATGCTGTCTTGAGCTGGAGTAGGCCGATTAATGTAATCGAAGTTAGAAGTTTTCTTGGTCTAGCGGGTATTATTGGAGACTCGTAGAAGGATTTTCCAAGATTGCAGGGCCATCAACAAACTTGACAAGGAAGGAGACGAAGTATGAATAGACGGATAAGCATGAGGATGCATTTCATGAGTTAAAGGAAAGATTAACTTCTGTACCAGTACTTACAATACCTAAGAGTGGAGAAAGGTATATAATCTACAATGATGCATCACACCAAGGACTTGGTTGTGTGCTCATGGAGGACATAAATGTCATTATGTATGGTTCAAGACAATTGAAGCCACATAAGAAGAACTATCCTATGCACGATCTGGAGTTGGCTGTGATAGTGTTTGCATTGAAGATTTAGAGACACTACCTATATGGAGAGAAGTTTGATTTATTTTCCAATCATAAGAGTTTGAGGTATCTATTCTCTTAAAAGGAGTTAAACACACATCAATGGAGATGGATGGAATTGCTTAAGGATTATTGTGGACACGCAGAATTCCACCTCTTGTTTGTTTTGAAATTGTTTTGAAACGGAAAGGAAAAGGTCTGTTGAAAATAGATACAGAGTCACTACTTGGTCTTTAAGGAACCAAGAAACCTAATTTTGACTCACCCAAACGGATAAAGGGCACCGGCCCTACATAACCAAAGAACTTGGCTCAGGGTTTTGGTACGAGAGAGGAAGGAGCCTTTGTCACGACTAAAACACCCTCAACTTGCCCCGTCTCTCAACGGGCCTCAATTAGCATCCAAATAATCATCTTATACTATGTATGGTTCGACAATGAATATTATATTAGTATATTACATCACACAAGAATTTTGAAATGGAAGATCAAAAGATAAGATATCATTCATAACATTTACGCCAAGTATCATACAATGCAAAAGTGAAAGATCACACAAATAAACCTAGGAAAAATCGTCTAATCACATATCAAGTATTTAAATTTTCCTAATCTAAGGGGGACATGAATTGTTCTTGAAACAAATTAATAAAAGAAATAAAAAAAAATGCTTAGCAAGCTAATATGATGCATGTTAATCTTTGAGAAAAGAAAGGGAGACCTCTCAATCCCTGGGACGGATGAGAAAGGAATGTTAGATCGGGGGAAGCATGAATGTATGATTAAGATCATTCCTTATAATCTTCTTAGATTAGGAGTCACAAAAACTCCAAATCTTGCATGAATGCAATGTATGATCCTAGAATGTGCAAAGGTTGTTGTGTGTTTGTGTATATGGACTTTCTAAAGTGACTTAGAAGTCTAAAAAGATGAATGAATGTATGGAGGAAATCATCATGGGATATGTACAAATGTAGTATGGACTATTTCTAAGATATGAACTAATTTGGAGTGCATGTGAGCATCAAATCAAAGAAAGAAAGTAAAAGTATGCTTGCTGTGAATAGTGGACAGAACAGTGAGTTGATCTTGTGGAAACTGAACAGTGGGGTTAGAAATGTTTTTAGTTCATGATTTTTTATGGAGATCATCCTTATTGTGTCTAGAACACATATCAAAAAGATAATCTTCAATAACTATTACAGATTGAGAGAAATCATATATAAAATAGAGGTTACTCAGAAACAGAGTCCGTACTATCGACTGAAATGTCAAAAAATCTTAGAAAATGAAAACAAAACATCTAGAGACCCATATTATGCAGAAAGTTCCCTAGGACACTGATGTTTAAAGGAAAAATGGGTTAAGATCACTCCTTTTGGAAACACTTTCTGTAAAATAAGTTGAAAATCAACCAAGCTGCTGTGACAACAAAAACAGAATATCTGGAGAGAATGTTTGGGTCCAAATGGACCATTTCCAAATATTTCCATGTCAAACCAAAAATCGTGGGTGTTCTATAATGAGTTAGGAAGACTTTCCAATTGGTCTTGCATTCATATATTGGATATTGAACTCAGAATAATTCTTTGAAGTTAGATAACTCACTGTTTTGAAGGTTTTGGGAAGAACTACGGTTTTATTCTTTGAAATCAAAATGAGGGGTTTAAGAGGGATTTTGAAATAGAGGTTTTGAAAGTATATTTTCAGCACTTAAATTGGGATTATGACCACTTGAAATATCAACATTTGAACCAATGTCAAGAACCTCCAAGATTGTTGGAGAATATTGTTTTATTTTGAAAACAACTTCAAAAATATATAGGAATGTATTGAAGTTGAAATCATCATCTATCAAACATGTTTTTGAGGTCAAGAGCTACTATCCATAAGGATTCACTCACCTCAAACACCATGTCATCATCTAGATGATGATGATCTAGTAAGCAAATAAAAAGAAATAAAAAAGAAATGAGATAAGGAGAGATGAACATTTATATAGACAAGCAAATAACCAATCAATAGATGATGTATTGGACTTGTAGCTTGGTGTTACACTCATATGTGGTGACATTGGACATGGAAGTAGCTTCCACTCTCTTAAATGCTCACTAAAATGGTAGTTGGGTGTATTGAATATGAAGTAAATAGAAGTAACGAAGTAAAAACAAAGCCTAGAACTCACTTTCTTATTTGAAAATAAAAGAAGGACGCTTCTTTTCTCTCTATTCTAAACTTATCTCTACAACTTTCTCTCTAAAACTTTTCAAAGCTTGCATTTGACACCCCTAAAATGAGAAGTCAATGGGGGTATATATAGGCCAATTTGGGGTGGTTGTGGGGTTTAAGAAGTGTTCCCATTGGTCCTAAACATCTGTTAACATAGAACTATGTCGTTTTGGTTTATAATTAATCAATTTGGGTCCCCAAAAGAAATTGCGAAAATGGACTATTCTGGAGGAGAGTGCCGCAGCGGCATTGGGCTTGTACTGCGGCAGCGGTGGGCCAGTGCCACGGTGGCACTGATCCTCTTGATGTCCAGATAATTCTATTTAGGCCCCCCTATTTCTTTCAAAATTCACAAAATATCCATATGAGCTCCAAATTGAGGTTGTGATATACCATTGGAAAGGTAATGGAGTCTAATTTACATAAAAAAATAGTTCAGATATAGGTCACTTTAAAAAGTTGTGCGATTTTCGCGTTAAAAGGTAATTTGATCGCCATTTTTACCTTAATAAATTCATAATAAATTTGTTTTGAATCCAGGAATTATGTGTGGTATACCATTGGAAAGCTATTGACCTCTAGTATTCATGAAAAATGATACAGTGCTCTGGTTTTAAAGTCAACTTTTAGGTCAAATCGGTCAAACCTGAGATTCCCGAGAAGTTCCAAGAACCTTCGGGAGCTCCCAAGAGCTGACGTTATCGTCTGATTTTTTTTTAAAATTCATTTTAGTACTTTCCACATGATCTAGAATGATCCTAGAACTTTTTGGCAAATTTGGATGATTTCGATCAAACCTTGGTTAAACCTGGTCAAACTTCGGTCAAACCGGTCAATAGGGACTTTCTGGGAACTTCCGTGACTTCCGGGAGTCTCTGGGAGCTGACGATTTCATTCGAATTTTATTGAAAACTCGTTTTATGATTTTTCTTATGACATAGCATGTTTTCAAAACCTTCGGTCCAAATCTGGGAGTGTTTGGGCTTTCATGGGCATTTTGGTCATATATACAACTTTCTGAGCATTTTGAGAGATAGAACTAACTTCCAGGAGTCCTTTTTGAGTCGTTTTGATCATTGTGAACCACCAAGCTATGGGTCTCCTAAATCTGGTAGCCGACAAAATGGGGTGTCTACAGTTTGCCCCTCTTTGGCATGAACTTACAAGGCAACACATGTCGCAAGCGATTGCCAAAGCTTCGATGAGACAAGTCTTTTTGCAGGCTATAGATTTAGGATAAAAGCATTGAAAAGGATGAAAAATGTGATGTTATGGTCAGTGCTGGTCGTGCTTTGCGTGAGCAACCTACGTATCCCAAGGGGAATCAAACCAGGATGTAGTTCAGGAGAAGAAGGGACAAAACCACATACAGATGCACCTGTTAGAACAGGCGGATGCTATTCTATGATATGTCATGCATGGACGTGATATGAGTTCTTCCATGAGTCCTATCATGTCTAGTGTTCTGATCTTGGTATGAGCAATTACTTGTGAGTTGTGCCACTCCGAGTGGGCTGGTGTTGTGCTAGTGTTTGCGACTGTGATGTAGTGGCTGACTTGGATAAAGATATCAAGGTTTGGAAGACTCTGGGTCTCGGGAAAAACTTCTTGAATTTTGAGAGATATGCTGGTGAGTGAATCAAGCGTAAGGCTAATGAGGATAACAGAGATCAATAACCCGGGGAATTTATGATAACCGAAGTGAGGATGCTCATAACAAATGAGAAAGCTCACGTTGATCGATTTTGGTAAGAAAGTTTATGATGAGTAACGAGGCTCATCAGAAGCTCTCGATAAGTGAGAAAGCATCACGGTAACCGTTAGGTGAGGAAGCTCACGGTAGTTGACAGTGAGGAGGCTCACGAGGACTGATAAATGAGAAAGCTTATCAACAGACACAGGGCCATACAAGTTGGTTTTGGTTTTCTGTTTATTTCCTATTGGGGACGTTGGGAGGATTCTTTTTGAGAACTCCTCATGACTTCTGACCGAGAACCAGGATCCATCTTTGAATCTCTCACGGTTGATCAAATTCTGCTATGCTTAATAAAAAAGAACTAGTTAGAGCCTTCAGGAGCCAATTTCTCTCTGTATTCGTCCACTGGGGTGGTTTTGGACTCTCCAAGAATCTTTCTTGACTGTCGATTAAGAACTAGGATCCATTACTGAATCTCTCATGGTTGATCAAATCTTGCAATGTTCAATCCAAGAGAGCCAATTAGGGCCTCTGGGAGCTGATATCTTTTGATTTTATCCTCGGGGGATAGTGTTGGGTTCTCTGAGAACCTCCCTTAGTCTATTTCTCAACCAGGAACCAAGACCCACTCTGGATCTCTCACGGTTGATCGAATCTTGCAATGCTCAATCTGAAAAGAGATGGTTAGGGCCATCGAGAGCCGATTTCTCTCTGTAACTGTCCTTTGGGGATAGTGACTCTTCTAGGAGTCTTTCTTGACTGTCGATCGAAAATCAAGACTCAGATCTGAATCTCTCACGGTTGATCAGTTTTTGCGACGGTTATTCTGAAAAGCCTGTTCGGGCTTCTGGGAGCCGTTTTTTTTTTGTAACCGTCCTCTAGGGATAAGTTGGATTTACTGGGGTAAAACCTTGTAAACCTCAACTGAAATGGGCCATCAGGGCTGATCGGGGCCAAAAATGGGCTGAAAAAGGCCGAAGCGGGCCAAAAGGTGCTAAAATGGAGCAAAACAGAGTGAAGTGGGGCCTGCGGGGAGCAGTGATGTGGTGGGCCAGTGCCGTGGTTATAGTTGGCCAGTGCCGCAGTGGCACTGGGTGGCCGGACTCCATGTGTGTATATCTTGAGTTTTTGAGTTCCAAATGCTCATTTTTGGCCATTTTGGGGTATCTTTAGAGCCAAAATCCGTCAAAACGCAGCTCGAGGAGGCTCTCCAAGAAGGCCAAGGAATGGGTGAGAGCCGAGAGTCAACCCTAGGAGTTGATTTTACGTGACCCTCAACATCATCTTTCTGCCGCAGCTTTAGCGAGTCAGGTATGTAAAACTTTTGGCTATTATGTGCATTGTTCTAGTTTAGTGAACTGTAGTGTGCGCGTAGAGGTCATTGGGAAGTCCATTTGGTGCTCATTTGTCGATTTTGTGAAGTCAGACTTTGGGTTATGAATAGTGATTTTGTGCTCGTTTTGTTATTTTTGATGTATGTAGGTGCCAGAGGTGGTCTTGTAGGGCCATATAGTCTTGCCCATGCTTTTCTGTGGTACACCCAACTTTTTCTTGCTGTCAAGAAAATGGTAGATGATGCCGGGTTTGGCGGCTTTGTCTTCCTAGTTTCAAAGAGTACTAATGACCTGACCCACTTCTATGCTCTTACAGAGAGATGGTGGGATACGACGAATACTTTCCACCTGTCGCTTGGCAAAATGACAATGACGTCCTTCGACTTCTCCATGATCACTGGCTTGAGAGTTGGAGGGAAGCGCCTGATCCTAGATTATTGTTATGAGATTGATCCGAAAGCTGTTGAGATGTTGATTTGGGCCGTTCTTCCAAGTTTAAAGGGGCCTCGGTTCCCTTGTGGCTGGCTTTATCGGGCTTATGGTAGGGGGGACACACTCTGACTGACCAGCAGCTGCTACGGGCCTTTCTACTGTATGTTCTCGACTGTTCGATTTTTGCTACACGGAATGATCGGGTGAGCTTGCTGCTCCTTTCTTGCTTGGCGACTATTGACGAGATTCCTTCTTTACGACTGGGGCGATGCTGCCCTGGCCCATCTCTATAAACATATGGGTGAGGTTTCTCGCGGCGGTATTAAATCCACTGGATGCTTCTGGCGGGCTTGTGAGGTATGGTTGGTGACTTTTTCTTTTCCTTTTGGTACTTTCTTGTTTCTGTTTTCTGACTTTCACTTCTCCGTGTAGCTCTGGAGCTTTGAGTACTTGAAAATGTTGGCTCCTACCCCCACCGACGAGTCGGTGAAGATGAGGATGGCATGGCTCCTGTGCCCCTGTTCCCTAGGGGCTTGAGGTGGAGAAGGGATGTTGTTGGGGTTAAGAACAGGGCCCATCGGATTGTCCTCTTGAGAAATTTCTTATCCGAGCTGACGGCCACTAGTGTTGATTGGACACCTTGGGAGCATGTTTCCTATGCTACCCCAGAGGAGATCCAGGCGGTGAGTTCTTTTGCTTCTTGCCGACTTTTGATGGAGAGTACTGGGCATAGGCAGTGGTATCTTGGTGAGCGGGTGTCTCGACAGGTGGTTGGTGGTCCGAGGTACCGCGTTCCTCATTCCCCTCCTGTGATGGACGCTGATGACCTCTCTGGTGCTGCTTTGTTGGGAGCTTTGGTTGGTACTGATGCTTGCGATCATTTTCGCTCTGAGACAGGATATGAGACCTACCGTGGCCGCTTTCTGATGTTGAACTTTCCACTCTTGGATGTGAGTTTCTTTACGTTTTTGTCTCTATTCATCACTTATGTTTTTGAACTTATCTTTTCCTAACTTGCATTATGCCTACAGTTTCGCGAGATGTATAGGAGGCAGGCTTTCCCAGCTTCTGATCCTATCCCTCCTTGGGATTGGACCGTTAATGTTTTGGGTCCCGATGGCTCTCCGCAGGTCATGGCGGTACCGCGAGTCACGTGCGGTTATCCCACCCAGCCAGTAAGCGTCCTCAACGTCCCTTGGAGTTATGCTAAGGAGGGTCACGCCTTGGCAGCTAGCTTACGGTCTTTGGTCCTTACGCGGGACCATTGGGTATGTCTCTAATTTTTGCGCTCCTTAAGGTTAAAAGGTTCTAACCCTATATTTCACCCTTAGCAGATGGACGGTATGTGGCAGTTCGCTACCAGTCAAATGGTGTCCTTGGTAAGTTTCTGACTCGACTATATTTTTTTGTACTTTTGTTGTTTCTTGACTGATTGCTTGATTTTGTGCGTGCAATGTCGTGAGGTGGTGCCGGCTCGTCGAGAACCAGGCCAAGGTGTAGGGGTGGCTGGCGGAGGCCGTCACCGACGTATACTCCGGGTGGTCAGACAGAGGATGAAGAAGAGGGGGACTGAGGCCTTCTAAGTGGGGACTTTTGTTTTGTCTCTATTTCATGTTTTCGATTGGGTTGTACTTGTGAAGGATGATGTGTGTAGGATGATGTAAAGGATGATGTGTCACCTTTGACAGAGTATTATGATGTTTTCCCTTTTGAGACAGATAGTTTCTAGTTTGAAGGCGCAGTTGTGTGCTTGTTTTGGTTGGTGGTTGTGTGATGATATATGTGCACTGTGATTCTGTGATTGTTGATGTTACTGTGATGAGCATCTTTGTGATAGTGAGTGTGTTTGCCTTACAGGTGGGATAGTCTGTGAAATAGGGAGGTGCTGCCAAAATTTTAAATTTTGCTATAGCCGCGACAGAAATCATGGCATTGTATGATCCTGCTCAGCTTACAGCTTAGCTGAACATTACAGATGGCATGGAATGGATCAACTATTTTAGCTACGGCTTGACCGAGCTGTTCTCTCTTCGCCAGATGGCTTTGAATGCTGAGTTCATGCATGCTTCCATTGCCCATTAGGAACCGGCAAATTATGTCTTCAATTTTAACGGCCTGGAGATATGTCCCCTATTTGAGGAGTTCTGTGCTATCCTCGACTTCGATCCGGACTCTGACCTGATTCTTCCTTTTGCTGATACTCCCAGTCCTACGCGAGGCTTGGCTAAATACTTAAACTGTTCTGCTGTTATCTCCCGCCGACTAATTCATGGTGAGGTTCTTGACATTGCTTCCATCATTGCCCGGTATGCTAGTCCCGGGAATGCCCAGCGTATATGATGCCACCCACGGGGCTGCTATGATATTATGCATGACTTTGCACTTCCTGTTCTTGAGTACTTCCAGTGACTTGGTACATGTGTGCCTTGGGCTGAAATTGAGTAAGAGCCCCATGGCCATGGTTCTAGCTGAAACCCTAAATGGTATGGATAACGCTTTCATCCAAGGAACTCTTCCTTTTTTTGGGGCGCCTTTGGTGTTATAGGCTTGGCTATATGAGCGCCTTCAGTTATGGACAGGTAGTGTGCCTCCAGTTTACTTCCGCAAGGCCGTGCTTTATTCCCACTATACTTTTACCGACTGGGTTGGCCTGCTGGATGCTCTTTCTGAGGCAGACATTCGCTGAATTGTGGGGCGTTGGGGCCTTCATGCTGTGACCACAAGCCTTGGGGATCACCCGAGAGTGTGGTTGATGGGTCTGAGAGAGACTTCTTTTTATCATCCTCATCGATTGGCCAGGCAGTACGGGCGAGTTCAAGAGGTCCCCCGGGGGTTTACTGAGAGGGTCTTTGCCTCCAGAGCCAGCGCTGTCACTATTGCTGCTTTCATCAGTGGATGGGCCTGCCGAGTAAAAGCCTATTTCTAAAGACCTTTGAAGAAATAAAAGACACAAAATAAAACTAGACTTCACTGATTCTGCTTCTTTTCTCCAAGTGTCTTTGATATTTGTGATTGCTTTCTGAAAGAACTTTTATTTTTCTGCCATTCCTGCTTATGTAATATTCAAAGTTTGTTTATTGGTGAACCTTGGTTACTTTTGATAACCTTATTTGATGCATTTGACTTTCTGAAAACATTTTTAGTATGATTTTGGTCAGATGTTTGCTTTTGGTACTTGCTCGGGCATACTGGGGTGACTAGAAGCGAACGAGGCAGGTAGCCGAAGTTTGCCCCTAGTTTGGGATATGGATGGTTGTGAGGCAAACGAGGTAGATGACCGACGTTTGCCCCTAGTTTAGGAGGGGTTTAGGCAAACGAGGTGGATGGCCGAAATTTTCCCCTAGTATGAAGGGTGGTTTCTGGGTTATGGTAAGGACTGTGACTTTATTTCTCTCATACGCTCATAATTTTTGCCTAGGCACCAGTTAGGTGGCCTAGCGAGCTCTTTTCTCTCTTTTGTTATTGCTCACTTGGATTTAGCTCTATTTTTTGCCTAGGCGTCCTTTCGGATTTTCATCCTAGTGAGCCATCCTTCTTTTCTCTTTTAAAAGTCTGCCTACGTACCCTGGATCGGGGATCAGGTCCAACGTAGTTCAGGGCAAGGTTTGAAGGAGATGGGCTATTTTTGTGGGTGAAGCGACCGAACCGATGTGGTTGCCTATGTATCCCCGAGTGGAAATTAGGTCGAGCGTAGTTCATGCCAAAGTCTTGACAGAAAAGGGATTGATTATGATGGTGTCGACCGAACCGATGCGGTTGCCTACGTATCCCCGAGTGGGAATCAAGTCAAGCGTAGTTCAGGGCGAGGCCTGAAAGGAAAAAAAAAAGGTCAAGCATAGTACTTTTTGAGGTGATCCATGTTGATTGGTTCTTTGAATTCGACACCATCGAGGTCTGTGAGATAGGTCGCTCCTCCGGAAAGGATAGTTTTGACAATGTAAGGGCCTACCCATTTAGGTTTGAACTTCCCACGTGGGTCAAAGATCGGAGGTCGTAGTTCCTTCAGGACAAGGTCACTCTTGACAATTATCCTTGGACGAATTTTCTTGTTAAAAGCACAAGCTATCCTCCTTTGATAGATTCGGACGTGATCGACCGTCGCTAGGCACTTTTCATCTATGAGAGCCAAATCATCGTACCTTTCCCTTAACCAGTCAGATTCTAAAATTTCACATTCTGCCATTACACGCAGGGATGGTAGTTCTATCTCGACTGGAAGTACTGCTTCTATGCCATACACCAATGAATAAGGAGTCGCTCCCGTAGACGTCCTTATCGATGTTCTATATCCCTAAAGTGCAAATGGTAGTTTCTCATACCAGTTTTTGTAAGTATCGGCTGACTTCTGCAGTACCTTGACATTCTTGTTTGTAGCTTCGACTGCCCCATTAGTTTACGGCATGTATGGTGACGACTTGTGATAAGTGATTTTGTATTCCTCAAACAGATCCCTGACTTCTGCTTTGAAATGACTTTCGTTGTCCGAAATGATCTCATGGGGGACTCCACAACGGTAGATGAGATTTCTCTTGATGAATTTGGCCACTTCCTTGGCCCCCAACATGCTGTAGGATGCGGCTTCTACCCATTTTGTGAAGTAGTCAATGGCAACTAAAATGTATCGGTTCCCGTTTGAGGTCTTCGGAACAATTTCACCAATGATATCGATTCCCCAAGTTGAGAATGGCCACGAGGAGGTCATACTATAGAGTAGAGATGGCGGTACATGCATCATGTTTGCATGGATCTGGCACTTATGGCACCTTCTCACGTATTCGTAATAATCTTTTTCCAACGTTGTCAAATAGTACCCTTGTCTTACGATCTTTTTGGTGCCCTTCCCGAAACATGATTCTACCCTTGTGACCGTTCATGTGTGGACTGCATACCCCTTCGTGTATTTCTTCCATCATCCTTCTGGCGCCCTTCCCGAACAAGCAAGTCAGGTTGCGACCATTGTACCCTTTCTTCAATAATTTTCTGTCGCAAATGATGAACTGTGCTGCGAACCTTCGAATTGCTCTTTTATCTTTCTCAGTAGACTCTTGGGGGTATGTTCCCGTTTCTATAAATTTCCATACATCTTGATACCATGGTGTTTCATTCTCTTCTTCTTTGATTGCAGCAATCATGCTAAATGACGGTTCGTATCTTTGCTCGATTACTAGAGGCATCATTTTTATCCCTTCAGGGATTTTGATCATGGAGGCTATGGTAGCCAATGAATTTGCTAACTGATTCTCTTCCCTGGGTAGGTAAAAGAATGTTATACTCTTGAACTGTTTCTTGAGTCCATCGAGATGGTCATGGTAGGGCTTTAACCTCTCTTCTTTCACCTTCCATTCTCCTCTGGCTTGTGACACAATGTAGACACCCCATTTTGTCGGCTATCAGATTTAGGAGACCCATAGCTTGGTGGTTCACAATAATCGAAAAAGACTCAAAAGGACTCCTGGAAGTTAGTTATATTTCTCAAATGCTCAGAATGACCAAAATGCCCCTGAAAGCTTGAAAACTCCCAGATTTGAACCGAAAGTTCTGGAAACATGCTACGTCATAAGAAAAGTAATAAAATGAGTTTTTAAGAAAAGTCAGATGAAATCGTCAGCTCCCAGAGACCCCCAGAAGTCCCGGAAGTTTCCAGAAGGTCCCCGTTGACTGGTTTGACCAGGTTTGACCACGGTTTGACCAAGTTTGACCAAAATCATCCAAATTCACCGGAATCATTCTAGATTATAGGAAAAGTATTAAAATGAGTTTTAAAAGAAGATCGCACGTAAACGTCAACTCCTGGGAGCTCCTAGAGGTTCTAGAACTTCCCGGGAATCCCAGGTTTGACCAGTTTGACCAAAAATTGACTTTGAAACCAGAGCACCATAACAATTTTCAAACAATTTTCATGATTACTAGAGGTCAATAGCTTTCCGACGGTATATCACACATAATTTTTGGATTTAAACCGAGTTTATTATGAATTTCTGAAGGCAAAAAAGACGACCAAATCGGCTTTTATCGCAAATACCGCAAAACTTTTTAAAGTGACCTATCCCAAAACTATTTTTTATGTAAAGTAGACTCCATTACCTTTCCAACGGTATATCACAACCTCAGTTTAGAGTTCATACGCATTTTCTGTGAATTTCGAACGAAATAGGGCCTTTTCGCGAATACCGGAACCTTAGGGGGCCTAAACAGCATTGAAAGAGCAGTGCCGCCGTGGCACTAGCCCGCTGCCGCCGCAGCACAGGCCCAGTGCCGCCGCGGCACTCTCCTCCAGAATAGTATGTTTTTGCGAATATTTTTGGAGTTCCATTTTGATTAATTAGAAATCAAAACGACGTAGTTTTGGTTCCCAGCTTATTTTGGACCAATGGAAGACCTTTTTATACTTTTTAAAACCCCATTTACCACCCCTCATTTGCCTATAAAATAAGTCATTTACTTCCATTTAGAGAAAAGACATGGAAGCTTAGAGAGAGCTTAGGAAGAAACTCTAGAGAAATATAGAGCGAGAAAGAGAAGAAGTAGTCTTCTTCTTCCATTTTTTCCAATCAAAGTGAGTTTTAATCTTATTTTCTTCCATTACCTCTCATATACTTCACATTCAAAGTCCACCCCAACCCTCATTCTTGAGCATTCATGAGATAAGAAGCTACTTCCATGTCCAAATGTCAAAATCTATGAGAGAAACACCAAGCTACAAGTCCAAAATCACATTGATTATCATCAATTGATTGTTATTTACTTGCTTGTTTATATATGTGTTCATCTCTTCTTCCCCCATTTCTTCTTGGTTTTTCTTTGATTACTTACTAGTTCATAATCATCTAAGTGATGACATGAAGTTTGAGGTTAGTGAATCCTTATGGATAGTAGCTCTTAACCTCAAATACATGTTTGATAGATGATGATTAAAACCTCAATACTTCCAAAGTATTCTTGGGGTTATGCTCAAATGAAAATAAATCTCTCCAACAATCTTGGAGGTTCTTGATGATGAGTTTGATGTTGGCATTTTAAGTGGTTATAACCTTCATTGAGTATTGAAAATGTGCTTTCAAAACTTCTATTTTAGAACCCCCTTCTTAAAACCCTCACTTTGATTTCAAGAGATAAACCTTATTTTCCCAAAATCTTCAAAACAGTGAGTCAAAACAGTGAGTGATCTGAGTTCAAAGATTTCTCTGGAACTCAATACTCAATGTATGGATGCAAGGCCACTTGGAAAGTCCTCCTAACTCATTAGAGAACACCCATGATTTTTGGTTTGACTTGAAAATACTTGAAAATGGTCCATTTGGACCTAAACATTCTCTCCAGATATTCTGTTTTTGCTGTCACAGCAGCTTGGTCTACTTTCAACTTGTTTTTTCAGAAATCTTTTCGAAAAGGGGTTGTCCTAACTTATTTTTCTCTTAAACTTAAATATCTTAGGGAACATTCGGTATAAAATGGGCCTCCAGATCATTTGTTTGCATTTTCTAAGATTTTTCAACATTTCAGTCGACAGTACGAACTCTGTTTCTGAGTGACCTTCATTGTCTATATGATTTATCTCAATCTGTGATAGTTATTAAATATTGGCTTTTTGGGTTGTGTTCTAGACACAATAAGGAATATCTCCATAAAAACTTATGCGTTGAAAACATGCCTAACCCCTCTTTTCAATTTTCAAAAGATCTAGTTACTGTTCTGTCCACTATTCATAGCAAGCACATTTTAACTTTCCCCCTTTGATTTGATGCTTATATGCACTCCAATTTAGTTCATATCTTAGGAAGTATTTCATACTACATTTGTACATATCTCATGATGATTTCATTCATCCATTCATACACATTCTAAACTTCTAAGTCATTCTAGGAATCCATGAACACAAGGTACACTACAACCTTAGCACATTCTAGATACATACATTGCATCCATGCAAAGATTTAGGGCTTTTGTGACTTTTGATCTAAGAAGATTATAAGGAATGATCATGATCACACGTTCATGCTTCCCCTTGATCTAATCCTCCTTTCTCATCCGTCCCGGGGATTGAGAGGTCTTCTTTTCTCAAAGAATAGCAAGCATCATACTAGCTTGCTAAGCATATTTTGATTTCCTTGTTTATTTGTTTCAAGAACAATTCATGTCCCCTTAGATTAGGAAAACTTTATTACTTGATATGTGATTAGACGATTTTTTCTAGGTTTGTTTTGTGTGATCTTTCACTTTGCATTGTGTGATACTTGGCTTTGATCTTATGAATGATATCTTATCTTTTGATCTTCCATTTCAAATTTTCTTATGTGATGTAATATACTATCATAGTATTAATTGTTGAACCATACATAGTATAAGATGATTATTTGGATGCTAATTGAGGCCCGTCGAAAGACGGGGCGAGTTGAGGGTGTTTTAGTCGCGACAAAGGCTCCTTCCTCTCTCGTACCAAAACCCCGAGCCAAGTTCTTTGGTTATGAAGGGTCGGTGCCCTTTATCCATTTGGGTGAGTCAAAATTAGGTTTCTTGGTTCCTTAAAGACCAAGTGGCGACTCTGTATCTGTTTTCAACAGACCATTTTCTCTTTCTTTGATCAAAATCAAATTTCAAAAACAAACAAGTGGTGGAATTCCGCGTGTCCACAATCTGGCGACTCCACTGGGGATTTTTATTTTCAAAACAAAATAATACAGAGGTTTGACTCATAAGAAGCATCCTTAAAATCATCTTTTACTGTGTCTGGTTCACCGCATTGCACTCCTGCATTTTCCCCTCCTACTGTGTCTGAAACGTGGCGCTGAGATTGTTCAGGTCTTGCTGTGCCAGGGCACAAGTCACCGTTGATACTGTACCTTCCAAGGTATATCAAAAAGAGTAAAAACCTCCGTACTGTCTCCCTGACGGTATATTGGAACTCTCGTCAACGGACCCTTTTTGACTAAACCCAGCCTTTGCATATAGATTCCTGTAGAACCTTTCATAGGGCTGTTGATTTATCTTTTCAGATAGGACAATGTGATATAACTGCTGTATGCCCTGACGGGATTACCTACGCGGTGTAGATGCTTATGTGACAAAGAACAGAACCTCTTTCTTATGATTCCCAAGACAATCACTCACATGTGATCACATTGAGTTGACTTGCCTAGGCACCATGATAAGGATGTCTGCTCCATGCTCACAAAGATATACACCGCAAACCTTGTTCGTTGGTCCTGAGACATAGGAGTATGAAAACTTGCTAGACAGTATGATCACCATCATCACCTATTCTCGTCGTATATCCCTATTTCTTCCAAAAACTCTACCCAACTCATCAGGATATCCCTGTTTCTCCTAGAAACTCTGTCCGAATCACCCAGATTTCCTAGAAATCCCTATTTCTCCCCAGATTACCCAAAAATCTCAATTTCTTCCAAAAACTCCAATATACTTATGTCCCCCCAGATATTCTTGCATCCCCCAGAATACCCAGAAATCTTAATTTTTCTTAGAAACTCCGATATACTTGTTTCTCCCAGAAACTCTGTCCGACTTACCCAGATATACCTGTTTTTCCAGAAGCTCTGTCCAAATCTCTCAGATTACCCAGAAGTCTCAATTTCTCCCAGAAACTCCAGTATACTTGTTTTTCCCAGAAACTCTATCCAACTTACCCAAATTTTCATATTTTCCCGTAAGCTCTATCCAAATCTCCAAGATTTCCCAAAAATTCCAGCAACACCATCCAAACTTCCCAAAAATGCCTAGATGTACAAATTTCTCCCAGAAATTCTGATTTCCCAATTTCTCCTAGAAGCTTAGTCCAAATCAACCAAAAATCCCTATTTCTCCTAGAAACTCAAATGACTTCTAGAAATTTCTCCAAATCTTCCAAATCCCTATTTCTCCCAGAAACTCTGTCTAAAATTCCCGAAGTATCCCGAAAATCCCTGCTATCCCTTGGTGATCACACTAGAAAGTAAGGTTAGCACACTCTGTATGGCTAGGACCTTATTTGTTTAGCTGCTATCTGTTAGTAATAGGAGCATCATATAGATTAGCTTACATCCGCATGCTTGTCTCATTTGCATACACCATTCCTATCGATCTGCACGCACTGTTTCAGTCAGGCTGTACATGAGTCAGTCCATGTCTATTAACATCACTATAGTTGTCATCTCAATCATCACTGTTAAAAGTCTGACACAGTCTTTTCATACCTATATGTCAGTACAAGTTTTGAGCACCCAGAATCTGCATTTGTGAGTCAGAGGATTAGGGAGTCACCTTGTCTGAATCACTCAGCCGAAAGTCATCTTTATGGATCCAGAAGGTTTGGAAGCCAGAGTGACAGAAATGATCAACCAACAGTCTGACCGGTTAGCCCAAGTTTTAGCCTTAATGGAAGAACTGAAACAGCAACAACCACAATACCCACCTGGGTTCCTACCGCCACCGGGGCCACCACCACCGCCTGGGTTTGCACCACCTCCCGAGAACAATGTAGATGATGATTGGTTCAATGGGGCCCCACCACCCGCACTTGATAAGAAAATTCAAGAAAAACTGGATAAAGTCGAGAAGCTTGAGAACATACTGAGAAAGAGTAAGGGGGTCGACGATTACATGTTAGATCTAGAAGGATTGTTTGAGCCCAACAAATTAAAGCTACCTGAGAACTTCAAGATGCCTGAAATTGATCATTTTGATGGAACTGGGAATCCGAAGAGCCACGTAAAGTTCTGCATGAGTGTTTTCCAATCAATGGGCTGCACCCATGAGCACATTGCAATGTTGTTCCCTCAAACCCTCGCTAAGGCCGCTCTATCCTGGTTTCTAACCTTGGAGGTTTCTAAGACGCGGACTTGGGAAGATATAGTCCAGGTCTTTGTTGATCATTACTCCTATAACCAAGTGCTCGATGTCACCATCCGGGATCTGGAGACTACCCGGCAGAACTTCAATGAGTCCTTCGCTGCATTCTTGAGCAGATGGAGGAACAAAGTGGCTCAAATGACCCGTCGACCAGTCGAAAAGGAACATGTCCGGATGTTGATCAAGAATCTACAACCGTTGTACCATGAGAAACTATTCTACCAGTCCATCTCAACATTTGAAGAACTGTTTGAGATTGGGACTAGAATTGAGGATACAATCAGGGAAGGGAAAATCAAGAATGAAGAATCACAAAGCCAGTCCAAGTGGCCCGACTACTCCCGAAACCCTTCGGATGTCAACGCCCTTAGTAACCAACCCATGGCCTATTCTCCCGAACAATACCATCTCACAAACCAAACTAGCTCACCTAGCCGCCCCTACCAAAATAGGGTACCCCGTGAATTTTCCAAGCTAGATATCTCCCCCTTCGTAGCCTTAGGCCGCCTGCTAAAAAAGGGATAACTCCATCTCCTTCAGCCTCGTGCCGATCCCCCACCACCTAACTGTGACCTGTCCAAACGATGTGCCTACCACCAAGGCCCAGACCATGACACCGACCGGTGTATACGTCTCCGCCATGATATCCAAGACCTCATTGATCGAGGAATCATCGAGCCACCACCCATTCCACCCCATCTCACCTAAGCCCATGGCCTATCCTTTCAAATGATCCCTTTTATTGACACCCATGAATGTTGAATCCGTGCAGTGGAGCGATAGTGTTTGGAACTTCTGCTAAAAAAACAATAATAATAATTGGGTCACAAAGACACTCCATTTGAGACCGGGTCGAGTCTATTCTATGTTTTGAGTATATTTCAAGTTTAGTCTTGTGGTCAAGTCTGTCCATCAT
This sequence comes from Hydrangea macrophylla, assembly GCA_033977485.1. Classification (NCBI taxonomy): domain Eukaryota; kingdom Viridiplantae; phylum Streptophyta; class Magnoliopsida; order Cornales; family Hydrangeaceae; genus Hydrangea; species Hydrangea macrophylla. The sequence continues at coordinate 76,018,912 of CM066984.1, read as the reverse complement.
CGAGTTGTTGTGAGTCTGTATCGAGTAATGTAATCCTTTTCTTCTGATGGAACGAAGTCTAATTTTGCCTAATCTGATGTGTATATTCATAAGTGCATGAATCGCTGAACTGAAAATGTCACTTTTCAAATTACCATGGATATTACTCTGCTAATAAATTTTTGCATTAAACAAAAAAGAGAGAATCCCAAACAGGCCAAAGTCAATTTCGCACTGACCCCAAAGAAGAGCTGAGAATTGAATAGTCTTACTTTAAGAATTTAAAGATGCTTTTGCTCAAATCTCGAAAAGACATACTTGAGACTGATTTGGGGCTTGCCCAACACCCTTTCCACCATTTCTACCATTTCAAAGCCTTGGGCCCAACCCAATTGATAGCCATACGAACCTGTGCGGACTTGGTCCTTGATGGTAGCCAAACATTTCAGTGAGTTTCATCTCCACTTTCAAAAAAAGAAAAAAAAAACTCTCTAGGTTGAAAACCCGAAAGGGCACCTAGGCAAAAGTTAGAGCTGAAAAGGTATTGATTTCCAAGATCCGGCCCTAGCCAGTCAAAATGATTTTACAAATGAGAGAATTGTACGCTTCAAGGTACATCATGAAAATGTGCCTAGATCACATTTCAAAGGCTCAGAACGACCACACATAAATCCTGAGAGCTGACGTGTACATTCTGGAATTTCGAAATTATGATTGGAAGATCTCACATGAATCAACTATGTGAAAAGGAAAATTGACTGGCTAGGCAAAAGTGAAAAGGATCAATCCTCAAGACAAAAGAAAAAGAAAAAGAAAAAAAAAGAAAAAGAAAGAAAAAGAAAAAGAAAAAAAAAGAAAAAAGAGAAAGGAAAAGAAAAAGAAAAAGAAAAAGAAAGAAAAAGAAAGAAAAAGAAAAAGAAAAGAAAAGAAAAGAAAAGAAAAGAAAAGAAAGGGAGATGGAAACTGAATCCTCCTCTTCAAGGCAACCATAAATAACCCAAGTTTGAACTTCTCTGACGAGTGGTTTGAAAAACCCTCATACCTCAAACCCCTTCTTTCAAACTTTGGCTTGAACTACGCTCGACCTGATTCCCACTCGGGGATACGTAGGCAACCACATCGGTTTGGTTGATACCATCATAATTAAACCAATTTCTTTCAAGACCTTGCCTTGAACTACGCTCGACCTGATTCCCGCTCGGGGATACATAGGCAACCACAACGGTTCGGTCACCCCACCTACCTAAAAATCAACCCGTTTCTTTCTGACCATGGCCCGAACTACGTTGGACCTGATCCCCGCTCGGGGGTACGTAGGCAGACTTTCAACAAGAAAAGAAGGATGGCTCGCTATGTCGAAAATCCAAAAGGACGCCTAGGCAAAAATTAGAGCTAAATCCAAGGTGAGCAATAACAAAAGAGAGAAAAGAGCTCGCTAGGTCACCTCACTGGTGCCTAGGCAAAAGTTATGAGCATTTAAAGAGATTAAAGTCACGGTCCTTGCCTCAAGCCAGAAAATCACCTTCCACACTAGGGGCAAACTTCGGCCACCTGCCTCGTTTGCCTGAATTTTACTATCTACCCTCCATACAAGGGGCAAACTCCGGTCACCTACCTCGTTTGCCCAAAACCTTCAAACAACCATCTTCCAAACTAGGGGCAAACTTTGGTCACCTATCTCATTTGCCTGTGAACTAGGGGCAAACTCCGTTTGCCTAACACGATCCCTTCACACCAAAGGTTGAGTTTTCAAGTCACCAAGTTGTTTTGAAATTTTTTGAAATGGAGCATCTTTTATTCTAAAAGCTAAGACACTAATTCAAAGCACATCCTGGGAAAAGTAGAGAATTGATTAGATCAATAGGGAGGAATTTTCAAAAACCAAATTTATCAGCAAAGTGTTGTCATATTAAGATGAGGAGTGAACATAAAAGATGAGCGGTACATCATTCATGATGAAGGCACATTGGATTGTGGCATTTGAGAATTTCATGTCCAAGTCAATCCTTTTTGTTTGAGTCGGTAGTAATCTGATCACAAGTGTGTCAGAGATCGAGGTTTCATACAAACTAACCCAACTTTCTTTGTCGTTCCTGTTAAGTCCATTTGTCCTGATGGTCTCAAATGTGTGGGTTAAAGGTGATTCCAAATTATAAAAAACTTTGGATACAAGCAGAATTACCAAACATTATTACTACACTAGTCAAGGTTGCAACATGAGAAGTTTTCCAGGTACAAGTGGCATAAACTCGTAAGTGGTTGCAAACTACAAACCGATAGTTGTTTCTCAAAGTGGCTGATCGGAGAAAATATCGCCAACACCAAGAAACTATTACTGATGAGGTGTGTCGATGAGACGTGTTGTTGAGGTATTTTAGGGCTCAGAGTCCAGATGTGTTGATGAGGAGTGTTGATAAGATGTGTTTTAGGGCTCAGAGTCCAGATGTTTTGATAAGATGTGTTGATGATCATTGAAGAGTTGAGGAACATCAGATGTGTCGAGGAACATCAGGAGAGTTGAGAAGCATCGTTGGAGCATCGAGGAACATTAGAAGAGTTGAGAAGCATTATTGGAGCATCGAGGAACATCAGGAGAGTTGAGAAGCGTTATTGGAGCATCGAGGAACATCAGGAGGGAGTATTGTTGAAGAGGAGCATCGGGCTAGAGTTGAGAAGCATTATTGGAGCATCGAGGAACATCAGGAGGGCGTATTGTTGAAGAGGAGCATCGGGCTTTGTTGAGAAGCATCAGATGTGTTGAGGAGCATCAGATTTGTTGAGAAGCATCGTTGAAGAGTTGAGGAACATCGGATGTGTTGAAGAGCGTCAGATTTGTTGAGAAGCATCGTTGAAGAGTTGAGGAACATCGGATGTGTTGAGGAGCATCAGATTTGTTGAGAAGCATCGTTGAAGAGTTGAGGAACATCGAATGTGTTGAGGAGCATCAGATTTGTTGAGAAGTATCGTTGAAGAACATCAGATGTGTTGAGGAGCATCAGATTTGTTGAGGAGCATCAGAAGAGTTGAAAAGCATCATTAAAACGTCGAGGAGCATCGTTAAGATTTGAAGAACACCATTGAGAATCAAGAAGCATTGAGAAGCACCGTCAAAGATTTGAGGAACAACATAAGCGCCGTTGAGAATTGAGGATCATCATTGAAATTTGAGAAGCACCGTTGAGAATCTGAGAGTCACTGAGTCCACAACATCATCATTAAGGGGAGCACGAGTCAAGTCTAGAGGGTCACTTCACCCAACACAATAAATTGGGCATGACATGACACATAGCCCATCGGTCGCGGCACACACAAATCACAAAGCCCACTAGGAGTTGCAAACACACTATAAGCGTTCTTTTGAGCACCATAGTATCACTTTGAGCACCACGCCCTTCCTTGGGTAAGACCTCCAGGTCGAGATCCTTTACAAGTCTATTAGTCGTAGCGAAGCGTAGATTACCAAGCCCACTGAGAGTGGTGAATACACAGAATACATGTACTAGGACCACAAGCGCTTTAGAACACAACACAAGCATGACACAAGTCCACTTGGAGTGCTACACCCCACAACACCAGTTCATGCTAGGATCAGAACACTAGACATGATAGGACTCAGGACAAAATTCATATCACATCCATGCATTGCATATCACTCTTATAGCATAGCATCCGCATGATTATTGTGTATGTGCATGTGTGATTTATTCATTTGTGCCCTGAACTACGTCCTGGTCTGATTCCCTTTAGGATACGTAGGCAGCTCACACAGAGCGCGACCAGCACTGACCTCAGCATCATGTTTTAGCATCATTGCATCTTTTGCAACGCTTTTTATCCTAAATCTATAGCCTCCAAAAAGACCTGTCTCTTCAAAGCTTTGGCACTCGCTTGCGACATGCGTTGCCTCGTAAGTTCATGCCAAAGAGGGACGAACTATAGACACCCCATTTTGTCGGCTATCAGATTTAGGAGACCCATAGCTTGGTGGTTCACAATGATCGAAAAAGACTCAAAAGGAATCCTGAAAGTTAGTTATCTTTCCCAAAATGCTCAGAATGACCAAAATGCCCCTGAAAGCCCGAAAACTCCCAGATTTGAACCGAAAGTTCTGGAAACATGCTACGTCATAAGAAAAGTAATAAAATGAGTTTTGAAGCAAATTCAGATGAAATCGTCAGCTCTCAGAGACCCTCGGAAGTCCCGGAAGTTTCCAGAAGGTCCCCGTTGACTGGTTTGACCAAGGTTTGATCAGGTTTGACCACGGTTTGACCAAGTTTGACCAAAATCGTCCAAATTCACCGGAATCATTCTAGATCATAGGAAAAGTATTAAAATGAGTTTTAAAACAAGATCGCACGTAAACGTCAACTCCTGGGAGCTCCTAGAGGTTCTAGAACTTCCCGGGAATCCCAGGTTTGACCAGTTTGACCAAAATTTGACTTTGAAACCAGGGCACCATAACAATTTTCAAACAATTTTCATGATTACTAGAGGTCAATAGCTTTCTGACGGTATATCACACATAATTTTTGGATTTAAACCGAGTTTATTATGAATTTCTGAAGGCAAAAAAGACGACCAAATCGGCTTTTATCGCAAATACCGCAAAACTTTTTAAAGTGACCTATCCCAAAACTATTTTTTATGTAAAGTAGACTCCATTACCTTTCCAATGGTATATCAAAACCTCAGTTTGGAGTTCATACGCATTTTTTGTGAATTTCGGACGAAATAGGGCCTTTTCGTGAATACCGGAACGTCAGGGGGCCTAAACAGCATTATCTGGACAATGGAAGAGCAGTGCCGCCGTGGCACTGGCCCACTGCCGCCGCGGCACTCTCCTCCAGAATAGTATGTTTTTGCAAATATTTTTGGCGGTTCCATTTTGATTAATTAGAAATCAAAACGACGTAGTTTGGTTCCCAACTTATTTTGGACCAATGGAAGACCTTTTTATACTTTTTAAAACCCCATTTACCACCCCTCATTTGCCTATAAAAGAAGCCATTTACTTCCATTTAGAGAAGAGACATGGAAGCTTAGAGAGAGCCTAGGAAGAAACTCTAGAGAAATATAGAGAGAGAGAAAGAGAAGAAGTAGTCTTCTTCTTCCATTTTTTCCAATCAAAGTGAGTTTCAATCTTATTTTCTTCCATTACCTCTCATATACTTCACATTCAAAGTCCACCCTAATCCTCATTCTTGAGCATTCATGAGATAGGAAGCTACTTCCATGTCCAAATGTCAAAATCTATGAGAGAAACACCAAGCTACAAGTCCAAAATCACATTGATTATCATCAATTGATTGTTATTTACTTGCTTGTTTATATATGTGTTCATCTCTTCTTCCCCCATTTCTTCTTGGTTTTTCTTTGATTACTTACTAGTTCATAATCATCTAAGTGATTACATGAAGTTTGAGGTTAGTGAATCCTTATGGATAGTAGCTCTTAACCTCAAAAACATGTTTGATAGATGATCATTAAAACCTCAATACTTCCAAAGTATTCTTGGGGTTATGCTCAAATGAAAATAAATCTCTCCAACAATCTTGGAGGTTCTTGATGATGAGTTTGATGTTGGCATTTTAAGTGGTTATAACCTTCATTGAGTATTGAAAATGTGCTTTCAAAACTTCTATTTCAGAACCCCCTTCTTAAAACCCTCACTTTGATTTCAAGAGATAAACCTTATTTTCCCAAAATCTTCAAAACAGTGAGTCAAAACAGTGAGTGATCTGAGTTCAAAGATTTCTCTGGAACTCAATACTCAATGTATGGATGCAAGGCCACTTGGAAAGTCCTCCTAACTCATTAGAGAACACCCATGATTTTTGGTTTGACTTGAAAATACTTGAAAATGGTCCATTTGGACCTAAACATTCTCTCCAGATATTCTGTTTTTGCTGTCACAGCAGCTTGGTCTACTTTCAACTTGTTTTTTCAGAAATATTTTCGAAAAGGGGTGGTCCTAACTTATTTTTATCTTAAACTTAAATGTCTTAGGGAACATCCGGTATAAAATGGGCCTCCAGATCATTTGTTTGCATTTTCTAAGATTTTTCAACATTTCAGTCGACAGTACGAACTCTGTTTCTGAGTGACCTTCATTGTCTATATGATTTATCTCAATCTGTGATAGTTATTAAATATTGGCTTTTTGGGTTGTGTTCTAGACACAATAAGGAATATCTCCATAAAAACTTATGCGTTGAAAACATGCCTAACCCCTCTTTTCAATTTTCAAAAGATCTAGTTACTGTTCTGTCCACTATTCATAGCAAGCACATTTTAACTTTCCCCCTTTGATTTGATGCTTATATGCACTCCAATTTAGTTCATATCTTAGGAAGTAGTTCATACTACATTTGTACATATCTCATGATGATTTCATTCATCCATTCATACACATTCTAAACTTCTAAGTCATTCTAGGAATCCATGAACACAAGGTACACTACAACCTTAGCACATTCTAGATACATACATTGCATCCATGCAAAGATTTAGGGCTTTTGTGACTTTTGATCTAAGAAGATTATAAGGAATGATCATGATCACACTTTCATGCTTCCCCTTGATCTAATCTTCCTTTCTCATCCGTCCCGGGGATTGAGAGGTCTTCTTTTCTCAAAGAATAGCAAGCATCATACTAGCTTGCTAAGCATATTTTGATTTCCTTGTTTATTTGTTTCAAGAACAATTCATGTCCCCTTAGATTAGGAAAACTTTATTACTTGATATGTGATTAGACGATTTTTTCTAGGTTTGTTTTGTGTGATCTTTCACTTTGCATTGTGTGATACTTGGCTTTGATCTTATGAATGATATCTTATCTTTTGATCTTCCATTTCAAATTTTCTTATGTGATGTAATATACTATCATAGTATTAGTTGTTGAACCATACATAGTATAAGATGATTATTTGGATGCTAATTGAGGCCCGTCAAAAGACGGGGCGAGTTGAGGGTGTTTTAGTCGCGACAAAGGCTCCTTCCTCTCTCGTACCAAAACCCCGATCCAAGTTCTTTGGTTATGAAGGGTCCGTGCCCTTTATCCATTTAGGTGAGTCAAAATTAGGTTTCTTGGTTCCTTAAAGACCAAGTGGCGACTCTGTATCTGTTTTCAACAGACCATTTTTTCTTTCTTTGATCAAAATCAAATTTCAAAAACAAACAAGTGGTGGAATTCCGCGTGTCCACACACAATGAGATTTGAATCTCCGAAGACATCCAACTTCTGAACTCTCAATTCTATGGCCGCTTCCATCCCCAAAATGCATGTCTCATATTCAGCAGTGTTGTTGGTGGAGTTATAATTAGGCTTGACTGTCAGTGGGGTGTGGTCCCCATTTGGCGATACCAGGATCATACCTACTCCGTATCCTTTCATGTTGGCTGCCCCATCAAAGTATAACTTCCACTCTTCTTCTTTGATTTCCATGATATTCTTGTCCAGGAATGGGAAGTCTCCATTTTCTTCGGAATCAACAGCGTGTTCCGCAAGATGCTCAGCTATAGTTCTCCCTTTTACCGATTTTCTTGTCACATACTTGATATTGAATTCAGATAGTAGGAGTAGCCAACGGGCAGGGCGGGTTTTTCGAGGAGGTATTTTAGAGGATCTATGCGGTATATGAACATAATTGGAAAGGCCAGCATGTAGTGCCTTAATCGGCTGGTGCACCAGACTAAGGCCCAACATGTTTTTTCAAGGGTAGAGTAATTGAGCTCATACCAGTCATCCTCTTGCTAAGTTAATATATGGCTTTTTTAGAGTGGCTTTCTTCCCCTTCTTGGGCCAACATACCCTATGGCATTTTCGGAGATAGATAGGTAAAGAAATAAGGGCTTGTGAGGAGTGGGTGGTGAAAGGATGGGCAAATTTCAAGATAGGCTTTTATTTTATCAAATGCGGCTTGGCATTGGTCATCCCATTGGAACTTTTCTCCTTTCCTCAGTAACCGGAACAAGGGATCACATGTAGTTGTGAGCTTGGAAATAAAGCGGCTGATGAATTGGATCCTCGCGAGGAATCCTCTCACTTCTTTCTCATTCTGTGGCGGTGCCATTTCTAGAATTGCCTTGATTTTGGAAGGATCAACCTCTATCCCTCTTTGTGTAATGAGAAAACCTAGGAGCTTTCCAAAGGTCACACCGAAAGTGCACTTCTTTGGATTCAATCTCATCTTGTACTTCCACAATGTTTTAAAAAACTTCTCCAGTGCCACCAAGTGCCCTTCTCTATCCTTGGATTTCACGATCATGTCATCTACGTACACTTCTACTTCCTTGTGAATCATTGTCATGCAACAATGTAGTGGCAGCTCTTTGGTAGGTTGCTCCAGCATTCTTGAGTCCGAAAGGCATCACCCTATAATAGTAGGTCCCCTAATATGTGGTAAATGTCATCTTTTCTTGATCTTCTGGTGCCATTAGAATTTGATTGTACCCTGAAAAACCATCCATGAATGATAGTAGCTCATGTCCTGTAGTGTTATCTACCAAAACATCAATGTGGGGAAATGGCAAGTCATCCTTTGGGCTGGCTTTGTTTAGATCATGGAAGTCGACACACACACGAACTTTTCCGTCCTTCTTGGGGACTGGCACGATGTTGGCAACCCATTTTGGATGCTTTGTAACAATGATGAACCCTGCCTTGAACTGTTTTTCTACCTCTTCTTTGACCTTCAGTGCCCATTCCGGCCTCATACGCCTCAGTTTCTACTTGTCAAGTTTAGAATTGGGGAGGAGGGGAATATGATGTTGGACAATGTCGAGGTCGACCCCAGGCATGTCATCGTAAGATCAAGCAAAAATATCTTTGAATTCTTTTAGCAAGAGAGTCAATTTTTCTTTTTCTTATTTATTAAGCGTTGAGCCAATTTTCACAATTTATGGATTATCTTTTTCACCTAGGTTAATTGATAAAGTATCTTCGATTATTTTATAAGCAGGTGGTTTTTCACTTAGTTTCTTAAGTTCGATTGGGAGATCCTCGGAGGGATACGTGCATTCACAAGTATTAGACACAAAGGAGTAAGCAGACCATTTTTCATTTCATTCATGACAGGTGGAGTGATTACATCAGACAGTGATGGGCCCACAGCGGCCGATTTTGGTACAGACTCGATAATAGGAAGTACAGACTCCGGTGTAATAGGGGATAGGGAGACACAAACAGATGACTCTGCAGCCTGGTTGCTCAGACCCTCCTCAGTTGGCATGATCTAATCATCTTGGCTATTGGCCCTCTTTCCTTCCTTTTCTTTAGTGAGCTCTTCCCACATCTTCTCGATAGCCTCAGTGTCCAGATACTTCAACCAGTCTTCCTCTGTGGTTTTCGCAACTTCTTCCGGATAGAATGGATATTGATAAGAGGCCTTTTGCAGTCAACGAAGATTTCAAGCCCAGGGTGCCTTTTTCAAGTGGTTTGATGGATTTAAGGCTCAGGAAACCCAAAGTAGGGGAAGTCATCCCCTTCTTTGATGAATTGCCCATTCAAGGTCTTGCAGTAAGGTGGGAGACTCCTCACTCTCTTCTTCCATGGTTTTTGGAAATCGATGTCCTCTTCAATGGGCTTGTACCCTAATCCGAAAGTGCCTTTTTGTCCTTTGATATGAGGGAACTCACGAATCCCTTGTTGGCATCATCCCAATCCTATTCCGGGGAAGTAGTTCATTTTGCGGACGATATTGACCACCGCGGAGTGGACCTCGGGGAACTCGTCTCCATCACTAATAATATGGATCTTTTCCACGAAGAATCCTCCGATTTCTCCTTCTTCTAGTTCAGGTATTTGGATTTCAAAGACGGGAGCGTAGCTTGGAAAGGCCTCATTTCCCCAACCGTTGTCGAGGATGATTTTCACCTCTTTCTCATGAATATATTTGATCATTTGGTGCACAGTAGATAATACCGCTTTGTTGACATGCAGCCAGGGCCTCCCAATCAGTAAGTTGAATGAGGTAGGTATATCCATGACTTGAAAGAGTTCGGTGCCGACGAAAGACCCTACCCGAATTTGGAGAGAAACAGTCCCCATCACGTTTCTCTTGGTGTTATTGTAGGCCCTCACGGATTGCACAGATGGTGTGATGCCAAGGATGTTGACCCCCAAGGCAGTGGCGATTCTTAGAGCACAAACATTTAAGGCGGAGCCTGTATCGACTAGATAGAATGGCACCTGCTGCCCCTTGCATCCGACGATGATGTACAGAGCTTTGTTATGCGCAGATCCTTCTAGTGAAAAATCCTCATCGGAGAAGGTGATGACTGAATCAAGGGTAAGTGTACTTAAGAAGGCCACCATATCTTCCGGTGCAGCGTCAATGGCTCAATTCTAGCCAAGGCATTCAACACAGCTTGTCTGTGCCTGTAAGATGTTACCATGATGTCCCACATCGAGAGATGTGCCTGAGTTTTCTTCAACTTCTTTATCAATTCGTTGTCCTCTTCGATAACCTCATCCATTTTTCCTTTCCCCTTGTCCTTGATTGGCCCTTTTTCCATGGTTTCCGTGACCGGTTGTGGAGGCTGATAATGATGACCCGACCTAGTCAGATGATCAATCTCGGCAGGAGTAGGTCCTTCCACAGTCCCACCTTCTTTGAACCACTCGCAATCTGTTCCCATAAACAGTTTTTCTGGTTCATCCCATACGGAGGCGTCACTATCTTTGTTAGGATTGTACCATTTGAGATCTACTGCCCCTAGATCATGCTCTTTCAGGAAGAACAAATCTCGTTCATTATCTAGCTGTTGCTTCCATTCCTCATCTTTCCCTTCAATTAGATGAATTTCTATAGAATCCTGGATGTCAAAGTGGGCTAAGGGAAGTCTTATGGGGATTATGAGGGTAGAAGGGTTGAAATTAGCGGGGGTCAGATTCGATGAGGCTGATATTTTGGTGGTTTGGTAGGGGATTTTGGGTGACATAAGGCTGCTTGGGAGGGGGCTCAATGATATTCTGGTCAATGAGGTCTTGGATATCATGGGGAAGGTGCATGCAATCATCGGTGTTGTAGCCAGGGGCTTGGTGGTAGGTGCATCTTTTGGACATATCACAACTGGGTGGTAGCGGGATGTTTTGAGGCTGAAGGAGTTGGAGGTGGCCTTTTTTGAGGAGGCGGTCTAAGGCTGAGGAAAGCGAGATTCCTAGCTTGGCAAAATTGTGAGGGGGCTTTTTCTGGAAAGGGTGATTGGAGGAGTTAGCTTTGTTGGAGGGTTAGTATGGCCTAGGAGGGTATGCCATGGGTTGACTGCTAAGAGCATTGACATCTGGGGGGTTGCGAGAGTAGCTAGGCCTTTTTGGCTGACTTGGAGGTTCTTCTTTCTTAATCTTCCCTTCCCTAATAGCATCTTCAATTCGAGACCAGACTTCGAACAACTCTTCGAAGGTGGAGATGGATTAGTAGAATAGTTTCTCATGATAGAGTGGCTGTAAATTTTGGATTAACAGCCTCACTTGTTCCTTCTCAACTGGTTAGTGAGTCATCTGGGCCACTTTATTTCTCCATCTTCCTAAGAAAGTGGTGAAGGATTCATTGTTGTTTTGCCGAGTAGTTTCCAAATCCCTGATTTTGACATCCAACTCTTGAATGTAGGAATACTGATCAACGAATACCCGAACGATGTCTTCCTATGCTCAAGTTTTGGAAGCTTCCAAGGTAAGGAACCATGACAGTGTAGACTTTGCGAGAGTTTGTGGGAACATCATCGCAATGTGCTCATGAGTGCAGCCCATTGATTGGAAGATGCTCATGCACAGCTTCACATGACTTTTCGGATTTCCAGTTCCATCGAAACGGTCAATGGCGGGCATTTTGAAGTTTTCTGGTAATTTCAATTTGACAGGCTCGAAGAGCCCTTCCAGGTCTAGCATGTAGTCATCAACCCCTTTGCTTTTCCTCAACACACTTTCTAGCTTGTCAACTTTGTCCATTTTCTCTTGGAACTTCTTCTCATATGCAGGCGGTGGGACTCCTTGAAACCAATCTTCTTCCCCATTATTCTAAGGAGGTGGTACAAACCCTAGCAATGGAGGTGGCATGAAATCTGGTAGTGGCGGGAACCCAAGTAGATATTGCGGCTGCTGCTGTTTTAATTCTTCCATAAACCTCAAGACTTGGGCCAGGCTATCGGACTGCTGGCTTATGGTGACTCATTATTCGGTGACCTTATTTTCCAACTCTTCTTGATTCATGTTGAAATAACTTGTTGGGCTAATTCTGATCAAGCAATTATCTAAATTTCTAACCCAGGATGAAGATCCCAATTGTTGTCTTTGAGAATCTATAGTGACCCTATAGATTTAAGAGGATCATATCAGATTCTGACAGTGATGACTTTAGACAGACAAATGATAGTGATGTTTAACCAACGCGGACTGACTTGTGTACAAACTAATTGAGACAGTGCGTGCAGACTGACAGGTACGGTGCATGCAAATGAGACAAACATGCGGATGCAAGCCCTAATCTATATGGTGCTCCTACTTCTAGCAGATAGCAGTTAAGCAAATAAGGTCCTAGCAATACAGAGTGTGCTAACCTTACCCTCCAGTATGATCACTAGGGGGATAACAAGGGTCTCTAGGATATTTGGAGGGGTTTGGGAGAATCTGGTTATTCCTGGGTATTTCTGGGATGGAGTTTCTAGGAGAAATAGGTTATATCTGGGATATATGGACAAAGTTTCTGGGAGAAACATGTTATATTTAGGATATCTGAAGAGAGTTTTTGGGAGAAACATGTTATATTTGGGTAAGTCTGACAGAGTTTCTGGGAGAAACTAGTCGTATTTGGATGTTTCTGGGATATATGGACAGAGTTTCTGGGAGAAGCTGGTTATATCTGGGGTGAGATGGATAAAGTTTCTGGGGGAAATTGGTTAAATATGATGGTGATCATACTTTCTGGCAAGTTTTCATACTCCTATGTCTTAGGACCAACAAACAAGATTTTCAGTGTATATCTTTGTGAACATGGAGTAGACATCCTTACCATGGTGCCTAGGCAAGTCAACTCAATGTGGTCACATGTGAGTGATTGCCTTGAGAATCATAAGAAAGAGGTTCTACCACATGCCACATAAGCGTCTACACCGCGCCGGTAATCCCGTCAGGGCATACAACAGTTATATCATATTGTCCTATCTGAAAAGATAAATGAACAATTCTATGAAAGGTTCTACAGGAATCTATATGCTAAGGCTGGGTTTAGTCAAAGAGGGTCTGATGACGAGAGTTCCAATATACCGTCAGAGAGACAGTACGGAAGCGTTTACTCTTTTTGATATGCCATGGAAGGTACAGTATCAATGGTGACTTATGCCCTGTCACAGCAAGGCCTGAATAATGTGAGTGCCACATTTCAGACATAGTCGGAGGGGAAAATGCAGGAGTGCAATGCGGTGAACCAGACACAGTAAAAAAGATCATTTTAAGGATGCTTCTTATGAGTCAAACCTCTGTATTATTTTGTTTTGAAAATAAATATCCCCAGTAGAGTCGCCAGATTGTGGACACGCGGAATTCCACCTCTTGTTTGTTTTGAAATTGTTTTGAAAAGGAAAGGAAAAGGTCTGTTGAAAACAGATGCAGAGTCGCCACTTGGTCTTTAAGGAACCAAGAAACCTAATTTTGACTCACCCAAATGGATAAAGGGCACCGGCCCTTCATAAACAAAGAACTTGGCTCAGTGTTTTGGTACGAGAGAGGAAGGAGCCTTTGTCGCCACTAAAACACCCTCAACTAGCCCCGTCTCTCGACGGGCCTCAATTAGCATCCAAATAATCATCTTATACTATGTATGGTTCAACAATTAATATTATGATAGTATATTACATCACACAAGAATTTTGAAATGGAAGATCAAAAGATAAGATATCATTCATAACATCTAAGCCAAGTATCATACAATGCAAAAGTGAAAGATCACACAAATTAATCAAAGAAATAAAAAAAAATGCTTAGCAAGCTAATATGATGCATGTTAATCTTTGAGAAAAGAAAGGGAGACCTCTCAATCCCCGGGACGGATGAGAAAGGAAGATTAGATTGGGGGAAGCATGAATGTGTGATCAAGATCATTCCTTATAATCTTCTTAGATTAGGAGTCACAAAAATCCCAAATCTTGCATGAATGCAATGTATGATCCTAGAATGTGCAAAGGTCGTTGTGTGTTTGTGTACATGGACTTTCTAAAGTGACTTAGAAGTCTAAAAAGATGAATGAATGCATGGAGGAAATCATCATGGGATATGTACAAATGCAGTATGCACTACTTCCTAAGACATGAACTAATTTGGAGTGCATGTGAGCATCAAATCAAAGAATGAAAGTAAAAGAATGCTTGTTGTGAATAGTTGACAGAACAGTGACTTGATCTTGTGGAAAATGCAAAGTTGGGTTAGGAATGTTTTCAATGCATGATCTTTTATGGAGATCATCCTTAGTGTGTCTAAAACACAAATCAAAAAGCCAATCCTCAATAACTATTACAGATTGACAAAAATCATATAAACAATCGAGGTCACTCAGAAATCGAATCCGTACTGTCGACTGAAATGTCAAAAAATATTAGAAAATGAAAAAGACACATCTAGAGGCGCATATTATGTAGGAAGTTCCCTAAGGCACTGAAGTGAAAAGGAAAAATGGGTTGGGAGCACTTCTTTTGGAAAAGTTTTCTGTAAAAAAAGTTGAAAGTCAACCAAGCTGCTGTGACAGCAAAAACAGAATATCTGGAGAGAATGTTTGGGTCCAAATGGACCACTTCCAAGTATTTCGAAGTCAAACAAAAAATCATGGGTGTTCTATAATAAGTTAGGAAGACTTTCCAAGTGGTCTTGCATTCATATATTGGGTATTGAACTCAGAATAATTATTTGAAGTTAGATAACTCACTATTTTGAAGGTTTTGGGAAGAACTAGGGTTTTATTCTTTGAAATCAAAATGAGGGGTTTAAGAGGGGTTTTGAAATAGAGGTTTTGAAATAGAGGTTTTGAAAGTATTTTTTCAGCACTTAAATGGGGGATTATGACCACTTGAAATATCAACATTTGAACCCATATCAAGAACCTCCAAGATTGTTGGAGAATATTGTTTTATTTTGAAAACAACTTCAAGAATACATAGGAATGTATTGAAGTTGAAATCATCATCTATCAAACATGTTTTTGAGGTTAAGAGCTACTATCCATAAGGATTCACTCACTTCAAACACCATGCTATCATCTAGATGATGATGATCTAGTAAGCAAATAAAAAGAAATAAAAAAGAAATGAGGTAAGGAGAGATGAACATTTATATAGACAAGCAAATAAACAAACAATAGATGATATTCAATGATGTATTGGATTTGTAGCTTGGTGTTTCACTCATATGTGGTGACATTGGACATGGAAGTAGCTTCCTCTCTCTTAAATGCTCACTAAAATGGTAGTTGGGTCTATTGAATATGAAGTAAATAGAAGTAATGAAGTAAAAACAAAGCCTGAAACTCACTTTCTTGTTTGAAAATCAAATAAGGAAGCTTCTTTTCTCTCTATTCTAAATTTATCTCTACAACTTTCTTTCTAAAACTTTTCAAAGCTTGCATTTGACACCCCCAAAATGAAAAGTCAAAGGAGGTTTATATAGGACAATTTGGGGTGGTTTTGGGGTTTAAGAAGTGTTCCCTTTGGTCCCAAACATCTTTTAACATAGAACTATGTCGTTTTGGTTTTTAATTAATCAATTTGGGTCCCCAAAAGAAATTGGAAAAATGGACTATTCTTGATGAGAGTGCCGCGGTGGCAGTGGGCCTATGCTACGGTGGAAGTGGGCTAGTGCCGCAGCGGCACAGCTCCTCTGATGTCCAAATAATTCTATTTAGGCCCCCAGAGGTTCCGGTATTCGCGAAAAAGGCCTATTTCGTCCGAAATTCACAACAAATGCGTATGAACTTTAAACTGAGGTTGTGATATACCGTTGGAAAGTAAATGGAGTCTACTTTACATAAAAAATATTTTGGAGATAGGTCACTTTAAAAAGGTTTGCGATATTCGCGATAAAAGCCGATTTGATCGCCTTTTTCACCTTTAGAAATTCATAGTAAATTTGTTTTAAATCTAGGAATTATATGTGTATACCATTGGAAAGCTATTGACCTCTAGTATTCATGAAAAATATTTGAAAATTGATATGGTGCTCCAGTTTCAAAGTTAACTTTTAGGTCAAATCGGTCAAACCTGGGATTCCTGGGAAGTTTCGGGAACCTTCGGGAGCTCCCAAGAGTTGATGTTTTCGTCCAATTTTCTTTTAAAAATCATTTTAGTACTTTCCACATGATCTTGAATGATCTCAGAACTTTTTAGCAAATTTGGATGATTTCAATCAAACCTTGGTTAAACCTGGTTAAACTTCGGTCAAACCGGTCAACGGGGACTTTTCGGGAACTTCTGGGGGTCTTTGGGAGCTGACGATTTCATTCAATTTTGCTTGAAAACTCATTTTATGACTTTCCTTATGACATAGCATGTTTTCAGAACCTTTGATCCAAATCTGGGAGTGTTTGGGCTTTCAAGAGCATTTTGGTCATATGTACCACTTTCTGAGCATTTCGAGAGATAGAACTAACTTCCAGGAGTCCTTTTTGAGTCGTTTTGATCATTGTGAACCACCAAGCTATGGGTCTCCTAAATCTGGTAGCCGACAAAATGGGGTGTCTACAATTATGACTTTTCATTGCAATACCATTCGGGTAAAGCAAATGTGTTGCTGATGCTTTAAGTCGTCGACCTCGACTATGGATCACTACCCCTAATAATTTGGGAATGGAAAGCATTGGAAGTTTTAGTGGAGATTGGCCTTCGACTAGTGGAGTCAATAGAAGGACAACATCTTGGATGTCTTATAGTTTAGCCGACTCTCATCAGCCATGTCATAGCAGCTCAACAGACAACTGAAGATTTGAAGTTATGGTTCAGTACGATGTTGGCAAAGGAACTAGAGGTCTGGAGTATTAGTTCAGACGGAGCCTTAAGATGTAAAGGTAGACTCTGTGTGCCTGACAAAGATAATCTCCAAAAAGACATATTTGATGAAACACACAAGTTGCGAATGACTGTTTATCTTGGAGGTATGAAGATGTACAAGGACTTAAAGAGGAATTTTCAGTGGGAAGGAATGAAAAGATAAGTAGCTGAGTATGTATCTCAGTGTCTTACTTGCAAGCAAGTGAAAGTAAAATACCATAAACCCCCTGGACTTCTACAGCCACTACCGATTCCCTAATGGAAATGGGAACACATAATGATATATTTTGTGGTAGGTTTGCCTAGGTCTCAGTAGAAGCAAGATGCCATTTCGGTAATCATGGATCGAATAATGAAGACGACACATTTTATTTGCCTATAGAATAACATATCCAATAGAACTTCTGATTCGGATGTATCTACAACAAATTATATGATTACACGACATGCCTATCTCGATCTTGTCAGATCGAGATTCACGATTCACTGTAGAGTTCTGGAAGAGTCTTTAAATAGCAATGGGAACTACATTGAACTTGAGTTTAGCTTTTTAACCATAGACTGAATGGGTCAATCAAGTGATGGAAGATATGCTACACGCTTGCGTTATAGATTTCAAGAGTTTATGGGAGTCGCACCTACCATTGCTCAAGTTTGCCTACAACAACAGCTACCATATGAGCATAAGGATGGCGTCTGACAAGCGGGGGTATTTGTAAAATACAACTGTGCTAAAATAGAGAAATATGCTGATTTAGTTAACAATTCCCTACTTTATCTACAATTTGTATTACAATGCTAGTTTATACACAATGTGACTAATTTATGATAAGTTGTGTTGTCTTAGCTATAATTTGTGCAAATTACTGCTTTGCTGTGTGAAGAAAAGAATAACAGGATAAAGGGAATGCTGGACTATAAGCAAGAGAATTCAAAGCTGAAGTATGAAGTTCAAGCGATCGACGAGGTTCAAGCGATCGAGACTTCGATCGATTGAGGACGGTTCGAGTGCTCGAGAAATCCAGAAGTTCAATCGATCGAGTGATGTTCGATCGATCGAACATGCCTTTTATCAAAACTTACGTGCATGCAGCAGAAACACGGGTTGTAACCCTAGCTCTTAGGTTGTCTATATATATCAGTTTGTAAGACGTCCATTAGGACGCCCACTTTGTTCTCAACAGTTTATAGAGAGATAGAGAGAGTTGTTCTTGGTTTTTGTAGGTTTTCTTAAGGATTATTGTTATTTTGGCTTGGATTCTTAGTGTGTAATCAAAGTTCTCCGTTCTAGGTTTTTTTATATATTATTTAATTTACATTTTGCTAATAGTTCTCGTAGTATAATCTGTTAAAATCATAGTCTTGCATGCTAGCGTATTGCTAAACCATAGTTTTTATAGTTTTCATGTTTAAATCACAACCAAACGCAACCTTAATGAACTCATACGTTAAAAACAGATCTGTGAGATTCCAGACCATGTCTGAGTAGTCCTAGGGTTGGGAGATCACGATGAAATAGTGATCTCCAGCCTCTGCCATGCAGCAGTTTAAAACTTGTGTTTGATCGATCGGACAAGAGATAGAGTCAAGCGATCGAAGACATTTTGATCGATTAAGAGATGACGATGTTCGATCGATCGAAAGCGCGTCGATCGATCAAAACTTCTAATTCTTGAGAACATCCTATGTAGTATTTCTAGACTTTCTACTTTAGAGATTCATTATTAAACTGTCCCCAAATGCTCAGTTTGTCAAAACAATTTCTGAACTTTAAGCCTTAAGACAGTTTTCTTCAATATCTTTTGCAAACCACCCTCAATGCTAAAACCATTGTAGGTGTGAGTCTTAACTATTGATTTAAACCACCTTCACGTGTTTCAAATTAACTGTGATGATATAGTTCCGGTCATCAAAGGGCTATGGATTCTTTATTTTAAGAGAAATACGGAATACTGTAGAAGATGTACTCCATTGAGCTTTAATGTAACTGCATGGTAGATGGTTAGGTCACTGCAGATTCGTGTGATCCCAACGTTCCCCTTTTATTAAGAAACACCGTTTTTAAATATTGCTTTAGTTAATCAGTTGATCGTTAGTTTAATTTAATTGCTTTATTTCGAGTAGTAGTTAATTATAGAACTCCGTGTTCTACACCTTGCTTAAATCTTGAATTTTCATTTTCTTTTAGAGTTTAATCTAAGTAATTAGTTCTCAACCTTCCCTGTGGGATCGACCTGGTCTTAACCAGAATACTACTTGCACGATTACCTACACTTGGGTATTAGCACACAAGAGCACACAAAATAATATCCGTGTCAAGTTTTTGGCACCGTTGCTGGGGAAGGCAACAAGATAACGCTTAGATTATCTCATTCTATCTTTACCTTTTTTTTGTTTTTCATTTTCTTTCTCTTTAAGTTTAAAACCTTTTAGGATTTTTTTCCTTTCATGTCCGATAATTCCATTGAAGGAATTTACAAAAATCCGTTCTACCTATCTGAATCTTCTAGTTCTATAAATCCTATTGTCACACCTACCGATTCAATGGTTGATAATCAAAGTGAGAATGGTGAGAATATGGTTGTACCTATTGACGACTCGTTGCGTCCTCTGTGCTATCTTATGCAACCCGAACACGCACCTACGCTCTCTTGTATTCTCATTCTACCCCATGCGGGCGAATTCCAATTTTACAATGGAATGATTCAACTACTTCCAACCTTTCATGGAATGGAAAGCGAGAAGGCATATCTACATGTCAAAGATTTTGAGGATGTTTGTAAAACTTTCTCCCAAAATTGTCCTGTAGATGTGACACGCCTAATGCTATTCCCCTTCACCTTGAAGGATAAAGTAAAAGCATGGCTGCTCACCCTTAAGCCAAATTCAATCTTCACCTGACATGCAATGAACACTGAATTCTTAAAGAAATTCTTTCCACCTCGCATGACCACTGAACTTAAACGTCAAATAAACTCCTACAAACAAAAGAGCAATGAAACATTCACCCAAACTTAGGAGCGTTTCAAAGATTTGCTTCTCTCATGCCCACATCATGGGTATGAGAAATGGCGAACCATGAGCTACTTTTATGAAGGATTAAATGGTGAAACTAAAAAGCTGGTTGAAACCATGAGCTCAGGTCCATTTTTTCGCAAAAACACCGAAGTGGCTGAAACCCCACCCACTTCGAATGGTTAGCCGAGCATGCTCATGAATGGTCAAACTTTGAAGATGTCTCACGCGCATAAATATCATGTGTGGAGGAGAAAAGTATCTACCAACTAAAAAGTGAAGATCATCGAAAGACCAAATACGAAGAACTAGCAAAGAAAGTGGAAGAGTTAGGGATGACAGGAGAGAGTTCTAGGCAGGTTTTACCTGAAGAACCATGTGGCACATGCAATATGTTGGGACACGTTTCTCAATACTGTCCCAATGTGTCATACTTTAAAGAACAAGCCCCCATGGAAATGAACTCCATGCAAGGGTATAGAGGGGTGGAGAATTCATATAATAACAGTAATAACTTTCAAAATAATAACAATCGATGGAATCACCCCGGTTTTGATTGGAAAAATGACGCTGGGACACAAAATCACTATCAACAACAGCCCTACAACAACAATAATCAATATCAAGGGCAATACAATAAGCAGTCCCAGCCATTCAATGAAAATAGATCAAATAACTACAACCAAGCTCAACCCTCGAATAATCAACAATCAAATGTGTACGTGCCACCACATAAAAAGGTGCAGGAGGAAGATCCATTATCTAATGTGAACTTAACACAGCAGTTAATTCAAATGATGAGAAGCGACAAGATTATAGGGCACAACAAGAACGCTCGGGTGGGACATTTCCTGCCCAACCACTTCAAAACCCTAAGGGATACAACAATGGTCCCAATAATCAAGAACATGATAAAGCCGTGACTACTCTGAGAAGCGGCAAGATTATAGGGCACAATATGCCTCTCTCTACTCCAGAAGAGTTTGAAGAGGACGAAGTGGTGAATAAAAATAAACCTTCTACTCAGGAAGAGGAGCCATCTACAAAAAATGAACCGTTAGACTCAAACGATGAAGCTCCTAAGGAAGTGGAAGAAGTTAAGAGAAGGCCCAAAAAGGAGCCTGTTAATGATGAATTACCTAAATGCCCTTTTCTCGCGCCTTACCATCAAAGGCTTAAAAAACCCAAAAATGAGATAAAGAATCAAGAGTTCCTGGAACTATTTAAACAAGTCAAAATAAACCTTCCACTCCTTGATGCTATTAAACAAGTACTGACCTACGCTAAGTATCTCAAAGACTTATGCACGGTCAAGAGAAGGCAAAGTGTGAAGAAACATGCTTATGTCTAATCGATGTGCACAAATTCTGGTGATATTCGGATGTCAATTCCTCAACACAATTGATGCCACAATAAAAATAAGAAGTGGTATAATGACCATCGTATTCGGGAACATGACTTTAAATGTCAAAATCTTTTCAAATCCCCGACCTGAAGAATACGAGGATAAGGAAGAAGTTAACTACATCGAAACGGTCATTGAAGATGAGGCCGATTTGGTCAAATACGAAGATCCTTTGAAGGTAGTGGTGTCATAATTTGATTCTGTCTACCAACCTAAAAACTCTACCCCATTGGATGGCGACCTAAATCTAACTTGCCTCGTGATGGAAATGAAAGAGGAGGACAGAGCTGAATGCATATGGTTAGCACCATATGAACCACTGCCTCCAAAAACAAAGTTAGTCATGCCCTCCAATTTTCAGTTTCCCGATTTAGAGTTAAAGGAGCTTCCTAAAGAGCTCAAATACGCTTTCCTAGGGATTGAAAAGACTTACCCTGTTATCATATCATCTACTCTAAGTGTTGAACAGGAGGGTAAATTAATTCAAATGCTGAAACAACATAAGGGAGCATTAGGATGGACTATTGTCGATCTCAAAGGCATAAGTCCGTCTGTCTACACCCATAAAATATATTTGGAGGAAGACGCTAAGACATTACGACAAATGCAAAGGCGTCTGAATCCCAACATGAAAGAAGTCGTCAAAAAGGAAGTTCTAAAACTACTTGAGGTTGGGATCTTATATCCTATTTCTGAAAGCCCGTGGATTAGTCCAACCCAAGTGGTACCAAAGAAGGCAGGCATAACAGTGATTCCTAATAAAGATGGCGAATTATTACCAACACGCGTCCCCATCGGATGGCGGATGTGTATCGATTACCAAAAACTGAACACCGTGACCCAAAAAGAGCACTTTCCTTTACCGTTCATGGATCAAATGCTAGAACGAGTGGCGGGTCATAAGTACTATTGCTTTTTGGACGGATACAGTGGATATAACCAAATCAAAATCGCTCCTGAAGATCAGGAGATAACATCTTTCACATGTCCGTTCGGTACTTTCGCCTACCATCGTATGCTGTTCGGTTTATGTAATGCACCTGCTACTTTTCAGCGGTGCATGTTAAGTATATTCAGTGACATGGTCGAACAAATACTTGAAGTCTTTATGGACGATTTTTCTATGTTCGGGCATAGTTTGAAAATTACCTTGACAATCTTGAACGTGTGCTAGAACGATGTGAGGACAAACACCTAGTGCTAAATTGGGAAAATTTTCATTTCATGGTAACTAGTGGAATAGTCCTTGGCCACATTATATCTGACAAAGATACCCAAGTGGATAAAGCAAAAATCGACGTAATCTCGAATCTACCTGTCCCCCGTACGGTCAAAGACATCTGCTCTTTTCTGGGACATGCGGGATTTTATCGTCAATTTATCCAAAATTTTAGTGCAGTATCCCGGTCACTCTGTCAATTGCTCGTTATAGACACACCGTTCAAGTGGTCGAAAAGCTGTTAAATATCTTTTGATGCACTAAAAGAACACTTTACCTCCGCACCGATAATACAGGCACCCAACTGGAGTTTTCCTTTTGAACTAATGTGCGATGCTAGTGACTACACCATTGGCGCAGTTTTATGGTAGAGGAAGGAAAATAAGCCATATGTTATCTACTACGAAAGTCGAACATTAAATGAAGCTCAAATGAACTATACAACTATTGAAAAAGAACTACTTGCTATAGTATTTGCATTGGATAAATTTAGGTCATATCTGATAGGGTCCCCAATCATCTTCTTTACAGACCACTCGGCCCTCAAATACCTATTATCCAAGAAGGATGCGAAATAAAGGCTTATCCGTTGGATACTTCTACTCCAAGAGTTTGATATCACAATCAAAGACAAAAAGGGAGTAGAGAATGTCGCTGACCACTTGTCTCGGTTAACGTTTATTGACAATACTGAACCAATATCGATTAAGGATGAATTCCCAGATGAGCAACTAATGATTGTTTCTAGTTTGCCCTGGTACGTGGATATAGTAAACTATCTAGTTACGGGAGAGACTCCGAGTCATTGGTCAAATCAAGATAGAAAAATTTCCTCTCATTCGCATGTTATTTCTTCTTCGATGACCCGTACTTATTCAAGTATTGTCCTGATCACGTCATCCGACGTTGCATTCCAAATGAGGATATAACTGTGATCTTAGCTTCATGCCACTCCGAAGCTTGCGATGGCCACTTTGCTTCACAAAAGACCGCACAGAAAATCCTACATAGCGGTTTCTATTGGCCAACCATATTCAAGGATGCCCACAAATTTTGTAAATCGTGCCAACATTGTCAAAAGCTAGGTACAATCTCAAAACGAAATTCTATACCTTTAACTCCCATAATCACAATCAAAATTTTTTATTATTGGGGCATAGACTTCATAGGCCCATTCCCGAAGTCAAATAACTGTGAGTATATGCTCCTTGTTGTAGAGTATATCTCGAAATGGGTAGAGGCAATCCCCACAAGGTGAAATGATCATCGAACAATTATTTCTTTCTTAAAAGATTTTTTTTTTTTTGCGTTTTGGAACCCCAAAGGCATTAATTAGTGACCAAGGAAAAGACTTCTGCAATAGACCCTTGGAGTCACTTCTCAAAAAGCATAGGGTTAACCATAAAATTGCCTTGGCTTATCACCCACAAACTAACGGGCAGGCGGAATTGGCTAACCGAGAAATAAAACATATCCTCGAGAAGACGGTTAGTTCAAACAGAAAAGATTGGGCATATAAGCTGACCGATGCTCTATGGGCATACCGTATCGCATATAAAACAAACCTGGGGATGTCCCTATACAGGCTAGTGTACGAAAAAGCATGTCACCTCCATGTCAAAATCGAGCACAAAGCGTATTGGGTGACACGCTCATTGAACTTCAATATTAAAGAGGGAGGTTATCTCCGGAAACTCTAGTTGGTTGAACTAGAAGAGTTACATCGAGATGCAAACGATAATGCTAAATTACATAAGGAAAAGTTAAAGGCTCGCTATGATAAAACGATCTTTCGTAAATCATTTTAGCCAGGACAAAAAGTCTTATTATACGACTCTCGCCTTTACCTTTTTCAAGGTAAGCTCCGGTCTCGGTGGACAGCACCATTCATCGTTAAATCTATCTTCCCACACGGGGCTGTTGAGTTATTAAATCCTAAGAACGAGGAAAGTTTCAAGGTCAATGGCCAAAGATTAAAACCGTTCTTGGAAAACTTCCAACTAGAAGCTGAGCACATCCAGCTGGATGAGCCCAACTATTCCTCTACTTAAAACACTAAAGAGTGTTCTCACACTGTTGTTGTATTTGTTCCGTTTGTTGCACTTTATTTTTATTTATTTATTTCTATCTTTTTGAGTGTGACTTCAAATTTAATCTAGTATTCCATTTAATCTCTCCCCTGCAGGCTGTAAGAATGAGAGATGATGACTTTCACTCGATTGGGTCATGGGCTGATTCAAAATGTCCTAACCCACCATGGACTTTCGAGGAGATTGCATTTTGCCTAATCTGCTTATCAAGGGCCAGGGGCAGATGATATTATTGCCCTGACCCAAGGGTACATCCCTTACAACCCTGCCCTCATCAACATTAACCCTTTTGGGAATATGGATCTTCCAGAAGAGGAAGGAGAACCAGAAGGGTATTTTGTTGGGGAAGTAGATGATGCCTTCTTGGAACAATGGGAGAACGACTCGATGTGAGAACCATGGGTTGAAGAAGATTTACAGGATGTGGTGCCCGAACACCATAACTCTGTCTTCACATATGTGGATGACTTCATCGTCATCGAGTCGATTCTGTACATTTATGCGCACTTGAGCTATTTGTTGTTCTGGCTTCAATGCCCCCTACCTGCTAGTGCACATGGTTTTGTCATGCCAATAGTGAGGTTAATTCATTGTCACACTTCTTTTTTCTTTTCGTCTTTCGTTGTTTATTCCTTTTTGTTAGTTCTTGCGCTTGTTTTATTTACTTTTTTTCTGTTTGGTTTTCTTTTGTTGTCTTTGTCCAGGATTATCAATATGTTTCACAATGGTCTACCTGTGTTCTTTCCACACTAACTGTTTCATGGACCTAGACCTTACATAGGGTCTCCTGGTACTCCGCCGCAAGAAAGCAACCAACTGAGGAGTTACACTCCGTTATCTTTGATGCCGTCAGGCTCACCCGAATCACCTCTTGCTTGCACTTTCAACTCTTTGGAGGTTTCAGACACTCTCAACGATGTTCTGGACGCTTTCAAATCTTTCTAGAATCATGAATTATCAAGTTTGGACCCCATTTTTGAAGATTTGGCGGGGTATAAAGAGATTGTGGAAAAAGAAATTTTCATGTTCGAAGATTAGTGACCCACTTCAGTTGTGTCTTGTCTTTTGATTCATCTTTTCTCAATTGAAGTGTAATGCTGGACAAAGAATTGTTAGGTTTGTTTTTAATTTTAGTTTTTTCTTTGTAATAAGGTCTTAAGTGCCAATTTGGGGATTCTAATTTGCAAAATGGATGTTATTAAACAAACTTATATTTATAAAATTTGCAACTTTTTACTATGTTGATGATGAATTCTAGCTTACATGTCTGCGTTTGCACTGCTCTCAGTCTATTCTTGTATGTCCAAAACAGTTTGTATTAGTTGGGGTACACAGATGCTCTGCTTTTAATTTCTAGAAAATTTCAAGTTCGATCGATCAAATAATTTTCGATCGATCGAGAATTTGGATATCTCAAGCGCTTGAACAAGCCTCAATCGATTGACCGTTCGATCGATCGAACTCTGTTCGATCGAGACTTGTATTTAAACGAGGCGTCTAGCGTACACTTCAACAGTTTCTCTCTCTCACTTTCACTCTCGAGCGATTCAAGATAGAGAGAGAGCGCTCGGCGATTTTCTTCTCCCCCCTTCCATTTCCAGCACTTGAGGAGCCATGATCATATCCTCTTCACCATCATCATCTCCATCTTCCACTCATTGTGCACACTCCAAGGTAGGTTTTCACCTACTCCTATTCTATTTTCGTTCAAAAACATGAGGGGGTGCCCCCCCCATTGGTCCTAAAACCAATTAATGTTTGTTTTAATCTCTTATTTCTCATTTTCCTTCCATTTTTGTGTCGTATTTTGTTCCTGCTGTATTTCTATGCTCGGTCGATCGAGCTAGGCTCAAGCGATCGAAGCTGACCCTTGTTCAATCGATCGAGAAAAGTTCGATCAACCGAACTACAGCAGTTTCAGTTTTTTCTTTTCTTTTCAATTTACTATTTTAATTAGTCTTTTCTTTTCTTTCTCTTTTTCAAGGCCTTCACAATGAATTCTATCATGGGGTACCACAAATCAAAGCCCCTCGATCTCACTATACCTAATCCGATACCCAATCACGGGTATCAGAACGACGAGGATTGAGTTTGGTTCACACGTTGCTCCATGGTTCTTGGTAAGGATCAGGAACATGCCAAGCTGGTATGAGATGTTGATTCAGTCTAAGAAAATCAACATCAATTGGGTGCGCGAGGTGTGTGCGACGATGATTAAGGATCCTGCTGCCCCATTCACATACTGATCTTTTTTCTGCGGGCGCGAGATTATTTTTAGCCCTGCTACTGTGGCTACCGCTCTGGGGGTACCTGAGGAACCTGACCGCTTCTAACCTCGTCTACCAGGTGCCCCAGAGACTTTGCCCTCTACTATCATCCACGAGATCACGAACGGAGCTGTTCAGATATGGAATGGCAAGTCCCTGATAGAGGACTGATTTCTGACGAAGAAGTATCACCTCCTCCAACTGGCGCTTGCCAACTGCATCCTGTTGACTTCCTATCACGAGAAGGTACAGCTGTGGTACACTCGCGTCCTTTATGCCATTGGGACAGGGCGGAGCATCTTCCTGCCTCTCCTTTATATCGATTTTTTTATTCAATTGCCGCAGTACATAGCTGCCAAGCGCCATCTGAAGGGCGCTTGGCCCATCCATAGAGTGATCGAGTAGGCTGGGTTACTTTCATTGTCAATAGATACGATTATGTAGGCCTCGAGTCGATTTGGCGAGATAGCGGCGCGCCATTCTAATGCGCAGAAGAAGAGAAAATTGAAGGGTAAAGCAAAGGTTGGAGCGAAGAGGAGGAGAGGTTGAGGCACCGACACTGAGGGTATTGCTTCTGGGACGCCGACTGGGGTTGAGGAGCTAGATTTAAATGAGGAGGACCCTATTGCTAGTGTACAGCAGTTCGAGCTGAGATAGAGGTCTCAGGCTCCAGCCTAGGGAGAGTCTTCTTCTGTGTCTCTATAGACTCTCCACACTTTATTCATCGAGGAGAGGGAGGCACGGATGAGGCTTGAGGGCAAGATGGACCGTATGATGATGATGCTCGAGGTGCTTCTGTTACAGTTGGGAGTTGATTAGTCTCTACACACAGCTTCACATCCACCAGCACCTGCTGAACCACCCACCACATTTCCTTCATCTTCCGCAGCACCTCCATCTACTGATCCTTCCACCCCATCATCATCATCTGCACCACCTCCAGTTGGGACTATTCCTTCCTCGACCATTCTTTCTGACACCACTTCTGCCACCTTTGGTTGATGCTCTGGCCGCGCCGATCGAGATCTTATCAGATGTGGCTGATGATTAGTTGATTCTGCAAGATGAGAGTTGGGAGTTTTGTTGTGTTTCTTTTATTTCTGTTTTTTCTCTCCTCTTTCTTAGTATTCTTTTGGATGTTCGGATGTCATGGGACTGTTGGATATTTTGGACATTTTGCTCACTACCTGTATTATTATCGTCTTATCATTCAGGTGTTTGATTATTTTATATTATGTCTGGATCATGTTCTATACTTTTATGTTTATTTCATTTGATCTTGGCTGCTTGGAGATTGTAGTTTTACGATACAAGTTGCTATACTTGCGGTTATTGCCTTGCTTTATCAGGTGATATCCATCTATTTAGATTTGAAAAACAACTTCTGAGGACATTGTTATTTTCAGTTAGGGGTGGGATGTAGATAGATAATCACCTGCAACTGTTCAAGCTTAGCAATCTGGATAACTTGAAGACACAATTCATACAATCCCAATTAGAATTGGATTAAAATTAAAAATTGAAGATATTTGAAAAATTGTTATTCTGAACTTTATTGGTAGAGTAACGTTGAACATTCACTTTTTCTTAGCTGTTACCAAACAATGACACATTCATATTATTCTCATCCTTTTATGAATTACGTTCACGCATTTTCCTAGTATCACTAAGATGATTGCATGTATTGACCTTTCATGTATCCAACATCCATATGCACGTGTTGATAGCTATGTAGAAAACATAAAAACATGAGTTAATACGACTGTTGTGCTAAAAGAACGAGTAGTGGAAACTAACGACCCTTAGTGAGCTTTTGATTCAATCTTTGTTTCTGAGGGAATTTTCACATAAATTCGAATTGTTCTTCTTGATTATGCCTATAAAAAATTCGTTGCACTAGTCTCAATTAATTCTTTCCTTTTGGCTGTTTATTAGAGGAGAACGTTCAGGATCTACCAACTAAACTCAATGAACACTATAATGCAAAAACTAAGGTATTAAGAAAATTACTTAAGCCCTTGTTACCCATTTCCTACCATAATCTATATCCCTTTACCTACAGAAACCATTCAGTTTCAAACCCCACACCGATTCGATACTGCCGATTCTATTATGAAACTCTTAATCCTTTACCTTGACCCCAATGGACCCCATGGTGCATCTAATATGAATAACTATCAAAGTATGTGATTGGAAAAGAGTAGTTGTGGGAGTTGGAAGCATGATAAAAAAAGAGGTTCTGATATTAAAAAAAAAAGAAATGAAAAGAAGAAAAAAAGGGAGAACATGAAAGGATGAAAGTTGGCTGGAGATGTAAAAAGAATAAAAAAAAAAGAGATGATAAGCTCCGTCATATGTTAAGTTGCGCAATCTTTCTTTTTCATCTTCTGTTTTCTACTACATAAAACACAAAAATTTAAAGTCTTAATGATTCTTAATGAATTAGTTTGAACATAAATGTGTGACTTAAGTTATCCACGGTAGTTTGCTCCTCTAATAAGTAGTATCCTATTCATAAGACTATACACTTTAAATATTCGTTTTTCATAAAGTCAGGTATGAAAGCATTAGTAACCAGAATATCTCTTATCAAAGCTTTCATACATGTGCGATCATTTTAAGCAAGTTTCTGAGAGACGTTCATATATGAGTGTAAATCCATGTGAGAATTGAGTTAAAACTATGAGTTCTAGAAGTGCGATAATCTAAATAACTCTAAATAAGGTTCAATGCATAGCTATTAACATCACACACACACGGATACAAGATTGTGATACATATGTTATTTTCATCTTGGTGACATGAGGAGCATGTGAATTTCTTTCATGGTTTGTTTGAGGATAATATGTCTTTGTAGAGCTAAGATTAACAGTTGAATAGAAGGGAGTGTTTAAAAGTTTTTCTATATCTTTTTGAACTTAAAAATTGAGAATTTTGTGGGTATATTCACTGTAAACCCTCACGAGACAACACTCGTCCACTAGGGGGAACCTAGGGGTTTAACGGTGGAACGTATAAAAAGTTGTGTGCGCTTATGTACTATACCCAAGTGTAGGTAGACGTGCAAGTAGTAATCTGGTAAGACCAGGTCGATCCCACAGGGAAGGTGTTAAACTAAAAACTTAGATTAAACTCTAAAAGAAAAAGGAAAATTCAAAATTTAAAACAAGATGTAGAACACGAAGTTCTACAGACTATAACTACTAGAGCAATTAAAGTAAACTAATGATTAACTAATTAACTAAAACGATGTTTTAAAAGCGATTTTCTTTATATAAAGGGAATATTGGGATCACACGAATCTGCAGCGATCATGCCATCTACGATGTAGTTACATTTAAGCTCTAAAGAGTGTGTCTATCTACAGTATTCCATATTTTCTAAAGATAGAGAATCAATAGTCTGTTCATAGCCAGGACTACATCATCACATTTGTTTCCAAAATGGATGAAGGTGGTTTAAAACAATAGTTAAGTCTCGCATTCTGAATGGTGTTAGCATTCAAAATAGTTTGCAAAAGTTATTGAAGAAAAATGCCTTAAGGCTTAAAGTAATGAAACTGTTTTGACAAACTGAGCATTTGGGGATAGTTTGATAACAAATCTCAAAAGCAGAAAGTGTTGGTATACTGTAAAAAGACATCTCAAGAATCTGAAGGTTCGATCGATCGACGCGCTTTTGATCGATCGAATATCATCATCTCTCGAGCGATCAAAATGGCTTCGATCGGTTGACTACGTGTCTGCTTCGATCGATCCAACTACTTCGATCAATCGAGTGTAGGTTTTATACTACTGCATGGCAGAGGCTGGAGATCACTATTTCATCATGATCTCCCAACCTGGGGACTACTCAGACATGGTCTGGAGTGTCACATATTCGTTTTTAACATGAAAGTTCATTAAAGGCATGTTTGGTTGTGATTTTAGCATGAAATCTATGAAAACCAAGTGATTTAAAACTACTACTACGATAACTATCAATTCTAACAGATTAAACTACGATTTTAAGCAACTAGAATGTGAATAAATTGAGATTACAGAACCTGGAATAGAAGAACTTATATTAAACTATAGAAATCAATCCCAAAAGCTATATCCAAATCTTCAAACCTACAAAAATCAAGAATAAACTCTCCTCTCTCTATGTAAACTAATAAAACTGAAGTGGGCGTCCCTTTGGACGTGAACAAAATGAGTATTTATACATAAACCTAAAGCTAGGGTTAAAAACTCTGTCTCTGCTGCGCGCACGTAAGTTTTGATAAAAGCCATGTTCGATCGATCGAACATCACTCGATCGATTGAACTTCTGGAATCTTCGAGCGCTTTAACTCTCTTCGATCGATCGAACTCTCGATCGCTTGAGGGATATTCGATCGCTTGAGCCTCACTTTTTATGTTTGAATTGTCTTCCTTAAAATCAAGCATCCCTTTTACCCTGCTTATTCATTTCTTCACACAGCAAATAGTGATCTGCACAAATTATAGCTAAAACAATACAACTTATCATAGATTAATCATATTATGTAAAAGCTGGCATTGTAATCCAAATTGCATATTTACAAGGGAGTTGTAGACTTAATCAGTGTATTTCTTTATTTTAGCGCGGTTGTATTTCGCTTGTCACAACCCCCAACTAGCGAATTGCTAGTCCCTAGCAATAAAGCGAAAATAAAACAAGCTAGACTAATACTATATAACGACTAAACTAAAACAAAATAAACTAAAGCAACTAATCTAAATAAAAATAGAAACTACTGATGAGAGCTGATATTATCTTAATATTAGCTCGATAAGGAGTAAGAACCGACTGGATTTAACCCCATTTCTCTAGTATTACCTGCACTTGTGTTTTAATTCATTTCTTTACACAATGATGTATTTTTCGTGGTATGTTGTTGTGTTTAGCTCTTTGAATGCAGGTTCTGAAGTTAAAATGAATAACAAGTCGAAAGGGATAACTCAAGAAACAAATTGATGAAGTCTTGATACCAATCGATTGACATAATTTCATGGTGAATCGATTGGTGTTTTTATCAATCGATTGAACTTTTTATCAATCGATTGAGATATGTGTCAATCGATTGACTTAAACTGGAAACAGTCTGTGTTAATGGCGCAAGATTTCAGCAATCAGGACGACGACCAGCCGTTATGGAGTGAACCTGGACACCTTTAGCTCGTGATGTCAACATTATATATAGAGGAGAGTGTGCGAGGAGGCAGGGTTGGTGATACCAGCAGAAGAGTCGCTGCAGAAATCGAAAATTGGTGTTTTTGGTGAGTCTGCTGCTAGACGGTCAGCAGCGCAATTTAAAAAATTGTCTAAGGGGAAAGGGAAGATGGGAGAGAGCAGTAAGAAAAAGAAAAGGAAGAGGGGAGATACAACGTCAGAGTCAGAGGATGAGGACCCAGGGACGCCTGAGGCAGAGGGTCATGATACGGTTGTAGTTGAGGAGGAGGAGGATGAGGACTCAGGGACGCCGCCCGCGGCTGAGGGTCAGTACGAGTTGAGGATGCGTGAACCACCTACAGCCTCTACATCTACCCCTCCATCTCTCCAGACCATTTACGACTTCTTGGTAGAGGAGCGAGCCGCGAGAGTACAGCTTCATGCGATGGTTAGAGAGCTCACGGAAGAGCAGTTATTATTAGCTACCCAGATGTCGCGGCTAGGTGGTCAGATTGAGCAGATTTCGATGTTGCTTGGGATCGAGCAATCCTTGCACTCATCTATGCCACCTCCCCCGACAGACCCAGCTTCTACGTCAGCTCAGCCTGAGGGAGTTATCTTGGAGACACCTACACCGCCACCACCTCCGGCTGCTGCTCCACCGCCAGCTGTGAGTGACCCAGCAGCTGTCGCCCAGACTGGGACAGCTACTGAGGGTGACAGTGAGGTGATTGTTGATCCAGGTCATGACGATGCGCCTGTGCCATCTGGTGACCAGACTGCTGAGCCTTAGGAGGGAGTGTTGGAGAGCGAGAGAGTTTTTTGTTGTTTCTTATCCTGTGATCTCGCTTGTATTACTTTGTTGATTTGTGGACATTTTGGTACTTTTGTGGATATTTTTATTTTGGTTGGTTGGATAGTTGGGTTTCACTTATATCTGTACTTGGACTTCATTGATTTTGGACATTATTATTACAGATAGTTCTTTTTGCTCATGGTTTATGCTTCTATTGTTGATATTATTATCCATATGCTCTTGATCTTGGTTGTTTGGGGAGATTGTTTTATTCAAACAGGTGAATTCTCAGAATTATGCTGAAATGATTAAATCAGGTGATATCTTCTTTTACTTGAAATACTTCCATTGGGGACAATGTAGATTTCAGTTGGGGGTAGGAAGTAGATATCCAACACCTGTGTTTTCTTGAATTTAATCGCACACCTGTTTTAATACTAAAACTTCCATGTTGTTCCTTTGTTTAAAAAAAAAAAAAATACTGTTGTTAAATTTCTAACTATCAAATCCTCGGTTCTCCTAGCTAAATTATTGTGCAATGATGCATTCATGTCTTTCTTGTTATATTATGGACTTCGATTACATGTTACTTAGTCACTAATCTGGTTTAACGTCCATAGCATGAATATGTCCTGAAAACATTTTGCACGAGTTGACAATCATGAAAGAATCTTTGAATGAGAATGAAATACGATTGTCATGATTAAATGGATTAATAGTAAAACTTTTAACCCTAGTGAGTTTTGAGCCATTCTTTTATTCTGAGGGTTAATCGCAAAACTCGTGTTAATTCTTGAAATACACTTTTATCTCGTTGAGAGTCTCATTCTTGTTTCATTTGGCTGATGCGTCAGGAGAATGTTCAGGATCTACTAATTTAAAAACTCAAGAAATATTCGAGATAAGTTATTATGTTCAGAAGATGATTTAGGCCATCGTTTTCTCACCTCAACACCCGAGAAAGTCTAAATTCCCATCTACCTTTCACAAATCAATGCTTCTACTTACAATTACATATTTATAGTCAAGCATGTGAAGGTTTTGTGAGAATAATTAAAGGAGGAAGAGAAGAACTAAAAAAAAAAAAAAAAGAAATCAGTGAAAAATGAAGAACTGAAAGAAACTGGAGGTTGGATAAATAGAATTGGCGAAGTGAAGATTGATATTATATGTCACATGCTTGAACCCATTCCACATTTCACCATCTTTAACCTCTCTTCATATTTCTGTCACAAGTCCTAAGGATTCTAGATTATATTAATAAATCTCGGGTATGAAATGAGTTTTCCATAGTAGATCGCTCCTGAAGTAATTGGAATTCCATCCATGAGACTCATTCACCTCAAAAATAAGCGTTCTTCAGTGTCTAGTATGTAAGCATGTTTGATTGCCTCTACATTTAATCATTTGAGCTTCATACTATGAGTGCATAAGCTTTACGCCAGTTTCAGAGTGATTTTTATTTTGAGCGTAAACCGTGTGAGAATTGAGTTGAAACTATGAAGTCTTAAACATGTCAATCTAAATAATTCTAAGATAAAGATTTCTATCGTAGTTGTTAACTCCCCACACACACAAGGATATATAAAGGCTGTGAATGTAGTTTAACTTGAATAGTTACTTTGTAACATGTTGTTTACTTCCATAGCATGATAAAGGAATTCATGTCTTTGTTAAGCAGAATTTTTAGCATAAAAGAGAAACTGAAGCTCTTTGATGAGTTTAGAAAATTCGACATTTGAATTTTGTGGGTTAATTCTCTGAAAACCCTCACGAGACATAACTCGTCCATTAGGGTAAACCTAAGGGTTCAAACGCTTGTTGCAAACGCTAAATGCAACCGCGATTCCTGCGACAGTGAGTTAGGATTTCTCTTTTGTTTTAGCTCAATAAAACTGTAACGTCAATTGTTTGGTCGTCTTAATTTGGGTTAATTCCGCTTCATTGCTAGAGACTAGCTCGATAAGGAGTAAGAACCGACTGGATTTAACCCCATTTCTCTAGTATTACCTGCACTTGTGTTTTAATTCATTTCTTTACACAATGATGTATTTTTCGTGGTATGTTGTTGTGTTTAGCTCTTTGAATGCAGGTTCTGAAGTTAAAATGAATAACAAGTCGAAAGGGATAACTCAAGAAACAAATTGATGAAGTCTTGATACCAATCGATTGGCATAATATCAATCGATTGAACTTTTTATCAATCGATTGAGATATGTGTCAATCGATTGACTTAAACTGGAAACAGTCTGTGTTAATGGCGCAAGATTTCAGCAATCAGGACGACGACCAGCCGTTATGGAGTGAACCTGGACACCTTTAGCTCGTGATTTCAACATTATATATAGAGGAGAGTGAAGAGGGGAAGGGGTTAGCTCATTTTTGTTTTGTTTTATAGGATTTCCATGTTTTTCTGAAATTAAAACAAAGCTCAAGTTAGAGATTTTTTTGTATTTTGCGAATCAGTTGGAGTTCAGGTTCATTTACATTCTTGTTATGCTGTTTTTGTAGTTGTGAGATACTTTGGTTTGATTTGAATTTGATTTTTGTAATTTCTTGTTTTTAAAGTTTAATCCATGCTTATTGGTTATAATTTCCTTCAAAATACTTCTGTTTATATTAGATTAAACATGTTTGAGTAGACTCTGGTTGGGAATAATGTGAAGAAACATTGTTCCCAGCCCTCTACCATGATTCTGTGAAAGAGTCAATGTCAATCGATTGAATACAGAATTCAATCGATTGACATTGATTCCAAGTCAATCGATTGATATACTTGTGAATCGATTGAAAGTCATTTCTTATCAATCGATTGACATACTGTCAATCGATTGGTATGTTTATGACTTGGGTTTACTCCTTTTTGTATTCCAGTAACTTTTGTTTCAGAAACTAAGTCCAATTCGATCTTTCTAGTTCAAATTGCAATCTGATTTTGAAATAAGAGTTCTTTTGATTAATTAACTCAGTGAACACTCATAACAAACACATTAAATATTTCATACTCAATTTGTTAGTTATTGTTCATGGCTTTAATTAATTCTTTTTTTTTTCAGTCCTTCATAAATAAGTTAGGTAAACAAACCACTAAGTATGCAAGATTTACATACTTAGTGTCTAGAATGCTTAACTTAATCATTTTTCGAAATAAGGAATACTCTAAGGACAAAACCCCAGCTGTTCGTTTTTGTTAAATCATGGTAGTGGCTGGTACTTTGTGGACTCACATATTCCCAACTCTTTTTCATATTTAATTTCATATCACGGTTTTAAATTCTATCTAGTTAAGTTATTGCTTCACTTTATCTTGTTTCTTTTATTTAATCTATAGAGCTGTTAGCAACCCCCATCTCAAAGAAATCATCTTTTATTTAATTTTAGGATTCAATCTAGAGTTTGCTGCCTTTATTTTCCGTCCTTTGGGATTCGACCCGGTCTTACCGGTTTTAACGCGACGCGACCGTCTACACTTGGACGTACTCTTCTGAGAACACATTTCAAGTCGTGTCAAGCATCACCTCTCAACACAGGAGTGCGTTAGGATGGACCGTTGCTGATTTAAGAGGAATCAGTCCATCCATATGCACCCACAGGATTTACCTTGAGGAAGATGCCAAACCTTGTCGTCAAATGGAAAGGCGTCTTAACCCAAACATGCAAGAGGTGGTGAAGAAGGAAGTTTTGAAGTTGATGGATGTTGGGGTTATTTATCCAATTTCGGATAGTCCTTGGGTGAGCCCGACTCAAGTAGTGCCGAAGAAAGCTGGCATTACAGTGGTAGAAAATAAAGTAGGAGAATTGGTACCCACATGTGTAACCACGAGTTGGCGCATGTGTATTGACTATCGAAGGTTGAATGCGGTAACTCGGAAAGATCATTTTCCATTGCCCTTTATGGATCAAATGCTCGAAAGGGTAGCAGGTCACCAATTCTATTGTTTCCTGGATGGTTATAGTGGTTATAACCAAATTGAAATTGATCCTGCTGATCAAGAGAAAACCACTTTTACCTGCCCGTTTGGAACATTTGCATATCGCCGGATGCCATTCAGATTGTGCAACGCACCTGCTAATTTTCAGCGGTGCATGCTTAGCATCTTCAGCGATATGGTAGAGAAGATTATGGAGGTTTTTATGGACGATTTCTCCGTATTTGGAAGCAACTTTGATGACTGCTTGGAGAACCTCCAGAAAGTCTTGAAAAGATGCGAGGAAAAGAATTTGGTCCTCAACTGGGAAAAATGTCACTTTATGGTGACAAAAGGGATTGTCTTGGGACATATCGTGTCTGCTGAGGGAATACAAGTAGATAAGGCAAAGATCGATATAATTTCCAATCTTCCTGTCCCCACTACAGTGAAAGAAATACGATTGTTCCTAGGTCACGCCGGTTTCTACCGGAGGTTTATTAAAGATTTCAGTGCCGTATCTAGGCCACTGTGCCAACTCCTTGTTAAGGATCAACCATTTGAGTGGAACAGCAAGTGCCAGGAATCCTTTGATAAACTCAAACATCACCTTACAATAGCTAGATGGGGCAATGTTGAGAGGTATGCCCCATCTGTAGACAACTCGAACATGACTCTTCAGATGCAAATTGTATTACCGGGTCCTTCTTCGCTTCCAAAATTTCCAATTTACGAGCCAGTTGCTCGTATTTCTCCAGTAAGCCATCTTCCGCCTTCAGCTGATAAATGCTCTTTTTACTTGAACTCGAACTGGTCTGAGTTCTCGTCACTTGAGTTTCCCATTCTGGTGCATGTTCGGCTAACCATTCGAATGGAGCCTCTGCTTGGTCGGCATTCTTGCTCATAAACTCACCGTCACTCGTAGTTTCTACGAGCTTCTTTGACTTTGGACTTAGGCCATCATAGAAGAAGCTTATTGTTCGCCACTTCTCAAAACCATGATGTGGGCAGAGCAGTAACAAATCCTTAAAACGCTCCCATGCCTCAGCGAAAGTTTTTTCCTCTTTTTGATTATACATCTTGATCTGTCTCAAGATGTCTGTTGTTAACCGATTAGGGAAGAACTTTTTGAGAAAGGCTTCATGAATTGCTGGCCAAGTCGAAATCGAATTCGGTTTGAGTGACAATAACCATGACTTCGCTTTGTCCTTCAAGGTGAAGGGAAAGAGCTTCAGTCGGATTATATCACTTGGGCAAGTCTGATCTGTGAAAGTGCCACAAACATCTTCGAAATCTCGAATGTACAAGTATGCCTTCTCTTTATCCATCCCATGAAATGTGGGTAACAGTTGAATCATCCCATTACGAAAATGGAATGTACCCGTGTGTGGAGGGATGCGGATACAAGAAGGTGTGGCAGTACGATCAGGAGCCAAGAGTTCTCGTAGAGGTCGTTGACCGTCATCGATGAGGTCATGCCTATTCTCTCCTTGTTGGCTCTCCGTATCAGACATTGAGTTAGAAGTGGATGGAGTGAAAATGGGATTATCAGCACTATGGATTGAATCTTCAAATAGATTTTTGATGAAGGCTTCAGTGGAATCAAAGGACATAGAAGGACACAACAATACAGCTTGTGTTCTGAAGAACAAGAGAAAAAGATAGATAGAAATGGGATAAGAAAGATCGATATAATTTCCAATCTTCCTGTCCCCACTACAGTGAAAGAAATACGATCGTTCCTAGGTCACGCCGGTTTCTACCGGAGGTTTATTAAAGATTTCAGTGCCGTATCTAGGCCACTGTGCCAACTCCTTGTTAAGGATCAACCATTTGAGTGGAACAACAAGTGTCAGGAATCCTTTGATAAACTCAAACATCACCTTACAACAGCTCCGATAATGCAATCTCCGGATTGGAGTCTTCCTTTTGAGCTAATGTGTGATGCGAGTGACACAGCGATTGGAGCTGTATTAGGACAAAGGAAGGACAAGAAGCCTACTGTGATCTACTACGCCAGCAGAACCCTTGATGGAGCTCAACGTAATTACTCTACTACCGAAAAGGAGTTACTGGCGATTGTATTCGCACTGGAGAAATTCAGGCAATATCTGATTGGCTCGCAGATCATTTGCTTCACTGATCATGCTGCATTGAAGTATCTGTTATCTAAGAAGGATACAAAACAGCGATTGATACGCTGGATTCTCCTGCTCCAAGAATTTGATTTGGTTATCAAAGATAAAAAGGGGGTGGAGAATGTTGTGGCCGATCACCTCTCACGATTGACGTTTGAAGACAATTCTTCACAATCTATTCCGATCAGTGAATCTTTCCCAGATGAGCAACTTTTTGCTGCAACTAGTTTGCCCTGGTATGCTGACATTGTCAATTACCTGGCAACAGGGGAGACACCGTCTCATTGGTCCACCCCTGACAGAAAAAGGTTTCTATCCATCGCCCGGTGGTTCTACTTTGATGATCCGTACTTGTTTAAGTACTGTGCGGATCAAGTAATTAGGCGATGTGTCCCCGAGGAAGATATCTCTCAAATTCTAGCTTCCTGCCACTCAGAGGCCTGCGGTGGCCATTTCTCAGCTCAGAAAACTGCTCAAAAAGTGTTTAGTAGTGGTTTCTACTGGCCGACAGTTTTCAAAGACTGTTATGCATTCTGTAGAGCATGTGCTAGATGTCAAATGTTAGGAAGCCTGTCTAAGAGAAATGAAATGCCGATGACCCCGATCATTACTATTGAAATCTTCGATTGCTGGGGCATCGATTTCATGGGACCATTCTCGCCATCATCTCATTACGAATATATCCTTTTGGCAGTCGAATATGTGTCCAAATGGGTTGAGGCCATTCCGACAAGGAGAAATGATCACAGAACTGTGATC
Source organism: Hydrangea macrophylla (assembly GCA_033977485.1). Taxonomy (NCBI): domain Eukaryota; kingdom Viridiplantae; phylum Streptophyta; class Magnoliopsida; order Cornales; family Hydrangeaceae; genus Hydrangea; species Hydrangea macrophylla. The sequence goes on along the minus strand of CM066984.1, from coordinate 75,979,136 downwards.
TCATTCTTAAAAGAGAATATTTTGTCAAGATTCGGAACACCGAAGGCCATGATTAGCGATCGTGGAACCCATTTCTGCAATAAGCCTTTTGAGGCATTGATGAAAAAATATGGGGTTAACCATAAGATTGCTCTATCATATCACCCACAGTCGAATGGTCAGGCAGAGCTAGCCAATAGGGAGATCAAACATATCCTGGAGAAAACCGTTAACATCAATAGAAAGGATTGGTCGTCACGTTTGACTGATGCTTTATGGGCATACAGGACGGCGTACAAGACGAACCTTGGGATGTCTCCCTACAGACTGATTTATGGAAAAGCTTGCCATTTGCCTGTGGAATTGGAGCATAAGGCATATTGGGCCACTAGATTGCTAAATTTTGATATCCATGAAAGTGGTACATTGAGGAAATTACAACTCAATGAATTGGAAGAGATCAGGAATGATGCATATGACCGTGCTCGAACTTATAAGTCAAAATTAAAAGCTAAGCATGATCGATCGATCTTGAGAAAGAAGCTTGAACCGGGACAGAAAGTGTTACTTTACGATTCAAAGCTTCATCTCTTTCCCGGGAAACTGAGGTCGAGGTGGATAGGACCCTTTCTTGTCAAAGAAGTTTTTCCTCATGGGGCAGTAGAGATTGTTAACCCCAAAAATGGTAATGCATTTAAAGTCAATGGGCAGCGTTTAAAACCATTTTTGGAGAAGTTTGAGCCAGAATCAGAGACCATCCAACTGGATGATCCTGATTATTCTTCTTGAAAAAATTTGGAGAATCTTTTATTGTTGTATAGTAGTTTACTTTTCTTTGTGTGCTTCTCTTTTTTCTGTTTCCTTTTATTCTTATTCTGTCTTTTTGATTGGCTGTAGGATGAATCCTTTGCATTACCTACCACATTTGCTCTACCATGGGGTCCGTTCTCCAGGAACCCCAGAACAGAGGGAGCAAGAAAGGCCAATTTTTACTCCACTTTCCAGTTCATGCCCAGATTCCCCTATTGCGGTAATTGCCAACATGAATACCTGGGATTTGTTTTGCACAGTTCGAGAAATTCTGGAAGACCTTCAAATCGATTCGGACGGAGAAGTCGTGGAATACTCTGTGGATTATGCTGTAGGGGAAGACTTTTCTTCCCCTGAACCTGAGCAGAATTGATAATTCCTGTAGCAGATGAATAAGACAGAATTTTGTTTCTTGTTTTCTTTTCGTTTGTTTGTTTCTCGACCAAGATCTTGTACTCTTTGGATGATAATAATCCATTTTTGAACTATGAATTAATGATATTTGGAATAAATTCTTCCAACTTGTGTACCTGATAGGTTTGATTCCTGTTTGAATGCTCAAAGTCTTGTTTTTGTCTTAAAAATGCATTCTTAAACAGTTGGGGGTGATTACATGCATTTCTTTAGCCAATCGATTGAGCATGTTTGTCAATCGATTGAACATTTTCTGTGTCAATCGATTGAATTCTTTTTCAATCGATTGACATTTCTCACAGACGTAATGTCTGTTCTTTTCCCTCTCTCTCATTTTATTTCAAAAATCTGTGAGAGAGAGAGGGAGTAGGCGATTCCGAGGGAGTGAGAAGGAGACCCCTCCCATAACTTCCATCATCATCATCATCATCACCATCATCATCATCCTCATCTTCATCTCTCGGCCACACCATCTCCACCGCCTCTATTCCCGTGTGGACAAAGGGTGAGGAAAAGGGAGAGAGATTTGGGCATCATCATCATCATCATCATCATCATCATCATCAATCTCGTCATCAACCAATCTGGGGGCGAGTGTTTGCCGCGATTCCGATTGAGGTAACTCCCAAACCCACTCCCTTTTCTCATCATTTTTATCATTCAAAACGGCAGAGGGAGCACCTCATGGTCTTAAGACCATTAAATTAATGATAGGGGGACGTGAGACCTTGTTGTGGGAAGCCCCCTATGATCACTGATGTCAATCGATTGACATCAGGGTTCAATCGATTGGAACACAACTTCAATCGATTGACAACTTATGTCAATCGATTGACATAAAGAGAGATGCAGAACATCCATTTTGTTATCCTAACTCTCTGATTCCCTTATTTTTGCAGTTCCTATGGCTCCAAAGCCCAAGGACAGTGGGCCCTATCCGGAAAAGTCCACTTCCCTCGAGATCCCTGACCCACCGCTCGCCCACGGGTTCAGAAATGACAAGGAAAATACTTGGTTCACCAAGTATTTCAGAACCAGGGAAGTTATGGTCGAACGGCAATTTGAAAATCTCTGGAGCGACGATAAGCCACCATTTCATCTCACGCGTTTACGCGCCTTTCCGAGCTGGCTTCCCGTCCTCACTATTCAGAAGAAAGTTCATGCTTCCTAGATTCGGGCAGCCTGTGCGAGTATGGTTAAAGCCCCGAATGTTCCATACACCTATTTCTCTTGTGTCCAGGGACGTCAAATCGAGTTTAGTCCTGCTACAGTGGCCAGAGCATTGGGTATTACTGAGGTGCCAGATCACCTGTACCCTATCCATTCAGACCGGCCTTTCCCTTCATTTGATAAGGTGGCTACGGAGATTTCGGGTGGTAAAATCAAGAAATACTCAGGAATTCCAGTATTTGATGATCATGATTTGACTATGGACTATCACCTTCTCCACTTGGCCCTCTGCAGCTGTATCCTCCCCACGACTTATAAGTTAGATTTCGCCGGGTGGTACGCAAGAGTTCTATATGCTATTGGGACATGTATACCTATTTGCCTCGCTCGGCTCTTCATCGAGTTCTTCGTTGAGCCTACACGTCATCCCAGCAAGGCCCAGCACCTCAAAGGTGCATGGGTGATCCATAGAGTGTGCGAGGAGGCAGGGTTGGTGATACCAGCAGGAGAGTCGCTGCAGAAATCAAAAATTTGTGTTTTTGGTGACTCTGTTGCTAGACGGTCAGCAGCGCAATTTAAAAAATTGTCTAAGGGGAAAGGGAAGATGGGAGAGAGCAGTAAGAAAAAGAAAAGGAAGAAGGGAGATACAACGTCAGAGTCAGAGGATGAGGACCCAGGGACGCCTGAGGCAGAGGGTCAGGATACGGTTGTAGTTGAGGAGGAGGAGGATGAGGACTCAGGGACACCGCCCGCGGCTGAGGGTCAGTACGAGTTGAGGATGCGTGAACCACCTACAGCCTCTACATCTACCCCTCCATCTCTCCAGACCATTTACGACTTCTTGGTAGAGGAGCGAGCCGCGAGAGTACAGCTTCATGCGATGGTTAGAGAGCTCACGGCAGAGCAGTTATTATTAGCTACCCAGATATCGCGGCTAGGTGGTCAGATTGAGCAGATTTCAATGTTGCTTGGGATCGAGCAATCCTTGCGCTCATCTATGCCACCTCCCCCGACAGACCCAGCTTCTACGTCGGCTCAGCCTGAGGGAGTTATCTTGGAGACACCTACACCGCCACCACCTCCGGCTGCTGCTCCACCGCCAGCTGTGAGTGACCCAGCGGCTGTCGTCCAGACTGGGACAGCTGCTGAGGGTGACAGTGAGGTGATTGTTGATCCAGGTCATGACGATGCGCCTGTGCCATCTGGTGACCAGACTGCTGAGCCTTAGGAGGGAGTGTTGGAGAGCGAGAGAGTTTTTTGTTGTTTCTTATCCTGTGATCTCGCTTGTATTACTTTGTTGATTTGTGGACATTTTGGTACTTTTGTGGATATTTTTATTTTGGTTGGTTGGATAGTTGGGTTTCGCTTATATCTGTACTTGGACTTCATTGATTTTGGACATTATTATTACAGATAGTTCTTTTTGCTCATGGTTTATGCTTCTATTGTTGATATTATTATCCATATGCTCTTGATCTTGGTTGTTTGGGGAGATTGTTTTATTCAAACAGGTGAATTCTCAGAATTATGCTGAAATGATTAAATCAGGTGATATCTTCTTTTACTTGAAATACTTCCATTGGGGACAATGTAGATTTCAGTTGGGGGTAGGAAGTAGATATCCAACACCTGTGTTTTCTTGAATTTAATCGCACACCTGTTTTAATACTAGAACTTCCATGTTGTTCCTTTGTTTAAAAAAAAAAAAAAATACTGTTGTTAAATTTCTAACTATCAAAACCTCGGTTCTCCTAGCTAAATTATTGTGCAATGATGGATTCATGTCTTTCTTGTTATATTATGGACTTCGATTACATGTTACTTAGTCACTAATCTGGTTTAACGTCCATAGCATGAATATGTCCGGAAAACATTTTGCACGAGTTGATAATCACGAAAGAATCTTTGAATGAGAATGAAATACGATTGTCATGATTAAATGGATTAATAGTAAAACTTTTAACCCTAGTGAGTTTTGAGCCATTCTTTTATTCTGAGGGTTAATCGCAAAACTCGTGTTAATTCTTGAAATACACTTTTATCTCGTTGAGAGTCTCATTCTTGTTTCAATTGGCTGATGCGTCAGGAGAACGTTCAGGATCTACTAATTTAAAAACTCAAGAAATATTCGAGATAAGTTATTATGTTCAGAAGATGATTTAGGCCATCGTTTTCTCACCTCAACACCCGAGAAAGTCTAAATTCCCATCTACCTTTCACAAATCAATGCTTCTACTTACAATTACATATTTATAGTCAAGCATGTGAAGGTTTTGTGAGAATAATTAAAGGAGGAAGAGAAGAACTAAAAAAAAAAAGAAATCAGTGAAAAATGAAGAACTGAAAGAAACTGGAGGTTGGATAAATAGAATTGGCAAAGTGAAGATTGATATTATATGTCACATGCTTGAACCCATTCCACATTTCACCATCTTTAACCTCTCTTCATATTTCTGTCACAAGTCCTAAGGATTCTAGATTATATTAATAAATCTCGGGTATGAAATGAGTTTTCCACAGTAGATCGCTCCTGAAGTAATTGGCATTCCATCCATGAGACTCATTCACCTCAAAAATAAGCGTTCTTCAGTGTCTAGTATGTAAGCATGTTTGATTGCCTCTACATTTACTCATTTGAGCTTCATACTATGAGTGCATAAGCTTTACGCCAGTTTCAGAGTGATTTTTATTTTGAGCGTAAACCGTGTGAGAATTGAGTTGAAACTATGAAGTCTTAAACATGTCAATCTAAATAATTCTAAGATAAAGATTTCTATCGTAGTTGTTAACTCCCCACACACACAAGGATATATAAAGGCTGTGAATCTAGTTTAACTTGAATAGTTACTTTGTAACATGTTGTTTACTTCCATAGCATGATAAAGGAATTCATGTCTTTGTTAAGCAGAATTTTTAGCATAAAAGAGAAACTGAAGCTCTTTGATGAGTTTAGAAAATTTGACATTTGAATTTTGTGGGTTAATTCTCTGAAAACCCTCACGAGACATAACTCGTCCATTAGGGTAAACCTAAGGGTTCAAAGGCTTGTTGCAAACGCTAAATGCAACCGCGATTCCTGCGACAGTGAGTTAGGATTTCTCATTTGTTTTAGCTCAATAAAACTGTAACGTCAATTGTTTGGTCGTCTTAATTTGTGTTAATTCCGCTTCATTGCTAGAGACTAGCAAAGCGCTAGTTGGGGGTCGTGATGAGAGCTGATATTATCTTAATATTAGCTCGATAAAGAGTAAGAACCGACTGGATTTAACCCCATTTCTCTAGTATTACCTGCACTTGTGTTTTAATTCATTTCTTTACACAATGATGTATTTTTCGTGGTATGTTGTTGTGTTTAGCTCTTTGAATGCAGGTTCTGAAGTTAAAATGAATAACAAGTCGAAAGGGATAACTCAAGAAACAAATTGATGAAGTCTTGATACCAATCGATTGGCATAATATCAATCGATTGACATAATTTCATGGTCAATCGATTGGTGTTTTTATCAATCGATTGAACTTTTTATCAATCGATTGAGATATGTGTCAATCGATTGACTTAAACTGGAAATAGTCTGTGTTACTGGCGCAAGATTTCAGCAATCAGGACGACGACCAGCCGTTATGGAGTGAACCTGGACACCTTTAGCTCGTGATTTCAACATTATATATAGAGGAGAGTGAAGAGGGGAAGGGGTTAGCTCATTTTTGTTTTGTTTTATAGGATTTTCATGTTTTTCTGAAATTAAAACAAAGCTCAAGTTAGAGAATTTTTTGTATTTTGCGAATCAGTTGGAGTTCAGGTTCATTTACATTCTTGTTATGCTGTTTTTGTAGTTGTGAGATACTTTGGTTTGATTTGAATTTGATTTTTGTAAGTTCTTGTTTTTAAAGTTTAATCCATGCTTATTGGTTATAATTTCCTTCAAAATACTTCTGTTTATATTAGATTAAACATGTTTGAGTAGACTCTGGTTGGGAATAATGTGAAGAAACATTGTTCCCAGCCCTCTGCCATGATTCTGTGAAAGAGTCAATGTCAAACGATTGAATACAGAATTCAATCGATTGACATTAATTCCAAGTCAATCGATTGATATACTTGTGAATCGATTGAAAGTCATTTCTTATCAATCGATTGACATACTGTCAATCGATTGGTATGTTTATGACTTGGGTTTACTCCTTTTTGTATTCCAGTAACTTTTGTTTCAGAAACTAAGTCCAATTCGATCTTTCTAGTTCAAATTGCAATCTGATTTTGAAATAAGAGTTCTTTTGATTAATTAACTCAGTGAACACTCATAACAAACACATTAAATATTTCATACTCAATTTGTTAGTTATTGTTCATGGCTTTAATTAATTCTTTTTTTTTTATTTCAGTCCTTCATAAATAAGTTAGGTAAACAAACCACTAAGTATGCAAGATTTACATACTTAGTGTCTAGAATGCTTAACTTAATCATTTTTCGAAATAAGGAATACTCTAAGGACAAAACCCCAGCTGTTCGTTTTTGTTAAATCATGGTAGTGGCTGGTACTTTGTGGACTCACATATTCCCAACTCTTTTTCATATCACGGTTTTAAATTCTATCTAGTTAAGTTATTGCTTCACTTTATCTTGTTTCTTTTATTTAATCTATAGAACTGTTAGCAACCCCCATCTCAAAGAAATCATCTTTTATTTAATTTTAGGATTCAATCTAGAGTTTGCTGCCTTTATTTTCCGTCCTTTGGGATTCGACCCGGTCTTACCGGTTTTAACGCGACGCGACCGTCTACACTTGGACGTACTCTTCTGAGAACACATTTCAAGTCGTCATCATCATCATCATCACCATCATCATCATCCTCATCTTCATCTCTCGGCCACACCATCTCCACCGCCTCTATTCCCGTGTGGACAAAGGGTGAGGAAAAGGGAGAGAGATTTGGGCATCATCATCATCATCAACTACCTAACTCACGTTCGCAGGAATCGTGATTGCATTCAGTGAATGCAACAAGCCGTTAAACCCCTAGGTTCCCCTTAGTGGACGAGTGTTGTCTCGTGAGGGTTTATAGTGAATTTACCCACAAAATTCTCAATTTAAAGTTCAAAAAGACAGAGAAAAACTTTTAAACATTCTCGTCCATTCAACTGTTAACTTAGCTCTACAAAAAAAATATTAACCTTAAGCAAACCATGAAAGAAACCCACATACTCCTCATGTCACCAAGATAGATATAACATATGCATCACAATTATGTATCCGTGTGTGTGTGAAGTTAACAGCTATGCATCCAACCTTATTTAGAGTTGTTTTGGCTTAATAATGATCGCACGTGGTATGAAAGCTTTGATAAGAGTGAATTTCTAGATACTAAATGCTTTCATACTCGACTTCACAAAAGACGGACATTTAGAGTGTATAGTCTCATGAATAGGATGCTACTTACTAGAGGAGCGAACTACCGTGGATAACTCAACTTATACGTTCGTGTTCAAACTAGATCATTTAAGAATCATTAAGACTTTAGAATTTTGGGTTTTATTGTAGAAGATACAGATGATGGATGAAAAGATTGCGCGTCTTAGCATATGATGGTGATTATCATCTCATTTTATTCTTTTAACATCTCCAACAAAATTTTTTTTATTATTTTTTTTTTTGCATATTCTCCCTTCTTCTTTTTTTTTCTTTTTTTAACTTCCCACAACTACTCTCCACCAATCACAACTTTGACAGTTTTCTATTATTGGATGCGCAATGAGGTCATTTAGAGTCAAGGTGAAGGATTAGGAGTTTATATTCCATAATGGATCAGGCATTATTAAGTCGGTGTGGGGTTTTTGAAACAGAATGGTTTCTATAGGTAAAGGGATATGGATAGTGGTAGGAAATGGATGACGATGGCTTAAATCATTTTCGTAATTCTTTAGTTTTAGCATTACAGTGTTTATTGAGTTTTAGTTGGTAGATCTTGAACGTTCTCCTCTAATAAGCAGCAAACATTGAAAAACTAACTGAGGGTTAAATAGTTTCTACTTAAAGACAATTCAAAGTTTATGTGAAAATTCCCTCAGAAATAAAGATTGGATCAAAAACTCACTAAAGGTTAAATAGTTTCTACTACTTGTTCTTTTAGCACAATAGTCGTATTAATTCATTTTTAGGTTTTCAACAAAGCTGCCAACTAGTGCAATTGGATGTTGGATACATGAAAGGTCAACAAATGCAATCATTCTAGTGGAACTAGAAAATGCGTGAACTTAATCCATAAAAGGATGAGATTAACATGAATGTATCATTACTTGATAACAGCTAAATAAAAGTGAATATTGAAAGTTGTTCTACCAATAAAGTTCAGAAATTTATTTATTTTTTTTTTATTAAATCGAGATTATATGATATGTGCAATAAAGTTATCCAGATTGCTAAATATACACATGTGCAGGTGATGATTATCTATCTACATCCCACCCCTAACTAAAAATTGCGATGTCCTCAGAAGTTGATTTTCAAAATAAATAGAGAGATATCACCTGATACAGCAAATCAATAACCGCAAGCATAGTAATCTGTAAAGAAGACATACAAACTCCAAGCAGTCAAGATGAATAAAAAGTAAATATGAAGTGAAAGAACAAGAGATACATACATAATAAAAAAAAATTGATCACTGGAATGATAAAACAATAAAATCCAAGCAGTGATCGAAATATCCAATCATAATCTCACATACGCTAAAAAGAGACAGAAATAAATGAAACAAAACAAAGTGCAGTAAAGAAAAGAATACAATAACAAAATGTGAACACTCTTTAGTGTTTTAGGTGCAGGAATAGCTGGGTTCATCTAGCTGGATGTGCTCAGCTTCTGGTAGGAAGTTCTCCAAGAATGGTTTTAACCTTTGGCCGTTAAACTTGAAACAATCATCGTTCTTGGAATTTATGAGCTCAACGGCCCCATGTGGAAAAACAGATTTAACAATGAATGGTCCTGTCCACCGGGATCGGAGATTACCTGGAAAAATGTGGAGGCGAGAGTCGTACGCAAGACTTTCTGCCCCGGCTCGAATGATTTTTGAAAGATTGTTCTATCGTGGCGAGTCTTCAACCTTTCTTTGTGTAATTTAGCATTGTCGTATGCATCTCGACGTATTTCTTCCAGTTCAGCTAACTAGAGTTTCCGGAGATGACCTCCCTCTTTAATGTCAAAGTTCAATGAGCGTGTTGCCCAATATGCTCTGTGCTCAATTTCAACAGGGAGGTGACATGCTTTTCCGTACACTAGCCTGTATGGGGACATCCCCAGGTTTGTCTTATAAGCGGTGCGGTACGCCCATAGAGCATCGATCAGTTTATATGCCCAGTCATTTCTGTTGAAACTAATCATCTTTTCTAGAATATGCTTGATTTCTCGGTTAGCCAACTCTGCCTGCCCGTTAGTGTATGGGTGGTAGGCGAGAGCGTTCTTATGATTGACCCCATATTTCTTGAGGAGTGACTCCAAAGGTCTGTTGCAAAAATGCTTGCCTTGGTCACTTATTAGTGCCTTTGGGATTCCGAAACGCGACAGAATGTATTCCTTAAGAAAGGACATAACCGTTTTGTGGTCATTGCGTCTTGTCGGTATCGCTTCTACCCATTTCGATACATACTCTACAGCTAGGAGTATGTATTCATAGTTGTTTGATTTCAGAAACGGTCCCATGAAGTCTATTCCCCAACCATCGAATATTTCAATTGTGATAATGGGAGTTAAGGGCATAGAGTTCCTTTTTGAAATTGTACCTAGCTTTTGACAGCGTTGGCACAATTTACAAAAAGAATAGGCATCCTTAAACACGGTGGGCCAGTAGAAACCACTGTGTAGGACTTTTTGTGCGGTCTTTTGCGAAGCGAAGTTACCTCCGCAAGCTTCAAAGTCGCAAGATGCCAAAATCACGGTTATATCCTCATTTGGGACGCAACGTCTAATGGCCTAATCAGCACAATACTTGAATAAGTACGAGTCATCGAAAAAGAAGTGACGTGCGAACGTGAGGAACCGTTTCCTATCTTGATTTGACCAATGACTAGGGGTCTCTCCCGTAACAAGATAATTTACTATATCTGCATACCAAGGCAAATTGGAAACAGTCATCAATTGCTCATCTGAGAATTCATCTTTAATTGGTACGGGTTTAGTGTTGTCAGTGAACATTAACTGAGACAAATGGTCAACAACCACATTCTCTACTCCCTTTTTATCCTTGATTGTGATATCGAATTCTTGGAGTAGGAGTAACCAACGGATAAGCCTTTGCTTCACGTCCTTCTTAGATAACAAGTACTTGAGGGCCGAGTGGTCTGTAAAACAGACGATTGGGGACCCTACCAAATATGACCTGAATTTATCTAGAGCAAAAACTATTGCTAGTAACTTCTTTTCGATAGTTGGATAGTTCATTTCTTTGTTAAGTGTTCGACTGGCATAGTAGATTACATAAGGCTTATTATCCTTCCTCTATCCTAGGACTGCACCAATGGCATAGTCGCTTGCATCACACATTAGTTCGAATGGCAAACTCCAGTCGGGTGCCTGTATTATCAGTGTGGAGGTAAGGTGTTCCTTTAGTGCGTCAAAAGATGTTTGACAGTTGTCTGACCACTCGAAAGGTGCGTCTTTGACTAAGAGTTGACACATTGGTCGGGAAATCGCACCAAAATTTTGGATAAAGCGACGATAAAATCCCGTGTGTCCCAGAAAAGAGGGGATGTCTTTAACTGTACGGGGGACAGGTAGGTTCGAGATTATATCAATTTTTGCTTTATCAACTTGGATACCTTTATCAGAAATAATGTGGCCGAGGACAATTCCCTTGGTCACCATGAAGTGACACTTTTCCTAGTTTAGTACTAGGTGTTTGTCCTCGCATCTTGCTAACACTTTTCCAAGGTTTTCCAGACAGTTGTCGAAACTATGGCCAAACACTGAGAAGTCTTCTATGAAAACCTCGAGTATTTGTTTGGCCATATCACTAAATATGCTCAACATGCACTGCTGTAAGGTAGCAGGTGCATTGCATAAGCCGAAGGGCATATGACGGTAAGCGAATGTACCGAACGGATACGTGAAAGTCATTTTCTCCTGATCTTCAGGAGTGATTTTGATTTGGTTATAGCCACTATATCCATCCAAAAAGCAATAATATTTATGACCCGCCACTCGTTCTAGCATTTGATCCATAAATGGTAATGGAAAGTGGTCTTTCCGGGTCACAGTATTCAATTTTCGGTAATCAATACACATCCACCATACGGTGGGGACGCGTGTTGGTACCAATTCGTCATCTTCATTAGGAATGACCGTTATGCCTGCCTTCTTTGGCACTACTTGGGTTGGACTAACCCAAGGGCTATCAGATATAGGATATATGATCCCAACATCAAATAGTTTTAAAACTTCCTTTTTGACGACTTCTTGCATGTTGGGATTCAGACGCCTTTGTCGTGAAGGTTTAGCGTCTTCCTCCAAGTATATTTTATGGGTGCAAACAGACGGGCTTATGCCTTTGAGGTCGGCAATAGTCCATCCTAATGCTCCCTTATGTTGTTTCAATATTTGGATTAACTTATCCTTTTGTTCAGGCTTTAATGTAGATGAAATTATGACAGGATAAGTCTTTTCGGTCCCTAGGTAAGCGTATTTGAGCTCGTTTGGAAGCTCCTTTAACTCCAAATCGGGGAACTATAAATTAGAGGGCATGACTAATTTCATTTTTGGAGGTAGTGGTTCATATGGTGTTACCCACATGCATTTAGCTCTATCCTCCTCTTTCATTTCCATCATAAGGCAAGTGTGATTTAAAGCAGCATCCAATGGGGTAGAATCATTAGGTTGATAGATAGCGTCGAATTGTGACACAACTACCTCCAAGGGATCTTTGTAATCTACAAAATCAGCCTCATCTTCAATGACCGTTTCGATGTAATTGATTTCTTCCTCATCCTCGTATTCTTCAGGTCGGGGATTTGAAAAAATCTTGACATTTAGAGTCATGTTCCCAAATACGATGGTCATTATACCACTTCTTATTTTTATTGTGGCATCTATTGTATTAAGGAATGGACGTCCAAAAATCATCGGGATTTGTGAACATGGATTAAACACAGGTTCAGTGTCCAAAATTACAAAATCGACCAGGAAGACAAAGGAGTCTATTTGTACGAGAACGTCCTCCAGTATTCCTCTAGGATATTTGACTGACCTATCTGCCAATTGTAGTGCAACTCGGGTAGGTTTGAGTTCACCCAACCCTAGTTGTTTGTAAACTGAGTATGACAGCAGGTTTACGCTTGTTCCTAGATCAAGGAGTGCATTGTCTATCCTTTGATTTCCAATCTGGCATGAGACAGTTAGAGTACCAGGGTCTTTGAGTTTCAGAGGCAATTCATTTTGGATGATTGCGCTTGCTTGGCAAGTGACATACGCGTGTTTCTTCACACTTTGCCTCCTTTTGACCGTGTATAAGTCTTTAAGGTACTTAGCGTAGGCCGGCACTTGTTTGATTGCATCAAGGAATGGAAGATTTATTTTAACTTGTTTAAACAACTCCAAGAACTCCTGATTCTTTGCCTCATTTTTGGGTTTCTTAAACCTTTGAGGGTAAGGCGCAGGGAAAGGGCATTTAGATAATTCGTCTTTAACTAGTTCCTTTCCGGGCCTTCTCTCAACTTCTTCTGCTTCTTTAGGAGCTTCATCTTTTGCATCTAATGATTTGTTATAATTGGATTGCTCCTCTTCTTGAGTAGACGATTTGTTTTTAGTTACCACTTCGTCCTCTTCATACTCCTCGAGAGTAGAACGAGGCATGTTTTGCCCTATAACCTTGCCGCTTCTCAGAGTAGTCACAGCTTTAGCATGCTCTTGATTATTGGGACCATTGTTGAATCCCTTCGGGTTTTGAAGTGGTTGGGCAGGAAATGTTCCACTCAATCCCTTTTGTCGTACATCCATTCTTTCTAATGTTGCGGACATTTTACTCATCATCTAAATTAATTGTTGTGTTAAATTTGCATTAGAGAATGGATCATCCTCTTGCACCTTTTTATGAGGTGGCACGTATATATTTGATTGATGGCTGTTAGAGGATTGAGCTTGGTTGTAGTTATTTGATCTATTTTGATTGAATGGCTGGGACTGCCTACTGTATTGCCCTTGATATTGGTTATTGTTATTATAAGGCTGTTGTTGATAGTATTGATTTTGGGTTCCAGCATCATTGTTCTAATCAAACCCGGGGTAATTCCATCTACTATTATTATTCAGAAAATTGTTGTTATTATTTTGTGAGTTATGATTGTGATAGGAATTCCCCGCCCCCCTATACCCTTGCATGGCATTAATTTCCATGGGGGCTTGCTCTTGAAAGTACGGCACATTGGGACAGTATTGAGTGGTATGTCCCAACATGTTGCATGTGCCGCACGATTCCTCAGGTAAAGCCTGCCTAGAACTTTCTCCTTTCATCATCCCTAACTCCTCTACTTTCTTAACTAGTTCTTCATATTTGTTCATCAGATGATCCTCACTTTTTAATTAGTACAGACTTTTCTCCTCTGCACAGGATATCTGTGAGCGTGAGAGATCTTCAGTATTCAACCATTCATGAGCATATTCGGCTAGCCACTCGAAGTGAGCTTCAGCCTCTTCAGTGTTTTTGCGAAGAAATGGACCTGAGCTCATGGTTTCGACCAACTTTTTAGTTTCACCATTTAACCCTTCGTAAAAGTAGCTTATGGTTCACCATTTCCCGTACCTGTGATGTGGGCATGAGAGAAGCAAATCCTTGAAATGCTCCCAAGTTTGGGTGAAGGTTTCATGGCTCTTTTGTTTATAAGAGTTTATTTGTCGTATAAGCTCGGTGGTTATGCGAGGTGGAAAGAATTTCTGTAAGAATGCAGTGTTCAGCGCATGCCAGGTGTAGATTGAATTCAGCTTTAAGGTGAGTAGCCACACTTTTGCTTAATCCTTCAAGGTGAAGGGAAATGGCATTAGGCGTGTCACATCTACGGGACAATTTTGTGAGAATGTTTTGCAAACATCCTCAAAGTCCTTAACATGTAGATATGCCTTCTCGCTCTCCATTCCATGGAAGGTTGGAAGGAGTTGAATCATTCCATTGCGAAATTGAAATTCGCCTGCATGGGGTAGAATGAGAATACAAGAAGGTGTAGGTGCGTGTTCGATTGTGATTGGATCGCACAAAGGACGAAGTGAATCATCAATTGGTACAACCACATTCTCACCGTTTTCAATTTGATTATCGGCCATTGAATCAGTAGGTGTGGCTACGAGATTAATAGAATCAGAGGAATCGGCTAAATAGAATGGATTTTCAAAAATTCCTTCAATAGAATTATCGGACATGAAAGGGAAAGATTCCTAAGGAGATTTTAATCTAAAAAAAACTAAAAGAAAAAGAAATCAGAAATAGATAAAGGTAGATTGAGGTAATCTAAGTATTAAATCGTCGCCTTCCCCGACTACGGCGCCAAAAACTTGGCACGTATAAAAAGTTGTGTGCGCTTATGTGCTATACCCAAGTGTAGGTAGACGTGCAAGTAGTAATCTGGTAAAACAAGGTCGATCCCACAGGGAAGGTGTTAAACTAAAAACTTAGATTAAACTCTAAAGGAAAAAGGAAAATTCAAGATTTAAAACAAGGTGTAGAGCACGAAGTTCTACAGACTATAACTACTAGAGCAATTAAAGTAAACTAATGATTAACTAATTAACTAAAGCGATGTTTTAAAAGCGGTTTTCTTTATATAAAGGGAGTGCTGGGATCACACAAATTCGCAGCGATCATGCCATCTACCATGCAGTTACATTTAAGCTCTAAGGAGTGTGTCTATCAACAGTATTTCATATTTTCTAAAGATAGAGAATCAATAGTCTGTTCATAGCCAGGACTACATCGTCACATTTGTTTCCAACATACATGAAGGTGGTTTAAAACAATAGTTAAGTCTCGTATTCTGAATGGTGTTAGCATTCAAAATGGTTTGCAAAAGTTATTGAAGAAAAATGCCTTAAGACTTTAAGTAATGAAACTGTTTTGACAAACTGAGCATTTGGGGACAGTTTGATAACAAATCTCAAAAGCAGAAAGTCTTGGAATACTGTAAAAAGACTTCTCAAGAATCTGAAGGTTCGATCGATCGACGTGCTTTCGATCGATCGAATATCATCATCTCTCAAGCGATCGATATGGCTTCAATCGCTTGACTACGTGTTTGCTTCGATCGATCGAACTACTTCGATCGATTGAGTGCAAGTTTTATACTGCTGCATGGCAGAGGCTGGAGATCACTGTTTCACCGTGATCTCCTAACCTGGGTGTAGGAAAAACCGGTTTAAAAATTATTTTAAACACGCAACGGAAAAGATTTAGTTATAATAACTGATTGGTATCCCAGGATCTACTACTCACTAATTCTATAGATGCGCACAAGAGGGAACAAGATTATACCTTGGTGTCTTGAACCCAATTCTGATATCTTCAACCTTGGTGATGAAGCAATGTCCACTAGGTTGTCTTCACCCTCATGTCTCCTGTGGATGCCTGCCGGAAAGACTAGATATGGTGGGATCTCTAATATAGAGGATAGGAAGGTTTAGGAAGACTAAAATAGTTTCTGTAGTGTCTGGTTAATAAAAACCACGAACTCCTTTTCCAGAACGCAGCTGCCCTATTTATAGATTTCCAGAACCGACCTAGACTTCGAGCGATCGAAGATTTTCGATCGATCGAACCATTCTCGATCGATCGAGACTGCCAAGACTTCAATTGATCGAACATACTTCAATCGATCGAACTTGTCTTGATAACTTCCTCATGTGTCTTTCCAAGTATCCTGGAGGAGCTAAGAGTGGGACCTCCTAGGCTCTTTATTGTTGGCTCAGACCAGTTTGTTAATTACCGTGACCAAACTCTTTGATCAGCAAACTAACTAACTGATCAGTTAACGTTTACTCCACTATATAACGATAACTGAACTCCAACGCAAAAGAACATATCCGAAGCGATAACTAGACTTGTATGTTGTACTAATGTCCCTCTACCTTCAGCATTCGTAATCATATTCAGTTAGTCGGATAACTATTACTGTCAACCTGAATCATGATTACTTCTTGTATTCCTTGAGTCCCATTCACCTCTCATGATTACCAAACATGTTGATAACTCTTATCAACAAGACTGCAGTACTCAGTAATCGACTTGGTGACATTCTCAAGGGAATGCTTACT
This sequence comes from Hydrangea macrophylla, assembly GCA_033977485.1. Taxonomy (NCBI): domain Eukaryota; kingdom Viridiplantae; phylum Streptophyta; class Magnoliopsida; order Cornales; family Hydrangeaceae; genus Hydrangea; species Hydrangea macrophylla. Next base: position 75,962,480 of record CM066984.1, on the reverse strand, counting down.
CTGAAACAGAGGGTAGATTCTGTCTTGACAATATATGTTCACAACCCTATGAATATGACATACCCAAGATACCCAGATGTTGATCTTCTATAGACCTCACTGATTGGTAAGTCAAAGCAGCCATATCCACAGTCTGTGTTCATAATCGTCTCAAGATTAAGAACACGTACCTTATACAAGTTATGAGTTCCTATCGACTGATTGACAGTCTTGAGTGTCAATAGGAAAGCTCAGGTCCGTCAATGCACTATATGCACTAGCATGTTAACTAAGAGTTAAACTCTAGTGATTGAGATTAATCACTCCAGCCAATGGTAGTTAATCATGCTACAGTGTAAACCTGATGAGATATCCAGTCTCATTATCCACTGTGACACATTCTAAGTAACAAAGAATAGTAATTCGTATCTCACTTGTATGTATCTCATACATACACGAATTACTTACTATGATACTTAAGGATAACAATCATCTCATGAAAGAAACATACATAACTAAATGTAAAGCTGATATCCATATATTAAAATGTCAATGTCTCATATATAAAGTAAAGGTTTGAGGGCACAAACCCAACAAACTCCCACTTGCACTCATAACCATTCAGAACTACATCTAAGACTTAGACTATCTAGATGATGATCAAAGACCTTCTGTGGCAAGGCCTTTGTAAACGGATCAGCAAGATTGTCAGCGGTGGCAATCTTGGTGACAGTCACATCTCCACGTTGAACAATATCTCGGATAGGATGATATTTCCACTCTACGTACTTTCCCTTCCCGTGGTTCCTTGGCTCCTTGAACTGAGCCACTGCCCCACTATTATCACAGTAAAGCGTAATAGGTGACAATGATGCTGGTACCACCTCGAGCTCCATAAGGAACTTCTTGAGCCAAACAGCTTCCTTTGCGGCTTCACAAGCAGCCACATACTCAGCTTCTGTAGTTGAGTCTGCAATGCATTTCTGCTTAATGCTCCTCCAACTAACAGCACTACCACCCAAGGTAAAGAGATGTCCGGATGTAGACTTCCTAGAATCTTTATCTGACATAAAGTCTGAGTCAGTATATCCTACTGGAATTAACTCACTACCGCCGTACATAAGCATGTAATCTTTAGTCCTTCTCAAGTACTTAAGAATGTGCTTAACGGTTCTCCACTTCAGCCCTAAACTCTTTGAACTTTTCAAAGGCTTCAGACTTGTGCTGCATTAGGTACACATATCCATACCTTGAGTGGTCATCGGTAAATGTTATGAAATACTCATAACCACCCCTTGCTCTAATATTTATTAGTCCACACACATCAGTATGAACTAATTCCAACAATGCATTGGTTCTATTGCCCTTTGCGGGAAAGGGCCTTTTGGTCATCTTACCCTCTAAACAAGACTCACAGACTTCCATTGGTTCGAGAACCAAATCGCCTAAGATCCATTCTTTGACTAGTCTGCCTATCCTATTTAGATTGATATGGCCAAGCCTCATATGCCAAAGCCTTGTTGGATTAGTGGAAGGTTCTTTTCTTTTAGATGGTATAGTTACCATTGAGTTATTAAGTTCCAAGTAAGAATCTTTAGAAATATTGGGAGTGATCACATACAAACCATTTGATTTAACACCAGAACATATAAAAGAACTATTTCTTTTAATAACAACTTCAGTTCCAAAATGAAAAGAATAACCATTATTCGATAAATTAAAAACTGAAATTAAATTACGTCTCATTGAAGCGACGTAAAGTACATCTGATAAAATCAAAACTTTATTGTCTAGAAATTCTAAAACTATGACTCTTATAGCAACCGCAGAAACAGTTGCACTAGAACCTAGAGTAAGTATGATTTCCCCATCACTGCACCTCCTGGTTGATCTGAACCCCTACAATGAATTACAGATATGGTTAGTCGCACCAGAATCAATGCACCAAGTGTTTGAAGCATCCGTAATAAAACTTATTTCAATCACATGTGATTCAATCATACCTTGAACTCTTGTAGCTAAGAATTCTGGACAGTTCCTCTTCCAGTGGCCCTTCTCACCGCATTGGAAACACTTTCCTTTGCCTTGGCCACCTACCTTCCCTTTGCCCTTACCTTTTCCCTTAGATTTTGCAATCTTAGGGACCGGTCCAACACTTGGACCACCAGTGCCAGCCTTCTTCTTCCCTTTCTTTCCTTTCGGTGTAGATCGGGAAGAGGAAGCACTTTTCTCAACTTTCAAGACGTTGACCCCAGGTTTGATCACCCCTTTCGCTGCCAAAAGAGAAATCATCAATTCGCTCATTGAAAAATTCATTTGATTCATATTATAGTTAAGTTTAAATTGAGCGAATGAAGGCGACAGCGAATTGAGGATCATATCAACTTGGGTCTGTGCATCGATGTTGGCACCTAGGGTTTCCAGCTCGTTTAATTAACCAATCATTTTTAAAACATGTTCCTTGACTGGAGTCCCTTCCGACATCTTTGCACTCATTATCTTTTGCATGGCTACCTGTCTAGCAGGCCTGCCATACTCCCCGAACATCTTTTTCAGGGACGTGATAATGTCACTGGCAGAATCATTCGATTGGAATTGGTGTTGCAACACACCAGCCATTGAGGCCAGAATATAGCAACGAGCCATTTCATTCGACTTCTTCCATTTGTCGAACTCGCGTCTGGCAGTTGCCGAAGCATTTGTCGCGGGTTCTTCGGGGCATGGTGTGGTGAGGACATATATGTGATCCTCCACAGTTAATACAATGTAAAGGTTTCATTTCCATTCAGTGTAGTTATTTCCAGTTAACTTGTTTTGAGTGAGTATGGTGGCAAGTGGACTAAATGTAGATCCAGACATTATGATTTACTGTAAAAATCAAAAGACAAAATAAATATGAATATCAGATTTGACAGTTTGAAATAAAAGAATCCTTAAAACTCTTATTTTAAAACAAAGTCGCCGGAATATCGAAATGAAAGAATAAAGCCTCCGTGTGGTGGTCAATGTTCGATCTTTCGATTAATCATGACTTGTCCGCTATGCAACTCTTGCAAAATAAGTTATGACTCCCGATCCCTTTTGATCTCTAAGTTTCTGAATAATGCCCCGTGTAGGATCCCTTATCCATAGCTTAGCTAGTGTGTACCATTAACTAGGATCCAATCACAACCGTCTCAAGTAGCGCCTCCGTATGGTGGTCACACTCTAACACGTCTGATTGATCCTATCAAAAGAAGTTCACATCTAGTAACCAATGAGTAATGCACCCTCCGTATAGAATGATCACCCCTGGCGAGGTGACACAGAATGCTCCACTCATCTTACAGTGAACCTTTAATGGAAGATCGTGGGTGTTTAATAAGACCCTCTCCCACTAGATTTAGTAAATAAGGATTTTGCTTTTGAAAAATGTTTCCACACATTACCCATAAACATCCAATGTTCACTAATGCGTTGAAATGGTTTTTTTTTTTTTTTAATTTTATTTTAGAAAACTTGTTTTACGTGCATGAAAGTAGTAACAATATATAATTAAATGCCAATCACAAACCAAGCATATAAAACCAAAAAAATAAAATTGAAAATAAAGACATCCAAACGATGCCTCTATCTCCCACGGCTCTATCTCCATAGAACCTCCTTTTGGTTTGATCGCCTCCAGCTCCATCTTCATGGACAACGGCTCCTTGCTCCATCTTCATGGATTTTTTAATTCTATTACATTTGTCCTATGCTTCTTTCGAAGCTTACAATTTATCTAGAAATAGAAATAGCAACAACAAAATAAAAGGCTAGGGAAACCGGTGCGACTTTCCTTTTCGTAGGATTGAAGTCGCAGCGCCCTTTACATATGCCTTAGTACCAAACCAAACTTAAATTACAACATGCACCAATCTCAAACAATTTAAATACAAAATTTAAAAGGCTTGGTGCCATGGGAGATAGTGACTAAACTAGCTGCAAAAGGGTTAGTCGAACACACATCCATGCATATATAACAATTGGAACCGCTAATTGATTCACACAGTACATAAACTCTTTACATACTGAATTAGAACTTAAATCAGCATCTTACTTCTCTGTCACAGTTCGATCGATCGAAGACCGTTCGATCGCTCGAACCTTCGATCAATTGAACACTGTTCAATCGCTTGAACATTCTATTTCACATAATGATTTGAAAAATTTGCAGAATATTTTAAAATTAAAGTTTTGAATTTCAAAATTCTTTAAAACTGTGAAATAGAGAACCTGACAAAGAGTCTGTCTTGATCGATCTAACGACATTCGATCGATCGAACACCAGAAGGTTTCGATCGATCAAAAACTGTTCGATCGCTTGAGTACAGAGAATGTTCGATCGATCGAAAGATGATCGATCGATCAAACCCGCTTTGCATCCTATGTAATCACAGATTTGTACTCTGCTGCGATAACACTGTAGAAACAGATCTGTGATGATGCAGTTTCGAAAACAGTTCTAAAATCAATATGCAAGTCAAAATAGTGTTCCAAAAATGCATCTATAGATCCAAACGAGCGTGGCTCCGATACCAATTGTAGGAAAACTGGTTTAAAAATTATTTTAAACACGCAGCAGAAAAGATTCAGTTATGATAACTGATTGGTATCCCAGGATCTACTACTCACTAATTCTATAGATGCGCACAAGAGGGAACAAGATTATACCTTGGTGTCTTGAACCCAATTCTGATATCTTCAACCTTGGTGATGCAGCAACGTCCACTAGGTTGTCTTCACCCTTATGTCTCGTGTGGATGCCTGCTGAAAAGACTAGAGATGGTGAGATCTCTAATATAGAGGATAGGAAGGTTTAGGAAGACTAAACAGTTTCTGCAGAGTCTGGTTAATAAAAACGACGAACTCTTTTTCCAGAACGCAGCTGCCCTAATTATAGATTTCCAGAACCGACCTAGACTTCGAGCGATCAAAGATCTTCGATCGATCGAACCATTCTCGATCGATCGAGACTGCCAAGACTTCAATCGATCGAACATACTTCAATCGATCGAACTTGTCTTGACAACTTCCTCATGTGTCTTTCCAAGTATCCTGGAGGAGCTAAGAGTGGGACCTCCTAGGCTCTTTATTGTTGGCTCAGACCAGTTTGTTAATTACCGTGACCAAACTCTTTGATCAGCAAACTAACTAACTGATCAGTTAACGTTTACTCCACTATATAACGATAACTGAACTCCAACGCAAAAGAACATATCCGAAGCGATAACTAGACTTGTATGTTGTACTAATGTCCCTCTACCTTCATCATTCGTAATCATATTCAGTTAGTCGGATAACTATTACTGTCAACCTGAATCATGATTACTTCTTGTATTCCTTGAGTCCCATTCACCTCTCATGATTACCAAACATGTTGATAACTCTTATCAACAAGACTGCAGTACTCAGTAATCGACTTGGTGACATTCTCAAGGGAATGCTTACTCTGAAACAGAGGGTAGATTCTGTCTTGACAATATATGTTCACAACCCTATGAATATGACATACCCAAGATACCCAGGTGTTGATCTTCTATAGACCTCACTGATTGGTAAGTCAAAGCAGCCATATCCACAGTCTGTGTTCATAATCGTCTCAAGATTAAGAACACGTACCTTATACAAGTTATGAGTTCCTATCGACTGATTGACAGTCTTGAGTGTCAATAGGAAAGCTCAGGTCCGTCAATGCACTATAAGCACTAGCATGTTAACTACGAGTTAAACTCTAGTGATTGAGATTAATCACTCCATCCAATGGTAGTTAATCATGCTACAGTGTAAACCTGATGAGATATTCAGTCTCATCATCCACTGTGACACATTCTAAGTAACAAAGAATAGTAATTCGTATCTCACTTGTATGTATCTCATACATATACGAATTACTTACTATGATACTTAAGGATAACAATCATCTCATGAAAGAAACATACATAACTAAATGTAAAGCTGATAGCCATATATTAAAATGTCAATGTCTCATATATAAAGTAATGGTTTGAGGGCACAAACCCAACACTGGGGACTACTCAGACATGGTCTGGAGTGTGATAAATTCGTTTTTAACGTGAACGTTCATTAAAGGCATGTTTGGTTGTGATTTTAGCATGAAATCTATGAAAACCAAGTGATTTAAAACTACTACTACGATAACTATCAATTCTAATAGATTAAACTACGATTTTAAGTGACTAGAATGTGAATAAACTGAGATTGCAGAACCTGGAATAGAAGAACTTATATTAAACTATAGAAATCAATCCCAAAAGCTATATCCAAAGCTTCAAACCTACAAAAATCAAGAATAAACTCTCCTCTCTCTATGTAAACTGATAAAAACTGAAGTGGGCGTCCCTTTGGACGTGAACAAAATGAGTATTTATACATAAACCTAAAGCTAGGGTTAAAAACTCTGTCTCTGTTGCGCGCGCGTAAGTTCTGATAAAAGCCATGTTCGATCGATCGAACATCACTCGATCGATTAAACTTCTGGTACCTTTGAGCGCTTTAACTCTCTTTGATCAATTGAACTCTCGATCGCTTGAGGGATATTCGATCGCTTGAGCCTCACTTTTCATGTTTGAATTGTCTTCCTTAAAATCAAGCATCCCTTTTATCCTGCTTATTCATTTCTGCACACAACAAATAGTGATCTGCACAAATTATAGCTAAAACAATACAACTTATCATAGATTAATCATATTATGTAAAAGTTGGCATTGTAATCCAAATTGTAGATTTGTAAGGGAGTTATAGACTTAATCAGTGTATTTCTTTATTTTAGCTCGGTTGTATTTTACAAATACCCCCGCTTGTCAAACGGCTTGTTGCATTCACTAAATCCAACCGCGATTCCTACGAAAGTAAGGTAGGTAGTATCTCTTTCTTTTTAAATTAATTTGCTTTAGTTTATTTTATTTTATTTTCTTTTAGTCATTGTAGTTATAGCTTAGCTTGTTTTATTTTTGCTTTATCGCTAGGGACTAGCAATAAGCTAGTTGGGGGTTATGACAAGCGGGGGTATTTTTAAAATACAACCGTGCTAAAATAGAGAAATACATTGATTTAGTTTACAATTCCATGCTTTATCTGCAATTCATATTACAATGCTAGTTTATACACAATATGACTAATTTATGATAAGTTGTGTTGTATTAGCTATTATTTGTGTAGATTACTGCTTTGCTGTGTGAAGAAAGGAATAATAGGATAAAGGGAATTCTGGACTATAAGAAAGAGAATTCAAAGCTGAAGTATGAAGCTCAAGCGATCGAAGAGGTTCAAGCGATCGAGACTTCGATCGATTGACGACAGTTCGAGCGCTCGAGAAATCCAGAAGTTCAATCGATCAAGTGATGTTCGATCGATCGAACATGCCTTTTATCAGAACTTACACATATGCAGTAGAAACACGGGTTGTAACCCAAGATCTTAGGTTGTCTATATATATCAGTTTGTAAGACGTCCATAAGGACGCCCACTTTGTTTTCAACAGTTTATAGAGAGATAGAGAGAGTTGTTCTTGGATTTTGTAGGTTTTCTTAAGGATTATTGTTATTTTGGCTTGGATTCTTAGTGTGTAATCAAAGTTCTCCGTTCCAGGTTTTTTTATATATTGTTTAATTTACATTTTGCTAATAGTTCTCGTAGTATAATCTGTTAAAATCATAGTCTTGCATGCTAGCATATTGTTAAACCATAGTTTTTATAGTTTTCATGTAGAAATCACAACCAAACGCAACCTTAATGAACTCATACGTTAAAAACAGATCTGTGACATTCCAGACCATGTTTGAGTAGTCCTAGGGTTGGGAGATCATGATGAAATAGTGATCTCCAGCCTCTGCCATGCAGCAGTTTAAAACCTGTGTTCGATAGATCGAAGTTAGTTTGATCAATCGGACAAGAGATAGAGTCAAGCGATCGAAGACATTTCGATCGATTGAGAGATGACGATGTTCGATCGATTGAAAGCGCATCGATCGATCGAAACTTCTGATTCTTGAGAACATCCTATGCAGTATTCCTAGATTTTTTGCTTTAGAGATTCATTATCAAACTGTCCGCAAATGCTCAGTTTGTCAAAACATTTTCTGAACTTTAAGCCTTAAGGCATTTTTCTTCGATATCTTTTGCAAACCACCCCCAATGCTAAAACCACTGTAGGTGCGAGTCTTAACTATTGATTTAAACCACCTTCGCATGTTTCAAATTAACTATGATGATATAGTCCCGTTCATGAAAGGGCTATGGATTCTTTATTTTAAGAGAAATACAGAATACTGTAGCAGATGTACTCCATTGAGCTTTAATGTAACTGTATTGTAGATGGTTAGGTCACTACAGATTCGTGTGATCCCAATGTTCCCCTTTTATTAAGAAACACCATTTTTAAATATCGCTTTAGTTAACCAGTTGATCGTTAGTTTAATTTAATTGCTTTATTTCTAGTAGTAGTTAATTATAGAACTCCGTGTTCTACACCTTGCTTAAATCTTGAATTTTCATTTTCTTTTAGAGTTTAATCTAAGTAATTAGTTCTCAACCTTCCTTGTGGGATTGACCTGGTCTTAACCAGAATACTACTTGCACGATTACCTACACTTGGGTATAGCACACAAGTGCACACAAAATAATATCTGTGTCAACGTCGTTCATTGTACAGAAGACCTTGTTGATCGCCTATATGCTAGGCCGAAGTCAGAGATACTCAACTTCTTGGGCCAAAAATAGTACGAGAAACTAGCAAGAAGATTCAAGTCGTACGCAAGAAGATGAAGACGACTCAGACCAAGCACAAGAGTTATGCCGACAAACGATGCAAGGATTTGGAGTTTACGGTAGGAGATCATGTACTACTCAAGGTCTCACCTATTTGAGGCATCGTTCATTTTGGTTAGAAGAGAGGCAAACTATCGCCTCAATTTTTTAGACCATTCGAGATCCTTGAACACGTTGGAAAGGTTGCTTATCGACTCGCATTGCCACCAAAGATGTCTAGGGTACACAACATTTTTCATATCAGTATGTTAAGGAAGTGTGCTCATAACCCAGCGCACCAAATCAACTTTAAAGATATTGAAGTCAATGACAATGTCACATTCAAAGAAGGACCAGTGCGGATCCTAGATAGAGGAGTCAAGAAAGGGAAATGTTTGGCACACATACTCTTTTACACACTACGATTTAAACATATATACCTTGTGCTATTTAAATTTTTCACACTTTTCTGTGCACCTCTTACTCAGCACAGGATACATGCATTTAAAGCTGGGTGTCAAAAAATGTGTCAAAAAGTTTGTGTTTGTAGCACTACTCATCAAGAAACTCAGGAACAAGGAGACTCTGCTCGTTAAGATTCAGTAGAAGCATCACAATGAAGGAGAAGCTTCGTGGGAGCTAGATTCAGAGTTGCGGGAGAAGTTTCCCTTTTTGTTTTAACCCTACTTACTTTAGATTTCGAGAAAAATCTTTTAATAAGTGGTGGATGATGTAATACCCTGTATTTTGGGATATTTATTAATAAATAAGACTTGGTAATATTCCTGTATACTTATATGACCTATACCCTTCTATTGGACAACCCTTGGCACCAATCGATTGCTCTTGTGTTCCAATCAATTGCCATCTTGCCGACTTGAATCCACTACATGACACTATCCCAATCGGTTGCCCTTCCTTCCAATTGATTCCCTTGAAATATCTTATGCTAATCGATTGCCACCTACAGAGATTGGTTTTCAACTTTGCAAGAGCTTTGAACGTGTGGCACTCTTCTCTCTCTATATATACACCTTTATTTCTTGCCTTGGGTCTGTTTTACACTCAAATACACATATATATACATATATACACCCATACATGCATACACACTACTAAGCAAAGCAGAAAAAAAAAAAGAAAGAAAGAAAGAAAGAAAGAAGAAAGGAATAGAAAGAAGAAGAAAAGAGAAGAGATTGAGACAGAGAAGGAGAGGAAGAGGAGATGAGAGAGAAAGCTTGGCCACCATAGCCACCTCCACACCCACACACCTTCACTAGGTGAGTCCAAACTCACTTGGCCCCTCTTATTTGGTGTTTTACAAGTTTTAGGAAAGGCTAGACATAGTTAATACGTCCCAAGAACATTTACATTGCTGGACTATATTCTCACTGGAGAAGACGAAGCCCCAATCGATTGGCTTTAACACAATCGATCACCATAAGGAGCCAATCGATTGGATATTTTCCCAATCGATTGCCATTATTTCTAACCCAATCGATTGCGAAAAATTGTAATCGATTGGCATTGTTTTGGACCTAATCGAATACCATTTTCTCCAACCGATTGCTATCACTTTTTACCCAATCGATTGGTAGTTGCAGATCATGGATAATTGCTCTTGTTTATTATATAAGGGGTTGGTTGTTCAAATATCCATTCATACTTTTGGTATACGATTATTGGGTGATAAGAGATAATGCCATATCAAAGAATTGTACGGTTATGAATAATGAAATAAACGTTACGACATTAGATATATGTCGTTCATGAATCAGTTCGATATCTATTTCATTCACTTAGAGTAGTCAGTCCATAATGGGGAAGTCATGTATCAATGTTAGTATGGAGCTTAGGTAGGTTTGATAAGTTTTGGAATTCATACATGTGCGGACGCTTGGTCATGATATGTTCTTAAAAGCCGGTGAGCTATTAATATGCTCTTAAAAGGCAGTGAGCTGGACCAACTAGTTCTAAGATTGCCAGGTGATCCATGATATGTTCTTAAGAGCCGGTGAGCTGGTAATATGCTCTTAAAAGGTAGAAAGCTGGGATTATTGGTAGACGTCTTTAAGTTATGGCAATAGGTTGATATGCCTTGTTCGAATTTTTATGTCCATGTATTACGGTGAGATGTTAATATGTTCTTAAAAGTTGGGGACAGACTAACATAGAGTCCATAACATGCGGTGAGCTGTGAATATGCTCTTAAAAGCGATGCGCAGAATAATGGTGAATCCCTAGAGTTGAACGATTGAGTCTGTTCATTCAGTTAGAGTATGTTGATTTTCGATCTTAGGATAACAAGATGGTAATTGATCTCGTCAAAATCAAGATAAAAAGTATACTCTACTTTAAAAGATATGTAGTGTAACGCCCCTAAAACTAAAGACACGAGGGCAAAGTCAAAGAGTCAAATACAAGGCAAAGGTCTCACGTGGACCAATCAAAAGAAATGGAAGCAACGAGGAATCCTACGTGGATTCCGAACAAGACAAAAGTGGTCAACGGACCAAAGAGGTTTCGAAATAAAACCAAGTTGCCACACTGTACAGTACTCGCTTGAGCATCATTTCAAAGAGTTTTAAAAAAAATAAACAATGATGGCTATTCAAATCAAAACCAACGTAAGACCATTATCCTCTAAAATGTCCCTTTACAAAAAGGGCTCATCAAGGCCTCAATGTAACAATTTTTCAAAAAGAACCCCAAGTTCGTTACACATGATTTACAAAGGGCTAAACAACTGCCCGAACGATTAACTAATCAAATAAAACATTTTGTCATTTTAATCTACTAAAAGAAACAAATTTAAATAATTACAATTGATTGAATTAAATAATAAGTGTAAATTTTTGCTTTCGAAGTAGGTAATCTCATGATCAACTTCTTTAGGCTCCAAAGTCCGGTGACGAACCTGCAAAGACTGTGTGGGGGTGAGCTAATACATATATATAGATTTCTATATACACATATTCTACAAGTGCTCACTACTGCCAATCTAGGATCCCGCTCAAAGACATATCAGTACACTTTTAATAGCTCAAAATTATTAACTATTAACCCAAGTGGTGTAGGATCACAATTTGTAATAAACCACTTAGTATTTATACTAAGAAAGAAAAAAAAATATAAATATTAACCCAATAATCGGACCAAAGCCGACAACAGCCCATAATATGATCTGCTAATAATAATTCTTAATCAATAACTTTATTAATTAAATATCCGGGCCACCTAGCACCGTGTACCCCTTTCAAAATCCAAGAACTCGTTCTAACGGTTCCAACACTAAAAGGGTAACACTAGCTTACCATAGGTGATCTACAAAACTTACAATTGGTCTTTTATTCCAAATGAGAGCTCTTGCCCAACTTTAATTCTAAAAGTCATTAACCTAACTCCATGTACAACAATATACATATATACATATATATATATATATGTGTTTATATATACATATAAACACCCACATATGCACAAACATACTTAAAGTGACAATCACAAATTTAATACCTTACCAAGAAAGAGTACTAAAATACTAAGTAATCTATATTTATGCTTAAATTACACTACCAAACAATTATGTGTAGAGGTATTACACAAAGTACCATCAACACAAAACTACTACACTAATATCACCGATTTTAACATCTAACATGTCAAATAAAATAAATAATAATAATAAAATTCCTCCAAAGATTATACTAAAATTATATTATCAAATACCACTTATGATATACCATGACTAGCCTCATAAGCACACATGCACTAATTTTTCATCTAGTTAACCATAAAGTACTAACTACTTTTAACAAGTAAATCAATATCTTGATTTTTTTTTTATATAGCATTTCTATAAGTCCTAAATTTAGACAATAATCCAAGCAAGGGTATTCGAAAGGAAGTAAACCCCACCTCAGTGGATTTGACAAAATCACACTACCCAAAATAACTTTGAATGGAATTCTGAGAACACTGGTAGAAAGCCCTCTACAAGCTCTGCAACTTATCCCAAACCAAGCCTAGCCAAAGTGGGTTTTGACCACCACCTGAAAAAGTCAACGGCACCCCCTCGACGATCCGAGGGTACCCACGCGTAGATCTCGTTGTGCTCTATAACCTTTATGTTGGACACTTTGAGAGATTTTGACCCTAAGGTCTCCAAAATAAAGAAAAGAAGAAAGAAACCATGGGAGGGAGAGAATAGAGCTCTCGGCTCTTAGAGAGAAGAGAGAGATAGAGAGTTTAGGGAAAAGAGAGAAAAGAAAAGAAAAAGAAAAGAAAAAAAAATGAGAGATGGAGAGATTGATCCGAGAGACAAGGGGGGATGGGTTTGGTTTGGGTGATTGATTGGGGTGGGTCCCACTCAATAAATTTATAATATACATCAATGTATATAATACACATCAATACATCATACACTTGTACCTATATATACACATTATTCCAAATGAACCAAATATGGTCACACTAAACTCTCCCAAATACACTTACATAAATTATATTAGTTATGTAAGGACCCAATTGTGTTCCACTATTTATGTCTAGGTCATTTACTGACTTCCAATCATACCCAATTGGTTCACTCACCTAAACCATATGTCCAACCAAACCAATTCATGTGCCCAAATCAATTGGGATAAAAAAAAAATTAACTCAATAGGCCAAATAATATTTTACCTAATTACCTAAAGGTACCAATTCATAAGCACACACGGTCCCACATGTGTTGCAAATATAATATATAAATGCACAATTTTTTTTTTTGGTTATTACATGTAGTGTGGAAGTAGAGGTCGAACCCACAGAGATTGAAATACTAAAGCACTCTAATTTTAAAACCTAAACCTTGTTAATTAGGAAAATAGAATTTTGATTTTGATTTAATTAAACTAAGAAACTAAGGAAATAAATCTAATTATGAATGCGATTAAAAGTTGTTTTGATAAATATGTGTATTGAACCTAGGATTACAAATCCACCACTAGCTTCATAATAAGGGTATCTATGCATTCAATTAGCTTATTACGTTTGATGATGATGGGAAATCATAGCTACAAGCCCAATTCCTCCATCAAGAAGATAACTATGATTCGTGCATCAATGTAATTCATCTTTGGTTAGCACGAAGTGGCTCACACTAAACTAGGATGGTCGCACACTCTGTCTTCCCTAGGCATGAACTATTCGACTACTTTCACAATTCAAATAAGCACTATTACATGTAAATAATCTATATAAGCACAACAAATATAGATTATTGAGCACATCACATTCAAAATAGATCTAAGACAAGAATAAACTTTGAAAGCAATGATTTAATCAATATAAGTACGATTTTATTATTCAAAATTCTCAAAACATGTAATCATCTTCTATATGTAATAAATCTAAAAGAAAAAAATAACTAACACCCTATTACTTGGCTAGGGTTTCACTGAAACCCTATATCTCGGTCTAGTTAGGCATTGATTCGAAGATTGGCAAGAGGTTGATGGAGGAGGCCATGGGAATCCTTGGTCTTCTTCTTCTTCTCCTTGCTTCTCCCTCTTCAACGGCTGAAGTTATAGTTATTGAAGGATGTGTATATTATTGTGTAACCCACCAATTTGAATTAAAGTGGATATATATAGATTTGAAACAAGTTTTGGAGGCTTTCCTAAACCTAATCGCACTGAAATTGCTGTACATTTTTGGACATTTTCAGCCAATTCGAATCGCACAGGGCTCTTTAGTATATTGAAATACGCATTTTTGGTTTTTCAAGGGGTCGTGAGCACGGGCTGCTCACACGCAATGCTGCAAAATCGAGTGAGAGGGCCGCTACAACGAACTCAGACATGATGCTGTAAAATCGCGTGAGAGGGCACCTCCAGCGAAATGCCCATTTCCAACTTTTCTCCGATTTTCTCAACTTTGCGCGACGTTCATATAATTGCAATAACTTTTGACTCAAACCTTGTATTGACTCACTATTTACAACCACGTGTCTGTAACTCAAAGACCTACATTTTCTATTTCAGGAAAAATTTCTTAAATCCAAAGTCTTCATTGTCAAAAAAGCAATTTATCGACACTGCCATTGTCTTCAGCTTTCACCAGAATCACCTTTTGAGCACAGAATGTCTTCCTAAGCCACTAATCATTGGATTTTAGTGCATTTTTATGTCAATGCTCCAAAACCTATCAAACATAGAATACTTATTAAAAACAATTAATAATATAATGAAGTGGGCTAACAAAGCATAATTTAAGGACTATAACTAATGTTTGGGTAACGGCGTTTGAATAAAGAAAGATACTATTTATTAGTACTTAACTTATATCGTTTCATAAAATGTTTTACTTTAGATAATTGGTACCTAGTTAGTTTCTATTCACGTAGCTCTCAGTAAACTGACGGCCGTTATTGGTCCCACTGACGACGGATATGCCAGGGAAGACTACTATACTTTACATCTACGCTAGCTGAAGATGAAAGTAGATATTTAGTTTCTATGTTTTGTAAGACTTTTAATATAAGTTTTGTAATTGGGCATCTATTGCCCTAAGACGTGTTTATATTTCAGACCCCTTATGTTTTATTATGAACTTTGATGTAATAATTAGATTGTTTATATTATGATCAACAGTTGTATTACTGTTCCTGGTTTCTACTTGTTGTCTAGAACTATGTGGTGTGGACAATCCAGTGACTTCACCAGTCATTCCCTATGGACCCTAAAAGAAAATTCATTTTTCTCTATTTTTGTTGTTCCAGGGCGTGACAGAATAAATGTTCATCAATTATATTATTTCTTGAATTTTGAGAGACAAAGAGAAGAAAAACAAGCCAAGATTAACATTCGATTAATGTGTTCTAATATAGTCTCTATCAACATCAATTGCAAACAATGGTATGTATATTTATGTATTTCGTTTCATACATGATTTCTTAAGATGTATTGTATCTTGACATTTAAAATTATTTTTGCATGGTTGTTTACCGATTATAGTCTTATAGTTAGTATCAGAGCCATCGTTTAAATACATGCATCTTAGAATAAAACTTTAAGTCGAATATTATGTGCACGACTGGAGTATTCCTTCGATCTGAATTTGTGCTTATGATTTATCGTATATAATATATATATATGTATATATATTTGATAACCGTCAGTTTTGGAATCAATTGTGGAAGTAGATGGAATTCATCTAGATCCTTTTATGAGGAGTATTCCATGTGTAAGTCTATTTCTCAAGGCATGTGTAAAGTTAACATCTTAACATTTCCTGGTTAAAAAAAAATAGAAATGTATGATTTGGTCCTTAATTTCAGTCATTAATAGGAATTGATCCATCCAAGATTTTTTGTATAGAAATTAATCCTTGATTAAGAAGATAATCAGTAATTAGTCCTTTTCCCTAAATGGCTAGAGAATTTTTGGACCATTATACCCTTGTTCATACATACATACATATACATATATCTATACATGTACACATATATACCAAATCTGTGTATATCAAAAGAATTTAAAATAGGTAGTTAAGTAATGGGAATCAGAATTTTAGGACATCATGGATAATGGAGTTTTTTTTTTTCCTAAAATCAAGGTGGTTGTAGTTGAAAACAATCTATTTTGGAAACAGTTTTGGTCTATTTTTTTATTTGAATTTCATAAGTATCAGTTATTTTGTGTGGAAGCTTGAAGGTTGCTGATGCAAAGGTGAGAAATTCTCTAAATATAGTATTGTAATAACGTACAAATATGGTCGAATTCTAACATATTTGTGAAAGAATATTGACGATTTAGTACGAAATTCATACCTGTATCAGTAATGAAGTTTGACATATTAGTTTAGAAACTTTTAAGCGGCAGTTTCAGAATTGAATAGATTAACACAAATTGATGAGAATTTAATGAGAATTCTCATCAATTCGTCTTACTATATTCAAATTTGAAAATGCCGCTGGCGCGGACACAACTAAGGCAAATATATTGGATTCGATTTAATTGTAATATGTATATTTTAATATGTTGCTTTAGTTGTGTTCACGCCAGCGGCACTTTCAAAATTGATTATATTAACACAAGTTGATGAGAAAAAATGAGAAATTTCTCATACTTTGAATTATCATTGTTCTGCTATGACTAAAAAGTGACAAATTTGTCATGTTTTACTACTTGGTTGAATAGATCATGGCACTAGCAAGTTCTTACATGCAAAATGATAATTTTCAAGTAACCAGAAATTTGTAAAATTTCCCACACTTTCAATCATCATTGTTCTAGTAACCAAAAAAGTGAGAAATTCTCAATGTTCAACTAAGAAATTTTAAGCGAGAAAAAAATGGGTGTGAAGTCAGTTATGGTAAGTATTTCTCATGGAGATCATGGATAAGGGAATTAATATCCTTAAAATCAAAGCATTTCTTTTTTAATTTAACATGCAAATTCGTTTATGGTAAGCATTTTTCATGCAGATCATGGATAAGGGAATTAATATTCCTAAAATAAGTCTTACAATTGTCTTGAATGGATTGATTTTGAAAATAAACAACGAGCTGTGTTCTTCTTCGTATTTGTATAAGTGAGAATTTCTCACTTTTTTTTCTGTTAAAAAAAGCATCATGTTGCAAAGCATTAGTTTTTGGTAATATGAAGAAGACACTTAAAGGTTGTACAATATTAATCAAAGCAACATATTAATATATTTTTTATAATTAAATCAAATCTAAACATTTGTCTCAACTGTGTCTGCGCCACCAACAGTTTTAGAATTGAATGTATTAAGATAAATTGATGAGAAATTTCTCACTTTTGTGAAAGTTTTGAGAAATTTCTCACCTCTGTTCAAATAAAATTGAGAAATTTGTGCATACTTAAAAGTGAGAAATCTCTCATTATTAAGTGAGAAATTTCTCAGTTAATATGTCAATGAGAAAGTCAATTATGGTAAGCATTTAAAGTGAGAAATTCTCACCCCGTGTTCGGACCCATTGTTATGTTTACAGAGAATGCCAAAAAAGTTTAGTAAATATAGAGATAATTTCTCACTTGTACAGAAGCACATTTGAAGTTGTCAAAAACTCTATTGTCAAATTGAAAAAAAAAATTTAAGCAAAATCCATGAGAAATTTGAACCAAAAGCTTGTATATCATCTTGCATTGGTGATGAATCGCATAGTTTGTGTAGAGAATCGTTAACTTCGGTTGTGAAACGCATGTCCTAGTCCACGATCGCCTGTGAGATCTTCTCACTTTCATTTGAATTTGGGAAAGCCTATGTAATATTTTTTTTTGAGTAAATGAATGTATATATATATGTTCATGTATGGATGGGAGAGTAAATGATGATAAATTAGTTACCATATATAGTTATATAGATATATATTTATTTCCATAAAGACTATATATGGGTACTTTGGTCCTCAAATTAAGTCAGGGACTAATTTCTAGATTCGTCTTTAAAAAGGACCTATTTCTAATTAGATGTATATATTAGGACTATATACTAAGGTACTCCAAAAAAAAACGTCTTAACTTTTCTAAATACTTGATTTCCATGAATAACCACAGAAATAGAATATAATAATGGGGCATGTGGACAAAGGTTCCTAGAATGGCCAAAAATAGGGGATTAGTCCATGCGTGTTTTTTTTAATGTCAAAGGTCCTTCAATTTTCTTTGAACCAAAATTGCCCCCAAAATGCTATTAACTTGAGTGTTCCTTAATTTTAGCTAACAAACCAACAAAATAGTTTATTTTTCTTCTTATTTTACAATCTTTAATATGCTATAACTTTCAAACTACAAATCGATTTTTACTCAGTTTTATATATCTGTGATCCACAAAACAATATCTACAAAACAAAATCCATAGTGCCTATAAATTTCTTTAAAAAAAAATTGAAATTTTGTAGCTCACAAATGGATATCATCAAATTAAAATATATTTTTTTTAAAACTGAAACTTCCATTGCGCAGATCTCAAAAAAATGCCCCAACTTAAAAAAATATAAATAAATTCATCCTAAACAGCCACAGATCGCCGTAAAATTATGGCCATTTAAGAAGATGTTATTGTCTTGAAGTGCCGCCCATGTAAAGACAGTAACATGATACTATCGACAGTAACATTTCTTTGAATTGATCAAATAATTGCAAAATTGTGGCCATTTAATCAGATGATACTGCATTTACAATACTTTCCAAATACAGTAACATATTATAAAAAACTAAAAGCTTTTACAAAGATAGTAACATCACTGTTGCAAAAAGTTGCAAAATTAGGGTCATTTAGTAAATTTACTATCTTTACATTATTGTCCAGTAAAGATAATAACATATCATCAAATGCAAAAAATTAAAATTGAAGAAAAAAAAAATTCAACGGTAGTATCTCGTCACTATCGCAAAAGACAATGACATTACGTTATAGTACTTCAACAGTGCCATGAATTTATTTTTTCATTTTTCTTTCAGTCACTATGAAAACTATTTTCGGATGCGTGCTAAGGTGGCATTAGTTTACCATCATTTTCTACATGTGAAAATGTAAATTATCAATAACCTTATTTTTAGTTTAAAAATAGACTTAATGCCCGACAATTTAAAAACTCACATCCTTATTACTTGGGAAAAAAACGGGCTAGACTAATCTTATAATTCAGTCCTACATAAGGACTGTTAAATAACTATCCCTATAATGTATGTTTATTATTTTGGTTTGTATAGAATCACCATGTGGCTATAACTGGGTGAAAATGCTATTCTCTTGGATTCAACCTTTACATATGAGAATGTAATTAGGTTGGAACCTGTTTGCACCCAAAACCCGCCAAAGGTTTTAGCCCAAGTGAGTTGGAATGGGCTAGGATTTGGTCGGCCCATGATTAGAAACTATGATCTGGCTCAAGAAGTCACGTGATTCATAAGCGTAAAGCACAACCTCAAGTAATATGTTAGTCTGGTAGGCGATGAAGGTCAAGTACCCAACAATTGGGCACCATACTTAGAATGAGTGAGCAATGGCAAGTGTTGAAGCCCGATTGGTCAGATTTGCTCATATGTTCACCATCGGGCATCCATGCAAGGAAGGCTTGGCAAAAGGAGATGATGAGCCCGATTGGTCATAAGAACGTATATAGCCGTCATTAGGCTCATACGCGTCAAAGACATGACAGCTGGCGAGAGGGCAGTCTAATTCCTTTGATAGGGCGTGAACATGTCAGCCCGATGAATTAGCTAGGCAGTTCTACCTCTAGCTGTCAATATCCTGAAATTAGGGAAGTAGAGTCCATTTAGGAAAGAATCTGGTCACATCCAACTGGATATGAAGGGATGGGCCCAAGGATTTCGGAATTGAATCAATCAAGATAGGGATAAGGAAAGAGTTGGAAATTGGAAAGGATTCTACCATATCTTGGTTGGGGCACAATTCAAGGGGTTCTTACCGTATCAGGATTGCTCTAAGGCTGCTATATGTACAAAGGCTGGCCAACCAAGCAAGGACTCCTCGCCATTCTCGAAAACAGCACACATAGCATTCATACACAACGTTTAAAGCATTCAACCTCTACGTTCTAGCTATTCTGCATCCATAGCAATTAGGTTTGTCCCTATTGTTCCTCTTTTATTTTTAGTTCTTTTGAGCAATCAGAGCCTATTCTTATCTTGTTCCCTAGTTCTTTTGTGGTTATTTTTTTCAAACACGCTTAATAAAATATCTTCGTATTTTTTTACTTGTTTGTGATTGTTTATCGAGTAAACTCTGCACTAATTGGCTTGTGTGCTTCAGTACTACCATAGGACGTAGGTGAGGGTACTTTCCTACTCACCTTACAAAATTGCACTGTTAGAAGTTAGATTCAATAAGCCTTGTGTATCACTCACACAAGCAGTTTAGGAAATTCGTTTGCACACATCGATCCACTTTTGGTTCTGGCACGCCCGCACAAAACTACAAGCAAATAGAACCTTTTTTATTAGATCAGATAATTGGGTTATCGTGCATAACAGTACTATATCCGAATATTATCAAAATTATTCATATTTGTTTTCTAGTATGCATATGATACTAAAATTTGCTATCGAATCCCAGTTATTTATTTCACAAATCTTTGTTGTTGTGACTTAAAGACTAACCACAAGTTAGAGATTCAATGTTTGATTACGTCATTTAAAATTTAGAGTTATTGCTTTTTTTTTCATTGAATAGATTTCACTCACATAAAAAAATTTTAAGTTTTATTATTTGTATTATGAAAGTGGTTGAGTTAATAAATGATAATTTTAGTAATTAAATAATAACTCTAATTAAAGGTTAGAGAATATATTGTTGGTTAGTTTTGAATTCATATGGTTTATTAATTTGGTAGTCACCAAAACGACCTAGGCTAGTGAGCCTTATGAATATAGAACTACATGACATAAAGACAGCAGTGTTCTCAATGGTAGTCATAGTTAGGAGATTGGTTCTAGTCCAAAGGAGATTCATTTTCAACTAACTATGAACTGGATAGGGTAATGTAATTCATGACACTTGGTACTAGAATTGGATATCCAAAGGTAATATGACTAACTAGTAGGTGTCATAAATTACATTAGACCTATAATAGGCAATAATGTTTTACACCTATAGAGTGGACACTAGATATGTAATAGCCCGAGTTTTTTTAAATAGTGATTTAATATCAGATTTCAGAACTCCAGTGAAATTTTGGAATTTTGGAATATATTTGGATTTTTAGTCACAGGGGTATTTTGGTAAATTTTACCTAAGATGTAAGTCTTGACTAGTAAATTCAAAAATGAGGTTTTTGGACTGAAAGGAGCGTATGCTTAAATGATTTACTTCAAGTGTTATAACTTTTGTCATAACTACTACGGTTAGTGAGATATAGCAGTTTGTGTGTGTGGTACCTTATGCTTTGAGGGTTGTACCAAACCACTTACTATATAAGAAGGTTGTTAAGAGATATTTCATTTTCATGTATCACTTTCTCTTTCCTCATTTCATCTTCTCCAAGAGAGATACACCATTTTTGGGTTTCCAAGCTTTTCTACAAGCTTTGACCTAGGGTATCATCTACTTTTATTTATTTCTAGCCTTGCCCCTTTGGAGTTAAATGTTCCTAGCAACGAGGAGCACATGGGGATGCATTTATTTTGCAGAAGCCTCAAATTATTTTCTTGAAAGAATTTTCTAAAAAGTCAAGGTAGTTCATATAATTCTCTAATATGATGTATTAGACGTTAACTAGTATGTATCTAGAATATTTTGTGGTTTGTTACACATTTGACGTTAAAAAAGCCAAACCTAGTTTTCTTGAAATTTTGCCTAGATGATCTAGTTGTTTATGTGCTTTATCTATGTGCTTTTGTGTATTAGGTGATTATTTGGAAGTTGAAAACATGTCTATTTTCTTTCATAGAAGCTTTGATAGCATGTTTGTATAGAAATTCATATCTTCTTGCCTATGCTTGGATTTTATGAAAGATTATGAATATGCTTGTTCATCTAGCACAATATTGTTCATTTGCATTTCATAAGCATGAGATAAGCATGATTATGAAATTAGGCATGAATACGTGCATCAACATGAAATGCACAAAAAGGATTTTGGTGAAAGACCTCCATGTGTGGGGCTTTCAATTTAAAAAGGGAAAGATCTCCATGTGTGGGACTTCCAAATTTCAAAGATCATGAAAAACCTCTGCGAGAGGATTTTGATTTGAAGTATAGATAATCCCGGTTGTGGGTGTGAATGTGAGAATTGGATCCATTAGGAACTCGATCTCCTAGTCTTACAAACCATATGAATCGTAAGCTAAAGACCAGTATGATGTGGTTAAAGGCCCCCATAGCATGGTCGCCCATTTGTTTGAGAGTGAGTGTTTGGAAAGTTCATGAAAAGGCCTACGGGTGACATTGTTTTGCTTCGGCAACAAATCATTACATTCACGCATTCATGCATATAATTCATGATATCATTAAATTGTATGACTATATGGGCCGTCGTGCTCATGGACTATTCTTAAAACCTTTTCAGGAAAAATTGATGAGCGCAAGCCCTATAGTGATTGGCATGTAATCGCCCCTTAAAGACCTCGTTTGTGGGGAGATTCTAGAAATCATGTAATAAATAATTATATGTTTTAGATTTATAAGTTATGTTTTTGCATAGTCGTTATCAGACGCATGTTAGTCTGTACTCGTTTTTAAACTAGTATTCATGGTTGTTTTGGGGTGCATGTTATATCCCCTTTCAATTTAGACTTGTGATTTGGATTTCTAAATCATGTTAGGATTCATTATATTCATATTGGCATGTAATCGTGACATAAGTTACTCCTTTTCGTAAGATCGCACGTATACATTTTGTTGATGGAACAACTCATTTTCATTTTTAGTTATGCTTGGATTGGGAGGGTGTCCCATAGTTTTTACTTCCCCTTTTATTGAGTTAGAGTCACCCGTTTGGGAGCAAAGTTGTGTGAACATATAGTTATTGTACAGTATAGTCTTCTGCTGCTACAATCCAGTCAATCAATCGGGAGTCCAGTCGACTGGATTCTGTATCCAAGAGGTTTGGACACTCTGTATTTGTGAAAATAGTCAACTGGGTGGCCCCAATCGACTAATAATATCATGCCCTAGTCGACCGGTTTTATTCTAGTCAACCAGGTCCAATATTTTATAAACTCCCTGGTTGAAAACTAGTCGACCGTACCTTTTTGTCAGTCGATTGGATCGGGCTGTTCAAAATAATGCTCTCACCATCTTGCAAAACCAGTCAACCGATGTCCCAGTCAATTGACTGGATCTTCAGAGTTTCAAAATTTCCTATTTTAAAACGTTTTACTTACACAGTTAAGTTACATAACCACCCTAACCCCCATCTCCAAGAGTTGGGGCGTTACAGAATAGTATCAGAGCTTCACCGGGTCGAATACTTAGGGATGCCGAGCTTATGAGCTCATGCATTAATTTAAAATTTTGAAGTTGTTGTGTAAACATGTTACTTGTTAAGTATTACGTGCCTTTGGGATGATGTGTTCACATGCTTACATGCTTATGTGTTACACGCTTACTTGATATAACATGTGACTTGTTTAAGTATGTTATACTTATAAAAGCTTTGGAACATAAATTTTGGAATAACTTTTATATTCTTAAATCATGATTGAAGGGAGCATTAGAGGTGACTCTAGATTTTTAGTAGTCTTTTTCTCTCCTAATGAGTAGTAGCCTTATGGAGTTTTTCCTTGGCATCATTTATCAGTAATTCAAATCACTCTTTTGAGAGTTGATCTAATCATTTGAGAGTGTTTAGACTTTATAAGGAAAAGAATCATACTTTTCAACTCGTATGACGATTCTTGAATTCTACCAAGAATTCTGTCTTACTGACTCTGTGAATGATTTAAATTATGGAACATTAGTTTCTACAATAATTGCCTTTATCCTTGGATCCTATGGTTGTTGCATAGTGATTGATTCGCATGAAGTGTTTATCCCTTCGTGGAGTACACTTTGTTCATTGTTGGTTTTCAGCTGATGAGTGGATCATATCTTTCGATTGTGTTATGCCACCCCTTGTTTTAGTGCTTTGAAAGCATTTATACTCCAGCCCTAAACTTTTACATTTCTACATCAGTTTTATATTTTGAGTGCGTATCCTTGTTGGCACATATCTTGGGACATGTTCATTTGTGTCATGTTTTGAGGTAGACCGTTATGGGTTCTATGCTCGCTATTGATAATCCTGTGGGGATTACTATTTCTTCAGACTCAGTGTATGGTTGCAAGCTTGTGATTGCTGATCGATAGATTTTTTGTAATCTTTTTATTCTTGTTAAATCCGGTTTTGAGTTCAGTTGACATTTATCCTTTCAGTTAGTGCTTTGAATTTTGGTTGTCACGAGTTTGACATATCAAAACTTTTTAAGGACTTTCTGGTCATCAAGGATTGAATTTGAATTAAAGATTCATTATATTTATCGTTGGATCAGAAAGTGTATAAATTGAGGATTAACAGTGTCATAACCTTGAGAAGCAAGATCGTTAGTTGTACTAAGTCGTTGAGAGGATCTCACGGGCATTTGGAGACCTTGGGTCTCGAGAATGATATGGGAAATTGTGGGCTGAAGTAGTTCAGTTTTGGTGAATAGGAATGTTATTTTGAGAATACATCAATTACAAGCAAGCTAGGTGATTTGACAGAATTTTGAGTGCCAGAGCCATTAACTTGATTGAGGACAAAAATTTGGGAAGCACTACCATATGTTTCAATATGTGTTTAGGGACACTGATTGTTATCTACTTTACATTTGACAATTATAGAAACCAAGTATCACTTTGAGGTATTTTCTTAGAATTTGAAACAACATTGAGGATGAGTGATTGGTCCCAAGTATTTTTAGATGGAAAGGTGTTCGAGAAAAATGAAACCGTGTTTGGGTTGGGAACCTTGAGTAACACAACTTTATGATTGTGGCTTTGATTAAGGACTTTCATGTCATATGATTTTGACGTTTCAGAGGTAGAATGTAGTCATCGCTTGATATCTTAAGAAGAGTTGGAAATATTTTAAAGACGTGAACATCATGCAAATCATGTTTGAGGACTTATTGATTTAATCTTTAGGACTCGGATTGAGCCTTGATAACAAGAGGTTTTTAAAGAAATCTTAAGGTGAATGATGACGTAATATTTTGATTTGTTCATTTTAATGAAATTGTTATTGTGTGGGATTAGTTTGAGAATCCTATTATCAAGTTGGTCTTGAGGAATGCTATAGATGGTAAATATGTAAGATGTTGATTTAAGGTATTATCTAGTGAGACTAATACAGAACTTGTGGATTGGAGTCGAGCAAGGTTCTTGACTAAGGATTTTGAACACATTGCGATTTGAGGTTTAAAAAAAATATGAAATTGAATAAGCAATACACCTAGTTTCTGTACGAGTGCAGAGAAAGCAATAAAGATATTTGGTTATGTGTATTTTGATGTTGAGTCTTTTGTGAAGTTTAACAAAGGACATTGAAAGTGAGCGACTTGAGTTGTCTCACGTTGAGAATTTTGTTTGGAAAGAGAATCTTGTGTATGAAGGACTTGTGAAAGTTTGAACACTTTGAAGGAAATACTATCATGATTCTTATTTGGTATAATGCAAATGGAGGCATCGTGTGGTAATAGAGTGATTGATGGATTCGACTCTAAGAATAGATTAAAATCAATTTGAGATCTTTTCTAAGAATTATCATAACACCTATTCGAGGTATTGAACTTCATCGGATATGGTATGTGATATCTTAAGTATTGGATTGGTGAGGTGATCTACAAATATAGCAATTAAGCCCCAAAAGTCGGCTTTGTCATTATTGGATGGGACTTGTTAATATTGTCTTTGAGGTAAAGGCTTGAGTAGAGCCGTGTGGGGAAAATTCTTGTGTTTCGTCCTAAACTTCTAGTGGTGAAGTGGAATGAAATTTAAAGCAAGAACTATTTATTTGATGGTACACAAGGGATTCAATGAAAGAAATAGAACAGCTGAAACATGTTCTTTTGGATTTGATGTTGAGATTGCCTAGTGTCTCTAGGTAAATCATGTTATATTATAAGACTTAGAAGAAGTGTTTGATGCACTATACTTTAAGGTTGTGAAGTAAAAAATAATTTGGCATGATAAGTTTAACTTTGAGGTTCATTTTAAAATCTTGAAGTGTTTGGTAAGGACGACGCTTGGGCGTTTATCGTGAGACTTGGGTTGCATGGAGCAGAATGTTGGATGTGACCTTTTACGTTGTGGAGGTATGGCTTGAAAAAGCATTGGTAAATAGATAGGAAATCTTTTGTTTGTTTGAGGATATAGTAACTGAGTAAGCGATTTGTACATTTGGTACGCAGAATCTTTAGAAATTTGAGGGTTTCATGAATAAGATTATAAGGACAATGGTAAGTTTTAGAGGATGATTATGAAGTTAAGTACAATGAGAAATTATGGATGAATGTGTCCTAAAACTCTTTGAGAGTCAGAATGAATCATGAGATGATTGGAAGTTGACTTATGGCTTTGGAAACCTTTGAGTAATGGAACCTGTGAGTATTTGATAATCAAGTTGAAGAGAGATTAAGGACGTTATGGTTGAGTGTTTGACACTCCTTGGAACCTTTGAGGTTAAATTCTTTTTATGGATTCGCCAATGTCATTGAAAGACTAGGAGCGATTATTGGGAAATGAGAAAGTGTTAAGAAACTTTAGATCAACTTTTGACTGTTGTAGTAAAAAGTTGACATGTACATTTGTACTTGGATTTTGGTCTTAGTTCAAATCTGTAGAAGTTTCATTCGAATTGGAAGATTGTTTTACCATTTGTTGTTAAAATAAAACTATAAAGGACGTATGAATCCGTTATAAATCCTTGAAGAGATTAATTTAGAGGACTTTCATAAGTTGGATTTAGTCTATATATTGTCCTGAGGTGACTGATTTTGACATGGTTGGGTTTGATAACCTACATGATAAGATATATGAAAGCAGAGCAAGTTGAGAAAAATTTGCAAACTGATATCCAAGGTTTACAAAGATGATCGTGTCCGATCAGATATTGTATCGGGTGGTTGGTTTTTCGTTGGGAACTTCTATGATGGATTTCAGTGTTTCTACAATGTAGAATATGTATGAGAATCAAAAAGTTTATTGAGGACACCACGGATGTGATTCTTATTAGTTGTGTCACTTGGTGACTAGAATGATTTCTTGTATACCAGATTTGTAATCGTGATATAGATGGATTATGAGGGTATCGAATCTTGAAGAAATATGAGTTAATATGATTTGAGCTATTCAAGGAGTTTATATACTCGTGAGAGATTTGAAAGTATTAATTGATTGTGTTATGGATATGAGATTGTACTTAAATCGTGACTGGGGTCACCAGGGGTTGAAGTTTGACTTGATGTTTACCAAGGTTATGAGATCATGAGTGTTGAGTTTTATTGAAGTTGAAATAAGTAAGAGTACAATGAGAGGAGTGCACTGTATAGAAGACTCGTTACATTTGAGTTGAATGACTTATTTGAAAGCTATCAGAACTGAGATGAGAAAATTGATGATTATCTCGGAATTTGTTTTGATAAGGTTATTCATTTTGAATGAAAATGCTTGTATAGAAAAGTTGTAAGCTTACTGTAACGACTATCTATGACTAAATTCATTTTAGAATTGTAGGTGTAAGGAAGCAACAAGTAGTTTCACCAGCTTCAGATAGTCGACTCTTGGATATGCTTGTAGTTCATATGTTTCATCAGTTGAGGGATGCCCTTTCTAACCTTAAAAGTTTTAGGTATTATTTTCGTGTATTTGATTGTGGGACAGTTATCCATTTGAAGATATTGCCTTGAGGACGGTAGATATAACCACTCGAGAATGATACTACAACAAGGAATTTTCTTCAACTTATGATATTAAAATTCCACGTCAGCATGCTGAAATGACATTGTCTTTCTTGGATGAGGTTTGAGGTTACCTCTTTATCGATTAGCCTTGACTGAATTTTGCAGACGAATTCTTTTAAGGGGGGTAGACTGTAATAACCTGAATTTTTTTAAATAGTGATTTAATATCAGATTTCAGAACTCCAGTGAAAATTTGGAATTTTTTGGAATATATTTGGATTTTTAGTCACAGGGGTATTTTGGTAATATTTACCTAAGATGTAAATCTTGACTAGAAAATTCAAAAAATGAGATTTAAAATTTATTTAAACGCGCAGTGGAAAGATGAAGTTAGAAAAACTTATTGGTACCCCGGATCTACTGCACATTAACTCTATAGATGCGTACAAGAGGGGACAAGAATTATACCTTTATGTCTCGAACCCAATTCTAAAACCTTCAACCTTCTTGATGGTGCAACAGCCTCCACTAGATTGTCTTCACCCTTATGACTCCTATGGATGCTTACCAGAAGGACTAGGGTAGGTGGGAACCTTATTAGAGAGGATAGAGAAGGTTTGGGAGCCCTAAATAGTTTCTGCAGCTTTTTGGGTGATAAAATGACGATTAGAAATTCTATATGCAACTGCCCTATTTATAGATTTTCAAACCGAATTTAAGCCTTCAATTGATCTTAGTAGATTTGATTGATCGAACCATCGATCGATCGAAGGTTTTTCAATCAATCGAACTTATCTAGACTTCAATCGATCGAAACACTATCGATCGATCGAACTTGTCTTGATAAGATCCTTAAGTGCCCTTCTAAGTATCCCAGTGGAGCTAAGAGTGGGACCTGCTAGGCTCTTTATTGTTGGCTCAAACCAGTTGTTAATTCCCATGACCAAACTCTTTGATCAGTAAACTAACCAACTGATAAGTTAACGTTTACTCCACTATAAAACGATAGATGAACTCCAACGCAAAAGAACATACCCAAAGCGATAGCTAGACTTGTATGGTGTACTAATGTCCCTCTACCGTCAGTGTTCATAATCATATTCAGGTACTCGGATAACTATTACTGCCAACCTCATGATTACTTCTTGTATTCCTTGAGTCTCATTTACCCCCTCATGAATACCAAACATGTTGATAACTACTTATCAACAAAACTGCAGTTCTCAGTAATCAAATTGGTGACATTCTCAAGGGAATACTTATTCTTTAACAGAGGGTAGATTCTATCTTGACAATATATGTTCACAACCGTGTGAACATGACATACCCAAGATACCCAAGTATTGATCTTTAAGACCTCACTGATTGGAAAGTCAAAGCAGCCATATCCACAGTCTGTGTTCATAATTGTTTCAAGATTGAGAACATGTTCCTTATACAAGTTATGAGTTTCGATCGACTATTGACTGCCTTAAGCATCAATTGGAAAGCTCAGGTTCGTCAATGCACTATAAGCATTAGCATATTAACTAAGAGTTAAACTCTAGTGATTGAGATTAATCACTCCATCCAATTGTAGTTAATTATCCTATAATGTAAACCTGATGAGATATCCAGTCTCATCATCCACTGTGACAAATTCTAAGTATCAAAGAGTAGTAATTCGTATATCGCTTGTATGTATCTCATACATACACGAATTGCTTACTATGATACTTAAGATTAACAATCATCTCATGAAAGAAACATACACAATGAAATGTAAAGCTGATATCCATATATTAAAATGTCAATATCTCATACATAAAGTAATGGTTTGAGGGCACAAACCCAACAAAATCCTACTTGTACTCATAACCATTCAGGATTACATCTGAGACCTAAACTATCAAGATGACAATCAAAGACTTTCTGTGGCAAGGCCTTTGTAAACGGATCCTCAAGATTGTCAGACATGGTAATCTTGCTAACAGTCACATCTCCACATTGATCTATATCTCGGATTAGATGATATTTCCGCTCTACGTGCTTTCCTTTCCCATGGTTCCTTGGCTCCTTGGACTAAACCACTGCCCCAATATTATTGCAATATACTATAATAGGTGACAGCGATGCTGGTACCACTCTTCCATGAGGAATTTCTTGAGCCAAACACCTTTCTTTGTGACTTCAAAAGCAGCCACATACTCGGCTTCTGTAGTTGAGTCTGCTATGCATTTCTGCTTAATGATCCTCCAACTAACAGCACCACCTTCCAAGGTAAAGAGATGTCCAGATGTCGACTTCCTAGAATCTTTATCTAACATAAAGTCTAAGTCAGTGTATCCCACTTGAATTAACTCATCGCCGTTGTACATAAGCATGGAATCTTTAGTCTTTCTCAAGTACTTAAGAATGTGCTTAATGGTTGTCCAGTGCTTTGGACCTGGATACGATTGATATCTACTAACTATGCCAATGACAAAGCAGATATCTAGTCTAGTGCATAACATCGCATACATGAGACTTCCCACTACAGAAGCATAGGGAACTGTTGCTATGCGATTCATCTCCACCTATGTCATATGACACTGGTCCTTGGAGAGCGCTAAACCATGCCCAAAAGGTAATAAACCTTTCTTCAAATTATCCATGAAAAACCTAGTTAGCACCATATCGATATAACCAGCTTGAGATAATCCCATTATCTTTCGCTTGTGATCCTGAAAGAGCTTTATCCCAAGGATATAGCTCGCCTCTCCTAGATCCTTCACATCGAAAGTGCTAGCTAGCCAAACCTGAACCGTTGACAACGCCGCTACATCATTCCCATTGAGTATAATGTCGTCAACATAAAGAACAAGAAAGGCCACCACTTTTCCTTCACACTTCTTGTATACACAAGGCTCATCCAGATTCTATATGAAACCAAACGACTTGACAGCTTGGTCAAAATGAATGTTCCAACTCCTGGATGCCTTCTTAAGTCCGAAAATGGACTTTTGCAGCTTGCATACCAAGTTACCTCTCCCACCAGCTATGAACCCTTCTGGTTGCTGCATATAGATATCGTCCTCAAGAATTCCATTCAAGAATTATCACACCCGGCATAGCCAAAATAGGGGAAATTTTTAAAATTTCCATCTTGGACCCTGAGGCACGTGACTGGTTGCATTACCGAATTGTCCATGACCAAATACTACTAATAAACAACATAACTAAAAGGATAAAATCAACGTCTGCTTACATGGATACAAAACAATAAGAAGTCATAGTACCAACTAGCTATTACATCAGTATAAATACATCAGTATCTTCTCGCTCTCGGGCCTTACAAAAACTGTTACAAAAGATAAGATATGTCTTCTGGTTACAAACAAAAATATATACAAAAGATAACTACTAGTCTTCTCTCTAACTAGCATAACCATAGTCATCTTCGGTGTACTCTTCGTCCATGTTCCCCTCTTGCGTAGCTTCATAATGTGTGTAATCATCACCTGGATAAGCTGGACATGGGAATGTCCAGCGACATGAACACCGTCAGCTTATGAAAGCCCAATGAGAAAACTAAATCAAATGGAATGTATATAGTCACACACACACAAGAATACGGTTTCTGCTTTTAATATATCTTTTGGGGTCTTCGCATTCTCGCCGTCGCACTATGACTACTAACGTGCCCGACTACGTATTCGAAAGTAATACGAACAACCAAGTTAACTCATCTCAACATTCTTAATGCCACTACCATCCATTACTAACATTCAACATCATTTATTAACCAAAATATCTCTCACTAACCACCTCGTCACAAAGAACCAAAAGGAGTCTTAACTCTATGAACCATCACTTCATCACGAAGAAGCGAAGTGTGCACCGTATCCGTTTCGTCACGAAGAACCAAAAGGATACTCAATTTCATAACATCATTTCATCATGAAGAATCGAAGTACGTACCATATCTGTTTCATCACAAATAATCGAAAGGATACTCAATTTCATAACCATCACTTTGTCACGAAGAACCAAAGTATGTACCATATCCGTTTCATCACGAAGAACCGAAAGGATACTCAATTTCATTACCATCACTTCGTCATGAAGAATCGAAGTATGTACCATATCCGTTTCGTCACGAAGAACCGAAAGAATACTCAATTTCATAACCATCACTTCATCACGAAGAACTGAAGTATGTACTATATCCGTTTCGTTATGAAACTGAAAGGATACTCAATTTCATAACCATCACTTTGTCACAAAGAACCGAAGTATGTACCATATCCGTTTTGTCACAAAGAACTGAAAGATACTCAATCTCATAATCATCACTTTATCACGAAGAATAGAAGTATTCACCCTATCTGTTTTGTCACGAAGAACCGAAAGGATACTCAGCTTTATAACCCAAGAACTATACACTATTTTCTCACTATCCTGGCCTCTACGGTCTGGGTTTACCTATCTGACACTTATCCTCAACATAAGCTACTTCTAAAAAAGTATAATTGATCTTTACGTATCCTTGACCATACACATGTCACTCATTTCAGAGTTTAGTTCATTAATGACTTCCGATTATGCTTTCAAAGTTACGTCCGTACGTCCGTCATTCTGTTTGACGTCATAATATACTTACGAGATCAGAATAAACGTTAACGTTCAGTTCACGGCCTCGAATATACCTGTAAGAAACTTTTATGGAAAAAGCTCCCAGAAACAAGTTACTCCCACTAATCGGTTTCTGGGTTAGACTGCAGAAACTAGTTACTCCCACTAATCGGTTTATGGGTTAGGCTCCAGAAACTAGTTTCTCCCTACTAATCAGTTCTGGTGCCAGTTTTTAAAATCCTTTATTTTATGCAATGTACAACCATATAAGCTCAGGGTACTTAACATATATGTTCCTACGAGCAGTGTAACATGTTCACAACAGCTCAAATATACCATATATATCCATTCATGAGTCTATGTACAACTATTAAAGCTTGTATCATGAGTTCGAAGCATCATTTGTATGTTTGATACATAAAATACATGCATGAGTTTGTTAGTACATTACAACTCTATCATGTAGTCTCTGAGATTCATATAACGAGGTCTCAAGTAGATACAAGTATAGCACAAGTCATCTAGATTCATATTAGAGTCAAGGTACAACTATCAAAACTCCTTTCATAAGTTTTAAGTGCCATAACATGAATTTATCTCCTAAAACACATTCACAGGTTTGTTAATAAGACTATGGTACTAACATGCAGTTGCTAATAAACATATAACAAGGTTTCATGTTGACAAAAATGAGGTACAACCATACAAAGCATAAAAACAACAAAAATAGAAACTGCTTCCCAAAAACCGGTTGCTCCCCACAAACTGGTTCCTCAACTCATTCCCAGAAATCAATTTCTCATTGCATTTTGCAATTTTTTTACAGCATTGCTATACAACGGATTTAACCTCTAAAATCAACTTACATGGCATAGAAACCTTACAAAAACTTCCTCAAACACATACTAAACATGACTACATACTATCGAGGTTCTAAAGTGAGTTAGAAATCTCACCAAAGCTTGGAATTAAGCTTGAATGTAGGATTTGAGCTTGTGAAAGCTTGAACTTAACTTCAATGATGTAATCTTCTTCTTCTTCCTCCTCTTCTAATTCTCTTATGATTGGGAATCTTCTTGAACTTTCAGGACATATAATCACAGCTCCTAAGTTACCATGGTGGTGTGGGTGTAAGTATATTTGTGTATAGATGGAAGTGTGTACAAAGAAGGGAAGTGAACACCTAGATTTTCCTTTAACTTTCCATTAACTCTAATGTCCTAGCTTTCTCTCTATAAGTACAGATGTTAAGTGTCCAAGAGATTAAAATGCATGTGTATATATATGGTTTTATAGTGCTAAGTGTATGCTAGGTGTTCATGTGCATGTGTGGACAAGTGTCATGGTAGTGGACAAGTGTCCAAGCTAGAAAGACATGTGTCAAAGTTTTGCATGGGCTGCAATGTGGCCGGCCATGGTAGGGCCCACCTCAGGTTTTATGCCACTTCCTTAGTTTACGTGTATAAGTTCTCGATAAGCATGTTGGTCTCGATTTACATACAAACGGGCATTGTTTCTAATGTCCGAGTTCGAGTAAGGCATTAAGTTAAGTCTTATTATAGTCGAGTCAGTGTGGTTACTACAATCTAGTTAGTAGTACCAAAACACATAGATACCATCACCCAAATAAAATAATAATCAGAAGCTGAACATAGAAAATTCAGAAAATTGATATTACTAACGTAGAGAAATTACAGGCATTACATCTTCTACCACCTATTACAGGATTTTGTCCTCGAAATCAGGA
Organism: Hydrangea macrophylla; assembly: GCA_033977485.1. Taxonomy (NCBI): domain Eukaryota; kingdom Viridiplantae; phylum Streptophyta; class Magnoliopsida; order Cornales; family Hydrangeaceae; genus Hydrangea; species Hydrangea macrophylla. Next base: position 75,927,980 of record CM066984.1, on the reverse strand, counting down.
CTAACTATTACTAAACAGAAAAGAAAATTTATCTCGCATCTCTGATTCTAACTCCCAAGAAGCTTATCCTTCATCATGGTACTTGCACTGAACTTTTACTAGCGAGATCTCTTTATTTCTCAGCTTCTTGACTCCACGATCCATAATTCTTACAAGTCCTTCGACGAATGTAGCATTATTATTTACTTCGATATCCTTGAAATCAATCTCATGTGCCGGGTTGTGAAGACATTTACTTAGCATGCTCATATGGAATATGTTATGAACCCCCGATATCTTTGGTGGTAATGCCAACCTGTAGGCGACTTTCCCTACGCATTCCAGAATTTCAAATGGTCCAATGTAGCACAGTGATAGCTTTCCCCTCTTTTGTCCAAACCTTACAATGCCTCGAACTGGGGAAACTTTCAAATACACATGATCTCCAACTTCAAATTCTAGATCTCGACGTCATTTATCCTTATAGCTCTTGTATCTACTTTGCCCTGCTTTCATCCTTTCCTTTACTGTATTGATTCCTTTATTGGTTTCCTGAAACAAGTCCAGTCCCAACAGTTTGTAATCCCCAACTTCAGCCTAACATAAAGGTGATCGGCACGATTTTCTGTATAGTGCTTCAAATGGTGCCATCCCTATGCTTGAATGAAAACTATTATTGTAAGCGAACTCAATCAATGGTAAGTGAGTTTCCCATGAACTTTTAAAATCGATAACACATGCTCAGAGCATGTCCTCCATTACTTGGTTCATCCTTTCTATTTGTCCATCAGTCTGTGGATGAAATGCAGAACTTAACTTCAGTGACGTTCCCATCAGTTTCTGAAGACTCTCCCAAAATCCAACAGTGAATCTCGAATCTCGAATCTTGATATGACACTATTGATATCGGTACTCCATGTAATCGTACAACCTATTACAGGTATAGTCGGCTCATCTTCTCGACAGGATAGGTCATGTTATAGGCAATAAAATGGGCTAATTTGGTTAGTCGATCAATGACTACCCAAATAGCATCATGGTTCTACTGATATCTTGGCAATCCCACAACAAAATCCATGGTGATATGCTTCCATTTCCAATATGGGACTGGTAGTGGTTATAGTAATCCCAGAGGTCGTTGGTGTTCTGCCTTGACTTGCTGACAAGTACGGCATTTGGGTACGTATTTTGTGACTTCTCTCTTCATGCCTTCCCACCAGAAGTTCCTTTTTAAGTCTTTGTACATCTTGATTTCGCCGGGGTGTATGGTCATTCTTGACTTATGTGCTTCATCCAGAATGTCTTTCCTTAAACCATCCATGTTAGGTACACATAACATGTCCTTACATCTAAATCCTTTGTCTATTCTAATGTTCCATTCAGTCGGGTCCTTTGCTTTTGCCTTCTCGAACCATTTCCTCAATCCCTCGTCCTTCTTTTGGGCTTCAATTATATGATGAATGAGGGTCAGCTACACCATAAGACATCTAAAAGGTCATCCATCAGCTGGTCTTGCAGCCTGAATGTCAAACTCTGTTAAAACATCTAAAGCTTCCCATTCCTTGATTAAAAATGAGGTGATTAACCTTCGAGGTCTCCTGCTCAGAGCATCTGCGACCACATTTTCTTTACCTGGGTGGTACTGCAAATTGAAGTCATAGTCCTTAAGTAGCTCCATCTAGCATCGTCGTCTCATTTTTAGTTTCTTCTGAAAGAACAAGTACCTCAAGCTTTTGTGATCCAAAAATAAGTCGAACTTCTCTCCATAGAGATAGTGCCTCCGAATCTAAAGTGCAAAGACGATTGCAGCTAATTCTAGGTCATGTGTAGGGTAATTTAGCTCATGTGGCTTCAATTGTATGGATCCATAAGTGATCACTTGACCATTCTGCGTAAGTACACATCCTAATCCTTGATACGATGCATCACAAGTACCTCAAGCTTTTGTGATCACTTGACCATTCGCCCCTCTTGGGTATCGCTAGCACTGGCATTGAGGTCAACCACTCCTTTAGTTCTTGAAAGGCGCGTTCGTGTTTGTCCTTCCACTCAAGCTTCGAATCCTTCTTTGTTAGTCCGATTAAAGGAGACACAATCCTTGAGAAACCTTCTACAAACCTCCTATAGTATCCAGCCAATCCGAGGAAACTTCGTACTTCTAATGCGTTGGTTAGTCTATTCTAGTTAGAAACTACGTTCGTCTTGGTTCAGTCTACTAAAATTCCATTTTGTGAAACTAAATGTCCCAAGAATTTAACTTCTTTCAGCCAAAATTCACACTTACTGAACTTGGCATAGAGACGATTTTCTTTAAGTGTTTGGAGTATAATTTGTATATGCTTCTCGTGCTCTTCTTCATTCTAAGGATGTCGTTGATAAAACACGATGAAGAATTGATCCAAGAAGGGTCTGAACACTCGATTCATCAAATCCATGAATACTATCGGGGCATTAGTTAACCCAAAAGGCATAATTAAGAACTCATAATACCCATATCTTGTTCTAAAAGCCATCGTCGGTATATCTTCCAGCCTAATAAGTAACTGGTGGTAATCGGATCATAAATCAATTTTTGAAAAGGTTGTCGCTCCTTGAAGTTGATCAAATAAGTTGCCTATCCTACGAAGGGGGTACTTGTTCTTGACGATGAACTTATTCAACTCTCTGTAGTCGATATAGAGTCGGAAATTTCCATCCTTCTTTCTAACAAACAGAACCGGGACTTCCCAAGGTGATGTGTTTGGTCTAATAAATCCAAGATCTTCTAACCCCTATACTTTCTTTTTCAGCTCTAACATTTCTGTTAGGGCCATACAATAAGGGGCCTTGGATATCGGTGTTGTTCCGGCTATTAATTCAATACAAAAATTGATCTCGCGCTTAGGTAGTAATCCGGAATGTTCTGAAAGACATCTTTATAATCTCAAACTATTGGAATCAGAGCGATAGTCAATTCTGAGCCTGTGGTTTCCATGGCGGCTAAGCAACTTGTAAGAAAGGCGTCACTAGTGGGGTTGCATTGAAAACTAAAGGGTGTACTTCCAAGTAAAGAAAACGTGATTGTCCTACTAGGACAATCTAACTTCGCATGATACTTAGTGAGCTAGTCAAATCCTAAGACCACATCAAATTCCTTCATTGATAGAACAATTAAGTTCGCGGGTAGGTTCCTATCCTCCAATGTCAAAGTGCAGTCCTTGCACACCTGTCCTAGCTTCACGATCACTCCCAAAGGTGATACTGCGTTCAAGGCCACCTCAAGTTTTTGGGGTACTAAACCCAATCATTGTACAATCTCTAAGGAAATAAATGAATTGTAGCACTAGTATCAAAAAGCACTTTAACTCGACTAGCATATAATGAGAGTGTACCTTCCAAGTTCTGCTATTCCTTTCCATCATAGCCAACCGCCTCGGGTATGATAGCATTGAGTCGAGCCTTACCAGCTTGACCTTGAGTAGTAGGCCTATAATAGTTTTTTCTCGGTGCCTTGCATTCTCTGCTCATGTGTCCCCTCTTGCCATAGTTGTACCAGACAACATTAATTCGATAATTATCCCTAGGGGCTATACAATCTCGAGCCATGTGCCCGAGGATTCCATATTTGAAACATCCATCCTTGTTTTTCCCAGTAGCTGTGATTTGTACTTGTGGTGTAGGAGGTACTGCGTTCTTATCCCGAGGAAGGGTGGGTCCTAGTTTCTTGCCAGTATTCCATGGACGCTTGTTTTCTTGGTAATGAGCCAAAGGTCTTCTTCGTGGTCCATTCCTTGCCAGAGGTGGTCGGTGTACCATTCATTTCAGGGCTTGGCAGCCATCTCTTTCCAATCCTGTCGCCAACCTGACCAAAGCCTCAAAAGTTTGATTCAGGTGTCCCAATGTTAGATGTCGAAGGTGCAGATTAAGTCATCGGTGAAACTTCTTGTTCTTCTTTTGAGGAGTCTCAACTATGTGAGGGGCGAAGCGAGACAGACGTTCAAATTATGTTATATAATCTCTCACAGTCCTATTTCCTTGAGTTAATTTGATAACTTCCTTCTCTTTCTGGTCTTTTTCATTGTTTGGGAAATACTTCTCCAAAACATTCTCCTGGAAGGTGGTCTATGTCATCCTCCTCGAAGCTTCCATTCCAATAGTTGCTCTCTCGGCTTCCCACCAATCAGCCGCTACATAAGTGAGTTAGAAAGTAGCGAGACGGAGCTTCTCTATCTTGGAGCATTCGATTGATTCGAAGATACGATCCATATCCCTTAGCCATTGCTCTGCTCGCCAAGATTCACTGGTGCCGTCGAACCTATCAGGATGCAAAGCTCTAAATTCTTCCATTAGTTTGTCGCGTGTCTGGGGCGGGGGTGTAATGGGGTTGTTGTTATTGTTGTTGCCTATATGGTCCAGACGCTGTAGAAATGCACCAAAGATTCCAGTAGGATCAATTCCTTCAGGAATGGGATCTGGTGGTCCTCTATTACAATTTCTTCTTGGTCTTCCCACCATTGTGCTTATCTGCTTATGTACCTACATGAATATATATTGGTTATACTCTAGTCCTATCCATGGTTACAAGATGTATAAACGATTGAATATATATATAGCAATTCCAACATCAGTACATAATACATCCAGCATTCCTATCATCATGTAAAGCATCATATAAAGGAAACAAGTCTTCATTAATAACTTTAAATATTTACACGGGTACAGCATAGTTACAAAAACATTTACATAGGAAAGCACACATGCTGAATATATACATAGTAGGGTAAATAGTACCAAAAACATATACATAAAAAATGCATAACGTTACTACTAACACGTGTTACATACCATGGAACAACTATATGCACAAAACATGGGCTACTAGCCCTATTATAAGTAGAGCTCTAGATCCTGGGGATCCTATCCCAAAAATCCTCCATATCAGCCTCAAAAAGGGAAGCATCATTTGGAATCAGAATCTCCTCGGGTGGAACCCAGTCTAAATATGGGTCAACTCGTCGATTATCTCATCATCCTCTAGGTCATCCTCAACCTCTAGCACTCCGTCATCCATAACAGCCATCGCTCCATCCACGTCGGTATCCTCTACCGGACCCTCATCGTCACCAGCCTCTACCGACTCCTCCTCCTCAACTATGTCTCCCTTAGGTGGCCTCTCATCCACATCCTCAACTGGGTTAACATCTGCAGCTGGATCAACATCCTCTGTGTGACCAATGTCCTCTATTGGATCCTTTCCATCATCAGCCTCCTCCACGACCATCTCTGGCTCGTCGTCATCTGACTCGTCATCTTCACCATCAGACTCGTCCTCACTATCAGACCCCATGACTGGCTCTGAGACGATAGGTGCATCAACTATGGGCTCCCTTGGTGGGGGTGGGGGTGTTATAAGAGGAGGGGGTCGTCCTACGGGCAATGGTGGTGGTGTCAACTCCACTCAAAAAGTAATGACTCCAAAGGTATGGCAATCCTAAGTCATAATGACTACCTCCTGATGAACGAGCCTAAGTGTGCTCTCTCTGTAGTATGCCTCCATCCGTAATATCGTGGGATCTTGAATCCTCAATACATGTATGTTGTGCCACATACTATCCTCCATATGCTGCAGGGCACTCTGTCGAATCCTCTGGTGTTATAACACCGGGTCTGCAGGCTCTATGTGATCTGGATTTATCCAATGTCCTCCAAATCAATCTTGGACGTAAAAAGGTTCCATGCTAACCTATCTAATATAAAACTATCATAAGGTTAGTATCTTCATAGGTGGGAAAGTTCTAATGGTTTATAACTTAAAATGCGTAGGACAATCGGTGTACACATCTTAACCTAAGGCTTGGATATCAAAAATCCCTATCACACCCCGGCGTAGCCAAAATAGGTAAAAAAAAATTAAATTTTCCATCTTGGACCCTGAGGCACGTGACTGGTTCCATTACTGAATTGTCCATGACCAAATACTACTGATAAACAACATAACTAAAAGGATAAAATCACCTTCTGCTTACATGGATACAAAATAAGAAGAAGTGAAGTACAAACTAGCTATTACATCATTATAAATACATCAGTGTCTTTTGGCTATCGGGCCTTAAAGCTCAAATATTCCATATATATCCATACATGAGTCTATGTAGAACTATTAAAGCTCGTATCATGAGTTCGAAGCATCATTTGTATGTTTGATACATAAAATACATGCATGAGTTTGTTAGTACGTTATAACTCTATCATATAGTCTCTGAGATTCATATAACGAGGTCTCAAGTAGATACAAGTATAGTACAAGTCATCTAGATTCATATTAGAGTCAAGGTACAACTATCAAAACTCCTTTCATAAGTTTCAAGCATCATAACATGAATTTATCACCTAAAACACATTCATAGGTTTGTTAGTAAGACCAAGGTACTAACATGCAGTTGCTAATAAACATATACCAAGGTTTCATGTTGACAAAAATAAGGTACAACCATACAAAGCATAGAAAACAAGTAAACAGAAACTAGTTCTCAAAAACCGATTTTTCCGCACAAATCAGTTCCTCAACGCATTCCTATAAACCGGTTTCTCCCAAAAATTAGTTTCTCATGCCATTTAGTAGTTTTTTTACAGCACTGCTATACAACAGATTTAACCTCCAAAATCAACTTGCATGGCATGGAAACCTCATAAAAACTTCCTCAAACACATACTAAACATGACTACATACTATATAAGTTCTAAAGTGAGTTAGAAACCTCACGAAAGCTTGGAATTAAGCTTGAATGTAGGATTTGAGCTTGTGAAAGCTTGAACTTAACTTCAATGATGTAATCTTCTTCTTCGTCCTCCTCTTCTATTTCTCTAACTTCTGGGAATCTTCTTGAACTTCTAGGACTTACAATCACAGCTCCTAAGTTCCCATGGTGGTGTGAGTGTAAGTATATGGAAGTGTCTGCAAAGAAGAAAAGTGAACACCTAGATTTTTCTTTAACTTTCCATGAACTCTAATGTCCTAGCTTTCTCTATATAAGTGCAGATGTTAAGTGTCCAAGAGAGTAAAATGCATGTGTGTATGCATGGTTTTATAGTTCTAAGTGTATGCTAGGTGTCCATGTACGTGTGTGCATGTGTGGACAAGTGTCATAGTAGTGGACAAGTGGCCAAGGTAGAGAGACATGTGTCAAAGGTTTTGCATGGGCTACCATATGGCCTGCCATGGTGGGGCCCACCTTGGGTTTTGTGCCACTTTCTCAGTTTATGTGTATAAGTCCTCGATAAGTGTGTCAGTCTCAATTTACGTGCAAACAGGTAATGTTTCTAATGTCCGAGTCCGAGTACGGGATTAAGTTAAGTCTTATTATGGTCGAGTCGGTGTGATTACTCTAGTCTACTTAGTAATACCACAACACATCGATACTGTCACCCAAATAAAATAATAATAATCATAAGCCTAACACAGAAAATTCAAAAAATTGATATTTTTAACGTAGAGAAATTACAGGTATTACAAAAATGAAATCTTGACATCCATCTGCCGGATCTCAAAATCTAAGCATGCAGTAATGGATAAGAGTATTTTGATGGACATGAGCATGGCTATCGGCGAGAAGATTTCCTCATAGTCAATGCCCTCTCTTTGAATATAACCTTTTGCTATAAGCCTTGCCTTAAAGGTTTCAACCTTTCCATCAGATCCTCTTTTCCTATTGTTGACCCACTTATAGCCAATGGGTTTAATATTGGCTGGAAGTTCTACAAGATCCTAGACATGATTAGAATTCATAGATTCCAATTCAGCCTTCATAGCTATAACCTAATGGGCTAAGTCTACATCAGCCATTGCCTCTTCGTACATGCTAGGATCAGATTCAGATTCTATGGAGATAGCTTCAAAAACTTCTCCTAAGAACATGTATCTGTCAGGCTGGCTGACCATCCTCCCACTACGACGAGGTACTGGTGCAATAATGTGTGAAGAAGTGGTGTTTTCTTGTCTTACATCATTATCAACTGCGGGTGGCAGTGAGGGCTCTCCTTCTATCTCTTTAAGATCAATCCTTCCCTTAGGTTTATGGTTCATGATATAATCATCCTCTAAGAAAACAGCATTTATGCTAACAAACACTTTTTATTCTCTTGGATCATAAAAATACCATCCATAAGTACCCTTTGGATACCCTACAAAGTAACAAACTTCCGATCTAGAATCCAACTTGCTCATCTTTCCTTTTAGCACATGTGCCGGACACCCCCATATCTGGAGATGTTGCAATGAAGGCTTGCGCCTAATCCACATCTCCCGTTGTGTCCTGGGAACAGAATAGCTTAGTACTAGATTTAGTATGTACGCAGCAGTTTCCAAAGCATAGCCCCAAAGGAATAATGGCAACTCTGAATAACTCATCATCAACCTAGTCATGTCTAAAAGAGTTTGATTCCTTCTCTCTGCTACATTGTTCTACTGAGGCATACTAGGTGCAGTCAACTATGACAGAATCTCATTCAGTACGAGCTGATCAATAAACTCATTAGAAAGGTACTCGCCACCTCGATTAGATCGAATGGCCTTGATATATGTGCCCAATTGCTTCTCTACTTCATCCCTAAACTCTTTGAACTTTTCAAAGGCTTCAAACTTGTGTTGCATTAGGTACATATATCCATTCCTAGAGTGGTCATCAGTAAATGTTATGAAATACTCATAACCACCCCTTACTCTAATATTTATTGGTCCATATACATCAATATGAACTAATTCTAATAATGCATTAGTCCTATTGCTCTTTACAGGAATGGGGCTTTTGGTCATCTTACCCTCCAAACAAGACTCGTAGACTTCCATTGGTTTTGGAACCAAATCTCCTAAGACCACTTCTTTGACTAGTCTGCCAATCCTATTTAGATTGATATAGCCAAGTCTCATATGCCAAAGCCTTGTAGGATTAGTGGAAGGTTCCTTTCTTTTAGATGGTACTTAAGTTCCATGCAAGAGTCTTTAGAAATATTAGGAGTAATCACATACAATCCATTTTATTTAACACCAGAAATCACAAAAGAACCATTTCTTTTGATCACAACTTCAGTTCTGAAATAGAAAGAATAACCATTATTCGATAAATTTGAAACTAAGATTAAATTACGTCTCATTGAAGGAGCGTAAAGTACATCTAATAACATCAAAACTTTATTGTCTAACAATTCTAAAGCTATTATTCCCATAGCAACTGCAGATATGGTTACACTAGAACCTAGAGTATGTACAATCTTTACATCACTGCACCTCCTGGTTGATCTGAACCCATGCAATGAATTACAGATATGGTTAGTCGTACCAAAATCAATGCACCAAGTGTTTGAAGTATCCGTAATAAAACTTACTTCAATCACATGTGATTCAATCATACCTTGAACTCTTGTAGCTAAAAATTCTGGACAGTTCCACTTCCAGTGGCCCTTCTGTTGGGGATATATACTAAAAGTCATGCTTTATGTAGTTAATTTATTATTCATTTAATAAAATCAGTTAATCCATTTTTATGAGGATCTGTGTGGGCAATATTTGTATTATATTGTTTATTTAATGTTATGTATGTGTGTCTTTCATTCTACATAATACGTGGTTTGGTGTGTAGAGTTCGGCTTACACATGGAAGATCAGATCATCGAATCTTGTAGAATGTAAGATTTTGGTTTACAGTCTTAGATGGATTGGACACACCATCGGTAGGACTGCAACATGGTGTTGTAGTAGGTTTGTCTTGACTATAGGAAATGGTATAGTTTTAACTCACCATTCTGGTACACTTTGTGTATTAAACGGGACTGACTTGGGGTAATTATCTTTATACTGACTTATAAGATAATTAATACCTCATGACTATTATGAGTGCTTATGCTCTAAATCCTAAGTTAATTTATAGACACGTACATTTGATATTTACACTTTGATCCCTAAAAGGGTGAGATCCTTAAATGGGTCAATATCTCATTGGATTGGGCGACATTATTAATTGTGTGGTGGATATAAATTAATGATGGAATCCATGTCTCAATTTTGGGATTGATGATATCCCCTTGAGAAAGCTTATAAGTTTTTATTATGTCAAACCCTGCAGGTGGATTTTTTATCCGACATATCATATAAGTTGAGCAGAGAATCTCAAGGAATTTTAAGAGATTAATTAAATATGATTGTCAGTAATTATATTTAATTAATGGATATCTGTAATCTTAACATGGGGAGATGATAAGCATTTAATAACATGGAGCTCGAAATATATTTTTGAGACAAGGGTAGGAGTGCAATTATAATTCTTTAGTAGTATAAATTATAATTTATGGAAATAGGAATCCAATTCAGTTCGGATTAGGGTTTCCTAATTCCATAAGGAAGCCTATTCCTTATTAACTTCTTATGGTCCCTATCGTAGCCTATATATATGCTGCTTTGGCTCTTTCCTCAGTTTGCATTTTTCCATCAAGAGCATTATAACTCGGAATAGAAAAGAGAGCGTAAAAAGAGAGCAGAAACATAAAGGATTTCAAAGGAGCCCACACTCAGTTTGATATTTTGGCAGCAAAGGAATACGGTAGAAGAACGTGAGCTGTTATCGAGCCCGTGTTCTCGATTCATCTACTACAGCAATCCATTTTAGTAGTTTAAGGTAATCCTAGTTCCGCCCTTATAGAGTTATTGTAGTTTTCACGTAAATTTGGCAGTACCAACTTATACGCGCTGTCAACGGATTCTGGGAACGCAGTTTCCTAACAACTTCTCACTGCATTAGAAACATTTTCTTTTACCTTGGCCACCTACCTTTCCCTTACACTTACCTTTTCCCTTAGATTTTGCAATCTTAGGGATTGGTCCAATACTTAGACCACCAGTGCTAGCTTTCTTCTTCCCTTTCTCGCCTTTCGGCGCAGATTGGGAAGAGGAAGCGCTTTTCTCAACGTTCAGAACGTTGCCCTCAGGTTTGATCACCCCTTCTGCTACCAGTAAGGAACTCATCAATTCACTTATTGAGATATTCATTTGATTCATATTATAGTTTAGTTTAAATTGTGTGAATGAAGGTGACAGTAAATTGAGGATCATATCAACTTGGGTCTGTGCATTGATGTTGGCTCCCAAGGTCTCCAGTTCGTTTAAATAACCAATCATTTTTAAAACATGTTCTTTGTCCGACATCTTGGCACTCATTATCTTCTGTATGGCAACCTGTCTGGCAGGTCTGCCATGATCCCCAAACATCTCTTTTAGGGATTTGATAATGGCACTGGCAGAATCATTTGACTAGTATTGGTGTTGCAACACATTAGCCATAGAGGCTAATATGTAACAACGAGCCATCCCATTCGACTTCTTCCACTTGTCGAACTCGCGTCTAGTAGCAGCCGAAGCATTTGCAGTAGGCTCTTCAGGACAGGACATATATGTGATCCTCAACAGTTAAAACAATGTCAAGGTTACGTTTTTATTTAGTATAGTTGTTTCCAGTTAACATGTTCAGAGTGAGTATACTGGCAAGAGGACTAAATGCAGATCCAAACATGATGATTTATTGTAAAATCAAAAGACAATAAATATGGATATCAAAAGTTGACAGTTTGAAATAAAAGAATCTTTAATACTCTTATTTAAAAACAAGGTCACCGGAATATCGAAACGAAAAAGTAAAGCCTTCGTGTGGTGGTCAACACTCGATCTTTCGATTAATCATGACTTGTCTGCTATGCAACTCTTGCAAAACAAGTTATGACTCCCAAACCTATTTGATTTCTAAGTTTCTGAATAATGCCCTGTGTGGGATCCTTATCCATAGCTTAGCTAGTGTGTACCATTAACTATGATCCAATACAACCGCTTCAAGTAGTGCATCCGTGTGGTGCTCAGCCTCTAACATGTCTGATCGATCATATCTGTAGGAAGTTCACATCTAGTAACCAATGAGTAGTGTATCCTCTATATAGAATGATCACCTCTGGCGAGGTCACACAGAATGCACTACTCATCTTATAGTGAGCCATTAATGGAAGATCGTGGGTGTTGTAATAAGACCCTCTCCTACTAGATTTAATAAATAAGGATTTTTCTTTTTGAGAAAAATTGTTTCTATACATTACCTATAAACATCAAATGTTTATTAATGCATTGAAACAGTTTTTGAATTTTATTTTAGAAAACATGTTTTAAGTGCATGCAAGCAGTAACAATGTTTGAACGCCAATCACAAACCAAACACATAAAACAAAAAAATAAAATGAAATAAGGACATCCAAACGATGCCTCTATCTCCCATGGCTCTATCTCTATAGAACCTCCTTCTTGGTTTGATCGCCTCTAGCTCCATCTTCATGGATAACGGCTTGCTCCTCCATCTTCATGGATTTTCTAATTCAATTACATTGGTCCTATGCTTCTTTCGAAGCTTACAATTTATCGAAAATAGAAAACAACAATAAAATTAAAGGCTAGAAAAACTAGTGCGACTTTGCTATTCGTAGGATTGAAGTCGCATCGCCCTTTACACATGCCTTAAACCAAACCAAAAAATAAAACACACCAATCTCAAACATTTAAATACAATAATTTAAATCATCAAAACTTGGTGGCATGGGAGACAGAAGACTTATCTTGCTACAAAAGGGTTAGTAGTACACACAACCATGCACATATATAACAAAATATATGACCATTGGAACTACTTATTTAATTGCATACACCATAGACTCTTTATTGAAGTAATTAGTACTCTAAAACAGCATCTTTGGTTTTCTGTCACAGACTAATTTAAAATTTTTAGAACAGTAAGTATTAATTTTAATACCTTTAAAACTGTGAAAAAGACACATGGACAGATAAACAGTTTCGATCGATCGAAGCTTGTTCGATCACTCGAAACCGATCGATCAAAAATTGCATTGGTTCGATCGATCGAAACACTTTCGATCAGTTGAACACAGATAGTTTCAATCGATCAAAACTGCCATGCATCCAATGCTATCACAAATTTTCTTCCTACTGCGAAACTGCTACAGAAACAAATGATGATGCAGTTTCAAAAATAGCACTAAATACTAACATGCAAATCAAACTAGTATTCCAAAATGTATCTATAGATCCAACAAGTGTGGCTTTGATACCAATTGTTAGGAAATTAAGTTTGAAATTTACTTAAATGTGCAGTAGAAAGATTAAGTTACAAAAACTTATTGGTACCCCGGATCCACTACTCGTTAACTCTATAGACGTGCACAAGAGGGGTCAAGAATTATACCTTTGTGTCTTGAACCCAATTCTGAAACCTTCAACCTTCTTGATGGTGCACCAGCCTCCACTAGGTTGTCTTTACCCTTATGACTCCTACGGGTGATTACTAGAAGGACTAGGGTAGGTGGGAACCCTATTGAGAGGATAGAGAAGGTTTGGGAGCCCTAAATAGTTTCTGTAGCTTTCTAGGCAATAAAACGACAATTTGAAATATTCTGTACGGAGCTTCCCTATTTATAAATTTCCAAACTGAGTTTAAACCTTTGATCGATCTAAGTGGTTTCGATGGATCGAACCTTCGATCAATTGAAGGTTTTTCAATCGATCGAACTTATTTAGACTTCAATCGATCGAAACAATGTTGATTGATCAAACTTGTCTTGACAAGATCCTCAAGTGCCCTTCCAAGTATCCTAGCGGAGCTAAGAGTAGGACCTCCTAGGCTCTTTATTATTGGCTCAGACCAGTTGTTAATTCCCATGACCAAACTCTTTGATCAGCAAACTAACCTACTGGTCAGTTAACTTTTACTCCACTATAAAACGATAACTGAACTCCAATGCAAAAGAACATATCTGAAGTGATAACTAGAATTATATGGTGTACTAATGTCCCTCTACCGTCAGCATTCATAATCATATTCAGGTAGTCGGATAACTATTATTGTTAACCTGAATTATGATTACTTCTTGCATTCCTTGAGTCCCATTCACCCTCATGATTACTAAACATGTTGATAACTACTTATCAACAAGACTATAGTTCTCAGTAATCAATTTGGTGACATTCTTAAGGGAATGCTTTCTCTTTAACAGAGGGTAGATTCTATCTTGACAACATATGTTCACAACCCTGTGAACATGACATACCCAAGATACCCAGGTGTTGATCTTTAAGACCTCACTGATTGGTAAGTCAAAGCAGTCATATCCACAGTCTATGTTCATAATCGTCTCAAGATTGAGAACATGTACCTTAAACAAGTTATAAGTTCCTATCGACTCTTGACAACCTTAAGCGTCAATAGGAAAGCTCAGGTCCATCAATGCACTATAAGCACTAGCATATTAACTAAGAGTTAAACTCTAGTGATTGAGATTCATCATCCATCCAATGGTTGTTAATTATGCTACAGTATAAACCTGATGAGATATCCAGTCTCATCATCCACTGTGACAAATTCTAAGTATAAAAGAATAGTAATTTGTATCTCACTTGTATGTATCTCATATACACACGAATTGCTTACTATGATACTTAAGGATTAACAATCATCTCATGAAAGAAACATATACAATAAAATGTAAAGCTGATATCCTTATATTAAAATATGAATGTATTATACATAAAGTAATGGTTTGAGGGCAAAAACCCAACAGGTAGACTGTAATAACCCGAGTTTTTTTAAACAGTGATTTAATATCAGATTTTAAAACTCTAGTGAATATTTGGAATTTTTCGGAATATATTTGGATCTTAAGTCATAGGGTTATTTTGGTAATTTTTACCTAAGATGTAAGTCTTGACTAGAAAATTCAAAAATGAGATTTTTGGACTGAAAGGAGTGTATGCTTAAATGATTCACTTCTAGTGTTTTAATTTTTGTCATAACTAGTACGGTTAGTGAGATATACCTTGTGCTTTAAGGGTTGTACCAAGCCACTTACTATATAAGAAAGTTGTTAGGAGATACTTCGTTTTTATCTATATCTTTCCCTCTCTTCATTTCATCTTTTCCAAGAGAGATACACCATTTTTGGGTTTCCAAGCTTTTTTTCAAGTTTTGACCTTGGGTATCATCTACTTTTATTTACTTCTAGCCTTGCCCCTTTGGAGTTAAATGTTTCCAGCGATGAGGAGCACATGGGGATGCAATGATTTTGCAAATGCCCCAAATAATTTTCTTGAAAGAATTTTCTAAAAAGTCAAGGTAGTTCATATAACTCTCTAATATGTTGTATTAGATGTTAACTAGCAAAAATCTAGAATACTCTGTGATTTGGTACACGTTTGACGTGCATTAAATTCAAACCGCATTCTCTTAAAATTTTTCCTAAATGATCTAGTTGTTTATATTCTTTACCCATGTGGTTATGTGCCTTAGGTGATTATTTGGAAGTTAAAAAACATGTCTACTTGCTATCATAGAAGCTTTGATAGCATGTTTGTGTAGAAATTCATATCTTCTTGCTTGTGCTTAGATTTTAATAAAGATTATGAACATGCTTGTTCATCTAGCACAATACTGTTCATTTGTATTTCATAAGTATGAGATGAGCATGATTATGAAATTAGGCATGAACACGTGCATCAACATGAAATGCACGAAAAGGATTTTGGGTGAAAGACCTCCATGTGTGAGGCTTTCGATTTAAAAAAGGGAAAGATCTCCATGTGTGGGACTTCCAAATTTCAAAGATCATGAAAAACCTCCGTGAGAGGATTTTGATTTGAAGTATAGATAATTCCGATTGTAGGTGTGAATGTAAGGATTGGATCCATTAGGAACTCGATCACCTGGTCTTCCAAACCATAGGAATCGTAAGCTAAATAAACGTATGAGGTGGTTAAAGGCTCCTATAACGTGGTGGCCCATAGACTGGGTGTTTTTTTTTAGAGTGAGTGTTTGGAAAATTCACGAAAAGGCCTATGGGCAACATTATTTTGCTTCGGCAGTAAATCATTACATTCACGCATTCATGCATATAATTCATTATATCATTAAATTGTATGACTATACGGGCTGTCGTGCTCAAGGACTATTTTTAAAACCTTTTCAGGAAAAATGGATAAGGGCAAGGCCTATAGTGATTGGCATGTAATCGCCACTTAAAGACCTCGTTTGTGGGGAGATTCTAGAAATCATGTAATACATAATTATATGTTTTAGATTTGTAAGTTATGCTTTTGCATAGTAGATCATTATCGAACATATCTTAGTCCGTACTCATTTTTAAACTAGTATTCATGGTTATTTTAGGATGCATATTATCCCCTTTAAATTTAGACTTATGATTTGGATTCCTAAATTATGTTAGAATTTGTTATATTCGTATTGGCATATAATCGTGACATAAGTCACTCCTTTTTGTAAGATTGCACGCATATATTTTGTTGATGGAACAACTCGTTTTCATTTTTAGTTATGCTTGGATTAGGAGGGTGTCCCATAGTTTTTACTTCTCCTTTTATTGAGTTAGAATCACTCGTTTGGGAGCAAAGTTGTGTGAACATATAGTTATTGTGCAGTAGAATAATCCAGTCGACTGATCGGGAGTCCAGTCGACTGGATTCTGTATCCGAGAGGTTTGGACTCTTTGTATTTGTGAAAACAATCGACCAGGTAGCCCCACTCGACTGAAAATATCATGCCCCAATTGACCAATTTTATTCCAGTTAACTGAGTCCAATGTTTTATAAACTCTCTGCTTGAAAACGAGTCGACCAGACCTTTTTGTCAGTCAACTGGATCGGGCTGTTCAAAATAATACTCTCAGAATCTTGCAAAACCAATCGACCGATGTTCCGATCAGTCGACTGGATCTTCAGACTTTCAAATTTTCCTATTTAAAACATTTTAATTGGACTGTTAAGATACTTAACCACCCTAACCCCCATTTCTAGGATTTGGGGCGTAACAAGATATGCTAAGGTTTTCTCCCAAAGGAGGAACCGATGTGATATCAATAGTTTTTCTATTTAGAATTCATAATTCTATATTACAGATAGACTTATGGTCTTAATGTGAGAATTTCCCTATTTTATTTTAGTGGCTATTCCCACTTAATCGCACTCCCATGCATCTAGCATTCTGACCCTCAATGGGTCCAACTTCTCATAATGGTATGAACAAGTCCAATTCATACTGGGTGAATTAGATCTTGACATGGCACTTTTAGCTGAGCAACATGAGGAATTTACTTCTGATAGTACTGTAGAGCAGGTAGACACTTTGCAAGCTTGGGAAAGATCAAACAAACTTAGTCTAATGTTTATGAGGATGACCATGGCCATAACATCAAGACCTCACTACCTTAAATTAATATCGCATTGGAACTCTTGACTCTATCGAAGAACGTTTTAAATCCGCAGATAAGTCACTTACAGGCACACTTAAGGCAGAGCTAACTACTATGAAATATGATGGTAATGGAGGAGTTCGGGAACATATCCTCTACATGACTAACAAAGCTACAAAACTTGGAGCACTACGAATGCATGTAGATGAATCCTTCTTGGTGCGGATTATTCTAAACTCACATCCTCCTTAGTTTGGCCCATTCAAAATTGACTATAACACTTACAAAGACAAGTGGAATTTGAATAAGCTAACTAGTATGTGAATTCAAGAGATAATGAGATTAAGCCAAGAAGGACACCACTCTGTGCTGGCTGCAACTCAAGGAGCGAAAAAGAAAGGAAAGATTGTGAAAGGAAAGAAATTTCCACCAAAGACAGGAGATGGACCTGTGGAAAATAGCCAGGGTCGTGGAAGTAACTTTACGGTCAAATATTACTTCTGTGGCAAGAAAGGACATGTAAAGAAGGACTGTAGCAAGCGGAGAGCTTGGTTCAAAAAGAGAGGTATAAATCTTTCTTTTGCAAGTTATGAATCAAATCTTGCTGAGTTCCTTGTAATACTTGGTGGATTGACTCTGGAGCCACAACTCACATAACAAATTAAATACAGGGATTTCCTTCCACTCGAAACCCGAAGAAAAGTGAAAGAAACTGTCTCAAAGCAGAAGTGGTAGTTGTTGGAACTAATTGCCTACTCTAAGAGATGGGTCATCAGATGGATCTTATACACATGTTATATGTACCTTCAATTTCTAGGAAATTAATTTCTTCATTTAGATGTTGGATATATGTGTATATTCAGTTTTATTTGGTTGTGGAATACGTAATTTGATGTTTAATTAAGTTATGGTTGGTTCTAGTATTTTTATATGATGGTTTGTATAAATTACTCTGAATCATGAGCTTGCACAATCTTTAATAGCATTGCATTCAAATGTTGGTTCAAAACATAGCCTAAGTAATGAAAAGTCAACAGCCTTGTGGCAAAGACGACTAGGGCATATCTCCAGGGATAGAATTGAGAGATTGGTGAAAACTGAGATTTTGGATAACCTAGATTTCACTGATTTTGAAGTTTGTGTGGATTGACAAACACACTAAGAAAGGTGCCACAAGAATTACTGAGCTTCTTGAGATAATTCATACAAATATTTGTGGACCACTCTCCATTCCATGTTTTGTTGGAGAATAGTACTTTATCACCTTTATCAATGATGTTTTTCGCTATGGTTATAGATATCTAATTGATGAAAAGTCTCAAGCCATTGACATCCTTGAGGTGTTCATTACTGAGGTTGAAAGACAATTAGATAGAAAAGTCAAAATAGTGAGGTCTGATAGAGATGATGAGTTCTATGGTAGATATGAGACGGGCCAAAATCCTGGCCCATTTGCCAAATTTATTCAGAAGCGTGGCATTTGTGCTCAATACACAATGCTAGGTACACCACAGTAGAATGGAGTTGCTGAAATGTGTAATTGTACTCTTTTGGATATGGTTAGGAGTATGATGAGTTTTTTAACTGTACCTAATTCATTATTGGACAAAACATTAAAGACTGCGATGTATTTCTTGAATGGAGTTCCTAGTAAGGCGGTCCCAACAACTCCTTTGGAGTTTTTGGACTGGTAGGAAACCTAGTTTAGGATGTTTACATGTTTGGGGTTGTCTAGAAGAGGCAAGGAACTTCAATCCACATGAGAAAATGTTATATTCGAGGACAATATCTGGATATTTCATTGGTTATCTGGATAATTCCAAAGGGTACAAATTTTATGATCCTAACTATAGTACGAGAACGGTGAAAACTGATAATGCCAAATTCTTAGAAAATGAAAAAATTAGTAAAATATTTTGGTATCATAATTGAAACTCATGTTATATTAAGAATTTTTTTAAACTTAAATACAAAATATATTCCTGAAATTTGGTCCCTGTCTCATTTTTGTCTCTGTAGTTTTAATTGCATCAATTTGGTCCCTGAAGTCTTTAAATAGAAGCAATATGATCCAAATGTCCTATTCTACTAGAAATATTGGCAAAATTCACCGACTGCTATTTGGGGTGTACATCGATCGATATATATATATATATATATTTATTTTTTTGGTTTTTTCATGTTTTGAAAACTGACTGAAGTGGTCGGATCAGTTCGATTTTTAGTAGTGACTAATTTTAAGAAAATCGATCAAATTGCTTAATTCGGTCAGTCGGTTCAATTCACCGATTTTTTGGTTCACCCCTAACTGCTGTGTGAGTAAATTCTATTTTTTTGCCCCTAAAAAGAGATTGGTAGTGTTCTATTTTCGCCCCTAAAAAGCCTGGTAGTGCATAACATGTGAGTAAATTCTGCCAACTTTTCTCACAGAATTGACATTTAGACCATATTGCTTCTATTTAAAAAATTTAGGGACCAAACTGATGTAGCTGAAATGATAGGAACCAAAGTTAAGGGTATATTTTGGACCAATATCTTGAAACTAACGGAATTGTCTATGAAGCTTAAAATGATACCAAATCAATTTGGAAAAAGTTAAAAGAAGTGAGAAGAAAATATGTTTGATCAAATATTTAGGATGAGTTGCATTATAATTTATTTGGAATCTATGGCATATCTAGTGGTTTAAATTTGGATGGATTGGATTTCAATTAATGTTGCTATATGTGTATTGTAATTTGATCCAATATACAATTTTTAAAAGTGGGGTGGACTTTGAAGTACAAATTCTATTAAAAAGTAACACAAAAACTCAAATATATATAAAATAGGGGCTTTTCTGAAATTTTAGTGGGGGGTTAAATGTACATTATTATTTTCTTTAGGGTATGCCAAAAACATTTCAAAACTTGGGGGTAGTCTTGAGCCCCGATTTACCCCTTCTTAAGTCTGCCCCTGAAGTGACTCATAAAATTAAATTTTAATTTTTTAAAACCAAAAAAAAACAAAAAAATTTCTTTCTTTCTTTCTTTATTTTTTTTTAGTTTCTCATGGTAAATTTATGAACCAAACCAACCCTAAATGGGTCTACATGTGAGTGTGCAGGCTTTTCGGCACAAGGTTCAACATTGTGTTGCACGTTTATGCAATTGGTTGTGCAATTCGTTGTCCACCTAGCATTACTCAAACTCAAAATGCTTCTATACTTTTACTTGGAGCATAGATCATTTGAATTCAACAGTGCAGGCACGAAATTGTAGGTGTAGTGACAGGTGGATAGCAAGGTACAAAAATTCAAAATTGGAGACAAGTGGGTGTGGGTTGTATGGTTTGGATGATGTGGCTCATGCATTGATTGCAACGATGATCTTGAAAATTACTGCACTAAAATGATACTCACATACAATTGGAAAGCACTTCAGTGCTGTGCAAACTGTTGCACACACAGTTTGTATAGTAAAAATTGGACAGTTTTATAAAATTGCTTTTTACATATGCAATTTTACTGTGCAAATTGTATGTATAACAGTTTGCACAGCACTCAATGCACAGCACTGAAGTGCTTTCCCATACAATTCTATACACCATGATTGAACAATTACATATGGAGGCTATTGTTGCATAATGGTTGCCAATGAGCACTTTGTGGTCTGTTGGCCCGAAAGCCTGCCTCTTGATGCCGATGCACCTCTACTATGTGTCGGGATCACAGCGTATAGCCCATTGAAATATTTTGGGCTCAATAAGCCCGGTATGCACATGAGTGTGGTGGGCCTAGGTGGGCTCGGCAATGTCGGTGTGAAGTCTGCAAAGGAGTTCATGGTTAAGGTGATTGTTAGCGCGTCCCCTAGCGAAATGAAGGAAGCCGTTGAAAATTTGGAGGTTGTTCGATTCGTTTTTGGTTAGCTGTGACCCAGATCAAATGCAGGTTTGTACTGCATTTTGTACTATATGATAGTCACGACCCAAAATCTACGACGCATAGATGGGTCAAAGAGTCAAAGAAAGAGGTCAAAGAGGGGAAAAGATCCTACGTGCACCAATCAAACAGTGCGGAAATTAAGAATGAATACTACGTGGATTCTAAAGAAAAGTCAAAAAGTCAAAGATTGACCCAAGAGAACCAAACGGGTTAAACATGGTCAATCAACATTGTTTTGGTTTTCAATAGAATCTTAAAAGATAGTAATGAGAAGTCCCAAAGAGGAAAGATACATAGATAGAAGTTTTTTTTTAAAGTCACATAATATAGGTTTTTGAGAGGTTGCAACCAAATGGCTGTTAAGAAATCAAAATTTGCATTTTTCCCATAATAGACTATCCACAAGCTAAGTATAAACCAAATTAGATTTCAAAACTTTTGAAGTCTAGGAAAAAGTCACTACTCACGGGTAGAGTGTCTTTCGACCGGTAGAATATTCCCTGTCCAGAATTCTTACTAAATTTTCAAGTTTTGGAAATTTTATAAGTGTAGAACATGTATAGCCATACCATAAACTTACCAAAATGACTCAAAAGAACAACAGAATATCCGAACCAACATGAACACGATTTAAAAAGGATCTAAGTTAAAGGACTAACAAGTGTCGGAATTAACACGAATAAACATTTAATCTTAATATGCGTCCATAGACAACTCAAAGTCCCAAGTACATGTCCGGTTATATTAAGTCTAAAATTCTAATAGATTCTAAGTAAAGAGCTAAACATGTGCCCAAATTAAATATTAAATGAATTGAAATTCAAGATTCATATCTATTACAATCTCTTTATAAACAAAACTAGGAGTTCGAACATTTTTAAAACAAAAATTCTTCTTGAAAGAAATCTTCAAAGTTCAACATCACGCGTTGAGAGATTCTTGGATCTTGCCCCAGCTTGATAATACCTGAGAATGGTTTGTCGTTTTTATGAGAATGCTGGCTCGTAGAAAATATTGTAGAGATTCAATATGGATCCCATAACTAATATGCAACATGTGGTGCCATGAATGCCACCAAGGCAATGCAACTAATGAGTCCTCGGGCCATGCACACATTATCACTCGCCTCATTACTGGACTGTGAGCCACCCTCCACTGGGAATGTAGCATACCAACTTTCCAATATCTAGTCGAATATAAGTTGGAGTTTGGCATGTTCTTAGGTACGTCCACCCTGTCTCACCACACAACCCACATCCGGATTTTCTTATCTACTTTTATCCCCCTTTATTGGGGTCGGATATACTTTTATCCCCTCTTAGGATTACTCAAATGCCACCCATGCTAATGCTATGTGGTGTGCCCACTTGGCAACAATGCATATGAACTCTATGATTGCAATGAACATGTTCTTAATTCACAAAAATGTCAATTTACATTGTTGTCAAAATTACCAAGTCTCATACTTAGGCATTTCACCATGATGATAAATGATTCCACATGCCATAGGAGTAACATCATATAAGCATGAAAATTCTATTAACGAGATTCATTTTCTAAGCACAATGACTACCTCTAATAATAACAAGTAGTTCATGTAGGCAATTAGGCAATTAACCAACACTTAGCCAAACAATTTACAGCAAATCATGTAAATCACATTTACACAATTAACCAACAATTAGGCAATTAATATTGTCATCTAATCAACTTTTGATAACAATTTAACAACTTATCCCACTTAGGCAACTTTGATAACAACTTGCCAACTAAACATATTAGTTTACTCCACTTAGAACATTTAAGGGAAATAAATCAAGATTATTTTCTATGCTTTAATCCCTAGCATTTCTATCACAAATCACACATAAAAAATAGGAGACATAGTGAATCAAAACAATATAGTCTACCTTTGATTTAGGTGAAGAAAAGCACAAGAGAAGAAGAATCGAAGAAGGAAATAAGAAAGCCCATGTTGTAGAGCTCCAAGAAATGCCATGGCAAAACCCCTTTCTTTGCCCTAGCCCAAACCTTGTGTTAGGGACCACCAATGGAGGAAATGAAGACACCACTAGATAGCCCTAGATGAGATGATCATCTTTGCTACTAATAGTCTAGCTCCAAAAATGAATTTTAGAAACCTAAATGGAAGCTTGAAATGTTAGTAACCATGGTGGGGGTTTTTTTGGTCTTCCAAACAAAAGAGGGAAACAAGATAAGAAAGAAAAGAAAAGAAAAGAGAGGGAGGGAGAGAGAGATATAGCCGGATGGAGGGAGGGGAGGAGAGAGAAAAATGTGAAGCTTCCTTGGGAAGCTTTGGTTGATAGGATGGGTGTGGGTGCCACTTATGTCTCATCCACACACACAGAAATATACATAAATGTACACATGTGCCAAATTAAATGCAAATGTGATATCACAAAATCAAATGTTAGGCATTAAAATGCACCAGTTCAAATTGGGTCCACGCATTGATAACCAAATTACCATAATACCCTCAATAAAATTTTGTGTTTCTACATTTTACCCCCCTTAAAAGAATTCCTTCTCGGAATTCAGAACAAGAACAAAATGAACTCAATCAAAGAACGGTCCATGACCACAACAAAACGTTATAGTGTCACAAAACAACGTTAGCAAAAGCATGACGTGAGAAAATGAAACATCTCACGCATTGATTCCATGAAGGAAAGGAAAGCTCAATTAAATAGTCAGTAAGCACACCAAGGGTGCTGAGGAACAAATGCAAGGGACATACAAGGTTCAACATTAAAAGACACAATCAACTCCAAAGGTCGATAATAATAATGGACATGAGCCTCCAAATCATTGGACCAACCAAAAATGTACTTGAATGAAAACAAAGTACAACCGGATGTCTCAAATTCATCGAATTAAAACAAAAGTGATCCCTTCAAAAGGAACACATGATCACAAGAACACAGTGGGTTGTTGTATACCCAGAATTTTTCTAAAAAATGAATAAACAACAACTATACAAAGGATCTGCATACCAACAAAAGAAATGATCTAATCATCAACCAGAAACCCAATCCAAAGAACAGAGGGTAACCCATAGAATGGGAATAACATTCTACAACCATCACTCATGGTGAAAACATTCGCAAGACCCAAGGAATAAATGGGATAAAACCAAATCAAACAATCAATAATCACAACGAGTTTCCACGTCTCTCCAAGACAAAACAACAATGGAACAAAAGAAATACTAAAAGGAATCAACACATAAACATATCCGATCACTACGTAAGAAGCATAGGATCTCCAGAACTACGAAGGGTTCAATAAGAAGCTCCAACGGATAGAACGTCTCATGTGCATAGCCGAGTAACCTACCGGTAAGCACCTACACAAACAAGGGTGCTAACCTTTCATGAAAATGATCAAAATTTTTATTTTTTATTTGTATTTTTATTTTCAGTCCGACCATTCAACACTTCCAAAAGAAAGGATTAGATAGATTCAAAGAAATATCAAACTCGATTCCAAGAACCCTCACTAAGCTTCAATCGATATGCAAAAGAATCGAAGGAAGATATTACACAAGCGTGAGTATCACACAGAGATCGCAATACAATCAAACACAAGATTTTCAAAGCAAATCAACGATAGACTATCATTGAATCGTCATACGAAGCAAAAGTATGATGTTTCAAAACACGAGTTCTAAAATGAACCAAATATCTAGGTCAACTCCCAAGGAATGATCTAAACACTCAAGAATGGAACCAAGGAAAACGTTACAAGGCAAACGATATACTCTATACTAAAGACTGTAATGACTCAAAGTTACTTCTTAATCATATAAGAGGTACGAGTCACAAAGACTTTCTCGTAATACATCGCTACTCACAAGAAGACAATGATCAATGTAGACATAAAAGTCTACAACAATGGCAATAGGACGTCGATAGACGAAATGATCATCACATCCCTAAACATAAACATCGCTATAGTCAATTATAACTGTTTCACTATTAGATGGATCTATTAAGAGATCCTATCTCAAAACAATACGGCAAAAGAAATATCATTGCCAAAAGTCAAAGGATTTCACAAGGAAAGGAGTCTAAGAAACACAATAATGCTATCAAAAAGACAACAATAAATCAAATAGGTCAACAAATAGATATAAACCAACAAGTTCATCGACATTCATTGTCGCACGTGACAACCAAAAAAAAATTGAAGAATTACGCCTTGATCAAAACAAGAAAACATATGGTCATAATGATATAAAGCTCTCGAACTTTCAACTATTGAAAGCCCGATTCACATCAAAATGAATTAAAAGTTCCCAAACTGGGTGATCTTGAAATGTCACACGAAAGGTGGAAGCAACTAGGCGACATGCCTAAAATAAGAGTGATAACAAACTCACGTCACAACGAACCACAAATAACCAAAGTGTTTAAGGAAACACGGTCGAGGTTTTCTCAATAGAATGAAGACAACTCTATAGAAGTTTCCACATTAACCGAACGTGATCTCTAAATAAATGATCACCAAAAATCCTCCTCTGCTTAAAACAAGGATAAAATTGAAAGTTCGCCATGACCTCAAACAAAGCACAATTACAATGATCTCACGACAGGGTAAGAAAAAAAAAGACTTATTGATCACAATAAGCAAGGAATGCACCAAGTGCATGAATCGAACTTGTCAACAATGACATCAATAGTAATATATTAAGATAATATGAAAGTAAAAACTAGGGGTCCTTCCAGCTATTGAAAGCCCATAACCTAAACATGATCGACCTTGGAGATCTAAAATCACAAACATAGGATCTCACATGATCCACTTCTAAACACAAAGTAATCAAAATTATTAACAAGAGAACATGCCCTAGGCATACTCCGAACACCAATACAGAAATAAGGTGGATGGTGTCTAACATCTACTCTTATTCAAATAACTGAGTAAGAGATATATCAACGAAATCAAAGATAGAAGAATTCAATTATACACTCTATTCCCCTCAAATGACAAAGAAACAAAACAGTGGGATCAAATGATAGGATCCAATAAAATGTGGTGAACAACCTATGATAATCGATCTGATAATCACAAGGGATCAATAATAGAATCCAGTGAAAATAATAGACGTTGTCTACAAATCCAAGCAGTGGGAAAACTCTTAGTCATGAACTCAAAACAAAATTTCTCATAACCTCAATAACTCAATCGACACCTTACTGACCAAAGAGGAAGGTTAACGTAAAGGAACATCTCTAAAAGATAGAGAGTAACACTGACTTTAAAAAGGCATGCATATTCGAGTTCAACACGATAATAAAGTCAAAGAACCCAATTAAACAAATTTGTTGAATAAAATCGACTCAAGGGATAACATAGGGTACGCATAAATCCGGAAAATGTAGGATTCTTAAGTTATGAAACAAGAATTTGTCATTTCATAAAATTCAACTATTCGATTGGCACCTCATTTGCAAAGGAGTATAATAGTGGTAAATTAGAAAAGAATAAAGGACAACACTTACTTGTGGAGAGAACGACACTCTCTAGTTCGATATGATTAAAAATTGAAGAACTCAACTTAACAAATGTATGGAGTTGAAATAAATTTCAAGCGTAACAAGTCCAAAGGAAGGACATCACGATGCCAAAGATGGCAATGAGAACACCCAAATAAAATGTAAGGGTGAGGTAAATTATAATCAAGAAGACATAAGTTCTTCATCAAGAAAATTTAAGAGGATGTGATAGGGGTGCCCCTTCCAAGAAGGCTAAAAACAATGGGGCAAAAAAAATGCCTTTTTCGATAACCGAAGATTACAAGGATCTATCAGTAGATCTAATTCAAATAAGTGCTACAAAGTGAGGAATCGTGATCACTTACAAGAAAGGGAACACAGAATAAATAGTGTTTCTAAAAGTGAGGTCCATTGTTGACCAAACAATCTCAACAACAAATCTCAAGTAGGTACCGATAATCAATTTAAGGAAATGATCCTACAAACTCAACAATAGCATACCCTTAAAACGGTCTAGGCATTTCAACACAGAATAGTGAAAGAAGCTTCACAAAACAATGAGACATATATTTCTCAAAAAAAGTGACTATCACTTGAATCTACAAGAATTTACTAGTGTAGAAAAAAAAAATTTATCATTAAGCAAATAAATTGATATACTCGAATAATCTAGACCAAGATAAGAAGATGAATCATTATTCAATGGACTCGAATGATTTACACGAGAACAAGAATGTTGAATCATTAATCCACGAATCATACAAAAAAAAAAGATCATAATCAACTCAAAGGAATTATATAATTCTTTTAACGAACAAGAGATTAAAGAAAACTCCAACAATCGACAATATGATAAAGAATAAGGGAAAAAATACCTCATAATATCAAAAAAGTTACAAGTAGTCAATATGAAATACATAGATTACAAGTAACTACACAAGGCTATTAATATTATGCTGTATATTACTTTAACTTTACTTAATCACCCAAGTAAGCATTGCACAAAGAATAAGTCAATTATCATGTTACATTGACGTAAACATATAGAGCATATGCATGTAAGCATAATAACACATAATCCTAGAGGCAAGTAACATCCAAACATGCTCGACTAAGAACTTTCAATTTAAAGTAAACAATGACATAATTCATCATGTATGACAGTAAGGCAATCCAACGAACACATGTACCCATAAGATAACATAGATACAAGGTATTTAGACATGTGGTCATTTAAGCATGTAAGCATGTTAGCATAATGGCATAGGTAAGTAAACATGCTCACTTAATCAATATCTCAACTTTAAACGAGAATTTCAAATTTAGTTGATCACTTATGATCACAATTTAAATAACAAGTAATAGCCATGCATAGGCCCAATAAACTCCCAAAGTTCCAAAGTATTTGAACTTGGTTAGCTCTGATACCATTCTGTCATGACCCAAAATCCACGACACGTAGATGGGTCAAACAGTCAAAGAAAGAGGTCAAATAGGGGAAGAGATCCTACGTGGACCAATCAAACAGTGCCGAAACTACGAATGAATACTACGTGGATTCCAAAGAAAAGTCAAAAAGTCAAAGATTGACCCATGAGGACCAAACGGGTTAAACATGGTCAATCAACATTGTTTTGGTTTTCAATAGAATCTTAAAAAATAGTAATGAGAAGTCCCAAAGAGGAAAAGATGCATAGATAGAAGTTTGTTTTGAAAGTTTCATAATATAGGTTTTTCAGAGGTTGCAACCAAATGGCCATTAAGAAATCAAAATTTGTATTTTTGCCATAATAGACTATCCACAAGCTAATAAGTATAAACCAAATTAGATTTCAAAACTTTTGAAGTCTAGGAAAAAGTCACTACTCACGGGTAGAGGGTCTTTCGACCGGTCGAATGTTCTGTGTCCAGAATTCTTACTAAATTTTCAAGTTTTGGAAATTTTATAAGTGTGTATATCCATACCATAAACTTACCAAAATGACTCAAAGGAACAACGGAACATCCGAACCAACATGAACACGATTTTAAAATGATCTAAGTTAAAGGACTAACAAGTGTCCGAATTAACAGAAATAAACATTTAATGTTAATATGCGTCCATAGGCGACTCAAAGTCCCAATTACATGTCCGGTTATATTAAGTCTAAAATTCTAATAGATTCTAAGTAAAGGGCTAAACATGTGCCCAAATTAAATATCAAATGAATTGAAATTCAAGATTCATATCTATTACAATCTCTTTATAAACAAAACTAGGAGTTTGAACATTTTTAAAACTAATATTCTTCTTGAAAGAAATCTTCAAAGTTCAGCGTCACGCATTGAGAGATTCTTGGGTCTTGCCCTAGTTCGATAATACCTGAAAAATGGTTTGTCATTTTTATGAGAACAGCGGCTCATAGAAAATATTGTAGAGATTCAATATGGATCCCATAACTAATATGCAACATGTGGTGCCATGAATGCCACCTAGGCAATGCAACTAATTAGCCCTCGGGCCATGAACACATGATCACTCGCCTCATTACTGGACTGTGAGCCACCCCTCACTAGGAATGTAACATACCAACTTTCCAATAGCTAGTCGAATATAAGTTGGAGTTTGACATGTTCTTAGGTACGTCTTGTCTCACCACACAACCCACATCCAGATTTTTTTATCCACTTTTATCCCCCTTTATTGGGGTCGGATTTACTTTTATCCCCTCTTAGGGATTACTCAAATGCCACCCATGCAAATGCTATGTGGTGTGCCCACTTGGCAACAATGCATATGAACTCTATGATTGCAATGCAAATGTTCTTAATTCACAAAAATGTCAATTTACATTGTTTTCGAAATTTAACAAGTCTCATACTTAGGCATTTCACCATGATGATAAATGATTCCACATGCCATAGGAGTAACATCATATAAGCATGAAAATTCTATTAACAAAGATTCATTTTCTAAGCACAATGACTACCTCCAATAATAACAAGTAGTTCATGTAGGCAATTAGGCAATTAACCAACACTTAACCAAATAATTTGCAACTAATCATGTAATCACATTTAAACAATTAACCAACAATTAGGCAATTAATATTTTCATCTAATCAACTTTTGATAACAATTTAACAACTTATCCCACTTAGGCAACTTTAATAACAACTTGCCAACTAAACATATTAGTTTGCTCCACTTAGAACATTTAAGGGAAATAAATCAAGATTACTTTCTATGCTTTAATCCCTAGCATTTCTATCACCAATCACACATTAGAAATAGGAGACAAGGTGAATCAAAAACAATATAGTCTACCTTTGATTTAGGTGAAGAAAAGCACAAGCGAAGAAGAATCCAATGAGGAAATAAGAAAGCCCATATTGTAGAGCTCCAAGAAATGCCATGGCAAAACCCCTTTCATTGCCCTAACCCAAACCTTGTGTTAGGGACCACCAATGGAGGAAATGAAGACACCACTAGATAGCCCTAGATGAGATGATCATCTTTGCTACTAATAGTATAGCTCCAAAAATGAATTTTAGAAACTTAAATGGGAGCTTGAAATGTTAGTAACCATGGTGGGGTTTTATTTTTATTTTTTTGTCTTCCAAACAAAAGAGGGAAACAAGATAAGAAAGAAAAAGAAAAGAAAAGAGAGGGAGGGAGAGAGAGATATAGCCGGATGGAGGGAGGGGAAGGAGAGAGAAAAATGTGAAGCTTCCTTGGGAAGCTTTGGTTGATAGGATGGGTGTGGGTCCCACTTATGTCTCATCCACACACACAAATATACATAAATGTACACACATGGGCCAAACTAAATGCAAATGTGATATCATAAAAATGTTAGACATTAAAATGAACAAGTTCAAATTGGGTCCACTCATTAATAACCAAATTACCATAATACCCTCAATAAAATTTTGGGTTTCTACAATGATCTTCGAGTTTTAAGTTTAACTAGCATGCATCCCGCGCAATGCGCGGGTATCCGAGAGTATGTTTTTTGTTTAAAAATTCAGAAAATGTTTGTGATTAATATTGGTATTAGTTCAGAATAATTGTGAAAATTAGTAAAGAGAAGAAAATATGACTACATCATAGTAGGAGTGGACATAATCCGAAGCAAGGGCGGATCTACCTTTGGCCAAGGGGGGCCATGGCCACTGCATAATTTAGAATTTTTTTTATACCTACATGTAATTTTTTAAAATATTTTGTACCTCTATGTAATAATAAAAAAATTTACGCTTGGCCCCTACAAAATTTTGAAAAAACTTTTGATATGTACATGTAATTTTATAAAACCATTCCAAAATTTTTGAAAACGTCAACATGTATATGTAATTTTATAAATCTAACGTAAATTGTTTTACCATTTGTCAGCATGTGATCAATCATTATTGTCAAAAAAGTGATATACAAAAAAGTTTATTCAAAATTATGAATAAATAGACCTAAAAAAATTTCACCTCAAGGGCGCTGCCTCCGAACACCCGTATAAGTCTACTGCCATATACACATATTCTATTTTGACCCCCCCCCCCCCCCCCCCCCCCCCCATCTACAAATTTCTAAATCCACCACTAATCCGAAGGCCTATCGCGAACGAAATAAGGTATGAATAAGAGTATGGGCTCGTAGGGCCAAGTTAGACTCTTATAGGAGTTTGTCAAATTATATCACCATATGCTTTCAATAATTTAAAGCATAATTTACATGATGTTGCAATGCAAAACTTTGTGAAATCTTCAAGCAAAGCAAAATGCAGGATACATTGACTGATGGAGTTGAACATGTGAATGCAAAACGCACCATAGTTGCAAACGCACTATTAGATAAGTTTCATATATATGAGTGTGTAGATATAAATACTTGTATTAAGGTGTTCGAATGTGGTTTATAGGCTGCAATGGGCACGTTGGATGGTATTTTATTGATGTTGTTTCTGCAAATCATCCTAATATTGCCATTACTTGGTTTATTGAAGTCCCAAGGAAAGCTTGTCATGCTCGGTGCCCCGGATAAACCACTTAAGCTACCAGTCTCATGCTTTTGCTTATGGGTAACCTTTCGAGATCACTAATTTATTTTATGAAGAAGTGTGGTGAATGAAAAATTGCATGCACACACTTTGCTTGTATAGATTAGTATTTTAGTCTATGTTATATCACCCTTATGGTCTCTAAAGTACCCAGTTGACATGACTTGATATGGGCATGTGTGTTTCTACACCCTTGGCATATCCTCCAAAGTGGTGTTGAAAAAAGTACTACGAAGAAACTCAAAATATTGAGGGAAAATAAAATTTTTCAACTTCTCATTTGAAGAGTAGATAGAAATCTCTCAATTAAATTCTAATCTAGAAGAGTTTTAAACAAGATAACATCACATTTTCTAGTATTATGTGAAACTTTATATGTGACTATATTCTCGTACCCAACTTTTGAACACATTTCTTGTCAAATCTCTATATCCTAGATATGGGGTTGATATAGCTCAGATAGCTACACATATATGCGTACCAGAGTCCATGGAACATAGATTTTAGGGTTAATTGCACTTTGCACTCTTGAAGTTTTAAATTTGACAGTTTAGTCCCTAAAGTTTGGGATGAGTTGTACTTTAGTCCCTCCAGGACTTTTTGTGACAAAATTTTCACTTTTAGTGACGAAACATTCATAACTAAAGGGCTATTTGGACTTATTTGCCACATTTGTGAAACTTTAGGGACCAAAGTGCTAATTTTGAAACTTTAGTGTATAAAGTGCAAAACCACTCAACCTTTAGAGGTGCAAAGTGCAATTTATCCTAGATTTTAATAGAATAACAATCCCTATCTTTATTTTTTTTTAGAATGATTAACTAACCTAGAATGTGAGTTGACAGGGAGGAAGATTGTGGCTGGGAGTGGAATTGGGGATATGAAGGAGACACAAGAAATGCTTGATTTTGCAGCCAAACACAACATAATAGCAGATGTTGAGGTCGTTACGGTGGATTATGTCAACACCGCCACAGAACGTCTTGCAAAATCCGGTGTTAGATACCGATTTGTCCCGGACATTGTGAATGCGTTGAATCCACCAAGCTTTGGCCCTTTGGCTCTCATATTTTTGTGTTTTGGTTCAATGAGACCTTGAAATCAAGTGGTTAATATTTAAGAGTGTCTACAAAGTATTTTTCACAATTTGATGTGTGTCACTGGGTTTTGGACATATATTCTCTCCGCCTCTATGCTTATGGACAGTGTTGTAGTTCATTAAGTACTGTAAATAAAGAGGTTTGTGTTGATTTTCACTCAATATTTTGTGTCTCATAGTTACCACAAGTTTTGTCTGTGATCATTTCTTTTGAGTGAGCTTAACTTGGTTCCTCAATTCTGAATTGAATTAATCCTACTTTGTTGAGTGTTGATACATGAATATTGATGTTGGATTTGGTTTAAAACAGTAAAATTGGTCCATAGTGACTTGGCCATCTATTTAGATTGAGTTATTACGCTTCTAAACTAAATTAAGATTTTAACTCTTAAACCAGTGATTTAGAGAAGGGAAAGGCAAAATAGTCCCTTGAGTTTTTCTACCTACTTAGCATTAAAAATTGAAAATTTTAGTATTGACTCATAAAGTTCAAAATCGTTAATTTATTTTTCACCCTATTTTTTTGGGTAAGTTTAGTCAAAAGTTCTCTAAAATAGATTTTTTGGATCTTAGATCCAACTCGTTTTTTTTATTTTAGTAAAAAGTCCATCAATAGAAAATAGTCATGTGAAATTTCATATAACTTATGTGAAATTTGCAATTTTCACATAATTAATTATGTGAAATTTGAAATTTTGCACATTAACTAGTTGTGTGAAAATTTTGTAACATAGAGATTTGATTTTATTAAGTTTAATCAGGGACTTTTGATCAAAATTAAAAATGGTTTGTCCTTTAAACACAATTAATCCAATATGGAGGATTTTTGTTTACGAAAATTCTATTTCTTTTTTCCTCTTTCTATTCTCGTCACTATTTTCATACTACAGAAATTATGAAACGTGTTTTCTTTAGTGTTTTTTCTTTCTTTTTCCTCCCTAAATATATGAACCAAACAGAGCCTTAAGAATATTGAGAATTTCCTTATGCACTAGGGATTAGCTAGTGAAATGAATTATAGGAGGATGCCATTTTTCCGAATTCCGTGGCTATATATGCATTCCCTTCTTGTCCCAGTTGAGTTTTACGTAATATGAGGAGTATTGCTATGTTTCTCAATTTTGTCACTACAACAAATTTGCTTTTCGGCCATGCACAATATTTTCTATGCATAAACTTCATATCAAAAAGTGATTATCTCGTACGCATATTGTATTGCACACGCAAATGCAAACATAGAAAGTACACCTGATGATAAAGTCAATGGTTATTAGTTGCTACGCACAACCGTGTGGGTAATAACTGTATTTTACTTTGCTATCCATCTTCCTCCGCCACATCCAGCCATATCAGACTCCATCTCCCACCGCCACATCCGACTCCATCTGCCATAACTAATACCACTGTCGTTCGTAGCTCTCTCTCTCTCTCTCTATATATATATATATATATTGTATTTGTGTGTGTACGTTAGTGCGTGCGTGTGTGTGTGTGTGTGTGTGAGTGACTGTGTGTATGTGTGTGTTCATGTGTTTGCCGAGACTGGAACTTGCTTTTGTGTTTGTGTGTGTATAGAGAGAGATGCTGCCCATGGATATATGAAATTGGGCTTTTCTAATTTCCTAGAATTACTAGTGAATGCATGCCCAATTCTATGATTTGATTTTCTCAAATGTTGATTGATTTTCACTCTAGTACGACAATTTCATAGACCTGAGTCTCCTAATACTAAGTTTTTTAACATCATATTTTTATGTTTGATTTATATTAATAAACTCACTAATGACTTTCTTTTTGACATTTTGTAAATTTGGAGGCACAAGAACTGGTTTGGAATGCTTTTTTGGATATATATTATGTTGATGTACTCGATCAGATAGATTTTTTTAGATGTATTGAACGATATTTTGAATTACGGATTGTATGAATTGTTTTTTTTTAAGATGTTTTTAATGAATTTTCTTCATTAGTTTGGGAATGAATGCTTTTGTCTTCTAAATGTGGCAGTAGGTACAGAAACCCAAAAAAAAAAAAAATCTTTCAAAAGTAATTATTAGCTACGCTGATCTTGCGTCACAAATACATTGGCAAAAATTCTAAAATTTATTATTTGCTACACACAGAAGTGCATGGGCAATATGTATTTATTAGCCACGCAACTCTGCGTAACAAATGTTGTATTGATATAAGGAATTGTCAAATGGGTTATTTGCTACGCACTTACGTGCGTGACAAATGCATATTATTAACCACGTGTTTATGCATGACAACTAAGACAAATTATTAGCTATGCAGAACTTTGGCCCTTTTAATGCACTTATTACCGACGCATTTGTAAGATATTTGCCACGGACAAGTGCGTGGTTAATAGCATACGAATTTTCTACACATTGACTACGTAACAACGAGTATTAGCGTCGCTACTTTCTCCCATGCACCGGCTACACTTTGATGGCGTGGCAAATATCTATTTGCTATGCGTTTTTGAATACTAATGTGTATTACAAATGTAAATGTGGTTTCCAACACATGTAGCAGTAGCCCACTAAATTTTTATTGCAGAATGATAAAATGGTCCCACTATTATTGAATGTAGTCTTACTAGATATGTGTTGAAACATGAAAATCACATTTGAAAACAAAATTTGTTAAGCATAACATTATTTTAATGTGAAAGAGGGGCCTAATGGCTAAGGCTGTGAAACTAATGGTTTTCTTTACTTTTAATATATCACTACCGTATCATTAGAGAACAATTTGCTAAAAAATACACAAACTACTCATTGCATTGATAGTTTTGGAAACATGAGACATACATTTATAATATTATATACATATTTCCTCCAATTCCATTCTATGAGGCTCATGAGCAATTAAAGATATGAAATGATAGAATAAGACCATCTCCAAAGGTAAAACATCAAATGGTAAGGCAAATGGGTGAGTTGTTGCATCTAAGGCAAAGTAGATGGGTTGATTTTGATGAGTCACTCCAATCCATACATCAACCATTATTCATTTTAATATTTTTTATTCTTTTTATCTATTATTATATTTATATTCTACAATTTTCAAAAGACACACTGAATATTTTGATTAAAAATATTGAAGGGTACATATGATGCTAGATTAAAATATTAGAAAAAATATATTTGATGTGTGGTTTGACTTGCAGCAAAGTTGCTGCAATTTGAGCAATACATCAAGTTTGCCTCAGCCTTTGATGTGTCCTTTGGAGGACGAAAATCTCACATAATGCATCAACTTTGCCTCAGATTCCTTTTTGATGTAAGGGTTGGAGATGGTCTAACATGTAAAAGATAGATAACAATGACAGGACAACTTTCGGTCTATCAAATTTCAAATCAGTGAAAATTGTCTGTGCCTTTAGACAAGACCGACAAACTTAAAAAATAAAGTTTGCTTAAACTTAAGCATTAACACACAAACAAAAAAAAAAGTTTCCTTAAATTTAAATTAATCATATTTTAATAAGAATAAATTTTATGATATTAATATTTAGATACAAATTTAATAGAGAAAAAGATAGTGTTGAGAGTGGGTGGAAAATGTAAAAAGTGTAGGAATTTCTCAAAATTTTCAAATTTTAAGTTTTAAAAAATGGTGAAGAATGAAAATAATTTTGTACCCTTAGATGATAAGTGATAAAACACATCAAAGGTCCAAATATCATAGTTATCAAAAATTATATATATATATATATATACTATGATGATTATTTATTAGCTCATCACAATCTTTATTAGTACTATGATGTTTGATATTTCTATATCTTGTCGGCCAACTTTGATAGAAGTACTAATTATTGCAGTAGAGTAGTGGTAACTGGTATCATTCCAGAGTCCTTTTTTCCTACACTGCCACTAATCCCAAATCTCACTTTCTTACGATTTTAAGATTATTCTTTTTTTTTTCTTTTTTTTTACGTCAAAAAATAAAAATAAAAATTTATTCACTTTTTCTCTGGCTATTATGCAGTTTCAATAAGAGTTGTTTCCACAAAAATAGTATTTTTAATACTTAATTATCAAACCGGGGTGTTTTGAAACTTAAAGACATAAACAGAGTAAATCGTTTTTACGGATGACGACTTTATAGAGTCGTTTTTAGTAAACACGATTTTATATTTAAAATCGGTTTTAGTAATACCGAGTTAATTAAATCCTTTTTTTATTTTCTACGAAAAAATATTATTTTCTGGAAAAAAGAAAAATGGGTTATAAGTCGTGTTTACAAATAACGACTTTTTAAAAGTCGGTTTTACAAATGACGATTTTTGAAAAGTCGGTTTTAGTCAAAACGATTATATAGAGTCGTCATTATCAAAAACTACTTTAAGTAAAAATTGGTGTTACTAATACCGACTTTAGAACTGACATCTATCAGAGATTCAGAGTGTTGTTCAATCATGCAGCCTTTTGTCACCATAAAGTCGGTTTTACCGAAAACGATTTTAAAGTTGGTTTTACTAATGACGCCTTTTTTATAAAGTCGGTTTTACTAATGACGCCTTTTGCCTAAAGTCGGTTTTAGTAAAACCGATTTTAAAACAAATCTCTGCCAATCAAACAGTGTTGTCAATCAAATGCCAGTCTGCCACCCTAAAGTCGGTTTTAGTAAAAACGACTTTAGGAAGTTTGTGTATATTACGGGTCTTCTGACTTTCTCATTGCCTTCTCTTTGCTCGATATTTTACGTCTTCTTCTTTTCTTTCTTTCTTTTTCTTCTCTATCTTCTTATCTGTTCGTGGTTTCTTCTCTATAATTTGTTCCTTATATGATGTCAACATTCATTGCATTTTATTGGGGGGGTAGTATGATAATGGATCACAATGAAGGAGGTGTTAAATACAATATTCCAGCCAAGGATATTCAAGAAGTGAATCACGGAACAACCCTGTCTGAGTTAGTTCAGTTGGTATATCATAAAGTAATCTGTGAAGGTGAAATTGTTGATTTGAAATTCACTTGTAGATTTCCAGTCAACCAGTACGGAGCTGTCCTGAATTACATGGCTCTTTCCATAGTGGATGATTCGATATTAGATAAGGTACTTCATATTCCTTCATTGTTTTCGGCAGTAAGATGTGTTGAGGTGTATATCGAGAAGGTCCATCATGTTCTAAGACCCGTGTCGCAAAGGATACAACCTAGACCGTTTGCTCAACTTCTGACACAAGGGCCCGAAAACTTTAATGTTGAGTCCCCTTGTTTGTCACAAGGGCCCGAAAACTTTAATGTTGAGTCCCCTTGTTTGTCCCTGTTTAATTTAAACAACGACTACGGCCACAATTTTGATGGATA
Source organism: Hydrangea macrophylla (assembly GCA_033977485.1). Lineage (NCBI taxonomy): Eukaryota > Viridiplantae > Streptophyta > Magnoliopsida > Cornales > Hydrangeaceae > Hydrangea > Hydrangea macrophylla. The sequence continues at coordinate 75,889,831 of CM066984.1, read as the reverse complement.
TCAAAGAAGCTCACATTACTCGGAGTCGTACGGAAGATACAACAATCTGTCAGAAGTTCATGTAAATGAAGGTCCTAGTTGTAGCACTCTGAACTTTCAAAGTGCAGGTCCTAGCTTCAAGACTCCAAACTTTGAGAGCGGTTATGACTTTAGTAGCCAGAATCTACGTGAAACGATGTCAACCGATGAAGGGTATATGAATCCGGTTGAGCAGCTGGTAAGACTTGAGGACAATGTTCAAGATATGACTGCAGACAGCGCCGGTGCGCACACAGAATATCCAGTAGAGGAGGAAGAAGAAGAGGAAGAGGCGATGATGGGTGGTTCAGATTCTGATGCAGAAGGAGAAGCAGTGGGTGGGCAGAGTATCCTAACTCCATCTCCCCCTCATGTACAAGATCTTCACAGTCCAGTACCTTTCTTCACTGACCTTGACGAGGGGTATGAGGGTTGTGAAGTTACTAATCGCGACAGCTATCGTACTTTTCCAATATGGGACTCTGAAAAAGTTGAGTTAAAGAAGAAAATGACATTCAGAGATAAGCAGCATCTCCAAGAATGCGTTAAGTTTTATCATACAAAGAATGACCGACAATACGAGGTAGTTGAAACAAATCCAAAACTTTGGGTGGTTCAGTGCAAAAATTTGTGCACATGGCGCTTGCGGGCAACAAAAAAATTAATGACGGGTGGTTTTCAAATTACACAGTATAACGGCGACCACCACTGTGTGTACCCTCACAATAGCCAGGACCACGTTAACCTAGATATGAATCTTATAGCAAAATTAATCATGGGTTATGTGCAACATGATCCATGTATAAAAATCACTTTGGTCATTGAAAAGGTGAAAGAAAGCCAGAAATTCACAATCTCGTACAAAAAGGCATGGCGTGCGAGGAAAAAAGCTATAGAGATGGTTTTTGGAGACTAGGACGATTCTTATAGAAAATTGCCTAGATTTATGTCAGATCTTCAAAAATACAACCCTGGGACAGTGGTGCAATGGAAAACGAATCCTTCGGACACCCATGATGTGGTCATGTTCCAATACTTGTTTTGGGCCTTCAAACCTTCAATTGACGGGTTTACTCATTGTCGTCCAGTAATTTGTGTCGATGGTACCCATATTAATGGCAAATACAAAGGCAAGATCCTTGTAGCTATGGGGATAAACGCTGATAGCAAGATATTTCCTCTTGCATTTGCAATTATTGATGAAGTGACCCTTGCTAGTTGGTCATGGTTCCTAAGGAACCTAAGTACGTATGTTGTCCGTGGTAGGCAGGGCATATGCCTAATATCTGACCGACACTCTGCTATAATCAGTGCAGTTCAGAGATTAACTGAGTGGCGTGAGCCCAATGCGTATCATCGATTTTGTTTAAGACACTTTCAGTGCAACTTCCACAAGAAATTCAAGAATACACTGTTGAAGGACCTACTTTGGTTAGCTGGGATCAAGCATCAGATTAGGAAGTTCAACCGTGATATGGATAATATTGGAAAAATAGATACCAATGCACGGCGTTGGTTAGAACGTGTACCCTCAGATCAGTGGTCTCTGGCGAATGATGGTGGTCACCGTTGGGGTATCATAACCACTAACCACGTCGAAGGATTTAACTCAGTACTGAAGGGGGCCCGTGCTCTCCCAATAACTGCATGCGTCCAACTCATATTTTACCGGCTTGTGCAATATTTTGACGAAGGAAGGTTAACCGTACAGAAATGGTTAAGAGATGGGCGTATCTTCATGAAGCATGTGGTAGATGAACTTGATAAAGAACAAAAGAAAGCTAATACCCACGAGTTACAGGCGTATGACAGGTATTTTTCATTACTAAATTTTCACTTACCACACTTATTTAGCTTTTGAAAACAACCTAATCACTGTTAATAATTTAACTTTTCCAAATTTTCACTTAATAGGTCCACAGGGGAGTTCCAAGTTATCACACGGAGGAGTCAAACAAGTGGGGGTAACCGGTAGGTCGTGCGACTCAATTTGGGTTATTGCTCTTGTGGGAGGAAAGATATATATAGATATCCATGCTCGTACATATTGGCTATAACAACGAATCAAGGACTAGATCCTTTCCAGTTTGTAGCAAAAGAATATAGCATGGAATCTTTTATTCGTACTTGGGAGAGCAATTTCCAACCCCTGGAGCACGAGGACTATTGGCCACAAATTAACGTACCTGTCTTACTACCGAATGAAAACACTCGGCGTGTGATCAGGCCAGGTCATCCCCATTCTGCACGTATCCACAGTGACATGGATGTACCCAGGACCCGTGTGCCCAAACAATGTAGTATTTGTAAGGTAACTGGTCATGATCGACGCCGGTGTCCAGCACGACCACGGGTTGTTGCTGATTCTAATATTCAAATGCAAATTGAGTTTTGTGATTTTATGTTGTTCTTTTCCCTTAAATGTATGAATTTTGAATCATAATGATCATTTTGTTCTCTTAAATTAAGTTCATGCTGAGAATTTTGTATACAAACTGGAAAGGTAATGGTAAATCTGACAACTCACTAATATTAGATAACTCACTGACTTCAGATGCTTGATTTGACAACTCACAGACTTAATACGCCTGACTTGACAACTCGCTGGCGTAAGACAGATGACTTCAGAACACTCACTGCATCTGACGTCGCACAGATGACTTGACAACTCACTGACTTCTGATGCCTTATTTAACAACTCACTGACTTCAGAGCACTCACTGACTTCTGTCACATGACTTGACAACTCGCAACGTCTAACGCCATACATACATTAAGACTTATAGTGTATGCCCTATATATAATGGATTCTTTAACTCTAAGGACGTACCTAACCAATCTAAGATATTATTGCAAACTCCCTGCCCTAGCAGATGGAAAGAGGTGGTTCATCCCGAGGTAATTCATCACGAGCTCCCATGAGGCACATCCCCGGCCCGACCAGTTTTCTCCGAAGGGCTTTACAACAATAGCTCATGGAGGACGATACATTCCGGAAGAACCCTTGGTTGAAAGTCATCAACTGTGGGTATTTAGACATGGGAGACTGGTGTCCCATCCAGACATTAGTACCACAGAATGGCCCTTGGCTAGCAGATCGTATCGTAGGGGTGTTGGAAAGCTTGACCAAGATAGATCGTAATGATTTTCTTAACGACATTTACCTCTGTGTTATTAAGGATCACATGGGAAAGATCTGTGGTAAGATGGATCGGAGGATATTTGAGGATGAAAAATGGCAAGGAAAGATCGTTCCAGGTGTCGCATTGATCCTAACTAGTGTAGTCGTATGGCGTTCACCTCCTTGCGATGGAAAATTGGATATAACTCTCAGCAATCTTCAGAATGTCATAGGATTGGATGATGAATGAATTTTAAGTGGCCTTTGGTTTTCGGAGATGTCTTTTATCCTTATGTTGTTAAAGTGTCTGTTTTTGTTGTTTTTTTTTCAATTTTTTTTGTTTTTTTTTTTCTTCCCTTAGTTGAATTCAATCTATATAGTGCCTTTTTATTTCTGCAATGTAAAGTAGTGGTGTGTAATCCATTTTTAATTAATAAATACATCTTTTCATAAATATTGTGATGTAAGAAGAAGAACCCCAAGTGAGTGCTTTTTTTCGTAATTATTATGATGTAAGAAGACGAACCCCAATTGCCAATTCTATACTTGTCCCAACATGTAAGTGCAATTTTTTTGAAGCAATATATTACAATAAAATCACAGTAATAGAGCACTGAAAATATAACAATAATATCATATCACATATCATATTACAAAACAACATACCCATACCACAATATAAGTACAACTATACAAAACACCAGTTTTCAAAGGAACATGACTATGTTCCACACGGTGGTCGAATAATAATCCTCCTAGGTCTACCTCTCTGCTCTCCCTCATCCTCATCCCCATCCCCATCCTCATCCTCATCAACAACTGGGGCCTCATCCGGTGGCACCTGTGTATCTGGTGCAACCTGGGCCGACTGCGAGGAACCTGGGCCGACTGCGAGCAACCTGGGCACCTGTGTATCTACAACAATCTCGGACTCTGGCTCTGGCTCTGGCTCCTGACCCACAACTGCTGCCGCCGTCCCAATATCTGGAGCAACCTGGGATGGCTGCGAGGGACCCGCCTCAACTGCCGCCGGTATAGCAAAAGCAATATGTCTACCACGACGTCTCATCGAGGGACCTCTACCACGCCCTCCTCTTCCACGTCCTCTCCCACGGCCCACTACGCCACCAACAGCAATCTGTGTCATCTCTCCCATATCTGCATCACGTGGTAAATGGGTCGGCATGGTCGGTGGTATGGTGATGGTGGCAGTGGTGGTAGGCGGGTCAACATGAACCTGCGTCAACGCCTCGCCCATATCGATATCGTCTATAGATGCCGGGGTGGTGGCTATGGGGGTAACCAGTGGTATGGGGGTAAGCGGTGGTCTGGTGGTGGTATATGCAGGGTGGGTGGCTAGTGGAGGCACGGGACGTATGGTAGTAGTGGTGGTAGTATATGCGGGGTGGGTCGCTACTGAAGAAGGTATGGTGGGGGTGGTGGCGATGGTATATGCGAAGGGGGTGACTAGTGAAGAAGGTATGGTGGTGGTGGTGGTGGTGGCAGCTAATGGGGCCACGGGTCGTATGATGGGGGTGGTGGTAGCGGTGGTAGGTGGAGGGGGTGGTACCGTACCTATAATATCATAAATCTCATCAAGCGGAATATCATCAAAAATATGTGAAAGGTCTGGTCCCTGAAACTGGGATAGGTCATCAAATGAATGGTCGGGGACTGGGGCTGTCCCGCTAGTGCTAGGGGCGTCGGGGTCTGGGGCTGTCCTGCTAGTGCTAGGGGCGTCAGATAATGTGCCGACTGAAGGAGATATCGACGAATGTATATGCTGCAGTACCTCAGAACATGATCTCACAAATCCCTGAAGCGTACTACGGTGGCCACAGTCATGAATACCATACTGCTGTAAGCTGGTCTGCGCACTATGAAACACCGTGCTAACATGGCAAACCTGAAAGAATTCAAATATAAGTCAAGCACCTATGGTTGGTCCAAAAAACTAGTAAAATATAAACAAATTAGTTAATTTATATACGTACCAGCAGCTCAATGGTAGCTCCTCCTCCGTGGAAACCGGTCAGCGCTCGATCAATGTGTCCGACCTGTAAAACTGTAATCCGATGATACCACCGCATATAAGGATCAGTGGACTCCATGGGCATGTCAACTATATCACCCCCGACAATAGAGGTCCTCTAGGCTGCCCACATCTGAATATACTCCTGGTGGAACACAGTCCAATCCTGCGATGCCCGTCCACGTCGATCTATACCGTGTAGGCGCCGTGATGTGTCGACCGGCTCTGGGACTGTCTGTTGGAATCCGAACTGCCGAACGACCCTATCAGGTACGTGGAACTCAATAGTGTCTACGCAGATCAAAGGATTGCGAGCTCTCCATAACTCGCGTCCCACCAGGTACACATCAGGGAGCACGTAACCATGCGGCTCCACTAAAAATGGTGGCCACTCAAAATGGGCCTCATCCAATAGGTCCAGCTGATCCCTGTGTACACGAGGCACGTGAGTCCTGGCGGTATGCCGCTCCAAAGGAACCGTCCACCTAAGCAAATAAACAAAAATAAATTGTTATAGTACTCTACAAATCATATATGTTAACATAATTGAATGAAACACCAACTAATACCTGCACCCACGCGGTCCAATGGGAAGATCCGGATGGGCCTGGAGCGGCTGAAAACCAATGGGAGGAATGCTGGACAAGCCCGGCCTAATCGCCGGTATACGCTCCCATACCCACATCTGCAACAACAACACACATCATAATTAATATGTAATTTTTCATTTAATTTATAGAAATAGGGTTTACTTAATGAGATATTAAAACATACCTGCAATAACGTAACTGGGCCGCAAACGTCGCACACATGCATACGGGATGACCGACATAATCATCGATACAACCACGCCAATATGGCTGATCCCCAGCTCATGCGGCCACATGCGTCCAAATCACGTAGCAACGGAAGGTACATCAACTTACCCTTGTTATCCGATGTATCGGATAACAAGATACCTCCAAGTAGCCACAATATGGCAGCACGAGCATACTGCTCAAGTGTATGGACTGGCAAGTCACCTGCTGGCATAGCCTCCAAATGCTCGGCTAGCCAGGAAAGATATATCCTGCCGTGGTCAAACCTCTGAGGGGGTGGTGCTGCCCCTAGTAACTCCAAGCAGAGAGCCTGCCAATCTGCGATGCTACGTGACTCAACCATGCATGTCACTGGCTCACCATCCACACGCAGACCCCACAACACAGCGACGTCCTCAAGTGTGACGGTCGCCTCACCTATCGGTAGGTGAAAGGTGTGGGTCTCCTGACGCCACCTCTCAAGTAATGCACTGATGAGGGCATGGTCGCACTGGATCCAGCCGACCCGAAAAACGCTATAGAATCCAGCTCGCATAAAATAAGGCATCAGTCGTGAATCGACGCCCCACTGCCATAGCCTGTAATTAGCCCTCCACACTGAAACGAACGCATCGTAATCCTACAATTGCATAAATTATGTTAGATTTTTGATCTTTGGTATATTGGTACAAAATAACATACATATATATAGATATAATTGTTACATACCCTGGGATGCTCCCATATATCCTGCGATACGTGGGTCGACTGTAAAGTCAGGACAAATGGGTCTATAGGACCCCGCCGCGGACTCGTCATCTAAAATGCAGTAATTATACAATTACAAATTAATTTGGTATTTTTTCATTTTTTCAACAAATTAATATGGACTAAACAGAGTTGATAAGTTGCCTCGAATATATGGACTCTTACATATTGCATTTTCAGTAATGCTATGTGTAACGCCCCGAAAACCAAACCACATAAAGGAAAGCAAGGGATAGTTCTACAAAGACCAATCCACAAGGCGGAAGCATATAGTGGAATCCTATGTGGATTCCAAAGAAAAGTTAATAAGTCAAGGGTTGACCCACGAGGACCAAACGGGTCAAATAGGGTCAACCAACATAGTTTGGTTTTTGAAAGGAATTTGTAAAGAAGTATTTAAAACATAATTTAACAAGGAACCCCAATATATTACAAGATCAACAAGGTTTAAAAGAAAGAGTTATTAAGCAAGGGCTAAACATATGCCTGATTACAGCTTCTAAGATCACCATATACATGATTCATTAATGGATACAAAAAGGAAAGGAAAGAAACATGTAAGCTTAGTAATCTATTAATGTCTAGGCATTAGATTACACCTATTACAAATCCTTTCTATCCATTTACTAAATATGGAGTTGCTTGTCAAAATAAGACTCCTCGAGGGACGTCTTCAAAAGATACATCCGAGTTGACTACTCGTGGGCCTTGCCCTTGTCAACTTCACCTGAAACAAAGTGGTTTTATAGATTTCATTAAGCACGACGGATCAGCAGATAGCATTGAAGAAATGTACTTCTACTTCTAAAATCATACTAAGACATGCGGTGCAATGATTTGCCGCCGTGGCAATGCAAATAGCCGTAAGGCCGAACCATGCAACTTCCCAATACCAAATTCCATAGCCACTCACTCTCAACACCGGATGCGAGCCACTCCAACGTGAGTGTAGCATACAAGATCTCCAGTAGCTAACCGAATATGACCTTGCGTTTTCGAATGTTTTAAGGATCACAAACAACCTTCCTCACCTCACACCCGCTTCCGGAATTTCATTAAATTACAACCCCAAACGGGGATTCAAAGGTCATTCCCCAATCGGGGGGAATTTTATCAAATTCATACTCCCAAGCCAATGCTATGAATGCTAAGCCGACTTGGCAACTATGAAATGTGACTACAATGATTATGCAACTACAATGTCATTTCTATGGTTTCGATATTATGAAGTGAACATAATAACTCATAATGACTAAACAAGAAATCAAGGATCTCAAGTAGGGCATAGATATCATTTAAGTCATCAAAGAAATTACTAGCAACAAAGAGTAATTTAAATCATAACAACTCATTTAACATTTAGGTTTAAACATTTAAATTAACTAGACATGCATATAATGAGCAACTAACCATCAAAGCTAAACATGTAGGAAAAGTCATGAAACAAGATTAGTATGTGACATCTCTAGTCCTACACATAGCAAACCATGAGGTTAGAAAGAGGAGTGCACTTAGTCAATGAAATCTACCTCTTGTGTTCTTTGTTCAAGAACACACCAAAATAGGAGTCTAAAGAGGGAAAGAAAGAGATCAAAGAGAAGCCCTTGATGAGAGGAGAAATTTTGCTTCAAATAGCTTAAGTCCAAAAGTGCTTGCAATGTCTTCCAATGGAGCTTGGAGGTGAAGCTTCAATGGGGAACTTTGGACTTCCAAAATGGTGAGAGAATGAGAGATATAGAGATAGAGTTGTGTATCCAAAAAATGAAGAAGAAAGAAGATATAAGGAGGGAGAGAGAGAGCTGCCAAGAAAGAGGGGGAAGGTGAGGGAGTTGTCTCCCAAAAGTGATTGATTTGATAGGTTAGGTGTGGGTAGGTATGGGTTAGGTTTGGGTAGGTATGGGTTAGGTTTTAGTGTATAACACACCCAACCACAAGATATATTACACATGTGTACCCACTAACCAAAAAGTGCTACCAACATGTATCAAATTGAAATACACTGTCCCAAAACAAGACCCACATTGGTCTGAAATTACCAAAATACCCTTGAATAAATTCTGGGTTTCTACAATCTACCCCCCTTAAAAGAATTCCGTCCCGGAATTTGAACAAGAATGCAAGGTACTCAAATCAAAGAATGGTTCGCGACCACACCACAATGCCGTAGTGTCACAAACAACGTGAACACTAGCACAACGTGAGAAAACGAAACATCTCACACATCGATTCCAGAAAGGAGATGAAAGCTCAATAAAACAGTTAATAAGCACATCAAGGGTGCTGAGGAACAAACGTAAGGGACATACGAGGTTCAACATTTAAAGGACGGAGTCAACTCCAAAGATCAACAATAATAATGGACATAAACCTCCAAATCATTGGATCAACCAAAATGTACTTGAATGAAAACAAAGCACAACCAGATGTCTCAAACCCATCGAATCAAACAAAAGTGATCCCTTCAAAAGGAGCACGTGATCACAAGAACACAACGGGCTGTTGTATACCCATAATTTGTCTCAAAACGAACAAACAACAAGTATACAAAGGATATGTATACCAACATAAGATATGATCTAATCATCAACCGAAAACTCAATCCAAAGAACAGAGGGTAGCCGTAGAATGGAAAGAACATTCTACAACTATCACTCATGGTGAAAACATTCACAAGACCCCAAGAATAAATGGGATAAGCTTCAATCGATATATAAAAGGATTGAAGGAAGATAATACACAAGCTTGAATATCACACAAAGATCGAATTACAATTAAACACAAGATTCTCAAAGTAGATCAATGATATACTATCAAAGAATTGTCATACGAAGCAAAAGTATGATGTTTCAAGACACGAGTTCCAAAATGAACCAAATAACGGGGTCAACTCCCAAGGAACGATCCAAACACTCAAGAATGTAATCAAAGAGAACTTTACAAAGCAAACGATATACTCGGTACTAAAGACCGTACGACCCAAAGCTACGTCTTAACCACATTGGAGGTACGAGTCACAAAGACTTACTCGTAATACATCGCTCCTCACAAGAAGGTAATGATCAACATAGACACAGAAGTCTACAACAATGGCAATGGGGAGTCAATAGATGAAATGATTATCACATCCCAAAACATAAACATCGCTATAATCAACTACAACGATTTTACTAATAGATGGATCTATTGAGAGATCATGTCTCAAAATAATATGGAAAAAGAAATGCCACTGCCAAAAGTCAAAGGGTCTCACCAGAAAAAGTGTCTAAGAAGACACAATGATGCCATCAACAAGACAACAAATAAATCGAACAGGTGAACGAACTGATATAAACCAATAAGTTCACCAACATTCGTCGTCGCACGCGACAACAAAAAATATATCAAAGAAATATGCCTTGACCAAAACAAGAAAACATATGGTTATAACGATATCAACACCTGAACTTTCAACTATTGAAAGCCCGATTCCCATCAAAACAAACTAGAAGTTCCCGAACTGGGTGATCTTGAAGTGTCACACGAAAGAGGAAAGCAAACTAGGCGACACACCTAAAACAAGAGTTATAACAAACTCACGTAACGAACGGACCACAAATAATAAAAGTGTTCAAGGAAACACAGTCGAAGTTTCTCAACAGAATGAAGACAACTCTACAGAAGTTGCCACACTAACCGAACGTGATCTCAAAACAAACGATCACCAAGAATCCTCCTCTGCTAGAAGCAAGGATGAAATCGAAAGATCGCAATGATCTTGAACAAATCTCAAATACAATAATCTCACGGCAGGGTAAGGATAAAGGGCTCACTGATTTCAATAAACAAGGAATGCACCAAGTGCATGAATCTGTCAACTATGACATCAGCAACAATATATCAAGATGATGAAACTAAGTACAATCAAATGGATACCTCAGAGAATCAACTAAAAATCCCCCCTTACGGATCAATCGTAAGGTCAAAAAAATAACAACGGTTCACATCGATAGGCCACCTCAATAGGCCACAAAATTAGGCAACATCAATAGGCAATTGCCAGAAAGTCCAAATAACATGAGAATTACATAAATGCCCCTCAACAAGGATAAGGTAAGTCCGAGTTCAACATGAAACGGAATCGGAGAACTCACAAATGACTACTAAGTCTAAACGGGTCCATGGTCAAAACCACCGACGCCCTAAAAGAAGAGAAGAGAGAAGAAAAAGATAAACTATAAGGAAAACAATCCTTACAATCACAGCAAGAGAAACATCTAAGGCAGATGTGCACGAAAATCTTGCACAATACAATAATAAGGTACTATGCGAACGACCATAGTCTTCAAGGTATAAAAGATCACACGATTACAAAACAACAAGCCCTCAAGGCATACAATAAGACGCAATCAAATTTAGGCCTTAGCGAACAATAAATTAAGGCTGTCAACAACAAAGATCCACGACACAGATCATACTCCCCAAAACCGGTATGATCTTGAATTCACAGAGATACCAAAATCAAGGACCTCAACGATAAATCATCTAACAAAATCTATCCCTCAAGAAGTAGGGAAAGATCCGAGTGTTCAACAACTCAAGTTCGAATTTCACGAAATATATCCCAAGGATTTAATAAGGCAAAACTGTCAGAGAAAGATCGATTCAAAAGTCAATGAGTCCAAAGAAAAGGACATCACAGCACTTACAGTGCGACATACCCAAGTTCAAAACTTAAGAGTGAACTAGTTTGAAATCAACAACCCAATCACAAGAATCGAATCAACGAGGCACAAATGTGCTTTCAAGAAAAGACTTGGAACATTGGAACCACAACGCTCTAGCAAGAGCTCAAAGATCATCAAGAATAAACCTACTTTCAAGAAGTACAATAGAAGCGAGAATCCATACTTACTCGCATGGGAAGAGACACCAGAAAATTATGTGTTTCTAAAACCATCGTCATAGCCTTAGCCATACGATGTTAACAATGAATCCTCAATGAAAATCGATAACAATTGATAAATAACTCATAGAAAAGATTTCAGTACCAATCAACAGGATAGGCAGTCTCGAAAGAAGAGACGATCCTCAGAGTCGCGAAATTCACTCAAACATGAAAATCAGCGAATAAAGGAACTAATAGACTTGGAACAATACAAATCTATTCCCCACAAAAGCTAGAATCCTCACAACGATTCATACGATAGGGTTTGATCATATGAAATGATCCCATAGTGAAACTACAATTTGATTGTGAAGATTTAAGCAACCACCAGAAATTTGGGTCAACCGACCAACCACATGATTAAAAACTTGTAATCAACTCAGAAGAGTAATTACAACGTCAAACTGACATCCGAACGATGAAATTCTCACACGACAAAGAGTACAACAATCCTATAAGGAGAAAGAACTATTCCGACGATAAACAAAAGTTTTCGTAGCCACATGAAATATACATGGACTACCAGCCACAATCGAGAGCTAACAAGATAGAATGCTCTCACAAAGATCAACATAACCTTTAGAGAGGCTTTGTATTACGTGCGAAATAAAACTTAAGCCACCCGAAGGTAAGCATCTCAAGAAAGTATGCTAAAACGTACGAATACCCGAGTCAGAAGACACAACCTATATAAGCCGTCTAATAATACGTAATGCACAACATATTAACATGTTGGTTTTCACAAGTTTAAAACATATCTTCCAAATTTTCTACTCAAGAAATCTCATTATGAAACACCGATAAAAGTATCTATGAGTACGCATATGAGCTACTCTAAACACGTAAAACATGAATTATTATCTCAACATGTTATCGTTATCATGCTTAACAATTCAATAATATTGGAACAAGTAAGCACGAAAGCACATATGCACATTAGCATGTTATCACAAAATCCCGAAGGCAAGTAAACATACTTTTCATCCTTTTCATTTATAACATATAAAATCTATCGCGTAACTTGCTAATCAATACATTATCTTACAATAGTGTAAACATATAAAATATATGCACGAAAGCATATAGGCACTTAATCTCAAAGGCATATAGCATCTGAGCATGCTCGCATAACATCTTCCAACTTAAAGAAAATTGATGACAATTTCATCATATAGGCATGCAACATTTCACATGTTTCCTCAACAACTAAAATGCAAACAACTAGTGATATGAGGTCAATAAAAATAATTGAGATCTTTTAATAATATAACTCAATGTAAGGCACTGTTCAATACCTAACTATAAACCCTACAAGGTGCAGTACGTCAAGCGAATAATCCAAACAAGGAAACCCTCATGTATATACCTTTTAACCTTGCACGGTCAATGATTAAACATCAACAGATAGTCACACCAAGATGTATTACAAAAACCAATTTTTTTAATGAGTATAGTGTTAAGATGAAACGAAAAGTAAAAACCACCTCATGTTCACAATTGCATAGTCAAGATATATAGGCATGTGATCACATAAACATGTAAGGACTTAGGCATATTAACACGTAGTCCAAATGGGCAAATAAACATGCTATCATAATCAACTCATCATTAAAATGAAATAAAATGATTCATTTAACTAAGCATGGTTGATATTATAAACAGAGTGCAACGGTCACACACGAACCCAAATAACTCCCAGAGTACCAAGGTATTCGAACCCGGTAAGCTCTGATACCATTCTGTAACGCCCCGAAAACCAAACCACATAAAGGAAAGCAAGGGATAGTTCTACAAAGACCAATCCACAAGGCGGAAGCATATAGTGGAATCCTATGTGGATTCCAAAGAAAAGTTAATAAGTCAAGGGTTGACCCACGAGGACCAAACGGGTCAAATAGGGTCAACCAACATAGTTTGGTTTTTGAAAGGAATTTGTAAAGAAGTATTTAAAACATAATTTGACAAGGAATCCCAATATATTACAAGATCAACAAGGTTTAAAAGAAAGAGTTATTAAGCAAGGGCTAAACATATGCCTGATTACAGCTTCTAAGATCACCATATACATGATTCATTAATGGATACAAAAAGGAAAGGAAAGAAACATGTAAGCTTAGTAATCTATTAATGTCTAGCCATTAGATTATACCTATTACAAATCCTTTCTATCCATTTACTAAATATGGAGTTGCTTGTCAAAATAAGACTCCTCGAGGGACGTCTTCAAAAGATACATCCGAGTTGACTACTCGTGGGCCTTGCCCTTGTCAACTTCACCTGAAACAAAGTGGTTTTATAGATTTCATTAAGCACGACGGCTCAGTAGATAGCATTGAAGAAATGTACTACTACTTCTAAAATCATACTAAGACATGCGGTGCAATGATTTGCCGCCGTGGCAATGCAAATAGCCGTAAGGCCGAACCATGCAACTTCCCAATACCAAATTCCATAGCCACTCACTCTCAACACCGGATGCGAGCCACTCCAACGTGAGTGTAGCATACAAGATCTCCGGTAGCTAACCGAATATGACCTTGCGTTTTCGAATGTTTTAAGGATCACAAACAACCTTCCTCACCTCACACCCGCTTCCGGAATTTCATTAAATTACAACCCCAAACGGGGATTCAAAGGTCATTCCCCAATCGGGGGGAATTTTATCAAATTCATACTCCCAAGCCAATGCTATGAATGCTAAGCCGACTTGGCGACTATGAAATGTGACTACAATGATTATGCAACTACAATGTCATTTCTATGGTTTCGATATTATGAAGTGAACATAATAACTCATAATGACTAAACAAGAAATCAAGGATCTCAAGTAGGGCATATATATCATTTAAGTCATCAAAGAAATTACTAGCAACAAAGAGTAATTTAAATCATAACAACTCATTTAACATTTAGGTTTAAACATTTAAATTAACTAGACATGCATATAATGAGCAACTAACCATCAAAGCTAAACATGTAGGAAAAGTCATGAAACAAGATTAGTATGTGACATCTCTAGTCCTACACATAGCAAACCATGAGGTTAGAAAGAGGAGTGCACTTAGTCAATGAAATCTACCTCTTGTGTTCTTTGTTCAAGAACACACCAAAATAGGAGTCTAAAGAGGGAAAGGAAGAGATCAAAGAGAAGCCCTTGATGAGAGGAGAAATTTTGCTTCAAATAGCTTAAGTCCAAAAGTGCTTGCAATGTCTTCCAATGGAGCTTGGAGGTGAAGCTTCAATGGGGAACTTTGGACTTCCAAAATGGTGAGAGAATGAGAGATATAGAGATAGAGTTGTGTATCCAAAAAATGAAGAAGAAAGAAGATATAAGGAGGGAGAGAGAGAGCTGCCAAGAAAGAGGGGGAAGGTGAGGGAGTTGTCTCCCAAAAGTGATTGATTTGATAGGTTAGGTGTGGGTAGGTATGGGTTAGGTATGGGTTAGGTTTTAGTGTATAACACACCCAACCACAAGATATATTACACATGTGTACCCACTAACCAAAAAGTGCTACCAACATGTATCAAATTGAAATACACTGTCCCAAAACAAGACCCACATTGGTCTGAAATTACCAAAATACCCTTGAATAAATTCTGGGTTTCTACAATCTACCCCCCTTAAAAGAATTCCGTCCCAGAATTCGAACAAGAATGCAAGGTACTCAAATCAAAGAATGGTTCGCGACCACACCACAATGCCGTAGTGTCACAAACAACGTGAACACTAGCACAACGTGAGAAAACGAAACATCTCACACATCGATTCCAGAAAGGAGATGAAAGCTCAATAAAACAGTTAATAAGCACATCAAGGGTGCTGAGGAACAAACGTAAGGGACATACGAGGTTCAACATTTAAAGGACGGAGTCAACTCCAAAGATCAACAATAATAATGGACATAAACCTCCAAATCATTGGATCAACCAAAACGTACTTGAATGAAAACAAAGCACAACCAGATGTCTCAAACCCATCGAATCAAACAAAAGTGATCCCTTCAAAAGGAGCACGTGATCACAAGAACACAACGGGCTGTTGTATACCCATAATTTGTCTCAAAACGAATAAACAACAAGTATACAAAGGATATGTATACCAACATAAGATATGATCTAATCATCAACCGAAAACTCAATCCAAAGAACAGAGGGTACCCGTAGAATGGAAAGAACATTCTACAACTATCACTCATGGTGAAAACATTCACAAGACCCCAAGAATAAATGGGATAAGCTTCAATCGATATATAAAAGGATTGAAGGAAGATAATACACAAGCTTCAATATCACACAAAGATCGAATTACAATTAAACACAAGATTCTCAAAGTAGATCAATGATATACTATCAAAGAATCGTCATACGAAGCAAAAGTATGATGTTTCAAGACACGAGTTCCAAAATGAACCAAATAACGGGGTCAACTCCCAAGGAACGATCCAAACACTCAAGAATGTAATCAAAGAGAACTTTACAAAGCAAACGATATACTCGGTACTAAAGATCGTACGACTCAAAGCTACGTCTTAACCACATTGGAGGTACGAGTCACAAAGACTTACTCATAATACATCGCTCCTCACAAGAAGGTAATGATCAACATAGACACAGAAGTCTACAACAATGGCAATGGGGAGTCAATAGATGAAATGATTATCACATCCCAAAACATAAACATCGCTATAATCAACTACAACGATTTTACTAATAGATGGATCGATTGAGAGATCATGTCTCAAAATAATATGGCAAAAGAAATGCCACTGCCAAAAGTCAAAGGGTCTCACCAGAAAAAGTGTCTAAGAAGACACAATGATGCCATCAACAAGACAACAAATAAATCGAACAGGTGAACGAACTGATATAAACCAATAAGTTCACCAACATTCGTCGTCGCACGCGACAACAAAAAATATATCAAAGAAATATGCCTTGACCAAAACAAGAAAACATATGGTTATAACGATATCAACACCTGAACTTTCAACTATTGAAAGCCCGATTCCCATCAAAACAAACTAGAAGTTCCCGAACTGGGTGATCTTGAAGTGTCACACGAAAGAGGAAAGCAAACTAGGCGACACACCTAAAACAAGAGTTATAACAAACTCACGTAACGAACGGACCACAAATAATAAAAGTGTTCAAGGAAACACAGTCGAAGTTTCTCAACAGAATGAAGACAACTCTACAGAAGTTGCCACACTAACCGAACGTGATCTCAAAACAAACGATCACCAAGAATCCTCCTCTGCTAGAAGCAAGGATGAAATCGAAAGATCGCAATGATCTTGAACAAATCTCAAGTACAATAATCTCACGGCAGGGTAAGGATAAAGGGCTCACTAATTTCAATAAACAAGGAATGCACCAAGTGCATGAATCTGTCAACTATGACATCAACAACAATATATCAAGATGATGAAACTAAGTACAATCAAATGGATACCTCAGAGAATCAACTAAAAATCCCCCCTTACGGATCAATCGTAAGGTCAAAAAAATAACAACGGTTCACATCGATAGGCCACCTCAATAGGCCACAAAATTAGGCAACATCAATAGGCAATTGCCAGAAAGTCCAAATAACATGAGAATTACAAAAATGCCCCTCAACAGGGATAAGGTAAGTCCGAGTTCAATATGAAACGGAATCAGAGAACTCACAAACGACTACTAAGTCTAAACGGGTCCATGGTCAAAACCACCGACGCCCTAAAAGAAGAGAAGAGAGAAGAAAAAGATAAACTATAAGGAAAACAATCCTTACAATCACAGCAAGAGAAACATCTAAGGCAGATGTTCACGAAAATCTTGCACAATACAACAATAAGGTACTATGCGAACGACCATAGTCTTCAAGGTATAAAAGATTACACGATTACAAAACAACAAGCCCTCAAGGCATACAATAAGACGCAATCAAATTTAGGCCTTAGCGAACAATAAATTAAGGCTGTCAACAACAAAGATCCACGACACAGATCATACTCCCCAAAACCGGTATGATCTTGAATTCACAGAGATACCAAAATCAAGGACCTCAACGATAAATCATCTAACAAAATCTATCCCTCAAGAAGTAGGGAAAGATCCGAGTGTTCAACAACTCAAGTTCGAATTTCATGAAATATATCCCAAGGATTTAATAAGGAAAAACTGTCAGAGAAAGATCGATTCAAAAGTCAATGAGTCCAAAGAAAAGGACATCACAGCACTTACAGTGCGACATACCCAAGTTCAAAACTTAAGAGTGAACTAGTTTGAAATCAACAACCCAATCACAAGAATCGAATCAACGAGGCACAAATGTGCTTTCAAGAAAAGACTTGGAACATTGGAACCACAACGCTCTAGCAAGAGCTCAAAGATCATCAAGAATAAACCTACTTTCAAGAAGTACAATAGAAGCGAGAATCCATACTTACTCGCATGGGAAGAGACACCAGAAAATTATGTGTTTCTAAGACCATCGTCACAGCCTTAGCCATACGATGTTAACAATGAATCCTCAATGAAAATCGATAACAATTGATAAATAACTCATAGAAAAGATTTCAGTACCAATCAACAGGATAGGCAGTCTCGAAAGAAGAGACAATCCTCAGAGTCGCGGAATTCACTCAAACATGAAAATCAGCGAATAAAGGAACTAATAGACTTGGAACAATACAAATCTATTCCCCACAAAAGCTAGAATCCTCACAACGATTCATACGATAGGGTTTGATCATATGAAATGATCCCATAGTAAAACTACAATTTGATTGTGAAGATTTAAGCAACCACCAGAAATTTGGGTCAACCGACCAACCACATGATTAAAAACTTGTAATCAACTCAGAAGAGTAATTACAACGTCAAACTGACATCCGAACGATGAAATTCTCACACGACAAAGAGTACAACAATCCTATAAGGAGAAAGAACTATTCCGACGATAAACAAAAGTTTTCGTAGCCACATGAAATATACATGGACTACCAGCCACAATCGAGAGCTAACAAGATAGAATGCTCTCACAAAGATCAACATAACCTTTAGAGAGGTTTTGTATTACGTGCGAAATAAAACTTAAGCCACCCGAAGGTAAGCATCTCAAGAAAGTATGCTAAAACGTAGGAATACCCGAGTCAGAAGACACAACCTATATAAGCCGTCTAATAATATGTAATGCATAACATATTAACATGTTGGTTTTCACAAGTTTAAAACTTATCTTCCAAATTTTCTACTCAAGAAATCTCATTATGAAACACCGATAAAAGTATCTATGAGTACGCATATGAGCTACTCTAAACACGTAAAACATGAATTATTATCTCAACATGTTATCGTTATCATGCTTAACAATTCAATAATATTGGAACAAGTAAGCACGAAAGCACATATGCACATTAGCATGTTATCACAAAATCCCGAAGGCAAGTAAACATACTTTTCATCCTTTTCATTTATAACATATAAAATCTATCGCGTAACTTGCTAATCAATACATTATCTTACAATAGTGTAAACATATAAAATATATGCACGAAAGTATATAGGCACTTAATCTCAAAGGCATATAGCATCTGAGCATGCTCGCATAACATCTTCCAACTTAAAGAAAATTGATGACAATTTCATCATATAGGCATGCAACATTTCACATGTTTCCTCAACAACTAAAATGCAAACAACTAGTGATATGAGGTCAATAAAAATAATTGAGATCTTTTAATTATATAACTCAATGTAAGGCACTGTTCAATACCTAACTATCAACCCTACAAGGTGCAGTACGTCAAGCGAATAATCCAAACAAGGAAACCCTCATGTGTATACCTTTTAACCTTGCACGGTCAATGATTAAACATCAACAGATAGTCACACCAAGATGTATTACAAAAACCAATTTTTTTAATGAGTATAGTGTTAAGATGAAACGAAAAGTAAAAACCACCTCATGTTCACAATTGCATAGTCAAGATATATAGGCATGTGATCACATAAACATGTAAGGACTTAGGCATATTAACACGTAGTCCAAATGGGCAAATAAACATGCTATCATAATCAACTCATCATTAAAATGAAATAAAATGATTCATTTAACTAAGCATGGTTGATATTATAAACAGAGTGCAACGGTCACACACGAACCCAAATAACTCCCAGAGTACCAAGGTATTCGAACCCGGTAAGCTCTGATACCATTCTGTAACGCCCCGAAAACCAAACCACATAAAGGAAAGCAAGGGATAGTTCTACAAAGACCAATCCACAAGGCGGAAGCATATAGTGGAATCCTATGTGGATTCCAAAGAAAAGTTAATAAGTCAAGGGTTGACCCACGAGGACCAAACGGGTCAAATAGGGTCAACCAACATAGTTTGGTTTTTGAAAGGAATTTGTAAAGAAGTATTTAAAACATAATTTAACAAGGAACCCCAATATATTACAAGATCAACAAGGTTTAAAAGAAAGAGTTATTAAGCAAGGGCTAAACATATGCCTGATTACAGCTTCTAAGATCACCATATACATGATTCATTAATGGATACAAAAAGGAAAGGAAAGAAACATGTAAGCTTAGTAATCTATTAATGTCTAGCCATTAGATTACACCTATTACAAATCCTTTCTATCCATTTACTAAATATGGAGTTGCTTGTCAAAATAAGACTCCTCGAGGGACGTCTTTAAAAGATACATCCGAGTTGACTACTCGTGGGCCTTGCCCTTGTCAACTTCACCTGAAACAAAGTGGTTTTATAGATTTCATTAAGCACGACGGCTCAGTAGATAGCATTGAAGAAATGTACTACTACTTCTAAAATCATACTAAGACATGCGGTGCAATGATTTGCCGCCGTGGCAATGCAAATAGCCGTAAGGCCGAACCATGCAACTTCCCAATACCAAATTCCATAGCCACTCACTCTCAACACCGGATGCGAGCCACTCCAACGTGAGTGTAGCATACAAGATCTCTGGTAGCTAACCGAATATGACCTTGCATTTTCGAATGTTTTAAGGATCACAAACAACCTTCCTCACCTCACACCCGCTTCCGGAATTTCATTAAATTACAACCCCAAACGGGGATTCAAAGGTCATTCCCCAATCGGGGGGAATTTTATCAAATTCATACTCCCAAGCCAATGCTATGAATGCTAAGCCGACTTGGCGACTATGAAATGTGACTACAATGATTATGCAACTACAATGTCATTTCTATGGTTTCGATATTATGAAGTGAACATAATAACTCATAATGACTAAACAAGAAATCAAGGATCTCAAGTAGGGCATATATATCATTTAAGTCATCAAAGAAATTACTAGCAACAAAGAGTAATTTAAATCATAACAACTCATTTAACATTTAGGTTTAAACATTTAAATTAACTAGACATGCATATAATGAGCAACTAACCATCAAAGCTAAACATGTAGGAAAAGTCATGAAACAAGATTAGTATGTGACATCTCTAGTCCTACACATAGCAAACCATGAGGTTAGAAAGAGGAGTGCACTTAGTCAATGAAATCTACCTCTTGTGTTCTTTGTTCAAGAACACACCAAAATAGGAGTCTAAAGAGGGAAAGGAAGAGATCAAAGAGAAGCCCTTGATGAGAGGAGAAATTTTGCTTCAAATAGCTTAAGTCCAAAAGTGCTTGCAATGTCTTCCAATGGAGCTTGGAGGTGAAGCTTCAATGGGGAACTTTGGACTTCCAAAATGGTGAGAGAATGAGAGATATAGAGATAGAGTTGTGTATCCAAAAAATGAAGAAGAAAGAAGATATAAGGAGGGAGAGAGAGAGCTGCCAAGAAAGAGGGGGAAGGTGAGGGAGTTGTCTCCCAAAAGTGATTGATTTGATAGGTTAGGTGTGGGTAGGTATGGGTTAGGTATGGGTTAGGTTTTAGTGTATAACACACCCAACCACAAGATATATTACACATGTGTACCCACTAACCAAAAAGTGCTACCAACATGTATCAAATTGAAATACACTGTCCCAAAACAAGACCCACATTGGTCTGAAATTACCAAAATACCCTTGAATAAATTCTGGGTTTCTACACTATGCTTCCCAACTGTTTTTCTCAAAAAGTATTTCTAACACATGTGGCACTAAGACTATCTTCATTAATAGTAAGACCACTTGTCATTCCAGCCCACCAAATATCTTTAGGATAACTTGTAATTACAACTGCACCCTTTTACTATACATAATGACTCATACGCCTCGATACTCATCATAATGATATATTAGTTTGTGTGAGGATAATTATGTCATTTCAAATGAAATATTACATTCAAGTCAACTTTTTAAATTTTATTTAATATAATAATGAGGATTCAATCAATAATATTATGTCTAATTGCATATAGGTCAGCAATTTTTAGAATATTTATTATTCAATTAAAAAAAGTCAAAAATTGCGGCTATTTTGGCGACTATTTACGAATAGGTCACTAATAGTTACAATTTCCTCCAAATGCTCGTCTGAAATTTATATTAAAATTTCATTTAATATAATAATGAGGATTCAATCAATAATATTATGTCTAATTACATATGGGTCCATGGCCAATTTTTGGAATATTTATTATTCAATTCAAAAAAGTCAAAAATTGCAGCTATTTTGACGACTATTTACGAATAGGTCACTAATAGTTACAATTTGGTCAACTTCTCGTCTGAAATTTATATTAAAATTTTATTTAATATAATAATGAGGATTCAATCAATAATATTATGTCTAATTACATATGGGTTAGCAATTTTTGGAATATTTATTATTCACTTCAAATAAGTCAAAAATTGCGGCTATTTTGGCAACTATTTACGAATTGGTCACTAATAGTCACAATTTGGTCAATTTCTCGCCTGAAATTTATATTAATATGTGTAATTGCATTTGAATGAGCAAGTTTTGGGATATTTATTACTCACTTCAACATAAGTCAACAAAAGTGGTTATTTTAACGGCTATTTACGAATCGGTCACAAATATTTACATTCTGGTCAACTTCTTCTCTAAAACGAATATAATTTGAGAACATAAAATTTCTTTCATTTGTTTAATAAATTTTAATACCATTGATATGAAAATTCAAAATGGGGACAAACAAAATTTACACGTCAACTAACAAACTGATTTTTTACTTAAGTGTGCTAATATTCAAATAATGCTGAGAACATTACTAGAAGGGACCACTTCAACATCTAGCTAATCAAATTTCAGAAGTAAAATACAAATTAACCACAAAAAAGTCATACACACGTGCGCTTGTCTAGTACATATATACATATCAAACTATACATACATATATTTATAGTTACCTCGTCGGAGAGAGAGAGAGATCGCCGGAGAGACAGAGAGACCTCGTCGGAGAGAGAGAGATATAGCCGGAGAGAGACAGAATCGTCGGAGAGGGAGAGAAATCGCCGGAGATAAGAGAGAGAGAGAGAGAGAGACAAATGGAGAGAAACTGAAATGAAAACGAGAATGGAAGGATTTGAACCGACTTAAAAGTCGTGATTAGTATTACCGACTTTAACCAAAGTCGTTTTTGGTAAAACCGACTTTAATAGAAGTCGTGTTTGGTAAAACCGACTTCAAATTAAAGTCGTGATTGCTAAAAACGACTTACAAAAAGTCGTGATTACTAGTAACGACTTTAAATTGTAAAACATCCAAGCACTGGTCATGTCCAATAAGTATAGAGACGACTAAAAAAAGTCGGTATTACTAAAACCGACTTAACTTTAAGTCATTTATGGTAATGACGATTATAAATAGTCGGTATTTGTAATAACGATTTTTACTTTAAGTCGTTTACAGTAATAACGACTCTATATAGTCGTTTTTACAAAAACCGACTTTCTTAAAGTCGTTATTTGTAATAACGACTAATAACCATTTTTCTTTTTTCCCAGAAAATATTATTTTTCGTAGAAAATAAAAAAAGGATTTACTTAAAATCGGTATTACTAAAACCGATTTTGTTTTTAAAGTCGTTTTTACTAATAACGACTCTATAGTGTCGTTATTAGTAAAAACGATTTACTGTATTTCTGTCATTAAGTTTCAAAACACCCTAATTTAATAATTAAGTATTAAAAAAACATTATTTACAGAAACAACTCTTTGAATAATTGTCGATCATACATGCGACACTACATGGTTTGACAAAGCATTTTTATGCCAAACCAGACTATTATGAATCTAGGGTTAATTGCACTTACATCCTTGAACTATGATCTGTTTTTAACTCACCCCCTCAATTATAAAATCCGACGAGTTACCCCCAACGAGTTGACTCGTTGTTAAATTTTCTTCTCTCTTATATATATATATATATATACTAGACATAACTCGTGCCTAAAGGCACTATCGAATAATTTAAATCATACGAGATGCAATGACATATTCCAAATTTGGTACCCAAGTAGTTCGTTAGTCATACAACATGCGATTTAGAAAGATTGATGCACTTGAATTTTCACATATGATACTACTAACAAGCATTTGGTAACAAATGTGGCATTCAAATTTTAAAGCATTGCCTTACTTGGTTAAGCGTTGAAGGTGCACTTAGTTATTGGATAAACACATGAATTACTCAATAGTGCCTTTTGACATGGGTTATACCTAGTCTTTTAAAATGTCAATATGTTTCCACCTCACAATTTAGAAAACAACTCGCTACATAAAAAATAGGGTAAATTGCATTTTGCACCCTCAAACTATACCATATTTTGCACTTTGGTCCCTAAACTATCATTTTTCGCATTTTGGTCCCTCAACTATCATTTTGTGGCAGTTTGCCCCCTCCGTCACTTTTAGCGTCACTTTTGGTGTCACTAAAAAGTGACTTTTTTCGTTACTGAAAGTGAAGGAGGGGGCAAACTGCCACAAAATGATAGTTGAAGGACCAAAATGCGAAAAATGATAGTTTAGGGACCAAAGTACAGAACATGGTATAGTTGGAGGGTGCAAAATACAATTTACCCTAAAAAATAAAATAAAAAATTAAGGGTAAATTGCATTTTGCACCCTCAAACTATACCATGTTTTGCACTTTGGTCCCTAAACTATTATTTTTTGTATTTTGGTCCCTCAACTATCATTTTGTGGCAGTTTGCCCCCTCCGCCACTTTTAGTGACGAAAAAAGTCACGTTTTAGTGACACCAAAAGTGACGCTAAAAGTGACGGAGGGGGCAAACTGCCACAAAATGATAGTTGAGGGACCAAAATGCGAAAAATGATAGTTTAGGGACCAAAGTGCAAAACATAGTATAGTTTGAGGGTGCAAAATGCAATTTACCAAAAAATTAATGGCTTTTATTTTTTTTCCCTCATAGTTTACAATCATGATTAGGGATTAAACAACTTTGATTACATTAAACACACAATTTAGGGAATAAAAATAGAATATCGGAAAACAGTGTAGTAGGATACCCAATGAATAATTACATAAATAGCCTTCAATGTATTCGATAATCTACAATCATGACTGGTGTTGCAATATTCTAAAATGAAAAATGTTAGGCACACAATACATTCCACAACAGAGCTTTAAATGTGGTACCCTGTGCTGTTTAAATTTTTCACATTTTTCTATGCATTACTTACACAGCACAAAGTAAATGCATTTAAACTCTATTGTAAAATGTGCTATGTGCCTAGCATTGTTGTTCTAAAATATCAATACGTGTCCAACTCATAATTTAAGAAACAAATCATTCCATTGTTTTAATATTTTCCTTACTTCTTTAAGGAGTTTTAATCACCCCAAAACTACGTATCCATTGATCAGCTATTGCTCTCCCAATTCACCCATTGTCTAATGGTGTGGGTGACAAACATTGAATATTGCACATTCATGTGCCAATATAATAGATATAGTGCTCATTTAATCCCCCAAATTCTTAGTTTTACATGCATATTTGAATCAATATAATTTAATGGTGATGTCACTCAAATGCATATAATTATTTGCTTTTACATATTTTATATGTTTAGTTAAAAATGAAGTGAAATGATGCAATAAAGGGAAGGGAAAAAAGAGCAGCGACAACACATGAATATATCTCATGTGCTAAACCATTTCCAAATGGTCAAATAAAGAAACGAAAAAAAAAAAAAAAAAAAAAAAAAGACAAAAGAAAAAAAATTGGCACAGTAAAACTTGTTGGACACTAAGAAGAATCCAAAAAAAAAAGAAAAGAAAAGCAACGAAAAGAGAGCCTGGATGATTGATAGTTTGTGTATGTATTATATTATTTATTTTTCTCTCTCTCTCTCTCTCTCTCTCTCTCTCTCTCCTACAATTGCAAGAGTGAATTTCAAAGATTGTCAGAAGAACTTTGAAATCATAGACGAAGAAGAAGGAAAAAAAATGCCAAATGACGAAGTGAATGACGAATTCACAAACAGAATTCGTCTATAAATTAAGGCAAACCAACGAGATAAATGGGAGGAAGCACAACAACCAGCAGCTTCATACACACTGTTAGGGAGAGAATAGTTTACGGAGGTTATCATATAAGCACTTCATATTGTCCCTAGAAATAGGAAACTTTAGTTTTTCTTAGCTTTTTCTAGTTCTAGTAGTTGTAAAAATTTACTTTTATGTAATTGATGATTTCATGTTTCAAAAATATATAGCAAAACTTTGTGTACTGTATTTCTTAAAATAAAATATTTATTTTCTTGTAGGACCTTTGTCAATTTGTAGTAGTAAAATATTCCTAGTAAAATTTAGATTTAATATTTTTAGTCTAGTTAGTACTTATAGTTGTCCCCGAAAATAGTTTGGAACCCCAAATTTCCAGTTTTTATAGTAATATTTCCATTCACTAGAAGACAGATTTTTCAAGTAAATGCCAGATTTCTTAGTCACGTAGTTATTATAATTACCTACTAAAGTCAAAAAGTACACCATACACATATCTCACTCCAAAAGTAGATTAGGATTTGGTTTGACCTTGCTTGTGTTCTTGGAGTTCAACCACTGTGACCACCACAAGAAGTTAAAGTTAAAGGTTTAGTATTTTATTATTAATTCAGTATTTCCATTTATGTATATTTTATTAGCCTAGTTGTACTAAACTTTGTTCTTTTGCAGATTCCACAAATTCAATCCCAACTCATGTTAAGTGGAGTAAATAATATAATAATATTAGTTTTTACCATTACCTTGATTTTACAACTTTAATTTTAATTGGACGGTGATTGCGTGCATCTATTTAATTTATGTTTAAATTTTATTTGGAAGACAGTTTCAATTCCAAAATGGTAGGCTAAAACTTTAATTGGGATATGCAATAAAAACTTAGAAACCACAGCTTCTGTGCACTAATCTTAAATGGGCAAACTTATCTAGATGGGTTGTTTTTCCATTTATGGCCAAAAGTATCTATGTATCTATAGTTTATGACCATTTAACATGTTTATATACTATGGCTATATTGGGCTCAAAAGATTACATATTTGAAATAAGAATTTAATTATGTGGATTGTCAAACTATGCCTTTTGTCATAAAAAAAACACCTAGCATACTCAAACAACTCATATGACAAAATTTATATTTCAAATATGTGTTTATATATATTTCTATCCACTAATAGACAGTCAATTGTGTAGTGGCAGAGTGGTGGGGACTGGACACCGAATAACCCACGTCCGCGGCGGGATACGGTTCGAACCTGGCTACTGCCCAATTGCCTTTTTATTTTTCTTTAAACCAAACGACGTCGTTTCATATCAAACCTGACACACTTGATATGACCCTAACCAGTGAAAGTTTATTTTTAAATAAAGAATGACTCTGTGGTCTTAAATGCCAAATCATTTTCAAATGAACAAAAGTTGTGGGATCTAGTGTTGGTTTGCATATTCCCAATTTCTTTAAATCATTTCTTCCAACTTAATTAATATTTCCTATTTTTAATAACTTTGCTTAAATATCTGTATTATTTCTATTTTTTGCTATTATTAAATCCAAAAAGTTTATCTCACAAAAATTTAGCTTTTATTTATTTTTCTTCCTTTTCTTGCTAGTACTTAGTTAATTTATTTTGCACTGTAAAAATCTTTACCGTAAACTACTTACAAAAATAGCTTTTAATTAGTTTATTGCAAAAATATACAAATTAGTAGTTTAGTAACACTCCACAAAAATCTATCACCTTTTATTTTCTTTTTAGTGACATAATAGTTATTGCCTATCTTTCTTTTCCGTTCCCTGTGGGTTCGACCTGGACTTCCAGAACTTTAATACTTGTACGATCACCTACACTGGGGTGTGATAAGAAAGCGCGTCAATAAGATGTCGTCAAGTTTTTGGCGCCATTGCCGGGGAACGGTTAATAAAAATAATAAAAAAAAAAGTTAGGTTTAAAACTATTTTTCCTACTATATCTATATCTATATATATATATACCTATTCTACTTTATAAATAATCTAATTTTCATTTAAAAAATAATAATAATGATGATAACATAAAAAATATATATAATAAAAATAAAACTATATATAAATTTTCCTTGTGAAAAATCTATAAATGTAAATTTATAAGTATGTTCATAGCTATCTTCTAAAAAAAAACAAAGAAAGCATTTATATACATATATAAGCTTATCTTCTAAAAAAAAACTATTATTATAATAAAAAAAGAGTTTTATTTTTACTTACATATAATAATAATAATAATATACTTAAAACTTAGTTTTTCTTTTACTTCATATGTCCGTAGATACTACTGAAGCTTTATATCAAGTACCACATAATTATAATATTTCTACTGATTCATCTAGTATACAATTTCGTAGAATAATGGCTGAAATTAAAGGCATGTAAGGAATAACTAATGATACTCATAATAAATATGGGGATAATATATCACAACCTGTCTTATTAGAGCATGAATGATGGTCTTTACGTAATCTATTTATCTCAGAAATAATCATCACTCCTTCTTGCATCACTCTACCTAGACATACAGGAACTTTTCATTTTAGACATAACATGCTACCATGCTTACCAACTTATCACGGAATTAAAAAAGAATATGCTTATGTTCATATTCGTGAATTTGAAGAAATTTGTGATACGTTTGCTGATCAAACTTGTCCTATTGAGATAATCTATCTCAAACTTTTCCTTTTTTCTTTAAAAGATGAAGTTGAATCTTGGCTTTTATCTCTCCATCCTGGATCTATAATTTCATGGCATGATATGAATGAAGTTTTTCTAAATAAATTCTATCACAAAAATTTAACTTATAGCTTAATGCGAGAATATAAAATTTTCTCTCAAAAAGAGAAGGAACCATGCATTGAAGACTGTGAATTTTTTATAAATCTCCTACAAACCTGTCCACATCATGGATTTAAAAAATGGCGTATAATTCATTTCTTTTCTGAAACATTAGATCTAGAATCAAAGGAAATAATTGAAGCCATGTATCAAGGGGAATTTTTTAAAAATGCTGACGAAGCTGAATCATATTTTGATTAGCTTAGCGAAGACGCTCCACAAAGGGAAAAGAAGAAAATGCTAGGAAAGAAAAGGCTAAAAAATCACAGCAATCACAAACTGAAGATGAATTAATTATAAAAATTGAAGAATTAAATCATAAGTTAAAAGCTTTTAAATTGGAGAAAGCTAATACTCCTCTATCTAAGAAAAAATTAGAACTTTGCAGTACATGTCATATGATGGGGTACTCTACAGAAAAATGTCTTAATACTCCTGTTTATCAAAGATTTACCCCTGGGCAAAAAGTTCTATTATATAATTCAAAATTACATCATCTCAAAAGAAAAATGAAATCTCGTTGGGCTAGTCCATATATTGTAAAAAATGTTTATCCTTATGGAACTATCGTGATTGAGGACCCTAAAGATGGAAATCATTTAAAGTTAGTAGGCATAAATAAAAGCCGTTCTTAGGAGATTTTGAAATTGAGTTGGAGTCATTTCCTTTGGAGGACCCCAACTATGATATCTCTTAAATTCATAAATCATTATTAGAATTGTACATAGTAGGAATTTTATTTTTATTTTATTTTTCTTACTATTTAATATTTTTCAGGAATTATAACATATTATCTGATGTCATAGGTAACAAAGAGATATGAATCCATCTAATCATCGCAGAACTGCAACAATGATTATAAACCATGCCAGTTCGTCTAACAATAACAACTATCCTTCAGAGGATAGAACTTCGTCAGATGATGATACACGCCCATACTTTGAATATCTCATGGACTCTGACGAGGATGAAATGTTCTACGCTAGGTGTGTCGAAAAAATTTATGATGACAATGATGAAGAAATTGATTATTTAGTGGAACCAGACCAACCTATGGAGTGGGATGGTGAGCCAATATATTTGATGGATTAGATGACTGGCAGAATATTAGCACAAACTACGATGAATGGGAACAAGCTCAATATGTGGTGTTCCAAGAACTATATCATGAATATGAAAAAAATGAATGGGAGCGATACTTAACATCATTAGTACAATTCCCCATTTATGTTGATAATGACATTATTTTTGGATGGGGGCGTTTATTAACTAGAGTTGTTAACGGGGAAATGTTAAGGTACGCCTTTCAAAGGGATTGGTTATTTTTCCTACTCGAATGGGGGACATCTCTAATCCCTGTCTTCATTGAACAATTCATGCCTCAAAGAGTCACTATCGAATATAGTATATTCATGGAAATAACAGTGTATGATGATTCCGACATATGTGATTATGACACCTACTTGAGGTTTCGAGTCTACTGTCCTAGACCTCGAAATGATCGCCTTTCATGAGCAATAATCCCAGTCAACGTCTAGATATGTTAAAATAAAATTCCTGTCTTTATTTTTATTGTAATTGTACTTTTCTTTTTTGTTATATACATATATATATATAAGAAAAAAATCATCACTGTATTTTAAGTATTAGAACCACTTGCACTTATTATTTTATG
This sequence comes from Hydrangea macrophylla, assembly GCA_033977485.1. Classification (NCBI taxonomy): domain Eukaryota; kingdom Viridiplantae; phylum Streptophyta; class Magnoliopsida; order Cornales; family Hydrangeaceae; genus Hydrangea; species Hydrangea macrophylla. The sequence goes on along the minus strand of CM066984.1, from coordinate 75,859,170 downwards.
AGTTCTGATTTTTATCAAGTCTTACAAATCTCAAATAATGCTATCTAATAAATGTACTAATTTGTATGTTTAAACTATTCCATTGCAGTCCAAAATAAAAAGGCACACCAAAAGTTTTGCTGGTTTAAAAACCATGTTGCTAAAACCTCAAGATAGCAAAATTTGAATACAAGATCGATCCTTTGAAACTGCAGTTCAAAAGATCAATTGTACAGTAATTCTTCATAACTTTATCTCAACACAGTGATAGTACTTTTACATTTTATATATAAGTTAATTGTGTCATTATTATTCTATCTTTTCTTTGTATTTTTTTTATTATAGGTGTTATCCTTGGCTTTTTTTTTCTCATCTCACTCATTGAAGACAATGTCAGACTCAGTTGGGGGGGACGGTTTCACGATTAACACCTGTTTGTCTATTTTATCTTTATTTCTTAAAAAAAATTTCTTTTTAGAGAGAGATACACTGAAAAAGAGAAAATGGCTTTAAATAGGGCTTTGAACCCTAAAAACTTTCTCTCTCTCTCTTTTTCCTTTCTTTTTCTTCTTCTTCTCTTTTCTCTTTTCACTCTCTTGCCGCGATCTCTCTCTCTCTCACTCTCTCCCCCGATCTCTCATTCTTTCTCATTTTCTTTTCAATTTTTTTTTTAATTTTCTCGATTCAAAATCAAGATCCACTCTACTGATTACTAAATGTAAGATCTATAATCCAGAGAAAAGCTTGATTTTGATTTTATTCTCTATTTTTCCGATTCGGCTTTAGTTTTTATTTTTGATTTTTTATTTTTTCTCTTTTCCATTATTTAACAAAAATATAATACATAAGTTGTAGGTACCCACTCACCAAAGAAGCTTGGAAATACCACTTGATCTACGGCCCTATCAGGTTCTCAAATTTCCAAGAAACAGATGATATTTCTCCATTTCAGCTTTTAAACTACAAAAATGGACGACGCGTTAGCTATTGGTCTTATGTATTTTGAAATTTACCTTGTCATTTTCTTAATTGTTGTTATGATAATGCTGCGTTGCCCTTGTTAAAAAAAAATTTATTGGTTTTTTTTTCTTCCAAGTTTTCTGTTTTAAAAAAAATGAATGACGAATACGTCACCGCTCTTTTGATTTTTGAAGTTTATACCATAATTTTCCTTATTAGCATTATTGTACTAATACATTGTCTTGGACTTTTCTATAAAAAAAAAAAGAGAGAGAAAAATTTAATTTTTTTTTGTGTGTTATAGTTTTTTGTTATTAAAAATAATAATAATAATTTTTAGTTTCTGAATGTATATATATTTTAAATATTTTTAGTTTTTTTTTTTTAAATTCCCACCCACCCCCTCTAAGCTGTCTTTAATAAGATCTTAGTTGATAGTTGGAAGGAGTGGAGGGTAGAGTCTAACCTCTCTTGTTGGCTGAGAGTATAAAAAATGGATCCAATAGTCGATGACCAGACGTTAATAGGTCGCTCACTTGTTTCTGAGCAGAAGAAACCATTTGCTGGTACTAACCTTTATGCCATCAAAAGGAAGTCTAAAAGGTTAGGATGGTGTTTGAATTGTTATAGAGAAGAATGTCCTGGTTTAATTGCTCACAATGACACATCTTTTAAAGTTTACTACTGCTACAAAAGACAATTCAAATCAAAACAAAAGAAAATTTTGGTTGAGAAAGAGGACTGGATTCTTTGATACCCGAATAAATTTTGTTTTCCCATCCCTCATTTCTTTTTATTTTTATTATTTGTTTTTAAATTTATTTTCAGTACATTCAATAATTTTCAGTCAGGTCAGACTTTAAAATGATCCTATGTGTACATCTGGCTTTCATTAGCTGGTTCGATAGGAGTAATTTGCATGATCCCAACATCACCAAATATGTCTAGTGCGGTGAATGACTCTAGAGGTAGCGAAAACTAGGTAAAGCCAGAGTTATTTCCTAGCCTCTTACTGATGTTTTAGCTTGCTAGTGATTCTAGACTCATCTCTTTTACTAGAGTTGGATGGGCTATCACGACAACTTGGATGCTCCGGATTGCGTAGCCTCTCTTGTATAGGTGCAGAGGATACTAGTCACACCATATATGTATCCAACTTAGTGGATGCGCTTAGGATTTTTTTCAGAAGTTTTTCTTTTATTTTATATAAGATAAATTTGACACTTTAATGTTATTTTGGGTATGTTAATAGCATATAACACATTGTCACATGTTTTACTATTTTCAAATGCTAGAAACTCTTTAAACTTTAAATCTTTTTGAAACAGTGTGAAAATATTTACTGAATCTAAATGGATAAGTAAGAATAAACTATGCAGTTTAAAGACAAGTAGTGGAAACTAATTAACCCATGTGAGCTTTTGTGTCAATCTTCCTTTTATGAGGGTTACTATTCTTTTCAGTCTCATCTTATTCTCTTTATCATATCACTCGTTGAAAGTCATTATTTTTCTTTTTCTTTGAATGATCATTAGAAGAGAACGTTCAGGATTTACCATTAGAACGTCTAAATTTCTTGAATGAACAAAGTCAATCTATTTTTAAAAATGATTTAGTCCATCTTTTCTTTCAAATGCACCCCCCTTCATCTTATATTGCCTTATTCTCAATTCTCTCCAAATCATGCCTTGCTCTACTTGGGAGTACAAATCTCACTTTTATATCCAGGTATGTGATTGGACTGTAAAGATATTGCAAGAAGTGGTAAAGAAAGAAAGGAGTTGATTTCAAAAAAAAAAAAATGAGAAACTAAATAAAAAAAAATTGTACAAATGATAAAAAGGAGAAGAAAAGGAAGAGGTTGGAATGAATTGCGCAAACACTCCAATCACATGCTTAGAACAAATACACCCCAAATCTCATACTCATCTTAATTTCTAACCTACCAGTCAAAGTCCTAATGATTTAAAAGAAATTGATTTTTAAATTTAAGTGATAAGGATGTTCTCCACAGTAGATCGGTCTTATAATGCTAAGTATTCTTTCATGAGACTTATTGTACTCTAAATGCCTATATATTGAGTCATAAAAAAAAATGAAAGTAATTTCTCTATCTTTGCTTCCCTACCAAGTGAGATGTTCTCTACACCGGTTTCTGAGAGTTTTTCCTTAAAAGAGTGAAATCCTAGTAAGATTTGAGTTAAAACTACAAATTTTATGACTGTTAATAGTTATGTAAACTTTGAAGTTAAGATCAGTTGTTTGACTTTTCAAGTACACACTATAAGTTTAAAGAGTATGAAAAATGCTACCATTGACAAACTGTGAGTATATGTGTTGCATTACTATTACATACTTGAAATTTTTATTTTATTGCCAAATTTAATCTTATCTGCTGTAAAAGGAGAAAATCTACCTTTATTTTTATTTTACTTTATTTTTACATTTAAAAACCAAAATTATTACTTTTGAATTTTGTGGGTATATTCACTGTAAACCCTCACGAGACAACACTCGTCCACTAGGGGTAACCTAGGGGTTTAACGGCTTATTGCATACGCTAAATGAAATCGCGATTCCTGCAACAGTGAGTTAGATTTTATTTTCCTTAGTTTATTCCCACTTTTAATAAAACTTTTAGAACAATTTCTCTTTCACTTCATTGCTAGGGACTAGCAACAAGTTAGTTGAGGGGTGTGACAAACATGGAATATTGCACATTCATGTGCCAATATAATAGATATAGTGCTCATTTAATCCCCCAAATCCCTAGTTTTACATGCATATTTGAATTAATATAATTTAATGGTGATTTCACTCAAATGCATGTAATTATTTGATTTTACATATTTTATATGTTTAGCTGAAAATGAAGTGAAATAATGCAATAAAGGGAAGGAAAAAAAGAGCAGCGACAACACATGAATATATCTCATGTGCTAAACCATTTCCAAATGGTCAAATAAAGAAACGAAAAAAAAAAGACAAAAGAAAAAAAATTGGCACATTAAAACTTGTTGGACACTAAGAAGAATCCAAAAAAAAAAAGAAAAAGAAAAAGAAAAGAACAGCAACGAAAAGAGAGTCTGGATGATTGATAGTTTGTGTATGTATTTTATTATTTTATTCTCTCTCTCTCTCTCTCTCTCTCTCTCTCTCTCTTCTACAATTGCAGGAGTGAATTTCAAAGGTTGTTAAAAGAACTTTGAAATCATAGACGAAGAAGAAGGAAAAAAATGCCATATGACGAAGTGAATGACGAATTCACAAACAGAATTCGTCTATAAATTAAGGAAAACCAACGAGAGAAAGGGGAGGAAGCACAACAACCAACAGCTTCATACACACTGTTAGGGAGAGAATAGTTTAGGGAGGTTATCATGTGAGCACTTCATATTGTCCCTAGAAATAGGAAACTTTAGTTTTTCTTAGCTTTTTCTAGTTCTAGTAGTTGTAAAAATTTACTTTTATGTAATTGATGATTTCATGTTCCAAAAATATGTAGCAAAACTTTGTGTACTGTATTTCTTAAAATAAAATATTTGTTTTCTTGTAGGACCTTTGTCAATTTGTAGTAGTAAAATATTCCTAGTAAAATTTAGATTTAATATTTTTAGTCTAGTTAGTACTTATAGTTGTCCCCGAAAATAGTTTGGAACCCCAAATTTCTAATTTTTATAGCAATATTTCCATTCACTAGAAGACATATTTTTCAAGTAAATGCCAGATTTCTTAGTCACGTAGTTGTTATAATTACCTACTAAAGTCGAAAAGTACACCATACCCATATCTCACTCCAAAAGTAGATTAGAATTTGGTTTGGCCTTCCTTGTGTTCTTGGAGTTCAACCACCGTGACCCCACGAGAAGTAAAGTTAAAGGTTTAGTATTTTATTATTAATTCAGTATTTCCATTTATGTATATTTTATTAGCCTAGTTGTACTACACTTTGTTATTTTGCAGATTCAACAAATTCAATCCCAACTCATGTTAAGTGGAGAATATAATATAATAATATTAGTTTTTACCCTTACCTTGGTTTTACAACTTTAATTTTAATTGGACGGTGATTGCGTGTATTTATTTAATTTATGTTTAAATTTGATTTGGAAGACAGTTTCAATTCCAAAATGGTAGGCTAAAACTTTAATTGGGGATATGTAATAAAAACTTAGAAACCACAGCTTCTTTGCACTAATCTTAAATGGGCAAATTTATTTAGATGGGTTGTTTTTCCATTTATGGCCAAAATATCTATGTATCTATAGTTTATGACCATTTAACATGTTTATATACTATGGCTATATTGGGCTCAAAAGATTACATATTTGAAATAAGAATCTAATTATATGGATTGTCAAACTATGCATTTTGTCATAAAAACACCTAGCATACTCAAACAACTCATATGACAAAATTTAAATTTCAAATATGTGTATATATATATTTTTATCCACTAATGGACATGCAATAGTGTAGTTGCAGAGTGGTGGGGACTAGACGCGAATAACCCACGTCCGCGGCGGGGCACGGTTCGAACCTGGCTACTGCCCAATTGCCTTTTTATTTTTCTTTAAACCAAACGACATCGTTTCATATCAAACCTGACACACTTGATATGACCCTAACTTGTGAAAGTTTATTTTTAAATGAAGAATGACTCTGTGGTCTTAAATGCCAAATCCTTTTCAAATGCACAAAAGTTGTGGGATCTAGTGTTGGTTTGCATATTCCCAATTTCTTTAAATCATTTCTTCCAACTTAATTAATATTTCCTGTTTTTAATAACTTTGCTTAAATATCTGTATTATTTCTATTTTTTGCTATTATTAAATCCAAAAAGTTTATCTCACAAAAATTTAGGTTTTATTTTTTTTTCTTCCTTTTTTTACTAGTACTTAGTTAATTTATTTTGCACTGTAAAAATCTTTACCGTAAACTACTTAAAAAAATAGCTTTTAATTAGCTTATTGCAAAAATATAAAAATTAGTAGTTTAGTAACACTCCACAAAAATCTATCATCTTTTATTTTCTTTTTAGTGACATAATAGTTATTGTCTATCTTTCTTTTCTAATCCCTGTGGGTTCGACCTGGACTTCCAGAACTTTATTACTTGTACGATCACTTATACTTGGGTGTGATAAGAAAACGCGCCAATAGGATGTCGTCAGTGGGACTCATGACTTTACACCATTAATTAATTACAATAATTATGGGTCCCACTCCATTAACCAATAAATGAGTTTAGTGAGCAAAAATGCACTATTTTTAGTACCGTATTGACCTAATTTCCTAAGTTGTCCCTCAAATTTTGCCTATTCAAATTTTTGTTTAATTTTTTTTGGTAAAGGTTTTAATATTTTCTATTCTTACCATTTTGACCTTATTTCATAAATTGATCATCAAATTATGCCCAATCAAAGATTGTTTTAACACTTTCTTTTATTATTGTCTTGACCTTATTTCCCAAACTGTCTAGTCAAATATTTTGTTTAATACACAGTAATACACCATAACGAATGAGGTTGAAAAAGGATTAATTACTACCAAAAATCTTGCAAAATATTTTCCAAGTTAGGGACTGGAAGAAAGAGAGACGCCAGTCAAATTAGCATTTAAGGGATAGTTTAATTAATTTACACATACCAAAATACTCATTTGATATCTCAGTCATTAAATCTACCCATTAAAATTGTCTAGTCATCATCCTAGTCATATATTCTTGCCCTAGTCATAAGTTGTTTTTATCTTTAGACTGATTTACATTAGAAAAATGCTAGACACACACAGTGAACCACACACTTTTTTCACATACAGCTTTAAATGCTTGTACCTTGTGCTGTATAAGTGGAGCACAAAAAAGTGTAAAATATTCAAATAGCACAAGGTACAAGCATTTAAAGCTATGTGTGGAAAAAGTGTGTGGTTCACTGTGTGGATCTAGCATGACTCTTTACAATATAATGTACTAGTGTATTGCCCGTGGCTAAAGCCACTACTCAAAAACTTCAAACCATGCATGCGTTATCCTAATATGTAATTCCACGTGCCTTTGACACTTAAAAAACTTTGCGTGTATTCAGACACTTCGATATAAATGGTGACAAAATATTAAATCAAATGCAATTCATAAGCCAAAAGTCCTTTAATATAATAATCTTACCCATGTGATTAAAAAATAAATTTTATACATACATTAATTTAAAAAAAAAAAAGAAGATGTTATACATACTTTAATATAATTATCTTACCCATGTGATTATATTATAAACTATCTTTATAATGAGAGTTACTACATTTTTATATCATACTTAAAAAGATGTTTTATTAGCCCACATATTACACATGTGATTAATGTGATTATTGGGGCTAGTTAATTGGGCTTAAACCTCAATTAGTATGGGTTATTCAACGGTCTTATTCTTGAGCTAATAAATATAAGGGGACAAACGAATCATTGAGTGATTTTGTCACGCCCCGAAAACCGAAGCGTGAGGCAAGAGGAAATATAGAGAGAAAAGAAGTAAAACCCAAACACAAATGCGGAAGCGACTTTAGAAACCCACAGGGATTCCTACAAGGAAGGCTTACTAATACGTAAATCCAAAATGGACTTACAAGTCGACGAGTCAAACGAAGGTAAAAGCATTTGAACATTTGATTAAAAGACTATCCGAACAAGCACTAGTTCAAGGGATACAAAAAATATGATAAAAGGACCATTTTTGGATAATTGCTGAATTTTAAAATATTCGTAAGTAACTATATATTTGAAATTTTCACATTCTGTTTGGCGGGTCCATGTAAAATTCGATTCTGCACAACTTTCGTCTAATGATAGTTTTTCCAATTCTGCACCAATTGGGCAGAAAATTAAAATAACATTAGCAATTTTTATTTGACAGCAACTTTGACAGCTTTTTGACAGCATTTTGAAATGTCCCCAACGATGCTAAATCCTCGAGTTTAAACATTAATACATGACTAGACAAGTCCTAAACAACATACAACACGTGTCTAGAGCAAGCGGAACTTCATGTACTCGAAATTTATTAAAAACGAGAAGTGAAAGAGATAAAGAGAGGAAAAAGGGGAGAGGGAGAGATTGGGAGAGAGATATGGGAGAGATAGGGAGAGAGACAAAGGGAATGTATTCTAAACACACACACACACGTGTATTTTTACATTCGGAAACATTTTAAAAACATATATATACATAATTCCAACATAAATAAAAGGAAAGAATATTTGAGAAGGGGAAAGAGATCAACGAGGGGAGGGGAGAGGAGAGAAGGAGAATGGGACAGATTTAGAACGTTTAAATGTTTGAAACCTTATTGGAATTAAAAGAGGGGTTTGATCCGGCAAGGACCCAACTATAAAACGAACTAAACTACAACAAATGAACTCTCATAAAAGCAACCACCCAAACTAATCCGGCAAGGATTCAAACAAAAGAGGAAAACAAATAATTGACATGTAAATCAAAAAGACAAGAACTTAAAGAGGTTCAACGACCTCGTAAAGTAAATACATCATCATAAAGTGAGTTTAACAATTGAAAGAAATAACCATGAAAGCAAGGGCTAACACTTGTCCCATTAAAATTAAAGAAGCTTCTCAAATACAAGAGATAAGAGCCTAAGCTCACGAAGTTTTTGTAAAACCTTAATACTCTAAGTTTCAAAGCATTAAACATTTACAATCATCCAAAGTGACTGAATCAACAAGAGAGCTATTCATATACATAACTAAGCATGAGTCTTCAAAATAGAACAAAGTGCCTCATAGTTCACGCGTCGGGTCACATGTGCCCTTTGCCCTTATCAAGCTTACCTGAAAAATGTCTTGTCGTTTTTATGAGAACGACGGCTCGTATAAAACATTGTAACAAGTCTATATGCTATCCATGACTAAAATGAAATGAGGTGCAATTAATCGCCACCATGGCTACAATGAAATATTTAAAGCCGCAAGGCTATGCGTGACAAATGCACATCTCTCTCGTTACCAGACCATGAGCCACCCACGCATGGAGTGTAGCATACCAACTTCCGGGAGCTACCCGAATATAGTTTGGAGTTTGAATGTTTCTAAGGGTCATTCTCCCTGTCTCACATCACAACCCATGTCCGGATTTCTTAAATCAAATTCCCACACATGGGGTTTTTCTCTCTTTTCCAAATAAAACATTTATGTCGTGATACATGAATGCTTGCCGATTAGGCCTCAATGCATATGATGTTAACAATGGCATTGAAGATGATCCACTACAATAGACTAAGCAATAATTTAGTCCATTAGACATGATATCAAGAACTTCAAAGAATGTAATTAAATTTCATAATTTAACGTTCCTAACAAGGATTTCTATACTAACGTCCTAGCATTCTTTTACACATAAAGGGAGCATCCTAGGCACGTCTAGCATCACATAATCAACTATAGAACAACCAAAACATGTAAATTCACAATTAGGCATATAACCCTAAATTTACAACTTTGGGGAAAACCTAATGCACGTGTCTAAATTATTCTCATGACATCATTTTAATTACATTTAACACCCCAAATTTTCAACTAGTACAACCAAAGCATATAATTCACATTTAGGCAAAAATCCCTAACATTATAACTTTGTGGGAATGTCCTAATACATATTTCTAAGTTCTCTCCTAGCGTAAAAGTGAACTCAAGGCATCTTAGACAAGTATAACATATATAATTGCACAATGTAAATCTACCTCAAAGCTTAGCTTCCAAAAATCAATGGTAACTCAAGAGAGCTAAGCACATCCAAGATAACTTCAATGCTTGTGCTAGGATCTTGAAGGATGCTTCAAGTATGCACCACTAATCAAGAACAACCCAAGGATAGGATAGAAATCATGAAACTAACAAACCCTAAGTTGTTAGAGATTGGGGAAAAACTTACCCATATTAGAAATCCTCCATAGAAATGGTTAGGATATGAAAGAGAAACTCTATATACTCCAAGGAAGCTATACAAAGTAAGAGAAGTCCATGAATAACTCAAAATTTAGAAAACTAATGAAATCCTAGAATTTGGGGGTTTGTAGAAAACTCACCAATGGAAGGATATTAAGCCCTAGGATTATTAGGAGAGCTTGAGGATGAAGAACTTGACCTTCCTTAGTAATCTTGAAGAAAGAAACCCAAAGTAGAAGAAGCTCTATGGAAGTTTTTGTCTCTTGAAAGGAGAAGAAGGAGAAGTAAAGGAGGAGAAAAAAAATAACGTGGATGAGGGGGGGGAGGGGTTTGGCCGGCCGTATAGGGGAGTGGGGTGGGACCCACTGTCTTGTATGCTCCAAAAATGAAATGTTTGGTGTTCCAATGGACAGTCTGACCCAACAGTGTAATCCCAAAATTAAATAAACACATCCACAGGCATAGAAAATAAATTTTAAAGCACATAAAAGGTAAAATAAAATAATTTAATCATGCTCTGGAAATTTAAAAAAAAAATATACAGTCAAATACACTAATGGTCCACAACAGGAAAAGCAAAATTACCCCATTACCCTTTATTATAATTTTTGAAACATTACAGATTTGCACTAAACATCGATCTTATCAGCAAAATATGACTGAAACCCAATATAAATCACAATGAATTGCACTAAATACCTTGTGAATCTGATAAGATACACACAACACATCAGCCTGAAATCTATCTCGTAATTTACATTTAGGCTATTTACTATTTAGTTAGAGGATATATAGAGTAATAATTAGGTGAAAATGAGAGAGAAGCTGATATAGTTTTTTAGGAGATAATTAGGAGAGATTTTAGGGAAAGAAAATTAGGAAATAGATTTCAGGCTCCTAATTGCAGGAGGAAGATGTAAGGTTTTGATTGGGGAGTAAAAGAAAATATACATTTAGAGTATTTAGAATAATTATAATTAGGATAAGAGTAAATTTAGAGTAACAATTAGGATAAGAGAATAATTAGACTATACATATACATCTTACATATATGCCTTCCATTTCGTAATTATATTTCCAATTTTATAAATAATTATTTAGAGTATATTTAGAGTAATAATAATTAGGATAAGAATTATAAGAATAAGAATTTCCAAATTAGTATAATCAATAAGAATTAGAAAGTTGTTACACAGAATTCTTGTACTTTTCAAAATCATGCCAATTATAAAAATAATTTTTAAGAGATAATTAGGATATTGATTTTAGGGAGAGAAAAATAGCACATAAATTTCAGGCTCATAAATGGGGGAAGAGATATAAGGAATTGATTAGAGTAATCATAATTAGCATACGAGTAAATTTAAAGCAATAATTAGGATAAAAATTTCCTAATATAGGATAAGAGAATATTTAGAGTAATACATACATATATGCCTTCCATTTTAGTCATAGATATAAAATTACGAATAATTATTTAGCGTAATAATAATTAGGATAAGAATTTCCAATTTTAACTCCAACCATTATCAAAGATTTCCAATTGTACAAAAACAAATGAAGTGTATGGGTGCATACATAATTAAAGATTTAATTATACCATTTTTTTGGCAGTCTTATCTATACCATTCAACTAAGGAAACCACCAAACTATTGAATTTTTATTTTTTTTAAATCATGAAAATAATAGGAAGAGTAAAAATGGTTAGAGGCTACCAAACAAAAAAGAAATCCCTAGTCCGAGAAATCAACTCATGAGAAAGCAATTAGAATAAAGAAATCAATTATAAAGACCTGGACGAACAGAGGGCTTATAGAGGCTTTTTCAGTCAGGGATCATAATTACAACATAGACATGGAAGAACAATCTTCAAATAAAGAAGAAGAAGAATGGAAAATAGCAAATGATTGAAAAATTAAATAGACCTGGAAATAAACACAAACACTTACATTCAAATGAAAGAACAATCTGCACAAACAATGGTTAGATTAAATACGATTCAAAACAAAAACAATTGTTAACACAAAACTGAAATCTGATACAGTGTGTTTATGTCTGTGCTTGTGGTAATCTGCAAGGGGGGGGGGAACAAAAATTAAAACAAAGTGTGTGCGTGAACCCTAGAATTGAGTGTGTGTGTGTGTGTGTGTGTGTGTGTGTGTGTGTGTGTGTGTGTGTGTGTGTGTGTGTGTGTTCTGACAAATTTGTTTGTGAGGAAGATCTAAAAAAAAAACCCAAAACATTGAAATAAAAACCCGTGTAGATGATGATGATGATGATGATGATGGAGGTGGTCATGGTCGGATGGGGGAGCTCTTACCGGCCGTGTGGTGGAGATCGGTGGTCTGGACATGATGATGATGATGATGATGATGATGATGATCGGAAGTGGCGGCGGTGGTAGCGGTGGGGTATGGATCTGACCACTCTGGATCTGGCATGGAGGAGGCTGAGTGAGAGAGAGAGAGAGAATGGAGGAGGCTAAGTGAGAGAGATAATGGAGGTGGCTAGGGTTGGGGGCGATGGTGGTGGGGGCTGGAGAAGAGAGACTAAAAGAGAAGGGGGAGAGAGGTGTGGCTATCTAGAGAAGAGAGAGATGAACTTTTTTTCTTTGGAAGGAAAGAGAGAGGGTAAGAAAAGAGAGATCAGTATATTTCGGCCCACGTAGGAGCTGAGTCAGTAAATGCTTAGCCAATTAGAATGATCCCAGTCATAAGCTCTTTGTCCTAGTCATGTACTTTTTTAGTGACAAAATGAGCTACAATATTATATAGATGTATATACCTATATATCTTTCTATCTCTCTTTATTTTCGTCTAATTTTTTTTTATCACTTCTTCTCAATTTCCCTCTATTTTTGTCATTGTCTCCCCATTTCTCGCCTGGTTCTTCTCAATTTGCTCTCTTTGGGTGTTCAAGAGATGAAATCAACAAATTAATTCCGTGTCTTGATTTTCTAGGCTTGTACTCAGCACTTTGTACTCAATTCTCTGTTTGATTGTTTACTTTTACAGCATAGCATTTTGAGGGCTACGTCCATTTGTGTTGGGATGTGCATTGCTTTAACAAAGCAAAGACTTTTCAAACTTATTTGACAAACAAATCTTATTATATTATTATAATATAAAAGCGTCAAAGTGTCACGTGTTAAAGAATGGATAATCAAGGCAAATTTATATAGTGATTCCCAAATTTATTCTATACCTTTTATTTCTTCTTAATTACACCGTTAATTAGGCCCGTTACACATTTTGTTTCCTTATTAATTATAACACCACTCAATTCAATTTTTAAATCATCTTAGAAATTCTCCCAGGCATGGCATGGGTTGAAAAGTTAGTGTCTTAAAATTTTCAAGTATGAAATAGAGAGTTGATTTACAAGTGAAGCTATCTAAATTTCAAAAGGGTAATGCTATGTGCACATAAAGTGTGCACATAAAGATCTTGACCATTTATTTTGGTGAGGTCCATCCCTGCACACATGGGACCCACCAAAATGAATGGCCTAAATCTTTATGTGCACATTTTATGTACACGAATCATTGCTCATTTCAAAAATATACATTGTACAGAACCCTTCTCATGAGGGAGTCCTCATTTTGTTAAAGTCAGGACTTCTATGTATAGCTGTTTCATACTTGAAAATTTTGAAGTGTAAAATTATTTTAGTACAATGACTAAAATAGAAATCTTCACTATATAAATGTGTGTGTGTGTGTGTGCGCGCGCGCGTGCGTGCGTGCGTGTGTATGTTCATACCTCAAAATGAAATTGTAAGCTTTCTTATTTATCAACTTTGTTCCAAGTGAAAATGGTAGAGATGACCTTGCTTATGCAACAAGAAATGTGGTGAAATAGAGGAGAAGATATTGGTTGCATCGGTGACACCACGTCATCATGTCTACATGTTATTACCAACCAATCAGATTCCTCAAATTTTTCCATTAGACATCCACAAAAATTATTCAATGTAACTCGGACCACGTCAGCATGCAGACATGTTGTGACCTTTTAATCTTTACCAAACATATGCCCCTTATTTTCAGGGAGATCAAGACAATTTGTCTTCTGGCAACTACATGACATGATCCCCTAGAAAAAAGGGGGCAGGTGTATGGTGTAGATTAAAACATTGCACCATGCCAGCATGCTTATATGGTATAACCGTCACACTAAATTATTTCTCCCAAGAATCTGATTGGTTGGTGACATCATGTAGGCACGACGTCGTGGTGTCACCACTGCAATCACTATTTTCTCGAGAGGTAGCATAGCAGGTTCCCTACACACACACAAAGGGCACTTTGGTCCTTTAAAATTGAAAGGTTATAAAGATGGGTAGTTTTGGCATATTAGGTTCTCTTTTAATGGATCTGCAACATCACTTGCATAATTTCCATTTATTTGACGGAGATAGAGGGGTGTGATTTGTCATGGGATAATAGTATAGGGGGTGTACCTGTCGGGTTTATAGTTGAGGGGGTGAGTTAAAATAGGTCATAATTATAGGGGTGTAAGTGTAATTAACCCATGTCTATATTCAACTTTGCAAACACCAAACAAACAAAAGTGTCTCACTTAAAAAAAAACTAAGGAATTTTAGTCAAAAGTCCTTTAAAATAGATTTTTTTAGTATTAGGTCTAACCCATTTTTTATTTTAGTGAAAAGTCCACATGTTATAAAACTTATGTGAAATTGCTCATAACTTTGTAAAAAATGAAATTTCACATAACTTTATAAAAAAAATTGAACTAGTTATGTGAATTTTCACATAACTTTTAAAAAATAAGGATTTGATCCGATTAATTTTCACTAGTCATAGAGTTTTAACGAAAAAAAAAAAGAAGAACGAATTGTCCTTTTAACTTAATAAGTCTAAAATGAGAGACTTTTTACTGGTGGTTCTTTGAACCTAAACTACATTGATGGTAGTTCTTTGAAACTAGGCCATATTAGATTGGTGGTTCTTCAAAATTGGGGTATATTAAAGCCCTATTCTAAACAAATTATGAAATTTGATTCACGTAACCTCGCTCGAGTGACTCGCTCTGGCGACCTGGGCACTAAAATCTCATTCTCCCTATCCCTAGCTGGCATGGGAGACTGAGTGTGTAAGTAAGGGTGGTTGGTGTACTTTTTCCATGAATTGTGGGATGTAAAGGGTGATGTGATGTTGCCCTGTTATGCATGTATACATTGAACCACGTGCAATACTAGTATTGTGCTAGTGTATGGGCCCGTGTGTTAACCCAGTCTGGGTTCAATACTATAGTCCGATAATAATAACGAGATATATATAATCTATATGTTATAAGAATTTCATGATGTCGAATATTAGAAATACAATATCAAAATAAATGATAAAATTAGAAATTCATTGAAATAATCTTAAGAAAATTGTAGGTATTACATTATCTACCTTCTATCAAAAGATTTCGTCCTCGAAATATGAACTAGCTAATCACTAAACAACTCTAGGAATTTCTCGCGTATTTCTAATTCTAATTCCCAAGAAGCTTCACGTTTGTCGTGGTACTTCCACTGAACCTTCACCAAAGGGATTTCCTTATTTCTTAGCTTTTTAACTCCTCGTTTTAGAATTCATGCTGGTCCTTCATTATAACTCATGTTATCATTTACTTTAATGTCCTTAAAGTTGATCTCATGTGACGGATAATGTACCAACCTCCTCAACATGCTGATGTAGAAGACATCATGCACTCCTGACATCTTGGGTAGTAGTGCAAGTTTGTAGGCAACCTTTTCCAAACGTTCTAGAATTTCAAATGGTCTAATCTAATGTGGTAATATTTTTTTCTCTCTTCTGTCTGAATCTTACAATGCCTCGTACTGGAAATACGTTAAGAAGTATGGGATCTCCAACATTGATCTCCAAATCTTTATGATGCTTATCTGCGTAGCTCTTTTTTCTGCTCTGTATCACTTTCATCTTTTCTTTCACGATGTTGCTTTTCTCGTTCATCTCTCACACCAAATCTGGTCCTAGAAGTTTGCAATCTCCAACTTCGGCCCATCATAAAGGTGATCGGCAGGGTCTTCCATATATGCCTCGAATGGTGCCATCCCTATGGTCGAGTGGTAGCTGTTGTGGTATGCAAACTCTATCAGTGGTAAATGCATCTCGCAAGAACTTTCAGTAGTAGATCCTCGGGTATGTCATGTTATAGGCGATGAAATGAGATGATTTGGTGAGTCGATCCACGATCACCCAAATAACATCGTAGTTTTGTTGTGATCTTCTTACAATGAAATCCATAGTAATGTGCTCTTATTTCCACCCTGGAATCAGTAGTGGTTGTAATAGTCTTGCTGGTCTCTGGTGTTTTTCTTGGACTTATTGATAGGTCATACCCTTGGACACATGTTCCTCTACTTCTCTTTTCATTCCTTCCCATCAGAAGGTTCTCTTCGAATCCTTATACATTTTTTGTTCCTCCTGGATGGATAGTCAATCTTGATTTGTGTGCTTCGTTCAGTATGTCTTTCCTTAAGTTGTCCTCGTCAGGCAAACAAAGTCTATTGTGGCATCTAAAAACTCCACCTATCCAAGTGTTCCATTCTGTAGGGTCCTTTGCTGATGCTTTCTCGAACCATTTACGAAGTCCTTCGTTCTTCCCTTCTGTGTCACACCCATTCCGGGAAAATCATGATTTTAAAATGCATAAATGAAATTTTGTGAATTATCAATGTTATTTGATAATTGAGAATGAGATTGACTGGATGTCAGCGGTGAGGTGTCAATCGAAGACACGGTAAAAGGAAAATCATATGGCATCAACACGATTTAAATGACATTTATGTGATTAAATGTTATATGATATATCTGGTATTTTCATGAATAGTAAATTTACCTGTGTAGAGTAAATTTCTGGTAGTTTTGATCTAGCTTTAGATCATTATGAATACTGTGGTGAGAACGTGAGTGACACGTTGCATAGTAAGTAGGTTATCTAGAGATTCCACGAAATTAGTTTCAAAATGTGAATTTTTGGACCTAAACGGAACCTAGACGAAAACTTTTATAAATTTTAGTTTTCACTCATGAAGTAATAAAATGGACGTGTGCGACGTTTCAGGACTTAATTAGAAGTTTCGAGAACTCGTGGGGAGTTAAGTGTAATTCCTGAGAGTCGTGGCTATAAATAGAAAACTTAGGATTTTTGTTCAGAACTATCCACTTCTAAAATATCTTGAGAGAGAGAGAGAGAGAGAGAAAGGGATTTATTCCTACGACCTTGTCGACGACATACGACGACCGTTCGTCCGTCAGTTTTTGACCAAATTTTATATTTGGACACCTCGAGATAAGGATTTTGGATGTTTTAGATATTTTATATGAAATGTGATCCGGGCAAAATTCATGTGTTAAATTAGGCTCATTAATTTTAGCGAGTACGTATAGAAAAGCATGGTGATATGATTATGTGAGTATGCTAAATGATTATGTGGGTCAAAGGGAGTTTGGTATAATTTCATGCCGGTGCAATCCTCTCGATGTTAGAAAGTTTTAGTAGTGACGACTACTTGTTTGGTGTGGGAAGTAGCTAACCAGAGCAGATGGATGCAATGGTTGAGTGATCTTTGGCTAACCATTGGCATCGCGGTTTGAGATTTAACACTTGCCAATATATCAGATGCATGCGTATCTCTCTCTCGGAGACTAAATTATGTAATTTCGATGTTTAAAACATGAATTGCTTCATATGCATTTGTTTAGAATTGTACACTCATCATATAGCTGAGTAGTGGAGATTTTCTCCATTACAGGTGAAAAGAAAAAGGGAAAGAAGAAGTGTGAGGATTGAGGCCGAAGATTGCCGGGGTTTGTAGACACCCAATTTTGACCACACTGATAGGATTTAGGGTGGACAACGTCTTGGAGGATTCGATGATGAAAAGTACCCCGTGGAAGGTACTGGATTCCACACAATCAGAAGATCGGACTTCGGAAAGTGACTTCAAGCTCAGAAAAGCCCTTTTCCATGGATAAATCCCGGTTTTGTCAAAATCATCTCTCAGAATTCATATTCTCTCAGGGTTATATGAACATTAAGTGTTCTAAACGCAGTATTCTAGGTATCCAGAGATTCAATTTTAAAGAAAAGTTCGAAATCGACGCACATTTGAAAGCAATTTTGGAAAAGACGTCATTTGATTTCAAAAAGACGACGAAAGTTCCGGAGGACTTCCGGACTTCAATTGGACTTCAATTCTCATTATAAAACCTCTGGAAATATTTTTATACTGAAATTCAACCTGACAGCTTTCCAACGGTACGTAAACGGACGATTTCGGACACCAAAAAGCATTTTTACAAAAATCTGGAAAAGCAGTGCGCATGAAATTTGAAACAGAGTTTGTGGGTGACCAGAGGAGCAAAAATAGTAAGTGGCGGTTTTGGGTATGGGGGTGGCGGGTCCCACCATAACCGCCACTTCCATTTGTGTCCTCCACGGAGCTTTTTGAGTTCCAGACCCTTCTAGAAGCTTCCCACTGCGAGGAAATTGCCTGGAAATTGCGTTTAAGCTCCGAAATGGCCATTTTAACCCTCTTTTAAGCTCTAAAAATCCTGTTTTAACCCTGAAACTTAAGAGCTAAGTCTTCAAAACTCTATATAAGATCTCATACATCTCATATGAGATCACATCTTAACACACTAGACACTTGGAAGAGATACACTTGAATATACTTGGAGATACAAACACACATAGAAGCACATACAAGAGAGATAAGTATACTTTGAATATACTTTCAATTTAGGTGAATTCTAGAGAGAGAAAATTATGAATTGAATTTAGATTAACTTAGGCTAATTAGACCACAATTTGAACATCAATTGCCTCCCTCAACTTCCATGGATGAGTGCTTGAAGAACACTTGAATAACACTTGAAGAAGAAGATCTTCAAATCAATTTTGGTCTTGTAATTGAGAATCCTCCAAGAGGTAAACACTATAGTTCATCTCTAATTCCTACTTTGTATATATAGATCTATAAGATTTGGATCTAACTTAGTTCTATTTCTACTTATTAGAACACTCATCTTCTTCCTCTCATGTTCTTCACACACTCACATAGTTAGATCCAAATCTCTTTGATTTTTTATTGATAATTTACAATTAGAGATTGTTTTTCACTTTGATTTTCAATTTTGGTTTCATTCTTCAATTTTAGTTTAGATTCATGCATACATGATTATATATATATACATATATCTATTTTGAATTCCATGATGGTTTGGAAATATGATCTATGAGAAGGATGATTTCTATGTTCATACCTATCTCTTGATTATTCCTATTACCTAGAATTCCTATTGAATTTCATCTCCAACATGATATTTATAAGTCCCTTTGATCCTTGATCTAAAAGTTCTTCATAGAACTTGAGGGCTAAATTGATTGGGAATCATGATAATTAAGTTGATCTATGAGTTTGATCTCTCTAATAAGCTTCAACTATCACTAAAATGTTTTCCTCACACTTTAAAATGAACTAGATAAAAATTCAGCAAAGCAGATTGGTTTTGTCCATTAGATTTGGTCCATCAAAACCCATAGTTTGATGGATTTCAAATTTTCTGGGTAAACTTTGATGAATTAGCTTTCATCCGGTCCGTTTTGAGAGCTTTTAGGATTCATATACTATTTTTAGAAATTGTTGAGAAATCGGTTGACAGATTTGAACATCGTCTCTTTGTGCTTGAATTTCAGAAAATCTATAATAGTTATCGACGTTCCGCTTTTTGGGGATGATTTCTAACTCATATATCTATATGCCGATGTAAAATCGTGAGCATACGATCGAGTTAGGATCGTTTTCTAAGCGTTTAAAGTTGATACAACTATTCTGGAATTTTCTAAGTTTAATTACAAATATGATTATGTATACAAAATGGTCATACCTTGATCACTCAACAACAATTGATGAATAAAACTTGGTTTAGAAATCACCTAGGATAAATGGATGAGAGATCAAAAGCTTAAATCAACTTGGTTAACATGATTCATGAACTTCTATTATACTTCTATTATGTTTTGCATTCATTTGTCAAATGATACCAAATTTCCAGAATAACAGAGTCTGTTTAAAACACTTTTTCAGGAACCTTGTGATTACAGAATGTCCATGGGTTTATTTTTATCATATACTACAATGAAATAGCTTTCTTTTGACACCAAATAGAGCTTCATATGATTTTTGTAGATTTAATTATGATTTTTACAAGAACAATGGACAGTCCTGATCCACTGTTCCCAAAACATTTATTTCTCAAACAATAAAATTGATATTGAGGTCCCACTTTTTGGAGAAGTTCCCTAAGACATGTATCTAACTTTCTGTAAAAGGGTTTTTATCCAGCTCATGTTTAAGACCACTTTTGATAGGATTCATTAGAGGTTGCTGAATCTGGAAATTTGATTGATGACATGTTTTCTTTGTTTATCATGCATATCATTTGTTTGCTTGTATTTTTGCAATGCTTGGGTATTCTTTGGTGCATTAGTGCAGAGAATTAAGTGCCTCGGACCCGGACTTCGATTTGTGGTTTGCCTCATCTACATGTGGCTTAGTGCCCATGTATCATGTACTATCTCTATCCTTTCTCTTAGAATTTTTCTAGGTTTACAACTTTGATTTCAACGACACATTTCCTTTAGGATAAGTCTCCGTTTATATGATTATTTGTTAGAGACATCTTATCTAGGATTGTTGCATGATTGCATTGCACGTTTACATTCTTTTTGCTTTCGCGACTCCGCTTGAGTCAACCAATGTAAGTCTTCTCGTTCCCTTTGCATATCATGACATGTTTACTTTATTTGCATCGGTCCCGGGCGGGACTAGCCACTGTGAGTATACTTCT
This sequence comes from Hydrangea macrophylla, assembly GCA_033977485.1. Lineage (NCBI taxonomy): Eukaryota > Viridiplantae > Streptophyta > Magnoliopsida > Cornales > Hydrangeaceae > Hydrangea > Hydrangea macrophylla. The sequence continues at coordinate 75,838,388 of CM066984.1, read as the reverse complement.
CCCTTGTATTGCATGAGCATCCGCTTTCTACTTGATTTAGTCTCTTGAAATGATTTTCATTAGATGTTTCTTTTTGCCATGTATATATCTATCTAGTATGTTTGAGGAAACAACATCTATTATGAATTAATAACAAGGATATTTGAATCAAGGCCTACCATTCGGTAGGGCGAGGAGGGGGTGCTTTAGTCCTGCTTGGGCTCCTTCCCCTCTCGTACCAAGACCCCCGAACCTTGTTTCTGGTAATGAAGGGCGAGTAACCTTATTCAATTTTGGGCGAGTCAAACTTGGGTTTCCTAATTCCCGATAAAAATTAGGTGGCGACTCTTTGTCTCTAGGATCGCGTGAGGAAGTCCTAGTTTTCCCTGAAGTGTGCTCCTTGGGATCCGTCCCGGGACACTATCGAGGGAGAGCGCCAGGACCTCCTCCTCCATTCGCGACGGTCCACAATCTGGCGACTCTGCTGGGGATCGAACATGAAACCGATGGTTTCTTGTTCTTCGAGGGTTTGACTTGAGCCAAAGAATATCCTTGTTATTAATTCAATAATCATGTTGTTTCTGCCTGCATTTGCACTTGCATTGTTCTTTCACCGCGACTACTTGAGATCATTGCCTTGAAGATAGAGGGCCCTCTTTCCTCTATTTGTCAAGAGTTTTGGTAGCATGTAGTCACCGTTAGCCTTGTACCGCGTGCGGTATATAGAGCCTATGTGTGAACGGCACGCCCTCGGGGAGGCGGTCAACCACACCGCTGAGCTTGCTAATGGACCCTTTATGAGACTAAAACCCGGCCTTTGCATATAGTTTCTATAGAACCCTTCAATTAGGATCTTGATTATCATCTTTGATTAGGACAATGTGATGAATTATTTGCGCTTGCCCGTAAGGGATTATGTGGATGATGAGGACGTGTATGCGAAGGCATCATCAAACCTTGTATGGTGGATTCCTCTAGGATAGTATGGTCTTTATCCGAACATCCAATCACTATTTGAGGACAATTTTGAAAATTTTTGAAATTATAAGCACTTCTTTGAAAAACCCCAAGTCTTTCGAAAATTCCAAGAATATCCCTTTTGAAAATTTGCTTTGAGATTCACTTTCACAAAATCTTTCCAAAATTCTCCTTAGATTTTAGAGAATTTCAAAATTCCTATTTCCAGAAATCATGATCACACTTTGATGATTCAATTTCAAATTCTCCTAGATTTTAGAGAATTTCAAAAAAAAAAAAAAAAATTTTACTTTGGTCTTCAAGAAATCATGATGGTTCAATTTCAAAATCTTCCTCTCAGATCTTAGAATTTCAAAATTCCCACCTCAATTTTTAAGAATCATGATTTCTCACCACAAGCATTGATGGTTCAAAAATTCTTTTGAAAATTACAAAACTCCCCATCTCTTTCAAAGATTTTCATGAAAAATTTCAATTTTCAAACCTGAACCATCAAGAATTTCAAAACTCAAAATCCTTGGATAATGATTGGATTAGTAGGGTGATTAGCATACTCAAGGAATCTTATGTGCTTATGTGCTGATGTGCTAGGTCTAAGCTAGATTAAGGTGCATTGCATTTAGATTAGATTGCATTTCATCTGCATTGCATGCACTACACGAGCATTGCATATACGACTCACGAGTGCGACGCCTCTAATATACTTTTAAAAAAGAAAAGTTTTGTTTTCCTCAGAATTTTGAAAGCTTGAAAAGATTTCTTTGATTTTAAGAAAAAATGTTTTTGAAAAAGGAAATGATTTTCCATTTATGATTTCCATCTTTGTAAATCCACCTTCTTATATCATTCTTTGAAAAATTCTTTTGCAATAAAGATACCTGATTATTTGAAAATCCCTAAATAAACCAGATAAGAAAAGATAGGACCGAAAAGTTGTACTCCTTTCTGGGTCAGAGCTCCGAACAGCCGTTTGATCAGATCAGGGTTAGAAGAAGGAACAGCCGAGTCGACTAAGGTTGAAGATATGACATACGAAGCGGATATGGAAGCCAGATTGGCCGCAATGCAAGCTGCCTTGGATCAGAGCAGGGAGCAGAATCGAGAACAACTTGCCACTATGATGAGAATGATTGAGCAGCTAACTAATCCACCACCACCACCTCCAGAGCATCATGAAGAAGAAGATTTTGGGGAGACAGTTCAACCAAAGGTTCAGCTAGATCAGGAAATTCAGGACAAGTTGGCCAAGATCGACAAACTAGAGAGTGTGATCAGAAAGAGCAAAGGGGTGGATGAGTATTTGTTCGATGTTGAAGGGTTGTGTGACGCTCCAAAAACCAAACTCCCAGAGAAGTTTAAGATGCCGCATATTGAATTTTTCAATGGAACTGGAAATCCGAAGAGCTATCTGAGGCTTTATGTAGGAACTTTGCAGCCTATGGGCATTGAATCTGACCTCTTCGCTCTATTGTTTCCAAGAGTTTTGAGTGGAGCAGCACTTTCATGGTACTTGACGTTGGAACCAGCCATAACCAGAGATTGGGAGGCATTGGCCAAAGCTTTCGTGGCTCAATATTCATATAACCAGTTGTTTGATGTAACTGCAAGAGATCTAGAAACCACCCGACAAGAGTATAGGGAATCCTTCGCAGGTTTCCTTACTCGTTGGAGAGCTAAAGCTGCTCAAATGACTAGCAGGCCAGCGGAAAAAGATCAGGTCCGAATGATCATCAAGAATCTACAGCCCGAATACTTGGAAAGGCTAGAATTTCAGTCCATTGTGAGTTTCGAACAGCTGTTTGATGTGGGAACTTTGATAGAAGATGCCATTAGAGATGGAAAGATCAAGAAAGAAAACACGAGCAATCGATACAGAAAGACAGAAAGGCCAGTCTATCATCAGTCTGCTGACGTCAACACACTATCTCCTCAGCCTTTTCAGAAAGAGCGTCGAAGTATGGCTAATGCAAGAGGAAGTCAAAATCAGAAACAGTCGAGAGAGAAAAGAGAATTTTCCGACTTGGGGATGCCACTAAGCACCGCACTTGAAAGAATGATAGAAAAAGGGTACTTGCAGAAATTGGAACCTAAACCAGAGCCAAATCCACTTCCACCGGGTTTCAAAACAGAGTTCTTTTGTGACTTTCATCAAGGCCGTGGACATAGCACAGATAGATGCTGGAGACTTCGCCATGAAATTGAAGACTTGATTGAAAAAGGGGTCATCTCCCCTCCTCCCTCTCAGCCAAATGTTCAGAAGAATCCTCTCCCTAATCATAAGGGGAACATGCCAAATGTTAACTTTGTAGAAGAAGGATCTCAGATTTATAACCCAAAGATCTACATCACATCCTCGAATTAACCAGCTATGGATGTTCAACTTCCGGAAGACGCTGCAATTTGCATCTTGAGGAATATGGAAGAGGAAGAATGGGTCGAAGAAGCACTGGCTTTTGAAGAAGAAATAGCCAACGGAAATCTTACGATTGAATGGTGGGATCCCAATGCCATCACCGACGACTCGATCTGGTATGAGGAAGAAAAGCCCATAGAAGCAGTCACCGAGAAACAAAGCACTGAGCCGATAGAAGAATTGCTAAAGCCTGTCGAGAACCTTGAAATCAAAGATGACGATCTTATTGCAATGATGGAAGAAGAAGAAGATTGGTGGTATGATGATGAGGATGATTCCGTTAATAATACCATAATCCCCGATGATTCTGTTTGGAAAATCACTGTTGGCACCGAAAAGTTAGCCAAAGAACTTGAGTCTATCTGGATCACCAATGAAGCAAACCACTTGACCCGTTCCGGACGTCATTTCAAGCCTCATGAGTTAGAAAATCGTAATGAGAAAGAAGTCGTCAAAACAAAAGAGGCTGGTAAAGGAGCCGTGAGCGAAGAAGAAGATGAAATCTTAAAGCAATTGAAGAAAACACAAGCTTGGATCTCAGTATGGGGATTACTTATGACCTCTCACAAACACAGGCAGGCCATGCTCGATACTCTCAATCGTTTGGATGTTTCTGTCAATACTACTCCCGAAGATCTAGTAAACATGATCTCTTCAAAGCCTTGTAAGCCTGTAATCACATTCACAGATGAAGATTTACCGCCGGAAGGGGCACACCACAACAGAGCTCTCTACATCACTGTACATTGCCTGGGGAATAGAGTACCGGTCTGCTTGGTAGATAATGGGTCAGCCTTGAATGTATGTCCTCTCCAAACAGCTCTCAGAATGGGGTTGTCTATTTCAGAACTCTTGCCATCAACACAAACTGTGAGGGCCTATGATAACACCAAAAGGGCCATTGTGGGAATGATTAAGTTGAAAATTGAAGTCGGGCCATTAAACAAAGAAGCTGATTTCCAAGTGATTGATATTCCGGCTAGCTTTAATCTGCTATTGGGACGTCCGTGGTTACATGTGAATGATGCAGTCGCCTCCACTCTCCACCAGAAAGTCAAGTTCATCTGGAAAGAGGATGTGGTAACAATCTTTGGGGATAGCTGGATCAAAGAAGAAGGGACAAGCCATGGTCCTGTGCTAGAAGTCCAAACACCGGAAGAAGAAAATGAATTGGGAGGATTCAACTTTGTGGGAATGATAAATGAAGGAGCTAAGAAAAAGAAATCCGTTTGGGATCGACTCAGCTATGAGAAGAAACTTCCTGATGCATCTGTCTGGGGCGAAGAAATCACTCCGATCAAGAAAAAGAAGCCGTTCATCACCGGACGCGAATATAGAAAGATGTTCGAGAAGGGAAACCCGGTTGCCAAAGATCTACAAGAAGAAGTGGGACAGAATTGGATCCCTGAAGTCATGCCATTGTACTTTGACCAGTATGCCAATCCTAAAGTGGCTCATATGGTGCGGAAGATGAACTATTTTCCTGGAATGGGACTAGGTCGTCGTCAACAAGGAATAACTGAACCACCGAACTTCCACGAACAGAAAGATAAATCTGGGCTTGGGTATCAATTGACTGAAGAAGATAAAAAGAAGATGACAAAAGGAAAAGGGCCGATGGTTGTTTCTGGGCCAAGAATCCTGAATGGATACTTCGTGAAAGAAGGCGATGACTTTCCCTTCTGTGGGTTCCCTGAACCATGGTATGATCCGGCTACCAAGAACATTAAGCCTGGATTTGAGATTTTCTTCAAACATGAGTTCTCCGACTATGAGGATCCGTTCTTGTATACTCCGCCTATCAAGAAAGAAAGGAAGGACTGGGCTGAGCTGATGACAAGTGATGATTTGAACATGCTAATGGATGAAGAGCTGAACATGCTGATGGATGCCGAAGAAGCACTGGGAAATGTGAAAGAAATCAAGCCAATAGAGGGAGCTCTGAACAATTGGGTGATAGAATCGGAAGTCAACAAATCCCCTCCCCCATTTCCCCGGAAGTCTGTAAAGGCCAATATGAGCCATGATGTTGAGTCTGCTTTTGCTTTTGATGTACCCAAAAATGTTAATGAAATGAACGAGGATTTTGCTTACTCTTCTGTGTCTGATGATCTTGATTTTGAAATTTCTGAGGATTTGCAAAGATTAATTGAAAATGAAAATGAATCTGTATGCAAGATTATTGAAGAAACTTTGCTAATAAACTTGGATAATGAAGATAATCCACAAAATGTTCATATTGGCACCACGCTCACTTCACAAGAAAGCAATGAACTAATCAACTTATTAAAAGAATTTAAAGATGTTTTCGCTTGGTCCTACCAAGATATGCCAGGCATCGATCCAGAGATTGTCCAACACCACATCCCTCTCTTTCCAAATTCAAAACCTGTTAAGCAAAAGTTGAGACGCATGAGACCCGAATGGACTTTGAAGATCAAAGAAGAAGTTAAGAAACAATTGAAAGCTGGATTCCTGATGGTAACCCAATATCCGGAATGGATAGCCAATATAGTTCCTGTGCCAAAGAAGGATGGAAGGATCCGTGTATGTGTTGACTTCAGAGATCTAAACAAGGCTAGTCCTAAGGATGATTTTCCGCTTCCACACATAGATGTTCTGGTAGATAGCACCGCGGGGCATGAGTTGTTATCATTCATGGATGGTTTCTCAGGGTACAATCAGATTTTAATGGCACCCGAAGACAGAGAAAAGACTACATTCACAACTCACTGGGGGACGTATTGCTACCGAGTAATGCCATTTGGGTTAAAGAATGCCGGAGCGACCTATCAGAGAGCTGCTACTACTTTGTTACATGACATGATCCATAAAGAGGTAGAAGTTTATGTGGATGATATGATTGTTAAGTCCAAAGAAAGAAGTGGGCATTTAACAGCACTCGCCAAGTTCTTTGAAAGATTAAGGAAATACAGAATGAGATTGAATCCACAGAAGTGTACTTTTGGAGTTACCACCGGAAAGCTGCTGGGATTTCTCATCACACAGAGAGGAATTGAGGTTGACCCCACAAAGATCAAGGCTATTATGGATATGCCGCCTCCGACAAATGAAAAGGAAGTAAGAGGATTTCTGGGAAGAATCCAATTCATCAGCCGCTTCATATCTAAGCTCACTGCTACTTGCGATCCGCTTTTCAGCTTGTTGAGAAAAGGGAAGAAATTCGAATGGGACAATCAATGTCAAGAAGCTTTTGACAAGATCAAGGCTTATTTATCAAACCCACCGGTTCTTTCACCCCCGAAGTCAGGGAAGCCTTTGCTGTTGTACTTATCCGTGTCAGAGAATGCTATGGGATGCATGTTAGCCCAAGAAGGAGATGAAGGGCGTACAGAGAAAGCCATTTACTACTTAAGTAAAAGGATGACTGGATACGAATTGAAGTATTCTCCGTTAGAAAAGACATGTTGGGCTTTGGTTTGGGCCACTCGTCGTCTGAGGCATTATATGTTGGCCTTCCCTGTTGTTTTAATCTCCCGAATGGATCCTTTGAAGTACCTATTTGAAAAACCAGCATTGACCGGAAGAATCTCCCGATGGACATTGATGCTATCTGAGTTTGACTTGATACATGCTACGAGTAAATCTGTTAAAGGAAGGGCTGTCACAGAACATTTAGCAGAACATCCGATAAATCTGGAAAACGAAGGAGAGTTCATGTTCCCTGACGAAGGATTGATGGAATTAAAAGAAGATGTGTGGAAAATGTATTTTGATGGAGCTGCAAACCAGAAAGGATATGGAGTGGGGATCATCCTTGTATCCCCTGAAGGAGCACATACCCCGTTCTCTATTAAGCTGAAGTACACTTCCACCAACAACACTGCTGAGTATGAAGCTTGTATCTTGGGGCTAGAAGCCGCATTGACTTTGGAGGTAAGGAAACTTGATGTATTCGGGGATTCCAATTTGATCATATCCCAAGTTCGAGGAGATTGGAAAGTCAAGGAAGAGAAGTTAAAACCCTATCATGAGTATCTTGATTCTTTACGAACTCGTTTCTTGCATATCACGTTCTTCTACCTGCCTCGAGAAGAAAATCAGCTAGCAGACTCTTTGGCTACTTTAGCGTCAATGATTGAGATTCCTGTGGGGATAAAGCTAACTCCTTTGATGATTGAACAAAGGGAAAAGCCGTCTTATGAGATGATTGGGGAAATAGAAGAAGCAGAAGAACTTCCGTGGTACACCGACGTGTGGAACTTCATTGAAAATGGGGAATATCCGGAAAGCGCCTCCGAGAAAGACAAGAGAGCCATAAGAAGATTCTCGGCTCAGTTCATGATTTGTGGTGGAAGTCTATTGAAGAGATCTTACAATGGATTCAACTTGACATGTCTATATGGAAACAGTGCGAGAAAGATGATGGAGCAAATTCACGAAGGGGTGTGTGGTCCTCATATGAGTGGACACATGTTAGCTAAGAAGATCATCCGACAAGGATATTATTGGACTACTATGGACAAGGACTGCCATGAATATGTCAGAAAATGTCACAAATGTCAGATCCATGCCAATATGAAGCATGTGCCGCCGTCACTGCTATACAACATGACTACCCCTTGGCCATTCTCAGTTTGGGGAATAGATGTTATTGGAGAAGTAACCCCGAAGGCGTCTAATGGGCATCAATACATCCTGGTAGCAATTGATTATTTCACAAAATGGGTGGAAGCAGAGTCTTATGCGACATTGAAGGCTAAAGATGTGGCCAGATTTATCAGAAGAAATATAATCTGCCGATACGGGGTCCCTCATGAGTTGATATCCGATCATGGCAGTCACTTCCAGAAAGAGGTTTTGGATCTACTAGAAGAATACAAGATCATGCACCACATGTCAGCGCCGTATAGGCCACAAACAAATGGGGCAGTTGAAGCAGCTAATAAGAATTTGAAGACGATCCTAAGAAAGATGACTGATACATACCGAGATTGGCATGAGAAGTTACCGTATGCACTGTGGGGATACAGAACATCTATCCAAACATCTACAGGAGCCACTCCTTATTCATTGGCTTACGGAATGGAAGCAGTACTCCCAGTTGAAATAGAACTACCATCTTTGAGAGTTGTGGCAGAATCCGAGATTCCAGAATTTGATTGGCTAAGAGATAGATATGAGGAGCTAATGTTACTTGATGAGAAAAGGTTGGCCGCAATTGATCATGTGCATGTGTATCAGAGAAGAATAGCTCGAGCATTCAACAAGAAGGTCCGTCCAAGAAAACTTGAGGAAGGCGACCTTGTGCTTAAAGCCTTAAAAGCACCCGTTTTCGATCCTAGAGGGAAATTCAAGCCAAATTGGGTTGGCCCATACGTCATCAAGAAGCTTCTCTCTGGAGGAGCGGCATACCTGATGGATCTAGATGGAGTTGAGTTCAATCAGCCAATCAACATTGACCGTCTCAAGAGATACTATGCTTAAAAGCCTTTTCTTTCAAAACCTGTTCTTTCAAAACCTCCAGCATTCGAGGAACTACACTTGACCTGATTCCCACTTGGGGATATGTAGGCAACCTGCTCGGTTCGGTCACTGCTCCTGAAACCCTCAACCATACTTTCTTTCAAGACCTGGCCGAACTACTTTGGATCTGATTCCCACTTGGGGATAAGTAGGCGAGCTTTCCTGGCTCTCGATCCCTGAACCTTGCAAACTAGGGGCAAACTTTCAAGTTTGCCCAAAGCCTCAAGATATCACTGCCACACTAGGGGCAAACTGCGTTTGCCCAAACTTCCATTTATCTCTATCAACTAGGGGCAAACTGTCGTTTGCCCATACCTCGCTACCTGTCCTCTCTGGATCACTTGGCTATCAGAATTAAAGCACCTAAGTGAAAAATCTGGTAATTCTTGATATTAAGTTGAAAAGTTTTTTAGCAATCTAAAGATGTGAATCTAATGTCAAGACTGAAACATTATGTGGAAAATTTTCAAAAGCTTCAAGATTACATGCAAAGCCAACACAATATCCTGCTACAAGATAAAATCTCATTTTCAAAACATGCAAATCCTTAGAAAATTCAAATATCCAAGTCAAAAGACATTGTCGAGAAAGAGGAATCGTCAGAAATTTCCTTTCCCTGTAAAATCGAGTCCTGTGTGTCAGTGTGCAAAGTGTCAATCAAATCAGTCTCGTGATAAGGGATGCAAAGCGAAACAGAAGGATAGCATAAAGCAGCATCAAGCAAAGTCAAGAGTACAAGCCCATCAAGACAGAATACATCAACATCAGTCTCAGCACAGAAAGCAAGAAAAACAGAAAGATAGTCATGGGTGCATATGATCATCATCAGCGACGACGAGTAGCCCGTGGGTACCGAGCAGGCATATCTGAGGCCGTAGAGCTATCATCATCTTCAATTTGGCGCCTTCGCCTAGACCCACCAGCCCCACCAGAAGGACTTGCATTCATCCGCTCCAACTGTGATTGAAGCTGCCTAACTTGAGCCACCTGTGGAAGAAAAGAATCAGTATAGGGGTTTGAAAAAGCAATGAGATAAGAAGAAAAGGTCAAGAAATTTACCAGGGCCGCATCACGGTCTATGTAAGTCTGGCACATGCCATCCCACTGCAAAGAGAAGAAAGATATGGTCAGAAAGATCAGAAGAATCAGAGGTAATGAGTTCAGAAATTACTTACATGTCCCTCACGAGCAAGGCTCCAAGCCCTCAGATTCTGTGCATAAGCTCGCTCTTCATTGAAAACGGCTCGGGGAACGGACTCATGTTGTTCTGAAACTAGCTGAGGCTCTACAAGATCACGGGGGATCTCTACAGAAGATATAACTCCGCGCAGCATGGTCGAGGCTCGCCAATCACAAGGAGGAATGAGAGGTAGAGGTCGACCAGGGCCATCCACAAAAGAACTCCCCTGCAAATGATGATGAGAAATAAGATAAAGCAAGCATTCGATCAGAAATGAAGAAGTCGTGAAATACCTGCGGGTCATCCGAGAGCGGGAAATTAGGCATCAGATGAGTAACCCTGAAGACGTCATAGTTCTCCTCAAACAGAGTAAAAGAGGCTGAAAGAATTCCGTTCAAAGCATTAATAAGATCTTCATCTTCCAAATTCTGCGCCGACCTCATACAAGAAGGCGGATCCTGTGGCACTAAGAGACGATCCTCCAAATCAGTCTGAGGAGCTACTCTCTCTCCAAGATACCACTCAAGAACAGAGGGACCCTCAAGAAGAATCCTCTCTCCAGTCATCTGTCTAGCTAAGCCAATCTCAGTCACATCTCCATTTGTCACCCAAGGATGCCAGTTAACTTGGGTGAATCTGAGACGGGTAAGAAAATCCCGGCAAGAAATAACATTATGAGCATCATTCTTGGTACCTACGGCTTGGCGACGCCACTTCAGAGCCCGTGGAAAAATATGAATCTCTTCCTCCCGGAATGATGGAGCCGTCATGGAGAAATACTCAAAGGCCCACACCTACAAGAGAAAATAAAGCAGTGGTCAAAACAGCAGAACATCAAATGATAAAAACTGGAAATGAAAATATTTTCAGTACCTCCCAAGCTCTCCAGAATCCGCCGAATCCAGGGGATTTGCCTCGAGAATGCTCCCCCATATGACTATACAGAATGGCTAAACCAGCAGAGCCCCAATCAAAATCTGCAATCTCCTCAAGATTTCGAAGACTATCAAGCATATTCAATGTAATCCGCTCAGCTCGAGTAGAAAGAAGAGAGCAACCAAGCAAATACAAGATGAAAGCACGGGTAAGCTGCATATCGGTAAATTGAGCCGCTCTTTCAGAAGGCCTGAAGTTGTTGATGAACCATGTGATGCCTACGCTCGATCCGTGAAGATCTCTCTAGGATGGGATGATGCCTAGGAGACGCTCAATGATAGTAGGATGTCTATGGATGTTCTTTGCAAAGGCAAGACGATGCCCGCCAAATGAGATGCCGGTTATCATTGCAAAATCAAGAGGGGTCATGGTTATCTCCCCAAAAGGCATGTGAAAAGTATTTGTGGAATCCCACCACCTTTCAGCAAGAGCTTGAATCATGGCCAAATCATTAGTCGATCTCTCCAATAAGGTTACAAACGACCCAAAGCCCGCTTGCTTGATATTGGCTACTACTTGGGGACGCGACTCCGACAATTCATTAAACCATTCAAGGCATTTTCCATGGCTACCATGACCTCTAAGATGACCAACCACATTCTAAAAAGAAAAAGGATGATTTCTAAGGAATCGCAAGAATAAAGAGACACGTATGAAGATGTGAAACAAAGGAGTAATTAAAGAATGGGTTACCTCTTGACGAAAGGCCCTCCTAGAGATATGATTTAGTGGATTTTTCATGGTTGCATACTCCATGGTTTGAGTTGATGAAGCTCCACTAGCTTGAAATTGGCTTCTACGTGTTCTAGAACTTTCACCTTGTCCATGGGAACTCATGGTTGTTGATGCTTGAAGCTTGAAGATAAGAGGTTGAAGATGATGAATAGTAAAAACCTTGGTACTTGAATCCCCTAGAATAGGGAGGAGTTGATGAAATCAACAAAGTTTTTGGAGGTTTTAATGCAAGAAATCACTCAAAACATCAAGAAATTGCAAGATTTGAGCACCTTAGAAGGAAGAGGTGATGCATTGAAGAAGAAATGAATGAAGAACAAAGAAGAAAATGGGTTTAAAACCCCAAAGTTGCGGCTGGCGGTTCCCAAGGGGGTGTGGGGAACCGCCATTTACTATTCACTTCCTGCCATTTCCCCATTTTGCTCTATATTCGCGTTTTGACCCCCGGAACTCTTGATTTGATCCCGGATTGGTCCATTTTTGATATATAAGCCTTGAGAGTGCTTAAAACTTGTTGGAATTGGTCTAGAGGACCTCTGGAGATTTGAATCTTGGTAAAAATCCATTCAAGAATTGAAAAAAAGTCCCCCAGATGAGAAGAATCAAAGGCACCGCAGCCTGAAAGTGGCCGAGAAACGGCAAACTCCCGTCATTTTGGGATTGATTATGAGTTGTCTTAGAAAATGGACATTTGAGTCTACTGTCGCTTGAGAATTACATCCAGAAAGGACTTTCAGAAGATGAGTCAGGATGCGAGATGTTCAAAAAGGGTTAGAGTAAGCCTGACGTGTTGCAAGAATGATTGCGTTGGTCGAAGCACCAATATGAGTCTCAGAAAGAATCAGCAGGGCCTCCAGAATATGTGCTCGCATCCCAGAAACCTCAGATATCTCCTCAAGCAGAGAATTTCCAGATATTGTCAAGGTATAACAGAATTCGTGCATCTCTCAGAATCATAGGATCTCCCCAGTAGAGAACTTTCAGAATTAAGTTTCTCGCAAGCATCATGTATCCACGGGTTGCCTCCAGATAAAGGGTATCTCTCAGAATTTGAGCATCAAAATCGCCTCCAGAATACAAGGTTTATGCCAAGCATCATGTATCCAGGGTTGCCTCCAGAATGTAGGGTTTCTCTCAGAATCGTGGGTTGCCTCCAGAATGTAGGGTTTCTCTCAGAATCAGAATCGTGGGTCGCCTCCAGAATACAAGGTTTATGCCAAGAATCGTGTATCCGTGGGTTGCTCTCAGAATGTGGGGTTTCTCTCAGAATCGTGGGTTGCCTCCAGAATGTAGGGTTTCTCTCAGAATCAGAATCGTGTATCCAGGGTTGCCTCCAGAATGTAGGGTTTCTCTCAGAATCATGTATTTCTCAGCATCGCATATCAGGGTTGCCTCCAGAATGTAGGGTTTCTCTCAAAATCAGAATCGTGTATCCGTGGGTTGCTCTCAGAAGAAGGGTCATCTCTCAGAATTTGTGTATCTCTCAGAATCCGTGCATCAGAACAGAAGATTTGTCCTCAGAAGAAGGGCCTGTTTCAGAAGAACAGAGGATTTGTCTCCGGCAGAGAGACCTGTTTCAGAAGACTTGTTTCCAGACCTGTTACAGAAGATTTGTCTAGAAGAAAGACCTGTTTCAGAAGAGCAGAAGATTTGTCTCCGGCAGAGAGACCTGTTTCAGAAGATTTGTCCCCAGCAAAAGGACTCTACATCAGCAATCGTCCCCAGCAAAAGGACTTTACATCAGCAATCGTCCCCAGCAGAAGGACTCTACATCAGCAATCGTCCCCAGCAAAAGGACTCTACATCAGCAATCGTCCACAGAAGAAGGACCTGTTTCAGCAATCGTCCCCAGCAGAAGGACTCTACATCAGCAATCGTCCCCAGCAGAAGGACTCTACACCAGCAATCGTCCCCAGCAAAAGGACTCTACATCAGCAATCGTCCCCAGCAGAAGGACTCTACATCAGCAATCGTCCACAGAAGAAGGACCTATTTCAGCAATCGTCCCCAGCAGAAGGACTCTACATCAACAATCGTCCCCAGCAGAAGGACTCTACATCAGTAATCGTCCCCAGCAGAAGGACTCTACACCAGCAATCGTCCAGTTGTTTGACATGACTCAGAATTCATCCAAGATACTTCGCTATTTCAAGAGTCGTCCAGGATACAGATGACGCCTACGAGCCTTAAGATCAGAAGAATAACTTTGACAAAAACCTCGAGAATCATCCAAGATACCATTAGCATATTCGACTGTGAGAGAGAGTCGTTACATCCTTTGCATTAGATTTTGCATCTAGGGAACCCTTGAGGATGATTCCTCCAGCACTTTCACATTTCATGTTTTCATATTGCACCAGCATCCTAGGATAGGAGCATTTCATCCGCATTGTTGTTGTTTGTTTGTTTTCCGTCTTCTCGCGCGCTTGAACTACGCCCTGGTCTGATTCCTGGAAAGGATACGTAGGCAGCTCCAGCGGAGCACGACCAGCATCAGCTTCAACTTAGCCGCCTCTACCCAGCATTGCATTGCATTCTTGCATTTGTAATTTCTTGATTTTTTTTCAGATTTTGAATTTCTTGATTTTGCGGATTTTTGTTTTTCCTAAAACCTCTCAGTATGGTTATTTGGGTGCCTTCAAGGCTTTGGCACTCACTTGCAGTTCACGTTGTTCACAACAAGTTCTGCCAAAGAGGGGCAAACTGTAGACACCCAATTTTGACCACACTGATAGGATTTAGGGTGGACAACGTCTTGGAGGATTCGATGATGAAAAGTACCCCGTGGAAGGTACTGGATTCCACACAATCAGAAGATCGGACTTCGGAAAGTGACTTCAAGCTCAGAAAAGCCCTTTTCCATGGATAAATCCCGGTTTTGTCAAAATCATCTCTCAGAATTCATATTCTCTCAGGGTTATATGAACATTAAGTGTTCTAAACGCAGTATTCTAGGTATCCAGAGATTCAATTTTAAAGAAAAGTTCGAAATCGACGCACATTTGAAAGCAATTTTGGAAAAGACGTCATTTGATTTCAAAAAGACGACGAAAGTTCCGGAGGACTTCCGGACTTCAATTGGACTTCAATTCTCATTATAAAACCTCTGGAAATATTTTTATACTGAAATTCAACCTGACAGCTTTCCAACGGTACGTAAACGGACGATTTCGGACACCAAAAAGCATTTTTACAAAAATCTGGAAAAGCAGTGCGCATGAAATTTGAAACAGAGTTTGTGGGTGACCAGAGGAGCAAAAATAGTAAGTGGCGGTTTTGGGTATGGGGGTGGCGGGTCCCACCATAACCGCCACTTCCATTTGTGTCCTCCACGGAGCTTTTTGAGTTCCAGACCCTTCTAGAAGCTTCCCACTGCGAGGAAATTGCCTGGAAATTGCGTTTAAGCTCCGAAATGGCCATTTTAACCCTCTTTTAAGCTCTAAAAATCCTGTTTTAACCCTGAAACTTAAGAGCTAAGTCTTCAAAACTCTATATAAGATCTCATACATCTCATATGAGATCACATCTTAACACACTAGACACTTGGAAGAGATACACTTGAATATACTTGGAGATACAAACACACATAGAAGCACATACAAGAGAGATAAGTATACTTTGAATATACTTTCAATTTAGGTGAATTCTAGAGAGAGAAAATTATGAATTGAATTTAGATTAACTTAGGCTAATTAGACCACAATTTGAACATCAATTGCCTCCCTCAACTTCCATGGATGAGTGCTTGAAGAACACTTGAATAACACTTGAAGAAGAAGATCTTCAAATCAATTTTGGTCTTGTAATTGAGAATCCTCCAAGAGGTAAACACTATAGTTCATCTCTAATTCCTACTTTGTATATATAGATCTATAAGATTTGGATCTAACTTAGTTCTATTTCTACTTATTAGAACACTCATCTTCTTCCTCTCATGTTCTTCACACACTCACATAGTTAGATCCAAATCTCTTTGATTTTTTATTGATAATTTACAATTAGAGATTGTTTTTCACTTTGATTTTCAATTTTGGTTTCATTCTTCAATTTTAGTTTAGATTCATGCATACATGATTATATATATATACATATATCTATTTTGAATTCCATGATGGTTTGGAAATATGATCTATGAGAAGGATGATTTCTATGTTCATACCTATCTCTTGATTATTCCTATTACCTAGAATTCCTATTGAATTTCATCTCCAACATGATATTTATAAGTCCCTTTGATCCTTGATCTAAAAGTTCTTCATAGAACTTGAGGGCTAAATTGATTGGGAATCATGATAATTAAGTTGATCTATGAGTTTGATCTCTCTAATAAGCTTCAACTATCACTAAAATGTTTTCCTCACACTTTAAAATGAACTAGATAAAAATTCAGCAAAGCAGATTGGTTTTGTCCATTAGATTTGGTCCATCAAAACCCATAGTTTGATGGATTTCAAATTTTCTGGGTAAACTTTGATGAATTAGCTTTCATCCGGTCCGTTTTGAGAGCTTTTAGGATTCATATACTATTTTTAGAAATTGTTGAGAAATCGGTTGACAGATTTGAACATCGTCTCTTTGTGCTTGAATTTCAGAAAATCTATAATAGTTATCGACGTTCCGCTTTTTGGGGATGATTTCTAACTCATATATCTATATGCCGATGTAAAATCGTGAGCATACGATCGAGTTAGGATCGTTTTCTAAGCGTTTAAAGTTGATACAACTATTCTGGAATTTTCTAAGTTTAATTACAAATATGATTATGTATACAAAATGGTCATACCTTGATCACTCAACAACAATTGATGAATAAAACTTGGTTTATAAATCACCTAGGATAAATGGATGAGAGATCAAAAGCTTAAATCAACTTGGTTAACATGATTCATGAACTTCTATTATACTTCTATTATGTTTTGCATTCATTTGTCAAATGATACCAAATTTCCAGAATAACAGAGTCTGTTTAAAACACTTTTTCAGGAACCTTGTGATTACAGAATGTCCATGGGTTTATTTTTATCATATACTACAATGAAATAGCTTTCTTTTGACACCAAATAGAGCTTCATATGATTTTTGTAGATTTAATTATGATTTTTACAAGAACAATGGACAGTCCTGATCCACTGTTCCCAAAACATTTATTTCTCAAACAATAAAATTGATATTGAGGTCCCACTTTTTGGAGAAGTTCCCTAAGACATGTATCTAACTTTCTGTAAAAGGGTTTTTATCCAGCTCATGTTTAAGACCACTTTTGATAGGATTCATTAGAGGTTGCTGAATCTGGAAATTTGATTGATGACATGTTTTCTTTGTTTATCATGCATATCATTTGTTTGCTTGTATTTTTGCAATGCTTGGGTATTCTTTGGTGCATTAGTGCAGAGAATTAAGTGCCTCGGACCCGGACTTCGATTTGTGGTTTGCCTCGTCTACATGTGGCTTAGTGCCCATGTATCATGTACTATCTCTATCCTTTCTCTTAGAATTTTTCTAGGTTTACAACTTTGATTTCAACGACACATTTCCTTTAGGATAAGTCTCCGTTTATATGATTATTTGTTAGAGACATCTTATCTAGGATTGTTGCATGATTGCATTGCACGTTTACATTCTTTTTGCTTTCGCGACTCCGCTTGAGTCAACCAATGTAAGTCTTCTCGTTCCCTTTGCATATCATGACATGTTTACTTTATTTGCATCGGTCCCGGGCGGGACTAGCCACTGTGAGTATACTTCTCCCTTGTATTGCATGAGCATCCGCTTTCTACTTGATTTAGTCTCTTGAAATGATTTTCATTAGATGTTTCTTTTTGCCATGTATATATCTATCTAGTATGTTTGAGGAAACAACATCTATTATGAATTAATAACAAGGATATTTGAATCAAGGCCTACCATTCGGTAGGGCGAGGAGGGGGTGCTTTAGTCCTGCTTGGGCTCCTTCCCCTCTCGTACCAAGACCCCCGAACCTTGTTTCTGGTAATGAAGGGCGAGTAACCTTATTCAATTTTGGGCGAGTCAAACTTGGGTTTCCTAATTCCCGATAAAAATTAGGTGGCGACTCTTTGTCTCTAGGATCGCGTGAGGAAGTCCTAGTTTTCCCTGAAGTGTGCTCCTTGGGATCCGTCCCGGGACACTATCGAGGGAGAGCGCCAGGACCTCCTCCTCCATTCACGACGGTCCACAATCTGGCGACTCTGCTGGGGATCGAACATGAAACCGATGGTTTCTTGTTCTTCGAGGGTTTGACTTGAGCCAAAGAATATCCTTGTTATTAATTCAATAATCATGTTGTTTCTGCCTGCATTTGCACTTGCATTGTTCTTTCACCGCGACTACTTGAGATCATTGCCTTGAAGATAGAGGGCCCTCTTTCCTCTATTTGTCAAGAGTTTTGGTAGCATGTAGTCACCGTTAGCCTTGTACCGCGTGCGGTATATAGAGCCTATGTGTGAACGGCACGCCCTCGGGGAGGCGGTCAACCACACCGCTGAGCTTGCTAATGGACCCTTTATGAGACTAAAACCCGGCCTTTGCATATAGTTTCTATAGAACCCTTCAATTAGGATCTTGATTATCATCTTTGATTAGGACAATGTGATGAATTATTTGCGCTTGCCCGTAAGGGATTATGTGGATGATGAGGACGTGTATGCGAAGGCATCATCAAACCTTGTATGGTGGATTCCTCTAGGATAGTATGGTCTTTATCCGAACATCCAATCACTATTTGAGGACAATTTTGAAAATTTTTGAAATTATAAGCACTTCTTTGAAAAACCCCAAGTCTTTCGAAAATTCCAAGAATATCCCTTTTGAAAATTTGCTTTGAGATTCACTTTCACAAAATCTTTCCAAAATTCTCCTTAGATTTTAGAGAATTTCAAAATTCCTATTTCCAGAAATCATGATCACACTTTGATGATTCAATTTCAAATTCTCCTAGATTTTAGAGAATTTCAAAAAAAAAAAAAAAAATTTTACTTTGGTCTTCAAGAAATCATGATGGTTCAATTTCAAAATCTTCCTCTCAGATCTTAGAATTTCAAAATTCCCACCTCAATTTTTAAGAATCATGATTTCTCACCACAAGCATTGATGGTTCAAAAATTCTTTTGAAAATTACAAAACTCCCCATCTCTTTCAAAGATTTTCATGAAAAATTTCAATTTTCAAACCTGAACCATCAAGAATTTCAAAACTCAAAATCCTTGGATAATGATTGGATTAGTAGGGTGATTAGCATACTCAAGGAATCTTATGTGCTTATGTGCTGATGTGCTAGGTCTAAGCTAGATTAAGGTGCATTGCATTTAGATTAGATTGCATTTCATCTGCATTGCATGCACTACACGAGCATTGCATATACGACTCACGAGTGCGACGCCTCTAATATACTTTTAAAAAAGAAAAGTTTTGTTTTCCTCAGAATTTTGAAAGCTTGAAAAGATTTCTTTGATTTTAAGAAAAAATGTTTTTGAAAAAGGAAATGATTTTCCATTTATGATTTCCATCTTTGTAAATCCACCTTCTTATATCATTCTTTGAAAAATTCTTTTGCAATAAAGATACCTGATTATTTGAAAATCCCTAAATAAACCAGATAAGAAAAGATAGGACCGAAAAGTTGTACTCCTTTCTGGGTCAGAGCTCCGAACAGCCGTTTGATCAGATCAGGGTTAGAAGAAGGAACAGCCGAGTCGACTAAGGTTGAAGATATGACATACGAAGCGGATATGGAAGCCAGATTGGCCGCAATGCAAGCTGCCTTGGATCAGAGCAGGGAGCAGAATCGAGAACAACTTGCCACTATGATGAGAATGATTGAGCAGCTAACTAATCCACCACCACCACCTCCAGAGCATCATGAAGAAGAAGATTTTGGGGAGACAGTTCAACCAAAGGTTCAGCTAGATCAGGAAATTCAGGACAAGTTGGCCAAGATCGACAAACTAGAGAGTGTGATCAGAAAGAGCAAAGGGGTGGATGAGTATTTGTTCGATGTTGAAGGGTTGTGTGACGCTCCAAAAACCAAACTCCCAGAGAAGTTTAAGATGCCGCATATTGAATTTTTCAATGGAACTGGAAATCCGAAGAGCTATCTGAGGCTTTATGTAGGAACTTTGCAGCCTATGGGCATTGAATCTGACCTCTTCGCTCTATTGTTTCCAAGAGTTTTGAGTGGAGCAGCACTTTCATGGTACTTGACGTTGGAACCAGCCATAACCAGAGATTGGGAGGCATTGGCCAAAGCTTTCGTGGCTCAATATTCATATAACCAGTTGTTTGATGTAACTGCAAGAGATCTAGAAACCACCCGACAAGAGTATAGGGAATCCTTCGCAGGTTTCCTTACTCGTTGGAGAGCTAAAGCTGCTCAAATGACTAGCAGGCCAGCGGAAAAAGATCAGGTCCGAATGATCATCAAGAATCTACAGCCCGAATACTTGGAAAGGCTAGAATTTCAGTCCATTGTGAGTTTCGAACAGCTGTTTGATGTGGGAACTTTGATAGAAGATGCCATTAGAGATGGAAAGATCAAGAAAGAAAACACGAGCAATCGATACAGAAAGACAGAAAGGCCAGTCTATCATCAGTCTGCTGACGTCAACACACTATCTCCTCAGCCTTTTCAGAAAGAGCGTCGAAGTATGGCTAATGCAAGAGGAAGTCAAAATCAGAAACAGTCGAGAGAGAAAAGAGAATTTTCCGACTTGGGGATGCCACTAAGCACCGCACTTGAAAGAATGATAGAAAAAGGGTACTTGCAGAAATTGGAACCTAAACCAGAGCCAAATCCACTTCCACCGGGTTTCAAAACAGAGTTCTTTTGTGACTTTCATCAAGGCCGTGGACATAGCACAGATAGATGCTGGAGACTTCGCCATGAAATTGAAGACTTGATTGAAAAAGGGGTCATCTCCCCTCCTCCCTCTCAGCCAAATGTTCAGAAGAATCCTCTCCCTAATCATAAGGGGAACATGCCAAATGTTAACTTTGTAGAAGAAGGATCTCAGATTTATAACCCAAAGATCTACATCACATCCTCGAATCAACCAGCTATGGATGTTCAACTTCCGGAAGACGCTGCAATTTGCATCTTGAGGAATATGGAAGAGGAAGAATGGGTCGAAGAAGCACTGGCTTTTGAAGAAGAAATAGCCAACGGAAATCTTACGATTGAATGGTGGGATCCCAATGCCATCACCGACGACTCGATCTGGTATGAGGAAGAAAAGCCCATAGAAGCAGTCACCGAGAAACAAAGCACTGAGCCGATAGAAGAATTGCTAAAGCCTGTCGAGAACCTTGAAATCAAAGATGACGATCTTATTGCAATGATGGAAGAAGAAGAAGATTGGTGGTATGATGATGAGGATGATTCCGTTAATAATACCATAATCCCCGATGATTCTGTTTGGAAAATCACTGTTGGCACCGAAAAGTTAGCCAAAGAACTTGAGTCTATCTGGATCACCAATGAAGCAAACCACTTGACCCGTTCCGGACGTCATTTCAAGCCTCATGAGTTAGAAAATCGTAATGAGAAAGAAGTCGTCAAAACAAAAGAGGCTGGTAAAGGAGCCGTGAGCGAAGAAGAAGATGAAATCTTAAAGCAATTGAAGAAAACACAAGCTTGGATCTCAGTATGGGGATTACTTATGACCTCTCACAAACACAGGCAGGCCATGCTCGATACTCTCAATCGTTTGGATGTTTCTGTCAATACTACTCCCGAAGATCTAGTAAACATGATCTCTTCAAAGCCTTGTAAGCCTGTAATCACATTCACAGATGAAGATTTACCGCCGGAAGGGGCACACCACAACAGAGCTCTCTACATCACTGTACATTGCCTGGGGAATAGAGTACCGGTCTGCTTGGTAGATAATGGGTCAGCCTTGAATGTATGTCCTCTCCAAACAGCTCTCAGAATGGGGTTGTCTATTTCAGAACTCTTGCCATCAACACAAACTGTGAGGGCCTATGATAACACCAAAAGGGCCATTGTGGGAATGATTAAGTTGAAAATTGAAGTCGGGCCATTAAACAAAGAAGCTGATTTCCAAGTGATTGATATTCCGGCTAGCTTTAATCTGCTATTGGGACGTCCGTGGTTACATGTGAATGATGCAGTCGCCTCCACTCTCCACCAGAAAGTCAAGTTCATCTGGAAAGAGGATGTGGTAACAATCTTTGGGGATAGCTGGATCAAAGAAGAAGGGACAAGCCATGGTCCTGTGCTAGAAGTCCAAACACCGGAAGAAGAAAATGAATTGGGAGGATTCAACTTTGTGGGAATGATAAATGAAGGAGCTAAGAAAAAGAAATCCGTTTGGGATCGACTCAGCTATGAGAAGAAACTTCTTGATGCATCTGTCTGGGGCGAAGAAATCACTCCGATCAAGAAAAAGAAGCCGTTCATCACCGGACGCGAATATAGAAAGATGTTCGAGAAGGGAAACCCGGTTGCCAAAGATCTACAAGAAGAAGTGGGACAGAATTGGATCCCTGAAGTCATGCCATTGTACTTTGACCAGTATGCCAATCCTAAAGTGGCTCATATGGTGCGGAAGATGAACTATTTTCCTGGAATGGGACTAGGTCGTCGTCAACAAGGAATAACTGAACCACCGAACTTCCACGAACAGAAAGATAAATCTGGGCTTGGGTATCAATTGACTGAAGAAGATAAAAAGAAGATGACAAAAGGAAAAGGGCCGATGGTTGTTTCTGGGCCAAGAATCCTGAATGGATACTTCGTGAAAGAAGGCGATGACTTTCCCTTCTGTGGGTTCCCTGAACCATGGTATGATCCGGCTACCAAGAACATTAAGCCTGGATTTGAGATTTTCTTCAAACATGAGTTCTCCGACTATGAGGATCCGTTCTTGTATACTCCGCCTATCAAGAAAGAAAGGAAGGACTGGGCTGAGCTGATGACAAGTGATGATTTGAACATGCTAATGGATGAAGAGCTGAACATGCTGATGGATGCCGAAGAAGCACTGGGAAATGTGAAAGAAATCAAGCCAATAGAGGGAGCTCTGAACAATTGGGTGATAGAATCGGAAGTCAACAAATCCCCTCCCCCATTTCCCCGGAAGTCTGTAAAGGCCAATATGAGCCATGATGTTGAGTCTGCTTTTGCTTTTGATGTACCCAAAAATGTTAATGAAATGAACGAGGATTTTGCTTACTCTTCTGTGTCTGATGATCTTGATTTTGAAATTTCTGAGGATTTGCAAAGATTAATTGAAAATGAAAATGAATCTGTATGCAAGATTATTGAAGAAACTTTGCTAATAAACTTGGATAATGAAGATAATCCACAAAATGTTCATATTGGCACCACGCTCACTTCACAAGAAAGCAATGAACTAATCAACTTATTAAAAGAATTTAAAGATGTTTTCGCTTGGTCCTACCAAGATATGCCAGGCATCGATCCAGAGATTGTCCAACACCACATCCCTCTCTTTCCAAATTCAAAACCTGTTAAGCAAAAGTTGAGACGCATGAGACCCGAATGGACTTTGAAGATCAAAGAAGAAGTTGAGAAACAATTGAAAGCTGGATTCCTGATGGTAACCCAATATCCGGAATGGATAGCCAATATAGTTCCTGTGCCAAAGAAGGATGGAAGGATCCGTGTATGTGTTGACTTCAGAGATCTAAACAAGGCTAGTCCTAAGGATGATTTTCCGCTTCCACACATAGATGTTCTGGTAGATAGCACCGCGGGGCATGAGTTGTTATCATTCATGGATGGTTTCTCAGGGTACAATCAGATTTTAATGGCACCCGAAGACAGAGAAAAGACTACATTCACAACTCACTGGGGGACGTATTGCTACCGAGTAATGCCATTTGGGTTAAAGAATGCCGGAGCGACCTATCAGAGAGCTGCTACTACTTTGTTACATGACATGATCCATAAAGAGGTAGAAGTTTATGTGGATGATATGATTGTTAAGTCCAAAGAAAGAAGTGGGCATTTAACAGCACTCGCCAAGTTCTTTGAAAGATTAAGGAAATACAGAATGAGATTGAATCCACAGAAGTGTACTTTTGGAGTTACCACCGGAAAGCTGCTGGGATTTCTCATCACACAGAGAGGAATTGAGGTTGACCCCACAAAGATCAAGGCTATTATGGATATGCCGCCTCCGACAAATGAAAAGGAAGTAAGAGGATTTCTGGGAAGAATCCAATTCATCAGCCGCTTCATATCTAAGCTCACTGCTACTTGCGATCCGCTTTTCAGCTTGTTGAGAAAAGGGAAGAAATTCGAATGGGACAATCAATGTCAAGAAGCTTTTGACAAGATCAAGGCTTATTTATCAAACCCACCGGTTCTTTCACCCCCGAAGTCAGGGAAGCCTTTGCTGTTGTACTTATCCGTGTCAGAGAATGCTATGGGATGCATGTTAGCCCAAGAAGGAGATGAAGGGCGTACAGAGAAAGCCATTTACTACTTAAGTAAAAGGATGACTGGATACGAATTGAAGTATTCTCCGTTAGAAAAGACATGTTGGGCTTTGGTTTGGGCCACTCGTCGTCTGAGGCATTATATGTTGGCCTTCCCTGTTGTTTTAATCTCCCGAATGGATCCTTTGAAGTACCTATTTGAAAAACCAGCATTGACCGGAAGAATCTCCCGATGGACATTGATGCTATCTGAGTTTGACTTGATACATGCTACGAGTAAATCTGTTAAAGGAAGGGCTGTCACAGAACATTTAGCAGAACATCCGATAAATCTGGAAAACGAAGGAGAGTTCATGTTCCCTGACGAAGGATTGATGGAATTAAAAGAAGATGTGTGGAAAATGTATTTTGATGGAGCTGCAAACCAGAAAGGATATGGAGTGGGGATCATCCTTGTATCCCCTGAAGGAGCACATACCCCGTTCTCTATTAAGCTGAAGTACACTTCCACCAACAACACTGCTGAGTATGAAGCTTGTATCTTGGGGCTAGAAGCCGCATTGACTTTGGAGGTAAGGAAACTTGATGTATTCGGGGATTCCAATTTGATCATATCCCAAGTTCGAGGAGATTGGAAAGTCAAGGAAGAGAAGTTAAAACCCTATCATGAGTATCTTGATTCTTTACGAACTCGTTTCTTGCATATCACGTTCTTCTACCTGCCTCGAGAAGAAAATCAGCTAGCAGACTCTTTGGCTACTTTAGCGTCAATGATTGAGATTCCTGTGGGGATAAAGCTAACTCCTTTGATGATTGAACAAAGGGAAAAGCCGTCTTATGAGATGATTGGGGAAATAGAAGAAGCAGAAGAACTTCCGTGGTACACCGACGTGTGGAACTTCATTGAAAATGGGGAATATCCGGAAAGCGCCTCCGAGAAAGACAAGAGAGCCATAAGAAGATTCTCGGCTCAGTTCATGATTTGTGGTGGAAGTCTATTGAAGAGATCTTACAATGGATTCAACTTGACATGTCTATATGGAAACAGTGCGAGAAAGATGATGGAGCAAATTCACGAAGGGGTGTGTGGTCCTCATATGAGTGGACACATGTTAGCTAAGAAGATCATCCGACAAGGATATTATTGGACTACTATGGACAAGGACTGCCATGAATATGTCAGAAAATGTCACAAATGTCAGATCCATGCCAATATGAAGCATGTGCCGCCGTCACTGCTATACAACATGACTACCCCTTGGCCATTCTCAGTTTGGGGAATAGATGTTATTGGAGAAGTAACCCCGAAGGCGTCTAATGGGCATCAATACATCCTGGTAGCAATTGATTATTTCACAAAATGGGTGGAAGCAGAGTCTTATGCGACATTGAAGGCTAAAGATGTGGCCAGATTTATCAGAAGAAATATAATCTGCCGATACGGGGTCCCTCATGAGTTGATATCCGATCATGGCAGTCACTTCCAGAAAGAGGTTTTGGATCTACTAGAAGAATACAAGATCATGCACCACATGTCAGCGCCGTATAGGCCACAAACAAATGGGGCAGTTGAAGCAGCTAATAAGAATTTGAAGACGATCCTAAGAAAGATGACTGATACATACCGAGATTGGCATGAGAAGTTACCGTATGCACTGTGGGGATACAGAACATCTATCTGAACATCTACAGGAGCCACTCCTTATTCATTGGCTTACGGAATGGAAGCAGTACTCCCAGTTGAAATAGAACTACCATCTTTGAGAGTTGTGGCAGAATCCGAGATTCCAGAATTTGATTGGCTAAGAGATAGATATGAGGAGCTAATGTTACTTGATGAGAAAAGGTTGGCCGCAATTGATCATGTGCATGTGTATCAGAGAAGAATAGCTCGAGCATTCAACAAGAAGGTCCGTCCAAGAAAACTTGAGGAAGGCGACCTTGTGCTTAAAGCCTTAAAAGCACCCGTTTTCGATCCTAGAGGGAAATTCAAGCCAAATTGGGTTGGCCCATACGTCATCAAGAAGCTTCTCTCTGGAGGAGCGGCATACCTGATGGATCTAGATGGAGTTGAGTTCAATCAGCCAATCAACATTGACCGTCTCAAGAGATACTATGCTTAAAAGCCTTTTCTTTCAAAACCTGTTCTTTCAAAACCTCCAGCATTCGAGGAACTACACTTGACCTGATTCCCACTTGGGGATATGTAGGCAACCTGCTCGGTTCGGTCACTGCTCCTGAAACCCTCAACCATACTTTCTTTCAAGACCTGGCCGAACTACTTTGGATCTGATTCCCACTTGGGGATAAGTAGGCGAGCTTTCCTGGCTCTCGATCCCTGAACCTTGCAAACTAGGGGCAAACTTTCAAGTTTGCCCAAAGCCTCAAGATATCACTGCCACACTAGGGGCAAACTGCGTTTGCCCAAACTTCCATTTATCTCTATCAACTAGGGGCAAACTGTCGTTTGCCCATACCTCGCTACCTGTCCTCTCTGGATCACTTGGCTATCAGAATTAAAGCACCTAAGTGAAAAATCTGGTAATTCTTGATATTAAGTTGAAAAGTTTTTTAGCAATCTAAAGATGTGAATCTAATGTCAAGACTGAAACATTATGTGGAAAATTTTCAAAAGCTTCAAGATTACATGCAAAGCCAACACAATATCCTGCTACAAGATAAAATCTCATTTTCAAAACATGCAAATCCTTAGAAAATTCAAATATCCAAGTCAAAAGACATTGTCGAGAAAGAGGAATCGTCAGAAATTTCCTTTCCCTGTAAAATCGAGTCCTGTGTGTCAGTGTGCAAAGTGTCAATCAAATCAGTCTCGTGATAAGGGATGCAAAGCGAAACAGAAGGATAGCATAAAGCAGCATCAAGCAAAGTCAAGAGTACAAGCCCATCAAGACAGAATACATCAACATCAGTCTCAGCACAGAAAGCAAGAAAAACAGAAAGATAGTCATGGGTGCATATGATCATCATCAGCGACGACGAGTAGCCCGTGGGTACCGAGCAGGCATATCTGAGGCCGTAGAGCTATCATCATCTTCAATTTGGCGCCTTCGCCTAGACCCACCAGCCCCACCAGAAGGACCTGCATTCATCCGCTCCAACTGTGATTGAAGCTGCCTAACTTGAGCCACCTGTGGAAGAAAAGAATCAGTATAGGGGTTTGAAAAAGCAATGAGATAAGAAGAAAAGGTCAAGAAATTTACCAGGGCCGCATCACGGTCTATGTAAGTCTGGCACATGCCATCCCACTGCAAAGAGAAGAAAGATATGGTCAGAAAGATCAGAAGAATCAGAGGTAATGAGTTCAGAAATTACTTACATGTCCCTCACGAGCAAGGCTCCAAGCCCTCAGATTCTGTGCATAAGCTCGCTCTTCATTGAAAACGGCTCGGGGAACGGACTCATGTTGTTCTGAAACTAGCTGAGGCTCTACAAGATCACGGGGGATCTCTACAGAAGATATAACTCCGCGCAGCATGGTCGAGGCTCGCCAATCACAAGGAGGAATGAGAGGTAGAGGTCGACCAGGGCCATCCACAAAAGAACTCCCCTGCAAATGATGATGAGAAATAAGATAAAGCAAGCATTCGATCAGAAATGAAGAAGTCGTGAAATACCTGCGGGTCATCCGAGAGCGGGAAATTAGGCATCAGATGAGTAACCCTGAAGACGTCATAGTTCTCCTCAAACAGAGTAAAAGAGGCTGAAAGAATTCCGTTCAAAGCATTAATAAGATCTTCATCTTCCAAATTCTGCGCCGACCTCATACAAGAAGGCGGATCCTGTGGCACTAAGAGACGATCCTCCAAATCAGTCTGAGGAGCTACTCTCTCTCCAAGATACCACTCAAGAACAGAGGGACCCTCAAGAAGAATCCTCTCTCCAGTCATCTGTCTAGCTAAGCCAATCTCAGTCACATCTCCATTTGTCACCCAAGGATGCCAGTTAACTTGGGTGAATCTGAGACGGGTAAGAAAATCCCGGCAAGAAATAACATTATGAGCATCATTCTTGGTACCTACGGCTTGGCGACGCCACTTCAGAGCCCGTGGAAAAATATGAATCTCTTCCTCCCGGAATGATGGAGCCGTCATGGAGAAATACTCAAAGGCCCACACCTACAAGAGAAAATAAAGCAGTGGTCAAAACAGCAGAACATCAAATGATAAAAACTGGAAATGAAAATATTTTCAGTACCTCCCAAGCTCTCCAGAATCCGCCGAATCCAGGGGATTTGCCTCGAGAATGCTCCCCCATATGACTATACAGAATGGCTAAACCAGCAGAGCCCCAATCAAAATCTGCAATCTCCTCAAGATTTCGAAGGCTATCAAGCATATTCAATGTAATCCGCTCAGCTCGAGTAGAAAGAAGAGAGCAACCAAGCAAATACAAGATGAAAGCACGGGTAAGCTGCATATCGGTAAATTGAGCCGCTCTTTCAGAAGGCCTGAAGTTGTTGATGAACCATGTGATGCCTACGCTCGATCCGTGAAGATCTCTCTAGGATGGGATGATGCCTAGGAGACGCTCAATGATAGTAGGATGTCTATGGATGTTCTTTGCAAAGGCAAGACGATGCCCGCCAAATGAGATGCCGGTTATCATTGCAAAATCAAGAGGGGTCATGGTTATCTCCCCAAAAGGCATGTGAAAAGTATTTGTGGAATCCCACCACCTTTCAGCAAGAGCTTGAATCATGGCCAAATCATTAGTCGATCTCTCCAATAAGGTTACAAACGACCCAAAGCCCGCTTGCTTGATATTGGCTACTACTTGGGGACGCGACTCCGACAATTCATTAAACCATTCAAGGCATTTTCCATGGCTACCATGACCTCTAAGATGACCAACCACATTCTAAAAAGAAAAAGGATGATTTCTAAGGAATCGCAAGAATAAAGAGACACGTATGAAGATGTGAAACAAAGGAGTAATTAAAGAATGGGTTACCTCTTGACGAAAGGCCCTCCTAGAGATATGATTTAGTGGATTTTTCATGGTTGCATACTCCATGGTTTGAGTTGATGAAGCTCCACTAGCTTGAAATTGGCTTCTACGTGTTCTAGAACTTTCACCTTGTCCATGGGAACTCATGGTTGTTGATGCTTGAAGCTTGAAGATAAGAGGTTGAAGATGATGAATAGTAAAAACCTTGGTACTTGAATCCCCTAGAATAGGGAGGAGTTGATGAAATCAACAAAGTTTTTGGAGGTTTTAATGCAAGAAATCACTCAAAACATCAAGAAATTGCAAGATTTGAGCACCTTAGAAGGAAGAGGTGATGCATTGAAGAAGAAATGAATGAAGAACAAAGAAGAAAATGGGTTTAAAACCCCAAAGTTGCGGCTGGCGGTTCCCAAGGGGGTGTGGGGAACCGCCATTTACTATTCACTTCCTGCCATTTCCCCATTTTGCTCTATATTCGCGTTTTGACCCCCGGAACTCTTGATTTGATCCCGGATTGGTCCATTTTTGATATATAAGCCTTGAGAGTGCTTAAAACTTGTTGGAATTGGTCTAGAGGACCTCTGGAGATTTGAATCTTGGTAAAAATCCATTCAAGAATTGAAAAAAAGTCCCCCAGATGAGAAGAATCAAAGGCACCGCAGCCTGAAAGTGGCCGAGAAACGGCAAACTCCCGTCATTTTGGGATTGATTATGAGTTGTCTTAGAAAATGGACATTTGAGTCTACTGTCGCTTGAGAATTACATCCAGAAAGGACTTTCAGAAGATGAGTCAGGATGCGAGATGTTCAAAAAGGGTTAGAGTAAGCCTGACGTGTTGCAAGAATGATTGCGTTGGTCGAAGCACCAATATGAGTCTCAGAAAGAATCAGCAGGGCCTCCAGAATATGTGCTCGCATCCCAGAAACCTCAGATATCTCCTCAAGCAGAGAATTTCCAGATATTGTCAAGGTATAACAGAATTCGTGCATCTCTCAGAATCATAGGATCTCCCCAGTAGAGAACTTTCAGAATTAAGTTTCTCGCAAGCATCATGTATCCACGGGTTGCCTCCAGATAAAGGGTATCTCTCAGAATTTGAGCATCAAAATCGCCTCCAGAATACAAGGTTTATGCCAAGCATCATGTATCCAGGGTTGCCTCCAGAATGTAGGGTTTCTCTCAGAATCGTGGGTTGCCTCCAGAATGTAGGGTTTCTCTCAGAATCAGAATCGTGGGTCGCCTCCAGAATACAAGGTTTATGCCAAGAATCGTGTATCCGTGGGTTGCTCTCAGAATGTGGGGTTTCTCTCAGAATCGTGGGTTGCCTCCAGAATGTAGGGTTTCTCTCAGAATCAGAATCGTGTATCCAGGGTTGCCTCCAGAATGTAGGGTTTCTCTCAGAATCATGTATTTCTCAGCATCGCATATCAGGGTTGCCTCCAGAATGTAGGGTTTCTCTCAAAATCAGAATCGTGTATCCGTGGGTTGCTCTCAGAAGAAGGGTCATCTCTCAGAATTTGTGTATCTCTCAGAATCCGTGCATCAGAACAGAAGATTTGTCCTCAGAAGAAGGGCCTGTTTCAGAAGAACAGAGGATTTGTCTCCGGCAGAGAGACCTGTTTCAGAAGACTTGTTTCCAGACCTGTTACAGAAGATTTGTCTAGAAGAAAGACCTGTTTCAGAAGAGCAGAAGATTTGTCTCCGGCAGAGAGACCTGTTTCAGAAGATTTGTCCCCAGCAAAAGGACTCTACATCAGCAATCGTCCCCAGCAAAAGGACTTTACATCAGCAATCGTCCCCAGCAGAAGGACTCTACATCAGCAATCGTCCCCAGCAAAAGGACTCTACATCAGCAATCGTCCACAGAAGAAGGACCTGTTTCAGCAATCGTCCCCAGCAGAAGGACTCTACATCAGCAATCGTCCCCAGCAGAAGGACTCTACACCAGCAATCGTCCCCAGCAAAAGGACTCTACATCAGCAATCGTCCCCAGCAGAAGGACTCTACATCAGCAATCGTCCACAGAAGAAGGACCTATTTCAGCAATCGTCCCCAGCAGAAGGACTCTACATCAACAATCATCCCCAGCAGAAGGACTCTACATCAGTAATCGTCCCCAGCAGAAGGACTCTACACCAGCAATCGTCCAGTTGTTTGACATGACTCAGAATTCATCCAAGATACTTCGCTATTTCAAGAGTCGTCCAGGATACAGATGACGCCTACGAGCCTTAAGATCAGAAGAATAACTTTGACAAAAACCTCGAGAATCATCCAAGATACCTTTAGCATATTCGACTGTGAGAGAGAGTCGTTACATCCTTTGCATTAGATTTTGCATCTAGGGAACCCTTGAGGATGATTCCTCCAGCACTTTCACATTTCATGTTTTCATATTGCACCAGCATCCTAGGATAGGAGCATTTCATCCGCATTGTTGTTGTTTGTTTGTTTTCCGTCTTCTCGCGCGCTTGAACTACGCCCTGGTCTGATTCCTGGAAAGGATACGTAGGCAGCTCCAGCGGAGCACGACCAGCATCAGCTTCAACTTAGCCGCCTCTACCCAGCATTGCATTGCATTCTTGCATTTGTAATTTCTTGATTTTTTTTCAGATTTTGAATTTCTTGATTTTGCGGATTTTTGTTTTTCCTAAAACCTCTCAGTATGGTTATTTGGGTGCCTTCAAGGCTTTGGCACTCACTTGCAGTTCACGTTGTTCACAACAAGTTCTGCCAAAGAGGGGCAAACTGTAGACACCCAATTTTGACCACACTGATAGGATTTAGGGTGGACAACGTCTTGGAGGATTCGATGATGAAAAGTACCCCGTGGAAGGTACTGGATTCCACACAATCAGAAGATCGGACTTCGGAAAGTGACTTCAAGCTCAGAAAAGCCCTTTTCCATGGATAAATCCCGGTTTTGTCAAAATCATCTCTCAGAATTCATATTCTCTCAGGGTTATATGAACATTAAGTGTTCTAAACGCAGTATTCTAGGTATCCAGAGATTCAATTTTAAAGAAAAGTTCGAAATCGACGCACATTTGAAAGCAATTTTGGAAAAGACGTCATTTGATTTCAAAAAGACGACGAAAGTTCCGGAGGACTTCCGGACTTCAATTGGACTTCAATTCTCATTATAAAACCTCTGGAAATATTTTTATACTGAAATTCAACCTGACAGCTTTCCAACGGTACGTAAACGGACGATTTCGGACACCAAAAAGCATTTTTACAAAAATCTGGAAAAGCAGTGCGCATGAAATTTGAAACAGAGTTTGTGGGTGACCAGAGGAGCAAAAATAGTAAGTGGCGGTTTTGGGTATGGGGGTGGCGGGTCCCACCATAACCGCCACTTCCATTTGTGTCCTCCACGGAGCTTTTTGAGTTCCAGACCCTTCTAGAAGCTTCCCACTGCGAGGAAATTGCCTGGAAATTGCGTTTAAGCTCCGAAATGGCCATTTTAACCCTCTTTTAAGCTCTAAAAATCCTGTTTTAACCCTGAAACTTAAGAGCTAAGTCTTCAAAACTCTATATAAGATCTCATACATCTCATATGAGATCACATCTTAACACACTAGACACTTGGAAGAGATACACTTGAATATACTTGGAGATACAAACACACATAGAAGCACATACAAGAGAGATAAGTATACTTTGAATATACTTTCAATTTAGGTGAATTCTAGAGAGAGAAAATTATGAATTGAATTTAGATTAACTTAGGCTAATTAGACCACAATTTGAACATCAATTGCCTCCCTCAACTTCCATGGATGAGTGCTTGAAGAACACTTGAATAACACTTGAAGAAGAAGATCTTCAAATCAATTTTGGTCTTGTAATTGAGAATCCTCCAAGAGGTAAACACTATAGTTCATCTCTAATTCCTACTTTGTATATATAGATCTATAAGATTTGGATCTAACTTAGTTCTATTTCTACTTATTAGAACACTCATCTTCTTCCTCTCATGTTCTTCACACACTCACATAGTTAGATCCAAATCTCTTTGATTTTTTATTGATAATTTACAATTAGAGATTGTTTTTCACTTTGATTTTCAATTTTGGTTTCATTCTTCAATTTTAGTTTAGATTCATGCATACATGATTATATATATATACATATATCTATTTTGAATTCCATGATGGTTTGGAAATATGATCTATGAGAAGGATGATTTCTATGTTCATACCTATCTCTTGATTATTCCTATTACCTAGAATTCCTATTGAATTTCATCTCCAACATGATATTTATAAGTCCCTTTGATCCTTGATCTAAAAGTTCTTCATAGAACTTGAGGGCTAAATTGATTGGGAATCATGATAATTAAGTTGATCTATGAGTTTGATCTCTCTAATAAGCTTCAACTATCACTAAAATGTTTTCCTCACACTTTAAAATGAACTAGATAAAAATTCAGCAAAGCAGATTGGTTTTGTCCATTAGATTTGGTCCATCAAAACCCATAGTTTGATGGATTTCAAATTTTCTGGGTAAACTTTGATGAATTAGCTTTCATCCGGTCCGTTTTGAGAGCTTTTAGGATTCATATACTATTTTTAGAAATTGTTGAGAAATCGGTTGACAGATTTGAACATCGTCTCTTTGTGCTTGAATTTCAGAAAATCTATAATAGTTATCGACGTTCCGCTTTTTGGGGATGATTTCTAACTCATATATCTATATGCCGATGTAAAATCGTGAGCATACGATCGAGTTAGGATCGTTTTCTAAGCGTTTAAAGTTGATACAACTATTCTGGAATTTTCTAAGTTTAATTACAAATATGATTATGTATACAAAATGGTCATACCTTGATCACTCAACAACAATTGATGAATAAAACTTGGTTTAGAAATCACCTAGGATAAATGGATGAGAGATCAAAAGCTTAAATCAACTTGGTTAACATGATTCATGAACTTCTATTATACTTCTATTATGTTTTGCATTCATTTGTCAAATGATACCAAATTTCCAGAATAACAGAGTCTGTTTAAAACACTTTTTCAGGAACCTTGTGATTACATAATGTCCATGGGTTTATTTTTATCATATACTACAATGAAATAGCTTTCTTTTGACACCAAATAGAGCTTCATATGATTTTTGTAGATTTAATTATGATTTTTACAAGAACAATGGACAGTCCTGATCCACTGTTCCCAAAACATTTATTTCTCAAACAATAAAATTGATATTGAGGTCCCACTTTTTGGAGAAGTTCCCTAAGACATGTATCTAACTTTCTGTAAAAGGGTTTTTATCCAGCTCATGTTTAAGACCACTTTTGATAGGATTCATTAGAGGTTGCTGAATCTGGAAATTTGATTGATGACATGTTTTCTTTGTTTATCATGCATATCATTTGTTTGCTTGTATTTTTGCAATGCTTGGGTATTCTTTGGTGCATTAGTGCAGAGAATTAAGTGCCTCGGACCCGGACTTCGATTTGTGGTTTGCCTCGTCTACATGTGGCTTAGTGCCCATGTATCATGTACTATCTCTATCCTTTCTCTTAGAATTTTTCTAGGTTTACAACTTTGATTTCAACGACACATTTCCTTTAGGATAAGTCTCCGTTTATATGATTATTTGTTAGAGACATCTTATCTAGGATTGTTGCATGATTGCATTGCACGTTTACATTCTTTTTGCTTTCGCGACTCCGCTTGAGTCAACCAATGTAAGTCTTCTCGTTCCCTTTGCATATCATGACATGTTTACTTTATTTGCATCGGTCCCGGGCGGGACTAGCCACTGTGAGTATACTTCTCCCTTGTATTGCATGAGCATCCGCTTTCTACTTGATTTAGTCTCTTGAAATGATTTTCATTAGATGTTTCTTTTTGCCATGTATATATCTATCTAGTATGTTTGAGGAAACAACATCTATTATGAATTAATAACAAGGATATTTGAATCAAGGCCTACCATTCGGTAGGGCGAGGAGGGGGTGCTTTAGTCCTGCTTGGGCTCCTTCCCCTCTCGTACCAAGACCCCCGAACCTTGTTTCTGGTAATGAAGGGCGAGTAACCTTATTCAATTTTGGGCGAGTCAAACTTGGGTTTCCTAATTCCCGATAAAAATTAGGTGGCGACTCTTTGTCTCTAGGATCGCGTGAGGAAGTCCTAGTTTTCCCTGAAGTGTGCTCCTTGGGATCCGTCCCGGGACACTATCGAGGGAGAGCGCCAGGACCTCCTCCTCCATTCGCGACGGTCCACAGGGTTCACCGCTTGTTTATATTTTAGTAATTCTATTCCCATGTTGTAATACGGATTCGTATATGTTTAGTTGATCAAACTTGGGGTAGAATTATAGTATTGTAATCTGTAGTAAGACCTCGGTAGTTATGTTTTAAATCATCATTCTGTAGTCGAGATTGTGTTGGTTTTGAGTTGTTTTAAGCATGGGTTAAAATATGCAGAATACTCAGCAATCTGCCAAGGATCAGTCAATTGGAACTTGATACAGTCGACTGGACTACTGTTTAAATTTAGACACTGCTTTTATAAATCAAAAAAATAGTCGACTGGACCTTTGACAAAAATGTGGTTTTTGGTTTCTGTAATATCTCCAGTCGACCGAAGGGCATCAGTCGACTAAAGAATTGGGGCCCTAGTCTACTGAGTTCCCGACACAGTTGACTAAAGTGGGCTAAAGAACATTTCTTACATTCTGCTTTTGATGTTCAGTCGACTGGGTCCAGATTCCAGTCGACTAGACCTCTATTCTTCAAAATGAATCCTTTTTAAATGTGTTCACAAGCGATTTAAACTTTTTATAACTCTGATTTTAATTGGTTTTCTTATATTTTTCGCTGTTATTATACTTTAATGGAAC
Source organism: Hydrangea macrophylla (assembly GCA_033977485.1). Taxonomy (NCBI): domain Eukaryota; kingdom Viridiplantae; phylum Streptophyta; class Magnoliopsida; order Cornales; family Hydrangeaceae; genus Hydrangea; species Hydrangea macrophylla. The sequence continues at coordinate 75,802,413 of CM066984.1, read as the reverse complement.
TGGATAAGCCTTGGTTGCATGCCACGTGTCCTATTTCTGCGCGTAACGGGACGGGTTGTGACATTTATTGGTATCAGAGCTAAAGGTAACTAAACTTTGGGGACATTCGATGACGAGTGGAGTGTTGAGTGCTTTTGACATGTGTTATAGAATGTATCCATACATAGCAGAGATGCTCAGTGCATATGTATGTTGTTATACATGCATGTTTATACTTATTGTCATACATGCATAGTGTTTATGCATTGGGATTAACAGGATTACAATCATGAGTGACGATGAGTAGGATCTATCGCCACACACTCGACGAATGAATCAAAGGACAAAAATGATTGGAAATATGGGAGACATAATACGTAATATAGTGGAGTGATTGCCTTCAACACCTCCATTTAAACCAGCACCAGTAGCCATGGTACATGCTCCTGAGAATAGGGGTATGAGATCTGTGTCTGAATAATTTTCTAGGAATAAGCCGACAGAGTTTCATGGGACTTTTGATATAACTCTAGTAGAGCATTGGATTATGGATATGGAGAAAATTTTCAGATCTATTCCGATGTCTGATGCCTTAAAGATTGAGAACGCTAGTGATATACTAAGGGGTGAGGCTTAGAATTGGTGGGTAAACCTTCTAGATCAAGGAGCACCGATAACTTGGGAAGGATTCAAAGCAGAGTTTAATCGTCGATTCTTTCCGAGGGCTGCTCTCAATGCAAAGAAGAGAGAATTTGATAATCTTCGACAAGGGGATATGACTGTGACAGAGTACACTTCAAGGTTTAGTGCTTTATTGAGATTTAGGAAAGGGTCTATGTTGACAGAGGAAGATAGAGCAAGGAAGTTAAGAGATAATATCCGTCTGAGGGTCGAGACCTATGAACATTCGACTATTGCCACAGTATAAAAAACAACACTTGTAGCCGAAAGTGGTATGGAGAGATCAAGGCAAAATTAGCAAGGCCAACAAGGGAAGAAGAACCGCGAGGGTAATGGCCAGAGCTATAGTGGATCTTCAAGAGACCGTTTGCAAGAGGCTCTAATTCTAGTTTTAGTGGGTTCAGGAAGCCGGTAGGTAACATACTGTTGTGTCTACTTTGCCATCGACCACAAACAGGTCAATGTTTCATGATAAATTTTTAGAACAAAACTCAAGGGATGAATAGTACAAGTTCTACACCGGATAAAAGGGGCAAGTGCTACGACTGTGGGATGTTTTGACATCAATCCAAGGAGTGCCCAAGGAAGCATCCTCAGCAAGGAACTAGTTCGATGGCTTCCAGTGGCTCGAAGCCTAGACAAACCAACGATGGGGGACAGAGGACGGAGCAACGTCAAGGAAGGTCATTTCAGATGAACCCAGAAGATTTGGCTGCTTCAGAGATAGCGGTCTTAGGTGTGGTGCATGAATGTTTGAACTTAGCACGCATACTTGTTGACTCGAGTTCTACGTATTCATTTGTATCGCCTAATTTTGTTGAACATTTGAATGATAGATCGGCACTATTAGGATATGAATTATCTATTATCGTACCACTTAGTAAGCCGGTAGTGACGTCTACGATATATAAGAACTGTGAGATCCAACTAGGTGAGAAGTTGATGATTGTAGATCTTATACAGATTGTGATGAACCCCTTCGATGCCATACTAGGGATGGATTGGTTAGCCCTTAACCAAGCCACGATAGACTATAAACAAAAGGAATTTAATTTTCAATCTTCGGTACACGGGAACTTTTGTTTTCAAGGGAGTGGGGTTACACCGCCACCGTATTTGATTTCGGCTATCCGAGCAGGTAGATTGTTGAGGAACAGATGTCAAGGAATTTTATGTTCAATAACTGATACTTCGGCGACCGAATTGAAAGTAAAGGATATTCCAATAGTGCGAGAATATCCAGATGTATTTCCTGACGATCTACCAGATGTTCTTATCAAGAGGGAGATTGGTTTATTATTGAGATAATGCTAGACTCAAGACCAGTGTCGAAAGCATTGTATCGAATGGCACCCGTAGAGTTGAAAGAACTGAAAGTTTAACTATAGTAACTACTTAACAAAGGTTTCATCCGACCTAGCATACCGCCGTGGGGAACTCTAGTGTTGTTTGTGAAGAAGAAGGATGGTTCTATACGAATATGTGTTGATTACCGAGAATTAAACAAGTTAACAATCAAGAATAAGTATCCGTTACCGAGAATTGACGATCTATTTGACCAACTCCGTGGAGCACAAGTATTTTCCAAAATCGACTTGAGATCGGGCTATCATCAGTTGAAAGTAAAGGCCAAAGATGTTGAGAAAACTATTTTCAGAACGTGTTATAGACATTACGAGTTCCTGGTCATGCCATTTGGAGTTTTAAATGCACAACCCGCATTCATAGATCTTATGAACCGAGTCTTCAAGGATTACTTGGACGATTTTGTGATAGTGTTTATCGATGATATACTTATCTATTCACTAAGTAAGGTATAACACGAGAATTATTTAAGGTTAATACTTCAGAGACTACGAGAGAAACAACTATTTGGTAAATTTAAGAAATGTGAATTTTGGCTAACTAGTATTACTTTTCTTGGTCACGTGATTGACAAGAATGGGGTTTCCATTGATCCTCATATAGTGGAAGCAGTATCAAATTGGCAGAGACCGACATCTGTATCTAAAATCTGAAGTTTCTTGGAATTAGTGGGATACTACTGCCGTTTTATCGAGAATTTCTCAAAGATTTCATTACCTATGATAAAGTTGATTAGGAAGGGTATTACTTTCGAGTGGAATTTGGAATGTGAAGACAGTTTTCAAGATCTGAAGTCGAGATTGACAAGAGCACCTATCTTGACAATACTATCCGGAACTGAAGGTTTTTTAATCTATAATGATGCATCGCATCAAGGATTGGGGTGTGTATTGATGCAAGGTGATGAAGTAATTGCGTATGCTTCAAGACAGTTGAAGATGCATGAGGTTAATTATCCAACTCACGACTTAGAAATGGCCACAGTAATCTATGCCTTAAAAATTTGGAGATATTACTTGTACGGGGAGAAATATAAGATCTTCACGGACCATAAGAGTTTAAAGTACCTATTCACCCAACGAGACTTGAACATGAGACAAAAAATATGGTTAGAGTTAATGAAGGATTATGATCTTTCAATAGAGTATCATCCAAGAAAGGCTAATGTAGTAGCCGATATGTTAAACTAGAAGACGACAAAGAACTTAGCCGACGAGTTGACACAACAGAAAAAATTAGTTCAAAAAATAGAACGTTTAGAACTAGATGTGATTCCAGAGACGAATAGTGGTTTGATGATGGCAATCATAGCTCACCCAAACATTATTGATGAGATCAAGGTGGAACAATTCAACGACCACTACTTGTGCAAAATGAGAGACGAGATACTGTTGGAAAATCAATTCGGTTTTATAATGGAAAATGGAACTCTGAAGCTTAGGAATCGGTTATGTGTACCGAATGCGAAAGACTTAAAGGTGCGAATCCTAGAGGAAGCACATAGTACTAGATATTCAGTTCATCCGGGCAGTAACGAGATGTACTAGAACTTAGGCGAGAACTTTTGGTAGAGAGGTATGAAGTGAAAAGTTGCCAAGTTTGTGTCTAAATGTTCATCGTGTCAACAGGTTAAAGTAAAAAGAAAGGTTCTTGCAGGGATACTATAACCATTACCACTATCAGAATGGAAGTAGGATGGGATAACTATAGATTTTGTTTCAGGGTTTCCATGATCGCCTTACAAGAATGACAAGATTTGGGTTATAGTTGATTGATTAACAAAGTCAGCTCATTTTCTACCAATCAAGACGACCAAACCGTCTAAGCTAGCAGAGTTGTATATGAAAGAGATTATAAGACTACATGGAGTTCCAACAATGATAGTATCAAATCAAGATAGTAGTTTTACGTCGAGGTTTTGGGGAAGTTTACAAGAAGCTATGGGTACAAAGTTATGTTTCAGTACCGCATTACATCCACAGACCGACGGGCAGTTAGAATGAACGATTCAGATGTTAGAGGATATGCTTCGACTTTGTGTTCTAGATTTTGGGAGTGACTGGGAGAAACACTTACCATTAATTGAATTTGCTTACAACAACAGGTTTCAGTCAAGTATCGGAATGGCACCGTTTGAAGCGTTGTATGGCCATAAGTGTCGATCACCGATTTGTTGGACCAAAGTTGGAGAAAGAAACTTGTTAGGACCAAAGATCATACAATTGACTACTGAGATGGTAAAATTAACACAGGAACAACTTCAGATGGCTCAGAGTCATTATAAGAGCTATGCAGATTCCAAGCGTCGATCGATGACATTCGAAGTAAGAGACTTGGTATACTTGCGAGTATCGCCTTCGAAAGGCATAGTGCGATTTGGAAAGAGGGAAAAGCTCAATCCGAGGTTTGTAGGGCCATTTAAAATTCTAGAGAGAGTAGGACTAGTGACTTACTGACTAGCCTTATCAGCTGATTTGTCATTTGTGCACAACGTGTTTCATGTGTCGATGTTGAGACGGTGTATGACATATACGAGTAAGATCATAATACCTAAAATGCTCCAAATCTAAGAGGACTTTACCTATATAGAGGATCCTGTGAAGATTTTGGATCGGAAGGAGCAAGAGTTGAGAAGGAAGACGATTCCAATAGTGAAAGTATTACGGCGTAGTCATTTAGTTGAGGAAGCTATGTGGGAGAATGAGGTAGAGATGAGGAATGAGTATCCGCACCTTTTCGACCATTGAGGTATAAGTTTGGGGAAAAACTTCCTTTTGGAGGGGTGAGTTGTCACACCCATTATGGGAAAATCATGATTTTAAAATGCATAAATGAAATTTTTTGAATTATCAATGTTATTCGATAATTGAGAATGAGGTTGACTGGAGGTCAATGGTGAGGTGTCAATCGAAGACACAATAATAGGAAATTCATATGGCATCAACACGAATTAAATGACATTTATGTGATTAAATGTTATTTGACATATTTGGTATTTTCATGAATAATAAATTTACCTGTGTAGAGTAAATTTCTGGTAGTTTTGATCTAGCCTTAGATCATTGTGAATATTGTGGTGAGAACATGAGTGATACGTTTCATAATAAGTAGGTTATCTAGAGATTCCACAAAATTAGTTTCAGAACGTGAATTTTTGGACCTAAACGGAACCTAGATGAAAACTTTTATAAATTTTAGTTTTCACTCGTGAAGTAATAAAATGGACGTGTGTGACGTTTTAGGACTTAATTAGAAGTTTCGAGAACTCGTGGGGAGTTAAGTGTAATTCCCAAGAGTTGTGGCTATAAATAGAAAACTTAGGATTTTTGTTCATAACTATCCACTTCCAAAATATCTTGAGAGAGAGAGAGAGAGAGAGAAAAGGGCTACGACCTTGTCGATGACATACGACGATCGTTTGTCCGTTAGTTTTTGACCAAATTTCATATTTGGACTTCTCGAGATAAGAGCTTCATTTTGATACCTCTTTGGCCTCATTTGGCAATGTTTTTCCAAAAAGCTACTTTTAAAAACTTGGGAAAAATATGTAAATACTTATAGGAATCGCTTGAGATAAGAGATCTGACGTTTATTTGGTCTCCTAGTATTTCTCTTGAAGTTTGAGAGTTATAGGCCGAGGTATGAATTTCGAACCTGTGTAGCATAGGGAATTTTGGATGTTTTAGATATTTTGTATGAAATGTGATCCAGGCAAAATTCATGTGTTAAATTAGGCCCGTTAATTTTAACGAGTACGTATAGAAAAGCATGGTGATATGATTATGTGAGTATGCTAAATGATTATGTGGGTCAAAGGAGAGTTTGGTATAATTTCATGCCGGCGCACGCCTCTCGATGTTAGAAAGTTTTAGTAGTGACGACTACTTGCTTGGTGTGGGAAGTAGCCAACCAGAGTAGATGGATGCAATGGTTGAGTGATCTTTGACTAACTATTAGCATCGCTATTTGAGATTTAAGACTTGGCAATATATCATATGAATGCGTATATCTCTCCTGGAGACTAAATTATGTAATTTAGAGGTTTAAAACATGAATTGCCTCATATGCATTTGTTTAGAATTGTACACTCATCATATAGCTGAGCAGTGGAGATTTCCTTCATTGCAGGTGAACAGAAAAAGGGAAAGAAGAACTGTGAGGAGTGAGGCCGAAGAATGCTGGGGATCACCGCTTGTTTATATTTTAGTAATTCTATTCCCATGTTGTAATATGGATTCGTGTATGTTTAGTTGATCAAACTTGGGGTAGAATTATAGTATTGTAATCTATAGTAAGACCTCAGCAGTTATGTTTTAAATCATCATTCTGTAGTGGTGATTGTTTTGCTTTTGAGTTATTTTAAGCACGGGTCAAAATCTATAGAATACTCAGCAATCTATAAGGGATCAGTCGACTGGACCATGATACAGTCGACTGGACTATTGTTTAAATTTAGACACTGCTTTTACAAATCAGAAAAACAGTCGACTGGGTCCCAACACAGTTGACTGGACCTTTGACAACAATGTGGTTTTTGGTTTTTCTAATATCTCCAGTCGACCGAAGGGCATCAGTCGACTGAAGAATTGAATCCCTAGTCAACTGAGCTCCCAACACACTAGACTGGAGCGGGCTGAAGTACATTTCTTACATTCTGCTTTTATTTGATGTTCAGTTGATCGAGTCCAGATTCGAGTCGACTGGACCTTTGTTCTTCAACATGAATCCTTTTTAAACGGGTGCTCAAGCGAGGTAAACTTTTTATAACTCTAATTTTAATGGATTTTCTTATGTTTTTCGCTGCTACTGTACTTTAATGGAACTAGATAAGCCTTGGTGGCATGCCACATGTCCTATTTTCGCGTGTAGTGAGATGGGTCATGACATTTATTGGTATCAGAGCTAGAGGTAACAAAACTTTAGGGACGTTCGACGAAGAGTAGAGTGTTGAGTGCTTTTGATGCGTGTTCTAGAATGCATCCATACATAGCAGAGATGTTCGGTGCATATGTATGTTGTTATACATACATGTTTATACTTATTGTCATACATGTATAGTGTTTATGCATTGGGATTAACAGGATTACAATCATGAGTGGCGATGACCAAGATCTACCGCCACACACTCGACAAATGAATCAAATGACAGAAATGATTGGAAATATGTGAGACATGATGCAGAATACAGCAGAGCGATTGCCTCCAACGCCTTCATTTGAACCAGCACCAGTAGTCGTGGTACATGCTCCTGAGAATAGGGGTATAGGACTTTTGACACGATACTAGTAGAGCAATGGATTATGGATATGGAGAGAATTTTCATATCTATTCCGATGTCGATGCATTAAAGATTGAGAACGCTAGTGATATACTAAGGGGTGAGGCTTAGAATTGGTGGGTGAACATTCTAGATCAAGGAGCCCCGATAACTTGGGAAGGATTCAAAGTGGAGTTTAATCGTCGATTCTTTTCGAGGGTTGCTCTCAATGAAAAGAAGAGAGAATTTGATAATCTTCGACAAGGGTATATGAGTGTGATAGAGTACACTTCAAGGTTTAATGCTTTATTGAGATTTGGGAAAGGGTCTATTTTGACAGAGGATGATAGAGTAAGGAAGTATGAGGATGGGTTGAGAGATACTATCGGTCTAAGGGTCAAGACCTATGAACATTCGACTGCTGCTGTAGTACACTAAACGGCACTTGTAGCCGAAAGTGGTATGGAGGGACCAAGGCAAAAGTAGCAAGGCCAACAAGGGTAGAAGAACCACGAGGTTGATTCAAGAAGCCGGCAGGTAACGTACCATTGTGTCCACTTTGCAATCGACAACACACAGGTTGATGTTTTATGACAAATTTTTAGAACAAAACTCAAGGGATGAATAATACAAGTGCTACACCGGATATGAGAGGCAAGAGATACGACTATGGGATGTTTGGACATCAATCCAAGGAGTTCTCAAGGAAGCGTCCTCAGAAAGGATATAGTTCTATGGCTTCCAGTGGCTCAAAGCCTAAACAAACCATCGACGGGGGACAGAGGACAGAACAACGTCAGGGAAGGTCATTTCAGATGAACCTAGGAGCTATGGCTACTTCGCAGATAGTGGTCTCAAGTGTGGTGCTTATACGTTCGCACTTAGCACGCATACTTGTTGACTCAGGATCTACGCATTCATTTGTATTGCATAATTTCTTTGAACATTTGAATGTTAGATCAGCATCATTAGGATATGAATTATCTATTGCCGTACCACTTAGTAAGCCGGTAGTGACGTGTACGATATATAAGAACTGTGAGATCCAACTAGGTAAGAAGTTGATGATTGTAGATCTTATACCGATTGTGATGAACCCCTTCGATGTCATACTAGGGATGGATTGGTTAGCCCTTAACCAAGCCACGATAGACTGTAAATAGAAGGAAGTTAATTTTTAATCGTCGGTACACGGGAACTTTTGTTTTCAAGGGAGTGGGGTTACAGCGTCATCGTATTTGATTTTGGCTATCCGAGCGGGTAGACTGTTGAGGAAGAGTCAAGGATTTCTATGTTTAATAATTGATACTTCAGCGTCCGAATTGAAAGTAGAGGATATTCTAATAGTCCGAGAATATTCAGATGTATTTCCATACGATCTACCAAATGTTCTTATCAAGATGGAGATTGAGTTTACTATTGAGATAATGTTAGACTCAAGACCAGTATCGAAAGCACCATATCAAATGGCATCCATAGAGTTCAAAGAACTGAAAGTTTAACAATAGGCACTACTTGACAAAGGTTTTATCCGACCTAGCATATCGTCGTGGGGAGCTCTAGTGTTGTTTGTGAAGAAGAAGGATGGTTCGATGCGAATGTGTGTTGATTATCGAGAATTAAACAAGTTATCAATCAATAATAAGTATCCATTGGACCAACTCCGTGGAGCAAGAGTATTTTCCAAAATTCACTGGAGATCAGGCTATCATCTGTTGAAAGTAAAGGCCAAAGACGTTGAGAAAACAGCTTTCAGAATGTGTTATAGACATTACGAGTTCCTTGTCATGCCATTTGGAGTTACAAATGCACCAGGCGCGTTCATGGATCTTACGAACTGAGTCTTTAAGGATTACTTGGATGATTTTGTGATAGTGCTCATCGATGATTTACTTATCTATTCACCAAGTGAGGTACAACACGAGAATAATTTAAGATTGATACTTCAGAGATTACGAGGGAAACAACTATTTGGTAAATTTAAGAAATGTGAATTCTGGCTACCTAGTATTACTTTTCTTGGTCACGTGATTGACCAGAATGGGGTTTCCATTGATTATCATAAAGTAGAAGCAGTATCGAATTGGCAGAGACCGACATCCGTATCTAAAATCTGAAGTTTCTTGGAATTAGTGGGATACTACTGCCGTTTTATCGAGAATTTCTCAAAGATTTCATTACCTATGATAAAGTTGATTAGGAAGGGGATTACTTTTGAGTGGAGTTCGGAATGTGAAGACAGTTTCCAAGAGCTGAAGTCGAGATTGACAAGAGCACCTATCTTGACAATACTATCCGAAACTGAAGGTTTTTTATGCTATAGTGATGCATCGCATCAAGGCTTGGGGTGTGTACTGATGCAAGGTGATGAAGTAATTGCGTATGCTTCAAGACAGTTGAAGATGCATGAGGTTAATTATCCAACTCACGACTTAGAAATGGCCACAGTAATCTATGCCTTAAATTTGGAGATATTACTTGTACGGGGAGAAATATGAGATCTTCATGGACCACAAGAGTTTAAAGTACCTATTCACCCAACGAGACTTGAACATGAGATAGAGAAGATGGTTAGAGTTAATGAAGGATTACGATCTTTTGATAGAGTATCATCTGGGGAAGACTAATGTAGTAGCCGATGAGTTAAGCCGGAAGACGACAAGGAACTTAGTCGACGAGCTAACATAACAAAAAGAACTAGTCTGAGAAATGGAACGTTTGGAACTAGATGTGATTCCAAAGACGAATCGTGGTTTGATGATGGTAATCATAACTCACCCAAACATTATTGATGAGATCAAGGTGGAACAATTCAACGACCACTACTTATGCAAAATGAGAGACGAGATACCATTAGGAAAACAATTCAATTTTATATTGGAACAAGGAACTCTGAAGCTTGGGAATCGGTTATTTGTACTGAATGTGAAAGACTTAAAGGAGTGAATCCTAGAGGAAGCACATAGTACTAGATATTCAGTTCATCCGAAAAGCAACGATATGTACCGAAACTTACACGAGAACTTTGGTGGAGAGGTATGAAGCGGAATGTTGCCAAGTTTGTATCCAAGTGTTCAGCGTGTCAATAGGTTAAAGTAGAAAGACAGGTTCCTGCAGGGTTACTACAACCATTACCACTGTAAGAATGGAAGTGGGATGAGATCACTATGGATTTTGTTTTGGGGTTTCCACGATCGCCTAACAAGAATGACAAGATTTATGTTATAGTTAATCGATTAGCAAAGTCAGATCATTTTCTACTAATCAAGACAACCAAACCGTCTAAGCTAGCATAGTTATCTGTGAAAGAGATTGTAAGACTACATGGAGTTCTAGTAGTGATTGTATCAAATCGTGATAGTAGTTTTATGTCGAGGTTTTGGTAAAGTTTACAATAAGCTATGGGTACGAAGTTGAGTTTTAGTACCGCATTACATCCTCAGACAGATGGGCAGTCAGAAAGAACAATTCTGACGTTAGAAGATATGCTTCGACTTTGTGTTCTAGATTTTGGGAGTGACTGGGAGAAACACTTACCATTAATTGAATTTGCTTACGACAACGAGTTTCAGTCAAGTATTGAAATGGCACCGTATGAAGCGCTGTATGGCCGTAAGTGTCGATCACTAATTTGTTGGACCGAAGTTGGAAAAAAAAAGTTATTTGGACTAGAGATCATACAGTTGACTACTGAGAAGGTAAAATTAATCCAGGAACGACTTAAGGTGTCTCAAAGTCATTATAAGAGCTATGCAGACTCTAAGTGACGACCGATGACATTCGAAGTAGGAGACTTGGTATGCTCACGAGTATCGCCTTCAAAAGGCATAGTGCAATTTGAAAAGAGGGAAAACTCAATCCGAGGTTTGTAGGGCCATTTGAAATTCTGGAGAGAGTAGGATTTGTGGCTTACCGACTAGCCTTATCAGTTGAGTTGTCATTTGGGCACAACGTGTTTCATGTGTCGATGTTGAGACGGTGTATGATAGATACGAGTAAGATCATCGTACCTGAACAGCTCCAAATCCAAGAGGACTTGACCTATATAGAGCATCATGTGGAGATTTTGGATCGGAAGGAGCATGTGTTGAGAACGAAGACGGTTCCAATAAGGAAATATTGTGGCGTAGTCATTCAATTGAGGAAGCTACGTGGGAAAATGAGGAAGAGATGAGGAATGAGTATCCGTACCTTTTCGAACTTTGAGTTATAAGTTTGGGGAGAAACTTCCTTTTTGGAGGGGAGAGTTGTCACACCCGTTCTAGGAAAATCATGATTTTAAAATGCATAAATGAAATTTTGTGAATTATCAATGTTATTTGATAATTGAGAATGAGGTTGACTGGAGGTCAACGCTGAGGTTTCAATTGAAGACACGGTAATAGGAAAATCATATGGCATCAACCCGATTTAAATGGCATTTATGTGATTAAATATTATTTGAGATATCTGGTATTTTCATGAATAGTAAACTTACCTATGTAGAGTAAATTTCTAGTAGTTTTGATCTAACCTTAGATCATTTGTGAATACTGTGGTGAGAACGTGAGTGACACGTTGCATAATAAGTAGGTTATCTAAAGATTCCACGAAATTAGTTTCAGAATGTGAATTATTGGACCCAAACGGAACCTAGACAAAAACTTTTATAAATTTTAGTTTGCACTCGTGAAGTAATAAAATGGTCGTGTGCGACGTTTCAGGACTTAATTAGAAGTATTGAGAACTCGTGGGGAGTTAAGTGTAATTCCTGAGAGTCATAGCTATAAATAGAAACCTTAGGATTTTTGTTCAAAACTATCCACTTCCAAAATATCTTGAGAGAGAGAGAGAGAGAGAGAGAGAAAAGGGGATTTATTTCTATGACCTTGTCGATGACATACGACGACCGTTCGTCCGTCAATTTTTGACCAGATTTCATAGCTGGACTCCTCGAGGTAAGAGCTTCATTTTGATACCTCTTAGGCCTCGTTTGGCAAAGTTTTTCTGAAAAGCTAATTTTAAAAATTTAGGAAAAACATATAAATACTATTAGGAATCGCTTGATATTGGAGATCTGACATTTTTTTGGTCTCCTAGTACTCCTAAAGTTTGAGAGTTATAGCTCGAGGTATGAATTCCGAACCTATGTAATATAGGGAATTTTGGATGTTTTAGATATTTTGTATGAAATGTGATCCGGGCAAAATTCATGTGTTAAATTAGGCCCGTTAATTTTAGCGAGTACGTATAGAAAAGTATGGTGATATGATTATGTGAGAATGCTAAATGATTATGTGAGTCGAAGGGGAGTTTGGTATAATTTCATGGCACTACATGCCTCTTGATGTTAGAGAGTTTTAGTAGTGATGGCTACTTGCTTGGTGTGGGAAGTGGCCAACCAGAGCAAATGGATGCAATTGTTGAGTGATATTTGGCTAACCATTGGCATCGCAGTTTAAAATTTAAGACTTGCCGATATACCGATTGAATGCGTATCTCTCCCCGGAGACTAAATTATGTGATTTAGATGTTTAAAACATGAATTGCCTCATATGCATTTGTTTAGAATTGTACACTCATCATATAGCTTAGCAGTGGAGATTTCCTCCATTGCAGGTGAAAAGAAAAAGGGAAAGAAGAAGCATAAGGAGTAAGGCTGAAGAATGCTGTGGATCACCACTTGTTTATCTTTTTGTAAAACTTGGGGTAGAATTCTAGTATTGTAATCTGTAGTAAGACCTTGGTAGTTATGTTTTAAATCACTGTTCTGTAGTCATGATTGTGTTGGTTTTGAGTTGTTTTAAGCACGGGTTAAAATCTGTAGAATACTCAGCAATCTGCCAGGGATCAGTCGAATGGACCTTGATACAGTCAACTAGACTACTGTTTAAATTTAGACACTGCTTTTATAAATCAGAAAAACACTCGGCTGGGTCCTGACATAGTCGACTGGACCTTTGACGAAAATGTGGCTTTTGGTTTCTATAACATCTCTAGTTGACCGAAGGGCATCAGCCGACTGAAGAATTGAGGCCCCAGTCGGCTGAGTCCCCGACGTAGTCGACTGGAGCGGACTGAAGAACTTTTCTTACATTCTGATTTTGATGTTCAGTCAACAGGGTCCTGACTTCAGTCGACTGGACCTCTGTTCTTCAAAATGAATCCTTTTTAAACATGTGCTGAAGCGAGTCAAACATTTTATAACTCTAATTTTAATGGATTTTACTTATGTTTTTTGCTACTATTGTACTTTAATGGAACTAGACAAGCCTTAGTGGTGTGTCATGTGTCCTATTTTCGCGCGTAGTGAGATGGGTCGTGACATTTATTGGTATCAGAGCTAGAGGCAACAAAACTTTGGGGACATTCGACAACGAGTGGAGTATTGATTGCTTTTGACACGTGTTCTAGAATGCATCCGTACATAGTAGAGATGTTCGGTGCATATGGATGTTGTTATACATACATGTTTATACTTATTATCATACATACATAGTATTTATGTATTGGGATAAACAGGATCACAATCATGAGTGATGATGACCAAGATCGATCGCCACACACTCGATGAATGAATCAAATGACAGAAATGATTAGAAATATGGGAGACATGATATGGAATATAGCGGAGCGATTGCCTCCAATGCCTCCATTTGAACCAGCATCAGTAGCCATGGTACATGCTCTTGAGAATAGGGGTATGAGATCAGTGTCTGAACAATTTGCTAGGAAGAAGCCGACATAGTTTCATGGGACTTCTGATATGGCGCTAGCAGAGCATTGGATTATGGATATGGAGAAAATTTTCAGATCTATTCCGATGTCTGATGCATTAAAGATTGAGAACTCTAATGATATACTAAGGGGTGAGGCTCAAAATTGGTGGGTGAACGTTCTAGATCAAGGAGCACCGATAACTTGGGAAGGATTCAAAGTGGAGTTTAATCGTCGATTCTTTCCGAGGGCTGCTCTCAATGCAAAGAAGAGAGAATTTGATAATCTTCGACAAGGGGATATGACTGTGACAGAGTACACTTCAAGGTTTAATGCTTTATTGAGATTTGGGAAAGGGTCTGTGTTGACAGAGGAAGATAGAGCAAAGAAGTATGAAGATGGGTTGAGAGATAATATCCGTCTGAGGGTTGCGACCTATGAACATTCGACTGTTGCCGCAGTACAAAAAACAGCACTTGTAGCCAGAAGTGGTATGGAGAGATCAAGGAACCAGCAATGCCAACAAGGGAAGAGGAACCACGAGGGTAATGGCCAGAGCTACAGTGGATCTATCAAGAGACGGTTTACAAGAGGCTCTAATTCTAGTTTTAGTGAACAAAGCTCAAGGGATGAGTAGTACAAGTGCTACACCGGATATGAGGGACAAGTGCTAGGACTGTGGAATGTTTGGACATCAATCCAAGGAGTGCCCAAGGAAGCGTCCTCAACAAGGAACGAGTTCTATGGCTTCCAGTGGCTCGAAGCCTAGACAAACCAATGGCAGGGAATAGAGGACAGAGCAACGTCAGGGAAGGTCATTTCAGATGAACCCAAGAGATATGGCTGCTTCGGAGAGAGTGGTCTCAGGTGTGGTGCTTGTAGGTTCGCACATAGCATGCATACTTGTTGACTCAGGATCTACGCATTCATTTGTATCGCATAATTTCATTGAACATTTGAATGTTAGATCGGCACCGTTAGGATATGAATTATCTATTACCGTACCACTTAGTAAGCCGGTAGTGATGTCTATGATATATAAGAATTGTGAGATCCAACTAGGCGAGAAGCTGATGATTGTAGATCTTATACCGATTGTGATCCAACTAGGCGAGAAGCTAGTTTTTGCTTTCTTTTCATTTTCTTTTCTTTTGAAATTCTTTTTTCTTTTTCTTTTTTTCATTTTCTTTGATAAAAAACAAAACAAAATCCATTTTTATTATATTTTCAGACTGATTTTTATACTTTTATCATACTTATTCTACACCCAAGAATTCCACTATTTCTCTCTCTCTTTCTCTGAAAATTTTATCGAGACTGAAGAACCTTCTGAAGATCTTGAATTGCTGTAAAGATTTTTTAATTTTGTCGAACATTGTCGTCATCGATTTTAGAGGTGATTATCCCCTAAATTTGACGATCGGTCAAAATTAGGGTGTCTACAGGGTTTGACACAGGCCGAGTCTTAGGTATGACCTCGAATACGTGCAGTTTATGCTAGGAGGTCGTCGTGGCTAGAGAGGGGTAGGGAGAGGCCGTGGTGGAGTTTATGCTGCTGAATCTGTTGTGGGAGAGGGAAAGGTCATGGTAGGGGTTTCGCATGTCATTCAGGTAAAGGATCCACCATAGGAGGAAGTTCCACTTGTGGAGGATCCACCTCAGGATGAGGTTCTACTAGTGGAGGATCCACCACAGGAGGAGAGTAGGCCTGCGATAACGAAGAAGGTTCCCGGGTGTAGGACACATTAGCATTTTTTGCTTATCATTTTGATGTATTATAAATAAAAAAATTACACAATCTGTATATATATTTTATTATTGTGTACATCACTCTCTCTCACACACACACACACACACACAATTGGAAATATATAAATCACAGTGGATTGCTTAAAACATTAGTATTGACATTGTTGGTTGTTGATGTATGTTGGTTGAATTGTGAATGAGCATTGAATTATGAATGAGTTACAGCTCATTTACAATCATCTCTATCTCTCCAAGTGGAACAGTGGCTCATTGAAATTAAACTGGACCCCACAATATCACTTAAGAGAGAAATAGGTATGGTCTATAAATGAGTTGTACGAGTGAGTTGATTGTGAATTTGAATGTGATCTTTTTTACAGGGAGGGCTGCAGAAATGGAACTGTTGATACAATCCCGACTTCAAGTAACGACTTCTGGGGGTTGAAATCACTACTTCAACTAGCGATTTATATAACTCGCTACTTCAAGTAGCAATTTATTTATGGAAATTTTTATATTGAAGTCGCGACTTCAAGTAGCGATTTATATAACTCGCTAAGTAGCGAGCTCTTTCTGAACTTTTTTTTTGTTGATGAAATGCTACTTCAGGTGACGACTTTAAAAAGTATTGTGGGTTTAGGAAATAAGTTGAAAATGTGATGGGTCAGAAAATATGACCCGAGCAGTGATGGTTCGGGTCAAGATTTCAAGCTTCTCATATGAAAAAGCTCTGTGACCCTTGGATTCGAAAGCAGCCATTAGATTCCTGAGAATCTCGAGATGTATTTATGGCTACTCTCTCATCCAAGGGTCATAAGATTGTTTCTCATATGAGAAGCTTCTCACAATAGCTATAACCGATACTAGTAGCGGAAGTTTTAGCAGAATTATACCCGAGAATAACATGTGCCAATGCCATTTAAGTGCCGTAAGTTCATGTGTTTGTCTAAAGTAAATTGAATCATTTCTATCTCTTTAGTTTAGATAGGAAAAAAAAATTGATTACGGAGTACATTGTTGGAGTTGCTCTAAATCTTTTGTAACACCTGTAATTTTCTTTCATTGATAATATCAGTTTTTTGAATTTCTGTATTGGACCGACTACATTATTATATTATTATTTTAATTATGTGATGGTATGGACGTGTTGTAGTATTACCATATAGACTGTACTAACCATACCGACTCGACCATAATAAGATTTAATTTAGTCCCGTACCCGAATCTGGACATTAGAAATAATACCCGGTTGCACGTAAATCGAGATCAACACGTATACCCAGGAACTTATGCACGCAAACCAAAAAAGTGGTGCACAACCCGAGGTAGGCCCCACATGGCCGGCCATGTGGTAACCACATGACATCCCTTTGGACACATGTCCACTACAAGGACACATGTCCTAGCATACAAGCATGCAATAGGACACCTAACACTTGCATTTTCTATATAACCACACCTATATGCATGCATTACACTCTCTTCCACTCTCATAATCTGCACCTAAGTGAAGAAAGAGAGTTGGGAGTTATAAATCCCATGGAAATATAGAAGAAAAACAAGGAGAAGAAGAATGTGACACCATCTAAAGTTGAGTTCAAGCTCCATTAAGCTCAAATCAACATCCAAGCTCAATTTCAAGCTTTGGTGAGTAAATTGTGAGTAATTGTGAGTAATCTAACTCAATTTAGAACATCTAAAGTATGTATTAATGTTTAGTAGGAGTTTAATGTTGTTGTGTTGAAGTTTTCATGACATGCAAGACAAGTGCTTTAAATATGAGAAACTGAACTTCCAGCAGAATGTAGTTTAGTAAAATAAATGTTTTGTGCAGCTCAAAAATCCGAATTAAGCTAGGTTTTTTGTGAAGAAATCTAACTCATTTAACTACAAATAACTCTTCTATAGCTCAGTCTGAAAATCACTCCTTCATGGGTGAAATGCATGTACAACGCAGTGTTATAAACCTGGGAAAACAGAAACTTCCAGCAGAATGTAGTTTAGTAAAATGAATGTTTTGAGGAGCTCAAAAATTGGATTTTGGCTAGGTTTTTTTTTGTGGTGAAAGCTAACTCATTTATCTACAAATAACTCTTCTATAGCTCAGTCTAGAAATCAATCCTTTATAGGTGAAATGCATGTACAACGCAGTGTTAAAAATCTGAGAAACTGAAACTTTCAGCAGAACATAGTTTAGTAAAATGAATGTTTGGAGTAGCTCAAAAATATGAATTAGGCTAGGTTTTTTTGTGGAGAAAGCTAACTCATTTTTCTACAAATAATTATTCTATAACTCAGTCTAAAAACCCCTCCTTCATAGGTGAAATTCACGTACAACGTAGTGCTATAAATCTAGGACATAGCAGTCCGAAATTATAGAAATGTCTAGGTAGAAAAAATATTTTGAGCAGCTCAAAAATGTAATTGCAGCTAGATTTTTTTTGTACATGAAGATGATCTAAATACCTATAATGTTCTAGTTTTGAGTTTGATCTACAAAGTAATTTATCATGCCCAAATAAATCATATTGTTTCAGTCAACACAGTGAAAATGTATCCTGGCAGATTGTGTAGCTTTTTGTATAATGTTTTGTTTATGCATGGTGTTGATGGTTGATGCTAGTTTCCTGTACCTGTGTTGTTATGAAAATCTTGTGCTATGGTAGTGCTATTGCGTAGATGAGTATGTTAAGGGTTTCATCTATAGGTGTATTGGTATTAAATTCATGTTATAAATCCATGAGCTACGTGCTATGTTTTCCATTGTTATGAATATAGTCTAATGACCATTGAAAGTTCATACCCAAACTATAAGTATGTTGTATGGCACTATTATTGCGTTAATAAGTGATCGAAAAAGTTTCCATTGTAAGTATATTGAGAGGTAAAACGGAATGTCGGACGTATAGCGAAATATTAACGGTTATAAATTGATGATATTAATGAACTAAACTACAAAACGTACGAACGTGAAAAATAATGATAAAACCTTCGATAACAGATTTAATGCGAATAAGGGACATTGGGCCTCGTTTCTAGTCGTGTGACTACCGGTCAAAGTTGATTCGTGAACTTCCGTGTCGTGTTTGGATATTTCTTGCAAAATTGGTCTTTCGGTAATTCCATGGTGTCGATCGGAGAGTTATGTTTTGTGTTCTTGATCTGAGGATCGGCATGACGTGTTCGGTCAAGTGCGGGTGACCTGAGGATCGTTATGACATGTTCGATCAAGTGGTTGATTATTTTTCCGCACCCTTGGATTGAGGATCGGCATAAAGTGTTCGATCAAGTACGGGTGACCTGAGGATCGGCATTGCGTGTTCGTCCAGGTGATTGTTAATATCCCGTACCCTTGGTCTGAGGATCGGCATGACGTGCTCGGTAACGTGCGGGCGACCTGAGGATCGGCATGTCGTGTTCGACCAAGAGATTGTTAATGTCCCGCACACTTATGCCATTTGGGCGACAGTTTGAATGTCAGTTGGGCGATAGTTTGAATGCCATTTGGGCGACAGTTTGAGTGCCAATTGGGCGACAGTGAACTATTTATTGTTGAGTATTGTTCTTTCTTGACTAGTAAATGCGTTTGGAGTTAAGTCTTCTTTCAGTCAATGTCATTGGTCAGTTCAGTTTTGGGTTAAGTTTCAAAGGGAATGATTGGGTTTAAATAAGACATGATTTTGAGAATAAGAAAAGACAAACGAGACATAGTATCGAGAATAAGAAATGATGAACGAGATATGGTTTCGAGAAATAAGAAGAGATGATGAATAACTTACCTTGGTGGTGGTAACCTTAAGGGGACCCTCACTTAGCTTAACCGCTAACGGCTTTTCATGCCGCTGGACCTTCCACGTCCAGCCTTTGTAGGTCCAGACGGAGCTGGCTATGATCAAGATACAGACTTTACTACTAAAGACTATGTTGGTGAAGATTACTACGAGGAAAGCTATGGTTTCGCCAGCTGAAGATCTTGGAGTTTTTCTTTTATCATAGTTCTGTTATTAATATGTTTAATGATGTAATAGCTTAGTTGAACTCGTAATATCTATCTTTTGGATATCTTTTAGTCTGTAATATACTAATCATGTAAGACTTGAACGTTTTGATTATTGCTTCCGCTGAACTTAGTCACTTTCCCATATCACATTATTGTTATAAGCATGTTTGGACAATCAGGTGACACTCACAACCAGTCACGTGTCTACGAATCCATAAAGGAAATTTTTTTTCCCTATTTTTGGTACTTCGGGGCGTGACATCTTTACACTTTGAGGTTCTAATTAGTTTGAAAAATTTTCGTTTCAAAACTTTTGTCCAAACACTCAACACAATATCCCCACCACAATGAGAAGTAGTTCAATTGAGCTTGTCACACCACATTATCGTCTGATATATTGTTGCGTCCCAATTACATACGTGGCCTCTAAAATAGGTGTACATGAGTTTTCACCCCCAAAATAAGGGATATTGTTTAACTACTTGCCATGTCGACCTAAAATTAGTAATTACATGGTCTTATATAATAGGAACATTATACCATGTTACCACACTTACGTGAAATGATGTGCTCATGATTGAAATATTTCTCCACCAAAAAAGAGTAACGGACAGTAACAAAAGTCTTTTTCTCTTTCACATGATGAGAACAAAAGTCTCCAGCCTGTATTCCACGACTTTGAGATTCCTATCAATATTTTAGACGATTTATCTATTGTCGTTTTATCGGAATAGAACATTGACAAACTCAGGGCACTTGCATTGACCCCATAATACACTTACCAGATAAATCAAAGAAGTGAATGAGCAATAAGATTCGAACTCATATCAAATTTTGGATACGGTTCATGATTCGTCTTTTCAACCTAAGCACACAAACCCTTAGGAATTCAAACTCTTAAACTTTTTTTTGAGAGGTTAAAAACTCTTGATCAACTCGATTAGCTGAGTCGGTTAACCGGTGACAAATGTCACAAAACCAAACCGCAGGGGGGACAACTTCTTACCTCATTGATGCGGTCAGCTAATGCCTACTTCAACAAGTATATATAGCCCTGAAGTCTCCTAGTCAAAAGTTCACTACAAACACTGAAACAACTCTCCCTCTCTCTGTCTCTCTCTCTCTCCACAAATTCATTTTTGATTAGAGTATTTGGTAAAGTAAGTGCTGATGGAGAGATCAGCAGAGGAAGAACATGAACACCCAGTGAAGGCCTTTGGATGGGCTGCCAGAGACCCATCTGGTGTCCTCTCCCCCTTCAATTTCTCCAGAAGGTAATATATATATATATGTGTACAGACACATATAGATAGATATATTCTATTCTAATGGCAGTGATTGTGGGAATTTTTTTTTTCTTTTTCTGGGTCTTAATAATAATTGATTTTTGATTATCCACTTTCTGTTATATATGAAATTGCAGGGCAACAGGGGATGAAGATGTGAAATTGAAAGTATTGTATTGTGGAATCTGTCACTCCGATCTTCACGGTATAAAGAACGAAAGGGGCTCCGCTAAGTATCCTTTCCTTCCCGGGTATGATTCATCACCTCTCTCTCTCTCTCTCTCTCTCTCTCTCACTACAATCACACACATAAATATATATATATGTGTATATTCATATCTCTTTTTAGTGAATATTTTGAGTCAGTCAGCTCTAGAGAGGGCTTCCATTCTTTATTCAAGAGAGGACTCTACATAAGATCGTGTTTAAAAACTGTAAAATGATAATACTGTAATTAATAAAAACACGATCTGATCGTAAAAATAGAGGTTCTCTTTAATAAAATAAAGAGTGGGCATCCTCTTACAGTATATTTTTGAGTGGAGTGTTCAGAGTTGGACTGTATCAATGATAAATCTATAGACCTAATATATTTGAAATGGTAAGCAAATAACCAAAAGACTGGAGAGAAACTGTGGGCATTTGGGAACTCTATAATGCTTCAACTCTAAAATCTAAAGTCTAAACCATCTCACACTTTTTAAAATGAAATGATCATATGGGTTCATTGACTACCTTAATCTTTGACATTATTGTAATAGTTGTTGCAAAATGTTCATCTTACAAGTTTAAAAATGAGACTGAGAAGTGATGCCCAACTAGTGTATATGTGATATGTACACTATTGTAACTTGAAAATTTCTTCATTACATCGTTGCATTGGTTGTATGATACAACCAACTTTTAGGTCCCAATCGGTAGTAACAATGTGCCATTATTTAACTTGACTGGTGCTAGTGAGTAGTAGTATCTTTTTTATTATGCTACTACTAGATAGTAGCAATGTGTCGTTTGATTAGGCCCGGTCCTGAGGCCAAGCAGTCCAAGCAATGGCTTGGGGCCCCAAATTTTAAAGGGCCCCCAAATTTCCCAATTAGTCCATTTGTTTTCTAGTAATAGTTCAGCCCAAACAAATTTTATAGCCCAATAGAGTTACCTGAACTTCCAGCCTGTTAAAGTCCAGCCCATATCCGCATTAAACCTCAGCCTCTAACCCCGGATCCTCTTATTTCTCTCTGTGTATAACAATATAATAAATTAACAATGCACTGGTTTCTTACTTTGTGATTGGTATGGTTTGAATTGAGTTTGAATGTGTAAACTGGGATTTTATTTACCATTTTGATATCATGAAACTCTTGTTGTTTTATGAATATTGTATGAAAGTGTTCTCACATAAAACCAATTATATATATATAATTATGTGTAAGTAGACCCTTAAAAAAAAATTACCTCGAGAGTGCTGCCCCCGAACCCCCCGTATAATTTTGGGGCCCCGTCTTTAGACTTCGCTTTGGACCCCCCAAAAACTCAGGACCGGTCCTGCGTTTGATGGTAGCTTTTTAAGGTGACGTTTGGTAGTAGCAATTGGTCATTACTCCCGTCTCATTTTATGTGCAGTGTACATCTTTTGGAATCCAACTTTTTGAGGCAACACTGATGACTGCATTAACATGGGTGGAACTAATGGCATTTTTTTTTAGAACTACCCTTTATTTCTTTTCTTTTCTTCTTTTCCTCCTTTATTTTCCGTTAGATGTTTAAATCAACCAGGAATTTTGGAAAGTCAACATAAAATGTTCTTAATGGACAGTAGTCTTGGGACGACAAGAAAGAAAAGGACATGACAGGTGACACGTTACCCTCTTAGAATCCTACTCCAATGGTATTTTTTTTTCATACGGTACCAAAATGCTATTATTTTACAATCCTACTCCAATGGTATATTTCATAACTCGTGCTATTTTTATTTTTATCACAACTATCATTTGACTTGTCAACTATCATTCCCAACTACTATTCTTGTACCATATTGCATTGAAAAACTAAAACGGAGCTTTCAATTCCTATGTAGCACAGATATGGACACGTAACACGGAAACGGCGATACGCCAAATTCGAAAATTGTAGGATACGGGTGCGTCTAGGATAAGTCAAATAGAAATATTTTTTTAAAAATATATATATGGTGAGTTTCTTAAGTGAACAAGGTTGAGTGAACATATCGAGTGAACATGTTTTTTTAGCCTAAAAGATAAGAAAAAGGGGATTGAACATCAACATTACATATTCATCCATAACAGCTAGAAACTTAGCAATATTTTGTAGCATTAGCTGCATTACAAAAAAAAAATGTGTAAAACCCTAGTTTAAAAACCCTAATATATAATAGAAAAGGTCCCTCGCATGTCCCGGCCTTGTCCCTCGCGTGTCCCAGCCGTGTCAAGGATTAAAATTTTAATTATAAAAGTAGGACACAGGTTGTGGCCTGTTGGACACGTATTGGGGTGTGTCCCACCCGTGTTGTGTCCTGCCGTGTGTCCCTGTACGGGTATGGCACCCAAAATGAAGTATCCATGTTACCTAGTTCAATTCATATCTTTATTTCAGAATTTGATAGTGTAAATCTGTTGTGGCAAAAAATAGCACATGCAATTTCTTGTGCTATATTTGGTACAAAAAATGGCAAAGCTATACTATGGCATGGCTTCAGAGAGGGCTTGGCTACAATGCCATATTATAGCATTGGCAGGGTAGCGTTGGAGAGGCTCTTAGTGCTCGCTCTTGAAGCCTCCCAAATAGCACTTTCTTCACAAAGCAAGTCTAGAAGGGAATAGGTAGTACACCATCACTGTCTATTCTTATATGTGTATATATTATCCATATGATTTATTTTCATGTTGTATGTTAGACAGTACACAGTTGGGTGCAAGACAATTAAAGTTTGATGCTGCAACAGAATATCAATTAATTTTCATACTATGATCAGATTCAAATTTCTAAAGACACCAAATTTTGCTTCTTCTTGGGTGGGATTATCACTAGAGCTTGTTCTTTTGTCACAAAGATTTTATCATGTCATTATCCAATTGGTTTTGGTATCCAACTCAGGCAATTTAACAGCTCTTGCATTTGTTGGTGCTAGCCGTGTAATTAATAGGGAAGTGATCTCAATTTTTCATTCTCACAGCCTAAATGCTTTGTATATGCTGATACTTGGTACACCTATTAATGTAAAATATTGCAAGTTAGCAGCAGCATCAAGTCCCTTCTATAATTTACTGCCAAATTAGGACAGATAAGGCTTTGTTTTGTTCTTGGACATTGTGAAGGGAAGAAATAAGACATTGGGGAAGTACTTTTCCTTTTTGGGTCAATGAGAAAAAAAAATGCGGAAGTAAAGGTAAAAAGCATACTCCTCCATCCCAAATTAAGGGACCTTTTTGGCAATTCCAACTATTTAAGGAAGCTTAGTTGATTCTTATTGAAAATTTCAAATTTCCATCAATACCCTTATTTTGAGTTTAAATGTTCAGTGTCCCAACAAATGAAAAGTTATTTGGAGACTTTATACAATAAAGTGTAAACTTGGAAATTATCTACTCCCTCTGTCTTATATTAAGAGTTTCTTTTGGGAATTCTAACTTTTCAAGGAACCTTTTGATGGTGGTGAAATTTTCCAACGTTTCATTATTGTCCTTTACGAAATTCAAAATTCTAGTGCCACTTCAAAGAAAAAGTCGAAGAGTTTTATATGATAAAGGGTAAAGTTGGAAATGTGCGGTTAAAGTACCTTGACTTCTCAAAGAGGACTCTTAAAATGAGACATTAAACAATGGAATGAAAGACTCTTAATTTGGGACCGAGGGAGTAGTTAAGTACATTAACTTTTCTACGAGGACTATTAAAATGGGACATCCCACATGATTAAAGGACTCTTAATTTGAGACTGGGGGAGTATTAAAATTTTTGAGTTTGTAAGTCACTTCTCTCCTTTTCTTGAGTCTTTGTCATAGTCTGAAAACGTAGATTTATAATTTTATTTAGTCATGGAGAAAAGAATACAACGCTTGAGATATAGTTTTACTTGTCGATTTCTTTTTCTTTTCCATTTTCCTTCCCTAAATTCATAAACCAAATAGAGCGTATGTGTACTTTAACGACCTAATGGGTTCTATATGACATGTATCGATGCAGACACGAGATCACGGGCATAGTGATAGAGGTGGGTAGCAAGGTAAAGAAGTTCAAAGTCGGAGACCGAGTTGGTGTGGGAGTCATGGTCGGAGCTTGTCGATCATGCCACATGTGCACCGATGATCTTGAAAATTACTGTCCCAAAATGATACTCACATACAACTCCACGTACTATGATGGGACCCGCACATACGGAGGTTATTCCGATATCATGGTAGCTGTTGACCCAAAAAGGAAACCTTAGAGGGGGGGGTGAATAAGGTTTTAAAAATAAATTAGAAATTTTTAAAATTGATTATCCAATCAAATAGAATCACAAAAGCAATGAAAAGAAAAGGAGAAGAGATACTATGCAAACCGATTTTTAGGTGGTTCGGGAAACCGCACGTCGCGCCCTATTTCCACCCCTCAAGAACACCTCTTGAGGATTCCACTATCACAATCTCCTTCGGGTGAAGATTAAACCCTTACAATCTCTTCAAGGAAGAAAATCCTCTTCACTTGAACTAGGGTTACACCAACCCTTAATACACACTACCTTTATAAATAGGTTTTGATACAAGAATGGAAGACTCTCTCAATAGAGTGGATAAATACAAGATTTAAGCTCACAATAAATTGCTCTCAAGAAAATACAAATGAATACTAGAGCAATAGAATTTATGATCTCACCAAACTAGGGCTCAAGAAATTAATGAGATGAAAAACTTGGTTAGATTATTCAAGGAGAGGCTTCAATGAAGTTCAAATAAATGTATTTATAGCTTCCTTTTGATTTCCAACCGTTGGGGGCAGTTGGGAGCAATTAATGCTACAATAAATGCATTAAACTAGCCGTTACTGTGTTTATCGCAGTCATTCAGTCGACTGTCTTCACAGGGCAGTCGACTACTTTTCAAAAGGGATTAGTGAAATATAAAAGATCAGTCGACTGTGTCGTGATGGCAGTCGACTGAAATGTTCACATTTAAAATCTCTGTGTACCCAGGTCGACTGTATAGTCGACTGGAAGATCAGTCAACTTACCCGACATCACAGTCGACTGCTTCTTTACAGATTTCAAAGGAAGGGTTGGGTTAGTTATGTAAAACCTTTATTAATCAATTTTGAGCCCTTAAGTAAGATGTTCACATAAATAAATTGCTTACATAGAGACCTAGATAATGATTACAACAAGATTCTTCAACTTGCAAGGCTTCGTTTGGCTTAGGATCAATGAGCATAAATCACCATGTATGAGAAAAAGATGTATGATTAATGTCCCTGCAACTTAATCAACTTGAGATAATTAGAAACCATTACTAAGTAGTTTGTTGATCATCAAAATTATCCATTCAACTTTATGGAAGGGGCTAACAGTAGCAAATGAGCATTTCGTTTTGCGCATCCCCGAAAATCTGCCTCTTGATGTTGTGGCTCCTCTCCTATGTGCCGGGGTTACAAGTTACAGTCCATTGAGGTACTTCGGACTCGACAAGCCTGGTTTGCACGTGGGCGTGGTTGGTCTGGGAGGTCTGGGCCATGTAGCCGTGAAGATGGCTAAGGCCTTTGGGGCTAAGGTCACAGTGATTAGTACATCCCCTAACAAGAAGAAGGAAGCCATTGAACATCTCGGTGTTGATTCATTTTTGGTCAGCCGTGACCCCGATCAGATGCAGGTAATAGTCTCTCTGTCTCTCTCTCTCTCTCTCTCTCTCTCTCTCTCTCTCTCTCTCTCTCTGTATATATATGTATCAACAAATGTATTTTAATTTTCATGGGAGCTGGACTAATCTTTGTTGTTGGATATATGGAGGATGCTATGGACACAATGGATGGTATCGTTGATACAGTCTCAGCTATTCACCCTATCCAACCTTTGATTGTTCTGCTGAAGTCGCATGGAAAGCTTGTTTTGCTTGGTTCCCCGAAAGCACTCGAGTTACCGGTCATGCCTTTGCTTATGGGTAGGCGTTCAACATTGTTTTCTTTATTCATCACCATTCAAGCCATGCATCTGATCTTCGGGGCCTGTTTGGAATCACTTCCCAAATGCACATTTGGACCCAAATGTGCTGCTAGGACCCCAAACGTTGTCCAGATGCATTGATTTTAGGAATCTCTTTAGAGCCCAAAAGGCCCCTTTTTGGCATAAGCTGGTCCAAAGGTGCTTCAGCCCAAATGTAACACTGGAACTAGATCAAGGGTTTTCATGATTTCTTCTTAATTTCATGGAGTTCTATGGGGCTTTTGCTTCTGCTTAACTGCAATAACCACAGCCAATCCCACTTGGTCACTTGGTTTTAATATACGATACACATAAGAGGTCGTCGCTAACATGAATGTGGATTTACAGGGAGGAAGATAGTGGCCGGGAGTGGCATTGGGGGGATGAAGGAAACACAAGAAATGCTTGATTTTGCTGCCAAGCACAACATAACAGCAGATGTCGAGGTCATTCCAATGGACTACGTCAACACAGCCATGGAGCGTCTTGAGAAAGCCGATGTTAGATACAGGTTCGTCATTGACATTGGAAACACATTGAAAGCTGCCTAATCTTTTAGCCTTTGGGGCTTTTAGAAATTTTAATTGCCAATTGCGATGATTATCGAGATTTGTGTCCTTAGTTTTTTTTGTTTCTCGTTTCCACTTGGAAGTGGCGATGCTTTTCTTTCCGTGTTACGTACCGTAGTTTAATGACGGACCCATTTTAAAGGATCAAAGTAATGTGGTTTTGTCTCTATTTTAAGGGATGAGCTAAAGGGTTGTATGTAGTGTGGTCTCATGATGTGCGATTGTGAGAAATATGTTTTCTACCCAAAAGAAAGTTGTCAAAATAGCTCAGCAATGAAATGCCACATAGTATAATTATATACCCTTCAATTGTCTTAGTATCTTCCATTGTTGAGTGTAAGAAAAGCTCCAATAGCTTGATCTCTAATATGAAATTCGGAGTGTTGGCTCATCATTCAATGAATTACAAAATTCTTGACGCATTTATCTTGCGAATCAACCTTTTGAATCTTTGAGTTGAGTTTCAAAATTTGCGAAAGCTTGACTCATTTATCGCACATTTTTTTCTTTCTAGTTCATTGACTAAGAGTTTCAAATTTGCTTAAACTAAACTCATTTACCATGCGGATCAATCTTTCAATTTCGTTGAATCAAAGAGTTTCAAGCTCAAGCTTCACTGTTAATCTTAGGAATGATCTTTTGAATTCATTGAATCAGTGAGATTCAAAATTTTCACAAGCTTGACTCATTTATCTTACACATCGATATCGGGAATTCGTTAAATCAAAGAGTTCCTGAATTCGCACAAGCTTTACTCATTTATATATGGCAAGCTGTAGACAATCATTTACTCCAAAAGATTAAGCCGTCAGAGTTGTAATTATTATTATTATTTTTTTAATTCATTTTGGTATTCAATAGTTATCTCACCTTTCATGTGGCCCCTCATGGGAGGTGTCATGATTCAAACATGGGATCTTTTGGCTCTGATACTATATTAACAAACCATTTACTTCAAAAATTTATGCTGTTACAAAGACATGTAATTTAAGTAATCGTTTAATGCAAACTCTCATTCATGTCACGAATCGATCTTTTGAATGCACTGAATCAATGAGTATGAAAGTTTGACTAATTTATCTCACGAATCAACATCGAGCAAGCCTCCCACGGAACCTGCTGCAAGCTAAGCTTGTGTAAGTTAGTTTATTACGACAGTAAGAGTCCGTTTGGGTTAGTTGAAATATTAAATGATTGTTTTAAAGTGATTAAATATTTAGCTGAGATATTAAATAATGTTCTAAACAAGTGTTTGACAAACAAGCTGATAAAAGTAAATGTTTGTATAAAATGACCAAAATGACAGCATGTAATTTTTTTCAACATCGTTAAAATTTTAGGGCATGGTGGACATTTTTGTTTTTTAACAATTAAAAGTGAAATATATGATTGTTTGAGATAACAATCTAATTTTTACAGCCTAATTTTTTATTTGATTTGCTAAAGTGCTGAAATTTTAAGTTAAAACTCAAAATAGTTCTATTTTATAAAATAATAATTTTTTCTCTCGAAACCCGCAATACATCACTTAATTTTTACGTTTCAGTTAATCCAACCGGGCTCTAATTATCAGACCTTCTCAATGCACCTACAAAATACCAAGGTTGCGAACGTGTGATTCGACAATTTGTGCTCAACATTCTCGGATTGTTGGATTTCATTAAAGTCTTAGATGGTAACAAATTATTTGAGATTATAATTGATTATTAGAAAAGTTGAGTTTGGTTGGCAAACTAACTTTTACAACTTTTTGAAAATGAAAATAACTTGAATCTGAAAAAAGTGAAAGTCACAAATTAATTAAAAGTGATTAATCAAAAGTCACAAATTAAAAAAACTGGAACCATCTTTTGTAGGAGTTCACAATTCCAATCACTCTTCTCCAGAATATTCTATAATTCGATGGCAATTTCAGACTTTAAAGAGCTTTTATGAAAATCTCTATAGAACTAGTTTTCCTTTTGTTCTTCTTGTCCTTCTCTGTATCCACAAACCAAACAGACCTTAGGTTGGGATATAGAATTCAAAGAGTATAACCTAACTTTTACCTGGCTAACACTTGATTTTGCAGCCAAACACAACAAAAAGGAAGACATTGAGGTCATTCCAAATTTCCAATGGACTATGTCAAACACGGCCATGGAGCGCCTTGAAAGGGCTACTAGATATAGAATCGTCATTGACATTGGAAACACATCAAAAGGTGCCTAACCTTGGGCTTCAACAGGGCCGGTCCGGGGGAAACAAAGTAAGCAACAGCTTAGGGCCTCTACCCCAAAGGATCTCCAATTCCAATTACAGATGTGACGAAAAATCAATTTTACATATAATTATATATAAATAGATCCAACAAAATCCGTGTCGGGGTCACTGCCCCTGAACCCCTATATAGTCTTAGGGCCCATATTTTAGAGTTCGCTTAGAACCCCCAAACTCAAGACTGGCATTGGGCTTTGAGAATTTGTAAAGACCAAAATGCTAATGAGTATTGAGATGTTAGTGTCCCAAGTCTTTTTATGTTTCTCTTCTCCGTTTTTAGGTTGGGGTGCTTTAACCAATATGAAGGATCAAATTAGTGGATAGTTCCAATTTTGGGGTAGACCTTTGGTTTGGTCATTGGTGTTTGTGAAGGGACGATCCAAAAGGACTGTATGTAGTATGGTCTCATAATGTGTGACTTTGTGAAGTACCCCTATTTTTAAACCTAAATCAGAGTTGTATTACTTTTGTTAATGTAGGATCTTGAAAGTGATCAACTTTGACTTATTTTATTTTTATTTTTTTCCTTCTTCAGCCGATTTCGGATGAGCTTCTAACTGACCTAATTAATCTCATGTCAAGCTCAAGTAACATTATCTTTTGTCCAAATTTAGGAGTATATTAGATTTTTGAGTCATATTTGAGCCAAGTTCAGTAAATCAATAAACTTTGGAATTTGTTCAAGCTTAACTCATTTATTTGACTAAATCGATGTCAGTGGATCCTCCAATGGAACCAGTTGCGCGCTTAGTAGGTTGTTTATTTACAACTCTGAAAGCCAACCCTTACTAGTATCCCTACAAAGTTAAGAGCATCTATAGTGATGCTTGTTTCGAGTCAATTTTAGTGTCAACATTAAGTAATGGTCAGAGGTATTCACGGACTGAACCGAACCGAATCAAAATGTCGTTTTTCTAATATTCACTCTTAACCTAAAACTGAACCGACCAAAAACTAATCAAACCAACTGATTCGGTCGATTTTAGAAACACGAAGAAAAAAAAACCGACGGATGAACACCCCTTTGGTGCCACAATGGGCTAGCCAAACAGTGCACTAAACATGTAAGTGGCTAAACTCCTTACCAACTACAGCCAGACATCTAGCGAATGTGCTGCCAACTCCAATAAACTTGGTTTTTGATCAGAGAAAATTAATAATATGTGATGTATCAAAACAAAACAAAGAATCTATGATGTCCGCAAACAACATGTGATTTGGCTAACCCATTGGAGAGCACCTTCTAGCTAATCAGTTAGCACGAAATTGTGTTATATGCAAGTCCAACGTGTACACTTAACACATTCAAACTAGTAGTGAATGACTGCAAAAGCTCCAAGGTTCCATAGTCCGTTTGAATAATGTGTTAGATTGACTAAAATCATGCTGCATAAATTTTTAGGAATTTTAGTCGAAACTCTTTTAAAATAGATTTTTTTTTAGTAGAGGAATCAAAGGAAGTGTGATTGATGGAGGAAGACATGGGAAAAGTGGTTTCATCAAATACAACATGTCTGGAAATATGGATTTTCTTAGTCAAGGGATCAAAACAAAAATAGCCTTTGTACTGAGAGGGATAACCAATGAAGACACATCTTGCACTTTTGGGTTGGAGCTTGTGAGAATTGTAATGTCTGAGATAAGGATAGCACAAACAACCAAAAGTTTTTAAAATTTGAGTAGAGAGGAGTAGAACCAAAAAGAACTTCATATGGTGTTTTGTATGAGAGTTGTTTACTAGGAAGCCTGTTGATAAGATAGGATGTTGTGGTAAAGGCAAAGGACCAGAGATTTAGGGGTAAAGAGGCCTTCAGCATTAATGTGAGTCCAGTTTCCACTAAGTGTCTATGTTTTCTCTCT
This sequence comes from Hydrangea macrophylla, assembly GCA_033977485.1. Classification (NCBI taxonomy): domain Eukaryota; kingdom Viridiplantae; phylum Streptophyta; class Magnoliopsida; order Cornales; family Hydrangeaceae; genus Hydrangea; species Hydrangea macrophylla. The sequence continues at coordinate 75,770,528 of CM066984.1, read as the reverse complement.
GCCACCCCATTTTGTTGGGGTGTTTTGGGACAACTTAGTTGGTGTTGAATGCCCTTGGAGCTAAGAAAATCATGAAATGGATTGCTATTAAATTCCCCTCCTCCATCAGTTCTCAAAATTTTAATAGAGGTGGTAAGAAGATTTTCCACATATGCTTGAAATTTACAAAACACAGAATGTACTTCAGACTTTAGTTTCAAAGGAAAAGTCCATGTAAACTTGCTAAAATCATCAGTAAAGGACACATAGTAATTGAAACCAGTGAGTGAAGTGATTGGGGCAGGACCCCACAAATCACTGTGAACAAGCTGTAAAGGTGCTGTGGAAACATGTGTGGAAAGAGAAAATGGTAATCTGGTCATTTTACCAAAGATACAAGATTCACATAAGTGTGAAGGAGTGCTATTTGAACAGGAAACTAAAGCAGGCTGAGAAGAAATAGCCTTTTGCAGAACTTTATTGGAGGGATGACCCATCCTATCATGCCACTGTTGGTTCAGAACTTTCTGACCAAGGTTGGCAGTCTGTTTTATTGACTTTATGGGGCTTGTAGAGTGAAAACTTGAAGTAGATTGACATGATACAGGTTGGAGATGATACAGGCCATTCTTGCTAGGTCCTTGATAGAGGATCTGGCCTGTAGATTTGTCTTGTATCTAAAAAAAGTTAGCTTCAAAGATGAATTTTCAATTAAGTTCTTGGCAAAGCTGATGAACAGAAAGTAGATTAGAAGCAATGGAAGGGACATGAAGGACATTTTGCAGATGTAAAATGGACTGTTTAGTAGGAAGAAAAGTGCTTCCAGTATGAGATATGGACAAACCTTCACCATTACCAATGGCAATGGTGTCATTCCCTTGATATTCAGATGCAAAGTTGAGGTTGGACAGATCTGCAGTGATATGGTTGGTGGCTCCAGAATCAGTGATCCACTGATCATTGTTTGAGAAGGAATTTGTTGCAGCAGCCATAGCTGTGAGTTGTGAAGGAGGATGTTTGCCTTGATAAGCATGGTCCATCCTGTGATAGCAATCAACGGCAGAATGACCAGGTTTGTTGCAGATCTGACAAGATATGAAAGGCCTAGGATTGTAAGGTCGTGGAGAAAAACCAGAAGAAAATCCAGATGATGAAGAAGGTGTATGTGGATTAAGGTTCTGAAAGTTTCGTCCTCCTGAGTGATTGTTTCTTCCACCCCTTCCAAATCTACCACGACCTCTTCCTCTGTTGCCTCGACCAAATGAGAAATTATTGTTGAATTTTAGCGATTGCTGATTAGTGGAAGCAGTCATAGCAGAAGCAAACTGAGTGTTGGAACTTTGTTTGAGAGAAGCTTCGAGAGATAGTTCTTTGGCTTTAAGGAGATTGTGAAGTTCTTCAAGATTTATAGGTTGAGCTCTTGTTCTGATTGATGTCTTGAATGCATTGAAATCAGACGGAAGGCCATTCAGAGTATGGATTAAAATGTCTTCATCTTCTATAACCACACCAACACCTAACAGATTATCTCTAATCTCTTTGATTCTTTGAACATAAGTATCAATCGAGTCGCTTCCTTTAGACACAGTGTGTAGATCGGACTTTAATTGTAGAATGTTAGATCTTGAAGAAGATGAGTACCTGCGCTCTAGAGCTAGCCAGATTTCTCGAGAGGTGCCATAGCCAATCACATATGAAATTGTTGATGAAGATAAGGTAGCATTCAGAAGAGTCATAAAGAGCTTGATCATTCGCAATCCATTGATGAAAATTTGGATTGATTTCTTGATCATTGACTCCATCTGTAGATTGTATATATTGATCTGGACAAGAAATTGTACCATCAACATATCCTATTAGATGATGTGCTCTTAGTATCGCAGAGATTTGGAATCTCCATGGAGCATAGTTCGTTGAATCTAGTCTGACAGAGATGAGATTACAGATATTTGACAAGAGAAAAATTGGAGATTGATGATGAATTGATTGAGAATTATTTGCAGATGCAGAGGTACTGGAGGTTGAAGATGAAGTGGTCGCCATGGATGTAGACAGAGGTCTCATTCACAGCTCTGATACCATGAAAGAACAGAGAGAACCAAGAAGAAACTCAGAGAAAACAAGAATTCATTTCTATTCAACTTGTCTTTACAATACATTCACACATCTATATATTGACAGCTCTAAGCTTAACAGAATTAGTTAGAGAAACTGCCTAACTAATTGTTGGGAATTGATCCTCTGAGATTGTAGATCCATGTGGTACAATGGACTCCAGCTCTTGGCCAATTACATTGCTATTAAGTATTAGGTCCAATCCGTTTTTTATTTTAATGAAAAGTCCATAAATTGTAAAAGTTATGTAAAATTTCACATAACTTTGTTAAAAATTGAATTAGTTATGTGAAATTTTATGTAATTATGTAAATTTTCACATAAAAAAACGTACGTAAAATTTTGCATTAACTTTTTTTTTAGGGAGAAATTTCCCATAAATTTTAAAACATAGGGATTTAATCCGATTAAATTTCACGTCATGGAGTTTTGACCAAAATTAGATCACCAGCCGGAGAAACAAGTTAATTTCCAATTACCGTAGGCCTGCACCAGGGGTCGGCCTGTTCGCCCTTATTTGTTCGCCCTAATTATGGATGATTGACTAGACACATTCAAGATGAGGTCCCATGGCGTATGTTGTTCGCAGATGATAGTGTCTTGGTTGATGAGACTAAAAGGGGGCTCAACACAAAACTAGAAGCTTGGAGAGAAGCACCGGAGACTAAGGGGCTAAAGTTAAGTAGGACGAAAACAGAATACATGGAATGTACTTTTAGCAACACTGGAAGTAGAGACAACGAAGCAGTGAAGATCAAAGATCAGGAGATCCCAATGAGGGAACACTTTCGCTATCTAGGTTCAATGATCAGTAGAGACGGAGAGATTGGTGATGACGTGACCCTAGAATTAAAGTGGGCTGACTTAAGTGGAGGAGTGCTTCTGGAGTATTATGTGACCGGCGAATACCAGCAAAATTGAAGGGAAAATTTTATAGGACGGCTATTAGGCCAGCTATGCTCTACGGGACAGAGTGTTGGGCAACTAAGAAACAACACATTAACAAAGTGAGTGTAGCGGAGATGAGGATGCTAAGATGGATGTGTGGTAAGACTAGGAAAGATAGAATTAGAAATCAGTACATCCAAGAGACTGTAGGAGTGACACATATTGAGGATAAGTTGAGGGAGAATAGACTTAGATGGTTCGGCCATGTGCAACGAAGACCTGTAGATGCACCTGTGCGAAAGAGTGATAAGATCGTAGTGCTTGGAATGGTTAGAGGGAGAGGCAGACCTAGACTGACTTGGGAATATGTAGTGCAACAAGCTATGAATATATATAATTTAAATGAGCATATAGCTCTTAATCGTGCAGAATAGAGAAAAAGGATTCATACAGCCGACCCCAATTGATTGGTACACAAGGCTTGGTTTTGTTTGGTTTGGTTTGGTTTGGAGTTTTGACCAAAATAAAAAATGGATTGTCCTTTAAACTTTATAAGTCAAAATGAGAGACTTTTTACTAAATTTCTAAATTTGTTATTATAGGCAGATAAGAAAGGGGGAAAAAAAGGGGGTTAAATACATTTTACACCCTTGTAGTTTCTCACATGTGTTAGTTTGGTCCCTGTAATTTCATAAATGTGTCAAATAAGTCCAATAAGTTATTTAATGATGAATAATTTTGTCACTGAAAGTAAAAAAAAAAAATTGTCACAAAAAGTGTTTGAGGAACTAAAATGACACACTTATAAAACTACAGGGATTAAAATGACACTTTCTAAACTACAGGGAGCAAATTGACACAAAAGCAAACTAGGAGGGTGTAAAATATAGTTAAGCCAAAAAAAAAAAGGAAAAGAAAAAAGAAAAAAAAAAAAAGGCACGCCATATTTAAAAGTCCTTAATTTCATTTTTTGATATCCCAAAGTTAGGAGTACTTTTTGGAAGTAAATATAAATATATTTTAACCCGATACTTTTCAAATTTATCATTTATTATGTAAAACAATTCTCACATTTTTCATTCTGATATGACACTAAACTTTTAAAATAACCATAACAATGGTAAGTAACGGAAAGTTAAAAATTTTCATCACAATTAAATAACCATCCTTAAATAGCTTGAATTATAAAATAAAAAATAAAGGTAATCTGTAAATTTGGGATGGATGTAGTATTAATTTATTAGACAATTGTCAATAAATCCCTTAGTCTTGTACTTTTATTGATAAAGGATAACTAATATTCTAATTTAATACTAGATCCCTAGAATTCTCGTTAACACAGCTAATGATGGTTAAAGATTTTTATATGACCTAAATACCCCTATACATATACTTTTGTAAGATATATACATATACATATATAATCTGCATTCAATAAATCATTTATTTTATGTTGACATTTATCACAAATAACTTCCATACATGGAAATAGAAAGGTGAATGAGAGGTTAAATGTGGTAGACCATTCTCCATAATCTGTGCCTTGATGATGCACATTGCTTGCAAAAAAGAAAAAACTTTCGCATGATTGTTGTATCATTTATGGAACATAATCAAAAAATGTGTTTTACAGCACCCTACCAAGAATTGACACATCATCATTTTTACAAATAAAGTAACCAAACATTGTAGGGGCATTTGCATTGGATTGAATTCACTTATTGATTTCGTCCTCTCCGTCCATCAAGTTCTGCCCTCACTTTCACTCCGATATTAGATCATAAAATTCTAGACTAAAACTCTTATGGCACCCTTGAAAATGCTTTTGGAGTTTTGTGTTTTTTGAGCTATGGTGACTGGGTGGATCATAGATCCAGACAAATCGACGACATGAAGCATCTGAGCAGCACCCTCGTTCAATGCCTCTGCCAAATTGTTCAAAGATGTATACATATAGATATATGTACACACATATATATACAGGGGGGCAGGTTAGTAGACTACTTGGTGGTGGGTGCAATGGCGATGATAGTGGCTAAGATTGGTGGTGGATGCGATGGTGGTTAATAGTGGTGGTCTCTCTCTCTCTCTCTCCCTGTTCCCATCTTCCATAACATGTTATGAGATTATTCACAAATCATGTTGTGTCTCTCTCTTTCATTTCCGTTTTTTCCAAAACATGTTGTGAAATTCACAAATCATGTTGTGACTCTTTGTCGCTTTCATTTTCTTTTTTCAGAATATGTTGTGAAATTCACAAATCATGTTGTGACTTTCTCTTCCATTTTCATTTTACAGAACATGTTGTGAAATTCACAAATTATGTTGTGACTTTACGTCGCTTACATTTTTGTTTTCCAAAACATGTTGTGAAATTCACAAATCATGTTGGGACTCTCTCTTCCATTTCCATTTTTCTAGAACATGTGAAACTCATAAATTATGTTGTGTCTTTCTATTCCATTCTCATTTTCCAGAACATATTGTGAAATTCACAAATCATTTTTCTAGAACATGTGAAATTCACAAATTATGTGGGACTCTCTCTTCCATTCCCATTTTTCTAGAACATGTTGGGAAATTCACAAATCATGTGATTCTCTCTCTCTCTCTCTCTCTCTCTCTCTCTCTCTCTCTCTCTCTCTCTCTCTCTCTCTCTCATTTTCATTTTCCAGAACATGTTGTGAAATTCACAAAAACATGTTGGAACTCTCTCTTCCATTCCCATTTTTCCACAACATGTGCCTTTTCAATTCAGAATGTGTTCCACAAATCATGTTGTTAGACATGATTGTGGTTGAAAATAGTTGTCATTATGAGTAATAATGACTTTCAAATTTTGATCTCTATAATTTTTTATTCTCTTAATTTTTGGGGAGAAATTTTGGTTGAAAACATTAATGGAGGAGGTTACCATTTTTATGAATACCAAACTTGATGAGGAAGGGGTATTATAGTCCCTGAAATTTTTCAGGAACTTAATTATAAACTTGTTTTAACTCAAGAATCTAAAGCTATTTAATTGCAGTATCTAGGGATTTATCACTAAATCACACTTAATTTATTTAGTTGCTACTTGCTAGTTCTTATATATGATAATATATAATTTTGAATTGCGAACGTACAACACGGTGGTTATAGGTTAACATCGCGTACAGCAGTTTTTAGTGACAAAAAAAATATTTTTAGCGGTGAAATATTTCGTTGCTAAAAACTCTAACTTTTAGCGATAAAAATTTTTATCGGTAAAAATATTTTTTTCATCACCAAAACGACATCATGCTATAAATTAGCATTCCCCAATATATTTAGACTTACACATGAAAGAAGAGTCGCAACAACTTTCCATTATGACATTATACTGATCCAACTTGCAGAACCACCATTGGCACCATATTATCAAATAATATTCCTTTCATTTTACATCAGCCATCTTCTGCACATTGTGGACCCCGATACAAGAATAATACTAGTAGAAATTGAAGTTTTTCAATTATTTTCACAATCTAAATGCGTCCAAAATTCCCCGATTTTCTCGCAGAAAAAACAATCCCGTGCTTTGAAAAATCAATCGGATCTATCATTTAAGATTAATATAATAAGACTTCAATAAAGTTATTTCAGTACATTTCGTTAAATTCCTCTCACATAGATGCACTGATGCACAATTTCTAAAAAAAAATTTATTTAAAAAAAATGCAATCTTAAAAAAAAAAAAAAAAATTTAAAAAACTGTGAAAAGAATCTATATACTGAAGCAACATTACTGAAGTCTTGTCCAATATGATATGATGCATCAAGGGCTGGTCCAACATTTTAACTTGACGAGCCGCCGAACTCCTCGAGAAAATCCTTTAACCAACGGATCAAGAAGCCTACTAAAAGTCAAGCGGTCCTGTCTTGGAAGAACCAGAACAAGAGCCAGAAGTGCCATATGAAGTCCCACTTGAACCATCTACAGGGTAGACATTCCAACACCGATGACCTCCTCAGACTCCTCTTCTGCAGCTTTATCGAGTATGTTGTTGCTTCTAGAATCACAAGAACCTGTTTGACAAGTTCGATTCAATTAGATTTAGCTATCTCGTAAAATATGAGAAAACGAAACAAGGTCTATCAATACTATCTACAAATCACAGAATCCTTATATGCTTAGTAAAATTTTGGTGTGAGAAAAAAAAAATAGCGCATAGCGGGATTGTTGCAACAAGCAAGGTAAGTAAGGGCCGGTTTGGATTGATTATGACCTTTGTGTTTTAGGCAGAGGCTGAAGCCTTAATCACAAGGGCACGGAGATAATTAAGAAAAAATAATTAAAATTCTCCCAACTTACTTCCCGCAACCACGTTTGAATTGAAGCACCTATGACAAGCTTCAGTCAAAATGTGCTTTTGGGACTTGTAACAAATATTGTGGTTGGGCCATACGGGCACCCACATTATATTAGACTGGGTCCAGAGAGGGCTGGCTTGGACGCCAAATAATAGGCTTTTGGAGTCTTAAGCCTTATAGGTTTTTATGTACCTATATATACATATATATCACATGGAAAACCTAAGGATATTTTATATATTCACAACAGCCTCTCTCTCTCTCTAACTCACGTTAGTCTCTCTCTCTCTATCCCTACGGTTCATCTCTCTCTTGGCCATCACCAAAGGAGCCATGAGATTTAGCACGTGATACGTACGAGAACCGCTCTAGTAGTGATCTTCACGACCTACGCGAAGCATAAGAGAGTACACGGAGGCAACATGGAGCAGTAGTTCGTGAGTGAAGACGACGGGCTTGTAACAACACCGTTCGGCGATCCGTCGGGTTATTCTTCTAAGTAAGTGACCTAAACCCGTCTCGTATGCTTGCGTGCATGTATATCTACATTGGTATCAGAGCCATTATATTGTTGATTCGCCCGTTTTTTTTGCCCAAAACGAATCTTCCATTAAAGCTCTTGAAGCTTTTACCAAAAACTTGATAAAATCGATTTTCAAATGGGTCTAATACAAAGCTCCAATAGGGGAACAAATTTTTTATATGGTTGTGTCTCATATGGTCCCTAGAGTCCCACCATGAAGTTTTATGGATTGATTATCTCCGTAGAGGGAGAAAACCAAAACCCTATTTTTTTTTGTCTATAAAATCAATAAATTTTCTAAAACTTTGTGCTATTTTTTGGACTATTTTTTATATTTACGAATATGATTATGAACATATATTGAAAGTATGTTGCATAAGCTTTTCAACGATATAAAACATGCAATTCTTTGGACTGAAATTGAACTGCGATAAACTTAGCACGGTGAGTGGGTGTTCCGCAAGACCCACTGTTACGTTTTTTTTTGCTGAAGAAGAAAAGCATTCAGTCTTATGTAGCCTAGGACTCATCACGTGTGCCACGCAGCCTATGAGGCTTGTTAGGTTAACAGTTTTTGACTTGGAATTCATAAGCCTATGAGGCTTGTTTGGTTAATTGTCATGTGTGCCACCAGTGTTCTAAAAATCGGCCTAGGCGGCGTCTAGGCCCTAGGCGGTGCCCGGCCGCCGAGATTTTCCCTAGGCGTTTGTGAAAATCGGCCAGTGGATTAGTCGGCCTCTAGGCGGAGCCTAGGCGATGCTAAGCGGGCTAGGGTGAGAATGCTAGAAAGTCTTATTTTGGTCTGTCTCTTTGGAAAAAAGACCCTAACATTTGTATATATATATACACTGAAGGTTTAAGTTAATTATGGAGAGATCCCTAATAGTTTTTTAAATATTAAAACCTTCTAATAATCTTTACTTATTTCCAAAAAAACACCACATAACCTTTATATATATATATATTATTTGAACCACAAATCTATAATTATTTTTAATTAACACCACATAACTCGTATACATATATATATATAATATAATTAATTTTATTTATAAAAAAATCCGCCTAGGCATCCGCCTAGGCCCCTAGGCGCTAGGCCCCCCTCTGCCGCCCGACTAGCGCCTAGCGATTTTTAGAACATTGTGTGCCACGCAGCCTATGAGGCTTGATGATGGTAAGTATTATTATTTTTTAAATAGCCAAACAAAACCTTGATTGGTAGTTGGGTGGACATGGATTTCTGTAGACCATATTTGTCAAGTACTATAGATTTTCAAAAAATCAAGTTTTTTTTTATTAATATATAGTGTCTAGTACACTGTAAGGGACTCTGTATTTTTGGTATTTTAGAGAATATAATTTATGCTTTTGGACATTTATTTAATTGCTTAAAATAGTCATAATATATTATTAATTTTTGTAATTAATATGGGACATAAGGGACACTGTTTTGACACCATGTAAAATTTTGTGAGACCCATAGATAATTTTTGGTAAATTATCTGAATCATATTAATATTTTAGAGCATATAATTGTGTGTTTTTGTACACGTATTAAATTGCTTAAAATATTTTTATTGATTATTAGTTCAAGGAATTAACACAATGTGTTTAGAACACTAGTGGTAGCTTGAGAAATTATTTTAGTATATTTTCTCGCTCTTTGGGACATATTTTAAAGCACATATATTGTGTTGAGTATGCAATATAAATTGCTTAAAATATAACCAATTAAAGTTGTTAATTCTTGAATTAAATGTCTAGTGTGTTTTGTACACTAATTGGAGACTTGAGAAAATTTTATGAATTATCTCATTTTTGTTTTGGTATTTTAGAGCATAAAATTTATGCATATGGGCATTTATTTAATTGCTTAAAATAGCCAAAATAGATTATTAATTTTGAAATTAATATGGGGTGTTTGGAACACCATATTAGACCACTGAAAATCTTTAGAGAACAAATTTCTTGAAATTTTGTATTTTTGGGGGATTTTTGTTTGTTGATCATAGTTAATTTCGTTTAACTAGATCAATTTATTATGTTAAATTGATTCAAAATATTTTTGGGCATTGGTGAAATTCCGAAAATTTTTATTTATAATGAAAATTCAGTTTTGCAATTAATTAAATTTTCCATAAGGTTTTAAATTAATTGCTAATTTAAAGGGCCCTTAATAAATTGGTTTTAAATTATGTTTTAAGACCTAAAAATTAGGTTAAAATTAATGAAAAATCCAGGATTTTTTCATTGATTTTACTTAGCTTATGGGAGCTATTCGGGCTGTGCAATAATCATTTTATTGTACATTTTATTATTATAGAGGCTTATTGCATTGTTGGTCACGTTTAATTACTGCTGTTTATGATCGATTGACCCTATGACCTCTAATTCCTCCTCCTTAAGCGGAGTGACGGATGAGTCCATTCATTTAAAAAAAAAAAAATCACATGAGTGCTTGATGTGTGTGATTAATACAATTTAATATGGCTTAAATGAATGGACAATTAATTGACAATTTATGGAGCTTGTGTCATCACGATGTATGTTTAAGGCTGTCCTTGTATATGTTTATGAACAAAGCATCCCTATTTTTTATGGGCTATAAATGTAATGTGAGGACGAGAGTTTTATATTGGAAAAGCCTACTTGTAAAGGGATGGTTTTCTTTGTTCATACATCATACGCTTGAATTACCTTAACATGAGCTCTAAGTTGTCAATTCGGACCCACGTGGGGTTCCATGCGCACTTTTGTTGTATGGCGCACTTTATATCTTGTGGATGATCTTAGATAGGTAATTGTACCATCTAATTGATGTTTGTTTAGAAAAATCAATTGTAAAAGGTTTTTCTTGATTTACAAAATTATGATTTGATTAATGAGAAATAGCGAATTTTTTTGTCTTAAATTGTAGAAAGGGAAAAACTCATTTGTAATTGGATTTCAAAATAGCGATAGGGAACGTTTTCCTCATCACCATACAGTGTACTACCTGAGAATCTTGAGTGCCTAGTGGTGCACTCGCACTATCTGGTACACTCCCACTAGCGTCTAGCGGTGTACGCCCACTCGGCTGGAGACTAGTACCATTTTATAGCGATTACTGGATGTGGAATCTCAATCTCCCCACCCTCGCTTAAAGATGGTATGTTGTATTCAACATCCTCCAACTCATGGAGGTCAAGATTTCTCTTAGTAATACAAATCTGGGGAAGTCATCCTCAATATCATGTGGCACCATTTCTGTCATTCCTATACCCGTTTGTTCATTATACGAAACATAGGCTGTCGAGCTATTAGAATACCTTTTAAAGGTATGCTTTCTAGCTCTCGAGCGTAGTTTCTCGCACTTATGCAAGGTATAGTGAACATAACCTCTTGAGCTCCATGGGCGCAAATGCTCCAAAAAATTTGCTATAAATACATGTAATTGGATTTTAAAACAAACCTTATGAAATGTGCGAATAATAATGTCAATCCCTTGCGCATGTTCTCAAATATTATTCTTCAAATTTTTTGAATTCACAAAAAACAAATGTTTTCCAAACCACACTTTGTCTATCTTTATAAAAGTAACAAGTTTAAAATGAACTAAATTTTGTAATATGGCACTGCAAAGTAACACACCGATAGAATGAGTAAGAGCTTATGGGCTTTAGGCTTATTCTATGGTCCAACCCATTAAACCGAATAATGGGCCTCCGGCCCAATATCATTATAACCTTAATAGCCTATAATACTTGGCCTGAGAAGGATCATAGCACGCGATTTGTGATAAGTAGCATGCACCATGATTTTGTTGGGAAGTATATATACTATCCAATAGCCAAAGTATTATGAGATCAGGTCAAATTTGTTTTCGATGGCACATTCACTACTAGATTAAACATCTAGTTATGAAGTTCGGGAAAGTAAAGGAAACGTTCCAAGTACACGATGACTGGACATCTAAGGTCGATGACAGGTATGATTCGTGATTTCATAACACTCGGAACATCTTTACTTGCGAACTGCGGTTTCAGGCTATGATTAGTTCTTTGCCTGATTCGCGGGTCCATAGAAAACAAATCATGATCCACAACGAAAATGTTAAATTTTTGGTTTTGACATTTTCTGACATGTTGAGCTGAATACGGAGCGCCAAAAGGTGAGGCGAACCGTATAGCTACACTCTTGACCATTACTTCCATAAGTGAAAGTAGGCGCAAGGCCAGTGGGCCTAAACGCAATGGTAAGGGTAAACCCGCCTAGAGGCAGGGTAGGGCCAGCAAGTTTGCGCCCAAGGCTAACAAGGTGGAAGAGCGCAATTGAGGGCATTCTCCAGTTCGGTATTAATAGGATGGATACTTTTTGGTGGTAGTGTTACTAGGACATGGTTATCTAGGGATAACTACTTAAGAGTTGTTTTATATAATTCTGGTTTCCTATGTTAGTCATTTATTCTAAGACATAGCATGCTAGACTTGAACGCATAGGATTGATAGAATGACTTGATTAGCTCGAGAAGCCCTTTTTGGGCCCACTCGCTAAGGTTGACCTACCTATGTGTGAGTCTTGCTTAGTTGGCAAAGCATGCCGAAAGCCTTTTAGAGAGGCTATTAGAGCTACTCAAACATTAGATCTAGTTCACTCAAATATCTGTGGACTTATGGTTGTAAAGGCACGTCATGGCGCCTCTTATTTTCTCACTTTTATAGATGATTTTACGCGATGGGAGGATCGCGAGTACTTATCTAATCAGTTCTGGGAATTGTGTGAGAAAAAAGGGGATACACAGACAACTTTCTATTCCGGAACTCCGCAACAATATGATGTTGCAGAAAGAAGGAATAAGACATTCCTAGATATGGCTAGGACTATGATGGCGCAAGTCAACCTCCCAGTATTGTTTTGAGAGGATGTACTCTTGATTGCTGCCTACATAGTAGAATGCCTCTCCTCAGTCAGTTCCTTCTACCCCCTTATGAGCTGTGGAAAGGCGGAAAGCTCATTTTGGAGCATTTGCGCCCGTGGAGCTCAAGAGGTTATGTTCACTATACCTTGCATAAGTGCGAGAAACTACGCTCGAGAGCTAGAAAGCATACCTTCAAAAGGTATTCTAATAGCTCGACAGCCTATGTTTCGTATAATGAATAAACGGGTATAGGAATGACAGAAATGGTGCCACATGATATTGAGGATGACTTCCCCAGATTTGTATTACTAAGAGAAATCTTGACCTCCATGAGTTGGAGGATGTTGAAGACAACATACCATCTTTAAGCGAGGGTGGGGAGATTGAGATTCCACATCCAGTAATCGCTGTAAAATGGTACTAGTCTCCAGCCGAGTGGGAGTACACCGCTAGACGCTAGTGGGAGTGTACCATATAGTGGGAGTGCACCACTAGGCACTCAAGATTCTCAGGTAGTACACTGTATGGTGATGAGGAAAACGTTCCCTATCGCTATTTCGAAATTGAGGAAGACATTTTCATATGTGTGCAAATGTGTGCACAAGTGGATGAGGATGAGACTGCTTCTTTTGTTGTAGCGATTTTCTTCGTCTGCTGAAGTTGAGTGGATAGTTGCCATACCAGATGAGATGCGCTCTATGGACGCGAATAAGGTCTGGGAGTTAGTTGACATTCTGCTTGTGCGTAGGACTATTGGAGACAAGTGTGTTTTCAAAAATCTAACACTACAACAAAAATGGGCTTTAGCGACGAAATATGGCGACAAAATTTAAATTTCGTCGCCAAAAGTATAGTTTTAGCGACAAAATTAAATTTCGTCGCCCAAGAGGCTGAAAAAAACATAAATTTGGCGACGAAATTCTATTTCGTCGCCAAAAGTGATGTCTATGGCGACGAAATATTAATTCGTCGCCTAAAGTGAGTTCTAATGTGATGTCTATGGCGACAAAATAATATTTCGTCGCCAAAAGTGATGCCTATGGCGACGAAATATTAATTCGTCGCCAAAAATGAGTTCTAATGTGATGTCTATGGCGACGAAATATTATTTCGTCGCCAAAAGTGATGCCTATGGCGACGAAATATTAATTCGTCACCAAAAGTAATTTCTAATGTGATGTCTATAGCGACGAAATAATATTTTGTCGCCATAAGTGATGCCTATGGCGACGAAATATTAATTTGTCGCCAAAAGTGAGTTCTAATGTGATGTCTATGGCGACGAAATAGTAATTCGTCGCCAAAAATGAGTTCTAATGTGATGTCTATGGCGACGAAATATTATTTCGTCGCCAAAAGTGATGCCTATGGCGACGAAATAGTAATTCGTCGCCAAAAGTGAGTTCTAATGTGATGTCTATGGCGACGAAATATTATTTCGTCGCCAAAAGTTATGCCTATAGCGACGAAATATTAATTCGTCGCCAAAAGTGAGTTATAATGTAATGTCTATGGCGACGAAATATTATTTTCGTCGCCATAGTGATGCCTATGGCGACGAAATATTAATTCGTCGCCAAAAGTGATACCTATGGCGACAAAATATTAATTCGTCGCCTAAAGTGAGTTGTAATGTGATGTCTATGGCGACGAAATATTATTTCGTCGCCAAAAGTGATGTCTATGGCGACAAAATATTATTTCGTCGCCTAAAGTTAGTTCAAAGTGATGTCTATGGCGATGAAAAATTATTTCGTCGCCTAAAGTGATTACTATTTTTTTTTCAATTTAATCTAATAAGCTAGTAATTTGACTTTATTTTAATGCATTTAAAATTCAAAAGGGATATTAATGGATTTAAGACTCAGCTATATTTCAATTTTTTATTTATTTTGGAGTGTGTCGAGTTGGGGTGAGCATACTTTGAGTCAACCCGAACAAAACTTATTTCAGTTCAAAACTAAACTGCATTAATTAGTTTGGTTTGGTTTTCGTTAGGGGAAATAGGTTCGGTTCGAAATTGAATATCCGAACTTTTAGGAGCTATATAAAAACATGTTGAGGAATTAGAGTTCATATCAAAAACCAAACTCGCATCTCATCTCTCAGACAGTCAGAGATGACTCAGTCTCTCAGACCCCCCTAAAGTCCTGAACGGCTAAACCCTCAAGGGCATTTACTCACCCAAACCTCACTCCTTCCTCCTCTTGGCGACGGTGACGGCGACGGCGTGGCTTAGTCTCGGCGCGACTTCTTTTCTATAAAGAGAAAAGAAAGGGTACCAAATATATTAAACTAAAACCCATATTTACAATAATGCCAACATAGTTTTGCTATGAAAAATACAAACGTAAATGTACTAAATTGTCAAAAGAGCAAAACCAAGAAATTGCCAAACCAACAAAAAAACCCACCCCACGTTTTTAAGAATTGTATACGTGTCAGAAATTGAATAGGGAAGGCCAATTATGAATTATCTATTACTGTAGAATCCTCTCTCTCTCTCTCTCTCTCTCTCTCTCTCTCTCTCTCTCTCTCTCTTCCTTTTTGACAGTTCCCATGACAGAAATTGTGAAGCGATGAACTTAATGAAAAATATGATAGAGATCACGAAAAAAAACTTTAATTCTCAATTTATATGCATCTGGTATGTCTAATTTCTTTTCTTTTTTTTCTTTTTTTGATAGATATATGTTTAATTTCTAAGTAGTACTTAAATGCCTCACTTTAATTTGGTTTACACAATTATACGACGAGTTGCACAGGCAACGTGTGTGCCTGACTGCTAGTGTGTATATATAGAAAATAATGCATGAAATAGCAATTAATTGAAGGGGTATTTCAAATTAAGGTCTAGTGTCAATTGAAAATCCTTCACTCTAGTATCAATTGATTTGAGGTATAGTATATATAGATTGAATTAGTTAATTAAGGTCCTTGGTTTCTAAATTGTTTTGAATAGATACCAATATGTTTCAATTTATGACTATCGCTTTCAATTAATATTCCATAAGGACGAGTCTAATGTAAGAATCACATATATTAAGTGATGAAATTTATAATATAGGATCTAATTGTACTATGTACCACCTATTGGATAGTGATAGGTTAATAATCAAATGCTTTGTCGATTGTACCACGTATTGTGATAGTGATTGGTCGTACCACATATATAACTGGCAATGCAATTGAATAGTACTAATTGAATTAATTTTTGACTATAGTAGCATTTGAATTAGTTAATTAAGGTCCTTAATTATTTTTTTAAAATCAATTTTAATAGATGTCAATATGTTTCAATTTATGACCATCGCTTGAAAATTTTCAAATGTTAATTGCAGTTGTACCACATGGTATAACTGACAAAGCATTTGAGAATTAATATAGGATTCAAAATTGATCCCAAGATTAGCATTTAAAATTTACAATGCACATAATTGTAACAATTTAATTATTTATTTTTTGGGTTAATTACATTTTACCCTTTTGTGGTTAGGCCCAATTTCACTTTACCCCCTGTGTTTTAAAAGTGGACACTTAAACCCCTTTTTGGATTTCGGACTAAAGTGAAATTAGTAAGTTTTCTCTCAAAATAGCCTCACATGGGAGAATTTAAGTGTAAAAAATTAACCCTACATATGTAGTTAATCTCAAAATTAGCCCCACAAAGAGGTTAAGTGTTAAGTGCCTCCCAAACTACAGGAGGGTTAAGTGCTTCCCAAATTTCTATCTCAAAAGTGCTTCCCAAATGAGGTGGCAGTAGGGTCAGGTAAATACCTTCCAATCAAAATTTAACTGGTCCCATTGTATTAGACTTGACCCCATTACCACATCATTTGAGAAACAATTTTGGAATAGAAATTTGGGAAGCATAGCAGTACTCTAACTGGATTATCAAACACACCCTTACACTTACCAAACTAAGCCCCAGTTTGTATGAGCCACACATATACCCAAACAACCTCTTATTTGCCCAAAATTTCCCACCCTATCACTTTTCCCAAAAGCGATTTCATTTCCCCCCAAAACAAACTCCAAGCTTCTGTCTCTCTCTCTCTCTCTCTCTCTCTCTCTCTCTCTCTCTCTCTCTCTCTCTCTCTCTCTCTCTCTCTCTCTCACACACACACACACACACACACACACACACACACACACACACACAAACCCAACCCACTCCACCTCCCCACCCCCCTCCGCTATCTCTCTTCTCTCTTACTCTTGAGCAACACTCCACACCGGCGACGCCCATCACTACCAGTCAACGCCGGTGATGCCCACCACCACTCCAAGCCGGCGAGACCCACCACCATCCACCACTTGCTCTGCTATCTCGCTGCCTCTCTAGGTCTCTCTATCTCTCAATCTCTCTATTTCAAGCCAATCTCAAATGTATGTATATATGGTCTGGATTGTTTTAGTTTTGTGGCCGGTTGAAACTTTGATGATTTTAGTTTCTTCCCTTTTCTATATCAACTGAACTTTGATTATTTGATGATTTTAGTTTCTTCCCTTTTCTATATCAAATCGTCTAGGCAGTGGTACAATGTGTGTACATTAAATGGTCCAAGGAAAGTGTTTTAATTCTTTATATGTTGATGACGTCCTTTTCACTGGGAATGAGATGAGTTCCATTGTCGCCATTTGAGAGTGGTTGTCCTCTCAGTTTGAGATTGAGGACATGGGTGATTCCAACTATGTGTTGGAAGTTTAGACTGTGAGATATTGTTCTCAGAAGCTCTGCTGTTTGTCTCGAGGGACTTACAAGATGTAGGTTCTTGAACGTTTTCACATGAAAAACTGAAAACCCATAGACATCCCATTTTTGGGGGACTTACCTTGACCTTAGATCAATGTCTTAAGAATAATGAGAAGAGGAAACAAATGTCTAGTTTGCTATATGCGTCCGCAATAGAGAATCTGAAGTATGCTAATGTGTGTACTCAGTCAGATGTCTACTATGCGGTTGGTTTAATTAGTCGTTGTCGTAGCAACCCTGGTCCTACCACTAGAGAGTAGTGAAGAGTATCTTGCGATTTGTTCACAGGACTGCGGACCTTGCCTTATGCTGTCCGCAATGGAAGCATAATATGTGGTGTGCTCTACAACGGTTTGAGGAGCTGTTTTGGTTGAAGAGTTTTTGCAGTGGCTAGGCTCTTCACCTCATAGTAATGAGGTTGTGCTCATCGAAGGTGATAGCACGTAAGCCTGAGCATATGCAAAAGATTTCAAAAACCATTCTAGCACGTGTCACATTTGAGATGTGGTTTGCGCAAAGGGAAGTTGTCTTAATGCACATCTCCATTGGGAGATTTGATGTGCTTAGACATTTTATTATGGAATTGACATTATTATTCAAGTTTTTATAAACTAGTTGGTTTCCATATATATATTTGTTATAAGTGGAATGAATGCACATTTCTTATATGTCACGGGGCTTGAATCGACCTGCTCACACGAGTGATTCACCTTGGCGCCGAGATAGCGAAGTAGGACATGCGTGTCTACGGCGCTTAGATGGCGAGCAAGATGAGACATTTGTGTTCATGGCGCTTAGATAGCTAGCTAGGACATGTGTGTCCATAGCGCTTAGAAAGCGAGCTTGAACACTTATATCTACGCAGTATAAGAACATCGAGTTAGATATAAACCCTATTATTTCTATATGTCGCCTTAGATGGATCTAAGATGAGACCTTATACTTGGTCA
Source organism: Hydrangea macrophylla (assembly GCA_033977485.1). Taxonomy (NCBI): domain Eukaryota; kingdom Viridiplantae; phylum Streptophyta; class Magnoliopsida; order Cornales; family Hydrangeaceae; genus Hydrangea; species Hydrangea macrophylla. The sequence goes on along the minus strand of CM066984.1, from coordinate 75,752,088 downwards.
AACATAGAGATATCCCATGACTCTATGTAGCCTGTTTACAGCCGAATGTGAGTTTTCAGACGAGCGCTAAGAGGAGCGACTGTGTTGGGAGATTTAGGGTAGACGTTTTGTGTAACGTCTAGACTAAGATTCATATGTCGTTACTTGTTTTTCCAAACACAAAGTGACATGCCCATTTTTATGGAAGAACGCCATAGCATACATTTCATACTGTATGTGCTTTAGCGATCGATTGTGGAGCAGTGAATGGATTCCTCATCATTGTTGTGTGAGTCATGTAGCATATCCAAGACATTGGTTATCCTACAAACTGGTTGCCTTCACGACTTGAGACTATGTCATGAAGAGGACGCTTGATGACAGCTACTTTAGCATGCTATCCTAGGACGACGAGATAATTCCGTTCTATGGGGCGTGTTTGGGCAAACGGTTTAGTTAGTCGGATTGAAATGTGAGCTCAGGGAAGACCATTCAATAACACACCATGTTTTTGTGACTCATTAGCAGGCCTACGACAATCGTATTTTGTTACTGATATGTCATGAGTACATTACATTAAGGTGGTGCAGCACTTCTTTTCACCAAGGGATTGAGAATGCTGTGTCCGGTGTGGTTGAATCGTCTAAGGCATACACGAGAAGCTTCTGAGTGATGTGTCTTGCTGGTTATGGTGATGATTTGGCATTACACTCCTGTCGCTGTACTTTCTTTTCGTAAGGTCGCACGTTCTATTTCCCTGTATGAAGAGTTGAGAAGTTCCGTTGTGTTGAGAGATTGGTTTTTAGTACCAACCCTATGTGGGTGAGTGGGAGATGTAACAAATATTGTGGTTGGGCCATACGGGCACCCACATTATATTGGACTGGGTCCAGAGAGGGCTGGCTTGGACGCCAAATAATGGGCTTTTGGAGTCTTAAGCCTTATAGGTTTTTATGTGCCTATATATACATATATATCACATGGAAAACCTAAGGATATTTCATATATTCACAGTAGCCTCTCTCTCTCTCTAACTCACGTTAGTCTCTCTCTCTCTCTCTCTCTCTCTCTCTCTCTCTCTCTCTCTCTATCCCTACGGTTCATCTCTCTCTTGGCCATCACCAAAGGAGCCATGAGATTTAGCACGTGATACGTACGAGGACCGCTCTAGTAGTGATCTTCATGACCTACGCGAAGCATAAGAGAGTACACGGAGGCAACATGGAGCAGTAGTTCGTGAGTGAAGACGCCGGGCTTGTAACAACACCGTTCGGCGATCCGTCGGGTTATTCCGCTAAGTAAGTGATCTAAACCCGTCTCGTATGCTTGCGTGCATATTATCTACAGGACTCAAAACTCTTGCTTCCTAAAATTAATCGCAATGGACTAATATATGTTTCCCGTTCACTGAAACCATCAGTGGCATTTTATTCTATTCTTCTTGAATCCCCGTCCCAAACAAGGATGAGAAAAAAGTTATGGAGTAGAAAGGCGTTTTGGGTCCCTAAAAGCACGATTTGGCCAAACTGTGTGTTTGGGAAGTAATTTGAAATGAGCCCAAAGGAATAATTTCTTTTAAGTGAAAAAATAAAAAACACATCATTACTTGTCGGGAGAAACTGTCCAAATATTAGGAGCAACTCACCAAAAAGTGTCGGGAGCAACTCACCAAACGATATCGAGTTTTTTCCGACATTGTTTGGTGAGTTGCTCCCGACACTGTTTGGTCAAGTTTTGAAGTGTTTTTAATTTTTTCACTTAAAATAGATATCCTTCTAAAATCAAAAAGTAATTCACTGACTCTTAATTATCTAACAAAAAGATGACTGAAATTTAATTTTCCCTTTTTCCTATTTAGCTATTACATCTAATAGACTACTACTTGAGAATGAACGCCTTCTGAAACTGGAGCCTGAGACCATCTCCAAGAGCAATAGACAATTTGACTTGGTAAATCACTAATTTGCCTAGTTGAGCATTAAAATGTCTAGTCAAACTTTAATCATGCTAGTTAAAATGACTATTCAGCCTTTATTCTGTTAGAATTTATTAAATTTTATTCATTCCAACCATAAAAATCCTCAAGAAACATTTTTGCGTAGTCCATAAGTTTTATGGATTTTGCCCATCAATTTCTTCATTAGGCATTTTGCCTAGTCAAATGGGTAGTCCCTTGGAGGTGAATTCTAGGGATTCACTAGGTATTTTGGTGAACTTCAAAGATGAGGGCTCTCTATAAAATTTTATGAGAAAATTTCGTTAGCCCAAAATAGAATCCTTAGAGGGGGTGAATAAGGTTTTAGTGAAAAATAAATCTTTTTAAAATTTAATTGCAAATTAAATACAATCACAAACAATAATGTAAAGAGAGAGGGGAAGAGACACTTGCAAACCAAGTTTTTAAGTGGTTCGGCAATCAGCACATCGCGGCCTATGTCCAACCCTCAAGAACACCTCTTGAGAATTCATTTATCAACCTACTTACGGGTGTAGATCAAACCGCTTTGTTACACTTCACGGGTGTGCACCAAGCCATTATAAGAGCATTCAATCTCTTCCAAAGAAGAACACATCTTCTTTGTAATCAAGGGTTACTAACTCTCACTCTTTACAAATGATTTGAATACAAATGATAACTCTCTCGAAGAGTAGATGATATAATTAAAAGTTCACTATAATTTGCTCTCTCAAAGATATACAAATGAAGGACTAGAACAAATTGATTGACTCACACAACTAGGGACCAAATGTGATTGATTAAAGATCAACAAGTTGTGTGATTCAAATGATGTTTTCCAATTGATTGATCAATCTTAAATGGTTTGGAAAAACATGCATTTATAGGTCTTCAAAGATTATAGTCGTCAGTGGCAAAATGGTAAATAAATGGCCTTTCAAAAATTAGCCGTTACTACTGTTCTGCGCAGAATCTAGTCGATTGGGGTCGTGATCCAGTCGACTGCATTTCAAACTTAATGAAATACACCATAAATCCAGTTGATTGAGGGAAGGGTCCGGTCGATTGAAAACTAAAAGCAGAAACAAGGTTTTCAAATCACAATCCAGTGGAGTGGTTTCACTAAAGATCGACTGAACTTTGAAGCGTCCAGTCGACTGGATCGTTGGCTCCCCTCTTCAATGCTGGGATTGGGACTTATAGTCCATTGAGGTACTACAGACTTGGCAAGCTCGGTTTGCATGTGGGTGTGGTTGGTCTTGGAGGTCTAGGCCATTTGGCCGTGAAGATGGCTAAGGCTTTTGGTACTAATGTGACAGTAATTAGTACATCCCCTAACTAGAAGAAGTAAGTCGTGCCAATTCATTTTTGGTTAGCCATGACCAATGTTTTCAAACCGGACCGTTCATCGAACTGGAAAAATGATCGGGTTACAGGTTAAAGGTTCAACTGTCGGGTGAACTGGAATTCAATCGTGATGTCATAATTATATAATAAATATATTTATTTCTAAATTTTAATTAAATTATTAGTTTAAGAAATATAATTGAAATATTAATTCATTCATACTAATGAATTCCATAAAAAGAGTATTTTATTTAAAAAAAATTTATCAATTAATTCCTTTTCACACTCTACTCCACCGATTTCTCCTTGCCGTTTGAATTGATTAATTATTGACATGCATACATTAATACAATTGTTTATATATATATGAGTAATGCTAGGTGTACACACTTTTGTACACATTTTTTGACACACTGTGCTTTAAATGTGTGTACCTTATGCTGTTTGAATTTTTCACACTTTTTTCTGTGCACCACTTACACAGCATAGGGTACACACTGTAAAATGCATGCACACATGCATATATGACGAGTATAGGTGCGTTACCAAGCGGAATAACTTGTTAGATTGTTGGAACGGAGTTGTTACAAACCCTCTTCTTGAACCACGAACTTGCTGCCTCCGAGCACTCTCTTGTGTCTCGTACAGTCGCAGAGATGCTTCTTAAGCAATCTCCGATAATGCCACGTTCTAGATGCCTAGGCCTTTGGTGATATGCTATAGAGAGAGAAAACCGTGTGTATAGAAAGAGAGAGAGAGAGACTAATGTGTGTAGAGAGAGAGGCTGCTAAAAAACTTATATCTCATGTAGGGTTTGTGTGATATATGTGTATATTTATAGGCATACACAAACTCCACTGGTTTAGGACTTCAAAAGCCCATGCCTCTTTGGACTCAGTCTAATTACATGTGGGTGCCCGTATGGCCCGTCCACAGTATTTGTTACATCTGCCACTCACCCACATAGTGTTGGTACTAAAACCAATCTCTCAACACAATGAAACTTCTCAACTCTTCATACGGGAAATAGAACGTGGGACCTTACGAAAATAAAATACAGCGACAGGAGTGTAATGCCAAATCATCACCATAACCAGCAAGACACTTCACTCGGAAGCTTCTTATGTATGCATTAGACGATTCAACCATACCGGACACAGCATTCTCAATCCCTCGGTAAAAAGAATTGCTGCACCACCTCAATGTAGTGTACTCATGACATATCAGTAACAAAATACGATTGTCGCAGGTCTGCTAATGAGTCACAAAACATGGTGTGTTATTGAATAGTCTTCCCTGAGCCCACATGTCAATCTGATTAACTTGATCGCTTGCTCAGACACGCCCCATAGAACGGAATTATCTCTTCGTCCTAGGATAGCATGCTAAAGCATCTATCATCAAGCGTCCTCTTCATGACATAGTCTCAAGTCGTGAAAGCAACCAATTTGTAGGATAACCAATGTCTTGGATATGCTACGTGGCTCACACAGTAATGAAGAGGAATCCATTCACTGCTCCACAGTCGATCGCAAAAGCACATATAGTATGACATATATGCTATGACTTTCTTCCATAAAAATGGGCATGTCACTCTGTGTTTGAAAAAATAAGTAACGCCATACGAATCTTAGTCTAGACGTTACACAAAATGTCTAACCTAAGTCTCCTAGCATGGTCGCTCGTCTTAGCGCCTGTCTGAAAACTCACATTTGACTATTAACAGGCTACATAGAGTCGTGGGATATCTCTATGTTCGACCAAATGTAAAGGTCTCATCTTAGATCCATCTAAGGCGACATATAAAAAATAATAGGGTTTATATCTAGCTCGCTGTTCTTATACTGCATAGATATAAGTGTTCAAGCTCGCTTTCTAAGCGCTATGGACACACATGTCCTAGATGGCTATCTAAGTGACATGAACACCAATGTCTAATCTTGCTCGCTATCTAAGCGCCATGGACACGTATGTCCTAGTTCGCTCTCTCGGCGCCAAGGTGAATCACCCGTGTGAACAGGTCGATTCAAGCCCGGTGACATATTAGAAATGTGCATTCATTCAATTCATACAACAATTATATATATGGAAATCAACAAGTTTATTATTAATTGGATAATAATAAGAATAATAATCTCAAATCCAAAATAAGTGTCTAAGCATATCAAATCCTACGAAGTCCCATGCTACTAATGTGGGATAGAAAAACATCTCTGGCAATGGGCTTAGTCAATGGATCAACCACAATGCTGCTAGTGGATACATGCCTCAAGACAACTTCCCCTTGCGCAACCATATCTCGAATGTAGTGATGGCGGATATCTATGTGTTTTGACTTCCCATGGTACGTACTTTGGGTCTTTTGCATAGGCCAAGACTGATGTGCTATCGCTGTAAATGAGCACTGCTTCATCCCCATGACGCGAAGAGCTTAGGCGCCACAAAAAGCTCCTCAACCAGACAGCTTCCTGAACAGCTGCCAAACAAGCCACATACTCTACCACCATCGTGGACAGTGCGATGCATGATTGCTTCTTGCTACACCAAGAGATTGCTCTACCTCCTAGTATGAATGCGTAGCCAGAAGTGGACTTGCATTCATCTTTATCGCTAGCCCAATCAGCATCACTATATCCTCTCAGCTTCAAGTCTCCTCCATGATAACAAAGGGCAAGGTCCATAGTCCCGCGAAGGTATCGCAGGATCCACTTCACTACTCTCAAGTGATATGGACCAGGGTTACTCTGGTAACGACTAACTAAATCCACTGTATAGCAAATGTCTGGATGGGTACACAACATAGCGTACATCAGACTCCTTATTGCAGATGCATATGGCATGTTGAACATTTGTCCCTTTTCTTCTTCATTCTTAGGACAATGATCTAAAGTCAAGTGGAACACCTTATCAATTAGAGTGTCAATGGGTTTTGAGTTATTCATGTGAAAACGCTCGAGAACTTTCTTTAAGTAAGTCTCTTGAGATAAACAGAGAAGTTTCTTTGACCGGTCTCTCACAATCTTAACTTTTAACACATAGTTGGCCTCACCTATGTCTTTTATTTCAAATTGAGAGGACATCCACTCTTTAGTGGCGACAATGGCACTCATGCCATTTCCAGCTAAAAGGATGTCGTCGATATAAAAAGATAGAATCATAATACTCTTCTTGGACTGTTTGATGTACACACAGTGGTCCTCCTAAATCATCTCAAAATCAAAGGAGGTGATTGAATCATGGAACCTCAAGTACCACTGCCTCGATGATTGCTTGAGTCCATAAATAGATCGCTTGAGACGGCACACTTTGCGCTAATTTTCTTTGGTTATAAAACCAATGGGTTGATCCATATAGATCTCTTCATCTAGTTCTCCATTGAGAAATGTAGTTTTGACATCCATTTGGAAGAGTTCTAAGTCTAAATGTCCGACCACAGGGGAGAATATGTCTCCATGGTCTATACCCTCTCATTGGGTATAACCTTTCGCCACTAGGCGCGCCTTATACTTGTCAATTGATCCCTCTGCCTTACGCTTGACTTTGAAAACCCACTTGTTTCCAATGGTCTTATGGTCAGGCGGAATATCAACTAACTCCCAGACTTTATTCTTGTCTACAGAGCTCATCTCCTCTTGCAATGCAACTAGCCACTAAGATTTGGCAGCAGAAGTAAGCGCATCCTTATAGGAAGCAGGCTCGTCATCATCTACTGTACACATGAGAGCTTCTTCCTAAATATCAAAAAGTCGACGTGGAATTTTTCCTCGTCTGCTTCTGCGGTGTGCTATCTGAGAATCTTGAATGTCTGGTGGTGTACTCCCACTGTCTAGTACACTCCCACTAGTGTCTAGTGGTATACTCCCACTCGACTGAAGACTAGTACCATTTTCAGCAACTACTGGATGTGGAATGTCAATTTTCCCACCCTCGCCTAAAGATGGTACGACGTCTTCAACATCTTCCATCTCACAGAGGTCAAGATCTCTCTTAGTGTCACTGATATTGGAAAAGTCATTCTCAATGAAATCAACATCACGCGACTCAACCTCTGTCATTCCTCCATTAGGATGTTCACCATACATAACATAGCCTTTTGAGCTATCATAATATCTTATAAAGATATGCTTTCTAGCTCTCGGGCCTAGTTTACCATACTTATGGGAAGTACTGTGAACATATCCTGATGAGCCCCATGAGCGCAAATGCTTCAAATTGGTCTTTTAGCCTTTTCATAGCTCATAGGGGGTGGAAGGAATTGACTATGAAGGCACTCTATTAAGTATGTAGGCGACAGTTAAGAGTACATCCCCCCAGAATGATATTGGGAGGCTAGCTTGTACCATCATAGATCTAGTCATATCTAGAAGTGTTCTATTCCTTCTTTCTGCAACTCCATTTTGTTGTCGAGTTCTAGGAATAGTGAGTTATCTGCATATCCCTTTTTTCTCACACAGTTCCTTGAACTGATCAAATAAGTACTCGCACCCTCTGTCTTTTCGAAAAGTCTTTAAGGACTTTTCTTGCTGATTCTCAACCTCTGCTACGAAGCATTTGAAACAGTCTAGAGCTTCATAGCGGTGAGAAATCAGATAGACATATCCATATCGCGTGTAGTCATCGATAAAAGTAAGGAAATAAGAGGCGCCATGACGTGCCTTTACATTCATTGGTCCACATATGTCAAAGTGTATTAGTTCTAATACATGGGTAGCTCTTTTAACCTTACCAAAAGGCTTATGGCATACTTTACCTACTAGGCAAGACTTGCACATAGGTAGGTCAACCTTAGCGAGTGGGCCTAGAAGGCCTTCTCTAGCTAATCTAGTCATCTTATCACGTCCTATGTGTCCAAGTCTAGCATGCCATGTTACAGAGTTAATATTTCTATTTGAATCAACAACTAAAGAAGTAGAGGAAATGGAATCAAACAAATCAATTTTAAATAGATTATTCCATAGAAAACCATGTCCAAAAGTAACACCATCCAAAACAATATCCAACTTATCATGTCCAAATCGAAAAATAAAACCTAAATCAAGAAGTGCTAAGGCCGAGAGTAGATTATATTGGATTCCGGGTATGTAGAGCACATTATGAAGAAGTAATGTGCACCCTGTGCGCAAATGAAGTTGGTATGAACCCAAGGTCGGCCCTGACAAATTGGGGGCCTTAGGCGAATAGTAAGTCAGGGCCTCCGAAGCAAAAAATTCTGGGTCTATTTATATATATTTGTGGGCATAATTAAATATATTATAGTGTTGATTTGCAAGTTTTCTTCCATCATTTTTTAGAATTCGGAGGTTTTGTAATTATAATCCTTATTGTATGTATTGAATTCAGAGGTTTCCAATATTTTCTTGGATTCCATTACAATTTGTTCAACATATTATAAATAATTTTTTTTTGTTTTGAGCTCTACTTAGTATTTTTCGGGGCCCTATCGAAGAGCAAAATATGAACCAAATTTGGGTGCCTTAGGCGACCGCCTACCCCGCCTATAGGCAGGACCGGCTCTGTATGAACCTACTCCCGCTGCTTCTTCACAATTGTTGTTCCCCATGTATACCCTACTAGTGCCACTTGGAATCTTATGATAATCTATGAACCCCCCTCGATCTCTGGTCACATGCCATGTTGCTCTTGTATCTGCAATCCAATCATGGAGCGAATGAGCAATTAGGACATGAGAACTCACAAAAACATAGAGAGAGTTGGGTGGGAAAGTTACCTTCTTCGGCTCAGTGTATTCACGAGCGAAGTGTCCCAATCCTCCACAGTTGAAGCATTTTGATTTGGAAGCATTTTTCTTGCCAACGAGCTTACCCCTGCGCTTCTTTGGTTTATCAGCCTTTGGAGCTAACGTATTAGCCCCACCCTTTCTCTGAGCCCTTTTTGTCAAGGCCTGATGTAGCATAAATATGGAAAGCATTTAATTTTCTTTATGGACCCGTAGCTTGAGGTAGTTTGAAAGATCGATTCCATCCCAAACGTCGAACAACATAAAACTATAAATCAGAGTAGAGCAATCAAGGCTAACAAATCTTTACCAAATTAAAAATTATTACAGCACGGGGTTACTAAAGGCACAAGCCGCCTTGAAACAAAATAATATCTTTTATCTATTACAGTTATCCTTATTACAAACCCAGTTTATAACTTAAAACATATTATAATAAATTCTTCTTTGGTAATCGTTCTCAGTTCGCGTAATCATACGATCCAGCCTGATCATAACCTGAAAAGCCTAGACACGAATGTCCAGGGCGCATCAACGCCGACAGCTTAATGAAGCTGGTGAGTATTAAAAACATAACTTGAATGTAAAACATACTCACTTACTATTTTCCATTTACAGTTTTATTATACAAAAGGTTAACAATATAGAAATGAGTTTACATTATAAAACAGAAAGGATAACATCAATAAACTTTAATTCATAACACATGTGACCGTGTATGGGAACAATGCAACCAATCTCATCTTACCGACTCTTTTCTCTCGACAACACAACACCCAACTCTCTCATTCTAGTATCTTTGAAACACTAAGATGAACACACTTTAGTATAGGGGTATCAGGGAATGTCCAGTTTGCCTCACACTTTAGTACGGGATACCACGGAGTGTCCAATGCCTCACACTTTAACCATACCACGCATGTCAGGGAGTGTCCAGTAGGCCACACTTTAGCACTACCATGGGTGCCAGGGAATGTCCAAGTCAACGTCACACACTTTAGCACTACCATGGGCACCAGGGAGTGTCCAGTTTTGTCACCATCATATTTCAAAGACACTCTAGTAGCAATATCGTAACATCACACTTTGGTACACCAATACCAGGGAGTGTCCACACACAATCTCAACCACATACTCTTTTCCACACTGACCATTACTCACCATGCATGTACAACTGACTCCACGTGAATGAGATGTGACTTAACACAGAAATATAAAGTACTGGGAACAAAAATCATGGATATACGAGAAGAAATCAAATCTTATGTGAAACAACCAGTGAATTCACCAGAGAATGCTGTAATTTGCTTTTATCGCTTACTAGAACACAAGTGGGTCTACTTTGAAGCAATGCCCTTAAAAATTAGATATAATTTTTGTAGATGAATTACAAATCAAAAGAAATATCTTTGAGTCTAGTTTCCAGCACTTCAAACCGTGCGCGTTTTCAAGTTTTTTAGAGGAAGTTATGGTCGTTTTACTAAAAGTCGTCAGTGCTAAAACATACCAATCGATTGGTATACATGCCAATCGATTGGTAATGATGCCAATGATTGGTAATCATGTCATTCGATTGGTAAACATGCCAATCGATTGGTAAACATGACAATCGATTGGCATCAGCAGTTTCTCTCCTGTTACGAATTTAAAGCCTATTTTTGACCCATTTTCAAATCCGAATGCAAACATGACTTGTAATATATGGTTCTCTTCGTTTTTTCCACAAGGATCATGAATACGCAATCGGTTTTAACTAATTTCACAGCTCTCGGATTTTACGAAAAACCGAGGGGTGACAAAACTTCAATTCTAATATACTTTCATATACAAATGAATTAAGCTCCAATACTTTAAATACAAACTCTAGGGACTATAATCTTTCATTTTTATCTATCAAAAACGATTTTGGTTAAGTTTGAAAAATCACCTTTTTTACACCATGAATAAGCTTAAACTAATTTCATATAAACACATACTAATTCAAGCAATATAAACTGTAATTAAGCATGAAATTACATTTCAAGTGAGTTAGTAATACTTACTGTGATAAGAAGATGTGTGTTTGTTGAGAAAGATTCAAGAACTAAGAACACCCAAACCAAGCTTTGGCTATGGAGTTAGTGGAGCTTTCTCTCTCTAGAAATTTTGTAAATGACTCTCAGACTCACTGTTTTCTCTCTGTATCAGTTTGTAAAGAAAGGAAAGACAGATTGTGAAGTGAAGGTGTGTATATTTATAAACTCCTAGAACTTGGGGGCCAAGTTCATTGATCTTCACTCAACAATTGAATTAGTATTCAATTTACTAATATATACAATACTCAGCACATATTTATGAATCACATACCAAGTATACATACGTATATACACTATCACAACTTGAAGGGGTGGTTTAGATCAATAGGGGTCATGTAGAGGTGTTTGGGTATTCAAATTGTGGCATAGGATTAACACATACAATATACCCATTGCCAAACAAGGCATAACCAAGTTGGCTAGGAAATATCTTCAAGTGTTTGGCAAAGTAGCTTATGACACTAAGCTAAAACACACAAGAATTGCATTGCCAAACAAACCAAGTTAATCATTGCTAGCATTAATTTGATTCAAGCAAGTGTCCCTTCATGGTTGGTGGAGAATCCCATATTGTGGGAGTTCAACGCGGCGCGGACAATTTTGAACTTAAACTGATATTTTTGCGGCGCGGTGATCACCTCAAAATACAAAAAATTCATTTTGTCGTAAGAAATAATTTCCCGATTATATAAAAATACAGTTTGAGTCAAAAGGAGTTATTTTCACCGTTTTGAAATATAGTTTTGAAATTCAACACAGGTATAACCATACTTATGAATTTCAGTTTGAAAAAATAACATTGTGCTCTTGATTTAAAAAATTACAGTGTGACCCCAATTAATGAATCTCTAATAAAATAAAAAGCAAGTATGATAAAACATGCGAATTGAAATTAAATGAACCAGAAATACAGATGAAACATGAAAAAAAAAAGAAGCAAATTTGATATAAATGAAAATGCAGATTGTTACACTTCTACCCTTGGCATTGCGCTTGGACCCACTAGCCCGCGCTCACCTCCACCTATGGAAGTTCTCGCCATGAGTGTAGTAATGCGGTTCGCCTCTTGGCGCTCCGCCTCCAGCTCCACATGTTTAGATATATCAGCAAAGTTCTTGGTATTTTCATTATGTGTCAAAATTTGCTTCATATGGACCCAAGTTTCAGGTAGTGATCAAATCACAGCTTGAATCTGTTGCTCATCAGTGAGGATGTTCCCAGCAGCACCAAGATCTCGAATCATACCAGACATCATCCTAAGATGTTCAGTCATCGATTGCTTGGGATCTTTCCGATACACCTCGAACTTCAACACCAGGCTCCTAAGCCAAGGAGCTAGTTCCATAATTCTTTGGCAGCGGAGTATTGGAAATACTCACCAAGGAGGTCACCATTCATGCTCCTTAACAATATATTGCGCGCGTGATGATCCTTCTTGACCCATTCATTATAGGTGTCATGGTCTCGGAGATATTGGGCCATACGCTCATTATCTGGCAAAACGGGTTGGACCATTGACTGGGTTAGATGGGGAAGCAGTTCTTCCTCAGTCAACAGGAGGGTTACTCTTCGTTGCCATGTGTCATAGTTTTTCCCATCAAACTTGTTATCTTTGTTCAAATCAGCGATAATTTGTTTTGAAGCCATTTCTACATTCACAAAAATATGCGCAAAGGTTTTGATATTATTATTTGAACATTTCATAAAATTTTGTTTTAAAAATCCAATTATAAATGATCTTTCCCCTTGTTACAATTTTAAGACCAAAAATCTTGCTATTGCTTATTAATCAAATCCTAAATTTTGTAAATCAAGGAAAAACTTTTATAATTGCTTTTATAAACAAACATCAATTAGATGGTTCTTCAACCTATCTAAGATCATCCACAATATATATAAGTGCGCCATACAACATAAAATTGCGCAGGGACCCCACGTGGGTCCAAATTGACAATGTAAAGCTCATGCTAAGGTAATTCAAGTTTATGACATATAAACAAAGAAAACCATCCCTTTACAAAATAAGCTTTTCCAATACAAAACTCTCGTCCTTACATTATATTTATAGCCCCAAAAAATAGGAATGCTTTGTTTGTAAACATATATACAAGAACAACCTTAAACATACGCCGTGAGTACACAAGCTCTATTCATTGTCAATTATTGTCCATTCATTTAAGTCAGATTAAAAAAAAATATTAATCACACACATCAAGCACTCATGTGGTCTTATTTAAAAATGAATAGACTCATCCGTCACTCCACTTAAGGAGGAGGAATTAGAGGTCATAGGGTCAACCAATCACAAACAACAGTAATTAAACGTGATCAAAAATGCAATGAGCCTCTAAAAGTTGCAATAAGAATAAATTTACAGCCCTGGATAGCTCCCATAAGCCAAGGAAGAACTATGAAAAATCCTAGATTTTTCATCAAATATATAAATAATTTTGGATTTTAAACTTATTTAAAACCAATTCTTTAAGGACCTTTAAATTACCAAAAATAATTTAAAAACCACATGAAAATTTTAAATACCTAAAAAAACTTATTTTCATTATTAAGAAAAATTTCCAGAATTTTATGGGAGCAATAGATCCAATTTTAATCATTTTATTATATAAAATTGATTTAGCTACAACTATTTAACAATAATGTGTTAAATTTCTTAAAAATAAAATATTTTAAGGAATGAGTCTATCCCAACAGTCTCACATGGCCTAAAAAAGTGTCCCAACCATATACATTAATTTCAATAATTAATAAACATATTTGGATATTTTAAGCAATTAAAACAATGACCAAAAACATGATTTAATGCTTCAAAAATATCATAAATATTGGAGAAAGGCATGCAACTCTTCTCCTAACCCCCAGCAGTGTATAGAATGCCATATATTAATTCTGAGAATTAATAGTTTGCATTGGATATTTTAAACAATTTAAAAAGTGAACAATAACACACTTTTATGCTCTAAAAAGCCCAAAAACAATGAAGTAATTTCTCTAGAAATTATTCTGGTTCCCACTCTGGGCCCATAAGTTAAGAAAAATAAAAAATATTTTTCTACAATTTTTCAGAATTTTATAGCCATTAAAAACAGTTTAAATATTAAAAAAAACCATGTTTGTAATTGACAAAATCTGTTTTAAACGCAAAATAAATAAAACTTATTCTGGAATATTTTTTATAAAAATCTATTGAGTAATATTTGGGACACAACATTCATACAACTTTCATACAACCTCCCCAAAAGATGTGTCTATCTCTCTCCTGTGATGTCACTGGACCCCACAGTGACACAGGAAAGAGATAGACACATCTTTTGAGAATGTTGTATGAAAGTTGTATGAAGGTTGTGTCCCAAGTATTACCCAAATCTATTAAAATAATAGACAAAAAATGGGACCCACACTCGCCGGAGGGGAAGCCGGCAGGTCAGCAGCGGCGGCGCACGCGCCAGACACGACGACGTGCGCGTGGGGAAGGGCAGCGGGGGTCTTCTTCCTCCTCTGAAACCCTAAAACGCAGCCCCCAGGTTGTGAGACCCCCCATCTTTGCACGCTCATATCTCCCTCGTTTGTGATCAACTTTTAACAAATTTTATATGGTTAGAAAGATCTCACGGAGTACTTGAACTTTGAACCAAAAAAACAGATTGATTACACGTCTCAATCGTCTAGAAAAATGGATCAAAGTTGAGGAAAAATTCGGTTTTAAAATAGTCCAAAAATTAGGTTTTCATTTTTCTCAACCTACGAAGATAATTGGGCCAGGAGACTTCATAAGTAGACTCTATAGTCATATAAGAACATATCCTAATCCAAAAATTTGAAAAATATTAGGGTTTACACGTAAACCCACTTTGAAATTCAATTTTGGTAAGTTTTGAACATAAAACAAGGTCCACGTATGGTTGATATGTTTTGTGTCCACCTATGGGCGAACAAACATCCAATAGGCTCTGATACCAATGTAAAATACATGCACACATGCATATATGACGAGTATAGGTGTGTTACCTAGCCGAATAACTCATCGGATCGTTGGAACGGAGTTGTTACGAACCCTCTTCTTGAATCACGAACACGCTGCCTCCGTGCACTCTCTTGTGTCTCGTACAGTCGCAGAGACGCTTCTTGAGCGATCTCCGATGATGCCAAGTTCTAGATCCCTAGCCCTTTGGAGATATGCTATAGAGAGAGAAAACCGTGTGTATAGATAGAGAGAGACTAACGTGTGTAGAGAGAGAGGCTACTAAAAAACTTACATCTCATGTAGGGTTTGTGTGATATATGTGTATATTTATATGCATGCACAAACCCTACTGGTTATGACTTCAAAAGCCCATGCCTCTTAGGACCCAGTCCAATTACATGTGGGTGTCTGTATGGCCCGTCCATAGTATTTGTTACACACACATTAAAAGCAGTGTGTCAAAAAGTGTGTACACCTAGCATTACTCTGTATATATATTAAAAGAAATATATGTTATATGTATGGCTGTATATTAATTGATTGATTGCATGAGATTAATAGTAAATAGGTGGGGGCGGTTGTCAATTGTTAATGATGATGGTGGTAGAGCTGTTGCGTTTAGGATGATTCAGTCACATCAATGAAGGGTTAAAAAAGGAAAAGCAAAACGTTATAGGTTGACAGTACATACTTTTGCAAGTTTTGATAGCTGTCAATCAACCTTTTTCTTGGTTTTGACTTCTAGACTTCTTGGAAAGAGGGAGAGGGAGAGGGAGGAAAGGAAGAGAGAAAAATATTTTTGGGTTTTAAAACGTTTTTGAATCGGATTATACCGTGGCCGATTTTGCGGTTTAACGGTTGAGCCGACGGGTTGAATAATTTTAGACAGATTTTGTGTTAAAAACGGTTATCGGTCTGAATCAAATTGTAAAGTCAACTGGTTAGTGGTTCAACCGGTTGAACCAGCCGGTCCGGTTCGATTTTTAAAACATTGGCCATAACCCAGATCAGATGCAGGTAGGAGTCTTTAAATATGTCTTACGATGTGTATGTGTATATTCATGACTTCATTGGAGATAGTCTTATGTTTGTTTGTTGAATATATGGAGGCTGCTAAGGACACAATGGATGGTATGATTGATACATTATCAGCATTTCACTCTATCCAACCTTTGATTGGTCTGTTGAAGGCTCAAGGAAAGCTTGTTTTGCTTGGTTTACCGATTTCCAAGACACATGAGTTACCGGTCATCCCTCTGATTATGGGTAAGCATTTTGAAGTCTTTTTAATTTTGTTTCTTTGGTCCATAAATTCAATAAGGTAGAAGAAATTAGGATGATGATTTTTGTTAATACAACATGGTATTTGTGATTTATATAATTTGCAATTCATGCCTTGAATTTAGGTCATTAGCCCTCCCACTTGATCACTAGGCTCTGTTTGGTTTTTGGATTTAGTTAGGTAAAAGAAAGGAAAACATTTCTCTTTCTTTTGTTAACAAGAGAAATAAGACGGAAAAGAAAATACAGTAGGAAATAAATTAAAAATTTTGAATTTGTGAGTCGCTTCCCTCCATTATTTTTCAAGTTAAAGTTAAATTTTGAGAATTTTAATTTCAGATGTTATTTTAGTATGGAGAACAAATGTTCTTCTTTTTCTTCACTAAACCGACAAACCAAACAGAGCTTAGTTTGGGATATAGAATTCAAACAATAGGGAGTAGCTAACAAGAATGTGGATTGACAGGGAGGAAGATGGTGGGTGGGAGTAGCATTGGGGGGGATGAAGGAGATGCAAGAAATGCTTGATTTCGTAGCCAAACACAACATAACAGCAGATGTTGAGGTCATTCCAATGGACTATGTCAACACAGCCATGGAGCATCTTGAGAAAGGGGATATTAGATATAGGTTCGTCATTGCCATTGGAAACACAAAGCAAAGCTGCCTAACTTGTCGCTTTTGAGAATTTGTAATGACGAAAATGCCGATGAGATTGAAATTTTAATGTCCCAAGTCTTCTTTTGTGTTTCTCTTCTCCTTTTTTATGATGGGGGTGCTTTTACCAGTTTGAAGGATCGAATTAGTGAGTAGTTCCAGTTTTGGGGGTAGACCATTGGTTCGGTCTTTGTGAAGTGATGATCCAAAAGGTTGTCTATATGTAATATGGTTTCATTATGTGCAACTTTGTGAATTACACTTTTTTTTTTTTTTTTGGGATAACGAAATGAGAGTTGTATTAACTGTTGCTGCTTTTCACAATCAGTTTTGTTAATGTATGATCTTTAAAGAGAGATTTACTTTACCTTGTTTTCTTTTCTTGACCCAAACTCGGAGAAGCCTCTACGTGACCTAATATCATGTCAAGCTCGAGTAACATGGTCATTTGTACTATTTTAGGACTATTGGCTTTTTGAGTCAAATTTGAACCAAGTTCACTAAATATATGGTGATGTACTTTACCTTGTTTTCTTTTCTTGAGCTAACCTCAAAAGAGTCTCTAACTTACCTAATCAGCCAATCTCAGAAAAGCCTTCAAGTGACCTGATCTCATGTCAAGCTCGAGTAATGTGATCATTTGTACTATTTTAGGAGTACTGGCATTTTGAGTCAAATTTGAACCAAGTTCACTAAATGTATAGTGATCTACTTTACCTTGTTTTCTTTTCCTTAGCTGACCTCAGAAGAGCCTCTAACTAACCTAATCTCATGTCAAGCTCGAGTAACGTGATCTTTTGCACTATTTTAGAAGTATTCTCTTTTTGAGTCAAATTCGAACCAAGTTCACTATATGTATGAATTTGGAACAAGCTTGACTTGTATTTGTGACTAAGTCAATCTCAAGTGAACCTCCCACGGAACCAGTTGCAAGCTTACTTCTTGGTTTATTTACAACCCTAATAGCCAGCCCTTACCAATACCCTTTACATTGCTAAGAATTGAACTTGCGATTCAACAATTGGTGCCGAGCATTCCGCATATTTGCCCCCACATCCATCTGCAGGAGTGCACATGTGAGCACCTTGTAAATCTCCACTACTCTATAGTACATCTGAAAATTGTCAGAAGGACTAAGATCACGTCGCATATACTTAGGCTTAGTTTGGCCACCATTTTGATACTTTTCTTTTTTTTAAAGTACAATTTTATGTTAATTCATTTGGTAACTAGTTTATGAACTTTGCAAAAATTGAACTTGGGGCTTTTTTGGAGAAAGATTTTGAAAGCTCTAGAATGGAACTTTTAAAAGCTCAAAGTTGCTTTTTGATTTCATGATATTTTTTTTAGAGTTAATTAGTAATAAATCCAATCTACTCTAAGATTGTTGTAATTGACCCAACCCATACAATATTTTAATGATAGGTCCAAATGTTTATTTAGTGACCAAACTACCCCTATGACTCATCAAAAGAATCTTTCTCATTTAAACTCACCCAAAATGAAGGGTTTTAAATTTTAAACACTATATATAGATAATATATATATATATATTGCATCTTCTCCAACGTTTCATACTCTCTCTCTCTAGAAAAATGTACTACATATCAGTTGATTGTCCACCTCCTTCCAAGAACATATACGGTTCTACATTCAATTGCAAGCTAAAAAATTTCCTAGGCGTCCAAAAAGCGTGACGGTGAGGCTCCGGCCTTACGGCTCCGACGAGTAACGACAATGGGGAGAAAATGTGAGTTTTTTTTTTCAGTCGTGTAAAATTTTGGTACTACATGTTGATGTATGATTTTGATGGATCATTCATTGTGGGATTAAAGACAAGATTTGGAGAAAAATTAGTTTTTGCGTGTGATTGCAGTCTGGAATTTAGCACTTATTATTGCATGTTTGGAAATTTTGTAAAATTCCTCAAGAACTTTCGGTGGTGTGAAAATTCTCCAACAATAATTGACTTTGATGGATCGTTCATTCCGTAGTGCAAAATTTAACACTGCAAACGTATTAAATTTCACACTATTGCTCTTTCGCAGCATGGTTTTGATGAAGACCAAAAAAGAAGCAGCTTTCTTGGAGAAGATAACCAACACAGATTTGTCAACTTTTTTCGGCAGAGCCATGTTTTTACTTTTCTCTATTGGACGTGCTCGAGGCTTTCACAACCTTCGCAGGGATGTGATGGCTTCATATTGGTGCTTTTGAAATTGTGTTATCTGCTATAGTTTCATTGTAGGATTGATGGTTTTTTCTTTTCTTTAAATTTGTTTGCCTTTATATTGGTCTTATTTTTTTTAATGTGATTGGGGTGGAGTTACGTGGTCCTGTTGGATGCATGCAAGGTGTTTTGTCGAATAGTTTGTCTTGTGCTCTTGACTGATATTTGAGAGTGGGTCTTGGATTAATTTGTTCTTAATCTTTATGTTTTTGAGAAACAAATTTGATTTGTGGCAGTATGTAAAACATTTTGATCTTAATAGGGTTTTCGTAGTATCAGTTTGAAATTTCATACTGCTCGCAGTGAAAAATTTAATCTAAACATTATTCAGCAGTGTGAAATTTCACACTACTCGCAGTGAAAAATTCATTCATTTATTCCAATTAAGTTGATATCTTCTCCTCGATCTATTGTTATCTCCTTCAATCTTAAAACTCTCACGAATGCAGTATAATACATACTGTCATGAATGATTATTGGTAGAACAGAAAACCCATGGATGGCATTAGCAAGATGTGACAAACTCATAATGTAGATACGTAAAATCATGGGACTTTATTTTCATTTATTAGATATCCAAAACTAAAGGGATAGGAGATCAAATTTTTCAACAAATTTTTTTTTTCAAAACCTAACGTGATTTATGGCACAAATACAAAAAATGGAAAGCACTATAATTATGGGATATTAATTCAAAATGAGATATTGGCAAGTCAAAATCCGATCATAACCAACAGAATTAATGTGTATATATGGCAAGTCAAAATCAGATTTAATGAAAGCAGTGAAATTTTACAGTGTAAAATTTCACTAATAAACCAGTTGCAGTGTAAAATTTCACACTAATAAACCAGTTACAGTATAACAATGAACTATTTGCAGTGTAAAATTTAATACCCGCAGAAAGACTAATTTATGATGTGATATCTAGATTGAATATGCAATACACTGTGAATTAGAAAATGGTGAAATTCGTTTGTAACTGTTTTGTAAAGTAATATCCTAAAATATTAGGATAAAATTTCTATATATATTGTAACCAATATCAATTGGGATTTGATAAGATTTGGTCAAATTTGGTAACTGATTCAATGATTAAATCTGAATTAAATATACGTATATATATGTATATATATACGGTTCTGTATATATAGGCTAGGGGTAGAAAAGACATCTAATAATTCTATAATAAGAAAATTTGGACTAATCTCTAACAATATTTACAATTATAGGGTCTATCATTGGGAAGTACCAATTGGTGGGTCTATTACAACAAACATTGGTAGAATGAGATTTTCCACTAAATTTTTCTTTTTTTTAATAGTAATGTGTCACTTATCAAACAACTTAATAATAAATTTCATAAACTACTTTTAAAAAATCACAGGAGGGCCAAACTAAGCCTTAATATCATAGGCCGGAACAAACAACAAAAAAAAAAAAAAAAAGTACTACCTCCATCCCAATTTAAGAGTATGCTTTGAAAAGTGAATGTACTTTCACCAGACACTTTAAGCTTACATTTATTACCTAAAACTCTCGCTTTTTATTTTGATGCAAAACTAAAACTTGAAACTTAAAAGAAGATAGTATCAAAAAAAAAAAAAACAGAAAAGAAAACAGAAACTTAAAAGAAGGAGAATAAAGTTAAAATTTTCATCACAGAAAAGAAATAATCCTCAAATAGTTGGATAAAAATTATACCAAAAAAATAAAAAATAAAAAATAAAAAAATCCCTTAACTTGGTTAGGAAGTTGCTCTTATTTACACTTGAGACTTGCTGTGAAAAACAACATTCACAACTTTCCATTATGACACTATACTGATCCCAACTAGCAGTACCACCAGATAATCAATAATCAGATCATTTTACATCAGCCATCTTCCGCACATCGTTCACCTGATACAAGAATAATAGTAGAAATTGAAGTTTTCCAGTTATTTTTACAACGTAAATGCGTCCAAAATTCCCAATTATCTCACAGCAAAAGCAATCCCGTTCTTTTAAAAAAGGCTGCTCATATTGCCAGAGCAATTTTCTTTAATACCAGAGCAACCCACAATTTTTCTAACGGATGTTTAGCATTACTAACGGATTTTTCCGTAACAAATAAAAAAGTGCTAGAATTTGCTCTGGCATTAAAGAAAACTGCTCTGGCATTATGATTTCCCTTAAAATATCAATCAAATCTATCATTAAGATCAATATGACCTGATGCATCATTGGGCTGGTCCAACATTTTAACTTTGATGAGCCGAGCTCCTCAAAAGAACACTTCAGCCAAAGGATCAAGTTTGCGACACTAAAAGTCAAGCGGAGTTGTCTTAGATGACCCAGAACAAGAACCAGAAGTGCCATATGAAGTCCCACTTGAACCATCTACCGGGGCTTGGTTTAAACATTCCAACACCAATGACCTCCTCTTCTGCAGCTTTATTGAGTATGTGGTTGCTTCTAGAATTACAGGAACCTGTTGACAAGCTCGATTCAATTAGCTATCTTCAAATGTGAGAAAATGAAGTAAGGAAAATCATTACTATCTACAGATCCATTTTTTACTAGAAATACTTTTCCTCGGAAGCCCCATGCTAAGTAAAATTTTGTTGTGAGAAAACAAAAAGAGTATAGTAGGGTCAATGCCACAAGCAAGGTAAATAAGGGCCTGTTTGGATTGATTATGACCTTTGTGTTTAGGCAGAAGCGGAAGCTTTAATCACAAGGGCACGGTGATAATTAAGGAAAAAAAAATCATCAAAACTCCTAACTTGCTTCCCGCACCATGTTTGGGCTGGACCTGCTTCAATCAAAATGTGCTTTGGGGCTATAAACTGCTTCAGTTTGGCCACATGTGCTCCACGTTGCCCTATCACAATAATCCACGTGTTTGGCTCTCAGACATGTCACACGTGCGGAGGCGTGTACAGATTACAATCCCACATCGGGAATTTAAAACCTTGCTACTCAATATATAAGATCATGGAGCTACTCCATCCATAGTCAATTGGTTTTGGGTTGGATGCTCCAATTCTACAAGGTATCATAGCTGGGTTGTTGGGTCGGCCCTTCGCCCTCTTGCCGTGTAATCCGGCATTGAGGGGGAGTGTTGATGTGATCCAGGGGGTGTATTGGATTGTCCACATCGCCCGGCCATAGCCCCCGTCCGTGCTTCTTATAAGCCTGGGTAATCCTCCCCTCATAAGGCATCTTTTGAGGTTGAATCAGACCCATTGGTCTCTTTTACCTTACGGATGGGACTGGTTTTCTATCTTATTTTCTTTTCCCCTCTCTTTTCCCTAAAAAAAATCCATGAACCAAACAAAGCCTAAATGTAGTATTTTCCCTTCCCTAAATAAATCTCTAAACCAAACCAAGCCTTGTGTCCCAATCAATTGGGGTCGGCTGTATGAATCCTTTTTCTCCATTCTGCACGATCAAGAGCTATATGCTCATTTAAATTATATATATTCATATCTTGTTGCACTACATATTCTCAAGTCAGTCTAGATCTGCCTCTCCCTCTTAACCATTTCAGGCGCTACGATCTTATCACTCTTTCGCACAGGTGCATCTACAGGTCTTCGTTGCACATGGCCGAACCATCTAAGTCTATTCTTCCTCAACTTATCCTCAATATGTGTCACTCCTACAGTCTCTCGGATGTACTCATTTCTAATTCTATCTTTCCTAGTCTTACCACACATCCATCTTAGCATCCTCATCTCCGCTACACTCACTTTGGTAATGTGTTATTTCTTAGTTGCTCAACACTCTGTCCCATAGAGCATAACTGGCCTAATAGCTATCCTATAAAATTTTCCTTTCAATTTTGCTGGTATTCTCTGGTCACATAATACTCCAGAAGCACTCCTCCACTTAAGCCAGCCCACTTTAATTCTATGGGTCACGTCATCACCAATCTCTCCGTCTCTACTGATCATTGAACCTAGATAGCGAAATTGTTCCCTCTTTGGGATCTCTTGATCTTCGATCTTCACTACTTCGTTGTCTCTACTTCCACTGTTGCTAAAAGTACATTCCATGTATTCTGTTTTCGTCCTACTTATCTTTAGCCCCTTAGTCTCCGGTGCTTCTCTCCAAGCTTCTAGTTTAGTGTTGAGTCCCCTTTTAGTCTCATTAACCAAGACAATATCATCTGCGAACAGCATACACCATGGGACCTCATCTTGAATGTGTCTAGTCAATTCATCCATAATTAGGGCGAACAAATAAGGACTCAAGGCCGACCCCTGGTGCAGGCCTACGGTAATTAGGAATTCGCTTATTTCTCCGGCTGGTGATCTAATTGAAGTAACCGCTTCATCATACATATCCTTCACCACGTCAATATAACCCTTGGTCACTCCTTTCTTCTCTAGCACCCACCAAATTAAATCTCTAGGCACTCTATCATAAGCTTTTTCTAAATCAATAAAAACCATATGTAGATCTTTTTTCTTCTCTCTATACTTTTCCATTAGTCTTCTAAGTAAATAAATTGCTTCCATAGTTGATCTCCCAAGCATAAATCTAAACTGATTTTTTGACACTGATATTGCGCCTCTTAAGCGATGCTCCATCACTCTCTCCCATAGCTTCATAGTATGGCTCATCAACTTAATACCTCTATAGTTGTTGCATTGTTGTACATCTCCTTTACTCTTATATATAGGCACTAGGATGCTCTTCCTCCACTCATCAGGCATTTTTCTAGTCATTAAAATCCTTTTAAAAACTTTTGTAAGCCAAGATGCCCCACATCTCCCAAGCATTTCCAAACCTCAATGGAGATCCCATCTGGTCCTAAGGCCTTGTTGGGTTTCATCTTCTTCAAAGCAAATTCCATCTCAAACTTCCTTATTCTCCGATAGAATCTGTATTCTCTAGTTTCATCGTAACTTCCAGTTTCTTCTTCCATTATGTTATCCATATGTTTTTCATTCAGCAAATTCTCAAAATAGCTCTTCCACCTTTCCTTAATCTCTTCGTCGTTCACTAATACCCTAGAGTCATCGTTTTTTATACACTTAACCTGATTAATGTCTCTTGTTTTCTTTTCTCTCGACTTAGCAAGCTTATAAATACATTTTTCTCCCTCTCTAGTGTCTAGTTTGATGTAGAAGGCATCATAGGCTTCCATTTTAGCAACTCTAACTGTACTTTTAATCTCCTTATTTGCACATTTATAGCTTTTGAAGTGTTCCTCACTTTTATCATTTTGCCACTTCTTAAAGCAATCCTTTTTGGTTTTTACTGCAGCTTGTACCTCTTCATTCCACCACCAAGTATCTTTAGAAGCTAACCCTCTTCCCTACGACTCTCCGAGGACCTCCTTCGATATTCTCGTGATGCACCCTGCTATTCTATCCCACATAGTATTGCTTCTATCTTCCAAATTCCAGTGTGCTTCTGTACACATTCTCTCTTGGAATATTGCTAGTTTCTCGCCTTTAAGGTTCCACCACCTAGTTCGCGGGTTTGTAGGGTCTTTTCTAGTACGACATTGTCCTTTTATATGGATATCTAAAATAGTAAGTCTATGTTGAGATGTTAAACTCTCTCCTGGGATGACCTTACACTCTTTACATGCTAAGCGATCTGCCTTTCTCATAAGGAATAAATCGATATGGCTTCTATTAGATCCACTCTTAAAGGTTATCACGTGTTCTTCCCTCTTTTTGAAAAAAGGTGTTTGCTACTACAAGATCATATGCTACAACGAAATCTAAAATACTCACCCCTGCTTCAATCTGATCTCCAAAACCATACCCCCCATGCACCCTCTCATATTCAGTTCTATCTTTGCCTACATGGCCATTAAAATCTCCACCTACAATTATCTTCTCTCCTCCCGGTATTTCTTGCATTAAAGCGTCCAACTCATCCCAGAATTGTCTTTTAGTGTGATCATCCAATCCTACTTGGGGCGCGTATGCACTAATCACATTAATTATATTCACTGCAACTACCAGTTTGATAAGCAATATTCTGTCTCCTTTCCTCGTGACTGTCACAACTTTATCCTTGAGGTTCTTGTCAACCACGATTCCGACACCATTTCTATGCCCATCTTTCCCTGTATAGAATATCTTATATTCAGTCTTTTCTACCTCCTTAGCTTTCCCTAAATAAATCTCCCTCGACCAAAAATAATCTTAGTGACAGAGACAATCGTGGTACCTGGGTATTAATCCGAGCCACTTTGTGCACGTTGAGAAGGCCAACCATATCTTGGTAACCAGTGAGAAGGTTTGCCAATTCCTTGTCCTCATCTGATACAGGCTCTAGTCTTGTCATCCTTCACACAACATCGAAATAAATCTGCTACCGTAAACGAAAGGGCCACAAAACATACCTGGAATTGCTTTAACGGATAGCAAGGTGTCAGCCAAATGCTGCCATCTCTTTGAGAAGGATGGTGAAATTAGGGAAGCTGGAAAGGTAATAACAGCAACAGCATTTGAAGACCGTACCATGTTTTTCAAGGATCTGATAAAGGATAGCATTTCCCATTCCTACAATTCAAATTCAAGAATAAATAATTAGGTGATAATAGTTATTGCTCTTGCAAGTTCCAAAAGCCAACATTCAACAAGTGTAGAGCGGGCACTTGGATTTTTAGACTCTATTTGATTCATGGATTTAACGAGGGAAAAGAAGAAAGAAACACTCATGAAAACACTTTTTTGTTTGGTTAGTAAGAAAAACAAAGACGCGGATAGGAAGGAAGAGAAAATAGGGTGAAAAGTAAGTTAATAAATTATCACGGGTCTCTTTCCTTCCTCTTTTCTCAAGTTGCTACCATCTTTTTAAACCTTTAAATTTCTAATGTTATTTAAACATGGAGGAAACAGTAGCGAAGGCATAAGGGAAATAAATTTTGTCTTGCTTTCCTTTCCTTTTTCTTTTCCTTCTCTAAATCTGCGAACCAATCAAGCCTTAATGTTTTGCGAATGTTAAGGTTTTTTGCATTAGGGACAACAATTATATGAAAGAGAAAACAAAAATGCCACTTCCACTGACCATGTTGGAATATTCACATTGTGGAGCACAAAATGATTGTATGGCGATACGACCAGCACATGTAATGTTGCCATCATATCTAAGAAAAAGCAATAGACGGTGAATCAAGTTATGAAACAATTAATCCAACCACCAAACAGATCTCAACAATCTAAAGCATCCCTAGCGGGTGGATTAGTTCCAATGTAATATCAGAAGCAATATATTGAGTCGTGACAGTCAAGATGGTTATGTTACACTTAAAAAAACTGCAGAATCGAATCCACTTTTTGAAAGTTATGAAAGAATGATGATACTGATAAAATTAAATAAAAATAAAGTCATGGCTGAAAAACTATAAATAGCAACAGAGAATTCTGCCCCTAATAATTCAGGCAAAGGAAAATGTGAAGTATCTCTTTGGCTCTGTTTGGTTCATGGATTTGGTGAGTGAAATGAAAGGAAAATACTTTCTTTTTGTGGCTAATGAGGAAAATAACAACGAAAATGAAAGAAAAATGGTGATAAAAAATTATAACTTTTGAATCCTATGAGTCAGTTCCCACCCTTTTTTCTTAAATTACAATTATACTATGAAAATTTCCAAATTTTAATGTTATATAAATATGGTGAAAACACAAGGGAATTAGTTTTCCTTCCTGTTTGACTGTTTCCCTTCCCCTCTCTAAATCTGCAAACCAAACAGAGCCTTAGTGTTCCTTTCGTCATCAATATTTCAGAATTGATAGAAAATTGGCACCACGAAAGCAAGGAAAATGCTGTCTACCACCCGAATGCAACTGCAATTTTTTGTATAAATAATTGCAGCCCACTTGTAATCTCTTAGTATAACAAGAACAAAAACTCAAGTCGGCTCAGTTACGCAAGTTTGAGGGGCGAGTATGTACTGTATATTGAATCAATTGTTTACAACCACACTGGCAAGCTAAACGTCTCATGGGCAAGAACAAAAATATGTGAAAATATCTGCTTTATGAATCTATCTCAACAACATTCCTTCGACTAGGTCTAACAAATCACACGGCTTTCATTAGACACACACACTCCATAAGAAATTGAACATTAACACTTATGAGAACCAAGGTAGGATACTTATTGTTTCCACAGATCAGTCATGCAAAGACTTATGAGCTTAAAAATCTGATCAAGACAGTAGACAACATACCTTGGAAGTTGAGCTAAAAATGTTGAACACCGGTCGGACAAAATGGCGAGAGTAGGAGAATCTTGAAGGCTAATGCAATCAATGTGCTGTCCACTCAGAAAGTGCCTATCCAAGGGCTTCCGCAAGTCAAAATCATTGCAATACTCAGATTTTCCATCTGCAAGACTATAACAAAATGAGCTCCTTCTTCGTGACAAACATTTCAGCTCTAAACCCAAGTCCAATGCAAATAACCAAAATGACAAATTGAACAATAACTTAATATGAATAAGGGCAGAAATTGCTTTGCTTCACCCAGTGCATGCAACATAGATTTGATTATTTTCTTATGGACTCGGGGTACAGGTGTCCGACGCGGTACATGTCTAAGAGTTGAACTTTCCAAAGTCACGAATCTAAGGACACGGGACACGGCAATATATATATATACATATATATATTGCTAAGAGAAATTTTATGCAAAAATAAAACTCTAACATCAGCATTTCGACCATTTCGAAAGAACTTTGTAGCAAAAAGGAATATAACTAGAGACTTTGACATACTATTATACAAGTCGCTAACATGTTTCTTGGTGTGTATCCTCATCCAACCAAAACCATAACCTTGTCCGAGATTCGAGTGTCCGACACAGGTACTTCAACCTATTAAAGAATAGCCCAGGTAACAAAGTTTAAAATCATATTAGTCTCTTGAAAAATACATTGTCAAATGCATCCAATAAGTTGGGCAAATACTAAATAAAGGGTCTTTCTAAAACTAAAAGTCTTTAATCTCCAATCAATTGCCTATGAACAAGGTTTCTCTAAGTCAAAGACTAAGCAAAAAAAGGAGGATATATGATCCTAAAAAGAAAAAATATAGATAGCCAGATAGGTATAAACATGAAAAAATATTACCTCTCTGAAACTCAATATTTTGCTGATTTTCACCAAAATACTTCTTATATTGCCAGGCAATCCTCAACCCTTTCTCCTGCAATTCAACAAACAGATAATATGCAAATTTACAGTGTTTACGAAGTGTCATCTCGGCAAATGAATAAATGATGTTTATATGGTGTGCTTGTGTGGACGCGCGCGCGCGCGTGTGTGTGTGTGTGTGTGTGTGTGGGAGAGAGAGAGAGAGAGAGAGAGAGAGAGAGAGAGGAGGAGGAGGAGGAGGAGGAGGAGGGGTGTGCGGGAGGGAGGTACCTGCTCTGTCTCACGATCTCGAGATTTATCATCTTTGGACATCATTGGACTAGGCAAAGTACCAAGAAAACCTCTTGGATCTCTCGATGGACTAGCAAAAAGAAGAGGTTGGTTGTGTACCAGTCCTTGAGACATGAAATTCCTCAACAGAAGCATATGATGAGGTGCTTCAGTGTCTTCAATCACCATGACTATGCTTCCCAAAGCAAACCCACCACCTAAAATCTCTAGCAATACACACATATATATGAAATAAGGTGACAAATTCCCAAAAACTGCATAAAAAATAATCAATATACTGTTTCATGTTTGTTGCAAAGAATTTCATAGAAATCTGGTATTTATGAAGGATTACTGTCTAGATCTGGTATTCCGGATGAAAGAAAGATCGTGCCATTTGGTCCATACTTGAGCCCAGGGACCTGAGAGGAGGGTGCGGCTGAAAAGTTGCGTGAGAAACTACTCGTCCGAGTCTTAGCAGCGGCCATGGTAGTGTCGTTTTCTCAACTCCTCCTAGAGAAGGAAAAAGAAATGAATAGCAGAAATTAAAATTTACATGATTTTAGGAATGTTAGATGCCTATTCACAACTGACCTTGGAAGGAAAGTTGCAACTTTCTCTTGGTATTGCTAAACAAGAAGGAAGGGGGAGACTCCACACAATGGATATTATATCGTTGTCAACATATTACACTTGCAATTTAAACAAAATTAACAGGACCACCAGAATTTTGGGAAATTTGTTTGCGTCTGTTTAGGGAAGTCTAGAATTGGACTAGGTCGTCTCACTTTTTATCTGGTTCGTTGAGAACCATGGTAATGTTGGTTTGGCAAAGAACAAGTTTTAAGAGAGTATTTAGACCATGGAGAGACTCACATGCAAGAAATGGGCACTCACGAAACACTGAATTTATAGAACCAATCTACTTATGAACCACATAACCGGTTCTTTGCTATCCCAAACCACCTCTTAGGGACCAAAATACAAGGATTTCAAAAAGTTGAGGGGAAGGGGGGTGTGCCTCGTCTTGTCTCTTCATTGATCCGAACAATTTGCTTCTCGTACCGACGAATTAGAAGAGGTGGCTCAAGCTTCACTGACCTATAGTGTGGTAAAGGTATCAGGATTGTTTTTCGTACAAATATTGAAAAACCAGGGCTCAAGATACAAGGTCCCCATCCTGTTGCAGAATTCTAGTATTAGAAAATGGACGAATCTCATACTGAATACTCATATACTTTACTACTTCTTTTGCGAAGTGCAATAAAACAGCCAAGAAATCTATGGATTCAACATTTAATTCGTTCACCTAAATTTTTCTATGGCTTTTGTACTTAAATGTGAATTCTACAACTAAATTTAATTTAATAGACATTGCATGAGCAAGTTCATGAAAGCTATGCATATCTCCCTTCTGGAGTAGCAAGATACTACGGAAGCTAACGACCAGTAGCGGTGCCAAAAATAGACATACGTTTTAAAACCTTCCCGCGGCGCTCCCTGAGATTGAAAACTCAACACATTGGTTGAGTTGACCATCACAAGGCAAACTTTGATTGTTTAAATTGTCGTAAATTGGTTTCTGCATATGACATTTAAGGTCATTTTATATCATCAAGTCACCCCCCAAAAAATTATCCTATCAGTATCACTAAAAATGAAACAATCTTTGTATTTTCAATTGTCTAATGCTTCGGCAGAAAGTTTGAGCAGTCTACCTACAGAAAAAGAACTTTATCATGGTAGGTTACCATAGGGAAAGACCAAAATTCAATTGCCACCCCCCAAAATTCTGAGAAATTTGTCTTTGCATGTAGTATTTTGCCCAATTCTAACTCAGTCAACACCTATTCTTCTCTAGGAAGCACCGACACTTCTAAGAAGGTATCGTGTTGCGTGTCGTACGACTCGTACCATGTCCTACACACGGACACGACACTTCACAGTCACTTTTCCTGGAGTGCCACCGTACAATTTGTTAGGATTTTGTTGTGTGGATGTGTCAATGTCATGTCGTATCCTTATCCGTGCTTCATAGGTTCTTCTTACTTTACAGTTTAGCCCTCCCCAATAAATTACCAATTTCAATTCAGCCCACACATTTTCCTCTTACCTTTCAGTTTAGCCCACCTCCTCTCTCCCTCTTTTCTCCGCGTTCTCCCAGTTTTTCAACATGTATCATGTTAACATGGTGTTGGTACCACCAATTCCTTATTTGAATCCTATAAATCCGTTCCTAGTTAAATTCACCTTTTTCTCTACTCCTAGCAAGATGAAGTAATGCCACCCGTCAATTTAGAATAGAAGTAGTTAGGAACTAAGAAGCACAAATGCGGACACAGTGACCCAGGCACAACACGGCAAACCGTAAAAAAAAACGGACACAGACAAGGTGAGTACACTGCAAATACTAATTGTAAATTTATCTACTTATAACCATGTGATGTAACTTAGGATTACTACTAATTATTTGTGTATTTTAATGTTAGGTGCTAGTAGTATTTTCGTTTTATTTAGCTTTGTTTTTTTTATTTTGCTTTAAACCCTAAGGAGGGGGGGGGGGGGGGGGGGGGGGGGGGGGGGGGGGGGCACATCATTTAAAGAGTCACATATAAGTCACACGACTTGGGTGGGCTATTTAAACTTAAGTTCAAGGAGCACAAGGGAGATTTGGATATTCGATATTTTGCAGGAAACCTAAGGGCTGCTCTTCCTCTTCTCTGCTTCCTCTCTTCTCTCCTTCCTAGACTGCTGCTTCTCTCCTTAGTCTAATTCTCCTCCTTCTCCTACTTCTCTTCTTCTTCTCCGATTCTTCTCCTCCTTCCCTGAATCTAAGTCTTCTCTGATTTCCTTCTTCCTCTCTGATTTTCTGTCATCAATCTCTACCCATTTTGCTACTCC
Source organism: Hydrangea macrophylla (assembly GCA_033977485.1). Classification (NCBI taxonomy): domain Eukaryota; kingdom Viridiplantae; phylum Streptophyta; class Magnoliopsida; order Cornales; family Hydrangeaceae; genus Hydrangea; species Hydrangea macrophylla. The sequence continues at coordinate 75,720,565 of CM066984.1, read as the reverse complement.
CCTCCTCCTATTCGTCTTCACACTTCTCTTCATATTGAGCTGCTGCTCTTCTCCCTTCCCTTCTTCTTCCTTTACTCTCCTTCGTCATCCCCCCTCTCTATATAATAGAGTATAATCTGTTTTCTTTTCTTTGTTGCTACTGCGTTTCTCTTCTTCTTTCAACTTCTTCTCTTCCTTTCCTTCTGTTTATGCTGCTATAATCCCTTATTTTTTTGCCTTATCTCCCTCCTCCTTTGCTGCCCTTGTTACTTGGGTTAGAGGTGATCTTATTTTGGAATTTCTCTTGTATCCAGTGACTGCTTTGGTGTTAAATAAAGCTGTGGTTTATTAAGGTGCACTATAATTCTGTTGGGCTGATTTTAATCTATGTTACCCGAACTTGGCATCAAAGGTGCCGTACCCGTGTCGACATGGGTAGTATGACAAGGATACCGACATGGGATATGTGTCGGAGTTGTTTCGTACCATGTCAGACATGGCTTGCTATCAAAAATATAATCTAAAGAGGAAAAATGTTTTCTAGACACAAAGTCTTCTTATCATATTTAGACTATTTTTTAAACTATGACCCTATTTTAAAAGTATTTAAACTATGACCCTATTTTAAAAGTATTAAAATTAAAATACTTGATTTTTTTTCTTGAATAATATGCAAAACTATTATATAAATTTATAATATTTACTTAAATATAGACATGTCCCCGTACCCATACCCCGTTATGGATCCTTTTTTTGCCGAGTCTCCTTACCCTAATATTTGGGAGTTTGACGAGTCCGACCTCCGGATACATCTACGTACCCGACACTCATACCCGAGTCTGGGTAACATTGATTTTAATACCTTTGTATTGTTATTATTGTGCAAGCTAGATTGATGGGTTTACCCTTGCCCTACATTAAGTTCTCCATTTTGTTTACTTTTAACCAAACAAGAAGTAGAAATAACAAAGTTACATTACATGTCATATAACTCTGACCTAGGTAGCACCAACACATCAAAAAGGGCCCTGTACCCGTGTCTGACGCGTATTCGACACGGACAGTTGCCCGACACACCCCTGACATGTATCAACGCGGCAAATACGTGTCTTGTTCCTGTTATGCAATTTTTAGAGGTGGACACATCACTGACACGAGGGGGACACTTCAAGGGATATAGAGGCAAACTCTTTTTTGACTGAAATCCTGCCTCTTGTTAGTTTTTTAACATGTTTAAAACCTAAAAGGAGTTAATTTTGTCAAGCATTACATCCCAAATCTCCTCACGTTTTCCCAAAATTAGTCTCTCATGATCCTCTTCGTCCGATCGTCTACCTCTCTTCATTTTGTTAATATCAAATAATAACATTCGGAAACGTGAAATTGAGCTTCCTGTTGATACTAATTGCATTACATTTCTGAAAAAAAAAACATAAGAAATGAACTCCAAATTGAACTAAAAAACTTTAAAAAATGTGTACCCCCGCCGTGTCATATCATTTTTTTTAGGATTTGTCGTGTTCACGTACCAGTGTCGTGTTGTATGCTTCATAAACTGTGACCAATTATAATAGCAAATTACAATGCCAGGTAACAGCTACTAAATAGTAAGAAACCCTCAGTTCACAGATTATAGTGATAGCTAGATACATGCAAATTAGCTCAGAGCCTGTTTGGCCAAGCGTTTACACTGTGATTCAATAACGTTTGGCATTCAAAAGCAATTGCAGGCCGTTTGGGTGCAATATTTGGATCGCAAATTAATCTCAAATTGTGGGCTCCACTGCGTTTTACTTGCGATTTGGGCAAGTTGGGGTTGAGCAACTTTTATCCAATTGGGGTCAATAAGCTGGTCAACGCAATTGGTAAATTACTTATGTGCCCATAACCGTTTCCAAGAATGTAAAGGTGTAGTCTGTCTCACAAAATGTTTGAAAGCCTATTTAGTTTTTAATGAGTGGCTGTGATTGACTCCTATTTAATTCTCAATTATTTCATTAAAAATTACTATTCGTACTAAATATCAAAATAATAAAAACAATCACTGATAACTTTTTAACAATTAATATGTTTACTTATTTGATTATGTAATTAATAAATATTTAATAACAATTACGAATACGTACCAATGAAACTATACTTTATTATTATGTACACAAAATAATAAGGACACAATTGTCTTTTGGACATTAAAATCACTTTTACATTTACGTAACTAAACACTTACATAATCTATTATACCACCATAACCACTTTTACAATACTTTAGCCAAACACCACAACTATCATAATCTATTATGACCATAATCTATTATCACAAAAGCTATCGCTAAGCTACCGCAATCGCAAAGCTATAGTGTGCCAAACAGGCTCTCACTATAATAAAAAGAAATTGATTTTGACACTCCAAAAATTACCATTGGCACTCCAAAAGTGCATTACATGCACTGGATGTGATACAATGGAGTGCCAATGGTAACTTTCAGAATGCCAAAATCAATTCCCAAAAAAATTATGTGTTTATATATATATATATATATATAAATATTTAAAATGACACTCCAGCTAGCAAATTGGCTCATCGTCATAGAAAATTACAGTAAAGTTCATCAGTATAGAACAATGTTTCCACATGCCAGAATATAATCATTACATTGGCTAACGTGTGTGATACACGAAACAAGTGTAATGAACCACAATTCGGCTAAAAACTAAAAATAAATAAATAAATAAATAACTCTTCAAACCATAATGGGTTTTGAGATTTTAATGATTGACAAACATCAAACCACGTTGCAATTTGAAATTGAAAGAGCCCCCCCCCATTTGAAAAATCCCCAATATAAAAAACCCTAATTTGAAAACCCTGAACTTTCTAAACCATTATCAAAGGCTCAAACTTAAGAATATATGTAAAAGGGGAACAGAAAAATTATGGAGATGTCAAAAAAAAAACGCTTACTTCGAACTCAAATACGCTACGCCGTCTCTACCTTCGTCGTTGCCGTCGTGGTTAATCTCTAGGTGCGTCGCCACTTCTTCTTCTTCTTCTTCTTCTTCTTTTCTCTCTGTGAATCGCTCTCTATTGTGTCAGACTCTCCAGACTCAGAGAACTACTTTTGGCAAAGCTTTGCTGCTGCCATTAAATCGCAACTATTCGCGGGCAGCTATTTGTTCTTTCCCCCTGTTTGGGGAAAATACCTTTTAGTCCTATGGTTACAGCATTTTCTTATGGGTAATACTTGGGGCACAACCAAAGTCACAACTATTTTTGCACAACCTTCATTTTGTGTCTATCTCTCTTCTAGTGGGCACTGTGGGGTCACTGGCACTGTGGGACCCAACAAGAGAGATAGACACAAAATGAAGGTTGTGCAAAAAAGGTTGTGGCTTTGGTTGTGCCCCAAGTATTACTCTTTTCTTATATCCTATTCATTTTGTAACACTTAACCCATGTACTCTGACTAAGGGAGACTGTTAAATTTTCTAATGAAGAAAAGGAAATAACGTTAATACCCCCAAGCTCCTATATATACTCTTTAGGAAAAAATACATTTTACCCTTATGGTTACACCCATTTTCTCATAACCCCGTGGTTCATTTTTGTAACACTTAACCCCCTGTACTAATGACTGAGGTGAGACTGTTGTTAGAAAAGTTAACAGTTTCACTTTAGTCAGTAGTACAGGGGTTAAGTGTTACAAAATAAACCAGTGGGGGTTATACAAAAATTGGTGTAACCACAGGGGGTAAAATGTATTTTCCCCTTGTTTTTTCAAGAGCAACTTTTCGAGTCTTTTGCAATTTGACTCAATCGCAGAATCTGATTTGTTAGACACTTTCGTTTATGCTTCTAAAGTTCTATAATTATTTTACCAAAAAAACAAATTTCTATAATCACTTATAAACTTTAACAGTTTGTTTGGTATTGGTAGGCCACAAATTATAAAAGAATTTATTTACAATTCTTGTTTGTGGCAAATATTATGTTTGGTTTGACAAAAGAATTGATTTTCAATCCTAGCCAATTCTTGTTTTAACCCAATGTTTGCAATAAAATATTTCTAATGTACGGGTGCTGGGCGTGCCAGAGTTCGCTTGGATTCGAAGGGGATTGTGATATCCTAATCTGACTTCCAATTCAAACGATGGTTATTAACAGCGATGATTGTGTCTTAACTCTACTCTGATGCAAGCAAGCAAATTACAAATGGGCACACAAAAAGAAACAAACAAGCGTATAAACTTAAAATACCTCCAAGAATATCATCTTCTTCATTGATCGAATCAAAAGCTGTTTACAATCACTCCACAAGAGAATGGAAATACTCGCAATCACTCAAGGACAATGGTAGAAATGCTTGAGGAAAATAAAATAAAAATATGCTAGAGCAGAAGTGGCGTGTGTTAGCCCCCTTTAAATGTTGCACATCCTGCCCTATTTATAGGCCTTGAGTGAATAATCATGTTAGTGTGGTTAGTAAGTGGTGACCCCTAATTTCTAGGCATGAACAAGTTAATGAACCTACTCTGTCCTATGATTAACTCTCACAATTTGCTCCCATGATCTGCTTTGTGATCCCATTTCTGCCACGTTACCCCTTTATGCAACTGCCTTTCTAACAGCTCATCATAACCTATACACGTCTTTATCCATACTAAACTGCCTAAAAAGGTCCTGTAAATATACCTTAGTTGACCGATTACATCCTTCTCTGAGCAGCTTGACTCTCGTTGGCTGATAGATCTCACTCTTATCCTTCATAAAAAGTTTACTTGTCACGATCCAAGTCTCGCTCAGTAAGATATTGTAACACTTAATCCTCTATACTACTGACTAAAGTGAGACTGTTAACTTTTCTAACGGAGAAAATGAAATGACATTAATACCCCCTAAGCTCCTATACATACTCTTCAGGGAAAAATACCTTTTACCCCCTATGGTTACACCCATTTTCTCATAACCCCTATGGTTCATTTTGTAACACTTAACCCCTGTACTACTGACTAAAGTGAGACTGTTAACTTTTCTAACGGAGAAAAGGAAATGACGTTAATACCCCCAAACTCCTATACATACTCTTTAGGGGAAAATGTCTTTTACCCCCTATGGTTACAATGTTACATCCATTTTCTCATAACCCATGTGGTTCATTTTTGTAACACTTAATCCCTTGTACTAATGACTGAAGTCGGACTGCCGTTAGAAAAGTTAACAGTCTCACTTTAGTCAGTAGTACAGGGGGTTAAGTGTTACAAAATAAACCACAGGGGTTATGAAAAAATGGGTATAACCACATAGGGATAAAAGGTATTTTCCCCTTGTTTTTTCAAGAGCAACTTTCCGAGTCTATTGCAATTTGACTCAATCGCAGAATCTGATTTGTTAGACACTTTCGTTTATGCTTCTAAAGTTCTATAATCATTTTACCAAAAATAAATATAATAATAATAAATTCTATAATCACTTATAAACTTTAACAGTTTGTTTGGTATTGGTAGGCCACAAATTATAAAAGAATTGATTTACAATTCTTGTGTTGTGGCAAATATTGTGTTTGGTTTGACAAAAGAATTGATTTTCAATCCTAACCAATTCTCGCCAGTTCTTGTTTTAACCTAATGTTTGCAATAAAATATTTCTGATGAGCGGGTGTTGGGCGTGCCAGAGTCCACTTGGATTCGAAGGGGATTGTAATATCCTAATCTGACTTCTAATTCAAACGATGTCTATTAACAGCGATAAATGTGTCTTAACTCTACTCTGATGCAAGCAATCAAATTACAAATGGGCACACAAAAAGAAACAAACAAGCGTATAAACTTAAAATACCTCCAAGAACATCATCTTCTTCATTGATCGAATCAAAACCTGTTTACAATCACTCCACAAGAGAATGGAAATACTCGCAATCACTCAAGGACAATGGTAGAAATGTTTGAGAAAAATAAAATAAAAATCTACTAGAGTAGAAGTGGCGTGTGTGTTAGCCCCCTTTAAATGTTGCACATCCTGCCCTATTTGTAGGCCTTGAGTGAATAATCATGTTAGTTGGGTTAGTGAGTGGTGGTGTCACGCCCTGGAACCACCCAAATGATCCTAGGACACGTGGCACGCCACCAAGACTCTTCTCAAGTTATTAAAGTAGCGGAAAACAAAATATTAAAAGTTTTGACTAAAGAACTCAACACACTATTGTGTTTTTCAAGGTTTGAACGCATATACCCAAACACATCTTACCAAAATCTGTTTTCAAAGGTAACATTTTTATAGGTCAAAGGGTTCCCAAAATTACCCCATTTTTAATTAGAAGTTACAGAAATACTACTTCAGCCCATAACCAATCAACATAACACGTCCCCTATATTACAAGAATTTAAGCCGTTATCATTTTCTACATAAATTCAAATAAATAATTGATTATAATATTCCACTAATTTTACTTATTAAACATAAGTCTATTAACCAAGTATTAAGTAATAATCCCCACGCCCACGAGTGCTCACCAATTTTTCATTTCTTTCCTCCTGAACTCCATCTTGAACACCTACGATGGTTATTCAATAACCACTATAATATATAAGCTATATGCTTGTGAACAACACTAATTATGCACATGGATAATAAACATGCTCAATTTCATTTCATTACAACCAATTATAGTCTCCGATAATTACTAGTTCACTTCCACCACTACCAACTAGTTTGCGGCTCCACTCCCTAAGCCCACGTGACCTAGTCATAATCGACGCCCCTACACGTGCGGTCTCATAGGCCTCTGGCGGCCGTGGTTGTCACCACATCGATTACCTCATGGTGGTATAAAACTAGCAATTCCATTGACCCAAATGAGCAACTCAACATGCTCAAATAATTGATCACACCATGCTTTTACAATCAACTTGGGCCTAATTTAATCACATGAAAAACTAATAAACATTATTAAGCTAATTTAATGCTTTTACATCCCAAATGAACTCAAATATGAAATCATCCATATATCATAATTAATGTCATTCATCTCTTGGGTTCCGCTCCTAATTGCGAGATTAAACCCCTACTAAGAACTTTGTACAAATCCTATATATAAATTAGAAGTTATAAGCTAAACCCCCAAAATGGGTTGCAGAAAAATTGTCACAGAACTTAACCAAATTGGTACCAAAATACTAGTCTCACCTCTATGAGTCCAAACATGTAGCCTGTTTTGAAAACCGGCGTCATTTGATCGGTGAACCATTATCGCGAAGCTTGGCGAAACCCGCGAGCTCGTACGCCATTGTCAGCCGACTTAAATCTAACCGCGAAGATGAAGACTTGGTCTTCATCCACAAGCTTCCAAACTTATATACTAAGTCAAGTTTCCATATTTGTAATAAAACCCCCCACTAGTTCTGATTATTACAATTAAGTCCCTATTAGTTATGAATCATATTAAAAACTATCCCAAACTTAAATGAGTATTTGTCTATGTCTCGCATTGGTCCCATAAGTGGTCCCATATAATTATATGAAGTTGCTACATAGCCTACTAATAATGTAACGAGTTCAATTCGTGCTCACAATTGTACCCCTAATTAACCCCAAAAGTGGTCATCATCTAATAACATGATATTATCAACAATAAAATAATAAATCATTTAAGTCTTAATAAACATTTAGGCACATAAGGATATTCTCATCACTGTCCCAATTTAAGACTACCACTTTGGTCACATATCGGTTCCCGCTGGACACCCATAATCAACTTAGTGGGTCAAGGCCAACATCTCATATATACTTAAATCATCATTAAATAATTAATAATGCATGCTAAATGATGATTAAACTAATCCGCCGGAGCAGGTGTTATATCTCTCCCCTCCTTAAAAAGAAGTTTGTCCTCAAACTTGCGTCATTGCACAAGTCAGCAGATCACAAATCACATATGATCTTCTCGATCGAATGATCATAACATTAAGCTCAACCAATAAAATAACCGTAGCCTGCAATACTAGATATTTCCGATTGGAAATTCCCTTTGGATGCTCAATACACATCGATCAGATCTCATATACCCCCCTCACGTGCTGAAACACAATTCTGCTCTCATTGATCATATGATAGAATCAGCAGTTTAGTACACAGATATATAATATGCACTGATCAAAACCCATCATTTCAATTCATACCGAAAATTCACGGTCTCAGCAATACCCGTTTTCACTCTTCTCTTGACCATATTGATGGTCCTAAACACTCCCGAATATCCCGTAGAGCGCAATTCGAGTAATTTAACAGTCAATTGATATCAATCACCAATTTATCAGCATTAAATGCATTTCCCAATCACACTTGAAATCCAACACATGTACTTGCCCTTTAATATTTCAGTTTACCCATTCAAACCTTTCTTTCAGCTCATAACATTCATTTTCATTTACTCACAACAGCAATATAATAAGTGAAACAAAGTCAACCACATATGCTATCTCATGAATCCCTACCAGTTCCTAACAAATGATAACTTTGTTATTTCCCAGTCTCTTTTTGGTTACATCGAATCCTTTCCTTTCAACATAAACAATTTTGGTTTTTAATGACCCAAATTTTATTTTTTTTTTAACTCTCCATGCCATAATTTACGTGCACCTCTTAGTGTATCCATATATATATATATATATATATACTGATGTACAACATATTCCCTTTTTTCAACATTCCCTAGAAATTTTCTAGAGATGGTTCTCAAAATCTATCACTTCAATTACAAGTATCACTAACTACAGTTGCCATTATCATCCACTTTATACCTCTTAAAACATAATTCATTTTTTAATTTTTCCAAACCTTGAATCTCTTATGTCATTATGTATTTTCAATTCTCACATCATAAATCAAGTTCAATTTGAGACAATGCCAAGACAAATCTGTTAACATCACAATTTGTCAACTTACCATATCCGAATGCTCAACATTTCTCCCAAACTTTCACTTTAGAAATTTTAAGTTTGATCTAAATCCGAAAATCAAACACCATAAATGTAGTCATTTCGTAACCGTACAATCCCCGTCATATATGTAAGAATTTCACAAAAGATTTCCAAACTTCTAAATAGCTTTCCACAACTTCTCTTCTTAGTACCAATTTCTCTTTCCCCCAACAATGCAAGAGATTCTTATCACTAAAATTCTAGAGACTCAACTTTCCCAATCTTCCTCTAATCAACCTCTATTACAACTTTACAGTAATATCCCACTTATTATCCAGTCTCACTTTATTACATTTCAGGCATAGGTTATACTACACCTATCCAAGTACTCCTTCAAAGCAACAAACAAATAGATTTCATTTCACAAATCATCATTCTTTATCGTCCTTGTGATATTTCCAACAATTAAAACCCTTTTTTCGATAAGACTTTTCATTTTCTTATTTGGAAATTCAAAATGTGCTTCACAACCCAATTTTCACAAATCAACTAGTCATAATACCACTATCCTTAAATTACGATCCATACTAATTTTTCAAAAGTTGTATCTCATGAAATACCTCTCATTTAAGAAATCTCTAAATCCACCCAATTCAACTCAAACTCTTTGAATTTCGAAACCCATCTGTAAACACCGTCAATTCATTCAGTCAACCAAGCATTACCATATCATCACGCCTCAACCAATCACGGCTAGTTTACACTTTTGTTTAAATTTTTTAAAGCTTTTGCATTTAATACCCAGAGGGTAGAATAGTCATTTGAAAAAATATATATATATATTTTTTATCTTTTTGGTATAAGATATTCTACATAGGGAAAGAAAGGCATAGAAATGGTGTCGGAATCGTGGTTGACAAGAACCTCAAGGATAAAGTTGTGACAGTCACGAGGAAAGGAGACAGAATATTGCTTATCAAACTGGTAGTTGGAGTGGATATAATTAATGTGATTAGTGCATACGCGCCCCAAGTAGGATTGGATGATCACACTAAAAGACAATTCTAGGATGAGTTGGACGCTTTAATGCAAGAAATATCAGGAGGAGAGAAGATAATTGTAGGTGGAGATTTAAATGGCCATGTAGGCAAAGATAGAACTGGATATGAGAGGGTGCATGGGGGGTATGGTTTTGGAGATCAGAATGAGGCAGGGGTGAGTATTTTAGATTTCGCAGTAGCATATGATCTTGTAGTAGCAAACACATTTTTTAAAAAGAGGGAAGAACACTTGATAACCTTTAAGAGTGGATCTAATAGAAGCCAGATCGATTTTTTCCTTGTGAGAAAGGCAGACCACTTAGCATGTAAAGACTGTAAGGTCATCCCAGGAGAGTGTTTAACATCTCAACATAGACTTACTATTTTAGATATCCATATAAAAGGACAATGTCGTACTAGAAAAGACCCTATAAACCCGCGAACTAGGTGGTGGAACCTTAAAGGCGAGAAACTAGCAATATTTCAAGAGAGAATGTATGCAGAAGCACCTTGGAATTTGGAAGATGGAAGCAATACTATGTGGGATAGAATGGCAGGGTGCATCATGAGAATATCGAAGGAGGTCCTCGGAGAGTCGATGGGAAGAGGGTTGGCTTCTAAAGATACTTGGTGGTGGAATGAAGAGGTACAAGCTGTAGTAAAAACCAAAAAGGATTGCTTTAAGAAGTGGCAAAATGATAGAAGTGAGGAACACTTCAAAAGCTATAAATGTGCAAATAAGGAGGTTAAAAGGATAGTTAGAGTTGCTAAAATGGAAGCCTATGATGCCTTCTACACCAAACTAGACACTAGAGAGGGAGAAAAATGTATTTATAAGCTTGCAAAGTTGAGAGAAAGGAAAACAAGAGACATTAATCAGGTTAAGTGTATAAAAAGCGATGACTCTAGGGTATTAGTGAACGACGAAGAGATTAAGGAAAGGTGGAAGAGCTATTTTGAGAAGTTGCTGAATGAAAAACATATGGATAACACAATAGAAGAAGAAACTGGAAGTTACGATGAAACTAGAGAATACAGATTCTATCGGAGAATAAGGAAGTTTGAGGTGGATTTTGCTTTGAAGAAGATGAAACCCAACAAGGCCTTAGGACCAGATGGGATCCCCATTGAGGTTTGGAAATGCTTGGGAGATGTGGGGGCATCTTGGCTTACAAAAGCTTTTAATAGGATTTGAATGACTAGAAAAATGCTTGATGAGTGGAGGAAGAGCATCCTAGTGCCTATATATAAGAGTAAATGAGATGTACAACAATGCAACAACTATAGAGGTATTAAGTTGATGAGCCATACTATGAAGCTATGGGAGAGAGTGATAGAGCATCGCTTAAGAGGCGCAACATCAGTGTCAGAAAATCAGTATGGATTTATGCCTGGGAGATCAACTATGGAAGCAATTTATTTACTTAGAAGACTAAAGGAAAAGTATAGAGAGAAGAAAAAAGATCTACATATGGTTTTTAATGATTTAGAGAAAGCTTATGATAGAGTGCCTAGAGATTTAATTTGGTGGGTGCTAGAGAAGAAATGAGTGACCAAGGGTTATATTGACGTGGTGAAGGATATGTATGATGAAGCGGTTACTTCAATTAAATCACCAGCCGGAGAAACAAGCGAATTCCCAATTATCGTAGGCCTGCACCAGGGGTCGGCCTTGAGCCCTTATTTTTTTGCCCTAATTATGGATGAATTGACTAGACACATTCAAGATGAGGTCCCATGGTGTATGTTGTTCGCAGATGATATTGTCTTGGTTGATGAGACTAAAAGGGGACTCAACACTAAACTAGAAGCTTGGAGAGAAGCACTGGAGACTAAGGGGCTAAAGATAAGTAGGACGAAAACAGAATACATGGAATGTACTTTTAGCAACAGTGAAGTAGAGACAACGAAGCAGTGAAGATCGAAGATCATGAGATCCCAAAAAGGGAACACTTTCGCTATCTAGGTTCAATGATCAGTAGAGACAGAGAGATTGGTGATGACGTGACCCATAGAATTAAAGTGGGCTGGCTTAAGTGGAAGAGTGTTTCTGGAGTATTATGTGATCGGAGAATACCAGCAAAATTGAAAGGAAAATTTTATAGGACAACTATTAAGCCAGGTATGCTCTACGGGACAGAGTGTTGGGCAACTAAGAAACAACACATTAGCAAAGTGAATATAGCGGAGATGAGGATGCTAAGATGGATGTGTGGTAAGACTAGGAAAGATAGAATTAGAAATGAGTACATCCGAGAGACTGTAGGAGTGACACATATTGAGGATAAGTTGAGGGAGAATAAACTTAGATGGTTCGGCCATGTGCAACGAAGACCTGTAGATGCACCTGTGCGAAAGAGTGATAAGATCGTAGTGCTTGAAATGGTTAGAGGGAGAGGTAGACCTAGATTGGAATGGTTAGAGGGAGAGGTAGACCTAGACTGACTTGGGAATATGTAGTGCAACAAGATATGAATATATATAATTTAAATGAGCATATAGCTCTTGATCGTGCAGAATGGAGAAAAAGGATTCATACAGCCGACCCCAATTGATTGGGACACAAGGCTTGGTTTGGTTTGGTTTATCTTTTTTTTTTTTTCAAACCACACACAAAATAAAATATTTTGAATGAGAAATTCAACGGAGAAAATGATATGCATTTCGAGCTTCATAGACTATGTTTTGAACATTTTAATACTTGAAATTCCAAAACTCCACCAACAAACCACATAATAACTCTGTCCATATTTTGCCCACGGAAACCCAATCATTCAAGCAGAAATCGATGTGTCAAAAATGTTAAGCATGTCCTCTGAATAATAACACAACTCCTAAACCCATTTGGTATATCCTCAACTTTTATTGCAACTTCCCTCTTGAATGGAACATATTTTGAAGCATTTTTTTTTCCAAATATTTAAAATAACTTGAAAATGAATTTCAAAATTTCTTAAAATTTCTCAACACAATTGGAATCAATAAATTCAATGCAATCATTCTGATGTACTCATCTCCATCTCCAAAATAACTTTTCATGTTTACAAAAGAAAATGCTCTCTTTTTTTGTTTTTTTCAAAAATAACTTTAAAATTCCATAATCTTATAATGCTACATTTTACTCGTGTGAATCCTCCATTTCACCAAAATTCTACAACTTAAGTCCAACCATTCTATATCTCAGGAGTAAATCCCCAATCATCATTCAGATTATCCATTGTAACTACATTTGGTTCCAAACATAACTTTTCTATCCCTTCAATAATTTATTCCCATTGTTTATATCTCAAATTCCTTTTTACCCACCCACGAATTCTCTAGTCTTTTCTCATCATAATCAGTTATAACATAATTTCTATTCATCCCTTGCAGCCTACTTTGGCATATCAAATATACAACCATTCAATTTCCCCCAATTGATCCCAATTTTACCCAAACTACTGACAAGCATCAATATATTGCAATAGGGTCGAGAGATTCGTCAAACCCAATAAGAATATCCAGTCAATACAACGTAATAGGGTTGAGAGATTCCTCAAACCCAATAAGAATAACCATTTAATACAATGCCGTAACAGGGTTGAGAGATTACTCAAACCCAATAAGAAATATAATTATATGGTTGAGAGATTTCTCAACAAATTCATATAATACGAACAATCGTATAAACCCTCTCAATCGCATACCTCAACAACTTTGACACACTACCCCAATCTCAAGAAATATCCTGAATTTGGTGAATACCCCCAAATAACCATAAGAGTACGAGTCTCCAGATGAATAAGCCAAATAAATAGCAGCCATATAACAGATACCCCAAATACCATACTCATAAGACTAAACTTATAGAAAGCCAGACCACTATAATCATATCCCACATCAGTGTATTAGCAAATAAGAGAAAATCCACCATAGACAGTAGTGACAACATAAATACCCATAGCGCTCATAATATATATATCAGGAGAAAACCATAATACCCAATAGCACAATTTCCTATACCGAAGAATCAACAAATAATAAGAGGAGCCTCCGTAATAAAGAAATCCCAAAACCAGAACCATGGTCGGAAGTATAATAACAAATATCCATATACAAGAATACCCGATCACATACTCAATACATGGAAGATTATCTATACCCCAAAGCCTTGCTATATAGCTTTACCATCTTTTATTCCCCCCCCCCCCCCCATAACCCATTCACCACGTCAAATTAATAACACAATCCAATCCTCAGAACGAAACACTTATACAAATCCCAGTAAATAATAAATAGTTATCTTTGACATAAATCCCAAGTCAATATCAGAATCTAGAGGCTTCAATAATATCCCATAACTCAATAATCCAAGTTAAAATACCCATAAAAAATTATCATCCAACAATCCATAGAGAATCCTTTCCCTTTTTATTACCCAACTTTATCCCGGAGCCATACTCTCATAGATCATCATTAACTCAGAAAACACGGTTTTCACATCATAATTCTTACCAATAGCATTAAATTTTTTTTTTGACATTCTTATAAATTCCATAATTTTCTCTTCTTCTTTCACCATTTCAATCTGCTCTAAACATAATCAATATGCCTCACTAAACCCATTCTTATCATCGAATCTGACATCTCATCACAGCTCAAACCAACATCTCATCACTCCTTTACATTTTATAATGTAGATAATAACATGCAAGATGATGCTCATGCCAATACCATGCAACACACATCATATAATTATTTGACATACAATCATATGTCATGGCAATTTTATCTTATGGATATATGTTTTTTTTAATATGCAACTCCATAACATAATATGCACGTTACTCTCGAGTCGTCGTCTCTCGTACCCAAGTTTCTAGCCTATTGCTCTGATACCACTAAATGTCACACCCCGGAACCACCCAAATGGTCCTAGGACACGTGGCACACCACCAAGGCTCTTCTCAAATTATTAAAGTCGCGAAAAGCAAAATAATAAAAGTTTTGACCAAAGAACTCAACACACTATTGTGTTTTTCAAGGTTTGAACACATACCCAAACACATCTTACCAAAATCTGTTTTCAAAGGTAACAATTTTATAGGTCAAAGGGTTCCCAAAATTACCCCCATTTCTAATTAGATGTTACAGAAATACTACTTCAGCCCATAACCAATCAACATAACACGTCCCCTATATTACAAGAATTTAAGCCGTTATCATTTTCTACATAAATTCAAATAAATAATTGATTACAATATTCCACTAATTTTACTTATTAAACATAAGTCTATTAAGCAAGTATTAAGTAATAATCCCTAGGCCCAAGAGTGCTCCCCAATTTTCCATTTCTTTCCTCCTGAGCTCCATCTTGAACACCTAGGATGGTTATTCAATAACCACTACAATATATAAGCTATATGCTTGTGAACAACACTAATTATGCACATTGATAATAAACATGCTCAATTTAATTTCATTACAACCAATTATAGTCTCTGGTAATTACTAGTTCACTTCCACCACTACCAACTAGTTCGCGGCTCCACTCCTTAAGCCCACGTGACCTAGTCATGACCCACGCCCCTACACGTGCGGTCTCATAAGCCTCTGGCGGCCGTGGTCGTCACCACATGGATTACCTCATGGTGGTATAGAACTAGTAATTCCACTGACCCAAATAAGCAACTCAGCATGCTCAAATAATTGATCACACCATGCTTTTACAATCAAATTGGGCCTAATTTAATAACATGAATTTTGCCCATTAATAAACTAATAAACTTTATTAAGCTAATTTAACATGCTTTTACATCCCCAAATGAACTCAAACATGAAATCATCCATATATCATAATTAATGTCACTCACCTCTTGGGTTCCACTCCTAATTGTGAGATTAAACCCCTACTAAGAACCAGGTACAAATCCTATATATAAATTACAAGTTATGAGGTAAACCCCCAAAATGGGTCGCAGAAAAACTGTCACAAAACTTAACCAAATTGGTACCAAAATACTAGTCTCACCTCCAGGAGTCCAAATATGTAGCCTGTTTTGAAAATCGACATCGTTTGATCGGTGAACCGTCATCGCGAAGCTCGGCAAAATCCGCGAGCTCGTACACCATTTTCGGCCGACTTAAATCTAACCGAGAAGATGAAGACTTGGTTTTCATCCACAAGCTTCCAAACTTATATACTAAGCTAATTTTCCATATTTGTTATAAAACCTCCCACTAGTTCTGATTATTATAATTATGTCCCTATTAGTTATGAATCATATTAAAAACTCTCCCAAACTTAAATGAGTATTTGTCTATGTCTCGCATGGGTCCCATAAGTGGTCCCATATAATTATATGAAGTTGCTTATTAGCCTACTAATTATGTAACGTGTTCAATTCATGCTCACAAATGTACCCCTAATTGACCCCAAAAGTGGTCATCATCTAATAACATGATATTATCAACAATAAAATAATAAATCATTTAAGGCTTAATAAATATTTAGGCACATAAGGATATTCTCATCACTATCCCAATTTAAGACTACTACTTTGGTCACATATGGGTTCCCACTGGACACCCATAATCAACTTAGTGGGTCAAGGCCCACATCTCACATATACTCAAATCATTATTAAATAATTAATAATGCATGCTAAATGATGATTAAAATAATCCGCCGGAGCGGGTGTTATAGGTGGCCCCTAATTTCTAGGCATGAACAAGTTAATGCACCTACTGTATCCCATGATTAACTCCCACAATTTGCTCCCATGATCTGCTTCGTGATCCCATTTCTGCCACGTTACCCCTTTATGCAACTGCCTTTCTAACAGCTCATCATAACCTATACACGTCTTTATCCATACTTAACTGCCTAAAAAGGTCTTGTAAATATACCTTAGTTGATCGATTACATCCTTCGTTGAGCAGCTTGACTCTCGTTGGCTGATAGATCTCACTCTTATCCTTCATAGAAAGTTTACTAGTGTCTAATGGTCTTGGTGACCGATATCTTCATTTGACTCAATCATCCCAAGGTTCTTTGTTAATCATTCTTTAAGCCTGATATTAAATTTTCTCATTTACCTGCTGTTGATCATCATCCTTTGGTCTTGTAACTATAGAACAAATACGGGTTATCATCGACCTTACAGGTTGGGGGCGAGGTGTCTTTTAACCGATATCATGGCATCCCCTACTCCTACTTTTCCACCTCGGTCTTACTTGCTGGGGGCTGAGGTTTCTCTCAGATAGCCCAGCGTCATCCTATTCTCGATCTCAACACCGAAATTTATGTAATAGATGTATCATCTTCTAAATAGGTGGCATTAATATCGGTCTCCTCGTGTTTGGGATTTATTATGTCCATCTCCCTGTTTACTCCTATGATGACATCATTAAACCATGTGACGGTCTTGTGCCTTGGGAAATCCCAATTTAGGGTGTAAACAATGCTCCATAAATGTCTTGTCAAACGTTGTGTATCAGTTTGATAAGATGTTTGAAATTCAAATTGACTGCTAACGCTGTAAATGACGGCGTACAGCTCCACGTGTCCCTATCTTAGCAGCTCTTCCTGCCTCATTTCAAGAATCGAGGCGTGTCTTTTAGGGATCCATTCCTAAGTCATGATGGCCCCTTTTCTTTGCTTATATAAGCCACAATTACTTGTCACTTGTCACTTGTCACTTTTCACTTTCTTTTGCCTTCAACTTTCTGGGAAAATCTTCTCTTTCTTTCACCAGAAAACTTCTATGGTTTCCTCTTCTGCAACCAGTGTTTCTCAAGCTGTCGGTGCCACTTCTTCTTTCCCTGCCGCCACTGATACTGCGCCGGTGACCAAAACCACCAACCCCACTACCATTAAACAGGCCATTGATGCCATTCTGGGGTTGATAAACCCTCATAAATTGATTTCTATGCCCTCTTGTTCTTCCATGGGGCTTGGTCCTGCTTTTAATTCCTTTTCTCCACCATCTTTAGACCCCTATTTCCCTTTAGTTGTAGAAGACAATGAGTTGCTTTACTAATCATCTGATTTTGAATGGGGCTCACAGTATGCTCCTTCAAACCCTTTGAGGAATTAGCCTATCCCATCTACTAACTGGATTTCTTGGGAGACCGATTAGTGGAATTAAAAAAGGACCTATGGAGGGCCTTGACATCTACAATGCTATTATGCTTAGTCAAGAGAGATTCTTTCTTGACAAGCCTCTCTTCTTTCTTCTCCCTTTTTTTGGTCGACCTCGACCAATGCCTTCTTCTTCCGTTGTGGCCCTATGAGCCCAACCATTCAGGACGTCTATTTTCTCACTGGTCTGCCTGCCCATGGTGAAGAAATTATTCACAACCTTTCTTCCTCTCGAGAATTTGAACACCCTAAGACTGATAAGGGCAAGAGGTCTAGGTTCATTACTGCCTTCGGGCAATTCATCTTGGCCAGCATGGGGCAAGGAGAGGTTATTGACCAAGAACACATTGCCTTCTTGGTCTACTAGCTCAATCGCTTCATCTTTTGCTCGGCCTCTTACGGCGTTACAAAAGAGCGCCATCATATCGCCCTTGCTTTGGTCTCGGGCCAAAAGTTAGCTCTCACTCCTCTCGTCCTTTCCCATCTTTACCGTGGTATCCTGGAACTTATTTTTTTCCAACTTTAAAACTTCGGGGAGAGCCCTCTGGCTCCTCTAATGCTGGCTTCAATCTTACTTTCATGAGAAAAGCCTAGTCAATAATTTTGACCCCACTACTCTTCAAGAGCATTCTTCTGCTTTTACTTTTCATTTCTCAGGATTCGCCCCGAAGGGTCTTTCTTTTGATCATCTTTTTTCTTTCTTTTATGAGCACATGGGCAACCGATTGCCTCAGCAATTTTTTCTTTTCACCCTCGGCTTCAATGTCTGAGCTGGCTTCATCATCGTCCTGGCTAAGCTCCTGAGGCGAGCGAGATAAACACGAAGCCATCTGGGTAGCTTCTTAGTTGGCCGAGATCTCTTGTACAACCCTGTCATTCCTCAACACAATAATAAGTGTGGGGTGGAGTATTACAATGCTCCAGCTTTGGCCCGATAATTTGGGCTCAGGCAACTAATCCCTCTTCCTCCCTTTAGAACCTTTAATCGATCCATGGCCGAACGATCCCTTTTTTTTTATCTGGTTAAGATTAGGAAATGCGAGTCAAACAATAGGGCTGCTCGGCTAGGCCTAGGTTTGTTTCATTTTAAGAGCTTCCTTCAACATCCACTGAGTTTGACACTTGGTGGTTCAAAATTATCTCGGGCTTGAGATCTGAGCCTGTTTTCTCCGTACTTAAACGAGTTTTTCCCTCTATATCCGAAAAATCTTCTCATTCCACTAACCCCTCTTTGGTTCAGGCTACAGGTCAGAATAAAAAAGCCCAAACATCCAAAGGTAAAAACAACTATCAAGCCATTCTTGCCTTTGAGAAGTTTTTTAAATTCAAATTCGATCCCAGGCAGCACGAGATCATGCGGTCCGACATGAAGTGGCATCTGAGAGCACTTGAGCAGGAACACAAGGAAAGAATAGTAAGAGCATATAGAAAATATTTGCAAACCGCTGATTATTCATCCGTAATCCCTTTCAAACAGCTCCTCAAGCCTTTTGAGTGTCGGCCTCCTCCATTACCCGAGGCCGATTTTGCCATTGCCATTCTGATGGCGAAGAAGCAGGCATTCTTGGCAATAGAACCTTGGGAGAGAGATACTTATACCAGGCTGCATGATTTCGGACTGGTCGATCACTCATCGGCCTTCTGGGTTATAGAAACTGGAGAACCAATTTTAGGTATTTCCCTCTTTATGTTTTTCTAAGCTCTCCACTTCTCTAACTGATTTTTGTCTCTAATCCTGTTTAGAGGCCCTTCCACGAGAAAATCCCTCCGACGGACTGACATAAAGTCGGACGAAGATGTCCCTCAATCAACTCGCCAACGCCGAAACGTGACCACAGCCACCCTCAAATCGGGCAAGGTATATGTTATTCCTTATGCTTTCCTTCATTTTTACTAATGGATGGGGCTGACTTGTCTTTATGTGATCATAGGGGGCCACCGGCCTTACATCCAAGAAGATGGGTTAGTCTCAGATAAAGCCCCCTGTTTCTCTGGCTAAAATGCCGCCACCTCCAAAGTTACACCTCCGTCCTGTCTCAACCACCTCATCAGCCACTCTTGCCAAAGTCACTCCTTCTATGACCTACGAGCAATTGATGGTTGAGCTGCACCGACTATGAAGTCTTGATGAAGCCAGGTAGGCCGTATTGAGGGGCACCAGTGATGGCATGACTTCCAACACTAATAGTCCAACTGCCGGTGATACATCGGAGACAATTGGTGAGAGGCCCTTGGGGTCAGATTATAATGATCCCATCGACCTCGGTGATGCTGGGACTCCTCTTGATGCTGAGGTTATGATCAAGAAGGATGTCACTAAGTAACCTTCGTGCACCAGTTGCTCTCACACGGAGACATTGACCTCTCTTCTAGTACAAATGCAGGAACCTGTCATTGCACCCCCACTACCGGTTGTTTCTTCTACCAATTCCCCTTCAGTTCAGGTAACATGGCACCTTTGCTTGCTATCCCCAAAGTGCTTTTTTCCATTGTCTCTACTTATTGGACTTTCTTTTACAGGTTTCCAGCTCTCTCATAATTCCTGACTTCAACTCGGTCTCATCCATTAAGTAAGGCCTTCTTCGCTCTTCTGAACCCTGACCAGCTCCTCCAAGATAAACCCATAGTAGCTTAGGCCAGTGCAGCTCTTTCTGCTATTGAATACCAAAGGGCTGATGAGTGGTTTAGGACTACGGTCCAGCATAAACTCTCTCAACTCCCAGACTTCAAGGAGTTTCACTCAGCTATGGGCCTTTTGCTCTCTTGCTTGGACATAACTGAAGAAATGAAGGCGTACCTCAGGGACCTACAAGTGAGGCTACCAGACTATCTTAATAGGCATCGGACTGCCACCAAGCTTGTGTTCGAGATCAAAGAAAAATCCAAGAGCGTAGAGCTCAGGTTGATAGTCTGGGAGTTTATAAGAAGCAATATGAAGCCTCTAAGGTCATGAAGGGGAACCTTCTGTAGGAGAAGGCAAGGCTTGAGTCTGAGTTAGCCAGAATTTAGGTCGAGCTCGATAATATCGATGCTGGCCTGGCTCTTTCTGAAAAAGCTATTCTTGAGGTTGGCCGAGCCGCTCAAGGACATGTAGAGGCCCTGACTAGCACTGTGACTGCTACGAGCAAGTGGGAGGCCGACAAAGCTAACGCTAAAAAGGAGTTGGAATACTTGGACCTAACGTGGGAGAAGCTTAGGTTAAAGTTTGCAAAGAAATGATGTTGGATGTGTATTTTTTTTATTCAGCCGTTTTGCTCATACCATGGCTAATACCATGTATACTTTTCCAAAAATCAATGAAAAGGAACTTTTTTGATTTTACTCATCTAATTTTGCTATTTCCCGAAGAGATGGTACATATTGCTTTAAATATTTTCCATTTATCGGTCTTGTGTGTATTTTTCTATCTAGGTCCATTAGCCGATATGCTCTCCTTGTAATGACTGACATTACTTGATTTGGTCCTTCCCACTTAGCTGACCATTTTCCATATTGGCCATCTTTTTCTCCCAATGGCAATATAGCTTTCCAAACTAGGTTTCCTTTGCCGAAAGATTTGTGCTTGACCCTTTTGTTGTATGCCCGATTACTCTATTCTTCTGTGCATTAATAGTCCAAAGCTTTAAGATGAATGTCATCGAGCTCTTCTAACTCGACCAACATTGCTTTAGTATACTCAGTTAATTCAAGATCGAGTTGAAACGCTCGTCTTACAAACCGGACAGTGACTTCCATAGGCAATATCTCGTTGTGACCATAGGTTAACATAAAAGGGGTAATGTTTGTGGCTGATCTCTTTGATGCCCGATATACCCATAATGCTTCAAACAATAAGTCATGCCATACCCTAGGGTTGTCTTCTACCATTTTTTCCATAATTCCTTTGATTGTTTTATTCGAGGATTCGGCCTATCCATTTCCTTGGGCGAAGTATGGAATAGAATTCAGGATCTTGATACCTCGGCTTTCAGAAAATGATTTAACTTTATCTCTCGTGAAGACCAATCCTTGATCTACTGTAATTGTTTTTGGAAGTCCAAATTGGTGAATTATATGCTCATTAATGAACTTGATTACATATGCTTGATTCACCAATTTGGCCGGCACAACTTTACCCATTTTGTGAAATAATCAATAGCCACCACAATGAAACAGTGTTGACCCGATAATGGTGGGTATATTTTCCCAATCAAGTCCATAGCCCCAGCCTCGAAACGGCCATGGTCTTACGATCACCTGCATCTCGGTAGCTGGTACTCGTTGGATTGGCCCATATCTTTGGCAAGCCTGGTATCCTTTTGCGTAATCGATGTAGTCTTTTAGCATGCTCGGCCAATAGTAATTGTATCTTCTAAGAAGCCACTTCATCTTTGTACCTGCATTGTGTGCTCCACAAATACCTTTATGTGATTCAGCCTTTACTTTCATGGATTCGGGCTTGTCCAAACATCTTAGTAAAATTTAGTCCTTTAGGCCTTTCTTGAACAATTCCCCATCTAATAATACATAGTTGACCGAAGACAACTTTATTTTCCTTTCGGTTTGTCTACTTGGACACAGAGGCACCTGATGATTGGGATTCTCCAGTCCTGATCATCCATGATCGCTGAGAAAACTTCTGTTGCCATTTTTCATTGTTTTACTAATGCCAAGATCCTCCTCTATACTCTTATTAACTTTTCATTATCAGTTACTTCTAACTTAGTGCCTCATGCTACTTGCGCCAAATTATCGGCCTCAGAGTTATAGGCTCGAACAATATGCTGTACTCTGACATCATCTAATTCTCGTAATAGTTGAAGGGCAATTGAGTTGAAAGGTAACAATTCCCAACTCTTGTACCTAAATTCCCCACTAAGTTGGCTAATAATTAAATTTGAATCACCAATAATATGAATCACTAATATATTCAATTCGGCCATGATTTCAAGGCCAATGATTAACGCTTCATATTCAGCTTGGTTACTAGAACACTTAAATTCGAGTTTGAATGAGAAAATCCTTTTTCTCTTTCTCGGTGATACTACAATTATCCCCGCCCCTGCCCCATCAACATTTATTGATCCGTCAAATATTAACGTCCAAGGGGTTAGAGAAATTGTTGATAATATGATGGAATTGATTGCTTCATTTAATTCTGGGCCGATATCCGTTTGGTATGATCAGCCAAGAAATCGGCAAAGGCCTGTCCCTTCGCCGATCTTTGTGGAACAAATTAAAATGCAAACTCCATCATAGCCATAGTCCACTTTGCGATATACCCATGCATTATCGATCTTGACAACATGTATTTAATGACATCAGTTTGGCAAATCAAGTAAACCAACACCGGAAGAATGTACACTCTTAATTTTTGTGAAGCAAAGTACAAGGCTAAACTTAACTTTTCTATTGGCGTATATCTACGTTCGACAGAAGTTAAGACTCTACTCAGGTAATACACAACTTGTCCCTTTCCCTACTCATTATCCTGTGCCAGCATGTATGCGATTGATTCATCTGAGGCCGATAAATACAGTTTCAGTGGCCTTTTCTTTCTTGGAGGCATGGTTGTTGGTGGTTCAGATAGATATTGCTTGATGGCTTTGAAGGCTTACTGGTGCTGAGTCTCCCATTTGAATTCATCTTCGGACTTGAGCTTGAGCAATGGGGACCATACGTGTGTTCATCCTGCACAATTTGCGATGAATCTCTGCAAAAAGTTGATCTGTTCGATGAGCCTCTAGAGCTCTTTTTTGTTTCTTGGGGGCTCAGCTGATTGAATAGATCAGACCTTGTTTTTATCGACTTCAATGCCTCTTTGGTGTACTAGGAAACCAAGAAAGTTTCCTGCCGATACACCACAAGCACACTTTAAGGGGTTCCCATGGGTCCTCATTCTTTCAAAAGACCTCCTTAAATTGGCAAAATGCTTCTCTTGTGTGGCCGATTTAACCACTACATCATCGATGTAAACTTCCATGATTTTCTCTATCATGTCATGGAAGATTGCATTAATAGCTCGTTGATACGTTGCTCCAGCATTTTTCAATCCGAACGGCATCACCACCCATTCAAACGTTCCAATTGCTCCTGGACATCTAAATGTGGTTTTTGGAATGTCTTCTTCGGCTATATATATCTGATTATAACCCGAATGCCCGTCCATAAAAGATAAAATTTTATGCTTGGCCGTAGCATTAATCAGCTGATCAACCATAGGCATTGGGTATTCATCCTTTGGAGTTGCCACATTTAGATTTTTGAAGTCTATATAGACCCTTGTCTTACCATTTTTCTTGACTATTGGTACGATGTTGGAGATCCAATCACCGTATCTGGTCGTTCTTATGAAACCGACGTTCATTAGCCATTCGACCTCTTCTTTAACTTTGAAAACGACTTCAGGGGACATTCTTCTGGGTAACTGCTTAAATGGCCTGAACCCTTCCTTGATAGGTAGCCGGTGTTCTACAAGCTCCCTTGACAACCCCGACATTTCATGGTAATTCCAGGCAAAACAATCTTTGAATTCCTTGAGGAAAAAAATTAGTGATGCCTGGAAATCAGGCTCGAGTAGCTTGTTTATGAAAGTGGGTTGGTTGTCTTCGCTTGCCCCCAAATTAACCTCTAGGAGAGGATCTTGTACATCGGCTTTCAAATCATCGAGCTTCACGAGAGCCGATGCTAACTCATCCAGGTTTATGCAGTCTTCCAATATTCCTTCTTGATAATCTTCTGTGATATCGGCCAAATTGGTCGATGAAACTTTTACTCGCTTATTTGCCATAAAAGCTTGTATTCTGGCTACATTGGCCTGTACGGCCAATGCCCTTCTATGCTTCACTGATGATGGGCTCTGATCCATTAGGAATGGGCTCTGATCCATTAGGAACATTGAGTTCTGCATCATTGTCAATCGGCGTAATCATGATTGATGTCTGATTGAGTTGTTTGTACGCTTGAAGCAACTAATTCTTCTATTCCCTTACCATAATGGCTGTTTTGGCTTACCATTCTTGTCCATTCTAATAAATTTGACTAGGCCGATATCGTCCTCGTACAATACAGCCTCAAAGCAATGAACTCTGGCAACGAAAGGCTTGTGATCAGCCCAAACTATCTCTACCTCATCACCATTCCAAAAAATCAAGAACTGGTGTAAGGTTGATAGGATACACCAATTGGTATGAATCTAGTCCCGACCGAGTAGTGGGTTGTATGAGGCTCTGGAGTCCACCATAAAGAAGGCTGTCATGGTGGTCTTTTTCCCCATAGTAAGCTTTACTGGGAGGATTCCTTTTGTCTTCACAGGTGTCCCCGTGAATCCACATACTGTGAGTTCGGTTGGGATTAACTCCCTCTCATCACGTTGCAATTTTAGCAACACGATTGATGGTAGGATGTTTACCGCAGCTCCATTATCGACCAACACCCTTAAGTATGACACTCCGTCAATAGCTGCGTTGATGTATGATGGGTTCAAATGCTATGACATTCCTTCTCTCAGTTTTTCAAAGATGACTTTAGCAGGCTTTTTTCTCGTTTTATCTTCGGTCTTTAGCCTTTTTATCGATACCCTTGGTTTCTTTGCTTTCTCTTCATTATTGACAAATATGGGTGTCGATGGACACTTTTGGCCCTCATGCACGTTACCCACCATTTGACTTCCCAATTCAGGTCTTGCTCCAAAAGACATCGATAGTGTGTAGACCATATTCATCGAGAAATCTTTTGGAATGCTTCCAAATTGGATGCATTTATCCAATGATTTTTTGTTATCTGAATCGAGGTCTGTCATTTCTACATCTGATTCATTCACCTCTGGAACAGATGGTGTTTCAGGCCTTCGTAGTTTATTTCCCACATTTAGTCTCGACATTTTCCTTCCCTTTTTGGCTAAGGATCGCCCTAGGCTCCACAACTTCATTTTTATCATTTCTTTGGTCCGCCCGTCTTCTCTCCAACCAGTATTTAGCTTCCCATTCCGGAGCTGACTGCCTCAACCTTTGTATTATCCTCTTCTGTGTCTTGGTAAAGTAGGTTTGCTCTGGGAATTTAGGATGCTCTAACCTTTTCCACTGGTTTACTTCTATTGGTGGTGGAACAACCATCTGTGGGGACCGATCATGGCATTGGTAAGTTTTTCTTCTTATGTCCCTGTTCTCCTGCCTTGGTTCATCTTGACAGTGCTTACGTCTCTGAAACTCGGGCTTCTTGCGATACTCATGGTTTAGATAAGTAAGACGGCTCTGAATCAGCCTCCTTGGGCTAGGTGGCTGATACTCCCTTTCTTTCTTTGGCATGGGAGGAGTAGTTACTTTGGTCTTACACTTAGGACATAGCCCTTGCTCGATCAAATTGGCCATCCATTGTAATGTTGGGATCCTGCCAGCCTCTGTCTCGACACTGTCTAACATAACTTTTGAAGCCAATCTTGCCTTTGAATTTTGTTCGTTCACCTTCGTGCTTGTTTTAGCAGCTTCAGCTCCGCTGAGGTTGATCTTTTCTCTTGGCCTACGCAGGATCGTAAAGTTGGGTGCCACCATGTTTACCCCTTCCACTTCTGGAAATGGATTGCTATCAACCCCCATTACTTCTTTTTCTTTCTCGGTGAACTTCAGATTTCCTTTGTCGATCATATCCTGCAAAACATTTTGGAAGAGTAAACAATTGTTAGTGGTGTGACGCCAAGGGTTATGCCATTTGTAATATTTTGTTCCTTTCAGCTCATTAGCCGAAGGTAATTTTATGTCATGGGGTAGCCAAATTTGCCTATTGACCATCATGAAGTCAAAAAACTGGTTAGCCATTGCAATGTTAAAAGTGTACTGCTTGCCAGTCTCAAATGGCTATTTCTTGACCGATGACAGCCGTGCATCAGTCGGCTTTGGCAATGGCTGACATAAATATGGCCGTTTTGACACGATCTCGGCCATATCCACTTCGGTGTTTATCTCACATTCATTAGCATGTATATCATAGTTGGGATCCCTATAATAGGTTCTCTTTGATGAATTTTTCCTTTCTTGTTCCTCTTTAAGCATGCGCTCGTATTGGGCAGCTTTCGAAGAGATCGCAGAAACCCATACCCTCAAACTTCTTCCTAAGTTCAAAGGTAAGTCCTCCTAATGCTATGTTGACAAATTCTTCTTCGGGCAACATGACCTTGTATTGGTGTTTAGCCTATTTAAACCTTGTGATATATGCTTCTGCTAATTCGCTTGGAAGTTGATAGAGCCTAGTCAGATCGGCCATAGAGACTTCGGGCTCTGTCTGATAAAATTGGGCGTGAAAATCTTCTTCCATTTGGTTCCCAGTATGGAAAGAATTTGGAGGTAAGTTAACATACTAATTGAATGCTACCCCAGTTAAAGAGTTGGGGAACATCTTTAATAGCATGTCTCCTCGGTGGCTCACCTCTCCACTCTGAAGCAAAAAGTGACCGATATGCTCCACGGTCGATTGGTCACTCTCACCAGAGAACGTTGTGAAATTGGGTACCTTATATCCCTGGGAAAAAGATACTCTCTCAATGGCGTCGCTATGTATCCTCCTATAAACAGGCCTCTGGGTTTTGCGGAGTAGGCCACCAAAGTCTTGGTGAATGACTTTGGTGATCTGCTGTCAGTCGACCCTCACTGTTTGAGCAGGTGGCACCGTGTTTTGACCCATTTCATGTCCCAGGATAGCCCTTTCAGAACCTAATGGTTCGTTATCAATCTCATGGTTTCCAAATAATGGATTGACCTTTCCCTACTATTGATCCATCCCTAACCCATTTTGGCCGAGCGTTTGGTCTTTAAAGGTAATTCCTATTGGGACTGAAGTTTATTTTTGATTCATGGTTTCCCCTAACACCTCTTTACCATTCCTTTTTTGAGGAATAACGTATTTTTTAGTCTGGGAGGAAGAAGGATCATTTTGACTCGCCCCTAACCCAACCTGAGATAGCAAGGTTGTTGGAACGGATGGTTGTGAGGGGACACTCGCCTGATGTTCTTTCCACTCTTTGAACTCACCAAGCATTTCATTTACTTGAACGAATGTTTGGTCTTTCCTAATGGACATTTCAGTAAAACACTGGTTGAAATGTTCTAAAATGCTACTTCCCATATTAGACAAATCAACCTGACTAGCTACTAAGCTGTCTGGAGATTCCACAGCAGGCTCGCATGAGCCTACCTCCTGGGATGGCCCCCTAGATCTTGTTCCCTTTCCACCCATTTGACACCGGTCCCACCGGGCTTGCCAAAAATTGTTTGCAACAAAATATTTCTGATGTGCGGGTGTTGGGTGTGCCAGAGTCCACTTGGACTCGAAGGGAAATGTGATATCCTAATCTGACTTCTAATTCAAACGATGGTTATTAACAACGATGATTGGGTCTTAACTCTACTCTAATGCAAGCAAGCAAATTACAAATGGGCATACAAAAAGAAACAAACAAGCGTATAAACTTAAAATACCTCCAAGAACATCATCTTCTTCATTGATCGAATTAAAAACTATTTACAATCACTCCACAAGAGAATGGAAATACTCGCAATCACTCAAGGACAATGGTAGAAATGCTTGAGGAAAATGAAATAAAAATCTGCCAGAGCAGAAGTGGCGTGTGTGTTAGCCCCCTTTAAATGTTGCATATCCTGCCCTATTTATATGCCTTGAGTGAATAATCATGTTAGTGGGGTTAGTGGGTGGTGGCCCCTAATTTTTAGGCATGAAAGTTAATGCACCCACTCTGTCCCATGATTTGCTCCCATGATCTATTTCTTGATCCCATTTCTGCCACGTTGCCCCATTATGTAACTGCCTTTCTAACAGCTCATCATAACCTATACACGTGTTTATCCATACTCAACTGCTTATAAAGGTCCTGTAAATATACCCTTGTTGACCGATTACATCCTTCTTGAAGCAGCTTGACTCTCGTTGGTTGATAGATCTCGCTCTTATCCTTCATAGGAAGTTTACTAGTGTTTATCGGACTTGGTGACCGATGTCTTCATTTGACTCAACCATCCCAAGTGTTCTTTGTTAATCATTCTTCAAGCCCGCTATTACATTTTCTCGTTTAGTTGCTATTGATCATCATCCTTTGGTCTTGCAACTATAGAACAAATATGGGTTGTCATCGGCCTTATAGGTTGGGGCCGAGGTGTCTTTTAACCGATATCATAGCATCCCCTGCTCCTACTTTGCCACCTCAGTCTTACTTGCTAGGGACTGAGGTTTCTCTCAGATAGCCTAGCGTCATCCTATTCTCGATCTCGACACTGATATTTATGTGATAGATGCATCATTCTTCCAAATAGGTGGCATTAATATCGGTCTCCTCGTGCTTGGGCTTTATTCTGTCTGTCATGCCCGTTCCATAATTTCATAGTTTTGTCATGAATGATATGAAATTTTATGAATTGTCATTTATATATATAATAAATGAGGATAAGTGGTTGACTGTGGTCAACGGTGAGGTATCAGTAAGGACACAAGGAAATTAGTAATTGAGATTTTCATTGGCACGAGTAAATGATATTTATATGATTTAAGTGTTATTTGAGTTATCTGGTATTTTGTGAATAGTGAATTATACCTGTGTAGTATAGTTTAGGGTAATCTCAATATTGTTATATATCATTTTGAGAACTGTGGTGAGAACGTGAGTGACACGTTAAATAAAAAGGTAGGTGGTGTAGATATTCCACATAATTTAGTTTCGGACGTTATTTTTGGACCTAAACGAGACTTAGTCGGAAACTTCTGAAAATTTTAATTTTCACTCGTAAAGACATAAAATGGACGTATGCGAAGTTTCATGGGTTAATTAGAAATTTTGAGAAACTTACGGGGAGGTAAACACGATTTCTGAGAAGATTTTCTATAAATAGTGGAGGATAAGATTTCATTCTCCAAAAGTTGAAAAAAATATCTAGAGAGAGAGGAGAGAGAAGGGAGATTGTTGCCACGGGCTTTGCGACGACGATCGGCGATCTTTCGTCTGTCAGTTTTTCAACAAATTCAAGATTTGAACTGGTGAAGGTAAGATCTACGTTTTGATACTACTTATGCCGTGTTTGGCCATTTTTTGTAAAAATCTTAATTCTAGACTTTTGGGGAAAACCCAGTAAAACTTGTAGGGATTGTCTCAAATTCGAAATCCGACGATTAATTAGCCTCCTAGTTGATCCTTTAAAGTTTGGGGGAAATCGCACGAGGTATGAAGTTCTAACTTGTGAAATATAGAGAAATACATGTTTTATATTTCGACGACGAAATTGAGATCCGGGCACAATCCATGTATTATTTGTAGGCCCGTTAATTATGCACGCCCTAAATTGTGAAAAGCATGTCTAAATTTACGCGAGCACGTTGAGTTATCTATGTGGGTTAAAGGGGGGTCTTATACAAATTTATGCCGGAGTCAACTTCTCGTTGTCTGAGAAGTTTAGTAGCGACGGCTACTGTGCATGGTTTAAGGCTTGGACTTGCCAAGGCACTTGGGGGATGTAATGGTTGTAGGCTTGGACTAGCCATTGACATTGCTGTTTAAGGCTTGGACTTGCCGCTACCGGATGAAGGTGCATTTTTCTCCCTAGAGACTATTGATATGATTTATGAGATTAAAGCATGTTTTGTTATATATTGCGTATGTTAGACTTGTGCACTCAGCATATAGCTAAGCAGTGGAGATTTACTCAATTGCAGGTAAGAAGAAAGACAAGAAGAAGCGTGATGAGTGAGGCCGAGGAACGCCGGGGAACCACAATTGTATATGTTTTTGTTTTAAATCCTAGACTTTTGTAAGGATTGACAAATTGTAAAACGTTGTAATAGGATCATGGATTAGTTCTATAGTATGATAATCTTGTAATTGAATTCCTGTAGTTGTGTTTTTAAATGATGCAATTCAGTGGTAGTTGTAGTTGTTATTAAGGTGGAGAATCATGAGTTGTAATATTTCACACAGGGCTGCCCAGCAGGGGATCAGTCGACTGGACCCTGGATCAGTCGACTGAATCCCGTGGGGTTTAGACACAGAAAGTGAATAGTGTCAAGATCAGTCGACTAGACCATCCTTCAGTCGACTAGGCCACTGTAGATTTTAGATACTAATCCAAATAGTGACCAATACAGTCGACTGGGTTCCCTGATTAGTCGACTGGACCCCTAATGAGAAAAGTGAGTTTTGGTTCTGCCAGGAATAGTCGACTGGACCCTAGCACAGTCGACTGAACCTCTGTTTTCAAAACTGTGTTCCTTTGGGACAGGTTTCAATTGAACAAAACTTTTTAAAACTCTGATTTTAATGGATTTAATACTATTTTCCGCTGCTATTTGACTTTGCTGGAACTGGATAAGCCTTGGTGGCGTGCCACGTGTCCTATGTCCGCGCGTAGCGAGATGGGTCGTGACACTGTCCATCTCCCTATTTACTCCTATGATGACATCACTAAACCACGTGACAGTCCTGTGCTTGGGAAATCCCAAATTAGGGTGTAAACTCCCAAAAACAAATCCTATCACTTTTGATAGGATTTGGTGATAAATGATTTCACTTTAAGTGAAATAATGTGATATATTAAACTTACCCCTCTATATTTCACACCTCCTCATTTTATATGGGCAATATAGTAAATCTCCATGATTCATTTCACTTCATTTCTCTTTCTAACCAAACATGAGAATTAGAATTGCAAATCAATTTTATTCATTTCTTTTCTTTTCTTTTCTTTTCTATTCTCTCCATTTCAATTAAATTCTATTATAGTATCAAACCAAACGGAGTGTAAAAGTAGTTACCAAACTTTGTCTCACAAAAAGCAATCACAGGATATATTTTTCTTTCTTTTTTTAAAATAGAAATTTAGTGTTAAATTTCCCATTAGGCCATCTCGGATCTTCAACCCTTTACTCAAGTGTTTACTCAAAATTTGACTAAAAATTTGAGTTAAAGGTTGATTTGGTATAGGCCTGGTCATACTAAAATATCTTTATAGTATTATTAGGTTTTCTCATTTGAGTACAAAATTTGAGTAAAGTCATCTTCAACCCTTGGACCATCTCCAACCCTTACCTAATTTTTTTTTACCCAAATTTCGTTTAAAATTTGAATAAAAGCTTGATATGGTATTTTTCTCTCCAATGGCCATGTCCAAATTTCTTTAGAATATTATTATTTTATCACATTTGAGTGTGAAATTTGAGTAAAGGCATCTCAAATTCATATCAAATCAAATTGACTAAGAAAAATTTATTTTCTTTTTAAGAAAGTCATCTCCAACCCTTACTCAAACCCATACCAAAATTTGATTCAATAAATAGTGTTATTTTTATTTAGTATGAGATTTGAGTAAAACTCACTTTGGTATGAGTTTAGTTCTAGGATTAGAGAGCATTTTTGGGAATTTTGAACTAAATTTAAGTTTGATATGGGTTTGGTTCAAGGATTGAAGATGCTTACTCAAACCCATATCAAATCAAATTTGAGTAAAAAAAAAACCTTAAAAACACCCTCTTAAATCCTTACTCAAACTCATACCAAAAGTTGAATCAATGAATATTGTTATTTCATCTTGGTATGAGATTTGGGTAGAACTCAATTTGGTATGATTGTGGTTCTAGGAATATTAGAGAGCATTTTGGAGGATTTTGAACCACATTTGAATTTTGTATGGGTAAAGGGTAATGATTGGATCATTGGAGATGCTCAATCTCTTTAGGGAAAAATTTTGGTTAAAGACACAATGAAATTTTTTTTGGTGAAAAGTCCTTCAACCCAAGTTTTTTGTACAAATACCCCGGCGAGTTAGTGAAATTTCACTAAACTTTTCTGAAAGTGAAACCTTACTAGCTCATCGGGATTTTTATCCGATCCATTTTTTTTTTTATATATGAGAGACCTTTTACTAAAAATTTTTCCTTAGTAGACCTAATGCTTAAAAAGTACTCTAAAATGGAATAAATCGTAATTCTCCCAAAAATAGAAACCCTATCCTTCCTTTCTTTATGGCTAAAAAACACTTTGGTACAAAACCAAGGGATGGACCAGTTGTAAGGGATTTCATCCCACCTGTAGGTAATTTCGGTCTCAAGTCTCATGGGTGGAGGTTTATAGGTTTGGAGAGCTCTATTTTCCCTTGTGTAGTGCAATATATATATATATATAATATATAATTTGGTACCTTGTATTTATAGTGAAGTTTCATTTTGGGACCAATAAATTCAATTGCAACACTTTATACAATCTATTTAGAAACTCGTATCAATTAAGGACAATAGGTTACGATGTCAAAATAAAATGACGGAATCAACCATTTTGAAATGACAGAATGGAACATTGGGGTCTTATTATCAACATGTAGTAATTTCGTCCCAAAATGTTGTATCTTTGAGAACCACCTTAACGTACAGGTATGTCTCAACATGTTATAATTTGGTTCCAAAATGTTGTAAGTATATCACAAAATATTGACTTTGAAAATCACTTTAATTTTAAAAAAATCACTTGGTAAAGTGGTTTTCAAAGTTATAACATTTTGTGACCTACTTACAATATTTTGGAATTGTCTACGGTATTTTAGGACCAAAACCACTATGATGTATATTACATACAAACTACTATGAGCTTGTTTATCTCTGTGATCTCAAGGGCAAAATCGTAGATCTGGGTGGCAAAAAGCAGTTCACAGGTGTTTGGTTGTTGAAATTGCAATGGACGAACTCCATTTTGGGTGGGCTAAATATGTGTTTGCGTTAAGCAGATGTGGGGGTGCTTGCACGATTCTCTCTTTGTTTGATCAACTACACAACATATCAACCAAACATTCAAACCATGATAAGTAGATTTACTTTTAAGCAATTCTATCAATCACAATAAAAATCACATAGGCATAGACCAAACGGGCTCTAGGATGTAGTATAGATTTTTTTTTTTTGGTGTAAACACATGAGAGCGACATTTCATGTGTGTATTAAATGGATGAATAGAACCAGTGTTGTTCTCTCTATCTCGTTCTCCTCACATGAACAATAAATTTTTTAAAAAAATGTGAAATTACAATTTTAACCAACTATTTTTACAGTTCATGTGAAAGCAACAACCTAAACTTGACAGAGAGAACAACTTTGAAGTTGATTCTTAAATGACCAAAGTACCCCGAGCTTTGTTTTTGTTCATACATAAACACAGAGATCACACCCCAACCATACTATCTTGAGAGATTCGGTGAAGCTGTGGTGCAGGTAGACAAGCAGAGTCAGGCGTTGGAGGGCTTACTCATACCGTGTTTCACTTTTTAGGATGAGGTTTTGATACATCCCTAGTGGTTTTGGCCTTACGAGACAGCCATCTTGACCCCAAAATCAACGACCCCGATCAATCCAGGCTATAAAAGGCTTACAAAAGGACAACCGTATTTTAATGCGCGTGTTACCGGCTGGAGAATGTCATTATGCGCATGGGTAACAATTGTTGTTCTAATATAAGTTGTTTTTGTCGTAACAAAAGTTGTTCCTGAAGCCAACTATTCCTACCAACCACTACACAAACTGCACCTACTATGACAAATGTTGTACCATACGAGAAAACGTGTAGAATATTTTAAGGTTGTTTGCATTAACTCTCCTATTAAATAACACTCCAACCAGTAAGTAGACAACTCCTAGGATGAAAGAGAGATTATCTATCAGATGGTGTATTATTTTGAAAAGCTTCTCTTTCCAAACCAATCCAAGTGTAGCCATTTGTTTGAGAAAGGTCTATTTTGGAGAATAAGATAAGATAATAGTTTGTTGTAAAAAAATAAATAAAAGGTAACATATCTATTTGATGACGAATTTGTCATATTAATTTATTTTTATTACAACATTTGTAGAAATATGAGTGTTACTACTTTATTAGTGAAATAAAATAAAGGGTTAATTACACTCGCCTCCCCTATATTTTGTCTTAATTACACGAACCTCCCTCGTATTTTTAGAAATTACACAGACCTCCCTTAAAATTAGTATTCTATAACACTTTTCCCCCTTAAAATGAATATTCTGTAACACTTTGCCCCATCAAAGTGTAAAAAAATACTAGGCATAGGGGAGATCCGTGTAATTTCACAAAATGTGAGGGAGGTTCGTGTAATTAAGACAAAACACAGGGGAAGGGAGTGTAATTAACCCTAAAATAAATATTAGCGAATTGAAAATAAATATGATATCCCATTGTATTTTTTTAAATATATTTTCTTACAAACATTTGTAGGAGTATGAATGTTCTTACTTTATTAGTGAAAAAATGTTAGGAATGGGCCTACAATCACAACAAGAAAACCACGCCTACAAAAATGGAGATAAATAGAACAAAAATGACACAACCACGAAAGAAAAATCAAGCAAACCAACATAACAAGATTTAAATGTGTTTCAGCCCAACAATGCCTATGTCCACGTGCAAAGGCGATCACCTTGATTTATTATGAAGATTACAATCTCTCAAGACCTCACAATAAATGTCTCTCTAATCAAGATATGTAAATAGACACAATTGCTAGAACTAGATTCTCCCTCACTAGTTCACGACCCTTACTTGTGTATGAACAGATTGTGGGTGGTCAAATCCCTTGAGTAAGCCCTATATTTATATAGATTGTAGAGTCCAAATCCTAGTTGTAGTAGGATTTACCCCTATAGTAAGTCTTGTACATCAAGGAATACTCTCACAAACATTCCTATATAAAATAGGTTACTTTCACCATCAAAGGAACCCTATTGGGTAAGGAAACCACCATATAAGGAATCAAATCAAATTAGGAAACAGTTCTACGAATGGAATTTTAGGCACAATCCTAACAATCTTCACCTTGCCTCAATTTCTTCCCATCAGTCCTCAAAGTATTCCTCTTGTGTTCTTCAACTTCCACATTGATAGTGCATCGCCTTTGCCATCTCCCAAGCTATTCAGCTACCCCATTACTTAAGTTCACATCCCCCATGAACTTGAGATCATCAACATCATCAAACATGAAACGCATGAGCTCCATTTTACTATTGTGGTCATCTTTACCTTGAGTAGAAGTTGTCATCACTGAAGTTGTTCGAGCCTCTTGACTCGACTTAAAATGTGTGTGCTCTTGTATAATACGTTCAATTGTAAACGATCGTTCAAGAAATATTGGATAATTCCATGTCGAGCCCACAGGGAAGGATGAAAAGATTACTACTTTGATCAACTTCAACAAAGAAATAAAATTCAATAATTTAAAGAAGTGTAGAACACGAAGTTCTACGAATTACTAGCTACTAGAAATGAAAGCAATTAAATCAAACTAAATAACTAACTGATTATCTAAATACTTAACAGAATTTAAAAATAGTTGTTACTTAATTAAGAAAAACATTGGGATCATACGAATCCATGTTGACCTTACCATGCATACTCATTAACGAATTATAGAGTTAATTCCTCTTTAGCATTCCCTATTTTTCTAAAGATAAAAGAATTTATAGCTTTTACATTAACTATGTTGTTATTGACATGACCAATGTGTAACTACATCATCTACGGTGAGTTATAAAACACAATGTAGTAGTTCAAATCAATGGTTGAGTCTCACACTCTAAATAGTGTTAGTATTCAAAGTGTTTTGCAAAAGTCATTAAAGAAAAGAGTCTTAAGGCATAAGTTCTAAACTCTGTTTGACAACTGAACTTATTGGAATAATTTGTGGACAAAATTTCAAAACAGAAGGTCCTGGAATGCTTAAAGGAATCATCTCAAGAATTTTCCATCCAATTGATTGCATAGACATAATTGATTGGGTGGGATCGTCTCTCAATCGATTGAATTGAGTTCAATCGACTGACTCGGGCTCCTGTTCAATCGATCAAAATGGGCCCGATCGATTAAATAGGGCTTTTCTGTAGATTACATTGCAGAGGTAGGAAGATCAGCGTTTCATCGCGATCTCCCAACTTCTATTCTACTCCAACATGATTAAAGTTGCAAAAAAGTTATTTTTACTGATTCTAATTATTAAGGACTTGTTTGGCAATTGATTAAACATGCAAAACTATGAAAACTATTAATTATCAAAGAAAACTAAACTATAATGCAAGATTTTACGTTGAAACTGAAACTATACTATGAATACCACTTTGCAGAATGTAAAAGACAATATAAGAAACTTGGAAAATGAAAAGTTGATGATTAATTTCGAAGGAATCTGGAATAACTTGTAAGTAACCAAGCAAAACCCTACAAAACCAAAGTAAAACTCTACTTTTCTCTCTAAGACTATGTAAATAACTAATAAAAAGTGTAGGGCGTGCTTCTGCATGTTCATACAACTTATATATATATAGACATCTTAAGGCTAGGGTTGACAGAAAGCTTCTGCTGCGCAGCTCGCGAGTTTATGATAAAATGTCCGTTCACCATGTCAATCGATTGAACTTTTTCTTTGAGTTCTCAATCGCTTGAAATGGGCATAATCGTGTTGGGTTTGTGCCCTCAAACCATTACTTTATGTATAAGACATTGGCATTTTAATATATGAATATTAGCTTTACATTTCATTGTGTATGTTTCTTTCATGAAATGATTATTAATCCATAAGTATCATAGTAAGTAATTCATGTGTGCATGAGATACATACAAGTGAGATACGAATTACTATTCTTTGATACTTAGAATTTATCACAGTGGATGATGAGACTGGATACCTCATCAAGTCTACATTGTAGCATGATTAACTACCATTGGATGGAGTGATGAATCTCAATCACTAGAGTATAACTCTTAGTTAATATGCTAGTACTTATAATGCATTGACGGACCTGAGTTCTCCTATTAACACTTAATACTGTCAACAGTCGATAGGAACTCATAACTTATATAAGGTACGTGTTCTCAATCTTGAGACGATTATGAACACAGACTGTGGATATGGCTACTTTAACTTACCAATCAGTGAGGTCTATAAAAGATCAACACCTGAGTATCTTAGGTATGTCATGTTCATAGGGTTGTGAACCTATATTGTCAAGATATAATCTACCCTCTAATAAAGAGTAAGCATTCCTTTGAGAATGTCGCCAAGTTGATTACTGAGAACTGCAGTCTTGTTGATAAGTAGTTATCAACATATATGGTAATCATAAGAGGTGAATGGGACTCAAGGAATACAAAAAGTAATCATAATTTAGGTTGACAGTAATAGTTATCCGACTTCCTGAATATGATTACGAATGCTGATGGTAGAGGGATGTTAGTACACCATACGAGTCTAGCTATTGCTTTGAATTCGCTCTTTTATGTTGGAATGCAGTTATCGTTTTATAGTGGAGTAAATGTTAACTGACCAATTCGTTAATTTGATGATCAAAGAATTTGGTTATGGAAATTAACAACTAGTCTGAGCCAATAATAAAAAGCCTAGGAGGTCCCAGTCTTAGCTTTGCCAGGATGCTTGGAAAGGTACATGAGGATGCTATCAAGACTGGTTTGATCGATCGAAGTTGTTTCGATCGATTAAAGTCAAGACAGGTTCGATCGATCAAAAGTGGTTCAATTGATCGAATGTTTGATCGATCGAATACACTTAGATCGATTGAAGGTATAGTCACTTATGGGAATCTTTAAATAGGGCAGCTACGTCCTGTAAAAGGAGTTCATCGTTTTTATACCAGAAGCTGCAAAATCTATTTAGGGCTTCCCAAACCTTCTCTATCCTCTCTTTTAGGGTTCCCACCAACCCTAGTCTTTTCGGCAGGCATCCGTAGGAGTCATCAGAGTGAAGACCATCTAGTGGAGGCTGCTAGAAGTCAAACATTTTAGAATTGGGTTCAAGACTCAAAGGTATAACTCTTGCCCCTTCTTGTATGCATCTATAGAGTTAACGAGTAGTAGATCTGGGCTACCAATAAATTTTGTAACTTTAGTTTTCCGCTGCGTGTTTTAAATAATTTTAAACCTATTTTTCCTACAATTCTTATCAGAGCTAGCTTGTTTGGATCTATAGATGCGTTTTGGAATAATAGTTTTAATTTGCATGTTGATTTTAGCACTGGTTTTGAAACTACATCATCACAGATATGTTTCTACAGCAGTTTTGTAGCAGAATACAAATCTATGATTGCATTAGATGCATGGTGGTTTCGATCGGTTGAAGTAGTTTTAATCGATTGAAGCTCTCAGTTCTCAAGCGATCGAATTGTTTTTGATCGATCAAATGTTATTTTGTTCGATCGATTGAACTTGGTTCGATCGATCGAGACTGATCCTCTGTCCAGGTGTTCTTTTCACAGTTTTAAATTAAATATTTTAATTTTATATTATTCTGTAATTTTTCTAAATCATTCTGTGAAACTGAAAGTTTAATTGATTGAACTATGTTTAATCGATCGAAGGTTCGATCGATCGAACCGTTGTCGATCGATCGAAGTGTGACAGAGAAATGAGATGCTGTTTTAAGCTCTAAATCAGTACATAAAGAGTTTATATATTGTGTGAATCAATTAAGGTTCCAATAGTTACATAAATTTGTTATATATGCATGGATGTGCGTACGACTAACCCTTTTGCAGCAAGATTAGTCTAATATCTCCGATGGCACCAAGTCCTTTTAAATTTTGAATTTAAATGTTTGAGATTGGTATATGTTGTGTAAAGGGCGCTGCGACTTCAATCCTACGAATAGGAAAGTCGCACCGGTTTTCCTAGCCTTTTTTATTTTTTTTATTTTTTTATTGTTGCTATTTCCTTTCTAGAAAAATTATAAGCTTCAAAAGAAGCATAAAATTTTTTGAAATAGAATAGGATATCCATGAAGATGGAAGAGCAAGCCATTGTCCATGAAGATGGAGCCGAAGGCGACCAAACCAAGAAGAGGTTCTATGGAGATAAGGCCATGGGAGGTATAGGCATATGAATGCCTTTATTTTGATTTTCGTGTTTTGTTTTATGTGCTTGGTTTGTGATTGGCATTTTATACATTGTTAATACTTGCATGCACTTAAAACAAGTTTTCTAAAACAACATTCAAAAATTGTTTTAACTCATTAGTAGACAATGGATGTCTATGGGAAATGAGTAGAAACATTTTTCTAAAAAGCAAAATCCTTATTTACTAAATCTAGTGGGAGAGGGTCTTATTAATAACGCCCACGATCTTCCATTAATGGCTCACTGTAAGATGAGTAGTGCATTCTGTGTCACCTCACCAGCGGTGATCATTCCATGCGAAGGGTACACTACTCATTGGTTACTAGATGTGAACTTCCTATAAATAGGATCAATCAGACGTGTTAGAGGGTGACCACCACACGGAGGCACTACTTGAGGCGGTTGTGATTGGATCCTAGTTAATGGTATACACAAGCTAAACTATGGATAAGGGATCCCACACGGGGCATTATTCATAAACTTAGAGATCAAAAGGGTTCGAGAGACATAACTTGTTTTACAAGAGTTGCATAGCAGACAAGTCATGATTAATCAAAAGATCGAATATTAACCACCGCACAGAGGCTTTATTCGTTAGTTTTGATATTCTGACCACTTTGTTTTAAAATAAGAGTTTTAAGGGTTCTTTTATTTCAAACTGTTAAATTCTGATATCCATATTTATTTTGTCTTTTGATTTTTTCAGTAAATCATCATGTTTGGATCTACATTTAGTCCTCTTACCACCATACTTACACAAAACAAGTTAACCAAAAATAACTACACTGAATGGAAACAAAACCTTGACATCATTTTAATTGCGAAGGATCACATATATATCCTCACCACCCTATGCCTCGAAGAATCTATTCCAAATGCTTTGGAAACTACTAGACACGAGTTCGATAAATGGAAGAAATCGAATGGAATGGCCCGTTGCTACATTCTGGCCTCTATGCTGGTATGTTGCAACACCAATTCTAATCGAATGATTCTGCCAGTGTCATTATCAAATCCCTGAAACAAATATTTAGAGAGTATGGTAGGCCTGCTAGACAGGTTACTATGCAAAGATAATGAGTGCGAAGATGTAGGAATGGACTCCAGTCAAAGAACATGTTTTTAAAAAATGATTGGTTATTTAAACGAACTGGAGACCTTGGGAGCCAACATCGACGCACAGACCCAAGTTGATATGATCCTCAATTCACTGTCGCCTTTAAACTTAACTATAATATAAATCAAATGAATTTTTCAATGAGTGAATTAATAAGTTCTTTACTGGCAGCAAAAGGGGTGATCAAACCTGTGGGCAATATTTTGAACGTTGAGAAAAGCTTTTCCTCTTCCTGATTTATGTCGAAAGGTAAGAAAGGTAAGAAGAAAGCTGGCACTGGTGGTCCAAGTGTTGGACCGGTCTCGAAGATTGCAAAATCTAAGGGAAAAGGTAAGGGCAAATGGAAGGTAGGTGGTAAGATAAAGGAAAGTGTTTCTAATGCGGTGATAGAGGCCACAGGAAGAGGAACTACCCAAAATTCTTAGCTACAAGAGTTCAAGGTATGATTGAATCACATGTGATTGAAGAAAGTTTTATAACAGATACTTCAAACACTTGGTGCATTGATTCTGGTGTAACTAACCGTATCTATAATTCGTTGTAGGTTCAAATTAACCAGGAAATGTAGTGATGGGGAGATTGTGTTGACTCTGGGATCTAATACAACCGTTTTTGCAATTGCAATAGGAGTAGTAGCTTTAAGTGTTTATTTTATCAGATGTACTTTACGTCCCCTTAATGAGACATAATTTAATTTCAGTTTCAAATTTACCAAATAAAGGTGATTCTCTTCATTTTAAAATTGAAGTTGTGATCAAAAGAAATGGTTCTTTTGTGTGTTCTGGTGTCAAATCAAATGGTTTGTATATGAGTTACTCTAAACATTTCTAAAGACTCTTACATAGAACTTAATAACTCAGTGGTAACTGTACCATCTAAAAGAAAGGAACCTTCCACTAATCCGACAAGGCTTTGGCACATGAGGCTTGGCCATATCAATCTAAATAGGACTGGCACACTAATCAAAGAAGAGGTCTTACGCGATTTGGTTCCCAAACCAATGGAAGTCAGCGAGTCTTGTTAAGAGGGTAAGATGACCAAAGGCCCTTTCCTGCGAGTAATATGAACAATGCATTGTTGGAATTAGTTCATACTGATGTGTGTGGACCAATAAATATTATAGCACGGGGTGGTTATGAGTATTTCATAACATTTACTGATGACTACTCCAGGTATGGATATGTGTACCTGATACAGCACAAGTCTAAAGCCTTTGAAAACTTTAAAGAGTTTAGGGCTAAAGTGGATAAACAATTTAGCACATATATCAAAGCCATTCGATCTGATCAAGGTGGTGAGTACCTCTTTAATGAGTTTATTGATCACCTCATACAGAATAGGATTCTATCACAGTTTACTGCACCTAGTACGCCTCAACA
The DNA here is from genome assembly GCA_033977485.1 of Hydrangea macrophylla. Lineage (NCBI taxonomy): Eukaryota > Viridiplantae > Streptophyta > Magnoliopsida > Cornales > Hydrangeaceae > Hydrangea > Hydrangea macrophylla. The sequence continues at coordinate 75,678,099 of CM066984.1, read as the reverse complement.
GAATGGTGTAGCGGAGAGAAGGAACCAGACTCTTTTAGACACGACTAGGTTGATGATGAGTTAATCGGAGTTGCCACTATTCCTTTAGGGTTATGTATTAGAAACCACTACGTACACTCTAAATCTAGTACCAAGCAAGTCTGTTCCCAGGACACCAAGGGAGATGTGGTTGGGCACAAACCTTCTATGCAACATCTCCAGATATGGGGATGTCCGACACATGTGCTGAAAGGAAAGATGAACAAGTTGGATTCTCGATTGGAAGAATATTACTTTGTAGGGTATCCAAAGGGGACTTATGGATGGTATTTTTATAATCCAAGATAATAGAAAGTGTTTGTTAGTACAAATGCTATTTTCTTGGAAGATGATTATATTATGAGCCATAAACCTAAGGGAATGATAGATCTGAGAGAGATAGAAGGAGAGTCCTCAGTTGTACCCGTAGTCGATAACGATGTAAGACAAGAAAATACCACTTCTTCTGTAGCAACCTGTATTTTCGCGTCCCTATTAATAAATGAAAATGTCAATTTTATTTCAATAATGTGTATTATTCTTTTAGTTGTGATAATCTTTTCATAAATAATTGGTACTAGTATTCTTAATTTGATAACTCAATTCTATTTTATTTTACTACTGTGTATTAACGTTAGTAGTAATATTATCTGAATAAATAAATAATGTTTGTGTTAACATTTAATAATGCAATGCCTTTAATTTTACAACCCTTAGTAATTTTAATTTTGTTATTACTACTTAAGACTGCGCCCCTAAGTTTCCCTATGATTTGGGATTAGAACCATTGATAAAATGTAATATCACGTCGCCTACATTTTTGTCCCTAATGATTTTATTTGGGACATTTTAATTAGCTAACTGACCAAACCAGATCAAACCAACCAGTTGTATTATTCACGTCTACTGATTGGAAGCAATGAGTAAATTAATGTGGTTGTATAATGTGAGAGGTGTGTACTTCTTTTCTTACCACAAGATTTATACTGATTGGAGAACCAATCACCACTTTCCTATGGATGAGAATTATGTGAGGCGTGTGTTTATTTTTAACCATGACTCAAACTTACCCACTAACTTACATATACATATGTGCACACGTTTTGCAAAGCAATACACAGAGACATACATTTCTAAAGTTTTCAAAGAGCTTCCATTTTCATTGCTCTCATTTCTCTCACTCACAATCACCCACTAGAACACTTACACATTCTTGAAATCAAAAGAAAAGAGGGGAATACAGAAGGATTATTAGCACAGTAAGCTCAAAGCCATAGCTTTTATTACGGTTTTTATCAGAATTCTTCGGCAGCCTCTCACGCTAAACCAACGACCAGTGAGTCTCTTGAACCCACTCTTAATGTACTTTAAGTCATTACGCGCTATCCGTAGGGTTTCGAAAATAAGTGAATATGTATAGATATGTATATATAGCCATGGAGGTACAAAATTAGTGGTACCAAAAATGTTAACGAAAACTTATTCTGTAAATTATCAATAAAATATTAGGATCCCAATTAGTCCCCCTTGAAATAGTTTGTTGATTGGTTAGTTTCTTGACCCCAAGGTTGGGAGTTTAATACATGCTACTTACATATAAGTTTGTAAATTACTATTTTTTTTTATCATAAAAATAAATAGTAAATATATTAGTATAAAATAAGTGTTAAAAGTACTTATTGACTCTATCAAATTCTGTATTATTGTTAACATGTTAGAGGTCATTTTTTTATATAGTTTTGTAATTTATCAAATTATAAAACTAGAACTTGATGTTGTTAATAAATAAATTAGTGGTTGTTTAACTAATATTTTAATTATTTCAAAATACCTTTGGTATTTCTAAATTTATGGAAAAATAGCAGAATTGTATTTTTTTAATGCCTTGTTTTTATTAAAAATAATGTCAAAGCATGTACCATCTACTTTTATATATTTATGTCATTAAGAAGGGCCTTGTGACTAAATTTATATATTATTTTATCTTCTAAAATTTATAATAAAAATTCTATGACTCCGAAAATTATGCCGTCAGTTTCCTAAAATCAAATTAAATTAAATTGGTTCACTTGATAATAATCACATGTTTAAAACAACCACTGCCATGTTAAAGAGTATTGTAAATGGAATAATTCATACACGTGCATAGTCGAGTTGGCATGTTGGAAAGGGGTCGTTTGGGTCAACATATACATTTGTGAGAAATAAGTAAAGAAAGGGGTGTCTTGAGTTGTGTTACCTTAATTATTCTAGGCCGATTCGGATACGGCAGATTAATTAGGAAGGATTAAGCCCAGGCCGACTCGGATACGGTAGGCCAGTCAGAGTCTTGTGTTACCTTAATTATTCCAGGCCGACTCGGATACGGTAAATTAATTAGGAAGGTTGAGCCTAGGTCGATTCGGATACGGCAGGCCAATCAGGTCGTGTCCAGGCCGACTCAGATACGGTAGACCGATCTAAAACAACGGCCTCGTGCCGGATGGTTCTGGCGAACCGAATGAGTTGAGAGGTTGTGGTCGAGATAAAAGAGTCAGTAAGATGAGGTGGTTACATTGTTCATGCACGGTCTTATATAATTGATTTAATTATTCATTTATTGTTTATATGGGACGACTAGAATAATGGACTAACAGTACTGTAAAATACCAAATGCAAAGACAGTTAATGTGCTTTTATATACATTACTTGTATGTTCATTATGCTCACTCGGCTTTCATTAGCTGATGACTTTATTTTGTCCTGGACACCCAAAATGTCCAGGAGATGGCTATGCAGGATTATATGATTATGCCAGCTAAAGAAGTCTACAGAGCTGTTTTTATAATTTATTAAAGTTGTAATAAAAGATATGAATAATGTTTTAATTTGAATAAGGCGGCTTGTGCCTTAAGAAATACTTTTATTTGAGACAATGTAATATTAATTAAGTTTGTAATGTTGATCTATATTTCCATCCTTGTTGCTTTATATACTCTGTTTTCTGGTACATGTTAAGCTAAGTACAGGACAAGCAATCCCTCACCTGTCATGACCTACGGGTCCAAAATGGAAATGAAAAATTTTCCTTATTTTGCTACGTTGGAGCGTGACATCTTCACCCATTTCTGCACCGGTACCTCATGGTAGTGGGAGGATAATCAGCCAGCCTGATAGATACATGTTCTTAGTAGAAGTTTTTGAAGCAGTCTCTATAGAATCTGAATCTGATCCTGCCTTGTAAGAAGAGGCAATGACTGATGTTGACTCAGCTCATTGGGTTAAAGCTATGAAGGCTGAATTGGATTCTATGGATTCTAATCAGATCTGCGATCTTGTAGAACTTCCAACCAATATTAAATCCATTGGCTGCAAGTGGGTTTACAAGGATAATAGAGGATCTGATGGAAAGGTTGAGACCTTTAAGGCAAGGCCTGTAGCGAAAGGTTATACTCAGAGGGAGGGCATTGACTATGAGGAAACCTTCTCGCTAGTAGCCATGCTCAAGTCCATCAGAATGCTCTTAACCATTACTGCATGCCTAGATTATAAGATCTGGTAAATGGACGTTGTAGACACCCCATTTTGTCGGCTATCAGATTTAGGAGACCCATAGCTTGGTGGTTCACAATGATCAAAAAAGACTCAAAAAGGACTCCTGGAATTTAGTTCTATTTCTCAAAATGCTCAGAATGACCAAAACGCCCCTGAAAGCCCAAAAACTCCCAGATTTGGACCAAAAGTTCTGAAAACATGCTATGTTGTAAGAAAAGTAAGAAAATGAGTTTTCAAGAAAAATCAGATGAAATCGTCAGCTCCCAGAGACCCCTGGAAGTCCCGGAAGTTCTCAGAAAGTCCCCGTTGATCGGTTTGACCAGGTTTGACCAAGATTTGACCAAGTTTTACCAAGTTTGACCGAAATCATCCAAATTCACCGAGATCATTCTAGATCACGTGGAAAGTATTAAAATGAGTTTTAAAAGAAGATCGCACGAAAACGTCAGCTCCTGGGAACTCTCGGAGATTTCCTGAACTTCCCGGGAATCCCAGGTTTGACTAGTTTGACCAGAATTTGACTTTAGAATCGGGGCACTGTAACAATTTTCAAATATTTTTCATGGATACTAGAGGTCAATAGCTTTCCAACGGTATATCGCACATAATTTCTGGATTTAAAACGAATTTATTATGAATTTCCAAAGGCGAAAAAAGGCGATCAAATCGGCTTTTATCGCGAATACCACAAAACTTTTGAAAGTGACCTATCCCTGAACTATTTTTATGTAAAGTAGACTCCATTACCTTTCCAACGGTATATCACAACCTCAATTTGGAGTTCGTATGCATTTTCTGTGAATTTCAGACGAAATAGGGCCTTTTCGCGAATACCGGAACCTCTGGGGGCCTAAACAGCATTATCTGGACGAAGGAAGAGCAGTGCCGCCGCGGCACTGGCCCACTGCCGCTGCGGCACAGGCCCAGTGCCGCCGCGGCACTCTCCCCCAGAATAGTATGTTTTTGTAATTTATTTTGGGGGGTCCAATTTGATATAATAGAAATCAAAACGACGTAGTTTTGGTTCCCAGCTTATTTTGGACCAATGGGAGACCATTTTAAACTTTTTAAAACTCCATTTACCACCCCTCCTTTGCCTATAAAAGAAGCCATTTACTTCCATTTAGAGGAGAGACATGGAAGCTTAGAGAGAGCTTAGGAAGAAACTCTAGAAAAATATAGAGAGATAAAGAGAAGAAGTAGTCTTCTTCTTCCATTTTTTCCAATCAAAGTGAGTTCTAATCTTGTTTTCCTCCACCATTCTTCTATATACTTCATCATCAATATACCCAATCACCATTCTTGAGCATTCTTGAGTTAGAAAGCTACTTCCATGTCCAAATGTCAAAATCTATGAGTAAAACACCAAGCTACAAGTCCAAAATCACATTGATTATCATCTATTGATTGTTATTTACTTGCTTGTTCATATAATGTTCATCTCTTCTTACCTCATTTCTTTTTGATTTTCTTTATTTACTTACTAGTTCATCATCATCTAGATGATGACATGAAATTTGAGGTGAGTGAATCCTTATGGATAGTAGCTCTTGACCTCAAAAACATGTTTGATAGATGATGATTATAACTTCAATACCTCCAAGGTATCCTTGAAGTTATGTTCAAAATAAAAATGAATATCTCCAATAATATTGGGAGTTCTTTGATGATTCAAGGTTGGATGAGGTTCTAAGTGGTCACATGGTCATCTCAAGAGTTTAAGTTCATGCTTTGAACATCTATTTCAAAACCCCAATCAAGAACTCAAACTCTATTTCAAAACCCAAATCCATTTTCTTCAAGAATGATCCAAAACAGTGAGCTGTTCAGATTCAAAGATTTGTTTTGAATTAAATACTTGAGTTATGATGATGAAACCACTTGGAAAATTTTCCTAAGACATCATAGTTTGTCTCCAATATTTCCCATCAATTCTAGAGGTGTTAAAGTATTATTTTCGGATTTAAGAAGTTCATATTCATAATCTGCCTCTGTTCTCACAGAATGTTTATCTGACTTTTTGCACTTATTCTGGATGTTTTCGTCACTGTACATATATTTTTTCTATTTGTTTATGAAACTTGGGTGTCTTAGAAAACGTTTGGTATATAATGGGTCATCATAAACCCTTTCTTTGATATATGAAAAATCATACAAAATCAGTCAACAGTGCAGCTTTTGTTTCTGAGTCATGTGTTCATTCTGATTTATTTCTTTTAATCTGTGATAGCTATTGAGGTTTGGATTTTTGGGTTATTTTTTAGACACAATAAGGATGATCTCTGATTTGTCCCACATTTTCCTAGGCATGTTTGACCTCCCATTATAATGTTACAAAGTAATGCATACAGTCTGTCCACTATTCACAGCATTTCACTTTTTGACTTTCACACTTTGATGCAACACTCTCTTGTATCTAGATGAACCCATATCCCATGCACATGTTATTGACCACTTTTAGCATGCTATATCATATCATGTATCATCTATATATCCTCTCATGTATCATACTCCCATAGATTCTTGAGTTTGGTTTCCAAATATAACCATGTTTTGCAAATACTTGGGAAGTTCTTGAAATGAGTTAGGAATTGATATTCCAAGTGGTTACAATATTCATCCAAGTTCTGGAAGTATACTTTCAAAACCCCCATTTCAAAACCCCCCTCTTAAACCCCTCATTTTGATTTCAAGAAATAAACCTTGTTTTTCTCAAAACCCTCAAAACAGTGAGTCATTTAACTTCAAGGAATTAGTTTGAGTTCAATACTCAATGTATGAATGCAAGACCACTTGAAAAGTCTTTCTAACTCATTATAGAACATCCATGATTTTTGGCTTGACTTGGAAGCACTTGAAAGTGGTCCATTTGGACCCAAACATTCCTTCCAGACATTCTGCCTCTGCTGTCACAACAGCTTAGCTAACTTCCAACTTCTTTTCCAGAAAACCTTTCCAAACTAGGTGGTCCTTACTTATTTTTCCATTAAACTTCAATGTCTTAGGGAACGTTCTGTATAAAATGGGCCTCTAAATCATTTGTTTTCATTTTCTAAGATTTTCTAACATTTCAGTCGCAGTACGGACTCTGTTTCTGAGTGACCTCTATTGTTTATATGCTTTGTCTCAATATGTGATAGTTATTAAGGATTGGCTTTTTGAGTTGTGTTCTAGACACAATAAGGAAGATCTCCATAAAAAAGCATGCATTAAAAACATTTCTAACCCCTCTTTTCAATTTCCAAAAGATCATGTTACTGTTCTGTCCACTATTCACAGCGAGCACACTTTAACTTTCATCCTTTGATTTGATGCTTATATGCATTCCAAATTAGCTCATGTCTTAGGAAGTAGTTCATACTATATTTGTAAATTTCTCATAATGATTCTATTCATTCATTCATACATATTCTAGACTTCTAAGTCATTCTAGGAATCCTTGAACACAAAGCACACTACAACCTTTACACATTCTAGATACATACATTGCATCCATGCAAAGATTTGGGGTTTTTGTAACTCCTAATCTAAGAAGATTATAAGGAATGATCATGATCACAGGTTCATTGCTTCCCCTCGATCTAATCATCCTTTCTCATCCGTCCCGGGGATTGAGAGATCTTCTTTTCCCAAAGATTAGCATGCATCATTCTAGTTTGCTAAGCATATTTTGATTTCTTTGTTTATTTGTTTCAATAACAATTCATGTCCCCCTTTAGATTAGGAAGTCTTGATTATTTGATACATGATTAGACGATTTTTCCTAGGTTTATTTGTGTGATCTTTCATTTTGCATTGTGTAATATTTGGCTCAGATCTTATGAATGATATCTTATCTTTAGATCTTCAATTTCAAATTTTCTTATGTGATGTAATATACTATCATAGTATTAATTGTCGAACCATACATAGTATAAGATGATTATTTGGATGCTAATTGAGGCCCGTCGAAAGACGGGGCGAGTTGAGGGTGTTTTAGTCGCGACAAAGGCTCCTTCCTCTCTCGTACCAAAACCCCGAACCACAAGTTCTTTGGTTATGAAGGGCCAGTGCCCTTTATCCATTTGGGTGAGTCAAATTAGGTTTCTTGGTTCCTTAAAAATCAAGTGGCGACTCTGTATCTGTTTTCAACAGACCTTCCTTTTCTCTCTCTTTTTCAAATCAATTTCAAAACGATTTTAAAAACAAGCAAGTGGTGGAAGCCCGCGTGTCCACAATCTGGCGACTCTGCTGGGGATTTTTTTATTTTAAAACAAAATAATACAGAGGTTTGACTCATAAGAAGCATCCTTAAAATCATCTTTTTACTGTGTCTGGTTCACTGCATTACACTTTGCATTTTCCCCCTTCGACTGTGTCTGAAACGCGGCGCTGACATTGTTCAGGTCTTGCTGTGCCAGGGCACAAGTCACCATTGATACTGTACCTTCCAAGGTATATCAAAAAGAGTAAAAACCTCCGTACTGTCTCCCTAACGGTATATTGGAACTCTCGTCAACGGACCCTCTTTGACTAAACCCAGCCTTTGCATATAAATTCCTGTAGAACCTTTCATAGGACTGTTCATTTATCTTTTCAGATAGGACAATGTGATATAACTGATGTATGCCCTGATGGGATTACCTGAGCGGTGTAGACGCTTATGTGGCATAGAACAGAACCTCTTTCTTATGATCCTCAAGGCAATCACTCATATGTGATCACATTGAGTTGACCTGCCTAGGCACCATGACAAGGATATCTGCTCCATGCTCACAAAGATATACACCGCAAACCTTGTTTGTTGGTCCTAAGACATAGGCGTATGAAAACTCGCTAGACAGTATGATCACCATCATCACCTGTTCCCGTCATATATCCCTATTTCTTCCAGAAACTCTGCCCAACTCATCAGGATATCCCTGTTTTTCCTAGAAACTCTGTCCGAATCACCCAGATTTCCTAGAAATCCCTATCTTCCCCCAAATTACCCAGAAATCTCAGTTTCTTCCAGAAACCCCGATATACTTGTGTCCCCCAGATACCCTGTCCGAATTACCCAAATCTTCCTACTTCTCCTGGAAATCCTATTCGAACTCCCCAGGTATCTTTGTTACACCCAAAATCCTAGAAAATCCATGTTTCTCATAGAAACTCTATCCAAATTTCCCAAAAATACCCATAGTACTTGTTTCTCCCAAAAACTCTGCCCAAATCACCTAGAAATGCCCAAATATACTTGTTTCACCTAGAAACTCTACCCATATTTCTCAGAAATACCCAAAATACTAGTTTCTCCTAGAAGCTCAGTCCAAATCAACCAGAAATTCCTATTTCTCCTAGAAACTCAAATGACTTCTAGAAATTTCTCCGAATCTTCCAAATCCCTGTTTCTCCCAGAAACTTTGTCCAAAATTCCCGAAGTATCCCAGAAATCCCTGTTATCCCTTGGTGATCATACTGGAAAGAAAAGTTAGCACACTCTGTATGGATAGGACCTTACTTGCTTAACTGTTATATGTTAGAAGTAGGGGCATCATATAGATTATGGCTTGCATCTGCATGATTGTCTCATATGCATACACAATTTGTGTCAGTTTGCATGCACATATATCTCATAAGTCCACACAGCCTATCCCTTCTCATCATCACATGATCATCGATCTTCATCCTCCGAGTCTGATCCTTGTCATTTCAATTTGTAAGACATCACAGGTCCTAAACGTCGTCCTGCTACATTTTTTTCTTGGGATTAATAGCCCTCCCGAAAACAAACCTATGGATCACAAAAGCTTGGAAACTCGAGTCGCCAAGATGAGAACCACTATGACTCAGCTTTCGGATCACCTCACCCAAGTCCTAGGATTTCTTGAGAAAATGAGACCAGAAGTCCGCATTCACTCTGCTTGGACTCGTACACTGAATAATCAACTAATCAGAATAACTGTGGATGCTAGAATGACCGCTATGGAACCTGCTATTTAGAAGATCAGGGACGAGCTTGCGGAAATGACAGATATGATACGGCATTTGGCTAACCCACCACCCTCGATTTTGCTATCTTCCCGGCCAGCACCTTGTACTGAATGGTTTGGAAAATTAGCTGATCTTTGGATACATAGTTTGGATCAAGAAGCTCTTGACAAGCTCACCAGAATAAAGGATGCCATCAGAGAAGGAAAGTGCAGGAATAATGAACCCCAACACCAGTCCAAAGGACCCAACTACTCCCTAGACTCCCCAAATATCCATGCACCTAACCATCAACCAATGGCCTACCCTCTCCGTCCATACGAGTCCATTCCACCAAATCGCCCTAAAGGCCCTCGCAAATTCTCCAGGCTTGATATTCCCCTTTCCACAGCCTTAGACCACCTACTCAAAAAGGGCCACCTGCAGCTCCTCCCTCACAAACCACTACCGGATCCCATACCCTCTCACTACAACATGAGCCTACAATGTGCTTACCACCAAAATCTAGGCCATGCCACTGATCAGTGCATCCGCCTCCGCCATGACATTCAAAATCTCATAGAGGATGCACCCCACCCTAATGCCATCTCTTATCCTGGCTTGGACCAACCGCTCGAATGATCCCCTTTGCTGAGACCCACGAATGATGAACCTGTGCAAGTGAAGTAATGGTGTTTGGGACTCTTGCTAGAAAACCAAATGAGGATGCTCTTAGAAAAAGAAATAAAAAGAATAAGTGAGTCACTGTGACATTCCAATTGAGACCAGGTCGAGTCTAGTCGATTCTATTGTATGTTTATTCTTGTGGTCGAGTCTGTTTGTCATCGAGTTGTTAATGAGTCTGTAATCCTTCTCTACTGATGGAATGAAGTCTCATTTTGCCTAATCTGATGTGCCTAGTCATAGATGCATGAATCGCTGAACTGAAGTGTCACTTTTCAAATTACCATGGATATTGCTGTGCTAAAAAAAGGGTAATTTTTTTTACTCAAACCAAAATAAAAAATCCTGAAAGGTCAAAGTCAATTTTGCGCTGACACCGATAAAGAGCCGAGAATTGAATAGTCTTACTTTAAGAATTCAAAGATGCTTTTGCTCAAATCTCGAAAAGACATACTTGGAACTAATTTGGGGCTTGCCCAACACCCTTTTCCACCATTTTAAAGCCTTGAGCCCAGTCCAATCAAGAGCCATACAAACCTGTCCAATGCAGACTTAGTCATTGTTGGTAGCCAAACATTTCCATGAGTTTCTTCCCCCTTCAAAAAAAAAAAAAGAAAAGAAAAGCTCACTAGGTTGAAAACCCGAAAAGGGCACCTAGGCAAAAGTGAGAGCTAAAAAGGTGTTGATTTCCAAAATCTGACCCTAGCTAGTCAAAAGGTTGAAGAAAATTTTGATGAAACAAATGAGAAAATTGTATGCTTCAAGGTACGTCATTAGAACACGCCTAGATCATGTTTCAAAGGGCTCGAAACGACCACAAACAAATTCTGAGGGCTGACACGCACATCATGAAATTTCGAGATTGCGATTGAAAGATCTCACATGAATCGACTATAAATTGACTGGCTAGGCGAAAGTGAAAAGGATCAATCCTCAAAACAAAACAAAAAGAACAACAAAAAGAAAATAAAGGGGGATTGAAACTGAATCCTTTTATTCAAGGCTACCACAAGTGAGCTAAGTTTTCTTTTACGATTGGTTTGAAAAGCCCTCAACCAATTTCTTTCAAGACCTTGCCTTGAACTACGACAAGTAACCTTTCCTTTTACCACAAGTGACCTTGCCTTTTACCACAAGTGACCTTGCCTTTTACGATGGGCTTAAGCAGGCATCCAGGAGTTAGAACATCCGATTTGACCAAGCAATCAAGTTATTTGGTTTCATACAGAATCTGGATGAACCTTGTGTATACAAGAAGTGTGAAGGAAAAGTGGTGACTTGTTCTTTATGTTGATGACATTCTATTCATTAGGAATGATGTAGCAGTGTTGTCAACTATTAAGGTTTGCCTAGCTAGTACTTTCGATATGAAGGATCTAGGAGAGGCAAGCTATACTCTTGGGATAAAGCTCTTTCGGGATCGTAAGGAAAAGATAATGGGATTATCTCAAGCTGGTTATATCGAGAAGGTGCTAACTAGGTTTTCTATGGATAATTCGAAGAAAGGTTTGTTATCTTTTAGGCATGGTCTAGCATTCTCCAAGGACCAGTGTCCAAAGACACAGGAGGAGAGGAATCGCATGGCAGGAATTCCTTATGCTTCGATAGTGGGAAGTTTCATTTATGCGATATGAACTAGACCAGATATATGATTTGTCGTTGGCATGGTTAGCAGGTATCAATCAAATCCTAGTCCAGAGCACTGGACAACCGTCAAGCACATTCTTAAGTACTTGAGAAGGGCTAAAGATTACATACTTATGTATGGCGGTGATGAGTTAATTCAAGTGGGATACACTAACTCGGACTTTATGTTAGATAAAGATTCGAGGAAGTTGACGTCTGGACATCTCTTCACCATGGGAGGTGGTGTTGTTAGTTGGAAGAGTATTAGGCAGAAATGCATTGCAGACTCAACTACAGAAACTGAGTATGTGGCTTCTTGTGAAGTCATAAAGGAAGCTATTTGGCTCAAGAAGTTCCTTATAGAGCTCGAGGTGGTACTAGCGATTATGCTATACTATGATAATAGTGAGACAATAGCTTAGTTCAAGGAGCCAAGAAACCACGGAAAGGGAAACCCTGTAGAGAGGAAATATCATCTAATCCAAGACATTGTTCAACGTGGAGATGTGACTGTCACCAAGATTGCCACTATTGACAATCTTGCTGATCCGTTTACAAAGGCCTTGCCATAGAAGGTCTTTGATCATCATCTAGATAGTCTAGGTCTCAAATGTAATCCTGTATGGTTGTGAGTGCAAGTGGGAGTTTGTTGGGTTTGTACCCTCAAACCATGACTTTATGTATGAGATATTGGCAATTTAATATATGGATATCAACTTTACATTTCATTGTGTATGTTTCTTTCATGAGATGATTGTTAATCCTTAAGTATCATAGTAAGTAATTCGTGTGTGTATGAGATATATAAGTGAGATACGAATTACTATTCTTTAATACTTAGAATTTGTCACAGTGGATGATGAGACTGGATACCTCATAAGGTCTACACTGTAGCATGATTAACTACCATTGGATGGAGTGATGAATTTCAATCATTAGAGTGTAACTCTTAGTTAATATGCTAGTGCTTTAGTGCATTGATGGACCTGAGTTCTCCTATTGACACTTAATACTGTCAATAGTCGATAGGAAATCATAACTTGTATAAGGTACGTGTTCTCAATCTTGAGATGACTGTGAACATAGACTGTGGATATGGCTGCTTTGACTTACCAATCAGTGAGGTCTATAAAAGATCAACACTTGGGTATCTTGGGTATATTATGTTTATAGGATTGTGAACATATATTGTCAAAATAGAATCTACCCTCTGATAAAGAGTAAGCATTCCCTTGAGAATGTCGCTAAGTTGATTACGGAGAACTGCAGTCTTGTTGATAAGTAGTTATCAACATGTTTGGTAATCATGAGAGGTGAATGAGACTCAAGGAATACAAGAAGTATTCATTATTTAGGTTAACAGTAACAGTTATCCGACTACCTGAATATGATTACGAATGCTAATGGTAGAGGATGTTAGTACACTATACGAGTCTAGTTATCACTTTAAATTCGCTCTTTTATGTTGGAGTGCAGTTATTGTTTTATAGTGGAGTAAATGTTAACTGACCAGTTGGTTAATTTGCTAATCAAACAGTTTGGTTATGGTAATTAATAGCTGGTCTGAGCCAAATAACAAAAGGCTAGGAGGTCTTACTCTTGGCTCTGCCAGGATGATTGGAAAGGCACATGAGGATGCTGTCAAGACTGGTTCGATCGATTGAAGTTGTTTCGATCGATTGAAGTCAAGACAGGTTCAATCGATCGAAAGTGGTTCAATCGATCGATTGTTCGATCGATCGAATACACTTCGATCGATTGAAGGTATAGTCGGCTCTGGGAATCTATAAATAGGGCAGCTACGTCCAGGAAAAGAAGTTCATCGTTTTTATACCAGAAGCTACATAATCTATTTAGGGCTTCCCAAACCTTTTCTATCCTCTCTCTTAGGGTTCCCACCAACCCAAGTTTTTCTGGCAAGCATCCATAGGAGCCATAAGAGTGAAGACCATCTAGTAGAGGCTGCTAGAAATCAAAGATTTCATAATTGGGTTCAAGACTCAAAGGTATAACTCTTGCCCCCTCTTGTATGGATCTATAAAGTTAACGAGTAGTAGATCCGGGCTACCAATAAAGTTTTGTAATTTCGTTTTCTGCTGTGTGTTTAAAATAATTTTAAACAAATTTTTCCTACAAATCGATTGTGTCCTTAACAATCGATTGAGACCTTTTCAATCGATAGGATGGGATCTTCCAACTTTGAAATGTCTTCTTTAATTCATGGCTTTACTCTTTTTCCTGCGATTGGTTCCTACTCACATCATCATATAATATCTATAGATAATATAGTCTAGCACAACAAACATCACGGAAAACATATCATTGTGTATAATCAGGCAATACAATACAACTACAGATAAACTGGGGATTTGGGAACTTAATTTTATCATTACGTAATTTAGCGTGGAAGTATTTTACAAATACCCTCAATTGTCACAACCCTCAACTAGCTTATTGCTAGTCCCTAGTGATAAAGAGGAATAAAGAAAATAATACTATACTACGACTAAATAAAATGAACTAAATCAAAATAACAAAAAGAAAAGAACTAACTCATTGTTGTAGGAATCGCGATTGCATTTAGCGTATGCAACAAGCAATTAAACCCCTAGGATCCTCCTAGAAGATGAGTGGTGTCTCGTGAGGGTTTGCAGTGAATATACCCACAAAAGCCTATTTATATAAAGAAAAATAAGAAAAAATTAGGAAACAACTCTCTCTTTATGAACTAAAAACAATGCTCCGCAAGGACATGTTATCCTCAATCAAACTATGAAGAATGTCAACACTCTTTACATGGTACCAAGGTAATCATAACATATTTACCACATTCATGAATCCTTGTGTGTGTGTGGAGTTAACAGTTACACAAACTTTATTTAGAGTTACATAGACTAATTATGTTCAAAGATTCGTAGTTTTGACTCAAAGCCCACATGGGTTTGCACTCTTAACAAGAGAATCTTTCAGAAACTAGCATATGAGTGTTCACTCAACATATGAAAGATTAAAAAGGAGTAAATATAAAAGATAACGAATACTTTCATACATGACTCTTGAAAGACGGATCTTGTGGATTGTAAAGTCTCATGAATAGGATACCACTTATTACAGGAACGAACTACCGTGGATAACTCAATTCACACCTAGATGCTGAAACTAAATTGTCAAGAATCATTAAGACTTGGATTTGGGTTTTTGTTTAGTAGACAGAAATGATGGTAGAGAGAACGCATGTCTCAGCATTGTGATTGGGCAGCTCTAATTTTCAACTTTATTATTGTTTTTTTAGAATCTCCAACTCGTCATCTTCTTTCATTTTCTTCTTTACAGTATACTTATCACTCTTTTTTTGTTTTTATATAACTCCTTCACACTCATTTCTTCTCTTCTCTTCTTAATATATATATATATAAATATAAAATCCCCTACAACAACTCCATTCCAATCACACACTTCGACTAATTTAGAAAGATAGTTATAAGATTAGGTATATTGTGGTCAAGGTATAAAACAGCAAGGTATACTATGTAATGAGCATAGCAATTTAAGCAAGTGTACCATAATTTAAGTCAGGTCTTTTAGGAGTAGTATTCGATGGCTAAAATCACGTTCTTGATTTTTTAGTTTTTTTCCATTTCAGTGATTATCAAGTGTTAAGTTGGTAGATCATGAACGCTCTCCTCTAACAAGTGGCCAAACGAAGATATAATGAGACTTTTTAATGAGTTAATTACGCTTTATCAATAAACATTGACTCGAATTTGTGTGATAATTCCTCAGAACTGAAGAATGGTTCAATCGCTTACCAAGGTTGACTCTACTACTTATTCCTCGAACACTTTAGTCATATTAAACTCCTTTTTAAGTTTGATACACTACTGTCAAATTGTGCATAGGTTTTCGGATGCATGAATACAAAAAATATACAACTACCCTAATAGTACTAGAAATCATGTTAACACAATCCGAAAAAAGATGAGAATAACATGAATGCGTCATAGCATCATACACAGCTAAGAGAGAGGAGTTCCAAAAAAAATTCTACAATTAAGTTCAAAATTTTTAAAAAATTTTCCAAAATTTCACGAGAATTATGTGAATAATCTATGAATAATCAGTGCTAAGTGTATGTGCAGGTGAGTGACTAATGTTGTCAATATCAAGATAAAATTATCCTACTAAAAATAATGAGATAGTGATAAGCAAGGGTTAAATTCACAGGGACTGTGAAACAGAATTGCTTTAATTCTATAAATTAATCTAATTTCAATTGATTTGAACAAAAATGGATTTTGATTGCTTTTTTGAATTAAGATTAACTAAGTACTTTAAATTAACTATTAAACTATGAAGCAATTGAAATAATTCAAGCAATATTAAAAAGATGTGAAAAGTATGGGAGAAGGGATCTGGGATCACAAGTCCACCACTAACTATATAAAAGAACTATTTATGCATTCAATTAAATTCCTGTATTTGGTTGATCATGGGGAATCGTGGCTACTTGCCCGATTCCTCCTTCAAGAGAATAATCACAACCTAATAATTATTGACATAATCCATCTTCAGTTGACATGGAGTGTCTTACACTAAACTAGGGTTGTAGCACACTCCATCTTTCCTAAGCAAGGAGTATTCAATAATTAAAGTTACAATTCCATAAGCACCATTGTATGCAAACAATCCATATAATCACCGAAAATATAAATTGTTGAGCACATTGAGTTCAAAATAAATCTAAGACAAGAATAAATCTAAAAAATAATGATTTAAACATTAAAGTATAATTTTATATAAAAAAACCCCAAGCGTACAATCATCATCCATGAGTACAAATAAATCTAAAAGAAAAGTATAAAAAAGAATCCTTTACATAGCTAGGGTTTCATTGAAACCCTAGAACGGATGATTAGTTGGCCATGGATTGAGTTGAAGGCATGGAGTTGATGTAGAAATCCATGAAGACCCTTGGACTTCTTCCTCTTCTTCATGCCTCTTTCTCTTTCTAGGTTGTATAATATGAGTAAAAGTTGTATATAATGAGTATCTATCTCATATATATTTGTTTCCTAAGTTTAGGAGGTTTCTGAATCCCTTAATACACCAAAATTAGCCTTTTCTATGTCCTTATTCTGATTTCCGCCCGAGCAGTCCGCTCGGGTGACCATTTTTTCTATGCTCTGTGCACCAATGGTAGAATTAGCATCTCTCTGGTTGGAACTCAGATTGATGCACGATTTGAAGCCACGCGACCGTAACTCGTCAATCTAAACTTTCTATCTCTGGACCAATTTCAAAATTCCAAAGTCTTCCATTTGGAGCAAGGAAAGTTTTCCTTGACCACTAATTACATGATTTTCTTCTTTTTGACTTCCTTTTTGATCTATTTTGATTGTATGCTTATAAAACCTGAAATAAAACAAAGCAAGTATAACATCTACTAAATAATAACTACTCAAGACTAATAAAGGTGAGTTAGGATTAGTAATTGGGAACTATTTATCCCTGATCACACCCCAAACCTAAGCTTTGCTAGTCCTTGAGAAAAGAAACAAAATAAATAAGCTACAAATCTAACTCACTTTCGCAGGAATCGCGATTGCATTTAGTGTATGCAACAAGCCTTTAAACCCCTACGTGTCCCTAGTAGGATGAGTTATAGTCTTGTGAGGGTTCGCAGTGAAGCTACTTAGAAACTTCCTTTTATTCAATACCCTTCAATTACCAACTATCAACCAGAATAGAACTACATACATATGAGCTATATCATTAAACATCCACTTCGCCATGACAAGTAATTCAAATATTGTATCACATGAACTAATAATCTATCTCATAAAATTGCACTCGTGTGTGACTTGGTAGTCAACATGAGCACCTATCTATCACGAACGTGGAATACAAACCTGATAACATTCAGACTATGCCTTGACTACAAATCTCACCATGTCAATTACACTAAAAAATGAATCACTCCGAAACATGTGTAATCTTTCAAGTATATGTGAGCGGAATAATTTTTTCAAGATAAAGAATCTCACATACGACACATGAAAACTACATGACACGAAAGAACAATAGTCTCATAAATAGGATGCCAACAGTCAAGAATTGTCATAATCACCATGTTTAATCCCTTTTATTTTTTCATTAATTCAAACCATACTTCCATAGGATCAATTAGGGCTTAGCAAAAAGGACGAAACGTAGGCCAGGGTTACAGTGTAGAAATGAAGGGAAAATGATAAGCAAAAAGTCCAAGAGTGGCCTAGATGGGCACCAGATTAACTTGAGGGCTTTTATTCACATTTACATTTTTTTACCTGTCACACCTCTTTTTTTTTTTTTTTTTTTTTTTCATCTATACAACCTTCTTCTTTTTATTTTTGTTTATTTGTTTTGTTTTGGTTTTTTTTTTTTTCATTTCTTCACATTTTATTTCTTTTAATCATTGCTACTTCTCTTCTCATAGCATCCTCTTTTTATTTATTACTTTTTTTCATGATCAACAACCATATATATGTATTGCAACATGTGAGCATATCCCAACAAATAACTACTAGCCATCTTCCTCATCATAATGCCCTATTAAGCACCACTCTTAGACTATGGGTCAGATATTTCATATTTTTGCGGCAAACTCCACATTGGAGTGGATAGGATAATAGGTGAACAAAGAAAAATGTCAAACAATTATTTTTACGGCTCAACGGGCTGACTAGGGGAAATAATTAATTTATTTCGAGTCGGTCAAAAGACCAAAGGGGTTTAAACAAAGATAGCCTAAAATCATTTCCCAAGAGATGTATGGTTTTATTATTATTATTTAAAGTAAGGAATTTTATATATATTTTTAAAACATGCCAAGTGTTTTCTTTTTCTTAACCATCGACTAAGAGTTAGAAACAATAAGACTAAACAATGAATAAATGCATTTCACAATGAACTTTGATGAGTATTATTTTCACAACCCTCTAAAAGAATGAATGGCTTGAAACTCCCAAGGGTTTAGTCTCCACACTTTTGTCATCTAGAAATTCGAATTATAAGTCCAATTCAATCTAAACATATTCATAGGACTATGTGCAGTGCTTTAGATATGAGCGTGCAATTCCATAATATAGATTATGATTTAAGCAACATAACACTCAAAATCATGAATCACGATTTAGTTTCAATTTAAACATACTTTAAAACACATTTTTTCACACAATCTTTACTTGATAACAAGGAGTATTTAATACGTAATTACAAAAACTTAAGTAACACTATTTATTTAACATAATTTCATTTTTTTTGGGTGAGAGAAACGACGGAAAAGAGGCGTATATGAATGCCTAACCCCAAGCCTGAACATTTTATTGTCCCCAATGAAACAAGAAACGACGGAAAAGAGGCAAAAATGTTTGCCAACACATTGCATATAAGGTGCATGTGTCAAGTGAGAGATTTAACTCTCAAAACAAAAATAGTTGGGAAAAGAGAGGAGTTGGCATCGAGTGAGGGAGAGATAGAAGAGAGCTCCAATGCCGTTTATTCGCCGTGCCATCGCTATCATTCATCCGATTCGCGAACCAAAGCCATGTTTGCACTCGTGGAGGTAAGACGATCATTTCTATACCTTTTAATTCTGTTTTAATCATCGAATTTTGGTACTCCAATCTAATCGGTGAGACACGGTTTGCCAAAATCATGTAGGATTTACTCCGGAGGGGGAATTGCACGGATTGGTAAAATTCTACACTTTCTAGCTTAATTTGGGTAGAATTCTGCTAAGGTGAGTTTTCTAACCAAAAGCTTTGATGTGGTTCATGTCATATGCTTTAAATGCTAGCTAGAGATTATAAATTTTGAAATTAGTAGCTTAACCATGTTAGAATTGCCCATTTTATATTAATTATGTGAGAAATCAACATGCTCATGTGGCTATGTGCTTATGCGTGTTAAGTGGTCAATGAATAGTTGGCAGTAATGGTCCATTATGGTGAAATAAGGGAGGAGAAGGAGAAAAAACCATTTTGGAACGGTAGTTCAAGGAATAGAAGCGACCGCGGGGCCATGGGAAGGTCATCGGGTCTGAGTGAACCATTAACCTAATTATTTTGCGATTACATATGCTTATATGTTTAAAATTGCTACATTATACATGCCATGTCATTAAAACATGTTGGTTAATTCACTAAGCATAATGCTTCAGAAGCTATTTTTCCTATTTCTATTATGGTACATACCAACCACTACAGGTTCAGAGCAAGGCTCTTCAGAGCAAGGCTCAGAAATGAAGTGACGTGTGCGTTGGGAATGAAGGATTGGGACTGAGTTGTTTTGTTTATAATCTGGTTAAGTGTAATATGTAGTTTTGGGATTTCTAGAAGCACGTGTATGTTGATTTTAGGGTGGAACTTCTAATCATATAAATTATATAAGTGTAGACTCGAGATTCTTGTTGAAACTTTGAGAATGCTTGGAGATGTTTTAATGTAGTTGGAAATGTTTTGGCTTAATTTGTGCCTTAAATGTTGCTTTGGGCTATAGAATGCTCTGTTGGTGCAAACCAGTCGACTGATCGGGCATACAGTCAACTGGACCACATTTTCTATAGGTTGAACTCTCTATAAATTGCATTTCTAGTCGATTGGGCCGAAGTTTAGTTGATTGAACCTCTAAAAGTTCTGTCAACCGAACCAGGTAGTCGACTAGATTAGTAAATCCTTGGGATTGAGCTCTCTGTATTTTGTATTTTCAGTCGACCGGACTCTCGATCAGTCGACTGGATTCACCAGTTTAACAATACAATTGCTTTCTCACTAATCTTATTGGTATTTCTTAAAACACGTTAATAATTGGTGACTTAGATTGGATAATCCTTTGTTATTCGATCCTAATCTGTGTATGGAGGGATGGGGTGTGACAATTTTGGTATCAGAGCAATAGGCTAGAGCCTTTGAGAACGAGAGACGTATGACGCGTAGTGTGCACACACAACACCACGTAGTTGCATAAACATGCATACACGTTTACTTAGCATGCTTTTAATATTGATTAGCATGCCATGAGATTATTTAAAGTAACATGTGGGTATATTATAATATGGGTGCTAGGCAACATGTCTGGAGGTGAGAACCCAAGTCGGATGGAACGAGTTGAAAGGGCAATTGAAGGATTAGTCCAAGTGACTAAAACTCATGTGGTTGAAGAAAGACCGGTACAACCGAATCCCAAACCGAGGAAAGAAATTGTCACTATATCAAAATTTCATAAGCAAAAGTTGACAATATTTCGTGGAAAAGTCAATCCGATGAGGGCATATTTTGTTATCTCTGATATGGAAAAGATTTTTAGAGTGCTACCATGTATAGAATAGGAGAAAGTGTCGTTTGCGGCTGATACGTTGAAGGACGAAGCACAATATTGGTGGCGTACTAAGCTGGGCCTAGATCAACCGACCACTTGAGAACAATTCTTTGGGATTTTCAATGCACAATACTTTTCGGAGTCTTTCCATGATCAGAGAGCAAGAATTTATGGAGTTAGTGCAAGGGGGAATGTCGGTTAGAGAATACTCGATGCAGTATACAAGTTTGGCAAGGTTTACCAGGGACATTATCTCAACTAAGAAGGTGAAGGCAATAAAATTTGTGGCAGGGCTTAAAAGTGATATATGAGGATGGGTGACAATATTTTGACCTTAGACATATGCAGGGGCATTAGATATTGTTTCCATCACTAAGAGGGATCTTGGATATGCTTTGAGTATGCAATCACCACCAAACCAATAAAATAAGAGAGTTGGATCGAGTCAGTTTAGTGGCTAGGGGAGTGCCAAGAGGCAGAGTCTAGGAGGATCATCAACTAATATGGGCAGTGGTTTCTGTGGGAACAAACCAAGATGTCAGACCTGTTAGAAATTTCATTGGGGCCGGTGTAATCAACTTCCGAACCCGATAACTTACAATATTAGCCGACAACCGAGACACATAGCAAGAAATTGGCTGAATCAGAATATGGATACGAGGGGCCGATGCTTTACTTGTAAGGAGTTGGGACATCAAGCTAAGGTTGTCCTACTAGGCACCAAGGAGCTTTAGGTTTTGGTTCTTCTGCGGCCATAACCTCCGAGAAGGGAGCAGTGGGAGGCAAGGTCATATCAGCTCAGGCTGAGAGAGACCGCTTCAGCTGATAATGTTGTTTTAGGTATGATTCATAATTACTCGCATTTAGCAAATGTACTTGTGGATTGGGATCCACACACTCATTCATGTCATACCATTTTGCTAAACATTTAGATAAACCATTAGAGCTCCTAGATTATGATCTATCTATTGCAATATTATTAGGAGCTCCATTGATTATCTTAGGGGTGATTAGAAAATGTGAGAAATATAAATAGTAAGAGGTTAACCATTGATTTAGTGCTATTAGTGATCCAACACTTCGATGTCATATTGGGGATGGATTGGTTAGCAGCTAATCACACAATTATCGATTGTAGTAGTAAAGGGGTAGTATTTCGTATTCCAAATCATGATGTAATTTATTTTCAAGGTAAGGGTGTTGTATCACCGCTGTATATTGTGTCAATCGTTATAGCTTTCCGCATATTAAAGAAAGGCTGTTATGGATTCTTATGTAGTATTCTTGATACTAGAGTTACCGATTTAAAACTTGAAGATATCCTAGTAGTTAGAGATTTTTCGGATGTATTTTTCAGAAAAATTGCCTAGTGTGTTGATCGAGTGAAAGATCGAGTTTGGTATCGATGTTATGCCAGGGACTCAACTAATTTTGCAGGCACCATATCGAATGGCACCGGTGGAGTTGAAAGAGTTAAAGAATCAGTTACAAGATTTGCTAGAAAATGGTTTCATTCAGCCTAGTGTGTCTCCATGGTGTGCACCAGTATAATTTGTAAATAAGAAAGATGGTAAGATGTGTATATGCATAGATAATCGGGAAATCAATAAGGTAACAATCAAGAACAAATATCCGTTGCCACTTATCGATGATCTATTTGATCAGCTTCAAGGGGCTCAGGTATTTTCAAAGATAGATTTGAGATCGGGGTACCATCAACTGAAAGTTAAAGCAGAGGGTGTTGAGAAGACAACCTTTAGGACTTGTTATAGACACTATGAATACTTAGTGATGCTTTTTGGAGTTACTAATGCACCAACTGCTTTTATGGATTTAATGAACCGTGTCTTTAAATCTTACTTAGATGAGTTTGTGATAGTATTTATTGATGACATTATGATCTATTCTAAGAGTCTGGAGGAACATAAACAACAGCTAAGATTGGTCTTATAGCGACTTCGAGAAAAATAATTATTTGGAAAGTTGAAGAAAAGTGAATTCTAGTTAACAAGTGTTACTTTTATAGGGCATGTGATCTCTAAAGAGGGTATTTTTGTAGATCTATAAAAGATCAAAGCCGTTATGAATTGGCCAATGCTGACGAATGTGTCAAAGATTCGAAGTTTCTTCGGGTTAGCTAGATATTATATAAGGTTTATTAAAGACTTTTCTAGAATTACGACTCTAATGACAAGATTGATGAGAAAAGATGTACCATTTGAGTAAAACAAAGAGTGAGAGGTCATTTTCTAGCATTGAAGGAAAAGTTAACAACGACACTGATACTTGCAATTCTGACAAGTATTAGAAATTTCAGAATCTGTAGTGATGATGCCGAAAATTGGTAAGAAGGATCTAAAGAGAGAGAAAAGACACAATCAAATTATATGTGGTTTAGCCCCGTTAACAAGGTGACCTACGTCCACGGTTGCGTCTGTGCGCGTTCACTAGCAGATCACCGGCTGGCCTGGTGAGCCAACAAAGAGGGGCGGCACTACCAGTAATACCGGCCGGGTATATGCGTACAATGGTGAAATCTGTGTTCTATGCTTGTTAGCTAGAGAGTTCTTCGGATCCCTGTAGACAGGGTAGGTGGGCTCTTTTATAGGTGCAAGAGTCCACCCATACATGGTAAGCGAGTTAGATTAGGAAGCCTAATCTGATTACAATTGATTTGCATGACTTGGGGAGAGTTTCCTAAGTGGTTTAGGAAACTGCCACATTCCCTCTTACAGCCTTGCGGCTGGTTTAGGAAACTGGTGGTTAGGCCAGGTCCACGGGATGCCGCGGCCTTTCGTGCCCGGCCCGTTGGCATGTACCGGGCAGTCCTAACGAACACCTCGGGATTGCTGGGCTATTGGCGCCATTACCGAAGTAACCAGCACCTCCCGGTGACGTGGCAGACTGACTTCATGGCTGGATAATCTTGGACATATCAGCTGCCCCCCATTTTCAGAACTGACTTGATGCTTCATCGGGTGAGGATCAAAAATCAGTATCGCCTTGGAAACTGTCCGGATATCCTCTGGGAATGCTTCTCGGGAGGGGACCCACCTTCCAGATCACCCGGTGGAATAACCGACCGGTATAGGGAGGAGCCTGGGCGTTGGTGTTGCCACGTGTCAAGGAGTAATTGGCCTGGTCAGGATTCATCGAAGTTGGTTCGGATGTAACCGAACAGCTGCGTGGTAACCGGACCATCACGTCATGCGTTTAATGTGCGCGCCTTTTGAGGCAACCTTTCACGTACCCGAGGCGACAGTTGTCTGACGGTTCTTGGCGGGAAAACTCCTGAGCCGTTGTATCTGATTGATCTGGACCGCCCGTTATTCCTATATAAGAAACACTTGCTCATTTCTTCAATTCCTGCTGCCAAGTGATAGAGATTACCGAGCGGTTTAAGAGCAAACAAGATCTCGAGCAAGATTCCCGATCCCTTTTCTACACTAAACTTTGTAAGTCTCTCCTTTCTGTCTTCAGTTCTTCACTCTCTTCTTCTTTTCCGAGCGAAGCTGGAGGGAGCGAACGCACTTAGGTCAGAACGGGCGTGGGATTTTTTCTTTCATAGGTTCTATTATTTCTTCCAATCAGGAGGTACTTTAGGGCAGTTGGACCGAACGGGTGTTCCCGGGAGAGTCTTGAGAGAGTGTTACTTTTCGTCCATAGTCTTGTATGACCTGCCCTTTAGGTTACTAGATCTGCCTCCCTTGTATCTCAGGCTTGGAGTCCTTGACCCATTTTTAGGTCGTCGTCTGCCTCCTAGGTTCACCGTAGACTTAGATATGTGCCACTCCGACTTCAACTCGTCATCCCGATCGGAAGACGAGCAGTCACGATCGGGAACACTGAGCACAAGCCTAAACCCTTCTTCCTTGGCCCCCTCTGATCAGCACAGTGAGGGAAGGATCCCTGCCCGGGCATCTCATGAGGAAACGCACCGGGACTCTCCTGTGGCCTCGACGTCTTAGGGGTCGGGCGATGAACGGTCTGTACCGAACATTCCCAGCGTCGTCTTCGCATGCGAGTCGATCATCAGCACCCTGCGCGTCCCTGATTTGGGTCGGATCAGGGAGAGATACGATATTCCCGGCCCTTTCTCTCTATCAGTCCACAACGGCGGGGCTCACTTCCACGAATCGGGCTTCGTTACCTTATACAAAGACAACTTTATGGCAGGCCTTCGCCTTCTGCTCCATCCTGTTGCCCAGGACGCACTCATCTACCTCGGGATCTCTCCAAGGTAGCTTGCCCCAAACGGTTGGCGTTATCTGATGGGGTCCATCTCCTTGTGGCCCCAAGTCCTCGGGTACGAGCTCACCCTGCAGGAGTTCTTTTGGACCCACCGGCCGTTCCAAGTTCACGGGGAGTCCGGCTTCTTCTCGCTTGGGGCTAGGCAGGGGCAGAAGATAATAGTCAACTGCCCGAGCAATAATAAGGGATGGAAGAAGAAATTCTTCCAAGTATCCACCCTAGGGCTATGTAAAAAGGCACTGGGTGTACAGTTGAGGACCTCCTGGGCGGGAAAGTTGAGGAGTAAGCCCAATCACTTTCCTTTCATGATTAGTCTCTTTGTTTTACCATGACTAACCCATTTGTATGTTTGCTTTACAGTGGGGTCAGTTGACTCGCCCAGTCTTCCCGACGAGTTCTGTAACAACCCTTAAATTTCTATGTAAATAAACATTTTAATTATTATTTTCAGTTAGCAATATTATATGAGTGTGCCTATGTAAGACATGTGTTTGGAAAATTTTTAGTGTTTGGTGGACATATAAATTAAATCATGAGTGAGCGCGTTTAGTTTGGAAGTTATATTTTATTAATTTTTATTTGTTAAAAAAAAATGAAGGTTGATATGTATTTTTGTTATATAGTGTTTACAGGCCCGCGAATGTGTTAAATATTGTAATTAACATTAAAACTTAGTACCGGGGTCATGGGTACCCATTGGACTATTCATTTTAATACTTTGTATTGCATTTTGGGCCCATATGAGTCTCTTTTGTGAGCCCATTAGACAAAAAACGGGATTTGATATGTATATATGAGTTATTTGTATATGTTGTGTATGTATATAGTATACTATGTGTGTAGTACATATATACTTATATCATTAACCCTAGCCACCCAAAGAGGAAACAGACGTGTGTGTGTGTGTGTGTGTGTGTGTGTGAGAGAGAGAAAGAGAGAGAGAGAGAAGAAGAAGAAGAAAGGAGAATGGTCTCGGGTTCGTGGGCACGTGGGGAATCGCGGAGCATTCGTGGTGGTCGATTTTTGATCAACGAGGTGAGTTAAATTTTGTGTATGCGAGCATATATATATATATACACGTATGTATAAATGCATGTATACAGGAGTATATTAAAGTAGTACATGTTTAATTTAATTGTTAGGGTTAAATCTTTGTAATGGATATACGTTGTTGTTGTTGTTGAAGTAATCTAGATATTTTCTTTCCCCTTCGTGTGACTTTGTGATTTTGACTTTAGGGTATTCGAAAAGGTTAGGTGGATAGTGAGTTTGATAAAACCATATGTGAAATATTCATGGTAATTAAGAAATATGTGTGAAATTCGTTTTTTTTAATTAACACAGTTGCAGAAACTTTAGAAAATTATTGTAAAATCATGGCTTTGAATTTGAACATTTTGTTCGCGTGTCTTATGTAAAACGTAATTCTGCACACTTTTCATCTAATGGAGTTTTTCCTAATTCTGCACCGTTTGAGCAGAAATTGAAGATTTCAGTAGCAGTTTTTAGTATATTAAAATGTATGACATTGGAGAAATATGATTCGTAGTGTTTTTTTTTATTCGTTCGTATGACTTAAAGAAAGTTACTTAGAGATACATGAATTCTCATATAATGTTGAGCTATAAAAAAAAATGGGTGATAGTCATTAACGTTGAGTCCGATGAAAATATTGTGGAATGATTGTTATAATACTTTACGATATGAGAATTTGAAATTTTATTATGGGTTTCATGTAGGCTAATATTGAATGTTGGGTTGA
Organism: Hydrangea macrophylla; assembly: GCA_033977485.1. NCBI lineage: Eukaryota > Viridiplantae > Streptophyta > Magnoliopsida > Cornales > Hydrangeaceae > Hydrangea > Hydrangea macrophylla. The sequence continues at coordinate 75,650,936 of CM066984.1, read as the reverse complement.
TGTTATTGTACTTGAAATAACTGACCTTATTGTGTAGTCATTTGATAAACAGGAGTAAATTAGATACGTTGAATAGTATATTGGGGATCTTGTAATTTGATTGGAAACTTTTTAGGGAAGATTGTTATGGGTTAATTTATAAAACCCTTTATTGTAAGAAATTGGAAGACATCTAAAAGTTAGAGATGTGATTGGATTATGAGACGGAACTTTGTGATAAACGTGAAATTCATAATTATTGGGATAATACGAACGATAAGTGATAATCGCAACATAATTCCTTAGTGTTCACTGCTCCCCGTTGTGTGATATGTGTTTTTGGTAGCTCGCACTCTTTTGCCAGTGACTTTGTGATCAAGCTGGCTTAAGACTTGCTGAGTGTATTCTTTTGCCAGTGGCTTTGTGATCAAGCTGGCTTAAGACTTGTTGAGTGTACTTTTGCCAGTGGCTTCGTGATCAAGCTGGCCTAAGCCTTATGCTCGGCTTGTATTTTATAGACGTCTTGACATATTGACCAGCCGTCCGTTGTGTATACCTGGTTTGGTTGATACCCCAACCAAACTGGCACCGGAGTGGGTGTTGGTAGTATGTCCGGGCACACATGGGATATATGTGTGGGCTGTACCATGGAGGGTGGCCAAGTGGTGAACCTAGGAAATACAAAGATAAATTTAATGCTAATAAATAATGAAAATGAATTATTTCATAAGACTGATAAGCGTGAAATAATGAACGCGACGTTTGAGTTAGAATGTGGACGGTTTGTATACGGAATTGTTTGCTTGGTTTGTGATCATTCAATTTGCAGGATGGTGGGCCCACTAATGTTTTACAGGTTTGGCTCACCATAAGTAGATGGGTAAGTATGAAATCGTAGTAGCTTTGGGTTTTGGGCAAGAAACTACTTGCCACCACATAAATTGAAACTACTCTTTTGTCCAAATATGTGTGTGGAACTACCTGTCTTGGCCCAATAGTGTTGTAATGTGGTTTGTAGTCTACGGGTTCAGGTAGGAGCCCTCAGATTTTATTATTTTTGTTTAACTCATACCAGTCATGTAACTGACCCGAGTGTGTGATGCATTCGGGTACGTTTCTGTTTGAAACGTAGTTGGATGACATGTGCAGGATATTGCTTTTGATGATGTGACCGTTGTGCTTGGCTGTGGAGTCTTTGGATATTGGAACATTGTAGTTGCTCTGACCATCGGATGTATAGACTTTATTTCTTTTTTCTGAACTTTGTAAGAAATTTTATTTAACGAACTTTGTATTCCTTTTGTAAATTAAAATGGTATTATATTTGTAATGGAATATTATTTCTTTTATAATGAAATGGAGGATTGGGAATTTAAGTTTAATAATACATAGTTTTTATATTAACACAGGATCATGTGTCCTTATTTAATGAGTATTAAATTCTATTTTCAAATAAATTATTTATTAGCCTGTGTAAGGGTGTCACTCTCGGTGTTTTGGAAATTGAATATTAGTATGGATACATACTCTGGATTAAATATTTGGTTGTCCAACAATCGGGGTGTGACAAGTTCCAAGCGAGGATCTTGTCTTTGGTAGAGGACCCGACTGACATCAATAAGGTGCTGACCCGGTCGGGAAGCCCGAAGGTTTCTTACGAGCCCAAGCATCACTTCGTAGCTCCCATATTCTCGTCGATCATTCCTGGTAAATTCCGTTACTTGACCTTCCGGTTACTTTTTTATTTGGTACTTTGCTGAGCTTTCATGCGCTCTTCCCCGCGACTCTCTCTCAACCGAGCGGGCTGCCCAAAAGGTCGCAGAAACGAAAGCTATGGTCGTAGAAGCCAGGAGGATCACTGCCGAGAAAGACCTGGCGGCCATGACGGCTACGCTTTCTGAGCTCACTGCCGCTCGGGACGCTGAAGCCAAGGAAGCCGAGGAGGAGTTCAAGGCAGGATTCTTTACTGGCTACGTTGATTTGGCTAAGAGGGCTACTGCCGACTACCCCAATTGGGACCTGTCTGGCTACTCGTGGGCAGAGTCCAGTTATTGGAAGGAGGGCCAAGCTGACGCCGAGGTCGTTGCTGAAGCTGTACCGATCGGGGACCCTGTTGTGGAAGAGCAGGTCGCTGGGGAGGAAGAGGTGGTCTTCGTGGACAACCCATAACCTCTGGGTGTGTTTTTTTTTTTTTGGAAAAGGCTACTATAATTGCCCCCAGGCAGTATACATACTTTGTAATTAATGAAAAGTCCTCGAGGCCAATTTTCTTTCCATTAACTGCTTAATATTGTCTGCACTTTGCCTGTTTTGTGATTGCTAGTATCCGCCCGGTTTTTAGCCGACCTAAGCCCTTGCCTTAGCAAATGGTTTAGGACCGTAACCAGTAGAACACCTGGTCTTCTCGACCTGTTTTAAAGGTAGTTTTAAAGGTAATTGCCGAGTGTACCATAGGAACTTGTCCTGTTTAGCGTTTGGGATGTCCCGGTGTTTTATAGGAGCATCCCGTTTTACCGTCCGGGAGGTCCCGATGTATTATAGGAGTATCCTGTTTTACCATCCGGGATGTCTATCTCTGATCACTGTAAGTATTTAGGAATGTCAGGATTCCAAGTTCTTTTAGTGACCGGTGTGATTTCCTGGACTGGCCTAATGTTCCCCTGCCCCCCAAAGCATTTTGCTAAGGCAGGAGTGCAGGAGTAAGTGGCCGTAGGAAACCGACCTGGAACATGGGTGGTTATAGGGTCCTTTGAAGCTTGCCATCTCGGCCACCTAGGGGTTTGTCCCCGTCGTCGGTTGGACCTAAGCGAAGCTTGTGTAATTTCCTGTTTGGGTCTGGTATCCCCTTGCCCCCTGAGCGTCCTGCGAAGGCGGGGGCGTGGTGAGGAGTGACCGTAGGAAACCAACCTAGAACATGGGTGTGTGGACACGCGGAATTCCACTACTTTGTTTTGTTTTTGAAATTGATTTAGATCAAAGGAAAGAGAAAAGGAGGTCTGTTGAAAACAGATACAGAGTCGCCACTTGGTCTTTAAGGAACCAAGAAACCTAATTTTAACTCACCAAACGGATAAAGGGCACCGTTCTAAGGTTCATTTGTGTAGGATTCAAAACTAAGGGCTTCATCTTATTTGTATTGCATTTTTGATTGTCAAAACTTAGACTTTGAATCCTACCCTATGTATTTTATATGGAATATTACCTAACCTTGTGTTTTGCACTCCATGTGTTTGATAAATGTTGTGTGTGGGATTTAAAACTTGAAGTCTTCATCTTTGATGTCAAGCATCTTCGATTGTTCAAACTCTTGGGTTTTAAATACTACTTTTTGAAGGCTTCATAGGTGATTTGTCCACCAAGTAGATTAGTTAGTGTAGGGTAGACAAATCATTCGGATTAGAAGCCATTGAGGCTTCATCTTGTATGTCATGCATCCTTGATAGTCAAACGTTAGCTTCAAATCCGTTTCTATGGAAATCTCAATGCTCCTTTTATCTATCACATAGATGCACTCCTTGTGTTTGATAATATGCCACAATGAAATGTTACCTTAGGATGTGCCTCAATCTCGGTATTTAATTATATTATTTTAGCATGCATGGTATGCTCACTGTTGTGTTAATTAACAAATGTGTAGTCAGTGATGGCTCACTAGTTGTTTGGGGTGTGTTTTGAGAACTCAATATTTGGCTTTGAAAGGAGTCCAGAAGTTGGACATATGAGAATTCCCTATGGTTGGGAAAATGAGTAATAACTCATAATTATGTGCTTAAATGTTTATTTAGGCATATGTGATTATATCTAATTATTATATTATTGATAGCGATTCATTGGGGTCATAAGATACCTGGTGAGAACAAAATTGAACTCGTTGCATAATTAGTAGGCTAATTAGTAACTTTGTAAAATTTGTATGTGGGACCCATACGGGACTTAGTTGAATACTTAAACACTTTTGGGTATATATAGTTAGTTTAATAACTAGTGGGGGTGTAATTAAAATGAACCAAAACTAGAGGGGGTTTCACTAGAAATACACATAATGGGTTTAGATATTTAAAGAGGAGAAAGGAAAAGAAGACTTTAGTCTTCTTTCTCATTCCATACATATCCTTAGAGACAAAAGAGAAGAGAAAGAGAAGAGCTTTGGTGTTCCTGAGCATTTCTCGACGATTCGAGTAGCAAACGATCTTCAATCTTCAATACGAGACCGGTTTTTGACACATGGAGGTAAGGCCTACGTAATAATCTGAAATTGGCCGAATTTGTGTAGGTATCGAACCCGGTGTAGAAGAGAACTTCTATTTCACGTTCTTAAGGAAATCATTTGAGGTAAGTGATATTAATCTCGATTTGTGGATTATTCTATGGTTTAATGCATTTGATATGCCAGGGACGTTATGTAGATACCTTGTGTAGTTCATGTTGGGCAAAACTCATGGTAAAGTAGGCCCAAGGTATATTGAAATGAAAAGCATGGTGATTTGCTAGTTGAGCATGTTTATGTGCCTATATGGGTTAAAGGGGAATTTGCGCTAATTCACCATGAGACGTCCTCTCGAAGGAAAAAGATTAGTAGTGGCGACGGTCACTTGCCGAGAAAGGCATTAACGCGACATGTCGAAGGGGCATGGGTCGTGATTGAGCCTTAAGACTTTGGATCGGTGAATGTGCACTTATTCCCTAGAGACCGAATAGTTTTCTGTTATGATGGATTGAAACATAATTGTCATCCGTGTGCTTGATTGATATTATTCACTAAGCATTAGCTTAAACAAATCCAATTATCTGTGGTTATGTAAATAACCATTCAGGGACAAAGACTGGAGGAGAGAATCGCAGGCATGAGGCAAGAAAGGACCAGGAGCTCCTTATGGTTATAGAACTTGTACCACATTTGTATTATATGTTTAACTTATGCCAGTTGTTTAACTGTGCGGCTTGTAATAAGACTTGTTATATATGCGAGTACGACACCTGGTTCACCTTAAGACCTAGATTGCCGAGACGTATGAAGCTTGTACTTTTGATAGTTGTAATCCGAGAAGGGTTTGTGGTTGTTGCATAAATGGTGTGTATGTTTTTGCGAGTCCTTAGAATGTTAACAAAGCTTTTGAATTGATAGCTTTTGAAATGGTTTTGTTGGAATGGTTTTGTTTGGTTTGGTTTCTTTTGGTAAAATAGGTATTGATTTATTGGCGGCGTTTGTCGCGGAAGCATCGAGAATTAACGATGTTTATTAGGGAAGCGCCGGTAATTAATGGCGTTTGCAAAAAACGCCGGCAATTGTGAATACGGTTTTTTGGAGTTTAGGCTCTACCCAAACCCCATTCGACCGCTCGAACGACGCAATTCGACCGGTCGAAATACCTCCCGCAGGAAACTTTGAACCCCTTCTTCTAATGTTCAGAACAACTTCTAATTAGGTATGAGAGTACATTTGGGAACTCTTTGACCTACAAAAACGTTACTTTTGAAAATAAAACTCGATAAGGCATGTTTGGGCACGTGTTTTAAATAACCTTTGAAACACTATTTGGAAGTTGGTTTTCTTAGAGTTAAACTTTTATTAAGTCTTTTTCAAGAACATAAATCATCGTTGGTATGTCTTGATGGCGTGCCACGTGACCTGGGACCACCTTGTTGGTTCCAGAGCATGGCACTTTTGACTATAAATATTTCCACGAGGCACCTATGAACCCAAAAGATCACTAAAATATCTTTATTACTAAATAACCATTTAAGTTATGCAATGTACATTTAAGATGAGAGGAAATTTTGAAAGTCCACAATTAATTAAGAGTTTAATACATTTTACTCTATGTGGTTAGGTCCGTTTTCATTTTACCCCATTGTGCTTTAAAAGTGAACACTTAACCTCCTTGTGGTTTCGGACTAAAGTGAAATTGTTAAAAGTTTCTTCAAAATTGATGAAAATTCTAAATTTGGTAGGATGTTTTAACACTTAACCCTCTTTGTGAGGTTTATTTTGGGGTTAATCCTCCATGTGGGGATAATGGTTCCATTTAACCTATGTGAGGCTAATTTCTAACACTTAATCCTTTCGGAGGGGCTAATTAACTTGGGGGTTAACTGTGTATCTGAGTTAATTTTGACACTTAAACTCTCCTATGTGAGGCTAATTTTAACACTTAATACCCATGTAGGGCTATGTTGAGAGAAATTTTGGCAATTCACTCTAGTCCAAAACCACAAGGGGGGTTAAGTGTCCACTTTTGAACCACATGGGGGTAAAGTGAAAATGGGGCTAACCATAGGGGGTAAAATATAATTAACCCATTAATTAATTCTAACCATTTATTTAGGCTAATACTAATGTCAAAGCAGAAATTGCTAATGTTACACAATTTTTTTGATCGCTGAAACTTTTAGTGACACTTTCTACTTTGACATTCACTTTCTACTTTGGCATTAGCATTTTCCTTTATTTAAAGCTCACATTTCCCTTTATTTAATGCTCACAATTAATCCTAAATCATCTATGTTTATGTATAAAAATATATATCCCACGCTTGAACTCCCCTATTATATAGATTTTATCCCCACTCTCTTGTATTTTCATCCTAAACACAACTTTGCATTCTTACTCTCTCTCTCTCTCTCTCTAGTTGTTTTCATTTGCAATCATAGCCTAATCTGCATCCAATCACTCGCAGTTTGAAGAAGAAATTTTATGAAACACCAACCTAAGTTGTGTGTATATATATATTTGTATTATTGTATATGTATCAGTGGCTAGCTGGGACCCATTGGTAGGATGTCTGGACTTCTCTAGGTTTGTCTAGGTTTGTGATCAAGGAATACTTCAGCAGTGCGAATGGGAACGTGAGTATGGGAGTTCGATAATTTTTTCAATATTGTAAAGAGTGCGAGTGTGGTAAGGTTATTTATATAAAATACTAAAAAAAATGTTTTATATAGTATTTATATATTATTATATTTAAATTATTCTACCACAATTTTTTTCTAATTAAGACATAAAATGCACATAAAATAGGTTGGATTACAACGTGAGTATGGGATTACAATTGAGCTAGCATAATATGTATAAAATTTGTATCTTAGGTCTAAGTTGGTAAATTTTTGTTATTCAAAAACAGGCAAAAATCTGGGGCGCCCACCCTGCATTAAAATTTGTACAAACAAATACTTTTTGGATACTTTAATTGAGTCTTTAACACAGGATGTTATTATTATTTCAAGAACACAAGGAGAATTCTGAACTTAATTAGCTACTAATTATATTATGTTTTCTGATGAACTAAGAAAAGACGAGTACTGAACGAGTAAAAAATCTAAGGCTTAAATACAAAATATATTCGTGAAGTTTGGTCCTTGTCTTATTTTAGTCCATGTAGTTTCAAGTGCATGTCACAAAAGTTTCTAAATAGAAGTAGATAGGGAGATTGGTAGTGTTCTATTTAAACCTCTGAAACGAGTGACAGTGCATAGCATGTCAATAAATTATGTCAATTTTTCTCGTAAAATTGCACATTTGGACCACATTGCTTCTGTTTACAAAATTTAGCGATAAAATTGATGCAATTGAAACTACTCGGACTAAAATGAAACAAAAATCAAACTTCAAGAGTGTATTCTGTAATTAAGCCAAAATCTAATTGTGAATTGCAAAAAGATTTCAAATATTACAGAGATTAGGTTTAATAAAACGTGGAAATGGAAAACAAATGAGAACAGAAATCTTCCAAGTGGAACAACACCCCAAATTTTATTTTTTATTTTTAAAAAGTGATAGGAGTAGAATGAAAAAAAGCAAAGATGAAGTGGCAAAATGGGGAGGCCCGTGAGATGTAACGCTTGACAAGCGGTAGAGACATCATGGTGTCTCTCTGTTACAGTTTTTGGTTTGCTCTCACGGGAATCCGCCCACCCTCTCACGAGCTCCTCTCTCTCTCTCTCTCTCTCTCTCTCTATATATATATATATATATAGATCTTTCTTTGTCTCAAGCACACAAAATTTATATGTATATATATATATATGTATGTATCAGATATTTTTATGTACTTTGAAGGTATCGTATGACAATCTTATATGCCTATAGCATCCTGTAACCAGTTATAATGAGTCTTTTTAGTTTTAGAGTAATACTTGGGACACAACCAAAAGACACAACCTTGGGACACAACCTCTATTTTGTGTCTCTCTCTCCTAGTGGTTCTAGTGGGTACAATGGGGTCCACTGGTACTGTGGGATCCATCAGGAGAGAGATAGACACAAAATGAAGATTGTGTCTCAACGTTGTGTCTTTTAGTAGTGTCCCAAGTATTACTCTTTTAGTAGAGAGAGTCTGAGACCTATACTTCGGGAGTTACAAACAGTGGAGGATAGATGGGTCTCACCACTCAACAAATTCACTTGCATTGACTGTAGAGTACCATATAAGAATAGCACGTGTAATGTGGTAGACATTTTCTTTTTTTTTTGGACAAATGGGGCTTGACTCTCATATTATGTGTACTCTGTAACCAATCACAATAAGTTTTTTAGATGGGACTCACAAATATTGGAAAATAAGTACCAATTCTTAAAAAAATTTGTTATGATTGATTAGAGTAATTAGAATTGGTTACAGAGTACCACATAAAACTGTCACGCGTTAGTATCTTTCAACTACCCGAAAAGTTCTCTTATATATATATATACACCCAAATACATAGTTCATATGTCATATATGTACATGTGGACTTAGCTGTTTACTCAACTGCATGTTAGGGCGCCTCTGCACGTTTATTTTCCAGTTATTTTCCAGCCCACATTTGCTTCTTTGCGTGCACTTCGTTCCAAATAGGGCACTTGGGCGGTAGTGCCATGTAAGGCAGAGGAGTTCCAACCAATATTGTTGTGATGATCACAGCTAATCGCTATATATAGTTACAGACAAGGGCGGATTCACTATGGGCAAGCAAGGGCAACCGTCCTCACTCAAATTTTGACAAAAAAAAAAAAAGAAAAGTAAATATTTGATAGTTTTAAAAAAATATACTTGGGCCTTATTGAATGAACTATTTGTTAGTTATGGAGCTTTTTATGAAATTATAAAAATTAAACAAAAGTTACGCTCATTTAAAACATTTGCAAACATGCTTTCTATTTTAACTTTTAGCCATTTTAGAATCAACTCTTACTTTTCGTGCTCTAATGGATTTATAAATGGAGAATAACTTTTTATTTTTCTCAGAGAGAGAGAGAGTTTGTGTGTGTGTTTGGGGAGCTCTCCAAATTTAAAATAATATTAAAAAAAAAAAAAAAAAGTAACAAAATTGAGACCCATTTGAGGTGAGAGCGTACATTGGAATTACCAATTTTAGTCTAAAAAATTAGTACAATAATTCAAAGCTCTCTATTGTAGAGAGCATAATTGGAGCAAGAAGCTTAAAAGTACTGTAATAACTTTATAGCCATTTAGCAAAAAATTGAAGAAAAATTATATGCTCTTACACGATTAACTTTTTAGCTAGTCACCAAAAAATTAGAAATCTGGATATACTTAACCCTCCTAACATGTTATTTTGATATTTTGTTATTGAAAATAGGGTTAATTGCAAAAACACCCCCTCAATTATGACCCTTTTCTGAGTACACCCCCTGATTTAAAAAAGTGAACAACTTCACCCCCTCAACTATCAAAAATTATTTAGTCTCAAACGCCGTTAACGGAAGTAATAAAATGACGCATATACCCTTGTTCTGAATTGCAAAAACACCCCCTCAACTATGACCTATTTTCGAGTACACCCCCTGATCTAAAAAAAGTTAACAACTTCACCCCATTCCCCCCCCCCCCCCCCCCTCTCTCTCTCTCTCTCTCTCTCTCTCTGCAACTTCTCTCTCTAAATTACAAGGTCCCAATTTAAAATTAAAAAAAAAAAAACTATGTGTAATATGTTGGTCCAAAAGACCAACCCCACAATTTAGAAAAAAATAATTACATATAAAACATTGGTCCAACTGTAATCCAACACACCCTAAACATTTGTCTCAACTCATTTTCATCTCATCTCTTAGTTTAGTCTACACAAATTGTTTTATCATCATGCCAAACTTTACAAATTTCAATCAACTATCAACCCTTATTACTGTTAGGCTGTATTTGGTTCATAGATTTAGTGAGGGAGAGAAAAGAAGAAAGGAAATCGAAAAAGAAAATTAATTCTCAGGTATTTTCCCTTCTATTTCATCCATGATTAATAATATCGAAAACTAATACTCCCTCCGTCCCATTTTATGTGTCCATCTTTCCTTTTTGGGATGTCCCAAAATTGTTGTCCACTTTCTTAAATTAGTATATAAATTTTACTTTGTTTCCCCAACTACCCTTCCTTGTAATCAACACCAAAACAAAATAAAAAAAAGAAAGTGCAATGATTATGGGCAATTGTGGAAAGTAGGTGTAGATTCTTTTTGTCCTTAAATAGTTGGATTCCCCAAGATAGACACATAAAATGGGACGGGGGTAGTAATATTTAAAATATGAGTAATGCTATGCTTATCAAATTTTGTATCCTAAGTGGTTCTCAAACACGTGGTAGTAGGCCCAAGTGATTTTGATTGGAGGATACTGAAGTCGTCCCACCATTATTGAAGGTGGTCCTGCCGTTACATGTATCTGGGAATCATTTGAGATACAAAATTTGGGAAGCATAGCATGACTCTTTCCTTGTAATTAAGCCAATGTATTACATATAATAAGGTTTTTTGGGTCTATTTGTAATTAAGCCAATATATTACATATGATAAGTTTTTTTTTTTTTTTTCAAATTTTGGGAGAATGAAGTATAATTAGACCAACATCTTACATGTAAAATCATTTTCTTTTAGCCTAACTGATATTTTTTGGAGGGCTATATAACAAGTTTACTTATTTTGCGGGGACTAAGCTTAATAAAATTTAAAAATTTCCGACATCCGCCACTAGTCGTGGTGGTGTGGGGCAAGGGAATGAGAGAGAGAGGGAAAGGGGATAGTGAGAAATTAGGGTAACAAACTCATTTTGGGCACAAAGGGTAAAAGTGTCCATTTTTGCTCTCACGTGATGGGCACATGCCTATTTTCTTTTGCAAACTAACGGAGGGGGTCAACTTGTCGAATAAAACAAACGGAGGGGGTCAATTTGTCGGGAAAAAAAGTTCAGGGGAGCGAGTTGAAAACGGGTCATAGTTGAGGGGGTGTTTTTGAAATTAACCCTTGAAAATATTAGATATTTGTATATTATATTATTTATTTTATCATTTTTTAATACTTGAAATTTTTTTTATCTTTCTTAGTCGATAGCTTTGCCCGCAATAGATGAAATTTCTGGGTCTGCCTCTGCTGACAAATTTACATGTATATGTATATATGTGGAGCCTAGCTAGATGTCTTGCTGTCATAAATAAATATGGTAGGATAGCATTGTATTTATTTGAAAATGGATAAGAAATATCTTTGTATTTCATTAAAAAAAAAATGTGAAACTAAAGAAATTTTATAATGTGGACAACAAATTAACTAACTTCAACTTTTGTAAAATTATTTCAATGGCCTTATTCTAAATGACATACATTTTTGTCCGTCTTAAAATAAATAAAAATAAAAATTATACGTTTTGTTTAGGATATTCAAAACAAAATCAAGTTCAAACTCAGTCTTAATTTGATATTACCTTTAAGAAAATCAGTATTACGTTTGATTTTAAAAAAACATAAAAATAAAAACTAGTTCTTACTTCTCATGTATCTTTTTTAGCTAGACATGGATTCCTACTTTTCTGAAAAGGAGCCACACAAACATAAAACTATTAAGAATTAATTAGCTTCTCTTTATACCATGCATATATGCAACCCAAAGAGCGCCTTTATCTCTTACAATTTGATCAATTCGTCCATAGGAGATATGTTATATTATTGTGAAAAAAATGTAAACGGGTCAAGCCAAGACCTTTGTGATCTAGTGGCATCAATTCATTTATCCTAAATGGGAAGGGAGGGTTCAACTGCCACAGTGTTAGTGGGAGGTTTTTTTCTCTTTGGCCGTCTATGTGAGTCTCCTTTGAAGTTGACTTTGACCCCCTTGCCAGTTTATGCGTGTGTGGGTGTGCATATGGGCACATTACCTGAAGCCGAAAAATAAAATAAAATAAAATAAAAGCTAATTAAAGGGGTCTGAACTATAATGATCATCTTATAGCACAATGCTACTCAGGTCCGTACTTGTTTTGACCAAGTCTTTCTACTCTCTAAGTCGGGACAAGGAAAATGGCAATAAATATATAAATTTTCTATCATTGCATGAAAAATTATTGGAGAAAAATTCATGGCAAATCATGTTGTACAACGTTTACAAAATATGGTGATAATAGCATTACTCAAATTGTATAAATGAATAAGGTTAAAAAAAGGCATCAAAAAATTTATGGACATAATTATAAAAATATATATATATATATATATATATAAGTCCATTACAAACTATTAGGCATGCACCAGTTTTTGGTGCAGTACTATATCATCGATATAGAGAAAGGAAAAGTTGATGGAAATTTATGAACGGTCATGTGTAAAGCTAAATTATTTTAACAATAATTATTAAATAAATTTTGTACTATCATTCTCATTAATATACAAAAACGAATTTTTTACCATTCCCATCACTGTTGGACCAATATATACACAATCCATCACTGTTTCAACTTATTTCCCAAACCCATCACTTTTTTAAAGTCGCTAATTCAAGTAGCGATTTTGCCAACAAAAAAAAATCTGTAGAAGTCGCTAGTCCAACTCGCGACTTTAGGCCAAATTATTAACATACACACTAGAATCTCTCAGTGAAAAAGTAGAAATCGCTAGTTCAACTAGCGACTTCTCATTTGGCCTAAAGTCGCGAGTTGGACTAGCGACTTCTACAGATTTTTTTTTTTGCGAAATCGCTACTTGAATTAGCGACTTTAAAAAAGTGATGGGTTTGGGAAATAAGTTGAAACAGTGATGAATTGTGTATATATTGGTCCCACAGTGATGGGAATGGTAAAAAATTCATACAAAAACTAATATACTTTATTCAGGAATGATCAGAACGACATGGAATTATAGTTCTACGAGGGGTGGACCTATATATGAGGGGGCTAGGTGGGCTTCACTCGCCCTTGAATTTTTGGAATTTTTTTTTCTATATATAATATATTGTCTAATTTTAGTTCAATCCATAATTTTTCTTTGTACTATTCAGTTCACCCTCTAGCTAGTAATATTGTTAATTCTAATCCAGTTCATATATTGTTTTTCAGAATAGCCTCGCCCCTGCCCCCACCCCCACACCACAACACACACGCACAAAAAAAATAAAAATAAAAACCTCCACCGTTAAAATGGGATAGTATGACTTTATTCTCTCTACCAACACAAACATATACAGGTAATAAGAAAGTCTCGAATACCTTGTTAAAAACGTGCTAATAGTATGTACAGGGCCGGCCCTGAGATGACTAAAATTGGCCGAGGCCTCAAGCGAATTTTCAAAGGGGTCAAAAAAATGAGGCCTCTATATTAAGTTTTATTGAAATTATAAAAAAAATAGGCCTAAAAATGATAAGTTTTATAGAAATTAGAAAGAAAATAGGCCTAAAAATGATAAGTTTCATAGAAATTTAATAGAAATTAAAAGAAAATAAGCCTAAAAATGATAAATTTTTATAAAAATTAGAAAGAAATTAAGAAAAAAATAGGCCTAAAAATGAGGCCTAAAGTCGAGGCCCCATGCGATTGCTTTGAGAAATTGGCCCAGGGCCGGCCCTGAGTATGTATATATAATATATAGATGTGAATAGTCAGATTTTAAATAGTACTCACTTTCTTTATTAAAGAAATTGAGGGACTCTATTTTGACCGTCAGATACAGTTTTTAAACACAATTCGACGATCAAAACAGAAATTTTCTTTTTCTGAAGAATTTTTGTACAGATAAAATATATAAATATTTATATAAACAGTTTTAAAAGTGATACTGTTGGTATCTTTGCAGTTGTATGGGTCTTCACAAATGTACTTTCTTCTGCTTCTCTGACTCGTTTGTACTTAAAGAATCAGACATAAAGTCCTGCAGGTACAAGGACTAGCTCAATGGAAATAAAAGGTTGTTAAGCTAAAGTTTTGCTTTCTTGGACTTATATAGTTAGCTTTTTAATATATACAAAGATTCTTTAAAGAGGATTACATCTTTTTATTAAAGAGAGTATCTCTGTTTTTGGTTGTTGGATTGTGTTTAAAAACTGTAAAATGACAAAACTGTCATTAATGAAAATACGATCCGACGGCCAAAACAGAGGTCCTCTCTTTAATGAAAAAAAGACGTCCTCTTTATAGCCTGACTGTTGATATATATATATATATATGTATAAAAAAATATTGGCTGAGGCAACCGTTTTGGGGCCTTCTATTTTGATGTAAGGAGTTCTAAATGTAAATTGATGCAATCGAAAATGCCCTCATCACTAGCACGCATATGTATATATATATATACACACGTGTGCTTGTGTCTCAGTGAGTGTATATTAGCATCCATGTAAGTGTGATTACACAACAAGAGCCCATTTGGGATATGTGGAAATAAAAGATTTTTACCACAAAAAATTATGAGAAATTTTTGTGTTAGACATTTTTTAAAATGCTATTTAGTTTTTGTTATTACTACAAAAACTGCAGTCCTATTCGGGAATATCCAAATTAGGATCTAGTTCAGACAAAGTCTACTTTTTTTTTTTAGTTCTTGTGAAACAAGTGGAGGTTAGTTTGAGAACATGTTTTTAAAAAAATTGTTAGACTAGACACGGAGTCTTATGTAAGATATAGGCTGATACAAGGCCATATTCAACCATTTATTTCAAAATTTTGATGTGTTTTTATTTTATTGTAATTATCAATTTTTTAGTTTCCTAGGATTTTATTTCCATGTTTTAAGCCATTTTTAGTAGGGGTGGGCAAATAGTTTAGTTAACCGAAATTCGAACCAAACTGAACTAAAATTTTCATTTCAGTTCAATTAATTCAGTTAAAAATTTCAGTTCAGTTTCAAACCGAACTATATATTTTTTTTCAATTCGGTTTTCAGTTGCACTGCCCCAAACCGAACCGAACCGAAAAATCGAATTTTTTTTAATTTATATATTATTGATATATTTTTATATACAACTCTATATATTACAAATTTATAAGTAAATTATATATAAGTAAATATAAATATATGTTTTCTTTGTAATATGAAAGTAAAATGGGAATAAAAAAACATATAAAAAAGTTGTGAAAATAAAAATAAAAGAAAGAATAGTTTTTTTAAAATTCAGTTAACCGAATTTCCAAACCGAACCGAACCGAACCGAACCGAATTGACCAAACTCGAACCGAATTGACCAAAATCGAACCGAACGAAAATATAATTCAGTTCAGTTTCAGTTTCCATTTCTCCAAATCGAACCGAATTCAGTCACAATAGATTAGCATTGTTAAGAGTATTTTGAAAAGATTGTGACTTAATTTTCAAGTTTTTAAGTGTCACAAATTAGGGTGTCAAAAAGGAAAACAAAAATTACATTCCTTTTAGGTCTTATTTTATTTAAATTACGTTTCCTTTTATTTTTTATTTTATTTTATTATTTTTTTTTTTGTAGGGACCAAGTTTGATAATATTATAAATAAGGTTGTAAACCTCTTATTGGGTGAGCTTTTTGGTGATTAAATAAAACTATATAAAGCATAGGTTGGCAGAGCTCAAGTGGCAAAAAAACTTGACATTCATAAGTGTTAGGAAACTGCGTTCCCAGAATCCATTGACAGCGCGTATAAGTTGGTACTGCAAAAAAAATTACGTGAAAACTACAATAACCCTACAAGGGCGGAACTAGGGTTACCTTGAACTGCAAAAACGAATTGTTGTAGTAGACGAATCGAGAACACGGGCTCGATAACAGCTCACGATCTTCTACCGTATTCCTCCGCTGCCAGAATATCGAACTGAGTGTGGGCTCTTTCGAAATCCTTTCTGTTTTCTGCTCTCCCTCTTTTACGCTCTCTTTTCTATTCCGAGTTATAATTCTCTATATAGAAAAACGCTAACTGAGGAGAGAGCCAAAGCAGCATATATATAGGCTACGATAGGGACCATAAGAAGTCAATAAGGAATATGCTTCCTTATGAAATTAGGAAACCCTAATTCGAACTGAATCAGATTCCTAT
This sequence comes from Hydrangea macrophylla, assembly GCA_033977485.1. Classification (NCBI taxonomy): domain Eukaryota; kingdom Viridiplantae; phylum Streptophyta; class Magnoliopsida; order Cornales; family Hydrangeaceae; genus Hydrangea; species Hydrangea macrophylla. The sequence goes on along the minus strand of CM066984.1, from coordinate 75,634,706 downwards.
TCCATAAATTATAATTCATACCACTAAAGAATTATAATTGCACTCCTACCCTTATCTCAAAAATATATTTCAAGCTCCATGTTATTAAATGCTTATTATCTCCCCATGTTAAGATTACAGATATGCATTAATTAAATATAATTACTGACAATCATATTTAATTAATTTCTTAAAATTCATTGAGATCCTCTGCTTAACTTATCTAATATGTCGGATACAAAATCCACCTGCAGGGTTTGACATAATCAAAACTTATAAGCTTTCTCAAGGGGATATCATCAATCCCAAAATTGAGACATGGATTCCATCATTAATTAATATCCACCACACAATTAATATTGTCACCCAATCCAATGAGATATTGACCCATTTAAGGATCTCACCCTTTTAGGGATCAAAGTGTAAATATCAAATATACGTGTCTACAAATTAACTTAGGATTTAGAGCATAAGCACTCATAATAGTCATGAGGTATTAATTATCTTATAAGTCAGTATAAAGATAATTACCCCAAGTCAGTCCCATTTAATACACAAAGTGTACCAGCATAGTGAGTTGAAACTATACCGTTTTCCGTAGTCAAGACAAACCTACTACAACACCATGCTGCAGTCCTACCGATGGTGTGTCCAATCCCATCTAAGACTGTAAACCAAAATCTTACATTCTATAATATCTGATGGCCTAATCTTCCGTGTGTAAGCCGAACTCTATACACCAAACCACCTACTATATAGAATGAAAGACACACATGCATAATATTAAATAAACAATATAATACAAATATTGCCCACACAGATTCTCATAAAAAATGGATTAACTGATTTTATTAAATAAATAATAAATCAACTACATAAAGCATGACTTTTAGTATATATCCCTAACAACAAGTCCCCTCCAATTTATAGGTTCGGTGTTCGAATCTCTTTCCCTCCTCCATATCAAAATAAATAAATAAATAAAATAAAATAAAACTATATAGAGAGAGTATATATTTTATTTCCAATTATTTCTTGACATTTTGAGGAATCAACAAGACAATTGAATCCTATCCTCGATATTCTTGATGAATCAATGAGATTATAGTCTTATTCCTAGTATTGTTGTGACAATCAACAGGTTCAAGAAGGTCGTTCCATCTTGTCCATTTCTTCTTTTGCTTCCACGATGCATCAATTAGTATCAGAACGCAGTAGCTCTTTCACAGATTCATGGCTTCTAATGGAGTTTATAGTAGGGACGTTGCTGCTGATCAACAACGAATTAAACATGTGATAGAGATTATGGCAGAACGGACTACACAACAGATCAAATTATTGTACCCAACAGATGGTTGCGTTAATAGTTTATAATCAACGGAATCAGTACCATATTATGCATCATGGGGTAGTAATTAGATTTGTATTAAATGGGGAATATTTATTTCCTCTTCACTATGATGATGATGTGACCATAACTAAGGTATATCAAGAACGTGAATTTAAATATATTCTTATTGTTAGCGAAGCATCAACAAAGATGGTTGATAGCCTGAGTGTGATTGACTAGTCTACGGTGGATAACGTGGTTACAACTCACGTACCTATTATTGAAGACTCGGTCAAACATACAAATCATACTTTTCAAGTGAATTGTGGTACCTCTAAATTCATGCAGAATTATCATTTTATTGGAGTTGAGCAATTTAGATTTTATGTTAAAGCTTCTTTGTTACATTTTGTCAACCAATTGAAGCCTATGGATATAAGATGTCACATCTTGATGATGGTCGCGAATGAATTTAGAATAGAGTTAAGAAAAATGATATACTCGAAGTACTTATTAGTTTGGGATGGAAGATTGCAAGACTCTAACACAAACTCAAGGACGAGTTTTCTTCAACTTGGGGATAATGATGCAGGGCCATATTCAACAATTTATTTCAACATTTTGATGTATTTTTACTTTATTGTAATTTTTATTTTTTAGTTTTGTATGATTTTATTTTCATGTTTTAAGCTATTAATTTTAGGACTCTTAATGGTGAAATTAAGTCTCAATAGGTTAACATAAATGTTTGGAGTGTTTTTGAGAAGATTATGACTTAATTTTTCAGTTTTAAGGATATGGTGTCAAAAAGAAAAAATGAAAATTACATTCATTTAACGTCTTAGTTTATTTAGATCAGGTTTCCTTTTATTTGTTTCCTTTCCGTAGGATCGAAGGTTAACAGTATTATAAATAAGGTTGTAAACCTCTTATTGGAGGAGATTTTTGGAGTTTGAATAGAGAGTTTCTATTTCATTTCCAATTGTTTTTTGGCATTATGAGGAATCAACAAAACAGTTGAAGCCTATTCTCGGTATTCTTGGTGAATCAACGAGATTAAAGCCTTGTTCTTAAGAATTGTTATGACAATCAATAGATCTAAGAAAGTCGTTCCATCTTGTCCTTTTCTTCTTTTGCTTCTGCATTTCATCATAGACACTTACCAGCAAACTGGGTTATAACAAAAATCAAATAAAAATTGGGCTTGAATTGAACCAGATCATGTTTTAGACTTTTTCCAAAGAAGCCTAAGGATTTTTTAAAAAGACAACTAACTTAATTGTTTTTCAAATGTTCAATTCAACTTTTTTGAAAAGTTTCAATCTTATGTTTTCAAACTGAAATTTTCTGAATTTTTAAAAAATTTGATTTTTGAAAAGTATACAAAATTTGTTGCCAAACGGAATCTACTTTTTCAATAATTTCAAATAAATGATTACCAACGTGCACCAAAATAATTAGATTAATGCCATGGGATTACAATTAGGGATAATTATCTTCAGTCTATTTTTGTCGAGAATTTAAAAGTTACTATTGCTTTTTCTAAATTAAAGAAATATCAACTTTTTTTGTATAATGAAAAAATTCATCAAATTTGACATAACATTATAGAGCAACTCTTCCAAACGTTAGGAGCAACTCTGCGAAATGTTTGGAGCTAAACTTCAAAACGTAGGGAGCACCTTGTTTCAGAGTCAGGTGCGCAACTCTTCACAACGTTGGAAGCAATCATCACAATATTTTGGTGTAAATTCACAATATTGAAAATATTAAATAGACTAAAATAAAAAATAGCAATTCAAAAGTTGATGTTTTTTTTACCTTATGTTGATTACTTTTTAATTTTTAAATAATTGTTGATTTTTTTTTTTTTTTTTTTTTTTGTATTTTAAAATAAAAATAGGCTGACTTTTAAATTTATACAAAAAAATTAACTGAAATGTAATTATCCATTACAATTATTGTAGCACTTGAAATTCTTCAGAAATTCCCATTCCTGTTCAGTACTAGTTGATTCTGATTTACGAGGACAAAATCCTTTAATAGGTGGAGGAAGATGTAACACCTGTAATATTCTTTCATTAATAATATCAGCTTTTCGAATTTTTATATTGGACCGGCTATATTATTATATTATTATTTTAGTTGGGTGACGGTTTTGATGTATCTTAGGATTACTAATTAGACTGTAGTAACCGTACCGACTTGACCGTAATAAGATTTAACGTAGTCCCATACCCGGACCCGGACATTAGAAACAATACCCGTTTGCACATAAATCGAGACCGACACGTATACCGAAGAACTTATGCACGTAAATTGAGAAAGTGGCACACAACCCGAGGTGGGCCCCAAATGGTCGGCCGTGTTGCAGCCGCATGCCACCCTCTTAGACACATGTCTACTTGTTGACACCTAGCACATGCATCTCTCCTATATAAGCACACCTACATGCATACACACACACACACACACACATTTGACACTCTTTGTCTTCATAATCTGCACCTAAGTTAAGAAAGAGAGCTGGGAGTTATAAATCCCATAGAAATATAGAAGAAAAACAAGGAGAAGAATAAGAGGACACCATCTAAAGTTGAGTTCAAGCTCCATTAAGCTCAAATCAACATCCAAGCTCAATTTCAAGCTTTAGTGAGTAATTGTGAGTAATCTAACTCAATTTAGAACATATAAAGTATGAATTAATGTTTAGTAGGAGTTTGATATTGTTGTGTTGAAGTTTTCATGACATGCAAGACAAGTGCTTTAAATCTGAGAAACTGAAACTTCCAGCAGAATGTAGTTTAGTTAAATGAACATTTTGGGGGAGCTCAAAAATCGGAATTAAGCTAGTTTTTTTTGTGGTGAAATCTAACTCATTTATCTACAAATAACTCTTCTATAGCTTGGTCTGAAAATCATTCCTTAATGGATGAAATGCATGTACAACGCAGTATTATTAATCTGGGAAACATAAACTTTCAGCAAAAAGTAGTTTAGTAAAATCAACGTTTGGAGCAGCTCAAAAATCATAAAGAGGCTAGGTTTTTTTGTGGAAAAATCTAACTCATTTATTTACAAATAACTCTTCTATAGCTCAGTCTAAAAACCCCTCCTTCATAGGTGAAATTCACGTACAACGCAGTGCTATAAATCAGGGACATAGCAGTCCGAAAGTATAGAAATGTCTAGGTAGAATAAATAATTTGAGCAGCTCAAGATTTATTTTGTACATGAAAATAATCCTATTAGCTATAATGTTTTAGTTTTGAGTTTGATCTACAAAGCAATTTAGCATGTCCAAATAAATCATGTTAATTCAGTCAACACAGTGAAAATATATCCTGGCAGATTGTACAGCTTTTTGTATGATGTTTTGTTTATGCATCGTGTTGATTGTTGATGCTAGTATTCCGGTACCTTGTTGTTATGAAAATCTCGTGCTATGGTAGTACTATCGCGTAGATGAGTATGTTAAGGGTTTCATCTATATGTTTATTGGTATTAAATCCATGAGCTACGTGCTATGTTTTCCATTGTTATGAATCTAGTTTAATGACCGTTGAAAGTTCATACCCAAGCTTTAAGTATGTTGTACAGCACGATTATTGCGTTGATAATGATTGGGTAAGTTCTCATCGTAAGTATATTGAGGGGTAAAACGAAATGTCGGATGTATGGCGAAATCTTGACGGTTGTAATTGGAAGCTATTAATGAACTAAACTACGAAACGTACGAACGGGTAAAATAACAATAAAACCTTCAATAACAGATTTTATGCAAATAAGGGACATTGGGTCTCGTTTCTAGTCGTGTGACTACTGGTCAAAGTTGATTCATGAACCTTCGTGTCGTGTTTGGACATTTCTTGCAAAGTTGGTCTTTCGGTAATTCCATAGAGTCGATTGGAGAGTTATGTTTTGTGTTCTTGATCTGAGGATCGGCATGACGTGTTCGGTCAAGTGCGGATGACCTGAGGATCGTCATGACGTGTTCGATCAAGTAGTTGAATAGTTTTCCGCACCCTTGGTCTGAGGATCGGCATGAAGTGTTCGGTTACGTGCGGGTGACCTGAGGATCAGCATGACGTGTTCAACCAAGTGAATGTTAACATCCCGCAGGAGTTGTGAAAGGTTTTTGTACCCTTGATCTGAGGATCATTATGACGTGTTCGGTTACGTGCGGGTGACATGAGGATCGTCAATGACGTGTTCGATCAAATGTTTGTTAATATCCCGCATTCTTGATCTGAGGATCGTCATTACGTGTTCGGTCGTACGGGTTACCTGAGGATCGTCAGTGACATGTTCGATCAAGTGATTCATTGTCAAGTGTTGTTCTTTCTTGACCCGTCAATACGTTTGGAGTTGAGTCTTCTTTCAGTCAATGTTGTTGGTCAATTCAGTTCTGGGCTAAGCTTCGAAGGGTATGGTTGGGTATGAGCGAAACATAGTTTTGAGAATAAGAAATGACGATGAATGACTTACCTTGGTGGTGGTAAGCTTAAGGGGACCCTCACTTAGCTTAACCGCTAACGGATTTTCATGCCGCTGGACCTTCCACGTCCAGCCTTTGCAGGTCCAGACGGATCCGACTATGATCAAGATACAAATTTTACTACTAAAGACTATGCTGGTGAAGATTACTACGAGGAAGGCTACGGTTTCGCCAGCTGAAGATCTTGGAGTTTTTCTTTTATCATAGTTTTGTTATTAATATGTTTAATGATGTAATAGTTTAGTTGAACTTGTAAAATCTATCTTTTGGATATCTTTTAGTCTGTAATATACTACTGATGTAAGACTTGAATGTTTTAATTTCATGCTTTCGCTGAACATCATCATCTTCCCATATTATGTTATGGTTATAAGCTTGTTTGGACAATCAGGTGACACTCATAAACCAGTCACGTGTCTACGAACCCATAAAGGAAATTTATTTTTTCCTATTTTTGGTACTTCGGGACGTGATAATTATGAAAAGATAGTTTAGTGAAGGAAAAGAAAGAAAAAGAAAAGAAGGTAATACACCATGGCCTCATTTGTTTCGCAGGTCTAAAAGGGGGACAGAGGAGGATTGGACTAGTAGTCCATTTTAATCAAATAGTCCGGTCTTTGGCATGACTATGGAGCGCGGGACTAATTGTCTATTTTAAAAAAATAGTCCCCCATATGGGGAATAAAATTATACCATAGGGGAGGTTGTATTAGTTATCCCAGGACTATTTTTTAAAAAGGGCTAATTATCCAATTCCGACTTCGTCATCCAAACGTGACCCATATGTATATATTTCACAGGTGTGAGTAGGTATGGAATTTGGTTTTTTTTTGGGGGTCAAAATAGGTAGGTATTGAATTGGAATCTATAAATTGATCGAGTGAGATGGGGGTTAATTTAGGGTTAAAATGGACATTTTATGGGAAGTAAGAGACAAAGAGCTGTTGTGTCTGGCACTGGCTGCACCACTGCCGCTGTTGCCTCACTCTGAGTCCTACCTACACCTATTTCTTCGTCCCTACTATGACTGGCAATTTTGCAGCTCTAATTTCAGTTACATATTCTACCCAATCACATCATACTTTTCTTCATTCATTATGTCTCATGCATGCATCACAGTTAACGCATTATTAATTGAGACCCCTCCTTAAAAAAAGAGAGTATTTTTCTCCCACAAAAAGTAGTTGATTAATGTTCACTCAAGTCTTTCATAACTTAATGTTGTGGAATTCAGAATTAAATATCATTAATTTAATCTTGGATTCCACTGCAATGATTAATGGGAAGCTTGTGTGAGAATTGATGAACTAAAATTAGGTGAGCAAAAGCATTTTCTTAAAAAAAAAAAATGTGACAAAAAAAAATACTCCCTCCGTCCCATTTTATGTGTCCATCTTGGGGAATCCAACTATTTAAGGGGACAAAAAGAATCTACCCTTACTTTCCACAATTGCCCATAATCATTGCACTTTTTTTTTTTTGTTTTGTTTTGATGTTGATTGCAAGGAAGGGTAGTTTGGGAAACTAAGTAAAGTTTACACACTAATTTAGGAAAGTGGACAATAATTTTGGGACATCCCAAAAAGGAAAGATGGACACATAAAATGGGACGGAGGGAGTAATTTAATAACCTCTTCCTAGTTGGGCTGAGGTGTTTTTTTTTCCCTCTCTCTATTTGCTTAACACTTTCTGGTTCGGTTCTACGGATTCTCTGGCCATGTTTAGACTTATTGATTCTTAGGACTTTGTTTTTTTGATATGGTATTTGGGCTGGTTGGTTTTCTGGGGATTTTGTTTTATTCAATGGCAATTGTGATGGCTCCAATTTTTGCTTTATTGGCTATTGTTTTATTTAGACTTTGGTCCCTTTAATGAAAAATGTTTGGTGAGCAAACTAAAAAAAAAAAAAACCCCTTCCTTCAGTATAGGGCTAGGGCAATAGGTTTTGGAGTTTATAAGTAATTATGTATCTTTAAAAGTTAATGTTTGGTACAGATTTTGAATTGTACTTAATTGTAGCTATTAAGATTCCATAATCACTTATGAACGTAGAACACCGTTCCATAGGTTATTGCCAAAAACCACAAAGTAAAACTATTTGACAAACCAACTTCTGCGTTTCAATCGCCGAAAAATATGTGTCTATCGAAGAAATTTGCGATTGGGCAAAATTTACTATTGCCAGCTTTTGTTAAATTTTTAGCAATTGTATCACAGAAATAGAAGTTGTTACCAAATAAGCCTTCTATGCCATGCGCATACACCACCCACCGAGCGCTAGTGCAATTGATAAAGAAAGGTTTATTTGATGAACCGTAAGCTCAAACTTAATTATCTTGTGCCGTATTTCTTATTGCTAGCTGATACTAGTAGCTTAAGAGTGATTGTCATATTAACCAAGGAGGAAGTTTTTGGGCACAAACAAATCTCACAAACAAAATTCATAAATATCACAATTTGTCTATATCTCTCCTCTATAAAATATGTTGTGTACCTAATATTTTTATTATATCTTGTGTTCATGAGATCGATTTGTTTGTATTCAAAGACTTACTCTTTCACGAAGTTACCAAGGTTTATGCCGCATGGTTGGTTCCCCAGCCTTGAAAGATTCTCACAGCATGAAAATTTATAGATACACACACCTATATTTAACGCAATGCATTATATGATATCTCTATGTAATGTACAATTAATGTTATGTTTATTTTTCGAGCAAAAAGGTACCATGGACCTGTTGTCAGTCCCTTTGTCTTGGGATTGATATGAAGAACTTAACGGAGTTCTTTAATGCGTGGGAATCTGCAAGTGTTCTTCAAGTCGAGTTGAACGGAAGAATTATAAAGTTTGTAATCCAAGAACAAAATATGCAATTCATTTATGAATTTATTTAACTATTTTTTTTAAAGAACCTCACGACAGAACACGAGAGAAATATTCTACTCCCTCTGTCCTATTTTATGTGTCCTTTTTTTTTTTGGGGTTGTTTCAAAATTGTTGTCTACTTTCGTAAATTAGTATGCAAATTTTACTTAGTTTTCCAAACTACCATTCTTTGCAATCAACACCAAAACAAAATAAAGAAAGAAAGTGCCATGATTATAGGTAATTGTGGAAAATAGGTGTAGATTCTTTTTGTCCCCTAAAATAGCTGAATTGCCCTATGGGGACACATAAAATAGGATGGAAGGAGTATTATTCTCTCCGTCCCTAAATCAGGAAAAGATTTTGTGTATCTTCAAGGTTGCGCCTATGTGGTACCCCACACCCAACGAGGTAGCATTTAATTTTTTTGTGGTGGGTTCTATTGTTCGTGTGGCGCACCTCTATTGGGTACGGGGTACCAAATGACATGTCACGTGGTACCTTGAGGGTACCCAAAAATTTATTCTACAGAAGTATCCACTTTAAGTTTGCATATTGTTTAAATATGTACTTATATTAATCTTTTTAGACCATTACATAGTTAATTTCATATTTTAGACTGGATGTGATGAGATTTAAATTTCCTTCTTATTTTGGGACAACGCACAATAACTCTCCTACTTGTGCATGTAATCATATAAGAGCATCAACAATGGGAAGCTTTTGTAGGATAACTTAGTGTAACTTAAAGAAAAACCATTAACAATGGGCTGCTTTCAACTAATGTATAGGATAGCATATGATATGAGAACTAATTAGCCAAACTTAACTTTGTGGTACCACTAAATTTGAGCAAATGTAGAGAGTAACGGCACAAATTGTGCCGCATGAAACCACATGGCTCATATTATGCTGTCCAAAATTTGCACGGCACACATTGTGCAGCCCAAAATCTACACGGCACAATGTGTGCCACCCAATTCTTTACACGGCACAATGTGTGCCGTGCCCTTATTCTCCCACTGCTAACACACTCTGTTCTGTACAATAACTTAGACAAAATTTTTCTTAAGTTTAAGAAGCCCACTGTGAATGCTCTAATACTCACTTCATCCCAAATAAAGAGTTGTTTATTTTATTTTAAATTGTCCCATAGTAAGATCTATCTTTGAAAATATAATTTAACTAAATGCTTTTCAAATTTATACTTTATTATAAAATTAACCAATTTTTTATTTGAACTGATCCTGAAGATTTAAACTCAAATAAGAACACTAATAACAAGGTCTAAACGCCACGTCAACAAATCAGGGTCCTCATTGTAATTTGACAAATCGAAGGGATAGTATATTCAATAAGTAGAAAATTAAGTAAAATTTACCAACTTATTTTTTGTTGCTAAAGAGTGTAAATTACCCATCTTACTATTTTATCACCCATTTTCCCTTTTTTGACTGAATATGGATCTGTCCATTCTGCCAGATCACTATCAGATGATCATATACTTTTCCCTTGTCTCAGATCACTCTCTCTCTCTCTCTCTCTCTCTCTCTCCATAGATATATATACCTAGTCCTCTTTTTCTACAAATCTCTCTCTCTCCACATATATATACATATATAATATACAGACATATATACAAACAGGTTTATTTATTCTCCTATATAGATCTAATTAACCAGTGAACTCAACCTATTTTTGATGAGGATCACAAGAAGCCATCAACATCCTCTCTTCCAATCTTTCAACCCCGTGCATGAAACCATTGAATTGAAGTATCTTTGCCTCTGCTAAAGGAAACTGAACTACCCCCTCACAATCCCCACATCTCATTTTCTCTCTCTACACCCCTCACCTCTTTCTCTCTCTCTCTAGATCTCTCTCCCTCTCGCTCAATATATATAAACCAATTACAAATTCGAGTTTAGGGTTTTCTCCCCCACACAATACCCACATCTCATTTTCTCTCCCTATCCCTTGCCTCTCTCTCTCTCTACATATACATACACACACATATTCACATATACACTAGTAGTGTGAGTTTATAGGGTTTTCTCCCATGATGTCACCGGACAATCTTCAGCCGAAGGCAGTCACGAGAGACGAAACCCAGAGCTCCGGCGGCAGGAAAACAACGCCGATGAAACCGCCGGAACAAGCCCTGAACTGCCCAAGATGTGACTCACCAAACACAAAGTTCTGTTACTACAACAACTACAGTCTTACACAGCCAAGACACTTCTGCAAGACATGTAGAAGGTACTGGACAAAGGGCGGCGCTTTACGCAATGTCCCGATCGGAGGCGGCTGCCGTAAAAACAAGAAAACAAAGTCATCTTCAAGAATCTCAGGCGACTCAAAGGACTCTTCCGGTGAAACATCCGATATGGGTGGTCTCAAGTTCTTCCATGGCCTCTCTCCTCCTGCTATGGATTTCCAACTTGGTGGTCTTTCTCTCTCTAGACTCAACTCTTCAACTACACCTAATACTACTACTGTTTTTAACCAGTTTTCTTCATATGTGGACACTTCAAATTCTAATCCTATCCCATCAAACCCTGGTTTCGGCATCAATGATCCATCGCGTACTTTTAACTTCAATCAAGAACTGGGTTCTGTAAATGTTCATAGTCATATTGCTTCTTCAATAGAATCTTTGAGTTCTATCAACCAAGACCTTCACTGGAAGTTACAGCAGCAAAGACTTGCCATGCTTTTTGGTGGATCAGAGAATCATCAGAAAAGCAACGATTTTACGTCGACCTTTAATCTCGAAAACCAGACCCAAAAGCCACAACCCATTTCGTTTCAGAGCCTAGAGATTTCAAAACCAGAGGCTTGTGATGTTGGAAATTCAAGAAAAGATAGTTCAAGTGGGAATAATAATATGGCAACTGAGTGGTTCTTTGATAATGCTTATGCACCAGTGAACATGAACAACACGCCAAGTAACAGCAATGGAAATGGGATTCAAGCTTGGAGTGACTTGAATCAATACAGTGCATTGCCTTAGTTGAAAAGGATCTCAAGAGGTAGACCTAATTAAAGAAATATATATCATAAATATATATGTGATAGAATTCTCCATAAGCATCTTTATATCTCTTCTTTTGGTAACTGTCCAGATCTATGTTAGTATACCCTTTGTTGTTGTTAAAAAGTTGGGGGAAAAAAAAAAGAGGGGAAGTATCTTTATTATTATTATTATTTTTTAATTTCTTCTTTTTCTTGGATTTTATATTAGTAAAATGTTGATCAAGTTTTAGGCATTGATGTTGTTCTTGTTAAAAAGTTGCAGGACTTCTTGTGCGTGAAATAACAAAACTATTTATATATATATATATATATATATGAAGTAAAATCTCTTTGACATGTGTGTGTGATAACGATAAGCAGGTTATAAATTGATAATAGTGTACACTAATTACCTCATACTGATGTTCAGCCGAATATTTTTGAAGCTAATGTTCGTACTTGTAACTCAAAGCACAAATATCATCTTCTTAAAGGGAGGCTATCGATTTTTTCTGTAATTTTCAATTTTTGTATATGAAGGCAACCCTAAGTTTGAATCAACCACATAAATATTGTGTTGTAGTTTGTTTTTCTTTTAAGGCCAGCTCGATATGTATTCTGAAAATTTTCTTTTTGTCTTTAAGCGTAGTTAGCAGCTAGGAGACGTAGTCATAATTTTGGATGATCCATATAAATATGGTTTTCTTATTTGTTTTTTTCGTTTTTGGTTTCCGTCTAACAATCTCAGATATATATGGTTTTTACCTTACTGTAAGTGAAAGAGATTTTTTTTTTTTTTCACTTGCTTATTTGTACATCATATATAGGAAATAATGTCTTGCTTATGATCTAGCATTTTGAAAAAAAAAAAAAAAAGATTACTGTTAATTAATTGATCTCAACAAATATAGTTTAAGTGTTGATTTTCTTCACCATCTTATATATATATATATATATATATATTTTTTTTTTCCTTTGGGATCAGTGATGGATGTTGGACTGTTATTAAATGAGAATTGATGGCATATCTTTGATTTGTTTTATGTTCAGTCAGTCTTCAGAACTCTCACTGTCTCAGTCATGTGTCTCTCTCTGTCAGGGAACTGAGATCTCAGGCTCCCAGTTATGAACAATATATGAAACATAACTGTAGCTAGAATATCATAGCCTTGCAGAGTTAAACCTAGCCTGCTCCTCTTTCTCTCTCTCTCAACAGTCAACACACCCACAATTGCTAAGGGTTTTTGGTAATAATTGGTCCCAAGTGTGGTGTGTTTTGGTGGTGTCTGAAAAGTGAAGCTCTGAAAGTGTATTGAATGGAAGACTGTCATACGTACATTAGAGAGAGAGAGACATCTAATGTTTAGGGTCTTGGATAGTGAGCCCCTGATCTGTGCTAATTGCCTCATAGCCTTCTCAATGGTGTTTTTTTTTTTCATGACTAGTGATCAGTTGTGAGTGATAAAGGACATTCCTTTCCTAAATGCTTTTACTTTTACTACCGTCCCATTTTACTGGTTTATTTTAAAAAAATTACTCCCTTCGTCCCATAATAAGTGTCCACATTTCCTTTTTTGGATGTCCCACAATAAGTGTCCACTTTCCTAAATTGGCATATAACTTTTACTTACTTTCCAAAACTACACTTATAATAAAGACAAGGAAGCATTTATTTGTGGTCCCAAAACAAACAAAAAGTCAAACACCCATCACATCAAAGGGTAAAATTGGAAAATGACTCTTTAATGAACCAATTTCTTAAACATTGTGCAAAAAGGAAGTGGACACTTATTATGGGACGGAGGGAGTAATTATTTATGAGAGACAAAAAAAATTTATGTTTATTTTTTATAATTGTTCATAATCATTGCACTTTCTTCTTTTATTTTGTTTTGGTGTTAATTGCAAGGAAGGGTAATTTAGGAAACTAAGTAAAATTTGCATACTAATTTAAGAAAGTAGACAATAATTTTGGGACATCTCCCAAAAAAAAATGAATAGATAAAATAGAACGGAAAAAAAAGTACTATTTAATTCAAACAACACTAAAAAGGTCTCAACTCACATTTGATGATTAATATTCAACTAACTAAATTTCCTTCATTAATTAATAAATTCATAAATATTCATGCCCCCTTTGTAATTATGAAAAGAGATATTAACAAGTGAAATGCGAATTATAACGTCATGACTCCTTTACCTCAGAAAAGATATTTTCAGTCTTATCAATATTTTCAGAGTAATGCTAAACTACATTTAATTCACACTCAATTTTACACCTAACATATTCTGGCTCTTGAGTTTAGCGTCCATTGAAATTAAGGGTTAGGATTGTTGGGTGTGAATTTAGATGTCGGTGTTAGGGGCGGACGCAGAAGTTTTGTTCAGGGAGCAGGAGCTTATACAGGGTTCGGAGACAGCTCCCCGACCCGATTTTTTTAGCTTAAAAGGGACAAAGTGAATTTTTTTAAGCTTAAAAGGGACAAATTAGAAATTTAAGGGGCAAATGAATAAAGTATGGTAAAATAATTATTTTGAAAAGTTAAGGGCCAATTAAGGGGCAAAAATGAATAAAATATGAAATATATAAGGTAAAAGAATTATTTTGAAAATATTAGAGGGGGGGGGGGGGGGGGGGGGGGGGGGGGGGGGGGGGGGGTGGTTCAATTAAGGGGCAAAAATGAATAAAATATGAAATATGTAAGGTAAAATGATTATTTTGAAAGGTTGAGGGGGCAAGTTAGGGGTTAAAATGAATAAAGTATGAAATATGTAATCTAAATGATTATTTTGAAAGGTTGAGGGGGCAAGTTAGGAGTTAAAATGAATAAAGTATGAAATATATAGGATAAAAGTTTAATTTTGAAAAATTGAGAGGGACAATTGTCCCCTTTAAAGCCTTCCTCAATCCGCCCACAGGTGGGTGTAGCATTTTTGATATTTTCATAGTCCCCTTTATAAATGAAGAAATTTTTATACAATTATGGAAGTTGGTTTATCCTCTTCGATCCATTTTAACAAACAAGTTTTCTTGATGTCCAAAAAAAAAAAAAAAACCAAAAAAGTGGAAGTTGAAATTTTCAATTTTTCATCCAATGTTAAAAATATTTGGCATGAACATTTATTTTTATTTTTATTTTTATAGCATATCCAAAACATAAAAACTAGTACAAGCATACAAAATAAGAAAATTTATGAAAATTAAGAAACACAAACTTCTTTAGCCACATTAAAAACCTCCTTAAATTTTAATTCCAAATAAAACCGTCTATTACGTAGCTCGAGACTGAGCTGGCTGAGGGAGAAAACTACCAATGAAACCCACAACAGACTTCGTCAACTAATTTGCTGGAGCTGCAACAAGATTCCATTGAAATGCCAGATCTAACAAAAGAATGTTGAATCTACATGTGTAAATTATCGAATCTGAAAAAAAAATGTTGTAATTACGAATAGGTATATGTAGCTGTATCTAACTGCAGAACAAGAAAATCGAGAATTGAAACCTATACCAAACAAAATAAAACAACGAAGACGCACACACATGCAAAAAAAAAAAAAAAAAAAGAAGAAAGAAGAAGAAGAAGAAGAAGAGACGAAGAGTAAGAAGAAAGAAGAATGGGACAATACCCTCCTAAATACTAACAAAACTCTCTATAGAGAGACATTATCGCAAACGAGAGGGCCAAGAGCTCTCCCATGGAAGAGTTAGATGAGAGTTTTTAGAGAGAGCGGCTTAGGACTCTTTTTTTTTTTTTTTTTTAATATAGGTTTGTCTTTTGGCATGAATAGTTTAGTTCAATATAAACTTGGATAGAAAAAAAAGTAAAGAATTTTGAATTTAGGCGCCTAACTTGTTTTTATCTCAGAGGTAAAGTTGAAACAAAATATGAAATTATGTTCTTTTTTCTTTTTCTTTTTTTTTTTATCATTTGGTGTATTGGTCTTGTGCGATGACATAAGTGTTAGGGGGCTGAGAGAAGGGGTGAGAGTTCTTTTTTACCAACTAGGCTATGTCGTTGCTCTATGTTCTTTTATTTTGTATTGTAAGCAAAAAAAAAAGTACTCTCTTCCCACAAATTAAGAATACTTTATTTCATTTTTGAGTGTCTCACTTTAAGAGTACTAGTCTCATATAAAATGTCAATGTACTTTAATTACACATTTTTAAAATTTATCATTTATAAACAAAAATTTTCACTTTCAATTTAACTAGCATGTATCTTGCGCAAATGCGCAGGTACATTATTTTTTAAATAAATTATATATATATATATTTAATTATTTGATGTAGTTATTTCGTGCCAGGACATATTTATTATTATTATTATTATTTTGACTTTTACTCTTAATTATCTAAACCAATAAAAGGAGTCTGAAAAACATGTAGATAAGGAATTACGCTGGTGTGTGCTTTCATAATTAACCTAAAAGGATGATCACCGAAAAAATAAAAAATAAAACCGAGACATAAGGAATGGTGGCTTTTACCACATAAATGAGACCCTTATAGCTATCATTTTCAAATCTATATAAAATACAAGTGAATATGTTGGCCATCATTAAATAACTTAAAAGACAAAATATAGGTGGTCATATTATAATTAATGCAAACCATATATATTAAGAATTAAATTTGGAATACAAAAGTGAAAACTATTGCATTTTCCTATTAAATAATCCTTAAACCGCATATATCATGTACATAAATAACAAATAGATTATATAGTTGCAAGAAAAAAAAAATTGTAATAGGGAGACCAAAATTGTTGCTAACTCCTGTTCCTTTGTTCTCCTTAATTTTCAATTTATTGCAACGTTTTACATTTTTCTTTGCAATAGCATATGTTAACATGCACACAACCACGACGCTTAACCGGGAAAAAAGGTCTAGTAGTACACTTTTTCCTCTAGTGCCCAATTCAACTTGCCAATCTTCTCTGCCTCGGACTCCCTTGTTCTCAATTTCTTCAATCTGCCTTGCTCCACAGCATCTATTTCCTTGTCCGTATTCAAGTAGATGGATATGTATTCAAGTAGATGGATATAGATAATATTAGAAACATAAGTTGTCACAAAACCTAGTTATATATCAAATGAACAGTGTGAGATTAGATTTATTTGTAACACCCTACATTTTTAGAGTAAATAAGACATTATACTAATTCCTACATACTTGCACGAACCTTACCCTTTTTTTGGATCAATTTGCATCCCAATCGATTTGCCCTTTAACCCAATCGATTGTCACTTTTTGTATACCAATCGATTACCATTTTTTCTAATCGATTGCCACTCTGCCGATCTGATTCCATGACGTTTACCCACTTCCAATCGATTGTCAATCGATTGCCATCATAATATCTAGCCCAATCTATTGCCAACTATCCCAATCGATTGGTGGCAGATGAACTTGGCCACCACGTTTAGTTTTGTGTGGTTATCATTAAACCCCCTCCCCTATATATACCCCCTGGTATATGCATATATCTGTTTTGGTTGTGTGTTTGAGAGAGATATTTATGTACATATATCCATATATACACACACATACACACATAAATGTACGATATATACACACGCACTCTTAGGAGACAGAGGAGAAGAGAGATAAAAGAGGAGGAGGAGAGAAGAAGAAGAAAAGAAGGAGAGACAGAGAAGAGAGGTAGAGGAGAGAAAGAGAGAGAGAGAGAGGAGGAGGAGGAGAGAGAAGCTCCCCAACCACCCCGAGCTTTGACGAGGAGTGCCGCCGTGACCCAAACCCTCCGGTGAGTTCTAAACTCACTTGGTAGGTTGGTTAGATTGTATTACATGTTTCAAACGAACGAAAGACGCGTAAAATGTCCTTCCCAAAATTCTGGTATGGACTGTATATTCTGGGGAAGAAGATGCAGTCCCAATCGATTGTGACTTTTCCCAATCGATTGGGACTTTTCCCAATCGATTGCCATAATTGTGAACCCAATCGATTGAAATTTTATCCAATCGATTGTTATTAGTTGTGACCCAATCGATTGGCCTCTTGATTTAGATCTAATCGATTGATATGCTGCCCAATCAATTATTATTATCTTTACCCCAATCGATTGGACCCTGATCCCAATCGATTGACAGTTATAGCATGTTGTTATTTCCTTTTGATTATATCATGAACTTTTAAGTTGTTTATTTATTATACTGGAACCCCCGTATGAATACTGTAGTAGACATCGAAACTAGAAATAATTGTCATACCCGCTCCCGCGGTATTTATTTAAATTATTTTAGCATGCATGGTATGCTCACTACTGTGTTAATTAACACGTGTGAAGTGAGTGATGACTCACTAGTTGTTCGGGGTGTCTTTTGAAAACCCAATATTTGGCTTTGAAAGCAGTCCAGAAGTTGGACATGTGAGAATTCCCTGCGGTTGGGAAAATGAATAATAACTGATAATTATGTGCTTAAATGTTTATTAAGGAAGATGTGATTATAATTTATTATATATTGTTGATATCAACTCTTTGGGGTCATTAGATACCCGGTGAGGACGAAATTGAACACGTTACATAATTTGGTAATCTAATTAGCAATTTCGTAAAATCACGTAGAAACTTGCATTTTAGCAACCAAACGGAACTTAGTTGGAAATTTATATAATTTTGAGGTTTCACTCGTAAAGCTATGCATTAGCTATATAGAAAGTTTCAGAGACTGATTAAGAGTTTTGAAAACTTGTGGGGAGGTAAAAACAATTTTCGAAAGTGTTGCCTATATATAGATAAAGATGACTTTCATAATTTTATAAACTTTTAACATAAGTTCAAGAAAGAGGCCAAATGGAGAATTTGATTGCTTAGAGCTTCTCGATGCCAAACGACGACCCTTTGTCCACTGGTTTTTCACCAAATTTCGTATTTGAACTCTTTGAGGTAAGGCCGCCGTTTTGATACCTATTAGGCCTTGTTTGGTCAAGTTTTTCAGAAAACTCATTTTCTAGAATTTTCATAAAAAGTTGATAATCGAATTTTTGATCAATAGGAATTATTTTAGAAGAATTACTGCACATTCTTTGTGCTTGGGTTTTCCTTGGATCGGCATTTAAGAGCATAAATCGGAGTTGAGTGATATTAATCTTGCTTTTTGGATGGTTCTATGGTTTAATGCATTTGATATGCTAGTGATTTTATATAGATATCATGTGTAGTTAATATTGGGCAAAACTCATGTGTAAAGTAGGCCCAAGGCATGTTGAAATGAAAAGCATGATGATTTGCTAGTTGAGCATGTTTATGTGCCTATGTGGGTTAAAGGGGGATTTGTGCTAATTCATCGTGAGACGTCCTCTCGAAGGGGGAGGTTAGTAGTGGCGATGATCACTTGTCGAGAAAGGCATTAACGCGACATGTCGAAGGGACATGGGTCGTGGTTGAGTCTTAAGACTTTGGATCGGTGAATGTGCACTTATTCCCTAGAGACTGAATGGTTATGTGGTATGATAGATTGGAGCATATTTGTCATCCGTAAGCTTGATTTATATTATTCACTAAGCGTTAGCTTAAACAAATCCATATATCTGTGGTTATATAAATAACCATTCTGGGGCAAGGACTAGAAGAGAGAATCGGGGGTACTAAGGCGAGGAAGGACCGGGAGTTCCTTATGCTTATAGAACTTGTAGCATGTTTGTAATATATGTTTGACTCATGCCGATTGTTTAACCGTGCAACTTGTAATAAGACTTGTTATATATGTGAGTACAACACTTGGTTCACCTTAGAACCTTGTTTGTCGAGACGTGTGGAGCTTGTACTTTTGATACTTGTAATTCGAGGGTCTACGGTTTATTGTATAAATGGTTTGTATGATTTTACAAGTTATTAGAATGGTTATCAAAGCTTTTGAAAATGGTTATGGTTTGAAAGGCGTGGATTTGAGATGGTTTTGTTTGATTTGGTTATTTTGGTAATATGAGTATTATTTTATTAGCAGCGTTTGTGCGGAAGCGCCGGGAATTAACGACGTTTATTTGAGAAGAGCTGGTAATTAACGGCGTTTGTGAAAAATCACCGACAATTGTGATAACGGTCTTTTGGAGGTTTGGATTCTGCCCAGACCCCATTCAACTGGTCGAGCAGGACAATTTGACCGGTCGAAATGCCCCATGCCAGAAATTTCAAACTCATACTTCGAATGTTCGGAACAAGTTCTAATTAGGTATGGAGGTACCTTTGGGGACCCATTGACCTACGAAATTGTTACTTTTGAAAACAAAAACTCGCTAAGGCATGTTTCGGCACGTGTTTAATATAACCTTTGAAAAACTATTTGGAAGATGGTTGTTTTGTAGCAAAACTTTTATTAAGGTCTTTTTTGGGAAATTTAATCAGTATTTGGTAAGCCTTGATGGCGTGCCACGTGACCTGGGACCACATTGTTGGCTCTGGGGCGAGATATATAGTGGTATCAGAGCAATAGGTAACAAAACTTTGGGAACGTTCGACGTCGAGTGGAGTGTTGAGTGAATTGACACATATTCTAGAATGCATTCGTACATGGTAGAGATATTTGATGCATATGGTATATTGCTATACATACATGATTATGTTATTGTCATACATGCATAGTATTTATGCATTCGTGAATCGGTTAAATCATATGGATGTAGAACTGTGTGATGAAATGAAGGTTACCATGAGTTGTTATAGACCATGTGCTGTGACAAGAGGGGGAGATGATATCCTAGTAGTAATGAGCAGTAGCGTTTTTCAATGAAACTCAAATGAATTTTGATCGAATCGGTGAATATTATAAATGATGGTAGTGAGTGCTCTTTGAGGGTATTAACCGAGAACGAGATCCGAGTAGTGAACTATAGAAGAGATTTCATTGGGGGTTCACATGAAAGGCAAAAGTGATTATTTGTAATTGGGTTTTGGGGATTGGGATCGAGTGGTAAGGCTTTTATTTCAAACATGGGTTAAATGTCGTGACGAGAGAGAATAGAGATGTATGGTTGGATAACATGATAGAAAGGTAATTCAGCAACAAGTATTGCTTGGGTATGGGGTAGGTGAGGAATCTCTCACCTTATCTTACGGTGTTAACCTATAGTGTGATCGCATGGGTTATCTTATGGTTTTCTCTTATACGGTGGGTATTGGGTAGTTGAAGAATCTTTCAACTTATTGTACGGTGTTTGGGATGGTTGGATGGTTGAGGAATCTCTCGACCTATCTTATGGTATGTATTGGACGGTTGAGGAATCTCTCAACCTATCTTGTGGTATGAATTGGGGGTTGAGGAATATCTCAATGGATTATGAGTATCGTGGTTGTTGAGGAATCTCTCAACTGAACATAGCTTCGAGTAGTCGTGGTACCATAGTGGATTTTACGTATGTGAGGAGGATTAGTGGATGCTACCGGTGAAGGTATAAGTGGAAAGTTTGAATTTAAGGATTATCCTAAGATGAGGGGTTAAGGATGTGAATGTTAGAGTATACTTTGACGGGTTGAGACTACAGTTGGTAGAAGTTTAATTAATGGCAGACTTCGGGAGTGGTTGCTTAGACTT
The DNA here is from genome assembly GCA_033977485.1 of Hydrangea macrophylla. Taxonomy (NCBI): domain Eukaryota; kingdom Viridiplantae; phylum Streptophyta; class Magnoliopsida; order Cornales; family Hydrangeaceae; genus Hydrangea; species Hydrangea macrophylla. The sequence continues at coordinate 75,613,464 of CM066984.1, read as the reverse complement.
GAAGAGTACATGCATATGAATGTAATGATAAGGATGATATATGTCGGAAAAGAAACCGCAGAACTCCATGATGGAAAATAAATGAATAAGAATATGAATTCCTTGATGTTCTGAGGTGTGGTGTCAAAAGAATTAGAATAAAGGACGTAAGTATATAGGACTTGAGGTGAAAGATAAGTGTGAGTGATTGAACGTGATAAGAGATTTGGAGAAATCAAATGGATATCAAATATCATGAGGATAAAATGGATCTTTTATAGGGAATCGTATAGAGAAGGTCATTATTACAGTGAGTTGAAATGTGGATAACCATAAACTACGTGTAGTTCGATGAGTTTTCTATATTTTCGAGCACTTTTTGGTGGTTCTAAAATAGTTGGGAAATAGCCCCAAATGCCTTGTGAGTTTGGGGACTTTTAAAGATGTGAAATAGAGGAAAATATAGTTGAGGGGGTACTTGGACCGGTCGAAAGGGGCAGTTCGACCGGTCAAACACCCCTCTGATCCAAACAGTGTTTTCGAAAACATTTTTCGACGACTTTTACGGAAATGGGCATAACTATTTGTGAAACATTCAGAATTGCGCGCCATTTTTTGCATTGGAACCGGGATTCAAAGAGATATCTTTTGATGTAAAATTTAACTATATTTTTTAAATGACCATTTTGCCCTTGGGCTATTTTGTCATTGTAAAGTTCTTTTACGATGCCTAATCCATGCTTTCTTTGCTAATTAGTGTATTTAAACTTAAATGAAAATCTTTTAATGCTTTTAAAACATCGTTGAGTGTTTGAAGCGAGTGGTTGTGAACGAAAAGTTGGAGTATGATAAGTATTACGATACTAAACAAGAACGATTGTGGAAATGGATAGAGTAAGGTGACTTTGGGTAAGTCAAGTTAGAGAGATACAATTATAAATTAGGAAATGAAGCTTTGATGAGAAAATGAACATGAATGGTACGAGTAGGATGAAGACTTGGTAGTACGTTGGGTACATTATCGGACATGATAGTAGGACTGTAAATTAGTTAAAGGACAATGGTGGATGCAAGGAAATGCTATCTCAGTCGTCTTGGATTCCAACGAGGTTGGAGAATTTTGAGAAAGTCAGATTTCACCCCTAAGAAAACTTTAAAATGTTTAAAATATTTTAAAACCCAACTTTTGTTTAAATGAGAAAAGGGGTATTGAATAATTGTGAGAAGGTAGTAAATAAACTTTGGAAGACGAGTATCGTGGAAGGATATAGTATGCTTAGTGCTTGGGACACAATGGGGTTTGTCAAACGAATGAGTTCTACGTGAGTAGATTATGAATTTGGGAAGTTCTAAAGTAAGGATTTAGTGAAATGTTGTACACTTGGTCTTAGTAAACTGAAGGTAATGCCACTAAATGAGTTGACCTCGAGTATTGTCACGAAAGGTATGTGAATTGGAAGTCGATAGAGAATTTATTAAACACAGTGAGACTATGGTACTTGATGGGGAAGATCAAATTACAGGTTGTCTTCTTATGGTTATGAGAGTAGTATAAATACTTGAACAACAGGTTCTTCGAGAATAATGAATTTGAGATCAGAATAGCAAAGATAAAGGATTAGAGAAATTTGAATTGGAGTTAAGTCAGGCCGACTAAAATTATGAAATATTAAACTATTGAATAAGGTATAGTGATTTGAGATGTTATATGAAGAATATACGCTTATTATAAAGGGTTATGAGGAAACCAGTAAGAGTTGAAATACAGGAGTGTGATTGATATGGACTTGTGTAAAGGTGAAAGTGAAATACCAGAGACTGATGGGATTGTGATCTCTGACAGAAAGGTAACTGACTCAGGATATATGTACACTATGAGAATTGGATGGACTGTGAATAATCAAAGATTAGAGACAGTGATGAGGTACATGCTGGACGTAGAGATACATTGTAATGAATTTTGTGAGACGAGGATGAGTCTAAGTTGATTTTGGTTAACAATGTTAATTGTTACTACGGATATTGGGGCAATTATGTTGCAAAAAGAGATGAAAGTGTTATGTGAGATTTTAAATCAATTTGTTTTAAAACATAAATGGTAAATGTATTTGACTTTGTTGAAAGTTTTAAAATAAAACTGTAAGGCATGAATCCTTTATTTTAATCGACAATTGTTCGAGTACAAACTTGGGAGAGACGAACAATGAATATGTTTGACCTCACCGTGGGTGATTTGGGACATGTGTAGACTCGAACGAGTAGAATGGTGTGAAATTTACAATAGAGAACCTGATTGATACCTTACGATGTATGATTTATGTATGATTTGAAGTATAATACGAGGTTGGTTAAACAGAAATGGAATTTGATAAGGACTGAAAGTCGTTTGAAAACGTTTTATCGGTCTACAAGTATTCCGCGATTAACAGGATAAGGGATTGAATCTATAGTATATGAAATAGTTGGTTGAGGCATTGACTTATCGACAGAGTATATATGTATGAAAGTACTCAGTTTTGGTTCACTTCGGGATGAAGAATCGTGTATGGTTGTTAACCAGTTGAGACATGTTGGAAATGACTTTTAGTCGAAAAGAAAGATGGGTGAAAGTGAGAGGAGTTATTTCCTTTGATTTGGGTATTGTGATAAGACTTTTGGCTTCGAAAAAGATATGTGACAAGTATAGTGAAAGCATGTGTGGGTTAGCGATGTGATGTGTTTTAATGTCAGATTTGACTATTGAGTATGATCTACCCAGGCATTGATGTCCTTGCTTATCAAGGAGTTCGATATATTACTAGAATGCGGTTTGAAGCTTTAATCGAATTAAGACAGGAACCTTGAGGATTTATTTTCCTTCAGAGCTCGAGGATTTATTTTCCTTGTGAGGTTGTAATATCTCAGTAGAGATGTATGGGTTGGGATGAACGAACGTTGGAAGTACTTTTGAGAAAGTCTTTGTGAATTGATGAGATGGTAATGAAAGTTTGGGGACAAACTTCTTTTAAGGGGGAGAGGATGTCTTACCGGCTCCTGTGGGATTTATTTATATTATTTTAGCATGCATGATATGCTCACTATTGTGTTAATTAACACATGTGAAGTGAGTGATGACTCACTAGTTGTTCGGGGTGTCTTTTGAGAACCTAGTATTTGGCTTTGAAAGCAGTCTAGAAGTTGGACATGTGAGAATTTCCTACGGTTGGGAAAATGAGTAATAACTGATAATTATGTGCTTAAATATTTATTTAGGCATATGTGAATACAATTAATTATTATGTTGTTGATAGCGACTCTTTGGGGTCATTAGATACCTGGTGAAGACGAAATTAAACAAGTTACATAATTTGGGAAGCTAATTAGCAATTTTGAAAAATCACGTAGAAACTTGCATTTTAGCAACAAAACGGAACTTAGTCGAAAACTTATATAATTTTGACGTTTCACTCGTAAAGCTATGCATTAGCTATTTAGAAAGTTTTAGAGACTGATCAGGAGTTTTGAAAACTCGTGAGGAGGTAAACACAATTTTCGGAAGTGTTGCCTATATATAGATAGAGATGACTTTCATAATTTTATAAACTTTTAACCTAAGTTTAAGAAAGATGCCAAATGGAGAATTTGATTGCTTAGAGCTTCTCGATGCCAAACGACGACCCTTCATCCACTGATTTTTTACCAAATTTTGTTTTTGAACTCTTCGAGGTAAGGCCATCGTTTTGATGCCTATTAGGCCATGTTTGGTCAAGTTTTTTCGAAAACTCATTTTCTAAAATTTTCATAAAAAGTTGATAATCGGATTTTTGATCAATAGGAATTGTATTAGAAGAATTACTGCACGTTCTTTGTGTTTGGGTTTTCCTTGGATCAATGTTTTAGAGCGTAAATCAGAGTTGAGTGATATTAATCTTGCTTTTTGGATGGTTCTATGGTTTAATGCATTTGATATGCTAGGGATTTTATATAGATATCATATGTAGTTCATATTGGGCAAAACTCATGTGTAAAGTAGGCCCAAGGCATGTTGAAATGAAAAGCATGATGATTTGCTAGTTGAGCATGTTTATGTGCCTATGTGGGTTAAAGGGGGATTTGTGCTAATTCACCGTGAGATGTCCTCTCGAAGGGGGAGGATTAGTAGTGGCGACGGTTACTTGCCAAGAAATGCATTAACGCGACATATCGAAGGGGCATGGGTCGTGGTTGAGTCTTAAGACTTTGGATCGGTGAATGTGCACTTATTCCCTAGAGACCGAATAGTTATGTGTTATGATGGATTGGAGTATATTTGTCATCCGTATGCTTGATTTATATTATTCATTAAGTGTTAGCTTTAAACAAATCCATATATCTGTGGTTATATAAATAACCATTCAGGGGCAAGGATTGGAAGAGAGAGTCGCGGGTAATGAGGCGAGGAAGGACCGGGAGTTCCTTATGCTTATAGAACTTGTAGCATCTTTGTAATATATGTTTAACTCATTCCGGCTGTTTAACTGTGCAACTTGTAATAAGACTTGTTATATCTGTGAGTACAACACTTGGTTCACCTTAGAACCTTGTTTATTGAGACGTGTGAAGCTTGTACTTTTGATACTTGTAATTCGGGGTCTATAGTTTATTGTATAAATGGTTTGTATGGTTTTACAAGTTATTAGAATGGTTATCAAAACTTTTGAAAATGGTTTTGGTTTGAAATAGTTTGGTTTGAAAGGCATGGCTTTGAGATGGTTTTCATTACTTGCTAATCTTGATGTCACCATCGATTCCATTGTAATCGGTCAGTCGATCACTGTTTGATTTTATTTTAATACTAAATGGATCATATCCCTTCTACTATTGTACTTATGTTATAGGTGCTCATATACATTTGAGATTCAACATCATTCTTTTATCAGTTAGGCCTCATTTTGATTATTACACTTATACAATGATTATCTCTTATTTTCTACTCCGAGAGACTTACAATGTTCGGTTAGTTATTGTACTATCTTTTAAGCCTTGAGATCTGTCTTAGAAAATTTATCATCTATCATGAGACCACTCGTCTAGTCTTGGAGTAGTCCACAATGACTTAAGAGATTAAGGATAGGATTTTTCCATTGCCTTAAGTCACATATTAGTCGCGTGACCTCTCATGTTAGTTAAATGGATTCACAGCTGAGACCTAAAGATAGAAGATAGCAAGTTTTGACTAGATGTAACGTGTGATGTTTTGAAACGTGCGTGAGGCACATAAAGATCTTCTCAATGGCTACAATGATGGAATCATCTCAAGTAATCCGAAGTCAGGCAGGAGGAACGATCAACACGTCACCCTCAGAAGTTGACCCCAACCGATATAAATGAAGCAACGATCCATGACTTGTCAAAAGTTAGTAGCGGCCAACCCAGATGTGCAAATCTAGCAATAGAGGAGCACGTGAAGAAGCTTACATCGTCAACTACGAAGGCTCACAAGCACAACAAGAGCATGAGCATTTGGGAACTCATGTGTCGCTGACCGATGATCGCCTACTATAACGGAGTCAAGTATAGGCATGACAACAATCGAAACCCTATATCAAGGACCATATTAGTCTTTGATACATCAATCGTAGATAGAAGCTGAAGAACTCCTTGGATGTAGCCTTAACCAATGATCAACAAGTAGATTCAAGTTCCGAAAAAGAAGATGAAGGCGGTACAAACCTGATATAAGAAGTAATGCAGATCAATGACGCGACAGCTTCGAGTTTGCACTAGAAGAATCGCACACTACTCAAATTTCATTAGCTTAAGATCTTAGAGGAAGTTGCCTACAGACCATACATTGCTGTCGAAGATGTCAAGAGTGCCCCACGTATTCCACATTAGCATATTGAGGAAGTATACATATAACCCAGCTCATGAGATAAACTTTGAAAACATTGAAGCAAACAACAACGAGAAGTACCATGAAGGACTAGTACAGATTCTAGGTTGAGGAATGAAGAAGTTGCGAAGCGAGAGTTCTGTTTTTGTTTTGATACTACTTCACTTTGATTTTGAGAACCAAATCTTTGATAAGTGGTGGATAGTGTAATATGCTGCATTTTTGGAGTAAACAAGACTTTATATTAATTCCTGTATACTTGCACGAACCTTACCTTTCTGTTGGACAAATTTGCATCCCAATCAATTGGCCCTTTAACCCAATTGATTATAACTTTTTGTATACCAATCGATTGCCATCTTTCCCAATCGATTGCCACTTTGCCGACCTAATTCCATGATGTGTACCCACTCCTAATTGATTGTCCCTTTGCCAATCGATTTCCATCATAATACCTAGTCCAAATGATTACTAACTATCCCAATCGATTGGTGGCAGGTAAACTTGGCCACCATGTTTAGTTTTGTGTGGCTATCATTAAACACCCTCCCCTACATATACCCCCTGGCATATATATATATATGTTTTGTTTATATTTTTGAGATATAAATCCATATATACACACATATATACATGCGGTATATATACACACACCTCACATACACTCTCACGAGACAAAGGAGAAGAGAAAGAGAAGAGGAGAAGAAGAAGGAGAAAAGAAAGAGAGACAGAGAGTAAAGGCAGAGAAGAGAGAGAGAGAGAGAGAGAGAGGAGAGAGAAGCTCGCTAACCACCCCGAGTTCCGACGAGGACAACTGCCGTGACCTGAACCCTCTGGTGAGTTCTAAACTCACTTGGTAGCGCGGTTAGATTGTATTACATGTTTCAAAAGAAGGAAAGACATGTAAAACATCCTCCCAAAATTCTATTTTGGACTGCATATTCAAGGTAAGAAGGCGTAGTCCTAATCGATTAGGACTTTTTTCTAATCTATTGCCATAATTGTTAACCCAATCGATTGGTATTAGTTGTGACCCAAGCGATTAGCCTCTTGTGTAATCGATTGGTATTGATTTGTATCCAATTGATTCATTTGCTCCCCAATCGATTGTTATTCCCTTGACCCCAATCGATTGGTAATTACAACATGTTGTTATTTCCTATTGATTATATCATGAACTATTTAGTTGTTTATTTATTGTACTGGAACCCCCGCATGAATATTGTAGTAGTAATGGAAGAGATAATGATATGCCATGATGTGACAGTGTGGAGAATAATGTATTATTAGTAATAAATATAAGCGAACGTATCGGTCATGGGTCAAATCGGTCTCCAGTTAGTATATCCTATTGTGTTGGCCACATAGGAGTGTCGAGAGTCAATTTGGTTAAAGGTTGGTATAAGTGGGTATAAGTGATGCTTTGTGCGTGGACGTACATTGATTGATGTTGTCTTAATGCATGTGAACTGCAATCATTATGCATGGCCGGACATGGATTGATTGTGTCCTAAGGTATGTGGACTGCAATCACTGATACAGAGGGTTGACTGCATAAGTCGTGGCTTAGTGTGGTATATATTGATTGATGGTGTCCTAACGCATGTCGACTACAATTAATGGCATATCCATGGCATATATTGATTGACGGTGTCCTAAAGTATGTGGATTGAAATCAATGTGTAGACACTCCATTTTGTCGGCTATCAGATTTAGGAGACCCATAGCTTGGTGGTTCACAATGATCGAAAAAGACTCAAAAGGACTCTTGGAAGTTAGCTATATTTCTCAAAATGCTCAGAATGACCAAAATGTCCCTGAAAGCCCGAAAACTCCCAGATTTGGTCCAAAAGTTCTGGAAACATGCTATGTTATAAGAAAAGTAAAAAAAATGAGTTTTTAAGTAAAATCAGATGAAATCGTCAGCTCCCAGAGACTCCCGGAAGTCCCGGAAGTTCCCGGAAAGTCCCCGTTGACCGGTTTGACCAGGTTTGACCCAGGTTTAACCAAATTTGACCGAAATCGTCCAAATTCACCGAGATCATTCTAGATCACGTGGAAAGTATTAAAATGAGTTTTAAAAGAGGATCGCACGAAAACGTCAGCTCCTGGGAACTCCCGGAGATTTCCAAAACTTCCTGGGAATCCCAGGTTTGACCAGTTTGACCAGAATTTGACTTTAGAACCGGGGCACCGTAACAATTTTCAAATATTTTTCATGGATACTAGAGGTCAATAGCTTTCCAACGGTATATCGCACATAATTTCTGGATTTAAAACGAATTTATTATGAATTTCCAAAGGGGAAAAAAAGGCGATCAAATCGGCTTTTATCGCGAATACCGCAAAACTTTTCAAAGTGACCTATCCCCGAACTATTTGTTATGTAAATAAGACTCCATTACCTTTCCAACGGTATATCACAACCTCAATTTGGAGTTCATATGCATTTTCTGTGAATTTCGGACGAAATAGGGCCTTTTCGCGAATACCGGAACCTCAGGGGGCCTAAACAGCATTATCTGGACGAGGGAGGAGCAGTGCCACCGCGGCACTGGCCCACTGCCGCCGCGGCACTCCCCTCCAGAGCAGTGTGTTTTTGTAATTTCTTTTGGGGGTCCAATTTGATTAATTAAAAACCAAAATGATGTAGTTTTATGTTCACAGATGTTTGGGACCAATGGGAGTACTTCTAAAACCCCAAAACCACCCCAAATTAGCCTATATAAACCCCTCATTGCTCTTCATTTTAGGGGGGGGGGGGGCAAGTGCAAAAGCTAGAAAAGTTGTAGAGAAGAAGAGAGATAGAGATAGGTTTAGAAGAGAGAAAATGAGCTTTCTCCTACTATTTTGCTATAGAAAGTGAGTTTTAATCTTGTGTTCTTCCATTACCTCTCTTATACTTCACATCCCAAACACCCCCAATCACCATTCTTGAGCATTCTTGAGTTAGGAAGCTACTTTCATGTCCAAATGTCAAAATCTATGAGTGAAACACCAAGCTACAAGTCCAAAATCACATTGATTATCATCTATTGATTGTTATTTACTTACTTGTTCATATTATGTTCATCTCTTCTTGCCTCATTTCTTTTTGATTTTCTTTATTTACTTACTAGTTCATCACCATCTAGATGATGACATGAAGTTTGAGGTGAGTGAATCCTTATGGATAGTAGCTCTTAACCTCAAAAACATGTTTGATAGATGATGATCATAACTTCAATACCTCCAAGGTATCCTTGAAGTTATGTTCAAATGAAAATAAATCTCTCCAACAATCTTGGAGGTTCTTCATGATGAGTTTGATGTTGACATTTTAAGTGGCTATGATCTTTATTGAGTATTGAAAATACATTTTCAAAACCTCTATTTCAAAACCCCCTTCAATCCCTCTCATTTTGACCTCAAGAAAGAAAACCTTGTTTTCCCCAAAAATCTTCAAAACAGTGAGTCAAAACAGTGAGTGATCTGAGTTCAAAGATTTCTCTAGAACCCAATACTCAATGTATGGATGCAAGGCCACTTGTAAAGTCTTCCTAAATCATTAGAGAACACCCATGATTTTTGGTTTGACTTGAAAATACTTGAAAATGGTCCATTTGGACCCAAACATTCTCTCCAGATATTCTGCCTCTGTTGTCACAGCAGCTTGGTTGACTTCTAACTTCTTTTTCAGAAAACCTTTCCAAAAGGGGTGGTACTAACTTATTTTTCCCTTAACCTTGAATGTCTTAGGGAACCTTCTGTATAAAATGGGCCTCCAGATAAGTTGTTTTCATTTTCTAAGATATTTCAAGATTTCAGTCGACAGTACGGAATCTGTTTCTGAGTGACCTCTATTGTTTATATTATTTATCTCAATCTGTGATAGTTATTAAATATTGGATTTTTGGGTTGTATTCTAGACACAATAAGGAACATCTCCATAAAAAATCATGCATTGAAAGCATTCCTAACCCCTCGTTTCAATTTTCCAAAGATCTAGTTACTGTCCTGTCCACTATTCACAGCCAGCACATTTTAACTTTCATTCCTTGATTTGATGCTTATATGCATTCCAAATTAGTTCATATCTTCGGAAGTAGTTCATACTACATTTGTATATATCCCATGATGATTTCATTCACTCATTCATACACATTTTAGACTTCTAAGCCATTCTAGAAATCCATGTACACAAAACACACTACAACCTTTGCACATTTTAGATACATGGATTGCATTCATGTAAGATTTGGGGTTTTTGTAACTCTTAATCTAAGAAGATTATAAGGAACGATCATGATCACGCGTTCATGCTTCCCCTCGATCTAATCATCCTTTCTCATCCGTCCCAGGGATTGAGAGATCTTCTTTTCTCAAAGAATAACATGCATCATACTAGCTTGTTAAGCATATTTTGATTTCTTTGTTTATTTGTTTCAAGAACAATTCATGTCCCTTTTTAGATTAGGAAGTCTTGATTATTTGATACATGATTAGACGATTTTTCCTAGGTTTATTTGTGTGATCTTTCACTTTTGCATTGTATGATATTTGGCTAAGATCTTATGAATGATATTTTATCTTTTGATCTTCCATTTCAAATTTTCTTATGTGATGTAATATACTATCATAGTATTAATTGTCGAACCATACATAGTATAAGATGATTATTTGGATGCTAATTGAGGCCTGTCGAAAGACGGGGCGAGTTGAGGGTGTTTTAGTCGCGACAAAGGCTCCTTCCTCTCTCGTACCAAAACCCCGAGCCAAGTTCTTTGGTTATGAAGGGTCGGTGCCCTTTATCCATTTGGGTGAGTCAAAATTAGGTTTCTTGGTTCCTTAAAGACCAAGTGGCGACTCTATATCTGTTTTCAACAGACCTTTGCTCTTTCTTTGATTAAAATCAAATAGGTTTCAAAAGCAAACAAAGCGGTGGAATCCCGCGTGTCCACAATCTGGCGACTCTGCTGGGGATTTTTATTTTAAAACAAAATAATACAGAGGTTTGACTCATAAGAAGCATCCTTAAAATCATCTTTTTACTGTGTTTGGTTCACCGCATTGCACTCTTGCATTTCCCCCCTCCGACTGTGCCTGAAACGCGGCGCTGACATTGTTCAGGTCTTGCTGTGCCAGGGCACAAGTCACCGTTGATACTGTACCTTCCAAGGTATATCAAAAAGAGTAAACACTTTCGTACTGTCTCTCTGACGGTATTTTGGAACTCTCGTCAACGGACCCTCTTTGACTAAACCCAGCCTTTGCATATGGATTCCTGTAGAACCTTCTATAGGGCTGTTGATTTATCTTTTCAGATAGGACAATATGATATAACTGCTGTATGCCCTGGTGGGATTACTTGCGCGGTGTAGACACTTATGTGGCATAGAAAAGAACCTCTTTCTTATGATTCCCAAGGCAATTACTCACATGTGATCACATTGAGTTGACCTGCCTAGGCACCATGACAAGGATGTCTACTCCATGCTCACAAAGATATACACCGCAAACCTTGTTTGTTGGTCCTAAGACATAGGAGTATGAAAACTCGCTAGACAGTATGATCACCATCATCACCTGTTCCCGTCATATATCCCCATTTCTTCCAGAAACTCTACCCAACTCATCAGGATATCCCTATTTTCCTAGAAACTCTGTCTGAATCACCCAGATTTCCTAGAAATCCCTATTTTTCCCCAAATTACCCAGAAATCTCAGTTTCTTCCAGAAACCCCGATATACTTGTGTCCCCCAGATACCCTGTCCGAATTACCCAAATCTTCCTGCTTCTCCCTGAACTCCTATTCGAACTCCCCAGGTATCCTTATTACACCCAAAATCCCAGAAAATCCATGTTTCTCCTAAAACTCTACCCAAGCTTCCCATAAATCCAAATTTCCCAGAAATACCCAAGGTACTTGTTTCTCCCAGAAACTCTGCCCAAATCACCCAGAAACGCCCAGATATACTATCCATATTTCTCAGAAATACCCAAAATACCAGTTTCTCCTAGAAGCTCAGTCCAAATCAACCAGAAATCCTTATTTCTCCTAGAAACTCAAATGACTTCTAGAAATTTCTCCGAATCTTCCAAACCCATGTTTCTCCCATAAGCTCTATCCGAAATTCCCAAAGTATTCCTGAAATCCCTGTTATCCCTTGGTGATCATACTGGAAAGTAAGGTTAGCACACTCTGTATGGCTAGGACCTTATTTGTTTAACTGCTATCTGTTAGAAGTAGGGGCATCATATAGATTAGGGCTTGCATCCGCATGCTTGTCTTATGTGCATGCACCATTCTCATCAGTCTGCGCATACTATCTCAGTCAGTCTGTACATAAGTCAGTCCATCTTCCTTAACCTCACTGTCATTGTCTCTCTAGTCATCACTATCAGAATCTGATACACTCCTCTCGAATCTATAGGTCATTATAGATTCCCAAAATCAGCCACTGAGATCCCCATCCTGGGTCAGAAGTTCGAACAGTCATTTGGTTAGAATCAGTCCGCCGAGAAAATTCAACATGAATCAGGAAACTTTGGAAGCCATGGTCACTGAATTAATCAATCAACAGTCAGATCGGCTGACTCAAGTTCTGAAATTTATGGAAGAGTTCCGACAACAGCAACCACAGTACCCACCTAGGTTCCCACCACCACAAGGGTTCATGCCACCACCACCGCCTGGATTTGGACCGCCTCCCGAGAACAATGGGGAAGAAGAATGGTTTCAAGGAGTCCCGCCGCCTGTATATGAGAAAAAGCTCCAAGAGAAAATGGACAAGGTCGACAAGCTTGAGAACATACTAAGGAAGAGTAAGGGAGTCGACGATTACATGTTAGATCTGGAAGGATTGTTTGAGCCCAACAAAGTGAGGCTACCCGAGAACTTCAAGATGGCTGAAATCGACCGTTTTGACGGAACTGAAAATCCGAAGAGCCACGTGAAGTTTTGTATGAGCATTTTCCAGTCAATGGGCTGCACCCATGAGTACATAGCTATGTTGTTCCCTCAAACCCTCCAGTAAGCCGCACTATCCTGGTTCTTAACCCTTGAAACTTCCAAGACCCGAGTTTGGGAAGATGTTGCTAGAACTTTCATTGATCACTACTCCTACAACCAAGAGCTTGATGTCACCATCCGAGATCTGGAAACTACCAGGTAGAATTTTAATGAGTCCTTCACTACATTCTTGAGCAGATGGAGGAATAAAGTAGCCCAAATAATCCACAGGCCTGTTGAGAAAGAGCAAGTACGTATGCTGGTCAAGAACCTACAACCAGTATACCATGAAAAACTATTCTACCAGTCCATCTCAACATTTGAAGAGTTGTTTGAGGTTGGAACTAGAATCGAGGATGCTATCTGTGAAGGCAAGATCAATGGAGCTGGGTCACTGAAAAAGGAGAAGAGACCCCACACCTAAGTGAAGATTGGATGGATGCCCGCTCCTTGGGTATGCTTTCAAAAGGGCTGTTTTAGTATCCTTTTCAGGCCCTTAATGAGGCCGACTATGTCTATTCCTCCTTTCGTACAAAAGGGCGCTCATGATGTTGAGAGAGAGCTTCGCAGGGTTGACGAGGGGCAGAATCGAAGCGAAGAAATTCCGAGTTCATGCCAATGAACTCCAGAGCCAAAGGTCTCCTTTTTATATTGAGTTACTGAGCTAAAGGAGGGGGCGGGTTTTGAGTTCCTGAGTTCGAGTTAGATTGTTTGTTTTACCATGCAATTCCATACATAATTCCCAGTATGGAGCCACGGATCCTTTGTATGCTGTTCCGCTTCCAAACCCAAATAAATTAACAAATATGAAGCAAGACCTACTCCCTCCCATCCCAGGAATAATTGAAGAGAGTTATCTCCAGTCACCAACCTTCTTCTTCTTGAGCGCTTGCTGGCGGGGATGATAATCGAGCATCTGACTAAATTCAATGAATAGATAGAGTCAACGGTACGACAGACAGCTTCTGTCTCATCTCTTGATTTCGGGGAGCCTCGATAGTCCGGATGGTAGACATCTTCTCTTTGGCTCTCTGAATACCTTCGTCTTCGGCTTGAATACGGGCTAATTGGATTCTGGATCTGAAATGAATCCTATCTATTCCTATCCTAAAACCCCTCATCCAATTTCCAAAAAAATCCCAATGGTTTCGCTAACGCCTTCCCTTGATCTGCCTTAAGTGGAATCGCTTTCTAGGAGGAAAATCACTTTGATCTCTTGTTTCAGAGAAATAAGTGGCTCACGAGGAATGGAAAGAAACATCTTATATTTGATCTCAAAGTCCTCATATAGCACTTCTTCCAATCCTGGATGGGGGATCACTTGTAGGAATGAGGCTGACTAATAATGGAAATGCCAGATATCCAATCTTTGGTGAAGATCAAGAGAGCCTAGATGTCAATGCCTTAAGCCCATCATCAAGCCAAAATGACTGCAGTAAGCGGCACAAGAAAGGAAACCAAAGAGTCTTCACACCACTTGACATGAGCTTATCCTCCGCTCTCAATCACCTTGTTCAAAAGGGCCACCTTGTACCTTTGGAGCCCAGTAAGCCTCCTAATCACCCACCTCCTGGGTATAATGAATCCAAGTATTGTGATTACCACTAAAACTAAGGCCATGAGACCGACAACTGTAAGAGGCTCCGTCACTCAATTCAGGATCTCTTAGATGATGCGCCGCACCCCAATCCAATCCACCACCTCGGTCTCGACCAACCCTTGACCTATCCGTTTAAATGATCCCCTTCGCTGAGGACCATGAATGTTGAACCTGTGCCGGTGAAGTGATGGTGTTTGGGACTCTTGCTAGAAAACCAAATGAAGATGCTCTTTAGAAAGAAAAAAAATAAATAAAAAGAATAAGTGAGCCACTGTGACATTCCATTTGAGATCGGGTCGAGTCCAGTCGAGTCTGTTGTATGTTTTGTCTATTTCAAGTTTAGTCTTGTGGTCGAGTCTGTCTGTCATCAAGTTGTTAATGAGTCTGTAATCCTTCTCTACTGATGGAATGAAGTCTCATTTTGCCTAATCTGATGTGCCTAGTCATAGATGCATGAATCGCTGAATTGAAGTGTCACTTTTCAAATTACCATGGATATTACTGTGCTAAAAAAAATATAATTTTTTTTTACTCAAACAAAAAAATCCTGAAAGGTCAAAGTCAATTTTGCACTGACACCGATGAAGAGCCGAGAATTGAATAGTCTTACTTTAAGAATTCAAAGATGCTTTTGCTCAATCTCGAAAAGACATACTTGGAACTGATTTGGGGCTTGCCCAACATCCTTTTCAACCATTTTAAAGCCTTGGGCCCAACCCAATTGATAGACATGCGAACCTGTGCGGACTTGGTCCTTGATGGTAGCCAAACATTTCAGTGAGTTTCATCTCCACTTTCAAAAAAAAAAAAACCCGAAAGGGCACCTAGGAAAAAGTTAGAGCTGAAAAAGGTGTTGATTTCCAAGATCTGACCTTAGCCAGTCAAAATGATGGGGAAAATGAAAGAAAAAAATTTGGTGATAACAGAGAATTGTACACTTCAAGGTACGTCATAAGAACATGCCTAGATCACATTTCAAAAAGCTCGGAACGACCACAAAAAATTCTGAGAACTGATATGCACATTCTGGAATTCTGAAATTATAATCAAAAGATCTCATAAGAATCAACTGTGTGAAAAGGAAAATTGATTGGCTAGGCGAAAGTGAAAAGGATCAATCCTCAAAACAAAAGAAAAAGAAAAAGAAAAGAAAAGAAAAGAAAGGGAGATGGAAACTGAATCCTCCTCTTCAAGGCTACCATAAGTAACCCAAGTTTGAACTTCTTTGACGATTGGTTTAAAAAACACTCATACCTCAAACCCCTTCTTTCAAGACCTTGCCTTGAACTACGCTCGACCTGATTCCCACTCGGGGATACGTAGGCAACCACATTGGTTTGGTCGCTCCACCCACAAAAATAGCCCAATTTCTTTCAAGCTTCGGCCCGAACTACGTTGGACCTGATCCCCGTTCGGGGGTACGTAGGTAGACTTTGAAAAAAAGAAAAGAAGGATGGCTCGCTAGGTTGAAAATCCGAAAGGACACCTAGGCAAAAATTAGAGCTGAATCCAAGGTGAGCAATAACAAAAGAGAGAAAAAAAGCTCGCTAGGTCACCTCACTAGTACCTAGGCAAAAGTTATGAGCATTTGAGAGATTAAAGTCACGGTCCTTGCCTCAAGCCAGAAATCACCTTCCACACTAGGGGCAAACTTTGGCTACTCGCCTCGTTTGCCTAAATTTTACTATCTACTCTTCATACAAGGGGCAAACTTCGGTCACCTACCTCGTTTGCCCAAAACCTCCAATGAACCTTCCTCCAAACTAGGGGCAAACTTTGGTCATTTACCTCATTTGCCTACCGATCCCACTTCATGGCCTTCAAACTAGGGGAAAACTTCGTTTGCCACCCGATCCCTATACACCAATGGTAAGCCTTCAAGTCACAAACATTGTCTTGAACAGATGGAAACAGAGCATCTTTTATTCTATAAGCTAAGGCACTAATTCAAAGCGCATCTTGGGATAAGCAAAGAATTTAATAGATCAGCAGGGAGGAATTTTCAAAAATAAGATTCACCATCAAAGTGATGCCACGTTAAGGTGAGAAGTAAACACAATAGAGAAATGGTACATCATTTATGACAAGAGCACATCAAGTTTTGGCAAGTCGAGCTTGTTTCATTTTGGTGTCAAATGTGTCACCCTCGTGTGTCGGTATCTGTCAGTTTTGAGTCTGTCATAGTCTTTTTCAGGAAAAGAGTCGGTCGTAGTCTCAAATGTGTAAGTCAATAGTGACGAATAATGAATTTTTCAAATCAAGTTATAAAGAGCATTCCAATGACAATACAAGCAGGAGTACCAAACATCATTACTGCCCAGACAAGGCGTCAGCATGAGAAGTGTCCATACTTAGGGCAAATGCAAATTTCATCCCTTTCCAAACTGCCAAAAGTTAACCATCTTCGTTCATGCAACATAAGTCCATGAGTGGCTGTTGATGACCTTTCTTTCTCCTAGCAACATAAGTCCATGAGTGGCTGTTGATGACCTTCCTTTCTCCTAGCAACATAAGTCCATAAGTGGCTGTTGCTCATCTTCGTTCATGCAACATAAGTCCATGAGTGGCTGTTGATGATCTTCCTTTCTCCTAGCAACATAAGTCCATGAGTGGCTATTGATCTTTCATCTTTCTTCATGCAACATAAGTCCATGAGTGGCTGTTGATGATCTTCCTTTCTCCTAGCAACATAAGTCCATGAGTGGCTGTTGATGATCTTCCTTTCTCCTAGCAACATAAGTCCATGAGTGGCTGTTGATCTTTCTTTCTTCATGCAACATAAGTTCATGAGTGGCTGTTGATGATCTTTCTTCCTTCCTGCAACATAAGTTCATGAGTGGCTGTTGATCTTTCATCTTTCTTCATGCAACATAAGTCCATGAGTGGCTGTTGATGATCTTCCTTTCTCCTAGTAACATAAGTCCATGAGTGGCTGTTGATCTTTCATCTTTCTTCATGCAACATAAGTCCACGAATGGCTGTTGACGATCTTCCTTCACCCTAGCAACATAAGTCCATGAGTGGCTGTTGATGATCTTCTTTCATCCTAGCAACATAAGTCCATAAGTTGCTATTGATTATCACCCTCCATCAGTGTCAAACCACCGCAAATCATCTCTGTCACAAACAAAATGATACCTTGACTCCCATTTAATGGGCGTATTTCCTTCTTCCTAGCAGAGTACATTATAGAATCTGACCAACCACGAGAGATTCAGAGATGAATCCTGGTTCTAGGTCAAGAATTGAAGAGAGATTCTCAGAGAGTCCATCAGCTCCCGAAGGCCCTAACCGGCTCTTTTGGATTGAGCATTACAAAATCTGACCAACCACGAGAGATTCAGAGATGGATCCTGGTTCTAGGTCAAGAATTGAAGAGAGATTCTCAGAGAGTCCCCTACCATCCCCAGTAGAAGATAACAGAAGTCCGAACCGATTCTACGGACTTGTCATCATAAGGATTGGCCAACGATTGAAAACATCACTCGCAGCCAAATTACCCCGATTCCCAGGGCAAGCACTGTCTGTTCACAATTTAAGGATCCGTGTCCACTGAGCTTTCTCACCTGTCAGTCATTATGAATTTCCTCACTTATCGTGAGCTTCTTCGCTCCGGTTAACTCACCTGTCAATAATCGTGAGCTACCCCACTTATTATGAGCCTCCTCACTTTGGTTATTATAAAACTGTCGGTTATCATGAACTCCCTCACCTATGGGTTATCCTTAGTTGTCATCCTCAAAGACCCCACATCCAATCCCATTCGCTTGTAAAGCACACTTTCTGTAATTTGAGAAGTTTACCTCGAAACCCAGAGTCTTTTCAAACCGTGGTCGGCCACTGCATCATAGTCAGAAGCACTAACACAACACAAGTCCACTCAAAATGGCACACACCCCCACAACACCTGCTCATACTAGGGTCATAACATTAGACATGATAGGATTCATAACACAATTCATATCACATCCATGCATTGCATACCATCCTCATAGCATAGCATCCGCTTGGTTGTTGTGTATGTACATGTATGATTCATTCCTTTGTGCTCCGAACTACGTCCTGGTCTGATTCCCCTTGGGATACGTAGGCAGCTCACGCAGAGCACGACCAGCCCTAGCCTCAGCATCATTGCATCTTTTGCAATGTTTTTTTTTATCCTAAATCTATAGCCTCCAAAAGACCTGTCTCTTCAAAGCTTTGGCACTCGCTTGCGACATGCGTTGCCTCGCAAGTTCATGCCAAAGAGGGGCAAACTGTAGACACCCCATTTTGTCGGCTATCAGATTTAGGAGACCCATAGCTTGGTGGTTCACAATGATCAAAAAAGACTCAAAAGGACTCCCGGAAGTTAGCTATATTTCTCAAAATGCTCAGAATGACCAAAATGTCCCTGAAAGCCCGAAAACTCCCAGATTTGGTCCAAAAGTTCTAGAAACATGCTATGTTGTAAGAAAAGTAAAAAAAATGAGTTTTTAAGTAAAATCAGATGAAATCGTCAGCTCCCAGAGACCCCCGGAAGTCCCGAAAGTTCCCGGAAAGTCCCCGTTGACCGGTTTGACCAGGTGTGACCAAGTTTGACCAAGTTTGACCGAAATCGTCCAAATTCACCGAGATCATTCTAGATCACGTGAAAAGTATTAAAATGAGTTTTAAAAGAGGATCGCACGAAAACGTCAACTCCTGGGAACTCCCGGAGATTTCCAAAACTTCCCGGGAATCCCAGGTTTGACCAGAATTTGACTTTAGAACCGGGGCACCGTAACAATTTTCAAATATTTTTCATGGATACTAGAGGTCAATAGCTTTCCAACGGTATATCGCACATAATTTCTGGATTTAAAACGAATTTATTATAAATTTCCAAAGGCAAAAAAAAGGCGATCAAATCGGCTTTTATCGCGAATACCGCAAAACTTTTCAAAGTGACCTATCCCCGAACTATTTGTTATGTAAAAAAGACTCCATTACCTTTCCAACGGTATATCACAACCTCAATTTGGAGTTCATATGAATTTTCTGTGAATTTCGAACGAAATAGGGCCTTTTCGCGAATACCGGAACCTCAGTGGGCCTAAACAACATTATCTGGACGAGGGAGGAGCAGTGCCGCCGCGGCACTGGCCCACTACCGCCGCGACACTCCCCTCCAGAGCAGTGTGTTTTTGTAATTTCTTTTGGGGGTCCAATTTGATTAATTAAAAACCAAAACGATGTAGTTTTATGTTCACAGATGTTTGGGACCAATGGGAGTACTTCTAAAACCCCAAAACCACCCCAAATTAGCCTATATAAACCCCTCATTGCTCTTCATTTTAGGGGGGGGGGGGGCAAGTGCAAAAGCTTGAAAAGTTATAGAGAAGAAGAGAGATAGAGATATGTTTAGAAGAGAGAAAAGGAGCTTCCTCCTACTATTTTGCTATAGAAAGTGAGTTTTAATTAATCTTGTGTTCTTCCATTACCTCTCTTATACTTCACATCCCAAACACCCCCAATCACCATTCTTGAGAATTCTTGAGTTAGGAAGCTACTTCCATGTCCAAATGTCAAAATCTATGAGTGAAACACCAAGCTACAAGTCCAAAATCACATTGATTATCATCTATTGATTGTTATTTACTTACTTGTTCATATTATGTTCATCTCTTCTTGCCTCGTTTCTTTTTGATTTTCTTTATTTACTTACTAGTTCATCATCATATAGATGATGACATGAAGTTTGAGGTGAGTGAATCCTTATGGATAGTAGCTCTTAACCTCAAAAACATGTTTGATAGATGATGATCATAACTTCAATACCTCCAAGGTATCCTTAAAGTTATGTTCAAATGAAAATAAATCTCTCCAACAATCTTGGAGGTTCTTGATGATGAGTTTGATGTTGGCATTTTAAGTGGCTATGATCTTTATTGAGTATTGAAAATACATTTTCAAAACCTCTATTTCAAAACCCCCTTCAATCCCTCTCATTTTGATCTCAAGAAAGAAAACCTTGTTTTCCCCAAAAATCTTCAAAACAGTGAGTCAAAACAGTGAGTGATCTGAGTTCAAAGATTTCTCTAGAACCCAATACTCAATGTATGGATGCAAGGCCACTTGGAAAGTCTTCCTAACTCATTAGAGAACACCCATGAGTTTTGGTTTGACTTGAAAATACTTGAAAATGGTCCATTTGGACCCAAACATTCTCTCCAGATATTCTGCCTTATTTGTCACAGCAGCTTGGTTGACTTCTAACTTCTTTTTCAGAAAACCTTTCCATAAGAGGTGGTCCTAACTTATTTTTCCCTTAAACTTCAATGTCTTAGGGAACGTTCTGTATAAAATGGGCCTCCAGATCATTTGTTTTCATTTTCTAAGATATTTCAAGATTTCAGTCGACAGTATGGACTCTGTTTCTGAGTGACCTCTATTGTTTATATAATTTCTCTCAATCTGTGATAGTTATTAAAGATTGGCTTTTTGGGTTGTATTCTAGACACAATAAGGAACATCTCCATAAACAATCATGCATTGAAAGCATTCCTAACCCCTCTTTTCAAGTTTCCAAAGATCTAGTTACTGTTCTATCCACTATTCACAGCAAGCACATTTTAACTTTCATTCCTTGATTTGATTCTTATATGCATTCCAAATTAGTTCATATCTTAGGAAGTAGTTCATACTACATTTGTACATATCCCATGATGATTTCATTCACTCATTCATACACATTTTAGACTTCTAAGCCATTCTAGAAATCCATGTACACAAAACACACTACAACCTTTGCACATTTTAGATACATGCATTGCATTCATGCAAGATTTGGGGTTTTTGTAACTCTTAATCTAAGAAGATTATAAGGAACGATCATGATCACACATTCATGCTTTCCCTCAATCTAATCATCCTTTCTCATCCGTCCCAGGGATTGAGAGATCTTCTTTTCTCAAAGAATAACATGCATCATACTAGCTTGTTAAGCATATTTTGATTTCTTTGTTTATTTGTTTCAAGAACAATTCATGTCCCTTTTTAGATTCGGAAGTCTTGATTATTTGATACATGATTAGACGATTTTTCCTAGGTTTATTTGTGTGATCTTTCACTTTTGCATTGTATGATATTTGGCTAAGATCTTATGAATGATATTTTATCTTTTGATCTTCCATTTCAAATTTTCTTATGTGATGTAATATACTATCATAGTATTAATTGTCGAACCATACATAGTATAAGATGATTATTTGGATGCTAATTGAGGCCCGTCGAAAGACGGGGCGAGTTGAGGGTGTTTTAGTCGCGACAAAGGCTCCTTCCTCTCTCGTACCAAAACCCCGAGCCAAGTTCTTTGGTTATGAAGGGCCGGTGCCCTTCATCTTTTTGGGTGAGTCAAAATTAGGTTTCTTGGTTCCTTAAAGACCAAGTGGCAACTCTGTATCTGTTTTTTGAAAGACCTTCTTTTCTTCAAAATCAACCTCTTGTTTTCTTTCAAATCAATTTCAAAACAAAGGAAATTCAATTCCGAAACCCCGAAAATAAACAGGAAAAACTGGGAGTGGACGACGGATTCTGCGTGTCCACACAATGGTATGTCCATATTGTGATTCAAGGAGATGTCTATTGAGTTATAGTATCCTAACTACGTGGATTGCAATCAATGGTACATCCTTGGTATGGCATGGATTGATATATTCTGATCAATAGTGTCATAACGTATGTGGACTGTGGTCAAGGGTGTATCAGAATAGTCGTATTGTCAAGTTGTTCATTGAATCTTAGAGTAAGTTGGTCTTTGCGTAACAAGATGTCTCAATGGTTGAATACAAAGAGATTGAATAAAGAAGAGAAGATACTATTAGTGGAACTTAAGCTATATCATTGCATAACTTGTAATAACTTTCTAATTATGATACCTCGTTAGTATTTTACTCACTTAGCTTTCAATAAGCTGATGGCGTTTGTGCCGCTAGACATCCTTATGTTCCAACGCATCCTGTCTATGACTATATAGGGGAAGGACCTAACAATGAAGGCTTCTACCCAGAGTAAGACTTGGCAAAGTACGGCTCCACTGAAGATGGTTATGTTGGTGAGGACTACTATGCTGATGACTACATCCATGCGAAGCAGAAGACTGGAATTAGACCATAGTCTTTATATTTCATGTTAATATTTAGTATTTTGTATTTGGCATATGTTGCCTGAAGACCTTAGTTCTTTTAATTCCTGCAGACTCCGATTGTAATAGATTAGTAATTTTATGTTACATACGCTGCTGAGCTTAGAATATATATATATATTACTGCCTCTTTATTACTCTGATGTTTAGAACTGTGTGGTGTGGGCAATCATGTGACTTCACCAGTCATTGCCTATGCTCCCAAGAAGGAATTAACTTTCTCTATTTTTGCTATTCCGGGATATGACATTATTATACCTGCTGAATATGAATCAATCAATTTCTGGTTGATTGGGCTGAAATAACAAAAAATAAATCATGACAACAAAGTAATATGATTGGAATGAACTTTGACTTGGGACTGGAAACTTGCATAACGAGGAAGATTTAGATATCTTTTTGTATCACCATGGAAACTGCTATTCTTCCAACTATTAAAAATCTCTAATAACAAAACTCCGAAACAAAAAGACATCAGACTGCTCAAAAAAATACAAAAGGACTTTGGAAAAATGTGGACTTCACATTTTATTGGAATTTGAACTTATAGTTGGTTCTTGTATGTAGTAATATTTAACAGTTTAGGGATTTGAAGTTTGATGTTATATTATTACCATATTTCATCATATAATTTAGAAGCGTGCATCCCAGAAAATCCATTTATTTCAAATGCATAACTGTTTTTATGAATTATTAATGTTGATTGAACAATTTTGAATGGAGTTAACTGTGGGTCAATGGTGTGTGTCAATCGAGGACATGAAAAGTCGGTAATTCCTGAGGAAAGTGACATGTCTAAATGACATTCATATGATTTAAATGTTTTTTGATCTTATATGGGATATGTGAATAGTGACTTTACATGCGTAGTGTACTTTTTGATAGTTTTGATCTTGTTTAAGATCATTTTGAATGTTATGATATTAACGTAGATGATACGTTGCATAAAAGGTAAGTTATCTAGAAATGCCACAAAAAATTATTTTCGGACCATAATTACGGACCCAAACGGAACTTAGATGAAAACTTTTATGAATTAGAGATTTTTACTCGTGAATTGATAACTTAGAGGATTATGATGTTTTGGAGAATAATTGGAGGATTAGAGAACTCGTGGGGGAGTTAAACACGATTTCGAAAACTGTAGCCTATAAGTAGGAGTTGAGATATTTCCATAAATATCTCAATCCAAACATTGGAGAGCTTAGGAGCTAAAGGGAGATTTTGGGGTTTTTTTATCTTCCCGACGCCAAACAACGACCGTTCGTCCGTCAACTTTTGACCAAAATTACATTTTCGGACTCCTTGAGATAAGACCTACATTTTGATACCTCTTTGGCCTTGTTTGGCTAACTTTTTTTGAAAATCCTAATATTGAGTTTTCTTGAAAAATGTATAAATACTCATAGGTTTCGTTTGTAATAAAAAATCTTGCCGGTTATCGGTGTTCTTAAGCTTTCCTCAAAATTATAAGAGTGTAGTTTAAGGTATGAATTATAAACCTATATTTTATCAGAAATTTCATGTTTTAAATATCTAATGTAACATTTTGGATTTGGGCAAAATTCATATGTTAGTTAAGCCCGTTAATTATGCACACGAATATTGTAGAAAAGCACGTCTATGTGATTATATGAGCATGCTATGTGTCTATGTGGGTTAAAGAGGGGATTGGTACAATTTCATTTGGGAGTAAGCTCCTCGATGTTTGAAGATTTTGTAGCGATGGCTACTATGCATGGTTTGGGAGAATAACCAGCCTGGGCACTGGATGCATGGTAAGGAAAAGGCCTTCCACGGCATTGGTTTCAATACCAGATGGATGTGTAACTCTCTCCCTAGAGACTAAATTATGTGTTTTGATGTTTTGAAGCATGAATTCTCATATACCCATTCGTTTAGAATTATGCACTCATCCTATAGCTGAACAGTGGAGATTTACTACATTGCAGGTGAAAAGAAGTAAGGAAAGAAGAAGCGAGAAGAGTGAGACCGATGGAACGACGGGATTGTCCTTGTATATGTTTTTGTTTTCCATTCCAATGATGTAATATGAGTTTTTGAGAAGTTAGAGTTATGGACTTAACTTTGAAATATAATTGGTAATGCTGTAATATGTAACAAACTTCTTATCGTTAGTTGTAACGTATCCAAACTCTTGAGTTTGTGTTTGAATACTTTACTTGTTGAATTCATGTTTTGGGTGAATGTTGATAGTATTTTCAATAATTGAACCAAACAAGTCCTAACTTGTTTCATTTCCATTTTCTTTTCAAAGGTTAGTAGGATTTATGTATGTTCTTGTAGTATTGATATGGTTAGAAAAGATTGGAATTAAGAATGTGCGGTTTGAAGAATGGTTGAATGACTTCTAGGCAAATTCTACAGTAAGGGGAAAGAATTCTTCCAGAGGTTTATTCGACCGGTTGAAGGGACAGTTCGACTGGTCAAACTACCTCCTGCCTGTTTACTCTTCACTACCCTTTTTGGAAAATATTTAAAAGTTCTAATTGATTCTTAAGGTACCTTTAGGGTTCCTATTAACATAAATTTACTTGTTTTGAAATATAATTAACTTTTCAATTTTCTATGGATTTTATGAACTCATAGTCCAATGTTTTTCAAATGAACTTTCTTTTAAAGAGATTCTTTTTAGTTTCACTTGTGGTATTCCGCTGTTATGATTATTTAAATGAATATTTATTTTTATTTTTATAGCATATAAAAAAAACTAGTACAATCATACAGAGGTAAGAAAATTCATCAAAATTAAGAAACACAAACATCTTTAGCCACACTACAAACCTCCTTAATCCCAAATAAAATTGTATGCTGCATAGCACGAGACTGAGTTGGCTGAGGGAGAAAGCTACCAACGCGACCCACAACATGCAACGTCAAGAAATTCGTCAGAGCTGCAACAAGATGCCATTGAAATGCCAGAACTGACAAAAGAACATAGATCTACATTAGTAAATCATCGAATCTGAAAAAAAAAATGTTGTATTTACGAATAGGTATATATAGCCAGATCTAATTGTAGAACAAGGAAATCGAGAGTTGGAACCTGTACCAAACAAAATAAAACAACGAAGACGCACACACACGAACAAAACAAAATAACCTTGTAAAGGGGGAGAGAAAACCATCATAAAGTGGGATAATACCCTCCTAAATAGGAACAAAACCCTCAATAGAGAGACACTATAGCAAACGAGAGGAAGAGCTAGGAGAAAGTTTTCAGAGAGAGAGAGTGGTTTAGGATTTTTTTTAAAAAATATTTTTTGGATATAGGTTTGTCTTTTGGCATAAATATTTCAGTTCAATATAAACTTGGATAAAATAAAACATTAAGAATTTCAAATTTAGTTGCCTAACTGGTTTTTATCACAGAGGTAAAGATGGAACAAATTATGAAATCATGTTCTTTTTTTTTTTTTTTTTTTTTTTATTTGTTTTTTTATCATTTGGTGTATTGGTCTTGTGCGAGGACACAAGTGTCAGGGGCCTGGGAGACGGAGAGAGTTATTTTTTACCAACTAGGCTCAATCGTTGCTCTGTGTTATTTTATTTTGTATTGTAAGCAAAAAGCTAAAGTACTCTTTCCCCACAATTTAAGAGTACTTTATTTCATTTTGAGTGTCTCACTTTAAGAGTCTCATATAATATGTCAATGTACTTTAACTACACATGTTCAAATTTTATCCTTTATAAACAAAAAATTCCACTTTTAATTTAACTAGCATGTATCCCGCGCACTGCGCAGGTACAATATTTATTATATAATTTTTTTTTATTATTTATTATTTGTTGTAGTTATTTCGTGCAAGGGCATATTTATTATTATTATTGTGACTTTTACTCATAATTACCAAAACTAATAATAGGAGTCTAAAAAACATGTAGATAAGGACTTACGCTGGTGTGTGCTTTCATAATTAACCCAAAAGGATGATTACCGAAAAAAAAAATGAGACACAAGGAATGGTAGCTTTTAACACATAAATGAGACTCTAATGGCAATCATTTTCAAATCCATATAAAATGTAAGTGAATGTGTTGGCCATCATTAAACAACTTAAAGACAAAATATACATGGTCATATTATAATTAATGCAATATCTACTAAGAATTAAATTTGGAATACAAAAGTGAAAACTATTGCATTTTGCTACTAAATAATCCTTAAACCGCATATATCATGTACATAAATAGCAAATAGATTTAGTTGCAAGAAATAAAATTTGTAATAGGGAGGCCAAATTTTCGCAAATGCTTGTACCTTTGTTCTCCTTAATTTTCAATTTATTGCAACATTTTCCATTTTCTCTGCAATAGCATATGTTAACAGGCACATAACCAGGACGCTTAATTGGAGAGCTGGGAAAAAAAGTTCTAGTAGTACACTTTCTCCTCTAGTGACTGGCCAATTTAACTTGTCAATCTTCTCTTCCTCATACTCGCTTGTTCTCAATTCCTTCATGATTACTTGCTCCACTGTAATACCCTATATTTTTCGATGTATATATATACCCCTAGTACCGGATCTCGTCAAAATCATGATAAGAAGTATGCTTTACTTTCTTAAAATTTGTAGTGTGGAAGTAAAGGTCGAACCCACAGTGATTGTTTATTTTTATCCTTTAATTAATAAAATCTAAATCTATTTAGTTATTGAAAAACGAAAGTTTTGAATGGTTATGAATTTAACTACTACTATTAATTAAAACATGAAATTAAACTATGAATTTATGGAAATAAAATGTGAGATTGAATCTAAGTAAACTATTGCAAAATTTAAGATTGTTTAAAATATGCGTGGATGAGATCTAGGATTACAAATCCACCACTAACTACGCATCGGGGGTCTAGACTTTCTATTTTAAGTTCTATGTTTGGATAGTCACGGTCTATCGTAGCTACAAGCCCAATAGTATCAACAAGAGTATATCGTTAGTTTAATCTAAGCATAATTCATCTTCGGATCACATGAATTATCTACCTATAACTAGGGTGTAACATAACTCATCTTTCCTAGGCATGAAGTATAAAAGATGTAAACATCACAATCACATAAGCACTATTGTATGTAAATACTCCTTTCAATCACAGAAATTAAGGACTATTGAGTTCAATAAGCATAAGGAATAATCTAAGACAAGAATAGATCCAAATTACTCTTGATTATTATCATTAAAACTGATTATATATAAATAATCCATCAACATACAATTACTATCC
The DNA here is from genome assembly GCA_033977485.1 of Hydrangea macrophylla. Taxonomy (NCBI): domain Eukaryota; kingdom Viridiplantae; phylum Streptophyta; class Magnoliopsida; order Cornales; family Hydrangeaceae; genus Hydrangea; species Hydrangea macrophylla. The sequence continues at coordinate 75,585,634 of CM066984.1, read as the reverse complement.
AATACATAAAATCCTAAAATAAGAAAACATAGAATTCCCCCTTTACATAGCTAGGGTTTCATTGAAACCCTAGAATAGGAGTTTAGTTGAGCATGATTGATGAAAGCATGAAGGTTGAGTTGATTGTTGCGATTAAGGACCTTCAAGCTAGATCTTCTCCTCCTTTTGCCTTCAAAGTGATGTATGAATGAATGTGTGTACCCCTCAATTGATTTAGAATGAGATATATATAGTTGTAGAGAGATTAGGAAGGTTTTTGTAAACCTAATCCGACTGAAACTGCTATAATTTACTTTTTGGACGTCATCAGGCAATTTCGTCCACACAGGGGTCTCAGCACTTCAAAATACGTGTTTTAAGTTTTTTCGTACGGATCGCAGGAGCGGGCCACGCAAGCGCGTAAATGGGAGGTCGCTCGAGCAGGCCGTGCAAGCGATGTGCTGGATTCTCGGGCGAGCGGGCCGCTCGCGCGAAGTGGCTTTTTCTGCTTCTTCTTCCTACTTTTTCACCCCATTTAGTTTGAATTCATTGCTTTCTTCTAAAACCTGACAGAAAATAGAAATAAAGTAGAATTATACCAAAACAGGATAAAAACGACTAATAAATGTTAATTAAGGCGTATAATTGGGATTTGTTCTCTCCCGATCACAACCCCAAACCTACATTTTGCTATTACTCGAGCAAAAAGAATAGAAAAATAAAACTACTATTAAGATAGCTCCTAATCCATTTTCGTATGGATAATGATTGCACTTAGCCTGTGCAACAAGCCTTTTAAACCTCTAGGTGTCCCTAGTTGGACGAGTGAAGTCTCGTGAGGGTTCTCGTCAACAAGTCACCCACAACCATCTTTATTAACTCGTAAAAGAAAAAATTTTATTCAAAATTTTAATATTTCAACATTAACATTATTCCTTGCTACAACAGAATTCAAATAAAACTTTAAAATATTAAAAATAACATAATCCTACGCCTACCTACACCATAAAAATAATCTGAAAACATATATCAATAGAATCAATAGAATTTATCGAAAACTCGCATGTGTGTGAATAGTAATCAAGTGGATACACAGTGATTATGAACTTGGAATATAAACCGGATAACTATCTAGCGATGCCTCGACTACAAATCTCATGTTGTAAATCACACTCTAAAATGAAATCACTCGGAACAGGTGTAATCACTCAGTTATATGCGAAGAAGATAATTATGCTAAGCAAATAAATCTCTCATATGACACGGAACAACGTATGACACGAAAGAAAAATAGTCTCATGAATAGATATCAATCGTCAAGTAAGTATTATTCCTATCATGCTTTTAATCCCTTTTCTATCGGTTCCATATTCAAATCATGTTTCCCTAGAATCAACTAGGACTTTTCAAGGGTTGTAATGTTGGTCAAGGGTTATAGCTAAGAAAAGAAAGGTAGAAGGAATTCAAAGATGTCCTTGAGTAGATCAGAATAGTCGTAATATTTGTAACACAAGGGCTTTACTACAACGACTATTTATTATTTCTCCATTCTTTTTTTCTTCATATCATATTTCTTTTTTTTTTCTTTCAAGAGATTCACCTCATTTTTTTTCAATCCTTTTTCAACATCTATTTTAATAAACCATCTTTTTTTTTTTATACCTTTTCTACTCAATACTTCACTTTACATGAGTCGTTATGAGCCCAATTTCTTTATGAAAAACTATTCGTCAACTACTCTTGGACATAGGTAGGTAAAGTTTTATAGTGGTGAACTCCATATCAGAGTGGGTAGGATAATATATTAACAACGAAAATGCTCAATAAAAGGCTCAAAGAGGTGAACAAAGGATATAACAATTTTTTTTTATTGGGTAGGTCAAAGGCTAGAAGGGTTTATTAAGACAGATGGCCTAATATCATTTTTTTAAAGTCACATGATTTTTCAATGTTACGACATCCAAAGGAATAGATTTCTTGTATATAATTTTTTTTAACATGGTAATTATAATACTCACTTGACTTTCAACCAAAATAAATAAATATTGAGACTAATCAACGAAATGATGCGCTACCTGAATGAGATTCGATAAAAGTAAATTTGAAACCCTCAAAAAGGATGAAAGGCTCTAATGCTCACCAGGTTTAGTCTCCACACTATTACTATTTAGAAATCCAAGTTATATTATAATTCAATATCAAACATGTATCCACATGACTACGTGCCATGCAAAAAGATATGTAAGTATAAGATATAAAGAATGATTCTAATGATATATAGTTTTCAAGACATACCTTCATAGCTTCAGTAGACAATAGACTACATACTCTCTTAACCTCAAATTTCAATGAATCTAACTACAACAAGGAATAATGCAACATTGAATAATATTAAGAATATAAGAAAAGAAAAACGTACTTTATTATTATTAAAACTACTAGAATAAAATGTTTGTTCGTTTGTTATTTTTTTATAATGAACAAAAAGAATAAGAAATAAACGAAAAGAAAAACAATCTCAAACAATTTAAAAAATTAATATAAAAAATTCTTAACTACTAAATCAAAATAACAACTAAAAATAAACGACTACAAAATGAAAGACTATAACTAAAATAAACGAAAAATATCATGAATAATATACATAATACACTCCCCTAAACCAAATCACTGCATGTCCCTATGCAGGTGAGAACATGACAATGACATGGATGTAATCCTCATAGAAGATGACCAGGACGTCCGTGCCACGAAAAATGTCTGAAGGGGGTGGCACACCAGCTCGGAAGTACCAATCAACCAGCTTCCACTCCTGATGCTCCGCAGGGTCGAATGGCGGTCCCATCTCAGCATAATCGTCCTCAGCATGAAACTCTAGAACCACATCCACCTCAGCCTCCTCAATGATACCCGGACCTAAATCAACTGCATTATCCTCAGGACCGGAATAAGGCACAAAAATGGAAGCAATATCCTCAGGCAACCAGTCAGGGTGACCCGGACGTTATCGCACAACGTCTGGCACATAATCAGGGAGGTCTCTATAGGGATAGGGAGCCTCAAGTGTAGGTACATTGGTCGATATAGGACCAGACAATGAAATGGCAGCTAGACTCGAAAGAACTCTCTCAGCAACCTCGGGCTCAGTGTCATCGGTCGAGTAATCGGCTGATTCGGATGAGGAAGATGACTCAGAAGAAGTAGGTGGAGCGCCACAAGGGCCATCAATGATAGTAGGGTCATCACCGAAAAGGTCATCCTCATCTGAAGAATCAGAACATATACGAAGGAGAATGTGAGGATGGCGACGGCACTAGTCGGGACGACCGACTGGACCGTCAGACTTGGCTACCCTAGGACTTGATACAGTATCAGAAGAGGAAGAACTAGAGTCAGAATGATAACTCAACATACTCGAAGATCTATTAGGTGCGGAAGGCGGTGAGATAGGATGGTCCATAATATGAGGATGTAAATAAGATATGAGGATCAAGGTAAACTATATGGATAAGTGGAAGTTATAATCCTGAAACCAAAAATAAGTCACAACTGAAAATTTATTAGTTATCGTTATTAGAATAGGAAACAAAATAACGTTATTGGGTGCGAGAAAGTGTATCAGAAAGGATTGAAATTTAACTTATGCACGTAATGTTTAATTTTTAAGTCCAATTGAGAATTTTGGCATTAATTCCCCCAAACCTGAACCTAAGAGATCCATGGTGTAGTGCAATGGAATTGGAAATACTCTGTATTAATAAATCTATGACAATTGCATAAGTGAAAAGTTTAAAGCATCTTAAGGATAATTAGGAATGTCGACACATAATCAATAAATAGAAACAAAAGTAGTACGACGAATAAAAATTTCATAACTATAAACAAACCACAAAAGAAAAAAAAGTGCAAAACTAAATTAATTACAGACCCAAATAATAAAAATGAAAAGAAAGACAGAAATAACCTAAGCCAGTCGAAGCCGGGTACATCATATCCTAATAAGAAACAAAAGACATAACAGAAGCATAAAAGCAGATAAATAATAATAATACAGGCCAAATATCTGAAAATGTCTAAATCCCATCCAACCAAATACAAGAAAAACAAAAACAAATGTCTGTATATCACCCAACCCACATCAATCTAATCATCCCCAACCTCTACCAACACAATCTCCAACCCTGTACTCCCCTGTCTTGTAGTATCAGCACCATCGCCATCTCCGTCACTCCCGTCTCCTCCATCGTCACCAGTCTGCTCCTCCTCACCCGGCATCTCACCCTGCTTCCCAGCCACCTGCTGCGTCGGTCTCGAAAAAGCGGACTGCTAAGCAACCTCGCCCTGGGCTAGATTGTCATCCAACTGATCCGAATGGGTTAGCTGGAAATATGAACGCATATAAGACTGGAGCCAAAGGGTCTCTCCGCGAAATGCACACACGTCCCCATAAGTCCAAGCGTAAAGGGTATCCTCCGGTGGAGGTGGACGCTGCGCCACTTGCTCTCGACGTGCCTGGGCCTGCTCTCGAGCCTGCCTAACCTCTAAGTCAAGACGATCCAGGGTCAACTTCCAATCGGTGGAAGCGAACTCCGGGATACGTCCATCTATTGGCTCGTCATGTGGAATAGGGAAGGCCATGGCCCGGAGAATGGCCGTAATGGTACGAGTGTAGGGTAAAAGGAGCTTAGAGTCGATGGAATGATCAATGGCCTGGACGGCGAGACGTATGCCCTCCACAATCACGAGACCTGGATGAAACTAGTCTCTATGGTAGACTGTGTGGAAGGCATGGTGGATCTCATTGGTCCGCTCTTGCTCATGACCAAGGGGGTACAGGTTTCTCTTGAAGATATGGTCGATAAACCACATCTGGCGGGGTATATGAGATCGTCGTATAGACTGCCCTGAACCAGATCGATCGCCACACGTCTTGGATAATACGGATAAAGGAGTGGGCTTTATTTAGGACATTGAGTTTAGGCACTTCATAGGAATGAGAGGGGGTTTGGAGAGCGTTGGCGATATTGTCAGGGTTAAGGGTGATGTCACGGCCATCTATGGTTGTGGACAGATATGCATGTTGGCTAAGAGATTGTTTATGGTAATGGAGGTTTTGGTAAAATAGACGGACGAGGCGTGGGTAACTAATAAGGTCGGGGTTTCTGAAATAGAGCTGTGAGGTTGTTGTGGCCCCACTTAGTGCCTTTATCTGACGCGAAGTAGTCAGCGTCGATAGCGGCCTCGTAGTTGAGGCCACTGTTGGCATATTTGAGGCCGAGTTCATTTGGGTTTGGGCCGTCAGGTGGAGGGGGCGGTGGGGTTTGTTTTTCTTTCCCCTTTGACTTCTTTTGGGGCAGTTGGGAGGATGAGGTGGATTTTGCTGGTCTTTTAGTCATTGTTTAAAAAGGTGTGGAAGAAGTTTTTTTTTTAAAAAAATTTAAAAATACGGGCTTTAAAAATGGGATATGCCCAGAAAATAGGAAAGTGAAAGGGGTAAGGAAATGGGTCACCTGCAAAGAAAACACATCCTGGAAAGGAACATAATCAAGAAATATTCAACAATTGAAATGAAATTGGGGTTCACGGGGGAACACCCAGCAACTGTGAGAAGGGACTGCCCCCTTCCCACTCACTGTCCCGGCTAAGGAACACACATTGCGGCAAGTCACGGGGTACTTGCCGCATGTTTAATGAGTAATGGTAATAAATAAATAAATAGTGACGCATATGCCAAAACAATAATTTAATATACTTATAAGGTATTCAAGAGTTTGTGTTAAGGCATTGTAATTCCCAAATTCAAAAGGATAAGAACAAGTATTCTAATTTGGGAAAATCGAAATTCGTTTCAACGTATTAGAAATTGCGGAATGATGTGATTACTTACATTTTGACAACCATTAGGTTTTACTACATTGGTTATGAAAAGAAGGATGATAATTTAATCTATTCAAGCCTAACATAATGTGTTCTTAATTAATCATAGGCTAAGTTCAAGGAGTAATGCACTCATTGTGTATTACTTCATCAAAGTCCAGAGTTAAAGTGAGGTTTACAAATTATAAGTATATAAGCTTAAACTTTATACCATGCACAGTGGGAATAGCAGTAACGTTCGGTTCGTATGTTAATCTCTGTAACTATATCAAAGTTGACGTGTATAGAAATCTAAAAACCCCACATTATAATAATATAGTGAAACAATTCTATTCAAAGCAAGGGTTCAGGGATCCAAGATTTAAAATCGTCAATTACCCTTAAATGTATGTAACATTTCGTGAGAATTGATGAAACCCTAAACAGGGTTATGGCTTGTGCATGTGGGAATTGATATGTCCATAAATCTATATAATATGGTGAGCGAGTGTTCACACAAACAACTGATCAGTATAGATACCAATCCAGGAATTTCCAAATTCACAAAACCCAAAAACAAATCTGTCTGTATGAATGTTGATTCATATCTGCATTCGAACATACATAAATATGGTACGAAATTAGGGTTTGGATCATGTATTGACAATTTACAGATGTATCAAAAGTGTGGGTCTATCTGTATGTGTATCTATAGCTGAATGTATATGTCTGTAGATGCAAAAATCCCAAACTTAAACCGCAAAACCTTAAATGTATCTAGGGTTCTGCTTGAGAAGTCCAAAACACAAACCCTAATTGTGTGTCCATGTTTGGGTTTGTGTGTGTGAATAAATACAGATATATAACCATGGGAATCTAGAAATCCCCAAATCATAGACCCTAACTATGCAATGTTATGGTTGCAATTAAGAAATCTTGGTTATGTAAATTTTCTGTGTGTGTAGTATATGGATTGAAATTAAGGGTTTGTGTGTATGTGTAGACACCCCTTTTTGTTGGCTATCAGATTTAGGAGACCCATAGCTTGGTGGTTCACAATGATCGAAAAAGACTCAAAAGGACTCCTAGAAGTTAGCTATATTTCTCAAAATGCTCAGAATGACTAAAATGCCCCTGAAAGCCCAAAAACTCCCATATTTGGTCCAAAAGTTATGGAAATATGATATGTCGTAAAAAAAGTAAGAAAATGAGTTTTTAAGCAAAATCAGATGAAATCGTCAGCTCCCAGAGACCCCCGGAAGTCCCGAAAGTTCCCGGAAAGTCCCCGGTGATCGGTTTGACCAAGGTTTGACCAAGTTTGGCCAAGTTTGACTGAATTCGTCCAAATTCACTGGGAACATTCTAGATCATGCGGAAAGTATTAAAATGAGTTTTAAAAGAAAATCGAGCGAAAACGTCAGTTCCTGGGGGCTCCCAGAGGTTTCCAGAACTTTCCGGGAATCCAAGGTTTGAACGGTTTGACCAAAATTTGACTTTAGAACCAGAGCACCATAAAAATTTTCAAATATTTTTCATGGATACTAGAGGTCAATAGCTTTCCAATGGTATATCGCACATAATATTTGGATTTAAAACGAGTTTATTGTGAATTTTCGAAGGCGAAAAAGGCGATCAAATCGGCTTTTATCGCAAATACCGCAAAACTTTTTAAAGTGACCTATCCCTGAATTATTTTTTATGTAAAATAGACTCCATTACCTTTCCAACGGTATATCACAACCACAATTTGGAGTTCGTATGCATTTTCTGTGAATTTCAGACGAAATAGGGCCTTTTCGCGAATACCGGAACCTCTGGGGGCCTAAATACAATTATCTGGACGAAGGAGGAGCAGTGCCACCATGGCACTGGCCCAGTGCCGCCGCAGCACTCTCCTCCAGAATAGTATGTTTTTGTAATTTCTTTTGGGGGTCCAATTTGATTAATTAAAAACCAAAACGATGTAGTTTTATGTTTTCAGTTGTTTTGGACCAATGAGAGTACTTCTAAAACCCCAAAATCACCCCAAATTAGCCTATATAAACCCCCCATTGCTCTTCATTTTGGGGGGGCAAGTGAAAAGTCCATAGAAGTTGTAGAGAGAAAGAGAGATAGAGATAGATTTAGAAGAGAGAAAGGAGCTTCCTCCTATTATTTTTCTATAGAAAGTGAGTTCCAATCTAGTTTTCCTCCACCATTCTCCTATATTTTTCATCATCAATACACCCAATCACCATTTCTCTAAGCCTTTTTAAGTTAGGAAGCTACTTCCATGTCCAATATCATCACATATGAGTGAAACACCAAACTATAAGTCCAATATCACATTGATCAGCATCTATTGATTGTTATTTACTTGCTTGTTCATATTATGTTCATCTCTTCTTACCTCATTTCTTTTTGATTTTCTTTATTTACTTACTAGTTCATCATCCTCTAAATAATGACATAAAGTTTGAGGTGAGTGAATCCTTATGGATAGTAGCTCTTGACCTCAAAAACATGTTTGATAGATGATGATTATAACTTCAATACCTCCAAGGTGTCCTTGAAGTTATGTTCAAAATAAAAATGAATCTCTCCAATAATATTGGGGGTTCTTGATGATGAGTTTGATGTTGATATTCCAAGTGGTTATAATCTCTATTTGATGTTGAAAATATACTTTCAAAACTTCTATTTTAAAACCCCTCTCAATCCCTTTCATTTTGATTTTAAGAAAGAAAACTCTAGTTTTTCCCAAAATCTTTAAAACAGTGAGTCAAAACAGTGAGTGATCTGAGTTCAAAGATTTCTCTAGAACTCAATACTCAATGTATGGATGCAAGACCACTTGGAAAATCTTCCTAACTCATTAGAGAACACCCATGATTTTTGGTTTGACTTGAAAATACTTAAAAATAGTTCATTTGGACCCAAACATTCTCTCCAGATATTCTATTTTTGTTGTCACAGCAGCTTGGTCTACTTTCAACTTGTTTTACAGAAAACGTTTCCAAAAGGGGTGGTCCTAACTTATTTTTTCTTTGAACTTCAGTGTCTTAGGAAACGTTCTGTATAATATGGGCCTCTAGATGTTTTGTTTTCATTTTCTAAGATTTTTTGACATTTCAGTCGATAGTACGAACTCTGTTTCTGAGTAACCTCCATTGTCCATATGATTTCTCTCAATCTGTAATAGTTATTAAAGATTGGCTTCTTGGGTTGTGTTCTAGACACAATAAGGAAGATCTCAATAATAAATCATGCATTGGAAACATTCCTAACCCCTCTTTTCAATTTTTAAAACATCACGTTACTGTTTTGTCCACTATTCATAGCAAGCATATTTTTACTTCCATCCTTTGATTTGATGTTTATATGCACTCCAAATTAGTTCATATCTTAGGAAGTAGTTCATACTACATTTGTCAAATATTAACATGCATCATACTAGCTTGCTAAGCATATTTTGGTTTATTTAATTATTTGTTTCAAGAATAATTCATGTCCCCTTAGATTAGGAAAACTTTATTACTTGATGTGTGATTAGACGATTTTTCCTAGGTTTGTTTTGTGTGATCTTTCACTTTACATTGTATGATATTTGACTTAGATCTTATGAATGATATCTTATCTTTAGATCTTCCATTTCAAATTTTCTTATGTGATGTAATATACTGTCATAGTATTAATTGTCAAACCATATATAGTATAAGATGATTATTTGGATGCTAATTGAGGCCCGTCGAAAGACGGGGCGAGTTGAGTAGTCGCGACAAAGGCTCCTTCCTCTCTCGTACCAAAACCCCGAGCCAAGTTCTTTGGTTATGAAGGGCCGGTGCCCTTTATCCGTTTGGTGAGTCAAAATTAGGTTTCTTGGTTCCTTAAAGACCAAGTGGCGACTCTGTATCTGTTTTCAATAGACCATTTTCTTTCTCTGATCCAAATCAATTTCAAAGAAAAACAAGCAAGTGGTGGAATCCCGCGTGTCCACAATCTGGCGACTCTGCTGGAGATTTTTATTTTAAAACAAAATAATACAGAGGTTTGACTCATAAGAAGCATCCTTAAAATCATCTTTTTACTGTGTTTGGTTCACCGCATTGCACTCTTGCATTTCCCCCCTCCGACTGTGTCTGAAACGCGGTGCTGACATTGTTCAGGTCTTGCTGTGCCAGGGCACAAGTCACCGTTGATACTGTACCTTCGAAGGTATATCAAAAAGAGTAAAAACCTCTGGACTGTCTCCCTGACAGTATATTAGAACTCTCGTCAACGGACCCTCTTTGACTAAACCCAGCCTTTGCATATAGATTCCTATAGAACCTTTCATAGGACTGTTCATTTATCTTTTTCAGATAGGACAATGTGATATAACTGATGTATGCCCTGATGGGATTACCTGAGCGGTGTAGACGCTTATGTGGTATAGAACAGAAACTCTTTCTTATGACCCCCAAGGCAATCACTCACATATGATCACGTTGAGTTGACCTGCCTAGGCACCATGACAAGGATGTCTGCTCCATGCTCACAAAGATATACACCGCAAACCTTGTTTGTTGGTCCTAAGACATAGGAGTATGAAAACTCGCTAGACAGTATGATCACCATCATCACCTGTTCCCGTCATATATCCCTATTTCTTCCAGAAACTCTACCCAACTCATCAGGATATCTCTGTTTTTCCTAGAAACTCTGTCCGAATAACCCAGATTTCCTAGAAATCCCTATTTTCCCCCAAATTACCCAGAAATCTCAGTTTCTTCCAGAAATCCTAATATACTTGTGTCCCCCAGATACCCTGTCCGAATTACCCAAATCTTCCTGCTTCTCCCAGAAATCCTATTCGAACCCCCCAGGTATCTTTGTTACACCCAAAATCCCAGAAAAACCAGGTTTCTCCTAAAACTCTACCCAAGCTTTCCATAAATCCAAATTTTCCAGAAATACCCAAGGTACTTGTTTCTCCCAGAAGCTCTGCCCAAATCACCTAGAAACGCCCAGATATACTATCCATATTTCTCAGAAATACTCAAAATACCAGTTTCTCCTAGAAGCTCAGTCCAAATCGACCAAAAATCCCTATTTCCCCCAGAAACTCTATCCAAAATTCCCGAAATATCCTAGAAATCCCTGTTATCCCTTGGTGATTATACTGGAAAGTAAGGTTAGCACACTCTATATGGCTAGGACCTTACTTGTTTAACTGCTATATGTTAGAAGTAGGGGGTCATATAGATTAGGGATGGCATCCGCATGCTTGTCTCATATGCATACACAATTCGTGTCAGTCTACATGCACACACATCTCGTCAGTCTCACATGTGTCAGTCTCTACACATCAAATGCATACATGTCAATCGTTATATAGAGGTCATATACATACTACGACCGTCATCAGTTCACATCGATGAATTCTTCAAAATCTTGATCATCTCTTCCCTAGGAGTCCCTAGAAGTATTTTGCGCCTCTGCTAATTTGGGTTTTTACTTCTATTTGTAGAAAACGTAGCCCCGGATAAGCGCACTTCTATACCTCCCAGAATTCACTATCTTAATCGAGGGCTAGACCATCATCGATCCACCAATGGCCTACAAAGCTCTAGAAGAGAAAGTGAACAAGCTACAAACCGCTGTCGAGCAGCTGAATTTAAGGGTGAGTCGATTTGAGAAGATGGCGCAAAACATTGGTAAAGAGCTATCTGAAATAGGAACCAGAATAGAGGATGCCATCAGAGAAGAAAAGTTCAAGAAGGATGAACCCCAACACCAGTCCAAGAGGCCTAAATACTCCCGACACTCCCGGATGCCAACACAATGTGAAGCCAACCCATGGCATACCCTCATCGGCCATACCAATCCTCCAACCAAACCACTAGTTGCCCTTACCAGAAAAAGCAACACTGTACCTTTGCCAAACTAGATATCACCCCCTCCATAGCCTTAGGCTATCTGCTAAAAAAGGGACACCTCCAACTCCTTTAGCCTCATGCCGATCCCCCACCACCTAAGTGTGACCTGTCCAAACGATGTTCCTACCACCAAGGCTCAGGCCATGACACCGACCAGTGCATACGTCTCCGCCATGATATCCAGGACCTCATCGACCAAAACATCATTGAGTCACCACCCATTCAACCCTATGTCACCTAAGCCCCTGGCTTACCTATTCAAATGATCCCCTTCGCTGAGACCCATGAATGTTGAACCTATGTCAGTGAAGTGATGGTGTTTGGGACTCTTGCTAGAAAACCAAATGAAGATGCTCTTTAGAAAAAAAAAAGAAATAAAAAGAATAAGTGAGTCACTGTGACATTCCATTTGAGACCGGGTCGAGTCTAGTCGAGTCTGTTCTATGTTTTGTCTATTTTAAGTTTAGTCTTGTGGTCGAGTCTGTCTGTCATCGAGTTGTTAATGAGTCTGTAATCCTTTTCTATTGATGGAATGAAGTCTCATTTTGCCTAATCTGATGTGCCTAGTCATAGATGCATGAATCGCTGAACTGAAGTGTCACTTTTCAAATTACCATGGATATTACTGTGCTAAAAAAAAGGGTAAATTTTTTTACTCAAACAAAAAAAATCCTAAAAGGTCAAAGTCAATTTTGCGCTGACACCGATGAAGAGCTGAGAATTGAATAGTCTTACTTTAAGAATTCAAAGATGCTTTTGCTCAAATCTCAAAAAGACATACTTGGAACTGATTTGGGGCTTGCCCAACACCCTTTTCAACCATTTTAAAGCCTTGAGCCCAGTCCAATCAAGAGCCATGCAAACCTGTCCAATACAGACTTAGTCATTGTTGGTAGCCAAACATTTCAATGAGTTTCTTCCCCCTTCAAAAAAAAAAAATGCTCGCTAGGTTGAAAACCCGAAAAGGGCACCTAGGCAAAAGTGACAGCTAAAAAGGTGTTGATTTCCAAAATTTGACCCTAGCCAGTCAAAAGGTTGAAGAAATTTTTGATGAAACAAATCAGAGAATCGTATGCTTCAAGATACATCATAAGAACGCGCCTAGATCACATTTCAGAAGGCTCAAAACGACCACAAATAAATCCCCAGAGCTGACGTGCACATTCTGGAATTTCAAGATTATGATCGGATGATCTCACATGAATCAAATATGTGAAAAGGATCAATCCTCAAAAGAAAAAGAAGAAGAAAACGAAAAAGAAAAGGAAAAGAAAAAGAAAAAGAAAAAGAAAAGAAAAGAAAAGAAAGGGAGATGGAAACTGAATCCTCCTCTTCAAGGCTACCATAAGTAACCCAAGTTTGAATTTCTTTGACGATTGGATTGAAAAACCCTCAACCAATTTCTTTCAAGACCTTGACTTGAACTACGCTCGACCTGATTCCCACTCGGGGATACGTAGGCAACCACATCCGTTCGGTCGACACCATCATAATAAATCCAATTTCTTTCAAGACCTTGCCTTGAACTACGCTCGACCTGATTCCCGCTCGGGGATACGTAGGCAACCACAACGGTTCGGTCACCCCACCTACCTAAAAATCAACCCGCTTCTTTCTGACCATGGCCGGAACTACGTTGGACCTGATCTCCACTTGGGGGTACGTAGGCAGAATTTCAAAAAAGAAAAAGAAGGATGGCTCGCTAGGTCAAAAATCCAAAAGGACGCCTAGGCAAAAATTAGAGCTAAATCCAAAGTGAACAATAACAAAAGAGAAAAAAATAGCTCGTTAGGTCACCTCATTGGTGCCTAGGCAAAAGTCATGAGCATTTGAGAGATTAAGGTCACGGTCCTTGCCTCAAGCCAGAAATCACCTTCCACACAAGGGGAAAACTTTGGCTACTCGCCTCGTTTGCCTAAATTTTACTATCTACCCTTCATACAAGGGGCAAACTTCGGTCACTTACCTTGTTTGCCCAAAACCTCCAGTGAACCTTCCTCCAAACTAGGGGCAAACTTCGGTCATTTACCTCGTTTGCCTACCGATCCCACTTCATGCCCTTCAAACTAGGGGCAAACTTCATTTGCCACCCAATCCCTATACACCAATGGTAAGCCTTCAAGTCACAAACATTGTCTTGAACAGATGAAAATGGAGCATCTTTTATTCTATAAGCTAAGGCTCTAATTCAAAGCACATCTTGGGGGAAGCAAATAAATTGATTAGATCAGTAGGGAGGAATTTTCAAAAGTAAGATTCACCATCAAAGTGATGCCACGTTAAGGTGAGAAGTAAACACAAAAGTGAAATGGTATCATCTATGACAAATGCACATCAAATCTTGGCAAAGTCGAGCTTCTTCTAATTTGGTGTCAAATGTGTCGCCCTCGTACGTGCGTCAATGTCTGTCAGTCTTTGAGTCTGTCCTGGTCTCAAATGTGTAAGTCAACAGTGACTAATAGTGAAATTTTCAAATCAAGTCATAAAATTGTTAAGAGCATTCCAAGGACAATACAAGCATGAGTAACAAACACCATTACTGCACCAGTTAAGGCGTCAGCATGAGAAGCGTCCAAACTTAGGGCAAATGGGAATTTCATCCCTTTCCAAACCATCGAAAGTTGACCATCATCTTCATGCAACATAAGTCCATGAGTGGCTGTTGATTACCTTCCCTCGTCCATGCAACATAAGTCCATGAGTGGCTGTTGATTACCTTCCCTCGTCCATGCAACATAAGTCCATGAGTGGCTGTTGATTGCCTTCCCTCGTCTATGCAACATAAGTCCACGAATGGCTGTTGACGATCTTCCTTCGTCCTAGCAACATAAGTCCATGAGTGGTTGTTGATCATCTTTCTTCATGCAACATAAGTCCATGAGTGGCTGTTGATGATCTTTCTTTCTCCTAGCAACATAAGTCCATGAGTGGCTGTTGATCTTTCATCTTTCTTCATGCAACATAAGTCCATGAGTGGCTGTTAATGATCTTTCTTCCTTCATGCAACATAAGTCCATGAGTGGCTGTTGATGATCTTTCATTCTTCATGCAACATAAGTCCATGAGTGGCTGTTGATCTTTCATCTTTCTTCATGCAACATAAGTCCATGAGTGGCTGTTGACGATCTTTCTTCCTTCATACAACATAAGTCCATGAGTGGCTGTTGATGATCTTCTTTCATCCTAGCAACATAAGTCCATAAGTTGTTATTGATTATCACCCTCCATCAGTGTCAAACCACCGCAAATCATCTCTGTCACAAAAAAAATGATACCTTGACTCCCATTTAATGGACGTATTTCCTTCTTCCTAGCAGAGTACATTATCCTTTAGCTCTCGAAGGCCCTAACCGGCTCCTTTGGATTGAGCATTACAGAATCTGACCAACTACGAAAGATTCAGAGATGGATCCTGGTTCTAGGTCAAGAATTGAAGAGAGATTCTCAGAGAGTCCATTAGCTCCCGAAGGCCCTAACCGGCTCTTTTGGATTGAGCATTACAGAATCTGACCAACCACGAGTGATTCAGAGATGGATCCTGGTTCTAGGTCAAAAATTGAAGAGAGATTCTCAGAGAGTCCATCAGCTCCCGAAGGCCCTCACCGGCTATTTTGGATTGAGCATTACAGAATCTGACCAACCACGAGAGATTCAGAGATGGATCCTGGTTCTAGGTCAAGAATTGAAGAGAGATTCTCAGAGAGACCATCAGCTCCCGAAGGTCCTAACCGGCTATTTTGGATTGAGCATTACAAAATCTGACCAACCACGAGAGATTTAGAGATGGATCCTGGCTCTAGGTCAAGAATTGAAGAGAGATTCTCAGAGAGTCCCCTACCATCCCCATCAGAAGATAACAGAAGTCCGAACCAATTCTCCAGACTTGTCATCATAAGGATCGGCTAACGATTGAAAACATCACTCGCAGTCAAATCACCCCGATTCCCAGGGCATGCACTGTCTATTCACAATTCAAGGATCCATGTCCACTGATTATCATGAGCTTTCTCACCTGTCAGTCATTATGAGTTTCCTCACTTATCGTGAGCTTCTTCGCTCCGGTTATCTCACCTGTCAATTATCGTGCGCTACCCCACTTATTATGAGCCTCCTCACTTTGGTTATTATAAAACTGTCGGTTATCATGAACTCCCTCACCTATGGGTTATCCTTAGTTGTCATCCTCAAAGACCCCACATCTGATCCCATTCGCTTGTAAAGCACACTTCCCATAATTTGAGAAGTTTGCCCCAAAACCCAGAGTCTTTTCAGATCATGGTCGGCCACTGCATCGTAGTCAGAAGCACTAGCACAACACAAGTCCACTTAAAATGGCACATACCCCACAGCACCTGCTCATACTAGGGTCATAACACTAGACATGATAGGACTCATGACACAACTCATATCACCTCCATACATGGTATATCACTCATATAGCATAGCATCCGCCTGATTGTTGTGTACATGCGTATGTGATTTATTCCTCTGTGCCCTGAACTACGTCCTAGTCTAATTCCCCTTGGGATACATAGGCAGCTCACGCAGAGCACGACCAGCAGTAGACCTCAGCATCATTGCATCTTTTGCAACGCTTTTTTTTTTCCTAAATCTATAGCCTCTAAAAAATCCTGTCTCTTCAAAAACTTTGGCACTCGCTTGCGACATGCGTTGCCTCGCAAGTTCATGCCAAAGAGGGGCAAACTGTAGACACCCCATTTTGTCGGCTATCAGATTTAGGAGACCCATAGCTTGGTGGTTCACAATGATCGAAAAAGACTCAACAGGATTCTTGGAAGTTAGCTATATTTCTCAAAATGCTCAGAATGACCAAAATGCCCCTGAAAGCCCGAAAACTTCCAGATTTGGTCCAAAAGTTTTGGAAACATGCTATGTTGTAAGAAAAGTAATAAAATGAGTTTTGAAACAAAATCAGATGAAATTGTCAGCTCCCAGAGACCCCTGGAAGTCCCGGAAGTTCCTAGAAAGTCCCCGTTGACCGGTTTGACTAAGGTTTGACCGAAATCGTCTAAATTCACCGGGATCATTCTAGATCATGTGGAAAGTATTCAAATGAGTTTTAAAATAAAATCGAGCAAAAACGTCAGCTCCTGGGGGCTCCCAGAGGTTTCCAGAACTTCCCGGAAATCCCAGGTTTGACCAGTTTGACCAAAATTTGACTTTAGAACTGGAGCACCGTAAAAATTTTCAAATTTTTTTCATGGATACTAGAGGTCAATAGCTTTCCAATGGTATATCGCACATAATTTTTGGATTTAAAACGAGTTTATTGTGAATTTCCGAAGGCGAAAAAGGCGATCAAATTGGCTTTTATCGCAAATACCGCAAACCATTTCAAAGTGACCTATCCCTAAAGTGTTTTTTTATGTAAAATAGACTCCATTACCTTTCCAACGGTATATCACAACCTCAATTTGGAGTTCGTATGCATTTTCTGTGAATTTCGGACGAAATAGGCCCTTTTCGCGAATACCGGAACCTCTGGGGGCCTAAATACAATTATCTGGATGAAGGAGGAGTAGTGCCGCCGCGGCACTGGCCCACTGCCGCCGCGGCACTCTCCTCCAGAACAGCATGTTTTTGTAATTTCGTTTAGGGGTCCAATTTGATTAATTAAAAACCAAAATGATGTAGTTTTATGTTTTCAGTTGTTTTGGACCAATGTGAGTAATTCTAAAACCCCAAAACCACCCCAAATTAGCCTATATAAACCCCCCATTGCTCTTCATTTTGGGGGGGCCAAGTGAAAAGTCCATAGAAGTTGTAGAGAGAAAGAGAGATAGAGATAGATTTAGAAGAGAGAGAGAGGAGCTTTCTCCTACTATTTTTCTATAGAAAGTGAGTTCCAATCTTGTTTTCCTCCACCATTCTCCTATAGGTTTCATCATCAATACACCCAATCACCATTTCTCTAAGCCTTTTTGAGTTAGGAAGCTACTTCCATGTCCAATATCAACACATATGAGTGAAACACCAAACTATAAGTCCAATATCACATTGATCATCATCTATTGATTGTTATTTACTTGCTTGTTCATATTATGTTCATCTCTTCTTACCTCATTTCTTTTTTATTTTCTTTATTTACTTACTAGTTCATCATCCTCTAAATGATGATATGAAGTTTGAGGTGAGTGAATCCTTATGGATAGTAGCTCTTGACCTCAAAAACATGTTTGATAGATGATGATTATAACTTCAATACCTCCAAGGTGTCCTTGAAGTTATGTTCAAAATAAAAATGAATCTCTCCAATAATATTGGGTGTTCTTGATGATGAGTTTGATGTTGATATTCCAAGTGGTTATAATCTCTATTTGATGTTGAAAATATACTTTCAAAACTTCTATTTCAAAACCCCTCTCAATCCCTTTCATTTTGAATTCAAGAAAGAAAACTCTAGTTTTTCCCAAAATCTTTAAAACAGTGAGTGATTTGAGTTCAAAGATTTCTCTAGAACTCAATACTCAATGTATGGATGCAACACCACTTGGAAAAACTTCCTAACTCATTAGAGAACACCCATGATTTTTGGTTTGACTTGGAAATACTTAAAAATAGTTCATTTGGACCCAAACATTCTCTCCAGATATTCTATTGTTGCTGTCACAACAGCTTGGTCTACTTTCAACTTGTTTTACAGAAAACGTTTCCAAAAGGGGTGGTCCTAACTTATTTTTCCTTTGAACTTTAGTGTCGTTTGGAACGTTCTGTATAATATGCGCCTCTAGATGTTTTGTTTTCATTTTGTAAGATTTTTTGACATTTCAGTCGACAGTACAAACTCTGTTTCTGAGTAACCTCCATTGTCCATATAATTTCTCTCAATCTATAATAGTTATTAAAGATTGGCTTCTTGGGTTGTGTTCTAGACACAATAAGGAAGATCTCCATAAACAATCATGCATTGGAAACATTCCTAACCCCTCGTTTCAACTTTTAAAACATCATGTTACTGTTCTGTCCACTATTTATAGCAAGCATATTTTTACTTCCATCTTTTGATTTGATGCTTATATGCACTCCAAATTAGTTCATATCTTAGGAAGTAGTTCATACTACATTTGTACATATCTCATAATTTCATTCACACATTCATTCATTCTCTAGGCTTTTAAGTCACTTTAGCAAGTCCATGTACACAAACACACTACAACCTTTGCACATTTTAGGATCATACATTGCATTCATGCAAGATTTGGGGCTTTTGTGACTCCTAATCTAAGAAGATTATAAGGAATGATCATGATCATACGTTTATGCTTTCCCTCGATCTAATCCTCCTTTCTCATCCGTCCCAGGGATTGAGAGATCTTTTTTTCTCAAATATTAACATGCATCATACTAGCTTGCTAAGCATATTTTGGTTTCTTTAATTATTTGTTTCAAGAACAATTCATGTCCCCTTAGATTTGGAAAACTTTATTTCTTGATATGTGATTAGACAATTTTTCCTAGGTTTGTTTTGTGTGATCTTTCACTTTACATTGTATGATATTTGACTTAGATCTTATGAATGATATCTTATCTTTAGATCTTCCATTTCAAATTTTCTTATGTGATGTAATATACTGTCATTGTATTAATTGTCAAACCATACATAGTATTAGATGATTATTTGGATGCTAATTGAGGCCCGTCAAAAGGCGGGGCGAGTTGAGTAGTCGCGACAAAGGCTCCTTCCTCTCTCGTACCAAAACCCCGAGCCAAGTTCTTTGGTTATGAAGGGCCGGTGCCCTTTATCCGTTTGGGTGAGTCAAAATTAGGTTTCTTGGTTCCTTAAAGACCAAGTGGCGACTCTGTATCTGTTTTCAACAGACCATTTTCTTTCTTTGATCCAAATCAATTTCAAACAAAAACAAGCAAGTGGTGGAATCCCGCGTGTCCACAGTATATTCGTACAGAAATATATAGATATATCTATTTACAAAGGGATAGAAATTTTCAACTCACAAACCCTAAATCAGATTAATATTTTTACCAGGGTTTGGGCTGATTATGTATGAATCCATATATAGGAATCCATATGTAAAAATTGTATTTGTATAGATCTATATATATACCTGTGAAAGAGAGGAAAACAGAGCCGAAAATGCAAAATTAGCCGCGATTTGCCGTGGTTACGGCGGTGCTTGCGGCGATGGTCGGTTATGGTGGTGGTTATTGTAACGGCCGCCTGGTGGTCTCCTATAGCGACAGTGGTCGGTTGTGGGAGTGGTTGTGATGGTAGAGAGGTGAGAGAGATAGAATTGCAGGAGAGAGAGAGAGAAGACGAAGAGATTAAGAGAGTATATGAGAGAAAAAATTAGGGCACAACCCTACTTATATAGGAAAGGGCACCTCGCACGAGTGGACCGCGCGAGCGAGCCTCGATCGAACGGATCCTTCCGCAAAGAGAAGCAGAGACTCGTGTTTGTGGTCATAAATAAAAAATTTCTCTAAGTCAAAACTTCGCGCGAACGAGCCACTTTAGCGAGGACCTCGCGGGCGTGAATTCAAGCGCAAATTGAAGCAAAGACTTGTTTCTTTAATTGTTTGAATTTTTTTTTCTAAGTCTAGAAATCACTCTAGCGAGGTTCTCGAGCGAGCGATCCTGGTCGCGAGTTAAAGCAGAACCTGTTCTAAAAAAATTTTAAAAAATTTTGTCTAAGGGGCCGTCTCGCGCGAGCGGGCCGCGCCAACGAGAAGCTGTTTTTCTCATTTTCTATTCTGTTTTCTTGTATAAGGGTTTCAAAAGTTAACAAGTTCATCTTTTGGTATTCAAAAGCTTAGACATTGACCGAAAAACTCCTAAAAGTGAACAAAACTAAAGAAAATTCTAACAAATCTATTGACCGTTAGCTTAAGCCGTCTCGCGCTTAGTCAAAATAGATCAGATCTACCAAATCTATTGACTCTATCTCTCTTTCATCTGTCTCATTAGACCGTTACGGCTTAAGCTATTGACCGTTTACCTTAAAAGGGGTTCCACCATTTGTATCTTGTATTTCCATCGCTCCATGCGGGAATACTTGTGTTATTATAAATGGACTGTCCCAACGGGAACGTAGTTTTCCAAGGAACAGCCTTAATTTTGAGTTAAACAACCAGACGCATTGTCCGATCTCAAAGTTTTTCTTACGATCATTTTGTCATGGAAAGCTTTTGAACGTTCCTTGTAAATTCTCAAATTTTCATAAGTCTCTCATCTTAGTTCCTTTAGTTCTTGTATTTGAAGTTTTCGATGACACCCTGCTGCCCTTATATCTTGGTTAAGCAATTTTACAGCCCAGTAAGATCTATGTTCAAGTTCCACCGGTAGGTGGCACGCTTTTCCAAAGACTAGTTGGTAAGGGGACATTCCTATCAGAGTTTTATACGTTGTTTGGTATGCCCGAAGCGCATCGCTTAGTTGTTACGACCAATCCTTGCGATCTGGACAAACCATTTTTTCCAATATACTCTTCACTTCCTGATTTGAAACTTCTACTTGGCCTTGGGTTTGCAGATGGTACGTGGTTTCTACTTTATGGGTGGCATAATATTTTCAGACGAGCTCCTTAAAGTGATGATTATAGAAATATTTTTCCCCGTCACTTATAATCGCTCGTGGCGTGCCGAAATGACAAAATATGTTATCTTTTATAAATTGAACCATGGCTTTGTGGTCATTCGTTTTTGTCGCAACTGCCTCCACCCACTTAGAAACATAGTCGACCGCGACTAAAATGTATTCGAACCCAAAGGACGACGAAAATGAACTCGTAAAGTCGATGCCCCAAACATCAAATATTTCAATAATAAGGATTGGGGTTAGGGGCATCGCATCGCGACGTGACATGTTATGTGTTTGCTGGCAACGTACGCAGGTTTGACTGAATTCGTGTGCGTCTTTAAACAGGGTTGGCCAATATAACCCGCTTTGGAGGACTTTAGCGGCCGTACGACAGCCTCCAAAGTGACCTCCGCATTCTAGAGAGTGATAAAAGTTTAATATAGAATTGAACTCGCTTTTTAGAACACAACGTCGTATAATTTGATCAGAACAATGTTTAAATAGCAGAGGGTCGTCCCAGTAATAGTGTTTAATTTGAGAAAAGAAATGATCTTTATCTAGACTTGACCAAGTATGAGGGATATATCCCGTGGCTAAGAAATTTACGATGTCACTGCACCACGGATGATTTAAGGTAGATAAGGCAAATAATTATTCATCCAGAAACAAATTTTGGAGAGGTGTAATATCGTTAGATTCAACAAGAATTCGTGATAGGTGGTCTGCTATAACATTTTTAGACCCCTTTTTATCTGGTATTTCGTAATTAAACTCCTGAAGGAGTAAAATCCATCGGATTAATCGAGGTTTTGTTTCTTTCTTATTCAACAAATGACGTAATGCAGTGTGATCGGTATAGACTATAACTTTTGACCCCAATAGATATGAACGAAATTTTTCCAGGGCGAACACGACCGCAATCAATTCCTTTTCCGTAGTCATATAATTCAATTGTGCGTCATTTAAGGTTTTACTTGTATAGTATATCATGTGAGGCACTTTATTTACTTTTTGGTCTAAGACGGCTCCAACAGCATAATCGGAAGCATCACACATTAGTTCAAACGATAATGACCAATCGGGGGATTGGATTACTAGAGCCGTGGACAGTAAAGCTCTCAATGTTTCAAAAGGCTTTAAACATTCATTATCAAAGACAAAGGGAACCTCCTTGGCAAGCAGATTGCACAAGGTTCGTGAAATTTTACTAAAGTTTTTGATAAATCGTTGGTAGAAACTGGCATGCCCTAGAAATGAACAGATTTGATGAATTGACGATGGCAGTGGAAGTTTGTCAATTAACTTAACTTTTGTTTTATCGACCTCTATACCACGCTTGGATACAACGTGACCTAAGACTACTCCCTCCTGAACCATAAAATGGCTCTTCTCCCAACTCAAAACCAAATTAGCTTCCTCGCAATGGGCAAGGACTTTCGTAAGCTTTTGAAGGTATTCATCAAAGGTAGGTCCAAAAATTGAGAAATCATCCATAAATACCTCTAGGAATTTTTCTACCATGTCTGAGAAAATGGCCATCATACAACGCTGAAAGGTGGCCGGTGCATTGCACAAACCAAATGACATACGACGATAAGCAAAAGTACCATAGGGACATGTGAACATTGTCTTTTCTTGGTCATCGGGGTAGATGGGCACCTGGTTGTAACTAGAGTATCCATCTAGGAAACAATAGTAACTCTGACCAGACAGGCGTTCTAGGATTTGATCAATAAATGGGAGAGGTAAATGATCTTTACGAGTCATCGTATTAAGTTTTCTTTACTCAATGCATACCCGCCAACCGGTAGTTTGGCGGGTGGGTATGAGGACTCCTTTCTCGTTTGGTATAACCGTAATACTTGATTTCTTTGGGACAACCTGCGTGGGACTGACCCAATTACTATCAGAGATAGGATAGATAATACCTGCATCTAAAAGTTTTATAACTTCTTTCATAACCACCTCCTTCATGTTAGGATTGAGCCGTCGTTGCATTTCTGTAGATGGGTTGGCATTTTCTTCTAAATTTATTCTATGCATGCAAACTGACGGATCAATTCCTTTTAGATCGGCGACTGTCCACCCTATTGCTTTCTTATGATTACCTAGGATTTGTACCAATTATATTTCCTGAATTATAGTTAAATTTAACGCAATTATAACTGGAAGTGTAGTATTCGATCCCAGAAATGCGTATTTCAGAGAGTCAGGTAACAGTTTAAGTTCAAGTGTCGGGGGACACTCGATGGACGGTACTACTGGTTTATGCACCAGAGGTTGTAAAGCCTCTATTTTAGGTGTCCATGGAAGTACATTAGTCGTATTTACTAATTCCAATAATTTATTCACATCTTCAATATTCGTGTCAATGTTGAAATCATTAAAATTGAAATGAGATAGACATGTTCCAAGGCTTCCTTAGTCAACATGAAAGGCACTGCCTCTTCGACTAATTCGTCAATTAAGCCTATGGCATAACAGTCTGCCTCCTCGTCATCTCTATATGGTTGATTAGACGCACTGAATACATTCAAACGGACAGTCATATTACCAAAAGTTATATCCATTACCACAGTCCTATAATTAATAATAGAGTTTGTCGTGGCTAGGAACGGTCGTCCTAGGATTACTAGGACGTGTTTACTAGCGTCTAGGATTGTTTCTGTGTCTAGGACGATGAAATCAATTGGGTAATAATATCTATCAACTTTTACCAACACGTGTTCTACTACCCCACGTGGAACTTTAATTGACCTATCGGCTAATTATAAAGTAGTCGCTGTTGGTTTTAATTCTCCCAAGCCCAAATGTTTATAGACGGAATAAGGTAGTAGATTCACGCTCGCTCCAAGATCAAGAAGAGCGTGGTGTATATATTTGTCACCGATGTGACACGCGATAGTTGGAATACCCAGATCCTTGTATTTTAGAGTGTTATGTTGCAACATAGAGCTAAACTTTTCTATTAGAAAGACTTTCTTAGATAAATGGTTTCTAGATTTCCTCTTTTGGGTGCATAAGTCTTTTAAGAATTTAGCGTATGGAGGTATTTGCTTAATAGCGTTAAGTAATGGAATGTTAATCTTTACCTCTTTAAACGTCTCTAAAATATCCTCCAGACGTGTTCCCTTCTTTGAGATGTGCGATGGGCTGTCCACGCTTGGAGGAAACGGCATCCTAGGTACATAATTTGATGGATTTGTCGCTTTAGACGTATTAGGTACCGAAGGAACAGGGTCCTTCGTGACTTTATTTGCATTCTCATCATATTCCTTACTAATTTCCTTACCCTTATCTTTTTGAGGTTCATGAGGGGGTATGATTTCCTCAGGACGTTCAGTCGCTCTTGTTGACACCACATTTACTTGGTCACTCGCCGTACTTACCTCATATTGCCCTTTAGGGTTTTGGACCGATTGACTAGGTAACTTCCCCTCAGTACGGCGATTTAAGTTATTAGGAAGTTGTCCCATTTTAGATTCTAACTTCGCTATCGATTGCGTGTGGGAGTTAACAAGTTGAGACTGTGATTGCGACTGGGCCTCTAAATTTTTTAATGAAGCTAACACACTCTCTTCAAAAGTTTTATCCCTAGGAGGATTAGCACGGAAGGGAGGTTGTTGGTATTGATTTTGTTGAGGCTTGTGTGCATTCGGAAAGTTTGTCGACTCAGGTTTTGAATACAGACCTTCGCTATTAGATTTCCATAAGAGGTTCAGGTAAGGTCCCCATATCGAGTCTAGATTATAACCTGTGGGGTTATAAGTGGGTCTTTGGAATTGTTGAACATCATTAATATGTTATTCTACAAATTCTAGAAACTGTGACGCAGACGGACATGCCAACGTAGAATGCGACGAATCTGAGCATAACTGACATACTTCCACAGGAGGAGGTGGGCCTTGCATGTGGCCCATCTTCATAAGTTGGTCTATTTTTCTATTTAATTCTTGGATTTCATATGAATGGTTAGACTCAACTTTAGCCTCTCTTTTTGATTGAGGTGGAAGGTGTCCCTCAGGGCGTACAGACACAACTTGGTGTATAGAATTTTTGCTTAGCGTTTCAAATATCTTCCAAGCGTCGTCGGCACTCTTGTGGAGGAATGTCCCTGCACAAATAGCATCGACAGTGTTACGTACAACGGGAATTAGTCCCTCGTAAAAGACTTACACAAGTTGCCATTTAGGTATCTGATGATGAGGGCAAGAACATGAGAGTTCCTTAAACTGTTCCCACGTATCATAAAGAGTTTCTCCATCTTGCATTGTGAAATTAGTTATAGATTTTCTAATCTGATTTGTTCTAGTGATGGGGAAAAATTTCTGTAGGAAAGCAGTATGCAATTCGTCCCATGTTCTTATTGAGTTTGGCTCCAAGGATTGGAGCCAATACTTTGCTTTGTCTTTAAGTGAAAATGGGAATAGAAGCAATTTCAACTAATCATCTGTTAAGTTTTGAATTTTTAAAGTAGCACAGATACCCTGAAATTCACCTAAATGGTTGTAAGGATCTTCCTTAACGCGACCGTGAAACAACGGAAGGAGTGCAATAGTCGACGATTTGATTTTAAAGTGGGCTGCAGTCACTTCCGATAATTCTATACACGACGGTGGCGTGTAAGCGGTAGGAGTAAAGTAATCCTTTAAGGGTGGTGGTGGAGTTATGTTGAGGTTATCTCCATTATTCTGGCTATTTTGGTTATTCCTATTATGTCCAAAATTAGCCATTGGAATAGGTTCGATCTTTATCGTTTTAGTTTTCCTTAAGCGATTAATAGTACTTCGAATTTCTGACTCAAACAAAGACGACGGTTCAGGTGTAGATTCGTCGTCTAGCATCAATCGAGCTCTAGAAGCTTGTGTTAACGACCAAAGGACTCTAAGGGTGCGTTTAAGTTCAAGATTAAGTGGATTTAATTTAGGTTTACTTGAACGGGTACCAAACTTAAACTAAAGAACTAACTTAAAATTAAGAAAATAAAAGACGCTAATACTTAAGCATGCACATGACTAATATGATGCATGAAATTATCCTTATGCAGCGATTCGCGTCAAAGCCCAGCGCCTCGGGTTTCCTAGCTAATGCAGTGCTCACTCCACACTTACCTAATGCAAGTAATGTGTCTCAGTGCCCTGTCTTACAGTGGTTTGATGCAAAATTTAAGGCGAAGCGGTTTACTTGGTATTTTTAAATTGATTACAATTTATTTATTTATTGAATTTTTTTCAGGTCCGCGTAAGCTCCGTAGATGTGCACAGCTACTCCACTCGAACTTGCTAGATTTGGATGACTTGAAATATGAAAAATACGGATAATTTTAGCGACTTGAAAATAAACTAGAAATAAAGAAAATAAAATCTAAAAGTAATATTTACTAACTAATTAAATTAGGATTCTAAAAATTAACGGCAAAAATATTTCAATCCCCGGCAACGGTGCCAAAAATTGATCTCGTCAGAATCAAGATAAAAAGTATGTTTTACTTTCTTAAAATTTGTAGTGTGGAAGTAAAGGTCGAACCCACAGGGATTGTTTATTTTTATCCTTTAATTAATAAAACCTAAATCTATTTAGTTATTGAAAAACGGAAGTTTTGAATGGTTATGAATTTAACTACTACTATTAATTAAAATATGAAATTAAACTATGAATTTATGGAAATAAAATATGACATTGAATCTAAGTAAACTATTGCAAAATTTAAGTTTGTTTAAAATATGCGTGGATGAGATCTAGGATTGCAAATCCACCACTAACTACGCATCGGGGGTCTAGACTTTCTATTTTAAGTTCTATGTTTTGATAGTCACAGTCTATTGTAGCTACAAGCCCAATAGTATCAACAAGAGGATATCGCTAGTTTAATCTAAGCATAATTCATCTTCGGTTTACATGAATTATCTACCTATAACTAGGGTGTAGCATAACCCATCTTTCCTATGCATGAAGTATAAAAGGTGTAAACATCACAATCACATAAGCACTATTGTATGTAAATACTCCTATCAATCACAGAAATCAAGGACTATTGAGTTCAATAAGTATAAGAAAAAATCTAAGACAAAAATAGATCCAAAATACTCTTGATTATTATCATTAAAACTGATTATATATAAATAATCCACCAACATACAATTACTATCCAATACATAAAATCCTAAAATAAGAAAGCATAGAATTCCCCCTTTACATAGCTAGGTTTTTATTGAAACCCTAGAATAGGAGTTTAGTTGAGCATGATTGATGAAAGCATGAAGGTTGAGTTGATTGTGGCCATTAAGGACCTTCAAGCTAGATCTTCTCCTCCTTTTGCCTTCAAAGTGATGTATGAATGAATGTGTGTACCCCTCAATTGATTTAGAATGAGATATATATATAGTTGTAGAGAGATTAGGAAGGTGTTTGTAAACCTAATCTGACTGAAACTGCTATAATTTGCTTTCTGGACGTCATCAGGCAATTTCCTCCACACAGGGGTCTTCATCACTTCAAAATACGCATTTTATGTTTTTCTGTACGGATCGCACGAGCGGGCCGTGCAAGCGCGTAAATGGGAGGTCGCACGAGCGGGCCGCGCGAGCGATGTGCTGGATTCTCGCGCGAGCAGGCTGCTCGGACGAAGTGTCTTTTTCTGCTTCTTTCTTCCTACTTTTTCACCCCATTTAGCTTGAATTCATTGCTTTTTTCTAAAACCTGACAGAAAATAGAAAATAAAGTAAAATTATACAAAAATAGGATAAAAACGGCTAACAAATGTGAATTAAGGCGTATAATTAGGATTTGTTCTCTCCCGATCAATACCTTTCCTAGCCTTTGGTGAGTTTGTGATCCCAATCGATTTCCATATTCCCAATCGATTGCCAATTTTTGATACCCAATCGATTGCCATCCTACTGACTTGAATTCATGACATGTCCCCATCTTAATCGATTGCCCTTGTATCTAATCAATTTTCATAGAATATCTAATAACAATCGATTGCCACCTGATCCCAATCGATTGGCAGTAGGCGGAACTTGGTTACCATGTTTAGTTTGTATGGTTGATGATATTTCCCCACCCCTATATATACTCTTCCTCATATGCATATATATGTTTTGTTGTGTGCATGTTTATGAAAGAAAGAGAGGTATACTCTTATATATACACATATATATACATACATCTATATATATACACACACACACTCTCTCGGGTTGGAGAAAGAAGAAGAAGAAGAAGAAGAAGAAGAAGAAGAAGAAGAAGAGGAGAATAGAGATAGAAAAAGAGAGAGAGAGAGAGAGAGAGAGAGTAGACACTAGAGACTAGAGAAGAGAGAGAAAAGAAGAAAGGAAGAGAGAGGATCACCATAGCCGCCGCCGTCGAGCTCGGGACGCTGTCACTGGAATGCCGGGACAAGGTAAGTTTATTAACTCACTCAAGAAGGATGTCTTGGGTTGATTCTGTATGTCTAATAATGTGCATAAGAAGAGAAAGGATTCCCCACATTTTTATAATAAAACTAGTCAGTTTTGGAGAAGAAGACATGGCCCAATCGATTGCCATTGGATGCCAATCGATTGGATAATTTCCCAAGCGATTGCTATAGTTCCCAATCGATTACTATGCCAATCAATTGCCATTTGTACAATCGTTTGCCTTTCTAATCCAATAAATTGCCTTATTTAGCCAATCGATTGTGTAAAAGCAGAATGTCGTTTATATATTGTTATATGCTATGAGTTAATTATGATATGCCTGAGTTGTTATTAGTTATACAAATGCTAATACAGTTATGTCATGCGTGATACCATCATATTTGATGTGTGATTAATCAACACGATGTTACGTTAGCTGTTAACTGTTGACATGAGATAAACTGTTTAACTGCCATAGAAAAAATGGCACATGACGATAGTTACGGCAGTCATGGGTTGCCATACGGCAGTCTCTGGAGTGCCGTACGACATTCTCTGAATGCCGCAAATTTTACCAAATGCCGCGAAAAATTGAAAATTCACAAAAAGACGGCAGTCTGTGGAGTCCTCTGCGGCATTTATGAAGTGCCATTTCGGCATTCAGCGAATGCCACACCGACAATTGGTAAGTGCCGCTTCCATCTCTATTGAGTGCCGCATTTTTGTGACTGCCAGCTTTGATATAGTACGTTTGTACCCTTAAAAGGACATCCGAATTAGGGTTTCTTGTTGGGAAATTACTGGAATACCCTCTCAAGATTTGCCTATATAAGAGAGGTGAATATCTCATTACAAGGGATCTTCTCTTTTACTTGAAATTAGAGAATGTTAGGATCCCAATATTGTTTCTCCTTCAAAAACTTTCTAAATTAAGAGAGAAGTAGAATTAGAAGAAGGAGCTAGAAGAAGAGCTTGATCATCATTTGGAAAGTCCCAAAGCAACAAAAAAGTTGCGGATAATTAGATGTAAACTCTAGAATAATTAGTTTATTTAGTAGTTCAATCACAATATTTAGATTCGTTTAGGCTCTTTACACATTTTCAAAAACTCTCTTCCCACCTCATTTCATCACACATCACCAATATTGTGATTGAACTTTCATTTCATGAGTTTGGATCAAAATAGCTTAGGTTTTAAAGCTTAAATAAATCTTGAAGTAGAACTTTGGTCTCCTTCCTTTTGATTATGTTTAGTTTTTAAGATTCATAAGACTTTCAATGTTTTACTTGAATCTTTTAAAAACCCCTAGTACTCTTATAAACTTATGATTTATGAGGGGATTAAGGTCAATACTAGTGTATTAAGTTAATGAGTTTGAACTTTTACCATAGTTTGAATTCATTACTTTGGGGTTTTATGAAGTCTCCTCATACTTCATTAAAATTCACAAGTTTAAGTGTCCTTAGCCTCCAATGACCATCAAATGGTAGGAGGAATAATTTGAGCCTAAACTTATACCCATGGTTTAGATTCACTGTGTTGAGGTTTTATGAAGTCTTTTCATACTTCATTAAAATTCACAAGTTTAAGTGTCCTTAGTCTCCAATGACCATCAAATGGTAGGAGAAGTGATTTGGTTTAAGCCCAACTTTATGGTTTAATAGTTGGGGTTGACAAGCAAAGTTGAACTTGACGAATGGTGCAGTGAATTCAATGACCACCTTTGATCAAGGATTTTTAGCTAAACTTCGAACCGTTGAAACTGAATGAAACCAATGGGAAGGTGTCTGATGTTGTCAATATCAAGATATAAATAAGTGTTCTTTACTTTTCAAAAGATTTGTAGTGTGAAAGCAAAGGTCGAACCCACAGGGATTGGTTAACTATAGCGACTTAATTTTAAAACCTAACTTTAGTTAATTATGAAAACGGATTTTGATTTGATTTGAATTAAACTAATAACAATAAAAATAAATCTAAACTATGAAAGCAATTAAAAGTGTTTTTGTAAATATGTAAAGGGAACATAGGATTGCAACTCCACCACTAGCTTCATAATAGGAATATTTATGCATTCAATTAGCTTACTAAGTTGGATGATTATGGGGAATTGTGGCTACAAGCCCAATTCCTCCGTCAAGAAAATAATCATGGTTCAAGCACCAACATATTCCATCTTCGGTTAGCACGAATTATCCCACACTAAACTAGGGTTGTGACATAACTCGTCTAATCTAGGCATGGATTATTCGGATACTTGATAGCACAAATCAATAAAGCATCATCACATGTAAATAATCTAAACAAGCACACCGAGCATAGATCATTGAGCACATCACAGTCAAAATAGATCTAAGACAAGAATAAACTTTGAAAGCAATGATTTAATCAAGAGAAGTACGATTTATTTATAAAAATCCTCGGAACATGTGACTGTCATCCATACATAATAAAACTAAAATAAAAACATAAAATACTCCCTATTACTCGACTAGGGCTTCATTGAAACCCTAGATCTAGGTCTAAGCTGCCATGGAAGTGGAGATCGGCAAGTAGTTGATGGAGGAGGCCATGGAGATCCTTGGTCTTCTTCTTCTTCTCCTTGCTTTTCCCTCTTCAAGGGCTGGAATTTCAGTCTATATGGCTATATGTGTATGTATGTATGGGTGTGTAACCCTTCAATTGAAGTAAAATAGAGTATATATAGAGTTTACAACAAGCTTTGGAAGCTTTCCTAACCCGAAACGAACTGAAACTGATATATTTTACAGTATGGACGTCATTCAGCAGTTTCATTTGCACAGGAGTCTTCAGTATACTGAAATACGTATTTTTGCTTTTTGTACGGATCGCGCGCACAGGCCGCACGAGTGCGTCATTTGGCAAGTCGCGCGCGCGAGTCGCGCGAGCGAATTATGGATTCTCGCGCGAGCGGGTCGCGCGCGCGATGTGTCTTTTTCTGCTTCTTTCTTTGTGCTTTTTCATCCTGTTTAGCCTGGTTTAGTTGATTTCTTCCAAATCCTGTCAGAAACTCGAAAACGAAGTAAAAATACACAAAAACATGATAAAAAGTACTAACAAATGTGAATTAAGGCGTATAATTAGGATTAGTTCTCTCCCGATCAGTGTCTATAACTTAAAGTTCTACCTCTACAATTTTTGTTTTAACAAGATTTCATGGTTAAAATGGTTTGGCCATGAGTTTTTGGAAATAACAACAATCTGTCCCGAATTTCAGAACAGCAACACCCTTTTGAAATGAGTAAATCAGAACCCCAATCAAGTATTAATGCCCCCAAATGATTTTTTCTGTGAACTTTAATGTGTTACTAAGACCCCCTATTAAGATTAGAGTCTTTTAGAGTTTTTTTACTATTTTTAGAAAATCGTACAAGAACTCTGGACAGGGAGTTATGGAGTTCTGAGTGATGTCTAGTGTTGGTTTAATTCCCAGAGATCTATCCGTTGGAACTTTGGTTTTCTTTTTGGATTAAAAACTAGACTTACAGAAGCAACTGGGGTCTAAAAATCATCAAGATCAAACCATGGGAACTATGCCTTTTATTTCTTTGAAGTTCTGATCTGCTGTTAGAAATTTTCAGAAACCCGTCACAATTTTAATCAATCTTGTAAATAATGGCTTAAAAGATATTTTCATGACCGAGGGTTTATACCATGCTTTAAAAATGATTGATTAAGCTTAAAACCAGAGGATAAATGATCTAAATCAATGAATAGTTCATACTTTTATATTGTTCATATTCATGTATCCATGTGCATTCATCCATATAGATTGATACTTGTAAATAGAATTCACCTTGTGTTAGGACTTGTTACGTAGGATTTAATGATATGTTTTATTTAAAGTATGTGAACTAACCCTATGTTTTGTAGCGCTATCGGTACAATTTCTCAAAATCTCCTCTAGTTTGTGTTAATTTCTTGATTTTATTGATTTTCGATTGCATGCACGACACCTTAGACTAGGTCTTGCCTTATGTGTTTAAATGCGATTAGAGACTTCTTTTCTAGGTTTTTTATTTGTTCGCATGCATTACACGTTTCTATTCCGTGGCTGGATCCCGGGTAAGTTCTCTAGTTCCTTATTTGCATATCATATTGCTTGCTAATTAAACTATTTGACTTATGAATGATATTTTGCCGTTAGCAATTTTACACCCTTTTGACACGCTTTTTGTAAAGTATATATATATATATTAGTTGAGGGCATGCTTAGATTAATGATTCGATTGAAAATGATGTTGAGTAGAGGCCTATCGCGAGATAGGATTAAAGGGGGTGTTTTAGTCCACCGGGCTCCTTCCCCTTTCATTCCATAATCCCAGGACCCAGTTTATCTTTGGTTTCGCAAAAGATCAATTTGTTTTTAAAATGGTTTCTTAATTTTCCATTGAAAAATTAAGTGGCGACTATTTGTATTTTGAAATTGGAAAATAAATTATTTTAACACTAAAAGTGGGCCCAAATGTCGGTATCCACAATCTGACGACTCTACTGGGGATCGAACCCAGAATATCTAGTTTCACAGACCAGAATGCCCGATTTTGTGTTCACTCGAGGATTAGACTCGAAAGCATCTTGTTAATCGAATTAATTAATTTTTGTGTGCCCGTTGCATTGCACTTGCATGTCTAGCAAGTCGATTGCACGGAACTATGACCTTGGAGGCTCGGGGCGACCCGATCGGTCAAGCCATCATGGGACTGTGCGATTACCCTTGATCTCGTACCATGTGTTGTTATATGAAGCATCATATCGGGTGTGTGTCAAGGGTCCCTTATTTGACCAAAACCCAGCCTTTGCATAGTAGCTTCTATAGAACCTTTCCAATCATAGGAAATTAATTCTTGATTAGGATTATGTGCTAGGGAATTTCGTATGCTTGAAAGGGATTACTTGAGATGATGACGATGCTTACTTGATAAAAGATGTGTAGCATCTTGTAGACACCCCATTTTGTCGACTATCAGATTTAGGAGACCCATAGCTTGGTGGTTTACAATGATCGAAAAAGACTCAAAAGGACTCCTGGAAGTTAGCTATATTTCTCAAAATGCTCAGAATGACCAAAATGCCCCTGAAAGCCCGAAAATTCCCAGATTTGGTCCAAAAGTTCTGAAAACATGCTATGTTGTAAGAAAAATAAAAAAAAATGAGTTTTTAAGTAAAATCAGATGAAATTGTCAGCTCCCAAAGACCCCTGAAAGTCCCGGAAGTTCCCAGAAAGTCCCCGTTGACCGGTTTGACCACGGTTTGACCAGGTTTGACCAAGGTTTGACCGAGTTTGACTGAAAACGTCCAAATTTTCCGGAATCATTCTAGATCATGTGGAAAGTATTAAAATGAGTTTGAAAAGAAAATCGAACGAAAACGTCAGCTCCTGGGAGCTCCCAGAGGTTTTCAGAACTTCCCGAGAATCCCAGGTTTGACCAGTTTGACCAAAATTTGACTTTAGAACCAGAGAGCCATAACAATTTTCATATATTTTTCATGAATACTAGAGGTCAATAGCTTTCCAACGGTATTGTGAATTTCCGAAGGCGAAAAAAATGATCAAATCGGCTTTTATCGCAAATACCGTAAAACTTTTCAAAGTGACCTATCCCCGAATTATTTTGTTATGTAAAATAGACTCCGTTACCTTTCCAACGTTGTATCACAACCTCAATTTGGAGTTTGTATGCATTTTCTGTGAATTTCGGACGAAATAGGGCCTTTTCGCGAATACTAGAACCTCTGGGGGCCTAAATACAATTATCTGGATGTAGGAGGAGCAGTGCCGCCACGGCACTGGCCCACTGCCGCCGTGGCACAGGCCCAGTGCCGCCGTGGCACTCTCCTCCAGAACAGTATGTTTTTGTAATTTCTTTTGGGGGGTCCAATTTGATTAATTAAAAACCAAAACGATGTAGTTTTATATTTTCAGTTGTTTTGGACCAATGAGAGTACTTCTAAAACCTCAAAACCACCTCAAATTAGCCTATATAAATCCCCCATTGCTCTTCATTTGGGGGGGGGGGGGGGCAAGTGCAAAGCTTGACAAAGTTGTAGAGAGAAAGAGAGATAGAGATAGATTTAGAAGTGAGAAAGGAGCTTCCTCCTACTATTTTTCTATAGAAAGTGAGTTTCAATCTTGTTTTCCTCCACCATTCTTCAATATACTTCATCATCAATACACCCAATCACAATTTCTCTAAGCATTTTTGAGTTAGGAAGCTACTTCCATGTCCAAATGTCTATATCTATGAGTGAAACACCAAGCTACAAGTCCAATATCACATTGACTATCATCTATTGATTTGTTCATTTGCTTGCTTATATACAATGTTCATCTCTTCTTACCTCATTTCTTTTTTATTTTCTTTATTTACTTATTAGTTCATCATCATCTAGATGATAACATGAAGTTTGAGGTGAGTGAATCCTTATGGATAGTAGCTCTTGACCTCAAAAACATGTTTGATAGATGATGATTATAACTTCAAGGTATCCTTGAGGTTATGTTCAAATAAAAATGAATCTCTCCAATAATATTGGGGGTTCTTGATGATTACTTTGATGTTGACATTCTAAGAGGTTATAATCT
This sequence comes from Hydrangea macrophylla, assembly GCA_033977485.1. Classification (NCBI taxonomy): domain Eukaryota; kingdom Viridiplantae; phylum Streptophyta; class Magnoliopsida; order Cornales; family Hydrangeaceae; genus Hydrangea; species Hydrangea macrophylla. The sequence continues at coordinate 75,550,335 of CM066984.1, read as the reverse complement.
CTATTTGATGTTGAAAATATACTTTCAAAACCTCTATTTCAAAACCTCTATTTCAAAACCCCTCTCAATCCCTCTTATTTTGATTTCAAGAAAGAAAACTCAAGTTTTTCCCAAAATCTTCAAAGCAGTGAGTCAAAACAGTGAGTGATATGAGTTCAAAGATTTCTCTAGAACTCAATACTCAATGTATGGATGCAAGACCACTTGTAAAATCTTCCTAACTCATTAGGGAACACCCATGATTTTTGGTTTGACTTGGAAATACTTGACAATGGTCCATTTGGACCCAAACATTCTCTCCAGATATTCTGTTTTTGCTGTCACAGCAGCTTGGTCTACTTTCAACTTGTTTTACAGAAAACCTTTCCAAACAGAGTGGTCCTAACTTATTTTTCCCTTGAACTTCAATGTCTTAGGGAACGTTTTGTATAACATTGGCCTCTAGATCATTTGTTTTCATTTTCTAAGATTTTTTGACATTTCAGTCGACAGTACAAACTCTATTTCTGGGTAACCTCCATTGTTCATATGATTTCTCTCAATCTGTAATAGTTATAAAATATTGGCTTTTTGGGTTTTGTTCTAGACACAATAAGGAAGAGTTCCATAAAAAATAATGCATTGAAAACATTCCTAACCCCTCTTTTCAATTTCCAAAAGATCATGCTACTGCTCTGTCCACTATTCACAGCAAGCACATTTTTACTTTCCCCCTTTGATTTGATGCTTACATGCACTCCAAATTAGTTCATGTCTTAGGAAGTAGTTCATACTACATTTGTACATATCTCATGATGATTTCATTCATACATTCATTCATTCTCTAGACTTTTAAGTCACTTTAGAAAGTCCATGTACACAAACACACTACAACCTTTGCACATTTTAGGATCATACATTGCATTCATGCAAGATTTGGGGCTTTTGCGAGTCCTAATCTAAGAAGATTATAAGGAATGATCATGATCACACATTCATTCTTCCCCTCGATCTAATCCTTCTTTCTCATCCGTCCCGGGGATTGAGAGATCTTCTTTTCTCAAAGATTAACATGCATCATACTAGCTTGCTAAGCATATTTTGATTTCTTTGATTATTTTGTTTCAAGAACAATTCATGTCCCCTTTAGACTAGGGAAACTTTATTACTTGATACATGATTAGACGATTTTTCCTAGGTTTATTTGTGTGATTTTTCACTTTACATTGTATGATATTTGACTTAGATCTTATGAATGCTATCTTATCTTTTGATTTTCCATTTCAAAATTTCTTATGTGATGTAATATACTATCACAGTATTAATTGTCAAACCATACATAGTATAAGATGATTATTTGGATGCTAATTGAGGCCTATCGAAAGACGGGGCGAGTTGAGGGTGTGTTTTAGTCGCGACAAAGGCTCCTTCATCTCTCGTACCAAAACCCCGAGCCAAGTTCTTTGGTTATGAAGGGCCGGTGCCCTTTATCCATTTGGGTGAGTCAAAATTAGGTTTCTTGGTTCCTTAAAGACCAAGTGGCGACTCTGTATCTATTTTCAACAGACCATTTTCTTTCTTTGATCCAAATCAAATTTCAAACAAAAACAAGCAAGTGGATGAGCGATCCCGCGTGTCCACACATCTTAATCACTTATGAACAATTCCTCTTCATGTCCCGTGACATTTGAGGACATGCCAAATTTCGATTATAAGCTTACGCCTCTTATATCATGTTTAGTTAAGCATCATTGACCTTATATGCATCCAAATTCATGAAGCGTACAATAATAATCTGATCATGTGATCCTCCTACCCAAAGAATTTTAAATCCATCTTTGAAAACAAATGGACTTTTGCCATCTTTATTTCAAAGTTTTCAATCACTCTTTCAAAAATCTTTGGAGTTCACCTTTTTTTTTTAAAAAAAGCTCCAAACTAATCTTTGTTAAAATATATTTTTGCATGATCATTTTCAAAAGGAAATTCCAAAGATCTTGAGGATTGTTTTTGAGAAATCTCATCGTCTAAAGAAATGCTTTTCAAATGAATTTCAATGTAAAATTTCAGTCCAATCATCATGAGGAATGTATAACATCCTCGTTCTCAGAAGAATTCACGAGAATTATTTTCAAAAGATTTTATCATCCAAGATATACTTCCCAAAGGAATAATCCAACCTTCGAAAGGGTAACGAGGATCACATTGAAAAGAGGAATTGGTGAACTTGACATGGGTGAAGATTTTATATGCCTATGTGTCTATTTGCTAAGATTAGAATTTTCCTTTTTTTGCATATAGAGTAGGCACACACGCACACATGCATTGCATCCGTGTGACATATGAACCATTCCATCTCACCAAAAGTCTTTCCAAAATAAGAGATTTTGATAAAAATAAAGATAAAGAAAAAAGAAAGATTTTTTTTAAAAACGTTTCCTTTTGAAGGGTAAAAATAGCATCCAGTTCGGGCAAGATTTGGTTTAGAGGACCCATTGCAAGGTTAGTAAGAAGAGGAAAAGACAGTGAAATGACGGATGAAAGGAACGATGGGGAGGTAGCAGAGTTTAGGACACTGGTAGAACAACAAGCAGAATAGATGAGGCGACAAGTTGAGAATATGAATCAAATGATGGTCATGATAGAAGCAATAGCATGCCCACCACTTATTATGAATCCACCAAACAATGACCCTCCGGTTAGGGAAGAAGTTTGGTATGATGAACCAGAGATGCCAAGGGCCGAGGCCCCCAGAGCAAAAAGGGAAAGGTTGGAAAGAGAGAAGGAAAGGATAATGACAGAAAAGATAGAGAAGCTGGAAAGGGTAATGCGCAAGGCTCAGGGGGTCGATACTTACCTGATGGAGCTGGAAGGTCTATACGATGGAATCCGTGAAACACTACCTGCCGATTTTAAAATGCTAGTTTTTGATAAATTTGATGGAACAGAAAATCCTCGCAGCCATGTGAGAATGTGTACCGGAGCTTTCCAACCCAGTGGGCTGAGCACTGCTATGTTGGCTGTCTTATTTCAGCAGACTTTAACTGGAGCTACTTTATCCTGGTACCTCACTCTCGAACCAAGAAAACCCGGGTCTGGGAAGAAGTGATCAAAGCATTTGTGACACAGTATGAGTACAACCAAGACTTGGATATCACAGTCCGGGATTTGGAGACCACTAGGCAGGGAAATAAGGAATCATTTGCTGAGTATCTGAGTAGGTGGAGGGAAAAATAGCCAAAATGGTACAGAGTCCGTCAGAGAAAGACTAGATTCGAATGTTGATGAAGAACCTTCAACCTGTCTATCAAGAGAAGATGAGATTCCAGTCGATCAACACCTTCACTGAGGTTTTTGATGTAGGAATGAGGATAGAGGATACGATCCAAGAAGGGGTAATCAAGAACGAAGAACAGCCGAATCGATATAGAAGGCTGAGCTATGGATCAAATGGAGGACATTCGGGGGTCAATCTGGCCCCACTGATGTCAACGCACTAAATGGACTAGAGAGGAAATTTGACATAACACCAAGGAGAAGAGAGGACAAATAGCCAAGTAAGTTTTTAGATATGGGGGTTTCATTGTCAACCGCCCTCGATAGGCTAACGACAAAGGGCCATCTTCGCCTGTTGAAGCCTCGACCTCTACTAAGTCCACTTCCGCCAATGTTCTGGGATAATTTTTATTGCAAGTTTCACCAACAGAAGGGTCATTCTACGGATCGGTGCCCAAGGTTAAGGCACAAAATCTAGGACCTTATTGATAACAAGGTGATATCTAAACCGCCTGTCTGGGATCCCAATGTTACCAAGAACCCGTTACCAAATCATCATGCCATACCACCACCGTAGGGTCTCTATTTCCTAGGGGTAGAAGGAGTGACGTTTGATCCATCTAAGCTGATCACAAGATTGGGGAACCGAGGAAGTATTATCAATTGCCAGGAAACTTGGAGATCTATATGATTGAAAATCAGTACGGGGCATGGAAAGAGGAAACAATAGAGTAGTTAGATTGGTGGGTATAAGCCGATAGTCAAGACGTGGATCAGGTAGAAGACGATCTGTGGTATGAGACTGACAAAGAGATAGAGATGGGAAAAGAAGGTTCAAAAGCTACTCCGAAAATCGACAATCTCTGGTCAAAAGAAGAAGTCAGCCATCTAACCCAATCAGGGAGACATTTCAAGCCTCATGAGCTGGAGGAGGATCACTTGGGGAGAGAATTGGATAAAGGAAAAGGAAAAACGAATGAAGAAGAGAAAGAAGATAGGGTTTTGAAACAAATGAAGAAAACTCAGGCTAATATCACCATCTGGGGATTGTTGATTGCTTCCAAACGCCACTGGCGGGTAGTTCTGGATGCCTTGAACCAATCCGATGTTTCTATCGACACAACACTAGAAGATCTCGAAGGGATGAATAGTAGGATTCTGACTCTTGCTATGACCTTCTCATTAGATGACCTACCTCAGGGAGGGCCTGTTCATAATAAACCACTATATGTCATACACCCAGAGTCCATATGGCCCAAATGAGGCATCTTTTAATTTCCATATCTGTTGTACTCGCTCCAAAGAAAATCAATGAAAGTATGACTAATTTTGCCTACTCGAATAGACTTAATGAATGTGATAAATGTGATGAATGCGATGATCATGAAATACCAAATGAATTTAAAAAATTAATCGCAAGAGAAAAAGAATCTGCATGTAAAATCATTGAGAACACTCTAACGATTAACCTAGGAAGTGAAGATAATCCTCAAAATGTTTTTATTGGCTCTTCACTTAGAAAAGAAGAAAGCAAAGAATTAATCAATCTATTAAATAAATTCAAAGATGTTTTTGCATGGTCTTATAATGATATGCCAAGTATCGATCCAGAAATAGTCCAACACCATATCCCCCTCTTTCCTAATTCAAAACATGTAAAACAAAAATTGAGGCGAATGAGGCCTGAATTGGCACTCAAAGTCAAAGAGGAAGTTGAAAAGCAATTAAGAGCTATATTCTTGATGGTCACCGAGTACCCGGAGTGGATCACCAATATAGTGCCTGTCCTGAAAAAGGATGGTCGTGTTAGGGTCTGTATCGACTTCCGGAATCTTAACAAAGCTAGCCCTAAGGACGATTTCCCTTTACCTCACATTGATGTGTTAGTGGACAATACAGCAGGACATGAACTCCTATCTTTTATGGATGGGTTCTTAGGGTATAACCAGATTCTAATGGCGCCCGAGGATAGGGAGAAAACCACTTTCATCACACCGTGGGGCATATACTGCTATAGGGTGATGCCATTTAGGCTCAAAAATGCGGGTGCAACTTACCAGCGGGCCACTACAACGTTCTTGCACGATATGATTCATAAGGAGGTAGAAGTGTATGTGGATGATATGATTGTGAAATCTAAAGAGAGCAAAAGACACTTGGATGCATTGAGAAAGTTCTTCGGAAGGTTAAGAGAATTTAGAATGAGGTTGAACGCTCAGAAGAGCACCTTCGGGGTCACTACCGAAAAATTGTTGGGGTTTCTCATCACTTAGAGAGGGATAGAGGTGGACCTGACCAAAGTAAAGGCCATAATTGAAATATAGCCACCCAAGAATGAGAAGGAATTAAGAGGATTTCTAGGTAGAATACAGTTCATAAACCGTTTCATCTCAAAACTCACCCTAACCTTTGACCCTTTGTTTAAGCTGCTTAGAAAAGGGGAAAAATTCAAATGGGATAGCCTATGCCAACAAGCCTTCGATAAAATCAAGGTCTATCTCCAAAACTCACCTGTCCTATCGCCACCCTTGCTCGGAAAACCTTTGTTGTTATACCTTTTTGTGTCCAAAGATTCGATGGGGTGTATGTTGGCCCAAGAAGAAGAAGGGGGCATGGGGAAAAAGCCATCTATTACTTGAACAAACGGATGACTGGATACGAGATGAAATACTCACCCTTAGAGAAAGCCAGTTGGGCCTTAGTTTGGTGCATCCGCCGTCTCAGACACTACATGTTGGCCTTTCCCATAATCCTAATATCCCAAATGGACCCACTCAAATATCTCTTTGAAAAGCCCGTCTGAACCAGTAGGATTTCCCGGTGGACCATGATGCTAGCCGAATTTGATATCAAATATATCACTGCGAAGTTTGTAAAAGGAAGATTTGTCGCTGAGTTTTTAGCCGATCTCGCCATCGAATCCGAGGATAAGGGAGAATTTAAGTTTTTTGGTGAGGGAGTAATGGAGGTGAAGGAGGACTTATGAAAAATGTACTTTGATGGAGCAGCCAACCAACTAGGCTACGGGGTTGGAATCATTCTTATAGCACCTGATGGGATCCCCACCCCATTATCCGTCAAACTCAAGTGTGACTCAACCAATAACACGGCGGAGTACGAAGCATGCATAATAGAAATGGAAGCGGCATTGGCTTTGAAAGTCGAGAGAATCGATGTTTTCAGAGATTTCAACTTAATCATATCCCAAGTACGAGGAGAGTGGAGGGTGAAGCATGAAAAATTGAGACCTTACCATGAATACATGGAAAACCTGAAGGTACAATTCAAGAAAATTTCATTCTACTACCTTCCCCGTGAGGAGAACCAACTAGCCAAGCTGATTCCTTAGCAACCCTAGCCTCAATGATCCAAATCCCCTTGAGAACTACCATCATCCCGCTATCCATAGAAGTAAGAAACCAACCTTCGTTTGAAATGATCACAGCCATAGAAGAGGAGAGTGAGCTGCCTTAGTATGAGGATGTATGGAACTTCATTAAAAAGGGAGAATACCCTGAAAGAGTCTAAAAGAGACAGAAAAGCAATTCGAAGATTCTCCGCTCAGTTCATGATCTATGCAGATAAATTGTGGAAGAAGTCGTACACTGGGTATAATTTGAAGTGCCTATACGGGAGAGAAACTAAAAGAATGATGGAGGAAATACATGAAGGAGTGTGCAGGCCCCACATGAATGGGCACATGCTGCAAAGAAGATAATCCGACAGGGGTATTACTAGACGACCTTGGACAAAGACTGCAGTGAATATGTTCAGAGGTGCATAAGTGCTAAATCTATGCGAATCTGATGCATACCCCGCCATCTCATCTCTATAGCATGACTACGTCTTGGTCGTTTTTCGTTTGGGGTATTTATATTATTGGGGAGATAGTTCCGAAGGCCTCCAATGAACACCAATACATAATTGTAGCCATCGACTACTTCACTAAATGGGTGGAAGCTCCATCATATACGACTTTAAAAGCTAAGGATCTGGTGAGCTTCATAGAAAAGAACATAATTTACAGATACGGGGCCCCAAATAAGCTCATTTCTGATCATGGCAGTCATTTCCAAGGGGAATTCATCTCACTCTTAGAAAAGTGCAAAATCACCCGTCACTAATCATCTCCATATAGACCGCAAACGAATGGGGCGGTAGAGGCAGCAAATAAGAATGTCAAAGCAATCTTGGAGAAAATGACGGACACATATAAAGATTGGCATGAGAAGCTTCCATTTGCACTATGGGGGTATCGAACCTCTATGAGAACTTCCACATGAGCCACGCCTTATTCTTTGGTTTACGGAATGGAATCAGTCCTTCCGATCGAGGTAGAGACACCCTCCCTAAGGGTTTTGTCCGAATGTGAAATAACTGAGTTAGAGTGGACGCGGGGGAGGTATGAGGAATTGATGTTGTTCGATGAGAAAAGGTTGGCTGCAATAAACCATACTCGGGGATATCAGAAGAGGATAGCTCGAGCTTTCAATAAAAAGGTCCGCCCAAGGAAGATTGCTGAGGGCGACCTGGTCCTCAAAGAACTGAAAGTGCCTGTTTGTGATCCCAGAGGAAAATTCAAACCCAACTGGGTCGGGCCATACATCATTAAGACTCTCCTCTCTGGAGGAGCGGCCTATCTTATGGACCTAGACGAGGTTGAATTTAAACAACCAATTAACCTCGATCGCCTCAAAAAGTATTTTGCTTGAAACCCCTTCTTTCAAAACCTCCTACATAGATGAACTACGCTTGACCTAATTTCGGCTAGTGGGTACGTAGGCAACCTGCTCGGTTTGGTTAATAATTGCCTGAATGGTATTTTCCGTCAAGCCTTAAACTGAACTACTGCAGACCTGAGACCCATTCGGGGATAAGTAGGCGGGCTCTCAAAAGCCTTCGGTCCACAAAGACCTAAAAATAAAAACCATGTGCTAAACTAGGGGCAAACTTACGTTTGCCTGGAACCACTTCGAAGCCCCAAAACTAGGGGCAAACTTTGTTTGCTATCCGAAGAACCCAGTTATTTTAAACCCGTTTCTGGATCTCCTGGCTATTAAAAATAAGTTCTATAAAAGAACAAACGAAAATTCATGCTATAGAATGATTGAAACTTTAGGCAAGACTCAAAGCAAAGTAAAGAGCCAAGAAAAGACATTAAAAGGAAAATTTTCATAACTCAAAAGAATAATCAGAAGAATGAACACTTTGATTAAACATGTTTGGACATTTCCTAAAAATGAAAGCATTCTTTGAGAAGAAAAATAGCATAAGAAAATCACATCAAAAGCATAAAAAGGGTAGGCAGGACTCGTCAGAAATTTTGTAAGATAAAGCTTTGTCCTCGTGTTTTACTTTCATCCACATATGTCTACAAAGTCTGTCTCTAGATCAGAGTTTGGATATGAAGAAGGTGCTCAGTAGTAGGCACGATCGAAGCAGGGACCCTCCAAAAAGGAGCTGACACTCTGTCATACCAAGCCTCAATGAAAGCCTTCACAATGGAAGGGCGCATGATCGAACCCCTCGTGAAATCAGCAGTAATAGCCTCAGTAATATCCTGGAGAAGCCCGTACTGACGAACCACCCGGCCAGGAATATAGAAAGTGGTAGCATGCCAGCCAGGAAGCCAGATACCAGATCGCCCGGGAAGCCGTACGGCGACAGAAAGGTAAGACCACTACGCGCAGATCCAACAGATATCACCGGCAAAAAGGCCTCGGAGCCAACCAAGGCAAGCATCGGCAGAATGGAATAGGCAGTGAACCTCCATATGGTCGTAGGGAAGTGACCCACGAAGGTGTGAAGGGTGGATAAAGAGATCCAAGCGCTCCATGAGATAAATCTGTAAAATAAAAGACACCCCGGCGGATAACATAGCCCCGGTAGTATGGGCATGATCCAGTCCTATCAAAGTCTCACCAAGAACCAGCATGTCGGAAGATGACTGAAAGAGGAAATAAAAAAGCATAGCAATCGATAAAGCGCTGCACCGTGTAACTTTATACCCGCCGACATAAGGATCCCTGATGAGAGCATAGACCGAAGAGAGACGATCAAAATCGACCTATCTGTCACATGTAAAAGAGCCCGCGGCAATACAGGATATGTGGAGAAGAGCTGCCAAATCATGAACATACTCGGCTTGTACTGGAAAAACAATCAGATCTGCAGAAGGATCAGTGTGAAGAATAGCACTGAACTCCTCAAACAGAGGACAAATCTCTTGGTAACTGAAGTGGAAGACGTGGAGTGAGGGAACCCAACACCGAGTAGCGGCTTGAAGCAAGCTTTCATTTAGAATTGAGCCTGTCAATGCCGGAAAGAGTATCCATCTATATGAAGAGGATTTGGGAGCTAATAGAGGCCATTTGAGAAGGAAGGGGATAGAGATGGGTGGAAGAGAAGAGTGTTCTACGGAGTTTTGGAGTAAAGGGGGGGGGTATAAATAGGAGAAAATCTGCCCTTACCTACCCGTGGCACACGATAAAGGGCCGCGACACTCGTCATAATGCCGCACGGCAGTCAGCAATTATTGTACGGCAGTCGCGGACTGCTGTTGCGGCACTCGACAAGTGCCATGGAGGACTAACTGAGTGCCGCGTGGAGTTTTATTTTTGGCCAGGGTTTATTTATAATGTTTTCAGCCCACCTGCAAACAAGAATGAATAAAAACAATAAAAACTTGCGCATCATGCTGCACGTAGAACAAGACCTAGCTTTGGTCACAATCATTCATCCATTCATTCACACAAATAAGCGATAAAAACAAAATAATGATCGCAAGCATTTCATCAATCACAGAAAAGATAAAAAGAGAGAAAGGACCAAGCTATGGTCACGCATACGGTGAGCAGTAATAAGAAGCATAATGGATAAAAAGCAATTATAGTAAAGTAATGCAGATACCTATCCTATAGCGGCTATCCAAAAGTCGTCACCCAAAAAAATATATATATATATATATGTGTGTGTGTATTACAGTCATCCAAGTATGTGAATCCTCCCCAAAACACTCATAAATAAAAAAGAGAGGGAAAGGTAGGGTCAGCCTTGGCCCCAACCTCGACCTCGAGTCTGGCGGGTCACGTGTCTGAGGGGCTCCTCCTCTGACTCTGTGCGGCTCCCGCCGCATCCACCACCACCTCTGCCACTGCCTCTGCCTCCACCTCGGCTGCCACTGCTGCCTCTACCACTGCCTCTGCCTCATCCAACACCGCTACCACTAGGGGCATAGCTAAAGCTAATGCCGAACTGCTAAAGCTGCTGCTGAAGCTCTCCTACCTGCCAAGCCAAAGCCCCAACCTGCTCCTCCTGAACGGAGAAAACAAGTCGAATTACTAAGTGGTATTTAAAAGCTAAAATGCCAAAAGTGAGTAGAAGTAAAAAGGAGCATTTATTTTCACCAAAGCTCTCGTGTGAGCCTCAGTAGCCGTCCGCACCCCGTCAGCCTGAGTCAGAGAAAGAAGGGTTAGAATGTCAAAATGAGAATGCAAAATTTAAACCAAAAGGCAAGTTTTAGAGATTACCCTCCACTCTCGGCCATAGATCCACTCTCTCACACTATGAGCGTAGAGTAAGCCCTCCTTTGCATAGTCCCGTGGAACATGATTGTACTGGAGTGGAATGGTGGGAGCACCCACCTAAAATAGAGGGACCATGGTCATGCCCTGCTTGCCATAAGAGACCTTCCTAAGGCTCCAATCCCAAGGTGGAAGAGCTGGAGCCCGAGCCGCAGCAGGAACGGGCTGCAAAGAAGAAAAATGAATTTAGTAAGAAGGTGTGCATGTATGGTTACGAATTAAAAGAAGGGATAAAAGAAACTCACCCGAGTCACTTCTATCAGAGGGAAGTTTGGCATCAGCTTGGCGGCCCGAAAAGCTGCATACCCGTCTGGAGGTTCTATGAAACCCTGAATAGAGGATCCAGCCAAGGCAATCGTGAGTGCGAAACCCTGGAGGGTCCCCGTAGCCCTCATCGACTCAGGTGGGGGACGCGGCACAAAGATTGAATCAACCGCCAACGACTACCTGGTCACCCTCTCCCCTAGATACCACTCTCGGTCCTCCAACAAAATCCTCTATGGGTCGTACCCAGCCGAATCCTGTATCCCCTGGGAATCGTCGGGAAGCACGTTGAGCCAAGGCTGCCATCGGACGTGCAACTCTCGTAGATTTGTCAGAAAATTCCTGAACGAGACGAAATCATGAGCCCCAGTCTTTCGCCCCACTCGCTCCTTCGCCCACTTCAACCCTTGAGGCATGATGAGGTCGTCCGCTGCTCGCGTCTTAGGCGACATCATGTGTAGATACTCGTGGTACCAAATTTATAGGAAAAGAGAAAAATCATAAGTTTTAGGGTTCATCTTTAAGAGACTAAAAGGAAAGCGCAAGGTTTAAATAAGAAACAACAAAAAGGAGAAGTATACCTCCCACGTTCTCCAAAAGCCGCCTATGAAAGCCGACCGGTCTCGAGAAATCTCTTCCATATGCCTGTACATGATGTCTAATCCTGTACCGACCCATTCGTACTGGTAAATCTCTCCCATCTGCTCCAAGGACCCCACCAGTGCCATAGAGATCCGATCACCCTTGGTGCTCAGCAGAGAGCACCCCAGCATATACATGATAAAGCCCCGGGCCATCTACTCCACTGAAAAGCCCTGCTGGCCTCTGAACGTGTCCATGAACCACTTGGCTGTGACCAAGGGCTCCTCGGGGATGACTCCTAAAAGTGGCTCGACTCGATCCCACTCCATCACCGTATCGAGGTAGCAGAGGCACTCCCCCCGAAGGGGATCCCAGTGATCATGGAGAAATCAAGTGCGGTCATTGTCATCTCCCCGAAGTCAAAGTGAAAGGTGTTAGTGGTGTCCCACCAACTCTCAGAAAGGGCGTGAATATGTCTCAAATCATTGGAGCTCTTCGTTAGGAGTTTGACGAAGTCCCTAATTAAAACCCGCAGCATCTATGAAACCGTTTACGGTTCCGCTCAACTCCTCGTACCATGCAAAGCCATGAGCTAAGCTGCCGTGCCCTTTTAGCATATTAGGCTGAAGCTGCAAGAATCACAAAAAGTGGAGTTAGTAAATAAGCAGGCGGAAAAGAAAATAAGAGAAAATAATAAATAAGAGAATAAAAAAGGGGGATAATAAAAAGAAGTAATAATAAATAAAGAAAGCATTTAAAGTACTTGGAGATTTCACAAAAAATAGTGCTCGCATTCTCGAGAAAAATAACATGTTTTGGATCCACGAACTTTGTAAAGGAAGGTTTTAAAGAAATATAGCTTCGAAAGTATCCAAATCAAATTTAAAATGAATGAAAAGGCGGTTGTAGCACTTGGAAAATTCATAAAGGGATGTGCAAGGTCTTGATTGACACGCATCGCATTCAAAAGATCTTTGAGAAAAATTAAAAGAAAAATAATGAAATTAAATGTGCGCAGATACAGGTGAAGCACCCAAAAATTCACAAGCATAGCATTCATATGAAGTTTTGTCCCTAGATTCATAAAGTTCATAGGAAATAAGATAAAGAATACAAAAAATTAAATGAACATTGAATAAAGCATTTGAAGCGCTCGAGAGCACTACAAGCATAGCATTTGCATTTACAATAAGGCATTTTGAAGTTGTGTTGATTGCACAGTGCATTCATAAAGTTTATAATGAAGAAGAATTGCAAGAAGGGAACTGGAGGAGGCGTGTATACTTGTCGCTGGAATGCCCGTGTAGATAGATGCTTGTCCGGATCCTGGAGCAAGAATGTAGGATCGAGATGAGGAGTGGCCACATACTTGGCCTTATTTCTGCTGCCCGAACCACTCGCCATAACCTGTTAAAAGGAGAGTGAACCGAGAGGTTGAACTTTGGAGTTAATCAAGGAAACGACCAAAATAAAGAGAACATTGAGGTTATGATCGAGTGAAACTAACCTGTGGACCCTCGAGATCACTATGAGGAAGATGAGAAAAATCTCCAGAGAGAACTTCGGATTGGAGAGACTTGAGAGTGAATGAAAAATGAGAACAAAATTCAAGTTTAAACCTTCTGCCACTCTGAACGGCACTCAGGGAATTGTGCGCGGCAATCAATGAATTGCTGGGCAGCACTCATTGAATGCTGCAACGGCACTTTGTGAGTGCCTCACGGCATTCACGGACTGCTGCATTTTGAGGCGTGTGCCGCGGTTGAGGCTGTTTAAGTGCCGCTGATTTCCCCCCAAAACCTCAAAATTTGAACTCAAATCCCCCAATTTTGCCCACTTTTGGGATTTTGGCCCCGAATTTTGAAAATTGAAATGAATTTGGGTCTGTTTGACCCTTAATTTCAAAAATTGAATTGAATTTGGGTTTGTTTGACCCTTAATTTCAAAAATTGAATTGAATTTGGGTTTGCTTGACCCTTGATTTTGGAATTTGAATTAAATTCGGGTCTGTTCAACCCCAAATTTTGATAAATTTTGGAAAAAAAAAAACATATCCGACGGGGTCGAAGGGCTGCGGATTATTTTGAGAAAACATATCCGATGGAGCTGAAGAGCTACGGATCATTTGAGAAAACATATCCGACGGGGCCGAAGGGCTACGGATTATTTTGAGAAAACATATCCGACGTAGCCGAAGAGCTGTGGATCATTTTGTTAAAACATGTCTGACGGGGTCAAAGGGTTGCGGATCATTTTGAGAAAACATATGAAGAAGCAAACTCGTGTTGACACCAGGGCTTAAGTCACGAAGTGTCACCTAGTCACGTCACGTTTGTTTATTCGGCAGAGATGGCCATACATCTTAGAAAGGATCAACCCGTAGTTACAGAAGCTTCAAATTCTGAAGGTGACTCATCTTGGAATCGGAATAACCAAGAGCATTGAATAGCAAAGGGTTTGGATTGCATCTAGTTACGTCGAGGTGGCATGATCTCAAAATCAAGTCATTTTGTAGACCGTGTAATTGCATCTACAGTCATCATTGCATGAGCACGTGCAGCACGATAGGATAGGTGCATTCATCCGTATGGTTACTTGCATTTGTGTGTGTTTGACCCTGGCCCGAACTATGTCTCAGTCTGATTCCTGAAAGGATACGTAGGCAGCTCATCGTTGAGCACGACCAACATGAACCGTTTGCACGACCGTTTTTGCAACGCATTTTATCTTTGCCTAAGTTCAACAGCCCAGTCAAAGGCTTGTCTTCACACAAGTTTTGACATTCACTTGTGACACGCGTTGCTTCGCAAGCTCTGTTGAAGAGGGGCAAACTGTAGACACCCCGATTTTGACCGAACTATTAAACTTAGGGGAGTGTTTCCTTAAAGATCTGATGATGACAAGGAATGACCAATCTAGAATTTCCAAAGGTGAATCAAGATCTCCAAAAGGCTCTTTTGATTCAAAACAAAGAAGAAAAAGAGAAGAAAAAGGAAAATAGAAAAAACGGCACATGACGATAGCTGCGGCAGTCATGGGTTGTCGTACGGCAGTCTCTGGAGTGCCGTACGGCATTCTGTGAATGCCGTAAATTTCACCAAATGTCGCAAAAAATTGAAAATTCACAAAAGACGGCAGTCCGTGGAGTCCTCTGCGGCATTCATGAAGTGTCGTTTCGGCATTCAGCGAATGCCGCACCGGTAATTAGTGAGTGTAGCACCGACAATTGGTGAGTGCCGCTTCCATTTCCATTGAGTGCCACATTTTTGTGACTGCCAGCTTTGATATAGTACGTTTGTACCCTTAAAAGGACATTTGAATTAGGATTTCTTACTGTAAAATTACTGGAATACCCTCTTAAGATTTGCCTATATAAGAGAGGTGAATATCCCATTACAAGGATCTTCTCTTTTACTTGAAATTGGAGAATGTTAGGATCCTAATATTGATTATCCTTCAAAAACTTTCTAAATTAAGAGAGAAGTAGAATTAGAAGAAGGAGCTAGAAGAAGAGCTTGATCATCATTTGGAAGGTTCCAAAGCAACAAAAAAGTTAAGGATAATTAGAGGTAAACTCTAGAGTAATTAGTTTATTTAGTAGTTCAATCACAATATTTAGATTCTTTTCGGCTCTTTACACATTTTCAAAAACTCTCTTCCCACCTCATTTCATCACACATCACCAATATTGTGACTGAACTTTCATTTCATGGATTTGGATCAAAATAGCTTAGGTTTTCAAGCTTAAATAAATCTTGAAGTAGAACTTTGCACTACTTCCTTTTGATTATGTTTATTTCTTAAGATTCATAAGACTTTCAATGTCTTACTTGAAACTTTTAAAAACCCCTAGTACTCTTATAAACTCATGATTTATAAGGGGATTAAGGTCAATATTAGTGTATTGAGTTAATGAGCTTGAACTTTTACCATAGTTTGAATTCATTACTTTGGGGTTTTATGAAGTCTCCTCATACTTCATTAAAATTCACAAGTTTAAGTGTCCTTAGCCTCCAATGACCATCAAATGGTAGGAGGAATAATTTGAGCCTAAACTTATACCCATGGTTTAGATTCATTGTGTTGAGGTTTTATGAAGTCTCTTCATACTTCATTAAAATCCACAAGTTTAAGTGTCCTTAGTCTCCAATGACCATCAAATGGTAGGAGAAGTGGTTTGGTTTAAGCCCAACTTTATGGTTTAATAGTTGGGGGTAACAAACGAAGTTGAACTTGACGAATGGTGGAGTGAATTCAATGACCACCTTTGATCAAGGATTTTTAGCTAAACATCGAACTATTGAAACAGAATGAAACCAATGGCAAGGTGTCTATAACTCAAAGTTCTACCACTGGAATTTTTGTTTTAACAAGATTCCATGGTTAAAATGGTTTGGCCATGAGTTTTTGGCAATAACAACAATCTGTCCAGAATTTAAGAACAGCAACACCCTTTTGAAATGAGTAAATCAGAACCCCAATCAAGTATTAATGACCATGATGTTGTCAATATCAAGATATAAAAGTATTCTTTACTTTTCAAAAGATTTGCAGTGTGGAAGTAAAGGTCGAACCCACAGAGATTGATTACTACAGCTCTTAATTTTAAAACCTAAGTGTAATTAATTAGGAAAAATGGATTTTGATTTGGAATTTAATTAAACTAATAACAATAAAAGTAAATCTAAACTATGAAAGCAATTAAAAGTGTTTTTAATGAATATGTAAAGGGAACCTAGGATTGCAAATCCACCACTAGTTTCATAATAGGAATATTTATGAATTACTTTAGCTTATTACGTTGGATGAATATGGGGAATTGTAGCTACAAGCCCAATTCCTCCGACAAGAAGATAATCATGGTTCAAGCACCAACATAATCCATCTTCGGTTAGCACGGATTATCCCACACTAAACTAGGGTTGTGATCTAATCCGTCTAATCTAGGCATGGACTATTCGGATACTTGATAGCACGAATCAATAAAGCACCATCACATGTAAACAATCTAAACAAGCACAGCAAGAATAGATCGTTGAGCACATCACAGTCAAAACAGATCTAAGACAAGAATAAATTCTGAAAGCAATGATTTAATCAATAGAAGTACGATTTATTTATGAAAATCCTCTAAACATGTGACTGTCATCCATACATAATAAAACTAAAATAAAAACATAAATAAAACCCTATTACTCGTCTAGGGCTTCATTGAAACCCTAGATCTATTGATCTAGCCGTCCATGGAAGTGATAGATGGCAAGTAGTTGATGGAGGAGGCCATGGGAACCCTTGGTCTTCTTCTTCTTCTCCTTGCTTCCCTCCCTTCAATGGCTGGAAGTATGGTTGTAGAATGTGTATGTATGGGTGTGTAATAATTGTCAACCCCTTAATTGTAATAAAATAGAGTATATATAGATTTACAACAAGTTTTGGAAGCCTTCCTAACCCGAAACGAACTGAAACTGATGTAATTTACAGTCTAGACGTCGTTCAGCAGTTTCGTTTGCACAGGAGTCTTCAGTATACTGAAATACGCAACTTTGATTTTTCCACATATCGCGCGAGCGCGACATTTTGGCCTTCGCGCGCGCGGATCGCGCGAGCGGTTTTGGGATTCTCGCGCGAGCGGATCGCGCGAGCGATTCTCGGATTTTCGCGGGCGCGGGTCGCGCGCGCGACTTGGCTTTTTCAGCTTCTTTAACTCTGCTTTTTCACCCTGTTTAGCCTGGTTTAGTTGATTTCTTCCAAAACCTGTCAGAAACTAGAAAACAAAGTAAAAATATACAAAAACAAGATAAAATGGTCTAACAAATGCACATTAAGGCATATAATTAGGATTAGTTCTCTCCCGATCACACCCCCAAACCTACATTTTGCTAGTCCTCGAGCAAAACTAAAATAAGAACTAACTACTAATAACATACTATTCCATTTTCGCATGGATCACGATTGCATTTAGCGTATGCAACAAGCCTTTTAAACCTCTAGGTGTCCCTAGTCGGACGAGTGAAGTCTCGTGAGGGTTCTCATCAACAAGTCACCCACAACCATATTTATTAACTTGTAAATTTAAAAAGTTTTATTAAAACTAAAGAACATAATATTCAATACTCCTTATTATAACACAATGATTTGAAATAGAATAATGAACAAGCAGAAACAGAATCAAACGTTCACCTATAGCATGAAAAACAATCTCAAGCACATTCATCATATAAATCAATAGAGTTCCTCATAAGATTGCACGTGTGTGATGTGGTAGTCAAGTAAACACGCGTATGTCATGAACATGGAATATAACTCGGATAACCATTTAACTATGTCTCGACTACGAATCTCACAATGAATTACACTCTCAAATGAAACACTCAGAAACAGGTGTAATTTCTCTAAAATATGTGAGTAAAGGAAATATCTTTTCACAATGAAAAAAAATGCTCACATATGACTCGAAAAAGATGCATGACACAAAAGAACAGTAATCTCATGGATAAGATGCCAACAATCAAGAGAAATTAATCATTACCATGTTTTAATCCCCCTCCCATCGTTTACATATCTAAACCATCTTTTCTAGGATCAAATAGGACTTTTCAAAGGTTGTATTGTGGCTCAGGCAACGAAAAAGGATAGAACGGATTAATTGGGTAGATTTAGAATGGCATTATAAGGCATGTTCAATTTCTTTCATTCATCTCTTCTACCAACTTTCATCTTTTCTTTCTCTCCATTCCTTTTCATTCATTTTTCTTCTTTTCTTTCATTTTTTTTTCTTTTCAACCTTCCTCTTCTGTATTATGTGTCTTTTCCTTTTTCCTTTCTTGCTTCTCAAATGATTATTCATCGAATACCAAGCAACTACCCCAATAGCATCTTATTTTTTTCTTCCTTTTCAACACATCACCTTAACACTACTAAAAGGTGACAAATCTATCAGTGGTGAACTCCAATTTTGTCAAGTCGGAGCAAAAACAAGAATAATGGTAATCAAAGAAAGAAATGGCATTTTAACGGCTCAAAGGGCGAACTAAGGAAATTTATAATTCTTCGGTCGGTAGTAAACAAAGAGGGCCTAAAATCATTTCCTATAGTTATATGGTTCTTCAACATTTACGACGGAAGATTATTTGGCATGGTAACAAATATTTTAACTTGACTATCAACCAGAACAAGAATAATGAGACTAAACAACAAATAGATGCGCTATTTCAATGAAATTCGACAAACACAATGTATTTATAACCCTCAAAATAGAAAAGATAGGCTCAAAAGCTCACTGGGCTTAGTCTCCACCTTGTGTTATCTAGAAATCCGAATCATATTATAGTTCACATCAAACATGTATTCAATCAACTACGTGCAGTGCATTAGTTTTTGTGCAAAACTATGATATAAAACTACGATTCAAACGATACATAACTTAAAACATTTCAACATAACTTCAGCAAATGTTTAATCACATATTCTCTTGTTTATCCTTCTATAACAATTCAAAGTTACATAACAAGAAGTATCAAATTAAGATTAAATTGATATTGCAAAAACGTTGGTAACATCGTTTATTTAAACACACTTATTGAAAAATTTTAAAATTTTTTAAAATTTTGCATAACTAATGCGCATGTGTGCATACCCCCAAACCTAAACCTTTCATTGTCTCCAATGAAACAATAAAACGAAAGAAAGGAGAGTACATAAGGAAGGAACGATAGTACCTCGATATCGGCAATGACAAACAGGTGAACACAAAGGAATATGGCTATAAAGTTCAATGTTACCTGTTACTTCTAGATAAAAAAAAAACTAAACAAAGAAAAGATGAAAAACAACTAAAAGAAATAGAAAGAAATTAACCTACTCTATACGATATACCAAAACAAAGAAAACATATAAACTAGAAAAGAAAATAAAGCATACGATAAAAGAAAATAAAACATAACCAGAATAATGACAACAATAAAAAAAACCTGCTGGAAAAGGACCTACGAAACAAAAACAGAAATGGAAAAACTACCTGAGCAGGTATGGGGAAAGAACACAGAAAAGAAAAGCAAATATCAAGAAAAAGGGAAAATCGCGCGAGCGGCCGTCGCGCGCGCGATTTCCAAAAAAAAAATTTTTTTTATTTTTATTTTTAATTAAATTTTTGCGCCAGCGGGACCCCCTCGCGCCCGCGATTCTAGGCGCGAGGAGAAGCTGAGGGCTCATATAAAGAAAATGAAAGAAAAAACACTAAGGCACAATCTCGCGCCAGCGGGCCGCGCGAGCGAGGCCTCGCGCGAGCGGGTCGCGCGCGCGAGATTGGTTTTTTTCATTTTGTGGCTAAAATTATGTATATAATATTAAAATAAATTAATTCTGACCCCCAAACCTGTCCAAAAAACTCTAAGACTGACCAAAACGACTCAAAAACATCCAAAAATCAAAGAAATAGACTAAAATCAAGCTTGGGTTGCCTACCAAGAAGCGCTAACTTTTACGTCTTTAGCTAGACCGTTCTAGCTCAAGATTTATGGAGGTCGTAACTCAGATTTTGTACCCCTTAGGATATCAGGAAGAGCTCGGTGGTAAGCCGAAACAAGGTCGCTTTGAATTAATTCATTTGACGGCTCACCTTTATCGTTATTACATCGATTCTTTACCTTTCGAGTAAATTCTTCAGTAGGGGCCGAGGTATTAGGATTCATCCACTCATCATCCACTATATTATTCTCCGCCCTCGTATTTATTATGTTCTTAGGCTCAATATTCCGTCTTACCTCACCTTCCGCCTCACATAGGTAATCGTCGTCTTTAGGAGGTTGATCGACAGCGTTAAACACGTTTAATTTTAATTTTATATTCCCGAATGACACTTTCATTACCCCTGTTCGACAATTGACACGTGCGTTGGCCGTGGCTAAGAATGGACGACCAAGAATAACAGGAGTGTATTTTCTAGCATCTAGCACCGGTTCGGTGTCAAGGACCATAAAATCAACGGGATAGAAACATTGATCAACTTTTACTAGGACGTCTTCGACAATTCCTCTAGGTATTTTTACAGAACGATCCGCTAATTGAATAGTAGCGGCCGTGGGCTTAAGTTCACCTAGACCTAGTTGTTTATAGACGTGATAAGGTAAGAGGTTAACACTAGCTCCTAAGTCAAGAAGAGCCCTATGAATGATAGTGTCACCTATGACACAAGAAATCGTGGGTGTACCAGGATCCTTATACTTTGGAGGAGAGTGTTGGAAAATAGAACTTACTTTTTCAGTGAGAAAGACCTTTTTAGGAGTATGACTGCGTATTTTACGTTTTTGTGTACAAAGGTCTTTTAGACATTTAGCATAAGCGGGAATTTGTTTTATAGCATCGAGGAAAGGAATATTTATTTTGACTTGTTTAAACACCTCGAGTATATCTTCCATTTTTGACCCTTTCTTGGGCAAATGCGACGGTCCCTCAACGTTTGGTGGATATGGCATTCTCGGAATATAATTCGTTGGGTCCGATTCTTTATCTTTCCTAACTCTATCCACGTCTTCACCTTTTTCTTTATTCAAATTTAAATTTTTATTTTTCTCACCCCCATCCGGAATTACAACAACTTCCTCATCTCGAGTAGTCGTCCTAGTCGAAACAGCGTTCACGCTCTCACTCGTACTACCCACTGCGTATTGCCCCTTAGGTTGCTGAGTAGGTTGACTGGGCAACTTACTCTCAGTTAAGCGGTTTAGCGTACTAGCAATTTGCCCTACTTGGGACTCCAGTTTTGCGATGGATTGTGTGTGAGAGTGTACTAACTGGACCACCGAACCAAAGTTTTCAAGTGAGGCCAACACCTTCTCCTCAAATGCATTATTGCGTGGAGGTGGAGGAGGTAGTTGGTATTGACCTTGTTGATATTGGGGTCGGTACATATTAGGAAAATTAGTCGTCCTAGGATTATAATTATTTTGTGGGAATTGCTGCATAGAATTAACGTGTTGCTCAACAAATTCCGGATATTGAGATGCAGAAGGACATGCAAAAGATATTATGAGACGGTTCAGAACATAATGCACATACTTCTAAAGAGGGTGGATTGGACGTTTTGTTCATTTGCATAAGTCGGTCAAGTTTTCTAATTAATTCTTGTATTTGAACTGATTGACTTGACTCAACTGTCACCTCTCGCTTAGGTGGAAGAATATATCTTTCCGAATGTATCGACACCGCTTGATGCATCGAATTCTCGCTCAAAGTTTCAAAACTTTTCCAAGCCTCGTCGGCGCTTTTGTGTAGGAAAGTACCCGCACAAACGGCATCGACGGTATTCCTAACAGAGGGGATGAGCCCCTCGTAGAAGACTTAAACCAATTGCCACTTGGGAACCTGATGATGTGGGCACGAACGTAATAATTCTTGAAATTTTTCCCACGTGTCGTAAAGTGATTCCCCATCTTGCATCACAAAGTTTGTTATAGATTTTCTTATCTGATTCGTACGCATAATAGGAAAAAACTTTTGTAAAAATGCGGTGTGTAAGTCTTCCCATGTTCTAATTGTGTTTGGCTCCAAAGATTGGAGCCAATATTTAGCTTTGTCTTTTAATGAGAATGGAAAGAGCCGCATTTTTAATTGATCATCAGTAAGATTCTGGATTTTCAAAGTAGAGCATATATCCTGAAAATCTCCTAAGTGTTTATATGGATCTTCATTTAAACGGACATGGAAAGATGGAAGTAGCGAGATGGTAGACGACTTTATCTCAAAGTGAGATGCTATCGCCTCCGGTAATTCAATACATGTTTGTGGCGTGTAAGTCGTAGGAATAAAATAATCTTTAAGTGGAGGAGGTGGCGGTATATTAAGATTATTCATATTCGCACCATCATTTTGATTGTTATTGTTATTTCCACCGTCAGCCATTTTAATCGGTTCAATTTGAAAAGTTCGAGTTTTCCTTAACCGTTCACGGGTACTCTGAATTTCGGCCTCAAACAACGACGATGGACTCGGAGTTGATTCGTCGTCTTGCAACCTAGCTCTAGAAGCTTGGGTTGTGGACTTACTAGTTCTTAAGGTACGTTCAAGTTCAAGATCGAAAGATTTTAAATCTGGTTTATTTGAACGTGTACCCAACATAAACTAAAACAAAAGAAAAGAAACTAAAAACAAAGACTAACTAAACAAAAGAAACAAATAGCAATCACGCAAATAAGATAACAAGCACTCAACTACTATGATGCATGCAACTTATCCTGTAATGCAATGACCGCGTCAAGCCCAGCGCCCCGGGTTTCCTAGCTAATGCAGTGCAATTAACCCTAAACTAATGCAAATAGTGCGTCACAGCGCCCTGACTTATAGTGGTTTAAAGCGAATTTCACAAGAGCAATTTATTTAATTTTTATTTATATTTTTATTTGCGTAAGCTCCTTTGATGTAATTAGCTGCTCCACTCGGAAACGTTGACTACAAAATAAAAGAACAAGTTAGTAACTAAAAACAAAAACAGAAAATAATAAAAATTAAAACTAATCTAATATTTACGAATTAACTAAACTACGATTATAAAACTAAGAGTAGTAATACAATCCCCGGCAACGGCGCCAAAAATTGATGTTGTCAATATCAAGATATAAAAGTATTCTTTACTTTTCAAAAGATTTGCAGTGTGGAAGTAAAGGTCGAACCCACAGAGATTGATTACTATAGCTCTTAATTTTAAAACCTAAGTCTAATTAATTAGGAAAAATGGATTTTGATTTGGAATTTAATTAAACTAATAACAATAAAAGTAAATCTAAACTATGAAAGCAATTAAAAGTGTTTTTAATGAATATGCAAAGGGAACCTAGGATTGCAAATCCACCACTAGTTTCATAATAGGAATATTTATGAATTACTTTAGCTTATTACGTTGGATGAATATGGGGAATTGTAGCTACAAGCCCAATTCCTCCGACAAGAAGATAATCATGGTTCAAGCACCAACATAATCCATCTTCGGTTAGCACGGATTATCCCACACTAAACTAGGGTTGTGATCTAATCCGTCTAATCTAGGCATGGACTATTCGGATACTTGATAGCACGAATCAATAAAGCACCATCACATGTAAACAATCTAAACAAGCACAGCAAGAATAGATCGTTGAGCACATCACAGTCAAAACAGATCTAAGACAAGAATAAATTCTGAAAGCAATGATTTAATCAATAGAAGTACAATTTATTTATGAAAATCCTCTAAACATGTGACTGTCATCCATACATAATAAAACTAAAATAAAAACATAAATAAAACCCTATTACTCGTCTAGGGCTTCATTGAAACCCTAGATCTATTGATCTAGCCGTCCATGGAAGTGATAGATGGCAAGTAGTTGATGGAGGAGGCCATGGGAACCCTTGGTCTTCTTCTTCTTCTCCTTGCTTCCCTCCCTTCAATGGCTGGAAGTATGGTTGTAGAATGTGTATGTATGGGTGTGTAATAATTGCCAACCCCTTAATTGTAATAAAATAGAGTATATATAGATTTACAACAAGTTTTGGAAGCCTTCCTAACTCGAAACGAACTGAAACTGATGTAATTTACAGTCTAGACGTCGTTCAGCAGTTTCGTTTGCACAGGAGTCTTCAGTATACTGAAATACGCAACTTTGATTTTTCCACATATCGCGCGAGCGCGACATTTTGGCCTTCGCGCGCGCGGATTGCGCGAGCGGTTTTGGGATTCTCGCGCGAGCGGATCGCGCGAGCGATTCTCGGATTTTCGCGGGCGCGGGTCGCGCGCGCGACTTGGCTTTTTCAGCTTCTTTAACTCTGCTTTTTCACCCTGTTTAGCCTGGTTTAGTTGATTTCTTCCAAAACCTGTCAGAAACTAGAAAACAAAGTAAAAATATACAAAAACAAGATAAAATGGTGTAACAAATGCACATTAAGGCATATAATTAGGATTAGTTCTCTCCCGATCAGACCCCAAATAATTTTTTCTGTGAACTTTAATGTGTTACTAAGACCCCCTAAAAAGAATAGAGTCTTTTAGATTTTGTTCTATTTTTAGAACCTAAAAAGATTAGAGTCTTTTAGATTTTTTTACTATTTTTAGAAAATCGTACAAGAACTCTGGACAGAGAGTTATGGAGTTCTGAGTGATGTCTAGTGTTTGTTTAATTCCCAGAGATCTAACCGTTGGAACTTTGATTTTCTTTTTGGATTATAAACTAGACTCACAGAAGCAACTGGGGTCTAAAAATCATCAAGATCAAACCTCGGGAACCATGCCTTTTATTTCTTTGAAGTTCGGATCTGCTCTCAGCAATTTTCAGAAACCCGTCACAATTTTAATCAATCTTGTAAATAATGGCTTAAATAATATTTTCATGACCTAGGGTTTATACCATGCTTTAACAATGATTGATTAAGCTTAAAACCAGAGGTTAAATGATCTAAATCAATGAATAGTTCATAGCTTTATATTGTTCATATTCATGTATCCATGTGCATTCATCCATATAGATTGATACTTGTAAATAGAATTCACCTTGTGTTAGGACTTGTTACTTAGGATTTAATGATATGTTTTATTTAAAGTATGTGAACTATATCTATGTTTTGTAGCGCTTTCAAGGTACGATTTCTCAAAGTCTCCTCTAGTTTGTGTTAATTTCTTGATTTTATTGATTTTTGACTCCATGCACGACACCTTAGACTAGGTCTTGCCTTATGTGTTTATATGCGATTAGAGACTTCGTTTCTAGAATTTTTTATTTGTTCGCATGCATTACACATTTCTATTCTGCGGCTGGATCCCGGGTAAGTTCTCTAGTTCCTTATTTGCATATCATATTGCTTGCTAATTGAACTATTTGACTTATGAATGATATTTTACCGTTAGCAATTTTACACCCTTTTGACACACTTTTTGTAAAGTATATGTATATATGTTTTATTTGAGGGCATGCTTAGATTAATAATTCGATTAAAAAGGATGTTGAGTAGAGGCCTATCGCGAGATAGGATGAAAGGGGGTGTTTTAGTCCGCCGGACTCCTTCCCCTTTCATTCCATAATCCCCGGACCCATTTTATCTTTGGTTTCGCAAAAGATCAGTTTGCTTTTAAAATGGTTTCTTAATTTTCCTTTAAAAAATTAAGTAGAGACTCTTTGTATTTTGAAATTGGAAAATAAATTGTTTTAAAATTAAAAGTGTGCCCAAATGCCGGTATCCACACTAAGGTAAACACATATCCTGAGGTAGACTTTCTGGAATCCCTATCTGACATGAAATCAGAATCTGTGTACCCAATGGGTATAAGACTATCTGCTTGGTAAACTAACTTATAGTCTCGAGTCCTTTTCAAGTGCTTGAGAATTTTTTTCACCACAGTCCAATGTTCTTGTCCTGGATTAGACTGATATCTACTAACCATGCAAATAGCAAAGCAGATGTTAGGTCTAGTACATAGCATAGCATACATTAGGCTTCCTACTGCCGGGGCATAAGGAACTACCTTTGTCTTCTCTATCTCATCAGATGTCTTAGGACACTGATCCTTTAACAGAGTAATTCCATGTTTGAAGGGAAGGAATCCCTTCTTGGAATCTTATATGCTAAACCTAGCAAGAATATTGTTGATACAAGTGCCTTGTGACAAGCACAACATCCTATTCTTGCGATCTCGCATAAGCTTGATCCCTAGGA
This sequence comes from Hydrangea macrophylla, assembly GCA_033977485.1. Classification (NCBI taxonomy): domain Eukaryota; kingdom Viridiplantae; phylum Streptophyta; class Magnoliopsida; order Cornales; family Hydrangeaceae; genus Hydrangea; species Hydrangea macrophylla. The sequence goes on along the minus strand of CM066984.1, from coordinate 75,523,972 downwards.
TGTGACCGGCCTCTCCCAAGTCCTTCATATCGAACTGACTGGACAACCATACCCTTATAGAAGATAATACCCCCACATCGTTTCCGATTAGCAAGATATCATCCACATATTGTACTAAGAACACCACCACGCTTCCATCATGTTTCTTGTCCACACATGATTCATCCGCACATTGATCAAAACCAAAAGACTTGATTGCTTGATCAAAGTAGATATTCCAAGACATAGATGCCTGCTTAAGTCCATAAATTGACTTCTTAAGCTTGCACAACATGTGTTCTTGGCCCTTCGCTATAAACCCGTCTGGTTATACCATATAGATGCACTCGTCAAGATTCCCATTTAGAAATGCTGTCTTGACATCCATTTACCAAATTTCATAATCGAAATGTGCAGCAATGGATAAAAGAATCCGGATAGACTTTAGCATGGCTACTGGCGAAAAAGTTTCCTCATAATCGATTCCTTCTTTTTGAGTGAACCCTTTCGCAACAAGCCTTGCTTTAAAGGTTTCCACCTTACCATCTGTTCCTCTCTTCTTCTTATAGATCCACTTGCATCCAATGGGTTTTATTTCATTGGGTGGTTCTACAATATCCCAGACTTGATTAGAGTACATAGACTCCATTTCAAACTTCATAGCATTTTGCCAAAGATCTGCATCTTTATCTTGGAGTGCTTCATTGTTGTTACAGGGATCGGTACCTTGTTCATCAGGGATCCGGTCATAAGACTCGCCCAAGAACATATACTGATTAGGTTGAATAATAACCCTCCCACTACGACAAGGCACAACCCGTGTCTGTGTATCACTGATATTTCATTGTGAAGATTTTGAACATAATACACCATTATCTGCATGCTGTACTGGTTCAGGAACCTGCGTGTTAATGGTTAGTTCGAGATCTACACGAGTTTCAGTAATCCTCCCACTACGACGTGGTAATGGAATATCGATAAATCTGTCTTGTGGTGTTTCTTCTCGTACCAATGGTATCGAAGAAGTATGTGTCGGTGTCTCTCCTCTCATTTCCTCTAGAACAATGCTTCCGGGCTTGTGGTCCATAACATAGTCCTCTTCTAAGAATGTGGCATTGGTGCTGACAATAACCTTCTGATCCTTAGGACTATAAAACAGACCACCTTTAGTTCCTCTTGGATACCCAACAAAGAAACATACTTCTGTTCTTGATTCCAACTTTTCTGTGTTCCTTTTTAGCACATGTGCTGGACTACCCCAAATCCGAATATGCCACAGACTAGGCTTTTTCCCATCCCACAATTCTATGGGAGTAGAAGGTATTGACTTAGATGGTACCAAGTTTAGAATGTATGCAATTATCTCTAATGCGTGTCCCCAAAAGGAAATTGGTAAATCCGAATAGCTCATCATAGATCTTACCATGTCCATGAGAGTCCTGTTCCTTGTTTCTCCTACACCGTTCTGCTGAGGCATACAAGGTGCAGATAGCTGGGATGTAATCCCTTGCTCCAATATGTATTCCCTAAACTCTCCAAAAAGGTACTCTCCACCACGATCAGATCATAGTGTCTTGATACATTTACCCAGACGCTTCTCCGTTTCAACCTTGAAGTCTTTGAATTTCTCAAAGTATTCAGACTTATGCCGCATCAAATAAATGTACCCATAACTTGCGTAATCATCGATGAAAGTGACAAAGTACTCAAATCCCCCTCTTACTTGGACAGTCATAGGACCACACAAATTAGAGTGAACCAGTTCCAACGGCTCTTTTGCTCTACAGCCCTTGACCGAGAACGGCCTCTTGGTCTTTTACCTTCCAAGCACGATTCGCAGACTGGAATTGCCTCCACTTCCAATGAACCTAATGTCCCATTTTGAACCAGTCTTTAAATCCTTTTCAAATTAATATGACCAAGGCGTAAGTGGCAAAGATGGGTTTGGTTCGTCCTCAAAGTTTCTTTTCTCTTAAATGGCAAACTATTTGTGTAATTCAATTCATTAAGTTGCAATATTGGAGAGAAAAGATTTATAATATAAAGATCATCCACCAATTGACCAGAACAAATAAAATGCTTATTTTCTTTAATAACTGCTATTTTTATTAAAATGAACTGAATATCCATTCTTTACTAAACTAGAAACTGAAACTAAATTCCTTCTAATAGAAGGTACAAAAAGGCAATTTCTTAATATTAAAATCCTATCTCTACTAAAACTAAGATGTAGATCTCCTACTGCAACTGCTGCTACTCTCGTAGCATTTCCTATATATAGATAAATCTCCCCATCACTTAGCTGTTTAGTCCCTTGGAACCCCTACAAAGAATTGCATACATGATCAGTGACTCTCGTATCTACACACCAGGTACCGGTAGATCAGACCGCTAAACACGATTCAACAACTAGTAAATGAGATTTACCTTGATTGTTCTGTCTAGTGAGATAAACTGGACATTGCTTCTTCCAGTGTCCTGGCTGCTTGTAAACAAAACATTTGTCTTTAGGCTTTCCCAGTTGTCCTCTCGACCTTTGGATTGGTGGAGGACCTGCGGCCTTCTTTTGAGCCTTTTTCATTTTCTTCTTGCCTTTCGGCTTTAAAGTTGAACCTTTCTCAAACACAAGAGCACTCCCTGACTTTCTATTGAGACCCTCAGCTGCCTGGAGTTCTTTAAGCAGCTCCGTCAAAGTATATTTAAATTTATTCATGTTGTAATTGAGGCAAAATTGCTTAAAAGACTCTGGCAGTGACTGTAGTACGATATCGACCTGGGTTTCCCTGTCGATTTCAGCTCCAAGGATCTCTAGTTCATTAAGAAGAGATATCATCTTAAGAACATGATCCCTTATAGGCGTCCCCTCAGCCATGGTTGTGTTCATCAAGTCTTTCATGGCAAACTGTCTAGCAGCACGACTTTGATCCCCGAATATCTCTCGGAGGCTCTCCATCATGTCATAGGCACTGGCCATTGACTGATGCTGATAATGCAGAACATTCGACATGGATGCCAGAATGTAACACCGCACCATCTCATCAGCCTTAACCCATTTCTTGTGAGTCTAGGTTTCCTCAGCAGTTGCCCCCTCACCAGGTTGCTCGGGACATTCTTGAATAAGCACAAACTTATACTCTTCAGCAGTTAACACAATATCCAAATTCCTTTTTCCAGTCTATATAGTTTGGTCCAATAAGTTTGTTTTCTTTAAGTATAATAGCGAGTGGATTGAAAGAACCCATTTAAAAGCCTGAGAATCACATAATATAAATAATTACGTTTGGGCAAAAAATTATTATGGATTCGAGTTGAAAATATTGGTTCCCTCTACCATATTTGAAAAGAATCCGCTAGCAACCTGATACACCGCCAATAGTATGACTCGATGGGAAGTCATATACTATCCATCATTTGTTCAGATAGGCGATTGCCTTTTAATTTTACTATCCAGGCGATGTACCTTGCCTAGTAAAATTAAACTGCTGACTTGCTTTGGTCTTAAAAGTAACAACAGTGACTCAGATGGAGAGGATATTGTTATTTATAGCTAAATGTATACCATTACTTAATTCTAGGTCAAGAGTTTCGTGAGGAACACCTCTGATAGAGAGGTGACCTACACTAATAATCACCCAAAACATACTTTTAAAGAAGTTTGTACTGATGATTCCATGATCAACTGCATCCGATGGGGAGGATGGCACTAGAGCCATCACACAAAATTAATCATATCATCTACAAACTAGTGTAGGAGACCATAGGATTTATACTTGATAAATTCCCTCTCCCACTTAGAATTTTAAAAAAAAATTTGAGAGTTATAATTTTTAGAAAAACTTTTAATTTAATTAATAAAAAATAATGGAATACTTGACATGGATTAGTCCATCCTTACTTGTCAAACACACATGTGGAGATACTAAAATTATTCTATTCTCATGATTTTAGAAAATAAGTACTTATATTTTCAAAATATAGAATTAGTTTTATTTCTAAATACACATGTAGTTGTTCATCATTTTAAATTAATATAAATTAAACATGCAGCTAGACATCTGAAATAGGTCTAGGAAAAAATTTTCATGTTGTCCTATTCATTAAACATGAAACAACGATAATCATTCAATCACACATAAATAAGGAAACCACAATAAAATAGGAATCCCACTATTATGGTCAAGCTACAACTCTTGTGAAGAAATCTTCATTGAACTCGATTAGCTCATTGTCACCACTACGCACGGGGGTCAAGCTGCCCGGTCAACTCGCGGTGATCAAGCTGTCCGGTCAGATCACAGGGATCGAGCTACCGGGTCAGCTCGTAGGGGTCGAGGGGGCAGCGCCCCGGAAGCTAAATCCGATCTACCATCATCAACTGCCTTCTAGAACTGTTTTCTGAAGCTGCCTTCTAAAATTACCTTCTGAAACTACTTCCAGATTGCTTTCTGAAACTGCTTGTAAACCATATTCACGAATTGTCTTCACGGATTTACTTGAGATATATTACATAAATCCTATGCCTCCATGAAGGAGTTCATATGCTATTTATTTGTAGTAAATTAACCACACATCAATCAAGCGTGGGATCCAATACATACAAATCCTATGCCTCCATTAAGGAATTCACATGCTATATCAAAACAGCAATATTAACCACAAATAAACCAATCGTGGGATCCAATCACACAAAACTAGTGACCATAATAGTGGAATAAGAACGTTGCAAAATAAAGGTTAGCATAGATCTACGTTCTATCCATCCATCAATGCACGCATAAGATCTGTATTACTGGACAATATGGTTGCATCCAACCTATACACAGAATCAACTTTGCTCTGATACCACTGTTAGGAAACTGCATTCCCAGAATCCATTGACAGTGCGTATAAGTTAGTACTACAAAAAATTTTGTGAAATCTATAATAACCCCACAAGGGCATAACTAGGGTTACCTTGAACTGCAAAAACTGGTTACTGTAGTAGACGAATCGAGAACACGGGCTCGATAACAGCTCACGATCTTCTACAGTATTCCTCTGCTACCAGAATATCGAATTGAGTGTGAGCTCTTTCAAAATCTTTTTAGTTTTCTGCTCTCTCTTTTACGATCTCTTTTCTATTTCGAGTTATAATACTCTAGATGGAAAAACGCAAATTGAGAAGGGAGCCAAAGCAGCATATATATAGGCTACGACAGGGACCATAAGAAGTCAATAAGCAATAGGCTTCCTTATGGAATTAGGAAACCCTAATTCAAACTGAATCAGATTCCTATTTCCATAAATTATAATTCATACCACTAAAGAATTATAATTGCACTCCTACCCTCATCTCAAAAATATATTCCGAGCTCCATGTAATTAAATGCTTATTATCTCCCCACGTTAAGATTACAGATATCCATTAATTAAATACAATTACTGACAATCATATTTAATTAATATCTTAAAATTCCTTGAGATCCTCTTCTTAACTTATCTGATATGTCGGATACAAAATCCATCTGTAGGGTTTGACATAATCAAAACTTATAAGCTTTCTCAAGGGGATATCATCAATCCCAAAATTGAGACATGGATTGCATCATTAATTTATATCCACCACACAATCAACATTGTCACCCAACCCAATGAAATATTGACCCATTTAAGGATCTCACCCTTTTAGGGATCAAAGTGTAAATATCAAATGCGCGTGTCTACAAATTAACTTAGGATTTAGAACATAAGCACTCATAATGGCCATGTGGTATTAATTATCTTATAAGTCAGTATAAAGATAATTACCCCAAGTCTGTCCCGTTTAATACACAAAGTGTACTAACTTAGTGAGTTGAAACTATACCATTTCCCATAATCAAGACAAACCTACTACAATACCATGTTGCAGTCCTACCGATGGTGTGTCCAATCCCATCTAAGACTGTAAACTAAAATCTTACATTCTACAATATTTGATGGCCTGGTCTTCCGTGTATAAGCCAAAACACACCAAACCACCTACTATGTAGAATGAGAGACACACATGCATAATATTAAATAAATAACATAATACAAACATTGCCCACACAGATTCTCATAAAAATGGAATAACTAATTTTATTGAATGAATAATAAATCAACTACATATAGCATGGCTTTTAGTATATATCCCTAACAACATACATAATGGAAATGTAAACTGATATCCATATATAAAATGACCACGTCTCATACATACAAAACTGGTTTGAGGGCATAATCCCAACATTCCTAGTGCACCTCTCACTGTTGAAAGATGTCCAGTGATGTGTATGCACTATTGAAGATATCCAGTATACCGTTGACGATTAAGTCCAGCTAGTGCCCTAATGGATTCTCACCGTGTAGATGACCAGTGACGGTATACACATCGTAGAAGACGTACGATGTGCCCTGTAGACACCCCAATTTGTCGGCTAATAGATTTAGGAGGCCACAAGCATGTCAAACCTCGATGATTAGAAAGATCGGATTTCAGAGATTGCCTCTAACTCTCAAGAAGTCAAAGAACTGGCAAAAATGACCAAAATGCCCCTAAAAGCCCAGAACTCTCTGGATTAGCCTAGAATCTCAAAAATCATTTGAAAAGTATTTTGAAAGAGAAACATTTGAAATCGTCAGCTCCCATAGACCCCCGGAAGTCCCGGAAGTTCCCAGAAAGTCCCTGTTAACCGGTTTGACCAAATTTGACCAGGGTTTCACCAAAATCATCCGAATTCGTTCAAAAGTTTCGAGATCATCCTAGATCATGTGAAATTCTTAAAATATGTTTTAAAAGAAAATCAAACGGAAATGTCAATCTCCGGAGGCTCCCAAAACTTCCCAGAATTTTCTAGAAGTGCACTGTTTGACTGATTTGACTACAAGTTTGACCAAAAGTCAAAGTCTCCTTTTTGACGTTGAAATATTTTTATCAAATATTGAAGATCAATAGCTTTCCAATGGTATATCGTACATGATTTCGGGACTTAAAACAAATTTGCTATGAATTCTAAAGGTGAAAAATGAGATAAAATTAGCTTCTATCGCGAATACCACAAAACTTTCCAAAGTGACCTAACTTTAAACTATTTTTCATAGAAATTAGACCTCAATACCTTTCCAACGGTATATTATTATCTCAATTTGGATTTCGTATGAATTTTCTGTGAATTTCGGACGAAATAGGTCGTTTCGAGAATTTCGGGAGTTCCGGGGGGCCAAAATGCAATTTCCAGCCAACGGGGGGTTGACTGCTGCGACATCATTGGCACACTATCATAGTGGGAGTGGCCAAGTGCTGCGGCGGCACTCTGAGTCATTTTTCATTTTGTTTATAAATTTTATTTAATTTTTGGGTTCTAAATCAAATTTCCAACAAACAAAACGACATAGTTTGGAATTCTGAACATTTTGGACCAATTAGAGACTTTTCAGAACTCAAAATACCTCTCTAAGTTGGCCTATAAAAGAGACCCTTTGGCTTCCATTTTAGAGGACTTGAGGTGTTTAGTTGAAGCTTAGGGAAAGAAATAGAGAAGCAGAGAGGAAAAGAGAGAAAAAGAGAGAAGAAAAGAGAGGTTTTCATATTTCCAACCAAAAAAATGTGAGTTTATATTTAGTTTTCTCAAAACTAAACTAGTATTTACAATATTTCAATTCATTTTCTTCATCTTATTTGAGTTTCTAATGAGTTAGAGGGCAACCCATACACACACATATATGAGGGGTTATGCTTGTGGTTCCACCATTGATGATCATTGATTATATATTTGTTCTTCTTTCTTTATCTCATTTCTATTTTTATTCTTCTTTATCATACTTGCATTTCTCCTTCTCAAACCCAATTCTATTTTGATTTCTTTTCATTCTAGCATAATTTTTTCTCAACCCCCATTTCTATTTTGGTTCATTTTCATTTGCATAATCTATCCCTCATCGCATTTCTATTTTGATTTCTTTGTTATTTGTATCATCTCTCCTTCAACCTCATTTCTATTTTGATTTCTTCTTCTTCCAAGTTCTTGAGATTTCAAGTATTAAGAGGATGTTCTAAGTGGTCACATAGTCATCTCTAGTGTTTAAGTTCATGCTTTGAATATCTATTTCAAAACACCCAAACTCTTTTCCAAAAACTAAATGGATTTTCTTAACAATTATGAAAAATAGTGAATGATCTGAGTTCAAAGAATTTTTTAGAATTAAATACTTGAGGAATTGAGGCAAGACCACTTGGAAAATCTTTTGAACACATTTTAGTTTACCCCTATTTTACCTCATTAATTTAGGAAATGTGAAAATATTTTTTCTGTATCTTAGAAGTTCATATTCATAATCTGCCTCTGTTCTCACAGAATGTTTACCTGATTTCTTGCACTTATTCTGGACATTTTCGTCACTGTACATACATCTGTTCTATTTTTTTTTTTTTACAAAACTTGGGTGTCTTAGGGAACTTTTGGTATATAATGGGCCATCAGAAACTCTTTCTTTGATTACAAAAAATCATACAAACTTAGTCAATAGTGCTGTCCCTATTATAGTTTGGCTTTTTACATGATTTAATAGACATATTAAGGGTTATCCATGATTTCCCCACTTTTACAAGAATTGTTTAAGTATTTGTGGTGGATTTTACAAAATCAGTTCACTATTCTGGACACTATTCATAGATTCTTTGATTTAACTCTTATGTCTTGATATGATACTTCCATCTATCCTTTTTTCTCATACATACAAAGAACTTCATTTTTTCCATGTTTATTAACATTCTATGATCTCATAGATACCATGTATCATCTATCCTCTCATGTGTCATACTTCCATGGATTCTTGAGTTTGGTTTCCAAATAAAACAATATTTTACAAATACTGGAAGTTCTTGAAATGAGTTTGGAATAGATGTTCCAAGTGGTTAGAGTCTTCATCCAAGAGCTGAAAATATTATTTCAAAACATCCATTTCAAAACCTCTCTAAAAACCCCCCACATTTTGATTTTAAGAAATAAAAGTTTGTTTTCTCAAAATCTTCAAAAACATGAGTTGTTCAACTTTAAAATGTCATTCTGAGTTCAATACTCAAAAAATGATTACAAGGCCACTTGGAAAGTCTTTTTAACTCATTAGAGAACACCCATGATTTTTAGTTTGATCTATAAACACTTGGAAGGGGTCCATTTTGACCCAAACATTGCTTCCAAACATTTTGTTTTTACTGTCACAGCAGCTTAGTTGATTTGCAACTTGTTTTTCAGAAAACTTATCCAAAGAGAGTGGTCCTCACTCATTTTTTCCTTGAACTTCAGTATCTTAGGGAACTTTCTGCGTCATATAGGCTTTCAAATGTTTTGTTTTTATTTTCTAAGATATTTCTACATTTTAGTCGACAATACAAACTCTGTTTCTGAGTAATCTCTCTTCTTTATATGATTTCTCTCAATTTGTAACTTCAATAGTGATTTGGCTTTTTGTAATGTGTTCTAGACACAATAAGGATGATCTCCATAAAAATTTATGAATTAAAAACATTACTAACCTCACTTTTTCATTTTTATAAAATCAGTTCACTATTCTATGCACTATTCATAGCAAGCATGTTTCAACTTTTATTCTTTGATTAGATGTTTACATGTATTCCAAATTAGCTCATCTCATAGGAAGTAGTTCATAATACATATGTACATATCCTATAATAACATTCTTTATCCATTCATGCATACTTTAGACTTCTAAGTCACTTTAGAACATCTATGAACACAAACACACTACTACCTTGTACAACCTAGGAGCATACATTGCATCCATGCAAGATTTGGAGTTTTGTGACTTTTAATCTAAGAAGATTATAAGGAATGAACTTGATCATAAATTCATGCTTCTCCTCAATCACATATTCCTTTCTCATCTGTCCCGGGGATTGAGAGATCTTCTTTTCTCAATAATCAACATGCATACATTCTAGCTTGCTAAGCATCTTTGTTTTCTTTGATTTATTTGTTTCAAGAACAATCCATGTCCCCCTTTAGATTAGAAAAACATGATTACTTGATATGTGATTAGACGGTTTTTCCTAGGTTTTTTTTGTGTGATCTTTCACTTTGTATTGTGTAATATTTGGCTTAGATCTTATGAATGATATCTTATTTTTTGATCTCCTATTTCAAGATTCTTGTGTGATGTAATATACTATTATAGTATTTATTGTTGAACCAAACATAGTATAAGATGATTATTTGGATGCTAATTGAGGCCCATCTAGAGGCAGGGCGAGTTGAGGGTGTTTTAGTCGTGACAAAGGATCCTTCCTCTCTCGTACCAAAACCCCAAGCCAAGTTCTTTGGTTATGAAGGGCCGGTGCCCTTTATCCATTTGGGTGAGTCAAAATTAGGTTTCTTGGTTCCTTAAAGACCAAGTGGCGACTCTGTATCTGTTTTCAACAGACCTTTTTTACCTTTTTCAAATCAATTTCAAAACAAAAGGAAAATCAATTTCGCATGTCCACATGCCGCTTTCATCGTTTACAGATAAGATGTACCGTGTAGATGACCGTTAACCTGTCACGGGATTGGGTGATGTAGGACACCACTGGGTAAGCGACTGGTGTGGCCTACTGGCTTAGTTATATGGTATCGACGAATGGACATCAGATTGCTATTATTGTATTGATGTATGGATATGGATGAGAATAATAATATGGATACGAGTATGAATATAGATATAGGTATGAATAGAGTAGATGATGGTTCAGTCATAGATTTAGTGCCCTAATGTAAAGATAGATGCATGGGGTGGTTGCATGGGTTGCATGAATGGATGTGATAATGCTAAATCTTGAGAAGCATGATGAGATATTATACCATGATCTTTATCTTTGTCTTCACTTGATACGATTGTTGTTATCTTTGATTAAATGCATAGTTTATGATAGCTCTGCTATGCCTGTGAGTGACATCAATAATAAGAGACTGACTGCATTTTAAGAAGCCGAACAGTAACAGGTGAGGAGTGTGGTTGATGTACTCACTTAGCTTTGTATTCAAAGCTGAATGTCTAGAGCGTTGCAAATATTGAGGACGGAAGACTGATGTTTCGCCGGACTTGGAGCTGAAGGCTTAAAGACGAAGACGTGCTGCTTTGTAATAGTTAATTTATATATATGTTATACATCTATTAATATTTGTTGTAGGTTTCAGACTCTAGGCTAGCTGTTGTAATAGTTTTAGTAGACTGCGACCTGTGAGTATTTGTTGCAGCCTCTGATCATGTTTGTCATGCCCCGGAGCAGCAAAAATAGAGAAAAATAAATTTCATTTTTGGGTCCATAGGGAATGACAAGTGAAAGTCACTAATTATCCACACCACGTAGTACTAGTCCAACTAAAACAATAGGAACAGTAATAACAATAACTGAAATATAAGACAATTCTAGCTATTACAAATCATCAGAGTGTGGTCCGTAGGATCACAACAGGTCTGGAGACAACATATGCCCAAGTACCCATTAACTAACAAAGTTTAACAGTAATATAAAGCTTAAACATAAACTAGATAAACTATCTTCAGATCTTCAGCTGACGTAAGGGTAGTCGTCAACATAGTAGCCTTCTCTGGTACAATTGGCATTAATGGGGCCACCCTCCGCGTATTCCCCTTCAGGGAAGTAACCAGTGTCATAAGCTCCCTTATCTGCATTAAACGGGACAGGATAATCTGGAGGGGGAATGTCCAGGTAATAACGGTCGTCAGCTTACTGAGAGCTGAGTGAATAGAAACTCACAGAGTTTCAATGATATAATGTATAATAAGTTATATAGTTTTACTAAATAATATCTTCTCTGTATTCCAACGTTGTAATTCAACACCCTATCGTCTTGTTATCCTGAGATCGATAATCAACCTACTCTGACTAGAAAGAACATACTCAATCTTTTCACATATATAGACATACCATCATTCTGTCCATTGCTCGTTAAGGATATAAACCATCCAACACATTCATGGACACCACGTCAGTCCATCCCCCGCTCGTTAAGGATATAAACCATCCAACACATTATGAGGGTTTTTCAAACCAATCGTCAAAGAAGTTCAAACTTGAGCCACTTGTGGTAGCTTTGAATAAAAAAGATTCAGTTTCAATCTCCCTTTCTTTTCTTTTTCTTTTTCTTTTTCTTTTGTTTTGAGGATTGATCCTTTTCACTTTTGCCTAGCCAGTCAATTTTTGCTTTTCATGTAGTTGATTCTTGCAAGATCCTTCAATCGCAATCTCAGAATTCCAGAATGTGCATGTCAGCTCTTGGAATTTATTTGTGGTCATTCCGTGCCTTTTGAAATGTAATCTTGGCACGTTCTTAAGATGTATCTTGAAGCGTATGATTCTCTTATTTGTTTCATCAAAATTTTCTCCAACATTTTGACTGGCTAGGGTCAGATTTTGGAAATCAACACCTTTTTCAGCTCTAACTTTTGCCTGGGTGCCCTTTCGGGTTTTCAACCTAGCGAGCTTTTCTTTTTTTTTTTTTTTTTTTGAAAGTGGAGATGAAACTCATTGAAATGTTTGGCTACCATCAAGGACCAAGTCTGCACAGGTTCGCATGGCTATCAACTGGGTTGGGCCCAAGGCTTTGAAATGGTAGAAATGGTAGAAAGGGTGTTGGGCAAGCCCCAAGTCAGTTCCAAGCATGTCTTTTCAAGATTGAGGCAAGAGAATCTTTAAATTCTTAAAGTAAGACTATTCAATTCCAGCTCTTCATTAGTGTCAGCGTGAAATCGATTTTAACCTTTCAGGATTCTTTTTGTTTTGTCGTAGAAAAATTATTACCAGAGTAATATCCATGGTAATTTGAAAAGTGACACTTCAGTCTAGTGATTCATGCATCTATGACTAGGCACATCAGATTAGGCAAAATGAGACTTCATTCCATCAGTAGAGAAGGATTACAGACTCATTAACAACTCGGTGACAGACAGACTCGATCACAAGACTAAACTTGAAATAGACAAACACAAAACAGACTCGACTGGACTTGACCCGGTCTCAAATGTAGTGTCTTTGTGACCCATTTATTCTTTTTATTTCTTTTTTTTTCTAAAGAGCATCTTCATTTGGTTTTCTAGCAAGAGTCCCAAACACCGTCACTTCACCGGCACAGGTTCAACATTCATGGGCCTCAGCGAAGAGGATCATTCGAACGGATAGGTCAAGGGTTGGTCCAGACCGAGGTAGTGGATTGGATTAGGGTGCAGCGCATCATCTAAGAGATCCTGAATTGAGTGACGGAGCCTCTTACAGTTGTCGGTCTCATGGCCTTGGTCTTGGTGGTAATCACAATACTTGGATTCATTGTACCCAGGAAGTGGGTGATTAGGAGGCTAACTGGGCTCTAAAGGTACAAGGTGGCCCTTTTGAACAAGCTGATTGAGAGCGGAGGATAAGCTCATGTCAAGTGGTGTGAAGACTCTTTGGTTTCCTTTCTTGTGCCTCTTACTGCAGTCATTTTGGCTTGATGATGGGCTTAAGGCATTGACATCTAGGCTCTCTTGATCTTCACCAAAGGTATGGGGTCTCTTCTCCTTTTTCAGTGACCCAGCTCCATTGATCTTGCCTTCACAGATAGCATCCTCGATTCTAGTCCCAACCTCAAACAACTCTTCAAATGTTGAGATGGATTGGTAGAATAGTTTTTCATGGTATACCGGTTGCAGGTTCTTGACCAGCATACGTACTTGCTCTTTCTCAGCAGGCCTGTGGATCATTTGGGCTACTTTATTCCTCCATCTGCTTAAGAATGCAGCGAAGGACTCATTGAAATTCTGCCTGGTAGTTTCCAGATCTCGGATGGTGACATCAAGCTCTTGGTTGTAGGAGTAATGATCAATGAAAGTTCTAGCAACATCTTCCCAAACTCGGGTCTTGGAAGTTTCAAGGGTTAGGAACCAGGATAGTGCGGCTTTCTGGAGGGTTTGAGGGAACAGCATAGCTATGTGCTCATGGGTGCAGCCCATTGACTGGAAAATGCTCATACAAAACTTCACGTGGCTCTTCGGATTTCCAGTTCCATCAAAACGGTCGATTTCAGGCATCTTGAAGTTCTCGGGTAGCCTCACCTTGTTGGGCTCAAACAATCCTTCCAGATCTAACATGTAATCGTCGACTCCCTTACTCTTCCTTAGTATGTTCTCAAGCTTGTCGACCTTGTCCATTTTCTCTTGGAGCTTTTTCTCATATACAGGCGTCGGGACCTCTTGAAATCGTTCTTCTTCCCCATTGTTCTCGGGAGGCGGTCCAAATCTAGGCGGTGGTGGTGGCATGAACCCTTGTGGTGGTGGGAACCTAGGTGGGTACTGTGGTTGCTGTTGTCGGAACTCTTCCATAAATTTCAGGACTTGAGTCAGCCGATCTGACTGTTGATTTATTAATTCAGTGACCTTGGCTTCCAAAGTTTCCTGATTCATGTTGAATTTTCTCGGCGGACTGATTCTAACCAAATGACTACTCGAACTTCTGACCCAGGATGGGGATCTCAGTGGCTGATTTTGGGAATCTACAATGACCTATAGATTCGAGAGGAGTGTATCAGATTCTGATAGTGATGACTAGAGAGACAATGACAGTGAGGTTAAGGAAGATGGCCTGACTTATGTACAGACTGACTGAGATAGTGTGCGCAGACTGATGAGAATGGTGCATGCACATGAGACAAGCATGCAGATGCAAGCCCTAATCTATATGATGCCCCTACTTCTAACAGATAGAAGTTAAACAAATAAGATCCTAGCCATACAGAGTGTGCTAACCTTACTTTCCAGTATGATCACCAAGGGATAACAGGGATTTCCGGGATACTTTGGGAATTTCGGATAGAGTTTCTGGGAGAAACATGGGTTTGGAAGATTCGGAGAAATTTCTAGAAGTCATTTGAGTTTCTAGGAGAAAAAAGGATTTCTGGTTGATTTGGACTGAGCTTCTAGGAGAAACTGGTATTTTGGGTATTTTTGAGAAATATGGATAGAGTTTCCAGGGGAAACAAGTATATCTGGGCATTTCTGGGTGATTTGGGCAGAGATGTTGGATTTTTGGAGAATCTGGGAGATTTGGGCAGAGCTTCTGGGAAAACAGGTACTTTGGATATTTCTAGGAAATTTGGATAGAGTTTCTAGGAGATAGGACAGAGTTTTTGGGAGAAACTGGTACATCTGGGAAATCAGGGAGATTTAGACAGAGTTTTTTTTTTTTTGGGAAAAACTGATTAATATGGTTATATCTGGGATATCTGGACAGAGTTTCTGGGAAAATTGGTTAATATGGGTGTATCTGGGATATCTGGACAGAGTTTCTAGGAGAACTGGACAATATGGTTATATCTGGGATATCTGGACAGAGTTTCTAGGAGAAACTGGACAATATGGTTATATCTGGGATATCTGGACAGAGTTTCTGGGAGAAACAGGTTATGATGGTGATCATACTGTCTAGCTAGTTTTCATACTCCTATGTCCTAGGACCAACAAACAAGGCTTGCGGTGTATATCTTTGTGAACATGGAGCAGACTTCCTTACCATGGTGCCTAGGCAGGTCACTCAATGTGGTCACATGTAAGTGATTGCCTTGGGGATCATAAGAAAGAAGTTCTGCCTCATACCACATAAGCGTCTACACCGCGCAGGTAATCCCGTCAGGGCATACAACAGTTATATCACATTGTCCTATCTGAAAAGATAAATGAACAGTCCTATGAAAGGTTCTACAAGAATCTATATGCAAAGGCTGGGTTTAGTCAAAGAGGGTCCGTTGACGAGAGTTCCAATATACCGTCAGGGAGACAGTACAGAGGTTTTTACTCTTTTTGATATACCTTGGAAGGTACAGTATCAACGGTGACTTGTGCCCTGGCACAGCAAGACCTGAACAATGTCAGCGCCGCGTTTCAGACACAGTCGGAGGGGGGGAATGCAAGAGTGCAATGCGGTGAACCAAACACAGTAAAAAGATGATTTTAAGGATGCTTCTTATGAGTCAAACCTCTGTATTATTTTGTTTTAAAATAAAAATCCCCAGCAGAGTCGCCAGATTGTGGATACCGGGAATCGGACCACTTCTCTTGTTTGAGATTGTTTTGAAATTGATTTTGACTTGGATCAAAGAAAATAAAATGGTCTGTTGAAAACAGATACAGAGTCGCCACTTGGTCTTTAAGGAACCAAGAAACCTAATTTTGACTCACCCAAATGGATAAAGGGCACCGGCCCTTCATAACCAAAGAACTTGGTTCGGGGTTTTGGTACGAGAGAGGAAGGAGCCTTTGTCGCGACTAAAACACCCTCAACTCGCCCCGTCTTTCGACGGGCCTCAATTAGCATCCAAATAATCATCTTATACTATGTATGGTTTGGCAATTAATACTATGATAGTATATTACATCACATAAGAAACTTGAAATGGAAGATCTAAAGATAAGATATCATTCATAAGATCTAAGTCAAATATCATACAATGTAAAGTGAAAGATCACACAAATAAACTTAGAAAAAATAGTCTAATCATGTATCAAATAATCAAGACTTCCTAATCTAAAGGGGGACATGAATTGTTCTTGAAACAAATAGTCAAATAAAACAAGGATGCTTAGCAAGCTAGGATGATGCATGTTAATCTTTGAGAATAGAAGATCTCTCAATCCCCGGGACGGATGAGAAAGGATGATTAGGTCGAGGGGAGCATGAACGTGTGATCATGATCATTCCTTATAATCTTCTTAGATTAAGAGTTACAAAAACCCCAAATCTTGCATGAATGCAATGTATGTATCTAAAATGTGCAAAGGTTGTAGTGTGTTTTGTGTACATGGATTTCTAGAATGACTTAGAAGTCTAAAATGTGTATGAATGGATGGATGAAATCAATATGGGATATGTACAAATGTAGTATGAACTACTTCCTAAGATATGAACTAATTTGGAATGCATATAAGCATCAAATCAAAGAATGAAAGTTAAAATGTGCTTGCTGTGAATAGTGGACAGAACAGTAGCATCATCTTTTGGAAATTGAAAAGAGGGGTTAGGAATGTTTTCAATGCATGATTTTTTATGGAGATGTTCCTTATTGTGTCTAGAACACAACCCAAAAAGCAAATCTTGAATATCTATCACAGATTGAGAGAAATCATATAAACAACACAGGTCACTCAGAAACAGAGTCCGTACTGTCGACTGAAATGTTAGAAAATATTAGGAAATGAAAAAGAATGATCTAAGGGACCATTTTACACAGAACGTTCCCTAAGACATTGAATTTTAAGGGAAAAATAAGTTAGGACCACCCCTTTTGGAAAAGTTTTCTGTAAAAGGGGTTGGAAGTGGGCCTAGCTGCTGTGACAGCAAAATCAGAATGTTTGGAAGGAATATTGGGATCCAAATGGACCATTTCCAAGTACTTTCAAGTCAAACCAAAAATCATGGGTGTTCTCCAATGAGTTAGGAAGACTTTCCAAGTGGCCTTGCATCCATATGTTGAGTATTGAGTTCTAGAGAAATCTTTGAACTCAACTCACTCACTGTTTTGACTCATTGTTTTGAAGATTTTGGAGAAAACAAAGTTTTGTTTCTTGAAACCAAATGAGAGGGATTGAGAGGGGTTTTGAAATAGATGTTTTGAAAGAACATTTTCAATACTCAATAAGGATTATAGCCACTTAAAATGTCAACATTAAACTCATCATCAAGAACCTCCAAGATTGTTGGAGAGATTTATTTTTATTTTTGAACATAACTTCAATACATTTCAAGAATACCTTGGAAGTATTGAGGTTATGATCATCATCTATCAAACATGTTTTTGAGGTCAAGAGCTACTATCCATAAGGATTCACTCACCCCAAACTTCATGTCATCACTTAGATGATGATGAACTAGTAAGTAAATAAAGAAAAGAAAAAGAAATGAGATAAGGAGAGATGAACATATATATAATCAAAGCAAGTAAATAGCAATCAATAGATGATAATCAATGTGATTTTGGACTTGTAGCTTGGTGTTTCACTCATAGATTTTGACATTTGGACATGGAAGTAGCTTCCTATCTCATGAATGCTCAAGAATGAGGGTTAGAGTGGACTTTGAATGTGAAGTATATAGAAGGATGATGGAAGAAAATAAGAATAAAACTCACTTTCTTATGGAAAATCAATGGGAGAAGCTCCCTTTCTCTCTTCTAAACCTATCTCTATCTCTCTTCTTCTCTACAACTTTTCAAGCTTTGCACTTGGCCCCCCCAAAATGAAGAGCAATGGAGGGTTTAAATAGGCCAATTTGGGGTGGTTTTGGGATTTTAGAAGTACTCCCATTGGTCCCAAACAACTGTGAACATAAAACTATGTCGTTTTGGCTTTCAATTAATCAATTTGGACCCCCAAAAAAATTACAAAAATGGACTCTGCGAGGGTTGAGTGCCGCGGCGGCACTGGGCCAGTGCCGCGGTGGCACTGCTCCTCAGAAGCCCAAAAAATTACGTTTAGGCCCCCCAGAGGTTCCGGTATTCGCGAAAAGGCCTTATTTTGTCCGAAATTCACAGAAAATGCATAAGAACTCCAAATTGAGGTTGTGATATACCGTTGGAAAGGTAATGGAGTCTACTTTACATAAAAAATAGTTCGGGGATAGGTCACTTTGAAAAGTTTTGCGGTATTCGCGATAAATACTGATTTGATCGCCTTTTTCGCCTTCGGAAATTCAAAATAAATTCGTTTTAAATCCAGGAATTATGTGCGATATACCGTTGGAAAGCTATTGACCTCTAGTATCCATGAAAAATATTTGAAAATTATTTCGGTGCCCCGATTCCAAAGTCAAATCTTGGTCAAACTGGTCAAACCTGGGATTCCCGGGAAGTTCTGGGAACCTCCGGGAGCTCCCAGGAGCCGACGTTTTCGCTCGATTCTCTTTTAAAACTTATTTTAATACTTTTCTAATGATTCCGGTGAATTTGGACGATTTTGGTCAAACTTGGTCAAACTCTGGTCAAACCTTGGTCAAATCGGTCAACGGGGACTTTCGGGGAACTTCCGGGACTTCCGGGGGTCTCTTGGAGCTGACGATTTCACCCGATTTCTCTTAGAAACTCATTTTATCGCTTTTCTTATGACATAGCATGTTTTCAGAACTTTGGGACCAAATCTGGGAGTTTTCGGGCTTTTAGGAGCATTTTGGTCATTTTGAGCATTTTGAGAGATAGAGCTGACTTCCAGGAGTCCTTTTGAGTCTTTTACGATCATTATGAACCACCAAGCTATGGGTCTCCTAAATATGATAGCCGACAAAATGGGGTGTCTACAGCAGCCTAGTAGTTCGAGCGGTCCTGTGAAACCAATAGCCCAGTAGTTCGAGTAGTTCGAGCAGTTCTGGGAAACCAGCAGTTCGAGCAGTCCTTTGAAATCGACAGCCTAGCAGTTCGAGCAGTTCGAGGAAACAAACAACCCAACAGTTCTTGGAAACAAGCAGCCCAGCTGTTCCAGTAGTCCTGACGCCAGAACAGAGTATTGCTTCGCTCACTCAACTCAACGAAAGACAGACTCATACACAGTAACAAATTAATGACTTGGTGACCACACAGTGAAAAATCCCGCCTTTCACTGCCCAAATAATTATGCAAGCAGTGAACTAGGCAGAGTACAGACAATGATCAGAGATCTCTAGAAAGAGGCCCAAACTCCAGTGCTTCAGGTCCGACCTCGAATGCTTCCGGCCCAACCTCTAGTACATCCGGCTCGACCTCACCGACCTCCAATGCTTTAGGTCTGAACCCGAGTGCTTCTGTCCTGACCTCCAGTGCTTCTGGCTCGACCTCACCAACCTCTAATGCTTTAGGTCCGATCCCGAGTGCTTCAGGTCCGACCCCGAGTGCTTCCAGCCCTACCTCCAGTGCTTCAGGTTCGACCCCGGGTGCTTCTAACCCGACCTCTAGTGCTTCGGTCTGACCTCGCCGACCCCCAGTGCTTCAGGTCTGACATTCCTGACCTTCAGTTTATAATGGTTATCACGACTGTAGACATCCCATTTTGTCGGCTATCAGATTTAGGAGACCCATAGCTTGGTGGTTCACAATGATCGTAAAAAAGACTCAAAAGGATTCTCGAAAGTCACTTCTATCTCTCAGAATGCTCAGAATGACCAAAATGCCCAAAAACTCACAGATTTGGTCCCAAAATTCTGAAAAACATGCTATATCGTAAGAAAAGCAATAAAGTGAGTTTTTGAGAGAAATCAGGTGAAATCGTCAGCTCCCAGAGACCCCCGGAAGTCCCGGAAGCTCCCGGAAAGTCCTCGTTGACCGGTTTGACCAAGGTTTGACTAGGTTTGACCAAGGTTTGACCAGGTTTGACCAAGTTTGACCAAGTTTGACCGAAATTGTCCAAATTCACCAAAATCATTTTAAATCATGAAAAAATTGTTAAAACAAGTTCCAAAAGAAAATCGAGCGAAAACATCAGCTCCCGGGAACTCCCGGAGGTTTCCAGAACTTCCCGGGAATCCCAGGTTTGACCAGTTTGACCAAAATTTGACTTTGGAACCGGGGCGCCGAAACAATTTTCAAATATTTTTCATGGATACTAGAGGTCAATAGCTTTCCAACGGTATATCGCACATAATTTATGGATTTAAAACGAATTTATTATGAATTTCCAAAGGCGAAAAAGACGATCAAATCGGCTTTTATCGCAAATACCGCAAAACGTTTCAAAGTGACCTATCACCGAACTATTTTTTTATGTAAAGTAGACTCCATTACCTTTCCAACGGTATATCACAACCTCAATTTGGAGTTCGTACGCATTTTTTGTGAATTTCGGACGAAATAGGGCCTTTTCGCGAATACCGGAACTTCAGGGAGCCTAAACAGCATTATCTGGACGGGGGAGGAGCAGTGCCGCCGCGGCACTCCCCTCCAGAGCAGTATACTTTTGTAAATAGTTTTGTGGTCCCATTTTGATTAATTAAAAGCCAAAACGACATAGTTTTATGATTTCAGATATTTGGAGCCAATGGGAATACTTTCTAAATCCCAAAACCACCCCCAAGTTGGCCTATATAAACACCCCATTACTCTTCATTTTGGGGGAGTCAAATAGAAGTTTAGAGAAAGTTTGGGAGAGAAAGTTGTAGAGATAAGGTTAGAATAAAGAGAAAAGATGCTTTCTTCTTGGATTTTCAAAACAAAAGTGAGTTCTAAACTTTGTTTTTACTACATTACTCCCATTTATTTCAACATTCAATACTCCCAACCACCATTTTAGTGAGCATTCAAGAGAGTGGAAGCTTCTTCCATGTCTAGTGTCATTACATATGAGTGAAACACCAATCTACAAGTCTCATGCTTCATGAATATCATCTATTGATCATCATCTACTTGCTTGTTTATTTATTGTTTATCTCTTCTTATCTCATTTCTTTTTGATTTTTCTTTATTTACTTACTAGTTCATCATCATCTAAGTGATGACATGAAGTTTGGGGTGAGTGAATCCTTATGGATAGTAGCTCTTGACCTCAAAAACATGTTTGATAGATGATGATCATAACTTCAATACCTCCAAGGTATCCTTGAAGTGTATTGAAGTTATGCTCAAATAAAAATAAGTTTCTCCAACAATCTTGGAGGTTCTTGATGATGAGTTGAATATTGACATTTTGAGTGGTTATAATCTTTATTGAGTATTAAAAATGCACTTTCAAAACCTCTATTTCAAAACCCCCCTCAATCCCTCTCATTTTGATTTCAAGAAAGAAAATCTTATTTTCCCAAAAATCTTTAAAACAGTGAGTTAAAACAGTGAGTGAGCTGAGTTCAAAGATTTCTCTAGAAGTCAATACTCAACATATAGATGCAAGGCCACTTGGAAAGTCTTCCTAACTCATTGAAGAACACCCATGATTTTTGGTTTGACTTGGAAGTACTTGAAAATGGTCCATTTGGACCCAAACATTCCTTCCAAACATTCTGCCTCTGCTGTCACAGCAGCTTGGCTAACTTCCAACTTCTTTGTTCAGAAATATTTTCCAAAATGGGTGGTCCCAACTTATTTTTCCCTTAAACTTCAATGTCTTAGGGAACTTTCTGTATAAAATGGGCCCCTAGATCATTCGTTTTCATTTTCTAAGATTTTTCAACATTTCAGTCGACAGTACGGACTCTGTTTCTGAGTGACCTCTGTTGTTTATATGATTTCTCTCAATCTGTGATAGTTATTAAATATTGGCTTTTTGGGTTGTATTCTAGACACAATAAGGAACATCTCCATAAAAAATCATGCATTTAAAGCATTCCTAACCCCTCTTTTCCATTTTTGTAAGATCATGTTACTGTTCTGTCCACTATTCACAGCAAGCACATTTTAACTTCCATTCTTTGATTTGATGCTCATATGTATTCCAAATTAGTTCATATCCTAGGAAGTACTTCATACTAAATTTGTACATATCCCATGATGATTTCATTCATTCATTCATACACATTTTAGACTTCTAAGTCATTCTAGAAATCCATGTACCCAAAACACACTACAACCTTTGCACATTTTAGATACATACATTGCATTCATGCAAGATTTGGGGTTTTTGTAACTCTTAATCTAAGACGATTATAAGGAATGATCACGATCACACGTTCATGCTTCCCCTTGATCTAATCATCATTTCTCATCCGTCCCGGGGATTGAGGGATCTTCTTTTCTCAAAGATTAACATGCATCATACTAGCTTGCTAAGCATATTTTGATTTCTTTGTTTATTTGTTTCAAGAACAATTCATGTCCCCCTCTAGATTAGGAAGTCTTGATTATTTGATATATGAATAGACGATTTTTTCCTAGGTTTATTTGTGTGATCTTTCACTTTACATTGTATGATATTTGACTTAAATCTTATGAATGATATTTTATCTTTAGATCTTCCATTTTCAAGTTTCTTGTGTAATGTAATATACTATCATAGTATTAATTGCCGAACCATACATAGTATAAGATGATTATTTGGATGCTAATTGAGGCCCGTCGAGAGACGGGGCGAGTTGAGGGTGTTTTAGTCGCGACAAAGGCTCCTTCCTCTCTCGTACCAAAACCCCGAGCCAAGTTCTTTGGTTATGAAGGACCGGTGCCCTTTATCCATTTGGGTGAGTCAAATTTGGGTTTCTTGGTTCCCTAAAGACCAAGTGGCGACTCTGTATCTGTTTTCAACAGACCTTTTCTCTTTCCTTGATTCAAAATCAAACGAATTTCAAAACATAACGAAGCGGTGGAATCCCGGTATCCACAATCTGGCGACTCCACTGGGGATTTTTATTTTTAAAACAAAATAATACTGAGGTTTGACTCATAAGAAGCATCCTTAAAATCTTCTTTTCATTGTGTTTGGTTCACCGCATTGCACTCTTGCATTCCCCCCTCCGACTATGTCTGAAACGCGGCGCTGACATTGTTCAGGTCTTGCTGTGCCAGGGCACAAGTCACCGTTGATACTGTACCTTCCAAGGTATATCAAAAAGAGTAAAAACCTCCGTACTGTCTCCCTGACGGTATATTGGAACTCTCGTCAACGGACCCTCTTTGACTAAACCCAGCCTTTGCATATAGATTCCTGTAGAACCTTTCATAGGACTGTTCATTTATCTTTTCAGATAGGACAATGTGATATAACTGCTGTATGCCCTGATGGGATTACCTGAGCGGTGTAGACGCTTATGTGGCATAGAACGGAACCTCTTTATTATGATTCCAAAGGCAATCACTCACATGTGATTACATTGAGTTGACCTGCCTAGGTACCATGACAAGGATGTCTGCCCCATGTTCACAAAGATATACACCGTAAACCTTGTTTATTGTTCCTAAGACATAGGAGTATGAAAACCTGCAAGACGGTATGATCACTATCACCATATTAACCAGTTTCTCCCAGAAACTCTGTCCAGATATCCCAAATATAACCACATTAACCAGTTTCTCCCAGAAACTCTGTCCAGATATCCCAGATATAACCATATTAACCAGTTTCTCCCAGAAACTCTGTCCAGATATCCCAGATATAACCACATTAACCAGTTTCTCCCAGAAACTCTGTCCAGATATCCCAGATATACCCATATTAACCAGTTTCCCCCAGAAACTCTGTCCAGATATCCCAGAAATAACCATATTAACCAGTTTCTCCCAGAAACTCTGTCCAAAATTCCCGAAGTATCTCAGAAATCCATGTTATCCCTTGGTGATCATACTGGAAAGTAAGGTTAGCACACTCTGTATGGCTAGGACCTTATTTGTTTAGCTGATATCTGTTAGAAATAGAAGCATCATATAGATTAGGGCTTACATCCGCATGTTTGTCCCATTTTCATACACCATTCCCCATCAATCTGCACGCACTGTTTTGAGTTGGTCCACATCACTATCTTTGTCTGCCTAAAGTCACCACTGTCAAAGATCTAATCTAGTCCTTTCAAAATCTGTCAGGTCAGTATAGATTCCCAAGGTCAGCAGTCAGGGTCTTATTCGTGGGTCAGGAGTTCGGATAATCGTTTGATCAGAATCAGTCCGACAGCTTACATCAGCATGAATAGGGAAGAGTTGGAAAATAAGGTTACTGAATTGGGAGCGACCATAAGCCAGCAGTCCGACAGCCTAGCCCAGGTTCTGAAGTTCATGGAAGAACTGAAGCAGCGGCGGGCGCAACCTCTGCCCGGGTTTCCACCACCAGAATTTGAACTACCCCCACCTGAGAATAATGGGGAAGAAGACTGGTTTCAGGGGGTCCCACCGTCCGCATACGAGAAAAAGCTCCAAGAAAAGATGGACAAGGTTGACAAACTGGAAAGCGTGCTGAGGAAAAGCAAGGGTATCGATGATTACATGTTAGATCTGGAAGGCCACTTCGAGCCTGTCAAGCTGAAACTGCCAGAGAATTTCAAGATGCCTGCTATCGACCATTTTGACGGAACTGGGAATCCAAAAAGTCATGTGAAGCTATGTATGAGTATCTTCCAATCCATAGGTTGTACCCACGAACACATTGCGATGTTGTTCCCGCAAACCCTTGCAAAGTCTGCACTATCGTGGTTCCTAACCTTGGAAGCCTCCAAAACCCGGGCCTGGGAGGACATCGTTCGAGTCTTCGTCGATCATTACTCCTACAATCAAGAGCTGGATGTCACCATCAGGGATTTGGAAACAACCCGGCAAAGTAACAATGAATCCTTCGCTGCATTTCTGAGCAGATGGAGGAACAAGGTAGCCCAAATGACCCACCGGCCAATCGAGAAAGAACAGGTAAGGATGCTCATCCGGAATCTGCAGCCCCTCTACCATGAGAAATTATTCTACCAGTCCATCTCCACCTTTGAGGAATTGTTTGAAGTCGGAACCCGGATTGAAGACGCTATCAGAGAAGGAAAAATAAAAAAGGAAGAATCCCCGAGTCAGTCCAGAAGACCTAACTACTCCCGGAATCCCCCGGATGTTAATGCCCTTAGCAGCCAACCCATGGCGTACCCTCTTAGACCATACCAACCCTCCAGCCAGGCAAACCCCTCCAATCGCCCCTTCCAGAAAAGCCCCCTCGCAATTTCGCCAAGTTAGAAATCTCTCTCTCCTCAGCTTTAGACCGCCTCCTCAAAAAAGGCCATCTCCAACTACTCCAACCCCGAAACACCCCCCTCCCTCCAAACTGCGATATGTCTAAGCGGTGTACCTACCACCAAGCCCCAGGTCACAACACTGATGATTGCGTGCGCCTTCGCCATGACATTCAAGACCTTATTGATCGGAACATCATCGAGCCGCCACCAAAGCAGCCCCATATCACCCAAAATCCCCTACCAAACCACCAAAATGTCAACCTCATTGAGTCCAGCCCCGTACCCTTCAACCCTGCTACTTATATCACCCCCCTAGGACAACCCTTGCCTTGCATTGACATCCCAGATTCTGTGGGAATTCATCTAATTGAAGGGGAGAATGATGAGTGGCAGCAACATCTAGACGATGAGCAAGACTTGTTCTTTTTGGAAGAGCACGATTTGGGGGTGGTAGACCTCAAGTGGTATGATCCCAATGATGAAAGTGACGCTTCTATCTGGGACGAGCCGGAGAAACCATATGTGGGAACGGATTGTGATTGGTTCAAAAAGGATGGGACTGTAGAAGGGCCTACTCCTGCTGAAATTGATCACCTGACCAGGTCAGGACGTCACTACCAGCCTCTGCAGCCTACTACTGAAGCCATCGAGAAAGGTCCAGTTAAAGACAAGGGGAAGGGTAAGATGGATGAGGTCATCGAAGAAGATAATGAGCTGATCAAGCAGCTAAAGAAAACCCAAGCACATCTCTCGATGTGGGACATCATGGTAACAACCTATAAGCACAGGCAAGCCGTGTTGAATGCCTTGGCTGGGATTGAAGTCCCCATGACACCGCGCCGGAGGACATGGTAGCTTTCTTGGGTGCGCTTACCCCCGACCCAATCATTATATTTTCCGATGAGGACCTGCCACCAGAGGGATCCGCACATAACAAGGCATTATATATCACCGTGGGATGTAAGGGACAACAGGTGCCGTTTTGTCTAGTCGACACAGGCTCGGCCTTAAATGTCTGTGCCCTGAGGACTGCCACCGCCTTGGGGGTCAATGTCCTTGACATCACGCCATCTGTGCAATCCGTGAGGGCCTATGACAACACTAGGAGAAATGTGATGGGAACCGTTTCTCTCCAAATCCGGGTAGGATCCTTGGTGAGCACCAAAATTTTTCAGGTCATGGACATACCTGCCTCTTTCAACTTGCTGATCGGAAGGCCCTGGTTGCATGTCAACAAAGCCGTATCGTCCACTGTGCATCAAATGATCAAGTACATCCATGAGAAGGAAGTGAAAATCATCCTCGGAAATAGTTGGGGTAATGAAGCTTTCCCGAACTACGCTCCCGTCTTTGAAATCCAAATACCTGAGTTAGAAGAAGGAGAAATTGGAGGATTCTTCATGGAAGAAGTCCACATGATCAACGATGAAGACAGGTTCCCTGAGATCCACTCTGTGGTTGTCAACATCGTCCGCAAAATGAACTACTTCCCTGGAATGGGATTGGGTCGATGCCAGCAAGGGATTCGAGAGTTCCCTTAGATCAAAGGACAGCAAGGTACTTTTGGGCTGGGATATAAGCCCACTGAAGAAGACATCGAGCTACAGAGGCCGTGGAAGAAAAGGGTAAGGGGTCTCCTACCATACCGCAAGACTTTGAATGGACAATTCATCAAAGAAGGGGATGACTTCCCTTACTTTGGGTTCCCTGAACCCTGGATCCATCAAACCACTAGGAAAAGGCACACTGGACTTGAAATCTTTGCTAACTGCGAGAGGCCTCCATATCAAGATCCGTTCTATCCTGAAGAAATTGAGAAAGCCCTGGAGGAAGACTGGTTGAAATACCTAGACACTGAAGCCGTCGAGAAGATGTGGGAGGAATCCGTTGAGAAGAAGGAAGAAAAGAGGGCCAAGAGCCAAGATGATCAGATCAAGCCAACTGAGGAGGGTCTGAGCAACCAGGCTGTAGAGTCATCTGTCTGTGTCTCCCTATCCCCTATTCCCCCGGAGTCTGTACTACCGATTATCGAGTCTGTACCAGAGTCGGCTGCTGTAAGCCCATCACTGTCCAATGTAGTCACTTCACCTATCATGAATGAAATAAAAGACGATTCCGCTTACTCCTTTGTGTCTAATACTTGTGAATGCACGGATCCCTCCGAGGATCTCCCAATTGAACTTAAGCAACTAATTGAAAAACCACCTGCTTATGAAATAATCGAAGATACTTTATCGGTTAACCTAGGTGAAACAGATAATCCCCAAATTGTGCAAATTGGCTCAGCTCTTAATAAAGAAGAAAAAGAAAAATTAACCCTCTTGCTAAAAGAATTCAAAGATGTTTTTGCTTGGTCTTACGAGGACATGCCTGGGGTCGATCCCGACATTGTCCAACATCATATTCCCCTCCTCCCTAATTCTAAACCTGTCAAGCAGAAACTGAGGCGCATGAGGCCGGAGTGGGCACTCAAGGTTAAGGAAGAAGTAGAGAAGCAATTCAAGGCAGGATTCATCATTGTCACCGAATATCCGGAATGGGTTGCCAATATCGTGCCAGTCCCGAAAAAGGATGGAAAAGTTCGTGTGTACGTCGACTTCCGTGATCTAAACAAAGCCAGTCCCAAGGATGACTTCCCGCTTCCCCACATTGACGTTTTGGTAGATAACACCGCAGGACATGAGCTACTATAATTCATGGATGGTTTCTCAGGGTATAATCAGATTCTTATGGCGCCAGAAGATCGGGAAAAGACGACATTCACCACTCCCTAGGGGACCTACTGTTATAGAGTGATGCCTTTCGGGCTCAAGAATGCTGGGGCAACCTACCAGAGAGCTGCCACCACTCTACTGCATGACATGATTCACAAGGAAGTAGAGGTGTACGTAGACGACATGATTGTGAAGTCCAAGGATAGAGAAGGGCACCTAGTGGCACTGGGAAAGTTTTTTGAAAGGTTGCGTAAGTACAAGATGAGGTTGAATCCAAAGAAATGCACTTTCGGTGTGACCTCCAGTAAACTCTTGGGCTTTCTCATCACACAAAGGGGGATAGAGGTGGATCCCTCCAAGATCAAGGCAATCCTAGAAATGGCACCACCACGGAATGAAAAAGAGGTAAGGGGGTTCCTCGGAAGAATCCAATTCATCAGCCGCTTCATTTCCAAGCTCACGACTACGTGCGATCCTCTGTTCCGATTGTTGAGAAAAGGAGAAAAGTTCCAATGGGATGACCAATGCCAAGCCGCTTTCGACAAAATAAAAGCCTACCTTCAAAATCCACCTGTCCTCTCACCACCCACGCCTCATAAGCCCTTATTCCTTTACCTATCTGTCTCCGAAAATTCCATGGGTTGCCTGCTGGCCCAAGAGGGAGAAGAAGGCCACTCCGAAAAAGCCATATACTACCTCAGCAAGAGGATGACTGGGTATGAGCTCAACTACTCTGCCCTCGAAAAAACGTGTTGGGCCTTGGTTTGGTGCACCCGCCGACTAAGGCACTACATGCTAGCCTTCCCGGTTGTGCTCATATCCCGCATGGATCCTCTAAAATACCTCCTCGAAAAACCTGCCCTGACCGGTCGTATATCCCGTTGGTTACTTCTACTATCTGAATTTGATATCAAGTATGTTACAAGCAAGTCGGTAAAAGGGAGAACCGTGGCCGAGCATCTTGCGGAACACGCCATTGACTCCGAAGAAAGTGGAGACTTCCCATTCCCGGACGAAAATATCATGGAAATCAAGGAAGAACAATGGAAGTTGTACTTTGATGGAGCAGCCAACATGAAAGGCTACGCGGTAGGAATAATCCTAGTATCACAAAACGGGGACCACGCCCCACTGGCAGTCAAGCTCAATTATAACTCCACCAATAACACTACTGAATATGAAGCGTGCATTCTGGGGATGGAAGCAGCCATAGAATTGAGAATTCAAAAGCTAGATGTCTTCGGAGATTCGAATCTCATCGTGTCACAAGCCAGAGGAGAATGGAAGGTGAAAAAAAAGAGGTTGAAGCCCTACCATGACCATCTCGATGGACTTAAGAAGCAGTTCAAGAACATCACATTCCTTTACTTGCCCAGGGAGGAGAATCAGCTAGCAGATTCGTTGGCTACCTTAGCCTCCATGATCAAAATTCCTGTGGGAGTCAGGATGATGCCTTTGGTAATTGAGCAAAGGTACGAGCCTTCGTTCAGCATGATCACCACAATCGAAGCAGAAGAGAATGAAACACCATGGTATCAGGATGTCTGGAACTTCATAGAAAATGGAACATACCCCCAAGAATCTACCAAAAAAGACAAAAGGGCCATTCAAAGATTCGCAGCGCAATTCATCATTTGCGGTGGAAAACTGCTGAAGAAAGGATACAACGGTCACAACCTGACTTGCTTGTTTGGGAAAAGCTCCAGAAGAATGATGGAGGAAATACACGAAGGGGTATGCGGCCCGCACATGAACGGCCACATGCTGGCCAAGAAAATCGTGAGACAAGGGTACTACTGGACAACATTGGAAAAAGATTGTTGCGAATACGTGAGAAAGTGTCACAAGTGCCAGATTTATGCAAACATGATGCATATACCACCATCCCTTCTATACAGCATGACCTCACCTTGGCCATTCTCCACCTGGGGAATCGATATTATCGGTGAAATCATTCCGAAAGCTTCAAATGGAAATCGGTACATTCTGGTGGCCATAGACTACTTCACAAAATGGGTAGAAGCTGCATCCTACACCAAGTTGGGGGCCAAGGAAGTGGCCAAATTCATCAAGAGAAATCTCATCTGCCGTTATGGAGTTCCCCATGAGATTATTTCGGACAACAGAAGTCATTTCAAGGCAGAAGTCAGGGATCTGTTCGAGGAATACAAAATCACTTATCACAAGTCATCCCTATACAGACCACAGACCAATGGGGCAGTCGAAGCTGCGAATAAGAATGTCAAGGCCATACTGCAAAAATCAGCTGATACCTACAAAGACTGGCATAAAAAGCTACCATTTGCACTTTGGGGATACAGAACATCGATAAGGACGTCCACAGGAGCAACGCCTTACTCACTAGTGTATGGGATGGAAGCGGTACTTTCGGTCGAGATAGAACTACCATCCCTACGCGTGATGGCAGAATGTGAAATTTCGGAATCAGATTGGTTGAGAGAAAGATACGAAGAACTGGCTCTCATAGATGAAAAGCGCCTAGCGACAGTCGACCATGTTCGAATCTATCAAAAGAGGATAGCCCGTGCTTTCAACAAAAAGGTTCGTCCGAGGAAGATTGTCAAGGGTGACCTTGTCCTTAAGGAGTTGCGAGCTCCGATCTTTGATCCCCGTGGGAAGTTTAAACCTAAATGGGTCGGCCCTTACATCGTCAAGACTGTTCTTTCCGGAGGAGCAACTTATCTCATGGACCTCGATGGTGTCGAATTCAAAGAACCAATCAACATGGATCGCCTCAAAAAGTACTATGCTTGACTATTCAATAACCTTTTCTTTCAAGCCTTACCTTGAACTACGCTCGACCTGATTCCCACTCGGGGATACGTAGGCAACCACATCGGTTCGGTCGCCCCACCCACAAAAAATAGCCCAATTTCTTTCAAGCTTTGGCCCGAACTACGTTGGACCTGATCCCCGCTCGGGGGTACGTAGGCAGACTTTCAAAAAGAAAAGAAGGATGGCTCGCTAGGTTGAAAATCCGAAAGGACGCCTAGGCAAAAATGAGAGCTAAATCCAAGGTGAGCAATAACAAAAGAGAGAAAATAGCTCGCTAGGTCACCTCCTTGGTGTCTAGGCAAAATTATGAGCATGTGAGAGAAATAAAGTCGCGGTCCTTACCGTAACCCAGAAATCGCCCTCCACTAGGGGCAAACTTCGGCCACTCGCCTCGTTTGCCTGAACCTCTTCCAAACTAGGGGAAAACGTTGGTCATCTACCTCGTTTGCCTCACAACCATACACATCCCAAACTAGGGGCAAACTTCGGCCACCCGCCTCGTTTGCCTCCAATAACCCTAGCATGCCCAAGCAAGTACCAAAAGCAACTAATTGAAATCTCGTTTACAAAATGTTTTTAGAAAGCTAAAATGCATAAAATAAGATTCCCAAAGTAACCAAGGTTCACCGATAAACAAACTTCGAATATTGCGTAAACAGGGATAATCAAAGAAATAAAAGTCTTTCAAAAAGCAATCACATGTTCAAAGACACTTGGAGGAATGAGCAGAATCAGTCAGGACTAGTCTTGTCTTAGTGTCTTTTATTTTTTCAAAGGTCTTTAGAAGTAGGCCTTTACTCGGTCAGTCCAACCATCAATAAAAGCAGCAATAGTGGTAGCCCTGATCCGGGAAGCAAAGACCCTCTCAGTAAACCCCCAGGGAACCTCCTGAACCTGTCCATACTGTCTGGCCAAACGGCGAGGATGATAGAAAGAAGTCTCTCTAAGACCCATCAACCACACTCTCTGGTGACCCCCGAGGCTCGTAGCAACAGCATAAAGGCCCCAACGCCTCACGATCCAGCAAATGTCAGCCTCAGATAAGGTACTCATCATGCCCACCCAATCGGCAAAAGTATAGTGAGAGTGAAGCACGGCTCGACGAAAATAAATCGGTGGTATGCGGCCCATCCATAGTTGAAGGCGCTCGTATAACCAGACCTGTAACACCAAAGGCGCCCCAGAAAGAAGAGGAGTCCCCTGATTAAAGTCATTATCCAAACCATTCAAGGTTTCAGCTAGAACCATGGCCATGGGATTCCTGCTAAGCTTCAGTCCCAGACACACATGCACTAAGTCAACGGAAGTACTCGAGAATAGGAAGTGTGAAGTCATGCACAGTATCAAAGCGGCCCCGCGGGAAGCATCATACACACTGGGATCCCCAGGACTGGCGTACCGGGCGATAATAGAAGCAATGTTGAGAACCTCACCTTGAATCAGCCGGAGGGAAATAGTGACGGAGCAATTCAGATATTCAGCCAAGCCTCGCGTAGGACTGAGGGTATCAACAGAAGGGAGAATCAAGTCGGAGTCAGAATCAAAGCCAAGAATAGCACAAAACTCCTCAAACATGGGGCATATCTCCAGGCCATTGAAGTTGAAGACATGGTTCACCGGGTCCCAGTGACCAATGGCAGCACGCAAGAACTCAGTATTTAAGGTCACCTGGCAAAGAGAAAACAGCTTGGTCAAGTCGTAGCTAAAGAGGTTAATCCGCTCCACGCCATCCGTGATGTTCAGCCAAGCTGTGAGGTGAGCGGGATCATACAAAGTCATGCTTTCGGTCGCGGCTCTAGGAAAATTCGAAATTTCGGCAGCACCTCCCTGCTTCACGGACTATCCCACCTCCGAGGCAAAAGCACTCACTATCACAAAACTGCCCATCGCAGTAACATCCAACAACCACAGTGCACATATATCAATTAAAACAAGCACACAACTGCGCCCCTAAACTGGAAGCTATCCGGCCTAAGAGGCAAAACATCATAATACTCTGTCAAAGGTCACAAATTGTTCTACACATCGTCCTACACTGTCCGAATAGTCATGTCACTGGTACAACCCAATCGAAAACATAAAAAAAGAATAAAATTCCCGCTTGCGAGGCCTCAGTCCTCCTCTTCTTCGTCCTCTGTTGGACCGCCCGGAGTGTATGTCGGCGACAGCCTCCTCCTACCACCCCTGCACCTTGGACCAGTCCTCGATGAGCCAGCTCCACCTCCACGGTACTGCACACACAAATAAAACGGAGGCAATCAGTAGGGAAACCACAAAAAAATACAAAAACAGAGTCAAGTCAGAGACTTACCAAAGACGCCATCTGGTTAGCGGCGAATTGCCGCATACCGTCCATCTGTCAAGGGTAAAATCTAGGGTTAGAACCTCATAACCTTAAGAAAAGCACAGAATTAGAAACATACCCGATAGTCTCGTGTAAGGACCAAGGACCGTAGGCTAGCCGCCAAAGCGTGACCCTCCTTGGCGTAACTCCAAGGAACATTGAGGACGCCCGCTGGCTGAGTAGGGTACCCGCATGTAACTCGCGGCACCTCCATCACTTGGGGAGTGCCATCAGCGCCTAGAATATTGACGGTCCAATCCCAAGGAGGGATAGGGTCGGGAGCCTGAGGAGCCTGTCTCCTGTACATCTCGCGAAGCTGTAGGCACAGAATAAGTTAGAATAAAAGACGTAGGCAACTAATAAAGACAAAATATAAGAGGAAACTCACCTCCAGGAGTGGGAAGTTAGGCATCAAGAAGTGGCCACGGTAAGCCTCATAGCCGGTCTCAGAGAGAAAATGATCCCAAACATCAGTGCCGGCTAAGGCCGCCAGCAGAGCATCACCAGAGAGGTCACTAGCATCCATCACAGGGGGATTATGAGGAACGCGATACCTGGAACCACCGACCACCTGCCGAGACACCCGCTCACCAAGGAACCACTGCCTGCACTCGGTACTCTCCATCAGAAGGCGGCAAGAGGTAAGAGATTTGACCGCTTGTATCTCCTCTGGGGTGGCATAGGCGATGCCCTCCCAAGGCGTCCAATCAACGCTAGAGGCCGTCAGCTCAGTTGAGAAGTTTCTAAGCAAAATAATCCGGTGGGCCCCGCTCTTCACCCCAACAACATCCCTCCTCCATCTCAAGCCTCGTGGGAACAGAGGCACAGGAGCCATGCCATCCTCGTCTTCACCTGACTCGTCTGTTGGGGAGGGAGCCAACATCTTCAGGTATTCAAAGCTCCAAAGCTGCACAGACAAAGGAGAAAATCAGAACGAGTATAGAAATCAAAACGATGGAAAATAAAAGAAGATGCAATACATACCTCCCAAGCTCGCCAAAATCCTCCGGTTGATTTAACATCGCCCCGAGAGACCTCGCCCATATGCTTGTAAAGATGGGCCAAGGCAGCACCGTCCCAGTTGTAGGAAGGGATCTCATCAATGGTCGCCAGGCAAGAAAGGAGCCTCAAGCTCACCCGGTCATTCCGCGTCGCGAAGATTGAGCAACCCAGGACATATAAAAGATACACTCTCAGGAGCTGGGAATTGTTCAAATTATGATTCCCTCTGCCATAGGCCCGGTAAAGCCAGCCGCAAGGAAACCAATGCCTCTCCAGGTTAGGGGGAACAACCCCAATCAGCATCTCTACAGCCTCCGGATCAATCTCATAAAAGTAGTCCAGAATCAGGCGCTTCCCGCCAACCCTCAAGCCCGTGATCATGGAGAAATCAAAGGGCGTCATAGTCATCTCACCAAACGGCAGGTGAAAAGTGTTGGTGGTGTCCCACCACCTCTCGGCCAGTGCATAGAAGTGAGCCAAATCATTGCTGCTTTTTGAAACCAAACGGACGAAGCCTCCAAACCCGGCATCGTCAACCATCCTCTTGACGGTAGGCGAGAGTTGAGTATACCATAAGAAGGCATGGGCGAGGCTACCATGGCCCTTCAATGCCACTTCCGGCACCTGCACACAACAAAAATAGCAAAGAGATGCACAAAATCACTATTCACAACCCGAGAGCCAAAATCACGAAATCAACATTTAAGCACAAATCGGACTTCTAACGATCTCTAGGTGCACACTACGGCTCACAAAGCTAGCATAATACATGAAAGCAGTCCTAAAAAGTCAAAAGTTTCACATACCAAGCTCGCTAGAGCCGCGGCCGAAAGATGGTGTTGGGGGTCCCGTAAAATCAAGTCCGGGGTTTGCATCTCGACCTTCATCCGTCCCTTGGCCTTCTTAGACTGTCTCCTTGAGCTCGAAGCCATGGATCTACAAGAAAAATGGAAGTCACAGTTAAACTTTCTTCTTGAAAATTTGGGCTAACCAAAACACCAATCAAAAATCCAACTACGGGGAGAGATTACTCACCTGAGCACGCACAAGCTGCGTTTTGATGAATTTTGGCTCCAAAAACACCCCAAAATGGCCAAGAATGAGCTCCAAAAGCTCAAAAACCCGAGATATACAAAGTTAAGGTCCGGCCACCCAGTGCCGCCGCGGCACTGGCCAACTGCCGCCGCGGCAGTGGCCCAGTGCCGCCGCGGCACTGCTCCCCGCGGGCCCCGCTTCGCTCCGTTTTGCCCCGTTTTGACCCGTTTTGGCCTTTTTTGGCCCATTTTTTGCCCCGATCAGCCCCGGTGGTCCATTCCAATCAAGATTTATGAGGTTTTAGCCCAAGCAGATTAAAATTTGTCAGAACTACCTCCATCAGGCAAAAACTGGGAAAAATCAGCTCCCGAAGACCCGAATCGGCCGTTTCAGGACAACCGTCACGAATTTCAATCAAATACGGGAATTCTGGTAATGGATCCCGGTTTTTAGTTAATGCACCGAATAATCAAGGAAAGAGATTCCCCGAGAACCCTGCATTATCCCCCGAGGACAGAAGCAGAAAGATACCAGCTCCCGGAGGCCCTGACCGGCCCTCTTGGATTGAGCACCGAAAGAGATTCCCCGAGAACCCTGCATTATCCCCCGAGGACAGAAGCAGAAAGATACCAGCTCCCGGAGGTCCTGACCGGCCCTCTTGGATTGAGCACCGAAAGAGATTCCCCGAGAACCCTGCATTATCCTCCGAGTACAGAAGCAGAAAGATACCAGCTCTCGGAGGCCCTGACCGGCCTTCTTGGATTGAGCACCGAAAGAGATTCCCCGAGAACCCTGCATTATCCCCTGAGGACAGAAGCAGAAAGATACCAGCTCTCGGAGGCCCTGACTGGCCTTCTTGGATTGAGCACCGAAAGAGATTCCCCGAGAACCCTGCATTATCCCCCGAGGATAGAAGCAAAAAGATACCAGCTCCCGGAGGCCCTTACCGGCCTTCTTGGATTGAGCACCGAAAGAGATTCCCCGAGAACCCTACATTATCCCCCGAGGACAGAAGCAGAAAGATACCAGCTCCCGGAGGCCCTGACCGGCCCTCTTGGATTGAACACCGAAAGAGATTCCCCGAGAACCCTGCATTATCCTCCGAGGACAGAAGCAGAAAGATACCGGCTCTCGGAGGCCCCGACCGGCCCGTAAGATTTGATCAAAAGAAGCAGTTGAAGAGAGATCCTAGAAAGTATCGCTTCATCCCCAGCAGAATCAGATTAATCCTCAGCGGATTTATACACCGTCAGTTCAATCACAGTAGTCCATTGTCGACTCATCATCTCGATGCAAACATCGTCGGTCCATTAATCATCACCGCTCTCATTACGCCATGGGGCTTCCATGTTCATCATGTGACATCTCAGGATTTCACGATCGTCCCGTGACTTCTGTGTCCATCTCTTAATTTCCAGGGCTCCCGTGTTCGTCGGTTATTTGCCAAAAAGACGTCTTCGATTATAGTCCTCTGAGACCCCACACCCAATTACGTTTGTTTACGAAGCACACTTCCCAAAATTCCAGAAGTTTGCCCCTAGACCCGGAGTCTTTTAAACCTCGATGTCCTTATCCGAGTCATCCACCACATCACAGTCGCAAACACTAGCACAACACCAGCCCACTCGGACTGGCACACCCCACAGCACTTGCTCATACTAGGGTCATAACACTAGACATAATAGGACTCATGACACAATTCACATCCGTGCATTGCATATCACTCTTATAGCATGGCATCCGTATGTCTGGTTGAGCATATGTGATTCACCCCTTTGCGTCCCGAACTACGTCCTGGTCTGATTCCCCTTAGGATACGTAGGCAGCTCACGCAGAGCGCGACCGGCACTAGCCTCAGCATCATTGCATCTTTTGCAACGCTTTTTATCCTAAATCTATAGCCTCCAAAAAGTACTGTCTCTTCAGAGCTTTGGCACTCGCTTGCGACATGCGTTGCCTCGCAAGATCATGCCAAAGTGGGGTAAACTGTAGACACCCCATTTTGTCGGCTATCATATTTAGGAGATCCATAGCTTGGTGGTTCACAATGATCGTAAAAAAGACTCAAAAGGATTCTCGGAAGTCAGTTCTATCTCTCAGAATGCTCAGAATGACCAAAATGCCCAAAAACTCCCAGATTTGGTCCCAAAGTTCTGAAAAATATGCTATGTCGTAAGAAAAGCAATAAAGTGAGTTTTTGAGAGAAATCGGGTGAAATCGTCAGCTCCCAGAGACCCCCGGAAGTCCCAGAAGCTCCCGGAAAGTCCTCGTTGACCGGTTTGACCAAGGTTTGACTAGGTTTGACCAAGATTTGACCAGGTTTGACCAAGTTTGACCAAGTTTGACCGAAATTGTCCGAATTCACCAGAATCATTTTAAATCATGAAAAAAGTGTTAAAACAAGTTCCAAAAGAAAATCGAGCGAAAACATCAGCTCCCGGGAACTCCCGGAGGTTTCCAGAACTTCCCGGGAATCCCAGGTTTGACCAGTTTGACCAAAATTTGACTTTGGAACCGGGGCGCCAAAACAAATTTCAAATATTTTTCATGGATACTAGAGGTCAATAGCGTTCCAACGGTATATCGCACATAATTTATGGATTTAAAACGAATTTATTATGAATTTCCAAAGGCGAAAAAGACGATCAAATCGGTTTTTATCGCAAATACCGCAAAACTTTTCAAAGTGACCTATCACCGAACTATTTTTTATGTAAAGTAGACTCCATTACCTTTCCAACGGTATATCAAAACCTCAATTTGGAGTTCGTACGCATTTTCTGTGAATTTCGGACGAAATAGGGCCTTTTCGCGAATACCGGAACTTCAGGGGGCCTAAACAACATTATCTGGACGGGGGAGGAGCAGTGCCGCCGCGGCACTGGCCCAGTGCCGCCGCGGCACTCCCCTCCAGAGCAGTATATTTTTGTAAATAGTTTTGTGGTCCCATTTTGATTAATTAAAAGCCAAAACGACATAGTTTTATGATTTCAGATATTTGGAGCCAATGGGAATACTTTCTAAATCCTAAAACCACCCCAAGTTGGCCTATATAAACACCCCATTACTCTTCATTTTGGGGGAGTCAAATAGAAGTTTAGAGAAAGTTTGGGAGAGAAAGTTGTAGAGATAAGGTTATAATAGAGAGAAAAGAAGCTTTCTTCTTGGATTTTCAAAACAAAAGTGAGTTCTAAAATTTGTTTTTACTACATTACTCCCATTTATTTCAACATTCAATACTCCCAACCACCATTTTAGTGAGCATTCAAGAGAGTGGAAGCTTCTTCCATGTCTAGTGTCATTACATATGAGTGAAACACCAATCTACAAGTCTCATGCTTCATGAATATCATCTATTGATCATCATCTACTTGCTTGTTTATTTATTGTTTATCTCTTCTTATCTCATTTCTTTTTAATTTTTCTTTATTTACTTACTAGTTCATCATCATCTAAGTGATGACATGAAGTTTGGGGTGAGTGAATCCTTATGGATAGTAGCTCTTGACCTCAAAAACATGTTTGATAGATGATGATCATAACTTCAATACCTCCAAGGTATCCTTGAAGTGTATTGAAGTTATGCTCAAATAAAAATAAGTTTCTCCAACAATCTTGGAGGTTCTTGATGATGAGTTGAATGTTGACATTTTGAGTGGTTATAATCTTTATTGAGTATTAAAAATGCACTTTCAAAACCTCTATTTCAAAACCACCCTCAATCCCTCTCATTTTGATTTCAAGAAAGAAAATCTTATTTTCCCAAAAATCTTCAAAACAGTGAGTTAAAACAGTGAGTGAGCTGAGTTCAAAGATTTCTCTAGAAGTCAATACTCAACATATAGATGCAAGGCCACTTTGAGAGTCTTCCTAACTCATTGAAGAACATCTATGATTTTTGGTTTGACTTGGAAGTACTTGAAAATGGTCCATTTGGACCCAAACATTCCTTCCAAACATTCTGCCTCTGCTGCCAAAGCAGCTTGGCTAACTTCCAACTTCTTTTTTCAGAACTATTTTCCAAAAGGGGTGGTCCCAACTTATTTTTCCCTTAAACTTCAATGTCTTAGGGAACTTTCTGTATAAAATGGGCCCCTAGATCATTCGTTTTCATTTTCTAAGATTTTTCAACATTTCAGTCGACAGTACGGACTCTGTTTCTGAGTGACCTCTGTTGTTTATATGATTTCTCTCAATCTGTGATAGTTATTAAAGATTGAATTTTTGGGTTGTATTCTAGATACAATAAGGAACAGCTCCATAAAAATTCATGCATTGAAAACATTCCTAACCCCTCTTTTCCATTTTTGCAAGATCATGTTACTGTTCTGTCCACTATTCACAGCAAGCACATTTTAACTTCCATTCTTTGATTTGATGCTCATATGTATTCCAAATTGTTCATATCCTAGGAAGTACTTCATACTACATTTGTACATATCCCATGATGATTTCATTCATTCATTCATACACATTTTAGACTTCTAAGTCATTCTAGAAATCCATGTACCCAAAACACACTACAACCTTTGCACATTTTAGATACATACATTGCATTCATGCAAGATTTGGGGTTTTTGTAACTCTTAATCTAAGAAGATTATCAAGAATGATCACGATCACACGTTCATGCTTCCCCTTGATCTAATCATCCTTTCTCATCTGTCCCGGGGATTGAGGGATCTTCTTTTCTCAAAGATTAACATGCATCATACTAGCTTGCTAAGCATATTTTGATTTCTTTGTTTATTTGTTTCAAGAACAATTCATGTCCCCCTCTAGATTAGGAAGTCTTGATTATTTGATATATGAATAGAAGATTTTTTCCTAGGTTTATTTGTGTGATCTTTCACTTTACATTGTATGATATTTGACTTAAATCTTATGAATGATATTTTATCTTTAGATCTTCCATTTTCAAGTTTCTTGTGTAATGTAATATACTATCATAGTATTAATTGCCGAACCATACATAGTATAAGATGATTATTTGGATGCTAATTGAGGCCCGTCGAGAGACGGGGCGAGTTGAGGGTGTTTTAGTCGCGACAAAGGCTCCTTCCTCTCTTGTACCAAAACCCCGAGCCAAGTTCTTTGGTTATGAAGGACCGGTGCCCTTTATCCATTTGGGTGAGTCAAATTTGGGTTTCTTGGTTCCCTAAAGACCAAGTGACGACTCTGTATCTGTTTTCAACAGACCTTTTCTCTTTCTTTGATTCAAAATCAAACGAATTTCAAAACATAACGAAGCGGTGGAATCTCGGTATCCACAACGACCTGACTTCCTGTCTCTAACGGGCTCCCGACCAGACCAGCTATAGTAGTCAGGGGCTTAGTGATCCTAACCCAACCTCCTATCTCCAACAGTCTTGGTAAGCCCAACTACGATGGTATTTTTGCTTGACCATAGTACAAGACTCCACAGACTATGTCAAAGAGCTCCTATAAAGATTCGGATCGCCTAAGTATCAACTAATCGTCGATCCCCGGAGCACACCAAAAAGACCTCGGGTTGAACTCCCGAGGCGCTAAAAAACCTTGGGCTCAACCCTGAGGCAACCAAAGGCCACTGTTACGCAGTTGGCAAAAGACCTCGGGATGACACCCGAGGTATAAAAGACCTCGAGACCACACCCGAGGCACAAAAGACCTCGGGATCACATCCGAGGCACCGGCTTCACTTAGGTCCATAACTGACGATGGGGAAAAATCCCCCTAGGTGGCTGATGATGGCAAGCTTCTAAAGACACTACATCCACCCATGTTCCAGGTCGGTTACCTACAGTCATAGCCTCTACAGACCCCCGTCTTAGCAAAAGCTTAGGGGGCAGAAAGGCACAATGAACTAAACAGGCAATCACACCGGGTATTTACAGGCCTTGGGGTTAACTAAGTCAAATTCTTAGACAAACTGGGTACCTACAATACGCAGAGGCAATAACTCCACTTAGGCCCAAATCGACGATAGAGGTGACTAAAACCTCTTAGGTTGGCCCACGATAGAGGAGCAAAAAAGACCCTAAAGCAACACACTTTAGGTCGGCTCTGCCAACATGGTCAAGCTCTTCTCCCAACAGTCTTGACGAAGGCTGGCTGGACGAAAGATAACCATCCTCGGGAGTTAACATAAAATAACCCTAAGGCAATACGCTTTAGGTTAGCTTTTCCAACATGGTCAAATTCTTCTAACCACAACCGTGACGAAGGCTTATGGGCAGAAGATAACCATCCTGGGATCTAACTCAAACAAAAAACTCCAAATTAGGTTGAGTCTCAACTCTTAGCCAATTCTCAAGCACTTAAAGATTTTGAATCAGACTAAGTCTCAACTCTTAGACGCTTCCTGCGAGTTCACCAAACTCAAAAGCTCCGAGGCAACCTTTTTGATCAGTTAACAGATTTCCAAACTTGCCTCGATATGGCATCCATCCAACCTTCAAAATGGGGGGCAACTAATTTACCCAAAATTGGCTCTACTATATGACTGTGCGGTTCCCTTCAAGTCTGACCTCCCGACCTCTAGGTCCGACCTCCCGACCTCCGGGTCTGACCTCCCAATTTCTAGGTCGAAGCTCCCGACCTCCAGATCCGACCTCCCGACCTCCAGGTCTGACCTCCCGACCTCTAGGTCCAAGCTCCCGACCTCCTGATCTCCAAGCCGACCTCTAGTGCTCCAACCCCGACCGGTTCCGACCCCGACCAACT
This sequence comes from Hydrangea macrophylla, assembly GCA_033977485.1. Taxonomy (NCBI): domain Eukaryota; kingdom Viridiplantae; phylum Streptophyta; class Magnoliopsida; order Cornales; family Hydrangeaceae; genus Hydrangea; species Hydrangea macrophylla. The sequence continues at coordinate 75,481,776 of CM066984.1, read as the reverse complement.
GACCAATTCTGACCCCAACTTATGGGTCGGAATACGGAGTCCAATTACAATACAGTTCAGGTCCACGTTAGTTAACTCAAAGGCGCGTCCCAAACTGCTCAGACTCCAACATTTTACTATCTCAGTTAGAAGACTAATGGAAAGTGCAAATTATTTCCTAATTCAATTAGGAAACCCCACCACGATTGATGCCAATCAATCCTAAATCAGATTATATTATCTAATCGGTATAATTTCCTTGTACGAGTAGGTCTCTTGCATCTATAAAAGAGACCACTCATGCTTATAGAGGGGGATCAACTTTTCAGTCTATATAGCACCCCTATAGCAATCCTCACCACGCCCGGTCGACCTATAGTAGCTCCAAACTATTGTTGGTTCACCATAGGTCCCTGGCTTTTTACAGTATAGTGAACGTGCTCAGACACACACGTGGACATAGGTTCCTTCATTAACAGGGCCAAACCACATACAAACATGCTGTCTATGTTTCTTTTTCCCTTTCTTCAATGCTTTTAACATGCTCTTAAACACTAAATCTGACCAGTACCAATTTTTGGCATCATCACTATGTTTTATAGGAAATTTCATGTTTTAAATATCTGATGTGACATTTTGGATCTAGGCAAAATTCATGCATTAGTTAGGCCCGTTAATTATGTACACGAATATCATAGAAAAGCACATCTATATGATTATATGAGCATACAATGTGTCTATGTGGGTCAAAGGAGGGATTTTTACAATTTCATCCAGGGGTAAGCTCCTCAATGTATGAGGATTTTGTAGTGACAGCTACTGTGTATGGTTTGGGAGAAGGCCCAACCAGGGCACTGGATGCGTGGTAAGGAAAAGGCCTTCCACGACATTGGTTTCATTACCAGATGGATGCATAACTCTCTCTCTCTCTCTAGAGACTAAATTATGTGTTTTGGTATTTTTAAAGCATGAATTGTTATATACAAATTCGTTTAGAATTGTGCACTCAATATATAGCTGAGTAGTAGAGATTTACTCCATTACAGGTGGAAAGAAGAAAGGAAAAAAAAAAGCAAGAAGAGTGAGACTGATGGGACGATGGGATTGTCCTTGTACATGTTTTTGTTTTCCATTCGAATGATGTAATATGAGTTTTTGAGAAGTTAGAATTATGTACTTAACTTGGGAACTTCGGAATGGATTTGATAATGCTGTAAAATGTAACAAAACTTCTTATAGTTAGTTGTAATGCATCCGAACTCTTGATTTCATGTTTGAATACTTTACTTATCGAATTCGTGTTTTAGGTGAATGTTGGTAGTAGTTAGTTGTAAAGTATCCGAACTCTTGAGTTCGTGTTTGAATACTTTACATATCGAATTCGTGTTTTGGGTGAATGTTGATAGCATTTTCAAGAATTGAACCAAACAAGTCCTAACTTGTTTCATTTTTGTTTTCTTTTCAAAGGTTAGCAAGATACATGTATGTTCTTGTAGTCTTGATATGGTTATAAAATATTTGAATTATGAATGTGTGGTTGAATGACTTCTAGGAAAATTCTACAATTAGGGGGAGGAATTCTGCCAGAGAGTTATCGACCGGTCGAAGGGGATAGTTCGACTGGTCGAACTACCCCCTGCCCGTTTACTCTTCGCTACCCTTTTCGAGAAATATTTAAAAGTTATAATTAGTTCTTAGGGTACCTTTAGGGTCCCTATTAACATAAATATACTTGTTTTGAAATTTAATTAACTTTTCAATTTTCTACACATTTTACGGACTCGTAGTCCAATATTTTTCAAATGAACTTTGTTTTAAAGAGATTCTTTTTAGTTGCACTTGTATTATTCCGCTACTATGATGATTTAAATGGATTAGATGAGCCTTGGTGGCATTCCATGTATCCTATTTCTGTACGTGGCAAGATGGGTCATGACATTTATTGGTATCAGAGCAATAGGTAACAAACCTTGGGAACATCTGACGTTGAGTGGAGTGTTGAGTATACGACGTGTACTTTAGAATGCATCCACACATGATAGAGATGTTTGATGCATATGGTATGTTGTTATGCATACATGATCACGTTATTGTCATACATGCATAGTATTTTTGTGCATTGAGATTGATAGGATTGTGAAACCATGGACAGTGACAGAGTCAATCACCGCATGCTCATATAGACCATTTGTCAGATATGATCGAAACCTTGGTAAGGACAATAGTGAAAAGACTACCTCCAATACCTCCATTTAAAGCAGCACCAATAACTGTGGTACCTGCACATGAGAATTGGGTTGGGAGATCCGTGTCGAAACAGTTCACGAGGAAGAAACCGACAGAGTTTCATGGGACATCTGACACTACGCTAGCAGTGCATTGGTTTATGGACATGGAGAAGATTTTTAGATCTCTTATAATGTTCGATACACAGAAATTTGAGAATGCTAGTGATGTACTCAGGGGTAAAGCCTAGAATTGGTGGGTGAGTGTGTTAGACCAAGGGGCACTGATAACTTGAGAAGGGTTTAGGGCAAAATTCAACCGTTGATTCTTTCTGAGAGCCACTCACAACACGAAGAAGAGAGAGTTTGATAACCTCCAGCAAGGAGACATGACTATGACAGAGTACACTTTGATGTATAATGCGTTATTGAGGTTCAAAAAGGGTTAGTACCGATAGACGAGGACAGAGCAAGGAAGTTCGAAGAGGGATTGAGGAAAAACATTCGCTTGAGGGTAGAAATGAATGAAAACTCACGCATCGGGGTAGTGCAGCAAACCACACACGTGGCAAAGGGAGATATAGAAAGATCAAGATAGAATCAGCAAGGAAAATGAAATAGAAATGGTAGTGACCGGAATCATGGTGAATCATGCGAGAGACCATTTGCACGGGGCTCTGGTTCTAGTTTCAGTGGACCCAGGAGGCCGGCAAGTAGCATACCATTGTGTCCACTTTGTAATCGACCACACACAGGCCGATATTTATAACCAACCTCTAGAATAAAACTCAAGGGATGAGCAGTGCAAGTTTTACATCGAATTCACAAATCAAGTGTTTTAATTGTGCTGCCCTTGGGCACAAAGCAAAAGATTGCCTGAGGAAATGTCCTCAACAAGGAGCTAGTTCTATGTCTTCTAGTAGTTCGAAGCCTAGACAGTCCAATGACAGAAGGTAAGGGACAGAGCAATGTCAAGGGAGATCATTCCAAATGAATCCCGGGGATATGGCTGCTATGGATACAGTGGTCTTAGGTATGGCGCCTATATACTTTCATCCAGCATGCATAATTGTTGATTCGGGATCTACTCATTCATTTGTATTACATAATTTTGTTGAACATGTGAACGTTAGATCGACGCCTTTAGGATATGAGTTATCCGTTGCTTTACCACTTAGTAAGCTGGTAGTAATGTACGATACATACGGATTGTGATATCAAACTAGGTGAGAAGTTGATGATCATAGACCTTATACCGCTTGTCGTGAACCATTTTGATGTGATATTAGGAATAGACTGGTTATCTCTTAACCAAACCATGATAGATTATGAGCGGAAAGAAGTTATTTTTTGATCACCAGTGCATGGGAACTTTTATTTCAAGGGAGTGGGGTTACATCGCCACCTTATTTGATTTCGGCTATCCGAGCGGGTAAGTTGTTGAGAAAAGGATGTCAGGGATTTCTGTGTTCAGTGATTAACACGTTGGTGATTGAATTGAAAATAGATGACATTCTAATAGTACAAGAGTATACATATGTATTCCTCGATAATTCGCCAAACGTTCTCATTGAGAGAGAGAGATTGGGTTCACTATTGAGATAATGCTAGACTCGCGACCCGCATCGAAAGCACTGTATTGAATAGCACCCATAAAATTGAAGGAATTGAAAACCCAACTACAAGAACTACTAAACAAAGGTTTCATCTGACCTAGTATATCATTGTGGAGAGCTTTAGTGTTATTTGTGAAGAAGAAAGATGGTTTAATGCGGTTGTGTGTTGATTATTCGGAATTCAATTAATTAAAATTAAGAGCAAGTATCCATTGCCCAGAATCGAAAACCTATTCAATCAACTTTGTGGAGCACAAGTATTTTCTAAGACAGATTTGAGATCGAGTTACCATTAGTTGAAAGTAAAGGTTGAAGACATTGAGAAGACAACTTTCAAAATGCGCTACAGACACTACGAATTCCTAGTTATGCCATTTGGAGTTACCAATGCACCATCTACGTTCATGGGACTTATAAACTGAGTCTTCAAGGACTATATAGATGATTTTGTGATCGTATTCATACATGACATTCTTATCTATTCGCCAGGTGAGGTAGAATACGAGAAACATTTTGAGACTCATACTTTAGAGACTGCGAGAAAAGCAACTATTTGGGACATTGAAGAAGTGTGAATTTTGGCTACCTAGTATTGCTTTTCTTGGTTGTGTGATTAGCAAGAACGATGTCTCAATTAATTCTCATAAGGTAGAAGCTGTATCTAATTGGCAGAGATCGACATCAATGTTAGAAATTCAAAGTTTATTGGGATTAGCAAGATACTACCATCGTTTCATCAAGAATTTCTCAGGATTTCATCGCCTATGACAAAGTTGATGAGGAAGGGTATTAATTTTGAGTGAAGTTCAAAATGTGAAGACAATTTTCAAGAGTTCAAGTCACGTTTGATGAGAGCACCTATCTTGATGATACCATCCAGAACTGAGGAATTTGTGATCTGTAGTAATGCTTCACATTTGGGCTTGGGATGTGTACTTAAGCAGAGTGGCAAGGTGATTGCCTATGCTTCAAGACAATTGAAAACACATAAAGTTAATTATCCGACTCACGACCTATAATTGGTCGCAGTGATTTATGTTCTAATGATTTGGAGACATTACTTATATGGCAAGGAGTGTGAGATTTTCACGGACCAGAAGAGCTTAAAATACGTATTCAACGCAATGAGATTTGAATATGAGATAGAGAAGATGGTTAGAGTTGATGAAGGATTACGACCTTTCAATACAGTATCATCCGGGGAAAGCTAACGTAGTAGCCGACGCTTTAAGCCGAAAGGCAATAGGGAACTTAGCCGACGAGCTAACAAAGCAAATGGAATTGGTTAGCGAAATAGAATGTCTGGATGGCGATCATAGCTCACCTGGACATCATTAATGAAATCAAGATGGAACAATTCAACGACTATTTTGTGTAAAATGAGAGACGAGATACCTTTGGGGAAACAACCCAGTTTACGTTGGAGCAAAGAGTATTGATGCGTGGGAGTCATTTGTGTGTACCGAATTTAAAAGGGAGGATCCTAGAGGTGGCATATAGTACTAAGTATTCAGTTCATCCGGGAAGTAACAAGATGTACTGGGACTTGAGAGAAAACTTTTGGTGGAGAGGTATGAAGTAGGAAGTTGCCAAGTTTGTTTCTGAATGTTCACTGTGTCAACAAGTTAAAGGAGAAAGACAAGTACCCGCGAGACTACTACAACCATTGCCTGTTTCAAAGTGGAAATAGGATGAGAGCATGATGGATTTATTTTTGGATTTCCATGATTACCTAGCAAAAATGACAAGATGTGGGTCATAGTTGACAGATTGATGAAGTCAGCTCATTTCCTACCAATCAAGACGACTGAGCCTTCAAGGTTAGGAGTGTTGTATGTGAAGGATATCGTGAGACTACACAGGGTTCCAGTAGTGATTGTATCAGATCGTATAGTAGTTTCAATACCGCCTTTCATCCTCAAACCGACAGACAATATGAGCGAATGAATCAAACGTTAGAATATATGCTTAGACTGTGTGTTCTAGACTTTGGAAGCGATTGGGAGAAGCACTTTCCATTAGTTGAATTCGCTTACAATAATGGGTTTGAAAAAAGTATTGGGATGGCACCATATGAAGCCTTGTATGGATATAAGTGTCGTTCACCATATTGTTGGACCGAAGTCGGGGAAAGAAGGTTGATAGGACCTGAGATAGTGCAGTTGACTACAAAGAAGGTGAAGCTAATTCAAGAGTGACTTAAGGTAGCTCAGAGTCGTTATAAGGGTTATACTAACTTTAAACGACGATCGATGACATTCGAAGTAGGAAACTTTGTGTACTTGCGAGTATCGCCTTCAAAAGGGATTGTCTGATTTAGAAAATGGGGAAAACTTAACCAGAGATTCATAGGACCGTTTAAGATCCTAGAGAAAGTAGGACCAGTGACATTTTGGATCCGAGCAAAATTCATGTGTTAGTTAGGCCCGTTAATTATGCACGTGAATGTCAAAGAAAAGCACATCTATGTGATTATTTGAGCATGCTATATGTCTATGTGGGTCAATGGGGGGATTGGTACAATTTCGTGGAAGAGAGTGAAGTAGTCCATTATTGCTTTATCCACGATGGAGGCTGAGTTTGCAGCATGTTTTGAGGCCATGAGTCATGCTCTATGGTTGCGGAACTTCATTTCAGGACTTGGTGTTGTTGACTCTATTGCCAGGTTGCTGAAACTTTATAGTGACAATACTGCATCAGTTTTCTTCTCTAAGAATAGAAAGTACTCTAGTGGTGACAACCATATGGAACTTAAGTACTTGGTTGTTAGATAAGAGTCTAAAAACAACAAGTGTCAATTGAAAATTTGAGCACTACTCTCATGATTGCTTATCCATTGACTAGGGGATTACCTCCAAAGACATATAAGGAATATGTTATAAGGATGGGTCTTCTGAGTAATCAATTATCTAAACAACAAGTGTCAATTGAAAATTTGAGCACTACTCTCATGATTGCTTGTCCATTGACTAGGGGATTACCTCCAAGTCATCTAAGTAAAAAATAAGTGTCAATTGAAAATTTGTCATGGTTGCTTGTCCATTGACTAGGGGATTACATCGAAAGACATATAAGGAATATGTTATAAGGATGGGTCTTCTAAGTAATCAATTATGTAAACAACAAGTGTCAATTGAAAATTTAAGCACTACTCTCATAATTGCTTGTCCATTGACTAGGGGATTACCTCCAAGTCTTCTAAGTAAACAACAAGTGTCAATTGAAAATTTGAGCACTACTCTCATGATTGCTTGTCCATTGACTAGGGGATTACCTCCAAAGACATATAAGGAATATGTTATAAGGATGGGTCTTCTAAGTAATCAATTATGTAAATGATGGATATTTCAGTTGTAGTGTAATTGACACTTATGTGCAATAAAGCATGTTTCTGCTTGTTTTCTATTTCAATTATGTGTGCATAAATTATGTTTGATTATGTGATAGCAGGAAATATCTTAACAAGACACATTACATGGGCATTTCAGCATAATAGACTAGGTTAGTAAAGGTTATTAATGGTGTGGTGCATGGAAGGGAATACGACACAAATATTGTACAACCGTTATGACTCACATTGATAGCCTATGATAATTATAGTATGACAGTATCTTATTGATTTGGGCGTATTGGCTACTTTCGAAAATTTGTGATCATATATTAAAGTTTTATATGTGGCATCCATCTAAGTCAAATGTCATGGCCTTGTGGACCAAGTGGGAGAATGTGAATCGATGTGACTTTTAAGAGTCCTATGTGAATTTTAAGAGTTCTAGAAAAGGTGGCCCACTAGCCTTCTATGTTTGTTGGACTGCACCAACTATTTAGCCAATATAAAATATTCTCAATTAAAATTATATAGATGATTGTTGGTATGATTTTGTTAAAAACCATGATGGAATGGTTCATCTTCCAATACAGTTATTCATGACAAATTAAAGGGCCCTCTTCTCTCCTCTATAAAAGACTCAAGAACACCCACTTGAAAGATAATCCATCAATTAAAGTAAACTAGCTCATGGGTATATTGAGAGACAAAGAGAATTAAGAAGGAGACGCCATTAGTATTGTTCAATTTAAGGGATTCCAATTCCGGTCTCTATCAATCTCAATGGCTAACAATGATATGTATTATATTTTGTTCATACATGATCTCTTAAGATGTGTTGTATTCAAGATCTTGACATATGAAATTGTTTCCGCATGATTGTTTTTATCAATTATATTCTTACAATGGTGAGCCAATATTAGAGCATCTTTCCCATAGTGGGTGCTATATTGTCAAATTATAAATTATTTTTGACATCGATAAGAGGAGTGTTTTTGGGTACTATATTATAATTTATACTTCTTTTGAAACGTACGTTGGAGCTCATGTGCTACCGTATAACATTTTAACAGGGTAGCAATTCCAAAGAATAAATTTGGCATCCCTATAGTAGCACTTCATATTAGAGATGTTGTCACGACCCAAGTCTCGCTCAATAAGATATTGTCCGCTTTGGGCCCAAGCCCGCACGGATTTGTTCTTGGGTCACTACCCAAAAGGCCTCTTACTAGGGAGACTTGAAACCACACATATATAGCACATTACTTTTCCACACCCACGCGATGTGGGACGAACTTCCCATAGTGTGTAGCCTGCCAGCACCTACTGCAGCCACATAGGCACCTACAGCAGCCCGCCCACAACACCAGGGTCGTTACAGATGTTCTTATAACATAACCAACAATTGTTGCATGTGGGCTCGTATATCCACTACCTACCAACATGCTCCCTCAAAAACTAAAAACGCACCACTCAATAGGGTTGTAGAAGATATTGTAAAATTTCATTGTTGGATTTGTGATAAAGAAGGCTATAAGTAGTATTAAGGCCTAAATATCATTTTTCAACCCCTCAAAATACAATTTACTATTGGAGATGGATGCTCTGACAACCCTTGCCTCTATCGTGGAAGTTGTTTCTACTTCTTCCATGGTTTTCAACGAAATTTTCTTTCCTGTTCCGAAATAAAATAAAAATTGAGTAATACTTCATAAACAATTTTCACACAATTTTGAATCTTTTGTGTACAATTCACAAAAGTGTGTATATTTCTCATGTGTTATTGTGGAGTCCACTAATATCGTATGATGATACAAGAGAGAGATAAACACATTGTTGTGGGTTATGCACAAAAAAATGTGTGTGAAGTTTTATCCATAGAAACTTCTTGCCTTTCCCTATCCCTTTATCTCTCAATTTGGGGTCAGACTACAATACACCCCCTCAAAAAGGGGTAGATGTCAACCCCTAACCACATTTGTCATAACTGACTTATAACAATGAGCCACATTTCTCATAACTGAACTATATTTCCCATAACTGTCTCATAACTGAATCACATTTTTCATAAATGAACCACATTTGTCATGACTCATAACCGAGTCAAATTTGTCATAACTAATTTTAAATTTTGGTGATGTGGCTCAACCTGAGCCACATGATTAAGGGTTGACATTCACCCCTTTCTTTTTGAGAGGGCGTATATTAGATTTTCCCCTCACTTTGATATTATGGTTTTCAATTTGTTACCTTAAATATGACTCCTAGCTTATGCACAGTACTTAGTAGGACCAACTAAACTTAATCAGAAATTGTTAGATAATTTCACTTTCACATCAAATAGGAATCAAATTGATAAATATTTAGGAATGATGGCATATTTGATGTGAAATTAAGCCTGCATGGTGTATTGTCTTGAAAACCGTGGATATCTTTTAGGTATAGATTACCATACAACCGAGCCGGTTCTGATTGTGTCGTTCGATCAAAAAATGTTAAAAAAAAAAAAATTTACCACCCACTGGTTCCAAAATTTGTAAACTATCTATTAATTTTGTAAACTTTTAGCACCCACTTCTGTCAAAGTTTGTAACTTAGGTGCCAATCGTTATACTTGATTTTTACAGTTTGTAGCTTTTAAAAACCCTGGTAAATTTTAAAAGTTACAAATTTTGTTGCAAAAAATTATAATTGTTTTGATTGTGCATATGTTACCACCAAAATCACTTCCTTTGTATAGAGTTTTTCTCATCTATATATATATATATATATTATGTGTGTGTTTGCCGTTACATACATATATATTCCAAATCAAATCAAGTCAAGTCATGTGAAATTCATCAAAGTTATCTACAGGCCGGAAACCAAGTTTTTTGAGGCCGAGCGGTAAGCTTCTTGGGTGTACTACCCAAGAGGTTTAGTGTTTGAGCCATGGGGAGCGTGGCCACTGGAGTATTCACCCAGCGCCTCTAGGCCTTGGGGAATTAGTCGAGGTGCGCGCAAGCTGGCCCGGACACCCTCGATTACCAAAAAAAAAAAAATCTACAGGCCGGGTTTGATCTCAAGCGGTATAAGCAAGTTGTTTTAGGCCCCAAAAAGTCAGGACTGACACTAGTTTAGGGATGGTAACGGGACGGATTTGGTATGGGATAACCTCTTCCCAACTAATATTCCTATTTAAAAGTTGTTCACCAAATCCGCTCTAACCCTATTAGTAGGGGAGTCGGATTTGGTCAGTTTTTTATCAGAGCGATAATTGATTTACTACTGGGGTAACTTAAATAAAATTTAAAAACTTATACATAGTATATTTCTTTCTTTTTTATATGTTATGGTATAAGGTATATATAAGTCATGGTATTGTAGCATATAAAGGGAAAATATAAGGGTGTATTACTACATGTGACACTTTAAATTTGGGCGGGGCGGGTTTTAATTAATCGGTGGTATTTTCAATTACCACATCTGCCCCAGTTCTTATATAATTTTCATTTTCATTTATCAAATCTGCTCTTACTCCTATAATAAATCCTCCAAAACCTTTCCATTAGGGAAAGGGCAGGGCAAAGTTCCAATGAATGGGGAATTTTTTACAATGATTTTTACACGTTTTATTCCATTAAGAACTATATATATTACAATGCTTTCTGTACCTTTTCCTCTTTTCACTCATTGGAGTTACCTTTCATAAGACTCTAGGGTCTCGTTTGGTAAACCAAATAAAATTATTGGATTAGACAAAATAAGGCAGTATCGGATTAGATTAGTAATCCTGTCGGATAATTTGTTATAATGTCCTGTGTTTGGAACGTGGTAGATAAAATTGTTAGATTTGGTCGTGTCAGGATGTAAGTTCCAGATAATAACTAAAATTACTTTTTTACACGAAAGAATAAATAAATTAATTAATTAAGATCTAATTTTTCTTTTTAAAAGCAAAAATAAAAAATAAAAAAATCTGGAAAATGAGATGAAAAAAAAGGAAGCAATTCTGGAGAAAAATATATATATATATATATATTCTCAAGAGTTATCCCCCTCTTTTATCCCACTTAATACCTCCCTCCTCGCCTCTGGTATTGAGTTATCCCAAACTCAATGAGATAAAATAGGAGTTTGGGATAAAACACTCATACTTTGTGTGCGCACCGAACAATAGATTGAATAATCTTATCCAATCCGATCCCCTTATCCGACGCGACAAACATGGCCTAGTTGTGTGTTTGAGAGAGTGTGTATATGTGTGTGAGAGAGTGAGAGAGAGAGAGAGAGAGAGCGCGCGATTAACGTGATGGACTCAGTGGAGAACTTCTTTTGTTACAATGCATTGGTGTTATGCCAACTGTCAAATCACAACCAGCTGCAAGAAGTTCATGAACGTGTACATATATATATATATATATATATTTAGCGAAGGTGTCCTCTCTTTCTTAAAGATAGACCTCTATTTTAGCCGTCGGATCGTGTTTGGATCGTGTTTAAAATTATGAAATGACAAAACTACCCTTTTAAACATGATCCGATGGCTAAAACAGAATGCTCATCTTTAATAAAAAGAAAATCCCCTCTCTCAAGCTGACTGTCTTTATATATATATATATGTATACAAAGATTCTCTAAAGAGGGCGCCCTCTCTTTATTAAAGAGAGGGCCTCTGTTTTGACCGTCGGATCGTGTTTAAAAACTGTGAAATGACAAAATTGCCATTAATGAAAACACGATCTGACGGCCAAAACAGAGGCCATCTCTTTAAGAAAAAAAGGGCGCCCTCTTTAGAGCCTGACTGTATATGTATATGAGAAGCTATATGGTGTAATTGATCTCCCCCCACTTTATCCTGTGACCAACTCTGTTAATTCGTTTACAAATTTAGGATTAGGAGTGCAGTTTTATTCACTCTAAAATTGTTCACCCTTTGCTCATCTCTCTCTCATTGGCTAATGTAGTGAGCCTCAGTACTTTATACTATTAATTAATTCTCATTTAATACTGAGTGCCACTGCATTAGTTAATGAAAAAGGAGAGTGAACAAAGAGTGAGCAATTTTGGATGAGTAAAAATGTATTCTACTATTAGTATTCAAAATGAAGCACAGGAAAGTAAAAAGGGATAATTACATTTCAGTCGTCTTTATATGACAAAATTAATAGTTAGTCTACTACTTTATCAAAATTAAATAAATGTTAACTTTTTTTGTAAAATAAAAAAGCCTTCAAATCTTGCAAGACATTTTTTTAGCAACTCTTTATACTGGTGGGAGTAACTCTTCAAATATTGGGAGATACTCTTCTAAGCGCAGAGAGCAACCCGTTTAAAAGTTGGGTGAAACTCTTCACAACGTTCAGAGCAAATCTTCAAATGTTGAGAGCAAGTCTTCAAACGTTATTGTGCAAGTTCAAAATTTTGAAAACAAAAAGTCAACTAAAATACAAAATAACGATTTAAAAGTTGATGTTTTTTAATTTTTTTGATGACTTTCAATTTTTTTTTTAATTATTTCTAACATTTTTTTTAATTTTCAAAAAATACTAGAATAACTTTTAAATTTTGTATAAACAATTGACTGAAATCTAATTATCCCAAGTACAAATTCAGAGACAGTTAATGCTATGTGCACATAAAATGAGCACATAAAGTGTGCACATAAAGACTTGAGTCATTCATTTTGGTGGAGCCCGTGCCTCTATATATGGGACCCACTGAAATGAATGAACCAGATTTTTATGTGCACACTTTATATGAACATTTTATGTGCACCAATCATTACTATTCAGCGACACATTGGTCTTTGTTTGGTCAGCGATGACAACTATAAAATAAAACACTGATTGAAAACAATTACTAAGAACTTTGTTCGCATTTTCATACCGCCTTTCTTGCATTTCTTTCTTCTTCTTCGTTTTCTTCTTCGTTTTATTTATTTATTTTTTTTTTTGCGTTACTTTAATTAGCAGAAATTTTAATCTTTAATATTATTTTAGTAAGAAGAAAATAATTTTTTTGTTTTTCAAATTCAAAAACTAAAAAACCTTGAAGTGGCACCATTTGCCAAAGGAGGCCGGTGAGTACTAATTAAATTAGAATAATGTTAGATTCACATAAAATTTCATACAAAATAATTTTTGGCCCTTGATTATGGTAGGTCCTGTGTGGGACTCATGTGTTCCCCACATGGAGGCCACTGAAATCAAGTGTCATGATTGTTTTGTGTGAAATTTTGTGTGAATCTAGCATTATTATATATATGGTTGCGGAATCACGCTCTTTAGAAAATATATATATATATACAGAACCCTTCTTATGAGGGATCCCTCACTTTAATAAAGTGAGGACTTCTTTTTACAGCCGTTGGATCCAGTTTTTAGTCTGTAAAATTACTTCAATACCCTTAATGAAAACTGGATCCGACGATTGTAAAAAGAAGTCCTCACTTTAACAAAGTAAGGGATCCCTCATAAGAAGGGTTCTGTATATATATATGGTGGAGTTCTACATTTACACACCAAGAAATTGTTTTATATGAGGAATGTCTTCTATTCATCTTGATTAAACATTATATCTACTATCTTATAAAAACAGAGCACATGATTTCACCTGCTAGCATTGAACACGACTCCCGAAAGTGCACGAATTTTTGGGTATTGAGCAGTAGAAATAGGCTTCTTGTTTATTCAATATTGCGTTAATCAGTTCAAGAATTAAATTTTATGGTTGCCCTGCTTTTTTTTGTTGTACGAGCATTAAAACTCACTTTACTTATCTATTCATATGATTTTGCAGCCAGTGCTATTCTGGGTGTTTTCGAAGGTGCATAAGTTGTATTTAACACTTTGTGTGAGCAAGTTCGCCTCCGTGGGGCCATCGTGGGTGCTACCTTTTGATTGGCATTCCGAATTATGGCTCTTTTGAACATTCCTTTCATAGCATTTCTTTCTTTGCTGTTCAGGAAAAAAGGATTGGCATTCTCAATGCTCTCTCAACTTTTTAATTTAATCTGGGTCCCAAAAAAATTCAACCATATAGTGCCAAAGGTGAACCTAGCTCAATTCTATGCTAACATGCCTTCTGATATAGAGTTTGAGGTAGGTACAACACTACTTGAATTTCTCACATTTCAACTAAGATTTGCATGGTTAAAGTTGCTTCCATCAGATGCCCATTGTATCATTTCTTATTTAGGAGAAGTACAATTAGTGTAAAAAAAAAAACCCCATATTTATAGTCTTTCAATTTACAATATTCTTTATCTTTACTGCACGTTATCCGATATATTTATTTTGAAAAAAGGAGTACAACTATGACATTTGTGGGGCAACTTTATTGTGGGGGCTATTTTTTTTTTTTTATATCTTTATTGCTCTTCATCAAATATAATTTTATTTCATTTCCTCAAATGGAGTATAATTATGACATTTGTAAAGCAATTTTATTGTAGGAACTGGTTGCGTACTGATACTAGAATTTGAACTTATTGCTTTTCATGAACATACTATGCAAAAAGATTTTGTGAATACATGATGTCTTTTACGTTCTGTATTACCATTTTTCCTTACTCGTAACATATGTGGTTTAGTTGAAAACTTCTAGGCACCACGTAACTTTTCTGCCCTCTTTCAAGTTGAGTAGCATATTTTACCTACTATAATATGGCTGTATGGTGTAGGCAAATTGTAACAACCAACCTCTTTGTGAGGAGAACCCAAAAAATAGCATTGTGCAAGGGATCATATAGTTGCCAGGTTTCATTACAAATATCAACGTTAAATTGTATGGCGATCATACAGTTGCGAAGCTTTGATTACAAATATCAGAGTTACCTCTTTCTGTAATCAAATAGTATAACAATATTGGAATGAACACATAAATTGTGGAACACGTCTATATAATCACAAATAACAAATAATGTACCTGCGCAACGCGCGGGCATTCTACTAATATATATATATACATATGTTAAAATAAGTATTTATTGGACACTACTTGAGAAACTACGTACTAACCTATAGTACTTCAATGTGATAATTATAGCCATAATAGCTACACTCCATCCACTAACATATATAGCTAGATTACATTTGTTACAAATTAATTAGTGACTGTTTTGCTATTTATCCTTTGAAGGTCATTTGTGTAATTTGGTGTGTGCGGCCGTGTCAGGCAAGCAAGTTGCCAATGTGATTGTAAAGCCAAATGCGCCTCATCGAGCCAATTGTGACCGTTCGAGTTTCTTAATTAAAAGGACTTTTATCGTATAGAATTAACAAATAGATTGCAAGATGAAATCCTAAATTGTCTAAACTAAATACTGGAAAACAATAAGGAAAAGAAACTACTTTATTAAAAACAAAGTAAAGTACAGATCCTAACCTCGAAGAGGACTTCGAAGTGGAATTCCTACTCCTAAAGGAAAGAAAAAATAGTATGACAACAGAAGTGTGTTTCTGAAGAGTTTGTTAGCGTGATTGCGTCTATTTTTCTCTTCATCCCTTCTTCTATAGATAAGCTCTCAAAGTAATTGTTCCTTTAGATCTCCACATACTCCAACTGCTTGATCCTTCTTTGACATGTGTCCTTGTAGTTGCTTTTAAAATTGAACTCTTGCTGGGTGACAAACTGCTCACGCCCAGGTCCTTTGTTTGCTGGGTGCCCTCAAACCATAACTTTATGTATGAGACATTGACATTTTAATATATGGATATCAGCTTTACATTTCATTGTGTATGTTCTTTTCATGAGATGATTGTTAATCCTTAAGTATTATAGTAAGTAATTCGTGTGTGTATGAGATGCACACAAGTGAGATACGAATTATTATTCTTTAATACTTAGAATGTGTCACAGTGGATGATGAGACTGGATACCTCATCAAGTCTACACTGTAGCATAATTAACTACCATTGGATGGAGTGATTAATCTCAATCACTAGAGTGTAGCTCTTAGTTGATATGCTAGTGCTTATAGTGCATTGACGGACCTGAGTTTCCTATTGACGCTTAAGACTGTCAAACAGTCAATAGGAACTCATAACTTGTATAAGGTACGTGTTCTTAATCTTGAGACGATTATGAACACAGACTGTGGATATGGCTGCTTTGACTTACCAATCAGTGAGGTCTATAAAAGATCAACACCTGGGTATCTTGGGTATGTCATATTCATAGGGTTGTGAACATATATTGTCAAGATAGAATCTACCCTCTGTTTCAGAGTAAGCATTCCCTTGAGAATGTCACCATGTCGATTACTGAGTACTGCAGTCTTGTTGATAAGAGTTATCAACATGTTTGGTAATCATGAGAGGTGAATGGGACTCAAGGAATACAAGAAGTAATCATGATTCAGGTTGACAGTAACAGTTATCCGATTACCTGAATATGATTACGAATGCTGACGGTAGAGGGACATTAGTACAACATACAAGTCTAGTTATCGCTTCGGATATGTTCTTTTGCGTTGGAGTTCAGTTATCGTTTTATAGTGGAGTAAACTTTAACTGACCAGTTAGTTAGTTTGCTGATCAAAGAGTTTGGTCATGGTGATTAACAAACTGGTCTGAGCCAACAATAAAGAGCCTAGGAGGTCCCACTCTTAGCTCCGCCAGGATGCTTGGAAAGATGCTTGAGGATGATGTCCAGACAGGTTCGATCGATCGAAGATGTCTCGATCGATTGAAGTCTGCAGGTTCGATCGATCGAAGACGGTTCGATCGATCGAATGTTCGATCGATCGAAGGCACTTCGATCGCTCGAAGTCTAGGTCGGTTCTGGGAATCTATAAATAGGGCAGCTGCGTTCTGGAAAAAGTTGTTCGTCGTTTTGAACGTCAGAAGCTGCAGAAACTGTTTTGGAGTCCCAAAACCTTCTCTATCCTCTCCATTAGGGTTCCCACCAACCCTAGTCTTTCTGGCAGGCATCCGCAGGAGTCATAAGGGTGAAGATCATCTAGTGGAGGCTGCTGGAAGTTGAAGATCAGAATTGGGTTCAAGACACTAAGGTATAACTCGTGTCCCCTCTTGTGCGCATCTGTAGAATTGACGAGTAGTAGATCCGGGCATGCCAATAAAGTTTCATAACTTGATTTTTCCGCTGCGCGTTTAAACTTTCCATTTAAACCTGTTTTTCCAACAATTGGTATCAGAGCCACGCTCGTTTGGATCTATAGATGCGTTTTTTGGAACACTATTTTGATTTGCATGTTGATTTTAGAACTGCTTTCGAAACTGCATCGTCACAGATCTGTTTCTGCAGTGTTATCGCAGCAGTATACAAATCTGTGATTGCATTGGATGCAAGATGGGTTCGATCGATCGAAGTAGTCTCGATCGATCGAACACTCTGTACTCGAGCGATCGAACAGGTTTCGATCGATCGAAACCTTCTGTTGTTCGAGCGATCGAATTGAGTTCGATCGATCAAGACAGACTCTTTGTCAGGATCTTTGTTTCACAGTTTTAAAAGTATTTTGAAATTAAAAGTTTAATTTTAACGTATTCTGCAAAATTTTTAATCATTCTGTGAAATAGAATGTTCAAGCGATTGAACAGTGTTCAATCGATCGAAGGTTCGAGCGATCGAACGGTCTTCGATCGATCGAACTATGACAGAGAAGTTAGATGTTGTTTTGAGTTCTAATTCAGTATGTAAAGAGTTTATATACTGTGTGAATCAATTAAGGTTTCCAATAGTTATATTTTGTTATATATATATGCGTGGATGTGTGTTCAACTAACCTTTTGCAGCAAAAGTTAGTCGCTATCTCCCATGGCGCCAAGAGCATTTAATTTTGTGTTTGAATGTTTTAGATTGGTGTGTTGTTTTAAGTTTGGTTTGGTTTTAAGGCATATGTAAAGGGCGCTGCGACTTCAATCCTACGAAAAGGAAAGTCGCACCGGTTTCCCTAGCCTTTTATTTTGTTGTTGCTATTTCTATTTCTAGATAAATTGTAAGCTTCAAAAGAGGCATAGGTTCAATGTAATAGAATTAGAATATCCATGAAGATGGAGCAAGGAGCCGTTGTCCATGAAGATGGAGCTGGAGGCGATCAAACCAAAAGAAGGTTCTATGGAGATAGAGCCATGGGAGATAGAGGCATCGTTTGGATGTCTTTTATTTCATTTTAGTTTTTTGTTTTATGTGCTTTGAAAATGATTGGCGTATAATACATTGTTGCATGCACGCAAAACAAGTTTTCTAAAATAAAATTCAAAAACCGTTTTCAACACATTAGTAAACATTAGATGTTTATGGGAAGTGTGTAGAAACTGATTTTCTCAAAAAGCAAAATCCTTTTTTTACTAAATCTAGTGGGAGAGGGTCTTATTAATTACACCCACGATCTTCCATTAACGGTTCACTGTAAGATGAGTGATGCATTCTGTGTCACCTCGCCAGGGGTGATCATTCCATACGGAGGATGCATTACTCATTGGTTACTAGATGTGAACTTCTTTTGATAAGGATCAATCAGACGTGTTAGAGGGTGACCACCATACGGAGGCGCTACTTGAGACGGTTGTGATTGGATCCTAGTTAATGGTACACACTAGCTAAGCTATGGATAAGGGATCCCACACGGGGCATTATTCAGAAACTTAGAGATCAAATAGGTTCGGAAGTCATAACTTGTTTTGCAAGAGTTGCATAGCGGATAAGTTATGATAAATTGAAAGATCGAACATTGACCACCACACGGAGGCTTTATTCTTTCGTTTCGATATTCCGGCGACTTTGTTTTAAAGTAAAAGTTTTAAAAGGATTCTTTTATTTCAAACTGTCAAATTCTGATGTCCATATTTATTTTGTTTTTGATTTTTCAGTAAATCATAATGTCTGGATCTGCATTTAGTCCACTTGCCACCATACTCACTCAAAATAAGTTAACTGGAAACAACTAGACTGAATGGAAACGTAACCTTGACATCGTGTTAACTGCGGAGGATCACATATATGTCCTCACCACCCCATGCCCCGAAGAACCCGCTGCAAATGCTTCGGCTGCTGCTAGACGCGAGTTCGATAAATGGAAAAAGTCGAATGGGATGGCTCGTTGTTACATATTGGCTTCTATGGCTAATGTGTTACAACACCAATACCAGTCGAACAATTTCGCCAGTGACATTATCGAATCCCTGAAAAAGATGTTTGGGGAGCATGGCAGGCCTGCCAGACAGGTAGCTATGCAGAAGATAATGAGTGCTAAGATGTCGGAAGGGACTCCAGTCAAAGAACATGTTTTGAAAATGATTGGTTATTTAAACGAGCTGGAGACCCTAGGTGCCAACATCAATGCACAGACCCAAGTTGATATGATCCTCAATACGCTGTCGCCATCATTCGCTCAATTCAAACTGAATTATAATATGAATAAAATGGATTTTTCAATGAGCGAATTGATGAGCTCTTTATTGGCAGCGGAAGGGGTGATCAAACCTGGGGGCAGCGTTTTAAACGTTGAGAAAAGCGCTTCCTCTTCCCGATCTGTGCCGAAAGGAAAGAAAGGGAAGAAGAAGGCTAGCACTGGAGGTTCAAGTGTTGGACCGGTCCCTAAGATTGCAAAATCTAAGGGAAAAGGTAAGGGCAAAGGGAAGGTGGGTGGCCAAGGCAAAGGAAAGTGTTTCCAATGCGGTGAGAAGGGCCACTGGAAGAGGAACTGTCCAGAATTCTTAGCTACAAGAGTTCAAGGTATGATTGAATCATATGTGATTGAAGTAAGTTTTATAACGGATACTTCAAACACTTGGTGCATTGATTCTGATGCGACTAACCATATCTGTAATTCATTGCAGGGGTTCAGATCAACCAGGAAGTGCAGTGATGGGGAAATCGTACTTACTCTAGGTTCTAGCGCAACCGTTTCTGCGGTTGCTATAGGAGTCATAGTTTTAGAATTTCTAGACAATAAAGTTTTGATTTTATCAGATGTACTTTACGTCCCTTCAATGAGACGTAATTTAATTTCAGTTTCTAATTTATCGAATAATGGTTATTCTTTTAATTTTGGAACTGAAGTTGTGATTAAAAGAAATAGTTCTTTTATATGTTCTGGTGTTAAATCAAATGGTTTGTATGTGATTACTCCCAATATTTCTAAAGATTCTTGTATGGAACTTAATAACTCAGTGGTAACTGTACCATCTAAAAGAAAGAGATCTTCCACTAATCCAACAAGGCTTTGGCATATGAGACTTGGTCATATCAATCTAAATAGGATTGGCAGACTAGTCAAAGAAGGGGTCTTAGGCGATTTGGTTCTCGAACCAATAGAAGTCTGCGAGTCTTGTTTAGAGGGTAAGATGACCAAAAGGCCCTTTCCTGCAAAGGGCAATAGAACCAATGCATTGTTGGAATTAGTTCATACTGATGTGTGTGGACCAATAAATATTAGAGCAAGGGGTGGTTATGAGTATTTCATAACATTTACTGATGACCACTCTAGGTATGGATATGTGTACCTAATGCAGCACAAGTCTGAAGCCTTTGAAAAGTTCAAAGAGTTTAGGGCTGAAGTGGAGAAGCAATTGGGCACACATATCAAGGCCATTCGATCTGATCGAGGTGGCGAGTATCTCTCTAATGAATTTATTGATCACCTCGTACAGAATGGGATTCTGTCACAGTTGACTGCACCTGGTACGCCTCAGCAAAACGGTGTAGCGGAGAGAAGGAATCGGACTCTTTTAGACATGACTAGGTCAATGATGAGTTATTCTGAGTTACCTTTATTTCTTTGGGGTTATGCTTTGGAAACCGCTGCTTACATACTAAATCTAGTACCAAGCAAATCTGTTCCCAGGACACCACGAGAGATGTGGATTGGGCGCAAGCCTTCTTTGCAACATCTCCGGATATGGGGATGTCCGGCACATGTGCTAAAAGGAAAGATGAGCAAGTTGGATTCTAGATCGGAAGTATGTTACTTCGTGGGGTATCCAAAGGGTACTTATGGATGGTATTTTTATGATCCAAGAGAACAGAAGGTGTTCGTCAGTACGAATGCTATTTTTTTGGAGGATGATTATATCATGAACCATAAACCTAAGGGAAGGATAGATCTTAGAGAGATAGAAGGAGAGCCCTCAGTCCAACCCGTAGTTAATAACGATGTAAATCAGGAAAACACCACTTCTTCACCTATTTCCGCACCAGTACCTCGTCGTAGTGGAAGGATTATCAGCCAGCCTGATAGATACATGTTCTTAGGAGAAGTTTTTGAAGCTGTCTCCATAGAATCTGAATCTGATCCTACCACATACGAAGAGGCAATGGCTGATGTTGATTCAGCTCATTGGGTTAAAGCTATGAAGGCTGAATTGGAATCTATGGATTCTAATCAGGTCTGGGATCTTGTAGAACTTCCAGCCAATATTAAACCCATTGGCTGTAAGTGGGTCTACAAGAGGAAAAGAGGATCTGATGGAAAGGTTGAGACCTTTAAGGCAAGGCTTGTTGCGAAAGGTTATACTCAGAGGGAGGGCATTGACTATGAGGAAACCTTCTCGCCGGTGGCCATGCTCAAGTCCATCAGAATACTCTAATCAGTTGCTGCATGCCTAGATTTTGAGATCTGGCAGATGGACGTCAAGACTGCATTCTTGAATGGCAATCTTGAGGAGGACATCTATATGCAACAACCAGAAGGGTTCATAGCTGGTCGGAAAGGTAACTTGGTATGCAAGTTGCAAAAGTCCATTTATGGGCTTAAGCAGGCATCCAGAAGTTGGAACATACGATTTGACCAAGCGGTCAAATCGTTTGGTTTCATACAGAATCTGGATGAACCTTGTGTATACAAGAAGAGTGAAGGGAAAGTGGTGGCTTTTCTTGTGCTTTACGTTGACGACATTCTACTCATTGGAAATGATGTAGCGGCATTGTCAACGGTCAAGGTTTGGCTAGCTAGTACTTTCGATATGAAGGATCTAGGAGAGGCGAGCTATATTCTTGGGATAAAGCTCTTTCGGGATCGCAAGCGAAAGATAATGGGATTATCTCAAGCTAGTTATATCGATAAGGTGCTAACTAGGTTTTCAATGGATAATTCGAAGAAAGGTTTGTTACCTTTCAGGCATGGTTTAGCGTTCTCCAAGGACCAGTGTCCAAAGACACAGGAGGAGAGGAATCGCATGACAGGAGTTCCCTATGCTTCTGCAGTGGGAAGTCTCATGTATGCGATGTTATGCACTAGACCAGATATCTGCTTTGCCGTTGGCATGGTTAGCAGATATCAGTCGAATCCGGGTCCAGAGCACTGGACAGCCGTTAAGCACATTCTTAAGTACTTGAGAAGAACTAAAGATTACATGCTTATGTACGGTGGTAGTGAGTTAATTCCAGTGGGATACACTGACTCGGACTTTATGTCAGATAAAGATTCGAGGAAGTCGACGTCCGGTCATCTCTTTACCTTGGGAGGTGGTGCTGTCAGTTGGAGGAGCATTAAGCAGAAATGCATTGCAGACTCAACTACAGAAGCTGAGTATGTGGCTGCTTGTGAAGCCGCAAAGGAAGCTGTTTGGCTCAAGAAGTTCCTTATGGAACTCGAGGTGGTACCAGCGTCGCTGTCGCCTATTACGCTTTATTGTGATAATAGTGGGGCAGTGGCTCAGTCCAAGGAGCCAAGGAACCACGGAAAGGGAAAGCACGTAGAGCGGAAATATCATCTTATCCGAGATATTGTTCAACGTGGAGATGTGACTGTCACCAAGATTGCCACAGCTGACAATCTTGCTGATCCGTTTACAAAGGCCTTGCCACAGAAGGTCTTTGATCGTCATCTAGATAGTCTAGGTCTTAGATGTAGTTCTGAATGGTTATGAGTGCAAGTGGGAGTTTGTTGGGTTTGTGCCCTCAAACCATAACTTTATGTATGAGACATTGACATTTTAATATATGGATATCAGCTTTACATTTCATTGTGTATGTTCTTTTCATGAGATGATTGTTAATCCTTAAGTATTATAGTAAGTAATTCGTGTGTGTATGAGATGCACACAAGTGAGATACGAATTATTATTCTTTAATACTTAGAATGTGTCACAGTGGATGATGAGACTGGATACCTCATCAAGTCTACACTGTAGCATAATTAACTACCATTGGATGGAGTGATTAATCTCAATCACTAGAGTGTAGCTCTTAGTTGATATGCTAGTGCTTATAGTGCATTGACGGACCTGAGTTTCCTATTGACGCTTAAGACTGTCAAACAGTCAATAGGAACTCATAACTTGTATAAGGTACGTGTTCTTAATCTTGAGACGATTATGAACACAGACTGTGGATATGGCTGCTTTGACTTACCAATCAGTGAGGTCTATAAAAGATCAACACCTGGGTATCTTGGGTATGTCATATTCATAGGGTTGTGAACATATATTGTCAAGATAGAATCTACCCTCTGTTTCAGAGTAAGCATTCCCTTGAGAATGTCACCATGTCGATTACTGAGTACTGCAGTCTTGTTGATAAGAGTTATCAACATGTTTGGTAATCATGAGAGGTGAATGGGACTCAAGGAATACAAGAAGTAATCATGATTCAGGTTGACAGTAACAGTTATCCGATTACCTGAATATGATTACGAATGCTGACGGTAGAGGGACATTAGTACAACATACAAGTCTAGTTATCGCTTCGGATATGTTCTTTTGCGTTGGAGTTCAGTTATCGTTTTATAGTGGAGTAAACTTTAACTGACCAGTTAGTTAGTTTGCTGATCAAAGAGTTTGGTCATGGTGATTAACAAACTGGTCTGAGCCAACAATAAAGAGCCTAGGAGGTCCCACTCTTAGCTCCGCCAGGATGCTTGGAAAGATGCTTGAGGATGATGTCCAGACAGGTTCGATCGATCGAAGATGTCTCGATCGATTGAAGTCTGCAGGTTCGATCGATCGAAGACGGTTCGATCGATCGAATGTTCGATCGATCGAAGGCACTTCGATCGCTCGAAGTCTAGGTCGGTTCTGGGAATCTATAAATAGGGCAGCTGCGTTCTGGAAAAAGTTGTTCGTCGTTTTGAACGTCAGAAGCTGCAGAAACTGTTTTGGAGTCCCAAAACCTTCTCTATCCTCTCCATTAGGGTTCCCACCAACCCTAGTCTTTCTGGCAGGCATCCGCAGGAGTCATAAGGGTGAAGATCATCTAGTGGAGGCTGCTGGAAGTTGAAGATCAGAATTGGGTTCAAGACACTAAGGTATAACTCGTGTCCCCTCTTGTGCGCATCTGTAGAATTGACGAGTAGTAGATCCGGGCATGCCAATAAAGTTTCATAACTTGATTTTTCCGCTGCGCGTTTAAACTTTCCATTTAAACCTGTTTTTCCAACATTTTTCACATCTCCCTTTCTCTATTCTACAAACACCAAGAGCTTGTCTCAACTTTGAATGGGCATGCCATGTCTTAAGCAGAGAGACTTCAGGCCCCTACAAGCTCAACGTTAACTCACACTTCGAACCCTTTGAACTCATGGGAAATGGTATGCCTACCATACACATAGTTGGAACTGTCTGGAACAATTAGAAAAAAAAATATAACCAAGCCAAGATATATCCTTGTGATATGCTAGATGAAATAAACACCTTCGAAGAAAGGTACATTTTTGGCAATGGAGAGGTTACAGATGATGAAGAATCACCTGTCTACACCTCAAAAGAAATCAATGCTGAAATTAAGAACTTTTGAAGGAGAGCCAAGAAACTTTGTCACACATCGAGGTGAAGACCATCAAGCTCTCGATATTTACAACTTGAAATTAGCCCCGAGACTGAGAGAGACTATTTTCTAGATTTTAGAATCGCTTCTATAACCTTGTAACTTTTGGTTTTCCTCATGCTCATCAAGTTAGTTTGTGAATTTCAAGAAACACCATTAAAAATGAAAATATATTGTAAATATTTGGTTATGAAATGTATCCAACGTTTGATTAGAACCGATTCGGTTTCTTTTAATGCTTCAAAATGGCTCTTTTTGTTAACCGCCATAATGGCTAGTACAAAATGAAAAGTCACAATGATTAACGTGGGCCCATCCATGAATATAAATGAATTTCAAATTCCCAAAGGAAAGAGATTACACACATTTTTTTCAACTTCTTCTTCTTCTTTGTAAACCCTAACTCTTCGGGTTTCTTAGAATCATCTTCAATCTAATACTCTGGTTTTCTAAAATTCACTTCACACTATTCATGGCGAATCCAAATAGTTCAATTGAGCAAATTAGTGAAAATTTTGAGAAAGCCATAGCAGAAGAACACGCCCAATAGCAGATTCCGGGTAGTGGGTTTTCTCACATTGCCAAAGCCTTATTTTCTACTCTCTTATCTGATTCAAGTTCCTCCATGACAATAGGCCCTGCTTTTTCATCTCCTTCCCTCAAACTTTCTGTTTACTACCCTAGATTTTGTGGGCAAAGACTACGATATTAGGCAACAGTTCAAATCCTAACTAAAGACTTCAAATGCCGTCATTGGCCCAAATCTCTCGATAACCATTGGGAAAAATGGGTAAATATGATTATCGAATCTAAGGGATCTGATCTAGGGGTCCTTCAAGGAATCACCCTTAGCAAATTTAACATCCAATTTGACCCTATCTGATCCTAAGTGTTGTAACTTTCTACAATCCCATTTAGAATCACTTCCAACTGCAATCTGGTCCCATAGAACCAACAGATTTAAACATATGTCATCTCTTTGGCTTTTTTCCCCATAGGGAAGATATCTATCCTTTCATGGTTGAGTCTGATCAATTTCTCTATCAAAACAAACTCGAAATCTCCAGGTTATAATCATTTCCTAGATACTCTTGTAAGAACAGGGGATGTGGTGACTGACACCGAACTCTACTATTTTTATCCTTTATTCGCTCTCGAGACACATTTTATGTATTAGGTCTCAGAGAGTTGTAACTGAATTTGCCTTCTTAACAAAGGCCCTTGTGAACAATCATAGACCAACTCTAGCACCCTTCTTTTTAGGCCATCTATATCGAACCTATGTTTAACTACAACAAAACCCTTTCAATTCATCTCAAGGTGGTCCCATTTGGGTACTTCAATTGTACCCAAGCCTAGTTTCCTGAGTTCGTCCCTGAATTCCTCCAAACACCACCATTAGATATGGTATCTATCTGACTGCCTTTCCTGCCACCTATAGAAAATGTGCAAACTTAGCTACATTTTTCTTTAATCTCCCAAAAGACAGACCTTTATATCTTTATCAGCATTTCTCTCTCCTATATAGCACTTCAGTTAAATCCCATCTTTCTTCTTCCTGGCTTGTTTATGCTCTCAATCAAAAAGCTTATCCTAATGACCTGAAGCAAATCTAGGGAAGATTCTTGATAGCTCAAGACTTGTTCTTTGGGAACAAGGTTTCTTCAAAATCTTCTTAGGAAATCTACCTTTCCTCCCAATTCTCGAGGCAATTTGGGCTTGCCCAATCCATTCCCTGTCCCTTCAAAAGCTTAGCCAATCCTCTCATGGCTCTGAAGTCTCCAAAGGTCCCAGAGTCAGTGACCAATGCCTCTTTAGTCTCTTACTAGGATAAGGTTCGAACCCTCGAATTTATCAATCTCCCAACCTTACCTGGTAAGACAAGTGCCTTTGAGACATTATGGCCAAATAGAATGGCTAGCCTAATGGACAAAAGTCATCTTCTCAATGCCTTAGCATCTGAAGAACAAGGTAAATTTCTTTTTCCTTATTCATCAATTATTTAATTTTTTTGAATTTTCCAAAACTCTAAAATGTTCCAATGCCTAACAGGTGCTACTACTACTAGGACTTCCAGTTATTCCAAAGCACCTATCCTCCTTGCTGCACCCAAAGTCAAAACTCCACCTGCTCCAAAACCAACAGAAAAAACTTTCCCAAAACCTCCTAAAGGAAACCCACATCAAAACCAAAACAAAAATTTGTCCATTCTGAGGAGGCAGAGACTCCTTCACAAACTCAACTAGAAACACCACCCAACCAAACCTGACATCCTTGAAGATTTCGATGAAGGTGATGATTCACCTATCATTCACCTTCAAAGGAAAAAAGAAGGCACCTCGAACTGGTTCTCCAATCAAAGCAACACCAATTTCCATGGTAAAACCAACAAAGATTGAAGCTATTGCCATTTCTACTAAACAGAAGAGACCACATCACTCATTATTGTTGAAACCCCTCAAGTAAATGACATCTTCAAATTCAATTGATTTGATTAAATTCAAGATGCTGACATCCAATTAAACTTCTAATTTCAAGTTGAAGATCCTCAAACCACTGGCTATTCAAAGGATACCATTCCTGAAAGTTCTACCCCCCCCCCCCCCTCCCCCTTGAGTTCCTCCAATTTCTTAACCTACTTCTTCCTCTTCTCAGCCAACCAAAAGCCCTCCTTCTGACGTTTCCCAAGATCTACGCCCTTTAATGTCTGATTCGAGATGAAAAGTGCATATTTATAGTGTATTACATGGTATTTTATGCATACTTTTATACCCAAACTCCCTACATTTAGGTGCATTCTAATAACAATGTTATTTTTATTGTTTTAATGCTAAAATATATATTTTGCACTGTTTTATAGATATTAGAATGTAAATCAATGAAGTAAAGCCAAAGAAAAAGTGATTCTAGTGAAGAGAACAATGGGAGCAGCTGAGAAAATACAATTTTTTGACAATGAAGACTTCAGATTTGGAAGATTTTCCTACAAATACAAAATGTAGATCTTTGAGTTATGGTCGTGTGACCACAAACAAGAGATCAATCCGAGGTCCGAGTGAAAAGTTATGGCCATTCTCTCATCGGTGTGCAGAGTTGTCAAAATCAGAGATATTCAAGGGCTTGAGGAGAGTTCAATCAATCGAACGTTCAATCGATCGAACGTTCGATCGATCGAACTAAGCTCAATCGATTGAGCTTTATTTTCTCCCAAAAGTTGCGTAAACTCTACAGGAACCCTATAAATAAGTCGTTTTGATACCAGACGAAGGGAGGACGCTCTAGAAAGCAAAAAAAAAAAAAGCAGTTTTAGGGTAGTTTAGGGTTAGTTTAGGAGTAGATTAGGTTAGATTCATGTTTTTTTTCTTCTTTTTAATTATTATACTAACGATTATTGAAGATTCAAGTTATTTACAAGTTATTAACAAGTTATTTTCAGATTTATTCCAGGTTTTTCCTTTCCTTTATCTTATTTTGATTGTCTATTGATATAGTTGTTATGATTGCTTTAGTTTTCTATTCCTGTACTTTTTTGTTTATGTTTCTGTAGTTTAGACGTTGGAAATATGTGATGAAACACTGATTTCTAGCCTCTTCCATACAATCTTTAGAAAACTTAGGCTCGATCGATCGAAGGTATTTCGATCGATCGAACCAGAGCCATAGTCAAGCGATCAAAGACATTTCAATCGATTGAAGGATGACGATGTCCGATCGATCGAGAGTGCTTCGATCGATCGAACATGTTAATTCCTGAGATGATTCTTTTAAGTATTCGATGACTTTCTGTTTTAGAAATCTGTCATCAAATTGTCCCAATAAGCTCAGTTTGTCACAACAGTTTTTAGAACTTAAGGCCTTAAGGCATTTTCTTCAATGACTTTTAAAAACCACTTTGAATGCTAACACCATATAGAGTGCAAGTAATAACCATTGTTTTAAACCGTCTTTCAAGTATTTTAAATCAACTGTGATGATGTAGTCCCGATCATGAAAGGGCTATTGATTCTTGGTTTGATCGCCTCCATAGAACCTCCTTCTTGGTTTGATCGCCTCCAGCTCAATCTTCATGGACAACGGCTTGCTCCTCCATCTTCATGCATCTTCAAATTCCATTACATTGGTCTTATGCTTCTTTCGAAGCTTACAATTTATCTAGAAATAGAATTCAACAATAAGAAAATAAAGAAGGCTAGGGAAACCGATACGACTTTCCTTTTCATAGGATTGAAGTCGCAGCGCCCTTTACACATGCCTGAAACCAAGCCAATAATTAAATACAACAATCACCAAACACAAATATTGAAATTCAAAATAAAAAATTTGTTAATGATCGGTGCCATGGGAGATAGCGGACTAATCTTGCTGCAAAAGGGTTAGTCGTACGCACATCCACACATATATAACAAATATTTGTAACTATTGGAACCCCTAATTGATTCACATAGTGCATAAACTCTTTACGCACTGAATTAGAACTCAAAATAGCATCTCAGCTCTCTGTCACACTTCGATCGATCGGCACAAGTTCGATCGATCAAACCTTCGATCGATTGAACATAGTTCAATCAATTGTATTTTTAGTTTCACAGAAAGTTTGAAAATTTTTACAGGATAATTAAAAAAAAAGTATCTGTTTTAAAAACTTTAAAACTGTAAACTGAACACATAGACAGAGAATTGCTCTCAATCGATTGAACACCATTCAATCGATCGAACAGAACCACAGTTCGATCGATCGAAACTAGTTCGATAGCTTGAGAACAGACGCAGTTCGATCGATCAAGACTACTTTGATCGGTCAAATCCATCATGCATCCAATGCAATCACAGATTTGTATTCTGTTGCGTAATCACTACAGAAACAGATCTGTGATGATGCAATTTTGAAACAGCTCTAAAATCAACATGCAAATCAAAACTAGTGTTCCAAAATGCATCTATAGATCCAAACAAGTGTGGCTTTGATACCAATTGAAGGCAAAACAGATTTAAAAGTTATTTTAAATGCGCAGCAGAAATATTGAGTTACGAAATCTTATTGGTTGCCTAGGATCTACTACTCGTCAATTCCATAAATGCGTACTAACAAGAGGGGACAAGAATTATACCACAGGTCTTGAACCCAATTCTGAAATCTTCAACCTTCTTGATGGTGCAGCAGCTACCACTAGGTTGTCTTCACTCTTATGACTCCTGCAGAAGCCTGCCGGAAGGACTAGGGTTGGTGGGAACCCTAATAGAGAGGAAGGAGAAGGTTTGGGAGCTCTAAAAATAGTTTCTGTAGCTTCTGATGTATTAAAATGATGAACCCTTATTTCTGGACGCAAGTGCCCTATTTATAGATTCCTATAACTGACCTACTGTTCAAGCGATCGAAGTGTCTTCGATCGATCAAACCTTCGATCGATCGAACAACCTTCGATCGATCGAACCTGTCCAAACTTCAAATGATCGATCGAACCTGTCTTGACATCATCCTCATGTACCTTTCCAAGCATCCTAACGGAGCTAATAGTGGGACCTCCTAGGCTATTTATTATTGGCTCAGACCAGTTGTTAATTCCCATGACCAAACTCTTAAATCAGCAAACTAACCAACTGATCAGTTAACATTTACTCCACTATAAAATGAAAACTGAACTCCAACACAAAAGAACATATCCGAAACGATAACTAGACTTGGATGGTGTACTAATGTCCCTCTACCTTCAGCATTCATAATCATATTCAGGTAGTCGGATAACTGTTACTGTCAACTTGAATCATGATTACTTCTTGTATCCTTGAGTCATATTCACTTCTCATGATTACCAAACATATTGATAACTATTTATCAACTAAACTACAGTTCTCAGTAATAAACTTGGTAACAGTCTCAAGGGAATGCTTACTCTGAATCAGAGGGTAGATTCTATCTTGAAAATAAATGTTAACAAACCTATGAACATGACATACCCAAGATACCCAGGTGTTGATCTTCTATAGGCCTCACTGATTGGTAAGTCAAAGCAGACATATCCATAGTCTGTTTTCATGATCGTCTCAAGATTGAGAACACGTACCTTATACAAGTTATGAGTTCCTATCGAATGTTTGACAGTCTTGAGTGTTAATTGGAAAGCTCATGTCCATCAATGTACAATAAGCACTAGCATATTAACTAAGAGTCACACTCTAGTGATTGAGATTCATCACTCCATCCAATGGTAGTTAATCATGCTACAGTGTTTACCTGATGAGATATCCAGTCTCATCATCCACTGTGACAAGTTTTAAGTATCAAACAATAGTAATTCGTATCTCACTTGTATGTATCTCATACACACACGAATTACTTACTATGATACTTTAGGATTAACAATCATCTCATAAAATAAACATACACAATGAAATGTAAAGCTGATATCCATATATTTAAATGTCAATGTCTCATACATAAATAATGGTTTGAGGGCACAAACCCAACAGTTATATCTCAGGCCGTCATCTCAGTTGACTCATCTAAGATTGATGTAGTCGTAAGTTGGAACAGGCCGACAAATGCGATAGAGGTCAGAAGTTTCCTCGACCTAGCAGGATATTACTGAAGATTTATCAAAGGATTCTCTAAGATTGTGGGACCTTTGACAAATTTGACAAGGAGATGGATTATGAATGGACAGACGATCATGAGGGTGTATTTCAGGAGTTGAAGAAAAGATTGACTTCTACACCAGTACTTGTGATACGTAAGAGTGGAAAAAGGTATGTGATTTATAGTGATGCATCACACCAAGGACTTGGTTGTGTGCTTATGCAGGACGGGAATGTCATTGCATATGGATCCAGACAGTTGAAGGTACATGAGAAGAACTATCCGACGCATGATCTGGAATTAGCAGCAATAGTGTTTGCATTAAAGATATGGAGACACTAGCTCTATGGAAAAAAGTTTGATCTATTTTCCGATCATAAGAGCTTGAAGTATTTGTTCTCTCAAAAGGAGTTGAACATGCGACAACGAAGATGGATGGAGTTACTCAATGAATACCACTTTTCATTACAATACCATCCAGGTAAAGCAATTGTCGTAGCAGATGCTTTGAGCCACCGACCTCAATTAGTGATCTCTGCATTACTAATTCAAGAATGGCAAGCATTGGAAGTGTTAGCTGAATTCAATCCTCAGTCAATGGAACCAATAGAAGGAAAACATTTTGGATGTCTTATGGTACAGCCAATGTTGATTAGCTATATCATAGAAGCTTAGTAGACAGTTGAAGATTTAAAGTTATGGTTCATAAAGATGTCAGCCAAAGAACCAGAAGTCTAGAGTATCTGTACAGACGGAGCTTTACAATGTAAAGGTAGACTCTGTGTGCCTGACGAAGAAAATCTCCAAAAAGAAATATTGGATGAAGCTCATAAGTCATGAATGACTATTCATCCGGGAGTTACAAAGATGTACAAAGATCTGAAGAAGAATTTCTGGTGGAAATGAATGAAGCGAGAGGTAGCTGAATATGTAGCCCAATGTCTTACTTGTAAACAAGTAAAGGCCGAACATCAAAAATCACCTGGACTTCTACAACCGTTATCGATTCCTCAATGGAAATAGGTACACGTAACCATTGATTTCATGGTAGGATTGTCGAAGTTACTGCAGAACTATGACCCTATTTGGGTAATCGTGGATCGACTTATGAAGACGGCACATTTTATTGCCTACAGTATGACGTATCCAGTAGAACGTTTAAGCCGAATGTATCTACAGCACGTTGTACGGTTACACAGATTACCTGTTTTAATTGTGTCAGATCGAGATTCATGCTTTACTGTAGAATTTTGGAAGAGTCTCCAAACAGCGATGGGGACAACATTGAACTTGAGTTCAGCTTTTAATCTACAGACTGATGGGTAGACTGAATGAGTCAATCAACTAATGGAAGACATGTTACGCGCTTGCGTTATTGATTTTAAGAATTCTTGGGAGACGCACTTACATTTGATCGAATTCGCCTACAATAACAGTTATCATTCGAGCATAGGGATGGCACCGTTTGAAGCTTTGTAAGAGAGACCTTGCCGATTGCCATTTTATTGGGCCGAAGTCGGAGATACTCAACTTCTTGGGCCAGAGATGGTATGAGAAACTAGCGAGAAGATTCAGATTATACGTGAGAGAATGAACACAGCTCAGACCCGACACAATAGTTATGCTGACAAGCGATGCAAAGACTTAGAGTTTGCCATTGGAGATCACATGCTACTCAAAGTTTTACCTGTTCAAGGCGTCATTAGATTTGGCCTGAAGAGAGGCAAGCTATCGCCGCGATTCATTAGACCATTCGATATTCTAGAATGTGTTGGGAAGGTTACTTATCAACTTGCATTGCCGCCGAAGATGTCAGGAGTGCACAACGTTTTCCACATCAGTATGCTAAGGAAATGTGCTCATAACCCAGTGCACGAGATTAACTTTGAAGATATCGAGGTCAACAAAAATGTTACATTCAACGAAGGACCAGTTCGCATTCTAGACCATGGAATCATAAAGCTTAGGAACAAGGAGATTCCGCTAGTCAAGATTTAGTGGAAGCATCATGATGAAGGAGAAGCTTCATGGGAGCTAGAATCAGAGATGCGTAAGAAGTTTTCATTTTTGTTTTAAGACCTTGTATCGTTTTATTTCGAGGATGAAATCCTTATTGAGTGGTGGATGATGTAATACCCTATATTTTCAATAAATATTTATGCAGAGAGATTCTATATACTTTCCTTAACCTTACTTGTAATTTTACCTTCGACTGATCAAAGTCTTTTCGAGCAATCGAACATTTCTAAAGCTCAAGCGATCGAACTCTGTTCAATCGATCGAAACCCTACCGACATAAATTTAATACGTGGTCCCCACTTCAATCAATCAAACTATCTTCAATCAATCTAACTCACAGATCTACTTTTGAGCGATCGAACTACCTTCGATCGATCGAACATGTAATCATCATAATTTCAGTTTCTGCGCAAACAATGCCACCTGCACCCCTCCCCTTCTATATATATGTGTTGTACTCATAAGGTTTTGGGTTGCTAAACTTGAGAGAGCTAGAGAGTATTGTGTGCTTGTGTTATATATATTATGCATAAACATCCATATATATTATATATACATACATAGAGGAAGAGAAAGAGAACCAGGAGAAGAAGAGGAAGGAGAAGAAGAAGAGAAACCATTGGAGAAGCTTTGAAGCTTTCAAAGTTGCCAAATACACCTTTAACGATGTTCAGTGAGTTCTAAACTCACTCAGTAGCTTAGTTATGATGTTTTACATATTATGTACGTTTAAAAAGGACCCAAACACCCCCTAACAGATTCTGGAAGTTCACTGCCAGAATCTGGAGAAGACGAAGTTCGAGCGATCGAACTGAGTTCAATCGATCGAACATCCCTGATTCTCAATCGATCGAAATGACTTCAATCGATCGAGACTGCCTTGACTTCAATCGATCAAGAACACTTCGCGATCGATCGAACCTCACTTTCTTCAAGTGATTGAGAGGACTTCAATCTATCGAACCTTAACAGAACCTGGTTGTTTCCTTTTAGTTTATAATCCATAATGCTTAGTTCTTCATTGCTGTTTAGGTTCTATTATGCGATATTAGGGATTACGGAGGTAATGGGATACGATAATGAGATTGAGATAATATGGTGGGAAGTGTAATAAGGTTCAGAATGTTAGTAACATTATGATGCGATAACGAGATAAGTTGGAAGTAACAATAGTGGGTAACATTAGATAAC
Source organism: Hydrangea macrophylla (assembly GCA_033977485.1). NCBI lineage: Eukaryota > Viridiplantae > Streptophyta > Magnoliopsida > Cornales > Hydrangeaceae > Hydrangea > Hydrangea macrophylla. The sequence goes on along the minus strand of CM066984.1, from coordinate 75,447,135 downwards.
TGGGGTTTGAGTCAGTTGGATATTAGTAGCTGTGGATACCGGGCTTCGGACCACTTCTCTGGTTCGAGATTGTTTTGAAAAGGAAAAGAAAAGGTCTGTTGAAAACAGATACAGAGTCGCCACTTGGTCTTTAAGGAACCAAGAAACCTAATTTTGACTCACCCAAGCGGATAAGGGCACCGGCCCTTCATAACCAAAGAACTTGGTTCGGGGTTTTGGTACGAGAGAGGAAGGAGCCTTTGTCGCGACTAAAACACCCTCTACTCGCCCCGTCTTTCGACGGGCCTCAATTAGCATCCAAATAATCATCTTATACTAGGTTTGGTTCGGCAATTAATACTATGATAGTATATTACATCACATAAGAATCTTGAAATTGAAAATCAAAAGATAAGATATCATTCATAAAATCTAAGTCAAATATCATACAATGTAAAGTGAAAATCACACAAATAAACCTAGGAAAAATCGTCTAATCATATATCAATTAATCAAGTTTTCCTAATCTAAAGGGGACATAAATTGTTCTTGAAGCAAATAATTAAAGAAATCAAAATATGCTTAGCAAACTAGAATGATGCATGTTATTTTTTTTAGAAAAGAAGATCTCTCAATCCCCGGGACGGATGAGAAAGGATGATTAGATCAAGGGGAAGCATGAACGTGTGATCAAGTTCATTCCTTATAATCTTCTTGGATTAAGAGTTACAAAAACCCCAAATCTTGCATGAATGTATTGTATGAACCTAAAAATGTGCAAAGGTTGTAGTGTGTTTTTGTGTTCATGGATTTCTAAAATGACTTAGAAGTCTAAAATGTGCATGAATGAATGGATTAAATCAACATGGGATATATACAAATGTAGTATGAACTACTTCCTAAGATGTGAGCTAATTTGGAATGCATATGAGCATCAAATCAAAGAATAAAAGTTGAAATGTGCTTGCTGTGAATAGTGGACAGACTGCATATGGCACTTTGCAACATTATAATGGGAGGTCAAACGTGCCTAGAAAAATGTGAGAAAAATCTGAGATCATTCTTATTGTGTCTAGAAAATAACCCAAAAAGCCAAACATCAATAGCTATCACAGATTAAAAGAAAAAATCAGAATGTACACATGACTCAGAAACAAAAGCTGCACTGTTGACTGATTTTGTATGATTTTTCATAAATCAAAGAAAAGGTTTATGATGACCCATTATATACCAAAGGTTTCCTAAGACACCCAAGTTTTATAAAAAAAATAGAAAAGGTATATGTACAGTGATGAAAATGTCCAGAATAAGTGCAAGAAGTTGGGTGAACATTCTGTGAGAACAGAGGCAGATTATGAATGTGAACTTCTCACATCCAAAACAAATACTCTCATATTTCTATAATTGATGGGAAAAATTAGGGACAAACTATGATGTATTAGGAAGGTTTTCCAAGTGGTTTCATCATCATAACTTGCGTATTTAATTCAAAACAAATCTCTGAATCTGAACAGCTCACTGTTTTGGGTCATTGTTTTAGAGATATTGAAGAAAACAAAGTTTTATTTCTTGAAATCAAATGAGAGGGATTGAGAGGGGGTTTTGAAATAGATGTTTTGAAAACATATTTCCAACACTCAATAAGGATTATGACCACTTAGAATACTAACACCAAACTCATCATTAAGAATCTCCAAGATTGTTGGAGAGATTTATTTTATTTTTTGGGCATAACTTCAATACATTCCAAGAATACCTTGGAAGTATTGAGGTTATGATCATCATCTATCAAACATGTTTTTGAGGTCAAGAGCTACTATCCATAAGGATTCACTCACCCCAAACTTCATGTCATCACTTAGATGATGATGAACTAGTAAATAAATAAAGAAAATAAAAAGAAATGAGATGAGGAGAGATGAACATATATATAATCAAGCAAGTAGATGATAATCAATAGATGATATTCATGAAGCATGAGACTTGTAGATTGGTGTATCACTCATATGTAATGACACTAGACATGGAAGAAGCTTCCACACTCTTGAATGCTCACTAAAATGGTGGTTGGGAGTATTGAATGTTGAAGTAAATGGAAGTAATGAAGTAAAAACAAAGTTAGAAACTCACTTTTGTTTTGAAAAATCAAAGAAGAAAGCTTCTTTTCTCTCCACTCTAACCTTATCTCTACACTTTCTCTCCCAAACTTTCTCTAAACTTGCATTTGACTCCCCTAAAATGAGGAGTAATGGGGTGTTTATATAGGCCAACTTGGGGTGTTTTTGGGATTTAGAAAGTACTCCCATTGGTCCCAAACATCTGAAATCATGAAACCACGTCGTTTTGGATTTTAATTAATCAAAATGGGACCACCAAAATATTTACAAAAACTTACTGCTCTGGAGGTGAGTGCCGCGGCGGCACTGGGCCACTGCCGCGGCGGCAGTGGGCCAGTGCCGCGGCGGCACTGCTCCTCCCTTCGTCTGGATAATGCTGTTTAGGCCCCCCGAAGTTCCGGTATTCGCGAAAAGGCCCTATTTCGTCCAAAATTCACAGAAAATGCGTACGAACTCCAAATTGAGGTTGTGATATACCGTTGGAAAGGTAATGGAGTCTAATTTACATAAAAAATAGTTCGGGGATAGGTCACTTTGAAAAGTTTTGCGGTATTCGCGATAAAAGCCGATTTGATCGCCTTTTTCGCCTTTGGAAATTCATAATAAATTCGTTTTAAATCCAGAAATTATGTGCGATATACCGTTGGAAAGCTATTGACCTCTAGTATCCATGAAAAATATTTGAAAATTGTTTCGGTTCCCCGATTCCAAAGTCAAATCTTGGTCAAACCGGTCAAAACTGGGATTCCCGGGAAGTTCTGGGAACCTCTGGGAGCTCCCAGGAGCTGATGTTTTCGCTCGATTTTCTTTTGGAACTTGTTTTAATACTTTTCTCATGATTTAGAATGGTTCCGGTGAATTCAGACAATTTCGGTCAAACTTGGTCAAACTTGGTCAAACTCTGGTCAACCTGGTCAAACCTTGGTCAAACCGGTCAACGGGGACTTTCGGGGAACTTCCGGGACTTCCGGGGGTCTCTGGGAGCTGACGATTTCTTCCGGTTTTATTTAAAAACTCATTTTATCACTTTTCTTACGACGTAGTATGTTTTCAGAACTTTGGGACCAAATCTGGGAATTTTCAGACTTTCAAGGGCATTTTGGTCATTCTGAGCATTCTGAGAGATAGAGCTGACTTCCGAGAGTCCTTTTGAGTCTTTTACGATCATTGTGATCCACCAAGCTATGGGTCTCCTAAATCTGATAGCCGACAAAATGGGGTGTCTACAGGTTGCCCCTCTTTGGCAGGAACTTGCGAGGCAACGCATGTCGCAAGCGAGTGCCAAAGTTTTGAAGAGACAGGACTTTTGGAGGCTATAGATTTAGGACAAACAGCGTTGCAAACGATGGAAGGATGATGCTGGTCGTGCTTCGCGTGAGCAGCCTACGTATCCCAAGGGGAATCAGACCAGGACGTAGTTCAGGACACAAAAGGGATAAATCACATATGCACGTACACAACAATCAGGCGGATGCTATGCTATATGAGGATGATATGCAATGTGTGGATGCGATATGATCTCATACATGAGTCCTATCATGCCCAGTTTTCCGATCCTAGAATGAGCAGGTGCCAAGGGGTGTGCCACTCCGAGTGGGCTAGTGTTGTGCTAGTGTTTGTGATTGTGACGTGGTGGGTGACTCAGATAAGGGCATTGAAGTCTAGAAGACTCCGGGTTTTAGGGGCAAACTTCTAGAAGTACGCTTTGCGAGCGAATGTAATTGGGTGTGGGGTCTCAGAGGACTATGATCGAAGACGTCTTTTGGCAAGTAACCGACGGACACAGGGGCTCCGGAAATTAAGAGACTGATATAGAAGTCACGGGACGAATGTGAAATCCTGGGACGTCCTGTGATGAACATGGAGGCACCGACGGTGTGATGAGAGCGATGGACCGACGATGTTTGCATTGAGATGACGAGTCGACAATGGACTACTGACGGTGTAATAAACCCGCTGAAGATTAATCTGAATCTGCTGGGGATGAAGCGATACTTTCTAGGATCTCTCTTCAACTGCTCCTTTTGATCGAATCTTTCGGGCTTGCCGGGGTCTCTGGGAGCCGGTATCTGTCTGCTTTTGTCCTCGGAGGATGACGCAGGGTTCATGGGGAATCTCTTTTGGTGCTCAATCCAAGAGGGCTGGTCAGGGCCTCTGGGAGCTGGTATTTGTCTGCTTTTGTCCTCGGAGGATGATGCAGGGTTCACGGGGAATCTCTTTTGGTGCTCAATCCAAGAGAGCCTGTCAGGGCCTCTGGGAGCTGGTATCTGTCTGCTTTTGTCCTCGGAGGATGATGCAGGGTTCACGGGGAATCTCTTTTGGTGCTCAATCCAAGAGAGCCTGTCAGGGCCTCTGGGAGCTGGTATCTGTCTGCTTTTGTCCTCGGAGGATGATGCAGGGTTCACGGGGAATCTCTTTTGGTGCTCAATCCAAGAGAGCCTGTCAGGGCCTCTGGGAGCTGGTATCTGTCTGCTTTTGTCCTCGGAGGATGATGCAGGGTTCACGGGGAATCTCTTTTCTTTCTTCGGTGCAATAACTGAAAACCAGGATCAGTTACCAGAATTATCGGAATTCGCGACGATTGTCCTGAAACGACCGACTCGGGTCTTCGGGAGCTGATTTTTCCCAGTTTTTGCCTGCTGGAGGTAGTTCTGACAACTTTTAGTCTGCTTGGCGTAAAACCTCATAGATCTTGATTGGAATGGGCCATCGGGGCTGATCGGGGCCAAAAACGGGCTGAAAAAGGCCAAAACGGGCCAAAACGGGGCGAAACGGAGCAAAACGGAGCGACGCGGGGCCCACGGGGAGCAGTGTCGCGGCGGCACTGGGCCACTGCCGCGGCGGCAGTTGGCCAGTGCCGCGGCGGCACTGGGTGGCCGGACTTCATCTTCTTATATGTCGGGTTTTTGTGCTTTCCAAGCTCATTCTTGGCCATTTTGAGGTGTTTTTGAAGCCAAAATTCACCAAAACGCAGCTTGTGCGTGCTCAGGTGAGTAATCTTTCCCCGTAATTGGATTTTTGATTGGTGTTTTGGTTTGCCCAAATTTTCAAGAAGAAATTTAAAATGTGACTTCCATTTTTCTTGTAGATCCATGGCTTCGAGCTCAAGGAGACCGTCTAAGAAGGCCAAAGGACGAATGAAGGCCGAGATGCACACCCCGGACGTGATTTTGCGAGACCCCCAACACCACCTTTCGGCCGCGGCTCTAGCGAGCTTGGTATGTGAAACTTTCGACATTTTAGGACCACTTTTATGTACTATGCTAGTTTTGTGAGCCGTAGTGTGCACTTAGAGACCGTTAGATGCTTGACTTGTGCTCAAATGTTGATTTCGTGAATTTTTGCTCTCGGGTTGTGAATAGTGATTTTGTGCACCTTTTGTCGCCTTTGTTGTGTGCAGGTGCCGGAAGTGGCCTTGAAAGGCCATGGTAGCCTTGCCCATGCTTTCTTATGGTATACCCAGCTTTCGCCCACCGTTAAGAGGATGGTTGATGATGCCGGGTTCGGAGGCTTCGTCCGCTTGGTTTCGAAAAGTAGCAACGATCTGGCTCACTTCTATGCACTGGCCGAGAGGTGGTGGGACACTACCAATACCTTCCACCTGCCGTTCGGAGAGATGACTATGACGCCTTTCGACTTCTCCATGATTACGGGCTTGAGGGTTGGCGGGAAGCGCCTGATTCTGGATTACTTTTACGAGATCGACCCGGAGGCGGTGGAGATGCTGATTGGGGCTGTTCCCCCTAACCTGGAGAGGCATTGGTTTCCTTGCGGCTGGCTTTACCGGGCCTATGGCAGAGGTAATCACAATCTGAACAATTCCCAACTTTTGAGGGTTTATCTTCTGTATGTCCTCGGGTGCTCAATCTTTGCGACAAGGAACGACCGGGTGAGCTTGAGGCTCCTTTCCTGCCTGGCGACCATTGGTGAGATCCCCTCCTATAACTGGGGCGGTGCTGCCCTGGCCCACCTCTACAAGCATATGGGGGAGGTCTCTCGGGGCGATGTTAAATCCACTGGGGGATTCTGGCGAGCTTGGGAGGTACGCACTGTTTCTTCCTTTATTTTCCATCTCTTTGATTTCCATACTCGTTCTGATTTCTCCTTCATCTGTGCAGCTTTGGAGTTTTGAATACTTGAAGATGTTGGCTCCCTCCCCAGCGGACGAGTCAGGCGAGGATGAGGATGGTATGGCTCCTGTGCCTCTATTCCCACGAGGCTTGAGATGGCGGAGGGACGTTGTTGGGGTGAAGAGCGGGGCCCATCGGATTGTTTTGCTTCGGAACTTCTTAACTGGGTTGACAGCTTCTAGTGTTGATTGGACGCCTTGGGAGGGCGTCGCTTATGCCGCTACTGAGGAGATACAAGCGGTTAAATCTCTTACCTCTTGCCGCCTTCTGCTGGAGAGTACTGAGTGCAGGCAGTGGTTTCTTGGTGAGCGGGTATCTCGGCAGGTGGTTGGTGGTTCCCAGTATCGCGTCCCTCATGATCCTCCTGTGATGGATGCTAGTGACCTTTCTGGAGATGCTCTGCTGGCGGCTTTAGCTGGCACCGATGTTTGGGACCATTTTCTGTCTGAGACCAGTTATGAGGCTTACCGTGGCCGTTTCCTGATGCCTAACTTCCCACTCCTGGAGGTGAGTTCTTTTTGTATTTTTTGTTTATATATTTTTTTTTTTTATCTTATCCTAACTTATTCTGTGCCTTTAGCTTCGTGAGATGTACAGGAGACAGGCTCCTCAGGCTCCCGACCCTATCCCCCCTTGGGATTGGACTGTCGATGTTCTAGGCGCTGATGGCACTCCCCAAATGATGGAGGTGCCGCGAGTCACATGTGGGTACCCTACTCAGCCAGCGGGCGTCCTCAATGTTCCTTGGAGTTACGCTGAGGAGGGTCACGCCTTGGCAGCTAGCCTACGGTCCCTGGTCCTTACACGAGACCACCGGGTATGTCTCTAATTTTGCACTTTCTTAAGGTTACGAGGTTCTAACCCTGGATTTTTTATTTTGACAGATGGATGGTATGCGGCAATTTGCCGCCAATCAGATGGCGTCCTTGGTAAGTCTCTGACTTGACTCTGTTTTTGTACTTTTTGTTGTTCCCTTACTGATTGCCCTCATTTTTATTTGTGTGTGCAGTATCGTGGAGGCGGGGCTGGCTCATCGAGGACTGGTCCAAGATGTAGAGGCGGTAGGAGGAGGCCGTCGCCGACGTATACTCCGGGTGGTCCGACGGAGGACGAAGAAGAGGAGGACTGAGGCTTCCCACGCGGGAATTATTATTTTATTTCCTTTTCCTGTTTTCGATTGGGTTGTACTGAGGATATGATTATTAGGACAGTGTAGGACGATGTGTAGCACAATTTGTGACCTTTTGACAGAGTATTATGATGTTTTGCCTCCTAGGCCGGATATCTTCCGGTTTAGAGGCGCAGTTGTGTGCTTGTTGATATATGTGCATTGTGATTGCTGGATGTTACTGCGATGGGCAGTTTTGTGATAGTGAGTGCTTTTGCCTTGCAGGTGGGATAGTCCGTGAAACGGGGAGGTGCTGCCGAAATTTTGAATTTTGCTAGAGCCGTGACAGAAAATATGGCTTTGTATGATCCTGCTCATCTCACAGCTTGGCTGAACATTACGGATGGCGTGGAGCGGATCAACCTCTTCAGCTATGGCTTGACCGAGCTGTTTTCTCTTCGCCAGATGACCCTGAATACGGAGTTCTTGCGTGCTGCCATTGCTTACTGGGACCCAGTGAACCATGTCTTCAACTTCAACGGCCTGGAAATATGCCCCATGTTTGAGGAGTTCTGCGCTATTCTCGGCTATGATTCTGACTCGGACTTGATTCTCCCTTCTGTTGATACCCTCAGCCCTACGCGAGCCTTGGCTGAATACCTGAATTGCTCTGTCACTATTTCCCGCCGGCTGATTCAAGGTGAGGTTCTCAACATTGCTTCTATTATTGCCCGGTATGCCAGTCCTGGGAATCCCAGCATGTATGATGCTTCCCGTGGGGCCGCTTTGATATTGTGCATGACTTCGCACTTCCTGTTCTCGAGCACTTCCGTTGACTTGGTGCATGTGTGCCTCGGGCTGAAACTTAGCAGGAATCCCATGGCCATGGTTCTAGCTGAAACTCTGAACGGTTTGGATAATGCCTTCAATCAAGGGACTCCTCTTCTTTCTGGGGCGCCTTTGGTGTTACAGGCTTGGCTTTACGAGCGCCTTCAGCTGTGGACGGGTCGTATACCACCAGTTTACTTTCGTCGAGCCGTGCTTCATTCTCACTATACCTTTGCCGATTGGGTGGGCATGATGATCACCTTATCTGAGGCTGACATTTGCTGGATCGTGAGGCGTTGGGGCCTCTATGCTATCACCACGAGCCTCAGGGGTCACCAGAGAGTGTGGTTGATGGGTCTGAGAGAGACTTCTTTCTATCATCCTCGCCGTTTGGCCCGACAGTATGGACAGGTTCAGGAAGTTCCCCGGGGGTTTACTGAGAGGGTCTTTGCTTCCAGGATCAGAGCTACTACTATTGCTGCTTTTATTGATGGTTGGACTGACCGAGTAAAGGCCTACTTCTAAAGACCTTTTGAAGAAATAAAAGATACTAAGATGAAACTAGTCCTGACTGATTTTGCTCATTCCTCCAAGTGTCTTTGAACATGTGGTTGCTTTTTTGAAAGACTTTTATTTCTTCGATTATTCCTGCTTATGTAATATTCAAAGTTTGTTTATCGGTGAACCTTGGTTATTTTGGGAATCTCATTTTATGCATTTTAGCTTTCTGAAAACATGTTGTAACTTTGAGATTTCAATTAGTCGTTGCTTTTGGTACTTGCTTGAGCATGCTGGGTTTGTTAGAGGCAAACGAGGCGGGTAGCCGAAGTTTGCCCCTAGTTTGGGATATATATGGTTGTGAGGCAAACGAGGTAGATGACCGACGTTTGCCCCTAGTTTAGAAGAGGTTCAGGCAAACGAGGCGAGTGGCCGAAGTTTGCCCCTAGTGTGGAGGGTAGTTTTTGGGTTATGGTAAGGACCGCGACTTTATTTTCTCACGTGCTCATAATTTTTGCCTAGGCACCAAGGAGGTGACCTAGCGAGCTATTTTCTCTCTTTTGTTATTGCTCACTTTGTATTTAGCTCTAATTTTTGCCTAGGCGTCCTTTCGGATTTTCGACCTAGCGAGCCACCCCTTTTTTTTCTTTTTGAAAGTCTGCCTACGTACCCCCGAGCGGGGATCAGGTCCAACGTAGTTCGGGCCAAGGTTTTGAAAGGAAAGGTTATTTTTGTTGGTGGAGCGACCGAACCGATGTGGTTGCCTACGTATCCCCGAGTGGGAATCAGGTCAAGCGTAGTTCAAGGCAAGGCTTGAAAGAAATGGTTATTTTTGTCAAGCATAGTACTTTTTGAGGCGATCCATGTTGATCGGTTCTTTGAATTCGACACCATCGAGGTCCATGAGGTAAGCTGCTCCTCCAGAAAGGATTGTTTTGACGATGTAAGGGCCTACCCATTTAGGTTTGAACTTCCCACGGGGGTCAAAGATCGGAGCTCGCAATTCCTTAAGGACAAGGTCGCCCTTGACAATCTTCCTTGGGCGAACCCTTTTGTTGAAAGCACGGGCTATTCTCTTTTGATAGATTCGGACATGGTCCACCGCCGCTAGGCGCTTTTCATCTATGAGGGCCAATTCCTCGTATCTTTCTTTCAACCAATCTGATTCTGAAATTTCACATTCTGCCATCACGCGTAGAGACGGCAGTTCTATCTCGACCGGGAGTACCGCTTCCATCCCATATACCAGCGAGTAAGGAGTTGCTCCCGTGGACGTCCTTATCGACGTTCTGTATCCCCAAAGCGCGAACGGTAGCTTTTCATGCCAGTCTTTGTAGGTATCGGACGATTTCTGCAGTATGGCCTTGATATTCTTGTTTGCAGCTTCGACTGCCCCATTGGTTTGCGGCCTATACGGCGACGACTTGTGATAAGTGATCTTGTATTCCTCGAACAGATCCCTGACTTCTGCCTTGAAATGACTTCCGTTATCCGAAATAATCTCATGAGGAACTCCATAACGGCAGATGAGATTTCTTTTGATGAATTTGGCCACTTCTTTGGCCCCCAACTTGGTGTAAGATGCAGCTTCTACCCATTTTGTGAAGTAGTCTATGGCCACCAGGATGTACCGATTTCCATTTGAGGCTTTCGGAACGATCTCGCCAATGATGTCGATTCCCCAGGTGGAGAATGGCCAAGGCGAAGTCATGCTGTACAGAAGGGATGGTGGTGTATGCATCATGTTTGCATGAATCTGGCACTTGTGACACCTCCTCACGTACTCACAACAATCTTTCTCCAATGTTGTCCAGTAGTACCCTTGTCTTATGATTTTCTTAGCCAGCATGTGACCGTTCATGTGTGGACCGCATACCCCCTCGTGTATTTCTTCCATCATTCTTTTGGAACTCTTTCCGAACAAGCAGGTTAGGTTGTGACCATTATATCCTTTCTTCAGCAATTTCCCACCGCAAATGACGAATTGTGCGGCGAATCTTCTAATGGCCCTTTTGTCTTTCTCAGTGGACTCTTGGGGGTATATCCCCTTTTCTATGAAATCCCAAACATCCCGATACCACGGCATTTCATTCTCTTCTTCTTCGATTGCGGCGATCATATTGAACGAAGGCTCGTACCTCTGCTCTATTACCAAAGGCATCATCTTGACCCCCACAGGAATCTTGATCATGGAGGCTAAGGTAGCCAACGAATCTGCCAACTGGTTCTCTTCCCTGGGCAAGTAGAGGAATGTGATATCCTTGAACTGCCTCTTGAGCTGGTCGAGACGATCATGATAGGGCTTCAACCTTTCTTCTTTTACTTTCCATTCTCCTCTAGCTTGAGATATGATGAGGTTTGAGTCCCCGAAGACGTCTAACTTCTGAACCCTCAGTTCTAAGGCTGCTTCCATCCCCAGAATGCACGCTTCATATTCGGCGGTGTTGTTGGTGGAGTTATAGTTGAGCTTGACCGCTAATGGAGTATGATCCCCGCTTGGTGATACGAGAATCATCCCTACTCCGTATCCTTTCATGTTGGCCGCTCCATCAAAGTACAACTTCCACTGTTCTTCCTTGATTTCCATGATATTCTCGTCCGGAAACGGAAAGTCCCCACTTTCTTCGGAGTCAACGGCATGCTCTGCGAGATGCTCAGCTACGGTTCTCCCTTTTACTGACTTGCTCGTAACATACTTGATATCGAACTCGGATAATAGAAGTAACCAACGGGATATACGACCGGTCAGGGCGGGTTTTTCGAGAAGGTATTTTAGAGGATCCATGCGGGATATGAGCACAACTGGAAAGGCCAGCATGTAGTGCCTTAGTCGGCGGGTGCACCAAACCAAGGCCCAACAAGTTTTTTCGAGGGTAGAATAGTTGAGCTCATACCCAGTCATCCTCTTGCTGAGGTAATATATGGCTTTTTCGGAGTGGCTTTCTTCTCCTTCTTGGGCTAGCATGCAACCCATGGCATTTTCGGAGACAGACAGGTAAAGGAATAAGGGCTTACGAGGAGTAGGTGGTGAAAGGACAGGTGGATTTTGAAGGTAGGCTTTTATTTTATCGAAAGCGGCTTGGCATTGGTCATCCCATTGGAACTTCTCCCCTTTTCTCAACAATCGGAACAGAGGATCGCATGTAGCTGTGAGTTTAGAAATGAAGCGGCTGATGAACTGGATTCTTCCGAGGAACCCCCGTACTTCTTTTTCATTCCGTGGTGACGTCATTTCGAGGATTGCCTTGATCTTAGAGGGGTCCACCTCTATTCCCCTTTGTGTGATGAGAAAACCCAGGAGTTTACCGGAGGTTACGCCGAAAGTGCATTTCTTTGGATTCAGCCTCATCTTGTATTTGCGCAACCTTTCGAAGAACTTTTCCAGCGCTACCAGGTGCCCTTCTCTATCCTTGGATTTTACAATCATGTCGTCTACATATACTTCTACCTCTTTGTGAATCATATCATGCAGCAGAGTGGTGGCAGCTCTTTGGTACGTTGCCCCCGCGTTCTTGAGCCCAAAGGGCATTACTCTATAACAGTAGGTTCCCCAAGGGGTGGTGAACGTCGTCTTTTCCCGATCTTCTGGCGCCATTAGAATCTGATTATACCCTGAGAAGCCATCCATGAAAGACAGTAGCTCATGTCCTGCGGTGTTATCTACCAAAACGTCAATGTGGGGAAGCGGGAAGTCATCCTTGGGACTGGCCTTGTTTAGATCACGAAAGTCGACGCACACACGAACTTTCCCATCCTTCTTCGGGACTGGCACGATGTTGGCAACCCATTCCGGGTATTCGGTGACAATGATGAACCCTGCCTTGAACTGCTTCTCCACCTCTTCTTTAACCTTGAGTGCCCATTCCGGTCTCATGCGCCTCAGTTTCTGCTTGACAGGTTTAGAATTAGGGAGGAGAGGAATATGATGTTGGACGATGTCGGGATCGACCCCAGGCATGTCTTCGTAAGACCAAGCAAAAACATCTTTGAACTCTTTTAGCAAGAGGGTTAATTTTTCTTTTTCTTCTTTATTAAGGGTTGAGCCAATTTGCACAATCTGTGGATTATCTATTTCACCTAAGTTAACTGATAAAGTATCTTCGATTATTTCATAAGCAGGTGGTTTTTCAATTAGTTGCTTTAGTTCGATTGGGAGATCCTCGGAGGGATCTGTGCATTCACAAGTGTCAGACACAGAGGAGTAAGCAGAATCGTCTTTCATTTCATTTATGACAGGTGAAGTGATTACATTGGATAGTGGTGGGCTTACAGCAGCCGACTCCAGTACAGACTCGATAACTGGTAGTACAGACTTTGGGGGGATAGGGGATTGGGAGACACAGACAGATGACTCTACAGCCTGGTTGCTCAGACCCTCCTCAGCGGGCTTGATCTGATCATCTTGGCTCTTGGCCCTCTTCTTCTCTTCCTCTTCAGCGGATTCTTCCCACATCTTCTTGATCGCCTCAGTGTCAAGGTATTTTAACCAGTCTTCCTCTGGGGTCTTTTCAACTTCTTCGGGGTAGAACGGGTCTTGATATGGGGGCCTCTCGCAGTCAGCGAAGATTTCAAGCCCAGGGTGCCTTCTCCCGGTGGTTCGATGGATCCATGGTTCAGGGAACCCGAAGTAAGGGAAATCATCCCCTTCCTTGATGAATTGTCCATTTAAAGTCTTGTGGTATGGCGGGAGACCCTTCACCCTCTTCTTCCATGGCCTTTGTAGCTCGACGTCCTCATCAGTGGGCTTGTACCCCAATCCGAAAGTGCCTTGTTGTCCTTTGATCTGCGGGAATTCCCGAATTCCTTGCTGGCGCCGACCCAACCCCATTCCGGGGAAGTAGTTCATCTTACGGACAATGTTGACGACTGCGGAGTGGACCTCAGGGAATCGGTCTTCGTCTTCGATCACATGAACTTCTTCCATGAAGAATCCTCCGATTTCTCCTTCTTCCAGTTCAGGTATTTGGACTTCAAAAATGGGAGCGTAATTCGGGAAGGCCTCACTTCCCCAACTATTACCAAGGATGACCTTTACCTCCCTCTCATGAATGTACTTGATCATTTGATGCACAGTGGATGATACAGCTTTGTTGGCGTGAAGCCAGGGTCTCCCAATTAGCAGATTGAACGAGGCGGGTATGTCCATGACTTGAAAAATCTCGGTGCTCACCAAAGATCCCACCCGGATTTGGAGAGAAACAGTTCCCATCACATTTCTTCTAGTGTTGTCATAGGCCCTCACGGATTGCACAGATGGCGTAATGTCGAGGATACTGACCCCCAAAGCAGTGGCAGTTCTTAAGGCACAAACATTCAAAGCAGAACCTGTATCGACTAGACAAAACGGCACCTGTTGCTCCTTACATCCCACAGTAATGTATAACGCCTTGTTGTGCGCGGATCCCTCTGGCGGCAAGTCCTCGTCGGAGAATGTAATGATGGGGTCGGGGGTAAGTGCACCCAAGAAAGTTACCATGTCCTCTGGCGCGGCGTCGATGGGGACTTCAATCCCAGCCAAGGCATTTAACACGGCTTGCCTGTGCTTATAAGATGTCACCATAATATCCCACATCGAGAGATGCGCTTGGGTTTTCTTTAGCTGCTTGATCAGCTCATTGTCTTCTTCGATGACCTCATCCATCTTGCCCTTCCCCTTGTCTTTAACTGGACCTTTTTCGATGGCTTCGGTGGCAGGCTGTGGAGGCTGATAATGCCGGCCTGACCTGGTTAGGTGATCAATCTCAGCAGGAGTAGGCCCTTCTACAGTCCCATCCTTTTTAAACCAATCACAATCCGTTCCCACAAATGGCTTTTCTGGCTCGTTCCAGATGGAAGCATCACTCTCGTCGTTAGGGTCATACCATTTGAGGTCTACCGCCCCTAGGTCATGCTCTTCCAGGAAGAACAAGTCCTGCTCGTCGTCAAGCTGCTGCTGCCACTCGTCATTCTCCCCTCCGATCAGATGAATCCCCTCAGAATCCGGGATGTCAATGTAAAGCAAGGGTTGTCCTAGGGGGGTGATATAAGTAGCAGGGTTGAAGGGTACGGGACTGGACTCAATGAGGTTGACATTTTGGTGGTTTGGTAGAGGATTTTGGGTGATATGAGGCTGCTTTGGTGGCGGCTCGATGATATTCTGGTCGATGAGGTCTTGGATGTCGTGGCGGAGGCGCATGCAATCATCAGTGTTATGGCCGGGGGCTTGGTGGTAAGTACATCGCTTGGACATATCGCAGTTAGGCGGGAGCGGGGTATTTCGAGGCTGGAGTAATTGGAGATGGCCTTTTTTGAGGAGGCGATCTAGGGCTGAGGAGAGAGAGATTTCTAGCTTGGCAAAACTGCGAAGGGGCTTTTTCTGGAAAGGGCGGTTGGAGGATTTTGCCTGGCTGGAGGGTTGGTATGGCCTTGGAGGATATGCCATGGGTTGGCCGCTAAGGGCATTGACATCCGGGGGATTCCGGGGGTAGTTGGGCCTTCTTGGCTGGCTCGGAGGGTCTTCCTTCTTGATCTTCCCCTCCCTGATAGCATCTTCGATTCGGGTTCCGACTTCAAACAACTCCTCAAAGGTGGAGATGGACTGGTAGAATAATTTCTCATGATAGAGCGGCTGCAGATTCCGGATGAGCATCCTTACCTGTTCTTTCTCGATTGGCCGGTGGGTCATTTGGGCTACCTTGTTCCTCCATCTGCTCAGAAATGCAGCGAAGGATTCATTGTTGCTTTGCCGGGTTGTTTCCAAATCCCTGACGGTGACGTCCAGCTCTTGATTGTAAGAGTAATGATCGACAAAGACTCGGACAATGTCCTCCCAGGCCCGGGTTTTGGAGGCTTCCAAGGTTAGGAACCACGATAGTGCAGATTTTGCCAGAGTTTGCGGGAATAGCATCGCAATGTGCTCGTGGGTGCAACCCATGGACTGGAAGATACTCATACATAGCTTCACGTGGCTTTTCGGGTTTCCCGTTCCATCAAAGCGATCGATGGCAGGCATTTTGAAATTCTCTGGCAGTTTCAGCTTGACAGGCTCGAAGAGGCCTTCCAGATCCAACATGTAATCGTCGATACCCTTGCTTTTTCTGAGTACGCTTTCCAGTTTATCGACCTTGTCCAACTTTTCTTGGAGCTTTTTCTCATACGTAAGCGGTGGGACCCCTTGAAACCAGTTTTCCTCCCCATTATTCTCGTGTAGAGGAGGCTCAAACCCTGGTGGCGGAAACTCGGGCGGAGGTCGCGGCTGTTGCTGCTTCAGTTCTTCCATGAATTTTAGGACTTGGGCTAGACTGTCTGATTGTTGGCTTATAGTCGCTCCCAATTCAGTAACCTTGTTTTCCAACTCTTCCCTATTCATGCTGACGTAAGCTGTCGGACTGATTCTGATTAACCGATTATCCGCACTTCTGACCCACGAATAAGACCCTGACTGCTGACCTTGGGAATCTATACTGACCTGACAGATTTTGAAAGGGCTAGATTAGATCTTTGACAGTGGTGACTTTAGGCAGACAAAGATAGTGATGTGGACCGACTCGAAACAGTGCGTGCAAATTGATGGGGAATGGTGCATGCAAATGGGACAAACATGCGGATGTAAGCCCTAATCTATATGATGCTCCTATTTCTAACAGATAGCAGCTAAACAAATAAGGTCCTAGCCATACAGAGTGTGCTAACCTTACTTTCTAGTATGGTCACCAAGGGATAACACGGATTTCCAAGATACCCCGGAAATTCGGACAGAGTTTCTGGGAGAAACTGGTTAATGTGGTTATATCTGGGATATTCGGGCAGAGTTTCTGGGAGAAACTGGTCAATATGGTCATATCTGGGATATTCGGACAGAGTTTCTGGGAGAAACTGGTCAATATGGTCATATCTGGGATATTCGGACAGAGTTTCTGGGAGAAACTGGTCAATATGGTCATATCTGGGATATTCGGACAGAGTTTCTGGGAGAAACTGGTAAGTACGGTTATAGTGATCATACTTTCTAGCAGGTTTTCAAACTCCTATGTCTCAAGACCGACAAACAAGGTGTGCGGTGTATATCTTTGCGAGCATGGAGCAGACATCCTTGTCATGATGCTTAGGCAGGTCAACTCAATGTGACCACATATGAGTGATTGCCTTGAGAATCATAAGAAAGAGGTTCTGTTCTATGTCACCCAAGCGTCTACACCGCTCAGGTAATCCCATCAGGGCATACAGCAGTTATATCATGTTGTCCTATCTGAAAAGATAAATGAACAGTCCTATGAAAGGTTCTACAGGAATCTATATGCAAAGGCTGGGTTTAGTCAAAGAGGGTCCGTTGACGAGAGTTCCAATATACCGTCAGGGAGACAGTACGGAGGTTTTTACTCTTTTTGATATACCTTGGAAGGTACAGTATCAACGGTGACTTGTGCCCTGGCACAGCAAGACCTGAACAATGTCAGCGCCGCGTTTCAGACACAGTCGGGGGGGAAAATGCAAGAGTGCAATGCGGTGAACCAAAACACAGTAAAAAGATGATTTTAAGGATGCTTCTTATGAGTCAAACCTCTGTATTATTTTGTTTTAAAAAAATAAAATCCCCAGTGGAGTCGCCAGATTGTGGATACCGGGCTTCGGACCACTTCTCTGGTTCGAGATTGTTTTGAAAAGGAAAAGAAAAGGTCTGTTGAAAACAGATACAGAGTCGCCACTTGGTCTTTAAGGAACCAAGAAACCTAATTTTGACTCACCCAAGCGGATAAGGGCACCGGCCCTTCATAACCAAAGAACTTGGTTCGGGGTTTTGGTACGAGAGAGGAAGGAGCCTTTGTCGCGACTAAAACACCCTCTACTCGCCCCGTCTTTCGACGGGCCTCAATTAGCATCCAAATAATCATCTTATACTAGGTTTGGTTCGGCAATTAATACTATGATAGTATATTACATCACATAAGAATCTTGAAATTGAAAATCAAAAGATAAGATATCATTCATAAAATCTAAGTCAAATATCATACAATGTAAAGTGAAAATCACACAAATAAACCTAGGAAAAATCGTCTAATCATATATCAATTAATCAAGTTTTCCTAATCTAAAGGGGACATAAATTGTTCTTGAAGCAAATAATTAAAGAAATCAAAATATGCTTAGCAAACTAGAATGATGCATGTTATTTTTTTTAGAAAAGAAGATCTCTCAATCCCCGGGACGGATGAGAAAGGATGATTAGATCAAGGGGAAGCATGAACGTGTGATCAAGTTCATTCCTTATAATCTTCTTGGATTAAGAGTTACAAAAACCCCAAATCTTGCATGAATGTATTGTATGAACCTAAAAATGTGCAAAGGTTGTAGTGTGTTTTTGTGTTCATGGATTTCTAAAATGACTTAGAAGTCTAAAATGTGCATGAATGAATGGATTAAATCAACATGGGATATATACAAATGTAGTATGAACTACTTCCTAAGATGTGAGCTAATTTGGAATGTATATGAGCATCAAATCAAAGAATAAAAGTTGAAATGTGCTTGCTGTGAATAGTGGACAGACTGCATATGGCACTTTGCAACATTATAATGGGAGGTCAAACGTGCCTAGAAAAATGTGAGAAAAATCTGAGATCATTCTTATTGTGTCTAGAAAATAACCCAAAAAGCCAAACATCAATAGCTATCACAGATTAAAAGAAAAAAATCAGAATGTACACATGACTCAGAAACAAAAGCTGCACTGTTGACTGATTTTGTATGATTTTTCATAAATCAAAGAAAAGGTTTATGATGACCCATTATATACCAAAAGTTTCCTAAGACACCCAAGTTTTATAAAAAAAATAGAAAAGGTATATGTACAGTGATGAAAATGTCCAGAATAAGTGCAAGAAGTTGGGTGAACATTCTGTGAGAACAGAGGCAGATTATGAATGTGAACTTCTCACATCCAAAACAAATACTCTCATATTTCTATAATTGATGGGAAAAATTAGGGACAAACTATGATGTATTAGGAAGGTTTTCCAAGTGGTTTCATCATCATAACTTGAGTATTTAATTCAAAACAAATCTCTGAATCTGAACAGCTCACTGTTTTGGGTCATTGTTTTAGAGATATTGAAGAAAACAAAGTTTTATTTCTTGAAATCAAATGAGAGGGATTGAGAGGGGGTTTTGAAATAGATGTTTTGAAAACATATTTCCAACACTCAATAAGGATTATGACCACTTAGAATACTAACACCAAACTCATCATTAAGAATCTCCAAGATTGTTGGAGAGATTTATTTTATTTTTTGGGCATAACTTCAATACATTCCAAGAATACCTTGGAAGTATTGAGGTTATGATCATCATCTATCAAACATGTTTTTGAGGTCAAGAGCTACTATCCATAAGGATTCACTCACCCCAAACTTCATGTCATCACTTAGATGATGATGAACTAGTAAATAAATAAAGAAAATAAAAAGAAATGAGATGAGGAGAGATGAACATATATATAATCAAGCAAGTAGATGATAATCAATAGATGATATTCATGAAGCATGAGACTTGTAGATTGGTGTATCACTCATATGTAATGACACTAGACATGGAAGAAGCTTCCACACTCTTGAATGCTCACTAAAATGGTGGTTGGGAGTATTGAATGTTGAAGTAAATGGAAGTAATGAAGTAAAAACAAAGTTAGAAACTCACTTTTGTTTTGAAAAATCAAAGAAGAAAGCTTCTTTTCTCTCCACTCTAACCTTATCTCTACACTTTCTCTCCCAAACTTTCTCTAAACTTGCATTTGACTCCCCTAAAATGAGGAGTAATGGGGTGTTTATATAGGCCAACTTGGGGTGTTTTTGGGATTTAGAAAGTACTCCCATTGGTCCCAAACATCTGAAATCATGAAACCACGTCGTTTTGGATTTTAATTAATCAAAATGGGACCACCAAAATATTTACAAAAACTTACTGCTCTGGAGGTGAGTGCCGCGGCGGCACTGGGCCACTGCCGCGGCGGCAGTGGGCCAGTGCCGCGGCGGCACTGCTCCTCCCTTCGTCTGGATAATGCTGTTTAGGCCCCCCGAAGTTCCGGTATTCGCGAAAAGGCCCTATTTCGTCCAAAATTCACAGAAAATGCGTACGAACTCCAAATTGAGGTTGTGATATACCGTTGGAAAGGTAATGGAGTCTAATTTACATAAAAAATAGTTCGGGGATAGGTCACTTTGAAAAGTTTTGCGGTATTCGCGATAAAAGCCGATTTGATCGCCTTTTTCGCCTTTGGAAATTCATAATAAATTCGTTTTAAATCCAGAAATTATGTGCGATATACCGTTGGAAAGCTATTGACCTCTAGTATCCATGAAAAATATTTGAAAATTGTTTCGGTTCCCCGATTCCAAAGTCAAATCTTGGTCAAACCGGTCAAAACTGGGATTCCCGGGAAGTTCTGGGAACCTCTGGGAGCTCCCAGGAGCTGATGTTTTCGCTCGATTTTCTTTTGGAACTTGTTTTAATACTTTTCTCATGATTTAGAATGGTTCTGGTGAATTCAGACAATTTCGGTCAAACTTGGTCAAACTTGGTCAAACTCTGGTCAACCTGGTCAAACCTTGGTCAAACCGGTCAACGGGGACTTTCGGGGAACTTCCGGGACTTCCGGGGGTCTCTGGGAGCTGACGATTTCTTCCGGTTTTATTTAAAAACTCATTTTATCACTTTTCTTACGACGTAGTATGTTTTCAGAACTTTGGGACCAAATCTGGGAATTTTTAGACTTTCAAGGGCATTTTGGTCATTCTGAGCATTCTGAGAGATAGAGCTGACTTCCGAGAGTCCTTTTGAGTCTTTTACGATCATTGTAATCCACCAAGCTATGGGTCTCCTAAATCTGATAGCCGACAAAATGGGGTGTCTACAGTAGCTTTTGAGGTAGTGTGAGTAGAGCTGATGATTCGCTCAAGTTGAATCTGATAAATGAGTCAGAAGGATTTGACCAGGATTGTTGAAGCTATGGGTGCACAGTACTCGCAAGCGTTCTTAAAAGCGGTGAACAAGAGTATGGGTACGTCCATAGACCAGTCGTTATATGAGAACGATGTATGGGTGCTCGCAAGAGTTCTTAAAAGCGGTATAGCAGTGAACAAGAGCATTGGTATGTTGTGATGATATAATCAGTTTGAGATAGTCAGTTTGGATTTGGTATAGTCAGTCTTAGAGTTGGAGAATGATGAAAATTAGTTAATGATGCATCTGAATAAAAGAGGAGAAGATATTATTAATATCACTGCTTTATATCGTGCATGACTTGTAATTATGTTACTATCAAGTAACACATTATTATTACTAAATAACACTTTAGAAAAATTACTAATAAATTGTACCAAAATCACAGAATGGCATATTGTTACTACAAATTGGGATCTAAACAATGAATGTATCGCAGAACCAAAAGTACATGATCATTTTGTAGAATTTTTCATACATTTATATACTCCTTCTATCTCATTTTATATGTCTTTTCTTTTTTTTTTTCTTTTTTTATTTTGGCTGTCCGGACGCTATTTGTCTATCAAGAACATTGTTGATTGAAAACATCTAACAAAAAAACAAAAAAAGCAAAAAAAAAAAACTGAAGAAGAAGGGAAAAAAAATGAAAGTGAAGTTCTGGAAAAATATATGTCAATGTTTTTGAGCATGTGAGTGCTCATTAGACCAAATTCCAAGGGCAACAACAATTTTCATTTTGGCGTGCCAACTAGACAAACAGAATTCCAAGGGAGGCAGCAAGGGCCACCTTTCATTTTGCTGATTCTCTCAAGTGTACCAAACTGAAATCGTTCTGGAGAAGCAGCAAACCAATTTTTTGACATATGTTAATAATGGCTCTGAAAGATGAATTAAACATGAATCGTTAATTTGGTAAAATCATAAATAATTATAAAAAAAAAATTAATAATAATAATAATAATAATAATAATAATAATAAATAAATAAAATTGGCATTTATTGCACGCGGTTGGAGGCCACTTTGAAACACCAAATGAGCTATACATAGCAAATGAAAATTTGGCAGGACAGATTTGATGCATTACATTTGATGCACCCTTGGATATGGACCATATGGTCTTAGTATCTCTTAAAGTATTTCAAGATGTTTCTGGTTTGTCGCCCGAGAGAAGTATAGAGTTCTGTATTGAGCTTATACCAGGTACCGTACCGATCACAAAGGTTCCCTACAGAATGGCCCCCACCGAACTGTTAAAATTGAAGGAACAAGTTCAAGAGCTCGAGAACCTAGGTTTTGTATGTCCAAGTACATCGCCTTGGGGAGCACCAGTGTTATTTGTGAAGAAGAAGGATGGAACACTTCGGTTGTGTATCGACTACAGAGAATTGAACCGAGTGACTATCAAGAACAAGTAACCCTTACCTCGGATCGATGATTTGTTTGATCAACTACAAGGAGCTACGACATTTTCCAAGATAGACCTAAGGTCGGGATATCATCAGTTGAGGGTACGGAAGAAAGACATAACTAAGACTGCATTCAGAACCCGATATGGTCTCTATGAGTTTTTGGTGATGCCGTTTGGAATGACGAATGCCCCGGCAGTGTTTATGGATCTGATGAACAGAGTGTTCAAGCCTTATTTGGATCAGTTTTTCATCGTCTTTATAGATGATATTTTGATCTATTCTAAGTTAGGAGAAGAACACGAACAACACCTACGGATTGCGATGCAGATGCTCAAGGACCATCACTTGTATGCCAAGTTCAGTAAGTGTGAGTTCTGGTTGCAAGAAGTAAAATTTTTGGGACACAAGGTGTCATCTTAAGAAATTTCTGTGGATTCGTCCAAGACGAATGCGGTGTCAAACTGGGTTAGGCCGAGCAACCCTACAGAGGTTAGGAGTTTTCTGGGACTCGCCGGCTATTACCGAAGATTTGTTGAGGGATTCTCCAAAATAGCTGCACCATTAACTGGGTTGACGAAGAAGAATTTGAAGTTTGATTGGACGGAGAAGCATGAGCACGCCTTTCTAGAATTAAAAGAGAGACTTACTACCGCGCTGGTACTAGGTATACCCAAGTCTGATGAGAAGTTCACTATCTTTAGTGACGCATCATATCAAGGACTAGGGTGTGTACTTATGCAAGATGGCAGAGTTATCGCCTATGGATCCAGACAGCTGAAGCCGAATGAGTTGAACTATCCCATTCACGACCTGGAATTGGCTGTAGTAGTTTTTGCACTCAAGATTTGGAGACACTATCTCTTCGGTGAGAAGTTTGATTTGTTCTCTAATCACAAGAGTCTGAAATATTTGTTCACACAGAAAGAGTTGAACATGAGGCGACGCAGATGGATGGAGCTGATCAAAGATTATAACTTTACGTTAGAGTACCACCCCGGTAAAGCTAATGTGGTCGCTGATGCCTTGAGTTGGCAGATTCGTGAGACGATCGCTTCCTTAATGGTTAGAGAATGGCGAACATTGGAGATGTTGGCAGAGTTCGATGTACAGAGTGCTGAAGAAGGAGAAGGACAACTTTTCGGATGTCTTATCCTATAGCCTGTTCTTATCGACCGTATTATTGGAACTCAGCATGGAGATGAGAAGTTTCAAGCATGGTTTGTGAAGATGTCAGAGAAAGATCTGACAGAATGGAAGGTGGGAAGTGACGGAGGGTATCGATGCAGAGGCAGATTATGTGTGCCAGATGTTGGTGAGCTAAGAAAGGATATCCTAGAAGAAGCACATAAGTCAAGGTATACAGTTCACCCAAGAGGAACGAAAATGTACAAGGATTTGAAGAGAAATTTATGGTGGGAAGGTATGAAGAAGGATGTGGCCGAATTTGTATCCAGGTGTTTGACGTGTCAACAAGTCAAAGCTGAACATCAGAGACCGTTAGGATTGTTGCAACCGCTACCTATTCCTGGTTGGAAGTGGGAGCACATAACCATGGATTTTGTAGTAGGATTGCCCCGATCGCAACAGAATCATGACGCCATTTGGGCAATCGTGGATCGATTGACAAGTTGTGCGACTTCATGGTGCACCTGTGTCGATTGTGTCAGACCGTGACGCACGTTTTACTTCTGGATTTTGGGAAAGTCTGCAAGAAGCTATGGGAACCTCGCTCAAGAATAGTACTGCTTTTCACCCTCAGACAGATGGACAAACTAAACGTGTTAATCAGATCATGGAGGATATGCTTAGGGCTTGTGTTATTGATTTTGAAGAATCTTGGGAAACACACTTGCCTTTGGTCGAGTTTGCCTATAACAACAGTTATCACACGAGTATCGGGATGGCTCCGTTCGAATCATTGTACGGATGACCATGTCGTTCTCCGTTGTGTTGGGCAGAGGTGGGAGATACAGAATTGTTGGGACCAGATTTGGTTAGAGAAATCAACGAGAAGATTTCTTTGGTCCAGGAAAGGATGAGAACCGCTCAAAGCCGGTATAAGAGTTATGCCGATCGACGCCGAAAAGATTTGAAATTTAGTGTTGGAGATCACGTACTCCTTAAGGTTTCACTAACCCGAGGAGTAGCACACTTCGGTCTCAAGAGAGGAAAGTTATCCTCGCGTTTCATTGGACCGTTCGAGATTTTAGAACGTGTCGGAAAAGTGGTATATCGACTGGCGCTACCACCGAAGATGTCTGGGGTTCACAATGTATTTCATGTGAGTATGCTGAGAAAGTACATACGAGACCCCTCGCATGTGGTCAGTTATGATGATATTGAGGTGAGTCATAACGTTTCTTACAAGGAGAGGCCTGTGAAGATTCTGGATCAAAGTATCAAGAAGTTGAGAAACAAGGACATTCCGTTGGTGAAGGTTCAGTGGAATCACCATGATGAGATTGAAGCCTCGTGGGAAGTTGAAGCTGGCATGAGGAAGAAGTACCCGGAGTTGTTTCAGGACTAGTTAGTCTTGATTTCGGGGACGAAATCCTGTTTAAGGGAGGAAGGATGTAACAATCTGCATTTTCATTTAATCCTAAATTGACATTTTCATAATTAATCTGTATTTGCATTGACATATTTAAAATCAAATTATATTGTCTGCATTTATCTAATTACAATTCTTATGTTTAGAATTTATTACTTGCTTTATTTCATATTTGAAATTCTTATTGGGGCCAAACTGTAATTTTACAAAATTACCAATACCTGTGTTGGATTTCAAAACTGTATTTCAAAACGGTGGAAACATTTTCTTTTAACTCAATCAGTACTTTTATAAAACCAGGAAACCATTTCTTACGTTAAAATGAATTTTCTGTATTTTTGTGGTGAACACTGCACCGCGAAAATACCAGTTTATGTTCAAAACTGTCTGCGCCACGTTAAAATTGCACAGAGTTTGGAATTAACGTAAAGGGTGAAATGACTTGTGCTTTATTTCTATTAATGGTAACTAATCATTGACTTAGGCCTTGTTTGGCAATGCTTAGTATGTGTGTGTGTATTGTTGTGCCATAAGCTAGAATTGCCAAACAACCTAAGCTTGCCCCCTACTAGCCTATACTTGACTCTTAATACATCTGTAGAGTTAATCTATCTGTGTAATGTATATGTATGTATGTATAAGCTGTGTTTTTCCTTCAATTAGTAGTGGTTAATCAAACTTAGTTGTTGAGTGAAGATTACAACTCACAACTTGGAGCCCAAAAATGTGAGTTCTATATAACTCATACACACTACACTTTCTGCACACACATATTTCAGAATTGAAAGAGAAAAGCTTGAGAGTTCAATTTCAGATTTTTTTCAGTAAGAGAAAGCTTCACACCATAACCAAGCATCAATTGGATTTCTTAAATTGGTTGTCTTTCTCAACAATCTCTACACTCTTAATCACAGTGAGTATTTTAAACTCACTCTTAAATGTAATTCATGCTTAGTTACTACTTGGGTGCATGAAATTGTTAATCACCATTGTTGATCTTACGTTTGAAACTCCATAGCATGAAATCAAGATTTTTCAAACTCAACCAAAATCCGTTTTCTTAGATAATTATGATAGATTCCATGTTGTAGATGCCATGTTTAAAATTTTTAGAACTTAATTTGTTCATATGAAAAAGTATATTAGAAATTAAGTTTTGTCATCTTGTAATCTTTCATAAAATTCTAAAGTTATAGATTGATTCATGTAAAATTGATTATAGATTCATAATCCTTGTGAAAAACCAAAGAGATCCATATATTATATGTCCTATATGTTTCGGATTTGCAAAATGGGTCAAAAAGACCCCTTAAAACTGAAACAGGGGAGTTCTGGGGAAGAAGACGAAGCTTCAGCATGAACTCGCGCGCGCGATCGCGCAAGCGGCCCCACGCGCGAGCGACCCGCGTACGCGAGGTGGCTGGTTCCAGGCAGACAGAAAAGGTTTTTAAAAGAAAACGGAAAACGGGCATATCACGTGAGTGGCCCGCGCGCGCGACTTCTGACAGTATCTAGCTTTTGCTTATTTCATGTTAAGGAACTGTTTGGTTGTTACCTTGTGGGTCTTTAAGGCTCTGTTTGCAAAAAAATGTTAAAATAGATTATATTTTGGGTATGATTGGTTATTTAGGAACAACTATGAATCTATTTCTTTTCAAAGCTTACCTTGTTATTACTCCTAGCACTACATATGTTTTGTGGGTGGTATCATGATATTCATATGGTGTCAATTGTACATGCATGGTGAGTGTGGTTGTTGGTTAGTATAGAAAAGAGTAATGGACAGTGTGGTATAGTGAGTGCGGTTGAGATTGGGTTGTGGACACTCCCTGGTAAGTGTGTACCAAAGTGTGTTGTGATTGAGATTGCGGTGAGGGTGTCTTTGAAATGCGACGGTGGCAAAATTAGACACTCCCTGACGACCATGGTGGCGTCAAAGTGTGTGAAGCCGAACTTGGACATTCCCTGGCACCCATGGTAGTGCTAAAGTGTGGCCTACGGATACTCCTTGGTACCTGAGTCTGGATACTGCGTAAGGTTACCTCCGGTATTTGCGAGGCGGATTAGGTATAAAAGTGTGAGGCATTGGACACTCCCTGGTACCCCGGACCAAAGTGTGAGGCAAACTGGACATTCCCTAGCACCCCTGTGCTAAAGTGTGGCTATCAGAGTATTTCAAAGATACTGGTGTGAGGAAGTTGGGTTGTTGGGTTGGTTTTGTCGAGAGAAAAGAGTCGGTAAGATGAGATGGTGCATTGTTTTCATACACGGTCACATATATGTGAATTATATCCTTCATATGATAGTGTGGTTGTTTTTCTAAAATGAATACTATCCTTAACGTAAACTTATTGGATTAAATGAGAATTGGAAAATGGTAAATGAGTATGTATTACATTCAAAGTTATGTTTTTAATACTCACCAGCTTCTTGAAGCTGACGGCGTTGATGCGCCCTGGACATTCGTGTTTAGGCTTTTCAGGTTCTGATATGCTGGGCCCTATGATTATGCAAATTGAGAACGTCTGTTTTGGAAGATAGAACTGTTACCAATATCCTATGTTTTAAGTTATAAATTGTTTTGTAATAAGGATGACTGTAATAGACAATAGGTATTGTTTTGTTTTAAGGCGGCTTGTGCCTTAGTTGACCCCGTATTGTAATATGTAATAAGTTAGAAAAAAATATTTGTAAGCCTGGATTGCTCTGCTCTGATTATTATGTCTTTGTTGTTCGACGTTTGGGACGAAATCGATCCTTCAAACTGTCGCGACTTACGAGTCAATAAAGGAAATTAAACGCTTTCCATATTTATGCTACGTCGGGGCGTGACAACTAGGTTGTAAAAAATATATATTTTATGCAAAAAAAAAACAAGTTGCAAATCGATATGAATACTCAAATTTGTAAAAAAAAAAAAAAAAAAATTTGCAATGTTTGTTAGAATACTGTTTTTGTGAAATTTCACAATCTTTGTGAAATTTCACAACTTTTTCTATACTAGTCTGAGAAATTAAATTTTAGTATCTTGTTTTGTGATCATTTCATGTTGATGTGGTGGTTTGGTTGTGAAGAGGTCGATCAAGTGAGGTCGTGTTGGTGATTAGTAGAGGTATGGTGTGGCGGTGGAGATTTCGTGAAATTTCTCACGAATTCTGTGAAATTTCACAATTTTTTGTTGATAAATTTTACCACTTTTTTTATAAAAAATTTCACAAGTTTTTTCGGTGGTATGAAAAATTAACTTTCCAGAAACTTGTTTTCTGATCATTAATTGTATATATATGTTGATCTGGTGGTTTGGTTGTGAAGAAGGTTGATCAGGTGAAGTCATGGTGGTCGTCGAAAGTAAGGTGAGGTTGTGGTGGTGATCGCTGCTGGTGGTGGTGGTTGGTGGAGGCAAGGAAGGTCGTGATAGTGGTCGTCGGAGCTCAAGCGAGGTCGCCGGAGGTCACCCAAGGTAATGGTGGTAGTCGCCAGAGGTCAGGCAAGGTCGCCAGAGGTGTAGGGGGTGAAACTCTCTTGGTGTAGACCAATATTGGAATAAATATGTCAAAACACCAAAGAGTGGACCTACTCCCAAATATTTTTACTAGTTATACCTAAACCACTATAATTTTTCTTAATTTGAATTAATTCTTAATTATTCCTAATTTTTTTGCATCTTTAAAAATTATAAAAATAAAAAATTTATCGTGTAATTTTACCAATAACACATAAACCAACTGTACGCGGCTAAGGATCCTGACTCTTTTGTTTTTTTGTTGTTAGGTACCTACCCAATTAATTAGTAGAATAGAGAAAATCCTAGCTAGGCTGATAATTTTATGATCAGAGCGGACATTCTTCAATCAAGCCATCATTATGTTAGGCTTTATCCAATCAATGTCTAGTCCATGAATTCCGACAGAGAAAAAGCAAAATTTCACCGTACTGCATGTGAAGAACTGCTCAATTTGGGGACAAAAATATGACAGAATGGAACTTGTTAGGAGTTCATCATTCATCTCACCTAGTGTCCATATTTTGAAAGATCAAATTCATCATTAATTAGTCAATAAAGTGTATTAAGGGCGAAAAAGTTGCGTACACCAAAAACTAACTGAAATTGTATTTGAATGAGGAAAAATTCAAAGTCACAATGACATCACATCATTTATTTCATCTCACTAATACAAAAGATTCAATACCTACCTGTAACTATTTTTTAAAAAAATTAAAATTGGGATAAATATGTACCTGAATATGAAAATATTATTGACTAGTGATACCACATCTCAAAATAACCGTCTTATTAAATATTTTCTCTGATTAGAGAGTCGAGTTTGTTTAGGATAGTTTCTTAAGTAATTGAAGATAGACTTTTAAATTTTTTTTTTAAAAATAGCTTTTTGTGTAAAAACAAAAAATAGACTTCTTTAAAATCTGCAATTTGTAAGATTGTACAAGATCTCTTATTGTGATTATTTTGAAAACTAACTAAGCCAAACAAAAAACTTTTATTGTTAGAGCAGGTCTATGATTCCAAGTTTGCCTCTCAACATGTAATATATAGTAAGGCAGAGTCAATTATAGCGAGACCACTTAAATTTTCGTTAAAAGTTATTGTTAACTCAACAGCCCACAACCAAGGCTTAGTTTGGCCCCCCTTTTGGAACTTCTCCTTTTTTAAAGCACAATTTCATGTTAATACATTTGGTAACTAGTTTGTGAGCTTTGCAAAAATTGAACTTAGGGCTTTTTTGGGGGAGCTTTTAAAAGCTCTAGAATGGAGCTTTTAAAAGCTCAAGGTGGCTTTTTGGTTTTATGATATCTTTTTGAAGAGTAGTGCGTCACTTGTATAAAATTATCAAACAATTTGGTAGTAAATTTCATAAGCTCCTTTTAAAAAGCCACATGGGGGCCAAACTAAGCCCAAGTCCCTTGTGGCCGAGTGGTAAGCTTCTTGGGTGTACTACCCAAGAGGTTTAGTGTTCGAGTCATGGGGAGCGTGGCCACTGGAGTATTCACCCGGCACCTCCAGGCCTCGGGGGATTAGTCGAGGTGCGCGCAAGCTGGCCCGAACACCTCCGATTACCAATAAAAAATAAAAAATAAAAATAAAAAACAGCCCACACATGCATGTTCAAAACTAAATTTGCAATACAAGTTTGAGAATTATGATGTTATTCTTCATTATCTATTTTAGTCCAAGAAACATGATATTGAAGTAGGGTTACATTTCTGATTTACATGTTCCCTTTTTTACAAACTTTAATACCTAATAGAAAGGGAAAATGAGGGGTGTTGAAATTGTTTTTCCAACACCAATATTTACAGATAAACCATAAATACTTTTTCTTCAAATTAAAAATATTTATTACTTTTGGGGGGTTTTTCCATCTCTTTTTGGTTACTAAAAACTCATTTACCAAAAAAAAAAAAAGAAATTACATAAAATGAAACTAACCTACTTAAGTCACATTTCCCACTTTTTATATATCCAAAAAAAAAGTCACATCTCCCACTGCTCTCACTTACTATTTGTTTCTCTCTTACTTGTACTCGCCTGGTGTTGGTCCCACATCTTATAAATTAGAAGCAAGATTAAACTAATGCAGTGAATGAGTGAAATTAATGAATGAGATTAAGACGGTTTACCATTTTTTACAGATGGAGACGCTTGGAATTCAATCACACCCACTACCCAAAGCAAAAGGAATCTCTCTCTCTCTCTCTCTCTCTCTCTCTCTCTCTCTCACACACACACACACATTTGTATATTTACTAATAAGACAAATTATTAGCACATACATATGCATCCACTCTGTTTTGTTATATGTAATAGGGGCGAGAACAAAAACGAGAAAAATGCTACCAAGATCGTCACCTTCTTTTGGCTGCTTCTAGAGTTCTGAACAAACCATGCCACCCTAATCATTTCAATTTAACCTCTATATGAATCAGTTTCGGTTCTGATAATTTGACTCTCTAATCTAATTTTGAAGATGGGATCTTTTAATAATTTTATTATTTTTTTATTTTACGTGTACCAATACTAAAATTAGAACTTAGCTTTATTTTCTTACATGAATTATGTATATAGAGCGCTCACTTCATGTTGGTCATTCATTGCTCATTCAGACTGTCAGGCCTCTAGTGGGTGACATGTGTCCAGTAATTTTATTGATAGTATAGAGGTAAAGTGAGAATGGAATGAAACGCATGTCACCCAGTGGAGACTTGGGTGAACAATGGGTGATCATAATGAGCTGAGCAAAAACGCTATAAATAATAGACTATTAGAATGAGTACGGTCCCTATTAAAGTAGGGACCCAAAATGGCTGTTTGGGTGGCTTATGTTCATATATATATATATATATATGGGGGTGTTAACCTACACTACGGTGACTATAGGTTAGCAGGGCGTACACCAATTTTTAACGATAAAAAAAAATACTTTTAGCAACGAAAAATTTCGTCGCTAAAAGTAATTTTTTTTCATCCGTAAAAGAGCACCGTGCTATAAATTAGCATTCTCCTATATATATATATATTGATATACATATATTTGTATACATGCAATTTTTATGATCTTCACTTCCCTTGATCACTTTACGGAAAAGCAATCAAACTTGTCTGCAAGTGGCCTTAGGTGCCCGAAAATAACGATCAAATCTTGAGTTCTCTGTTTGAGATTATTAGATACATTGAAGGGTTGGTGTTAATAATCTACCTATTGTTCACTTTGACCAAGAGTATAATGGCTGGATTGTGGGCCTGTGGCCCATCAAGTTTATTTTTCCTCTTTTGTTTTGGATCTTAGTGAATAGTGATTGATTTTGATAGTAATAGTATCTGAAAATTTTCCTTGGTAATAAAGTTTGGGTAGGGCTAAATACATTATCTTTTCTCAGTATGTATTGTTAAAAGATAAAAAAATTTTGGTGTATTTCACAAAAAAAAAGTAGTATATTTAGTCCCATCCTAAAGTTATAATTCCTAAATGGGGCATTTGTATTTTGTCATAGGTATCTATATATATAATGAATATTTTTCAACCATAGGTTCTTTTACCTTTTTCTATATTCCAAAAATCCCTGATTGTTTTTTTTTTTATAGTCAAAATGCCCCGTTAAAAGTCGTATTTAACTGTCGATTAGTCGTATTTAACTATCTTTTTGCCACATTTAACTGTCTTTTACAGTATTTAACTGTCTGTTGGTCGTATTCCACTGGCTTTTCATAATAATATTTTTCTTCTAATTACTAGTATGCATGTTCTTATTTCTGACTTCTAATCACATCAATTTTAATACACATTAACCAATATCCTTACAACCTTAATCAACCTCACATCCACTGCCAATTCATACCTTGCGTACAAACTGCACCTAAATCTTAATCCTTCACCTTCATCAACCAAACTTATGACCTTAACTCCAATCTGCACCACTCGAACCCTTGCAAGCCCCATCATGACGCCGTTGTAAGTCCCAAATCGCTACCACCACCGTCGTCGCAACCTACCTCTATCGACGGCGGTCGCCACCAGCCACCGTCACCACTATTCTCTATCCAATCCTACGTCGTTGCCTTATAGTGAATAGGTTTGGGAGTTGGGACCCTATATTTTAACGTGACGAAGGGACGGGGGCAATTTTTTCATTAATAGTGATTCAAACTGAACATTGGACTTAAGGCTAAATTCATTCCTCGAGTCCTTGGGTTAATAAAAGTTGGATTGGACCTAGGGGTGCATACGAGTTGAGCCGCTCAACAAGGATTCGAGGCTCGGCTCGGCTCGGCTCGATAAATGCTCAGCTCGACTCGGCTCGTTTAATAAATGAGCCAAAGCTGGAGCTTGAATGCGAAGCTCGTTTAGTAAACAAGTCAAGCTTGAGCACACCTGAAAGCTCGTGAGCAAGTTCATGAACAGTTCGATTAAGGCTCTCGTTAGTAGGCTCGTGAAAAAGCTCGTATCTATAATATATGTACATATATAGATATGTATATATATATAAATATGTATTAATTATAAAAATCTAGAAATATGTACATATGTATGTAATAATTACAAGTTTGGTGTACATAAATTGTGTGTGTAAGTACTTTATTTAATTATTTTTTGCCCAAAGTCTAAGTGTTTAATTAAGTTTTGATCAATAAAAGTAGTGCTTTACAATTTTATTAAGTGGTTAATGTGTCAAAAAGGATAAAAGCTAAGAGCGTGTGTGTTTGGCAATATCCCACATAGGAAGCGCATAGAAACAATGGAGATAAATTTGCTTGTGCGTGTCTTATCATGTGGTGAGCTGAACTTTTAGTCGAGCTCTAGCCTGAGCTTTAAGCCGAGTTATCCTGAGCTCAAGTTTTTTGAGCCGAGTTTGATCTTATGTATTTGATATCGAGCCAATCTAATTGAGCTTAAGCTTGAGCTCCATTTGTTAAGCTTAATTGAGCGAGCTCGTTGGTTTCTTGTCGAGCTGGCTCGTTTAAGTATTTCACGAGCTCGAGCCGAGCTTGAGCATGGTTCTAACAATTTGAGCCGAGCTCGAGCCGAGCCTTAAAAGCTCCGCTCATATGCAATCCTAGCTAGATCTAGGATGCATACGAGCTGAGCCGCTCAACGAGGGCTCGAGGCTCGGGTCGATAAATGCTTGACTCGGCTCGTTTAATAAATAAGCCAAAGCTTGAACTTGAAAGCGAAGCTCGTTTAGTAAACGAGCCAATCTTGAGCACACCTGCAAAGGACCCAAAAAGGACTCCCTAAAGTCATTCTATCTCTCAAAATGCTAAGAAAGCAGTACAAATGACCAAAATGCCCCTGAAAGCCCAAACACTCCCAAATTTAGACCAAAAGTTCTAGAAACAAGCTACGTTGTATGAAAAAAAATAAAATGAGTTTTAAAACAAAATCGGATGAAAGCGTCAGCTTCTAGAGATCCCAGAGTCCCGGAAAGTCCTTGTTGATCGGTTTGACCAAGGTTGACTAGAGTTTGACTAAAATCATCCAAATTTATCCAAAAGTTCCGAGATTGCCCTTGATCATGTAAAAGGTATTAAAACAAGTTTTAAAAGAGAATCGGACGAAACGTCAGCTCCTAGAACCTCCCAGAGATTCCCAGAACTTCTTAGAAGTCCCCAGTTTGACCGATTTGACCTAAATATTGACTTTGAATCCAGAACACCGTATCACTTTTCAAACATTTTTCACGGATACTAGAGGTCAATAGCTTTCCAATGGTATATCTTACAAAATTTTTGGATTGAAAACAGATTTATTATGAATTTCTAAAGGTGAAAAAAGCGATCAAATCGGCTTTTATTGCGAATACCGCAAATCTTTTCAAAGCAAACTAACTCCAAACTATGTTTTTATTCAAAGTAGACTCCATTACCTTTCTAACGGTATATCACAAGCTCAGTTTGGAGTTCATACGCATTTTCTGTGAATTTTGGACGAAATAGGGCCTTTTCGCAAATATCCAAACTTCTGGGGGCCTAAATACAACAATCTGGGCGCCTGAGGACCAGTGCCGCCACAGCACTGGCCCACTTCCATTGTGGCACTCTCCCCCAGATAGGTCCATTTTTATAATTTGATTTGGGGGTCCAAATTAAATAATTGAAAGCCAAATGAAGTAGTTTCTTGATCATAGATGTTTGGGACCAATGGAAACACTTTTTAAATCCCAAACTCCCCTGGCCTATATAAGTCCCCTTGACTCCTCATCTAGTGGGTGGCAAATAGAAGTTCTAGAGAATGTTATAGAGAAAAATAGGGAGAGATAAGGTTTAAAAGAGAGGAACTGAGCTCCTAGTCCTAGCTATTGATTTTCTATAGAAAAGTGAGTTACAACCTTGTTTTCTTTCATTATTCTCATACATACTTCACATTTAATACTCCCAACCACCATTTTTGAGCATTTATGAGATATGAAGCTACTTCCATGTCCAAATACCATCACATATGAGTACGACACCAAGCTACAAGTCCAAAATCATATTGATTATCATCTATTGATTGTTTGTTTATATTAAGGTTCATCTCTTCTTACCTCATTTCTTTTTTTGTTTTCTTTGTTTACTTACTTACTTATCATCATCTAGATGATGACATAGTGTTTGAGGTGAGTGAATCCTTATGGATAGTAGATCTTGACCTCAAAAATATGTTTGATAGATGATGATTATAACTTCAATACTTCCCAAGTATTCTTGAAGTTATTTCCAAAATAAAACAATACTCTCCAACAATCTTGGAAGTTGTTGAGGTGGGCTTAATGTTGATATTTCAAGTGGTTATAATCTCCATTTAGTGATGGAAATATACTCTCAAAACCTCTTTTTTCAAAACCCCTCATTTTGATTTCAAGAAATTAAACACTTGTTTTCTCCAAATCTTCAAAACAGTGAGTTATTCAACTTTAAAGTGTCATTCTGAGTTCAATACTCAATGGATGATTGTAAGGCCACTTGGAAAGTCTTCCTAACTCATTAGAAAATGCCCATGATTTTTGGATGAATTTTAAAACACTTGGAAGGATTCCATTTTGACCCAAACATTCATTCAATACATTTTGTTTGCTCTGTCTCAGCAGCTTAGTTGACTTGCAACTTGTTTTTCAAAAAACCTTTCCAAAAATATTAGTCCCAACCCATTTTTCCTTGAACGTCAGTGTCTTAGGGAACTTTCTGTATAATATGGACCTCCAAGTGTTTTGGTTTTCATTTTCAAAGATTTTTCTACATTTCAGTCGACAATATGGATTTTGTTTCTAAGTAACCTCTCTTTTTATATAATTTCTCTCAATCTATAACTTTTATCTGGGTTTGGCCTTTTGGCATATGTTCTAGACACAGTAGTATGATCTCCATAAAAAATCATGAAATAAAAACATTATTAACCTCACTTTTCCATTTTTACAAAATTAGTTCATTATTCTGTCCACTATTCACAACAAGCATGTTTCAACTTTTATTATTTGATTAGATGTTTACATACATTCTAAATTAACTCATATCTTAGGAATTAGTTCATAATACATTTGTACATATCCTACAATCACATTCTTCATTCATTCATGCATATTTTAAACTTCTAGGTCACTTTAGAAAATCCATGAACACAAAACACACTACAACATTTGCACATTCTAGGATCATACATTGCATCCATGCAAGATTTCGAGTTTTTGTGACTCTTAATCTAAGAAGATTATAAGGAATGAACTTGATCATGCGTTCATGCTCCCCCTAATCTAATCTTCTTTTTCTCATTCGTCCCGGGGATTGAGATTTTTTCTTTTCTCAAGAATCAACATGCATACATTCTAGCTTGCTAAGCATATTTTTGACTTCTTTGATTATTTGTTTCAACAACAATCCATGTCCCCTTTAGATTAGGAAAGCTTGATTACTTGATATGTGATTAGACGAATTTTCGTAGGTTTGTTTGTGTGATCTTTCACTTTTACATTATGTGATACTTGGCTTAGATCTTATGAATGATATCTTATCTTTTGATCTTCTATTTCAAGATTCTTATGCAATGTAATATAATTATCATAATTTTAACTGTCGAACCAAACATAGTATAAGATGATTATTTGGATGCTAATTGAGGTCCGTCAAGAGACGGGGCGAGTTGAGGGTGTTTTAGTCATGATAAAGGCTCCTTCATCTCTCGTACCAAAACCCCGAGCCAAGTTCTTTGGTTATGAAGAGCCAGTGCCCTTTATCCATTTTGGTGAGTCAAATTGGGTTTCTTGGTTCCCTAAAGACCAAGCGGCAACTCTCTATCTGTTTTCACAGACTTCTTTTCTTAAAATATTTCAAAGAAAAATCAATTCCAAAACCCCAAAAAGGGGGTGGATCCCCGAGGTTGCGTGTCCACATAGTGGCGCGTGTCTTATCATGTGGTGAGCTGAGCTTTTAGGCGAGCTTAAGCCTGAGCTTTAAGCCGAGTTATCGTGAGCTCAAGTTTTTCAAGCCGAGTTT
The DNA here is from genome assembly GCA_033977485.1 of Hydrangea macrophylla. Classification (NCBI taxonomy): domain Eukaryota; kingdom Viridiplantae; phylum Streptophyta; class Magnoliopsida; order Cornales; family Hydrangeaceae; genus Hydrangea; species Hydrangea macrophylla. The sequence goes on along the minus strand of CM066984.1, from coordinate 75,410,555 downwards.
GATCTTATGTATTTGATATCAAACCGATCTAATCAAGCTTCAGCTTAAGCTTGATTTGCTAAGCTTAATTGAGCGAGCTCGAGCCGAGCTTGATCTTGTTGGCTTTTGTTGAGCCGGCTTGTTTAAGATTTTCACGAGCTCGAGCCGAGCTTGAGCATGGTTCTAACAAGTTGAGCTGGGCTCGAGCTCGAGCTCGAGCTCGAGCCGAGCTTATATGCACCCCTAGTTGGACCTATATGGTCTTAGAGTGTTACTTTTAGGGACTTTTGTCAATTATTCTGTATAAAAGTTATTATTGTGTCAGAATAAATTATGTATGTGTTTTGTAACATAAATATAGAATATGAATGTGTCGTGTTACTATTATACTCCCTCTGTCCATTTTATGTGACTAGATTTCCTTTTTCTCCCGTCTTTAAATGCATATATTTCATTCACTTTACAACACTGCTCTTCCTAAATTTAAAACCTGGAGTTCTTAGTAACCGGAGATAAATTTGGTGTGAGATTTATTGGACAGTTTTGGGAAAAAAAAATTTAATGTCATACAATGCATTAAATGATGTGTGCTTAAAAGTTGGGTATACGAAGATATTCACATAAAATTAGATCGAGGGAGTATTAATTATGAAGCATATGTTAATTTATTATGTTAGTATATTGTACTATTTGTAACATGGAACTTTTATTATGCTTACATTCCAAGTTAAAAAATTTGGGCACCATTTTGGTGTCCAAATGTTGTTGCAACTTGGAAAACCATCTAAATTTTGTAAATTAAACAACATTTTAGCACCAAAACCTCTAGGATGTAGTACTTGTATGTTACATCCTAAACTACTACCGGATGTATCATATATAGAATACTCCTTGATACATAATATAAAATAAATAAGTATTCAAGACAAATTTACAGTAATATTAATGATAGTAACAATGAGTATTAAATTAATGATAATCACAATATTGTAAATATTTTATAGGGAGGCTTGGTCTAAGGACCCTAAGGCTTGGTCAATTTGGACTAAAGTATAACCCATAAACAAAAACCTATATAAAGACACAATAATAAAACCATTACATACTAAAACTCATCATAAGTACATTTTAATGGCTGAAGTCCTACAAGTATTAAAACTCAGACCAAACTACCCTTGGGAATTAACCCACGTTCTGTACTCTAACATCTCTCTCTCTCTATCTATCTATCTATCTCTCTCTTTCTAAGATACCTCCTCTGTCTCTTTCTCTGTCTCTCTCTCTCATACCACCAGTCCACCTTTACCTCTACCTCTACCTCTACCACCACCACAACCACCACCATCGATCGTCGTCGCCACCACCACCAATGACTGCCATAGCCGCCGCCACCACCATGCGCAGCACCATACGGTCATACACTACCACCATCGCACACCACTACCAACATCGCAAGTATACCTTCGGCCGCAACCACCACCACTGGTTCATCACCTCCATCATCTTCTTCATCTCCGACCACCATTGATCTTCTTCATCTTCGATGACATGCAACCTCGTGATTTAGATCTAGATCTTGACCGATGGCTGAGATTTAGAAATTAAATCTAGATATTGATTTGGATGTTGCCGCCATAATGAACTTCGGCGACCACCATACAATGCTACCATGTATGAGGTAAGTTGCAGAATGTACAATCTTAAGTCAAATTTCACTTGATCTTGAGATAATGTTAAGTGAAATTTGACTTAATATTTTTGAAGTGAGAAATTTACATTTTTCAGTGAAGTTTCACTTATCTTTTTAAATGAAAATCCAATCTTCAGTGAGTTTGCAAACGTAAGAGAATTTTATAGATCAAGTTAAAGTCAAATTTTACTTAATATTTTTAAGTGGGGAAAGTTGTCTAATTTCAGACGAGGTCGTGGGGGTGGGGGTCGCCGGAGGTCAGGCGAGGTATAGGAGAAATAGTGATGGTCGCTGGATAACAGGGCGAGGCAGGGGTGGTTGTCGCCGGAGGTTAGGCGAGGCATAGAGTAATTGCCAGAGGTCAGGTGAGATCGCCGGAGGTCAGGAGAGATCGCCGAAGGTGACATGGATGGTGGCCGAAGGTGGCAAGAGTGTGGTGGCCGGAGGTGGCGGGGGTGGTGGTAATGGTAGCTAGGGTTTGGTTAGAGTTAGAGGATGAAGATGAGGGTAATTTGGTCTATGGACATTGAGAGGACTTATCCCCAATGTTTACTTTAAGTTGTCCTTAATCTAAAGAAAGCTTTTCTTAATGACCTTTTCACCAATGGGAATAGTGTTTTTTTTCTTGTCATTTTCCTTTTGTAAAGTCTTTTATTAATATTAATAAATCAACTTTTAATTTTAGTCAAACATTTGGAAAACATATGAGACGAAAAAACAGTTCAGTCTTTTCTTGTTTTACCTTTCATCTACTTTTTCATTGAATTAGTTATAATTAGAATATATATAGCTTTTGAATTCAACAACTCAGGAATCAAATATGGTTAATTAGTCTTATCTTGTTTTACCTTCCCACATTTGGAAAAATGAAACTATAATTCTATCTAACCAATACACTATCAAATTTGTCTTTGCTACCTCAACTATAGTCCCCAACCCCTCAAGTATGAGATCAAAATAGAATGCGATTAACAGAGATGCAACCTCTCTTCACTTTCTCAAACAAAAATAAACCACCCACACAATGCAGTTCCCAAACGGGACTTAAGCCCCCACAACAATTGAAAGGGCTTAATGCTCTTCATTTCTCTCACTTTAATTTCTGGTTGTTTTTTGGGAAATGGTTAATCGAATAAAAGAAAAATACTGATAGGCATGTGCAAAATTATAAGTGGCGTATACCTCAAGATGTATACCTTGTGCTCAATAAACATGCATAGATGCTAACCATGGAATGGACTGCTATCTAAAGCCAAAAGAATTGAAAGGGGCAGCTTTTACCACTGACACGGGTGGCTCAACCATTAAGCAAGTTATGCGACTGTTTAAGGCCACCAAAAAATAAAGGCCTGAGTTTTTATATATTCATCATGTTATATTACCTTCTTATCAAAAATGAAATAAAAATCAAGTAATTTTGACTTAAAAAAAGGCCCCTATTCGTAACTCCTAAATAACATTTTATTATATTTTGAACATAGATAACCAATTGACTATTGCCTAGAAAAAATGGCCCTTCCTAAAATAACGTTTCACTACCTCCTAACTTCAATTCTATTATAAAGCAAATAATAATAATAATAATAATAATAATAATAATAATAATAATAATAATAATAAAATCAGGTGATTTTTCTATAATAATAATAATAATAAAATCAGGTGATTTTTCTATCAAATGTCTTAAGATAAGTTATTTACAAAATATAATAAACACCAATTGAAATATGAAGTTTTATTAAAAATTAGATTCTTTTCAAAATGCATTGATTGCTTATAGAATTACACTAACGATACATGTAACAGTCTCTTCTGCTGAAAGAAGTTTTTCAAAAAAAAAAAAGTGATAAAATCTTAGCTAAAATTAACCATGTCGCAGGAGAGATTAAATGATTAGCCATCTAATCTAATATATATATATATATATGTATGAAACAGAAGATTTATCTTCTGCCACGTGGCCTTTCTTCAGAATTCTAATTGATTCTGCCACGTGTTATTTACACAATTACTCTCGGTTGACATGCCTTTATTCCCCCACAGTTATAGCAAGTATTAGTCTATTTTGATTATTTTAGGAATTTTAGTGGGTATTATCCAATTTACAAACAGGATTAAAGCCAAGAAAGATGCTCCGAGAATATCACATTAAATCTCCCCTAATCTCTCTGTCCAATGACTCCAATGGTGTCACAGCCCGATCCCACAATAGCGGAACTGGAACCCATTGCACGCCATCGAGGCTCTTCCTATTCATTTCAAAGTTATAGCAGCGGAAACAAAACTTTAAAGATAGCAATGAGTAGTCGCTCTTTTAAAACAACACACCCGAAGTTGGTAAAATCCGTATAAATTTGAAAACATAATAATATTTTGAAACGAATGAATTTATATTCAAAGGGGTCCCAAAGGTGCCCTAAGAACCAATCAAAATATTTAAATAAGTTGCGGAAGGGGTATAAAAAGTTTTCATGCAGGGGTCATTTCAACCGGTCGAGTTACCCTGTTCGACCGGTCAGATGACCCTTCGGTAATAATCCTTCAAAGCAGAGGGCACTTCGACCGGTCGAACTGTCCCCTTCGACCGGTCAAATGACCCTCTGACAGCAATCCTTATTGCACTAGCATATTGCCTAAGGTCAAGCGACCCATGCGATTGTAAACGATCTCAACATTAAAACAAGACATGAAGTTGACAAGTAAAACATTTCGAAACGTGAACACAAGGGTTCGGATTCATAGTAACTTAACCAACCCATGGTTTCAAGGTTAATACAAAACGAAGTAATTCCTTACAGAACTTGGAATTAAAATAAAACGTATACAAGACTATCAAGACTAATATCCATTCCTATTACATGCTCCTTAACAAAAAAACAATGAAATAGATGATTCGATTACAAAACTACGAAATAAACATGATAAGTCGTCTTCTAAGTAAACTCCCAAGCCCACGTGCTCACTTCTGCAATTCCTCACCGGCATTAACACTTGAAATGGTTATTTGAATAACCACATATATTCGATTTGTTTAAGCTAACGCTTAGTGAATAAAACAACATATGCACATGAATGATAAACATGTCCGCATTCACATCTCTACAATTCATACTAGTCTCCGGAGTCTCACGTGTACATCCCATACTCCCAATCCGCGACTCCTCGCCAATAAGTCCATGTGAAAGGGTAAGACTCACGATTCTTCTCTTCAATCGTGCGTCCTTAATGCCTATATCGGCTCCACAAGATGGCTCAGTAACCACGTGCTCCTTTGATCCAAATAAGCAACTCAACATGCTCAAATACATATCACCATGCTCTCGGTAATCAAAACATTTAACCGTGCAATTGGACCTACTTATCAATATAATTGCCCAATATGAACTACACAACATATATCTCTAAACTAACACATGCATTTCATATCAAACATGAATACATGTCAAGAAATCATTCCAACAACATAGTTGAATCACTCACCTCCGAATAGCGCTCCTATCCAACGAAAACCCAAGTACAAAGAACGTGCAAAAGTCCGTCTAGTACAATCCCTATGGATTAAAAGTCTGATTATCAACTTTTATGAAAAATTCTAGAAAATAACTTTTCGGAACACTTAGCCAAACATGGCCTAATAGGCATCAAAATGAAGTTTTTATCTCGAATATGAAATCTAGAAGGAAACAGACGGTCAGAAGGTCATCGTTTGGCGTCGCAAAGCTCTAAGCTCCCAAATCGCCCTTTTGGCCTCCTTTTGAGTTTTAGGTTAAGAGTTGTGAAAAATATGAAAGTCATCACTTTCTATAAATAGGCAACATTTTCCAAAATTGTGTTTACCTCCCCATGAGTTTTCAAAACTCCTAAACAGTTTTCAAAACTCCTAAACAGTCTCCGAATCTTTCGACACAGCTAAATCATAGCTTTACAAGTGAAACCTCAAAATTATAAAAATTCTGACTAAGTTCCGTTTGGTTGCTAAAACACAAATTCTTATATGACTATTCCAAAGTTGCTAATTAGCCTACCAAATTAATAGCGTGTTAATTCGTCCTCACCAGAATACTAAATCTAACAACAGAAATTTATTCTAAATTGGAAAATAATACAGATATTGAAATACACAGGTAAACATTTATTTTCAGATAAACATTTAAGTATTCCACAATGACCGTCTCATACTCATGGAGAGGCCACAATAACAAAATGCTCATCAACACAGTCTCAAAGGGTTCTCTAATACAGTCACCCAAATCAACTCGTGAGTCAAAACTCGCTCAAACATGTGCCAAAATGCACAACACATCACATTATCATGCATGACCATGTAATGAGAATGCAATAACACATATGCGGGGTGTTATAAATGGACTCCTCACGCATATAGGAAGAATATCTGATACGATGGTATCTTCCGTATTCCCCGGCCTGAGCTGGAAGTATTGTCCTTACTATTACTCGACTCCCTTTCCTTTATCCACTCGTTGCTCTACCTTTGAACCACTCGGCATACTCGATGCCCCGGTACTCAATCCCGGCTATCTCTTACTCGAACAATTTTTCTCTATATGCCCTGGCTGTCCACACTCAAAACATTTTCCCCTCATCTCTGGGTTGTAGCTCTTGGCATTCGAGGTTGTGTTCGGTGTGGTTAGATTTATGTTCGAAGGACAGTTTCTGGATACGTGTCCTAATTGCTTGTATATGTAACACGTGCTCAAAAGATAGCAAGTCCCCTTAAGTCGTAGGTTACATGTTGGGCATAACAGCCTCGAGTCTTCCACGAACATATTCTCTCCTTGGCTCCGCATATACGATCCCAAACTTTGCGTGAACGGTTTCTTCGCATTCCCTTGATCCTTGCTCTTATTGTCATTGGCCCTCTTCCCTTGTTGTCCCTATCGATATCTGTCGACATTTTTCTCGGCAATATGAGCAGCTTCCTCAATGAGAGAAACTATTGGGTGTTGCAGAATATCCACATGGCTACGGATATTCTCTCTAAGACCTTCCTCAAACTTACGAGCTTTATCCTCATCAGTTGGAACTGTTGTCTTCCCAAAACGTAATAACGCATCATAACGAGAAACATACTCACTAATCGTCATGTCTCCCTGAACTAAACTCACAAACTCTTGACATTTTTAAGTATGAGCAGATTGCAAAAAGAAACGCTTGTTGAATTCATCTTTGAATGCTTCCCACGTAGTTGGCTTCCCTTATTCAAGCGCGTTGTTCCACCAATCCAATGCTTCCCCCATTAACGTATCGGATGCACAAAGAATTTTCTCTTCGTCAGTACATATCACTTGACAGAAATGTCTTTCCATATCCATCACCCAGTGATCAGCCAAGTCTATGTCGGTTTGTCCGTAATACAAAGTCAGTTTTCTTTTGTGGAACTGTTCTGTGATGGTGTGTTGAGGTCTTGGTACCGGTGGTGCATTGATGTAGCGAATTTCAACCGGTGGGGCCTGAACATTTATCTGATCTCTTTTACTTACGGCTCGAACAAAATTTCCCACCATGTTCACTATCGGATCCATTCTCGAATGCGGTGACAATTCTCTTGTTGGGTTAGCCATAATGTTTCAAGAATTCTCCCTGTTGAGTTCAATGCATAATGACTATGCATGCTATGCCACAATAGATATATGTGCACAATTCATCATCACAATCAACATATGCTAACATATGAGCATTTCTACAATGACAACAATATTATCTTCACAAATTCACACACCACTCAACGTCGCTCAGCATACAATGTCACTCGTTCCCAAGGTTCTAAACCTATAGCTCTAATACCACTAAATGTCACAACCCGATCCCACAATAGCAGAACCAGAACCGGTGGCACGCCACCGAGTCTCTTCCTACTCATTTCAAAGTCGTAGCAGTGGAAACAAAACTTTAAAGATAGCAATGAGTAGTCGATCTTTTAAACCAACACACCCAAAGTTGGTAAAATCTGTATAAATTTGAAAACGTAATTATATTTTGAAACGAATGAATTTATATTCAAAGGGGTCCCAAAGGTGCCCTAAGAACCAATCAAAACATTTAAATAAGTTGCGGAAGGGGTATAAAATGTTTTCATGCAGGGGTCATTTCGACTGGTCGAGTTCCTCCGTTCAACCGGTCGGATGACCCCTCGGCAATAATCCTTCATAGCAGAGGGCACTTCGACCGGTCGAACTGTCCCCTTCGACCGGTCGAATGACCCTCTGACAGCAATCCTTATTGCACTAGGATATTGCCTAAGGTCAAGCGACCCATGCGATTGTAAACGATCTCAACATTAAAACAAGACATGAAGTTGACAAGTAAAACATTTCGAAACATGAACACAAGGGTTCGGATTCATAGTAACTTAACCAACCCATGGTTTCAAGGTTAATACAAAACGAAGTAATTCCTTACAGAACTTGGAATTAAAATAAAACGTATACAAGACTATCAAGACTAATATCCATTCCTATTACATGCTCCTTAACAAAAAAACAATGAAATAGATGATTCGATTACAAAACTACGAAATAAACATGATAAGTCGTCTTCTAAGTAAACTCCCAAGCCCACGTGCTCACTTCTGCAATTCCTCACCGGCATTAACACTTGAAATGGTTATTTGAATAACCACATATATTCGATTTGTTTAAGCTAACGCTTAGTGAATAAAACAACATATGCACATGAATGATAAACATGTCCGCATTCACATCTCTACAATTCATACTAGTCTCCGGAGTCTCACGTGTACATCCCATACTCCCAATCCGCGACTCCTCGCCAATAAGTCCATGCGAAAGGGTAAGACTCACGATTCTTCTCTTCAATCGTGCGTCCTTAATGCCTATATCGGCTCCACAAGATGGCTCAGTAACCACGTGCTCCTTTGATCCAAATAAGCAACTCAACATGCTCAAATACATATCACCATGCTCTCGGTAATCAAAACATTTCACCGTGCAATTGGACCTACTTATCAATATAATTGCCCAATATGAACTACACAACATATATCTCTAAACTAACACATGCATTTCATATCAAACATGAATACATGTCAAGAAATCATTCCAACAACATAGTTGAATCACTCACCTCCGAATAGCGCTCCTATCCAACGAAAACCCAAGTACAAAGAACGTGCAAAAGTCCGTCTAGTACAATCCCTATGGATTAAAAGTCTGATTATCAACTTTTATGAAAAATTCTAGAAAATAACTTTTCGGAACACTTAGCCAAACATGGCCAAATAGGCATCAAAATGAAGTTTTTATCTCGAATATGAAATCTAGAAGGAAACAGACGGTCAGAAGGTCATCGTTTGGCGTCGCAAAGCTCTAAGCTCCCAAATCGCCCTTTTGGCCTCCTTTTGAGTTTTAGGTTAGGAGTTGTGAAAAATATGAAAGTCATCACTTTCTATAAATAGGCAACATTTTCCAAAATTGTGTTTACCTCCCCATGAGTTTTTAAAACTCCTAAACAGTCTCCGAATCTTTCAACACAGCTAAATCATAGCTTTACAAGTGAAACCTCAAAATATAAAAATTCTGACTAAGTTCCATTTGGTTGCTAAAACGCAAATTCTTATACGACTATTCCAAAGTTGCTAATTAGCGTACCAAATTAATAGCGTGTTAATTCGTCCTCACCAGGATACTAAATCTAACAACAGAAATTTATTCTAAACTGGAAAATAATACAGATGTTGAAATACACAGGTAAACATTTATTTTCAAATAAACATTTAAGTATTCCACAATGACCGTCTCATACTCAGATAGACGTCACAACAACAAAATGCTCATCAACACAGTCTCAAAGGGTTCTCTAATACAGTCACCCAAATCAACTCGTGAGTCAAAACTCGCTCAAACATGTGCCAAAATCCACAACACATCACATTATCATGCATGACCATGTAATGAGATTGCAATAACACATATACGGGTGTTATAAATGGACTCCTCACGCATATCTCTCGCTTCAAATTAGTTTATATACTAATTGATATTGCTTGACTCATATCGCTGTCTTCTATAAATAAATTGATCTTATGGTCTTATATGTCACATCAAAGGAAATTAAAATCACCAAAAATCATGCAAATCAATTTATATATACTGCTTGATATATGGCATGTATAAATTAGTTCTCTCTCTCTCTCTCTCTCTCCTCCACACGTCATATATGAAATAATTTACTCACAAAGAGCAAAAATTATGGCATGTATATATCAGTTTTTGGGTGCAGATTTGATATGGTGTTTTGTTCACTTAAGAATTCTGTCTAACAATTTTTAGTGACAAGCGGAATGCTAATATTACGGTGTTGAATTTTTTGGCCATTTGCAAGTTTAAATATTGGAGGCAGATTTGATTCACATGGGACTCCATGCAAATAAACAAGTGTGTATATTTAATATATAAACATATATAATATATAATTAGCATTCCGCTTGAATTGCAAATATGGGACTCCAACCATGTCAGTTTTTTTTTTAAAATTTCTAATCCAAGTGGAATTAGAAATCAAAACTATTAGATGCATATTTGGAAAGAAGCAAAAGATGCGAGAAGAGAGAGCAGTGTGCTTGAATTGCATTTTTCCTTTTCTGTTGAGTGATACCTATATATCTAATACATAACTGCCAATATTGTATTTTTCTTTCCCTTCTTCAGTTATTCTCCTCTTCTTTCTCACTCTCTCATGGCTCACACTGTCTATTTCTCCAAGTATTCTCTCTATTTCTTCATTTCTTTCCAAAAAATTTTTTTTTACATCATAGATGAATAGCAAAATCATTATGTTCACCTTGGTTTAGTTCAATTGAACCTTCATCTCTAATCTAGCTTCGCGCGCTTATATTAAACTTCTATTTTTCCATCTAAACCTTGCTTGACATGTATTTTATTTTATTTTTTTTATCAATTCCAATGTTACAGAAGAAAGGACTCCTCTGGAAAGAAATAGAAAGCCTAAACTACGACATATTTAGAGGTCAGTTTTATTTCGTAGACTTTTTGCACTTATATGTTATAATAACATATAGTGCATAGACTCCGCACAAAATAAACTCATAATTACTTCCTTGGTTCCTACTCTATCTTTTGAATACAATTTTACTCACCTAAAAATTGGTTCACCATTGCTCACCCTACACATCTTGGGTCTCACTGCATTAGTCAATGGGAGAAGAGAGTGAGCAATGGTGAACCAATTTTGGGTGAGCAAAATTGTACTCCTCTTTTAGCCAATGGTGTTCAATTCTATTTATTTATTTATTTATTGTCAATGAGTTCTCTAAATTTAGTTATGTGGGAATTGCAATACTAAATGTTCTTATGTCAAACGTACAAAATATTGAGGCTTTTACATGCAATGCTTTAAGTTTGATAGGTAAAAAATTTGAGACCTTGAAATTTTTTGTTTGAGTGGCCGATAGTTTGTGCATTTGCTTTTATGCACCAATCTGAGAAGGGAATTGAATGTATATATGCTACACACATATGAATAGTTTTTATATTTATAACACTTAACTTGAAACTTTACTGAAAAGGAAAATTTTGCACAAAGTTAGGAATTATATATGTGGAAAAAAAATTTAGAATTTGATGTTAAGAGGAGAGAAAGAGTCTCGATCAGCGGGAAGAAGATTAGAACCCAAATCTACAATTATTTAAATGTGCATATTACATTTTATTTTTGTACACTAACTTTTTTTTTCCCTTTGTTACTTAAAAATTAGAAAGGGGCAAACTTGCATCCCAAATGGGTGTACCTTGCATTACCCTTACTTTTTTAGGCTAATAAAAGCAACATATAAAAAAGAATTTAAATACTAAAAGTTAGAAGAGATGAGATACAAATCAGAAATTTGAATATAGATGAAACTAAATTAAAATTTGAATATGTAAACTTATTTAATCATATGATATTAGTTCCAACAAATCTGTAAAAAAAAAAAATTTAATAAAAAATAATGATAATTTAGATGACATAATTCAGAGATATAGTATATCAAATATTTTTGATAGCATACTAAATCATATTTGCTCTGTGTCTTATCCACTAAATCTGTAAAGTGAAAATTAAAAATATTAATTCATAAGAGGTGCCACGTCATACAAACAAATGTTAGATATTGGCATCAATATTGTTTGAAATAAATAAATTTCACTGGTACATAAAGGAGACATAGATAATATAAACTGAACCATTCTAAAATCTCATTGTAGGAGTAGCACTGTTTCTAATTAGCCGAAAATTTATAAAAAATATTACAAGTATCATATATAGATAAACAAAAAAATTTATGCATACTCTTACATTGATGAGAATATATGAGGTACATTACATTTATGATCGATGAACACTCAAAAAGAACAAGAAGAATCTTGATAAATTATTCTTTGAATACAGTAATGGCTAGGTAGCTTGGTCATCGTCACATATACAAGTCCAAATGATGCATGTAGCCTTTATCTCATTCAAAGTTGTCTAAAATAAATTAGCAATGCAACATGTATCGGGATGAAAAAGTATATACGAACAAAAGGGGAAAAAAATTAACCATGTGAGTGTAAAATCTACATTCTCACTCATTTACAATAATATGTTGTAGTATAGTACGATTATTATTCGTACTTATTTGTATATTTTACTTAAGTGGCATACTTCAAATGCACCAAGTAGAACATGCTAGACATAATAGACACTTTAGAAGGTCTATAATGGTATAATTTCCAGGTGAAACAAACTTTATGTTACAGTTCCAATTGAATGATAACTCATCAAGATTCCTTCCTTCCCATCATATATATATATATATATATATCACTTAGATTAATGTGCTGTAATATAGTACAATTATTATTCATACTTAGTTTCATATTTTACTTAATGTTCATAGTTCAAATGGACCAATTAGAACATGCTAGACACTTTAGAAGATCTATAATGATACAATGTCAAGGTCTGGCCAACTCAGTGTTACAGTTCCAATTGAATGATAATTCATCAAGCTTCATTCCTTCCCAATGTATGGATATTGTATCTCCTCGGTTAAATGCTCCTTCTCTCAATCGTTCGTTGACTCATCAAAATGTGATATTGCGGTCCGTCTTCAATGAAGATAGTTCAATTAGAAACTCAACAAACGTGCTTCCAAGCACAGAGTACATGTATTCTACTGAATCTTACATGCCTTCAACTCTTCAATGTTGCATCAACCCTAACATACCTGACCGGTGTCGTGTTAAATTGGTTCAGTCATCCCATTACCCATGTGTTGGTCAGAGTCATGACCACATGTCAACTGAATCCTCTATCCATAGAAGACATAATGCAAGTGGACATATGCAATTTGTGGTTGAAGAAAATCCCAATGTTCAAGACAATGAGGGAAGTGATGTAGATGGGAGCTCGAACGAATCACTAGGTATACTCTCATTAAAAGTAATTCTTTACCATATTAATACAACAAATGTACTGGATTTGAATTAATTCTCTCTCTTATGAAAACAGAAGATTACACCGAAGAGTTGACCAATAACAACACCGAAGGCATTTTCTATCGTAAGTTTAATGCATAACAATATTTAATGTATGATTTTTTTAAGATTTAACACCATTTAACTTCAACTTATAAAAACTTTTAGGAAAATATTTTGTATCGTGGGACTTTGGAAGACCAAATGAATTTTGTTGTCACTGTGGAGCTATTTTTTGGTGTGAAGAGAGAACAATGAAATCCAAGACTCCAGTACATCCCAAGTTTGCGATGTGTTGTCAAGATGGAAAAGTGGAACTTTCTCTTCTTAAAGATACCCCTGATTTTTTAAAACAACTATTAAATTATGAAGGGGGACAAAGATCAAAGAAGTTCAAGGACAACATTAGCATACAATTTGATGTTTGCATTCACATCGATGGGTGGCATAATTGACAATCAAATAAATAATGGAAGTGGACCTTATTTGTTCCGCATTAATGGCCAAAATCATCACAAGATTTGATCTCTTATTCCTATTCCTAGAAAAAAGCCACGGTTCGCACAGTTGTACATTTATGACACAAATAACGAAGTGATAAACCGAATCAACGCTGTAAGCTCAAATAATGGTGTTACAAATTTGGATTCAGAAATTATCCATGGATTCGTTAACATTCTCAATGAGCACAGTCAGGTTTCTTAGGTTTTTAGGATGGCAAGAGATCGATTCCAAGATGAGGATTTTGTGAACGTTCGTTTGAGGTTGATTGGTACTCGACAAAGATTGGAAGGAAATATATTTTACCATCATCTTCAGAAGTAGCCGCACTTATTGTTGGTGATGGACAACAATCAATTGAAAATAGAGACGTTATTGTAGAAGAGATTGGTAGTGGTTTGAGACGAATTAACGAATTGCATCCAAGTATTATGGCAATGCAATATCCTCGTCTTTCCATATGATGAAGATGGTTATAGTGTCGACATTCCATTCAGAGATGATGGTAGAAGGTCAATGAAGAGAAAATATGTAAGCATGCGAGAGTACTATGCTTATCGCATTCAAAATAGAAAAATTGAGGGAGAATCTTTAATTCGGGGAGGTCGTCTATTTCAATAGTTTATTGTAGATGCATACACATGCATTGAAGAGTACAATTTAAACTGGATCAAACGTAATAAAAAAAATTGCGAGTAGAATTATACAGAGGGTTAAGAGATACTGTTGAGGTGGAGACACAACACCTGCTTCTACTGGAAGAAGGTTTGTATTGCCATCAACCTTCACTGGTGGGCCAAGATACATGATGCAAAATTACCGTGATGCAATGGCCATTTGCAGGTGAGCAGGCCTTCATGATCTCTTCGTTACATTCACTTGCAACCCTAAGTGGAAAGAGATTCAATATTTTCTAGAGTTTATTCCGAGTCAAAAAGCTTAAGATCGGCTTGACATTGTTGTACGAGTCTTCAAATCAAATTAGACCAATTGATGAAGGATTTAATGCATGAAAAGCATTTTGGTAGAGTCCGAGCAGGTAACTTATTTCCCTCTAATTGATGTATTCTCTATAAACATAATATAACTACTTGAAATTTAATTAACACTACTTTTATCTTTATTCCCAGCTATTTATACAATTGAATTTCAAAAGAGAGGGTTACCGCATGCTCACATTTTGGTTTTCCTACACCTAAAGGATAAATACCCAAATGCATCCGAAATTAATAAAATAATCTCAGCAGAATTACCCGATAAAAATATTGATCCTATTGCAAGTGAGTCTGTGGTACAATTTTGGATACACGGACCATGTAGTGCATCTAACGCAAAGGCCCCATGCAGGATAGATAATAAATGTTCCAAACATTATCCCAAGAAGTTTCACAATGAAACAACGGTCAGTGAAGATGGATTTCCTGTGAATAGAAGAAGAAATAACAAGGTCACATCAGTAAAAAATGGTGTGGTAGTTGATAATAGATGGGTAATACCTCACAATGTTAATTTGATTGTTAAATATCAGGCTCACATTAATGTGGAGTGGTGTAATCAATCTAGGTCAATAAAATATTTGTTCAAGTACGTTAACAAAGGACGTGATCATACAACTTTTGTGATAGAAGAAAATCTTGTTGGCCTGAAATGGAAACCTTAGAGGGGGGGGGGGGGGGGGGGGTGAATAAGGTTTTTGCAGAAAATAAACCTTCTTAAACCTTAATCGCAAATTAAACACAATCACAAACAATAATGTAAAGAGATAAGGGAAGAGACACTTACAAACCGAGTTTTCAAGTGGTTTGGCAATCCGCACACTACAGCAGCCTACGACCACCCACCAAGAACACCTCTTGAGGATTCCTTTAATCCGACCTGCTTCAAGGGTGTAGATCATACCATTACAAGAGTCTTCAACTCTTTCAAAGAAGAACACCTCTTCTTTGCATACAAGGGTTACTAACCCTCACTCTTCACAAATAATGATTTTGTTACAAATTGAGCGCTCTCTCTCTCTCTCTCTAGAGTGGATAATACAATTAAAAGCTCACTACAATTTGCTCTCTCAAAGATACACAAATGAAAGACTATAACAAATTGATTAACTCACCCAACTAGGGCTCAAATGAAAGTGATTAAGGATCAACAAGTTGTGTGATTGAAATAGATGTTTTCCAATGGATTGGTCAACCTTAAATGGTTTG
The DNA here is from genome assembly GCA_033977485.1 of Hydrangea macrophylla. Taxonomy (NCBI): domain Eukaryota; kingdom Viridiplantae; phylum Streptophyta; class Magnoliopsida; order Cornales; family Hydrangeaceae; genus Hydrangea; species Hydrangea macrophylla. Next base: position 75,394,683 of record CM066984.1, on the reverse strand, counting down.
GGAAAACATGTATTTATAGGCCAAGAAATATTATAGCCGTTAGTGGCAAAATGGTAAATATTTTGCCTTGAAAAAAATCTAGTCGTTATGCAAAAATTGCACAATCTAGTCGACTGAAGCTGCGACCCAGTCGACAAATGCCTTTTTCAGTCGACTTAAAATAGGCCCGGTCGACTGAAGACATCGAGGCAAAACCTATGTTTTTCTTGCAGAAACCAGTCGACTGAGAGATGGGTCCGGTCGACTGAAAATTGAAATGCCCAGTCGACTGAGAAAAAGTCTAATCGATTGTTTTTTTTTCTTCAGAAAAACAGTTTTCTTGTTTTTGAGATTTATCCAAGTTTTAAACCTTTAAGCCCTTTATGAGTGATAATCAAAATGCTTTACAAAAAAAATCTAGACTAAAACATAGGATAAAAGATCTTCAAGTCTTCAAGCTTGATCCTTGTTGAGCTCCATCACTCTTGGGCTTCACCATATGCTACCTCATGAACTCAAACAAAGTTAGAACATTTAAATGCATGACTCACAAGATTAGCACAATGAAAATGACCTTGATAATAGTTTAGAATAGAATAATTACAAACATGCTATTATCAATAGATTGTCATCATCAAAACAAATATAAATAATGCCTTAAAGAAATTCAAGGCTAACAATTTCCCCCTTTTTGATGATGTCAAAACATGCAATGGAGATATAGCAATTAAAGCACAAAAGAAGTGATTTTCATGTTATTATTCAAGGTAGTAAGAAATACAAAATATGAATCCAGGAATGATAACTTACTAAAAAAATCTCTATAATTATTTACCCTTTATTTTTAAAATTCTCTCTCATATCATTATCCCAATTACTGAATATCTCTATCAATTTCTCCCTTTCTGACAACAACAAAAAGATTGGGGGTTTGAACTAAAAGTTCCCCCTCAAGATTAGCAAACATATTATGGAGGCAATAAGATACCAAAAACAACTAAAAACCAAATATGATACCAAATAAACTAAAATGAACATAGTGATATGTTCCCCCTCAACATATGCATATATGAATAAATACCACTTTTAAGATCAAAATTATGCATTATCTCCTTAAGAGGATGGATTTACTTATGAACATCAAAACAAGATAATTTGATAAATCAAACAAGATTAGAATCCTATCAAAATCAAGAGAAAAATTAAAACAAGTTAATCTAACCTACTTCTACTAGGCTTCAGGTGTCACGCCCCGACGTAGCATAAATATGGAAAGCATTTAATTTTCTTTATGGACCCGTAGGTCGCGACAGTTTGAAGGATCGATTTCATCCCAAACATCGAACAATATAATAATATAAATCAGAGTAAGAGCAATAAAGGCTTACAAAATTTTTCCCATCTAATAATTATTATAGTACGGGGGTCACCTAAAGGCATATTCTGCCTTGAAACAAAATAATAATAGTATCGATTACAATCATCCTTATTACAAGTCCAGTTCATAACATAAAGCATACAATAACAAATTCCTCTTCAGGTAGTTGTTCTCAGTTCGCATAATCGTACGGTTCTGTCGGATCATAACCTGAAAAGCCTAGACACGAATGTTCAGGGCGCGTCACTGCCGTCAGCTTTACGAAGCTGGTGAGTTTTAAGACATATACTTGAATGTAAGACATACTCACTTACTATTTTCCATTTCCCAGTTTCATTATTCAACAAGTTAACAATATAGGGAAATGAATTCACAAAATAAAACATTAATGATAGTATTGTAATCTTCAATCCATAAATCATGTGACCGTGCATGGGGACAATGCAACCATTCTCAACTTACCGACTCTTTTCTCTCGAAAACACATCAACCAACTCTCTCACTCCAGTATCTTGAAATACAAAGGTGACGACACTTTAGTACAGAGGTACCAAGGAGTGTCCAGTTTGCCTCACACTGTAGTACGGGGTACCAGTGAGTGTCCAATGCCTCACACTTTAGCCTTATTACTACGTATGCCAGGGAGTGTCCAGTAGGCCACACTTTAGTACTACAATGGGTGCCAGGAAATGTCCAAGTCGGCTTCACACACTTTAGCGCTACCATGGGTGCCAGGGAGTGTCCAGTTTTTTCACCGTGCATTTCAAAGATCCTCTAAGCCGCAATCTCAAAACCATCACACTTTAGTACACCAGTACCAGGGAGTGTCCAAAACTCAATCTCATCCACTTACTCTTTTCATATTGACCATTCTCAACATGCATGTAAACTCGACTCCACGTGTATGTCATATGACTTGTACAGAAAACATTGATTGCTGGAAAACAATAAGCAGCATATGTACGAAAATAAACAAATTCTTAACCAACCCTTTCATAACCAAAACATAACAAAAGGTTCTGTTTTAATATAATTCTCAAACAGCACTTTAAAACTCATAAAACTTTATCCAAATAGTCTCTTAACAGAAAACAGACAAAAAGCATAAAAGGGCAGGTCTCTCACGCGATGGGTCGTTCGCGTTGGCCGCTTGCAAGATAAGCCAAATTTTTTATTTTTTTTCTTATAAAATTTCTAACAATCAAAATCTACACGTGTTACGCACGCGGGCAGCTTGTGCAATCGTGCGCTCGAGTTTGCACAGAGACTTCATCTTCTTTGTGGGTTTTCCCTGTTTTTAGTAAGGGTCATTTTGACCCATTTTGAATTCCAAATCTTACCATGCCTTATAATATATGTTTCTCTTCGTTTTTCCGCAAGGATTACGAATCTACAATCAATTTAACACGAATCGAAACATATCTCTCAAATTTTACGAAAAACTGAGAGGCGTCAAATCTTCATTTTTAATATACGTCGCGATACAAGTGAATTAGGCTTTAATACTTTAAACATAGCACCTATGATATGAAATCTTTCATATTTATCTATGAAAACGAATTTTTGGTTAAGTTTGAAAAATCATGATTTTTCAAACTATGAACTTGAACGTAAAATCATCAATGGTGAATTTCAAAATTAAACAAACACAATAGTAATTGAATCATTATATACTCACTGTGATACAAGGTTGAAGTATTAGTTGAGAAAGAATCAAAAATAAGAATTCTTCTTAGGCTTGACGATGGGGGACTCAAGCTCTCTCTCTCTCCAAAATTATATGAAAAACTCTCTACAACTCTCTATGATTTTGTGTTTGTAATGAGCAGTATGTGATTATGTGAGAGGGAGTGAATATATATAGAATCTCTTGAACTTGGTCCCCAAGTTCTTTCAAGAACACTCAACAAATGAATTTAATTAACTAATTACATATATATTTATATGCTAATACTCTACAGCCAATCTACAAGATACATACATATGTATATGTATCCATATCAGGTGTAGGGGTCAATTAACACAACTAGGGGCCAATTATAGTTTTTTGGCCATGGAGCTTATGGACACAATATAACACACACAAGGTAGACGTTGCCAAACAAGGCACTAACAAGTTGTCTAGGAATTTAATTGGGTGTTTGGGAAAATAGCTTATGGCACAAAGTTAACACTTACCACTTAAGCATTCGTAATCAAGCTCAAGCAACCATTGGTTGAATTAAATAAATTAAAACAAGTGTCACATTGGATTAGACGTAGATTCCCAATCTATGGGAGTCCAACGCGGTGCGGTCAGTTTTTGAATATAAACTAGTACTTTCGCGACGCTGTGATCACTACAAAAATACAGAAAATTATATTAATGTACGAAAAAACTTTCTTGTTTCATAAAAATACAGTTTGAGTCAAAAGTAAATATTTTTACCATTTTGAAAATATGGATTTTGAAATCCATCTCAGGATTTATATCCTGATGAAGTCACAGTTATTAGAACATAGCACAAGTATTGCTCAATTATAAACGAATTATAGTTTGACACCCAGTTAAAGATTTTCTAATAAAATGAAGCAAGTAATACCAAATTAAATTATGAAAATCACATTAAATAAATAAATGAACATTTAGGTTGTTACATCCTTTCTCCCTTGAACAGGATTTCGTCCTCGAAATCTAGACTAACTAGTCATGAAACAATTTTGGGTACTTCTTCCTCCTATCAGCTTTAACTTCCCACGAGGCTTCATTCTCGTCATGGTGATTCCATTGAACCTTCACCAACGGAATATCTTTATTTCTCAACTTCTTGACACTATGATCCAGAATTTTTACGGGCCTCTCTTTGCAAGAAGCGTTATGACTCGTCTCAATATCATCAAAACTAACCATATGTGAGGGATCGCGTATGTACTTTCCCAGCATACTAACATGGAATACATTGTGAACCCCAGACATCTTTGGTGGCAGTACGAGTTCATAAGCCACTTTCTCGACACGATCCAAAATCTCGAACGCTCCAATAAAATGCGGGGCTAACTTCCCTCTCTTGAGACCAAAATGCACCATTCCATGGGTCGGTGAAACCTTAAAAAGTGCGTGATCTCTGACACTGAATTCCAAATCCTTCCTGCGCCGATCAGCACAACTCTTATACCTGCTATGAACGGTTCTCATCCTTTCCTTGACCAAAGAAATTTTTCTCGTTGGTTTTTCTAACCAAATCTGGTCCTAACAATTCTGTATCTCCAACCTCTACCCGACACAACGGAGAATGACATGGTCCTCCGTACAATGCTTCGAACGGACCCATCTCGATACTCGTGTGGTAGCTTTTGTTATAGGCAAATTCAACCAAAGGTAAGTGTGTCTCCCAAGATACTTCAAAATCGATGACACAAGCCCTAAGCATATCTTCCATTATCTGATTAACATGCTCAGTTTGCCCATCTGTTTGAGGGTGAAAAGCAGTACTCATATTTAAAGAGGTTCCCACAGCTTCTTGCAGACTTTCCCAGAATCTAAAAGTGAAACGGGCATTGCGGCCAGACACAATCGACACAGGTGCACCGTGAAGTCGCATAACTTGTTGTATATACATCTGGCTCATCCTTTCTATCGGGTATATCATAATGTAAGCAATGAAGTGAGTCGACTTAGTCAATCGATCTACGATTACCCAAATGGCATCATGATTTTGCTGTGATCGAGGCAATCCCACTACAAAATCCATGGTTATGTGCTCACACTTCCAACCTAGAATAGGTAGCGGTTGCCACAATCCCAAGGGTTTCTGATGTTCGGCTTTGACTTATTGACATGTCAAACACATGGATACAAATTCGGCTACGTCCTTCTTCATACCTTTCCACCAAAAAATTTTCTTCAAATCCTTATACATTTTTGTTCCTCCTGAGTGAACTGTAAATCTTGACTTATGTGCTTCTTCCAGAATATCCTTCCTTAGCTTTCCACATCTGGCACACATAATCAGTCCCTGCATCTGTATCCCCCATCACTTTCCACTTTCCATTCTATTGGATCCTTTTCTGATATCTTCACAAACCACGTCTGAAATTTTCCATCTTCTTTCTGAACTTTGATAATGCGGTTGATAAGAATAGGCTATAGGATAAGACATCCAACAAGTTATCCTTCTCCTTCATTAGTACTCTTCACATCGAACTCCGCCAATGTCTCCAATGTTTGCCATTCTCTAACCATTAAGGAGGCGATCGCTCCATGAGTTTGCCGACTCAAATCATCAATGACCACATTAGATTTACCAGGGTGGTATTCTAATGTAAAGTCATAATCTTTAATTAGCTCCATCCATCTGTGCTGCCTCAAGTTCAACTCTTTATGTGTGAACAAATACTTTAGACTCTTGTGATCGGAGAATAAATCAAACTTCTCACCATAGAGATAATGTCTCCAAATCTTGAGTACAAATACCACTGTCGCCAATTCCAAATCATGAGTGGGGTAGTTCAACTCGTTCGGCTTCAGCTGCCTAGATACATAGGCGATAACTCTATCATCTTACATAAGCACACACCCCAATCCTTGATATGACACATCACTAAAGATAGTGAACTTCTCATCAGGCTTGTGAGTCTCTCTTTTAATTCTAGAAAGGCGCGCTCATGCTTCTTTGTCTAGTCGAACTTCTGAGCTTTCTTAGTAGTCCAGTCAATGGCGCTGCTATCTTGGAGAATCCCTCGACAAATCTCCGGTAATAACCTACGAGTTTAAAGGAACTCCTAATTGTAGGGTTACTCGGTCTAACCCAAATTGACACAGCATCTGTCTTGGATGAATCCACAAAAATTCATTGAGATGATTCCTTGTGTCCCAAAAGTTTTTGTTCTTGCAACCAGAACTCACACTTATTGAACTTAGCATACAAGTGGTGGTCCTTAATCGTTTGTATCGCAATCTATAGGTGTTGTTCGTGTTCTTTTGCTGACTAAGAATACATCAAAATATCATCTATGAAGACACTAACAAACTGATCCAAATAAGGCTTGAACACTCTGCTCATCAGGTCCATAAACACTGCCGGGACATTCTTCGTTCCAAACGGCATTACCAAAATTTCATAGTGACCATATCTGGTCCTGAAATCAGTCTTAGGTATGTCATCCTTTCATACCCTCAACTGATGATATCCCAACTGTAGGTCTATCTTGGAGAATGTTGTAGCTCTCTATAGTTGATCAAACAAATCATTGATCCAAGGTAAGGGATACTTATTCTTGATAATTACACAATTCAATTCTCTGTAATTGATACATAGCCGAGGCATCCCATCCTTCTTCTTCACGAATAACATTGATGCTTCCCAAGGCGATGTACTTGGACGTACAAAGCCCAAATTCTCCAGTTCTTACATTTGTTCCTTCAATTCTAATAGTTCGATGAGCGCCACTCTATAGGGAACCTTAGTGATGGTGCGATGCCTGGTATAAGCTCAATACAGAACTCTATACTTCTCTCAGGCGGTAAACTAGAAATGTCTTAAAATACTTCCTCAAAGTCCTTGACTATAGGTATAGATGACACTAACATCTCTGTACTAACAACTTCGATGTTAGCTAAGCACCTTATGAGGAACATATCTCCCAAGGGTTACATTGAAAATCAAGGGATTGATTCCCATTGTCAGAGAATGTAATTCTCTTTCTCGCACAATCCAACTTTGCTTGATTCTGAGAGAGCCAATCCATTCTAGGATTATGTCAAACTCCTTCATCGATAGGATAATCAACCTTGTAGGGATTTCACGGTCTCCTAGTCGTAAGGGACAATCCTTGTACACATATCCTAATTTGACTGTGGGTCCTAATGGTGAGATAGCCTTTAAAGCTTTCTCCAAATAGTGAGGTAGGATACCCAATCTTCGAATAGTCTTAGCAAATATGAATAAAAGTGCGGCACCTGTATCAAATAAAACTTTAACATCGGAGTTAAATAGAGTTTATGTACCTTCCACTGCTTACTGATCGGGCTGAGCTTCTTCATAGTTCCCTTCTTCATAAACCGCCTCATCATGCTCAGCAGCATCAAGAATAATAGCATTTAAGCGAGTCTGACCCTGCTAACCATAAGTTACTCGCCTAGGAGTAGTGCAATACTTGTTAATGTGACCGGGTTTACCACAGTTATAACAGACTATATTCTGATGAGTGATGCGCTTAGATGCCTTGCAGTCTCGAGCTAAATGACCGAGGGTGCCATAGTTAAAGCATTGTGTTATCCTCTTAGGTACAACACATCTTTTGGCAAAATACCCAGACATCTGGCAGTTAAAATAGACCTGAGGTTTGGTTTTCTATTTCTTCTTCTTCACTTTTGGTGCACCCTTTTCCTTATAGAGGTAACTCAAACTGCTGTGTCCCATCCATTGAGTTTCTTTGTATTACCCTTGTTCTCAACTGGAGTCGCCATCTCTTACAACTTCCTTTTGCCTTGCTGTAGTTCAGATGATTTCACAAGGAAACTCTCGTATAGATGATCTCCTAACTGACCTACGGTTGCTCTATTACCCATCTCCCATAAGCTTAGAATAAGTGATCCGACCAAGCCTGTGGGATCGACTTTTGGGGATAATAGCTAGGATTGTCCTCTTGATTGGTTCTCGGTTGCCTAATACGACTCGGTCATCTATGCTCCTACACATAGGTCCAACCTAATGGGTTAATATTACTATATAATATACTCGTACTACAACATAAGTATATAATTTAAATCCAAGTATGCATAATATAATTCAAGTATACCTAATACACCAAACACATAATCGAACTAGGATTGTCTAATAGCAAAGAGATCGTATTCTTATCCTTATTCTCCTTCTAAACTTTGGGTCGTAGGCTATGCTGACTGTTCTGAGATTTAACTCAGAAAGTTCGTCATTGCCTAAGCTATTCATGAGGGCTTTGGCTTACCTCAACTTCTTAGGAACTCAGCTACTTATCTGCCTATATGGACTTCATATGTCATAACCAACTTAGCTAATAAGGATATTTAGCTACTGCTAATATTCTTGTCGATGTGACAAAACATGTACAAATGTTGCTATGATGAAACCAACTTGGATTTCGAGTTATGAACTAAGGACAATCAGAGCTAACCAACTGAAACTGGAACATGGTTATATAGCTTAGTTAAACCTAAAGTTAACATGCGTCGCTAATCCATGGCGTGAATAATCGAGCCTAGTTAAACTAGATAACCTGGCTCTGATACCACTAAATCCTGTCACACCCCGACGTAGCATAAATAAGGAAAGCATTTAATTTCCTTTATGGACCCGTAGGTCGTGACAGTTTGAATGATCAATTACGTTCCAAATGTCAAAAAATATAATAATATAATCAGACTAAGAGCAATCAAGGATTACAAAATTTTTCCCATCTAATAATTATTACAATACGAGGGTCACCTAAAGGCATATTCCGCTTTGAAATAAAATAATAATAGTATCGATTATAGTCATCCTTATTATAAGTCCAGTTCATAACATAAAGCATATAATAACAAATTCCTCTTCAGGTAGATGTTCTCAGTTCGCATAATCGTATGGTTCTACCGGATCATAACCTAAAAAGCCTAGACACGAATGTCCAGGGCACGTCAACGCCGTCAGCTTTACGAAGCTGGTGAGTATTAAGACATATACTTGAATGGAAGACATACTCACTTACTACTTTCCATTTCCCAGTTTCATTATTCAACAAATTAACTATATAGGAAAATGAATTCACAAAATAAAACATTAAGGATAGTATTATAATCTTCAATCCATAAATCATGTGACCGTGCATGGGGACAATGCAACCATTCTCATCTTACCGACTCTTTTCTCTCGACAACACATCAACCAACTCTCACACTCCAGTATCTTGAAATACTAAGGTGACCACACTTTGGTACAGGGGTACTAAGGAGTGTCATGGTTATATAGCTTAGTTAAACCTAAAGTTAACCTGCGTCGCTAATCTATGACGTGAATAATCGAGCCTAGTTAAACTAGATAACCTGGCTCTGATACCACTAAATCCTGTCACACCTCGACGTAGCATAAATAAGGAAAGCATTTAATTTCCTTTATGGACCCTTAGGTCGTGACAGTTTGAATGATCAATTACGTTCCAAATGTCAAAAAATATAATAATATAAATCAGACTAAGAGCAATCAAGGATTACAAAAATTTTCCCATCTAATAATTATTACAATACGAGGGTCACCTAAAGGCATATTCCGCTTTGAAATAAAATAATAATAGTATCGATTACAGTCATCCTTATTATAAGTCCAGTTCATAACATAAAGCATATAATAACAAATTCCTCTTCAGGTAGTTGTTCTCAGTTCGCATAATCGTACGATTCTACCAGATCATAACCTAAAAAGCCTAGACACGAATGTCCAGGGCGCGTCAACGCCGTCAGCTTTACGAAGCTGGTGAGTATTAAGACATATACTTGAATGTAAGACATACTCACTTACTACTTTCCATTTCCCAGTTTCATTATTCAACAGATTAACTATATAGGAAAATGAATTCACAAAATAAAACATTAAGGATAGTATTATAATCTTCAATCCATAAATCATGTGACCGTGCATGGGGACAATGCAACCATTCTCATCTTACCGATTCTTTTCTCTCGACAACACATCAACCAACTCTCACACTCTAGTATCTTGAAATACTAAGGTGACCACACTTTAGTACAGGGGTACCAAGGAGTGTCCAGTTTGTCTTACACATTAGTATAGGGTACTAGGGAGTGTCCAATGCCTCACACTTTAACCATACCACGTGCAACCATTCTCATCTTACCGACTCTTTTCTCTCGACAACACATCAACCAACTCTCTCACTCCAGTATCTTGAAACACTAAGATGACCACACTTTAGTACAGGAGTACCAAGGAGTGTCCAGTTTACCTTACACTTTAGTACGGGGTATTAGGGAGTGTCCAATGCCTCACACTTTATCCATACCACGTATGTTAGGGAGTGTCCAGTAGGCCATACTTTAGCACTACCACAGGTGCCAGGGAATGTACAAGTCAGTGCCACACGCTTTAGCGCTACCATGGGCACCAGGGAGTGTCCAATTTTGTCACCATCGCATTTCAAAGATACTCTAAGCCGTAATCTCAAAACCATCACACTTTAGTACACCAGTACCAGGGAGTGTCCAAAACTCAATCTCATCCAGTTACTCTTTTCATACTGACCATTTTCAACATGCATGTATGCTCGATTCCACGTGTATGTCATATGACTTGTATATAAAACATAAATTGCTGGAAAACAATAAGCAGCATACGTACAAAATAAACAAGTTCTTAAACAACCCTTTTATAATCAAAACTTAACAAAAGAGGTTCTGTTTTAATATAATTCTCAAACAGTACTTTAAAACTCATAAAACTTTATCCAAACAGTCTCTTAACAGAAAACAGACAAAAATCAAAAAAGGCCAGGTCGCTCGCGCGGGCCGCTCGTGTGATAAGCTAATTTTTGATTTTTTTTCTTATAAAATTTCTAACTATCAAACTCTACACAGGTCGCGCGGGGGGGCCACTCGTGCGACCCTCGCTCACGTGATCATGCGCGCGAGTTTTAAGGGTCTTTTTGACCCATTTTGAAATCCAAATCTTACCATGCCTTATAGTATATGATTCTCGTTGTTTTTCTGCAAGGATTGCGAATCTACAATCAATTTAACACGAATCAAAACGTAGCTCTTGGATTTTATGAAAAATCGAAAGGCGTCAAAACTTCGTTTTTAAGATACGTCACGATACGAGTGAATTAGGCTCTAATACGTTAAACATGGCACCTATGATATGAAGTCTTTCATATTTATCTATGAAAACAATTTTTGGTTAAGTTTGGAAAACCATGATTTTTCAAGCTAAGAACTTCAATGTAAAATCATCAATGGTAAATTTCAAAATTAAATAAACACAACAGTAATTGAATCATGAATTACATTCTAAGTGAGTCCTATATACTCACTGTGATACAAGGTTGAAGTATTAGTTAAGAAAGAATAAAAAATAAGAACTCCTCTTAGGCTTGGCTATGGGGGACTCAAGCTCTCTCTTTCTAAAATTATATGAAAAACTCTCTGCAACTCTCTATGATTTTGTGTTTGTAATGAGCAGTATGTGATTATGTGAGAGGGAGTGAATATATATAGAATCTCTTGAACTTGGTCCCCAAGTTCTTTCAAGAACACTTAACAAATGAATTTAATTTAACTTATTACATATATATTTATATGCTAATACTCTACAACCAATCTACAAGATACATACATACGTATATGTATCCATATCAGGTGTAGGGGTCAATTAATACAACTAGGGGCCAATTGTAGTTGTTTGGCAATGGAGCTTATGGACACAATATAACACACACAAGGTAGACGTTGCCAAACGAGGCACTAACAATTTGTCTAGGAATTTAATTGGGTGTTTGGGAAAATAGCTTATGGCACAAAGTTAACACTTATCACTTAAGCATTTCCAATCAAGCTCAAGCAACCATTGATTGAATTAAATGAAATTAAAACAAGTGTCACATTCTATTAGACGTAGATTCCCAAACTATGGGAGTCCAACGCGGTGCGATCAGTTTTTGAATATAAACTGGTACTTTCGCGGCACGGTGATCACCACAAAAATACATAAAATTATATTAATGTAAAACATAACTTTCTGGTTTCATAAAAATACAGTTTGAGTCAAAAGTAAATATTTTCACCGTTTTGAAAATATAGATTTTAAAATCCATCTCAGGTATTTATATCCTTATGAAGTCACAGTTATTAGAACATAACACAGACCCCCAGTTAAAGAATTTCTAATAAAATAAAGCAAGAAATACCAAATAAAATTATGAAAATCACATTAAATAAATAAATGAAAATACAGGTTGTTACATAAGGTAAGAGATTTAACCATTATCCAAGTACCTCTTGGATGCAACATTTGCCGAGGAGGTAGGAGAAGATCCTTTTACAACCCAAATCATGTTAATTTTCTTACGAAATGAACATTTGTAATTAACATGCCCCTTTTTCATGCAATAATGACAAGTTACATGGGGAAGGGTCTTATTTGAGATTGATTCCTTAATAAAGAAATTCTTGTGAGAATTTGATAATTTGAAGTATAAGTTGTGGACTTTACAAAGAAGCTTTTGTACTGCTTTTCCTTGTATGTGGGATTAAATCCCAAACCGGCTTTGTCAAAAACACATTTTTGCTCTAAAAGCATATTCAAACTTTGTTCACCTTGTGTGAATTTTGCCAAAGTTTTTGTCAAATCATCCACTTCCTTTCTCAATTCAACCTTTTCTTTTTCAATAAATTCACTTGAAAGTTGATTGGTTGAAACAAGCTTTTCTTTTCTCAAAATTTCATTTTGAAGTTTTAAATCATTCAATTGCTTACTCAATTCAAAATTTTCTTTTTCAATTTCATTTGAAGGTTGTGCTCTTGAAACATGTTTTTCATTTTCAATCTTCAAAAATTCATTTTGGGATTTCAAAATATTTAACTCATTTGAAAGTTTGGAAAAATTCTTTTTAAGATTTATATATTTAGATCCTAAATTCTCTAACTCCTCCTGTAACTCCTCAAAAGCACATTGAAGCTGATTATAGTTAGGAGATTCAACTATAGATGTAGGATTTGAGTTTACCAAATTTTCTTGTGCACCTTCTTGGTCACATGAGTCGTCATCGGATAAGTTATCGTCATCCCAAGTGGCCTCTTTTGCCATTTTCTAATTCTCATCATCTTCATTTGTAAATAGGCACACTATTTCCTCTTCACAAATTTGGTTAGTAGTAAAAGGAAGATTTTCTAAGCATGACCTAATTTCATTTGCATTAGAGCATGAACGAATTCTATAAAATATCATCCAAGGAATTACATAGAATTTTCATAGCTCTAAGATTCAATAGCAAGTTATTTTGGTCACTTTCATTCCATTCAATCTTTGGTTTAAGAGAAAACCATTTTTGAAAATGTTCCAAAGATTTATGTCAAGTGATATAAAATAAATTTCTAGTCTCCTCTTCCAATGATCATACTTATGATCACTCAACAATGGAGGAATGGAAATGCAATAACCTTCTTGAACTTTTGTTTCATTTTGAAATTCAATAAAATCATTTAAAGAGCAAGAAGTAGAGGTTACCCCATTGTCTATTACCATGAGGCAAAGGTTGACGATCTCATCTTTATTTGAGTCGTCGCCCGATGATTCACTCTCAGAGCTACTTTGAGTGGCCTTCATTGCCTTCTTTTTGAATTTTTCATCTTTAGGAGGCTTCTTTCCCAATTTTTTTTACTTAGAAACTTTGCGAAATTTTGGGTGATCAAAGCCATATCCTTATCCTCATCACTCTCATGATCTTTGCCCTTTTTCTTTGAGCTTGAGGACTTCAAGGCCATGTCTCCTCTTTTGATCTCCTTTTTCCTGTATTCTTCGACAAGGACGGTTAGCTCCATTTCATGGGTAATGAATGATCCCATAAGTTGTTCAATTGACAACTTTGTCAAATCCTTTGCTTCCCGGATAGCCGTGACCTTTGGTTTCCATTGCTTTGGTAAAGCCCTAAGAATTTTCTCAATAATTTTTTCATTAGCCTAAACTTACCAAGATTTTTTAAGCTATTGATGATAGTTGTAAACCGGGTCGACATATCATCAATAGACTCAAAAGGCAACATTTTAAACATTTCATAAGTTTAGCAAATTAATTTTTGAATTGGCTTGTTCCCTCATGAGTCACTTCAAGTTTATCCCAAATTTCTTTTCCGGATTCGCAAGATGAAATTCTATTGTATTCATTTGGGTCTAAACCGCAATATAATAAATTCATTGCCATAGCATTCATTTTAATGAGTTTCTTATCAGCATCATTATACACATCTACCATTTTTAGAATAGATATACCATTTACAATTTTTATAGGAAGATGAGGCCCTTTGACCACTATTTTCCATAAATCAAAATCTTGATAAATTATATAGATTCTTATTCTATTTTTTCAATAAGCATAATTTAATCCATTAAAACAAGGTGGTCTATGTGCCGATTGACCCTCACTATAAGAGATGCGAAAAGTGTTGGTTTCCATTTGGATCTTAACTAAAATTTTCAAATACTTTTGACAATAGAAGAGCCAAGGCTCTGATACCAATTGTTGGCCTGAAATGGAAACCTTAGAGGGGGGGTGAATAAGGTTTTAGCGGAAACTAAACCTTTTTAAAACTTAATTGCAAATTAAACACAATCACAAGCAATAATGTAAAGAGATAAGGGAAGAGACACTTGTAAATCGAGTTTTCAAGTAGTTCGGCAATCCGCACACTGCGGCCTACATCAACCCCTCAAGAACATCTCTTGAGGATTCTTTTAATCCAACCTACTTCAAGGGTGTAGATCAGACTATTACAAGAGTCTTCAACTCTTCCAAAGAAGAACACCTCTTCTTTGAATACAAGAGTTACTAACACTCACTCTTTACAAATAATGATTTGGGTACAAATTGAGTTCTCTCTCTCTCTAGAGTGGATAATAAAATTACAAGCTCACTACAATTTGCTCTCTCAAAGATATACAAATGAAAGACTAGAACAAATTGATTAACTCACACAACTAGGGCTCAAATGAAAATGATTAAGGATCAACAAGTTGTGTGATTGAAATAGATGTTTTCCAATGGATTGGTCAACCTTAAATGATTTGAGAAAACATGTATTTATAGGCCAAGAAACACTATAGCCCTTAATGGCAAAATGATAAATATTTGGCCTTGAAAGAAAACTAGCCGTTATGCAAAGACTGCACAATCCAGTCGACTGAAGTCGTGACCCAGTCGACTGAAGCCTTTTTCAATCGACTTAAAATAGACCTGGTTGACTGAAGGCATCGTGGCAGAACCTGTGTTTTTCTTCCAAAAACCAGTCAACTGAGAGATGGGTCCGGTCAACTGAAAATTGAAAGGCCCAGTCGACTGGGAAAAAGTCCAATCAACTGTTTTTCTTCTGAAAAATAGCTTTCTTGTTTTTGAGATTTATCTAAGTTTTAAACCTTGCCTTTATGAGTGATAGTCAAAATGCTTTACAAAAAAAATCTACACTCAAACAAAAGATAAAAGATCTTCAAGCCTTCAAGCTTGATCCTTGTCAAGCTCCATCACTCTTGGGCTTCACCATATGCTACCTCATGAACTCAAACAAAGTTAGAACATTTAAATGCATGACTCATGAGATTAACATAATGAAAATGACCTTGATAATAGTTTAGAATAGAATAATTACAAACATGCTATTATCAATAGATTTATCATCATGAAAACAAATATAAATAATGCCTTAAAGAAATTTAAGGCTAACAAATCTGTCTATGGATAATTTAAGGGGTGCACAAGTGATTCACGAAGTTGATGAGATTAAGAAGTATTTGGATTGTTGTTATGTATCGGCTTTAGAAGCCTCATTGCGCATTTTTGAGTTAGCCATTCAATTCCGAACGCCAAGTGTTGAAAGACTATCTTTTCATCTCCCCGATGAACATGGTGTTGTATTCAATGATGCTAATGAATTAGATGACGTGTTTGATCAAGAAAATATTGAGAGCACAATGTTTACCTAGTGGATGCATACCAATAAGCACAATGCAACAGGAAAATAGCTTACATATACTAAATTTCCATCTAGCTTGGTTTGGAATCAGGATAAAAAGAAATGGTTCGTGCGTAAGAAAGGAATATCGATAGGAATAATTTTCTATGCACATCCATCTTCTAGTGAAAGGTTTTATCTCCGAATGCTTTTAAATATTGTTAGAGGGCCTGAAAATCATGATGACATCAAAACTGTAAATTCTATAATCTATCCTACGTATAAGGATGCATGTTATGTGTTTGGATTGTTGGATGGTAATGATGAGTGGTATGAGGTTATCTTTGAGGCAGCAAATTGGCAAATAGGTCACTAATTACGTCAGTTATTTGTCACTCTATGTAGTAACCCATAAATTGTTGCTTTTATTTATTATACATGATAGTACATAATATTTGTTGGGGGTGGGACCTACCCTATCAATCCTAACCGGATTTGTTGAATTTTTTCTTATTAAACTTCTTTCCGTTGGCTTGTCGTTGATATTGTTCTCATTAGAAGTTCCTTTTGAGTATTGTACAGAGTTCGCTCAATCGGACTCTTTGTGCGTAATCCAACTCCTGTAGAGTGAACTCTCTGCCCAGAGTTCGCTCAATCGAACTTTTCTCTGCTTAATCCAACTTCTGTAAAATGAATTCTCTGCCCAGAGTTCGCTCAATCAAACTTTGTTCTGCTTAATCCAACTTCTATGGAATGAATTCTCTGCCCAGAGTTCGCCCAATCAAACTTCCTTTGCTTGGTCCAACTCTCATCAGAATGCATAGATTAAAAGCATAAGTCCCTATGCGATATCAATGTTTAAATAAGTACTCCTCCATGTATTTTAAGACCTTGTTTTCAAAATAATTATTTTCCTAAAATTTTCCGTGGAGTAAATTCATGTAAGTATATTTAAGAGAGTTTAATTTGACCAAACTGGGTTCATTTAGAGTGATAGTTGGATACATATTTGTGTGTATATGAGTGATTTGTGTGCATTTATACATATACATACCCTAGAGAAATGAGTAGGGGGTGGGACCCAACCCATCACCCAACACCACCACCCCCCTTTTTATCCCTCACGTCTCTCTCTCTCTCTCATTCTCCTTCTCTTTTCTTTTTCTTTTCTTTTTCTCCTTCTCTGCAGAGAGCCCAAGCTCTCTTGAGCTCCATGGGTTTTCTCTCACATCTTCTCCATTTTGAGAGCCTTAGAGGTATTTCCTCTTAAAGTAACCAACATGAAAGTTGTAGAGCACATCAATGGCTACGCGTGAGTGCCTTCAAAATTACGATCAAGGACCGTTGGCTTTTCGTGGTGATCACCCAACCCATTTCGGCTAGGGAAGCTTATGGATCTCAGTGAGGGCTCTCTAATGGCGTGCTTGGAATTTTATTTGGAGGTATTTTGGTTGGTGTGATTTCCTCAAATCCACTAAGGTGGGGTTTACTTCCTTTCTAGTACCCTTAACCTTGATTATTGCCTAAATTTGGGGTGTATAGAAATATTCTTAAACCATGAAAATAATATCCTTGTTAGATTTACTTAATATTTGTGATTAACTAGATGAAATTTATGTATTTGTGTTAGGATAATAATCATGAACGCCATGAGTGGTCATTGGGTGGTATCATCAATTTGTGATTTTAGATTGTAATTTAATTTGTCCTTGTAATTGATGCTAAATTAGGTGATAAATTGGTTGATTTGTGTGTATGAGTTTTATGCAGTATTTTCCTACATAGGGTTGTTTTCTAGTGTAATTTAAATGTTAATTTTGATTACATGATTTGGTACTTAGATGGTGATTTGAGCTACTTGGGTATAGATTTGATATCCATAAATATATGGATGCTTAGATATATATATGGTTGGGCAACCTTGAGCCATAATTTTGTGGTTATAATTACTATAACTATATAAAGTTGGACTAGAGTGGACTAGAGCCCTTAGTTGATGTATAAGGATTATATGTAAAGCATGCAAATCTATTGAGGTAAATATTACTAACTTCGTGATAAGGTTAGTGTAATGATATTATCAAAGGTGAATCGATACAAGGTGTAGTCTAGGGACTCAATGTTGGCTAAGGGTATGTGTGATTATCGTCTTTGGTCCGAGTTCTTGAATTAACAAGTACTTTTAATTTTTTTTATTACTATGTGTTTGTATGTCTTGGAGCAGGATCCTAGATTGGTAGTAGTGGGCATTTGTAGAATATATATATAGAAATCTATATATATGTATTAGCTCACCCCTCACACAATTTTTGCAGGATGTACCAATGGAATGCGACGTTTAAGGAGCTTGAGCTTGAGGTTGACTGCATCAAATTTTGAATTCATGTATATTCTCTGTTTTAGTAAATTGAACTGTGTAATTCCATTTCAGAAATTGATAAATTTTGTATTATGGGTTTCCTTGTAAAAGAGAAATTTGTAAATTGTAATGGACTTAAAATCCTATTATTTTGGAACCATGTTATATTGAGGCATCTTTAGTCCATTTGTTTTTGTGTAAATGTGCTTGGTTTGGCTAGACTTCTCGTACGATGTTTATGTCGAGTTTTGATATTAGTTCCAGATTTGTTCCAACACTTAGAATGTGTTGAACTTGTGAAATCAGGAATGGAAACTTGGTATGCTGGTCAGGGTACACTCGACCGGTCGAAGGGGGGCCCTACTAGTGAATAATAAATTTTCAAGTATGGGTTGTTTATGTCTACTAAAAATCAAATTGGATCTTCAGAGTTCCTTTTTGTGAGAAATCTCCAAATATGTTAGTTTTTACATGAAGTTCTAATGAGATTTTAAATGCTTTGTTTTCAAAATGGGTTAGTACTTAAAACACATGTAATCCAAAACATTTTGAAATTTAAATAGTGCCGGTTGACCCTCATTGACCCTTTTGGACCACATGGGTTCAACATTTGAATTGTTGACTGTGTTCGGAATCCACATAGGATTTCTTGTCGCTTTCGCCTCGTTTGACTTGGTCCACATGAGACTTTTACTTTGTATTTAGCTCTTTGACCTTGCCCTCGTCTCTTTAGTAGTTTGGGCATTACACTATATTACTTTTTTGTGAGGTAATAGAACCATTAAGGTTATGGGAGAGGAACTGGGAATTACTCTCAGATGATATTTTATATCGTCAACATCATTTATTGAACTCCCAATCATTGGTTCTAACTTCATCCCAGACAAAGAACTATGCATTATATGAGATAGAGAAACTTTTAAATGGAAATGGCAGATCATTGAAAGAATTTCCTACTATTCCATTTCATGACTTGGCTTTACTAAATGATGTAGATAATAGATTGATTTCAGAAGAGTTGAGTTATGATAGAGTATTTCTATGTCAAGAGCACTCAAAATTGCATAGTGGCCTTAATGTCTAGCAGCAACATGTTTACAATGGTATTCACGGGTAGTTGATAGAGAATCTGGTGGGTTTTTCTTTGTGTACGACAATGGATGAACTGGAAAAAGATACTTATGGACAACACTAATCGCATGAATACGTTGTGAAGGAAAGATCATGTTGTCTGTAGCATCCTCTGGTATAGCAGCACTTTTATTGCCCGGAGGAAGAACTGCAAACTCTAGGTTCAAAATCCCAATAAACATAGATGATGATTCATGTTGTGCTATCAACCAAGGCTCTCCCTTAGCTGAGTTAATATGTAAGACATTATTGATAATCTGGGATGTAGCACCAATGGCGCACAGAAATGTGTTTGAGGCCGTGGATCGTACCTTTAGAGATATCATGCGTTTTACCGATCCAAGATCTCAAGATAAAATATTCGGGGGAAAAAAAGGTGTTTGGGGGGGGGTGATTTTAGATAAATACTTCCAGTAGTACCTAGAGGGAGGGAGAGAGGGAAGATATTGTTTCTGTATTAATAAATAAATCCGCATCCATTTGGGAGCATTGCCAAAATTGTGTTTTAACCATTAATATGAGATTGAGAAACACTTCACTAGACCCCACTGCTATGGAGGCAATGAGGGATTTTAGTGAAGGGGTATTAAATCTTGGAGATGGAAAGTTACCAGTGTTTGCAATCGATGACGATGATGAACCTACTTGGATTAAGATCCCGGAAGATCTTTTGATTCCTACCAGTACTAATTCCATTAGCCAAATTGTGTCTAGCACCTATCCTGATTTGCTCACCAACTATAATGATCCCCACTATGTTCAAGACAGTGCTATTTTAGCACCGAAAAATGAAATTGTGGATGAAGTCAATTCTTACATTCTTTCATCCCTTCCAGGTGAAACAAAGAAGTTCTTAAGCTCTGATAGGATTTGTTCGAGTTCAAATGATGTTAATGAGCAATCCATTTTATATCCAACTGAGTTTTTGAATACCCTAAAATTTTTTGGGATACCTAATCATGACCTTGAACTAAAGGTTGGAGTACCTATTATCTTTTGAGAAATTTAAATCAAAGTATTGGCCTTTGTAATGGAACAAGATTGATTATTACACAATTGGCAAATAGAGTAATTGAAGCTGAGGTCCTAACTAGCACTAATGTTGGAACAAGATTATTTATTCACAGAATTGAGATGTCTCCCTCTGAATCAAAATGGCCTTTTATTTTCACTAGAAGACAATTCCCCATTAAAGTTTGCTTTGCAATGACTATAAATAAAAGTCAAGGCCAAACATTTGATCATGTTGAGGTTTATTTGCCAAAGCCTGTGTTCAGTCATGGGCAATTACATGTCGCTGTATCGAGGGTGACTTTACGGGATGGATTAAAATTTTTGATACAGAATAATAACAATTGTGATGGCTGTTTTACAAAAAATGTTGTCTACAAGGAAATTTTTGACAACTTACCTACAGGTACATATTTATATTTATCAATTGTCAATGGATACTTAGGGTGTGTTTGATATCCCAATTAAGTAGTGAAATTAAAATTTTTAGCACTTATTTTGTTTTACTGCGTTTTATAAAGTACCACTTAATTGAAAAACTAGCCAAAATCTATTTTAAGTATAAAAAAAAAAAGTTCTACTGAAAGCAATCAATGAATGGAGTCAATTTCAATACTTAAAACACTATTTTATATATTGCAAATTAAATCACTTGAAATTTTAGTGCTTAAAATCCAACACTTAATTTTCATTTTATCAAACGGACCCTTATGGTTAATTATTTTTATCATTAGTTATTTACAATTTACATGACTTTTGATTCATTTTATTTTCTAGATTTCCACTGATAAACATGACCACCAGACACAATTTTTTTGGAGCAAATTTCTCCAATAAGGGATCAGTGGGAAATTAACGTCAGAATCATACGTATTTGGGATGCGGTTAATGCGAAGAACAACAATGAACTAATTGGTTTGGAGATGATTCTGTTGAATGAACATGTAAAGTATTTCTCTGTGATGTTATACATTTTTGGTTCATTATATATATATATATATATGTATGTGTGTGTGTGTGTGTGTTCGCGCGCGCGCGTGCACTTGTGTGTTATTAACTTTATATCTATAAAAATGTATTTTTCTTAACTTGATTTTTTCACAGGATACTCACATTCATGCCTCCATTCGTAAGAATCAAGTACCAAAATATAGATCAGGTTTCTGTGAAGGTTGAATTGATTTTATAGAAAATTTCAAAGTTAGTCCAAATAAGCCATTTTCAGACCACTTCACCATGATTATATGATTAACTTCACGGTGGAAACTACTGTGAAGAACATTATCGAAGAAGATGATAAGTTCAAAATCAATAAGTTTGAGTTTGTGGAATTCAGTGATATTCACTCCCATTATCAAGTGGATACATATTTGACAGGTATTTTCAATTTCACTAGGTTTGAATTAGATAATTTGTATTAGTTTCAAATTTGGTGTTTTATATGGACTTTGAGAAATTTTTTTGCATAGTATTAATTTCATTTTGTGTTCTTTAGATGTTATTGGACAGTTAACTAAGAAGAGCTCGATTCATGAAATACGTGTACGATAAAGATGGTAAAGAAAAGAGAGATTGAGTTAACAGATAAGTAGTTAGTTTCTTCACTATTATGGAATATTGTGTTTAATACTTTATATTATTGTGTCTTATTTACTCTTTTTTTTTTCCTTCTATCTTTTTGCATATGTTCAATAGCCTAAACTTTTTTGTTGTTATTGTTAACTATTTTACTGATTTTCTATGTCACAGTTGCAATTCTATAGAAGTGACACTTTGGGGTAAGGCGGCTTATGATACTAATGACAATATTCCTTTAACAAATTCTTTTCCATTTATATTGGTTGTTACGTCTACAACGGTTAAGAAGTTTAATGGTATGTTCACTTTAACACGAAATATTTTTCATTATATTAAGAACGTGTGATGTATAGAAAAATCAAAAGTATATTCACATACATACTTTTCTTATGTATTTATTGTTGTATTAAGTTTAATGTGTTAGCCTAATTTATTCATACGTACGCTCTCATAATAATAGGTGCTTTCCATTTATCATCAACAAATGCAACGAAAGTTTATGTCAACCCAGAAATTCCAGAAGTTGTTGAATACATCGAGAGGTATACATATCACCTAAACTCACGATGCATTTTAGTTGGTTCTGTTGTTTTCTTATCAACTTATATTCTATATGATATACTCACATTTTACTTGCATGAATTAAGTAATGCAACTTGAAGTACCCAAATCGAGGAAATTGCAACACCATCAAAGCGTAAATTCTATTGAGGAGTCTATGTTCAAGAATAGAAAGAGATTGGCTGATATAATCGACATAATGAGAAACAGTGATTGTCAGGTAACAAACTAACATTGGTGCTTATGACTTTATCAACTTTGTGTTGTACGTATCAACTTTGTAATGAAAACTTAGCTTACAAATTATTTGATGTTCAAATTTTTTCAAATAGGAAAAGGCATCCACTTGCATAGCAAGTGTTTAGAAAGTTGACACATATAATGGATGATACTACATGTCATGTCAATACTGTCGAAAGAAGGTCGCAGAAAATGATTCCACCTTTTGGTGCAATATTTGTAAACGTGAAGTTAAGTATCCACTCCCTAGGTAAGTATGTCGTACTTAGCAATTATTTTATAATATAGAACAGTTTGTACTAACTAATAATTAAGTAGATATAAGTTGGTTATTGAGGTAGAAGACTGCACAGGGTAGGCTACAATGGTTGTTTTTTATAAGGAAGTTGAAGATATTTTACAATATCCAGTTACATATCTCATCCAAATTTCTGAGAAGGTAACTAACTCTAAAGAAATTATAAAACACAAATGCTATTGTTTGACTTTCTTAGTTCATTTCAAACAACCATATTCTCTATGTAAAATGATTACAGGCAAATGAAGATTGCCCAATTATGGTACCTTGTGCATTGGAGAAAATTAGGGGGAGGATGTTCATCTTCCAAATTAAGCTAAATGATTTTAACATATTAAAAGGAAGTCAAAACTTCACTGTTCAGAAGGTGTACAATTGTAATTTTTGCCTCGAGAGTAATCATCTCCTTCAAAGCATTCGAGAGGTTCTACGTTATTTTTGATTTAGTATTATTCTTCTTCATTTTTTTCGCTAATTCTATGCGTGCATTATATGATATCTCTAAGTTAACGTCACATTTAGGTGGTGGAAAAATCAACAATGTCACCAAAAGAGTTACAGATTGACTTAATTGAAGAGTTCACTGTAAATCTCGGAACACCATCAAGAAGAGCACGTGAAAAAAACAAAATGAATACAATTGAAGACAATATCACTCAAGATGAGCTTTTCGTTGAGGAATCAACAGGAAAAAGAATTTGCACAAGATAGTAAGATCTGATATGCCCAAAATTGGCTCTATCCTAGAACCGAGCGATTCCACTCAGTAGGCGACCCCTATCTCAACCAAATCATGCACAGTTCCTCGGATAAGCATCAGCCCGAGCGATTTGGTCTACCTGAGGCATCCCGAGCGGTTCATCCATGACCCGGCCAACAGGTCGGAAAAATCGCGCAAGCACAGTCCGTACAGGCACAATCAAGCCAGGCTCGTGAGACACGCTCCAGAATATTACAGGCTGTTTCCTAATCAAGTTAGAAGACTAATGGAAAGAGCACATCGTTTCCTAATCCATAGAAAGCCCCCACAATTAATGCCAATCAATCTTAATTGGATTGTCTTTCCTTATCCTTGTATGAGTAGGTCTCTTGCATCTATAAAAGAGACCCCCTCACCCCCATAGAAAGGGATGAACTTTTCAGTCTATACAGCACCTCTATAGCAGTCATCAACTCGCCCGGCCGTCCTACAGTAGCTCCATACTATTATTGGTTCACCACAGGTCCCCGACTTTTTACAGTATAGTGAACGTGCTCAGACACACACGTGGACATAGGTTCCTTCATTAACAGGGCCGAATCACATACAAAAAACCGGTCTCTCACTCTCTCTCTCTCCTTAATCTACTTTAATTTACTTTAACCAAATTTTGACATCATCAAGATCTATTTCATATACATTAATTTTAGCTTTACTTCATTCTACTGTAATGTAGTTTTTTTTTTTATCGCATTGTACTATCATATAGTAACTATGTCTATTTATGTGTGTTGGATGATTTTGTATTCACTCAAGAAGATCATCAGGAACACATAATAGATGGAATAATTTAAGTTTTCTGCTTTGACTGGGTGCTATATAATTATGTTTATGGATTAGAACAATGAACTTTAATGTTTTTAGTAGTTTGAATAAGTTGAAGTTCGCGAAATTTGCATCCAACTGTTTGTGGAGAACTTGATCGAAATAAAGAATGTTTGGTTGTCTTTTGTTAACATTTAAGTTTCATGAAATATGGATTGACTCATTTCATTCTCTTAATACCATATTGTATCAATTAGACCAATATGTACAAACAAGTTATTCGAATGTTTGGAAATTTTTAACCCCTTCATCGATCATCTTTGGGATTTATTTTTACTCCTAAACTAAGAGCTAAATATGTAATCCATAGTAAATGCCTCTACTGATTAAAATCAATACAGAATTCTATAAAGTAGAATTCTATTTATTAATTTGCAAAAATTTTCTTCTCCATACTGTTTGTATTTTATCCGCACAAGTATCACTTTAACCTTCACTGTGTTATCGTTTCTTGAATATCCCTTACAATTGCACGATCTCATATCTAATCGAATATTTAATATATATATATATATATATTCTAGACTAATTTTTAAAATTCTATTAATAAGTTCTAATCCATTTAATATTAGAAAGCCTTAACTTATCCACATGTCAATTTTTTTTTTTTTTTTTTTTGTGAATTTGTACTTATACTCACAAATAATTTTTTAAAATTTTATACAATCCAAATTGTAAAAGCAATTCACAGAATTTTAGTAACAAAAATTAGGCGAAATCATAATACTTATAATTAGAGAAAGTATTATATACATTCTAAACACCTACCATGATTTTTTGCCAAACTATTATAGTATATATGCCTAATCACAAAATATCTACACAAAATATATATATATATATATATGCCTAATCACAAAATATCTACACAAAAAAAAAAAAACAAACAAATACATTTATATATATAATTAATTAACATAAAGAGTTAGAAATAGACCAAAATAATATTTCTGCTACCATCCAACTATAGCAATATAAACTATAATTTCACCTCAAGTTCACAATTCATAGTCTAAAATTGTTCATCCATTCTATTGGGCAATCAATCAACTTCACTGTTGGTATACATAACAACATTGTTCTACAACCCTACGACACCATTGTTTTGCATTTGTTTAAGGGTTAATTACACTTTACCCCCTTGTGGTTTGGCCTAATGCCACTTTAACCCCCCACCCCCCCGTGGTTTAAAATTGACCACTTAACCCCCATGTGCTTTCGGGTAAAGTGTCACCGCTAAAATTAGTGACCACTTTACCCCCCTGTGGTTTGGTCTGATGACACTACCCCCCCTATGGTTTGGCCCGATGACACTTTTAACCCCCATGTGCTTTCGGAGTAAAGTGTCAAGTTAACACTTTTTTTAGCGGTGACACTTTACCCGAAAGCACAGGGGGGTTTAGTGGTCAATTTTAAACCACAGGGGGGTAAAGTGGCATCGGGCCAAACCACAGGGGGTAAAGTGTATTTAACCATTTTTTTAATCAACCGGAATGCATGTTTGGTCTTCATGCTCTGATATCTATTGAATAACTCTTTATTTGTTGTGACACACTTTCCTCCATTGCATAACTATTGATTTGGGGTGTTGTTAACAATAACTTTTTCATCCATATGATATATTTTTAACTTTCTGACTATTAGTCTTATTGTTGTCTGTTTTGCAGCCTCTCAATTAACAAAAAGTCAAGACTTGGAATAGAGATACGAGTTGATTTCCTTCTGCAGGTTCTCTTAATCAACATGTTTTCTTAATGTGTTTTCATTCTTATTCAATTGGTTATTATTTATTATATTGTCATTCGAGGATAATACAGGCAAGTTAAAATATAGATACAAAAATAACAAATCTACAACTGTGTGTCATTGCTAATAATTGGGGTGCATCTGTAAAAATGAACGGGACCATACTGAGAAAGTTAATTCTGAAGGAATGGATGAAAAAACGTGATGAACAGTAAGTTATAAGAAGATTTTGTTTTTTGTATTTTTTTTAATCTTTTTAGTTTTTTTTTTTGTATTTTTTTTATTAAATTTATAACAAAATATTAATCTTAATTTATGACCTATTTTTCAATTGTAGTAGGCGGATACAGAAGTATTTGCAAAACGATTTTAAAAACTTAAGCACTTCCAGAATGAAAAGAATGTACTTTTGTGTGCAGTCTACACGGTCAGTAAGGATTAACTATGTCTACAATTCGAAATTTTTTTTAACGATATTATTTTGTCTGATTGAATTTATAATGATCGTATAAGTAAGAAAAAAATACATATGGTATGATTTCTTTAGTGAAAACCATGGACACATATATTTATACACACAAATGTATATATATACATATATGTGTAAGTACATGTTTATTTTATATTTTAACTATTATGTCAATAAATTAAACTATTGTGGTTGATAGTTTTACAGGCACTGTAATCGAAAATTCGTTAAAATATTTAATTCACGAATTCAGGTAAGGCTAATTTGTTTTTAATAATGCCTGAATAAGCAACATTAATACATAATTATATATTGATATGTTTACATGAATCTACAAATAATTGGGATCGGAGAGTTGTAATAAATGAACTACGTGAATTCAAGGTGAATTAAAAAGATATCTAAATTAAATTACACTTTCTTAAATATATGTAATTTCCTTTCTATGTTTCTAAATGTAAGTTTTGTTCCAATTGCAGGAAAAAAGAAGAATTGACAGACTATGGCTTATAACAAACATCTGCAACTAGATTTTTTTTATGTTCCTCTCAATTAGTTTTATTTGGTTCTACTTACCAGTAAATTTATATTATACTTTTTTGTACTCCATATAATTATCATTTAACCCTTGAATTTCTGTTTATAAATACCCCGAGCAATGGCACGGGCTCATAACTAGTGTTATCATTGAAAATGAAATTTTAACAAAAAACAAAACTTGAATATAAACTTTAATTAGCAATTTGCATCTCAAAAAGCAAAATTCCTTTTTTTTTAATAATTAAAATTTAATTGAAAATATATATATAATTAATAATGAAAAAATATAATAAAGGCCTTATTTAGTTATTCTCCTAAGGTCCCAAAATGTATTGACTGCCCCTAACAACTAGCTACTAACTTGTTCAATATTCATCTTTATTTCTAGTTTATTTCTCTACTATCTGATGGTGCCAAAATCTGGGTAAGAATAATTTAGAGAGAGAGAGATGGACACAATGAATTTTGTATGTGGTTCGGCCCCGTTAATGAGGTGACCTACGTCCACGGGTGCGTCGGTGCGCTTTCACTAACAGTTCACCGGCGGCTGCTGGTGAGCCAACAGAGTGGGCGGCACTACCAGAAACTGACCGGGTATATGCGTAATAGTGAGTTGTTTGTATGCTATTCCTTAGAGTTTGAATGCGATCCCTTTCAATGGGGGTGGGTGGCCTCTTTTATAGGTGCAAGAGACCACCCGTACAAGGTAAGTTTGCAGACTAGGAAGCTTAATCTGACTACAACCGATTTACATGAATTTAGGAGAGTTTCCTAAGTGGTTTAGAAAACTACTTGCTCCTTCCATTTTATCTTCTAGTTGGGATAGGAAACTGTCTGGAAGCTTGTCGGGCAAGTAACCACGAACTCCGGAGGTGCGCCCATATAGGGCATGTCTGGAGTGTACGTTTGGACTTTTGTCGAACCGGGCGATTTTGTGAAACTACCCGGGGTGGTTGAGTAGTCAGCCCAGATCCAAGGTGACTTGGTTGTTCTTTGCTGAGGTGGCAAGGCTTGACTTTAACCAGATATTTTTGTACATATCAGCTGCCCCCTATTTTCGAAACTGATGTGATGCTCTATCAAATAGGGTTTGAAAATTAAGACTGCTTCTAAAAAACCGTCCGGAGAAGGGACCGGGGTCCTTCCCGGGGTGTGACCGGTCGTGCTGGTTAACCGGGATTTGGACTGAACGGTGACTGTGTGGGTCGGGATTGACTTCTGCCATGTGTCGAATGGTCACTGGCCTGGTCAGGGTTCAACGAGGTCAGTTTAGGAGTAACTGAACAATCACGTGAGAACCAGGTCGTCACGTCCTACATTTAATGTGTGCGCCTTTTGAGGCGACGCTTCACGTGCCCTAGGTGACAGCTGTCATTCAGTCCTGGCGGGAAATCTTCGTGGCCGTTGGATCTGGTTTAATCTAGACCGTCCGCGCTGTGTATATAAGAAACACTTGTTCATTTCAGCCATTCCTGCTGCCAAGAGATAGAGATCCCAAGCGGTTTGAGAGCAAAAAGTCCCCGGTCACGCTTTCCGAGCCCTTTTTCCTGCGTTGATTTGTGTAAGTCTCTAACTTCTGAGTTTTAATTCACTGCTCTTCCCTTTATCCTCTTTTCCTTTTCTTTTTTGAGTGAAGCTTTAGAGGACGGATCCATTGGGTTTCGAACGAGAGTGGGATTTTTTCTTCTTAAGGTTATGCTCTTTCTTTAGATCAAGTGGCACGTTAGGTAGGTTGAACCGAGCGGGCTGTCTCGAGGTAGTTTTATCTGAGTATCACCTTACTTTAAGGACCTTGTACTCTTTACCCTTTAGATTGATAACCTTACCCCCTTTGTACCTCAAACTCGGAGTTCCTGACCCATACCTAGGTCGTCATTTGCTTCCTCGCCCAGTCACCGAGACCCTAAGGATGTGTCACTCCGGTTTTGACTCGTCTTCCTGGTCGGAGGATGAGCGGTCCGGGTCAGGGACGCCGGACACCATAGTGAGGGCAGAATCCCAATCCGTCTATCTAACGATGAGTCAGACCAGGAGGCCCTCGTTGCTTCCATTTTCTGGGGTTCGGGTGATAAGACACCAGGGCAACCCGACCCCGAGGTAGCCTTTCCCAGTGAGTTCATCCCCTCCACCCTGCTGTGGTCACGCGGAATTCGTCGTCCACTCCCATTTCTGTTTCCGGGGTTTCGGAATTGATTTTCCTTTGTTTGAAATTGATTTGAAAGAAAACATGAGGTTTATTGAAAACAGATACAGAGTCGCCACTTGGTCTTTAAGGAACCAAGAAACCTAATTTTGACTTACCCAAACGGATAAAGGGCACCGGCCCTTCACAACCAAAGAACTTGGCTCGGGGTTTTGGTACGAGAGAGGAAGGAACTTTTATCGCGACTAAAATACCCTCAACTCGTCCCGTCTCTCGACGGGCCTCAATTAGCATCCAAATAATCATCTTATACTATGTTTGGTTCGACAGTTAATACTATGATAGGTATATTACATCACATAAGAATCTTGAAAATGGAAGATCTAAAGATAAGATATCATTCATAAGATCTAAGCCAAGTATCACACAATGCGAAAGTGAAAGATCACACAAAGAACCTAGGAAAAATTGTCTAATCACATATTATGTAATCAAGTTTTCCTAATCTAAAAGGGGGGACATGAATTGTTCTTGAAACAAATAATTGAATAAATAAAAAAATGCTTAGCAAGCTAGAATGATGCATGTTAATCTTTGAGAAAAGAAGATTTCTCAATCCCCGGGACGGATGAGAAAGGAAGATTAGATCGAGGGGGAGCATGAACGTGTGATCTAGTTCATTCCTTATAATGTTCTTAGATTAGGGGTCACAAAAGCCCCAAATCTTGCATGGATGCAATGTATGATCCTAGAATGTGCAAAGGTTGTAGTGTATTTGTGTACATGGACTTTCTAAAGTGACTTAGAAGTCTAAAATATGAATGAATGCATGGAGAAAATCATCATGAGATATGTACAAATGTAGTATGGACCACTTCTTAGGATATGAACTAATTTAAAGTGCATATAAGCATCAAATCAAAGGATGGAAGTAAGAGTATACTTACTGTGAATAGTGGACAGAACAGTGGCTTGATTTTGTGGAAATTGAAAAGTGGGGATAGAAATGTTTTAAATGCATGGATTTTTATGTAGATCATACTTATTGTGTCTACAACACATATCAAAAATCCAATCTTCAATAACTATTACAGATTGAGAGAAATCATATAAACAATTGAGGTCACTCAGAAACAGAGTCCGTACTATCGAATGAAATGTCAAAATATCATAGAAAATGAAAAAAAACCATTTAGAGGCCCATATTATACCGAAGGTTCCCTAAGACACTGAAGTTAAAGGGAAAAATGAGTTAGAACTACTCCTTTTGGAAAAGTTTTCTGTAAAACAATTTGAAAGTCAACCAAACTGCTGTGACAGCAAAAACATAATATCTGGAGAGAATGTTTGGGTCCAAATGGACCCCTTTCAAGTGTTTCCAAGTCAAACCAAAAATTGTGGGTGTTCTCCAATGATTTAGGAAAACTTTCCAAGTGGTCTTACATTCATATATTGAGCATTGAGTCCTAGAGAAATCTTTGAACTCAGATTGTTCACTGTTTTGAAGTTTTGAGAAAATAAGGTTTATTTCTTGGAATCCAAATATTGGGGGTTTTAGAGGGGTTTTGAAATAGAGGTTTTGAGAGTGCATTTTCAGCATTTAAATGAAGGATGTGACCACTTGAAATATCAACATTGAAGAGCATTGTTTCCATTTGGGCATAACTTCAAGAATACTTTGGAAGTATTGAAGTTGGAATCATCATCTATCAAACATGTTTCTGAGGTCAAGAGCTACTATCCGTAAGGATTCACTCACCTCAAACTTCATGTCATCACTTAGATGATGATGAACTCATAAGTAATCAAAGAAAAATCAAGAAGAAATGGGGGAAGAAGATGTCACGCCCCGACGTAGCATAATTCAGGAAAGCATTTAATTTCCTTTATGGACTCGTAGGTCGTGACAAGTGAGTATGACCAATTGTCCCTGCAACAAATAACTTAACAACATTTCTAAAAGAAAGGATACTAATAAACATAAGCTCCGAAATTTAAAACTTACTAAACTATTACATAGGTCAATGTCTTAGGCACAAAACGCCCTTATTCAAAAGCTATTCTCCAGTCTATTACAACTTCAGAAAATGAAAGACATAGGAAATAATAAGCAGCCTCCTGGACAGTTCCCTGCCTCTAACTAGCGTAGTCGAAGTACCCTGGCTGCTCCTGCCCCTGAAAATCTGGACATACAGTCCAGGACGCATCAACGCCGTCAGCTTATGAAAGCTGGTGAGTAAAATAAACAAGTGCTCGCAATGTATATATAAGTAAATAAACAACGGTACCATTTAACTTCAACAGTAATATATTCAAGGTTCCAATTCCAACATAATCACGGGGGAATATAGTAATAAATAAATACGAAATTGTACATGAATTGTGAAACATCTTACTTTACCAATTCTTTCCTTTAGAACAATCCAATTCAATCAACACATCATTTCAGCTACCAGGAGTAATAAGCATTCAGTCATCCAATTCATACGCTACACTATCGCCTCCAATACCAGGAATACTATCCGATCGGTATTGAAGTCACACGCCACACTACTGCCTCAGATACCAGGAATACTATCCGATCGATATCTAGACCAAACACAACCAACCATCGCTCCGGATATCAGGAATACTATCCGATCAATATCCGAAACGCGCGCCTTAGATACCAGGAATACTATCCGATCGATATCTAAGTCGTTCACAACACTATTACCATCGCTTCGGATATCAGGAATACTATCCGATCAATATCCGAAACACGCGCCTTAGATACCAGGAATACTATACGATCGATATCTAAGTCGTACACAACACTGTCGCCTCCAATACCAGGAATACTATCCGATCGATATTGAGGTCGCACACCAAAACGCCACCCTTTATTCTTTTCACGCTTTCTCACACACATGCATGTCGACACAACCTTGACCCAAATATGTATGTCAATGTTCATAGTTTTGCAGTATCGGTTAATAATCTCAAAGCTGAATATACGTTCAACATAAATCTCGATCTTAATCATTCTTACAAGTCCAAAGTCTAACAGTGAGCCTTTAAAACAGTGTTTTTGTCAAACAGTTCTTTAAAATTTCCCAAAACATTTTCCAAACAGTCCCTTAACAAAAATCACACAAACTGCCAAAACTGCCACCTCGCGCGAGCGGGTCGCGCGAGCGAGGGGGAGGGAAAATCGCGCGAGCGGATCGCGCGCGCGGAGGGGCTGGACAGGTCGCGCGAGCGGATCGCGCGCGCGAGGAGGGGGAAAGGTCCGCGCGAGCGGGCCGCGCGAGCGAACCTCGCGCGAGCGGGTCGCGCGCGCGAGTTCTTGCAGAATGTCATCTTCTTCGTCTTCTCCCCTGTTTCTGGTTTTAAAACTGAAATTTACCCATTTTCAGAATCTGTTCGTACTAAGACATGTGATATATGGTTCTCCTCGGTTTTCCGCGTAGATTAAGAATACGCGATCAATTTTAACTAATACGGATTATATCACTAGTTATTCGCGATTAAAGTTAGAGTGACAAAACTTAAAATCAACGGTTCGTCGCGATACGGGTAAATTACTGTGTAGGATTCGAACCACAGCTTATCGGGATCAATATCTTCCATTCCCAATTTACAGAATCGATTTTGGTTACGATTTCTAAAGCTTCAATTTTCAAGCTCTCATGGTGTTTTCATATATATACATATATACACACTTATATACACTGAAAAATACATATATAGACATTGAGAGTGAGTTTAAATTACTCACAGAGGCTAATTAGACTGAGAATTTGAGACCGAGAAATCCGCCGTAATAATCCGTTGTCTAAGAATTTTCCTCCTCCGTTCTTGATTTTGAGATATATATAGCTATATATCTATGTATGTGACAGTGTATATATATATATATAATCTGTATGTGTGTGTGTGTTTGATTTTGAGAGGAAGAGAGAACAATGGAGAGTTATGGAGAGAATGAGAGATACTGTGAGAAATTTAGAGATACACACACATATATAAACTGTGCCCAAAATTGGGCTCCAAGCAAGGGAAGGATTTTACACGGTGTGGTTGAGCTCACGTGCTCCCACACCCAAGACGCGATGTAGTCGCAGTTTTAAAACATAAAACTGGTATTTTTACGGTTGAAAATAAAATGCAGAAAATTATATTAACATAGGAATTTAATTCCCGGTTATACAAAAATATAGATATCGATTTTGAAACCACAGAAAATATTTCGAAAATTACGGTTTGACCCCAGATAAATATTTATAAATAGAAATTAAAACAGATCCTCATGGAAATGAAATGCCGTATTTATTTATTAATGATAATAAAATACAGGGTGTTACAGAAGAGATGAACATTATTGTTAACAAGCAAGTAATAGCAATCAATATATGATAATCAATGTGATTTTCGACTTGTAGCTTGGTGTTTCACTCATAGATATTGACATTTGGACATAGAAGTAGCTTCCTAACTCAAGATTGCTCAAAAATGGTGGTTGGGAAAGACTTGAATGTGAAATATAAGAGGGGCAATGGAAGAAAACAAAATTGAAACTCACTTTCTTATAGAAAATCAATGGGAGAAGCTCCCTTTCCTTCTACAAAACCTATCTTTATCTCTCTTTCTCTCTACAAATTCTATGAACTTTGCACTTGGCCCCCCTAAAATGAACAGCAAAGGGGGGTTTATATAGCCTAATTTGGGGTGATTTTGGGATTTAGAAAGTCCTCCCATTGGTCTCAAACATCTGTGAACATAAAACTACATCATTTTGGTCATCAATTATTCAATTTGGACCCCCAAAATAAATTACAAAAATGGACTCTACGGGGGTTGAGTGCCGTCGTAGCATTGTCCATGTACTGCCGTGGCACTCGCCATGTGCCGTCGCAGCAGTGGCCCAGTGCCGCCGCGGTACTACTCCTCAGACGCCCAAAAATTTGTATTTAAGCCCTCAGAGGTTCCGATATTCGCGAAAAGGCCTTATTTCGTCCAAAATTCACAGAAAATGTGTACAAATACCAAACTGAGGTTTTGATATACCATTGGAAAGGTAATGGAGTCTAGTTTACATAAAACAAAATAGTTCGGAGATAGGTCACTTTGAAAAGTTTGGCGGTATTCACGATAAAAGTCGATTTGATCGCCTTTTTCACCTTCAGAAATTCATAATAAATTTGTTTTAAATCCAAGAATTATGTGTGATATACCATTTGAAAGCTATTGACCTCTAGTATCCATGAAAAATGTTTGAAAAATGATACGGCGCTCCGGTTTCAAAGTCAACTTTTAGGTCAAATCGGCCAAAATTGGGATCTCCAAGAAGTTCTGGGAACCTCTGGGAGCTCCTAGGAGCTGACGTTTTCATCCGATTTTCTTTTAAAACTTATTTGAGTACTTTTCACATGATCTAGAATGATCTCGGAACTTTTGGGTGAATTCGGATGATTTTGGTCAAATCTTGGTCAAACCGGTTAACTGGGACTTTTCGGGAACTTCCTAGACTTCCGGGGGGTCTCTGGGAGTTAACGATTTCACCTGATTTTACTTCAAAGCTCATTTTACCACTTTTCTTATGACATAGTATGTTTCCAGAGCTTTCGGTCCAAATCTAGGAGTTTTTGGGCTTTCAGGGGTATTTTGGTCATTTTGAGCACTTTGAGAGATAGAACTAACTTCCAGGAGTCCTTTTTGAGTCTTTTTCGATCATCGTGAACCACCAAGCTATGGGTCTCCTAAATCTGATAGCCGAAAAAATGGGGTGTCTACAGTTTGCCCCTCTTTGCCATGCAATTGCGAGGCAACGCATGTCGTAAGCGAGTGCCAAAGTTTTGAAGAGACAGGTCTTTTTGGAGGCTATAGATTTAGGATAAAAGCATTGCAAAAGATGTAAGGATGGTGCTGAGGTCAGTGTTGGTCCCGCTTTACGTGAGCTGCCTACGTATCCCAAGGGGAATCAGACCAGGATGTAGTTCGGGGCTCAGAGAAACAAATCGCACATGCACAACAAGACGTGCAGATCCTATGCTATGAGGATGATATGCAATGTATGGATGCGATATAAATTACGTCATGAGTCCTATAATGCCTAGTGTTCTGATCCTAGTATGAGCTGGTGTTGTGGGGTGTATGCACTTCGAGTGGACTTATGTCGTGCTAGTCTTTCCTTGACTTTAATGCAGTGGTAGATCCCGATAAGGATACCAAGGTGTTGAAGACTCTGGGTGAAGCAAACTTCTGAATTTTGGCTAGTGTGTTTAGCAAGCGAATGGGATTGGATGTGGGGTCCTTGAGGATGATAATTAAAGATAACCGACAGACATAGAAGTCTTGGAAATTAGGAGACGGACACTGAAGCCCTAAGACGTCAAGTGATGGACATGAAAGCCCGAGATGTCAAGCGACGGACACGGAAGCCCCATTACTAGACATGGAAGCCCAAGATTTTGAATGAGAACGATGAACACAACATATTTTGAATGAGAGTGATGGTAAACTAATGATGATTAATGGACTGACGATTCACAAATTGAGATGACGAGTAGACAGTGAACTAATGTGACTGTCATGGGTTGGACCGATGATGATGAGTAAACAGTGAACTACTGTGACTGTCATGGATCAGGTCAACAATTGGACTAATCGTGATCAGAAGGACTGACGATGCATGAATTGAGATGACGAGTCGACAGTGAACTACTATGACTGTCATGGATTGGACTGACGATGAATGAATCGAGATGATGAGTCGACAGTAAACTACTGTGACTGTCATGGATTGAACTGACGATGTACGAATTGAGATGACGAATCAATAGTGAACTAACATGACTGTCAAGATTGAACTGATGTTGTACTAATCGAGATGACGAGTCGATAGTGAACTACTGTGACTGTCATCGAATGAACTTGATGTACGAATCGAAATGATGAGTCAACAGTGAACTACTATGACTGTCATGGATTGAACTAACGATGTACGAATCGAGATGACGAATCAACAGTGAACCACTATGACTTTCAAGATTGAGCTGATGATTGAACTAACCAAGATGATGAGTCGACAGTGAACTACTGTGACTGTCATGGATTCAACTGACGATGTACAAATCGAGAAGCCTGCTGGGGATAAAATTGAATTTGCTAGGGATGAAATGACTCTTTTGAGATCCAATGGAGTAAGTGATTGTACTGAAGATGAACTGAACTTGTTAGAGGAAAAATATCTCTTCTGGGGACAAGGATGTTAGGGGTGGACTAATTATGTGAGGAAGGTGACAACCCTTTCTGAGATGAAAATGGTTTCTTCTGAGGAGCGGATGTGGTTTTGATTGGGATACACCACCTTTGTTCAGGGAATTTTTCTAGAGATGACTTTGCTGGGGATGAGAAGATTCTGCTGGGGAGGGGATGGTTGCACTGGGAAAAGAGCAAATCTGCTGGGGATGAAGGAAATTTGTGACATGATTTTGGTTTAGTTGCTGGGGAACTGGAAGAAGATTGCTAGTGGATCTTACAAACTAACTTATGACTGCCACTAATGCTCAAGATTCTTGGGATACTTATCATGTTGCAGCCTTGACAAGTGTAGTAATGGTGTTTCAAACTTTTGCTTGTATCCACAGGTTTTATAATTGGGAATCACTTTAAACCCACACAAATGGACTTGACAGGAACAACGATGACAAGGAAAGTTGGATTGGTTTGTATGAACCTTGAACTCTGATATAGTTTTGATCAGATTATTACTGACTCAACCAAAGAAGGATTGACTCGACAAAAGTAACGACAAGAAGTGCCCAAATTAGCATAACTCAATTTGTCTTTGTCATAAACGATGTACCACTCATCTTTTATGTTCACTCCTCATCTTAATATGATAGCACTTTGTTGATAAATCTGGTTTTTGAAAATTCCTTCCTATTGATCTAGTCGGTTCTCTGCTTTTCCCAGGATGTGTTTTGAATTAGTGCCTTAACTTATAGAATAAAAGATACTCCATTTCAAAAAATTTTAAAACAACTTGGTGACTTGAAATCTCGCCCTTGGTATGAAGGGATCGTGTTAGGCAAACGGAGTTTGCCCCTAGTTTGAGGTGTAGAAAGTAGAATTCATAGGCAAATGAGGTAGGTGATCGAAGTTTGCCCCTAGTTTGGACAATGGTTCTTTGAAGGTTTTGGGCAAATAAGGTAGGTGACCAAAGTTTGCCCATTGTATGAAGGGTAGATAGTAAATTCAAGCAAACGAGGTGGGTAGTCGAAGTTTTCCCCTAGTGTAGAAGGTGATTTCTGGCTTGAGGCAGGGACTGTGACTTTAATCTCTCAAATGCTCATAACTTTTGCCTAGGCACTAGTGAGGTGACCTAGCGAGCTCTTTTCTCTATTTTGTTATTGCTCACTTTGGATTTAGCTCTAATTTTTACCTAGGCATCCTTTCGGATTTTCGGCCTAGCGAGCCATCCTTCTTTTCTTTTTGAAAGTCTACCTACGTACCCCCAAGCGGAGATCAGATCCAACGTAGTTCGGGCCAAAGTCTTGAAAGAAGGGGGAGTTTATTATGATGATGTTGACCGAACCGATGCGGTTACCTACATATCCCCAAGTGGGAATCAAGTTGAGCGTAGTTCAAGGTGGGGCTTGAAAGAAGAGGGGTTGATTATGGTAGTGTCGACCGAACCGATGCGGTTGCCTACGTATCCTCGAGTAGGAATCAGGTCGAGCGTAGTTCAAGGCTAGGCTTGAAGAAAAAGGGTGATTTTGTGGGTGGAGCGACCAAACCGATGTGGTTGCCTACGTATCTCCAATTAGGAATCAGGTCGATCGTAGTTCAAGGCAAGGCAAGGCAAGGCTTTAAAGAAATTGGTTGAGGGTTTTTTCAAACCAATCGTCAAAGAAGTTCAAACTTAGCTCACTTGTGGTAGCCTTGAATAAGAAGATTCAGTTTCAGTCTCCCTTTCTTTTCTTTTCTTTTCTTTTCTTTTCTTTTCTTTCCTTTTCTTTTTGAGGATTGATCCTTTTCACTTTCGCCTATCCAGTCAATTTTACTTTTCATGTTGTTGATACTTGTGAGATATTTTGATCACAATTTCAGAATTCCAGAATATGCATGTTAGTTCTCGGAATTTATTTGTGGTCGTTCTGAGCCTTTTGAAATGTGATCTAGGCATGTTCTCTTGATGTACCTTGAAGTGTACAATTCTCTGTATCACCAAAATTTTCTTCCTTTCATTTTCTCCATCATTTTGACTGGCTAAGGTCAGATCTTGGAAATCAACACCTTTTTCAGCTCTAACTTTTGCCTAGGTGCCCTTTCGGGTTTTCAACCTAGCGAGCTTTTCTTTTCTTTCTTTTTCTTTCTTTTTTTTCTCTTTTTTTTTGTTTTGTTTCTTTTTTTTGAAAGGGGAGAAGAAACTCATTGAAAGTTTTTGGCTACCATCAAGGACTAAGTTGTCACGCCCTGACGTAGCATAATACAGGAAAGCATTTAATTTCCTTTATAGACTCGTAGGTCGTGACAAGTGAGTATGACTAATTGTCCCTGCAACAAATAACTTAACAGCATTTCTAAAAGAAAGGATACTAATAAACATAAGCTCCGAAATTGAAACTTACTAAACTATTACATAAGTTCAAGTCTTAGGCACAAAAGCCCTTATTTAAAACTAACATAAAGTCTATTACAACTCCAAAATAAAAGACATAAGAAATATAAAACAGCCTCCTGGAAAGTCTCCTGCTTCTAACTAGCATAGTCGAAGTACCCTGGCTGCTCCTGACCCTGAAAATCTGGACATACAGTCCAGGACGCATCAACGCCGTCAGCTTATGAAAGCTGGTGAGTAAAATAAACATGTGCTCGCAATGTATATATAAGCATATGATCAACAGTACAATATAAACTGATAGAACAATAGATTCAAGGTTTCAACTTCAACAAAAGTCACGGGGGAATATAGTAAGCAATAAATACGTAATCGCACATGAATCGTGTAACATCTTATCTTACCAATTCTTTTCTTTAAATAGCTCAATTCAACTAACACATCACCTCAGATACCAGGAGTAATAACCGCTCAGTACCTAGATCGTACAACACATCGTCGCCTTGGATACCAGGAATAATATCCGATCGATATCCAAGTCACACACCATACTATTGCCTCCAATATCAGGAATACTATCCGCTCGATATTGAAGTCACGCACCACTCTATCCCCTCAGATACCAGGAATAATATCCGATCGATATCTGGGCCGATCACAATAAACCATCGCTCTGGATATCAGGAATACTATCCGCTTAATATCCAAAACGCGCGCCTTAGATACCAGGAATACTATCCAATCGATATTTAAGTCGTACACAACACTATCACCATCACTTCGGATATCAGGAATACTATCCGATCAATATCCGAAACACGCGCCTTAGATACCAGGAATACTATCCGATCGATATCTAAGTCGTACACAACACTATCACCATCGCTTCGGATATCAGGAATACTATCCGATCAATATCCGAAATGCGCGCCTTAGATACCAGGAATACTATCCGATCGATATCTAAGTCATACACAACACTATCGCCTCCAATACCAGATCGATATTGAGGTCGCACACCAGACCGCCACTCTTTACTCTTTTCACGCTTTCTCACACACATGCATGTTGACACAACCTCGACCCTAATATGTATGTCAATGTTCACAGTTTGTAGTAACAGTTATTAATCTCAAGCGGGATACTCGTTCAACATAAATCTCGGTCTTAACATTCTTATAAGTCCAATTCCTAACAATGAGCCTTTAAAATAATATATTTGCAAAACAGTTCTTTAAAAATTTCAAAACCTTTTCCCAACAGTCCCTTATATGAAAATACAAAAATTGCTCAAACTGCCTCAGGTCGCGCGAACGGGTCGCGCGCGCGAAAATGGATTGGTCGCGCGAGCGAAGGGGGAGAACGGGTTGCGCGAGCGGGTCGTGCGAGCGAAGGGGGAGAACGGGTCGTGCGAGCGGATGGGCAGTGGGTGTCGCGCGAGCGGATCGAGCGCGCGAAGGGGGGGAATGATTCGCGCGAGCAAGCCTCGCGCGAGCGGGTCGCGCGCACGAGTTGTCACAGTTTCATCATCTTCTTCGTTTTTCCCCTATTTTCAATTTCAAACTGTATTTTTACCCATTTCTGTTTTCTGTTCTAATCAGTGCATGTAATATATGGATCTCTTCAGTTTTTCACGTAGATTAAGAATACGCAATCAATTTAAACTAATACGGATTGTATCACTAGATATTCGCCATTAAAGCAAAGGTGTCAAAACTTTAAATCAATCGTACGTCGCGATACGGATGAATTACTCCGTAGGATTCGAACCTTAGCTTATTGGGACTAAAATCTTCCATAATCAATTCATGGAATTGATTTTGGTTGAGTTTTGTAAAACTCCAATTCAAAGCCTTCAATGGTGTATCTATATATATACACATATACACACTTATATACACTGAATTGTACTTATATAAACATGGCGAGTGAGCTTGAATTACTCACAGAGGTGATTATACAGAGAATTTTGAGACCAATTATTTCCGCCGTCGATTCCGTCGTTCGAATTCTCCTCCGTTCTTGATCTTGATATATGTGTGTATATATATATATATATTTATGTACATAACAGTATGTGTATGTGTATGTATATAATCTGTATGTGTGTATGTTCTTTGAGAACAAGAGAGAATGAGAGGAAATTAGAGAGAGATTGAGAGAGAGACAGTGAGTGAGTTATGAGAGAATTGAGTGATATACCCAATATATATAATCTGTGAATTGGGTAGCATCCAAGCAAAAGAGAGATCACCCGATGAGGTTGAGCTCACGTGCTCCTTCACCCAAGACGCGGTATAAGGCGTAGATTTAAAACAAAAGTGGTATTATCCGGTTGAAATAAAAATACAGAAAATTATATAAGTGTAGGAAATAAATTCCCCGTTTATACAAAAATATAGATATTGTTTTTCAAAACCATAGAAAGTATTTTCTATATTTATGGAAATTATGGTTTGACCCCAGATAAATATTATAAATAGAAATTAAATCGAAATAAACATTTATTAATGGAAAAGAAATACAGGGTGTTACATAAGTATGCACTACTTTCAACAGACAGATTGTATGGCTCCCCATTGGATTGGGCTCAAGGCTTTGAAATGGTGGGAAAAGGGTGTTGGGCAAGCCCCAAGTCAGTTTCAAGCATGTCTTTTCAAGATTGAGGCAAGAGCATCTTTAAATTTTTAAAGTAAGACTATTCAATTCTCAGCTCTTCATCAGTGTCGGCGTGAAATCGACTTTGACCTTTCAGGATTCTTTTTTTGTTTTGTTGCAGAAAAAAAATATTAGTAGAGTAATATCCATGGTAATTTGAAAAGTGACACTTCAGTTTAGTGATTCATGCATTTATGGCTAGACACATCAGATTAGGCAAAATGACAGTTCATTCCATCAGAAGAATAGGATTACACTACTTGATACAGACTCACAACAACTTAATGATAGGCAGACTTGACCAGAAGACTAAACTTGAAATAGATTCAAAACATAGGACAGACTCGACTTGACTTGACCTGGTCTCAAATGGAGTGTCATAGTGACTAGCTTATTCTTATCATTATTTTTAGCAGAAGTTCCAAACACTATCAACTCACTGCGTAGCTTCAACAATCATTGGCCTCAGCGAATGGGATCATTTGAAA
This sequence comes from Hydrangea macrophylla, assembly GCA_033977485.1. Taxonomy (NCBI): domain Eukaryota; kingdom Viridiplantae; phylum Streptophyta; class Magnoliopsida; order Cornales; family Hydrangeaceae; genus Hydrangea; species Hydrangea macrophylla. Next base: position 75,352,245 of record CM066984.1, on the reverse strand, counting down.
GGATCGGCCAGGGGCTTAGGTGACATAGGGTTGAATGGGTGGTGGCTCGATGATTCTTTGGTCAATGAGGTCTTGGATATCATGGCGGAGACGTATGCACCGGTCGGTGTCATGGCCTGGGCGTTGGTGGTAGGCACATCATTTGGACATGTCACAATAAGGTGGTGGGGGATCGACACGAGGTTGAAGGAGTTGGAGGTGTCCCTTTTTTTAGCAGGCAGCCTAAGGCTCCCGGGGGGGGGGGGGATATCTAGCTTAGAAAATTCACGGGGTACCCTATTTTGTTAAGGGCGACTAGGCGAGCTGGTTTGGTTTGTGAACTGGTATGGTTGGGGAGAATAGGTCGTGGGTTGGCTGCATAGGGCGTTGACATCCGGGGAGTTTTGGGAGTATTTAGGCCTCTTGGACTGGTGTTGGGGTTCATCCTTCTTGAACTTTTCTTCTCTGGTGGCATCCTCTATTCTGGTTCCCATTTCAAACAGCTCTTTGCCAATGCTTTGTGCCATCTTCTCAAATCGACTAACCCTTGAACCCAACTGCTCAACAGTGGTTTGTAGCTTGTTCACTTTCTCTTCTAGAACTTTGTAGGCCATTGGTGGATTGATGATGGTCTGGGCTAGCCCGTGATCACGATAATGAATTCGGGGAGGTACAACAGTGTCCTTACCTGGGGCTACGATTTTCTGCAAATAGAAGTAAAAGTCCAAATTAGTAGAGGCACGAAACACTTCTTATGGACTCCTATCGGGAAGAGATGATCAGAGTTTTGAAGGATTTAACGATGCAAACTGAGGACGGTTGCAGTTAAGTATACGACTTCTGTACAATGATTGAGATTGGTGAGGATGATGATACGTATGCATTTGATGTGTAGAGACAGACACATGTAAGACTGACAAGACGTTTGTGTAAACGAACTGACATGAATTGTGTATGCACATGAGACAAGCATGCGGATGCAGGCCCTAATCTATATTTTGCCCCTACATATAGCAGTTAAGCAAGTAAGGTCCTAACCATACAGAGTGTGCTAACTTTTCTTTCCAGGATGATCACCGTCATGGGGAGGGTGAGAAAAACAGGTTTGCTCTTTAAGGAATGAGGATCCGAGAAATTTTGTAAGTAGAGATTTTTGGGAAATCTAGGTGAATTTTGGCAGGGCTTCTAGGAAACAGGGATTTCTAGGAAATCTATGTGATTTGGACAAAGTTTTTGAAAAAAAAAAGGTATTTCTGGGTGAGTTGAATAGTGTTTCTGGGAGGAACTGGGAAATTAGAGTTTTTGGGAGAGATTCGTACATCTGGGCATTACTGGGAAGTTTTGACGGAGTTGCTGGGATTTTTGAAAAATCTGGGAGATTTGGGCAGAGCTTCTGGGAAAACAGGTATATTTGGGTGAGTTCCTGGGATATGGGAATTTCTGGGAAACTTGGGTAGAGGTTCAGGAGAAACATGGATTTTTTGGAATTTTGGGTGAATAAAGATACCAGGGGAGGTCGAACAGGGTTTCTGGGGGAAGCAAGAATATCTAGGTAATTCGGACAGAGCATCTGGGGGACACAAGTATATCGGAGTTTCTGGAAGAAACTGAGATTTTTGGGTAATCTAGGGAGGAATAGGGATTGCTAGGAAATCTGGGTGATTCGAACAGAGTTTCTAGGAGAAACAGGGATATCCTGATGAGTTGGGCAGAGTTTCTGGAAGAAATAGGGATATATGATGAAACAGGTGATGATGGTGATCATACTGTCTAGCAAGTCTTCATGCTCTTATGTCTTAGGACCAACAAACAAGGTTTGCGGTGTATATCTTTGTAAACATGGAGCAGACATCCTTGTCATGGCCTAGGCATGTCGACTCAATGTAATCACATGTGAGTGATTGCCTAAGGAATCATAAGAAAGAGGTTATGTTCTATTCCACATAAGCATCTACACTGCGTAGGTAATCCCACCAGGGCATACAGCAGTTATATCACATTATCCTATCTGAAAAGATAAATGAACAGTCCTATGAAAGGTTCTACAGGAATCTATATGCAAAGGCTGGGTTTTGTCAAAGAGGGTCAGTTGAAGAGAGTTCCAATATACCGTCAGAGAGATAGTACGGAGGTTTTTACTCTTTTTGATATACCTTGGCAGGTACAGTATCAACGGTGACTTGTGCCCTGGCACAGCAAGACCTGAACAATGTCAGCGCCGCGTTTCAAACATAGTCGGAGGGGGAAATGCAGGAGTGCAATGCGGTACACCAGACACAGTAAAAAGATGATTTTAAGGATGCTTCTTATGAGTCAAACCTCTGTATTATTTTGTTTTGAAAATAAAAAATCGCCAGTGGAGTCGCCAGATTGTGGACACGCGACCTCCGTGAGCCCACCCCCGGTTTCTGTTTCCGGGGTTTCGGAATTAATTTTCCTTTATTTTGAAATTGATTTGAAAAAAAACAAGAGGTTTGTTGAAAACAGATACAGAGTCGCCACTTGGTCTTTAAGGAACCAAGAAACCTAATTTTGACTCACCCAAATGGATAAAGGGCACCGACCCTTCATAACCAAAGAACTTGGCTCGGGGTTTTGGTACGAGAGAGGAAGAAGCCTTTGTCGCGACTAATACACCCTCAAGCCCCGTCTCTCGACAAGCCTCAATTAGCATCCAAATAATCATCTTATACTATGTTTGGTTCGACAGTTAATACTATGATAGGTATATTACATCACATGAGAATCTTGAAAATGGAAGATCTATAGATAAGATATCGTTCATAAGATCTAAGCCAAGTATCACACAATGCGAAAGTGAAAGATCACACAAAGAACCTAGGAAAAATTGTCTAATCACATATCAAATAATCAAGTTTTCCTAATCTAAAAGGGGGGACATGAATTGTTCTTGAAACAAATAATCGAATAAATCAAAATGTGCTTATCAAGCTAGAATGATGCATGTTAATCTTTAAGAAAAGAAGATTTTTCAATCCCTGGGACGGATGAGAAAGGAAGATTAGATCGAGGGGGAGCATGAACGTGTGATCTAGTTCATTCCTTATAATGTTCTTAGATTAGGGGTCACAAAAGCCCCAAATCTTGCATGGATGCAATGTATGATCCTAGAATGTGCAAAGGTTGTAGTGTGTTTATGTACTTGGACTTTCTAAAGTGACTTAGAAGTCTAAAATATGAATGAATGCATGGAGGAAATCATCATGGGATATGTACAAATGTGGTATGGACCACTTTCTAAGATATGAACTAATTTGAAGTACATATAAGCATCAAATCAAAGGATGGAAGTAAAAGTATACTTGCTATGAATAGTGGACAGAACAGTGACTTAATTTTGTGGGAATTGAAAAGTGGGGTTAGAAATGTTTTAAATGCATGGTTGTTTATGGAGATCATCCTTATTGTGCCTAGAATACATATCAAAAAGCCAATCTTCAATAACTATTACAGATTGAGAGAAATCATATAAACAATTGAGGTCACTCAGAAACAGAGTCTGTACTGTCGACTGAAATGTCAAAATATCTTAGAAAATGAAAAAAAAAAAAAAAAACATCTAAAGGCCCATATTATATAGAAGGTTCCCTAAGACACTGAAGTTCAAGGGAAAAATGATTTGGAACCACTCCTTTTGGAAAATTTTCTGTAAAACAAGTTGAAAGTCAACCAAACTGCTGTGATAGCAAAAATAGAATATCTGGAGAGAATGTTTGGGTCCAAATGGACCCCTTTCAAGTGTTTCCAAGTTAAACCAAAATCGTGGGTGTTCTCCAATGAGTTAGGAAAACCTTACAAGTGTCTTACATTCATATATTGAGTATTCAGTCCTAGAGAAATTTTAAACTTAGATTGTTCACTGTTTTGAAGGTTTTGAGAAAATAAGGTTTATTTCTTGGAATCCAGATATGGGGGGTTTTAGAGGGGTTTTGAAATAGAGGTTTTGAGAGTGCATTTTCAGCATTTAAATGAAGGTTATGACCACTTGAAATATCAACATTGAACTCATATCAAGAACCTCCAAGATTGTTGGAGAGCATTGTTTCCATTTTAGCGTAACTTCAAGAATACTTTGGAAGTATTGAAGTTGGAATCATCATCTATCAAACATGTTTTTGAGGTCAAGAGCTACTATCCATATGGATTCACTCACCTAAAACTTCATGTCATCACTTAGATGATGATGAACTAGTAAGTAATCAAAGAAAAATCAAGAAGAAATGGGGGAAGAAGAGATGAACATTAATGTAAACAAGCAAGTAATAGCAATCAATAGATGATAATCAATGTGATTTTGGACTTGTAGCTTGGTGTTTCACTCATAGATATTGACATTTTGACATGGAAGAAGCTTCCTAACTCAAGATTGGCCAAAAATGGTGTTTGGAAAAGACTTGAATGTGAAATACAAGAGGGGCAATGGAAGAAAACAAAATTGAAACTCACTTTATTATAGAAAATCAGTGGGAGAAGCTCCCTTTCCTTCTTCTAAACCTATCTCTATCTCTCTTTCTCTCTACCAATTCTATGAACTTTGCACTTGGCCCCCCCAAAATGAAGAGCAAAGGGGGTTTATATAAGCCAATTTGGGGTGGTTTTTGGATTTAGAAAGTGCTCCCATTGGTCCCAAACATCTATGAACATAAAACTACATCGTTTTGGTCTTCAATTATTCAATTTGGACCCCCAAAATAAATTACAAAAATGGACTCTGCGGGGGTTGAGTGCCGCCATGGCACTGGCTATGTGCTGCCGTGGCAGTGGCCTAGTGCCGCCGCGACACTGCTCCTCAGAGGCCCAAAAATTTGTATTTAGGCCCCCAGAGGTTCCGGTATTCACGAAAAGGCCCTATTTCGTCCAAAATTCACAGAAAATGCGTACGAACTCCAAACTGAGGTTATGATATACCGTTGGAAAGGTAATGGAGTCTAATTTACATAAAAAATAGTTCGGAGATAGGTCACTTTGAAAAGTTTTGCGGTATTCGCGATAAAAGCCAATTTGATCACCTTTTTTACCTTCAGAAATTCATAATAAATTTGTTATAAATCCAGGAATTGTGTTCGATATACCGTTGGAAAGATATTGACCTCTAGTATCCATGAAAAATGTTTAAAAATGATACGGTGCTCTTGTTTCAAAGTCAACTTTTAGGTCAAATCGGCCAAAATTGGGATCTCCAAGAAGTTCTGGGAACCTCTGGGAGCTCCCAAGACCTGACATTTTCATCCGATTTTCTTTTAAAACTTGTTTTAGTACTTTTCACATGATCTAGAATGATCTCAAAACTTTTGGGTGAATTCAGATGATTTCGGTCAAACATTGGTCAAACCTGGTCAAACCTTGGTCAAACTGGTCAACGTGGACTTTTCGAGAACTTCCGAGACTTCTGGGGGGTCTCTGGGAGTTGACAATTTCACCTAATTTTACTTCAAAACTCAGTTTACCACTTTTCTTATGACGTAGTATGTTTCCAGGGCTTTCGGTCCAAATCTGGGAGTTTTTGGGCTTTCAAGGGTATTTTGGTCATTCTGAGCACTTTGAGAGATAGAACTAACTTCTAGGAGTCCTTTTTGAGTCTTTTTCTATCATCGTGAACCACCAAGCTATGGGTCTCCTAAATCTGATAGCCGACAAAATGGGGTGTCTACACCTGCAAGCTCAAGATCTCAGTCGCATTAGGGATAGGTATAACCTTCCCGACTACTGCTCCCTGGCTGTGAATGCCGGCGAAGCCCATATCTACCAGCGGGGTTTCACCACCCTATATGAGGACACCCTCATGGCTAGATTCTGTATTCCCCTCCATCCAGTCGCTCAAGATGTCTTGATATATTTAGGGATCGCCCCGGGGCAACTAGCCCCAAACGGTTAGAGGTTTCTCATGGGGTCCATCTCCCTTTGGCCCCAAGTTTTTGGGTATGAGCTTTCCGTTCAGGAGTTTTTCTAGGCACATTGACCGTTTCTCGTATATGGGGAGGTCGGGTTCTTCTCTCTTGGGGCTCGGCAAGGGAGAAAAATCATAGTGAATTGTCCGAGCAACAATAAGGGTTGGAAGAATAGATTCTTCCAAGCATCTACCCTTGGGCTTTGTGAGTTGGCCCCAGGGATCCAGATGAAAACTTCCTGGGCGGGAAAACTGAGGAGTAAGTTAGTCCAGTATCTTTTGTCTACTTTCTTTACTTCGATCCTGGGACTAACTGCATAATATTTTGCCTTGCAGCGGGGTCAGCTAGCCCACCTAGTATTCCCGAGGAATGCCAGGCCAGGATTAGGGGCTTGATAGACTTGCCGACAAACATTTGGAAGGTGTTGAACTGGACGGGCGATTTCAAAGCGTCCTACGACCCGGTCGAGCCCGTCGAAGCTCCTGTTTTTCCACCCATACATACTGGTAAGTACCCGGGCATGCTTGGTCTCGTCTTTATTCCCATTGTCTTTGTTGGTTACTGACTGCTTATCTTTCCTTTTTGCAGAAATGACCCTAAAAGAGATCTTGAACAATTGAGGGACAGGCAAGCCGCTGCCGCCTCCCGGGTGGCAATAAGAGGAGGAAAGAGGGCAGCTGTTGAGGTCTTGGGCAGCGAACGTCCGCTAAGACAGATCCGGCATGGGACCACGAACCATCTGGAACCCGTGGGGACTTCAGCTCCCCACGTGATGGTGGTAGAGACTTTTTCCCCAGCGGGAATACCTTTTGGGGTGCCGGTTGAAGAATCGGCGGTGATCAAGGAGAGGGTCAAATCCTCCCTTCTCCCCAGTCAAGTGGAGACGTGTGCAAACATGTCTCCCGAGGCATTCCAGGGATGGCTATACAACTTCTCCCATATGGTAAGCATTGGCGCCTCTACCCATTTATTGCCACAACGTTTTCTGTGTTTGCCCTGTTGACTAACCGGTTTGGACTTCTTGCAGGTCGGTTGTATGGCCGCTGGGGCCGAAGCCACTCTATCAGAGGAGTGGGCGACCTCAAAGGCCAGGCAAAACGCCCTGGCTTTGGAGAAGGACAAGGTGAAGGGCTTGGCCCTGAGCCTCAGTGCAGCCCAGGCAGAGTTGGCGACTGCCCTGACAGATCTGGAGGCATCCCTGGCCATTGCGGCAGTTGTAGAGGCTCGAGCGAAGGCTGCAGTTAAGGCAACGGTGGCGGGGGCCACAGAGGAGGCTTTTGATGGCGGCTTCTTCCAAGGTTATGAGGATCTCAAGTGAAGGCTAGCCCTGGATCACCCCGAATGGGACATCTCGTCCTATGAGGGGATTGATTCGGACTACTGGGATTTTGGTCCTCCTGCTGCTAATGATTCTGCCACCCTGGCCAGAGAAGCTGATGATTCTGCTGCCCTAGACGATAGCTCAGTCCTTAGAAAAGGAGCTGCCCTGGTAGGAGAGACTGGAGAGACTGAAGACGTGGTCGAGATCGACGACGCTTAGTCCCTGACTTGTATTTCTTTTTTTTTTCTTTTTTTTTTTACAATTTTTTTGGGAGGCTACTACAACTGGCCCCCAGGAAATGTATAGTTTTTTCCTTTTATTTAATGAAAAGGTCCATCGAGGCCATCTTTCGCACTAACTGTTTATTATTCTGTACTTATATGCTTATTTGTGATTGCCAATACCCGACCGGTTGTTAGCCAATCTAAATCCCTGCCTTAGCAAAAGGTTTAGGACTATAACTGGTAAAGAATAATTGGTCTTGTAGGGGCCTATTTTAAAGGTCCCGCCCAGTATAGTATAGGATTTTTGACCTATTTATTACCCGGGCGGTTTCTCTGGGTACTGTAGGTACTTGGGAATGTTAGGAATGTTTTTAGGATTCCAAGTCCTGTTAGTATCCGGTGTGATTTCCTATTTTTGTTTGGTATTTGGCATTTCCCTGCCCCCCCGCCCCCCCCCCCCCCCCCCCCCCCCCCCCCCGAGCTTTTGATAAGGAGGGCGTATATAGGGAGTGACCGTAGGAAACCGACCTGGAACGTGGGTGGTTGCAGGGTCTTTTGATGTTTTCTATCATTAGCCACTTGGGGGGATTTTCCCCCATCGTCGGATGGACCTAGACAAAGCAGGTGCCTCGGGGGTTGATCCCGAGGTCTTTTTGCCTCGGGTGTTAGACCGAGGTCTTTGAACATAACACTTGTAGGGGTCGCACCTTGTAGTAAGAACAGAAAATCTTTATTTCTTTTTATAAAGCCATGAATAATGTCCAAACTGAGCTACAAATTTCCTAACTAATGCTAAATTGCCCTTATCCAAGCGTCATTGAAAATACTTGCGTAGGTATTGCACGTTCCATGGGTGAGATTGATCACGCCCGTCAAGAGTCTGTAACCAATAGGTGCCCCGGCCTGTTTACCCGGGTGACTAGGTATGGGCCTTCCCAGTTTGGCCCTAACTTTCCATGGCTCGGGACTCTGGTATACTGGTTCACCGCCTTCAGAACGAGATCTCCCACCTGAAAACTACGGTACTTGACCTTACTGTTGAAGTACCAGGAGACTCTCTGTTTGTAGGCTGCCACTTTTAGATATGCCCGATCCCTTATCTCTTCTACTAGATTGAGTTCTCCTCTTAGGGCTTCCTCATTGTCCTGCTCGCTGAAATTTGCCATCCGGTACGTAGGCAACCCGAGCTCCATGGGGACCACCTCTTCCATGCCATAGGTTAGTGAGAATGGTGTCTTGCCTGTTGCCACTCGGGGGGTGGTGCGGTAGGCCCACAGTAGGGTCGATAATTCCTCCGCCTACACGCCTTTGGCATTTTTGAGCCTCGTTTTGATTGAATGCAGAATAGTCCGGTTTGTCACCTCAGCTTGGCGATTGGCTTGTAGGTGTTCGGGAGAGGAGTAGTGATTTGATATCCCGTAGCTTGAGCAAAACTGCCTGAATACCGATTGTGAAACTGTCTGCCGTTATCACTGACCAGAACCTGGGGAATGCCGAACCTGCACAGGATGTTTTTCTCAATAAAACTTTCCATCTTTTTCTCGGTGATTGTTGCCAAGGCTCAGCCTCCGCCCACTTGGTGAAGTAGTCCACGGTGATAACGGTGAACTTAACTTGGCCTTTTCTCGTCGGGAGGGGATCGACAATATCGATTCCCCACTGAGCGAATGGTCAGAGGCTGAGGATTGGTATCTGGAGCTCTCTCGGTCGGTTGATCATGGGGGAATGTCTTTGGCATTTGTCACATTTTTTGACGTACGCTTGGGAATCCCAGGCCATTTTCGGCCAGTAATAACCTTGCAGTAGGGCCTTACGTGAGAGTGCCTGGCCTCCCACATGACTGTCGCACACACCTTCATGGATTTCATGCAGTATTGGTTGTACCTGGGCAGGGTGGATATTGCAGAGATAGGGGATAGAGAACCCCCTTTTGTAGAGGATGCCATCAACAAGGTGATATCTGGCCGCTCGATACTTGACCCGGTGGGCTTCTTCCTTTTCATCCGGTAGCGCGCCAATAGTGAGGAATGTCGTGATCGATTCCATCCAGCTAAGGCCTAGGGCTATCGGCTTGACCTCCATACCTTCGAGTTGATCACACTTGGCTCGGGTAAGTATTCTATCCTTATCCCGGGCAAGTCTGACTCGGAGGATGAGGCGAGGCAGGCTAATCAATCGGCCCTAGAGTTCTCTTCCCTTAGGATTTATGTGATCGAGAAACCCTTAAGCTTCATTGAGACCGTTCGGACGAGGGCTAGGTAAGCTACAATGTTCTCTTCCCGGGCTTTGTACTCCTGATTAACTTGGTTGACCACGAGCTGGGAGTTGTTGTACCCTTGAACTTGCTGCACACCCATTGAAGTAACCAGCTATAATCCTACCAACAGGGCTTCATACTCAGCCTTGTTGTTAAAGGCGCGGAATCCAAACCTCAGTGCATACTCAAGCTGGATTTCGTCGAGAGTAGTCAAGATGATCCGTGCCCCACTTCCCAATTTGTTGGAAGACCTGTCCACATAAAGTACCCAGGTCAGAATATTTGACTGTAGGTCGGGCGGTAGGTCGGGTGGGCTGAGTTCTTCAACTGGGTCTTCCGGGTATGTGAACTCCACAAGAAAGTCCTCCAGTGCCTGTCCTTTGATCGTCGTGCTGGGTCTGTAGGTTACTTCGAATTCCTCTAACTCCAAGGCCCACTTGACGAGCCTTTCGGATGTTTCTGGCATGCTCAAGATCTGGCGAAGAGGCTGATCTGTGAGGACCACAATTACATGGGCCTGGAAATACGAGCGAAGTCTCCGGGCAGAAGTGATAAGGGCAAAGGCGAGTTTTTCTGTGCGGGAATATCTATTTTCCGCGCCTTGAAGTGCCCAGTTGATGTAGTAGACCGGGAATTGTATCCCGTGTTATTCTCGGATGAGAGCCGAGTTGACCACTGAGGGTGACAATGCCAAATATAATAACAACTCCTCATTTGACACGGGCGTTGAGAGTAAAGGAGGTGATGCCAAGTACTTCTTGAGTTCCAGAAATGCCTCATCGCACTTCTCCAACTAAAAGGCCTTGCGGAGGATTTTGAAAAATGGCAGACACCGGTCGGTAGCTCGGGAGACAAACCTGTTCAATGCGGCGACCCTCCCGGCCAAGCTCTGAACTTCTTTAGTTAACTTGGACGACCGCATGTTTATGATGGCCTGGATTTTCTTGGGGTTGGCTTCGATTCCCCATCTGCTGTCCAGGTGCCCCAAAAACGTCCCTGACGAGACGCCAAATGTGCACTGGTCGGGTTCAACCTCATCCCGAACTTCCTCAAAATGCTGAAGGCCTCGGCCAGATGCTCGAGATGGTCGAACTCGTCTCGGCTTTTAACCAAAAGATCGTCACGTAGACCTCCATGGACTTCCCGATCAGATCCCTAAACAAGAGATTAACCAGGCATTGATAGGTGCCCCGGCGTTTTTAAGGCTGAAGGGCATCACTTTATAGCAATACGTTCCTTGATCTATGATGAAGTTTTTTCTTCATCCACGGGATACATGCTGATCTGATTATACCCCGAGTAAGCATCCATAAATGAGAAGAGTGCATGACCGGTTGTGGAGTCCACAAGGAGGTCTATCTTGGGTAATGGGTAGCAGTCCTTGGGGCAGGCCTTGTTCAGGTCAGTGAAATCCACACACATTCTCCACATTCCGTTGCTTTTCTTGACCAGAGCCACGTTTGCTAACCAATCTGGATAGTGGACCTCTCGGATGGAATTCGCTTTCAGGAGCTTCTCGACTTCTTCACATACCACCGTTTATCTCTCGGGTGCCATACCCCGCCTCTTTTGCTTGACCTGCTGGGAGTCCGAGTTGGTGTTGAGACGGTGAGACATGACCCGGGGATCTATCCCGGGCATGTCCTCATGGCTCCAGGCGAAGACGTCCTGGATTTGTCGCAGGAATTGAACCAACTTCTCCTTGATGCCTGGCTCTAAGACAGTGCCAATGCTGACGGGAAACCGAGGATCCAGCACCACCTGTTCCAACTCCTCCACTGGGCCCACTCCATTACTTTTGTCTCTCGGGTCCATCTCCTAAACGTTTAACATTTTATTGATGGCTCCTCTGCGCAAGGAACTGACATAACAGCTCCGAGCGACTGCCTGGTCTCTACGTAGGCTCCCAAGTCCTTGAGGGGTTTGAAACTTAACCACCAGGCTGTATGTTGACACCACTGCGCTGGTACTATTGAGAGTTGGTCTACCAAGGATGATGTTGTACGCGGACGGAGCTTCCATAACTATGAAGTTTGCCAGTACAGATGTCTACTAGGGGTAAGTCCCCATAAGAACCGGGAGCTCGATGGTACCGAGTGGTTGGGTGCTAGACCCATTAAAACCTACCAGGGGAGTGGCCACTGGTCGGAGCCGATCCCTGGATATCCCGAGCTGATCGAATACTGAGACGAACATGATGTCAGAGGAGCTACCCGCGTCCACCAACACCCTTTTAACCACATAGTTTGCTATAGAGAGCGTCACCACCAGTGGATCATAATGAGGGCAGTGCAGGTCTAGCATGTCCTCGGATGAGAACATTAACACGTCGGTCGGGGGGGAGCTGGTGGATTAGACATGCCAGACATCCGATCGGGATGCCTGGGCATGCCTCTTCCTGGCTGATTGTGAATCCCCTCCGCCCTAGGTTCCTCCGGAGATTACATTGATTTGCCCGAGGGGTCGCGGCTGCTCAAAAGCCCGGGTGTCTTGCCGAGGTCGTCTGTCTTCCGCCACAAACTCGGCTAGGTGTCCCTGCTGAATCAGCTTCTCGATGGCGATCTTAAGCTTAAAGCAATCCTTTGTGTCATGTCCGTGGTCTTTGTGGAAGCAAAAAATCTTATCCCGGTTTCTCTTACCGGGCAGGCTTTTTAGCTTCGCTGGTTGCTGGAGTAGCCTCTGGGTCTCAGCGGCGGCCATGACCACGTGGATAGGCCGGGAAAGTGGTGTGAAGGTAATCGGGGCCTGATCCCGACTGCATCTCTGCTGATCTTGCCTGGGCTTCTTTCCCGGACCCTTCTTAGAACCCTCACGTTTCCGTTTAGCTTTTGGGGACTCGTCTCCCTTGAAGCCGGCGCGCTTGGACTTCAGAAACTCCTCTGTGTCGATGTATTTTCCAACCCTTTTTGAGTGTTCCACTAGGGTTTTCGGTCGGTCACGGTGAAACGACGTAGCAACTTTGGTGTGTTGGACTCTCGAGCAGAAGGCCATGATAGCGGCTATTTCGTTCAAGTGGCAAATTTGAAGCCTCTGTTGATTGAAACAGTCCACATAGTCCTTTAGGGACTCCCCCTTATGTTACTTGACGGTCAGGAGTTGGGTCTCCGGTTGTGACCGGTCAAGCATTCCTATAAATTGGCTAATGAAAATCTTGATCAGTGTCTTGAAGTCATCAACCTTTCAGGGTTTAAAAGCATGGAACCACTGCTGGCCCCTTGAGAGTACTGGGAAAGGCCAGGCACAGTAACTCGTCGACGATGGTGACTAACACCATCTGGGCCTTGTATGTACGAACGTGATCCACTGGGCTCCCTGTCCCGTCGTAGGAATTGAGATGCGGTGGCTTAAACTTCCGCGGAATAGGGTGATTCGGTCTCTGTGTTGGTATGATCATGGCACTGCTTGCGGCTCAGTTGCTCGGTCTGTTTCTACAGGTCCTGGATTTCAGCCTTCACGCATTCCCGTTCGGTCTTCCTTTTTATGTCCGAGCGGTAGGTCGGATCAAATGATGAGGCCTCTTCTTCGAAGTGTGTTGCCCTTGGGGATAGGACCCGGCTCCGGCTATGGGTAATCGTGTGCTTGAGATCTTCCCGGCTCGTGCCCGAGGGGTCCTCGGCCGATTTCCGGGCCATATGTCCTGGCCCCTACTTTCTGGCAGCACGCCTACTATTGATGATATCTCTGGTGTCTCCTGCCTAGCGCCGGTTAGCCCGGGCATGTTGTCGGGTTCTAGGGTGATTCAGTCTCTGTGTTGGTATGATCATGGCACTGCTTGCGGCTCAGTTGCTCGGTCTGTTTCTACAGGTCCTGGATTTGAGCCTTCACGCATTCCCGTTCGGTCTTCCTTTCTATGTCCGAGCGGTAGGTCGGATCAAATGATGAGGCCTCTTCTTCGAAGTGTGTTGCCCTTGGGGATAGGACCCGGCTCCGGCTATGGGTAATCGTGTGCTTGAGATCTCCCCGGCTCGTGCCCGAGGGGTCCTCGGCCGATTCCCGGGCCATATGTCCTGGCCCCTACTTTCTGGCAGCACGCCTACTATTGATGATATCTCTGGTGTCTCCTGCCCAGCGCCGGTTAGCCCGGGCATGTTGTCGGGTTCGCCTGGGTGCATGGCTACGCTCGTCATCTCCGTGCCGTCTCCAACCCGGCGGGGATGTAGGTACAGTGTGAGTATGTTGTCTGAACCATGGAGACTTTCGGTTAGGCGCGCCTTTCCCGGGCTGCTCCTCGATTTGGGGGAGCTCATCTTGCCAGGCCAGCAGTGCTTCAATCTGCTGCTGGGTTCGTCGTTGGCCCTCTAGGGTTGTGCAAGAGCCGCGGTGACCTGCTCGGAGGTCATAGAGGCGGTCGGTCGTCCGGCTTGTGAGTTCGCCGGTCCCGTTGGGGCAGTGGTATTCTTACCTTTCTTGAAGGCATGTTGATCAGTCAAAGATTTGTTTTCGGAGAAAGCAGTTCTTTCCCATAGACAACGCCAAACTGATGATGCCAAAATCCAGGTAAGAATAATTTAGAGAGAGAGATGGACACAATGAATTTTGTATGTGGTTCAGCCCCGTTAATGAGGTGACCTACGTCCACGGGTGTGTCGGTGCGCTTTCACTAACAGATTACCTGCGGCTGTTGGTGAGCCAACAGAGTGGGCGGCACTACCAGAAATCGACCGGGTATATGCGTAATAGTGAGTGGTTTGTATGCTATTCTTTAGGGTCAGAATGCGATCCCCTTCAACGGGGGTGGGTGGCATCTTTTATAAGTGCAAGAGACCACCCGTACAAGATAAGTCTGCAGATTAGGAAGCTTAATCTGACTACAACCGATTTACATGAATTTAGGAGAGTTTCCTAAGTGGTTTAGGAAACTATTTGCTCCTTCCATTTAGTCTTCTAGTTGGGATAGGAAACTCTCTGGAAGCTTGCCGGGCAAGTAACCACGGCCTCCGGAGGTGCGCCCATGTGGGGCCAGTCTGGAGTGTACGCCCAGGCTTTTGCTGAACCGGGCGGTTTAGTGAAACTGCCTGAGATGGTTGAGTAGTCAGCCTAGATCTAAGGTGACTTGGTTGTTCTTTGCTGAGGTGGCGAGACTTGACTTTAACCTGATATTTTTGTACATATCACTATCTATATAAGGCAAACAAATATTCAAAACCTTGTGTCTAAGTGAACCAATTTAAAATATTTTAAGTGTTTGGTAAATGTCCCTTTTATCATGTGGGAAGTATGTGCCTGATCTGAAGTCACCCTAAAAATAAGTTCTTTTATCAGAAGAACTATATATATTATATAAATAAAATAAAATTGAAAGTGGAACCGAAACTAATCCAGTTATATACATTCCCAAACAGGCCCTATGACATTCCTTCCATGACCTTTCAACATCATTTGCTACATGTGATAAAAAATAATAATATATAATAAAAAAATAAAAAATAAAATAAAATAAAACAATCCAGAATCTGTGCAACAAGGCTGTAGCATATACCATGTTAGACTACCTAGAGTTTTGAAATCCCAATTCCAATTTTCTCGAAGACAATACAAAGTGACCTTGTACTGAAACACCAAACCATATAATACTACCTAACAACAAAGAAGACAACAGAAATACAAGTTGGCTTCTTTTTTCTTTCTTTTTTTTTTTGGTGAGAGGCTTCTTTTTTCTTTCACTTCATCTCTATCTTGACCAAATCCTTTTCTTGCTATCCCTCTCTTTAACTCCTTGAACCTGATCTCTGCTTGTTCTGTTATGAATTACTGGCTTTTGAGCCACCGTGACTGTCTTGGCTGTTCTTGAAACCCTCGAAAATGGCTTCGGTGGATCAGATTGCCTACCCTTTGGATCATTCAAGGAAGATGGAACAATATTGTTGTTTTCTGTTTCACTGTTTCTAGACAATCTCTTCCTCCTTGGATCGCGAAGAGAGTCGTTTCCTTTCAGCAAAGTGGACCCTTGGCTCATCGGACGGCTTATAGAGTTTGAACTTCTCAGAATACGGTGCTCCGCCTCGTTCATGAACTCGTCTCTTAGGGAGCACTTGGCTTCGCGAGGTGTGGCTCTTGATGAATCGGTACAATCTAGAGTTTGGGAATAGGCCAATTGTTGTTCTTGCTCCTTTAGTTTCTCTTCAAGCTCCTTAATCTTCCATAGCACGGAAAACAAAAAAGCACCCATTCAGCTTTGCTCCAAAAAAATAAAAATAAAAACTTGACCAATTTCAGAATAGAAAACTTCAGGATATGTCGTTACAAAATTCCGCACTGTTTAAGATGTTACTAGTCCACGTATGCACCACACATGTGCACCACGTAGACAAACTTGTACACATGGACCAATCACTTCTCACGACCAATACAAAATGTACCAGAGTCTTTTCCTTTCAAAACCATTCAGTGCCACAAGCCAAAGAAATCAATCAAAGTATGTCATGAAAAAAAAAATGGAAAGTGTATGGTTGTGACAAAGTAATCCAATTCGTGTGCACTTTTTTTTCAACTTTTTTTTTAGTTCTCTCGTGCGAGGGATGTAATGGTGAATCACAGACCATTCGTGCCAACTACCCACTAACGAGGCATACAAATCCCTGAGCATTGTTATCTATGGAGATATACAGAAAATATATGTTTTACGGGATACATGATGCAAGAAAGAAAGAAAACCTTCTGATGAAGAATGGACTCCGAGTTACTATTTTCCTGATCTCTCAGTTTTCTCTCAAGCTCCTCGATCTGAAACAATGAGAAAACGTACTGCCTAACATTAGTTGGTCATTCGCATCATAAATAACTCGGAAAGTCATTGTGATTGAGTCTTCATGTCTTGACAACCTTATGTTGAAGAGTTAAGGAATGAGATTCAGATTCTTGTACTTGCTCTCTAAGCTTGTTTTCAAGATCCTTCACCTGTTTAAAATGTAGAGAGGTAGTAAGTTAGGCTTGTCTTTCATTATTGGTGCATAATAAAAGTCAAGTCAAATCATCAGCGGCGCCACAAAAGGAGACTGTCTTGTGTGATGCACACTATGGTATGAGAATAACAAAGGTTGGCTTTTCATCAATGGTTGAATATAATAAAGCCAATCTTCAGTGGTTCACAGAAGGAGAAATTCTCTCTGTGTCAGGACCATCACATCTCTATGACACCCACTATGATATGTGGATCCCACACAGGTCCCACAATAATGAAGGAATCACTATGGCTGTCATACAGTATGACACTCACATGGGATAATTTCTCAAAACCCGACAAAAGGGCATTCAATTAATTCAATTAATTTATAGTATATACATAAATCACCATCGACTTGCTCATATAGACAACAACTATATGAGCCAATAATTTTCTGAAATGAAAAAGAAAAAGTGTGTGTTTTAAAAACCTTCTGTTGGTACGTTGCAGACTCTAAATGCTCTTTCTCTCTAAGTTTGTTCTCTAGTTCTTTGACCTTCACAGCAGACATAAGAGACATCATTAGGGTAATCACTGAATACTAATGAAAACAAAGTAGAAAAGGCGAGATTTGATTTGAGATACGTCACCTTTTGTTGAAGGCTCGTGCAAATTTCTTCTCTGCCCTTCAATCTGTCTGAGAATTGAAGGATTTGTTTATCTGATTGGCTATGTAATGAGGTCTTCAACTCAAGCTGGCCTTCGAGTTCTTTGATCTTTTCCTGTTGGGTTTTGTAAATCTGGTCTCTTCCTCTGGCCTTACTTTCCAAGTTTTGTAAAGTCTCTTCAAGCTTCCTTAGCGATTCATCTTTGGATCTTGATTCTTGCCTTGCCTTATCAAGCTTCAAAGAAATGTGTGAACAATGGTCAAATAAAAGTACAATCATTATCAAGAAGATCTTGAAGGCTCTGTTTGGTTCATGGAATCGGTTAGGGAAAAGAAAAGAAAAGAAAACACTGGGAAAGCACTATTCTTTGTTTGGTTAGTAAGGAAAACTGTGAGGAAAATATGAAAGAAAAGAAAAAATAAGATGAAAAATAAATTACAATTTGCAACTATGTGAGATAGTCACTTACCTTCTTTTTTTTTGAGTTTCCATTATTTTTTGAGAATTTTTAATTTTGGTGTTATATAAGAATGGAGAGATAAGCTAGGGAAAAGTCCAGGAAAATACTTTACTTCTCGCTTTCCTTTCCTTTTCCAATTTGCAACTATGTGAGATAGTTTTACCTTCTTCTTTTTTGAGTTTCCATTATTTTTTGAGAATTTTTAATTTTGGTGTTATATAAGAATGGAGAGATAAGCTAGGGAAAAGTCCAGGAAAATACTTTACTTCTCGCTTTCCTTTCCTTCTCCTTCTCTAGACTCGCAAACCAACCGGAGCAGAAAGATATTTAGATAGGACTCCTCAATTAGGCTCAGTTGAACATACATACCATAAGCTTCAACTTCTGAAGCTCACTTGTATCAATCTGCTTTCTTGCAGGACCCAGCTCAACCCCTCGAACCCGGGTTGCAAAATTCAAAGAACTGATAGTCTCACTAAAGTCATGCTCTGAAGGGCTGATTTGCACAAACATTAAAGTTTTGGAGTCACCCCCTGCAAACAAACAGCAAATTTAATTATCTCAGGGAAAAAAAACCGAACCAACCCGGATTAAGTCTCAATCAAGGGCAATTTGGTCTTTCAATAATCTTAGACAATCTAAGTGACTCATGGAATTGGAATTCTCATCAAACATTGCAAATTATAGGAGGATCATCATGTTTACCTAATGAATCCTGAAGTAAATGAGTCAGCTTAGAGTTCCTGAAAATAAGACAACAAATGAGAAAAAGCCATACCAGAGAGTAATATTTGGGTGACAAACACTTTCGACAAACACTTACAAACACACTCTCTCTCTCTCCTGGGTGGCACTGTGGCATCCGGACCCCACAGTGCCACCCAGGAGAGAGAGAGTGTGTGTTTGTAAGTGTTTGTACCGGACCCCACAGTGCCACCCAGGAGAGAGAGAGAGAGAGTGTGTGTTTTTAAGTGTTTGTAGAAAGTGTTTTGTCACCCTAGCATTGTTGTACCAGAAATGCTGATGCAACAGTGATATTTACACTCGTTTTGTTTGTGTACTTAGAGAAGGAAGTGAGAAGAGGAAAGAAATATTGTTTCCCTAACTTTTTTCCTAGTGTAATCCCCCACTCAAAAACACAATTGGCACTCAAGAAAACAGGAAGAAACATAAAAATAAAACAAATTTATTTTGCACTCTATTTGCTTTTCCTACCAACTTTCCTCAAAGTTTTGTTTATTAACCAATCAAAGCAAAGCATTTTCCTCCAGATTTTCTTTTCCTTTCTGTCACTAAATCCAAGAACCAAACAAAGCCTTAAGCAAGCAAGAATAGAAATACCTATAAGGAACATGACTGCTTTTACTCGCTAAAGCTGAGATCACATCTCCAAGAGCTGAAAGTGATCTGTTGATGTTTTGGGCTTCCTTGAGCCGATCACCTTGCACGTCAGTCTTTGCAAGCCTCTCACTCCCTGCCAAATCCACGAGCCAGAGCTTGCTCTTGGTGCACTCACCGTTCATCAAGTTCTTCGTTCTTACCATAATGCAAAGCATGCTGAATAGAAATGGGAAACGATTAAAAATAAGAAAAGGAAAAGAAACCTCTCGAACCCTTTTTATCATTAATCTAATAGCAGAAAGAGAACAAACTCAACCAGTAATTGATGATAAGCAATTAAGGAGAGTCCGTGTCCAGTCTAAAATCACTCTTTTAAACTGGTTCTTTTTTTGTCAACCAAACATCATGTTGGTTTTAATAAAAACCACAGAGAAAATGAACTTAACACTATTTTATGCATTCCCAAACAGTAATCAAATTGAGGAAAAAACAAAATCAAACAACAAACGACCATAAACCATATCAGTAAGAACTTGCTCTTGGTGGATTCCCCATTCATAAAGTTCTTTGTTCTTTCCATTCAGCAGAGCAGGCTGAATAGAAATGAGAAACAATTAAGGAGCTGTTTGGGAAGAGGCTCAGAACCGGTTCTGTGGTTCATAATTGAAAAGGAAGATACCCTTTTGGTCCATGTGTCCAACTAAAAGCACTTTGTTCTTTGTCAAATCAACATGATGTTACAGACAGGCCCTTAAGAATAAGAAAAGGAAAAGCAACCTCTTGACCACTTTTATCATTGATCTAATAGTAGGAACTGGGAAGAGAACAAAACCGAACAAGAATCTTAAGAATAAGAAAAGGAAAAGTAACCTCTTGACCACTTCTATCATTGATCTAATAGTAAAGAGAACAAAACCAAACAAGAATCGATGATAAAGCAACAGGAAAGATAAGATGTGGAGTTCCATACCAGTGAGAACGGCTGCTATGCTCATTGACATTATTGGACCCAACAGCCCTAGCACTGCTTCCTGCTTGCAGTACATTCCAGACTTCCTTTATGTTCTCCACTTTTGCTTCCACTATCCCCGGAACATGATGAGACCCTTCACAAGCTTGCTTTATCTCCAACCTAGTATTTTACGAAGAATAAAAAAGTCGATATGCTATAGTATAGGTTCATTTGAATTGGATATGACTTTTGCGTTTAGGCAAAAGCAGAAGCTAGTAAATAATGCAAGGTGGCAAATATGAAAAATTCATTAAAACCCCTAATATGTTCCCGCATCACATTTGGGCCCGAACTAGCGTTTGGGAAGTGATCCCAAACAGGCCCTAATTTCGTCCTGCATCACATTTGGGGCTTTAAACTGGCTCCTAAAATTAATCCAAAATATATGTTATTTCGGGTCCCAAAAGCACGTTTGGGCCCGAACATGCATTTGGGAAGTGATTCCAAACAGGTCCTATGTGTCACAAGTTATATCTCACTAACCTAAATCAGCTTTTCAGCTTCAAAGATGAAGAACCCATCAAAAGTTTAATGAAGAACCCATCAAAAGTTTTAAATGGGTTTAATGATTTACATGTGCTCGGTTGAGTTTAACAATGTGCACGAATGTAGAAAATGTTAATCTTACTTCTTAGATGTTGGTGATGTAGCCAGCAGGTCCCTGATCTGCTCATTGTAGACTTCAAGGACGCTAACTGATATATCATAGGAAAAAGTTTCACTTCTCTCCTTGGAAATTTTAAACAATTCCTCAAGGGTCCTATAATTGACTCCCCGGTTCTGCTCAATACCCTCCATTGTGAATGTTTTGCCTGTTCCCGTTTGCCCATAAGCAAATATACAAACGTTGTAGCCGTCTAACACCGAGACAACCATTGGTGATGCATCCGCAAATACATCCACTGTAAAAAGGGGAATCAAAACTGTTAGAGACAAATTACACAAATAAAATGGTAGTGATGTGTTGACAAACAGTAATAGAAAAATACTTTGATCGTCCTTTGGTGTGTAAACTCGGTCAAATTTGAAGGTTTTTTTGTTGGAGCCACCATTTAGGATCCCAAGTTCTCCGTCCTTGGCTGCATCAAAGTCTACAGCTGTTGCATGCCCAGCTGAGACCTCGGCCTTGCTTAATGGACGGCACCGGCAAAATACTCTTATATTTCCTGATTCCATATGAATGCCTTCGTGTTATATTTCTCATCATAAATATGTCTATGACATACAAAACACAAATGAATCGCAAACACAAGAACACCAAAATTTATGCGGTTCACCCTAAACCCAAAGGCTATGTCCATTGAGGTGCCAAGATTTTTCACTATGCTATAAGGAGGCAAAAGAAAAAGATTACAGGATACATCGATAGCCGATCTATTACAACATAAAATTGGGGCTACAATCTACAAGTGCGAAAAACATTGGATACCACTCAAAATAGAGAGGAAAAAATCGTACAAGTACACTCTGCTCATCAAAACATAAGGGCATGCTACAACTGCAAAAAAAATTTACCAAAATACCCCTTACTCAAATTATTGGGGTAAGTGTACATTGTTATCGGGCTCAACACTACCCCTTGACTATGTTACCTAGACTCTCCTACTTACCCCAAGTGGGTCCCGATCCCGGTGCCCGACCCCCGTACCCAATTCGGACACGCGGATCCTCCACAGGTGATGTTGAAAAGGTAAGAAGAAGCTCAAAATTGTGGGCTAAGAGGTTTCTAACTATTGATATTCAGAAATATATTATGTTTATACATTCAGAAGGTGTCGTATACCCGTATCCAACGTTTAGACACATGTCCCCGAATCCTAAGATTTGGATTTAGAGGAGGTCCGACACCTAGATACACATATTGAGAAATATATTATGTTTATACATTCAGAAGGTGTCGTATACCCGTATCCAACGTTTAGACACATGTCCCCGGATCCTAAGATTTGGATTTAGAGGAGGTCCGACACCTAGATACACATCCGCACCCGACACCCATACTCGAGTCGGGGTAGCATAGCCCTTGAAATATAGGGGTATACCATTTCTTTCCACAAAACAAAAAATAAGACCTACCTTTTGCCTCTTGAACTTGGTTATACAGCTTTCTTCTTTTTGCTTGCTCGTCACTGTACTTCACTTTGAGATCCTCACACTGAGAAACTGCAAAGTGGGTCCAACCATATGTTAAATGCATAGTTCATGCTCCACATTATATAATCAAGCATATATCAAACTTACCCAATGCCTGAACTGCAAAAACCATTTCATTCAAATTAGGAATTGAATCAGCACACTCGTGTGCTTCTCGGGAGAGCAGAGACTGCTCCTGTTTCATCACCTGCATAACAGAGATTAACATACAGAAAAATTTCCAACTGTTAATTATGAAGTTAATTTATGTATCTATTTGACTACAAGGTTACATTAGTTACCTTTATTTTTTGCTCTAAATTATCAACTGCTGTGGCCCAGAACTTCTTGTCGTGTTCATATCTGCTGGAGATAGTCCTTACCTTTTCAGATTGTTTCTCCACAGTTTGACCTTTTTTTTCAAAAAAAAAAAGTGAGGACAGAAGAAACAGAAATGGTTCAGTCATAAAGGAGACACAAATCTACTTATGACCATTGCTAGGTTTTAAGTGTAGCCCCTGTCATGTTACAGTAATCCCAGGCAGATCCTAAAAGAGAATGTTGACAACCCAACAAATGAAGCCTTTCTGTATGAACTATGAAGCCCAAAGAAAGTACATATCTATGATCTTGGCAGATTGGCCCAAGGATTTTCCCTTCTTTGAGAAAATTAAATTGCGAAACAACCTTTTCATAGTCTGGCAGTTTAAATTACTACAGTATTTTCATGCATGCAAGCAAGTATACACAAAGCCTCAAAAAAACTCTTACACTCTGTTTGGTTTGCGGGTTTAGAGAAGAAAAGGAAAAGAAGAAAGAAAACTAATTCCCTTGTTTTTCCTCAAGCCTTGGATAACATGAAACTAAAAAATTTCAAAAATATAATTGTAACTTAAGAAAAATGGAGGGAAGTGACTCACAAAATTCAAAATTTTTATTTCATTTATAAATTTATTTTCTTTTCCTTCCTATTTTTCCCAGAACTTTCAAAAAAGTGCTTTCCTTGGTGTTCTCCTTTCCTTTCCCCCACTAAATCCATGTACCAAACAAAGCCCTATGGCATACATTAACAGAAAATTTTACATAGGAAAACAGCTAGTAAAAAGCACTCCCCCTGGATACTTTGAGGGATCTAAAGACGTTCAAATAAAAAAATAATAATAACAAAAAGGTTCCCTTCCATTCCATTTGTAAGACACTAAAGGTGTTCTCCAAGTAAAGAAAACGTAAATGAATCCAATTTTTCCTCATCTTACCGAGAGAGTATGTCTGGAACACCTTATTGTCAAGTTCCATCCTGACCTTCTCTAGCTGCTCATTTGCAGCAGTCAAAGACATCCAAGCCTGATAACACTCATCTGTCTTGTGTTGGCACTGCGTACTTAGCTCCGCAATTTTCTTCTCATACTTGTCTGTCAATTTCATATGAACGACTTTCTTCTGCAATTTTCAAATAATTCAAAGAGCATTTTAGCAATGACTCAGAAGATTAAATTCATAGTTATCATCTTTTAGTTGGATAATACCTGAGCTGAAGGAAATTCAATCTCTGTAGAGCATTTGTTACATACAACGTATTCGTGTGTTGCCCGCGAAGCTGTAATCAAGTCAAGAATGGGTCGGTCAGAAGCCATTTAGTTTTCCTATCCCTTAAGGGTCTTTTTGGTTTGCAGATTCAAAGAAGGAAAAGTAGAAGGAAAGGAAAGCAAGAAGGAAAACTAGTTCTCTAGTGCTTTCAACCATGCATAAAGAAAACTTTGAAAAATTTCAAAAAATAATTAAATATGAAAAAAAAACAAAATAAAATAACAAAAAGAACAAAAGTGACTAACAAAATTTAAAGTTTTTTTATCAACCAAACAAAAAACAAAGTGTTTTACATGTGTTTTCATTTCCTTTCCGTCACCAAAATCCATAAGGAAAAATGAAAACAAGAAGAAAACTATTTCCTTGAGATTGTTCCTGTTGTTTTCCTTCATGCTTAAATAATATCAGATATAAAATTTTCAGAATGTAATAGAAACTCAAGAAAATAGGAAGGGAAGTGACTCACAAAGTTCAAGTTTAATTTTCAACCCTATCTCCTTTTCCTTCCTGTTTTTCCTCACTGTTATTCTTATTAACCAAACGGAAGAAGAAAAAAAAAAAAAGATCCTCGGTGATCTCTTTTCTTTTCTCACATTGATTCCATAAACAGAGCCTAAATGCAATTAGCTTCATAGAAAAAAAAAAAGGAATAAAGAAATGACAAAAAATACCTGACACCATTGGTGCTCTCCTTATGCAAATCCCACTGACCATCGGGTTTCCATTGACCCCTTCAAACCTTATAACTATCACTCCATTATCCTTAACCGAGACTCTCGAATCAACTAGCTGCAATGGCTTGTTGGCTCCAACATTGGAGAAGATATCAAAATCAGAAAGAACCTGCGATATTTAAGTCAATATGAAACTCTATGTACCACTGAAGTGTTTTTAAACCAAAAAGTGCTAATAATAAATTGATTTTCTTATGTCCCATGAATTTGGATGGGTTTGTTCACAGTTTACAAAGCAAATCAATATGAAAATGCATCATCTTGAATTAGGACATTTGGAAAACTGATTTTATGTTAGAAAGTAATGCTTGGAGGATGTTTGGATAATACAAGAAGCAGTTATGTGGTTCAGAAAAGAACTAGTTCTGAGTAGTTCAATGTTTGTTAGCTGCTTTTAGTTAAGTACTTCGTGCATGGCTTAAAAATGCCCCCAAGAACTAGTTCTTTATCAAACCATCATTTATCTGGTTTTTTTTTAAGGTGAGACTTGGCCTGAGACCTGATCATGTCTTAAGCAATGCCAAAAAGGCTCTTAAACTCATCTATTATATCATCTTAAGAGAACATAGAAATGACCACAGTGATGAAGTATGATCAACTTTTCCATTTTTTCGCAATGAACAAATCAAGATGATGGGTTTCTCTATAAAAAAATCTTTCAAAATGTAAATGATCTTATTTAAATTTGCGGATGTGCAAACAGGCCACTAACTAACTTGCCTTTTCGTCCTGCATGTACACATTAAATAATCGCATTCCTTTAGGCCCGTTTGTGTTTATGATCTCCACAAAATGAAGATCAACATAATATGGTCCAGGAGGAAAATTTTCAAACCGATAACAGAAGTTTCCTAGTCGTGCTGACTGGTAAACGAATGGATAATCACCGCCCTCAATTATATGCTCATTGGTGTGGAATGTGTCACCCCCTTCAAAAAAGCTATCGGCCTGAAAATTCATACTGGAATCTGCTTCCATTGATGACCCACATCCAGCATTTATAAACATCACGACCTCGGCTGATTGAAGAACATATATAATAAAGTAAGCACTTAAATACCCAGTTCACCAAAATTGAAAATAAAAAATAAAAACACTCTCACCCTCAACTTGATTTGTCAAAAGAGAGACAGAAAGAGCTACACATTTTTCTCTGTTAACCCAACCCCGCCCAGCAGATTGAAGAACAAACAAATAAATTAAGCACTTAAGTCCAAAATTACCAAAAATTTGAAAATAAATATGAAAGACACTCTCACCCACATGATTCTTCGAGTGAGACAAAAGGCAATAGCCAAGCATTTTCCCCTGTTAACCCAAGAACACTATCCCAGCTGATTCAAGAGCAAATATATAGAGTATGCACTTAAATCCCAATTCACAAAACACGAATTGTTGAAGGTACAAACTGTAGAGGTTTAATCTCAAAAGGGTTCCAATTTTTTTCTTTTCATTCCTACTCTTTGTCAACAACCAAATTATTTCTCATGGAAGAACTAACTACGAGCCCTCATAGCTCATCCGCTAAGCCCTTCAATCCAATATAAGTCCGCTCTTTCTTGAGTAAACAAGAACTTAGAATGATCTAAAATCAACAACGCTACCCTCACAAAGTGTTTACATGGTTTATGACATGTATCCTAACATTCGGAAGGAAAACCTAACTAAAATCAGATATTGCTATAAAAATAAATAAATAAATTCTAGGGTTTTTAAACATTGGTGAACCAAAGATAAAATTTCTGACAAACCCTAATCAAAATGTGGGAAATCAGATTATACTAACCTGTACAACTTGGCTTCGTAAACCCATTTGGGACTAGCCTCGAAACCGAATCACAAACCATAGAATGGACCAAAGATTCATCGTCCTCGTCCATGGCTGAATCTTTGTGTTCTTCATCTGAGGGCTTCTTCCAATCGAAAACCCTAGATGGGTCTGAAATTAGGGTTTCTGGGTCTTGGCAAAACGTGTTGAATTGAATGTCTTCCATGGAATTGAGATTTCTGGATCGTTTGGAAAATGAGAAGAAAAAAAAAAATCTTTGAAGTGACAGAAAGAGCAAGGTTCTAGTAGAAGAGTCAGTGTGGTAGAGAATCGTTTCTTGAGTCTCGTTTTGCTTTTGGTTGTAGGGTAAAGTTTTTGAGTGTTCAAAATTCAATTTTTCGCGACCGTTGGAAGAATGACCGTTATTGCTTCTTTTTGGAGTGGGGCCGTGGGGGTAAGGGGGATTTTATTCCTTTTTTATTTTTTTAAATTCTTTTTTCAATAATGTTAGGCACACACTCCAAATCACACCTCAAATCACACCCTTGCTTTAAATACATGTATACTGTGTTGTGAAAGTAGTGCACAGAAAAGTGTGAAAAATTCAAACAGCACAGAGTACATGCATTTAAAGCATATAGTGTGGTTTGGGGTATGAAATTGAGATGTGTGTCTAGCACTTCTCTTTTTCTTTAAGGTAGGGGGATTTTATTCATAAGTTAATCCAAATGTTGATACATTCCAAATTGATGCGAGTGATTTTATCCTAAGCTAACCTAAACTTCAGATTGAGTGACGGGGCCACTATTAAGATTGGTTGTCGGGCACACGCGTTGCAATACAATACTTGTATTTGTTATATTCGTAAATTTAACCAATTTATAAAAATAAAAAAATTAAAATTAAAAAACTTTGCAAAGAATGCCCAACAATATAGAGAGACAAAAAATTACCACAACTCAATAGATATTAAATTCACAACTGTCTAACTCTAATGGTAAACTAGTGGTAGGACACACGCGTTCCGTGTGGAACGCGTTGTATTTGTTGTATGCTACAAAACATATCAAATTAAAAAAGTTTACAAATTATAATCTTGACGTTATTAAAGAAATTACATATAAATTGGTAACACACATTAATTAAAAAGGAACACAGTAAAGTAAATATTTGCACAAATCTATAAACAATCATTTTTTTCAAATAACTATTTTCATCCAATAAACTATAACTATACTAATCAAATTAGTATTCATAAAAAAATAAATAAAATAAAATAATTATAAAAATAAATAAATAAATAAAAAGAAAGAAAAAAAAAGAGAGAAAAACATTTATATTTTTTTTTCTCATTAGCAAATAAAATTATGTATATGTATGTACATACTTACCATGTATACTTCGTAATGTGTATAAATGTACTCAAATCCCAAATCCATAGCTTCAAACCAACATATATTCTCTCTCAACCTTCACATTCCAAACCCAATGTTTTGCAGTAAAATTAGGGTGGTATGTGTTGGGCATGCTAGAGTCCACATGGACTCGAGGAGGATTGTAGTATCCTAATCTGACTTCTAATTCGAATAATGGTTATTAACAGTGATTAATGTGTCTTAACTCTACTCTGATGCAAGTAAGCAAATTACAAGTGGAAAACGGAAAAGAAACAAAATACTGAAACTCAAGAATACCTCCATGAATAGCATCTTCATTGATCGAATTTCAAGTAGCAATTTCAAGTATGCTTATTTGTGCTTTACTTTCAAAAGATTTGTAGTGTGGAAGTAAAGGTCGAACCCACAGAGATTGATTAACTACCGCGCTTTAATTTTAAAACCTAAATTTAGTTGATTAAGAAAAACGAGATTTTGATTTTGAATTTAATTAAGCTAAGAACAATAAAATTAAATCTAAATTATGAAAGCGATTTAAAAGTGTTGTTATAAATATGTTTAAGAGAACCTAGGATTGCAAATCCACCACTAGCTTCATAATATGAATATTTATGAATTACTTTAGCCTATTAAGTTGGATGATAATGGAAAATTGTAGCTACAAGCCCAATTCCTCCGTCAAGAAAATAACTATGGTTCAAGCACCAACATAATCCATCTTCGGTTAGCACGAATTATCCCACACTAAACTAGGGTTGTGGTATAATCCGTCTAATCTAGGCATGGACTATTCGGATACTTGATAGCACAATTCAATTTAAGCACCATTACATATAAACAATCTATACAAGCACAGCAAACATAGATCATTGAGCACATCACAGTCAAAATAGATCTAAGACAAGAATAAACTTTGAAAGTAATGATTTAATCAATAGAAGTACGATTTATTTATAAAAATCCTCTAAACATGTAACTGTCATCCATACATAATAAAACTAAAATAAAAACATAAATAAAATCCTATTACTTGGCTAGGGTTTCATTGAAACCCTAGATCTAGGTTTAGTTGGCCATAGAATTGATGAACAGCAAGAGGTTGATGGAGGAGACCATGAGAATCATTGGTCTTCTTCTTCTTCTCCTTGCTTTCCTCTCTTCAATGGCTGAAATTTTTGTTGTATATGGCTGTATCTAATGTTGTGTAATGATGTGTAACCACAAAATTGATTTAGAATAGGATTTATATAGAGTTTGGAAGGATTTAGGAAGCTTTCCTAAGCCAAATCGCACTAAAACAGCTATATTTACGTTTTTGGACGTCATATGCACAAACCACCTTCGCTGGGCACTTTAATTTAATAAAATACGCGTTTTTGGTTTTTTCAAAGGTCGCTCGCGCGAGGTCCTTTTCACTATACTGCGCGACTTTCGTAGAATTGCGATAACGTTTTGCTCGAAACTTGGATTGACTCGCCATTTGAAGTGACGCATCCGTAACTCGAAGATCTACATTTTATATCTCTGGAGAAATTTCTCAAATTTAAATTATTCTTTGTCAAAAATGCAATTTTTCGAGACTGCTACTGCATTCAGCTTTCACCGGAATCACCGTTTGAGCCCAGAATGACTTCCAAAGCCACTAATCATTGAATTTTTGTGCATTTTCAAGTTAAAGCTCCAAATACTACAAAATTTAGAATAATTATTAAAAAATAACTAATAACTACATGAAATGGGCTAACAAAGTGTATTTTTAGAACTATAAACGGCAACTATTCGTCGCCGATCACACCCCCAAACATACTCTTTGCTAGTCCTCGAGCAAAAAGAATAGAAAAATTAAACTACTACTACTACTACAAATACTACTCCATTTTCGCATGGATCACGATTGCATTTAGCATATGCAACAAGCCTTTTAAACCTCTAGGTGTCCCTAGTCGGACGAGTGAAGTCTCATGAGGGTTCTCGTCAACAAGTCACCCACAACCATCTTTATTAACTTATCAATTTAAAAACTTTTATTAAAAATAAAGAACATAATATTCAATACTCCTTCCTCATATAACAAAGATTTGAAATAGAATAACGAACATAAAGAAACATAATGAAACATCCACCTAAATCATGAAAAACAATCTCAAGCACATGCATCGTATAAATCAATAGAGTTTCTCATAAAATTGAACGTGTGTGATGTGGTAGTCAAATGAACACGCGCATGTCATGAACTTGGAATATAACTCAGATAACCATTTAACTATGTCTCGACTACGAATCTCACAATGTCAATTACACTCTAAAATGAAACACTCAGAAACAGGTGTAATTTTTCTAAAATATGTGAGTAAAGGAAATATGTTTTCAAAACGAGAAATGCTCACATATGACTCGAACAAGACACATGACACGAAAGAACAGTAGTCTCATGGATAGGATGCCAATAATCAAGAAAAATTAATCATTACCATGTTTTAATCCCCCTCCCATCGTTTTCATATCCAAACCATGTTTCATAGGATCAAATAAGACTTTTCAAAGGTTGTAATGTGGCTCAGGTAATGAAAAAGGATAGAAAGGATTCATTAGGTAGTTTTAGAATGGCATTGTAAGGCATGTTCGATTTCTTTCATTCGCTCTTCCACCAACTTCAT
The DNA here is from genome assembly GCA_033977485.1 of Hydrangea macrophylla. Lineage (NCBI taxonomy): Eukaryota > Viridiplantae > Streptophyta > Magnoliopsida > Cornales > Hydrangeaceae > Hydrangea > Hydrangea macrophylla. The sequence goes on along the minus strand of CM066984.1, from coordinate 75,321,915 downwards.
CATTTCATTCTCTTCTTTTGATTTTTCAACCTTTTTTTTTCTTAATTATTGCTTGTCGGATGATTATTCATTGATTTCTAAGCAACTACCCCAATAGCATCTTGTCTTCTTCTTCCCAATCACACATTGTCTTAACACCACTAAAAGGTGACAAATCTCTCAGTGGTGAACTCCAAGTTTGTCAAGTCGGAGCAAAAACAAGGATAATGGTAATTAAAGAAAGAAATGGCATTTTAACGGCTCAAAGGGCGAACTAAGGAAATTTTTATCATTTATCGGTCAGTAAACAAAGAAGGCCTAAAAATCATCTCCTATGGTCATATGGTTCTTTAATGTTTACAACGGAAGATTATTTAGCATGGTAGCAAATATTTTAACTTGACTTATCAACCAAAACAAGAATAATGAGACTAAACAACAAGTAGATGCGCTATTTCAATGAAATTCGACAAACACAATGTGTATTTATAACCCTCAAAACAGAAAAGATAGGCTCAAAAGCTCACAGGGTCGAGTCTCCACCTTGTGTTATCTAGAAATCTGAATCATATTATAGTTCACATCAAACATGTATTCAAGCGACTACATGCAGTGCATAGGTTTATGTGCAAATCTATGATATAAAACTACGATTCAAACAATACATAACTTAAACATTACATCATATCATGACTTCAGCAAATGTTTAATCACATCTTCTCTTGTTTACCATTCTATAACAATCATAGTTACATAACAAGAAGTATCAAATCAAGATTGCAAAAACGTCGGTAATCATCGTTTATTTAAGCACAAGAATCAATTTTTTTAAAAAAATTAGTGCATAATAATGTGCATGTGTGTGCATACCCCCAAACCTAAACATTTCATTGTCCCCAATGAAACAATAAAACGAAAGAACGGAGAGTAGGTAAGAAATGAACGATATTACCTCGATCTCGGCAAACACAAACCAGGTGAACGTATAATAATATGGAATCAAAGTTCAATCAGGCTCCAAACGAAGCTACTAATCACCTGGTAATACTTAACAATAGAAAATAAAAGAACAGAATAATAACAATAATAGCTAAATATTTAGATTTTTTTATTTTTTATTTTATATTTTATTTTTATTATTATTATTATTATTTTTTTAAATAGAATAATAGAATCTAAACTATAATCAAGAGACTCAATAAAAATAAAATAAACAAACAGAACTTATAAAAACAAAGACAGACGAACCTAAACAGGGCTAAAAGAACAAACAGAAAGTATAAAAAAAAAAAACACTGACCAGGTATGGAGAGAGGAGGGAAGAGAACAAAGGAGAAAAACCAGAAAACCCTACCTCGCGGGAGCGGGCAGCGCGAGCGAGCCTCGCGCGCGCGAATCCTTCCGCGAGTTTAAGCAGAAGCTTGTTTTACGTTTTATAAAAGAAAAATTTCTAAGTCCTCAGATCGCACGAGCGAACCCCCTCGCGCGCGCGAATTGTTGCGCGAGGTGATACTAAGGCTACATATATAAAAAAAAAAACTTGAAATATTTTGTCTATGGCGAAATCTCGCGCGAGCGGACCGCGCGAGCGACCTGTCGCGCGAGCGGGTCTCGCGCGCGACTGTGATCTTTTCCTCTTTTTTAGTATAAAAATGTATATAAGTTCAAAGTAAATTATCCCCGACCCCTAAACCTGTCAAAAAACTCAAAAACTGACCAAAACGACCCAAAAATATGCAAAAATCAAAGAAACGAACGAATTAAAGCTTGGGTTGCCTCCCAAGAAGCGCTATCTTTTACGTCTTTAGCTAGACCGTTCTAGCTCAAGATTTATGGAGGCCGTAAATCGGACTATGTAACCCTAAGGATATCAGGAAGAGCTCGGTGGTAAGCAGAAATAATGTTGCTTTGGATTAATTCATTTGACGGTTCATCCTTTTTGGTTTCAAATCGATTATTCACCTTTTGAGTAAATTCGTCATTAGGATCTAAATTATTCAAATTCGTCCGCTTATCACTAACCATAATATTTTCCTCACACGTATTTATTCCTATATTAGGTTCAATATTCCGTCGTACCTCACTCTCCGCCTCACATAGGTAATCGTCGTCTTTAGGAGGTTGATCAATAGCGTTGAAAATATTCAATTTTAAATTCATATTCCCAAATGACACTTTCATTACCCCCGTCCTACAGTTAACACGAGCGTTAGCGGTTGCTAAGAATGGACGACCTAGAATGACAGGAGTGTGCTTCCTAGCATCTAGTACGGGTTTAGTATCAAGGACCATGAAATCAACAGGATAATAGCATTTGTCAACTTTAACTAAGACGTCCTCGACGATTCCTCTAGGGATTTTAACAGAACGATCCGCTAATTGAATAGTAGCGGCCGTAGGTTTAAGTTCACCTAAACCTAGTTGTTTATAAACGTGATAAGGTAAGAGATTAACACTAGCTCCTAAGTCAAGGAGAGCCCTATGGATGATAGTATCACCTATGACACATGAAATTGTAGGCGTACCTGGATCTTTATACTTCGGAGTAGCGTGTTGGAAAATAGAACTTAATTTTTCCGTGAGAAAGACCTTTTTCGGAGTATGACTACGCAATTTACGTTTTTGAGTTAATAGGTCTTTAAGACATTTAACGTAAGCGGGAATTTGTTTTATAGCATCGAGGAATGGAATATTAATTTTAACTTGTTTAAACACCTCGAGTATATCTTCAGCTTTTGACCCTTTCTTAGACAAATGTGACGGTCCCTCAACATTAGGTGGAAAAGGTAGTTTTGGAATAATATTAGTTGGGACCGATTCTTTTTCTTTTCTACTTTGATTCACATCCTCACCCCTCTCTTTATTCGAGTTAACGTTTGCATCCCTCATAACCTCCCTCGGAATCTCAACAACTTCTTCCTCTCGAATAGTCGTCCTAGTTCACACAGCGTTCACTTGCTCACTCGTACCACCCACCTCGTATTGTCCCTTAGGGTTCGGAATAGGTTGACTTGGCAACTTACTCTCAGTTAAACGATTTAGCGTGTTAACTATTTGTCCCACTTGGGACTCCAGTTTTGCAATGGACTGAGTGTGGGAATGTACTAACTGGATCACCGGACCAAAACTTTCAAGTGAGGCCAACACTTTCTCCTCAAATGCATTATTACGTGGAGGTGGAGGAGGAGGTTGTTGGTATTGACATTGTTGAGGTCTATAAGCGTTAGGGAAATTACTCATCTCATTATTATTATTATTATTATTTTTCCATGAAAAATTAGGATGGTTTCTCCATGGCGCGTCCGGATTATTAGTAGTCGAATTATAATTATTTCGTGGGTATTATTGAATAGAATTAATGTGTTGCTCCACGAATTTCGGAAATTGACTCGCCGATGGACATGCTAGGATAGAATGTGACGGATCAGAACATAATGCACAAATTTCATGAGCGGGGTGGGGCTGTCGTTTGGTTCATTGTTAAAAGTCGGTCAAGTTTTTTAGATAGTTCTTTTATTTCAATTGAATGACTTGACTCGAACTTTACCTCTCTCTTAGGTTGTGAATGATATCCCTCGGAACCTACTGACACAGCCTGATGCATCGAATTCTCGCTTAATGTTTCAAAGATTTTCCAGGCCTCGTCGGCACTTTTGTGTAGGAAGGTACCCGCACAAACAGCGTCGACGGTATTACGGACTGAGGGAATAAGTCCCTCATAAAAGACCTGTACCAACTGCCACTTAGGAACCTAATGATGTGGACACGAGCGTAATAATTCGTTAAACTTCTCCCAAGTATCATAAAGCGTTTCCCCATCTTGCATCACAAAATTTGTTATAGATTTCCTTATCTGATTCGTACGCATAATAGGGAAAAACTTTTGTAAAAATGCGGTGTGTAAGGCTTCCCATGTTCTAATTGTGTTTGGCTCCAAAGATTGGAGCCAGTATTTAGCTTTATCTTTTAAAGAGAATGGAAAGAGCCGCAATTTTAATTCATCATCAGTAAGATTTTGAATTTTCAAAGTGGAGCATATATCCTGAAAATCTCCTAAGTGTTGATATGGATCTTCATTTAGACGGCCATGGAAAGAAGGAAATAGCGAGATGGTAGACGACTTTATCTCAAAGTGAGATGTCGTTGCCTCCGGTAAATCAATACATGTTTGTGGCGTATAAGTCGTAGGAATAAAGTAATCTTTAAGCGGAGGTGGTGGCAGTATATTAAGATTATTCATATTATTAACGTTGTTTCCAATGTCGGCCATTAGAATAGGTTCTATTTTAAAAGTTCGAGTTCTCCTTAACCGTTTAAGGGTACTTTGAATTTTGGCCTCAAACAACGACGATGGTTTTGGAGTCGAATCGTCGTCTATTTCCAACTGAGCTCTCGGAGCTTAGGTTGAAGACTTACTAATTCTAAGGGTACGTTCAAGTTCAAAAGATTTTAATTCAGGTTTATTTGAACGTGTACCAAACATAAACTAAAAAGAAAATAAACTAAAAACAAACACTGACTCAAATAAATAAAAAAAAACAAAAAAAAAAAACAAATAGCAATCACGCAACTAAGATAACAAGCACTCAACTACAGTGATGCATCAATATTATCCTGTAATGCAATGACCGCGTCAAGCCCAGCGCCCCGGGTTTCCTAGCTAATGCAGTGCAATTAACCCTAAACTAATGCAAATAGTGCGTCACAGCGCCCTGACTTACAGTGGTTTAAAGCGAATTTCAAAAGAAGCAATTTATTTATTTTATTTTTTTATTTTTTCGCGTAAGCTCCTTTGATGCGCTAAGCTATTCCTCCCGAAAACGTTAGAACTTTGACGACTCGAGAAACTACAAAATAAAAAGAAAAGTTAGTAACTCAAAATAAAACGAAAAATAAGAAAAGAAAACCTAATCTAATATTTACGAATTAACTAAACTAAGATTCTAAAACTAAAGGTAGTAATTTGCAATCCCCGGCAACGGCGCCAAAAATTGATGTTGTCAATATCAAGATATAAAAGTATGCTTATTTGTGCTTTACTTTCAAAAGATTTGCAGTGTGGAAGTAAAGGTCGAACCCACAGAGATTGATTAACTACCGCGCTTTAATTTTAAAACCTAAATTTAGTTGATTAAGAAAAACGAGATTTTGATTTTGAATTTAATTAAGCTAAGAACAATAAAATTAAATCTAAATTATGAAAGCGATTTAAAAGTATTGTTATAAATATGTTTAAGAGAACCTAGGATTGCAAATCCACCACTAGCTTCATAATATGAATATTTATGAATTACTTTAGCCTATTAAGTTGGATGATAATGGAAAATTGTAGCTACAAGCCCAATTCCTCCGTCAAGAAAATAACTATGGTTCAAGCACCAACATAATCCATCTTCGGTTAGCACGAATTATCCCACACTAAACTAGGGTTGTGGTATAATCCGTCTAATCTAGGCATGGACTATTCGGATACTTGATAGCACAATTCAATTTAAGCACCATTACATGTAAACAATCTATACAAGCACAGCAAACATAGATCATTGAGCACATCACAGTCAAAATAGATCTAAGACAAGAATAAACTTTGAAAGTAATGATTTAATCAATAGAAGTGCGATTTATTTATAAAAATCCTCTAAACATGTAACTGTCATCCATACATAATAAAACTAAAATAAAAACATAAATAAAATCCTATTACTTGGCTAGGGTTTCATTGAAACCCTAGATCTAGGTTTAGTTGGCCATAGAATTGATGAACAGCAAGAGGTTGATGGAGGAGGCCATGAGAATCATTGGTCTTCTTCTTCTTCTCCTTGCTTTCCTCTCTTCAATGGCTGAAATTTTTGTTGTATATGGCTGTATCTAATGTTGGAAGGATTTAGGAAGCTTTCCTAAGCCAAATCGCACTAAAACAGATATATTTACGTTTCTGGACGTCATATGCACAAACCACCTTCGCTGGGCACTTTAATTTAATAAAATACGCGTTTTTGGTTTTTTCAAAGGTCGCTCGCGCGAGGTCCTTTTCACTACACTGCGCGACTTTCGTAGAATTGCGATAACTTTTTGCTCGGAACTCGGATTGACTCGTCGTTTGAAGTGACGCGTCCGTAACTCGAAGATCTACATTTTATATCTCTGGAGAAATTTCTCAAATCCAAATTATTCTTTGTCAAAAATACAATTGTTCGAGACTGCTACTGCATTCAGCTTTCACCGGAATCATCGTTTGAGCCCAGAATGACTTCCAAAGCCACTAATCATTGGATTTTTGTGCATTTTCAAGTTAAAGCTCCAAATACTACAAAATTTAGAATAATTATTAAAAAATAACTAATAACTACATGAAATGGGCTAACAAAGCGTATTTTTAGAACTATAAACGGCAACTATTCGTCGCCGATCAATCATTTTTTTCGAATAACTATTTTCATCCAATAAACTATAACTATACTAATCAAATTAGTATTCATAAATAAATAAATAAAATAAAATAATTATAAAAATAAATTAATAAATAAAAAGAAAGAAAAAAAGAGAGAGAAAAACACTTTTTTTTCCTCATTAGCAAATAAAATTATGTATATGTACATACTTACCATGTATACTTCGTAATGTGTATAAATGTACTCAAATCCCAAATCCATGGCTTCAAACCAACATATATTTTCTCTGAACCTTCAAATTCCAAACCCAATGTTTTGCAGTAAAATTAGGGTGGTATGTATTGGGCATGCTAGAGTCCACATGGACTCGAGGAGGATTGTAGTATCCTAATCTGACTTCTAATTCGAATAATGGTTATTAACAGTGATTAATGGGTCTTAGCTCTACTCTGATGCAAGTAAGCAAATTACAAGTGGAAAACGGAAAAGAAACAAAATACTGAAACTCAAGAATACCTCCATGAATAGCATCTTCATTGATCGAATTTCAAGTAGCAATTACAAACACTCAAAGAAACAATGAAAACTCACAATCACTCAAGAACAATAGCAGTATTGTTATGAGGAAAATAAAACAAAGTCTACTTGAGCAGATGTGGCGTGTGTGTTTGCCCCCTCTTAAATGATGCATCACCTACCCTATTTATAGACTTTGAGCGAATAACCGCTCATGTTAGTGGGGTTAGTAGGTTAGTGGGTTAGTGGGTAGTGGCCCCAAATTTTTAGGAACGAATAAGTTACTGCGCCCACTCTTTGTCCTATGATCAACTTCTACGATTTGTTTGGTGATCCCACTTCTGCCAAGTTCCCCTTTCATGTAACTGCTTTTTTTCTAGCTCAGCATAACCTAACGCACGTATTCTTGTCCATGCTCAACTTCCTAAAAGCCTTGTGAACAGATCCTAGTTGACTGAGTGCATCTCTCTTTGGACAGCTTGACCCTCGTTAGTTGATGGATCTCGGTCTTATTCTTCGTAGGAAGTCGACTAGTGTCCATTGGTCTTGTTTAACCGATGTTTTCTTACTTTGTGACTTTAATTGTTACATAGATTACTTGCACTACACCAAATTGGCCGAATTGTCACCCTTATTTTCGGGTCATTTGTCACTGTTTATAACAGTGACAAATTCCGTCACGATTATCAACTGTGACAAATTATTTTGTCACTACTTATTACAATGACAAATTTAGTCATGGTTTTAAACAGTGACAAAAAAGTATATTGTCACGGTGTGGATACCGGGATTCCACCTCTTTTGTTATGCTTTCGTTTGAAATTGATTTGGATCAAAGAAAGAGAAAAGGTCTATTGAAAACAGATACATAGTCGCCACTTGGTCTTTAGGGAACCAAGAAACCCAAATTTGACTCACCCAAGCGGATAAGGGCACCGGCCCTTCATAACCAAAGAACTTGGTTCGGGGTTTTGGTACGAGACAGGAAGGAGCCTTTGTCACGACTAAAACACCATCAACTCGCCCCGTCTTTCGACGGGCCTCAATTAGCATCCAAATAATCATCTTTTACTATGTTTGGTTCGACAATTAATATTTATGATAAGTATATTACATTGCCTAAGAATCTTGAAATTGCAAGATCAAAAGATAAGATATCATTCATAAGATTTAAACCAAATATCATACAATGCAAAAGTGAAAGATCACACAAACAAACTTAGGAAAATAAATCGTCTAATCGCATATCAAGTAGTCAAGTTTTCCTAATCTAAAGGGGACATGAATTGTTCTTGAAACAAATAAATAAAGAAAACGAAATATGCTTAGCAAACTAGTATGATGCATGTTAATCTTTGACAAAAGAAGACCTCTCAATCCCCGGGACAGATGAGAAAGAAAGATTAGATCGAGGGGGAAGCATGAACGTGTGATTATGGTCATTCCTTATAATCTTCTTAGATTAGGGGTCACAAAAACCCTAAATCTTTGCATGGATGCAATATATGTGTCTAGATTGTGCTAAAGTTGTAGTGTGTTTGTGTACATGAACTTGCTAAAGTGACTTAAAAGCCTAGAGAATGAATGAATGTATGAATGAAATCATCATGGGATATGCACAAATGTAGTATGAACTACTTCTTAATATATGAACTAATTTGGAATGCATATAAGCATCAAATCAAAGAATGAAAGTTAAAATGTGCTTGCTGTGAATAGTGGACAGAATAGTAACTAGATCTTTTGAAAATTGAAAAGAGGGGTTAGGAATATTTTCAGTGCATAATTTTTTATGGAGATCTTCCTTATTGTGTCTAGAACACTACCTAAAAGGCCAATCATAAATAACTATCACAGATTGAGATAAATCATATAAACAATGAAGGTCACTCAGAAACAGAGTCTGTACTATTGACTGAAATGTTTAAAAATCTTAGAAAATGTTTAAAAATCTTAGAAAATGAAAACAAATGATCTAGAGGCCCATTTTATACCTAAAGTTCCCTAAGACATTGAAGTTTAAGGGAAAAATAAGTTAGGACCACCCCTTTTGGAAAAAGTTTCTGTAAAACAACTTAAAAGTAGACCAAGCTGCTGTGACAGCAAAAACAGAATATCTAGAGAGAATGTTTGGATCCAAATGGACCATTTTCAAGTATTTCCAAGTCAAACCAAAAATCATGGGTGTTCACTAGTGAGTTAGGAAGACTTTCCAAGTGGCCTTGCATCCATACATTGAGTATTGAGTTCTATAAAAAATTTTGAACTCAGATCACTCACTGTTTTGGAGTTTTTGGAAAAACTAAAGTTTTCTTTCTTTGGATCAAAATGAGGGGTTTCAAGAGGGGTTTTGAAGTAGATGTTTTGAAAGCATATTTTCAATACCCAATAAATATTATAGCCACTTAAAATGTCAACATCACACTCATCATCAAGAACCTCCAAGATTGTTGGAGAGATTTATTTTCATTTGAACATAACTTCAAAGATACCTTGGAGGTATTGAAGTTATGATCATCATCTATCAAACATGTTTTTGAGGTCAAGAGCTACTATCCATAAGGATTCACTCACCTCAAACTTCATGTCATCATCTAGATGATGATGAACTAGTAAGTAAATAAAGAAAAATAAAAAAGAAATGAGGTAAGAAGAGATGAACATTGTATAAACAAGCAAGTAGATAATGATCAATAGATGATATTCATGATGTATTGAACTTGTAGTTTGGTGTTTCACTCATATATGATGACATTGGACATGGAAGAAGCTTCCTCTCTCTTAAATGCTCACTAAAATGGTGGTTGGGTGTATTGAATGTTAAAGTAAATAGGAGTAATGAAGTAAAAAAACAAAGTTTAGAACTCACTTTTGTTTTGAAAATCAAAGAAGAAAGCTTCTTTTCTCTCTATTCTAACCTTATCTCTACAACTTTCTCTCCCAAACTATTCAAAGCTTACATTTGACACCCCCAAAATGAAGAGCAATGGGGGGTTTATATAGGCCGATTTGGGGGTGGTTTTGGGGTTTTAGAAGTGTTCCCATTGGCTCCAAACATCTGTGAACATAGAACTACGTCGTTTTGGTTTTCAATTAATCAAAATGAACCCCCAAGAAAAATTAAAAAAATACACTGTTCTGGAGGAGAGTGCCGCGGCGGCACTGGGCCAGTGCCGCGGTGGCACTGCTCCTCAATCGTCTGGATAATCCTGTTTAGGCCCCCAGAGGTTCCGGTATTCGCGAAAAGGCCCTATTTCGTCTTAAATTCACAGAAAATGCATACGAACTCCAAATTGAGGTTGTGATATACCGTTGTAAAGGTAATGGAGTCTATTTTACATAAAAAATAAATTAGTGATAGGTCACTTTGAAAAGTTTTGCGGTATTTGCGATAAAAGCCGATTTGATCATTTTTTCCGCCTTCGGAAATTCATAATAAACTCGTTTTAAATTCGAAAATTATGTGCGATATACCGTTGGAAAGCTATTGACCTCTAGTATCCATAAAAAATATTTGAAAATTGTTACAGTACTCCGGTTCTAAAGTCAAATTCTGGTCAAACTGGTCAAACCTGGGATTCCCGGGAAGTTCTGGAAACCTCCGAGTGTTCCCAGGAAATGACGTTTTCGCTCGATTTTCTTTTAAAACTCATTTTAATACTTTTCACATGATCTAGAATGAATCTGGCGAATTTGGACGATTTCAGTCAAACTTGGTCAACCTTGGTCAAACCTTGGTCAAACCTTGGTCAAACCTGGTCAAACCTTGGTCAAACCTGGTCAACCCGGTCAACGGGGACTTTCTGGGAACTTTCGGGACTTCCGGGGGTCTCTGGGAGCTGACGATTTCATCCGACTTTACTTAAAAACTCATTTTATCACTTTTCTTACAACGTAGCATGTTTCCATAACTTTTGGACCAAATCTGGGAGTTTTCAGGCTTTCAGGGGCATTTCGGTCATTCTGAGAGATAAAATTGGCTTCTAGGAGTCCTTTCGAGTCTTTTACGATCATTGTGAACCACCAAGCTATGGGTCTCCTAAATCTGATAGCTGACAAAATGGGGTGTCTACAGTTTGCCCCTCTTTGGCATGAACTTGCGAGGCAACGCATGTCGCAAGCGAGTGCCAAAGCTTCTGAAGAGACAGGACTTTTTGAAGGCTATAGATTTAGGATAAAAGCGTTGCAAAAGAAGCAATGATGCTGAGGTCAGTGATGGTCGTGCTCTGTGTGAGCTGCCTACGTATCCCAAGGGGAATCAGACCAGGGCGCAGTTCAGGGCATAAAGGAACAAATCACACATGCACAACAAGACATGCGGATGCTATACTATGAGGATGATATGTAATGCATGGATGTGATATGAATTGTGTCATGAGTCCTATCATGTCTAGTGTTATGATCCTAGTATGAGCAGGTGCTGTGGGATATGCCACTCCGAGTGGGCTGGTGTCGTGCTAGTGTTTGCGACTGTGATGTGGTGGATGACTCGGATAGGGACATCAAGGTTTAGAAGACTCTGGGTCTAGGGGAAAACTTCTATGCTTTGCAAACAAGCGAGATAGATTATATGCGTGTTGTCTAAAAGACGACAGCTAAACGTGACCGAGGGATCTTGTGATGAAAATAGACAGATGAGAAAGCTTATGATAATCGAGAGACACGGAGCCGTGGAAGGATGGTGCTTCATTTCCCAAAATCCGGATGTGGGCGATGTTCTGATTGTTCCTGATGGTCGATTTTTGGGAGTCGGTTCCTCTTCTGCTACTTTCTGCTGGGGGTAGTGGGAACTGGTATCTATCCGTATCTGTCCTCGGGGGATGATGTAGGGTTCTCAGGGAATTTCTTTTCTTGATCGGGAACCAGGATCCATCTCTGAATCTCTCACGGTTGATCAAATCTTTCGATGCTCAATCCAAGAGGGCCGGTCGGGGCCTCCGGGAGCTGGTATCTGTCCGTATCTGTCCTCGGGGGATGATGTAGGGTTCTCGGGGAATCTCTTCTCTTGATCGGGAACTAGGACCCATCTCTGAATCTCTCACGGTTGATCAAATCTTTCGGTGCTCAATCTAAGAGGGCCGGTCGGGGCCTCCGGGAGCTGGTATCTGTCCGTATCTGTCCTCGGGGGATGATGTAGGGTTCTCGGGGAATCTCTTCTCTTGATCGGGAACTAGGACCCATCTCTGAATCTCTCACGGTTGATCAAATCTTTCGGTTCTCAATCCAAGAGGACCGGTCGGGGCCTTTGGGAGCTGGTATCTATCCGTATCTGTCCTCGGGGGATGATGTAGGGTTCTCGGGGAATCTCTTTTCTTGATCGGGAACCAGGACCCATCCCTGAATCTCTCACGGTTGATCAAATCTTTCGGTGCTCAATCCAAGAGGACCGGTCGGGGCCTCCTAGAGCTGGTATCTGTCCTCGGGGGATGATGTAGGGTTCTCGGGGAATCTCTCTTTTCTATTTCTTTGGTGTACCGGCCAAAACCAGGATTCGTTATGGAAACCCTCGTGCTTGATCAAAATTTATGACGCTCGTCCTAAAACAACTGATTCGGATCCTCGGGAGTCAATTTTTCTCAATTTCTGCCTACTGGAGGTAGCCCTGACAACTTTTGGACTATTCAGGGTAAAATCCCATAAATCTTGACCGAAATGGGCCACTGGGGCTGATCGCGGCCAAAAATGGGCTGCAAAAGGTCAAAACGGGGCAAAATGGAGCAAAAATGAGCGAAGTGGGGCCCGCGAGGAGCAGTGCCGTGGTGGCACTGGGCCACTGCTGCGGCGGCAGTTGGCCAGTGCCGCGGCGGCAGTTGGCCAGTGCCGCGGCGGCACTGGGTGGCCGGACTCCATTTGTGTATATTTCGGGTTTTTGAGCTTTTCAAGCTCATTCTTGGCCATTTTGGGGTGTTTTCGGAGACAAAATCCCTCAAAACGCAGCTTGTGCGCGCTCAGGTGAGTAATCTTTCCCCGTGGTTGGAATTTTGATTAGTGTTTTGGTTTGCTCAAATTTTCAAGAAGAAAGTTTTGATTTTGACTTCCATTTTCTTTGTAAATCCATGGCTTCGAGCTCGAGGAGACCATCTAAGAAGGCCAAGGAACGAATGAAAGCCGAGATGCAAACCCCGGACTTGATTTTACGGGACCCCCAACGTCATCTTTCGGCCGCGGCTCTAGCGAGCTTGGTATGTGAAACTTTCGACAGTTTAGGACTATTTTCATGTATTGTTCTAGTTTTGTGAGCCGTAGTGTGCACCTAGAGATTGTTAGAAGTCCGATTTGTGCTCAAATGTTGATTTTGTGAATTTGGACCTCGGGTCATGAATAGTGATTTTGTGCATCGTCTTTGTTGTCTTTGGTATGTGCAGGTGCCAGAAGTGACATTAAAGGGCCACGGTAGCCTCGCTCATGCTTTCCTGTGGTACACTCAACTCTCGCCTACCGTCAAGAGAATGGTAGATGATGCTGGGTTTGGCGGCTTTGTTTGCCTGGTTTCAAAAAGCAGCAATGATTTGGCACATTTTTACGCTCTGGCTGAGAGGTGGTGGGACACCACCAATACTTTCCACCTGCCCTTTGGTGAGATGACCATGACACCCTTCGACTTCTCCATGATTACCAGCTTGAGGGTTGGCGAAAAACGCCTGATTCTGGATTATTTCTATGAGATTGACCCTGAGGCTATAGAGATGTTGATTGGGGCTGTTCCCCCTAATCTGGAGAGGTACTGGTTTCCTTGTGGCTGGCTTTACCGGGCCTATGGCAGAGGGAATCACAACCTGAACAATTCCCAGCTTTTGAGGGTGTATCTTCTGTATGTCCTTGGTTGCTCGATCTTTGCGACACGGAATGACCGGGTGAGCTTGAGACTCCTTTCTTGCCTGGCGACCATTGATGAGATCCCCTCCTACGACTGGGGTGGTGCTGCCCTGGCCCATCTTTACAAGCACATGGGTGAGGTTTCCCGGGGCAATATTAAATCGATAAGGGGATTCTGGCGAGCTTGGGAGGTATGTAACTGCATCTTCTTTTATCTTTTGGCTTTTCAATTTCTGTACTCTTTCTGATTTTTTCCTTTGTCTGTGTAGCTTTGGAGCTTCGAGTATCTGAAGATGTTAGCTCCCTCCCCTGCGGATGAATCAGGTGAAGACAAGGATGGCATGGCTCCTGTGCCTCTATTTCCACGAGGCTTGAGATGGCGGAGGGATGTTGTCGGGGTAAAGAGCGGGGCCCACTAGATTATTTTGCTTAGAAACTTCTTAACCGAGCTAATGGCTGCTAGTGTTGATTGGACGCCTTGGGAGCGCGTCGCCTATGCTGCCCCAGAGGAGATACAAGCGGTCAAACCTCTTTCCTCTTGCCGACTTCTGATGGAGAGTACCGAGTGCAGGCAATGGTTCCTTGGCGAGCGAGTGTCCCGGCAGGTGGTTGGCGGTTCAAGGTACCGCGTCCCTCATAATCCCCCTACGATGGATGCTAGTGACCTTTCTGGTGATGCTTTGCTGGCGGCCTTAGCTGGCACCGACGTTTGGGATCATTTCCTCTTTGAGACCGGCTATGAGGCTTACCGTGGCCACTTTTTGATGCCCAACTTCCCACTCCTGGAGGTGAGTTTCCTTTATGTTTTTGTCTCTATCCGTTGCCTATGTTTTTGACTCATCTTTTTTCTAACTTGTTTTGTGCCTACAACTTCGCGAGATGTACAGGAGACAAGCTCCTCCAGCTTCCGATCCTATCCCTCCTTGGGATTGGACCGTCAATGTTCTAGGCGCTGATGGCACTCCCCAGGTGATGGAGGTGCCACGAGTCACATACGGGTACCATAGTCAGCCAGCGGGCGTCCTCAACGTTCCTTGGAGTTACGCTGAGGAGGGTTACACCTTGGTGGCTAGCTTATGGTCCTTGGTCCTCACACGAGACCATCGGGTATGTCTCTAATTTTGCACTTTCTTAAGGTAATGAGGTTCTAACCCTGGATTTTACCCTTGATAGATGAACGGTATACGGCAATTTGCCGCCAATCAGATGGCGTCCTTGATAAGTTTCTGACTCGACTCTATTTTTATACTTTTTGTTGTTTCCCTACTGATTACCTTCATTTTATTTGTGTATGCAGTACCGTGGGGGCGGGGTTGGCTCATCGAGGACTGGACCGCGGTGCAGAAGTGGTAGGAGGAGGCCGTCGCGACATACACTCCGGGAGGTCCGACAGAGGATGAAGAAGAGGAAGACTGAGGCTTCCTGAACGGGAATTTTGTTTTATTTCTTTTTTTTTCATGTTTTCGATTGGGTTGTACTGGTGATATGACTATTTGGACAGTGTAGGATGATGTGTGGAACGGTTTGTGACTTTTGACAGAGTATTATGATGTTTCGCCTTTTGGGCCGGATAGCTTCTGGTTTGAAGGTGCAGTTGCGTGCTTGTTTTAGTTGATGACGATATGCATATATGTACACTTGTGATTCTGTGATTGTTGATGTTACTGCGATGGGCAGTTTTGTGATAGTGAGTGTTTTTGCCTTGCAGGTGGGGTAGTCCGTGAAACGGGGAGGTGCTACCGAAATTTTGAATTTTACTAGAGCCGCGACAGAAAATATGGCTTTGTATGATCCCGCTCAACTCATAGCTTGGCTAAACATCACGGATGGTGTGGAACGGATCAACCTCTTTAGCTACGGCTTGACTGAGCTATTCTCTCTTCGCCAGATGACCCTGAACACTGAGTTCTTGCGTGCTGCTATTGCGCACTGAGACCCGGTGAACCATGTCTTCAATTTCAATGGCCTGGAGATATGCCCCCTGTATGA
The DNA here is from genome assembly GCA_033977485.1 of Hydrangea macrophylla. Classification (NCBI taxonomy): domain Eukaryota; kingdom Viridiplantae; phylum Streptophyta; class Magnoliopsida; order Cornales; family Hydrangeaceae; genus Hydrangea; species Hydrangea macrophylla. Next base: position 75,306,223 of record CM066984.1, on the reverse strand, counting down.
GGAATTCTGTGCTATTCTTGGCTATGATTTTGACTCTGACCTGATTTTCCCTTCTGCTGGTACCCTCAGTCCTACGTGAGGCTTGGCTGGATATCTGAATTGTTCCATCACTATTTCCCACCGGCTGATTCAAGGTGAGGTTCTTGACATTGCTTCCATCATTGCCCGGTATGCCAGTCCTGAGAATCCCAGCGTGTATGATGCTACTCGTGGGGCTGCTCTGATTCTGTGCATGACTTTGCACTTCTTGTTCTTGAGTACTTCTAGCGGCTTAGTACATGTATGTCTCGGACTTAGGGCAGGTAAGAACTCCATGGCTATGGTTCTAGCTTAAACCTTGAATGGCTTGGATAATGCCTTCAACCAAGGGACTCCTCTTCTTTCTGGGGCGCCTTTGGTGTTACAGGCCTGGTTATACGAGCGCCTCCAACTGTGGAAGGGCCGCATACCACCGGTTTACTTTCATCGAGCCATGCTTCACCCTCACTACACTTTTGCTGAGTGGGTTAACATGATGGGTGCTTTATCTGAAGTAGACATTTGCTGGATTATGGGGCATTGGGACCTTCATGCTGTTACCACGAGCCTCAGGGGTCACCAGAGAGTGTGGTTGATGGGTCTGAGAGAGACTTCTTTCTATCATCCTCGCCGTTTGGCCAGACAGTATGGGCAAGTTCAGGAGGTTCCCCGGGGGTTTACTGAGAGGGTCTTTGCTTCCAGGATCAGGACTGCCACTATTGTCGCTTTCATTGATGATTGGACTGACCGAGTAAAGGCCTACTTCTAAAGACCTTTGAAGAAATAAAAGACGCAAAGATAAAATTAGACTTGACTAATTCTGCTCATTCCTCCAAGTGTCTTTGAACACGTGTGATTGCTTTTTGAAGGACTTTTATTTCTTTGATCATTCCTGCTTATGTAATACTCAAAGTTTGTTTATCGGTGAACCTTGGTTACTTTGGGAATCTCATTTTATGCATATTAGCTTTCTAAAAACATTTTGTAACCGAGATTTCAATTAGATGTTGCTTTTGGTACTTGCTCGGGCATGCTAGGACGATTAGAGGCAAATGAGGCGGGTGGCCGAAGTTTGCCCCTAGTTTGAGATATGTATGGTTGTGAGGCAAACGAGGTAGATGACCGACCTTTGCCCCAAGTTTAGAAGAGGTTCAGGGAAACGAGGCAAGTGGCCAAAGTTTGCCCCTAGTGTGGAGGGTGATTTCTGAGTTATGGTAAGGACCGCAACTTTATTCTCTCAAATGCTCATAACTTTTGCCTAGGCACTAGTGAGGTGACCTAGCCAGCTCTTTTCTCTCTTTTGTTATCGCTCACTTTGGATTTAGCTCTAATTTTTGCCTAGGCGCCCTTTCGGATTTTCGACCTAGCGAGCCATCCTTCTTTTTTTTTTCCAAAAGTCTGCCTACGTACCCCCGAACGGGGATCAGGTCCAACGTAGTTTGGGCCAAAGCTTGAAAGAAATCGGTTATTTTTTGTGGGTAGAGCGACCGAGCAGATATGGTTGCCTACGTATCCCCGAGTAGGAATCAGGTCGAGCGTAGTTCAGGCCGGAGCTTGAAAGAAAATGGTTATTTTTTTGTAGGTGGAGCGACCGAACCGATGTGGTTGCCTACATATCCCCGAGTAGGAATCAGGTCGAGCGTAGTTCAGGCAAGGCTTGAAAGAAATTGGTTAGGGAATGGTCAAGCATAGTACTTTTTTAGGCGATCCATGTTGATTGGTTCTTTGAATTCGACACCATCGAGGTCCATAAGATAAGTTGTTCCTCCGGAAAGAATGGTCTTGACGATGTAAGGGCCGACCCATTTAGGTTTAAACTTCCCACGGGGATCAAAGATCGGAGCTCGTAATTCCTTAAGGACAAGGTCGCCCTTGACAATCTTTCTCGGACGAACCCTTTTGTTGAAAGCATGGGCTATCCTCTTTTGATAGATTCGAACATGGTCGACTGCCGCTAGGCGCTTTTCATCTATGAGGGCTAATTCTTCGTATCTTTCCCTCAACCAATCTGATTCTAAAATTTCACATTCTGTCATCACGCGCAGGGACGATAGTTCTATCTCGACTGGAAGTATTGCTTCCATCCCATACACCAGTGAGTAAGGAGTTGCTCCGGTGGACGTCCTTATCGATGTTCTGTATCCCCACAGTGCGAATGGTAGCTTCTCATGCCAGTCTTTGTAGGTATCAGCCGATTTCTGCAGTATGGCCTTGACATTCTTGTTTGCAGCTTCGACTGCCCCATTAGTTTGTGGTCTGTACGGCGATGACTTGTGATAAGTGATTTTGTATTCTTCGAACAGATCCCTGACTTCTGCTTTGAAATGACTCCCATTGTCTGAAATAATCTCATGGGGGACTCCATAACTGCAGATGAGATTTCTCTTGATGAATTTGGCCACTTCATTGGCCCCTAACTTGCTGTAAGATGCGGTTTCTACCCATTTTGTGAAGTAGTCGATACCACCAATATGTACCGACTTCCGTTCGAGGCCTTCGGAATAATTTCACCGATGATGTCGATTCCCCAGGTTGAGAATGGCCAAGGTGAGGTCATGTTGTACAGAAGGGATGGTGGTGTATGCATCATGTTTGCATAGATCTGGCACTTGTGACACCTTCTTACGTATTCGCAACAATCTTTCTCTAATATTGTCCAGTAGTACCCTTGTCTTATAATTTTCTTGGCCAGCATGTGACCGTTCATGTGCGAACCGCATAGCCCCTCTTGTATTTCCTCCATCATTCTTCTGGAGCTTTTTCCAAATAAGCAAGTCAGGTTGTGACCGTTATATCCTTTCTTCAACAATTTCCCACCGCAAATGATGAATTGCGCTGCGAATCTTTGAATGACCCTTTTGTCTTTCTCCGTAGACTCTTGGGGGTACGTCCCCTTTTCTATGAAATCCCAGACATCTTGATACCATGGTGTTTCATTCTCTTCTTCTTCGATTGCAGCGATTATGTTGAACGAAGGCTCGTACCTTTGGTCAATTACCAAAGGCATCATCCTGACTCCCACAGGAATTTTGATCATGGAGGCTAAGGTAGCCAATGAATCTGCTAGCTGGTTCTCTTCCCTAGGCAAGTAGAGGAATGTGATGTTTTTGAACTGCCTCTTGATTTGATCGAGATGATCATGATAGGGCTTCAACCTTTCTTCTTTTACTTTCCATTCTCCTCTAACTTGTGATATAATGAGGTTTGAATCCCCGAAGACATCCAACTTTTAAACTTTCAGCTCTATGGCTGCCTCCATCCCCAGAATACATGCTTCGTATTCAGCAGTGTTGTTGGTGGAGTTATAATTGAGCTTGACTGCCAACGGGGTGTGGTCCCCACTTGGTGATACTAGGATCATTCCTACTCCGTATCCTTTCATGTTTGCTGCTCCATCAAAGTACAACTTCCACTGTTCTTCTTTGATTTCCATGATACTTTCGTCTGGAAATGGAAAGTCCCCATTTCCTTCGAAGTCAATAGCGTGCTCCGCAAGATGCTCAGCTATGGTTCTCCCTTTTACCGACTTGCTCGTGACGTACTTGATATCGAATTCGGATAGTAGAAGTAACCAACGGGATATACGACCAGTTAGGGCGGGTTTTTCGAGGAGGTATTTTAGAGGATCCATGCGGGATATGAGCACAACTAGGAAGGCCAGCATGGAGTGCCTCAGTCGACGAGTGCACCAAACCAAGGCCCAACATGTTTTTTCGAGAGTAGAGTAGTTGAGCTCATACCCAGTCATCCTCTTGCTGAGGTAGTAAATGGCCTTTTCGGAGTGACTTTCTTCTCCTTCTTGGGCTAGCATGCAACCCATGGCATTTTCAGAGACGGATAGGTAAAGGAATAAGGGCTTATGAGGAGTAGGTGGTGAGAGGACAGGCGGATTTTGGAGGTAGACCTTTATTTTGTCGAAAGCGGCTTGGCATTGGTCATCGCATTGGAACTTTTCCCCTTTTCTCAGCAATCGGAACAAAGGATCGCATGTAGTTGTGAGCTTGGAAATGAAGCGGCTGATAAATTGGATTCTTCCGAGAAACCCCCTCACTTCTTTTTCATTCCGTGGTGGTGTCATTTCTAGGATTGCCTTGATCTTAGAGGGATCCACCTCTATCCCCCTTTGTGTGATGAGGAAACCCAGGAGTTTACCAGAGGTCACACCGAAAGTGCACTTCTTTGGATTCAACCTCATCTTGTATTTGCGCAATCTTTCAAAAAACTTTTCCAGTGCCACTAGGTGGCCTTCCCTATCTTTAGACTTCACGATCATGTCATCTACGTACACTTCTACTTCCTTGTGAATCATGTCATGCAGGAGAGTGGTGGCATCTCTTTGGTAGGTTGCCCCAGCATTTTTGAGCCCGAAAGGCATTACTCTATAACAGTAGGTTCCCCAAGGGGTGGTGAATGTCGTCTTTTCCCGATCTTCTAGTGCCATCATAATCTGATTATACCCTGAGAAACCATCCATGAATGACAGCAGCTCATGTCCTGCGGTGTTATCTACCAGACATCAATGTGGGGGAGTGGGAAGTCATCCTTGGGACTGGCTTTGTTTAGATCACGGAAGTCAACGCACACACGAACTTTTCCATCTTTCTTGGGGACTGGCACGATGTTGGCAACCCATTCCGGATACTCAGTGACAATGATGAACCCTACCCTGAATTGCTTCTCCACTTCTTCTTTAACTTTGAGTGCCCATTCTGGCCTCATGCGCCTCAGTTTCTGCTTGACTGGTTTAGAATTGGGGAGGAGAGGAATATGATGTTGGACAATGTCGGGATCGACTCCAGGCATGTCCTCGTAAGACTAAGCGAAAACATCTTTGAATTCTTTTAGCAAGAGAGTTAAATCTTCTTTTTCTTTTTTATTAAGAGCTGAGCCAATTTCTACAATTTGTGGACTATCTGTTTCACCTAGATTAACCGATAAAGTATCTTCGATTATTTCGTAAGCAGGTGGTTTTTCAATTAGTTGCTTAAGTTCGATTGGGAGATCCTCGGAGGGATCTGTGCATTCACAAGTATTAGACACAGAGGAGTAAGCAGAATCATCTTTCATTTCATTCATAACAGGTGAAGTGATTACATTGGACAGTGGTGGGCTTACAGCAGCCGACTCTGGTACAGACTCGATAATTGGTAGTATAGACTCTGGGGGAACAGGGGATAGGGAGACACGGGCAGATGACTCTACAGCCTGGTTGCTCAGACCCTCCTCAATTGGCTTGATCTGATCATCTTGGCTCTCGGCCCTCTTTTCTTCCTTCTTTTCAGCGAATTCTTCCCACATTTTCTCGATGGCTTCAGTGTCCAGGTACTTCAACCAGTCTTCCTCCAGGGTTTTCACAACTTCTTCGGGATAGAATGGATCTTGATAGGGAGACCTTTCACAGTCAGCAAAGATTTCCAACCCTAGGTGTCTTTTTCCAGTAGCCTGATGGACCCAGGGTTCCGGGAACCCAAAGTAGGGGAAATCATCCCCTTCTTTGATGAATTGCCCATTCAAGGTTTTGCAGTATGGTGGGAGACCCTTTACCCTTTTCTTCCATGGCCTCTGTAACTCGACGTCTTCTTCAGTGGGCTTGTACCCCAACCCAAAAGTGCCTTGTTGCCCTTTGATCTGTGGGAACTCACAAATCCCTTGCTGGCGTCGGCCCAATCCCATTCCGGGGAAGTAGTTCATTTTGTGGACAATGTTGACAACTGCGGAGTGGATCTCGGGGAACCTATCTTCATCATTGATCATGTGGACTTCTTCCATGAAGAATCCCCCAATTTCTCCTTCTTCTAGCTCAGGTATTTGGATTTCAAAAATGGGAGCGTAGTTTGGGAAAGCTTCATTACCCTAACTAATATCGAGGATGATTTTCACTTCCTTCTCATGAATGTACTTGATCATTTGATGTACAGTGGATGATACGGCTTTGTTGACTTGCAGCCAAGGCCTCTCGATCAGCAAGTTGAACGAGACAGGTATGTCCATGACTTGAAAGATTTCAGTGCTTACCAAATATCCTACCCGGATTTGTAGAGACGCAGTTCCCATCACATTCCTCTTGGTGTTATCGTAGGCCCTCACGGATTGCATAGATGGCGTGATGTCAAGGACATTGACCCCCAAGGCGGTGGCAATCCTTAGGGCACAAACATTTAAGGCAGAACCCGTATCGACCAGACAAAATGGTACCTGTTGCCCCTTACATCCAATAGTGATGTACAGTGCTTTGTTATGCGCAGATCCTTCTGGTGGCATGTCTTCATCAGAAAATGTAATGATTGGGTCGGGGGTAAGTGTGCCTAAAAAAGCCACCATGTCTTCCGGTGCGGCGTCAATGGGGACTTCAATTCCAGCCAAGGCATTCAACAAGGCTTGCCTATGCTTGTAGGATGTTACCATGATGTCCCACATCGAGAGATGTGCTTGGGTTTTCTTTAGCTGTTTTATCAACTCATTATCTTTTTCAATGATCTCATCCATCTTACCCTTTCCCTTATCTTTAATCGAACCTTTCTTGACAGCTTCAGTAGTAGGCTGCAGAGGCTGGTAATGACGGCCCGATCTAGTCAGCTGATCAATCTCGGTAGGAGTAGGCCCTTCTACGAACCAATCACAATCCGCTATCACAAATGGTTTCTCGGGCTCGTCCCAGATAGAAGCATCACTTATTTGAGGTCTACCACCCCTAGATCATGTTCTTCCAGAAAGAACAAGTCTTGCTCATCGTCTAGCTGTTGCTGCCACTAGTCATTCTCCCCTTTAATCAGATGAATTCCTGTAGAGTCCGGGATGTCAATGAGGGGTAAGGGTTGTCCTAGGGAGTGATATAGATAGCAGGGTTGGAGGATACAGGGTTGGACTCGATGAGGCTGACATTTTGGTGCTTTGGTAGAGGATTTTGAGTGATATGAGTCTGCTTCGGAGGCGGCTCAATGATATTCTGGTCAATGAGATCTTGGATATCATGGCCGAGGCGCATGCAATCATCGGTGTTATAGCCAGGGGCTTGGTGGTAGGTACATCGTTTGGACATATCGCAGTTAGGCAGTGGCAGGGTGTTTCGAGGTTGGAGTAGTTGGAGATGGCCCTTTTTGAGGAGGCGGTCTAAGGCTGAGGAGAGAGAGATTTCTAACTTGGCGAAGTTGCGAGGGGGCCTTTTCTAGAAAGGGCGATTGGAGGAATTTGCCTGGTTGGAGGGTTGGTACGGCCTAGGAGGGTATGCTATGGGTTGGCTGCTAAGGGCATTGACATCCGGGGGATTCCGGGAGTAGTTGGGTCTTCTTGACTGACTCGGAGACTCTTCCTTTTTGATCTTTCCTTCCCTGATAGCATCTTCAATTTGAGTTCCAACTTCAAACAGCTCTTCGAAAGTAAAGATGGACTGGTAAAACAGCTTCTCATGGTAGAGCGGTTGTAGATTTCGGATTAGCATCCTCACTTGTTCTTTCTCAATCGGCCGGTGGGTCATTTGGGCTACCTTCTTCCTCTATCTGCTCAGAAATGCAGCGAAGGATTCATTGTTGTTCTGCCGGGTTATTTCTAAATCCCTGATAGTGACATCCAGCTCTTGATTGTAGGAGTAATGATCGACGAAGACTCGAACAATGTCTTCCCATGCCCGGGTTTTGGAGGCTTCTAAGGTTAGGAACCATGATAGTGCAGACTTCGCAAGAGTTTGCGGGAACAACATCGCAATGTGTTCGTGGGTACAACCCATGGACTGGAAGATACTCATACATAGCTTCACATGGCTTTTTGGATTCCCAGTTCCGTCAAAACGGTCGATGGCAGGCATCTTGAAATTCTCTGGCAGTTTCAGTTTAACAGGCTTAAAAAGGCCTTCTAGGTCTAGCATGTAATCATCGACCCCCTTGCTTTTCCTTAGTACACTTTCCAGCTTGTCAACCTTATCCATTTTCTCTTGGAGCTTCTTCTCATATACAAACGGTGGGACCCCTTGAAGCCAGTCTTCTTCCCCGTTATTCTTATGTGGGGGTTGGTTCAAACCCCGGTGGTGGAAACCCAGGCGGAGGTTGCGGCCGCTGCTGCTTCAATTCTTCCATGAACTTCAGGACTTGGGCTAGGCTGTCAGACTGTTGGCTTATGGTTGCTCCCAACTTGGTAACCTTGTTTTCTAACTCTTCTCAATTCATGCTGAAGTAAGCTGTCAGACTGATTCTGATCAAACGATTATCTGAACTCCTGACCCACGACGAGGATCCCAGCTGCTGACCTTGGGAATCTATACTGACCTGACAGATTTTGAGAGGACTAGATCAGACCTTGACAGTGATGACTTTAGACAGACAAAGATAGTGATGTTAACAAACGTGGACTGACTCGAGACAGTACGTGCAGATTGATGGGAATGGTGTATGCAAATGAGACAAGCACGCGGATGTAAGCCCTAATCTATATGATGCTTCTATTTATAACAGATAGCAGTTAAACAAATAAGGTCCTAGCCATACAGAGTGTGCTAACCTTACTTTCCAGTATGACCACCAAGGGATAACAGGGATTTCTGGGATACTTCGAGAAATTTGGACAGAGTTTATGAGAGAAATTGGTTAGTACAGTTATATCTGGGTTATCTGGACAGAGTTTCTGGGAAAAACTGGTTAATAGGGTTATATCTGGGATATCTGGACAGAGTTTCTGGGAAAAACTAGTTAATAGGGTTATATCTAGGATATATAGACAGAGTTTCTGGGAAAAACTGGTTAATAGGGTTATATTTGGGATATCTGGACAGAGTTTCTGGGAAAAACTGGTTAATAGGGTTATATCTGAGATATCTGGACAGGGTTTCTGGGAAAAACTGGTTAATATGGTGATAGTGCATGATCATACTGTCTAGCAGGTTTCCATACTCCTACGCCTTAGGACCGATAAACAAGGTTTGCGGTGTATATTTTTGTGAGCGCGGAGCAGACATCCTTGTCATGGTGCCTAGGCAGGTCAACTCAATGTAATCACATGTGAGTGATTGCCTTGGGAATCATAAGAAAGAGGTTCTGTTCTACGCCACATAAGCGTCTACACCGCTCAGGTAATCCCTTCAGGGCATACAGCAGTTATATCACATTGTCCTATCTGAAAAGATAAATGAACAGTCCTATGAAAGGTTCTACAGGAATCTATATGCAAAGGTTGGGTTTAGTCAAAGAGGGTCCGTTGACGAGAGTTCCAATATACCGTCAGGGATACAGTATGGAGGTTTTTACTCTTTTTGATATACCTTGGAAGGTACAGTATCAACGGTGACTTGTGCCCTGGCACAGCAAGACCTGAACAATGTCAGCGCAGCGTTTTAGACACAGTCGAAGGGGGGAAATGCAAAGTGCAATGCGGTGAACCAGACACAGTAAGAAGATGATTTTAAGGATGCTTCTTATGAGTCAAACCTCTGTATTATTTTGTTTTAAAATAAAAAAATCCCCAGCAGAGTCGCCAGATTGTGGATACTAGGATTCCACCTCTTTTGTTATGCTTTCGTTTGAAATTGATTTAGATCAAAGAAAGAGAAAAGGTCTGTTGAAAATAGATACAGAGTCGCCACTTGATCTTTAGGGAACCAAGAAACCCAAATTTGACTCACCCAAGCGGATAAGGGCACCGGCCCTTCATAACCAAAGAACTTGGTTTGGGGTTTTGGTACGAGAGAGGAAGGAGCCTTTGTCACGACTAAAACACCCTCAACTCGCCCCGTCTTTCGACGGGCCTCAATTAGCATCCAAATAATCATCTTTTACTATGTTTGGTTCGACAATTAATATTTATGATAAGTATATTACATTGCATAAGAATCTTGAAATCGGAAGATCAAAAGATAAGATATCATTCATAAGATTTAAGCCAAATATCACACAATGCAAACGTGAAAGATCACACAAACAAACCTAGGAAAAGAAATCGTCTAATCACATATCAAGTAGTCAAGTTTTCCTAATCTAAAGGGGAAATGAATTGTTCTTGAAACAAATAAATAAAGAAAACGAAATATGCTTAGCAAACTAGTATGATGCATGTTAATCTTTGAGAAAAGAAGACCTCTCAATCCCCGGGACGGATGAGAAAGGAAGATTAGATCGAGAGGGAAGCATGAACGTGTGATCATGGTCATTCCTTATAATCTTCTTAGATTAGGGGTCACAAAAACCCCAAATCTTTGCATGGATGCAATATATGTGTCTAAATTGTGCTAAAGTTGTAGTGTGTTTGTGTACATAAACTTGCTAAAGTGACTTAAAAGCCTAGAGAATGAATGAATGCATGAATTAAATCATCATGGGATATGCACAAATGTAGTATGAACTACTTCTTAAGATATGAACTAATTTGGAATGCATATAAGCATCAAATCAAAGAATGAAAGTTAAAATGTGCTTGCTGTGAATAGTGGACAGAATAGTAACTAGATCTTTTGAAAATTGAAAAGAGGGGTTAGGAATGTTTTCAGTGCATGATTGTTTATGGAGATCTTCTTTATTGTGTCTAGAACACTACCCAAAAGGCCAATCTTAAATAACTATCACAGATTGAGAGAAATCATATAAACAATGAAGGTCACTCAGAAACAGAGTCCGTATTGTCGACTGAAATGTTGAAAAATCTTAGAAAATGAAAACAAATGATCCAGAGGCCCATTTTATACAGAACGTTCCCTAAGACATTGAAGTTTAAGGGAAAAATAAGTTAGGGCCACCCCTTTTGGAAAAGTGTTCTGTAAAACAAGTTGAAAGTAGACCAAGCTGCTGTGACAGCAAAAATAGAATATCTGGAGAGAATGTTTGGATCCAAATGGACCATTTTCAAGTATTTCCAAGTCAAACCAAAAATCATGGGTGTTCTCTAGTGAGTTAGGAAGACTTTCCAAGTGGCCTTGCATCCATACATTGAGTATTGAGTTCTATAAAAATTTTTGAACTCAGATCACTCACTGTTTTGACTTACTGTTTTGGAGTTTTTGGAAAAACTAAAGTTTTCTTTCTTTGGATCAAAATGAGGGGTTTCAAGAGGGGTTTTGAAGTAGATGTTTTGAAAGCATATTTTCAATACCCAATAAATATTATAGCCACTTAAAATGTCAACATCACACTCATCATCAAGAACCTCCAAGATTGTTGGAGAGATTTATTTTCATTTGAACATAACTTCAAAGATACCTTGGAGGTATTGAAGTTATGATCATCATCTATCAAACATGTTTTTGAGGTCAAGAGCTACTATCCATAAGGATTCACTCACCTCAAACTTCATGTCATCATCTAGATGATGATGAACTAGTAAGTAAATAAAGAAAAATCAAAAAGAAATGAGGTAAGAAGAGATGAACATTGTACAAACAAGCAAGTAGATAATGATCAATAGATGATATTCATGATGTATTGAACTTGTAGTTTGGTGTTTCACTCATATATGATGACATTGGACATGGAAGAAGCTTCCTCTCTCTTAAATGCTCACTAAAATGGTGGTTGGGTGTATTGAATGTTGAAGTAAATAGGAGTAATGAAGTAAAAAACAAAGTTTAGAACTCACTTTTGTTTTGAAAATCAAAGAAGAAAGCTTCTTTTCTCTCTATTCTAACCTTATCTCTACAACTTTCTCTCCCAAACTATTCAAAGCTTGCATTTGACACCCCCAAAATGAAAAGCAATGGGGGGTTTATATAGGCCAATTTGGGGGTGGTTTTGGGGTTTTAGAAGTGTTCCCATTGGCTCCAAACATCTGTGAACATAGAACTACGTCGTTTTGGTTTTCAATTAATCAAAATGAAGCCCCAAGAAAAATTACAAAAATACACTGTTCTGGAGGAGAGTGTCGCGGCAGCACTGGGCCAGTGCCGCGGCGGCACTGCTCCTCAATTGTCTGGATAATCCTATTTAGGCCCCCAGAGGTTCCGGTATTCGCAAAAGGCCTTATTTCGTCTGAAATTCACAGAAAATGCATACAAACTCCGAATTGAGGTTGTGATATACCGTTGGAAAGGTAATGGAGTCTATTTTACATAAAAAAATAAACCGGGGATAGGTCACTTTGAAAAGTTTTGCGGTATTTGCGATAAAAGCCGATTTGATTGTCTTTTCCGCCTTCGAAAATTCATAATAAACTCGTTTTAAATCCGAAAATATGTACGATATACCGTTAGAAAGCTATTGACCTCTAGTATCCATAAAAAATATTTGAAAATTGTTACGGTGCTCTGGTTCTAAAGTCAAATTCTGGTCAAACTGGTCAAACCTGGGATTCCCGGGAAGTTCTGGAAACCTCCGGGAGTTCCCAAGAGCTGACGTTTTCGCTCGATTTTCTTTTAAAACTCATTTTAATACTTTTCACATGATCTAGAATGATTCTGGCGAATTCGGACGATTTCGGTCAAACTTGGTCAAACCTTGGTCAAACCTGGTCAAGCCTTGGTCAAACCGGTCAACGGGGACTTTCAGGAAACTTCTAGGACTTCTGGGGGTCTCTGGGAGCTGAGGATTTCATCCGACTTTACTTAAAAACTCATTTTATCACTTTTCTTACAATGTAGCATGTTTACAGAACTTTTGGACCAAATCTGGGAGTTTTCGGGCTTTCAGGGGCATTTCGGGCATTCTGAGCATTCAGAGAGATAGAATTGGCTTCCAGGAGTCCTTTTGAGTCTTTTACGATCATTGTGAACCACCAAGCTATGGGTCTCCTAAATCTGATAGCCGACAAAATGGGGTGTCTACACACGGTTTACAACAGTGACAAAAGTTGTCACTGTTATTAGAACGGACAAATAAAAAAAAAATTCCCCTTCCGTGACAAAGGAAATTTTTTTGGACTGACAAATTATTTGGCTCTTCTTTGTTTTATTTTTTTTCCTCTCTTTTCTTGCTTTCCCTCCCTCCCGCCCATCTATTTTCACTTTTCCCTCCCATCTCTGTTCTCGGAAGTCACTCTCTCTATTCTCTTCTATCTCTCTCTAAAATCTCAATCCTCAAACCCTAACTCTCTCTCTTTATCTCTCTCTAAAATCTCTCAACCCCCAACCCTAACTCTTTTTCTTTACCGCCGGCATCCCCTCCTCTTCTCTCACAGTTTCCAGTTCACTCCCTACTCAGTGCTCACACACATAAAATACACGCACACATGCCAAGCCATCACTGGATCGCAACTTCCTCAAGAATAAATCGCCGGAAAAGCTAGTCATCAACGAATAGTCATTCAAGTGGTGTTAGGTTATGACCTTACACGTCGTTGCGACGATCTATTGCAATTTGGAGAGGTTTGATGAGGCGAGCTAGTCTCGGTAAGTTTCAAAGGCTTTCTTTTTCACTTCAATTTTTGATTGCTTTTACATTTCTACTAAGTTCACATCTTCAATCTTAAATTCAATTGGTTCTCAGTTCTAATCTTCCATTTCCTGGTAGAGTTGATTGAATATACCCTAATTTGCGAAAGTTCGCTAATATTCCAATTTTCGATCATTGAAATCATTACTGGGTTGGAGGGTTTTGGATTTTAGGTTGGGATTTGGGTTTTAGGGTTGTGATTGTTAGGGTTTGAGAGGATGAGTACTCAGAAGAAGAGGAATTTTTCAGATTGAGGTGTTTAAACATCTGGTTTTGGATCCTACATAGTAGAGAAGAAATCTATTACCTTGCTCCTTTTTCTTTCGAAATCTGTAGGAGTAAGTTCTTAAAACATGCTTAAGAGAAATTGGTTAAAATTTGATTCATCGTAGTTTGTAAAACTGGTGAATTTTTCCATTTAAAAGTTTCAAGATTGTGAGTTGGACGAATTGTTTGCTAACAACCATGGAGCTATTAAAGTTGCAGTAGTGGTTTTTTTTAAATCATATCGAGTTTTACCTTTTGGTGGTGACTGGTGACTTGGTGAGGTTGTGTCAAATCAAAATCTGTGTTGAACATACAAGCAAGCAGAAACACTGAAACCAAAATTAGAAATTTGGAACCTACAAGCTTAATGCTGACTTTTACTCCATATGTATGAACTTATTAATTTCAAGACCCAGAAGAGTTGACTTGAGAGTTGTTGGAGTCTCTCGGATCAAGTTATACAAATTATACTAGGTTTTAACTGACTCAATACATTTCTCTGACCTATGTATTTTTAATAAGAATTTTTTTCATTGATTTTTTTCTTCCTCTTTATGAGTGATTGCATTTAGACTAAAAGTGGGTGTGACGAGATCCAGACACATTGTAGCCTGAATTTGATGTAGCATTAGTTTAGAGTGAAAAACCTTGTATTTGTTGAAATTCCATGCTATTTTGGATAAATAATTATACAGTGCACTACTTATATTACATATACAGACATTATGCTACTTGAACTCTACCACCTCCTTGCGTAAGGCTAGGCAAGTCTTACAAGTTGCGCCTTAGGTGCATCTTATACTATACGAGTGTAATATTCTCAGTAAGACCCACGATTCTTGTTGAGAATTTTACCTCATACTGAGAATTCATGCTTCAAAGGGCTAAAGCCGAACCCCCACCCCTTTTTTTTTAATTTTTTTTTTATAATTGTTCCCTGTGACTTCTCATTTATCTCCCATCACATGTGGAACTTTTTCCCAATATTTCTATGTTTGTTTTCTCCACTATCAGTACTCCTAAAGATCTTATCTGTATGGTTTGTCTTTATGTGCTAGTCTTCAACATTGTCCAAGTCTCAGATTTTCATGTATAGAGTAGTTTTTTAATGGTTCAGTCTTTCCGGGGGATTCAATATTAGACAGTGAAGGGTAGTTAATGTGGCAAGGTATGGTATCAGTAATTTGTAGAGGGTCTAAAATCCAGAAGCTATTTCTGGAACTTTTTCTTTCTATTTCTTCATAAACATTTTCACTGTTCTATCATTATATATGGACCCTTTTCATTATTTTACACTGTTTAGTGTTTACTGCTGCATTCTTGAAGCCCTTCCCACAACAAGCATGATTCGCCAAAAATATTATGCATTACGATTTAGGGAGTGCATTTCAACTTTTTAGATTGTTAGTGTACAAGTATTTGACTGAGATGACATGCTTAAGTCCACGTGTTATAGTAGGTCATCAAGACGGTAGCAATAGAATGTTGTTTCACCAGGTGTAGTGAAATTCTCGCGTACCATGCCCCGAGGACTGTCTCACATACTTTTTAATTGTGTTATGTAAATTCATAACTTAATTGTCTATTATCCGGCAATAGACTTGTTCAATAATGCATGTACTGAAGAACTATATAATATTGTATGTGGTGGACAGGTTGTGAGTAGAACCTAAGAAGCAGGGATTAGGAGATGAGTAAAACTGCGAAATTAAAATCTTTTAATCTCTTCCTAAGGTTTTTTTTTATCAGACCTTCACAAGGGTAGTTTCTGTGTAATATCTTCGCAATTCGGATGTTTAGGGGACCTGGCCACACTACTTGAATTCGACTGCATGTTGGTGTGACTTTCCTTATTTTCTTGATCTATCTGCATTTGTTTCTTCCCCTTCCAATAGCCACACTATTAATTTATTTTGGTCAATTTTGAAAAATAATTTCCCTATTTGGAAACCTGTGTTACCTTTCCAAATTGTATATGATTCCCTCCAAAGTTGAGCTGAGCATTATTGTTTTCCCAGTGTATCATCGACCACCAAGCACTTCCCCATCTTTTGAATTTGTTGAGTAGCAATTATAAGAAGAGCATAAAAAAGGAAGCTTGCTGGACTATCTCAAACATAACTGCTGGAAACAATGAGCAAATTCAGGTGATTTAGACATATAACCTCATTTCTTTGTTTGGTTTTATTTTGTCTTGATGACCATAATTTTTTGACAAAATCTTATCGTGATTGGTTGTGTTATTCCTCATTGCAATCTACTTTATGTATGGCTCTCTACAGGCTGTTATTGAGGCTAATATTATTGGTTCTCTCGTTCTTCTGCTTCAAAATACAAAATTTGATATCAAGAAAGAGGCCGCATGGGCAATATCAAATGCCACCTTTGGGGGGTTCACAAGTATGACAAAATGAGTGTTTTTTTTCTTTTTTCCCCTAGTATATATTCCATCAAAAAGGTTTCATTAAATTTGTTGGTGACAGGTACCTTGTAAGTCAGGTGTGTATCAAGTTGTTGTGTGATCTTCTTGTTTGTACTGATCCAAGGATTGTCATAGTGTGTTTGGAAGGGCTTGAAAATATCTTGAAGGTAGGGAAAGCTGAGAGAAATTTAGGTCATACTGGAGATGTGAATCTCTATGTACAAATGATTGATGATGCTGAGGGTTTAGAGAAAATTGAGAATCTACAGAGTCATGACAACAATGAGATTTATGAGAAGGCGGTGAAGCTTCTTGAGACATATTGGTTAGAGGAAGAAGATGAGACGATGCCACCAGGTGATACTTCCCAACTAGGGTTCAGCTTTGGAGGGGGTGAGCTTCCTGTTCCTTCTGGTGGCTTCAACTTCAAGTAAAGGTGTGTACTCTCCTTGTAACTAATTATCATTGTTTGATAATATTAGTTTACCGATTATTTCCATCTTCTGGACGATTTACAATAATTTACATTATCACATATTTTGGGCCCATCTTATAACCAAGGACTCCAAGTCTCCAACCTCTAGAATTGATTTCTCCTCTTCTTAACTTGTTTTCGAATTCATTTTCTTAAAACTGATAAAAGGAAATGTTACCATATCGGCCCTCACTTATGGAGGATCATTAGTGTTTAAATTTTAAAATTTTCTTCTTCTTCTTCTTCTTCGTTTCCATTTCACAAGGCTTCTTGTCTCCTTTGCCTTTCCTTCATCTTTTCTTCTTAGAGAAGGAAAATGGAGTTACTAAAGACCACATCGTTTTATTTATTTATTTTTAATTTTTTATCTCCATAGAAAACTTGTTTCCGAATTCATTTTTTAAGTTGAAATTTTAAAATTGCAGGGTTATTAAGAAGAAGTTTCATGGAGTCTAGTTATATTGCAAGATCATTGTTGGGTCAATATGTCATGTTGGGAGTATTATCGTCCTGTTAGAGTCGGGTTTGGTCCAGTCTCAAGTTTTGTTGTGTGGTTGCTGGACTGACTTGGATTATGGCGAGAAAATTATTTGACGATCGGGATGGACTTTAGATGGTGGGTTCGACAAAGCCATAGTTTGGTACACCAGGGTTCTTTCTTGGGGCAGTAGGTCATTGTGTCTTTTGATGGGGTCAGTATAAAGTTTGTGGAGTCTTTATAGTTGCTAAATTTTCCCAGTGATTATAGATGTTACTGGAACTTATTTTGTTTGTTTGGTGCTTCCTGAACTGCCCCAACTTGTAGTTATTAGGTTCTTTCTTGGGAAGTCTATTATGTTGTTTTTCCCCCCATCTGTTGCCTTAAAAATGTCCACTCTGGTCTTTAGGTTTTTAAATTAAGGGAAAATTGTTGATTACTTTCTGACAACAGAAAGCTTTCATAATTCTTATGAATTGGAAGGAAATTCATAGTATTATTGTTACACTTTTAGTGCTTTTTTGCCTTGCTTCCCTTGTAATTCTCATATTGTCTTCCTCTCTTTTTTTTTGTTGTAATGTTTTAGAAGGGGCTTGGGATAATAAAAAAAACGTTTGATTACTCGGATTTGTGGTGAAATATGACTATTAGCTGGTTTGGCAACAAATTTTGCTTTTGTGATCTAATCGCAAAAAAAATGTTTTGGATTGCGATTGACTTGATAATTTTTTCAATTGGAGCACAAAAGCTGATTAGCAAAGCGTTGTCTTTTAATTTTGGGAGTTTCCATATTCACTTATGCCATATCTATTGAGTGGCATATAAAATTATTTGAAAAATTGAACGTCTAAATGCTTTGATTGAAAATATACAATATGACTCTAAAAACATAGGACTCAAAAAAAGGGACGGAGGGAGTATATAGTTTCAAGCACACAGTCCCTTTATGTTTGATTGTCAATTCAAATGCCAAATTTGGAACAACTAATTGAAGACACAATTACGTGCCAAAAATCTCAAAAATTTATAATGTGAACTAGAATAGATAATGTGCTTTAAAACCTTATAAGTATGACCTATATTGCAGATGTGCTTATTTCAAAAAGTTGAATAACCAAGTTGATTTCAAAGTCTCAGCTTTGTGAAAATCGACATTGATCACATTTGTAGTTAAGATGAAGTCTCTGTCTTTTCTAACTCATGAGGTGTACACCTTTTCTGTGGGCACATTTTTAAATCCTTTCTTTATTTTATATTTAGACTTTAGCCCCATTTAATTTCCTAAATATTTATACTTTAGCCCCAGATATTTAAATGTGTATATACGTACCTGAGATGTATATTGTGTACATTTTTCTATAAGGTAATTTAACCTTCTCCAGTTAAGTTCTATTTTCAATGTCGGTTTGTCTTTTGTACTGTTTTACTTCTATTGTATAAATTCATAATTCATTCTTTTCAATTCTCCAAACGGTTTCAACATTTTTGTATTTGGCGTTGATAACAAATTTGAAATGCAGTAGTATTTTTTACAAATTTTTGTGCATATACACGAGTTGTCGACTAGTGGTTGTAAGAATATGAACGTGTTCTTCCATATGCAAACAATTGAAGTTGTTCTAGAAAATATCTAATACAAAAGGGAACTTGTTAATTAAAGGTATCTGTATGGTTGGATATTGAATGACCTATCAAACATAGTATCTCAGGGCATCACATTCTGGTCATTTTCATAGAAAGGAAAAGAATTTATCTCTTTATTACCCTTTCTTTTCCAATTATTTCAATCAATTTCACTACAAATAGAAGTGAATTAAGAAAGAAAAATAAGCAATTGTGTAATCAAAATATTCATCAATTGTTAGTCACAAGTCGACAAAATTGCCCCGGGTCTAATGAGGCTCATTTTTCTAATTTTTGTTTCTGATATGATTTTGAAATTTTTATTTTCGCTGATTTTCTAGAAGGACCAATTGGGGTTTTGAAATGTTGAGCTAGGATTGAAGTTTCAAAGAGTATTTTTTCCCCTTCGATTAAGATCCAAGGGTCCAACACATTGAAGTCTTTCCACTCACTCCAATTTCAAAACCCTAATAGTAAGAATCCAAATGAGAGGCCCACTATTGAAATTTGTCGCGTATTTCGGTCAGCTGGTGAAAAGTTTGTGCACCTTGTACGAGTCTTACATCCTGAATTTAAAACATGCTTGAATGATGTTGTTGTACATCTAGCTAATTGTTTACTAAAGTTACGAATGTCAAGTCATTTATGAAAACTTTACCATCACCTATATGGCTGTTACACGTGGTGTCCAACCATTTCACCTTCTTATACAGGCTGAGTATCAGGCCATACTTCAAATATACACTATTGTCAGCTTTATGAGAGTATAGTAAAAGGTAAGTTTAACTGAGATTAATTATAAAGGGAGAAAAGTATAACCTCGTAAGGGACGCATATTGCAAGGTAACCTCCCTCTCCGGGATTATTTCACTCACTTTGGTATCTTCATCTTATTTCTATGACACAAATCAACCACTTTCTCAGTGGCTGAGCAGTAGAGCTTTAGGAGTACTCCTCGGAGGTCTAATGTTCAACTCATGGGGTGGCTACAAGGCGTAAGTCTTGCGATTTTACTAGGTCCACTGGGTTAGTAGGGTATTCAATGGCCCCAGGGGTTTACCATTTGGCTAACCGGGTGTTGAGCCTAGCAATAAATCGGATTGGCTTTGAACGGTTCTAAAAAAGAAAAAAAAAAAAAAGAGACACATTTCATTTTCTCTGGAGTCGGCATCCTCCCTCGGTAGAGGGTTGAAGTCAATATATCACAGATCCCTCTAGTCATGGATGTTTCAATTGCTCTGGAGTTGGCATTAATTCCAGTATTAATCTTTGATAGTGTTGAATAGAGATCTAAGTTGAAACATGTCCTCTAGGAAGCACCGACACTCCTAAGAAGGTAACATGTTGCATGTCGTATCGTGTCCAACATACGTGCACACGCATAGGCAGCAAGCGCAAACACACATAGGCAGCGTACCCGACAACACACGTGTACTGCACACACGCACAGCAGCGCACAACACGTGCACACGTGCAATATTAACTATATATTAAATGTAGTGATCGAATTTGCAGGTGCTAGTCTATATTCTTTCTAGTAAAATGTTGAATACTATTAGTCTGATTCTAACGAAATGCCTAATGAGATCCTTTATTTTCTACAGGTGTAGAGATTGATACATGGCATTTAAACAAGCATTTAAAATAAGATTGCTTGTCATAAATCATAAATGATTCGCCTCTCATCTATGTTGTGAATGTTTACAACGATTGGAGTAGGAGCTTCATGATTAATAAAAAATATGCCTTGAATATTGCATTTTTGTTCTGAGCTTTTTCACTATTTTGCCATGATTTTGGGATAGAACGTTATATTAAGTTTTTTCAAACTGTGAAGGCAGTTGCACAAACACACTCAAAAGAATAGAAGGAAAAAAGAAAGATATACAAAGGTGTAATATGGGATTTCTGGAGCCAGTGAATTGTAGCTTTGAAATATAATCTTTAAGCTTGCGTCATAAATGGCTAATCTTAGTCTTTGTTGTTTTTACACTTGCAGACCAGTTCAAGGCAATAAATGATGAGGGATCAGTGCAAGGCTCATGAAGTCATTCTTCTTGACATGGAGTTCGATGAATGCGAGGAGACTACCTTGCTCAATGTTAACATTGAGGAGGAGATGCGTTGGAAGCCGTAGCAACGGGACCAAGAGGCGTATGACGAAGATGACGATTATCTGTGGACTTCATAGATTTATTTTAGACAATAATATTCTCTATAATGCTTGTCATCTTATATTAGGCTTTTGGATTGCTAAAGTTATGAGTTTGATTTTTTTTTTCTTTTTTGAGCAAACTGATAATGCATGCAATTGTGTTTAATTGGTGATCTTACAGATTGTGTTTATAATAGGTTGTATTGGATTGCAATTTTTGTTATTGGTGTTTATATTTCTTAAGTAACCAAAAAAAATAGGGTGAATTCTTGCAAAAATAAGATTTTTTTTTATAAAAAAATTATGGTTGTCACTGTTCTAAACTGTGACAATTAGAGAAAACTGTGACATTTTTTTTTCATACGAATTACTACTCTTAATAATTGTCACAGTCCAATACCGTGACAAAGATTGTGACTAATATCATATATTGTCACGGTCTATAACTGTGACAAAATAATGCGACCAATAACATAAATTGACACGGTCTAGATCCGTGACAAATAAATAAATTGTCACTGTTTAAAACGCTGACAAAATCGTGACAATTGAAAGTGATATGTCACTTTTAAAGTGTAACAAATGAACCATGACAAAGGCCATTTGTCACGGTTTTAGACAGTGACAATATTTTGTGTCACACCCGAAAATGTCACGGATAATAACCGTGACAAAGGGTCTTTGTCACTGTCCAAAACCGTGACAAATCGGCTATTTTGGTGTAGTGTGGAACGAGCCGGAGAAACCATTGTGGGAACAGATTGTGACTAGTTCAAAAAAGATGGGACTGTAGAAGGGCCTACTCCTGCCGAGATTGATCATCTGACTAGGTCAGGCCGTCATTATCAGCCTCCACAGCCTACCACTGAAGCAATCGAAAAATGTCCAATCAAAGACAAGGGAAAGGGAAAAATGGATGAGATCATCAAAGAAGACAATGAGTTGATAAAGCAGTTGAAGAAAACCCAAGCGCATCTTTCGATGTGGGATATCATGGTAACATCCTACAAGCATAGGCAAGATGTGTTGAATGCCTTGGCTGGAATTGAGGTCCCCATCGACGTTGCACCGGAAGACATGGTGGCTTTCTTGGGTGCACTCACCCCTGACCCAATTATTACATTTTCTGATGAAGACCTACCGCCGAAAGGGTCTACACATAACAAAGCTTTATACATCACTGATGGATGTAAGGGACAGCAGGTGCCGTTCTGTCTGGTTGATATAGGCTCTGCCCTAAATGTTTGTGCTCTAAGGACTGCCACCGCCTTGGGGGTCAATGTCCTTGACATAACACCATTTGTGCAATCCGTGAGGGCCTACGATAACACCAAGAGAAATGTGATGGGGACTGTTTCTCTACAAATCCGGGTAGGATCTTTGGTTAGCACTGAAATCTTTCAAGTTATGGACATACCTGCCTCGTTCAATTTGTTGATCGGGAGGCCCTGACTGCATGTCAACAAAGTTGTATAATCCACTGTGCATCAAATGATCAAGTACATTCATGAGAAGGAGGTGAAAATCATCCTCAGTAATAGTTGGGGTAATGAAGCTTTCCCAAACTACGCTCCCATCTTTCAAATCCAAATACCTGAGCTAGAAGAAGGAAAAATCGGGGGATTCTTCATGGAAGAAGTCCACATGATCAATGATCAAGACAGGTTCCCCGAGATCCACTCTACAGTTGTCAACATCGTCCGCAAAATAAACCACTTCCCTGGAATGGGATTGGGCCGATGCCAATAAGGGATTTGTGAGTTCCCTCAGATCAAAGGGCAACAAGGCACTTTTGGATTGGGTTACAAGCCCACTGAAGAAGACATCGAGCTACAGAGGCCATGGAAGAAAAGAGTGAGGAGTCTCCCACCAAATCACAAAACCTTGAATGGGCAATTCATCAAAGAAGGGGATGATTTCCCCTATTTTGGGTTCCTAGAACCTTGGATCCATCAGGCTACTGGAAAAAGGCACCCCGGGCTTAAAATCTTCTCCAACTGCGAAAGGTCCCCCTATCAAGATCTATTCTATCCCGAAAAAGTTGAAAAGACCCCAGAGGAAGACTGGTTGGAGTATCTGGACACTGAAGCCATCGAAAAAATGTGGGAAGAATTCACCAAAGAAAAGAGGGCCGAGAGCCAAGATGATCTGATCAAGCCAACTGAGGAGGGTCTGAGCAACCAGGCTGTAGAGTCATTTGTCTCCCTATCCCCTGTTCCCCCAGAGTCTGTACTTCCAATTATCAAGTCTGTACCAAAGTTGGCTGCTGTAAGCCCACCATTGTCCAATGTAATCACTCCACCTGTCATGAATGAAATGAAAGACGATTCTGCTTACTCCTCTGTGTCTAATACTTGCGAATGCACAGATCCCTCCTAGGATCTCCCAATTGAACTTAGGCAACTAATTGAAAAACCACCTACTTATGAAATAATCGAAGATACTTTATCAATTAACCTAGGTGAAAAATACAATCAACAAATTGTGCAAATTGGCTCAACTCTTAATGAAAAAGAAAAGAAATTGACTCTCTTGCTAAAAGAATTCAAAGATGTTTTTGCTTGGTACTACGAGGACATGCCTGGGGTCGATCCCAACATCCTCCAACATCGCATTCCTCTCCTTCTTAATTCTAAACCCGTCAAGCAGAAACTTAGGCGCATGAGGTCCGAATGGGCACTCAAGGTCAAAGAAGAAGTAGAAAAGCAATTCAAGGCAGGTTTCATCATTGTTATCGAGTATCCAAAATGGGTTGCCAATATCGTACCAGTCCCCAAAAAGGATGGAAAAGTTTGTTTGTGCGTCGACTTCCATGATCTAAATAAAGCCAGTCCTAAGGATGACTTCCTGCTTCCCCACATCGATGTCTTGGTGGATAACATTGCAGGACATGAGCTACTGTCATTTATGGATGGTTTTTGGGGTACAATCAGATTCTAATGGCGCCAGAAGATTGGGAAAAGATGACATTCACCACACATTTAGGGAATCTACTGTTATAGGGTAATGCCTTTTGGACTTAAGAACGCTGGAGCGACCTACCAAAGAGCTGCCACCACTCTGTTATATGACATGATTCACAAGGAAGTAGAAGTGTACATAGACGACATGGTCGTGAAGTCCAAGGACAAAGAAGGACACCTGGTGGCACTGGGAAAGTTTTTTGAAAGGTTGCGCATATACAAGATGAGGTTGATCCAAAGAAATGCACTTTTCGGTGTGACCTCCGGTAAGCTCCTGGGTTTTCTCATCACATAAAGGGGGATAGAGGTGGATTCCTCTAAGATCAAGGCAATCCTAGAAATGGCACCACCACGGAATGAAAAGGAAGTGAGAGGGTTTCTCGGAAGAATCCAATTTATCAGCCGCTTCATCTCCAAACTCACAACTATATGTGATCCTTTGTTCCGATTGCTGAGAAAAGGGGAGAAGTTCCAATGGGATGACCAATGCCAAGCCGCTTTCGACAAAATAAAAGCCTACCTTCAAAATCCGCCCGTCCTTTCACCACCCGCTCCTCATAAGCCCTTATTCCTTTACCTATCTGTCTCCGAAAATGCCATGGGTTGCATGCTAACCCAAGAAGGAGAAGAAAGCCACTCCAAAAAAGCCATATATTACCTTAGCAAGAGGATGACAGGGTATGAGCTCAACTAATCTACCCTCGAAAAAACATGTTGGGCCTTGGTTTGGTGCACTCGCCGACTAAGGCACTACATGCTAGCCTTCCCGATTGTGCGCATATCCCGCATGGATCCTCTAAAATACCTCCTCAAAAAACCTACCCTGACTGGTCGTATATCCCGTTGGCTACTTCTACTGTCCGAATTCGATCTCAAGTATGTAACAAGCAAATCGGTAAAAGGGAGAACTATAGCTGAACATCTTGCTAAACACGCCGTTGATTCTGAGGTAAATGGAGATTTTCCGTTCCCGAACGAGAGTATCATGGAAATCAAGGAAGAACAGTGGAAGTTGTACTTTGACAGAGCAGCCAACATGAAAGGCTATGAAGTAGGAATGATTCTAGTGTCACCAAATGGGGACCATACCCCACTGGCAGTCAAGCTCAATTATAACTCCACCAACAACACTGCTGAATATGAGGCATGTATTCTGGGGATGGAAGCAGCCGTAGAATTGAAAGTTCAGAAGTTGGATGTCTTCGTAGATTCAAACCTCATCATATCACAAGCTAGAGGAGAATGGAAAGTGAAAGAAGAAAGGTTGAAGCCCTATCACGATCATCTCGATGGACTCAAGAGACAGTTCAAGAACATCACATTCTTCTACTTGCCAAGGGAAGAGAACCAGCTAGTAGATTCGTTGGCTACCTTAGCTTCCATGATCAAAATTCTCGTGGGAGTCAAGATGATGCCCTTGGTAATTGAGCAAAGGTATGAGCCTTCATTCAGTACAATCGCCGCGATCGAAGAAGAAGAAAACGAAATACCATGGTATCAGGATGTCTGGGACTTCATAGAAAAGGGGACGTACCCCCAAGAGTCTACCGAGAAAGATAAAAAGGCAATTCAAAGATACGCAGCGCAATTCATCATTTGCAGTTGAAAATTATTGAAGAAAGGGTATAATGGTCACAACCTGACTTGCTTGTTTGGAAAAAGCTCCAGAAGAATGATGGAAGGAATACACGAGGAGTTATGCGGTCCACACATGAACGGTCACATGCTGGCTAAGAAGATTGTAAGACAAGGGTACTACTGGACAACATTGGAGAAAGATTGTTGCGAATACGTAAGAAGGTGTCACAAGTGTCAGATCCATGCAAACATGATGCATGTGCCGCCATCTCTTCTATATAGCATGACCTCTCCTTGGCCATTCTCAACCTGGCGAATCGATATCATCGGTGAAATCATTTCGAAAGCCTCGAATGGAAATCGATACATTTTGGTGGCCATTGACTACTTCACAAAATGGGTAGAAGCCTTATCCTACAGCAAGTTGGGGGCCAAGGAAGTGGCCAAGTTCATCAAGAAGAACCTCATCTGTCGCTATGGAGTCCCCCATGAGATCATCTCAGACAATGGTAGTCATTTCAATGCTGAAGTCAGAGATCTGTTTGAGGAATGCAAAATCACATATCACAAGTCGTCACCATACAGGCCGCAAACTAATGGGGCAGCCGAAGCTGCAAACAAGAATGTCAAGGCCATACTGCAGAAGTCGGCCGATACCTACAAAGACTGGCATGAAAAGCTACCATTCGCACTTTGGGGATACAGAACATCGATAAGGACGTCCACAGGAGCAACTCCTTACTCACTAGTATATGGAATGGAAGCAGTACTTCCAGTCGAGATAGAATTACCGTCCCTGCGTGTGATCGTAGAATGTAAAATTTTGGAATCAGATTGGTTAAGGGAAAGGTGCGAAGAATTAGCTCTCATAGATGAAAAGTGCCTAGCGGCAGTCGACCATGTCCGAATCTATCAAAAGAGGATAGCCCGTGCTTTCAACAAAAGGGTTCGTCCAAGGAAATTTGTCAAGGGTGACCTTGTCCTTAAGGAATTGCGAGCCCCGATCTTTGATCCACGCGGAAAGTTCAAACCCAAGTGGGTCGGCCCTTATATCGTCAAAACTATCCTTTCTGGAGGAGCAACCTACCTTATGGACCTCAATGGCATTAAATTCAAAGAACCAATCAACACGGATCGCCTCAAAAAGTACTATGCTTGACCATTCCCCAAAATTAATTTTCTTTCAAGCCTCACCCTGAACTACGCTCGACCTGATTCCCACTCGGGGATACGTAGACAACCGCATCGGTTCGGTCGACACCATCAATAATCAACCCCTTTTCTTTCAGGACTTTGGTCCGAACTACGTTGGACCTGATCCCCGTTCGGGGGTACGTAGGCAGACTTTCAAACAAAAAAATAAAAATAATAAAAAACAAATAAAAAAATATAAAGAAAAAGAAGGATGGCTCGCTAGGTCAAAAATCCGAAAGGACGCCTAGGCAAAAGTTAGAGTTAAATCTAAAGTGAGCAATAACAAAAGAGAGAAAAGAGCTCGCTAGGTCACCTAACTGGTGCCTAGGCAAAATTATGAGCGTGTGAGAAAAATAAAGCCGCGGTCCTTACCATAACCCAGAAATCACCCTTCACACTAGGGGCAAACTTTGGTTACCCACCTTGTTGCCTGAACCTCTTTTAAACTAGGGGCAAACATCGGTCATCTACCTCGTTTGCCTCACAACCATACATATCCCAAACTAGGGGCAAACTTCGGCCACCCGCCTCGTTTGCCTCTAATCGTCCTAGCATGCCCAAACAAGTACCAAAAGCAAACATCTGATCAAAATCATACTACGAATGTTTTCAGAAAGCCGAATGCATAAAATAAGGTTCTCCCAGTAACCAAGGTTCACTGATAAACAAACTTCGAATATTACATAAGCAGGGATAAATGAAAACACAAAAAGTTCTTTCAGAAAGCAATCCCAAATATCAAAGACACTTGGAGGAAAGAAGCAAAATCAGTCAATTCTAGTTTTATTTTGTGTCCTTTATTTCTTCAAAGGTCTCTAGAAATAGGCTCTTGCTCGACTGGCCCAGCCCCTGATGAAAGCAGCAATAGTAGTGGCTCTGACTCTGGATGCAAAGACCCTCTCACTAAACCCCCGGGGGACCTCCTGAACTCACCCGTACTATCTGGCCAATCGGCGAGGATGATAAAAAGAAGTCTCTCTCAGGCCCATCAGCCATACTCTTTGGTAATCCCCGAGACTAGTGGTCACAACATGAAGGCCCCAACACCTCACGATCTAGCAAATGTCATATATCATGCCAACCCAATCAACAGCAGTGTAATGAGGATAAAGCACAGCCCTGCAGAAATAAACTGGCGACACATTACCTATCCATAATTGAAGGCGCTCATAGAGCCAAGCCTGTAACACCAAAGGCGCCCCCAGAAAGAAGAAGCGTTCCTTGATTGAAAGCGTGATCCAAACCGTTCAGGGTTTCAGCCAGAACCATGGCCATGGGATTCCTACTAAGTTTTAGCCCAAGGCACACGTGCACCAAGTCAATAGAAGCACTCGAGAACAGAAAATGCGAAGTCATGCACAATATCAGAGCGGCCCCGCGAGTAGCATCATATACGCTAGGATTCCCAGGACTAGCATACCGGGCGATGATGGAAGCAATGTCAAGAACCTCACCATGAATTAGCCGGTGAGAAATAGTAGTGGAACAGTTTAGGTATTCAGCCAAGCCCCACGTGGGACTGAGGGTATCAGCAGAAGGGAAAATCAGGTCAGAGTCAGAATCAAAGCCAATGATAGCACAGAACTCCTCAAACAGGGGACATATCTCCAGGTCGTTGAAATTGAAAATGTGGTTCACCGGGTCCCAATGGACAATAGCGGCACGCATGAACTCGGTGTTCAGAGCCATCTGGCGAAGATAGAATAGCTCGGTCAGACCGTAGCTGAGGAGGTTGATCCGCTCCACACCATCCGTGATGTTCATCCAAGCTATGAGTTGAGCGGGATCATACAATGCCATATTATCTGTCGTGGCTCTAGCAAAATTCAAAATTTCGGCAGCACCTCCCCGTTTCACGGACTATCCCACCTGCAAGGCAAACACACTCACTATCATAAGGCTACTCATCGCAGTAACATCAACAATCACAGAATCACAATGCACATATATCGTCACACAACCACCAATCAAAGCAAGCACACAACTATGCCTTCAAATCAAAAACTATCCGGCTCAAAAGGCAAAACATCATAATACTCCGTCAAGGGTGACCCATCATCCTCCACATCATCCTACACACATCATCCTACACATTGTCTTAAACATTGTCCAAACAGTCACATTATTTACTAGTACAACCCAATTGAAAACATGAAATGGAGATAAAACAAAAATCCCCGCTTAGGAGGCCTCAGTCTTCCTCTTCTTCATCCTCTGTCGGGCCACCCAGAGTGTACGTCGGCAATGGTCTCCTCCTGCCACCTCTACACCTCGGCCCGGTCCTCAATGAGCCGGCACCACCCCCGCGATACTGCACACACAAATAAAATAAAAGCAATTAGTAGAGAAACAACAAAAAGTACAAAAATGAAGTCGAGTCAGAAACTTACCAAGGATGCCATCTGACTAGTGACAAACTGTCGCACACTGTCCATCTATCAAGGGAAAAATCAGGATTAGAACCTCATAACCCTAAGGAGCGCAAAATTAGAGACATACCCAATGGTCTCGCGTGAGAACCAAAGACCTTAAGCTAGCCGCTAAGGTGTGGCCCTCCTCAGCATAACTCCAAGGAACGTTGAGGACGCCTGCTGGATGGGTAGGATACCCACATGTGACCCGTGGCACCTCCATAACCTGGGGAGAGCCATCTGCACCCAAAACATTATCGGTCCAATCCTAAAAAGGGATAGGATCAAAAACTGGGAGAA
The DNA here is from genome assembly GCA_033977485.1 of Hydrangea macrophylla. NCBI lineage: Eukaryota > Viridiplantae > Streptophyta > Magnoliopsida > Cornales > Hydrangeaceae > Hydrangea > Hydrangea macrophylla. The sequence continues at coordinate 75,277,002 of CM066984.1, read as the reverse complement.
CCTGTCTCCTGTACATCTCGTAAAGTTGTAGGCACAAAACAAGTTAAGAAAAAGATGAGTCAAAAACATAGGTAACAGACAGAGACAAAAACGTAAAAGAAAACTCACGTCCAGGAGTGGGAAGTTGGGCATCAGGAAGCGACCACGGTAAGCCTCGTAGCCGATCTCAGAGAGAAAGTGATCCCAAACATCGGTACCAGCTAAGGTCGCTAGCAAAGCATCACCAGAAAGGTCATCAGCATCCATCACAAGAGGATCATGAGGGACGCGATACCTCGGACCGCCAACCACCTGCCGAGACACTCGCTCGCCGAGGAACCATTGCCTGTTCTCGGTACTTTCCATCAGAAGTCGGCAAGAGGAAAAAGGTTTGACCGCCTGTATCTCTTCTAGGGTAGCATAGACAATGCGCTCTGATCGGGAGAGAACAAATCCTAATTATACGCCTTAACTCACATTTGTTAGTCGTTTTTATCCTCTTTTTGTGTAATTTTACTTTATTTTCTATTTTCTAGCAGGTTTTAGAAGAAAACAAGGAGATCGGGTTAAAATAGGTGAAAAAGCAGGAAGAAAGAATCAGAAAAAGACACATCGCGCGCGCGGTCCGCGGGCGCGAAAATCTGAGAATCGCTCGCGCGATCCACTCGCGCGAAACCCCATAAATCGCTCGCGCGATCCGCGCACGCGAGATGCCAAATGTCGCGCTCGCGCGATATGTGTAAAAACCAAAGTTGCGTATTTCAGTATTCTAAAGAGTCCTGTGCAGACGAAATTGCTTGAAGACGTCCAGATTGCAAATAGCACCTGTTTTAATCCGTTTCGGGAGGAAAAAGCTTGGAGAATCTCTTCTAAAATATATATATATATATCTAGTTTTTATGTTTTGAAGGGGTTACACACCTAGAGATCCATTCATATACATTCATTGAAGGCAAGAGGAAAGGGAAGAGCAAGCTTGAAGGTTTCTAATGGCTTACATCAACTCCATCTTCATGCTTTCACCCATCATGAGCAACTAAACTCCTAATCTAGGGTTTCAATGAAACCCTAGCTATGTAAAGGGGGATTCTATGCTTTTCTATTTTAAGATTTTATGTTTTGGGATAGTGATTGTATGTTGGTGGATTTTATATAATCAGTTTTTAATGTTAATAATCAAGAGTATTTTGGATCTATTCTTGTCTTAGATTTTTCCTTATGCTTATTGAACTCAATAGTCCTTGATTTCTGTGATTGATATGAGTATTTACATACAATGGTGCTTATTTGATTGTGATGTTTACATCTTTTATAATCAATGCTTAGGAAAGATGAGTTATGCTACACCCTAGTCATAGGTAGATAATTCATGTGAACCGTAGATGGATTATGTTTAGATTAAACTAACGATATCTTCTTGACGATACTATTGGGCTTGTAGCTACAATAGATCATAACTATCCAAACATAGAACTTAGAATAAGAAGTATAGACCCTCAATGCATAGTTAGTGGTGGATTTGTAATCCTAGATCTCATCTCCATATATTTAAACCAATTTCCAATTTTGCATTTAAGTTTACTTAGATTTAATTCTAGATCTTAATTCTAAAATTTCATAGTTTAAAGTAGTAGTGATAATAAAAACCTAAATCAATTCAACTTCCGATTTTCTTATAACTAGATAGATTAGATTTTAGTAATTAAAGGATTAAAAGTTAACAATCTCTGTGGGTTCGACCTTTACTTTCCACACTACAAATCTTTTGAAAGTAAAGCATAAATAAGCATACTTTTATATCTTGATTCTGACGAGATCAATTTTTGGCGCCGTTGCCGGGGATTGAAATAACCTTTGCCGTTAATTATTAGAATCGTAATTTACTTAGTTAGTAAATATTAGTTTCCTATTTATTTTCTTTGTTTTAGTTTCATTTTAGAGTCGCTAAAATTATTCTTGTTCTACAGATCTCAAACCGTCAATTCTAGCAAGATCGAGTGGAGCAGCTGTGCACGTCAACGGAGCTTACGCGAACCTGAAAAGAAAATTGCAATAAAAATCAAAAAACAAGTAAATTCGCTAAGTTTTTAAATTTCGCATCAACCACTGTAAGTCAGGGCGCTGAGACGCAATACTTGCATTAGGGTAGGTGTGGAGTGAGCACTGTATTAGCTAGGAAACCCGGGGCGCTGGGCTTGACGCGGTCATTGCATTATAGGATAATTTCATGCATCATATTAGTCTTGTGTGCTTGCATGCTTGGTTATTAGCGTAGCTATTTTTGTTTTTATTGTTTTATTGAGTCCACCCTTAGTGTATGTTTGGAACTCGTTCAACTAAACCTAAATTGAATCCGCTTAATCTCAAACTTGAACGTACACTTAGAGGCTTTAGGTCATCAGCCCAAGCTTCGAGAGCTTGGTTGATGTTGGACGACGAGTCCACACCTGAACCGTCATCTTCATTTGAATTAGAAATCCGTAGTACGCATAATCGTTTAAGAAAAACTAAAACAATAAAAATCGAACCTATTCCGATGGCCGATTTTGGAAATAACCAGAATAATGGGAATAATCGGAATGAGGGGGATAATCTGAACATACCCCCACCACCACCATTAAAGGACTATTTCACTCCTACGGCCTACACGCCACCGTCGTGTATTGCATTGCCAGAAGTGACGGCAGCTCACTTTGAAATCAAATCCTCAACTATTGCGCTCCTGCCGTCATTTCACGGGCGTGTTAAGGAAGACCCTTATAACCATCTGGGCGAATTTCAGGGTATCTGTGCGACTTTAAAAATTCAGAACTTAATAGATGATGAGTTAAAAATGCGCCTATTCCCGTTTTCACTTAAAGATAAGGCGAAGTACTGGCTCCAATCGTTGGAGCCAAATTCAATAAGAACATGGGATGAGTTGCAAACTGTGTTCCTACAAAAATTCTTCCCCATAACTAGAACGAATCAGATTAGAAAGTCAATAACTAATTTTACAATGCAAGATGGGGAGACACTTTACGATACATGGGAACAATTTAAAGAACTTCTCCGTTCTTGCCCTCATCACCAGATACCCAAATGGCAGCTGGTGCAAGTCTTTTATGAAGGATTAATTCCTACCGTTCGAAATACCGTCGATGCTATTTGTGCGGGGACGTTCCTCCACAAGAGTGCCGATGAGGCATGGAAGATATTTGAAACATTAAGTGAAAACTCTATGCACCAAGCGGTATCCGTACGACCTGAAGGACACCTTCTACCTAATCCAAAGAGAGAGGCGAAAGTTGAGTCTAATCATTCGTATGAAATTCAAGAACTAAATAGAAAAATGGACCAACTTATGATGATGGGTCGCATGCAAGGCCCACCTGTTTCTGCTGAAGTATGCCAGTTATGCTCAGATTCGTCACATTCAACATTAGCATGTCCGTCCGCATCTCAGTTCCCGGAATTTGTGGAACAACATATAAATGAGGTTCAATAGTTCCAACGACCGAATTATAACCCAACGGGGTATAAACCGAACACGACATGGGGACCTCATCCGAACCTGTCATGGAACTCCAATAGTGAGAAGCCGTATTCGAAACCTGATACAACTAATTTTCCTAATGCGTATAAACCACAGTCTAATCAGTATCAGCAGCCTCCGAATCAACCAAATCAATACCAACAGCCCTCCTTCCGTGCTAATCCTTCTAGGGATAAAACTTTCGAAGAGAGCGTGTTGGCATCATTAAAGACCTTAGAGGCCCAATCACAATCGCAATCTCAACTTGTAAATTCCCATACGCAATCTATAGCGAAGTTAGAGTCCCAAATGGGACAATTAGCTAATACATTGAATCGACGTAATGAGGGAAAATTACCAAGTCAACCTATGCAAAATCCTAAAGGTCAGTATGAGGTGAGTTCGGCGAGTGATCAGGTTAACGCTGTCTCAACAAGGACCACTGAACGTCCTGAGGAGGTCGTACCTCCTCCCGAGGCAAGAAAGACAAAGGTAAAGAAAAGGAAAAGGGTGAAAAGGAAGAGAATTCTACTCCAGTTTCAAAAGACGCTAATCCTTTGATATCAAATAAAACATCTAAAGCGGTAAACCCTTCCGATTATGTGCCTAGGATGCCATTTCCACCGAGCGGGGAAGCCCCGGCTCACTTCACTAGAAAAAGCACGAAACCGGAAGATATTCTTGAAATATTTAAAGAAGTCAAAATCAATATTCCACTACTAGATGCGATTAAACAGATACCCCCGTATGCTAAGTTCTTAAAGGATCTATGCACTCAGAAGAGGAAGTCTAGAAACCATTTATCTAAGAAAGTGTTCCTAACAGAAAAGGTTAGCTCCCTGTTTAACACTAACACTCTCAAATATAAAGACCCGGGTACTCCAACCATCGCTTGTCACATTGGTGATAAATACATTCACCGGGCTCTTCTTGATTTAGGTGCGAGTGTGAATTTGATACCCTATTCAGTGTATGAACATTTGGGTTTAGGAGAACTGAAACCGACTGCGGCCACCTTACAATTAGCCGATAGGTCAATTAAAGTTCCACGGGGGTAGTAGAGGATGTATTGGTCAAAGTTGATAGATGCTATTATCCGGTCGATTTCATCGTACTAGACACCGAACCTGTCCTAGATGCTAGTAAACAAGTTCCAGTCATTCTAGGACGCCCTTTCCTAGCTACCGCTAATTCAATTATTAACTGTAGGACTGGTGTGATGGATATAACTTTTGGTAACATGACCGTGCGTCTTAATGTCTTCAATGCATCTAACCAACCATATAGAGATGATGAAGAGGCAGATTGCTATGCCATAGACTTAATAGATGAATTAGTCGAAGAGGCAGCGCCTTTTATGTTAACTAAGGAAGCGTTGGAAGCATGCTTATCACATTTCAACTTTAATGATTTCAACATTGACACAAATATTGAAGATGTAAATACTCTATTGGAATCAGTAAACACAACCAATGCACTTCCATGGAAGCCTAAAACAGAAGCTTTACCGCCTCTTGCACATGAACCGGCCCTACCATCCATTGATTATCCTCCAACACTCGAACTTAAGCCGTTGCCGGATTCTTTAAAATATGCATTCCTAGGAACGAACGCAACCCTTCCTGTTATAATCGCGTCAAATTTAACTGAAAGTCAGGAAGTACAACTAATAAAGGTTCTAGGTAATCATAAAAAGGCGATTGGATGGACGGTCGCTGATCTAACAGGAATTGACCCGTCAGTTTGCATGCATAGGATAAATTTAGAAGAAAATGCTAAACCATCTAGGGAAATGCAACGACGTCTCAACCCTAACATGAAAGAAGTGGTTATGAAGGAAGTTATTAAACTCTTAGATGCCGGTATTATATACCCGATCTCCGATAGTAATTGGGTCAGCCCAACTCAGGTTGTCCCAAAGAAATCAGGTATCACGGTTGTACCCAACGAAAAGGGAGTCCTTATACCCACCCGTCAAACTACCGGTTGGCGGGTTTGCATTGACTATAGAAAACTTAACATGATGACTCGTAAGGATCATTTCCCTCTCCCATTTATTGATCAAATCCTAGAACGTCTGTCCGGTCAGAGTTATTATTGTTTCTTAGATGGATACTCTGGTTACAACCAGGTGCCCGTTTACCCCGATGACCAAGAAAAGACAACGTTCACCTGTCCTTTTGGAACCTTTGCTTACCGACGTATGCCGTTTGGCTTGTGCAATGCACCGACAACCTTTCAACGGTGTATGATGGCAATTTTCTCGGACATGGTTGAGAAGTTTCTCGAGGTATTCATGGACGATTTCTCCGTTTTCGGACCCACATTCGATGAATGCCTCCAAAATCTGACAAAAGTCCTCGCCCGGTGCGAAGAAGCGAATTTGGTTTTGAGTTGGGAGAAGAGCCACTTTATGGTTCAAGAAGGGATCGTATTGGGTCATGTTGTTTCCAAGAGAGGTATTGAGGTAGATAAGGCGAAAATTGAACTAATTGATAAACTTCCACCGCCGTCATCCATTCGTCAGATCCGTTCCTTTCTAGGTCATGCTGGTTTTTATCGACAATTTATAAAAGATTTTAGTAAGATCTCACAACCTTTGTGCAATCTGCTCGCCAAGGATGTGCCTTTTGTATTTGATAATGAATGTCTGAAGGCATTTGAAATGTTGCGAACATTACTATCCACGGCTCCGGTAATCCAATCCCCTGATTGGTCATTACCGTTTGAATTGATGTGTGATGCTTCCGATTATGCCGTTGGAGCGGTATTAGGACAAAAAGTTAATAAAATCCCTCACGTAATTTATTATGCGAGTAAAACACTAAATGACGCGCAATTGAACTACACAACAACTGAAAAAGAATTACTTGCGGTTGTGTTTGCCCTTGACAAATTTCGTTCGTACTTATTAGGGTCAAAAGTTATAGTCTATACTGACCATGAGGCATTGCGTCATTTATTGAATAAGAAAGAAATGAAACCTAGGTTAATCCGATGGATTTTACTCCTGCAAGAGTTTAATTATGAAATACGGGATAAAAAGGGTTCCGAAAATGTTGTCGCTGACCATTTGTCGCGAATCCTTGTTGAATCTAACGATATAACCCCTCTCCAGGATTCATTTCCGGACGAGCAATTATTTGCATTATCTGCCGTAAATCGTCCATGGTTCAGCGACATCGTTAATTTCTTAGCTACGGGATACATCCCGCATACGTGGTCTCGTTTAGATAAAGATCGATTCTTTTCTCAAATTAAACATTATTACTGGGATGACCCATTGTTATTTAAACATTGTTCTGATCAAATTATACGACGTTGTGTTCCGGAGAGTGAGTTCAAATCCATATTAAATTTTTGTCATTCTCTAGAATGCGGAGGACACTTTGGTGGCCGTCGTACGGCCGCTAAAGTCCTCCAAAGTGGGTTATATTGGCCAACATTGTTTAAAGATGCACATGAATTCTGTCAGAACTGCGTACGTTGTCAACAAACAGGGAACATGTCACATCGTGATGCGATGCCCATGACCCCAATCCTTATTATAGAAATATTTGACGTTTGGGGCATCGACTTTATGGGTCCGTTTCCCTCGTCTTGTGGTTTCGAATATATTTTAGTCGCGGTCGACTATGTTTCTAAGTGGGTGGAGGCAGTGGCGACGAGAACCAACGACCATAAAGTTGTGGTTTCTTTTATTAAAGATAATATATTTTGTCGATTCGGTACGCCACGAGCGATTATAAGCGACGGAGGGAAACATTTCTGTAATCGTTATTTCGAAGCCCTCGTCCGAAAATATTCTGTCACCCATAAAGTAGGAACCGCATACCATCCGCAAACCCAAGGACAAGTTGAAGTGTCTAATAGAGAGGTCAAAAGTATATTAGAAAAAACGGTACGTCCAGACCGTAAAGATTGGTCACAACGACTGACCGATGCGCTTTGGGCATATCGTACAGCGTTTAAAACTCCTATTGGGATGTCTCCGTACCGACTAGTATTTGGAAAAGCGTGTCACCTACCGGTGGAACTTGAACATCGATCCTATTGGGCCGTAAAAACGTTTAACCAAGATTTAAAAGCGGCAGGATGTCACCGCAAACTTCAATTGCAAGAACTTGAAGAATTGAGAAATGAAGCGTATGAAAATTAGAAAATCTACAAAGAACGATCTAAAACTTTTCACGATAAAATGATTATAAGAAAGAATTTTGAGGTCGGACAACACGTCTGGTTGTTTAATTCGAAATTAAGATTATTCCCGGGAAAGCTACGGTCCCGATGGGACGGTCCGTTCATTGTAACGCAAGTGTTCCCGCATGGAGCAGTTGAAATACAAGATACAAACGGTGGGGCACCTTTTAAGGTAAACGGACAACGGCTTAAGCCGTATCGAACCGAGGGAACAGAAGAAAGAGAAATTGAATCTATAGATCTGGTAGATCCGGTCTATCTCGACTGAGCACATGCATCGGTCGAGCTAGCGACGTAAAACTTAGCGCTTCTTGGGAGGCAACCCAAGCGTTAGTTAGAATTTTCTTTAATTTTGTACACTAGTAGGTAGTTTTTGGCCTATGTCTGAGGTTGTAAATACCCAAAAGATGAAAAGTTTCAATTAAAGAACATAGATACAAGAAAACAGAAAAGAAAAATGAGAAATTCGCATCTCGCGCGCGCGGCCCGCTCGCGCGAGGTATCGCTCGCGCGGACCGCTCGCGCGAGATATCCCCTTAGCCAGAAATTTTTGAAAGTCTTTCATAGGGCCCTCAGTTTCTTCTCGCGCCAGAAATCGCGCGAGCGAATCTATCGCTGGAGCGGTCCGCTCGAGCGGATTTGTGCCTAAAGATTTTTATTTAAATCTACGAAAAGCAACCCTCAGCTTTTCCTCGCAGAGGAATCCGCGCGCGCGAGGCTCGCTCGCGCGGTCCGCTCGCGCGAGGTTCCCCTCCCTTTATATATAGGGCTGTGCCCTAATTTCTCAGAATACTCATTCTCTTTCTCTTCGTCTTTCTCTCACTCTCTCGCGACTCTCTCTCTCTCTCCTACCTTCACCATACACCACCACAATCACCACCACTACCACTCACCCCCACCGATCATCATCACCACCACGCCGACGAATCAACCACGCCGCCGCCGCAGCATCGTCAGCATACACCAAAGCCGAGGCCACAAAACCCCGATTTTGAACCCTTTTCACAGGTATATATATATATATATATTCGTATATATAAAGAGACACATACATATAGATCAAAATTCCCCACTAGCACACAGATACATAAGATGTTGACATGTTTGGGTTTAGGTATTTGGGGATTTTTGTATCTCTGCATATCTCTGTATATCTATATATATATATCTATAAATATATTCGTACACGTGTACTCAAGTGTACACACACAGTAAATCTTCAAGCACTCTCATCCCTGAGTTCCACAACACTGATGAATTTCTAGGGTTTAAATGGAGGCCCCATACATCTGAGCATCCGTAGGTACATACACACGAGTGAATGTCCATAAGCTACAGATTCAGATTCCGTTCTTGATTTATAGTGATTGGTCTACATCTATGCTTATGTGGTTGAAATAAGATTTTGACTTGTTAGGGGTTTTCGTCTGACTAAATACACACGAAATTTGATAGAACTTTAACATAGCTCGAATTAGAGTATACACATAGGTAGCATGAATGTGCACACAGGGTTGTTATACATAGAGTAATTTCATTCGTCGTGTCCATAATCATTTTGCTCTACATCAATTTGATTAAACCCCTCGTGTTGTGAAACTCAGGGTTCATATACATGATTCTAATGAGTTTTGCCTTGTGTGGATGTTAATTACCTAAAAATTGTGTCGTACAACCACATTAGGGGTAAAATTAAGTGCTCAACATGGATAAGAATTGTTAAAACTTTAACTCCTACACACACATATTGATTAAGCCTTGAGCACTCAATATACATATACGTTTCCAGGAGCCTACCATTTAATTGGGATGTAAACATATAACAATCCCGTTATTGTGATAATTACTTCATAACGATGTTACCATTCGAATGCGTACATAGACATTTGCTTTTTATGTCATACCTTGAATTTGAAATCAGATATTATCACTCCATCGCTAGTTACGTGGTGTTCATTCCCATGCATTACACATTTGCGCCCGTTACTCTAAATCTTTCATGTAAGATGCATATTAATATAATCGAATGTGAACCTGAGCGATTCCATAATTAATATTTACAACTGGAACTTGATGTTGCAATGGTTTAACTTAATGATTGTAGATTTCGCATTGATGTATTAAACAAACTTATGACCGTCGTACTAAACATCCAAATGGTACTTTCAACATCAGCGTCATTTATCTATTGCCTTACTTACATTGCTATTTAACAAGCGGCGAGTACCCTGTGACTTGCCGCAAAGTGTGTGCCCTTGTCGAGACAGTGGGTGGGAAGGGATCGGCTCTTCTCACAGTTGCTGGGCGTTCCCCCGGGAACCCCAATTTCTTTGCAAACTATAAATTATATTGATTGTGTCCCTTGTCGGGATGTTTTTCATTTGCAGGTGATCCCTTACCCCTACCCCTTTCTTTTTCTTTTCTGGGCCTATCCCTATTTTAAAGCCCACATTTTCAAAATTTTTCTAAAAAGTCGTACCAACCTTTTTCAACAATGACAAAAAGAACCGTACGATCCGCTTCTTCTTCCCAACCACCTCAGAAAAAATCTAAAGGAAAAGAAAAACAAACTGGACCACCTCCACCACCTCCCCCAGACGACCCTAACCCCAACGACTTAGGCCCCAAATACGTGAACCGCGGCCTGAATCATGAGGCCGCAATAGACGCTGACTATTTTGCGTCTGATAAAGACGCCAAATGGGGCCATAACAACCTAGTAGCCCGTAAATTGGCCCCACAGCTATACTTTAGAAACCCCGACCTAATTAGTTACCCCCGCCTCGTCCGCCTATTTTACCAAAACCTACGCTACCATAAACAATCCCTCAGCCAACACGCCTTTATCTCCACTACCATAGATGGCCACGACATCACCCTAAACCCAGACAATATCGCCAAAATCCTCCAACTCCCCTCCCACTCGTACCAAGTCCCAAAATTAAATGTCCTCACCAAGGCCCACTCCTTCATACATATCATTCAGGACATGTGTGGCGGCCGCTCTGGTTCGGGGCAATCTATACGACGATCTCATATGCCCCGCCAGATGTGGTTTGTCGACCATGTCTTTAAACGAAACCTGTACCCCCTTGGTCACGAGCAAGAACGGACCAAGGCAATCCACCATGCCCTCCATGCCGTTTACCGTAGTGATTGGTTCCACCCTGGCCTCGTTATAATGGATGGCATGCGCCACACTACTCAGGCCATTGATAATGCCATAGACCCAAAGACCCTTCTGCCTTATCCTCGCACCATCACGGCCATTCTTCGGGCTAAGGCCTTTCCTATCCCTGCCGATGAGCCTATAAATGCACATATCCCGGAGTTCGCTTCCGCCGAGTGGAAGTTGAGCCTGGATCGTTTAGGCTTGGAGGTTAGGAGGGCACGTGAGGCAGCCCAGGCACGTCGCGAGCAGGCGGCACAGCGTCTACCTCCCCCGGAGGATACTCCTTACGCTTGGACATATGGGGACGTCTGTGCTTTCCGTGGAGAGACCCTGCGACTTCAGTCCTACATGCGCTCATATTTCCAGCTGGCTCATCCGGATCAGCTGGATGACATTCTAGCCCAGGGCGAGGCTGCATATCAGTCGGCTTTCCCGCGACCAGCACAGCAGGTGGCAGAGGAGGAGCAGGGTGAGGTGCAGGGCGAGGAGGAGGAGGCTGGGGATGCTGGTGATGATGATGATGGGAGTGACGGTGATGGGGATGGTGATGATACTACTGGCCAGGGGAGTACTGGGTTGGAGTTGGTTTTGATTGAGGGTGGTGATGACTGAGTAGGTTTTGGTTGGGTGATTAGACATTTATTTTTCTTTTTCTTCTTGTATTTGATGGGTGGTTTAGACATTTTCAGACATTGTGGGCCTGTATATTATTTATTCCTGTTTTGCTTTCACTTTTTGTTATTTCTTTCTTTTATTTATTAGGATTTTACTGTACCCGGCTTCGACCGGTTTAGCTTAGTTATTCCTGTTTCGTTTCCGTTGGGTCTGTAAATAATTTATTTTTGCATTTTTCTTTTGTTTTGTGGTTTGCTATATGTCTGGACCATTATATTCATTTCACTGACTTCATTTCCTGCTTATGATGCTTTACTTCATTACTTATAACAACTTCACAGCAGTAAGTCAGTAATGACTCATGAGTAATTATCAACCCCATTGCATGCTAACAGGAATTGTTTAGACTTAGGTTTGGGGGAGATTATGCAGAAATGTCCATTAACGATGCCGAATTATTAATTAAAAGTGAATACAGTTTAATTTGTTCCACATTAGCCTATCAATTACCGTTGCTTTTCAGCGCATGTAAGTGATTAATAATTTAGGTTCATACATTCAAGTGTAGATCATTTTTTGTATTTATTATTATAATCCTGATTGTCACCGATGTCTTTCATGACTAATAACTTGCGCTAATTATACTTCAGTTGTGACGTTTTTTTTTAATTTGTTGGTTTCAGGACATATCGCTACCACATATACATATAGTTATCCAAATCCTCCTTTCTCCTTATCATCTTTTCACTATGGATCACCCGATGTCTCCTCCTACGTCATCTGATAGGTCTCCCAGTCAGTCGAGTTACTATTCTGACTCTAGTTCATCTTCTGATACTTCTATACTTAGTACTAGGATAGCCAAACCTGACGACCCGGTCGGTCGTCCCGGCTGGTGTCGTCGTCGTCCTCATAGGCCCATTCTTAGTTGTTCTGATTCTTCTGACGAGGATGACATGTTTGGCGATGACCCTACTTCTCTTGATGGCCCTTATGGCGCTCCTCCTACATCTTCTGAGTCGTCATCGTCTGAGTCGGCCGAGTCCTCGATCGATGATGCCGATGAGGATGTTGTCTCAGGTGTCTCTGTTATTTCTTTATCTGACCCTATTGAGTCTAGTGTGCTTTCACCTGAGGTTACCTATCCATATAGGAACCTACCTGATTATGTGCCGGACGTTGTTCGCCAGCGTCCGGGTCACCCTGACTGGTCCCCTGAGGACATTGCCTCGATATTCGCGCCGTATTCCGGTCCGGAGGATGATTGGGTGGATTTGGGTCCGAGTGTCGTTGAGGGGATGGAGGATGGTCAGAGTTTGGATTTACATGATGATTTTGATGAGGTAGGACCACCGTTCGACCCTGCGGAGCATCCAGAGTGGGAGCTTGTGGATTGGTACTTTAGATCTGCCGTACAGCCTCCGTCAGATATTTTTCGTGGAGTAGACGTCCTGGTGATATTCTATGCGGACTGCATCCATGTCATTGTCATGTTCCCCTCTGCATAGGGACATGCAGTGATTAGGTTTTGGGGGAGTATATGGATATTTTCATTTTCATTTTAGTGTTTTGTTTAGTTTTATTAGTTTTATTCGTATAGTTTCTTGTTTTCGTACTTCAGAGTATTTTTGTTAGTTTTCTTTTAGTTGTTATTTCATTCATTTGTAGTTTTTTTTAATTCATTGTAAAAAAACAAATAATAATAATAATAAAAATAGAAGTATAATAATAATGGAGAAACAAAAGTTTTAGTAGTTATGTAAATAAATAAATAAGTTTCTTAATATTGTTCAACATTGCATTCCTTTTTATAATCAGATTTCATCGGAATTTTGAGAATTAAAAGAGTATATAATCAAATGTTTACCGAATCTATGAGAAGATGTTTTGAGAATTATATATTATCGGAATCATTGTTTTATATCTTATACTTGCATATCTTGTCGCACTGCACGTAGTCATATGGATGTATATTAACCTTGAACTGTAATATACCTTGGATTTCTAAATAGTAATATTGTGGAGACTAGAACCCGGTGAGCGTCAGAGCCTATCATCCTTTTGAGGGTTTTATTACGTTTATCGAATCTCTTTGACACATCGCACTATCTCGTTGATTGGTCTCATTATTTCTTTATTTTGATTGAAAGTCGAGTGAATATTAGAATTACCATGTTAAAAAAATATATATTAAAAGTAGAGAAATTCTATTTCCTTTTATATCATAACATTGAAAAATCATGTAACCTTAGGAAATGACACTAGGCCGTTTGTTCTAATAAACCTTTTTTGACCTTTGGCCTACCCATTATAAATATTTTTTTTATTATATCTCTTGTTAACCCATTTGAGCCGTTTTTAATAAAGCCATTTCTTTGTTCACCTATTATCTTACCCACTCCGATATGGAGTTTGCCACTATTAAATAGTACCTACCCTATGTCCGAAAGTAGTTAGAGAATAGTTTTCATAAAGAAATTGGGCTATTAAACGACTAGAAAAAATATGATGTATCGAGTAGTAAAAGAAAGGGCAATGCTATTGTGAGAAGCTTCTCAGGAATCTGGAGAGAATCTTAAGGCTAGATGCTCATCTAACGGTTAAAACCCGCCTTCTCACATGAGAAGCTGCTCATAATAGCATTTCCCTAAAAGAAAAGGATCTAAAAAAAATAATAATAATAGTTATTAAAAAAAGAAAAAAAGAAAAAAGAAAAAAAAAGGGATATGATCCTCTTGGAAAAAGAAAAAAAAGTGATATAACTAGTCGTTGTAGTAAAGCCCTTGTGTTCCATGCTAAGGCGGCTATTTCTAGATACTTACGGACATTTTGAATCCCTTTTACCTTTCTTTTCTAAGCCTTCACCCTTGACCAATATTACAACCCGTGTAAAGTCCTAGTTGATTCTATAAAAACATGATTTGATATGTGACCGATAAGGAAAAGGAAGTAAAAGCATGGTAGTGATGATATTTACTTGACGATCGATATCTATTCGTGAGACTATTTTATTTTTGTCGTGTCGTACGTTGTTGAGAGTCATATGCGAATTTATTTGTTTTGCACAATAATTCTTTCTCGCATATATATACACAGATGAGTGTTTACACCTGTTTCAGAATGATTTCATGTTAGAGTGTAATAACAACGTGAGATTTGTAGTCGAAGCATCACTAGATAGTTATCTGATTTATATTCCAAGTTCATAGTTGCAGTGTATCCACTTGACTACCATTTCACACACATGCGAGTCTTCGATATATTCTATTGATTCTGGTGATATATGTTTTCGGATTATTTTTCATAATGTAGGCGGGCATCTGATTGTTTTACTCTTGATAATTTTAGAATTTCATTTGAGGTTGATTTTATCTAAAAAGGATGTGACGTTGACATATTTAAATTTTGAATAAAATTTTTACAAGTTAATAAAGATGGTTGTGGGTGACTTGTTGACGAGAACCCTCACGAGACTTCACTCGTCCGACTAGGGACACCTAGAGGTTTAAAAGGCTTGTTGCACAGGCTAAGTGCAATCGTTATCCATACGAAAATGGATTAGGAATTTTATTATTAGTAGTTTATATTATTCTTTTTGCTCGAGGACTAACAAAATGTAGGTTTGGGGGTGTGATCGGGAGAGAACAAATCCTAATTATACGCCTTAACTCACATTTGTTAGTCGTTTTTATCCTCTTTTTGTGTAATTTTACTTTATTTTCTATTTTCTAGCAGGTTTTAGAAGAAAACAAGGAGATCGGGTTAAAATAGGTGAAAAAGCAGGAAGAAAGAATCAGAAAAAGACACATCGCGCGCGCGGTCCGCGGGCGCGAAAATCTGAGAATCGCTCGCGCGATCCGCTCGCGCGAAACCCCATAAATCGCTCGCACGATCCGCGCGCGCGAGATGCCAAATGTCGCGCTCGCGCGATATGTGTAAAAACCAAAGTTGCGTATTTCAGTACTCTAAAGAGTCCTGTGCAGACGAAATTGCTTGAAGACGTCCAGATTGCAAATAGCACCTGTTTTAATCCGTTTTGGGAGGAAAAAGCTTGGAGAATCTCTTCTAAAATATATATATATCTAGTTTTTATGTTTTGAAGGGGTTACACACCTAGAGATCCATTCATATACATTCATTGAAGGCAAGAGGAAAGGGAAGAGCAAGCTTGAAGGTTTCTAATGGCTTACATCAACTCCATCTTCATGCTTTCACCCATCATGAGCAACTAAACTCCTAATCTAGGGTTTCAATGAAACCCTAGCTATGTAAAGGGGGATTCTATGCTTTTCTATTTTAAGATTTTATGTTTTGGGATAGTGATTGTATGTTGGTGGATTTTATATAATCAGTTTTTAATGTTAATAATCAAGAGTATTTTGGATCTATTCTTGTCTTAGATTTTTCCTTATGCTTATTGAACTCAATAGTCCTTGATTTCTGTGATTGATAGGAGTATTTACATACAATGGTGCTTATTTGATTGTGATGTTTACATCTTTTATAATCCATGCTTAGGAAAGATGAGTTATGCTACACCCTAGTCATAGGTAGATAATTCATGTGAACCGTAGATGGATTATGTTTAGATTAAACTAACGATATCTTCTTGACGATACTATTGGGCTTGTAGCTACAATAGATCATAACTATCCAAACATAGAACTTAGAATAAGAAGTATAGACCCTCAATGCATAGTTAGTGGTGGATTTGTAATCCTATATCTCATCTCCATATATTTAAACCAATTTCCAATTTTGCATTTAAGTTTACTTAGATTTAATTCTAGATCTTAATTCTAAAATTTCATAGTTTAAAGTAGTAGTGATAATAAAAACCTAAATCAATTCAACTTCCGATTTTCTTATAACTAGATAGATTAGATTTTAGTAATTAAAGGATTAAAAGTTAACAATCTCTGTGGGTTCGACCTTTACTTTCCACACTACAAATCTTTTGAAAGTAAAGCATAAATAAGTATACTTTTATATCTTGATTCTGACGAGATCACGCTCCCAAGGCGTCTAATCAATGCTAGCAGCTGTCAGCCCAGATAAGAAGTTTCTGAGGAGAACAATCCGATGAGCCCCGCTCTTTACCCCGACAACATCCCTCCGCCATCTCAAGCCCTGGGGGAACAAAGGCACAGGAGCCATGCCGTCATCATCTTTACCTGATTCATCAGTAGGGGAAGGAGCCAACATCTTCAGGTACTCAAAGCTCCAAAGCTGCACAGACAAAGGGAAAATCAAAAGAAGCAAGAAGTACGAAAATCAAAAAGCCGAAAGAAAAAGAAGTTGCAGTACATACCTCCCAAGCTCGCCAGAATCCCCCCGTCGATTTAACATCACCCCGGGAAACTTCACCCATATGCTTGTAAAGGTGGGCCAGGGCAGCACCGCCCCAGTCATAAGAGGGGATCTCACCAATGGTTTCCAGACAAGAAAGAAGCCCCAAGCTCACCCGATCGTTCTGTATCGAGAAGATCGAGCAACCAAGGACATACAGAAGAAATACCCTCAAAAGCTGAGAATTATTCAGATTGTGATTCCCTCTCTCGTAAGCCCGGTAAAGCCAGCCACAAGGGAACCAGTGCCTCTCCAGATTAGGAGGAACAGCTCCAATCAACATCTCGACAGCCTCGGGATCAATCTCATAGAAGTAGTCCATAATCCGGCGCTTCCCGCCAACCCTCAAATCGGTAATCATAGAAAAATCAAAAGGCATCATGGTCATCTCACCAAATGGCAGGTGGAAAGTATTGGTGGTGTCCCACCATCTCTCAGTAAGGGCATAAAAATGCGCCAAATCGTTGCTACTCTTTAAAACTAGGCAGACAAAGCCGCCAAACCCGGCATCGTCTACCATTCTCGTGATGGCAGGCGAGAGTAAGATGTACCACAGAAAAGCGTGAGCAAGGCTACCATGGCCCTTTAATGTCACTTCCGGCACCTATACATATCAAAAATGACAAAAAAAATGAGCACGAAATCACTATTCATGACCCAAAGTCCAACTTCACAAAATCAACGTACGAGCACAAAACAAGCTTCCAACAAACTCTAGGTGCACACTACAGTCCATATAACTAGCACAATGCACAAGATAGTCCTAAACCGTCGAAAGTTTTACATACCAGGCTCGCTAGAGCCGCAGCCGAAAGATGATGTTGGGGATCCCATAAAATCAAGTCCGGGGTTTGGCTCTCGGCTTTCATTCATTCCTTGGCCTTCTTAGACGGTCTCCTTGATCTTGAAGCCATGGATCTGTAAGAAAATGGAAGACTAAAACCAAACTTTCTTCTTGAAAAATGGAACAAACCAAAACACTAATAAAAAATTCTAATCATGGGGAAAGATTACTCACCTGAGCACGCACAAGCTGCGTTTTGAGGAATTTTGGCTCCAAAAACACCCCAAAATGGCCAAAAATGAGCTTGAAATGCTCAAAAACCCAAGATATACACACATGGAGTTCGGCCACCCAGTGCTGCAGTGGCACTGGGTCACTGGGCCACTATCGCCATGGCAGTGACCTAGTGCCACCGCAGCACTACTCCCTGTGGGCCCCACTTTGCTCCGTTTTAGCCTATTTTGGCCCGTTTCAGCCCGTTTTAGCCCGTTCGTGATCCTGTTTAGCCCCGGTGGCCCATTTAAGCCAAGATTTATGAGGTTTTATCCCCACCAAATCCATTTTAACCCCAACAGATTCAGTTAATCCCCTGAGGACTGAAACAGAAGGATATTAGCTCCCGAAGGCCCGAATCGGCTTTTCGGACCGACCAATGCAAAGATTTGATCAACAATGAGAGATTTAGAGATGGGTCCTGGTTCCCGATCAAGAAACAATAAGAGAGATTTCCCGAGAATCCTACATCATCCCCTGAGGATAGGAACAAAAAGATATCAACTCCCAAAGGCCCGAATCGACTTTTCGGACCGACCAATGCAAAGATTTGATCAACCGTGAGAGACTCAGAGATGGGTCCTAGTTCCTGATCAAGAAATAGTAAGAGAGATTCCCCGAGAATCCTACATCATCCCCTGAGGACAGGAACAAAAAGATATCAGCTCCTGAAGGCCCGAATCGGCTTTTCGGACTGACCAATGCAAAGATTTGATAAATCGTGAGATGGGTCATGGTTCCTGATCAAGAAACAATAAGAGAGATTCCTCGAGAGTCCTACATCATCCCCTGAGGACAAAAACAGAAAGGCACCAGCTCTCGGAGGCCCTGACCGGCCCTTTTGGATTAAGCGCGAAAGATTTGATCAACCGTGGGAGATTCAGAGATGGGTCCTGGTTCCCGATCAAGAAAAGAGAGATTCTCTGAGAATCCTACGCCATCCCCCGAGGACAAAAACAGAAGGATACTAGTTCCCACTATCTTTAGCAGAAAGTGGCAAAAGTCGAACCGACTCCCAAAGATTGGTCATCATAAACAACCAGAACATCGCCCGTATCCAGATTTTGAAGATGAAGCACCGTCGTTCCACGACTCCGTGTCTCCTGATTATCATGAGCTTTCTCATTTGTCCATTATCATAGCTTTAGCACTTATCGGTTATCACAAGATCCCTCGGTCACCTTTGGTTATCATCCTCTAAAACCTTGCGTCTGATCCATTTCACTTACAAAGCACACTTCCCGTAATTTAAGAAGTTTGCCCGAGACTAGAGTCTTCAACACCTCGATATCCTTATCAGGATCAACCACTGCATTAGATTCAACACTAGCACAACATAAGTCCACTCGGGGTGGCACACACCCCACAACTCCAGTCTCAAGCTAGGATCAGAACACTAAACATGATAGGACTCAGGACACAATTCATATCACTTCTATGCATTGCATATCATTTTATATCATAGCATTTGCTTGTCTTATTGTGCATATGCGGTTTGTCCCTTTGTGCCCCGAACTACATCGCGGTCTGATTCCCTTTGGGATACGTAGGCAGCTCACAAAGAGTACGACCAGCCCTGGCCCAACATCATGTTTTCTATCATTACATCTTTTGCAACGCTTTTTATCCTAAATCTATAGCCTCCAAAAAGACCTGTCTCTTCAAAGCTTTGGCACTCGCTTGCGACATGCGTTGCCTCGCAAGTTCATGCCAAAGAGGGGCAAACTATAGACACCCCATTTTTTTGGCTATCAGATTTAGGAGACCCATACCTTGGTGGTTCACAATGATCGTAAAAGACTCAAAAGGACACCTGAAAGTCAGTTCTATCTCTCAGAATGACCAAAATACCCCTGAAAGCCCGAACGCTCTCGGATTCGGACCAAATGATCTGGAAACACACTACGTCGTAAGAAAAATAAATAAAATAAGTTATAAAGCAAGACCGGATGAAATCATCGGCCCCCAGAGACCCCCAGAGGTCCCAAAAGTTCCCAAAAAGTCCCTGTTGACCGGTTTGACCAAGATTTGACCAAGTTTGAACAAGTTTGACCGAAATCGTCCAAATTCGCCAAAACATTTTGGGATCATTCTAGATCATGTGAAAAGAATTAAAATGAGTTTTAAAAGAAAATCGAACGAAAACGTCAGCTCTTGGGAGCTCCCAGAGGTTTCCAGAACTTCCTGGGAATCCCAAGTTTGACCAGTTTGACCAAAAGTTGACTTTGAAGCCGGAGTACCGTATCATTTTTCAAATATTTTTTATAGATTCTAGAGGGCAATAGCTTTCCAACGGTATATTGCACATAATTTTTGGATTTAAAACAAATTTATTATGAATTTTTGAAGGTGAAAAAGGCGATCAAATCGGCTTTTATCGTGAATACCGCAAAACTTTTCAAAGTGACCTATCTCTGAACTATTTTTTATGTAAATTAGACTCCATTTCCTTTCCAACGGTATATCACAACCTCAATTTGGAGTTCGTATGCATTTTCTGTGAATTTTGGACGAAATAGGGCCTTTTCGCGAATACCGGAACCTCTGGGGGCCTAAAAAAGATTATCTGGACAAATGAGGAGCAGTACCGCCGCGGCACTAGCCCACTACTGCCGCGACACTCTCCTCTAGAATGGTGTTTTTTTGTAATTTCTTTTGGGGGTTCATTTTGATTAATTGAAAACCAAAATGACGTAGTTCTATGTTCACAGATGTTTGGGACCAATGAGAGTACTTCTAAAACCCCAAAACCACCCCAAATTGGCCTATATAAACCCCCTTTGACTTCTCATTTTGGGGGTGTCAAATGTAAGCTTTGAAAAGTTTTAGAGAGAAAGTTGTAGAGATAAGGTTAGAATAGAGAGAAAAGAAGCTTCCTTCTTTGATTTTCAAACAAGAAAGTGAGTTCTAAACTTTGTTTTTACTTCATTACTTCCATTTTACTTCATATTCAATACAATCAACCACCATCTTAGTGATCATTTAAGAGAGAGGAAGTTATTTCCATGTCCAATGTCACCACATATGAGTGAAACACCAAGCTACAAGTCCAATACATCATTGAATGTCAGCTATTGATTGTTCATATACTTGCTTGTTTATATTTGTTCATCTTCTCTTACCTCATTTCTTTTTTTGTTTTCTTTATTTACTTACTAGTCTATCATCATCTAGATGATGACATGAAGTTTGAGGTGAGTGAATCCTTATGGATAGTAGCTCTTGACCTCAAAAACATGTTTGATAGATGATGATTTCAACTTCAAAACATTCCTATGTATTCATGAAGTTGCCTTTAAAATGTAAATAATACTTTCCAACAATCTTGGAGGTTCTTTATGATGAGTTTGATATTGATATTTTAAGTGGTTATAATCTTCATTAAGTATTGAAAATATGTTTTCAAAACTCCCTCTTAAATCCTTCATTTTGATTTCAAGAAATAAATTTTGTTTCCTCAAAACCTTCAAAACAGTGAGTCATTTAACTTCAAAGAATTATTTTGAGCTCAATACTCAATATATGAATGCAAGACCACTTGGAAAGTCTTTATACTCATTATATAACATCCGTGATTTTTGGCTTAACTTGGAAGCACTTGAAAGGGGTCCATTTTTGTCCAAACATTCCTTCCAAACATTCTGCCTCTGCTGTCATAGCAGCTAGGTTGACTTTCAGCTTGTTTTTACAGAAAACTCTTCCAAAATGAATGGTCCCAACTTATTTTTCCCTTAAACTTCAATGTCTTAGGGAACTTTTTGTATAATATGGGCCTCTAGATCTTTTGTTTTCATTTTCTAAGATTTTCTAACATTCCAGTCGACAGTACGGACTATGTTTCTGAATAACCTCTATTGTTTATATGATTTATCTCAATCTGTAATAGTTATTAAAGATTGGCTTTTTGGGTTATGTTCTAGACACAATAAGGAAGATCTCCATAAAAAATTATGCATTGAAAACATTCCTAGCCCCTCTTTTCAATTTCCAAAAGATCATGTTACTGTTCTGTCCACTATTCAAAGCAAGCATATTTTTACTTCCATCCTTTGATTTGATGCTTACATGTACTCCAAATTAGCTCATGTCTTAGGAAGTAGTTCATACTACATTTGTACATATCCCATGATGATTTCATTCATTCATTCATACATATTTTAGACTTCTAAGTCATTCTAGGAATCCATGAACATAAAACACACTACAACCTTGGCACATTCTAGATACATACATTGCATCCATGCAAAGATTTGGGGCTTTTGTGACTCCTAATCTAAGAAGATTATAAGGAATGAACTTGATCACACGTCCATGCTTCCCTCGATCTAATCATCCTTTCTCATCCGTCCCGGGGATTGAGAGATCTTCTTTTCTCAAAGATTAACATGCATCATTCTAGCTTGCTAAGCATCCTTGTTTTCTTTGATTTATTTGTTTCAAGAACAATTCATGTCCCTTTAGATTAGGAAAACTTTATTATTTGATATGTGACTAGACGATTTTTTCTAGGTTTGTTTTGTGTGATCTTTCACTTTGCATTGTGTGATACTTGGCTTAGATCTTATGAATTATTTCTTATCTTTAGATCTTCCATTTCAAATTTTCTTATGTGATGTAATATACTATCATAGTATTAATTGTCGAACCATACATAGTATAAGATGATTATTTGGATGCTAATTGAGGCCTATCGAAAGGCGGGGCGAGATGAGGGTGTTTTAGTCGCGATAAAGGCTCCTTCCTCTCTCGTACCAGAACCCCGAGCCAAGTTCTTTGGTTATGAAGGGCCGGTGCCCTTTATCCGTTTGGGTGAGTCAAAATTAGGTTTCTTGGTTCCTTAAAGACTAAGTGGCGACTCTGTATCTGTTTTCAACAGACCATTTTCTTTCTTTGACCTAAATCAATTTCAAACACAAAAACCAGCAAGTGGTGGAACGCCGCGTGTCCATAGGGAGTGTTGAGGGAGGGCTGATTCGGTGAGGAAGAGAGTGTTGAGGGTGGGGGGTGCCGCCACTGGTGCGCCGGCGATGGAGATGATGGTGTACAGTGGGGGAGATAGAAGAGAGAGAAAAATATGGGAGGGAGAGAGAAGGTCGCAGGGAAGAGTGAGAGAAAGAGAGGGAAGTTAAGACTTGGGTGTTTTTTAAGGAAAAATAAGCTCGCAGGTCAACTCAATTTTAGGGTTTTGGGGGGAAAATTTTGGGGATTCTACTAGCACAGTAACTTTTGGCCATTCTGGGACGATTTTTAATAGCTCCAGATTTGGAACAGTTTAAATTCGTTCCAGATTACACTAAAGCCGTCCCTGATTTGGACACGGTTTAAAACCGTTCCAGATTAAAACACGCGAAACGTCCCAGATTTGCACTTTTGGTGTTGTGGTTGGTTATTTCTAATTACATGACTTTAATTTTGTGACCCTCTTAGTAATTTTAATTATACTAATTATGCTTAAGACTGTGCCCCCTAAGTTACAATATAATCTGGGATTAAAACTATTAAAAATATATTAATCTTGTCATTTACATTTTTGGTCCCTAATAATTATTTGGGGTATTTTCCTAGACTACCCGGACTAACCTAACCAAACTAACTGATCTAACTAACTTAAACTGACTGAACTGTATTATTGGTGATTGGATGCCATCAATCACAGGCTGTTATATTCTCACGATGATCACGTATCAATTATTTATAGCTTGCAAACCCAATCTGATATTTACTGTGTTCATACTTACAAGGCTCATTACTTTGCCTATATGTACTAACACAAACACACCCACATTAGGAAGCATTAGCATTCTCATACAGTAACTATTTCCCTCTCTATTTGAGCTTGAACTCTCAAAGTTCCTTTCCTCTCTCTCTCTCTCTCTCTCTCTCTCTCTCTCTCTCTCTCTCTCTCTCTCGGTAATATCCATACACACACCCACACATTCAAGTTCCATTGCTTTCTTCCTCTCTCAAATCAAATACATCCAGTCACATATACATTCTGGATATTGAACAAAAAGAAAGGAAAACAAAAGTAGAATTATCACAGTAAGCTCTCAAAGCTTCAAAGAGGCCATAGCCTATATTTTGGAAATTACGATTTTCTTCGGCAAGTAGCACAGCTCAATCTAGCACACTTTGAGTCTTTAAAACTCACTTATAATGTAATATTAGTCATTGCGCACAAGTTGGGGGTATCAAATATAGAGATATATGTATATATATTCATATACATAGTTTTTAAGGTACAAAAATGATGGTTTCACCAAACTCAACCAAAAATGATTTCTGTAAATTAGGAATGAAAGATTAAAACCCCAGTACGCTCTATTTCAAATATAATTTGTTAATTAGTAATGGTTGCGATGTACGGTCAAAGCGAAGTTTTGGCGACTCTCGGATTTTCATCTATAAGTTGAGCTACGTTAGGAATTATGACTTAAAGACTTATATATTTGTAACTTACGTGGAAAAATGAAGAGAATGATTTATTATACTTACTGTATTGTTCAGATTTGTAAAACTAGTATATAGCTGTGTAACTGTACAGTTCTGAAGAAGAAGACGACCAGGACCGGTCGCGAAACATACCCATGACCAGTCCCGACCATGACCAGTCTCGCATGACTATCAGGACCGGTCCCGCCCCCTCTGTGACAGAATGATCTGTTTCACTAGGCAATTTTTCCAGTTTCACGGAATAGTGCTTTCACTGCATGTTAATTCCATTCATGATCCCTTCCATTTATTATTTTACTTAAGTAAGTAATGTGATTAATGATACTCCCCATTTGGATTCAATAAAAATACTTTCAAAAATCAATTCTTTATAGATAAAAAGTCAACTTTCCTTCCGAAGGCAAAATAATTGATTTTTGCACAGTGTATGATATTGGAAATTATTTTTACTAAATCCCCTTCCTTTTAAAAATTCTTAAAAATTATATTTGATATATGGGGGTCTAGATGAACTATTCGCGGGACTTTTAAACTCTTAAATCAAAAATCCTATTTTTGACTATACTTAGCCGTTTTGGCCATTCTGGGTCAACGGTTGACTTTTCTGGACTAAGTTATTTTAATTCGTAATAATCATATTTTTAATTAGCTCTGATACATTTACACAAGAATAGAAATCCGTCGCTCTGAATGCCATTTATAGTAATCAAAATAAAAATAGCTCTGATACTATATAAAAGAAAAGTAGAAAGTGCTCTGACACCTTCTATAAAGAAATGCGAAAAGGAAGACTTAAGTCATATCGCTTTGATGCTTTTTATAAAGAAAATAGGTAAAGAGAGAACAAGTCGTATGCTGCTGTTTGGTTGGAAAATTTATAAATGTGCGAGCATGCCAGGCAAGCAAGTTGCCAATGTGTGTGATCCAAACTGCGCCTCACCAGACAAATTGTGGTGTCGTTCGATGCCTTAACAAGGATTTTTATCTTGTGAGATGAAATAACAAACGAAGTGCCTTCGAGGCTATTTGAAGGTGTAGTGGTTGATCGAAGGTGAAACTGAAGTGTACAATTCGAAAGCATTGACAAGGCAGTGAGGCCTTCGAAGTGATTCAAAAGGTAAAGATACACTACAAAGACAATAACAGTAAAGAAACTTTAAAAGGAAAAGACTAACTAAACTAAAGGCACTAGTGGCCGAAGTAACTATAACTAAAACTAAGTTACATTAAACTAATTAAAGGCCATGGTGGCCGGCTAAAGAGAAGAACAAGTATGTGTATTAATGTATTGTTTGGTCAAGGACCCTTACAAAGGATTACATCATGTGTATTTATAGATACAAACCATAACTACCAATAACCACTTATTTGAATTTAAATATCTTCCTCCTAAATAACTACCAATTTAAATTCATTACACATGTGTTTCTTCTAGGAGAAGCTCCTTCCAAAATGACTTCCATCTTCATCATCACCATTAATCTTCAAGTAACCTCCTTTGCTTCAATCCTACGATGCCAAGTGTCCTGCAAGTAATTTCCAAATGGCTTCCATGGCAAGCCAAAAGAGCTTATACTACTATATAATATTAATATCCCCTGGCTCTTTGAAAATGAAGCATACATAATTTTTGAAGAACCAATTTCTTGATTTCCATAAAATAACTTAAGTTACTTCGAAGCCAATACAACAACTTCGAACATGAAAAATGGCTTTAAAATTAGCATTTGTGGCTAAAATAGTAACTTCAATCACAAAGTAAATGGCTTTAAAATTGCCTCGAAGCCAATCAAAAAGATTTGAACACAAAACAATGGCTTCAAAGTTTCTTCAAAGCCAATGAAAAGGATTTGATCATAAAATGATGGCTTAACATTGTATTCGAAATAAATATAGGGGGTTCGAACACAAATAAAGGACTTTAATTTTGCTTCAAAGCCAAAAAAAATTGAACAAAATAATTATTTTAAAATGGCATTAAAGCCAACACATGTATTTTTGAAAATACTATTATGTTAACTGCCACTGTGACATAAACCGATTCAAACAGTGGGACATAACCCAATATAACCCAATTCGAACAGTGGGATAATGATTCATGAACATCCTTGTATGCTTTTCAACTTCTTGGGCCCACAAAATGAGCAAAAGTTAAATAGCCACCATCATGTATGGCATACTTGTCTATGTTAGAGTTGGCATTTCACAAGATGCCCACTTATAGACCATTCGAGCCCACTGTTTAGACAGACTTCATGGTTGACTTGATCAACCAATTGCCTCAGATCAATCTTGAAGTTTGCACAGCTAAAGTCACGGGTTGTGCAAATTCAAGTTGCCCCCAATCGCACCATCTATTTTCTACATGCAGCCACATAGGGACATGTGCTTAACATCGGTCTGTAATGTGATAAAGATGATCAATAGAGATTTAAAGCAGTAATGCTGGTCAATTTTTTAATTTTTTTTTTATAAAAGTACTGCCATAGAAAAATCCACATGGTCATATCCCAATTTTGATGAGCATCGCAAAGCCAAAATGGATATTGACCAACTAAAGCCAATGTATAGAGTGGCTTTAAAAATTCACAAGTTTTGATATCTTGTACAATATCAAACAACTTAGACTCATGAACAAAAGTTCGTTCATTATTTTCAACCATATTTAGTTGAAAGGTACACCCCCTAGTGTCTTTTCATCACAAAATAAATGTGCAAAACAATAGCTTTAAACTTGATTCGAAGCCAATGCAATGACATTTTTAAACCTTTTGAACTACTTCTCAAAATAAAAATGGCACATCAAATTGCAAGGTCTGAAGATTAACACACATAATCAAGTCTTCTACCGCAGTTGAACCATACTTTATCACCATAATTTGGTGTCGATATGCAAGTATAAGTATCCTTCGAAGCATGTAAACATACTTTGAACCTTTTAAACTTCACCAGTCAAAAAAAAATTGCATGGTTTTACCAGTGCCACAGGTCCTCAACCGAATGGAGTTGTATTTCAATGTGTTTGAATATGTATGAATTCTTGTGCACTGGCCTTAAAATTTGGGCCAAATTCCAGCCTCAAGACACTTTTCAAATTGGGACCCACCGTGAATGCTTGCAACCCCATTAAAGCTTGTGAACCATTTTTCTTCTACTGACCATTACAGCGAACCAATTATTGGGGTTCGAATTCATGTTTCTTCTAATTTCTGTCCAATTAAGGAAACACAAATGACCAAAATTTATTTTTATATGGTCAATACAAATAAAAATACAAGCAATTTATTATGTTTTCTTCATAAAAATATTGCCAAAGGAAAAATCACATAGTCATAACCCATTTTTGATGAGCACTACAAAGCCAAAATGGGTATTGACCAATTAAAGCCAAAGTATAGAGTGGCTTTAAAAATTCATAAATTTCAGTACTTTGTGTAGTATCGAAAAATTCAAATGTATGAACAAAAACTTGTTCATGATCTTCAACCATATTTGGTTGTAAAATGGACCCCTTGAGTGTATTTTCACCATAATTACTTGGTTGATTAACCGATATGGGTGATGAGGGAGATAGTCACCATTAAAGTATCTTGAATATTTCTCACAATCAATTCGTTTTCATCTATTGGCTCATAATTTCAAAGAATAGTTGACACCCCAGAGCCATTTCATACATTTTAGTTTGCAAACTAAATGCTTGATCCCTTAATTCTTTCAATAATGGAACTAAATCAGTGGACCATTTTTTATCACCATAATATGGTGTTGGTGGGGGTATATACAACCCTTCAAAATTTCTAAAACCAAAGAATGGTGTTAGTGAGGGTCCATATAACCCTTCGAACTCATTATCACCAAAGATTGATGTTGATGAGGGTGAAACATACAACCCATCAAAATTCATCTTGACACTTGCCAAAAATGTTTGGTTGGAAAATTTATAAATGTGCGAGCGTGCCAGGTAAGCAAGTTGCCAATGTGTGTGATCCAAACTGCGCCTCACCAAGCAAATTGTGGTGACGTTCGATGCCTTAATTAAAAGGACTTTTTCGTGTGAGATGAAATAACAAACGAAGTGCCTTTGAGGCTATTCGAAGGTGTAGTGGCTGATCGAAGGTGAAACTAAAGTGAACAATTCGAAAGCATTGACAAGGCAGTGAGGCCTTCGAAGTGGTTCAAAAGGTAAAGATACACTACAAAGACAATAACAGTAAAGAAACTTTAAAAGGAAAAGACTAAGGGTATGTTTGATAACCCAATTAAGTGCTGAAAATGAAATGATTCAGCACTTATTCTTTTTCAGTGCGTTTGATAACGTACCACTTAATTGAAAAAGCAGTCAAAAAATCACTGAAAACTTTAAGTAAAAAATTTCTACTGAAAATAATCACTGAATGCATTCTATTTCAGTAGTTGAAGCACTATTTTCAGTATTACAAATTCAATTACTCAATATTTTCAGTACTTAAAATTCAGCACTTAATTTTCAGCACTTAATTTTTAGTTTTATCAAACGCACCCTAACTAAACTAAAGGCACTAGTGGCCGAAGTAACTGTAACTAAAACTAAGTTACATTAAACTAATTAAAGGCTATGGTGGCCGGCTAAAGAGAAGAACAAGTATGTGTATTAATGTATTGTTTGGTCAAGGACCCTTTACAAAGGAGCACATTACATCTATTTATAGATGGAGTCTATAACTACCCATTTGAATTTGAATATTTCTCTCCTATTACATTTAACTACCAATTCAAATTCAATTACACATATGTTTCTTCCCAAAGAAGCTCCTCCAAATTAACTTCTTTCTTCATCATCACCATTGATTTTCAAGTAACCATTTTTGATGCACTCCTACAATGACAAGTGTCCTGCAAGTAAAAATGGCTTCCATTGCAAGCCAAATAGTTAATATTAATAATAATAATGTTATTATTATTATTATTATATAGTAATATAATAACACATTAAAATTATTTTTTATGGTACAAACAGCCGCTCTAATACCTTTATTTAAACAAAAAAGAGAATAAATTACATATTTGCATAGTCGAGTTGGCATGTTTGAAAAGGGTTGTTTGGGTCAGCCTATTTGTTGTGAGAAGTGAGTAATGGAAGAATGTCTGGGGATGGGTAACCTTAATTATCCCAGGCTGACTCGGGTGCGGTAGGCTAATTAGGAAGGATTGAACCCAGACCGATTCAGATACGGTAGGCCAATCAGAGTTCTTGTCATAGCCTTGATTATTCTAGGTCGACTCGAATATAGTAGATTAATTAAGAGGGTTGAGCCCAGGTCGACTCAGATACGATAGGCCAATCTGATCGATTCTATGCCGATTCGTATACGGTAGACCGATCATTGGATTTTCCAAATTTAATCCAGGCTGACTCGGATACGGTAAACTTATAAGGGTGTTCACTAGGTTATTAACCTTGAATGTCTAGGTACGTCCAGGCCAACTTAAATATGGCAGACATATCGACATACCTTCTAAATTAACGGCTTTGCGCGCGAATGGTTCTAGGTGAACCGAATGAGTCTAGATACTGTGATCGAGATAAAAGAGTCAGTGAGATGAGATGGTTTCATTGTTCATGCACGGTCTTAATTATTCATTACTCAAACTGTTACTAATTGTTATTATGCGATGACTGAAATAATGGATTAACTGTACTCTAAGGTACTGAACACTAATCATAATTGCTAATGTATATTTATATACATTGCTTGTGTGTTCGTTATACTCACTCGACTTTCATTAGCTAATGACTTTATTTTGTCCTGGACATCCAAAATATTCAAGGAATGGTTATGCAGGACAATATGATTATGTCAGCTAGAGAAGCATGCATCGTTGCTTTTTATAATTTAATAAAGTTGTAATAAAGATATGCATAATGTTTTTTTTATTTGAATAAGGCGGGTTGTGCCTTAAGGATATTTTATTTAAGGACAATGTAATATTATTTGAAGTTGTAAGTATGTTTTGTACTTTCTTCCCTGTTGCTTTATATACTCTATTTTTCTGGTACATGTTAAGCTAAGTACAGGACAAGCAATCCATCACCTATCATGACCTACGAGTCCAAAATAGAAATGAATTTTTTCCTTATTTTGCTATGCTGGGGCGTAACAGTCTATACTCAGCCTAGTTCACTATTTGCATATTATGTTGGCCTGTGATTGAGACTTCTTCCTGACTAGGTGGGACTGTCCTCTGTGTGGCCACCAGGTCGTCGATTTGTTTTTGTGTATGACGCTATCCTTCGTTGAGTTGAGTTGAGTGACCTCAACAAATTGCAATAATAATCTATTCTAGTGCCAGGATCGCTAGAACTGTTCTGGTGTCAGGACTACTGGTCTGTTTTGACGTCAGAACTGCTGGATTTTTCCTAGCGTCAGGACTGCTAGATTTGTCCTGGTGTCAGGATTGCTGGAACTACTAAGTTGTTTGTTCCCAGACTTTCGACCATGTTTCCTAACCATTATGTATCAGTCACAGGATTTGTTTTGGAGGAAAATTTATCATTCCCATAGACGGCGCCAAGCTGATGATGCAATTTTTGGTACTGGTCGAATTTAGGGTTAAAGAGTGTATTAAAAGCATGGAATAGAGGGAGAAGGAAATATAACCAGCATGTTTGTATGTGGTTCGGCCATGCTAATGATGCAATTTTTTGTACAGGTCAAATTTAGGGTTTACGAGCATATTAAAAGCATGGAAGAGAGGGAGAGAGAGAAATATAAGCAGCATGTTTTTTTTATGTGGTTTGGCCCTATTAATGAACGAACCGACGTCCACGTGTGTGTCAGTGCACTTCTACTAAGTATAAGAAACTACTATAGGGACCTTGGTGATCCAACAATGGTGACTGGAACTACCAAGGGTAGGCCATGTAGGGATGATATCTACTATTTCTTGGGAGAGGCTTGATAATGTAAGATGGTTCGATTGAACTCGGGATTAGGATCCCCTCTTAGAGGGATGGGAGGACCCTTTTATTGAAGGAAGAGTCCTCCCTTACAAGGCATTTGAATCTGATTAGGTAACTAATTGACAACATGTAATGGTAGCTGCATATCTAGAAGGTTTCATAATTTGATAAGGAAACAGTTTATGCGTGTCTGGAAGGTTTCCTAGCTGATTTAAGAAATTACAAGAGTTCGAGCTATTTGGGATGTGCCACTAAGTTAGCTGAGTTGGACCTGAATTGTATTGTAATTGGACTACGTATTCCGACCCATATGTCAGGGTCAGGCCTGGAGCATTAGAGGTCGGGCTTGGAAGTTCGAGCCTAGAGGTCAGACCTGGAGGTTGTTGGGCTTGGAGCACAGGAGGTCAGACCTAGAGGTCGAGTCTGGAGGTTGGTCGGTTAGGGTCAGACCTAGAACACTAGAGGTCTGTCGGTTGGTCGGGGTCGGACCTGGAGGTCAGGCTTGGAGGTCAGACCTGGACAATTTTGGGCGTATCAGGTTCTAATGTGGGCTATAGTTATGGGTTAAGAAATGAATGGACCCCATGAAGGCTAAAAGTTTATTTTTAGAAGTTGGCTGAAATTCCCGAGATCACCTTATGCTCTATTTATTTCTTTCTTTCCTTCTTCTATTTTCTTTTAAAAACTCTCTTTTTTTTTCTTTTTGCTTGTTTTTCTCATTTGCTTGCCCCGGTTTAGTGTGGGGTACATTATTGCTGGTTTAAAAGCTTTGAAAGGGCATTGCCCTGTTTTGAAGTAGGCATTTATTTTGAAATAATTCGCTTTTGGGAATCTACCCCAGTTTATCATTGATCTTTTCTTTCTTTCTTTTTTCCCTCTCACTGTCCCCAGTGTAAGGGGTGATCCTCAAGGATTTGAATTTTGAAAAAATATGTAAGGCTCAAAAAGGCGAACAATGGAAAGTGGTGTATAGATAGTTGAAATGACTGCCTTTCATCCTTTTGACACAAGTCGAGTTGAAATGCAAAAATCATAAAATGTGTAGTATTGAAAATTACAAATCAAGGGAATGTGTCCTTACTCTTCCAATTTGAATTTAAGGAACCCTCAGAAATAACATGCGGACTGGTGACGATTGTGAATAACCTCATTGCCTTGTTGTGATGAGCAGGGCACTGCCCCAATTTTATGTACAAATTTGATGTATGGTATGCCTTGAGAATGAATGTAGATATTCCCTGCCTCTGAATCTGAATGTCTGCTATATGTATGCTCTTTTCTTATGTATTCGGGTGATATTAGGTGGTTGTGATAAAATATGCATTGAGCACACTTATGTCATTTGATCCTCGTTAGGATGGTGATCTTGTCAGAATCAAGATATAAAGAGTGTTCTTTACTTTTCAAAAGATTTGTAGTGTGAAAGCAAAGGTCGAACCCACAGGGATTGGTTAACTACATCGACTTAATTTTAAAACCTAACTTTAGTTAATTATGAAAACGGATTTTGATTTGATTTTAATTAAATTAATAACAATAAAAGTAAATCTAAATTATAAAAGCAATTAAAGTTGTTTTAAAGATATTTAGAGGGAACCTAGGATTGCAAATCCACCACTAGCTTCATAATAAGAATATTTATGAATTACTTTAGCTTATTAAGTTGGATGATAATGGGGAATTGTAGCTACAAGCCCAATTCCTCCGTCAAGAAGATATTCATGGTTCAAGCACCAACATAATCCATCTTCGGGTAGCACGAATTATCCCACACTAAACTAGGGTTGTGGTATAATTCGTCTAACCTAGGCATGGACTATTCGGATACTTGATAGCACAAATCAATAAAGCACCATCACATGTAAACAATCTAAACAAGCACAGCAAGCATAGATCGTTGAGCACATCACAATCAAAATAGATCTAAGACAAGAATAAACTTTGAAAGTAACGATTTAATCAATAGAAGTACGATTTTATTATAAAAAATCCTCTGAACATGTAATCATCATCCATACATAATAAAACTAAATAAAAACATAAATAAAACCCTATTACTTGGCTAGGGTTTCATTGAAACCCTAGATCTAGGTTTAGTTGGCCATAGAATTGATGAATAGCAAGAGGTTGATGGAGGAGGCCATGGAAATCCTTGGTCTTCTTCTTCTTCTCCTTGCTTTCCTCTCTTCAATGGCTGAAAATATATGTGTATATTGATGTATCTAATGTTGTGTAATGATGTGTAATCCTAAATTTGAGTTAGAATATGATTTATATAGAGTTTGGAAGGATTTAGGAAGCTTTCCTAAGCCAAATCGCACTAAAACTGCTATATTTTGTAATCTGGACGTCATATGCACAAACCACCTTCGCTGGGCACTTTAATTTAACAAAATGCGTGTTTTTGATTTTTGCACAGGTCGCTCGCGCGACCCGCTCGCGCGAGGTCCTTTTCGCTGCACTGCGCGACTTTCGTAGAATTGCGATAACTTTCTGCTCGGAACTCGGATTGACTCGCCGTTTGAAGCCACGCGTCCGTAACTCAAAGATCTACATTTTATATCTCTGGAGAAATTTCTCAAATCCAAAGTATCCTTTGTCAAAAATGCAATTTTCCGAGACTTCTACTGCATTCAGCTTTCACCGGAATCACCATTTGAGCCCAGAATGACTTCCAAAGCCACTAATCATTGGATTTTTGTGCATTTTCATATTAAAGCTTCAAAACCTACAAAATATAGAATACTTATTAAAAATCACTTAATAACTACATGAAATGAGCTAACAAAGCGTATTTTTAGGATTATAAACGGCAACTATTCGTCGCCGATCAGATGGTGAGCACTATCATACAAATGTAGTGATAGATTTTGGACCTAGATTTTTTGTGCATGAGCTAGTCCTGGCTGTGCATTTCAGATGTATTTAGATGTAGTCTACTTCTATAGAGAGTTTGAAAGTCTAACTCGATGTCTTAGTGCATTTCTTAAAGTTACAGGACAATCGTATCCAATTAATCATGAGACTAAAGAGTGAAGTAAAATGATGAATTTTGAATGGTGAACTAAGTTAAAGTATTTTGAAAAATGCATTTTTGAAGAGCAGGCGAGGCATATAATAATAGCATGGAGAACCTGCCCCCTATGTAGGATCTGATTTCTTACCAAAAAAACAAAATGCATCTATTAGGCTGTGGGTTGGGAATGGGCCCCTCATAAGGTTGTCCAGAAGTGATAAAAGGAATGTGAATGTATCTTGGTAGAAAGTGGCCTATTGTTTTGGCGGTGTAAGGATTTGGACATTTGCGAATGCGCTGGTACGTCTTGTACATGACAATGACAATGTGCTGGCAGTTTTGACTTGGGCTTTTATGTAGGTGATAACACATGGTTAAGCCTTAGAAGTGATTTTGCATAGCTGAGCAAAGAAGTAGACTAACTGCGGAGTCAATATTGACTCCAAAAGGTCAGGAGTAAAACATCCCCACCCTCGATGAGATCATCTTTATGGCTATAAATCCTCCTTCACATCGTTCTATTTCTTGATCTGAGTGGAAAGAGGAGTACATTCCCATGTGTGATTAGAGAATAGCCCAAAATAGGGAAAGGCTTACAGTGGATACTACCCCTGCACTTTTAAGGCTAGAAATGTATAGGATCGAGGATAAAGACACAAAAATAACTTTACTCATTGTATGAAATGAAAATTGCCCCCTCTTATTAGTCTAGTACTTTTTTCTTTCTAGGAACTGTCTGAAAGTGGAAGCATAAAAGCTAGTAGAGTATCTCCTAAACCCAAGCTTATCTTATTATTAGAGAAATTTCTTTCTTAGGGTTAGTCTATGGCTTCCTTTCCTTATAGTTCTTTGAGTGTAATAAGGCCTCCTAGCTTCTTGAAGGTTCTAAGAGAGAAGTCCATATTTGAATATATGTAGTAGTGCCTGCATTCCCTTCGAAAACTGCCTTAAGGTCAGTATGATTAAAAAACCTCGTCCAACTGTCTTCTTTCTAAGGCTTTCCTATCCTCTTTGCGAGGAAGTTATTGGTTGATCTCTTGGTTCTCCCTCTTAATTGCCTACCAAATGGAGACCTACAAACAAAAGACCAGGCCTTTCGTGAACGGTGGGATATGGGAGCCTCAGCTCATGCACTAGATCCAGTACTCTGGCTTTTAGCCATTGGAACCCTAAAATCACTCTCCTGTTCTATCTGCGTCTACCAACAAGTCAACCATTCTCTTGCTAAGGGATTGGAAAGCATGCATCTTCACCTGAGCCCTGAAGAAGGAACGCTGATCTTAACTCATCAGGCCGTTCGTTCCTCTCTTAACTATTTCCCATTTATTCTAGAATGATCTTTTTAGGAGGGACAATTTTACATATTTCTACCAAATCCTTCTAGTTTCATTTGGTTCCTGACTTGATGGGATGGGAGTCACAAGGCTTTAAAGAAGGCTTAGGAGCAGGTAGGGGTGGACACGAGCTGAACCAAGCTATACTTACGAAAAAACACTATGCTCGCCTCATGTGTTTGTTAGCTTGCTCGGGAGCTTAAATGAGCCGAGCTTTCTCAAGAACATTTTAACGAGCTTTTTTGCACGCCCTTTAAAACTAAATAGTTTAATGATAAATCAGTCAATTATCAAGTCTATTAATGAGATTTGCCATATTTTCTCTAAAATTATATAGTTTTACAATATAAACATATATAAAATTCAGTATACAAGCTCTTTATCAAGTTTATTAACGAGCTCTTTCACGAGACTTAATCAAGTCCTGTTCACGAGCTCTGTTGAGCGAGCCGAGCCTAGCCTTTATCGAGCCGAGCCGAGCCGTAGGCCCTTGCTGAGCGGCTTCGCTCGTGTCTACCCCTAGGAGCAGGGCAGATACCTCATATGGACGTTGTATTGATTCATATGAGTTTTGGATGCCTAGTTTATACTGTATTCATCTTTAATTGTTGGTTAAATTTAGCCCATGCATTTGCACGGGTTGTCAACTAGTTTACCTAATTCGTGTTTGTAAGAAGAATAATGCAATGCTTCCCAAATTTTTATCCCAAAAGTATTTTTTCAAATAATGTGGTAGTGAGGCTAGGTATTCTAATCAACATTCAACTGGTCCCACTAAATTAGACATGCACCACTGTCATATAGAAATTTGAGAAGCATAGTATTTTACTCGAGCTGTTTCCATAATAAATGGAAAAAAAAATTTAATTATTAAACCAATGTGAGATTGAACTTAATGACAAAGGTAGGGTAAATAGTTTTTAGGAAAAACAACATTGCATTGTCGTTATTAAGAAAAATGCCACTTAATTGAGTGTCGTTTTTAGGGAAAATGTCACTCTTACAAAGTGTCATTTTCAGCAAAAACGACATTAAACTTGTAATTTTTTTTGGACTTTCTATTTTTCGAATATATTTATGGAAAAACAAATTATGTTTTAATTGAATGTCGTGGTTAGTAAATACGACATTAAATGTTGTTTTTACTAATGGTGTTTTTAGTAAAAATAATATTTAATGTCATCTTTACTAACCACGACATTCAATTAAAATATAATTTGTTTTTCCAAAAATATATTCGAAAAATAGAAAGTCTAAAAAAATTAAAAGTCTTGATAATAAAGGAGATACAAATGCATTTTTATGAGAGCTTTTATGATAACTTTCTTTCCAACTGTCTAAAAGCAGCAATTGTTTTTTGTTTTTTAATTTTAATTATTGAAGTTGGATTTTAGTAATAACTCAATTTTTGGTGCCCTTGAGAACGGGTAATTTCTAGTACAATTGAATTGATTATATGCATCATGCATGTTTAAACAAAATCAGTCACAACGGTGTAGTACAACACAAAGACAAATTAGGTTGTCTAGTATAACTTGTTTTAATTTTTGTAGACTTTCTATTTTTCAAATATATTTACGAAAAAATAAATTATGTTTTAATTGAATGTCGTGATTAGTAAAGACGACATTCAATGACCTTTTTACTAAAAACACATGCGTTTTTAGTAAAAATACCATGCTTTTTTAGTAAAAACACCATTGAATGTCGTCTTTACTAACCACGATATTCAATTAAAACATAATTTATTTGACGTTTTTAGTAAAAACACCATTGAATGTCGTCTTTATTAACCACGACATTCAATTAAAACATAATTTATTTTTTCAGAAATATATTTAAAAAATAGAAAGTCTAAAAAAAAAAAATAAAAGTTTAATGTCAAACGACACTTTGTAAGAGTGGCGTTTTCCTTAAAAACGACACTCAATTGAGTGTCATTTTTCTTAATAATAACAATGTAATATCGTTTTTCCTAAAAATAATTTAACCTAATTTTGTCATTAATTTCAACTCACATTGTTTTAATAATAAATTTTTTTTTTTCCATTTATTATGGAAATAGTTGTATTTTTACTCTTTCAAGAAAACGTTGTTAAAGCGCGTGAAAACAACGTTACCTGAGTCTCGAAAACACAAAAAAACTGAAAGAGGGGCGTCCCTCTGTATCAAACTCAGGGTGGGCGTCCCGATCCTTTTTCCAGGCGTCGTCGAATCTTCAAAATTTCCCTCACTTTCTTCGCCTCTCTCTCTCTCTCTCTCTCTCTCTCTCTCTCTCTCTCTCCACACTCTATTCGTCTAGCAGTAATTGCAGTTAACAAGGGCGAAACACAAATCATTACCCATTTCCATCTCTCTCCACTCTATTCGTCTAGCAGTAACTGCAGTTAACAAGGGCGAAACACAAATCATTACCCATTTCCATTTATCTCGCAGACCAAATTGATCAATTAATCTTCGAAAGGTAGGTAGGTGGTCTACGTTCTTCATAATCGTATTTCATACGTTTGTGTAACTATATTTCATATCATTCGAATTGCTGCATTTTTATGGTATGTTTGAATTTCAGTACAACCAATGGTGATATGCTCATTCATATATGTGGATTGATATTTAATATCAGATTTTTTTTTTTGTGCCATTGTAGTTTGATTCTGACTAATTACAGTTTGTTTTCTCCTCTTCTTATTTAAGGATTTTCTAGGTTTTGAGTTTTGGTTAAAGAGTATAAGTTGACTTCTCGACCTAGTGAGACATTTGATCAGGTGAACTCGTATCAAATGGCATCAATTGTAAGCTTGATTATGTTGGATAAATATGTGTTTTGGCCATGTTTAAGGGCTAATAAAAGTGAGACTCACTTAGAATTTGAGTGGGGTCCTCGTGGATTTGTGTTCTGAAGATTGGATATTCACATGTCCAAAACTATTGATGGGTGAATAAGAAATTAATGCTCAAATATTGCCCCTTACGAGTAGTTGTTGAAATGAAAAAGGTTCACAACTTGCCTTGTCCCTCATAGGAAAAATAGAAGTGATTTTTAGTGTATTTATAAGGCTACTTCATGTTTTGGGTTTGGGTCCCAAGGAGTGCCCAGTTTTGTGTAAGGGGAGGACCTAAGGCCCTTTGGGTTTACTCCACACGCGCGCGCCGCCGCTGACGTCCGGCCGTGCCGAGTCGGGTCGGGTCGTGGTCGTGGGTCTGCACAAAATATTTCTTTTTAGACCTCAAATTTTCCAGAAAAGTCCAACGAGTTACAGAACTTCAAAAGGCTGTTGTTACAATCTTTGGAGTTTCTGAACTGATTTGGAATTAATCCACAGATTTATTCCACTCTCTCCTCTATCTATATACTGAAGCTCTTCTTCATTTGGAGACACAAAATATACAGTTCCTCTTCTGTCTATCAACTCATTCCCTGGTTTCCTGAGAGAGCATAAAGCATAGAAGTTCGCCAGTTCCTCAAGCACATTCGGTGAGGCGTCGAATCTGTTTTAAGGAAATTGTGAAATATCACAGACCTCGGTTTGATCAAATTTTCTGTTTATGTTTTTCGTTTACTAAATGTAATTTTATTTCCTACATAGGCAGTTTCAGTCTTTTGTGTTACAGATTATATCTTGTACTTCTTCTATTTGTAATCCAGAATCTGTTTTTATCAATGTAATTTTTCTAACAATCTTAAAACAAGTTCTATAAAAAAAAAAAAAAACAGATTCGGGTTTGGAAAAAATATATTATTTTGGAAAACAGTTTTACAAAAAAACTGCTACTGTAATTCTCAGTTTCTGCCCAAACGGTGCAGAATCAAGGAAAATTGCATTAGACGAAAAGTGTGCAGACTCGTGTTTTGCTTGGGACTACGCAAGCAAAATCGTAAAATTCCTTCGTTTTCCTAATAATAATTTGAAAACAAAATTCTGCTGCTCTTAAA
Organism: Hydrangea macrophylla; assembly: GCA_033977485.1. NCBI lineage: Eukaryota > Viridiplantae > Streptophyta > Magnoliopsida > Cornales > Hydrangeaceae > Hydrangea > Hydrangea macrophylla. The sequence continues at coordinate 75,237,439 of CM066984.1, read as the reverse complement.
AATAAGAGGAAAAAGTAAAATTATTAGTTTTAATTTCTTTTCTTCTTTGATTATTTTTCGAAATGGTAAATGAGAATGTGAACATTGTAGCGAACCCTACTGCGACCGACGGTACTACTGGCTCCAACACCGTGGTGACTGGTTCGATTCCTGTGAAGGTTCCCACAATCCAAACGGTTCCTGTGAACCACGGGGAGAAACCCGAAAAATTCAATGGTGTGGATTTCAAGAGGTGGCAGCAAAAGATGCTGTTCTAACTTACCACCTTGAACCTTGCGAGGTTCTTGAAGGAAGATGCTCCTGTTCCTAGCGTCAATGAACAAGACCGAGAGGTTGTGCTAGCCATTAATGCTTGGAAGCACTCAGACTTTCTGTGCCGAAATTATGTGTTGAATGGCTTACACGATACACTATATAATGTGTATAGTGTTAAGACCACTGCTAAGGAACTGTGGGAGTCCTTAGACAGAAAGTACAAAACCGAGGATGCCGGGTCAAAGAAATTTGTAGTGGGGAGATTCCTCGACTATAAGATGGTGGACACGAAGACTGTGATCAGTCAGGTTCAAGAGCTGCAAGTAATCTTGCATGAAATCCATGCTGAAGGGATGACCTTGAGTGAAACTTTTCAAGTTGCTGCTATAATTGAAAAGCTACCCCCTGCTTGGAAGGACTTCAACAACTATTTGAAGCACAAGCGAAAGGAGATGAAGATTGAAGATCTCATCGTAAGGCTTCGAATCGAAGAAGACAACAAAGGGGCTAACAGGAATTTGGAGAATTCTGAGGCCAAGGCTAATATGGTTGAGCATGGTCAAAGTTCACGTGGGAAGAAAAAAATTCCTTCTGGCAAAGGGTACAAGATGGGGGCCAAAAGGTGGTGTCGCCAAGAAGTCTAAGTTCCAATTTCAAGGGAAATGCTACAACTGTGGCAAAACTGGACACCGTGCTTCTGAGTGTCGTCTGTCGCAGAAGAAAGTCAAGAGTAATCAGGCTAATATGACGGAGTTATATTCTATCTCAAGGGATGTCTCTGACATTAATCTGTCTGCTGTTGTCTCTGAAGTGAACTTGGTGGATTCAAACCCAAGGGAATGGTGGATAGACACTGGTGCTACTCGCCACATATGCTCCGACAAAACTATGTTCACTTCCTTCGAACCAATTACAAGTCGTGAGAAGATGTATATGGAAAATTCTGCTTCCTCGGATATTGAAGGCCAAGGGAAAATAATTCTGAATATGACTTCAGGAAAGGAGCTAACTCTCAACAATGTCGTGTATGTATCGGAAATTCGCCAGAATTTGGTGTCTGGATCTCTCCTAAGCAAGCACGACTTCCGAATGGTCTTTGAGTCAGACAAGGTGGTGTTGACCAAAGCGGGGATGCATGTGGGGAAGGAGTATATGTGTAATGGGATGTTCAAACTTAATGAAGCAAGTGTGTTCCCAAAGATTAATAAAATGAGTACCTCTTCGGTTTACTTGCTTGAGTCTTCCAATTTGTGGCATGGTAGACTAGGACATGTTAATTTTAATTCTTTGCGAAGATTAATTAAATTAGACCACATACCAAAATTCCATATTGACACAAGTCAGAAATGTGAAACTTGTGTTGAAGCAAAATTAATGAAGACTTCATTTCAATCAGTTGAAAGAAGCACTGAACCATTGGAATTAGTTCACTTTGATGTATGTGATTTAAAAATGGTTCAATCAAGAGGTGGTAATAAGTATTTTATTACTTTTGTTAATGATTACACTAAATACTGTTATGTGTATATGCTAAAAAGTAAGGATGAAGTTTTGGATAAGTTCATTCTATACATGACAGAGGTTGAGAATCAACTTGGCAAAAAGATTAAGGGTGGTGAATATGTAGCACCGTATGGTGACTGTTGTGCACAAAATGGAATTATTCATCAAACAACTGCACCTTATTTGCCTCCATCAAATGGAGTTGCTGAAAGAAAAAATCGTACCTTAAAAGAAATGATGAATGCTATGTTAATAAGTTCTGGATTGCCACAGAACTTGTGGGGGGAGGCAATTCTCTCTGCAAATTATATTGTAAATAAGGTACCTCGAAAGAAAATTGATCAAACCCCATATGAATAGTGGAATGGTCAAAAACCTTCCTATAAATTCTTACGAATGTGGGGGTGTCTTGCAAAGTTTCTTGTACCTACTCCTAAGAAAGAAAGGATAGGTCTAAAAACTGTTGATTGTTTATTTATTGGCTATGCACATAATAGTAGTGCGTATCGGTTTCTTGTACATAAATCTGAAAACCCAGATATACACAAGAACATGATCATGGAGTCTAGAAATGCATCGTTCTTTGAGAATATATTTCCTTGTAAAGAGGAATATAGTCCTAAAAAACGCACATTTGAGATTGTTGGGGAAACTAGTAAAACCCAAGAAGAGAATGTTGATGTGGAGCCTAGACGTGGGAAACGAGCTAGGACCTCAAAATCTTTTGGTCCAGACTTTCTAACTTATGTTATAGAAAGTGAGCTTCAAAGCTATAATGAAGCTATTAGATCACCAGATGGTCCATTGTGGAAAGAAGCAATCAAGAGTGAAATTGATTCTATCCTACAAAACCATACTTGGGAACTGGTAGATCTTCCTCCTGGTTGTAAGCCTTTGGGCTACAAATGGATTTTTAAAAGGAAAATGAAGACGGATGGTACTATTGATAAGTATAAGGCAAGGCTTGTCATTAAAGGGTATTGACAAAAGGAGGGTCTAGACTTCTTTGATACGTATTCTCCTGTTACGAGAATAACATCCATTCCCATGATTATTGCGATCGCAGCTTTGCAAGATCTCGAAATACATCAAATGGATGTTAAGACTGCCTTCCTTAATGGAGATTTGAATGAAGAAATCTACATGGAACAACCTGAAGGATTTCTGCTCCAGGGCAAGAAAATAAAGTGTGTAAGCTTGTCAAATCATTGTATGGCTTAAAGCAAGCTCCAAAACAATGGCATGAAAAATTTGACAAAGCTATACTCTCTAGTGGATTTAAAATCAATGAGTGTGATAAATGTGTTTCTGTAAAAGACACGAATGAAGGCTATGTCATCTTATGTCTATATGTTGATGACATGCTCATAGTGGGTAGTAATGATAAGATCATTAAATCTACTAAGAGAATGTTGAATTCTAAATTTGACATGAAAGATATGGGACTTGCTGATGTTATATTGGGTATCAAGATCTCTAGAAATACTAATGGACTTGTTCTGTCACAGTCACATTATGTAGACAAGATTCTAGAGAAGTTCAACAAGTCTGATACTAGTGTAGCCAAGACGCCTGTGGACTTAAGTCTGCACCTATCTAAGAATATTGGTGAGAGTGTTTCTCAACTAGAATATTCTTGAGTGATAGGAAGTTTGATGTACCTAATGATTTGTACTAGGCCTGACATTGCTTATTCTGTTAGTAGACTGAGTAGATACACTAGTAATCCTAGTGCTGAACATTGGAAAGGGGTAGTAAGGGTACTGCGGTACTTACAATATACCGTGATCAGGTATTGCACTACATGAGATATCCAGTTGTATTGGAAGGATACAGTGATGCAAACTGGATATCCGATATGAAAGATTCAAAATCTACAAGTGGATATGTTTTCACGCTTGGTGGTGCAGCTGTGTCATGGAAATCTTCAAAACAAACTTGTATTGCTAGATCGACAATGGAATCTGAATTCATTGCGCTAGACAAGGCAGCTGAAGAGGCTGAATGGCTTCGCCATTTTGTAGAAGATATTCCGAGATGGTCAAAACCTGTGCCAGCTATTTGCATACACTGTGATAGCCAATCTGCTATTGGAAGGGCACAAAGTAATATGTATAATGGTAAGTCTAGACATATTCGTCGTAGACACAATACCATTAAACAACTACTCTCAAGTGGGATTGTCACAATTGACTATGTAAAGTCAAAGGACAATATTGCGGATCCGCTAACCAAAGGGTTAAATCGAGAGTTAGCTAATAAGTTATCTAAAGGAATGGGACTAAAGCCTATGACATTACAAAGTACCGGAATGGAAACCCAACCTAGTTGACTAGAGATCCCAAGATCTAGGTTCAAAGGACAACCTAATTCCATATACTTTAGAGAATCACTGAGGAGAAATGCTCTCCAGCCCATTCTATGATACAACAGTGATACCTATATGGTTGAGGATAACCTTAACTTTTAATGACTATGTCCGTTGGTATAACCAAGCAGAGTATAGCAGGATACTCTAAATAAGTCACCTATGTGAATGTGAAGTGGGGCCGCCTCTAAAAGAATTTGAGAAAGGCGAAATTCTTTGATAAACATTCACTGAACCGGGCGAGTGTTCAAGGCCAAAATCAACACAAGTGTAAGAACTAAACTATGTTTGGAAAACTCCTCTGTGAGGTCTGTCAGTTGTTTACACTAACGGCAATCAGTTCAAGACTACACGTTCACTGGTCAGCCAGTAAATCTGATAGATTATCACAAGGGAAGGTTCAAAGCCAATAGCTACCTGTCCTGTTGCAGGAGTAATCTGTTGTGCTCTCTCTCTCTTCGAGTCGTCTCACATCGTTTCGATTAATTTCATTCATGTGGGGGATTGTTGGATAAATGTGTTTTGGCCATGTTTAAGGGCTAATAAAAGTGGGACCCACTTAGATTTTGAGTGGGGTCCTTGTGGATTTGTGTTCTCCTCCATGAGGAGATGAAGTTTGGATATTCACATGTCCAAAACTATTGATGGGTGAATAAGAAATTAATGCTCAAAGGTTGCCCCTTACAAGGAATTGTTGAAAGGTTCACAACTTGCCTTGTCCCTCATAGGAAAAATAGAAGTGGTCTTTAGTGTATTTATAAGGCTACTTCATGTTTTGGGTTTGGGCCCCAAGGGGTACCCAGTTTTATGGAAGGAGGAGGACCTAAGGCCCTTTGGGTTTACTCCACACACGCGTACACACACGCGCGCGCCCCGCCGCCGTCCGTCTGACCGGCCGGCCGGGCCGTGCCGTGCCGTGCCCTATGTAGCACGGATACGGACACGCGACACGGACACGATACGACACGGAGACGGCGAAACGGCAAATCCCAAAAAAATAGGATACGGAGACGGCTGGGATACTTCGAATAAAAAAATATATTTTAAATATAATGTAATTTCAAGTATAAAAAAAAATAAAAATATTAAAAAGAGGAGGATTAAACATCAATATTATATTGCATATCCATAGAAACTAGACAAGTAGCAACTTAACAAGATTGTTTTAGCATTACAAACCCACAAGAAAGATGCATTAAATAAAAAGAAGGCACAATAACAACACAAACTAAACCCCGGAAGAAGACATATTTCCTACAAATGCTGACCTAAAAATAAAAATAAAAATTCAATTTGTAAAACCCTAACATCAAGACCATTGGAGACTAATAGATCAAGAAGAAGAAGAAAAAGAAAATTTGTGAACATCTAAAAAGAAAAACAAAAAAAAAAAAAGAAAAAAAGAAAAAGAAAAAAAGAAAAAGAAAAATGATACTGACCTCGTCGGAACCCTCGCCGGAGCCCTCACCGTCGACCACGCCTTCGCCTGGACCTCGCCGGAGCCCTCGCCTTCGCCGGAGCCCTCTCTCTCAGCAGCCTCGTTGGATGAAAGGAGCCCTCTCAAGTCTCAGTCTCTTCAGTCTCTTAGCAGCTCGTTGGTTTAAGTGGCTAGGGTTGATTTATAAGACCTTATATATTCTTTTGTTTCTCTATATTTCATTTGGACCCCCCCAAGAAAAACATATCCTAAAACTACCACCGAATCTCAAAAAAAATATATAAAAAAAATAAAAAAAGCTATCACGCCGTGTCTCGGCCGTGTCCTGCCGTGTCTTGGAGTGTCTGCCGCGTGTCCGAAATTAACATTTAATTAAAATTAATTCGGACACTTACCTGGCGTGTCCCGTACGTGTCCCCGCGTGTCCGACGTGTGTCCGTGTCCGCGGAGTGTTAGAAACGCAAACGGCACCCAAAATGGAGTGTCCATGCTTCATAGGCCGTGCCGAGCCGAGGCAAGTCGTGGTAGTGGGTGCGGGTGCGTACAAAATATTTCTTTTTGGACCCCAGAATTTTCTAGAGTTGCAAAAGACCTTTGGAATTTCTTCACACTTAACATGTGACAGAAAGTGAAAAGTCCAAAGAGTTACAAAACTCCACAAGGCTGTTGTTACAATCTTTGGAGTTTCTGAACTGATTTGGAATTAATCCACAGATTTAATCCACTCTCTCCTCTATCTAGATACTGAAGCTCTTCTTCATTTGGAGACACACAAAATATACAGTTCCTCTTCTGTCTATCAACTCATTCCCTGGTTTCCTGAGAGAGCACAAAGCATAGAAGTTCGTCAGAACAGTTGTACAATGTGCTTGTACTACTGTTAAAAGCCGCTGTATCCTAGGAGACAGACGCCGGCGACGATTTCCTCAAGCACATTTGGTGAGGCGGCGAATCTGTTTTAAGGAAACTGTGAAATATCACATACCTCGGTTTGATCAAATTTTCTGTTTATGTTTTTCATTTACTAGCTATAATTTTATTTCCTACATAGGCAGTTTCAGTTTTTTGTGTTAATGATTATATCATGTACTTCTTCTACTTGTAATCCAGAATCTGTTTTTATCAATATAATTTTTCCAACAGATTATTTATCAACAAGTCTTTCCCTTTGCATGTGATGTTTTGATGAATGGGTGCCAATTTGTGTTTACTGAGTTTTTGGGTGGAACTTAGATCTTGTGTCCAAAATCCAAATGGGTTTTGAAATGAAGCACATCGATGGAAATTGGGTTATGTTATGTGTCTATGAGACCAATAAATCATCCCAATTGTCTATTGTTGCTGAGTCTCTCTCATTTGAAAATCAAATACAGACATCTAACCACTCTCATCAACCACGTTCTTTCGTGTTCTCTACTTTTCAGAGCTTGGAGATTTTGACTGAAATCCCCTCTTTGCTTTCATGTCTTTTGCAAGATTGATTACAAAATTTTGATTTGCTCCTGGGTTTTAGCGACTAACAGCATACATGACTTTGAGCTCTTGGACAACTCAATTGTGTATGCATAGAAGTATGGAATAACCCGGACATTAACATTTTGCGATGTTCATTTTTTTTTTTGGTGGGGCGGGTGGGCTGCGGCTTTGTTCATTTCAGAGAAGGAGTAGCTATAGGGAGTGCTGGAGGAGAGAGACGGAATGACTAGTCTATCAGACACTTGTTGAGCATTTTTTTACACATTTTCAAGAATGCGGAGAATTGAGGAATGATATTAATTGATGATATAATTTTTTTTCTTCCCTTGATGGATCAATATAATTATTTAAACAGCTTGCTTGTAACTCAAACTGTTCTCTGTGTTATTCATAAGTGGAAATGATGTTGTGTTAGATATTCACGCTCAACAGAATAATCCTGATTAATCTTTATGCTGCAAAAACTGGGGATTTTACTTTCATCTGTGGTGTTACCAGTACCTTTTGTACCATAACCATTATAGAGTAAGATAATGATATTTAAAATAGCTATAAGAAGTATGTTTTTAGTACAAAGATGGCTTTTAGTGTTATCCCTGGTTAGTATTGCTGCTCTTGATCCCATTTTTTTGGTTGTATTTTTCTGTTAAAGTTGATTTTTGCATTAACTTTTTAGAGCCTGCTTGGGTTAGCTTTTAAAATAACCACTTCCTGGAATAAGTGATAAAAAACTGTTTTTCAGCTTTAAAAAGGAATCAATTTTTTTTTTAAAGAGCTGTGAGAAAGCTAATCCAAAAGGTTGCAACTTTTTAAGCAATCACTTAAGTGATTGTTGGCCATGAAAAGCTATATCCCAAATAGGCTCTTAAAAGAAAAAGGGCTTTTAATATGTGTATATATATATATTTTTTTTCCTGTCTAGATTTTAGCTTTCTGCCATTGATGGAAGAAAGTTGCTCAGAAGTTCTGGGGGAACAGAGGATGCTTCCGCCACCACCTGGAACTTTTCAAGACCGTGAAGATCTTATCAGTCATGTTCGCGACTTTGGTGCTAACCAAGGGTATGTGGTGACAATTAAGAAGTCTAGGAAGGATAGAAGAGTTATACTCGGTTGTGATAGAGGAGGTGTTTATCGCAATCGGCGTAAGATCGAAGAATGCAAACGTAAAAGGAAAGCTTGTTCACGCCTTATTAATTGTCCCTTTGAAGCCATAGGTAAAAAAGAAGATGATGTGTGGGTACTTGCAATAAAAAATGGTGAACACAACCATGAACCTCTAAGGGACATGTCTGAGCATCCTTATAGTCGTCGTTTTACAGAGGAAGAGGTAAGACAAATTAAAGTAATGACCGATGCTGGTATAAAACCACGTCAAGTGCTTAAGGCTCTCAAGCAAAGTAATCCGGAGCTTCACTCAACGCCAAGGCATTTGTACAACCTCAAGGCTAAGATCCGTCTAGGAAATGTATCAGGTAAAACAATCTAAAACCTTATTAGAGATATATTAGGTAGCTGAGTGGGGAGAATGTTGTAATCTTTATCATCTGAGCTATGGCTGCCAAATTGTGAATTGAATCGTGAATCGGTTTGCCAAAATTATGAATGGCGAATCGTATCAAATTACAATTCACTTTTCTGAATATAAATGATAATGTATATGCATATGTGTACATTATAAAATCACATGTACAATGCTTAAAGGGATTAAGATGATAAGTTAACACAAGGTTCATGCAATATCTAGGCTCAAAATATTGGAAGTTTTCCATTAAAAACTTCAAAGTTCAAAATTATGAGTCATGGATCGTATTACATTAGTTTGTATGGAACTCGAATTGACTTGTATGAATCGACCGATTAGAGTGTCTTGGCTGGACGACCTTTGTCCCAGGTTGACCTTATTGCCATTGGTCCATTCATCCATGGGTGGTAGCCTTTTCTTATGTAAGTGGTGACTTGTGAGAATAGAGCGGACTATACAAAACAGTATTTTCTTGCCATTACAATTGAAGGAGGTAGTATTGCTTAAAAAGGCCTAGGATTAGTGTAACTTTGACTTCACACATTGATCATATCTCGTATATTAAGTGGGGTTTGATTGGGGTGGGTGTGACATCGTTCATCCCTTTCTTTGTGGTTCTATAAGGTGCGCCCAAGATCGTACTGATTTTTATCTAAATTTATGGTCAAACAGAGATGGTCGGTGATTTACGTTTTCAGTTTTTTTTTTCATTATGATTTGATTTTTCAAGCGCTGTGTTAGCAGGCTGAATGAAATTAGTGGGTGAGTGACTATTGGTAGAGTCTTGCCCGAATCTGTTTAATAAAGGATGGTGTTATAAAATTGGCATAGATCTTTATAAATTCACTAAAATTAAATCTTCAAGTTCTGTAAGCCAAAACAGAAAATGTAGTGATTGATGGATATTCCTCACTACTAATCTTAAAACCATTAAATTATTTCTGTGTGGTCAAAATTTTATTTGTGACGAGAAGGAATATGTTTGTTTTTGCAGAAAACAGTTTTAAGTCATGGAGGCCTAATAGATCTATTCCTGTAAATAATTCTGCCAAGGAATCAGCGGAACACAAACATCTGGTAAGCTTAGTTGTTGGAAGGAATAAAGAGGAACACCATTAAATGTTTCGTTTCATGTATGGAATCATGTTCTCATTTTCATGTCCTTTTTATCAAATTAACAGGAGTTTTCTACTTTTGTTTGTTTTGTTGCTTTTTGTTTGGCCTCCTATTTGGATATAGCTGAAAGTTCCTAATCTAATTGGAGGGGATTTTGTTGATTCTCAAGCTTGTGCTACCATTGATGTAATAAATCCGGTAAGCACATATATGCTACTGGGTTTCAAATTTTTCCCTCCTTTTTTTCTCCTTTCTTTGTGAACAGATCTTTGTAGCAACACAGGTTTTAATTTAATACACTATTTAGGCAACACAAGAGGTTGTTTCTCAAGTTCCATTAACTACCTATGAAGAGTTTAAAGATGCAGTTAGTGCAGCCAAACAGGCTTTTCCTTCATGGAGAAACACGCCTATTACTACTCGTCAACGCATTATGTTCAAGCTCCAAGAGCTCATTCGTAGGGATATTGTAAGTGCAATAGTTGATTCTTAATATTTAGGGTAAAATGTGTTTTCCACTCTTGAACTACAGACCAATTTGCAGTTTGATCCCTCATCTTTCATTTGCAGAAAGTTGGTCCTTGCACTTTTAGGCCAATTTTGTCCTTCCGTCATAAAAAGTGATAGAAAGTCGTCATTTGCTGCCACATGGTGCAATGTCAATTTTCCTTGTGGTAGCTTTCTATTAGTATTTTAGATAGAAGCTAGCGGATGGTTGACATTGCAATTGGCCTAAAAGTTCCAAGACCAAATTGCTACAAATGAAAGATGAGGAACCAAAGTACAGATTGGTGTGTAATTCAAGGGTGCCAAATGCATGTTCCCTAATTTTGTTTATAGTTAACAGACAAATTCCGGAATGCATTAAAAGAAGTTCTAATTTATTTTCAGGATAAGCTTGCCTTGAACATTGCTATTGAGCAGGGGAAGACGTTGAGTGGTGCCAAGGGTGATGTGCTCCGTGGTTTAGGTTAGTGTTTGCAAGTGTATTTGTCCTTTCTTTCATTTTTCAATTTTTTCTCCCCTCCCCAATTGATTTCAGAAGATCAATTCGAATCTGAAAGTTGTTGTGACTGTGGCTCCTTAAATTCCTGGGTTTATTTGTAGAGGTGGTTGAACATGCTTGTGGAATGGCAAATCTGCAAATGGGGGAGTTTGTTCCCAATTCATCAAATGGGATTGATACATATTGCATTCGAGAACCACTCGGTGTTTGTGCTGGCATATGCCCCTTTAACTTCCCTGCAATGATTTCTTTATGGGTATGCCTGTTCTACTTAGCTAGTTAGGCCTATATCTTTCTAAGTTCTGTTTTGTATTTTCACCTCGTTTCTATCTTCTTAAAGTATAGTCAGGTTTACACTTTTAAACCTTGTGACTTTGTCTTTTTTTGCTCGTGTTGCGATGTGTAATCGCATCATGCAACTATGTCAATCTCCTGACTAGCTATGTAGCACGTACACATCAATTCAGGCATTGTGGCCGCGTTCGGACACTGATGTGCATTGACATGCATCGGACGTGCTTAAAAACCTGTCTTAATTTTTTTACGTCGGACACACGCCGTACGCGCGTCGGACTACTTAGGCACGTGAATGACGCGGGCGGGCATAGGAGTAGACATAGCAAGGTGGCTCCTCTGAAAACATGTTTAAAGTTTTGAGATAAAGTGTTTGTGAATAAAATGGGATATATGTAGCGAGCTTATTTGAAAATTTTGGGAAACGGGATTGGACAGTGTTGAGATTGTCCCACGTCGGGGACTTATAACCTAGCTACTCGATATATAAGTTCAAGGGGCTACTGCACTCATTATCAATTGGTTTTGGGTTAGATGCTCCAATTTAACAGACATGATACGGTTGCTGTATAATCAATTAAAGAAATCTAATTTGTTATTCGCCGTGTCCAAGCCATGTCTGCATCTTATATCTTTTAAATTTCAAATCCTTTCGCCGTGTTTTATCATATCGAATCTGTGTCCCGTGCCTGTCTCTGTGTTACGTAGCTGAATAGACTGAAAAGTTATTGATTTTCCTTGTCCTAAGTGCTGTAAACTCTAAACTAGTTGCTAAACAACTCGACAGTTGTGTTGGTGATATGAAGCGCACACTTGAGCGGACACGCAGTGTTTTTGACAGTTGTGTGCTTTTAGTCTGTTCATCTTCTATGCAAATGGTACATAAGAAACTTATTGTTCTAAATGTATATTCTTGGTTGTTGCAAACTTGCAGACATTCCCTATCGCAGTTACATGTGGAAATACATTTATTCTGAAGCCATCGGAGAAAAATCCAGGTGACTGTCAACCCCTTTTGGCTTGTGTATATCTCTGTCATGTTTATAAACATTCCGTGAAATATGGTATCCTTTTGGAGAAGTGTATTCATTTTGCACTTATCTGGAAGAGAGAAAAGTTTTTGGTAGCCGGGATGTCATCCAGGATGTGAATTCCGTCACCCGGAGACAACTCCTATTTATTTATATACATATACATACACATAAATATATGGGGGCTGCTAACCTAGAACACGGTGGTTGTAGGTTAGCAGCGCGTACACCAGCTTTTAGTGACAAAGAAACACTTTTAGTGACATAATTTTTTCGTCGCTAAGGGCACGTTTGGTAGGCAAGAATGCACCTTGAAATGGAATGGTCATTCCTGGGTTCATTCCATTCCTGTGTTTGGTGTGACCAAATACAGTGGAATGGGCAATCCTTTTGGAATGGTCATTCCTACTTGAGCAGGAATGGGCATTCCTTGCCAAAACCCAAGGAATGCTCGTTCCATTCCCACAAGATTGACTATAATTGTAAAATATACAACTTTTTCTTAAAATATATTTTATAAAAATATATACTCCCTCCGTCCCATTTTATGTGTCCCCCTTTCTATTTTGGTATGTCCCAAAATTGTTGTCCACTTTCCTAAATTAGTATATAAATTTTACTTAGTTTCCCAAATTGCCCTTCCTTACAACCAATACCAAAACAAAACAAAAAAGAAAGTGCAATGATTATGGGCAATTGTGGAAAGTAGTTGTAGATTCCTTTTGTCCCCTTAAATAGTTGGATTCCCAAAAAGGGACACATAAAATGGGACGGAGGGAGTATTAAATATTTTTTAAAATATTAAAAAATATATTAAATGCTTTTTAAAAAATTAATTTTTTATAAAATATTAAAAATTTTGATTAAATATGATTCATACTAAAAAAGAAATCATAAAATGCTTATTAAACTTAACATTGGACTAAAAAAAAAATAATTATAACTAGCAAATATAATAAATTTTAAAGAGATTTTGCAAATAGATGAAAAAATAACGTGGACTAAAATTGTTAAAAATGTAATAGTATTTCATAAAAAAAATTAAATATTAACTATTTAGGCTAAAAAATATTTTTAAAATTAGAAATTTCAAAATATTGCATAAGAATATCTGATAGTAGATTCTTGGACTTCCAAAATACGTTAAAAGATTATATATTTGAAAAAAGCATTCCAAGACATTCTATTAAACACTTCTCTAAATGAAATTTCATAAAAATATTTGGTTTAAAAAAAAAATTATAGATAAATAACACTGAATGTTTGTACCATAAATATTTTTGTACAAATATAAAATATTTTGCTTAAATATGATTTTATTCCACTAATTGATTTTTTAAAACCCAAAGTGGAATGTAATTGGCATTTAATCCCTAGAAACTTAGCCAAACAGAGGACTGCAATGACTATTGCTATTCCATTCCTGAGTCCATTCCATTCCTTCCTTATTCCATTCCTACCTACCAAACGTGCCCTAAAGGTGAAAACACTTAGCGTCGTCGCTAAAAGAGATTTTTTCATCTCTAAAAGGGCGCCGTGCTGTAAGTTAGTATTCCCCTATATATATATATATATATATATATAAAAAGAAGAAAACAAGAATAGGTAAAATGTTTTCTTATTATTCATTGTTACAAACATCTGTTTATATACAACCTAGGGATCAAGGAAAAAGGAAATAACTATAAAGAAAATAACAAGAAAGGAAAGAAAATAAAAGATTACAAAATCAAAATAAATCAAAATCAAATCCTTCCAAAACTTGAGAGATAATATTAAATACGGGATAAGACTGTATCAAATATTATCTCCAACACTCCCCCTCAAGCTGGGGTGAAGATGTCAGCAATAAGGACCAATAGACTTGGTAAACATGTCAGCATCTTGATCAGAAGAAGGAAAAAAACTTGGAACAATAATTCCCGAGCGAACTTTTTCCCTGATAAAGTGAACATCCACTTCGATATGCTTAGTACGCTCATGGAGAACTGAGTCAGAGGCAAGCAAGTTGGTAGAATTGTTGTTGTCACAGAATAATGTAGAGGGTTTTTTCATAGGATATCCCAACTCTGTTAACAACAATCGAAGCCAAAGAAGTTCACTTTTGCCTTGGGCCATAGCCCTATATTCAGCTTTAGCTGAGGACCGAGAAACAACTCGTTGTTTCTTACTCTTCCATGATAAGAGATGATCGCTATAGAAGGTACAGAAACCGGAAGTGAAGCGCCTATCACTCTTTGACCCAGCATAGTCTGCATCAGTAAATCAAGAAATCCCATCCCGCAATCCAGCAATATAAAATAGCCCAAGACCAAGACATGTCTTGAGATATCGGAGGATGTGATAAACACCATCAAGATGGGAAGATCGTGGAGAATGCATGAATTGACTCACAACACTTACAGCAAAGGAAATGTCAGGTCGTGTGTGAGTCAGGTAAATGAGGCGACCAACAAGGTGCTGATAAATTGATGCATCAGGAAGAGGGTCTCCAGAGTCAGCAGATAACTTCAAGTTTGGATCCATAGGAGTGGATGCTGGCCAACACCCTAACATACCAGTATCTAAAGAAGATCAAGAGTATACTTCCTTTGGGACAAGGAAATACCATCACGAGAACGTGCAACTTCAATGCCCAGAAAATACCGAAGAGGACCCAAGTCCTTGACATCAAAGAATTTCCCAAAAGCCTGTTTAACCTTCATAATACCAGAAGCATCATCCCCAGTGATAATAATATCGTCAACATAAACGGAAAGAATCACACATCGGCCATCTGACCGGCGATGAATAAAACAGGTATGATTGGCATCGAACAAAGTCCATGGATAGGACAACCTCACTAAATTGGCTGAACCAGACACGTGGAGATTGCTTTAGGCCATATAAAGATTTCCGGAGTCGACAAACTTTCCCCGAATACTCCCCCTCAGCCCGAAAACCCGGTGGAGGGTCTATATAAATAGTTTCCTCCAAGTCCCCATTCAAAAAAGCATTCTTGACATCCATTTGATGAAGAGGCCAAGAATGCGAGGCAGCTAGGGACACAAGGAGACGGACAGTTGTTAACTTTGCCACTGGAGCAAACGTAGCAGAATAATCTTTGCCGGGTGTTTGTGTGAATCCTTTTGCAATCAGACGGGCTCTATATCACTCAATAGACCCATCAGCTTGGTACTTGATAGTGAAGACCCATTTGCACCCAAATGTCTTTATACCGGGGGGGGGGGGGGGGGGGGGGGGTAATGACATAAGTTCCCAAGTTTGATTCCACACAAGAGCATCCATTTCAACACGCATGGCAACCACCCATTGGGGATTCTGGAGTGCCTCAGATATTGATCGAGGAATAGGAACTGAGGCAACCTGACTGAGGAAAGACCGATAGGAGTTGGAAAGACCCTGATATGAAACATACTGAGCAATGGAGTGGGTAATACTATCAGAAAAACCATATATGTTAGGGGGTCGATGATTCTGGGAAGGAAATCTGGATGAAATAGAATGTTCAGGGCTAAGAGAGGTATTACCTGATTCCGGAGAAGATGCAGGCACGGAAACTTGAGTAGGAGGATGACGAGAATATACCTGATTACCTGGGAAGGATCACTGGTGATGACCGGAGGAAGAGAAGGAGAGGTTTCCAGAGGAGACTCAAATACAGGAACGGGACGTGGGAGAGGATTAGTGTCCTCTGGAACTTCCTCAACTGCAGATACTGGTGAAGAATGTGTAACTGCATAAAAAGGAGTATCTTCCAAAAAAGTGACATCTAGAGAGTGATATGTGTGATGAGTGACAGGAGCATAACACCGATACCCTTTAGACATACTAGAATAACCCAAGAAGACACATTTGACCGCCTTATTATTCAACTTAGTGCGAGTGGGACTACGATTCTGGACAAAACAAGTACACCCAAAAACATGGGGTGTGATGGGAAAGAGAGTACAATCGGGCTGAAGAACATGTAGCGGAGCTTTGCCCTGGAGGACTCGACTAGGGGTCCGATTAAGCAGATAAGTGGCTGTAAGAACAGGCAAGTGCCAAAAATATTTTGGTACATGCATCCCACAGAGAAGGCAACGGACAACAGACATAATGGTGCGATTTTTGTGTTCAACAACACCATTCTGTTAAGGGGTATAAGGGCATGTGAGTTGCTGTAGGATAAGGGCATGTGAGTTGTTGTAGGATACCTTGTTTATTAAGTTCCGCCCTAAATTTATTAGTGATGTACTCCCGACCATTATCAAACCGAAGATTATGAACAACAGTGTTATACTGGGTTTTAATCATTTGTATAAAATTTGTGAAGAAAGTAAAGACTTCTGATTTTCTCTTCAAAAGATAAACCCAAGTACAACAAGTGTGATCATTAATAAAAGTAACGTAATAATGATGTCTAGAAAAAGCAGTAACGGTAGAAGGCCCCCACACATCACAACATGAATAGATAAAAAACACAAAGGTGCGCGTGCCATACAACGAATGTAGCTACAGCGAGTATGTTTAGATAATTCACACACCATTTAAATTTCTGACAGGCTTTATTTAACAAAGGAAAGAGTTGACATAGATATTTAAAGTTTGCATGGCCCTATTGGGCATACCACAAATGTAAAGACTCTAAAGAAAAAATAACCGACTATGAAACTGGTAGAACCGACGCGTGAAACCCAGAAAACAGCGAACTTTCTCCTGGAGGATCCCCAAAGTAGTACAATCCATCCTGCTCATACCCCGTGCCAAAAATCTTCTTCGAAATCGGGTCTGCAAGAGACAAGTACGGGGTGAAAAATAGCAGCATAGTTCATATCTTTAACAAGACGACCGACGGAAAGAAGATTATATGAGAAGCCAGGCACATAAAGAACGGAGGACAGAGTAATATGAGGAGACAAATACACTTCACCCTTACTTCTAATATGGAGAGCAAATCTATCAGCAATACGAACAATATTAGAGTCGGGAATCAAAGTAGAAGAAAAAGAGGATAACTCACCGGTCATATGATCACTAGCACCAGAATCAAGAACCCAAGTCGGATTGCCAGACTTAACATGAAGAGCAATACTCATACCTGTGGCAAGAGTAGCTATGAGTGTAGAAGAGCTGAGTGATTATGCTGCTTCAAGAGGGATCCCAATTGTGTCTGAAACTGATCCATTTGGGTCTGAAACTGAGTCTGAACCTGAAGGATATCAGAAGTAGGAGCTATTTCTGCCACAGCTCTAGGACGGGTTGGTACCTTTCCCTTATTTCTCTTATAGGACTCCCTTAGCTCGGGATGAAGTTTGAAGAACGGTCCTTACTGTGACCAGGTACCCCACAACGAGTACACGGAGGATGCCTACCCGGAAGACGACATCCGGATCCTGAGGAAGCAGCAAAAGCCATTTGATCTGGCACAAGAGATGGCTCTTGTAATAGTGGAGCCGGAAGCCGAAGGAGACGACGGCGATGCTCATCACCATCAAGGGTAACAAATGCCTCAAAGAGAGGTGGCATAGGAGAGGTGTTTAAAAGATGAGTTTGAACATACTAAAACTCAGGTTTTAAACCCATGAGAAACTGATAAGTATGTTGGCGGTTGAGACATTTGGCTACAATGGCTCCTTCAGATGAGAACTCGCTTAGTGGTTCATACTGAGTCAATTCTTCCCAACGAGGCTAGAGATAGGCAAAATAATCAGCTACAGAAAGGCTCAGAGATGCCTGAGTAACCTGGTGAATCTCCCGATAAAGCTCGAAAAAACGAGCATCATCACGCTCATGCGCATATAGGCTATAGCTGGGTCAAAGAAGACCATAAACTTTG
The DNA here is from genome assembly GCA_033977485.1 of Hydrangea macrophylla. Lineage (NCBI taxonomy): Eukaryota > Viridiplantae > Streptophyta > Magnoliopsida > Cornales > Hydrangeaceae > Hydrangea > Hydrangea macrophylla. The sequence goes on along the minus strand of CM066984.1, from coordinate 75,219,607 downwards.
AACTGTGTCATGGTACATGTGTTGAGTTTCATTAGTTATAAATGTTTTATTTATTTTATGATTAGTATAGGGACTTGTGTGTAATTACTTGTTCTCTTGTTATTATAAATAAAGAGGTCTCACAGTTGTGAGATTAAGCCTTCAATAATATTGTGTAATGTTATTCAACATGGTATCAGAGCCTCCCTAAATTAGGGTTCTGTCACCACCACCAGCCGCCTACCATCACCACCATTAGCCGCCACCCTAACCTTAACCCTAACCCTAACCGACCCAACGAGAGTTTCATCGCGAAGTTACTGTTCATCGCAGCACTATTCATCGCAGCACTGTTCATCGCGCACTGTTCATCGCAGCACTATTCATCGGGTTACTGTTCATCGAGTTACTGTTCACGCAGCACTATTCACACCTAGCCGCAATAATTTTTTGAGAACATTATTTGCTCCTAGTTTGTTCGTCTTCGATCCGTAAGCGGATCTATGTTGTTTAATTAGATCGGATCATCTTAGGCTTCCCTTGACCACCATCCCTTGATCATCTGCATCCTTCATCATGTCAAAAGATGATGTGATATCTGAGAAATCTATTGCCGCCTCTTCAGGTTCTTCTATGGGTAACGAAAGACAGTCGTACGTTACTGAGAATCCGGGTTCCAAAATCACCACTGCGTTGTTCAATGGTGCTAATTACCTCTCATGGTCCCAATCGGCAACTTTATGGCTCCGTAGTGGATATAAATTCGGTTATGTGGATGGTTCAGTCAAGGCCCCTACTCGTGATGATCCGACATATCTCAAGTGGGAAGGTGATAATTCTCTTGTTATGAGTTGGCTAGTTCATTCTATGGAACCCGAACTTGCAGATCCATTCTTATCTATGGGCACGGCCAAAGATATTTGGGATACTTTAGCTGAAACATATTCCCGTCAAGGGAATGTTGCCCAAGTGTATGAACTTCGAAGAGCAATTCAGGACGAAGTTCAAGGGGATCGCACTACTCTCCAGTATTTCACCGCTCTAGGCTCTCTTTGGAAGCGACTTGATCATTTAATCACATTTCATCCCTCTAATCCAACTGATGCTATGGGTTTTCAGAAATACATTGAAGGGGAAAGAATCTTCAAGTTTTTAGCCGATCTTAGGCCAGAGTTTGATCCAGTTCGTGGCCGTATTTTGGGTATTGTTCCCCTTCCATCTCTTCGAGAAGCTTTTTCTATTGTGCAAGATGAAGAAAGTCGCCGCCCTGTTATGTTGCCCTCTTCATCGACAGATAGGTCAGCCTTGGTATCCTCTAATCAACGGGGTGGCAAGGCCTTTACTCCTCCGAGAGAACCCCAGTATATGGGACGTGACACCAACAATAATAGACCTTGGTGTGATCATTGCAATCGTCTCGGACACACTCGCGAGACATGTTGGAAGCTTCATGGGCGTCCTTCCTTTCCTAGGGGACGTGGTGGTGGCCGTTATGGTGGTCGTGGTCCTCCACGAGCTCATTTGACTACTGACTCATCTCCGACTGAGGAGAAAGATACTCTTGCCTCAGCTCCTCCATCGTCTTCTCCAGCAGTGGGAAACATCAGTAGTGCCGATATCGAAACACTCCGCCGTATTATGACTCAGTTGAACACTCCATCTGCCTCTACTTCCTTTGCCCAGTCAGGTATTTTTGCTAATTTTTCACATGCCTTACATGCTGATTCTAGTCAACCATGGATTATTGACTCCGGAGCTTCCGATCACATGACCAGTTTTTCCTCTGTATTCTCTTCTTATACCCCAAGTTCTGGTAAAGAAAAAGTTAAAACTGCAGATGGTTCTCTTTCATCCATCTCTGGTAAAGGTGTCATTAAAATTTTTAATTCATTACCTTTATCTTCAGTACTTCATGTTCTTAATTTCTCTACTAATCTTTTATCCATTGCTAGGATTACTCATGATCTTAACTGTAGTGTTACCTTCTTCCCATCTCATTGTGTCTTTCAGGATCTCTCCACGAAGAAGGTGATTGGCAGTGGTAGAGAGGAGAATGACCTATATTTTCTGCTGCCAGAGGGAGCCACAGAGGGAAACTTACCACAAGCAGCTCATCATATACAGAGAGAAACTATTCCTAGGGAAGCTTGGTTATGGCATCAGAGATTAGGCCACCCTTCGTTTTATTTACTTCGTTTTTTATTTCCTTCTCTTGTCAGCAATAAAAGTGTTTCCAACATTTCTTGTGAGGCTTGTGAGTTGGGAAAACATCATTGTGCAACTTATAATTCTAGTTTTAATAAAAGTATTGTTCCATTTGCTATTATTCACACTGATGTTTGGGGTCCTTCTCCTATTATCACTCTAAATGGCTATAAGTGGTTTGTTACCTTTATTGATGACTGTACTCGCACTACTTGGGTTTATTTGATGAAGGATAAGAATGATGTTTTTTCCATCTTTAAATCCTTTCATAAAATGATATGCACACAGTTTAGCACAGTTGTCAAGGTTGTTCGGTCTGACAAAGGGGGGGAATACATCTTTGGTGGTCTCACTCACTATTTTTCTGAACATGGAATGATCCATCAAACTTCTTGCACTAACACCCCTCAGCAAAATGGTGTTGCAGAGAGAAAAAACCGTCATTTGTTAGAATCAGCCAGGTCTATGCTCTTCTCTATGCATCTTCCCAAGTCTTACTGGGGGGAAGCAGTCCTAACTGCATCCTATCTTATCAACCGTCTTCCTTCTCGTGTCCTTAGTAAGAAATCTCCAATTGAACTTCTTACTAAGTCATCCTCCATTTTTCCCATTCCTCCTAAAGTGTTTGGTTGTGTGTGTTTTGTCCACAATCATTCTCCTTCTCGTCGGAAGTTAGACCCTCGTTCTGTCAAATGTGTCTTTGTTGGTTATTCTCCAACTCAGAAAGGGTACAAGTGTTATCATCCTCCTACTCGTCGGTGGTATGTATCTATGGATGTCACTTTTGATGAAACACTTTCCTACTTTCAGACCTCTCTTTCTCCTCTTCAGGGGGAGATAGACCAGCAAGCAGAGCAACCTGCTTTCATTGTTCCCTTTCCTATATCTAGCGAGGAAGAGGAAGGAAAAAAAGGAAAAAGTGAGAATGAGGGAGAAAAGAGTGAGCAGAAAAAAGGTGAGGAAGAGGGAGAAAAAGAAGAGGAAGAGAGAGAAGGTAAGGAATTGTTAACGTATACCAAGGATAAGAGGAGACAAATTTTTGGGGCAGCAGAAAAAAGGCACATATCTCCAATCCCGCTTCAATCACCTTCTAGTGAAGATGATTCAGGTATTTCCTCTCCTTCTATTGCTAATTCTCCAATACCTGTTATTGTTGATCCATCTGATGATGATGATTTAGACATGCCTATTGCCCTGTGAAAGGGAACTAGAGCATGTACTAAACATTCTCTTTCAAATTTTGTTTCATATTCTCATCTCTCTCCATCATATAGGGCATTTGTGTCCCAAATCGATTCTGTGTCTATCCCTAACCATGTTCAGGAAGCTTTGTCTAATCTTAATTGGAAGAATGCCATGGTTGAAGAGATGAAAGCTCTTCACAAAAATGGGACGTGGAAATTAGCAGAGTTACCTCGAGGTAAAAAGACGGTAGGATGCAAGTGGGTATTCACCGTGAAACATAATGCGGATGGGACTATTGAGAGATACAAAGCCAGGCTTGTTGCTAAGGGCTTTACTCAGACATATGGGGTTGATTACCAAGAGACATTTGCCCCGGTTGCAAAAATGAACTCCATCAGGATCCTTGTGTCGCTAGCAGCAAATCTGGAATGGCCCTTGCATCAGTTTGATGTCAAGAATGCATTTCTACATGGTGACTTGGAAGAAGAAGTGTATATGGATATTCCTCCCGGGTTTGAGGATAGTAAGACACAAGGTAAGGTATGTCGCCTCCAGAAATCCTTATATGGCCTCAAGCAATCTCCTAGAGCCTGGTTCGATAGATTTTCTCAAGCTATGATACGATATGGTTTCAGACAAAGCCAAGGCGACCATACTCTCTTTATCAAGCATTCATCACAAGGGAAATTGACTGCTTTGATAATCTATGTAGACGATATAGTTCTCACAGGCGATGACTTAGTTGAAATGGAACAGTTGAAGACCTATCTTGCCAAGGAGTTTGAAATTAAGGATTTAGGAGATTTGAAATATTTTCTTGGAATAGAAGTGGCACGCTGCAAGGAAGGGCTGTTTATATCCCAACGTAAGTATGTCCTGGATCTCCTAAAGGAGACAGGTTTGCTTGGTTGTAAAGCTGTTGATACTCCCATGGATCCAAATATGAAGCTCAGTGATGATCCCAGTGGAGAACCGGTTGAAAAGGGAAGATACTAGAGACTAGTGGGCAAACTTATCTATTTGGCTCATACCAGACCGGATATCGCTTTTGCTGTTAGTGTGGTGGTAAGTCAATTTATGCATGCTCCTAGACAACTCCATCTTGATGCTGTGTTTAGAATTATGAGATTTCTTAAGTCAGCCCCAGGGAAAGGGTTGTTCTTTGCCAATAATGGTCATACACTTGTTGAAGCCTACACCGACGCTGATTGGGCAGGTTCAGTGATGGATAGGAGATCAACTACGGGGTATTGCACATTTGTGGGAGGTAATTTGGTCACATGGAGAAGCAAGAAGCAAGCAGTGGTAGCAAGATCCAGTGCAGAGGCCGAGTTTAGAGCTATGGCACAAGGAGTATGTGAATTATTATGGATTCAGATAGTTTTGACTGATTTGGGGTTTGGGCCAAAGGACTCTATGAAACTGTACTGTGATAGTAAATCAGCCATTAACATTGCTCATAATCTGGTCCAACATGATAGGACAAAACACGTGGAGATTGACAGACATTTTATAAAGGAGAAGTTAAATTGTGGAAGCATTTGTACTCCATTTGTCAAGTCTGGGGAGCAGCTAGCAGACGTTCTTACCAAAAGTCTAGCAAGTCGTTCGTTTCACTTTATCCTTAGCAAGCTGGGAATGAGAGATATCTTCGCACCAGCTTGAGGGGGAGTGTTGAGTTTTATTAGTTATAAATGTTTTATTTATTTTATGATTAGTATAGGGACTTGTGTGTAATTACTTGTTCTCTTGTTATTATAAATAAAGAGGTCTCACAGTTGTGAGATTAAGCCTTCAATAATATTGTGTAATGTTATTCAACAACATGAACACATGATAAATACGTTCCTTCATAGAATTATAAAGCCACCCAAGGATAGTACAGTTCCTCCCATTCAACAACACACTCGTAACACGATGAGCGGGTGTGTGTTGAGAAAGAGAAACATCCAGAAGAAGTGGGGCTGCAGGTGAAGTGGCCGAGGCTTGTGGGTCTGTGATGGTAGGATTGGTTAGGTCCGACATTTTGAGGAATCGAATATGGTCAGAGAAAAAATAAAATATTAAGGCTGGCCGGAAAAATCGACAGGCACAAACAGGAGCTACTGGAAAAATTGGTAGCCCAAGAAATATGGAAAAGGAGCACTAAGGCTCTAGTGCATATCAGGGATTTTTGAACAAATTCATATCAAAAGGGGCCCTCAACGGGCTAACGGCAGCAACAAGGGCTGCCGGAAAAGGCTGCAAAGAGCAGCCAAGGGTGAGAGAGGGGTCGCCGGGGGGCTGGGCTGGTGTCGGGGGCTGCGGCGAAGAGGTGGTGGTGTGGTGGCTGCGTTGGAAGGTGATGGAGGGGCTGGGCTGTTGTTGGCTTTGATACCAAGAAGAAAACAAGAATAGGTAAAATGTTTTTCTTATTATTCATTGTTACAAACATTTGTTTATATACAACCTAGAGATCAAGGAAATAACTAGAAAGGAAATAACTAGAAAGGAAAGAAAATAAAAGATTACATAATCAAAATAAATCAAAATCAAATCCGTTCTAAACTTGAGAGATAATATTAAATACAGGATAAGACCGTATCAAATATTATCTCCAACAATACATATGTATATGATGACGAAGAATATGTATTTGAGTATCGTTGCCTTGTGGATTAATGGTTCAGGGCCTTTAGGCACATGAATAAATGGTTGAAAACAATTTTTAAGAAAACTTTTATCTGAGCTCATGACACATTGCATCATGAGGCGTTTTGTGATTTTGTTTTGTCAAATAGTGTGTATTATCACGTAAGTGACAGGTCTTAAATCCTTGGAGCAAATATACTTTACCATTGTGGTTCATTGTTTTAGTTTTAGTTATGTGTTACCTATAAAAAGAATAGCTTATTTATTTATATATATTTGGGCCAGTGTGAGGCCAGATCTGCATTCATGGCATATCATTAAAAGTTGATTTCCACATGTCATTTGGCCTTCTATTGATACACTACCTGTGCTCTTTGGTATGCACAATTAGTGGGATGAAATCATGAAACCTATCATTCTTGGATCGGATACGAAAATTGCAAATAATTCAGTTTCCCATCATAAAATTCCAAAGTTTATAACTCTTTTCTTTGTCGATTCAATTTGTCTCTTATACTGTTTGTTGTAGAAATAGAGGAGATTTTTTAATTGCTGATGTAGTCAGGTTTTTAATGTTCAGCTTTCAGTAGGAAAACCCTACTAACAAAGTCAGTTCTATTTACTTACGAAAACTTTGTGCATATTATCATCAGGTACTTTGTGCTTCATTTGAAGAGTCTCATGGTAACAAGAGTTTAGGAGATGATAATTTTATGTAAGCTTCAAACGATAAGCTGAGCCCTCACCCAGCTTTACATTTTATACTTTGGCAATGGATATATGTTAAATTATGAGAACTTCGTGCATATTGTCATCACGTATTTTGTACTTCCATTTTAAGAGTTTCATGGTACCAAGAGTCCAGGAGATGATAAATTTATGTAAGCTTAAAACATATGCTGATTCAGAGTCCTCACCCAGCTAGTTATTTTATACTATGACTATTGATATATGGTAAATTATGAACTAGAGTCTCATTCAAGCCCGCCCACCACCACCACCACAAAGGCACAAACACAACTGTATTGGCTATCTTCATACTTCAAGTTTCCATAATTTAGAAAGTTGCCATCAGATTAATTTTTTTCGGCAAAATTTTTTTTGGGCAATGCATGTACTTCAATTATAGCTTTTTGCATTCTCTTTCTCCCTGATATGTAACATGTTTTTGTTTTATTATCATCTAATGAATTGCCTGTGTTGTTTCAGGGGCTTCAATGATACTTGCAGCATTGGCCATGGAGGCTGGTTTGCCAGATGGTGTCTTAAATATTGTTCATGGCACGAATGTAAGCTCTGCTTCTGAGAGCCCTTATTAACTCTAATCTTCACCTCACCTGATGATTTAAAAAAGGAAAAGAAAATTCAGTGTTGGAACATTGGACTTGTTATTGCAAGCAATAATCTCCCACACCCACACCCACTTATGACCTTTTTACTAGGACCTGTTGCTAGAAAAATTAAAGATAAGAAAATGGTTTAATGACCAGCAAACTGCTTTCTTTCTTTTTTCCTTCGTCTAAAGAATCTAAACCACGTCTTCTCATTTTTTTCCCTTTGTTTTAAGAACATTTTCCTTTTGACCTGATTTAATTTTTAATTTTTTTTTTGTCAAAGTTTAAAAATCGCTCTCAAACAGCCTATATACTGCTACAGATGCTCCAATGTAGACAAGGGATCTATCTTCGATGTAGTGTTTTTGTTTTCTTCATATTTTTATCTTTTATCTTTCGGGGGGTCTAAGTAAGTTCATTTTCATTTTTGGGCAGGAGATTGTCAATCATATTTGTGATGATGATGATATAAAAGCTATTTCATTAGTTGGCTCGAATATGGTAAGTTCATGCCACTGATTGGAGTAAATTCTGCTTATTATGTGTTTTGCACAACACACACACACGCACACATATGTATTAGTAGTCCACTTACATGCATACCCATTCTTCGATTGACCTACTCTTTTGTAACCTAAGAGAACCAACTATCTTCCCTTTTTGTAGCTCCAGAGAGTAAGTAATATGTGGAATTGAGGCTCTTGGCTCTGTGTGGTTCATTGATTTAGTAAGGGAAGGGAAAGGAAAACACTTTTCTTTGTTTGGTTATAGGGAAACTAGAGAGCAAAATAGGAAGGAAAATAAATATAGTGAGATATAAGTTAATGTTGGAATGTCCCACATCGCCCATTTATGCCCCTCTGTGCGGTTTATAAGGCAAAAGTTCCCCTCTCCTTAACACTTGGGTTTTAAGGAGTTGAATGGGCTGGGCCTTACAAATGGTATCAGAGCTTCGTTGGGTTTGTTTTTCAGTGTGCCGAGTGTCCGGCAGCTGTGATCCAGGGTATGCCGAGTGTCCGGGTCCTGTGGTTCAGGGGGTGTGTTGGAATGTTTCACATCACCCATTTATGGCCCCTTTGTGCGGTTTATAAGGCTTTAGTTCCCCTCTCCTTAACACCTGGGTTTTAAGGAATTGAATGGGTTGGGCCTTACAAGTGTTAAGAATTTTGAATTTTGTGAGTCACTACCTCCCTTTTTTCACAAGTTCCAATTGCAATTTGCGAATTTTTAATGTTTAATGTTATTAAGTATGGAGGAAATCGAAAGGGAACTCTTTCCATACCCTTTTCTTTTTCTTCTCTAAATCCACAAACCAAACATATCCTTGAGGGAAGGGTGTTGGAAATTATGGATGATGAGGACGCTTATGAGGTACTGTTCCATATTTGAAATTCGAAGACCTCCAAAACTCTAAATTGTTCTGACTGAGAAGTCAAAGTGTCTTTTCTATTCCTGTTATTGTTTTAAGTTATTGATTCTGCTTCACTCGTCTCTTCTGTTAAACTTATATTCACACTACGTTGAGTACGATAACTTGTATGGGGTTTTCTTTGTCTTTAAGGCTGGCATGCACATTTATGCTAGGGCTGCAGCTAAAGGCAAACGTGTTCAGGTAAATACCCCTCGGGCTTGTTTGGAATCACTTCCTTAATGCACATTTGTCCCAAACGTGCTTTTGGAACCCAAAATGCATGTATTAGCCTGTTTGGATTAATTTTATGAAGCACTTTAGATCCCCAAAGCATGTGTTGGCTGTAGCAGGACCAGAGATGCTTCAGCACAAACATGTTGCGTGGTGTAGAACGGGGTTTTAATGAACTCTTCTAAATTTCCATCGTGCCCTTGTGATTAGGGATTCTGCTTCGGCTTCTGCTTATGTCTAAAAGCAAAAGCCATAGCCAATCCAATGGGCCATTCATATGCTTTGGACCATGCTCCTGTTATGTCTGGACTTGATCAAGAAGTTGTGCTTTACTTATACTGGCTCGTGAATTTTTCTCATGCTCATTTAGTCCAACATGGGAGCCAAGAACCATGCGATTATCATGCCAGATGCAAGCACGGATGCAACTTTGGATGCTTTAGTCGCTGCTGGTTTTGGTGCTGCAGGACAGAGGTGCATGTCTCTCAGCACAGCCATGTTTGTTGGAGGTTCCATGCCATGGTATGGAGCTTTTTTTTTTTTTTTTTTTAATTGTTTCTAGTTAATATTAGGTTGTGGCAAGTTATATTAAAATCATGATTGTTAGAAAAGGGTATGGAAAGAGTTCCCTTTCGATGCTGAATCATAATTTTGAATCGTTGAAATTTTGAGTTTTCAAGTGGAAGACTTTCAGCATTTTGATCCCTAATTTTGCATGAAACTTGTGTTAAATTGTTACTTTCTTCCTTTCAAACATTGTACACTTGTTTTATATGTATACTATATATACATATACTATATTATTTAGTTTCTGAAAAGTGAATTTTACGATTCACGGTTCACGATTCATTATTTTGGCAAACCAATTCGCAGTTTGCCACACGATTTGACAACAAAGTTACTAGCTAATATTGGAATTATCTTTCATTTTATGGAACAATGACTTCTTTTCTTTTTGAGTTCCCTTGAACTTTCTTGTTGGTTAATGAAGTGTAAGTCATCATGTTTTAGGTATTTCAGTTATTAACTTGCATAAATGTCTCTAATGTCAATGTTGATACTTATACCATTTTTCCAGGGAAGAGCTTGTGGAGCGTGCCAAAGCACTTAAAGTAAATGCAGGAACTGAAGTTGGTGCAGACATTGGGCCAGTTATTAGTAAAGAGGTGCAAGCATACCTTAATAAAATCTTGCCAATATCACGCCTTATTGGAAGAAATGACATTCAAAGTTCTGTTAGTTTCGTTGTTATGTTGTATTACCAATCTGAATGGAAGTCATGTTGAGTGTCGGTTTTTTTATGTTATTTTCTTATTAATTATTTTTCTTTTTGTCCTTAGTCTGGGGACCTCTATGTAATTATTTATTATTCTCTTCTCAATGAATATATAATGAGGGTCTCACTATTGTGAACCCTAAGCCTTCAAACTATTATTCTATGAAATCTAACATGGTATCAGAGCCACCCTAGCCTAGGGTTGTGATCCATTCACCACCATAACCACCAGTCAAACCACCCTGACCTTCGCCTAACCGTAACCCATCCCACCTTCACTTCTAGCGACAACTCCCAGGCCTCTACACCTCTTGGCGACCAACCTCTGGTCCCCCTACCTTGCGGCGCACCCTACAGAACATGTTCAGCCTCTTTCGCTGCCTTCTACCACTCAAATTCAGTCACAACTTTACCCTGGCCTGAGAGTTCTTCCTCCTTTCCTCCTTCTTTCCCTTCGTCTTCAGCCCTAGATCAGTTTCGACCCTCATATTGGCCTGATCTGATCACAACTCCCAGATTCTGTCCTTCGGTCAATACTTGGACCAAATGATTTGTCCATAAAGATGACAATAGCACCAGATTGGTGTCTATAATTACTAGGTAAGCCTTGATTCCATTCATCTTTGATTTTTTTTTTGTTCGAGTGTCCTTCATCATGACGAAAGACGGTGTGACACAAAAAGATGCCGTTGGTACAAGTTCTCATGCAGGTAATGAGAGACTCATTACCGAGAACCTTGGGTCCAAGATCACTACTGTGTTACTTAATGGTGAGAATTATTTGTCATGGTATCAGTCGACTGCGTTTTGGCTCAAAAGTATGTCAAAATTTGGGTAGGTGAATGGAACAATCAAGGCACCTAGTCCTGAAGATCCTACTTATGCAAAGTGGGAGGTAGATAATTTTTTGGTTATGAGTTGGTTGACTCATTCCATGGAGCCTGAGATTGTGGATGATTTTTTCGGGATGGAAACTGCCCAATCCCGCTGCTTCTCCAACAGAGAATGGTGACTAGCTAAGACATCTGGGATATTCTTGTTGAGACTTATTCACGCATGGGAAATGCAACCCAGGTTTATGAGTTGCGACGGACTATTGAAGCTGAAGTCCAGGGTGACCGCTCCACTCTGCAATATTTTACGGCTTTAGGTTCCCTTTGGATGAGGATTGATCATCTAAGTACCCATCACCCAGTTTGCCCAGTGGATGTTGCGAGCTTTAAAACATACATTGAAAGTGAGGATTTTAAAAATTTCTCGCTGGCTTGAACCCAGAGTTTGATCCAGTGCGGAGCTAGATACTTGGAATGGAGCCTTTGCCATCACTTCGTGAAGCATTTACCTATGTCCAGAATGAAGAAATTCGTCGCTCAGCTATGCTTCCACAGTCATCTAATGACAGGTCTGCTTTGGTTTCTTCCAATCAGTGAGAGGGTAAGCCCTTAACTCCGCTTCCACAGTCATCGAATGACAGGTCTGCTTTGGTTTCTTCCGGTCAGCGAGGGGGTAAGCCCCTAACTCTACGTCGGGATTTTAGTTATGAGGTGAGTGATGATAAGGATAAACTTTGGTGTGACCATTGTAATCGTCCCAGACATACCCGCGAGACTTGTTGGAGTCTTCACGGACGCCCTCCCATGTCAAAAGGGAGAGGTGGTGGCCGTGGTGGTGGTCGTGGTAGTGGTAGTCGTGGTGGACGAGGTGGTAGTGGACCACAGGATCAGAGTCGGCTAATCAGGAGGAATCATCAGCCTCTACTTCTTCATCTATGCCAGGTAATATAGAGACATTGCGACGGATTATGGTTCAGTTTGACACCTCCACTAGTGCCTCTATTTCTTTTGCCCAGAAAGGTAATTATGCTAATTTTTCAAGTGCTTTGCATGCTATTTCTCCACAACCATAGATCATTGACTCTGGAGCTTCCGATCATATGACCGATCTTCCAAGTATTTTTTCCACTTATAATCCATGTTCAGGGAAAGATACGGTTAAAACTGCCGATGGCAATTTGTCTTCTATTTCTGGTAAAGGTTTTATTAATACTTCTAATTCTGTTGCTTTAACTTCAGTTCTTCATGTTCATAATTTTTCGACTAATCTTCTTTCAATTAGTCGTTTAACTCATGATTTGAACTGTTGTGTAACTTTCTTTCCATCTCACTGTGGCTTTCAGGACCTCTCCACGAAAAAGGTGATTGACAGTGGTAGAGAGGAGAATGGCCTCTATCTGTTGTTGCCTGATGGAGTTGAAAATGGGAGATTGACAAGTACTGCTCATACTTCACACAGAGAATATTTCTCAAGAGTTGTGGCTGTGGCATAAAAGATTAGGACATCCTTCCTTCTATTTGCTTCGTTACTTATTTCCCTCCTTAGTTTCTAATAATTGTGTTTCCGAGATTTCTTGTGAGGCTTGTCAACTCGGAAAACACCACCGTGCAACTTTTAATTCAAGTATCAATAAAAGTACTATTCCCTTTGCAATTATTCATACTGATGTTTGGGGTCCATCTCATATTACTACTTTGAATGGCTATAGATGGTTTGTAACTTTTATTGATGACTACACTCGCACTACTTGGGTATATTTGATGAAAGAAAAGAGTGATGTTTTTTCTATTTTTAAATCTTTTCATAAGATGATATGTACCCAATTTAGTACTGTTATTAAAATTGTTCGGTCTAATAAAGGGGGTGAATATATTTACAGTGGTCTCACTATTTTTCTGACCACGACATGATACATCAAACGTCATGCACCAATATTCCCCAACAAAACGGAGTTGCTGAAAGAAAGAACCGCCACTTGTTAGAGTCTGCTAGGTCTATGTTGTTCTCTATGGAGCTTCCTAAGTCTTATTTGGAGGAGGTGGTCTTGACTGCTGCCTACCTCATCAATCGTTTGCCTACTCGTGTCCTTGGTAAGAAAGCTCCTATAGAACTTCTTACCAACCCTTCTTCAATCTTTCCTATTCCTCCTAAAGTGTTTGGTTGTGTCTGCTTTGTTCACAATCACTCCTTCCAGACAAAAATTGGACCCTCGTGCTCTTAAATGTGTCTTTGTCGGCTATTCTCCTACACAAGAAGGGTACAAGTGTTATCACCCCCCTTCTCGTAAGTGGTTCGTGTCTATGGATGTTATCTTTGATGAGAAATTGTCCTATTTCCAGGTTTCCCAGCCCTTTCTTCAGGGGGAGAAACAGTTAGGAGAGGAGAAGTCTGTAGAAACAGAGCTATTTATTATAGGAGGAGAGGAGGAAGAGGAAAATAGAAGTGAAAAAGTAGAAGTTGAGGGTGAAAAAAAGGAGAGGAGATGAAAGTGCCGAGGATAAAAGGAAGGAGTTGTTGACCTATTCAAAAAATAAAGGCAGAAGGATATTTGGGGCAACAGATGAGGGGATCGTTTCTCCAATTCCACTACAATCGACTTCTTCGAGTGATGAAGGTCCAGGTATTTCTACTTCTCCTAATCCCTCTACTCTTATTTCTGTTTCTTCCTCTGAAAATGAGTTGGATATTCCTATTGCTCTTTGCAAGGGCACTAGAGAATGCACAAAACATCCCCTTTCTAAGTTTGTTTCGTACTCTTGATTGTCTCCGTCTTATAAAGCTTTTGTGTCCAAACTCAACTCTGTTTCTATCCCTAATCATGTTCAGGAAGCTCTCACCGATCCTAAGTGGAAATCAACCATGGTTAGGGAGATGAAAGCGCTTTGCAAAAAAGGCACTTGGGAATTAACTGAGTTACCCCGTAGGAAAAAGACAGTAGGGTGCAAGTGGGTATTCACTGTGAAACACAAAGCAGATGGGACTATAGAGAGATACAAAGCCAGGTTGGTAGCCAAGGGCTTTACTCAGACCTATGGGGTGGACTACCAGGAGACATTTGCTCCAGTTGCAAAGATGAACTCCATCAGAATCTTGTTGTCTCTCGCAGCAAATTTGGAATGGCCCCTTGCATCAGTTTGATGTAAAGAATGCATTCCTGCATGGAGATTTAGAAGAAGAGGTCTATATGGATATACCCCCTGGGTTTGAAGGTGATAAGACTAAAGGAAGAGTGTGTCGCCTCAGGAAGTCTTTATATGGCATTAAACAGTCTCCCAGAGCTTGGTTTGATAGGTTCTCGCAAGCTATGATCAGATATGGCTTCCGACAGAGCCAAGGTGATCATACACTCTTTGTTAAGCACTCGTCACAGGGCAATGTAACGGCACTGATTGTCTATGTAAATGATATTGTCCTTATGATGATTTTGAGGAGATGAAGCTGCTAAAATCATATCCGGCTACGGAATTTGAGATCAAAGATTTCGGAAGTTTGAAGTTCTTCTTGGGAATCGAGGTAGCTCGATCCAAGGATGGAATTTTCATTTCTCAACGAAAGTATGTTTTGGACCTACTCAAGGAGATGGGCATGCTAGGGATTAAGGCCATGGATACTCTAATGGATCCCAACGTACAACTTGGGGATGATGCCGGTGGAGAACCTGTTGATAAGGGAAGGTACCAGAGATTGGTAGGTAAATTAATATATTTGGCTCATACGAGACCTGATATTGTTTTTTCTGTTGTAGTCAACCAATTCATGCATGATCCCAAACAATCCCATCTCGATGCTGTGTTTAGAATCATGAGATATTTGAAGTCAGTACCAGGGAAAGGTTTATGTTTTGCTAAAAATGGCCATACCTTAGTTGTGGCCTATACCGATACAGATTGGGCCGGATCAATTACTGACAGGAGGTCAACCACTGGTTATTGCTCGTTTGTTGGCGGCAATTTGGTGACTTGGAGGAGTAAGAAACAGTTAGTAGTGGCGAGGTCTAGTGCAGAGGCAGAGTTTAGGGCCATGGCACAAGGGGTATGTGAGCTGTTGTGGGTTCAAATTGTGTTATCGGATCTTGGTTTTGGATCAAAAAACTTGATGAAATTATATTGTGATAACAAGTCTGCTATTAGTATCGCACACAATCCAGTTCAGCATTACAGAACGAAGCATGTGGAGATTGATAGGCATTTCATCAAGGAAAAGGTTACTAATGGGACTATTTGTACGCCGTTTGTGAAATCAGGGGAGCAACTAGCTGATATTCTTTCAAAGGGCCTTGCTAATCGACCATTTTATTTCATCCTTAGCAAGCTGGGCATAAGGGACATCTTTGCACCAACTTGAGGGGGAGTGTTGAGTGTCGGCTGTTCTATGTTATTTTCTTATTTAATTATTTTTCTTTTTATCCTTAGTCTGGGAACCTCTATGTAATTATTTATTATTCTCTTCTCAATGAATATATAATGAGGGTCTCACTATTGTGAACCCTAAGCCTTCAAACTATTATTCTATGAAATCTAACAAGTCATTTAACAAGTTAAAAGGAAACCATTTGCACAGGTGTCCATTGTTTGGGAGGATCCAGTTTCAGATTGCTCAAAATACTAATTTATTTGTAGTATATGGATACGTGTACATATGTATCTGTCTGTATTTGTTTTCGTTTGATGCTGTCATCCGTTCATCTTAGTTTTTTGGTTAATTTTGGAGAGCTGCATACTTTTTGGTTTTTTTTACATGTTCTCGGAATTCACAGGTAAAGGACCGAATCTGCAGATTAGTTCAGAGTGGTGTTGAAAGTGGTGCAAGGCTCATTCTTGATGGGAGAAACATTCTGGTAATAGAGATTGCTTTTCTGCTCTAATGGATATTTCTGGCTGTTATTTAATCTGCTTTATATATTCTATGTGGTACATTTACTACAATGAATATTCACTTAGAACACTGTTGTATTGATATTGCTCCTTACATCAACTACAGTATGAAAGGGCAAACCAGTACATGGGGCTTCCGCCCATTGTTCAAACTTGTGGTATCAGTCACCGTATCGGAAGGCTCCAAGACTACTAGGTCATGTCCTTGCGTTGCAATATTGGGTGATACACAATCATGTATAGAATTGAGATTCAAGTATTTTTATTTTTATTTTTAGACGAAATGTGTCCATCAAATAAGCAAAATAAACAATCAGCTACAGCAATATTGTAGACAATTCTTAAATATAGGCATTGCAGAACAAGTCTATGAAAAAATTACATGACAGTGTAGTTTTAAACTTTGAAAACATTCGAAAAGTACTTGTTATATGTAAAATTAGCTGGATAGATATAATCTAATTGTTGGAATGTTGTCCCACATCTCCCTTTTATGGCCTCTTTGTGCGGTTTATAAGGCTTTAGTTCCCCTCTCCTTAACACCTAGGTTTTAAGGAGTTGAATGTGTTGGGCCTTACAAGTGGTATTGCTTGTCTTCCAGCATGCCAAGTTTCTGGTTGCTGTGGTCCGGCTTGTCGAGTGTTCGGCTGCTGTGGTCTAGGGGTGTGTTGGAATGTTGTCCCACATCGCTCATTTATGGCCCCTCTGTGCGGTTTATAAGGTTTTAGTTCTCCTCTCCATAACACCTGGATTTTAAGGAGTTGAATGGGCTGGGCCTTACAAGTAATCAATACTTCCCCAACAACATTATGATACAAACGAGGCAATGTTCTCTTGCTGTAGTTATGTAACACGTCGCGTCTCAGCTCGGTGACCAATGATACCGAGATGACTCGGGCTAGACGTCTCGGTCGTGGAGTATACTTTAAACCATTGCTCTTGCCAAAGTGGTATCTTTGGAGGGTTAGATTTTTGCAGCCCTGCCCCGTATGTTGCGGAGAGGTTGTTTCTGCTTTCGGACCCGTGACACCCTTGTCTAAATGGAGCCGTGCCAAGGCCCGCCCTCAACTTCAGTGTGTATATATGCCTATATATATGTACGTGTCTGGTGGGCATAGATGAAAATGTCGGATCTATCCAACCATTGATCCAAAATTTAGTCCAGTGCAATCAGTAGTACAATATCAGCGTGTATTTATGTGTGGAGGACTGGAGGGGATATATATTGATTTTTAAAATGATGTGCAAGTGTGACATAATACGTTTGGATGCATGCCTTTCCATTTTTCTTCTGATATTGGGCTTCTGAGGTGGTTTGTTTCTTTTTCTTGAACGTGTCAACTTCAGTGTGTATATATGCCTATATATATGTACGTGTCTGGTGGGCATAGATGAAAATGTCGGATCTATCCAACCATTGATCCAAAATTTAGTCTAGTGCAATCAGTAGTACAATATCAGCGTGTATTTATGTGTGGAGGACTGGAGGGGATATATATTGATTTTTAAAATGATGTGCAAGTGTGACATGATACGTTTGGATGCATGCCTTTTCATTTTTATTCTGTTATTGGGCTTCTGAGGTGGTTTGTTTCTTTTTCTTGGACGTGTCAATAAAACTTTTAAGGATTTTTTCTCCCTTTTTGGTGAACTATATTTGAGATAGTTGTTTATACAATACCCAATTCAAGAATGTGCGAATATGATAAAACCTTATCCATACATATTCAACTGTTTAAAAGTGAAACTTTGTTTCTTATTTGGTTTGGGTGTGGGGACTACCTTCAACACCTCCCATGGATTGCCATACCACACGTCGTTTACGAGAGTTGATTTCTCCACCGTTACTTGGGATGTGCTGAATACAAAATAACAGTGAAGTCATTAGAATGATGGAATCACACTAGAAGATGATCCTGTGTTAAATTAATCGTACGGAGTTTATCCCATGGTTTGGGGTTGGTTAGTATCTTGTGTGATGACCAATTTTCCAGAATCATCTTCAAATGAATCTGACTGAAGTAAAATGTTGATGTCCATCCTAGTTCAAATGCTCATTTTCCAGGCATGAAGCTGGCTATTTTCAAAGGATTACTCTTATGCTATTTTTGGTAGGAGGGATGGAAAAGTTGAAGGGAAGAGAGGAGAGAGGGAAGATGTATTCCTAGGGAAACGAGGAGGGCCTTCCCTCCTTTTGTTTAGTTGGACAGGATGAAAGGAAGTATGGAATAGTAAGTAGCTTACTATTTCACCCTTTCCTAACAAAAGAACGATTTTTTTGGCAAGGACAAAAATTTTTAAAAAAATGAGAGACGTATCTTCTCTTTCACAATCCTCCACTTTTGGAGGGATGAGAAATGGTGGGCCATGGCCAGGAAGTATGCTTCTTCCCTCCCCTCCCTTCCCTTCCCTCCCTTCTTCAACTCTATCAAACATGAATTTTCAGCTCTTCCCTCCCCCCTTCCATACCTCTCTTTCCTTCATACCGAACTTGGTGTTAAACACAGCATACACACAAAGTTCATTGAAGCCAAACTTTCTGAGACATTTTGAAACCGGGTGACAAAATGAGCGGACGTCATTTTGATCAGACGTTTGAATGCCAGCTTGGCCAAAGTTTGCATAACATTCAATGCCTTTACTTTTTCTTTGTTTTCCCTGCTGACACATTGCTTTTGTTGATTGTTTTTGGAATTTGAGTACTCTGGCTCTTTCCATTGCCATATTTATGAAGCTTCATGACTTGAGGTTTTGTAAGTTTTTCATGCGTTATCATTTTACCAGCCTTTCTAGGTGCGTGATTGTTTGATTATCACCATCATACATTTGCAAACTTATCATTTACCTTATTAATTTTTGTGTTATCATTCTCTCTTGTGCCTCATCTGGGGAGTATTATGAGTAGTTCTTTTTATCTCCTTTCCTTTTTGTTTTCCAGTATAGGATAATGTACATTGATACTACACAGACACACTTATGAGAGAAGCACAAATCAATGTAGTTTGACCTTCTGAATTAAACATCCTTTTGCAGGTTCCAGGATATGAGAACGGAAACTTTGTGGGTCCTACTATCTTATGTGGTGTTACTACCAGCATGGAGTGCTACAAGGCATCTCTTCACATTATTGCAACACTTGCATTAGTAGTTTTTAAGAATGAATGGATGTGAATAGTATATATTCTATAGAAGAAGAGCTGAAAAAATTACCTTGGCATATTCTTGACTGCGATTTCTATTGTGTTTGGGCAGGAAGAAATCTTTGGACCAGTTCTCCTTTGTATGCAGGTGCTAGTGAACCGTCTTGTTTCTGTTATGAACAACTTTTGAGCCTGTTTGAGCTAGCTATCAAATCACGTTTTGGAATAAGAGTTTTCGAAAACCTACAAATTGGAGCTTTTTTGAAAAAGCCATTTTTTAGCTTTAATAAAGGAATCAGATTTTTTTGAAAAACTGTAAAAAAAGCTAATCCACGGTCCCAACTTTTTAAGATTTGTTGGCTCCGAAAAGCTATCCCAAGCGGACTCTTACTTGCTTCAGCGGGAGATTGACTAATGTATTTTCTCTTCTTTGCAATAACAGGCTGACAGCCTAGAAGAGGCCATTACTGTTGTTAACAAAAACAAGTAACTGCTTTAACTTTTGTTTCTCTTATTTCTCAAGGTTATCTTTGGATGCTGTGTTTTTTCTTTCTCCTCTTTTGTGTGTGTGTGTGTGTGTTTGTGTATTCGGTAAGGTCTGCGCACACACTTTTGACTATTGTGACTCAATTCTCCCCTCCTTTTCAGGAGGTGGAGAAGATATTGTGCAAGCTGATGCTGGGTGGTGCCTTTTACTTGTGGTTTTTATTATTTCTATTATTTGATTATGTATTTTTTTATGTTATTTTAAAGAAGAAAAAACCCAAATGTAGCATGATTGATGCAATGCGGTCTTACCTTATCGTAAACCATATTTGCTCTTCTTTATATATATATATATATAATCACACACACACGTGTATATATATAGAGGGGCTTGTTATACTACTGTATGTAGGTTGTAGGATAGCATTGTGTTCAATTTTAAATGGACAAGAAAGTTCATGTCACCTCATTAAAAACATTAAATGAGGGCACTAAAGTAATTTTGCAATGACGGCCGAGTAATTTACTTTAGCTCCTTTCTAAAGTTACTCTCGTGCCCTCATTTTAATGAGGTGGCAAGGACTTTTTAATCGATTTAAAAATGCGTAGTTTTGGATACAGTAGGTTAGCATTTCTCATGTGTGTGTATATATATATATATGTACATATGTTTATATAGATAAATGTATATATGTATTTGTGCGTATATATCGATAGACCTACCTCTCTGCGTAACTTTTTATAGGAGATAACATAGGTACCCATCTTCACTTTTCAAATTCGGTAAATGTGCTTACCTTTAACGTAAGGAACTGTAAATATGTATTGTTATATGTTACTTGTAACAGTTTATATAAATGTACATCAATTGATGCCTTCCACAAACCAAAATCCTCTGGAATCTCTCTCTCAACTATTCCTGGTCTGCTATTACAGGTACGGAAATGGGGCTTCTATATTCACAGCATCTGGTGTTGCTGCAAGGAAGTTCCAGAATGAAGTTGAGGCTGGACTTGTAAGCCAAAGCTCCACCTGGCATTGCATATCCAAGAATTCTTTAGCTTGTTTATGCTCAGACTGTGTATTATTGGCTGTTTTTGATGAGAACTTGGCTTGATTTTAGGTTGGGATAAACGTTCCTGTTCCAATTCCATTGCCATTTTCCTCATTCAATGGATCCAAGGCATCTCTTGCTGGTGACCTCAATTTCTGCGGTATGATTTTTTGGTACTCTGTGTGTGTGCTCGCGCGTGCAATCCACACGCCTTCTTCCAATTTGCCTCAGTTGAGGGAAAGTCCTTTTTATTGCCACTTACCTGGTTCAACAGATCTGAGGTGTTGGTAACTGCTGACCTCAATTTCTACGAGATCTAGTCATGAATTTAATTGTGAATGCCAAAATTTTGAATCCTGAATTGCAAGATTCACTTTGGCCGAAATACATCATAATAGTTACGTGTATGATACAAATAAAAACACAGGAACATTGCTCAAAGCAAACTAGATAACAGTTTAATACAAATTTCATGCAAAATATGCTCAAAACGTTGAAAACTTGCCTATAAGAACTTAAAAATTTCGAGATATTTTTTTGTAAGAAATCTATTGCCGTGAATCCTACTGGTCATAGGAGACTAACTGACTCGTGAATTGACCGATTCTTGACCGTGTTCCCGGTTTCATTCAATAGCGCCACCATCTTCCCTCCAATGGAAAAAAGAAAGGAAGAAAACCCTTTCCATCAGCTACAAAACCGTTTTTCTTAGTTCTGTCCTTGAATTGCAGGGAAGGCGGGGGTACAATTTTACACGCAGATAAAGACTGTAGCACAACAATGGAATGACTTATCAAGCAGAAGAATCTCACTACCACTTCCTCCAACATCAGACATGGAAGTAACCAGTCGAGGAGTGTCCTTAATGCAGCCTCTTACGTCTGAAAGTGATTTACCTAGCCGGGAAGTGTCCCCAGCCATGCCTTTAGCATCCGAGAGGGATTTACCAAAGTCGGGGGTATTACCGTCTCTATCTCCAATGACAGATAGAGAATTACCTAACCACCCTTCAACATCCGAGAGGGGTTCAACGGACCAGGACAGTTCGCTCTCTATTCCACTGGTAACTGAGAGGGATTTACCGGGCCAGGGGATCCCGCTGAACCTGTCTCAAACTTCTGAGCGAGTGTATATACCTCGAACATCTCAATGGGATGAAACTTTATCCGTGACATCGCAAAGGACTGAAAATATTCTCCCAAACTCCGAGAGAATTTATATGCCCTCAACTTCTCAGAGAAATGATAACACGACTCCAACATCTCAAAGGATAGACAATGTTATGGGTACCGGTTCTGAGAGGTTATACGTGCCTACATCTCACAGAAATGACATTGTGGGTCCAATGTCTCGAAGGACAGAAACGACTACTTGTGAGAGGGTATATATGCCTACGATGTCCCATGGAAATGAAAATGTGGGTTCGACATCTCAAAACACTATAATGCACCCAAACTCTGAGAGGGTATATTTGTCAACATCTCACAGTAATGATGGTATGGGTCTTATGTCTTTGAGGATGGACAATACTATGCACCCAACTTCCGAGAGAATTTACATGGTTCAATCTCAAAGGACAGGTGGTATGCCTCCGACTTCTGAGATGATGTATATGCCTTTGGGAATTCAGGGGAATGATGTCATGCCTTCAACATCTGAGAGGTTATATATGTCTGCAAATCCTCCGAGAATGTATACGCAACCCCCCAAATTATCAGTGGAGGAATATCCTAGCCAAGGAGTTTCATCGAGTTTGCCAACATCTCGGAGGTTATAGGATTCAACTCTAGATATTTATTTTTCTTGTTTCTATAAAAACTTTTGTTTTTGAACTTGCAATGCAAAAAGGTGGTTTCTTTTAATTTAACAATAAGTACATTTCTATCTTCTTTCTATCATATTGCCTCTATTAGCGTACATTTGGAAACAGAACATTTTTCTTTTCAAATTTTTCGTCTGTGTATTGATATTTTTCGACGTAGAGTGTGGAACTAAAGAGAGAGAGAGAGAGAGAGAGAGAGAGAGAGAGAGAGAGAGGTTGAAGCAATGAGAAAACAAGGTAGGATAGAACTTTGTCAAAGGACTAGAGGAGGTGTGGTCTCTTCAGCTCATGTAAAACGCTGAAGAAAGTTCGGTATCATCTCACAGTTCGAAGTAAATTTCCGTCTTCAGCTTAAAGCCGAAGAAAATAGTGCTTTACTTATCAATTGAAAGTAAAATTAAACTCATCTGTAAGAAGTAGAAGACATAAGATAGTTCGGTATTATCTGTATTGTTACGAGTCTAATATCTTCATTGTTATGAGTCTATCGACCTCATGGCCAAATGTGAGCCAATCCTTTTGTTTCCATGTTCGTGAGCTAAACATATCTGG
Source organism: Hydrangea macrophylla (assembly GCA_033977485.1). NCBI lineage: Eukaryota > Viridiplantae > Streptophyta > Magnoliopsida > Cornales > Hydrangeaceae > Hydrangea > Hydrangea macrophylla. The sequence goes on along the minus strand of CM066984.1, from coordinate 75,196,593 downwards.
TACTCTGACCACCCTACAGGAAACCACATTGTTGAAGAATATCAATTCTTCAACTGCTATGATTGGGTCTCTCTCTCCATCGTTCGTTTGAATTGCTATCGTGTTTTATGAAATGAACCTCCAACATCTCAACAGCAAAGACATCTTCAGCTCCCAATTTTCTTGGGGAAATAGCATTGCTATGTTTTTGCTGCTTTTGAAGGAGAAATACAAGACGGTTCCTTGATTTAGCACAGAATATCTTTTCCAGTTGAAGTTTTCATTTCATTCCGTACTTGTGAGGAACAAAAAGTCTGAAAAGAGTGGGAAAGTAATACTGGGAATTGGTTCAATTTGAAGTTGAAGTTGATTTTTTTTTTGGGTCCAATTTCACCCAGTTCTATTTCAAGCTGTGAAAGCTATGTGAACAATTCTTTTAATATTGGTGGGATAGGATCTCCATATTAGTAATCAATTTGGTTGTAAGCAACTTTCATTAGATATTTCCAGTAAAGGAAGATTTAACTGTTTTTTCTTGGGTACTTTTTCGACTGTTTTGAAATGCTATGTGGCGCTAGCATTTTAAAATAGGACATACAGGGTTATGATTACTTATTCGCTAGATGTTTTTTCAGCTGGAGAACGAGAAGTGAATAATTGCTTAAAGGTGTCAAGTTTATGTGGTTGTGTTCAAAAGATGTTTTGGCTGTGGAAGGTTGGTGGACATGGTTTATGTGGGTTTGAACTTCTGCATTTGCCCAAAAGCAATCTTTGGATTAAATGGTGGAATGTGGATAAGAATGATAGTGTATGTCTCCAATGGGAGGATATTAAAGGACAACAATTCATTATTTTTTGTTAGGTACTTGTCTAAGATGATATTGGTCCACCTACATGTTATTTATGTGTCATTTAATGTAAATACACTTGTACCCATTGACCCATTATATTTCAAAACTGTAGGGAACGCACTAAGGAAAAGGTTCCCATTCAAAATTTGGAAGAAAAATGCTTTTAATTCATCATATGTTTCTTATTTTAAGTCAAACGAGTGAGAGTTAAGTTTTGCTTCCCATGATTTAAACTTTTCTAAATTTTCTTTCTTTCTTTCTTTCTGTACATTTTCCCCCCTCTCACCAGAAGAGAAGAGAAAATTACAAAAGTCTTCTTTAATTGTTTCTTCCATTCCTTTTGTATTTTCTTTTACAAGTAATGCTATAGGTATACTTAAATGTGACAAATAAATAATACACCCGTTGATGTGGATTTTCAAAATTATTCATCAATTACCAAACAAAGATTGAATTAATTTCAAATTACCATAACATCAGTAGGTGGATAGTTTAGGTGCACAAAACCGGTGTACTTAGCATTTTTCTTCCTTTACTTAAACTATGATAACTAAAAATTCCTTGAAAATACTTGAAAAGGAAAAGAGAAAAACAATTAAAAAAAGACTTTCTCCCCCACATAACTAAATTTTATTTTTTTATTTTTCATGTTAGCCAAAGAAAGAATAGAAATGTACGCGAAAATCCCTGTCTGCCAATGTTTTTTGCTTAATACCCATCGTATATAAGAATCTATTAATAGACCCTAATGGTATTGAACTTGTATGCTAATAGCCCATAACTCCCAATTAATAGTGTTGAGGTGATGAATTTACCCCTACATATACGAAATGATAGTTTTCAGTTTAAATTTGAAATCAATTTTGAATTGATTTTGATGACTTTCCACATATTTTGCCTATCGTGGATATGAAGTAATCCCACTCTTATAATAGCACATTTATTGTGATGAATGTAATGTGCCATAATTTTAGGAATAATTGTTAAACAAATAATGTGCCATAATTGTAATGTATATCATTGTATCAAGAAAAGACACACACAATTCGTTAAATAACCATAGTAAGCGACCAGTCTCAACAGATTTGGTGATTTAGAGATTATAGATTTACAGCAGCGATTGAAGTGATATCTTCACAAGTTTCTGCAATGCAACAAGTTTGAATCACTTTTACATGTAATGAAGCGAAGGCCTAAAGCCTTCGTAATGCTGATTTAGGGTTGGTAACCTGTTTTTCGAGTTTTGTTGCACAAACACATTTGGTGAGATTGCGACCTAAAAAAATGTGCTGCAATTTTTATCACAATCGATGTGAAATCGCAATATAACAGCATATGTAGGTGTTAAAATAAGCACCACCACATTTTTCAACCCAAAAAATGTGCTATGATTTTTTTTTATCACAATCGATGTAAATCGCAGTATAGTAGTATATGTAGTTGTTAAAATCAACACCACCACATTTTTTTTGGAACACATTTTCTCTAGAAGTAAATGTGGTGTGATTTTTATCACAGTCGATGTAAAATCGCAGTATACGTAGGTGTAAAAATCATCACTACCACATTGTTTGTGTGTATACATCGTCACTCACAAAAATGTTGTTAATTGTCCGAACTGAGTTTTTGTGTGATTTGACACCCTCACCATGTTAAGGTGCATATTTTATCACAAACCACAAAGAAATGTCGCGTGGTTATTGCACCTACCGTAAAAATGTGTTTATGTGTTAAAATAATCACTCACACGATTGGTGTGAATTTTTAGAACCAAGATTGATGTTTTTGTGTTTTTTTTTGGTGCTGCATAATTTATCACCTGAGATGGTTCGTGCATCTAACATTGTACTTATGATTCTGTGTCGTGCAGTATACGTTGCAAATGATGGATTGCACTGGGATTATTATGTTCAAACATACTGGGGAAACTGTTGTTTGCAGGGTAGCAGAGAATAACAGTTTCAAAAATCTGAAGGATTTTATTTTGGGGAGGTGGACTAGCATAATGCCGGGTTCTTTGGCGATATCATATAAGATTATTGGTCACCAAAAGTGCATGGTGAGTAGTGAGACGGACTATGCTAATATGATTGAATTAATCAATCTGCAGAGGATGAATCAGGTCGATTTATGTGTGGTTGACATGGGGATGGAAATGGATAGTTGCAGTGATGAAGGTGATTCGACTCCTATTCATGTGTAGGATATGATGTTGGTTGAATATTCTGATATGGAACCCAATTTCATTGGTACACGACAAAGAGTACTGCAAAGCTCATCATGGGCTGGAGAGATCCGTGACGTGGGTCAAAAGTTTGCAAGTGGTGCGGAAGAGTTTCGAAGAGCCCTATGCAAGTACGATATTCAGTCTGGTTTCAACTTCAAATATTTAAAAAAAAATGAATCGAAACGTGTCACAGCGGAGTGCAGTCTGCAGAAAGAGAAAGGATGCAAATGGTGTATTCATGCATCCATGTTGATTCTGAACAGATTCTTTACATTAGATCTTTTGAGAAGATGCACACTTGTGGTTCAGTTAAACGCTCGTCGAAGCATCGGCGTGTCAACTTACAGCTTCTTGGTGATTTGATGGAGGAAACGATTCACTGGCAATCACTTTATAGTCCAATTGATGTCATTGGGAAAGTAAAAAGAAGTTATGGACTTGACATTAAATATCACCATGCGTGGCTAGGTGTTGAGAATGCAAGGAGGGGAGTCGATGGGGATGCAGTAAACTCATTCAACAAACTAAGATGTATAAGATGTTGACCACACATCAAAAAGGTTCAGATGTTTTGAATCATTTGCTGCTTGCATACAAGTTTTCCAATTCCTTACGCCTTTGATATTTCTAGATGGGACATTTCTAAAAGGAAGGCATAGGGTGGTTGTCCTAAGTGCTTGGTGTAAAACTGGAAACCAAGGTGAGTTGTTTTCATAGTATGAAATTTATACGCTCTTTCAACCGTTTCACGCAAACTTTAGAAAGGTAAATAAATTTTTATCAAGTCCAATCATAAATATCGACCCGCAGTGTAAAATTTCACACTAGATTTGTGGAATTCAACATCCATGTTAAATTATCTACGTGTATGTTATTTTGGCTCTCTGCACAGTTTTTGGTGTTAAATTTGTTACTGTTTGATGCTGATATTTTTTTGGGACTACCTTTTTTTTTAATTTGCTGCAGAAGTATACCATCTTGCTTTTGTCGTCGTTGGTGCAGAGGACAAAGACAATTGGTCATGGTTCTTGGCTGAACTTCGTCAATATTGGAGTTTGTCCGTATGATAATATTCATTTTTGACAGGCACGTTTGTATTATAGAAGGTATCAAAAGTATGTTTCTTGATTGTTTTCATAGTTTTGCATCTTCCATATAAAGTATAACCTAATAGACAAGCTAAAGGGAGTTCATCCAAGTTTTTGAAGTAGGCTTGTGTCACGACCCATCCCGCCACGGGCTGAAATAGGACACGTGGCATGCCACTAAGGCTCATCCAAAACAATAAAAGAATATAGTTGCGAAAAAGAAACTTAAAAACCACATTGAGTGTTCAAAACTTTTGGAAACAATACCCTCTGAGTTATAAAATCTGTATAAATTTGAAAACTTAATTAGATTTTGAAACGAATGAATTTATGTTAAAAGGGGTCCCAAAGGTACCCTAAGGATCAATCAAAGTATTTAAATAATTTTTGGAAGGGGTAGAAAAGGAAATCATGCAAGGGAATTTTTGACCGGTCGAACTGCCCCGTTCGACCAGTCGAAAGACCCCCTGGCAGAATCCTCCCTTCCTTGGCAGAATTTTGCCTAAGGATCAATCAATGTCACTTCAAAACCTCCAAACATGATTCCAATCCTTACAACTATAATGAGACTATAAGAGCATTCATTAATCATTACTAAACCTTGAAAAGAAACGATAAAGACACAAGCTGGGGCTTGTTTGGCTCAATTCACAAAAGTATTGTTAACATTCATTCAAAACATGAATTTGACAAGTAAAACTTTAAAACATTAATCCATGAGTTCGAATTCATTCAAAACTAACTATAAGAAGTTTGGTCACATATTACAACATTCCTAAATCCATTCCGAAGTTCTAAGTTGAGTACATAATCTGAACTACCCAAAATTACATCATTTGGAATGGAAACAAAAATATATACAAGGATGATTCCTATCGTCCTACGGCCTTACTCCTCATGTTTCTTTTTTCCTTTCTTCTTGTCACCTGCAATGGAGTAAATCTCCACTGCTCAGCTATATGCTGAGAGCATAATTTCTAACATATGCATATATGGAAAATCGTGCTTCAACATCATTAATCACATCAAAATAGCCTCTAGGGAGAAAATACGCATTCATCCGGTAATGGCAAGTCCAAGCCTTAAACCGCGATGTCAACGGCTAGTCCAAGCCTACAACCTTACATCCCCAAGTGCCCTGGCAAGTACAAGCCTTAAACTATGCACAGTAGTCGTCACTGCTAAATTCTCAAACATCGATTATGAAATTGTATAAATCTCTCCTTTGACCCATGTAGTCATCTAGCATGCTCCCGTAACAATTTGACATTGTTTTCACAATTCTAATGTGCATAATTAGCGGGCCTAAAATTAACATATGAATTTTCCACGGATCACAATTTCGCAATCGATAGTTAAAACATGGAAATTCCTATATAACATAGGGTAGAATTTCGTACCTCGAGCTATCGTCCTATTACTTTGAGGGAAGTACTAGGGTTGCCAAAACTACGCCGAATCTCTGATTATAAGAAAAACCTACAAGTTTACACGTGTTTTTCCTAAATTTCTAGAGTTAGGATTTTACAAAAACTAAGCCAAACAAGGCCTAACAACTATCAAAACGTATATATTACCTCGGGGAGTCCGAATATGAAGTTTGGAGAAAAACTAACGAATGAACAAATGGACATCGATTTGTGTCGAGAAGCTCTAAGCCCCAAAATCCCCCTCATGATTTTAATTTAGGAAAATGTTGCAAATGAAAATATCTTGAATTCACTATATATAGGCACACTCTTGGAAATTACGTTTACTCCCCACGAGTTTCCAAAATTTATAATTATTCCCCGAAACGTCTTATACGTCTAATTTATTGCTTCACGAGTGAAAATTATAAATTATAAAAGTTTTCATCTATGTTCCGTTTGTCGCCGTAAATACGTTCCGAAAACTAATTTCGTGGAATTTCTAGATAACCTACCTTTTATGCAATGCATCCTATTGGTTATCACTAAATCAATCAAAATGATTTTAATCAAGATCGAAACTACCAAAAATTACACTACACAGGTAATTTCACTATTCACATTTATCTAATAAAGTCAAATAACATTTAAGCCATATAAATGTCATTTACTCATGTCAATGTCTCATGTTTCTCTAAGCACTGTCTCCTCAATTGACACCTCACCATTGACCCATGTCAACTCCACTCAAAATTGTTAATCAACATTAATAATTCAAGAAAACAGTTATGCATTTGAAACAATTATTTACCCGGGACGGGTGTGACAACTCCCCCTTTCAAAAAGTTTGTCCCCAAACATATACCTCATATGACGAAAAGATACAGATACTCATTCCTCATCTCTTCCTCATTCTCCTACGTAACCTCCTCGACCGTATAACTATGCCACAATGCTTTAACCATAGGAATTGTCTTCGTTCTTAGTACTTGTTCCTTTCGATCTAAAATCTCTACCGGATGCTCTACATATGTCAAGTCTTCTTGGATCTATAATAGCTCTGATGCAATAATCTTACTCATCTCTGTCGTACCCCATCTCAACATGGACACACAGAATACATTGTGCACATGCTCCAGCTCGAATGATAAGGCTATTCGGTAGGCCATCGGTCCTACTTTTTCTGGGATCTCAAAGGGTCCTACGAATCTTGGATGAAGTTTTCCCCATTTTCCAAATCGTACAATGCCTTTCGAAGGCGATACTTATAAATACACAAAGTCTCCTTCCTTGAATGTCATCGGTCGTTGTTTAGAGTCGGCGTAGCTCTTATAATGACCCAGAGCTACCTTAAGTCGCTCTTGGATTAATTTCACCTTCTCAGTAGTTAACTATACTATCTCGAGTCCTATCAATCTTCTTTTCCTGACTTCGGTCCAATAAACCAGTGAACGACACTTATGCCCATACAAAGCTTTATAAGGTGCCATACCAATACTTGACTGAAACCCATTGTTGTAAACAAATTCAATTAACGGCAAGTGCTTCTCTCAATCTCTCCCAAATTCTAGAACACACAATCGAAGCATATCTTCTAACGTCTGAATCATTCGTTCGGACTATCTGTCGGTCTAAGGATGAAAAATAGTACTGAAAATCAACTTTATACCCATAGTCTTTTGCAAACTTTTCCAAAACCTTGATGAAAAAATATTATCATGATTCGATACAATCATTGTTGGAACCCCGTGTAGTCTTACAATCTCGTTCACATACAACTCCACTAGTCTAGATGGTTTAGTCGTCTTGATCGGTAGGAAATGAGCTGATTTCATCAATCTGTCAACTATAACCCAAATCTTGTCATTCTTTTTAGGTGATCGTGGAAACCCGAAAACAAAATCCATCGTGATTTCATCCCATTTCCACTATGACACAAGTAATGGCTATTAGTCCCGGGGTACTTGTCTCTCTACTTTGACTTGCTGACATGCGAAATACTCTAAACAAATTAGCAACTTCCCACTTCATGTCTGTCCACCAAAAGTTCTCTCGCATGTTTCGATACATCTTGTTACTTCCCAAATGAACTGAACATTTAGTACTATGAGCCTCCTCTAGAATCCTTTCTTTCAAGTCTTTTACATTCACTATACATAATCAATTTCCAAGCATCAATATCTCTTGTTCCAAAGTAAAGTTAGGTCGCTTTCCCAAAGGTATTTAGTCCCTCATTTTGCACAAATAATAATCATTGAATTGTTCTACCTTAATCCCGTCGATAATGTCTGGGTGAGCTATGATTGCCATCATCAAACAGCCATTGGTTTCTGGAATTACATCTAACTCTGCAGCCATTGGTTTCTGGAATTACATCTAACTCCAGACGTTCCATCTCTCTGACCAATTCTTTTTGTTGGGTTGGCTCGTTGGCTAAATTCCTTGCCGTCTTCCAGCTTAATGCGTCAGCTACTACATTAGCCTTTCCCGAATGATACTTAATCGAAGGATCGTAATGCTTCATCAACTTTAGCCATCTCCTCTATATTATATTCAAACCTCGTTGCGTGATAATGTATTTCAAGCTCTTGTGATCCGTGCAGATCTCACACTTCTCCCCATACAAGTATTGCCTCCAAATCTTCAAGGCATAGATCATCGCGACCAATTCTAGGTCGTGAGTTGGATAATTAACCTCGTGTGTCTTCAACTGTCTAGACGTGTAGGCAATCACCTTGCCACTTTGCATAAGTACACACCCTAAACCCTAATGCGAAGCATCACTATAAATTATAAATCCTTCAGTTCAGCATGGTATCGTCAAGATGGGTGCTCTTGTCAATCGCGACTTCAACTCTTGAAAACTGTCTTCACATTCTGAACTCCATTCAAATGTAATACCCTTCCTCATCAACTTTGTCATAGGCAATGAAATCTTGGAGAAATTCTCAATGAATCGGCGGTAGTACCTAACTAGCCCCAAGAAACTTCGAATTTCTAACACTGATGTTGATCTTTGCTAATTAGATACCGCTTCCACCTTGTGAGAATCAACTGAAATACCGTTCTTGTCAATCACATGACCAAGAAAAGCAATACTAGGTAGCCAGAATTAACATTTCTTAAAATTTTTTGAATAGTTGCTTCTCTCTCAGTCTTTGGAGTATTAACCTCAAGTGTTTCTCATGTTCTATCTTACTTGGCGAATAGATAAGAATGTCATCAATGAATACGATCACAAAGTCATCTAAGTAGTCCTTGAAGACTCGGTTCATAAGGTCCATGAACACGACTGGTGCATTAGTAACTCCAAATGGCATGACTAAGAACTCATAGTGTCCGTAGCTCATTCTAAAAGTTGTCTTCTCAACATCTTCAACCATTACTTTCAACTGATGATAACCCGATCTCAAGTCTATCTTGGAAAATACCTGTGTTCCACGAAGTTGATCCAATAGATCATCGATTCTCGGTAATGGATACTTGTTCTTGATTGTCAACTTGTTTAATTCCTGGTCGTCAACACACATACGTATTGAACCATCTTTCTTCTTCACAAATAATACTAGAGCTCCCCACGGTGATATACTAGGTCTAATAAAACCCTTATTAATTAGTTCTTGTAGTTGAGCTTTCAATTCTTTCAAATCCAAGGGTACCATTCGATACGGTGCTTTTGATACGGGTCTTGAGTCCGGCATCAATGTTAAACTCAATCTCTCTCCTAATAAGAACATCTGGTAAATCATCTAGGAATACATCTAGATACTCTCGTACTATTGGAATGTCATCTACCTTTAATTTAGTCGCCGAAATATCAATTACTAAACAAAGAAATCCCTGACATCCCTTTCTCAACAACTTACCCGCTCTAATAGTCGAAATCAAATAAGGTGGCAGTGTAACCCCACTCCCTTGAAAACAAAAGTCCCCGTGCCGGTGATCGAAAATTAACTTCTTCCATTCACAATCTATCGTGGCTTAGTTAATAGATAATCAATCCATTCCTAATATTACATCAAAGTGGTTCACCACAATCGGTATAAGGTCTACGGTCATCAACTTCTTGCCTAATTTTATCTCACAAATCTTATATATCATAGACGTTACTACCGGCTTACTAAGAGGTACAGAAATGGATAATTCATACCCTAAAGGTGCCAATCTAACATTCAAATGTTCAACAAAATGATGTGACGTAAATGAATGCGTAGATTCCGAATCAATGAGTATATAAGCACCAAACCTAATACCACTGTATCTGTAGCGACCACATCTCCGGGATTCATCTGTAATGATCTCCCTTCACACTGCTCTATCCCCTGTCACCTGTCATTGGATTGTTTAGGCTTCGAACCACTTAAAGCCATAGAACACACTCCTCGTTGAGGACTTCTCCTCAGGAAATTGTTGGATTGGTGTCCAACCATTCCACAATCATTACATTTGCCTCGCAAGTCGGGTATAAAATTTTTACCACTCATCCCTTGAGTCCTATACTGCGGGTTAGTCATGAAACATCGACCCATGTGTGGTTGATTATAGAGTGTACATATTGGTATATTGTTCATCGGTCTCCGTTGTCCACTGAAATTTGAACTAGAACTAAAATCTCTTGCGAAAGGCCTCTTAAAAGATCCACCCAGGTTTTGATTACCACCCTTACTCCCTCGCTTTCCTTGTTGATTCTGTCTCAACCTTTCTATTCCACTTTCAGCCAAAAGGGTCGTTTGTTGCATCGCTCCAATGGTTGAGTGTTCATAGGTTTCCACTCTTAAGTGGATGTTCTCCTTTAAACCTTCCTCGAACTTCCTTGCTCTATCCTCCTCCATCGACACGGAACCCTTTTCGAATATTAATAGTTATAATTTGAAGTGTACTCGGTCACAGTCATGTCTCCTTGTCGAAGATTATTGAACTCTCTTTTTCGCATTGTGAGCGGTTCGCAGAAAGAATTGGAGATTGAACTCCGCCTTAAACCCTTCCCAAATTATCGGTGCCCCTTGATCCAACACATTAACCCACCAATTTTGAGCTTCACCCCTGAGTACATCAGTGGCGTTCTTAATTTTCAATGCATCGGACATTGGAATAGACCTGAAAATCCTCTCCATATCCATAATCCAGCGTTCTACTAACGTTGTGTCAAAAGTCCCATAAAACTCCGTCGGCTTCTTCCTCGTGAATTGTTCTAACACTAATCTCCCACCCCTGTTCTCAGGTGTAGGCATAATGGCTATCGGTGGTGCCTCAAAAGGAGGTGTTGGAGGTAATCACTCTGCTATACTCTGAACGAAGTTTTCAATATTTTCCATCATCTCTGCTAAATGGTCTATACGAGCATGCAGTGATTGTACTTGATCATCACTCATGATTCTCAACCTGTCATTCACAATGCATAAATACTATGCATGTATACCAATAATTGCAATCATGTATGTATGACAACATATCATATGCATCGAACATTTCTACTATGTATGAATGCATTCTAGAATATGTGTCAAATCATTCAACACTCCATTCATCGTCAAACTTTCCTAAACTTTTGTTAGCTATAGCTGCGATACCAATAAATATCACGACTCATCCCGCTACGAGCGAAAATAGGACATATGGCATGCCACCAAGGCTCATACAAAATAATAAAAGATTATAGCAGCGGAAAAGAAACTTAAAAGCCACATTGAGTATTCAAAACTTTTGGAAACAATACTCTCTGAGTTATAAAATCCGTATAAATTTGAAAACGTAATTAAATTTCAAAACGAATGAATTTATGTTAAAATGGGTCCCAAAGGTACCCGAAGGACCAATCAAAATATTTAAATAATTTTTGAAAAGGGTAGAAAAGAAAACCATGCAAGGGAATTTTTGACCGGTCGAACGACCGGTCGAAAGACCCCTGGCAGAATTTTGCTAAGGATCAATCAACCTCACTTCAAAACTTTCAAACATGATTCCAATCCTTACAACTATAATGTGACTGTAAGAACATTCATTAATCATTACTAAACCTTGAAAATAAACAATAAAGACACAAGCTAGGGCTTGTTTGGCTCGATTCACAAAAGTATTAACATTCATTCAAAACATGAATTTGACAAGTAAAACTTCCAAATCATGAATCCATGAGTTCTGATTCATTCAAAACTAACTATAAGAAGTTTGGTCACATATTACAACATTCCTAAATCCATTCCGAAGTTCTAAGTTGAGTACATAATCCGAACTACCCAAAATTACATCATTTGGAATGGAAACAAAAATATATACAAGGATGATTCTTGTCATCCCACTACCTTACTCCTCACGCTTATTCTTGCCTTTCATCTTATCACCTATAATGGAGTAAATCTCCACTACTTAGCTATATGCTAAGTGCACAATTTCTACCATATGCATATATGGCAAATCAACATCATTAATCACATCAAAATAGCCTTTAGGGAGAAAATACGCATTCATCCGGTAGCGCAAGTCCAAGCCTTAAACCATGATGCCAACGACTAGTCCAAGCCTACAACAATTGCATCCCCAAGTGCCCTGGCAAGTCCAAGCCTTAAACCAAGCATAATAGCCATCGCTACTAAATTCTCAAACATCGAGAAGCTTACCCCGGATGAAATTGTATAAATCTACCTTTTGACCCACATAGTCATCTAGCATGCTAACATAACAATTTGACATGCTTTTCACAATTATTTGCGTGCATAATTAACGGACCTAAAACAAACACATGAATTTTGTCTGGATCACAATTTTGCCATCGATAGTTAAAACATGGAAATTCATATATAACATAGGGTAGAAATTCATACCTCGAGCTATCGTCTTATAATTTTGAGATACTAGGATGCCAAAACTATACCAAATCTCTGATTATACGCAAAACCTACAAGTTTACACGTATTTCCCCCAAATTTCTAGAAATAGGATTTTATAAAAACTAAGCCAAACAAGGCCTAACAACTATTAAAACGTAGTTATTACCTCGAGGAGTCCGAATATGAACTTTGGAGAAAACTGACAAACGAACGGAAGTCGATTTGTGTCGGGAAGCTCTAAGCCCCAAAATCCCCCTCTTGATTTCAATTTAGGAAAAAGTTGCAAATGAAAATATCTTGAGTTCACTATATATAGGCAATACTCTCAGAAATTATGTTTTCCCCCCCACGAGTTTCCAAAACTTCTAATTATTCCCTGAAACATCTTACACGTCTAATTTATTGCTTCACGAGTGAAAATTATAAATTATAAAAGGTTTCATCTAAATTCCGTTTCTCACCGTAAATACATTCCGAAAACTATTTTTGGAGAATTTCTAGATAACCTACCTTTTATGCATCCCATCCTATTGGTTATCACTAAATCAATCAAAATGATCTTAATAAATATCAAAACTACCAGAAATTATGCTACACATGTAATTTCATTATTCATATTTATCAAATAAAGTCAAATATCATTTAAGTCATATAAATATCATTTACTCATGTCAATGTCTCATGTTCTCTAATCACCGTGTCTTCAATTGACACCTCACCGTTGACCTACATCAACTCCATTTAAAATTATTAATCAACATTGATAATTCAAGAAAAATAGTTATTCATTTGAAACGATTATTTCACTGGGATGGGTGTGACAGCTTGTGTATAAGTTCAATCAATGTGCATATATAGCAGATTATAAGCAATGTTATGCAAGGCTATATGAGTTATTTAAAGAGGGGGAATAGGGGGAATAAGGTGAAGGTTTTTGTGGATGATATACCACTCTAGCATTGGTGCAATGCTTTTTTTATGGGGCAAAGGTATGGGGAGATGTCTTCTAGTGTGTCTGAATCCTGGAACAGGATGATTGATGAGGCTAAATACATGCCGATAACTAGTACGGTAAGCAATGGAAGGTTTTGCTAACAAGAGGACCCAATGCAAGAACTAGAATGGTGTTCTTTGCCCTGTGATGCATGATTGTTTGCAAGAGGCATTGGATAAAGGTATGATGTGGAGTATTAGTTCAACGCATGAGAATTTATATGAGGTACACAGCGATCTATCAGTGTATGTTGACACAAATCTAAGGCAGTATTCATGTGGCATTTGGCAGCACCAAGGTTTTCCATGTCCTCATGTAGTGGTTGTGCTTCACAGTTGTAGTCATCTAACTGGGAAGGACCTAATGGAGTTTATTGATCCATTTTACTATATAAGTTTCTATAGAAAAGCTGTTGGTATGGCTATTCATCCCGTCACCACTTTTGGAAAGGTTTGACAATGGCGTTGCTAAGCGAGAAATATTGCCACCAATAACAAGGAAACTTCTTGGAAGGCTAAAAAATAAGAGAATTTCGTCGAAGGGGGAGAAAGTCAGAATGCTTAGGTGTAGCAGATGTGGAAAGAAGGCACGCCACAATAGAAATTATGCAGAGAGATCATAAGGGATTAGTTAGATGTTAAAAATAAATATTTGTGTTTGTTTATTCAATAAGTTCTTTTGCATTATTGACTGTGATGGATACATGCAACATGAAATTGAATTTGTTCACTGGTTTGAATTTGTTCACTGTGATGGATAAGTGTAAGATCAATTTGTTGGTCATTTTGTTTCTTGGGTTTTCTAAATTTCCTCTTTATATTTTTATAGTTTGCTTGTTGAACCCCGGTATAAGATTTTACACCAATTGCATTTGTTTCGACGAACTGTGATACTTCTCACACATGTTTGGAGATACAGTTTGCAGAATAAAAAATATCCACATCCAAAAAAAAAATGCAATCAACATTTTATTTTACACGATACCAAACATCATTCATAGTGGAAAATGTAGTTAAAGAGTCTATCAATGGATATGTGCATAATTATACACCGAATGTAATGGTACATTGACAAAAATAACGATATAATTGAACTGCTAAGTAGCAAACATAAATGTATGAACAAGTCTCTAGATGTAGTTACCAAAAGTGATATAATCATGCATATTAAAAAACATATGAATATATTACCATTGTTGAACCCCCCAGTATAAAATTTTACACCTATTTGCATTATTTCGAAGACCCGACATAATGCTCAGACCTTACTGGATATACAGTTTACAGAAGGATAGAAATTTCCACATCCAAAAAAATGCAATCAACATTATATACTGCACAATACCAAGCATAATTTATAGCAAAAAAATGTAGTTAAAGAGTCTGCCAGCTAAACATGCGTATAATTATACACTGGATGGATTGTATATTGATAAAATAACTATTTATTTGAACGGAAAACCAGCAAACGTAACTATATGAATAAGTATGGACATGTAGTTATCAAAATCCATATAAACATGGGACATCCATATTCAAAAACATATTAACACTATTGTTTAATGCTGCGAAACAGTATTAGTCAGATTTTCAGTGAACAATATGCTAAATGGGACCGTGTGCCTGCCGTATTACTTTGTACGCATCAAGTGAGAATGACCTGCCCTCTGTGTTCATCAGCTCGCTGATTAAGTCTTCACGGGCTTGGGAGGGATCGTAGAATGGTGTAATGGGCAGTTGGTTAAAGATTTGTGTCATCAGCTGACACACGATAATACCATAGTCAACTATCCCAGCATTTTATTGAGGTGAGTCCAGAATATACTCAATTGACACAATCAAATAGCCCATGGTTGCTTCTAATCTACGGTCAAGCTTAGATCTTCCATGGTAAGCTTCTATTTAATGCGTCTGAAAAACAAACCAAAGGTGATAGTTTCTATATGTGTGAGCCCCACCGACTAGAGAAAAATTTACATTTGTATAAACTAGAATTACCAGTAAATGTAAGTCATTGCAATACTAGTCCTGATTTGATGAAGTCCTAAAAAATAATGAATTGTAAAATTTACAAACACGGTTAATTGAGTCAAACACAGCAAGCGTCCAATGATTTTTTGATTGCTTGTATCCTTGGGAGAACAATGGGTATATATGATACCTAAATGTTGATATTGGATCCCCAAGATTGTCGTCAACAAATTTTTTCAAATATGTACGTTGTCTGGCCCTTATCCAATCCTATTCACACAAGGAAGGGAATATCATAAATGTTTTGTTATTTGAAGTAGGATATATTCCATGAATAGTAGAACAATGTTTTGGTGAATCCCTTGGGGTTGCAACACACCAAGCTATGATTGTGGAATATGAATGACATAGTCAATATGCGATTCGTGTCTGATGCGAGGATCCCGGCTCTTTGTTTTGACATTAAAATCTCTGTGTAGCAGTCAATCACCTGAAACAAGTTAAATGCCAATGTTAACGAGTGGTGATAATTTTTTTACACACGAGTGTATTGAATATAATATGTTCGTAGTGTGTTACATAGGACTTACATTGCTAGTTAGTTAGTTCCCCATTAGAATATTGTAAATGTTAGCCATACTAACATAATCCTCCCCCTTTTATCTTCTGTACACAGGTGTTCTATTTTTAAACAAGATGAGCTATTAGATATGTTTAAATTACCTATGAATGAATTATAGCTGCAATACCCTATATTTTTTGGAGTGTACATTAATGAATGAGACTTTATATTAATTCCTGTATACTTGTATGAACTTTACTTTCCCTTTGGATAACTTTGTACCGCATTCGATTGCCTTTTTGTCCCAGTCGATTGCTACTTTTTGATATCCAATCGATTGCCATATTTCTCAATTGATTGCTATACTGCCGACTTAAATTCATTACATGACACTATCTCAATCGATTGACTTGAAATATATGATGCCAATCGATTACCATCACTACCAATCGATTGCCACCCACAGAGATAAGTTTTCAACTTTGCTTTATGTTTTAACGTGTGGCACTCTTTCCTTGCTATATATATGAGCCCAATTCGTCCATTTAGATTTTCTTTGGCAGCATGAGAGATATAGAGATTGTATGCATATATATACACACACCCATACACATACATATATATATACACAACCATACACATACACACACACACACACACACTACTGAACAGAGAAGATAAGAAGAAGAAGAAGAAGAGAAAGAGAAAAGAGAATGAGATCAAGGAGAATAAAGAGAAGGAGGAGAGAGAAAGCTTCAAGCTCCACAAGCCAAACACACACCAAACACACCCTTGAGTGAGTTCTAACTCACTTGGTACCTTTAGTATGATTATTTATGAGTTTACATAAAGATTAGACATAACAAACACATCCCTAAGATGTTTACATATGCGTTTTTATAAACTTGTTGGAGAAGACGAAGTCCCAATCGATTGGACTTTTCCCAATCTATTGCCATCAATTAGGACCCAATCGATTGGATAGTGTCCCAATCGATTGCCATTATTTCTAACCTAATCGATTGCCAAAGTTTGCAATTGATTGGTATTGTTTTGGATCCAATCGATTGCCATTTTTCCTTAATCGATTGTTATAGTTTTTATCCCAATCGATTAGACCCTTGTCCCAATCAATTGACAATTACAGAACATGCATTGTTTTTATTTATTTATTATATATGTGGTCCGATTGTTCGATTCTTGATTCGGACTTTTAGTATGCGACTATTGGGATAATCAGGGATAATGTAATACTAAAGATAAGTGCTAGTGTGAATAATGGATTAAGGTCATAACATTGGTTATTATGTTGTTCATATTTGAGTTCGATATTTGTTTCATTCTAATCAAAGTAGCCAGACCACAATAGGAGAGTCTTGTATCAATGTTAGTATAGAACATAAGTAGGTTTGATAAGTTCTAGGAATGGTACGTGGGCAGGACCAAGTAGTCCTGAGATAGCCAGATAATCCATGTTATATCCTTAATGAGCAGTGGATGGGGATCACTGGTAGACATCGATGAGTCGTGGCAATAGATTTGATATGCTGTTGTTTGAAATGTTATATCCCCAATATGCGGTAAACGGTGATATGTCCTCAATGAGATGGGGGATGGACTAATGTGGAGTCCATGACATGCGGTGGATGGTTTATATCCTTAACGAGCGATGGACAGAATGATGGTATATCCATAGAGTTAAATGATTGAGTATGTTCATTCAGTCAAGAGTACGTTGGTTATCAGTCTTAGGATAACAAGGTGATAATGGGTGGTTACGACGAGATGTAATAAAGAGAAGATATTATCTAGTAGAACTTAACATAACTCGTGTCTTCATAACTTGTTTATACTTCGGAGAACTGGTACCCTATTAGTTTATTCTCACTCAGCTTTTAGTAAGTTAACGGCTGTTATTGCCTGGACAATCCCTGTATAGACCACCTTGTTCCTAATAATGCAAGTGGGAACATACGATGATGGCTACTACTTGGAGGAAGGACATGCAGAGGGTGGTCCCATCGAGGACTATGGAAGAGGATACTATTACGCTGACGATGACTTTTGTGCCAGCTGAAGAACTAGATAATTATTAGTTTTAATTCTATTGAACTCTGTTATAATTGGGTACTTGGGTATATTTTTCTTTTAGACCTATTATATTTCCTATAGCGCACTATGATGTTTTGTAATAGCTAGAACTTTTGTAATATATTCAGTTTGATATTATTACTATTCTCGTAGCTTCTAGTTGACTAGTACTGTGTGGTATGGAGAATTAGTGATTCACTCGTCATTCCCTATGGACCCAAAAATGAATTTTTTTTTTCTATTTTTGGTGCTCTGGGTTATGATAGGATTTTTGGTATCAGAGCATTTGGTTTGATACTTTCATTCACTAATGGTCCCATACCTTCTGGTCCTAGTATTTTAATATCCCTAAGATGAGATATGAGTTTAAGATAAGTTCATTCTTCTGACAATAGATAGTTTTCTTTGTAGGTTACCATCAATCCAAAGTTCCATAAGCCTGTGACTGGCGCTTATAGAGGACACATGATCTATGGGGATACCGTGGAGCCAGCTGACCCGGAGTTCTATCAGAAGTGTATATGCCAGATAGCTAGTCAGTATCTAGAGGAGGATATATGGAAGGCTCTCTATTTGACTGGGAAGACTCACCCTACAGAGATGCATATGGATACTTACCATTCAACGAGGATTGGTAGGGATATCTATTAGGAGATTACATGATTGATCTAGATTAAGCTAGAGATGGATGCTATAGAGCTACGAGCTATTCTTGGAGGACCCATTCCATCAGCACCTGCAACACCTATAGCATCACCAGTACCCGACTTACCAGTTCTGGAGCCATAGGATCAATCAGAGGACCCAGAGCATAAGCCAATATAGGACAATGAGGATCCAGTAGAGGACACCGAGCTTTCAGCATCCTGATGAGAATATAGATAGGGATGGAGAGGAGGAGCCTATGGACGATGAGGAGCTGGAGGATGACCCAGAGGAGCTAGAGTATGTTCCTAACAAGGAGCCAGAGCCAGAGCCAGAGCTAGAGGACCTAGAGGAGGAGCCAGAGGATCCAGAGCAGGCCGACATGGAGGTCATAACTGGGATGATGTTGTGATCACTGAGGGAGATGAGGTTGTAGAGGATGAGGAGCCCGATGAGGTAGCCGTACCTGAGGTACCGGTTATGCCTGAGTTACTAACAGGACCTATATTACAGATGGTAGCCATTGCTAATATGGTAGCCGATTAGGGAGCACAGATGGTTGCAGAGTCGGATGGATTCATCGTAGGAGAGGCCGAACTAGTATAGGCTATGTCCATGGCAGGAGGATTTGGCCAGATAGTCGCTAATGTTGCTGAGCCAGAATTTGGTATTAGGGATGTGGATATTGACGAGATGATAGTCGACGATTAGGATATCGGAGCAGTCATAGGAGGACATGCTGCATCGGTAGAGGATGATCCACCTATAGAGATGGACACTGCATCCGAGGATGAGTCACCACCAGCAGGATCAGATGCTGACGAATTTTGAGTCAGGATTTGGAGAAGGGTTTAGATTTTTGTTAGTTTTATCAAGACATATTGTCCACATGATTTTTGGGAGCTTGAAAGATAGCTATTTGACCATAGCTTTATATAGATGTTTATTAATAGCAGTAGCATTCTAAATAGTTGACCTTAGCACTTGTATTAGTTTATATCCCATGCAGTGCATAGTTTGACTAGTGTGTACTATGAGGTACATCTTTTGATATATCTATATATACGAGTAGTACTTTTGGTATATTGGTGGTATGATTGAGTTGATATATGCTAATTAGTAGAACTGTTAGTTCTTATTGCTTATCGCTCTATTTGATTTCGTTTCTCTGAGAAGACTTTCAGCTAATCGATAGGTCTCTTGTAGGTATACCTCATATGAGATCACTATGGTTGGACCTAGAAGGAATTCACCATGACTTAGAGCACCTATTCCAGAGGGCATAGCCCCCAGTGGTGTCTTCGAGGCATTTATGCAGAGAATGGAACACGAAGGTGACACCTATAACCATGCTACCAATCAACGACCTATCTAACCCCTTGTTGCACCATTTTTGCCAAAACAGATAGGAAATAAACTACTTGAACATTTTTGTGGATTACACCCGGAGAAGTTTGATGGGTTAATCGAGCCGTGGAAAGTTGAACAGTGAATAAGGGAGATGGAACTGATATTTGAAGCCTTGGAGTCTAATAAGCAAGATATGTGTCATCTTGCTACATTTCAGCTTACTTATGCTACCGCGGATTATTGGGAAGCTGAACAAGCCACCATAGGAGTTGAACCCACAATGAGGATGCCTTGGGGAACGTTCAAAGGAAGATTTTTGGAGAATTACTTTCTGGAGAATGAGAAGGCTCAACAGGAGAAGAACTTTCTTAGCTTGGTCCAAAGAAGTTGGACTGTACGGGAGTATACAACACAGTTTGAGTGATTGTCTTAATTCGCTCCACACATGATCGACACCCCGCAGAAGAACGTGAAAAGATTTCACCAAGCACTAAATCCCCACCTACGACACATGATGATTTGTCACCTCAATCAGAGTTTTGAGGGATTGGTTAGACTTACTGTGAGTTTGGAAAAGGATGCCTATCCAATACAGTGACTATAGTTGAATTGACCCCAACCGTCAAGGAGTTTCTAACAGAGGAATTTCCAGAACCCGCTGCCGAGGAATACCCAAGGTTGGAGACCTCAGTGTAACTTTCAAGGGAACAAGTGCACCTAGGATGGAGCCAAGAAGCCTTAGCAGAATTATCCTTGACCCCAACAATCTCACCAGTAGGGACAGCCTCAAGCATTGCTTACTACCCCGCTACTAAGCAACAGGGGATGTTTTAATTGTGACAAGCCAAGGCACATTGCCATGTTTTGTACAACCCCCAGGGTTAACCACCGGATGGATGCTAACTGCCAAAATTGCAACAAGCCGGGGCACTTGAGCAGGGATTTTCGTGCACCACATGGAGGGTATTATAGGGCACCAGTTCAAGGAATATAAGGACCCCCAGATCAGACACGGATGAATGCTATCATTTCCACGGAAGCAGGCTTTAATGCTGATGAGCAACAACATTTTGAAGGTATGCTTGTACTCTTTCTTAGTCAAGTTAAAGCATTATTCGATACTGGCACTGCACGTTCGTGTATTACTTTTAAGATTATGCGTCAGTTGGGTTTAGAACCCCAGGCACTTGAGTTAGCACTTAATGTTGTGTTACCATTGGGAGTGACTGTTAAGTTGGGTAAAGTGTGTAAAGATTGCCCATTGACCTTGAGAGATCGAAATCTTTCGGCACACTTGGTACTTCTATCAATGTCAAAGTTTGACATTATCCTAGGAATGGATTGGCTTACCAGGTATAATGCCAACTTAGATTGCCTTAGTAAGACAATTGTATTTTCGATACCTGGATGTCCGATAGATTTCAATGTTAGCCAATGAGCAACATGTTTCTCATAAATTGTTTAGCTACAATCGAGAGTACGAGCACGAAACCAACGATGGATCATATTCCTACCTTATAAGATTTTGAAGATGTATTCCAAGATATTAAAGGACTTTCTCCAAAAAAAGAGATAGACTTTTGTATGGAGCTAGTACCTGGCACATTACCGATATCTAAGACTCCATATCAAGGGACGCCAACTAAGATATTGGAACTAAAGAAGCAAGTTTAGGAACTTGAAGATTTAGGGTTTGTTCGCCTGAGTACGTCACCTTGGGGAGCATCGGTTCTATTTGTGAAGAATGAGGATGGAATACTTTGACTCTGTATAGACTTCAAAGAGTTGAACTAGGTTATGATCAAGAATAGATATCCACTTCCTCAGATAGATGATCTATTTGATCAGTTGCAAGGATCAAGGATCTTTTCAAAGATCGATTAGCGTTCAGGATATCACCAGCTATTAGTTCGACCGGAGGATGTGTCAAAGACTACTTTCAGGACGAGATATGATCATTACGAGTTTCTAGTTATGCCAATCAGATTGACGAATGCGTCAGCAATATTCATGGACTTAATGAATAGAGTATTCAGACCTTATTTAGATCAATTAATTATAGTGTTCATTGACGACATCGTAATCTACTCAAAGACAAAATTAGATCACAAAGAGCACTTACAGATTGCCTTATAGACGCTTTGAGATAGTAAGTTGTACACAAAGTTCAGTAAGTGTGAGTTTTGATTTCAAGAAGTCAAATTTTTGGGATATGTGATTTCCCAAGACAATATCTCTGTATTCTCATCTAAGATCGGTACAATCTTAAGTTGGAACAGACCGACCAATGCAACAGAAGTTAGAAGTTTTTTTGGTCTAGTAGGATATTATCAGAGATTTATCGAGGGATTTTCCAAGCTAGCAGGCATGTGAAGAATTTAACGAGAAAGGAGACGGAGTATAAATGAACAGACAAGCATGAAGATGGATTTCAGGAGTTAAAAGGAAGATTGACTTCTGCACCGGTACTTGTGATACGTAGGAGTGGAAAAGGTACATAATCTACAGTGATACATTGCACCAAGGACTTGCTTTTGTACTTATGCAAGATGGCAATGTGATTGTGTATGGATCCAGACAGTTGAAATTAAATAAGAAGAACTATCCTACTCATGATCTGGAATTAGCAGTGATAGTGTTTGCATTGAAGATTTGGAGACACTATCTCTATGGAGAAAAGTTTGATCTATTTTCCGATCATAAGAGCTTGAAGTATTTGTTCTCTCAGAGGGAGTTGAACATGCGACAACGAATTTCATTGTAATACCATCTAGTTAAAGCGAAGTCGTAGTCAATGCTTTGAGCCATAGACCTCGATTAGTGATCGCTACATTATTAATTCGAGAGTGGCAAGCATTAGAAGTTTTAGCTGAATTTGATCTTCAGCCAGTGGAGTCCATCGAAGGATAACATCTGGGATGTCTTATGCTACAAGTACAGCCAATGTTGATCAGCTGTATCATAGAAGTACAACAGACGACAGAGGACCAAAAGTTGTGGTTCGCCAAGATGTCAGCAAAGGAACCAGAAGTCTGGAGTATTGGTACAGACAGAGCCTTACGATGTAAAGGTAGACTTTGTGTACCTAACGAAGAAAATCTCTGAAAAGAAATATTGGATGAAGCATATAAGTCACGAATGATAATTCATTCAGGAGGTACGAAGATGTACAAGGGCCTGAAGAGGAATTTCTGGTGGGAAGGAATGAAATAAGAGGTAGCTGAGTATGTATCTCAGTGTCTTACTTTTAAACAAGTGAAGGTGAAACATCAGAAACCACTTAGATTACTATAACTGTTACCGATTCCCCAATGGAAATGGGAGCACATAACCATGGATTTCATAGTAGGTTTGCTGAAGTCATAGCAAAACCACAACGCTATTTGGGTAATTATGGATCGAGTTACGAAGATGATGCATTTTATCACCTATAGCGTGACGTATCCAGTGGAATGATTAAGCTAGATGTATCTATAGCAAGTTGTATGATTGCATGGTGTACCTATTTCTATCATATCAAATCGAGATTCATGCTTTACTGCAGAGTTCTAGAAGAGTCTCTAAACAGCGATGGGAACAACACTGAACTTGAGTTCAGCCTTTCATCCGCAGACTGACGGCTAGACTGAACGAGTCAATTAAGTTATGGAAGATATGCTACAAGCTTACGTTATTGATTTCGAGAGTTCTTGGGAGATGCACCTACCATTAATCAAGTTTGCCTACAATAATAGTTACCATACGAGCATAGGGATGGCATCGTTTGAAGATTTATATGGAAGACCTTGCCGATCACTGCTATATTGGGCTGAAGTCGGAGATACTCAACTTCTTGGGCTAAAAATAGTACAAGAAACTAGCAAGAAGATTCAAGTCGTATGTGAGAAGATGAAGACAGCTCAGACCCGACACAAGAGCTATGCTGACAAGTGGCGCAAAGACTTAGAGTTTGCGGTTGGAGATCATTTGCTGCTCAAAATTTCACCTGTTCAAGGGATTGTTAGATTTGGTCAGAAGAGAGGCAAGCTATCACCATGATTCATCAGACCATTTGAGATTATAGAACGTGTTGGGAATGTTGCATAAGACCATTTGAGATTCTAGAATGTGTTGGGAATGTTGCATATTGACTTGCATTGCCGCTAAAGATGTCAAGAGTGCACAACATTTTTTACATCAGTATGCTAAGGAAGTGTGCCCACAACCCAGAGCATGAGATCAACTTTGAGGATATTAAAGTCAACGATAATGTTACATTTAACGAAGGACCAATGCGGATCCTAGATCATAGAATCAAGAAGCTTGACACGCGAATATTCTTGTGTGCTCTTGTGCAATACCCAAGTGTAGGTAGACGTGCAAGTAGTAACTGGTAAGACCAGGTCGATCCCACAGGGAAGGTGTTGACCTATTAACTTAGACTAAACTCAAAAGAAAGGAAAGAAAAAAAAGAAAAAATTCAATAAGATTTAATAATGGTGCAGAACACAAAGTTCCACAAACTAAGACTACTAACGAAAGCAATTTGAATTAAACTAAAGAACTAAATAGCTAACTAAAGCAATATTTCAAAACAGATTTTTCTTAATAAAAGGAAGTGTCGGGATCACACAAATCCACTGTGACCCAGCCATCTACCATGCAGTTACATTGAAGCACTAAGGAGTACATTACCTACAGTATGCCGTATTTCTCTTAAAATAAAGAATCCATAACCCTTTCATGTTTGGGACTATATCATCACAGTTAACTTAAAACACGTGAAAGCGGTTTAATTCAATAGTTAAGACTCGCACCTACAATGGTGTTAGCATTGAAGGTGGTTTGCAAAATATATTGAAAGAAATTGCCTTAGGGCCTTGATTTTAGAAACTGTTTTGACAAACTGAGCATTTAGGGACAGTATGATAACAAATCTCAAAAACAAAAGGTCCTGAAATACTGCAGGGAACATCCTCAAGAATCAGAGAGTTCGATCGATCGACGATTGTTCGATCGATCGAAAACCTTCATCCCTCAATCGATCGAAATGTCCTTCGATCGCTTGACTATCTCTGGTTCGATCGATCGAACTACCTCTGATCGATCAAATACAGGATTTATTCTGCTGCATGGCAGAGGCTGGAGATCACTGTTTCATTGTGTTCTCCCAACCCTAGGACTACTCAGACACCGTCTGGAGTGTCACAGGCTGGTTTTTATCATATGAAAACATTAAGGCTTTATTTGGATGTGAGTTTTGCATGAAAACTATGAGAACTAATGATATAAACTTGTCTAACATGCAATACTACTAAGTTAACGAGTTACACTATTCTAAACTAAGTGCAGAATATAAATAAACAATAGAGAAGTAACCTGGAACGAAGAACTTTATCAAACCTTAGAGTAATCAAGCTATATAAACCAAGAATCAATGGAAAACCTACAAAACACCAAGAAAACTCTCCTCTCTCTCTCTCTAAAACTGATAAAAAGCAAAAGTGGGTGTCCTTTGGGACGTATACAATGCTCATATATATAGAAAACCTAAAGGCTAGGGTTACTATTCCGCAACTGCTGCGTACGCGAAAGTTTCTGAAAATACCATGTTCGATCGATCGACCATTTCTCGATCGATTGAACATTTGGAACTCAAGCGCTTCAACCTTCTTTAAGCGATCGAACCTTCGATCGATCGAACTATAGTCGATCGCTCGAACTTCAAACTTTAGCTTTAAATTCTTTTGTCTGCACTACAACATTCCAGTTGTCCTGACGTTCATCTCTCTAGTCCACACAGCAGAGATCTGCACAAACAATAGCTAAAACAATACAACTTATCATAGATTAATCACATTGTATGAAAACTAGCCTTGTAATGCAAATTGCAGATAAAACGGGAAGTTGTGATTAAAACCAATGCAATTCTCTTTTAGCGCGGTTGTATTTTACAAATACCCCCGCTTTGCAAAGCTCATAAACAAGGAGATCCCGTTGGTAAAGATTCAGTGGAAGCATCATGATGAAGGAGAAGCTTTGTGGGAGCTAGAGTCAGAGATGCGAGAGAAGTTTCATTTTTTTTTACTATGCTAATTTCAATTTCGAGGATGAAATCTTTTAATTAGTGGTGGATGATGTAATACCCTGTATTTTGGAGTATATACTAATGAATGAGATTTTGTACTAATACATGTGTTAGCCTTAAGGTATATTAAGGCATATTTAATTATGTTTTGATGATGTCAAATATGCTATGATAATTATGTGATTCATATTGATTCATTCTTTGCTATTATCATAGTCATTTTTATGCTCATATATAATCTCATGTATTAATTTTGTATCAATGTTTTTAACATCTTTGTGTGCATGAGATTTAATTGATGTAGATCAAGATTACAAGGAGCTCAACAAGGATCATGCTTGAAGAATTGAAGATATTTCATCCTTGGTTGAAGTCTAGGACCATCATTGTAAGGCATCTTGATCTCACACTCTTACGGGCTCAAACAAATGCTAAAAGTTAAAGTTTTGGAAACAAATTTTAAATGGGTCATCTTTAAAGCAATGCCCCAACCAATTGAAGAATAATTAAATGTTGAATCTTATATGGTTGGAAAGGTATTTGAATCTAGTTTCCAAAACATCAAACGGATCGCAAATCCAATTTTTGTAGAGGGAGTTATGGCCATTTTAGTGGAGATGTGTCAGGCTGTCAAATAGGGAGGGGCAGTCGACTGAGGGCCCGATGCAGTCGACCGAAGTAAGAAGAATACAAACAGAACCCTCTGTAAACACATATCAGTCGACTGCTTCAAGGACCAGTCGACTGCTTCATGTTCCAGTCGACTGAAGCGACCTGAAAAGGCATAACGGCTAGTTTTTAAAGGGGCTTTTAATTACCAAACTTGCAACCAACGGCTATAATCTTTCTTGGCCTATAAATACATGTTTTCCCACACCATTTTATGTTGATCAATCAATTGGAAAACATCTATTTCAATCACACAACTTGTTGATTCTAAATCATTCACAATTGAGCCCTAGTTGTGTGAGTTTATCAATTTGCTCAAATCTTTCATTTGTATTTCTTGAGAGAGAAAAATTGTAGTGAGCTTTAATTGTATTATCCACTCTACATAGAGAGTTATCATTTGTAATTCAAATCATTGTAAAGGTTGAGGGTTAGTAACCCTTGTGTGCAAAGAAGAGGTTTTCTTCTTTGGGAGAGATTGAAGGCTCTTGTAAAGGTTTGGTGCACACCCGTAAGTGCTCCGGGAATGGTTTGGTCTACACCCGTAAGTAGATCGGATTAAAAGAATCCTCAAGAGGTGTTCTTGAGGGGTGGACGTAGGCCGCGGGGTGTGATTGCCGAACCACTTGAAAAATCGGTTTGCAAGTTTCTCTTCCCTTCTCTCTTTACATAATTGCTTGTGATTGTGTTTAATTTGCTATTAAGTTTTGAAAAGGTTAAAATTCCGCTAAAACCTTATTCACCCCCCCTCTAAGGTTTCCATATTTGGGCCAACAACATGTATACTTGTATGACCTTTACTGTCCCTTTGGATAACTTTGTACCCCAATCAATTGCCTTTTTGTTCCAATCGATTACCACTTTTTGAAATCCAATCTATTACCATATTTCTTAATCGATTGCCATGATGCCAACCTAAATTCATTATATGGCACTATCCCAATCGATTGCCATCTTTCTCAATCGATTACCTTGAAATATCTTATGCCAATCAGTTGCCATTAGTACTAATCGATTGCTACCTGTAGAGATAAGTTTTCAACTTTGCTTCATGTTTTAACGTGTGGTACTATTCTCTTGCTATATATATGAGCCCAATTCGTCCATTTGGATTTTCTTTGGCAGCTTGAGAGAGATAGAGATTGTATGCATATATATATACACATCCATACACACATATATATACACAACCACACACACACACACACACTCTACTGGACAGAGAAGAGAAGAAGAAGAAGAAGAAGAAGAAGAAGAAGAAGAGAAGGAGAAATAGAAAAAAGAATAACGAAGAAAGAAAAAGACAAAGAGAAGAGAGATTGAGATAGAGGATAAGAAAGAGAAGGAGAAAAGATAAAGCTTCAAGCTCAATAAGCCAAACACACACCAAACACACCCTTCAGTGAGTTCTAACTCACTTGGTACCTTTTATATGATTGTTTATGAGTTTATATGAAGATTAGACGTAACAAACATGCCCCTAAGACGTTTATATATGTTGTTTTAATATATTGGAGATGACAAAGTCCCAATCGAATGAACTTTTCCCAATCCATTGCCATTAGTCAGGACCCAATTAATTGGATTGTTTCCTAATCGATTGCCCTTATTTGTAACCCAATCAATTGCCACAGTTTGCAATCGATTAGCATTGTTTTGGATCTAATCGATTGCCATTTTTTCTCAAGCGATTGTTATAGTTTTTATCCCAATCGACTGGACCCTTGTCCCAATCGATTGGTAATTGCAAAACATGGATTTTTTTTTGTTTATTATATAAGGGGTTCGATTGTTCAATTCTCGATTCGGACTTTTAGTATGTGACTATTGGGATAATCAGGGATAATGTAATACTAAAGATGAGTGCGAGTGTGAATAATACATTAGGGTTATAACGTTAGTTATTATGTTGTTCATGTTTGAGTTTGATATCCATTTCATTCTAATCAGAATAGTTAGGCCACAATGGGGGAGTCTTATATCAATGTTAGTACGAAACATAATTAGGTTTGATAAGTTCTGGGAATGGTATATGGGCAGGTTCAAGTAGTCCTAATATAGCCAGATGATCCATGTTGTATCCTTAATGAGCAGTGGATGGGTTATATCCTTAATGAGTAGTGGATCGGGATCAATGGTAGACATCGATGAGTCATGGCAATAGATTTGATATGCCATTGTTTGAAACGTTATATCCCCGACATGTGGTGAACGGTGATATGTCCTTTACGAGCAGGGGGGATGGACTGATATGGAGTCCATGACATGTAGTGGATGGTTTATATCCTAAATGAGTGGTGGACAGAATGATGGTATATCTATGGAGTTGAACGATTAAGTATGTTCATTCAGTCAAGAGTATGTTGGTTATCGGTCTTAGGATAACAAGGCGATAATGGTTAGTTACGACGAGATGTAATAAAGAGAAGATATTATCTAGTAGAACTTAACATAACTCGTGTCTTCATAACTTGTTGATACTTACAGATAAATGGTACCCTGTTAGTTTATTCTCACTCAGCTCTCAGTAAGTTGACGGCCATTATTGCCTAGACATTCCTTGTCCAGACCACCCTGTTCCTAATAATGTAGGTGATAGAGCTTATGATGACGGCTGCTACCTAGAGGAAGGACATGCAGAGGATGTTCCCACCGAGGACGATTATGGAGGAGGAAACTATTACGCTGACGACGACGTTTACACCAGCTGAAGAACTAGATAGTTATTAGTTTTAATTTTGTTGAACTTTGTTATAAATGGGTACTTGGGAATATGTTGCTTTTAGACTTGTTATATTTCCTATAGCACACTCTGATGTTTAGTAATAGCTAGAACTTTTGTAATATATTCAGTTTGATATTATTACTGTTCTTGTTACTTCTAGTTGACTAGTATTGTATAGTGTGGACAATTAGTGACATTCAGCCGTCATTCCTTATGGATCTAAAAAGGAAATTTATTTTTCTCGATTTTTGCTGCTCTGGGGAGTGACAGTAGCAGTCTATGATATAATACTTACAGGCTTTGTCCAAATTCTTGAATTACATTGATTAGTTCCCTATTATCATCAGACAGGAGTGCATACACTGGTGACCTCAACAGAAGTGATCTGATGATAGATGGGTCCTTACAAGTTCTACCGTCTATCTCATCCACATCTATGAAGGCATTATCGTCATCTTGAATGCTATGGTCAGCCTCATTATCAGCTATGTTAACGGCAATATCATCAGCTTCAAAGTTGAAGGTCTATGCTTTACGATGAGCTTGCTTGTTGATTTTTTTACTACCGTATCGAAATCCCTCCTTATACAATCAGTCCCGTTCTTAAGGTATTGCACATATGAACTCTCCTTACTTTGTACGAGTGGTTTGGGATCTGTTCATGCTTCCTCACCATTTCCTTTTTTGGGGGCGACTCCATGTGTGGAGAGACATCAAATTTTCACTTCTGCCTCTCACGTGTGTCGTCAACAGTTGATGGTGTAGACACCCCATTTTGTCGGCTATCAGATTTAGGAGAACCATAGCTTGGTGGCTCACAATGATCGAAAATACTCAAAAGGACTCCTGGAAGTTAGTTCTATTTCTCAAAATGCTCAGAATGACCAAAATACCCCTGAAAGCCCGAAAACTCCCAAATTTGGACCAAAAGTTCTGGAAACATGCTATGTCGTAAGAAAAGTAAGAAAATGAGTTTTTAAACAAAATCAGATGAAATCGTCATCTCCTAGAGGCCCCGAAAGTTCCCGGAAAGTCCCCGTTGACCGGTTTGACCCAGGTTTGACCAAGTTTGACCAAGTTTGACCGAAATCATCCGAATTCACCAGAATCATTCTAGATCATGAGAAAAGTATTAAAATGAGTTTTAAAAGAAAATCGAGCGAAAATGTCAGCTCCTGGGAACTCCCAGAAGTTTCCAGAACTTCCCGGGAATCCCAGGTTTGACCAGTTTGACCAGAATTTGACTTTAAAACTGGAGCACCGTAACAATTTTCAAATATTTTTCATGGATACTAGAAGTCAATAGCTTTCCAATGGTATATCGCACATAATTTTCGGATTTAAAACGAGTTTGTTATGAATTTCCGGAGACGAAAAAGGCGATCAAATCGGCTTTTATCGCAAATACCGCAAAACTTTTGAAAGTGACCTGTCCCCGAACTTTTTGTTTTATAAATTTGACTCCATTACCTTTCCAACGGTATATCACAACCTCAATTTGGAGTTCGTATGCATTTTCTGTGAATTTCGGACGAAATAGGGCCTTTTCGCGAATACCGGAACCTCTGGGGGGCCTAAACAGCATTATCTGGACGAAGGAGGAGCACTGCCGCCGCGGCACTGGCCCAGTGCCGCCGCGGCACTCCCCTCCAGAATAGTGTGTTTTTGTAAATAATTTTGGGGGTTCCATTTTGATTAATTAAAGACCAAAACGACGTAGTTTTATGATTTCAGATGTTTGGAGCCAATGGGAATACTTTCTAAATCCCAAAATCACCCCAAGTTGGCCTATTTAAACCCCCCATTGCTCTTCATTTTAGGTGTATCAAATGAAAGCTTAGAAAAAGTTTGGGAGAGAAAGTTGTAGAGATAAGGTTAGAATAGAGAGAAAAGAAGCTTCCTTCTTTGATTTTCAAAACAAAAGTGAGTTCTAAACTTTGTTTTTACTTCATTACTCCCATTTACTTCAACATTCAATACACCCAAGCACCATTTTAGTGAGCATTTAAGAGAGTGGAAGCTTCTTCCATGTCCAATGTCATTACATATGAGTGGAACACCAATCTACAAGTTCAATACATCATGAATATCATCTATTGATCATTATCTACTTGCTTGTTTATTCATTGTTTATCTCTTCTTACCTCATTTCTTTTCTTTATTTACTTACTAGTTCATCATCATCTAGATGATGACATGAAGTTTGAGGTGAGTGAATCCTTATGGATAGTAGCTCTTGACCTCAAAAACATGTTTGATAGATGATGATCATAACTTTAATACCTCCAAGGTATTCTTGAAGTTATGTTCAAAATAAAAATAAATCTCTCCAACAATCTTGGAGGTTCTTGATGATGAGTTTGAGGTTGGCATTTTAAGTGGCTATAACCTTCATTGAGTATTGAAAATATGCTTTCAAAATATCTACTTCAAAACCCCTCTTAAAACCCCCTCATTTTAATCTCAAGAAAGAAAACTCTAGTTTTTTTCCCAAAATTTTCAAAATAATGAGTCAAAACAGTGAGTAATCTGAGTTCAAAGATTTTTCTAGAACTCAATACTCAACATATGGATGCAAGGCCACTTGGAAAGTCTTCCTAACTCATTGGAGAACAACCATGATTTTTGGTTTGACTTGGAAGTACTTGGAGATGGTCCATTTGGACCCAAGCATTCCTTCCAGACATTCTGTTTTTGCTGTCACAGCAGCTAGGTTCACTTACAACCTCTTGTACAGAACACTTTTCCAAAAGGGGTGGTCCTAACTTATTTTTCCCTTAAACTTAAATGTCTTAGGGAATGGTCTGTATAAAATGGGCCCTTAGATCATTCGTTTTCATTTTCTAAGATTTTTCAACATTTCAGTCGACAGTACGGACTCTGTTTCTGAGTGACCTCTGTTGTTCATATGATTTCTCTCAATCTGTGATAGTTATTAAAGATTGGATTTTTGGGTAGTGTTCTAGACACAATAAGGAAGATCTCCATAAAAAATCATGCACTGAAAACATTTCTAACCCTTCTTTTCAATTTTCAAAAGATCTAGTTACTGTTCTGTCCACTATTCACAGCAAACACATTTTTAACTTTCATTCTTTGATTTGATGCTTATATGCATTCCAAATTAGTTCATATCTTAGGAAGTAGTTCATACAACATTTGTATATATCCCATATTGATTTCATTCATTCATTCATACACATTCTAGACTTCTAAGTCATTCTAGGAATCCATGAACACAAAGCACACTACAACCTTGGCACATTCTAGATACATACATTGCATCCATGCAAAGATTTGGGGCTTTTGTGACTCCTAATCTAAGAAGATCATAAGGAATGATCATGATCACACGTTCATGCTTCCCCTCGATCAAATCCTCCTTTCTCATCCGTCCCGGGGATTGAGAGATCTTCTTTTCTCAAAGATTAACATGCATCATACTAGCTTGCTAAGCATACTTTGATTCTTTGATTATTTGTTTCAAGAACAATTCATGTCCCCTTTAGATTAGGGAAACTTAATTACTTGATACATGATTAGACGATTTTTCCTAGGTTTATTTGTGTGATTTTTCACTTTACATTGTATGATATTTGACTTAGATCTTATGAATGATATCTTATCTTTTGATTTTCAATTTCAAGATTCTTATGGGATGTAATATACTATCATAGTATTAATTGCCGAACCGTACATAGTATAAGATGATTATTTGGATGCTAATTGAGGCCCGTCGAAAGGCGGGGCGAGTTGAGGGTGTTTTAGTCGCGACAAAGGCTCCTTCCTCTCTCGTACCAAAACCCTAAGCCAAGTTCTTTGGTTATGAAGGGCCGGTGCCCTTTATCCATTTGGGTGAGTCAAAATTAGGTTTCTTGGTTCCTTAAAGACCAAGTGGCGACTCTGTATCTGTTTTCAACGGACCATTTTCTTTCTTTGATCCAAATCAAATTTCAAATTTCAAAACAAAGCAAAAAGTGGTAGAATCCCGCGTGTCCACAGATGGGTCATGTGTTTATGAGATATTAATGTGAATAATTTTTGTCATATATAGTATAGTTGGTGTATAAATTGTCACCCATTTATTAGGATATAAATAACTTCTGTGTAAGTTTGTGTGTCTGGGACAAAATCATTTCCATCCTAAGCTTTTTGTTTAGCACCTTCTGCTAATCCACTTCAATCATTAGGCTTTGTATATCAGCGTCCTTTATTGATATTTGGGATTCTAGAGCATGCATTACCTCATTGTTTATTTTTTTAGGTTGTCAAACTCTTCAGTAAGAATAACGACCTTTGTCTCCAATATCACATCATCAAGTTGAAGCTTTGTAATTTGACACTCGTACTCAAATTGCATGTTGTCATATGCCTCTCAAAGTGATGCAAGGTCTCTTTCTAAGGCTGCAACCTAGATGGATAAGATTGCTTTGTCCCTAACTAAATCTTGAATCTACTTCGATATGTTAATCAGTGGATCGTTTGCTAGAACATTGGACACCATAGTACCATGACTTGCATCTTGTTTTCCAGGAGCTTGATTTGATGCATGTTTGGTAGCATCCACATGTGGACTGTTAGATGCTATACCATAGTCGAGAGCGCTGTCATGAATAACCGGTGGTTCAGAATCTAGTATTATAGGTTCAGCCGTTTCATAAAGGCATTCCTTTCCTGGTTTAATGTTTTTACCCACCAACCCACTGCTAACAACATGTATCTCAGAATCATGTCCCATTGTTGTAGCATTGTCGTCTATAAAAATTAGCTTCATAGGTTGTGTCTTGCCATGCGCATCAGCTTCATCCCATGTTCTAGTGCGGTGTGTGGGTGTAAAAAATAATTCCGGCCTCCATAGAATATTAATGTCCAAGATGAAAAATTCATCAGCTCAGTCCTTCACAGCCCCACAGTCCAAAATTTTGGAATCTTCAGTTGTGTTTGCACCTTTTTCGTACATAGATGGGGCATGTTCATATGATGTGGTATGCTGTCCAATTGGACTTACATCTACAGCATCCCCACAAGCGTCTTTTGAAATGTTATCAGCACCAACATTTATCTCGGTGTTGCCATAACTGATAGAAGCTTTGTTGGATTCTGTGTCCTCGCTGCTATCGATTCCCACATCAGTCTCGCTAACATACTCGGATTCATCCGTTGACGTGTTATCACTTCCACACACCCCATCCTTATCATCATGTAAGCCATTATTTGTCAGTACGTCAAACAGAACTATCTTGCTAACGGTAATTGGCAACTCATCAGGCATTACCTGCAAGGAAAAATGCAAAGCACTGTAAAATTGCGTTGTAATTGGAAATTTAATGTGAGCCTTCCTGGTATGTAATGTATGCTAAATCTATCTTGTGACATGCGCTGGACATGAATTTATCACTCATCTAAAATGATCATAGATGTTGGTATGGGAGTCAATATACAATCAATTGTGAACATAATTTGTCACACACCTCCGTAGCTTCTAGGATGGATAGTCCCCTGTTCAACAATACTCTATTCAACTTGACCAATTCCCACTTTAGAAGTCGAGGTATCTTAATGACCCTTTTCTTTGTTAGCTTTCATTGGGAATTAGGTTTCAGAAGAGTGGTATTCTCACAGAGCCATTACTGCGTATGAAAAGTGTGACGTAATCATTTGTCAATTCAGGAGGTAATGACAAATTAGACTATGGAAACAACAATGTATGATTCCAATGCATATAATCACTTTTGAAGAATTTAGAGTATTACCTGGAGGACAAGTATGCAGCCACTCATTTTATCTGGATCTCCTCGGGACTTGTCTATCGAGCTCAGTAACTCATCCAATATCGCATCACACCAATCATATCGTGTCACGCCCTAGAATGGAAAAAATAGAGAAAAGTAAATTTCCTTTTTGGGTCCAAAGGTAGCGACTGGTGAAGTCACATGATTATCCACACCACGTAGTACTATGCAATAATAAGGAAAAGAGACAACAAGAATGAATCTAGATTCTGGTTAAAACATAACTTAAAGTCAAAGGAAAGTTACTAGCTACTACAATCAGAGTTTCGAAAAAAATATAACATAGCAGAAGTACAAACGTCAAGGCAACATATGCCTGGTTACAAAGGGGTCAGAAAACAGTAAAGATAATTAAACTGCTATCTAGTCTAGTCTTCAGTTGGCATAGAGATAGTCCTCGGCGTAGTAGTCCTCTTCTGTCTGAACTCCGTCGGAATAATCCTTTGTAGGGACATCGTCACTGGCATAGTAGTCCCTGCCTACAGGTCTCTCACCTGTGTAGTCATAACCAGGATGCGCTGGAACATAGAAATGTCCAGCGGCATAAGCGCTGTCAGCTTAATGAAAGCTGAGTGAATCAAATATTAACAGGGTATCAACTATTAAAGTTATTACAAGTTATGAACGATAACCAATAAATTTAGTGAGGATAACTCCTTAAATCAAATCGATAATTCGATTACTAACGTCTTTATCAGAATACGATCGATAACACGTTTTAATAGAGGAACAGACTCGATAGTAGTTCAACTCTACAGATACACCATTGCTCCGTCCACCACTTTTAAGAACATATGCACAGTCCACCGCATGTCATGGACACCACATCAGTCAATCCTCAGCTTTTAAGAACATATGCCAAGTTCACCACACTACAGGGAAAAAATGCTTTAAGCAACAATACATCATTCTATGCCACGACTTAGCGATGTCTACCGGTGATCATGGTCCACCGCAGTCGTAGACACCTTCGTATGTCTACCACTTTTAAGAATATATTATTAGATCATCTGGCTATCTTAGGGCTGTTGGTCCGGTTCACTGCATTCGTAGACACCTCCGTCTATCTACCGCTTCTAAGAACATATGATCGACCAAGGCCCGCCCACGCAAGATTCCCGAATCTTAACAAACCTACTTAAGTTCTAATCTAACATTGATACATGACAATCCCAGTGTGGTCTGACTACATTGAATAAAATAAACAATAACTCCAAAGAATTTCTAGCGATACATTATCTAACGTCACAACCATTATCTATTAATCTCACCATCACTACGATCCTACGTCGCGTTAACTCATTATCATGTCTATATTAAAATAATATAGCATGCTGAGAATACTTAATAGTAAATAAACAACTAAACACTTTAATAAAAACTAAACGAGAAAAATAGTATTCTGTAACTGCCAATCGATTGGGATGGGGGTCCAATCAATTGGTATAAAGGTAGTAACAATCGATTGGGAAAAATCCAATTGATTGGATCACAATCCAGTCCAATCGATTGCTAACTTTGGCAATTGATTGGGGTCTCAGAGATTGTAATCGATTGTATAAAATGTCAATCGATTAGGTTATGAAGGATGGCAACAAATTGGGAAAAAAAGTCCCAATCGATTGGGACTTTGTCTTCTTCACATTGAAGACAGTCCAGCAACATATAAACAAGAAACATGATTTTAGCTTCTTCTATTCATCTAAATAAGTCCTAACATCAATCAAATGTTACCAAGTGAGTTTAAAACTCACCTTAGGTTATATGGGTGTGTTTGGGTGTGTGCCTTTGAAGCTTAGAGCTTCAATGGTTGCTCCTCTCTCTCTCCTTTGTCTTCTCTGTCTTTCTCTCTCTCTCTCTCTCTCTCTCTCTCTCTCTCTTCTTCTTCTTCTTATTTCAATCCATGGATGTGTGTGTGAGTGTATAGGTATATATATGTATATCTATATATATGATATATATATAGAATGCACACACAAACACACACTCTTTATCTATCTCTCTCTCTCTAAGTTCTGGGAAACAGAAAGATGGATGAAAAATGCCCAATATATATAGAGGAAAAGGTGTTCACGTGGACAAACACTCGCCAAAGCAAAAGAATCTGTTCAGTTGCTGCCAATCGATTAGCATAAATGGCAATTGATTGGTGTTAGGTATTAAATGCTCAAATCGATTGGTATAAGTGGCAATCGATTGGTATCCAAGATAAGGCAATCAATTGGAAAACTTACTAATCAATTGGTATCCAAATTATACCAAATGTAAGGCTAAGCTCATACAGGTATTTAAAAGAAACATACAAGGTCTTATTCATATAATACATTACAAAAATATAGGGTATTACATCATCCGCCACTTATTAAAGATTTCATCCCCGAAATCTGAAGTAAACAGGGTTCAAAACTAAAACGGAAACTTTTCTCGTATCTGTGACCCAATTCCCATGAAGCTTCTCCTTTGTCGTGGTGCTTCCACTGAATCTTCACTAGCAGAATCTCCTTATTTCTGAGCTTCTTCATTCCTTGGTCTAGAATATGCACTGGTCCTTCGTTGAATGTCACATTCTCATTCACCTCGATATCTTCAAAACTTATCTCGTGTGCTAGGTTGTGGGCACACTTCCTCAACATGCTAATGTGATAAACGTTGTGCACTCCTGACAACTTCGGTGGCAATGCGAGTCTGTAGAGTACTTTTCCAACACGTTCTAGGATCTCGAATGGTCTAATGAATCGCGGTGATAGCTCGCCTCTCTTCTATCCAAATCTGATGATACCTCGAACTGGCAAAACTTTGAGCAGTACATTATCTCATATTGCGAGCTCTACATCTTTGCGTCGCTTGTTAGCATAGCTCTTGTGCTTGGATTGCTCCGTCTTCATCTTCTCTCATACAATTTGGATCTTCTCGTTGGTTTCTCGAATCATCTCAGGCCCAAGTAATTGAGTATCTCCGACTTCGGCCCAACATAGCGACGATCGCCAAGGTCTTCCATATAAAGCTTCGAAAGCTTCGAACGGTGGCATCCCTATGCTCGTGTGATAGCTATTGTTGTATGCAAACTTGATCAAAGGTAGGTGTATCCCCCATGAACTCTCAAATTCAATGACACAGGGTCACAACATTCCTCCATCACTTGGTTGAGTCGTTCTGTCTGACCGTCTGTCTTTGGATGAAAGGCTGAACTCAAGTTCAGTGAAGTTCCCATTACTGTCTGAAGGCTCTTCCATAATTCTACGGTGAAGCGTGAATCTCGATCTGAAACTATTGAGACAGGTTCACCATGTAGTCACACAATTTGCTGTAGATACATCTAGCTCAATCATTCTACAGGGTACGTTATGTTGTAGGCGATGAAGTGTGCTGACTTGGTGAGTCGATCTACTATTACCCAAATAGTACTGTGATTTTGTTATGACTTTGGCAAACCAACCACGAAATCTATGGTGATGTGTTCCCATTTCCATTAGGGAATAGATAGCGGTTGTAGAAGTCCAGGCAGTTTCTGATGTTCTGCCTTCAGTTGTTTGCAAATGAGATATTGCGATACATACTAAACCACTTCTCGCTTTATTCCTTCCCACCAAAAGTTCCTCTTCAAGTCCCTGTACATCTTGTTTCCTCCGGGGTGGATAGTTATCCTTGACTTGTGTGCTTCATCTAGAATATCGTTCCTGAGACTATCGTCATTTGGCACACAAAGTCTACCTTTGCACCTTAATGCTCCGTCCATACTAATACTCCAGATTTCTGGTTTCTTCGCGAACATCTTAGTAAACCACAATTTCAAATCCTCATTTAATTGTTGGGCTTCCAAGATACGGCTAATGAGAGTCGGTTGCACGACAAGACATCCAAAGTGTTGTCCTTCTCCTGATTCTACTGGCTAAAGGTCAAATTCGACTAATGTCTCCAATGCTCGCCATTCTCTAATCAAAATTGAAGCAATTAAAAGGCGAGGCCTTCGGCTCAAAGCGTCGGCTACAACGTTTGCTTTACCCGGATGGTATTGTAAAGAGAAATCGTAGTCCTTGAGTAGTTCCATCCATCTTCGCTGTCGCATATTTAACTCCTTCTGAGAGAACAGGTACCGTAAACTCTTGTGATCCGAGAATAGGTCAAACTTCTCTCCATACAAATAGTGTCTCAAAACCTTTAGGGCAAACACGATTACAACTAGTTCCAAGCCATGCATTGGATAATTCTTCTCGTGCAGCTTTAATTGTTTTGATTAGTATGCAATAATGTTTCCATATTGCATTAACACACAACCAAGTCCTTGGTGCGATGCGCCATTGTAGACTACGAATCGTCCACCACTCTTGGGTATCGCAAGTACAGGTGCTGAGGTTAGCCTCTCTTTCAATTCCTGAAATACATCTTTATGCTTGTCAGTCCATTTGTACTTCTACTTTTTCCTTATCAAGCTTGTCAATGGTCCTGTGATCTTGAAAAATCCTTTCACGAATCTTCGGTAATATCCAGCCAATCCAAGAAAACTCCCAACTTCAGTCGTGTTAGTCGGTCTAATCCAACTCAAGACTACATCGATCTTAGATGAGTCTACAGAAATTCCATCTTGTGATATCATATATCCCAAGAATTTGACTTCCTAAAGCTAGAATTCACACTTGTTGAATTTTGTATACAGATTATTGTCTTTGAGAGTCTGTAGAGCAATCTGTAGATGCTTCTTATGCTCTTCTACCGTCCTCGAGTAAATCAGAATGTTATCGATGAATACTATAATGAATTAATCCATATAAGGTCTGAATACTCTATTCATTAAGTCCATGAATACTGTCGGGGCATTGGTTAATCCAAAAGACATCATTAGAAACTCGTAGTGTCTATACCTCGTCCTGAAGGCAGTCTTTGGTATATCTTCCGGTCGAACTAGCAACTGATGATAACCTGAATGCAAATCGATCTTTGAGAATATCCTTGATCCTTGTAATTGATCGAACAGGTTGTCTATCCGGGGAAGTGGATATCTATTCTTGATCGTGACTTTATTCAGCTCACTGTAGTAGATATAAAGTCATAGCTCTCTGTCCTTCTTCTTCATAAATAGAACTGGTGCTCCCTAAGGTGATGTACTCGGGCAGACAAAACCTAAGTCTTCAAGTTCCTAAACTTGCTTCTTCAATTCTAGCATTTCTGTTGGCACCACCCGGTACAGGGTCTTGGAAATCGGTAATGTTCCGGGTGCTAGCTCAATGCAGAAGTCTATCTCTCTCTTCGGCGGAAGTCCTGAGATACTTCAAAATACATCTTCAAAATCTTGAATAACGGGGATCTGGTTGATAGTAAGCTCCGTACTTGAAGTCTTGATCGTGGCTAAGCAGCTCGAAATAAACATATCACTCAATGGTTGGCACTAAAATCTAATCTGTGGACAACCAGGTGTTGAAAAGACAATGGTCAGACTAACACAATCTAGATTTGCACCATACTTAGTAAGACAATCCATTCCTAGGATTACGTCGAACTCAGACATTGATAAGACTATCAAGTTTGCTGGGAGATTTCTATCTTCTAGGGTTAAGGGACAATCCTTGCACACATTACCTAATTTGATGGTCACTCCTAAAGGCGAAACGGCATTAAGGGTCGGCTCAAGTGCTAGGGGTACCAAACCTAAGCCGCGCAAAATCTTAATAGCTATGAAAGAACGGGCAGCACTAGTATCAAACAAAGGTCTAACTTGATTGTGAAATAAAATGAGTGTACCTTCCAAGTTCTGGTGTTCTTCAGCGCTGTATCCTACATTGTCAGGGATGATGGCATTCACCCTAATTTGTCCTTGTTATTCCTGAACAGGAGCTTCATAGTAGCCTCCACGAGGTGCTTGACAATCATTACTCATGTGGCCAAGCTTGTTACAATTGCGGCAGACGAGGTCATTACAGCGGTTGGTCTTGGGAGTTGTGCAATACCTTACAATGTGTCCGGGCACTCCATAGTTGAAACATCCATTAGTGCTCTGTCACTAGGTGACTGGATGTGCCTAAGGTGGGCCTCGTTGTGGATTCTGCTATCGAGGAAGGTTAGCTTAGGGCTTTTTGTACCATCCCACGTGTGCTTGTTTCCCTGGTAGTTGTTAGTTTGGGTTTTCCATCCCTAATTGTTCCTCGATGATTGTGCTGGAAAGTTCCTCGGTTGGAAGGTTCTGGGCGGAGGTCGATTCCCTTGTGGTCCTTGTACAGGGTAAGCAGTCTTTTCCAAAGTTTAAGAAAGATGGGCAATCCCTTCAAATGACAGGCCCAGATGGCCTATCATCATGTGTCGAAGGTGTGGGTTGAGCCCTTGGTGGAATCATTTAACCTTCTTGGCGGGGGTATTTATTATGTGTGGAGTAAAATGGGAAAGTTGCTCAAATTGCATGGTATACTCTCTGACCGTCCAGTTCCCTTGAGTTAGACTCATGAAATTTCTCTCTTGTTGGTCTCTTTCGTCCTTGGGGAAATTCTTTTATAGAAATCGAGTCTTAAATGCTTCCCAA
The DNA here is from genome assembly GCA_033977485.1 of Hydrangea macrophylla. Taxonomy (NCBI): domain Eukaryota; kingdom Viridiplantae; phylum Streptophyta; class Magnoliopsida; order Cornales; family Hydrangeaceae; genus Hydrangea; species Hydrangea macrophylla. The sequence goes on along the minus strand of CM066984.1, from coordinate 75,154,839 downwards.
GGCATTCACCTTGCAGCGTCGATCCCAATTGTGGCCTTCTCGGCCTCCCACCTATCTGCGACAGAGTAAGTTAGTTGAAATGCAGCCAAACGTCTCTTGTCAAGCTTGCTGCATTCCAGGGCTTCAAAGATTAGCTCCAACTCTCGTATCCATTGCTCTGCTTTCCACAATTCTGTTATGCCGTCGAACTTCTCGGGTCGCAGGCCACGAAATCGTTCCAATAGCTTATCGCATGTCTACCTGGCATTATTATAGGTATCACCAACGTGTTCCATCCGTTGTATGAACGCTTCAAAGACTCCGGTTGGTCCATACCCTCAGGAATGGGTGCTCCTAATCACACTTGATATCTCGTGTTCCTAGCCATGGTGTTCCGTGTAAGGTGTACCTATGAAAGATCTAATGATTAGCTGACAATCTTCTCGGGGAACAACCACAAATAAAAACAACAAGAAGCACATCACGAATCAAAATCATTACATAACATATATATGAGATGACAACAGAAGTAAACAAAAGAAACGATCTGCCACATATATATAATCAAAAGATGTACATCGGAGTACACAACAGATCATCTATGTACTGCGTAGTACATGATCTTATACAAGACCTAACCAAGATATAAACAAGACCACCATTGGTGGCTACCTATACAAAAAGGCTATGGTCAATAGCTGTCTATGTAAGCATCAAAAGTAAGTGGACAACATGTCCTGAAGTCAAAAAAGCAAAAAAGTCTAAGTCCTAAAGGTACTGGACTCAAAAGTTATCCACATCGGATCCATAGATGGAAGCCTCATCCTCTGGGGCAACCTCAGATAAAACATCATCCTCATCTATGTCATCATCATCCATCATATCCTCATCCTCCATCATATTAGCTCAGGTCCATCATGCTCCACAATAACTCCTAAATCTCCCACATCGGCCATGTCGGCCTGAGCTGCATCGAATGCTGCTGCAAGTGCCTCAGCCTCTGCCATAGCATGTGCCAACTCTGCTGCTCCTATCTCAAATCACTGGGGATGTGCAGCCATCTCCGCAGCCCACTCTGCTGCTAGCTGTGCTATCACGCCGCTCGATAAGACTAGTACCATATCATCATCACCAGCATCATCATTTGCTATAGCCTCCTCCTCTATCAGATAACTCTCTGCCACTATAATGTCCACTCCAACCAGCACATCCATACTAGCTGGGTCCTCGGGGTCCTCTGGGTCCTCCTCCGGATCATACTCCAGTTCTTTGTCATCAGTGTCCTCGTCCTCCATATCCTCGTCGTCATCCTCTGGCTCGCCATCGTCGTCGTCCTCACCCTCGTCTGGATCATCATCCTTTGGGTCCTCATTTATTGGGGGTACATTAACCATGTCCTCCTCTGGTGGGGGTGGAGTTGTCTTGGGTGGTGGCTCTGTTGGGGGAGGTGAAGGCACTGCTCTAACCTCTGAAAGTAGAACCTGGTACGAGAAATAGTCTCGCAGCATCTGCAGGGAATCCTCCTCAATGAGTCTGAAGGTTTCCTAATGGTAGATCATCTCTTGACATATCACCTCTGGGTCTTGGGTCCCAAATTTCTACTGCTCAATTTGTATATCTCGTTCTGTCTCTATGATAGTTCTATGCCTAACCTTCCCGACATAGTACTGTGGATCCGCTGGCTCAATATTGCCCTCATACACATAGTGTCCTCCAAACTCGTCTGGAACAAAGCGCGGTGGTGCCATGCTACCTAAAAAATGGACTATCTTAAGTCAGAACTAATCTTTATACTCATCTATAGAATCTCAAGGTTCTAGGACCAGATGGTGTGGGATAATCTGTGAGCGAAAAGGTATAAAACCTAGGCTCTGATCCAAAAATCGTGTCACGCCCCGAAACGGCAAAAATAGAGAAAAATAAATTTCCTTTTTGGGTCCAAAGGCAGTGACTAGTAAAGTCACATGATTGTCCACACCACACAGTACTAAGCAAAAATAAGGAAAAGAGATAACAAGAATGAAATCTAGGTTCTGGTTAAAACATAACTTAAAGTCAAAGGAAAGTTACTAGCTATTACAGTCAGAGTTTCGAAACAAATATAACATAGCGAAAGTAGAAACGTCAAGGCAACATATGACTGGTTACAAAAGGGCCAAAAAACAGTAAAGATAATTAAACTGCTATCTAGTCTAGTCTTCAGTTGGCATAGAGATAGTCCTCAGCGTAGTAGTCTTCTTCTGTCTGACCTCCGTCAGTATGATCCTCTGTAGGGACATCGTCACTGGAATAGTAGTCCCTGCCTGCAGGTTCTTCACCTGTACAGTCATAACCAGGATGCACTGGAACGTAGAAATGTCCAGCGACATAAATGCCGTCAACTTAATGAAAGCTGAGTGAATCAGATACTAACAGGGTATTAAGTATTGAAGTTATTACAAGTTATGAATGATAACCAAAAAATTCAGTGAGGGTAACTCCTTAAATCAAACCGATCATCCGATTACTAACGTATTTATTAGATTACGACCGACAACAAGTTTTGATAGAAGAACAGACTCGACAGTAGTTCAACTCTACAGATACACCATTGCTCCATCCACCGCTTTTAAGAACATATACACAGTCCACCGCATGTCATGGATACCACGCCAGTCCATCCCCAGCTTTTAAGAACATATGCCCAGTTCACCGTACTATAGGGATATAATGCTTTAAGCAATAGTACATCATTCTATGCCACGACTTAGCGACGTCTACCAGTGATCACGGTCCACCGCAGTCATAGACACCTTCATCTGTCTACAGCTTTTAAGAATATATGATTAGATCATCTAGCTATATTAGGGCTTTTGGTCCAGTTCACCGCAGTCGTAGACACCTCCGTCTATCTACCGCTTCTAAGAACATATGATCGACCAAGGTCTGCCCATGCAAGATTCCCAAATCTTAACAAACCTACTTAAGTTCAACTCTAACATTGATACATGACAATCCCAGTGTGGCCTGACTACATTGAATAAAATAAACGATAACTCCAAAGGATTTCTGATGGTACGTCATCTAACATCACAACCATTATCCGTTAATCTCATCGTCACTACGATCCTACGTCGCGTTAACTCATTATCATATCTATATTAAAATAATATAGCATGTAGAGAATACTGAATAGTAAATAAACTATTATAATATAAACTAAATGAGGAAAATAGTATTCTATAACTGCCAATCGATTAGGATGGGGGTCCAATCGATTGGTATAAAAGTAGCAACAATAGATTAGGGAAAATCCAATCGTTTGGATCACAATCCATTCCAATCGATTGCTAACTTTGGCAATCGATTGGGGTCTCAGAGATGGCAATCGTTTGTATAAAATGCCAATCGATTGGGTTATGAAAGATGGCAATCGATTGGGACATGTCCCAATCGATTGGGACATGTCCCAATCGATTGGGATTTCGTCTTCTTTATAGTGAAGACAGTCCAACAACATATAAACGAGAATCATGATTTCACCTTCTTCTATCCATCTAAACAAGTGCTAACATCAATCAAATGTTACCAAGTGAGTTTAAAACTCACCTTAGGTCACAAGGGTGTGTTTGGGTGTGTGTATTTGAAGCTTGGAGCTTCAATGGTGGCTCCTCTCTCTCTCCTTTGTCTTCTCTGTTTCTCTCTCTCTCTCTCTCTCTCTTCTTCTTCTTCTTCTTCTTCTTCTTCTTCTTTGTTCTTCTTCTTTCAATCCATGGATGTGTGTGTGAGTGTATAGGTGTATATATATATATGTATATCTATATATATGAGTGTGTATATATATATAGAATACACGCACAAACACACACTCTCTCTAAATTATGGAAAACAAAAAAAATGGACAAAAAATGCCCAATATATATAGAGGGAAAGGTGTTCACGTGGACAAACTCCAGCCAAAGCAAAAAGAATCTATCCAGCTGCTGCCAATCGATTGGCATAAATGGCAATCGAATGGTGTTATGTATTAAATGCTCCAATCGATTGGTATAAGTGGCAATCGATTGGTATCCAAGATAAGGCAATCGATTGGAAAACTTACCAATCGATTGGTATCCTAATTATACCAAAGGTAAGGCTAAGCTCATGCAAGTATTGAAAAGAAACATACAAGGTCTTATTCATATAATACATTACATAAATACAAGGTATTATATATTGAGACATTGCATCGATGTCTTTAACATACCTAAAGAAGCCCACCTCAGATAATCACTTCCTGTTGAGAATAGTACAGTTGAAAATAGGTGCAATCATAATGATATGATGGAATCCACCAAATCTTGTTGCGTACAACCCGACAGAGCATCTAGGAATGCTGCCTTGATAATTGGGGTCCTAAGATTTGGAACACCGGGGAATCTACACAAAATGAAATCTGATTCTTCCTCGGGCTTCGACTCCTTGTTTGTGTAGTATGTGTCAATGTATTCCGTCCCATCCACTATTCCGAATGTTAGCTGAATATCAGACTTTAGAAGCATAATTCGATGTAGACCAACTGTAAAGGTTTTTTGTGCTTATTGAATTGGCCGATGAATCGAATGGACAGCTCATCATTTTTCTTTATGAATTTCACCCATTTTTCAATGAGGGCCTTGAAAAATAACCAAAATGGTGTCTTCTGAATCAATTGTAAGTGCCTCCTTTGTAATCTGATTGAATCAAATAGTGAATGTATTCCTACAAGTGTGCTCCTGAATCGCATAGTGGAGTGACCATGATGGGTCCATTTTTTTCGCGATGGGAATTTTGACACCATTGTTGTAATGTGAAAACACAGAAGATATTGGTTAGATTCCCTTTCTAACTTGTAGTGTGTGACAAATTTATCACTAACCTGGGATGTGCTAGGTTATAAGACAAAAAAAACATTGAACCCTTTCCCAAATCATCGTGCATTTTTTCCTACTTTTTATCATGTAATGTTGTCATAATTTCAACACATTCACTTGAATAATTTTATCGTAAACAGTGAACAAATTGGCACTATTTCTTTAATACTAGCAAACACGTTCAAAAGAAGGGTCACTATTTCTAAGAGCTCTTCGCTTCCCTTTTCGATTATCAAAGACCAAGTTACGACATATGAACACAAATGAAAATAATCAAACTTGCATTGTCAAATTAATCACTAAAGACACAAGTTGTTTGAGTAATAATCTTGGTTGCACAAAACAAATGCCGAATTATGACTATAGATATTTGATGTTCATGGCAACATAGATGATTACTTCAGTTCATAATGGATTGTATACACAAAACGATGAAAGGAACTTTACAAAGTTGGTAGCGACGCATTCGCAAAATGATGGAAGCAGGCAAATAGGGATTCGTTATTACCTTTTCTACCCAACAGCACCGACGATTATGTAGTCCACAACGACAAAACGAGTCAGAAATCTCAAAGATGAAGACGATTAGACACAATGAAATCGTCCCCCAACCAAATAATGAGTGATTTTAATCCATCTAGTGTTTGAATTTCAAATCCCCCAAAATCTCACACTGATTACAATCGTCTGGTAGATTGAGCACAAATTTAGCGCTCCAAACGATATTTCAGTGGTTTTGGTTGTTGTATGGAATGAAAGCTTTGGTTTGCGCGTGGGATTGAAAAAAGGGTATTATGGTCATATCAGTGATAGTGGACTTATAACAAAATACTTTTTGTTACTGGGTTTATTATGAACAGCATGGCCCTAATAGAACTTAATATTAGTTTACCTAAGAAAGAAAGGAAAAATTAGTGGAAAATCCCTCAAAGTAATCGTCCAAAGTTTAAAGGACAATTGTTTTTACCATTTTGTAAAAGGACAAAATAAGTGAAATGTCAAATTTGTCCAAAAAGAATCTCACCCACGTGCCAAGACCCTTGTGGTCTAGTGGCATCAATCCCTCTCCCCCAAGTGAGAGGGAGAGGGTTCGAAACCCATTAGGGATTCATTTACTTGCCCCCTGTTATGTGCTTAAGTCAGAATGAGTGGGCCTTGTTGGGTTTTGCTGTGGGCCATTGAGGGGCTTGGGGTTAGGTTGTGGTGTGTTTGTGTATGGGGGTGTGTGTGCGTGTCCAGTCCAAATCCAGGTAAGTATATAAATCAAAAATATCTTCCCACGTGCTCTCCACTCCTCCGAACATATTAAAAGAAATTATATGGTATGGAGATCGAACGTTTTTAAACTTTAAACCTCCATAACTTTTAATCTACAACTCGATTTTTTGCAAATTTTATACCAGCAGAAATGTATTGACGAGAACTACTAACTAGAACCATTGTTGATATGTTTTGAACAAAAAAAAAGTAAAATTTCACTTGAAATCATGAATATTAAGTGAAATTTCACTTAATATTCGTAGACGTGTTCAGCCACAATTGCCACAACCCTTTCCACCTTCGGCCACCACCCCCGCCATCTCCGGTGACCAGTCCACCACCTCCGGTGACCTATCAGATCCTTGCGGCTACCACCTATTTGTCTCTCATTGGTTAAGATGAACAACCATGAAGGATCTACACACCCAAGTTACTCCTTATGCTCTCTTATTTGTCTCTATTCTATCTCTTGATTTTTTTTTTCGGATCTAGTTTTTGGTCTTTGGAATATGTATCCTTCAATCTCTCTATTTCAGACAGTAGTTTTGTCTTCTACATGATTTTTCTGTTTGATTTTGATTTTGATTCCTACCTTCTTTGGAAGGGAACTTGATTTCTTTCAAATCACCTTTTTGAAATCTTTTTGTTTAAACTTGAGTAATTTTTGTACCCGACAACGATCGTGCACCGATGCCTCGAAAATCTACTGGAACCGATAAGGAGTTGGTCAGTTTCGGTTCCTTGTTTAGGAAAACTGAGAACATCGGTTAGGGGGAAAGAGTGCTTGAAATCCGACCGAAACTGACCGTTGTACGCCCCTAGTCGACACGATTCCAACGACATAAAATTTGCGAAAAATAGAGTTGTAGATCAAAAGTTATGGAGATTTAAACTTTAAAAAACTTTTTGAAATGAGAGCTGCTATGGTGTGGCCACTCACACGGTGCAAGTGCCACACTATATAATTTTTTAAAAATTTGTTCGTTGAGGAGGCGCGCATGTGAGCGCGTGGGGCACGTTTGACGCATTTGTAGTTTCAATTTTTTTTTTTTTTTTTTTTGTCTTTTTTGTCAAATATGTGTTTTTTGTTAAGGAGGTTTGATACTTTGATTAAACTAAAATTCAAGTTGTCCTATTAAGAAGAAAACTTGTGGTACTGTTAGGGGTGTGTTTCGGCCAGAACGGATCGGAATACCCTCTTTTGGAAAAATTTTTGGAAATTAAATAGGTGTTCCAATTTCCATTCCGCTTTTTTCGGAATTTCATTTTCCTTTCCGATTTCGGAATTTCGGAAATTTTTGGAATCAGAATTCTTCGGAATTTTTTCGGAATTGGATTCGGGAATTTTCATAATTTTCGGAATTTTCGGAATACAAATACTATTGAAATGGTAAGTTATGCTTTTACAGAGAGTCTCCTACTCTTTCCATTCTCTTGTTATTCGATGTGGGATAAACGAGTCCACATTCTTCCAAATTTTCGAAAAATATTCGGATTTTTTAGGAAATATTTTCGGAAAACATATTTTTGGAATATTTTCGAAATTCTCAAAACAATTCCGATTCCGTTCCAATATTTTTTTTCGGAATTTTCAGAACTCGAAATTTAATTTTTGGTGTCAAAATCGAAATTTTTCGGATCGGAATCAATCAGAATCGGAATTTCCATTTCAAATGACACCCCTAGGTACTGTCCTTATCTATAAGTGCCCCAAGAAAAAAAGGGAAAATTAGTGAAAATATTTCAAGAAAATCAACTGAACCAGATATAATGGAACCACTTCAATATCCTCTAATAAAAATCAACTAAATTCTATTATATGTGTTAAAATACACATTTGAGATACAAATTTGGAAAGAAAGAAAAAACAGGGAGAAAAAAAAAAAAAAAAAAAAAGGGGGTGGTGTGTGCGGGTGAAGGGAGGTGAGGCAATTGATATTTCAAGAAAGCTTTCGGAGTGGGAGGTTTCCATTTTAGCCCAGATAGGAAACCCATGTCTGATAAACTGTAAAATCTGTGTTTAGTGTGAAGAAGAAGAAAAATGCAATGTCTTAATACATATTGGGCATCAACTGTTCATCTCCCACTCTGTAAAGCATCAATCTCAGACGCCAAGTTTTCAATTACCCAAACCAGAAATCAACCTCTAAATGGGCTTCATGGTGATCCTGATGGTGATGATGACATTGAGAGCTCAGAAATTACACTTCCGCTACCTTCTCATGTAAAATCAATCACAAGCACATCAAACCCATTTGTGAAACACTGCCTCAAGCTTCGACAGAGCTCTTCTTATCGCTACTCTCATGGTTCGGCGCTTGTTGTTGGCACTACCCCTATAAGGTCTCATCTTATCCTTAATTTTTGATATTTGTTTTATGTGGGTTTTTCGAAATTATCTTTATATTATCCAAATTCAAATGGGTATCAAAAGAGATTAAGAGAAAGGGATCAATTTCTCATTACAAGATGATCCTATATATACAACTCTAAAGAACAATAAGAAAGGAAAGACAATCAAGGAAATCAAAGAAATAAAATCTGTATTACCTGGGTCAACATGACCAATACGGAAACTAGTAAATTCTAAATTATTTCCTAATTTCAACACTCCCCTCAAGCTGAGGCGAAGATATTAACGAGTCCCAGCTTGCCAAGAGACGACTGAAGCAATCTTGGACCAATTGACTTAGTAAACATATCTGCAGTTTGATTGGATGATGACACAAAGCTAGGTTTGACAACTCCAAACCGAACTTTCTCACGAATAAAATGAACATCAACTTCTATATGTTTCGTTCGCTCATGAAGGACTGAGTCGGAGGACAGCATGATAGCAGACTTATTATCACAAAAAAGAGTAGACGAGTCTATGACTGGGAAGCCCAACTCATCAAGAAGGGAACGAAGCCAGAGAAGTTCACATGTGCCCTGAGCCATGGCACGATATTCAGCTTCGGCCGATGAACGCGAGATGACTGTTTGTTTCTTACTTTTCCAGGATATATGATGACTACCACGAAAAGTACAGAAACCAGAAGTAGAACGTCTATCACCTTTGGAACCAGCGTAATCTGCATCAGTGAAACAGGAGAGACCCGACTGTGCTCCTGATTTAAAGAAGAGTCCAAGACCCGAACAAGTCTTGAGGTATCGAAGAATATGATATACAACATCCAAGTGTGAAGTACGCGGTGAGTGCATAAATTGACTTACAACACTAACAGCAAATGTAAGATCCGGACGTGTATTTGTCAAGTAGATGAGACGACCCACAAGACGCTGGTACACTGAAGGATCCGGCAAAAAATCCCCCAACTCGGCAGTCAACTTGAAATTATGATCCATAGGTGAGGAGGCTGGCGTACACCCAAGCATACCAGTATCCTGAAGAAGATCTAGAGAATACTTTCTTTGTGACAGAGAGATACCATAACGAGATCTAGCTACCTCAATACCAAGAAAATACCTTAGAGGACCCAAATCCTGAATATCGAACGACATCCCAAGATTTTGCTTTACTTGCACAAAACCTGATGCATCGTCACCGGAAATGATAATATCATCGAGATCGGAACCCCGTTCCGGGTACACCCATTTGAGAAATAAAAAGGAATATCGAAAATTCGAGTGGCTGAAGCTGAAGCAGCTACTTTCGAAGTAACAGAAAGAAAAGCAACGACTCGAGTGGGAGAGTCAGAGTCGAAAAGAGGATTCCTCACTTCTTTCTCTCATTCAAAATCGACATAAACAGAGATAATAATACACTTTCCTTGGGAGTTACGGCGAATAAAACAAGTATGGTTGGAGTGACGTCGAATAAATCCCATAGTAAGCACCACATCACTAAATCTGCTGAACCATGCACGAGGCGATTGTTTTAACCCATAGAGAGATTTGAGAAGGTGACATACTTTCCCCGAATACTCCCCCTGAGCCCGAAAACCTGGAGGAGGATCCATGTATATAACTTCGGACAAATCACCATTAAGAAAAGCATTCTTGACATCCAGTTGATGAAAAGGCCAAGAATAGGAAGCAGCAAGGGAAACCAGGAGCCGACCTGTAGTGAGCTTAGCAACAGGTGCGAAAGTAGCACTAAATTCCTTTCCAGGAACTTGAGTGAAGCCTTTAGCAACCAAACGAGCCTTATAGTGATCAATAGTCCCATCTGCTAAATACTTTAGGCTGAAGACCCATTTACAACCAACCGTGCGCTCACCAGCAGGTAAATCAACAAGTTCCCATGTCTGATTGCCATGAAGAGCAGCCATTTCCGCTTGCATAGCAGCCACCCACTGAGGATCCTGAAGAGCTTCATGAACAGAACGAGGAATAGGAACCGAATCAACCTGACTTAAATATGACTGATAAGAAGGAGACAAACCCTGATAAGAAAGATATTGAGCAATGGGGTGGTTAGTACTATCAGACAAAAGAAAGCGAGTAGGGAGGCAGCGAACACGAGAAGGGTAACGGGGAGGAACAGGTGCAGGAGGAATAATAGGAGATAGAGGAGAAGAAGTAGTACCTGAACTCGGAGAAGACGTTGGCAGAGGGTCAGAGGATCGTGGCCGACGAGAGTAGACCTGGGAAGGATCACTGGTAATGACAGGAGGTAAGGTTTTATCGGTGGAGTCAAGAATAGGAACAGGGCGTGGCAGGATAGAGTCATCCACGACAACAGGAGGTTCCACCGGTGCAAGCTCTGCAGGAGAAGAAGACCCTGGAAAAAATGGAACAGTTTCCAGAAAAGTAACTTCCAAGGAATGATATAAATGACGAGTGACTGGATCATAGCATCTATACCCCTTGGACATTGAAGAGTACCCCAAAAACACACAACGAATAGCTTTATTGTCAAGTTTTGTACGGGTAGGACTCCTATTTTGAACAAAACAATTGCACCCAAAGACCCGAGGTATAAGAGGAAACAGGGTGCTAGATGGCTTAAGAACATGAAGTGGAGCCTTCCCATCAAGGATACGACTTGGAGTACGGTTGGTAAGGTATGTGGCAGTGAGGACAACCATGTGCCAAAAATATTTAGGAACATTCATTCCACATAGGAGACATCAAACAACAGCCATGAGGTGACTGTTCTTACATTCCGCCACACCATTCTGTTCAAGGGTGTAGGGACAAGTAAGCTGTTGAAGGATTCCATCTTTGTTAAGGGCAGCCCTAAATTCATCAGTTATATATTCATGACCATTATCAGACCGTATATTACGGACAACAGTGTGGTATTGGGTTTTAATCATTTGTAGAAAAGTTCTAAAGTGAGTGAAAACTTCAGATTGTTTCTTCATCAGTTATATATTCATGACCATTATCAGACCGTATATTACGGACAACAGTGTGGTATTGGGTTTTAATCATTTGTAGAAAAGTTCTAAAGTGAGTGAAAACTTCAGATTGTTTCTTCATAAGGCAGACCCATGTACAACGAGTGTAATCATCAATAAACGTGACATAGTAACAGTGTTGTGACAAGGCCGTGACAGGTGAGGGGCCCCACACATCGGAATGAATAAGATCAAATGCACTTGGCACTCTATGCATGCGGGGAATATAAGATGTGCGAGTATGTTTAGACAATTCACAAACCACACATTTAAAATCACAATCTTTGCAAGCTTTATTCAAAGGAGGAAAAAGCCAACATACATACTGGAAATTCACATGTCCTAGACGGGCATGCCTTAAAGCTAAAGTTTTAAGATTAAAAACATATGTATGAGAATCTGGTAAAACAGAATTATTAGTAGAGACTGGCAAAACAGAGGCTTGCAAACTGGAAGAGGACACCCTGGAAGACGGAGGATCACCAAAGTAGTAGAGACCGTCACGCTCATACCCCCTGCCAAAAATCCTCTTCGAATTCAGGTCCTGCAAATAACAACAGGTGGGTAAGAACACAACGGCACAGTCAAGGGTTTTGGCAAGACGATTAACAGAGAGAAGATTATAGGCAAAATTAGGTACATAATAAACAGAGGAAAGAGTAATTTCGGGGTATAGACGAGCATTACCCTGACTATGAATGGGAATAGATGACCCATCAGCAATACGAACAGATTGGTCAATTTGAGTAAAAGGAGACGTGAAAGACGAAAGCTCCCCAGTCATATGATTATTAGCACCAGAATCCAGAATCCAGGTGGGATTTGCTGACTTACCATGCAGAGCGGTTGGATTACCTGCAGCAATAGCAGCCGTGGGACCTGAAGATGAGGAAGAAGTACCAATGCCCATCTGGGACTGTAACTGGGCAATTTGAGCCTGAATGTGATCAAGATTCGGTGGAGTAGGAGTAGAGACCATCTCAGCAATAGCACCAACACGAGGAGCTCCTCTACCACGGCCAGTGGGACGATTACGATATTGTTGCTTCAACTCAGGATGAAGGTCAAAGCAACGATCAATAGTGTGACCCGGAGTGCGACAATGCTGGCAAAACGGATGATTACCCCCAACATAGGAACGGTGACCGCCGAGAGGGGGACGATTGCCCCCAGAACGAGAGCCAGAGGGAGGAGCAAATGCCATCTGATCTGAAACCGTAGGAGAAGGCTCGGGAACCTGAGAGGGTGCTAGGATCCGGCGTCGCCGCTCATCACCATCTACAGTAGCAAAGGCCTCATAAAGAGAAGGCATAGGAGTGGTATTCAGGATTTAGGTCCGAAGAGTTTCAAATTCGGGCTTCAAGCCCATCAAAAACTGAAAAGTATGGCGACGATCAAGGCGCTTTGACTCAACAGCACCATCAGTAGTAAACTCACTAAGGGGCTCATATTGAGGCAATTCTTCCCAACGGGTCTGAAGGTACCCAAAGTAATCAGCGACTGTAAGACCCAAAGTTTCCTGAGAGGCGTGAGAAATGTCCCGGTAGAGTTCAAAGATACGGGAGTCATTATGAGCGTGAGCATAAATTTTAGACAAAGCGGTCCACAAACCATGAACGGTATTGTGATACATGAACATATGATAGACACGTTCCTCCATAGAATTAAACATCCAATCCAAAATAACACAATTATCAGTGTACCACTCTTCATACATAGGATCCGTCTCAAGAGGAGTAGGTACTTTCCCAAGAAGCCACCCAATCTTACGTTTACCACCAAGATAGAGACGAAAAGAGCGAGACCAGGCATAAAAGTTCTTTCCATTTAACAACATGCTCGTAACACGTTGAGCCAGTGTTGTAGGATGGGAAAGAGACAGATCTTGGCGAGGACTAGGAGCAATCGGGTTTTGTTGAGTAGGATTGACAAGGTCGTTGTCCGAATCTTTACCGTCGGTTGCCATTGATTGCAATAGAAATTAGTAACAACATATTATGGAGGAACGGAGACAGCCGGAGACTCGGCTACTGATGACGGGGGTAACCTGACGAATGGTTACCCAGACTGAAGACAAAGAGCGCAGAGAGAGCTCTAATACATCACGGAGAAGGCCCTACGAAGGGCTTAACAGAGCAGCCAAAGGGCTACGACACCAGGCAGTGGCCTGGGGGGGGGGGGGGGGCTGCGGCACTGCTATGAGGGCCTAGAGGGTTGCGGCACAGGTTTTGATGAGGGAATAGAGTCTCGGCTAGGGCTTGTAGCCCTCGACTAGAGTTTGTAGGTTTTGGCGCGGCCTTGGCTGGGTGTTGAAGGCTGCGGCACTGGCTGGTGGTGTTGGGTGATGATGGTTTGCTCTGATACCAAAAAGAGATTAAGAGAAAGGGATAAATTTCTCATTACAAGATGGTCCTATATATACAACTCTAAAGAACAATAAGAAAGGAAAGACAATCAAGGAAATCAAAGAAATAAAATCTATATTAACTGGTCAACATGACCAATACGGAAACTAGTAAATTCTAAATTATTTCCTAATTCCAACAGTATCTGCTAAATTTCCGTTTGTAATAGTTTTCTTTTATTTTTGAACTTCATTGTGTGTATCTGTGTTTTTTCTTGATTTGACTGAAGTCTCTCGATATGAGTACGTTTGTTATAGAATTTATAGATGTTCTATACCTTTGGAGTATTTGTTTAAACAACAATGATAGGATACACACCAAATGACGCTGTGCTTTAAATGCATGGATGTGCTGTTGAATTTTTCACACTTTTATGTGCATCACTAACACAGGTAACATGCATTTAAAGCTAGTGTGTCGTTTGGTGTGTATCCCTATCATTTTTGTTGTTTAAAAGATTAATTGGGAGTGTTCTTGTTAAATCCGGTGAATATTTGCTTTTCAGAGAAAGATGGAAGTGGCATCTTGGTTCAGCAATTCTGGTTTGTGGTAGTGCGGATGCATAAATCCTTTATCACTTGATCTTCCAAATTCTTTAGGTTCTATTCTTGGATTTGGTGAAGGGAAAAATGAGCTTATTTGAAGTGATCTTTCGCTGTAAGGAAAACACAAAGGGAAACATTTTCCTTTGCTTGGTTAGAGATGAAATTAGGAAGGAAAAGAAAATAAGCTTAAAACTATTTAGTGAGACATAAGTTCCTTTGTGAGTCACTTTACACCCCTTTTCCTAAAGTTACAATTATATTCTTCAGATCTTTTAACTTTTAATGTTGTTTAAGTATGGAGGAAAACACAAGGGAAAGCATAAGGGAAGTAGTTTCCTTTCTGTTTTCCTTTTCCTTCTCTTTTCCTTCAATGAACCTGCCAACCAAAAGAAGCCTTGGGGAATTGCGTCTCTCTAGATTGTACTTGAAAACCCTTTATGGCCTCAACTCAAGGGCGGGGAATCGGGATGGACATAGAGTCCTGGGTGGGCACATGCCCCCTGGACTTTTTAGAATTGCATTTCAACCTTGAAACTTTCAAGAATTTTATAATTAGCGCCCCCCGCCCCCCCCCCCCCCCCCCCCCCCCCCCCCCCATTTAAAATTTTCAAGTGTTTTGAAAATTCCAAAACTAGTTTCTTAGTCAACGAAGCTAATACCGTTTGCTAGTTTTACACATAATCATGTATAAGTAGACCAAAAAAAAAAACGCCTTGGGGACGCTGCCATGAACTCCCATATTTATTTACAAAAATCCTGGCTCAGCCCCTACCTCTACCTAGTTTATTCATGCTATAGGTTAATGATTATCTTTGCACTGAACTTAACTATGAAACTGTATTTTGTCCAAATGTGATGAAGTTAATTGGGATGTGCTTCAAAACAGGAGCTTCAACCAAGACATGGCTCATGCTTTTGTGATTCTTATGAAAACTTTCTTGTGTGCTTGAATTTAGTGAAAATACTTAGGGTTAAATACATTTTACACAACCCCCCCCCCTCCGTTGTGGTTAGGCCCGTTTTCACTTTACCCTCCTGTACTTTAAAAGTGGATACTTAACCCCCTGTGGTTTCGGATAAAGTGTAACTGTTAAGATTTTTCTCAAAACTTTCGAAATTCTTAAAATGGCCAAAATTTTTACACCCCGGTTGTGAGGTTAATTATGGGGTTAAATCCCCTATGTGGGGATAATGCTGCCATTTGACCCACTAATGTGGGGCTAATTTTTAACCCTGTAACCCTTTCAGTGGACTAATTGTCGGGTTAACTGATAATGTGGTTAATTTTGACACTTAAACTCTCTGATGTTGGGCTAAGTTTAACACCTAATCCCCATGTAGGGCTATTTTGAGAGAAATCTTGGTAGTTTCACTTTAGTCCAAAACCACAGGGGGGTTAAGTGTCCACTTTTGAACCACAGGGGGTAAAGTGAAAACGGGCCTTACCACAAGGGGGTAAAATGTGTTTAACCCAAATATTTATGTACCATCAATTTAAATGTTTTTGTGCCCTCCAGATTTATTTTTCCTTCTGGTCTTTTATCCATGAGTTTTGACAATAATGACAACAATATGGACACTTTTAGTAGTGGAAAAGAAAACAAAAACACAATATTTGGTATCTCCTTTATGTGAAGGTGATATATAATTGTTGTCCAAAAAGGATTACCATGAAGGAGATACCATGATATTGTGATATAATCAAGTGCCCACTACAATCTCCTATTGTCTTGGAATGTTTGAGTGTGAAGACTGTGAAGCTTACTCTTCCTGAATATCTGAACCCATGTTTTGGTAAAAGTTTTAAAACCTGTTCATTGTGCACCTCTTCTGTCAAATCTCACTATTTTTTTAGGTTTGAACAAGTGCAACCATCAGATAGCATATAGTTGCATTTCTTATAATGCAATTTAGGGCTCTCTCTAACTTTGTATATGTCTATGTAACGGACAAATATGTAGGACCCCTTTTAGTTCATTCATTGTATTTGGCATTTCTCCGAAAATATACGGAGAATTTGAGTAGTACGTATATATTTGTCTGTAATAGTATCATAAAGTATACTTCTCGTTCACAGGGAAATATACCGGTTTCGAGAATCAATACAAGAGAGACCGACTATGATAGATTGTTTACTTCTGCTTGAAAAAGCTGAGATTCCTGAAGGGTTACATGATCTCCGTGTTCGGCTTCTTCGTGTTAGCGCAGCGGTAATGAAGAAACTTGCTGGGATGGAATCAAGTGATTCGATTGAAGCAATTGCTCTATTGAAAATTCCTTCAAGTTTCTGCAATCTAGTTGATAACCGGAAAGACAATTGTAGAAGTTGGTTTCCATCTCCACGTCGAATTATAGTCCTTGATGGGATCCAGGTTACTCTCAAACTCATCCCTTGCATATTCTTTGTGAGCAAACCTATTTGTTGTTGTTTTATGTGTGTGCAAATATATATATATATATATATACACATCCCACCCAAATGGTTTCTTGTAACTGCTTAAGATCAGCTGGATGTGGGTTCTAGTTGCTTGCTGCTTTGAAATTCCATTTACCTTATCCCATGGAGCTTTCTCACCTAAGCCAAAATGTAAGGGGTGTTTGAGAAGGGTAATACTTGGGACACAACCTTCATACAACTTTCATACAACCTCTCCAAAAGATGTGTCTATCTCTTTCCTGTGTCACTGTGGGGTCCAGTGACATCACAGGAGAGATATAGACACATCTTTTGGAGAGATTGTATGAAAGTTGTATGAAGGTTGTGTCCCAAATATTACTCGTTTGAGAATGCCTAAAATAGGATTTGGTTCACTCAGTCTCACTTTCTATTTGGTTTTCATGAGAACCAAGATTATGTGGTTTGGCAAAGAACCAATTTTAAGAGACATTAGACTGGGCATGGAATCCTTTATAAGAAATGTACGTTCCCCAAACACTTGAATTTATACTGTTCACTTATTAACCACAGAACAGGTTCTTTTCCTTCCCAAACAGCCCCTAAGTGTTAACAAAGATGTTATGGGGTGCAATGGTATCACTGTGTAGTTAAAACTTTGGATAATTTGAGAAGAAAACAAAGAAAGAAGGAGATACTTATTATTGCAATGGCATGTTACAAAAAATTTGCGGATGAGAATAATAAACAACCTTTATAGCAGGGCTAAACAATAAACCAAATAGGCTAAATTACCCCCATCACTAGTTGATTTCGCACTTACAGATGTTCGGAAATGGTGTCAGACACTCAGCTCAGCCAAGGCACTTCATTTTCCTGAATTAATAGCTTGTCATGCCACTGTTAAGCACTGTAGCCCATTTTCTTTCCGCAGTTGAGCCAAAAAGAAAGCGCTATGGAACATCTAACGTTAAAGCATAAGAATTCATAGTTGGACTAGCCTGTTGCAAATAAAGGCTAAACCACAAATTGGAATTTCTACACCTGTGTGCAAATATTTCACTATCTTAAGATACCCTAAAAAGCTTCTACCATTTGAATTGATAAATTTCTGCCATACAATTCCCACTTTATCCAGAGGCTACAAGTACGTTTCAGTTTTTATGATGTGGACATTGTAGGCATTCATTTTACTGACCCTATGGGAATTGTTCATCTCAGGATCCAGGTAATCTCGGAACATTAATTCGATCAGCGATGGCCTTTCGATGGGTAAGGAATGAGTTTCAAACTATGAAATTGCCTTTGAACCTCAGTTCTTTTCTGATCTTGGGTGTGTAAAAGTATTATCTGTGATGCCTACATCCATGCTTTTTGTGAAACTCTAAGGCTCAGTTTGGTTGGTGGATTTAGAGAAGGAAAAGAAAAGAAAAGGGGGAGGAAAACAAGAAGGAGAACTAGTTCTGCCGTGTTTTCGCTTGTGTTTTCTTCATGCTTAAGTAACATCAAAAATTAAAATTTTCTAAAACATAATCATTAAAGAATGGGAAAATGACTTCTATTATCCTAAGAAGCACCGACACGATTACGGCGACACAGACACAACACGAAACGATGACACGGCAAATCCTAAAAAAAGTGCGACACAATACGACGGCGACACGGAAATATTTATATATACACATATGTAACTATGTAACATAAAAATCACAATATTCTTGAAATCACTAAATCTAAGATGTTAAGTAGATTACCTCCAAACAACATTACAACATGAAAATATCATTACATTACTACCACAACTTAGTATAAGTCCTTCAACTTTCTAGTATTCCTTCTATTTATCATTGTAAATATGCATCAAACAAGCATACGGGTCGGGTAAAGGACATACCTTGCGGAATATACCCGACAGATCGTCTTGGTGGCGTTGTTACGAGCCCGACGATAATACACACGTACTGCTGCTCTCTAGTACTTCCGTATACGCTCTTGTGCTTCGAACGGGTCGTGAGAATGTCTACTAGAGACTCCCCCATTGTATCCACGCGCTAAATCCCAAGCCCTAGTGTGATTTGGCTGGAGAGAGAAAGTAACCGAAGAGAGAGAGAGAGATAGAGAGAGAGGGGTTGTCTTGTTGTGTGTAGAGAGTTGTGTTTATGTGTGTTATACACATATATATATATACACACACATAATACATGCCCTAGGACTCCAAGTTATAATCCACATAGGATTTCTTAAACCCTAAGCTAAGTCTGTTGGACCCGGTCCATAGATTATTTGAGTGACCCATAACCCACAAAAAATGCTAACAATCATAAAATGTTTTAACTTTTCAAAATAAACTCTTTGTAACCTTATTTTACATATTAGGGCTTTCGCTCCAAAATTCAAGACTTATCTGGAAAAAAAAAAAAAAAATTAACCCAAACCGTGTCTGGAAAGTGTTGGAGCCGCGTTGATGGTGTGTCGGTGCCGTGTCGAATTCCAAAAATAATTTAAAAAATTACTGACACATTTTTGGTGTGTCCGACATGTGTCGGAAGCGTGTCGCCTGCGTGTCGGAGTCGGAGTAGTGTTGGATACAAATACGGCACTCCATATGAAGTGTCGGTGCTTCTTAGCTATTATCTTTCTTGTTTTCCTCATCGTTTTCCTTATTATCCAACTAAAGGAAAAAAAATTCGTCTATGTTTTCTTTTCTCTTCCCTCATTAAATCCAAGAACCAAGCGAAGCCTTATTGTCCATTACGTAAATTTCACAATTTATTTATTTATCTATTTTATTTTATTTTGGGGGGGGGGGCCTTCATCAGCAAGCTTGAGTTATGTGTCTTAGGTGGGTCGGGGGTCCCACAGGCTGGCTACACAATGGTGGGCAGCCAATCTCCTCCTCCTCCTCCCACCCCACCGCCACCCTCAACCAAAAGCCGTTTGTCTAATCTTCAAACTTTCCATAAGGTCATCTGATGTACATCTATGCTTCGTTAGGATCATGGATTATTGAGGGAAAAGAAAAGAAAGCACAAATGAAAACACTTTTTTTTTATTGGTTGGTACGTACAACAATGAGGGGAAAAAAATGAAATTGCATTTTTTAAGTTAGTATGTTATGTTATTTTCTTTAATCTTTTCTTGATTTCTTACCATGTTTGAAGTAACTTATAATTTATAATTATTTCAGTGTGGGAGAAAGAAGTTTTTCCTTCTCCTTTTCCTTTCCTTTTTCTCCCCTTCTCTAAACTAAAAAACCAAACAAAGAATTATCGATTCATCCCAGTATTCCTGGAGATATACCTTGTATTCCTATGGCCCATTGGACAAGTAATATTTCCCCATCACCACACTCCACCCTAAAATAGAAACAGTAAATACAGAAACAGTTAGAACTTGGAAGAAAAAACTGATTTTGTGCTTATATCAATTATCAAAACAGGGTGGTGTGTTTTTGCTGCCTGGCTGTTGTGACCCGTTCAACAACAAAGCCCTCCGAGCTAGCCGAGGAGCCTCCTTTCAGATCCCAATAGTTTCCGGCACTTGGAACGATCTAGAAGCTCTCAGAAACGAATTTCAAATGAAAATGTTGGCGGGCCATCCAGATAACGATAAAGAATCCAAACCCGTGGCTCGGCTTTGTCAAGAGCTTGTAGATAGTTTAGCAGATAAGACAGTGTGCTTGGTTTTAGGCAGCGAAGGGAGAGGCATTTCAGGGAAGGCTAAGCATGCGTGCGAGCTTGTAAGCATTCCAATGGCCGGAGAATTCGAGTCTCTCAATGTTTCTGTTGCAGGTGGAATTTTCTTGTATATGCTACAGCCTGAGAATCATACAGTTACTTGATTGTTTAACCAGATTTTCTGGATGTCCTGCTTAGGTCTTTTTGTTTCAGTAACCAAGCAAGGAGCAATATTTTGATGGGTAGTACAGGTTGAGTAAGTTGCCATTGATGAGAGAAGAGATACGTGTATATATATATGTGTGTGTGTGTGTGTGTGTGTGTGTGTGGCTATATATATGTGTGTATATGGGCATGTTCTAAATTGAAACTACAGGGACCAAAGTGATGTCACGCTCAAACTACAAGGGGGTAAAGTGTAATTTACCCTAAAGTAAATTTGGTGAATGTGGGAAAGAATTAGGATAGAAAAATGGCCCACCCGACCATGCCCGATTGGTGATGGGTGGGCCTGAGCGTTGACAGGCTTGGGGAATTTGACCGGTCGGGCTCGGGTTCAGGCTTCGGCCTTTTAATTTATCAACAATACTAGGGGCAATAACAAATTTCACTAACACTCATACTCACACTCTATCTCTCTCCTAGTGGCACTTTGAGTCCACTGCGGACCCCACAATGTCACTATGAGAGAGATAGAGTGTGGGTGTGAGTGTTAGTGGAATTTGCTAGTGCCTCAAATATTACTCTTAATTTATTTACTAGTACTAACATGATCAAGAGGGGCGCTTCTCGATAAAGAATCCAAGCATCAAGTTTTGAAAAGGAAAAAAAGGTAAATTACACTGACCTCCCCTGAGGTTTGACGAAATTACACTGCACATTGAAAATTTACAAATACTTCCCTTCAATGTGACGGAAGAGCAACGACGTTAAAATTTGATGTACATCTACATTTTTAACCTTAGCAAATATTTGTTGACCTACCTAACTCCTACCTACCTTAATTACCCCACTTACAATACTCACACCTACCAAATACCCTTGTTCATTGTTTCCCCAATGAAGAAGACGATTTTATGTTAATGGCGTGAAGAAGACGAAGCAATGTTTATGGTGTAAATCTCAATGGCGCAAAATTTCAAAGGCCTAAATTGAAAGAAGACGATATCAATTTCTACAGCGTCTCATCTTCCAATTACTGAAAAAGGCGATACAATCAAGCGAAGCAATCCCAAACTCTCTCAACAGATTGAATTGATCAGCGGTATGAAATCTTCTACTCATCTTTCTTCATTGTTTTTCTGTTCTATTTTGGGTTTAGTTAATTCAATGCTAGGGTTTCACTATTTTGAAAACTAGGGTTTTCGAATTGGGGATTTATGAACTAGGGTTTCCGATATTGTTAGTTTTCAAAATAGGGATTGGGGATTCACAACTGCTATTGCGATTTTTAAAACTATGGTTTTAATGTCAGTAGTTTATGATGATCTCATATATATATATATATTAGTATTTCAGAAATGGCATTTGTTGTAGTGCACTACTTATCAACCTTACATAGTATAGAAAATGTGGATACAGATAGGTATTTTTTCTTTGATTTAATGTCAGATGTATGTCAAGTTGCATTGTCCTATACTCCCTCACAATTGGGGTTGACCATAACTTTAAGTTGTTATATTCCTGGGTCAAATGACTTGATGGTTATTGCTGGTGATGATGAAGTCATAAAGATGTTTGAATTGTATAAAAACCATAAGTACATTCACTTGTACGTTCGAGCAGAAGTGAATACAAATGAGGAGGGGAAATCGATTTTAGAGAGTAGTAATGTGAGACAAGGAAATACAGTTGCAGTTCCTTAAGCTGATCCAACTACAGTAACTCACGCTGATGTACCTAATGATGCTAAAGTTCCTCAACCCAATGAAGAACTTGTTAACGAGGGTGTTGGTGCTGAGGAGTATATGGAAGGTTTGGAAGATAATGTGGAGGATAATCAAAGTGGTGAGGATGCGATGGATTGGTTTGAAGATGATGAGGTGGATGGATTTAGTACTGAAGATGAGGAGTGAGATGGGAAAGGTGATAGTAAGTCTGATAGTAGTATAAGTGCTGATGGTGATGGGTTAGTAGATGAAAATGAGTGCATTGAAGCCAACCAAGAAAATCAAGACATACTAGAGGGCAATGAGAGTTATTTATCTGATTATGAGTCTGGAGATGATGGTGAAATCTATAGTTCTAATGAGGAAGAAAGGAGAAGTAGAAAGAGATCAAATGGGTTAGCGAAAGCATATGATCAAACAAAGTATGGGAAGGAGTTTCAAAAAAGTAAAGGCTCTAAGATTGTGCTACTAGAGGGTCTCCTGTTTGGGGATGTTAATCAAGTTAGGGAAGTGTTAAAGGACGTCACAATACAAGAAGGCTCAAGATTGTCAGGGATAAGAATGAAAAAGGGCAGAGTTGCATGTCATTGTGTTGCAGTGGGTTGTCCATGGAGGATTCATGCCTCTCCTCTTCCCGATAGTGTGACCTTCAATATCAAGACATACAATGACTGCCACCTCAACATGAATTGTCAAGAAATTAAGCCTCAAATTGAAGGAGAATCCAGAGATGAAAACTGATGTGCTACAAGCTATTGTAAAGAAGAAGTTTGGATAAAACCTCATAAAATGCAACTGTATAGAGCTGAAAGAAGGTGTGTTGACGAGCTTGAGGGAAATCATTGTTGAAAACTATGTATATGAAATAAAATAAAACAGTGACTAGATCGAGCACGTAAAGCATTGTCCGAAAAACGAATTTACATCCCACACTTAGTTGTTTGTGGACTAAGACGTATCATTCTTGAGGATACTACGATCTAGTATAATAGAGATAACAAACTCTATTATACTCTGTAGAATATATGTATATGAACTGCTCTCAAAATGACTCTAGAATAGATGAAGAAGAGAAGATAAAATTTGTGAAAAGTATATCAAAATAACTAACTACATAGAACATATATAGAGGTGTCTATTGGGCAAGAGATGCCTCTCTACACAAATGATTGTGTCTCAACACCTATATATTACATATATATATACATCACTATATCCACGTTTTATCATCCATTAGAACAAATGAAATACAAACAAAATCAAAGTTTCTACATGAAAAGTTATGACTATTCACAAATTGGGTCCAGTCGACTAGTCGAACAGGTTCGGTCGACCGGTCGGATGCCCCTCTGCCAGAAATTTTTAAAACTTCAAATGACCGTTGACCTAGTCGAAAACTCCTCTGCTAGAATCTTGAAATTTAATGTTCCAAGCCTTTCCCTGAGCATTGAGTCAGTCTATAGCGATCCTAATGATCCCCGTGAGCTTTCATAAGCTCCCATTCACACCCGGAATCTAACAATCCCCCATATGTGAATGATTATGTCATGCCCCAACGTAGCATAAATAAGGAAAGCATTTAATTTCCTTTATGGACCCGTAGGTCGTGATAGTTTGAAGGATCGATTCCGTCCCAAACGTCGAACAACAAAAACATAATAATCAGAGCAGAGCAATCAAGGCTTACAAAAATTTTCTAACTTATTACATATAACAGCACGGGGTCTCTAAAGGCACAAACCGCCTTAAACCAAAACAATAGTTTAATATCTATTACAGTCATCCTTATTACAAAACAGTTTATAACTTAAAACATAGAGTATAGCTAGTAGTCCTTCTTCCAAGCAGTCGTTCTCAATTTGCATAATCGTAATGTTCAGCCTGATCATTACCTGAAAAACCTTAACACGAATGTCCAGGACGCATCAACGTTGTCAGCTTCAAGAAGCTGGTGAGTATTAAAAACATAACTTTGAATGTAAAACATACCCATTTACAAATTTCCTCTTTTTAAGTTTTGTAAAATCAATGGTTTAATCATGGAAAGAATTCAATTATAAAAATAACAAGGAATAAATTTAAAAGTCATTCATTCATTAAAACATATGACCGTGTATGAGACAATGCACCACACTCATCTTACCGACTCTTTTCTCTCGACAAACACCACAACCGACTATCTCACACCAGTATCTTTGAAACACTCCGATAGCCACACTTTAGCACAGGGGTGCCAAGGAATGTCCAGTTTGCCTCACATTTTGGTCCGGGGTACCAGGGAGTGTCCAATGCCTCACACTTTGAATACCTAATCCGCCATGCAAATACCGGACGAACCCTCACGCAGTATCCAGACTCGGGTATCAGAGAGTGTCCGTAGGCCACACTTTAGCACTGCCATGGGTGCCATGGAATGTCCAAGTTTGGCGTCACACACTTTAACGCTACCATGGGCATCAGGGAATGTCCAATTTTGCCACTGTCGCATTTCAAAGACACTCTCACCGCAATCTCAACATGTCACACTTTGGTACACAATAACCAGGGAGTGTCCACAACACAATCTCAATCTTATACTCTTTCCACACTGACCATTACTCTTTCCCACACTGACTGACACCCATATGCATGTACAACTGACTCCACATGTATGTCATAAACCTTAAACATGAAGGAATTCGCTGAATTAAAGGAACAACGTACGTACGAGGATTCATAAGTCGTAATTCATTGATTTCATCGCCCAAACATAACCAATAGGATTCTGATTTAGTAAATTTCCCAAACGGAACCTTAACAGTCTCTAAAAGTTAATCCAAACAGTCCCTTAGCAGAAAACAAACAAAAACCAGAAACTGGCAGGTCGCGCGTGCGGGCCGCTCGCGCGATCGCGCGCGCGAGTTAATGCTGAGGCTTCTTCTTCCTCGTCAGATTACTCTATTTCAGATTTCAGGGGTCTTTTTGACCCATTTTCAGAACTTTTAGTATACATATCATGTTATATATGGATCTCTTTAGTTTTTCACAAGGATTATGAATATGTAATCAATTTAACATGAAACAAACTACAGCTCTCAAATTTTATGAAAAATTAAAAGTTGTCAAAACTTAATTTCTTATATACTTTTCCATATGAATAAATTAAGCTCTAAAACTTTACACATAATAACTATGATGTATAATCTTTCATTTTTATCTCCAAAGACAGATTTTGGTTAAGGTTGAAAAACTTCATATTTTCAAACTATGAACATCAACGTAAATTTTCCATGGAGGTTTACAAGCTAAGCTATACACACAGAGATAAGCATGGAATTTCATTCATAGTGAGTTAATAGTACTCACTGTGATTAAAAGCAGAAAGATTGTTGAGAAAGAACTAAGATTAGGCAAACCCAATAGAGCTTCAAGCTATGATGATTGTACTCTTTCCTTCTAAAGTGTTTTCATTAATTCTCTGAACTCTCTCTTTGTTTTGGTTTAGGAGATATGCAGAAAGTGAGAGTGGGAGTGTATACATATAGAAATTCTAAAATCTACAACTTGGTGCCCAAGTTCAATGAGTTTTACTCTACAAATTGATTTAAATTAACTAATTATCTATATACGTATATACACAGATGTATTAACTTACCAATTCACCAAGGGCCAAGTAGGTGCATAGGGGTCAAATTGGGTATGTTTGGGAAACTAGTTTGTAGTCACACTATAACACACACCCCTTAAGCATTGCCAAACAAGGACTAACTAATGATTAGTTTCCATAAATGGCAATAAAGTGTATGTCAAATCTAACTTTTCATCACTTCCAAAATCTGTGGAAGTTTAGCACAGTGTGGACAGTTTTGAGTATCAACTGGTATTTTTGTGATGCGGTGATCCCCACAAAAATACAGAAAATTCATTTTAACGTAGGAAATGATCTTCCGGTTTTATAAAAATACAGTTTGAGTCAAGAGAAATTATCTTCACCGTCTTGAATTACAGATTTGAAATCCACACAGGTATTACTAAATTTTTAGAAATTGCAGTTTGACCCCAAAAGAAATTTAAATATGAATTAGACAAGTAATAGGATTCCGAATGTGAGAACTGAAATCAAAATAAAAGCTGTCAATACCAAAAGAATTTCAAATGTGAAAATGCAAATACAATTTAAATATGGACATGCCAAAATTCAATTAAATGAAATGCAGGTTGGTACAGATTATGGCTATATAAAAAAATGAAATACAATAAACTATGAGAGCAATTCACGGACTTGTGATGCGTTAGGAGAGTGTCTTTTGGACTTGAACTTTCCCTTAGTGTATACCTACTGGATTTACTCGATGAAGCAGTGTACATTAAGTATTGATCTATTCCAACCTTTTAGTGTAAACCAACACTAGATAACACACACCACATATCCTTATACATATTAATTCATTCGGTTGTGTTCATTTTGGTCCTGAACTTGATCCTTATTCATGAGAACTCTTAGAGAACCAAGCCTTTAAAGTCCTCATGGAAGCGACCACATATTCTCACATAGGTTATATCAATTTAGAGTACTAACATTTACTCATCAATATCATTAAATGTAAACATAATCTCATCAAATTTTATTACACACTTTGAACAATATATATGAATAGAGCCACATTAAATATGTGTTTACAACATGAACTTTTGTAACTAGTTTGCCTATTGAACCTAGATTTTGGGATCTCCAGTAAGCTAGGTTAGGTTTCCGCCAGGCTGTTTAATGTATTGGCTTTAGGCCCATTCCTTTCTTCATGTATTGAACTTGATCTCTAGGCAATCCTTTCGTAAGAGGATCCACAATGTTTGCCTTTAACTTGACGTAGTCAATCCTGATTACACCACTACATAGGTTATATCAATTTAGAGTACTAACATTTACTCATCAATATCATTAAATGTAAACATAATCTCATCAAATTCTATTACACACTTTGAACAATATATATGAATAGAGCCACATTAAATATGTGTTTACAACATGAACTTTCGTAACTAGCTTGCCTATTGAACCTAGATTTTGGGATCTCCAGTCAGCTAGGTTAGGTTTCCGCCAGGTTATTTAATGTATTGGCTTTAGGCCCATTCCTTTCTTCATGTATTGAACTTGATCTCTAGGCAATCCTTTCGTAAGAGGATCCACAATGTTTGTCTTTAACTTGACGTAGTCAATCCTGATTACACCACTAGAGAATAGCTACTTGATTGTGTTGTGTCTTCGTCTTATATGCCTTGACTTGCCATTATAGATGGCATTCTTAGCTATGGAAGATGCCGCATAGCAGTCACAATGTACAACTATGGTCGTTACCAGTTTCGGCCATAATGGAATATCCTCTAGGAAGTTCCGAAGCCATTCGACTTCCTCACCTGCCTTGTCTAAGGCTATGAACTCTGAATCCATCGTCGATCGTGCTATACACGTTTTCTTAGTTGATTTCCAAGAAATCGCAGCTTCACCTAAAGTGAATATATATCCACTTGTGGACTTAGTCTCTTGACTATCCGAAATCCAATTCGCATCAGAATATCCTTCTACCACAGGTGGGTATCATGCAAACCATAACTCATGGTATGCTTTAGATATCTTAACACTCTCACAAGAGCATCCCAGTGTCCTCTTCCCAGATTACTAGTGTATCTAGTAAGTCTTCCCACTGAATATGCAATATCCGAACGTGTACAATTCATAATGTACATTAAACTCCCGATTACTTGCGAATATTCGAGTTGAGATATGCTTTCACCCATATTCTTCTTCAACTTACAATTGGAGTCAAACGGAGTTATGACCGATTTGCTATCCAATTGCCCAAACTTCTTTCATATTTTTTCAACATAATGTGATTGTGTGAGAAGATATCCTTCGGAAGTTTGTCTCACTTGTATACCAAGAATGACATTGGCTTTACCCATGTCCTCCATGTCAAAGCTTGAGCTTAACATTTTCTTGGTTTCGTTGATTACTTTCTTATTCATTCCTATAATAAGTAAGTCGTCGACATACAAACAAACAATAATACACAAATCTTTAAATTCCTTAACATACACATACTTATCGCATTCATTGATTTTAAAACCATTTGCGATCATGGTGTGGTCAAATTTCTCGTGCCATTGATTTGGAGCTTGTTTCAAACCATAAAGAGACTTAACAAGTCGACACACTTTATGTTTTTGTCCCTTCATAACGAATCCTTTCGGTTGTTCTATATAGATCTCCTCATCTAGATCTCTATTAAGGAATGCGGTTTTCATATCCATTTGATGTAATTTTAGGTTATAGACGGCGGCTATAGCGATTACCATCCTAATGGAAGTAATCCTAGTAACCGGGGAATAAGAATCAAAGAAATTATTCCCTCTTTTAGTCTATGGCTTTTTGCGACTAGCCTAGCTTTGTACTTATCTATGGTACCATCGGCTTTGAGTTTTTTTCTTAAGAATCCATTTGCAACCAATTGGTTTACTACTTGGAGGTAAGCTGACCAACTCCCATTTATGGTTTTGCATAATGGAGTCCACCTCACTATTTACAGCTTCTTGCCAATACGGCGCTTCAGGTGTACTCATAGCCTCTTTAAAGGTTTGAGGTTCACCTATGGTAACTAGTCTCACAAAATCTGATCCAAAGAAGTAGCTTTCCTAGCTCCTTTGCTCTCTCTAGGAGCAACTTTGATTTCTTTGTCGTTCTTAAAACTTGAAGAAATCTCTCCAACACTTCTTTTAGATGCTGAATTTTGTCTTCCTTCCCTAAAAGGAAAGATGTTTTCAAAGAATTCAACATCTACCGATTCTATGAATGTGTTGACATGAATGTCTACATTCTTAGACTTAACCACAAGGAATCGATATGCCGCACTATTATTAGCATAGCTGATAAATACACAATCTATGGTCTTAGGTCCTAGTTTCGTTCGTTTAGGAAGCAGAACTTGTACCTTAGCTAGACACCCCCACACTTTGAGCTTTTTATACGAGGGTACTCTACCTTTCCAAACTTCATAAAGAGACTTGTTAGTCTTCTTATGTGGAATTCTATTAAGAATGACATTCGCCGTAAGAATGGCATCCCCCCACAAGTTGTGTGGCACACCCGAGCTATTTAGCATAGCATTCGTCACTTCCTTGTGGGTTCTATTTTTCCTCTCGGCTACACCATTTTGTTGTAGTGTATACGGCATAGTGGTTTCATGAATAATCCGATTATTAGCACAATACTCGGCTAGTGGAGTTGAATCATATTCACCTCCTATATCCGACCTAACTCGTTTTATTGTTCTAGATAATTGATTTTCAATTTCAACTCTATATGTCTTGAACATGTCCATTGTTCATCTTTAGAGCTAAGTAAGTAAATATAACAATATCCACTACTATCATCTATAAATGTAACAAAGTATTTCTTTCCACCTCTTGTTGGAGTTAGTTTTAAATCACATAAGTCAGTATTAATTAAATCTAGTAATTCACTTGTTCTATTTATGGATTTAAATAGCTTTCTAACCAATTTTGATTCTACACATGTTTCACATTTAGGTGACTTGTCAATTTCAAATTTAGGCAATAATCCAAGATTAATCATTTTATGCGTATATTTGAAATTCACATGTCCTAATCTAGAATGCCACAATGAACTCAACTCAACAATATAAGAAGAAGCTATAGCATTCTCATTACTAATAATTTAGGAGTACAATTGATCTTGAAGAGCCCTTCATTGAGGTAACCCTTTCCTACTTACATTCCACCCTTAGTCAAAACAAATTTATCGGATTTGAAGACTACTTTGAATCCTTTCTTACTTAGTATAGGTCCGGACACCAAATTCTTGCAAATTTTTGAAACATCTAGCACATCTAGGAGGGTCAACTCTTTTCCGGAAGTGAACTTAATAATCACATTCCCCTTGCCTTCAATGGTTGAAGCCGTGACATTGCCCATAAAAGCTTGTCACCACTATCCGCCTTTGTGTAGGTAGAAAATATGTTTCTATCTCCACAAATGTGTTTAGTGGCCCTGGTGTCTATCCACCAACCCTTAGAGTCAGTCACCACACAAGTTTTCATGACCACTACTGCAAGATCGTCGGTCTCTATCATGTTGACTTGATTAGACTTCTTGTTTCCTTCATTAGATCCTTTGTTGTTTCAACACTCGCTTGCACGAAGTCCATGTATTCCACACACCCATCAATCCCCTTTAATCTTCTTGGAATCGTGGTCCTTAGACCCGTTGTATGTAGATTTTCTCTTTCCTTCCTTCGACCTTGACTTAGGTTTAGATTTTGAAGACTCGCCTTCAACGAATGACACGATCTTCCATTGATAATTCCTTGCACTTTTGCTTAAGATAACTCTTGAATTCCTTCCACAAAGGTGGCAATTTTTTAATTATGGATGCCACTTGGAACGGTTCACTAATCGTCATTCCTTCAAATATAATTTGGTTAATGATCACTTGAATCTCTTCCACTTGCTTCACTATGGGAATAGAATCCACCATCTTGAAATCTGGGAATCTCCCAACAATGAATTTCTTAGTCCCCACATCCTCGGTTTTGTACCTTTTTTCCAAGGACTCCCATAACTCTTTGGTGGTAGTAAAAGTTAAATAGACGTTGTAAAGAACATCTTCTAGCCCATTTAGAATGTAATTATAACATAGAAAATCGGAATGATTCCACCCTTCCAATGCAACCTCTTGGTCTTTTGAAGGATTTTTTGTAGGAGCCAGCGACTTCTCTTGTAGTAGGATGTGTTCAAGATTGAGCGTTGTGAGATAGAACATCATCTTGATTTGCCATCGCTTAAAGTCTTCTCCCTTGAACTTTTCGGGCTTCTCGGCATGTGAGTTCTTGATAACAGTTGTTGTTTCAATGGCCATACTTCCAACAAATATTAAATTCATTTTTCGATTGTTGGAAACTATGTATATGAAACAAAATAAAATAGTGACTAGATCGAGCACGCAAAGCGAGGTCCAAAAAATGAATTTACATCCCACACTTAGTTGTTTGTGGACTAAGACGTATCATTCTTAAGGATACTACGATCTAGTATAATAGAGACAACAAACTCTATTATACTCTATAGAATATATGTATATGAACTACTCTCAAAATGACTCTAGAATAGATAAAGAAGAGAAGATAACATCTATGAAAAGTATATCAAAATAATTAACTACATAAAACATATATAGAGGTGTCTATTGGGTAAGAGATGCATCTCTACACAAATGGTTGTGTCCCAACACCTAAATATTACACGTATATCACTATATCCACATTTATCAGCCATTAGAACAGATGAAATTCAAACAAATTCAAAGTTTCTACATGAAAAGTGTTGTGATTATTCACAAACTGGGTCCGGCCAATCGGTCGAAAACCCCTCTGCTAGAATCTTAAAACTTAATGTTTCAAGCCTTTCCCTGAGCATTCAGTCAGCCCATAGCAATCTTAACAATCCCCTTGAGCTTTCATAAGCTCCCATTCATACTCCAAATCTAACAATCATGAGGACTCATTCACAATGCTTCGGATGTACGCTAATGAAATTTTGAAATCTAATCCTTGGAGCATAATAAAAATTGAGTGTGAGGGGCCTGAAATTAGAGCCAACCCAATGTTTAAGCGAATGTTTATCACATTTGAGTGCATGAAGACTGGGTTTTGGAAAAGGTGCAGGCCATTTATTGGTCTTGATGGTTGCCATTTGAAAGGGACTTTGGGGGTGTGCTCTTGGTAGCCATTACATTGGATGGGAACAATGGCCTTTTTCCTCTGGAAGTAGGGGTGGTAGAAAGTAAGGGAAGGCACAGTTGGAGCTTCTCCTTACTCCACTTAGAGGCTGCAATTGGTGGGGATCAACCAATCCCATGGTGTTTCATGTCAGACCAGTAAAAAGTTAGTAATCCCTCCATTATGTTTTACCAAATATTCAATTTTCCATTTAAACTAGTTACTAACAGTGAATCCTATAAATTGAAATTGTTTACAGGGTATTGGACCAACCATTACAGAGGTATTTCCGAATGCGAGTCATTGCCATCGTTGTCCTTAGTTGTTCAGTAACTTCAAAGCAAAGTACCCTAGTTTGCTCCTAAGAAAACACTGCTGGAAGGCTACAAGATCACATAACCAGATAGGGTTTAATGAAAGTATGGAAAGCTTGAAATCATTGTCTACAGAGGCATACACTTGGTTGATGAAGAATCCAGTACACACATGGTGTCATCATGCATTTTTTGAAGAATGGTCATGTCATAAACAATCTCACAGAGTCTTTCAACAAATGGGTAGGCCACTATATGTCTAAGCCAATACTTACCATCTTAGAGGGGCTACAGAAAAAGCTAATGGGGGAGAATACAACTTAGGTTTCAGAAAGCATGTTCATGGGAAACTTATGTCACAAAAAATATACAAAAAAAGCTAAACAAATGCATAGAAGATTCAAGGGGGAAGCAAGGTAATATTTGTTGGTGGGGAAGAGTATGAGGTTGTTGATGATGTGGGTTTGACAAATGTTGTGGACCTAACCAAGGGGACATGTAATTGCAGAGGTTGGCAGATATTAGGGGTCCTTTGTAAGCATGTAGCAGCTGTTATTGCTAACAAGAGGTACGACATTGAGAAATATTGTGATCCATGCTATTCAAAGGACACATATTTGAAGGCTTACGAGGAAAGATCCATCCAATTGTGGACCAAAGACTATAGACTCTTGATGATACTAACCCAATACAACCAATAGGGATATGAAAATACTTAATTCAAACAACCCATACCTTCAACGCCAACAGATTATCATCTCGCCTTCCTTTGTGCTCTGTCCTTTCTATATTCCGGTGATTAATTGATTGACTTGTTGCCGTTGTTGCAATTACATTAGGGGATACTAGTGACACGGAAATAAATTGTGCACTTCTTGTGCAATACCCAAGTATAGGTAGACGTGCAAGTAGTACTGGATAAGACCAGGTCGATCCCACAGAGAAGGTTGAAGTTACTTACTTAGACTAAACTCAAAAAAGAAAATAAAAATTCAATGTTTAAATAGAGCGTAGAACACAAAGTTCCACAATTAACAACTACTAGAAGAAGCAATTAAACTAAACTAGGAATTAACTAACTAAAGCTATATTTAAAATGGTTTTTAACTTTATAAAAGGGAAGCGTTGGGATCTCATGAATCCGCAGTGACCGAACGATCTACCATGAGTTTCATTATTGCTCTATGGAGTACATCCACTTACAGTATTTCCGTATTTTCAAAAAATAAAGAATTAATAGCCCTTTCATGACCAGGACTATATCATCACAAATGGTTCAAAATACGTGAAGGCGGTTTAAAACAATAGTTAAGACTCACACTATGAATGGTGTTAGCATTCAAAGTGGTTTGCAAAAGTTATTGAAGAAAAATGCCTTAAGGCTTAAAGTTAAGAACAACTTTCGAAAACAGAAAGTCTAGGAATACTGCAAAGGATCATCTCAAGAATCTGAATGTTCGATCGATCGTCGCGTTCTCGATCAATCGAGCATCATCATCTCTCAATCGATTGAAATGTCTTCGATCGCTTGATTATATCTATGGTTCAATCGATCGAACTAACTTCGATCGATCGAACGCAAGTTTTATTCTGGTGCATGACAGAGGCTGGAGATCACTGTTTCATCGTGGTCTCCCAACTCTGGAACTACTCAGACATGGTCTGGAGTACCATAGATTGGTTTTTAACGTGAAAAATCATTAAAGGACTGTTTGATTGCGTTTAATCATAAAACTTCTAAAACTATGGATTTTACCACTACTTACCTAAAAACCTATGTTGGAAACAGATTATGACTACAAAAACTATAAGCAGAATATAACTAAGACAATATTAAAGAACCTGAACGATAGAAAATTTAGATTTCACTTTAAACTCTAACAATCAAAGTAGTGTCAAAGCATGTACTTACAAAATCAAACAAAACTCTCGTCCTCCCTCTATATAACTGTAAAACAAAAAGTGGGCATCCCCAGGACGTGTTTATAACTTATATATATAGAAAAACCTAGGTTAGGGTTACAATCATACGTCTCTGCTGTGTGCGCGTAAATTCTAATAAAAGGCATGTTCAATCGATCGAACTTCGTTCGATCGCTTGAAAGGTGAAATCTTCAATCGCTTGAAAATCCTTTGATCAATTGAAAGCTCGATCGCTTGAGTGTTCTTCGATCGCTCAAACTTCATATTTCAGTTTTGAATTATATTGCTTGTAATTTAAACTTTACCCTTTATTGTTATTCATTCCTGCACACAGCAACACATCGATCTACACAAAATAACAGCTAAAACAATCCAACTCATCATAGATTTGTCACATTGTATAAAAGATGGAATTGTAACACAAATTGCAGATAAATAGGGAGTTATAAACTAAATCATTATATTTTCTTATTCTAGCGTGGTTGTATTTTATAAATACCCCCGCTTGTCAATTGGGTTGCACCAATTCCAAAAATTACAGCTCCCATTCAAGCAAACATATATAATACAACCTCCCTTTGTTGTTCTTCTCATTTGACTCGGTAATTTTGATGGTGCATCACAGCCCACATTTACACGTCTTGTTTCGGTATCTAAGTTCTCCAACCTTACCCAAGTTGCTACAATATGTACTTGAAGATGACATTATGTAACAAATCAAATTGATACGATTAGAGAGAGACAGAGGGGTACAAAGAGAGGTGACATTCTACAACATATATCTGTATATCTTGTGTGTGTGTGTGAGAGAGAGAGAGAGAGAGAGAGAGAGAGAGAGAGAGAGAGAGAGAGAGAAATTGGACATAGAGAAATCAAAGAGAGAGAAAGAGAGAGATAAGGAGGGATGAAGTTTTCCATTATAGATGTAGAGGTGTATATATATATATATATATGTACAAAATATCTCTAAAGAGGGCACCCTTTCTTTATTAAAGAGAGGGCCTCTATTTTGGCCATCGGATCGTGTTTAAAAACTGTGAAATGACAAAATTGCCTTTAATGAAAACATGATTCGACGGCCAAAAAGAGGCCCTCTCTTTAATAAAGAGAGGGCGCCCTCTTTAGAGCTTGACTGTATATATATGTATATACACATACATCTGTAGTAGAGAGGAAGAAACATACCTCTTTCCCTAGAAACGTTTCGGTTGAGGAAGAGTATGGGTAATGAAGCTAATGGGCTTGGGTGTTGGGTTTTACTCATGTAATTGAGGGTATTCTCGGTATTATGGTAGCAAAAAGTGGAGACATCAGTGTATTCCGTCTCAGCTTTTGTAAGTCCACTAACGGAGGGGTGGTCCTTGCAACGTAAAGTCAACCCTCAAGGGAGGTATGTATAATTTTCAATATGCAGGAGAGGTCCGTGTAATTTTGTCAAACCTCAAGGGGTGTTCAGTGTAATTTACCAAAAAAAAACCTAAGTGGCTTTACTTTTGTGGCTTGTAGTCATAGATCCAAAATCTAGGACTTATTATTATTTTTTTTGGTTGCTAAAGTCCAAAATCTAGGACGTATTTAGCTGGAAATTTGTCCAAAACAGTTATGCTAAAAGACCCTTTTCTTTTTTTTCTTTTTTTGTCCAAATACCCCTCAAATTCCATTCAATGGACATTTGTCATTTTTATGGGCAACTGTTAATTCAAATTCGAATATCGACGATGAAGATTTCCTGCTAATTTTTCTAATTTAAGAGCTTGATACTTACTTTTCTCATTTTTTTCAAATTTGTAACCTTCTATTCCTATTGGCTTCGTTTTAGAGAAAGCAGCAAATCATCTCTACGTGTTTTAAATCCACATCACTTGACCTGTGTATTTGATCTAAAATTAGTAGAATTTTTCTCTGGGTTGTTTATAGTTCGTTTGTCAGGCAAGTGATAGAGAAAACTTATCAAGGAATTCGCAAAACATTTTTTAGTCCAAAATTATTTTTTGAATTTCAATGATGTATAAATGCTCAAAAACATCTCAAGTACGAGATTTATTAAATAAGTAATGTTGCTAAAGTTCTAGAGAGAAAAAAGTTTTGAGAATTTTAACAAATGAAAATTTGAGAATTTTTTAATAACTTGATCCTTATTTATACCACATACTAATAACACATATAGTGACATGCATAATAAGGAAATGCATTTAGGACAACCATTAGAGTTGATTCAAACTGTAACGACCCATCCCCATCTAGTAACAATATTAGCTACTATTGTAGCTGTAGCACTCTTAACTGCGGATTTCTTTTTTGTTTAGCTCCTACGATTTTCAAAAGGCATTGTTTTGTATAGATTGGCGATTAAGTCTTATAAACTAGTTCAAGATTTTACCCCCAAGCCAGGTGGGATAATTAACTTCATCTTGGCCTTCATGCCTCAGAAATCTCGGCTCTTGGTCATCACACATACATTTTTAAAAAAAAAAATTTTGTGTGAACTTATAAAAAAGATTAAGGGTGTGTTTGATAACCCAATTAAGTGGTGAAAATGAAAATTTTTGGCACTTGTTTATTTTCAGTGCACTTGATAACATATCACTTAATTGAAAAACTAACCAAAAACTTGTTGAAAACTTTAAGTGAAAAATTTCTACTGAAAATAATCACTGAATGCATTCTATTTCAGTACTTGAAACACTATTTTAAATATTGTAAATTCAATTGCAAAAACTTTTCAGTACTTAAAATTCAGCACTTAATTTTCAATACTTAATTTTTAGTTTTATCAAACGGCCCCTAAGTTAAATAGTTTCATAAAGGGTAAATTATATGAACACCCCCTCAACTATAACTCATTTTCACTAACACCCCCTGAACTATAAAAGTGAGCAAACTGACCCTTCATGTATATGAGGGACCTTGACAAACACTAAATATTGTACATTCATGTGCCAATATAATAAACATAGTGCTCATTTAATGGTGATGTCACTCAAATGCGTGTAAATACGTGTTTTTATATATTTTATATGTTTAGGTAAAAATGAAGTGAAATAAAGGGAAGGAAAGAAGTAGCAATTACACTGTAGTATCTCACGTAGTTAGTCAAATGTGAATAGTAATAAATAGTGACCAAACAGTAAAAATTACTGTTTGAATAGGAAGAATCCAAAAAAAAAAGAAAGAAAGAAAGAAAGAAAGAAAAAAAAAAAGTGACGTAAAGTTACATACAAGCTTCAAGCTTGGATGTTATGTATTTTTTTATAGTTTTTTTTTTTTGTTGTTTTCTTTCACTCTCTCTCACTGTCTTGCAGGAATTTTTAAACCAATGTCAGAACAATGAAGAAAAAGTGGGAGACGCGAGAAGAAAAACTTGACAGCCACTGTTCAAATGATGAATGGGATGATGTATTTGCATCATTCCTTCGTCTATAAAATGAAGGCAGAGGAGAAGCTGAACATTCACAACACAACTGACAACCAACAAGAGAAATCTTCACATATAATATTAGGGAGAGAATAGTATAGGGAGTTATCATGTGAGCACTTCATATTATCCCTAGAAATAGGAAACTTTAGTTTTTCTTTGTATTTTCTAGTTCTAGTAGTTGTAAAATTTTACTTTTACATAATTGATGATTTCATGTTCCAAAAATATGTAGCAAAACTTTGTGTACTGTATTTCTTAAATTAAAATATTTGTTTTCTTGTACAACCTTTATCACTTTGTAGTAGTAAAATATTTCTAGTAAAATTTAGATTTAATATTTTTAGTCTAGTTAGTACTTATAGTTGTCCCCTAAAATAGTTTGAAATCCCAAATTTTCAGTTTTTATAGCAATATTTTCATTCACTAGAAGACAGATTTTGCGAGTAAATGACAGATTTCTTAGCCACGTAGTTGTTATAATCACCTACCAAAGCCCCAAAACATACCCTATTCATATCTCACTCCAAAAGTAGATTAGGATTTGGTTTGGCCTTATTTGTGTTCTTGGAGTTCAACCACTGTAACCCCACAAGAATCCAAAGTCAAAGATTTAGTATTTTATTATTAATTCAGTATTTTCATTTATGTATATTTTATTAACCTAGTTGTACTAAACTTTGCTATTTTGTATATTTCACAAATTCAACCCTAACTCATGTTAAGTGGAGAAAATAATATACTACTTCCGTCTCATTTTATGTGCCTATTTTGGGGAATCCAACTATTTAAGGGGACAAAAAGAATCTACACCTATTTTCCACAATTGTCCATAATCATTGCACTTTCTTTTTTTGTTTTGTTTTGGTGTTGATTGCAAGAAATGGTAGTTTAGGAAACTAAGTAAATTTTGTATACTAATTTAGGAAAGTGGACAACAATTTTGAGACATCCCAAAAAGGAAAGATGGACACATAAAATGGGACGGAGGGAGTAATAATATTAGTTTTTTACCTTTACCTTGGTTTTACAACTTTAATTTTAATTGGACGGTGATTGCGTGCATCTATTTAATATATCTTTAAATTTTATTTGGAAGACAGCTTCAATTCTAAAATGGTAGGCTAAAACTTTAATTGGGAATATATAATAAAAACTTAGAAACCACAGCTTCTGTGCCCTAATCTTAAATGGGAAAATTTTATCTAGATGGGTTATTTTTTCATTTATGGCCAAAAATATCTATGTATCTATAGTTTATAATCATTTAACATGTTTATATACTATGACTATATTTGTCACGACCCATCCCACTACGCGTGGAAATAGGACACGTGGCACGCCACCAAGGCTCATCCAACATCCATATAATAATACGCAGCGGAAAGAACTTCTATAAAACAACCCTGGTAGTTTTAAAACTTAGGAAACGTTCCCTTCTGTGTTTGTAAAATACATTGAAGTCAGAGTCATAAAAAGTTTTGTCATTGAAAACACATACAAAGATAATAGTTTTGAAAACAGAGGCTCAGTCGACTGCCCAGTCGACTGCACAAGGGTCCAGTCGACTGCTCCGTCGACAGTGTCAAGCAGAACCAAAACCCTAAATCTCAACAGAGGTCTAGTCGACTGCCCAGTCGACTGCTTTCTGAAATCAGTCGA
Source organism: Hydrangea macrophylla (assembly GCA_033977485.1). Taxonomy (NCBI): domain Eukaryota; kingdom Viridiplantae; phylum Streptophyta; class Magnoliopsida; order Cornales; family Hydrangeaceae; genus Hydrangea; species Hydrangea macrophylla. Next base: position 75,115,384 of record CM066984.1, on the reverse strand, counting down.
CTGCTTTTCAATCGAAGAAGGCAGTGGCTCCACTAAACAGTGTTCAGTCGACTGCCCAAGGGGTCCAGTCGACTGCTTCTCTAATATTTCCTTACAGTTTTCCCAAATACACGAGATCCAGTCGACTGATCAGGGGGTTCAGTCGACTGCTCCTCTGCTGGCAGCCCTGTGCTGGAACTTACAAGTCCCACTACTCAATACCAACAACAATCACAACCACAATTGATTTTAACGCCTTCAAAACATAATTACAGACGTTCAATTACAAGATTACAATACTGAAAAGCAAATCCATGTTTCTATTACAACATACTACAATATTCAAATCCTTACACAAGTTTAGGATTTAAAACACAAAAGCATTTACAAAGATGATCCCCCGGCGTTCATCGGCCTCACTCCACACACTTCTTCTTGTCTTTCTTCTTACCTGCAATGGAGTACATCTCCACTGCTCAGCTATATGCTGAGCGTACAATTCTAAATGTATGCTTATATGACAGTTCATGGTTTAAGCATCTAAAACACATAAGAATAGTCTCTAGGGTGAGTGGTACGCATTCATCCGGTAGCGGCAAGTCCAAGCCTTAAACCGCGATGTCAATGGCAAGTCCAAGCCTACAACCATTACATCCCACAAGTGCCATGGCAAGTCCAAGCCTACAACCATGCACAGTAGCCGTTGCTACCAAAATTCTCAAACATCGAGAAGCTTACTCCGGCATGAATTTGCACCAAACTCCCCTTTGACCCAAGTAGACACATAACATGCTCACATAAACAGTTATACGTGCTTTTATCATAATTTCACGTGCATAATTAACGGGCCTAACTAACACATGAATTTCGCCCGGATCCAAGAATATCAAAAGTGATGTCCCAAAACATGAAAATCCATATATTTCATAGATCTAGAATTCATACCTCGTGCGAATCTCTTCAAACTTTGAAGGATTGACTAGGAGAATAAATAATCGTCGGATTTCGAATTTGGTACAATTCCTACAAGTTTATACCTGTTTTTCCCAAAAGTCCAAAATTAAGATTTTAACAAAACTTGGCCAAACATGACCTAAGTGGTATCAAAACGTAGATCTTACCTCCACGAGTTCAAATCTGAAATCTGGAGAAAAATCTGACGGACGAACGGTCGTCGATCGGCGTCGCAAAGTCCGGAGCAACCAAATCTCCTTTCTCTCTCCTCTCTCTAGATATTTTTTTGGCAAGTTTGGATGAGAATGAATCTCATCCTCACTATTTATAGGCAATCTTTCGGGAATTTACGTTTACCTCCCCGTAAGTTTCTCAAACTTCTAATTACCTCTCGAAACTTCGCACGCGTCCATTTTATGCCTTTACGAGTGAAAACTTATAAATTTCAAAAGTTTCCGACTAAGTTTCGTTTGGATCCAAAATACGTCCGAAAACTATATTCTGTGGAATCTCTACACAACTACCTTTTTAATTAACGTATCTCTCACGTTCTCACCACAGTTCTCAAAATGATACTATCATATCCAAATTACCAGAATTATACTACACAGGTATAATTACTATTCAACAAATACCAGATAAAGTCAAATAACATTTAAATCACATAAATGTCATTTACTCATGATTATGCAATATGAACTTCCATATTCTCGTGTCCTCACTGACACCTTACCGTTGACCACAGTCAACCACTTATCCTCAATTATCATATATCAATGATAATTCATAAAATTTCATATCATGCATGATTAAACTATAAATTTTTGGAACGGGTGTGACAACTCTCCCCTCCAAAAAGGAAGTTTGTCCCCAAACTTTACCTCAAGCGTCGAACAAGTACGGATACTCATTCCGCATGTCTTCCTCACTTTCCCATGTAGCCTCTTCCACTGTATGACTGCGCCATAGTACTTTCACCATTGGAATAGTCTTGGTTCTCAAAACTTGTTCTTTTCGATCTAGAATCCCTACAGGATGTTCCACATAAGTCAAATCTCCCTGAATCTGCAACGGTTCAGGTACAATGATCTTACTCGTGTCAGTCATACAACGTCTCAACATAGACACGTGAAACACATTGTGCACATGTTCCAACTCTGCTGACAAGGCCAAACGATAAGCCACTGGACCAACCCTCTCTAGGATTTCAAAAGGTCCTATGAATCTCGGATTGAGCTTTCCCCTCTTCCCAAATCGTACAATGCCTTTTGAAGGCGATACCCGCAAATATACGAAATCTCCCGCTTCAAAATTCATCGGTCGTCGTTTAGAATCCGCATAACTCTTATATCGGCTCTGAGCTACCTTGAGTCGCTCTTGAATCAACTTCACTTTCTCAGTAGTTACCTGTATTAACTCAGGTCCTAACAACCTTCTTTCTCCCACCTCGGTCCAACAAACCGGTGATCGACACTTACGGCCATACAAAGCTTCATATGGTGCCATACCAATACTTGACTGAAATCCGTTGTTGTACGCAAATTCAATTAACGGCAAGTGGTGCTCCCAATCGTTCCCAAAATCTAATACACAAAGTCTCAACATATCCTCTAGCGTCTGAATCATACGTTCTGACTGTCCATCGGTCTGAGGATGAAACGCAGTACTGAAACTCAATTTCGTACCCATAGCTTCTTGCAAACTTCCCCAAAACCTTGACGTAAAACTACTATCACGATCGGATATAATCACAGCTGGGATTCCATGTAGTCTTACAATCTCTTTCACATACAATTCCGCTAACTTGGATGGTTTAGTCGTCTTGATTGGTAGAAAATGAGCTGACTTTGTTAACCGGTCAACTATAACCCAAATCTTATCATTCTTATTACATGATCGTGGAAATCCTGAAACAAAGTCCATCGTAATCTCGTCCCATTTCCATTCCGACACTGGCAAAGGTTGTAGTAACCCCGCGGGTACTTGTCTCTCTGCTTTCACTTGCTGACATGCCGAACATTCGGATACAAACTTAGCAACTTCACGCTTCATACCCTTCCACCAGAAGTTTTCCCTCAAGTTTCGGTACATCTTATTACTTCCCGGGTGCACTGAATATCTAGTACTATGAGCTTCTTCTAGAATTCTCTCTTTCAAGTCTTTCACATTCGGTACACATAATCGATTTCCAAACTTCAGAATCCCTTGTTCCAATACCAAACCAGATCGCTTTCCCAAAGGTATCTCGTCTCTCATTCTGCATAAATAGACGTCGTTAAATTGTTCCTTCTTGATCTCATCAATAATATATGGGTGTGCTACAATCGCCATCATTAAGCCACCACTAACCTTTGGTATCACATCCAAGTCCAAACGTTCCATTTCTTTTACCAATTCTTTTTGTTGTGTTAGCTCATCGGCTAAATTCCTCGGCGTCTTCCGGCTTAATGCGTCGGCTACTACATTCGCCTTCCCCGGATGGTACTCAATCGAAAGATCATAATCCTTCATCAACTCTAACCATCTTCGCTGTCTCATATTCAAGTCCCGTTGGGTGAAAATATATTTCAAACTCTTGTGGTCCGTGAATATCTCACACCTTTCCCCGTATAAGTAGTGTCTCCAAATCTTCAAAGCATGAATTACTGCAGCTAATTCCAGATCATGAGTTGGATAATTAATCTCATGTGTCTTCAACTGTCTAGAAGCATAAGCAATCACCTTACCCCCTTGCATCAACACGCATCCCAACCCTTTGTGTGAAGCATCACTATAGATCACAAACCCCTCGGTTCCAGATGGTATTGTCAAAATAGGTGCTCTCGTCAATCTTGACTTCAACTCCTGAAAACTGTCTTCGCATTCCTGACTCCATTCAAAACTAACACCCTTTCTCATCAACCTTGTCATTGGCAATGAAATCTTCGAGAAATGTTCAATAAAACGGCGGTAGTATCCCGCTAATCCCAAGAAACTTCGAATTTCGGATACAGAAGTCGGTCTTTGCCAATTTGATACAGCTTCTACTTTGTGAGGATCAACTGATACTCCATTCTTGTCAATCACGTGACCAAGAAAAGTAATGCTAGGTAACCAAAATTCACATTTCTTGAATTTCCCAAACAATTGTTTCTCTCGTAATCTCTGAAGTATCAACCTCAAGTGGTTCTCGTGTTCTATCTCACCCGGTGAATAAACAAGGATATCGTCGATGAACACTATCACAAAATCATCCAAATAGTCCTTAAAGACGCGGTTCATAAGATCCATGAACGCAGCTGGTGCATTGGTAACCCCAAATGGCATAACTAAGAACTCATAGTGTCCATAACGCGTTCTAAAAGCTGTTTTCTCAATATCTTCGGCCTTCACTTTCAACTGATGATAACCCGATCTTAGGTCTATCTTGGAGAATACTTGTGCCCCACGAAGTTGATCAAATAAGTCATCAATTCTCGGCAGTGGATACTTGTTCTTGATTGTCAACTTATTCAGTTCCCGGTAATCAACACACATACGCATGGAGCCATCTTTCTTCTTCACAAACAATACTGGAGCTCCCCACGGTGATACACTTGGTCGAATGAAACCTTTATCAAGTAACTCTTGTAGTTGAACCTTCAGTTCCTTCAATTCTACTGGTGCCATTCTATACGGTGCTTTGGATACCGGCCTTGAGTCTGGGATAATCTCAATAGTGAACTCGACCTCTCTCTCAATAAGAACATCTGGTAACTCATCAGGAAATACATCTGGATATTCTCGTACTATCGGAATGTCTTCTACTTTTAATTCAGTCGCTGAGACGTCAGTCACTGAACATAGGAATCCTTGACATCCCTTTTTCAATAACTTTCCCGCTCGAATAGCTGAAATCAAATACGGCGGCGATATAACCCCACTCCCTTGGAAACAAAAGTTCCCATATACCGGTGATCGAAATTTAACCTCTTTCCGTTCACAGTCTATCGTAGCTTAGTTAAGGGCTAACCAATCCATCCCCAATATTACATCGAAATGGTTTATTACGATCGGTATAAGGTCTACAGTCATCAACTTCTCGCCTAGTTTGATTTCACAGTTCTTATATACGGTAGATGTCGTTATCGCTTTACTAAGTGGCACAGCAATAGACAATTCATATCCTAGTGGCGCGGACTTAACAGTTAAACGTTCCACAAAGTTATAAGATACAAACGAATGCGTAGATCCCGAATCAACGAGTATGCGTGCTAAGTGCGAACATACAAGCACCATACCTGAGACCACTGTATCAGTAGCAGCCACGTCTCCAGGGTTCATCTGGAATGATCTTCCCTGACGTTGCTCTGTCCTTTGTCCTCCGTCATTAGACTGTTTAGGCTTCGAACCACTAGAAGCCATAGAACTAGCTCCTTGTTGAGAATACCTCCTCGGGCAATCCTTGGCTTGGTGCCCAAATACTCCACAATCATAACACTTGCCTCGCATGTCAGGTGTAGAATTAGTACTACCCCCGCCTTGGTTCCTGTTCTGGGGTTTGGTTATGAAACATCGGCCTGAGTGTGGTCTGTTGCAAAGTGAACACAACGGTATGCTACTTGGCGTTCTCCTGAATTCACTGAAACTAGAACCAGAGCCTCTTTGAAACGGCCTCTTGAAAGATCCACCCTGACTTCGGTCACCACCCTCATGACTTCGCTTTCCTTGGTGATTTTGTCTCGATCTCTCTATTCCACTTTCGGCTACAAGCGCCGTTTGTTGTACTGCTGCAACAGTTGAATGCTCGTAGGTTTCTACCCTCAAACGGATATTTTCCCTTAAGCCTTCTTTAAATTTCCTTGCCCTTTCTTCCTCTCCTGGTACAGAACCTTTACCAAACCTCAACAACGCATTATACTTGGAAGTATATTCGGTTACAGTCATATCTCCCTGCTTCAAGTTATCAAATTCTCTCTTCTTTGCATTGTAGGCGGCTCGCGGAAAGAACCGGCGATTGAATTCCGCCTTGAACCCTTCCCAAGTAATCGGTGCCCCTTGATCTAAAACGTTTACCCACCAGTTCTGGGCTTCACCCTTCAGTACATCGCTTGCGTTCTCAATCTTCTCCTTATTGGTCATCGGAATCGATCGAAAAATTCTCTCCATATCCATGATCCAATGTTCTGCGAGCGTTGGGTCGGGTGTCCCATGAAATTCCATCGGTTTCTTCCGGACAAACTGTTCTGATATTGACCTCATACCCCTATTTTCAGGCGCATGTACTACAACTATCGGTTCTGGCTCCAATGGAGGTGTTGGAGGTAATCTGTCCGCTATATTTCGTATCATCTCTCCCATGTTCCCCATCATCTCTGCCATTTCATTCATTCGGCGAGTATGTGGCGATAATTCTCGTTCTTCGTCACTCATGATTACAATCCTGTAGTTCTCAATGCATAAACACTATGAATGTACAACAATAACAATAGTATGTATGTAAAACAACATCCATATGCATCAAACATCTCTAAGATGCATGAATGCAATTGGAAACATGTGGCAATTCACTCAACACTCCACTCGTCGTCGAACGTTCCCAAAGTTTTGTTACCTCTAGCTCTGATACCAATAAATGTCACGACCCATCCCACTACGCGTGGAAATAGGACACGTGGCACGCCACCAAGGCTCATCCAACATCCATATAATAATGCGCAGCGGAAAGAACTTCTATAAAACAACCCTGGTAGTTTTAAAACTTAGGAAACGTTCCCTTCTGTGTTTGTAAAATACATTGAAGTCAGAGTCATAAAAAGTTTTGTCATTGAAAACACATACAAAGATAATAGTTTTGAAAACAGAGGCTCAGTCGACTGCCCAGTCGACTGCACAAGGGTCCAGTCGACTGCTCCGTCGACTGTGTCAAGCAGAACCAAAACCCTAAATCTCAACAGAGGTCCAGTCGACTGCCCAGTCGACTGCTTTCTGAAACCAGTCGACTGCTTTTCAATCGAAGAAGGCAGTGGCTCCACTAAACAGTGTTCAGTCGACTGCCCAAGGGGTCCAGTCGACTGCTTCTCTAATATTTCCTTACAGTTTTCCCAAATACACGAGATCCAGTCGACTGATCAGGGGGTTCAGTCGACTGCTCCTCTGCTGGCAGCCCTGTGCTGGAACTTACAAGTCCCACTACTCAATACCAACAACAATCACAACCACAATTGATTTTAACGCCTTCAAAACATAATTACAGACGTTCAATTACAAGATTACAATACTGAAAAGCAAATCCATGTTTCTATTACAACATACTACAATATTCAAATCCTTACACAAGTTTAGGATTTAAAACACAAAAGCATTTACAAAGATGATCCCCCGGCGTTCATCGGCCTCACTCCACACACTTCTTCTTGTCTTTCTTCTTACCTGCAATGGAGTACATCTCCACTGCTCAGCTATATGCTGAGCGTACAATTCTAAATGTATGCTTATATGACAGTTCATGGTTTAAGCATCTAAAACACATAAGAATAGTCTCTAGGGTGAGTGGTACGCATTCATCCGGTAGCGGCAAGTCCAAGCCTTAAACCGCGATGTCAATGGCAAGTCCAAGCCTACAACCATTACATCCCACAAGTGCCATGGCAAGTCCAAGCCTACAACCATGCACAGTAGCCGTCGCTACCAAAATTCTCAAACATCGAGAAGCTTACTCCGGCATGAATTTGCACCAAACTCCCCTTTGACCCAAGTAGACACATAACATGCTCACATAAACAGTTATACGTGCTTTTATCATAATTTCACGTGCATAATTAACGGGCCTAACTAACACATGAATTTCGCCCGGATCCAAGAATATCAAAAGTGATGTCCCAAAACATGAAAATCCATATATTTCATAGATCTAGAATTCATACCTCGTGCGAATCTCTTCAAACTTTGAAGGATTGACTAGGAGAATAAATAATCGTCGGATTTCGAATTTGGTACAATTCCTACAAGTTTATACCTGTTTTTCCCAAAAGTCCAAAATTAAGATTTTAACAAAACTTGGCCAAACATGACCTAAGTGGTATCAAAACGTAGATCTTACCTCCACGAGTTCAAATCTGAAATCTGGAGAAAAATCTGACGGACGAACGGTCGTCGATCGGCGTCGCAAAGTCCGGAGCAACCAAATCTCCTTTCTCTCTCCTCTCTCTAGATATTTTTTTGGCAAGTTTGGATGAGAATGAATCTCATCCTCACTATTTATAGGCAATCTTTCGGGAATTTACGTTTACCTCCCCGTAAGTTTCTCAAACTTCTAATTACCTCTCGAAACTTCGCACGCGTCCATTTTATGCCTTTACGAGTGAAAACTTATAAATTTCAAAAGTTTCCGACTAAGTTTCGTTTGGATCCAAAATACGTCCGAAAACTATATTCTGTGGAATCTCTACACAACTACCTTTTTAATTAACGTATCTCTCACGTTCTCACCACAGTTCTCAAAATGATACTATCATATCCAAATTACCAGAATTATACTACACAGGTATAATTACTATTCAACAAATACCAGATAAAGTCAAATAACATTTAAATCACATAAATGTCATTTACTCATGATTATGCAATATGAACTTCCATATTCTCGTGTCCTCACTGACACCTTACCGTTGACCACAGTCAACCACTTATCCTCAATTATCATATATCAATGATAATTCATAAAATTTCATATCATGCATGATTAAACTATAAATTTTTGGAACGGGTGTGACAATATTGGGCTCAAAAGATTACATATTTAAAATAAGAATCTAATTATGTGGATTGTCAAACTATACCTTTTGTCATAAAAAACACCTAGCATACTCAAACAACTCATATGACAAAATTTATATTTCAAATATGTGTTTATATATTTCTAGCCACTAATGGACAAACAATTGTGTAGTGGCAGAGTGGTAGGGACTGGACACCGAATCACCCACGTCCGCAGGGGGGCACGGTTCGAACCTGGCTACTGTCCAATTGCCTTTTTTATTTTTCTTTAAACCAAACGACGTCGTTTCATATCAAGCCTGACACACTTGATATGACCCTGACTGGTGAAAGCTTATTTTTAAATAAAGAATGACTCTGCGGTCTTAAATGCCAAATGCTTTTCAAATGCACAAAAATTGTGGGATCTAGTGTTGGTTTTCATATTCCCAATTCCTTTAAATCATTTTCTCCTAGTTAATCAATATTTACTGTTTTTAATAACTTTGCTTAAATATCTGTATTATTTCTATGTTTTGCTATTATTAAATCCAAAAAGTTTATCTCACAAAAATTTAGCTTTTTTATTTTTCTTCCTTTTCTTATTAGTACTTAGTTAATTTACTTTGCACTGTTAAATTTTTTACCATAAGCTACTTAAAAAAAAACTTTTAAATAGTTTATTGCAAAAATGTAAAAATTAGTAGTTTAGTAAAACTCCACAAAAAATCTATCACATTTTACTTTCTTTTTAGTGACATAATAGTTATTGACTATCTTTCTTTTCCGTTCCCTGTGGGTTCGACCTGGACTTCCAGAACTTTATTACTTGTACGATCACCTAAACTTGGGTGTAATAAGAAAACGCGTCAATAAGTTATCGTAAATTTTTTGGCGCCGTTGCCGGGAACGGTTAATAAAAATAATAATAAAAAAAAAAGTTAGGTTTAAAACTATTTCTCCCACTATATCTATATCTATATATATATATCTATTCTACCTTATAAATAATCTAGTTTTCTTTTTAAGAAAACAAATGATAGCATAAAAAAATAAATAAATAAATAAATAACTATATATAATTTTTCCTTGTTAAATATATATATTTATAAGTATGTAAGTGTTTATCTTCTAAAAAAAAAAAGAGCATATCTATACATATATAAACCTATCTTCTAAAAATATATTTTTTAAAATATATATATATATATAGAATATATATATATATAAAAGAGAGAGAGAGAGAGAGAGAGAGAGAGAGAGTTTTATTTTTACTTAGTTATAATAATAATTTTAAAACTTAGTTTTTCTTTTACTCCATATGTCCTTAGATACTACTGAAGCTTTATATCAAGTACCACATAATTCTAATATTTCTACTGATTCATCTAGTATACAATTTCCTAGAATAATGACAGAAATTATAGGATCAGAAGGAATCGCTGATGATGCTCATGGTGAGCATGGGGAAAATATACCACAATTTATTTTACCAGAACGTGAACAACGTCCTTTACGTGATTTATTTAACCCAGAAAGAAACACCACTCCTTCTTGCATCACTCTACCTAGACACACATGAAATTTTCACTTTAGACATGGTATGATTCTACTCTTACCAACTTTCCATGGAATGGGGTCAGAACGTGCTTATCTTCGTATTCGTGAATTTGAAGAAGTTTGTAATACGTTCTCTGATCAAAGCTGTCCTATTGAAATAATCCGTCTTAAACTTTTTCCTTTTTCTTTAAAAAATAAAGCTAAAGCTTGGCTTTATCTCTCCGTCCTGGATCTATAACTTCATGGCATGATATGAATGAAGCATTTCTAAAGAAATTCTATCCAAAAAATTTAACTAATAACATAATGCGTCAAATTAAACTTTTTACTCAAAAAGAAAAGGAACCATTCCCTGAAGTTTGGGAACGTTTTAAAGATCTCCTACTAGCTTGTCCACATCATGGATTTGAAAAATGACGTCTAATTAATTTCTTTTATGAAGGATTAGAACCAAAATCAAAGAAATTGGTTGAAACTATGTGTCAAGGAGAATTTTTGAGTAAAACTGCCGATGAAGTTGAATCATATTTTGATTGGCTTAGTGAAAATGCTTCTCAGTGGGAAAAAGAAGAAATTGGTAGGACGGAAAAAGCTAAAAGTTTATACCAATTACAGTCAGAAGATGAATTAACACTAAAATATGAAGAATTAGCACGTAAAGTAGAAGCTATAACAGTAGAAAAAAATAATCCGCCTAAGAACAAAAGAGACCTTTGTGACAACTGTCGTACGTTAGGACATCCTACGAATGAATGTCCTAACAGTTCAAATTTTCAAGAAATTGCTCCAGCAGAGATAAATGCTGTGAATAATTATAGGGGTCCCCAAAACGCCTATGGTAATTCATACCAATCTAACTGGAGAAATCTTCCGAATCATATGTATACAAAAGAGGGTACTCTACAATTTCAAACTCAACACCAACCTCATCAAAATAATCAATATTTACCTCATCCGCCTCAATTTCAACAAACACAAAATACATATCCTAATACACAGCAAAATTCTAATGTTTATGTGCCTCCTCACAAAAAGGTACAAGAGGAACCTTTACAGTCTATGATGCAACAATTAATACAAATCATGGAAAAACTACAAACATCTATGGATAGGATTAACAATCAACACGTTTCTAAAAGAAAAAAGACATTTTTCCTGCCTAACCACAACCTAATCCAAGGGGACAACCACAAGGTGATTCCTCAACTTCTGGTAATAGTCAACATGAACAAGTAAAAGCTATAACTGTACTAAGAAGTGGCAAGGCTGTTGGACAAGAAATTTCACCTTCTTTAGAAGAAATTGAGCATACAAATAAGCATGATAATATGCAAGAAATTGAGGAAGAAATAGATGAAGATAAAATTGCTAATGAAGTTGAAGTTGATCCCTTGAAAAACAACAAATTTTTCAAGAAAATGAAACATCTGATTTACCAGTAGAAAAAGAAACAGAGGAAACTCTTGAATACTTTCCTCAAATTCCTTATCCACGGCGTTTAAGAAAACACCAAAATGATAAGAATCAGGAATATTTAGAATTATTTAAACAAGTGCATGTTAATATTCCTCTCTTAGATGCAATTAATCAAGTACCTGCTTATGCAAAATTCTTAAAAGATTTATGTACTGTCAAACGTATGCAAAATGTACGAAAAGGATGCGTATTCTGCTGACTTCGTTGAAGAAATTAATTCCATCGTACAACATAATTTACCAACAAAATTTAAAGACCAAGGTACACCAATAATATCGTGTATTATTGGAAATCACAAAATTAATCACGCACTCCTTGACTAAGGAGCTAGTGTGAACTTGATTCCTTATTCTGTTTATCAAGAACTTGGATTAGGTGAGCTAAAGCCTACTCGCATGGTATTATAACTTGCTAATAGATCTACAAAATACCCGCGAGGAATTTTGGAAGATGTTCTTGTCAAAGTTGATACAGAACCTATATTAGATGCTAATGTGCAAATACCAGTCATTTTTGGAAGGCCCTTCTTGGCTACCATTGATGCCACTATTCGAATCCGTAGTGGTATGATGATTGTAGTATTTGGAAACATGACTTTAAATATTAAAGTTTTTTCAAATCCACAACATCAAGAATAAGATGAGAATATTGAAGAAGTTCATACTATTGAATCTCTATCACGGGAATATTTTAACTTGACTTGTTACAATGATCCAGTAGAATCTGTTATTAATAACTCTATTCAGAAGCTAGACAGTAATAATCTACAAGAACATCTTATGAGTCAAGTATGTTTTAATGAAGATTCAATAGAAGAAATAATTCAAGAAACAATGTGGACCACGTATTTTGAACCTTTACCACCAAAGACTACATTAACACTTCCATCTAATTTACAAACTCCATAGTTGAAATTAAAATAACTCCCTAAAGAGCTTAAATATGCTTTCCTTAATAATAATAATACTTATCCCGTAATAATATCATCTCTTCTAGACTCTAGTCAAGAAAATAAACTCATTAGTGTGCTTCAGAAGCAATAAAGTGCCATTGGATGGAGTATAGCAGATTTAAAAGGAATAAACCCTTCAATATGCACTGACAATATATATCTTGAAGATAATACTAAAACCTCAAGAGAAATGCAAAGAAGACTTAATCCTATTATGCAGGAAGTAGTTAAGAAGGAAGTTCTCAAGCTACTCAACATGGACATTATATATTAAATATCCGATAGTAAATGGGTAAGTCCAACACAAGTTGTGCCAAAGAAAGCAGGAATTACAGTTGTTCCGATTTCAAAGGGAGAATTAATTCTCACTCGTGTCACCACTGGATGGCGTGTATGCATAGACTACAGAAAACTCAATACTGTAACGCGTAAGGATCACTTTTCTTTACCTTTTTATGGATCAAATGTTAGAAAGAATAGCGGGTCATAAGTATTACTGTTTTCTAGATGGTTATAGTGGTTATAATCAAATAGAGATTGCACCAGAAGATCAGGAAAAAACTACTTTCACATGTTGTCACGCTCCAGAAACCGAAGCGCGAGGAAAGAGAAAAGATAGAGAGAAAATAATTAAAATCCAATCACAATGCGGAAGCGACTTTGGAAACCCACGGGGTTTCCTACAAGGATGACTTACTAATACATAAACCCAAAATGGACTTACATGTTAACGAGTCCATTAAAGATGAAAGCATTTGAAAATCACATTAAAAGACTTTCCGGGCAAGCACTATATCAAGGAGAAAAGGAAAAATTACAATGAATTTGATAAAAGGCCATTTTTGACAGTTGCTGAATTTTAAAACACCCGTAAGTAACTATAGTTTTGAAATTTTCACATTCTGCTTGCGTGAGTCCATGTAAAATTCGATTCTGCACAACTTTCGTCTAATAACATTTTTTCCAATTCTGCACCATTTGGGCAGAAAAAAAAAAAACAGTAGCAGTTTTTTATTTGACAGCAACTTTTGACAGCATTTTGACAACTTGTTGAAATGTTCCCAACGATGTTAAATCCTCAAGATTAAACATCAATTTATGACTAAACAAGTCTTAAATGACATATAACACGTGCCTAGACCAAACGGAACTTCATATACTCAAAATTTATTAAAAACGAGAAGTGAAAGAGATAAAGAGAGGGAAAAGGGGAGAGGGAGAGATTGGGAGAGAGATATAGGGAGAGATAGGGAGAGAGATATATGGAATGTATTCTAAACACACATACATGTGTATTTTCACATTTGGAAACCTTTTAAAAACATATATATACATAATTCCAACATAAGTAAAAGGAAAGAATATTTGAGAAAGGGAAAGAGATCAAAGAGGGGAGAGGAGAGAAAGAGAATGGGAGAGATTTAGAGCGTTTGAATGTTTGAAACCTTGTTGGAATTAAAAGAGGGGTTTGATCCGGCAAGGACCCAACTATAAAATGAACTAAACTACAACAATTGAACTCTCATAAAAGCAACCACCCAAACCAATCCGGCAAGAATTCAAACAAAAGAGAAAAAAAAAACAAACAATGGACATGTAAATCAAAAAGACAAGACCTTAAAGAGGTTCAACGATCTCGGAAAGTAAATACATCATCATAAAGTGAGTTTAACAATTGAAAGAAATAACCATGAAAGCAAGGGCTAACACTTGTCCCATTAAAATCAAAGAAGCTTCTCAAATACAAGAGATAAGAGCCTAAGCTCACGAAGTTTTTGTAAAACCTTAATACTCTAAGTTTCAAAGCATTAAACATTTATAATCTTCCAAAGCGACTGAATCAACAAGAGAGCTATTCATATACATAACTAAGCATGAGTCTTCAAAATAGAACAAAATGCCTCATAGTTCATGCGTCGGGTCACATATGCCCTTTGCCCTTATCAAGCTTACCTGAAAAATGTTTTGTCGTTTTTATGAGAACGATGGCTCGTAGAAAACATTGTAACAAGTCTATATGCTATCCGTGACTAAAATGAAATGAGGTGCAATGAATCGCCACCATGGCTACAATGAAATGTTTAAAGCCGCAAGGCTATGTGTGACAAATGCACATCTCTCTCGTTACCGGACCATGAGCCACCCATGCATGGAGGGTAGCATACCAACTTCAGGGAGCTACCTGAATATAGTTTGGAGTTTGAATGTGTCACGCCCCGACGTAGCATAAATATGGAAAGCGTTTAATTTCCTTTATGGACCCGTAGGTCGCGACAGTTTGAAGGATCGATTCCGTCCCAAAACGTCGAACAACATAAAACCATTAATCAGAGTAGGGTAATCAGGGCTCATAAAAATTTTTCTAACTTATTACATCCTATGGTACGGGGTTTACTAAGGCACAGACCGCCTTGAAAATAAAACAATACTTAAAGTCTATTACAGTCATCCTTATTACAAAACCAAAACATATCTTAAAGCACATAAACATAAAACATATAAAAGTAACATCTCTTCTCAGCAACTGATCTCAATTAGCATAATCATACGGTTCATCCTGATTATTACCTGCAAAGTCTGGACACGAATGTCCAGGACGCATCAACGCCGTCAGCTTCAAGAAGCTGGTGAGTATTAAAAACAATACTTTGAATGTAAAAACATACTCATTTACCTTTTTCCCATTTCCATTTAAATACCACAAGTTTATATTTATGATAAAGAGCTCGTTTTAGAAAACAACCACAACATTATTTAAAAGATAATTTCACACATATGTGACCGTGTATGAGAACAATGCACCATCTCATCTATCCGACTCTTTTCTCTCGACGACACCCAACAACCCTCTATCCTACTCCTGGTATCTTTGAAATACTAAGATAGCCACACTTTAGCAACGGGGCGCCAGGGAGTGTCCAGTTTGCCTCACACTTTGGTCCGGGGTACCAGGGAGTGTCCAATGCCTCACACTTTGAATACCCTAACCGCCATGCAAATACCGGGGCAACCCCCTCACAAGTATCCAGACTCGAGTTATCAGGGAGTGTCCATAGGCCACACTTTAGCACTTCCATGGGTACCAGTGAGTGTCCAAGTTCGGCTTCACACACTTTAACGCTTCCATGGGCGTCAGGGAGTGTCCATATTTGCCACCTTCGCATTTCAAAGACACCCTCTTCCGCATTTTCAACTACAACCACAACCACAACCACAACCACAATCACAACCACAACCACAACCACAACTCAAACTCATACTCTTTCCACACAATCATTACTCTTTTCCACACTATCATTACTCTTTTACACACTACCAACACTCACCATGCATGTACAACTGACTCCACATGAATGTCATCAAACTTTAAACATAAAGGAATTCACAGAATTAAAGAAATAATACGCGTACGGGGATTGAAAATTCGTAATTCATTGCCTTAATCATTTTAAACATAACTAATAGCATTCTAAAAACTGCTACTGAAATCCTCGTTTTCTGTCCAAACGGTGCAGAATCTGAGAAAATTGCATTAGACAAAAAGTGTGCAGAATCGAGTTTTGCTTGGGACTACGCGGGCAGAACCTTAAATTTCATTCGTTTTCCTAACAAAAATCTGAAAACAAAATTCTGCTACTGTTAAAATTAAAAGAGAAAATATTAGATTGAATTTCTAATATACTTTTTCTGCTACTGTAATCCTCATTTTCTGCCCAAACGGTGCAAAATCTGAGAAAATTGCATTAGACGAAAAGTGTGCAGAATCGAGTTTTGCTTGGGACAACGCGGGCAGAACCTTAAATTTCATTCATTTTCCTAACAAAAATCTGAAAACAAAATTCTGCTACTGTTAAAATTAACTACCTAAATCAGTAAATAAGGAATGAGTTACATTTTGAGTGAGTTAGTAATACTTTGAATGTAGATTGAAGAAGTTGTTGAGAAAGAAATACAAGAATTAAGAATCTCCAATTTCAAGCTTGGCTATGGAGGATTGAGCTCTTCAAATTCTGAAATTATTATCTCTCTATGTGACTCTCTCAAGCTCTCTATGTTAGGAGTGTAGAATGTGTAGTGTGGTTGGGTGTATAAATACTCAAACTCCCACTTAGAAAACATTTGCCTAACATCCCACTCATTCTCCATTAATCTCCACTAATTACAAAGAAAGTGCAGCAATGATGTGTAAATATACACTTGCAATTCATAATGCTCCATTGATAATTGAAAGGGTAGGTGGAGTTGGTGTGGGTCAAGGTGTGTTTGGGAATCAAGCTTATGGCATTAGGACAACACACATACTACAAGCATTTGCCAAACAAGGCCTAAAGGAAAACTTTAGCAATAATAATTGGGTATAAAGAAATTTGTCCAATCAGTTACTCCCAAAATTCTGTGGAAGTTTAACACTGCGCGGACAGTTTTAAACCTAAACTAGTATTTTCGTGACACGGTGTTTATCACAAAAATACAGAAAATTCATTTTAATGTTAGAAATAGTTTTCTGATTTTATAAAAATACAGTTTGAGTTTTAAAAGAAATAATTCCACCGTTTTGAAATACAGATTTGAAATTTAACACAGGTATTGCCAGTTTTTATGAAAATTGCATTTTGACCCCAAAAGTAATTTCAATAATGAGATTAGTCAAGAAATAAATTTTTCACATAAGGATTGAAAATAAAAGCAGACAAAATATATATAATTTTAAATATGACAATGCAAGAAAATGCAGGTTATTACAGAATGTTTCTAAGGGTCATTCTCCCTGTCTCACATCACAACCCACGTCCGGATTTCTTAAATCAAAATTCCCACACATGGGATTTTTCTCTCTTTTTCAAATAAAACCTTTATGTCGTGATACGTGAATGCTTGCCGATTTGGCCTCAATGCATGAAATGTTTAAAATGACATTATAGAAGTAATAACCTGCATTTCCATTTAATTTAAAATTCATTTTCATATTTAATTGGCAAATGCATTGTATATTTAATTTCATTGGGTATTGACTGCTTCATTTAAATTTCATTTCTCATATTCTAAATTTTATCCCTTGTGTTATTTCATATTAAAATCCTTGTTGGGGTCAAACTGCAATTTTACAAAAGTTAGTAATACCTGTGCGGATTTCAAAATCTGTATTTCAAAACGGTGAAAATAACTTCTTTTGGCTCAATCAGTATTTTTATGAAAACAGAAAACCATTTCTTAAGTTAAAATGAATTTCCTGTATTTTTGTGGTGACCACCGCGCCCCGAAAATACCAGTTTATGTCCAAAACTGTCTGCGCTGTACTAAACTTCCCCAGATTTTGGAAGTGACGTAAAGTTGGACATGACATATGCTTTATTTCCATTAATGGCAAGTGATGATTGCCTTATGCCTTGTTTGGGAACATACCACTTATATGTGCAAATGTTGTGCCATAAGCTTATTTTCCCAAACACTTCATCTTGGCCCCTACTAACCTATAGCACCCTCTCAAACCTCCTGCAGCTAATGTGTGTATATACGTAAGTATAATTCAGTTTAGATTAACCCTCTTAATCTGCAATTGCTTAGGAATTAGAATGGTTAATCAATGTTAGTTGGTTGAGTGAGTATCATAACTCACAACTTGGAGCCCAAGTTCTTAAGCTCTATATAACAAAGCTCTTCATCACACACACACACTTTTCATTCTGCTCTTCACAAACACTAAACACAGAGAGTAGAGAGAGTTACACAGAGAGTTATAACAGAAATTTATAGAGAGAACTCTTAATCCCCATAGCCAAAGCTTGGGTTTGAATTTCTTCATTTGGTTTTCTTTCTCAACAATTCTCTGCTCCATTAATCACAGTGAGTATTCTAAACTCACTAAGAATGTAATTTCATATTAATTGCTGTGTAATTGTTTAATGTTGTAAATCCCCATTGATGATTTTTACGTATGTAGTTCATAGCATGAAAATCATGAAATTTCTAAACTCAATCAAAATTCGTTTTTAGAGTTGATTATGAAAGATTATACCTCATTGATGTTATGTCTGAAGTTTTAGAACTCAATTCGTTCATATAAGAAAGTATATTGAAAATGAAATTTTGACATGTTTTAGTTTTTCCTAAAATTAGAGAGCTATGAATCAAATGGTGTTAAATTGACTTTAGATTCTTAATCCTTGGGAAAAACCGAAGAGAATCATATATTATATGTCCTATATACTTTAGAAATCCAAAATGGGTCATTTTGGACCCCTTAAGCTGAAACAGACCAGTTTCTGCGAAGAAGACGAAGCCTCAGCTTCATCTCGCGCCACGATCGCGCGCGCGAGAATCGCGCGAGCGGCCCGCGCGAGCGACCCTTCGCGCGAGCGGCCCGCGCGCGCGAGGTAGGCTTCCCCAGGCAGACGTAAGAGTTTATATATATATAATTGAAATTTGGCTGGTCATGCGAGCGAGGGTCGCGCGAGAACCCCTTCGCGCGAGCGATCCACGCGCGCGACCTTGTTTTCCTCAGGCAGACAGAAAAGTTTATTAATGTAAGGAAAAATGGGCTTATCGCGCGAGCGGCCCGCGCGAGCGACTTTTCGCGCGAGCGGCCCGCGCGCGCGAGGTATTGCAGTTTCTATTTTTGTCTGTTTTTCTGTTAAGGGACTGTTTGGATGAAATTTATATACTGTTGAGGTTCTGTTTGGGAAACTTGGTTAATCAGAACTCTATTTAGTTATGTTTCAATGATTAAAACATTGTAGTATAACTCATTAATCCCCGTACGCGTGTTGTTTCTTAATTCAGCATTTTTGTTTAAGTGCATACCATTCATATGGGTCAGTGGTACATGCATAGGGGTGTCAGTCTGTGTGGAAAAGAGTAATGGTAGTGTGGAAAAGAGTATGAGTTTGTGTTTGTGATCGTGGTTGTGGTTGAGTATGAGTTGTGGTTGTGGTCGTGGTTGTGGTTGTGGTTGTGGTTGTGGTTGTGGTTGTGATTGTGGAAGAGGGTATCTTTGAAATGCGACGGTGGCAAATAAGGACACTCCCTGACGCCCATGGAAGCGTTAAAGTGTGTGAAGCCGAACTCGGACATTCCCTGGCACCCATGGTAGTGCTAAAGTGTGGCCTACGGACACTCCCTGATAACTCAAGTCTGGATACTGTGTGAGGGGTTGCCTCGGTATTTGCATGGCGGTTAGGGTATTCAAAGTGTGAGGCATTGGACACTCCCTGGTACCCCGGACCAAAGTGTGAGGCAAACTGGACACTCCCTGGCGCCCCGTTGCTAAAGTGTGGCTATCTGAGTGTTTCAAAGATACCAGGAGTAGGATAGTGGGTTGTTGTGGATGTCGAGAGAAAAGAGTCGGCGAGATGAGTGTGGTGCATTGTCTCATTTCACGAGTATCTGTATTTATGAATGAAAGACTTTTATTATATTCCTTGTTGTTTTATAAAATAAATTCTTTCCGTAATTTAATAATGGAATAAGGTAATTGGATATGTTTTACATTCAAAGTCATGTTTTTAATACTCACTAGCTTCTTGAAGCTGACGACGTTGATGCGTCCTGGACATTCGTGTTCAGGCTTTTCAGGTTACAATCAGGAGGAATCTTACGACTATGCTAATTGAGAATGGCTGCATCTGGAATAGAGAAACTATTTATTATATGTTTTAAGTTTATCTGTTTTAAGTTATGAACTGTTTTGTTTTAAGGATGACTGTAACAGACTCTAAGTTATTATTTTATTTTCAAGGCGGTCTGTGCCTTAGTTGACCCCGGTTTATAAGATGTAATAAGATAGAAAATTTTTGTAAGCCTTGATTGCTTTACTCTGATTATTATGTTTTGTTGTTTGACGTTTGGGACGGAATCGATCCTTCAAATTGTCGCGACCTACGGGTCCATAAAGGAAATTAAACGCTTTCCTTATTTATGCTACGTCGGGGCGTGACAGGATTTAGTGGTATCAGAGCCAGGTTATTATTTATCACAAGATAGTTTAGCCAGGTTAGGGTTTACCAGTATAGACCCGATTCCACATTCCATTAAGTGTTACACACCCGATGATACGACAGGGAGGATAGACTCAGAACCCAAACGCCTAAGATTATTCTGTTCTGACTTTAAGTAGTACCTTTTCAGGTATGGATCCAGCTCCCCCACTTTATGTACAAGACAGGTTCGGAGGACACTTCGTGTTACCTGGGGCAGTGATCCCAGCTTTTCTCGACTTATATCAGGCAGCCGTAGAGCAGTTAGCCGTGACGACGGTAGTATCTGAGGTTTGGCACCAGGTTCACGTGGTAGGCCTAGTTGACCTGACCCGTATCCGTTTTGAGCTTCGATATTTCGCAGAGGCTCAGCGTCTAGTTTTGGTCGAGATTCTGCGGTTGGTCGATAGTGATGCTTTCTACCTTCCCCTCGAGATCCAGATCGTGCATGCCCATCTGGCTCAGTTGGAGATGCCTCCGCCAGTAGTACCCATTGCTGAGGACGATGCAGAGGTTGTTCACGTGGTCCCAGTAGGTGGGGAGATCTTAGAGGACGGCATAGGTCTGGACGATCTTGCCGCTGAGCTCGAGGCTGAGCTAGCACTTGAGCTAGCCCTGCCTGAGGAGATGGTAGATGAGGCGGATGCTCCTGTACCTGCTTCATCGTCCACCTCTCACAGCTATGACGGGGTTGGACCGTTCGTTGTTCAGCGTTTTCGCCCTGTTGATTCGCTAGATCTCCTGATGGCCGCTTATGGAGATGATTGACATTTTAGTTACGACTTGTACATATTAACTACTTTTAACTATTAGCTCTGTCTCTTTTTGCAACTGTAATTACATGCATTAGAGTATAGGGCAATGACCCCATTTTTGTAACATTAACTCTTGCATGCGTCCTAACCCATACAGATAGGGTAGGCATTGATCTGACCATACATGTTTTTGTATCTACTTGACAGAAGTTATATATATAAGATATACTCTTTTGAATGTTGCTGTCATTTAAATTACTTCATAGCACTGTTGCATGCATGTTTCTCATTCTACTACCACTATCATGCATAGAATGGCTGGAGGAGTCAGGAGGAACAGGAACCTGATCGAGGGAGTGCCCGAGGCTGCTGATCCTACAGGGATGTTTGAAGCATTTATCAGACGGTTAGAAAGGATCGGTAATACGAACGACAATCGAAGAGACCGTCAAACGGGAGACAAGTTGCTAGAAAGATTCCGTGCTCTAAGGCCCGAACAGTTTGCGGGTACCGCGGAACCCTGGAAGGCAGAACAGTGGTTGAGACAGATGGACCGGATGTTCGAAGCTGTCCAATGCAACGAGATAGACAAGAGAAGATTAGCTACATTTCAGTTGACCGATGCTGCCGCAGATTGGTGGGATTCGGTCATAGCTACTATCGGGAATGGAGCTGCAACGGGAATGATGTGGACTGCGTTCAAGGGGAGATTTTTGGAGAAGTATTTCCCGGCTACGGAGAGGCACAGAAGAGAGAAGGAATTCATGGACCTGACGCAAGGAACCAAGTTGGTGCAAGAGTACACCACACAGTTCGAAAGACTGTCTCGGTTTGCTCCACACCTGGTTGATACTGAAGAGAAGAAGATCCGCAAATATAATCAAGGGCTGACACCGCAGATTCGCCGCTTGACTCTCGGCCACTTGGATAAATCGTTTGAAGGACTAGTTGGTTTGGCTACTGATCTGGAAGAGGATGCTCGAGTGAGCCGAAAACAATTTGAATTCCGACCGCCTCAAAGGGGTAATTTTGGGAATAGACCACCAGTGAACCATACCCAAGGGCAGAAGAGGAATTTCGACGGAAGCAAGAAGACCCAGTCTATTACCTATCCGACTCAACCCCGAGTAGGAGAAGGGAGTAGTAGTGGAAAATGTTTCAACTGTGGCAACCCTGGTCATGTGGCTCGTGATTGTAAGGCACCAAGGCGTGCTACTCAGCAAGGCATAGTCTGCTTCAACTGTGGTGAACCAGGTCACATCAGCAGGTTCTGTACTGCTCCTAAGCAGGTGACTTATGGTCAACAGGGTCAGACTCGCTTGAATGCCGTTATCCCTGATGCCGCTGGATATGACGGAACTGCGTATGAGGAAGGAAATTTTGGAGAAGCTCAACCTGATCAGCAAGCAGTAGAAGGTACATTAACTCTGTTTAACTCCCATGTTAAAGTGTTATTTGATACGGGTGCTGCTCTTTCGTTCATATCTGTTAATACAATTTGGAGATTGGGTATTTTACCTCATCGCTTAGAGAAAGCTTTGAAGGCTACTTCGCCACTAGGAGCTGCGGTCAGATTAGGACACGTGTGCAAGGATTGTCCCTTACGGTTAGGAGACCGTGAAATCCCTGCTAAGTTGATTGTCCTATCAATGAAGGAGTTCGACATAATCCTAGGAATGGATTGGCTCTCTCAGAATCAAGTGAAGTTGGATTGTGCGAGGAAGAGAATTACATTCCCCGACAATGAGAATCAACCCTTTGATTTTCAATGTAACCCTTCGGGAGATATGTTCCTCACAAGATGCTTAGCCAACATCGAAGTCGTCAGTACAGAGGTGACAGCGTCATCTATACCTGTAGTCAAGGACTTCGAAGAAGTGTTTGAAGATGTTTCTGGTCTACCGCCCGAAAGAAGTATAGAGTTCTGTATTGAACTTATACCGGGTATCGTACCGATCACCAAGGTTCCCTACAGAATGGCCCCCACCGAACTATTGGAATTGAAGGAACAAGTTCAAGAGCTCGAGAACCTAGGTTATGTACGTCCAAGTACATCGCCTTGGGGAGCACCGGTGTTATTCGTGAAGAAGAAGGACGGGACACTCAGATTGTGTATCGACTACAGAGAACTGAACCGTGTGACTATCAAGAACAAGTATCCCTTGCCTCGGATTGACGATTTGTTTGATCAACTACAAGGAGCTACGACATTTTCCAAGATAGACCTTAGGTCGGGATATCATCAGTTGAGGGTAAGAAAAGAAGACATACCTAAGACTGCTTTCAGAACCCGATATGGTCATTATGAATTTCTGGTGATGCCATTTGGAATGACGAATGCCCCGGCAGTATTCATGGATTTGATGAACAGAGTGTTCAAACCTTATTTAGATCAGTTTGTCATCGTCTTTATTGATGATATTTTGATCTATTCTAAGTCAGGAGAAGAACACGAACAACATCTACGGATTGCGATGCAGACGCTCAAGGACCATCAGTTGTATGCCAAGTTCAGTAAGTGTGAATTCTGGTTGCAGGAAGTGAAATTTCTGGGACACAAGGTGTCATCTCAAGGAATTTCAGTGGATTCATCCAAGACCGATGCTGTATCAAACTGGGTTAGACCGAGCAACCCTACAGAAGTTCGGAGTTTTCTTGGACTCGCAGGCTATTACAGGAGATTCGTTGAGGGATTCTCAAAGATAGCAGCACCTTTAACTGGGTTGACAAAGAAGAATTTGAAGTTCGAATGGACAGAGAAGCATGAGCGAGCCTTTCTAGAGTTGAAAGAGAGACTCACTACCGCACCAGTACTAGCAATACCCAAGCCTGATGAGAAGTTCACTATCTTTAGTGACGCATCATATCAAGGGTTAGGGTGTGTACTTATGCAAGATGGCAGAGTTATCGCCTATGGATCCAGACAGCTGAAGCCGAATGAATTGAACTATCCCATTCATGATTTGGAGTTGGCAGCAGTAGTTTTCGCACTCAAGATTTGGAGACACTATCTCTACGGTGAGAAGTTTGATTTATTCTCCGATCACAAGAGTCTAAAATACTTGTTCACACAGAAAGAGTTGAACATGAGGCAGCGCAGATGGATGGAGCTAATCAAAGATTATGATTTCACATTAGAATATCACCCGGGTAAAGCTAATGTGGTTGCTGATGCCCTGAGTCGACAGACTCGTGAGACGATCGCCTCCTTAATGGTGAGAGAGTGGCGAGCTTTGGAGACTTTGGCGGAATTCGATGTACAGGGTGCTGAAGAAGGAGAAGGACAATTGTTCGGATGTCTTATCCTACAGCCTGTTCTTATCGACCGCATTATTGGAGCTCAGAAAGAAGATGAGAAGTTTAAGGCATGGTTCGTGAAGATGTCAGAAAAAGACCCGACAGAATGGAAAGTGGGAGTTGATGGAGGATATCGGTGCAGGAATAGATTATGTGTGCCAGGTAATGAAGAGTTAAGGAAGGATATCCTGGAAGAAGCGCATAAGTCAAGATATACAGTTCACCCGGGAGGAACGAAGATGTATAAAGATCTGAAGAGAAATTTCTGGTGGGAAGGTATGAAGAAAGACGTGGCCGAATTTGTATCCAAGTGTTTGACGTGTCAGCAAGTCAAAGCTGAACATCAGAGACCGTCAGGATTGTTGCAACCGCTACCTATCCCTGGTTGGAAGTGGGAACACATTACGATGGACTTTGTAGTAGGATTACCTCGATCGCAGCAGAATCATGACGCCATTTGGGTAATCGTGGATCGATTGACGAAGTCAGCTCATTTCATTGCCTATAGTATGACATACCCGGTAGAGAAGATGAGCCGGATATACATACAACAAGTTGTGCGACTTCATGGTGCACCTGTGTCGATTGTGTCAGACCGTGACGCGCGTTTTACCTCTGGATTTTGGGAAAGTCTGCAAGAAGCTATGGGAACTTCGCTCAAGATGAGCACTGCTTTTCACCCTCAGACAGATGGTCAGACTGAGCGTGTTAATCAGATAATGGAAGATATGCTCAGGGCTTGTGTGATCGATTTTGAAGAATCTTGGGAGACACACTTGCCATTGGTAGAATTTGCCTATAACAACAGCTATCACACGAGTATCGGTATGGCTCCGTTCGAAGCATTGTACGGACGACCATGTCGTTCCCCATTGTGTTGGGCAGAGGTTGGGGACTCAGAATTGTTGGGACCAGATTTGGTAATAGAAACCAATGAGAAGATTACTTTGGTCAAGGAGAGGATGAGAACCGCTCAAAGCCGATATAAGAGTTATGCTGATCGACGCCGGAAAGATTTGGAGTTTAGTGTTGGAGATCACGTACTCCTTAAGGTTTCACCAACCCGAGGAGTGGTACGTTTTGGTCTCAAGAGAGGAAAGTTAGCTCCGCGTTTCATCGGACCGTTCGAGATTTTGGAACGTGTCGGGAAAGTAGCTTATCGACTGGCGCTACCACCGAAGATGTCTGGGGTTCACAACGTGTTTCACGTGAGTATGTTGAGGAAATACATACGAGACCCCTCACATGTGGTTAGTTATGACGACATTGAGACAAGTCATAACGTTTCTTACAAGGAGAGAACTGTGAAGATTTTAGATCAGAGTATCAAGAAGTTGAGGAATAAAGATATCCCGTTGGTGAAGGTTCAGTGGAATCACCATGACGAGAACGAAGCCTCGTGGGAAGTTGAAGCTGATATGAGGAAGAAGTACCCGGAGTTATTTCAGGACTAGTCAGTCTTGATTTCGGGGACGAAATCCTGTTTAAGGGAGGAAGGGTGTAATAACCTGCATTTCCATTTAATTTAAAATTCATTTTCATATTTAATTGGCAAATGCATTGTATATTTAATTTCATTGGGTATTGACTGCTTCATTTAAATTTCATTTCTCATATTCTAAATTTTATCCCTTGTGTTATTTCATATTAAAATCCTTGTTGGGGTCAAACTGCAATTTTACAAAAGTTAGTAATACCTGTGCGGATTTCAAAATCTGTATTTCAAAACGGTGAAAATAACTTCTTTTGGCTCAATCAGTATTTTTATGAAAACAGAAAACCATTTCTTAAGTTAAAATGAATTTCCTGTATTTTTGTGGTGACCACCGCGCCCCGAAAATACCAGTTTATGTCCAAAACTGTCTGCGCTGTACTAAACTTCCCCAGATTTTGGAAGTGACGTAAAGTTGGACATGACATATGCTTTATTTCCATTAATGGCAAGTGATGATTGCCTTATGCCTTGTTTGGGAACATACCACTTATATGTGCAAATGTTGTGCCATAAGCTTATTTTCCCAAACACTTCATCTTGGCCCCTACTAACCTATAGCACCCTCTCAAACCTCCTGCAGCTAATGTGTGTATATACGTAAGTATAATTCAGTTTAGATTAACCCTCTTAATCTGCAATTGCTTAGGAATTAGAATGGTTAATCAATGTTAGTTGGTTGAGTGAGTATCACAACTCACAACTTGGAGCCCAAGTTCTTAAGCTCTATATAACAAAGCTCTTCATCACACACACACACTTTTCATTCTGCTCTTCACAAACACTAAACACAGAGAGTAGAGAGAGTTACACAGAGAGTTATAACAGAAATTTATAGAGAGAACTCTTAATCCCCATAGCCAAAGCTTGGGTTTGAATTTCTTCATTTGGTTTTCTTTCTCAACAATTCTCTGCTCCATTAATCACAGTGAGTATTCTAAACTCACTAAGAATGTAATTTCATATTAATTGCTGTGTAATTGTTTAATGTTGTAAATCCCCATTGATGATTTTTACGTATGTAGTTCATAGCATGAAAATCATGAAATTTCTAAACTCAATCAAAATTCGTTTTTAGAGTTGATTATGAAAGATTATACCTCATTGATGTTATGTCTGAAGTTTTAGAACTCAATTCGTTCATATAAGAAAGTATATTGAAAATGAAATTTTGACATGTTTTAGTTTTTCCTAAAATTAGAGAGCTATGAATCAAATGGTGTTAAATTGACTTTAGATTCTTAATCCTTGGGAAAAACCGAAGAGAATCATATATTATATGTCCTATATACTTTAGAAATCCAAAATGGGTCATTTTGGACCCCTTAAGCTGAAACAGACCAGTTTCTGCGAAGAAGACGAAGCCTCAGCTTCATCTCGCGCCACGATCGCGCGCGCGAGAATCGCGCGAGCGGCCCGCGCGAGCGACCCTTCGCGCGAGCAACCCGCGCGCGCGAGGTAGGCTTCCCCAGGCAGACGTAAGAGTTTATATATATATAATTGAAATTTGGCTGGTCGCGCGAGCGAGGGTCGCGCGAGAACCCCTTCGCGCGAGCGATCCACGCGCGCGACCTTGTTTTCCTCAGGCAGACAGAAAAGTTTATTAATGTAAGGAAAAATGGGCTTATCGCGCGAGCGGCCCGCGCGAGCGACTTTTCGCGCGAGCGGCCCGCGCGCGCGAGGTATTGCAGTTTCTATTTTTGTCTGTTTTTCTGTTAAGGGACTGTTTGGATGAAATTTATATACTGTTGAGGTTCTGTTTGGGAAACTTGGTTAATCAGAACTCTATTTAGTTATGTTTCAATGATTAAAACATTGTAGTATAACTCATTAATCCCCGTACGCGTGTTGTTTCTTAATTCAGCATTTTTGTTTAAGTGCATACCATTCATGTGGGTCAGTGGTACATGCATAGGGGTGTCAGTCTGTGTGGAAAAGAGTAATGGTAGTGTGGAAAAGAGTATGAGTTTGTGTTTGTGATCGTGGTTGTGGTTGAGTATGAGTTGTGGTTGTGGTCGTGGTTGTGGTTGTGGTTGTGGTTGTGGTTGTGGTTGTGGTTGTGATTGTGGAAGAGGGTATCTTTGAAATGCGACGGTGGCAAATAAGGACACTCCCTGACGCCCATGGAAGCGTTAAAGTGTGTGAAGCCGAACTCGGACATTCCCTGGCACCCATGGTAGTGCTAAAGTGTGGCCTACGGACACTCCCTGATAACTCAAGTCTGGATACTGTGTGAGGGGTTGCCTCGGTATTTGCATGGCGGTTAGGGTATTCAAAGTGTGAGGCATTGGACACTCCCTGGTACCCCGGACCAAAGTGTGAGGCAAACTGGACACTCCCTGGCGCCCCGTTGCTAAAGTGTGGCTATCTGAGTGTTTCAAAGATACCAGGAGTAGGATAGTGGGTTGTTGTGGATGTCGAGAGAAAAGAGTCGGCGAGATGAGTGTGGTGCATTGTCTCATTTCACGAGTATCTGTATTTATGAATGAAAGACTTTTATTATATTCCTTGTTGTTTTATAAAATAAATTCTTTCCGTAATTTAATAATGGAATAAGGTAATTGGATATGTTTTACATTCAAAGTCATGTTTTTAATACTCACTAGCTTCTTGAAGCTGACGACGTTGATGCGTCCTGGACATTCGTGTTCAGGCTTTTCAGGTTACAATCAGGAGGAATCTTACGACTATGCTAATTGAGAATGGCTGCATCTGGAATAGAGAAACTATTTATTATATGTTTTAAGTTTATCTGTTTTAAGTTATGAACTGTTTTGTTTTAAGGATGACTGTAACAGACTCTAAGTTATTATTTTATTTTCAAGGCGGTCTGTGCCTTAGTTGACCCCGGTTTATAAGATGTAATAAGATAGAAAATTTTTGTAAGCCTTGATTGCTTTACTCTGATTATTATGTTTTGTTGTTTGACGTTTGGGACGGAATCGATCCTTCAAACTGTCGCGACCTACGGGTCCATAAAGGAAATTAAACGCTTTCCTTATTTATGCTACGTCGGGGCGTGACAATAGATGCTCCAACAAAATAGTGAACACAATAATTCTTGCATGTTGAACATGTATTAAAGACATCAAGAGTTGAATTAAAATTCATAATATAGCACTCCTAACAAGGATTTCTAAACTAACGTCCTAACATGCTTTTACACATAAAGTGAGCATCCTAGGCACCTCTAGCATCACATAATCAACTATAGAACAACCAAAACATGTAAATTCACAATTAGGCATATAACCCTAAATTTACAAATTTGGTAAAAACCTAATGCATGTGTCTAAATTATTCTCATAACATCATTTTAATTACATTTAACACCCCAAAATTTTCAACTAGTACAACCAAAGCATATAATTCACATTTAGGCAAAAATCCCTAACATTATAACTTTGTGAGAATGTCCTAATACATATGTCTAAGTTCTCTCCTAGCATAAAAGTGAACTCAAGGCATCTTAGACAAGTATAACATATATAATTGCACAATGTAAATCTACCTCAATGCTTAGCTTTCAAAAGATCAATGGCAACTCAAGAGAGCTAAGCACAACCAAAATAACTTCAATGCTTGTGCTAGGATCTTGAAGGATGCTTCAAGTATGCACCACTAATCAAGAACAACCCAAGGTTAGGATAGAAATCATGAAACTAACAAACCCTAGGTTGTTAGAGATTGGGAAAACTTACCCACATAAGAAATCCTTCATAGAAATGGTTAGGATATGAAAGAGAGACTCTATATACTCCAAGGAAGCTATAAAAGAGAAGAGAAGTTCAATCAAATCCCAAAATTTTGAAATTTAGTGAAACCCTAGAATTTGGGGGTTTTCTAGAAAACTTACCAAATGATGATTCCAAGCTCTAGGATGATTAGAGATGCTAGATAATGAAGTTATTGACAATCCCTTGAAATCTTGAAGTTAGAGATGGAAGAGGGATGAAGATCTTAGAATGTTTTTGGCTCTTGGAAGGAGAAGAAGAAAAAACTAACGTGAATGAATGGGAGGAGGGGTTGGCCGGCCATATAGGGGAGTGGGGTGGGACCCACTCTCTTGTATGCTCCAAAAATAAAATGTTTGGTGTTCCCACGGACAGTCTAACCCAACAGTGTAACCCCAAAATTAAATAAACACATGCACAGGCACAGAAATAAATTTATAAGCATATGAAAGATACAATAAAATAATTTAGTCATGCTCCGGAATTAAAAATACAGTCAAATAAAATAAGGGTCCACAACAGGAAAGGCAAAATTACCCCACTACCCTTAATTAAAAAAATTATGAAGCATTACACATGTCCATTTGGAACTTTCGCCTATCGCCGAATGCCCTTTGGTCTTTGCAACGCACCTGCGACCTTACAAAAGTGTATGCTAAGTATTTTCAGTGATATGGTTAAAAAAAATTTAAAAGTTTTTATGGATGATTTTTCAATTTTTGGCAAATCCTATAATGATTGCCTTAGCAATCTTCAGAAAGTTCTCCAAAGATGTGAAGAAAAAGGCTTAGTTTTAAATTGGAAAAAAATGTCATTTTATGGTCGCTAAAGGAATTGTCTTAGGACACATTATTTCTGAAAATGGGATACAGGAAGACAAAGTTAAAATAGATCTTATAGCTAATTTACCTATTCCCAAGACTGTAAAAGATATCCGTTCATTCTTAGGACATGCAGGTTTTTATCGCCGATTCATAAAAAATTTCAGTACTATTTCTAGACCTTTATGTCAATTATTGGCCAAAGACACACCTTTTGAATGGACTAAAGAACGTCAAAACTCTTTTGAGCAATTAAAAGAGCATCTCACTACTGCACCTATTATGCAATCTCCTGATTGGAGTTTACCATTTGAATTAATGTGTGATGCTAGCGACTTTGCCATTGGAGCTGTCCTAGGGCAGAGAAAGGATAAAAAGGCATCAGTTATATACTACACCAGTAGAACTCTGGATAGTGCTCAAATGAACTACTCAACTACTGAAAAAGAATTGCTAGCCGTGGTATTCACCCTTAATAAATTTAGGCAATACTTGATTGGTTCCCCTATTGTTTGTTTTACTGACCACTCAGCTCTTAAATATCTTCTTTCAAAGAAAGACAGTAAGCCTAGGCTTATTAGCTGGATACTCCTACTACAGGAATTTAATTTAATAATCAAAGACAAAAAAGGAGTAGAAAATGTGGTAGCTGGTCACTTATCCTGCCTCACTTTTGAAGACAATACTAGTGAACCCTTACCTATTCAAGAGTCTTTTCCTGATAAACAGTTATTTTCTGTGACTTCCCTGCCATGGTACGCTGATCTTGTTAATTATTTAGTAACTGGAAAAATACCAAGCAATTGGTCATCATCAGATAAAAAGATATTTCTAGCTATTGCTAGGCATTTCTACTTTAATGACCCATATCTGTTTAAATATTGTGCTAATCAGGTAATTAAGAAATGCGTCCCAAATGAGGAAATCCGAAAATGTACTTTTCATGTGTCATTCGTCCTTTTGTAGAGGATATTTTTCATCTCAAGTAACTGCCATGAAAATTTTACAAAGCGGTTTATATTGGCCCACTCTATTTAAATATTCATATTTATATTGTAAGGCTTGTATCCGCTGCCAAATGTTGGACAGTATTACAAAAAGAAATCAAATGTCAATGACCCCTATAATTACAATTAAAATATTTTATTGTTGGGGCATTTACTTTATGGGACCTTTTCCTCCATCTTGCCAATATGAATATATTTTATTAGCAGTCGAATATGTTTCAAAATGGGTAGAAGCTATTCCTACAAGAAAGAATAATCACCGTACAGTTATTGCATTTTTAAAAGATAATATACTTTCTCGATTTGGAACTCCAAAAGCAATAATAAGTGATCAAGGAATTCATTTTTGTAACAAGCCATTTGAAAAATTAATGAAAAGATATGGAGTAACCCATAAGGTGTCAACTGTATATTATCCACAAACAAATGGACAAGCTGAATTAGCTACTAGGCAAATTAAGCATATTCTTGAAAAAACTGTGGATTCTAATCGTAAAGACTAGTCTTCAAAATTAACAGATGCTTTGTGGGCATATAGAACTGCTTATAAGACCCATTTAGGGATGTCTCCATACAGACTTGTCTATGGAAAAGCTTTGTCACCTACCAATAGAATTAGAACATAAAGCATATTGGGCTACTAGAACTTTAAATTGTAATATTGAAGAGGGAGGAATTTTAAGAAAATTACAATTAAGTAAGCTTGAAGAAATTCGTAAAGACGCATATGATAATGCTCGAATTCATCAAGCAAGAACTAAAATGTATCATAATAAGAATCTTTTGCGCAAAAGATTTATCCCAACGCAAAAAAGTTCTATTATATGACTCCAGACTACATCTTTTTAGAGGAAAGATGAAATCTCGATGGACTGGTCCATATATTGTAAAAAAAAATGTTTATCCTTATGGAACTGTCGAGATTGAGGACCCTAAAGATGGAAATACATTTAAAGTTAATGGAAATAGATTAAAGCCATTTTTTGAAGGATTTGAACCTGAGTTGGAGTCCATTCCTTTGGAGGACCCTAACTATAATGTTCCTTAATATCTTAAAACATAATTGGTATAGGACATAGTGTATCAGAGTATTTATATTTTCATAAGTCCTATACTCTTAATTAGATAACTTTTTATATATAAGTTAATTTGGTCATTATTATTCTATCATTTCTTTTTGTATTTCTTTTTATTACATGTGTTATCCTTAGTTACTTTTTCTCATCTCATCTCACTCATTGAGGACAATGTCAGACTCAATTTGGGGGGGGGGGGGGGGGGGGGGGGGGACGGTTTCACGATTAACACCTGTTTGTTTATTTTATCTTTATTTCATAAATAAAAAAAAATTAGCTTCTATAGAGAGAGATACACTGAAAAAGAGAAAATGACTTTATATAGGGGTTTTGAACCCTAAAAACTTTCCCTATCTCTCTTTTTCCTTTCTTTTTCTTCTTTTCTCTTTCCTCTCCATCGCAGATATCTCTCTCACTCTCTGAAACTCTCTCACTCTCTCCCCCGATCTCTCATTCTCTAATTTTCTTTCCATTTTCTCGATCCAAAATCAAGATCTACTCTATTAATTACTAAAGGTAAGATCTATAATCTAGAGAAAAGCTTGATTTTGATTTTATTTTTCTATTTTTCCAATTACGGCTTAAATCTTAAATTTTTAGTTTTTTTTTTTTTTTTTTTTAGGTTTTTATTTGATCTCTTTTTCATTATCTAACAAAAACATAATGCATAACTTGTAGGTGTCCACTCACCAAAGAAGCTTGGAAATACCATTCGATATACGACCCTACTAGGTTATCAGAGATTCAGATTTCCAAGAGCCAGGTGATATTTTTCCTTTTCTTATAAATAAACACTACAAAAAAATGTCTTTTGTGACGGAAAAAATCCGTCACAATAAAAGTGCAATTCCATCACAAATACTTTTTGTGACGGAATTGCACCTTTTGTGACGGATTTGTGCCCGACACAAGTTAAGGGCGTCACAAAAAGTTTGTGTCGGTCAAATTCCGTCACAAAAAAGCATTTGTGACGGATTTTGTGTCGGATTTGTGTGTGACACAAAAAATAGTGTCACATATACCTATAATTTGTGACGGTTTATTTGTGTCGGCCCAAACCGTCACAAATAGTATTTGTGACGGATTAGTGTGCGACACAAATAATAGTGTCACATTTAATTTGAGGCACTTTATTTGTGTCGATCCGAA
This sequence comes from Hydrangea macrophylla, assembly GCA_033977485.1. Classification (NCBI taxonomy): domain Eukaryota; kingdom Viridiplantae; phylum Streptophyta; class Magnoliopsida; order Cornales; family Hydrangeaceae; genus Hydrangea; species Hydrangea macrophylla. The sequence goes on along the minus strand of CM066984.1, from coordinate 75,081,443 downwards.
ACCGTCACAAATACTATTTGTGACGGTTTTGGACAAATAGTATTTGTGACGGAATTAATAGTCTTTGTGGCCAAAATTTTAAATATTGTGACCACAATTATTACCAAAACCGTGACAAATATTATTTGTGACGGAAATTTATATTATTGTCACCAAAAACCATTATTTCTTTATCACAATAAATTATTTTATACTTATTTTTAACGACAAGAATCACATAAAATTTAAAAAGCATATTAATTAAAGATAAAACAAGAGACAATAAAGTATACGTTCATACATAATTGTTTCATAGCTGACATTAGTAGAAATAAAAATAAAATAATAATAGTCTAAATAAAGTCATTACGCTCATAATTGATTCAATTAAAAATGAAAAATTATGCTCTAATCCTCTAATCCCTCGCCATAACCTGAAACAGAAAACAAAAGTTCAATTAAAAAAATAATAATACAACCACGTAGCAACCCAAAAGGCAAAACAAGACCAAAAAAATGCAAATAAAAAACTATCCCAACAAGTAACACAATAACAAAAAAGGGGGGGGGGGGGGGGGGGGGGGCAAAGATACCTAAAAAAAAATTTGACAGTGTTTCCTCTGTTTCTATAATATCCGAAAATTTTTATAAACCTGTGTAAATAAATTTATCACAATTCAAAATCAACATAGAACTCTTTGGCACTTTTATGATCCAGCATACTAAATTTCAGCACAAATTTCTTATCTCAAAGTACTACCAACAACATGAAGAGTCAAATGTTAGTTCATGTTATACAACAAATAATCAAAAATCACCAACCCTAATTGTGAATGCACCATAACTCACAATTTTTAGTTCATACAATCATAGCAAGATTGGGGAGCCATAGCATTAATCTCTTTGAAGTAAGATTGGTTTAGGCCTTAACTCATAAAATTAGACCACTAATTTATTTTGCAGAATTATCATTTGATGGTAAGTTGGTAACAATCATTTTTATCGTATAATTGTTCAATACAACACATGTATTAGACATCAATTAGAATTTAGACATGTGGTGACTCGGAGTTAATCAACATAAATTCTTATGTCTATACTAACACTGTAACACGTGCTTACATTCCGTTTGTTATGACGTAGAATGTTTTCATATTTTCCGATGTTTGGTTGCACTATGAATTAGGTAAAACATTTTACCTAGAAAATAACTTACACTCTTTCAATGATAAATAACTCGGGCCATAAAAGCTTGTAAGCAATTTTCCCTAGTGACTTGCTCAAAAATCACACTGGAGACGGAACTAGGGACACAACACAAAGAAGTTTGAACCCTTGAAGAAAATGTTGTCACTTCTCAAATCAAAGGTGAAAAACCTGCCAATCAAAGGTGGGCCCCATTATTACCCTGGTACTCCCTATCCTGACTACCACATTCACTCTCTTTCTCTCACACTCTCTCTCTCTCAACTCCTTGTTTGGTTGCAATGTAACACAAGGAAAGGAAATATTAAGAATTAAAGTCTTACATGTCTTTTCCTTGTCTATTCCTAATTCCCATCCATTTTCTTTTTCAAATAAGTTTCAGTATCGAATTTTACTAGAGCAAGAGAAAAAGAATGACAAAATCCTGATTCACGTTCATCTTTTATTTTTATTTTTTTCCCCCTTTTCATTTCCCTTTCTCTAGCTAAATTCACAAACCAAATGAAGCCTATAACAAAGAAATTTTGTGACATAGTTCAGAAGGATTTCCAATTACATATCTTGCATTCTAAACTATGTTGTTTACATTTCCAATTTTGTTGGAAGTAGTTGATATCACACTTTTTTTCCTTTTTTTTTTGTCACAGTTGATATTACAATTAAAGTATTTCAAAGGAGCATGCTTTGTGACAGATATGATTAAAAGAAGGAAGCATATATATACATATAATTGAATGAATGAAAGAAAGAGAAAAAGAGTCGAACCTTCTCCAAATCGGAGGCTTCGAAGGTTAAGAGCTTCATTTGGCTGACAGCCACCAGAAAATTCCTCATGTTCTCAAAATACTGAATTGCAGATTGGCACCCTCGGTCGCCTGAATCTCTATAATTGGATTCTCCACCACCTATTTAATTTCAATAGATGTCAGTATACCCCGTTCACAAGCTAACTTGTGGATATCAATGTAATTGAAAGTTGTATCACGTTTCCCACACAAACGCACATGCATTTTACAAATAACTATCTTGCTAGAGCATATTCATTAGATTTAAGAGTTTTGAGGACTGTGATATCACATTCAAAAAGAGAAGGGCAATATTATCGGTTAACTACACAAAGTTATAATTAGACAAACAATATCTTATATCCATCAACTCTTTTAAGTTAGAGAGACAAAAACACAGTAGAACCAGATCAATTTACTAGAATAATGGCACACCTGATATGTTTTTGGTACATTAACTTTAACTGTGAATAAGTGGTCACTGCATATAGATGGTTTGTACTATTGGCATTACATTCAGTCCCAGGTTCACCAGGCTTACAAGTCCTCATAGGTTATATGTATCTTGATCAGCATAGATTTAATGTGTTTTAGCTCTTAAGGACTATAATTGAGAATTTGGGACCCACCTAGTTGGTTTTAGAGAATTTAGGTAGAGCTTTATTTTACTGCTTAACTGCCCGTAATGATTTATCATGTCTAAACTGTTAGAATAGAGTGAAAAAAGTGTATCAGTCACTTCTAGTGCAACTGTAGCATGTCTAAATCGTTACACAAGTAACCTATAAGACACATAATAAGAAGAGCAGTTTGGCCCTGGGGAAAGGAAAAAAATAAGGTTCAATCAAGAAAAGTATGCACTTATTGCGATGACTAAAGCATTAACTTCATAGAAAGCCGCCGCCATCATGAGATGGAGAAATAACTAATGAGAATCCAAAAACGGGGCCAAATATAAGAAAATTGTAAAGCAAGTTGTCAAATTTTATTGTAAATGCAATTTGAAACATGGAACTTCAACGAATATAAGAACATTAAACAAATATCAAGTGGGACAGAACATGTATGTAAACCCAAATGTAAGAGATCAAACTGGAAAGTGACGTGATAGTAGACATAGGGAGCTAAATAAACCTCTTCGGACCCTTGGATTCGCTCCATCTCCATCTGACACAGAATGATTTTCCAATGCCTTGATCTCTCTCTCTTCAATCTCCCTTTCACATTATATAAATAGAAATGTAAAGAAACCACAAGACCATTTAGTTAGTAACTGCGCCCATGTATGTATTATATTTCAATATAGTTCCAAATGTAATTATGAATTTTGTAGCATTTAATCCATTTGCTACAAACTATTTGCATAAGTTCTATATATGCTCTGTTCACTTTATTATTTTCATGTATCCTCTTTGGACAGGTTAAGTTTTAAAAGCAAAAACATAATAAATAAAAACGAAGCAGCAATCATTAGAGATTGAAGCAATGATATTGAAGCAAACTTATATTCTAGGTAGGCTTATTCTAAATCTCAAAACTCTAATCCATTTGGTCCTTTTCTATTTGGGTAATGAGATTGAAGCAACAATGCATATCACTTTTAGATGATCAACTTTCAACACGGAATAGCTTTTCACTTTACAGATGGTCCAGATGGACAATGTATCAAATGAGAAGGAGAGAGCCTGTTCATATTAGCCTAATAAGAAAAACTTATTTGACTTGTCAAAAAAAAAATTCTTATGTGAATAAGTCACCAAAATAGGAGACCAAACCTGGTCTTACCCTTGAATGAGTACACACAAATTCACAATAATCAATTGAAGGGTGTGTTTGATAACCGAATTAAGTGGTGAAAATGAAAATTTTCAACACTTCATTTTTTCAATACGTTTGATAATATACCACTGAATTGAAAAATCATCCAAAAATCTACTAAAAACTTTAAGAATAAAATTAAAATAAATTTTATTTACACAACCAGTAGTTGTAGTACTACATCTGGAAGCATTACCACCACTATCTTTTCAACCTCGCTAACCATTGACCAATATTATTTCAAGGGCCCATATATACATTATACACGTGATATCAGATCAATAGAAATTATTTTTTTCATGTAGAGTGTATGATTTTATATTTACCTAGCTTGCCACACTGAATGGCTTTAGATGAACTATATTAAAGCACAAGATATCAGATCAATAAAAATTAAGAGCTCTGTTTGAATCAAAAATATAAAAAAAAAATCCTCAAAGAAATTCATAGCAATATATTTAGAAGTCAAACAAGCAATCTAAGAGAGAGTGTGTGTGTTCATACCTGTAAAGCTTAAGAAATTCAATTCTTCAACACTATGGGACCTTCAACCCGAAAAGCCCCTGAATCTATTTTCCCCAAAACAGAAAACCTTCTGAATCTTTGCCAAACCCTAGGATTCAACGTTGTTAGAGAGAAGAGAATGAATTGCCAAAATAGATATGTATGTGTATAATCTATATATCTATATATATATATGTATGTGTATAATCTATATATCTATGTATATGTATATGTATAATCTATATAATCTATATATCGGTTCAGAGAGAGAGAGAGAAAGAAGTTGATTGAGAGGGAGACAGTTCCGGCTGCGGGAGTGGAGGTCGGCGGTGGAGTAGTGGTCGGCAGGGCAGATGAAATCGCCGAGAGAGAGAGAGAGAGAGAGAGAGAGAGAGAGAGAGAGAGAGAGAGAGAGAGAATATGAAATCGTATGAAAATATGGAAATGTTAGGGTGAGAAATTTTTGGGGAAAATTTTTTGGTGGTGTTCCATTTATTTACATAATTGCCACAATGTATTATTTGTGTCGGATAAGTACATTTTCGTCACGAATATAAAAGTATTTGTGCCGGATAGGTATATTTCCGTCACCAATATAAAGTATTTGTGTCGGATAGGTTCATTTTCGTCACGAATAAAAGTTTATTTGTGTCAGATATATTTCCGTCACAAAATCCGTCACAAAACATTTATTGTGACGGATTTTGATTCGTCACAAAAACTTTTGTCACAAAAGGCATGTTTTCTTGTAGTGAAATAAAATAAAATAAAATAAAGTAAAAAATGGATGACGCGCTAGCTATTGGTCTTATGGATTTTGAACTTTATCTTGTTATTATCCTAGTTTTTGCTATGTTAGTGCTGCGGTGCCATTGTTAAAAAAATAAATAAGTAAATAAATAAATAAAGAGAGAAATATAACTGTCTTTTTCTAGTTTTCTGTTAAAAAAAATGCATGACTCTGAAGTCAAAACTTTTATAATTTTTGAATGTAACTGTCTTTTTAGTTTCTGAATGTATATATTTTTTTAAATATTTTTAGTTTTTTTTTTAAATTCCCACCCACCCCCTCTAAGCTCTCTTTAATTAGATCTTAGTTGATAGTTGGAAGGAGTGGAGGGTTGAGTCTAGCCTCTCTTGTTGGCTGAGAGTGTAAAAAATGGATCCAATAGTCGATAACCAGACGTTAATGGGTCGCTCACTTGTTTCTGAGCAGAAGAAACCCTTTGCTGGCACTAGCCTTTATGCCATCAAAAGGAAAGCTAAAAGGTTAGGATGGTGTTTGAATTGTTATAGAGAATAATGTCCTGATTTAATTGCTCATAATGGCACATCTTTTAAAGTTTACTACTGCTACAAAAGACAATTCAAATCAAAACAAAAGATAAATTTGGTTGAAAAAGAGGACTGGATCCTTTGATACCCAAATAAATTTTGTTTTCCCATCCCTCATTTCTTTTTATTTTTATTGTTTTTGTTTTAAATATTTTTCAGTACATTTAATAATTTCCAGTCAGGTCATACTTTAAAATGATCCTATGTGTACATCTGGCTTTCATTAGTTGGTTCGATAGGAGTAATTTGCATGATCTCAACATCACCAGATATGTCTAGTGCGGTGAATGACTCTAGAGGTAGCGAAAAACTAGGTAAAGCCAGAGTTATCTCCTAGCCTTTTACTGATGTTTTTAGCTTGCTAGTGATTCTAGACTCATCTCTTTTACTAGAGGTGGATAGGCTATCATGACAACTTGGACGCCCCGGATTGCGTAACCTCTTTTGTATAGGTGCAGAGGATACTAGTTGCACCATATAAGTATCCAACTTAGTGGATGTGCTTAGGATTTTTTCAGAAGTTTTTCTTTTACTTTATATAAGATAAATTTGACACGTTAATGTTATTTTGGGTATGTTAATAGCATATAACACATTGTCACATGTTTTACTATTTTCAAATGCTAGAAACTCTTTAAACTTTAAATCTTTTTGAAACAATGTGAAAATATTTACTGAATCTAATTGGATGAGTAAGCATAAACTATGCAGTTTAAAGACAAGTAGTGGAAACCAATTAACCCATGTGAGTTTTTGTGCCAATCTTCCTTTTATGAGGGTTACTATTCTTTTCAGTTTCATCTTATTCTCTTTATCACATCACTCGTTGAAAGTCTCATTATTTTTCTTTTTCTTTGACTGATCATTAGAAGAGAACGTTCAGGATTTACCATTAGAACGTCTAAATTGCTTGAATGAACAAAGTCAATCTATTTTAAAAAATTATTTAGGTCATTTTTTCTTTCAAATGCACCCCCCTTCACCTTATATTGCCTTATTCTCAGTTCTCTCCAAATCATGCCTTGCTCCACCTGGGAGTACAAACCTCACTTCTATATCCAGGTATGTGATTGGACTGTAATGATATTGCAAGAAGTGGTAAAGAAAGAAAGGAGTTGATTTCAAAAAAAAAAAAAAAAAGAGAAACTAAAAAAAAAAAGACGGTACAAATGATAAAAAGGAGAAGAAAAGAAGAGGTTGGAATGAATAGCGCTAACACTCTAATCACATGCTTAGAATAAATACACCCCAAATCTCCTACTCATCTTAATTTCTAACCTACCAGTCAAAGTCCTAATGATTTAAAAGAAATTGATTTTTAAATTTAAGTGATAAGGATGTTCTCCACGGTAGATCGCTCTTCTAATGCTAAGTATTCTTTCATGAGACTGATTGTACTCCAAATGCCTATATATTGAGTCATAAAAAAAATGGAAGCAACTCCTCTATCTTTGCTTCCCTACCAAGTGAGATGTTCTCTACAGCGGTTTCTGAGAGTTTCTCCTTAGAAGTGTGAAATCCTAGTGAGATTTGAGTTAAAACTACAAATTTTATGACTGTTAATAGTTATGTAAACTTTGAAATGAAGATCAGTTGCTTGACTTTTCAAGTGCACACTGTAAGTTTAAAGAGTATAAAAAAAATGCTTCCATTGACAAACTGTGAGTATATGTGTTGCATTACTATTACATACTTGAAATTTTCATTTTATTGTCAAATTTAATCTTATCTATTGTAAAATGAAAAAATCTACCTTCATTTTTATTATACTTTATTTTTACATTTAAATTTTTTTTTGAATTTTGTGGATATATTCATTGTAAACCCTCACGAGACAACACTCGTCCACTAGGATAACCTAGGGGTTTAACGGCTTGTTGCATACGCTAAATGCAATCGCGATTCCTGCAACAATGAGTTAGATTTTATTTTCCTTAGTTTATTCCTACTTTTTAATAAAATTTTTAAAACAATTTCTCTTTCACTTCATTGCTAGAGACTAGCAATAAGCTAGTTTAGGGGTGTGACAAATACTAAATATTGCACATTCATGTGCCAATATAATAGACATAGTGCTCATTTAATCCCCTAAATCCCTAGTTTTACATGCATATTTGAATTAATATAATTTAATGGTGATGTCACTCAAATGCATGTAATTATGTGCTTTTTACATATTTTATATGTTTAGGTAAAAAATGAAGTGAAATAAAGGGAAGGAAAGAAGTAGCAAACCACTATAGTATCTCCCATAGTTAGTCAAATCTGAATAGTAATTAATAGTGGACAAACAGTAAAAATTACTATTTGAATAGGAAGAATCCAAAAAAAAAAAAAAAAGAAAAAAAGGACGTAAAGTTACATCCAAGCTTTAAGCTTGGATGTTATGTAATTTTTTTTTAGTTTTTTTTTTTGTTTTGTTTTCTTTCACACACACACACACACACACACACCTCTCTCTCTCTCTCTCTCTCTCTCTCTCTCTCTCTCTCTCTCTCTCTCACTCACTATCTTGCAGGAATTTTCAAACCAATGTCAGAACAATTAAGAAAAAGTGGGAGACGCGAGAAGAAAAACTTGGCAAACGCTCTGCTCAGCCACTGTGTAGTAACCCGTGTTTTCATGTTTAAATTGACGATTTAGACTTCGTGTGCGATTTTAGGGAAAATTGGTCACAGGGGTATTTTGGTCATTTTTTCAATTTTATAAGTCATGAACTAAAAATATATTTTTTTGGGAAAAGTTACGTGAGATTAAATGATTTGGTATTCGTGTTGGAAGTTAAGATTTTTTTTCGAGTCATATTTAAAATTAAATCTAATATTTTCTCTTTTAATTTTAACAGTAGTAGAATTTTGTTTTCAGATTTTTGTTAGGAAAACGAATGAAATTTAAGGTTCTGCCCGCGTTGTCCCAAGCAAAACTCGATTCTGCACACTTTTCGTCTAATGCAATTTTCTCAGATTCTGCACCGTTTGGGCAGAAAATGAGGATTACAGTAGCAGAAAAAGTATATTAGAAATTAAATCTAATATTTTCTCTTTTAATAATTAGATTGTTAGGTCATTATGCTTAGTTATTTATACACTAATATGTGGAGCTATATGTGCATTAGTGTATGTTTACATCATCTTGCATATTCCTTATAAACTACCAATTAATTAGAAGTTAATTGTTAATAATTAGATTGTTAAGCCATTATGTTTGGTTATTAATACACTAAATATTAGTGGAGTTATAGGTACATTAGTGTATGTTTACATCATCTTGCATATTCCTTATAAACTACCAATTAATTAGAAGTTAGTGGTTAATAATTAGATTGTTAGGCCATTATGTTTGGTTATTTATACACTAATATTAGTGGAGTTATAGGTGCATTAGTGTATGTTTACATCATCTTGAATATTCCTTATAAACTACCCATTAATTAGAAGTTAGTGGTTAATAAGTGGATTGTTAGGCCATTGTCTCCAAGTGGAAGCTTGGCTATTTATACACTCACATACTCTCTCAAACACACACATTCTACACTTCTAGCATAGAGAGCTTGAGAGAGTCACATAGAGAGAGATTTATATATATATACACAATTATAGATATACATACACCTCGAGTTAGAAGAAGAAGAAGAAGAAGAAGAGAAGTGTTTGGGAGTTGCTCAACATCATTTATAGGTACCGGGTTGTGTACAATATGCTTTCTAAATTCTCCGGAGTATTTCTTTGTTATCTCTACTTGTACTCTTTTTGCAGTTATGTTGTGTTTTCATTTGGAATCAATGAGTATGTGTTTATTGCTAAGTGCTATGGGACTAAAGGGTCATGAGCAAAGAGCACCTACCAACAGTCCAACAGGCCTCAGGGACCGACGTACTGGAGACGGGTGAGGTGAGGTGAGGTGTCTCTTGCTATGTGATCAAGAGGAACCTGGTATAATGCTATTGGTATGAGCGTTTGGATAGTATGAGCAGTTGGGTTGTGAGACTGGTCAATTGATTTGATGTCATTCTATGTATTTGATTGTCGTTATCCTTTTGAGCCTTTATTATTCATGTCATATTGTATACTTCCCGGTATGGTTTTTAGATGCAGGCAGTGCCGGTAACCGAAGCCTAGAAGGGAGATAAGGTTAAGGATGATATAGGAGATCCGTGGAGAATATGGACCTGCTGGGAGTTTTAAAGAAATTTTGTATTTTTATTTTAAAGAATCAAGTGTGATTTATTTAATTTTTCAATGGAAATACGCTTATTTTTGCGGGGCGTCACAAATGGTATCAAAGCCTGTACCCAGCCGGAAATGTAGGACTAAGTCAAGGTTAGATAGTCTACATCGCCTGGGAGGAGTCAGAGAAGGTTGAAAAAAAAAAAAAAAAATTGTTATTTTATAAAACAAAATATGCTATATTTGTTTTAAACATTATTTTAAGAAATTTATGAAGTTATTTACCAAATGCTTTTATCTCTAGATTTCGGGACGAAATCTCTATTAAGGAGGGTAGATTGTAGTAACCCGTGTTTTCATGTTTAAATTGACGATTTAGACTTCGTGTGCGATTTTAGGGAAAATTGGTCACAGGGGTATTTTGGTCATTTTTTCAATTTTATAAGTCATGAACTAAAAATATATTTTTTTGGGAAAAGTTACGTGAGATTAAATGATTTGGTATTCGTGTTGGAAGTTAAGATTTTTTTTCGAGTCATATTTAAAATTAAATCTAATATTTTCTCTTTTAATTTTAACAGTAGTAGAATTTTGTTTTCAGATTTTTGTTAGGAAAACGAATGAAATTTAAGGTTCTGCCCGCGTTGTCCCAAGCAAAACTCGATTCTGCACACTTTTCGTCTAATGCAATTTTCTCAGATTCTACACCGTTTGGGCAGAAAATGAGGATTACAGTAGCAGAAAAAGTATATTAGAAATTAAATCTAATATTTTCTCTTTTAATAATTAGATTGTTAGGTCATTATGCTTAGTTATTTATACACTAATATGTGGAGCTATATGTGCATTAGTGTATGTTTACATCATCTTGCATATTCCTTATAAACTACCAATTAATTAGAAGTTAATTGTTAATAATTAGATTGTTAAGCCATTATGTTTGGTTATTAATACACTAAATATTAGTGGAGTTATAGGTACATTAGTGTATGTTTACATCATCTTGCATATTCCTTATAAACTACCAATTAATTAGAAGTTAGTGGTTAATAATTAGATTGTTAGGCCATTATGTTTGGTTATTTATACACTAATATTAGTGGAGTTATAGGTGCATTAGTGTATGTTTACATCATCTTGAATATTCCTTATAAACTACCCATTAATTAGAAGTTAGTGGTTAATAAGTGGATTGTTAGGCCATTGTCTCCAAGTGGAAGCTTGGCTATTTATACACTCACATACTCTCTCAAACACACACATTCTACACTTCTAGCATAGAGAGCTTGAGAGAGTCACATAGAGAGAGATTTATATATATATACACAATTATAGATATACATACACCTCGAGTTAGAAGAAGAAGAAGAAGAAGAAGAGAAGTGTTTGGGAGTTGCTCAACATCATTTATAGGTACCGGGTTGTGTACAATATGCTTTCTAAATTCTCCGGAGTATTTCTTTGTTATCTCTACTTGTACTCTTTTTGCAGTTATGTTGTGTTTTCATTTGGAATCAATGAGTATGTGTTTATTGCTAAGTGCTATGGGACTAAAGGGTCATGAGCAAAGAGCACCTACCAACAGTCCAACAGGCCTCAGGGACCGACGTACTGGAGACGGGTGAGGTGAGGTGAGGTGTCTCTTGCTATGTGATCAAGAGGAACCTGGTATAATGCTATTGGTATGAGCGTTTGGATAGTATGAGCAGTTGGGTTGTGAGACTGGTCAATTGATTTGATGTCATTCTATGTATTTGATTGTCGTTATCCTTTTGAGCCTTTATTATTCATGTCATATTGTATACTTCCCGGTATGGTTTTTAGATGCAGGCAGTGCCGGTAACCGAAGCCTAGAAGGGAGATAAGGTTAAGGATGATATAGGAGATCCGTGGAGAATATGGACCTGCTGGGAGTTTTAAAGAAATTTTGTATTTTTATTTTAAAGAATCAAGTGTGATTTATTTAATTTTTCAATGGAAATACGCTTATTTTTGCGGGGCGTCACACACTGTTCAAATGACGAATGGGATGATGTATTTGCATCATTCCTTCGTCTATAAAATGAAGGCAGAGGAGAAGCTGAACATTCACAACACAACTGACAACCAACAAGAGAAATCTTCACATACACTGTTAGGGAGAGAATAGTATAGGGAGGTTATCATGTGAGCACTTCATATTGTCCCTAGAAATATGAAACTTTAGTTTTTCTTTGCTTTTTCTAGTTCTAGTAGTTTTAAAATTTTACTTTTATGTAATTGATGATTTCATGTTCCAAAAATATGTAACAAAACTTTGCGTACTATATTTCTTAAATTAAAATATTTGTTTTCTTATGCAACCTTTATCACTTTGTAGCAGTAAAATATTTCTAGTAAAATTTAGATTTAATATTTTTAGTCTAGTCAGTACTTGCAGTTGTCCCCTAAAATAGTTTGAAACCCCAAATTTTCAATTTTTATAGCAATATTTTCATTCACTAGAAGATATATTTTTGCGAGTAAATGCCAGATTTCTTAGTCACGTAGTTGTTATAATCACCTACCAAAGCCCCAAAACACACCTTATCCATATCTCACTCCAAAAGTAGATTAGAATTTGGTTTGACCTTATTTGTGTTCTTGGAGTTCAACCACTGTGACCCCACAAGAATCCAAAGTCAAAGGTTTAGTATTTTATTATTAATTCAGTATTTTCACTTATGTATATTTTATTAGTCTAGTTGTACTAAACTTTGCTATTTTGCAGATTTCACAAATTCAACCTCAACTCATGTTAAGTGGAGAAAATAATATAATAATATTAATTTTTACCCTTTCCTTGGTTTTACAATTTTAATTTTAATTAGACGGTGATTGCGTGCATCTATTTAATTTATGTTTAAATTTTATTTGGAAGACAATTTCAATTCCAAAATGGTAGGCTAAAACTTTAATTGGGGATATGCAATAAAAACTTAAAAACCACAGCTTCTATGCACTAATCTTAAATGGGCAAATTTATCTAGATGGGTTGTTTTTCCATTTATGGCCAAAAATATCTATGTATCTATAGTTTATGACCATTTAACATGTTTATATACTATGGCTATATTGGGCTCAAAAGATTACATATTTGAAATAAGAATCTAATTATGTGGATTGTCAAACTATGCCTTTTGTCATAAAAAACACCTAGCATACTTAAATAACTCATATGACAAAATTTATATTTCAAATATGTGTTTATATATATTTCTATCCACTAATGGACATGCAATTGTGTAGTGGCAGAGTGATGGGGACTGGATGCCGAATAACCCACGTCTGCAGCGGGGCATGGTTCGAACCTGGCTACTGCCCAATTGCCTTTTTATTTTTCTTTAAACCAAACGACGTCGTTTCATATCAAACCTGACACACTTGATATGACCCTGACTAGTGATAGTTTATTTTTAAATAAAGAATGTCTCTGCGGTCTTAAATGCCAAATGCTTTTCAAATGCACAAAAGTTGTGGAATCTAGTGTTAGTTTTCATATTCCCAATTCCTTTAAATCATTTCCCCCTACTTAATCAATATTTCCTGTTTTTAATAACTTTGCTTAAATATCTGTATTATTTCTATCTTTCGCTATTATTAAATCCAAAAAGTTTATCTTACAAAAATTTAGCTTTTATTTATTTTTCTTCATTTTCTTACTAGTACTTAGTTAATTTATTTTGCACTGTTAAAATCTTTACCATAAGCTATTTAAAAAATAGCTTTTAATTAGTTTATTGCAAAAATATAAAAATTAGTAGTTCAGTAAAACTCCACAAAAAATCTATCTTTTATTTTCTTTTTAGTGACATAATAGTTATTGCCTATCTTTCTTTTCCGTTTCCTATGCGTTCGACCTGGACTTTCAGAACTTTATTACTTGTACGATCACCTACACTTGGGTGTGATAAGAAAACGCGTCAATAGAATGTTGTCAGACCTAACTAACTGACAGAGTTGACAGAAAACTTAAAATTACACTACTGTCCATCTTTAATGAAACTACACCCTAAACATTGAACAATGTTTGCATATACCACCTAGTCTCATACACCAACTGAGCATATTGGAAGGTTTGTTGAGAGGCTATGTTTGTGGAGGAGATGAAGTGGGGCGATTAAAATATTTGCAGAAGACATGAAGTTAGGTGATCATAGTATTTGCTTGTAATTTGCGCGGGCGTGCCAGAACCAATCTGTGGTTCGAGTTGTGCAAACTAATTTCCTAATCGCTTGAGTGAGTGATACTCAAGGCTTTATGATCTGACTTCTAACGGGTGATTGTGATGACCAAGTAGGAAAGTACCCTTGGCCTAAGATCCTATGGCAGTACTGAAGCGCACAAGCCATACAAGTGAAGAAGGAAAGAATTAAATAAAATAGACTTTTATTTAATTAAAAGAAAAGAAATTACAATAATGTAATTGAAAGCTAAGAAAAATAAAAAGGATGCTTTTTATTTGCCTAAAAAACTAAGAACGCATGTTGAATGCTTTTTTGGATGCGGTTGTCGAAGTGACGCGGGGTGCCTTGATAGCTTGGCCTGCCTGTTGATTTATAGCGGCCATGGAAGTCTCCTAGATAAGGTAGGAAATAACGGATGAATATAATCTAGTAAAAAATACCAGATTTGTCTCCATAAACTGCTCTTGATAATTTCTTCCATATCAGATAGAAGTTACCTTATCTTCGAATATATACATACATATATAAGTATATATATCTTGAATCTGGTCTCAATATTGGCTTGGTTCGGCTTGCTTCCCCTCCAAGCAAAAGATATGCTTCTCATATAAGATAATGTCAAGAATATTTATCTTTCCATAATCTTTGATAATATTATTCCAAAATACTGATAATATTAACTTGACTTCCCTTATCATAATATATCATATGGGAGAATTTGTAGGGACTAATTACTTCCCATAATTGGCCAACCATATCCCATTTTCCTAAAGTTGCCGAATTACAGAGCTCCGCCAGATGGCACACGGCTTGTGTCCGATGGATTTGATTAAATCCAAAAGTCCTTTTGTCAACAATGAAGCCACTGGTGGGTCCATTAGTACTTTCCAAAAAAATGGTTGAATGCAACATTGATAACCAAATTGAAAGTCAGCATGTTCGAAGCAATAGCCAAACAACACCTAAACTGATAGTTTAATCCATCATTAGTCAACATAATGAATGAAACACATTGCATGGGGTCAACCACTTGGAAAGCAATCATAACTTTCTTGAAATGAGATTCAATCTATAGCCATAGTAATCGGACTCCACCTTTGTCTCATCGGGCTGGCTTTGCCAAATCAATCCGAATTTGTATATTATTGTTAGCCCAATCAACTGGTGATCAGTTCGAATTAGACCATTGTTGATGAGGCAGTCCGGTCATTGCAAAGTAATCAAAAGCCACCTGGTCCCACTAATTTTGAACCAGTTACTTAGCCATTAATTTACACAATCGGTCTCATGAGTCCGATCAAAAATTCCAATCGACCTGTACCAACTTTGATTTAAAAAATGTAATTTTTAGGTGCAAACACATAGTGCCTTGATATTGATCGTGCAAGCAAATGATTCTTGAAGTAAGTGTGAAGGAAGTATCGATCATCACATTAAAGCAGGGGCGGAGCCAGGAATATTGGTTAGGGGGGCCTAGGCTACACGGGGGTTCGGGAACAGCCCTCCCGAGGTATTATTTTGGGGTCTATTTATACATAATTGACGATTTTTTTAGGGTCTACTTGTATGTATTTGCGATTTTTTTGGGATATGCTTATAATATGAGTCTATTTGGTGACATGTAAATATTGTATACTGTCTTTCAAAATTTTAGGGGGGTCTATTTCTAAAACGCATAAAATTCTCATACTAAAAGTGTAATTTTCAAAATTCTAGGTGCCTTTCCTTTTGAGTTGTATATACATGTATATCAATATACATGTAAATGATGGAACTAAATTGGGCCTTGGACCCCTTTGGGGGGCCTAAACATAAATTGAGAAGAGCCTAAACGTAAAATACTAAAAATATTTTTGGGGTAGAATTTTAATTCTCAAAATCTCAGGAGGGGCCTCGGCTCCCCTGGTCCCATGCTACCTCCGCCATTGCATTAAAGGATACAAAAAAAGGGTTTTTTCTATTTCAATTTCATGTTCTTCCCATTAATGGGTGTATCTATAATCTATCTCATTTTTACTTCCTCTCTCTAGAACTTTACAGACCCATTTCTCTCGTTCACCTAGGGCTAGGATTTTGGGAAAAATAATGGAGGGAACAAGCTCTCTCTCTCTCTCTCTCTCTCTCTCTCTCTATCTCTCTCTTAATTCCAATTTGTTTTTAATTTGGATCTTGATGGCAGTGGGTTGGCTGTATATGGTGGAGATGCTGATATGTAGTGGGTTGATGGTTGGAATGATTGGGGATGGGAGTTGTAGATGGTGGTGGGGTATGGATTTGGGGGTGGTGGTGGAGTGTCAATTTTGGGGTGACGTGGTGGTGGGTGTTGATTTGGGGGTGACAGGGGTGGTTTATTTGGGCGGATGGGCTGTGAGTGGTCGTGGTATGGTGGTTTTCTGTAGTAACCCGTGTTTTCATGTTTAAATTGACGATTTAGACTTCGTGTGCGATTTTAGCGAAAATTGGTCACATGGGTATTTTGGTCATTTTTTCAATTTTATAAGTCATGAACTAAAAATATATTTTTTTTGGGAAAAGTTGCGTGAGATTAAATGATTTGGTATTCGTGTTGGAAGTTAAGATATTTCGAGTCATATTTAAAATTAAATCTAATATTTTCTCTTTTAATAATTAGGTTGTTAGGCCATTATGTTTGGTTATTTATACACTAATATTAGTGGAGTTATAGGTGCATTAGTGTATGTTTACATCATCTTGCATATTCCTTATAAACTACCAATTAATTAGAAGATAGTGGGTTGTTAGGCCATTATGCTTGGTTATTTATACACTAATATTAGTGGAGTTATAGGTGCATTAGTGTATGTTTACATCATCTTGCATATTCCTTATGAACTACCAATTAATTAGAAGTTAGTGGATTGTTAGGCCAATGTCTCTAAGTGGAGTTATAGGTGCATTAGTGTATGTTTACATCATCTTGCATATTCCTTATAAACTACCAATTAATTAGAAGTTAGTGGTTAATAAGTGGATTGTTAGGCCATTGTCTCCAAGTGGAAGCTTGGCTATTTATACACTCAAATACTCTCTCAAACACACACATTCTACACTTCTAGCATAGAGAGCTTGAGAGAGTCACATAGAGAGAGATTTATATATATACACAATTATAGATATACATACACCTCGAGTTAGAAGAAGAAGAAGAAGAAGAAGAGAAGTGTTTGGGAGTTGCTCAACATCATTTATAGGTACCGGGTTGTGTACAATATGCTTTCTAAATTCTCCGGAGTATTTCTTTGTTATCTCTACTTGTACTCTTTTTGCAGTTATGTTGTGTTTTCATTTGGAATCAATGAGTATGTGTTTATTGCTAAGTGCTATGGGACTAAAGGGTCATGAGCAAGGAGCACCTACCAACAGTCCAACAGGCCTCAGGGACCGACGTACTGGAGACGGGTGAGGTGAGGTGAGGTGTCTCTTGCTATGTGATCAAGAGGAACCTGGTATGATGCTATTGGTATGAGCGTTTGGGTAGTGTGAGCAGTTGGGTTGTGAGACTGGTCAATTGATTTGATGTCATTCTATGTATTTGATTGTCATTATCCTTTTGAGCCTTTATTATTCATGTCATATTGTATACTTCCCGGTATGGTTTTTTAGATGCAGGCAGTGCCGGTAACCGAAGCCTAGAAGGGAGATAAGGTTAAGGATGATATAGGAGATCCGTGGAGAATATGGACCTGCTGGGAGTTTTAAAGAAATTTTGTATTTTTATTTTAAACAATCAAGTGTGATTTATTTAATTTTTCAATGGAAATACGCTTATTTTTGCGGGGCGTCACAAATGGTATCAGAGCCTGTCCCCAGCCGGAAATGTAGGACTAAGTCAAGGTTAGATAGTCTACATCGCCTGGGAGGAGTCAGAGAAGGTTGAAAAAAAAAAAAATTTGTTATTTTTTAAAACAAAATATGCTATATTTGTTTTAAACATTATTTTAAGAAATTTACGAAGTTTTTTTTTACCAAATGCTTTTATCTCTAGATTTCGGGACGAAATCTCTATTAAGGAGGGTAGATTGTAGTAACCCGTGTTTTCATGTTTAAATTGACGATTTAGACTTCGTGTGCGATTTTAGCAAAAATTGGTCACAGTAGCAGAATTTTATTTTCAGATTTTTGTTAGGAAAACGAAGGAAATTTAAGGTTCTGCCCGCGTTGTCCCAAGCAAAACTCGATTCTGCACACTTTTCGTCTAATGCAATTTTCTCAGATTCTGCACCGTTTGGGCAGAAAACGAGGATTACAGTAGCAGTTTTTATGAGAAAGTATATTAGAAATTAAATCTAATATTTTCTCTTTTAATAATTAGATTGTTAGGCCATTATGCTTGGTTATTTATATACTAATATTAGTGGAGTTATAGGTGCATTAGTGTATGTTTACATCATCTTGCATATTCCTTATAAACTACCAATCAATTAGAAGTTAGTGGTTAATAATTAGATTGTTAGGCCATTATGTTTGGTTATTTATATACTAATATTAGTGGAGTTATAGGTGCATTAGTGTATGTTTACATCATCTTGCATATTCCTTATAAACTACCAATTAATTAGAAGTTAGTGGATTGTTAGGCCAATGTCTCTAAGTGGAGTTATAGGTGCATTAGTGTATGTTTACATCATCTTGCATATTCCTTATAAACTACCAATTAATTAGAAGTTAGTGGTTAATAAGTGGATTGTTAGGCCATTGTCTCCAAGTGGAAGCTTGGCTATTTATACACTCAAATACTCTCTTAAACACACACATTCTACACTTCTAGCATAGAGAGTTTGAGAGAGTCACATAGAGAGAGATTTATATATATATACACAATTATAGATATACATACACCTCGAGTTAGAAGAAGAAGAAGAAGAAGAGAAGTGTTTGGGAGTTGCTCAACATCATTTATAGGTACCGGGTTGTGTACAATATGCTTTCTAAATTCTCCGGAGTATTTCTTTGTTATCTCTACTTGTACTCTTTTTGCAGTTATGTTGTGTTTTCATTTGGAATCAATGAGTATGTGTTTATTGCTAAGTGCTATGGAACTAAAGGGTCATGAGCAAGGAGCACCTACCAACAGTCCAACAGGCCTCAGGGACCGACGTACTGGAGACGGTTGAGGTGAGGTGAGGTGTCTCTTGCTATGTGATCAAGAGGAACCTGGTATGATGCTATTGGTATGAGCGTTTGGGTAGTGTGAGCAGTTGGGTTGTGAGACTGGTCAATTGATTTGATGTCATTCTATGTATTTGATTGTCATTATCCTTTTGAGCCTTTATTATTCATGTCATATTGTATACTTCCCGGTATGGTTTTTTAGATGCAGGCAGTGCCGGTAACTGAAGCCTAGAAGGGAGATAAGGTTAAGGATGATATAGGAGATCCGTGGAGAATATGGACCTGCTGGGAGTTTTAAAGAAATTTTGTATTTTTATTTTAAACAATCAAGTGTGATTTATTTAATTTTTCAATGGAAATACGCTTATTTTTGCGGGGCGTCACATTTTCGATGGAGGATAAGGGTGGTTATTGGGCGGTGGGGGCTAGTGGGGGTGAGAGAGAGAGAGAGAGAGAGAGAGAGAGAGAGAGAGAGAGAGAGAGAGAGAGAGAGAGAGAGAAAGAGAATCTTGACAGTTTTAAGCTATCATGTGACATTTTTATGTTAGATTTTAAATGGTAATATAATGGAGGGGGTGTAAGTGTCAAGCATGTATACATGAGGTGTCAGTTTGTTCACTTTTATAGTTCAGGGGGTGTTAGTGAAAATGAGTCATAGTTAAGGGGGTATTCATAAAATTTACCCTTTCATAAAATTTCAGGAACAAACGTTTTGTTAAATTTCATGTCAGTGCATAATCTTGTTTAGGTGAAAATTTCATCAATGCTTCTCGATTACTAATCACATATCAATGTATGTTAATGGTTTCAACTTAATCCTATATATACATATATATATATATATATATAAGTACACCATCAAACAGACTATTTTACAAACTTCATGACTAACTAATGATAGAAGTGCAGCTGATAAGATTAATGATGAAATTCGACTTCGAGTACGTACAGTGAGCTCGTGGTGCTGACTATAGCATCTCCTTTGAATATCAACGTCGACGACGGTGGAAATGGAAACAAACAAGGATGGCAACGACGAGGATGAAGAAAATGGTGTAGAAAAGAAATTCACACATCCTTAAACCATATACTAGTCTTGAAAAGCTTGTTACTTAAATCTTTTTCGTGTTAATAAAAGTCTTTGAAAGGTCTTAATGTTTGGATGGGAGATTTTCCTCCCTATCTTCAAGAACTTTTGTTTGATGATTTACATTAAAAAAAAAAGTTCCACTTTTTGATCAAAAAAAAAAAAAAATCATTTTCGTGTACACACACCTCGTCTGTCGATCACAAGTGAAATTGAAAGTATGTTTTGATATATATCTTTGAAAGTATTTGAGAATGTACATATTGTTTGTATGACGGGGTAAAACACAAATGCAAAAGTGTAGTATCACAAGATTAAGGAGTAATAGGAAATGTCCAAACAACCAGAGTCAAATTGTGAAGGAGGTTGATAAAACAAAACAAAAGTTATTATGAAGTAGGAAAGGAAAGTCGAAATTGAAGTGTAATTTAGTGAAGAACATTGAGAAATTGTACAGTTAAATCGAAAAAGTCACTTCCGCAGCCTATTTCCAAGGGCTCCCCATTCTCTTGTTTGTTTGTGTACCTTCTTATTTGGGGGTTTTGTCCCTCTTTTGTAGGGGTATTATCCCTTTCTATGAGGGGGGTTTTTTTTTTTTGGTGTGTTTTTTTTTTTTTGAATTATTTTGTTTGGTACCACTCCCAGTCTTGATCTCATTGCTCAGCTTATTCTACGGTCAGATCCGGCTTATCCTCTTCGCCGATCCAATATTGGATTTCAAATAGGGGGTTTATTTATGGAGATCCGGCGTTGTTTCCTTCAAGCCCTACTTTGTTTTGCCAAATTTGGAGTTTTGGTGGGATCTCGTCGTAGTTCGGCAAATTTTGGCAATCTCTAACGTGGGTTTTGTTGGCAACTTTCTCCCTCAATCGGCTCATTCAAGCTATGCCACAGACAAAGTTTTTTTTTTTTTTAGATTAGGGAGTTTGTAGTGTGGCTGAAGAAGTTTATGTTCATTAATTTTCATGTTTTTCTTACTTTTGTATGCTTGTACTGGTTCCTATTGGAATCTGCTTTTATGTTATGCAATGTTTCTTTAACTATATAAAAAAAATGGTAAAAGCCTCTTTTTAAAAAGAGCTTAGATGTATACAATTCCATACAAACACACTTTATGTGGTATGTACAAACATGGGCATCTTGCATATAGAACCTAGGGGGGTAGGGGCAGCTACCTCACTGACTTTTTCGAAACTCTCTCTGAGTATAGCCATAGGATTAACTACATTTCACCTATATGGTTAGACGCATTTTCACTTTATCCCTCTGTGCTTCAAAAGTGAACACTTAACCCGCCGTGGTATCAAAGTAAAGTAAAACTATTAAGATTTTTCTCAAAATTGATGAAAATTATAAAATTTACCCATTCGTGAGGGTAATTTTAGAGTTAACCCCCTATGCGAGAAGAATGTGTAGGGTCCATTCCCATGATGACTAGTCAACTAGAGAAAACCCACATTGGATGGGTTTCTTGAATACTGATGATTTACACATATAGATTAAGTATTATCCAATGTAGTGGATATATATGCAAGCATTGTGGTTATCTTCATGTGGATGATTGACTTGAAACTCCTACCAAGTAATCTGATCGGTGAATGTATGTATATATGTGTTTGTGATATACACATGAGGATATTGGTTACACTCGGCTGGTTTTCGAGAGAGAGAGAGAGAAATATTGTGAGGGGTTTTTCCTGAGGGGTATTGAGTGAGTGAGTACAAGGGTTTGTGAGTTGGGTTATGTGATTTAAACCTAGGTTTCTTGTACCATTTTTTATTCTCAATAGTAAAGGAAATATCTCGTGGGTGTGGACGTAGGCAGGGTTTTGCCGAACCACGTAGAATTCTCTTGTGTTATTCTTTTTCTTTTTCCCTTGTTATTTTTTTCTTTTCATTGTGTGCTTGTTTAATTCTGCTGCGTAAATCTCAACAACTGGTATCAGAGCTAGGTTCGGTGTGCCAGTCAATTCACCATGAAGGCGATGATCAACTCACAATTTTACGGTGGAGCAGTTTAATGGAAAGGGCAGTTCTACACTCTGGCAGAGAAGAGTAAAAGACATTCTTGTGCAACAAGACTTATACAAAGGCTTTGAAGGGAAAGGACGGAAAGACGAAAACTATGAAGGCTGACGAGTGGGAGGAGTTGGAGTTGCAGTGTGTTAGCACGATCCGACTCTGTATTGCTGATAACATTATCAATAATGTTATGGATGAAGATTCTACGTCAGGCTTGTGGGAAAAGTTGGAAACACTCTATATGGCAAAGAGTTTGACTAACAAATTGCATCTGAAGCGACAGTTGTACCGGCTGAAGATGGAAGAAAGAGGGGATCTCATAGAACACATGAGTGTGTTCAACGGGTATTTGGATCAACTGCAGAAAGTTGATGTCAAGATTGAGGAAAAAGACAAAGCTCTCCTACTTCTTACCTCTCTTCGAGATTCGTATGACTACCTCATGACTGCGTTGCTGTATGGTAAAGATACAGTGGTTTTGGAGCAGGTGAAGGCTTCACTAGTGTTCCACGGCACTCAGAGAAAGACGACTAGTGAGGGTGGACACGAAGCTACTTTGGCTGTAACAAGTGGGAATCGGGGAAGGACGAAAGATAGATCTGAAGGTAGCAGCAGGGTTAGATCTAGTTCTAGACGAAAAGAAGTCAAATGCTATCTGTGCAAAGAATTGGGTCACATCAAGAAATATTGTCCTCAACGTAAAGGGAAGGACGATGGTGGGAGAGATGGTGATGGTGAAAATTCTTTGGTTTTATTGGGAGATGATTGAGATGTCCTCACATTCTCCGAAGGTATGCATACTATTTATCGTGATGATTGGATTTTGGATTCTGGTTGTACAAACCATATATGCTTCAGGAGGGAATATTTTAATGAGTTCCGAAAAGGTAATTTGGGGAAGGTGTCATTGGGTGACGTGTCCTTGTGCAAAATTATAGGTATTGGGACAGTTAGAATTAAAATGTTCAGTGGAGTGGTTCGTACATTGGGTGGTGTGAGATATGTCCCAAAGATGCGAAAAAATCTATTATCACTGAGCCAGATGGATTCCATGGGTTACAGGTATTCTGCTACAGGTGGAGCCATGAAAATCACATGTGGCTGCATGGTTCTTATGAAGGGAGAAAAGTGTGGTAGGTTATATCGTCTGATTGGAAGTACAATGAAGAAAAACTTGATTGGTGTTTGGAAACGGAGTGCACAAGAAAAAGGGTACCCCTAGGCGTGTTTCTTTTGCGGTGGAGGCAGCGAAGACACGGGTGACAGGTTTCCAAGGAGCAGATGATGGTGAGGGAAAAAATACTGCTGGTGGTGGAGGGGGTAGATCAAGACCCTACTCTGGCATTAATGGATAAAATTAATGTAAGACAGTTACACATGTTCATTGGTCGTGGTGAATCAAATTGTGACTATATTGATTCGGTATGTGTAACTGGGGATTTTTTAGGCCAATAGCTTGGACATCTTGACGGGTTGTTCAAGGTGGGATATCTTTCTTTCTCTCATGAATATGGAGGTTGAGATTTGTGGGGTCCATTTCAATGATGACTAGTCAACTAGAGAAAACCCACATTGGATGGGTTTCTTGAATACTGATGATTTACACGTATAGATTGGGTATTATCCAATGTATTGGATATATATATATATATATGCAAGCATTGTGTTTATCTTCATGTGGATGATTGACATGAAACTCCTACCAAATAATCTGATCGGTAAATGTATGTATATATGTATATGTGATATACACATGAGGATATAGGTTTCACTCGGCTGGTTTTAGAGAGAGAGAAACATATTGTGAAGGGTTTTTCTTTTGGGGTATTGAGTGAGTGAGCACAAGGGTTTGTGAATTGGGTTATGTGATTTAATCCTAGGATTCTTGTACTATTTTTATTCTCAATAGTAAAGAAAATATCTCTTGGGTGTGGACGTAGCCAGAGTTTTGCCGAACCATGTAGAATTCTTCAATGAGGGGCTAGTTTTAACATTAATTATCATGTAAAGCTATTTTGAGAGAATCTTAGTAGTTTCACTTTAATTCAAAACTACAGTGAGTTAAGTCCACTTTTAAAGCATAGATGAGGTAAAGTGAAAATAGGCCTACATACAGAGGATAAACTGTAATTAACCCCACAATATATTAGTAGCAATTTACCAAAAAGATACAAATTACTCTTCACTTTCCATTTTGATTCCCAACATGTTTGATTCCGATTTTAAGTAAATATGAACCACAGAACCAAGTGCCAAATGTATTCAAAACCAAATTGGGGATAAAATTATACAAATTTAGAAAAATCATACGGAGTAGTATTACTCCCTCTCTTATCTTCTTGTTAAATAGAAAAAAGTTGTGAAGAAAAAACTCATGTCATAGAACATGAAAAAATAGAACGTAAGCTGGACTGAAATCCTAAATTAGCCTCTACTTACAAACATATGACAGTAGGCCCACTACTAATATATTATTATTTCATTATTTATGAAATAGTTTTCAAGTGAACCAAATACAACAATTAGAAAAAAAAATTTAATGAATTTTTCTTGTATAAAAAAACTTTGAATAAAAATTCGTTTTGGGGGTGTAAAACATTTGATTCCTGCTAGAGGCACCGATCGGGTGTACCGAAATAGTGCACTGAACGATTGGTGTCATCCATCTTAGTGGACCCCATACGATCAGGGCGTGGATCCCATCAAGATGGACGACACCGATCGTTCGGTGCACCTCGTCGATGTCTCAATCTTTACTCAAAACGTTTTGGGGATGGCAAAATTTGAGATGCCTGTGGTTCCACATAATTAAATCCTGTCCACCTATTACAAACAACGTGTCCAACTATAGTGGTTGTACGTCGTTTGATAGATATATAACTAGTCAATAACCCGTACTGTGTGCAGGTTGTACCCATGTGACAGTAGGATACACCACACTTAACTCTGTCACATGAGTGACAGCATTGGATGCCACATCCTTTTGTGAGCATCTCTTTTATGACTCTAGCATTAGTCTTTATGTTTTGTGCTTTAAGTCCCAAGTTTGGGAAATGCTATTGTGAAAAGCTTCTCACAGGAGCCTTAAGATTCCTAGGAATCTGGAGAGAATCTTAAGACTAGATGTTCATCCAACGGTTAAAATTCGCCTTCTTATGTGAGCAGTTTCTTACAATAGCATTGTCCGCCAAGTTTTGGAATATTTTATGATTTGCCTATTTTTAGATTTTTTTTTTGTTCTGTCCTAAAAAATGAGACTGATCCATAAGAAAAGAAATCATGCTGACAATCTAGTTAGCTTTTATCCCTTAAATTCAGTGAGTTCTTGTTAGTTCAAAGGCCCACCTATTCGAACCACATAGAACAGGTCCTGAGTCTTCAGGAAGCTGATTTCATAAAGCCCCTGAGCATCGTCCTTTTTTTTTTTTTTTTTTTTTTTTTTGTCTTGTTGAAAACTTGATTTAAAGATCCATTGTGCAAATAATCTCAAGATAATTTGAAAATTGCATAATTTTATCCAAACAGAAAATTGATTGGCGGCTTAATATATGTCGATCAAACAAAGTCGGCGATAAATATTATTATTGCGCAAGTACGTTGTGTCATACAAAGTGGTGGTGAATATTATAACTACAAATTGGTAATTTTTTTTCTTCAGAATTAGAGAAATATTTAACAAAAAAAAAGTCAATTAGATAGAAGGATATTCTATTGTAAATATGTTGATTTAAGGATGACTTAAAAAATATTTTGATTTAAGTCCCTCAATTTTTTCTTGAACAGATAAATCCTCCTTGTCCAACTCGCCATACATGCGCGCACACGGGTTAGCATTCTTCTCAACCAAATACCAACGACAATAAAAATTTGAAATCACAGTCGAAATTGTTACCTGCAACACGCGTGCCACGGGTGCGACGAGCTTGCCCCCTCCACTCATACCGTGTGAGTACACCATAACAGGGCTCATCTATATATATATATATATATATTTTTTTAACTTTAAACGTCCATAACTTTTAATCTACAACTACAATTTTTAAAAATTTTATACCGTTGGAATCGTGTCAACGACACCTACAAAATTTGTACTATTGTTGATATGTTTTGAGCAAAAAAAAAAAAACACAAAAATTTACATGCCTTATTCTTGGTGAAAACTTCACCAATGTTTCACCACATTTTGATTTTGGTGAAATTCCACCACTATGTACTGTTTTGAGCACATTTTAAAATAATGGTGAAATTTCACCACTTTTAATTCTGAATGTTAAAACTTGTGAAATTTATGAAAATTTTCACCACAATCATAATTTCACCACTGTTTCACCATATTTCAATAGTAGAGAACATCCCAATCATAATTTGGGTGATTGATTTGTTTTTGAGGTGCAGTTTGGTATCATAGAGTTTTTACACTATTTTGTGGGCTGGTCAAGCATTGGATTCCTATTTCTAAGGGGGCAACTTAGAAATTTCACATAGCTAGTTGGGTGAAATTTAAATTTCACATAAATTTCATTACAGTTTTAGCACATGTTAAAAGTGATGAAAATTCACCACTTTAATTTCTCCACATTGAAAGTGGTGAAATTCCATCAATGCTTTCAAGAAAAAGGATGTTAGTGCATGTGAATTTTTTTTTGCTCAAAATGTATCAACAATGGTACTAGTTCTGTAGATCTCATCGACACGATTCCAACGGTATAAATTTTGAGAAAAATAGAGTTGTAGATAAAAAGTTATAGATGTTTAAAGTTTACAAACTTTTTTTGAAATGGACATTGATATGGTGTACCTGCTCGGACCGTGCGAGCACTTCAATTCCTTTGGCGGGCGTGGCCCGCGATTGGGCACTTGAATTATTAACGTAGAATTTTAAAAATGTTAGGGTGTGGCATGCGCGTGCAATGTCTGACGACGATATTGTTGGATTTTTCATTTTATTTTATTCTTTTATCAAAAATATTTATATAGAAAAAAAAATAAACTAAAGTGAAAATAATTAATTATCCTTAAATTACTATATTTTCGATCCTCATCTAATTTTCTCAAAAAAGAAATTTAACAATGCATTCAAACACAAAATGTTGATTTGAAGTGTGCTAGACATGTATTAAATGGAATATTGCCTAATCAACACCATGCAATGAACGTGATGAAGGGAATTAAAATCATAAAGATAGCACCATGATCTGAATAATCTGAATTGACAAATCATGACAACAATCATACTGTAAAGGGGATAATTCAGTAGTAAAGTAGTAATCGGTCATGGCCGGCTCTGAGATGGCAAAAATCATCCGATGCCTCACGCGAAATTTCAAAGGGGCCTAAAAATTAGGCCTCTATACTTAAGTTTCATAAAAATTAGGAAGAAATTAGAAATAAATAGACCTAAAAATAATAAGTTTTATAGAAATTATGAAAAAAAAAATAGGCCTAAAAATGAGACCTCATTTTGAGGCACCATGCAGTTTTTTGAAGGTATGGTCTCAAGGCTTGGCCTGTTTCGGTAAGAATAACACATTCAAGATTAAAACATTAAAATTAGCTTCATTTACCAAAAAACTAAAAGTGAAAGAATGTACACACTTGCTGGGTGAGGATGCAGAGACAACTCGCATAATAGTTTAAAGTTCCTAAAATAGCAAAGTAAACAAAATAAAATGGACATGAAATGAAAAAAAAAAAACTAAGAGAGAGAGAGAGAGAGAGAGAGAGAGAGAGAGAGAGAGAGAGAGAGAGAGCGCTAAGGTTAAATAATAATAATAATGAGAACAACATAAGATGATTTACAGATGCACACACATGTTGTAGTAAGCCATCGCTTGCAATGTTTTTACATCTCTGGGTGAGGCAATTGGTTGGTGACCACTTGTTTTTGTTTAGAGACAATTTCCAAAGGGTGGCCATACTAACCCATCTTTTACCACTTCAATGGGATTTTGATTTCTTTTCTTTGTTATTTAAGAGAACTAATAGCATAACACCAAAGGAGCAGATGAAATAAGGGGAAAGAATAATGATAGGCCCACAATAAAATGTACAAACGTGCAGTATATTGTTGGATTTTGTGTTGAAAAGTTTGTACACATTTTTTTGTGTGTATAGACTTTTCAGCACAAAGTCCAACACTGTACTGCACGTTTGTGTAATTCGTTGTGCAATTCGTTGTGCATCTATCATTATTGAAGAGGAAATACATTGAGAAACTTTAGTAGGCTTGAAGTTTGGTCTCTGTAGTTTCAATTGAATTAATTTGGTCATGAAGTTTTTAAATAGAAGCAATGTGATCCAAATGTTCAATTTTGTGAGAAAAGTTCTCCGAATTTATTTACATGCTATGCACTGTCATACTTTTTAGGGAAAAATAGGGGCGGCAATTTTTGACTCGACACAACACGACAATCCGAAGCGAACCTGGCATGAAATAAATGGGTTTGGGTTTGACTTATATGGGTATGGTTCATAAATGAGTCAACCCGTTTAACACGATTAATAATTGGGTTGTGCCATGTTTTAATCGGGATTACCCGTCTAAAGCGTATAAGAGCATCCACAGTGCAGAAGTGGAACTTAAGGGAAACTTAGGCTAAGTTGTTGTACATGGTAGATGGCGCTAACAATACATATTGTGCCGTGTAAGAATGGGGCGTTAGACATTGTGTCGTGTGCCTGTGGGTGGGGCGGCATTATGTGTGCCATGTGAGTGGGGCGGCACTCTATGAGCCGTTTGGTGATGTTTACGGCTCACACTTTGTCGTCTCAAATCCCACGGCTTTGTGTGTGCCGTTACTTCCTACATTAGCTCGAACTTAGTGGTACAATTAAGTTAAGTTTTCGTAAGTTTGGATCAGGGCCGACCCTGAGATGACAAAAATTATCCGAGGCCTCAAACGAATTTCAAAGGGGTCGAAAAAATGAGATCTTTATACTAAGTTTCATTGAAATAATGAAGAAATTAAAAGAAAATTGGCCTAAAAATGATAAGTTTTTATAGAAATTAGGAAGAAATTAGGAAAAAAAATAGGCCTAAAATTGAGGCTAGGGCTGCTCATGAGTCGGGTGAGTCGGGTTTGGCCCTCATCCGCTCATCCATCCGAACATAGTCGGGTTTGCCCTCCTTCCATCCGTCATCCACTCGCTTTGTCGGGTGCACCCGACTCATCGGGTGGTCGGGTGAGTCGGGTCGAGTCGGGTGAAACCCGACTGTCTCATTTGTCTCAATCAAACATTTGCGTTACACATGACTTTGTCTTCATTTTTTTTTTGCTTTGAATGTTTGTCTACATAATCATGGGCTAACCAAACCTCTAACCAAACAAAAAATAAAAACATAGTCATGTGCTAGTTTGATAGTTTTAATGTTTTTATATCTCCGCTAGTGACATATATATTTTATTGATACAAGAATATAACATATATATATATATATTTAAAGACTATATAATACATAATACATATACTGATATAAGTATATTACATATATATACATTAAAGATTATATAATACATAATGCATATATTGATATAAGCATATATATTACATATATATTTAAAAAAAAATAAAATTTAAGTGTGTTTCGAGTCGAGTCGGGTGAATCGGGTTTTCACCCCCCTAGACCCGTGACTCCACCCGAAACTGTCGGGTTTCCACCTCCAAGACCCGTGACTCCACCCACATTGTTTAAAAACTAATAAAAAGACTACGAGTGAGTCGGGTGGTTGGGTGAGTCGGGTGGGCGGGTGGATTTTGAGCAGCCCTAATTGAGGCCCCATGAGATTGGTTCGCAAAATTGGTTCAGGGCTGGCCCTGGTTTGGATATCCTATACATTAGCTAAAACCACTCCATTATTAATGGGTTTACCCTGAGTTGTACTAAGTTATCCTGCAAGACCATCCCATTGTTGATGCTCTAACCCGATTATGTACCTATTCAGTGAGGGTGATTTAAAAATATACACTACTAGCTTTTCAACCCGTGCAATGCACATGAGAATTTTTAAGGATGAATTGAAAATTGAATTGAGTGGTATTATAATTGATAAGGAGAGGAAATGTATAACGGGCCTAATTAATGTTGAAATTAAGAATAAATATAGAATAAATTTGGGAAGTCTTAATATACAATTGTCTTAGTTGCCCATTAGTTTGACATATGTCATTTTGAGGCTTTCATATTATAATAAAATAATAAGATAAGATGTTTATATATTCACAAATTAAAATATATTTATCGTACATTAATGAATGATATGAACTTTTTTTCCCCAATAAATGCTATCAATTTCTCCATTAATTTTTTTGTTACAAATTTAATTTTTATTACAGTTATTTTAGAAAATAAAAAATGTAAAATAAAAAAAAAATTTGTGCTCATGGCACGTGGCATGAGAGGCTTCCATAATATAACAATAAATTAAAGTATTTAGTGTACATCAATGAATGACATGAACTTTTTTTTTTTTCCAATAAATGCTATCAATTTCTCCATTACTTTTTTTTGTTACAAATTTAATTTTTATTACAGCTATTTAAGAAAATAAAAAAAATGTAAAATAAAAAAAATTGTGCTCATGTCACGTGGCATGAGAGGCTTCCATATTATAATATATAATATAGATTACGCATTGACAAAATCTAATAACATTTTCGATTCCACCTAAAACTTAACAACCACTCAATATTCCCCAACTGTCTCTCCATAAATCACAACATCACAATTTAGAGCTAGGTATACAAGTTAGAAAGTTGAAATCTACTTCTACGACTACGCTCTACAACAGTTATTGTTATTAGTTGATTGTTTTCAAGGTCAATTTTTTCAAAAGTATAAGCAAATAAGTAAATCGAACCGACTGACCGAAATACTTCAAATATCCGACCGAATCGAGCCATTCGGTCAGTTTTTAAACATGGAAAAATCGAAAAAAAAAATAAAAAAAATCAACTGAACTGACCGATAAACTCCCCTGCATTACATATTGCCATTTTTTTCTTTTTCATAATGTTTTGACGAGTAAGGGTTTGGTATTAGGGAAGTTTTACTTTACTTTATAATTACTTTATTAGATTGTAATTTGGATCATATTGATCATTTTTTTTAAAATCATCAAGTTTGCATGCATAACTTTAGGTACTTTATTTGAACTCTAGATTAAATCGTCTTTCAACAAGTAGACCGTGGATGGTGTGCTACTGGAGTGGATTAAATGAGTAAGATAGATTAAGAGTAAAATTTCAGGCACAACCATTTCCACAACTTCACCCTCCACAACCTGATGTGGCAACCATGGGAGGGCATGAGACCCACCATTTAATTCAACCAACTAACCCAATACACCATCCCATGGTTGCCACATCAGGTTGTGGGAGGTGAGGTTGTGGAAATGGGTGTGCCTGAAGTTTTACTCATTAATTAAATAGGCAACCCGTGTATTATATTAGTCGGATTTGAGTTTAGGTTTTTGACATGTTTAAAAAACGACACAATTATGACATGCCTTGATAATGACATGACACAATTGCCACCCTAGAAAAAATCAAACACCATAAACCTCTCCACGTGCTTATCATCGTAATTGTGTATTGCACTGGGCGACTTTCATATAATTTTCTGACAAAATGTGACATTTGGACCATATAACTTTTATTTAAAAATTTCAGAAAATAGGGATTAAAATGAGACATGACCAAACTTCAAGGGTATATTTCGTATTTAAATCTGTAATTTCTATATATATATATATATATATACGGAGCTTGTTGACCGGCTTCACACTTTCTGACATTCTCTCGGTACAGCTTTGCTGCAAGCTCAATCTCCATTTCCGTCTCTCTCTCTCTCTCTCTCTCTCTCTAATCATGCCTCGCAGAAGCTCCGGAGGTGATTTTTCCTACCCTAATTCTCTTCAGATCTCTTTTTGTTTCAGATTCTTCGTAACTTGTTTCGATGTTTTTCATATTCTAGATCTAGGGTTTTTTTTAATCATTGTGCTTATACCTTACTATTCATTTTATCAAGTGCCTTTTTTTTTTTTTTTCCCAATTCAAGATTTCTATTTGTTTACAATTTTCGTAGCCATGATAACAATATATGAATCTCGGTTACTATGTACAGATGTGTTGGATTTGAACTTTGTTTTTATTGAAATATAGTATGAGTTTGCTGTGATCACGCGTATATAGGTAGATGATAATAGCCTATATCTGTATATATATAAGTTTGTTTTGGTACAGTCTGAAACAGTTTAGTGGGATATTTGGTATCTGGAGCGCTTGAAAGACATAGCTAGGCACTTTGAGCCCAGAACTATTTTTCCCAAACTTGACCATGGTTGCTTTCTCTCTTGTTATCATATTCAGTCTGAGCTTGCTGTGTTTATTTCGATTTTTCGGGCTTGTGATGAGATGGGAGATATTGTTTTAAGCGACAAATCTGTATCTCCGTCTCAAGCTAGGATTTGTAATATTTGTATTCTGTGGTTTGGGTAGTTTGTCTAGACTAGTTGCATATTTGTTTCATCTGGCCAATTCATAGCTAGTCACAGTGTTCTAAAAATCCCTAGGCGGTAGGCGGGCCACGAGGGGGGACTAGTATTTTAAAGCAAAATTAATAATACAGAAACAATTCTAATAGACCAGTATAAAAAAAAGAGTCACATTATCAAATATCAACAATGTAATTTAAATTGATGCTTACCAACAAACTAAGCATCCAACTCTTCTTCTCCATATTGCTCCAACACTCTCTCTCCATCAGACTCAAACTCATACTCCTCATCACCCTCTTCTTCTATATCCTCATCAGATAAAAAATCGACTTCATGAAGTTCTCGTGAGTCGTGAGTCGTCTTCTCTCTCACTCTCTCTCTCTCTCTTAATCTTGGTAGTCAATTGAATGAACGACTGTGGTGTGGTGGCTTAGGGGATTATTAGGGTTTTGCCCTTGTTATTATTTCAAGAAAATGACAATTCCACCCCTAGGCCTCCTGGGTCATCTAGGCCTAGGCGGCGGCTTCCTGGGCCGGCCTAGGAGGCCTAGGCCGGGCCTAGACCAAGCTTAAATCCCTGTGGGATTTTTGCAAGGATCAGGTGAAAATCTAGGCTGTTGAACAAGGCCCATGGCCTAGGCGTGGCTTAGGAGGATTTTTAGAACACTGGCTAGTCATAGGGCTGAACTCGGGTGAGTTGAACCCAAGCTTGGGCCAGCATTTTAGACCTACGCTTGGTTCTCCAAGTTCAATTTCAATAGTAGAGGTTAGGTTGTTGGCTTAACCCCAGTTGGTAAGGTGAAGTGTTTCTCTCAACTCACCCCATCTTGAAGAGAAAACCACTAAACAATGTGATTGGAACAATAAACTTAGTAACAAATGCATTTAACTGGACTAGTGTCATCTACTCTAAACCATAGAAGCACGAAGCGGGGGCGGAGGCGGGGGCGGGGGAGGGGGCGGGAGCGGGGAAGCGAGCATACACAGAAGACTCTGATGTTTGGGGCGGCTAGGAATCGTCTATGTCATTTAAATATTATAAATTTATTAACTTAAAAAATTATTCAAAAAAATATAAAATCTTGTATTTTAATATTAAGACTTTTAAAATAATATGTTATATTTTAAAATTTGTAATTCTTTGTGGCTGTTTTAGAATTTATCATAGAGTTGGGGTAAAACAATTGATATGTTACTATTTGTAATATAAGAATATAGTTTTAATATTTACAAAAATTTAAGGGGGTTCTATCATAAAAACATAAAATTTAAGTGCTTTAAATACACACATATACATTAGGGCTTCAGATCGTATTCTTTTACACAGCCATATGCCCGCAGCAAGAGAGAGAGAGAGAGACTCTGGTTCGACGAGGCGGAAGAAGATGAAGACTCACTTTGATCCTTAAGGATGCTCATCTCTCTCCCCACGATACTCACCTCTCCGTCTCTTCGTCATTAGCAGCCATGGCGAAGCTCCGAGGTTCGTATTTTTCTTTCCTCTCTTCTTCCATTTTCTCATCGTCTTCTATCTTTAGTTTGGTGGAACACGATTCTCTTACATTAGAATCGCGAATCTCTTGCATTAGAATCGCGAGTCTCTCACGATTCTCATCGAGAACCGCGAAACTGCGAGTTTTGCGAAGATTCGTTGGCCAGTGTGACAATTCCTGCTTCTAAGCTCTAAACAAAGATCCTGTATTACAAAATTCGAATTTAAAACTTTATGATAATATCAATATTTCATCCACTCGTGGACAATTTGGTAGTATGTGAAGAGTGCAAAAAGGGGTGATAAGGGAAAAGAGGAGGGAAACGTCCTCCCTCTTAGACCACCATAAATTTTCTGCCCAAAAGTGAGAGGAAAGGAGGATCAAGATGGGCTCTCTCTCTCCAATGTGTTTTCCTTGTAGACATCATCATTCTTATGAGATATGTTAGGTTATAATGGTAAAAATGGACTGTATGGACTACAACTTTTTTCTTCTTGATCAGCTAAACAAAGCAAGAAAAGAATAGTTTCTTTTCCCTCCACTTTTGTCGCTTCCTTGGCACCTTGCACCAAGCGGAATATGAATTCTCAATAGAATTTTATGGATGGTGGAATATTATAGATTATACTTTGGCTGTAGAGGATGTGAATTGAATGCCCAATGAAATCCATTTGGTGGTCATATTCTTGGCTCAGTAGTCTTACTTGATGGCTTTTTTTCCCCCAAAATATTTAGTTTTAAATCTTCTGGCCAGGCTATAGAAGAATCCTAAACCTCATATCTTTTGCCCACGTTCTTAACCTTTGGCATATGTAGGTGTCTTAAGGCCAACCCCATAGTAATATAATAGTAGGTCATTGATTATCTGCTAAATGATCATTGTCCAAAAGTTTAGATGGAGGGAAAAAAAGGGAACGGGTCAGGGAGAATAGTTTTCAAAAATCCTGTTTGAGGCTCCCATCGAGGTCTGTCTTTAATTGAGGCAGACCTAAGAACACCCTCGGGTTCTAGTAATTTAGGCAATGGTCTCATTTTGGTATATGCCTCATGAGCCAAGGCATAAAGGTGCAAAGTTTTGCTCTTTTACACCTCATGTTTTGCATGATTTAATCTTTTCCAATGCTACTTGAGATCGCAGCTATTATTTCACACATACATGTATTATGTATATATTCATCTTACCTAGCAAAACTTATTTTATTATTATTAATATATATATATATATATATTTTGTATTCATTTAGTTTATGCAATGAGTTGTTAGAAACACTATTTTGCTATTTCATGGAGAAGTGCATTTATAATGTGTTTTGTTTGTAATCATTGTCACTCATGAAATGGTGGTCTTCTTACGCTACTTGTAGTAAACCTTGTTCATACTAATTTGATTTGATCCAAATATTTATCCTTTTCGTTCATGTTATTTTAATCTCCAGTATACCGTTTTAACTTATTGGATTGCTGCGCATTATTCCGCAGGAAGGCCGGCACCTCGTGCTCCTCGGCCTGCGCCAATGCGTAACCCACCTCAACCAGGTATGACTTATTATTGGTTTATATAATATATGAAGTAGCTGACTGAACTTTCACAGGGATTCTGTGAATATCTTCTGTTTTATGGTAGTTCATATTTTATAAACTACACATTATTTTTTTGTGACAGGCTCATCCTTATCCTCTTGAATGGTGTTATGTCCCCCTCTTTTAGATTGTTTCCTTTTATTGTGCTCTCTCCCTTTTTTACTTGACTTGGTATTTGCTAACTGGTTATTGCAGCTAGCCGTGCTCCTCCTCCTGCCCCTGTTCAGAGCAGCGGTGGGGGATCCATGCTTGGAGGTCTTGGTTCTACTATAGCCCAAGGTAAATGAAAAGCATTTTAGATGTAGATATACTTGCTAGTGTAAATGCTTCCACCTTAAGCTTTCCCTACTTTTCTTCCCCATGCTTAAATAGGAGGTAAAAAATTAGTAGTATAGTTGGAAATCAAGAAAAGAGGAAGGGAAGTGACTCAGAAGATTGTAAATTTTTAATCTAACATCTTAATTGATTTTTCACCTTGTTTTCTTTTCCTTCCTATTTCGTTATTAACCAATCAAAGAATAATGCTTTCTTTTGTGTTTTCTTTCCCTCACGAAATCCATGAACCAAACACAGATTTAAAAATTGTTGGGTAAATATCACCTAGACCCCCTGAGGTTTGCTCTAATCACACTTAGACCTCCTCATGTTTCAGTAATATCACCTACACCTCCAGAGGTTTGAAGCGCGTATCATCTAGACCCCCTCCCTCTGTTGTTAAAGGCGCGCCTAGGCGCGAGGCGCAGGCGGGCGCAAGAGATGAGCCTCGCCTAAGGCTAGGCGCAGTGCATGCAATTGGGCGCAGCCGAGGTGCGCCTAGGCGCGAGGCGCAGGGCTCATGAAGCGTGCGCCTACCTGAAGTGAGGCCCAAGAACTAATTTTTACCCCCAAATCCCAAATCCCTATCAGTTTACGTGGGAAAAAAAAAAGAAGAAAGAAAAGAAAGAAGAAAGGAAGCATCGCCGAGCCCTACTTGTGGTGATTGGAGCCCTAAATTAGGTATCTTCTTCTTCTTCTTGTTCTTGTTCTTCTTCTTCTTCTTCTTCGCAACTGTGTTCGCAATTCTTCTTCTTCTTCTTTGCGACGGTTTGGGATTTTTTTTTATTCTTCTTCTTCTTCTTTGCGACGGTTTGGGATTTTTTTATTCTTCTTCTTCTTCTTCTTCTTTTGCGACTTCTTTGCGCCTCACTGCGCCTTGCGCCTTAAATAACCTTGCCCCCTCCGTCAATTAACCGTTAAAAAAGTGACGAACTAACATAAATAAATGCAAAACATACCCCTAAAAGTTTGGTCCTTGTGTCATTTTAGTCACTGTAGTTTCAATTCCTTATAGTTTTAAATTGAAGCAATTTGATCCAAATGCCTCATTTTGTGAGAAAAATTGACATAATTTACCCACTGTTATGCACAATTACGCTAATAAGTGGGTTGGGAGATTGGTGGTGTTCCATTATTGCACTTAAAAAGTGTGACAAATGTATAATATGAGTAAATTCTATCAATTTTCTCACAGAATTGAACATTTAGATCAAATTGCTTCGATTTAAAACTTCAGGGCTCAAATTGACCCAATTGAAACTACGAGAACTAAAATGACACAAGAACCAAACTTTTAGGGGTATTTTTTGTATTTATTTATGTCAGTCCGTTACTTTTTTAACGTTGAATTGACAGGGGGTCTAGGTGATACGCGCTTCAAACCTCAGGAAGTGTAGGTGATATTACTGAAACGTGAGGGGGCCTAAGTGTGATTAGAGCAAACCTCAGGGGGTCTAGGTGATTTACCCAAAATTATTTGACAACTCTTTGCCTGTCATCCCCGTGCATGAAGTTAAGTGATTTTGTGAAAAGTAATACTTGCCTTTTCTCTGTAGGAATGGCTTTTGGTACTGGAAGTGCTGTTGCACACAGGGCTGTTGATGCTGTGGTAGGTCCTCGCACCATACAACATGAAACTGTTGCCTCTGAATCTGCTGCTGCTGCTCCTGCCATGAACAGTGCTAGTGGATCTGATTCGTGCGGCATGCATTCCAAGGCCTTCCAGGATGTAAGCACTCTCTTTCTGTCACTTTCTTGTTTGAATTTAGTACTCTGTCCTTTAGGAAGAAGTAAGCTCAAAATTTTTATTTTGGCAATATATATATATATATATATTTTATAGGTATTATAAATACAATTGATGATTTTGACCTGCGATAAAGAACAAAAATAGATTGGCTGTATTTCTATACTACGCGAACTTGAATTTCTATAATTCAGGGGCTTGCTATCCTTCTACATTACTAGGATAGTGTTGTGCTCAATTCTAAATTGAAAAACAAAGTCATCTACCACATTAAAATGTAGGCAGTGAATAATTTTGCGAGGACATTATAGTAAGTTATTGTAGTTGCTTTGCGAAATTCCTTTAGTGCCTCCATTTTTAACGAGGTGGTAGGGACTTTTTATTTCATTTAAAATGGATACTTTTATATATGTAGAAGGTTAGCATATCCTGTTTATTTATTTGTTCTTATGTTCGGTTTGGAAAGAGTTTTAATTCAACCCAAAGAGTGCATTCGATACTGAATAATAATTTGTCTACATGATTGCCTGCATAACATGCTTGCCAAAATTTAA
Organism: Hydrangea macrophylla; assembly: GCA_033977485.1. Taxonomy (NCBI): domain Eukaryota; kingdom Viridiplantae; phylum Streptophyta; class Magnoliopsida; order Cornales; family Hydrangeaceae; genus Hydrangea; species Hydrangea macrophylla. The sequence continues at coordinate 75,043,017 of CM066984.1, read as the reverse complement.
ATATTTGCATGTATATCTTGCATATTTGTTTTCTGGGTAATACTTGGGACACACCCAAAGACACAACTTTTGGGACACAACCCAAGATATGTGTATATCTCTCTCCTGTGTCACTGTGGGGTCCAGGACATCACAGGAGAGATATAGACACATCATTTGGATTGTGTCTCAAAAGTTGTCTTTGGGTGTATCCCAATCTTTATTCTTTAACTAGATACAGTACTTGTTTGTTGCTTTCATTTGAACTGTCATGAATTCTGAAGCATGAGGTTCTGACATTTGTTCTGGTGTCAATTTTGTATAATGCAGTGCCTGAACAACTATGGGAGTGACATTAGCAAGTGTCAGTTCTACCTGGATATGTTAAGTGACTGCAGAAGGAACACTGGTTCTATGATGGCTTCTTCCTAAATGGTGTTTCTCTGTCCTGCTTCTTCCCGGAGAATCAGCCTTGAAACTATTTGGTTATTTTAAAATTACAGTCATGCTTAAAAATATATATGCATGTGAAACTGCCATTTGTTTGCTCTTCAGTATTGGTGAAAAACTGAAATAATGGCTTTGAACTTGTTTTAGACCGATAAAATTTTGCGTTTCGCAATCTTTTAAGGCTTTGACTTCTTACATGGTGTGCTTTGGTTTTTTTTTTTTTCCTTGGTGATATGATATCCAATTTTGTTTTGACTTGAAAGAGGAAGTTCCTGAACAAACACAGTATATTCCCATCCGGGCCATTGGTTTCTTTAAACATGCACGGACCTGGTACTACGTATATTATTACCCCCAGTTTTTTTGTTTTGGTCAACATTCCTCTCAGTTGACTCGTTAGTTTACTTTAGATGATACTTTGTGTAATCGGTTTGAAAATGAATGTTGGTGGATATTTCTGGTTGTCTCGAACAGGGTTGTATATGCAGGCCATATCTCACGCCTACCAAAATGGCCCCTCAACAACAAAAAGTTTCACAACAATTGGGATTGTAAAAGGGGTTGTAAAATACAACCCCATGCCATTGGGTTGTGAATATATTGCCGAGAGAGAGAGAGAGAGAGAGAAGAGGTAAAAATTGGAGGGGTTCTCAATTTCTAATTTTTGTATTTCAAATGGTTCCAGAACAGAACAAATGTGGCAGTGGGTTATTTTTAATAATAGTGGAACTTTTTAAACATTTTTCAATCAAAATTAAGTGACTTAATGTCACATATATTTGGTAACCATTTGGGTTATAAAATTTGAAAAGCATAGTATAACTCAAGATATATCGATGGTTCTAAAGCATCTATGTAGTTAAAATATTCAAATTTTGTCTCATTTTACAATACATTGTCAGAGTGCGCTTGTGATAAAGTGTGAAAGTGTGCTATAAAATAATATTCAAATTTTGTCTCATTTTACAATACATTGTCAGAGTGCGCTTGTGATAAAGTGGGCTATAAAATACTATTCAAGTAGCGGAAAAAAAGAAATTATTCAAAGGCCAAAACACACCATTTTGATTTTATGTTGGAGATATTCTTGGATACTTTTCCTTAGTTCTGTCAAGTTGCAATCCTACTTTTAACTTGGCATAAAAAAAGAAAAAGGGGATTAAAGAAAAAAGGGAAATTTTATTCAACAAGCTCATATCCTACACTTTTTTTGATTATCTAGTCCTTTATATGTGATCCATGTGCTCCTCATTTTAAGTTTTCCAATTGGATGACAAAGTTGCTCTGTCCTAAAACACGTCGAATCTAGAAGGTAGTGAAGGTTAGTTATGTCATGTTATCACTAGTTTTCTTTATTTTTTAAAATTTAATGACTCCTAAATTTAAACTCTTCTTTTTATTTATTTATTTATTTTAAATATTTAGAATCATGAAATTGAGATATTTAAAACAAGATCCATATACATGATATGAAACTATGAAAAAAAAAATAAGTTGTCTATGGATTTTATCTAGCAGAGACCATTTTGTATATGGCTTATTTTGGATGGATTCTGATCACGAGGAATCATTAAACTAGTAATTAATTTACCAGAAATGTGAATCCTCGTAGAGTGTTTGAATTTACAATCTGGTGTTTGGTTGGACAATAAAACATGAAATAAAAAATATTGCTAAATACCTAGGCTAACCTTGAAAGATAAAGACTTGGGTATTACATATGTTCTCCACCTAAAACCATCCTTTTAAGTGCTATGGATACATCATGATTTTTTTTTTTTTAAAATTGTAATGTTACACTTCTTAGATTTGAACCCTAAATTTTGTTTTGAATGATTTGTCATATGTACCACATATTATGACACGTGGTTGATGGATTTTAGATTTTGAAAATTTAAAATAATGCCCAACGAAAAAATAAAGTTCAAAACTTTATTAGGTATATGAGATCTACTTCTTATTGAACCCATAGGATGCGTAGGGAAGAGATAATACCTTTTGATGTTGAACACAATTCAGATTGTGTCTTTTCCCTTCAACGTGCAACAACTCCTCCAGAAATTCTTCACTCTTATGTCTCCTTGAATCCTTACCAGAGAGGCTAGAGTTTGTGGGAACCCTTATAGAGAGGTGAGGAAGGTTTAGAGAGCTCCTAAAACAGTCTGAACCTTTTGAGAGAAAAAAAACGATGAGCTGTCCATTCTGTCTTGCATGTCCTCCTATTTATAAGTTTCCAAACCGACCTTTGGTTCAATCGATTGAAATACTTTCAATTGATTGAACTGACTTTCAATCGATTGAAACTTTTTCAATCGATTGAACCATATCAATTGATTGAACCATTTTTAATCGATTGAATGGGATCAGTCACCAATCGATTGAATCTAATTCAATCGATTGATTCACCTCTTCATGCCTTTCCAAGTATTATTGTGGAGTTACGAGTAAGACCGCCTAGGTTCTTATTGTTGGCTCAGATAATTTATTAATTCCCATGATCCAACTCTTTGATCAGCGAATTAATCAACTGATCAGTTGACGTTAACTCCACTATATAACGATAACTGCACTCCAATGCAAAAGTACATATCTGAAGCTATGACTAGACTTTTATGGTTGTACTAATGTTCTTCTACCATCAGCACTCGTAATCATATTCTCTCCCTCCCTTTGGTCGATAGTCGGATAAACTATTATTGTCAACGTGAATGATGATTACATCTTTTGCTCCTTGAGTTTCATTTACCTCTCATGATTACCAAACATGTTGATAACTATTTATCAACAAGACTCTAGTTCTCAGTAATCAACTTGGTGACATTCTCAAGAGAATGCTTACTCTTTATCAGAGGGTAGATTCTATTTTGAAAATATATATTCACAACCCTATGAACATGACATACCCAAGATACCCAGGTGTTGATCTTGAAGACCTCGTTGATTGGTAAGTTAAAGAAATCATATCGATAGTCTGTGTTCGTAATCGTCTCAAGATTAAGAACACATACCTTATACAAGTTATGAGTTCCCATCGACTATTGAAAGTTTTAGATGTTAATAGGAAAGCTCATGGTCCATCAATGCACTATAAGCACTAGCATATTAACTAAGAGTTTCACACTCTAATGATTGAGATTCATCACTCCATTTAATGTTAATTAATCATGCTACAATGTATACTTGATGAGATATCCAGTCTCATCATCCACTGTGACAAATTCTAAGTATCAAAGAATAGTAATTCGTATCTCACATGTATGTATCTCATACATACACGAATTACCTAGTATGATACTTAAGGATTACCAACAATCATCTCATGATACATACACAATGAAATGTAAATTGATATCCATATATAAAACATCAATGTCTCATGCATACAGTAATGCTTTGAGGGCACGATCCCAACAAACTTCCACTTGCACTCATAACCCATTAGAACTACATTTGTGACCTAAACTATCTAGATGACGATCAAAGACCTTCTGAGGCAAGGCCTTTGCAAATGGATCTGCAAGATTATCAATGGTGGCAATCTTGGTGACAGTCACATCTCTACGTTGGACTATATTTCAAGTGAGATGATACTTCATTTCTACGTGCTTTCCCTTTCCGTGGTTCCTTGGCTCTTTGGACTGAGCCACTGCCCTACTATTATCGCAGTATAGCATAATAAGTGATAGTGATGTTGGTACCACCTCGAGTTCCATGAGGAACTTCTTGAGCCAACTAGCTTCCTTTACGCCTTCACAAGCAGCTACATACTCAGCTTCTATAGTTGAGTCTTCAATTCATTTATGCTTAATGTTCCTCCAACTAACAGTAGCACTTCCTAGGGTAAAGAGATATTCAGATGTAGACTTTCTCGAATCTTTATTTGACATAAAGTTAGAGTCAATATATCCTGTTGGAATAAACTCATTCCCGCCATACATAAGCATGTAATCTTTAGTTCTTCTCAAGTACTTAAGAAAGTGCTAAATGACTATCCAGTGCTCTGGACCAGGATTTGACTGATACCTGCTAACCATGCCAACGGCAAAGCAGATACCTGGTCTAGTACATAACATCGCATACATGAGACTTCCCCCTGTTGAAGCATAGAGAACTTCTGCCATGCGATTCCTCTCCTCTCGTGTCTTAGGAGCCTAAAAGGTAACAAACCTTTCTTTTAGTTAGCCATAGAAAACCTAGTTAGTACTTTATCGATATAACCAGCTTGATATAATCCCATTGTCTTTCGCTTAAGATCTCGAAAGAGCTTTGTCTCAAGGATATAGCTCGCCTCTCTTTCATATCAAAAGTACTAGCTAGCCAAACTTTGATTGATGACAATGCCCCTACATCATTCCCAATGAGTAGACTGTCATCAACATAAAGTACAAGAAAAGTCACCACCTTTCCTTCACATTTTTTATATACACAAGGTTCATCTAGATTTTGTATGAAACCAAACGACTTGACCGCTTGGTTGAATCGAATGTTCCAACTCCTAGATGCTTGCTTAAGCCCATAAATAGACTTTTGCCGCTTGCATAATAAGTTACCTTTTCCGCCAGATAATAACCCTTCTAGTTGCTGCATGTAGATATCCTTCTCAAGATTGCCATTCAGGAATGTAGTCTTGACGTCTATCTGCTAGATTTCAATATCTAGGTATGCTGTAATGGATAAGAGTATTTTGATAGACTTGAGCATGGCTACTAACGAGAAGGTTTCCTCATAGTCAATGCCCTCTCTCTGAGTATAACCTTTTCGCTACAAGTCTTGCTTTAAAGGTCTCAACCTTTCTATCAGATCATCTTTTCCTCTTGTAGACCTACTTATAGCCAATCGGTTTAATATTGGCAGGTGTTTCTACAAGACCCTAGACCTGATTAGAATCCAACTTATCTTTTATAGATTTGACCCAATGGTCTGAATCAACATCAGCCATTGCTTCTTCGTATGTGGTAGGATCAGATTCAGATTCTATGGAGACAGCTTCAAAAACTTTTCCTAAGAACATGTAAGTGTCAAATTGGCTGACTATCCTCCCACTACGATGATGTTGGGATTATGCCCTCAAATCAGTTAGTTGGACAATGGAATATCATAATGCATTTATGTATGTTAGTTCATGAGATGAATATTAGATTGAAATTCTTAAACATCATTGTATGTGATTCATTTGTGTATGTGATTACACATGTGAGAAATGAATTACAAATCCTCGATGTTTCAAATCAGTCACAGTGGATGATAAGTCTGGATAACTTATCAGGTATACACTGTAGCATGATTAATGTCTATGGGGTAGAATGATGAATCTCATTCATAACAGTCTTTGACTCTTGGTTGATAAGCTAGTGTACGCGGTGCATTGACGGGCATGAGTTAAACCTATTGACACATACTGTCAATAGGAACTCAAACTTGTATAGGAATATATGTTCTTAATCCTGAGACAATTACGGACACAAGTTGTATGCTTGGTTACTTTAACTTACCAATCAGTGAGGTCTTGCAAGATCAACACCTGGGTATCTTGGGTAATTAGGTGTGCAACGTTGGGAACATATATTTGTCAAGATGGAATTATATCCTCTTCTATAAGAGTAAGTATTCCTTCAAGAATGTCACTAAGAGTAATTACCGAGAGCTGACCAGCCTTGTCAGCAAAGTGTTTGTTGACATGTTTGGTAATCCAAGCGTAGTGAATGACACTCGAGGAATATATGATGTATTTATCTATTAGGTTGACAATATCTTAAAACATACATCCCAGTGATAAATATGAAAACTGCTTAGTAGAAGAGATATCTGTATTATATTATACAAATCTAGCGATCGCTTATGTATGTGTGACTTTGTTCTTATACACTGGAGTGCAATTATCATTTTATACTGATAGCAATGATAATTGATTAACTCTTGATTCCTTAGTTAAAAAGTATTGACTATATGGAATAATAATTAATTGGAGCCAGTAATTAAGAACCTAGGGGCCCCACTCTTAGCTCAAAAGGATGTTTGGATTTGAAGGAACAATGCAATGGAAAATTTGGGAAAAAGTTGGAGCCAATCGATTGATGTTTAGATCCAATCGATTGGTCAATCGATTAGAGGAGCAATCGATTGCCTTAAGGGCATTCGATTGGTAAGGCAATCGATTGCCACTTTTGGCAAACGATTGGTACTTAAGTCAGTTAAGAAGTTTATAAATACAGGAACTGCAAGCAGAATGTAAGATGAACGTCTTTTCTTCTCCCAGAAGTTTCAGATCTATTTATAGGCTTCCCAAACCCTTCCTAAGCCTCCCAAGTTTGTTCTAAAAGGGTTTCCACCAAACCCTAGCATCCAAGTACATTTAAGAGTCATAGGAGTGAAGATCTTTACCACTAAAAGATCAAAAACACATTGGGAGCGAAGATCACTAGCGCAAAACAATGCTCACATAAAGTAGATCAGACTGCTCAATACTTATCGCAACTTGATGATTTTTGGACACGACAAAGGTGACGTCGAGGCATAGCTACTGTTAAAATTTTAGGTCAATCGGTGATCGTTTAGTCCCTCTGCCGAGCACATCTTTGTCAGGTCAAAGTGATTGGGATTGAAGAGTTCTCAAAACGATTCCACAAATCGCAAAGGTATATCTATATCTATGTCTTTGTATGTAAATTGACTGCATGTAATACAAACGAGAAGTAGATCTAGTTTTTTTAAAAGTTTTTAAACTGTATCTATATTCCGTTGCGCACTGAGATCCAAGTTTCCCTTCAGATGAGGTACCGAGGTGGAATTGGGTGAAGTTGTGGTATTTTCTTGTCCTATATTGTTTTCTACTATTAGAGGAATAGAGGGCTCTCCATTTATTTTTCTTATATCTATCCTTCCTCTAGGTTTATGGTTCATGATATAATCATTCTCCAAGAAAACAACATTCATAATACAAACACCTTTTGTTCTCTTGAATCATAAAAATACTAAACGTAAGTACCCTTTGGATACCCTATGAAGTAACATACTTTCAATCGTGATTCCAATTCGCTCATCTTTCCTTTCAACACATGTGCTAGACACCCCCATATCCAGAGATGTTGCGAAGATGGCTTGCGTCCAATCCACATCTCCTATGGTGTCTCAAGAATAAATTTACTTAGAACAAGATTTAGTATGTACATAGCCGTTTCCAAAGCATAACCCCAAAGAAATAATGGCAACTCTGAATAACACATCATCAACCTAATCATGTCTAAAAGCGTCAGGTCCTTCTCTCTGCTACACCATTCACTGAGGCGTACCAGGTGCAGACAACTGTGACAGAATATCATTCTGTATCAGGTGATCAATAAACGCTTTAGAGAGGTATTCGTCACATAGATCTGATCGAATGACTTTGATATGTGTGTCTAATTGCTTCTCCACCTGTAACACCCACTCTCGCGGGTTATGTTTAATTGCATTTAGCATGCATCATTAGCATCATATTAATAATGTGATTATACGTGATAAGTGGGTTTTGACTCACTAAGGGTGCGTTTGATAAAACTGAAAATTAAGTACTGAAAATTAAGTGCTGAATTTTAAGTACTGAAAATTTTAAGCGCTTGAAGTTTTAATCCTTAAAACAGTGTTTCGACTATTGAAGTAGAATATATTCAGTGATTATTTTCAGTAGAAATTTTTTACTTAAAGTTTTCAGTGGTTTTGGAGCTACTTTTTCAATTAAGTGGTATGTTATCAAACGCACTGAAAAAGATAAAGTGCTGAATCTTTTCATTTTCAGCACTTAATGGGGTTATCAAGCACACCCTAAGTTGATAGGGGGTGTCCCCAGAAATAGGCCAATGTGGTAGTCCCAGTTTGGGACAGTTATGATAGGTCCCCGTGTGATGGGACAGATATGAAAAATAATTCTTATGTGCTTAAATGTCTATTAAGGTATAAGTGAATATTATATTATATTATTTTAATGACATAGTAATTGTTAGAGACCACTTATGTGGTCCGTTAGGGATATCTTTATGAGAGCCAATTGGACACATTGTATAATTAGTAGGTTAATTAGTAACTTCACAATATTATGTGGAACCACTCATGGGACCCATACGTGACATAGACAAACACCCATTTAAGTTTGGGATAATTTTAATAAGTTTCGTTAATAGCAGGGGTATAAATGCAAAACTAGTAAAATTGAGGGGAGGCCATAATAGAATTTGAAACTAGAAACACATGTTGTGAGATATGTGTCTCATGACTCATGAGAGTCATCACCTTCATTAGTTAGGATCATTTATAGAGAAAAGAAAAGAATACGGAAAATCTTAACGAACTCCGCCGACGTTCACGACGACAAACAACGTGCCATTTGACGTTCAATTTTGAAACAAGCTACATATTCGGACTCCTGGAGGTGAGTCTAATGCGTTGGTGCAAGTCTTATTAATTTTTTAGATAGTTTTTTCGCGACCCAATTCGGGAACGTAACTCATAACTTGCATATTTCTATATAGGATTATACTCAGACCTCACTAGAATCTTAATTCTTCTGTAGGAGTGAAATCCTTGAAGTGAGTGACAACAATTGTGTAAAATGGATAATACAATGTTTTGGATTATCTTTGTGATGATAAGCATGTCTGTTTGTATAATTTAGCTTGTTTAGTTATTATTGGAAAAACCCATGTGGTCAATTAGACCCATTTTTATGGCAATAGCATGATATGATGAACTTATATGAGCATGTTGAGTTGTTTAAATGGGCCTAAGGGGAACTTATACTTGCCATCGAGAATGTAACTAGGTGCCTATTTGGCCATGAGGTCGCACGTCCGACGAAAAGAGGCGTGGGTCTCGGTTAATCGCTCGGACTAATGGAGTAGTCGTAGGCTAACGTGAAAGGGTGGTCAGTACTTACATTCCCAGAGAACATAGATATGTGTAAAAGATGAGATTGAGCATGTTTGTTATTCATGTTTATAACTGTTGGCATTCACCAGCATATAATTGATATAGTGTAGTGGTTATTGAATAACTGTTGTAGGTGATAAAGACGAAGCTTCAAAGAAGTAAAAATGGGAGTTGGCAAGGTTACGAGGGACTCGAAAATGGTTATAGCTAATGTAGTTAACTTTATGTTTTGTACTCAAATATGTAATAGGCTAGGAATAGTTAGTTCTTGAGTTGGTTATGTAAATAGTTTGGTGTAAAACTCATGTTTACGATGAAGATGTATTTTTGATTCCAACTATGTTTCTAGGATGGTGGTTTATGCAATTCGGATTTGTAGTTCTTGTAGAAGCTAGACAACTATTGTAATATATGGTTTATGACTAGTTGGTTAGTTTTGGGTAGGTGCGACTCTTACATTCTTGTTTGGTTTGGTTTGATGTGACAAACGCGGGAGTTATACTCAATGAGTTTGAAGTTAATTTAACTTTAGTTTAATCTTCCTTAAACTTGTTTTAATGATGGATATGCACTCTTGGACCCCAAAAGATTGATTTATTAATGTTTTTTTTTACATGTGTAGAAATTAAACTTGATGTTTTGAAATGTTTGGAGGTGTTTAAACTTCAGGTGGTTGGGTGATCTCAAGGCAAAATTCTGCAGTAGGGTGGAATTTTGCCAAGGGGTCATTCGACTGGTCGACGAGAGCAGTCCGACCGGTCGAAAACCCCACTGATATGTTTTTGTTTATACCTCTTTGAGTGTTTAGTTTTACTTCTAATTAAACATGAGGGTACCTTTGGGATCCCTTTGAACTATAAAAGTAGTACTTTTGAAAAAGAACATCGTTAGGGAGTGTTTGGAAATGTGTTTGTAAAATCTCTTTAGAAATGTTTTAAATGTGTTGAATTCATGAGTCAAATCTTTCTTAATGATTTCTTATGGAACTTTAATGACATGGGACGTGCCTTGGTGGCTTGCCACGTGTCCTAGAATCGTATGCGCAGTTCCGGGGTATGACATTTAGTGCTATCAAAGCAATAGGCTTAGAACTTTGGGTACGAGAGATGACGACTTGACTAGTGAACGTGATTATGATGAGTAATTAGATGCATAGCATGAATATACATGGATATGAATTATGGTGTTGCATGTTATATTGGCATAGCATGCATGGTATTTATGTGAGTTGACTGGCAGGTAAGAAATGGTGGATCCAAACCGGAAGCGTTCACCTCACTCGAGGATGGACCACTTATAGGATGTGGTGAGTAGTTTTTTGAGATCAGTAAGTGATCGGGTACTAGTACAAGGTGAAGGACTAGCAAACCCTTAACCATAACATGACCGGGGGATTATTGAATAGTTTTATAAACGAAAGCCAATCCAATTTGAGGGAGGCCCAGATACATCACTGGCTGATCGTTGGTTAATGGATATGAACCGTATTTTCTGGGCTGTGAATTTCACAAATGATGAAAAGATTATGTGTGCCACCGATACCCTTAAAGGGGGAGCTCAGAAGTGGTGGACTAATCAGATTGCCCAAGGACCACCTGAGTCGTGGAAAAGGTTTGAGAAGGAATTTAACAAGCGGTACTTCCCAGCATCTGTAAAAAAGTAAATGGCATCGGAATTTGCTAATCTACAACAAGGGGATATGTCTGTTAATGAGTATGCTACCTGGTATAATGATTTGCTCTGTTTTGCACATCGATCAGTTCCAAGGGAAGTGGACAAAGCTTGAAAGTTTGAGGAGGGATTGAGGGATAACATACGCAGCCGTGTTGACACTCTCCAACACCAAAAGGTAGTCGATGTTCAAGATGTGGCTTTGATAGTGGAAAGGGATATTAAAAAATTCAGACAAGGGCAACAAGGAAAGCGATCGAATGAATATAAAGGAAAAGGGCAAGGTTACTTTAAGAAGATATTTTCACGAGGTTTGGGTTTCGGTACAAGAAGTCAAGGAGGAAGTACTTACTCCAGGAAAACCACCCCATTATGCCCAACATGCAATCGATGACACGCGGGAGTTTGCCACCTTACCTTGGTGTGCAACATTTATAAGAAGCTAGGGCATGTTGCTCGATATTGTCTGCAAGTCAGAACCCAGAGCACGAGAGGTTCTAATCTAGAAATAAGGGGTAGATGCTACACTTGCAGTATGCCGGGACATCATTCCAAAGATTGTCTGACGATAAACTAACAAAGTTCAAGCTCAATGGTGTGGACACGCGGCCTCCGTCGTCCACTCTTTCCGTTTTGATTTGAGATTGTTTTGAAAAGGAAAAGGAAAAGGAAGGTCTGTTGAAAACAGATACAGAGTCGCCGTTTGGTCTTTAAGGAACCAAGAAACCTAATTTGACTCACCTAAATGGATAAAAGGCACCGACCTTTCATAACCAAAGAACTTGGCTCGAGGTTTTGGTACGAGAGAGGAAGAAACCTTTGTCACGACTAAAACACCCTCAACTCGCCCCGTCTTTCGACGGACCTCAATTAGCATCCAAATAATCATCTTTTACTATGTTTGGTTCGACAGTTAATATTTATGATAGGTATATTACATCACATAAGAAACTTGAAATGGAAGATCTAAAGATAAAATATCATTCATAAGATCTAAGCCAAGTATCACACAATGCAAAGTGAAAGATCACACGAATAAACCTAGGAAAAATTGTCGAATCACATATCAAGTAATTAAGTTTCCCTAATCTAGAGGGGACGTGAATTGTCCTTGAAACAAATAAATAAAGAAATCAAAATATGCTTAGCAAGCTAGTATGATGCATGTTAATCTTTGAGAAAAGAAGACCTCTCAATTCCCGGGACAGATGAGAAAGGAATATTAGATTGAGGGGGAAGCATGAACGTGTGATCAAATTCATTTCTTCTAATCTTCTTAGATTAGGAGTCACAAAAGCCCAAAATCTTTGCATGGATGCAATGTATGTATCTAGAATGTGCCAAGGTTGTTGTGTGTTTGTATATATGGATTTTTTAAAGTGATTTAGAAGTCTAAAAATATGAATGAATGCATGGGGAAAATCATCATGGGATATGTACAAATGTAGTATGGACTACTTCTTAAGATATGAACAAATTTGAAGTACATATAAGCATCAAATCAATAGATGGAAGTAAAAGTATACTTGCTGTGAATAGTGGACAGAACAGTGACTTGATTTTGTGGAAAATGAAAATTAGGGTTAGAAATGTTTTCAATGCATGATTTTTTTATGGAGATCATCCTTATTTTGTCTAGAATACAAATCAAAAATCCAATCCTCAATAACTATTACAGATTGAGAGAAATCATATAAACAATAGAGGTTACTTAGAAAAGAGTCCGTATTGTTGATTGAAATGTTGGAAAATCTTATAAAATGAAAACAAACGATCTAGAGGTCCATATTATACAGAAAGTTCCCTAAGACACTGAAGTTGAAGGAAAAAATGATTTGGGACCACTCCTTTTGGAAACGTATTCTGTAAAACAAGTTGAAAGTCAACCAAGCTGCTGTGACAGTAAAAATAGAATATCTGGATAGAATGTTTGGGTCCAAATGGACCACTTTCAAGTGCTTTCAAGCCAAGACAAAAATCATGGGTGTTCTATAATGAGTTAGGAAGACTTTCCAAGTGGTATTGTATCCATACCTTGAGTATTGAACTCATAATAATTGTTTGAAATTAAACAACTCACTGTTTTGAAGGTTTTTGAGAAAACAAGGTTTATTTCTTAAAATCCAAATATTGGGGGGTTTTAGGAGAGCTTTGAAATAGGGGTTTTGAAAGTATATTTTCAACACTCAAAGAGGATTAAAACCACTTGTAATATCAACCCTTAACTCATTTAGAGAACCTCCAAGATTATTGGAAGGGTTTGCTTTATTTTGAAAATAACCTCAAAAATACATAGGGATGTATTGAGGTTATAATCATCATCTATCAAACATGTTTTTGAGGTCAAGAGCTACTATCCATAAGGATTCACTCACCTCAAACTTCATGTCATCATCTAGATGATGATGAACTAGGAAGTAAATAAAGAAAATAAAAAAGAAATGAGGTAAGAAGAGATGAACATTGTATATAAGCAAGCAAATGAACAAATCAATAGATGATATTCAATGGTGGAACCACAAGCATTCAACCTCTTATATATGTGTATATGGGAGAGTACATTACTCTCTAAATCATAGGAAACTCAAAGAAGATGGATTGAAAGCTTGAAAATAAAAGTTTAGGTTTTAGAAAACTAATTAAAGCTCACATTTTAGATTGGATTTGGAAGAAGAAAATCTCTACTTCTCTCTCTTTTTCTCCTTAACTCTCTATATCTCTCTCTAATGCCTTCCAAGTTCTTCCCCAAATGGAAGCAAATGGGTCTCATTTATAGGCCAAGATGGGGGTGTATTTTGGATTTTTAAAAGTCTCTAATTGGTCCAAAATCTTCAGATTATCAAAACTATGTCGTTTTATTTGTTGGAAATTTGAATTAAAATCCAAAAATTAACCAAAAATTACAAAAAAAATGAAAAATCACTCAGAGTGCCGCCGCGGCACTTGGCCACTGCCGCCGCAGCAGTGGACCAGTGCCGCCACAACAGTCAACCCCCCCGTTGACCAGAATTTGCATTTTGGCCCCCAGAACTCCCAAAATTCGCGAAACGGCCATATTTCGTCCGAAATTCACAGAAAAATTCATACGAAATCCAAATTGAGATTGTGATATACTGTTGGAAAGGTATTGAGGTCTAATTTCCATAAAAAATAGTTTGGAGTTGGGTCGCTTTGGAATGTTTTGCGGTATTCGCGACAAAAGCCGAATTGATCGCATTTTTCACCTTCAGAAATTCATAACAAATTCGTTTTAGATCCAGAAATAATGTGCGATATACCGTTGGAAATCTATTGAACTCTAGTATTTGATAAAAATATTTCAACATTGACAATGAGACTTTGATTTTTGGCCAAACTTGCAGTCAAATCAGTCAAACAGTGCACTTCCAGGAATTTTTGAGAAGTTCTGGGATCCTCCAAAGACTGACGTTTTCATTTGATTTTCTTTTAAAACATATTTTAAGACTTTTCACATGATCTAGGATGATCTCGGAACTTTTGGGCGAATTCGGATGATTTTGGTCAAATCTTGGTTAAACTTGGTCAAACTTTGGTCAAACCGGTCAACAGAGACTTTCTGGGAACTTCCGGGACTTCCGGGTGTCTCTGGGAGCTTACGATTTCAAATGTTCATATTTTAAAATACCATTTTTTTTTGTTTCAAACAACATCGAATGATTTCTGAGATTCTGGGCCAATCCAGAGAGTTTTGAGCTTTTAAAGGCATTTTGGCCATTTCTTTGATTTCTTGAGAGTTAGAGGCAATCTCTGAAAATCCGATCTTTATAATCATCGAGGTTTGACATGCTTGTGGCCTCCTAAATCTGTTAGCCGAGTAAATGGGCTATCTATAGTTTACCCCTCTTTGGCATGAACTTGCGAAGCAACGCATGTCGCAAGTGAGTGCCAAAGCTTTGAAGAGACAGGTCTTTTTGGAGGCTATAGATTTAGGATAAAAGCGTTGCAAAAGATGCAATGATAGAAACAAGAATGCTGAGGCTGGTGTTGGTCATGCTCTATGTGAGCTACCTTTGTATCCCAAGGGAAATTAGACCAGGACTTAGTTCAGGGCACAAAGGAGCAAATCACACATGCACAACAAGACAGGCAGATGCTATGCTATGAGGATGATATGTAATGCGTGGATGTGATATGAATTGTGTCATGAGTCCTATCATGCCTAGTGTTCTGATCCTAGTATGAGTTGGTGCTGTGGGGTGTGTGCCACTCCGAGTGGACTTATATCGTGGTAGTGTTTCTAACTGTGATGTAGTTATTGACCTGAATAGGGACACCAAGTTTTGAAGACTCTGGGACTTGGAGCAAACTTCTGAAGTTTGGAAAGTGTGCTTTGCGAGTGTATAGAATCAGATGTGGGGTCCTTGAGAGGACGACAATTAAAGATAATCGACGGACACAGAAGTCCTGGATACTAAGCGATGGATAAGGAAGTTCAAGATAGTCAATCGGAGAAGGATTTCGCGATAACCGACAAGCGAGAAAGTTCACAATAGCTGATGGGTAGGTGAGGGGGCTCACAATTTTTGACAAGGGATTGAGGAAGCTCACAATTTTTGTTTATTGAGGAAGCTCATGATCTTTTTTGAGGAAGCTCATAATAACCGATGGGTAGGTGAGGGGGATCACAATTTTGGACAGAGGAGTGAGAAAGCTCAAGATAAGTGAGAAAGCTCACGATAAGCGAGGAAGCTCATGATAAGTGAAGAAGCTCACGATTTTGGACAAAGGAGTAAGGAAGCTCATGAAAAATGAGGAATCTCACAATAAGTGAGAAAGCTCCCAATTTTGGACAAAGGAGTGAGGAAGCTAACGATAAGTGAGAAAGCTCACGATTTTGGACAAAGGAGTGAGGAAGCTCACGATAAGTGAGAAAGCTCACGATTTTGGACAAAGGAGTGAGGAAGCTCACGATAAGTGAGAAAGCTCACGATTTTGGACGAAGGAATGAGGAAGCTCATGATAAGTGAGAAAGCTCACGATTTTGGACAAAGGAGTGAGGAAGCTCACGATAAGTGAGAAAGCTCACAATTTTGGACAAAGGAGTGAGGAAGCTCACGATAAGTGAGAAAGCTCACATTTTTGGACAAAGGAGTGAGGAAGCTCACGATAAGTGAGAAAGCTCACATTTTTGGACAAAGGAATGAGGAAGCTCACGATAAGTGAGAAAGCTCACGGTTAGCGAGAAAGGAGTGAGGAAGCTCACGAAAAGCGAGGAAGATCACGATAACTAATGGACACAGAGCCTTGGATTGTGAGTAGACAATGCTTGCCCTAGGAGTCAGCGTCTTTTGACTACAGGCGGTGTTTTTTAATCGTTGGCCGATTTGTATGATGACCAATCCAAAAATTTGGTTCAGGTTTTACTTTGAATTGTAGGGGATTCTCTAAGAATCTTTCTTAACTATTTTAATTATTGACTGAGAACCAGGATTCAAATCCGAATCTCTCACGGTTGATCAAATCTTGCAATGGTGGATCCAACAAGTCTATTCAGGCCTCCAAGATGATTGACGGATGTGGAAGCACTAATGATGGACATGGAATCCCTAATTTGTTGTGTTGGGTGAAGTGACTCTCTTGACTCGACTCGTGCTCCCCTTAATCATGATACTATGGACTCGGTGACTCTCAGATTCTCGATGGTGCTTCTCAAATTTCAATGATGATCCTCAATTCTTTGACGGCGTTTCTTAATGCTTTTTGATTCTCAACGGTGTTCTTCAAATATCAACGATGCTCCTTGACTTTTCAATGATGCTTTTCAACTCTTCTGATACTCCTCAACACATTTGATGCTCTTCCACTCTTCAATAATGCTCCTCTTCAACAATACTCCTCAACACTTCCGATGTTCCTCGATGTTACTCCACTTTTCAACGATGCTTCTCAACTCTTCTGATGTTCCTCTATGCTCCAACAATGCTTCTCAACTCTTTTGATGTTCCTCGATGCTCCAACAATGCTTATCAACTCTCTTGATGTTACTCGATGCTCCTCCAATCTCTGGGCCCTAAAACATCCTCACAAAACATAACATCAACAAACGTGGACTCTGAGCCCAAAAACACCCCAACAACACATCTTATCAACACACCTCATCAATACATTAGCAACAGTTTCTTGGTGTTGGCGATATTTCCTCCGATCAACCGTCTTGAGAAACAACTATCGGTTTGTAGTTTGCAGCCACTTACGAGTTTATGCCACTCGTACCTGGGACACTTCTCATGTTGTGACCATAAATGGTGTAGTAATAATGTTTTGTACTTCTATTTGTATCCAATGTTTTTTTATAATTGGGAATCACCTTTAACCCACACATTTGAGACCATCAGGACAAATGGACTTAACAGGAACAACAAGGAAAGTTGGGTTAGTTTGTATGAAACCTCGATCTCTGACACACTTTTGATCAGATTACTACTAACTCAAACAAAGAAGGATTGACTTGGATATGAAATTCTCAAATTGCCATGATCCAATGTGCCTTCATCATGAATGATGTACCGCTCATCTTTTATGTTCACTCCTCATGACAGCACTTTGCTGATAAATCTGGTTTTTGAAAATTCTTCCGTATTGATCTAATCAATTCTCTACTTCTCCTAGGAAGTGCTTTGAATTAGTGTCTTAGCTTTTAGAATAAAAGATGCCCCATTTCAAAAAATTTCAAAAACAATTAGGTGACTTAAAAACTCGCCCTTGGTGTGAAAGGATCATGTTAGGCAAACGGAGTTTGCCCCTAGTTTAAGGTGTAGGAAGTAAAATTTATAGGTAAATGAGGTATGTGACCGAAGTTTTCCCCTAGTTTGGACGATGGTTTATTGGAGGTTTTGGGCAAACAAGGTCGGTGACCAAAGTTTGCCCCTTGTACGAAGGCTAGATAGTAACATTTAGGCAAACGAGGCGAGTAGCCGAAGTTTGCCCCTAGTGTGGGAGATGTTTTTTGGCTTGAGGCAAAGACCATGACTTTAATCTCTCATATGCTCATAACTTTTTCCTAGGCACTAGTGAGGTGACCTAGCGAGCTCTTTTCTCTCTTTTGTTATTGCTCACCTTGGATTTAGCTCTAATTTTTTCCTAGGCATCATTTCGGATTTTCGACCTAGTGAGCCATCCTTCTTTTCTTTTTTAAAGTCTGCCTACGTACCCTGAGCGGGGATCAGGTCCAACGTAGTTCGGGCCAGGACCTTGAAAGAAGAGGGGTTAATATTGGTGTCGACTGAACCAATGCGGTTGTCTATGTATTCCCGAGTAGGAATTAGGTCAAGCACAGTTCAAGGGAAGGCTTCAAAGAAAAAGGGAGTTTTTCAAACCAATCATCATACAAGTTC
Organism: Hydrangea macrophylla; assembly: GCA_033977485.1. Taxonomy (NCBI): domain Eukaryota; kingdom Viridiplantae; phylum Streptophyta; class Magnoliopsida; order Cornales; family Hydrangeaceae; genus Hydrangea; species Hydrangea macrophylla. The sequence goes on along the minus strand of CM066984.1, from coordinate 75,024,661 downwards.
AACTTTGGGTTACTTGTGGTAGCCTAGAATAAGTGGATTTAGTTTCGATCTCCCTTTCTTTTCTTTTTATTTTCATTTTTTTCTTTTGTTTCGAGGATTGATCCTTTTTCACTTTCGCCTAGCCAGTCAATTTTCCTTTTCACATAGTTGATTCATGTGATATCTTCTGATCATAATCTCAAAATTCCAGAATGTGCACGTCAGCTCTCGGAATTTATTTGTGGTCGTTCTGAGCCTTTTGAAATGTGATATAGGCAAGCGTACAATTCCCTCATTTGTAAAATCATCTTGACTGGCTAGGGTCAGATCTTGGAAATCAATACATTTTCAGCTCTAACTTTTATCTAGGTGCCCTTTCGGGTTTTCAACCTAGCGAGCTTTTCTTTTTTTTTTTTTCTCTTTTTTTTTTAAAGTGGAGATGAAACTCACTAAAGTGTTTAGCTACCATCAAGGACCAAGTCCACACATATTCGCATGGCTATCAATTGGGTTGGGCCCAAGGCTTTGAAATGGTGGAAAGGGTGTTGGGCAAGCCCCAAATCAGTCTCAAGTATGTCTTTTCGAGATTTGAGCAAAAGCATCTTTAAATTCTTAAAGTAAGACTATTCAATTCCCAACTCTTCTTTAGGGTCAGCGCGAAATCGACTTTGGCCTTTTTGGGATTTTTTTTTGTTTGATGCAAAAATTTATTAGCAGAGTAATGTCCATGATAATTTAAAAAGTGACATTTTCAGTTGAGTGATTCATGCACTTATGAATATACACATCAGATTAGGCAAAAATGAGATTTCATTCCATCAGAAGAGAAGGATTACATTACTCGATACAGACTCACAACAACTTGATGACAGACAGACTTGACCACAAGACTAAACTAGAAATATACTCAAAACATAGAACAGACTCGACCCGGTCTCAAATGGAGTGTCGTGGTGACTCGCTTATTCTTCTTTTTTTATTGGCAGAAGTGTAGACACCTCATTTTGTCGGCTATCAGATTTAGGAGACCCATAGCTTGGTGGTTCACAATGATCGTAAAAGACTCAAAAGGATTCTCGAAAGTCAGTTCTGTCTCTCAGAATGCTCAGAATGACCAAGATGCCCCTGAAAGCCCGAAAACTCCCAGATTTGGTCCCAAAGTTCTGAAAACATGCTATGTCAAAAGAAAAGCGATAAAATGAGTTTTTAAGAGAAATCGGGTGAAATCGTCAGCTCCCAGAGACCCCCGGAAGTCCCGGAAAGTCCCCGTTGACCGGTTTGACCAAGTTTGACCAGGTTTGACCAAGTTTGACCAAGTTTAACCAAAATTGTCTGAATTCACTAGAATCATTTTAAATCATGAAAAAGGTGTTAAAACAAGTTCCAAAAGAGAATCGAACGAAAACATCAGCTCCCGGGAACTCCCGGAGGTTCCCAGAACTTCCCGGGAATCCCAGGTTTGACCAGTTTGACCAAGATTTGACTTTGAAATCGGGGTACCGAAACAATTTTCAAATATTTTTCATGGATACTAGAGGTCAATAGCTTTCCAACGGTATATCGCACATAATTCCTGGATTTAAAACGAATTTATTATGAATTTCCAAAGCCGAAAAAGGAGATCAAATCGGCTTTTATCGCGAATACCGTAAAGCTTTTCAAAGTGACCTATCCCCAAACTATTTGTTATGTAAAGTAGACTCCATTACCTTTCCAACGGTATATCACAACCTCAATTTGGAGTTCGTACGCATTTTCTGTGAATTTCGGACAAAATAGGGCCTTTTCGCGAATACCGGAACGTCAGGGGGCCTAAACAGCATTATCTGGACGGGGGAGGAGCAGTGCCGCTGCGGCACTGGCCCACTGCCGCCGCGGCACTCCCCTCCAGAGCAGTGTATTTTTTTAAATAGTTTTGTGGTCCCATTTTGATTAATTAAAAGCCAAAACGACATAGTTTTATGATTTCAGATATTTGGAGCCAATGGGAATACTTTCTAAATCCCAAAACCACCCCAAGTTGTCCTATATAAACACCCCATTACTCTTCATTTTGGGGGGGGTCAAATACAAGTTTAGAGAAAGTTTGGGAGAGAATATTGTAGAGATAAGGTTAGAATAGAGAGAAAAGAAGATTTCTTCTTGGATTTTCAAAACAAAAGTGAGTTCTAAACTTTATTTTTACTACATTACTCCCATTTATTTCAACATTCAATACTCCCAACCACCATTTTAGTGAGCATTCAAGAGAGTGGAAGCTTCTTCCATGTCTAGTGTCATTACATATGAGTGAAACACCAATCTACAAGTCTCATGCTTCATGAATATCATTTATTGATCATCATCTACTTGCTTGTTTATTTATTGTTTATCTCTTCTTATCTCATTTCTTTTTTATTTTTCTTTATTTACTTACTAGTTCATCATCATCTAAGTGATGACATGAAGTTTGGGGTGAGTGAATCCTTATGGATAGTAGCTCTTGACCTCAAAAACATGTTTGATAGATGATGATCATAACTTCAATACCTCCAAGGTATCCTTGAAGTGTATTGAAGTTATGCTCAAATAAAAATAAGTTTCTCCAACAATCTTGGAGGTTCTTGATGATGAGTTGAATGTTGGCATTTTAAGTGGTCATAATCTTTATTGAGTATTAAAAATGCACTTTCAAAACCTCTATTTCAAAACCCCCCCTCAATCCCTCTCATTTTGATTTCAAGAAAGAAAATCTTATTTTCCCCAAAATCTTCAAAATAGTGAGTTAAAACAGTGAGTGAGCTGAGTTCAAAGATTTCTCTAGAACTCAATACTCAACATATAGATGCAAGGCCACTTGGAAAGTCTTCCTAACTCATTGAAGAACACCCATGATTTTTGGTTTGACTTGGAAGTACTTGAAAATGGTCCATTTGGACCCAAACATTCCTTCCAAACATTCTGCCTCTGCTGTCACAGCAGCTTGACTAACTTCCAACTTCTTTTTCAGAAATATTTTCCAAACGGGGTGGTCCCAACTTATTTTCCCTTACACTTCAATGTCTTAGGAAACTTTCGGTATAAAATGGGCCCCTAGATCATTCGTTTGCAGTTTCTAAGATTTTTTAACATTTCAGTCGACAGTACGGACTCTGTTTCTGAATGACCTCTGTTGTTTATATGATTTCTCTCAATCTGTGATAGTTATTAAAGATTGACTTTTTGGGTTGTGTTCTAGACACAATGAGGAACATCTCCATAAAAAATTATGCATTGAAAACGTTCCTAACCCCTCTTTTCAATTTTCCCAAGATCATGCCACTGTTCTGTCCACTATTCACAGCAAGCACATTTTAACTTCTATTCTTTGATTTGATGCTTATATGTATTCCAAATTAGTTCATATCTTAGGAAGTACTTCATACTACATTTGTACATATCCCATGATGATTTCATTCATTCATTCATACACATTATAGACTTCTAAGTCATTCTAGAAATCCATGTACCCAAAACACACTACAACCTTTGCACATTTTAGATACATACATTGCATTCATGCAAGATTTGGAGCTTTTGTGACTCCTAATCTAAGAAGATTATAAGGAACGATCATGATCACACGTTTATGCTTCCCCCGATCTAATCATCCTTTCTCATCCATCCCGGGGATTGAGAGGTCTTCTTTTCTTAAGGATTAACATGCATCATACTAGCTTGCTAAGCATATTTTGATTTCTTTGTTTATTTGTTTCAATAACAATTCATGTCCCCCTTTAGATTAGGAAGTCTTGATTATTTGATACATGATTAGATGATTTTTCCTAGGTTTATTTGTGTGATTTTTCACTTTACATTGCATGATATTTGGCTTAGATCTTATGAATGATATCTTATCTTTTGATCTTCAAATTTCAAGCTTTCTTATGTGATGTAATATACTATCATAGTACTAACTGTCGAACCATACATAGTATAAGATGATTATTTGGATGCTAATTGAGGCCCGTCGAAAGACGGGGCGAGTTGAGGGTGTTTTAGTCGCAACAAAGGCTCCTTCCTCTCTCGTACCAAAACCCCGAACCAAGTTCTTTGGTTATGAATGGCCGGTGCCCTTTATCCATTTGGGTGAGTCAAATTTGGGTTTCTTGGTTCCCTAAAGACCAAGTGGCGACTCTGTATCTGTTTTCAACAGACCTTTTCTTTTTCCTTGATTCAAAAATCAAACAAGTTTCAAAAACATAGCGAAGCGGTGGAAGCCCGGTATCCACAAGAAGTTCCAAACACTATCAACTCACCGCGTAGCTTCAACAATCATTGGCCTCAGTGAAGGGGATCATTTAAAAGGACCGTCCAGGGGCTTAGGTGACATGGGGTTGAATGGGTGGTGGCTCAATGATTCTTCGGTCAATGAGGTCTTGGATATCATGGCGGAGACGTATGCACCGGTCGGTGTCATGGCCTGGGCCTTGGTGGTAGGCACATCGTTTGGACAGGTCACAGTTAGGTGGTGGGGGATCGGCATGAGGCTGAAGGAGTTGGAGGTGTCCCTTTTTTAGCAGGCAGCCTAAGGCTACGGAGGGGGAGATATCTAGCTTGGGAAATTCACGGGGTACCATATTTTGGTAAGGGTGACTAGGCGAGCTGGTTTGGTTTGTAAGTTGGTATGGTTGGGAAGAATAGGCCATGGGTTGGTTACTAAGGGAGTTGACATCCGAAGGGTTTCGGGAGTAGTCGGTCCTCTTGGACTGGCTTTGTGATTCTTCATTCTTGATTTTTCCTTCCCTGATTGCATCCTCAATTCTAGTCCCAATCTTAAACAGTTCTTCAAATGTTGAGATGGACTGGTAGAATAGTTTCTCATGGTACAACAGCAATAGATTCTTGATCGATCAACATCCGGACTTGTTCCTTTTCGACTGGTCGGTGGGTCATTTAGGCCACTTTGTTCCTCCATCTGCTCAAAAACGCAACGAAGGACTCATTGAAGTTCTGTCAAGTAGTCTCCAGATCCCGGATGGTGACATCGAGCTCTTGGTTGTAAGAGTAATGATCAATGAAGACCTGGACTATATCTTCCCAAGTCCGTATCTTAGAAACCTCCAAGGTCAGAAACCAGGATAGAGCACCCTTGGCGAGGGTTTGAGGGAACAACATTGCAATGTGCTCATGGGTGTAGCCCATTGATTGGAAAACACTCATGCATAACTTTACGTGGCTCTTCGGATTCCCAGTTCCATCAAAACGATCAATTTCAGGCATCTTGAAGTTCTCAGGTAGCTTTAATTTGTTGGGCTCAAACAATCCTTCTAGATCTAACATGTAATCATCGACCCCCTTACTCTTTCTCAGTATGTTCTCAAGCTTGTCGACCTTATCCAGTTTTTCTTGAATTTTCTTATTAAGTGCAGGTGGTGAGGCCCCATTGAACCAATCATCATGTACATTGTTCTCGGGAGGTGGTGCAAACCCAGGCGGTGGTGGTGGTATAAACCCCGGTGGCAGTGGGAACCGAGGTGGGTATTGTGGTTGTTGCTGTTTCAGTTCTTCCATAAAGGCTAAAACTTGGGCCAACTGGTCAGACTGTTGGTTGATCATTTATGTCATTCTTGCTTCCAAACCTTCTGGATCCATAAAGCTGACTTTCAGCTGAGTGATTTTAACAAGGTGACTCCCTAATCCTCTGAATTTCAAATGCAGATCCTGGGTGCTCAAAACTTGTACTGACATATAGGTGTGAAAAGACTGTGTTAGACTTTTAACAGTGATGATTGAGATGACAACTATAGTGACAAGTGAGGACTGACTCGCGTACAGACCGACTATCACCTTGTATGCAAACTGATGAAGCCAACATGCGGATGCAAGCCCTAATCTACATGATGCCCCTACTTCTAACAGATAACAGTTAAGCAAGTAAGGTCCTAGCCATATAGAGTGTGCTAACTTTTCTTTCCAGTATGATCACCAGGGGATAACAGGGGTTTCCAGGATATTTCGAGAAGTTTGGATAGAGTTTGTGGGAGAAACTGGTGTTCTGGGAAATCTAGGATATTTGAATGGAGTTTCCGGGAGAAACTGGTTATATCTGGGTATTTTTGGGATATCCGGACAGAGTTTCTGGTTATGTCTGGGAGTTGGGCAGAGTTTCTAGGATATCTGGACAGAGTTTTTGGGAGAAACTGATGTATTTTGGGAAATCAGAGTTTCTAGGAGAAACTGGTATTTTGGGTATTTCTGAGAAATTTGGACAGAGTTTCTTGGAGAAACTGTTATTTTGGGTATTTCTGAGAACTTTGGACAGAGTTTCTAGGATAAACTGGTATTTTGGGAACTTCTAAGAAATTTAGACAGGGTTTCTGGGAGAAATTGGTATACTTGGTAATTTATGAGTGTTTTGGGAATTTTTGGGAAATCTAAGTGGAGTTTCTGGGAAAAACTGGTACATTTGGGAATTTCTGGAAAATTTAGACAAAGTTTCTGAGAGAAAAGGGGATATCTGGATAGGTTGGGCAGAGTTTCTAGGAGAACAAGTGTATTTGACAAGAGCATGTGATGATGGTGATCATACTTTCTAGCAAGTTTTCATACTCCTATGTCTTAGGACCAACAAACAAGATTTGCGGTGTATATCTTTGTAAACATGGAGCAGACACCCTTATCATGGTGCCTAGACATGTCAACTCAATGTAATCTCATGTGAGTGATTGCCTTCGGAATCATAAAAAAGAGGTTCTGTTCTATGCCACATTAGCGTCTACACCGCACAGGTAATCCCACCAGGGCATATAGCAGTTATATCACATTGTCCTATTTGAAAAGATAAATGAACAGTCCAATGAAAGGTTCTACAGGAATCTATATGCAAAGGCTGGGTTTAGTCAAAGAGGGTCCATTGACGAGAGTTCCAATATACCGTCAGAGAGACAGTACGTAAGTGTTTACTCTTTTTGATATACCTTGGAAGGTACAGTATCAACGGTGACTTGTGCCCTGGCACAGCAAGACCTGAACAATGTCAGCGCCGTGTTTCAGACACAGTCGGAGGGGAAATGCAGAAGTGCAATGCGATGAACCAGACACAGTAAAAAGATGATTTTAAGGATGCTTCTTATGAGTCAAACCTCTGTATTATTTTGTTTTAAAATAAAAGTCCCCAGCAGCGTCGCTAGATTGTGGACACGCGGCCTCCGTCGTCCACTCTTTCAGTTTTGAATTGAGATTGTTTTGAAAACGAAAAGGAAAAGGAAGGTCTGTTGAAAACAGATACAGAGTCGCCGCTTGGTCTTTAAGGAACCAAGAAACCTAATTTGACTCACGCAAATGGATAAAGGGCACCGGCCTTTCATAACCAAAGAACTTGGCTCGAGGTTTTGGTACGAGAGAGGAAGGAGCCTTTGTCACGACTAAAACACCTTCAACTCGCCTCGTCTTTCGACGGGCCTCAATTAGCATCCAAATAATCATCTTTTACTATGTTTGGTTCGACAGTTAATATTTATGATATGTATATTACATCACATAAGAAACTTGAAATGGAAGATCTAAAGATAAAATATCATTCATAAGATCTAAGCCAAGTATCACACAATGCAAAGTGAAAGATCACACTAACAAACCTAGGAAAAATTGTCTAATCACATATCAAGTAATTAAGTTTTCCTAATCTAGAGGGGACGTGAATTGTTCTTGAAACAAATAAATAAAGAAATCAAAATATGCTTAGCAAGCTAGTATGATGCATGTTAATCTTTGAGAAAAGAAGACCTCTTAATCCCTGGGACGGATGAGAAAGGAAGATTAGATCGAGGGGGAAGCATGAATGTGTGATCAAATTCATTTCTTATAATCTTCTTAGATTAGGAGTCACAAAAGCCCCAAATCTTTGCATGGATGCAATGTATATATCTAGAATGTGCCAAGGTTGTTTTGTGTTTGTGTACATGGACTTTCTAAAGTGACTTAGAAGTCTAAAAAGATGAATGAATGCATCGGAGAAATCATCATGGGATATGTACAAATGTAGTATGGACTACTTCTTAAGATATGAACAAATTTGAAGTACATATAAGCATCAAATCAATGAATGGAAGTAAAAGTATACTTGCTGTGAATAGTGGACAGAACAGTGACTTGATTTTGTGGAAAATGAAAAGTAGGGTTAGAAATTTTTTCAATGCATGATTTTTTATGGAGATTATTCTTATTGTGTCTAGAATACAAATCAAAAAGCCAATCCTCAATAACTATTACATATTGCGAGAAATCATATAAACAATAGATGTTACTTAGAAATAGAGTCCGTACTGTCGACTGAAATGTTGGAAAATCTTAGAAATTGAAAACAAAAGATCTCAAGGCCCATATTATACAAAAAGTTCCCTAAGACACTGAAGTTCAAGGGAAAAATGATTTGGGACCACTCCGTTTGGAAAAGGTTTCTATAAAACAAGTTGAAAATCAACCAAGCTGCTGTGATAGCAAAAATAGAATATCTAGAGAGAATGTTTGGGTCCAAATGGACCACTTTCAAGTGCTTTCAAGTCAAGCCAAAAATCATGGGTGTTCTATAATGAGTTAGGAAGACTTTCCAAGTGGTCTTGCATCCATACCTTGAGTATTGAACTCAGAATAATTCTTTGAAATTAAACAACTCATTGTTTTGAAGGTTTTTGAGAAAACAAGGTTTATTTCTTGAAATCCAAATATTGGGGGTTTTAGGAGAGCTTTGAAATAGGGGTTTTGAAAGTATATTTTCAACACTCAAAGAGGATTAAAACCACTTGTAATATCAACCCTTAACTCATTTAGAGAACCTTCAAGATTATTGGAAGGGTTTGCTTTATTTTGGAAATAACCTCAAAAATACATAGGGATGTACTGAGGTTATAATCATCATCTATCAAACATGTTTTTGAAGTCGAGCTACTATCCATAAGGATTCAATCACCTCAAACTTCACGTCATCATCTAGATGATGATGAACTAGTAAGTAAATAAAGAAAATAAAAAAGAAATGAGGTAAGAAGAGATGAACATTGTATATAAGCAAGCAAATGAACAAATCAATAGATGACATTCAATGGTGGAACCACAAGCATTCAACCTCTCATATATGTGTATATAGGTGAGTACATCACTCTCTAACTCATAGGAAACTCAAAGAAGATGAAGAAGATTAATTAAAACCTTGAAAATAAAAGTTTAGTTTTTAGAAAACTAATTGAAACTCACATTTTGGATTGGATTTGGAAGAAGAAAATCTCTACTTCTCTCTCTCTTTCTCCCTAACTCTCTATATCTCTCTCTAATGGCTTTCAAGTTCTTCCCCAAATGGAAGGAAATGGGTCTCATTTATAGGCCAAGATGGGGGTGTATTTTGAATTTTTAAAAGTCTCTAATTGGTCCAAAATCTTTAGATTATCAAAACTATGTCGTTTTATTTGTTGGAAATTTGAATTAACCAAAAATTAAGCAAAAATTACAAAAAAATTAAAAATCACTCAGTGTGCCGCCGCGACAGTCAACCCTCCCGTTGGTCAGAATTTGCATTTTGGCCCCCAGAACTCCCAAAATTCGCGAAACGGCCCTATTTCGTCCGAAATTCACAGAAAATTCATACGAAATCCAAATTGAGATTGTGATATACTGTTGGAAAGGTATTTAGGTCTAATTTCCATAAAAATAGTTTGGAGTTGGGTTACTTTGGAATATTTTGCGGTATTCGTGATAAGAGCCGAATTGATCTCATTTTTCACCTTCAGAAATTCATAACAAATTCGTTTTAGATTCAGAAATTATGTGCAATATACCGTTGGAAAGCTATTGACCTCTAGTATTTGATAAAAATATTTCAACATCGAAAAGGAGAGTTTGATTTTTGGTCAAACTTGCAGTCAAATCAGTCAAAAAGTGCACTTTCAGGAAATTCCGGGAAGTTCTGGGAGCCTCCAAAGACTGACGTTTCCGTCCGATTTTCTTTTAAAACATATTTTTAGACTTTTCACATGATCTAGGATGATCTCAGAACTTTTGGGCGAATTCGGATGATTTTGGTCAAACTTGGTCAAACTTTGGTCAAGCCGATCAATGAAGACTTTCTGGGAACTTTTGGGACTTCCGGGGGTCTCTGGGAGCTTACGATTTCAAATATTCATCTTTTAAAATACCCTTTTTTTGTTTCGAACAACATCGAATGATTTGTGAGATTCTGGGCAAATCCGGAGAGTTTTGAGCTTTTAGAGGCATTTTGGTCATTTCTTTGTTTTCTTAAGAGTTAGAGGCAATCTCTGAAAATCCGATCTTTATAATCATCGAGGTTTGACATGCTTGTGGCCTCCTAAATCTGTTATCCGACAAAATGGGATGTCTATAAATGGCTACAACCGGGGTAAGGTCCAGAACAAATGTGGGCAAAGGGAAAAGGGTCGAACTGAGGTAAGGGAGGTTTTATCAGTTGGCACCTGGGGATGTTCAGCCATCGACTCTGTTGCATCAGGTGTATTACCGATTTGTTCACATCCAGCTCATGTTTTAATAGATTCAGGGTCGACCCATTCGTTTGTTGCATGTGAATTTGTTAAACATTTACATAACATATTTGAAACCTTAGGATATGATTTGTCAGTATCTGTACCTCTTAGCAAACTAATGATGACCTCTTCAGTTTTCAAGGCATGTGACATTCAGGTATATGATAGAGAGTTGACCGTTAACTTAATACCATTAACTGTTAATTACTTTGACGTAATTTTGGGTATGGATTGGTTATCCATGAATCAAGCTTCCATTGATTGCAAACGGAAAAGAGTTATTTTTTGACCATCGAGATAGGGGGAGTTTATCTTTCAAGGAATTGGAGTCTTAGCACCACCATTTTTGGTATCAGCAATTCGGGCATGTAAACTGTTAAAGCAAGGATGTCAGGGGTTCTTATTGTTAGGGATGTATACTAAAAGCCATGCTTTATGTAGTTAATTTATTATTTTAATAAAATCAGTTATTCCATTTTTATGAGAATCTGTGTGGGCAATGTTTGTATTATATTATTTATTTAATATTATGCATGTGTGTCTCTCATTCTACATAGTAGGTGGTTTAGTGTGTAGAGTTCGGCTTACACACGGAAGATCAGACCACCAGATATTGTAGAATGTAAGATTTTGGTTTACAGTCTTAGATGGGAATGGACACACCATCGGTAGGACTGTAGCATGGTGTTGTAGTAGGTTTGTCTTGACTGCGGGAAACGGTATAGTTTCAACTCACTATGCTGGTACACTTTGTGTATTAAACAGGACCGACTTTGGGTAATTATCTTTATATTGACTTGTAAGATAATTAATACATCATGGCTATTATGAGGATTGTGCTCTAAATCTTAAGTTAGTTTATAGACACGTACATTTGATATTTACACTTTGATCACTAAAAGGGTGAGATCCTTAAATGGGTCAATATCTCATTGGATTGGGTTGCAATATTAATTGTGTGGTGGATATTAATTAATGATGGAATCCATGTCTCAATTTTGGGATTGATGATATCCCCTTGAGAAAGCTTATAAGTTTTGATTATGTTAAACCCTGCAGGTGGATTTTGTATCCGACATATCAGATAAGTTAAGCAGAGGATCTCAAGGAATTTTAAGAGATTAATTAAATATGATTGTCAGTAATTATATTTAATTAATGGATATCTGTAATCTTAACATGGGGAGATAATAAGCATTTAATAACATGGAGCTCGAAATATATTTTTGAGATAAGGGTAGGAGTGCAATTATAATTCTTTAGTGGTATGAATTATAATTTATGGAAATAGGAATCTAATTCAGTTCGAATTAGGGTTTCCTAATTCCATAAGGAAGCCTATTCCTTATTGACTTCTTATGGTCCCTATCGTAGCCTATATATATGTTGCCTTGGCTCTTCTCTCAGGTTGCATGATTTCACATTCTAAGCTTCCCTTGACCTCCTAGCTTTCTTCTAGAAGGGTTTCCACCAAACCCTAGTCTCTGTGATCATTCAAGAGACATAGGAGTGAAGATCGCTAGCGTCGGACAACGCTCACTAAAAGAACTTCGGACTGCTCGAAACTGATCGAAAGTTGTTGAGTTTTTTACACGACGTTCCTGACGTCGAGACGGAGCTGCTGTAAAAAATTTAAGTAAATCGGAGATAGTTTAGTCCTCCTGACGAACACATCTTTGTCGGATCAATGTGATCGGGATTGTATCGTCACAGCAATCAAAGAGAGTGTTATAACTGGGATTAGAAAATAAACGTAAAGTGGGAAGAGCAGAAAACATAAAGGATTTCGAAAGAGCCCACACTCAGTTCGATATTCTGGCAGCAAAGGAATACGGTAGATGATCGTGAGCTGTTATCGAGCCCGTGTTCTCGATTCATCTACTACAGCAATCCGTTTTTGCAGTTCAAGGTAACCCTAGTTTCCGTCCTTGTAGGGTTATTGTAGCTCTCACCTAAATTTTTTGCAATACCAACTTATACGCACTGTCAACGGATTCTGGGAACGCAGTTTCCTAACAGTGCTATCAGAGCAACGTTGATTCTGCGTATGGGTTGGACGCAACCATGTTGTCCAATAAAATAGATCTTATGCGTGTTTTTATGGATGGATAGAACGTAGAACTGTGCTAACCCTTGTTTTGCAGCGTTCTTATTCCACTATTATGGTCACTAGTTTTGTGTGATTGGATCCCACGATGGGTTTATTCGTGGTTAATATTGCTGTTTTGATATAGCATGTGAATTCCTTTATGGAGGCATAAGATTTGTGTGTATTGGATCCCACGCTTGATTGATGCGTGGTTAGTTTACTGCAAATAAATAGCATGTGAACTCCTTCATGGAGGCATAGGATTTATGTAAGTTATCTCAAGTAAATCTGTGAAGATGGTTCGTGAGAGCAGTTTTACAAGCAATTTCCGAAAGCGATGTGGAAGCAGTTTCAGAACACAATTTCAGAAGGCAGTTTCAGAAAACTGTTCTGGAAGGCAGCTCAACCCTGTGTGTAGTGGCGACATAGAGCTAATCGGGTTCAATGAAGAATTCTTCACAAGAGTTGCAGCTTGACCATAATAGTGGGACTCCTATTTTATTGTGGTTTCCTTATTTATGTGTGATTGAATGATTATTATTGTTTCATGTTTAATAAATAGGACAACATGGATAATTGTTCCTAGACCTATTTCAGATGTCTAACCGCATGTTTAATTTATATTAATTTAAAATGATGGACAACTACATGTGTATTAGAAATAAAACTAATTCCATAATTTGAAAACATAAGTACTTATTTTCTAAAATCATGAGAATAGAATAATTTTATTATCTACACATGTGGGTTTCACAAGTAAGGATGAATTAATCCTTGTCAAGTATTCCGTTATTTTTTATTAATTAAATTAAAAGTTTTTCTAAAAAAATTATAACCCTCAAATTTTTTATAAATTCTAAGTGGGAGAGGGAATTTATCAAGTATAAATCCCATGGTCTCCATCACTGGTTTGTAGATGATATGATTAATTTTGTGTGATGGCTCTAGTGCCATCCTCCCCATCGGATGCAGTTGATCATGGAATCATCGGTACAAACTTCTTTAAAAGAATATTTTGGGTGATTGTTAGTTTGAGTCACCTCTCCATCAGAGGTGTTCCTCATGGAACTCTTGACCTAGAATTAAGTGATGGTATACACTTAGCTATAAATAATAATATCCTCTCTATCTGAGTCACTGTTGTTATTTATAGGACCAAAGCAAGTCAGCAGTTTAATTTTACTAGGCAAGGTACATCGCCTGGATAGTAAAATTAAAAGGCAATTGCCTATTTGAACAAATGATGGATAGTATATGGCTTCCCATTGAGTCATACTATTCGCGGTGTATCAGGTTGCTGGCAGATTCCTTTCAAATATGGTAGAGGGAACCAATATTTTCAACTCGAATCCATAGTAATTTTTGCCCAAACGTAATTATTTATGTTATGTGATTCTCAGGCTTTTAAATGGGTACTTTCAATCCACTTGTTGTTATACTTAAAGAAAACAAACTTATTGGACCAAACTATATAGACTGGAAAAGGAATTTGGATATTGTGTTAACTGCTGAAGAGTACAAGTTTGTGCTTACTCAAGAATGTCCTAAGCAACCTGGTGAGGGGGCAACCGCTGAGGAAACCCAGGCTCACAAGAAATGGGTCAAGGCTGATGAGATGGCGCGGTGTTACATTTTGGCATCCATGTCAAATGTGCTGCATCATCAGCATCAATCAATGGCCAGCGCCTATGACATGATGGAGAGCCTCCGAGAGATGTTCGGGGATCAAAGTCGTGCTGCTAGGCAGGTTGCCATGAAAGACTTGATAAACACAACCATGGCTGAGGGGACGCCAGTAAGGGATCATGTTCTTAAGATGATATCTCTTCTTAATGAACTAGAGATCCTTGGAGCTGAAATCGACGGGGAAACCCAGGTTGATATCGTACTCCAGTCACTGCCAGAGTCCTTTAAGCAATTCCGCCTCAATTACAACATGAATAAATTTAAATAAACTTTGGCAGAGCTGCTTAAAGAACTCCAGACAGCTGAGGGTCTCAACAGAAAGTCAGGGAGTGCTCTTGTGTTTGAGAAAGGTTTTGCTTCAAAGCCGAAAGGCAAGAAGAAAATGAAAAAGGCTCAAAAGAAGGCCGTGGGTCCTCCGCCAATCCAAAGGCCAAGAGGACAACTGGGAAAGCCTAAAGGCAAATGTTTTGTTTGCAAGCAGCCAGGACACTGGAAGAAGCAATGTCCGGTTTATCTCGCCAGACAGAACAATCAAGGTAAATCTCATTTACTAGTTGTTGAATCGTGTTTAGCGGTCCGATCTACCGGTACCTGGTGTGTAGATACGGGAGCCACTGATCATGTATGCAATTCTTTGCAGGGGTTCCAGGGAACCAAATAGCTCAGTGATGGAAAGATTTATCTATATATGGGAAATGCTACGAGAGTAGCAGCAGTTGCAGTAGGAGATCTACATCTTAGTTTTGGTAGAGATAGGATTTTAATATTAAGAAATTGCCTTTTTGTACCTTCTATAAGAAGGAATTTAGTTTCAGTTTCTAGTTTAGTAAAGAATGGATATTCAGTTCATTTTAATAAAATAGTAGTTATTAAAGAAAATAAACGTTTTATTTGTTCTGGTCTATTGGTGGATGATCTTTATATTATAAATCCTATCTCTCCTATCTGCAACTTAATGAATTGAATAACACAAATTGTTTGCCATTTAAGAGAAAAGAACCTTCGAGGATGAACCAAACGCATCTTTGGCACTTACGCCTTGGTCATATTAATTTGAAAAGGATTCAAAGACTGGTTCAAAATGGGCCATTAGGCTCATTGGAAGTGGAGGCACTTCCAGTCTGTGAATCCTGCTTGGAAGGTAAAATGACCAAGAGGCCGTTCTCGGCCAAGGGCTATAGAGCTAAAG
This sequence comes from Hydrangea macrophylla, assembly GCA_033977485.1. Taxonomy (NCBI): domain Eukaryota; kingdom Viridiplantae; phylum Streptophyta; class Magnoliopsida; order Cornales; family Hydrangeaceae; genus Hydrangea; species Hydrangea macrophylla. The sequence continues at coordinate 75,009,207 of CM066984.1, read as the reverse complement.
AGCCGTTGGAACTGGTTCACTCTGCTTTGTGTGGTCCTATGACTGTCCAAGCAAGAGGGGGATTTGAGTACTTTGTCACTTTCATCGATGATTACTCAAGGTATGGGTACATTTATTTGATGCGGCGTAAGCCTGAATGCTTTGAGAAATTCAAAGACTTCAAGGCTGAAACGGAGAAGCGTCTAGGTAAATGTATCAAGACACTACGATCTGATCGTGGTGGAGAGTACCTCTTGGGAGAGTTTAGGGAATACTTATTGGAGCAAGGGATTACATCCCAATTGTCTGCACCCCGTATGCCTCAGCAGAACAGTGTAGCAGAAAGAAGGAACAGGACTCTCATGGATATGGTAAGATCTATGATGAGTTACTCGGATTTACCAATTTCCTTTTGGGGACACGCATTAGAGACAGCTGCATACATTCTAAACTTGGTACCATCTAAGTCAGTACCTACTACTCCCATGGAATTGTGGACTGGGCGAAAGCCTAGTCTGTGGCATGTTCAGATCTGGGGTAGTCCAGCACATGTGCTGAAAGGGAACGCAAAAAAGTTGGAATCGAGAACAGAAGTATGTTTCTTTGTTGGGTATCCAAGAGGAACTAAAGGTGGTCTGTTTTATAGTCCTAAGGATCAGAAGGTTATTGTTAGCACCAATGCCACATTTTTAGAAGAGGACTATGTTATGGACCACAAGCCCAGAAGTCGTATTGTTCTAAAGGAAATGAGAGGAGAGACACCGAGACATACTTCTTCGATACCAACGGTACGAGAAGAAACACCACAAGAAAGAGTTATCGATATTCCATTACCACGTCGTAGTGGGAGGATTATCGAAACTCGTGTAGATCCTGAACCAACCATTAACACGTAGGTTCATAAACCAGTACAGTGTGCAGATAATGGTGTATTAGGTTCAGAATCTTCACAACGAAATATCAGTGATACACAGACACGGGTTGTGCCTCGTCGTAGTGGGAGGTTTATTATTCAACCTGATCGGTATATGTTCTTGGGAGAGTCTTATGACCGGGTCCCTGATGAATAAGGTATCGATCCCTGTAACTACAATGAAGCACTCCAAGATAAAGATGCAGATCTTTGGCAAAAGGCTATGAAGTCTGAAATGGAGTCCATGTACTCCAATCAAGTCTGGGATCTTGTAGAACCACCCAATGAAATAAAACCCATTGGATGTAAGTGGATCTATAAGAAGAAGAGAGGAGCAGACCATAAGGTGGAAACCTTTAAAGCAAGGCTTGTTGCGAAAGGGTTTACTCAAAAGGAGGGAATCTATTATGAGGAAACCTTTTCGCCGGTGGCCATGCTAAAGTCTATCTGGATTCTCTTATCCATTGCTGCACATTTCGATTATGAAATTTGGCAAATGGATGTCAAGACAGCATTTCTTAATGGGAATCTTGACGAGTGCATCTATATGGTGCAACCAGACGGGTTCATCGCAAAGGGCCAAGAACACATGTTGTGCAAGCTTAAGAAGTCCATTTATGGACTTAAGCAGGCATCTAGGTCTTGGAATATCCGCTTTGATCAAGCAATCAAGTCTTTTGGTTTTGATCAATGTGCAGATGAATCCTGTGTGTACAAGAAACATGATGGAAGCGTGGTGGCGTTCTTAGTACTATATGTGGATGATATCTTGCTAATCGGAAATGATGTGGGGGTATTATCTTCTGTAAGGGTATGGTTGTCCAATCAATACGATATGAAGGACTTGGGAGAAGCCGGTCACATCCTAGGGATCAAGCTTATGTGAGATCGCAAGAATAGGATGTTGGGCTTGTCACAAGGCACTTATATCGACAATATTCTTGCAAAGTTTAGCATGCAAGATTCCAAGAAGGGATTTCTTCCCTTCAGACATGGAATTACTCTATCTAAGGATCAGTGTCCTAAGACACCTGATGAGATAGAGAAGATGAAGGCAGTTCTTTATGCCTCGGCAGTAGGAAGCCTAATGTATGCTATGCTATGTACTAGACCTGACATCTGCTTTGCTGTTGGCATGGTTAGTAGATATCAGTCTAATCCAGGGCAAGAACATTGGACTGTGGTGAAAAATATTCTCAAGTACCTGAAAAGGACTCGAGACTATATGTTAGATTACCAAGCAGACAATCTTGTACCCATTGGGTACACAGATTTTGATTTCATGTCAGATAGGGATTCCAGAAAGTCTACCTCGGGATATATGTTTACCCTAGGAGGTAGAGCCATTAGTTGGAGTGAGGTGTGTCACTTCATGGCTTTGAGTCTAAGTGGGAGATTGTTAGGGATGTATACTAAAAGCCATGCTTTATGTAGTTAATTTATTATTTTAATAAAATCAGTTATTCCATTTTTATGAGAATCTGTGTGGGCAATGTTTGTATTATATTATTTATTTAATATTATGCATGTGTGTCTCTCATTCTACATAGTAGATGGTTTGGTGTGTAGAGTTCGGCTTACACACGGAAGATCAGACTACCAGATATTGTAGAATGTAAGATTTTGGTTTACAGTCTTAGATGGGAATGGACACACCATCGGTAGGACTGCAGCATGGTGTTGTAGTAGGTTTGTCTTGACTACGGGAAACGGTATAGTTTCAACTCACTATGCTGGTACACTTTGTGTATTAAACAGGACCGACTTAGGATAATTATCTTTATACTGACTTGTAAGATAATTAATACCTCATGGCTATTATGAGTGCTTATGCTCTAAATCCTAAGTTAGTTTATAGACACGTACATTTGATATTTACACTTTGATCACTAAAAGGGTGAGATCCTTAAATGGGTCAATATCTCATTGGATTGGGTTGCAATATTAATTGTGTGGTGGATATTAATTAATGATGGAATCCATGTCTCAATTTTGGGATTGATGATATCCCCTTGAGAAAGCTTATAAGTTTTGATTATGTCAAACCCAGCAGGTGGATTTTGTATCCGACATATCAGATAAGTTAAGCAGAGGATCTCAAGGAATTTTAAGATATTAATTAAATATGATTGTCAGTAATTATATTTAATTAATGGATATCTGTAATCTTAACATGGGGAGATAATAAGCATTTAATAACATGGAGCTCGAAATATATTTTTGAGATAAGGGTAGGAGTGCAATTATAATTCTTTAGTGGTATGAATTATAATTTATGGAAATAGGAATCTGATTCAGTTCGAATTAGGGTTTCCTAATTCCATAAGGAAGCCTATTCCTTATTGACTTCTTATGGTCCCTATCATAGCCTATATATATGTTGCCTTGGCTCTTCTCTCAGGTTGCATGATTTCACATTCTAAGCTTCCCTTGACCTCCTAGCTTTCTTCTAGAAGGGTTTCCACCAAACCCTAGTCTCTGTGATCATTCAAGAGACATAGGAGTGAAGATCGCTAGCGTCGGACAACGCTCACTAAAAGAACTTCGGACTGCTCGATACTGATCGAAAGTTGTTGAGTTTTTTACACGACATTCCTGACGTCGAGACGGAGCTGCTGTAAAAAATTTAAGTAAATCGGAGATCGTTTAGTCCTCCTAACGAACACATCTTTGTCGGATCAATGTGATCGGGATTGAATCGTCACAGTAATCAAAGAGAGTGTTATAACTGGGATTAGAAAATAGAACGTAAAGAGGGAAGAGCAGAAAACATAAAGGATTTTGAAAGAGCCCACACTCAGTTCGATATTCTGGCAGCAAAGGAATAAGGTAGAAGATCGTGAGCTGTTATCGAGCCCGTGTTCTCGATTCATCTACTACAGCAATCCGTTTTTGCAGTTCAAGGTGACCCTAGTTTCCGCCCTTGTAGGGTTATTGTAGCTCTCACCTAAATTTTTTGCAATACTAACTTATACGCACTGTCAACGGATTCTGGGAACGTAGTTTCCTAACACTTATGCTCATTAATTGACACACGTGTTACAGGCACTAAGGTATAAGACATATCAGTGGTTCAGGAGTTTTCAGATGTATTTCCAGAAGACTTTCCAGACAAGTTAATAGAGCGAGAAATTGAATTCACCATTAAGGTAGCTCCAGGATCTCAGCTAATGTCAAAGACACCATACAGAATGGCCCTGGTAGTATTCAAAGATTTAAAAATTCAGCTACAAGAGCTATTGAACAAGGGGTTTATTCGACCTAATGTATCGCCGTAGGGTGCACCAATTTTATTTGTCAAGAAGAAAGATGGCACTATGAGGATGTGTATTAACTACCCCGAGTTGAACAAGGTAACTATTAAGAATAAGTACCCATTACCCAAAATTGATTATTTATTTGTCCAACTTCAAGGAGCTCATATATTTTCTAAAATTGAATTGTGATCGGGCTACCATCAGTTAAAGGTTAAAGAGGAAGGTGTAGAGAAGACTGCATTCAGGACCCTTTATGGCCACTACGAGTTTCTAGTCATGCATTTGGGGTTACTAACGCGAAAGCAACATTCATGGACTTGATGAACCGAGTGTTTAAAGACTACCTAGATGAGTTTGTGATTGTTTTTATAGATGCCATTTTGATGTATTCTAAGAATGTAGAAGACCATGAAAGCCATCTCCGATTGATTCTATAATGATTACAAGAGAAGAAGCTGTTTGGAAAATTGAAAAAAATGTGAGTTTTGGTTGATTAAGATTGCATTCTTGGGATATGTGATATCAAAAGAAGGTGTATTAGTAGATCCACAAAAAGTTGAAGCCGTAACAAATTGGAATACGCCAACAAATGTGTCAGAAGTACGTAGCTTTTTGGGGTTAGCTGGTTACTACCAAAGGTTCGTGGAAAATTTCTCGAGAATTGTAACACCTATGACTCGACTAATGAGGAAAGATGTGCCATTCATGTGGAGTCTTGAGTGTGACGAGAGCGTTATGGAGTTAAAGACTCAACTAATGTCAGCGCCGATCTTGACTATTCCGTCAGGGACTGAGGGGTTTAATATCTATAATGATGCTTCACATCAAGGATTGGGATGTGTTTTGACGCAAAACAACGAAGTTATTGCCTATGCTTCACGACAACTAAGACCACAGAAAGCCAACTATCTGACACACAACTTGGAATTGGTAATTGTGATTTTTGCTTTGAATATTTAGCAACATTACTTATACGGGGAAAATTGTGAAATTTACACAGACCACAAGAGTTTGAAGTACCTTTTCACTTAGAGGGACCTTAACATGAGGTAGAGGCGCTGGTTAGAATTGATGAAAGACTATGACGTGACTATTCATTACCATCCAGGAAAAGCCAATGTGGTGGCCGATGCACTGAGTCGTAAGTCAACAAGTAATTTGATCTACACCTTGACTACTCAGGAGAAGATAATACGGGAAATAGAGCAGTTAAAATTGGAGGTAATCCTAGTGACTAGTAATGCTATAATGTAAGCTATTATTGCACAACCATCTTTAGTAAATGAAATTCGAGACAAGCAACTTTAAGACTGTAGAATTTAGGAGAGTGTCACCTCTACGTCCAATGATGATAAGGACCGAAAAGATTCGAAGTATTTCAAGCTCTTCAGAAAGTTCTCCAAACGCGATAAAATTTCACAGAAAGAAGAAAATACCAGGTATTTAGGAGAATTCAGGTATAAAACACCATTTTCGGAAAAGATCTTCAAAAATAAGTTTCTTTAAGAAAAAAATAAGAAGGAAAAGACCTAAAAAGGGAAGTTCGACAGAAAACGGCGCACGGCAGTATGCCGCGGCACTCCGTGAGTGCCGTGCGGCACTCAGTGAATGCCGAACGGCATCCGGTGAGTGCCGGCCCGGCATTTACTGAATGCCGCCAACATTTTCTGACTGCCGTTTGCTTTTAAAGTTTGTATTTTGTGGTACAATACGTATGTGTATGCGGATAAAAACAAAAAAATGATAAAGTAAGGTTGATGAAAATACGGCAATCAATAATTTGGCGCGGCACTCACTGAGAGCCGCACGGCAGTCGCGGAGTGCCGCGGCGGCAGTCGCGGACTGTCGTGAATAACTTTTGAATGCCGCCCTGGGCAGCAGTCTATCTAATTTCAGGAAGTAAGTATTGTACCACTAAATGGGATGATTATACCTGTCTTTTACTCCGAATTCGCTGAAAATACTTGGTAATTTTTGTCTATAAAGAGGGAGGATCTTCCTTGAGGAGAAGGGGAGAACATACAACACAATTCAAAAGAAAGATACAACACAATACATGAGAGATAACCACCACTATACCAATTTTTGGGAGAGAAAAGAGAGAGTTTAGAGAACTAGGGAGAAGAGCTTGGAATATCTTCAAAGGAAAAGAACTTTGAGGATAGTTTGGAGGTGACCCTCTAATCTCAGTTGTATTTTCTTTCTTGTGAGCTTCTAATCTTTAAGTCATTTTTTTAGTTTTTCTTGATTAAGTTTTAGAGTTTGTTAAGTAAACTTGGAAGTCCTTGTTTCTAATTCCTTGATCTTTCTTCTATTTCTTTTGTTTATGTTTTTCTCTTGAGATTCTTGGAGATCTTCAATATCTCTCTTGACATCTCTTGAGTATGATCCTTTGAATCCCATGTAAGCTTATGCTTTACATGAGAGTCAAAATTTGATCATCACTTCGTTTTATAAGCAAATAGATGGATCCAAGTCCACACTCATGATTTGAGTCCTCTAAACTTGATATCTCATGGAATCCTTTCTATATTCCTTTGAGGCTCATAAGTATTAGTCATGTCTTCATCTCCAATGACCATCAAATGGTAGGAGGAAGTGGTTTTGAGTCTAAGCCCATCCCCATGGTTTAGATTTTTTATCTTGAGATTTCATGAAGTCCATTCATACTTCACTTGAAATCTATAAATATAAAGGTCTTTTAGTCTCCAATGACTGTCAAATGGTAGGAGAGGATGGCTTAGTTTAAGTCCAACTTCATGGTTCAATAGTTGGAATTAGGAAATAAGAGTTGAACTTGACAAATGAAAACAGTGAGTTCACAAACTGTTTTTGATCAAAGATTTTTAGTTCAAAATCTAACCGTCGAAATCAAGTGAAACCAACGAGAAAGTGTCAACAACACAATATTCTACCACTTTTTTTTTGTTTTAAGGTGGTTTCATGTCTAAAGTGGTTTGGTTGTGAGTTTCGTAAGGACATTACAATCTGTCCAGAGTTTCAGCATAGTAATAGTCTTTTGAAATAAGTAAACCAATGCTTTAATAAAGTGTTTGTGACCCAAACTATTTTTTTCTACGTAGATTAATGTGTTAGAAAGTCATCCTAAAAAGAACAAAGCATTTCTGATTTTTTTGCTATTTTTAGAAAATCGTGCAAGAACTCTGGACAGAAGGTTGTATAATGCTGAGTGATGTCTGGTTTTTGTCTAATTCCTGGAGATCCAACCGTTGAAACTTTGATTTCATTTTTGGGTTACAAACTAGCCACACAGAGGCATCTTGTGTCCAAAATCCATCAAGATCAAACCACGGGAACCACACTTTTCCATTTTTTTAAGTTATGATCTGCTCTCTGTAATTCATAAAAAACTGCTACTGTTTTTGTCTAATCTTGATTATTTCAACTCAAATGGCCCCTAATGTCTTGAGACCCAAATCATACTTTGAATAATGGTAATTTAGCTTAAATCCAGAGGCTAAGTGACCCAAATTAGTGAATAAATCCATGTCTTATTCTTGTTCACATTCATTCATTCATGTACATTTAATGCTCATGATTAGAACTAGCTATTGAATAAAGTTGGATTTCATGCTTGATAGATTTAAGCTAGAAATTTAGGATTGTTATTTCTAATTTCACATCTTGTATATCATATGGACTAACATTTTGTTTTGTAGTGCCATTAAGGTATGATCTCTAGGACCCTCTTTAATTTTTTTTAATTTCTTGATTTTATTGATTTTTCAACCTCATGCGCGACACATTAGAATTGGGATCTTGCCTTATATGTATATGTGATTAGAGACTCTTTTTTAGGATTTTCTTTTGTTTGTATGCATTGCACGTTTAATATCGCTGCTGGATCCCGGGTAAGTTCTCTTGTTCCCTAATGCATATCATGTTGCTTGCTACTTGAAATATGTGATTTTTGAATGATATTTTATCAATTGCAATTTTACACCCCTTTGGACATGCTTTTTGTAACGTATATCTATACATGTATGTTATTTGAGGGCACATTTAAATTAATAATTCGATTAGAAGGATATTGAGTAGAGGCCTATCGCGAGATAGGATGAGAGAGGGTGTTTTAGTCCGACGGGCTCCTTCCTCTCTCATTCCATGATCCCCGGACCTAGTTAATCTCTGGTTTCTAAAAGATCAGTTTACTTTTAAAATGGTTTCTTAATTTTTCCTTCTAAAAATTAAGTGGCGACTCATTTATTTTTGAAATTGATTTTGAAAAGCAGTGGGTAAAAGAAAGAAAACTCCGATATTCACAATCTAGCGACTCTGCTGGGGATCGAACCCAGAATCTCTGGTTTCGCAGACCAGAATTCTGATTTTAGGGTCACTTGAGGATTAGACTTGAAAAATATCCTTTTAATCGAATTAACTAATCTTTGTGTGCATGTTGCATTTCACTTGCATGTCCAGCCAGTCGATTGCACGGAACTATGACCTTGGAGGCTCGGGGCAACCCGGTCGGTCAAGTCATCATGGGACTGTGTGATCACCCTTGATCTCGTACCATGATTTGGTATATGAAGCATCCTATCGGATGTGTGTCAAGGGTCCCTTATTTGACCAAAACCCAGCCTGTGCATGATAGTTTCTGTAGAACCTTTCAATCTTAGCAAATCAACTCTTGATTAGGATTATGTGCTAGGGAGTTCTGTATGCCCGGAAGGGATTACTTGAGATGATGACTATACTTGCTTGATGAAAGACGTATAATCTTTTAATCACTTTTTAGCAATTTCTCCTCATGTTCCACGACATTTGGAGAACATGCCGAACCTTGATTATAAGATTATGCTTCTTATATCATGTTTAGCTAAGCATCATTGACTTTGTATGTATCCGAATTCATGAAAAGTACGGTGATAATCCGGTCATGTGATCCCCCTACCCAAAGGTTTTTTTTCTCAAAGTTTTCGATTACCTTTTCAAAATTTTTTCCTCTTTTCAATTAAAAATTCCCAAATTAACCTTTGTTAAGGCATATTTCACTTGATCATCTTCAAAAGAAAAATTCGAAAATCCTTGAAAATTATTTTGGTAGAAGAATGTTCTCAAAAAGCACTCTCAAAGATTGTTTTCAAAGGCTTTTTTACTACCCAAAAAAAAAAGGAAAATGCTTTTCAAATAAATTTTGAAATGACCAACCTCTGAGAAGGTAGTGAGGATCACAATGAGAGGAGAAATCGGCGCACTTGACATGGGTGAGGATCTTATGTGCTTATGTGTTAGGATTAGGATTTTCTCTTTTTTGGCATATAGAGTAGGCACACACGCACACATGCATTGCATCCGAGTGATATACAAAAGGAAAGTTTTTGTTTAAAATGACTTTGTGTGATAAAATGAAGATAAAAAGGGTTTTAAAAGAGGGCATTTCAAAATTTGTTGTAGGAGCAAAAATAGCAAACCAAGCGTGGTTTAGAGACCCCACGGCGAGGCTAGTTAGAAGGGAATACGCTGACATGGCTGAAGAAAGAAACAACAAAGAAATGGCCGGGTTAAGAATACTGGTAGAACAACAAGCAGAGCAAATGAGGCGACAGGTGGAAAACATGAACCGTATGATGGGGATGATAGAAGAGTTGAATCGCCGACCACCACATGTAGTTCCGCCCGTTATAGACCCACCTTTGGGAGGAGGGGAAGGAGATTGGTTCGATGATCAGGAAGCACAATGGATTGATGCACTACGGGCCAACAGAGACAGAGAGAAAGCTGGGAAAGAGAAGCAACTGACCGAGAAAATAGAGAAGTTGGAAAGGGTGATGCGCAAGGCTCAGGGGGTTGATACCTATCTAATGGAGTTAGAAGGCCTGTATGACGGGGTCCACGAGATGCTGCCCGCCGGGTTCAAAATGCCGGTCTTTGATAAGTTTGATGGCACCGGAAATCCTCGCAGTCATATAAGAATGTGTATTGGGGCTTTCCAACCGAGCAGCTTGAGCACAACTATGATGGCAGTCCTATTCCAACAAACTTTGACTGGAGCTGCTCTGTCCTGGTATCTTACTCTCGAACCAAGCAAAACCAGGGTGTGGGAAGAAGTGCTTAAGGCATTTGTGGCACTGTATAAATACAATCAAGATTTGGATGTCACTGTCCGAGATTTGGAGACCACTAGGCAAGGGAACAAAGAATCATTCACCGAATACCTGAGCAGATGGAGGGGAAAGGCAGCTAAAATGGTACAGAGGCCGTCTGAGAAGGACCAGATCCGAATGCTGATGAAGAATCTACAGCCAGTGTATCAAGAAAAGATGAGATTCCAGTCGATCAACACCTTTGCTGAGGTTTTCGATGTCGGGACAGGGATAGAGCATGCAATCCAAGAAGGGGTAATCAAGAAGGAGGAGCAACCAAACCGATACAGGAGGCCAAACTATGGGTCCAACGGAGGACAAACAGGGGGTCACTCTGGCCCCATCGATGTCAATGCACTGAATGGACCAAAAAGGAAATTCGACATAGCACCAAGGAGAGGAGGGGATAAAGCACCAAAAAAGTTCTCAGATTTAGGAGTGTCACTGTCAACCGCCCTCGATAGATTGTTAGCCAAGGGGCATCTCTGTCAGCTAGAATCCCGACCTCCACCAAGTTCGCTTCTGCCAAATTTCCAAGGAGACCTCTTCTGCAAATTTCATCAGCAGAAGGGTCACTCAACGGATAGGTGTATGAGACTAAGGCACGAGATTCAGGACCTCATTGATAATAAGGTGATTTCGGAACCCCCCACCAAAGCACCAAATGTTACTAGAAATCCGCTTCCGAATCATCGAGCTGTGCCACCACCACAAGGCCTTTACCTCTTGGGGATAAAAGAAGCAACCTTTGATCCGTCTAGGCTAATCACTAAGGCCGGGACACCAAGAAAGCCATATCAGCTGCCCAAGGATTCGACAATCTGTGCCTTGGAGGATCAGTCAAAGGAGAATGAAATGGGACAGTCAGACTGGTGGATTCAAGGGAATGACGATCAAGACGAAAGCCAGGTAGAAGATGATCTTTGGTACGAGAGCGACAAAGAAACAGAGGTGGTGAAGAGTACTTTGACAGTTGATTCAGAAATTGACAATCTATGGGCAAGGGAAGAAGTCAATCATTTAACTCGGTCTGGCCGACACTTTAAACCGCATGAGCTAGAGGAGGATCATCCAGGGAGAGATCTAGACAAAGGAAAAGGGAAGATGAATGAAGAAGAGGAAGAAGACAGGGTTCTAAGGCAGATGAAGAAGACTCAGGCCAATATCACCATTTGGGGGTTGCTGATTGCCTCCAAACGCCATAGGCAGGCAGTCCTAGACGCTCTGAACCAATCTAACGTGTCTATCGATACCACCCCGGAGGACCTCATAGGGCTGATCGGCAAAATTCCAACCTCGGCTATTACCTTCTCGTCAAATGACTTGCCTCCGGGAGGGCCCGTTTGCAACACACCATTATATGTCACTATCGAATGCTTGGGGAACATCATGCCTGCTTGCCTGGTTGACAATGGATTGGCTCTCAACGTGTGTCCCTTCCAAACGGCTAAGCAAATGGGCCTAGATGAGTCAAAATTTACACCATCGGAGCAAAGGGTAAGAGCCTACGACAACACCCAGAGAACGGTCATGGGGATAGTCCTTCTTCATCTCATTATCGGCCCTTTTGGAAAAGAAGCTGAATTCCAGGTCATCGACATCCCCGCTTCTTTCAACCTGCTGCTAGGTAGGGCTTGGTTGGACAGTTTGGGTGCTATACTGTCAACAATCCATCAGAAGGTTAAGTATGTCTGGGAGAATAAAGTCTATGATATCCTCGGGGACAGCTGGGTTCATTCGTCCGAAACATCATCAAGCGGGCCAGTTCTGGAATTACAGCTGCAAGAAGAAGAAACAAAAATGGGAGGGTTCGAGTTCATCAGCGTGTTGGAAGAGGGAAAGCCGAGAGACTTTCTGCCGCTCCATTTCGATCAGTATGCCAGTCCAGTGGTCGCAGGGATCATGAAGAAGATGGGTTTCTTTCCAAGATTAGGACTGGGGAAGAACCTTCAGGGCCTACCTGAGTTTCCAAGGATCCCTACTCAGACTCATACTCACGGCCTAGGGTACCAGCCGACAAAGAAGGAATTGAGGACGAAGAGGAAGGCCATTGATGCGCCGCTAGACCCTTACCAAAAGACGCTCAATGGATATTTTATGAAGGAAGGAGAAGATTTCCCCTTCTGTGGCTTCCTAGAAGCATGGATGGACCAGAAAGACAAAAGTCTAAAGCCAGGGTTCGAGATCTTTTTCTCCCATGAATTTTCCGAGTACAAAGACCCGTTCTTACAAATGCCTGAAAAGTCCGTTGCTGCCAAGGATTGGATCGGTGCGCTAGATGGCTCTGTCATAAAAAATCTACTGGATGAGGGAAGCACGGAGGTTATGAAAGCGGATCCTGGAAAAGCCAAAGGTGAATACGTCGAAGGTCTGGTGGAGGAAGCAGCCGAGAGTGGAGAAGATGAGGAAGATCAGGGAAAGACCGACAAGGGGAAGGCCGCGAAAGAAAAGATGGAAGAGATTACCAAGGCGGGGGATCTGGAAGAATGCTTCATCACTGATCTGGGGGGAGAGAACAAGAGAGAGTGGGTTTTTGAGTCTAGTGATAGGTTTCCCCCACACCCAGAGTCTGTAATGGCCCAAATGAGGCATCTGTCAATTTCTATGACTGTTGTAATCACTCCAAAGAAAATCAATGAAAGTATGACTGATTCTGCCTACTCGAACGCGCTTAATGAATGTGATGAATGTGATGATCATGAAATACCTAATGAATTGCAAAAGTTAATTGAAAAAGAAAAAGAATCTGCATGCAAAATCATTGAGGACACTCTAACAGTTAACCTAGGAAATGAAAATAATCCTCAAAATGTCTTTATTGGCTCCACACTTAGCAATAAAGAAAGCAAAGAACTAATCAATCTATTAAATGAATTCAAAGATGTTTTTGCATGGTCTTATAATGATATGCCAGGCATTGATCCAAAGATAGTCCAGCACCACATCCCTCTCTTTCCCAATTCAAAACCCATAAAACAAAAATTGAGGCGAATGAGGCCAGAATGGGCACTTAAAGTAAAAGAGGAGGTTGAAAAGCAATTAAAGGCTGGATTCTTGATGGTCACCGAGTATCCTGAGTGGATTGCCAACATTGTACCTGTCCCAAAGAAGGACGGTCGTGTTAGGGTTTGCGTTAATTTTTGGGATTTAAACAGGGCAAGCCCTAAACACGATTTCCCATTACCCCACATCGACGTGTTGGTCGATAACACTGCGGGACATGAGCTTCTATCTTTCATGGATAGATTCTCTGGGTATAATCAAATCCTCATGGCACCCGAGGATAGAGAGAAAACCACGTTCATCACTCTGTGGGGGACATATTGCTATAGGGTCATGCCGTTCGGACTTAAGAATGCAGGTGCGACCTATCAGAGGGCTGCCACCACTTTACTACACGACATGATCCATAAAGAAGTGGAGGTGTATGTGGATGATATGATTGTGAAATCCAAAGAGAGTCACGGGCACCTAGAGGCTTTAAGAAAGTTCTTTGAGAGATTGAGGGAGTACAAAATGAGGCTAAATCCGCAGAAATGCACGTTCGGAGTCACTACCGGTAAATTATTGGGATTTCTTATTACTTAGAGGGGAATAGAGGTGGACCCCACCAAAATAATAGCCATAACCGAAATGAACCCACCAAAAAATGAGAAAGAACTGAGAGGTTTCCTGGGGAGAATACAGTTCATCAGTCGCTTCATTTCCAAACTCACCTTAACCTGTGACCCACTGTTCAAACTGCTTAGAAAAGGAGAGAAATTCAAATGGGACGCCCCTTGCCAACAAGTCTTCGACAAAATCAAAACCTACCTCCAAAACCTACCTGTCCTATCGCCACCTTTACCTGGGAGACCCCTGTTACTTTATCTCTCCGTATCTGAAGACTCGATGGGGTGTATGCTGGCCCAAGAAGGAGAAGAGGGGCACGTGTAGAAGGCCATTTATTACTTGAGCAAAAGAATGGTCGGATATGAGTTAAAGTACTCACCCTTGGAAAAGGCCTGTTGGTCCTTGGTTTGGTGTACCCGTCGCCTTCGCCATTATATGCTAGCCTTCCCTGTAATCCTGGTATCCCGAATGGACCCATTAAAATACCTGTTCGAAAAACCTGTCTTGACCAGTAGGATTTCTCGTTGGACCATGATGCTAGCTGAATTCGACATCAAGTATGTCATTGCCAAGTCTGTGAAAGGAAGGGCTGTCGCTGAGTTTTTAGCCGACCTCGCCATAGAATCTGAGGACGAGGGAGAATTCAAGTTCCCGGATGAGGGAATAATGGAGGTAAAGGAGGATTTGTGGAAAATGTACTTCGATGGAGCAGCCAACCAACTAGGTTACAGAGTTGGAATCATTCTCATAGCACCCGATGGGGCCCCTACCCCATTAGCCGTTAAACTCAAGTATAACTCGACCAACAACACCGCGGAGTATGAAGCGTGCATAATTGGGATGGAAGCAGCCTTGGCTTTGAAAGTCGAACAGATTGATGTCTTCGGAGATTCCAATTTGATCATATCCCAAGTCCGAGGAGATTGGAGGGTAAAGCATGAAAAGTTGAGACCTTATCACGACTACCTGGAAAGTCTGAAAGCCCGATTCAAGAAGATTTCTTTTTACCACCTTCCTCGTGAAGAAAACCAACTAGCCGACTCCTTGGCCACCTTAGCATCAATGATCCAAATCCCTTCCAAAACTACCATGATCCCGCTATCCATAGAAGTGAGAAATCAACCATCTTTTGAAATGATCGCAGCCATAAAAAGAGAAGATGAAGTGCCTTGGTATGAAGATGTGTGGAAGTTCATCAAAGAAGAAGAATACCCCGAAGGAGCCTCAGAAAAGGACAGAAAGGCGATTCGACGAATGGCGGCCCAATTTGTGATTTACGCAAATAAGCTATGGAAGAAATCCTACACCGGGTACAATCTAGAATGCCTATATGGGAAGGAAGCTAAGAGAATGATGGAGGAAATACATGAGGGAGTGTGTGGGCCCCACATGAATGGGCACATGCTGGCAAAGAAGATCATCCGACAGGGGTACTATTGGATGACCTTGGACAAAGAATGTTGCAAATATGTTAGAAGGTGTCACAAATGTCAGATTCATGCAAATCTAATGCACACCCCGCCGTCATAGCTCTATAGCATGACCACCCCTTGGCCGTTTTCCATATGGGGGATCGATATCATTGGTGAGATAGTTCCGAAGGCTTCCAATGGGCACCGATACATAATCGTGGCGATTGATTATTTTACTAAGTGGGTAGAGGCAACCTCGTATGCAACTTTGAAAGCCAAAGACGTGGTGAGTTTCATCGAGAAAAACATAATCTATAGGTATGGGGTCCCGAATGAGTTTATCTCCGATCATGGTAGTCATTTCCAGGGAGAGGTTATCCCACTCTTGGAAAAGTATAAGATCACTCGCCATCAATCATCCCCGTATAGGCCTCAGACGAATGGGGCAGTAGAAGTAGCAAATAAGAATGTTAAAGCAATCTTAGGAAAATTGACGGATACATATAAGGATTGGTATGAGAAGCTGCCGTTTGCTTTGTGGGGATACTGAACCTCGGTAAGAACTTCAACGGGTGCTACGCCATACTCATTGGTCTACGGGATGGAAGCCGTCCTCCCAGTCGAGGTAGAAATACCCTCTCTTAGGGTTTTGGCAGAGTGCAAAGTCACTGAATCGGAATGGGTACGAGGAAGGTATGAGGAGTTGATGTTACTCGATGAGAAGAGGCTGGCCGCAGTAAACCACACTCGGGGGTACCAGAAGAGGATAGCTCGTGCTTTCAACAAAAAGGTCCGCCCAAGGAAGCTTGCTGAGGGTGACCTGGTCCTCAAAGAACTGAAAGCGCCTGTTTATGACCCCAGAGGAAAATTCAAACCCAACTGGGTCGGGCCATACATCATTAAGACTCTCCTTTCTGGAGGAGCGGCCTATCTCATGGACCTGGACGGGGTTGAATTTAAGCAATCAATTAACCTCGATCGCCTCAAGAAATACTTTGCTTGAAACCGTTTCTTTCGAAACCTCCTACCTCGATGAACTACGCTTGACTTGATTCCCGTTAGGGGATACGTAGGCAACCTACTCGGTTCGGTCAGTAAATAATTGCCTGATTGGCACTCTTCTTTACAGCCTTAAGTCGAACTACTTGGGACCTGACGCCCATTTGGGGATAAGTAGGCGGGCTCTCCAAAGCCCTCGGTCCACTCGAAAAAGACTGTGCTAAACTAGGGGCAAATTGGCATTTGCCCGGAACCACTTTGAAGCCTTAAAACCAGGGGCAAACTTCGTTCGCTAGCCGAAGAACCCAGATACAAGACCCTCCTTTGGATCGCCTGGCTATCAAGATAAGTATTATAAAGAAACAAATGAGAATTCATGATATAGAAGAAGTAAAGCTTTAAGCAAAAGAAAAAGCAAAGTACAGAGCCAAGAAAAGACATTCAAAAGGAGAATTTTCATAAAAGATTAATCGAAGGAGTGAAAACTTTGATTACATGTTATAACTTCCCTAAAAATGACAACACTTCTTGAAGAGGAAAATAAGAAAAATCACATTTAAAAGCGTAATTAAGGTAGGCAGGGTCTGTCAGAAAGTTTTGTAAAATGGCAAGCTTTTCCCTGTTCTCGTCTACTTTATTATGCATATGTCTGCAAGCTCGTCTCGCAACCAAGGCTTGGATCTCTAGAAGGTATTGGACAGTAGGCATAGTCGGAGAAGGAATCCTCGGGCACGGAGCAGCCATCCTATTGTGCCAAGCTTCGATGAAAGCCTTCGCGATAGCAGGGCGCAAAGTGGACCCCCTGGTAAAATCAGCAGTCACAGATTCAGTAGTATCTTGCAAAAGTCCGAACTGACGGACAACTCAATCGGGAATATAAAAAGTAGTAGTACGCAAACCCGGCAGCAAGATGCCAGGTCACCCAGGAAGGCGTACAGCAATAGAGCGATGGGTCCACTGCGGACAAACCCAGCAGAAGAGAGGTCCTGGAGCCAACCAAGCCATGCATCGGCGGATTGAAATAAGTTGTGAATTTCTATACAATCGTAAAGAAGTGATCCACGAAGATGGAAGGGGTGTATAAAGAGGTCCAAACGCTCCATGAGCCAAATCTGCAGAACAAAAGGTGCCCCGGCAGGTAACGTGGCCCCGGTAGCATGAGCATGGCCCAATCCAATCAGAGTTTCACCAAGGACCAGCATAACAACACTTTTCATCTCCCGTAAACCACATGCAATAGGTATAAGAGTGTCAGAAGATGACTGAAAGAGGAAGTAAGAGAGTATAGCAATTGACAGGGCACTACGTCGGATGATCTGATACTCACCATCGTAAGGGTCCCCTATGGGAGCATAAATGGAAGAAAGGCGCTCAAAATCAATCTGCCTGTCACAAATAAAGGAGCCCGCCGCATTCCGAGATGTGTGGAGAAGAGTGGCTAAATCCCGGACATACCCGGCCTGAACTAGAGGAACCGTCAATTCAGCAGAAAGATCGGTGTGAATAATGGCGCTGAATTCCTCAAACAAGGGGCAAATCTCCTGAGAGCCAAAACGAAAGACGTTGAAAGAAGGATCCCAACATTGGATGGCAGCTCGAAGTAGGCCCTCACTCAAGTTCATCCGTCGGAAAGAGAAAAGATCATTCAGCCTGAAGCACTCAAAGTTGAGCCTATCAACGCCGGAAAGGGTATCCATCCTGGGGAAAAGGATTTGGGAGCTGATGGGGGCCATTTTGGAAGAAAGTAAAGAAGAAAAGAGAAGTGTTTTTCGGAGCCTTGAGAAAGAAGGGGTATAAATAGGGGAATAAAGCTGCCTACCTACCCGCGGCACTCGATAAAGTGCAACGGCACTCAATGAAATGCCGCACGGCAGTCCGTGAATGTTGTTGCGGCATTCACTGACTGTCGTCGCGGCACTCACTGAGTGCCGCAGAGACCTAACCGAGTGCCGTTCTGGGTTTGTCATTGGCCAAGGTCTGTTTGTAACACGTTTAGCCCACCTGCAAACAGAAAACTAGATAGAAAACAATAAAACGTGCGCATCATACAGCACGTGCAACAAAGATTAATACATTCATTCACTTTCATTTCGCAATAAGAAAAAGAGAAATCAAAGCATTCAAAATTAAAATAAGAAAGGGACCAAGCCATGGTCCCACATACGGCAAAAGAAGGACCAAGCTATGGTCACACATATGGTGAATAAACAGAATGACAAAGATACCCAAGTACCTACCCTACCGGTTATCCTAAGCAGCCATCAAAATAAAGTGTATGTATATACAATCATCCGAATAAAAGTGTAAATCCTCCCAAAACACTCAAAAGAAATAAAAAAATAAAAAAGAAGAAAAAGTAGGATCAGCCTCGGCCCCGGCTGCGAGTTTGGCGGGTCGTACGCCTGAGGGGCTCCTCCTCCGACTCTGTCCCGCTACCTCCACCGCTCCCTCCACGTCCACCGCTACCGCCACCTCTGCCGCTACTGGTGCCCTCACCGCCGCCTCTGCCACGTCCAGCGTTGCTACCACCGCCTCGCTCCACTCCTCGTCCAGCACCGCCATCCCCAGGAGTGTCGCTGAGGGGAATGCCGAACTGCTGAAGCCGCTGCTGGAGCTGCCCTACCTGCTGTGACAAGACTCTGATCTCCTCCGTCTGAAATAAGAGAGGATAAGTCCAGAAAGTGTTGAAATGACGGATGAAATACTGAGAATAAAAGGAATAAAAATTATACCTGGGCCCTCAACTGAGCCGCGGCAGTCGCCCGAGCTCCCTCAGCCTAAAAACAGGAACCAAGAATAAAGATTAGCAAAAGGGGAGGCAATCAAAGTTGAAGTGAAAGAAAGGGATAAGTTTCTTACCATCCACTCTCGCCCGAGAATCCACTGCCGCACGCTGTGGGCATACGTCAAGCCCTCCTCTGCATAAGCACGCGGAACGACGTCATAGTGAAGGGGAATAGTAGAGGCACCCTGTGAAAGCCGGGGGATCGTCGTCAAGAAGGGCTCGCCAAACGAGACGGTCGACATAGTCCAATCCCACTCGGGCAAGGCAGGAGGATGAGCCGCGGCAGGAACAGGCTGCAAATGAAAAAATAATAAAGCATAAATAAAAAAACGAAATGAAATTCATAAAAATAGTAATAAAAGAATCATTTGCTCACCCGAGTCACTTCCATCAAAGGGAAGTTCGGCATCAGCTTAGCGACGCGGAACGCCGCATATCCTGTGGGGGGATCCACAAAGTCGTGAATACCCAAGCCCATCAGAGCAACCGTCAGCTCGCTACCCTGGAGGGTGTCCGTGGCTCTCATAGAGTCGGGAGGAGGGAACGACACAAAGAATCCCGGGGCCGCCAGTGACTGCCTAGTCACCCTCTCTCCGAAGTACCACGCCTGGCCCTCTGGCCCATCAAGGAGTCACCTCGTCGGGTCATATCCAACCGACTCTCGGATCTCCGCACGAGCCTCAGGAAGCACCCTAAGCCAGGGCTGCCAATGAACGTGCTGCTCCCTCAGGTTCGTCAGGAAGTTCCTGAACAAAACAAAATTGTGGGCCCCGGTCTTCCGCCCGACTCTATCCTTCGCCCACTTCAGCCCCTGGGGCATGATGAGGGCGTCAGCGCTGCGTGTCTTAGGAGACATCATACGGAGGTACTCGTGGGACCAAATCTGTAATAAAAAAAATTAAAAAAAAAAGGAAGAGGAAGAAAAGAAGGAAAGAGAAAAGAAAGTTAGTCTCACAATTTAAATAAGTTGTTAAAAATGAAATATGGAAAAAGGTATACCTCCCATGCTCTCCAATAACTGTTGATGGAAGCCGGCCTGTCCTGGAAGATGTCACCCATGTGCCGGTATAAGATGGCTAACCCTGCGCCAGCCCAGTCATACTCGTCCACCCGGTCCAGGTGCTCCAGGGATGCTACCAGGGAAACATCGACCCGATCACCCTTGGTGCTCAGCAAGGAGCACCCCAGTAAGTACATGAGAAAGCCTCGGGCCATCTGCTCATCCGTAAAACCAGGCTGGCCCCTAAACGTGTCCATAAACCATCAGGCTGTGACCAGAGACTCCTCTGGGACCACTCCTAACAATGGCTCCACCTGGTCCCACTCTTGGTCCGTCAGATACCGCAAGCGCTCTCCGCAGAAGGCCACCCCTGTGATCATCGAGAAGTCCAAGGGAGTCATCGTCATCTCCCCGAAGTCAAAATGAAAGGTACTGGTGGTATCCCACCACCGCTCGGCCAGTGCATGTATCTGCCGCAAATCATTGGAGCTCTTCGTCAAGAGTTTGACGAAGTCTCCGAACCCGGCCGCATCCACCAAAGCCCTCACTGTCTCACTCAACTGTGTATACCACCAAAGCCCTTCAGCACCTTAGGTTGCAGCTGCAAGAAAGAATCATAAGTTTTGATATTAGTAACCAGATAAAAGGAGAAACAAATAAATAAATGGTAATAAGGGAACAAGGAAAAGCGACATAAAAACAAAAATAAGAAAAGAGAAGGAAATGGAAGATCTGGAGATACTCGTACAAATTTCACGAGCATGGACTCATTTGCAGATGTAATAAGAAAAAGCACTCAATGCTCTAGAGAGATTAAAAAAAAACAAACAAACAAAAAAAAAGAGTGAGAGGAGTTAGTTCAAAATATATATATATATAAACTTGTGAAGATTCAAAGCAAATTCAGGTTCAAAGGAGGCATCAGTTCCAAGTGCAGGATCACAAGTATTCAAATTTATGTTAGAACAATAAAAGGGCATTTGGAACGCTCAAGAAAACTCACGAGTACAATGAACACAGGGGAATGTTTAAAATGAGCATAAGATTCTTTATTCACGAGAAGTGTTTTGAGATCTCGATTAAACATAAACGGCTTTCAGAAGTCCTTGAGAAAAGTCGAAAGAAAGAAAAAAATATAGGAAAATTCAAACATGGCATTCGTTTTTATGAGAAGTTTTGAAGTTCATAAGAAGTAAAAAATAAAATGAATAATGAATTTCTTTTTAAAAAGGGGCATGAAATAAAGCGTTCGAGATGCTCGAGGGCGCCACAAGCACAGCATTCACGCTTGAAATGGGACATCTACAAAATTGTGTCGATCGTATGTTGCATTCATATAGAGAAAGAAATACAGGGAAGAAATGAATATAAAAAAAATAAATAAATAAAAGAAAGAGGAGCGTTTACCTCGCGCTTGAACGCGTGGGCAGATAAATGCTCGTCTGGATCCCGGAGAAGGAGTGTAGCATCAGGATGATGAGTGGCCGTGTACTTGGCCTTCTTCTTCCTCCCTGAACCACTCGCCATGATCTGTCAAAGAAAAGAGAGAATTCAAGCGTTAGATTCGTGAAAATTTTAGAAAAACAAGGAAATAAACGAGATTAATCAAGTTTCGGTCAAGTAGAACGAACCTGATAAGTCCCTGGTAGATCAATCCAAGCAAGGAAAGGAAGAGGAAATTTTTCTCCAGAGGGATTTCGAGTTCAAGAGAGATCGAGAGAATGAGAAAAATGAATTGAACCCGACGGTTTTAGCCACTGCCGCTCAAACGCGGCACTCAGTTTTTCGTGCGCGGCAGTTGATGGACTGCCGCGCGGCACTCACTGACTGCCGCAACGGCAGTCCGTGAGTGCCGCACGGCAGTCATGGACTGCCGCAAAAATCCGCGTGTGCTGCGGCTAAGTCGGTTCAAAGATCCTTCATTTCCCCCCAAAATTCAAATCGAGTCCCGAAAATTGAATTTGAGGCCCCCAAAATTTGCCCTCATTACACTTTTGGCCCTCGGGGTCGTTTTTAGGTTTAAATTGGCTACAAATTTCAGAATTTAAGAGTATATATGAGCCCGTGGGCTCCCGATTTTGAAAATTGAAAAAAGATATGAGCCCTTGGGCTCCCGATTTTGAAAATTGAAAAAAGATATGAGCCCGTGGGCTCCCGATTTTGAAAATTGAAAAAAGATTTGAGCCCGTGGGCTCCTGATTTTGAAACTTAAAAAAAGATTTGAGCCCGTGGGCTCCCGATTTTTGAGAATTAAAAAAGATTTGAGCCCGTGGGCTTCCAATTCCTGAAAAGTGAAAATATTTGAGCCCGTGGACTCCCAATTTTTGAAAATTAAAAAAGATTTCAGGAATATAACGGATTTATATTCTCGGTTCTCGCAACAGATTTGCGTTCACCCTCGTTTTTTGGAATATAACGGATTTATATTCCCGGTTCTCGTAACAGATTTGCGTTTACCCTCATTTTTGGGATATAACAGATTTATATTCCCGGTTCTCGCAACAGATTTGCGTTTACCCTCGTTTTTGGAATATAACAAATTTATATTCCCGATTCTCGCAACAGATTTTTGTTTACCCTCGTTTTTGGAATATAACAGATTGATATTCCCGGTTCTCGCAACAGATTTGCGTTTACCCTCGTTTTTGGAATATAACAGATTTATATTCTCGGCTAATGGATTTATATTCTCGGTTCTCGCAACAGATTTGCATTTACCCTCGAAATCAAATCAAAAGCATCATGACCCCTATAACAGATCTTCGCATCAATCACGGAATTTGGTGATCTTCCCTGACTAACACGTCACGTAAAATGCGTCGTACGTAGGGAAGACATGATGAGCATGGTGCTTGTATGACCAGGTCAATTCAAAAAATACCATTGCATGGCACTTGCATCACGATAAGATAAGTGCATTTATCCGTATGGTTACTTGTGCTTGTGTATGTTTAGCTCCTGCCTGAACTATGTCTTGGTCAGATTCCTGATGGGATACGTAGGCAGCTCACCGTTGAGCACGACCAACATGAACCGTTTGTGAAGCTGTTTTTGCAACGCATTTTGTTTTACCTAAATTCGGCAGTCTGGTCAAAGGCTTGTCTTCACACAGGCTTTGACATTCACTCATGGGACGCGTTGCCCCCACGAGCTCTGTCAAAGAGGGGCAAACTGTAGACATCCCAATTTTGACCGACCGTCGAATTTAGGAGAGTGTCACCTCCACGTCCAATGATGATAAGGACCGAAAAGATTCGAAGTATTCCAAGCTCTTCAGAAAGTTCTCCAAACACGATAAAATTTCATAGAAAGAAAAAAATACCAGGTATTTAGGAGAATTCAGGTATAAAACACCATTTTCGGAAAAGATCTTCAAAAATAAGTTTCTTTAAGAAAAAAAGAAGAAGGAAAAGACCTAAAAAGGGAAGTTCGACAGAAAACGGCGGACGGCAGTATGCCGCGGCACTCAGTGAATGCCAAACGGCATCCGGTGAGTGCCGGTCTGGCATTTACTGAATGCCGCCAACATTTTCTGACTGCCGTTTGCTTTTAAAGTCCGTATTTTGTGGTACAATATGTATGTGTATGCGGATAAAAACAAAAATCTGATAAAGTAAGGTTGACGAAAATACGGCAATCAATAATTTGGCGCGGCACTCACTGAGAGCCGCGCGGCAGTCATGGAATCCCGCGACGGCAGTCGCGGAGTACCGCGGCGGTAGCCGCGGACTGCCGCGAATAACTTTTGAATGCCGCCCTGGGCAGCAGTCTATCTAATTTCAGGAAGTAAGTATTGTACCACCAAATGGGATGATTACACCTGTCTTTTACTCCAAATTCACTGAAAATACTTGGTAATTTTTGTCTATAAAGAGGGAGGATCTTCCTTGAGGAGAAGGAGAGAACATACAACACAATTCAAAAGAAAGATACAACACAATACATGAGAGATAACCACCACTATACCAATTTTTGGGAGAAAAAAGAGAGAGTTTAGAGAACTAGGGAGAAGAGCTTGGAATATCTTCAAAGGAAAAGAACTTTGAGGATAGTTTGTAGGTGACCCTCTAATCTTAGTTGTATTTTCTTTCTTGTGAGCTTCTAATATTCAAGTCATTTTTTTAGTTTTTCTTGATTAAGTTTTAGAGTTTGTTAAGTAAACTTGGAAGTCCTTGTTTCTAATTCCTTGATCTTTCTTCTATTTCTTTTGTTTATGTTTTTCTCTTGAGATTCTTGGAGATCTTCAATATCTCTCTTGACATCTCTTGAGTATGATCCTTTGAATCCCATGTAAGCTTATGCTTTACATGAGAGTCAAAGTTTGATCATCACTTCGTTTTATAAGCAAATAGATGGATCCAAGTCCACACTCATGATTTGAGTCCTCTAAACTTGATATCTCATGGAATCCTTTCTATATTCCTTTGAGACTCATAAGTATTAGTCATGTCTTCATCTCCAATGACCATCAAATGGTAGAAGGAAGTGGTTTTGAGTCTAAGCCCATCCCCATGGTTTAGATTCTTTATCTTGAGATTTCATGAAGTCCATTCATACTTCACTTGAAATCTATAAATATAAAGGTCTTTTAGTCTCCAATGACCATCAAATGGTAGGAGAAGATGGCTTAGTTTAAGTCCAACTTCATGGTTCAATAGTTGGAATTAGCAAATAAGAGTTGAACTTGACAAATGAAAACAGTGAGTTCACAAACTGTTTTTGATCAAAGATTTTTAGTTCAAAATCTAACCGTCGAAATCAAGTGAAACCAACGAGAAAGTGTCAATAACACAATATTCTACCACTATTTGTTTTGTTTTAAGGTGGTTTCATGTCTAAAGTGGTTTGGTTGTGAGTTTCGTAAGGACTTTATAATCTGTCCAGAGTTTCAGCATAGTAACACTCTTTTGAAATAAGTAAACCAATGCTTTAATAAAGTGTTTGTGACCCAAACTAATTTTTTCTAAGTATATTAATGTGTTAGGAAGTCACCATAAAAAGAACAAAGCATTTCTGATTTGTTTGCTATTTTTAGAAAATCGTGCAAGAACTCTGGACAGAAGGTTTTATAATGCTGAGTGATGTCTGGTTTTTGTCTAATTCCCGGAGATCCAACCGTTGAAACTTTGATTTCTTTTTTGGGTTACAAACTAGACACACAGAGGCATCTTGTGTCCAAAATCCATCAAGACCAAACCACGGGAACCACGTTTTTCCATTTTTTTAAGTTATGATCTGCTCTCTGTAATTCATAAAAAACTGCTACTGTTTTTGTCTAATCTTGTTTATTTCAACTCAAATGGCCCCTAATGTCTTGAGACCCAAATCATACTTTGAATAATGGTAATTTAGCTTAAATCCAGAGGCTAAGTGACCCAAATTAGTGAATAAATCCATGTCTTATTCTTGTTCACATTCATTCATTCATGTACATTTAATGCTCATGATTAGAACTAGCTATTGAATAAAGTTGGATTTCATGCTTGATAGGTTTAAGCTAGAAATTTAGGATTGTTATTTCTAATTTCACATCTTGTATATCATATGGACTTTCTTTTGTAGCGCCATTAAGGTATGATCTCTAGGACCCTCTTTAATTTTTTTTCATTTCTTGATTTTATTGATTTTTCAACCTCATGCGCGACACATTAGAATTGGGATCTTGCCTTATATGTATATGTGATTAGAGACTCTTTTTTAGGATTTTCTTTTGTTTGTATGCATTGCACGTTTAATATCGCTGCTGGATCCCGGGTAAGTTCTCTTGTTCCCTAATGCATATCATGTTGCTTGCTACTTGAAATATGTGATTTTTGAATGATATTTTATCAATTGCAATTTTACACCCCTTTGGACATGCTTTTTGTAACGTATATCTATACATGTATGTTAGTTGAGGGCACATTTAAATTAATAATTCGATTTGAAGGATATTGAGTAGAGGCCTATCACGAGATAGGATGAGAGAGGGTGTTTTAATCCGACGGGCTCCTTCCTCTCTCATTCCATGATCCCCGGACCTAGTTAATCTCTGGTTTCTAAAAGATCAGTTTGCTTTTAAAATGGTTTCTTAATTTTTCCTTCTAAAAATTAAGTGGCGACTCATTTATTTTTTTAATTGATTTTGAAAAGCAGTGGGTAAAAGAAAGAAAACTGCGATATCCACAAAGACCCAGCTCTAAGGAAGATTTGTGATGGTATACCTAAGGGTAGACAACTGGAGTTTACTTTTGAAGATGGTATGTTCAAATTCAAGAATCAGGTTTATATACCTAATGTGGATGGAATCAAAGAGACAAGTTTGGAAGAAGCACACAATACCAAGTATTTGATTCATCCTGGGAGTATCAAAATGTACCGTAACTTACAAGAGGTCTATTGGTGGTCAGGAATGAAATGAGAAGTAGCAGAGCATGTGGCCAAATGCGTGGTATGTCAGCAAGTCAAGGTAGAGCATCAGAGACCTGTGGGACAATTAGTTCCATTGCCTATACTGGAATGGAAATGGGAAAAATTACAATAGACTTCGTGTCAAGTTTGTCGAGATCTAGAAAGTCGAATGACACCGTTTGGGTGATTGTTGATCAATTGACCATGTTGACGCACTTCTTGCCAATTAAGACAAATGATCCAATGAAGCTAGTAGAGTTGTATATACAAGAGATTGTGAGATTGCATGGAGCTCTAGTATCAATTGATTCTAATAAAGATAGCAAGTTCACATTGCGATTTTGGCAAGGATTACAGTGGGCTATGGTTACAAAACTGAGTTTTAGTACATCGTTTCATCCCCAAACCGATAGCCAGTTAGAGTGAGTAATTCAGATATTGGAGGATATGCTGCGATTGAGTGTATTGGATTTCAAGGGCTATTAGGAAAAGCATTTGCCATTAGCCGAATTTGCTTACAATAATAGCTTCTAGGATAGCATTGGGATGGCACCTTTTGAGGCCTTATATGGGCAAAACTGTTGTTCACTAGTTTGCTGGGCTGAGGTAGGACAAAGGAAATTGATAGGATCGAAAATCGTTCAACAAACTACAAAAAAGATCAAAGTGATACAACAACGGTTACGAATAACTCAAAGTCGCTACAAGAGTTATGCAGACTTAAAGAGAAGATCGATAGAGTTTGATGTGGGAGATTATGTATTCTTGAAGGTGTCGCCTTCAAAGGGAGTGGTACACTTTGGAAAGCGAGAGAAATTGAATCTGAGATATGTCAAACCATTCAAAGTTATAGGAAAAGTTAGACCCGTGGCTTATCGGTTAGATTTTCCACAATAGTTAGCAAATGTACATAATGTATTCCATGTATCGATGCTATGGAGATGTGTATCAAATTCGAGTCAATTAATTGAACCAGAGTCGTTGATGTATCGAGTATCCAGTCAAAATTCTTGACAGAAAATAGTAGGTATTGAGGAGAAAGACTATTCTATTAGTCATGGTATTGTGGCAGAATCACTCAGTTAAGGAAGTCACATGGGAAATGGAGAAAGAGATGCGAGAGCAATACCCATACCTGTTCAAGACTTGAGGTACAACGAATTTGGGGACAAACTCCTTTTTAAGGAGGGGAGATATATAATACCCCTCTCGCGGGTTATGTTTAATTACAATTAGCATGCATCATTGGCATCATATTAATAATGAGATTATATGTGATAAGTGGGTTTTGGCTCACTAAGTTGATAGGGGGTGTCCAGTTTGGAACCCAGAGATAGGCCAATGTGGTAGTTCCAGTTTGGAACAATTATGATAGGTCCCTGTGTGATGGGACAGATATGGGAAATAATTCTTATGTGCTTAAATGTTTATTAAGGTATATGTGAATATTATATTAGATTGTTTTAATGACATATTAATTGTTAGAAACCGCTTTTGTGGTCCGTTAGGGATATCTTTGTGAGAGCGAATTGGACACATTGCATAGTTAGTAGGTTAAATAATAACTTCACAATATTATGTGGGACCCTTCGTGGGACCCATACGTGACATAGACAAACACCCATTTAAGTTTAGGATAATTTTAATAAGTTTCGTTAATAGCAGGGGTATAAATGCAAAACTAGTAAAATTGAGGGGAGGCCATAATAGAATTAGAAACTAGAAACACATGTTGTGAGACATGTGTCTCATGACTCATGAGAGTCATCACCTTCCTTAGTTAGGAACAATTACAGAGAAAAGAAAAAAAAAAAGAATACAGAAAATCTCAACGAACTCAAGTCGACGTTCACGACAACAAATGACATGTCGTTTAACGTGTAATTTCAAAACAGGCTACATATTCGGACTCCTGGAAGTGAGTCTAATGTGTTGGTACTAGTCCTATTAAATTTTGAAATAGTTTTTCCATGATCCATTTCGGGAACTTAACTCATAACTTGTATATTTCTATATAGGATTTATACTCGGACCTCACTAGAATCTTAATTCTTCCGTAGGAGTGAAATCCTTGAAGTGAGTGACAATAATTGTGTAAAATGGATAATAAGATGTTTGGGATTGTCTTTGTGATAATAAGCATGTCAATTTGTATAATTTAGCTTGTTTAGTTATTATTGGAAAAACTCATGTGGTTAATAAGACTCATTTGTATGGCAATAGTATGATGTGATGAACTTATATGAGCATGATGAGTTATTTAAATGGGTCAAAAGGGAAGTTGTACTTGGCATCGAGAATGTGACTAAGTGCCTATTTGGAGATGAGATCGCACATCTGACGAAAAGAGGCATGGGTCTCGGTTAGTCGTGCGGACTAATGACGTAGTCGTGGGCTAACGTGAAAGGGTGGTCGATACTTGTGTTCCCAGAGACCATAGTTATGTGTAAAAGATGAGATTGAGCATGTTTGTTATTCATGTTTATGATTATTGGCATTCACCAGCATATAGTTGATATATTGTAGTGGTTATTGAATAACCATTGTAGGTGATAAAGACGGAGCTTCAAAGAAGTAAAAATGGGAGTTGGCAATGTTACGGGGGACTCGAAAATGGTTATAGCTAATGTAGTTAACTTTATGTTTTGTACTCAAATATGTAATATGGTTGGGAATAGTTGGTACTTAAGTTAGTTCTGTAAATAGTTTGGTGTAAAACTCATGTTTACGATAAAGATGTATTTTTGATTCCATGCAAACTATGTTTCTAGGATGGTGGTTTATCCAATTCAGATTTTTAATTCTTGTATAAGCTAGACAACTATTGTAATATATGGTTTATAACTAGTTGGTTGGTTTTAGGTAGGTGAGACTCTTACGTTCTTGTTTGGTTTGGTTTGGTGCAATGAACTCGGGAGTTATACTCAATGAGTTTGAAGTGAATTGAATTTTAGTTTAATCTTCCTTAAACTTGTTTTAATGATGGATATGAACTCTTGGAGCCCAAGAGATTGATTAATTAATGTTTTTTTTTATATGTTTTGAAATAAACTTGATGTTTTGAAATGTTTGGTGGTGTTTAAAGTTGAGGTGTTTAGGTGATCTCAAGGTAAAATTCTGCAGTAAGGTGGAATTCTGCCAGGGGGTCATTCGACCGGTAGACGGGGGCAGTTCGACTGGTCAAAAATCCCACTGATCCGTTTTTATTTCTACCTCTTCAGTGTTTTGTTTTACTTCTAATTAAATATGAGGGTACCTTTGGGACCCCTTTGAACTATAAAAGTGTTACGTTTGAAAAAGAACATCATTAGGGTGTGTTTGGAAATGTGTTTGTAAAATCTCTTTAGAAATGTTTTAAATGTGTTGAGTTCATGAGTCAAATCTTTCTTAATGATTTCTTATGAAACTTTAATGACATGGGACGTACCTTGGTGGCGTGCCACGTGTCCTAGAATCGTATGCGCAGTTTTGGGGTGTGACACCACCATAACCCTAAACTCTTTGAACTTTTCAAAGGCTTCAGACTTGTGCTGCATTAGGTACACATATCCATACCTAGAGTGGTCATCAATAAATGTAATAAAATACTCATAACCACCTCTAGGTCTAATATTTATTGGACCACACACATCAGTATGAACTAATTCCAACAATGCATTGGTCATGTGGCCCTTTTCTAGAAGGGGTCTTTTGGTTATTTTACCCTCTAAACATGGTTCACAGACTTCTATTGGTTCTAGAATCAAATCGCCTAAGATCCCTTCTTTGACTAGTCTACTAATCCTGTTTTGATTGATATGACCTAGTCTCATGTGCCCAAGCCTTATTGGATTAGAAGAAGGTTCCTTTCTTTTAGATGGTACAAATTACCATTAAGTTATTAAGCTCCATTTTAGAATCTTTAGAAACATGTGGAGTGATCACATAGAAGCCATTTGTTTTAACGCCAAAACATGTAAAAGAACCATTTCTTTTAATAACAACCTCAGTTCCAAAATGAAAAGAATAACTATTATTCGATAATTTTGAAACTGAAATTAAATTACGACTCATTAAAGGGATGTAAAGTACATCTGATAAAACTAATGTCATACTATTGAAAATTCTAGAACTACCACTCCTGTAGCAACCGTAGAAACTGTTGCACTAGAACCTAGAGTCAGCACGATCTTCTCATCACTGCATCTACTGGTTAATTTGAACCCCTACAACAAATTACAGATATGGTTAGTCGCACCAGAGTCAATGCACCAAGTGTTCAAAAAAATTGTTATAAAACTTATTTCAATCACATGTGATTCGATCATACCTTGAACTCTTATAGCTTAGAATTCCGAACAATTCCTCTTCTAGTGGATTTATTCTCTGCAATTGGAAACACTTTCTATCATGCCCCAGCATATAAGGAAAATTTTTCATTTTTATTTTGGACTTGTAGGTCATGACAAGTGATGGATCGTTTGTTTTGTACTTAGCTTAATATGTACCAGTAAACAGAGTATAAAACAATAGGGAAGGTAAAAGTAAGCATCATAACTTAAATTATATTTGAATAATATTACATCACTTTTAAAATATCTTTAAGGCATAGACCGCCTTATTCAGATTTAAAATATTATCCATATCCTTATTACAATTTTATTAAAATATGAGAACATCTCCAAGGACCTCTCCTTTCTAGCTAGCATAATCATAGCGCCCTACACAATCATCTCCTGAACATTTTGGGTGTCCAGGACAAAATAAAGTTATATACTGTAGACACCCTATATTGGTTCACCTGTTCGACAGAAGGAGCCCCTCCTCAAGAACAACCCGATGATCGGAATCAGGATTTGTCAATTATGAAACAGATCTTTGTGAAGCACTGTGGTCTCTGAGATATATTAAAATAACCTTTAGGAAGACTTAGGTACATTAGAAACTGAATTCAGAGACAAAAACCCAATTTAAGGTAGCTTTTTCACATGAAATGGCGAAAAATCACCTTTTATCGAGCAAAATCCAGACCTCGGGGTGGGATCCTGAGAACTCCCTTTACAAAATATTCCTAAAATAGGCTAAATTAGTGACCCAAGACTTCACATTAGCCAAAAACCACTTAGGAGAATTTTTACCCTTTTTGCACCTCACAGGTTTGCTCTTTCTTGGAGTCAGCCTCAATCTTTTGACCATAACTCAAAATACACTAACTCTTTTTGAATGAGACTAAGAGCATCTTAAACTATACTTCTGTACCTTTCCAACAGTATATCACAAGCCTAAGAAGAATAACTGAGGTGAGAGAACGAAGTGTGGGAAATCTAGAGTGAGAACACAACTTTCGGGCCGAGAGCCATGGTGGCTCTCAAGCTAAGTGCCACATGGCACTCTCAGACTACAATAATGGCATTCTTGAGTGCTACTATGGCTCTCAGATGTTTTAAATGCATTCTGGACCCTTGATTTGACCCCAGTCCGCGTGAAAATGCCAAAAAATGTGAAAATTTGTGGTTTTTTTTTCCCACATCGCTTAACTATAAGATTTTTCACCCAAATTTTCAACTATAAAATGGGGTCCTCCTCTCTCCATCCAACACACCTAAAAATCTTGAGAACTAGAGAGCTCAAGGAAACCCCTTGGAGGATTTCGAAGCACTTAAAGTTCTTTGGAAAGTTTAATCTTTTAGTTTTTAGGGTCCTTGGAGTCTGCAGTGCTGACGAATCCCTGTAAAAGTATTCTGAGGGAAGTTCTTGGGGTAAGCTCGTTCTTCTTCTTTGTTTTTTCTACTTTATTTTCCTATTTTGATCTTTATTTTCATTGTTCTAGGTTGAATTTCTTATTTGTTCTTCGCATTCTTCATTTTTATTGCTTTTGATCTTTAAAGTTCTAGGGTAGTTGTATTTCCTTGTTTGTAGTATCCATTAAAGTAGAGTTATTCTAGGCAGAGCTACCCCTAAATGTTGTGGTAGCCGGAGCTGTAGGGTTGGTATCCAATCCATGGATATCCAACCCCGGAGATAACAAAGCCTTAATTGGATCTACGAGTCTAGAATTTTTGGGCATTCATATAGGAATCATGTAGTAATTCATATTAGTTGGGATAGTAGGTTGTCCATGCTATCCATGTTTATATTCACGAATAGTAGTTTAATCCATGAATTAGATTATTCATAGTAGTTAATTCATAATTAGTTTAATTTATGAATTAATTCTTATCCATGCACATGCATACACTTGCACACTATCCTCACTTAGAATTAGAATAGTAGGTTATCCATACTATAGATAACATTCAATTAGGATTGTACATGCACACTACTACACATTGTAGCCATGTTTGGACATGTATGCATGCTATCCATGCCTAGAATAGTAGGATATTCTTAGATTATCCTATGTATTATGTTGTTATTGTCCTAACCATGGTCAATTAGGGATAATTGGGAATGCTATGCTATCCCAGGCAAGTTCCTTCATTCCCTCTCATTTACTGCTTTCCTAGGGTCACATAGAAGCATGCTTAGGTGGATAAAATACAGATTTTAATTCCTTGCGTGATTACTTGTGCAAAGATATCATGTTTTTTTAGGGTTTTGAGTGTGCCTTTCACGTTTAATTTAATTTTTTTTTCTTTCGCATGCATAGGGGAGCGTAGTAATACGTTTAGTCCCCGAATCACTGTTTTAGCACGTGCATTGCATGTAATTGCTTAGTTTCTTGCACGATTTTCTTTTATTAATTGTTTATAAATTGAATTAGGACTACATTAGAAATAAATGAAACGGTCCACATAATGTCTAGTCAATCACTTTGACTGCTGAGTAGAGGCACATCTCACGATGGGGCGAGAGGGGTTGTTTTAGCACGATCTAGCTAGCTCCTTCGTCTCTCGTACCTTAATCCCCGAACCGAGTTCTTTGGTGACGATGGGGTGGTGCTCTCTATCCATTGGACTTGATAGATTTAGTTTTCTTGGTTTTATTTATCAAACCAAGTGGCGACTCTATTGGTGAGGATCTCTTCGGATTTAGCTTTGTGGGATAAAAAATGGATTACTCACTTGTGTAGCCTCGGATATGGATCATGGGCACTTGAGGGTCAAAGGCCTCGGTAAG
The DNA here is from genome assembly GCA_033977485.1 of Hydrangea macrophylla. Classification (NCBI taxonomy): domain Eukaryota; kingdom Viridiplantae; phylum Streptophyta; class Magnoliopsida; order Cornales; family Hydrangeaceae; genus Hydrangea; species Hydrangea macrophylla. Next base: position 74,975,655 of record CM066984.1, on the reverse strand, counting down.
GCGCTGCACCTTTCTCGCTCGAAGAGAATCTATTTTCATACCTTCATTAGCCCACCGAGAAGGCTCAGATCACGACTTTATGCCCAAGCAGCAGACAAAGAAGATTCTTTCTTTCCTTATGATATACCTTCAAAATGGATCGATTGTTGCCTTGGGTTGGATAAAAAGCCCCATGGAATCCAAAATACGAGTAATCCAAATCAGTCAGATCGGATAAAGGCTAATGAAGGGTGGTGAACCTCACTTGTGGTTGTTGACATGAGATTTGAAATAGGATCAATCAAACGGGCTTAATCCTTCTAGGCCCTAAGATTGGTTTGGGTACCCACATCAGCTAATAAAAGTTGAGTTAGTATAATGAACACACAAGCAATGTCTATAAAAGTACATTAACATTTATTATTAGATAGAACATTAGAGTACAATAAATCCATTATTCCAGTTGTCGCATTTGAATGATAGATAAGTAGTTTAAGTAATGAATATTTCAGACCGTGCATGAACAAATGAATAAATCTTACTGACTCGTTTATCTCGACCATAAAATCCCAACACAACGGTTCTCCTAAACCTTCGGCTCAAGACCGTTAGTTTAGAATATCTGTCGATATGCCTTCCATATCCGAGTCGACCTGGACGTACCTTGACATTCAAGGTTACAATAACCTGTGGAATACCCTAATTAATCTTCCATATCCGAGTTAGCCTGGAATAATTAAGGCTACCACAAGATTGTTCTGTCGTATCTGAGTCGGCTTGGGCTCAACCCTCTTAATTAATCTGCCGTATCTGAGTCAGCCTGGGATAATTAAGGCTACCACAACCAAGACATCCTCTTTTGACTTTTCAAATCTCACCATCACACACCATGCATGTTAAACCTCTTGACCCCTTTCCAAAACATGCCAACTCGACACACGCAATTCGTACGAGTTATTCTCTTTTACATTTTCTTATAAGGGTATCAGAGTGATTCATACTTCTTCTTTTCACGTTTTTCCTCATAATGGTATCAGAGTGGTTATACATGTGATTGTTATCTAATTAAAACAACTTATAAATTATAACAATCCTGTTCTCATTCCTATTATTAAAATAGTAGGTAGTAAAGTACAACTATTAGAATGGAAGTTACAGTAGCTTAAAGCATTCCTTTCACGATTTCTTATAATGGCATCAGAGCTATTCATACATATGATTATTGTCCATTTGAAATCCAACTGAACCAAATTCCATTTTTCATATTTGTTTTCCCTTCTATTTATAAAATAGTGAAGTACAACTCTTTAAAACCAAATGTACACCATTTTAAAGCAGAAAGTACAAGTTTGAAAATTCCTTCAAAACTATCACTGACAGGTCCTTAACACCTTATTCCAACATACAAGCAGTTTAAACACATAGTACAACACTTAACAGTAATAAAAAATAGCTTATAGGATCGATCCTTGGAGGATCGATCTTCATAGGATCGATCTTCCTAGGATCAATCTTATCAAGGATCGATCTTTCGTAAGATTGATCTTCATAGGATCGATCTTACTTGTCTTCTTCACAGCTCTTTTGTAGACACAGGGGACTGTTCAGGGTTTGCAAACTGATTCTAAACAAGGCTGATAAAATAACATTCTCTTTATTTTTCCGCATAGATTACAAATATATAAGTCTTGTTTTCGAATTATTAACGTTACTCAAGTTATAGATGAAAATCTAAGATTCGCCAAAATTTTGTTTTGACCGTTCATCGCAACTGTTACGAATTAAGGTCTATTTGAAACAGAGCTTCCTGGGGTTGTAATATTTCATTTTCAATTTACAGAAATCATTTTCATTGAGTATTGTGAGACCACCATTTTTGAAGCTCCATATCTCTATATATCTATCTATATGTATTCACCCATATTTGATACCCTCAGATTGTGTAAAATGTCTAATAGTACATTATGAGTGAGTTCAAGTGACTCACCAGTTGCTAGATTGGGTGGCACGACTTGTCAAAGAATTCTAAAAAATCGTAGTTCAAGCTTTGAAATCAATGACAATGGCTCACTATGGTCTTTCTCCTTCTTCTTACTGTGATGTACTTCTTAGTATTTTTCAGAATATGTATGTGACTATATATATGTGCTTGTGTTTGATTTTGAGAGAGAGAAAGTGTGCAAGCAATGGGGAGGGAAAGCTTGTATGTATGTACATGTATCCGAGAGAGAAAGAGAGAGAGAGAGAGAGAGAGAGAGAGAGAGAGAGAACGCTTCTGTGAGAGTTGAGAAAAATGCTATGCTTGCAATGTATGTGTTTGTGTTTCACAAGTGTGAACACACATATATAAACTCAGTAGGCTACTTGCAAGTTGCAGCACCAATAATGCAACGTGATGATTGTAAAGAATATGTTACAGCTTGTAAGGATTTGATAGCAATCAGTCTCGCGTTAATAATTATCTGGTTCATTTAAATTAGTTTGTTCAGTTTGGTCAATTAGGTTAGTTAAGTTGATCCGGGTAGTTTAGAAAAATACCCCAACATAATTATTAGGGACCACAAATGCAGGCGATGAGATTAATGTTTTATTAATGGCTTTTATCCCAAATCATAGGGTAACTTAGGGGCGCAGTCTTAAGAAATAATAATACACTGACATTACCAAGGGTTATAAAATTAAAGGCATTGCAATTATAAATGACAACACAAGTACTATTTATTTATGGAAATAAGACCACAACTAAAAATAATACACAGTAATAAAATATATCTTTTGCATGGAAACATGCCTAGCAGGTCTACCATGTTCCCCAATCATTTCTTTGAGGTTGGTGATAATGGTACTAGCAGAATCATTCAGTTAGAACTAGTGTTGCAATACACCAGCCATAGAGGCCAATATGTAGCAATGGGCCATCCCATTCGATTTATTCCATTTATCGAACTCGCGTCTAGCAGTTGTCGAAGCATTTGCAACGGGTTCTGCAGGGGCATGGGGTAGTGAGGACATAAATGTGATCCTCCGTAGTTAAAACAATATCAAGATTGCATTTCCATTCAATGTAGTTGTTTCCAGTTAACTTGTTTTGTGTGGGTATGTTGGCAAATGGACTAAATGCAGAACCAGACATGATGAATTCTGAAAAGAATAACAGACATTATAAATATAGATATCCAAAATGTTAGACAACATGAAATAAAAGAATCCTTAAAACTTTTATTTAATGACAAAGTCGCTAGAGTATCAAAACGAAAGAACAAAGCCTCCGTGTGGTTATCAATATTCAATTTTTCAATTAATCATGATTTGTACACTATGCAACTCTTGCAAACAGGTCATGACTCCCGAACCATTTTGATCTCTAAGTTTATGAATAATACCCCATGTAGGATCCCTTATTCATAGCTTAGCTAGCGTGCACCATTAACTAGGGTCCAATGACAGCCGCCTCAAGTAGCGCCTCTGTATGATGGTCACCCTCTAACACGTCTCATTGATCCTATCCTTAGGAAGTTCACATATAGTAACCAATGACTAATGTAGCCTCCGTATGGAATGATCACCATAACTGGGTGACACAGAATACATTACTCATCTTATAGTGAATTGTAAATGGAAGATCGTGAATAAGTCTCTCTCCCACTAGATTTGATAATTAAGGATTTTGTTTTTGAAAAGATGTTTCTTTATATTACCCATAAACATCTAATGTTTACTAATGAGTTAAAACAATTTTTTAATTTTATTTTGGAAAACATTTTTTGTATGCATGTACTATAAAATGCCAATCACAAACAAGCATATAAAACAAAAAAACTAAAATGAAATAAAAACATTCAAAATGCCTCGATCTTCATAGATTTATTTCTTAGTTTGGTCACCTCCGGCTCCATCTTTATGGACATCGTCTTGCTTCTCCATCTTCAAGAACGATCCTATTTTCTTACATTTCCCTATACTTCTTTTGAAGCTTATAATTTTTCTAGAAAAGAAATTAACAAGAAATAGGCTTTGGGAAACCGATGCAACTTTCCTTTTTGTAGGAATGAAGTCACAGCACCCTTTACACATCGTGATAACAACACAGTATGATTGAGATATAGAATAGTGTGATTGTAATAGTAAGAGAACATTTAGGTTGTTAATGTGCCAGTTGTCTGAGTGGCTTGTCGGAGATGGAATATACGTCTGAGTGGGATGTCGTCGTACTGCTTAGCAGTTAGTGCTCTAATGTACTGGTCATCTGAGGAGCTTTGCCGGAGATAGTAAACACATTGTATGGGTTTGCCTTCATGTTGTATATCATGTGCTAGTTAGTTTCTAATGTGTCATCCATCTTGGTGGCTTACTGGGATGGTACACATGGTGTGTGGGATGCCGCCATGCTTGCCAATTCGCAATTAATACTTTGATGTGCAACTCGTCTAGTGGTGATTAACTAACGAGGGTATAGACGATTGTGCTGATTCTGCAGTCCTACTATTTTGAATTAAATGGAGATACATACCCCAGTGCCATTGCCCGTGGGTCGTGACAAAATGAAGTACTCCCTCCGTTCCAAAATAATTGTCCACTACTCTTTTGCACGCAGTTTAAGAAAATAATAACTTGTGGTGGATGTTTATTCACCTTTTGGGGTGCCACATTATCAACCATACATTTTTGTCCAAAATGTAAAATGGACACTTATTTTGGAACATCCATAAAAGGAAAAGTGGACACTTATTTTGGAACGGAGGGAGTATGAAACAAGTATTAGAGTTTGCAGTGGAAGCATGGTTCATATTATGAAAGCAAGGTCAGAGTAAGTTGTCATTATGAGTTTTATAACTCGACGTTATTTGGTCGTGGAATTTCATATCCCAAAGTTTGGGTTTGGGTTCATTGAGTACACATTTACGTGCATGAACATAATGGAGAATGAGAAAGGTAATAGTACGAGATAAGTTGACATGATTATAAGAACCAAAAGAGCATGTTATAACTTATATTATTCCCGTTAATTGGCTAATGGTGGATTTTTGGTGATTGTTTTATATGTTGGTTGATACCTTTGCTATATCCGTATGAGCGACGTCAATCGATAAGAGACTAACCACATCCTAAGATGCAAAGTAATGATGTGAGATGAGTAGTTGGTTTATGTATTTTAGAAGTGAATATAGTTATGAATGCGCACTCAGCTTTGTTGCAAAACTGATGGTATATTATGCTTGGACAATCCAATGCCTAGATTTCGTTGCAGGTTGGTTAGATGACAGGTCCGACTTGAGAGTAAGATGCTAAAGAGCACTGGATGTATAGAGCTAGACTGAAGATCGAAGATAGTCGTCAACATCGTGTTTTTATAATAGTCAGTTGTATTAGTATTGGGACCGATGATTTATAATCATTTAAATTGTTCAGATTGATGTTTAAGTTAAGATTAGCTTTTTCCCTTTTATTATCAAATTTTTTATAGTGTTAGAGAACAGGACGACTTTCAATCAAGTCATTCCCTATGAGTCCAAGAAGGAAATTTTAAATTTGTCCTATTTTTGCTACTCCGGGGCGTGACAAATATTATCTGTTTGCAAAATGCCCACTTTAAAAGGCCACAATCTAATCTTTTTTTTGGTCTATTGGATATTGATTCGTGTTCAATATTGCACTATTGACTTTGTGATTTTACTCTTATTGGACATGAATTATCACCTAAATTGGGAGATTTAATGGATAAATTATGCTTTTGTTAATCTTGTTTATTGTTCATTCCTCACTAATTAAATCTCTTTCTTGTAGATTTTGGGAGTTTGCTAGAAGTTGGAACCAAGCATTTTGGTTCTTACCTCATAAAAGGGCAAGAAACACAGTTCTGCGGATTGATCCACTATTGATTTAGGACTTGGAGAGAAGTTTTTGGAAAGTCAGATCGATTCGGATTTTTCAAATGGATCGATCCGCAGATTTGAAGGAAGTTACTGCCCATAATTTTAATATCGGATCGATCCGGCCTCAAAGGGTGGATCGATCCACGATCTTGAACGAAGATTCTGCTTATGTTTTTGAATAGCGGATCGATCCGACATTTTTCCAGGGATCGATCTGCCCCTATTGTGTTTTCCCCTCTTTTATTTACAAGTTCGCTATTTTTGGTTTTAGTATAAATAGAAAGAGATGATTTTTGTTAGGCTATCTTGCATTTTATTTGATCTATCATTCTTCTTCTCTCATTTTTGGGAAGCCCCTTTGGGTTCCCTTCCATTTGCTTTCCATTGTTGTAAACTTGAAGATTCTATTGAAGATTTAATGGCTTGGTATATTTTCTATCTCTTCTCCTTTGATGATATTGTTGTGCTTTCCATTATTAGTTAGATTTACTTAGGCTATAGATCATGAATTCTTGGATTTAATGTTGTAGCATTTCTAGGGTTCATTTTTGTAGGATTCAAAATTAGGGGCTCATCTTATGTGTCTTGCATCTTTCATTGTCAAAACTTAGACTTTGAATCCTACCTTATGTATTTCATATGTAATATTATGTAACCTTGTGTTTTGCACTCTATGTGTTTGATAAATGTTGTGTGTGGGATTTAAAACTTGGAGTCTTCATCTTTGATGTCAAGCATCTTTGATTGTCCAAACTCTTGGGTTTTAAATACTACCTTTTGAAGGCTTCATAGGTGATTTGTCCACCAAGTAGATTAGTTAGTGTATGGTGGACAAATCATTCGGATTAGAAGTCATGGAGGCTTCACTTGTATGCCATGCATCCTTGATAGTCAAATGTTAGCTTCAAATCCATTTCTATGGAAATCTCAAAGCTCCTTTCATCTATCACATAGATGTACTCCTTATGTTTGATAATATGCCACAATGAAATGTTACTTTAGGATGTGCTTGAAACATTAGTCCATTTCATCTTGTTGTGACCCAAGATGGGGGAATGATCCCAACCTATTAATTTTTAGATTAGTTTTCATTTACCTTTTACCCTCCAAAAACCTAACAACACCCCAAAAGATGCAAAGTCATTTTTTTCCCTTTTTATCATCTTTTCTTAATTCTTGCTTTTAAGCATTATAAATAGTTTCTAAACTTTTGAAACGTTGTTCTTGTATCAATGCCTGTGGACTCAACAACCTAATTTCAAATGCTACATTTTAATAAGGTTAATAAAAATACTTGATATTGACACAATCAAAATAGCGTCGTTGCCGGGGATTGGCAACAACGTTAAGTTGTTTAGTTTCTAATTATATGAATTTTTACATTTGATCTTTTTGTTTTGTCTTTGTTTTGAAGAATTAGCTACTCTTAAAGAGCTAAACTCCATTTAGGATGTTGATGACACATTGGTCTCGTATGGGGAAGGTAATAGTATCTCTTTTGGTTGTTGTTCTTTAAAATTTTGACATATATAATTGATTTTTGTGATTTCTTACATAGTTATGCTTAATAGAAGTGGAATATTGTTGCACATGAGCCATTCTAAGAGAAGTTGATTTGTCTACATGTACCTTAGTTAATCTAGGGTGGATGTGTCATTCTAATCAAAGGTGTTGCATAGTGTAGTAATTTACCACTTATTTGTTATTATGATAATTATGTTTTGTGTTAAGATGCTTGACTTATACCAAGAGAATGTGATGTATTCCACCATGTAGTTTAGTTAACTTAGTTTAGTTAATGTAATGTAGTTGTAGGGTGGGCAAATCATGTTAATCAAATTAGAACCATAGTATAGTAATGCAAAGTTTGATTATTTTGCCAAACTTTCTAGAACACCTCTTTTAAAGGAACATTAGCTCTCTTTTGCATGTTGGGCTAGTGGTAGATTTAACATTCTAACATTCAAATTCATCCGCATCATTTCCTAATCATTCCATCTTCATTTCTGCTGTGTTTTGCTTTTTCTTTTATTGTTTTCTTCTTTTATTTGCTTGATGTGTTTGGTAGTGATTCATGTGCAGGAACATCATCATTGTGCTCATCGGGGATCGCTCCTTTTGTTGGTGATATCACTCTAGCTTTGCTCATTTTTGTCCCTGTTTTGAACCATTTGCTTTAGGGACAATGCAATGTTCTAATTGGGGGGTGTGAGATATTCACCCATTATGTTGATGTTCAATTTTCTTCTTGTCATTAATTCTCTAAGCATGATTTTTAATAAAAGAAAAGATGATTAAGAAAATTAGTTTCCAATGATTGTTGTGTAGTCTCCCATTATTAAGTGGCGAGCGATGACACTTGTCTTGTGATGTTCTTGTGATTTTAGCATGTGACACGCATTGAATCTCCCTAGTTCTAGAACTATCTTGACTATAGTGAACTTCATGAATTTCAAATCTTGGATTATCAAGCACGCTGCATGACTACTTGTGTTAAGATGATGTTTAATGCAATTGTTACCCAGAAATGGTTTGAAACATTTGTGGAGACTTTACCCTTGTGAGCTTTACATCCTTTTCTCCATTGTTGAGTGTTACATACTTCAATTCTCTCTTTTTAAAAAACATATAAAAGTCATAGATAATCTCATCTTCTTGCTTCGATTTTTCATTAAAGGAATCCTTTTGCAGAATACAAAACTCTTGTTTGCTTGTCATTGTAGTGGAGAACAAATAATCAAATTGTCCGAGGAAATGATTTTAGGTTTTTTCTTTCCATCATTTCTAGCCTCAACCACACATACCCTTCCTTCACTTAACCGTACACCTTCCATATCCGCGTTTGAATTACATTTTTGGGATGTCTTTGCATGAGATCGAGTTTGTAAATTTGTAAAAGAGTTTGAATCGTGTTGTTGTGAGAGTACAAAGAAAAAGTAAAGAAGAGAAGTTCTAAAAAAAAGACAAAAAAATGAATAGAAATAATAATAATAATAATAATAATAATAATAATAATAATAATAATAATAATAATAATAATAATAAAAGAATAGAATAAAGAAAAAGAGCTTCATAGTCAATTGTACTTTTCTTTGTGAGCTTCAAAGAAATATTTGTAGATGATTCATCTCTTGTGGTCAATTGCATCCATGCATTCCAATGAATCCTAAGTTTGTACCTAAACACTCCACTTCCTTTCCCGCTGTCCTTCACCTCATAACACTTTCCCACTTTAAAAACTCCTTCAAGGCCCTAATTGATCCTCAAGTTTTATGATTCGGAGTTCGAGACGATCATGACAAGTAGTTAGAGTTATTTCACATCCTCTAGTGAATGGTATCTCTCATGAGAATAATTTTTACTTGTTTTTCATGCTTACTTTTTTCATCGTTGACATGTACGTGGCTTTGGTATCCATTTCCTTTACTCTCTATGCATGCATGTCATATGTGTATTACCCAATTCTGAGTGCTCATTTTTAGAGTGTAACACTAGTGAGAATTGAGTTAAAGCACGTTTTGAACGCAATCCAGATTATGAAAGCAGTGCCATCTTCTTGATAGTTTGTAGTTATGCACTTCACACCACACATGCATCCAAGATTGAGTTTAATGAAGTTTATCAAATAACCTTGATAGTTGAGGACTTTTTGGATTTGCGTGTCATGTACTAAAATCTTTTGAAAATTTTGGGACTATGTTGAGTGTTGGTGTTATATACTGGACAAATATCATGAGAAAACAAAATGTTTGTGGGTACCATTCTGAAAACCATCCAGAGACAACAGTCTGCCTCTACGGGTAACCTAGAGGTTTAACGGCTTGTTGCATATGCTCAATGCAATCGTGTTCCCCACGAAAATAGTTCATCTTTCATTTTAAATAAATTTGGTGCGCAAGGTTATTCTTGAATCTCTTGGTCTTTCAAATTGTTGCTAAGAGACTAGCAACATGCTAGTTGGGGGTGTGATTCGTGTCCAATATTGTACTCTTGACTTCATGATTTTACTCTTACTGGACACGCATTATTACCTAAACCGGGAGATTTAATGGATATATTGTGTTTTTGTTAATCTTGTTTATTTTTCATTTCTTACTAATAAAATCTTTTTATTGTAGATTTTGGGTGTTTGTTTGAAGTTGGAACCAAGCATTTTGGTTCATACCTCAAAAAATGGCAAGGAACACAATTCTACAGAGTCAGATCGATCTAGGTCTAAAGAACGAATCAATTCGCTGTTGATTCAGGACCTGGAAAGAAGTTTTTGGAAATTCATATCGATCCGAATTTTTCACACGGATCGATCCACGGATTTAAAAGAAGCAACTGTCCAGAATTTCAATATCAGATCGATCCGGCCTCAAATGGCAGATCGATCCGCGACCTGGACGAGGATTCTTCTTGCGTTTTTGAATAGCATATTGAACTGACATTTTGCCCGAGATTGATCCGCCCCTATTGTGTTTTTCCCTCTTTTATTTATAAGTTTTCCATTTTGTGGTTTTAGTATGAATGGAAAGAGACGATTTTTGTTAGAGCATCTTGCATTTTATTTTGATATATCATTCTTCTTCTCTCATTTTTGGGAAGCCTTTTTGGGTTCCCTTCCATTTGCTTTCCATTGTTGTAAACTTGAAGATTTAATGACTTGGTATATTTTCTATCTCTTATCCTTTGATGATATTGCGGTGCTTTCCATTATTATTTAGATTTACTTAGGTTATAGATCATGAACTCTTGGATTGAATGTTGTAGCATTTCTAAGGTTCATTTGTGTAAGATTCAAAACTAGGGGCTTCATCTTATTTGTCTTGCATCTTTGATTGTCAAAACTTAGACTTTGAATCCTACCTTATGTATTTCATATGGAATATTATGTAACCTTGTGTTTTGCACTCCATGTGTGTGTTAAATGTTGTGTGTGGGATTTAAAACTTGGAGTCTTCATCTTTGATGTCAAGTATCTTTGATTGTTCAAACTCTTAGGTTTTAAATACTACCTTTAGAAGGCTTCATAGGTGATTTGTCCACCAAGTAGATTGGTTGGTGTATGTTAGAAAAATCATTCAAATTAGATGCCATGGAGGCTTCATCTTGTATGTCATGCATCCTTGATAGTCAAATGTTAGTTTCAAATCCCTTTCTATGGAAATATCAAAGCTCCTTTCATCTATCACATAGATGCACTCCTTATGTTTGATAATATGCCACAATGAAATATTACCTTAGGATGTACTTGAAACATTAGTCCATTTCATCTTGTTGTGACCCAAGATGGGGGAATGATCACAACCTATTACTTTTTAGATTAGTTTTCATTTATCTTCTACCCTCCAAAAACCAAACAAACACCCCAAAAGATGCAAAATCAATTTTTTTCCCCTTTTTTTCATCTTTTCTTATTTCTTTCTTTTAAGCATTATAATTAGTTTCTAAACTTTCGAAATGTTGTTCTTGTATCAATCCCTATGAACTCGACACCCTACTTCTAAATGCTACATTTTTAATAGGGTTAATAAAAGTGCTTGATTTTTAAGGAATTATGAAATTAATCACTAGGTTATTTGTTTCGTAGCTTCTTTACGTCTCGGTCTAAAATCCCTACTAGTCCTTCGTAGTAAGTGATGCTGTCATTCACCTCTATGTCCTTGAAGTCGATTTCACGCGTTGAATCACGAACACACTTCTTCAATATGTTGATGTGAAATACATTAAGCACACTTGACATCTTAGGTTATAGTGCGAGTTTGTATGCAACCTTTCCAACAGGCTCTAAAATTTCAAAGGGGTCCTATGTATCAAGGTGAAAGCTTTCCTTTCTTTACTTTGAATCTTACCGCGCCTCTTACTGGACTTACCTTTAGGTGTACATGGTCTCCAATCTGAATCTCTAAGTCATTGCGGCGCTTATCGGTGTAACACTTCTGTCTACTCTATGTCGTCCTCATCCTTTCTTTCACAATTTTGATCTTTTCATTGGTCTCCTTAACCATATCAGGTCTAAGTAGCTGGCCATTACTCGCTTTAGTCCAGCATAAGGGCGGTTGACATGGACTTCCGTATGATGCTTAGAATGGGGCCATTCCAATGCTCGAATGGTGACTGTTGTTGTAAGCGAATTCTATCAGAGGCAAATGGCTTTCCCAAACACCTTCAAGTCCATTACACATGCTTTAAGCATATTTTCCATTACTTAGTCCGTTTCGTTTGACCGTCTGTTTGGGGATGAAAAGCATAATTTAATTTTAACAAAGTTCCTAATGCTGCCTGTAGGCTTTCCCAAAATCCATATATGAAACGTGGGTAATGGTTTGATACTATTAAGACTGGTACTCTATGAAGTTTTACTACTTGATGTACATACAATCGACTAATTCTCTCTATTGAATATGTTAGGTTATAGGCTATAAAATGGGTAGTAAGTTGATCAACAATTACCCAAATTACGTCATGGTTTTGTTGTGTCCTTGACAAACCGACCATGAAATCCATGGTGATATACTCCTACTTCTACCCGAGAAGAGGCAAGGGTTATAATAATCCTGCTGGTTTCTAATGATTGACTTTGACTTTTTAACACACTTAGATATGTAGTCAGCGAGATCTTTCTTCACTCCTTCCCACCATAAACTTCTTTTGAGATCTTTGTACATTTTCGTCTCCCTAGGGTATACAGTCAATCTCAATCAGTGTTCCTCCTCAAGATTCTCCTTCCTTAACTTCATATATTCTGGCACACAGTCAGTTCCTACATCGGTACCTGCCATCCGAACGAATACTCCAATCTGTGGGCTCTTTGGCGGACATCTTTTCAAACCATTTTCTAAGTCCGTCACATTACTATGGTGCTTCCAAGATTCTTCTTATAATGATGGGTTACACTATGAGGCACCCAAAATGTTGTCCTTGATTAGATTCTGATGTATGAATACCATATTCTGATAAGATCTCCAATGCTTGCCACTCCCTAATCACAAGAGTTGCAATTAGTCCGTGGGGCTTTTGGCTCAATGCATCGGCGAGTACATTTGCTTTACTAGGGTGGTTTTTCAAGGTGAAGTCATAGTCTTTAAAAATTCCATCCATCACCTCTGTCTCATGTTTAGCTCTTTTTGGGTAAATAGTTACTTGAGGCTTTTGTGACCGGTGAATAGATCAAATGTTTTCCCGTACAAATAGTGCCTCCAATCTTGAGTGCGAACACGATTGCTGCCAACTCCAAATCATGTGTCGGTTAATTCTTCTCGTGCGGCTTTAGCTGTCTTGACCCATAAGCGATTACCCTACCATCTTGTATTAGTATATAACCCAATCCTTGGTAGGATGCATTACTGAAGATAGTGTACTTCTCTCTACTTTTAGGGATAGTAAGTACCAATGCTAAGGTGAGCCTATTCTTCAACTCTAAGAAAGCACGTTCATGCTTGTCACTCCATTCAAACCTTAAATCTTTCTTGGTCAATTCTATCAATGGGGATGCAATTCGTGAGAATCCTTCTAAGAATCTCCGATAATATCCTACCAATTTGAGAAAAATCCGAACTTCCGAGGCTGTGGTTGGCCTTTTCCAATTTAGAACTACGTTTATCTTTGACAAGTCTACTGCTATATCATCCTGAGAAACAACATGACCCAAGAATTTGACTTCCCTTAGCCAAAATTCACACTTGATAAACTTCGCATACAAGTGGTTATCCCTGAGGGTCTGCAAAGCAATCTCCATATGCTTCTTATGATCTTCCACTATCTTTGAGTAGATCAAGATGTCATCAAACACAATGATGAATTGATCTAAATAGGGTCTAAATACTCGATTCATCAAGTCCATAAATATGGCTAGAGCATTAGTGACTCCAAATGACTTAACCAAGAACTCGTAATGTCTGTACCTTATCCTAAATGCAGTCTTTGGAATATCTTTGGGTCGATCAATCAGTTGATGATATCCTGACCGTAGATCAATCTTCGAGAAAGTAGTTGCACCTTGCAACTGATCGAACAGATCATCGATTTGAGGGAGGGGGTACTTGTTCTTGATTGTTGCTTTGTTTAACACTTGATAGTCTATGCAAAGCCTCATCCATCCTTTCTTATTCTTAACGAAGAGCACTGGCGCTCCCCATGGTGATGTGCTTGGCCTGATAAGTCCAAGGTCCTCTAGTTCTTGCACTTGTTTCTTTAACTCAATTATCTCTATTAGGGCCATCCGATAAGGTGCCTTAGAAATAGGGGTTATTCTAGGTAATGGTTCAATACAGAAGTCAATCTCATGTTTGGGTGGTAGTCCGGATATGTCTTGAAATACGTCCTCAAAATCACAAATGATCAGGATCTGAATAGGGGTAAGTTCTATGCTAATATTTCTAATAGCAGCTACATGAATCGTACAAAATGCATCGCAATAGGGGCTGTATTGAAAATCAAATGAGGGTCTTCCAGGTATAGTGAAAGAAATAGACTTGCTCACACAATCCAATTTGGCATGATACTTAGTGAGCCAATCAATACCTAAGATCATGTCAAATTTCTTCATCGACAAAACAATCAAATCTATGGGAAGGTTTCTATCTTCTAGAGTCAAGGTGCAGTCCCTGCATACGTTTCCTAATTTCACGGTCATGCCTAGAGGCGACATTGCGTTCAGGGCTACTTCGAGTGCCTGGGGTACTAAACCTAATTATTTCAAAATTTTATATGCAATAAAAGAATTTGAAGCTCCTGTATCAATGGGTACTTTAGCTCGACTATTAAACAAAGTAAGAGTACCTTCTAGATTCTATTGTTCTTCCTCATTATAACCAGTGGCTTATTGGATGATAGCATTGAGTCGAGCTTGCTGGCTTAACCTTGAACAATTGGTCCATGGTATTCTTCGCAGGGTGCTCTGCAATTCTTGTCCACATGGCCTCTTTTGCCACAGTTGTAGCAGATGATCTCAGTTCGGCTATAAGTCTTTGGGGACCGACAATCCTTAGCCAGGTGACTAGGAATTCCACAGTTGAAACATCCTTCATTGTTGCCTCCAGTGGTTGCAAGTGGTCCAGTTGAGGGTGGTGCTCAAGGTGCAACTTGCTGGTTCTGAGTATGCATGGGTTACAACTTTCTCTTACCATTCCAAGCATGTTTGTTTCCTGAGGATGAATTGGGGGTTTGGGTCCTTGATTCTTCCTTGGTGGGGGTGGTCGGTTCCCGAATTGCCTCTTCCCGACTATTTATATCTTCAAATCTGATTGCCATACCTACTAGTGCCTTGAAAGATTAGTTTAGGTGGTCAAAAGTTTATCACTGAAGCTAAAGGGAAAGACCCAGGTAGTACTTCTGATTTTTCTTTTCTGAGGTATCAATCATATGGTATGCAAATCGGGGGAGTCTTTCAAATTGTATCGTGTACTCCTTCACAGTACGGTTCCCTTGGACTAGGTCGATAAACTCCTTCTCCTTCTTGTTCTTCTCAGTCTAACGGAAATAGTTTTCCAAACACAATTCCCTTACAGATGTCCATATCATCCTTTCCACCACCTCTTCTCCCAGGGCTGCTTTCTCTGGCTTCCACCAATCAGTTGTGACATATGTTAATTGAAACGTGGCCAACCGATGTTTCTCAAGCTCTGTGCATCCCACTGTGTTGAATATTGCACTCATCTCTCGGAGCCACTACTCTACCTTCCAAGGCTCCATCATTCCATCAAACTTCTCAGGATACATGCCGTGGAAATGCTCCATCAGCTTATCCCCTACTTGTCTCAGAGGTGCCACATGGTTGTTACCATTATAATTGTTATCGACTCGTTCTAGGCGTCATAGGAATGCTCCGATAACTCTTATGGATCCATTCCTTCTGGGATAGGTTTGGGTGCTCCATTACGGTTCCTTCTGGGTCTACCATCCATTGTGGTCCGTGTGCTTGTTCACCTGCACACGGTACTGTTGATCAATCGTTGACAGCATACGAGCATATAGAATCTAAGTATAGATATCGCAAATTAAAAATTGTAAACATGTAGATGGCAATATAAGGATCCATAGCTTACTTGCCCGAAAGGAATTATCTTAGCATCCGTACTAACTCAATAAATTCTCAAGGTTCATAGCCTAAAGTGTGGGACAATCAGTGTACAAGTCTAAACTTATGCTCTGATACCACTAAATCCCTATCATGCCCTGGAGCAGCAATAATAGAGAAAATTAATTCTTTATTGGGTCCATAAGGCCATGACTGGTTGCATCACCTGATAGTCCAATTAATAAAAAAAAAACTATCCAAACATAAAATAATACTCCCCCCGTCCCATATTAAGAGTCTCTTTTGGGAATTCCAACTTATTAAGGGGACAACCTTGATTTTGGTGAGATTTTCAACTTCCAATGTTGCCCTTTTTGAAATTCAAAATTATAGTGTCACATAAAAAAAAAAGAGGGAAGAGTTAAATATAATAAAGGGCAAATTTGGAAAGTGTGTATTAAAGTACTTTGACTTTTCAAAGAGGGCTCTTAAAATGGAACATCAAAAAATGGCATCAAAGACTCTTAATATGGGACAGAGGGAGTAGCATACGATAACAAACTTAACATAACATAACTAAGAGATTACTATCTATTACAACATCAGGAATCCAAAAGATAGATTAAGGCACAAAGTGTCGAATACAAATATAGTCTCAAAATAACACAAGTCTGAATACAACAAAAGGATAAGTAAGGACTGTGGCCTAATCTATCTCTCTCAGCTTACATAGCCATATCCTTCTTCGACGTAATCTCCCTCATAATAGCCTTCCTGGGCTATGTCATCCTCTGCACAAACATTATCTGGAAAGGCTGGACATAGGATTGTCCAGGGCATAAAAACCGTTAGCTTGCAAAAGCTAAGTGAGACATAATAACTTACAAACGTACTATCGTAGATAGTAAGATAGCAATTTTGGTTATAAAAGAATATTTAGACAATCGATAAAGAGAAATTGAAATAACATAGTTCTTATCTTCGTTGTTATTAGTGTATTAAAAATCGTGCAACGATAGCTAACTCATACCACCAAGCATTCATAGAGGATATGCCTGACTAACTTGACACAACTCCCGAATTTCCTTACCCATCTCAACCTCTAATCAATCTCTGGCACGAAGCCTTGAGATGAACAATTCCTGAATCATTCTCTGGCATAATGTCGTTGGTTTAGAATATCATACCTATAATGTCGCTTGATTAATATACCATTCATGCCAATTCAAAGGGCACAAGATCCTGGTAGCATGCCAATATAAAGGCTGACAAAATCAAGATATTCAAGGTTCGTGACCTTTTACCATCAAGTCAATCCAAAGGCTGCAAGAGCATGGTATCTACCATCATGCTAATCCAAAGGCCGCAAGAGCATGGTAACGTGCCAATCCAAAAGTCGACATAACACTCACATACGTCTATGACTCACACCCTTGAACACGACAACATTAAACTGACCTCCGCGGTCTAGTTAACTTAACTCGACATTTGACAACTTACATAGACCCGAACCCTTACGCTATGACATAAGTGATTATAAGATTATGAATCTATTCTCACAAAGTTATTCTTTTCATTTATAACTCCTACACGTTAAATATATCATATAATCGTGTCAACAGCAAACAAGTCTTAATATAGGTGCTAGGGTATGTATTCTCTGTATTACAGTGTTCCAGAAACTTAGAAATATTAAGAATATAATTCTAACAGCTTGAACAGACTTGAGACTGCTTTAAAAAATATATGCTAAACTGTTCTACAAGATCGATCTTAGGTAGGATTGATCCTACTAGGATCGATCTTATACAGGATCGATCTTAGGTTCTATTTTACAAAAAACATGATTTTGAACAAGTTGTAAACTGATTTGGTTTAAGGTCTAAATATGAAAAGTTCTTATTTTAGTACTATTTTTCCAAAAATTCTATATCAAGTCTCTAAGTGCTCATTTACGAATCATGAAGCAAAGTATAACACACGAAGCTCTAAGTACCACCCCGTTACAACTTCACAATTAACAAATAGAAGTTCATAATAACATGCATGACATATGAAAGCAAGTAATCATACTCAGCAACTTGAAACAACAAGAAAAACAAAGTTTAAGAAAATAGTGTATAGGATCGATCTTATGCAGGATCGATCTTCTTCTTCTTCTTCAGTCAGTACGCAGAAAACAGAGCATGGTTTTGGGCATTCTTGAATTAGTATTTTAATTAATCTTTGGGGCTTCTAAACTTCACTCTGGTAGTATATAAGTGAGTTAGAATACTCACCTTGATTGATTAAAGTGTATGGGAGTTGGGCTTGAGTTCTAAAGCTTGAACCTTCAAGCTTTAATGGAGGTTCTTCCTAACTTTTTCTCCTTCCTTACTCTCTCGGACTCTCTCTCTCTCTCTCTCTCTTTCTCTCTCTCTCTCAGAATTTCAGAGGTAAAAATGTGCCAAAATATGGGTATGTGAATAAGAGGGGTATATATAGACCTAATTGGCCTTTTCTTTCTCTCTCTGCCATTGTGTGTGTATATGCATGTATAGATTGAAATTCATCATGAGTTACAACTGAGAAAGGATCATGATGGGCTGAGTTGAGGTAATGTTTCAATGGTTGCTTGGATAGGTGAGCTAAGGCTATGTGTAAGAGAAGGGTCTTGGCCTTGCTACAAAAAAGGGGACTTTTTTGTGGTGCATGATACACATCACAAAAACTTTTTATTTGTGATGCACTTTTTTTGCGACGCTAAGTTCCATGTCGTAAATAAAATAAGAAAACTAGTCAAATATTTGTATTTGTGGTATAATCTATGCACCGAAAATAGTCGAGTGGTTATTTGTGGCGCAATAGGTACGCAGGAAATAGTTTTTGGTTGCCAAAACAAACACCCTCTCCCCCCCCCCCCCCCCCCCAAAAAAAAAAAAAAAAATTCCCAAAACATAAACCCCCCAAAATTAAGTCTCATTCTCTTTGTGTTATGCCCCCTCTTAGTCTCTCTCTCAATCTAACACTACCGCCGCCTATTGTTGGTACGCCCTCTCTCTCTCTCCCCCACTCTGATCGATGTTTGTGCGTGTGTATATGTTTTTTATGTGTATGTGTTCTCTCTCTCTCTCTCTCTCTCTCTCTCTCTCTCTCTCTCTCTCTCTCTCTCTCTTCTCTTATCAGTCTCTCTCTCTCTAACTCTCCCTCTATCTCACTCTCACATACACACACACACACACAGAGTGGGCAAGATTTTGTGACTGCATGTATGTCCACATGTGTGTGTGTGTGTTTGTTCTATGTGTGTGTCTGTGTGTGTTTATATGTGTTTGTTCTGTATCTTTCAAGTGTATGTATTCATGTGTGTGTAGTTTAGGGCCAATTTCTGAGAAGTGTATGTATGTATTCTTGTGTGTGTAATTTAGGGCCAATTTAGGTCTAATTTCATGTGTATGTATTCATTGTGTGGCAAGGTAAATGTAAAATAACACCAAGGGATGATCTTGTTATTTCTGCTGATCTATACACATGTTTTTACACAATCATTGTCAGTTATTACCCCCAATGTGGTTCATTTCAGTCTTCACTTTTTTTTTCTTTGTGAATTTGTTTCAAAAATTAAGTTTTATAATATGATTTAATCAAAACCCAGCTTGGGATCAGAAGGGTGGTTCCTATTTCAATTTATAGATGGATTTTGCTTTCCAATGTGGTCCATATCTGTCTTTACTTCTTTAATTTAATTTAATTTTTTTTTAATTTGATTAAAAAATTAAATGTTATGATATGATTTAACTAAGAAAATTGAAAACCCAGCTTGGGATCAGAATGGTGGTCCCTATTTCAATGATATTATATATGAGTTTCGCTAGTCTAGTTGCTTTAGTTATGTGGATCAGTCATGAATTGCTTTATATTGGGGTCTGTACCTTGCTTACTTCAATTATAATTGTATCATAGGATTTGCTGGACATTTGTGGAAATTAATGGACATAAATTGGTGTAATGAATCTTTATTTATTAATTTTGTTTTGTCATTTAACATAAGTGGCTTTTATGCAACCTTATTTACTACAATTTGTGATCAAAGAGTGATGGTTGTAAATTGTTCTAGAAACTCACTACATTGTAAAACTTTTTGGAAGTTTGGTTTAGAATTGATTAACTTGAATCATGAGTGTAGCATTTTTTCTTACATTTGGTTTCTTCTTTGTTCATGGATTAGACTACCATCTTATCTGGCTTCCCAAATTTATTTGGATTTGTTATTCAGCTTTCACTCATTTTATCCTTTTCTATTTCAAATTTAGATTTAAATTATTGTTATTAATCATCAAAATTGACTTAAGATATTTGACGCCAGAATTTCTTTGGGTTATGCCCCAAAATGTCTATATTTGAAATAATAGGCCAAAATTAGTTAAATTATAGTTATATTTTGTAATTGTTCTGTTTGATCCATATTGCAAGTGTATTGATGATGCGAATTTCCGTTCCTATTCTTCTCACTGTTTTTGTCCCTCTGAACTAAACATAGAAAATTATTTATATAAGTGTTATATTTTTCCTTCATTCACTATATCCATGAACTAAGATTTTGAATGTGGTATCTTTTGGGCAGTTGAGGGAACCCAATTGAAGGAGAAGAAGTTTTCAAAGGAGAAGATATCCTAAAAGCAGGTTAGCTATGCTTTGCATTTTTATGTTCCTTGCGAGCAGCGAAAGAATGCTCTTTGCCTTTCTCTTTTTCTTGTACCATGTTCCAAAACTAAGCATGATTATAAGTCTAGGTTCTAATTATAATGTATCTACTTCTTGTTTTATTGGCCTCGTGATTATTATTTAGTTAAGCTCATATGTAATGTTCCCTCTCTCCCACTTTACCAAAATAATTCAAAAAATTTAACTTCTAATGTTATGCAGACATGAAATAAAACTCCAAGTACTCGTTTTTCTTTGTTGTTGGGTAGGTTTCATTTTTAAAAAAATGTTTTTAAATTGTTAATGTAGACATCTATGGATAAGAGTTGGATGCAGCTTCGGGGTAGATATTTTCCCAAGTATGTGAAGGGGGTTAAAGAATTCATTGTGTTTGCACGCGCATCTACGGATAAATTGGATAGAATAAGATGTTTGTGTACTATGTGCCTTAATACAGAATACATGCACATAGATGATTTCAAAGGGCATCTTTTAGACCTAAAAAAAGGGATGTCTAGAAAATGCACTCACTAGAGGTATCATGGGAAGGGGGAAAAGGATTATGAAGTGTTGAGTGAGGATGAGGATGATGATGAACTAATTTATCCTGAGGGCATGCAAGAGGCATTGGAAGACTTGTATAGGTGTGACGATGAGTAACGTCATTCCTCAAGAGCATGCCTCAAGTAGTACTGATCCTAGAGAATCGGGGCCATTGGACTCCTTTTCAAGGATGCAAAGTTGCAACTTTATCCGGGTTGTATGAAGTTCACGAAGTTGGATTTTCTGGTCAAGTTGCTCCATCCGAAGACTATTAACCTTTGGAGTAAAGTCATTTAACATGATTCTTGAACTGATAAAAAAAAGCACTTCCCGATGTTGAGACCCTTCCGAATTGATATTATGAGGCAAAGAAGTATATGCGGGACATAGGCCTTGGCTATATCCATAACCATGTATGCAAAAACGATTGCATGCTTTTTTGGAAAGCGACTGACAAAGAGCAGAAGTGCCTAAAGTATAATGATTGGGGTATAAAATCAATGAAGGAAAAGGTAAGAAAATTCCGCATAAGGTATTGAGATACTTTCCATTGACATCAAGGTTGCAAAGGTTGTATGTATCACGAAAAATAGCTGAAGTTATGAGGTGGCATGAAGAGAAGCGCCCAAAGGAGGAAAATGTGTATAGGCATTCGGTAGATGCTCAAGCTTGGACAAACTTTGATGCAGAATACAGATGGTTTGCCGATGAGCCGCGTAATGTACAACTTGGCCTTGCTAGCAATGGCTTCAACCCATTCGGTGAAATGAGCAAAAATTCTTACAGCATGTGGCCTGTCATGAATGTTCCATATAATTTGCCACCGTGGAAGTATATGAAACAACCAATTCTTTCATGTCATTGTTTATCATCTAGTGTTGGTAAGATCAAGTTTTCTCACCATACTTGCATAACTTCATAATTTATTTGGTCTATTTAAAGAATTGTTCTAAATCATTGTTTCAAATTTATTGACAGCTTCTACATCAACCAAAAAGGGATGTGGGAGGTCTGAGAATCTTGGCCTCCAAAGAGAGTTCACCAAGAATGGAGGTCAATGTATACCCATTGTCATCCCACCCGGTTTAACAAAACCAATTGGGCCATACGATCAAATGTTTAAGACGGAGGTAGAAATCATAGTCAAAATGAATCCCCCAGTGGCTTCGAGCACGTGGACTGAGGTCCTAGAATAGGTTCTTAGTGCATGGCATAGACGGATTCAGGTAATATTTGTGATATTCGAGTTGTTGCTTTATGGTTTTTACAAAATTATATTTTTAGATATTATATCTTATTTCAAATCCCCTTGCAGGAATCTTTCGATAATGATCTTCTCGATCCCCATACAACAGACTCGTTTAAGTCATACTGTATGAAACAACTCAAGGAGTTTAGATACAAGCTCCACAAATATTTTAGAAACACTGAGGACCCAAGAAGCCACCCCGGTTAACGTGTCACATGCTGATTGGGACTTGTGTTGCGCGAGATATAAAAGCGAGGAGTTTAAAGTGATATATTATTTGTTTTTCCTATTTTATTACATTGAGAAGAATGTGTGAACTAACTACACTATTTCAAACTATAGGCACTTAGCGCTCAAAGTAAAATATCAAGGGCACAACTACCGCTTAGCCATTGTGGTGGATCTAGGTCATTCGCCCAAAACCATCATGAGTTTGTAAGTCTAATAGTAGCTTAATATGTGTCCTTCCTTTCATACTTGAAAAGCTTATCTATTTTTATACTTCATATTTTCAATTATATAGGGGCAAGAATCAGGTTCGCATGGTCTGGTGGGCGTTATAGACTATATCGGAGAACACAGTATAATGGAAAAATCGATCTTTGGTCCTGTGACAAGGCAAAAACAAATTATGTAAGTTAAAGTATATAAGTTGCAATACTTATAGGTTAAATTCAGTGTTAATACTAATTAACCTTTTCATATGTAGGAAGCAATGGTGCAGATGAAGGCCGAGCCCACCCGAGAGGGATCCATCCCACCCACAGAGGAGGAAATTTTGGAGCATGTATTAGGAAGGAGGTCGGGATATTTCAGAGGACTCGGCCATGGGGTACAACCATTACCTTCTAGACTAGCATCTCAACAATGTATGAGGAAAGGGTACACGAAGCGAACATAAGGACAAACCAAGCACTACAAGAGGTTGCAGAAGTGAGAGCAGAACTGGCAGAACTTCGTGCTTTGGTAGAGTCGTTGAGAAGCTAGGGGGGATCATCTAATTGATATGTTAAGAACTAATAAATTTTGCACACACCTAAGCTTCATAAAACTTAGTTTCGAGGTATGGACGGATGAAACGGTGAACCACCAACCAAAAAGGAACTGAACTTCACTGACACCTCGCACATGCCTAAAGAAAGTTATGGGAATAAACGGGACCATTATCTGATACCTGGTTTGAGAGTTAGGCAAAAAAATAGAATTCCACACACCTAGGCTTCATAAAAACTTTGTTTAGGGGTTTGGATGGGTGAAACAGTGATCCGTTGAACAGAAAGGAACGGAATGGAACTTCACTGACATCTCACACATGCCTAAAGAAAGTTTTGGGAATAAATGGGACCCTTACCGGATGCCCGGTTTGAGAGTTAGGCAAAAAAAATAGAATTTCACACACTTAAGCTTCATAAAACTTAGTTTCGGGGCTTGAACTGGTGACACGATGAACCGCCAACCGGAAAGCAATGGAACTTCACCAACATCACACACACACCTAAAGAAAGTTTTGGGAACAAATGGGACTCTTATCGAATGCCCGGTTGGAGCGTTAGGCAAAAAAATAGAATTTTACACACATAAGCTT
This sequence comes from Hydrangea macrophylla, assembly GCA_033977485.1. NCBI lineage: Eukaryota > Viridiplantae > Streptophyta > Magnoliopsida > Cornales > Hydrangeaceae > Hydrangea > Hydrangea macrophylla. The sequence continues at coordinate 74,951,740 of CM066984.1, read as the reverse complement.
CATAAAACTTAGTTTCGGGGGTTTGGGTGGATGAAATGGTGAACTGTCAACCGGAGAGGAATGAAACTTCACCGACACCTCACACTCACCTAAGGAAAGTTGTAGGAACAAATGGGACTCTTATCGGATACCCGATTTGAGAGTTAGGTGAAAAAAATATAATTTTATACACCTAAGCTTCATAAAACTTAGTTTCGGGGTTTGGACAGGTCACCGACACCTCACACACGCCTAAAGAAAGTTCTGGGAACAAACGACCCTTATCGGATACCCGGTTTGAGAGTTAGGCATAAACAATAGAATTTCACACACCTAAGCATCATAAAACTTAGACCCGGGTTTTGGACGGGTGAAACGGTGAACCGCCAATCAGAAAGGAACTAAACTTCACCGGCACCTCACACACGCCTAAAGAAAGTTGTGGGAATAAACATGACCATTATCGAATACTCGGTTCGAGAGTTAGGCGAAAAAAATAGAATTTCACACACCTAAGCTTCATAAAACTTAGTTTCGGGCGTTCGGACGAGTGAAATGGTGAATCGCCGACCAGAAAGGAACAGAACTTCACCGACACCTCATACAGGCCTAAAAAAAGTACTAAGAACCAACGAGACCTTTATCGGATACCCGGTTTGAGAGTTAGGCGAAAAAAATAGAATTTCAAATTCTTGGGAATAATTAGTTTTTTTGTTTTTTGGTTTTTATATTCTTTTATTACTTGTAGATTGTAAATACTAAATTACTTTATTTATTTATTATTTATTTATATGTTTCAGGTATGGAGTTTTATTCTAAGATTGCCAACTTTGGATTGATTTTTTTTTTTTGTTTTTTTTTTTTAATTCGAAGAAACTTAAACTTTAGTGACTTATTTTGGACAGAATTGAACATGATGGACTTGATCTTGGATTTATGTACTGACTTTATTGACTTAATTTGTATGAATTGTTGGATTTATTTCTTGAATTGTATATAAATGACTATTTTGTGAGCACAAAATTTCTATTTATGATTGTAAATTTTTTATATAGCAGGTAAACAATATAGAAAAAATTAAAAATTTTAATTTCTCAGGTATTATTTGTGGCGCACTTGTTGCGTCACAAATACTACCATGTATAATTTGGTTATAGTATTTGTAGCACATAAGTCCCGTCACAAATACAACAGTGACTAATTTGCTTAAAGTATTTATGGCGCAAATTGTGCATCGCAAATACAATAACATTAAATTTCTGATAACTATTTGTGGCGCAGTCAACACGCCACAATTAGAAATTATTTGCAATGCAAATTTCACGCGTCGCAAATAATTATACTGTTTGTAGCACAATAAATACCCAATAGTAGATATTCATTTCCGATGTAAACAAATTTTATTTGTGGCATGTTTGGCGGTTCACAAATAATGTAGTATTTGTGGTGCGTTGACTGCGCCACAAATAGTTATTTGAGACACGGGAATAATTGACACACAAGCAACGAGTTGAATGCGTCAAAAAGACCCTTTGTGGCACGAACGAAAGTATTTCACGCCACAAAAGTGTACTTTGTTGTAGTGCCTATGGTAAAAGGACATGGCAATGGTGATGGGATTCAAGGATATGATGAAAAGGGGTGGTGACAAGACTGACCATTGCTGTAAATTCACAGCACTTATATGTGTTTGTCTCATCTTCTTGGCCATGGAATGTATGAAGAAAAATGTGCCATGTTTGAGAACTTGTGGCGGTGTCTTGGTGGGGATGATGATGGATATGTAAGAGTGGTTTGATTGCTCAATAGGCTGGATTTAGCTTATGTAAATCCATATATATATATATATATATATGCAAGTGAGTGTATAGAAGGGCAATTGCCAAGTGGTGGGGGTGGTGTGGCCGGCCATGGTAGTAGTGGTGGTGGTGGCCATGATGGTGCTTTGTTGGTGACAAGACTTGTCAATGGACTCTCTAGTCTTTTCCTATTGTATTCTTACAACTAATGGAATCCTAATTATCTAGTTACTAACATCTAGCTAGGATGAGTTACACTAATAGGATCCTAACTAGTTGTGCTACTAGTTACTAGAGCAATGTTACAACTTAGGCAGAGTCCAATTAATGTTACTAGGTTAAACTATTGCTAAGGGGAAAAAAAATCCTAAATCAATCCTTATCTATATAAGGAATTATGAAATTAATCACTAGGTTCTCTGTTCCGTAGCTTCTTGATATCTCGGTCCAAAATTCCTACGGGTCCTTCGTAGTAAGTGACGTGTCATTCACCTCTATATCCTTGAAGTTGATTTCATGCGTTGAATCGCAAACATACTTCTTCAATATGCTGATGTGAAATACATTATGCACACTTGACATCTTAGGTTGTAGTGCGAGTTTGTACGCAACCTTTCCAACACGCTCCAAAATTTCAAAGGGTCCTATGTACTCAGGTACTAAAAGCTTTCCGTTCTTTAGTTGGAACCTTACCACGCCTCTTACTAGAGATACCTTTAGGTGTACATAGTTTCCAACCTGAAACTCCAAGTCTTTGCGGCGCTTGTCGGCGTAACACTTCTGTCTGCTTTATGCCGTCCGCATCATTTCTTTTACAATTTTGATCATCTCATTGGTCTCCTTAACCATGTCAGGTCCAAGTAGTGGACCATTACTCGGTTTAGTCCAGCACAAGGGCAATCGACATGGCCTTCCGTATACTGCTTAGAATGGGGCCATTCCAATGCTTGAATGGTAACTGTTGTTGTAATACCCTGAATTTCTGGAGAGTATTAATAAATAGGACTTCGTATTTGTACTTACATAATCCTTACCTTTTATTTGGTAATTTTGGTTACCCTCGATTGTCTTTGTTTCGCAATCGATTGCTACTTTTTATATACCAATCGATTGCCATCTTTCCAATCGATTGCTATTCTGCCGACCATAATTTATTACATGGCAATATACCAATCGATTGCCTGCAAATATCTATAACCAATTAAATACTTCTGGTCCCAATCGATTGGCATCCATAGAGACAAGTTTTCTTCTTTTCTTCGTGGGTTGACACATGGCATTCTAAATTTCTATATATACCAACCCATTCTATGCCTTGGGTCTATTTGGTTCATAAATTTCTTGAGAGAGGGAGATTATATATCTGTATATACACAAACATCCATACATCCATATATATACATATATACACACAACCATACACACACTGCCTTGGTAGAAGAGAAAAAGGAAGCAGAAGAAGAAGAAAGAAAAAAGGAGAAGAGACAGAGAAAGAGAGCTGGAGAGAGAGAGAGAGAGAGAGAGAGAGAGAGAGAGAGAAAACCTTGAGGTTTTCAAATCTCACACACCAACCAAGCACACCCTAAGTGAGTCTTTACTCACTTGGTCTCTCTTATATATGTTTTTACAAGTTTATGGGTGTTTAGATGTGATGAACACGTCTTTAGGACATTTATATTTTCTGTTTTACGAATCTGCTGGAGGAGACAAAGTCCCAATCGATTGGACTTTTCCCAATCGATTGACATTAGTTGAGTCCCAATCGATTGGATAGATTCCCAATCAATTGTCATTTTTTGTAACCCAATGGATTGCCAAAGTTAGCGATCGATTAACATTGTTTTGGATCCAATTAATTGACATGTTTTCTCAATCGATTGTTACATATTTTATCACAATCGATTGGACCCTTATCAGAATCAATTGGCATTGGCAGAACATGGATTATTTTTGTGGTTTATTATATATAAGGTTCGAATGTTCGATTCTCAATTCGGACTTTCATTACGCGATTATAGGTGGATCAGGGAAAATGTGACAACACAGATAATTATGATCAATAATAACGGATTAACGTGATGATGTTAGAAGTTATGTGGTTCATGTATGAGTTCGATGTCCGTTTATTTCAATCAAAGTAGTCAAGCCACATGGGAATTGTCATGTATCGGTATTAGTATTGAGCTTAAGTAGGTTTGATAAGTTCTTGGAATGGTACGCGGGCGGACACCTGGTCATGATATGCTTTCACATGCGGTGGATAGTTTATATCCATAACGAGCAGTGAGTAGGACCATGTAGTCTTAAGATAGCCAGATGATCCATGTTATATCCTTAATGAGCAGTGGATGGGTTATATTCTTAACGAGCGGTGGATGGGGGATCACTGGTATATATCGTTGATTTGTGGCAATAGATGTGATATGTTGTTGTTCGAAGCGTTATATCCATGATATGCGGTGAATGGTTTATATCCTTAACGAGTAGGGGATGGACTAACGTGGTGTCCATGATATGTGGTGGATGGTATATATCCTTAACGAGCAATGGACAGAATGATGGCATGTTGATATAAGATGAACGATTGAGTCTGTTCTTTCAGTTAAAGTATGTTGTTTATCATGTCAATTATCGGTCTCAGGATAATACGACGATCAAGGTTGAGAAACGACGTTGGAATAAAGAGAAGATATTACTTAGTAGAACTATATCTTATGACTTTCATAACTTGTTATTACATTATATAATTGGTACCTTGCGAGTTTCTATTCACTCAACTCTCAGTAAGCTGATGACCTTTATTGCCTGGACATTCCTCGTCTAGACTACCCTGTACTTGATAATGCAGGTGATGGAGCTTATGATGATAGCTACTACCCTGAAGGGGGATATGCAGAGGGTAATCCCACCGATGCCGGTTATGCCGAGGAAGATTACTACGCTGACGACTACCCTTACACCAGCTGAAGATTTGAGTATAGATAGTAGTTCATAGTACTACTTTATATTTCTGTTGGACTATTTTAGTTTTACATGTACTTGGGCATATGTTGTCTCCAAACCTATAATGATCCTACGGACCATACTCCGATGTTTGTAATAGATACGACTATTTTTATATAATCAGTTTGTTATTGTTCATGTTTATCTTATGACATTCACCCGTCATTCCCTATGGACCAAAAAAGGAAATTTATTTTTCTCTATTTTTGCTACTCTGGGGCGTAACACTTGTTGTAAGCGAATTCTATCAGAGGTAGGTGGCTTTCCCAAACACCTTCAAAGTCCATTACACATGCTCTGAGCATCTCTTCCATTACTTGGTTAGTCCTTTCCGTTTGACCGTTTGTTTGGGGATGAAAAGCGGAACTTAGTTTTAATGAAGTTCTTAATGCTGCTTGTAGGCTTTCCCAAAATCTATATGTGAAGCGTGGGTAACGGTTTGATGCTATTAAGACTGGTACTCAATGTAGTCTTACTACTTGATGTATATACAATTGACTCATTCTTTCTATTGAATATGTTCTGTTGTAGGCTATAAAATGGGTAGATTTGGTAAGTCGACCAACAATTACCCAAATTGCATCATGGTTTTTCTGTGTCCTTGCCAAACCTACCACAAAATCCATGGTGATATACTCCCACTTCTACCCGGGAATAGGCAAGGGTTGTAATAATCCTGCTGGTTTACGATGATTGGCTTTGACTTGTTGACATGTAACACACTTGGATACGTAGTCAGCGACATCTTTCTTCATTCCTTTCCACCATAAACTTCTTTTGAGATCTTTGTACATTTTTGTCTCCCTAGGGTGTACAGTCAATCTCGATCAGTGTGCCTCCTCGAGATTGTCCTTCCGTAACTTCATATCTTTCGGCACACATAGTCGGTTCCTACATCGGTACCCGCCATCCGAACCAATACTCCAATCTGTGGGCTCTTTGGTGGACATCTTTTCAAACCATTTTCTAAGTCTGTCACATTGCTATTGTGCTTCCAAGATTCTTCTTATAATGATGGGTTACAGTATGAGGCACCCAAAATATTGTCCTTGATCAAATTCTGATGTATGAATACCATATTCTGATAAGATCTCCAATGCTTGCCACTCCCTGATGATAAAAGTAGCAATCAGTCCGTGGAGCTTCTGGCTCAATACATCGGCTACTACATTTGCTTTATTGGGGGTGGTTTTGCAAGGTGAAGTCGTAGTCTTTGAGAAATTCCATTAATCACCTCTGTCATGTTTAGCTCTTCTTCTTGGCCATGGAATTTGTGAAGAAAAATGTGCCATGTGTGAGGACTTATGGAGGTGTCTTGGTGGGGATGATGATGGATATGTAAGAGTGATTTGATTGCTCAATAGGCTGAATTTAGCTTATATAAATCCACACACACACACATATATATATATATATATATATGCAAGTGAGTGTATAGAAGGGCAATTGCCAAGTGGTGGGGGTGGTGTGGCCGGCCTAGTAGTGGTGGTGGTGGCCATGATGGTGCTTTGTTGGTGATAATGGACTCCCTAGTCTTTTCCTATTGTATTTTTACAACTAATGGAATCCTAATTATCTAGTTACTAACATCTAGCTAGGATGAGTCACACTAATAAGATCCTAACTAGTTGTGCTACTAGTTACTAGAGCAATGTTACAACTTAGGCAAAGTCCAATTAATGTTACTAGGTTATACTAGTGCTAAGGGGAAAAAAAAAATCCAAAATCAATCCCTATGTATATAAGGAATTATGAAATTAATCACAAGTGAACATATTCATATACAATGACATAAATACATTCTAAGAATTAACTATATGCAATATTATTCAATTCATAAATACATGATAAAATTGGAAATTCACATTTATTAATGTAAAGAAAATACAGTGGTTACAAACTGTGCAAAAATATCTCATTTGGTGTCTCAATTTGAGTTTTTTCTGGTTCAATGATTTTATTTGTCAAAAATTGTCACGACCCATCCCACTACGCGTGGAAATAGGACACGTGGCACGCCACCAAGGCTCATCCAAACATCAAATTCGTATACGCAGCGGAAAGAACTTTAAAACAACCCTGAGTATTTTAAAACTTTAGGAAACATTACCCTCTGAGTAGCAAAACCATTAGAATCAGAGTTATAAAAAGTTTTGTCCATAGAACTAGTTCTGAAAGAATTCAGTTTTGAAAACAGAGGTCCAGTCGACTGATCGAGGATCCGGTCGACTGGTGATCTCAAACAGAAAGGTTTCAAAATATAACAGCCCATCCAGACGACTGTGTCGGGGACCCAGTCGACTGGTGCCTAAAATTATCAGTCGACTGAAAAAATATCGAGTCGACTGGTACCCTAATCCAGCAGAATTTCATGGCCTGGGGCCCCATCCAGTCGACTGTTTTCTCAACCCAGTCGACTGAATCTCAGGCGAAACAAAGCAGTAACCAATTCAACACAGTGATCCAGTCAACTGGATCAAAAACCAGTCGACTGGTTTCTGTCAGCAAAACACAAAACTGCAGTTTTTCCCAATCAAGGTTCTCCCAAATCCAAACCAACATATATCCCCTCCATTCCATCATACAAAAACATAAATACAAGAGCGTTTACTAGGGATTACAAGTACTAAATCTAAGTTCAGATTATACTACAACATGCTACGAATTCAAGGTTATTATTACAAGTTCGGAGTAGAACAAAAGTATAGACAATTGATTCCCCGGCATTCCACAACGGCCTCACTCCTCACGCTTCTTCTTGTCTTTCTTCTTACCTGCAATGGAGTAAATCTCCACTGCTCAGCTATATGCTGAGTGCACAATTTTAAATGTATGCTTATACGACAGTTCATGGTTTAAGCATCTAAAACACATAGAAATAGTCTCTAGGGGTGAGTGGTACGCATTCATCCGATCGATGCTGTAGGACGCCCACCTCTCCCATACATCTCGTACACTGGTTGGGCCTTCCTCCATACCAGGTACCGTGTCCTGGTTGGGCCCACCTCTAATCCAGACACAACCAAAATTCCAATTCCATCACAATCACAATCAAAATTCCAATCCTCAAGGTTCGAGGAGCTTACCCCGGATGAATTTGCACCAAACTCCCCTTTGACCCAAGTAGACACGTAACATGCTCACATAAACAGTTATACGTGCTTTTCACATAATTGCACGTGCATAATTAACGGGCCTAATTAGTACATGAATTTCGCCCGGATCCAAAGATATCAAAGTTGATGTTCAAAACATGAAAATCCATATATTTCATAGATCTGGAATTCATACCTCGTGCGATTCTCTTCAAACTTTGAAGGATCGTCTAGGGAGCTAATTAATCGTCGGATTTCGAATTTGAGACGATTCCTACAAGTTTTACTGAGTTTTCCCCAAAAGTGTAGAATTAAGATTTTTTACAAAAGTTGGCCAAACACGGCCTAATTAGTATCAAAACGTAGGCCTTACCTCCACGAGTTCAAATATGAAATCTGGAGAAAATCTGACGGATGAACGGTCGTCGATCGGCGTCGCAAAGACCGTTGGCTCCAATCTCCCTTCTCTCTCCTCTCTCTAGATATTTTGAAAGTTTTGGATGAGAATAAATCTCATCCACTACTATATATAGGCAAACTCTTCGGGAATTGCGTTTACCTCCCCACGAGTTCCTCAAACTTCTAATTAGCTCTCGAAACTTTGCACACGTTCATTTTATGCCTTTACGAGTGAAAATTATAAATTTCAAAAGTTTCCGACTAAGTCTCGTTTGGTCTAAATATTACGTCTGAAAACTAAGTTATGTGAAATCTCTACACAACCTACCTTTTATTTAACGTGGCACTCACGTTCTCACCACAGTTTTTAAATTGATATAACAATATCAAATATTACCAGAATTTATACTTCACAGGTATAATTCACTATTCACGAAATACCAGATATATCAAATAACATTTAAATCATATAAATGTCATTTAATCGTGCCAATGCAACTGTGAAATTCCATGTTCTCGTGTCCTCACTGACACCTCACCGTTGACTCTCAGTCAACCTCAACTCTATTTTTCAAATGACATTGAAAACCCTTGAAAGTAAATTTATGCATTAAAAACCAATGATTTTCCGGAACAGGTGTGACAAAAATCTACTAATAGACAATAATATGTTTTATCTACCTTATTGGGTAATTTATTTATTTATTTTTTATATCATGTTATTTTCCGAGATCGATGCATCAATGCATGCGAGTTTTGTTTTGTACTACCCATGCAAAATTTTTTAAACAATTTAATTGCCTTTTCGTTCAAATTTTATGATTTTTTTTTCTTTAGAATTTTGTAGTCAATGTAGACGTTGTTTTATATATCTCATTTTCTTTTTATTCCAAAGAATCAAATTTTTCTAAAAACATACTTATGAAAGCATTTTGAAAGTTTTTATTAATTAAATGGAATTTTGTCCATTAGGTGAGCAATGAAGGTCCCATTTATGAATGAGGTGAAAGCAATTTTCCACAACTAGAAGAGAATAATAATTTTTTGCATTAATAATATGGGTTAATTACACTCACCTCCTTTGTGTTTTGCCTTAATTATACGGATCTCTTTCGTATTTTGAGAAATTACACGGACGTCTCTTAAAATTAGTATTCCATAATACTTTACCCCTTAAAATTAATATTTTTAAGGGAGGTCCATATAATTTTCCAAAATGTGATGGAGATCCGTGTAATTAAGGCAAAACTCAGGAGAGGTGAGTGTAATTAACCCTAATAACGAGAGTAACATTTAGAAGACAAGAAAGTAGATATATTATTTCATAAATTAATCCTATGTCATAAATATGATACTACGTACTTAAACAAGAGTAATGGAAGGATGTGTTTGATAATCCAATTAAGTGGTGAAAATGAACATTTTCAGCACTTATTCTTTTTCAGTACGTTTGATAATGCACCACTTAATTGAAAAAGTAGCGAAAAATCCACTGAAAACTTTAAGAGAAAATTTTCTACTGAAAATAATTACTGAATGTATTCTATTTTAGTTCTTGAAACATTGTTTTCAGTGTTGTAACTACAAATCATTTAAAATTTTTAGTACTTAAATTCAGCACTTAATTTTCAGAACTTAATTTTTCAGTTTTATCAAATGCACCTGAACTGTCGTATATTGGAAATGAGACTCATAGTTAGATACCCAGTCTCAACCAAAAGTGGATTAAGAACTAAATACAATCAAAATAAATTGAATGAATAAGTTATGTTGTAATTTCCAAATTTGTCAATTTTAATCCAAAATTATGTGTTCAGTGTCAAAATCAAGAATGTTTTTTATTTTTTATTTTTATTTATTTTTTATATAATAATATTTGCCTACTCACCATATTCCTCTTCTTCTTTTTATTTTATTTTATTTATTTTTTGCTCAGCCCCTAATACCCACCATATTCATTTCAATATTTATTTTGTTGAGGTAATATCACAATCTTATACTAAGTATTACCATTCAAGCATATGTTGGTCCTCATTTTAATAAAAAGATACATCCATACACCCCTATTTCCCCCATTTGTATACTCTAGAAACTCGTTTGACACAGCTGTAATTCAATGCAAATGATAGTTTTTAGCCAATTGCAAAATTTTACTATTGACTCGTACTTTTATTTATTAGGGGTAATTAGCCGAAAGTGCATGCTGGAAGACATTTTCATTATTTGCTCCACGCGCCAAATCTTCTTAGTGGAAGGTCCATTTGAATTTTTTGGACCAAACTGCCCATTCGCATAAAAAAATCACGCTCATTTATTCTAGCGTGCACTTTCGGCTAATTACCACTGACACCATTGCACCCTCAGAGATTTCACCCCTTTTATTTTTCTCTCTCTCTCTCTGTTACTATCTAGAATCACCACTGACACCATTGTACCCTCCGACCACCATTAATTTGGCTGCCCCTCCACCTCCACCGTCACCAAACACCACCACTGGTAGGCTCTACCTCCATCAAGTACCACCTATGACGTCCACCCCCACAACCACAAACCACGGTCACCTCCATCGACATTCCAGCGGCACATCCGACCATCGTTCGGCCGTCACCACAGTGACCCTGTTTCAGGTATATTTTTTCTTTGACCATACCTTTCTCTCTCTAGATCACTCTACAGAAGTGTGTACATATACATACATATACTTGATGCAAGAGAGAAGCAAGGTCCACCAATTGCTCAAGCTGAAGATGACATTGGTGGGGGACGATGTTGACTTTTTCATTCAAGCAAGGACTTTTCATTCACATGCATGTTGAATTTTTGGTTTGTTTATTTTTGGGGGTGATTAATGAAAATTTTATGGACTTCTCTTAGACCTGAGATAATAGTCAATGAGAGAGAGAGAGAGAGAGAGAGAGAGAGAGAGAGAGAGAGAGAGAGAGAGAGAGAGACAGAGTAGTGATTAGTTAATTGTTTTGATATTTAGTTGGATGTGGTGTTGGACAGCCACTTTGTTTGTGTAATATTGTTTTATATATGCATTCCAAGGGATAAATTATAAACAGAGCATACCTTAGTATCAAGTGTCCTTAAAATTAAAATTTTGTTTGGGGGTGGTTTTTATTGTCACTTGTTAAGGACTTTGTGAAATTTCGCATAACTTTGTTTTCCCCCCACAAATTTCACATAGCAAGTTATTTTCATATGTTGGAGTGAATTTCACATAACATTTTTCCTTCACAAATTTTACCTAGCAAGTTATGTGAAATTTCAAACGCTGGAGTGTATTTCACATAACTTTTTATTTTTCACGAATTTCACATATGTGAAATTTCATATATTAGAATGAATTTCACGTAACCTTTTCTTTTCACAATTTTCACAATTTTAATTTGAATGAAAACTCCTCTAGTCATTTTTTGGACAAAACTACCCCTCTTTATATGTCACGCTGGTGCATTTGTTGTGCAAAATCTTTAATGTTTAGTCACTCACACCAAATTATTTTGTAAACTTCAAAAATTCCTAACTTTCAACCCATAAATTATTTCACACAACTAGTCATGTGAAATTTGTTAAAAGAAAACAGTAATGTGAATTTTCACATAACTAGCTATGTGAAATTTCACACAACTATCTATGTGAAATTTCAAAGTCATGTGAAATTTCACATAACTGTGAAATTCATTGAAAAAGTAGTGTGAAATTTCACGCTGAAAAAGTTATGTGAAATTCACTGAAAAAGTTGTGTGAAATTCCATGCTAAAAAAGTTCACATAAATTTTTTTTTCAAATGAGTAATGCTACAGTTTCCAATTTTTGTATCCAAATTTGGTTTCCAGCACAGGTGGTCTAGTGCTATATGTGTTGAAAACCAATTTGGGATACAAAATTGGAAAGCATAGCATTATGTTATGTGAAATTTCACATAACTAACTAATTTTCAGTTTTTCTTTTTGAGAAAATTTCAAAACACTCTTGATTAATGCCCCATTCAAACAATGATTATGTGATATTTTAAAGTTTCATATAACTAGTTCTGTGAAATTCATAAATTTTGCATAACTTTTCACATAACTTTACAAAAGAAAGTTATGTAAAATTTAAAATTTTCATATACAAAACCCTTTGTCAAATAGGGCCTATAAGAAACGCACCTTGAAACATATTCTGCAAAACTTACAATTTCTCTACACATACCTTAATAGAACTAGGATTTAGTCAATTGGCTTCATAACCACTTCAATACTAGTCTCTAGGTAAGATATATATATATAGAGAGATATAAGAATATATAGTACAAATGTCAAAATGGGCTGATTTAGGGCTTCAACAGTCTCTAGGTATATAGAAAATGGTTGATTTAGGGCATCAAAATACAAGCATATTTTTCACTCCATTGTGACTTGAAAAAGAACTAATTTTGGAGCTTTGAAGAAGTCCTGGCACATGCTTAAACACAACATTGGTGGTAGGGAGATGGCGGTCAGTGGTACGATGACGGCGACCAGTGATGTGATGGCGTTGGCCGACGGTGCGATGGTGACGCTTGGTGATGCGATGGCGGCGGTTGGAGGAGGCTATGGTTGGTCGGCGTTGGATTGCCTCCTCCTCCTCTTCCTCTTCTTTCTCTCTCTCTCTCTCTCTCTCTCCCTTTCTCTCTCTACGTATTGTGTCTGTGTGTTTGTGCTATAAGGGTATTATGGTCTTGGTTTTATGTACTTGGAATGGTCAAATGACTTATGATGGTTAAGTTTTATTCATGATGGAGTTATGAGCAAAATTAAAAACAGGCTGGGCAATATACAAGTAAGATTCCAAATAATGCATTTTTCACCAAAAAACTATATTTATTATTATTATTATTTATTTAATTTTTGATGATTGAATCGCAAAATCTATTTTGCTAAACTATTTCATATTAATTTTTGGATTATCATAATCACTGTTGAGCATTTTGTTGCCAAACACCATCTAAATACGTCTCCAAGATGAATAGGAAGTTCTGTGTTAGCTGTAGAGTCCTTGTGTGTTTGAATGACTGCTTGCTCCTCCAAGCCTCCGACCGAGTAATGTATATATATATACACACACACAGAGACATCTTTTCAAACCTTGCATGAAACTACCACTGAACCCCCGATTACCTAAAGATTTTTCCGGCGACGACGGCGGTGGTGGCGGCGAAGCCACAACAACCGCCACCTTCTTCCATCACCGCCCGCCGCTTTTGTCCATTAGGTGAGCAATGAAGGTCCCATTTTTATGAATGAGGTGAAAGCAATTTTCCACAACTAGAAGAGAATAATAATTTTTTGCATTAATAATATGGGTTAATTACACTCACCTCCTTTGTGTTTTGCCTTAATTATACGGATCTCTTTCGTATTTTGAGAAATTACACGGACGTCTCTTAAAATTAGTATTCCATAATACTTTACCCCTTAAAATTAATATTTTTAAGGGAGGTCCGTGTAATTTTCCAAAATGTAATGGAGATCCGTGTAATTAAGGCAAAACTCAGGAGAGGTGAGTGTAATTAACCCTAATAACGAGAGTAACATTTAGAAGACAAGAAAGTAGATATATTATTTCATAAATTAATCCAATGTCATAAATATGATACTACGTACTTAAACAAGAGTAATGGAAGGGTGTGTTCGATAATCCAATTAAGTGGTGAAAATGAACAATTTCAGCACTTATTCTTTTTCAGTACGTTTGATAATGCACCACTTAATTGAAAAAATAGCGAAAAATTCACTGAAAACTTGAAGAGAAAATTTTCTACTGAAAATTATTACTGAATGTATTCTATTTTAGTTCTTGAAACACTGTTTTCAGTGTTGTAACTACAAATCATTTAAAATTTTCAGTACTTAAATTCAGCACTTAATTTTCAGAACTTAATTTTTAGTTTTATCAAACGCACCTGAACTGTCGTATATTGGAAATGAGACTCATAGTTAGATACCCAGTCTCAACCAAAAGTGGATTAAGAACTAAATACAATCAAAATAAATTGAATGAATAAGTTATGTTGTAATTTCCAAATTTGTCAATTTTAGTCCAAAATTATGTGTTCAGTGTCAAAATCAAGAATGTTTTTTATTTTTTATTTTTATTTATTTTTATATAATAATATTTGCCTACTTACCATATTCCTCCTCTTCTTTTTATTTTATTTTATTAATTTTTTGCTCAGCCCCTAATACCCACCATATTCATTTCAATATTTATTTTGTTGAGGTAATATCACAATCTTATACTAAGTATTACCATTCAAGCATATGTTGGTCCTCATTTTAATAAAAAGATACATCCATACACCCTTATTTCTCCCATTTGTATACTCTAAAAACTCGTTTGACACAGTTTCTTTTCTGTAATTCAATGCAAATGATTGTTTTTAGCCAATTGCAAAATTTTACTATTGACTCGTACTTTTATTTATTAATTTTATTATTATTTATTTAAATTTTTGATGATTAAATCGCAAAAATTTTGCTAAACTATTTCATATTAATTTTTGGATTATCATAATCACTGTTGAGCATTTTGTTGCCAAACACCATCTAAATACGTCTCCACAACTAGAAGAGAATAATAATTTTCCACAATGACGTGAAAGCAATTTTCCACAACTAGAAGAGAATAATAATTTTTTGCATTAATAATATGGGTTAATTACACTCACCTCCTTTGTGTTTTGCCTTAATTATACGGATCTTTTTCGTATTTTGAGAAATTACACGGACCTCTCTTAAAATTAATATTCCATAATACTTTACCCCTTAAAATTAATATTTTTAAGGGAGGTCCGTGTAATTTTCCAAAATGTGATGAAGATCCGTGTAATTAAGGCAAAACTCAGGAGAGGTGAGTGTAATTAACCCTAATAACGAGAGTAACATTTAGAAGACAAGAAAGTAGATATAATATTTCATAAATTAATCCTATATCATAAATATGATACTACGTACTTAAACAAGAGTAGGGATGTAAAAAAAGTTCAACCTGACAGGCAGCTCGATGCCCAACCTGAAAAAATGGGCCTTAAGCCCGGCCCAAGCCCGATGTAGGGCCAGCCCGGCCCTAGGCCCTTACATCCCTGGGTAGGGCCTGGGCCTATCTCTTGAAACCCGAGCCCCGCCCCAAAGCCCGACCCGGTCAAGCCCGACCCGAAGCCCAGCCCGATCAAGCCCATAAGCTTTCCAACAATTCATATAATCAAAATTGAAAGTGACAAAATTTATAGTATTGCTAGCTTGCGAGTAAATTGAGTAATGCTATGCTTTCAAAATTTTGTATCTCAAATGATTCCCAAAAATATGTGACAATGAGCCTACTTTGATTGGACGATGTTGAAGTGACCCTACCATTATTGAAGATGGGCCCATTACCACTTATGTTTGGGAACCATTTAAGAAAAGAAGCATAGTATTACTCGAATAATTTAAGGATATAATACAATTATACATAGGAGTAATGCCAAATTTGGGGCGTAATCATTTTTATTTCTAATTTCTTTTTGGGGCGTAATCATTTTTATTTCTAATTTCTTTTAATAAAAGATAATGATTTGTATTTTATTTATTTAATTAGAATCTAACCCTTTATATATTCCGTTACTTTGTCACTTGTTTACATATTTATAATGTCTTTATATATCTTATAGGAGTAATAAAAAAAAAAAAAAAAAGACAACTTAGGCCTAGCCTTGCACGGCCCGAGGCCTTAAGCCCAGCCCTAGGCCCTAAGCCTGGCCCGAGGCCTTAAGCCCAGCCCTAGGCCCTAAGCTCGGCCCAAGGCCCTAGGCCCTCGGGTAAGGCCTAGAGCATGAACCCTCTAGCCCCGCCCAGCCCGAAAGAGAGAAGGAACTCGTGAGCCAAAGCCCATGCCCGCCCAAGCCCGATCAATGTAGGGCCGGGCCGGGCCCGATGGGCCATTTTTACATCCCTAAACAAGAGGGTGTGTTTGATAACCCAATTAAGTGGTGGAAATGAACATTTTCAGCACTTATTCTTTTTCAGTACGTTTGATAATGCACCACTTAATTGAAAAAGTAGCTAAAAATCCACTAAAAACTTTAAGTGACAATTTTCTACTGAAAATAATTACTGAATGCATTCTATTTTAGTTCTTGAAACACTGTTTTCAGTGTTGTAACTACAAATCACTTAAAATTTTCAGTACTTAAATTCAGCTCTTAATTTTCAGAACTTAATTTTCAGTTTTATCAAACGCACCTGAACTGTCGTATATTGGAAATGAGACTCATAGTTAGATACCCAGTCTCGACCAAAAGTGGATTAAGAACTAAATACAATCATAATAAATTGAATGAATAAGTTATGTTGTAATTACCAAATTTGTCAATTTTAATCCAAAATTATGTGTTAAGTGTCAAAATCAAGAATGTTTTTTATTTTTTATTTTTATTTATTTTTTATATAATAATATTTGCCTACTCACCATATTCCTCTTCTTCTTTTTATTTTATTTTATTTATTTTTTGCTCCCCTAATACCCACCATATTCATTTTAATATTTATTTTGTTGAGGTAATATCACAATCTTATACTAAGTATTACCATTCAAGCATATGTTGGTCCTCATTTTAATAAAAAGATACATCCATACACCCCTATTTCCCCCATTTGTATACTCTATAAACTCGTTTGACACAGTTTCTTCTTCTGTAATTCAATGCAAATGATTGTTTTTAGCCAATTGCAAAATTTTACTATTGACTCGTACTTTTATTTATTATATTATTATTACTCCTATTATTTATTTAATTTTTGATGATTAAATCGCAAAAATTTTGCTAAACTATTTCATATTAATATTTGGATTATCATAATCACTGTTGAGCATTTTGTTGCCAAACACCATCTAAATACGTCTCCATTCTCCAAGATGAATAGGAAGTTCTGTGTTAGCTGTAGAGTCCTTGTGTGTTTGAATGACTGCTTGCTCCTCCAAGCCTCCGACCGAGTAATTATATATATATATATATACACACACACAGACATCTTTTCAAACCTTGCATGAAACTACCACTGAATCCCCGATTACCTAAAGATTTTTCCGGCGATGACGGCGGCGGCGGCGAAGCCACAACAACCGCCACCTTCTTCCACCACCGCCCGCCGCTTTTTTATCGGATCGCTCCTCGCCGTCGCATTCCTAGCCCTAGTTTTCGTCACATATATCTCGTTGAACCCCCTCCTCCAATTCCCTCTACATCACAACTACGATGCTACTTCTTCTATCAAAATCCTTATTTCTCCTTTACTGGTAACAAATTCCTTCCTACCCTCTCTCTCTCTCTCTCTCTCTCTATCTATTTTCCTGAGAAAATTTTGCTGATTTGCTGTCTCAATGTGGAATTTATGATTTTCAGGAATTTTCGGATTTATTTGGGTTAAATTATGCGGATTTGGAGAAAAACTTCAAGGTTTCTATACAATTCCTTCTACTTTCTCTCTATCTCTATTTTCCCGAGAAAATTCTACTGATTTGAAATCACTTATGGAATTTATGATTTTCAGGAATTTTTGGATATATTTAGGTTAAATTATGCAGAGACGGAGAAGAATTTCAAGGTGTGTGTATAGTGTATACAATTCCTTGTCTTTCCGCAGGTTTTGCTTTGTTTGGTTCATGGATTTGTGAGGGAAAAGAAAACGAAACACAAATGGAAAACAATTCCTTTAGTTACTGAGGATAATAGAAAGAAAGGACATAAAAAAGAGTAATATTATGCTTCTAAAATGACGTGACAGTATGGTCATATTAATAAGTTTCAATCAAAAGTCAGAAAAACACTTTTTGGGATAAAATTTTAAAAACATAGCATTACTCAATAAAAAAAAAACAAAGAATGTAAAACGAATGGCTCCTTTGGTAAGGTAGTGGTTATATATATACTGTTTTTGTTTGTTTATTTGTTTTTTTTTTTTTTTTTGTTTTTGTTTTTTTTTTTCCAAAAACGTCTTCAGAATTTGGGTGATTTTTTTTTTCTTTCTAATTACATTTCTCTCCCCACTTTTCATTTTATGTATATTTACAAGTAATGATCCCTTGCAATGCACGGGTAGTTGAAAACCAAAAAATAAAAATAAAAAAAATAATGGCATTCAGTTTAAAATGAGTGGATGTAAGATAAAAAAATAATTAGTAGAAGTACATAGTTTATATTTCATTAAAAAAATTACTCCTAATATGGTGTGCAGTGAGTCCCACCGCAACATGTTCATATTGTTTACTTGAAGGGAATAACAAAACTTTATCATAAATATATTTTAAAAAAGATTAGATATATGCTAGAAGAGGAATTTTTTTTTTGTTTTTTTATTTCCAATAACAGATGTACATCAAATTATTTTCTTACCTATCTTTTATATATGGGATATTAGGTCATAGACCCCTAAAAATCAAGTGTATTAGATAAAAACCCACACAATTTAGCCATTTTTAAAAAAGCCCCTCGCTACTTATTTATTTATTTATTTCTTCATCGAAAAGCCCCCTTGACTGATAAAAACAGATAATATTATCAGTTCGTAAACAGTTAATATTCACAAAAACGATCATAATTTCCTTATTTTTATTTTGTTTGTTTGTTTGTTTGTGGTTTTTTTTTTTTTGTATTTCATGAAGTTCTTTGAGATCTACGCATTGGACTTGAAAATTTTACAAAAAGGGATAAGTAACAGCCCGGTTTTGAGATTTTATCTGTCTAACAGATAATAGACGGATAGTATTATCTGTCAACTTTAAACCATCATAACTTTCTCAAAAAAAAATTTCCCTGTTTTTTTTCAAGATCATGTCTATGGTGCCAATTTTATGAAAGGAATGTGTTTTTTTTTTTAAATTGTATTTTTTTAAAAATATTTGTGCGGAAAAACGGAGTTTTTATTATTTGTTTAATTTTTAGTTTTGTTTTTTCCTCAGTATTTCATGATCAATATTGATCTCATCTTATAGATCTCATTTTACTGATTCCAAAACATCAAATTTTACGAAAAATAGACTGGTAGAACAAAATGTACAGCAATTTGAAGTTGTTTAGGCATAAAAATGATCTAATGAGTTAAAGAAAATAAGCATGAATTTTAGCTTGGAAGGGTTTTATTTGAGGGGCTATGGCCGAAGCTCCCTTTATTTATAATTTTCATTACTCTCTCCAGAGTGTATCAAATTGTTCTTTCTTTTTATTGGGACATTAATATCTATATATATACACGTATAATATACACATATACAAATTTATACAAATATACATGTATATGGTTAAACACTTATATGTACACTCATTATATGATCGTACATGCATATATATATATGTATAACACACATATACGCTCGATACTCAATACATCTTTCATGGTGTAGTTATATATATATTGTAGATTTCGTAAGTTCTATGAAATAATGGGCCAGACTACAATACACCCCCTAAAAAAGGGGTGAATGTAAACCCCCAACAACATTTGTCATAACTAACTGTGAGCCACATTTCTCATAATTGAATCACATTTGTCATAACTGACTCATAACTGAGCCACATTTCTCATAACTGAACCACATTTGTCATAATTGAGACACATTTGTCATAACTAAATTTTTTTTTTTGGGTGATGTGGCTCAACCTGAGCCACACGATGGGGGGTTGACATCCACCCCTTTTTGAGGGGGTGTATGATAGATTTTACCTAAGATAATATATACTCTCTCCGTCCCATTTTATGTGTCCATCTTTGGGATACCAATTTTTTAGGGAACATAATGATTGCTTGAAATTAATGCAATTATTCCAAAATTACGCCTACTTGTTTTTTGTTCCCTCTTACTTTTTGTTGGTATTTTCAAAATCAATAAGGATAAGTTGGAAAGTAGCTAAAAAATTATCATAGTGGACATTAGTTTTGGGACATACAAAAAGAAAGATGGACACTTAAATGTGATGGAGGGAGTATATATATATATATATATATATCACTTCAACAACCGAAAGAAGAGCAAAGACTTATCCTAGTTGGTAAAAAAAAGCTCTCTATGCCAGGTTCATACCAAGGTTCAAATCTCACCCCCCTCCCCTGGCCTGGAATTTATGTTCTTGCACGAGATCACTTCACCAAATGATCCAAAAAAAAAAAAAAAATCAACAATGCTACTAAACAATTTTTCTGTTTTCATTTTATTTATGTATATATAAAAAAAAGAAAAAGAAAAAGAAAAAGAATAGAAACTTGTTTTCGTTTTCAAAAAATTGAAAACAAAAAACAAAAAAACGTTACTATGCGAGCCCTAAGATTTTTGAATATTGTGAGTCAATTTCCTTTTTTTCTTGGCTTACTATTATCAACTTATTATAATTTTTAGTGGTATGTGAGCATGGAGAAAAACACTAGGAAAAATAGTACGATAATAGTTTTCACCTAAGAAGCACTAGTGCGGCAAAATTGGGGATGCACGCAAACTAAGTGCGTGGCGAGTGCGGCCGCGCCTTAGTGCGCGTCGACTCCATTTCAATTCTTCGTCATGTTTGAGTGCGGCGGAGTGCGGCCGGAGAAGAAGATGAAGAATAGATTCCAAGGAAAAAAAAAGGAAGAAAGGGGAAGATAGAGGAAGAAAGGTAGAGAAAAAACTAAAATACTTACCTCAATACAACCATACAGGTGCTTCTTCTTCTTCTTCTTCTTCGACGGTCTCGTCCATGTGTGATTTCGTCTCTCTCTCTCTCTCTCTCTCTCTGTAACGTGAAATGGCCCAAATGGGTTCTAGACTTTTTATCAGATTTGTGCCCTAGACTTTGCCTTATTAAATTTAACTTTCTTTTTAATCTTTCTTTCTTTTATATTTAGACTTTAGCCCCAGTTAATTTCCTATTTTTTTTTTAAAAAAACTCTGTTTGTTTTAGATGTGTATATATATATAATAATGAATAAATGTCTATATTATTAAATTTGAAAATGTAGTGGTAAAATAGTTTATATATGCTACTATACAAAATATATTTTTAATATTTTACATAAGTACCCCTGTTGCACTCGCACTCGTGATTTTGGGAAAATTGCCAAACTCTCCGCACTTGCGTCCCCGCATTCGCACTGATGCTTCCTAGGTTTTCAATTTTAATTCATTCTTTCCTTCTCCTTCACTAAATCTGCAAACAAAGCCTTAGACTATGTTTGCCTTAGGCTTTGTTTGGTTCTTGGATGTATTGAGGGAAAAGAAAGGAAAAATTGAATTTCCTTTGTTTGGTTAATAGGAAAACACAAGGAAGAAAATAGGAAGAAAAGAGACTAAGTTTAGAAATAAATTAAATATTTTGAATGTTGTGAGTCATTTTCCTTCCTTAAAACATATATTACACTTGCATTTTAGAAATCTTTTTTTTTGTTTGTAAAAGTTATCTAAGCATGAAGTAAAACATAAGGGAAAACACGAGGATCTAGTTTTCCTTCCTCTTTTCCTTTCCCTCTCCTCTTTCCTCACGAAATATATGAACCACACAGAGCCGTACTATCCTATGTATTTTCCCGAGAACATTCTCGCTGATTTGTTATTACAATACGGAGTTTAGAACATCGCACCGGCAGAGAATGATTTCGAGGAATTTTCCAATGTATATAATGCCCCGGAGGTATTTAGGCTTAATTATGCGATGATGGAGAAGAATTTCAAGGTGTACGTATACCCAGACGGAGACTCCGATACGTATTACCATATGCCAAGGACGCTCGATGGCAAGTATGCGAGTGAGGGCTATTTCTTTCAGAATATCAGAGAGAGTCAATTCCGAACCGACGATCCAGAACAGGCTGACCTTTTCTTCATTCCGATATCCTGCCATAAGATGAGAGAGAAGGTACTGTATTTAATCTTTGTTTGTCAATCCTATTTGTCTTTTTTTTTTCTCTGAGGTGAATCCTATTTCATGAATGGATAAATTGGCGTGCAATGTTCTTTATTGTGGCTAGATGAATCGTGTCTAGAGCTTGGCGTGTGTTCGAATTGTACCGCCCACTTACCTCATTGACTTACCTGTCACGTGTATTGTGGAGTTGGTGCACGTGCTCGGGTGTGCCTTTTACCCTACTCCGATGGTAACTCAGTCTAAAAAATGACCAAAAAATTCGGGCCGCAGAGGACAGGTGGAGGGGTTTGTCCTTGCCCCCCACCCCCGAAAAAAAAAAAAGATGTTCTTTTTCCAAGGACCAAAGTGTGACATAACTATCCCTACAGCTACATGCCCGGCATGGGCGAAGTTTCGTGTACGTCCAGGGCAGGGGGGGTCACTGCCTCACAAATTTTTTATGTGTTTGATTATGCATATGTAGTTTGTAGAATTTTAGAATTAATTTAGGTATTGGTCCCTCCAAAATATTGACTTTTAGAGAAGAATAAGGCTATGCTTCCCAAATAAATCCCAAATTTGGTTCCCAAATATTTTCAGTTGTATCATTGCATGCAGTGGCATTGCCAAAGCATTTGGTACGACTGTTGTGCCATTCGGTAACCAACGTGGGATTTTGGGAAGCATAGCCTTGCTCTTTTGAAAAGTGGTTCATGCCTGTATATAGTACAACATTCATTATGATAAAACCATAAGCCATAGGATTACAATACGCAGTAAATATTAAAAACACCAAACTTCCTAACTCTCAAACAAGACTAAAACCTTACATAGATAAATTATAAGCTTGTGATACAAAAAATCATACTCAAAAGTATGATAAATAGGTTTTAAAAAAAAAAATGCCTCGAGGGCACTGCCCTGAACCCCATGTGCCCCTATTTGGTAGCCTACTTAGGAACTCAGCTCCCCCAAGTGCAAATTCCTTGGCTCCACCCCGGTAATCAGGCAATTGGTGGGAAGTAGGGTTGACCATTCCCTTAAGGTCCTATTACTTTGAAGCGAGTACATTAATTGAGTGATGAAACAAAGAACACAAATGAATGAAAATTGAACTTGGAAAATGGAATCAGATTATTTGCAAAGTAATCCATGAACACAAATTGAAATTGTAGCTGAAGATGAAGCAAAATTGCACTTGGAATTGGAGTACTATAATCAAATAAGAATCAAAGGTAGTAGAAAATCAAGTTTCGGAAGTAAAGATTGAACAAAAGAATTCAAGTAGGAATTCCAGTAAAAGAAATATGAATTAAAGTGAAGGTCAAGGTACTTGACACGAATTAAAGGTAAATACATGTAACTATGTAAGGCTAGTGCTACAAATAAACTAACAACAAATTACAACCAAGGAGCCATAGTTAAACATACAAGCAACAGTAGATGTATTGTGGAGAGGAGGGGAGGCCTTGTTTGGGTTGATCTTCATCTTTATAGGAGCAGACAATAACTTCTTTGAAACCACTCACTAGTGATGCAACCTTCTTGGGATAACCACCCACTTCCCATTTTGTAGGTAACCTCTTGAGACCACCCATTTACGAAGCGGTTACATGTTCATGCAATAACGATTCACACATGTGACCATAAACTAATGTGGTTAATTGGTCAATATTGGCTGTAAACAGGGCTCTAAAGTGCTGCTTATTTTGCAAAACAGGTCAATATCCATGTATACGTTTTGGATCACAAAAGAATTTAAGAGTAAAACATTCAATTGAGAAGTGATCTTTTGGTGATTGCTGGTCAATATTAGATCCATAAAGCTTAGAGTAGAATCCATTGTTCACCCAAAGTCAAAGATATCAAACTTATATATGTGCTTGGATTTTGATTGGTTGGGTTGGAACACAAAAAAAGGAGTAAAGCATTCAATTGAGAAGTGATTTTTTGGTGATTGCTGGTCAATATTAGATCCATAAAGCTTAGAGTAGAATCCATTGTTCACCCAAAGATATCAAACTCCTATATGTGCTTGGATTTTGATTGGTTGGGGCAAAAGCAAACTCTGATAGTGACAGGGGCGGATCCAAAGAAGGGCAAAGGGAGCTCAAGTTCCCTCCCATCCACCCCCTCTAAGATTTTAGAAAGCCCCCTATTTTATGAATATTTGAGTTTTTGTGTTATTTGTTATAGAGTTCGTAATTCCAAGCCCACCCTACTTTGGAAATTGCATCATGGATTAGCTTATAATATACATATTGTAACACTAAATGCATTCCTATCCAATCCATCCAAAACCATGAGCCACGTCATAGATTCCGGATAAAGAGCAACTGAACTAGCATTCACGCAATTGTAATCCAACTCACCCTAAATGTGTGGTCAAACATATTTTCTTATCACTTCTTAAGGTAATCTTACCCAAATTGATTCAACATCATTTCAAGCTTTACAGAAATTCTAAACGACAGATGTGCATAAGTAGACCAAAAGAATCGCCATGGGTGCGCTACCACTGAACCACACCCCCCCCCCCCCCCCCCCCCCCCCCCCCCCCCCCCCCCCCCCCCGAAGTGCCTCTTCCAGGTTCTGCCCCCACCAAGTCCCGTCGACTTCTATTACGAAGTCTAGAACTTGGAATGTTAATCTCGGTCAAATTGCAGCATTTGGTGGGTCTAAAGCAAAGGACTGCGAACACTTTAAAGTACCAAGTTTTGTTTCTTAAGACTGCAAATTAAGTTACTTTATGCGTAACAAAATTTTCTTTTCATACTAGGTTTTTAGGAACCAGCTTTTAGACATATCATACAACAGAGTTGTTTGGGAAAAAGTTACTTAAAATGCACCTTTATCTAAAGAAAAGATTAAGAGTCTATAGTTCTATGAGACTAAAGAGTCGTGTAGTTCTATGAGACCAGGAGAAGGAGCACTTCATTTTTGAGGATTTAATAGGAGGAATTTTCCAGTTCTATCAGCAGTGTTCTCTTCACCTGCTTGTGGACATGTTCACTTGCTCCAGTCTCTGTGATGGGAGGGCCAAATCTGCAGGTTTTTGTTGCTATTGCAGCTTTATAAATTTGTTACTGTAATATATAACACAGCCATGTTTCCCAGAGCCCCTCTTCCAACCACCCATGTAGTGCTATGTAGTACGGAGACTTCATTTGCATGTTGTGTCGTGTCCATGTCGGGCACGTGGGCATGCCATAAAAAAGAAAAGAAATTATGTTTTTTAAAAAAAAAAAAAATTAAACATTGGACGTGCGACTGACACACAAGGCACAGAGGCTTGTTTGAGAATGTTTTATTTGAGGTATAAGTCTTGATATAATAGGAGGAAACAACAGAGAATGGTAATTATATGATTTATTCGAAAAATATTGTTTTCTAATTTACATGTCCTAGTTGTGTTCGTATCCTACACTTTTAAATTTCGTACTGTCACCATGTACATATCGTGTTGATTCCGCGTCTCGTGTCTGTATCAATGCAATACTATGTTTTGACTAGGAGTGTAAGTTGGAATGGAAATTCCAATTCCAAGCTGAAAATTTCCAATTTTGGCAGCATAAAATGTATTCCAAGTTTTGAAATTTCTAATCCGAAAGTTCTAAAATAAAAATCGGAATGGTTCTAGAATTTTCGAAAAGTCCGAAGTTCCAATTCGAAAATTCTGATATATTCTATAATATTCTGAATTTTTTAAAATAAATCTAAATTATATATTTATTCTCATAAAAAAATTTAGTAATCTATATGTTATGGGATTAAGATGTATAATGTAATTCATATAATATGACATGAAAGATTTTATGTTATTATCAACTAAAATTCTGAATACCCCCAAAATGCTGATTCAGAAACTTTCCAAAAAATCCGAAATTTCCGAAATCTCGGAATCAGGGTGGAATTTGGAAATTCAGGAATTTTTGAGTCAGACTGAGTTTTTTTGTTCCGAAAATTTTGTAATATTTGTTAATTTTAATTTAATTTAATTTTTATTTATTTATTTATTTACGAAAATCCTATTTCGAATCACTCCATCTGAGAATCAGCCCTAGTTTTGACTAATCGAATCTGTTTGCCTCTCCCTTACACTTCACTAGAACGGTTGCTTATATTGGTACTTAAATTTAAGGGTTAATTACAAGATGTGCGATGTAATTACTTATTTGGGTACTTAAATGTAAGGGTTAATTACATTTTACCCCTTTGTGGTTAGGCCCATTTTCACTTTACCCCCTTGTACTTGAAAAGTGGACACTTACCCTCTTGTGGTTTCGCCATTTCGGAATTCGGACTAAAGTGAAACTGTAAAGATTTCCCTCAATAATGATGAAAATTCTAAAATTAGCCAAAAATATTAACACTTAAAACAACTTTGTGAAGTTAATTTTGGAATTAAACCCCTATGTGATGATAATGCTGTCATTTAACCCAGTTAATTTTATTATGGGGCTAATTTGCCTATGTGGGGTTGTCCTCTGTGGGGCCAATTTTAACACTAAATGCCCATGAGTGGCTATTATGAGAGAATTCTTAGTAGTTTGACTCTAGTCCAAAACAACTTTTGAAGTACATGGGGTAAATTGAAATGGGCCTAACTACGGGCGGGGGGGGGGGGGGGGGGAGGGGGAGTTGGGGTTGGTAAACCCTAAATTTAAAGTAGTTAGTTTTGATTGTCAAAGTCTGTTCTCCTGTCTAAAATGTTTATCTTTTCTATTCACATATGTGATGCTTATACTATCTTTGCAGGGAAATTCCTACGAGAACATGACCACAATTGTCCAAAATTATGTGGAGAGTTTGATAGCTAAATATCCTTACTGGAATAGAACATTGGGTGCGGATCATTTTTTTGTCACTTGTCACGATGTTGGTGTGAGGGCAACAGAAGGACTTCCCTTTCTGGTAAAGAATTCAATTCGAGTTGTGTGCAACCCAACTTATGATGCTGGATTTATTCCCCACAAAGATGTTGCTCTTCCTCAAGTATTGCAGCCATTTTATTTTCCAGCTGGAGGGAATGATGTTGAAAACAGGTAACAATTTGGAAAATTTACTTATGCCCTGTTTGGTTGATGAAATTTAGTGAGGGAAAAGAAAATAAAACACCAAAGGAAATACTTTTCACTTGTTTCATAATGAAAATGGTGAGAAAATAGGAACATAAACAAAAAAGGGTATAGGGTAAAAGGTAGATTATGAATTTCAAAATTTGTGAGTCGTTCCCTTCCTCTTTTTTTCCTAAATCCTAATGTCATTTAACATGGACGACAACCCTAGGATATACAAAATGGAAATAGTTTTCCTTTTTGTTTTCCTTTCCCTTTTCTTTTCCTTCCCTAAATCTGCAAACCAAACAGAGCCTTAATGATGCCTGCTCATCTGAGCAATTGAATAGTTAACATGTTGGATTAATTTCTCACCTCTGTTCGATCAACAAACAACAAAGATTAATAGGCAATCTTGTATGTATAAGAATATTATCCTTTTTTTCTTATATGGTGATTGTCCTGAAATTTCTTAACAGAGGTTCCAGATTGTTTGTAATTGGTTTCTTATTACAGCAGTAATTGAAATACTAGAACAGTTACATTACTTCGAAGGAATAACTGAAGAGGAGTCACATATTTATAGGAGGATTAGTTAGAGAATAACTCCTTGTTAGGTGTGAAAAATGAATTCATTTATATGCCAGTGGAGGGGTATGGAACAAAAATAATGAGGTTAAGCAATTTTTTCCCCTGAGGCTTTGTTTGGTTTGTGGGTTCATTGAGGGAAAAGAAAAGGGAAAGGAAACCAAGAAGGAAAGATATTTCCATTGTGTTTTCTCATGTTTTTTTCTATGTTTAAGTAACATGAAATGTTAAAATTTTCAAAATACTATTGTAACCCAAGGAAAAAGGGAGGAAGGTGACTCTCAAAATTCAGAATTTTTAGTTTAGATCCTACTTCCTTCGTTTGGTTACCAAGGAAAATAGGGGGGAGAAGAACAGTTTCCTTTGTGTTTTCCTTTCTTTTCCCTCGCTAAATCTATGAACCAAGCAAAGGCTGAATGCAGTGTTCTAAAAATCCTCCTAGGCCTCCACCTAGGCCACGCCTAGGCCCTAGGCCTTGCAATCACCTGGATTTTCACCTAATCCTTCAAAAAATCCCACAGGGATTTATGCCTGGTCTAGGCACGGCCTAGGTCTTTTAGGCCGGCCCAGGAGGCCGCCTAGGCCTAGGCGGCCTAGGGGTGGAATTGTTATTTTCTTGAAATATTAACAAGGGCAAAACCCTAATAATCCCCTAAGCCACCACACTACAGTCATTCATTCAATTGACGAGAGAGAGAGAGAGAGAGAGAGAGAGAGAGAGAGAGAGAGAGAGAGAGAGAGAGAGAGAGACTAAAGACGACTCACGAGAACTTCATGAAGTCGATTTTGTATCTGATGAGGATACAGAAGAAGAGGGTGAAGAAGAGTATGAGTTCGAGTCTAATGGAGAAAGAGTATTGCAGCAATATGGAGAAGAAGAGTTGAAAGCTTAGTTTGTTGCTGAGCTTCAATTTAAATTACATTGTTGATATTTGATAATATGACAAATTTTTTTTTTTCATATTGGTCTATTAGAATTGTTTCTGTATTATTAGTTTTATTTTAAAATACCAGGCCTCCGCCTAGGCCCCCCCTCGCGGCCCTACCGCCTAGGGATTTTTAGAACACTAGCTGAATGTCTCAATAAGTATGACACAAACACACATACGTATAATGCAGTTGCTACAAACCATGCACCTCTTTTTTTGCAGTGGCAGGAATACCACATAAGATAAGAGTTGCTGACTGTAGCAATGTTTATGGAGCTTAGAGCATCTCCAACTATGTTTTCCATTATAGCTTTCTAGCTATTTTAGGGAACCAAGATGCTTTTTTGGAGCTCCAATGGGATCTCCACATAGTTCTTCATTATGAGGGGAACCCTTCCTGTTAGCCAAGTGTGTGTGTGTGTGTGTGTGTGAGAGAGAGAGAGAGAGAGAGAGAGAGAGAGAGAGAGAGGTACTTAAGTGTTTTTCAAATTTAATAGAACTAACTAGAAGCGTATTTTGCAGGACAATTCTAGGTTTTTGGCGTGGGTATAAGAGCTCAAATACCAGAGTTGAACTGGCACGTCAATGGAAGAATGACACAGAACTTGACATTTGCAACAATACAATTCACATGTCTAATAGAAATCAACCTCCTGTAATGGTAGTTTACAGGACTAAGTTCTGCATATGCCCTCGTGGGTCTGAGGTCAATAGTATCCGCGTAACAATTTCTATCCATTATGGTTGTATTCCAGGTAAGAGATCAATTCTTCTTGATTAGTGAAAGTGT
Source organism: Hydrangea macrophylla (assembly GCA_033977485.1). NCBI lineage: Eukaryota > Viridiplantae > Streptophyta > Magnoliopsida > Cornales > Hydrangeaceae > Hydrangea > Hydrangea macrophylla. Next base: position 74,922,228 of record CM066984.1, on the reverse strand, counting down.
TCGTCTCTCACCTGTGTGGTTCACATCCATGGTGTAACACATACTGGCTGAATTTTAATTCAGAGAGACTGAAGTCTATATAATGTGTCTTTGGTGCACTATATAAGGTTAGTGCACACTGCACTCACTTGTTGCCTTCCCTTGGGCTCTGTTTGGTTTGCGGATTTGGGAAATGAGAATGAGAAGGAAAACTAGTCCCTTGTGTTTTCCTCCATGCTTAAATAACATTAAAAATTAAAGAATTTCAAAGTGTAATAGTAACTTGAGAAAAAAAGGGAGGGAAGTGACTCACAAAGTTCAAAATTTTTAATTTATTCGTCACTGTATTCCTGTTTCTAAACCATTTCCTCATTAACAAAACAAAGAAAGTGTTTTTCTTTCCTATCCCTCACTAAGCAGATGAACCGAACAGAGCATTAGGGTTTTTTTTTTGTGTGTGTAAATAGAATCAGTCTCAGATCAGCATAAATATGAGACAACGTTATAGGTATTTTGTATTACTTGGAGATAAAACTCACACCCAATTGTTTGTTGTTGTCGCCTTTGTCATTTAGTTTTTTTATTCTTCTGTTTTTTTAGGGGGGGTTGGGGGGGGGGGGGGGGGGGGGGGTGGAGGTAAGTATAGTTTCCAAAGAAGAGAACTATAATTCAATTTTATGATGATATTTCCATGGTCTTGCAAAGCTAGAATTTAAAAAAAAAAATAAAAAATGCTGTATCACTTTTCACGTAGTTAATAATATAAGTAATATTAGTATTTGGACGATGATATTGTTGGGGGAATCACGTCTAATCTCCCCACAGGATCTGTAAGAAATCAATGCAAGAACGAAAGAAAATAAAGAACAATCACACAAGAACACCAGATTTCTACGTAGTTCGGCCAATTATGCCTACATTTACATTGTTAAAGAGTTGTATTATGCTTTAGAGTTTCAAAGAGAGTTGCAATCACCATTTACAGCCTTAGGAAAGAGTATTTATAGCATATACAAAGTTTCCTAATGAAATAGCTTCCTAAACCACTAAACCAATTAGGAAATAGAAAATCCGCTGCCAGATCCCGACCCGCTCAGGCGGATCTCCTAGTAGGCGAGAATCCAGAGAGTTCAAGGAAACTCGCTCCTGATCTCGCACCCCTGTCCCCTCACGCGGAGCCCGCCCACTCGAGCGGTAATGCTATGCCCAGACTCATTCCACCTTTTGCGAATAGAAGCTCCATCGAAACTATCCCGAGCTATTGGGATTTGGCTCCACCATTCCTATCAATCTTCCACTTGGTGACTTAATCAAACCATTGTAACCCATTACACGAACCCTTCTCAAAGTCACAATCACATCCTCTGCAACGTGTCTTCAAGTCCTACGCTTGAAGACCAACTGAAGTTCCACACAACTTCAGTTTGCCAATGGTCACCGCTTTTGTCAACATGTCTGCCGGATTCTGACTCCTACTGATCTTCTCAAGAGATAGCACTCCATCATCTAAGAGAGACCATATAAAGTGATATTTCAATTGAATATGCTTTGTCCTCGAATGGAAGACCGGATTCTTCGCTAGATGAGTAGCACTTTGACTGTCACGGCGCAAAACACTATTTCCATGCTCCTTCCCCAATTCCTTCAAGAACCCTTGTAGCCAAATCATCTCCTTGCTTGCCTCTGTCACGGCAACATACTCTGCTTCAGTAGTGGAGAGAGCTACGATCTTCTGTAATTGAGACACCCAACTGATAGCCGTACCACCCAAAGTATAAACATACCCCGTTGTACTCTTTCTATTGTCCATATCACTCGCCAAATCCGCGTCTACATAACTTTGCATTACCATATTTGCTCCTTTGAAAAAAAGAGCCATCTCCGAAGTGCCCCTCAAATACTTGGGAACCTACTTTACACTTCCCAATACTTCTTGCCCAGATTACTCATGTGCCTACTCATAACTCCCACTGCATGTGCAATGTTTGGACGTGTACATACCATGGCATACATAAGACTCCTTGCTCCCAATTGCCGAAGCGTATGGAACTCGTTCTATAGACTTCCGTTTTTCTTTGGTTTTTGGGCATTGCTCCTTTGATAGTCTAAAGTGACTAGCCAAAGGAGATCCCACTGATTTTGCATCTCCCATGTTAAGCCTGCTAAGCACCTTTTTCACGTACTCTTCTTGTGACAGTTTCAACGTACCTGCTTTTCTGTCCCTGCTAATCCTCATCCCTAGAAAGATCTTTCATCGTAAGTGTTCGGATAGCTGACTCGTCAAATTGTTTATATCTTGAATGCTTGATCCTGCTGACAACATATCATCAACATACAATAGCAAAATGATGAAATCACACACAAACCTCTTCACATGACAACAATGATTTGCTTGGCACCTTGTGAAACCACTTGTACTCATAAAACCATCGAACTTCTTGTACCACTACCGAGGTGCTTGCTTCAAATCGTACAAGCTTTTCACAAGCTTGTAAACAATTTCTCTCTACCCGTGCTTCAAACCCTAGCGGTTGTTTCATGTAGATTCCTTCATCTAAATCACCATGGAGAAAAGTCGTCTTCACATCTAGCTGCTCTAGATGTAAGTCTTCCGCCGTCACTATGCTCAAAACCACCCTAATTGTGGTTAGCTTCACAACCGGAGAGAAAATCTCGGTATAATCAATACCTTCTTTTGCTGAAACCCCTTTACCACCAATCTTGCCTTATAGCGCTTGTGCCATCGTGCTCTTCCTTTAACCTATAAACCCATTTGTTGTGAAGTGCCTTCTTCCTCTTTGGTAACTCAGTAAGTTCCCATGCCTCATTTGACAAGAGTGAGTCCATCTCATCTTTCATGGCTAACTCCCACTTGACAGAATCATCCACTTGTAGTGCTTCTTCATAACTTTCCGGTTCACCATTATCTATCAATAACAAATAATGCAAAGATGGAGAATACCTCTGTGTAGGTCTAGAGACTCTGGAAGACCGCCTCACCGTAGAATTCGGTGTGACCAGCTCTTGCCGTGGAACTGTGTTTGCTGGTGTGTTCTCATCCCCGAATTCTTCAATTTCTGAGGGCTCCTCTAGGTTAACATATACAGTATTTTCAACTTAAGCTTCCGTGCTGCTTGACTCTGTACCCATCCTATGCTTGTACATCTCCTCATTGAATACGACATCCTTGCTTCTAATGATTTTTCGATTTTGGTCATCCCAAAACTGATACCCAAACTCATCTGTGCCGTAACCAGTGAAAGTGCACTTCCTCGATTTAGGGTCCAACTTACTCCTAGCTTCAGAGTCAATGTGCATATATTAAATACAACCAAACACACGCAAGTACGAAAGATTCACCTCTTTCCCACTCCAAACCTCCTTCGGTAACCTCCCATCCTAAGGAACTAATGGTACATGATTGATAAGGTGTGCAACTATGCTAACTGTGTTCGACCAAAACATCTTTGGCAACCCAGAATGTATTCTCATACTTGTGGTCCGTTCATTCAAAGTTCTGTTCATGCGTTCGACTACGCCATTTTGTTGCATGGTCCTTGGAATAGTCTTCTCCATCCTAATTCCATTGTTTGAACAAAACTTAATGAACTCACTTTCTTTGTACTCTCCTCCATTGTCAGATCTAAGACATTTTACCTTCAAACCTGTCTCGTTCTCCACCAAGACTTTCCACTTTTTAAAAGTGCAAGAGACTTTCCACTTTTGTACTCATACCTTCTTGGAAGAATCGTCAATAAAAATCACATAATACCTCGAGCCTCCAAGGGATGAAACTGTAGACAGTCCCCATACGTCACTATGAACAAGCTCTAGCTTCTCCGACTTCAAACTTCTTCGAGTCTTTGATAAACTCACATTCCTCTGTTTCCCGAAGACACAATCTTCACGAAAGTCAATCTCCACTAATTTTAGGCCTTGTAGCTTTCCCTTTGACTGTAGAAATTTCATCCCCTTTTCGCACATGTGAGTCTGCACTGCCATAGATTGGACTCGTTGCTTAACACAACAACCAATATGGCATCTCTACACCCTGCGGTCACATATAGACTATGTAGCACAGACACTTCATTTGGCGTGCCGTTTGCGTTTTCGACACTCCATGGACCCGGTTGGGACACGCGGGAACATGCACAGGACACGGCTATGGAAGTGTCAGGATTAATTTAAATTAAATCATATTGTCGGACACTTCTGGGACATGGCAAGACATGTCAGGACACTCGTGGGACACTCCTGGCCTTGTGGTCCTTTTTTTTTTTTTTTTGGTTTTTGAGGAATTATGATCTTTTTAAAATAAGTGTTTCTTGGGGGACAGTTTTGGCCTAGTGGTCGTATTTTATTATTAACTATTTATTATTTTTTTTTTTGAGTTTGAGGAATGGTGATCTTTTTAAAATAAGTGTTTCTTGAGGGGGTACAAAAAAAAAATTGAGAAAATAAAATGATATATAACTTGATAAGTACGTATATCATAATATCATATAAGCCCAAGCCTCTTGGACTCTTTCTTTTTAAATCTTGTCTCGTCTATACTATTTCTTTATTAGTTATTACATGAGTCAAAAAGGGTTTTGAGTTTAGGGTTTTTTTTTTGGATGGAAATGTAATATAATGTTGATGTTTAATCCTCCCTTCAAATTTTTTATTTTTATTTTTTTACTTAAAATTAAATAATATTCAAAAAAATATTTTTTTTATTCAAAGTATCCTAGTCGTCTCCGCACCACTCAACAATTCGCCCGTCAATTTGGTTTGGAAGAGGGGATTCCTTTCCCGCCCATTTCCCTTAATCAAAATTCTATTTACCGCCCAGCTTTCACAACGAAGACTGAGGTTGAAGAGGCTGATGAAAAGGCCCAGGTTTAAGAATTCCTTCTTTTTGCTTTTCATCCAATCTCTTTCCGCCCTACCCGCAATGAGTTTTATGCCACCTGGTGGTCTGGCCACTTTGTGGTGTCGTATCCTATATTTTTGGAATTTGCCGTTTCGCCGTCTCCGTGTCGTATCTTGTCCGTATCACCTGTCCGTATCCGTGTTACATAGCATATAGAGTGCCCTCCCTTTTACCACGAGCCAACACCATGGGTCCCTTGGTAACCTTCCAATCATAATTGAAAAACGTCATAGTGCATCCCACACTAGCAAGTTAGCTCATACAAATCAAATTTCTCTTCAAGCATGGCACATGCCTAACATCATTTAATTTCCACGTCGCTCCATTTGGTAGCTTCACAGTCACCACACCCTTACCAATAATATTACAAGGTTTATCATCTCCAAAATAAACCCTTTCGAAGTCACCCCGAACATAGTCCTCCATGACTTCCATGTACGATGTGGCGTGAAAAGAGGCTCCCGAATCTACAGCCCAAGATTCCGACTGAGTATCAATAGGCAAAATAAGAGCATTTTCAACGTCACTAGTTACTGCATTAACGGAGTCCTACTCCTTATTCTTCCCTTCCCCTTAGCACCCATCTTCGTGCGACAGTCTCTACTAAAATCACCCTTCTTTCCACAATCCCGACATTTTGCATCGGCCCAGATGATTCACTCGATTCTCTCCTACGAATTTCTTCACTGAGAGCCAACTTAACCAAGTCACGGACATCACCATACTTACATAATGTGTTGCTCCTGGAAGCACTACTAATAGCCGTGACAGTTCCACTCCAACTATCAGGCAAAGATAATAATAAAAGTAGAGCCCTGATATCATCATCGAATTCAATACTAGCCGAACTCAACAGTGTGGTTACAATATTGAAATCATTAAGGTGATCTGCTACAAATGCACCTTCTCCCATACGTAAGGTAAAAAGATGTGGCTTCAAATGTACCTTATTGGAAACATTAATCGGATCACACCTAGGGATTGTCGGTCTAACAACGGCCAGTCAGCATCTTTCATCCCTTCTAGCTTCTGTCCTGAAAGAGGAGTATAGAGTTTCTTCTGATAAAGATAATCCTCCATCTGCATCTTCCAAAATCCGAAGTCTGTACCATCGAATTTGTCGATCTTCACTTTTCCTTCTTCTGCTATCGCTCTCACCCGAACCAAAAGTTCTGATACCAGTTGTTGGGGGAATCATATCTAATCTCCCCACAGGATTTGTAAGAAATCAATGCAAGAATGATAGAAAATAAAGAACAATCACACAAGAACACCAGATTTTTACGTGGTTCGGCCAATTATGCCTACGTTCACACCGTTGCAGAGTTGTATTATGTTTTAGGGTTTCAAAGGGAGTTACAATCACTGTTTACAGCCTTAGGAAAGAGTATTTATAGCCTATACAAAGTTTCCTAACGAAATATCTTCCTAAACCAATTAGGAAATAGTAAACCCGCTGTCAAATCTCGATCCCGCTCGATCGGCGCCCGCTCGAGCGGATCTCCTAGCTGGCAAAATTCCAGAGAGTTCAAGGACAACTCGCTCCTGATCTCGGACCCATGTCCCCTGGCACGGTGCCTTCCCGAGCGGTAATGCTATGCCTAGACTCCTTCCACCTTTTGCGAATAGAAGCTCCATCGAAATTATCCCAACACGATTCCTATCAGATATGCAAACAAATACACATATATGCACGCGCGCGCGCGCACACACAAACACATACATACATATGCTTGGGTAAAAATAGTGCTAAAGGTTAGGTCTGTCATCAAACAACCCTTCCCAATGCCCTTTGTAAGCAGGACGATCATTGGTATGTTCATTTAAGTTTTTTCAAAATTTTCTCATGACTATCGTGTGATAGTATTGCCTGACTAGTTTTGGATGCTTTTCTTGCAGTAATACTTTCTGATTACTATGACCTGCCATTCAATGATATTCTTGATTGGAAAAAATTCTCGGTCATACTCAAGGAGAATGATGTTTATCAGCTTAAACAGATTCTCAAGGACATACCTGAGGCAGAATTTGTTGCTTTGCACAACAATCTTGTGAAGGTAAATATATATATATATATATAGACAGTCAGCCTCTAAAGAAGGCGCCCTCTCTTTATTAAAGAGAGGGCCTCTGTTTTGACCGTCAGATCGTGTATTCATTAATACCAGTTTTGTCATTTCACAGTTTTTAAACACAATCTGACGGCTAAAACAGAGGCCCTCTCTAGAGAATTTTCGTATATATATTTACGACAACTCGGATTATTATTATTATTATTTTTGTTTTTGGATTTATTACTAATTTTCATCTTTGTATTGATAATAAGGTTAGATTTTTTCTTGTTTCAAAAACTATTGTTTATCTAACTGGAGTTTATGTTCTTACACTCAAAACAACGAATCCATAGAAAATGATGGGTTGATTACAAATCCTTTCTATTTGTTTCTCTTGATCCAAAACTAATTTTCCTAATGCTTTGAGAAAAAATACACTAGGGAAAACATTAATGAAATAGTTCTCTCATTTTTCCTTTTTGGTGCCTTTTTCCTTCCTGAAATCTGCAAACCAAACGAAGCCTAGAGATGGAGGCAAGGGCAAGGATATGCCATCACTGACATTTTTTCTTATGACATTTTGTTCAGGTCCAAAAGCACTTCCGGTGGAATTCACCTCCCATCAGATTTGATGCTTTCCATATGACCATGTATGAGCTTTGGTTGCGCCGCCATGTTATCAGATACTGACTCAAAATGTATATTATCTTAGGGCCCGTTTGGTTTTAATTTTCAGTATTTTGAATGCAAACATTGAAAACATGTTTGGTAATCATTCATGTTTCTCTTTTCTGAAAATGAAAACCAGAACAATGTTTGGTAATCGTCTCCATTTTTATTTTCCTTTTTCTTTTTCTACGCTGAAAGTGGGCCAAAAATCGTACGTTTCTATAAAAAGAAAACAAAAAACATAACATCACCATGTGGGCTCTTGGTTTTCCTCTCTTATACTCATCTTGGCTGGCTAGCTTTTTGGAAAATTTTAAATTACACACAGTTCTCTTGTTTCCTAAGTCTAGCCATTTATACAGTACAAAAATTTTAATTTAAGAATTTTCTTCCGTTGGTTTTTTTGGATTATGTGTGGTTTTGTTCTTTGTTTTTCATTTTTCCACATCTCACAACTTTCATGTATTAATTCAATAATCATATGTTAGCTAAAGAGAGTCACTTTATCAACATTACCAATTGGTTATAGCCCAAGTTTAGCAGATAGGGACCCAAGTTTTAGCTTTTAAGTGACTGTTTGGGGTTACTTTTCTAAGTTAGCTTTCGTTTAAACTTTAAGCAGAAACTACTGAAAACCATTTGATGACTCCTTATGCTGAAATTTGAGGAGAAAATAATTTTTTTCCCTTTCCAAAAGCATGTCAGAAAGTTCTCTTTCATAAAAGTTGTGTGTTATACTTAAATTTAAGTAGAGCATCCATTAAAAAAACATAAAGTTAACTAGAGTAAGGGAAAACAGTTGTGAATGCAAGTATTAACTTTTGAGTATTCGTTATGGTTCACAAATTTTGAATTTTTTTAAATTTTCTTTTGCAAAATCATTGTCAGTTGTACCACATACCACCTATTACTATCACAAGAGGTGTTACAATTGTTAAGCACCAAATTTGGAATTTAAATTTAAAAGCATAGTATTGCTTCTAACCTATGCATCTACTTGACTAGAAAAGCTTTAGCAGAGAGAGAGAGACCCCAAGAGGCCTCATTTCTGAGACTACTCTACAACCAGAAAGATTCTAATCAAAACTTTATTACTAGCCGACGTCTACTCGATTATTTTTATGTTTGTATTGTTATTTTGATAGCTATTACTACACTCATGCATGTTTTGTGAATAATTTTGAACTTTCAGTTAGTAAGAGCAACTACAGTGGTGTTATATTGGTAGGTGGTGTTATATTGGTAGGGCAACTTAGGGGGTTAGTGTACGAAGTGTTGCATGTTGCAACGGTATTCCTTAAACAGGAACTTAGCTACCTTAAATGTGGCTTTTGAAGTCATAGAAGATGTAGCCCACTAGCCTCCTATGTTGGTTGTACTCCACAAACTATTTAGCAAATATAAAATAAGGTAAATCTATTGTAAGAAGATTCTCATATGAGAAAGCAGGTTTTAACCGTTGGATAAGAATCTAGCCATAAGATTCTCAAGCATTTGGAGATGCATTTATTGCGAGATTCTCATCCGATGGTTAAAACCCGCCTTCTCATATGAGAAACTGCTCACTATAGACTTCCCCTATAAAATATCCAAAATAATTATAAATAATGATTGTTGGGATATTACGTTAAAACCTATGATGGAATGGTTCATCTTCCAAGACAGTCCTTAAAAGACCTTATTCTCTCCTCTATAAAAGACTCAAGAACCTCCCATTGAAAAAATCTATCAATTACAGTAAGCTAGTTCTTGAGTATATTGAGAGACAGAGAGAAGAAGGAGAAGCCATTAGTAAGGTTCAAGGGGTTCCAATTCCAGTCACTATCAATCTCAATGGTTAACAATAATAGTATGTATTATATTTTTGTTCATATATGATCTCTTAACATGTGTTGTATTTAAGATCTTAGCATATAAAATTATTTCTGCATGATAGTTTTATCAATTATAGTCTTACATGGTATCAGAGCCATAGTTTTGAATTAATGCATCTTAGGCTAAAATTCAGATTTACATTGTACATTCGCATATTCTGAACATATGGATGAATACATCTCTGCCGGCCGGCCGTGGTTATGTAAGAACCCCCTTGTTGGATCCTTATTGATACAGTCAAATTACAGAGCAGAGAGTAGAAGATTGAAGAAGAAGATGAACTAGAGAGAGAAACAGAGGAGAGAGAAACAGATTTAGAATTTATTTATCATTTCACATTACAAAATTACAGAGCATTGCAGCTCATATAAGCCTCAAAACAGACTACTCCGCCCCCCAATTATAGAAAGGCACGTGTTCATTTAGTTATATCAATTGTTGTGTAAACCACACCCTCTAAACGACTTCGCAACCCTTGCACTATAATCTCTGGGTTATTACAGGTTACTGTTCACAAGAGAATTGTTTTTCCTTATCATGTTTATCAAGCGCAAGTATTGCTAGGGCTGCACATGGGTCGATTTGGGTCGGGTCTCATCTCGGTGGAATCAAAACCGACCCGATTATGGATGATCCCAATGTTCTGGGATCCAGACCCAACCTGGCAAAAATTGGACCCGACCCGAACAGACCAAGTAAGTTCGATTCGGTATGGTTCGGTCTGGTTCACAAACATTTCTTTTTCTTTCAAAAATCACATTGAGAGAGAGAGAGAGAGACTCGACTTTGTGACTGTAGTCTCTATCTAGTTGAGAAACAAATCTCATTGAGACTATGTTTCTTCACAAAACAAAGCACACACAGTGAGAATTTTAAGAGAGAGAGAGAGAGAGAGAGAGAGAGAGAGAGAGAGAGAGGAAAAGGTGAGAACATGAAGAACAATAACACATCTTTAGAGATTCAGTAGCATTAATTATAAAATATTCACACACACACACACACGCACATATTGTTTGCTGTAATTTGCGCGGGCGTGCCAGAACCAGTAGTGGTTCGAAGTGTGTGTGTACGTGCAAACTAATTTCCTATCCGCTTGTGTGAGTGATACACAAGGCTTTGATGAATCTGACTTCTAAACAAGGTGACTGTGTATAGTGAGTAGGAAAGTACCCTCACTGTAAATTCTCTAGCAGTACTGAAGCGCACAAGCTAAAAAGTATCAAGTTTAACAGGTAAACAAATCACAAACGGTTTAATAAAACAGATTTTTATTAAATGTTTGGAAAAAAACTAAACAGATCTCAAGAACAAACCAGAAAGAACACAAACAGAAAATAACAAAAGGACAGACCTATTTGCTATGAAGGCTAAAAAACATAAAGACTGGGTACTTTGAATGCTTCGAATGTGCTGTATGAATGCTGTTTTGAGAATGACGCGGAGTCCTTTGCTTGGATGCCCTGCCTCTTATTTATAGCGGCCTTATACAATTTCTATTTGGACAATAATTCCTTGGCTTGCGCCCCAAATTGCTTAATTGATTGGCTGATTAAAGACCTTCCTTATCCATGACTCAATTGAATCAATCCCTTCAATTTAGGGATCAGACGCCTCAATCCAGCTGGCAACGAACAGATCCTCTCCTAAACGGACTCTTGTTTCCAGAATTCCCCAAAGATGACGACATCCTGCCAGCTGTAGACAACACCGCCTTCACCTCGGTCAATCGGCCTCATTATTGATTCTCCTGAATGAATCGGCCTCTATAGGTTTCCATGCCCGATTACCTTTCTTTAACCGCCCATGGCCAATTGGACTGTTACTTCCATCTTTCATTACGTATTGTCCGATTAGGCTTTCCGTCTTATATCATCGGGCTGTCAACGCACTAGGTTATGTTTCCCCAGAGCCCGATGATCCTTACCCATATTTAATCTTTCAAACCGGGCTCTACTCATCTATCATCGGTCTCACGGCTATACCCGAGTCCGATGAGTCACTGATTGCTTAGCCCGGCCTCTCCTTCATTCTCTTCCACTTAAATCGGGCTCAAAAACCATTGACGGTTTTTGGGTGCAAACAATTGCCCCCCAAAAGGTCATATCAAACATCCCTCCTTGATTGATGTGACATTTTGAATTTTAAACTGGCCATGCGTCAAGCATGCAGCAACTGTCAGATTATGGAGAATCCCACCATTCGCTCCCCATTTAATGCATCATGATTACAACGTCGTGTTATTTAAACAATCAAACTTTTGAACTCCTTACCACATTCGCATTCTTACTCTCTCCCCATAATTCAAACAAAACAGAGCTTCTCTCTCTAAACCTCCATTTTTTTGGCGACTTTTCTCCTCTCCACAGACATGGTTCCTAAAACCGCTCTGGCAACCTCCAAAGGAAAGAAAACCTTCATAGATGCACCTCCGCCGCAAAACCGCTACAGAGAGGTTAGGACCCTAGAAAAAGCTCATGCCGCTGACATTTCCACCGATTACCTCACCCCCTACAGCTCCTCTGATGGCTCTCCCGTCGCACCAGGCTTGGGAGCGGCGTTTCTTGGCCACCCTTCGGCTGCTTTTCTACCATTCTTCCCTCCGGTAGAAAATGAAGCATTCCTTCAAGTCCCTGCTCACTGGGGCAAAGTCCAAAGTGCTAACCAGCCTATTCGGGGATGGCCGACCCCTGCCGCAGATTGGGACAAGTGGGTGACCAGGGTTTCGGCCTCTAAGTCCGGTGTCTGGAAGCAAACGGGCATTTATGATGCCATAATGCTCAGTCGGTCTCGAATAGAGATAGATCGACCTCTTCTTCTGTCTGCTTTGTTATTCTGGTCTTCTTCTTGCAATGGTTTCCTTTTCCGTTGCGGACCAATGGCTCCCACCGTCAAAGACATAAGCTATCTACTCGGCCTTCGCCCCCATGGACAAGAGATCATCCCCGGGCTTGACATTGGGATGGCCAGCTTTGCCTACCCCCCACAAGAAATTATCAGGGATGGGGCCGTTTCACATTGGCCGATTACAGCCTTTGGAGGCTTTCTAACTGCCTGCATCGGGGCAGACGAGACTGAGGTGTCCGACGCAGAACACACTGCCTTCCTCATCTATTGGCTCAACAAATTTCTCTTCTGCTCGGCCAGCCAAGCCATTACCAAAGAATACACAACCTTGGCCTTGGCTCTTGCATCGGGGAAGCCGTTAGCCATGGCTACGCTTGTTTGGGCGCACTTGGTCCGTGGCATCACAAATTTTGTCCATTCGGGCTTCGGGGCTGGTAGGAGCCCGATATGGGTGCTTCAGTTGTGGCTACATTCTTATTTTCCCAAGTTCCAACCCCCCATCCGCCAATTGGCCCACGTTCCCATTTCTGCCGTCCAATTCATGGACGTAATTCCTTCTTCCCACTCCTTCGAGGAGTGTTTTACTTTCTTTTATCAAGGTTGTTCCCCTCGGGATGTCAACCTCTTTACCCCATTCTTTTCACTTCAATTCTCTTCTTTCCTTCAACTTTCCAATAATCCTTCCAACTGGGGTTCGGGCACCCAGTCCACTTATAATGAAATCTTCTCTAGCTACTTAGTAGCTAGAGACATTATTTTTAGTCCGAGCATTCCGTCGGCCAATAATAAATGTGGGGCTGAATATTACTTCGCTCCTTTATTCGCCCGTCAATTCGGGCTTACACAACTCGTGCCCGTTTCCCCTGGCATTACTGTCAATGTTGACTGGGTGGAACGCGGCCTCATTGTTAATGACGGTCAAGTGAAGAAAATAAAAGAAAGATCGGACCGGCTCAAAGCGGCGTTCAGCTTTACACCCTTCTCCGCCCGGCCCATGGTGTCAGAGGAATTCACCCAGTGGTGGGGTGAACGGGCACGCAACATATTTCCAGGCACTGCTGCCGAGGCCCTTGTGCCTTTTACTGCATCATCGGCCACTGAGGCCGATGCTCCTGTCCCGACGGCAGCTCCAGTCAGGCGCAAACAAAAGCCAAGAGACCGGCCAGAAAGCCAGCTCCGGGCAAAGGTCCTTCTCAGAAAAAACAAAAAATAACCCCGGCCTCTACTCAGGTTAGATTTTAACAGCTTCAAACAGCTTAGCCCGATTTTGCCTGTTTGTAGTTCTAATCTTCTGTTTTGCAGCTCGTTGACGAAGACTCAGGAGAGGATCCACTCCCTACTTCAACTCAGACTCTTCCTCCAACTCTCCCTGCATCACCAACGTCTGCAGCGGCCTATCTGGAACGGGTAGCCATATGGGTGATGCCTCTCCACATCGTGCCTCCTCTAACGCCTTCCAGTGAAGATGAAGACCTTGCACATATCAGCCAAGCCCCTGAGCAAGTTGTCCTCTCTTCCAGCACTGAGGGCGCGACCGATGCTGGAACTACCACAGAGGCAGTTGGGGAAGAAGTGGACCAAACCGTCCCTGCTAAAGTCGGAGCTTTCTCCGGGCAAGGGGAACCTCCTGTAATTACTGGGTCTTCCATTCCCTCAACAATGGAGTCGGTAATGGCCGAGGACAATCCTCCTGAAGTGTCTGCCATTGAGGCCGGTGCTGACAATTCGGGCGTAGCCCCAGAGACCGAGGTCTTACAAGTGACGGCGGCCTCAATGAGTCCAGGAGAAGAGACCGGTGACGTTTCTTCCTCCTCAGGGTTGGCTCAATCTCCTTCTCAACCAACTTCTTCGCAACCCAGTGAGGCCGATGTTCGCGAAGCGATTTCGACCTCACTTGGTCCTCACACCCAGGTATTGCAGTGTTACTTTACTTTAACTTGTACAATTTTTAAAGACTATGTCTGACTGCATTCTCTTGAACAGGCCGATCCCACAGGTCTAGTGCCAATCATTCCCTTCAATGACTTCTTCTCGGGCCTGGACCTGGGAGCTTTTGACCTTGGACCCCTGGAGCCCGAAGCGGTCTCACCTTCCCTCATCCAACAAGCCAAGGACCTACTCTTCGGGCTTACTGATCAGGAACTATCCAACCTTCCTGCTGCTGCTGATCTTGACACAGCCTTGACCACTCTCATGGCCGATCCTTCTCTTTCAGACGGGCAGCTATCATTACTCCTTGAGATAAAAGAGAGACTCCCCAGCGCCCGTCTTGTAGACCGATCGGCCCTGAAAATTCAGGCTGATGCAGAACTTCATTTAAGCTCTCGGCAGAAAGCGTTGAAATTCTTGGAAGGGGCCAAAGCCAAGTTTGAAGCGGGGAAGGCTTCTCGGGCTCAGGTTCTAGCAAGGGACTCTTGGCTGCAGAACCGTATTGCGGCACTAAAGGCTCAGCTTGCCCATTGTGAGACCGAGGTCGTCACCAACAAAACCGCCCTTGGAAAAATTGATGAAGCATTATCTTCACTTGGCGGCGATGCCCAAAAGTGCAGCGAACAGCTGCAAGCCAGTGTTCCGATATCCCGGGCATGGGCACAAAAGCTAGAAAAAGCCAAACGGGATCGGTCTGGAGCCATCAAAACTTGGGAGGATTTGAAGGCTAAACTTAGAAATTTTGGGTCGGCCTAGAGGCCGACTCCTATTTTGTACTTTGTAAAGAATCTCTTCTTTTTCCATCATTTTTGTAAGTAAGCTGTGCTTAGCCTATCAATACAAAAATAATATTTTATCTAAATCATTCGGGCTCAGGCTCATAATTTATCAACTGATCATATTCCAACCCAGGGTTAGGTTTATAATCCAGATCAATGGTCTCCCATAACGTAGGGTAATAAGACTATAAATACTGACCATTGATTAATCGGACATGAACAGTTTCATCTAAATCACGAAGCCTGTAAGCACCTCCTCTTTTGACTTGGTGGATGATGAACGGGCCTTCCCAATTGACCGACCACTTACCGTAACGATTATCCTTATCTCCAATAGGTAACACGACCTTCCATACCAAATCATCCGTGCAAAAAGATTTCTCCTTCACCCTCTTATTGTAAGCTCGGGCGGCCCGTTGCTTTTGCACTTTTAATGAATCCAAGGCCGTTAACCTCATTTCATCAAGCCCTTCCAATTCAGCTATCATAGCCTCTGTATACTCAGCGGGCTCAAGCTGATTCTGCAAAGCCCTTCTAGCCGATCGGACTGTCACTTCCATAGGTAACATAGCGTCATGTCCATAAGTCAGCATGAACGATGTAACCCCAGTACTTGACCTTTTAGATGCCCGATAGGCCCATAGCGCTACGGACAAAAGCTTGTCCCACTCCCTTGGATTTTCCACAATCATCTTCTCTATGATCCCCTTGAGGATCTTGTTAGTGGACTCGGCCTGTCCGTTAGCCTGTGCATAATAGGGCGTAGAATTAAGAATTTTGATCCCCCTACTTTCAGCAAAGGCTGACGTTTTCATCTCAGTGAACACAGATCCTTGGTCGGCCGTAATTGTTTCTGGAAGGCCGAACCTATAAATAATGTGTTCTTCGATGAATTTTATGACGGTGGCCTGAGTCACCGTTCTACAAGGTATGGCCTCGACCCACTTGGTAAAGTAATCCGTAGCCACTATGATGAAACAATGCTGGCCCGATGATGGCGGTAGGACTTTGCCAATTAAATCCATCGCCCACCCTCTAAACGGCCATGGTTTGATTACGGGTTGCAGCTCCTTGGCTGGCACATGCTGGATCGGACCGTGCTTCTGGCAAGCTCGACATCCCTTAGCGTAACTGATGCAATCCTTTAACATGCCGGGCCAATAATAATTATATCTCCTCAGCAACCACTTCATCTTGGTGCCGGCCTGATGCGCACCACAAATCCCTTCGTGTACCTCGGCCATCACCTGCATGGCCTGTTTCTTCCCCAGACACCTCAAGATTACATCATCACCGATTGGTTTCTTGAATAACTCTCCATCGAGCACAACGAATCGGATAGCAAACAATCTGACTCTTCGGTCTACCCTGACATTTGGGTGATTCAGGTATTCACTGATGGGGATTCTCCAATCGTCATCCTCCATCAAGACCGAATTAGTAGTAGCGTACCAACCTCTTTTTGCAATAGACGGGAGTGATCGGACATGAACAGTGATGAGTTGGTCTTCTGCGCTCTTCTGAGAATGTGAGGCTAATCCTGTTTTTGCCAACTTATCGGCCTCAGTATTCGTGGTTCTTGGAATGTAGCTTACGCTAATGTCATCAAATGCCTCCATGAGTTGAGTGGCAACTGCGTGGAACGGGCATAGCTCCCAACTCCTTATCTGAAACTCCCCGGCTATCTGTCCGATCACCAACCCTGAGTCTCCCTTTATGTGTACGGACGATGCCCCCATTTCAAGGAGTATCTCCAGTCCGATGATAAGTGCTTCATACTCGGCCTGATTATTAGTACATTTGAAATTGAGCCGAAAAGACATTTTTGTCTTTTTATACTTGGGTGATACAATCACTACTCCTGCCCCAGCACCCTCTGCATTTTTGGAATCTTCAAAGATCAACGTCCATGGGACTAAGGACGTGCTCAGGACTTTGGGTGTTGAAGGCAGTTCCCTCAAATCAGTAGGATCTGGGTGATCAGCCAAGAAATTGGCTATGGCCTGGCCTTTCACCGATTGCTGCGATCGGTATTGGATAGCAAATTCCATTAAGGCCAAGGTCCATTTCCCAATTCGGCCTCTCATAATCGGTCTTGACAACATATATTTTATCACATCAGTTTGACATATTATGTAAGTTGAAACAGGAAGCATATATGTTCTTAACTTTTGTGAAGAAAAATACAATGCCAAGCATAACTTCTCAATTAGCGCATAGCGCTGCTCGATTGGAGTCAAAATTCTACTTAAATAATAAACGGCCTGCTCGTTGCCATGCTCATTATCTTGAGCTAGCATACTTCCTATAGAGCAGTCAGAGGCCGATATATACAATTTTAGGTACCTACCCTTCTTGGGTTGCATTAATACTGGAAGAGTAGACAAATACTATTTGATTCCTTCAAAGGCTTGTTGATGGCTGTCTTCCCACTTGAAGTCTTCATCGGTCTTGATCTTCAATAGTGGGGTCCATACTTGGGTCTTTCCTGCACAATTTGATATAAACCTTCTTAAGAAATTGATCTGCCCGAGCAATCTCTGAAGCTCTTTCTTATTAGCAAGTGGCTTTGCTGCCTGGATAGCCCGAGCCTTATTCTTGTCAATCTCTATCCCCCTTTGATGTACTAAGAAACCAAAGAAGTTCCCTGCTGTAACGCCGAATGCACATTTGAGAGGGTTCATCTTTAGTCTGTGAGCCCGCATCCTTTCAAATGCTTTTTCTAAATCCCTTAGATGATCGGCATTATCCCCTAACTTCACCACCACATCATCTATGTAAACTTCCATGAACTGTCCGATCATGTCATGGAAGATTGAATTCATTGCCCGTTGATAAGTGGCTCCAGCGTTCTTCAGCCCGAAAGGCGTGACAACCCACTCAAAGGTTCCAATTGCCCCTGGGCACCGAAAAGCAGTCTTCAGGACATCCTCTTCAGCGATATAAATCTGGTTATACCCCGAGTGTCCATCCATGAATGACAAAATTTTATGTTTAGCGGCCGAATCGATTAACTGATCGGCCATGGGCATGGGATACTCATCTTTTGGGGTAGCTAAGTTTAAGTTCCTAAAGTCAATGCAGACCCTCAGCTTCCCATTCTTCTTTACCACTGGGACAACATTCTAGACCCATTCAACATATCGGGCTGTCCGAATGAATCCAGCGTCCAGTAATCTCTCAATTTCTTCTTTCACCTTCAGTGTTACTTCTGGTGACATACGCCGAGGCAGCTGCTTGAACGGTCTGAACCCCGATTTAATTGGCAATCGGTGTTCATCCAGTTCTCTTGATAAACCTGGCATTTCATCATATTCCCAGGCAAAACAATCCTTGTACTTGTGAAGGAGTGCAATCAATTCGGCCTGACACTGAGAATCCAGCATCTGACTTACATAGGTAGGTTTGTGCTCCCCTTCCTTGCCTAGGTTGACTTCCATGAGAGGGTCTTGGACATCGGCCTTTAAATCATCAAGTTTCAACGTGGCCGTTTCCAGCTCGTCAATCTGAATCTCTTCTTCCCTCGGCGATTCTTCTTCGTAGATACAATCAGCCAGATTGATCATTCCGTCACAAGGACCGATTTCCAATCTTCTGTCGGCCAGAAATGCACACCATCTGGCCATGCTGGCCCTCAAGGCCTGCAGCTTCCATTCTTCAATTATCGGAGTCCCCATGGACATCTTCTTGTTCAACGATCTCAATCGGCCTTGATCCTTCTGTCCGACTGAGATTATGGAAATATGCTTTAATGTCTGACGAACTTCCTTTAACGAAGGTCGCTGAATTTGGTCTTCCCATTTTGTTGCACCCCAGCAACTTAACTGGCCCAATGTCATCTTCGTACAAGACTGCATCGGTCATCTGCACCCGGGCTACAAAGGGCTTGGTGTCTGCCCCAACCACTTCCACCTCATCACCTCTCCAGAAAATCAACAACTGATGGAGCGTGGAGGGAATACAATAATTTGGGTGTATCTAATCCCGGCCTAGTAAAGCATTATAGGCCGCTGAGGTTTCCACTATGAAAAAAGCAGTCATGACCGTTTTTACTGCCAACGGTCAGTTCAAGGGGTAAGATACCCTTGGTCCTTGAAGGTGCCCCCGTGAAGCTTTGGACATTCATCTTGGTCGGAATTAGCTCCAACTCGGACTTCTGCAGGATCCTCAACATTATTTGAGGCATGATGTTAATGGTAGACCCCCCATCAACAAGGATCCTATTTATTGGGACGCCTTCAATATGTCCTTTCACATACAAAGGCTTCAGATGTTGGGACATCTGGTGTGTTGGCTTTTCAAACACCACTTTAACTGGTCCAGTCTTCACTCCATTCTCAGTCTGCTGCCCTTTCGGCCTTAAGATGGTGATTTTAGGCCGATCGGTCTGCGAATCGGTGGTGTCTACATTTTTGCTCGGAGCTTCCACCACTTTAGGCTTAACGGTCTCTCCCCCGTTCCAAAAGATTTCTTCCATCACGGCCGAGTCCTTAACTAGGCCTTCTACTACATCCCCCTCCATGGCCGATGGCTGGTTTGGCTTGGCCATGAAGGACATGGGTAGCGTAAACACCATGTTGGATGACAAGCCTAATGGGATAGTCCCAAATTGTATTGGCAAAAAACTTGAGTCTGACAGATCTCCATCGGACTCAATCATCTTGTCCGAGGTAACTCTACCTTCTTCCTGCGATCTTTCCTGCCGGACTCTTTCCCTTGGGTGCTCAGTGGCCACGCGCATCGCCCTCATGGAGAATCCTTGGTTATCGGACACCTTGAGCTCTGTGGGAGCAGGAGGGTTTCCAGCCCGATTCTTTAAGAACTGACGCTCTCGCTTGGCCTGTCTCATTCTCTGATACCTCCTTTTCTGGGACTTGCTGTATTGTGGCCGTGCTGGAAATTTAGAGTGTTCAGCTCTGTGCCACTTTTGATCTTCTACCCGAGGTGGTAACACCATTCTCGGGCCCCTGCCAGAGGTTGATGCTTGTATCTGAGGCCTTGGGATTATCTGGGAATTTCTTGCCCCCAGCCGGCCAGATTCGTTTTGGCCGGTTCGCTGCACCAATGGATGTTTTGCCCACCACTCGGGCTTGTCCTTACTTTGCCACGGTATTGACAATCTCTCGTATACAGACTTTCTCGGGCTTGATTCCTGATGTTCATAGCTTCTCGGCCTCTTACTCGGGCTCGAAACTTCCTTCTTGACGTCAGCCTTACACCTCGGGCAAAGGCCTTGTTCGATGATCTCTAGCTGTCGACGTAGATCAGCTATCAAATTGTCTGTGCTAGATCTTTCCATTTCTTCCTCGGACTTGTGGTTTTGCTTTTTTCGCTCCAGATAGCTCCTCTGGAGGTCATGTATCGTCACCTTCGGCCCCTCAGTGGCCGAATTGCGATTTGTTTTCCCTCCCGTTGATTTGGCACAAGCTCTCCGTCGGACAAGTCTATCTTGGGTCTCGGCCTTGAAAGCTTGGTTAGGTCGGGCATAACCATGTTAGTACCAGTAATTTGTGGAAAAGGATTTGAATCAATCCCCATAGCTTTGTACGAGAATTTGAAGACTCCCTTCTCCACGTTTTCCTGTATAAAATTGCGAAAAACAACACAATTGTTAGTAGAGTGTTTCCAAGAATTGTGCCATTTACAGTATTCTTTATTTTTCATGTCATCGGCCTTAGGGATCCGATGACCTTCACTTAGCTTGATCACTTTATCGGCCAACAAGGCATCGAATATTTGATCCGCCATAGTTATATCAAAAGTGTAGTTTTTTCCCGCCTCGAACGCCATTTTCTTTGCAGCGGCGTTATTATTTACAGGCTTATTCAAGGCGTTACAAACGACTGACCGTTTGCAGATCAGCTCGGCCATATCACTTTCTACTTCAAGGTCGCATTCTGCCAAGTGGACCTCGTAATTGGGGTCTTTATAATATGTTCCCTTGGAGGAGTTCTTCTTCTCCTGCTCATCCAAAAGAATACGCTCGTAGCGACCGGCCCGTGTGGCAAGCTCGAATAAGTCACGGAAGTCAGTTCCCTCAAACCTCTTGCGAAGTTCAAAGGACATGCCCCCCATGGCCATCTTTACATACTCCTCCTCGGGCAAAACTATCTTACACCGATATTTTGCCTTTCGGAAATGGGCTATGTAGGTTTCCACGGTCTCCCCTACCAGTTGCATCATCCTGGACAAATCTGCCAGCGATGTCTCGGGCTCAGTCCTATAGAACTGGCCGTGAAATAGTTCTTCCATCCGTTGCCAAGTTAACACCGAATTGGCTGGGAGGTTAACATACCACAAAAACGCCATGCCCGTTAGCGAGTTTGGGAATAATCTTAGCTTTAATGGGTCACTGTGACCCACATGGCCGCATTGAACAATAAAATGGCCAATGTGCCCAACTGAGGACTGTTCACTCTCTCCTGAGAACAGAGTGAAATTTGGTACTTTGTACCCCTGAGGAAATATGACTTGGTCAATTTTAGGAGGGTACGGCCGTCTGTACGTCGGCCTCTATAGTCTTCTCATAAACGGGCCATACTCCTCGTGTATGGCCGCTACCAGTTCCTCCCTATTGATGGGTTGAGCTACGGGCTGACATTCCTTATCGGGGGTACCAATGGTGGCGGTCTGTGCTGTTGGTTATGGGCCTGATGAGTCCAAAACCCACCGTTGTTCATTTGCCCCCCATGGCCGTGGCCTAGGGGCTGTATGTGGCCGACTGAACTTTCAGTATGGCCTGCGGACCGGCCAAAACCTAGCGTCGCCAATCCGTTGGGATCGGTGACTGCCACACCGCTAGCCATACCGGTCTGTGACTCAGATTGATTACCAGAGCCAGCAGCATCCCTAAGGTTTGGACAGACATAGGGCGTGTCCTTCGGCTTATCGGACTCAAGCTAGGTGCCTGAATCCGATCCGTTGATTTGTTCTTTGCTACTTCCGGCCTTATAGGTCTCAACCAGCCTTCCTATTGCTTCCGTCAGGCGGTCCAACTTTATATGGGTGGTCCTGGTTTCTAGGACCAATTTGGCCTGACTCTTATGAACATCGGCCGTTTGGTTCATGACCGATTTAAGATTACCCATTGAGCCTATGAGCGCGTTGTACTCCTGCCACATGGGCTCAACGTTGGCTCTCATGGCTTCTGAAATCGCCTCAAGAGTGACGCTGCCATCTTGGGGAGAATGGCCGGTACTCTCCTCCACAGGTGGGTCCATGGTGGAATCGTCCTGGCCGTACTTCGTCGTCTTATATTTCTTCGGAGGCATGATTTGACACTATTGGTCCCACCGGGCGTGCCAAAAATGTTTGCTGTAATTTGCGCGGGCGTGCCAGAACCAGCAATGGTTCGAAGTGTGTGTGTACGTGCAAACTAATTTCCTATCCGCTTGTATGAGTGATACACAAGGATTTGATGAATCTGACTTCTAAACAAGGTGACTGTGTATAGTGAGTAGGAAAGTACCCTCACTGTAAATTCTCTAGCAGTACTGAAGCGCACAAGCTAAAAAGTATCAAGTTTAACAGGTAAACAAATCACAAACGGTTTAATAAAACAGATTTTTATTAAATGTTTGGAAAAAACTAAACAGATCTCAAGAACAAACCAGAAAGAACACAAACAGAAAATAACAAAAGGACAGACCTATTTGCTATGAAGGCTAAAAAACATAAAGACTGGGTACTTTGAATGCTTCGAATGTGCTGTATGAATGCTGTTTTGAGAATGACGCGGAGTCCTTTGCTTGGATGCCCTGCCTCTTATTTATAGCGGCCTTATACAATTTCTATTTGGACAATAATTCCTTGGCTTGCGCCCCAAATTGCTTAATTGATTGGCTGATTGAAGACCTTCCTTATCCATGACTCAATTGAATCAATCCCTTCAATTTAGGGATCAGACGCCTCAATCCAGCTGGCAACGAACAGATCCTCTCCTAAACGGACTCTTGTTTCTAGAATTCCCCAAAGATGACGACATACTGCCAGCTGTAGACAACACCGCCTTCACCTCGGTCAATCGGCCTCATTACTGATTCTCCTGAATGAATCGGGATCTATTGGTTTCCATGCCCGATTACCTTTCTTTAACCGCCCATGGCCAATTGGACTGTTACTTCCATCTTTCATTACGTATTATCCGATTAGGCTTTCCGTCTTATATCATCGGGCTGTCAACGCACTAGGTTATGTTTCCCCAGAGCCCGATGATCCTTACCCATATTCAATCTTTCAAACCGGGCTCTACTCATCTATCATTGGTCTCACGGCTACACCCGAGTCCGATGAGTCACTGATTGCTTAGCCCGGCCTCTCCTTCATTCTCTTCCACTTAAATCGGGCTCAAAAACCATTGACGGTTTTTGGGTGCAAACACACACATATATATATATAATCTCACATACACACAACATCGGAGAACTTGTAAACGAATTTTTTTGAAAATCACAATTTTAAATGCCCATTTACCCAAAGTTGAAAGATGAACAGAGAATCAAAAAATTGAGCAGAAAATAATAGAATCACCTTGAATACGCATCAAATAGTCGAAGATTAAAAACTTTTAAATTATTTCAAACCAAACCCTAAATACAGAGAAACCTAACTGAGATTTTGGGTTTTTAATTAACAATTACTCCACTAGGCAGAAAGTGTTCGAGATTATTCAAAAGTATGGGAAGCACTGAAGAACCTGAAGGAGACCAACCTCTACGATTGTTTCTATTCAATTTATCTTCGATTGAACGATGGTTTGAAAATCAATTTCTCTTCGATTGCTCTTCGTTGCACTCTGCTCGATTGCTCTTCGATGAAAATCCAAATGAATAATTGAAGAGAGAGAGAGAGAGAGAGAGAGAGAGAGAGAGAGAGAGAGTGTTTGTTGATTCCTTTTCGATAGTCGATCCCACTTCGGCTCTTCGATTGTGTATGGCATGGAGAGAGAGAGAGAGAGAGGGCCAGGCATTTTTTTTTAAATTTCTATATACACAGTTACACACAATACAGTATATACATGCATGGAAATCCTAGTCTCGGGTCTCGGGTTTGGTTTGAATTACCCGAATTTGAGACCCGAACCAACCCAGTATTTCACTTTTCAAACAGCCCCGAACCGACGCTCCACACATCCGAACCAACCTGGACCATTCGGTTCAATTCGGGTTCCGAGTGTTTTTGTGCACCCTAAGTATTACACTGCACATGATTTTGTCCATTATCTACCAAAGATTCTAGTTCATTCCTTTAGTATTTAAAAATACTTTTGAATATTTTATTGTGTTTATACTTTATAGTGATGGCATTGACTCTTGAGCAATGATCATGGGTATGCATTAGAATCTAATCAAAGCTTTGTTCATTTAGACTTCATGTACATCTATATACATATTATTCATATTCGTTATAACATGTACCTTATGTTTATCCATGTCATAATTGAGATTGGGTATTGGATTCTTTTTGAAATTGAAATCCTAATTTAGATTATAAAGAATATTGGGTTAGCCACTAGAAATGGTATTAGATACCTAATATTCAAATTCAATCAACTCATTTGTTCGGGGTATTATGCAAAATTGAATGGATTAATATTGGATATATGAGAAATTAGAGTTATTGCTAAACGTAGACATTGATCAGAAAATTCAATTATATAAAAGTAAATTAGAATTTATCATTATTATTTTCATTAAATTAGAGATTAAATTAGTAAATGGTGACTTTAGTAATTAAATAAATAATTCTAATAAAAGGGATAGAGAATATTATTGGTTAGTTTTATATTCATAGGGTTTATTAATTTGGTAGTCACCAAAGTGTCCTACTTTCGTGAGCCTTATGAACATAAAACTATATTAAAGATTAGTCAAATAAGGGTGACATAAAAGACAATAATATTCTCAATGACAGTCATAGTTGGAAGACTGGGACTAGCCCAAAGGAGAATTACTTTCAACTAACTAACTACCTATGAACTGGATAGAGTACAGTAATTTGTGTTACTTAGTATGGCAGAATTGGATACCCAAAGGTAACATGACTAACTATTAGGTAGCATAAGAGTAATGCTAGGTATACCTAAACGTGATACCTAAACTATCCACCTTGTACCAAGCATTACTCTTACATTAAACCTATATAGGTGATAATATTTTGCACCTATAGAGTGGACACTAGATATGCTAAGGTTTTGCCCAAAAGAGAAACCGTAGTGATGTCAATAGTTCATGTCACACCCCCGGAACTGCACGTACGATTCTAGAATACATGGCAGGCCACCAAGGCATGTCCCCATGTCATTAGAGTTCCATAAGACACATTAGTAAAGGATTTGACTCACGAACTCAACACATTTTGAATATTTTTAAAGAGATTTTGCAAACACACATCCAAACACACCCTAATAAAGTTTTTTTTTTTATTCTTTTTTTTCAAAAGTAACACTTTTATTGTTCAAAGGGGTCCTAAAGGTACCCTTATGTTTAATTAGAAGAAAACAAAACACCCGAATTGGTATAACTAAAAGTGATGCAGGGGGTTGACCCTTGGGCAGAATCCTTCTCTGACTGCAGAATTTTGCCTAGAGTCACACAACCACTTCGAATTTAACCAACTTTAAAACATTCAAAATATTGAGTTTACTTCCAAAACATGTAAAAACATTAATAAATCAACCTCTTGGACTCCAAGAGTTCATATCAACCATGTAAATAACTATGAGCAAGAATAAACCAAAATCTAATTTATGTCAAACTCTTTGAGTATAACCTTCGAGTTTGTTGCACCAACCAACCTAACAAGATTATAAAAGGTGCGACGCTCCCAATTTAACTAACAAGATATAAACCTTATATTACAATCATAAAGCCTATTAACAAACTATTACATAAACTCATTGCCCAAATTTACATAAACCACCTACTAAACAAACATTGTCTTAAAATAATGATACCAACTTAACTTGTCCTGAGTTAAAAGTCCAAGCAATTAACATAACCCAACCAAGTACCAAACTATTCCATCCATATAACAAGTTTGAACATAAACATAAAGTTAACTGTATTAGCTACAATATCCACGAGTCCCACGTAACCTTGCCGACCTCCATTTTCATTTCTTCGAGCCTTCTTCTATAACACCTATAATGGTTATTCAATAACCACCACACTATATCAGCTATGTGCTGGTAAATGCCAATAATTATAAACATGAATAACAAATATGCTCAATCTCCTCTTACTACACATCACTATGGTCTCCGAAAACACAAGTATCGGCCACCCTTTTACACTAGTTCCCGACTACTCCATTAGTCTGTGCGACTAGCCGAGACCCACACCTCTTTCTGTCAGGCGTGCGATCTCATGTCCAAAGTTGGCACCTTGTAGTGACCCAGAAAATATTAAAATTTTTAATTTCTTTTTCGTCAGAGAAAATACCAGTTTTGGAAATTTTGCAGTATGAAATTACCTGTGTGTATGTGGGATTGTGTGAGCTCACCACATGGGAGTATCTCCCTTATTAAACTTGGAGACCACACAATTTTCAGATTGTGCACTGTGTGTGCGTGTGTATACAATTTGTGTATGTGAATCTTGTGCTTCACATATGCTTGGAGACAAAGTAATTTAATTGTTATATATAACACACCTAAGACTCTCGATCTCTCATAACAGTCTCTGCCTCTCTCATTTTCTCAACTATCTCTCTCTCTCTCTCAGGTACACACCTACACACATATTGTTTATTCAACACACACATAGATATATGGTTTGATACACTATTCATATTCAAGGAGGTTGTAATACAAGCTTTGGATAAATTCAATTGGGTAAGTTTCCAATTTGGGTAGTATTAATTTCAGTTCTTTATATCTCTGTGGATATAGATATCCATGAATTTCATGTATATATATGTATTTCATATATATATCGTTAAGGGTCTAAAAATAGCGAGATGAAAAACAGTCACATAAATTTGATTTCTTTATACCAAATGAAAGGTCTCGATCCCACGAGGCTCCCTTTTGAATTTCAAAAGATAATTCGCAACGGTTGCGACGAACGGTCGATTTAAAGTTTTGTCGTCGTTCGGTTTTTCAATAAAACCAAGAGCTGTGTTTTGATTCATGAAAAATCAATTTCATATTTGAAATCTACACAGAAAAAGGAAGAGATTCATATGTTGAAGTCCTGTTTGGATTAAGTTTTCAAAATGGGTAAAAACCAACCTTTGATTTCAAATCAGGGGAAAAAGAAAGAAGAAGACGACACTGTGACATCTCGCGCGCGCGACCCGCGGGAGCGAGAGGTCGCGCGAGCAGCCCCTGCGCGCGACCAGGCATTTTTTTTGAAAACTGTTTTAAATTGAAACTGTGTCCTTTCTGTGACAATTCGCCCGCGCGAGCGAGGGTTCGCACGAGCGGCCCGCGTGCGCGACCTCAGGTAGTTTAGTAAAAACTTCTATTTTGTTGTACTTAAATCTGTTTTGGGCTAAGGGACCTTATACCCTAATATTTAAGAGTTATAACTTACTTTAATAGTAGTTGTACTTATGCTTAGAGGTGTTGTACCTCACTGAAATACGCACATTATTGTATATTGAGATTTGTAACAGATTGAGCAGTTCCGGTTTCTATTTTGATTAATTATTCAATCTATCCTCGGTGAACGGTAGTTCCGTATAACCCTCAATAAAGTTGTATAACATATTAATAGTGTATTTACATATTTACTTGAGCTGCTATGCCTTAAGTGGTTAATTGAGTTGTTATACTTTATGTGTTTACCTGGGTGATTTTAGCATGTCTATTGTGTTGCTTTAAATGATAGCACGCCTTGATAATTTTTCTTATGAATATGTCTGGTTTCTTAGAGCTCGCATAGGTCATAACATTTCATAAGCATGAGCATGAACAAGAAAAACACGAAAATGATTTTGGGATGAAAGACCTTAGAGGCTTTCAATTTTTTAAAAAAGGGAAGACCTTAGAGGCTTCCAGGTTTTGAAAAGGGAAGACCTTAGAGGTTTCCGTGCATAAAACCCTCTAGGAGGGATTTTGTTTTGAAAGTTAGAAATCCCGGATTTGTGGGTAGGCGTGTGAGATGGGTACCACAAGGAACTCGAATATTGCGGGATGTGCTGCAAGAAACCCCTGTAATGTTGAAGGCTAGGCCACCGTGTAATTCGTAGGGACCAAAGTCCCGCACGTTTGAGGCTAGGCCTACGTGGACGGGAAGCCCATGGTCCGGGTAATGATATTGACGATTGAGGGTAAGTGTTTGAAAAGGCATGTAAATGGTTTTCATGCATTAACATTGGCATTCATTGCACTCACGCATGTTATATAACAGATGTTATTTTGCGGTTATATGACTATACGAGCCTTTTGGCTTATGGACTATTAAACCTTTCTTTCAGGTGATATAGATAAGGGTAAGGCCCAGAGACTTGACAATGCTTCCGCTATAGTTTGAAGACCCGTATGTGGGGATTATCATTTAATTAATGTAATATAATTTGGTTTCAAAGAACCTATTATGTTTAAATTGGACAAATGTTAGTCCACCCGCTTTTAAATAAAGAGATAGCTTAACTCTGATTTTCCGCTGCTTATATTGAACGTTTTGTTTCAAGAAAGAATATTTCAAATGAAAACCAGATTTCTGATTTATAAATGTTTTCCAAATGATAAATGTTTATTACAGGTAACCCTCGGAGTCTTGGACTCGGGGAGTTACCGATTGGTGTCAAAGCCTACTATTATTACTGTTATTGTTGTACTTCCGCTATTAGCTGACACCCCGTCACCGAAAATCGTGGCGGGGCGGGGCGTCACACACCTAATCTTTGATGGCAAGTACAAGTTTCCCTTTAACCCACATTAACAACTCAACATGCTCACATAGTCATTTCACCATGCAATTTTACAAGCCATACATGAGTTATACAAATTTACTCTAAACATGTGAATTTAAGCTAACTATTCTTACTTAGCATCACAAAGATAGTCTCAAACATTCGATTATCCAATTTCTATAATTATTGCCACTCACTTCTTGGGTTTCACTCCTATACGCAGAATTTAGAGCCTAGTAAGGTCTAAGTATAAATCCTATACAAAATATACAAATTATGAGCTAAGTCCCTAAATTGGGTTGTGAAAAAACTGTCTCAAAAGTCAATAAGATTGGTACTAACATGTTAGACCCACCTCTAGGAGTCCGAATATGTAGTCTGTTTCGATGTTGAACATCAAACGACACATCGTTCGTTGTCGTAAGCGTCGCTGGAATTTCGTCGTAATTCTCCGTATAACTCTCTCTGTAAATTCTCTAAGGAAGAAGAAGAATGAGTTGCTATGAGTCATGAGACACTTGTCTCATAACATGCAACTGCCAAAAATTGATCTCGTCAATATCAAGATATAAAAAGTATTCTTTACTTTTCCAAAGATTTGCAGTGTGGAAGTAAAGGTCGAACCCACAGAGATTGATTTACTACAACGACTTAATTTTAAAACCTAAATTTAGTTAATTAAGAAAACGGATTTGATTTTTATTTTGAATTAAACTAAGAACATAAAAATAGATCTAAACTATGAAAGCAATTTAAATAGTTGTTTTTAAATAATGTTTAAGGGAACCTAGGATTGCAAATCCACCACTAGCTTCATAATAGGAATATTTATGAATTACTTTAGCTTATTACATTAGATGATAATGGGGAATTGTAGCTACAAGCTCAATTCCTCCGACAAGAAGATAATCATGGTTCAAGCACCAACATAATCCATCTTCGGTTAGCACGAATTATCCCACACTAAACTAGGGTTGTGGTATAATCCGTCTAATCTAGGCATGGACTATTCGGATACTTGATAGCACAAATCAATAAAGCACCATCACATGTAAACAATCTAAACAAGCACAGCAAGAATAGATCGTTGAGCACATCACAGTCAAAATAGATCTAAGACAAGAATAAACTTTGAAAGCAATGATTTAATCAATAGAAGTACGATTTATTTATAAAAATCCTCGGAACATGTGACTATCATCCATACATAATAAAACTAAAATAAAAACATAAAATACTCCCTATTACTCGACTAGGGCTTCATTGAAACCCTAGATCTATGATCTAGCCGTCCATGGAAGTAGTAGATAGCAAGAGGTTGATGGAGGAGGCCATGGGAATCCTTGGTCTTCTTCTTCTTCTCCTTGCTTTTCTCTCTTCAATGGCTGGAAGTATGTGTGTATAATAATTGCTACTAATGTCCAACCCTTTAATTGTAATAAAATAGGGTATATATAGATTTACAACAAGCTTTGGAAGCCTTCCTAACCCGCAACGAACTGAAACTGATGTAATTTACAGTCTAGACGTCGTTCAGCAGTTTCGTTTGCACAGGAGTCTTCAGTATACTGAAATACGCAACTTTGATTTTTCCACATATCGTGCGAGCGGGTCGCGCGAGCGCGACATTTTGGTCTTCGCGCGCGCGGATCGCGCGAGCGATTCTGGGGACCTCGCGCGAGCGGATTGCGCGAGCGATTTCTGGTTTTCGCGGGCGCGGGTCGCGCGCACGACTTGTCTTTTTCAGCTTCTTTACTTCTGCTTTTTCACCCTGTTTAGCCTGGTTTAGTTGATTTCTTCCAAAACCTGTCAGAAAATAGAAAACGAAGTAAAAATATACAAAAACAGGATAAAAAGGTACTAACAAATGCTCGTTAAGGCATATAATTAGGATTAGTTCTCTCCCGATCACACCCCCAAACCTACATTTAGCTAGTCCTCGAGCAAAACTAAAACAAAAACTACTAATAAAAAATCTATTCCATTTTCGTATGGATCACGATTGCATTTAGCGCATGCAACAAGCCTTTTAAACCTCTAGGTGTCCCTAGTCGGACGAGTGAAGTCTCGTGAGGGTTCTCATCAACAAGTCTCCCACAACCATATTTATTAACTTATAAATTTAAAAAGTTTTATTAACACTAAAGAACATAATATTCAACACTCCTTATTATAAAACAATGATTTGAAATAAAATAATGAACAAAAAGAAACGGAATCAAACGTTCACCTACATCATGAAAAACAATCAAGTGTATGCAATGTAAGAATCAATAGAGTTCCTCATAAGATTGCACGTGTGTGATGTGGTAGTCAAATGAACACGCGCATGTCATGAACATGGAATATAACTCGGATAACCATTCAACTATGCTTCGACTACGAATCTCACAATGAATTACACTCTCAAATGAAACACTCAGAAACAGGTGTAATTTCTCTAGTATACGTGAGAAAAGGAATTATGTTTTCAAGACGAATAACGCTCACATACGACACGAAAAAGACGCATAACACGAAAGAACAGTAATCTCATGGATAAGATGCCAACAATCAAGAGAAATTAAGCATTACCATGTTTTAATCCCCCTCCCATCGTTTTCATATCCAAACCATGTTTCCTAGGATCAAATAGGACTTTTCAAAGGTTATAATGTGGCTCAGGCAATGAAAAATGATAGAACGGATTAATTAGGTAGGTAATATCAGAACGGCATTGTAAGGCATGTTCGATTTCTTTCATTCTTCTTCTACAAACTTTCATCTTTTCTTTCTCTTCATTCCTTTCCATTCATTTTTCTTCTTTTCTTTCATCATTTTTTTTTCAACCTTCCTCTTCTTTATTTTTTTCTTTTCCTTTTTCTTTTCTTGCTTTTCAAATGATTATTTATCGAATACCAAGCAACTACCCCAATAGCATCTTATTTTCTTCTTCTTTTTCAACACATCACCTTAACACTACTAAAAGGTGACAAATCTCTCAGTGGTGAACTCCAAGTTTGTCAAGTCGGAGCAAAAACAAGGATAATGGTAATCAAAGAAAGAAATGGCATTTTAACGGCTCAAAGGGCGAACTAAGGAAATTTATAATTCTTCGGCCGGCAGTAAACAAAGAAGGCCTAAAATCACTTCCTATGGTTATATGGTTCTTCAATGTTTACGACGGAAGATTATTTAGCATGGTAACAAATATTTTAACTTGACTATCAACCAAAACAAGAATAATGAGACTAAACAACAAGTTAATGCGCTATTTCAAGTGAAATTCGACAAACACAATATGTATTTATAACCCTCTAAAAAGAAAAGATAGGCTCAAAAGCTCACCGGGTCTAGTCTCCACCATGTGTTATCTAGAAATCCGAATCATATTATAGTTCACAACCAACATGTATTCAAGTGACTACGTGCAGTGCATAGGTTTATGTGCAAATCTATGATATAAAACTACGATTCAAACAATACATATCTTAAAACATCATATCATAACTTCAGCAAATGTTTAATCACATCTTCTCTTGTTTACCATTCTATAACAATCATAATTACATAACAAGAAGTATCGACTAGCGATTGCAAAACCGTAGGTAACATCGTTTATTTAAACACACTTATTTCAAAATTTTCAAAATTAGTGCATAATATATGCATGTGTGTGCATACCCCCAAACCTAAACCTTTCATTGTCCCCAATGAAACAATAAAATGAAAGAAAGGAGAGTAGGTAAGAAAGGAACGATAGTACCTCAATCTCGGTAATGACAAACAGGTGAACACAATAGAATATGGCTATAAAGTTCAATGTTACCTATTACTTCTTAATAAAAGAAAACAAACTAACAAAAGAATATTAAAAGTACACGAAACCAAAATATAAAATATAAATTTAAAAACTAATCTAAACTAAACTAAACTAGCAAAAGGAAAAGAAATAAAATGAAAAAAGTAGAAAAGTAACAAGGAAAAAAACGAATACGAACTAAAATGAACCAAATAAACAAAAACAGAAAAGAAACACAAATAAAATAGGTAGGGGGAAAGAAATAGAAGACAAAAGGGAAAAACAGGAAAAAGAGGAAATCACGCGAGCGGCCGTCGCGCGCGCGAATTCCTGGAATTTTTTTTTTTTTTTTTTTTAAATTTTCGCGCGAGCGAGGTCCCTCGCGCCAGCGACATTAGGCGCGAGGAGAACCTGAGGGCTCAAAACAAGAAAACGAAAGAAAAACACTAAGGCACATTCTCGCGCCAGCAGGCCGCGCGCGCGAGAATGGTATTTTCCATTTTTTGGTTAAAATTTTGTATATACTATTAAACTAAATTAATTCCAACCCCCAAACCTATCCAGAATGTCCAAAACAGACTCAAATAGACTCAAAAACGACCAAAAACAAGATAAACGGACGAAATTATGCTTGGGTTGCCTCCCAAGAAGTGCTAACTTTTACGTCTTCAGCTAGACCGTTCTAGCTCAAGATTTTATGGAGGTCGTAAATCGGACTGTGTACCCCTAAGGATGTCAGGTAGAGCTCGATGGTAAGCAGAAATTACGTCGCTTTGAATTAATTCAATCGACGGTTTGTCAGTATGTTCAAATCGATTTCTTACCTTTCGAGTAGATTCAGCATTAGGGTCCGAAGTATTAGGGTTCATCCACTCATCATCCTCTATATTATTCCCCGCATTTATATTTATTATGTTCTTAGGCTCAATATTTCGTTTAACCTCACTACCCTCCACACCTAGATAATCATCGTCTTTAGGAGGTTGATCAACAGCATTAAAAACATTTAATTTTAGTTTTATATTCCCGAACGACACTTTCATCACCCCTGTTCTACAATTGACACGTGCGTTGGCCGTGGCTAAGAATGGACGACCAAGAATAACAGGAGTGTATTTTCTAGTATCTAGCACCGGTTCGGTGTCAAGGACCATAAAATCAACGGGATAGAAACATTGATCAACTTTTACTAGTACGTCTTCGACGATTCCTCTAGGTATTTTAACAGAACGATCCGCTAATTGTATTGTAGCGGCCGTAGGTTTCAGTTCACCTAAACCTAATTGTTTATAGACGTGATAAGGTAAGAGGTTAACACTAGCTCCTAAGTCAAGGAGCGCCCTATGAATGATAGTGTCACCTATGACACATGAAATCGTTGGCGTACCAGGATCCTTATACTTTGGAGGAGCGTGTTGGAAAATTGAACTTACTTTTTCCGTGAGGAAAACCTTTTTCGGAGTATGACTCCGTATTTTGCGCTTTTGTGTACAAAGGTCTTTTAGACATTTAGCATAAGCGGGAATTTGTTTTATAGCATCGAGGAAAGGAATATTTATTTTGACTTGTTTAAATACCTCGAGTATATCTTCCATTTTTGACCCTTTCTTGGGCAAATGCGACGGTCCCTCAACGTTGGGTGGATATGGCATTCTCGGAATATAATTCGTTGGGTCCGATTCTTTTTCTTTCTTATTTTGGCTCACGTCCTCACCCATCGTCGTATTAAAGTTGATATTCATATCTTTCATATTCTCATTTGGAATTTCTATTACCTCCTCCTCTCGTGTAGTCAACCTAGTTGATACGGCGTTTACTTGCTCATTCGACCCCTTACCCTCATATTGTCCCTTAGGGTTTTGAATTGTTTGACTAGGCAACGTCCCCTCATTTCTACGACTCACTACAGTAGCTAGTTGTCCCATTTGGGATTCAAGCTTCGCAATGGATTGTGTGTGTGAGTGCACTATTTGTGCTTGTGCCTGTACTTGTGTTTCAATAGTCTTAAGGGACGCCAACACCTTTTCCTCAAAAACATTACTCCTTGAAGGATTCGAATTAGGAGGCGGGTGTTGGTATTGATTAGGTTGAAACTGAGGTCGATACGCATTAGGAAAATTAGTCGCCTCATTAGGGTTATTATTATTATTTTTCCACGAGAAGTTAGGATGGTTTCTCCATGGCGCATCCGGATTATTAGTAGTTGCATTATAATTATTTCGTGGGTATTGTTGAATAGAATTAATGTGTTGCTCCACGAATTCCGAAAATTGACTTGCCGATGGACATGCAAGTATCGAATGTGAAGGATCAGAACATAATGCACAAACTTCACGAGAGGGTGGGGCTGTCGTTTGGTTCATTGTTAAAAGTCGGTCAAGTTTGTTAGATAGTTCTTTTATTTCAATTGACTGACTTGACTCAAACTTTACCTCCCTCTTAGGTTGATTAAGATATCCCTCAGAATGTACTGACACAGTCTGATGCATCGAGTTCTCGCTTAACGTTTCAAAAATTTTCCAGGCCTCGTCGGCGCTTTTGTGTAGGAAAGTTCCCGCACAAACAGCATCGACGGTGTTACGGACCGAAGGAATAAGTCCCTCGTAAAAGACCTGGACCAACTGCCACTTAGGAACCTGATGATGTGGGCACGAACGTAATAATTCTTTAAATTTTTCCCACGTGTCGTAGAGTGATTCCCCATCTTGCATCACAAAGTTTGTTATAGATTTTCTTATCTGATTCGTACGCATAATCGGGAAAAACTTTTGTAAAAATGCGGTGTGTAAGTCTTCCCATGTTCTAATTGTGTTTGGCTCCAAAGATTGGAGCCAATATTTAGCTTTGTCTTTTAATGAGAATGGAAAGAGCCGCATTTTTAATTCATCATCAGTAAGATTCTGGATTTTCAAAGTAGAGCATATATCCTGAAAATCTCCTAAGTGTTTATATGGATCTTCATTTAAACGGCCATGGAAAGATGGAAGTAGCGAGATGGTAGACGACTTTATCTCAAAGTGAGATGCCGTCGCCTCCGGTAAT
The DNA here is from genome assembly GCA_033977485.1 of Hydrangea macrophylla. Classification (NCBI taxonomy): domain Eukaryota; kingdom Viridiplantae; phylum Streptophyta; class Magnoliopsida; order Cornales; family Hydrangeaceae; genus Hydrangea; species Hydrangea macrophylla. The sequence goes on along the minus strand of CM066984.1, from coordinate 74,886,501 downwards.
TCAATACATGTTTGTGGCGTGTAAGTCGTAGGAATAAAATAATCTTTAAGCGGCGGAGGTGGAGGGATATTAGGATTATTCATATTAGCTCCGTTGTTATTTTGGTTATTTTCGTTATTATTTCCAATGTCTGCCATTTTAATTGGTTCTATGTTATTAAAGCGTGGTTTCTTTAGTTTTTGACGAGTACTACGTATTTCAGATTCAAATAAAGACGTTGGTTTCGGTGTCAAATCGTCGTCTATTAAAAACCTTGTTCTAGAAGTTAAGTTTGAAGACTTATTAAGTCTTAATGTACGTTCAAGTTCAGAGTCTAAAGGTTGTAATTCCGGTTTATTTGAACGTGTGCCTAACATAAACTAAAAGAACGTAAACTAAAAACAAAAATGACTCAACTAAAAAAAACAAATAGCAATCACACAAATAAAACGACAATCAAGCACACAGTACTACTATGATGCATGAATATTATCCTGTAATGCAATGACCGCGTCAAGCCCAGCGCCCCGGGTTTCCTAGCTAATGCAGTGCAATTAACCCTAAACTAATGCAAATAGTGCGTCACAGCGCCCTGACTTACAGTGGCTTAAAGCGAATTTCACAAGAGCAATTTATTTAATTTTTATTTGCGTAAGCTCCTTTGATGTAATTAGCTGCTCCACTCGGAAACGTTGACTACAAAATAAAAGAACAAGTTAGTAACTAAAAACAAAAACAGAGAATAAGAAAAATAAAAACTAATCTAATATTTACGAATTAACTAAACTACGATTATAACACTAAGAGTAGTAATACAATCCTCGGCAACGGCGCCAAAAATTGATCTCGTCAATATCAAGATATAAAAAGCATTCTTTACTTTTCCAAAGATTTGCAGTGTGGAAGTAAAGGTCGAACCCACAGAGATTGATTTACTACAGCGACTTAATTTTAAAACCTAAATTTAGTTAATTAAGAAAACGGATTTGATTTTTATTTTGAATTAAACTAAGAACATAAAAATAGATCTAAACTATGAAAGCAATTTAAATAGTTGTTTTTAAATAATGTTTAAGGGAACCTAGGATTGCAAATCCACCACTAGCTTCATAATAGGAATATTTATGAATTACTTTAGCTTATTACATTGGATGATAATGGGGAATTGTAGCTACAAGCTCAATTCCTCCGACAAGAAGATAATCATGGTTCAAGCACCAACATAATCCATCTTCGGTTAGCACGAATTATCCCACACTAAACTAGGGTTGTGGTATAATCCGTCTAATCTAGGCATGGACTATTCGGATACTTGATAGCACAAATCAATAAAGCACCATCACATGTAAACAATCTAAACAAGCACAGCAAGAATAGATCGTTGAGCACATCACAGTCAAAATAGATCTAAGACAAGAATAAACTTTGAAAGCAATGATTTAATCAATAGAAGTACGATTTATTTATAAAAATCCTCGGAACATGTGACTGTCATCCATACATAATAAAACTAAAATAAAAACATAAAATACTCCCTATTACTCGACTAGGGCTTCATTGAAACCCTAGATCTATGATCTAGCCGTCCATGGAAGTAGTAGATAGCAAGAGGTTGATGGAGGAGGCCATGGGAATCCTTGGTCTTCTTCTTCTTCTCCTTGCTTTTCTCTCTTCAATGGCTGGAAGTATGTGTGTATAATAGTTGCTACTAATGTCCAACCCTTTAATTGTAATAAAATAGGGTATATATAGATTTACAACAAGCTTTGGAAGCCTTCCTAACCCGAAACGAACTGAAACTGATGTAATTTACAGTCTAGACGTCGTTCAGCAGTTTCGTTTGCACAGGAGTCTTCAGTATACTGAAATACGCAACTTTGATTTTTCCACATATCGTGCGAGCGGGTCGCGCGAGCGCGACATTTTGGTCTTCGCGCGCGCGGATCGTGCGAGCGATTCTGGGGACCTCGCGCGAGCGGATCGCGCGAGCGATTTCTGGTTTTCGCGGGCGCGGGTCGCGCGCGCGACTTGTCTTTTTCAGCTTCTTTACTTCTGCTTTTTCACCATGTTTAGCCTGGTTTAGTTGATTTCTTCCAAAACCTGTCAGAAAATAGAAAACGAAGTAAAAATATACAAAAACAGGATAAAAAGGTACTAACAAATGCTCGTTAAGGCATATAATTAGGATTAGTTCTCTCCCGATCAGCAACTCTCAAATATGGCTTTCTATAGTTACCTCCCCACATTTTATTAGTTTTACAATTATAACTTTGCTATTTATAAAACTTATTAAAATGATCTCAAACTTAAATGGGTGTTTGTCTATGCCACGTGTGGGTCCCATAAGTGACCCCACATAATATTATAAAGTTGCTAATTAGCCTACGAATTATACAACTTGTCCAATTTGCCCTCACAAAAGTATCCCTAACGCACCACAGGAGTGGTCTCTAGCAATTAACATGTTATCTAAACATCATAATATAATAAGCACATATACCTTAATAAACATTTGGCATATAAGAGTTATTTCCCATATCTGTTCCATCACACAGGGGCCTACCATAACTGTCCCAAACTGGGATTGCCACTTGGCCTATCTCTGGGTTCCAAACTGGACACTCCTAATCAACTTAGTGAGTAAAACATACTTAACACATATAATCATATCATTATTATAATGTTAATGATGCATGCTAATTGCAATTAACTGCTGCCTGTGGGAGCAGGTGTGACATCTCTCCCCTCCTTAAAAAGGAGTTTGTCCCCAAACTCGCTGTACTTTAAGTGTCGAACAAATATGGGTTTTGTTCTCGCATCTCTTTCTCCTTTTCCCACGTGGCTTCCTCAATTGAATGATTCCACCACAAGACCATGACTAATGGGATATTCTTCGTCCTCAACTTGCTCTTTCTTATCAAGGATCTTAACTACATACTCGATATATGTCATGTCTTCTTTGATTTCCAAAGGTTCTGGTTCAATCACATGACTCGAATCCGTACACATCTACGTAGCTGTGGATATCGCAGGTTGACTTACCCACAGCTTTTCAAAATCAATTTCTAAAACAAAATGAGTCGCCACTTAATTTTTAAAGGGAAAATTAAGAAACCATTTTAAAAGCAAACTGATCTTTTAGAAACCAGAGATTAACTAGGTCCGGGGATTATGGAATGAGAGAGGAAGGAGCCCATCGGACTAAAACACCCTCTCTCATCCTATCTTGCGATAGGCCTCTACTCAACATCCTTTTAATCAAATTTATTAATCTAAGCATGCCCTCAACTAATACATATATACATATACATCACAAAAGCATGTCCAAAGGGTGTAAAATTGCAATTGACAAAATATCATTCAAAAGCCACATAATTCAGGTAACAAGCGATATGATATGCAATAGGGAACAAGTGAACTTACCCGGGGTCCAGCAGCGATAATAAACGTGCAATGCATGCGATTAAATAAAACCTAGGAAAAGAGTCTCTAATCCATATATACACATAAGGCAAATCTTAACTCTAAGGTGTCGCGCATAAGGTCGAGAATCAAATAAAAATTAAGGAATTTGATAAACTAGAGAGGGATTGAGAAATCGTACCTTAATAGCGCTACAAAACAAAGGGTTAGTTCACATGATATGTAAAACATGATGTTAGAAATAACAACCCTAAATTTCTAGCTTAAATCTATCTAATGTAATTAAATCCAAAGCAAATAAATCTTAATTACAAATGTCGAATCATATAGATGAATATGTACATGGACAAGGATAAACTATGAGATACTCTTAAACCTTGAATTCAAGCTCAACTAATCATTATTAAAGCATGGTTTAAGCCTTAGATCATAAGAAAGTCATTTAGGCCCTTATTTACAAAGTAAGTCAAATGTGTCATAAAAACTCTGAAAATTGCAGAGAGCAGACCATAACTTAAAAGAAATAAAAAGCACGTCTCTTATGGTTTGATGTTGATGAATTTTGGACACGAGATGCCCCTGTGAGTCTAGTTTCCAAATCAAAAAGAAAATCAAGGTTTCAACGGTCGGATCTCTGGGAAAAGGACAAACACCAGACATCACTCAGAGATGTACAACTCTCTGTCCAGAGATTTTGTTTGATTTTTTAAAAATAGTAAAATAATCCGAAATGCTTCATTCTTTTTAGGGGATCTTCCTAACACATTAAGGTACCCAGAAAAAATTATTAGAGACCCCAAAAACTCCATTAGACTTCTGATTTATGAATTTCAAAATGGACTTGCTGTTTTGAAACTATTCTGAAACTCTGGGCAGATTGTGGTTGACTCACAAAACCCATGATCAAACCCTTCTAAACATAAAACCACCTTGAAACAAAAATTACAGTGGTAGAATATTGTGTTATTGACACTTTCCCGTTGGTTTCACTTGATTTCAACGGTTAGATTTCGAACTAAAAATCTTTGATCAAAAACAGTTTGTGAACTCACTGTTTTCATTTGTCAAGTTCAACTTTTATTTGTTAATCCCAACTATTAAACCATGAAGTTGGGTTTAAACCAAACCACTTCTCCTACCATTTGATGGTCATTGGAGGCTAAAGACTTTTATATTTGTAGATTTCAAATGAAGTATGAATAGACTTCATGAAATCTCAAGATGATGAATCCAAACCATAGAGATGAGTTTAGACCCAAAATACTTTCTCCTACCACTTGATGGTCATTGGAGATGAAGATATGACTAATACTCATGAGTCTCCAAGGAATATAGAAGGGATTCCATGAAACATCAAGCTAGAGGACTCAAGTCATAAGCATGGACTTGGATCCATCTATTTACTTATAAAAAAAAGTGATGATCAAACTTTGACTCCCATGTGAAGTATAAGCTTACATGAGATTCAAAACATCAAACTCAAGAGCTTTCAAGGGAGATATTGAAGATCTCCAAGAATCTCAAAAGAAGAACATAAACAAGAAAAATAGAAGAAGGATCAAAGAACTAGGAAGTAAGGACTTCCAAGTTTACTTAACAAACTCTAAAACTTAATCAAGAAAAACTAAATGACTTGTAAATTAGAAGCTCAAAAGAAAGAAAACACAACTAAGATTAGAGGGTCACCTCCAAACTATCCTCAAAGTTTCCCTCCTTTGAAGATCTTCCAAACTCTTCTTCAAGCTCTCCAAACTCTCTTTTCTCTCTAAAAAATGTTGGTGGAATGGAAGTATTTTTTTTTGTGTGTTTCCTCCCTCCTCTTTTTTGCATGTGTTTCTCAATGGAGATACCTCTTCTTATATAGACAAAAATACCTAGGTCATTTCAGTAAATTCGGAGCAAAAGACATGTGTAAACATCTCATTAGTTGGTACAATGTGTACTTTCTGAAATTATGCAGACTGCTGTCCAGCGCGGCAGTCCAGATACTGACGCGGCAGTCCGTGACTGCCGCTGCGGCATTCATCAAATGCCGTTGCGGCACTTAATGACTGTCGCGCGGCATTCACCAAATGCCGCGACAATTAATGGATTGCCGCAATTTTGTCAGTCTTACTTTATCAGTTTTTTGTTCTTATTTGCATGCGCATACGTATTGCTCTGCAAAATACAGATTTTAAAAGCGGACGGCAGTCAGAAACCTGTGGCGGCACTTGATGAGTGCCGGCACGGCACTCTGTGACTGCCGAGCGGCAGTCACCGAGTGCCGCGGAATCCCGCCGTGTGCCGTTTTTGACTAAAATTCCCCTTTTAGGTCTTTTCTCTTTTTGAAACAAATTATTTTTGAATATCTTTTCCAAAAGTTGTGTTTTATATCAGAATTTTCCTAAATACCTGGTATTTCCCTCTTTCTGTGAAATTTTATCGCGTTTTGGAGAATTCTCTGAAGAGCTTGGAATACTTCAAATTTTTCGGTCATTGTCATCATCGGACGTGGAGGTGACGCTCTCCTAAATTCGACGTTAGGTCAAAATTGGGGTGTCTACAGTTTGCCCCTCTTCGGCAGAGCTTGTGGAGCAACGCGTGCCACAAGTGAATGTCGAAGCCTGTGTGAAGACAAGCCTTTGACCAGACCGTCGAATTTAGGTAAAAACAAAATGCGTTGCAAAAGAGAACATGCGTGCGGCAATGGTTCATGCTGGTCGTGCTCGATGATGAGCTGCCTACGTATCCATTCAGGAATCAGACCAAGACGTAGTTCGGGCAGGAGCCAAACATACACAAACGCAAATAGTCATACGGATGAATGCACCTATCTTATTGTGATGCACGTGCTCGAGCAATTTCGTGCTCCATATAATGCCAATGCAACATATTGTTCTTTCTTAGTACCAAAAAAAAAAAAAAAGCAACCTATGCCATTCTACTCATGATGTCATTCCATTCTGGGAGAGTCATGACTGTCATAGATGCGCTTACTATGTTTAATTCTCTGACATTCTTCAAAAATCATCTGATCGACTGAGATGCGCTACGCGCCTTATACTCCGGTGTCAAATCAGGAAACACGCTGAAAGACTGAGATGCGCTACGCGCCTTATACTCCGGTGTCTTCCAAAAATCATCTGATCGACTGAGATGCGCTACGCGCCTTATACTCCGGTGTCAAATCAGGAAACACGCTGAAAGACTGAGATGCGCTACGCGCCTTATACCCCGGTGTCTTCCAAAAATCATCTGATCGACTGAGATGCGCTACGCGCCTTATACTCCGGTGTCAAATCAGGAACCACGCTGAAAGACTGAGATGCGCTACGCGCCTTATACCCCGGTGTCTTCCAAAAATCATCTGATCGACTGAGATGCGCTACGCGCCTTATACTCCGGTGTCAAATCAGGAACCACGCTGAAAGACTGAGATGTGCTACGCGCCTTATACCCCGGTGTCTTCCAAAAATCATCTGATCGACTGAGATGCGCTACGCGCCTTATACTCCGGTGTCAAATCAGGAACCACGCTGAAAGACTGAGATGCGCTACGCGCCTTATACCCCGGTGTCTTCCAAAAATCATCTAATCGACTGAGATGCGCTACGCGCCTTATACTTCGGTGTCAAATCAGGAACCACGCTGAAAGACTGAGATGCGCTACGCGCCTTATACCCCGGTGTCTTCCAAAAATCATCTGATCGACTGAGATGCGCTACGCGCCTTATACTTCGGTGTCAAATCAGGAACCACGCTGAAAGACTGAGATGCGCTACGCGCCTTATACCCCGGTGTCTTCCAAAAATCATCTGATCGACTGAGATGCGCTACGCACCTTATACTTCGGTGTCAAATCAGGAACCACGCTGAAAGACTGAGATGCGCTACGCGCCTTATACCCCGGTGTCTTCCAAAATTCATCTGATCGACTGAGATGCGCTACGCGCCTTATACTTCGGTGTCAAATCAGGAACCACGCTGAAAGACTAAGATGCGCTACGCGCCTTATACCCCGGTGTCTTCCAAAAATCATCTGATCGACTGAGATGCGCTACGCGCCTTATACCCCGGTGTCTTCAAAAAATCATCTGATCGATTGAGATGCGCTACGCGCCTTATACTTCGGTGTCAAATCAGGAACCACGCTGAAAGACTGAGATGCGCTACGCGCCTTATACCCCGGTGTCTTCCAAAAAATCATCTGATCGACTGAGATGCGCTATGCGCCTTATACTTTGGTGTCAAATCAGGAACCACGCTGAAAGACTGAGATGCGCTACGCGCCTTATACCTCGGTGTCTTCAAAAAATCATCTGATCGACTGAGATGCGCTACGCGCCTTTTACCCCGGTGTCTTCAAAAAATCATCTGATCGACTGAGATGCGCTACGCGCCTTATACTTCGGTGTCAAATCAGGAACCACGCTGAAAGACTGAGATGCGCTACGCGCCTTATACCCCGGTGTCTTCCAAAAAATCATCTGATCGACTGAGATGCGCTACGCGCCTTATACTTCGGTGTCAAATCAGGAACCACGCTGAAAGACTGAGATGCGCTACGCGCCTTATACCCCGGTGTCTTCCAAAAATCATCTGATCGACTGAGATACGCTACGCGCCTTATACTTCGGTGTCAAATCAGGAACCACGCTGAAAGACTGAGATGCGCTACGCGCCTTATACCCCGGTGTCTTCCAAAAATCATCTGATCGACTGAGATGCGCTACGCGCCTTATACTCTGGTGTCAAATCAGGAACCACGCTGAAAGACTGAGATGCGCTACGCGCCTTATACCCCGGTGTCTTCCAAAAATCATCTGATCGACTGAGATGCGCTACGCTCCTTATACTCCGGTGTCAAATCAGGAACCACGCTGAAAGACTGAGATGCGCTATGCGCCTTATACCCCGGTGTCTTCCAAAAATCATCTGATCGACTGAGATGCGCTACGCGCCTTATACTCCGGTGTCAAATCAGGAACCACGCTGAAAGACTGAGATGTGCTACGCGCCTTATACCCCGGTGTCTTCCAAAAATCATCTGATCGACTGAGATACGCTACGCGCCTTATACTTCGGTGTCAAATCAGGAACCACGCTGAAAGACTGAGATGCGCTACGCGCCTTATACCCCGGTGTCTTCCAAAAATCATCTGATCGACTGAGATGCGCTACGCGCCTTATACTCTGGTGTCAAATCAGGAACCACGCTGAAAGACTGAGATGCGCTACGCGCCTTATACCCCGGTGTCTTCCAAAAATCATCTGATCGACTGAGATGCGCTACGCGCCTTATACTCCGGTGTCAAATCAGGAACCACGCTGAAAGACTGAGATGCGCTATGCGCCTTATACCCCGGTGTCTTCCAAAAATCATCTGATCGACTGAGATGCGCTACGCGCCTTATACTCCGGTGTCAAATCAGGAACCACGCTGAAAGACTGAGATGCGCTACGCGCCTTATACCCCGGTGTCTTCCAAAAAATCATCTGATCGACTGAGATGCGCTACGCGCCTTATACTCTGGTGTCAAATCAGGAACCACGCTTTTCGAAAGATTGAGGTACAATTTCATGCTGCAAAGATTCACGATTATGTTTTTTCTGGTGATATGAATGCATTCTACGCCGATATGAATTGCCGCAACATAAATGACTTCAACAAGGATTCGCCTTAATCTAGAAGACTCCAACGGATTTGCCTCAACCTAGAGGACTTCAGCAGGGGTTTGCCTCAATCTAGAAGACTTTAACGGATTTGTCTCAACCTAGAGGACTTCAATAAAGATTGCCATTGAGGACTTATATCGACCAAAAAGATGCTGTCATCGAGGACTAACGCAAGTTCAAAAGATTGCCATTGATGAGTGGCAAGGATTGCCATTGAGGCCTAAAAGAGATTGCCATTGAGGACTAACGAGGATTGCCATTGAGGCCTAATACAAATGATGCTGCCATTGAGGACTAACGAGGATTGTCATTGAGGCCTAATGCAAATGATGCTGCCATTGAGGACTAACGAGGATTGCCATTGAGGACTAACACCGATGCTGCTGCCATTGAGGACTAATGCAAGGTTGCCATTGAGGACTAACACCGATGATGCTGCCATTGAGGATTAATGCAAGGTTGCCATTGAGGACTAACACCGATGATGCTGCCATTGAGGACTAATGCAAGGTTGCCATTGAGGACTAACACCGATGATGCTGCCATTGAGGACTAATGCAAGGTTGCCATTGAGGACTAACACCGATGATGCTGCCATTGAGGACTAATGCAAGGTTGCCATTGGGGACTAACACCGATGATGCTGCCATTGAGGACTAATGCAAGGTTGCCATTGAGGACTAATGCAAGGTTGCCATTGAGGACTAACACCGATGATGCTGCCATTGAGGACTAATGCAAATGAAGAGAAACTGTCATGGAGGACTAATGTTTATGAAGAGAAGCAGCCATTGAGGGCTAATGCTTGTTCAGGAGTCTCGTCGTGCTTAAAGAACCAAATTTCAATGTTCGGAGTCATTTCAGACTCAAGGAATTGATTTCACAAAAGTTCGGGAGTCCGCGGACTCACAGAGTTAATTTTTCAAGATTTGAGGAGTTTTCAGATTCAAAGAATTTGAACGGAGCTGATAGAAAGAATAATTTTCTGCATTTGCGGACCTTTGGAAGAAACACATCGATTTTGTCAAAAGAGGGAAGTCACCTTTGCCCCTAGTATTGGACTCTTCTTATATTGCCACTTTAGCACTATGTTGTGATAGTGTTCAAAATCTTTGCTCGTATCGCTCTTAGGGTGCTCATGGAGACTTTTCAAATCTTTATTCATCATCTTAAACCCACACATTTGAGACCATTTATTGACTCATCAAAGGAGGACATACCTAACAAAGCTAGTTACTCAAGATGACTGACTCAAACTCTACATTCATTATGAATCAATGTGCTTTCATTGCGAATAATGTATCATCTCACTTTTCATTTATTCATCATCTTACGAATTGCACTGTTTTGCTGATAAACCGACACTTTGAAAACTTCCCCTTTTTGATTTAGCGAATTCTTTGCCTATCTAGAGTGTGCTTCAAATTAGTGCTTTAGCTTATAGAATTAAAGGCACTCTATTTCGATCCTTTCAAAACAAACTTGATTACTTGAGAACTTACCTCTGGCACAGAGGGATTTTGGCAAACAAAGTTTGCCCCTAGTCTTAAGGGCAAATAGGCTCATCCAAGGGTTTTGAGAACATGATGGTACATGATGCCTGCAGTGTATTTACTCCCAACCTAGAGATAGTCATCATGAATGTGGTGGGCTGAAGCGGGAAACCCAATGCTGATGGGCAAACTTTGTTTGCCCCTGGTTTGGCAATACATATATGGCTCTCGGCAAACACAGGTTTGCCCCTAGTCTGAAGGAAGGAAACCAAAGGTGCAAAAGGTGATGCTTTCGGTTTAGGAATGGTTATGGACCGAGAACCTTGGGAGGTTCGCCTACTTATCCCCATCAGGTCCAAAATAGTTCGGGCAAGACCTGAATGAAAGATAGCATGAGATGATGGGGTGATGACCGAACCGAGCAGGTTGCCTACGTATCCCCAAGTGGGAATCAGGTCAAAGCGTAGTTCATCAATTCTGGAGGTCTTGAAAGAATAAGGCTTCAAGAATTGGTGGGCTTTTCGAGCCATGTTGCCATTTGGATCTAGGGAGTGTATGTCACTTGTGGTAGCCCTTGTATAGCATGATGAACTATTTCTTCCTTTATTATTATTATTATTATTTTTTTTATTCCTTTTCTTTTACTTGACGGTTGATTCTTTAACCTTTTCACTAGCCAGTTAATCTTTACAACTCTCATCATGTTTTAAAGTAATATCAGCTCTTCAAATCTTTATTTTTCAAAGATATCTCTGCATTGTTTTAGGCTCACTTAGGATTTGAGCCTCCCACGAAAATTTTGAAGCTGATAAGTCTCTCTTTTATTTTCAACATCTTTTCTTTGTTTAGAACAACACAAAGCCTTGAGATAGTTCATGTGCCAATGATCTACTTTGAAGTGCTCAAGAATTCTCAATCTATTCTCTGCCTTTTCTTTTCTTTTTCCTTTCTTTTCTCTACCTTACTATCTCTTATTCTTTCCATGATTTTGACTGGCTAGGATTAGGATTTTTGAGATTAACACGTATCTTATTTTTGCTCTAAATTTTGCCTAGGCGCCCTTCCGGGTTTTCATCCTAGCGAGCTCTTTTTTTTTTTTTTTTCGTGCTCTAACTTTTGCCTAGGCGCCCTTCCGGGTTTTCATCCTAGCGAGCTCTTTTTCTTTTTCTTTTGTTTGGAATAAGAAGTTCATTAAAATGTCTGGCTACCATCAAGGATCCAGTTTATGGCTTTAGACTGGTTGGGCTCATATTTTAGGTTTGGTATTTGAGAGAAGGGGATGGTGAGCAAGCTTCAAGTTCCAAGTTCATCTTTTCAAGATTGAGCAAGAGCATCTTTAAATTCTTAAAGTAAAGCTAATCAATTCTATACTTTCTCCATGGTTTGGGCACAAAATTTGCTTTGATCACTTGGGGATCCTTTTCAATGCAAAGATTTATCAACAAAGTATTTTCCGTGATCATTGAAAAAAGTAATTTTTTTTTTTTTTTTTGGCTTAATGATCCATAAATTCACGGCTTGGCACAATGAATCAAGCAAATGAGATTTTATTCAACTAGTAGGGAAGGAGGATTACATCACTCGACTCGATAATCTCGACAAAGACTTGCAAACAGACTTGATAACAGACTGACCAGAAGACTCGATTGGACTTGACATTCGACTCCAACCTAACATAACTCGACTGCCAGACTTGACTTGGTCTCAATTGGAGTGTCACAGATGATTTTCAATTCATTAAATTTCCGAGAGCATCCATATTTACTTTAGCAGCAGCGGTTCCAAACACTATCACCTCACTAGTATTTCCTTCAGGTTCGTCATTCCCCTTCTGCATCTTTGTAGGAGCATCATTTGCCTTCATGGCCCAATTTTCAGTCGAATGGCCCTTCTCTAACTCATACCGAGTATTGTCAATGCCTTTTTCGATTCTGTTGATTGGGTTGGGGCCAATTGGTTGTTGCACATTCATAGAGGCAACAAATTCCTTGAGAGTGCTCATCAATGGCTGTGATTGAAAGGACTGCACGTCATGCCAAACGTCACTCGATGGGTTCAGCAAAGGAGTGATGATTTTATGCTCGATGAGATCTTGGATATCATGACGGAGCTTCATGCAATGGTTAGTCGTGTGACCAGGGGTTTGGTGATAGGCGCAGTACCAAGAAAGGTCACATTTGCGAGGTAAGGGATTTGGTAGTGGCTTTGGGTCCAGGGGGTTGAGGTGACCATTCTTGACAAGGTGACCAAGGGCCATGGATAATGGCATGCCAAGGTTGGTGAAGATTCTCGGCTTGCGGGCTTGGTTTGATTTTGAGTTTGACTCTAAGCTAGAGGTGGTTTTTGGGTTGAGATGTGGACTTGGAATAGCTCTTTGATTAGTTGGGATTGGGCCTGGATGTGGGCTTTGGTGAATGGTTAGATTTGGACATGGGCTTTGGTGATTGATTGGTCTTGGATGCATAGCTGGTTTTGGACATGGGCTTTGGTGCATGGCTGGATTTGGACATGCCTGTTGGTGCTTCTTTAAGCAATCCATTATTCTCTGATCCATCTTTTCCTCAACAAGGCCCATTTGATCTCTTAATAATTGAATGAACTCAAGCATGACCCCCTCCAATTGCTTCACCCTTGAATCTTGTTGCTCAACGGTGGCCTGCAGTTTGCTCACTTTCTCTTCCAAATCTCTTAATGCCATTGGCGGATCAATCTCAAAATGACGGTCCATGTTCTCCTAAAAAATCAAGAAGACGAACCCAAGAGGTTAGAAGTGTCCTCACTCGGGGATCTGGTTGTTCCACTCTTTCTACAGGTTCACGACATGAAAAGGCCCGCATGCAGAATTGAATAGTAAGGGAAATTTTGAGGGACTCTGATCTTAACTGGGAGGGAGATGTTGTGAGTTTATATGCTATACATATGTAATGATATCGATTAGTGAGAGCGCAAAATGTACACGCTCTTATGATTTGATGCATGCACTGTACATATGGCACACGAATGAAATGCAAGTGTGTGTGCCTACTCTATATGCCAAAGCAAAGGAAAATTCTAATCCTAACAGGTAAACACATAAGCACATAAAATCCTCACCCATGTCAAGTGCAATAATTTCTCCTTTTATTGTGATCTTTACTACCCTTTCAAAGGTTGGATATTCAGAAAAATTTCGAAATTCATTTGAAAAGCATTTCTTTAGAACGATGAGATCTTTCAAAAACAATTCTCAAGAATTTTGAATTTTTTTTATTAAAAAAATGAGGATGTGAAAACATTTCTCAATGAAGATAATTTGATTGAAATTTTGCTTTAAAATTCATTTGAAGAGCATTTTTTTCAAAAAAAAAAAAATTCCAAAGATTAGTTTGGAGCTTTAATCAAAAGTGAACTCCAAAGATTTTTGAAAGAGCAATTGAAAACTTTGGGATGAAGATTACAAAAAATCACTTGCTTTCAAAGATGGTTTTAAAATTCTTTCGGGGTAGAAGGATCACACGATCGGATTATTACCGTACTTTTCATAAATTTGGATGCATACAAGGTCAATGATGCTTAACTAAACATGATATGAAAAGTATAATCTTATAATCAAGGTTCGGCATGTCCTCCAAATGTCATGTAACACGAGGAGAAATTGCTAAAAGGTGATTAAAAGATTATTCATCTTTCATCAAGCAAGTATCGTCATCATCTCAAGTAATCCCTTCCGGGCATACAAAACTTCCTAACACATAACCCTAATCAAGAATTGATTTCCTAAGATTGAAATGTTCTATAGAAACTACTATGCAAAGGCTGGATTTTGGTCAAATAAGGGACCCTTGACACACACCCGATAGGATGCTTCATATACCAAATCATGGTACGAGATCAAGGGTGATCACACAGTCCCATGATGACTTGACCGACCGGGTTGCCCCGAGCCTCCAAGGTCATAGTTCCGTGCAATCGACTGGCTGGACATGCAAGTGAAATGCAACAGGCACACAAAGATTAATTAATTCGATTAAAAGGATATTTTTCAAGTCTAATCCTCAAGTGAACCCAAAATCAGAATTCTGGTCTGCGAAACCAGAGATTCTGGGTTCGATCCCCAGTGGAGTCGCCAGATTGTGGATATCGCAGGTTGACTTACCCACAGCTTTTCAAAATCAATTTCTAAAACAAAATGAGTCGCCACTTAATTTTTAAAGGGAAAATTAAGAAACCATTTTAAAAGCAAACTGATCTTTTAGAAACCAGAGATTAACTAGGTCCGGGGGATTATGGAATGAGAGAGGAAGGAGCCCATCGGACTAAAACACCCTCTCTCATCCTATCTTGCGATAGGCCTCTACTCAACATCCTTTTAATCAAATTTATTAATCTAAGCATGCCCTCAACTAATACATATATACATATACATCACAAAAGCATGTCCAAAGGGTGTAAAATTGCAATTGACAAAATATCATTCAAAAGCCACATAATTCAGGTAACAAGCGATATGATATGCAATAGGGAACAAGTGAACTTACCCGGGGTCTAGCAGCGATAATAAACGTGCAATGCATGCGATTAAATAAAACCTAGGAAAAGAGTCTCTAATCCATATATACACATAAGGCAAATCTTAACTCTAAGGTGTCGCGCATAAGGTCGAGAATCAAATAAAAATTAAGGAATTTGATAAACTAGAGAGGGATTGAGAAATCGTACCTTAATAGCGCTACAAAACAAAGGGTTAGTTCACATGATATGTAAAACATGATGTTAGAAATAACAACCCTAAATTTCTAGCTTAAATCTATCTAATGTAATTAAATCCAAAGCAAATAAATCTTAAATACAAATGTCGAATCATATAGATGAATATGTACATGGACAAGGATAAACTATGAGATACTCTTAAACCTTGAATTCAAGCTCAACTAATCATTATTAAAGCATGGTTTAAGCCTTAGATCATAAGAAAGTCATTTAGGCCCTTATTTACAAAGTAAGTCAAATGTGTCATAAAAACTCTGAAAATTGCAGAGAGCAGACCATAACTTAAAAGAAATAAAAAGCACGTCTCTTATGGTTTGATGTTGATGAATTTTGGACACGAGATGCCCCTGTGAGTCTAGTTTCCAAATCAAAAAGAAAATCAAGGTTTCAACGGTCGGATCTCTGGGAAAAGGACAAACACCAGACATCACTCAGAGATGTACAACTCTCTGTCCAGAGATTTTGTTTGATTTTTTAAAAATAGTAAAATAATCCGAAATGCTTCATTCTTTTTAGGGGATCTTCCTAACACATTAAGGTACCCAGAAAAAATTATTAGAGACCCCAAAAACTCCATTAGACTTCTGATTTATGAATTTCAAAATGGACTTGCTGTTTTGAAACTATTCTGAAACTCTGGGCAGATTGTGGTTGACTCACAAAACCCATGATCAAACCCTTCTAAACATAAAACCACCTTGAAACAAAAATTACAGTGGTAGAATATTGTGTTATTGACACTTTCCCGTTGGTTTCACTTGATTTCAACGGTTAGATTTCGAACTAAAAATCTTTGATCAAAAACAGTTTGTGAACTCACTGTTTTCATTTGTCAAGTTCAACTTTTATTTGTTAATCCCAACTATTAAACCATGAAGTTGGGTTTAAACCAAACCACTTCTCCTACCATTTGATGGTCATTGGAGGCTAAAGACTTTTATATTTGTAGATTTCAAATGAAGTATGAATAGACTTCATGAAATCTCAAGATGATGAATCCAAACCATAGAGATGAGTTTAGACCCAAAATACTTTCTCCTACCACTTGATGGTCATTGGAGATGAAGATATGACTAATACTCATGAGTCTCCAAGGAATATAGAAGGGATTCCATGAAACATCAAGCTAGAGGACTCAAGTCATAAGCATGGACTTGGATCCATCTATTTACTTATAAAAAAAAGTGATGATCAAACTTTGACTCCCATGTGAAGTATAAGCTTACATGAGATTCAAAACATCAAACTCAAGAGCTTTCAAGGGAGATATTGAAGATCTCCAAGAATCTCAAAAGAAGAACATAAACAAGAAAAATAGAAGAAGGATCAAAGAACTAGGAAGTAAGGACTTCCAAGTTTACTTAACAAACTCTAAAACTTAATCAAGAAAAACTAAATGACTTGTAAATTAGAAGCTCAAAAGAAAGAAAACACAACTAAGATTAGAGGGTCACCTCCAAACTATCCTCAAAGTTTCCCTCCTTTGAAGATCTTCCAAACTCTTCTTCAAGCTCTCCAAACTCTCTTTTCTCTCTAAAAAATGTTGGTGGAATGGAAGTATTTTTTTTTTGTGTGTTTCCTCCCTCCTCTTTTTTGCATGTGTTTCTCAATGGAGATACCTCTTCTTATATAGACAAAAATACCTAGGTCATTTCAGTAAATTCGGAGCAAAAGACATGTGTAAACATCTCATTAGTTGGTACAATGTGTACTTTCTGAAATTATGCAGACTGCTGTCCAGCGCGGCAGTCCAGATACTGACGCGGCAGTCCGTGACTGCCGCTGCGGCATTCATCAAATGCCGTTGCGGCACTTAATGACTGTCGCGCGGCATTCACCAAATGCCGCGACAATTAATGGATTGCCGCAATTTTGTCAGTCTTACTTTATCAGTTTTTTGTTCTTATTTGCATGCGCATACGTATTGCTCTGCAAAATACAGATTTTAAAAGCGGACGGCAGTCAGAAACCTGTGGCGGCACTTGATGATTGCCGGCACGGCACTCTGTGACTGCCGAGCGGCAGTCACCGAGTGCCGCGGAATCCCGCCGTGTGCCGTTTTTGACTAAAATTCCCCTTTTAGGTCTTTTCTCTTTTTGAAACAAATTATTTTTGAATATCTTTTCCAAAAGTTGTGTTTTATATCAGAATTTTCCTAAATACCTGGTATTTCCCTCTTTCTGTGAAATTTTATCGCGTTTTGGAGAATTCTCTGAAGAGCTTGGAATACTTCAAATTTTTCGGTCATTGTCATCATCGGACGTGGAGGTGACGCTCTCCTAAATTCGACGTTAGGTCAAAATTGGGGTGTCTACAGTAGCATCGATACATGAAACATTTTATGTACATTCGCTAGCTCATGCGGCAAATCTAACCGATATGCTACTGGTCCAACTTTTCTAATAACCTCGAATGGTCCAACGTATTTCGAATTTAATTTCTCTCACTTACCAAATCGTACCACTCGTTTTGAAGGTGATACCTTCAAGAATACATAGTTCCCTACATCAAATTCTATCGATCTTTTCTTTAAGTTCATATAGCTTTTGTATCAACTTTGAGCCATTGTCAAGCATTGTTGTATCGCCTTAATCTTTTCTGTAGTTTGTTGAACTATCTTATGCCCTATTAGTTTTCTTTCTCCTACCTCAGTCTAGCAAACTGGTGAATGACATTTTTGTCCGTATAAATCCTCAAAAGGTGCTATTCCAATACTAGATTGGAAACTATTATTGTAAGCAAATTCTGTTAATGAAAAATGCTATTCCCAATCACCCTTAAAGTCTAACACACATAGTCGTAGCATATCCTCCAATATCTAAATTACTCGCTTTGATTGGCCATCGGTTTGAGGATGGAACGCCGTACTAAAACTCAGTTTTATTCCTATAGCCCATAGTAATCCTTGTTGAAATTGTGACATGAACTTGCTATCTCTATCAGAAACAATCGATACTGGAGCTCCGTGCAATCTCACAATCTCTTGGACATATGACTCAGCTAGCTTTATTAGGTCATTAGTTTTGATTGGCAAGAAGTGTGCCGACTTAGTCAATCGGTCAAGATTACCCAAACGGTGTCATTCAACTTTTTAAATCTCAGCAAACCTGACATGAAATCCATTGTAATGTTATCGTATTTCCATTTCAGTATAGGCAATGACATTAATTGCCCTGCCGGTCTCTGATGCTCTACCTTGACTTGTTGACATACTAAACACTTAGCCACATGTTCTGCCACTTCTAGCTTCATTCTAGTGAGCCAATAGATTTCCCATAGGTCGCGGTACATTTTTGTGCTTCCCAGATGAATTGAATATTTAGTGTTATGCGCCTCTTCCAGAATTATTTCTTTGATTCTATCTACATTGGGTACACAAACCCGATTCCTGAACTTCAATACAACATCCTCAAAGGTGAACTCTGGTTGCCTACCTTCAGGTGTACCATCACAAATCTTCTTTAACTATGGATCTTAAAGTTTCTTGTTGTAAATTTCTTCGACTAAGGATGGCTGTGCAATGACTGCTGACATCAAAGCACCTATGGTCTCTAGAATTACCCCTAGTTTCAACTGTTCCATTTCCCATATTAACTTCTCCAAAGTAGTTAAGGAATAGATTAAATTACTTGTTGACTTTTGACTTAATGCATCGGCCACCACATTGGCTTTTCCTGAATGATAATGAATAGCCACGTCGTAGTCTTTCATCAATTTTAACCAGTACCTCTGTCTCATGTTAAGATCCCTCTGAGTGAAAAGGTACTTCAAACTTTTATGGTCTGTGTAAATTTCACACATTTCCCCGTATAGTATGCCACCAAATCTTTAAAACAAAAATCATGGCTACCAATTCCAAGTTGTGTATCAGGTAGTTAACCTCATGTGGTCTCAGCTGTCGTGAAGCATAGGCAATTACTTTGTCATTTTGCGTCAAGACACATCCCAATCCCCGATGCGAAGCATCATTATAAATATTAAACCCCTCAGTCCACGATGGAATGGTCAAGATCGACGCTGACATAAGTCGAGTCTTCAACTCTATAAAGCTCTCATCAGACTCAGGACTCCACACGAATGGTACATCTTTCCTCATTAGTCGGGTCATAGGCATTGCAATTCTTGAGAAATTTTCCACGAACCTTCGGAAGTAACCGGCTAACCCCAAAAAGCTACATACTTCTGACACATTTGTAGGCAAATTCCAATTTACTACAACTTTAACTTTTAGTGGATCTATTGATATACATTCTTTTGATATCACATGTCCCAAGAATGCAACATAAGTAAACCAAAACTCACATTTCTTTAACTTTCCAAATAGCTTCTTTTCTTAAAGTCATCGTAGAATCATTCGAAGATGTCTTTCATGATCTTCCACACTCTTGGAATGTATCAAAATGTCATCTATAAAGACAATCATGAACTCATCTATGTAGTCTTTAAATACTCGGTTCATCAAGTCCATGAATGCCGCCAACGCGTTAGTAACCCCAAATGGCATGACTAAGAACTCGTAGTGGCATAACGAGTCCTGAATGAAATAATCTTCTTCTTTTACCTTCAGCTGGTGATAGCCTGATTGCAACTCAATTTTAGAAAATACATGAGCTCCTTGTAGTTGATCAAATAAGTCATCGATTCTGGGCAACGGACACATATTCTTGATAGTCAGGTTATTCAATTCTCTGTAGTCGATACAAATACTTATAGTTCCATCGTTCTTCTTGACAAATAGAACCGGCACACCCCACAGCGATACACTAGGTTTAATCAAAAACCTCATTCAATAGCTCTTGACACGAGAATTTTTCTGTGTGTGCTTGTGTACTATACCCAAGTGTAGGTAATCGTGCAAGTAGTAGTCTGGTTATGTCCAAGTCGATCCCACAGGGAAGGTGTTAAATTAAAAACCTAGATTAAACTCTAAAAAGAAAACAAAAATCAATACTTTTAAGAAATGTAGAACACTAAGTTCCACGGTTTATCAACTACTAACGAGAAAGCAATTAAACTAAATTAAACTAACTACTAACTAGCAAATTAAAACAATATTTTAAAATGTGTTTTTCTTAAAAAAAAAAAAAAAGGAAATGTTGGGATTTCACGAATCCACCGCAACCTAGCCATCTACCATGCAGTTGTGTTGAAGCTCAATGGAGCACATTCTCTACAATATTCTGTATTTATCTAAAGGTAAAGAATCCATAGTCCTTTCATGACCGGGACTATGTCATCACAATTAAGTCTGAAATACATAAAAGCAGTTTAAAACAATAGTTAAGACTTGCACCTTCAATGGTGTTAGAATTGGTGGTTTGCAAAATGTATTGAAGAAAAATGCCTCAAGGCTTTAAGTTTACAGACTGTTTTGACAAACTGAGCATTTGGGGACAGTTTGATAACAAATCAGTAAAACAGAAAGTCTAGGAATACTGCATAGGATGTTCTCAAGAATCAGAGTGTTCGATCGATCGACACGCTTTCGATCGATCGAACATCTTAATCTTTCGATCGATCGAACTGACTTCGATCGATTGACAATGTCTCTGGTCTGATCGATCGAACTAACTTCGATCGATCGAACACAGGAATTATTCTGCTGCATAGCAGAGGCTTAAGATCACGGTTTCATCGTGATCTCCCAACCTGGGGACTACTCAGACATATTCTGGAGTAGCACAGAGTTATTTTTAACGTAAAGGTTCATTAAGGATGCGTTTGTTTGTGTTTTAAACATGGAAAATACCAAAACTAATGGTGTAAACGTATCTAACATACAAAACTATGTATTTAACATATTGAACTTTAATAAACTACTTAGAGCATGTAAATAAAGTAATACGAAGTAACCTGGAAAGATGAACTTGTATTAAACTACGAAAACTCAAGCCAAACAATACCAATCTTTAATGAAAACCTACAAAACAAGGAGAAAACTCTCTTCTCTCTCTATAAAACTAATAAAAGTTAAAAGTGTGCGTCCTTCTTTTCATGAATACAACAGATATATATAGAAAAAACTAAAACTAGGGTTTCAACCACTGCCCCCGCAGCGTGCGCGTATGTTCTGATAAAAGCCATGTTCGATCGATCGAACATCTCTCGATCGATCGAACCTTCGATCAATCGAATATTCTTCAATCGATCGAAGTTCACTTTTCATCCTTTGGTTGTCTTCATTGAAATTCAGGACTTCCTTTTATCGTTATCTTCCAATTCTCCACATAGCAACCATAGTCTGCACAAATTACAGCTAAAACACACAACTTATCATAGATTAATCATAATGTGTGAAAACTAGCATTGTAATTCAAACTGCGGATAAACAAGGGAATTGTAGACTCAATTAGTGTATTTTCTTCTTTTAACGCGGTTGTATTTTACAAATACCCCCACTTGTCACAACCCCCAACTAGCTATTTGCTAGTCCCTAGCAATAGAGTGAAAATAAAAACAAGCTAAACTAATACTAAAATAAAACATATTAAAATCAAATCAAACTAATCTAAAAAAGAAAAGAAAGAAAAACTACCTAACTCACTTTCGCAGGAATTGTGGTTGCATTTAGCGAATGCAACAAGCCGTTAAACCCTTAGGTTTCCCCTAGTGGACGAGTGTTGTCTCGTGAGGGTTTACAGTGAATATACCCACAAAATTCTTTGATTGTAAACTCAAAAAGATATAGAATAACTTGTAAACACTCCCTTATATTCAACTATTAATTTAACTCTACATCACATATCATCCTCATTCAAACCATGAAAGAAATACACATGTTCCGCATGCCACCAAGGAAGAACAACATATGCATCACATCCATGCATCCGTGTGTGTGTGAGATTAACAACTATACATCAAACTCTATTTAGAGTTGTTTAAACTATCATACTCTCAGAACTTGTAGTTTTAACTCAATTCTCACATGGTTACACACTCAAAAATAAATATCCCACAGAAACTTGGGTAATAATGATCGCTCATGGTATGAAAGCTTTGATAGGAGTGATTTTTCGGATACTAATGCTTTCATACTCAACTCTATGAAAGACCAACATTTAGAGTGTATAGTCTCGCGAAAGGAATACTACTTACTAGAGGAGCAAAATACTGTGGATAACTCAATTTACACGTTCGTGGTTAAACTAAGTTGTTGAAAATCATTAAGGCTTTGACTTGACGGTTTTTATTTAGTAGGGTAGAAATTAGAGGGGTAAGAAATTGCACATTTTCAGTATGTGATTGTGTTCCGTAAATTTTTCTTTACTTCATTCCAACCACCCTCTCCATTTATCATTTTTTTTTTCATTTTTTCATTTTTTTTAACCTGGAGATTTTCTCCTTCCCTTTCTTTTCTTTTATGCAGCCCTTCCCACTACTACTCCTTCCTCACACTTCATCAATTGGATCACATTGAGTGTGCAATGGGGTGTATTGAGGTCAGAGTATAAAATCAGGAATTTGAGATTTCATAATAGATTCGGCATTATTTACTAGGTGTGGGGTTGAGAACAATGCATATTCTGGACTATCAATACAGGTGTATGGAAAGGTAAGGAGCAAATAACGATGGCTTAAATCATTTTCTCAACTTCTTAATTTTCACACGTCAATGTTCATTGAGTTTAGTTGGTAAATCCTGAACGTTCTCCTCTACTAAGAAGCCAAAATGAAAAATCAGAGACTATTCAACGAATTCACAATGCTTATTCAATAAGAACAATTCGAATTTGATGTGATAATTCCCTCAAGATTGAAGATTGGATTCAAAAGCTCACTAAGGGACTAGTTTCCACTACTTTATTCCTTAAAGTACGAAAGTTGCATTAACTCATATTTTAAGTTTTCTGCATAGCTATTAACATGTGCAAATGATTTGGATACAAAAATGGTCAACATATGCATTCATCCTAAAGAAACTAGAAAAATGCGTGAACTTAATTCATAAAAGGATGAGAATAAAATGGTTGTGTCATTGCTTGATAACAGCTAAATAGGAGTGAATATTCAGAGTTATTCTACCAATTTAATTCAAACCTTGCTCAATTAATTTTTTAACATTTTTAAAATTTTCTTAACTTTACAAATTCAAACTCGAGATTGTATGACATTTGCAATAAAGTGATCCAGATTGCTATGTATAAATATGCACAGGTGATTATCTATCTACATCCCACCCCCAACTGAAAATAACAATGTCCTCAGAAGTTGATTTTCAAATATAGATAGAGAGATATCACCTGTCAAATTATAGTAATAACTGCACGCGTAACAACCTGGAAAGAAAGCATACAACTCCACACAGGCAGGATCAAATATAGTAATAAAAAAAACATAAAGCATAAGATCCATACATAATCAGAACTAATCACTGGTATAATAATGCAATGGAATAACAGAACAGCGATTACAAAATCTATATAACAAAAATAACCAACATGTCCAACTAACCCCACCCACCAGAAAAATAAGAGAGAAACCAAAATACATCATAACCCACCAAAACAACCAAAAACACTGAACCATCAGACGCTATACATCATCAGCAACATCCGATAATATCTCAATAATCAAATTCGGAGCATCCCCATCTCCACCCTCAGCAGCAGTAGTAACTATCGCCAGGTCACTCTCAGTCGGAGCAGCTAATGAAGCTAATAATGGATCCGTCACGACTAGAGGTGGTGGAAGTGGTATCTCAGCAGCAACCGGCACTGCATAAGTGGATGGAGCTGCAGGATCACTCGGTGCAAGTGGGGCTGAAGAAGTAGAGGGAGCAGTAGGATCAGGAACAGGAACAGATGGGCCAGTGGTGTATGATGGAATATCAGAAGTGGTAAGTGGGACGGTGGACGCAGCGGGAGCCGCTGTAGGGGGATCGCTGGGGGGTGGTATAGAAGTGGTGTGAACTGACTGATCGACTCCAATCTGGATCAAGATGGCCTCCAGCAAAGTCGTCATCTGATCTACCTTGCCCTTGAGTCTAATCCGGGCCTCCCTCTCCTCCAGTAATAACTCATGAATAGTCGGGAGAGGCGCAGAAGAAGACTCTCCCTGGGCATGAGCCTGAGATCTCTGTCTCAGCTCAAATCTCGCAACCTCCTCAATAGGGTCCATCTCCTCCTCAGACTCATGCTCCTCAGCCTCTGTGGGCGTCCCAGAAGCAGCACCCTCCGTATCAGTCCTCCTCCTCTTCTCCTCTTCTCGCCAACCTTAGCCTTGCCTTTACCTCGCCTCTTTCTCTTTTGCGCATCAGACTGGTGGGAAGCAGTCTCGCCAAAACGACTGCGAGACTGGGCAGTCGCATCACCCGCCAACGGAAGGAGACCTGCCTGCTCAATAACCCGATGAATGGCCCAAGCACTCTTCAAGTGCTTCTTGGCCTGAGTGTATCATGTGGGGTGCCTCATGAAGTCATTGTAAAGGCGAGGCAAACAGACCGGCTGTCGTGTCCCGATCGCATATAACACACGTGCGTACCATGTTGCAATCTTCTCCCGATAAGATGTCACTAAGAGGCAATTACTGAGGGCGAGGTGTAGCATATGATAATTATCTGTGAGGTAGAAGTCAGTAATAAGGGCCTCACCATCCCAACCCGAAAGAGCACCCCCAGTAATCTCTCTGATAATAACAGTCGGGGAGAGCAGCGGTGTGTGTCAGCACGGAGTGGATAAACATAGTCAGGTACCTCGGGTACCCCTAAAGCAGCGGAGACAGTGGCCGGACTAAAGATGATCTCCCGACCACGGAAAAATGATCGTAGTATGAATGGAGCACCTGGATTCCTGACCATCATCGCATATGCTTCCCTAATCCAGGATAGATTAACGTGCTTTGGCTGGGAGAGGAGTGCGTACCACTGCGGCATAGCGCGTATCCGTGCAAGGTACCAAGGAGTGGAAAGCCATGCTGTCTCGAGTGGTCGCTCGAGCATAACCTTCCGAGACTGGAAGTATCTAGTGAACCACACCCGGTCTTCCTCATTTCTGAACCCGTGATCGGGTATAGGGTCGGGTATGGTTAGGTCAAACGGCTTGGACTTGTGATACCCGGTGATATGGTTCATTGTAAAGCCCCAAAACGGAAGAAACAAACAGAAAATCATTAAAACAGGAAAAACAGAAAAGAAAAAGAAACTGTTGCACTTCGATCGATCGAAGGATATTCGATCGATCGAGAAAATTGCCGGTTCGATCGCTTGAGCCATGTTCGATCGATCGAGAAGAGGGCTGGTTTCGATCGCTCGAACCTATCTTGATCGATTGAACTGTGGTTGAGCTCGATCGCTCAAACCTTGGTTTCAATCGATCGAGCACAGCGAAGGCGCAACGACAACTAAAGAAAATGGGAATAGCCCGTAAACATCAAAATTAAGCAAACAAGCAACAAATAACGGATTAATACCCATTGGGGGCACCCCTAATACAAGTCTAATGGAAAGAAAGACACGAGGGGGGGTGTACCGAGACCTCACCTTGAGATATACGCAGAAAAAGGATGAGGAGGTTGAAGATGATGATCCAAGGGGGTTTGGTTCAGTTCAGGTGATGTGGTTGTGCATGGGGGTGCAAAAACCACGAGATTCTCCTCTGTCTCCGATCGCTCGAACGTGAAAGAGAGAGTGAGAAACTGAGAAAGTGTATCAATGATGCCTCGTTTAAATACTGATCTTGATCGATCGAGAAAGTTCGATCGATCGAACCTCCGATCGCTTGAGGCCTGTTGAAGCGCTTGAGGTGCGGATAATTTCGATCGATCGAAGTGAGTTCGATCGATCGAAACTTGAAATTTTATAATATTATTGAATTAAAGGATTATCCACCCCCAACTAACCAATATTGTTCTGGACATACAGGAAAGTGATAAAAACAGTTCAGTGACAGGACATGTAAGCCAAAAAGTCATCTTCAAAATAGAAAATGGCAAATATTTTATAGATAGAAGAATGTATTAGCATCCATTTGCAACATTATTGCCCCCAACATGGTATTCAAGATCTTATTGATAAAGAAAAACTAAACGAAACTGAAACTAATAAAACTTTGTCTAGGAATACACTTCAATTGATGAAAGAAAAATAAAATGACATAACACAATTGAAGCGAAGCACTATTCTTCAAGCATGAAGATTTCTTCTTCCACAACTTCTGTTTCTGCCAAAGCTTCGAATGTGGGGTCCAAATTTGATGATTCCCTTTTCCAGAACAGCCGGAAAGCATCCAGGGCATAATTGAGCAAGTCTGAACTCTCCAACGAATTAATCGCGCATGCAAGAGGTGAACCGGATGGAGATAGTGATAACAGTGTGTAAGTTCGCATCGGACTCTCCTCTTACGGCGGAGTACCCGGAGACCTTATGTATGGTCCAATTCCATGGAACAATTGATGTGGAAGGAACAACGGCTGTATCATTTGATTCATAGTGACACTCCTGACAAAGGAAAAACAAATGAGCACAAAAAGAAAGAAATTAAACCGACAAACGAAAGAACTACAGGAATAAACAAAACTGGGAATGTGACCAAGAATTAACCTCACCATTGGCCTGATATCACCAGGTGCACTAGCAGGTAGAGGGCATTGAAGCCGAAATAACAAATAACTCAAGTGCACATACATGTAGGGAACCACTTGGATGACAAGAAAATCGTCAACATAAGTGAATGCATCATTATGGCGTTCTGGCACCACATCTTGTAAGTCCTCTTCTTCCCATGGTTCCCACATTGAATCATTCTCCCACTGGTCCATCATAGCATCATCGACTTCCCAAACAGCATATCCCTCTGGTTTTCCCTCCTCATCAGAAAATTCTATGTTCTCAAAAGGATTGATCTGGAGGAGAGCAGGGTTGTATGGGATGTATCCGTGGGTTAAGTCAACGACATCTTCTTCCCCTGGCACTTGGTATGGAGATAAGCAGAATGCTATTTCATCAGCAGTCCACGGGGGGTTATGATATTCAGAATCAGCCCATGACCCAATTGAGTGGACATCATCATCTCGCATGTTGAACAACCTTCAGGAGATAGATAAAAATAGAATAGCAGGTTAAGATCGAGGTCACACTCAAAAATAGATAAACAAAAGAATAAAACAAAATAAAAAGCAGTAAAAGAAAGAGTACAACAACATTGTAAAAACACACTTGAGCGTTCTAGGTTGAGGCATAGCCGGGCTCATCCAGTTGGATGTGCTCGACTTCGGGTTGGAAATCCTCTAAGAATGGTTTTACCCTTTGGCCATTGACCTTGAAACTTCCGTCGTTCTTAGTATTAAATAACTCTACGGCCCCGTGTGGAAAGACAGATTTGACTATGAAGGGTCCTGTCCACCGAGATTGGAGTTTTCCAGGGAAGAGATGAAGGCCTGAATCGTATAATAAAACTTTCTGTCCCGGCTCGAAAGATTTTTTGAAAAATCGTTCTATCATGGCGAGCCTTCAACCTTTCCTTGTGGAGTTTAGCGTTGTCGTATGCATCTCAACGGATTTCTTCCAATTCAGCCAACTGGAGTTTCTGGAGATGACCTCCCTCTTTAATGTCGAAATTTAATGAGCGTGTTGCCCAATATGCTTTGTGCTCGATTTCGACGGAAAGGTGACATGCCTTACCATACACTAACCTATAGGGGGACATCCCCCAAATTTGTCTTATAGGCAGTACGGTATGCCCAAAGAGCATCAGTCAGTTTATAACCCAGTCTTTTCTGTTAAAACTAACCGTCTTTTCCAATATATGCTTGATTTCAAGGTTAGCCAACTCTGCATGTCCATTTGTTTGTGATTGGTAGGCTAGAGCGATCTTGTGGTTCACCCCGTATTTGCTGAGTAGTGACTCCAAATGCCTATTGCAAAAGTGTTTGCCTTAGTCACTTATTAATACTTTTGGGGTTCCGAAACGCGATAGGATGTTTTCCTTGAGGAAGGACATTACTGTTTTTTGGTCATTGCGTATCGTCGGTATCGCTTCTACCCATTTTGATATATATTCCACAACTAGGAGTATATACTCACAGTTATTAGATTTAGGAAACGGGCCCATAAAGTCTATGCCCCAACAATCGAATATTTCAATTGTGAAAATAGGGGTTAAGGGCATAGAGTTCCTTTTTGAAATTATACCAAGCTTTTGACATCGTTGGCACAATTTACAAAAAGCATAGGCATCTTTGAACATGGTGGGCCAATAGAAGCCACTGTGTAGGACTTTATGTGCGGTCTTTTGGGAGGCAAAATGGCCACCGCAGGCTTCAGAATGACAAGAGGCCAAAATTACAGTTATGTCCTCATTCAGAACGCAATGTCTGATGACCTGATCAGCACAATACTTAAATAAGTAGGGGTCATCAAAAAAGAAATGACGTCCGAATGAAAGGAACCTTTTCTTGTCTTGATTTGACCAATGATTTGGGGTCTCTCCTGTAACAAGGTAATTTATTATATCCGTGTACCAAGGCAAACTGGAAACAGCCATCAGTTGCTCGTCTGGAAATTTATCTTTTATTGGTACGGGCTCGGTGTTATCAGTAAATGTCAACCAAGATAAATGATCGGCGACCACATTCTCTACTCCCTTTTTATCCTTGATAGTGATATCAAATTCCTGGAGTAGGAGTATCTAGCGGATGAGCCTCTGTTTCGTGTCTTTCTTAGATAATAGGTACTTGAGGGCCGAGTGGTCTGTAAAACAGACTATTGGGGACCTTATTAGATAAGACCTGAATTTGTCTAGAGCGAAAACTATTGCCAGTAGCTCTTTCTCGGTAGTCGTATAGTTCATTTGAGTTTCGTTCAGTATTCGACTGGCATTGTATATTACATAAGGCTTATTATCCTTCCTTTGTCCTAGAACTGCGCCAATGGCATAGTCGCTAGCATTGCACATTAACTCAAAAGGCAAACTCCAGTCGGGTGTCTGTATTATAGGTGCGGACGTAAGGTGTTCTTTTAGTGTGTCAAAAGATGTTTGACAATTTTTCAACCATTCGAATGGCATGTCTTTAGCCAACAGTTGACACAGTGGTCGGGAGATTGCACTAAAATTTTTGATAAAGCTACGATAGAATCCCGCATGTCCCAGAAAAGATCGGATGTCTAGGACTGTACGAGGGACAGGTAGATTTGAAATTATATCAATTTTTGCTTTATCGACTTGGATACCCTTATCAGAAATAATGTGGCCGAGGACAATTCCCTTGGTTACCATGAAGTGACACTTTTTCCAGTTTAGTACTAAGTGTTTGTCCTCGCATCTCGCTAATACATTCTCAAGGTTTTCTAGGCAGTTATCAAAACTATGGCCAAACACTGAGAAGTCGTCCATAAAGACCTCGAGTGTCTGTTTGACCATATCACTAAATATGCTTAACATGCACTGCTGAAAGGTGGAAGGTGCATTGCATAAGCCGAAGGGCATACGACGGTAGGCGAATGTACCGAACAGACAAGTGAAAGTCGTATTTTCCTGATCTTCAGGAGCAATTTCTATTTGGTTATAGCCACTATATCCGTCCAAGAAGCAATAAAATTTATGACCCGCCACTCTTTCTTGCATTTAATCCATAAATGGCAATGGAAAGTGGTCTTTCTGGGTCACAGTATTTAACTTTCGATAATCAATACACATCTGCCATCTGGTGGGGACGCGTGTCGGTACTAACTCGCCATCTTTGTTTGGGATAACTGTTATACCAGCCTTTTTGGGAATCACCTGGGTTGGACTAACCCAAGAGCTGTCAGAGATAGGGTATATAATCCCAATGTCCAGAAGTTTTAAGACTTTCTTTTTCACAACTTCTTGCATATTGGGATTCAGACGCCTCTGCATTTGTCGCGAAGGTTTGGCGTCTTCCTCCAGATATATCTTATGGGTGTAAATAGATGGGCTTATGCCTTTTAGGTCGGCAATAGTCCATCCCAATGCTCCCTTGTGCTGTTTGAGCATTTGAACTAACTTATCCTCTTGTTTTGAGTTCAACGTGGATGAGATTATCATAGGATAAGTCTTTTCAGTTCCTAAAAAAGCGTATTTGAGCTCTTTTGGAAGCTCCTTTAATTCTAAATCGGGAAACTGAAAGTTTGAAGGCATAGTTAACTTCGTTTTTGGAGGCAAAGGTTCATATGGTGTGACCCACATGCATTCAGCTCTATCCTCCTCTTGAGTATCTATCATGAGGCAGGCATGATTTAAGGTGGTGTCTAATGGAGTTGAATCGTTAGGTTTGTAGACTGCGTCAAGTTGTGACACTACTACTTCCAAAGGATCTTTATAGTCAACAAAATCAGCCTCATCATCGATGATCGTTTCGATGAAATTAACTTCTTCTTCGTCCTCGTATTCTTCAGGTCGGGGATTCAAAAATATCTTGACGTTTAAGGTCATATTTCCGAATACGATGGTCATGATACCACTTTTTATTTTGATTGTGGCATCAATGGTGTTGAGGAATGGACGTTCAAAAATTATCGGGATTTGTGAACATGGATTAGACACGGATTCGGTATCCAATATCACAAAATCAACCGGGAAGACAAAAGTGTCTATCTGCACTAGAACGTCCTCTAGTATTCCTCTAGGATATTTGACTGACCTATCTGCCAGTTGCAACGCAACTCAGGTGGGTTTGAGTTCACCCAACCCTAGATGTTTATAAACTGAATATGACAATAGGCTTACACTTGCTCCTAGGTCAAGGAGTGTGTTGTCTATCCTTTGATTCCCAATCCGACACGAGACAGTTGGGGTGCCAGGGTCTTTAAGCTTTGGAGGCAATTCATTTTGGATGATTGCACTTGCTTGGCAAGTGACATAGGCGTGTTTCTTCACACTTTGCCTCCTCTTGACCGTGCATAAGTCTTTGAGGTACTTAGCATAAGCCGACACTTATTTGATTGCATCAAGGAGTGGAAGATTGATTTTGACTTGTTTGAACAGTTCCAAGAACTCCTAATTCTTTGCCTCATTTTGGGGTTTCTTAAGCCTTTGAGGGTAAGGCGCAGGGAAAGGGCATCTGGGTAATTTGTCACTGGCAAGCTCCTTTCCGAGCCTTCTCTCAATTTCTTCTACTCGTTCAGGAGCTTCATCTATTTCAACCAATGGTTCGTTATTATTGAGTTGCTGCTCTTCCTGAGTAGATAATTTGCTCTTAATCGCCACTTCCTCCTCTTCATACTCCTCGGGAGTAGAATGAGGCATGTTTTGCCCTATGACCTTGCCACTTCTCAGAGTTGTCATGGCTTTGGCTTGCTCATGGTTATTGGGACCATTGTTGAATCCCTTAGGGTTTGGAAGTGGTTGGGCAGGAAATGTTCCTCCCAATCCCTCTTGTCGTGCATCCATCCTCTCTAACGTTGCAGACATCTTGCTCATCATTTGAATTAACTGCTGCATTAGATTCACGTTAGAAAGAGGATCTTCTTCCTGCGACTTTTTGTGTGGGGGAACGTACACGTTTGGCTGTTGATTATTAGAGGGTTGAGCTTGATTGTAGTTGTTTGGTCTATTTTGATTGAATGGCTGGGGTTGCCTATTGAATTGCCCTTGACATTGGTTATGGTTATTATAGGGCTGTTGTTGGTATTGATTTTGGGTCCCAGCATTGTTTTTCCAATCAAACCCGGGGTGATTCCATCTATTGTTATTATGTTGTGAATTGTAGTTATTATAGGAATTCCCCGCCCCCCTATACCCTTGCATGGCATTCATTTCCATGGGAGGTTGTTCTTGAAAATACGGCACATTAGGGCAGTATTGGCTAGTATGTCCCAGCATGTTGCATGTGCCACATGGTTCTTCAGGCAAAACCTGCCTAGAACTCTCTCCTTTCATTCCCAACTCTTCCACTTTCTTCACTAGGTCTTCATATTTATTCATCAGATGATCCTCACTTTTTAGTTGGTATAAACTTTTCTCTTCCACACAGGATATCTGTGAGCGTGGGACATCTTCTGAGTTCGACCACTCATGGGCATGTTCAGCTAACCACTCAAAGTGAGCTTCAGCTTCTTCAGTGTTTTTGCGAAGAAATGCCCCTGAACTCATGGTTTCGACCAACTTTTTAGTTTCACCATTTAACCCTTCATAAAAATAGCTTATGGTTCGCCATTTCTCGTACCCGTGATGTGGGCATGCGAGTATCAAATCCTTGAAACGCTCCCAAGTTTGGGTGAAGGTTTCATTGCTCTTTTGTTTGTAAGAGTTTATTTTGTCGTTTAAGCTCAGTGGTCATGCAGGGTGGAAAGAATTTCTTCAGGAAAGCAGTGTTCATCGCATGCCAGGTGTAGATTGAATTTGGCTTTAAGGTGAGTAACCACGCTTTTGCTTTATCCTTCAGGGTGAAAGGAAATATCATTAGACATGTCACGTCTACAGGACAATTCTGTGAAAATGTTTTACAAACATCCTCAAAGTCCTTGACATGTAGATATGCCTTCTCGCTCTCCATTCCATGGAAGGTAGGAAGGAGTTGAATCATTCCATTTCAAAATTAAAATTCGCCTACATGGGGTGGAATGAGAATACAAGAAGGTGCAGGCACGTGTTCAGGTGTCATGAGATCGCACAAAGGACGAAGTGAATCGTCGATTGGTACAACTACATTATCACTGTTTTCACTTTGATAGTCGGCCATTGAATCAATAGGTGTAACTATGGGATTAATAGAACTAGATGAATTGGATGAATAGAATGGGTTTCCGTAAATTCCTTCTATGAAATTATCGGACATAAAGGGAAAGACCCTAAGTAGTTTTTGATCTAAAGAATAAAAGAAAAAGAAAACAGAAAGAGATAAGGATAGATTGAGGTAATCTAAGCGTTAGCTTGTCGCCTTCCCCGGTAACGGCGCCAAAAACTTGACACGAGAATTTTTCTGTGTGCGCTTGTGTGCTATACCCAATCGTAGGTAATCGTGCAAGTAGTAGTCTGGTTAAGTCCAGGTCGATCCCACAAGGAATGTGTTAAACTAAAAACCTAGATTAAACTCTAAAAAGAAAACAAAAATCAATACTTTTAAGAAATGTAGAACACTAAGTTCCACGGTTTATCAACTACTAACGATAAAGCAATTAAACTAAATTAAACTAACTACTAACTAGCAAATTAAAACAATATTTTAAAATGTGTTTTTCTTAAAAAAAAAAAAGGAAATGTTGGGATTACACGAATCCACCACAACCTAGCCATCTACCATGCAGTTACGTTGAAGCTCAATGGAGCACATTCTCTACAGTATTCCGTATTTATCTAAAGGTAAAGAATCTATAGTCCATTCATGACCGGGACTATGTCATCACAATTAAGTTTAAAATACATAAAAGCGGTTTAAAACAATAGTTAAGACTTGCACCTTCAATGGTGTTAGCATTGAGGGTGGTTTGCAAAATGTATTGAAGAAAAATGCCTTAAGGCTTTAAGTTTACAGACTGTTTTGACAAACTGAGCATTTGGGGACAGTTTGATAACAAATCAGTAAAATAGAAAGTCTAGGAATAATGCATAGGATTTTCTCAAGAATCAGAGTGTTCGATCGATCGACGCGCTTTCGATCGATCGAACATCTTCATCTTTCGATCGATCTAACTGACTTCAATCGATTAACAATGTCTCTGGTCTGATCGATCGAACTAACTTCGATCGATCGAACACAGGAATTATTCTGCTGCATAGTAGAGGCTTGAGATCACGGTTTCATCGTGATCTCCCAACCTGGGGACTACTCAGACATAGTCTGGAGTAGCACAGAGTTGTTTTTAACGTAAAGGTTCATTAAGGATGCGTTTGTTTGTGTTTTAAACATGAAAACTACCAAAACTAATGGTGTAAACGTATCTAACATACAAAACTATGTATTTAACAGATTGAACTTTAATAAACTACTAACAGCATGTAAATAAAGTAATGCGAAGTAACCTGGAAAGACGAACTTGTATTAAACTATAAAAACTCAAGCCAAACAATACCAATCTTTAATGAAAACCTACAAAACAAGGATAAAACTCTCTTCTCTCTCTATAAAACTGATAAAAGTTAAAAGTGTGCGTCCTTCTTTTCGTGAATACAACTGATATATATAGAAAAAACTAAAACTAGGGTTTCAACCACTGTCCTCGCAGCGTGCGCGTATGTTCTGATAAAAGCCATGTTTGATCGATCGAACATCTCTCGATCGATTGAACCTTCGATCGATCAAATATTCTTCAATCAATCGAAGTTCACTTTTCATCCTTTGGTTGTCTTCATTGAAATTTAGCACTTCCTTTTATCGTTATCTTCCAATTCTCCACATAGCAACCATAGTCTGCATAAATTACAGCTAAAACACACAACTTATCATAGATTAATCATAATGTGTGAAAACTGGCATTGTAATTCAAACTACGGATAAACAAGGGAATTGTAGACTCAATTAGTGTATTTTCTTCTTTTAACGCGGTTGTATTTTACAAATACCCCTACTTGTCAGCTCTTGCAGCTGAATCTTCAACTCTTTTTAACTCTACTAGTGCCATTCGGTACGGTGTCTTTGATATGGGCTATGATCTTGAGGTTACTTCGATAGTGAATTCAATTTCTCGTTTTATTAACTAATTCGAAAAATCTTTAGGAAAGATATCTGGAAACTCTTATACCACTGATATATCCTCAACCTTTGTACTCGTAACATGTGTATCAATTATAGAGCATAAGAACCCCTGACATCCCAACTTTAATAGTTTACCTGTCTAAATTGCTGATACCAAAAATGGTGGTGCTATGACACCAATTGCCTAAAAGATAAACTCTCCCTGTCCCAGTGGTCAGAAAATAACTCTTTTCTGTTCACAATCAATAGAGACTTGGTTCATGGATAACCAATTCATACTGTAGACACCCTGATTTTGACCAAACACCAAATCCAGGGATTGGTTACCTCTTAAGACCGATGATGACGATGACCGGTGAAATTTGGAGATTTTTCAGAAAATTCAAATCCTTGAAAGATTCTTCAAATAAAATTTTGAAATTCAAAATAAAACAAAGAGAAATTGGGTATTCGGAAGAAAACTGAACGTTGAAGAACATATGAGAAAAATCAGTCTGGGAATTTATCTTAAAGAGAGAGAGAGAGAGAGAGAGAGAGAGAGAGAGGGAGAGAGAGGGAGAGAAATGAAAAGAAGTTTGAAAAAGAAAAGAAAGAAGTAAATAAAAGATATATGGGAATATATACTATGCATATGGGTATATTCTAATAAAGTACATTACAAATATAAGTACATTAGTATATACTTTACTAAATAATTAAGTATTGTTAACATATATTTTGAAAATTAAAAAGAAGGCAAAATTATGTTAGCCGCGGCACGCGACGAATCCGGCGGCACTCAGTGAGTGCCAGTAGTAGTCATTGAGTGCCGCCCGGCACTCAGCGAGTGTCGCGCACTGTAGCAGACTGCTTTTCTCACATGTTCTAAAAGAAAACGTTACACATGGGTTTTCACCCGAATTTACCCATTTAACCTTGTCATGTTGGTCTATATAAACAGACCTTCATCTCCATTATTGGGACTTTTTACTTGACTTTTGAACTTTTCACTTAAATCCTAGAGAGATACAAAAGTTATATATATATAATAGAGAGAGAATTTAGAGAAGAGGAAGAGAGTTTTCTTGAAGAATTTGAGAAGAACTTGAAGATTTTTGGAAGTGCCTCCCAAGAAATAGAAGAAATCTTTGAGGTCATAGAGGTTACCTCTCAATCCTTGGTAGAAATTAGGCAAATTCAATCACAAGTTCATAGCTCTAGGAACTTTACACATTTTCAAAACCTCTCTTCTTACCTCATTTCATCACACACCACTTAGAGCTTGTGATTGAATTTCATGACATCTCATTAATTTGGATCCCATTGATGCCTTGGGTTTAAGATAAGTTTGATTTTGAAGAGTTTGTGTTCCAATTTCTCTAAGAAAACTTTGATTCTTTATTTCTATTTTTCTCTTAAGATTCATGAGATTTTATATACATCTTATTGAGTCTCTTTGAGTTTGATTCTTTAGTTTCTTATGATCCTATGATCCATATGGAGATTAAGATTGGTCATGGTCATATCTACACATAGTTGATTAGGTTCAAGTCTTAGCTCATGACTTGGATCTCCCTACTAGGAATCTTATGGAATCCATACTATATTCCATAGAGATATGAGTAGATTTGGGTCTCATTGAGTCTCCAAGGATCATTAATTTGAGAGGAGAATAGTATATCATAGTTCTAATTTTCTCAAGGATCATATGTTTGAGAGAGGATTTAGATGTAAGTTTTCATAATTTGTTTGTTGAAATCTAGGGAACTTGAATATTCAAGAGTTCATAAGATTGAGTAAGACCTTAGGATTCTCTTGCTATGAGATTTATGATGGAAATCCATTATGGCTAAATCTATGAATCTCTTCATGTTTCATTATTTACTCCAATGATCATAATCATACTTGATCCTAGTTCTCTCTAGAATCATGGATCAAGTTTGATTCGAAATATGAACATCAATTTAACAAAAGTGCAGTGGATCCATAAACCAACCGTGATCAAAGATTTTTATTAAATCATGGTTCATTGGAAATCGGATGATTCCAATTGGAGGATGTTCATAACTCATTTAAGCACCTCTGTAATTTTTGCTTTGATGAAATTCCATGCTTAAGATGGTTTGGTCTTTTGATTTCAAAACAAGCAATTCTCTGTCCAAAATTTCAGAAGAGTAAGTCCGTTTTAAAATTAATAAACTAGAACCTTAATCTTTCTTGACCCAAAATAATTTTTTATAAGTATTTCAATGTGTTAGGAAGATACCCTAAAAAGATCTAAGTGTTTGTCATTTTTTTTGCTATTTTTAGAAAATCGTACAAGATCTCTGGATAGAGAGTTGCAGATTCCTGAGTGATGGCTAGTGTTTTCCATATTCCCAGAGATCTAACCGTTAAAATCTTGATTTTATTTTTGGGTTAGAAACTAAACTCACAAAGGCATATCATATCAAAAAATCATTAAGATCCAACCATTGAAAGTATGGGTTTTCTATATTTTAAAATATGGTCTGCTCTCTGTAATTTAGGAAAAACAGTCACTGTTTTTGTCTAGTCTCATTGATTTTAAGTTAAATGGTTTCCTAATGTCTTGGGACCCAAATTATATTTTGAATAATGATAATTTAGCTTAAAACCAGAGGCTAAGTGATCCAAATTAGTGAATAAATTCATATCTCATTCTTGTTCATATTCATTCATTCATCCATGTACATTGATGCTTATGATTAGGAATAGTTATTGGATAAAGTTGGACTTAGTTGAACCAAATTGAACATAACCAAGGATTTCTTATGATTATGGCAGGATTATAGCACCCCTATATGGACATCACATTGGCTCTTAGTTGAGACTTGTATATCTATAGAGATGCTATGGCTCCAACTAATCAAAAGGAATTCATAGTTTTGTCAATTCTTTCCATGCTTTATAGATCTAAGCTAAAGATTTAGGATTGATTATTTGATGTCATATTATTATGTGAAGCATGTGGAATAACCCTTGTTTTATAGTGCTTTGGAGGTATGACTTCTCATCTCTTCTCTAGTTTATTTCATTTGTTGATTTTATTAATTTTCGACTCCATGCGTGACACCTTAGCTTAGGTCTTGCCTTATGTGTATATGTGATTAGAGACATTTTCTTAGGATTTCTATTCTTTGTATGCATTTCACGTTTCCCATTTCGCGATTGGATCCCGGGTAAGTTCTCTAGTTCCCAACTTGCACATCATTTTGCTTGCTACTTGAATTATGTGGCTTATGATTGATATTTTATCGTTAACAATTTTGCACCCTTTTTTACATGCTTCTGATATGTATACTTATATCTATGTATTAGTTGAGGGCATGTTTAGATTATTAATTCGATTAAATAGGATGATGAGTAGAGGCCTATCACGAGAGAGGATGAAAGGGGGTGTTTTAGTTTGTCGGGCTCCTTCCCCTTTCATTCTATAATCCCCGGACCCAGATTATCTTTGGTTTCGCAAAAGATCGGTTGCTTTTAAAAATGGTTTCTTAATTTTCCTAAAAGAAATTAAGTGGCGACTCTTTGAATTTGAATTTGAAAACTGTTTTAACAAAAAAAAACAAAAGTGGGCCCAAATGCCGGTATCCACAATCTGGCGACTCTGCTGGGGATCGAACCCAGAATCTCTGGTTTTGCAGACCAGAATTTCTAATTTTGGGTTCACTCGAGGATTAGACTTGAAAGCATCCTTTTAATCGAATTAATTAATTTTTGTGTGCCCGTTGCTTTGCACTTGCATGTCTTGCCAGTCGATCGCACGGAACTATGACCTTAGAGGCTCGGGGCAACCCGATCGGTCAAGCCATCATGGGGCCGTGTGATCACTCTTGATCTCGTACCATGTGTTGGTATATGAAGCATCCTATCGGGTGTGTGTCAAGGGTCCCATATTTAAGCAAAACCGGACCTTTGCATGATAGCTTCTATAGAACCTTTCAATCTAGGAAATCAAATTCTTGATTAAGATTATGTGCTAGGGAGATTTGTATGCCTGAAAGGGATTACTTGAGATGATGACGATGCTTGCTTGATGTAGGATGTACAACCTCTTAATCACTTTTGAGCAAGTCCTCTTCATGTCTTACGACATTTGAGAACATGCCAAATTTTGATTACAAGGATATATTTCTTATATCTTGTTTAGCTAAGCACCATTGACCTTGTATGTATACTAATTCATGAAAAGTTCGGTGATAATCCGATCATTTGATCCTTCTACCCAAAGAATTTTAAATGTACCTTTGAAAGCAAACAAATTTTTGCCATTTTTATTTCAAAGTATTTAATCGCTCTTTCAAAAAAAAAAGAAAAAAAAGAAAAAAAAAACCTTTGGAGTTTATTTTTGATCAAAATTCGAGTCAACCCTTGTTGAGGCATATATTAAGGAAGAAACCTGAAAATCTTGGGAATTATCATTCTATTATTTAAAATAATTTTCAAATGAATTTCAAAGCAAAAACTTCAACCCAATCATCTTTTTGAGAAATATTGTCACCTTCAAGGGAAAGCTTCCTAAGAATTTGAAAAGATCCCATCATCTAGGGAAATGCTTGTCAAATGAATTTCACAAATTCTAAAATTTTTCAAACTTTGAAGGGGTGAAGAGGATCATAATGGAAGGAGAAATTAGTGCACTTGACTTGGGTGAGGATTTTATGTGCTTATGTGTTTATGTGTTAGGATTAGAATTTTCTTTCTTTGACATATAGAGTAGGCACACACGCACACATGCATTGCATCCGCATGACATATGGGCCATTCATGAAAATTTCTTTCGCAAACAAAATGACAAAATAAAGAAAATTTCTTTGCATCTGCATGACAGATGGGCCATTCATGAAAATTTCTTTCGCAAACAAAACTGACAAAATAAAGAAAATTTATTTGATTTTTTTTTAAATTTAAAATAAAATAGTAAAATGTGGTTGTAGGCAAAAGATAGAATCATCTACGAGCACAGTCTAGTACAGAGATTCTACTGCAAGGTTAGTAAGAAGAGAGATGGTACAAGAAGCGAATACAAGAGAGATAGCAGAATTGAGGGCCATAATGGAACAGCAGGCAGGTCAAATGGCTAGGATAATGACCACGTTGGAAACACTAGCATGACAGCCGCAAGTTGTCAATCCTCCTCCACCTCTTAGGGAGGATGATTGGTTCGATGATCAAGAAAGAGCTGAAGTGCCGAGGGCAGAAAAGTAAAAGATGGAGAAGGAAAAGGCTGAGAGAGAGAAGCTGATGACCGAGAAAGTAGAGAAACTGGAAAGGGTAGTCCAAAAAGCCCAAGGAGTAGACACCTACTTGTTGGAACTAGAAGGAGTATATGAAGGGGTTTGTGAGGTACTACCTGTAGGATTCAAAATGCCAGTATTTGATAAATTAGATAGGACAGGAAACCCCCCTAGCCATATCAGGATATGTATAGGGGCTTTTCAGCCAAGCGGCTTGAGTACGACTATGATGGTTGTTGTGTTTCAACAGACATTAACCGGAGCTGCCTTATCTTGGTACCTTACATTGGAGCCTGGAAAGACCAGAATTTGGGAGGAGGTTGTCAAGTTATTCATAACCCAGTACGAGTATAAATAGGATTTGGATGTTACCGTCAGAGATTTAGAGACTACCCAGCAGGGAAATAAGGAATCTTTTGCTGAATATCTGAGCCGTTGGAGGGGAAAAGCAGCCAAGATGGTACAGAGGCCAACCGAGAAGGAACAAATCCGGATGTGAATGAAAAACCTCCAGCCCGTCTATCAAGAGAAGATGAGGTTTCAATCCATCAACACCTTTGCTGAAGTATTCGATGTGGGAACTAGGATCGAGGATGCGATACAAGAGGGATTGATTAAGAGGGAAGAGCCGGTGAACAAGTATAGGGGTCCGAATTACGGGACAAGAGGAGGGCATTCAGGAAGTCATTCAAGTCCTACAGATGTGAATGCACTAAGCGAACTAGAGAAGAAGTTTGATACAGTTAGAAATTACCCGAAGAGAGGAGGAGATAAGCCTTTGAGAAGGTTCTCAGACTTGGGAGTGTCATTGTCCACCGCTCTGGATAGGCTATTAGCAAAGGGGCACCTCTACCTATTGGAGCCACGACCGAGACCAAATCCACCACCCCCAAATTTCAAAGTTGATCTATACTGCAAATTCTATCAAGAACAGGGACACTCAATCGATCGATGCTTGAGGTTGAGACATGAAATCCAGGATCTGATAGATAAGAAGGTAATATCTGAACCACCTACCAACCCGCCGAACATCACCAAGAATCCACTACCAAATCACCATGCGGTACGGCCACCCAGAGTTTACTATTTAGAAAGTGGAGGGAGCTCTTTTGATCCATCAACATTGATCACCAAGTTGGGGTGCCCGAGGAAGTTTTATCAGATACTAGGAGATTCGAACATCTGCACTTTGGGCGAACCGACAGATAAAAACAAGGGAAAAGTGATAGAAAAGGCTCTCGCTATGGATTGGTGGGCACTGAAGATGACAGCTCTATTTGGTATAAAGGGGATGACAGTTAAGACATCAATAAAGTTAAGGACGATCTTTGGTATGAAAGTGTGAAAGAAGAAGAAAATTCAGAAGTCACTAAAGCATAGGATGATCTTTGGTTTAAAGAAGAGGTCAGTCATTTAACACGATCAAGAAGATTTTTCGAACCACACGAACTTGAAGAAGATCACTGAGGCCAGGAATTAGATAAGGGAAAAGGGAAACTGAATGAGGAAGAAGATGAAGATATGGTCTTGAGACAGATGAAGAAGACACAAGCGAATATCACTATTTGGGGATTGTTAATTGCTTCCAAGCATCATAGACAAGCGGTCCTCAATGCTCTTAATCAATCTGATGTCTCCATCAACATCACCCTAGAAGATCTCGTTGACATGATCAGCAGGGGCTCGACTCTCGCTATCTCCTTTACTGAAGTTAACTTACCCCCTGGAGGACCCGCTCACAATAAGCCGTTGCACATTACCGTTGAGTGTCTAGGAAATTCTTTGCCCACTTATCTCATTGACAACGGGTTTGCATTGAACGTATGTCCATTCCGAACAACCAAAAGGATGGGGCTTGATGAATCCACGTTTATACCATTAGAGCAGAAGGTAAGGGCTTATGATATTACTCAGCGAGCTGTTTTGGGGATCATTTTTTTGAATCTCTCTATTGGGGTTGGGGAAAAGGAGGCAGAGTTCCAGATTATCGATATTCCTGCATCTTTCAATCTACTTCTAGGAAGGCCATGGTTGGATAGTTTGGGTGCCATCCCGTCAACCATCCATCAGAAAGTCAAGTACATTTGGAAAGGTAAAGTTTGTGATATTCTAGGGGATAGTTGGATACATGCGTCTGGAGCTTCATCTAGTGCTCCGATTTTGGAAGTACAAATGCAAGAGGAAAAGACAAGCTTGGGCGGGTTCGAATTCATCAATGTGATAGAAGAAAGCAAGCCAAAAGAGTTTTTACCACTTTACTTTGACCAGTATGCAAGTCCATTGGTGGCAGGAATTATGAGAAGGATGGGATTCTTCCCGGGGATGGGTCTAGGTAAGAAGCATCAAGGATTGTCCGAGTTTCCAAACATTGTCACACAAACGCATACCCATGGGTTGGGATATCAGCCGAAAAGGGAGGAAATGAAGAAAAAGAAGAATTCGGCCGATGCGCCAATAGAACCATACTCAAAGACTCTCAATGGATACTTCGTCAAAGAAGGAGAGGAGTTTCCATCTTGCGGTTTCCTGGAGCTATGGCTGGACAAAGTGGAAAAATGCATGACGCCAGGATTTGAGATTTTCTTTGCACACGACTTCTCTGACTATAAGGACCCTTACCTAGAAGTACCACGAAATCCGTCACTATTCAGGATTGGGTGTGCACTTTGGATGGCTTGGCAATGAAGGACTTGCTGGAAGAGGAGCACAGAGGGATTGGAAAAGGTAGTACCGGGGAGAGTGTGAATAAAGATGGGCAAAGTAGAGGTAAGGAAGAAAGCAAGGAAAAGGTAGGAAGGGAGAAATCAGAACTCGAAAAAGAACCAGAGGAAGAAGAAATGGGGGAAATTACTTAGACAGGGGACCTGGAAGAATGCTTCATCACTGATCTTGCATCATCACTGATCTTGCAGAAGAAAGGAAGAAGGAATGGGTTTTTGAGTCTAGTGATAGGTATCCCCCTCACCCAGAGTCTGTATTGGCCCAAATGAGGTGTCTTTCAATTTCGATGTCTGTTGTAATTGCTCCGAATAAAGTTAATGAGAATATGACTAATTCTGCTTACTCGGCTGCGCATAATAATTGTGATGCATGTGATGAATGTAGTGAAATACCAGATGAATTGCAAAAATTAATTGAAAAGGAAAATGAATCTACATGTAAAATCATTGAAGGCACTTTAACAATTAATTTGGAAAATGAAGATAATCCACAAAATGTTTCTATTGGCTCCACACTTAGTAATGAGGAAAAATGAATTCAAAGATGTCTTTGCATGGTCCTATGATGATATTCCAGGGATTGATCTAGAAATAGTCCAACATCATATTCCTCTCTTCCCAAACTCAAAACCCGTAAAACAAAATTGAGGCGAATGAGGCATGAATGGGCGCTAAAAGTGAAAGAGGAAGTCGAAAAGCAGTTAGGAGCTGGATTCTTGACCGTCACCGAGTATCCAGAATGGGTCACTAATATTGTACCAGTCCCAAAATAAGATGGTCGTGTTAGGTTTTGTGTGGATTTCCGGGATTTGAATAGAGCCAGCCCTAAGGACTATTTCCCTTTACCCCACATTGATGTGTTAGTAGACAATACGGCAGGGCATGAACTCTTATCTTTTATGGATGGGTTCTCAGGGTACAACCAGATATTAATGGCACCTAAGGATAGGGAAAAGACTACCTTTATCACACCCTGGGGGACTTATTGTTATAGAGTTATGCCATTTGGGCTTATGAACGCGAGGGCAACTTATCAAAGAGCCGCCACTACATTACTACATGACATGATCCATAAAGAAGTAGAGGTGTACGTGGATGATATGATAGTGAAATCCAAAGAGAGGGAAGGGCACTTAAAGGTTTTAAGGAAATTCTTTGAGAGGTTAAGGAAATTCAGAATGAGATTAAACATGTAGAAATGTACTTTTGGGGTCACCACGGGGAAATTATTGGGATTTCTGATCACACAGAGAGGGATTGAGGTGGATCCGACCAAAATTCGCCACACTAAAATGAGAAGGAGTTAAGGGGATTCTTAGGGAGAATACAGTTTATCATCCATTTCATATCCAAACTCACCATGACCTGTGACCCGCTATTCAAGTTGTTGAGAAAAGGGGAAAAGTTTGAATGGGATGACCAATGCCAGAAAGCCTTCGAAAATATCAAAACCTACCTT
This sequence comes from Hydrangea macrophylla, assembly GCA_033977485.1. NCBI lineage: Eukaryota > Viridiplantae > Streptophyta > Magnoliopsida > Cornales > Hydrangeaceae > Hydrangea > Hydrangea macrophylla. Next base: position 74,842,193 of record CM066984.1, on the reverse strand, counting down.
CAAAACCCACCTGTCCTATCACCTCCCAAACTTGGATGCATTTATTGCTATATCTATCTATTACCGAGAATTCCATGGGGTGCATGTTGGCCTAAGAAGAGGAAGAGGGGCATGTAGAAAAAGGCATATATTACCTAAGCAAAAGAATGACCGGGTACGAGTTGAATTATTCGCCATTGGAGAAAGCATGTTGGGCTTTGGTATGGTGTACACGTCGCCTTAGGCATTACATGTTAGCCTTCCCTGTCACCCTAATATCCTGAATGGACCCACTCAAATACCTCTTTGAAAAACCTGCTTTAACCAGTAGGATCTCCCGCTGGACCATGATGCTGGCTGAATTTGATATTAGATATGTCACTTCCAAATATGTCAAAGGGAGAGCCGTCGCCAAATACTTAGCTGACCTTGCCATAGAATTCGAAGAAAGAGGAGAATGTAAGTTTCCTGATGAAGGGGTGATGAAAGTAGAGGAAGGCTGGTGGAGAATGTATTTTGATGGAGCAGCCAATCAGGTAGGATATGGAGTTGGAATCATCCTCATATCACCTAATGGGGTCCCCACCCCGTTGGCCGTTAAACTTAAGTATAATTCAACCAACAACACGGCAGAATACGAAGCATGTATAATTGGGATGGAAGCAGCCTTGGCCTTGAAAATTGAGAAGATTGATGTTTTTGGGGACTCGAACCTGATAATATTGCAAGTGAGGGGTAATTGGAGAATAAAGCATGAGATATCAAGACCTTACCATGAATACTTGGAGAGCCTAAAAGTACAGTTTAGAAAAATCTCATTCTATTACCTCCCTCGTGAGGAAAATTAGCTTGCTGATTCTTTAGTAATATTGGCCTCGATGATCCAAATCCCTATAGGAGTTTCCATGATTCCCCTGTCCATAGAAGAGAGAACCCGACCCTCATTCGAGACAATCGTAGCCATCAAAGGAAGAGGAGACAGAAATACCGTGGTATACCAATGTATGGAAATTTTTTGAGAAAGAAAAGTACCCTGAAGGGGCGTTAGAAAAAGATAAGAAGGCGATCCGGAGATTTTCAGCTCAGTTTGTGATCTATGCGGGAAAGTTATGGAAAAGTCCTATACTGGTTATAACCTGGGATGTCTACATGGAAGGGAAGTGAGAGAAATGTTGAAGAAATACATGAAGGAGTCTGCGGGCCCCACATGAATGGACACATGTTGGCCAAAAAGAAAATTTGGCAGGGATACTATTGGACGACTTTGGATAAAGATTGTTGTGAGTATGTTAGGAAATGCCATAAATGTCAAATCCATGCGAATCTTATGCATACCCTACCTTCCTAACTTTACAACATGACCACCCCTGGCCATTCTCTGTGTGGGTTATTGATATCATCGGGGAAGTAGTCTCGAAAGCTTCAAATGGACACCGGTACATAATTGTAGCAATAGATTATTTCACCAAATGGGTGGAGGCGGTATCATATGCAACTCTGAAAGCCAAGGATGTGGAAAATTTTATCGAGAAGAACATAGTTTGCAGATATGGGGTGCCAAATGAGCTTATTTCTGATCATGGGAGCCACATTCAAGAAGAAGTTATCCCACTCTTAGAGAAGTATAGGATTACCCACCACCAATCCTCACCATACAGACCCCAGACGAATTGAGCAGTAAAAGCCACAAACAAGAATGTAAAGGCGATCCTGGGAAAGATGACAGATACATACAGGGATTGGCACGAGAAGTTAACATTTGCTTTATGGGGATACCGAACTTCCGTAAGAACTTCAACATGGGCTACACCGTATTCATTAGTCTATAGGATGGAAGTTGTTCTACTAGTTAAGGTCGAAATGCCATCTTTGAGAATTTTAGCAGAATGCGAGGTAACTGAACTTGAGTGACTGCAGGGGAGATATGAGGAATTGATGCTATTAGATGAGAAAAGATTGGCTGCTATATATCACACACGGGGATATCAGAAAAGGATAGCTCGTGCTTTCAACAAAAAGGTTCGCCCAAGGAAGCTTGCCGAGGGTGACCTGGTCCTCAAAGATCTTAAAGCACCCGTTTATGACCCCTGAGGAAAATTCAAACCCAACTGGGTCGGACCATATATCATTAAGACACTCCTCTTCGGAGGAGCTGCCTATCTCATGGACCTAGACGAAGTTGAGTTTAAACAACCAGTCAACCTCGATCGCCTTAAGAAATATTTTGCTTAAGACCTTGTCATTTTGAAACCTCCAGAGTTGATGAACTACGCTTGACCTAATTCCCGCTAGGGGATACGTAGGCAACCTGCTCGGTTCGGTCACATAAATAAACTTACCTAAAAGGCACTTCCCTTCTGACCTTAGTTGAACTACTATGGACTTGATGCTCGCTCGGGGATAAGCAGGCAGGCCCACAAAGGCCCTCGGTCCAAATAAAACCCAACTCTTGATGTAACCCAATATCATGAGTTTCCCTATGCCGAACTAGGGGCAAACTTGTGTTTGCCCAAAACTGGAATCAAAGCCCCTATACTAGGGGCAAACTTTGTTTGCTAAACCGAAGAACCCAGAAAATACCTAAACCCATTTCTGGATCTACTGGTTGTCAAAATAGGTATTGTGTAAAAGCATATGAGGATTCATAGTATAGAATGATTAAAACTCTAAAGCAAAACTCAAAATAAAGTAATAAGAGCTAAGAGAGACATTAAAAGGAAAATTTTCATAATCTAAAAAGATGGGAGAAGTGCAAACTATGATTTGACATGATTAGAACATTTTCCCGATACAAAGAAAAGTCTTTATGAAAATTGAAATACATCACAAAAGCACAGTAAGAGTTAAGTAGGATTTGTCAGAAGTTTTTAGAATCTTTGTTTTTCCCTTTTTGTTTGTCTAGAAGCTATTTCCTGACCAAAGTCTGAATCTCAAGAAGGTACTCGGCAGTGGGGACAACTAAAGAAGGGACCCTCTGGAAAGGAGCCGACACTCTGTCATGCCAAGCCTCGGTAAATAATCTCATGGTAGAAGGGCATAGAGTGTAGCTCCTCAAAAAATCAACCATAATAGTGTCCGGGACATCCTGAAGCAAACCAAACTGGCAAACCACCCGTCTGGGGATGTAAAAAGTGATGGCATGCAGACCAGGTAACCAAACCCCCGGGCGTCTTAGAAGCCACACAGTGACAGAGTAGTAAGTCCATCGAGGGCACACCCAACAAATGTCCCCACGATATAGGTTCTGAAGCCAAGTAAGCCAGCCGTCAATCGTACAATGGCAGAAATGAACATCCAGGCGATCATAGGGAAGCAGTCTTCCAGCAGGAGGGTGAGCGAAGAGGCCTAAATGCTCGAGAAGCCAGATCTGCAAAACATGAGGTGGCCTTGAAAGCAACATCGATCCGGTGCTTTGTGCATGATCCAAACCCAGTAAGGTTTCTCCTAGAGCAAGCATGATAGCACTCCGCATCTCTTGAAGACCACAAACAATAGGGATAAGGATGTCGGAGGAAGACTGGAATAGGAAATGGGAGAGCATAGCCAAAGAAAGGGAATTGCGTCTGATAATCTGATATCCTCCGTCATCAGGATCACCAATAGGAGCATAAATAGAAGAACGGGGGTCGATATCAATACGCCGGTCACAAAAAAAAGAGGTGGCGGTACCTCGGGGAATACGAAGAAGAGATGCTAGATCTTGGATATACCCTACCTATATCTGGGGGATGATCAAATCAACATAAGGGTCGGTATGGAGAATGGAGCTAAATTCCTTGAAGAGCGGGCAAACCTCCTCATGACCAAACCGAAAGACATGTAAAGAGGGATCCCAACATGTGATAGTAGGTCAGAGTAAGCTCTCGTCTAGAGCCATACAGCAGAATGCAAAGAGGTCTGTCAATCTGTGACACTCGAAGTTAAGTCGGTCAATATCGGAAAGAGAATCCATCCACGTGTATAGAATGTCAGAACTTATGGGAGCCATGAAGAAGGATAGTGAATATAGAAGAAGAGTGTGAATGAGGAAGAGAAAAAGGGCCTTAAGAGTTTTAAATGGGCATTGAAATGGGAAAATGGCACTTTATATAAGAAAATGGCACAAACCAGCACTCGATGAAAAGCGGTGGCAGTCACTGAGTGCCGCCTGACAGTCAGTGAGTGCCAGTCAGCCTCTTTGAGTGCCGGCCAGGGTTTAAAATGTCCATGGGTAAGTTTATAATTTGAATCAGCCCAAACCTGCATGGAATTTTGAACAAAGAAAATCACCATTTCATCATTCAAGCACCATTCATCAATAAGTAAATAAAGTAATTCATGTTTTGAGTAAATAAGGGAAATGAAGTCTAAAGCTAAAAAAAAGGTAATCAAGCATGAGTATAAACAGATTTCAAAATTAGCACACATGCCACCATGCATGAATACTATCAAGCCGCCTAAGTAAATCCACTAAAGATGAGAAAGTTTGGAGATCTTGTCCTCACAGGGACGTAATATAAAAGAAAAAGAGATCGGCTATCCTCGTCGGCGACGAGGATTTCTTCTAGGTGCCTGCAGAGTTGTCTGACTTCCCCCAGCTCCGCCATCTCCGCCATCTTCGCCGTCACCATCATCCCCACCGTCACTACCTTGGCCGCTGCCGCCAGTACCTCCTTGATAGCCGCCGCCATGACCCAGCTGAAACTCTTGAATTTGCCTCCTCAAGGCAGCAAGCTCGGCCTCCTGAAAAAACAAAATAAAAGGAAAAATAAGTGAAATAAAGAACGTTAAAGAAAAAAAGAAGGAGAAGAAAATGAATAAATGGTGGTACCATAGCTCTGGCTTGAAGATTAGCAGTGGCCCTTACTCCATCAGCCTGAAAAAGAATTTGGACGCAGTCATCAATATAAGGAAAAAATTGGAATTGTAAAACAAAGGCAATAAGAAGGTTGTTTCAAGAAAGAGATTTACCCTCCATTCATGTTCGTGAACCCAATGCTGGACAGTGTGTGCATATGATAGACCCTCCTCTGCATAATCTCTGGGGGACTGTATCATATTGCAGAGGGATGGATGGAACATTCTGGGTATAAGGGGCCAGCTGGTACATGGTTTCCTGGCCCATATGTACCATGGGAACATTCCAGTTCCACTGTGGGAGAGCTGGAGGGTTAGCAACCCCAGGGATAGGCTGTAAAAGGGGATTCAAGTCTATGTGAGTATTATTGCAAAAATAAAAGGAAAATTAAAAAAAAATGAAAAGAATGAAATATCTGTTACCCGTGTAACATCTATAAGAGGAAAGTTGTGCATGAGGGAATTCAATCTAAAAATTGGGAAGCCATCTGGATTGTCCAAATAATTTGCAATGTTCTCCCCACCTAGAGCAGTGATGAGGTCCTCATGATCCAAGGTCCCAATGCTCCTCATAGTAGCAGGAGGAGCCCTAGGCACATAAAAGACAGGGGCAGTAAGTGACTGCCTAGTTACCCTCTCGCCGAGGTACCACTCCCGACATGCCTCCCCCACCATCAGGATCCCCATCCTGGAAAAACCCACAGCAGCTTGGATTTCTTCACTAGCCTCTAGAAGGGCCGCCTCCCAAGGATTCCACACCACATGAACCTCATATAAGTTGATAAGGAGGTTTCTGTAGCCTACAAAGTCATGAGCCCCAACCTTTTGAACTGTCACCCTGTAGACACCCCAATTTTGACCAACCGTCGAATTCAGGAGAGTATCGCCTCCGTATCCGATGATAACAAGGACCGGGAGATTCGAAGCATTCTAAGCTCTTCAGAAAGTTCTCTAAAACGCGGTAAAAATTTCACAGAAAAGAGAAAATACCAGGTATTTAGGAGAATTCAGGTATAAAACACGATTTTCGGAAAATATCCTCAAGAATCATTTTGCTTTGAAAAAAGAAAAATGCAAAAGGGGGAATTTTAGCCAAACCCGGCACACGGCGGACTGCCGCGGCACTCACTGAGTGCCGCACGGCAGTCACAGAGTGCCGTGCCGGCATTCACCAAGTGCCGCCAGAAATTTCTGACTGCCGTTCACTTTTAAAGTCTGTATTCTGCAGAGCAATACGTATGCGTATGCGAATAAGAACAAAAACTGATAAAGTAAGACTGACAAAAACGCGGCAATCCATTAATTTGCCGCGGCATTGGATGAATGCCGCGCGGCAGTCGCGTAGTGCCGCGACGGCAGTTAGCAACCGCCGCTGCGGCATTCACGGAATGCCGCGGCAGTTTGTCGACTGCCGCCCTGGGTAGCAGTCTGCATAATTTCAGAAAGTACACATTGTACCAATAAATGAGAGAATTACACCTGTTTTTTGCTCCGAAATTCACCAAAAATACCTGGTAATTTTGCCTATAAGAGAGAAGGAGAGATATACAACAAGGGAGACAAGAGAGAACATCCATAACCACTACATCAACACATTTTTTGGAGAGAAAAGAGAAGAGAGTTTAGAGAACTAAGAAGAAGAGTTTGGAAGATCTTCAAAGAATACTTTGAGGATAATTTGGAGGTGATCCCCTATGCCTTAGATTGTTTGTTTATTCTTTTTCTTTTGGACTAAAATCTCTTGTTATCTTTGTTTGTCAAGAAAGCTTAGGAGTTTCCACTTCTAATTCTCTCTTCAATTTCTTGTATGTGTTCTTCTCTTGAGAGTCTTGGAGATTTTCAATATCTCTCTTGATTCTCTTGAGTATGATCCTTTGAATCTCATGTAAAGCTCATACTCTACATGAGAGTCAAGATTTGATCATCACTTTGCTTTACATAGTTGAATCCAAGTCCATGCCCATGACTTGGATCTTCTAAACTTGGTATTTAATGAAGTCATTCCTTTTTTTTTTCTTCTTGAAACTTAGGAGTATTAGCCATGTCTTTTTCTCCCATGACCATCAAATGGTAGGAGTGCTAAGTTGAATTCAAGCTTTGGTCTATAAGGTTTTGAGTTCATTGTTTGGAATTTTGAGAAGTTCATTTCATACTTCATCAAAATCCATAAGCATAAAGTGACTTTTAGTCTTCAAGGACCATCAAATGGTAAGAGAAGTAGTTTGGTTTAATCTCAACTTCATGTCTTCAAATAGTTGAGGTTAACCAACAAAGTTGAACTAGCAAAATAAAAATAGTGAGTCCACAAACTGTTTTTGATCAAAGATTTTTAGTTCGAAATCTAACCGTTGAAATCAAGTGAAACCAACAGGAAAGTATCAATAACACATCATTCTACCACCGTAATTTTTGTTTTAAGGTGGTTTTATGTTTAGAAATGTTTGATCATGGGTTTTGTGAGGCAACCACAATCTGTCCAGAATTTCAGAATAGTTTCAGAACAGCAAACCGATTTTAAAATTGATAGATCAGAGATCTAAACAAGTTCTCATGACCCCTAATAATTGTTTATAAGAACTTTAATGTGTTATGAAGGTTCCCTAAAAAGAATGAAGCAATTCGGACTTGTTTGCTATTTTTAAAAAATCATACAAGATCTCTGGACAGAGAGTTGTAAAGTGCTGAGTGATGCCTAGTGTTTTCTACATTCCCGGAGATCTAACCGTTCAAACCTTGATTTTCTTTCTGGGTTAGAAACTAGACTCACAGAGGCATAACATACCCAAATATCATTCAGATCCAACCGTTGGAAGTATTTTATTTCTATTTTTGAACATATGGTCTGCTCTCTGTAATTCATAAAAACTGCTACTAATTTTTTGTCTAATCTTACTTATTTCAACTCAAATGGTCTCTTAATGCCTTAGGACCCAAATCATACTTTGAATAATGGTAACTTAGCTTAAATCCAGAGGCTAGGTGACCCAAATTAGTGAATAAATCCATGTCTTATTCTTGTTCACATCCATTCATTCATGTACATTAATGCTTATAATTAGAATTAGTAATTGGATAAAGTTAGATTTCTTTGCTTGCTAGGTATAGGCTAGAGAATTAGGATTGATTGTTTGATATCATATTATTATTATGTGAAGCATGTGGACTAACCCTTTGTTTTGTAGCGCTATCAAGGTATGATTTCTAGGACTCCTCTTTAGTTTATCTTAATTTCTTGATTTTATTGATTTTTTGACTTAACGCGCGACACCTTAGAATTAGGTTTTGCCTTATGTGTATATGTGATTAGAGACTCTTTTTAGGATTTTCTTTTGTTCGCATGCATGGCACGTTTACTATCGCTGCTGGATCCCAGGTAAATTCTTTTGTTCCTTATTGCATATCATATTGCTTGTTACTTGAAATATGTGATTTATGAATGATATTTTGGCCATTAGCAATTTTACACCCTTTGGACATGTTTTTGTGACGTATATGTATATATGTATTAGTTGAGGGCATGCTTAGATTAATAAATTTGATTAAAAGGATGTTGAGTAGAGGCCTATCGCAAGATAGGATGAGAGAGGGTGTTTTAGTCCGACGGGCTCCTTCCTCTCTCATTCCATAATCCCCGGACCTAGTTAATCTCTGGTTTCTAAAAGATCAGTTTGCTTTTACAATGGTTTCTTAATTCTCCTTTTAAAAATTAAGTGGCGACTCATTTGTTTTAGAAATTTGATTTTGAAAAGCTGTGGGTAAGAAAAATGCGATATCCACAATCTGGCGACTCATTTGTTTTAGAAATTTGATTTTGAAAAGCTGTAGGTAAGAAAAATGCGATATCCACACACCCCCTTCCTCCATTTCAAACCTTGAGGCATGATCGCAGCCTCGCCTTCTAGAGTACTGGGAGCCCTTATGCGAAGGTATTCATGAGACCATATCTGCAAAACAAAAAAAAAAGAGAGAGAAAAAAAAAGAAAAAAAAGAGAAAATAGATCCAGTCGGCAAGATAAAATCAAAACAAATGAATGAAAAGAGTAAAGGGTGTATGATTGAAATATAATAATAAAGTTTTACCTCCCAGGCTCTCCAGTACCCGCCAGTGGAGGGCGAATTTCCCCTAGAGACATCACTCATATGGTTGTAAAGAGTAGCCAACCCCACTCCTCCCCAGTTATACTGAGATATGCGGCCAATGTCTGCAAGAGAAGCTAGGTACCCCACGTTGATTCTATCCCCCTTGGTGCTCATCAGTGAGCAACCCAGCACATACATGATAAATGCCCTAGCCATCTGGTCGTCGGTGAAGACCTGACCCTTGAAGGTATCCCGAAACCATTTTACGGGCACTATGAATTCTCCTGGGTGAGCCCCGAGCAAATTAATAATCTCTTCATGACGATTTTGGAGATCGTCATAGCGAGCAACCGGGAGGCCGCCAAAGGGAATGCTAGTAATCATAGCAAAATCCAGGGGAGTCATCGTCATCTCCCCAAACGGCATGTGGAATGTATTTGTTGTATCCCACCATCTTTCTGCTAAAGACTGAATATGGGCCCTATCGTTCGAGCTCTTCTCTAAAAGTAATGCAAAAAGCCCAAACCCAGCATTGTTAACCATGGTTCTAACCTCATCAGAAAGCTCCTCGCACCACCTTCGGCCGTGAACCACCCTCCCATGGCCTTTGAGGACAAATTTCGAGGTCTGCAAAAAAAAAAAGGGGGGGGGGGGGGACAGAAGAAAAACAAAATAAGAGGAAGAAAGAAAATAAATGATTTTTAGAATCCAAACAACTCGATTTTTTGTAAACGATAAAATAAGTGGTGATTTCCAAGTTCAAGCGACTCAAACAAAATTTTGATTTCCGGGTCTAAAGCGACTCGATTATTCGAAAAAAAAAAGAAAGAAAAAGTGAGTGATGATTTTTTGAGTCTAAGCGACTCGTTGTTTTTAAGAAAACAATTCTTTCGAGTCTAAGCGACTCGTTGTTTTGAAAACAAGAGAGTTCTTTCGAGTCTAAGCAACTTGTTGTTTGAAAATAAAAAATTCGTATGAGTCTAAGCGACTCGTTGTTTGAAAATAAGAAAAAAATCTTTTGAGTCTAAGCGACTCGTTGATTTGAAAACAAAAAAAGGTTCTTGAGTCTAAGCAACTCGTTGATTAGAAAATAAGGAAATTCTTTCGAGTCTAAGTAACTAACTAGTTGTTTGAAAATAAGAAAAAAATTCTTTTGAGTCTAAGCGACTCGTTGTTTTGAAAACAAGAAAGTTCTTTCGAGTCTAAGCGACTCGTTGTTTGAAAATAAGAAAAAATCTTTTGAGTCTAAGTGACCCGTTGATTTGAAAATAAAAAAAGGGTTTCTTTCGAGTCTAAGCGACTCATTGACAATAGGTTTTTTAGTTCAATAAAAGCATGGCGTCGGTGCAACCCTCATTAGCAGTGGAAAAATGGAATAATGGAATTAATGAATCCAAATAAGGGCGATAGGCGAAAAGCACAACACCAAGCATTGAGCCCCAAATTATGACTAGAAAATCAATTCAAGAAGAGGGGCATCGTAAATAAGTTTTAATACATTCAAACACACAAAGTCACGGGGGCACTCATACATGCATTTTTCATCATGGATTGCATTGCATTGCATTATTTTATCATAAGCGTAAAAAGGGGAGTTTGGGAGTATACCAATTTGTTGAAGGCTCATGCCGAGATATGCGCCCCAGGGTCGGCAAGAAAAATTGACAAGTTATGGCCAGGGTGGGGCTTATACTTCTTCTATTGAAGAATCTACAAGCAAAAGAGGAAGAAAGTTAAAGTTTCATATGGAATTTTTGGGGGAAATATGAAGATGATCATGATTTCAAGTGTAAAATCAAGCAAAGTGGTGTGGACACGCGGGATTCCACCACTTTGTTTTATTTTTGAAATTGATTTGAAAGAGAGAGAAAAGGTCTGTTGAAAACAGATACAGAGTCTCCACTTGGTCTTTAAGGAACCAAGAAACCTAATTTTGACTCACCCAAACGGATAAAGGGCACCGGCCCTTCATAACCAAAGAACTTGACTCGGGGTTTTGGTACGAGAGAGGAAGGAGCCTTTGTCGCGACTAAAGCACCCTCAACTCGCCCCGTCTTTCGACGGGCCTCAATTAGCATCCAAATAATCATCTTATACTATATATGGTTCGACAATTAATACTATGATAGTATATTACATCATATAAGAAACTTGAAATGGAAGATCTAAGCCAAATATCACACAATGCAAAGTGAAAGATCACACGAATAAACCTAGGAAAAATCGTCTAATCACATATCAAGTAATAAAGTTTTCCTAATCTAAGGGGACATGAATTGTTTTTGAAACAAATAAATAAAGAAATCGAAATATGCTTAGCAAGCTAGTATGATGCATGTTAATCTTTGAGAAAAGAAGACCTCTCACTCCCCGGGACGGACGAGAAAGGAAGATTAGATCGAGGGGGAAGCATGAACGTGTGATCAAATTCATTCCTTATAATCTTCTTAGATCAGGAGTCACAAAAGCCCCAAATCTTGCATGAATCCAATGTATGTATCTAGAATGTGCCAAGGTTGTAGTGTGCTTTGTGTTCATGGATTCCTAGAATGACTTAGAAGTCTAGAATGTGTATGAATGAATGAATGAATGAAATCATGGGATATGTACAAATGTAGTATGAACTACTTCCTAAAACATGAGCTAATTTGGAGTGCATGTAAGTATCAAATCAAAAGGGGGAAGTAAAAGTGTGCTTGCTGTGAATAGTGGACAGAACAGTAACATGATCTTTTGGAAATTGAGTTAGGAATGTTTTCAATGAATGATTTTTTATGGAGATCTTCTTTATTGTGTCTAGAACACAACCCAAAAAGCTAATCTTTAATAACTAATACAGATTGATAGAAATCATATGAACAATGGAGGTTACCCAGAAATAGAGTTTGTACTGTCGATTGAAATGTCAAAAAATCTTAGAAAATGAAAAGAAATGATCTAGAGGCCCATTTTATACAGAAAGTTCCCTAAGACATTTAAGTTCAAGGGAAAAATAAGTTAGGACCACTCTTTTGGAAAAGCTTTCTGTAAAATAAGTTGAAAATAGACCTAGCTGCTGTGATAGCAAAAAATAGAATATCTGGAGAGAATGTTTGGGTCCAAATGGACCATTTTCAAGTATTTTCAAGTCAAACCAAAAATCATGGGTGTTCTATAATGAGTTAGGAATACTTTGCAAGTGGTCTTGCATCCATACATTGAGTATTGAGTTCTAGAGAAATCTTTGAACTCAGATCACTCACTATTTTGATTCACTGTTTTGAAGATTTTGGGAAAACAAGGTTTATCTCTTGAAATCAAAGTGAGGGTTTTTAAGAAGGGGGTTTTGAAATAGAAGTATTGAAAGCATATTTTCAATACTCAATGAAGGTTATAGCCACTTAAAATGTCAACATCAAACTCATCATCAAGAACCTCCAAGATTGTTGGAGAGATTTATTTTCATTTGAACATAACTTCAAGGATACCTTGGAGGTATTGAAGTTATAATCATCATCTATCAAACATGTTTTTGAAATCAAGAGCTACTATCCATAAGAATTCACTCACCTCAAACTTCATGTCATCATTTAGAGGATGATGAACAAGTAAGTAAATTAAGAAAAATAAAAAGAAATGAGGTTAGGAAGAGACAAACATAATATGAACAAGTAAGTAAATAACAATCAATAGATGATAATCAATGTGATTTTGGACTTGTAGCTTGGTGTTTCACTCATATGTGGTGACATTTGGACATGGAAGTAGCTTCCTATCTCATGGATGCTTAGAGAAATGGTGGTTGGGTGTATTGATGATGAAATGTATAGAAGAATGGTGGAGGAAAACAAGATTGGAACTCACTTTCTATAGAAAAATAGTACGAGGAAGCTCCTTTCTCACTTCTAAATATATCTCTATCTCTCTTTCTCTCTACAACTTCTATGGACTTTGCACTTGCCCCCCCCCCCCCCCCCCCCCCCCAAAAAAATGAAGAGCAATGGGGGGTTTATATAGGCTAATTTGGGGTGGTTTTGGGATTTAGAAAGTGCTCCCATTGGTCCCAAACATCTGTGAACATCAAACTACATCGTTTTGGTTTTTAATTAATCAAAATGGACCCCCAAAAATAATTGCAAAAACATACTGTTCTGGAGGAGAGTACCGTGGCGGCACTGGGCCTATGCCGCGGTGGCTCTTGGCCAGTGCCGCGGCGGCACTGCTCCTCAATCGTCTGGATAATCCTGTTTAGGCCCCCAGAGGTTCTGGTATTCGCGAAAAGGCCCTATATCGTCCAAAATTCACAGAAAATGCATACGAACTCCAAATTGAGGTTGTGATATACCGTTGGAAAGGTAATGCAGTCTATTTTACATAAAAAAAAATAGTTCAGAGATAGGTCACTTTGAAAAGTTTTGCGGTATTTGCGATAAAAGTCGATTTGATCGCCTTTTTCGCCTTCGGAAATTCACAATAAACTCGTTTTAAATCTAAAAATTATATGCGATATACCGTTGGAAAGCTATTGACCTCTAGTATCCATGAAAAATGTTTGAAAAATATTATGGTGCTCTAGTTTTAAAGTCAAATTTTGGTCAAACTGGTCAAACCTGGGATTCCCGAGGAGTTCTGGAAACCTCTGGGAGTTCCCAAGAGCTGACGTTTTCGCTCGATTTTCTTTTAAAACTCATTTTAATACTTTCCACATGATCTAGAATGATCCTGGCGAATTTGGATGATTTCGGTCAAACTTGGTCAAATCTTGATCAAACCTGGTCAAACCGGTCAACGGGGACTTTCCAGGACTTTCGGGGGTCTCTGGGAGCTGACAATTTCATCTAATTTTGCTTAAAAACTCGTCTTCTTACTTTTCTTACGACATAGCATGTTTCCAGAACTTTTGGTCCAAATCTGGGAGTTTTCGGGCTTTCAGGGGCATTTTGGTCATTCTGAGCATTTTGAGAAATAGAATTAACTTCCAGGAGTCCTTTTGAGTCTTTTTTTCCGATCATTGTGAACCACCAAGCTATGGGTCTCCTAAATCTGATAGCCGACAAAATGGGGTGTCTACAATTTGCCCCTCTTTGGCATGAACTTGCGAGGCAACGCATGTCGCAAGCGAGTGCCAAAGCTTTGAAGAGATAGGTCTTTTGGAGGCTATAGATTTAGGATAAAAGCGTTGCAAAAGATGCAATGACGAAAATTGATGTTGAGGTCAGTGCTGGTCGCGCTCTACGTGAGCTGCCTACGTATCCCAAGGGGAATCAGACCAGGACGTAGTTCGGGGCACGAAGGAATAAATCACACATGCACATACATAATAATCAGGTGGATGCTATGCTATAAGAGTGATATGTAATGCATGGATGTGATATGAATTGTGTCCTGAGTCCTATCATGTTTAGTGTTTTGATCCTAGCGTGAGCTGGTACTGTGGGGTGTGTGCCAGCCCGAGTGGACTGGTATTGTGCTAGTGTTTGCGACTGTGATGTGGTGGATGACTCAGATAAGGACATCAAGGTTTAGAAGACTCTGGGTCTAGGGGCAAACTTCTGGAATTTGGGAAATGTGCTTTGCAAATAAATGTAATCGAACGTGGGGTCCCAGAGGACAACAATGATGGACACAGAAGTCCTGGATACCAAACGATGGATGAGAAAGTTCAAGATAGCCAATCGGAGAAGGGTTTTGCGATAACCATCAAGCGAGAAAGCTCAAATACCTGATGGGTAGGTGAGGGGGCTCACAATTTTAGACAGAGGAGTGAGGAAGCTCATGATAAGTGAAAAAGCTCATGATAAGTGAGAAAGCTCACGATTAGTGAGAAAGCTCACGAGTTTAGACAAAGGAGTGAGGAAGCTCACGATAAGTGAGAAAGCTCACGATTTTGGATGAAAGAGTGAGGAAGCTCACGAAAAGTGAGAAAGCTCACAATTTTGGACGAAGAAGTGAGGAAGCTCATGAAAAGTGAAGAAGCTCACGAATTCGGACAAAGGAGTGAGGAAGCTCACGATAAGTGAGAAAGCTCACGATTTTGGACGAAGGTGCAAGGAAGCTCATAATAAGTGAGAATGTTCATGATTTGGTCAAAGGTGTGAGGAAGCTCATAATTTTGGATAAGAGAGTGAGGAAGCTCACGATGAGAAAGCTCACAATTTGGATAAAGGTGTGAGGAAGCTCACGATTATCGACAGACACGGAGCCTTTGACTGTGAATAGATAATGCTTGCCCCGGGAGTTGGGGTTCTTTTGACTATAGGCGGTGTTTTAGGATGACTAATCCGGAGAGTTAGTTCTGATTGTCATTATCTTCTGCTGGGCATAGTTGGGAATTCTTCAAAAATCTCTCTTAACTTTGGCACTAGAACCAGGTTTCGTCTCCAAACCTCTCACGATTGATCGGAATGACTGAGAACTAGGATCCATCTCTGAATCTCTCGTGGTTGATCAAATTTTGTAATGCTCAATCCAAAAGAACCGATTAGGGCCTTTGGGAGCTGATGGACTCTTTGAGAATCTCTTTAAAATGATTGATAGATGTGGAAGTTCTACCCTTAAAGGATTTACAATGAAAGATTTGCCTCAATCTGGAGGGCTGGTGATGAAGGATTTGGCGATGAAGGATTTGCCTCAATCTAGAGGGCTGGCGATGAAGGATTTGCCTCAATTTAGAGGGTTGGCGATGAAGGATTTGCCTCAATCTAGAGGGCTGATGATGAAGGATATGCCTCAATCTAGAGGGCTGGCGATGAAGGATTTGCCTCAATCTAGAGGGTTGACAATGAAGGATTTGCCTCAATCTAGAGGGCTAATGATGAAGGATTTGCCTCAATCTAGAGGGCTAATGATGAATGACTTGCCTCAATCTAGAGGGATGACAATGAAGGATTTGCCTCAATCTATAGGGCTAATGATGAAGGATTTGCCTCAATCTAGAGGGCAGATGATGAAGGATTTTCCTCAATCTAGAGGGCTGGCGATGAAAGATTTGCCTCAATCTAGAGGGCTGGCGATGAAGGATTTGCCTCAATCTAGAGGGCTGATGATGAAGGATTTGTCTCAATCTAGAGGGCTGGCGATGAAGGATTTGTATCAATCTAGAGGGCTGGTGATGAAGGAATTGCCTCAATCTAGAGGGCTGGCGATGAAGGATTTGCCTCAATCTAGAGGGCTGACAATGAAGGATTTGCCTTAATCTAGAGGGCTAATGATGAAGGATTTGCCTCAATCTAGAGGGCTAATGATGAATGACTTGCCTCAATCTAGAGGGCTGACAATGAAGGATTTGCCTCAATCTAGAGGGCTAATGATGAAGGATTTGCCTGAATCTAGAGGGCTAATGATGAATGACTTGCCTCAAACTAGAGGGCTGACAATGAAGGATTTGCCTCAATCTAGAGGGCTGATGATGAAAGATTTCCCTCAATCTAAAGGGCTGGCGATGAAGGATTTGCCTCAATCTAGAGGGCTGGCGATGAAGGATTTGCCTCAATCTAGAGGGCTGATGATTAAGGATTTGTCTCCATCTAGAGGGCTGGCGATGAAGGATTTGTATCAATCTAGAGGGCTGGTGATGAAGAAATTGCCTCAATCTAGAGGGCTGGCGATGAAGGATTTGCCTCAATCTAGAGGGCTGACAATGAAGGATTTGCCTTAATCTAGAGGGCTAATGATGAAGGATTTGTGTCACGACCCAAGTCTCGCTCAGTAAGATATTGTCCGCTTTGGGCCCAAGCCCGCACGGATTTGTTCTTGGGTCACTACCCAAAAGGCCTCTTACTAGGGAGACTTAGAACTACACATATATAGCACATTACTTTTCCACACCCAGGCGATGTGGGACGAACTCCCCATAGTGTGTAGCCTGCCAGCACATACTGCAGCCTCAAAGGCACCTACAGCAGCCCGCCCACAACACCAGGGTCGTTACATTCCACCCCCCTTAGGGCCCAACGTCCACGTTGGCACACTTCCGGCTGGGTCTAGCTCTGATACCATTATGTCACGACCCAAGTCTCGCTCAGTAAGATATTGTCCGCTTTGGGCCCAAGCCCGCACGGATTTGTTCTTGGGTCACTACCCAAAAGGCCTCTTACTAGGGAGACTTAGAACTACACATATATAGCACATTACTTTTCCACACCCAGGCGATGTGGGACGAACTCCCCATAGTGTGTAGCCTGCCAGCACATACTGCAGCCTCAAAGGCACCTACAGCAGCCCGCCCACAAGACCAGGGTCGTTACAATTTGCCTCAATCTAGAGGGCTAATGATGAAGGATTTGCCTCAATCTAGAGGGCTAATGATGAAGGATTTGCCTGAATCTAGAGGGCTAATGATGAATGACTTGCCTCAAACTAGAGGGCTGACAATGAAGGATTTGCCTCAATCTAGAGGGCTGATGATGAAAGATTTCCCTCAATCTAAAGGGCTGGCGATGAAGGATTTGCCTCAATCTAGAGGGCTGGCGATGAAGGATTTGCCTCAATCTAGAGGGCTGATGATTAAGGATTTGTCTCCATCTAGAGGGCTGGCGATGAAGGATTTGTATCAATCTAGAGGGCTGGTGATGAATAAATTGCCTCAATCTAGAGGGCTGGCGATGAAGGATTTGCCTCAATCTAGAGGGCTGACAATGAAGGATTTGCCTTAATCTAGAGGGCTAATGATGAAGGATTTGTGTCACGACCCAAGTCTCGCTCAGTAAGATATTGTCCGCTTTGGGCCCAAGCCCGCACGGATTTGTTCTTGGGTCACTACCCAAAAGGCCTCTTACTAGGGAGACTTGAAACCTCACATATATAGCACATAACTTTTTCACACCCAGGCGATGTGGGACGAACTTCCCATAGTGTGTAGCCTGCCAGCACCTACTGCAGCCACAAAGGCACCTACAGCAGCCCGCCCACAATACCAGGGTTGTTACATTCCACCCCCCTTAGGGCCCAACGTCCACGTTGGCACACTTCCGGCTGGGTCTAGCTCTGATACCATTCTGTCACGACCCAAGTCTCGCTCAGTAAGATATTGTCCGCTTTAGGCCCAAGCCCGCACGGATTTGTTCTTGGGTCACTACCCAAAAGGCCTCTTACTAGGGAGACTTAGAACAACACATATATAGCACATTACTTTTCCACACCCAGGCGATGTGGAACGAACTCCCCATAATGTGTAGCCTGCCAGCACATACTGCAGCCTCAAAGGCACCTACAACAGCCCGCCCACAACACCAGGGTCGTTACATTCCACCCCTCTTAGGGCCCAACGTCCACGTTGGCACACTTCCGGCTGGGTCTAGCTCTGATACCATTCTGTCACGACCCAAGTCTCGCTCAGTAAGATATTGTCCGCTTTGGGCCCAAGCCCGCACGGATTTGTTCTTGGGTCACTACCCAAAAGGCCTCTTACTAGGGAGACTTAGAACTACACATATATAGCACATTACTTTTCCACACCCAGGCGATGTGGGACGAACTCCCCATAGTGTGTAGCCTACCAGCACATACTGCAGCCTCAAAGGCACCTACAGCAGCCCGCCCACAAGACCAGGGTCGTTACAATTTGCCTCAATCTAGAGGGCTAATGATGAATGACTTGCCTCAATCTAGAGGGCTGACAATGAAGGATTCGCCTCAATCTAGAGGGCTAATGATGAAGGATTTGTCTCAATCTAGAGGGCTAATGATGAAGGATTTGCCTCAATCTAGAGGGCTAATGATGAATGACTTGCCTCAATCTAGAGGGCTGACAATGAAGGATTTGCCTCAATCTAGAGGGCTGGCGATGATGGATTTGCCTCAATCTAGAGGGCTGGTTATGAAGGATCGAGATGATGAGTCGACAGTGAACTATTGTGACCGTGATAAAAAGAAATGATGATGTACGAATCGAGATGACGAATTGACAGTGAACTACTATGACTGTCATGGATTGAACTGATGATGTACTAATCAAGATGACGAGTTGACAGTGAACTACTGTGATTGTCACAGATTAAACTGACGATGTACAAATCGAGATTACGAGTCGACAGTGAACTACTGTGACTGTCATGGATTGAATTGACGATGTACGAATCGAGATGACGAGTCGACAGTGAACTACTGTGACTGTCAAGATTGAACTGCCGATGTACTAATCGAGATGACGAGTCGACAGTGAACTACTGTGACTGTCACGGATTGAACTGAAGAATTGATATGCTTGTTGGGTATTAAATTGAATTTACTGGGGGGGTGAATCGACTCTGCTAGGGATGAAAGTGGTTTCTTCTGTGGTCTTAACTGAGACACACCATATTTGTTCAGGACACTTTTCTAAAGATGAACCAGCTTTGTTGGGAAAGACTTTGTTGGGGATGAGAAGATTCGACTGGGAAATGAATGGTTGCACTGCGAATAGAGTAATTCAACAGCAGATGAAGAACATTTGTGACATGATTTCGGGTTGGCTGCTGAGGAGCTGGTACAAGATAGCCAGTGGATCTTGTGAATTGATTTTGTAAAGGCAAGTGAATGTGATTGGAGGGGTGTCACCAATGCTGGAGGTTCTTGGGACTTATATCTGGTTGTAGACTTGACAAGTGCAGTAATGGTGTTTGGAATTTCTGCTTGTATCCAGAGGTTTTATAATTGGTAATCACTTTAAACCCACACATTTGAGACCATTAGGACAAATGGACTTGATAGCAACAACGATGACAAGGAAAATTGGATTGGTCTGTATGAACCTTGAACTCTGATACAGTTTCGATTAGATTATTACTGACTCAACCAAACAAGGATTGACTTGACAGAAGTAACGACACGAAGTGCCCAAATTAGCATAATTCAATGTGTCTTTGTCATAAGCGATGTACCGCTCATCTTTTATGTTCACTCCTCATCTTAATATGATAGCACTTTGCTGATAAATCTGGTTTTTTTTAAAAATTCTTCCCTACTGATCTAATCAATTCTCTACTTCTCCCAAGAAGTGCTTGGAATTAGTACCTTAGCTTTTAGAATAAAAGATACTCTATTTCAAAAAATTTCAAAACAAGTTGGTAGCTTGAATACTTGCCCTTGGTATAAAGGGATCGTGATAGGCAAATGGAGTTTGCCCCTAGTTTGAGATATAGGAAGTGGAATTCATAGGCAAACGAGGTGGGTGACCGAAGTTTGTCCCTAGTTTGGACAATAGTTTATTGGAGGTTTTGGGCAAACGAGGTAGGTGACCGAAGTTTGCCCCTTGTATGAAGGGTAGATAGTAAAATTCAGGCAAACGAGGCGGGTGGCCAAAGTTTGCCCCTAGTGTGGAAGGTGATTTTCTGGCTTGAGGCAAGGACCGCGACTTTAATCTCTCAGAATTCTAGGTTTCGCGTAAACACTTCCACCTACTCACCCCTCCCCTCTCTATATACCTTGTGCTCATGTGTGTGTGTGTGAGAGAGGTTTGCTAAACTTAAGAGGTTAGAGAGAGTTGTGAGTGCTTGTGTTTTATATATTATACACACATCTACATTTATACACACACATCCATATATATATATAGTCAGAGAGAGAGAAAGAGAGAAGTAGAGGAGAAAAAAAAGAGAAGGAGACAGAGAGAGACAGAGGACCAGAGAGAGAGAGAAGAAGAGTTGTCATTAAAGCTTGGGAGCACAAGATTTGCCAAACGCGCCTTAACACGTTCGGTGATCTCTAAACTCACTTGGTAGCTTTAATATGATGTTTTACGAGTTTTTGACGTGAATTAATGGATCCAAACACTCCCTAACACCTCTGGACATTCACTGTTCAGAACTGTTTGGAGAAGACGACTCTCGAGCGATTGAACTGAGTTCAATCGATCGAAGGTTCAATCAATCGAACAAACCTCAATCGCTCGAACATTACTTTTCTCAATCGATCAAAATGGTTTCAATCGATCGAACTTCGCAAAAAATGGATTATTTCTTTTGTTTATTATATATGAGGTTCGGTTGTTCGATTCTCGATTCAGACTTCTATTATGTGATTATGGGTTAATCAGGGATAATGTGACAACACAGATAAGTATACTTAAGAATAATGAATTCACGTAATGTCATTAGATACTATGCAGTTCATGTATGAGTTCGATGTCCATTCATTTCAATCAGAGTAGTCAGGTCACATGGGAATTGTCATGTGTCGATAGTAGTACTGAGCTTAAGTAAGTTTCATAAGTTCTGAAAATGGTATGTGGTCGGACGTCTGGTTTGTATCCTTAATGAACAGTGGGCAGGACCATGTAGTCCTAAGATAGCCAGATGATCCATGTTATATCTATCCTTAACGAGCGGTGGATGGGGATCACTGGTATACAACAATGAGTCGTGGTAATAGATTTGATATGCTATTATTCAAAGCGTCATAACCCTGACTTGCGGTGGGTGGTTTATATCATTAACGAGCGGGGGATTGACTGACGTGGTGTCCATGACATGTAGTGGATAGTATATATCCTTAACGAGCGATGGACAGAATGATAGTATGTTATATAAGTTAAACAATTGAGTCTGTTCTTTCAGTCGAGTTGTTGGTTATCATGCTGATTATCGGTCTCAGGATAAAAAAGACAATAAGGGTTAAATTACGACATTGGAATAAAGAGAAGATATTATTTAGTAGAACTATGTCTTATGATTTCAATAACTTGTTATTGGTTATATCATCGATACCCTGTGAATTTCTATTTACTCAGCTCTCAGTGAGCTGACGGCCGTTATTGTCTGGACATTCCCCGGCCAGATTACCCTGTCTCTTTTATTGTAGATAATGGAGCTTATGATAACAGCTACTACCTGGAAGGGGATTATGCGGAAGGTTGCCCTACTAATGCTGGTTACGCTAGAGAAGGATGTTAGGCTGATGATTATCCTTACGCCAGCTGAAGATTTGAAGATAGTTATATCTAGTTTATATTTTGGTTGTTTCTGTTGAATTTTAGTTTAGTGGGTACTTGAGCATATGTTGTCTCCAGACCTGTTGTGATTCTGAGCATATGTTGTCTCTAGACCTGTTATGTTATTGTTCCTGTTTATCTTGTGGACTAGTACTATATATGTGGTGTTGATAATTATTGACTTTCACTTGTCATTCTCTATGGACCCAAAAAAAGAAATTTATTTTTCTCTATCTTTGCTGCTCCGTGGCGTGACGTGTAATATTACTATACCTTAAAGAAAAGAGTATTAAAGTTTAAAGTGTGTAAATGTATAAATCTTCTTTCGTTAAATTGAATCGCCAAAAACCCTTTTGCCTTCAGTAAATTACCCTTGTGTGTGTGTATATATATGATATGTATATATATAAATTGTATAACCAAATTACCCTTATGCCTTTTGCAAATACCCTTTTGTTAAATTGAATTAACAAATTACCCTTTTGCCTTTCATAAATTATACTTTTGTATATATGTGCGTGTATTATATATTAAAAAAAAATAGCCTAAAGGTTTAAAGTGTGTACATGAATTACCGAATTACTCTTTTGTAAAAGTTTAAAGTGTGTACAATTATTGAATATGAGCATCACTCAAATAACTCAATTCTTTTACTGGCGGTGCATGTTCAATACATTTAGGGTTTAATGTTTTATTTCAATGTAACCATAATAAACGCGATTAAATTTTATTTCTCTACCTTGACTCAGGTTTTTTTTTTCATACGAATTCTGAACACAATTTCTAACCCTTGAAAGAAGAAATAATGAGTAAATGTTACTCTATATAATTCTTCACTTTAAAATTTTAAAATTTTTTATTAGTCCAAATAATTATCTAACAAGAAATTGTAGGTTTAACGTCAATTAATATAATTGTTCAAGTATATTTTTTCTAACACCATCTTAATTAAGAATTAATGAAACTTATTTCTCTTTCTTGTGCATATAAAAAAAACACATTGCATTTTTTCTACCAAATTCAACTCCCGTATCATGCAAGGGCCGCCGTCCTCCTAGTTATCATTTAAAAATGAGAAATACTTGAGACACAGCCATTTACGCAACTTTTTTTACACAACTCAATAAATGTGTCTATCTCTGTATTGTGGGGTCTAAGAGAGAGATAGACATATTTATTGAGTTGTGTAGAAAAAGTTGGATGAACGGTTGTGTCCCACCTTCTAAGAATTACTCTTTAAGAAGAATAACTCTTAGGGGCACATAAGAATCTCACAAAAATAAGATGCATAAACCATAATATGTCTACCTCTCTTCTGGTTTATGCATCTTATTGAGGAGAGAGATAGACACATTATCGTTTATGCATTTTATTTTTGTGAGATTCTTATGTGCCCAAAGAGTTATCCTTTTAAAAATGCATCTATTAACAACTCATAAATAACCTTTTATAATATTTCCAACATATCTTTTTTTATATATAACATATTTCCAGCATATCTAATCACTTTAACTATTGGCTAAAAAAAGTATCTATTAATTGTAACTAACTACAATACATCTTCTAATTTTTTTTTAAAAAATAGTTTCCAAAAATAAAGACCCCAACGTTTCACTTACCTCCTGAGCTTCAAGATTTCAAGTTTGTCATTAAACAAAACATAGGGAAAATTTATATGATTTTTTTTTTCTAAAAGTCTTAGGAGAAAATAAAAATAACAAAATAAAAAACCAAAAAAAACAATAAACACACCAATTGAAATATGAAATTTTATTAAAAAACTATATTCTTTTTCATATGCATTGAATGCTTATAGAATCATGTATATTAACAATACATATAATAGTTACTTCCGCAGAAATTAGTTTTTCAAAACTAAAGCAAATAAAATCTTAATTAAGATTAACCATTTCGGAGGAGAGATGACATAGATTAGCCTGTATCGAATTTTTTAAAAAAAACTTGAACATAAACTTTTTAATACTGTTGTATCTCAAAAGGCGAGAAAAATAAATTTTAAACTAAAATAAATGCATAGTTATTATTTGTGTATGAAAATATAACAAAAGCCCTATTTTAGTTCTTCGCCTAAAGCACCAAAATGTATTGAGCTGCCCCTGGCAAAAAATTAGTAGTTTTGTCACGGTAGTTACAATTTTTTTTCTCACAGCGGTTACAAAAACCACGTTGTTACAATTTTTTTATCACGGCATTACAAACTTTTGTGACATTGGTTACAATACTTGTGATGTAGGTTACAATATTTTGTGAAGTAGTTGCAATTTCTTATTATTAAGTTACAATTTTTTTTTTTTTTTTCACGATCATTTAACATTTAATGCGCCTTTATCTTTCAGCCACTCATTCTCTTCTCCCTCCTGCACGCATGGTCTGCGCAAACAGCCTAACATATATATGTCCCCTCCAATGCATATGTTTAGAGTTCGAACCTCATCCCTCTCCTCATGCCAAAAAAAAAAAAAAAAAATTAAATAAATCAACATAATACTAATTTTCATAAGAACTAATAAAACTGAGACTTGGCTTGAACTAGGAGTGTCAAACAGTCAATTCGGTTCAGATTGGTCCACATTTTATGCAAACCGATCGGTTTTAATTCGGTTCAATTTAATGTTAAATCTCGGTTCAATTTTGGTTTTTTTACTGAAAAAATATTATAAAAATCGATCAAACAGATCAGTTTGGTCAGTTCGTTGGTATTTTGACACCCCAAGTCTGAACTGATCCTATTTTTATATGGGATTCTCAATCTAATTTTTTTTTTTTGGATAAAGGATCTGAATCTAATTTTGAGGCAGTGTATATCAATTAAGCTATTGCATTTCTTACTAAATTATGGTACTTTGTTTATTTTTTCTCTATTCATTGGCATTAAAATATGTTTCTATCTACTAGCTAGTACCGTGATAGTGTGTGTCATTACGTACCTACCAATTCGATCTTAACATAAAGCTCATATTACCTTATCTCCACCACTACCCACGTGCACCACGCGTCCCTCGCGTTACTAATAAGAAATGGTGTATAATATATCTATCACAAATGTATTATATAAACATATATTTTTCTTTGTGTGTATATGTAGATGTATATGAAAGAGTAATGATATGTTTTTTAAATTTTTATTTTAAAAGTGTTTTTTAAATAATGTGGAAGTGGAGTCGAATCTAATACTGTAGAACCAGTTGTATTTTGATTGAAAGTTGTTTACTTGGCTAAATTATCATATTATTTTAAAAACACTTTTAGGATAATTTTTTTTGAAACATAGTATTACTCTGCATGAAATATAGGCCGATACAACACTCGAATATAGCGAAGAAATCAAATATTAAAAAGAGACCACACTTAATCATAGAATACTGTTGATGAATCGATGCCATCTAGGCTATGTTTGGATAAGCAAATGGATAGAGTTTTAACTGAATTGTGATACCATGTCAACAAATTAACCGTTGCAATGAATATATTCTCAACAAATAGGAGAGCAGTACTAATCCCCTTCCCTTCTAAAATCATCCATGCCAAAAACGCGTAATTGCTAATTGATACTGATAAGAATTTTTTCCCAGAGGAATGTGGCACCAACCAACCATTCTTGATGTAAAGCCTCAAAACTCCATCTTTAATCCACTAAACAATGCCAAGACCTCTCTCTCTCTCTCTCTCTCTCTCTCTCTCTCTCTCTCTCTCTCTCTCTCTCGTTTGTTTATCATCTCTCCAAAGCACTGATTTTAATTCCTTTCTGATGATTAGAACTGGGCTATCCTTCTTAACAATGCCAAGATCTCTCTCTCTCTCTCTCTCTCTCTCTCTCTCTCTTGTTTGTTTATCATCTCTCAAAAGCACTGATTTTTATTCCTTTCTCATGATTAGAACTGGGCCATCCTTCTTAAGTATGACATTTGGTGTAAAATTTCTAGTTATGCAACCCACATGAGAGAAGGAAAATTGACATGAACAAAATAATAGGAGTGTGGGATTATGATAACTGAATGAATCACTCTCCACACAAAAATTATAAAACAAAACAAAATATATTGTAGAGATGACAACCCAGTGTAATTGGAGGGGGTCTATTGGGTATTTTAAAAAAATAGAAAAAAGAAAAAAGAAAACAGGAAGTGAAATTTTATCTGCATTCACCTAATTTACTCGATGCACTTATTATTTAATGAGTTTTTTTCATTACAATTATATCCCTTAACATGACATACAAAGGACAAATAAATAACTAAATATTTCAAAAAGTTACTATCAAGATACTCACCTATCTCAATAAGACAATAAACCCTAACTAATTGTCAACATCTCTCATCAACATGTCTGTCTCGTATTGCATTTGCTTCTAAGTTGCGACTCTTCTTTGCTTGTGTGTGTATGTAATACATACATATGTACATATGTGTACTTGTATAGCAGGTCTCAATCCCCTCTTATTAGTTTCTTTGTTTCTTTTTTGAGTAGTGCTACATACACACATTTTTTGACACACAACTTTAAATGCATGTACCTTGTGCTATGTATGTGGTGCACAGAAAAGTGTAAAAAATTCAAACAGCACAAAGTACATGTGTTTAAAGCATATTGTGTCAAAAAGTGTGTCAAAAAGTGTGTGTACCAAATATTTCTCTTCTTTTTTTTGTCCTCTTATTTTTAATCTTTATATCAATGGTGTAAAAATGTAATGAAAGACATTATGTTCTGTCGAATTATCTTCATTGACTTTTAAAGTGAGTACTTCTAGATTATTGGTATCTTTTCTCCTTTGAGTTGTGTTTTAGCTTTGTTGTCCTTTTTTTTTTTTTTACAATTTATGATCTTGTTGTTAGGAAACTGCATTCCCAGAATCCGTTGATAGCGCGTATAAGTTGGTACTGCAAAAATTACTTGAAAACTACAATAAGTACCCTATAATTAAGGGCGGAACTAGGGTTACCTTAAACTGTTAAAACGGATTGCTGTAGTAGACGAATCGAGAACACGGGCTCGATAACAACTCACGATCTTCTACCGTATTCCTTTGCTGCCAGAATATCGAACTGAGTGTGGGCTCCTTCGAAATCCTTTATGTCTCTGCTCTTTCTTTTTACGCTGTCTTTTCTATTCCGAGTTATAATGCTCTTGATGGAAAAACGCAAACTGAGTAGAGAGCCAAAGCAGCATATATATAGGCTACGATAGGGACCATAAGAAGTCAATAAGGAATAGGCTTCCTTATGGAATTAGGAAACCCTAATTCGAACTGAATCAGATTCCTATTACCATAAATTATAATTCATACCACTAAAGAATTATAATTGCACTCCTACCCTTATCTCAAAATTATATTTCGAGCTCCATGTTATTAAATGCTTTTTTTCTCCCCATGTTAAGATTACAGATGTCACAGCCCGGTCCCACAATAGCGGAACCGGAGTCCGTGGCACGCCACCGAGGCTAAACCAATTCATTAATGTTCCCAAAAATTAGGTTTGAAGAACACACGCAGCGGAAAACAAAACACATTTTAAAACCAGAGGCTCAGTCGACTGCTCAGTCGACTGCTCAGTCGACGGAGTTAGGCAGAGATTTAAATGTCAATTCCAGTCGACTGATACTGGTGGTCCAGTCGACTGTTGAGGGGTCCAGTCGACTGCTGAGGGGTCCAGTCGACTGCTTTTGTTAAAATAAGAAGCAGTAGCTAACAGACACAGGGGTTCAGTCGACTGCTCAGTCGACTGCTCCCCTGGCAGCAGCCCAATCTGCAGAAATTCAAGTTTTAAAAGCTTTCTAACCAACACCAATGATCAACCATTCAATCCAAACTCAAGCCAAAGTAATCCTAGCTGTATTAAAACATTATCAAACATAATTACAACATGCCATTAACTATTACAACAGTTTAAAATCCATTCTAACATACTAAGTTAAACATGGGTTAAAACAACCAAATTCTTATTACAACATTTCTAGGATCCCAAAACTACAAGATTAATATTTCAAGTTGCCTCACAAGCGAACTCCCAACCCACGTACTCACTTCTCTGATTCCTCGCCAGCATTTAAACCTGCAATGGTTATTTAAATAACCACACATATTTCGATTTGTTTAAGCTAAAGCTTAGTGAATAAATCAACATATGAACATGAATGATAAACATGTCCGCATTCACATCTCTACATTTCATACTAGTCGCCGGAGACTCACGTGCCCGTCCATATTCCCAATCCGCGACTCCTCGCCAATAAGTCCACGCGAAAGGGTAAGACCCACGATTCTACAAACAATCGTGCGACCTTAATGCCTATATCGGCTCCACAAAATGGCACGGTGACCACGTGCTCCTTCTGACCCAAATAAGCAACTTAACATGCTCAAATACATATCACCATACTCGCGGTAATCAAAACATATCACCGTGCTATTGAGCCTACTTATCAATATAGATGCCCAATATGAACTACACAATATATCTCTAAGAATTAATACATGCTATTCACACAAAACATGAATACATGTCAAGATATCATTCCAACAACATAGTTGAATCACTCACCTCCAAATAATGCTCCTATAATTCAATCTGAAGAAAACCCGTGCACAAAGAACGTGCAGAAGTCCGTCTAGTACAATTCCTATGGATCAGAATTCCATTTATCAACTTTTATGAAAAATTCTAGAAAATAACTTTTCGGAAAATTTGGCCAAACAAGCCCTAACATATATCAAAACGAAGCTCTTACCTCGAGGAGCTCAAATATGAAATCTGGGAGAAACCAGACTGACGAAAGGTCGTCGTTTGGCGTCGCAAAGCTCTAAGCAACTAATCTCCCTCTAGCCTCCCTTTTGGCCTCCTCTTTATGGAATTAGGTTTAGACTTATGAAAAATCTAAGTCATCTCTATCTATATATAGGCAACATTCTCGGGGAATTACGTTTACCTCCCCACGAGTTTTCCAAACTCCTAATCAGTCTCTGAAACTTTCTATACAGCTTATTCTTAGCTTTATAAGTAAAACTTTAAAAATTATAAAAGTTTTCGACTAAGTTTCGTTTGGTCGCTAAAACGCGAATTTCTATATGACGTTTCCGAAGTTGCTAATTAGCCTACCAAATTAATAGCGTGTTCATTCGTTCTCACCAGGATACTAAATCTAACATCAGAAATATATTCTAAGCCAGAAAATAATACAGATATTGAAATACACAGGTAAACATTTATTTTCAGATAAACATTTAAAGTGTTCCACAGTGACCGTCTCACACTCGGAGAGATGTCACAAACAATAACTCTTCAATCACAACAGTCTCAAAGGGTTCTCTAATACAGACACCCAAATCAACTCGTGAGTCAAAACTCACTCAACCATGTGTCATAAGACACGCCACATCACATTATCATGCATGACAATGTAATGCAAATGCAATAACACAAATGCGGGTGTTATAATACTCTCCCCCTTAAAAGAAGTTTGTCCCCAAACTTGTACCTCATGTCTCGAAAAGGTGTGGATACTGAGTACGCATCTCATCTTCTATCTCCCACGTCATCTCTTCCGTAGTTTGGCTACGCCATAACACTTTCACTTTCGCTAGTACTTTATTTCGTAAGACTTGATTCTTTCGATCCAATATCTCTACCGGATACGCAACATACGTTAAATCACTCTGAATCTCATTCGGCGTCGGAGTCATCACTTGATCTCTATCTTCCACTAATTGTTTGCGTAACAATGATACATGAAACACGTTATGAACTTGAGCATACTCGATCGGCAAGTTCAAACGATAAGCTACGGGTCCAACCTTTCCAATGATTTCAAAAGGTCCTACATACCTCGGATTGAGCTTCCCGTATCTACCAAATCTGGTTATTCCCTTTGAAGGTGACACCTTCAAATACACTAAGTCTCCCACATCAAATTCCAACGGCCGTCTGCGCTTGTCGGCATAACTCTTATACCTACTCTGGGCTGTCAGTAACCGTTGTCTAATTACCATTATCTTATCCGTCGTCTCTTGTACAATTTTCGGCCCTTCAATCTTTCTTTCTCCCACCTCTGTCCAACTAATTGGTGAACGACATACACGACCATATAAAGCTTCATAAGGAGCCATCCCAATACTCGACTGAAAACTGTTGTTATACGCAAACTCGATCAATGGCAAATGGTCTTCCCAATCACCCTGAAAATCAAGTACACATAAACGAAGCATGTCTTCCAAAATCTGGATTACTCTCTCTGATTGACCATCAGTCTGAGGATGAAAAGCTGTACTAAAGTGCAATTTGGTACCCATTGCTTCTTGCAAGGCTCTCCAAAACTTCGATGTAAAACTACTATCCCTATCTGAAACGATAGAAACTGGGATACCATGTAGTCTCACAATCTCGCGAATATACAACTTAGCTAACGTCATTGGCTTAGTTGTTCGAAGTGGTAGGAAGTGCGACGACTTCGTCAAACGGTCAACAATCACCCAAATAATAGTGTTCGATCTCTTCGACCTCGGAAATCCACTAACAAAATCCATTGTTATGTGCTCCCATTTCCACTCGGCTATTGGTAACGGTTGTAGCAATCCTGAAGGTACTTGGCGTTCGGCCTTTACTTGTTGACAACTAGTACAACGCGAAACATAGCGTGCTATTTCCCTCTTCATTCCCGGCCACCAATAAACATGTCTCAAATCTCTATACATCTTGGTGCTTCCCGGATGAACGGTATACTTCGTGTTGTGTGCTTCCTCTAGGATGTTTCGCTTCAACTCCTTCTCACTAGGTACACAAATTCTACCTCTCAATCTCAACACATTGATCTCAAACGTGAATCCCGGTTGTTTGCCCATTGGAATCTCATCACAAATCTTCTTCAAAGCCACATCTTGAAGTTGTTTCTCTGCAATCTCGTGAATCAAGAGTGGTTGTGCCACCATTGTCGACATCAAGCCACTTTCAATCCTCGGAATCACTTCAAGTTCTAAGTTATCCATATCTCTTATCAATTCTTTCTGAGATGTCAAATCTGATGCGGTATTGGTTGGTACTTTGCGACTAAGAGCATCGGCGACGACATTCGCCTTGCCCGGATGATACTGAATTGACAAGTCATAGTCCTTCATCAACTCTAACCATCTCCTTTGCCTCATATTCAAATCTCGTTGTGTAAACAGATACTTCAAACTCTTATGATCCGTATAGATCTCACATTTCTCTCCGTATAGGTAATGACGCCAAATCTTCAATGCAAAAATCACGGCGGCCAATTCTAGATCATGAGTCGGATAATTCTTCTCGTGCGGTCTAAGTTGTCTTGACGCATATGCAATGACTTTATCACCTTGCATAAGAACGCAACCTAAACCTCTATATGAAGCATCACTGTAAATAATAAACCCTTCAATCCCTGATGGAACGGCTAATATTGGTGCTTTCACTAGTCGGCTCTTCAACTCTTGAAAACTTTCTTCACATTCTGGACTCCAAACAAAAGCAATATCTTTCCTCATTAACTGTGTCATCGGCATTGTTATACGCGAAAAGTCTTTTACAAATCTCCGATAGTACCCAGCTAATCCTAGGAAACTTCTGATGTCTGTCACATTCGTTGGTCTCACCCAATTGGTAACTACTTCAATCTTCTGAGGGTCTACAGAAATTCCCTTTGCCGACACTATATGTCCAAGGAAAGCTATCTCGGTCAACCAAAACTCACACTTCTTCAATTTGCCGAATAATCTCTTTTCACGCAATCGTTGTAAAGCTAATCGCAAATGATGCTCGTGATCTTCCACGCTTTTGGAGTAGATTAGGATGTCATCTATGAACACGATAACGAACTCATCTAAATAATCTTTGAAAACACGGTTCATCAAGTCCATGAAAGCAGCTGGTGCATTAGTCACTCCAAACGGCATGACCAAAAATTCAAAGTGACCATATCGAGTCCTGAAAGCTGTCTTCTCAACATCTTCCTCTTTGACTTTCAACTGATGGTAACCGGATCTCAAGTCGATCTTTGAAAATACCTGAGCCCCTTGTAACTGATCAAACAAGTCATCTATTCGCGGCAACGGATACTTGTTCTTGACGGTCAACTTATTCAACTCCCGGTAGTCGATGCACATACGCATTGTTCCATCTTTCTTCTTCACAAACAAGACTGGAGCTCCCCACGGCGAAACACTCGGTCGGATAAAACCCTTCTCCAACAGTTCTTCTAACTGAACTTTCAGTTCTTTCAACTCTATTGGTGCCATCCGGTACGGTGCTTTGGATACCGGTTGTGACCCTGGTACTACTTCTATTGTGAACTCAAGCTCTCTTTCAATCAATACGTCGGGTAACTCATCGGGAAAAACATCTAGAAATTCTCGAACTACTGAAATGTCTTCTATTAGTGGTCCAAGAACTCGCGTGTCGATAATTGAACATAAGAAACCCGAACAACCCTTCTTCAACATCTTGCTTGCTTGAATCGCCGATATCAAGTACGGCGGTACGATCACTCCCTTACCCTGAAAAGTAAACTCTTCTCGTCCTGACGGATAGAAACTAACCCGTTTTTGTTCACAATCAATTTTGGCTTGATTTACCGACAACCAATCCATACCCAAAATAACGTCAAAGTAATTCACCGTCAATGGAATAAAATCAACGCTCAAGACTTTATCACCTATCTTGATCTCACACGACTTGAATATCGAAGAGGTAACTAGCGGTTCACTACTAGGCAATGATACACACAAGTCATATCCTAGTGGTTCTGACTTAACAGTTAAATGCTTAACAAAATCACGTGATACAAATGAATGCGTCGAACCAGAATCCATAAGTATACGTGCAGGATACGAACAAATAGGAAGAATACCTGATACGACGGTATCATCCGTATTCCCCGGCCTGAGTTGGAAGTATCGTCCTTGTTGTTGCGCAACTCCTTTCCCTTTATCCACTCGAGGTTCTACCCTTGATCCGCTTGGCACACTCGATGCCCCGGTACTCATTCCCGGTTGTCTCTTACTTGGGCAATTCTTCGCTATGTGTCCCAGTTGTCCACAGTCAAAACATTTTCCCCTCATCTCTGGGTTGTAGCTCTTGGTATTTGAGGTTGTGTTTGGTGTAGTCGAATTTGCGTTCAAAGGACAGTTCCTAGACACATGCCCCAATTGTTTACAAAAATAGCAAGTGACCAATTGATAGCAGGTTCCTCTGTGTCGCTGGTTACATGTTGGACACAATGGTCTCGGGTCCCCCATGAACGTACTCCCTCCTTGGCTACTCATATGCGATCCCGAACCTTGCGTAAACGGTTTCTTCGCATTTCCTTGACTCTTACCCCGACTGTCATTTGCCCTCTTTCCTTGTTGCCCCTGTCGATATCTGTCGACACTTTTCTCAGCAATCCGAGCAGCTTCCTCAACGAGAGAAACGGTCGGGTGTTGTAACATATCCACACGGCCACGGATATTCTCTCTAAGCCCTTCCTCAAACTTACGAGCTTTATCCCTATCAGTCGGAACAGTAGTTTTCCCAAATCGTAACAAGGCATTGAAACGAGAAACATACTCACCTACGGTCATATCTCCCTGAACCAAACTTGCAAACTCTTGACGTTTCTGAGTATAAGCAGATTGCGGGAAGAAACGTTTGTTGAATTCTTCTTTAAATGCTTCCCACGTGGTCGGCTTCCCTTGTTCAATCACGTTGTTCCACCAATCCAATGCTTCGCCCATCAACGTATCGGATGCGCACAAAATTTTCTCCTCATCGGTACATATTACCTGACAGAAATGTCTTTCCATGTCCATCATCCAATGATCGGCCAAGTCTATGTCGACTTGTCCATGATACAAGGTCGGTTTCCGTTTATGAAACTGTTCCACGATTGTGTGTTGAGGTCGCGGTGTCGATGGTGCATTGACATAACGAATTTCCACTTGTGGAGGCTGAACGTTCATCTGTTCCCTTTCACTTACCGCTTGTATGAAACTTCCCACCATATTCACTATTTGGTCCATCCGCGAATGCGGTGACAATTCTCTTGGTAGATCAGCCATAACGTTTTAAATATTTCCCCTGTTGAGTTCAATGCATAATGACCATGCATGCTATGCCACAATATAGATATATGTGCACAGTTCATCACAATCGACAAATGCAAATGCATGAAGCATTTCTACAATGATAACAATTATCTTTACAATTACACACTCCACTCGACGTCGCTCAGCATATATAACGTCACTCGTTCCCAAGGCTCTAAACTTATGCTCTGATACCACTAAATGTCACAGCCCGGTCCCACAATAGCGGAACCGGAGTCCGTGGCACGCCACCGAGGCTAAACCAATTCATTAATGTTCCCAAAAATTAGGTTTGAAGAACACACGCAGCGGAAAACAAAACACATTTTAAAACCAGAGGCTCAGTCGACTGCTCAGTCGACTGCTCAGTCGACTGCTCAGTCGACGGAGTTAGGCAGGGATTTAAATGTCAATTCCAGTCGACTGATACTGGTGGTCCAGTCGACTGTTGAGGGGTCCAGTCGACTGCTGAGGGGTCCAGTCGACTGCTTTTGTTAAAATAAGAAGCAGTAGCTAACAGACACAGGGGTTCAGTCGACTGCTCAGTCGACTGCTCCCCTGGCAGCAGCCCAATCTGCAGAAATTCAAGTTTTAAAAGCTTTCTAACCAACACCAATGATCAACCATTCAATCCAAACTCAAGCCAAAGTAATCCTAGCTGTATTAAAACATTATCAAACATAATTACAACATGCCATTAACTATTACAACAGTTTAAAATCCATTCTAACATACTAAGTTAAACATGGGTTAAAACAACCAAATTCTTATTACAACATTTCTAGGATCCCAAAACTACAAGATTAATATTTCAAGTTGCCTCACAAGCGAACTCCCAACCCACGTACTCACTTCTCTGATTCCTCGCCAGCATTTAAACCTGCAATGGTTATTTAAATAACCACACATATTTCGATTTGTTTAAGCTAAAGCTTAGTGAATAAATCAACATATGAACATGAATGATAAACATGTCCGCATTCACATCTCTACATTTCATACTAGTCGCCGGAGACTCACGTGCCCGTCCATATTCCCAATCCGCGACTCCTCGCCAATAAGTCCACGCGAAAGGGTAAGACCCACGATTCTACAAACAATCGTGCGACCTTAATGCCTATATCGGCTCCACAAAATGGCACGGTGACCACGTGCTCCTTCTGACCCAAATAAGCAACTTAACATGCTCAAATACATATCACCATACTCGCGGTAATCAAAACATATCACCGTGCTATTGAGCCTACTTATCAATATAGATGCCCAATATGAACTACACAATATATCTCTAAGAATTAATACATGCTATTCACACAAAACATGAATACATGTCAAGATATCATTCCAACAACATAGTTGAATCACTCACCTCCAAATAACGCTCCTATAATTCAATCTGAAGAAAACCCGTGCACAAAGAACGTGCAGAAGTCCGTCTAGTACAATTCCTATGGATCAGAATTCCATTTATCAACTTTTATGAAAAATTCTAGAAAATAACTTTTCGGAAAATTTGGCCAAACAAGCCCTAACATATATCAAAACGAAGCTCTTACCTCGAGGAGCTCAAATATGAAATCTGGGAGAAACCAGACTGACGGAAGGTCGTCGTTTGGCGTCGCAAAGCTCTAAGCAACTAATCTCCCTCTAGCCTCTCTTTTGGCCTCCTCTTTATGGAATTAGGTTTAGACTTATGAAAAATCTAAGTCATCTCTATCTATATATAGGCAACATTCTCGGGGAATTACGTTTACCTCCCCACGAGTTTTCCAAACTCCTAATCAGTCTCTGAAACTTTCTATACAGCTTATTCTTAGCTTTATAAGTAAAACTTTAAAAATTATAAAAGTTTTCGACTAAGTTTCGTTTGGTCGCTAAAACGCGAATTTCTATATGACGTTTCCGAAGTTGCTAATTAGCCTACAAAATTAATAGCGTGTTCATTCGTTCTCACCAGGATACTAAATCTAACATCAGAAATATATTCTAAGCCAGAAAATAATACAGATATTGAAATACACAGGTAAACATTTATTTTCAGATAAACATTTAAAGTGTTCCACAGTGACCGTCTCACACTCGGAGAGATGTCACAAACAATAACTCTTCAATCACAACAGTCTCAAAGGGTTCTCTAATACAGACACCCAAATCAACTCGTGAGTCAAAACTCACTCAACCATGTGTCATAAGACACGCCACATCACATTATCATGCATGACAATGTAATGCAAATGCAATAACACAAATGCGGGTGTTATAACAGATATCCATTAATTAAATATAATTACTGACAATCATATTTAATTAATCTCTTAAAATTCCTTGAGATCCTCTGCTTAACTTATCGTATATGTCGGATAAAAAATTCACCTGCAGGGTTTGACATAATCAAAACTTATAAACTTTCTCAAGGGGATATCATCAATTCCAAAATTGAGATATGAATTCCATCATTAATTAATATCCACCACACAATTAATAATGTCACCCAATCCAATGAGATATTGACCTATTTAAGGATCTCACCCTTTTAGTGATCAAAGTGTAAATATCAAATGTACGTGTCTATAAATTAACTTAGGATTTAGATCATAAGCATTCATAACAGTCATGAGGTATTAATTATATTATAAGTCAGTATAAAGATAATTACACCAAGTCGGTTCCGTTTAATACACAAAGTGTACCAGCATGGTGAGTTGAAACTCTACCATTTTCCGTAATCAAGACAAATCTACTACAACAC
The DNA here is from genome assembly GCA_033977485.1 of Hydrangea macrophylla. Taxonomy (NCBI): domain Eukaryota; kingdom Viridiplantae; phylum Streptophyta; class Magnoliopsida; order Cornales; family Hydrangeaceae; genus Hydrangea; species Hydrangea macrophylla. Next base: position 74,805,572 of record CM066984.1, on the reverse strand, counting down.
CATGTTGCAGTCCTACCGATGGTGTGTCCAATCCATCTAAGACTATAAACCAAAATCTTAAATTTTACAAGATTCGATGGTCTGATCTTCCGTGTGTTAGCCGAACTTTGCACACCAAACCACGTACTATGTAGAATGAAAGACGCACATGCATAATATTAAATAAATAATATACTACAAATATTGCCCACACAGATTCTCATAAAAATGGATTAACTGATTTTATTAAATGAATAATAAATCAACTATATAAAGCATGACTTTTAGTATATATATATCCCTAACACTTGTTACCAACTTTGTAATAATTTAATAAATTAATAAAATACATTATCTTCCTTCAAGTTTTCACTGTGATTACTTCTATATTTTGGTATTTTCTCCCATTTGGATTGTGTTATGACACTTAAGTGTTGCAACTAATAATACAAGGTCGGGAAAATGAAATATGAGTTATAAGCCATAGTTCTAAAATATGCTTCCACAATAGTACCTTGCGTGGTCCCATTTTATCTGTCTATCTTTACATTTTCAAGCATTTTTTGTTTTCCTTTAAAGAAAGCACTAAAATTTTCGTGTCCATATATTCAAAGTGCCTTAATAAACAATATTTCTTAAATAGTAGATGATATGTGTGTAATAAAAATAAATTTAGAAGTATGTGTGTGTGAAATAAATTTATATTCATGTTTTTAAATGACTAAAAGCTTCATTTGGTATTTTGAAGGATACAATTTCATTATTTCTATGCATCAAAACATTTGAGTATAAGATTTGAATAGTATTGTTTCAATTTAGTATGAGATTTGAGTAAAAGTGACTTTTGTGGGGATTTGATTCTAGGATTACTAAGGAATTGTATTCATATTTTTTGAGTTAATTTGATCTCTATATATTCAAAGTTCGGGAAAGGAGAAAAGTCATAGTATGTGTAAAAAAATCCACAAAAGAAAGTGAATGATAAACATGCAACAAAATGTTGACATAAATGTAATTATGCATATTACAATATATAAATCCTAAATTTGAGGGAAGAAGTTGAGCAGAATGTAAATATTAGTGACCAATTTCATAAATAGCCACTAAAATAGCCACTTTATTTGACCTTTTTTGAAGTTAAGTATAAATATCCTTAAACTTGCTGATCCAAATATAATTAGACATATTATAATACATAAATCATAAATTTGACATAAGAAGTTAACCAGAATGTAAATATTAGTGACCAATTCATAATTAGCCACTAAAATAGTCACTTTATTTGACTTTTTTTGAAGTGAAGTATAAATATCCCAGAACTTACTGACCTAAATGTAATTAGACAAAATATTATTGATTGAAACCTCATTATTATATTAAAAAAATTTAAAAGTTGACCTGAATATAATAGTTAATATGAAAAGACAGAATTACCCTCACACAAATCGAGATATCATTATGTTGAATATCATGATATGTGCGTAATTATGGTATAGTGAAAGGTATTATGGCATTAAGAAAATGCAAAAGGACAATATAGTATTTAACTAACTCAGAATTTTTTGTCCCCATTATACAAGGTATCGATATTGATACACACCATACACGGTTACCAACATCCATGTCATAATGCTAGATCTTGTAATTGGCCATAGCAAAAGCAATTTTCATGGCTCATCATTCGTAACTAGGGGTATCATTTGGAATGGAAATTTCGATTCCGTTCAATTCCTGTAACGGCCCTGGTGCTGAGTGCTGTAGGGGGAGTTCGTCCCACATTTCTTGGGAAAGGAAAGGTAATGTGCTATATATGTGTGGCTTCAAGTCTCCCTAGTAAGAGGCCTTTTGGGTAGTGGCCCAAGAACAAATTCGTGACGGCTTGGGCCCAAAGCGGACAATATCTTACTGAGCGAGACTTGGGGTGTGACAGAATTGTATCAGAGCTAGATCCAGCCGGAAGTGTGCCAACGCAGACGATGGGCCCCAAGGGAGGTGGAATGTAACGACCCTAGTGTTGTGGGCGGGCCGCTGTAGGTGCCTTTGTGGCTGCAGTAAGTTCTGGCATACTACACACTACGGGAAATTCGTCCCACATCGCCTGGGTGTGAAAAAGCAATGTGCTATATATGTGTGGTTCCAAGTCTCCCTAGTAAGAGGCCTTTTGGGAAATGGCCCAAGAACGAATCCGTGCGGGTTTGGGATCAAAGAGGACAATATCTTACTGAGCGAAACTTGGGTCGTGACAGAAGATATTGTCCCACGTCTCGCTCAATAAGATATTATCCCACGTCTCGCTCAGTAAGATATTGTCCGCTTTGGGCCCATACCCACACGAATTTGTTCTTGGGCGCCACTACCCAAAAGGCCTCTTACTAGGGAGACTTGAAACTATGCATATATAGCACATTACCCTTCCTTCCCCAGGTGATGTGGGATGAACTCCCCCTACAGCACTCAACACCAGGGTCGTTACATTCCACCCTTCTTAGGGCCCAACGTCTCCGTTGGCACACTTTTGGCTGGGTCAGGCTCGGATACCATTCTGTCACGACCCAAGTCTCGCTCAGTAAGATATTGTCCGCTTTGGGCCCAAACCCGCACGGATTTGTCCTTGGGCCACTACCCAAAAGGCCTCTTACTTGGGAGACTTGGAACCACACATATATAGCACATTACTTTTCCACATCCAGGCGATGTGGGACGAACTTTCCATAGTGTGTAGCCTGCCAGCACTTACTGTACTACAAAGGTACCTACAGCAGCCCGCCAACAACACCAAGGTTATTACAATTCTGATCCTAAAAGTTTCGATTTTAGAAGCTAAAATTGAATTCCGAATTCCAAAATTCCGACATCCAAAAATTCTGAAAAAATTTGTAACAGAATCGGAATTGTTTAGGATTTTTGAAAATTCTGAAATTATTCCGAAATCACGTTTTTCGATAATTTTTCAATAATTTTTGAATTTTCTTCTAATATATTAAATATATATACACACTTTTTTTTTGTCAAATACGTATAAATTTATATTCTTTGTTCAGATCTGTGTGACATTTGTTTAAATTTTGTGAAAAGTTAGTATTCTTTATTCACTCTATGTGAGATATGTTTGTGGATTTTGTTGAATCTATAGGTCGATCTCTTTGGATTTTATGAATTTTGTGTAGTGATTGGTTACATTTAGTGAAAATTCCAAAAATTTTCGAAATATCCAAAAAAAAGGCCAAGTCCGAAACCTTTCAAAAAATACCAAAATTTCCGAAATTTCATAATTGGAAATGAATTTGGATTTTCCGAAATTTTGGAATAGGAATTGAAATTGATTTCTAGATTCCGAAAATTTTGGAATATTTTTCAAAATACCTGTTTCTGATCTGTTCCATCTGAATAACACCCCGATTCGTAACCCATCTGTGGCCCTTCAAATTCACCAAGCAATGTAACGCAGCCTCTAAAAAAGAGGTGGTGTCAGGTCTATAATATTTCCAATTCAGTAAAGAGTAATAATATATAGAAAGTGTAGAAAATAACTTGTTTAATTTAAAGAAAAATTTAGTGGAAAATCCCATTCTACCTATGTTTATTGTATACCCACCAATTGGTACTTCCCAATGATAGATCCTATAATTATAAATGTTGTTAGCGATTAGTCCAAATTTTCCTATTATAGAATTATTAGATGTCTTTTCTACCCCTAACCTATATCTCATTTTGAATTAATATCCCATAATTATAATGCTTTCTGTTTTTTGTATTTGTGCCATAAATCACGTTAGGTTTTGAAAAAAAAAAAATTTGTTTCACCATTTCTAATTCACAGTGTATTGGATATTCAATCTAGATATCACATCATAAATGAGTCTTTCTGCGGATATTGAATTTTACACTGCAAATAGTTCATTGTTATACTGTAACTGGTTTATTAGTATGAAATTTTACACTACAACAGGTTTTATTAGTGAAATTTTACACTGCAAAATTTCACTGCTTTCATTAAATCTGATTTTGACTTGCCATATATACACATTAATTCTGTTAGTTATGGTAGGATTTTGACTTGCTAATATCTCATTTTGAATTAATATCCCATAATTATAGTGATTTCCGTTTTTTGTGTTTGTGCCATAAATCACGTTAGGTTTTGAAAAAAAAAATTTGTTGAAAAATCTGATCTCCTATCCCTTTATTTTTGGATATCTAATAAACGAAAATAAAATCCCAGGATTTTACGTATCTACATTATGGGTTTGTCACATCTTGCTAATGCCATCCATGGGTTTTCTGTTCTACCAATAATCATTCATGACAATATTATTATACTGCATTCGTGAGAGTTTTAAGATTGAAGGAGATAACAATAGATTGAGGAAAAGATATCAACTTAATTGGAATAAATGAGCGAATTTTTCACTGAGAGTAGTGTGAAATTTCACACTGCTGAATAATGTTTAGGTTAAATTTTTCACTGCGACTAGTATGAAATTTCAAACTGATACTATGAAAACCCTATTAAGATCAAAAATGTTTTACATACTGCCATAAATCAAATTTGTTTCTCTAAAACAGAAAGATTAAGAACAAATTAACCCAAGAGCCACTTTCAAATATCCAGTTAAGAGCACAAGACAAACTATTCGACAAAACTCCTTACATGCATCCAACAGGACCATGCTAATCCACCCCATACACATTCAAAAATAAAACCAATACAAAGGCAAACAATTTTAAATAAAAGAAAAAACCATCAATCCCACAATAAAACTACAGCAGATAACTCCATTTCAAAAGCACCACTATGAAGCTATCACATCCCTGCGAAGGTTGTGAAAGCCTCCAACACATCCAATAGAGAAAAGTAAAAAGAAGACTCTGCCGAAAAAAGTTGACAAATCTGTGTTGGTGATCTTCTCCAAGATAGCTGCTTATTTTTTCGTCTTCACCAAAGCTATGCTGCGAAAGAGCAATAGTGTAAAATTTAATACGTTTGCAGTGTTAAATTTTGCACTAGGGAATGAACGATCCATCAAAGTCAATTATTGTTAGGGAATTTTCACACCACCAAAAGTTCTTGTGGAATTTTACAAATTTTCCAAACATGCAATAGTGAGTGCTAAATTCCAAACTGCAGTCACACGCAAAAACTATTTTTTTCCCAAATCTTGTCCTCAATCCCACAATGATTGATCCGTTAAAATCATACATCAACATGATTTACCAAAATTTCACACGACTGGAAAAAAAAATTCTCACATTTTCTCCCAATTGTCGTTACTCGTCGGAGCCGTTCGGCTGGAGCCTCACCGTCACGTTTTTGGACGCCTAGGAAGTTTTTTAGCTTGTAATTGAATATAGAACCCTATATGTTCTTGAAAGGAGGTGGACAATCAATTGATATGTAGTACATTTTTTTAGAGAGAGAGAGTATGAAACGTTGGAGAAGATGAAATATATATATATATATATTATCTATATTTAGTGTTTAAAATTTAAAAACCCTTGATTTTGGGTGAGTTTAAATGGAAATGATTCTTTTGATGAGTCATAGGGGTAGTTTGGTCACTAAATAAACATATGGACCTATCATTAAAATGTTGCATGGGTTGGGTCAATTACAACAAGCTTAGAGTAGATTGGATTTATTACTAATTAACTCTAATTTAAATTAGTTTAGTGGATATAGAAAGTAAAATAAATGTGTGGATATAATTTTTTAATTTAATATTAGGGTTATTTTCGAGCAATAATATTAGGTACACAAAACCAACTACAACACAAACCACAACACATGTTTTAAATGCATGTATTTTGTGCTGTGTGAATTTTTCATACAAGGCCCATACTTTTTTGGGAAGCACAGAGTACATGCATTTAAAGCATGGTTGTGGCTTGTGTTGTGGTTGGTGTTGTGTGCCTAACATTATTGATTTTGGAGATAAATGACAGGTGTAGAAAATAACTTGTTTAACTTAAATTAGTTTAGTGGGTGTAGAAAGTAAAATAAATGTGTGGATAGAAATTTTCAAATGATTATTTTGGGCTATTAAAAGAAGTTAATTAATTGGGCAAAATATATAAAACCAAACTCTTTCATAAATAAAACCAAAGAAAGATCTACAAACAATTTAAAATTTTTGTGGACTTGGGTGTTAATAACGACCCAGTTATTTCCTTAATTGTAACAATCTGTAATTTATTTAGAGTTAATTACATTTTACTCCCTAGCTCGTGTTTAGATTCATTTTCATTTTACCCTCTTGTGATACAAAAGTGGACATTTAACCTCCCTATGTTTTGGACTAAGATGAAACTACTAAAACTTCTCTCAAAACAGTCTCACATGAAGATTAATTGTTAAAATTAGCTTCACATACGAGAGTTTAAGTGTCAAAATTAATCCCAAAATTAGTCCTACAAAGGAGTTAAATGTTAAAAAGCAGCCCCATGTAGGCAGTTAACCCAAAAATTAAACTCACAAAGGGGATTACAGTTTAATATTTTTGGCCAATTTTTAGACTTTCATTAGTTTTGAAAAAAAATCTTAACAGAACTGTCCCATTTTACTTTAGTCCGAAACCACAGAGAGGTTAACTGTCCACTTTTGAACTATAGGTCTAATCACAAGGACAAAATGTAATCAACAATGCTAGGAGCACTAACAAATTCCACTAACACTCACACACACACTCTATCTCTCTCCTACTAGTACTTTAAATTTAGTATTTGTTAGTGTCCCAAATATTACTCAAATGTAATTCACTCATTTAGTTAATAACAATTGTTCGATCTTTGGATGTGACATCTGAGAATAGTGTTCAATTTTCATGTGAATATCGTTGTTTAATTTATCATAAACTCTCGAAATGGAAAAGAGGAAAATATGATTGAATTCTTAGAATTGATAATCATTGTCCAATACGTAAGTCCCATGTGTTGAGCAAAAGAAAAAGTAGCCTCTTACGTTCAATGCTCAAGTTAATGAATTATTACAGTTTTTAGTGTCATAGACTCACACACGAAACCCTTGGCTTCCTACTCGTGCAATGTACGAGAATTTATCCCCCCAAAAAAAAGTGTCTGGTGTGCAGTATAAGCTCTCCCTTTTCTTGGTTAAGATGAGATTATGACACTGAATACAACAAGTTTGTCTAAAAAAATTTCATGTTTATATACTTCTCAAAGTTGAATACTATCATCATTATTAGTTCCCAAATGTTTAAAAAATTGTACATCATTTTCTATTATTGGTTGGTGGTATCACATATATATATTGTTAAAGTATTTGAGAAATAAATTTAAAATTTATATCATTATCCATACAAAATAAAATAAACAAATTTCAATTGAACAATGAATGCAAATAATCATTTGTTGGAGGAGCAAATGAATTAAATGAGAGAGAGAGAGAGGAACATTGTATACGCTACGTAGATTAAAGTCTCTAAGAAGAAAATTCCACCTAGGCGCCAAGTAGAGCATTGTGGAAAGGCTTTTGGCCTTACTCTTTACATACATATATATATATATATATAAAATTAATAGATTAGTCCATTTTCCTAATGGTTATTTATCGTTAATAAATATATTTTTTTAATGGTAATTTACTGTTAAAAAATGTGTTAGAAATATTCCCCCCACTCTATTTTCAACGGTAAAAGACCGTTAGAAATAATTTTCCTAACGGTTAATTACCATTAGGAAAGTGGCCTTTTGGTATTTCGTACATTAGGAGCTACACCACTTTTGCGTAACTTCCTTCCCTCTTTTGCTTAGTTCCACGAGAATCTAAAAAAATTGTTTAAAGCTACTTTGGTCTTTAGTAGAACTTTGTGCAAGTTGAGTAAGCTATATGAATTCAAAAAACTTGGAAACTTAAGGTCCATTGTAATTAATCTTCATGGGAAAGAACAACACGATTAGCTAATAATTAGGTTATACTATACTCTACTTATGTTTGGAGTCACGTATCGCTCTAGAAATAATCCACAAATAGGAATGGCAAAGAGGCAGATTCAGTGTCACGCCCTAGAGTAGCAAAAGTAGAGAAAAGTAAATTTCCTTTTTGGGTCCATAGGGAATGGCTGGTGAATGTCACAAATTTTCCAAACCACGCAGTTCTAGTTAACAGAAAGTACAACCCACAATAATAAAAGAAAACCTAGTATATTACCAATATCAGAGTTATTAAAACCATAGAGCTACAGCTGAAGTATATAAGGTTTGGAAGCAATATATGCCTAAGTACCAAATATAACAAAGCAGTCTAAACAGGAATAATAAACTAATAACTATCTCCAGATCTTCAGCTGGCATAAACATTAGCGTAGTAATATTCCCTGGCATAGGCGTCATCAGTGGGGCTACCCTCCGCGTATTCTCCTTCCGGATAGTAGGTGTTGTCGTAGGCTCTGTCACCTGCAGAATAAGGTACAGGATAGTCTGGACGGGAAAAGTCTAGGTAATAAAGGCAGTCAGCTTATTTGAAGTAATATAAACTAACAATGACCCAGTTATCTGAAGTAATAACAATTTTATGAAGACACGAGTTAAATTCTACTATAACAATATTTTTTCCTTTACTCAACGTTGTTAACCAACCCTTGTCGTCTTATTACTTGAAGATCGATACTCAACATACTCTGACTGAATGAACAAACTCAATCGTTTAATTCTAGAGATATACCCTCATTCCGTCCACCGCTTTTAAGAGCATATTTATAGCTCACTGCAGGTCATGGACTCTACGGTAGTCCGTCCCCTAGCTTTTAAGAGCATATGCACAGCTCATCGCTTTACAGGGACACAACGTTTCCAATAAGGCATATCAATCTATTGCCACGACTGAACGTTATCTACCAGTGATCTCAGCTCACCGCTTTTAAGAGCATATTTACACAGCTCGCCACTTTTAAGAGCATGTCATAGATCATCTAGTCTATCTTAGGACTACTTGGTCCAGCTCACCGCTTTTAAGAGCATATGCACAGCTCACCGCTTTTAAGAGCATATAATGACCAAACGTCCGTTCACGTAATGTTCCCAGAACTTACCAAACCTACCTAAATTTTTGTTCTAACATCGACGCATAACAATTCCCAATGTGGCCTAACTACTCTGATTAAAAGAAACATATATCAAACTCATACAGGAATCAACATGTCACCTACGTCGTTGTATTCTTTTGTTGATCAAATATATACCCATTATTCCTTGGTGTCACATCCCTACCTAACCCATAGTCGCATAACAAAAGTCCAAATCGACAGTTGAATAATCGAACGTCTTATATAATACATAGGAAAAGGAATCCATGTTCTGCCAATGCCAATTGATTGGGATAATGGTCCAATCAATTGGGATAAAAGTCATAACAATCGATTGAGAAAACTAGCAATTGACTGGGATGTCAATTGATTGGAATCCTATCCAATCGATTGGGACTAGACTGATGACAATCGATTTGGAAATCATGCCAATTGATTAGCACTTCATCTTCTCTAGTAGATTTATAAAACAACATATATAAACATCTTAAGGATATGTTTAATACGTATAAACTTCATGACAACTAGCATAAACATCAAATAGGAGGACCAACTGAGTTAGGACTCACTTAAAGTGTGTTTGGTTGGTATGTGAACTTGAAAACCTCAAGGTTTCTCTTTTTTTCTTCTCTGTCTAGCTCTCTCTCTCTCTCTCTCTCTCTCTCTCTCTCTCTCTCTCTCTCTCTCTCTCTCTTCTCCTTTCTTCTTTCTTCTTCTTCTTCTTCTTTTGCTTCTGCTTCCTTCTTCTCTTCTCTTCTCTTCTATTCTTTGATCTGCTACCAAGGTTAGTGTGTATGTGTTTGTGTGGGTATATATATATATGTTTGAGTATAGATATATATAACAATCTCTCTCTCTCTCTCAACCAAAACAAACCAAATAGACCCAAGGCCGGAAATGGGCTGGTATATATAGGAAATGAAAGTACCAAGTGTGAAACCATGAGGCAACAAAAGAAACTTGTCTTGCAGATGGCAATCGATTGGGACTTATGTCAATCGATTGGTTACAGATATTTGAAGGCAATCGATTAAAAAATATGGCAATTGATTGGTATATTTACATGTAATGAATTCAGGTCAGCGGAATAGAAATCGATTGGGAAACATGACAATCGATTGGGAAACATGACAATCGATTGGTATCTAAAAAGTGGTAATCGATTGGGAAACAAAGACAATCGATTGGTATCTAAATTTACCAAATGAAGGGTAAGGGTTATACAAGTATATAGAAACGAATACCAGGTCTTATTTATATATCAAAATACAGGGTACTATATCATCCACCACTCATTAAGGATTTCATCCTCGAAATCAAAATAGCCAAGGTTTAAAACAAAAAAGGTAACTTTTCTCACATCTCTGACTCTAGCTCCTAAGAAGCTTCTCCTTCATCATGATGCTTCCACTAAATCCTCACCAACGGAATCCCCTTGTTTCTGAGTTTCTTGATCCCTAGATCCAAAATGGGAACCGGTCCTTCATTGAATGTAACATTATCGTTGACTTCAATATCTTCAAAGTTGATTTCGTGCGCTAGGTTGTGAGCACACTTCCTCAGCATACTGATGTGGAAAATGTTGTACACTCTTGACATCTTTGGGGCAACACAAGGCAATAAGTAACCTTTCTAACACGTTCTAGAATCTCGAACGGTCCGATGAACCGCGATGATAACTTGCCTTTCTTCTGACCAAATCTGACGATTCCTCGAATAGGTGAAATCTTAAGTAGCACGTGACCTCCAACGGCAAACTCTAAGTCTTTGCGTCGCTTGTCAGCATAACTCTTGTGTCGGGTCTGTGCTGTCTTCATCTTCTTACGTACGAGTTGAATCTTCTCACTTATTTCTCGTACCATCTCTGGCCCAAGAAGTTAAGTATCTCCGTCTTCAACCTAACATAACGGCGATAGGCAAGGTCTTTCGTATAAAGCTTCAAATGGTGTTATCCCTATACTCGTATGGTAGCTATTATTGTAGGCAAACTCGATCAACGGCAGGTGCGTCTCCCAAGAACTCTCAAAGTTAATAACACAAGTGCGTAGCATGTCTTTCATCACTTGATTGACTCGTTCAGTTTGACCATCGGTCTGCGGATGAAAGACTGAACTCAAGTTTAGTGTTATTCCCATCGCTGTTTGGAGACTCTTCAGAATTCTACAATAAAGCGCGAGTCTCGATCTGATACGATAGAAACAGGTACACTGTGTAACCGTACAACGTGTTGTAGGTACATTTGGCTCAAAAGTTCCACTAGATAGGTCATGCTGTAGGCGATAAAATGTGCCATCTTTGTAACTACATGATTACCCAAATATCGTCGTGGTTATTCTATTTCGACAATCCTACTACGAAATCCATGGTTATATGTTCCCATTTCCATTGGGGAATCGGTAGTGGCAGTAATAGTTTCGGTGGTTTATGATGTTCTACCTTTACTTGTTTACAAGTAAGTCATTGACCTACATACTCGGCTACTTCTCTTTTCATTTCTTCCCACCAGAAATTTTTCTTTAAATCCTTGTACATCTTTGTACCTCTAGGATGAATAGTCATTCGTGACTTATGAGTTTCATCCAATATTTCTTTTCGGAGATTTTCTTCGTCAGGTACACAGAGTCTACTTTTACATCTTAAGGCTTCGTCTATTCCAATACTCCAGACTTTTGGTTCCTTGGCTATCATCTTGGTAACCCATAACTTCAAATCTTCTATTGTTTGTTGAGCTGTTGTGATACGGCTAATAAAAGTTGGTTGTACCAAAAGACATCCAAAATGTTGTCCTTCCATGGTTCTACTAGCTAAAGATCGAATTCAACTAAAACTTCCAATGATTTCCATTCTTGCATCAGTATTGCAGCAATTACTAGTCGAGGTCGGTGGCTCAAAGCGTCTACCACGACATTTGCTTTACCTGGATGGTATTGCAACAAAAAGTCATAGTCTTTGAGTAACTCCATACATCTTCATTGTCGCATGTTCAACTCCTTCTGAGAGAACAAATACTTCAAGCTCTTATGATCGGAAAATAGATCAAACTTTTCTCCATAGAGATAGTGCCTCCAAAGCTTCAATGCAAACACTATTGCTGCCAATTCCAAATTATGTATAGGATAGTTCTTCTCATTCACCTTCAACTGTCTTGATCCATATGCAATGACATTCTCGTCCTGTATAAGCACACAACCATGTCCTTAGTGTGATGCATCACTGTAGATTATATACCTTTCTCCACTCCTAGGTATTGCGAGTACCGGTGTAGAAGTCAATCTTTCCTTTAACTCCTGAAATGCACCTTTATGTTTGTCTGTCCATTCATACTTTCTCTCCTTTCCCATCAAAGGTCCTACAATATTGGAGAATCCCTCGACAAAAAATATCCTACTAGACCAAGAAAACTCATGACCTCTGTCGCACTATTTGGTCTGTTCCAGCTTAAGACTGCATCAATCTTAGATGAGTCCACAGAGATACCGTCTTGATATATAACATGTCCCAAGACTTTGACTTCTTTTAACCAAAATTCGCACTTGCTGAATTTTGCATATAGTTTACTATCTCTGATTATCTGTAATGCAATCTATAAGTGCTCCTTATAATCTTCATCCGTCTCTGAGAAGATCAAGATGTCATCGATAAATGCTATAATGAACATATATAGATATGGTCTGAATACTCTATTCAGCCAGGTCCTTGAATACTACTGGCGTATTCGTCAATCGAAAAGACATAACTTGAAACTCATAATGCTTATATCTCATCCTGAACGCAGTCTTAGTTACATCCTCTAGTCAAACCAATAGATGATGATATCCCGAACGTAGATCAATCTTTGAAAAGATCCTTGATCGTTGTAACTGGTCGAATAGATCATCTATCCAAGGTAATGGATATCGGTTCTTAATCATAATCTTGTTCAACTCCATGTAGTCTATACACAGTCGAAGTGTTCCATCCTTCTTCTTCATAAATAGAACTGGTGCTCCCTAAGGTGACGTACTCGGGCGAACAAAACCTAAATCCTCAAGTCCTTGAACTTGCTGTAACAACTTGCATTTTCATTTAATCTTAAATTGACATTTCCATAATTAATCTGTATTTGCATTATCATATACAAAAATCAATATGTATTGTTTGCGGTTATTCTAATTACAACCCTCATATGTTGAACCTAATTATTAATTTGATTTCATGTCTTAAATTCTTTTAGGGTCAAACTGTAATTTCTATAAATTTAGCAATGCCTATGTTGGATTTTAAAAATGCATTTCAAAACGGTGGAAAAGTTTACGTTTGACTAAATTAGTATTTTTATAAAACCGGGAAATCGATTCTTACACTAAAATGAATTTTCTGTATTTTTGTGGTGATCACCGCACCCCGAAAATACTAGTTTACTGTCAAAACTATCCGTGCCGCAGAGAACTTCCATAGATTTTGGAAGTGACGTAAAGAAAGATTTGACAGTTGCTTTACTTTCCATTTATGGCAACTAATCATGGACTTAGGCCTTGTTTGGCCATGCTTATGTTGGTGTGTGCTAATGTTCTTCCATAAGCTTGAATTTCCAAACACTTTGGGATTGACCCCTACTAGTCTATATTGCCCCTTTAATCCTTAAGAATGTATATACGTATGTATATTGGTGTATATTTTTCTCTAAGAGCTGTGTAATTGTGATGATATTAGTAATTAAGAAAGAAATTAGATTGTAGAGTGAGAGTGAAGATGCTTGGCCACCAAGTTCCTCATTGATATTTCTATTTATAAAACACAAGCCACTCTCATTCTACACACATCACCAGCAGATTATAGAGAGTTTCAGAGAGTTAATTACATATTTTCAGAGAGAGAAAGCTTCTCAAATTTATCAAAACTTGAATTGAAGATTCTTAATTCTTGTTCTTGTATTCCTTTCTCAACAAACACTACTTCTCTCAATCACAGTGAGTATTATTAACTCACTTCTAATGTAATTCATACCTTGTTTACTGTTTATATAGCTTGGTTTGAAAATCTCCATTGTTGATTTTACGTTTGGACCTCCCTAGCTTTGAATTCAAGATTTTACAGACTTGACCAAAATCCATTTTTAGAGATGATTATGAAAGATTATACATCATAGATGATATGTTTAAAGTATTAGGGCTTAATTTACTCAATTGAGAAAATATATTAAGATTGAAGTTTTGTCCTCTTTTAGTTTTTCGTAAAATTAGTGATCTACGTTTGGATTCATGTTAAATTGATCGAAGATTCATAATCCTCGTCAAAAAATGAAGAAATCCATATATTTTTGCCATGTTTTAATCCGGATTACAAAATGAGTCAAAAGACCACTTAAAGCTGAAATAGGGGAATTCTTGGGAAGAAGGCAAAGCTTCTGCATGAACTCGCGCGCCTGTTCACACGAGAAGACCGGGCGAGCGACCCCTCGTGTGAGCGACCCACGCGCGCGATATGTGTGAACTCAGGCAGACAGAAAAAGTTTTAATAAGAAAACGAAAATTGGGCATATCGCGTGAGCGGACCGCGCGAGTGATCCACGCGCGCGATCTTCCTGTGTTCTGGAAGTTTGGAAAGTTTTATAAAAGAAAATGAAAAATAAGCATTTCGCGTGAGCGGCCCTCGCGAGCGACCCCTCGTGCGATCTGCCCACTCGCGCGACTTCTAACAGTTTCTAAATTTTGCTTATTTTATGTTAAAGAACTGTTTGGGTGATATTTCATGGACTTTTAAAGCTGTGTTTGAGAAATTTACTAAAACAGAAACCTATTTGGTTATGTTTGGACGATTAAAATGATGTATTACGACTTAACAATCCCCGTACATACGTTGCTCCTATAATTCAGCATTTTACTTTTGTTTAAGTGTCATGACATACATGTGGAGACAGTTGTACATACATGGTAAGTGTAAATGTTGGTCCGTGTGGAAAAGAGTGTGTGGTTGAGATTGTGTTGTGGATACTCCCTGGTAATTATGTACCAAAGTGTGACGTGTTGAGATTGCGGTGAGAGTATCTTTGTAATGCGACGGTGGCAAAACTGGACACTCCCTGACGCCCATGGAAGCGTTAAAGTGTGTGACACCGAACTTGGACATTCCCTGGAACCCATGGTAGTGCTAAAGTGTGGCCTACGGACACTCCCTGGTACCCAAGTCTGGATACTATGTGAGGTTACCTCCGGTATTTGCGAGGCAGATTAGGTACTAAAGTGTGAGGCATTGGACACTCCCTGGTACCCCGGACGAAAGTGTGAGGCAAACTGAACATTCCCTGGCACCCCTGTGCTAATGTGTGGCTATCGGAGTATTACAAGAATACTGGTGTGAGATAGTGGGTTGTTGTGTTTGTCGAGAGAAAAGAGTCGGTAAGATGAGATGGTGCATTGTTTTTCATACACGGTCACATATATATGAATTAAAGCTTTCAAATGATATTGTGGTTGTTTTCAAAAAAATGAACTTCTTACTTTAATGTAAACTTTTTGAATTAAATGGGAATTGGAAAATGGTGAATGAGTATGTGTTACATTCAAAGTTATGTTTTTAATACTCACCAGCTTCTTGAAGCTGATGGCGTCGATGTGCCCTGGACATTCCTGTTCAGGCTTTTCAGGTTATGACTATGCTGGGCCCTATGATTATACAAACTGAGAACGACTACTTTGGAAGATAGAAGTGTTATCAATATCCTATGTTTTAAGTTATAAACTGTTTTGTAATAAAGATGAATGTAATTGACGATAGATATTTTTTTTATTTTAAGGCGGCTTGTGCCTTAGTTGACCCCGTATTGTAATATGTAATAAGTTAGAACATTATTTGTAAGCCCTGATTGCTCTGCTCTGATTATTATGTCTTTGTTGTTGATGTATGGGACGGAATCGATCCTTCAAACTGTCATGACCTACGGGTCCATAAAGGAAATTAAATACTTTCCTTATTTATGCTACGTTGGGGCGTGACAGGATTTAGTGGTATCAGAGCCAGGTTATTATTTATCTCAAGATAGTTTAACCAGGTTAGGGTTTACCAGTTTAGACCGGATTCCACGATCTGTTAGCTTAAGCTTCACACACCCGATGTTACGACAGGGAGGATAGACTCAGAACACAAACACCTAAGATTATCTCTTTCCTGATTTAAGTTAGTACCTTTTTTATCAGGTATGGACCCAGCTCAGCCGCTCTACGTACCAGATGGGTTTGGAGGACATTTGGTGACTTCCGGGGCTGTAGTCCCAACTTTTCTCAATTTATATCATATCACCATTGAGTTGCTGGTCACGACGATTGTAGTATCAGATCTGTGGCACCAGGTTCATGTGGTGGGGATAGTTGATTTGACTCATATTCGCCTTCAGATACGCTATTTCGCGGAGGCTCATCGCTTAGTGCTAGTTGAGATACTAAGACTAGTTGATAATGATGCTCTCTATTTCCCCTTTGAGATCTAGGTTGTGCACGCTCATCTAGCATAATTGGAAATACCCCCGCCTGTAGTTTCCATGGTTGAGGATGACGGTGACGTCGACGTCATGGTTATCCCTATTGCCGGGGATGTAGTAGGAGAGGATGGCATAGGTCTAGATGACCTTGCCGGTGAGCTCGAGGAGGAGTTAGCACTTGAGCTAGTTTTGCCTAAGGAGGTGCCAATTGAGGCAGATGCCCCAGTGCCTGCTTCCTCGTCGACCTCTCAGAGCTCTAATTTTGATTTGGTGGACCCATTCCTTGTTCAGCGATTTTGCCCCATCAATTCACTAGATCTTTTGACAGCCGCCTACGGAGACGACTGATTTCTTAGAAATCACCTTGTATATATTGACTATTTTTACTAGTAGCTCTATCTCTTTTTGCAATTGTTCTTACATGCATTCGAGTTTAGGGCAATGACCCTATTTTTGTAACATTAACTCTTGCATGGACATATGGGTCCTAACCCATATAGCTAGGGTAGGCATTGACTGATCATACATGTTTTTTTGTATCAACTTGATCGAGAAGTTATATATAGAAATACCATTTTTGATATTGTCGCTGCTTAAACTACTTTACATTTTTGCTTCATGCATTTTCCTCATTCTACTATCACTATCATGCATAGAATGGCTGGAGGACTAAGGAGGAACATGAATTTGATTGAGGGAGCACCTGAGGCTGCTGATCCCACCAGAATGTTTGAAGCTTTTGTCAGACGTCTCGAAAGGGTTAGTAATCAGAATGAAAATCGACGAGACCGATAAACTGGAGATAAACTGCTGGAGAGATTCCGTGCGCTAAGGCCCGAGCAGTTTGCGGGTACCGCGGAACCATGGAAAGCAGAACAGTGGTTAAGACAGATGGACCATATGTTCGAAGTTGTCCAGTGTAATGAAATGGACAAGAGGAGGTTAGCTACTTTCTAATTGAGTGATGTCACCGTAGATTGGTAGGATTTAGTCACAGCTACCATCGGGAATGAAGCTGCGACGGGAATGACATGGATTGCATTTAAGGGGAGGTTTCTGGAAAAGTATTTTCCGGCTATAGAAAGGCACAGGAGGGAGAAGGAATTCATGGACTTGACTCAGGGAACTAAATCGGTGCAAGAGTGCACCACTCAGTTTGAGAGACTGTCCCGATTTGCTCCTCATATGGTTGCTACTGAGGAAAAGAGGATCCGTAAGTATAACCAAGGGCTGTCACCTCATATGGTTATTTTATGACATGCGCCTGGAAATAGGACCTGAGCTTCCTTGCCGACACAACAAAGCATAAAATAACTTCTCAAAACTAGTGTACCTATTTTCTGGGTCTGTAAGAGTTTTGTTGATGTAGTAGACTAGCCTTTGTAATTCTATACTTCTCTTATCAAGGCCAAAATAATAGCATAGTCTGAAACACCTAGGTACAGGTACAAAGGTTCATTAGGCTCTAGTGTGGATAGCAATTCTGGACTTCCCATATAGGCTTTTAGCTCCTGAAAGGCTACTTCACATTCAGCTATCCATTCGCCCATTGTTCTCCCTTTTAGAGCTTTAAAAAAAGGGAGGCACCTGTCTGATGCTATTGAGATTAAGTGGTTCAAGGCTGCCAACTTCCCATTTAAGCACTGAATATCTCTCTTGGTCTTAGGGGACTTCATTTCCACTAAGGACTTGATTTCTACTCCCCTCTAGGACACAAGAAATGTAATAACCTGCATTTCCATTTAATTTAAAATTCATGTCCATATTTAATTTATGTGTATTTGCATTGGCATATTTAAATTCAATTAGCATGGTCTGCTTTTACTTTAATTCCAGTCACTTGTTTGGAATATCTATTTCTTATCTAATTCACATTTAAAGTTTATTGGGGGCCAAACTGCAATTTTACAAAAGTTAGTAATACCTGTATGGATTTCAAAATCTGTATTTCAAAACGGTGAAAATAACTTCTATTAACTCAATCAGTATTTTTATAAAACCAGAAAATCAATTCTTAAGTTAAAATGAAATTCCTGTATTTTTGTGGTGACCACCGCGCCCCGAAAATACCAGTTTATGTTCAAAACTGTCCATGTTGTGTTTAACTTCCACAGATTTTGGAAGTGACCGATTTGGACATTTGCTTTATTTCCATTAATGGCAAGTGATCATTGGCTTGTGCTTTGTTTGGATCTACCTATCTTGTGTGTGTTATTGTTGTATCCATAAGCTAATTTCCCAAACAACATTGCTTTGCCCCCTACTATCCTATTTGACCCTTGGTGAATCTGTGGAGCCTTAGGCTTATATATCAGTGTGTATACGTAGATGTAATCCCAGCATTAGCTGTGAACTGCTCATAATTAAGGAAGTTTATTAACTAATTGGTAGGGTGAAGATCACACTACTTGGGCTCCAAGTTGAAATTGGTTATTTATACACCTTGTATACACACACAACACACAATCTGCAAGAGCAAGAGAGAACATAGAGAGTTTCAGTGAAAGTGCAGAGAGTTCTTCAGAATTTTGAGAGAGAAACTTCACAACTCCATAGCCAAACTTGAGTATTGGATTCTTGTATTTTCCATTCTTTCTCAACAATTACTTCCCTCTCTAATCTCAGTGAGTATTTCAAACTCACTCTTAATGTAAAAGTCATGTCTATTTACTGTTTATATGTGTGCATTGTAACTACTATTGCTAATGACGTCCATGGAAGCTTGAGCTTCAAAATCATGATTTCTCAAACCTAAACCAAAGCTTGTTTTTAGAGTTGATTATGAAAGATTATACCTCATTGATGATATGTCTGAAGTTTTAGAACCCAATTCGTTCATATAAGAAAATATTGAAAATGAAGTTTGGACATGTTTTAGTTTTTCCTAAAATTGGAGGGCTATGGATCAAATGGTGTTAAATTAATCATAGATTCTTGATCCTCGTTGAAAAAGGAAGAGATCCATATATAACATGATAAACATACTTACAGATTTGAAATGGGTCAATTTTAGACCCTGTTTTCTGAAACAGAGCAGTTTCTGCGGAGAAGATGAAGCCTCAGCTTCATCTCGCGCCACGACCGCGCGCGCGAGGAATCGCGCGAGCGGCCCGCGCGAGCGACCCCTCGCGCGCGCGAGGTATGCTTCCCCAGGCAGAAAGGAAAGTATATATATATAAATAAAAATTTGGCTAGTCGCGCGAGCGAGGGTCGCGCGATAACTCTTTCGCGCGAGCGATCCGCGCGCGCGACCTTGATTTCCACAGGCAGGCAGAAAAGTTTATAATAAAAGGAAATTTGGGCATATCGCGCGAGCGGCCCGCGCGAGCGATCTTTCGTGCGAGCGGCCCGCGCGCGCGAAGTCAGGCAGTTTCTGTTTTTGTCTGTTTTCTGTTAAGGGACTGTTTGGTTCAACTTTTAAGTACTGATAAGGTTATGTTTGGGAATTTTATTAATACAGAATGCTATTAATTAAGTTGGTAATGATTAAAACACTGTATTATGACTTATCAATCCCCGTACGCGTGTTGTTCCTTTAATTCGGTATTGTTACTTAGATTCAAGTGCATATCATTCATGTGGGGTCAGTGGTACATGCATGTGGGTGTCAGTCTGTGTGGAAAAGAGTAATGGTAGTGTGGAAAGAGTATGAGTTTGAGTTTGTGGTTGTAGTTTGTGGTTGTGGTTGTAGTTGTGGTTGTGGTTGTGGTTGTGGTTGAGTTTGTGGAGAGGGTATCTTTGAAATGCGACGGTGGCAAATATGGACACTCCCTGACGCCCATGGAAGCGTTAAAGTGTGTGAAGCCGAACTCGGACATTCCCTGGCACCCATGGTAGTGCTAAAGTGTGGCCTACGGACACTCCCTGATACTCAAGTCTGGATACTGTGCGAGGGGTTGCCCCGGTATTTGCATGGCGGTTAGGGTATTCAAAGTGTGAGGCATTGGACACTCCCTGGTACCCCGGAACAAAGTGTGAGGCAAACTGGACACTCCCTGGCGCCCCGTTGCTAAAGTGTGGCTATCTGAGTGTTTCAAAGATACCAGGAGTAGGATAGTGGGTTGTTGTGGCTGTCGAGAGAAAAGAGTCGGCAAGATGAGTGTGGTGCATTGTCTCATTACACGAGTGTCTGTACTTATGAATGAACGACTTTTATTATATTCCTTGTGGTTTTATAAATTGAATTCTTTCTGCGGTTTAACTATTGATTTTACAAATTGAAAAATGGAATAAGGTAATTGGGTATGTTTTACATTCAAAGTCATGTTTTTAATACTCACCAGCTTCTTGAAGCTGACGACGTTGATGCGTCCTGGACATTCGTGTTCAGGCTTTTCAGGTTATAACCCGGAGGAATCATACGACTATGCTAATTGAGAATGGCTGCTTCTGGAATGAAGAAACTGTTTATTTACTATATGTTTTAAGTTTTAAATCGCTTTGTTTTAAGGATGACTGTAATAGACTCTAAGTTATTGTTTTATTTTAAGGCGGTCTGTGCCTTAGTTGACCCCGTATCATAAGATGTAATAAGTTAGGAAATTATTTGTAAGCTTTGATTGCTCTGCTCTGATTAATATGTTTTGTTGTTCGACGTTTGGGACTGAATCGATCCTTCAAACTGTCGCGACCTACGGGTCCATAAAGGAAATTAAACGCTTTCCTTATTTATGCTACGTCGGGGCGTGACAAGAAAAACCAAGAATTTTCCTACAGAGGCCTCAAATACACACTTAGTAGGATTTAGTTTTAATTGGAACTTCTGGAGGATCTTGAAGGTCTCCCTCAGGTTGTTGACATGATCTTTCCCTTTTACTCTTTACCAGCATGTCATCAATGTAAATTTCTATTGAATTCCCTATTTGATCCTGAAACATTGATTTCACCAGTCTTTAGTAAGTAGCTCCTACGTTCTTCAACCCGAATGACATGACCCTATAGCAGTAGAGACCTCTATTGGTAATGAAAGTGGTTTTCTCTTGATCCAAGGGATGCATTTTAATCTGAATATATCATATGTATGCGTCCATAAAAGACAAGAGTTCGTTCCAGCCTTTGAGTCAACCAATTAATCTATCTTAGGGATGGAAAAGCTGTCTTTTGGGCAGACTTTATTCAGATCGGTGTAGTCTATACAAACTCTTTACTTTCCTCACTTCTTCAGAACCACCACTGTGTTTTCCAGCCATGCTGGGTAGTGGACCTCCTTAACATGCCCTACTTCTGGAAGTCTTTTCACCTCTGCATTAATGATCTCATTCATCTCGAGAATGAATGTTTTGCACTTCTGCCTTATTGGCGGATGAGTTGGATTGATGAAAAGATGATGCGTAATAACCTGAGGGTCTATACCAACTAGATCATGCATAGACCACGCAAAAACTGACATGATATCCTTTAGGAATTAGATCAGGGATGTTCTCTACTGGGCATCCAAACGCGTACCGATCTTGACCATCCTCTGGGGGTATAGTTCATTGATCTGTATCTCTTCTACTTCCTTGTTATGCTCTAGGATCAATGGTCTCTCTATATCCAGGTTTTCCTCTATCGCTGATATTGGTTTGTTATGAGCTGTATTCTAGACAAGAGGAAGATACTGTGATTGCTATCTAAGGTTTGAAGATTTGAGCGTAGTTCAACTACACTCCCTTGCCACATTTTGATCTCCACAAATAGTAACCATAACTTCTTGAATGATCATCTTCATACACTAATGGAAGGATGATGGTATTATCCCCAAGTCGTGGAGCCACTGTCTTCCTATGATAATATTGTAGGGGGAGAAGGAATTCACAACATGAAATTCATCTAGAGTGGTAATGTAGTTGGACTCCTCTCCCATGGTGATTGGAAACATTACACGACCTTTAGGAATCTTAACCTCTCCACTGAAACCTGTGAGGTTGGATTTGGCAAGCTCCACTCTTCTCATATCGAAGTTCATCTTTTTTAATGTGGAAAGGAAAATGACATTAACTAAGCTTCCATTGTTGGTGAGGATCCTCCTAATATCAAAATTAGAAATTCTCAGAGTGACCACCAGAGCATCTTCATGTGGGAGATAAACCCCGATTAGATCTTGGTTGGTGAAGGTGATGCGTGGCTCCACCCTTGGCTCCTTTTCAAAATTGAAAATTCATATAGGATGGTATTGAGCTTCTCCTGCTAGCCTCCTCCGTGCTCTATTTGAGTTCCCAGAATGTTTGGACCTCCCATGGAGGGCATGTATGGCATTAGGCTACACCTGCTATTCCTGGGAAGCCTGGTCCTGATTCCTATTTCTCCTGTTATCTCGGTCATCCCCCCTTTCTTTGCATCTAGCAGGTCTGTCATCACGCCTAGCAATATACTAGCGGAGCCTTCTACATTTGATCAATTCCTCGATCTCACACTTGAGGATCTTGCACTCATTCGTGGTGTGGTCATGATCTTTGTGGAAATCACATTACTTTGAATTGTCTCTCTTTTGGGGGTCACCCTTCAAATGCTCTAGCCACTTGAACTCTTCTCTGCCCTTTGATTGGTCTAGGATTTGGGACAACGAAGCATTTAGGGGAGTGTATAGATCTGTCCTTTTGAAGTCTAGCTTTCGAGTAGGTCTATCTGGAGACATCTACCTCTTCTTTTCTTCATTGAATTCTCTTTTGGGGGGCTTTGGATCAATCATGTTTCTCAGCTCTTTCCTGGCTATGTTCATATCTTCCACTAGAATGTATTTATTAGATCGGGCCAGCCGTTCTGCATGAGTCTTTGGGGAATTCTTGCTGATTGACGTCAGGAACAATCCAGGATAAAGACTTGCCTTTAGCACCGAGTTGGCAAAACCCTGATCATATCCCTCAACCATATTGAGTTTTGCGTTGTACCGCATTATGTAATCCCTTAAGCCTTTACCTTTTACTTGCCGTATGGTTAACATGTGATCTGGCCCTTTCTTGATCTTCTTGTTGGTTAGAAATTGGTTGATGAACTTCACTCCAAGGTCAGCAAATGAAGTGACTGACTGAGGTGGGAGTCTATTAAACTAGGATAGAGCCATATTGGTAAACGTATTAGAAAAGGCTCAACAAATTAGAGCATTACTATGGCTGTATAGAGCCATGGCACGCTGGTAGTGGCTGAGATGCTCTATGGGGTCCATCTTTCCATCATACATGGTAAGCTTGGGTAGAGTGAATCCCTTCGGAGGAGGTTCATCGGTAATCTATCTAACGAATGGGGGCTCAGCTTGCCCCAAGAGCTCCTGTAGCTCCTGCTCTACTTTTAGCTCCAACGCCTCCAGTGTTTCATCCACCGGTTGAGCTTTCCCATCATACTTCATACGATTCTTTGAGTCATCCTTTGGATGATTCTTCAAGTCATCCTTGGGATGGTCCTTCGGGTCATCCTTGGGATGGTCTCTAGACTCACCGATTCGTTCTTCTTTTTTGTTGTACAACTCATTGATACCTCTGCCTACTGAGCTGTGAGCAGTTTTGGTAGGGTAATCATGCTCTTTAGGTTCCCTAGGTGGGTTAAGCTAGCTCCCTACTAGTAGGGACATTATTTGCTGCTGCTAGAGCAGGACTTGCACTGTATCCATCAAGTTCTTGATCTGTTGCATCATTAACTCCATCGCGGTTGGTGGCCGAGGATACTGAGGCAGTTGGTTTGCCCCAGTTGACACCTCTGGAACAATGGGGTTTAAGTTTCCTATAGAAGGATTTAGGTTGCCTTGATGAGAAGGATGGGACGAGGAAGATCTGGTAGAAACCACCATTATGTTGACTGAGAAAAGATAAGGGAAAGACTAATGGAACTTATCGTTCCCACAAATGGCGCCAAATGATATTATCAAATTTAGGTTGAACTGATGTCAGTAGACAACTGAGCAGCACCTGATGGTTCCTCAGAGCTTCGTCCTGCACAAAAGATAGAAGAAAGACTCAAAGGGAGTTATACTCTCTGAGTCTCCTCCGATGATAAATTAAGTCACTTGAGAGAGAGAAACTATAAAGAGTAATGAGAGGGAGAGAGATTGTCTACCTTCTCTATCACTTTACTAATGTATTTATAATGTTGGGCTTCAACCTACTGCTGATATCTCGGCCCAACCATCCACTTCTCTGGACGTTTCCTATTAGGGATGAACACCCAGGCGGGTGCTAAGTGTCCTTACCCTCATATAGTGGAGTACTGGTCCCTATTTCTCAGGGATAAAGTTGGGCGAACAGTTATGGGTTTAATGGGTAAATGGACCCAATCCTGATTTTATATTAGGCCAAGTCAGCAGGGGTCATGTACAACATCTTCACCGTTCATCTCACTTGACACGTGTCATGCTTTAGTGGCATGACGAAACGACGCCGTATCACCTAATATCCACAAATATCGCTATAATGGATTTAACATCATAAATTGATGCAAAAATTCATTCCACCTTATTAAAATAGTTAAAATAATTCTACAATGAGGTCAAATACTCTCAACTATTAAATTTCTTTAATTGTTTTTTGTTCTCTTTTGCAAGTTACTTGAAGCCTATTTCAATAAAGTGACGTAGACTTTTATTAGCAGTGAATGAATAGCACGTTCATGTAGGAAAAACACATATGGAACCAAAGCGGACACAGTATAGTAAGGGGCTAACAGAGGAATTTTTAGAAGGCCCCTATATTTAGTGCAATTTATGTGTAAGATGGCCCAACATAAATTATTCCATGTCCCCCATAGTGCAAAAATGAGTGTCTCTTCTTTTTCTTTTTTTCTTTTCTTTTTTCTTTTTATAAGGCAAAAATGAGTGATTCTAATTCTTAATTCTACTGTTGATTAATGAAAAATTTTCATGAATTAACCATTTGGTAATTTGACCCCCAAGGCAGGGACTTTGATTGTCTATTAAGAATGCAAAATGATATCCCTTTCCTGGCCCTCGCACTAAAGTCCTCATAACAGACCACTAAACCAAATGATAAATATATATTGGGTTTGTTTGTTTTTAGAATTATAGTGAATCTTCCGACTAGACCAGGATACGTGGGAGAGAACTCAGAGAAGTAGTATTAGTGCTCGTGAAATTTTAAGTGATTATTTTTTGGAAACTTTAGTCGAAAGTCCTTTAAATAGATTTTTTTTAGTATAGGTCCAACTTGTTTTTTTATTATTATTATTATTTTAGTGAAAAGTTCACATGTCATAAAAGTTATGTGAAATTTCACATAACTTTTAAAATATACGGTTTGGATCCGATTAGTTTTCACTAATAATGGAGTTTTGACGGAAAAAAAAACAAATTGTAAACTTAATAAGTCTAAAATGAGGGACTTTTTATTAAATTTGTATTATTTATTAAGTGATGAAATATTAAAAGCCTGTTTGGTTCATGGATTCTTAGGGTGAATTTTGATTCCACTCAAAGATTACCAGTAATATTTATATTTTCCCTTGTTTGGTTCATGAATTATTTACACAGTTTTGGGTTCCCACTGAATTTAGATTCCAACCAAAGGTGGAAAATAGGGGACTCTAAATCTTAGGTTGGAGGTGGTATTCTCAAATATTACTGGGGTTTTGATTTATATTTTTAATAATACCTAAACTTACCTTTATAGATGTGAAGGCTTTGTTTGTCACGCCCCGGAGCAGCAAAAATAGATAAAAATAAATTTTCTTTTTGGGTTCATAGGGAATGATGAGTAAAAGTCACTAAATTGTCCATACCACACAGTACTAGACAGCTAATAAAATAAACATAGTAATATAACTAAGCTGAATATATACAAAGGTCCTATCTACTACAATAATCAGAGTCCGCGACAACGAGAAATATAAAAGGTTTGGAAGCAACATATGTCCAAGTACCAATTATAATGAAGTACAATAGAAAATAAAACTAAATATATATCTCTGTCTTCAGCTAGCGTAGACATAGTCGTCAGCGTAATAGTCTTCCTCGACGTATCTGTCATTAGCGGGGCCACCCTCTACGTATTCCCCTTCCGGGTAGTAGCCATTATCATTCGCCTCATTACCTCTAATAGCATAACCAGGATAGGCTGAACAGGGAATGTCCATGCATAAAAGCCATCAGTTTACTGAAAGTTGAGTTAGAAGTAACTAACACAGTCTCATCGGTATAAAGTAATTACCAGTTATGAATAATATATTGAAGTGCTACTAATAGTATCTTTCTTTCTTTTATTCCGAATTCGTTATTTACTTCTTATCACCTTTAAACCCTAAGGCTGATTGTACCAACCTCGACTGACTGAGATAAAGCAACTATATCATCACGACGCACTAGTGATCTTGTTCACCGCTTTTAATAACTTGTATTATTCATCGCTTTTAAGAACCCTTGCGAGCACCACACATCGTTCCAATATAACCACTGGTCTATGGATGCATCAGTACTCCAGCTCACCGCTTTTAAGAACTCTTACTGTTCACCGCTTTTAAGAACACTCACGAGTATCGTCCATCCATATCAATACGTATTGGTAATCTTGTTCACCACATTAACGCTTTTAAGAACCTTGCGAGTACAAAGCATTGGTACTCTTGTTCACCGCTTTTTACGCTTTTAAGAACTCTGCAAGTACAATACATAACGCTCACATCCCAAGCAGATGTGCTATGCTCACGACTAATCGCTGACACTGACATACTTCCATTGAGAGGAACTGATACCCAACTGACTCAATCACCACCATGTTATCTAACGTTACCAACCATTATACCTCATCCTGTAGACCATATCTCATTATCGCGTCGTATCATTACTAGTGTTCCGAACCCAGTTACGTTTCTCACCATACTCTCTCACCTCGTTATCGCGTCCCATTATCCTTTCGTTCTCATAGTATCGCATCACATATAGAAAGCATGTATTGATATATGAACAGCTAAACAATGTATATTATAACTAACAGGAAATAATTATGTTCTATTAAGTTCGATCGATTAAAATCATTTCAATCGATTGAAGAAAATAAAGTTCGATCGATTGAAGAATCTTCAAGCGATTGAAGGTTGTGGGTTTTGATCGATTGAAGTCATTTCGATCAATTGAAAGTCTAGGGTCTTTGATCAATTGAACCAAGCATGATCGATCGATCGAACGTCTTCTTCTCCAGAATATTGGACAGTGAACGTTCAGAATTGTGGGGTGTGTTTGGTTACGTTTTCTCACGTCCAAAACTTGTAAAACATTATATCTACATTACCAAGTAAGTTTGGAACTCACCAAACGTCGTAAGGACGTGTTTGGCAAAGCTTTAGCTTGGTCCTCCAATGCCTTCCTCTCTCTCTCTCTCTCTCTCTCTCTCTCTCTCTCCCCTCTATCTCGATCTCTCTATGTCTTTGTCTCTCTATTTTCTCCTCTTCTTCTTCTTCTCCTCTGCCTCTCTCTCTCTCTCTCTCTCTCTCTCTCTAGCATAAAATATGTGTGTGTGTGTGTGTGTGTGTGTGTGTGTATATCAATAATGCTAGGCACACACTCTAAACCACACCCCAAACCACACTTCTGCTTTAAATACATGTACCCTGCGCTGTGTAAGTGGTGCACAGAAAAATGTAAAAAATTCAAGCAGCACATAGTACATACATTTAAAGCATAGGGTGTGGTTTGGGGTGTGGTTTGAGATGTGTGCCTAACACTTCTCTATATATATATATATGCATGTGCGTATCTATATAATCAACTCTTTCTCTCTCTCTAAAATATTTGAGCCAAATAAAACTCACACACACAATTCGGACAACATATATATAGCGGGGAGATGGTGTAACGTGGCTGTCCGGTGTGAATTTGAGATAAGATATCCTGACGGTTTCGATCGATTGAAGCGACTTTGATCGCTTGAAAACAGGTCAGCCAGGTTCGATCGATTGAGAATGGTTCGATTGAAGAAGGGAACCATGTCATAAATGTATGTCGGCAGAGTTTCGATCGCTTGAAACGAGTTTGATCGCTTGAGAAATGGAATTGTCAAGCGCTTGAAAAGACTTCGGTCAATTGAAAGCGAAACTTCAAGTATAGTCAAGGAAGGTATACAAAATCTCATATATATTTATATTGAAAAAAAATACAAGGTATTACATTGTTTGATTACTGACCTTATGTCCTTAATCACTCTTGCATTTCCTATGGATTTTATAGTCTACATTGCCTAAAAAAAAGGCCTAAAATGGAAAATTCATAATTTAAAGTTGAAAAGTTATTACTTTAGTAGCAGTCCTACAAAGGAGAAAAAATTTGATTTTTGATACAACCATAATTTTGCTACATTTCGATTGAATAATTAATCAATTTTTATTCGACATAAATTAGAGGTGGATACATATTTTACGTTGCGGAATATAATTAAGCTTTTGTTATGATTCAAAATTATTTATATGTTTAACCAAAAAAAATTTAAAAATTGAATGAATAAAAAATTTTGTTGACTCGTGTTTATGGAGAGCATTTTTGCTCACCAATCACATTTGCTCACTCATGCCTTTATTGGGTGATGTGTCTCATTCTAGTAATTATGTTGATGATACAGGGATAAAGTGGGAATAGAATGTGACACATGTCACCCAGTGGAGGATTGAGTGAGCAAGGGAGAGCAAAAATGTATTCATGTTTATGTCTCTCCTATTATTTTTAGGGTTAATTATATTTTACCTCCCAGTAGTTAGATCCATTTTCACTTTATCTCATCTGATTCAAAAGTGGACACTTAACCCCCTGGGGTTTCAGATTAAAGTGAAGCAACTATTATAACTTTCTCAAAACTGATGAAAATTCTAAAATTGGCCAAAAGTATTGACATTTAACCCCCTTTATGAGGTTAATTTGGGGTTAACCCCCTATGTGGGAAAAATGTTGCCATTTGACTCACTTATCTGGTGCTAATTTTTAACACATGGCCTTGTGGGTAGGCTAACTTCCTATGTGGGATTAATTTTGAAACTTAAACTATCCTATGTGAGGCTATTTTTAACACTTAATCCCCAATATTTTGAGAGAAATTCGAATAGTTTTACTTTAATTCAAAACCACAAGACCGGGGGGTGTTGATCCATAAGGGGTAATGTGTGGGCCTAACCACATGGGTAAAATCTGATTAACCCTTATTTTTATTCTTTCATGACAATGTCTAATTCGTTTTTAAACTTAATTCATTCTTTTTCTAATCATTCTTTATATATAGAGATGTGACAATTGAATTTTAGCTCATTATTTGTTTTAGCCTCTAAGGACATCCTAGGTATTTAATAATATTCTTATTTCATTTTACATGTCTTAACCAAACACTGGATTTTAAATCCAACTAGAGTTCCACGGGTGAACCAAAAACTTTACAGGGATTTAGATTCCTGTTAAAGTAATTACTGGTAATCAGAATCTAACTAAAATAATATGTGAACCAAACGAGTCATAAGTAATTTTTTTTAAGTGTTCAAATATTAAGTTGTTTGATGTTTGGGTTAGCTTAAACCATAAGTCATAGTTCTAACGTGTTTGACAAATAAGCTGATAAAGTGATTGTTTATATAGAATGACCAAAAAGGACAATGTAAATATTTTTCAACATCATTAAAAGTTTTATGGCACGGATGAACTTTTGTCTTTTAACGAATTAAAAGTGAATTAATGATTGTTTGAAAAAATAATCTACTTTTTTTAGTTTAATTTTTTAGCTGACTTGTTTAAGTGCTGAAATTTTAGTGTATTTTGTCAATTCGATTCAATTTTTACACCAAAATAATATTTTAAAAATCCGCTAAACCGGACCGAATTGATCGACTCGATCAGTCTGTCGGTTTTCTTGACACTCCTACTCTCTTTTGAAGACATGGAAAAGCAAAAAATTTAAGTACGTTAACTGAAAAAATAAAAATTTTGACCATAATCATATATATATGTTTGGTGCAAATATATATATATATATACAGAACCCTTCTTATGAGGGATCCCTCATTTTATTAAAATGAGGGCTTCTAATCCTGGCCGTTGGAGATCATTAAATCAATGCAGTAAAAGTGAAATTTACTGTGCAGTAAATGATCTCCAACGGCCAAGATTAAAAGTCCTCATTTTAATAAAATGAGGGATCCCTCATAAGAAGCTTTCCCTATATATATATATATATATATACACATTTGAGAAAACTGATTATATATATTTGAGAAAATTGAAAATTTGAAAAATTATATATATATATATATATATATTTTTGAAATACGATGACAAATCCCCATGTCTATCCTCCGCGACTTCGGGATCGATACGTATTGTCGTTTTTTATCGGAATAGAACAAGGGGCAAACCCCGGGCACGTGCACCGACCCCACAACACACGCACCAGGTAAATCATGGATCTCAAGATGAACTTTAAAAATGTCCAGCTTGGTGTGGGTTGTGGGGTACCAAGAATTTGATTTATATATATATATATTTGGTCGTAATGGGGTTGGCGTGTTTTAATTTCCTTTTTGTCACATCGGAATGGCCAAGTATGAAGTATCTGAAACCATTTGATCGAGTTAAGAAAAGAAACACAGTCGAATAAGAGGTTAATATTATATTATTTCAATTTTTTTAACTATTTTTTTTTAAAAAAATTGTAAATATAGAGGGGATTCGAAACTTAAGTGTGCGAGAGTTAGTAACTCAAATAGGACTTATAGTTATGGTTTATGTTGCGTGTCTAGTATTATTTTAGTCTCAAATTTAATGAAAATAACTTCTCATCCAAATGACTGCTACATAATCAAGACTAGAGTAATGATATGGGCGGATGCAGGTTATGTTCAGGTGGGGTGCACACCCTCAAATTTTAATAATTATATTTTTATTTTTAGTATTTTAAAATATTTATAAATAGAAGCACCCTGACTTCTAAAAGATATCATATAGTATTTAAGTTTCACCAAATAAACTCCCAAACATTCCTTTTAAAAATTTTCATAACTGACCCCCGAATTGGGGGTGTAAAAAAAATCGATATTGTAGCTGAAAGCTTTTAGACTTTTTTGTCACTCACCACTTAAAATTTTTCCCATAAAAAACTCTCATTCTCCTCTTTCTCACGTCTATTCCTCTGTTTGTTTGTTTTTTTGTTTTTTTTGAGAAGCCACCACTGTTTTGTTTCCTTTTTAATTTGTCCTCTCTCTCTCTCCAATATCACAAATCAAGTAACTGCAATCAAGATACTTCAATATCACTATCCTAGTGGTGGTGCTCCGAGACTTCTCTAAATTTCACACAAACCTCCTATACATTTGAAAATTTTAAATTTATATGTAATATTTTACAAATTTTAGACAATTAGGGGTAGGCAAAAAGTTCGGTTAACCGAACAAAGCGAATCAACTGAACCAAATTTTCAATTTCAGTTTGGTTATTTCAGTTAAAAATTTCAATTCGGTTAAAAACCGAACCGAACCGAAAAACCAAAATTTAATTTTTTATTTTTATTTTCTATATTATTGATATACTTATACATAATTATAGATAATAAAATATTAATATTTTTATAACTGAAAACAAAGAAAGCATGCTTTCTTTGCAATATGAAAGAGAAAGGAAAAAAAAACATAAAAAAAGTTGTGAAAAAATATATATTTAATTAAAATTGGATTTTTTACAATTTGGTTAACCGAATAACCGAACCGAACCAATCGAATTAAATTTCAGTCAGTTAACGGTTGATAATCCTCTAAACTGAACTGAATAGTGTCAAACCGAACCGAATCGAATAGTTCACATGTACCTATATTATTTTATTTGAAGTGTCATAAGACTCTCAACAGATGACAAGGTGTGACAGTCTCAAATTCAATGAGATTAACTTCTCATCCAAATAACTTTCCAAATTTATATCCTAAATGTGATTTACAAAACATGTTGTATTGTATTCACTTGATTTTTTTGGAGGATGTCATTATTAAAGTTGATAATATACTTCGATTGGTTTGATTGTAAAATAGAACAGAATTGAATTTGAGAGAATATAGAAAAAAAAAAAAAAAAAAAAAAAAAAAGAGAGTGAGAGAGAAAAGAATAGAATTAATTTGTAATTTTAATTCTCATGTTTGGTTTGAAATGAAATGAATCAAGGTCATTTACTATATTCCCATATAAAAAGAGGAGGTGACATATATATAGGGGTAAGTTTGGCATATCACATTGTTTTAGTTAAAATGAAATTATTTCTCACCAAATCCTATTAAAAGTGGTAGGATTTGTTTTTGGGCTAAAACAAGAATTTGTGAGAATTGACTAGAATTAAAAATCAGTTCTTTTGTAAAACCAAACATAATATTTGTCATAAACAAGAATTACAAATCAATTCTTTTTTAGTTTGTGGCAAATCAATAAGACATGGGAACCACATTTCCATGATCAAATATTCTCTTTAAGATCTATCACATAATGGGTATGATCTTCAAATTTTCAAACAAAATCAAAGTCGGTGAAATATATTGATTGGGAAATGTTTGGTACACATATTTTTTGACACACTTTTTGACACATTATGCTTTAAACACATGTACTTTGTGCTGTTTGAATTTTTTACATTTTTTTGTGCATCACTTACATAATACAAGGTACATGCATTTAAAACTATGTATCAAAAAGTATGTTAAAAAGTGTATGTATGTAACACTACTCATATTGATTATTAATTGGACAATATAGATCTGTATACCTGTATATATATATAGATATACATGAGGTGAGAGAGATGAAGTTGGAAAAGTATATAAGTATTTTGCTTAGTGGAAGAGGAAGAGGGGAATATAGAAGAAGACAAGACTGTATTAGGTAGATGGACAGGGCGGCCGGCTTCTTGATACTGCCACCAAAGCCTTCATTTCAAATTCGAAGAAATTCATGAAAAATTGGTTCCACGTGTTGGATCCACGCGCCCCTCGTGTTCTGCGTGCGTATATGCATTGACATTTATGGCAAGCTTGTAAGTTGTATGTAAGGGTGAGCAAACAGTTCGATTAACCGAACAAAATGAACCAATTGAATCGAATTTTTAATTTCAGTTCGGTTATTTCAGTTAAAAATTTCAGATCAGTTAAAAATCGAATCGAATTAAAAAATTTCAGTTTGGTTATCAGTTGCCTATGGGCAAACCGAACCGAACCGAAAAATTAAAATTTTAATTTTAATTTTTTATTTTCTATATTATTAATATACTTATACATAACTATAGATAATAAAATATAAGTATTTTTACAATTGAAAATAAATAAAAGTTGAGAAATATGAAAAATAAATAAATAAATAAAAATTGGGTATTTTACAATTCGGTTAACCGAATAAACAAACCGAACCGAATTTGTAATTCAGTTAACCGAACCGAACCAACCGAATTATATTTCAGTCAGTTAACAGTTGATAATCCTCCAAACCGAACCGAACTCAAACCGAACTGAATAGTGCCAAATCGAACCGAACCGACCGAATGCCCACGCCTAGTTGTATGTATAGGTCACCAACACCTGCGTGCGTAAAGAGTTTTGACTCTCACCAGGTCCAAGGCCAAATTTAAGTAGTCCGTCCAAGTCTGAGTTCGGACCTTTTCAACTCAGTTCAGTTTGTGATTTTGTATTAAAATTTGAGTCCGAATTCGAATTGCGATTTTTTTTTTTTTTTTTGGTGCAAACCGATTTTTAGCATGTAAGCAATAATATATAAAGTATGAAATTTTATTTTATTTTTTTTTAGATTTGGAAAAAAACATTCATCTATTAATTTAGTGCTTGAATAATATCTGATAGTGTATTCTTGTCATTAAAAAACACTATAATCGAATGTCAGAAATATTACATAAATAAAATTCGGACTCGGGTTTCACGGGTTAGCAAAATTCTGTCTAAGCCCGGATCGAATTGAATTCAAGTTTGTGTTTTTCTACCCAAGCCCGCCCATGGTGAAAATACCACAGGCTAAGCCCAATAATTTTCGGATCGAGCCCGGGCTGGACACGAGTTGGCCCGCTCGAGTTGCACCCCTATCTACAAGGCCACCTGCATGATTATATATATATATATATATATTTTAAATGTGTGATTCTGTAAGTACCCACGTAAATATTGCCATAATGGTTGACGAGTATCGGACTTGGTAGGTTAGGCTCTAAGACAAAACCAAATTATTAGTAGTATGAAGACTTTGTAACCAAGTCCCTTGTGGTCGAGTGGTAAGCTTCTTGAGTGTATTACTCAAGAGGTTTAGTGTTCGAGTCATGGGGAGCATGGCCACTGGAATATTCACACAGCGCCTCCAGGCCTCGGGGGATTAGTCGAGGTGCGTGCAAGCTGGCCCGGACACCTCATTACCCCAAAAAAAAAGACTTTGTACCATTTTTAAGACCTACTTGCAGAAAATGAAAATTAGAGCAAATTATTAGTAGTATGAAGAGTTTGTACCATTTTTAAGACCCACTTGCAGAAAATGAAAATTAGAACCATGGTGACTATAATACGACTAAGGTCAAAATGTGATTTGAGACCCCGATGTTATGCTAGGTTAAATACATTTTACACTCTGGTAGGTTGTCACTTATGTCAGTTTAGTTTTTGTAATTTAGAAAGTGTCATTTTAGTTTCTGTAGTTTCGTAATTGTGTCAAATAAGTCTAATAGGTCATTTAGTGACGAACAATTTTGTCACTGAAAGTAAAAAAATTGTCACAAAAAGTGTTTGAGGGACTTAAATGACACACTTATAAAACTACATGGACCAAATTGATAATTTATAAACTACAGAGACCAAATTGACACAAAAGATAAACTATGAGAGTGTAAAATGTAGTTAAGCCTATTATATTTAGATATTGGATACAATTTTATGAACCATGAACACAACTAATATGGATACGATATTTTGAGGCATGATTACAAGATTTGGAGAGCTACACAAAATCACTATAGGTGCAATGTTTGTGACTTGGGTACAGTGGCGGAGGTAGTAAGGGACTGCTGGTACAGCCCACCCCCACCCCCCAATGTTTTGAAATTACTTTTGTGGCCATATATATTACATTGTTTGAATTGTGCCCCTCCTGAAATTTACCCGTTCTAAACTAAGAAATATCTTGGTCCTTAAATTTTTTAAAATTTTAACCTTAAACCAAATATCTTTGTTACTCAATTTTTTTATTTATTTATTTTTTTTTTGTGTGTGTGGGCGCGCTGAAAGGCAAATATATCTTTGTTACTCAATTAGTCTCAAACAGTTAAGGATTTGTAAACTTTTCTTTTGAACATATTAAGCATTCTTTGTTTTATAAGTAAAATTGAAAAAAAAAAAAAAAAGTAAATAATTAAACATATGAACACAGTTTTTTTGGTGAAAAGAATAATCGGAGAGATTTCTCTTTAAATAATTATGTTTAACTCTCCACCCACTATATATGAAAACTACGTAACAACCATACAACAATACTTAAGAATCTAGAAACACAGACTTATGGTATTTCTATCCAAAAAATTCGGGTCTGGGGGCAACGAGCAAACTTGTGTCCCCCGAGAAAAAATCTTTGTTCCACCCTTGGGTATTATTTTTATGACTTGGGTGCAATATTTTGTGATTTTACAACTTTACACGTAGCTTATTCTCAGTCCCATATTTTGATACAACTAAACCACTTTATCGTAACATTGAATTCTCCTAGACTAAGATTTTATTTTTTTATAAAAGAAAATAGAGTAAATCGAGTCATAGTCAAATTCAAAATTCAATAAATTTTAGAGTCGAAGGTACACTCTAGCTCTAGTCAAGATTTGTAGATAGTTGAGTTGAACGAAATAAGCTGAAGCTGAGAGTAGTGCTTATACAATTTTCAAGCAGAACTCATGCGACTTATTACTCGAGTTTATATATATATATATATATATATATAGAGAGAGAGAGAGAGGCTGATTGTAGGTTAGTAGTATACAACAATCTCTTATGTTTTGAGCGACACAATTTTTGATACTAAAGGTTTCAACTTTTAATGAAAAAAAAAATTCGTCACTGAAAGCCTATTTTTCGTCTATAAAAACCCCATTCGCTATAGGTTAGCAAATCCCATATATATATATATATATATACACACACATCAATGTGGAAAATTCTAACTTAAAGTTACAACACTTATTCTAAATGAGTAGTGCTATGCACACTTCAAAATTCACACTAAAATTCACACAGAACAATCGTAATCATTAATTTCGGTGGGATCCGCGTAAGATCCATACGGAACCCACAAAAACCCCACGAAAATCAACGATCATGATTGTCCTATATGTAAATTTTGGAGTATACCTAGCATTATTAATTCTAAATTGGACAAAAAAAAAAAAAACCACAGTGGTCATAGCATTGAAGTAAATAAAGTAACTAGCGCCATTTTAATGAGGTGAATCTTCTCTTATTTGTTAAAAATTGAACGCAATATTATTCTATTAACTTAAATGTAATGGGGTAGAAAGGCTATAGCATAAACATAGTAATAAATATCTTGAACCAACATACAAAGATGATGCCATGGGTCCCACATAGAAAGTTGGGCATGGAATTTATAGGTGGGTTGACGCATTAAAAGTCACTATGTTTGACCCATTAAAAGTTCCTTAGTAAATAGTACAAAGTTTGTGATGGAAGATGTGAGAAAAATCAAAGGATATTACATGAATCTATGTCAAATTGTCAATACATATCTAAACATTGTTAAGAAAAATATGAAATTAATGATTCTCAAATTTTCCGGCAGTGTAACATGTTCTGTGTATGTTGTGCACTAACGAACAAACAAAATGACAGTAAAATATAGAATTTGGTTTCCCATACTCACTGTATTTCTGCAAATTCTTTCATTGGTCTTCCTCTGTTCGCTGTTTATCTGCAATCAGAGAGGCAAAAAAGTGTATAAAAATTGTAGGGTAAAAAGTAATTTACACCCTGAATGTATACACCGTTTGGCAATTTGTATCCTAATATTTTAATTTTCGCAATCAGGTCCTTAATGTATATAATGAGTTATCCTCTGTCATCATTTCTGTTTAAAATGAATGGAAAAGTCTCATGTGCATGTCACATGAGATGACCCACTTAAAGGGTCATTTTTGTCATTTAATAGGACTAAAAGCACTTTGCACCTTTAATGTATACACTGTTTGGTACTTTGTACCCTAATGTTTTAATTTTCGTACACTTAATAAGTAGATCATTTTTTTCCCCTGAAAAAAAAATAGATCTCTTTTATTTTATAATAAAATATAACCTATTATAAATAACAAAAAAATCAAAATATTCACCAAAGTAATCTTAATAATCCATAATTTTATTTGAGAAATTTTTAGCCCTTCTTCATAAATAAAATAATATCCAAGTAATATAATTAATTTACCAATTAAAACTAGTTTTACTAGTGAAATATTCTTTAAAAAAACAATGTTTATTAGTGCTAAATGATAACATAAACTGAGTTGGCGAAATTTCTATAATTAATGAAACAAATAGAATATCCTAAATTTTTTTAAATGAAATTATATTACAACTAATTAAACCATTATTTAAAATTCATGAAAATTTGCAGAAAATCTACAAATGAATTATAATCAAAGGGAGAGAAACTCAAATTGAGAGAGAAATATCACCAAAACTCACACAAGAAGGTTTATGCTTTCATATCAATTTAGTTTATAGGCTTGTTGGTATGCTCAAGCAGAGCCTTAGGTATGTGAAGCTCAAATTGAGCTTAGGCCACCATTAATGGTGAGCTTGAAGCTCCAAAACTCAACCTCAACTACAATGGTTGAAATCAATTGCCCAAATGTTCTTTAAATTCCTTATAGGCCCTTAATATCTCAACTAAAACAGTTTTTGAATTGGATTAGCCAAACAAGACAATTATCCAATTTTTCCCTTGAAAACCGAAACTTTGGGGTGGGTTTGCTCACAAACGGTTTGGTTATAGGTTATAATTTTTTTGTACGTAAAAGATTATAACATTTAGAGCAACTTTACTAAGTGTACGAAAATTAATGCACTAGGGTGCAAAGTGCCAAAAAGTGTAAACATTAAGAGTGCTTGGTTCATGTGACATGCACGTGAGACTTTTCCATTCATTTTAAATAGAAATTCTTACAGATGAGCCACGTTGCAACTCACTACATACATTAGGAACCCGATTGCGAAAATTAAAACATAAGGGTGCAAAGTGCCAAACATTGTATACATTAAGGCTTAGTTTGGCCCCCACGTGGTGCTTCTCCTTTTTTAAAGCTCAATTTCATGTTAATTCATTTGGTAACTAGTTTATGAACTTTGTAAAAATTGAACTTAGGGCTTTTTTGGGGGGAGCTTTTAAAAGCTCTAAAATGGAGCTTTTAAAAGCTCATGGTTGCTTTTTGGTTTCATTCTGTCTTTTTGAAGAGTAGTGTCTCACTTGTATAAAATTATCAAACAATTTAGTAATAAATTTCATAAGCTCCTTTTAAAAAGCCACATGGGGGCCAAACTAAGCCTAAATGTGCAAAGTACTTTTTACCCAAAATTGTATATGTATGTCTATGACATGTGATATATGATATTTGAACCGATATGCCTATGCATAAATTGGTGTTGAGAGTGCTAATTTTGGCATTGTAGCCTTCACTCTCTGTAAATTGCAATGAAATGTTAATAATTCTAACTACTATGCTCCAATAATAATCACACTCTCTCTGTGCTAATTTTGGAATTGTATAGCCTTCACTCTCTGTAAATTGCAATGAAATGTTAATAATTCTAACTACTATACTCCAACTCTCTCTCTCTCTCTCTCTCTCTCTCCCCACTGTTTTAAAATACCCAAGATTCTTCCTCTGACGGACTTCAAGGACAGCATCAAAATCCTCAACCTCTTCCTCCTGACATCACATGTACCTTGTCATGAGTTCATATTTCAAGGATAATCTAATTTCTCATTGAAATTATTTAATGTTTTGGCAACAAATTAGATCCAATTTATGGGTTTTGTTAACATGTGCTTTTAGGGCATATGTTAAGGTTCTAAAAGTGAAAATAAATAAGGGATACAAACATTGAACCCCACACGGGACACTGAAAGTCTGAAACTCACACTGTACCCCTTGTTTATTTCTACTTTTAGAATCTTAACATTTGCCCTCAGGGCACATATTAACAAAACACCCAATTTATTACCAAAAGATGTTTTGAATCGAATCAAGGCTCATTTCAAATTTTTTATTATTATTTTTTATTTAAGACGAAGCATGTTTGAATATGTGTGTGTATGCATGTGACATGCATATGCAAATTATGAATAAAAAAAATTAATATATATATACATTTACATAGTTGTCAGTATTAAATGCAGGATAAATATTGAGAATTTTATACATATTTATATATATATATATATAACACTATTGTCATTCATATATGTTGGACATGCTCTAAATAGAATCAACCCATTCGTAGAAACAATGTTATGTTTTGAATGATTCCACTGGCACTACCATAAGAATAGTATGCTATGGACAAATAGTCAGCTAAGACTTTTTTGGCACTCTGAATAAGTTTATCGAATGAGAGATCATATGTAGACATAATTATATATTTATTTTCTAAAATATTTCATAAATGGCTTAGCACATCATTTACAAATATTACATGTATGAAGCATCAACAGCATGGATTCATTTCATCCCAATACTACCTACTTTTTGTCCAAATATGGCCACAAGTTGTGATAATAAACAAGCAATCATAAAGAATTACAAAGTATATAACAGTCATATTTCTCATATTTAGATATATCCCACGAGAAATAGGCTAATTAGTATTTTATGTCAACAAAGTTGCTCTCCCTTTCTTATTATAAATTACGCCCCTCTTGTTTCACTACACCCCTCAAGAGCCTTCTCTCCACTTCTCTCACTAGACTTCTTCAGCCATGGCAGTTTCAGGGTCTGTCATCAGCCCAAATCCGTATATCTCACCATGTCTTACAGCTCCAAGACGAAACTACAGTTGCAGAAAACAGGTAAAAACACAAAAAAAAAGATTCATTTCCCACAATAAAGTTTTTAAATTTTCCCATCTGGTTTTGGGTTTTTTTTTTTTTTTTTTCAATGCTGTTGTTCAAGAATTAAGCGGTTTGTTTTGGGTTTTTACTTACGAATATGAGTATTTTTTTTTTTTCAATGATGTGATTCAGTTCATCTTGAGAGCTTCAGCCAATAAATCAGATGGTGAGGAAGGGAAGATGTTGATAAGGAAAGAGAAAGACGGTTGGAAGATTGATTTCTCAGGGGGAAAACCACAAACTCCATTATTAGATACAATTAATTACCCAGTTCACATGAAGAACCTCTCTACACAGGTAAGCAATATGTGATGCAACTTCATAAAAATACTGTCACTATTAGGCTCTGTTTGGTTTGCGGATTTATAGAAAGGAAAATCTATTTCTATAGCATTCTCCTCAGTGTTTTCCATCATGCTTAAATACTATCCTAAATTTAAAAACTAAAAGACTTCAAAATACAATAAGGAAGAGAAATAACATACAAAATTTTAAAAGAATTTAATTGATTTTTTACCATCTTTTCTTTTTCCTCCCATTTTCCTCATTGTTTTTTTCCTAATTATCAGACAAAGCAAAGTGTTTTCCTAAGCATTTTCTTTTCTTCTGGATTTCTTACACTGCTAAAAAGTTTAATAGTTTCTTTATAATTATAACTCTTGTTTCTCCTTTCCTTTACAAATATATACATATGCACATGTATCTTTCTTAAGAATATGTCATCTACGATATTTCAGGATCTTGAACAACTAGCAGCAGAGTTGAGAGCGGATATTGTATACAGTGTATCAAAGACGGGTGGGCATCTCAGTGCAGGCTTGGGAGTAGTGGAGCTGGCTGTGGCTCTGCACCATGTTTTCAATACCCCTGATGACAAAATCATATGGGACGTTGGCCATCAGGTGAGAAGCTCTATTTCACCTATGATGATGGAGAAGACTAGGATATACACATGTATGTTGCCAGAACAGGGTAAACACAGTGCCCCCCCCCCCCCCCCCCTGCTGGGTCTGGGACTCTGGGGAGGGTTTCATATATATATATATATATATATATGTATAATATACATATATAGGGGCTTGCTATGATTGTGTCCAAATTCATATGGACAAGAAAAGTCCTTGCAATGTTGTTAAAATGGGGGCAATAGAGTAATTTTGCAACATGGACTAAAGTAATTTATTCTACCTCATTTGCAAATGACTTCATCATTTCAATGAGGTGGCGGAGACTTTTTATTCCAAAAATGTGCTTACTTTTAAATATGTAGTGGGTTAGCAATATCCCTATATGCATATCCTACGAATAGAAAGTGAAAGGGAGGGGTACCGAAATTCTTTTCCCCAAAACCTATATTTACAGGTAAACTATACACTTTTTGTATAAAACATATTTACAAGGTTATCTAAAAGTAATAGCTTAAACAAAACTAATCCACCTGGGCGATCTCTTCCACTTCTATCATTTTCTCCACTTCCTCTCTCTCTCTCTCTCTCTCTCTCTCTCTCTCTCTCTCCCCTAC
This sequence comes from Hydrangea macrophylla, assembly GCA_033977485.1. Lineage (NCBI taxonomy): Eukaryota > Viridiplantae > Streptophyta > Magnoliopsida > Cornales > Hydrangeaceae > Hydrangea > Hydrangea macrophylla. Next base: position 74,763,504 of record CM066984.1, on the reverse strand, counting down.
TTGCACTAACGTAGTCACTAGTGAGTACCACCTTTCTAGCGTATATGTATGTTAAATTTGAGTATATTTGGAGAAATTCTAATAGTCCATCCCATTCTTCTCTAAACAAAAAATGCCATGACATTCTTCTTTGATACCTAAAATCATGGTTCTGAGCAAACCAATAAATATTGCAGGCATACCCACATAAAATTCTAACGGGAAGGAGGTCTAAGATGCACACAATTAGGAAAACTTCCGGACTTGCAGGATTTCCCAAAAGGGATGAGAGTGTTCATGATGCTTTCGGTGCTGGGCATAGTTCTACTAGCATCTCTGCTGGTCTTGGTATGTTTATCTTTTCTCTGTATCGTTTCTTATATATGCATAATTCCATGAGGCACATAAAATAAACTCTTCAGATATGTTTGGATAATAAGTAAAATCGTGAGGAAAATAGGAAGAGAGAAAATATAGAGAGAAATAAACTAAAAATTTTGAACTTTGTAAGTCACTACTCCCTTTTTTATTGAGTTACAAATTTATCTTGAAAATCTAAATCTTCAATATTACATAAGTATGGAGGAAAACACAAGGGAATTAGCTTTCCTTCCTGTTTTCCTTTCCTTTTTCTTGTCATCCTCTAAAACAGCAAACCAAACAAAGCCCGAGTAATACACTTTTCTTTGTTTGGTTAATAAGGAAAAGAATACAGTGACAATAAAGTTAAAAAAAAATCTTAATTCCGTGAGCCACTTCCCGTCCTCTTTTCTTGAGTTCCTATCATAAATTGTATTCGTTAACTTCTAGTGTAAATAAAGCATAGAGGTAAAACACTAGAGAATACACTAAGGAAATAGTTTTCTTTCTTGATTTACTTTCCTTTTTTGTTTCCTTCTTTAAACCTATAAACCAAACAGAGCTATAAAGTTATTAATTTTTCTGGGTTATGAAACTTTGACAGGTATGGCAGTTGGAAGAGATCTTTTAGGAAAGAACAACAATGTAATTTCAGTAATTGGAGACGGAGCCATGACGGCAGGCCAAGCATATGAAGCAATGAACAATGCAGGGTTCTTAGATTCTAACCTGATTGTCGTATTAAATGACAATAAGCAAGTCTCCTTACCCACAGCTACTCTAGATGGCCCCGCAACTCCTGTTGGAGCACTCAGCAGCGCTTTATCAAAGCTCCAAGCCAACCCCAAGTTCCGGCAGCTACGTGAAGCTGCAAAAGTAAATTTTTGAGCTTTATGCATATATAACTATATTTATATGGGGCTTACAATCCTACTGCATGAATGTGGTAGAAAAGCATTGTGTTCAAATTTAAATGGACAAGAAAAGTCCTTAGGCACCTCATTAAAATGGGCACTTTAAAGTGATTTTGCAATGAGGTAATTTACTTCAGCTCTTTTGCAAGATTACTGAAGTGCCGTCAATTTAATGAGGTGGCAATGGCATGAGCTCTTTTGTCCAAAAATGTGCGCATACTTTTAGATATGTTGTAGCTTAGCATTTCCTCATATATAAATATATAATTACATACTTATACATAGGGCTGCACATGGGTCGGGTCGGGTCTCTATAGAACCGGGGCCGACCCGATTATGAATGGTTCCATGTTTTGAGACCCAGACCCGACCCGATAAGGTTTGGACCCGGACCGACCCGACCCAGTTACTTTGGTTCGGGTCGGGTCTGGGTCACAACCCAGTTTTTTTTTTTTTTTTAAAATTTTTACTTTTTCTTATATTTTATTTTGTTATTATTTTTATTTATATTCATTAGTGAATACCTATATTTCTATGTATAATACATCCATTAAAAAGATTGATGAGGGCGGAGAGTTATGAAAATTAATTCCAACCACTAGAAAGTGAATATAATATTTTATATATTCATGGATATAATGATGTGCAACCTATAAAAGTTAAAATTAATAAGGTGGTTATGTTTTATATATTCATGGATATAATGAAAAGAAAAATGAGTACTTTGTCACAAAAATAAAGAATTAATTAGCAAAAATAGTTTTGTCTATTGATCGACCCAGACCAGACCCGAACCGACCCGAAATATATATCTCTCTTAACTGGACCTGAACCGACCCGACCCATTTCATTCCAGACCCGACCCAACCCGACCCAATCGGTTCGGGTCGGGTCGGGTCTTCGGGTAACGGGTTTTTTGTGCAGCCCTACTTATACATACTCGAGCTTTCTTATGATTTCCCATTTCTTGTTTCAAACTTTACCTAAATTTGATTTGGGTTTTTTTGTTTATTCTATCTTGGAAGACTATAACAAAGCAAATTGGAGGGCAAACACATGAGGTAGCAGCAAAAGTAGACGAATACGCAAGGGGAATGATTAGTGCAACCGGATCTACCTTCTTTGAGGAGCTCGGATTATATTATATAGGACCGGTGGATGGGCACAATTTAGAAGATTTGCTCACCATTTTCCAACAAGTGAAAGCTATGCCAGCACCGGGTCCCGTTCTGATCCACATCATAACAGAGAAAGGAAAGGGCTATCCCCCCGCCGAGGGAGCTGCTGATAAAATGCATGGTTAGATACAAACTTCATATATATATATATATTGTGCTGTTGTAAACTAAGAAGCACCGATACAGATACGATGACACTTTGCAAATTGGAAAAAAGTAGAACACAAACTTGACGAGGACACGGCAAAATGATAAACATAATACTTGAATACTTTATGATCATGTGTGACAAGAAAATCATATGGATTGCTGTAAACTAAGATGCCTAATTATCTTTATCTTTCAAATACTACCAACTATTTATAATTTCTAAGATGCCAAAGTTTTCGCCATTCATAAAATCCTATTATGCTTCCATAGGCCACATTCATTTCTATTTCAAAACACCCCATTTATCGGTTCACATAGTCCTAATTGTACTCATTATAGGAAACCCTAACCCCTTTCTGCTTCTATTTTGGTGTGTCCGACACACATCAAGAACTGTCCAGTGCAGGTTTTCTGTGTGTCCAAGCCAAAAAAAAATTAAAGAATAAGTACGACACAAATTTTGGTGTGCCTGACACATATCAAGGAGTGTCCACGTGACACTTTAGAAGTGTCCCTGCTTCCTAGACTGTAATTTCAAAACAAGATCCTTAATTTTCCTTTATTTTCAGGGGTTGTGAAGTTTGATCCTCAAACAGGAAAGCAATTTAAGTCCAAACCAGCTACACTTTCATATACCCAGTACTTTGCCGAATCCCTGATAAAAGAAGCAGAGGTAGACAATAAGATTGTAGCCATCCATGCGGCAATGGGTGGTGGGACCGGCCTCAATTATTTCCAGAAGAAGTTTCCGGATCGTTGTTTCGACGTGGGTATTGCTGAGCAACACGCTGTAACATTCGCAGCTGGTTTAGCCACGGAGGGTCTCAAGCCATTCTGTGCAATCTATTCTTCGTTCCTGCAACGAGGCTATGATCAGGTAAGCCACAGGCAAAACTACAATTAATTGTCCTGTTTGCGAGTCCCATAAACTTGAATACACTCATTCAAAATTTATCGAATTTATACAATTTGGAAGAATAGTACTCTGCAAATAAGTCACACTTTATGATGAATTACACCATCTTAAGACAACCTAAGAATAGACACATACAACGAAAAAAGAATGAAGTTTTTAACTTTTCTAAATGATTTACCAATTGTGAATAAACACATTACAAATTCACTAGACACCCAAACATGCCTTTTTACTTGTGTGTTTTTTAAATAGTCCAATTCAGTCCTTTTAAGCTATTGATTTGCAATGGATATGAAGGTGGTGCATGACGTGGATCTTCAGAAACTACCTGTTCGATTTGCAATGGATCGAGCTGGTTTGGTTGGAGCAGATGGACCCACACACTGTGGAGCGTTTGATATAGCGTACATGGCTTGCTTGCCCAATATGGTCGTGATGGCCCCCTCTGATGAAGCAGAGCTGATGCACATTGTAGCCACAGCGGCTGCCATAGACGATAGACCAAGCTGCTTCAGGTTCCCAAGGGGTAATGGAATTGGAGCAGTTCTTCCTCCCAATAACAAAGGAACACCTATTGAGGTGAGAAACTTAGAATTAGAAGTAACAAAGTTCAAAATTGGCTGAGGGCCAGTTTGGAATCACTTCCCAAACATGCTTCAGGACCCCCAAAAGGCATATATTAGTTTGTTGGATTTTTAGCACACACTTTAGAACCCCAAAAAGCCCGTTTGGCTTAAGGCTGAAGCAGGTCCGTTGGTGCTACAGTCCAAACATTGTGAGGAAACAAGATTAGGTGTTTTAATTTTTTCAAATCCCGACTCTATCTTTGAAATCACAAAAGAGAATTCTCAAATTAAAAAACCCAAACTTCACGATAAAAGCACTGCTAAATATAGTTCCCAAACACAAATTTATAGCTAAAGCAGAAGCATTTTCTTCTTCGTCTGCCCAAACCCAACACTCACAGCCAATCCAAACGGGCCTGAAGAAAAGAGTTAAAAACAGAAACTGAATTTATTTTTTTTATTTTGATCATTTGATAGATTGGAAAGGGAAGAATACTGATGGAAGGCAACAGAGTTGCCATTCTGGGATATGGTACAATAGTTCAACAATGCGTGGAAGCAGCAGGTTGGCTCAAATCCCAAGACATATATGTAACGGTAGCCGATGCTAGGTTCTGCAAGCCGTTGGATGGGGATCTTATCAAGAGATTGGCCAGTGAGCATGAAATCCTACTCACTATTGAGGAAGGTTCAATTGGAGGTTTTGGATCCCACGTCGCTCACTTCCTAAGCTTAAATGGTATTCTAGATGGGCCACTTAAGGTAATTCGCACTGAACATGGCATTTTTTTTTTACCGAAAGAGAGTTTTTTTACTTGTGCTTTGTTGGTTTGCAGACGTTAATAAGGACAAAAAAAAACAAGAAGAAGAAGAAAAACTAATTTCCTGTTTTTCTTATGTTTTACTCCATGCCTTAAATCACGTTAATAATTTAAAAAAAAAATAAAAAATCTCAAAATGTAATTATAAAGGGAGTGGGGGGGAGGAGGAAGAAGGAAGGGAAGTCACCTATACCACTCTAAATTTCCAATTTCTTTTTCACACTGTTTTCTTTTTTGTCCTATTTTCCTTACTATTTCCTTATAAACCAAACAAATAGAAGTGTTTTCCTTGGCGTTTTCCTTTCCTATCCCTCACAAAATCCATAAACCAAACAGAGCCTTATGGTTTCCTCTGTGTACACTGATTATGTTTACAACTTTCGGCAGTTGAGAGCAATGGTACTTCCAGATAGATACATTGACCATGGAGCACCTCAAGATCAGATTGAAGAAGCAGGGCTTTCTTCCCGACACATTTGTGCAACAGTGTTATCACTTCTTGGAAAACCCAAAGAAGCTCTTCAGTTCAAGTGAGTCCTTAAAAGGAAGCAAAGACATTGCTCTTCTTGTAGTTAAAATTCATTACAACTATAGAGGGCTTAATTTGGCTTTGTGAGATCAGGGAATTGAAAAAACCAATTCAAAAATCTCACTTTTTTGGGGTTCTAGAAAGACTTAGTTTAAGATTCCTTGAAAGCTTCTTTCAATATACCAAATAAGGACATAGAAATGTCTATTTCAGGGAAGTAATGAATTAAGCATAATATGTTTCTGTACATTCACTGCCTCCTTTTGTGATATAGAACATTTGTGACACGATATTGAAAACATAAAAGGAAGCAAAATTTTCTTCAAGATTTTGGCAAATATTTCCAATTCTGTTACAGTTTTTATATTTTTGTTTTCGATTACACCAATACAAACTTGCAAGAAAGGAGCATGATTGGTTGAGACATTACAGACCAGCAAATTTAAACTCCGACCGTGTATCCTATACCTTCAAAATTGGGCCATTCAGGCATAGTGATCCCTTGTAAGCTCAGTGTTATGACACTGCCAGTAGATGTAAATATTCGACAGACTTCTTCAAGAAACCCTGCACTTTGCAAGTTGAGAGAACAGGGTACTAGATAATGTTCAAGCAAACCATCAAAAACTGTACATTCTATACCTGTTCAAGCACCGCTAGACTCGAAAATGCCGGAGGAATTCTCATGAACGCGAAAGAGTTTGGATTGATTGACCTAATGAATCATTTGGCAGTACTTTGTCAAAGCAATCAAATTATGTACTATTTTGCACAAGATTCATTAGGAGAGATGTCCAACTCACCTGGTTTGTGTTAACAATCTGCTTCTAAATTTAACAGATCATCATTCCAGCCACATTTAGAGGACATGGTAAGGAGTGAAGTTTGAAAAGCAACAGCAGGTTCAGATCCAGATTTAATAGTTAACCATTAATCAACTTAGTTTTACATAAATCTCTATATTCCCACGAGTAATAAAGAATATTCATTAGGCTTAACAACCAACTTCGTCATAATCCTAAAAACATCCATAGCTTCACCATCTTCACAACTTTTGGGAGGAGCCAACAATCGAAGTTGTAAACAAAACAACATTTTTTTCACCAGAAATTGATCTAATTCCAACTGGGTATCCCACACATTCCCATTTTTTGCGTATATATCCATAATCATGCTACCAACAAACACAATGGAAACCTCCAAACACAAAATCACCCATAGCCCGTGATATCTCTGGCCTACACGAACAAGAACAAGATCAAAAAAAGTGCATTAAATAATCTCAAAAAGTGAATTCATCCGAAAACATATTATATTTGTATACCATTCTAATCAAAAATCCTTATATCCACCTTCCTTGCATTATGTATGCTTAATGTAAGAAGAAATAATTGAATCCCAACTGAGTGTGTCTCTTCGGCATTTCATCGAACAACTCACGTGCATCAAAAAAAGCGACCACATTATAGATACAAATACACATCAATGAGTTTACTAATTACTACCCAAACTGAGGTGAGGTAATCCAGAGTGCATCATATGAGTTTGAATGATAGATAGGTATGTCATGGGTTTAATATCTGTAAAGTTATTGAATCAGTCAAAAGTACTACTGTGAAGTGTTTGTAAAGGCTGGTCATCAAAGGGGATGTCAAAGAAGGGTTGGGTTTGTTTCAGAACAGAGGGGTGAAATTTGACGAACCCGGCAGTTCTCTTTCTCGGGACACCTTTGCATTATTTCTTCGAGCTAACAAAACTGCCATACAGTTACAAAGTTTATGGGAAAGAGAAATGCTACACACACATTTCAAACCACACCCCAAACCACACCCTTGCTTTAAATGCATGTACCCTGTGCTGTGTAAGTAGTGCACAGAAAAGTGTGAAAATTCAAACAGCACAAGGTACATGCATTTAAAACAAGGGGTGTGGTTTGGGGTGTGGTTTAGAATGTGTGTGTAGCATTTCTCGGATGGGAAAACTTGGGAGTTGGAGTTCTGGCCCATTTGGCAATTGTTTTGGAGTTGGATATGAGTCCGAAAAGTTGAAAATAAAATGGCTTGGGGGAGTCAATTAAAAAGGAATTCCTATGCATGGAATCTATGGATAAATCAATATACTCTATAAAATGCATTGTGTGTCAGTAATAATATAAAGTGTATATGTCAATTTTAGAACAGGAATAGCAATTTTCTCAAAAAAAATATATATATATATATATATAAAAAATAAATATTAAGTCATCATTTATAAAAATTTGTGATAGGTCAAAAACAATTCAAAGCAACTTTGACCAAAACCATTTTTTTTTTATAATGCGGTAGTTGTTGACAATGGTGAATACATTTTTGCTCACCTATTGCTCATCTATCAATAATATTTTAACACATCATTCATGTCCTATTTTTTTTTTTTTTTGGTCAACTATTCATGTCCTATTCAGTAATTGTTAGAGACAAAATGGTAATAAAATGGAATCCGCGTCAAAATGTTGTTGGTGAGTGAGCAAAAATGCTCTCACAAACGGTCTGTCACCAACTAGAGAAGTTAGGACATCGCTTTAGTGTTTTTCCTTAAATCCTTTTGGTATTATTCCCTCACACAAAATAGGCCCCAAAATCATAAAACAATTTTTAAATACTGGACTCACTTCTGTGAGGGAGAACAATACCAAAAGAAGCCAAGAAAAAGTATGGAAGTGTTGTCCGAAAAGTTATTCAATGCGACCGTCACACCACGTCATCACATTGATGTGATGCAACATCGTACTTATATAGTCAGAAATAGACTATTATTTGAAAATTATAGTATATTTAATGCAGCAAATTGGTGTAACATATATTTATATTTGCTTAACAAATAATCTATCATTTTTTTTAAGGGGTCTTGGTCTAAGGTAGGGGTGATAAATGGTTGAAATGGTCGGTTTTATGCTCAATTTTTCCACCGAACCAAAGCATTCGGTGTGCACAACTTCAGCACCAATTTCTATCGGCATGCAGATGATCATGTAAACACCGACCATGATAGCTGGCAATTGGTTTCGCTTGTGCCAATCAGTTTGACAGTAAGAAACTGAAGAAAATTTATCACGAAAAATAAAAATCAAAGAGAAAATCAAAACTAAAGACTTGGTGGCAAATCAAAATTTTCTCTAAACCAAAATTACTGAATTTTGTGAACCAAAAAATAAATAAATAATTACTAAATTTGATAGCAAGCACCAAACTTTCAAAGTAAACAGCACATACAAGTGCTTCCAAGCACAAGCAGTACTTGCGTGAGGACTGGCGACCAAAGAGTGGTCGAGTAACTAGGTTAGGGTTACTTTGGTGGAGGCATGAGCCATGAAGTCTTCGAGGAAGGAGAAGTTTGAATATATATATATATATATGTATAAAGATAGAGAGAGAGATAGAGAATGAGAGAGAGAGAGAAAGAGAGTAAAAAGTGGTACGATAGAGAAGTGTAAGAATGGGAAAAGATGAAGAATACACTTTTGTTTATAGAGAAAGAGTGTTAGAATGGGAAAAGAAAGGATTTTGCTTCTAGAGAGAGAAAGTAAAAAGTGGTATCAGAGAGATAAAGTGTCAAATTAATGGGAAAAAGAGAGAGCCTATTAAATATTTGACTTTCTTTACCCTACACAGGCACACAATCCCACAACAGTGTAGTAAGTAACTTCAATATACGGTCGGTTCGATCGAGATTAAAATAATTAAAATTCAAGCACCGGTATCGAACCATGATTCAATTTTCTCCCAATCTTAGAACTGAGCACCGACCAAGCCTTTGGTAAACCGGCCACAACCGCAAGTTCTGGTCAGCTCGATTTTGCGATTTTTGTAACATCCCTAATCTAAGGTCCTTAACATTGAGTCAATAAGGCCTAAAGGACATGCCAAAAACAAAAAAACCCATCAAGGACACACTCTAAGAAAATTTATTTTCAAGCATTCCTAAGATTTTGAATTTCATTTTAACAGACAAAATTGTTCTTGGAACCCTAGCGAGCCTACCACTACCACCACCATCTGTCTTCTCTCCCTCCAACTTTTTCTCTCCTCCCACAATAGTGTCTGCTATCACCACCACCTTCGTGTACCACTGCGAACCACCACCATCACCATCGTGCACCACTGCGAGCCACCACCACCACCATCGCACACCATCGCGAGCTGCCACCTGATTGGCGTTCAATATTGCATACTTGTCCTCATGATTAGCTCATATTGGATATATCATATCACTATTTTGAGAGATTAAATGGATAATTTGCACACTCGTTGTTCTTCTTGTTTCCCCCTTTTTGTATAATAAAACACCTGATTTGTAGGATTTGGAAGCATTGCAAAATGTAGAGTCCTTAACCTTTGGTGCAATCTCAACAAGGGAAAGGAATCCCCTTCTTCAGTACCGGATCAATCTGGCTTTTCTTGAAGGATCGATACGGATCAGGATCAAGATCTGGGAAGCCCTTGTTAGAAGACCGGATCGATCTAAAATTTTACCTCAGATCGATCCGAAATTTTAAATGCAGCTACTGACTTCGTTGAGTAATATCGGATCAATCCAGCTATTTGCCTTGGATCGATATGCTATGTTGAATGTTGTTTCCCCTTTTTATTTATACCACTGTGCCACTGTGTATTGGGGTATAAATAGTTAGTGAGTTTTATTTTAGGTTATCTTGGATTTTTAGCAAGAACAAGTTGTAGTATCTCTTCTTTCTCCTAGGTTTATCCTTTTCTTTGCATTTACTCATTTCCTCTACCTCCATTTTAATGTGTAATTTAGTTCTAGATAGAGAAGATTTCATTTGTATTTGGGTACATTAAAGCTTGGCTTGGTTGTTAAAGTAATTTATTTAAGTTCACTTGTATCTAATATCTATATATGAAAACGGAAGAATTCCGTTTTGCCACGTGGCTTCATTTGTGTATTTTGGGTATATTTTAAAAATAAAAAATACTACATCAATTTTCTTGCCCCAAATCACTCAAAATTCAGCATATATTCCTCTATCTCCATGATCTCTCATGAAAATATCTCTTTCTATACGTCTCTCTCTCCTCTAAAATCTCACACTCATCCCCCTGTCTCTCTCTTCTCCAATACGCCCCCCTCCCCTTCTGACTCTTTCTCTCTCTTACCATTGCAGGCGACCTCACTGATACTGACACCACAACATCGTAGCCCTAATCATCCCTCTCTCTCTCTCTCGCTCTGTATTCTACTATGTGAGCGATTTTTTCCCAGTGTTTTGCTATGTGAGTCTGTGTAACCTATTTGTGAAAGTATGTTAGCCTCTAAATTTCTTTTTAGTGTTAGGTTTGTTAATCTGAAATTGGTTGAAGGGGAAAAAATATTAATTAGTTTTTTATACCCTAATCACAACCCCTTTCAATTGAATTCTTAGCCTGGATCAGTCATTTACTTTCTTCTCTTTGCTGATTGTGAATTTGTTGTGACCAAAATTTTTCTCCTTTGATCATTATCCACTACGGGTTTTAGATTTTTTTTTTCCTTTTCTTTCTGATTGTTGTATTATGTTTTTGAAGCAGCGGGTGGAATCGCAAGGGAAAAGAGAGAATGGATGCTAGGAAAGGAACCACGAGTAGAAGTGGGTCTTTTAAAGAGAAATGGGCATTACAACAAGATGTATTTAACCTTCATCTCATATGCCATATTTATTTTGGAGTGATTACTATTATTTTTTGGTTAGACATGGATGTCAGAATTTGGGTTGGTTTTAGTAGAATAAAGAAAAAGGGGTGTTTGAGATTAGCTAATGAAAATTTTAAAAACTAATCTATGAAGAATTGATCCATGAAGAATTTCCTTTTTACAAGTTCATTTGATGGATTTAATAAGGTACATTGCCTCGGAGGAAAGCAATCATCGGCTAATCAGCCTTAGGATCAAGTTTTGAATTTTCCTAAACAACAGACCCTCCTTAAATCAAAGAACTCTCTCTAGCTCATGTCTGCAATGAGACTTTCTCTCTCTCTCCATTCATTGATACTTTGTTTTTAATCTCTTCCCCACCACTCACTTCACATCCATAATCTGCTAAAATAAATGGTAGCATCTGTCACGCCCCGACGTAGCATAATACAGGAAAGCATTTAATTTCCTTTATGGACTCGTAGGTCTTGACAAGTGAGTATGACCAATTGTCCCTGCAAACAAAATAACTTAGACAGCATTTCTAGATAAAAGGATACTAATAAACATAAGCTCTGAATTTAAAACTTACTAAACTATTACATCAGTCAAGTCTTGTGGCACAAACCGCCCTTATTCAAATCTATCATAAAGTCTATTACAACCTCAAATTAAAAGACATATGAAATATAAAACAGCCTCCTGGAAAGTCCCCTGCCTCTAACTAGCATAGTCGAAATACCCTGGCTGCTCCTGACCCTGAAAATCTGGACAAAGAGTCCAGGACGCATCAACGCCGTCAGCTTATGAAAGCTGGTGAGCAAAATAAACATGTGCTCGCAATGTATATATAAGCATATGTTCAACGGTATAATATAAACTGATAGAACAATAGATTCAAGGTTCCAACTTCAACAAAAGTCACGGGGGAAATATAGTAAGCAATAAATACGTAATCGTACATGAATTGTGTAATATCTTACCTTGCCAATTCTTTCCTTTAAAACAACCCAATTCAACCAACACATCATCTCAGATACCAGGAGTAATAACTACTCAGTCATCCAATTCACACGCTACACTATCGCTTCCAATACCAGGAATACTATCCGATCAGTATTGAAGTCACACACCATACTACTGCCTCAGATACCAGGAATACTATCCGATCGATATCTAGGCCGATCACAACCAACCATCGCTCCGGATATCAGGAATACTATTCGATCAATATCCGAAACACGCGCCTTAGATACCAGGAATACTATCCGATCGATATCTAAGTCGTACACAACACTATTACCATCGCTTCGGATATCAGGAACACTATCAGATCAATATCCGAAACGCACGCCTTAGATACCAGGAATACTATCCGATCGATATCTAAGTCGTAAACAACACTGTCGCCTCCAATACCAGGAATACTATCCGATCGATATTGAGGTCGCACACCAGACAGCCACCCTTTACTCTTTTTACGTTTTATTTCCACACATGCATGTTGACACAACCTCGACCCTAATATGTATGTCAATGTTCACAGTTTGTAGCAACAATTATTAATCTCAAGCTGAATATTCTTTTCAACATAAATATCGGTCTTAAACATTCTTACAAGTCCAATTTCTAACAGTGAGCCTTTAAAACAGTATATTTGCCAAACAGTTCCTTGAAATTTCCCAAAACATTTTCCAAACAGTCCCTTACCAAAAATTATACAAACTGCCAGAACTGCCACCTCGCGTGAGCGGATCGTGCGAGCGAGGGAGAGGGGATGTCGCACGAGCGGGTCGCGCGAGCGAAGGGGGAGGACGGGTCGCGCGCGCGGGTCGCGCTAGCGAAGGGAGAGGACGGGTCGCGCGCGCGGGTCGCGCGAGCGAAGGGGGGGAAGGGTTCGCGCGAGCGGGTCGCGCGCGCGAGTTGTTGCAGAATGTCATCTTCTTCGTTTTTCCCCTGTTTTCAATTTTAAAAACTGTTACAGACCCATTTCTGTTTTCTGTTCGTTCCAGGACATGTAATGTATGAATCTCTTCGGTTTTCCGTGCAGATTACAAATACGCTATCAATTTTAACTACTACGGATTGTATCTCTAGATATTCGCGATTAAAGTAAGGGTGTCAAAACTTTAAATCAACGGTACGTCGCGATACGGACGAATTATTGCGTAGGATTCGAACCGCAGCTTATTGGGACTAAGATCTTTCATTCCCAATTTACAGAATTGATTTTGGTTAACTTTTACAAAACTCCATTTTTAAGCTTCCATGGTGTATCACATATATATATATACATATACACTGAATTATACATATATAAACATTGTGAGTGAGTTTAAATTACTCACTGAGTCTAATTAGACTGAAAATTGAGACCGAGAGTTTTCCGCCGAAGTTTCCATCGTTAGAAATTACTCCTCCGTTCTTCCTCTTGATCTTGATATAAATATATATAGCTATGTATGTGTGTATGTATATGATATATAATCTGTGTAAGTGTGTGTGTTATGTGTGTTCTTGAGAGGAATAGAGAAACAGAGGGATATTGAGAGAATTTGTGAGGGAGAGAATGAGAGACTGTGAGTGAGAGATACATATATATAGAGAAAAATTATTTGGGCTCCAAGCAATAGGCGGATATCGCCCGGTGAGGTTGAGCTCACGTGCTCCCTCGCCCAAGACGCGGTATAAGATGCAGATTTAAAACATAAAACTGGTATTTTACGGTTGAAATAAAAATACAGAAATTATATTAGTGTAGGAATAAATTCCGGGTTGTACAAAAATATAGATATTGATTTTGAAACCGTAGAAAGTATTTTGGAAATTACAGTTTGACCCCAAACAAAATATTATAAATAGAAATAAAATGAAAATATTCATTTATTAATGGAAAAGAAAATACAGGGTGTTACACTCTACCCACCTTAACAGAGATTTCGCCCCGAAATCTGAGCTAACTAATCCTGAAACAACTCGGGGTATCTAGTCCTCATGTCTGACTCTAACTCCCACGACACTTCTCCCTCGTCATGATGCCTCCACTGAACCTTAACCGAAGGAACGTCTCTTCTTCTCAACCTCTTGATACTCTGGTCAAGAATCCTCACAGGCCTATCCTTGTAGACAACATTCTGACTTGTCTCAATATCATCAAAATTAACCACATATGAAGGATCCCGTATGTATTTCCTTAACATACTGACATGGAACACGTTATGAACACCAGACATCTTTGGTGGCAACGCGAGCCGATAAGCCACTTTCCCAACACGCTCCAAAACCTCAAACAGTCCGATGAAACGAGGTGCCAACTTTCCTCTTTTCTGACCAAAACATACTACTCCCCGAACAGGTGAAACCTTAAGGAGTACGTGATCACCGATACTGAACTCCAAGTCCTTTCGACGCCGATCTGCATAACTCTTATGCCTACTCTATGCAGTTTTCATTCTTTCTTTGACCAGTGAAATCTTCTCATTGGTTTCTCTCACCAAATCTGGTCCCAAAAGTTCTGTATCTCCCACTTCAGCCCAACACAACGGAGATCGACATGGACGTCCGTACAAGGCTTCAAACGGTGCCATCCCAATACTCGAGTGATAACTGTTGTTATACGTAAATTCGATCAATGGCAAGTGCGTCTCCCAAGACTCTTCAAAGTCAATTGCACAAGCTCTCAGCATATCTTCCAAAATCTAATTAACACGCTCGGTCTGTCCATCGGTCTGAGGATGGAAAGCAGTACTCATCTTGAGCGAAGTTCCCATAGCCTTCTGTAAAGTTTCCCAAAATCCTGAGGTAAAACGTGCATCGCGGTCAGATACAATCGACACAGGTGCACCGTGCAGTCGCACCACTTGCTGTAGATACATTCGACTCATCCTTTCTACTGGGTAAGTCATATTGTATGCGATGAAATGTGTAGACTTCGTCAGACGATCAACAATTACCCATATCGCGTCATGATTCTGTTGTGACCGGGGTAATCCAACCACAAAATCCATAGTTATGTGTTCCCACTTCCATCCTGGGACAGGTAAGGGTTGCAACAACCCCGAGGGTCTTTGATGTTCGGCCTTCACTTGTTGACAAGTCAAACATTTAGACACAAACTCGGCTACTTCTCGTTTCATCCCTTCCCACCAGAAGTTTCTCTTCAAATCTTTATACATTTTTGTTCCTCCTGGGTGTACTGTCAGTCTCGATTTATGTGCTTCTTCGAGAATATCTTTTCTCAAATCTCCAAAATCTGGCACAGACAATCTGTCTCGACATCGGTATCCTCCATCGGTCCCAATCTTCCATTCTGTAGGGTCCTTTTCTGACATCTTGGCGAACCATACATGAAATTTCTCATCTTCCTTTTGGGCCTCGATGATTCGACTCACAAGTGTTGGTTGTACCACGAGGCATCCAAAATGATGTCCGTCACCTCCCTCAAAAATCTGCATATCAAATTCTGCGATTATCTCTAAAGCTTTCCATTCCCTCAACATCAATGACGCAATCATTCCTTGAGGTTTCTGACTTAGGGCGTCAGCGACTACATTAGCCTTACCAGGGTGGTACTATAATGTAAAGTCGTAGTCCTTAATCAGCTCCATCCACTGACGTTGCCTCATGTTCAACTCCTTCTGAGTAAACAAATACTTAAGGCTTTTGTGGTCTGAGAACAAATCAAACTTCTCCCCATAGAGGTAGTGTCTCCAGATCTTGAGCGCAAACACAACTGCTGCCAGTTCCAAATCATGAGTTGGGTAATTCAATTCATTCGGCTTCAACTGTCGTGAACCATAGGCTATGACCTTTCCGTCTTGCATAAGGACACATCCCAATCCTTGATACGAGGCGTCACTAAAAATAGTGAACTTCTCACCATCCTTTGGTATCGCAAGCACTGGCGCTGTCGTCAATCTCTCTTTTAATTCCAGAAAAGCGCATTCATGCTTATCAGTCCATTCAAACTTCAAATCTTTCTTAGTCAAACCAGTTAACGGGGCTGCTATCTTGGAGAAACCCTCTACAAATCTCCGATAGAAACCAGCTAGTCCCAAAAAACTTCTGACTTCTGTAGCATTTGCCGGCCGAGTCCAATTCGCCACTGCATCGGTCTTTGAGGAGTCAACTGTGATTCCTTGTTGCGAGATCACATGCCCGAGGAACTTAACTTCCTGAAGCCAGAATTCACACTTGCTGAATTTAGCATACAGGCGGTGATCTTTGAGAGTCTGCAACGCGATCCGTAGATGCTGTTCATACTCTTCCTCTGACTTGGAATAGATCAAAATATCATCAATAAAGACAATAATGAATTGATCCAAATAGGGCTTGAATACTCTATTCATCAAGTCCATAAACACAGCAGGAGCATTCGTCATCCCAAACGGCATCACTAAGAACTCATAGTGTTCGTACCTCGTCCTGAAAGCAGTTTTGGGTATGTCTTCCTTCCGCACCCTCAACTGGTGATACCCTGACCGTAGATCAATCTTAGAAAAGGTCGTGGCTCCTTGCAACTAATCAAACAGATCGTATATCCGAGGTAAAGGATACTTATTCTTGATAGTAACCTTATTCAATTCCCGGTAGTCAATACACAACCGTATTGACCCATCCTTCTTCTTCACGAATAACACTGGTGCTCCCCAAGGTGAAGTACTTGGACGAACAAAACCCAACTTCTCAAGTTCTTGAACTTGTTCCTTCAGTTCCAACAACTCAGTAGGGGCCATCCTGTAGGGAACCTTGGTTATAGGTCGAGTGCCTGGCACCAATTCCACACAGAATTCTATGCCCCTTTCAGGTGGTAATCCTGAAATATCTCGAAATACTTCCTCGAACTCTTTGATCACCGGTATTGATGGCACTGTCACCTCTGCACTGACAACCTCAATGTTTGCTAGGCATCTGGTGAGGAACATATCACCTGAAGGGTTACATTGGAAATCAAAGGGTCGATTCCCATTGTTCGCAAATGTGATCCTCTTCCTTGTATAATCCAACTTCGCATGATTCTTCTCGAGCCAATCCATTCCCAGGATTATATCAAACTCCTTCATCGACAGAACCACCAAACTCGCCAAAAGTTCACGGTCTCCTAACCGTAGAGGACAATCCTTACATACATGTAATAACTTGACGGTGGTCCCTAAGGGCGAGACAGCACTCAAAGCTTCCTCTAAACATTGCGGTATAACACCCAACTTCTGAACAGTCTTAATAGATATAAAGGAATGTGTAGCACCCGTGTCAAATAAAACTTTAACATGAGAGTTAAACAAGGTTAGAGTACCTTCCACTGCTCGTTGCTCAGGCAGTCCCTCCTCATAAGCACCTCCTTCATATCCTATTTCTTCATAACCAGCAGCCTAGGGAATAACAGCATTCAGGCGGGCTTATCCTTGCTGACCATAGTTGCCTCTCCTAGGAGCCTTGCATTCCGGACTTATGTGACCTGGAATGCCACAATTATAGCACATAACTCCCGGACGATCAGCACGCCTAGGTGCTCTGCAATCTTTAGCTCGGTGACCGGGATTACCACAATTGAAGCAGTTATTGTTTTTGGCCCCTTCTATTGCTAGAGGCTGATATTGCTGTACTGCTTGTGTCTGTTGAGGTTTCTTCCCTCCATCGCAGGTCCTTTTTTGTCCTTGAGGGTACCCAGGTTTCTGTCCTGAATAACCCTTCTGCGGAGGTCGATTTCCAAACGGCTTCGAACTCTGACAACCATCATTCTCTAACCCCGTAGCCAATCTCACCAGAGTTTCAAATGACTGGCCCAAATGCCCCATAGTCAGATGTCGGAGAGACAAGTTGAGACCCCGGTGATACTTCTTGATTTTCTTCTGGGGTGTGTCCACCATATGTGGAGCAAAGCGAGATAGACGCTCAAATTGAGTAGTGTACTCTCGGACAGTCAGATTCCCTTGAGTCAACTCCATAAACTCTTTCTCCCTCTTGTCCTTCTCTTCTTCAGGAAAATACTTCTCGAGAAACCTTTCCTTGAACACCACCCACGGCATTCTCCTTGCAGCTTCTTCCCCAATAGTCGCCTTTTCAGCATCCCACCAATCAGCCGCTGCATAAGACAACTGAAAGATAGCCAGACGCTTCTTCTCCAGATCAGTGCACTCTATGGTCTCAAAGATACGCTCCATCTGGCGTAGCCACTGTTCTGCTTGCCATGGTTCATCAGTCCCAGCAAAATACTCAGGTCGCAGAGCGCGAAACTCCTTGAGAAGCTTGTCTCCCGTCTGGTAGGCTTGCCTCCCATTCCCGTTGTGATTCCCAATCTGATGATTGTTCCTCGCATTCTGATCACTAACCCTCTCCAATCTTCTTACAAAAGCCTCGAACATTCCGGTTGGATCTATTACCGGGGGTGCATCTTCAATAGCGGGACAATTCCTAAGATTTCTTCCAGCCATCTGATCGAGAAAACGATACCTATCCATTGATCAACAAGAATTTGGTCAATCTCTCAAGAAGAAGAAAAAATCTCAACGATAGAAAGCGACTAAAGACAGAATGAAGTCGAACTATCTTATCTTAATTCTATCTTAACGGGAGATCCTATGTGTCTTGGATAATTGGTCGAGCCATAACCTGGCTCTGATACCAAAAAGCCTGTCACGCCCTGACGTAGCATAATACAGGAAAGCATTTAATTTCCTTTATGGCCTCGTAGGTCGTGACAAGTGAGTATGACCAATTGTCCCTGCAAACAAAATAACTTAGACAGCATTTCTAGAGAAAAGGATACTAATAAACATAAGCTCTGAATTTAAAACTTACTAAACTATTACATCAGTCAAGTCTTGTGGCACAAACCGCCCTTATTCAAATCTATCATAAAGTCTATTACAATCTCAAATTAAAAGACATATGAAATATAAAACAGCCTCCTGGAAAGTCCCCTGCCTCTAACTAGCATAGTCGAAATACCCTGGCTGCTCCTGACCCTGAAAATCTGGACAAAGAGTCCAGGACGCATCAACGCCGTCAGCTTATGAAAGCTGGTGAGCAAAATAAACATGTGCTCGCAATGTATATATAAGCATATGTTCAACGGTATAATATAAACTGATAGAACAATAGATTCAAGGTTCCAACTTCAACAAAAGTCACGGGGGAAATATAGTAAGCAATAAATACGTAATCGTACATGAATTGTGTAATATCTTACCTTGCCAATTCTTTCCTTTAAAACAACCCAATTCAACCAACACATCATCTCAGATACCAGGAGTAATAACTACTCAGTCATCCAATTCACACGCTACACTATCGCTTCCAATACCAGGAATACTATCCGATCGGTATTGAAGTCACACACCACACTACTGCCTCAGATACCAGGAATACTATCCGATCGATATCTAGGCCGATCACAACCAACCATCGCTCCGGATATCAGGAATACTATTCGATCAATATCCGAAACGCGCGCCTTAGATACCAGGAATACTATCTGATCGATATCTAAGTCGTACACAACACTATTACCATCGCTTCGGATATCAGGAACACTATCCGATCAATATCCGAAACGCACGCCTTAGATACCAGGAATACTATCCGATCGATATCTAAGTCGTAAACAACACTGTCGCCTCCAATACCAGGAATACTATCCGATCGATATTGAGGTCGCACACCAGACAGCCACCCTTTACTCTTTTTACGTTTTATTTCCACACATGCATGTTGACACAACCTCGACCCTAATATGTATGTCAATGTTCACAGTTTGTAGCAACAATTATTAATCTCAAGCTGAATATTCTTTTCAACATAAATATCGGTCTTAAACATTCTTACAAGTCCAATTTCTAACAGTGAGCCTTTAAAACAGTATATTTGCCAAACAGTTCCTTAAAATTTCCCAAAACATTTTCCAAACAGTCCCTTACCAAAAATTATACAAACTGCCAGAACTGCCACCTCGCGCGAGCGGATCGCGCGAGCGAGGGAGAGGGGATGTCGCGTGAGCGGGTCGCGCGAACGAAGGGGAAGGACGGGTCGCGCGAACGAAGGGGGAAAAGGGTTCGCGCGATTGGGCCGCGCGAGCGAGCCTCGCGCGAGCGGGTCGCGCGCGCGAGTTGTTGCAGAATGTCATCTTCTTCGTTTTTCCCCTGTTTTCAATTTTAAAAACTGTTACAGACCCATTTCTGTTTTCTGTTCGTTCCAGGACATGTAATGTATGAATCTCTTCGGTTTTCCGTGTAGATTACAAATACGCTATCAATTTTAACTACTACGGATTGTATCTCTAGATATTCGCGATTAAAGTAAGGGTGTGAAAACTTTAAATCAACGGTACGTCGTGATACGGACGAATTATTGCGTAGGATTCGAACCGCAGCTTATTGGGACTAAGATCTTTCATTCCCAATTTACAGAATTGATTTTGGTTGACTTTTACAAAACTCCATTTTTAAGCTTCCATGGTGTATCACATATATATACACATATACACACACATATACACTGAATTATACATATATAAACGTTGTGAGTGAGTTTAAATTACTTACTGAGTCTAATTAGACTGAAAATTGAGACCGAGAGTTTTCCGCCGAAGTTTCCGTCGTTAGAAATTACTCCTCCGTTCTTCCTCTTGATCTTGATATAAATATATATAGCTATGTATGTGTGTATGTATATGATATATAATCTGTGTAAGTGTGTGTGTTATGTGTGTTCTTGAGAGGAAGAGAGAAATAGAGGGAGATTGAGAGAATTTGTAAGGGAGAGAATGAGAGACTGTGAGTGAGAGATACATATATATAGAGAAAAATTATTTGGGCTCCAAGCAATAGGCGGATATCGCCCGGTGAGGTTGAGCTCACGTGCTCCCTCACCCAAGACGCGGTATAAGATGCAGATTTAAAACATAAAATTGGTATTTTACGATTGAAATAAAAATACAGAAATTATATTAGTGTAGGAATAAATTTCGGGTTGTACAAAAATATAGATATTGATTTTGAAACCGTAGAAAGTATTTTGGAAATTACAGTTTGACCCTAAACAAAATATTATAAATAGAAATAAAATGAAAATATTCATTTATTAATGGAAAAGAAAATACAGGGTGTTACAGCATCTCCTCTGTTTTTTTTATATATATTTCCATTTGTGTGTATCGATGTTTATGTGTTGATGTTTATATGTACTGATCTTAGGGTTATATGGCTTCACCCAATATGGGTTTTGAAGTATTTCAAGCTTTTGTGGTCCTATAATTTCAGTTTTGAATCATTTGCCATTTTTTCCTTTGTCTGTCCCTTTAATTTCACCATACTGATCTCAAATCTCTATATTCATTTTCTTTTATATAGTTCACTGAGTTCACATCGTTTCTCTTTTCTATTCAGGTAAAATCTAATATTTTTGCTTTTAAATTTAGATTGTAAAGATCTAAATTTTGTAATGTGTGAATCTGTTTGCATTCGTGGTAATGGTTTGATATTGAGGACTAAGAAGCAAGTGAAGAAGAACATTGATTTTTAGAATATGCATATATGGGATTGTGGGGGGTAATGGTTCTAACTTATATTTTGTCATTTAATTTATTCTTTATGGATCAATTCTTTTGCGTTTCTTATGTATTGTAGGGGTGAGTTGTTGTCCAACCTTTTGTCCCTTGCGCATTGGATTTATTTGTTGAATGAGGTTGTACAGTTGGGACGAATGGGTTTCTCATCCACATGCTCTAAAATATGTTCGTTTTGCATTTTACATTGTTTGCCGTATTTTACCAGTGTTATTGCTTTAGTAGATGCTTGGGATTGATAGGGAGAGGTAATAGTTCTATTGACTTTTGAAAATTTCAATTTGAATGACTCAAATTGCATTTAAAGCTCAGGGCAATTTTGATATTTGATTAATTCTTTTAACTTCTGTTAACTCAATTAACGGCTCCACAATGGTCCACATGAATCTTAGCGTTCTCATGGTCCTTGAGGTGGTCTGATGTTTTTTTTTTATACTTTTGATAACTTGAATATTCATTGTCCAAAGAAAATTTAGAATGTGTGACTATTTGCTTTGTGAAGCATGTGCTTGGAATTGTTTACAGTCTTCCTCTTTTACTTACTTTTTTTTTTCTTTTGTTATAGAATATAATGTTATTGCAATATCGATGACATGCCGAGTAAATGGCAGACCCACCCAATTTTTAGCCAATAAGAAATTCAGCCGTAGTTAGTATAACGAGAAGACTGAAGAAAAATAAATTTAGTCTTTTTTTATGTTTATGTTGTTTTCAAGTATTGGGTAATGTGTAAATTAGCGAGAATCAAGTCAGTTGTGTCAAGTATTTGTTCATGCATTTGTGATTCTAGGTAATATACTCAAGTCTCTCTTTTCTCTTTTACATTCTTCTTTTTCTTCTTTTCTCATTAATTCTCATTCTTGCGGTTTCATGTAACTTGATATGGCCAGCTAAAGGTGGGATATGGAATTGTTAGCATGGATGCCAAGAAGATGATCCTTCATCTGTTCAGGTTGGTCACTGATCTTTCTATTCTAGCTTACAGGATAGTCCTTGAAATTTTAAACTCCCAGCATATGACTTTTTTTGGCAATGTAGATTTTGGGAATCAATATTGCTATGCGAATTAATGGTTGTATACGTGAACCTATACTATGGTTTTTTTTTTCCTTTTAAATTCGATTGTTATTGGAAAACCTATGCTACGTGATGATAGAGAAATTCATGTTTATTTTACGAAATGTTTCTCGAAAAGTCCTAACATTTTCTTTAGAGGTGAAAGTATATTATGTTGATATAATAGGGTCATTACAGGTTGCCGTTCATTTCCTTATATGATTATTTCATGAAGGGGGAGTGGATTGCAAAATGAAGTATGTGTTT
Organism: Hydrangea macrophylla; assembly: GCA_033977485.1. Taxonomy (NCBI): domain Eukaryota; kingdom Viridiplantae; phylum Streptophyta; class Magnoliopsida; order Cornales; family Hydrangeaceae; genus Hydrangea; species Hydrangea macrophylla. The sequence goes on along the minus strand of CM066984.1, from coordinate 74,740,537 downwards.
AAGTGTGTAGCTCCATTGAATTGTTTCAAAGTTTTGTAATATTTTTTCGGTGACTGGATGGAAAAGATTTAGTGACAATGAATGGACCAATTTATAGGTTTTTTACTTCTCTTTATTGCTGCCATTAAATATTATGTATTTCATTAATGATTTTGTTGTTGGTATGTTAAAGTTTTTCCCATTGGAGCAATTGGGGATTTGTTGAGGCATTTACCAGCCACTTTGATTTGAGCTCCCAAAGAAGCACAGTCAGTTGCCGCCGTCGTCTAAGAACATCGTGTCAGGAAAAAAAAATGCTTGGTCTATTCTCAATTTTTTTTATCCGAACGTTATTTTGCTACATTGCGGTTATTAAATTTGAAGCCATTTTCAGAGATCTTAGTGAATTGATGCACCCATTGTGTAAACTCGCATATTCAGCACTTTTTTTTCTTCTTTTATATGTATTTGTGTATGGTTTCATCTTTGAGTGGACATGAAGAGCTGTAATATTAAGGTTTTTTTATTTTTTTATTTATTTTATTTATGGTTTCATCTTTGCAATCTGCTAGGAATTGTTCGTGCCTATAAGCATTACTAAAAAAATTTGGTTTGTCGAAGACGTAACTATTGTTAAGTGGGATTTAGGACTTTCACCTACTCATAATTGAAAATAATAGTTGTTAAGAAACATAATTACGGAGAGCAATCCGTCTAGAACTACTCCTTGGGACTTGACATTAAATGCATACATACTTTGTAGTCTAAGTTGTTTGGATTTACAGTCTTTGAAATCAAATAGTCCAAACTCCTATTTAAGACTCAACATTGATATTGTCCCCCTTTTTTTTCATTTTTTTAAAAAAAATCTTGGCAATAGCATTTCTTGGGTTTCAATTAAAATTTTTGGTACAAACCCAATAAACTCAAATCACTCAAATGTTTCAAATTCATTTCTCATTGCTTGGTTCTTTGTTGATACATCTTTCAAATTGGCATTTAGTTTGAGAAACACTATGCTCATTTACCTTCTCTTTTCTTTTTCTTTTTCTTTTTTCTAATTTTTTTTTAGCATCGTGCCCATGGGCACGGGCAATTACTAGTATTGATGATGGTTTGTGTTGGTATCATTTCTCTCTCCCTCTCTTTTACTCCCTCTGTCCCATTTTGAGAGTCCATTATTCCATTTTGGGATGTCCCAAAATAGTGTCCACTTTCCTTAAATTGATGTACAATTTTTACTTGCTTTCCAAAATTATCCCTCCTTGAAATCTACACCAAGACAAAACTAAAAAAGTTGTTGTAATGATTAGGGGCAATTGTGGAAATTAGCTGTAGATTCTTTTTGTCTCCTTAATAAGTTGAGTTCCCAAAGATGGACTCACAAAATGGGACGGAGGGAGTATTATTTATGTTGTAATCACCATGAGTAGCTAGACTGTATAGGTTAGGGATCATAAACCCACCATTGGACCCCTTTGATCTCTAATGTAGGATTTTAATGTTTTGTTGCATTTCTAGGGTTCATTTTGTCACACCATGGTACAACAAAAATAGGAAAATAAAATTTCTTTTTGGGTCTATAGGCAATGGCTGGTGAAGTCACTGAATTATCCACACCAAGTAATTCTACACAATAGTAATAAAGAGAAACAGTAATAAAACCCAAACTATTTATAATATACAATCCCTGAGTTATTACATCAGAGTTAAAAACATAATATAGAAGGTCTAAAGGCAACATATGCCTTCTTACAAAAACATAATAATAAGTCTACAATAGTAATAGAAACTAATATCTATTCTATTCTTAATTAGTTGACATAGATGTAGTCGTCAGCATATCAGTCTTCTCCAAAGTCTCCTACTTCAGAAGGCCCATCTCATGCATACCCCTCCTCCAGGTAGTATCCATTGTGATAGGGTTCACCACCTGTATTGTAATCAACAGGATAGTCCGGACGGGGAATGTCCAAGTATAAAAAGCAGCCATCTTACGAAAAGATGAGTGAATAGAAACTTACGTAGTATCATAGATATAACATAATTACAAGTTAGGAAGGTCATAAATATAGTTCTACTAATAATATCTTCCTCTATATTCCAACCTTTCATTAATCGAGCACTCATGTCTTTTATACAAAAAGCCTCGTAACATCTGACTCATAGATGAATAGACTAGATTGCAATACTCCTAGATACACCAATGATCTGTCTACCGCTTTTAAGAACATACTCTCAGTCCACTACAAGTCATAGACACCACATCAGTCCATTCCCTCGCTTTTAAGAACACATGCACAGTTTACCGCAAGTCAGGGATATAACGCTTCGAGCAAAGACACATCAATTATATTGCCACGACTTAACGGCGTCTACTAGTGATCATGGTCCACCGCTTTTAAGGACATATGCTCAGTCCACCACTTTTAAGGATATATGATTAGATCACCAACTATCTTAGGGCTATTGGTCCAGTCCACCGCTTTTAAGGACATAGCATTGACCAACACTCGTCCTCGTAATCCTTTCAAAACTTATCAAACCTACTTAACGTTATGCTATTACTAACACATGACATACCCATGTGACTTGACTACTCTAATTAAAATGAACAGATTATCAACTAGATTAGGATCAACACTTAACAAATGTTACGAATTAGAATACGTTACTCGTAATGATATCACGTTATCGCATTGCACAGCGAAAGTAGGTAACAATATTTAAACAACTAAGCAGTTCATATAATATGCAACAGGAGATATTAGTATTCTGTCAGTATCAATCAATTGAAACCCCTTTCAATCGATTGGGTAACAGAGGGTGTCAATCTTTGAAGTCATTTTCAATCGATTGCTAAAGAAGTAATATCATCATTTCAATCGATTGAAACAATCATCTTCCTCAAAAACTAGGTAGTGATGAACTTGAATTCTGGTAGTCCTTTGGGTCATTTCCTTCGTGTCCAAAACATATACAAGCACTATACCTAACTACTAAGTGAGTTTATAACTCACCAAGTTAAGGGGGTGTTTGGTGTGAGCTTGGGGCTCCATCGGCCCTTTCTCTCCCTCTCCCTCTCCCTCTCTCTCTCTCTCTTTCTCTCTCTCTCTCTCTCTCTCTCCTCTCTCTCCCTATCTCTTCTTTCTTACTTCTTTCTCTCCTCCTTCTGCTTCTTCTCTTCCTTCTCTCTGACTAAGTGTATATATATGTAGTATATGTGTGTGTGTATATATAGGAGTATGTGTGTATATATGGGAGTCTGTGTGTATATATATATATATCTCTTTTCTCTCTAAACTCTTTCTGTCCAAACCAACCCCCATACACACAAATATATAGGGAATGAGAGGTACAGGTGGCAATTTCTACGTGTATGGGGGGATAAAGTTCAAACACTTTTCAATCGATTGAGAGTGATTTGATCGATTGAGAACATATGGCTATGGTTCAATAGAATGATAAGGGTTCAATCGATAGTAGAGAGATGCAATCATTGCATTTTTCTTGGTATCATGTCGAGGCAGGGTTTCAATCGATTAAAATAGGTTCGATTGATTGAAAAGGCATCATGCCAATCAAAATGTCAATCGATTGAGAGCTGCTCAATCGATTGAGAAAGACACTAAGTCAGTCGATTGGGATAATGGCCAATCGATTGAGACACAAATTTTACCAATAGAAGAGTAAGGATCATACAGATGTTCCAAAAACAATACCAAGCCTTATTTATTAATATACATACAAAAATACAGGTATTACACATTTGTGTAAGGTTTGAAATTCTAAGACTTCATTTATGATGTCAAGCATCATAGGTTGTCCACCCCTTTGATTTCAAACCTTACCCCATGTATTTCATTGAAGTTTCTATCTAGCATTGTAGGTTAACCACCGCATATTTGATAGTTTACCTCAATGGAGTTTTCTATCTTAGAATATGCTACACACATGAAATCAATTTGTTGTATGGTCCAAGGTGGGGGAATGTTCCCCAACCTCTATCTTTCCCTTGTCAAAACCTCAATCTAATCATACTTGTCATTAGTTAAAGCTCATTTGTCACTTTAAATTAGTCATTTTAGTTAAGTAGTCGTTAATTGAAAACCCCCAAAAGAGGAAATTCATAGTTTTTCCTTTTCTAATTTATCTCCTTTGATCTTCCTTACATTGTAATTGGTTACTAAGCTTCCACAATCGTTGTTGTATTCTAATCCCAGTGGACTCGACACTCTACTTCCAATACTATATTTTTAATAGGGTTATAACAAGAACTTGATTTTGATGAAATCAAAATGGCGCCATTGCTGTGATTGGCAATTGGAAACAACGTTAAGTCGCTTAGTTTTGAATTATCGTGCTTTTACTTTTGATATTTTTTGTTCTTGTTGATTGTCTTTGAAGGATTAGCCTTCAAGTGAAAATCGATAAGTCGCTCCGATACAACCTCCAAGTGATCCAGATATAGCTAACCCCTTTGCACATAATATTAACGAGCATGAACCTACCCCATGGATCAATTCCTTCATGATAGTAATAGTGGCTCATTTTTATGGCCACCACCTACCCCATCAGTATCATTTACTCAAAATTCTTCCACATATACCCACCATGAACCTGAATTTGACATATATTCGGACCATGCTACATTTTCCACCAATAGTGTGAACCCCATGGATCAATTCCTTCATGAACAATGGGGACAACATTCCCCTGTACCTCCTCACGTGTGTCCGGCTTATCCGCCACAACCTTTCCCACATCATTATCCACTTCCACCCCCTCTTGATCCAAATTTTGGAAGAACGACCAACGATTTTATTTAACCTAAAATAATCTATTCCCCATTATGTATGTTCCCGTACAATACAGAGCGTTTCGTTTTAAACCGGGTATGATCGGACTTTTGACCCATTTCCATGGAAGAGAGAATGAGGATCCCTATAAGCACATTAGGGAATTTGATTATTGTAGACACCTCATTTTGTCGGCTAATCGATTTAGGAGGCCACAATCATGTCAAACCCAGATGTTTAGAAAGATCGGATTTCTTGAGATTGCCTCTAACTCTCAAGAAGTCAAAGAATTGGCAGATATGATCAAAATGCCCCTAAAAGCCCAAAACTCTCCAAATTGGCCCAAAAGCTCAGAAATCATTCGATGTCATTCAAAATAAATAGAAAAATATTTTAAAAGAGAAACGTTTGAAAATATCAGCTCCCATAGGCTCTCGAAAGTTCTCATTTGACCAGTTTGACCAAAATTTTTCAAAATCACCCGAAGTTCCAAATCATTCTGAATCATTTAAAAAGTCTTAAAATGTGTTTTAAAAGAAAATTGAACGAAAATGTCAGCTCCCAGAAGTTCCCAGAACTTTCTAGAGATATCTAGTTTGAACGGTCTAGCCTAGATTTTGACCCGAAAATCAAAGCACTGTTGTGATCTTCAAATTTTTTTCATAACTGCTAGAGTTCAATAGTTTTCTAAGGGTATATCACACATAATATTTGGATTTAACTTGAATTTATTATGAATTTCTGAAGGTGAAAAAAAAGGATCAAATCGACTTTCATCACGAATATCGCAAAACTTTCCAAAGTGACCCAACTCAAAACAATTGGAAAGTAGACTTCAGCACCTTTCCAACAGTATATCACAAGTTCGATTTGGAGTTAATATTATTTTTTTTGTTATTTTCATAATAAATAGGATCGTTTCGCAAATTTTGGAAGTTTCGGGGGCCTAAACTCAAATTCTAGTCAACTGGACTGCCACGATGGCACTGTCCCACTGCCGCAGCAGCACTCAAATATATATATATATATATATATTTGTAATTTTAGTTTAATTTTTGGCTCTAATTCAAATTTTCAACAAACAAAATGACATAGCTTTGATTTTTAGCGTATTTTGGACCAATTAGTGACTTTTTAAAACCCAAATTACCTACCCTTACTTGGCTATTTATCCTCCACCATTTTAAAGGAGACATGGAAGCTCCAAAGAAGGAGAAGTAGAGAGTTAAGGAGAAATTGAGATTTTCTTCTTCAAAATCCAATCCAAATGTGAGTTTCAATTAGTTTTCTCAAAACTAAACTTGTGCTTTGAAGCTTTCAATCCATTTTCTTTACATTCTTTGAGTTTCCAATGAGTTAGAGAGTGATGTACACACCTACATACATATATGAGAGGTTGAATGCATGTAGTTCCACCATTGATTATATACTTGTTCTTCTTTCCTAATCCCATTTCTATTTTTATTTTTCTTTATCATACTTGCATTTCCTTTTGTTTATAAACCTCGCATTTAGTTTACAAACTTAGGAATGAAAATACTAAATTAACAGGTGTAAATGAGCACATATTGAATAAAAGTGAGAAATTTGATAATGAAACTGAGAAATTCTCATGTACAATGACATAATCTATGTTCTGCTTCTAAATTTCTCAGTTTCATTTTGACAAACAATAATGTTGCATGCCGAAGCATTCTACACATTCCATGGAAGTCTTATAAAAGTTGGAAATTCTCATATAAGCAAAAAGGAATGAAATACAACATAAGTTGCTAATAATTTTCTCAATATTAAGTGATCATTATCCCAATACAAATTCAATCTAATTAGAGAGAAAATCACTGTGGAAAAACTACATAAAATTTTGAAAATATTAGGTAGACACTAGATTAGCTCCTTATAACTTCTCTACATGACTGCATGTTGTGTGCCTTGTTACGACATCTACCACATACAATAGATCACAAAATCGGGAATAGGGGAGAACTTATTACTTAACCAATAGGATAGAACCACCAGAAGTTGAGCCATAAAAGAGAGAATGTAGGGGAGAGAAAGTAAATGTAGGGAAGAGAATGTAGGGGGGGGGGGGGGGGGGGGGGGAGAAAGTAATCAATAACCTATCATTTGTTTCTCAACACCAAATTTCTTGACCAACCTAACTAAGCAAGTTGACATACCAGATCTCCTCTGAAGAAGTTCATTCTCCGAGAATCAACACATCGGCATGCATCTCCAAGAATCGACACATTGGAAGTCTTGCGAGGAAGTGACACAACATCAACATCTATAATAGAGGGGTATAGAAATGAAGCTACCTATTGATGAAAGGCAGGAAAGAGCAATTATTTCTTAGGCCTCCTCGGCATTTTCTTCGTAATTGGTGGTAGAATTCCAATATCATATGGACCGTTGGATGGTCTATTAAAAGTCATAACTAGATGGATTGCCTCTGCAATGGATTGTTCATAAAACCTTGTGAAGAATTATGGCTCAATATAGTCCAACATGTCATGACCAGTCTGATTGCTGCTACAGTTGAGTACAACTACTGCATGTGAACAAGAAAACCCTTTTTCTTGCCACTTACCATAGGAACATGTCCTCAAATATATGTTCATATACATGGAAGGCTCATAATGGACCTCGTATAGAGTCTAAGATGCTGAGATGATCCTCCATGCCTTCCCTTCCTAAATGTAGGGACTTTAGGAATAAAAAGAACATTGTTATTAGAATGCACCTAAATGTAGGGACTTTAGGAATAAAAAGAACATTGTTATTAGAATGCACCTAAATGTAGGGACTTTGTTTTAGTATTAAAACAATAAAAAGAACATTGTTATTAGAATGCACCTAAATGTAGGGACTTTAGGAATAAAAGTATGCATAAAATACTATGTAATACGCTATGAATATGCACTTTTCACCACGAATCAATGGCTTCTAGTTTGGCTGAGTCATGGAATAAAATGAGTGATCAGGCACGTTGCATGCCCATTACAATCATGATAGACAGCATACAAATCCAAATGATGAAAGACATGACTGGCATGAGACGACAATCCCAAAGTTAGAATGGTCCTTTTTTCCCAAAGATGTAGACTTGTTCACAAGCTACCTTGGAGATAGGTATTAGAATGTAAATCAATGAAGTGAAACTAAAGAAAAGTGATTTTGGTCAAGAGAACAATCGAAGCAGCTGAGAAAATGCCAATTTTGACAATGAAGACTTCAGATTTGGAAGCCTTTCTTAGAAATACAAAATGTATATCTTTGAGTTACGGTTGTGTGGCCTCAAACGGGAGGTCAATCCGAGGTCTGAGTAAAAAGTTATGGCCATTCTCCCATCGGTGTGCAGAGTTGTCAAAATCAGAGAGTTCAATCCCTTGAAGAGAGTTCAATCCCTTGAGACTTCGATCGATCGAGCTAAGCTCGATCGCTTGAGCTCTATTTTCTCCCAAAAGTTGTGTACAGTCTACAGGAACCCTATAAATAAGTTATTATGACACCAGACGAAGGGAGGACGCTCCAGAACGCAAAAAATCGCAGTTTAGGGTAGTTTTAGGGTTAGATTAGGAGTAGATTAGGTTAGATTTATCTTTTTCTTCTTCTTTTTCATTAATATATTGAAGATTATTGAAGATTCAAGTGGATTTCATATTTATTTCAAGTTTATTTTAGATTATATCCAGGTTTTTCTTTTCAATCCTTGTTATTTGATTGTTATTAGTTTATATGCTATGATTACTTTAGGTTACTGTTTCTGCACTAGTTTTTATTATGTTTCTGTAGTTTAGACGTTGAAAATATGTGATAAAATATTGATTCTTAGCCTCTGCCATGTATGATATAGAAAACCTGGGCTCGATCGATCGAAGGTATTTCGATCGATCGAACCAAAGCCATAGTCAAGCGATCGAAGACATTTCGATCGATTGAAGGATGATGTTGTCCGATCGATCGAGAGCGCTTCGATCGATCAAACTTTTTGATTCCTGAGATGATTCTTTTAAGTATTCCATGACTTTCTGTTTTAGAAATCTGTCATCAAATTGTCCCAATAAGCTCAGTTTGTCACAACAGTTTTTAGAACTTAAAGCCTTAAGGCTATTTTCTTCAATGACTTTTGAAAACCACTTTGAATGCTAACACCATTTAGAGTGCCAGTAATAACCATTGTTTTAAACCGTCTTCTAAGTATTTTAAATCACTTGTGATGATATAGTCCCGGTCATGAAAGGGCTATTGATTCTTTATCTTTAGAAAAATACGGAATGCTGAAGAGGAATGAACTCCATAGAACGTTAATGAATTTGCATGGTAGATAGTTAAGATTAATGTGGATTCACGTGTTTCCAAACCTTTAGTTTATTAATTTAATTAGTTATGTTTCTATATGTTTAGTTTATAATTTAGTTTAATTTAATTGATTAGAATTCATTAGAACCTCCACCCGTATATTGATATTTTCTTTTCTTTAGGTTGTAACTTAGTATATATTCTTCCTATTTCTTCCATGTGGGATCGGCCTGGACTTATCCAGTATTACTTGCACGATCACCTACACATGGGTGTTGCACAAGAGCGTACAACTTTTTAGTCGTGTCAGCCATCTCCCCATACTACTGACCCTCGAAATATGCGTTACACCAGTGCTGGACAGGAATATCTTTAACAAAATCTTTCACCTTCTGTCCCCCTCCCTCATCGACGCATCCAATTTCTCGAGGTAAATGTTAGAGTTTGGAGCATATGCACACTCAATAAACACATAAACTAGCCGACTCTGAATCTTCTAGCATACACTTTTCAGCTTGTCCATCAAATTGTACTTCAGGTGAAACAAACAATATCCATGGAAATCGTTTGGAAACACCTCCTTTATTCCATCGATAATACCTGAGTGTCTATAAGATATAAATGTAATCCGTTGAGATGGGTTCAAGATCGACCTTAATTCTTTTAGAAACCCCCTCCAGATTTCTTTGTCCTCGGACCCCACAACTGTAAATGCAACATTAAATTCCTTTCCATACAAATGGAACAAAAATTTAACGGGTTGCAAACAAATAAAACTGTTACATTTTGAGAAATGTTTTATAACAGATACTTTAATTGAGAGACATCACTAATTTCTTGAATTAGTGCCAAAAATAGTTTGAGAAATTTCTCAGTTTCAATGTCCAATTTCTCAGTTTGAAACATACACAAATTGAAAAGTGTCAATGTCAAGTTTCTTATTCAAATTGAAATTTCTCACAAATAAAGACTAGTATAACATGTCATCTTTATAAAACAAAAGCTAAAAAAAGAGTATATATATACATCACCTTGGTTCAAAGTTTCTGCCATTCCAGCCAAAATGGAACCTCTATGGCATCCCTTCAAAAACACTCCATCAAGGAAAATCAACGGCCTAATATAGTTAAACCCTTTAATGCACACTGCAAATGAAATAAAGCACCGCCTAAATCTCCTGGAGGTCTGATCCACATCAAGCACCAGATGACTTTCCTGGATTCACCCTCAAAGTTTCCTCGACATACCAACTAAGTTTATCAAAAGATTGTGAATGGTCGCCATAAATACATCTCTTAGCATTTTCAACACCAAGCCATGAGTGATGGTAAGCGATATCAAGACCATACGTGTCTTTGATATCACCTATTACCTTTATCGGTTTGAATAAAGGCTTACGACGAATTTTCTCTTCCATCAACTCACCAACCAACCTAGAAGTTATGAGAGGATGTTTTGATGTACGGACAACCGATCTGCATGTGTGTTGCTTTTCAAATTTGCTTATGTGAAAAAACCCGTTTACCATTTCCTTAGAGGCAGGAATTCTCCAGTGGCAACCCCTCTCCTCACGAAATGCACAATAGCAATAACACCATGCTTGTCGTTCTTCAAGTACTTAAAATGGAACCTAACATCGATGTAAAATTTATATAGCGCTCTATGAAACTCAATAGGACCACCTTTATACTTCTGCCCAACATCTTGATGGCACGACTCCAGTGTGAACCCATCAGTGGTTGCCCTCGATGAAGAAAAAAGTTATGTTCAGGGTCAACATCATCCATTACCTGTGTAATTTCCACAAACTAAATGAAAATGAGAAATTCTCGGCACAACTGAGAAATTTTGATCACAAATTAAGAAATTTATTTGTAAACTGAGAAAGTCTCATATAAACCCACATATTGTACATTTCATTTACTAAATGGGCAATACTATGTGCACATAAAGTGTGCACATAATGATCTAGGCCATTCATTTTGGTGGAGCCCGTGCCTGCATACATGGGACCTACTGTAATGAATGGCCCAAGTCTTATGTGCACACTTTATGCTCACATTTAATGTGCATAAATCATTACTCTTACTAAATTACACGATCTGCATGTGAGAAACACTCATCATACACATACCAATAATGACCAATCACCTGCTAAGATGTCATTATCTCCCATATCCATTGAGTCATTGTCCATCTCCATGTCTTTGACTTGAACATCGACACAATGTGTTCATTTGATTGCACAAAATAGTCATGTTATCCATGTTGCCGTCATTTCATAACATGTACCGCTTACTATATCCAGGTACTCTATATGATAACATCATAGAATTTGATTTAACGCTTGGCCACATCCCAACAACAACAAAAATTAGATCATAAAGCCTCATAATGTCTAATAGAGTAGTGATAGCAATATCAGTGAAATAAGAGCACATTACACTTAATTGGTTCTCCATTATCTCACTGAATGCAAACTATGTCCTGCATGCATAAAAATCCTATAAGATATTAAAAAGTAAAAAAAAAATCCATTTTTAAACTAAGAAAATTTTACTAAAACTGAGAAGTTCTTAAAACTGAACAGAATTCAATACACGAACTCAAGAACATTACCTTCGAGAACAAATAAATATGCAAACTGGATCAAAAAATGATGTGGATTCACAACTGCGAAAACTAAGATTTTTGTTCTAAAAAATGTATAAATGAGGTCACATCTACGTATCATAAATAATCAAGAGTAATATAGATAAGAATTGTTAGTTAAGGAAATCAAGGGATACTCCACATTTTAAGGGATGCTAGATCATCATCCATTTACAAAGATTTTTGGTTATATTGGCAATTACTACAATTAACCACTTAACATAATTAAATGTGTTGTGTCATCTAATCAAACAAGTATAGGGGCAATGAAGAAATTAATAGAAAAATTAGGAAAGTGACTAACCCATATGAAAAATATACTGAGGGACCTATAACTATAGTAATAAATTCTTTTGGACTTAAGTGATAAAAAAGTTCCCATTAGGGACCCATCCTAATTATCTATTATAACTAGAGTTCTTTTTTTTTTTGGGTCAAAGTATAATACCAGAGTAGAGAGAGAGAGAGAGAGGGAGAGAGGGAGAGAGATTGGGGGGGGAAGGAAAAGAGATCATAGAGAAGATGAAGCAAAGAAGAGAAGAAACAATGGATGAAACGTTGTGTTAGCCTTGAATTTCTTCAAGGGTTATTTACATCTGTTTTGATAATGACAAATCTAGTGATAATTGCATGTTCTTAATGGTTCTATTCCAATCAATTATCATGTCATTTTTATTGTGATAATCTCTTGATTTATGCACTCAAATGTTCTAACCTTGTTTGAGTTCTTGAGATAGCATATGGTAAAGCCCAAGAGTGTCAAAGCTTGACAAAGATCAAGCTTGAATATTTGAATATCTTTCATCCTTAGTTGAAGTCTAGGATTTACATGTAAAGCTTTTTGATCATCTCTCACAAGGGCTTAAAGGTTGAAAACTTGGCTAAATCTTTCAAAGTAGGAAAACTATTTTTCAGTGGAAAAACAGTCGGCTGGATAGTTTTCCCAGTCGATTGGGTGCTTCAAAGTTCAGTCGACTGATGATGAACATTCGACTGATTTGTGTTTTACAAAACTTACTTTCAAAGCTGTTTGAAAAACAGTCGACCGGACCCTTCCTTCAGTCAACTGGTTTTTGGCTTATTTTTAAACTATTTGAAAAACAGTCAACAAGACTCTTCCTTCAGTCGACTAATCTTTTGGTTCATTTCTAAATTGCTTGAAAATAGTCGACTGGACTGTGGCATCAATCGACTGGATTGACGCAGAACATCCAACAACTAGTTTACTGAAAGGCTTCTTATTTTCCATTTTGCCACTAATAGCTATAATATTTCAAGGCCTATAAATACATGTTTTCCCAAACCATTTGCAAGAGTTCAATCCATTGGAAAATTTTATTTGAATCACACAACTTGTTGATCATTAATCATTCATATTTAAGTCATAGTTGTGTGAGTTAATCAACTTGCTCTAGTCCTTCATTTATATATCTTTGAGAGAGCAAATTGTAGTAAGCTTTTAATTGTATTATTCACTCTAGAGAAAGAGTTATCATTTGTAAAGAGTGAGGGTTAGTAACCCTTGTATGCAAAGAAGAGGTGTTCTTCTTTGGGAGAGATTGAAGGCTCTTGTAATGGTTTGGTGCACACCCGTGAAGTGTACCAAAACGGCTTGATCTACAGCCATAAGTAGATTGATAAAGGAATTCTCAAGAGGTGTTCTTGAGGGGTGGATGCAGGCGGTGTACGGATTGCTAAACCACTTAAAAACTCGGTTTACAATTTTTTCTTCCCTTATCTCTTTACATAATTGTTTGTGATTGTGTTTAATTTGCAATTAAGTGTTAAAAGGTTAATTTTTCGCTAAAACCTTATTCCCCCCTCCCCCCTCCTCTAAGATTTCCATTTAGGGCCAACAATTGGAATTAGAGCCTCGACTCTTCTATTTTCAAAAGTTTTTGAAAAATTTGAGTTAAGATCTAAATGGAAACTAACACTTCTCGCATCTCTTATAGTGAGGGTCAATCGGCACATAGACCACCATGTTTTAATGGATCAAATTGTGCTTATTAGAAAAATAGAATGATAATCTATATGATTTCTCAAGATTTTGATTTATGGCAAATATTGGTCAAAGGGCCTCAATGTCACACCCCAACTTGCCTCGGGCGGATTAGGACGCGTGTAACAATGCCACCAAGGCACGTCCCCAATGGATATAGCATAAAGTAAGCTTAAACACTTAATAAAACTCATTTACATATAACTAATCCCAAGGGTAGAATGGTCTTTTTAAAACTTTTGTCGAGTTTCCATCTCAAAAGATAGATTTTTAAATAAGGAACCCAACATTGAAAACTGCATATGAATACGAATTTTCTAGACCAAGTAATGTTCATTTTTATATTGAATTTGACTATACTCAAGCACAAGAACATTCTGCCAATGCAGAACATTCTGCCAAGAGTTCGCTTGATCTAACTTACAGCAGAATACACAAAAGAATATCCTGCCAAGAGTTGGATTGTTCCAACTCGAGTTCGCTTGATCCAACTTACAGTAGAATACATTTTGCTACTGCTAAAAAAACACTTGCTGCTAAAACTCTGCATTTTTACAAGTTCAAAACCACTCCAACCTTAACCAAACTTCATAGGACCTTAAGAAAACACCTCAAACACATTTCTAAGTTTTTCCAAACATAACACATAATAACTAAGTATGTTACAACCATCAAACTCTTAAATTTATCTCTAGTATCATGAATTTGCTTCCAAAATTCATATTTTTCCCAATAACTCATAAACATTCCAACATAAGAAAAGACAATATGGTTTGATTCCAACTTCAAATTAAACTTCATGGAAACTTTCAAAACCATTTCAAACCATGTCCAAGTGTGATACAACAATCAAATACCCCAACAAATGTTCAAACTCCCAACTTTCATTACTCTAACCCAATCATCATAATAACTCTTAAAATCATTTCAAAGCATTCTCATGTGTCTCCAAACCTTACTAATCAGCAAAAGGATTTTCAAAATCATTTTCAAACACTTGATTAGCTAATCACATACCCAAAACTCATAAATTATCCAGCTAGGAGCACAAACATACATCAAATCCACATCTTTATCCCAACATGAGCTTAAACACTCAAACAAGAGAAACTAAGTTTAAATTTACAGCAAGTTACTCATTTTTCCTAAGTCTCCTCCCAACCATATGCAACTAGAGACTTGCAAGTACAACTCATACTACAAGACTCATCCAACACCAAACTTGCACTTGACATATTACAAGGATTCCCAATATGATTTGTTTCAGCACTACAGAAACAAGAGTTATATTTGGAAACTCATGCATCTAAACATATGGACATATTCACAACTCCCAAACCAACCCAATGCGCGAATCATATTCTCTCCTCTTCCCGTTACGTACCTGCGGTGGTTATTCAATAACTACAATTGAAAAATAATATTTATTTAAGCTTTCGCTTAATGAGTAAAACTAATCACATGTATGAGTGTATGTCATATTCAATGCACAAATCAACAATCAACGTATCATTTAGTCTCTAAAAGACCAAATATCAATTCACCGTGACGTCGCTTGTCTTTTTTTTCCCTTATATGCATATAGCACCTCTAAATCACACCATCTCACATACCCTTCCACAGCTGGGTCGTCACCCACACACTTCTCATACACAGTTGAGTTGTGAGTACCCTTACACCGTTGGGTTTTTCCACCTTTCCTTATTATGGAGTAAATTCACAATGAATCAACATAAAGTTTTCTTCAACCCACATAACACATAATCACATAATCATCTCAACATAGCAATTCTTGCAAAATTAGGCATAATAACTTCCAATTTATACTATCATGCTTTAACCAACATAAATTTAACATACTAACATCACAATCAACATAATACATCATAAATTGTAACATTAAACACAATTATACATTTAACCCATGGATTAGAATCACTCACCTCTTATAGATTTTACCCCAAATAAGTGAATTCCTTAACGATTCTTGCCCAAATCCTACTCCGGAGTAATTCCAACAAGTTTTTGGCAACCGCTTGTCACTGATTAGAATGAGTGATACGAACCACGCCAACAAAGTGACGAAACCCGTAACACGATTAATGCCTCGGACCATTCTACTGTCAGATTCAAATGGAAATCGTGACCCAACATCTATAACAGATGCGAACCTTGGTATAAAGGATGAAGACGCCACAATCAAGGATGGAAAACTCGATTGATAAGTCAAGGTATGAACGCCACAGAGTAAATCTGATAAGTTCGAATAGTTCTTCAAAGAACCAAAGAGAAAACTCTCACAATATTATTAATGATCAAAAATTGAATATTACAAACCCTAAAACTGTTTAAATAGCTGAGGCTTACGGTTGGGCCCTATAAGCCTACGAAATATTATGGCCCAATATAATTCACCCTAAAACTAAAATAAAAACAAACTAACAATTATGAAAAGTTCCTAAGTTGGCATGTAAGCCTATAATTTATTCTAGAGCTTGAATCATGGACATTCAGCCTTGTGGATCACTAGTATCCTCCTTTGGGCCACAAAGATTAGTCTCAACCCAAATTTGTTGAACCAGCCCATTGAGATTGTCCTTGAACCATTTTGCTCATGCCCTTGTAACTGGACCAATTGGCACGTGGTTCGAGTCCGCATTCCACCTTGTGCTAGCCGCCATGTTCTCATCATTCCCCTCCTCTTGAAAAGGATTTGTCCTCAAATCGTCACCTACGTCAAAAGGAGACAAATCAGCAACATTAAAAGTAGTACTAACATTATACTCACTAGGCAACTCTAGCTTGTAGGCATTGTCATTGATGCGCTCAAGAACTTGAAAAGGACCATCACCTCGGGGAAGCAATTTAGAACACCTTTGTGCAGGAAATCTTTCTTTTTGCATGTGTACCCAAACCCAATCTCCGTATTCAAAGATGATATTGCATTGCCCTTTGTTAGCTTGCGTTGCATATTGCTCCATTCTTCGCTCAATATTGAGCCTTGCTTTTTCATGAATCTGCTTAATAAAATCTGCTTTCTTTTTGCCATCTAAATTAACACGATCAGTAACAGGTAAAGGAGATAAATCCAAAGGAGTTAGAGGATTAAAACCATACATAATTTCAAAGGGTGAAAATTTAGTAGCAGAATGGATAGTACGATTATAAGCAAACTCAACATGTGGTAAACATTCTTCCCATGTTTTGATGTTCTTTTTAATAATAGCCCTTAACAAAGTAGATAAAGTCCTATTTACTACTTTGGTTTGACCATCAGTTTGTGGATGACAAGTAGTAGAAAATAATAACTTAGTTCCCAACTTACACCACAAGGTCTTCCAAAAGTAACTCAAGAACTTAACATCTCTATCCGAAATAATGGTTCTAGGCATACCATGTAATCTCAAAATCTCCTTAAACAACAAATCAGCAACATGTGAAGCATCATCAGTTTTGAGACATGGAATAAAATGTGCCATCTTGAAAAATCTATCCACAACCACAAAAATTGAGTCTCGACCATGTTTAGTTCTAGGTAAACCTAACACAAAATCCATTGAAATATCAATCCATGGTTCACTAAGAATTAGAAGAGGTGTGTATAAGCCATGGGGTTGTACTCTAGATTTCGCTCGCCTACATGTGACACATCTACCATAAATCCTCTCAACATCTTGTTCATGCATGGCCAATAGAAGTGTTCTTGCAAAACGGCTAATGTTTTAACTACCCCAAAATGTCCCATTAACCCTCCCCCATGTAACTCTCTCACAAGCAACTCTCTCACAGAACAATTTGGAATGCACAATTTATTTTCTCAAAATAAAAACCCCTCATGCCTATAGAATTTATTATGGGCAATTTTTTCACAAGATTCAAACTCTTCACTAAAATCTAGGTCTAAAGGCTACAATTCTTTAATATGCTCAAAACCAAGAATCTTAGCATCAAGAGTGGAGATTAGAAGTACCTTCGAGAAAGTGCATCGGCAACGATGTTCTCCTTACCTTGTTTATATCGAATGACGTATGGAAATGTCTCAATGAATTCAACCCATCGTGCATGTCTCTTGCTCAACTTGTGTTGGACTTTAAGGTGCTTTAAAGACTCATGATCGGTGTGAATCACAAACGCTTTTAGCCACAAGTAATGCTGCCATGTCTCCAAAGCTCGAACCAATGCGTACATCTCTTTGTCATAAGTGGGATAGTTTAAGGCAGCCCCACTTAACTTCTCACTAAAATATGCAATTGGTCTTCCTTCTTGCATAAGCACGGCGCCAATACCTAATCCTGAAGCATCACATTCAATTTTAAAAGTTTTTTGTAAAGTTAGGTAAAGCAAGTAAAGGTGCATGAGTTAATTTCTCCTTGAGTAATTGAAATGCCTTCTCTTGCTCTTCCCCTATTTGAACCCAACATTTTTCTTGATGACTTCGGTTATTGGCGTAGCTATACTACTGAAGTCTTTCACGAACCTTCTGTAAAAACTAGCAAGTCCATGAATACTTCGCACATTACTTACACTAGTTGGGCTTGGCCATTCTTGGATAGCACAAATCTTTTCTTCATCAACCTGTATTCCTTGTACACACACAACAAAACCAAGAAACACAAGCTTATTGGTGCAAAAAGTGCACTTCTTTAGGTTAGCAAATAATTCTTCCTTTCTAACTACATCTAACACAAGTTTTAAATGCTTCAAATGCTCTTCCAAGTTTTTGCTATAAATAAGAATACCATCAAAATAAACAACTACAAATTTTCCAATGAAAGCACGCAAAACATGGTTCATCAATCTCATGAAAGTACTAGGAGCATTAGTTAATCCAAAAGGCATAACTAACCATTCATACAAACCATATTTGGTTTTAAATGTAATTTTCCATTCATCGCCTTCCTTCATTCTAATTTGATGATACCCACTTTTCAAATCAATCTTAGAAAATATACAAGAACCATGCAACTCATCTAACATATCATCTAAGTGAGGAATAGGGTGACGATACTTTACCGTCATGTTGTTGACGGCTCGGCAATCAACGCACATTCTCCACGTCCCATCCTTCTTAGGAACCAAAATCACCGGAACGGCGCATGGACTCATACTTTCTCTTACGTACCCTTTTTCATCAACTCACTGACCTGCTTTTGTAGCTCCTTTGTCTCCTCGGGATTGCTTCTATAGGCTGGTCGGTTTGGAATGGTAGCACCGGGCATGAAATCAATTTGATGTTCAATCCCTCAAATAGGGGGTAAACCATGTGGAATCTCCTCAGGAAAGACATCACCAAACTCCTACAAAAGAGAAATAACAGAACTAGGCAAAGATGAGTCAATTTGGTTAGTGTTTAAAAATGCCTCGTTGTACAAAAATACAATCATAGATTGATTTGAAAACAACGCTCGTTTGATCTCACTCACTTTTACATAAAAATTCTTTTGGTTTCCCTCTAATTTTTCCTCAATGGCTGCATTTTTCTTTTCTTTTTCTTTCTCAATTTTCTTACTCTTTTTCTTTTTTTCACTCTCTTTCTTTTGATCACTCTCCTTTTGCAACCTCACTTGATCTTCATAAACTTGCTTTGGTGTCAAAGGCACTAAGGTGATTGTCCTTTGATTAAGCACGAATGAGTATTTATTTGTGAAACCTTCATGCTTAACACGTCGATTAAATTGCCATGGCCTCCCTAACAACAAGTGTCCAGCTTGCATCGGAACCACATCACTCAAAACTTCATCTTCATATTTCCCAATATGAAAAGGATATCTGTTTAGTCACTGATCTTGTCAAAATCAAGATATAAAAGTATACTTTACTTTTCTACAGATTTACAGTGTGGAAGTAAAGGTCGAACCCACAGAGATTGATTAACTACCGCGCTTTAATTTTAAAACCTAAATTTAGCTAATTTAAGAAAAACAGATTTTGATTTGATTTTAATTAAACTAATAACAATAGAAGTAAATCTAAATTATGAAAGCAATTAAATAGTTATTTTTATAATAAGTTTAAGGAACCTAGGATTGCAAATCCACCACTAGCTTCATAATAAGGGTATTTACGAATTACTTTAGCTTATTAAGTTGGATGATAATGGGGAATTGTAGCTACAAGCCTAATTTCTCCATCAAGAAAATAACTATGGTTCAAGCACCAACATAATCCATCTTCGGTTAGTACGAATTATCCCACACTAAACTAGGGTTGTGGTATACTCCGTCTAATCTAGGCATGGACTATTCGGATACTTGATAGCATAATTCAAATTTAAGCACCATTACATGTAAATAATCTAAACAAGCACAACAAGCATAGATCATTGAGCACACTACCATCAAAATAGATTTAAGATAAGAGTAAACTTTGAAAGTAACGATTTAATCAATAAAAGCACGATTTATTTATAAAAATCCTCGGAACATGTAACTGTCATCCATACATAACAAAACTAAAATAAAAACATAAAATACACCCTATTACTTGGCTAGGGTTTCATTGAAACCCTAGATCTAGGTTTAAGCGGCCATAGAATTGATGAACGGCAAGAGGTTGATGGAGGAGGCCATGGGAATCCTTGGTCTTCTTCTTCTTCTTCTTCTCCTTGCTTTCCCCCCTTCAATGGCTAAAATTTTAGTTGTATATGGATGGATCTAATGTTGTGTAATGATGTGTAACCACAAAATTGATTTAGAATAGGATTTATATAGAGTTTGGAAGGATTTAGGAAGCTTTCCTAAGCCAAATTGTACTAAAACTGCTATATTTACGTTTCTGGACGTCATATGCACAAACCACCTTCGCTAGGCACTTTAATTTAACAAAATACGCGTTTTTGGTTTTTTCAGAGGTCGCTCGCGCGGCCCGCTCGCGCGAGGTAGTTTTCGCTGCACTGCGCGACTTTCGTAGAATTACGATAATGTTTTGCTCGAAACTCGGATTGACTCGCCGTTTGAAGCCACACGTCCGTAACCCGAAGATCTAAATATTATATCTCTAGAGAAATTTCTCAAATCCAAAGTATTCCTTGTCAAAAATGCAATTTTCCGAGGCTGCTACTGCATTTAGCTTTCACCGGAATCACCGTTTGAGCCCAGAATGACTTCCAAATCCACTAATCATTGGATTTTTGTGCATTTTCAAGTTAAAGCTCCAAAACCTACAAAATTTAGAATACTTATTAAAAAACAATTAATAACTACATGAAATGGGCTAACAAAGCGTATTTTTAGGACTATGAACGGCAACTATTCGTCGCCGATCACACCCCCAAACCTACTCTTTGCTAGTCCTCAAGCAAAGAAAAATATAAAAATAAATACTACTACACTTAAAAATCCTAACTCACTTTTGCAGGCAACGCGATTGCATTTAGCATATGCAACAAGCCTTTTAAACCCCTAGGTGTCCCTAGTTGGACGAGTGAAGTCTTGTGAGGTTTCTTGTCAACAAGTCACCCACAACCATCTTTATTAACTTATCAATTTAAAAACTTATATTAAAAACAAAGAACATAATATTCAATACTCCTTCATCATATAACAAAGATTTGAAATAGAATAACGAACATAAAGAAACATAATGAAACATCCACCTAAATCATGAAAAACAATCTCAAGCACATGCATCGTATAAATCAATAGAGTTCCTCATACAATTGCACGTGTGTGATATGGTAGTCAAATAAACACGCGCATGTCATGAACTTGGAATATAACTCAGATAACCATCAAACTATGCTTCGACTACGAATCTCACAATGTTAATTATACTCTAAAATGAAACACTCAGAAACAGGTGTAATTTTTCTAAAATATGTAAGGAAATATATTTTCAAAACGAGAAATGCCCACATATGACTCGAACAAGACGCCTGACACGAAAGAATAGTAGTCTCATGGATAGGATGACAATAATCAAGAAAAATTACTCATTACCATGTTTTAATCCCCCTCCCATCGTTTTCATATCCGAACCATGTTTCCTAGGATCAAATAGGACTTTTCAAAGGTTGTAATGTGGCTCAGGTAATGAAAAAGGATAGAAATGATTCATTAGGTAGTTTTAGAATGGCATTGTAAGGCCTGTTCGATTTCTTTCATTCGTCTCATCTACCAACTTTCATCTTTTCATATTTCTTTCCATATATTTTTTTTCATAAATCTCTTTTTTTTTTTCCTTTCTTTTCTATTTGTTCTTTCTACTTTCAACATTTTTTTTTCAATCCTTATCTTTTTTTTCTTTCCTTCTCGTTCTTTTTCTCTATTCTTTTCCTCCTCGTTGCTTTTGAAACAAATATTCATTGAATAACAAGGCAACCACCCCAAACATCATCTTATTTTCTTTTTCTTTTTCTTCTTCTTCTTCTCAATCACACATCACCTTAACACCACTAAAAGTTGATCAATCTTTCAGGGGTGAACTCCAAGTTGGCCAAATTGGAGCAAAAACAGGATAATGGTAATTAAAAAAAAATGGCATTTTAATGGCTTAAAGGGCAAACTAAGGAAAATTATCATTTATCGGTCGGCAGTAAACAAAGAGGGCCTAAAATCATCTCCTATGGTTATATGGTTCTTTAATATTTACAACGGAAGATTATTTAGCATGGTAACAAATATTTTAACTTGACTATCAACCAAAACAAGAATAATGAGACTAAACAACAAGTTAATGCGCTATTTCAAGTGAAATTCGACAAACACAATGTATTTATAACCCTCTAAAAAGCAAAGATAGGCTCAAAAGCTCACCGGGTTTAGTCTCCATCTTGTGTTATCTAGAAATCCGAATCATACTATAGTTTACATCAAACATGTATTCAAGCAACTACGTGCAGTGCATAGGTTTATGTGCAAATCTATGATATAAAACTACGATTCTAACGATACATATCCTAAAACGTTTCAACATGACATTAGCAAATGTTTAACCACATTTTCTCTTGTTTACCATTCTATAACAATCATAGTTACATAACAAGAAGTATCGAATCAAGATTGCAAAAACGTCGGTAACATCGTTTATTTAAGCATAAGAATCGAATTTTTTTTTTAAATTAGTGCATAATAATGTGCATGTGAATATGTGAATGCATACCCCCAAACCTAAACCTTTCATTGTCCCCAATGAAACAATAAAACGAAAGAAATGAGAGTACGTAAGGAAGGAACGACAATACCTCTATCTCGGCAATCACAAACAAGTGAACGTATATGAATCTGGAATGAAAGTTCAAATCCTCCTAATGGAGCTACTAATCATCTGTCAATACTTGAGAACAAAAAAGATCATACAAAAGAAATGGATATACATATATGTTTTTTTTAATAGAAACTAAACGATAAGTAAAAGATGCAAAGAAAATAATTAAAACAAGCATAAACGTACTATGAAAACAAAGAACTCGATCTAAAAAGAACCTAAGTAAACAAACAGAAAATATAAACAGCTGACCAGGTTCGGGAGGAAAGGAGTAAGAAAACAAAGAGAAAAATCCAGAAAAAAACCCCCCCTCGCGCAAGGACCGCGCGAGCATGCTTCGCGCGCGCGAGCCCCTCCGCGAGGGAATGCAGAGGCATATTTTATAAAACTTAAAAGGAAATCTCTAAGTCCAAGAATCGCGCGAGCGGTCGTCGCGCGCGCGAATCCAAAATTTTTTTTTTATCTCGCGCGAGCGAGACAGCCTTGCGCCCGCGAATCCAGGCACGAGATGTAACAGAGAGCTCATAAAAACAATAACCAAAAATTTCACTAAGGCACAGTCTCGCGCGAGCGGGCCGTGCGAGCGACGTCTCGCGCGCGCGAGAAGGATATTTTTTCTCGATTCACTTTTTTTGTGTATATAAATTAAACATAACTTTACTCCAACCCCGAAACCTATCCAGAAAACTCAAAAACTGACCAAAACGACCCAAAAACATGCAAAAATAAGAGAAACAGACGCAATAAAGCTTGGGTTGCCTCCCAAGAAGCGCTGTCTTTTACGTCTTTAGCTAGACCATTCTAGCTTAGGACTTATGGAGGCTTAAACTCGGACTTCGTACCCCTAAGAATATCAGGAAGAGTCCGGTGATAAGCAGAAATAACGTCGCTTTGCATCAATTCAATTGATGGTTCATCCTGATTATGTTCAAAACAATTTTGTACCTTCTGAGGAAATTCATCTTTAGGGTCCTGATTATTCAAATTCATCTGCTCATCACTAACCATATTATTTTCCTCACCCATGTGTAGTGCATTAGTAGGTTCAATTTGTCGTATAACCTTACTACCCTCTATACATAGATAATCATCGTCTTTGGGAGGTTGATCGACAGCGTTAAACACGTTTAATTTTAAGTTCAAATTCCCGAATGACACTTTCATCACCCCCGTTCGACAATTGACACGCGCATTAGCGGTGGCTAAGAATGGACGACCAAGAATAACAGGGGTGTGCTGTCTAGCATCTAGGATAGGATCAGTGTCAAGGACCATAAAATCGACAGGATAAAAACATTGATCAACTTTAACTAAGACGTCCTCGATGATTCCTCTAGGTACTTTAACGGAACGATCCGCTAATTGTATTGTAGCGGCCGTGGGCTTAAGTTCACCTAGTCCTAGTTGTTTATAAACGTGACAAGGTAAGAGATTAACACTCGCACCTAAGTCAAGGAGAGCCCTATGGATGACAGTGTCACCTATGACATATGAAATAGTTAGCGTACTAGGATCCTTATACTTTGGAGGTGAGTGTTGAAAAATAGAACTTACTTTTTCCGTGAGAAAGACCTTTTTCAGAGTATGACTACGCAATTTACGTTTTTGCGTGCAAAGGTCTTTTAGACATTTAGCGTAAGCGGGAATTTGTTTAATAGCATCGAGGAATGGAATATTGATTTTAACTTGTTTAAACACCTCGAGTATATCCTCAACCTTTGACCCTTTCTTTGGAAAATTTGATGGTTCATCAACGTTAGGTGGAAAGGGCAATTTCGGTATATGATTAGTCAGGGCCGTTTCTTTTTCTTTCTTATTTTTAATCGTATCCTCACCCTTCTCTTTATTAAAATTAGTATTCGTATCCTTCCCATTCTCATTCTTATTAGGGGTTTCTATCACCTCCTCCTGTGTAGTCATCCTAGTTGAGACGACGTTTACTTGTTCATTTGACCCCTTAACCTCGTATTGTCCCTTAGGGTTTTGAATTGTTTGACTAGGCAACGTCCCCTCGTTTCTACGACTCACTACAGTAGCTAGTTGTCCCATTTGGGATTCAAGCTTTACAACGGATTGTGTGTGTGAGTGCACTATTTGTACTTGTGCCTGTACTTGTGTTTCAATTTTATTAAGGGACGCCAACACCTTCTCCTCGAAAGCGTTACCCCTAGGAGGCAGTTGTTGGTATTGATTAGGTTGAAACTGAGGTCGATATGCATTAGGAAAATTAGTCGCCTCATTAGGATTATTATTATTATTTTTCCACGAGAAGTTAGGATGGTTTCTCCATGGCGCGTCCGGATTATTAGTAGTCGAATTATAATTATTTCGTGGGTATTATTGAATAGAATTAATGTGTTGCTCCACGAATTCCGAAAATTGAGATGCAGAAGGACATGCAAAGATATTATAAGACGGCTCAGAACATAATGCACATACTTCTGAAGAAGGTGGAGTGGACCTAATTCCCATCCTCATAAGTTGGTCAAGTTTTCTATTTAATTCTTGAAATTCAATTGAATGACTTGACTCGAACTTTACCTCTCGCTTAGGTTGAAGGTATCCCTCAGAACGTACCGACACAGCCTGATGCATCGAATTCTCGCTCAAAGTTTCAAATATTTTCCAGGCCTCGTCGGTGCTTTTGTGTAGGAAGGTACCTGCAAAAATGGCATCGACGGTATTACGAACAGAGGGAATAAGTCCCTCGTAAAAAACCTGTACCAACTGCCATTTAGGAACCTGATGATGTGGGCAGGAACGTAATAATTCTTTAAATTTCTCCCATGTGTAATAAAGTGTTTCCCCATCTTGCATCACAAAATTAGTTATAGATTTTCTTATCTGATTAGTTCCTGTGATTGAGAAAAACTTTTGTAAAAATGCAGTATGTAATGCTTCCCATGTTTTTATAGTGTTTGGCTCAAGTGATTGAAGCCAATACTTCACTTTATCTTTTAAAGAGAATGGAAAGAGACGCAGTTTTAATTCATCATCAGTGAAATTTTGGATTTTTAACGTAGAGCATATATCTTGGAAATCCCCTAAGTGCTGATAAGGGTATTCATTTATACGGCCATGGAAAGAAGGAAGTAGCGAGATGGTAGACGACTTTATCTCAAAGTGAGATGTCGTCGCCTCCGGTAATTCGATACCAGCCTGTGGCGCGTAAGTCGTAGGAATAAAATAATCTTTAAGTGGAGGAGGTGGCGGTGTATTAGGGTTATTTCCATTGTTTCTGTTGTTTCCAATGTCGGCCATTGGAATAGGATCTATGTTAATAAAGCGTGGTTTCTTTAGGTTTTTATGGGTACTACGTATTTCGGACTCAAACAACGACGATGGTTTCGGAGTTAATTCGTCGTCTATGTTTAACCTAGTTCTAGAAGTTATGTTTGAATACTTGTTAATTCTTAATGTACGTTCAAGTTCAAGATCGCAAGGTTTTAATTCCGGTTTACTAGAACGTGTACCAAACATAAACTAAAAAGAAAATAGAGACACTAAGACAAAAACTGACTCCACAAATATAAGACGAAATCACGCAAATAAGGCAACAGGCACACAACTAC
Source organism: Hydrangea macrophylla (assembly GCA_033977485.1). Classification (NCBI taxonomy): domain Eukaryota; kingdom Viridiplantae; phylum Streptophyta; class Magnoliopsida; order Cornales; family Hydrangeaceae; genus Hydrangea; species Hydrangea macrophylla. The sequence goes on along the minus strand of CM066984.1, from coordinate 74,714,027 downwards.
TATGATGCATGAATATTATCCTGTAATGCAATGACCGCGTCAAGCCCAGCACCCCAAGTTTCCTAGCTAATGCAGTGCTCACTCCACAACTAACCTAATGCAAGTAATTGCGTCTTAGCGCCCTGACTTACAGTGATTTGATGCGAAGTTCAAAGGAAACAATTTACTTGAATTTTATTTATATTTTTTTTCGCATAAGCTCCTTTGATGTGCTAAGCTATTCCTCCCGGAAACGTTAGAATTTGATGACTCGAGAAACTACAAAATAAAAAGAAAAGTTAGTGACTCAAAATAAAACGAAAAATAAGAAAAAGAAAACTTAATATAATATTTACGAATTAACTAAACTAAGATTCTAAAACTAAAGGTAGTAATTTGCAATCCCCGGCAACGGCGCCAAAAATTAATCTTGTCAAAATAAAGATATAAAAGTATACATTACTTTTCTAAAGATTTGTAGTGTGGAAGTAAAGGTCGAACCCACAGAGATTGATAAACTACCGCGCTTTAATTTTAAAATCTAAATTTAGCTAATTTAAGAAAAACAAATTTTGATTTGATTTTAATTAAACTAATAACAATAGAAGTAAATCTAAATTATGAAAGCAATTAAATAGTTGTTTTTATAATAAGTTTAAGGAACCTAGGATTGTAAATCCACCACTAGCTTCATAATAAGGGTATTTACGAATTACTTTAGCTTATTAAGTTGGATGATAATGGGGAATTGTAGCTACAAGCCGAATTTCTCCGTCAAGAAAATAACTATGGTTCAAGCACCAACATAATCCATCTTCGGTTAGTACGAATTATCCCACACTAAACTAGGGTTGTGGTATAATCCGTCTAATCTAGGCATGGACTATTCGGATACTTGATAGCACAATTCAAATTCAAGCACCATTACATGTAAATAATCTAAACAAGCACAACAAGCATAGATCATTGAGCACACTACCATCAAAATAGATCTAAGACAAGGGTAAACTTTGAAAGTAACGATTTAATCAATAAAAGCACGATTTATTTATAAAAATCCTCGAAATATGTAACTGTCATCCATACATAACAAAACTAAAATAAAAACATAAAATACACCCTATTACTTGGCTAGGGTTTCATTGAAACCCTATTACTTGGCTAGGGTTAGATCTAGGTTTAAGCGGCCATAGAATTGATGAACGACAAGAGGTTGATGGAGGAGGCCATGGGAATCCTTGGTCTTCTTCTTCTTCTCCTTGCTTTCCCCCCTTCAATGGCTGAAATTTTAGTTGTATATGGATGTATCTAATGTTGTGTAATGATGTGTAACCACAAAATTGATTTAGAATAGGATTTATATAGAGTTTGGAAGGATTTAGGAAGCTTTCCTAAGCCAAATCGTACTAAAACTGCTATATTTACGTTTCTGAACGTCATATGCACAAACCACCTTCGCTGGGCTCTTTAATTTAACAAAATACGCATTTTTGGTTTTTTCACAGGTCGCTCGCACGGCCCGCTCACGCGAGGTAGTTTTCGCTGCACTGCGCGACTTTCGTAGAATTGCAATAACGTTTTGCTCAGAACTCGGATTGACTCGCCGTTTGAAGCCACGCGTCCGTAACTCGAAAATATACATTTTATATCTCTAGAGAAATTTCTCAAATCCAAATTAGTCCTTATCAAAAATGCAATTTTCCGAGGCTGCTACTGTATTCAGCTTTTACCGGAATCACCGTTTGAGCCCAGAATGACTTCCAAATCCTCTAATCATTGGATTTTTGTGCATTTTCAAGTTAAAGCACCAAAACCTATAAAATTTAGAATGCTTATTAAAAAACAATTAATAACTACATGAAATGGGCTAACAAAGCGTATTTTTAGGACTATAAACGGCAACTATTCGTCGCCGATCAGTCACCCTTACTCCTCTACTATCATTGAGCCATTGCAATTTATAAGGCCGTGGATGCTTGATTATTGGCAGCCCTAATTTCTCCACCAGAGTTGTGCTAGCAACGTTAGTGGAACTCCCCCCATTGATGATCACACTACACACCTTATCTTTGACATGACATCTCGTATGAAAAATGTTCTCCCGTTGCGCCTCATCATCTTCTTTAACTTGCATATTTAGAGCTCTCCTTGCCACTAACAAATCCCCTTGGGCAGCTTACTCTTCATTATCGGCATCCTCCAACGGTGGCACAGATTCGTTGTCATCTTCATCTTTGGTTTCAATCTCTCCATTATCTCGTAACACCATAACTCTCTTGTTCGGACATTGGCTAGCTATGTGTCCCCTACCTTGGCACTTAAAACACTTAATATCACGGTTTCGAGAAGTAGACAAATCAGATTTACCTTGATTTCCATGGCTAGCCACCTCTTGTTTTTGCTCAGTTTTTGGCTTCACCAAAGGCTGCTTCTCATCTCTTTTCCAATTATTTGGTTTCGAAGCGGATGTATTCGAATTTTGGCTTGGATTTTGGCTTGGACGTGTGCTGCTGTCCCTCCTCTTGAGTTGATTCTCAATTTTAATAGCCATATGTACCATATCCTCCAATTCAACATAGTGTTGCAATTCCACTGCATTGGCAATTTTCCGATTCAACCCAACTAAGAATCTAGCCATTGTAGCCTCTCAATCTTCCTCTACATTCGCTCGAATCATAGCAACTTCCATCTCCTTATAATATTCTTCTACACTCCTATTACCTTGCCTCAAACTTTGCAACCTGTTATACAACTCCCGATAGTAGTAGCTTGGAATGAACCGCTTCCTCATAATAGTTTTCATCTCCTCCCATGTCTCTATTAATTGCTCCATATTTCTCCTCCTATTTAGTACCAATTGATCCCACCAAATAATAGCATAATCGGAAAATTCAATGGCAGCAAGGTTTACTTTCTTAATCTCAGAGTAATTCTGGTAATCGAATACTAATTCCACCTTCTTCTCCCATTCAAGATATGCTTCCGGATCAGTCTTTCCTTGAAACGAAGGAATCTTCATCTTAATACTACCCAAATTATTATCTTCTCGATTCCTAGCTTCTCTAAACCTAACTTTTCTACCTTGACCACCATATCTCCTATGATTATCTATTGACTCCCGATCATTTTCTTCATCAAAGTCTTCCCCAAAATACTCCTCATCTTCAACTCTCACTCTCCTTGGTTGAACTCTCTCCATTCTTTGTACATTATGAACATTTTATTGTTGCCTCTGTGGTGTACCCTCTTCAACTCTATCCAACCTCTCATCTATCGGTTCCAATTCTGACCTCATCATCCGCCTCATCTCCCCCACTAAAGCTTGCATTTGTAGATTCGTAACAATCGGCTGTTAAGCCTCTTCATCTGTGACTTTTCCCTGATTTTGAGCCATAATCCCTGCAAGAACGGATTAGAAATAAAAATAGATACTCACTACACTCCCTCACGTGTTTCACTCAAGAAAATGATTCACTCGTGTTTACACTCAAAATCAAATCGGTTTTTACCCTCTTATGTGCTCACCACTCTTGCCTTTTTCCACTAGTACTAATTCTCACTCAGTTCTTACGAAACTGATCAAACAATGTCTAGAATTTCTTACCAACAATCCACACCTAAACTAGACCAATCAAATTTGGAAGTTGAAAGCACAACTAAAATGAACGCGGATGACTAGGTTTCCAATAGCACAAAAAAAAATAGAATTTTCGAAAAAAAAATTTCACACTATGGAGTAAGGTCAGATTCAGACTCCTTAGACCCCAAATATTGTAAAACAAAAATAAAATTTTAAGCCGAGTTTTTTTTTTTTTTTTTTGGCCTACCGATCTCTTCTCTTCTTCTTCTTCTTCTTCTTCTTCTTCTTCTTCTTCTTCTTTTGGATACGGTTCAAAAACGAGAACGAATAAGTAAACGAAAAAAAAACAGAAACAAAAACGAATAAGAAGAGAACCAGAAGAAACGAATAAGAACATAAACGAAAAAGATAGGATATACCTGAGACTAGAACTGTGCTTTGATACCAATTGATACGAACCATACCAAGAAAGTGACGAAACCCGTAACACGATTAATGCCTCGGACCGTTCTACTGTCAGATTCAAATAGAAATCGCGACCCAACACCTATAACAGATGCGAACCTTGGTATAAAGGATGAAGACGCCATAATCAAGGATGGGAAACACGATTGATAAGTCAAGGTATGAACGCCACAGAGTAAATCTGATAAGTTTGAATAGTTCTTCAAAGAACCAAAGAGAAAACTCTCACAGTATTATTAATGATCAAAAATTGAATATTACAAACCCTAAAACTGTTTGAATAGCTGAGGCTTACGGTTGGGCCCTATAAACCTACGAAAAATTATGGCCCAATATAATTCACCCCAAAACTAAAATAAAAACAAACTAACAATTATGAAAAGTTCCTAAGTTAGCATGCAAGCCTATAATTTATTCTACAGCTATAATTTATTCTAGAGCTTGAATCATGGACACCCAGCCTTGTGGATCACTAGTATCCTCCTTTGGGCCACAAAGATTAGTCTCAACCCAAATTTGTTGAACCAACCCATTAAGATTGTCTTTGAACCGTTTTGCTCGCACCCTTGTAACTGGACCAATTGACACGTGGTTCGGGTCTGCATTCCACCTTGTGCTAGCCGCCATGTTCTCATCAATGAGCTACCAAAATTCGATGATTAAAACGTAAATTAAAGGTATAGAAATGATCGTCTCACCTCCACAAGTCTGAATACTGCTTCAGTTTGCGAATTGGACGTCGGGCGGCGACGGAGTGGCGTGAATTGGACATCGGCATCTCGTATCTCTCTCCGTCTCTCTCTTTTCTTTAATTTTCTATAAATCTTTCTCTTGGGTTGAGAATTAACCCACACACATGACACCTATGCATACTCATGCATTGAGGTGTCACAACTTTTACCCTTTCCTTCATTTACACTCCCAACACTCTTAAGTTATTATTATGAAATCCCCCAAACATTTTATTAACTACCCAATTATCTACATGGGTGTTTGTCTAAGTCCCGTATGGGTCCCAACGTGGGTCCCAAATATTTTGTGAAGTTGCTAACGTACCTACCAATTATGAATCATTTCCATTTATGCCCTTATTTAGGTATCCAAACTAATACCAAATAACAAATAACATCATATGAAAACATCCTTAAACAAGTATTCATGTATTCATATAAATGCATTTAACACATAAAATGAAAAATTTTTATTACTTGGCCCTTAACTGGATCCCACCTCATTACCTATCCCACCTCACTGGAGACTTCTCCAATTGTGTCCTTTACCGAACACTTTTGTTTCACGGGCGAGTTCATGCCTTCCCTTAATCCTTTTTTACACACTAATTATGACAATTAATGCATATTAAGATGATAATTAACCCTTTCTCCTGGTACGGGTGTTACACTCATCTTCCTACAAAAATTTTAAATGGTATTTCTAATCCAAAAATGGAAAATGAGTATAATGAAGCCGATAAGAAACTCATTACGATGAATTCTATGGCAACAAATTTATTACATTGCAGTTTAGACCCAAATGATACAATAGAATTTCATCTTGAAAATCCACAAAAGAAATTTAGGATAAACTTGATGTGACTCATGAGGGAACAAGCCAAGTCAAAAAGTCAAAAATTGATTTACTTGTTCAATCTTATACAATGTTTAAAATGTTGCCTTTTGAGTCTATTGGTGATATGTATACCCGGTTTACAACCATCATCAATAGCTTGAAAAATCTTGGTAAAGTTTATGCTAATGAAGAAATTATTGAGAAAATTCTTAGGGCTTTACCAAAGCAATGGCAACCGAAGGCACGGCTATCCGAGAAGTGAAGGATTTGACAAATTTGTCAATTGAACAACTCACGGGATCACTCATTACCCATGAATTGGAGTTAGCCGTGCTTGTCGAAGTAGACAAGAAAAAGGAAGTGAGAGAGATCAAAAAGGGAGACATGGCCTTGAAGTCCTCAAGCTCAAAGAAAAAGGTCAAAGATCATGAAAGTACTGAGGATGAAGATATGGCTTTGATCACCCAATAATTCGTTAAGTTTCTAACAAAAGAAAAATTGGGAAGGAAGCCTCCCAAAGATGAAAAATGCAAGAATAAGGCAATGAAGGCCACTCAAAGTAGCTCCGAGAGTGAAACATTTGGCGATGACTCAAATGAAGATGAGATCGTCAACCTTTGCCTCATGGCAATAGAAAATGGGGTAACCTGTACTTCTTGCTCTTTCAATGACTAATGATTTTAACGAATTTTAAAATGTCGAGTCAAATTCTATGGAAACAAAAGTTCAAGAAGGTTATTTCATTACAACTCCTCCATCGTTGAAAGATCATAAGTATGATCATTGGAAGAGGAGAATAGAAATTTATTTTATATCACTTAATATAAATCTTTAGAACATTGTCAAAAATGGTTTTTCTCCTAAACCAAAGATTGAATGGAATGAAAGTGATCAAAATAACTTTATATTAAATCTTGGAGCTATGAAAATTCTATGGAATTCTTTGGATAATATTTCATATAATAGAATTCGTTCACGCTCTAGTGCAAATGAAATTTGGTTATGTTTATAAAATTTTTATATTACTACTAACCAAATATGTGAAGAGGAAAGAGTGCACCTATTTGCAAATGAACATGATGAGAATGAGAAAATGGCAAAAAGGGCCACTTGGGATGATGATGACTCATGTGACCAAGAAGGTGCACAAGAGAATTTGGTAAACTCTAATCCTACATCTATTGTTGAATCTCCTAACTATAATGAGGTTCAATGTGCTTTTGAGGAGTTACATGAGGAGTTAGAGAATTTGGGATCTAAATATATAACTTTTAAAAAGAATTTTTCCAAACTTTCAAATGAGTTAAATATTTTGAAATCCCAAAATGAATCTTTCGAGATTGAAAATGAAAAATATATTTTAAGAGCACAATCTTCAAATGAAATCGAAAAGAAAATTTAGAGTTGAGAAAGAAATTAGAAGATTTAAAATCTCAAAATAATATTTTGAGTCAAGAAAAACTTATCTCAACCAATCAACCTTCAAGTGAGTTTATTAAAAAAAAAAAAAAAGGTTGAATTGAAAAAGGAGATTGAAGATTTGTCAAAAACCTTAGTCAAATTTACCCAAGGTGAACAAAATTTAAATATGCTTTTGGGAAAACAAAAATGTGTTTTTGACAAAGCCGGTTTGGGATTTAAACCCACATATAAGGAAAAGAAGTACAAAAGCTTCTTTGTAAAGTTCACATCTTCTACTTCAAATTCTCAAAATTCTCACAAGAATTACTTTGTTAAGGAATCAATCTCAAATGAGACCCTCCCCCATGTGACTTATTGCATGAAAAATTGGCATGTTAATTACAAATGTTTATTTCGCAAGCAAATTAACATGGTTTGGATTGTGAAAGAATCTACTTCCTTGGCAAATGTTGCATCCAAGAGGTGCTTGAACAATGGTTAAATCTCTTACCTTAAGCCTAGTAGGAGTATGATAGATTAATTTGTTTTGACATTTCTCTTGATATTGATACAATGCTAATCATGTTTGATTTTTCATGTTATTTTGTTTTGATGTTCATAGCTAACCCATCCTCCTAAGGAGATAATGCATAATTTTGATCTTTTAATTGATATTTATTTATATATGCATATGTTGAGGGGGGGGGGGGGGAACATGTTAATATGTTCAATTAATTTGTTTTTGGTATCTCGTTGCCTCCATAACATGTTTTCTTATCTTGAGGGGGAACCTTTAGTTCCAACCCCCAATCTTTTTGTTGTTGTCAAAAATGGGGAAAAAATGCTAGAGAATATGAAAATGATCGATCTTTAAAAGGGGAAAATGTTTCTAGAAAGTTATCATTCTTGGATTCATACATTGCATATCTTGTTACTTTGAATGACAACATGAAAATGACTCTTATTGTGCTTTAATTGCTATATCTCTATTGCATGTTTTGACATCATCAAAAAGGGGAGAATTGTTAGCCTTATATTTCTTTAAGGTATTATTTATATTTGTTTTGATGATGACAAATCTAGTGATAATTGCATGTTCTTAATGGTTCTATTCCAAATAATTATCATGTCATTTTCATTGTGATAATCTCTTGATTTATGCACTCAAATGTTCTAACCTTATTTGAGTTCTTGAGATAGCATATGGTGAAGCCCGAGAGTGTCAAAGCTTACCAAGGATCAAGCTTGAATATTTGAAGATCGTTCATCCTTAGTTGAAGTCTAGGATTTACATGTAAAGCTTTTTGATCATATCTCACAAGGGCTTAAAGGTATAAAACTTGGTTAAATCTTTCAAAATAGAAAAACTATTTTTCAGTGGAAAAATAGTCAACTAGATAGTTTTCCCAATCCACGGGTTTGTGTTTTGAAAAACTTACTTTCTAAATTGTTTGAAAAACAGTCGACCGAACCCTTCCTTTAGTCGAATGGCTTTTGGCTTATTTTTAAACTATTTGAAAAACAATCAACCAGACTATTCCTTCAGTCAATCGATCTTTTGGCTCATTTCTAAACTACTTGAAAATTAGTTGACTGGATCATGACATCATTCGACTGGATTGACGCAGAATAGTCAGTGACTAGTTTTCTTAAAGCCTTTTTATTTACCATTTTGCAACTAACGGATATAATCTTTCAAAGCCTATAAATGCATGTTTTCCCAAGCCATTTGTAAGAGTTCAATCCATTGGAAAACATTATTTGAATCACACAACTTGTTAATCATTAATCATTCACATTTGAGCCCTAGTTGTGTGAGTTAATCAATTTGTTCTAGACCTTCATTTGTATATCTTAGAGAGAGCAAATTGTAGTGAGCTTTTAATTGTATTATTCACTCTAGAGAGAGAGTTTTCATTTGTATCTTAATCAATCATTTGTAAAGACTGAGGGTTAGTAACCCTTGTATGCAAAGAAGAGGTGTTCTTCTTTGGGAGGGATTGAAGGCTCTTGCAATGGTTTGTTGCGCACCCGTGAAGTGTACCAAGATGATTTAATCTACACCCGTAAGTAGATTGATAAAGGAATCTTCAAGAGGTGTTCTTGAGGGGTGGACTTAGGCCGCGGTGTGTGGATTGCCAAACCACTTGAAAACTCGGTTTGCAAGTTTCTCTTCCCTTCTTTCTTTACATAATTGTTTGTGATTATGTTTCATTTCCAATTAAGTTTTAAAAGGTTAATTTTATGCTAAAACCTTATCCCCCCCCCCCCTCCTCTAAGGTTTCCATTTCAGGCCAACACGTTGGACTCGTCGGCGTTTGGTATGCCTGTCTTCCTCATTCCTATCCCAGAATCATGAATATCTGTTAGAATTTGCTATCTTAGATTGACATTAAAGCCTAATTTAGGTATTTAAATTCAACATATTGTTAGACGTATAGTATTGTGGTAAGGACTGAGTAAGAAATTTATGTGTTTCCTAGTCATTTTTCATAACTTTTCTGTACCTCTTCACTAAACAGTGGTTGCAGTTGCACTTGTGTTATGGCCATCACTTATACTTAAGACTCTTGCATTCTTGATAGTGTATCGACTACTTTTTTTTCTACTCCTTACAAGAAATGATATAATCCAATCTTATGAGTTGGGAAGACCCCATTTATGTTGCAAAACTGTGGATACTTTATGTTAATTTCAAACTTTGATGTCTAGTTCTTATTTATAATTGCTTTCCTTCCAAATAACTCTGCCATTTTTTAAAAGGAGAAAAACTCCAAGCTTACAAACCTTCACAAAACAAAAACCCAACATTGTCAAACACAAGACCCCCAATACAGATAATTTTTACACAGTCCCCAAAATAGCCCTCCTAATCAAGACCAGGACATCAAACAATCTTCAACCACCATAAATGGAAGACAACCATTCTTTCTTGAACCCATGATAGTTGGCTCAACTCTTCCCATAAATTTTTCATTTCCATATCATCATTGGGAGCATATACGTTAACGAAAAAGCATTCAACCCCACTCGATTTCAGAAAACCTTATAAGATGATATATCTGTACTGAATCACTTTTTCTGTTACCTCAAAGCAATCATCATTCCACATAGAAATAAGTCCCCATGAAGCCCCTTGAGAAGCAGAAACTTCATGGTTGCTCAACATATTACCTCCCAAAGATTTCCTCAACCCATCGGCCATGCTACTAAATTTTAACTCCTGAATATACAAAAAATCTGGTTTGTTGGATAGAACTATATTTCGGACCGCCCTTTTCTTCTCCCCGCTACCCAGCCCTCACATTCCATGGAATAATCTTCATTAATAAACCATAAAAAAAAATACCCTACATTAAGCAAAAATCCAATCACTTGAATGATTGTATCTCCTCCTGATCTCTTGTTTCCATTCCAGCAAACTTTCTTATAATCGTAGATTTTTCACTACAAACCTTCAAGTCTATGCACTTCCCTACCACCCAAGTTGCATTTGCTTTGGTACGGATTGATCTCTATGTGTTCTCCACTTCCTGGTTCATCGAATAATCCGTTGAAGCTTTTTGAGATGCCATGTTGCCAGAATCACTTGATTCAGTGGGATTCATGATAATTTTCCAATTCCTCACCCCTCATCCCTCTCATCTTCTTCCTTCCCTCCTTAACCTAACTCTAGTTCATCATATTCGTGAAATGGATAATGTCATATTTCCTTCCTAACAGTGGATACAAAGCTTTTCTTCTCTTCCCTTTCTTTGATCGATGTCTTCCTTTGTGAGACGGATCTGATAGGTAATTAGGGTAATGAAGCTCTTCTAGAAACAATGAATCCTTACCCATTTTTCTCATAAAAGTCTGACCTGAACAGTTACTCTTTTCTTCATTGTGGTCCTTGGGCCCATCCAAAGTTGGCCCAAAATCATTCCGAGAATGACCATCCAAAGAAGACAATCGGTCTGCCACGTGTATCTCATACTACTCCATCCCTAGCAATTAATTCCCAACTATCCCACCCCCATCCATAAGAACACTCTTGTTACCCCCAAACCCTTTTTAGATCCCCATCATTAGTTATAATAGCACGTGTTGGAGGATTCAAAGCTTCATTTTTCGAAAGGAATTTGTCCCTTAGGCTATTGCCTACCCCTTTCTCAAAACATATACTCATATTCTATCGCCCATGGGAGCCAATCCTCCTGTCGACCGAATGCTCGTAACTCTTTGCCACATCAATGTTCTCAAAATATTTAGAAGATGTGACGACCAAGAGCCAATACTCTTAAGGCAGGAAGGCCAAGATGGATGAGGTGAGGTCAGGTGTGGGGGCTTGTCTCACATCGCCTGGGTTGAAGTTCCTGGACTAGTTTATAAGGATTAATTTCCCCTCTATATGCAACAAGGCCTCCTTGCCCAAGTGGTGAAGGAACAAAACCTTGAGGACAGGCGCCAGTGTTTGAAACCTGGTAGGCACCCAAAGAGGACAATATTGGAGAGGGTAGGCTGCATAAGCTTTGATACCTTAACAAGGCCTTTTAAAACCGTGAGGGAGTTAAACACGAAAGAACTTCATAGTTAAGCGTGCTGCTGCCAGAGCAGTACCAGGGATGGGTGACCCCCTGGGAAGTTCTTTGTGTTTAAGCCCAAAGCGGACAATATTGTTGCTAGACGGGGAGGTGGGTCGTTATAAATGGTATCAGAGCGAAAACCCAGCCGGAAGTGTGGGGCAAGTCCCACACGAGGACGTGTGGCCCTTAAGGAGGGTGGATTGTGAGGACCAAGAGCCAATACTCCTAAGGCAGGAAGGCCAAGATGGATGAGGTGAGGTCAGGTGTGGGGGCTTGTCTCACATCGCCTGGGTTGAAGTTCCTGGACTAGTTTATAAGGATTAATTTCCCCTCTATATGCAACAAGGCCTCCTTGCCCAAGTGGTGAAGGAACAAAACCTTGAGGGCAGGCGCCAGTGTTCGAAACCTGGTAGGCACCCAAAGAGGACAATATTGGAGAGGGTAGGCTGCATAAGCTCTGATACCTTAACAAGGCCTTTTAAAACCGTGAGGGAGTTAAACACGAAAGAACTTCATAGTTAAGCGTGCTGCTGCCAGAGCAGTACCAGGGATGGGTGACCCCCTGGGAAGTTCTTTGTGTTTAAGCCCAAAGCGGACAATATTGTTGCTAGACGGGGAGGTGGGTCGTTATAAATGGTATCAGAGCGAAAACCCAGCCGGAAGTGTGGGGCAAGTCCCACACGAGGACGTGTGGCCCTTAAGGAGGGTGGATTGTGAGGACCAAGAGCCAATACTCCTAAGGCAGGAAGGCCAAGATGGATGAGGTGAGGTCAGGTGTGGGGGCTTGTCTCACATCGCCTAAGGTGAAGTTCCTGGACTAGTTTATAAGGATTAATTTCCCCTCTATATGCAACAAGGCCTCCTTGCCCAAGTGGTGAAGGAACAAAACCTTGAGGGCAGGCGCCAGTGTTCGAAACCTGGTAGGCACCCAAAGAGGACAATATTGGAGAGGGTAGGCTGCATAAGCTCTGATACCTTAACAAGGCATTTTAAAACTGTGAGGGAGTTAAACACGAAAGAACTTCATAGTTAAGCGTGCTGCTGCCAGAGCAGTACCAGGGATGGGTGACCCCCTGGGAAGTTCTTTGTGTTTAAGCCCAAAGTGGACAATATTGTTGCTAGACGGGGAGGTGGGTCGTTACAGAAGAACCATGTTTTGCCGGCGTATTTCGGCCTCCTACAACTGGCTTTTCCTATCGCTTCCGGCAGACAGCAACACATTTACCTTCATCATCAGAAAACTGATTTAGGTTCTTAAAGAAATCATTAGAATTGTCCCTCCCAATAAATCGCCACCTTGCACCATCTCTTCCGATTCAAAACATTCATAATTGACCCCATCAATATGAACAAATTAGACTTGATTCCCTGTATGTACTCCTGACTACTGATTTCACAAAGAAATCTTGCTTTATCAAAACATATCTTACTTGCTATTTTTTCATATAACCCAATAAAGCTTTCCCAAAGATCACCCACCATCTGAAGGAGCTGAACATTCAATGCATTAAGAGGCACTCTAGAATAATCACACATGCCAATCTATGATCCCCTCTAGCCTTAGAGGACCATGGTCTGACAGGAACAAACCAATTTGACAACCACGCTTGTTACCCATGAATGAAAAAATCTATAAATTCTTTATTCTCAAACTCCAAAAGAGTAACATGATTGTTGATACATTTAATAAGACCTCTGAAATTAGTTAAACTTGATACATTGTCCTTAATTCGTTCTCATGATCCTGCATACTTGTTATATCCAATAAAGCACTATTCAAGTCACAACCTATCTTCTTCCTCCACTTTGTACTTTAGCATTACCGCATTACACTTCCTTTGAAAGCCAACTACCCTTTTTGAATAACTAACTTTGACACTATTTTTTGTTTTGGTTTTTCACCATATTGCTGGGCCATTGTGGCCACATCAATTATTGAGTCGATCAATACCATAGCAAGTTCTTCTATGCCTAACCAGGCTAACCAACTGTCTTTCCAAGAGTTACTTGACAAGTACAACCTAACATACACCTCATACAGAAACAAGGACACTTGATACAAAGAAATGCTATTGTCTCTCTATTTTTAAGGGATTGCGGTACATCAAGAATCACGGAGTTTCTGCAAAAGAACACTACCCTTATGCAGGGAGGAGAGATGAGACAAGACAAAATTTTCCACCTACACGAAAGGTAATAATTATATCTCTTTTTGTTAGGTTAAAAACATTTTACCGTCTAGGGGGTAATGTGAAAACGGGTCTAACCCTAAGGAGGTAATACACTTTACCCCTTCCCCCCCTCCTTTTGAGACGTTGGTAAAATCAATTGCAAATATATTAATTCTAATCATACTTACCTTTTTTTGTTTATTATTAGGCACACGCTAATGTTAGCCAAATTGTGTCACAAAGATATTGATAGAATGAGGATAGTAAATATCAACTCCTCAAAGCTATTGCAAGACATCTTGTCAGTTATTCTCTCCCTCTAGGACATCTTTTTGGAGGCCATCAGAATGTATGATCAATCCTCAACATACATGGATGTAATTTACTAATATCATATTTATGTATATTCTGACTTAATTGTTTTTATAAATATTTGTAGGGAATCTACAACCTAACTGAAGAAGAATTCAATGGCTCGGCCAAAACTCTACCGCATGCAGTTTTGATAGTAGGGAATGGCATCAAAAATGGTGAAGAATTTTTTTGGTTCGAGAATTCCTAGGGACTTGACTGGGGATAGAATGGATATGGCCAAATTTTGATCAAATTGGTGTTCAATCCATGTTATGTTGTAATGCACTATCCGAGAATTACATTGGTACACTATTTTCCAAGCTCCATTTTTTTCCCAAGCTACATCAGATTATGAGCTTTATCTATCAATTTTTTTTATGTTTTTTTGTTGGAATATTTGTATACTATTTTTTTTCTTCGATAATAGGAGATACTTCATAGGATGGAATAAATTCAAGGTCGGCCCTGGGCACAAGCTGGCAAAGTAACCGCTTTAGGCCCCCAACTTTTTGATGAATTTGAAGGTCCCTTTTTAATTCCAACCATAAATATACCCTTATGCGTATATGTTTACACTCCTAGCCACTATAAAGTTTCTACCTCACTAGCTCTCAATTGCTCCCACTCTAAAATTGAAGTTCTCTCACTTTCCGTGTATATGTATATATGAAGCCTACACCCATTTTATAGCCATCCCCTCCCTAATGGATGTATATGATGCTCTTGGTCCGACGGTAGCCAACGAGCCTCCTGAACATTCTTGAGCACTCTTGGGACTCTAACATTGTCCATAAGCTTCCACTAGGTTATAGACTCATCCAATCACTCCTAAAACATAACAGCCTTCTACAATCCTCTAGAGCCTTCCATAATCTTCCAAACTTGTCTCCAATCTCCTAAAAACCTCTGGACTCTTTCGGATCCTTTTAGAAACTCTCTAGCACTTGCCAAACTTCTGTAGACATATCCAGACCACTCTGAACTACTCTAGAACACTTCGGACCATTCTAGAACCTTCTAGAATGCCCAAGCCTCCACCAACATCCTTTACTCGTAGCAATCCTATGACATGCGCCCAAGCTTTGGCCCTCCAAACTGGTTGTCCGCGACACTAGGCAAGTTTTTTAAAAATATTTTTTAAAATATGGGGGTAAGATTATAATTTAGTAAAATGAGATTAAATAAATCAATGGTGTTTTTAGAAAAGATGAAAACTGTAAAGTCAATTTTGTATCGGATGAGGATACAGAAGAATAGGGTGATGAGTGTATGAGTATGAGTTTGAGTCTGATGGAAAGAAAGTATTTAACGAATATGGAGAAGAAGAGTTAACAACTTAGTTTATTGATAATGTGAATTTTTTTTATATGAGAATTGCCTCTATATAATTAATTTTGTCTAAAATAAAATTTCCACCTAGGCCTCGCCCAACCCTCCCCAACCCCCCCCCCCCTGCCTACCGCCTAGCAATTTTTAGAACATTGGCCCCACCCAAGCCCAAAGGGTCCTAATCTTACATTAAAATAACAAATTACGTAAGTTTAGACCAAGAGCTCCAGCATTTGAAGAAAAACAAAACACGACAACATTCGAACTTGAGAGTTCAGTATCTTTTTTTTTTTTTGCTCAATAACTAAAATTTCATTAATGAAAATTAAACCTTACAAAGAAAATCAAGCAAACATCAAAAATAAAGAAAAGAACAAGCAAAAGGAAAACAACCAAAGGTACAATAGAAAAAAAAGCATAAATGACCATAGAAAATATGTCGTCAGCTACATGAGGAATCCACCACTGCACCATAAGGACCATCGAGTAGAGAGATCCAAAACCCAGGACAACTTCAAACTTGTAGATGCCCAAAGAAAGAAGATGGTACAAAGTCAAGCCCAAACAGGTGAAGAAGCTTTACAAAAGGGGGCAACTGAAGTTGCTTGAAAAGCTTCCATGTAACAAAAGCTGCACCATGGAAAGCAACATAACTATAGAAGAGAGCTTCAAAGCCACCAATCATAACTCAAAGAAGAGCAAAAAGCCAATCTACTGTTGCAAGACTGGTCTAGGCAACATTCACCATCTTGAACCCAAGGAGAAGCCATGCAAGATAAGGAAAACAACATTCATAAAGGAAGGGGAAGAGGTTCACAGAGGAAGTGAAGGAGTCAAACAGACCCTTATTTGAACTGGGACAAAACATGGCATGAAGTGTGTGTGTGTGTGTGTGTGTGTGTGTGTGTGTGTGTGTGTGTGTGTGTGAGAGAGAGAGAGAGAGAGAGAGAGAGAGAGAGAGGTCTGAGGCTGGTCGCCAAAGAGATACTCTCAACCCATTTTCAGCTAGTCACATTATTTCACATAGTTGTGTTTGAGAGTTTAGTATCTATCTCTTATGCTTTTGAGTCACCAAGCATCATCACCACGACAACACATCACTAAGAACGTGAAAGTTGAAACATCGTACAGACACACTGTAAAAGTGTCACATATTCACTATTGTTAATAATCCACCACCCCCCCCCCCCCCCCCTCCCCGGTGAAAGTTGAAACATCACATATCACACAGTAATGTGCCACACATTCATCATTGTCAGTTATCCCCCCCCCCCCCCCCTCCCTCCCGCCGAACAATCTGATTTAGGTTATTTCTTTAGAATTTGAGACTTGAAATAGAAAAATTTGTTGTCAGGCAGCAACATCCAATGTTTGGTCACTTGAGTCATTCCATTTTAGTTTATAATTTTTTTTATTTTGCTTTAAAAACTGTTTAGTAGATTTTTTCCTTATTATATATAGAATTTTGTTGAATTAAAAGGCAATAAAAGAAAATTATCTTTGCTACATCATGTAACAAATATTTTTTCTTAATTGATGTAATAAAATTTTGCAGATAATTTGATAATTTTAATTAGAGGTGTCAACTGGGTCGGGTTGGCCCGGCCCGGCTCGCCTATTACGGGCCAAAAGCCCGCCCAGCCCGCTAGGCCCGGCCCTCTTCAACCGGTCCGGGGTGGACACTACCTATGATGTCTACGGCCCGGCCCATCCCATCCCGCTCTCTAGTCCGAAGCCCGGCCCGGCCCGAAAGCCTGACATTTTTACACTAAATATGCCTAAGCCCGAAGCCCGGCCCGGCCCGATCCTAAGCCCGCCTCTAGTAGGCCCGGGCCACCGGTCCGGGGCGGACACCCCCCCCTCCCCTCCCAAGCCCGGTCCGGCCCGGCCCAAAAGCCTGGTTGAGCCCACTTTGACCGAGCTCGGCCCGGCCCGGCCCGATTGACACCTCTAATTTTAATGCAGGCTCCACAAAAGAAAAATGTAAAAAAAATATATATTTGAATATGTATATGGCCGTGTTTTTGGAGTTTCCTTTGGGCCTCAGATAACTCAGGACCGTCCCTAGGATGGATTGGATATGAGATTGGAATCTACCTGTCAGGGACCAGGGCATATGTGGTAAGCAAAACCCAATACTCCCCCCCCCCCCCCCCCCCCCCCCCCCCCCTTTTTGTTGTTTTTTCCCTTCCTTAAGGCTTGTTTGGTCACTTACTTTTTCTTTTTTATTTATTTATTTTTTTTATTTTGTCACCATGCCCTATCCATATTTAGAGGTTTGGAGTCTCAGTTGTTGATTATATGCAAAAATTTAATGAAAATGAAAACAAAATGGGTATAATAAAAAGTTGTCAATTGATGGTGATTGGTTATGGATTTTTCAAATTAGGGGGTATATAAGGGTCCCTAGGGTTTGTTTGGTATAGGTTTGAAGCTCATTGGTGACGGTTGGAAAATTAAGCTCCAATGGAGTTTTAATGGCGGTTGTCCATTACAGAGCTTAATGCTCACTCTTTGACATGCTAAAACATGTGTGTACATGTGTACAACTCATATAAGAACAAAACAAAACAGAGAGGGAAAGGAGACTTACTTGGGCTGTGGAGACGGCTGGAGTTGGTGATGTAAATGGGTGATTGCCCATTGAGATCCATGACCTCTAACTCCACAATCACTCTCTCACAGACTCACACTACACGTACAAACTCATACACACGTACACTATGTATACATGTGCTTTACATTATGAACTATATATGGATTATCTCCAGAGTTTGAGTATCACTGTTTAAGGAAGAGAGTGAACTACAATCCCTTTCCATGTACTACTACGAGGGTAAGTATAGTGTCTTATTTTATTTATTTTTCATGAAAAAAGAGAGCAACTCTAATCAAACTCTTTCATTGTTCTTTCTTACTATTTAGACAATAGAAAAGTCAGCAGGATTGTTTTGCTACCAAATGCGTAAGATTAATCCTAACATATATCTAATTAATATTTTGTTTATCGATATTTACACTTTATTTTTTATTATTGATGTTACTAGGGAATATATTGAGTACCTGAAGGACATATCACCAAGCGTAGGAAGTAAATGTTTTGGTTGTGGGGTTTGAAACCGACAAGGATACCAGGGGGAAAATTGGGGGGATGCTGATTGTGACAGGATTGCAATTGGATTAGTGACTAAAGCATGTTATGTTGTATGTTATATATTCCTAGGATTTCTCATATTTTAGATACTCAGTGTTGCTACAACTATCAATACAATATTTTTTGGATTTGGAGGTTGTTATATATATATATAATATCTTAGGAATGCCTATATGGCATAGACAATCTCAACCCTTGGATGTTTATTATCCAACGGTGACTAGTATACATATATATATATATATATATCGATTAGCTTGTTTAAAGTGCATTGTCTTTACAACATCATATCAAAGAAGGGTCATACCATATTATACATGAATCTCGAATTCCCATGGGTATGACCATGTTTTAACTTCTTTATACACTCTACAAATGTTAAAACTCAAGATAAAAGAAAGTGATTTACGGATGGCTTGTAGTCTAGAATCAGGTGTAGAATATTTTTTTCATCGATAACACATGATGAATTCAATTTGTGGGTTATTATTAATGTTTTCTTTTATTGTCCATGTAAAAAGTGAGAAGAATGAGAGACCCAAAACTTTTTTCTATCCCAAGAGAAAACCAAGCTTTTTTCAATCTCAAATAGTTGGAAGCCTAAGCAAGCAGCTTCAAAATACCTATTCATCAATGCATACGTTGAATCCTTAGTAGGTTTAACATCATGAACATGTTATTGCATTATAAATAGAGGTACCATAGTTCTAAGCATTGATTGTTGGTTTGCAGGTTTATAGTTTACAATGGTACATTACACAAAATGATGTTCCTTTGTTTGCATTAGGGGTGTTCAAGAAAAATCAAAAATCAAAAAGTTGTCCGAAATCAAACCAACCAAACACCAATTGGTCGATTTATTAAAGAAATACACAAGTCTAAATTGACCAAAAACTGAATGACACCGCCTAAACTGAAACTGAAAAGTTAATTTTAAAACCACTAAAAAATTGAAAAAAATTGACCGTGAACACCCTAGGTTTGTACTGAGAAAAGCTAAGGTATTATTATATTAGAACATCTCTTATACAATATGTTAATTTCATTTGGTGCTAAAGTTATAATTTAGCATTGCTATAGTGTCTTAAGTGTTATCTATTCATTTTTTATATTCCCTCTCACATAAACTAAATGAGGCCTTACACGAATGCTAAGGGTCAATCTTGCAACCGTTTTGGCTACAAGATCATCAACCATCCTTTGTGACGTGTCATCATGGTAAACCGTGGCCGTGTCACTTTTGTCACACCCCGACGTTGCAATAATTAAGGGAAGTATGCTTCCTTATCGGACTCGTAGGATCATAACAGGTTGAAGATCGCATGATTGTCCAAACAACAAATAAATAAAACAAACTTAATAATAATAGCAGCTGAAATGTCTAAGTTCACCGGAGGCAATATCAGAGTCTTACAAGTCTTCATTATACATACTTATAATACAGTAGTCCAAATCCAAAGATACAGAAGTTTACAGGCCAAACGACCGATAACAATAACAAAATAAAAGATAGGTAATATTAACTCCCAACGGGAACAAAACGGCTTCCACAGCACGAATGCCTCCTCAACTAGCGAAGCCCTAACCTTCCTCGTCAATGTTCTCATCTTCGTAATATCTTCCCTGCAGAACTGCCTCTCCAATACCTGGAACTGCAGCAGCTGGACACGGATGTCCATGGCCATACGCCATCAGCTGAAAGTTGAGTGAAATTCTACAAACCAAACACAATATACATATATATACACCATTTAATTTATCACTGAATAGTTATCGAAACATTACTCAAGTTCTCTCCATCCCAATATTCTTTCTGACTATGTTACTACAACAACGCAAAACACAATACGCACAAATCCTCTGTACCAACAACTCACAAACCGACAGCACTAGCTTCTGTCAACTCATGACACAAAACTGGCAGTACTAGTTTCTACCCATAACCACAATAACAATGAACCAACGGTACTTGCTTCTGTCACACACGACACATGACTCATCCTAATCATGCCTAATTCGGCCTCAAATTCTTAAACAAGCCCAATTCGACCAATATAATATATAACGAGCCCAATTCGGCCAATACATAATATACCAAGCCCAATTTGGTCAATCATAATTAAGAAGCCCAATTGGGCCCTAACACGACACCAAGCCCAATTCGACTATATCTCCACAGAACGCTACACGATCCGAACTTCTGAACCTATACAACACAATTGATGACAGCAACTGATGTAAACACACACTGAACAACTGACGAGGTTATTCGACACAACATGCCTCACACGTCCTGTCACGCCCCGACATAGCATAAATATGGAAAGCATTTAATTTCCTTTATGAACCCGTAGGTCGCGACAGTTTGAAGGATCGATTCCGTCCCAAACGTCAACAACAAAAACATAATAATCAGAGCTGAGCAATCAAGGCTTACAATATTTTTCTAACTTAATAGTTATTACAGCACGGGGTCTCTAAAGGCACAAACCGCCTTAAATCAAAACAATAACTTAATATCTATTACAGTCATCCTTATTACAAAATAGTTTATAACTTAAAACATATAAAAGTAAATTCTCTTTCCAGCAGGGATTCTCAGTTTGCATAGTCGTACGGCCCAGCAATATCATAACCTGAAAAACCTGAACACGAATGTCCAGGGCGCATCGACGCCGTCAG
Source organism: Hydrangea macrophylla (assembly GCA_033977485.1). NCBI lineage: Eukaryota > Viridiplantae > Streptophyta > Magnoliopsida > Cornales > Hydrangeaceae > Hydrangea > Hydrangea macrophylla. The sequence goes on along the minus strand of CM066984.1, from coordinate 74,692,778 downwards.
CTTCAAGAAGCTGGTGAGTATTAAAAATATAACTTTGAATGTAAAACATATTAATTTACCTCTTTCCATTTCTCAATTAATTCAACAAGTTTATATTAAAGCAAGGAGTTCATTTTAGGAAACAAGCACAATATTATTTAAAAGATATAATTCACATATATGTGACTGTGTATGAGAACAATGCACCATCTCATCTTACCGACTCTTTTCTCTCAACAAAACCCAACAACCCACTATCACACACCAGTATCGTTGAAATACTCCGATAGACACACTTTAGCACAGGGGTGCCAGGGAATGTCCAGTTTGCCTCTCACTTTGATCCGGAGTACCAGGGAGTGTCCAATGCCTCACACTTTAATACCTAATCCACTATGCAAATACCGGAGGAACCCTCACGCAATATCCAGACTCGGGTATCAGGGAGTGTCCGTAGGCCACACTTTAGCACTATTATGGATGCCAGGGAATGTCCAAGTTCGGCTTCACACACTTTGACGCTACTATGGTCGTCAGGGAGTATCTAGTTTTGCCACCGTCGCATTTCAAAGACACTCTCACCGCAATCTCAATCACAACACACTTTGGTACTCACTTACCAGGGAGTGTCCACAACACAATCTCAACCGCACTCACTATGCCACACTGATCATTACTCTTTTTCATACTGACCAACATTCACACTCACCATGCATGTACAACTGACTCCACATGTATGTCATGAAACTTTAAAATATGAGGCAAATCACTGAATTATATAAACGACATGTGTACGGGGATTGATAGGTCATAATACCACGTTCTAATCGTCCAAACACACCCAAATAGGATTCTGTTTTTGTAAATTTTCCATCCAGAGCTTTAAAAATCCATAAAATATCACCCAAACAGTTCCTTAACATTAAATAAGCACAAACCAGAAACTGTCCAAAGTCGCGCGCGCGGGCTGCTCGCGCGAAGGTCGCTTGCGCGGACCGCTCGCGCGATATGCCCAATTTTTGTTTTATTTATAAAAACCTTTTCTGTCTGCCTGAAAACACAATGCTCGCGTGCGCGAGCTCTTGCAGTGGCTTCATCTTCTTCGTTGAAAGTCCCCTGTTTCATAAATCAGGGGGTCTTTTGACCCATTTTCAGAACTATCAGTATATATATCATGTTATATATGGATCTCTTTGTTTTTCAACAATGATTAAGAATCCATAAATAATTTAACATGATTTCAAACGTAGCTCAAGAATTTTATGAAAAACTAAAAGATGATAAAAACTTCAATCTTAATATACTTTCTCAATTGAGTAAATTAAGCCTTAATATTTTAAACATATCATCTATGATGTACAATCTTTCATAATCAACTCAAAAACATGTTTTGGTTAAGGTTTGAAAATTTATGATTTTGAAGTTCAAGATTCCATGACGAAACTAGCAATGGTGGTTCATCTATACATACACACAATCAGTAACTAAGCATAGAATTACATTTAGAGTGAGTTTAAAATACTCACAAAGATTAGAGATTGAAGAATTGTTGAGAAGGAAAACAATATAGGAAAATTCAAACCCAAGCTTTGGCTATGGGGATTAAGTTTTCTTTCTCCAAAAATTTAAACTCTCAAGCTCTCTCTTTTCTCTCTGATTTTGTTTTGCAAAGCAGATGTGCAGAAGTATGTGTAATGGAGAGAGGTGTGAGTTAAATAGGAAGACAAAATGGGGAACTTGGAGCCCAAGAACCACCTCTCTCACTCAACAAATTGATTTTAGTTTTCCTAATTATACAAACTGTGAACTAAACACATATATAGATATATACGTATATGCACAGATTGATCTCCACAGATACACTAAGGGTCAAATATAGGTCCATAGGGGCCAACTCAAAGGTGTTTGGGAAAACAAGCTTATGGCACAACAATTACACATACAATAAAGCATTCCCAAACAAGCCCAACCCAATGATGAGTTACTATAAATGGAAAGTAAAGTAAGTGTCAAATCTTGCTTTACATCACTTCCAAAATCTGTGGAAGTTTAATCTGGCGCGGACAGTTTTCGAACATAAACTGGTATTTTTCGTGGCGCGGTGTTCACCACAAAAATACTGAAAATTCATTTTAACGTAAGAAGTGGTTTTCTGGTTTTATAAAAATACAGTTTGAGTTAAAAGAAAATATTTCCACCGTTTTGAAATACAGTTTTGAAACCCAACACAAGTATTACCAATTTTGTAAAATGGCAGTTTGGTCCCAATAAGAATTTCAAATTTGAAATCAAGCAAGTAATAAATTCTACACATAAGAATTGTAATTAGATAAATGCAGACAATGTATATTAAATATGACAATGCAAATACAGATTAATTATGGAAATGTCAATTTAAGATTAAATAAAAATGCAGGTTGTTACACATCCGACCACAATATTCATTTAGTACATTATTCGCATATTTATAATCGTTACAACGTTAGTGATTCGACCCGACGTGTTTCCATTATTCGTCATGGACTGATCATAAGAAAGTGTTCTAGCAAAAATATAGAATTAGCATGTGAAGAAAACTAACATATAAGGAAAAGAAAATGATCATTCACTCCGCAAGTTATCATATACATGAGTTACCTCTAAGTTAAATTAAGCATGGTACCACTAAATTAGCATATGGTACAACTCCAGGAATGACAAACTCACATGCATATCATAAATGTCATATAAAACTTTAGGTACAGCTAAACAAGCTCATAGTACAACACATAGCATAGGTCATATTAAATTCAACATAAAAACAAGCAAAATTTTCAATACTGCAAAGCTCGAGCGCTCGCCCCTCACAGTGTTTCTCTGTTTTTGACAGCTTTATAAAAACTTCATTTTGATACTTAAAACTTTGAAAATCTGAATTAAAAAAAAAAACACGCAACTACTTTTACAGATTATAAGTGTATATATAGACATTATGTGTGAGTTGTAATACTCACAATGAGATCAAAGTCAATAGATGATAAAGAATGTGATAAAAATGATGATCAAACTCCAATACAACTTCCTTCAGTCTTCAAGAGTGTTGGATCATCCTTCTCCCCTTAATTCTTCAATCCATCAACTCCAGAACTTCATGGTAGTTGAAATGTAGGTGTTTGTGTGTGCATGAAGGTTAGATGATGGTTTTTGAGGACATACAAATGAATTTGATGAAGATTTATGTGTAAGGATCATGAGCCCCTCAAACTCTCTCTTAAGGAACACTCTCTATATACAGAGCTTCAAAACGACTGGTATTTATAGATTTTCAAAGTGTATGGTCAAAATAGTCCTTTCACCTCTTTTATGGCTCGAGCACTCGTGTTTAGCTCAGGCGCTTGGAAGGACTTGAGCACTCGGGTTTGCAAAATAAAAAAAGTATTGTTTTGAAGTAAAGGATTTTATGTTATGCTATGCATGAATACCCATGAAATGCCAATCATTCTCAAAATATCATTTACATATACAGAAAATATTGATAACATATATTCGGAAATTATATTATAGATAATAAAAATTTTGGGTGTTACAATTTTGGAGGCTAAATATTGAATGCAACTGTTGTATAATCCTACATGGTATCACAAACCAATAAGAAGTGTGCATTAATCCATCTGCCCCTCTATTTCCATGGTCCAACTCAGCAAAAAACATATCCAACTCAGCAAATTTTAAATATTGTGAAAGGGGATAAAATCCCACATGGTATTCCGGTGATACCCAATACTTACTCCACTTTGGATACGACAACAACCAAGTAGCTTTCTTTTCCCACCTTCGCTCAAAAGTGCGTGCTATACACTCAGTGCCCTTGTGAAAAGTGAAAATCGCCTCTCTCACTGTTACAGTCTTCAAAACTTGAATTTCAAAAATTTTTTTCTTTCTTTCTTTCAATTAGGGGTGGCAACTGAATTACTACGTGGATTAACGCATGTCACGGCATGGAGCAGCAAAAATAGAGAAAATAAAATTTCTTTTTGGGTTTGTATGTCATGACTGGTGAAGTCACTGAACTGTCCACACCACACAGTTCTAAACAATAATAAAGATTATAGCAATGGAAACCAAACTGATCATAATATAAACATAATGACGCGTCACTAAGTTATTATAACGAGATCTGAAAATAGAAATTCTAAAATCTTACGACAACATATGCTTGATTACAAAACATCATAGTTTAAGTCTGATAACAGGAATAGAACTATAATCTATTCTAAACTTCAACTGGCATAAACATAGTCGTCAGTGTAGTAGTCCTCCCCAGCATACTCAACATCAGTGTGGCCACCCTCCTGGTAAAAGCCTTCACCGTAGGGTTCATTACTCGCATTATCAGAAACAGAAGGGGAATATCCAGGCATTAAAAAGTCGTCAGCTTATTGAAAGCTGAGTGAGAAGAAAACTAACGCATTATCAAAGATATGAAGTAATTGCAAGGTTATAAAAGGCATGAGTTAAGTTCTACTAAATAGTATCTTCTCTTTATTCAATCGTCGTTAACCATTCATTATCGTCTTGTTATCCTAAGACCGATAACCAACATACTCTTGATTGAAGAACAGACTCAATCGTTCAAATCTATAGATATACCATCATTTCGACCACTACTTTTAAGAACATATCCACAGCTCACCGCATTACAGGGACATAACGTTTGAACAAGGCATATCAATCTATTGTCACGCCTTAACATCATCTACCAGTGATCCCAACTCACTACCTTTTAAGAACATATTAAAAACTCACCGGCTTTTAAGAACATATCATGGATCACGTGGCCTATCTTAGGGTTACTTGGTCCAGCTCACCGCCTTTTAAGAATATATTAATAGCTCGCCAACTTTTAAGAACATATCATGACCAAGGCTCGTCTACGCAAGATTCCCAAGTCTTAGCAAACCTACCTAAGTTCCTTACTAATACTGATACAAGACATTCCCATGAAGCCTGACTACATTGAATGAAATGAACGACAACCCGGATGGTTCACGACTACTGCATTATCTAACGTTACAAAATGTTATCCCATTACTCTTAACGATATTTCATTATAGTGTCGCATTATCTCTTTCTTTAACAATATTGCATATCAAAGGTATGGAACAATATTTAAACAGTTCATATCATAAAAAACAGGCAACATCAGTATTCTGTAAGTACCAATCGATTGGAACAATGGTTCAGTTAATTGAGGAAAAAGGGGTGTCTATTGATTGAAACTACTTTCAATCGATTGAGTCTAATCCAATCGATTGAATAAAATTTCAATCAATTGAGACAAGTTTAATCGATTGGAATTTTTTCAGTTGATTGAGAAGGTCATCTTCTCCTAGAACTGGGCAGAAGCGGACTGAGATTCCCCACTTTTGTTTGATTTTTCCTTCCTTTAAACTTTTAAAAACTACATATAGATGCTATAAGGTGAGTTTGGGACTCACTTAGTGAAGGTGTAAGTGTGTGGGAGCTATGGCCCCAAGCTTTGTGGACCCATCACCACGTCATATTGGATGGAGATTTTAATTGGGTAATTTAGTATATAGTCCCAAATTATGCATATAACTAGAAATAAGCCATTTTTAAGTGGAATCTAGAAATAGGTCCCTATTCATAGGAAATGACCAAAAAACCCCACAACCTATTGTGGACATCGCAGGTTGACTTACCCACAACTTTTCTTGTTTAAAATCTTTTTCCAAATTTCAAAACAAAAGAGTCGCCACTTAATTTTTAAAAGGAAAAAAAAAAATTAAGAAACCATTTCAAAAGGAAACTGATCTTTTGCGAAACCAAAGATAAACTGGGTCCGGGGATTATGGAATGAAAGGGGAAGGAGCCCGGCGGACTAAAACACCCCCTTTCATCCTATCTCAAGATAGGTCTCTACTCAACATCCTTTTTAATCAAGTTATTAATCTAAGCATGCCCTCAATTAATACATATATAGGTATACATAACACAAGCATGTTGGAAATGGTGTAAAATTGCTAACGGTAAAATATCATTCATAAGCCACGTAATTCAAATAGCAAACAACATGATATGCAATAGAGAACTAGAAAACATACCCGGGATCCAGCCGCGAATATTAAACGTGCAATGCATGCAAGAATAGAAATCCTAAGAAAAGGTCTCTATCACATATAAGCACATAAGGCAAGACCTAGTCTAAACTGTCGCACATGGAGTTTGAAAATCAATTCAAAATCAAAGAAATGAATTAAACTAGAGAAGGGATGAGAAGTTGTACCTCAAATGCGCTACAAAACAAAGATTAGTACGCATGCCTTAGACAAGATATAATATCAAAGAGTAATTAATCCTAAGTCATGTTCAATTAGATTCATCTTAGACAAGAGATAAGTCCTACTTATGAATATTAACATGTATGAATGAATGCATGAATAAGAACAAGAATGGGACATGAATTTATTCACTAATTTGGATCACTAAGCCTCTGGGTTTAATCTAAATTATCATTATTCAAAACATGGTTTGAGTCCTAAGCCATTAAGAGACTATTTGAGTTGGAATAAATAAGATTAGATAAAAATGGTAGCAGTTTTTTATGAATTACAGAGAGCAGACCAGACGTTCAAAAATAGGAATAAAATACTTTCAACGGTTGGATCTTAATGATTTTTGGATATGTTATGCCTCTGTGAGTCTAGTTTCTAACCCAAAAAGAAAATTGAGGTTTCAACGGTTAGATCTCCGGGAATACGGAAAATACTAGACCTCACTCAGGATTCTGCAACTCTCTGTCCAGAGATCTTGTATGATTTTTTAAAAATAGCAAAAAAATCCGAATTGCTTCATTCTTTTTAGGGAATCTTCCTAACACATTAAGGTTCTTATAAAAAATTATTAGAGGTCATGAAAACTTGGTTAGAGTTCTGATCTATCAATTTTAAAACCGGTTTGCTGTTCTGAAACTATTCTGAAATTCTGGACAGATTGTGGTTGTCTCACAAAACTCATGATCAAACCATTCTAAGCATAAAGTCTTACCAAAACAAAAATTACAGTGGTAAAACAATGTGTTATTGACACTTTCCCGTTGGTTTCACTTGATTTCAACGGTTAGATTTCGAACTAAAAATCGTTGATCAAAAACAGTTTGTGAACCCACTGTTTTTATTTTTGCTAGTTCCACTTTGTTGATTGGCCTCAACTATTAGATCATAATGTTGGGCTTAAACCAAATCATTTCTTCTACCATTTGATGGTCATTGAAGACTAAGGACCTCTTTAGACTCATGGATTTTTGATGAAGTATGAAATGGACTTCACAAAATCCCAAACAATGAACTCAAACTTATGGACCAAAACTTGAGTTCAAATCATTACTCCTACCACTTGGTGGTCATTGGAGGCTAAAGACACACATACATGTAGGTTTTGGATGAAGTATAGAGAACTTCTCAAAACCCAAGGAAGAGATTAGTCTAAGCCATAAAGGTGGACTTAAACTAAACTACTTCTCCTACCATTTGATGGTCATTGGAGACTATAAAAAACAAATCTACTCTAATATCCATGGAATATAGTATGAATTCCATAAGATTCATAGTAAAGAGATCCTAGTCATGAGTTGATATTAGTATCTCACCAACTATGTGTAGATTATGGCCATGATTCATTTTAATCTCCATATGGATCATAAGATCATAGGAAACTAAGGAATCAAACTCAAAGAGACTCATTAAGATATGTAAAATCTCATGAATCTTGTGAGAAAATTAGGAATAAGAAATCAAAGTTTATTTAGAAAATTAGGAACAAAAATTCTTTAAAATTAAACTCATACTTCTAAACTCAAGACTTATTTAGATCCAAACTAATGAACTACCATGAGATTCAATCACAAATTCTATGTGGTGTGTGATGAAATGAGGTAAGAAGAGAGGTTTTGAAAATGTGTAAAGATCCTAGAACTAGGAATTTGTGATTGAATTATTATTATATATATATAGATTTGAAGGCTTTACCTCTAGATCTTCTCAAAACTTGTAGGGATATTGAATTCCTCAAGCTTTTCCTCTTCTTCTTCCTCAAGCTTCAAGCTCCTTCAATGGTGATTTGATGGTTGGGTAAAGATTTGGTGGGGTTTTGGGTATGAGATTGGTAGAGTTTCTCTCTCTATATATTTTCCTCTAAAGCTCTCCCAATATTTTTCTATATAATTCAAGTGTCTCCCCCAAAATGAGAGAAATGGGTTTTTTATAGGCTTTCATTATCTTGGGGGCCAAGATAAGGGTAGATAGGTCAATTTGGGGTGGGTTAGGAATATTCTATGGCATCTCTAACTCTCCATGGCACTTCTATGTAATTTCAAGAAACTTGAAGGGCATTTAAGTTGGCTAGAATAAAGGAACATTCTAGAGCATCTTCAAAACACATGGGAGATTAGTGCCCAACAAAGGGCTTTTTGGGTATTTACTTTGGATTAGGAATATGCCAAGGAATCTCTAACTCTCCAAATCACATGGGATACTTTCTTTTATTATTTTCCTTTTCTTATATATATATATATATATATATGTATAGACACATTTTTCATTTTAAATCTAAATTAATCATATGAGTCACCAAATAGCATCTTTTTCTTCTTTTTGTTTTTCTTTTTGAATCTAAAAAAATGAGAAACAATGTTATTTTTATAAAATATCATTATTATTATTATTATTTAATCTATTCCATTTTTTTTTTTAGAAAGTAACCCATGATCTAGTGAGCTCGAGACAGATGGTCAGTGATTGGCCAAATCTAGGGATATTAGGAGCAAGTTTTGGGAGCTTGAAGCTTTTCAGAAGTCGAAGCGATGAACTTGAAGAAAATCGTCGGGACATTATTCATCATTGATTTCTAGAGGTAAATCCCCCCTAAGTTTAATAGTTTGGTCAAAATTGGGGTGTCTACACCTATATAGCCCGCATACCATGCACCTTCCTACATTTCAGCATTTTTCAAAAATTTAAATGATGGATGAAACTCCCATAAGTCACGCATATCAAGGCCGGAATTTTGTGAGAAAATCTCTCCTTCTATAAGTGTATCCATATTTGCCGTTTGGAAGCTCTCGCATCTTCTAGGTCTTCAAAAATCCAATATTGAGAATATTTCTTCAAAATAAAGACAATCAAACCCACTTTGGCAAGAGTTTCTGCGTCTTTCTTCCCAGTTTTTCTGCCAAATTTCACACTATTTATGGTGATTTCCTTCACATAACGTTACTCTTTTCTGCTTCCAGTTCAGGCGACGGAGGACGCCAACGATGGCGACGAGCGATGCAAGCGGTAATTTAAAGTTCTCACTATTTTTAATGGCGATTATGGAAACAGCAAAATTTTTCACTTTTTTTGTGCGATAATATGGTTATTCTCTTGTTTTTGTATTTCAAAACTACCGAAAAAAAATGGTTGCAACTGCACCTAAAACATCAAAATTTCTGATTATTTCGACTCGTTGTCACGCCCCGACGTAGCATAAATATGGAAAGCGTTTAATTTCCTTTATGGACCCGTAGGTCGCGACAGTTTGAAGGATCGATTCCGTCCCAAAACGTCGAACAACATAAAACTATTAATCAGAGTAGGGCAATCAGGGCTTATAAAAATTTTCTAACTTATTACATCCTATGGTACGGGGTTAACTAAGGCACAGACCGCCTTGAAATAAAACAATAACTTAAAGTCTATTACAGTCATCCTTATTACAAAACCAAATCATATCTTAAATGCACATAAACATAAAGTATATAAAAGTAAATTCTCTTCTCAGCAGTTGATCTCAATTAGCATAGTCATAAGGTTCATCCTGATTATAACCTGCAAAGCCTGAACACGAATGTCCAGGACGCATCAACGCCGTCAGCTTCAAGAAGCTGGTGAGTATTAAAAACATAACTCTGAATGTAAAACATACTCATTTACCTTTTTCCCATTTCCATTTAAAAACCACAAGTTTATATTTAAGATAAAGAGCTCGTTTAGAAAACAACCACAATATTATTTAAAAGATAAATTCACACATATGTGACCGTGTATGAGAACAATGCACCATCTCATCTAACCGACTCTTTTCTCTCGACAAAACCCAACAACCCTCTATCCTACTCCTGGTATCTTTGAAATACTAAGATAGCCACACTTTAGCAACGGGGCGCCAGGGAGTGTCCAGTTTGCCTCACACTTTGGTCCGGGGTACCAGGGAGTGTCCAATGCCTCACACTTTGAATACCCTAACCGCCATGCAAATACCGGGGCAACCCCTCACACAGTATCCAGACTCGAGTTATCAGGGAGTGTCCATAGGCCACACTTTAGCACTTCCATGGGTGCCAGTGAGTGTCCAAGTTCGGCGTCACACACTTTAACGCTTCCATGGGCGTCAGGGAGTGTCCATTTTTGCCACCTTCGCATTTCAAAGACACCCTCTTCCGCATTTTCAACTACAACCACAACCACAACCACGACCACAACCACAACCACAACCACAACTCAACCACAACTCAAACTCATACTCTTTCCACACTATCATTACTCTTTTCCACACTACTATTACTCTTTTCCACACATACTGACACCCACATGCATGTACCACTGACCCCATATGAATGATATGCACTTGAACATAAGCAAAATACTGAATTAAAAGAACAACACGCGTACGGGGATTAATAAGTCATACTGAAATGTTTTAATCATTCAAATGTAACCAAAAAGAGTCTTGATTAACTAAATTTCCCAAACAGAACCTTAACAGTATATAAAAGTTGAACCAAACAGTCCTTAAACATAAAACAGACAAAAACACAAACTGTCAGAACTCGCGCGCGCGGTCCGCTCGCGCGAAAGGTCGCTCGCGCGGACCGCTCGCGCGATATGCCCTTTTTCCTTTATTATTATTAACTTTTCTGTCTGCCTGAGAAAACCAGGGTCGCGCGCGCGGATCGCTCGCGCGAAGGGATTATCGCGCGACCCTCGCTCGCGCGACCAGCCAAATTTTCATTTATATAAATAAACTCTTCTGTCTGCCTGTGGAAACCAAGATCGCGCGCGCGGTCCGCTCGCGCGAAAGATCGCTCGCGCGGGCCGCTCGCGCGATTCTCGCGCGCGCGATTGTGGCGCGAGATGAAGCAGAGACTTCATCTTCTCCGCTGGAACTGCCCTGTTTCAGCAAAACAGGGGTCTTTTTGACCCATTTTGATTCTGCGACCAAATATGTCTTATAATATATGAATCTCTTCCTTTTCTCACAAGGATTAAGAATATGAAATCGGTTTTAACTAATTTTCATCGTAGCTCTCGGATTTCACGTAAAACCGAGAGGTGACAAAACTTTAAATCAATGATACGTCGCAATACGGATGAATTAAGCCGTAGTATTCGAACCACAGCTTATTGGGACTAAGATCTTTCATTTCCAATTCACAGAATCGATTTTGGTTAAGTTTGAAAAATTACCATTTTTGAGCTTCAAGCTTTCATACGAAAATTAAAAATGGTGTTCTGCAAATTAGACTAAACTAACAGCAAATAAATATGAAATTACATTCCAAGTGAGTTTAGAATACTCACTGTGATATAGATTGAAGAAATTGTTGAGAAAGAAATATAATTACGAAATTCCCAAATTCCAAGCTTTGGCTATGGAGGATTGAGCTCTTCTCTCTCTCTACAAAATTGAAGAACTCTCTGCACTCTCTAAACTCTCTGTGAATTCTGAATTGTGCTGTGATGGAAGTGCAGAATGTGTAGTGTGGTTGGGTGTATAAATAATCAAACTCCCACTTAGAAAACATTGACCTAACATCCCACTCATTCTCCATTAATCTCCACTAATTACAAAGAAAGTGCAGCAATGAGGTGTAAATATACACTGCACTATCTAAAGCTCCACTGATGATTGTAGGTGGTAGGTGGAGATGATGTGGGTCAAAGTGTGTTTGGAAATTCTAGCTTATGGCATAAGGACAACACCCATACTACAAACATTTGCCAAACAAGGCCTTAAAGAAAAGCATCAGCAATCATAAATAGGTATAAAGAAATTTGTCCAATCAGTCACTCCCAAAATTCTGTGGAAATTTAGCACTGCGCTGACAGTTTTAAACCTAAACTGGTATTTTCGTGACACGGTGTTCATCACAAAAATACAGAAAATTCATTTTAACGTAGGAAGTGATTTTCTGGTTTCATAAAAATACTGATTGAATCCAAAGAAATTATTTTCACCGTTTTGAAATACAGATTTGAAATTTAACACAGGTATTGCCAGATTTTATGAAAATCGCATTTTGACCCCAAAAGAAATTTCAATAATGAGATTAGTCAAGAAATAAATTTTCCACATAAAAAATTGAAATTAGAATCAAAGCAAACAAAGTATATTAATTTTAAATATGACAATGCAAGAAAATGCAGGTTATTACACTCGTTGAGACATACCATACTTTATATATACGAAAATCGATTTCTGTAGTTTGTTGAAATGTTCAAAATTTCTCACTATTTTTACCTGAATATTCTGGTTATTGATGAACTTTGTACGTGGTGTGAAGTTCTAACACCAAAATATACTCTTCAACTTTCTGCGATTTTCTCAATCCTTTCTTTTTTTCGTTACCACACACTAATTCCAGGTCAACAATTTTGTGAGAAATTGTAACTGTTCATATTGTATAGGTTGAATCTTTGACTGTTTAACGTGTGTACATGCAATCCATATTCTTCAAGATTTCCCAAATCGATTTGTAATCAAATGTTTCGTAGTTTATATTTGGTGAGAATTTAACAATTGTCTTGGCCTGTGATTGAATAATGCACGAGTATTTTTACAGAAACTCACACATTTTTGTGAGAAAATCTCACAATTTTTGTGTAGTTTGATGAACTGTGCAAAATTACTCACTTTACTTGAATATTCTGGTCATTGATGAACCTTGTACGTGGTGTGAAGTTATAACACCACAATAAACTCTGGAACTTTCTGCCATTTTCTCAACCCTTTCTTTTTTTCGTTACCACACACTAATTCCAAGTTAACAATTTTGTGAGATATTGTAACTGTTCATATTGTATATGTTGAATCTTTGACTGTTTAATGTATGTACATGCAATCCATATTCTTCAAGATTTCCCAAATCGATTTGTAATCAAATGTTTCGTAGTTTATATTTGGTGAGAATTGATCACTTCTCTGGGCCTGTGTGATGAATAATGCACAAGTATTTTTTCAGAAACTGTCACATTTTTATGAGAAAATATCACAATTTTTGTATGCTGCAAATACAATATAATCTGTTTATATCATGTATTCAATTGTTAGGTTGTCAGAAATCCTAACATTTCATGCTAATAGGATCTACAAGACGACTTTCTTGCTGAGTTTGTATTAGATTTGATTACGATACATTAAAAAATTTAGTTTGAAATCACCTATTAATCTTCGTCGTATTACTTCCAAATTTGTTCATAAAAAGAATTATAGAATTATGTATGTTTTGAAAAGTTTAGGAAAACAAATTGGGAAATTCTCACTGATATTGAGTGAATGTTTGAAATTATCGCAGACCCTAAATTCCGATGTAGCTTGATAGCATTTGGTAAACTAATGGACTAAATAACATTACGGGAAACCCACATTACCGAGCTGCAGAAGACCCCCTTCTTGCACCTTATCGAGGCATTCATTCAGAAAAGGGTGAAATACCATCGAAAGCATACAGATTTGACCATTCGAATCCTCGATCGTTATAGAGCAAAGGAGAAAGCATTCAGAATAAACAATGCTTACGTGACCATTCACCCAAGTGATGTGTCGTTGATTTTTGGGATTATAAATGGTGATAGGAAAATTGATTTGACATACACCCCAAAGACAAAGGTGGACACGGAATTTGTTAGAAGGAGATTATTAGGTGATCAAGACATAAAGTGTTCTAAGTTGAAGAGGATAATCAAGGAAGCCATTACAGGTGACACACTGGATGATGTTCAAGATGTCGTTCGGATGCTTTGTCTACTCCTAATAGGAACATTCCTTTTCGAGGCCGGCGACGAAAGAGTGAAATGGGGATTCCTCCAATATGTGGATGAAATAAATACCATGCGGGAGTATAATTGGAATAAGGCAATCGTGCAAGAACTGATGAACACTATAGGTAAATCTAACGGAGACCCGTCGAAGGTTACCGGGTGCACAACCCTCCTGCAGGTAACAACAAAACACTCTGTTTTAAAAATCACCTATTAATCTTCACACATTTTCATCATGTAATCTATATTATACATATTGTACACTACATAATTTGTTTCATTCCGATTTGCATGTAAATTTGATGGGGAATTTTCCATTAAATTTCGCACTTCATAATGTAAAATTCATTATTTCTCATTTTTTGTGTGAAATTCTCACCTTTTTGTGGGAAAATCTAACTTTTTACACGGTCCGTCTAAATTGAAGGTTTTTGCATTACCACTCTTTCATTGGAATTTCTCACTTATCCTTGTAACAACATAAGTGTTTCCCACAGTTATGGCTAGTTGAGCACTTGAAGGACTTAAACCCAGGCCAGAAAGATCCAGATGAAAAAACAAAGGCATCAAGACCGTCGAAATCAGAAATTCCCCGTTTCATAAAGTGGGACTTGATAAAGATAAATAACAAGCTTAGGGCCAATTCCATATCAACACTCCAGGTATTAAAAATCAACTAAGTGAGAATTTTACATATTATTTTCAGAAATTCATAACTGACCGTGTACGGATGCAGGTGGATTATGTCCCATTGGAGAAAAGTCTGTCGGAAGAAGTAGAATATATGCCATATCTGCACCGAATAGCTAACCATAGAGTGCCAGTCCCAATATTCAAAATGTTAATTGAGGGAGATGACATCCAATCCGAAAAGATTTCGGCAGATAGCGAACAAAACGTGTCCAAAAGAAGTCAACATCTTGGGTTAGATGACATTGGATGTTCTTCACCATCTGACAATGAACCCGCCGCAAACTTCGTCAACACCCTGGTGGAGCAGCTAGTGCGGAACATCATACCTGCAAGGGAAAGTTCTAATGAAGAAAATCCACTAATTGAACCTGAACAAATACAAGCTAAAGGAGGCAATAAATTCGAGGACAACGCCCCAATGGTTGATATTAATCAAGAGTATGAAGCTTTGCAAGTCAAATATCAAAATCTAGTTGACTATGTCGACAGTGAAGCTTGTCCTAAATACACTAACCCAGACTTGGGGTTTGAAACATTACAGAAAAACAATGAATGTCTGAAAATACAATTGGAAGCAGTTAGCAAAAGAGAGAAAGAGACAATGAGTGCTTTGCAGTCTGAGTTGGCAACAAAGCAGAAAAACATTAAATTCTTAGAATCGGAATTGAGGAAGTTGCGGGGCATTTCAACACCACAGCAGGTATTAAAAAACATACAGATTTCCACTTTTTTATCAACACTTATTTTATATTAACCAACATATTCAATTCTGTTGCTATTTACTAACCAAACACCAAATTCGTGCTAAATAGGTAGAACAAATCATGCAATCTGTAATAGATCCTCCAAGTTTTGACTTGCAACTGCTGAATTATAGTACACAAAATCAAGTTCAGGTATACCATGTTGGCTTGGGAAAAATATATTACTCATATTAGTCAACAAATTCTCACTTTTCCTTGATACTAGGTTGTACTGGAGGACCCCCATACTACTACATCAAATGTCGCATCACGGTTAAAATTGCGGAAACAAGGCAAAATACATTTAACAAAGCCAAAGGTAACAAACGTTTGACAAACTGGCTCTTCAAGTTACTCAACTTGTATATAAATTTCACATTTTATACATAAAATTTCTCAAGATATTTGTCAAATTTTGCACTGAATACTGACAATTTTTCACTTTATACCTACAAATATGTTACTTAATGACTTTGGTGAAATCTCAAATTCAAAGGAAATGCAACCAACAAAGGGGTTGCAAAATCGAGTAGTGACAAGGAATCGGAGCAAGAGAAAGCCTGCGAAGAAAATTGAATACGACTACAGTCCGCAAGTAAGGCCAAAGAGCCAAAGAAAAGCAGCGGGGATGCCTTATCTTGCTGCATCAGATAAAGAACATAATGAGATTGAAAATCGAAAGGCTTTCGATTCTATTGTGTGCATTGATAAACAATATGAAGTTGTTGAGAATAAGAAGAAAAAAAGAAGATTGGTCAAAGCATTTGAAAAGGAGAACGAACCCACAGAGAAAAGGGAGAAAGAGTTGATTACTATCGGAAGAACAAAAAAGGGAGCCAAAAAAGCAAATGAGGATGGGGGTAAAGAGTTGGTTCCTTTTAAGACGGAAAAAACAAAAATTTTGTCTGATAAGGGAAGGGGCCAAAAACATGTTGAAAAAAAGCAGAAGGATAAACAGCAGTCGGGAAAACCCACTAATGTTCTCGAGATAAACATTGAAAGCATCAAATCATACGATATGCTTTACTCACTGTTGGAAGAGTCACTTGTGTACAAACGCCTATCTATAAATGACAAGCAATTAATCAAAGAAATTTTCGCCGCCGATGGACCAACGTAAGTATACATGTTATTTAAATTTCATACGTTGTAACTCACAATCACTACTTGTTTGATGGAAAATATAAAATTTTAGCTAACAATTCTTACCACTAGCACACCATGCTACAACAAACATGATTCGGATGAGCAACTGACACTTTCCGACTTGTGCGATATCATTCTCATGAGAGAGATCTCCTGCGGTGTAAGTCATCTAACAATACTGCACTGTAAAATACAGAAAATTATTCAAAATATATGAACTTCATTTTTCACTTTTAATAACTCCTATAAATTCTCACAAAATTTCCTGATTGATTTTACTATTTGAAGGTCATTGACTGTTATGCTGATGTTCTGATGACTAAACAAACAGAAAGGGTGAAACAGGCATCAACATCCACACAATCTGACCAATCATTCATTTTCCCCAGCTTAGTGCTGGTATGTTTACAATGACACTTTACTTTGACGCTTCCCTTTTATCCAGCAACAACTTTTTCTGATTTTTATTGTATGAAATCATTGCTATATTGTTCAAAATTCTCATTGAATTGTGCAAATTTCTGACAATATTATGTGAAACATCCACAATGTTGTCTGCAACTTTACATTGAACATAGTTTTAACTCACAATGTTATAATTTCTCCCTTTAATGTTTGATAACATACTGTTCAATAACATTTAAAACTGACAGGATTGGGTTCGCAAGAATGACAAACATGCTCTAAACAATCTAGTAAAGCCTTTCTTAGGAAACAGGAATCAGCCTGCTCGATTCAAGCACTTCCCTCTTCTGTCTCAAGGCGAAGGTCCCAGGTCTAAGCATTGGACACTAGGTGTGTATGACAGCTACACATCAAAGTGGATGTTCTTCAACTCATTGCGATCACAAGTTCCTGGGATCACTGATCCATACATGCAAGATGTAATTGAGATGGTAATCATCAAAGATTAACGCTGCCAACCCATGCTTTTTGATTTGGTTAAAATTAAAAAAATGCCTTGATATTGAATATGATAATCTTGCAGAAAAACTATGTGGTTTCTCATTACAGACATCTACATTCAGAGGGCAAGATTCCTATCGACACCCAGGACCTTGAGTTTGAAGTCGAAGATGTTATTGGCTCACCGCAGCAAGTACATGGTACCCTCGAATGCGGAGTTATTGTATGTGACTTGATGGCAAGGATATTTCACAACATCCCAGTGACGGGTATGTGTGATACCATTGAACAACGAGTTGCTATGGTTCACGACTTCCTAAACACACGAGGGCGTTCATACACAAAGGAAGGGCACGAAGCGATGAAAGTTGCTAGAAGTTTTATGTAGACAGTTATTAGGTAGAAGATATTTTGGTTTTTACGAAACAGTGAATATTGGTTTTTGTTTTTGTGAGGAATTGGGAATATTGGTTTTTGTTTTTGTGGAAAACAGGGAATATTGGTTTTTTTGACAACTACCGTAACAGTGAATTTATTTTCAAATGTGATGGAGTGTGAAAAATATTTTTGGGGGAATATTATAGTAAAAGTACGAGATATATTCACAATTGTTCCAAAATGATTGTAATATACCAACTTGGTGCAAAGGATATAATAACAGAATTAATGGTATAACGACCATTTTTTTGAACTTTTTTTGTGTGAATTTTTCACAATATTATTAGAAATTCTCATATAAGTGTGCTTTTTTCTGACATTATTCTGTGAAATATTAACAATGTTATATGAAATTATACACTAAAAAAACTTAAAGACTGCAACCAAATGTCAACTACGGTATTAGCACATCCAACTGCTTTTCTGTGGTGAATCTATTCAAATTTAACACAAAGATTATAAAATTTCTGAAAAATACAAGGTAGACTAAATACAATATAATATTTCCATAACAAATTAAAACACTTGCTAATTTCTTACTGATAAGTTAACTTTAATCCAATAAAATTCCAACACTATGAAATCATTATTCATAAAACATTAACAAGCAATAACATCAATTCTTTATCACTTCCCTGCATGATTTCCTATTGTGTCTTTTCTTCTCACCACACCTACTACACTTGACACCCCGCATATTCTCTCCCCTAGATGGGATCCTCTTCTTCTTAGGTCTACCAGGTAACTTCCTAGTAACAGGAGGAAAAATATATCCATCAGATGTGACTTTGTCTATCCTACCAAATGTCACAATTGGGTGAATAGGCTCAGAAACCGCAAGTTCATAATAACTAGTTAAGAAATATGGCTCGATATAATCCATAATTACCTTCCCAGTCAAATGGCTACTTCTGTTAAGAACAGATGCAGTATGAGAACATGGGAACCCATGCTCTTGCCACTTGCCACACTTGCAAATCCTTTGACCAATATTGACAAACATCGACGGTTCACAATGCACCTCAAACAAAAACTCACTGGAAGAGCTAATACGCCAAGTCCTGCCTTTGTCTAACGCTTCCTGCAATCGGTTATGCATCAAAGGCACAAGAGCACTTCCCCAACTTCTGCTCTGTTTTGTCATGTTCGCCCTACTCTTCATTATTTGCACCCGTATATTATCAATCATACTAGTAATAGGCATTTGGCGTGCTTCGTCAATCATTTTATTCCACGCCTCCGCAACACTAGAAGACATCTCACCATATCTTTGACCAACAAAAAAAGCATTGCACCAGTTCTGAACGGGGACATCCTTCAAAAAATTTACCACCTTATCTCCCCCCTCGTTCACCAAACAATTCCACTTTTCGAGATACGACTCGTAATCAGGTGCATATGCACATTCAGTCATCATGAACACAAGGCGACTACGAAGCTTCGAATCAACCTTTTTAAGTTTGTCCATCATGTTGTACTTCATGTGAAACAAGCAATAACCATGGTAATCATTAGGGAAAATTTTCTTTATACCTTCAACGATGCCAATGTGCCTATCCGAAATGAAAGTAATTCTTCGACTAGTGTCCACTATAGATTTCAACTCATTCAAAAACCATTCCCAATTGTCTTTATCCTCAGCACTAACTACAGCAAACGCAAGGTTATACACTTCTGCCAAAAAAAAAAAGGAAAAATAAAATAACAGTCAAAATTAATTTTTCAACAAGTATGCATAAAATTCTCACAATAAAAACTGAAATTTCCACTGTTATCAACAAAATTCTATCATTCTGCTTCTATATTTACTATTCAAATCCCCCAACAGATACGCACAGATGTGGTATATATCAACCAACTATGATTATATCAATTTTTCAAAAACATTAAGACAATTTCCCATACAAATATGTAAATTTGTTACATTATTTCAACAATTTTATACTATTCCCAATAAAATTCTATATCACATTCTTTCTAAAATTACAACATATTTTATACCTTTGTTGGTTGTTTTACATGTTGCGCCCAGCAATACACCTCTATGTCGGCCTTTCAAAAATGTCCCATCTAAAAATATTAGTGGTCTAATGTATCTAAACCCATTGACGCAAGCTGCAAATGACACAAAACATCGCCTAAACCTGTTAGTCAACGGACTCACGTCAAGAACAAGATGGCTTCCAGGATTCACCCTCCGAGCCTCCTCAAAATACCATCTTAATTGATCAAACGACTCAGAGTGGTCTCCATATATATTGCTCTTAGCATTTTCAACGTCGAACCATGCCTGAAAATATTTAACATCAAGACCATATCTGTCCTTCATCTCCCCGATTATCTTAACCGGAGGAAACAAGGGTTCATTCCGAATTTTGTCTTCCATCAAATCACCCACCAACTTCGAAGTAACACGAGGATGGTAAGATTTGCGAACAACTGACCCACAAGTATGCTACTTGTTGAACTTCCGTATATAAAAGAATCCATTGCTCGCCGCCCTAGCCGCATAAATACGCCATTGACAACCCTTGTCATCACGGAATTTACAAACAGCAACCACACGCTGTTTATCATTCTTCAAATACTTGAATTCAAAACCAACTTCTATGGAAAACTTACAAAGAGCTTTACGAAACT
This sequence comes from Hydrangea macrophylla, assembly GCA_033977485.1. Taxonomy (NCBI): domain Eukaryota; kingdom Viridiplantae; phylum Streptophyta; class Magnoliopsida; order Cornales; family Hydrangeaceae; genus Hydrangea; species Hydrangea macrophylla. Next base: position 74,672,155 of record CM066984.1, on the reverse strand, counting down.
CAACCGGACCTCCTTCAAACTTCTGTCCCTCGTCTTGAATACCCAAACTCCACTGAGATCCCATCAACAACTCCTCCCGATGAGCAAAAAAATTAGGTTCATCATCATGATCATCCGCAACAACCACCGACCAAGTACCATTACAGTCATTTCGATCTGCACCCATACATTTACCAAAATCCGAACCATTCATATCATCTTCAGCCACCCTTACCTTTACCTCAATGTCAACACGATTTACATTCATATGCGTACTAACCATAATCATGGTGGACATGTCCACTTCTCCCTCCAGCATACACTTGCTATACCCAGGAACTCCATACCTTAGAGACAATTTATCTACATCCATGAATGTCCATTTCTCATGGAGAAATCTGACAAGATCCAAAAATGTTGCGTTATTTGGAATTGTGTAAACAACAATCTCCCCAAGATACTCGCAAAATGCAAACATCTTGTTCTCCATTGAAGATATTTATCCCTACAATCACAAACAAATGGTAACAACTGAGTACAATTAATTTTCACAGTACAATATATAATGTGGATGATTGCATTCCATGATTATAAAGGAAAACAGAATGAAAAACCGTGCATACGATATGTGAAATTAACTACATTCATGTGAAATTCTCAAACTGTTTACAGAAATTCTCACATTTTTCTTATCAACCTTTAAACTTCCACGCAATATTAATTGTTTTGTGATACGAAACAAATAACAATGTTTTACATTCAGATAGAAATAAGATCTTTTTTGAAAGACAAATCATCATAATTCATGGGATACAACACATTATCCATGATCTCCTATAAATCATCTCCATTGAATAACTACCTTATTTAGACTTTTTTGAATTTTAAATGTTTGCATATATGTGTATACATATAATCAGTTATGTATACATATCTATATATATCACAAGGGTATAATAGTCCAGAATTGAACTAACTATTAAGGAATAGGGACTAATTATTAATTTCTAATGCAAATTAATGATTAATTTGCATAAACCAAATCAGCTGAGGATCAATTTCTATTAATGGCTATAAATAGGGACCAAACCTTATATTTCTAATTTTAATTTTGGAAGCATAGTAGCATTACTATTAAAAAAAAAAAAGGAAAAAGAAAAAGAAAAAAAGGAGACATTAATGGGTTGACCCATTTTGTCCATCTAAACTGGATCAAACTTGATCCACCGAACCAGAGTGAGACCCATGGCCTCAACCTCAACCTGGTGTTTTTTTTTCACTTCACTGCCCTGACTGAATCCAACCCTCCCCCACCTCTCACCCAACTAACGCCGCCATCTTTTTGATGATACGTTAGCCGCTGAACTCACACAATTTCCGTCTCTCTCTCTCTCTCTCTCTCTCTCTCTCTCTCTCTCTCTCTCTCATCTGCCCAAACCCAGCTCGATGAACCTGAAACCCTAATACAAGCACACACATTCATTCATGGAGTCCTCACCATCGCCGTCCGTCGACCCAAGATGATGATACGATCAACCGCCATTATCAAACCAGGTCAGTTCAATCTCTCTCCTCTCAACAACGCCTTCATTATCAAATCTCTCTCATCAATCGCCTCAGTCCGCCAACCTCCCTCCTCCGACCCAGAACCAATCGATCTCTGCTCCCATCTTCTCTCTCTCCTCTCAAAACCCAATTGGGAAAAACACCCATCTCTCAAGAAACTAGTCCCCTCCATAAAGCCATCTCTTCTCATCTCTCTCTTCACCAACAACCCCAATCTCAACCCCCAAACTGCCCTCAACTTCTTTAACTTTCTCTCTCTAAGACCCACCTTCAAACCCAACGTCCAGTCTTATTCATCGTTATTGAACATTTTGATACCCAATAGATTCTTTGGTGTCGCCGAGAAGATCCGTATTTCGATGGTCAAATCGTGTGATTCGAACGAAGAGGCAGAGTTTGTTTTGAGTGTGTTGAGGAAGATGAATAATTGTGATGATGAATACAAATTTAAGCTTACTCTTAGATGCTATAATACACTGTTAATGTCGTTGTCGAGGTTTCTTATGATTGATGAAATGAAGAGAGTGTATTTTGAGATTTTGGATGATAAGATTTCCCCGAATATTTACACTTTTAATACTATGATTAATGGTTACTGTAAATTGGGTAATGTGGGTGAGGCTGAATTGTATTTAAGTAAGATTCTGCAAGCAGGGTTGAGTCCAGACACACATACATACACTTCAATGATATTAGGGTATTGTAGGAACAAGGATGTAGATAGTGCTTTTAGGGTGTTTACGATAATGCCTCAAAAGGGTTGTCGAAGAAATGAGGTTACTTATACTAACCTTATTCATGGGCTCTGTGAAGCTGGGCAATTAGATAAAGCTCTCAAGTTGTTCTCTCGAATGGGGGAGGATGATTGTTGCCCGACTGTTCGGACTTACACGGTTCTGATATCTGCATTGTGTGGATTGGGTAAGAAAGAAGAGGGATTGAATTTATTTAAAGAGATGTGTGAGAAAGGTTGTGAGCCAAATGTTCATACTTACACTGTGCTCATTGATAGTTTGTGTAAAGATCACAAGCTTGATAAAGGAAGAAAAATGTTAAATGTGATTTTGGAAAAAGGGTTGGTTCCAAGTGTTGTAACATACAATGCCTTGATTAATGGGTACTGTAAGGAGGGTATGGTTGATGCTGCATTTGAGGTATTCAATATGATGGAAGCAAATAATTGTAATCCCAATGTTCGCACGTATAATGAGTTGATTTGTGGGTTTTGTAAGGCTAAAGTAGTTCACAGGGCAATGGCACTACTAAGTGAGATGCTTGAGAGAAAACTGTCACCTAGCGTGATTACTTATAACTTGTTAATCCATGGACAGTGTAAGGAGGGTCATTTAGATAGTGCCTTTAGATTGCTCAGTTTGATGAGTGAGAACAATTTGGTTCCCGATGAGCGGACTTATGGTGCTCTTATAGATGCCTTATGTAAAAAAGGGAGGGTAGAAGAAGCTCATGACCTATTTGATTTGCTAGGGAAGAAAGGCATAACTTCAAATGAAGTGATTTACAGTGCTTTAATTGACGGGTACTGCAAAGCTGAAAAAGTTGATTTTGCCATCACTTTGTGGGAGCGAATGCTTAAAGAAAACTGTGTAACTAACTCGTGTAGTTACGACGTATTGATAAATGGTTTGTGCAAAGTGAGTAGAACAGATGAAGCATTGGTTTTACTGGAACGGATGGTCAAAATGGGTGTGGAGCCCACAACTAGTACTTATTCGATTCTCATTGACCAAATGTTGAAAGAATTCGCATTTGACCGAGCTCAGGAAGTTTTTAATCAAATGGTTTCCTCGGGATATAGGCCTGATGTTTGCACTTACACATCATTTCTTCTTGCATATTGCAACCAAGGGAAGTTGAAAGAAGCAGAGGATGTGATGGCTAAAATGAAAGAGGAAGGTGTACTGCCAGATTTGAAGGCTTACACTGTATTGATTGATGGATACGGGCGAACAGGATTGATAGATCATGCATTTGATATTCTCAAGTGTATGGTTGATGCTGGATGTGAACCTTCCCAGTATACCTATTCTGTATTAATTAAGCATCTTTCAAGACAAAAGCAGGTGAACGATATTAGTAATACAACAGGACTCGATATGAGTTCAAATGTTACTTCAATAAATATCACTGATGTCTGGAAAATAATGGAATTTGATACAGCAGTGGAACTCTTTGATAGAATGAATGAACATGGTTGCTTGCCTAATGTTAAAACTTACGATTCACTCACTACCGGACTTTGCACAGAGGGGCGATTTGAAGAAGCCTCGAAGTTGGTTGATCATATGAAAGTAGGAGGAATATCTCCCAGTGAAGGTATATACAACTCTCTTGTTAATTGTTGCTGCAAGTTGGGAATGTATGAGGAAGCTACAAGGCTCGTGGATTCTATGCTTGAACTTGGTCTTTTACCGCATCTAGAGTCCTATAAGCTACTTGTTTGTGGCTTATATGACAAAGGAAATATCGAAAAGGCTAAAAGGGTATTTTGTAATTTGCTTCACCGAGGGTACAATCACGATGAAGTAGCTTGGAAGATTCTCGTAGATGGGTTACTTAAGAGGGGCCTTTTTGATAGATGTTCTGAACTGGTAGACATAATGGAGAAAAAGGGTTGTCAACTCAATCCTCAGACATATTCCATGCTTATCGACGGACTTGGTAGTACACATGGGACATGAGACACGAATTTTTGGTAATTTTTCAGTGGGATTGTTTTAACGTCTTGGGCAAGAAATGTATACCACCACTGGTGGATGATAAGAGCATGTAAGTGCAGACCAGTTTGTGTTGACACCAAACTTGATGAATTTCTTATCCAATTATCAACAAGGAGCAGTTGTTTTAAGGAAAGTACACTCCAAAATCATCACTTGGGTGTTCCAACTGCCAATTTGGAGCAGCAGCCCTATACAAAATAAACCCATTCTGGTGGCAAATTAGAGGCAAGTTACTATTACCTTGTGAAATTTTTTCTTTCTTCTTTTTCTTATTATTTCGTCCATATTTGTGTTCCTCTTTTATTTCTTTTGACAAGTTATTTGACCATTATGCACAGTAATTCAGAGGCAAATGCTCTTAACCCTCTCATATTAAAATTTTGAATTTTTGGATCTTATCACCTGTTTATCTGTGTATGTAATCTTTTATATTTTTTTGTATAGCCTATGACTTCAGGCTTTACCATATTTTGCTTACTCCATATCAAAAAATTAAACAGGACAACAACCTACTTTTTCATATTCTTTTTACCTATCCAGAAAAGGAAAAAAAAAAAAACATCATTTTCACATTCTTTTCATTCTGCTTTCTTTTGCATTTTTCTTCCAGTCCTTGAGTTTTTTAAAATTTTAAAATCATTCATTAATCTAGTAGAAAGAAAACAGAAAGAGGACTATTGCATAGTGCAGTGCTAACAGCGTGAGAATTTGGGTTTTTGGTCACTGGGTATGTATGTGTGTACGTATATGGGTATCTGTGTGTGTAGCCCCCCTTGTGCAAATTAATCAAAGTTTAGCTGAATATGCAGTCAGCTTCCAGCTCTCTCTTTGAACACCATTTGGTCACATTTTATATGGCTGGGATACACAAAAGAATCAACAACTTATTTTCATTTCAGCCCATTTCTGTGTTTGCGGCATGTCTAAGATACTGGGTAAGTGTATCTGAGCAGAATGAATAACCTGCACAATGCTGGTGACTAAGGGCCTGTTTGGAATGCCTGAAACAGCAGTCCAATACTCATTTTCTATGTGGTTCTTACGAAAACCAGCAGCATGTTGGTTTGACAAAGAACCTGCTTTAAGAGTGACTTAAGATCATGCACGGACTCCCATGAAATAAAAAGGTCTCTACTGAACACTTGAATATGTGAACCATTTCACTTATAGATCACATTCCTGTTCTCCCATGGTTAATTATGTAGCACGGACACTTCAATTTGGGCTATGTGCCTCGTGTCCGACATTGACACTCGCCCAGTACGCTCCTACACGTGTCGAACACACAAAAAAGAGTGTCTTAATTTTGTTGACATCGGACTACATCCCGGACATGTGTTGTACACGAGACAGGAATAGACACGGCAAGGCAGCTCCTTTGGAAATGTTTTTAAGACTTGAACGCCAAAAACATTATATAATAAAATGGGAGATCAACAACTGGGTTATTTGAAATCTAGGAAATGGGAAGGGACACGACACAAGATATTGTATGATTAATTCTAGAGAAGTTAAATTCTATCCGCGTATCCTAATCGTGTCTACATTTTGAGTTTGATGTGTCGCTCCTTTTATTGTTGGTATCCGTGCCTATTCCTAGACATATGTACGTGTAGAATTCAATTCTTGATGTGCAATAGGCATTATTAAGTTGAATTACATGTGGTGTTATGCTTTTTTATTTATTAAATGTTGTGATTTAATGCCTTTTGTTTTGAATTGAACTGTTTCTCCATTAATTTTTTAATTCTCTCTTTTTCCCTTCCTCATAAGTCATATCTCTTCTTTTCTGGAATTTTCCTTCATAGACATTGATTTTCTTTTATGTCCACAAATTGAGGCTTGCAAAATTGGGGAACATATTTTTCTTCCTTGCTATATTGATATCTTAATGATATTGGTGAGATTTATTTATTTTTATGGTAAATTGGATTGAAATAATGGTGCTTTTTTTTTTTGGTCTTCATAAAACGTATTGAGTATATACATATTCAACGTGTCCTCAACGTACCCGTGTCCTAATTTTTTGAGAAATTGCATGTCTGAGTATCAGTGTCGTGTCGTATTCGTGTCCGAGTCCGTGATTCTTACAGTGTTAATGTCTGCTTTTGAAACCAGCATATATGTTGGGGATAATTTCTTATAGCTGGCATTGCATGTTTTCATTTATTTCCTTATTTTGTCCCTGGCTGATTGCCTCGACTTTTTATATTTCACAATTAACCAGTTGTTTGATGTGAAAATCTTATCTCGAGTTACTATGATTGTTCTGAACTGAAAACTGTATTTATACTTGTGCGGCTGTGCCTTTCTTTTTCTTCTGTTCCGGTTCCATTTGATGTTTAAAGATTTAGGCATTAGAGTAATCCATACAGACATATCTGGAAACACTCTGGTTGGACATAAATCATAAAAATAGATTTTTGTACGAAGGATCAAATTTTCGAATTAATATGGGAAAAGAAAGAAGAATAGTTTTTTTGTAATAGGATGCAACCCAAGTTTCTGATGGTGCTGAGAAGTGAGAACCTTAATCATAGAAGTTGGTATGATACAGAGCCGGTTTGGGATTGCTTTAAATATAATCACCTTTGGGAATAAGATATTTTTTAAAATCTACAAATTGGAGCTTTTCAAAAAGCTATTAAAAAGCTAATCCAAACCGTCACAATATCCCGAACCTACGCATAGTCTACTTGAACAACTAATTTGTTTTGTTCAAACTGATTTGCACATTTTGAGTCACCAATTTCTTCAATAGCTTAAGCAACATCACATAACAGAATTAGTTCAATCGCGTGGCTCGGTTCCTTGTAAACTTTCCATCGTGTGATGTAAAACTAATATTTTTGAGTCACCAATTTCTTCAATAGCTTAAGCAACATCACATAACAGAATTAGTTCAATCGTGTGGCTCGGTTCCTTGTAAACTTTCCATCGTGTGATGTAAAACTAATATTTTTTGTTCAAACGAAAAAACTTTTTTGTCCTGATATTAATTATTGACCTATTTAGATACTAATGAAGAAAACAATGTTGGTCTAAATCAGTGGTTACTATTAGAGATACTTATAAAGAAGACATTGTTGCTCTAAAACATATTAGAATAATTGAGCTTACAGGTACTTCCTATGAATATGCTTTGAGAGGTGAATTAGACAAATACAGGGTACAGGCAAATATAGCATCGAAAATCCCGATGTCATTAACTGTGATGTTAGGGGGAACTGCTAAATTGAGTTGGCACTTCCACTAATTAGGCATATTTTGTCACTGTTGTGGAAACTTTTTAGTTTCACCTCATTTGTTTAAACTTTAAATATTCACTTTTCATCCACTTAGTGAACACTTCCCTTTTACCGGTCTTCTGTGTGGTGATACTTATTACAGGAAGATATGTTGTTCATTGGCCACTACTCTGTTGTATAAAAGCATATCTAGCTTTCCAAGTTCTGACCATCTTGTAGAACTATCGTATCTTAATTACCTAGAAAGCCTCTTAATTTAAAGATGCCGTTATAGAATTTAGGTTTGTCCTTGCCATCTCATTTCATTCCTCTAATGTATGTTAGATACATATACATATTTTATGACTTTTTGGTAGATAATCATTTCACTTCTGATAATTTTATTGGTATATTATTGTTATTTCTTAAAGAGTAGATGAGGTTCTAGGATCTTGTATAGCTTGGTTTTCTCTTTTGCTTTCCGTGTGTACATCACATGTAGGTGGCTTGCATCCCATTGGTGCCTTTGGGGAATTGCTATTTACTAAACTAATTTCTTGAGTATGTGATTTTTATTTCAAAAACTTTATGATTGCAATGAGAAAGTGATGCACATCAGGTATGGTTTCGAATTTGTAAATTAAGTGGCACTTTTTTTTTATTTGGATGTCATTTCCTTGGAAGTCTTTATACCATGCAAACTTTGGAGCCTGTTTGGGGATGCTTAAAATAGGATGCAGGTTCAGACCCAGTCCCACCTTTTTATTTATTTTATTTATATATATATATATAAATCAGCATTTTATTGGTTTGATGAAGAACCAGTTCTTGAGGTATTTTCACGTCATGCACAATCTCCTATGTGACCTGTAAGCTGCTAAACAGATACCGGCTGTTTAGAGCCGGTTCTTGTATTACTTAGTAAATGACAGCAAGCCATCAAATTATTTTTCCAAATTTTCATGAGAGTTATCTGATGTTTTTGGTGCAAATTACTTCTCGCTACCCGAATTACTGAATGTACAGTTAGATGTCCGTCGTAGCCTTCTTCGATTGGATGTAGGATGCCTGTTCAAATTCAAGTTAAGCTAGCTAGTTATGACTCATATAGCCTCTGAATTAAAACAATCCATTTGTTGTCTTGCAAAGACAAATTATCTATTATGTTTTAATGAGGAAGCATATGTTATTAGGATTAAAAATACGATAAATGGGGGCAATTCTGTGGATGTTAAAGTACTGCTGTTGGAAAACAGGACAGAGAGAGGGTTGGTCATAGGAGTGGTATAGTTAGTTTTGTAATTTGTTTTATATTGACTGTGCATTCACTTATTAGTGTGTGTTTATATATACACGCGCACATCTATAGACAATGCGGGCCTCGTTATTCCTAGTGAACTCGTACCAATATTGCAATGCCCCAAGTAGTCCACTAGTCCATTAGTAGTAGCCCCCTTGGTTATCCATATATCAGACTAACTTTTTATATTTATCCGATGTGGGACGAGATCTTACAATCTCCACCACTCATAGACACGGCGTCTTCATCGCGTTGGCCCAGTTCTCCCCCTGACTGATCGATGTGGAAGCAGATCATTGGTGACCACAGAGTAGCCCATTAGCGTGCACAAGTTATACTACCTCGGGGCCTCTACCCCTCTCCGGAGCCTCTACTCTTCTGCCACACTGCCCACGACGCCCTTACGGGACCAGGGTTGGCTCTGATACCATTTGTAATGCCCCAAGTGGTCCATTAGCCTAACAACTTGACGGGCCGACCACATTAGCCCTTAAACTGCTTAAGTCCAAGTTGTTTGTAGTAGCCCCCTTGGTTCTACATAAATCGGATTAACTTTTTTATATTTATCCGATATGGGACGGGATCTCACAAACATAATCATTATAATTGATATGACCTATTTCCTTGTGTTCCCTAGTTTTCTTGACTACTAAGGGTTGTGATTTTGTAGGATGATGGCATGACCGACGACTTGGGGAGTGTTTTGGGTTCTCCTTTCATTAACATTTGCTCGGATGAGAAGCTCACCTATACCACCCCAAGAGACAAGTGAGGTGAAGAAGTTTATCTTTAAAAGGTGTGTATATTCCTTTCTCTCTCTCTCTCTCTCTCTCTCTCTCTTTCCTTTTGACATTTGTATGTAATAATTCTGCAATTTTTGTCAATATTCTACCACACTTACTGATTTGAAGTAGTCTACAACATTTAATTCAACTTTATACGAATTTTATTTAGTTTGATTTTTATTTTATTTTTTGCTGCTATGGAGTACGGAATATCAAAAAAAAAATAAATAAATAAATTCTCCGTTCCATTTTATTATAAAGTATTTCATGACTAGCACAGGGTCACATTTATTCTGCTAAAACAGGTCATAAAAATTGTTAACAGAATGTTAACAGTTTGCTGTATCGGATTTGTTAATCGTGCAAACTTAGAGCCTATTTGGGAATGGTTAAAGTAAGTCAGACGTAATCTCAATTCTTGTATTATCTTAACAGCTTCTTACGAAGTTATGACCTTTCCTTATAGCTATGCTCTCCCAGTTCAGGCACTAAGAGGGTTAATATGAACCTAGTCGTACGTTTTTTTTTTAATTTTTTTTGGGTTTATCAGATTATGTACATTTAATGAACCATATTGAATTCTAGTTAACATGTTACCTTTCGACACAGGCATATCTCACTTATCTGTCATTTAAATCTCATTTGACCCCTCATATTTTTTTTTATAAACCTTTGCAGTCCTATCATTGGCATCGGTCTTTTTCCCTAGCTACAAATTCACTAACCCCAATACTTGACCACATTGAATTCATGCAAGGAACTATGACTGAATTTTTTATTTCTTAGTTTTTGGTCGAAAACTTTGACTGAATTTATGTAATACATTGTGCATCTCGAAAGTTTCCTCAATCATGATTTGTTTCTGCAATTGTTCCTTCAATCTTCTTTCTTCCCTTTTTCTGAAGGAAGATTCCATCCTTACTGTATTAAACAAAGAGAAATGCAAAGAGGACATATGTGTTTGGACGATTGGTTATTGTAACACTAAAGAGTGTGGTTAATCGTTTCAATAGAGAGTTAGGCCCTGTTTGGGACCACCGCGGTGGAGACTGGAGAGCCAATCGCTTGATTGGACAGCCAATTTCAGTCCCCAAACCATTTGGGAACCCAAGCTCCGCAGCGCGGCGGAGGAAGTAAGGTGAAAATTGCAGAGAAACCGGGGTTCCCAAAAATGGGAACTTAATTGCATTTACAAGTAAACGTTTTGGTTGAGTGACCACTGAATTTTGCACCCATGCCAATGAAAACTCTCTCCATTTTCACTTGGACAAGGGAAATGATTCTCTCGAAAGGAGAAAAGGATATTGAATGAAAATTAATTGTGACTTTCTACTTTCATTTTCTCTGTGTTTGTTCTTTCTTTCTTTCTTTCTTACTTTTTTTTCAGCTGTTAAATAGTATTTTTTAGCTTTCACCGGGGAATGATTTAGAAGGGAGCTTATTGCAGAAAATATTTCAATGTTAATTCTGCAACACATGTAGAAATGACATAAATATTTTTTTTTAATGGAAAATAAGGTAACCAAAACTTTTCTTTCTTTCTTTTTTTTTTTAATAAATATCTAAGGAAATTTTTTATAAAAAAAGGAAAAAATTTGAAGGCAAAGTGGAAATTGTCATTTATCATGATGTGATCAAGTCCTTTGTGGAGGCAGTTGCAGACCTTGAGATGGGTACTGTATTATCTCCCAACGTTTTGGAGACCACCTAAAACTCGTGCGTAAAGGGTTTCAGAGATTGTTCAAGTACCAAAGGGTAAGAAATTTGGTGGATAATTTACTTATAGTCGTTGTAAATAATTTTATTATTATTTTTTTTTTTGGACAGTGAGGCAGCAGGAATGAGATCCGGCCATTTGGACAACGGACACGTAGAGCAGCAGTGGAACAGCCTGCAAAGTTGCAATCATTGCATTGTGTATCACTGTATATTTGGTTGCAATGTGGATCAAAAGAACCAAGATCATCTCCTATTGATTCTCATCTTCCTTGGAATTTGTAAATATTCGAAGTTATACATCTCTGAAGAAGTCACTCACATCTCATGCCTTCTGCCTTTGAGAGATACAAATCATTCTTTTGGCTTTTGCATTGTCCGATTAATTGATTTCAAAAATCTATAGTAGTTGAGAAAAATCAGATTTTCTCTTTTGGCTCAGAATTGTGGAGACTAAATTCAGTATTGTGTATGTAACATTGGTAAAATCAGTTGGAATTTATTATTTGGTTTTGTTGACAAGTTTATGCTCCTTTCACATGGGTCCTTTGTTTAGTTGGAAATTTTGCACTGAACTCGTGTATTTTGTCTCTAGAAACATAGATCTTGAATCTTTGGTTCTACAGTTGTGAAAGTGCTTTTTAGTTCTCCTTTTTTAGGTAGTCCAATCCACTCCATGTGTATTGATACCTGGTAGAGGATAGAATAGTCATGTAGTATTTAGGGCTTAGGTCATTGCTTAGGTCAATGATTATGTAAGCCTTATGGGCGTTTTAGTATTTTTTCCTATAAATCCACTTTGGTCAGTCACTCTGCCGACTTTTTTTTTTTGTTACTTATGCTTTTCTCAGTGGTGTAGCCCTCCATAAATCCACTTTGGTCAGTCGATTCTTTTTTACTGCTTTCTCTAACTTTACTAACTTGTTTACGTTACAAAAACTTTTCATACTCATCCATTACTTCACAATTACTTTTTCAAATCACTAGGCATAGACCCATACTTCCGGTAAATGTTTTTCAAAGCATTGGGTACCGACCCATACTTTCGGTACACTTATCATATCACTGGACACTGACCCCTTACTTCCGGCACCAAAAAAAAAAAAAACCTTTCTCACTAACCCCGAACGGGCCTATTCCGTCAAGTTAATCGATAGCTTGATGACAGGATGTTCGGGCACAGTACTCATTACTTGCATGGTCGATCAATTCCACTTTTCAAAACTCACTACTTTTTCAAAAGGTTAATGTTCCTAGCTATACTGACTTTTACTCGAATCACATTTTCGAACTTACTATTTTTTCAAAGTTAAAGTCTAGGACTACATCGTACAGGTTAAAATTTTTAACTACACCGACTTTACTTAAAAAATTATTTCACACTTTCACGGTCTAGATCGACCAAAACACTTACACAAATACTAGCACAAAACTACGAACGGCCTGATTCTCGTGTCGAGATACGTATGTAACCCTTAGGTGCGACCATAACTATTCTCTTTCAAACTATCTCGTATCGAGATACGTATGTGACCCCTATTAAGGATACAACCATTCTCTTTCAAACTATCTCATGTCGAGATATGTATGCAAACTATTCTATTTCGCATATCTCATGTCGAGATACGTATGCTACCCCTATTAGGGAGTGACCATAACTAATAACTTCCCTCGACATAATCGAGTCCCTGAACCCATCTCAAGAACTCTAGTTTTTGCATGATTATCAAGAGTCACACTTTTAAAGGGCCACTTTTTTCAAAACTATTTTCAAAAGGCCGAAGATGATTACTTTTATCATCCTTGTAGGGATCCTAACTCTCAATAATGTTAGGTTGCGACTCTGAACGTTTTACTTGGATCTACTCCCACTTTCACGTATTTTCACACACTTTTCACGTTTTTCGGTGTAGAACAGTCGCGATCCTTGAATGGACTGCCTTCCACTTTCAGGGAGGGTGCGACAACTGTTATGTGATAGTTTGAGCACTGAAGCTATTTATAGTCCATTCCAAGATGATCAGTGCTGACTGCTACTTTTTAGGAGTATGACTTATAAACTCTTAGTGAAGTTCAAAATTATCTCAACTGTCTACAATAGCAGGGACACATTGATGGAATTTCACCTATGTGAACATAAAAGTAGTGTCGCTTATAGCAAGAATTTGAGCTTTTTCTTGTAAATGTTCATAAAACCAGGATTTAGCACATGGTCATAATAGTGCTAAAATATAGGAAAGTCTCAGAAGAAGTTGGATAAATTCATGTGTGATATTTCTGATTTTAACGTACAAAATATGTGGTTTAATCGATTAGATACCATAGTCTGTGTTAGAACTTTGAAATATTTACATTAATTGAAGGTTTAAATCGAAAGATACCTTCTCGTATGCATGTCTTTATACTTTAACTGACCAGTGACTTTAATATTACAACCTAGTAGAGGATTGCTATATATTTTAGTATAGTTTGTAGTATTAAAAATGTACATCAAAGTTTATTCTTATTTTATTTGGAGAAATGTGAAAGACACCATTTAAGGGATATCTTTTAAGTTAAAGGTCACTATCCTTTAAGAGGTGTCTAAGATATCTATTGGTAAAAGGTGTCTAATGAAATGACATAATCAATGGGTGCCATCTTTTAGAAGAGGTACCAAGTGGTCTATATAAGACAAGTGTCAATCATTTTAGTGTGTGAAAATTACCAAGCATACATTCTCTATTATTCTTTTAATGTGTCAGTTAAAACCAATTTCCTAGAGGCTTTCTTGAAAATCTGCAGAATTGCTATTTGATATATTTTCAGGGACGGGTGGTGGTCAGTTGTTGTCTGTACAGAGAGAGAGAGAGAGAGAGAGAGAGAGAGAGAGAGAGAGAGAGAGATGGGATGAGGGAGGAGTATATATTTACTTTTTTTTATTTGACCTTGGATTAATTTGTAATATCACAAATGAAAGGTGTCACACCCGTCCCAGAAAATCATTGTTTTAAAAATGTATATTTGAATTTTTGTGAATTATCAACGTTATTTGATAATTGAGAATCAGGTTGACTAGAGGTCAATAGTGAGGTGTCAATCGAAGACACGGTAATAAGATATCATATAGCATCAACACGATTTAAATGACATTTATGTGATTAAATGTTATTTGAGATATCTGATATTTTCATGAATAGTAAATTTACCTGTGTAGAGTAAATTTCTGGTAATTTGATCCTATTTTAGATTATTGTGAACACTGTGGTGAATAGGGGTGAAAGAAAACCGAAATAAACCGAACCACCGAACCGAACCGAACCGATCGGTTCGGTCGGTTTTCATAGGTGTGGTGCAGTGTACCGAACCGAAAATTAAGCCTAAAACCGAAAAAATCGAACCGTTCGGTCGGTGGAAAAACCCTCCCAAAACCGACCGAACCGAACCGATTTCACCCCTAGTGGTGAATGTGAGTGAAACGTTGCATAAAAAGTAAGTTATCTAGAGATTTCACAAAATTAATCAGAACGTGATTTTTGGACCCAAACGGAACTTAGTCGAAAACTTTTATAAATTTTAGTTTTCACTCGTGAAGTTGTAAAATGGACGTGTGCGACGTTTCAGGACATAATTAGAAGTTTCGAGAACTCATGGGGAGTTAAGTGTAATTCCTGAGAGTTGTGCTTATAAATAGTAGTGGATAAGATTTTCATTCTATCCAAACTTCTAAAATATCTAGAGAGAGGAGAGAGAGAAGAGATTTGATCCTAGGACAAACGGCGACCGTTCGTCTGTCAGTTTTCAGCCAGATTTCATATTTGGACCCCTCGAGGTAAGAGCTTCATTTTGATACCTCTTAGGCCTCATTTGGCAAAGTTTTTCCGAAAAGTTAATTTTAAGAAATTGGGAAAAACATGTCTATACTTGAAGGAATCGCTTGAGATCGAAGATCCGTCGTTTATTTGGTCTCCTAGTACTTCTCCTGAAGTTTGAGAGCTATGGCTCGAGGTATGAATTCCGAACCTATGTAATATAGGGAATTTTAGATGTTTTAGATATTTTGTATGAATTGTGATCCGGACAAAGTTATGTGTTAAATTAGGCCCGTTAATTTTAGCGAGTACGTATAGAAAAGTATGGTGATATGCATGATTATGTGAGTATGCTAAATGTTTATGTGGGTCAAAGGGGAGTTTGATATAATTTCATGCCGGTGCACGCCTCTCGATGTTTGAGAGTTTATAGTAGTGATGACTACTTGCTTGGTGTGGGAAGTGGCCAACCAGAGCAGATGGATGCAATGGTTGAGTGATCCTTGGCTAACCATTGGCATCGCGGTTTAAGATTTAAGACTTATCGATATACTGGGTGAATGCGTATCTCTCTCCCCGGAGACTAAATTATATGATATAGATGTTTAAAACATGAATTGCCTCATATGCTTTTGTTTAGAATTGTACACTTAGCATATAGCTGAGCAGTGGAGACTTCCTCCATTGCAGGTAAGGGCAAGAAGAAGCGAGAAGAGTGAGGGCGAGGAATACCGGGGAAATCACACTTGTTTATACTTTTGTTCTCTTCCTAAACTTGTAATATGAACTTTGGATTTGTAACATATTTAGTTTTGGATCTTGGGAGAGATTGTAGTATTGTAATATGTTAAACTCTTGTTTCATGTTTGGAATCGTGAATCATAGTTGTGTTTATGTTGGTTATTGGTTGGGAGAACCTTGGTTTGAGATTGCTGCAGCATGGGCTTTTCTGCTAGGAATCAGTCAACTGATCCTTGGTTCAGTTGACTTGACCATTGTGTCTCAGGAAAAATCCCTTCAATTTCCAGGACTTCAGTCGACTGAAGGACGATTCCAGTCGACTGGTTTCTGCAGGAAAAGAGGACATTCTGCATGCACAGTGTCCAGTCAACTGGACAAGGCACAGTCAACTGAGAAATTGAGGTCCCAATCGACTGAGTCCCCGACACAGTCAACTGGAGATGACTGGGAAAACTTTTCTTACTTTTTGTTTTGAACCTCCAGTCGACCGGACCTCTATCAGTTGACTGGATCTCTGTTCTTCAAAATGTATCCTTTTGGAAGTGTTTCCAATTGGGCAAAACTTTATAACTCCGACTTTAATGGATTGTACTTATGTTTTCCGCTGCTACTTACTTTAATGGAACTGGATAAGTCTTGGTGGCGTGCCACGTGTCCTATTTCAGCGCATAGCGGGATGGGTCGTGACAAAAGGAGGGCAAAATGTTAACTTAATGCATTTGTCAATACTATTAGCAGACAAGATTTGACAAGGGATGTCGGTGTAATTTTTAAAATACAAGGGACGTCCGTGTAATTAGACTATAGGGGAGGTCAGTGTAATTTATCACTAACAAAAAGTACACAATTGAAGAACAAAAGAAAGAAAGGAAATTAGTGATACACAATAGTAATACTCCTTTTACCCAAATTAATGTCCATTAGTCATTAGAGACTCAAAAGGGTTCTGTAGGAAAAAAAAAAAGAGGGTTAATTACATTTTATCTCCTGTGGTTTGGTCTATTTTCAAAAGTGGACGTTTACCCCCCCTTCCCTTGTGATTTTGGACTAAAGTGAAACTGTAAAGATTTCACTCAAAACTGATGAAAATTCTAAGATTTGCCCAAAAAAATTAACACTTAACCCCCTTTGTGACGTTAATTTTGGAACAAAACCCCTATGTGGGGATAATGTTGCTATTTAACCCAACTATCTAGGGCTAATTTTTAGTATTCAGCTGCTTTATGAGGCTAATTTTGGGTTAAACTGCCTATTTAGAGTTAATTTTAACACTTAAACTCTCCTTCGCGGGGCTAATTTTAACATTAATCCTTGTGTGGAGCTATTATGAGAGAAATCTTTACAGTCTCACTTTAGTCCGAAACCACAGGGGGGGAAAATGTCCACTTTTGAAGTACAGGGGAGTAAAGTGAAAATGGGCCTAACCACAGGGAGGTAAAATGTAATTAACCCAAAGAGAGAGAGAGAGAGAGACTCAAAAGGGTTAGGTGTACTGTGTATATGGTTTTATGTGTGGCAAATCAATTCTATGAAATTTTGAGGGTGTTTGGCACAACGATAGCTTAGCGATTGTGATAACTTAGCGATTGCTTATGTGATAATAGATTATGGTCATAATAGATTATGGTTGTTGTGGTGTTTGGGTAAAGTATTATAAAAGTGGTTATGGTGGTATAATTGATTATGTAAGTGTTTAGTTACATAAATGTAAAAGTGATTTTAATATCCAAAAGACAATTGTGTCCTTATATTATAACACTATTATATATTATTGTGTACATAATAAAGTTTAGCTTCATTGATACGCATTAGTAATTGTTATTAAATAATTATTTAGTTACTTAATCAAATAAGAAAATATATTAATTTGTTAAAAGTTATCAAAAAAAAGTTATATTTTAAAATTATTAAATATGTTAGCTAACTAACATGCATTGTTTCACCACATTGATTAGTAATAAATAATTTATTATTCATTTATTTCTTTTAAATAAGTAGATGATAAAAAGTATAATATAAAAAATTGACACATATAATAGTAAGAATAATAATTAAACCCTTAATTAACAATCAACTTTATTAAATAATAACTACAATTCCAAATACATTTTTAATAATTCATCCGATCGAGTTAGCAATACTTGTAGCAAGCTAATTTCGAAATCTATCCATGAATCTATCGTCGTTGTCAATTTGAACATTGTGATATGGTTGGATATCTGGATCATCACTTGGTATCAAATCATGGTCACGATCATATGACTCAAAATGTTGATCAGCTAATGCTTCTCTCCTTATAAAATTGTGTACCGCCATTGAAGAGGATACAATTGCCTTTTGAATTTCAAAGTTGTATGAAGGCATGTTGGCTAGAATCTTCCATCTAGCTTTCCACACCCCAAATGGTCGCTCAATCACATTTCTTAATGACGAATGGGTGTGGTTGAATGTTTCTTGTATGTTTTGAGGTGGTGGAGCATTTTGAAACTCTGGTATATGGTACCTCTCTCCCTTGTATGGTGCAAGATAACCTTCCATATTTGGATAACCTGAATCAACCAAGTAAAATTCACCTGAAAAAATGCATTACGAAAGTAGTTAATTAATTAATACTGAGGAAAGAAAAAAAAAGAGTTGTTATTGCACGGCCTAAAAGCTAAGCTAGAATATAATACTAGCCTTCTTTTGGATGGGGAAATCCTAACTCGTCATCTCGAATATCTTGGTGAAATATCCTCGTGTCATGTGCAGCGCCTTCCCAACCAGGCCATGCAAATGTGAAAGACATGTCAAAGCCACATGATGCCATAATATTCTGAGTTGGATACCCTTTCCTACCAATTAAAGGTATTGATTCTCTCTATAGTAGACAAACTCGTATATGTATACCATCAATGGCACCAATACATTTTTTGAAATGTGGCCAAAATCTTGGATTATTTCTAGCACGTTCCAAAAAAGGAGTGTGTCATTCTGGTGGTTTTATAATATATCCATTGAGAGTCTCAACATGGCGGTCAATACATAACGAAAATGCATACTAATTGTTTCTCCAGAATGTTGAAATCTTTCTTGAATCATTCTGTTGCTGAATCCATGCCCAATTATCATTAGGAATATTGCCACTTGTTCTTCTATGCTAAGTTCCTTCGTAACCTGAAGTTGGTAGTCATTTGTCAAGGTCCTGCAAAGATTATGGAATACGTGTTTCTCCATTCTAAACTGTTCTTGACAACGTCTTGGATGCCCATTTAAATTTCTGTCATAAATATATATATGCCCGGTGTGGTTACTTGTCCTACATGGTTGTTTGCTAATGCAAATGTTATGCAATTGGACAATAGTTGATGTAGCTCCGGCAATTAATGCGTAGTATTCATCCTCTTCAGCCTTATGGTTGTCCTCATTATTGCAATTAAGGCCACTGGAATCCCCCAGAGCCTCCCTCGTATGTGCGTTGCTTTGCCACATAGTCTTTATATTGTTGTATATGTAGCCATTCTAGACGCATTTTATTATTCGGCAGAGCCATAAACATTTCTCGCATCTCCTTTTTTAGAAACAAATCTACTGCTAACCAGTATAATTCATCTCCCCTTGTAAGGTCAGGAATTGTTTCTAATTCATCAACACAAGCTGCAATATCCGATGATTTATCACTACTTACAGTAGGTGAGTAAGAGCTACGTGTCTCAACAACACCAACAAGGTGATCGATTTGGCGCGATAACTTTGAAGCTGAAGTTTCTTTCCTCGCTACTTTTTCCTTATTCCTCCTTCTTTTATTCTGTCGTTCGGGCCCTCCACACTACCACCGGGACCAAAATCCATTTCAATATCATCGAGCCGTTGGCTCTCAATTCCGTCCTCACCGTCACCGTTACCGTTACCGTCATCGTCACCGTCATTACTAAACTCCACTTCTCCAACTGATGACTGTCTCCGATTGAAGAACTTTGGCAGTTAACCAGAGTTTGGTGCCCATGCCTACTCGCCAGTTGCTGCTACGTCCATATATAATTCATCTAGTTCGGAACAGTGTTCTAAACCTTTAAGCCTAAACTTAGCCACCTCTGGATTTTTCTGCACATTAAAAAAGAAATATGATTAAAAATTTCAATAATAAAAAATGCATTTGTTATTTATAACAGACACACAAATGGGTTTCAAATTGCGTGTATACCTGAATTTTACGTTCCCACCACT
Source organism: Hydrangea macrophylla (assembly GCA_033977485.1). Lineage (NCBI taxonomy): Eukaryota > Viridiplantae > Streptophyta > Magnoliopsida > Cornales > Hydrangeaceae > Hydrangea > Hydrangea macrophylla. The sequence continues at coordinate 74,652,106 of CM066984.1, read as the reverse complement.
TATTTGTAGCATTAACAGTTCCTCTTTCAGCATCCCAACCAAGGTCGGTTTCAGATTTGTCGAAAAGAAAATTCCATACCAACCATTCTTTCTTCATTACATTCCAGTGATTTTTCAGTTGCATTCTGTCGTAATTATTTCCAGTGATTTGATTGAACGCACGCACAATATTTTCCCACCCTCTTTTATTAAAGTGGGTACCAGGCCTATTTCCGGCATCCACTTCATTTACACACAAGTTCACCTAACCTTTATGTGACGTTGCATTCCATGAAGCTTTTGATTTCTTTATTCCAGTTTGTGAATGATTGCCTTCACTCGTTTGCCTCATATTTTCCATCTATATTTTATTTTTGGTTATAAGAAATAACACTAAATAGTAGTAACAAATAACATGTATTCTACTGTGTATTTCACACCATTAACTATTCTTTTTAACACATATAGATACTGCCTTAACACAATATTGAAATGCATATAACCAAAATAAATAAGTAAAAAGATTGATTCACAACATTTTTGTACAAATAATAACTTAAAATTACAATCGTTGCATACCTGAAATTTGGTAAATGTGATGAACTAGAGAATGAAAGGATCACTAGAAGTACAATTAACAGAAGTGAATGGATACTGCAATTTAGAAAGATCACCAGAGAAGTCTTTATAAATGAAGTGTACTGTTTGTGGAAACTATTGAAATGTGTGCCAACACACATTCATATATGATTTTATTTCATTTTTTTTAATTTTTTTTTTTTATAGTTTTTGAATAATACAAAATGAAAAGCAAAAAAAATTTTAGCATGACATATCTGAAGGCTCTCATTTCAATGCCTTACAAACGTCGCAAAAACAAAAACCTCTCACATGTTGATGTCTCCAAAATACAGTTTAGTAAATTGGCGGCAAAAAGTTGTCCTAATAGTACACACATTTATGGCTTAAAACAGTCAAACAAAAATGCAAAAGAGAGTGAATGCATACAGTGAAAAGATAATTTCATAAAGTCATGGGCCACAAAATTTGTCATGTAGTGATATGAAGGTTAATAGTTAAACTAACCATGGAATTTTCCTTTCCAGCATTGAGAGTCACTGTCCGAAAAAATAAAAAGTACCAGCGGTGACAAGGTCTTGTCTTTTAGTTAGGACATGGTTGTAATTGTCCAAAAAGTGCAGGGACACATGCTTCATTTCAAGATAATTTGACCAGCGGTTTGACCGCTTTCTCTTTTAAGCTGGGGTTCCCCAGCTTTGCTAAGTTGCGGAAAATACGTGCTCAAATCGCAGATATCCACGTTGGCGATTCCAATCTCATGCCCCCAAATAGACTACGTTATACTTTTGACCTGATAAGCTATTGAATCGCAGTTGTATCATGCCAAACCGCCTCTTTGGCACAAATAATCAATTATTTCACGCTTATTTGCATGAGGATAAATTGTTTGGGTGATACTTCAGTACTTTTTATTCTGTTTAAAAATATCATTAATATACCCCCATACACATCATAAATAAAATCATATATGTGAATCAATCACATTTTAAAACAGTAAAAAAAAGTATTTAAGAAAAATGCCCCACCATCTTTTTCAAAATGGTGATAGATGTATGTGAAATATTAATTCATATAAATGAGGAAAATCATATCGTGATTCACGTGCATAAGGTCAGTCTGCATAGTCAATCATTGACGTGTATCCTCTCTTGCCAATTGTTTGTGGTCCACTATTCAACTTTCAAATCAAAAATGGATTCAAACAACTTTTTCGACCTCTAAGAAAAAAAATAAAAATGAGCAACTTTTTGGACAGTGTGGGCTTTTTGATAATAAATTTTGTTCCGGTCAAAAATATTTGTTTTACGACAAGAAATATTTGTTCAATCAATACAAATTAAATGGATTTTTTAAGGGTAAATTTCAGAAACACCCCCTGTACTATGACCCATTTGTACTAATACCCCCTGTACTATTAAACTGAACATAGTGACCCCCTGAACTATCATAAGGACTTTTATGACTAACACTGCTAACAGAAAATATGAAATTACTTATATACCCTTGATTATATTACATATTCCTAATATACCTTTCTCCCTAGTTTATGAGTATAAATTAGTCGTTTATACTAGTAACTGGTAGGAATTCTTCGTACATACAGACGAGGTAGAAAGCTAGTTTAATCCTTTACTTTGTTATCAATTATCTGATTCAGTAGAGATGAACTAAAACGGTTTCAATCATCTCTCACCTAAGTCTCTTTGAAGTTTGGGTCTGATTCAAGAACAGAGCTGCGAAGAAGTTTGGGTCTGATTCATCTTGGTTCATAAAAGTCAAATATAATCACTTTTATGCATGTGGTAACTCGGTTATACTTGAGTTCATATTCTATTTGGGTATAATCACCCTGTACTCTCCATTTGTTTTCTGTGTCTACAAATCAAAGATCAACATTTTCTGTTGTCATGAAAGATTAACATTTTTGAGGCTAGTCATCAAAATTTTGTCATTAGCTCATGTTTCAAATTAAAAATTTCAAACAAATCAATACCCAATTTCAACAAAAATTCTATCTTTAGCTCATGATTTCAAATGTGTATATATAAACACATTTGAAAACTAGCATATATAAACATGCATACACAGATCGTGAAAAGTGAGAGATGGAGAGAGAGTTAATACCCAATTTCAAACAAATCAAAACTCTTGGACAATTTATGATACCAACATATATACATATATATATATATATGTATATATATGTATGTATATTTTTTTCGAAAAAAATATATGTATATACATACACATACACAGATCAAGACAGAGAGACCACAGAGTGCAATCTGATTGGCCTTCTTTTCCAAAAAAAAAAATCTGATCGGACCTTCTGAATCTTAGAGATCCCTTTCGTCGTCTACATTTCAGAATTCATAGCCTACAAGTTCATGAGCTCCCGAATCCTCAAATTTCCTCTCTTCTATAGTCTCGGATGCAATAGAGAGAGGGATTGCAGATTTTGAGAGGAAGAAGAAGCAAGAAGTAGTCTCGGTTAGGGCATTCTAGAGATAGAGAGATCCAAATGGGTATTGTCTGTAGTGTATTTAATTGTCAATGTTATATGAGGAGTATAAGGGAAAAATGGTCCATAGATTTAAGAATTTGTGTCATGTGCTTGGCACATCTTCAACAGTCGTTAACTTTTGGATGCTACACTGACAGATGGAGGTTGGTTTGGTCAGGTACATATAGTTCAAGGGGTCACTATGTTCAATTTAATAGTACAGGGGCTATTAGTACAAATGGGTGTTTGCACCCAAAAACCGTCAATGGGTTTTGAGTCCGATTCATGTTAGAGGAGAGGCCGGGCTAAGAAGTGAATGACTTATCGGGCTCAAGTACAGACGTAAGACCAATGATTGGATTAAGGCCGGTAGGTGTGACAATTAGAGCCCGATGGGATATGGGATTGTGGTAAGGTTTATCGGGCTTTGGGGAGACATAACCTAGCATGTTGAAAGCCCGATGGTGGAAAGCAGTAGCAGAAAGCCCAATCGGACACCGTGTAATGAAGATGAGAGGTAAAGTCAAAATCTAAGTCCGATTGGCCATGGGTGGTTGAAGAAAGGTAATCGGGCATGAAGGAAAGCATGGGAACAATTTGAGCCCAATTCATCCAGGGAAGTCAGTGACAAGGCCGATTGTCTGAAAGGAGAAGGTGGTACTATCCGCAGCTGGCATGATGACATCATCTCTGAGTTTTTAGTATCAAGAGTCCGTTTAGGAAAGGAACTGTTCGTTGCCAGCTGGATGGAGGCGTCTGATCCCTAAATTGAAGGGATTGATTCAATTAAGTCATGGATAAGGAAGGTCATCAATTAACCAATCAACTAATCAGCTTGGAGCGCAAGCCAAGGAATCATTGTCCAATTAGAAGTTGTATAAGGCCGCTATAAATATAAGGCAGGCTACAGAAGCAAGGGACTCCGCGTCTCTCTCGAAACAGCACACACAGCATTCAGAGTATTCAGCGTATTCGAAGCATTCAAAGTGTTCATAGTCTGTTTTTCAACCTTTAATAGCAATTAGGTCTGTACTTTTGTTATTTCTCTTTTTGTTCTTTTGGATATTCAGCTTTTCTGGTGTTCTTAAGATTTGTTTAGTCTTTCCAAACATTTAATAAAATCTGTTTTTATTAAACCGTTTGTGATTTTGTTTACCTGTTAAACTTGATATTTTTAGCTTGTGCGCTTCAGTACTGCCAAAGGACTTTCAGTGAGGGTACTTTCCTACTCACTATACACAATCACCCTGTTTAGAAGTTAGATTCACCAAGCCTTGAGTATCACTCACTCAAGTAATATAGGAAATTAGTTTGCACACACCGAGCCCGTTAGGCTCTGGCACGCCCGCGCAAATTAAAGCAAACAATGGGTCATAGTACAGGGGTGTTTATAAAATTTACCCTTTTTTTTTTAATCCAAAGCCACTATGGTGTAGCTGCGCCTAAACCATACTAGAGTGTACCGAAGAACTCTTGTCCATTTTGAGAATAAAAATCAAAAGCCAAAAATTGTTACATTACAAAATGGACCTTAAATCAATTTATATCATTTTTCGTTAGCACCTTGGGCCGGGACTGGTTGGAACAGCTTAGATCGATTCTTGGTTTACAAAATGAACTAGTTTGATGGCCAATTTGTGTACGTGGGAGTTTGGGATAAAATACTCCTACTCTGTATTCACACTAAATATTAAATTGGACAATTTTAATCCAATCTGAATCCATTATCCGGCACGCCAAATATGGCCTAAGACTGCTTTGGATCTTACACCTGAGAGAGATTCAACTAGTAGTTTATTTTAATGGAGTACGGACTAAGGCTTAGTTTGACCCTCATGTGGCTTTGTAAAAGGGGCTTATAAAATTTATTACTAAGTTGTTTCTTAATTTTATACAAGTGACACACTACTCTTCAAAAAGATTTCATGAAACCAAAAAGCAACCTTGAGTTTTTAAAAGCTCCATTCTAGAGCTTTTAAAAGCTTCCCCGAAAAAGCTCTAAGTTCAATTTTTGTAAAGCTCATAAACTAGTTACCAAATAAATTAACATGAAATTGTGTTACAAAAAAAGAGAAGCACCAAAACGGGGCCAAACTAAGCCTAAATTAGTAGACACTGGACATGGATAAAATGTGCCATACATATAGCTTGGGATTTAATATCAGGTTAATGCTTTATTTGGTTCATCGATTTACTAAGGAAAAAAGAAAAGAAAATATAAATGAAAATATTTTCTTTCGTTTGGTTGTAATTAGAGAAATGGTGATAAAATAAAAGGTGAAGCATACAAATTTGAAAAATAAATTAGACATTTAAAATTTTGTGAGTCATTTTCCTTCCTTTTAGATTATGTTACAATGTTATTACGTATTGTTTGGACACCATAACATGAATAATACATATAATAGTAATAAAAATAAGGGAATTGCTATGTACACCGTTACTTTTGATATGTACACCGCTTAACTTTATAAAAGCGGAAATTTTTAGAAAAAAAATGAGTAAAATAAAAGAATTTAGATGTACATAACAAATATATGAATGTACATAGCAATTCCCAAAAACAATACTCCTAATAGATCAGCAACATTTTTCTAAATATCAGACCAGTGTGGGGACTAACACAATTATATGCATATTTGTCACATGCCTTAACCACATGAAAAGTACATAATTTATTGTTGATATAGATTGGTTGTGGGAAGCCCTAATTAAAGGGCACAACGAAAATTAGAAAAAAGAAATTATTAAAGGGTAATATTTGGGGTACAAACACTTATAAATACATTCTATTTCTTTCTTATGTGGTACTGTGGGGTCTACTGAAATTATCCGAACCCCACAGTGCCACGCAGAAGAGAGATAGAGTGTATTTTTTTTGGAGTAATGCTATGTGCACATAAAATGTGCACCTAAAGTGTGCACATAAAGATCTGGGCCATGCATTCATTTCGGTGGAGCCCGTACCTGCATACATAGGACCCACCAAAATTTATGGTCCAGATCTTTATGTACACACTTTATGTGCACCAATCATTACTCATATTTTTTAGGGAAAGATATAGTTTTATTTATAAGTGTTTGAACCCATAATATTATTGATCATCAAAACTCCAATTTGCTAGTTGTGCCAATAAAGCACTATAATCATATAATGGGTCTTTTGGTTATAAGTCTAAAATTTTGAGCTTATTTGGCGGAAAGTCCCTATTCAAAACACTTTTATTAAAAAGTAATCCTCGTATTTTTTGGTCTAAAATACACCTCGAATTAAAAAAAAAAAAATCAAAAAACGTGTATCCCTTAAATATCTCCCTAATTCAATTTGAAAAACAAATATGAATAGAGTAATTCTTGAGACACAACTTTCATACAACTTTCACATAATCTCCTTAAAAGATGTGTCTACCTCTCTCTTGTGATGTCACTGGATCCCACAGTGACACAGGAGAGAGATAGACACATCTTTTAAAGGTTGTGTGAAAATTGTATGAAAGTTGTGTCCCAAAAATTACCCATATAGATCCATATATGTCCTAAATTCTATTCTTCCTCTTTATTTTATTTTTTTATTTTTTATTATTAATTCTTATCCTTTCATTCATATTTCAATTTCGTTCTTAAAAAAAAAAAAAAAACACTAGATCCAAGTAAAATCAGTGATGCGGTTAGAGGTGTCAAACGGGCCGGGTTGGCCCGGCCCGGCCCGCTTTTTTCGGGCTAAAAGCCCGGCCCGCCACAAGGCCCGGCCCGCTAGGCCCGGTTCACATACCCCGGGCCGGGGTGGACACACATTCTCCCGTCCATGGCCCGGCCCGGCCCGAAATGAAGAAAATGCCCGGCCCGGTCCGAAGCCCACCACTTTTAAGGTCAAAAGTCGAAGGAAGCCCGCTAGCCCGTCCGGCCCGGCCCGATGTCCGGCCCGCTAGGCCCGGGCCACCGGTCCGGGGCGGACATCCCCCCTCCCTTCCCAAGCCCGGCCCGGCCCGGCCCGATTTTAAGTGAAGCCCGGCCCGGCCCGGCCCGAAGCCCGGTCAAGCCCGCTTTGACCGAGCCCGGCCCGGCCCGTTTGACACCACTAGATGCGGTGAACTTGTGGAAAATAAAATTTTATGAAATTTCACTAGACACGTTTTGAGAATTTCATCAACAAAATTTTTGAGAAAATTTCTGATTACTTTTGGGAATTTTTACCAAGTGTTGGATAAAAAATATGTTTCTCATTAATGTTTTTTCAGAACACTTTTTGAGAAATTTCTTAATCTCTTCTCTCTTGTATTCAAAGTATACGTTTTATCAAGTGGACATAGTGGCCACATGCCACACAATAATTTCTTGTGGCAGCACACTCTTCTAGATAGGATTTTGAAGAGTTGTCCATGTCACATCATTCATCAATTATAGCAGAAAAAAGAGATTAACATCTATAATTAGGACAATGCTATTGTAAGAAACTTCTGACATGAGAATGCGAATTTTAACCGTTGAATAAGCTTTTAGTCTTAAAATTTTCAGAAATCTGGAGGGAATCTTAAGGCTAGATTCTCATCCAACGGTTAAAACCCGCCTTCTCATATGAGAAGCTTGTCACAATAGCATTTCCCCTATAATTATATTTTGACCGAGTTAACCCTTTTCACTGGCCGGTCCTGAGATATTGGAGAGCTCATGTGAGATTAGTAGACCGGGGACCTTTACACAATAAGGGTTTGGGAGCAGCATCTTCGAAGCAAAATTTTTATTCTATTTACATATATTTGCAAGTATATTTATATATTATAGTTTGATTTGTGAGTTATTTATTAGTATTTTTAAAAAATCAAAAGTTTAGTTAATATAGTATATATCAAGAATCAAATACACAAAAATAACATATATACATATATAGGTTTGGAGAGCAACTTGGGAAACCCTTTTATATAGTGAGCCCCAAACCCAAGCATGTGTGCTCAGAGCCAGGCCTGCCTTTTCACTTTCTTTTGCCTTTAGTGTATCTTGCAGTGTGAAATTTCTCACTTTCTTACACATTCTCATGTTTATAAAGTTGCACTTTAACGAAGTCTTGGACATCCTTTTATTTTCTTTTAAATCAATCCATTTCTCATCTTCTCATTCTCTCTCTATATTTTTATTTTTAATTTTACGTTCCTCTTTTTTTTTTTTTTTGGGTGTGTTGGTGGTGGTGATAACGGTGAAACCCTCGATAGTCTTCAGTTGAAGGCCTCAACCCTATAGGATAGATCTCAAATTAATGTATTGATAATTCTGAAAGTCTAAATCTACCAAAAGATTTACATATTTCGTGAAAAATAAAATTTACAACTCATGCTTTTTTAATAAAATTTTTTCAAAAGATAAAAAAAATTATAAAGTAAAGTTGAACAATCTCCTGTGATTAGGGGGTGTAACAAAAATATCGATCAAACCAATCAGTTTGGTTGGTTTTTAAAAATTTCATGTAGTATAAATCCTGAATCAAACAAAAAATTTACACTAAATCGAACCGAATCGAAACCAATTGGTTTGACTAAATATTGTACTGACCCGAACCGAACCGAACCATTTTCACCCCTACCTGAGATGTACTTGAATCTCCAAATCCAAAGTTATCAGACTGTCAACATGGAGTCAGGGCTAAAGGAGAAAGCTGCTAACAAACTTCAGCAAAAATCACTTCAAAAGTACTATGATTACAAAATGAGCCCATCCATGAACCGATCAGACAAAAAAACGTCAGATCTAACCACAGAACAAAGAGCTGAAGAGATCTAGCAGAGAATCAAGTGACCAAAACAAAAAACAAAACTCTCCTAAAAAGGGACAAAACCCTCCCAATAAAGGACAAACTCTCCTCAAGAGAGACAAACAAACAAAGAACAAAACTCTGCTCAATTTTGTATTTGGGATAAAAGAAAATTAAAATTAAGAGTAAAGATTGGGACACACCCAAAGACACAACTTTTGGGACATAACTCAAAAAATGTGTTTATATTTCTCTTGTGAAGTTACTGGACCCCACACTGACACAAAAAAAAAATAGACACATCTCTTAAATTGTGTCCCAAAAATTGTGTCTATAAGTGTGTCTCATTATTACCCAAATTAAAATAAGGCAAGAAATAGATAACTATAGTTACCTCTTCAAATCTTTCATCTCACATACTCTATAGTCTATATCCCTCTCTAGGGGTGTCAAAGGGGCGAATTGGCCCGCCCCGCCCCAATTCGCCATTTGACGAGTCGTAATTCGTCCCGCCCCGTGGACGAACCCAGGTCGTGACTCAATTCATTGGGTATGGATCCGGGTCGACTTCCATTTTTGTAATCCACAACTCGCCCCGTGACCCAGCTCGTCTAACCCACCGACTCGCCACCAACTCGCCTCGCCTCGTAACCCGCCTCGCCTCGCGGACCCACCCCGCCCCGCCTCACCAATCCGTGACTAAAACATTTTTATTTAATTGTTTTCAAATAAACTATTTATTAATAAACAATTTTATTAAACTTTTAAGTAGAAAATAAATTTTTTTTTTAAAAAAAAGTTTCCAAATATTTTTTTCAACGAACTATTTTTAAATAAAGTATTTGATTAAACTATTTTTTATAAATATATATTTTTTAAAAAAATTAAAAATAAGTTTTTGCAAGCAACTCGCGGGCTAATTCGCCAACCAACCCGCGAGTTAGCCGCCCCGCCCCGCCCCGCCTCGCCTCGCCTCGCCTCGTCTCGCCCCGTTGACCCACGAATTAGTGGGTTGGGGCGAATCACCCTATATCCCTTATCGAGTCAATTCGCCCCGCCCCGTCTATTTCGCTGACCCACCCCATGACTCACCAAAATTCGCCCAACTCGTTAAGGTGGCAGGGCGGGGCGGGGCGGGTTGCCCCGTTTGACACCTCTATCCCTCTCAATCTCAAGTCCTATGGCCCCTCAATCTCACAATGCATGACGTCCTCTCTTTCTTTGTCAGCGACAGAAGCTAGAGTTCATTTTCTTACTGTGTAGCTTTATTGTTTAGGTAAATAAGAGCACTATTATACTAATACATTTTTTTACACACCTTTTGATACAAAGGTTTAAATACATGTATCCTATATTGTGTGAGTGGTACACAAAAAAGTATTAAAAAAATTCAAATAGCACAAAATATATGCATTTAAAGCATAATATGTCAAAAAATGTGTAAAAAAGTGTATATACCTAACATTATTAGGGAAATAAAATTCCTTCACATTCTCAAGAGTCAAAATACGAAAAGTCATTGCCGACAACTGTGAAGAAATCATTCCATCGTTGCTTCATTTTTTTTCTTCCAATTAATGATATTAATCTACTCTAATTTGTTATCTTTCGATTCCAAAGATTTAAAACTATTTTCGTTAATTCTATTGAAAATAATTGAACGTGTAAAATTTTTTGACACGATAATAAGCTATTGATTGACCCACTGAAAAAAAAAATATTTGTGCTTAGTGGTGAGAAATAGTAAGACAAATTATTTTTACAGCATATAGCAAATGGGGTAATATTTGGGACACATTTAAAGACACAATTTTTTTTAACACAATCTATTTATTTTCTGTGTCACTATGGAATCCAGTATTATCACAAGAGAGATATAGATACATCTTTTAAGTTATGTCCTAAAAATTATGTCTTTTAAATATATCTCAATCTTTACTCATAGCAAATACACAAAAGATAGAGTAATGCTCTCTGCGTCTCAAATTTGACTTTTAAATATTTTAATATTAATTAAAAATATGTGGTATCATATCACCACATGTGAGAACAAAATTGGAATTTAAATGTTGAAAACGTAGCACTACTCCGAGAGTTGTTACAAACATATATGCATATATATACACAGTCAGATTTTAAAGTTTAATGAGTATGCGCATTGAATTTTTAAACTTAAAAATATTACTCATCAGCAGGGCAGAGCACAGATTAGCGGAGTGGGCCGTGATTTTTTTAGACTTAAAAATTCAGTGCGCAAATTCAGTACGCTTTAGGCTTGACTATATAAATACATATATATACATATCATTAGTGAGGATCAGGTGCGGGTGTTAAGAGGCGGACTTTGGGGCGGATCACTTTTAGCGACGAAAATGTCGCTTTTAGCGACGAAATTTTTCGTCACTAAAAATCATTGTTTTATGACGAAAAATTTCGTCGCTAAAAGCGACATTTTCGTCACTAAAAATGGTCCGCCCCAAAGTCCGTCTTTTAACACTCGCTTAAGATCCCGACTGTGTATATCATATACATTTGTTGGTCAATTATGTAGGTTGTGATATTAATTAATTGCTCTTTCTTATATATTAAGAGTAATGCTATACTCACACAAAATTTCACACAAAATAATCCTGACCTTGATTCTAGTGAGCCCTCCCCACATGGAGTTCACTGAAATCAAGGTCATGATTATTTTATGTAAAATTTTATGTGAATCTAATATTATAATAATAACCCTTAATTTCAATAAGCCTTATATAGTGAACACATGAATCCCATACGGGATCCACCGAAATTAAAGGCTACGATTATTTTACATGCGTCTAGCATTATTGATACTCCGTATATTAATGAAAGACTAGGACAAGAGCCATCAACTAAGACCAAGTGAGTGACTCCATAACCTCCCCAATCCCAACAATGGCTGAAAATGGTAAGCTACACATAGCTATGTTCCCATGGCTAGCCTTTGGTCACATAACACCATACTTAGAGCTAGCCAAGCTCATTGCTCAAAAGGGTCACAAAGTCTCATTCATTTCCACCCCTAGAAACATTAATCGTCTTCCAAAACTACCCCCAAAACTAACCCATCTCATAGATCTAGTGAAACTCCCATTACCAAATGTCCCAAACCTCCCTGAAAATGCAGAGGCCACCATTGATGTACCTTACAATCAAGTCAAGTACCTCAAAATTGCCTTAGATGGGCTCCAAGAACCCATGACCCGGTTTTTAGAATCTTCCAATCCAGATTGGGTATTTTTTGATTTTGCACCATATTGGTTAGGTCCACTCACAGCTAAATTGGGTATTTCTAGTGCTTTTTTCAGTATATGTATTGCTGTGTTTTTGGGTTTTCTGGGCCCACCTTCGATCTTGATGGACGGTGGTGATTATCGCTCTAAGCCCGAGGATTTCACAGTTCCACCCAAATGGGTGCATTTTGAGACCAATGTGGCATATAAACTTTTTGAGATTTTGAGAGTTTTTGATAGTGTAACAGGGGAAAACGACAACGTTTCGGACCTGTATCGTATCGGCGCCGCCGTTAAAGGCTGTGATCTGGTCCTTGTGAGGAGCTGTTTTGAGCTTGAATCTGATTGGTTAAAAGTTTTGGAAGATGTATATCGAAAGCCGGTTTTTCCGGTTGGTCAATTACCCACCACGGCACATGATAGCGGCGACGATGATGAGGACAATGCATGGAGGGAAATGAAGGAGTGGCTTGACAAACAAGTCAGAGGTTCGGTGGTTTACGTGGCATTCGGGAGCGAGGCAAAACCGAGTCAAGCTGAACTCACTGAGATAGCTCTCGGGTTAGAGCGATGCGAGTTGCCATTTTTCTGGGTTTTAAGGAAGCTACGTGGGTTATCGGATACCGAGTTGGTTGAGTTACCAGATGGGTTTGAGGAGAGAACAAAAGGACGTGGGGTGGTGTGTACGAGTTGGGCGCCTCAACTCAAGATACTGAGTCATGACTCGGTGGGTGGGTTCTTGACTCACTCCGGGTGGAGCTCGGTGGTGGAGGCGATACAGCTCGAGAGGGCTCTGATTTTGTTGACTTTCTTGGCGGACCAAGGGTTGAACGCTAGGCTTTTGGAAGAGAAGAAGATGGGTTACTCAATACCCAGGGACGAGCGAGACGGGTCGTTTACGAGTGACTCAGTGGCTGAGTCACTGAGGATGGTTATGGTGGAGGAAGAAGGGAAGATGTATAGGGATAAGGTGAAAGAGATGAGAGGGGTGTTTGGTAACAAGGACATACAAGATTGGTATGTGGACAATTTATTGACTTGTCTCGAGAGTAGTAGAAATCTCAAGAGGAAACAGTACCAAACGGAGTTCATTAAATATCCTAAACACATGCATTGTTAAATGGAGCTTTCATGGAATTTTTTTTTCTTCTTTTTTTCTTTTTCTTTCTTTTTTTCTTTGGCAGCCTGTTCGGCTTGGAGAAGTAATTCAATATGTATATTGGTTATATATGATTGGAACGTTACACTATATTAACACGATGACATGGTGTGGTGATCTTGTTAAATAATTTGTCCGTGAGTTTTACTTGGTAAAGTAAATTTCATAAACCCCAAAGTGATTACTTGATAATACTATATTTTTGAACTGCAATTGGTGTATGATAGAAATATATCTATGTAGCGCACAAATTAACCAATAATATCTTAGAATACCAAAGTACTAAAGTGTGATAAGAATGGAAATATATTTATTGTGCTAAACGTGCAAGGTTTGACGATATAGATATTCATGATTGGAATTTTATGATAATTATTTTTTAATTAAAAAACTAAATAATCATGGAGATCAAGTTTGACACCATAAACGTTTACCTTCGTCCGATTCAATCATATATAGTTGATGTACTATACATGATCTCCATGGATATTTGCATTTAAATTTCTAATGATAATATATTGTTTTGAGTGTGTAGAAATATAGGCGAAAATATCTACAAGTAAATTTCTACATGTAATTGTCAAGAGTTTTTTTTTTTTTTTTTTTTTTTATGGTAATGGGGGTGTCCGGGTCAGCTTGCGTGCACCTCGACTAATCCCCCGAAGCCTGGAGGTTCCGGGTGAATACTCCAGTGGCCACGCTCCCCATGACTCAAACACTAAATCTCTTAGGTAGTACACCCAAGAAGCTTACCACTCGGCCATAAAGGACTTGGTTGTAATTGTCAAGAGTTAAAAGTCTAATTTAAATATATCACTACATATTCAAGTGTTCAGTGAAATTTCATTTAATACAATTTTTTTTTGGGACAGTTAGAGATATATCCCTTGTTAGCTAAAAATTTAATAAAAAGTACCTTCAATATCTGCATTTAATCAAAAGTCCCTGTTATTTGACAAAAGGATAATCTCCATAACGTTTGATATACAACTCCATTTTTTTCAAATTTTATACCGTTAGAATTGTGTCGACGATAGCTACAAAACTAGTACCATTGTTGATATTTTTTTTTTCGGGAAAATGTTAGTTTTAATTGTTGATTATTTTGAGCAAAAAAAAATCAAAATCAAAATCTTACATGCCTTGTGTAACTGAAAATTTCACAAATTTACTTTTGTGAAGTTTTACAAAACTACTTTTGTGAAATTTCACAAAACTCGATTTTTTTTCAAAATTTCTTCAAATTGAAAAAAAATATGCTCAAAACATATCAACAATGGTACTAGTTTTGTAACTCTCGTCGACACGGTTATAACGGTATAAAATTTGTAAAAAATGGAGTTGTAGATCAAAAGTTATGGAGGGTTAAAGTTTTGAAATATTTTTTGAATTGAGTAATGTTATTGTACAACCACTCACACCGTGTGAGACTGTGAGTGGCTGAAATGTTTGGGGCAATGTTTAGCCACGTGCTTGTGAGAGGGACTTTTGACAAATTCTAAAAAAAAACGACTCCTTAAAACTTTCATTTGCTTTAATTAAAGATTTGATCACAATTTACCCTTTTTTTTTTCTAATTAAAAATTTTAATTGTGGTGGACTATAAAATAAATTGGCATAATAAATTTATAATTAAATCACCTTTGAGTTTGTTGTATGTGTTGATGATCCTCGGCCAACCCAACCAACAATCTCGATATATTACTCTCAGAATTTTTCCAACTGAGCTAACCATTGGATTTTTCAATATCTTTTATCTTAAATGTGGAATTAATGTTAACATAATTATGATATATCTCTGTACTTATTTGGAATTGTTCCTATGAATTGTGAAAGTAATACTATAGAAATTTTCTAAAATTGGGGATAATTGTTGAGTATTCAGAAGAGGTCTATCTAATTACCTATTACTGTACTTAATTCAAGAGGAAAAAAAAAAGTCCAAATTGTGACAAATCTTTGATTTGATTTGATTGAGTTGAGGCCAACAATAATTCGGAAAATCTCAATGTTCCAAGCAAAAGCAAGATTTGATTAGCCTTTTTGCCAGCTAACCCCGAATGGGGTACATTCAATTTCGAAGTACGGCTCCCAATAAATTGCTGGCGACAATAAAATTTTGGGCACAAATAGTTACAAATAAACCTTAAATACAAAGTGGAATGTCTAATTTGTAAAGTAGAATCTAATATATTTAACCAATAGACTAGCCCAACTTTGATTTAATTTTGGATCCAAATACACACTCTCTCCTAGGCGTGTAAATGGATTAAAACTAGATCAGATACACACACAAAAAAAAAAAATCCAGATTCGTTAACTATTTTATTATTAACATTCAGTTCATTCATCCGTCGAATCTGCTATATTTAATCCATCTTATCTATTATATTGTATGTATATATTTTGTGCATAATTTATTGTTATTTAGATCCAAATATTAGGCGGATCGGATACCATAAAATCATATCCGATTTGTCAACCTAACATTTTAAACAGATCTGGATATGGATATGAAAATGGATCTGAATCTTTAAAAAAAGCTCACGTCCATTAAAAAATGCTGGATTCGGATCGAATCTACACCAAGATCCGATTCATTGACAGGCCTACTCTCTCCTAACAATACGAGATTGCAGAAATCCCCAAACCACTCTACAACTCCTCCAGCACAGACCACCCAGCCGCCGGACCCCTCCCCTCCAATTGTTGTTTTCTATTCTTGAAAACTAATATGATGATAAGTATCAATCACTTTAGTCCAGTGATTTTTTTTGGTCAAAGGATAATGCATACACAAGGGGGTCATACCTCATTTTCCCTTGTAAATACACGCACACGCAAGGGGAGCCACACCCCACTTTAAAACCACATGCTCCTTGTAAGGGTCCAACCCACAATCTCCTTATTGATAGATGGGGTCTGACCAGCCCGGCTACTGGGTCTGGTTACTTTGTCCAGCTCATGCAAGTTCATTGTTGTATGACAAACAATTCTAGAGACTAGGGCAATGATTTTCGTGTTACTAATCTGTTCGGCTAATCATATAATTTGCAAAGTCATCTTAGGTTGGTATTATTATTATTATTATTATTATTATTATTTTTGAGGAAATAGATTGGTAATTACTTGTTGGAAGACAAAAAAAAAAAAATTACTAGGCACACAACATATTCCACAACATGACTTTAAATGTGTTGTACCCTGTGCTGTTTGAATTTTTTACACGTTTCTATGCACCGTTTACACAGCATATGGTGTACATTTAAAGTCATATTGTAAAATATATTGTGAAATGTGTTGTGCCTAGCATTGTTGAAAAAAAAAATATCTCATTCCATTTTTCATTTTCACACTCTTCTGGGCCACAGATTTCATGTTGAATTCATGTGCATACACCTACTTATTTTGCAACCATAAAAAGAAAGAGTAACATGAATATCTTGAAAACGGGAGAACTATTTTCTCAACTATTTTTGGTTATGTGTGGTTCATAGATTTCGTGCGAAAAAAAAAGGATAACACAAAGAAAAAAATTTTCCTTTGTTTAGTTACCAAGGATTATAGTGAGTAAAATAAGAAGAAAAATAATATATATAGTGGGACCTAAAGTAAATAATTTGAATTTTGTTAGTGATATTCCTCTCCATTTCGTAGATAACAACAATATATTAATATTTTGTTAACTTATAATGATATTTAAACATGGAGGTAAACGCAATATATATTGTTGAAAAATGCAAAAAAAAAAAAAAAAAAAAAAATTCCTTCCATACTTTCACACTCTACTCAGCATACAAATTTTATGCTAAATTCATGTGCGCCTACTTATATTTTGCAACCATATCCATGCTCCATTTGGTTTTGGGTTTGGAAGAAAAAGATAGAGAAACGAAAATACTTGAAAAATAAAAAGAAAGAACTTTTTTCTCAACCGTTTCTTTGGGCTCTGTTCGGTCGTGGACTTAGTGAGGGGAAAAAATGATAAAACAAATTAAGGAGAAAGTTTTCATTTGTTTGGTTAAGGATTATAGTGAGTAATATAAGGAGAAAAAGAATATATATATATATATTATATATATATATATATAGCGGGACCTTAATTAAATATTCTCAATTTTGTGAGTCATCTTTCTCTCTTTTTTCGTAGATTCCAAAAATATTTTAAAATTTATAACTTTTAATACTATTTAAACATGGACGAACACCAATATTAATTGTTGGAAAATGCAAAAAAAATATCTCCTTCCATGATTCATTTTCACACTCTAGGCATACAAAGTTTATGTTAGATTCATGTGCACCTACTTATTTTGAAACCATATCCATGGTACAATTTGGATTAGTAAAGAAAAAGAAAGATAACGAAAATACTTAACAAATAAAAGGAATAACTATTTTCTCTCCTTTTTTTTTGGCTAAACTTTGATAAACAAGAAGAACTATTTTCTCAACTGTTTACTTTAGGCTCTATTTGGTTCATAGATTTTGTGAGGGAATATAAAGGAAAACACAAATGAAATTTTCTTTTCTTTTGTTTGGTTACCAAGGATTCTATTGAGTGAAACAAGGAGGAAAAAAAAGATATAATGGGACCTAAATTAAATATTCTGAATTTTATGACTCTTCCTATCTTTTTTGTAGGTTAAAATATTTTTTTTTTAATGTTTTTATAGGTTAAAATAATATTTTAAATTTTTTTTTATTAACGTTATTAAACATGGAGAAAAACAAAGAATTATTGTTGGAAGATGCAAAAAAAAATCTCCTTCCATACTTCATTTTCACACTCTACTAGGAACCCAAATTTCATGCTACACGCATGTGCACCTACTTACTTTGCATATCAATGCTACAATTTGGTTTTGGATTAGTGAAAGAGAAACGAAATTACTTGTAAAATAGAATGGAAGAACTATTTTCTCAACCATATTCATTAGGTTCCGTTTAGTTCATGGTTTTAGTGAAGGAACAAAAAGGAAAATACAAAGGAAATATTTTCCTTTATTTGGTTACCAATAATTATAATGAGTGAAATGAGAAGACAAAGAACATATAGTGGGATCTACATTAAATATTTTGCTTTTTTTTTTTTTTTTTTTCCAGTCTCCTCATATATTTTGTAGGTTACAATAATTATGTTTGAATTTTTTAAAAACTTTTAATGTTATTTAAATATGGAGGAAAACACAAGAAAAATAGTTTTCCTTCTTTTTCTTTCCTTTTCTTTTACCTCACTGAATCCGCAAACCAAACAAAACTCGTAATAACCAATCAATAAAGAGTGTTTCATTTATGTTCACTCTCAATAAAGAATAAATTATATTTTACACCCTTGTAGTTTAGGTGTGAAGCCACTTTGGTCCTTGTAGTTTCAATGTTGTCATTTTAGTCCTTATAGTTTCAGTTTAGGTTCAATGTAGTCCACTCATGCAAATATTTTTATAATTTTTGACAGAAATAGGTCATGTGATGCACATGTGAGATATTATTAGTGGCACAATAGTAAATTTATTTATAGAAATTACACTTTAGACACCTGTATTGAACATAAATCTGACAAAAATTCTAAGAAAATTTTATGAATGGACTATATTGAATGTAAACTGAAACTACAAGGTCCAAAATGACAAAATTGAAATTATAGAGATTAAAATGAAATCACACCCAAACTACAAGGATACAAAGTGTAATTTACCCATTAATAAACCAAACAGTCATTAACAGAAAAAGAAAAAGAAAAAGAAAAAAAATTAATATGAGTATAACATGGAACAACATAGCTTCTATGGCATGTTCGTACTACCAACCATGATTCTGTAATATCTGTTATTTTCTTTTCTTTAATAAGTATCAGTTTTTGAATTTTTGTATTTGACTGTCTAATTTTAAATTATTATTTTAATATTGTGACGATTTTGACGTATCATAAGATTACTGACTAGACTGTAGTAACCATACCGATTCGACCGTAATTAGAATTAACTTAGTCCCGTACCTGGACCTGAACATTAGAAATAATACATGTCTGCACGTAAATTGAGATCAACACGCATAACAAGGAACTTATGCATGCAAACTGATAAAGTAGCACGCAACCCAAAGTGGGCCCCCACCTAGCCGGCCACATGGCAGCCCCATGTGCCACTCCTTACACTTGTCATCTCCTCCCATGACATTTGTCCACATATTGGACATGTGTCTTTGCATGAACTCATGCATTTGACACCTAGCCATGCCAACCTCCTATATATCATGCACATACACACAATTGAGACACTTTTGTCTCTACAATCTGCACATAATTGAGAGTGAGAGAGAGTTGGAGTTATAGCTCCATGGAAGAATAGAAGAAGAGGAAGTCCATCCTTGAAGTTTGAAGATTCAAGCTTCACTAAGCTTCAATTAATATCAAGCTTAAATTTCAAGCTTTGGTGAGTATTCTAACTCACTTTAGAACTTATATAGTATGTAGTGTTGGCCCAAATATGAAAACCTTAGAGGGAGGGGTGAATAAGGTTTTAACGGAATTTTAACCTTTTAAAAACTTAATAGCAAATTAAACACAATCACAAGCAATTATGTAAAGAGATAAGGGAAGAGATACTTGCAAACCAATTTTTCAAGTGGTTCGACAATCGCACCCCGCGGCCTATGTCCACCCCTCAAGAACACCTCTTGAGGATTCCTTTACTCCGATCTACTTCACGGGTGTAGACCAAACCGTTACAAGAGCCTCCAATCTCTCCCAAAGAAGAAAACATCTTCTTTACAATCAAGGGTTACTAACTCTCACTCTTTACAAATTGATTTGAATACAAATTGAAACTCTCTATATAGAGTGGATAATACAAATAAAGCTCACTACAATTTTGCTCTCTCAAGAAATACAAATGAAAGATTTTGAGCAAATTGATAAAACTCACACAACTAGGGCTCAAAGGATAATGTTTAAAGATCAAAGAGATGTGTGATCAATACTATGTTTTCCAATCAAAATCTCAACCTCAAATAACTTGAGAAAACATGTATTTATAGGCATTGGAAGATTATAGCCGTTGGTGGCAAGTTTGGTAATTAAAAACGCCTCTAAAAACTAGCTGTTATTGCCTTCCAGGTCGCTTTAGTCGACTGGGCCTTTAAGCAGTCGACTGAGATGTGTTTACAGAGGGTTCTGCTTGAATTCTGCTCACTTCGGTCGACTGTATCGGGCCCTCAGTCGACTGCCCCTCCCTGTTTGACAGCCTGACACATCTCCACTAAAATGGCCATAACTCCCTCTACGAAACTCGGATTTTCGATCCGTTTGATGTTTTGGAAACTAGGTTCAAATACCTTTCCAACCATATAAGATTAAACATTTAATTATTTTCCAATTGGTTGAGGGCATTGCTTTTAAAAATGACCTACTTAAAATTTATTTCCAAAACTTTAACTTTTAGAATTTGTTTGAGCCCTTATGAGTGTGAGATCAAGATGCCTTACAATGATGGTCCTAGACTTCAACCAATGGTGAAATATCTTCAAGTCTTCAAGCTTGATCCTTGTTGAGCTCCTTGTAATCTTGATCTACATCAATTAAATCTCATGCACACAAAGATGTTAAAACATTGATACAATATTAATACATGAGATTATATATAAGCATAAAAATGACTATGATAATAACAAAGAATGAATCTATATGAATCATGTAATTATCATAGCATATTTGACATCATCAAAACATAATTAAATATGTCTTAATATACCTTAAGGTTAACAATCTCCCCCTTTTTGATGATGGCAAACAACAAATGAAGGATATGCCAATATAAGCATATTTGGCCATTTTCATATTATCATTCATAATGGATATCATTTGTTAAAGAACATGAATGATAACTACCCAAATACTTCTCCCCAATACTTCTCATATTTCTCCCCCTTTGACATTATCAAAAAAGATTTGGGGATAAAACACAAATCTCCCCCCTCACAATAGGCATACAAATCAAAAGGCCAAAATGATACCAAAAATAAACAATTTCTTCATTAGTATAAACTTTACCAAGGTTTTTCAAGTTATTAGTAAGAATGGTAAAACGAGAAAACATATCTCCAATAGATTCATATGGCAACATTTTAAACATTTCATAAGTTTGAACAAGCAAATTGATTTTAGACTTTTTAACTTGGCTTGTTCCCTCATGAGCATTTTCAAGTTTATCCCAAATTTCTTTTGCGGATTCGCAAGATGAAATTCTATTGTATTCATTTGGGTCTAAACCACAATATAATAAATTCATTGCCATAGCATTTATTTTTATGAGTTTCTTATCAGCATTATTATATTCATCTACCGTCTTTGGAATAGAAAAACAATTTTCAGTTTTTGTAGGTAGATGAGGCCCTTTGACCACGATTTACCATAAATCAAAATCTTGAGAAATCATATAGATTCTCATTCTATTTTTCCAATAGGCATAGTTTGAGTCATTAAAACATGGTGGTCTTAATGTTGATTGACCCTCACAATAATAAATGCAAGAAGAGTCGGTTTCCATTGAATCTTATCTCTAGATTTTCAAAAATCTTTTGAAAAAGAAGAGCCGAGGCTCTGATACCAATTGTTGGCCAAAATATGGAAACCTTAGAGGGAGGGGTAAATAAGGTTTTAGCGGAATTTTAACCTTTTAAAAACTTAATAGCAAATTAAACACAATCACAAGCAATTATGTAAAGAGATAAGGGAAGAGATACTTGCAAACCAATTTTTCAAGTGGTCTGGCAATCACACCCCGCGGCCTATGTCCACCCCTTAAGAACACCTCTTGAGGATTCCTTTACTCCGATCTACTTCACGGGTGTAGACCAAACCGTTACAAGAGCCTCCAAACTCTCCCAAAGAAGAAAACCTCTTCTTTCCAATCAAGGGTTACTAACCCTCACTCTTTACAAATTGATTTGAATACAAATTGAAACTCTCTATATAGAGTGGATAATACAAATAAAGCTCACTACAATTTTGCTCTCTCAAGAAATACAAATGAAAGATTTTGAGCAAATTGATAAACTCACACAACTAGGGCTCAAATGATAATGTTTAAAGATCAAAGATATGTGTGATCAATACTATATTTTCCAATCAAAATCTCAACCTCAAATAGCTTGGGAAAACATGTATTTATAGGCCTTGGAGGATTATAGCCGTTGGTGACAAGTTTGGTAATTAAAAACCCCTCTAAAAACTAGCCATTATTGCCTTCCAAGTCGCTTCAGTCGACTGGGCCTTGAAGCAGTCGACTGAGATGTGTTTACAAAGGGTTCTGCTTGAATTCTGCTCACTTCGGTCGACTGCATCGGGGCATCAGTCGACTACCCCTCTCTGTTTGACATCCTGACACATCTCCACTAAAATGACCATAACTCCCTATACAAAACTCGGATTTTCGATCCGTTTGATGTTTTGGAAACTAGGTTCAAATACCTTTCGAACCATATAAGATTCAACATTTAATTATTTTCCAATTGGTTGAGGCATTTCTTTAAAGATGACCTACTTAAAATTTATTTTCAAAACTTTAACTTTTAGAATTTGTTTGAGCCCCTATGAGTGTGAGATCAAGATGCCTGTGGACACGCAGGATTCCACCTCTTGCTTGTTTTAAAATTGATTTTAAAAGAGAGAAAATGGTCTATTGAAAACAGATACAGAGTCGCCACTTGGTCTTTAAGGAACCAAGAAACCTAATTTTGACTCACCCAAACGGATAAAGGGCACCGGCCCTTCATAACCAAAGAACTTGGTTTGGGGTTTTGGTACGAGAGAGGAAGGAGCCTTTGTCACAACTAAAACACCCTCAACTCGCCCCGTCTCTCGACGGGCCTCAATTAGCATCCGAATAATCATCTTATTCTATGTTTGGTTCGACGATTAATACTATGATAGTATATTACATCACATAAGAAATTTTGAAATGAAAGATCTAAAGTTAAGATATCATTCATAAGATCTAAGCCAAATATCACACGATGCAAAGTGAAAGATCACACAAACAAACCTAGGAAAAATCATCTAATCACATATCAAGTAATCAAGTTTTCCTAATCTAAGGGGACATGGATTGTTCTTGAAACAAATAAATCAAAGAAAACAAGGATGTTTAGCAAGCTAGAATGATGCATGTTAATTTTTGAGAAGAGAAGATCTCTCAATCCACGGGATGGATGAGAAAGGATGATTAGATCGAGGGAAAGCATGAACGTGTGATCATGATCATTCCTTATAATCTTCTTAGATTAGGAGTTACAAAAACACCAAATCTTGCATGAATGCAATGTATGAATCTAGAATGTGCCAAGGTTGTAGTGTGTTTTGTGTTCATGGATTCCTAGAATGACTTAGAAGAGTAGAATGTGTATGAATGAATGAAGGAGGTCATCATGGGATATGTACAAATGTAGTATGAACTACTTCCTAAGACATGAGCTAATTTGGAGCGCATGTAAGCATCAAATCAAAGGATGGAAGTAAAAGTATGCTTGCTGTGAATAATGGACAGAACAGTAACATGATCTTGTAAAAATGGAAAAGAGGGGTTAGGAATGTTTTCAATGCATAATTTTTTATGTAGATCTTCCTTATTGTGTCTATAACATAACCCAAATAGCCATTCTTTGATAACTATCATAGATTGAGAGAAATCATATAACCAATAGAGGTTACTCAGAAACAGAGTCCGAACTGTCAACTGAAATGTTAAAAAATCTTAGAAAATGAAAACAAAAGATATAGAGGCCCATTTTATACAAACAGTTCCCTAAGATACTGAAGTTTAAGGGAAAAATAGTTTGGGACCATTCCTTTTGGAAAAGTTTTCTGTAAAACAAGTTGAAAGTATGCCAAGATTCTGTGACAGCAAAAACAGAATATCTGGAGAGAATGTTTGGGTCCAAATGGACCATTTTCAAGTATTTTCAAGTCAAACCAAAAATCATGGGTGTTCTCTAATGAGTTAGGAAAACTTTCCAAGTGGTCTTGCATCCATATATTGAGTATTGAGTTCTATAGAAATCTTTGAACTCAGATTATTCACTATTTTGACTCATTGTTTTGAAAATTTTGGGAAAAAACTTGAGTTTTCTTTCTTGAGATCAAAATGAGAGGGATTGAGAGGGGTTTTGAAATAGAGGTTTTGAAAGTATATTTTCAACATCAAATAGAGATTATAACCTCTTAGAATATCAACATCAAACTCATCATCAAGAACCCCCAATATTATTGGAGAGATTCATTTTTATTTTGAAAATAACTTCAAGAATACCTTGGAGGTATTGAAGTTATAATCATCATCTATTAAACATGTTTTTGAGGTCAAGAGCTACTATCCATAAGGATTCACTCACCTCAAACTTCATGTCATCATTTAGATAAACATAATATGAACAAGTAAGTAAATAAAGAAAAATAAAAAGAAATGAGGTTAGGAAGAGATAAACATAATATGAACAAGCAAGTAAATAACAATCAATAGATGATAATCAAATGTGATTTTGGACTTGTAGCATGGTGTTTCACTCATAGATGTTGACATTTGGACATGGAAGTAGCTTTCTAACTCATAAATACTTAGAGAAATGGTGATTGGTTGTATTGATGATGAAGTATATAGAAGAATGGTGGAGGAAAACAAGGTTGGAACTCACTTTCGAGAGAAAAATAGTAGGAGGAAGCTCCTTTCTCACTTTTAAATCTATCTCTATCTCTCTTTCTTTCTACAACTTTGTCAAACTTTGCACTTGGCCCCCCCAAAATGAAGAGCAATGGGGAGTTTATATAGGCTAATTTGGAGTGGTTTTGGGATTTAGAAAGTGCTCCCATTGGTCCCAAACATCTGTGAACATCAAACTACATCGTTTTGGTTTTTAATTAATCAAATTGAACCCCTAATCAAAATTATAAAAATGGACTGTTCTGGGGGAGAGTGCCGCGGCCGAACTGGGCCTGTGCCGCGGCAGTAGTGGGCTAGTACCGCGGCGGCACTGCTCGTCCTTCGTCCAGAAAATGCTGTTTAGGCCCCCAGAGATTTCGGTATTTGCGAAAAGACCCTATTTCATCCGAAATTCACAGAAAATACATACGAACTCCAAATTGAGGTTGTGATATACCATTGGAAAGGTAATGGAGTCTATTTTACATAAAAAAAATAGTTTGGAGATATGTCACTTTCAAAAGTTTTGCGGTATTTGCGATAAAAGCCGATTTGATCGCCTTTTTCGCCTTCAGAAATTCATAACAAACTCGTTTTAAATTCAAAAATTGTGTGTGATATACCGTTGGAAAGCTATTGACCTCTAGTATCCATGAAAAATATTTGAAAATTGTTACAGTGCTTCGGTTTCAAAGTCAAATTTTGGTCAAACCTGGGATTCCTGGGAAGTTCTGGAAACCTATGGGAGCTCCCAAGAGCGGACGTTTTTGCTCGATTTTATTTTAAAACTCATTTTAATACTTTCCACATGATCCAGAATGACCCCGGTGAATTTGGACGATTTCGGTCAAACTTGATCAAACTGGTCAACGGGGACTTTCCGGAAACTTCCGGGTCTTCCGGGGTCTCTAGGAACTGACGATTTCATCTGATTTTACTTAAAAACTCATTTTCTTACATTTCTTACGGCGTAGCATGTTTCCAGAACTTTCGGTCCAAATCTGGGAGTTTTTGGGCTTTTAGGGGTATTTTGGTCATTCTGAGCATTTTGAGAAATATAACTAACTTCCAAGAGTCCTTTTGAGCCTTTTTCGATCATTGTGAACCATCAAGCTATGGGTCTCCTAAATCTGATAGCCGACAAAATGGGGTGTCTACAGTTTGCCCCTTTTTGGCTTGAACTTGCGAGGCAACGCATGTCGCAAGCGATTGCCAAAGCTTTGAAGATACAGGTCTTTTGGAGGCTATAGATTTAGGATAAAAAGCATTGCAAAAGATGCAATGATGAAAAAAAAAGATGCTGAGGTCAGTGCTGGTCGTGCTCTGCGTGAGCTGCCTATGTATCCCAAGGAGAATTAGACCAGGACGTAGTTCAGGGCACAAATGAGCAAATCACACATGCACAACGAGACAGGCATATGCTATGCTATGAGGATGATATGTAATGCATGGGTGTGATATGAATGGTGTCATGAGTCCTATCATGCCTAGTGTTCTGATCCTAGTATGAGCTGGTACTGTGGGGTGTACCACTTCGAGTGGACTGGTGTCGTGCTAGTGTTTCTGACTGTGATGCAGTTATTGACCCGAATAGGGACACCAAGGTTTGAAGACTCTGGGTCTTGGAGCAAACTTCTGAAATTTGGAAAGTGTGCTTTGCAAGCGAATGTAGTCGGATGTGGGGTCCCTGAGGACGTTAATCAAAGATGAAGTTTGACAGATAATCAATGGACATGGAAGTCCTGGGCACAGAAACCCTAAGAATTCAAGTGATGGACATAAAAACCAGAGATGTCAAGCGACGGACATGGAAGCACCATTAATGGACATGGAAGCCCATAACATATTTTGAATGGGAGTGATGATAAACTGACGATGCACGAATCGAGATGACGAGTAGTCAGTGAACTACTGTGACTGTCATGGATTGAACTGAAGATGTACGAATCAAGATGACGAGTCGACAGTGAACTATTGTGACTGTCATGGATTGCACTGACGATGTTCTGATCGAGATGACGAGTCGACAGTGAACTACTGTGACTGTCAGGATTGAACTGACGATGTACTAATCGAGATGATGAGTCGACAGTGAACTACTGTGACTGTCAGGATTGAACTGCCGATGTACGAATCGAGATGACGAGTCGACAGTGAACTACTGTAACTGTCATGGATTGAACTGCCGATGTACGAATCGAGATGACGAGTCGACAGTGAAATACTGTGACTGTCATGGATTGAACTGATGATATACGAATCGAGATGACGAATCGACAGTGAACTACTGTGACTGTCAGGATTAAACTGCTGATGTACGAATCGAGATGACGAGTCGACAATGAACTACTGTAACTGTCATGGATTGAACTGATGATGTACTAATCGAGATGACGAGTCGACAGTGAATTACTGTGATTGTCAGGATTGAATTACCGATGTACGAATCAAGATGACGAGTCGACAGTGAACTACTGTAACTGTCATGGATTGAACTGTCGATGTACGAATTGAGATGATGAGTCGATAGTGAACTACTGTGACTGTCAGGATTGAACCGACGATGTACGAATCGATACGTCGAGTTGACATTGAACTACTGTGACTGTCATGGATTGAATCAATGGTTGGACTAACCTTGATTAGAGGAACTGACGATGTACTAATCGGGATGACAAGTCGATAGTGAACTACTATGACTGTCATGGATTGAACTGATGATGTACTAATCGAGATGACGAGTCGACAGTGAACTACTGTGACTGTCAGGATTAAACTGACGATGTACGAATCGAGATGACGAGTCGACAGTGAACTACTATGCCTATCAGGATTGAATTGACGATGTACTAATCGAGATGACGAGTCGACAGTGAACTACTGTGACTGTCAGGATTGAACTGCCGATGTACGAATCGAAATGACGAGTCGACAGTGAACTACTGTAACTGTCATGGATTGAACTGCCTGTCACAGCCCGGTCCCACAATAGCGGAACCAGAGCCCGTGGCACGCCACCGAGGCTAAACCAATTCATTAACGTTCCCAAAATTAGGTTTGAAGAACACACGCAGCGGAAAACAAAATACATTTTTAAGACCAGAGGTTCAGTCGACTGCTCAGTCGACGGAGGAAGGCAGGGAATTTAATAGCAATTCCAGTCGACTGAGGCTAGGGGGTCCAGTCGACTGAGGCGGGGTCCAGTCGACTGCTTTTGCTAAAATAAGAAGCAGTAGCTAGCAAACACAGGGGTTCAGTCGACTGAACACAGGACCAGTCGATTGCTCCCCTGACAGCAGCCCAATCTGCAGAATTTCAAGTTTAAAAAACTTTCTAACTATCACCAATGATCAACCACTCAATCCAAACTCAATCCAAAGTAATCTTAACTGTATTAAAACATTTCTAAACCAGGATTACAACATGTCACTAACTATTACAACGGTTTAAAATCCATTCTATCATACGAAGTTAAACATAAGTTGAAACAATAAAAAGTCTTATTACAACATCCTATTTTCCCAAAACTACAAAGTTAACATTTAAGTTGCCTCCCAAGCGAACTCCCAACCCTCGTGCTTACTTCTGCGATTCCTCGCCAGCATTTACACCTGAAATGGTTATTTGAATAACCACACATATTTCGATTTGTTTAAGCTAAAGCTTAGTGAATGAAACAACATATGTACATGAATGATAAACATGTCCGCATTCACATCTCTACATTTCATACTAGTCGCCGGAGACTCACGTGCCCGTCCATACTCCCAATCCGCGACTCCTCGCCAATAAGTCCACGCGAAAGGGTAAGACCCACGATTCTTCTCTTCAATCGTGCGACCTTAATGCCTATATCGGCTCCACAAAATGGCACGGTGACCACGTGCTCCTTCTGACTCAAATAAGCAACTTAACATGCTCAAATACATATCACCATACTCGCGATAATCAAAACATATCACCATGCTATTAGACCTACTTATCAATATAAATGCCCAATATGAACTACACAAGATATCTCTATGAATTTATACATGCTATTCAAACATAACATGAATACATGCCAAGAAATCATTCCAAAACATAGTTGAATCACTCACCTCCGAATAACGCTCCTATAATTCAATCTGAAGAAAACCCGTGCACAAAGAACGTGCAGAAATTCGTCTAGTAAAATTCCTATGGATTAAAATTCCATTTATCAACTTTTATGAAAAATTCTAAAAAATAACTTTTCGGAAAACTTAGCCAAACAAGCCCTAACATATATCAAAACGAAGCTCTTACCTCGAGGAGCTCAAATATAAAATCTGGGAGAAAATAAACTGACGGAAGGTCGTCGTTTGGCGTCGCAAAGCTTAAAGCAACTAAATCCCCCTTTGGCCTCCCTTTTGGCCTCCTCTTTGGAATTAGGTTAGAAGTTATGAAAAACCTAAAGTCATCACTTCCTATATATAGGCAAGACTATTGGGAATTTACGTTTACCTCCCCACGAGTTTTCCAAACTCCTAATCAGTCTCTGAAACTTTCTATACAGCTTAGTCATAGCTTTACGAGTAAAACTTCGAAATTATAAAAGTTTTCGACTAAGTTTCGTTTGGTCGCTAAAATGCGAATTTCTATATGACGATTTCCGAAGTTGCTAATTAGCCTACCAAATTAATAGCGTGTTCATTCGTTCTCACCAGGATACTAAATCTAACAACAGAAATATATTCTAAGCCAGAAAATAATACAGCTATTGCAATACACAGGTAAACATTTATTTTCAGATAAACATTTAAAATGTTCCACAGTAACCATCTCATACTCGGAGAGACGTCAAAACAATAAATCTTCAATCACAATAGTTTCAAAGGGTTCTCTAATACAGACACCCAAATCAACTCGTGAGTCAAAACTCACCCAACCATGTGCCAAAAGACACGCCACATCACATTACCATGCATGACAATGTAATGCAATTGTAAAAACACAAATGCGGGTGTTATAGTACTCTCCCCCTTAAAAGAAGTTTGTCCCCAAACTTGTACCTCATGTCTCAAAAAGGTGCGGATACTGAGTAGGCATCTCATCTTCTCAAGTCAGTAGGACTTCACGCAAGTACTTCCAACATTTGCCACATACACAATCCACTTCACTGAGATGACACAATCTCATGAGGAAAATAAATCCTCAGGCTCTTAAGGAAAATAAATCCTCAGAATCCCCGCCTCAATTTGATAGAAGATTCAAACAGAATCCTAGTAATACCCCGAAGCATCTCGATAAATGAGAACATCGATACCTAAGTAGAACTTACTCAATAGTCAAACCTGACACTAAATCACATCACGACGTCACCACGTCCAATCACATATCCTTTCATCTTACTTATCACATATGCTTTTCGAAACCCAAAGGTTATATCCCAATCACCAAAACGAAGGAAGTAACTCATCTCCCTTCACCTATCTTTCTTGTTGACTAAAAGTCGTTTCCAACACGTCTCAACTGGGTAACAACCATACCTGATTCTTCATCTCGAAGTGAACCAAACTGACTTATATACTATGTCGATAAGTCAATGCCTCAACCAACTATTTCATATACCATAGATTCAATCCCTTATCATGCTAATCGCGAAATACTTGTAGAACGATAACACGTTTTCAAACGACTTTCATTCCTTTTCAAATCCCATTCGGTTTAATCCAACCTCGTATTATACTTCCAATCATACATGCCTCGTAAGATACTATCCAGTTTCTAACTGACAATTTCATATCACTCTACTTCTTTGAGCCCACCTGATGTCCCGAATAGTTAAACACACTTGCCCCTTTATCTCTCGCATTCTGTACTCAAACTATCGTCGATTAACGTAGAAGATTAAATGTTATACCCTCAATTTAAAACTTGTAACAAAGTCAATTACATATTCTCCCTTTTGTTTTTAAATTAAAACATTTTAAAATTTTGCATAATATTTTCACATATAGTTACCCCAATATCCGTCGCAACAATTAACGATGTGAACCCAAACTTGACTTAGTCAATCATACACATACCATAGAGTTTATAAAATGTACTCCCATGTTCATAACATACCTCGTTCATGTCTTAAACCCTTGGTCATTCACAATCCATTCTTATTTACGTAGTGTATTGTCACGACCCATCCCACTACGCGTGGAAATAGGACACGTGGCACGCCATCCAGGCTCATCCAACATCATCTAATAATACGCAGCGGAAAGAACTACTATAAAACAACTCTGGGTATATTAAAACTTAGGAAACGTTCCCCTCTGTGTTGTAAAATACATTGAAATCAGAGTTATAAAAAGTTTTGGCCAAAGGAAAGCACTTCAAAAGAAAACAGTTTTGAAAAACAGAGGCTCAGTCGACTGCCCAGTCGACTGCACTAGGGTCTAGTCGACTGCTCCGTCGACTGAGTTAAGCAGCACCCAAAAGGCATCATATTGCAAAGAGATCCAGTCGACTGATTCGGGGATCCAGTCGACTGCTTTTCAATGAGTGGAAGCAGTAGCTAAAATAAACATTCTTCAGTCGACTGTCCAAGGGGTTCAGTCGACTGCTTCTCTGATAATCACTTACAGTAACCCAAATACACGAGGTCCAGTCGACTGATCAGGGGGTTCAGTCGACTGCTCCTCTGCTGGCAGCCCTGTGCTGGAATTTACAAGTCCTACTACTCAATACCAATAACAATCACAACCACAACTGATTTTAACGCATTAAAACATAACTACAAACATTCAATTACACGATTACAATACTGCAGGACTAATCTATGGTTCTATTACAACATATTACCAAACCTTACACAAGTTTAGGATTAAAACAAAAACATATACAAGTGTTATCCCCGGTGTTCATCGGCCTCACTCATCGCGCTTCTTCTTATCCTTCTTCTTACCTGCAATGGAGTACATCTCCACTGCTCAGCTATATGCTGAGCGTACAAGTTCTAACATATGCAATATATGATGAAACATGCTTTAATCTCATAAATCATACAATAGTCTCTAGGAAGAAAAATACGCATTCATCCGGTAGCGGCAAGTCCAAGCCTTAAACCGCGATACCAATGGCAAGTCCAAGTCTATAAACCATTGTATCCACAAGTGCCATGGCAAGTCCAAGTCTATCAACCATGCACAGTAGCCGTCGCTACTAAATTCTCAAACATCGAGAAGCTTACTCCGGCATGAATTTGTATAAGACTCCCCTTTGACCCACATAGACAACTTAACGTGCTCGCGGAAATTTAGACATGCTTTTCACAAATTAGCGCGTGCATAATTAACGGGCCTACAATTAACACATGAATTTCGCCCGGATCACAATTTCGTCGTCGAAATATAAAACATGTATTTCCCTATATTTCACAAGTTAGAACTTCATACCTCGTGCGATTTCCCCCAAACTTTGAAGGATCGACTAGGAGGCTAAATAAACGTCGGATTTCGAATTTGGTACGATTCCTACAAGTTTATACCTGTTTTTCCCAAAAGTCCAAAATTAATACTTTTACAAACATTGGCCAAACATGACCTAAGCGGTATCAAAACGTAGATCTTACCTCCACGAGTTCAAATCTGAAATCTGGAGAAAATCTGACGGACGAACGGTCGTCAAACGGCGTCACAAAGCCCGAAGAAAACAAATCTCCTTTCTCTCTCCTCTCTCTAGATATTTGTGTTTGGATTTGGATGAGATTTCAATCTCATCCTCATCTATATATAGGCAAACTTTGTGGAAATCACGTTTACCTCCCCGCAAGTTTCTCAAACTTCTAATCAGCTCTCGAAACTTCGCACACGTCCATTTTATGCCTTTACGCGTGAAAACTATAAATTTCAAAAGTTTCCGACTAAGTTTCGTTTGGGTCCAAAATAACGTCCGAAAACTATATTCTGTGAAATCTCTACACAACCTACCTTTTTAATTAACGTATCTCTCACGTTCTCACCACAGTCCTCAAAATGATACTATCATATCCAATTTTACCAGAATTATACTACACAGGTATAATTACTATTCACAGGAATACCAGATAAAGTCAAATAACATTTAATCATATAAATGCCATTTACTCATGATTATGCAATATGAACTGCCATGCTCCTGTGTCCTCACTGACACCTTACCGTTGACTCACAGTCAACCTCAATCCACCATTATCAATTAACATTGATAACCTCTCAATCTACAATTATGCATGATAAAACTATAATTTTTTGGAACGGGTGTGACAACTCTCCCCTCCAAAAAGGAAGTTTGTCCCCAAACTTTACCTCATGCGTCGAATAAGTATGGATACTCGTCCCTCATGTCTTCCTCACTTTCCCATGTAGCCTCTTCCACTGTATGACTACGCCATAGTACTTTCACCATTGGAATAGTCTTGGTTCTCAGAACTTGTTCTTTGCGGTCTAGAATCTCCACTGGTTGTTCCACGTAAGTCAAGTCCCCCTGAATTTGCAACGGTTCAGGTACAATGATCTTACTCGTGTCAGTCATACAACGTCTCAACATAGACACGTGAAACACATTGTGCACATGTTCCAACTCGGATGACAAGGCTAATCGATAAGCCACTGGACCAACCCTCTCTAGGATCTCAAAAGGTCCTATGAATCTCGGATTGAGCTTTCCCCTCTTCCCAAATCGTACAATGCCTTTCGAAGGCGATACCCGCAAGTATACGAAATCTCCTACTTCAAATGTCATCGGTCGTCGCTTAGAGTTCGCATAACTCTTATATCGGCTCTGAGCTACCTTAAGTCGCTCTTGAATCAACTTCACTTTCTCAGTAGTCACCTGTATTAACTCAGGTCCTAACAACTTCCTTTCTCCAACCTCGGTCCAACAAACTGGTGATCGACACTTACGGCCATACAAAGCTTCATATGGTGCCATCCCAATACTTGACTGAAATCCGTTGTTGTACGCAAATTCAATTAATGGCAAGTGGTGCTCCCAATCACTCCCAAAGTCTAATACACACAATCTCAACATATCTTCCAAGGTCTGAATCATACGCTCTGACTGTCCATCGGTCTGAGGATGAAACGCAGTACTGAAACTCAATTTCGTACCCATAGCTTCTTGCAAACTTCCCCAAAACCTTGACGTAAAACTACTATCGCGATCGGATATAATCACAGCTGGGACTCCATGTAGTCTTACAATCTCTTTCACATACAATTCCGCTAACTTGGACGGTTTAGTCATCTTGATCGGTAGAAAATGAGCTGACTTTGTTAACCGGTCAACTATAACCCAAATCTTATCATTCTTATTACATGATCGTGGAAATCCTGAAACAAAATCCATCGTAATCTCGTCCCATTTCCATTCCGACACTGGCAAAGGTTGTAGTAACCCCGCGGGTACTTGTCTCTCTGCCTTGACTTGTTGACATGCCGAACATTCGGATACAAACTTGGCAACTTCACGCTTCATACCCTTCCACCAAAAGTTTTCCCTCAGGTTTCTGTACATCTTATTACTTCCCGGGTGCACTGAATATTTTGTACTATGAGCTTCCTCTAAGAGTCGTTCCTTTATGTCTTTCACATTCGGTACACATATCCGATTTCCAAACTTCAGAATCCCTTGTTCCAATACCAAACCAGATCGCTTTCCCAAAGGTATCTCGTCTCTCATTCTGCATAAATAGACATCGTTGAATTGTTCTTTCTGAATCTCATCAATAATATCTGGGTGTGCCCTGATTGCCATCATTAAACCACCACTAACCTTTGGTATCACATCCAAGTCCAAACGTTCCATTTCTTTTACCAATTCTTTTCGTTGTGTTAGCTCGTCGGCTAAATTCCTCGGCGTCTTCCGGCTTAATGCGTCGGCTACTACATTCGCCTTCCCCGGATGATACTCAATCGAAAGATCGTAATCCTTCATCAATTCCAACCATCTTCGCTGTCTCATATTCAAGTCCCGTTGGGTGAAAATATATTTCAAACTCTTGTGGTCCGTGAATATCTCACACCTTTCCCCGTATAAGTAGTGTCTCCAAATCTTCAAAGCATGAATTACTGCAGCTAATTCCAGATCATGAGTCGGATAATTAATCTCATGTGTCTTCAGCTGTCTAGAAGCATAAGCGATCACTTTACCCCCTTGCATCAACACACATCCTAACCCTTTGTGTGAAGCATCACTATAGATCACAAATCCCTCGGTTCCGGATGGTATTGTCAAAATAGGTGCTCTCGTCAACCGTGACTTCAATTCTTGAAAACTGTCCTCGCATTCCTGACTCCATTCAAATGTAACTCTCTTCCTCATTAGCTTTGTCATAGGCAATGAAATCTTCGAGAAATGTTCAATAAAACGGCGGTAGTATCCCGCTAATCCCAAGAAACTTCGAATTTCAGATACGGAAGTCGGTCTTTGCCAATTTAATACAGCTTCTATTTTGTGAGGATCAACTGATACTCCCTTCTTATCAATCACATGACCAAGAAAAGTAATGCTAGGTAACCAACATTCACATTTCTTGAATTTCCCAAATAATTATTTTTCCCGCAGTCTCTGAAGTATCAATCTCAAATGATTCTCGTGTTCTATCTCACTAGGTGAATAGATAAGGATATCGTCAATGAATACAATCACAAAATCATCCAAATAGTCTTTGAATACTCGATTCATAAGGTCCATGAACGCAGCTGGTGCATTAGTAACCCCAAATGGCATAACTAAGAACTCATAGTATCCATAACGCGTTCTGAAAGCTGTTTTCTCAACATCTTCGGCCTTCACTTTCAACTGATGATAACCCGATCTTAGGTCTATCTTGGAGAATACTTGTGCCCCACGAAGTTGATCAAATAAGTCATCAATTCTGGGTAGTGGATACTTGTTCTTGATTGTCAATTTGTTCAGTTCCCGGTAATCAACACACATACGCATGGAGCCATCTTTCTTCTTCACAAACAATACTGGAGCTCCCCACGGCGAAATACTTGGTCTAATGAAACCTTTATCAAGTAACTCTTGTAGTTGAACCTTCAGTTCCTTCAATTCTACTGGTGCCATTCTATACGGTGCTTTGGATACCGGCCTTGAGTCTGGTATAACCTCAATAGTGAACTCCACTTCTCTCTCAATAAGAACATCTGGTAGATCATCGGGAAATACATCGGAATATTCTCGTACTATGGGAATGTTTTCTACTTTTAATTCAGTCGCCGAAACATCAGTCACTGAACATAGAAATCCATGACATCCCTTTTTCAATAACTTTCCCGCTCGGATAGCTGAAATCAAATACGGCGGCGATATAACCCCACTCCCTTGGAAACAAAAGTTCCCATATACCGGTGATCGAAATTTAACCTCTTTCCGTTCACAGTCTATCGTAGCTTGGTTAAGGGCTAACCAATCCATTCCCAGTATTACATCAAAATGATTTACTCCAATCGGTATAAGGTCTACCGTCATCAACTTCTCACCTAATTTGATCTCACAGTTCTTATATACAGTAGATGTCATTATCGCTTTACTAAGTGGCACAGCAATAGACAAATCATATCCTAACGGTGCCGATTTAACATTCAAATGTTCAACAAAAGCATGTGATACAAATGAATGCGTAGATCCCGAGTCAACAAGTATGCGTGCTAAGTGCGAACATACAAGCACCATACCTGAGACTACTGTCTCGGAAGCAGTCACATCTCCTGGGTTCATCTGGTATGCTCTTCCTTGACGTTGCTCCGTCCTTTGTCCCCCGTCACTAGACTGTCTAGGCTTCGACCCACTGGAAGCCATAGAACTAGTTCCTTGCTGAAGATACTTCCTCGGGCAATCCCTGGCTTGGTGTCCAAATACTCCACAATCATAACACTTGCCTCTCATGTCGGGTGTTGAATTTGTACTACCCCCGCCTTGGTTCCTGTTCTGGGGTTTGGTCATGAAACATCGGCCTGAGTGTGGTCTGTTGCAAAGTGAACACAACGGTATGCTACTTGGCGTTCTCCTGAATTCACTGAAACTAGAACCAGAGCCTCTTTGAAACGGCCTCTTAAAAGATCCGCCTTGGTTCCTATCCCCACTCTCATTGTTTCGTTTTCCGTGCTGACTCTGCCTCGACCTTTCCATTCCACTCTCGGCCACTAGTGCCGTTTGTTGTACTGCTGCCACGGTCGAATGCTCGTAAGTCTCTACCCTCAAACGGATATTTTCTCTTAAGCCTTCTTCAATTTTCCTTGCCCTTTCTTCCTCTCCTGGCACTGAACCTTTACCAAATCTCAACAACGCATTATACTTGGAAGTATATTCGGTTACAGTCATATCTCCCTGCTTCAAGTTATCAAATTCTCGCTTCTTTGCATTGTAGGCGGCTCGCGGAAAGAACCGGCGATTGAATTCTGCCTTGAACCCTTCCCAAGTAATCGGTGCTCCCTGATCTAAAACGTTTACCCACCAGTTCTGGGCTTCACCCTTCAGTACATCGCTTGCGTTCTCAATCTTCTCCTTATTGGTCATCGGAATCGATCAGAAAATTCTCTCCATATCCATGATCCAATGTTCTGCGAGCGTTGGATCGGGTGTCCCATGAAATTCCATCGGTTTCTTCCGAGCAAACTGTTCTGATATTGACCTCATACCCCTATTTTCAGGCGCATGTACTACAACTATCGGTTCTGGCTCCAATGGAGGTGTTGGAGGTAATCTGTCCGCTATATTTCGTATCATCTCTCCCATGTTCCCCATCATTTCAGCCATTTCATTCATTCGGCGAGTATGTGGCGATAATTCTCGTTCTTCGTCACTCATGATTATAGTCCTGTAGTTCTCAATGCATAAACACTATGCATGTACAACAATAACAATAGTATGTATGTAAAACAACATCCATATGCATCAAACATCTCTAAGATGCATGAATGCAATTAAAAACATGTGGCAATTCACTCAACACTCCACTCGTCGTCGAACGTTCCCAAAGTTTTGTTACCTCTAGCTCTGATACCAATAAATGTCACGACCCATCCCACTACGCGTGGAAATAGGACACGTGGCACGCCATCCAGGCTCATCCAACATCATCTAATAATACGCAGCGGAAAGAACTACTATAAAACAACTCTGGGTATATTAAAACTTAGGAAACGTTCCTCTCTGTGTTGTAAAATACATTGAAATCAGAGTTATAAAAAGTTTTGGCCAAAGGAAAGCACTTCAAAAGAAAACAGTTTTGAAAAACAGAGGCTCAGTCGACTGCCCAGTCGACTGCACTAGGGTCCAGTCGACTGCTCCGTCGACTGAGTTAAGCAGCACCCAAAAGGCATCATATTGCAAAGAGATCCAGTCGACTGATTCGGGGATCCAGTCGACTGCTTTTCAATGAGTGGAAGCAGTAGCTAAAATAAACATTCTTCAGTCGACTGTCCAAGGGGTTCAGTCGACTGCTTCTCTGATAATCACTTACAGTAACCCAAATACACGAGGTCCAGTCGACTGATCAGGGGGTTCAGTCGACTGCTCCTCTGCTGGCAGCCCTGTGCTGGAATTTACAAGTCCTACTACTCAATACCAATAACAATCACAACCACAACTGATTTTAACGCATTAAAACATAACTACAGACATTCAATTACACGATTACAGTATTGCAGGACTAATCTATGGTTCTATTACAACATATTACCAAACCTTACACAAGTTTAGGATTAAAACAAAAACATATACAAGTGTTATCCCCGGTGTTCATCGGCCTCACTCATCGCGCTTCTTCTTATTCTTCTTCTTACCTGCAATGGAGTACATCTCCACTGCTCAGCTATATACTGAGCGTACAAGTTCTAACATATGCAATATATGATGAAACATGCTTTAATCTCATAAATCATACAATAGTCTCTAGGAAGAAAAATACGCATTCATCCGGTAGCGGCAAGTCCAAGCCTTAAACCGCGATACCAATGGCAAGTCCAAGTCTATCAACCATTGTATCCACAAGTGCCATGGCAAGTCCAAGTCTATCAACCATGCACAGTAGCCGTCGCTACTAAATTCTCAAACATCGAGAAGCTTACTCCGGCATGAATTTGTATAAGACTCCCCTTTGACCCACATAGACAACTTAACGTGCTCGCGGAAATTTAGACATGCTTTTCACAAATTAGCGCGTGCATAATTAACGGGCCTACAATTAACACATGAATTTCGCCCGGATCACAATTTCGTCGTCGAAATATAAAACATGTATTTCCCTATATTTCACAAGTTAGAACTTCATACCTCGTGCGATTTCCCCCAAACTTTGAAGGATCGACTAGGAGGCTAAATAAACGTCGGATTTCGAATTTGGTACGATTCCTACAAGTTTATACCTGTTTTTCCCAAAAGTCCAAAATTAATACTTTTACAAACATTGGCCAAACATGACCTAAGCGGTATCAAAACGTAGATCTTACCTCCACGAGTTCAAATCTGAAATCTGGAGAAAATCTGACGGACGAACGGTCGTCAAACGGCGTCACAAAGCCCGAAGAAAACAAATCTCCTTTCTCTCTCCTCTCTCTAGATATTTGTGTTTGGATTTGGATGAGATTTCAATCTCATCCTCATCTATATATAGGCAAACTTTGTGGAAATCACGTTTACCTCCCCGCAAGTTTCTCAAACTTCTAATCAGCTCTCGAAACTTCGCACACGTCCATTTTATGCCTTTACGAGTGAAAACTATAAATTTCAAAAGTTTCCGACTAAGTTTCGTTTGGGTCCAAAATAACGTCCGAAAACTATATTCTGTGAAATCTCTACACAACCTACCTTTTTAATTAACATATCTCTCACGTTCTCACCACAGTCCTCAAAATGATACTATCATATCCAATTTTACCAGAATTATACTACACAGGTATAATTACTATTCACAGGAATACCAGATAAAGTCAAATAACATTTAATCATATAAATGCCATTTACTCATGATTATGCAATATGAACTGCCATGCTCCTGTGTCCTCACTGACACCTTACCGTTGACTCACAGTCAACCTCAATCCACCATTATCAATTAACATTGATAACCTCTCAATCTACAATTATGCATGATAAAACTATAATTTTTTGGAACGGGTGTGACATGTACACACACCCAGAGCCAATTATTTTTCTATCGAAAATCTCAACAACAATGTACTCCATTCCCATCTCATACCTCACTCGTATGCTATCCCTTGGTCTATCAGTCCATGTAGATCCACCACCATTTACGTAGTTATACGACTCCATGAGTCTCTAGTGTTTCACTTCCACCCTCACACAAGCTCATACCAAGCATACTCATGTATCGCAACTCTTACTGAATTTCTGACTGCCCTTTACACTGAACATATATTCCTTGTATAACATCTCAAGGTTTCATACCTTATTTAACGATTTAGTATTTCATAACTCTAGTCAACCTGACTTAACTCCAATTCAGATTCTCTAATCCTTTATATTCGCCATTCTGATCTCAATTTTATTGTTCACGAAGAACTCGCTGTCCTAAGTATTTCATACTATTCCCGTAACCATCTGAAGACAATTCAATAATTTGGTCTTCCCAATCAAGTACCATAGTCTCACTGTGTTTGATAAATTTCTTATCGACTTTCAATTCACATACCTTTTGTGACAATACCCAAGTCAACTCGTTTAACAGCACTACTTCCAACATACTAATTCCAAGTGTACAACATTCACTAACCCTTTTTACTTTAGAATTTCCAAGTTGATAATCTACTCACGTAGAACTCATTCGTTTGACGACCACCGTTTTGTCTCAAGCACTAAGCATACCATGTCCCACCACGATACTCGTCTTCCAAAGTCCTCTTGATACCTAATTACAAGCATTTAACAAAAATTTTCTTACTCAAACAACAGTTTGATTTTGTTTTTTTTTTTTTTTTTTAAACATGATAAAACACTTAAAAATTTTCTTGGGATGAATTCCAACATTTTCAAAATTTCTCCGACTTTGTTGGAATCTAGGACCATTGAGACAACATTCCATTGTATCCACCATTGTCCTCTAATCGCTATACAATCCTACTATCATATCTGATAAGGTACTCAACGTACTCCTAAGTCTTCATTCCACTTCTACCGTTCTTATTTACTTTCTCATCAAAGATTCATCTTCCCATTTTACATTTTCATTTCTCTAACTTGACTTACCCAAAGTCTCTTTACTCTATCCACTTTCACAATTGCTCTTGTTCAGTATCGTAATAATTATCGTACTCCAACTTCCAGTTGACAACCACTTGCTTCAGAAACCCAAAGATGTTTTAAAAGCATTAGAAGAAAAGGTTTTCGTTTTATTTTGAAAATACATTCAAAATCCAGGTTCGAGGTTGCCTGTACTACAACTTTCTGTGCTAACAACCCTTGCTACAATCTCTCTATCAAGGTCCTCCCATCTCCATGTTGTCCAAATATCCACTCGATTCCTCTGAATCTCTTATCACGTTCTATAATTCACACTTATCTTTTACTTCCAGCCTCCTATTTCTACTTCCTTTATTCTATCTCCTCTTACTCTTCATTTATGTCCATTTACTCTTCATCAAGAAATTTTACAGTTTCTCCTTCAACCCATATCGTCCTTATCGTTACATCTATACGCACATAATCATCAAGTCTAAGTAACCACTCCCGAAGTATGTCATCAATTAAACTTCTACCAACTGTAGTTTCAAACCGTCAAAGTATACTCTATCATTCCCGTTCTTAACCCCTCCTCTTAGGTCAGTCCTCTAATCCCAACATTTTCACACATACAATCGATCAAGTAGCATTCACTTCTAATCCTCATACCACATCTAAATCTACCTTGGTGCCATAACCATTCGAAATCAGGTTCAGTTGAGAGATTCCTCAATAACCACAATACTCATAGCTCGTTAAGATATTTCTCAATTCCCAATACATAACACAAGATAGGTTGAGAGATTCCTCAACCGTCCAATACATACTGTAAGATAGGTTGAGAGATTCCTCAACCATCCAATACATACCATATACCGCACAATAAGTTGAAAGATTCTTCAACTACCCAATAAACACCGTATATACCGTAAGATACATCATAAGATAACCTCGTACGATCGTACCGTAGGTTAACATCGTAAGATAAGGTGAGAGATTCCCCACCAACCCCATACGCTAGCAATACATATTGCTGGACTATCTTTCCATCACAAAACCCATATCACAAAACCCAACTGTTCATCCTTATTCTCTTACGTCACAATGATCAACCAATGTCTGAAACAGAACTCTTATCAATCAATCTTAATCCCAAAACTTCACTACGAACAATTTCCTTCATTTTCTAAGTGGACTATGCAAAAATCTCCTTTGACGTACTATTTAAACTCCGTTCTCGGTTAGATCCCTCAAAGGACACTCGTCACTATCATGGAAAACATCCACCGATTCGATCAAAACCATTTTCTTTTAGCTTAGCAATTCCACTGTTCATCACTACCAAAATATCATCTTTCCCTCTTGCCACAACACGCGGTCTATTATAACTCATGATAACGTCATCTCATCATACAGTTCCACATCCGTATGATTTAACCGATTCACAAATGCATAAATACTATGCATGTATGGCAATAACATAATCATGTAAGTATAGCAACATACCATATGCATCAAACATCTCTAATATGTATGGATGCAATTTAGAACATGTGACAATTCACTCAACACTCCACTCGTCGTC
This sequence comes from Hydrangea macrophylla, assembly GCA_033977485.1. Taxonomy (NCBI): domain Eukaryota; kingdom Viridiplantae; phylum Streptophyta; class Magnoliopsida; order Cornales; family Hydrangeaceae; genus Hydrangea; species Hydrangea macrophylla. Next base: position 74,609,420 of record CM066984.1, on the reverse strand, counting down.
GAACGTTCCCAAGGCTCTAAACTTATGCTTTGATACCACTAAATGTCACAGCCCGGTCCCACAATAGCGGAACCGGAGCCCGTGGCACGCCACCGAGGCTAAACCAATTCATTAACGTTCCCAAAATTAGGTTTGAAGAACACACGCAGCGGAAAACAAAATACATTTTTAAGACCAGAGGTTCAGTCGACTGCTCAGTCGACGGAGGAAGGCAGGGAATTTAATAGCAATTCCAGTCGACTGAGGCTAGGGGGTCCAGTCGACTGAGGCGGGGTCCAGTCGACTGCTTTTGCTAAAATAAGAAGCAGTAGCTAGCAAACACAGGGGTTCAGTCGACTGAACACAGGACCAGTCGACTGCTCCCCTGACAGCAGCCCAATCTGCAGAATTTCAAGTTTAAAAAACTTTCTAACTATCACCAATGATCAACCACTCAATCCAAACTCAATCCAAAGTAATCTTAACTGTATTAAAACATTTCTAAAGCAGGATTACAACATGTCACTAACTATTACAACGGTTTAAAATCCATTCTATCATACGAAGTTAAACATAAGTTAAAACAATAAAAAGTCTTATTACAACATCCTATTTTCCCAAAACTACAAAGTTAACATTTAAGTTGCCTCCCAAGCGAACTCCCAACCCTCGTGCTTACTTCTGCGATTCCTCGCCAGCATTTACACCTGAAATGGTTATTTGAATAACCACACATATTTCGATTTGTTTAAGCTAAAGCTTAGTGAATGAAACAACATATGTACATGAATGATAAACATGTCCGCATTCACATCTCTACATTTCATACTAGTCGCCGGAGACTCACGTGCCCGTCCATACTCCCAATCCGCGACTCCTCGCCAATAAGTCCACGCGAAAGGGTAAGACCCACGATTCTTCTCTTCAATCGTGCGACCTTAATGCCTATATCGGCTCCACAAAATGGCACGGTGACCACGTGCTCCTTCTGACTCAAATAAGCAACTTAACATGCTCAAATACATATCACCATACTCGCGGTAATCAAAACATATTACCATGCTATTGAACATACTTATCAATATAAATGCCCAATATGAACTACACAAGATATCTCTATGAATTAATACATGCTATTCAAACATAACATGAATACATGCCAAGAAATCATTCCGAAACATAGTTGAATCACTCACCTCTGAATAACGCTCCTATAATTCAATCTGAAGAAAACCCGTGCACAAAGAACGTGCAGAAATTCGTCTAGTAAAATTCCTATGGATCAAAATTCCATTTATCAACTTTTATGAAAAATTCTAAAAAATAACTTTTCGGAAAACTTAGCCAAACAAGCCCTAACATATATCAAAACGAAGCTCTTACCTCGAGGAGCTCAAATATGAAATCTGGGAGAAAATAAACTGACGGAAGGTCGTCGTTTGGCATCGCAAAGCTTAAAGCAACTAAATCCTCCTTTGGCCTCCCTTTTGGCCTCCTCTTTGGAATTAGGTTAGAAGTTATGAAAAACCTAAAGTCATCACTTCCTATATATAGGCAAGACTATTGGGAATTTACGTTTACCTCCCCACGAGTTTTCCAAACTCCTAATCAGTCTCTGAAACTTTCTATACAGCTTAGTCATAGCTTTACGAGTGAAACTTCAAAATTATAAAAGTTTTTGACTAAGTTTCGTTTGGTCGCTAAAATGCGAATTTCTATATGACGATTTCCGAAGTTGCTAATTAGCCTACCAAATTAATAGCGTGTTCATTCGTTCTCACCAGGATAATAAATCTAACAACAGAAATATATTCTAAGCCAGAAAATAATACAGATATTGCAATACACAGGTAAACATTTATTTTCAGATAAACATTTAAAATGTTCCACAGTAACCATCTCATACTCGGAGAGACGTCAAAACAATAAATCTTCAATCACAATAGTTTCAAAGGGTTCTCTAATACAGACACCCAAATCAACTCGTGAGTCAAAACTCACCCAACTATGTGCCAAAAGACACGCCACATCACATTACCATGCATGACAATGTAATGCAATTGTAATAACACAAATGCGGGTATTATACTGCCGATGTACGAATCGAGATGACGAGTCGACAGTGAACTACTGTGACTGTCATGGATTGAACTGCCGATGTACGAATCGAGATGACGAGTCGACAGTGAACTACTGTGACTGTCAGGATTGAACTGACGATGTACGAATCGATATGTCGAGTCGACATTGAACTACTGTGACTGTCATGGATTGAATCAATGGTTGGACTAACTGACGATGTACAAATCTGGATGACAAGTCGATAGTGAACTACTGTGACAACTGTGACTGTCATGGATTGAACTAATGATGTACTAATCGATAAGTCTGCTGGGGATAAATTGAATCTGCTGGGGGTGAACGACTCTGCTAGGGATAAAAGTGGTTTCTTCTATGGTCTTGACTGAGATACACCATATTCGTTCAGGACACTTTTTTGGAGATGAACTAGCTCTGTTGGGAATGATTTTGTTGGGGATGAGAAGATTCGGGATGGTAGAAGATAGCCAGTGGATCTTGTGAATTGATTTTGTAAAGGCAAGTGAATATGATTGGAGGGGTGTCACCAATGCTGGAGGTTCTTGGGACTCATATCATGTTGTAGACTTGACAAGTGCAGTAATGGTGTTTGGAATATCTGCTTGTATCCACAGGTTTTATAATTGGTAATCACTTTAAACCCACACATTTGAGACCATTAGGACAAATGGACTTGATAGCAACAACGATGACAAGGAAAATTGGATTGGTTTGTATGAACCTTGAACTCTGATATAGTTTCGATTAGATTATTACTGACTCAACCAAAGAAGGATTGACTCGACAAAAGTAACGACACGAAATGCCCAAATTAGCGTAATTAAATGTGTCTCTGTCATAAATGGTGTACTGCTCATCTTATATGTTCACTTCTCATCTTAATACGATAACACTTTGCTGATAAATCTGGTTTTTGAAAATTCCTCCCTATTGATCTAATCAATTTTCTACTTTTTCCAAGAAGTGCTTTGAATTAGTACCTTAGCTTTTAGAATAGAAGATGCTCTATTTCAAAATTTTTAAAACAACTTGGTGACTTGAAAACTCGCCCTTGGTGTGAAGGGATCGTGTTAGGGAAACAGAGTTTGCCCCTAGTTTGAGTTGTAGAAAGTAGAATTCATAGGCAAACGAGGTGGGTGACCGAAGTTTGCCCCTAGTTTGGACAATGGTTTATTGGAGGTTTTGGGCAAACGAGGTAAGTGACCGAAGTTTGCCCCTTGTATGAAGGGTAGATAGTAAAATTCAGGCAAACGAGGCGAGTAGCCAAAGTTTGCCCCTAGTATGGAAGGTGATCTCTGGCTTGAGACAAGGACCGTGACTTTAATCTCTCAAATGCCCATAACTTTTGCCTAGGCACTAGTGAGGTGACCTAGCGAGCTCTTTTCTCTCTTTTGTTATTGCTCACCTTGGATTTAGCTCTAATTTTTTCCTAGGCGTCCTTTCAGATTTTCAACCTAGCTAGCCATCCTTCTTTTCTTTTTGAAAGTCTGCCTACGTACACCCGAGCGGGGATCAGGTCCAACGTAGTTCGGGCCAAAGTTTTTAAAAAAAGGGGGGTGATTATGATGGTGTCGATCGAACCGATGCGGTTGTCTATGTATCCTCGAGTGGGAATCAGGTCAAGCGTAGTTCAAGGCAAGGTCTTGAAAGAAATTGGTTTGATTATGATGGTGTCGACCAAACCGATGCGGTTGCCTACGTATCCCCGATTGGGAATCAGGTCAAGCGTAGTTCAAGGCAAGGCTTGAAGGAAATTGGTTTGGTTATGACGGTGTTGACCGAACTGATGCGGTTGCCTACGTATCCCCGAGTGGGAATCAGGTCGAGCGTAGTTCAAGGCAAGGCTTGAAGGAAATTGGTTTGGTTATGACGGTGTCGACCGAACCGTTACGGTTGCCTACGTATCCCCGAGTGGGAATCAGGTCGAGCGTAGTTCAAGGCAAGGCTTGAAGGAAATTGGTTGATGGTTTTTCAAACCAATCGTCAAAAAACTTAGCTCACTTGTGGTAGCCTTGAATAAAAGGATTTAGTTTCGAACTCCCTTTCTTTTCTTTTCTTTTCTTTTCTTTCTGAGGATTGATCCTTTTCACTTTCGCCTAGCCAGTCAATTTTACTTTTTCATGTACTTGATTCTTGTGAGATCTTTTGATCACAATTTTAGAATTCCAGAATGTGCATATCAGTTCTCGAAATTTATTTGTGGTCGTTCCGAGCCTTTTGAAATGTGATCTAGGCATGTTCTCATGATTTACCTTGAAGTGTACAATTCTCTGTATCACCAAAGTTTTCTTCCTTTCATTTTCTCCATCATTTTGACTGGCTAAGGTCAGATCTTGGAAATCAACACCTTTTTCAGCTCTAACCTTTGCCTAGGTGCCCTTTCGGGTTTTCAACCTAGCGAGCTTTTTTTTTTCCTTTTTTTTGTTATTTTTTTTTTGTTTTGAAAGGGGAGAAGAAACTCATTGAAAGTGTTTGGCTACCATCAAGGACTAAGTCTGCACTGCTTTCAATAGACAGATTGTATGGCTCCCCATTGGATTGGGCTCAAGGCTTTGAAATGGTGGAAAAAGGGTGTTGGGCAAGCCCCAAGTCAGTTTCAAACATGTCTTTTCAAGATTGAGGCAAGAACATCTTTAAATTATTAAAGTAAGACCATTCAATTCTCAGCTCTTCATCGGTGTCAGCATGAATTCGACTTTGACCTTTTAGGATCCTTTTTTGTTTTATTGCAGAAAAAATATTAGCAGAGCAATATCTATGGTAATTTGAAAAGTGACATTTCAGTTTGATGATTCATGCATTTAAGACTAGACACATTAGATTAAGCAAAATGAGATTTCATTCCATTAAAGGAGAAGGATTGCATTTCTTGGTACAGACTCAACCGAACTTTAAAAATAGACGGACTCGACCACAAAACTACTATTGAAATATAATTAAAACATAGAACAGACTCGACTTGGTCTCAAATGGAGTGTCATGATGACTCATTTGTTATTCTTATTCTATTTTTTTTTTCTTTTTAGCAGAAGTTCCAGACACCATCACTTTACTGCGTAACTTCAACACTCATTGGCATCATCAAAGGGATCACTCGAGCGGTTGATCCAAGCCAAGATAGTGGATAGGATTAGGATGGGATACATCCTCTATGAGGTTCTGAATGTCATGGCGGAGGCGGATGCATTGATCGGTGGCATGGCCTAGATTTTGGTGGTAAGCACATCGTAGGCTCATGTTGTAGTGGGAGGGTATGGGATCCGGTAGCGGCTTGTGAGGGAGGAGCTGTAGGTGGCCCTTTCTGAGTAGGTAGTCCAAGGCTGTGGAAAGGGGAACATCAAGTTTGGAGAATTCGCGAGGGCCTTTTGGGCGGTTTGGCGGAATAGACTGGTATGGACGGAGACGGTAGTCCATTGGTTGGTTACTAAGCACATTGACTTCTGAGGAGGCCAGGGGATAGTTGGGTCTCTTGGGCTGGTGATGGGGTTCATCATTCTTGAACTTTCCTTCTCTAATGGCATCCTCTATTCTGGTGCCTATTTCAAACAATTCTTCAAATGTTGAGATAAACTGGTAGAATAGTTTGTCGTGGTACACTGGTTACATGTTCTTGACCAGCATACGTACTTGTTCTTTCTCAACAGGTATGTGGATCATTTGGGCCACTTTATTCCTCCATCTGCTCAAGAACGCAGTGAAGGACTCATTGATGTTTTGCCTGGTCGTCTCTAGGTCCCGGATGGTGACATCAAACTCTTGGTTGCAAGAGTAGTGATCAATAAAAGTTCTAGCAACATCTTCCCAGACTCGGGTCTTGGAGGCTTCAAGAGTTAGGAACTAGGATAGTGCGGTATTCTTGAGGGTTTGAGGGAACAACATAACTATGTGCTCATGAGTGAATCCCATAGGTTGGAAGATATTCATGCACAACTTGATGTGACTTTTTGGGTTCCCGGTCCCATCGAAGCGATCAATCTCTGGAATTTTGAAGTTCTCGGGCAGTTTCACTTTGACGGGTTCGAATAGGCCTTCTAGATCTAGCATGTAGTCATTAACCCCCTTGCTCTTTCTTAGTACACTTTCCAGCTTGTCTACTTTATCCATCTTTTCTTGAAGCTTTTTCTCATATACAGGTGGTGGGATCCCATAAAACCATTCTTCCTCCCCGTTATTCTTATGTACAAAGACGGGAGGTGGCACAAACCCGGGAGGTGGTGGTGGCATGAACCCTACTGGTGGTGGTGGGAACCCATGTAGGTACTGTGGCTGCTGCTGTTTCAGTTCTTCCATGAAACTCAAAACTTGGGCCATGCGATTAGATTGTTGGCTTATGGTTGCTCCCAACTCAGTGACCTTATTTTCTAATTCTTCCTGATTCATGTTGAATTTTCTCGGAGGACTGATTCTAACCAAATGACTGTTCGAACTTCTGACCTAGGATGGGGATCTTAGTGGCTGACTTTGGGAATCTATAATGACCTACAGATTCGAGAGGAGGGGTGTATCAGATTCTGATAGTGACGACTTTAGATAGACAATGACAGTGATGTTAACAGACGTGGACTAACTTGTGTAAGACGGACTGAGATAGCGCTTGCAGACCGATAGGAATGGTGCATGCATGTGAGACAAGCACGCGGATGTAAGCCCTAATCTATATGATGCTCCTATTTCTAACAGATAGCAGTTAAACAAGTAAGGTCCTAGCCATATAGAGTGTGCTAACCTTACTTTCCAGTATAATCACCAAGGGATAACAGGGATTTTTGGGATATTTCGGGAAGTTTGGACAGAGTTTCTGGAAAAAACAGGGATTTGGAAGATTCGGAGGAATTTCCAGAAGTTATGAGAGTTTCTAGGAGAATTGGACTGAACTTCTGGGAGAAACTAGTATTTTGGGTATTTCTGAGAAATATGGATAGAGTTTCTAGGAGAAACAAGTATATCTGGGCATTTCTAGGTGATTTGGGCAGAGATGCTGGCATTTTTGGAGAATCTTGGAGATTTGGGCAGAGCTTATGGGAAAATAGGTACTTTGGGTATTTCTGGGAAATTTAGACAGAGTTTCTGGGAAAAACTAGTATATCTGGGAAAATCGGACAGAGTTTCGGAGAGAAATTGTTATATCTGGGAAATTTGGGAGATTTGGATGACTGTGATCATACTGTCTAGCAAGTTTTCATACTCCTATGTCTTAGGACCAACAAATAAGGTTTGCGGTGTATATCTTTGTGAACATGGAGCAGATATCCTTATTATGGTGCCTAGGCAGGTCAACTCAATGTGATCACATATGAGTGATTGCCTTAGGAATCATAAGAAAGAGGTTCTGCCTCATGCCACATAAGCGTCTACACCACGCAGGTAATCCCATCAGGGCATATAGCAGTTATATCACATTGTCCTATCTGAAAAGATAAATGAATAGTCCTATAAAAGGTTCTACAGGAATCTATATGCAAAGGCTGGGTTTAGTCAAAGAGGGTCCGTTGATGAGAGTTCCAATATACCGTCAGGAAGATAGTACGGAGGTTTTTTTTACTCTTTTTGATATACCTTGGAAGGTACAGTATCAACGGTGACTTGTGCCCTGGCACAGCAAGACCTGAACAATGTCAGCGCCGCGTTTCAGACACAGTCGGGAGGGGTAATACAGCGTGCAATGCGGTGAACCAGGCACAGTAAAAAAGATGATTTTAAGGATGCTTCTTATGAGTCAAACCTCTGTATTATTTTGTTTTGAAAATAAATCGTCCCCAGCAGAGTCGCCAGTTTGTGGACACGCAGGATTCTACCTCTTGCTTGTTTTGAAATTGATTTGAAAAGAGAGAAAATGGTCTGTTGAAAACAGATACAGAGTCGCCACTTGGTCTTTAAGGAACCAAGAAACCTAATTTTGACTCACCCAAACGGATAAAGGGCACCGGCCCTTCATAACCAAAGAACTTGGTTCGGGGTTTTGGTACGAGAGAGGAAGGAGCCTTTGTCACGACTAAAACACCCTCAACTCGCCCCGTCTCTCGACGGGCCTCAATTAGCATCCGAATAATCATCTTATACTATGTTTGGTTCGACGATTAATACTATGATAGTATATTACATCACATAAGAAAATTTGAAATGAAAGATCTAAAGATAAGATATCATTCATAAGATCTAAGCCAAATATCACACGATGCAAAGTGAAAGATCACACAAACAAACCTACGAAAAATCGTCTAATCATATATCAAGTAATCAAAATTTTCTAATCTAAGGGGACATGGATTGTTCTTGAAACAAATAAATCAAAGAAAACAAGGATGTTTAGCAAGCTAGAATGATGCATGTTAATCTTTGAGAAGAGAAGATCTCTCAATCCCCGGGACGGATGAGAAATGATGATTAGATCGAGGGGAAGCATGAACGTGTGATCATGATCATTCCTTATAATCTTCTTAGATTAGGAGTTACAAAAATACCAAATCTTGCATGAATGCAATGTATGTATCTAGAATGTGCCAAGGTTGTAGTGTGTTTTGTGTTAATGGATTCCTAGAATGACTTAAAAGTCTAGAATGTGTATGAATAAATGAAGGAGGTCATCATGGGATATGTACAAATGTAGTGTGAACTACTTCCTAAGACATGAGCTAATTTGGAGTGCATGTAAGCATCAAATCAAAGGATAGAAGTAAGAGTATGCTTGCTGTGAATAGTGGACAGAACAGTAACATGATCATGTAAAAATGAAAAAGGGGGGTTAGGAATGTTTTCAATGGATAATTTTTTATGGAGATCTTCCTTATTGTGTCTATAACATAACCCAAATAGCCATTCTTTGATAACTATCACAGATTGAGAGAAATCATATAACCAATAGAGGTTACTCAGAAACAGAGTCTGTATTGTCAACTGAAATGTTAAAAAATCTTAGAAAATGAAAACAAAGGATCTAGAGGCCCATTTTATACAAACAGTTCCCTAAGACACTGACGTTTAAGGGAAAAATAGTTTGGGACCACTCCTTTTGGAAAGGTTTTCTGTAAAACAAGTTGAAAGTAGGCCAAGATGTTGTGACAGCAAAAACAGAATATCTGGAGAGAATGTTTGGGTCCAAATGGACCATTTTCAAGTATTTCCAAGTCAAACCAAAATTCATGAGTGTTCTCTAATGAGTTAGGAAGACTTTCCAAGTGGTCTTGCATCCATATATTGAGTATTGAGTTCTATAGAAATCTTTGAACTCAGATTATTCACTGTTTTGACTCACTGTTTTGAAGATTTTGGGAAAAAACTTGAGTTTTTCTTTCTTGAGATCAAAATGAGAGGGATTGAGAGGGGTTTTGAAATAGAGGTTTTGAAAGTATATTTTCAACATCAAATAGAGATTATAACCTCTTGGAATATCAACATCAAACTCATCATCTAGAACCCCCAATATTATTGGAGAGATTCATTTTTATTTTGAAAATAACTTCAAGGATACCTTGGAGGTATTGATGTTATAATCATCATCTATTAAACATGTTTTTGAGGTCAAGAGCTACTATCCATAAGGATTCACTCACCTCAAACTTCATGTCATCATTTAGATGATGAAGAACAAGTAAGTAAATAAAGAAAAATAAAAAGTAATGAGGTTAGGAAGAGATAAACATAATATGAACAAGCAAGTACATAACAATCAATAGATGATAATCAAATGTGATTTTGGACTTGTAGCATGGTGTTTCACTCATAGATGTTGACATTTGGACATGGAAGTAGCTTTCTAACTCATAAATACTTAGAGAAATGGTGATTGGGTGTATTGATGATGAAGTATATAGAAGAATGGTGGAGGAAAACAAGGTTGGAGCTCACTTTCTATAGAAAAATAGTAGGAGGAAGCTCTTTTCTCACTTTTAAATCTATCTCTATCTCTCTTTCTTTCTACAACTTTGTCAAACTTTGCACTTGGCCCCCCCAAAATGAAGAGCAATGGGGGGTTTATATAGGCTAATTTGGGGGTGGTTTTGGGATTTAGAAAGTGCTCCCATTGGTCCCAAACATCTGTGAACATCAAACTACATCGTTTTGGTTTTTAATTAATCAAATTGGACCCCCAATCAAAATTATAAAAATGGACTGTTCTGGGGGAGAGTGCTGCTGCGGCACTGGGCCTGTGCCGCGGCGATAGTGGGCCAGTGCCACGGCGGCACTGTTCCTCCTTCGTCCAGAAAATGCTGTTTAGGCCCCCCAAAGGTTTCGGTATTCGCGAAAAGACCCTATTTCGTCCGAAATTCACAGAAAATGCATACGAACTCCAAATTGAGGTTGTGATATACCGTTGGAAAGGTAATGGAGTCTATTTTACATAAAAAAAAATGGTTCGGAGATAGGTCACTTTGAAAAGTTTTGCGGTATTTGCGATAAAAGCCGATTTGATCGCCTTTTTCGCCTTCGGAAATTCATAATAAACTCGTTTTAAATTCAGAAATTATATACCGTTGGAAAGCTATTGACCTCTAGTATCCATGAAAAATGTTTAAAAATTATTACAGTGCTTCGGTTTCAAAGTCAAATTTTGGTCAAACTTGGGATTCCCGGGAAGTTCTGGAAACCTCTGGGAGCTCCCAAGAGCTGGCGTTTTCGCTCGATTTTATTTTAAAACTCATTTTAATACTTTCCACATGATCCAGAATGACCCCGGTGAATTTGGACGATTTCGGTCAAACTGGTCAACGGGGACTTTCCGGGAACTTCCGGGTCTTCCGGGGGTCTCTGGGAGATGACGATTTCATATGATTTTACTTAAAAACTCATTTTATTAATTTTCTTATGGCGTAGCATGTTTCCAGAACTTTCGGTCCAAATCTGGGAGTTTTTGGACTTTTAGGGGTATTTTGGTCATTCTGAGCATTTTGAGAAATATAACTAACTTCTAGGAGTCCTTTTGAGTCTTTTTCGATCATTGTGAACCACCAAGCTATGGATCTCCTAAATCTGATAGCCGACAAAATAGGGTGTCTACAATGCCTTACAATGATGGTCCTAGACTTCAACCAAGGGTGAAATATCTTCAAGTCTTCAAGCTTGATCCTTGTTGAGCTCCTTGTAAATTTGATCTACATCAATTAAATCTCATGCACACAAAGATGTTAAAACATTGATACAATATTAATACATGAGATTATATATAAGCATAAAAATGACTATGATAATAACAAAGAATGAATCAATATGAATCATGTAATTATCATAGCATATTTGACATCATCAAAACATAATTAAATATGCCTTAATATACCCTAAGGTTAACATGTAGTAATGTTTAGCAAGTGTTTGATGTTGTATTTTGAGGTTCTATGCAACATGCAAGTCAAATCTTCAAATCTGGGAAGCAAAAACTTCCAGCAGAATGTTGTTTAGTAAAATGAACATTTTAAGCAGTTCAAAAATGGGAATGAGGCTAGGTTTTTTTTGTGGAGAAAGCTCATTTATTTACAAATAACTCTTCTATAGCTTAGTATAAATATCACTCCTTCATAGGTGAAATGTATGTACAACATAGTATTATCAATCTGAGAAGCAGAAACTTCCAGCAGAATGTTGTTTAGAAAAATGAACATTTTGAGTAGTTCAAAAATGGGAACGAGGCTAGGTTTTTTTGTGGAGAAATCTAACTCATTTATCTACAAATAACTCTTCTATAGCTCAGTCTAGAAATCACTACTTCATAGGTGAAATGCACATGCAACGCAGTACTATAAATCTGGGACAGAGCAGTCCGAAAATATAGAAATGTCTAAGTAAAATAAATATTTTGAGCAGCTCAAAAATGTAATTGAAGCTAGATTTTTTTGTACACGAAGCTAATCCAATTATCTACAATGTTCTAGTTTTGAGTTTGATCTACAAATCAATTTATCATGCCCAAATAAATCATATCAATTTAGTCGACATAGTAAAACTAATTCCTGGTAGATTGTACAACTACTTGTATGATGTGTTTATTGATGATGCTTGTTCTCCGATACTTGTATGGTTATGAATATCTTGTGCTATGGTAGTGCTATCGAGTAGATGAGTATGTTAAGGGTCTGTGTGGTTTTGTTAGTTTTATAGACATGATAATGAACCCATGCATGTATTTTACAAGTATAACCAAGATGATGCTTTAAAATCTTAACATAAGCTTGAATTAGTTGTACATAGACCCATGCTTGGATATATATGGAGTATCTACACTACTGTAGACATGTTATACTACTCATAGGAGTATATAATTTGCGTACCCTGAGCTTAAATGATTGTACATTGAATAAAAATAGAGGATTTAAGAATCTGGCGCCAGAAACCGATTTATGGGAGAAACCAATTTCTGGGAAGTTTTTCTGGGAAAAGTTTCCTTAAGGAACTATTAAAGCCAAAAGCTGAACAACGACGTTAATTCTGACTTCATGGGTATATCACGACATAAAACAGATGAACGGACGTAGGAACGCAACCTTGTAAGTGTAAATGAAAGTAATTAACAAACTAAACTACGGAATGAGTGACGCGAATGCGGTCTAGGATACGTACGGACTAGTTGTACTTGATCAGGAGCAGCGTATGTCAAGGATAAATGTTGGATAGGTAAACCAGGCCACGGGGGCCAGGAGGGTAAGAAAAAGGATGTGTTGTTGAGTTGTGAAGTGGTGACTCTTGAGTATCCTTTCGGTTCTTCGTGACGAAAGGAATACGGTTAAAATGTGACTATTGTAAGTATCCTTTCGGTTCTTCGTGATGAAAGGGATACGCGTAACGCTTTCAGTTCTTCGTGACGAAGCGGTGATTGTTTAAGTAAAGATTCCTTTCGGTTCTTCATGAGGAAATGGATGTTCTTGTACTCCGTAACGCTTTCGGTTCTTCGTGACGAAGCGATGATTCTTTCAGTAAAAACTCCTTTCGGTTCTTTGTGAGGAAATGGATGTTCTTGTACTCCGTAACGCTTTCGGTTCTTCGTGACGAAGCGTTGAGTAAAGACTCCTTTCGGTTCTTCGTGAGGAAATGGATGTTCTTGTACTCCGTAACGCTTTCGGCTCTTCGTGACGAAGCGGTGATTCTTTGAGTGAAGACTCCTTTCAGTTCTTAGTGATGGAATAGATGTCCTTGCACTCCGTAAACGCTTCGGTTCTTTATGATGGTGAAGTGGTGTTTCTTAGAGTGAAGACTCCTTTCGGTTCTTAGTGATGGAATGGATGTTCTTGCACTCCGTAAACGCTTTGGTTCTTCGTGATGGCGAAGTGGTGTTTCTTAGAGTGAAGACTCCTTTCGATTCTTCGTGATGGAATGGATATTCTTGCACTCCCTAACACTTCGGTTCTTCGTGACGAGGTGGTTGTTAAAAGATGTTTCGGTTGGTGGAAGGAGTTTTGGTAAATGAAAGATGGTTTAGTTAGTAAGAGATGTTTTGGGTTAGTAAATGATGTCGGATGTTGGCAACAGATGATAGTGGCGTTAAGAATGTCGAGACGAGTTTTCTCAGTTGGAAGTTTTCTTTTTGAATACGTGGTCGGGTATATTGGTAGTTATAACTCGACGGTGAGAACGCAAAGATCTTAAAAGACGTGTTAAAAAGTAATAAAGGTATCTATGTTGTGCTTTACTATATACGTTCCATTTGATTTAGTTTTCTCACTCAGCTTTCATAAGCTGACGACGTTCATGTCGCTGGACATTCCCATGTCCAGCTTATCCAGGTCACAAGAACACATGCTATGGAGCTACTCAAGAATATAACGTGGAAGAAGATTATACTGAAGAGGTTTATGGTTATGCGAGTTAGGAAGAAGACCAGTAGTTTCCCTTTGTAAATATTTTTGTTGTAATCAGAAGACTTATCATATTTTTGTAATAGTTTTTGTAAGGCCCAGAGCCATAAGACTCTTATGTATTTAATTAGCCAGTACCGTTGTAGCCTTTCATTGTAACAAATTCCAGTAGTAGATGATGCTTTTACCCTTTTGTCATAGCATTTAGTTATTATTATTTTGGTCATGGACAATTCGGTACTTCCACCAGTCATGTGCCTCAGGGTCCAAGATGAAAATTTTAAATTTTTCCATATTTTGGCTACGCCGGGGCATGACAGATTCACTCTACCCTGTTTGGCAATAGCGATTACCACCGCTTCAATCGCAATTGCAATCATGGACTTACCCGAACGAGGCCGAAGATAAGACCACATTCCCTCTGCCCTCCCAACATTCTATATAAATGGAAGCAATATCATGTTTAAATCAAGTCTCATGACTTTTATTTGATTCTTATAAGTAGTATTGATTAATTTGATTCTGTTGTTTTTCCCGACTTTTATTTGATTCTTATAAGGAGTATTGATTGATGTTTGGAAATGTGTTACGCCGGATGGCTTTTGGAAGCTTGGTTCAAAGTTGAGTGCGGCGGATTGGATGTTTCAACTGCTATCAGGTTGTAACGGCCCAACTCTCAAAAAGTTAGTTGTTACAGCCTGGACTTTTTGGAATAATAGGAACTCTTTCCTTCATGAGGGCAAATCACGTGAAGCTACCGACTCAGGTTTATTTATTTCTATTTTTTTGGATGAGATTGGTACGTCTTCCTGTTTGCCTGTAATTTGCGCGGACGTGCCAGAGCCAAACGGGCTCAGTGTGTGTGTGTGTGCAAACTAATTTCCTAAACGCTTGTGTGAGTGATACACAAGGCTTTATGAATCTGACTTATAAACAGAGTGATTGTGTGCAGTGAGTAGGAAAGTACCCTCACCATAAATTCCTTAGCAGTACTGAAGCGCACAAGCGAAACAGTGCAGTTTACCAAGTAAACAAATCACAAACGATTTAATAAAACGTAGATTTTATTAAGTGTTTGGAATATTAAACAAATCCAAAGAACAAACTAGAACAGACTGATTGTCCAAAAGAACAAAAGAAATTAACAAAAGGAGCAAACCTATTTGCTATGAATGCTGAAAAACATAAAGTTTTGAACGCTTTGAATACTTTGAATGCAGTGTGTATGCTGTTTTTTGAGATGACGCGGAGTTCCTTTGCTTGGTTGGCCTGCTTCCATATTTATAGCAGCCTCTAGGAATTCTGAAAAGGAAAGAACTCCTATCCTTGCGCCTTAAGCAGTCCTGGTTGATTGATAGTGGAAGAATCCTTCCCAGTCTTCAACTCTTGCCTTATCTTGACTCTTGATTGAACCAATCCCTATATTCTAGGGATCAGTTTTCCAATCCAGCTGGACGTGATTAAATATCTTCCAAACCGGACTCTTGCTTTCTAAAAATCTGGGATGACTTCGCCTTGACATTTGTGAATAACACCGCCTTCCCCTTTTAGTCCATTGGCCTTGCCAACTTCTTCTTTCAGCTAAATCGGGCTTGGCCAATTTCAATACTGTCTTTCATACCCTATTACCTTTTTACGAATGCCTATGGCCGATTAGACTCATACAGTCATCCTTAACTATACGGTGTCCGATTGGCCTCCGTGCTGCTTTGATCTACCATCGGGCTAACACTGCGTTAGGTTATGTTACTACTATGCCCGATGGTCCTCATTCATGCCCACCCTTCCAATCGGGCTCCTATCATGACTATAGCCCGATTAGACTGCTCATCATTCATCTGGACTTCACCATATTTAATCAACAACTATGGATCTTTAGAGACCATGTGACATCGTCCTACTGATGGGACTAGGTTTCTATCTTGTTTTCATTTCCCCTCTCTTTTCTCTCACCAAATTCATGAACCAAACAAAGCTTAGTGTAGTGGTCTCATGCGAAAATATAAGTAGCGGGCACGGGGGAGGGGGCGTAGTTCCAGTTCCAATTATAAACGTGACATGAGCATCTTTTTACCGACTGAGCTTAATTGTTGCTCATGTTAAAGGAGCTTTTAAGCAGGATTGATAAGGAAATTCATGCCGCCCATATGTTTTGTCAATTCTATCATTATTGTTGGTGTCTTCTCAACTTAGATGATACTAACACTGTATCTTCCATGTTCTTAAAATTGAAGAGTGGAGATGGAGCAGCCATAAACCAATGAATAATTAACGTGTACTTGTAATGAAACTTTTGGTCTCTGGCTTGATGATTAGGCAAGGAAATTTTCCAAGTGTAATAATAGAGTGAGAATAAAGTTATGATTCTCAAATTTGGTTTCCAAATGCTTATCAAGTTGTACCACATGTAGGGGTATGAGATACCACTGATTAGTGTCACAACATATGGTACAACTGTTAAAGCATTTGGAAACCAAATTTAAAATCCAAATTTGGAAAACATAATATTACTCATATATTAAACTTTAAATCTCTAATGATTGTTGTCATAAAAGGTTGATAGTGAGTGAACTGAACTTAATGCGATATGTCTTAAATAAAACGACTTGGATTAAGGTAATTTTAATAAAGAATCAAAAAACAACTACTTATGCTTAATTAATTTTCATAAACTTATTTTTTGTAATGCCCACTTGCAAAAACATTGGAATAACATGCAAGTCACTTGTAGCAGCGAGGACTAAGACCCCCTAACTAAGCTATATATTAATTGTGACCATTTTGGCAGATCGAAATAAGGACAAAATGCCTTTAAAAACAGAGATTTTAGGAGCTATCAAAAGATTGTAGGTCACAAAAAATAATGGCATGTATGCTTCTGATATGTCAAAAGAACAAGACTAACACTTTTTCTCTGAGTAATATTTCACTCTGAGAAATATTGGCATGCATGCTTCTGATATGTCAAAAGAACAAGATTAATACTTTTTCTCCGAGTAATATTTCACTCAGAGTAATACTTTTTCTTTGAAAAGCTAAGCTTTTCAATTTAAATCTCAAATTTAGTTTTCAAATATTTCACTGCCATAGCATGTAGTTCAACTATTAAACCATTTGAAAATCAAATTTGGAATTCAAATTTGAGAAGCAAAACATTTTTTTTTTTGGTTATATAGAGTATTGTTTTGATATGTGCAAGTTTTGCTAATATGGATCATGGATAGACCATTCTTGTCTTAGAACAACAGCGTACACAACTATTTTGCCTATATCGAAAAATTGTTAGTACTGCATTATTGGAGAAATAAAACAATTTTGAATTAAAAAAAAAAAATCTGTTTTTCAAAATTTTTTTTGTTGGTAAAATCTGTTTTTCAATTTCGCACTGACCAAAACTCCAACTTCATATCGCCAAATACGGTGTAAAAATGATTCTGTAACAAAATATCTACTAATATTATGAGCATTCTAGTAGAACAGACTTCGGTGCTGTTAAAACTGTGCTGTTGCTGCTGTTCCACACACGTGAACAGTGAAAACAGTACCAAAATAGTTTGGTCAAAATTATAATTTCACACTATTTTTACTGTTCATGTGTGGAAAACATTACCAACAGCATAGTTTTAACAGCACCGAAGTCTATTCCATTCTAGTGACTATCAGGTTTTGAAAAAAGAAATTAAAGATGCTGTTCCAAGTTAAATTTAAAATCTAAGATGTACTGTGAATTTTGATAAACATATTTAGATTAACGGTGTCCTCAATACTCACATCCTTTTAGAAATGAGGCTAATTCTCGCAGACACACAATTATGTTTTGGTGTTCAAGTCTAGCTTGAAATAAGAATTCAACCTGGAATCTCTTATTTTTTTCTTAGGTTATTTTTGGGAATGTCTAAAACAGATCTAGAATCTCACTATCTGATTTTTTGTAAGAACCCAGGTCACGTATATTAGTTTGACCAAAAGCCATTTTACTACAACTATTAGACTGGCCACGACTCCTTTGCAAGAAAGTAACACCACCCAAACAAATAAGATTACCTCTGTAATTTTGTTTATAGAATATACTACTCTTTCAGGGTTATAATTGACGGTTCTTTTTCCACCCATCCCTATTATAGAACCTGAGAGTTTCTTCTCCTCCACCTAGGGGTGTGTTTCGGCCGGAACGGCTCGGAAACACCCCTTTCGGGAAAAAAATTCCAAAATTTTCGGAAAAAAATTCCAAAATTTTCGGAAAAAAAATTCCAAAATTTTCGGAAGCCAAAAATGCATTCCGAATTCCGTTCTGAAATTTCGGAAATTCCAAAATTATTTCCGATTCCGAAATTTTCGGAATTTCATCAGATTCGGAATTTTCGGAATATTCGGAATGTTTTCGGAATTTTTCGGAATATTCGGAATTCAAGCTTAATGGGATTTCACTTGAGGCTTGTAGGCCTTTTATAGAAGCACATTACATCCCACTTTTTTGTGTTTTTTCGATATGGGATGAACACAATTTTCGGAATATTTCGGAAAAGTTTCGGAAAATACAATTTCGGGAATTTTTCGGAATTCTAAAAACAATTCCGATTCCGATCCGATTTTTTTCGGAATTCGGAAATTCGAAATTCGGAATACATATTTAGTTGCCAAAATCGGAATTTTTCGAATCGGAATCGGTCGGAATCGGAATTTCCGTTCCAAATGACACCCCTACCTCCACCTCATTGTGACTACTACACACAGTTCTTTGATTTCCCAAATAGTCATTCAAACTCAAGCTATCGCCATTATGGTTGCTACATTATGATCTGAGCGTTGTGAGTTTAAAAGCAAAAAACAGTTTCTACATGCAGAGATAAAGTTGCATATATCTAATCCTTTCCAGCTTAGAGGGGAACTCAGTTTTGCTTATAGCATATTCCAATTAATCCAATATTTCATCTAGAAGACAAATAATCGAGATACACGCCACCTAATGCATGATATATTAAACATTGCAACCTCCAAAAACCAAAAAGACATAATAACACATTGCACCACTGTCCACACTCCACCCCTGTTGGAGCAGAGATTGAGTCTATAAGAGAGAGAGAGAGAGAGAGAGAGAGAGAGAGAGAGAGCGCAAAATAGTTCACCATAGACTCCATGAATGAATCCAACAAACTTCATGTAGCTGTGTTTCCATGGTTAGCCTTCGGTCACATAATCCCATATTTTGAGCTTTCAAAGCGCATAGCTCAAAAGGGTCATAGTGTCTCCTTCATATCCACCCCTAAAAACATTGATCGCCTGCCAAAACTACCATCCAATTTAGTCCATCTGATCAACTTAGTGGGCCTTCCATTACCTAAAATCAACGGCCTTCCTGTTAACTCAGAGGCCACCATAGATGTTCCATATGATAAAGTTCAGTACCTCAAGAAAGCCTTCAATGGTCTCGAAACCGAGTTGACTCGTTTTCTTGAAACTACATCCCCTGATTGGATATCTACGATTTTGCCCCCCTTTGGCTGCCACCAGTCGCAGGTAAACTCGGAATTTCACGCGCCTTCTTTAGCATATTCAACGCGTCATCTGGATGTTTTTTCGGTTCATCAATCACTATGATCAACGGTGGTGATTATCAGAACAAGCCCGAGGATTTCACAGTTCCGCCCAAGTGGGTCCCATTCCCATCCAACATCGAGCTTCAGCTCCATGAGATTAAGCGATTCTTCAATAGCGTCAACAATAAAATTTCGGGCGTTTCGGATTGGTTACGTTTTGGGAAGGCAGTGATGGGCTGCGACGTGTTCCTCATACGCAGCTGTAGAGAGATCGAAGCTGATTGGTTGGACCTCATGCATGAGCTTCACCAAAAACCTGTCGTACCATTGGGCTTACTGCCACCCTCGGCACAAGAAAGTGAAGATGAGAAAGATGACACGTGAGGCAAGATGAACTCACCGCGTTAGCACTAGGATTAGAGCTTTCCGGGTTGCCCTTCTTTTGGGGTCTGAGGAAGCGGCACAACTTGGACGAGTTAGACTCAGTCAAGTTACCTGACGGATTTGTGGAGCGAACGAGAAGCCGAGGAATTGTGTGGACAAGTTGGGTGCCTCAACTCAAGATACTGAGTCATGATTCAATAGCTGCGTTTGTGACTCACTGCAGTTGGAGTTCTGTTTTACAGGGACTCCAGTTTGGAAGACCACTTATCATGTTACCCTTCTTGGGTGATCAAGGGTTGATTGCTAGAGTTCTAGCAGATATGAAAGTGGGTATACAGATACTAAGAAACGACTAAGACAGACCACTCAGGAAAGACTCAGTGGCAGAGTCACTGAGGTTGGAACTGTTGATAATCAAGGAAGAGTTTACTGGGACAAAGCCAAGGAGATGATGACTATATTTGGAGACAAGGACCTACATGACCTGTACATAGACAAGTTCATTGAGTATCTTTTGATGCATAGATAGACATCTCCATAAGGATTTACAACGTGCGGACAGACTCGACAAAGATGGTAATTTATTGTGGATGAATGATCTTATGAAAGCATGCTACGGATTCCTCTTCTTCTTCTTCTTTCTCTTTTTTTCCCATGGAAAAGAAATAAATAAAAAGATAGGATATGGATTCCTCCACCACTTGCCTACTAAAATAAAAAATAAATAAGAGATCTTAAATTATTACAATAGCACCTTGTAGACTCGTAATGTCTTTTGGGTATAGCTTTCATACCACAGAGTACCAATTAATGGCTTTTTTTTTTGGGGGGACAAAATTAATGGCTTTCAGTCTTTCTTTTTACTCATACATTACAAGATAGGATATACCTATTCAAAGTTCATAACATATACAACAAGATCAAATGCAATATTCTCCTTCGTATGGCCTTTGTGTAATGTTATAGATGGACTATATATATCCTCTGGCACCTATGTGCAAAAATTCCAAACATTACCATCATTATTTGAAAAAGTAGCTAGATTGCGATAAAAATTTCATGACACTTGAGATTACATACCTAATTATTAACAATCAACAAAAGACGGTAATTATTCTCCAACAAAAATCATATGAGACGTTAAACTGTACATGCATAATTTAAACTCAAACATACAACAAAAGGACATGTGATGAAGGAAAGGAAGAAAAAGAAAGACATTTGAGAACAAAATCAAATACCTGTGAATATTTGTGTAGTTATATTGATCATATCCATTAGCAGTTCATTTTTGGGGAGAAGTTAGCTTGTTTTCGTCCGAATCATGCTTTAGTGTAGCATCCCCACCCATCAATTCCTGAAAGCCTTCAACCTTCACTGGTGGAGCCCTAGCAATTCCACTGTTCCTGTATTTCAACCAACAAAGCTTTTAGGAATTCTGGTACTTTGGTAATTTAACCCTCATGTTATATTTGGTAGAAGAGATGGAAAAATGGAAGGGAAAGATCAAAGATGAAAGATGCATGTTAAAACAAAGGAAGCAGATCTTTCCCCTTGTTTGGTAAACTAAGAAGGAAAGGATTAAGAATAGAATTGTATATATCGTATGATTAGAACCTTCCATAGCCAAATTCGGAGCCAGGAATTTATATTTGGGGGGGCCTAAAATTGTGAAGTGTGTTGGGCCAAATATCTAGTGTGGACCGGATAAAAATCGGGCCAATATATCACAATTAATTTTTTTCAAGAAATTGTGGTTAGTGGGGTTGTACCCCCACCTATAGCTTCACCCTTGTCCATAATAGAAGGATTAATTTTTTTATGGACTAAATAGGAATAAAAAAAGGGTCAGCTTTTTCCCCCTCCCAATCAGTCCACCTTTAGAAGAATGGGAAATGGTAGGCCCGGAGGGATGCCTCTTCCCTTCCCTAAAACCCACCCCCCTATATCCTTCATATTCATAATTTCATCCCAAACATAGCATCAATGAAATCGATTCTACAAGTAGTCATCCTTACGGTGTCTGGACTTGAGGAATCTGCAGGGAAGCCAACTGCCTAAACTGATTACCGGTTTGAGCTTGGAAATTTGACATTGCAGGAAGTTGTTGCTGCCGAAACTGCATTGGGGGGTTTCTGGTATTGATTGCGGTGAACGCATTGTTAGTATCCACTGGAAATTCGGATGGGTTTTCAATCTTGACTTCAACCATCGGTCTTTCCATGCTCATAGTCATGCCAGGACGAGGTGTGGATGGTTGCCGCCTTCGTAATCTGTCCCATTGTTGTTGTTGTTGCTGAAAAGCAATAGCTTGGGATTGAAGCATCTGTGGATTCATTTGTCTTGGTACCTGTTTTAACCAGTAGAAATTAGCATCTTCATCATTCTACTGAGAATATTGTAAATTGTCGTCATATCTGCAGGCTAGGCCAAAGATCTTATAATCAGGGGCTCATTATTAATCTAAACATCGAGGCAAAAGTAGCAGCATTTACGCTCAGTTTGTTTCAAGGTAAAACATTTCCCAGAAAATGTTTTCAACATATTTTGGTGTTTGGCTTTCCATAAAATGTTTTACGAAGATTTTCAGGACAATGAAATTAGCTAAAAAATAGAGCGTTAATAATACAAGTGAGGTTGACAATTTTTGAAAGCCTCTACTCATGAATGTGTGTGCCTATTTTGCTGGTCCTTACTTGACCGAAACATACATAGTATAGGACCATAAGTGGGCCTGGTAACTTAAATCCGAACCACCCAATCGAAATAAATGGGTATGGGCTGATACAATTTCACTACTAGGCCACTATGGGTAAATCCACATAAAACCACTTCATAAAACAGGCTTGGTGCAGCTCCAGAGCAGACCCGTGTATGACCTGCTTAAGTGTGTCGGGTCCAGGTTATATCCAAACCGTCACGATCTGACCCCACATTCAACCCGAATTGGGCGGGTTGTAAATGGGGTGGCCAAAATATCACCCAAATCGGAAGCAGCCCGCCCTTATCCACCCATTTGCTGGTTCTACAGCCTCTTTAGTATAGGCATGGTGATCAACCTAGGATGGGATATCCAAACATGAATTTTTAATCACTAGGCAGAATACAAAATTCCCCAATCTACATACTTGCTGGGGTTGTCGAAGGAGGGCCTGGTGCTGCGACTGGAACTGTGACTGGATTCCCTGCGCTTGTTGTGCAATGTTCCTGGTATTATCCTTCACAAGCTCTGCTAAGGCGCCCAGATTACTAGTGATACAAGAGAAAATGTGTTATTAATTGAGACAACAAAAAACCGTGCAAGTTAACCCATTAATGTTAATAACAAAAGGATGAGTAAGAAGGAGAATATTAAATAGGGGTAAAATGTATTGTGTACCCATGAACTACACACTAATTAACTGTTTGGTCCCTCATCTTTCAATTGTAGCAATTTGGTCTTGCAACTTTCAGGCCAATTGTAATGTCAAACTTCCACTAGAAAAAAAGTGATAGAAACACGTAATTACATTATCCACTCTATTTTTAACTTATTTCATACATGCATTCTAAGACAGTTTTTACTATTCAAAATTGAGTTTACTTGCTTCCACTTTTGTTTTTCCTCACTATATGTAGAGCATATCAAAATTGATATATGTACTATCCAAAAAAAAAAAAAACAAAAATTACTTGCTTTCCAAACGCTGCATAAGACTTCTCATTGGAACTAAAATATATGATGACAAAAGAAACCACTGACTATAAACAGATTGGGTGTTTATATCCTAAAAGGCTAAATCTACCATCTATAGGAAGGTGAAGAAAGCAGAGCAAATTGTTGATGAAGAGAAGTACCTTCAAATTAACGTTTGACCAATAAATCTTTACCAGGTTCAGGGATGAATCACAAAGATAGCTATAACCTTGTCATGCTTTGTGGTTCATAAATCATAATTGACAATACTCGTTACTCCAGCAATCAAAAAACCGTAAGTCCATTTGTTACTGAATGGTGATGCAAAGGTTATCATTGGAAGGGCTAATGATAGGGAATAGGGACGATGTTTTTTGAGATATGCTCATCAGACGATAGGAGATCTGACCTTGACTTTACATGCAAGATGATGGTTTGGCAGCTCATAGCGAAAAAGGTATGCTACCAAGAGGCAAGAGCCACTACTCCATCCTCACTGCATAGACGGCGTCAAACAAATTTGGTTACCATCCATGATATTCACCTTCTAGCTAGCCCTAGCAGATTGCAAACTCAGACCTAATTTCATGGGCTTTGCCCCTTTGGAGCCTTTATGCATTGTTTAATGGCCACTAAGTCATAATGACAGCTCTTAGAGTCATTAAAACATTAATGATCGGATTGGTTAACCTTGTAATATTCGCTTTTCTAGTCCATTCAGATGATTGTTCATCGTCGACACAATTTGATTTGCCTGATCCACTAAGAACTAATAGGTCATTCATTAATGACCACTATATTAGATTGGTTTACCTTGGCATCCCCAACAATTAGTTTGGACTTCGGAACAAACGCACTAACTGTAAGAAAGTGGTAATTCAAATGACAATGTACATACAAATGTCATACAAACATAAAATACTGTTATAGCAAAGCATAAATTCACAAATGGTGAATCATATATTTAAACAAGATTATTTTCGTTCCATGTAAATTTGTCATGTTCAAGCTCGACCAACCTTGCCTAGAGCTGAATTATGGATCAACAAAGGTGCACTAACAAAACAATAGAAATTCTTTAATGATCTCTATCCAGAAATGTTTTGTGTAATTTAATTCACATTTCAGTGTCCATCATTAGTTTATTAAGGCTTAGTTTGGCCCCCATGTGGCTTTTTAAAAGGAGCTTATGAAATTTATTAATAAGTTGTTTGATAATTTTATACAAGTGACACACTACTCTTCAAAAAGACATCATGAAACCAAAAAGCAACCTTGAGCTTTTAAAAGCTCCATTCTAGAGCTTTTAAAAGCTCCCCCCAAAAAAGCCCTAAGTTCAATTTTTGCTAAGCTCATAACCTAGTTACCAAATGAATTAACATGAAATTGAGCTTTAAAAAAGGAGAAGCACCACTTGGGGGCCAAACTAAGCCTAAGACATTCAAGAACAAGAGACTCAATTACACATATTAAAGAGGAATCAAACACTTCAAACATTTAATGTGAAAACGGTTCCACTCACCTATGTCCTGCTGTTTTAAGGAACATCTTAAGTAGTTCAATGGCTGAACACTGCTTTCTGTAACTGTCAGCAAGGAGTTTCAAGATTCGACCCAATTTACAAATATGACAACTGAACAACTGAGAAAAAACTTCCATTGGAACTTCTGCAGTAGCTTCGAACCCCACTGTTGTTAGCATACGAGCTAACACCTTTTGAGACATCTGTGATGCTTGCTCTTCCCCAAGATGTCTCCTCTTTCCTTCGGGCCCATTGTTTCCACGACTCTGATTAAGGTACTCTGGTCTAATACCAAGCCTCTCTATCATAATTGGGCTCCTAGTCATAATTTGAGGTAGTGTATCAAGAACTCCATTGAATTCAACTTTCTGAGTGTCCTCCACTCGATTTTCCGGTGGGAGTGCACTATCAGGAATGCAGTTCAATGCAAACATCGTTTCAGGGAAAAAAGATGTTTCATCGTCATTTAAGTTACTGTTGTCTAAAACTGAGTACGAACGCATATTCGCTCCATTTTCCAAAACAGGGTTGCCAAAACCCGTGTTTTGATCTTCCCTAAATGCCACTCGCCTTCTCTTATGCTTTTCACGAACTCTGAGATAAGTGGACATCTGCTCAGGGGTACGCTCGTCTGTTTCTCGGTCCGCAAATGATAACCTATATGGTTTGCTAGCTCTATATTTCTCAAAAAATTGACTATACCATGTTTCAGGCAATTCTTCATGCCTGAATATCTGGGGCATGGTATCAATGTCTGATTCACCATATCTTGATCTAATGCTGAAACCTGCTTTAGATTGAAGCTGCAAATTTGTTAACAAATGTCAGTCAAACCACAACAAAATGTGAATTGAAAACTAAAGTTTTAAGAAGTTCATAGTACACCCTCTGCATATTGCGTATCAAACCTTCGAGGACGACGACGTAGTAGTACTGGACGTAACAGCTCCATCTCTGTGTTGAATTACCCCATCTTGTGAACAATTCTCTAAAGTAAAGTACACATCATCACCGTGCAACACCAAATCTGAGAAGAAATTCAGAAATTGCATAAAATCAAACACACGCATTTGCAATATAGTGAGTGACCAAGAATCGATTCAATCGCACTAGAAATTCAGAAATTTCTCAAATCAAACAAACAAATTGCACTTATAATTTGGATTGAAAATTCACATAATCAACTCAACCACACAAGAAATTCTCAGAAATTGCTCAAATCAAACACACATTGCAAATATACGAAATCGATTCCAAAAGATTTACAATTTGCATTGAAAATCACACTACAAATTAAGAAATCTCTCAAATCAAACACTAAAGACTTACAATTCGGATTGAGCTTTGAAATCACAGCCGAAGAAGATGAAGAAGAGGAAGATTGATTGGAGCGAAGGAAGAGAGAGAGAGAGGCTTTGTCGAAGAGGAGAGCTCGAGCTCTGAGCTGGAGCTGGATCTGAGCCCTAGTTTTGGAGTCGTCGATTCTCATGAAGGCGTCCCATGTAGATGGGGAAGAGAGAGATTGAACGAAGTTGGCGTAGAGTGAGTCGCCGAGCCACGGCCTCCACACGCCGTGGCTCTCGAGCTTGCGAGCCAGCTCGTAGCCTCGTCCGTCGTCGCCGAGCAAGACCATTGTTGTTGTTGTTGTGCGTGAGAGAGAGAGAGAGAGAGAGAGAGAGAGAGTGGGTCAATGCAAAACGGGTCGGATTGCACAAGTGATCACTGTTTTCTATGGAAGTACCCAAAAAAATTTGGGAATTTCTATTCAAGAACCATGAACAATTAATGCACTCCATAAAATGCACGGTGAGTGCATTAGTTCAAGTTTGGTTTCCTCCACACTTAAATACTCGTAACACTAGAGGTTTTAAAATAAAATAAATAAAAATGCCTATCCGACGGATAATCTGTAGCCCAGTCCGAAAAAACGAGTCTTAAGTTCAAGGTAGAATCTCTAAGCCCTAACATCCCTGTGTAAGGCTTGAGCCTACCTCTTGAAGCCCGATCCAGGCCCGATGCTTGACTAGAAACGTCCCAACCAGGGGTAAACGCACATACATCTCAAGGGTGGCACAACCCTTGAATTTTTTAAAATTACGAAATCATATATAATAATTTATAGATTTTAGAAATAGGTCCTCCTAAAATTCACACCTGGACTTTTGAAAATTCTAAATTTACATGTAATATTTTATAAGTTTTAGACATAAGCCCCCCTAAACTTTTGAAAATTTTAGATTTATATGTAACATTTTATAAGTTTTACAAAAAGGACTCCTAAAATTACATAATTTACACCAAATTAGGGGTGTTAAACCAATTCTACATACAATTCTACAGTTTTACACATAATTATGTATAGGTAGACCCAAAAAAAAATTCTCATCGGGGGCGCTACCTCTTAACGCCCGTATAATAGGCTTTCCTTGACAAAAAATCATGGGTCCGCCCTTGGTCTGAACAACCAAAATTTTTATTATTTTCAAGTATTAAAATTTTTTAAAAAATTGCAAATTCATATATTCAAGGTTATTTCCATCCTATGAAAAAAATGATTGCATATATGATAAACTTATAGAAAATGGGCAATAAATCTCTCATCCTTAGATACTCATGGATTAAGGACACCCAAAATACTACTTTGGTCAAGATCCCTGAAATCTTATTAAATATCCTTAATCATGGTTAAAGATATATTTTTATGTCTAAAATAACCTTCTAAGTCTTTACAGCATATATACTCATTCTATATACATGCATAAAATATTTCACTTCAATACCTGCTAACTTTCCGTACAACTTTCATAAAGGTAAATGAAGATTCAATGATCATTAAATGCAGCCGATCATAACCCCAGTAATACCCTGTACTTTCAGTAATTATTTATATAAGAGATTCTATATTGCTCCTTTGTCCATACTTGAAATCTTACTTTCAATCGATCGAAGTCAGTTCGAGCGATCGAGAATTTCTTCCTTCAAGCGATCGAACAATGTTCAATCGATCGAACCCTGTCAATATGAATTTATGACGTGGTACCACTTCAATCGATTAAACCCCTTTTTAATCGATCAAACCTGACTGATCTGCTCTCCAGCGATCGTAGTAGCTTCGATCGATCGAACTTGTAATCATCAGGATTCTAGGTTTCATGCAAAGACAGCCACCTGTACCCTCTCTTCTCTATAAATACCTTGTGTTCGTGTGTGTGGATGTGTTTTGGAAAGCCTGGGAGAGTAGAGAGAGTGTGCTTGTGTTTATATATATATATATATTATACTCACACATCCATATACATACACTCATATTTATATATATATACACACACAGTCAGAGAGAAGAAGCAAGAAGAAGAGAAGGAGAAAGAGATAGAGATAGAAAGAGAAGGTAGAGGCAGAAGAGAAAGAGAGAAGGCCACCATTAAAGCTTCGGAGTTCAAACTTGCCAAACGCGCCTTAATGACGTTCGGTAAGTTCCAAACTCAGTAGCTTAGTTATAATGTTTTATATATTTTGGATGTTTAATATTAACCCAAAAATGCCCTAACAGATTTTGGACGTTCACTGCCAAAATCTGGAGAAGACGATGTTTGAGATTCAATCGATCGAACACACTGAGTCCCAATCGATCGAAATGACTTCAATCGATCGAGAACACCTGCACTTTAATTGATTGAGAACACTTCAATCGATCGAGCTTCACTTTCTTCAATCGATCGAAATGGTTTCAATCGATCGAACCATAACAGAACTTGGTTGTTTCCTTTAGTTTATAATTCATAATGCTTAGTCGTTAATTGATATCTGGTGTTCTCATTATACGATATTATGGATTACGGAGGTAATGCAATGCGATAATGAGATTGAGATAACATAGTGATTAATGTAGTCTAGTTCAGAATGTTAGTAATAATACATTGCAAAAACGAGATAACGTTTGAGTTAAAACGGTGGGTAACATTTGTTAATCCTAGTGATTGAGTCAGTGGGGTATTGGAGACCGTCAGTGCAAGTATGTCAGTATCATGAGTTGGTCGTGAACACATCTGCTTGGGATGTGAGCACTATGAATTGTGCTAATAAGAAGTACCAATGCATATGGATTAAGAACGGACGATGCTCGCAGCCATTCTTAAAAGAGGTGAACAGTAAGAGATCATAAAAGCGATAAATAAAAGTATTGGTGCGTCCATAGACTAATCGTTATATGAGAGCGATGTATCGTGCTAATAAGAGTTCTTAAAAGCAGCGAACAATAAGAGTTCTTAAAAGCGGTGAATAGGAGCACTAGTATGTCATGATGATATAATCAGTTTGGGATGGTCAGTCGGGATTATTACAGTCAGTCTTAGAGTTGGTAGATGTTGAGAATCGATTAATGTTGTGTCTGAATAAAAGTGAGAAATATACTATTAATATCACTGCTTTATATCGTGCAAGACCGGTAATTACGTTAATCCTATGAGACTGTGTTAGTTCTCATTCAGCTTTTAGTAAGCTGATGGCCTTTATCACCTGGGCATTCCCCGTCCAGACTACCCTTTTCCTAACAATGCAGGTGATGGAACCTACGGTGTGGCTACTACCCGGAGTTGAATTATGCAGAGGGTGGCCCCACTGATGAAGGTTATGCCAGGGACGCCTACTACGCTGACGACTACCCTTACGCCAGCTGAAGACCTGAAGATAGCTATCTAGTTTATATTTATGTTATTTCTGTTGAACTTGTTTATTTTAATGGGTACTTGGGCATATGATTGTTTCCAAACCTGTTGTGATCATGAGGACCACTCTGATGTTGTAATAGTAACGCTGTTTTCATATCCAGTTAATTATGTTGCTGTTCCTGTTTATCTTGTGGACTAGTACTATATGGTGTGGATAATTAGTGACTTTCAATTGTCATTCCCTATGGACCCAAAAAGGAAATTTATTTTCTCTATTTTCACTGCTTCGGGGCGTGACAGGATTTTTGGTATCTGAGCTCTAGGTTGTGATACTTCCATTCACTAACGTTTCCACACCATCTGGTCCTAGTATTTAAGATCCTTGAGATGAGATATGAGTTTAAGATAAGTTCGTCCTTCTAACGATAATTAGTTTTCCTTTATAGGTTAGCATTATGGATTCAGAGTTCCATAAGTTTATGACTGATGCATATGGAGAACACGAGATCTATGGGGATAACGTGGAGCCCGCTGACCCAGAGTTTTATTATGACCGCATACACTAGACAGCGAGTCGATATCTAGAGGAGGATATGTGGAAGGATCTTTATGTGACCGGGAAGACTCACCCTATAGAGATGCGTATGGATGCTTATCATTTAGCGAGGATTGGTTGGGGACATTTACCAGGAGATTTTACGATTGATCTAGAGTAAGTTGGAGATGGAAGCTATAGAGCTTTGAGCTATTCTTGGTGGACCTATTGAGGCAGTACCTACAGTAGCACCATCATCACCAGTACTTGAGGTACCCATTCCAGAGCCACAGGAGCAGCCTAAGGAGCTAGAGTCACCAGAGGTCGAGCACATAGTAGATACTGACTAGAGGAGGATCCAGCAGAGGACATCAAGCCTGTCGAGGATGACGAGGAGCCAGAGGAGGACCCATAGGCGGACCCAGAGTTAGGTGATGAGGATGTTATGGCTAGAAGGGATAACATAGTAGGAAATGAGGGTATAGAGGATGTTGCCATCAAGCCAGAGCAGATTATAGTACCTGAGATACCTATGATGCCAGCTTTAACAACAAGGCCTATTTTACATATGGTAGCCATGGCCGATATGGCAGTAGCATGGATAGTTGAGATGGTCGCTCAGCCAGTTGGATTTGTTATGGGAGAGGCTGTCATAGTAGAAGCTCTTGACATAGCTGATGGGTTCATCGCAGTAGCCGTCGACGTCGCTAATCAGGTGATGAAGGTAGAGGACGTAGTTGAGGATTAAGATATCAGAGTGGTAGTTGGAGATCTTGTCGTGCTAGTTGAAGATGCACCCCTAGAGGAGATGGACATCGTTTCAGAGGATGAGGCACCACCAGCAGGATCAGACTCTGGTAAATTTTGAGTCAGATCTGTAGGGTTTAGTTTTGTTAGTTTTGATCAGGCATGTTGTCCACATGATTTTTGGGAGCTTGAAAGATAGCTATTTAATTGACCATAGCTTGTAGAGATATTAACAGTAGTAGTAGTATTGTAAATAGCTTACCTTAGTACTGTTTAGCCTTTGTCCCATGTGGTACACAGTTGACTTGTGTGTACTATGCGGTACATTTTTCATATATATATATACAAGCCTTACTTTTTTATATTGACTGTATATTTGAGTTGATATCTGTGGATTAATATAACTATTAGTTCTTATTGATTGTCGCTCTATCTTGATTTTATTTCTACGTGAACACTTTCAACTTATCGATAGGATTTTTGTTGGTGCACTTCCCTAGCACACTACGGTAGGACCCTTGAAGAATCATTAAGCACGTATTGGAGCACATATTCTAAAAGGATGGACCAATTCGGAGTTTTTGTAGCCTTTATGCAGAGGATGGAACATGTAGTCGATACCTATAACCATGTAACAAATCAATGACCTGTTCAACCCCCCAGTTGCACCGTTTCAGCAAAGACAAGCTGCTAGCAAATTTTCGTGGACTCCGTACTGAAAAGTTTGATGGGTTAACAGAACCATGAAAAGCCATACACTAGATAAGAGAGATGGAATTGATCTTTGAAGCATTAGAATGCAGTGAACAAGAGAAGCGTCGCCTTGGTACATTTTAGCTCACCTATACCACCGCAGATTGGTGGAAAGCTAAGCGAGCCACTATAGGGATGAACGCTGCAAGAGTAATGCCTTGGGAAATGTTTAAAGGAAGATTTCTAGAGAATACTTCCCAGAAGATGAGAGAGACCAACAGGAGACAAATTTTCTCAATCTAGTCCAAGGAGGATGGATTGTATGAGAATATACTACCCACTTTGAGCGAATGTCTCGATTCGCTGAACACATGATAAGTACCCCCACAGAAGAATGTGAAGAGATTCACCAAGGATTAAACTCCCACCTCAGACATATGATGGTTGGTCATATGAATAAGTCGTTTGAGAGGATCGCCAGATTTGCTTCAGGATTGGAAAAGGATGCTTATCCAGCACAGCGACCACAAATAAATCAACCTCAGTCGTCAAGAGGTTTTCAATAGAGGAATTGCCAGACCCATCCGCTAAGGAAGACCCAAGGGTGGAGACCCCAGGGAAATTTTCAAGGGAACAAGAGAACCTGGGAGGGAAGCAGGAAGTCATAACAGAGTTATCCTCGACCTCAGCAATATCACCAGCAGGGACCACAGCCTCAGGCGTTGCTAACAGCCCTGCCAAGTAATAACGAAGAATGTTTTAATTGTGAAAAGCTAGGGTACATTGCCAAGTTCTGCATAGCCCCTAGGGTAAATCACCGAATGGATCTCGTCTGCCCAAATTGCAACAAGTCGGGACATTTGAGCAAGGATTGTCGTGCACCACGCGGAGGATACTATAGGGCACCCGTTCAGGAAATACAATGACCCCCAGATCAGACTAAGATGAATGCTATGATCCCAGTCAAATTAGGCTTTAATGCTGATGAGCAGCAATATTTGGAAGGTACACTTGTGCTCTTCTATAGTCCAATTAAAGCTTTATTCGATACTAGAGATGCACGTTCATTTATTGCTGTTAAGGTTGTGCGTCAGTTGGGTTTAGAACCCCAGACACTTGAGCCGGCGTGCACTTAATGATGTGTCACCATTGGGAGTGACTATTAAGTTAGGTAAAGTGTATAGAGATTGCCCACTAACCTTGGAAGATAGAAAATTTCCAGTAGACTTAGTAGTTCTGTCGATGTCAGAATTCGACATTATTATAGGGATGGATTGGTTGACTAAGTATGATGGCAATTTGGATTGCCCTACTAGGACGATTGTATTTCCAATATCAGGACGACCGGCGATTAGATTTCAGTGTCAGTCAACAAGTGATATATTCTTGACAAATGGTTTAGGTACAATCAGGAGTACAAGTACGGAACCAACGATGGATCAGATTTCTACCATACGAGATTTCATAGATGCATTCTAGGATATTAAAGGACTTCCACTAAAGAGAGAAATAGATTTTTGTGTGGAACTAGTATCTGGTACATTACCGATATCTAAGACTCCATATAGGATGGCACTAACTGAGATGTTGGAACTGAAGAAGCAAATTCAAGAACATGAAGATTTGGGATTTATGCATCCGAGTACGTTAACTTGGGGAGCACCAGTTCTGTTTGTGAAGAAGAAGGACGAAACACTTCAACTCTGTATAGACTACAGGGAGTTGAACAAGGTTACGATCAAGAATAGATATCCACTACCCCGGATAGATGACCTATTCGACCAGTTACAAGAATCAAGGATCTTTTCAAAAATCGATCTACGTTCGGGATATCATTAACTATTAGTTCGACCGAAGGATGTGTCAAAAACTGCATTCAGGACAAGATACATACATTATGATTTTCTAGTTATGCCTTTTGGACTGTGTAGACACCCCAATTTTGATCGAACTATTAAACTTTGGGAGATTTACCTCTAGAGATCAATGATGAATATGTCTCATCAGAATCAAGACTCTTACAAGCAATCTGATTCTCTTCCTAGAAGAATCTCGGTCCAAAATTGCCATTTTCAGTTAAAAAGACCATAATTCTCATTTACCTGTCACCTTGTGGACTATGAGTTTTGAACATGTATAGAAACACGACATTATTCTCGGAGCATCTTAAAACCATTTTCGAAAGGAGAGAAATTCAGCATGATCCCCGAAAAAAAAAAGCCAACAGTCGACACAGTGAAAAGTCAACGGGTCAAAAGGGGGTCAATCGTAAAATTTTTGAATTTCAAGATAAAAAGTCCCAGTAATTGTTCATTGTGTCTCCCTTATGCTAGAAATGATTTTTAAGAATTTTTAAATGAAATGAACGTTGAGAAATCGAAAGGTCTTTAAGAAGAATTGTACAAGAAATTGGAAATTTTGCCTTTGGAGGGTGAGTTGACTTTTTTTCCTTAAGGTTTTGATTTTTTTAGATATCTTTAAGTAAATGTCGTTTAATTTATGTATTTACTTAAGACATTAAATGTAATTATGGTGCTAAATTGCTGTGAATAGTGCTGAACTGCTGTGCAGCGGCACTCAGAGTGCCCAAATGGCAGTCAGTGAATGCCGCTGCGGCACTCAGCGAGTGCCGTTTCATCTTCATTGAGTGCCGGCCTGGGCTAATTTGCATTTTAAGTCAAAAAAAATTTCAATCTTTGATCAAATGAATGCACTAATCGATGCTGTTTTTTGTGTACGTGTTTACTACTCTTAGGTCATTCAAACCATGCTCCCACCATCCCTAATTGACCTATCTACCCTTATCTTAGCCCCTAAGATAATGAAAGTCTATAAAAAAAACCCATTTTTTTTTCTTTTTTTTGGGGGTTGAAGACTTAAATCTTTAGAGAGAGACTTAAAACTTGAAGATGAGACTTGAATCTTAGAGAGAGAAGCTGAATTTTGAAGATGAAGTTTGTTCTTAGAGAAATATAGAGAGTGTGGATACCAGGATTCCACCACTTTTGTTATGCTTTCGTTTGAAATTGATTTGGATTAAAGAAAGAAAAGGAAAGGTCTGTTGAAAACAGATACAAAGTCGCCACTAGGTTTTTAAGGAACCAAGAAACCTAATTTTGACTCACCCAAACGGATAAAGGGCACCGGCCCTTCATAACCAAAGAACTTGGCTCGGGGTTTTGGTACGAGAGAGGAAGGAGCCTTTGTCGCGACTAAAACACCCTCAACTCGCCCCGTCTTTCGACGGGCCTCAATTAGCATCCAAATAATCATCTTATACTATGTATGATTCGACAATTAATACTATGATAGTATATTACATCACATAAGAAACTTGAAATGGAAGATCAAAAGATAAAATATCATTCATAAGATCTAAGCCAAATATCACACAATGTAAAGTGAAAAATCAAACAAATAAACCTAGGAAAAATCGTCTAATCATGTATCAAGTAATTAAGTTTCCCAAATCTAAAGGGGACATGAATTGTTCTTGAAACAAATAATTGAAGAAACCAAAATATGCTTAGCAAGCTAGTATGATGCATGTTAATCTCTGAGAAAAGAAGATCTCTCAATCCCCGGGACGGATGAGAAAGGAGGATTAGATCGAGGGGAAGCATGAACGTGTGATCATGATCATTCCTTATAATCTTCTTAGATTAGGAGTCACAAAAGCCCCAAATTTTGCATGAATGCAATGTATGATCTTAAAATGTGCAAAGGTTGTAGTGTGTTTGTGTACATGAACTTGCTAAAGTGACTTAAAAGCCTAGAGAATGAATGAATGTATGAATGAAATCATCATGGGATTATGTACAAATGTAGTATGAACTACTTCCTAAGATATGAACTAATTTGGAATGCATATAAGCATCAAATCAAAGAATGAAAGTTAAAATGTGCTTGATGTGAATAGTGGACAGAATAGTAACTAGATCTTTTGAAAATTGAAAAGAGGGGTTAGGAATGTTTTCAGTGAATGATTTTTTATGGAGATCTTCCTTATTGTGTCTACAACACTACCCAAAAAGCCAATCTTTAATAACTATCACAGATTGAGAGAAATCATATAAACAATGAAGGTCACTCAGAAACAGAGTCCCTACTATCGACAGAAATGTTGAAAAATCTTAGAAAATGAAAAAAAATGATCTGGAGGCCCATTTTATACAGAAAGTTCCCTACTACATTGAAGTTGAAGGGAAAAATTATTTGGGACCATCCCTTTTGGAAAAGCTTTCTGAAAAAGAAGCTGGAAGTTAACCAAGCTGCTGTGATAGCAGAGGCAGAATGTCTGGAAGGAATGTTTGGGTCCAAATGGACCATTTTCAAGTATTTCCAAGTCAAACCAAAAATCATGGGTGTTCTCTAATGAGTTGGGAAGACTTTCCAAGTGGCCTTGCATCCATACATTGAGTATTGAGTTCTAGAAAAATCTTTGAACTCAGACCACTCACTGTTTTGACTCACTGTTTTGAAGATTTTGGGAAAAACTAGAGTTTTCTTTCTTTGGATCAAAATGAGGGGTTTCAAGAGGGTTTTTGAAGTAGATGTTTTGAAAGCATATTTTCAATACCCAATAAAGATTATAGCCACTTAAAATGGCAACATCAAACTCATCATCAAGAACCTCCAAGATTGTTGGAGAGATTTATTCTCATTTGAACATAACTTCAAAGATACCTTAGAGGTATTGAAGTTATAATCATCATCTATCAAACATGTTTTTGAGGTCAAGAGCTACTATCCATAAGGATTCACTCACCTCAAACTTTATGTCATCATTTAGATGATGATGAACTAGTAAGTAAATAAAGAAAAATAAAAAAGAAATGAGGTAAGAAGAGATGAACATTATATAAACAAGCAAGTAGATAATGATCAATAGATGATATTCATGATGTATTGAACTTTTAGTTTGGTGTTTCACTCATATATGATGACATTGGACATGGAAGAAGCCTCCTCTCTCTTAAATGCTCACTAAAATGGTGGTTGGGTGTATTGAATGTTGAAGTAAATAGGAGTAATGAAGTAAAAAAACAAAGTTTAGAACTCACTTTTGTTTTGAAAATCAAAGAAGAAAGCTTCTTTTCTCTCTATTCTAACCTTATCTTTACAACTTTCTCTCCCAAACTTTCAAAGCTTACATTTGACACCCCTAAAATGAAGAGCAATGGGGGGTTTATATAGGCCAATTTGGGGGTGGTTTTGGGGTTTTAGAAGTGTTCCCATTGGCTCCAAATATCTGTGAACATAGAACTACGTCGTTTTGGTTTTCAATTAATCAAAATGAACCCCCAAGAAAAATTACAAAAATATACTATTCTGGAGGAAAGTGTCGCGGCGGCACTGGGCTTGTGCCACGGCGGCAGTGGGCCAGTGCCACGGCGGAAAGTGTCGCGGCGGCACTGGGCTTGTGCCACGGCGGCAGTGGGCCAGTGCCACGGCGGCACTGCTCCTCAATCGTCTGATAATCCTATTTAGGCCCCCAGAGGTTCCGGTATTCGCCAAAAGGCCCTATTTCGTCCGAAATTCACAGAAATGCATACAAACTCCAAATTGAGGTTGTGATATACCGTTGGAAAGGTAATGGAGTCTATTTTACATAAAAAATAAACCAGGGATAGGTCACTTTGAAAGGTTTTGCGGTATTTGCGATAAAAGCCGATTTGATCGCCTTTTCCGCCTTCGGAAATTCATAATAAACTCGTTTTAAATCCGAATATTATGTGCGATATATCATGGGAAATCTATTGACCTCTAGTATCCATGAAAAATATTTGAAAATTGTTATGGCACTCCGATTCTAAAGTCAAATTCTGGTCAAACTGGTCAAACCTGGGATTCCTGGGAAGTTCTGGAAACCTCCGGGAGTTCCCAAGAGCTGACGTTTTCGCTCGATTTTCTTTTAAAACTCATTTTAATACATTTCACATGATCTAGAATGATTTTGGCGAATTCAGACGATTTCAGTCAAACTTGGTCAAAACTTGGTCAAACCGGTCAACGGGGACTTTCCGTGAACTTCCGGGACTTCCGGGGGTGTCTGGGAGCTGACGATTTCATCCGAATTTACTTAGAAACTCATTTTCTTACTTTTTTTTATGACATAGCATGTTTCCAGAACTTTTGGTCCAAATCTGGGAGCTTTCGGGCTTTCAGGGGCATTTTGGTCATAGAATTGACTTCCAAGAGTCCTTTTGAGTCTTTTACGATCATTGTGAACCACCAAGCTATGGTTCTCCT
Organism: Hydrangea macrophylla; assembly: GCA_033977485.1. NCBI lineage: Eukaryota > Viridiplantae > Streptophyta > Magnoliopsida > Cornales > Hydrangeaceae > Hydrangea > Hydrangea macrophylla. Next base: position 74,571,548 of record CM066984.1, on the reverse strand, counting down.
AAATCTGATAGCCGACAAAATGGGATGTCTACAGTTTGCCCCTCTTTGGCATGAACTTGCGAGGCAACGCATGTCGCAAGCGAGTGCCAAAGCTTCTGAAGAGACAGGACTTTTTGGAGGCTATAGATTTAGGATAGAAAAAAAGCGTTGCAAAAGATGCAATGATGCTGAGGCCTAGTGCTGGTCGTGCTCTGCATGAGCTGCCTACGTATCCCAAGGGGAATCAGACCAGGACGTAGTTCAGGGCACAAAGGGATAAATCACACATGCATGTACACAACAATCAGGCGGATGCTATGCTATATGAGTGATATGCCATACGTGGATATGATATGAATTGTGTCCTGAGTCCTATCGTGTCTAGTACAATGACCCTAGTATGAGCAGATGCTATGGGATGTGCCACTCCGAGTGGGCTGGTGTAGTGCTAGTGTTTGCGACTGTGATGTGGTGGATGACTCGGATAGGGACATCAAGGTTTAGAAGACTCTGGGTCTAGGGGCAAACTTCTGTGCTTTGCAAACGAGTGAAATATATCAGATGCGCGTTGTCTAGAAGACGACAGCTAAAGGTAATCGAGGGTTCTTGTGATGAAAATGGACAGATGAGAAAGCTAATGATAATCGGGAGACACGGAGCAGTGGAAGGACGGTGCTTTATTTCCAAAATCTGGATGTGGGCGATGTTCTGATTGTTCCTGATGGCCGATTTTTAGGAATCGGTTCCTCTTCTGCTACTTTCTGCTGGGGGTAGTGGGAACTAGTATCTTTCGGTATCTGTCCTCAGGGGATGACGTAGGGTTCTCGGAGAATCTCTCTTTTCTTGATTGGGAACCAGGACCCATTCCTGAATCTCTCGCGCTTGATCAAATCTTTTGGCGCTCAATCCAAGAGGGCCGGTCGGGGCCTCCGGGAGTTAGTATCCGTCTGTTTCTGTCCTCGGGGGATGATGTAGGGTTCTTGGGGAATCTCTTTTTCTTGATCGGGAACCAGGACCCATCTCTAAATCTCTCACGGTTGATCAAATCTTTCGGCGCTCAATCCAAGAGGGTCGGTCAGGGCCTCTGGGAGCTGGTATCTGTCTGTTTCTGTCCTCGGGGGATGATGTAGGGTTCTCGGGGAATCTCTTTTTCTTGATCAGGAACCAGGATCCATCTCTGAATCTCTCACGATTGATCAAATCTTTCGGCGCTCAATCCAAGAGGGCCGGTCAGGGCCTCCGGGAGCTGGTATCTGTCTGTTTCTGTCCTCGGGGAATGATGTAGGGTTCTCGGGGAATCTCTTTTTCTTGATCGGGAACCAGGACCCATCTCTGAATCTCTCACGGTTGATCAAATCTTTCGGCGCTCAATCCAAGAGGGCCGGTTAGGGCCTCCGGGAGCTGGTATCTGTCTGTTTTTGTCCTCGGGGGATGATGTAGGGTTCTCGGGGAATCTCTCTCTCTCTCTCTCTCTCTCTCTCTTTGGTGCATCAGCCAAAATCCAGGATTCGTTATCAGAACTCTCGTGCTTGATCAAAATTTGTGACGGTCGTCCCGAAGCAGCCGATTCGGATCTTCGGGAGTCCGTTTTTTTTTTTCAATTTCTACCTGCTGGAGGTATCCCTGACAACTTTTGGACTGTTCAGGGTAAAACCCCATAAATCTTGACCGAAAAGGGCCACCGGGGCTGATTGGGGCCAAAAATGGGCTGAAAAAGACCAAAATGGGTCAAAACGGGGCAAAATAGAACAAAATGGAGCGAAGCAGGGCCCGCGGGGAGTAGTGCCATGTCGGCACTGGGCCACTACCGTAGCGGCAGTTGGCCAGTGCCGCGGCGGCACTGGGTAGCCGGACTCCATTTGTGTATATCTCAGATTTTTGAGCTTTTCAAGCTCATTCTTGGCCATTTTGGAGTGTTTTTGGAGCCAAAATTCGTCAAAACGTAGCTTGTGCGCGCTCAGGTGAGTAATCTCTCCTCGTGGTCAGAATTTTGATTGGTGTTTTGGTTTGCTCAAATTTTCAAGAAGAAAGTTTAACTTTGACTTCCATTTTCTTTGTAGATCCATGGCTTCGAGCTCGAGGAGACAATCTAAGAAGGCCAAGGAACTGATGAAAGCCGAGATGCAAACCCCGGACTTGATTTTATGGGACCCCCAACATCATCTTTCGTCCGCGACTCTAGCAAGCTTGGTATGTGAAGCTTTCGACAGTTTAGGATTACTTTCATGTATTGTTCTAGTTTTGTGAGCCGTAGTGTGCACCTAGAGATTGTTAGAAGTCCAATTTGTGCTCAAACGTTGATTTTGTGAATTTGGACCTTGGGCTGTGAATATTGATTTTGTGCATCATTTTTGTCATCTTTGTTATGTGCAGGTGCCAGAAGTGACATTGAAGGGCCACGGTAGCCTCACTCATGCTTTTCTGTAGTACACTCAACTCTCGCCTACCGTCAAGAGGATGGTAGATGATGCCGGGTTCGGAGGCTTTGTTCGCCTTGTTTCAAAGAGCAGCAATGATCTGGTATACTTTTATGCTCTGGCTGAGAGATGGTGGGACACCACCAATAATTTCCATCTGTCGTTTGGTGAGATGACCATGACGCCCTTTGACTTCTCCATGATTACCGGCTTGAGGGTTGGCGGGAAACGCCTGATTCTGGATTATTTCTATGAGATCAACCCTGAGGCTGTCGAGATGTTGATCGGGGCTGTTCACCCTATTCTGGAGAGGCACTAGTTTCCTTGTGGTTGGCTTTACCGGGCCTATGGCAGAGGGAATCATAACCAGAACAATTCTCAACTTTTGAGGGTGTATCTTCTGTATGTCCTTGGTTGCTCGATCTTTGCGACATGAAATGACCGGGTGAGCTTGAGAATTCTTTCTTGCCTGGCGATCATTAATGAGATCCCCTCCTACGATTGGGGCGGTGCTACCCTGGCCCATCTTTACAAGCACATGGGTGAGATTTCCCGGGGCGATATTAAATCGACAGGGGGATTCTGGCGAGCTTGGGAGGTATGTACCGCATCTTCTTTTATCTTTTGGCTTTTTGATTTCTGTACTCTTTCTGATTTTCTCCTTTGTCTGTGCAGCTTTGGAGCTTCGAGTACCTGAAGATGTTAGCTCCCTCCCCCGTGGATGAATCAGGTGAAGACGAGGATGGCATGGCTCCTGTGCCTCTGTTTCCACGAGGCATGAGATGGCGGAGGGATGTTGTTGGGGTAAAGGGCGGGGCCCACCAGATTGTTTTGCTCAGAAATTTCTTAACCGGGCTGACGGCTGCTAGTGTTGATTGGACGCCTTGGGAGTGCGTCGCTTATGCCGCCCCAGAGGAGATACAAGCGGTCAAACCTCTTTCCTCTTGCCGACTTCTGATGGAGAGTACCGAGTGCAGGCAATGATTCCTTGGCGAGTGAGTGTCCCGGCAGGTAGTTGGCGGTTCAAGGTATCGCGTCCCTCATAATCCCCCTACGATGGATGCTAGTGACCTTTCTGGTGATGCTTTGCTGGCGGCCTTAGCTGGCACCGATGTTTGGGATCATTTTCTCTCTGAGACCGGCTATGAGGCTTACCGTGGCCGCTTTCTGATGCCCAACTTCCCACTCCTGGAGGTGAGTTTCCTTTACGTTTTTGTCTCTATCCGTTGCCTATGTTTTTTACTCATCTTTTTCCTAACTTATTTTGTGCCTACAGCTTCGCGAGATATACAGGAGACAGGCTCCTCCGGCTTCCGATCCTATCCCTCCTTAGGATTGGACCGTTAATGTTCTAGGCGCTGATGGCACTCCCCAAGTGATGGAGGTGCCACGAGTCATATGCGGGTACCCTACTCAGCCAGCGGGCGTATTCAACGTTCCTTGGAGTTACGTTGAGGAGGGTCACGCCTTGGCGGCTAGCTTACGGTCCTTGGTCCTTATGCGAGACCATCGGGTATGTCTCTAATTTTGCACTTTCTTAAGGTTACGAGGTTCTAACCCTGGATTTTACCCTTTGACAGATGGATGGCATGCGGCAGTTCGCCACTAGCCAGATGGCGTCCTAGGTAGGTTTCTGACTCGACTTTGTTTTTGTACTTTTTGTTGTTTCCCTACTGATTGCCTTCATTTTATTTGTGTGTGCAGTACCGTGGGGGCTGGGCTGGTTCATCGAGGACTGGACCAAGGTGCAGAGGCGGTAGGAGGAGACCGTCGCCGACATACACTCCGGGTGGTCCGACAGAGGACGAAGAAGAGGAGGACTGAGGCCTCCTAAATGAGAATTTTGTTTTATTTTCTTTTCATGTTTTCGAATGGGTTGTACTGGTGATGTGACTATTTGGACAATGTTTAAGCCAACGTGTAGGATGATGTGTGGAATGGTTTGTGACTTTTGACAAAGTATTATGATGTTTTGCCTTTTAGGCCGGATAGCTTCCGGTTTGAAGGCGCAGTTGTGTGCTTGCTTTTATTTGGTGATTGTGTGACGATACACGTATCTGTGCACTTGTGATTGTTGATGTTACTGCGATGAGCAGCCTTGTGATAGTGAATGTGTTTGCTTTGCAGGTGGGATAGTCCGTGAAACGGGGAGGTGCTGCCGAAATTTTGAATTTTGCTAGAGCCGTGACAGAAAAATGGCTTTGTATGATCCCGCTCAACTCATAGCTTGGCTAAACATCACGAATGGTGTGGAACGGATCAACCTCTTTAGCTACGGCTTGACCGAGCTATTCTCTCTCCGCCAGATGACCCTGAACACTGAGTTCTTGCATGCTGCTATTGCCTACTGGGACCCGGTGAACCATGTCTTCAATTTCAATGGCCTCGAGATATGCCCCCTGTTTGAGGAGTTCTGTGCTATTCTTGGCTATGATTCTGACTCTGACCTGATTCTCCCTTCTGCTGATACCCTCAGTCCTACGCGAGGCTTGGCTGAATATCTGAATTGTTCCATCACTATTTCCCGCCGGCTGATTCAACGTGAGGTTCTTGACATTGCTTCCATCATTGCCCGGTATGCCAGTCCTGGGAATCCCAGCGTGTATGATGCTACTCGTGGGGGTGCTCTGATTCTGTGCATGACTTCGCACTTCTTGTTCTCGAGTACTTCTAGCGGCTTAGTGCATGTATGTCTTGGACTGAGGGCAGGTAAGAACCCCATGGCTATGGTTCTAGCTGAAACCTTGAATGGCTCGGATAATGCCTTCAACCAAGGGACCCCTCTTCTTTCTGGGGCGCCTTCGGTGTTACAGGCCTGGTTATACGAGCGCCTCTAACTGTGGACGGGCTGCATACCACCGGTTTACTTTCGTTGAGCCGTGCTTTACCCTCACTACACTTTTGCTGATTGGGTTAACATGATGGGTGCTTTATCTGAAGTAGACATTTGCTGGATTGTGGGGCATTGGGACCTTCATGCTGTTACCACGAGCCTCAGGGGTCACAAGAGAGTGTGGTTGGTGGGTCTGAGAGAGACTTCTTTCTATCATCCTCGCCTTTTGGCCAGACAGTATGTGCAGGTTCAGGAGGTTCCCCGGGGGTTTACTTAGATGGTCTTTGCTTCCAGGATCAGGACTACCACTATTGCCGCTTTCATTGATGGTTGGACTGACCGAGTAAAGGCCTACTTCTAAAGACCTTTGAAGAAATAAAAGACGCAAAGATAAAACTAGACCTGACTGATTCTGCTCATTCCTCCAAGTGTCTTTGAACATGTGTGATTGTTTTTTGAAAGACTTTTATTTCTTTGATCATTCCCGCTTATGTAATATTCAAAGTTTGTTTATCGGTGAACCTTGGTTACTTTGGGAATCTCATTTTATGCATTTTAGCTTTCTAAAAACATTTTGTAACCGAGATTTCAATTAGATGTTGCTTCTGGTACTTGCTTGGGCATGCTAGGACGATTAGAGGCAAACGAGGCGGGTGGCCGAAGTTTGCCCCTAGTTTGGGATATGTATGGTTGTGAGGCAAATGAGGTAGATGACCGACATTTGCCCCTAGTTTAGAAGAGGTTCAGGCAAACAAGGCGAGTGGCCGAAGTTTGCCCCTAGTGTGGAGGGTGATTTTTGGTTATGGTAAGGACCGCGACTTTATTCTCTTAAATGCTCATAACTTTTGCCTAGGCACCAGTGAGGTGACCTAGCGAGCTCTTTTCTCTCTTTTGTTATTGCTCACTTTGGATTTAACTCTAACTTTTGCTTAGGCGTCCTTTCGGATTTTCAACCTAGCGAGCCATCTTTTTTTTTTTTTTGAAAGTCTGCCTACGTACCCCCGAACGGGGATCAGGTCCAACGTAGTTTGGGCCAAAGCTTGAAAGAAATCGGGCCATTTTTGTAGGTGGAGCGACCGAACCGATGTGGTTGCCTACGTATCCCCAAGTGGGGATCAGGTCGAGCGTAGTTCAGGCCAAAGCTTGAAAGAAAATGGTTATGGGGAATGGTCAAGCATAGTACTTTTTGAGGCGATCCATGTTGATTGGTTCTTTGAATTCGACGCCATCGAGGTCCATGAGATAAGTTGCTCCTCCAGAAAGAATAGTCTTGATGATGTAAGGGCCGACCCATTTAGGTTTAAACTTCCCACGGGGATCAAAGATCGGAGCTTGCAATTCCTTAAGGACAAGGTCGCCCTTGAAAATCTTCCTCGGATAAACCCTTTTATTGAAAGCACGGGCTATCCTCTTTTGATAGATTCGGACATGGTCGACTGCCGCTAGGCATTTTTCATCTATGAGAGCCAATTCTTCGTATCTTTCCCTCAACTAATCTGATTCTGAAATTTTACACTCTGCCATCACGCGCAGGGACGGTAGTTCTATCTCGATTGGAAGTACCGCTTCCATCCCATACACTAGTGAGTAAGGAGTTGCTCCTGTGGACGTCCTTATCGATGTTCTGTATCCCCAAAGTGCGAATGGTAGCTTTTCATGCCAGTCTTTGTAGGTATCGGCTGATTTTTGCAGTATGGCCTTGACATTCTTATTTGCAGCTTCGACTGCCCCATTAGTTTGTGGTCTGTATGGTGATGACTTGTGATAAGTGATTTTGTATTCCTCGAACAGTTCCCTGACTTCCGCTTTGAAATGACTTCCGTTGTCCGAAATAATCTCATGGGGGACTCCATAACGGCAGATGAGATTTATCTTGATGAATTTGGCCACTTCCTTGGCCCCCAACTTGGTGTAGGATGTGGCTTCTACCCATTTTATGAAGTAGTCTATGGCCACCAAAATGTACCGATTTCTATTTGAGGCTTTTAGAACGACTTCACCGATGATATCGATTCCCCAAGTTGAGAATGGCCAAGGTGAGGTCATGCTGTATAGAAGGGATGGTGGTACATGCATCATGTTTGCATGGATCTGGCACTTGTGACACCTTCTTACGTATTCGCAACAATCTTTCTCCAATGTTGTCCAGTAATACACTTGTCTTATAATTTTCTTGGCCAGCATGTGACCGTTCATGTGCGGACCGCATACCCCCTCATGTATTTCCTCCATCATTCTTCTGGAGCTTTTTCCAAACAAGCAAGTCAGGTTGTGACCGTTGTACCCTTTCTTCAACAATTTCCCACCACAAATGATGAATTGCGCTGCGAATCTTCAAATGGCCCTTTTGTCTTTCTTGGTAGACTCTTGGGGGTACATCCCCCTTTCTATGAAATCCCAGACATCTTGATACCACGGTGTTTCATTCTCTTCTTCTTCGATTGCGGCGACTAAGTTGAACGAAGGTTCGTACTTCTGCTCAATTACCAAAGGCATCATCTTGACTCCCACAGGAATCTTGATCATGGAGGCTAAGGTAGCCAATGAATCTGCTAGCTGGTTTTCTTCCCTAGGCAAGTAGAAAAATGTGATGTTCTTGAACTGCCTTTTGAGTTGATCGAGATGATCATGATAGGGCTTCAACCTTTCTTCTTTTACTTTCCATTCTCCTCTAGCCTGTGATATAATGAGGTTTGAATCCCTGAAGACATCCAACTTTTGAACTTTCAGCTCTATGGCTGCTTCCATCCCTAGAATGCATGCTTCGTATTCAGCAGTGTTGTTGGTGGAGTTATAATTGAGTTTGACTGCCAGCGGAGTGTGCTCCCCACTAGGTGATACTAGAATCATTCCCACCCCGTAGCCTTTCATGTTGGCTGCTCCATCAAAGTACAACTTCCACTGCTCTTCCTTGATTTCCATGATATTCTCGTCCGGGAATGGAAAGTCCCCACTTTCTTCGGAGTCAACGGCGTGCTCCGCGAGATGCTCAGCTATGGTTCTCCCTTTTACCGATTTGCTTGTAACATACTTGATATCGAATTCGGATAGTAGAAGTAACCAACGGGATATACGACCGGTCAGGGTGGGTTTTTTGAAGAGGTATTTTAGAGGATCCATGCTGGATATGAGCACAACTGGAAAGGCCAGCATGTAGTGCCTCAGTCGGCGAGTGCACCAAACCAAGGCCCAACATGTTTTTTCGAGGGTAGAGTAGTTGAGCTCATACCCAGTCATCCTCTTGCTGAGGTAATATATGGCTTTTTCGGAGTGGCTTTCTTCTCCTTCTCAGACTAGCATGCAACCCATGGCATTTTCGAAGACAGATAGGTAAAGGAATAATGGCTTATGAGGAGTGGGTGGTGAGAGGACAGGCGGGTTTTGAAGGTAGGCTTTTATTTTGTCGAAAGCGGCTTAGCATTGGTCATCCCATTGGAACTTTTCTCCTTTTCTCAGCAATCGGAACAAAGGATCGCATGTAGTTGTGAGCTTGGAAATGAAGCGGCTGATAAACTGAACTCTTCCAAGAAACCCTCTCACTTCATTTTCACTCTGCGGTGGAGCCATTTCTAGGATTGCCTTGATCTTAGTGGGATCCACCTCTATCCCCCTTTGTGTGATGAGAAAACCCAGGAGTTTACCGGAGGTCACACCGAAAGTGCATTTCTTTGGATTCAACCTCATCTTGTATTTGCGCAGCCTTTCGAAAAACTTTTCCAGCGCTACCAGGTGTCCTTCTCTGTCCCTGGACTTCACGATCATGTCATCTACGTACACTTCTACTTCCTTGTGAATCATGTCATACAGTAGAGTGGTGGCAGCTCTTTGGTAGGTTGCCCCAGCATTCTTGAGTCCGAAAGGCATTACTCTATAACAGTAGGTTCCCCAAGGTGTAGTGAATGTTGTCTTTTCTCGATCTTCTGGCGCAATTAGAATCTGATTGTACCCCGAAAAGCCATCCATGAATGACAGTAACTCATGTCCAGCGGTGTTATCTACCAAGACATCAATGTGGGGAAGCGGGAAATCATCCTTGGGACTGGCTTTGTTTAGATCACGTAAGTCGACGCACACACGAACTTTTCCGTCTTTCTTGGGGACTGGCACGATATTGGCAACCCATTCTGGATACTCGGTGACAATGATGAACCCTGCCTTGAATTGCTTCTCCACTTCTTCTTTAACCTTGAGTGCCCATTCCGGCCTCATGCGCCTTAGTTTCTGCTTGACAGGTTTAGAATTGGGGAGGAGGGGAATATGATGTTGGACAATGTCGGGATCGACTCTCGACATGTCCTCGTAAGACCAAGCAAAAACATCTTTGAATTCTTTTAGCAAGAGAGTCAATTTTTCTTTTTATTTTTTATTAAGGGTTGAGCCAATTTGCACAATTTGTGGATTATCCGTTTCACCTAGGTTAACCGATAAAGTATCTTCGATTATTTCGTAAGAAGGTGGTTTTTCAATTAGTTGCTGAAGTTCGATTGGGAGATCCTTGGAGGGATCTGTGCATTCACAAGCATTAGACACAGAGGAGTAAGCAGAATTGTCTTTCATTTCATTCATGACAGGTGAAGTGATTACATTGGACAGTGGTGGACTTTTAGCAGCCGACTCTGGTACAGACTCGATAATTGGTAGTACAGACTCTGGGGGAACAGGGGATAGGGAGACACAGACAGATGACTCTACAGCCTGGTTGCTCAGACCCTCCTCAATTGGCTTGATCTGATCATCTTGGCTCTCGGCCCTCTTTTCTTCCTTCTTTTCAGCGGATTCCTCCCACATTTTCTCGATGGCTTCAGTGTCCAGGTATTTCACCCAGTCTTCCTCCGGGGTTTTCACAACTTCTTCGGGATAGAATGGATCTTGATAGGGAGGCCTTTTACAGTCAGCAAAGATTTCCAACCCGGGGTGCCTCTTTCCAGTGGCCTGATGGATCTAGGGTTCCGGGAACCCAAAGTAAGGGAAATCATTCCCTTCCTTGATAAATTGTCCATTAAAGGTTTTGCGGTACGGCGGGAGACTCCTCACTCTTTTCTTCCATGGCCTCTGTATCTCGAGGTCTTCTTCAGTGGGCTTGTACCCCAACCCAAAAGTGCCTTGTTGTCCTTTGATCTGAGGGAACTCCCGAATTCCTTGCTGGCGTCGGCCCAATCCCATTCCAGGAAAGTAGTTCATTTTGCGGACAATGTTGACAACTGCGGAGTGAACCTCGGGGAATCTGTCTTCATCATTGATCATGTGGACTTCTTCCATGGAGAATCCCCTAATTTCTCCTTCTTCCATCTCAGGTATTTTGACTTCGAAGATGGGAGCGTAGTTTGGGAAAGCTTCATTACCCCAACTATTACCGAGGATGATTTTCACCTCCTTCTCATGAATGTACTTGATCATTTGATGCACAGTGGATGATACGGCTTTGTTGACATGCAGCCAAGGCCTCCCGATCAACAAGTTGAACGAGGCAGGTATGTCCATGACTTGAAAGATTTCAGTGCTTACCAAAGATCCTACCCGGATTTGTAGAGACACAGTTCCCATCACATTCCTCTTGGTGTTATCGTAGGCCCTCACGGATTGCACATATGGCGTGATGTCAAGGACATCGACCCCCAAGGCGGTGGCAGTCCTTAGGGCACAAACATTTAAGGCAGAACCCGTATTGACCAGACAAAATGGCACCTATTGTCCCTTGCATCCAACAGTGATGTACAATGCTTTGTTATGCGCAGATCCTTCTGGTGGCAGGTCTTCATAAGAAAATGTAATGATTGGGTCAGGGGTAAGTGTGCCCAAGAAAGCCACCATGTCTTCTAGTGCGGCGTCAATGGGGACTTCAATTCCAGCCAAGGCATTCAACATGGCTTGCCTATGCTTGTAGGATGTTACCATGATGTCCCACATCAAGAGATGTGCTTGGGTTTTCTTTAGCTGTTTTATCAACTCATTATCTTCTTCGATGATCTCATCCATCTTACCCTTCCCCTTGTTTTTAACCGGACCTTTCTCGACAGCTTCAGTAGTAGGCTGCAGAGGCTGGTAATGACGACCCGATCTAGTCAGCTGATCAATCTCGGCAGGAGTAGGCCCTTCTACAAACCAATCACAATCCGCTCTCACAAATTCTTTCTCGGGCTCGTCCCAGATAGAAGCATCACTTTCATTGTTGGGATCATACCATTTGAGGTCTACCACCCCTAGATCATGCTCTTCTAGATAGAACAAGTCTTGTTCATCGTCTAGCTGTTGCTGCCACTCGTCATTCTCCCCTTCGATCAGATGAATTCCTGCAGAGTCCGGGATGTCAATGAGGGGTAAGGGTTATCTTAGAGGGGTGATATAGATAGCAGGGTTGGAGGATACAGGGTTGGACTCAATGAGGCTGACATTTTGGTGGTTTGGTAGAGGATTTTGAGTGATATGAGGCTGCTTCGGAGGCGGCTCAATGATATTCTGGTCAATGAGGTCTTGGATATCATGGCGGAGGCGCATGCAATCATTGGTGTTGTGGCCAGGGGCTTGGTGGTAGGTACATTGTTTGGACATATCGCAGTTAGGCGGGGGTGGGGTATTTCGAGGCTGGAGTAGTTGGAGATGGCCCTTTTTTAGGAGGCGGTCTAAGGCTGAGGAGAGAGAGATTTATAACTTGGAAAAGTTGCGAGGGGCTTTTTTTGGAAAGGACGATTGGAGGAATTTGCCTGGTTGGAGGGTTAGTATGGCCTAGGAGGGTACGCCATGGGTTGGCTGCTAAGGGCATTGACATCCGGGGGATTCCAGGAGTAGTTGGGCCTTCTTGACTGACTCGGAGGCTCTTCCTTTTTGATCTTTCCTTCTTTGATAGCGTCTTCAATTCAAGTTCCAACTTCAAATAACTCCTCAAAGGTGGAGATGGACTGGTAGAACAATTTCTCTTGATAGAGCGGCTGCAGATTTCGGATTAGCATTCTCACTTGTTCCTTCTCAATCGGCCGGTGGGTCATTTGGGCTACCTTGTTCCTCTATCTGCTCAGAAATGCAGCGAAGGATTCATTGTTGTTCTACCGGGTTGTTTCCAAATCCTTGATAGTGACATCCAGCTCTTGATTGTAGGAGTAGTGATCGACGAAGACTCGAACAATGTCTTCCCATGCCCGAGTTTTGGAGGCTTCCAAGGTTAGGAACCACAATAGTGCAGACTTTGCAAGAGTTTGTGGGAACAACATCGCAATGTGCTCGTGGGTACAACCCATGGACTGGAAGATACTCATGCATAGCTTCACATGACTTTTTGGATTCCCAGTTCCGTTAAAACGGTCGATGGCAGGCATCTTGAAATTCTCTGGCAGTTTCAGCTTAACAGGCTTAAAGAGGCCTTCCAGGTCTAGCATGTAATCATCTTAGTACACTTTCCAGCTTGCCAACCTTATCCATTTTCTCTTGGAGCTTCTTCTCATATGCAAATGGTGGGACCCCTTGAAGCCAGTCTTCTTCCCCATTATTCTTATATGGGGGTGGTTCAAACCCCGGTGGTGGAAACCCAGGCGGAGGTTGCGACCGCTGCTGCTTCAATTCTTCCATGAACTTCAGAACTTGGGCTAGGCTGTCAGACTGTTGGCTTATGGTTGCTCCCAACTCGGTAACCTTGTTTTCTAACTCTTCTCGATTCATGCTGAAGTAGGCTGTCGGACTGATTTTGACCAAACGATTATCTGAACTCCTGACCCACGAAAAGGATCCCGGCTGCTGACTTTGGGAATCTATACTGACCTGACAGATTTCGAGAGAAGGAGTGTATCAAATCTCGATAGTGACGACTTTAGACAGACAAAGACAGTGATGTGGACTGACTCGAGACAGTGCGTGCAGATTAATGGGAATGGTGCATGCATGTGAGACAAGCATGCGGATGTAGGCCCTAATCTATATGATGCTCCTATTTCTAACAGATAGCAGTTAAACAAATAAGGTCCTAACCATATAGAGTGTGCCAATCTTACTTTCTAGTACGATCACCAAGGGATAACAAGGGTTTCCAGGTTTTTATGAAGGCTTCTAGGAGAGACTGGACATTTTCGGTTGATTTGGACATTTATGGGAGAAACTGGGATATCCGGACACAGTTTATGGTATTTCTGGGAAATTTGAGCAGGGTTTCTGGGAAAAACTGGTTAATACAATTATATATGGGATATCTGGACAGAGTTTCTGGGAGAAACTGGTTAATACGGTTATATCTGGGATATCTGGGCAGAATTTCTGGGAGAAACTGGTTAATACGGTTATATCTGGGATATCTGGGCAGAATTTCTGGGAAAAATTGGTTAATACGATGATAGTGATCGTACTTTCTAGCAGGTTTCATACTCCTATGTCTTAGGACCGACAAACAAGGTTTGCGGTGTATATCTTTGTGAGCATGGAGCAGACATCCTTGTCATGGTGCCTAGGCAGGTCAACTCAATGTGATCACATGTGAGTGATTGCCTTGGGGATCATAAGAAAGAGGTGCTGTTCTATGCCACATAAGTGTCTACACCGCTCAGGTAATCCCATCAGGGCATACAGCAGTTATATCATATTGTCCTATCTAAAAAGATAAATGAACAGTCCTATGAAAGGTTCTATTGGAATCTATATGCAAAGGCTGGGTTTAGTCAAAGAGGGTCCGTTGACGAGAGTTCCAATATACCGTCAGGGAGACAGTACGGAGGTTTTTACTCTTTTTGATATACCTTGGAAGGTACAGTATCAACGGTGACTTGTGCCCTGGCACAACAAGACCTGAACAATGTCAGCGCCGCATTTAAGACACAGTCGGAGGGGGGGGGGGGGGGGGGGGGGATGCAAGAGTGCAATGCGGTGAACCAGACACAGTAAAAAGATGATTTTAAGGATGCTTCTTATGAGTCAAACCTCTGTATTATTTTGTTTTAAAAATAAAAATCCCCAGCAGAGTCGCCAGATTGTGGACACGCGGGATTCCACCTCTTGCTTGTTTGAGATTGAAATTGATTTGGAAGGTGATGTTGTCAATATCAAGATATAAAAGTATTCTTTACTTTTCAATAGATTTGCAGTGTGGAAGTAAAGGTCGAACCCACAGAGATTGATTACTACAGCGATTTAATTTTAAAACCTAAGTCTAGTTAATTAGGGAAAACGGATTTGATTTTGAATTTAATTAAACTAATAACAATAGAAATAAATCTAAACTATGAAAGCAATTAAAAGTGTTTTTTAATGAATGTTTAAGGGAACCTAGGATTACAAATCCACCACTAGATTCATAATAGGAATATTTATGAATTACTTTAGCTTATTACGTTGGATGAATATGGGGAATTGTAGCTACAAGCCCAATTCCTCCGACAAGAAGATAATCATGGTTCAAGCACCAACATAATCCATCTGCGGATAGCACGAATTATCTCACACTAAACTAGGGTTGTGATCTATTCCGTCTAACCTAGGCATGGACTATTCGGATACTTGATAGCACGAATCAATAAAGCACCATCACATGTAAACAACCTAAACAAGCACAGCAAGAATAGATCGTTGAGCACATCACAGTCAAAATAGATCTAAGACAAGAATAAATTCTGAAAGCAATGATTTAATCAATGTAAGTACGATTTATTTATAAAAATCCTCTAAACATGTGACTGTCATCCGTACATAATAAAACTAAAATAAAAGCATAAATAAAACCCTATTACTCATCTAGGGCTTCATTGAAACCCTAGATCGATGATCTAAGCTGCCATAGGAGTAGAGATCGGCAAGTAGTTGATGGAGGAGGCCATGGAAATCCTTGGTCTTCTTCTTCTTCTCCTTGCTTCTCCCTCTTCAAGGGCTGAAAGTATGGTGGTAGAATATGTGTATAATAATTGCCAACCCCCTAATTGAAGTAAAATAGAGTTTATATAGATTTACAACATGTTTTGGAAGCCTTTACAACTCGAAACGGACTGAAACTGATGTAATTTACAGTCTGGACGTCGTTTAGCAGTCTCGTTTGCACAGGAGTCTTCAGTATAATGAAATACGCAACTTTGGTTTTTGGGCATATCGCGCGAGCGGGTCGCGCGAGCGCGACTTTTGGTACCTCGCGCGCGCGGATCGCGCGAGCGAATTATTGGGGTCTCGCGCGAGCGGATCGCGCGAGCGATTTTCTGTTTTTCGCGGGCGCGGGTCGCGCGCGCGACTTGCATTTTTCAGCTTCTTTCTTTCTGACTTTTCACCCTGTTTAGCCTGGTTTAGTTGATTTCTTCCAAAACCTGTCAGAAACTAGAAAACAGAGTAAAAATATACAAAAACAGGATAAAAAGGTACTAACAAATGCACGTTAAAACGTATAATTAGGATTAGTTCTCTCCCGATCACACCCCCAAACCTACATTTTGCTAGTCCTCGAGCAAAACTAAAATAAAAACTACTAATAAAAATCTATCCCATTTTCGTATGGATCACGATTGCATTTAGCGTATGCAACAAGCCTTTTAAACCCCTAGGTGTCCCTAGTCGGACGAGTGAAGTCTCGTGAGGGTTCTCGTCAACAAGTTACCCACAACCATCTTTATTAACTTATTAATTTAAAAACTTTTATTACAAACGAAAAACATAACATTCAATACTCCTTATTATACAACAAAGATTCGAAATAGAATAACGAACATAAAGAAATAGAATCAAACGTCTACATACATCATGAAGAACAATCTCAAGCACATGCATCGTATAAATCAATAGAGTTTCTCATAAAATCGCACGTGTGTGATGAGGTAGTCAAGTGAACACGCGCATGTCATAAACTTGGAATATAACTCGGATAACCATCTAACTATGTCTTGACTACGAATCTTACAATGTTAATTACACTCTCAAATGAAACACTCAGAAACAGGTGTAATTTCTCTAGTATACGCGAGCAAAGGAGTTATGTTTTCAAGACGAATAACGCTCACATACGACACGAAAAAGACGCATAACACGAAAGAACAGTCGTCTCATGGATAAGATGCCAATAATCAAAAGAAATTAATCATTACCATGTTTTAATCCCCCTCCCATCGTTTTCATATCCGAACCATGTTTCCTAGGATCAAATAGGACTTTTCAAAGGTTGTAATGTGGCTCAGGTAATGAAAGAGAATAGAAAGGGATATATTAAGTAGTTTCAGAATGGCATTGTAAAGCATGTTCGATCTCTTTCATTCTTCTTCTACAAACTTTCATCTTTTCTTTCTCTTCATTCCTTTTCATTCATTTTTCTTCTTTTCTTTCATTTTTTTTTTCAACCTTCATCTTCTTTATTTTTTCTTTTCCTTTTCCTTTTCTTGCTTCTCAAATGATTATTCATCGAATACCAAGCAACTACCCCAATAGCATCTTATTTTCTTCTTCTCAATCAACACATCGCCTTAATACTACTAAAAGTTGATCACTCTTTCAGTGGCATACTCCAAGTTGATCAAGTTGGAGCTTTTACAGAGGATAATGGTGAACCAAGAAAGAGAGGCATTGTAACGGCTCAAAGGGGCGAACTAAGGAAATTTTTATCTTTTATCGGCCGGCAGTAAACAAAGAAGGCCTAAAATCATTTCCTATGGTTATATGGTTCTTCAATGTTTACAATGGAAGATTATTTAGCATGGTAACAACTATTTTAACTTGATTATCAACCAAAACAAGAATACTGAGACTAAACAACAAGTAGATGCGCTATTTCAATGAATATTCGACAAACACACGATGTATTTATAACCCTCTAAACAGAAAAGATAGGCTCAAAAGCTCACCGGGCTTAGTCTCCACCTTGTGTTATCTAGAAATCCGAATCATATTATAGTTCACAACCAACATGTATTCAAGCAACTACGTGCAGTGCATAAGTTTACGTGCAAATCTATGATATAAAACTACGATTCAAACAATACATAACTTAAAACATTACATCATAACTTCAGCAAATGTTTAATCACATCTTCCCTTGTTTATCATTCTATAACAATTCAAAGTTATTGAACAAGAAGTATCGAATTAATCTTGCAAAAACATTAGTACTATCGTTTATTTAAACACACTTTTTTGAAAATTTTTTAAAAATTTAGCATAAACTAATGTGCATGTGTGTGCATACCCCCAAACCTAAACCTTTCATTGTCCCCAATGAAACAATAAAATGAAAGAAAGGGAAGTACGTAAGAAAGGAACGATAGTACCTCGATCTTGACAAGCATATCACAGGTTAACACCAAGAAATATGGTTATAAATTTCAATGTTACCTGTTACTTCTAGATACACGAAAAGAACTAACAAAAGAATATTAAAAGGAAAAGAAACAGAAATATAAAATAGAAATTGAAAAACTAATCTAAATTACACTAAACGAATAAATGGAAAAGAAATAAACGAAAAAGTAAAAATGTAATAAGGAAAACAATAACTAACTCGATCTAAAATGGCTAAAAAAAACAAAAACAAAAACAAAAACATTATCAGAACAAGTACGGGGGAAGGATACAGAAAAGAAAAGAAAATATGCAGAAATGGGGGAATCGCGCGCGCGGTCCGCGCGCGAATTTCCAATTTTTTTTTTTTTTTTTTTTTTTTTAAATTCCGCGCGAGCGAGGTACCTCGCGCCCGCGAGATCAGGCGCGAGGAACTACTGAGGGCTCATAAAAGAGAAAACAAAGAAAAACATCTAAGGGGCAATCTCGCGCCAGCGGGCCGCGCGAGCGACGTCTCGCGCGAGCGGGCCGCGCGCGCGAGATTGGTTTTCTTCATTGTGTGGCTAAAATTATGTATGTACTATTAAAATAACTTAATTCCAACCCCCAAACCTATCCAGAATGTCTAAAACAGACACAAACAGACCCAAAAATGTCCAAAAATAAGAAAAACGAATGAAATAAAGCTTGGGTTGCCTCCCAAGAAGCGCTAACTTTTACGTCTTTAGCTAGACCGTTCTAGCACAAGATTCAAGGAGGTCGTAAATCGGAGTTTGTACCTCGTAAGGCCATAGGGAGATTCTGGTGAAACGTCGAAGCATGGTTGTTATGTTTTAATTCATTTGGCGGCTCACCATTATCGTCAAGTCGATTTTTCACCTTCCAGGTAAATTCATCGTTAGGGGCCGAAGTATTAGGATTCATCCAATCATCATCCTCTATGTTATTCCCCACACTCATATTCATTACGTTAGTAAGTTCAATATTCCGTTTAACCTCACTACCCTCCACACCTAGATAATCATCGTCTTTTTTAGGAGGTTGATCAACAGCATTAAAAACATTTAATTTTAATTTTATATTCCCGAACGACACTTTCATTACCCCTGTTCTACAATTGACACGTGCGTTGGCCGTGGCTAAGAATGGACGACCAAGAATAACAGGAGTGTATTTTCTAGCATCTAGCACTGGTTCGGTGTCAAGGACCATAAAATCTACAGGATAGAAACATTGATCAACTTTTACTAGCACATCTTCGACGATTCCCCTAGGTACTTTAACAGAATGATCCGCTAATTGAATAGTAGCGGCCGTAGGTTTAAGTTCACCTAGACCTAGTTGTTTATAGACATGATAAGGTAAGAGATTAACACTTGCACCTAAGTCAAGGAGAGCCCTATGAATGATAGTGTCACCTATGACACATGAAATCGTAGGCGTACCTGGATCTTTATATTTTGGAGGAGCGTGTTGAAATATAGAGCTTACTTTTTTCGTGAGAAAGACCTTTTTAGGAGTATGACTCCGTATTTTGCGTTTTTGAGTACAAAGGTCTTTTAAACATTTAGCATAAGCGGGAATCTGTTTAATAGCATCGAGGAAAGGAATATTTATTTTAACTTGTTTAAACACCTCGAGTATATCCTCAACCTTAGACCCTTTCTTAGGCGAATGTGACGGTCCCTCAACGTTTGGTGGATATGGCATTCTTGGAATATAGTTTGTTGGGGCCGGTCCTTTATCTTTTTGAATTCTACTCGTTTCCTCACCCTCCTTATTCTCATTTAAAATTTTATCTTTCTCACCCCCATCCGGAATTACAACAACTTCCTCATCTCGAGTAGTCGTCCTAGTCGAAACAGCGTTCACGCTCTCACTCGTACTACCCACTGCAGATTGCCCCTTAGGTTGTTGAGTAGGTTGACTTGGCAACTTACTCTCAGTTAAGCGGTTTAGCGTATTAACAATTTGCCCTACTTGGGACTCCAGTTTTGCGATGGATTGTGTGTGAGAGTGTACTAACTGAACCACCGAACCAAAGTTTTCAAGTGAGGCCAACACCTTTTCCTCAAATGCATTATTGCGTGGAGGTGGAGGAGGTGATTGGTATTGACCTTGTTGGTATTGGGGTCGGTACGTATTTGGAAAATTAGTCGACCTAGGATTGTAATTATTTTGTGGGAATTGTTGCATAGAATTAACGTGTTGTTCAACAAATTCCGGATATTGAGATGCAGAAGGACATGCAAAGATATTATGGGACGGTTCAGAACATAATGCACATACTTCTAAAGAAGGTGGATTTGACGGTTTGTTCATTTGCATAAGTCGGTCAAGTTTTCTATTTAATTCTTGTATTTGAATTGATTGACTTGACTCAACTGTCACCTCTCGCTTAGGTTGAAGGTATCCCTCAGAACGTACCAACACAGCCTGATGCATCGAATTCTCGCTTAACGTTTCAAATATTTTCCAGGCCTCGTCGGCGCTTTTGTGTAGGAAGGTTCCCGCACAAACGGCATCGACGGTATTCCTAACAGAGGGAATAAGCCCCTCGTAGAAGACTTGAACCAATTGCCACTTGGGCACCTGATGATGTGGACACGAACGTAATAATTCTTTAAATTTTTCCCACGTGTCATAAAGAGTCTCCCCATCTTGCATCACAAAATTAGTTATATCTTTTCTTATCTTATTTGTACGCATAATAGGGAAAAACTTTTGTAAAAAGGCGGTGTGTAAGGCTTCCCATGTTTTTATTGTGTTTGGCTCAAGTGATTGGAGCCAAAACTTGGCTTTGTCTCTTAAAGAGAATGGGAAGAGCCGCAATTTTAATTCATCATTATTTAGGTTCTGTATTTTCAAAGTAGAGCATATACCCTGAAAATCCCCTAAGTGTTGGTAAGGGTCTTCATTTAGACGGCCATGGAAGGAAGGTAATAGCGAGATCGTAGACGACTTTATCTCAAAATGAGATGCCGTCGCCTCCGGTAATTCGATACCGGCTTGTGGCGTGTAAGTAGTGGGAATAAAATAATTTATAAGTGGAGGTGGTGGCAGTATATTAAGATTGTTCATATTCGCACCGTCGTTTTGATTGTTATTGTTATTTCCACCGTCAGCCATTTTAATCGGTTTAATTTGAAAAGTTCGAGTTTTCCTTATCCGTTCACGGGTACTCTGAATTTCGGCCTCAAACAACGACGACGGAATCGGAGTTGATTCGTCGTCTTGCAACCTAGCTCTCGAAGCTTGGGTTGTGGACTTACTAGTTCTTAAGGTACGTTCAAGTTCAAGATCGAAAGATTTTAAATCCGGTTTGTTTGAACGTGTACCCAACATAAACTAAAACAAAAGAAACGAAACTAAAAACAAAGACTGACTCAAATAAAAAATAAAAAAAAAACAAATAGCAAGCAATCACGCAACTAAGATAACAAGCACTCAACTACTATGATGCATGAATATTATCTTGTAATGCAATGACCGCGTCAAGCCCAGCGCCCCGGGTTTCCTAGCTAATGCAGTGCAATTAACCTTAAACTAATGCAAATAGTGCGTCACAGCGCCCTGACTTTCAGCGGTTTAAAGCGAATTCCAAAGGAAGCAACTTATTTAATTTTTATTTATATTTTATTTTTGCGTAAGCTCCTTTGATGTAATTAGCTATTCCACTCGGAAACGTTGACTACAAAATAAAAAAAACAAGTTAGTAACTAAAAACAAAAACAGAAAATAAGAAAAATAAAAACTAATCTAATATTTACGAATTAACTAAACTACGATTATAAAACTAAGAGTAGTCATACAATCCCCGGCAACGACGCCAAAAATTGATGTTGTCAATATCAAGATATAAAAGTATTCTTTACTTTTCAATAGATTTGCAGTGTGGAAGTAAAGGTCGAACCCACAGAGATTGATTACTACAGCGATTTAATTTTAAAACCTAAGTCTAGTTAATTAGGGAAAACGGATTT
The DNA here is from genome assembly GCA_033977485.1 of Hydrangea macrophylla. Taxonomy (NCBI): domain Eukaryota; kingdom Viridiplantae; phylum Streptophyta; class Magnoliopsida; order Cornales; family Hydrangeaceae; genus Hydrangea; species Hydrangea macrophylla. The sequence continues at coordinate 74,550,120 of CM066984.1, read as the reverse complement.
GATTTTGAATTTAATTAAACTAATAACAATAGAAATAAATCTAAACTATGAAAGCAATTAAAAGTGTTTTTTAATGAATGTTTAAGGGAACCTAGGATTACAAATCCACCACTAGATTCATAATAGGAATATTTATGAATTACTTTAGCTTATTACGTTGGATGAATATGGGGAATTGTAGCTACAAGCCCAATTCCTCCGACAAGAAGATAATCATGGTTCAAGCACCAACATAATCCATCTGCGGATAGCACGAATTATCTCACACTAAACTAGGGTTGTGATCTATTCCGTCTAACCTAGGCATGGACTATTCGGATACTTGATAGCACGAATCAATAAAGCACCATCACATGTAAACAACCTAAACAAGCACAGCAAGAATAGATCGTTGAGCACATCACAGTCAAAATAGATCTAAGACAAGAATAAATTCTGAAAGCAATGATTTAATCAATGTAAGTACGATTTATTTATAAAAATCCTCTAAACATGTGACTGTCATCCGTACATAATAAAACTAAAATAAAAGCATAAATAAAACCCTATTACTCATCTAGGGCTTCATTGAAACCCTAGATCGATGATCTAAGCTGCCATAGGAGTAGAGATCGGCAAGTAGTTGATGGAGGAGGCCATGGAAATCCTTGGTCTTCTTCTTCTTCTCCTTGCTTCTCCCTCTTCAAGGGCTGAAAGTATGGTGGTAGAATATGTGTATAATAATTGCCAACCCCCTAATTGAAGTAAAATAGAGTTTATATAGATTTACAACATGTTTTGGAAGCCTTTACAACTCGAAACGGACTGAAACTGATGTAATTTACAGTCTGAACGTCGTTTAGCAGTCTCGTTTGCACAGGAGTCTTCAGTATAATGAAATACGCAACTTTGGTTTTTGGGCATATCGCGCGAGCGGGTCGCGCGAGTGCGACTTTTGGTACCTCGCGCGCGCGGATCGCGCGAGCGAATTATTGGGGGTCTCGCGCGAGCGGATCGCGCGAGCGATTTTCTGTTTTTCGCGGGCGCGGGTCGCGCGCGCGACTTGCATTTTTCAGCTTCTTTCTTTCTGACTTTTCACCCTGTTTAGCCTGGTTTAGTTGATTTCTTCCAAAACCTGTCAGAAACTAGAAAACAGAGTAAAAATATACAAAAACAGGATAAAAAGGTACTAACAAATGCACGTTAAAGCGTATAATTAGGATTAGTTCTCTCCCGATCAGAAGGAAAAGAAAGAAAATGGTCTGTTGAAAACAGATACAGAGTCGCCACTTGGTCTTTAAGGAACCAAGAAACCTAATTTTGACTCACCCAAATGGATAAAGGGCACCGACCTTTCATAACCAAAGAACTTGGCTCGGGATTTTGGTATGAGAGAGGAAGGAGCCTTTGTCGCGACTAAAACACCCTCAACTCGCCCCGTCTTTCGACGGGCCTCAATTAGCATCCAAATAATCATCTTATACTATGTATGGTTAGACAATTAATACTATGATAGTATATTACATCACATAAGAAAATTTGAAAATGGAAGATCTAAAGATAAGATATCATTCATAAGATCTAAGTCAGATATCATACAATATAAAGTGAAAGATCACACAAATAAACCTAGGAAAAATCGTCTAATCATGTATCAAATAATCAAGACTTCCTAATCTAAAGGGGGACATGAATTATTATTGAAACAAATAAACAAAGAAATCAAAATATGCTTAGCAAGCTAGAATGATGCATGCTAATCTTTGAGAAGAGAAGATCTTTCAATCCCCGGGATGGATGAGAAAGGATGATTAGATCGAGGGGAAGCATGAACGTGTGATCATGATCATTCCTTATTATCTTCTTAGATTAGGAGTTACAAAAACCCCAAATCTTTGCATGGATGCAATGTATGTATCTAGAATGTGTAAAGGTTGTAGTGTGCTTTGTGTTCATGGATTTCTAGAATGACTTAGAAGTCTAGGATGTGTATGAATAAATGAATGAAATCATCGTGGGATATGTACAAATGTAGTATGAACTACTTCCTAAGACATGAGCTAATTTGGAGTGCATGTAAGCATCAAATCAAAGGATGGAAGTAAAAGTATGCTTGCTGTGAATAGTGGACAGAACAGTGACTTGATCTTTTGGAAATTGAAAAGAGGGGTTAGGAATGTTTTCAATGCATGATTTTTTATGGAGATCTTACTTATTGTATCTAGAACACAACACAAAAACCCAATCTTCAATAACTATTACAAATGGAGAGAAATCATATGAACAATAGAGGTTACTCAGAAACAGAGTTCGTACTGTCGACTGAAATGTTGAAAAATCTTAGAAAATGAAAACAAAAGATCTAGAGGCCCACATTATACATAACGTTCCCTAAGACATTGAAGTTCAAGGGAAAAATGAGTTGAGACCACTTTCTTTGGAAATGTTTTCTGGAAAAACAAGTTTAAAGTGGACCTAGTTGCTGTGACAGCAAAAACAGAATGTCTGGATGGAATGTTTGGGTCAAAATGGAACCCTTCCATGTGTTTCCAAGTCAAACTAAAAATCATGGGTGTTCTCTAATGAGTTAAGAAGACTTTCCAAGTGGTCTTGTAATCACACTTTGAGTATTGGGTTCTAGAGAAATCATTAAACTCAGATTATTCGCTGTTTTGAAGATTTTGATGAAACAATGTTTGTTTCTTGGAATCCAAATGTTGGGGTTTTAGAGGGATTTTGAAATAGGGGTTTTGAAAGTATACTTCCAGAACTTGGATGAATATTCTAACCACTTGGAATATCGATTTCCAACTCACTTCAAGAACTCCCCTATGGGAAACCTAAATGATTTGGATGAAATTGATTTGGATTGAAGAAAGAAAAGGAAAGGTCTATTGAAAACAGATACAGAGTCGCCACTAGATCTTTAAGGAACCAAGAAACCTAATTTTGACTCACCTAAACGGATAAAGGGCACCGGCCCTACATAACCAAAGAACTTGGCTCGGGATTTTGGTACGAGAGAGGAAGGAGCCTTTGTCGCAACTAAAACACCCTCAACTCGCCCCGTCTTTCGACGGGCCTCAATTAGCATCCAAATAATCATCTTATACTATGTATGATTCGACAATTAATACTATAATAGTATATTACATCACATAAGAAACTTGAAATGGAAGATCAAAAGATAAAATATCATTCATAAGATCTAAGCCAAATATCACACAATGTAAAGTGAAAAATCACACGAATACACCTAGGAAAAATCGTCTAATAATGTATCAAGTAATTAAGTTTCCCTAATCTAAAGGGGACATGAATTGTTCTTGAAACAAATAATTGAAGAAACCAAAATATGCTTAGCAAGCTAGTATGATGCATGTTAATCTTTGAGAAAAGAAGATCTCTCAATCCACGGGATGGATGAGAAAGGAGGATTAGATCGAGGGGAAGCATGAACGTGTGATCATGATCATTCCTTATAATCTTCTTAGATTAGGAGTCACAAAAGTCCCAAATCTTGCATGAATGCAATGTATGATCTTAAAATGTGCAAAGGTTGTAGTGTGTTTGTGTACATGAACTTGTTAAAGTGACTTAAAAGCCTAGAGAATGAATGAATGTATGAATGAAATCATCATGGGATATGTACAAATGTAGTATGAACTACTTCCTAAGATATGAACTAATTTGGAATTCATATAAGCATCAAATCAAAGAATGAAAGTTAAAATGTGCTTGCTGTGAATAGTGGACAGAATAGTAACTAGATCTTTTGAAAATTGAAAAGAGGGGTTAGGAATGTTTTCAGTGCATGATTTTTTATGGAGATCTTCATTATTGTGTCTAGAACACTACCCAAAAAGCCAATCTTTAATAACTATCACAGATTGAGAGAAATCATATAAACAATGAAGGTCACTCAGAAACAGAGTCCCTACTGTCGACAGAAATGTTGAAAAATCTTAGAAAATGAAAACAAATGATCTGGAGGCCCATTTTATACAGAAAGTTCCCTACGACATTGACGTTTAAGGAAAAAATTATTTGGGACCACCCCTTTTGGAAACATTTTCTGAAAAAGAAGCTGAAAGTCAACCAAGCTGCTGTGACAACAGAGGCAGAATGTCTGGAAGGAATGTTTGGGTCCAAATGGACCATTTTCAAGTATTTCCAAGTCAAACCAAAAATCATGGGTGTTCTCTAATGAGTTGGGAAGACTTTCCAAGTGGCCTTGCATCCATACATTGAGTGTTGAGTTCTAGAAAAATCTTTGAACTCAGATCACTCACTGTTTTGACTCACTGTTTTGAAGATTTTGGGAAAAACTAGAGTTTTCTTTCTTTGGATCAAAATGAGTGGTTTCAAGAGGGGTTTTGAAGTAGATGTTTTGAAAGCATATTTTCAATACCCAATAAAGATTATAGCCACTTAAAATGGCAACATCAAACTCATCATCAAGAACCTCCAAGATTGTTGGAGAGATTTATTCTCATTTGAACATAACTTCAAAGATACCTTAGAGGTATTGAAGTTATAATCATCATCTATCAAACATGATTTTGAGGTCAAGAGCTACTATCCATAAGGATTCACTCACCTCAAACTTTATGTCATCATTTAGATGATGATGAACTAGTAAGTAAATAAAGAAAAATAAAAAAGAAATGAGGTAAGAAGAGATGAACATTATATAAACAAGCAAGTAGATAATGATCAATAGATGATATTCATGATGTATTGAACTTTTAGTTTGGTGTTTCACTCATATATGATGACATTGGACATGGAAGAAGCCTCCTCTCTCTTAAATGCTCACTAAAATGGTGGTTGGGTGTATTGAATGTTGAAGTAAATAGGAGTAATGAAGTAAAAAAACAAAGTTTAGAACTCACTTTTGTTTTGAAAATCAAAGAAGAAAGCTTCTTTTCTCTCTATTCTAACCTTATCTTTACAACTTTCTCTCCCAAACTTTCAAAGCTTACATTTGACACCCCTAAAATGAAGAGCAATGGGGGGTTTATATAGGCCAATTTGGGGGTGGTTTTGGGGTTTTAGAAGTGTTCCCATTGGCTCCAAATATCTGTGAACATAGAACTACGTCGTTTTGGTTTTCAATTAATCAAAATGAACCCCCAAGAAAAATTACAAAAATATACTGTTCTGGAGGAGAGTGCCGCGGTGGCACTAGGCCTGTGCCGCGGTGGTAGTGGGCCAGTGCAGCGGCGGCACTGCTCCTCAATCGTCTGGATAATCCTGTTTAGGCCCCCAGAGGTTCCTGTATTCGCAAAAAGGCCCTATTTCGTCCGAAATTCACAGAAAATGCATACGAACTCCAAATTGAGGTTGTGATATACCGTTGGAAAGTTAATGGAGTCTGTTTTACATAAAAATAAACCGGGGATAGGTCACTTTGAAAAGCTTTGCGGTATTTGCAATAAAAGCCGATTTGATCGCCTTTTCCGCCTTCGGAAATTCATAATAAACTCGTTTTAAATCCGAAAATTATGTGCGATATACCGTTGGAATGCTATTGACCTCTAGTATCCATGAAAAATATTTGAAAATTGTTATGGAGCTCCGGTTCTAAAGTCAAATTCTGGTCAAACTGGTCAAACCTGGGATTCCCGGGAAGTTCTGGAAACCTCCGGGAGTTCCCAAGAGCTGACGTTTTCGCTCGATTTTCTTTTAAAACTCATTTTAATACTTTTTACATGATCTAGAATGATTCCGGCGAATTCAGACGATTTCTGTCAAACTTCGTCAAACTTTGTCAAACCTGGTCAAACCTTGGTCAAACCGGTCAACGGGGACTTTTCGGGAACTTCAGGGACTTCCGGGGGTGTCTGGGAGCTGACGATTTCATTCGACTTTATTTAGAAACTCATTTTCTTACTTTTCTTATGACATAGCATGTTTCCAAAACTTTTGGTCCAAATTTGGGAGCTTTCGGGCTTTCAGGGGCATTTTGGTCATTCTGAGCATTCTGAGAGATAGAGCTGACTTCCAGGAGTCCTTTTGAGTCTTTTACGATCATTGTGAACCACCAAGCTATGGGTCTCCTAAATCTGATAGCTAAAAAAATGGGGTGTCTATAGAGAGAGAGACCCAAAAATCCCATAGAAATCCTACCTAATTCACCCAATTCATCAATCCATTGAAGAACTTTGAAGCTTCAAGGGAGAAGAAGAAGTGTTTTCCTTGTAAGGCTTCGATTTCTCCAAATCAATCAAATCCTGAGAAGATCTAGAGATTAAATCCCTATTCCTACATTTATTATACATTATTCAATCACAATTCATAGATCTAGGACTTACACATTTTCAAACCACTCTTCCTACCTCATTTCCCTACCTCATTTCATCACACACCACTAAGAATTGTGATTAAATTTCATCTTCTTTCATTAGTTTGGATCTAAATAAGGTTTTGGTTTAAGATAAAACTAATTTGTAAAAGTTTTCTTGATTTGGGTTTACAAATAAATTTTGATTTTTCTTTCTTTTGTTTAGAGATTCATGAGACCTTCAATGTCTCATTAGTTTTCTATAATTGATCCTTTATTCTCTATTATCTTATGATATATGTGGGAGTAAGGTAGATCATAATTATATTCATACATAGTTCGTGAGTTTCAAGTTTCAATTCATGACTTGGACCCTCTAACATAAAATCTCATAGAAATCTCTCGAAGGTTCTTATGGGTTTGATCATATCTAGTCTCCAAGGACCATCAACTTGGGAGGAGACTTGAATAAAGTAAACTCTTATTCCTTAAGGATCATATGTTTGAGAGGGGAATTAGATCAAGGGTTTAGTTAAAATCAAATGGGTCCTAGTATTCAAGGTTCATAGGATTGAGTAACACCTTGGGGTCCTCTTGCTAGATCTTTACATTTGAGATCTAAGAATGATGTTCCCTAAGGCTAAATCCATGAATCCTTCTTGTATTTCAATAATAAGTTATAATCATGCTTGATCTAGATTCTCCATGGAATTATTGATCAAGTATGGTTTAAGTTATGAACACCAATTCAACAATGGTGTAGTGAATCCATTAACCAACTGTGATCAAAGATTTTTTATTAAATCATGGTCCATCGGAATTGGATAAGACCAATTGGAGGATGTTCATAACTCATATATGCATCACTAGAACTTTTGTTTTGATATAATCTTATAATTAGGATGGTTTGGCCTTATGTTTTGTGAGTAGGTTGTTCTCTGTCCAAAATTTCAGAACAATAAGTTCGTATTAAAATGAGTAAATCAGAGCCTTAATAAAGTTTTCTTGACCTCAAATAAATTTTCTAGGTAGTTCAATGTGTTAGAAAAATACCCTAAAAGATCAAAGTGATTCTAATAATTTTACTATTTTTAGAAAATCATACAAAAACTCTGGACAGAGAGTTGAAAGTTTTTGAGTGATGTCTGGTTATGACCTATTCCCAGAGATTCAACCGTTGGATCTTTGATTTTCTTTTTGGGTTGGAAACTAGACTCATAGATTCATAACATACTAAAAAATCATTAAGATCCAACCGTTGGAATTATTTTATTTCTATTTTTGAAAGCCTGGTATGCTATTTGCATTTCTTACAAATTCTGTCACAGTTTTGATAAATCTTGAACAACTCTAATCTAATGGACTCCTATGTCCTAAGTTCATAACCATATCTTAAATAATGTCAATTAAGTTTAAATACAGAGGCTAGATGATCCAAACTAATGAATATCTCATAGCTCATGATCATACATTCATTCGTACATATTGATACTTATGAGTAGAACTCATTTTTGGTCTAAGTTGCACTTAATTGAACCTAATTTAACATGACTAGGGGTTCCTTATAATCATGTTGGGGCTATGACATCTCCATATGGACATTACATTGGCTCCTAGTTGAGACTTGTATAGTTAAAAGGAATACAAAGTTATGTCAATTCCTCCCCTACTTGATAGATTTAAGCTAGAAGTTTAGGATCGATTATTTGATATCTTGTTTGAAGCATGTGGACTAATCTTTATTTTATAGCGCTTTTGAGGTACAATTTCTCAATTCTCTAGTTTATTTTAATTGTTGATTTTATTGATTTTTCGATTCCATGCGCGACACCTTAGATTAGGTCTTGCCTTATGTGTATATGTAATTAGAGACCTTTTCTTAGGATTTCTATTTTGTATGCATTGCACGTTTTCCATATCGCAGCTGGATCCCGGGTAAGTTTTCTTGTTCCCTATTTGCCTGTTATCTTGCTTGCTACTTGAATTATGTGGTTTATGAATGATATCTTATCATTAGCAATATTACACCCTTTTAGACATGCTTTTGTAATGTATATGTATATATGTATTAGTTGAGGGCATGCTTAGATTAATAATTCGATTAAAAAGGATGTTGAGTAGGGACCTATCACGAAATAGGATGAGAGGGGGTGTATTAGTCCGTCGGGCTCCTTCCCCTCTCATTCCATAATCCCCGGACCCAGTTAAATCTTTGGTTTCGCAAAAGATCGGCTTGCTTTTAAAATGGTTTCTTAATTTTCCTTTTAAAAATTAAGTGGCGACTCTTTGTATTTGAAAAAAATGTTTTAAACAAAAGTGGGCCCAAAATGCCAGTAATGCGCCAACAATGTTTATGGACTTGATGAATAGAGTATTTAGACTATATCTGAATAAATTCATTATAGTGTTCATTGATGACATCTTGATCTACTAAAAAATGGAGCAAGATCACAAGGAACACTTAAAAATTGCTTTACAAACGCTTCGAGATAGTAAGTTGTATACTAAGTTCAGTAAGTGTGAGTTTTGGTTACAGGAGGTCAAATTCTTGGACATGTTATATCTCAAGATGGTATCTCTGTGGACTCATCTAAGATTGATGCAGTCTTAAGTTGGAATAGACCAACTAACGCGACGAAAGTCAGAAGTTTCCTCGGCCTAGCAGGATATTACATAAGATTTGTAGAAGGATTTTCCAAAATTTCTGGACCATTGAAAAATTTGGCAAGGAAGGAGACGAAGTACAAATGGACAGACAAGCATGAGAGTGCATCTCAGGAATTAAAGGAAAGATTGACTTTTGCATCAGTACTCGCGATACGTAAGAGTGGAAAAAGGTATATGATGTATAGTGATGCATCACACCAAGGATATGGTTGTGTGCTTATGCAAGACAGGAATGTCATTGCATATGGATCAAGACAATTAAAGGTATATGAGAAGAACTATCCGATGCATGATCTGGAATTGGCAGCAATAGTGTTCGCATTGAAGATTTGGAGACACTATCTCTATGGAGAAAAGTTCGATCTGTTTTCCGATCAGAAAAGCTTGAAGTATTTGTTCTCTCAGAAGGAGTTGAACATGCGGCAACGGAGATGGATGTAGTTACTCAAGGATTATGATTTTTCATTGCAATACCATCTGGGAAAAACAAATGTCATAGCCGATGCTTTAAGTCATAGACCTCGATTAGTGATCACTGCATTATTAATTCGAGAATGGAAAGCATTGGAAGTGTTAGCTGAATCTGATCTCCAGCTAGTCGAACCAATGGAAGGACAACATTTTGGATGTCTTATGGTACAACCAACTTTGATCAGGCGTATCATAGTAGCTCAACAGACATCAGAAGATTTGAAGTTATGGTTCTCCAAGATGTCAGCCAAGGAATCAGAAGTCTAGAGTATTAGTACAGACAGAGCCTTACGATGTAAAGGTAGACTCTGTGTATCCGACAAAGAAAATCTCCGGAAAGAAATATTGGACGAAGCAAATAAGTCACGGATGACGATTCACCCTAGAGGTACAAAGATGTACAAGGGTTTGAAGAGGAATCTCTAGTAGGAAGGAATGAAGCGAGAAGTAGCTGAGTGTGTTCTCAGTGTCTTACTTGTAAATAAGTAAAGGCAGAACATCATAAACCACTTGGACTTCTATAGCCATTGCCGATTGTCCAATGAAAATGGGAACATATAACCATGGATTTTGTGGTAGTTTTCCTGAAGTCACAACAGAACCACGACACCATTTGGGTAATTGTGGATCGACTTACGAAGACGACACATTTCATTGCCTACAATATGACGTATTCAGTAGAACGTTTGAGCGAAATGTATCTATAGCACATTGTACGGTTACTCAGTGTACCTGTTTCTATTATGTCAGATCGAGATTCGCACTTTACTGTAAAATTTTTGGAAGAGTCTCCAAACAGCGATGGAAACAACATTGAACTTGAGTTCAGCTTTTCATCCACAGATTGATGGAAAAACTGAACGAGTCAATTAAGTGATGGAAGACATGCTACGCACTTGCGTTATTGATTTTGAGGGTTTGTGGGAGACATACTTACCTTTGATCGAATTCGCCTACAACAACAGTTACCATACGAGTATAAGGATGGCGCCGTTTGAAGCTTTGTATGGAAGACCTTGTCAATTGCCGCTATGTTGGGCCGAAGTCGGTGATAGTCGACTTCTTGGGCTAGAGATGGTACGAGAAACCAACAAAAAAATTCAAATTGTAAGTGAAAAGATGAAGACAGCTCAGACACGATACAAGAATTATGCTGACAAGCATCGCAAAGACAAGGAGTTTGCAGTTGGAGATCATGTGTTGCTTAAAGTTTTACCTGTTCGAGGCATCGTCAAATTTAGTCAAAAGTGAGGCAAGCTATCATTACGATTCATCAGACCATTCAAGATTCTAGAACATGTTGGGAATGTTCCTTATCGACTTATGTTGCCACCGAAGATGTCAGGAGTACACAACGTTTTCCACATCAGTATGCTAAGGAAGTGTGCCCATAACCCAGCACACGAGATCAACTTTGAAGATATCGAGGTCAACAAAAACATTACATTCAAGAAAGGACCAGTTTGCATTTTAGACCGTGGAATCAAGAAGCTTAGGAATAAGGAAATTTTGTTAGTCAAGATTCAGTGGAAGCATCATGATGAAGAAGAAGCTTCATGGGAGCTAGAGTCAAAGATGCGAGAGAAGTTTCGGTTTTTGTTTTAGACCCTGTTTGCTTTCGATTTCGAGGACGAAATCTTTAATGAGTGCTGGGTGATGTAATACCCTGTACTTTCAATGATTATTTATATAAGAGATTCTATACTTTTCCCTTGTCCATACTTGAAATCTTACTTTGAATCGATCGAATTTAGTTCGAGCGATCGAGAATTTCATCCTTCAAGCAGTCGAACAATGTTCAATCGATCGAAACCCTGCCGACATAAATTTATGATGTGGTCCCCACTTCAATCGATCAAATCCATTTTTAATTGATCAAACCTGACCGATCTGCTCTCGAACGATCGAAGTAGCTTCGATCGATCGAGCTTATAATCATCAGGATTCTAGGTTTCACGCAAAGACAGAGCCACTTGTACCCCCTCTTCTCTATAAATACCTTGTGTTTGTGTGTGTGGATGTGTTTTGGAAAGCTTGAGAGAGTAGAGAGAGTGTGCTTGTGTTTATATATATATTATACTCACACATCCATATATATATATAAACACAACCAGAGAGAGAGAAGCAAAGAAGAAGCAAGAAGAAGAGAAGGAGAAATAGATAGAGACAGAAGAGAAGGCAGAGGCAGAAGAGAAAGAGAGAAGGCCACCGTTAAAGCTTCAAAGTTCAAACTTTCCAAACTCACTCAGTAGCTTAGTTATAATGTTTTATATGTTTTGGGACATTTAATATTAACCCAAAAATGCCCTAACAGATTCTAGACATTCACTGCTAGAATTTGGAGAAGACGATGTTCGAGCAATCGAACTAGGTTCAATTGATCGAACACACTTGTGGATATCGCAATTTTCCCTTATCCACAGCTTTTCTTTCAAAATCTTTTTCAAATTCAAATTCAAAAACAAATGAGTCACCACTTAATTTTTAAAAGGAAAATTAAGAAACCATTTTAAAGCAACTGATCTTTTGCGAAACCAAAGATTAAACTAGGTCCGAGGATTATGGAACGAGAAGGGAAGGAGCCCATCGGACTAAAACATCCCTTCTCATCCTATCTCGCAATAGGCCTCTACTCAACATCCGTTTCGTTGAATTAATTATCTAAGCATGTCCTCAACTAATACATATATATAGGTATACATTACAAAAGCATGACTAAAGGGTGTAAGATTGCAAGTGATAAAATGTCATTCAAAAACCATATAATTCAAATAGCAAGCGATATGATATGCAAATAGAGAACTACGGAACTTACCCGGGATCCAGCCGCGAATGTTTAAACGTGCAATGCATACAAAAGGATAAAAATCTAAGAAGAGGGTCTCTAATACACATATATAGACATAAGGCAAATCTTAATTCTACAGTGTCGCACATGAGGTCGAAAAATCGATAAAATCAAAGAAAAGTTAAGCTAAGGGAGAGTCAAAAAGTCATACCTCATCAGCGGTACAAAACAAGGGTTAGTCCACATGATATACAATATGTAAAATTGAACAATGATCCTAGGCCTTTAACCTAAATCTATCAAATGTAATTAACCTAAAGCAAACGAATCCTAAATATAAACGTCAAGTCACATGGATGAATGTAAATATAAACAAGAAGAAATCGTGAAATACTTATTGATTTAGGTCACTTAAAATTTAAATTCAAGCTTAACTAATCATTATTGAAACATGGTTTGAACCTTAACTCATGAAAATATCATCTAAGCCATTATTTATAAGATTGATCAAAATTGTTACAGAATTCTGAAAATTGCTGAGAGCAGATCAGAAATTCAAAGAAATAGAAAGCATGGTTCCCATGGTTTGATCTTGATGAATTTTGGACACAAGATGCCTTTGTGTGTCTAGTTTTTAACCCCAAAAGAAAATCAAAGTTTCAACGGTTAGATCTCTGGGAATTGTACAAACACCAGACATCACTCAGGATTCTACAACCCTCTGTCCAGAGTTCTTGCACGATTTTCTAAAAATAGTAAAAAAATCGGAAATGATTTTTTCTTTTTAGGGTAGCTTCCTAACACATTAAACTACTTAGAAAAATTTATTTTAGGTCAAAAGTGCTTGATTAAGGTTCTAATTTGCTTATTTCAAAAGAGTGTTACTGTTCTGAAACTCTGGACAGATTATAGTTGTTCCACAAAACACTTGATCAAACCACTCAAAACATAAAACTACCTTAAAAAAAATTACAGTGGTAGAACTTTGAGTTATAAACACTTTTCCGTTGGTTTCATTCCGTTCCAACGGTTCGATGTTCAACTAAAAATCTATGATCAAAAACGGATTGTGAACTCACTGCACATTGGGTTGATTCACTTTATTCTCATCAACTTAGACAAATAAGCCATGGAATTAGGCTTGTCTAAAGCTAACTCTCCTACCATTTCATGGTCATTGGAGACTAAAGATATTCATATTAGTAAATTTCAAAGAAGTGTAGAAGAACTTCATGAAACTTAGTCATAATAAACCTCAAACCATGAAGATAGGTTTGGGTCCATTAGCTAAATATTATAGTACCAACCTTAATCCCCTCATGAATCACAAGATTACAAAGAGATTAAGGGATTTCACACCAAGATATTCAAGTAAGGCATTGAAAGCCTTATGAACCCAAGGGATGAACACAACAAGTAAAAAAAAGGAAATTAAAGAACTCAATGCATGCTATAACTAAATTTGAACAAAGACTAATTATTCTAGAGTTTTACCTCCAAAGTATCCTCAATTTGGTGATTTTGGGAGAACCTCTAAAGACTAATTAAGCTCTTCTACTCTAATTCTACTTAAATACCCCTTAAACCTTCTCAAAATCTACTTCTAATTGTGTTTATGGAAGCCTTTTTTTTTAAGTTAAGATGAATAGAATACTAATATGACCTCTAAACTCAAAGAAAATCCAACCACTTGTAAGAGGATATTCATCCTCTATTTATAGATAATTTTAGAGGGGTATTTCAGTCATTTTAGAGCAGAAAACCCTAATTCAGGCATCCTTTTGATAGTACAAAACGTGCTGTTTTACAGCTGTATGTTACAAAAAGCGACACTCAATGGAGATGGAAGCGGCACTCACTGAATGCCGAAACGACACTCAGTGATTGCCGTCGCGGCATTCACTGAATGCCGATGCAGCACTCGATGAATGCCGCGGACGACTCCAGGGAGTACCGTTTTTTTGTAAAAATTTATTTTTTCGTGGCACTTGCTGAAATTCGCGGCATTCGTAGAATGCCGTCCGGCAGTCCAAAGACTGCCGCAGCAGCAGCCCGTGACTACCGCAAATTGTCTCAAGTGTCGTTCTGCTCTTTTTTCTTTTTTTCTTTTTTTTTTCTTTCATCATCATTTTTTGCTTTTTGTTTAGGTTGGAGAGTCTTTCGAAGAGCTTGAATCATCTTTGGAAGTCCTAGATTAGCCGAACATTGTCATCATCGGATCTTGGAGGTATCACTCCCCTTAACTCAACGTTTGGTCAAAATTGGGTTGTCTATAGTTTGCCCCTCTTCGACAAAGTTTGTGGAGCAACGTGTGTCACAAGTGAATGTCGAAGCGTATGTGAAGACAAGCCTTTGAACAAATCATCGAATTTAGGTGAAAACAAAATACGTTGCAGAAAGAAAGCCATTGCGTAACAAAATTCCAATTGGTTGTGCTCCATGATGAGCTGTCTAAGTATCCCATCAGGAATCAGACCAAGACGTAGTTTGGGTAGGAGTCAGGCATACGCAAGCACAAGTAATCATACGGGTGAATGCTCCTATCCTGTCGTGATGCACATGCTCATGTAACGGTATCTTTCAAATAAACTCGATCGACCAAGTGTCGTGCTTACTCTATGTCATGTCTTCTCTATTTATGATGCATATTTCATGATGCGCTTAGCTAGAGGGGATTTATCAAATGTTGACCGATGCAAATATTCGTTTGCAAGGGTCGAGAAAATGCGTTTCCAAATTCCCAAAACAAGGGTTAACGCAAATCTGTTGCGAGAACGGAGAATGCAATTCCGTTGCACTCCACAGGATCAACGTAAATCTGTTACGAGGCACGAGAATATAAATCCGTTATATTCCCAGAACGGGGGTTAACGTAAATCTGTTGCGAGAATCGAGAATGCAAATCCGTTATACTCTCAAACAAAGGGATCAACGTAAATCTATTACGAGGGTCAAGAATATAAATCCGTTATATTTTCAAAACAAGGGTTAATGCAAATCTATTGCAAAAATCGAGAATATAAATCTGTTATATTCTGAAGACGAGGGTTAACGCAAATCTGTTGCGAGAACGGAGAATGCAATTCCGTTGCACTCCAAAGGATCAATGTAAATCTGTTACGAGGATCGAGAATATAAATCCGTTATATTCCCAGAATGAGGGTTAA
The DNA here is from genome assembly GCA_033977485.1 of Hydrangea macrophylla. Taxonomy (NCBI): domain Eukaryota; kingdom Viridiplantae; phylum Streptophyta; class Magnoliopsida; order Cornales; family Hydrangeaceae; genus Hydrangea; species Hydrangea macrophylla. Next base: position 74,534,762 of record CM066984.1, on the reverse strand, counting down.
CGTAAATCTATTGCAAGAACGGAGAATGCAATTCTGTTACACTCCAAAGGATCAACGTAAATCTGTTATGAGGATTGAGAATATAAATCCGTTATATTCCCAAAACGAGGGTTAACGCAAATCTGTTGCGAGAACCGAGAATACAAATCCTTTACACTCTCAAATAAAGGATCAACGTAAATCGGTTACGAGGATCGAGAATAAAAATCCGTTATATTCCCAGAACGAGGGTTAATGCAAGTCTATTGTGAGAGCTGAGAATGAAAATCCGTTATAATCTCAAACAAAGGATCAACGTAAATCTATTACGAGGATCGAGAATATAAATCCGTTATATTCCCTGAACGAGGGTTAACTCAAGTCTGTTGCAAGAACCGAGAATGCAAATCCGTTACACTTTCAAACAAAGGATCAACGTAAATCTGTTATGAGGATCGAGAATATAAATTCGTTATATTCCCAGAACGAGGGTTAACGCAAGTCTGTTGTGAGAACCGAGAATGTAAATCTGTTACACTCTCAAACAAAGGATCAACGTAAATCTGTTACGAGGATCGAGAATATAAATCTGTTATATTCCCAGAACGAGGCAATTTTCAAAATTTTAGAGCCCCTAGACTCAAAGTCATGTCAAGTTTCAAAATTTTAGAGCCCACGGACTCAAAATCATTTCAATTTTCAAAATTTTAGAGCCCACGGACTCAAAATCATTTCAATTTTCAAAATTTCGGAGCCCACGGACTCAAAATTATTTCAATTTTCAAAATTTTAGAGCCCACGGACTCAAAATCATTTCAATTTTCAAAATTTCAGAGCCCACGGACTCAAAATCATTTCAATTTTCAAAATTTTAGAGCCCACGGACTCAAAATCATTTCAATTTCATGAAATTGAGGACCAGTTTAATCCTGTAAACCATACCCGGGGGTTAAAAGCACAATGAGGGTAAAATTTGGGGGTTCAAATTCAATTTTCGGGACCCAATTTGAATTTTGGGGAAAAAATGAAGGGTCTAGTAACTGCCTTAATCGCGGCACACTTTAGAATTTGTGGCAGTCTATGACTGCCATGCGGCACTCACGGAATGCCGCTACGGCATTCAACAAGTGCCGCACGGCACTTTTCTGACTACCGCACACGCGTTTGAGCGGCAGTGGCTTATATCGAGAGTTTTATTTCATTTTCATTTCATTCTCTCATCTCTTCTCTCAAGGATTTCTTTGGAGAAATTTTTCCTTTTTTCTTTCTTCTTGCTTGGATTATCTACTAGGGCTATCAGGTTAGTTCTACTTGATCTAAACTCGAATTATTCTCATTTTTTTCTTTGTTTTTCCTGAATTTTTATGAACCTGACACACGAATCTCTCTCCTTTTCTTTGACAGATTATGGCGAGCGGTTCTGGCAGTCGAAAGAAGGCTAAGTATCGGGCCACTCCTCATCTTTACCCTACGTTCTTGCTCAGGGATCCGGATGCGCACTTATCCGCCCGCGCGTTCAAGCGCGAGGTATACACGCCTCTCCCTTTCTTCTCTTGTAATCCTTCCCTTTTCGTATGAAATTCATGAGTGTAATGCACAATCAACACAATTTTAAGTGCCCCATTTCAAATGCAAATGTTATGCTTATAGCGCTTTCGAGCGCTTTGAATGCTTTAGCCAATGATTATTCAATCTCGCATCCTTTATTTTATTTCTTATGAAATCAGAGGCAATATTCCATATATTTATAAAATAAATTAAAAAAGAACGCTATGCTTTATGAATTCTTGGGTGTTTCGCCTGTACCTGCTCATATTTCAATTTTCTTTCAAAGACTTTTTGAACGTGACGCATGCCAATCAAAGTCTTGGATATCCCTCACGAATAAAGACCATTATGCTTATGAATTTTCCGAATGCTACAGCCACCTCTTTACTTATTTTGACTTGGGTACTTTTTGGGCCGACATTTCTTTTAAATCTTTTCTTACGAGACTCGCGGTTTAGACATGTGCTACTACTTTATTTTTCTTTTTCAAGAATGTGAACGTTATATATAATTTTTTTTAAATCTCCTTTTCTTCCCTTTTTATTATTCATTCACCTTTTATAATCACCCCCCTTTTATTATTCTGCAAATGATGCCAAAAATTTACACGAATGCAACGAGCACCATGCTTGAGAAATTCTTGCAAGTATTCTAGATTACTTTTTTTACTTTTTTTTCTTTTTGCTTTTACTATTCATTGCTTGCCTGTTCTTTCATTATTATTATTCTTTTCTGCTTCTCTATATATATCTCTCTCTCTTTTTTCTTGGTTCATTTACTAATCTTGAATCTTTCAACTTTTGCAGCTGCCAAAGGGCGTGCTGAAGGGGCACAGCAGCTTAGCACATGGGTTTGCTTGGTACGAGGAGTTGAGCAAGACTGTGCAGGGATTCGTTAGAGCTGCCAGTTTTAGGGACTTCGTCAAACTTTTGACGAAGAGCTCCAACGACTTGAGGCAGATTCACGTATTGGCAGAGCGGTGGTGGGATATCACCAACACCTTCCACTTCTCGTTCGAGGAGATGACGATGACTCCCCTCGACTTTAGCATGATCATGGGGATCCCATTCGGCGGAGAGCTCCTACGAAATCTAGACGTGGTCACCGAGTGGGATCGGGTGCAGGAGCTGCTAGGAGCGGTCCCAGAGGAGCCCTTGGTTATGGCTAAGTGGTTTATGGACACTTTCAGAGACCGGCTAGGTTTTACAGACGAGCAGATGGCTTGAGGCTTCATTATGTATATGCTGGGGTGCTCTCTACTGAGCATCAAGGGAGACTGGATCTCCGTGACGCTGCTGGGGTCCTTGGAGCGCGTGGACACTGGGCCGGTGTAGGATTAGCCATCCTGTATCAGCACATGGGAGAGATATCCTGGGATCGCCCAGCCTCTACTAGCGGCTTCTAGAGGGCTTGGGAGGTATACTTCTTCTCTTTCATTAACTTCCAACCCCGAATTAAATTTTGCATTCTTATTTCAAATTTCTTTATTCATGTTTCTCAAGACTTACGCTCTTCTCTTTTTCTTGTAGATTTGGTCCCACGAGTACTTGCATATGATGTCACCTGATACGCGGCCGACGGACGCCCTTATCATGCCCTAGGGGCTGAAGTGGGCAAAGGATCGGGTCGGGCAGAAGACCGGGGCTCATGATTTTATTTCGTTCAGGAACTTTATGATAACCTACGAGAGCAGCACGTCCGATGGCAACCTTGGATCGACGTGCTTCCTGAGGCCTCCCAGGGGATACGGGAGTCGACTGGGTATGACCCACGGAGGATCTTGCTGGATGGACCAAAGGCTCGGGCATGGTACCTGGGAGAGAGGGTGACCAGACAGTCATTGGCGGCTGAGTCTTTCTTCGTGCCATACCCTTCGCCGAATCTATGAGAGCTACGGATATCCTCTAGGGCTCCGCACTCATGGTTGCCCTAGCCGGTTTGTCTCTTTAGGGTTTTGTGGAGCCTCCAGCAGGATACGCAACTTTCTATGCTACGAAGTTGATGGGGAACTTCCCTCTGATGGAGGTGACCCGGGTGAGTTTCTTTCATTCTCTTCAAACTTTATCTTAATTTTTAAAACATGCGTGTTTATATCATTATTGGATTCATTCTTCTTTACAGCACATTCCTGCTGCAGTTCGGGCTCCGACTTTACTGCCTTGGGATTGGAGCCTTAGGACGGTCTCGTATAGTGAGTAGACCACTACTATGGTCCCCAAAAATCAGGTAGGTGCTCTTACCGTTCTGCTCTAGTATGATCATGTCCCACGGGACTATGCGGAGGAGGGCTTGCTCTATGCTCACAGCATGAGGGAGTGGATTTATGGCAGGGAATGGAGGGTAATTTCTAAATTTTACTTTTTTTGTTTTAAAACTGTAATTTTATTATGATATTCTAACCTTTCTTCCTTTGACTCAGGCTAACGGGGCGTGGGTAGCTGCTGAGGTTCACACGAGAGCTCTGGTAAAATAAATGCTCCTTTTATTTTGCTTTTAGCTTTCCAGTCAATTCTATTACAATCTGGTAATTTGATTTGTTCCCTCCGTTCAGGAAAAATAGGTTGGGGCTATAGCCCGACAGGTAGGAGTGCTCCAGCAACGGCTTCAGTAGTTTGGCATCCCTCTCAGTGATGCCCCTAGAGGTAGCGACACTGGACATGGCAGAGGCTGTGATTTGGGCACTAGCAGCGATAGAGACGGAGGCAGAGGAGGAGGCGGTCATGGCGGGAGTGGCACAGAGTCAGAGGAGGAGCCTCTCAGACGCGTCACTCGCCAGACTCGAGGCCGGGGCCGGGGCTGATCACTTTCCTTTTTTGTGCTTTGAGTGCTTCTGGAGAGGACTCATACTTTTATTTGGATGATTGTATATATATGTACATACTTATTCTTGATGATGGCTTTAGGATAGACGGTAGGATAGGCACTTGTATTACCTTTATTATTAATATTTTTGCTTTTCACTGCTGCTCTCCGTATGTGTGACCATAGCTTGGTCCTTTTCTTACCATATGTGGGACTATAGCTTGGTCCCCCCTTTTATTCTAACTTTGAATGCTTCTATCTCCTTTATTTATTTTGAAATGAATGAATGAATGAATGAATGTATGTATGCGATCATGGCATGATTTTGCTTGTATGTGCTGCATGGTGAGTACGTTTTATTATTCTATATTTAGTCTTTTGTCTGTAGGTGGGCTGAAAATGTTACAAACAGACCCTGGCCAAAATAAAACTCAGAACGGCACTCGGTTAGGCCTCTGTGGCACTCAGTGACTGCCGCAACGACAGTCAGTGAATGCCGCAACGGCATTCACGGACTACCGCGCGGCACTTCATGGAGTGCCGATCTGCTTTATTAATTGCCGCTGGTAGGTAATCAGCTTTATTCTCCTATTTATACCACTTTCTTCCCCCAATACTCCGTAAAACACCATTTTCTCCTCTTCACTTCTTCCCAAAATGGCCCCCATTAGTTCTCAAATCCTCTTCCCATGGATGGATGCTCTCTCGGGCATTGACAAGCTAAATTTTGAGTGTTTCAGACTAAACGATCTCTTCTCCTTTCGCTGAATGTTTTTGAATGAAGGCTTACTTCGAGCTGCGATTCAGTGCTGGGATCCATCCCTTCATGTCTTTCGCTTTGGTTCCCACGAGGTCTGCCCTTTATTTGAGGAATTCAGCATAATTCTCCACACCGACCCCTTTACGGATCTGATAGTTTCCCCGGTGTAGGCGGGTTATGTTCGCGACTTGGCCATCCTACTCTGCATATCCCGTAGTGCTACGGGCTCTTTCATATGTGACCGGCAGATTGACTTTAAGTGACTTTCTTCCGTGTATGCTCCCATGGGGGATCCTTATGACGGCGGATATCAGATTATCCGGCGTTGTGCATTATCGATTGCCATGCTTTGTTACTTTCTCTTCCAGTCGTCTTTCGACATTCTTATACCCATTGTCTGTGGTATGCGAGAGATGAAGATTGCCGTCATGCTAGTTCTCAGTGAAACCTTGATAGGTTTGGATCGGGCTATGCCACCAGGGCCATGTTATTTGTGGGAGCTCCCTTCGTCCTGCAACTTTGGCTCATAGAGTGCCTGAATCTCTTTGTGCATCCTTCACACCTTCATGGGTCGCTTCCCTATGATCGTGTTGAGGTTCACCATTTGTTCTGCTCGGATGACGCATGGCTTAATTGGCTCAAAAACCCCTCTCTTAGTGATATTCGCTGGTTTTTCCCAGATTGGTCTTATCGCTCTGTTGTAATGCGGCTTCCCGGGAAGCCTGGTATCTGGTTGCCTGGTTTGCACACCACTACTTTCTACATTCCTGGCCGGGTGGTCCATCAGTTTGGACTCTTACAGGATATTTGCAAAGCGGGGGTATTTGTAAAATACAACCGCGCTAAAAGTAAGAATTGCATTAGTTTTGATCACAACTTCCCGTTTTATCTGCAATTTGCATTACAATGCTAGTTTTAGACAATATGATTAATCTATGATAAGTTGTATTGTTTTAGCTACTATTTGTGCAGGTTAATGCTGCTGTATAAAAGACTGAAAGATTTGATAAAAAGGAGATGCTTTGTTTCAAAGAAGGAAGACTGAAGAAGAATTGCAGAGTTCGAGCGATCGACATAGTTCGAGCGATCGAGGTTTCGATCGATCGAAGGAAGTTAAAGCGATCGAAATTTCAAGATGTTCAATCGATTGAGAAAGTTTCGATCGATCGAAAGTACCTTTTATCAGATTATACGCGCATGCAGCAGTTGCGGGTTTTAAACCCTAGCTCTTAGGTTTACTATATATATTCATATTGTATACGTCCATAAGGGACGCCCAACTTTGTTTTATCAGTTTTAGATAGAGAAGAGAGAGTTTTTCCTTGGTTTTTGTAGGTTTCAATTGAGGATTTATCATTGTGAACCGGATTTCTTTAGTTAATACAAGTTTATCTTCATTCCAGGTTTTTGATTTATTGTTTATCTGTTTTCTGCACTTAGTTAATCGTAGTTTACTTGTTAATCTCGTAGTGTTTTATGTTAGTTAGATTACAATCACTAGTTTTATAGTTTTAATGCAAAACTTTCAAACAAACATAGTTTTAATGAACCTTTACGTTAAATATCAATCTGTGGTACTCCAGATAATGTCTGAGTAGTCCTAGGGTTGGGAAATCGCGATGAAATCGTGATTTTAGGCCTCTGCCATGCAGTATTTTTATTCCTGTGTTCGATCGATCGAAAGTATGTCGATCGATCGAGACAGTGACTTAGTCGAGCGATCGAGTAAATATCGATCGATCGAGAGATGAAGATATTCGATCGATCGAAAGCGCGTCGATCGATCGAGGATTCTGATTCTTGAGAACACCCAAAACAGTATTCTAAGACTTTCTGTTTTAAGGATTTGTTATCAAACTGTCCCCAAATGCTCAGTTTGTCAAAACAGTCTTTAAACTTAAGGCCTTAAAGCATTTTCTTTCAATATATTTTGCAAACCACCCTCAATGCTAACACCATTGTAGGTGCGAGTCTTAACTATTGGATTAAACCGTTTTCATGTATTTCAAACTTAATTGAGATGATGTAGTCCCGGTCATGAAAGGGCTATTGATTCTATATCTTTAGAGAAGTACAGAATACTGTAGTAGGTGTACTCCTTTGAGTTTAATTGCAATTGCATGGTAGAAGGTTAGGTCACGGTGGATTCGTGTAATCCCAACACTTTCTTTTTAAAGTTAAACTCCTTAATTCTAAGTACTGTTTAATTAGCTAGTTAGATTGTTTAGTTAATTTTAATTACTTTCATTAGTAATCCTAGTTTGTGGAACTTCGTGTTCTGCACCTTCATTCAAACTTAGTTATTTAATTTTGTTTTCTTTAGAGGTTAGTCTAATTCGATAGGTCAACACCTTCCCTGTGGGATCGACCTGGTCTTACCAGATATTACTTGCACGTCTACCTACACTTGGGTACTGCACAAGAGCGCACAAGAAAATTCTCGTGTCAAGTTTTTGGCGCCGTTGCCGGGGAAGGCGACGATCAATTCCTTAGATTACCTCAGTCTCTCTTCATCTCTTTCTATTTTTATTTTTCTCTTCTTTTCAGTTCTTTTGGGTAAGTTCTCACCCTAGGGACCCTCTCAGTTCATGTCCGAGAATTCCATTGAAGGAATTTTTGGAAATCCTTTCTATCTGTCTGACTCTGAAAGCTCCATCAACCCCATAGCCACTCCAACTGCATCAATGGATGATCATCAGAGTGAAAACGGTGACAATGTTTTGGTACCAATCGATGAGGCACTCCGTCCTCTTTGCGATCTCATACAACCAGAGCATGCACCTACGCCCTCTTGCATTCAAATCCCACCGCACACTAGCGAATTTCAGTTTCGCAATGGGATGATTCAACTGCTTCCCACTTTTCATGGGATGGAAAGCGAGAAGGCGTATTTACATGTCACCGATTTCGAGGATGTTTGCAAAACATTCTCGCAAACTTGTCCTAGGGAGGTGGCGCATTTAATGCTATTCCCCTTCACTTTGAAAGATAAAGCGAAGGCGTGGCTCCACTCCCTAAAACCTAATTCAATTTTCACCTGGCATGCGATGCGCACCGCATTTTTAAAGAAATTCTATCCTACTCGCATGACCACAGACCTTCAGCGTCAAATCAATTCCTATAAACAAAAGAGCAATGAAACCTTCACAGAAGCGTGGGAGCGGTTCAAAGATTTGCTTCTCTCATGCCCACATCATGGGTTTGAGAAATGGCGAACAATCAGCTTCTTTTATCGGGGATTGAATGGTGAAACAAAGAAGTTGGTGGAAACGATGAGCTCGGGACCATTTCTGCGTAAAAACACTGAAGAGGCCGAAGCCCATTTCGAATGGTTAGCTGAATACGCTCATGAATGGTCAAATTCTGACAATATCTCACGCTCACAGATATCCTGTGTAGAAGAGAAAAGCTTATACCAGCTAACCAATGAAGATCACCTCATGACTAAGTATGCAGAGCTGGCAAAGAAGGTAGAGGAGTTAAGTATGAAAGGAGAGAGCTCTAGGCAAGTCTTGCCTGAAGAACCATGTGGCACATGCAACATGTTGGGACATCCAACTCAATATTGTCCTAATGTGCCACATTTTCAAGAGCAAGCCCCTATAGAGATGAATGCCATGCAAGGTTTTCGAGGGGCGGGGAATTCCAACAATAATTTTCAAAATAACAATAGATGGAATCACCCCGGTTTTGATTGGAGAAATAATGCTGGGGCCCAAAATCAATATCAACAGCAGCCCTACAACAATAATCAATATCAAGGGCAAAACAATAGGCCAGCCCAGCATTACAATCAAAACAGAACTAATAATTACAATCAAGCTCAACCCTCCAATGCACCACAAACCAATGCCTATGTGCCCCCGCACAAGAAGGTACAAGAGGAGGAGCCACTTGCTAATGCCAATCTAACGCAGCAACTCATCCAAATGATGAGTAGAATGTCTGCTACACTAGAGAGGATAGATGCACGGCAAGAGAGCTCAGGAGGAACATTCCCTGCTCAACCACTTCAGAACCCCAAGGGACATAACAATGGTCCTAACAATCAAGAACATGCTAAAGCTGTGACCACACTGAGAAGTGGAAAAATCATAGAGAAAGGCATGCCTCCATCCACTCCCGAAGTGTACGATGAGGAGGAAGTGGTGGATAAGGATGTTGAGCTACCATCGATTCAAGAGGAGGAGCAGTCTACCAATGACGATCCTATCAAGGCAAACATTGCAGCTCCTGGAGTAGAGGAAGAAGTTGAGCGAAGGCCTGGGAAGGAGTCTGTTAAGGAGGAATCACCAAAATGCCCCTTCCCTGCACCTTATCCTCAACGGTTGAAGAAACCCAAGAATGAGGTGAAGAATCAGGAGTTTTTGGAACTGTTTAAGCAAGTTAAGATTAACCTTCCACTCCTAGATGCTATCAAGCAAGTGCCGGCCTATGCTAAGTATCTTAAAGATCTATGCACGGTCAAGAGGAGGCAAAGCGTGAAGAAACATGCTTATGTCGCGTGCCAAGCTAGCGCGATCATTCAAAACGAGTTGCCTCCAAAACTCAAAGATCCCGGTACACCTACGGTCTCATGTAGAATCGGGAATCAAAAGATAGACAACGCACTCCTCGATTTAGGAGCAAGCGTGAACCTGCTGCCATACTTAGTATATAAACAGCTAGGGTTGGGTGAACTCAAACCCACCCGAGTTGCTTTGCAATTGGCAGACAGATCTGTAAAGTACCCTAGAGGGGTACTGGAGGACGTCCTTGTCCAAATAGACACTTTTGTATTTCCGGTTGATTTCGTGATATTGGACACAGAACCTGTGTCTAATCCTGGTGCGCATATCCCGGTTATTTTTGGACGTCCATTCCTCAACACCATTGATGCCACAATCAAGATTAGAACTGGTATCATGACTATCGTATTCGGGAACATGACGTTGAATATCAAGATCTTCTCTAATCCCCGACCTGAAGAATACGATGATGAGGAAGAAATCCATTATATAGACACGATCATTGAAGATGAAGTTGACTTGGTCGACTATAAAGATCCTTTGGAAGTTGTGATGACTCAATTTGGCGATATTTATCAGCCTGCAGAGTCCACCCCATTGGATGCTGACTTGAATCAGACGTGTCTTATGATGGATACGAAAGAGGAGGATAGAGCTGATTGCATGTGGATACAGCCATATGAACAACTGCCTCCGAAAACCAAGTTGGTAATGCCCTCTAGTTTCCAGTTCCCGGAATTAGAATTGAAGGAGCTCCCCAAAGAGCTAAAATACGCATTCCTTGGGACTGGAAAAACTTATCCTGTGATCATTTCATCTGTTTTAACTCATGAACAGGAAAGTAAGCTAGTGGAAATGCTTACCAAGCATAAGGACGCTATGGGATGGACAATTGCTGACCTCAAAGGCATAAGCCCATCCATATGCACACATAAGATATATCTGGAGGAAGACGCCAAACCCTCAAGGCAAATGCAAAGGCGTCTGAACCCCAATATGCAAGAAGTAGTTAAAAAGGAAGTGCTTAAACTACTTGATGTTGGGATGATATATCCTATATCTGATAGTCCTTGGGTTAGTCCTACCCAAGTAGTTCCAAAGAAAGCAGGCATAACGGTCATCCCAAATAAAGAGGGTGAATTAGTACCTACACGTGTCCCCACTGGTTGGAGGATGTGTATTGATTACAGGAAGTTAAATACTGTGACCCGAAAGGACCATTTTCCTTTGCCATTTATGGATCAAATGCTAGAACGCGTGGCAGGTCACAAGTATTACTGCTTCTTGGATGGATATAGTGGATATAATCAAATTGAGATTGCTCCTGAAGATCAGGAGAAAACCACATTCACGTGTCCATTCGGTACTTTTGCCTACCGACGAATGCCGTTTGGCCTATGCAATGCACCGGCTACCTTTCAGCGGTGCATGCTGAGTATATTCAGTGACATGGTCGAAAACATCCTTGAAGTATTCATGGATGACTTTTCAGTTTTCGGCCATAGCTTCGAGGATTACCTTAGCAATCTCGAGCAGGTTTTAATGAGGTGTGAAGACAAACACCTAGTCTTGAATTGGGAGAAGTGTCACTTTATGGTGACCAAGGGTATAGTTCTAGGCCACATAATATCCGATGAAGGAATCCAAGTGGATAAGGCTAAGATCGACATAATCTCAAATCTACCTGTCCCCCGTACAGTGCGAGACATTCGTTCATTCCTAGGGCACGCAGGTTTTTATCGTCAATTTATCCAGAATTTCAGTGCAATCTCTCGACCCCTTTGTCAACTTCTTGTCAAAGATGCACCTTTCGAGTGGTCAGAGAGTTGCCAAAAGTCCTTTGAGGATTTAAAAGATCTCCTCACCTCCGCACCAATAATACAGGCACCCGACTGGAGTTTGCCTTTCGAATTAATGTGCGATGCTAGTGATTACGCCATTGGCGCAGTCTTAGGCCAGAGGAAGGACAATAAGCCACATGTGATATACTACGCCAGTCGAACTTTAAATGAAGCTCAAATGAATTACACTACTACTGAGAAGGAACTGCTGGCCGTAGTATTCGCTCTGGATAAGTTTAGGTCTTACCTGATAGGGTCGCCAATCGTCTGTTTTACAGATCATTCGGCCCTCAAATATCTTTTGTCAAAGAAAGACGCTAAACAACGGCTTATTCGCTGGATACTCTTACTCCAAGAGTTTGATTTAACAATCAAGGACAAGAAAGGAGTGGAGAATGTGGTTGCGGATCATTTATCCCGGTTGACTTTTACCGATAACACTGAATCCCAATCCATTAAAGATGAGTTCCTAGATGAACAGCTACTGGCAGTAAGTAGTCTGCCTTGGTATGCTGATGTGGTAAACTACCTGGTCACAGGTGAGACACCGACTCATTGGTCGCACCAAGATAGGAAACGGTTCCTCTCGTTCGCGCGCCATTTCTTCTTTGATGACCCATACCTCTTCAAGTACTGTGCTGATCAGGTCATCAGGCGCTGCGTCCCCAATGAGGATATAACCGTCATTTTAGCATCTTGCCACTCTGAGGCTTGTGGTGGGCACTTCGCTTCACAGAAGACCGCACAAAAAGTGTTGCAAAGCGGTTTTTACTGGCCTACAGTCTTCAAAGATGCTTATTCCTTTTGCAAGACATGCCAACGCTGTCAAAAGCTTGGAACCATTTCTAAAAGGAATTCTATGCCTTTAACCCCTATCATCACAATTGAGATATTCGATTGTTGGGGCATAGATTTTATGGGCCCATTTCCCAAGTCGAATAACTGTGAGTACATACTCCTTGCTGTCGAGTATGTATCCAAATGGGTAGAAGCGATACCAACGAGACGAAATGACCACAGAACGGTCATGTCATTTCTAAGAGAGCATATTTTGTCTCGTTTTGGTACTCCGAAAGCTTTACTAAGTGACCAAGGCAAGCATTTCTGCAATAGGCCTTTGGAGTCACTTCTCAAGAAATACAGAGTTCATCATAAAATCGCTCTTGCCTATCATCCACAGTCTAATGGGCAAGCAGAATTGGCTAACCGAGAAATCAAGCATATTCTCGAGAAGACGGTTAGTTCCAATCGAAAAGACTGGGCATACAAATTAACTGACACGTTATGGGCATACCGTACTGCCTATAAGACGAATCTTGGTATGTCCCCGTACAGATTAGTTTACGGGAAAGCTTGCCACCTTCCTGTTGAAATTGAACATAAAGCTTATTGGGCGACACGCTCATTGAACTTTGATATTCAAGAGGGAGGTCAGCTACGCAAGCTCCAACTTGCAGAGCTAGAGGAAATACGACGAGATGCGTATGACTCTGCAAAGCTGCATAAGGAAAAGTTGAAGGCTCGACACGATCGTACGATTTTTCGTAAATCATTTGAGCCGGGGCAGAAAGTGTTGCTGTATGACTCTCGCCTCCATCTTTTCCCAGGAAAACTCCGTTCCCGGTGGACAGGCCCGTTTATCGTAAAAACTGTTTTTCCACATGGGGCAGTCGAGATTGTTAATCCCAAGAACGATGATTGTTTCAAGGTCAATGGCCAAAGATTGAAGCCGTTTTTGGAGAATTTCCAAACTGAGGTTGAGCACATCCAGCTGGATGAGCCCAGCTATTCTCACGCTTAAAAATCCGAAGTGGAATTTCAAATTGTTGTTGTATTCCTTTTCTTTCCTTGCATTTTAGTTTTTCTCTCTTTTGTTTCTTTTTGGTTCTTGTGCTTTCTTTCGTGTTTGTGATTTAGTTCTAATCCATTATTCCTTAAACCACTCTGTTGCAGGTGCGTAGATGCGAGGTGATGATGTTCACTCTGTCGGTTCTTGGGCGGATTCAGAATGTCGCTGTGGCACCTGGATTGAGGGTGAACTCATACCCTGCCCCTTGCTTCATCAGGACCCTGAAGCTCATTCTCTTATTGATGCTACTCAAGGGTACATTCCATATCCACCAGCCCTCCTGGATATCAACCCATACGAAAATATGGGATTTCAGGATGATGATGATGTGGAGGAGGATGATGACCTGTACATGGGACGCATGGTGGATGACGCACTCATGGCGCAGTGGGAAAACGATGACATGTGGGAGCCATGGGAGGATCATGTCCTTCAGGATGTCGTCCCAGAACGCCACAATGCTGTTTTTGTTTTCATGGACGATTTCCTCGTACTTGAGTTGGTCCCATACCGCTACGTGCACCTGAGCTACTTGCTCTTCAGGCTCCAATGCCCCTTACCAGCTAGTGCACTTTGGGAACCAATGCCAATAGTGAGGTTGGGACTTGTCACATTTCTTTGTATTATTGTTTCTATTCTTTGTTTTTTTCTTTTGGTGTTAATTCGTGTTTCTTGTGTTTTGTTGTTTTAATTTCAGTTTGTTGTCTTTTGTCAGGATTGTCACTATGAATCTTCCATACCCACCTATTTTCCTTCCACATCAGCTCTTTCATGGCTTATACATTCAACGGCCGCGGACTCCGCCACAAGAGGAATGTCCATTGCGCAATATCACTCCGTTATCCCTATCTCCATGCGGATCACCTCTTGCCAATGCTATCACTTCCTTAGAGACTCCAGATTTGTTCGATGATGTCCTTGCTGCTTTCCGACTGTTCTGGGAAAGGGAATCATCGAGCCTGGACTCTGTTTTTGAAGATTTGGTGCAGCATGAAGCAATTGTGGAAGAGGATCTTTTCACGCTCGAAGAATAGTGCCACACTCCAGTTGTTTTCATTCATTCCCTTTTATGTTTATCAATTGGAGTGTAATCTTTGACAGACATGTTTTTGGTTTTAGTTTTATTTTAGTTTTCTTTAGCTCAATAAGGTTTAAATACCAATTGGGAGGCAATACTGTGTAGTTTGGATGTTTTTAAAAGGTTTTATTTAATTCAAATTGCCAATTTTCTATTTGAGAATGCGTTTTTGGCTTACTGGCTCTGTCTTTGCACTGTTTTTATCTTTCTGCTGTTTGTCCAAGATACTTTAGATCTGTTGGGGGTACTTATTTCATCCATTCTGTGATATCTTGGAATTTCCAGGTTCGATCGATCGAATATATCTCGATCGATCGACGATTTCTTATCCTCGATCGCTTGAAAGTTCTCAATCGATCTAAAGTTAGATCGATCGAACTTTCTCGATCGATCGAGATTTGTATTTTAACCGAGGCTTTCAGCGTACACTTCCTCAGTCTCTTCATCTCCTCCACACTCTCAAGCGATTGAGCACAGAGAAGAGACTCGGGGCGATTCTTCGTTTCTCATCCATTCACTCGGTTATTCGAGGAGCTTATAATCCCCAGATCATCACCCTCACCTCCGGCATCCCTCGCTCTACACAGAAACCGAGGTAAGGCCTCGAGTTTTCCCCCCCCTCGTTTTCATTTGATTCCATTTCTTATGGGGTGCCCCCATTTGTTTTTAAGCCTATTTTTATTCTTGTTTGTCGTGTTTTGTTTGTGTTTGGGCCGTTTCTGTTCTCGGAAATGGTTCCCGCACATTCGCTGTTCTCGATCGATCGAGCTAGGTTCGATCGCTCGAACCTTGCACTTTCTCAATCGATCGAACATTGTTCGATCGCTCGAACTCCAGCAGTTTCACTTTCTTTTCATTTTTGTCTTGTTTTGATTTCTTTTCTGTTTCTCTTCTATTTTCAGGGGCCCACAATGAACCCTGTTACGGGTTACCACAGGGAGAAGCCCTTTGACCTTGCTATTCCTGATCCGGTCCCACTCCACGGCTTCCGGAACACCCCCGACCGCCAGTGGTTCACGAGATATTTTCAGACTTGACCGGTCATGCTAGAGCGACCACTAGAGACAGTCTGGCTCGATACTCCCTGGTTCCTCGCCCGCATCCAGGCCATGCCACACTGGTACGATTTGCTCTCTCAGGCAAAGAGAGTGAATCTCGCATGGATTCGCGCGGCTTGCGCGACGATGATCAGAGATCCCGGTGCCGCATTCACACTACGATCGTTCTTTCGCGGCCGGGAGATCGTGTTCAGCCCTGCTACCGTTTCAGCTGCTCTTGGAATCCCTGAGGTGCCTGATTGTGTATGCCCACACCGTGACGGTACACCAGTGCTCTCACCCACTGCTGTTATCCGAGAGCTTACTGAAGGAGCATTACCGAGCTGGGATGGTACGGCACTGATTGCAGATACTTACCTGACCGATGATTACCATATGCTCCACCTCGCGTTGAGCAACTGTTTATTGGTCACCTCCTACCGGGAGAAGATTGCCCCCTGGTATGCACATGTGTTATATGCCATAGGGACGGGGTTGCCTGTTTGTTTGCCTCGCTTATATATTGACTTCATGAGGCACCCCACTCGCTACACTGCTGCCAAGAAGCACCTGAAAGGTGCTTGGGCTATTCACAGAGTGATTGAGCATGCTGGCCTCCTTCCCTTACCTGGCGATGCGACATCTCAGGCTCGCAGTCGTTTTGGTGAGGCTGCCTCTCGCCGCTCAGATGCTCAGAGGAGGAGAAGAAAGGGCAAGGGGAAAGCGAAAGTTGGAGGGAAGAGGAAGAGAGCTGATGGCACCGATACTGAGGGTGCGGCTTCTGGGACGCCCACTGAGGCTGAGGAGCCAGATTCGGAGGAGGATGATCCCATTCGGGAGGTGGCACGTTTTGAGCTGAGACAGAGATCTCAGGCTCCAGCCCAGGGAGAGTCGTCATCTGCGCCTCCCCCGACTATTCACGATCTATTATTGGAGGAGAGGGAGGCACGGATGCGGCTTGAGGGTAAGATTGATCATATCTCTACCCTGCTGACTACACTGCTGGTCCAGTTTGGGTTTGACCCGATTGTGCCCCCATCTGCTGCCGCTGCACCACCACCTGCTGCCGATCCATCTCCTACTGTTGTTCCTGTTACCACTGCTGCTGATCCATCATCATCCGCTCCATCCACGACCGATCTTCCATCTACTTCTGCCGATATTCTGCCAGCTACCGCACAGCCACCGCCTGCTCCCATCGACATCCCGTCTGATGTGGCTGAGGATGCTCCGTCTGGAGTTGATTAGTATTCTTAGGGGAGGTGGTGTTGCTGTATTTATGGTTATTTGGTGTTTTGGTTTGGTTTGGTTGGACAGGTTGGTTTATGTTTTTGTGTGGTTGTTTTGGGTATGTATGGATATTACTACTGTTATTTCATTTCTCTTCATTCCAGTGGTTAATGTTGTTAGGATCATAGTTTTACTTGTTTTTTTTCTTTATCTATTGATCTGTTGTTTTGGAGATTGTGTTTTATATTTCTATGCCAGGTTGCTATGCTTCTTATCATCGCGTTACACTATACAGGTGATACCTATCTATTTTAATTGTTGAAAATCAACTTCTGGGACTATGTTGTTTTCAGTTGGGGGTAGGAGATAATAGATAGGTATACACCCGTGACGATCAAGTTTTGCACTTGGATATGCTTTAAATTTATTAAGAACACAGTTTGTTAAAATTTTGAAATTTTGAAATTTTTATTGGATCTTATTGATAGAATAATTTTGAATACTCTCTCCTGCTTGTTAATTAGGCGATGACACATTTGTAGTATTTTCATCTTTTTTATGGACTAAATTCACGAGTTTTTCTGTTATCACTAAAATGGATTGCATTTGTGAAGCTGTTATGTACCCAATACTTTTGTGCATTAATTGGCAGCTATGTAGAAAACCTGAAAATTGAGTTAATATGAATATTGTGCGAAAAGAACAAGTAGTGGAAGCTAATAACCCTTTGTGAGCTTTTGAGCCAATCGTCATTTCTGAGGGAATTCTCATACATTGTCGAATGGTTTTTTCTTGCATATACTTGTGAATTCGTTGTGAAGTCTCAGTTTTTTTTTAAAAGTTTTGACTGCTTGTTAGAGGAGAACGTTCAGGATTTACCAATTAAACTCAATGAACACTTAAGTGCTAAAAAATTGAAAGTTGAGAAAATGATTCAAGCCATCGTTTACCCATTCTTTTACCTAATATAGCTCACCCTCATTCATTGAATCGTTTCACCCCTAATCCCACCTCAATTAAATATTTCCAATAAAATCACAAGAACCCAAATCTTTGATCTACACCTTGACCTCATTGAACTGTTTGATAAATTTATTGAGAATGAGTCATCAAAGTATGTGAAATGGTAGGAAGTTGTTGTGGGACATTCCAAAAAAAAAAAAAAAAAAAAAAAAAAAAAATGAGGATGAATGAAGGAGTTATACAAAAAAAAAAAAAAAAAAAAATATGAAATGAATGGGAGATTGGGTGGAGAAAAGAATAAAGAATAAAAAGAGAAGTTGAAATTCCATCACATACTAAAAAGCACACTCTTCTCTACAAAACTCCCACCTACTAAATAAAAGCCATAATTCAAAGTCTTGAAGATTCTCAACAATTGGTTTGAACATGAAAGTGTGAGTTGAGTTATCCACGGTATTTCGCTCCTCTAGTAAGTAGTGTTCCATTCATGAGACTATACACTCTTAAATGTCCGTTTTTCATAGAGTCAAGTATGAAAGCATTAGCACTTAGAATATCATCCTTATCAAAGCTTTCATACGATGTGCGATCATTGTAAAGCAAGTTTCTGAGAGACGTTCTTTTTGAGTGTGACCAATGTGAGAATTGAGCTAAAACTGCAAGTTTTCCAAAGTACAATAGTCTAGATAACTCTTAATAGGGTTGGACGCATGGTTGTTAATTTCACACACACACACGGGTACATGATGGTAACACAGTTGTTATATTTTACTTGGTGATATAGGGGAGCATGTAAATTTCTTTCATGGGTTGATTGAGAATAATGTATATTTGTGGAGCCTGAGTAACAGTTTAATGGGGGGAGATGTCATAAGTTATTCTAAATCTTTTTGAGCTTAAAATTGGAGAATTTTGTGGGTATATTCACTGCAAACCCTCACGAGACAACACTCGTCCACTAGGGAGAACCTAGGGGTTTAACGGCTTGTTGCATTCGCTAAATGCAACCGCGAGTCCTGCGAAAGTGAGTTAGGAATTTTTCTCTCTACTTTAGTTTAGGTTGTTTTTAGTTTTCTTTTGTTTTCTTAGTCGTTGTAGTATTAGTTAGGTATTTTATTTCATTTTTATTTTCGCTTTATCGCTAGGGACTAGCAATAAGCTAGTTGGGGGTTGTGCAAAGCGGGGGTATTTGTAAAATACAACCGCGCTAAAAGTAAGAATTGCATTAGTTTTGATCACAACTTCCCGTTTTATCTGCAATTTGCATTACAATGCTAGTTTTAGACAATATGATTAATCTATGATAAGTTGTATTGTTTTAGCTACTATTTGTGCAGGTTAATGCTGCTGTATAAAAGACTGAAAGATTTGATAAAAAGGAGATGCTTTGTTTCAAAGAAGGAAGACTGAAGAAGAATTGCAGAGTTCGAGCGATCGACATAGTTCGAGCGATCGAGGTTTCGATCGATCGAAGGAAGTTAAAGCGATCGAAATTTCAAGATGTTCAATCGATCGAGAAAGTTTCGATCGATCGAAAGTACCTTTTATCAGATTATACGCGCATGCAGCAGTTGCGGGTTTTAAACCCTAGCTCTTAGGTTTACTATATATATTCATATTGTATACGTCCATAAGGGACGCCCAACTTTGTTTTATCAGTTTTAGATAGAGAAGAGAGAGTTTTTCCTTGGTTTTTGTAGGTTTCAATTGAGGATTTATCATTGTGAACCGGATTTCTTTAGTTAATACAAGTTTATCTTCATTCCAGGTTTTTGATTTATTGTTTATCTGTTTTTTGCACTTAGTTAATCGTAGTTTACTTGTTAATCTCGTAGTGTTTTATGTTAGTTAGATTACAATCACTAGTTTTATAGTTTTAATGCAAAACTTTCAAACAAACATAGTTTTAATGAACCTTTACGTTAAATATCAATCTGTGGTACTCCAGATAATGTCTGAGTAGTCCTAGGGTTGGGAAATCGCGATGAAATCGTGATTTTAGGCCTCTGCCATGCAGTATTTTTATTCCTGTGTTCGATCGATCGAAAGTATGTCGATCGATCGAGACAGTGACTTAGTCGAGCGATCGAGTAAATATCGATCGATCGAGAGATGAAGATATTCGATCGATCGAAAGCGCGTCGATCGATCGAGGATTCTGATTCTTGAGAACACCCAAAACAGTATTCTAAGACTTTCTGTTTTAAGGATTTGTTATCAAACTGTCCCCAAATGCTCAGTTTGTCAAAACAGTCTTTAAACTTAAGGCCTTAAAGCATTTTCTTTCAATATATTTTGCAAACCACCCTCAATGCTAACACCATTGTAGGTGCGAGTCTTAACTATTGGATTAAACCGTTTTCATGTATTTCAAACTTAATTGAGATGATGTAGTCCCGGTCATGAAAGGGCTATTGATTCTATATCTTTAGAGAAGTACAGAATACTGTAGTAGGTGTACTCCTTTGAGTTTAATTGCAATTGCATGGTAGAAGGTTAGGTCACGGTGGATTCGTGTAATCCCAACACTTTCTTTTTAAAGTTAAACTCCTTAATTCTAAGTACTGTTTAATTAGCTAGTTAGATTGTTTAGTTAATTTTAATTACTTTCATTAGTAATCCTAGTTTGTGGAACTTCGTGTTCTGCACCTTCATTCAAACTTAGTTATTTAATTTTGTTTTCTTTAGAGGTTAGTCTAATTCGATAGGTCAACACCTTCCCTGTGGGATCGACCTGGTCTTACCAGATATTACTTGCACGTCTACCTATACTTGGGTACTGCACAAGAGCGCACAAGAAAATTCTCGTGTCAATATTACTGACGCTCTTGTTGTTGATTTTACTAGAGGTTCGGTCATGCGTCCTTCCATTGTGAAGGCTTTCATTGAAGCTTGGCATGACAGAGTGTCAGCTCCTTTCCAGAGGGTCCCTGCTTCAATTGTGCCTACTACTGAGTACCTTCTTCAAATCCAGACCCTGGTTCAGGAACGGACTTTGTAGACATTCGTGGACAAAAATAAAATAACAGGACAGAGATTTATTTTGAAAAATTTTAGACAAGTCCTGCCCATCTTTTTATGCTTTTGAATGTGATTTTCTTATTTCCCTTTTTAAAAAGTGCTTTAACGCTTTTAGGAACATGTTCAATCAAAGTGTTCACTCTTCCGATTAACCCTTTATGAAAATTTTTCCTTTTTAATGTCTTTTCTTGGCTCTTTATCTTGCTTTGTATCTTGCTTAAAGCTTTACTCATTCTATGCCATGAATTCACGTTTGCTTCTTTATAGTACTCATTACGATAGTTAGAAGATCCAGAGATGGGTTCAAGGTAAATATCTGGGTTCTTCGGATAGCAAACGAAGTTTGCCCTAGTTTTGGGGTTTTGAAGTGGTTCGGGGCAAATGCTAGTTTGCCCCTAGTTTAGTACAGGGTCCTTCTATTTGGGTTTTGGAGGACCGAAGGCTTTTGGGGAGCCCGCCTACTTATCCCCGAACGGGTATTAGGTCCGCAGTAGTTTGGCTTTTTAAGGCTTGACGAAAAGTGCCTTTTAGGCAATTATTAATGATTGAACCGAGCAGGTTGCCTACATATCCCCTAGCGGGAATTAGGTCAAGCCTAGTTCATCGAGGAAGGAGGTTTTGAAAAAAGCGGTTTCAAACAAAGTATTTCTTGAGGTGATCGAGGTTGATCGGTTGTTTGAATTCAACCCCGTCTAGGTCCATGAGATGGCCACTCCTCCAGAAAGGAGAGTCGTAATGATGTACGGCCCGACCTAGTTGGGTTTGAATTTTCCTCTGGGGTCATAAACAGGAACTTTCAGTTCTTTGAGGACCAGGTCACCCTCAGCAAGCTTCCTTGGGCGGGCCTTTTTGTTGAAAGCATGAGCTATCCTCTTTTGGTACCCCCGAGTATGGTTTATCGTAGCCAACATTTTCTCATCGAGCAACATTAGTTCCTCGTACCTTCCTCGCATCCATTCCAACTTAGTCACTTCACACTCTGCCAAAATTCTCAAAGAAGGTATTTCTACTTCAATCGGAAGAGTAGCTTCCATCCCGTAAACCAATGAGTACGGCGTAGCTCCCGTGGAAGTTATTACAGAGGTGCGGTATCCCCATAATACAAACGGTAACTTCTTGTGCCTTTCTTTGTATGTGTCGGTTGTTTTCCCCAAGATTGCTTTAACATTCTTATTTGCTGCTTCCACCGCTTTGTTCGTTTGAGGCCTATAAGGGAAAGACTGATGGCGGGTGATTTTGTATTTTTCTAGGAGTAGGATAACTTCTTCTTGGAAGTGGCTACCATGGTCTGAGATGAACTCATTCGGGACTCCATATCTACAAATTATGTTCTTTTCTATGAAGCTCACCACATCCTTGGCCTTCAAAGTGGCGTACGATGCTGCCTCTACCCATTTGGTGAAATAATCAATTGCCACGATTATGTATCGATGTCCGTTGGATGCCTTTGGAACTATCTCACCGATGATATCAATGCCCCAAATAGAAAAAGGCCACGGCGTGGTCATGCTATAGAGCTGGGAAGGAGGAGTATGCATTATATTTGCATGGATCTGACACTTATGGCATCTTCTAACGTACTCACAGTAGTCTTTGTTCAAAGTGGTCCAGTAATACCCCTATCAAATTATCTTCTTGGCCATCATATGTCCATTCATGTGGGGCCTGTAGACTCCCTCGTGTATTTCTTCCATCATTCTCTTAGCCTCCCTTCCATATAAACACTCCAGATTGAATCCGGTATACGATTTCTTCCATAACTTATCTGCATAGATCACAAATTGGGCGGAGAACCTTCGGATCGCCTTTCTGTCCTTCTCTGAAGCTCCCTCGGGGTATTCCTTTCTTAATGAAATTCCAAACATCCGTGTACCAAGGCAACTCATTTCCCTCCTCTATCATTGTGATCATCTCGAATGGAGGTTGGTTTATGATTTCTATGGACAACAGTATCATGGTGACTCCCGAAGGGATTTGTATCATTGAGGCCAAGGTTGCTAGGGAATCGGCCAACTGGTTCTCTTCACGAGGAAGGTAGTAGGATGATATCTTTTTGAATTGTACTTTTAGGCTTTCTAGGTAGTCATGGTAAGGCCTCAACTTCTTATGCTTCACCTTCCAATCACCTCGCACTTGGGATATGATTAGGTTAGAGTCTCCAAAAATGTCGATCCTTCCAACATTTAGGGCTAAGGCTGCTTCCATCCCAATTATGCATGCTTCGTACTCTGCGGTGTTATTAGTCGATTTGTACCTGAGTTTGACGGCCAGTGGGGTGGGGGTTCCATTGGGTGCTATGACAATGACTCTAATTATGTAGCCTAATTGGTTGGCGGCTCCATCGAAATACATCTTCCACTGCTCCTTTCTCAACTCCATTACCCCTTCATTTGGAAACTTGAACTCCCCTTTCTCCTCAGATTTTATGGTAAGGTCGGCTAGGTACTTTGCAACGGCTCTTCCTTTAACAGATTTAGAAGTGACATATCTAATATCAAATTCGGCTAGCATCATGATCCAACGGGAAATTTTACTGGTCAAGACAGGCTTTTCGAACAGGTATTTGAGTGGATCCATTCGGGAGATTAGGACAACGGGAAAGGCTAACATGTAGTGCCTAAGGCGACGGGTGCACCAGACTAGGGCCCAATAGGCTTTTTCTAAGGGTGAGTATTTCAGTTCGTATCCGGTCATCCTCTTGCTCAAATAATAATTGGCTTTTTCTGCATGCCCCTCTTCCCCTTCTTGGGCCAGCATATACCCCATTGAATCTTCAGACACAGAAAGGTACAACAATAAAGGCCTCCCGGGTGAGGGTGGTGACAGGCAGGTGGGTTTTGGAGGTATGTCTTGATCTTATCAAAGGCTTGTTGACACAGAGTATCCCATTCAAACATTTCTCCTTTTCTGAGTAATCTGAACAACGGGTCGCAGGTTAAGGTGAGTTTCGAGATGAAATGGCTTATGAACTGTATTCTACCAAGAAATCCCCTTAGCTCTTTTTCCTTCTTGGATGGCTGCATTTCGACTATGGCCCTTATCTTGGTTGAGTCTACCTCTATCCCTCTCTGAGTGATGAGGAATCCTAACAGCTTTCCAGTGGTGACCCTGAAGGTGTATTTCTGCGGGTTTAACCACATTCTATATTCCACCAACCTTCCAAAGAATTTCCTCAACACCCCTAAATGTCCTCCTCTCTCCTTAGATTTTACAATCATATCTTCCACGTACACCTCTACCTCTTTATGGATCATGTTGTGCAACAACGTAGTAGCGCCCGTTGATATGTTGCCCCTACATTCTTAAGCCCGAATGGCATCACCCTATAGCAATAAGTCCCCCATGGTGTGATGAAAGTGGTTTTCTCCTTATCCTCGGGTGCCATCAGAATCTGGTTGTACCCTGAGAACCCATCCATGAAGGACAGAAGTTCATGCCCGGCAGTGTTATCAACGAGGACGTCGATATGCGGTAAAGGGAAATCATCTTTAGGGTTGGCTTTATTTAGATCCCGGAAGTCGACACAGACCCTAACACGACCGTCTTTTTTCGGGACAGGCACTATATTGGCGATCCATTCTGGATACTCGGTGACCATTAAGAATCCGGCTCTTAACTGCTTTTCAACTTCCTCTTTGACTTTGAGTGCCCATTTAGGCCTCATTCATCTCAATTTTTATTTTGCAAGCTTGGAATTGGGGAAGATGGGGATGTGGTGTTGGACTATTTCTGGATCAATGCCTGGCATATCATTATAAGACCTTGCAAAAACATCTTTGAATTCACTTAATAGTTTGATTAGTTCTTTGCGTTCTTCTTTGCTAAGTGTAGAGCCGATAAAGACATTTTGAGGATTACTTTGATTTCCTAGATTAATTGTTAGAGTGTCCTCGATGATTTTACATGCAGATTCTTTTTCTTTTTCAATTAATTTTTGCAATTTAATGGGTATTTCATGATCATCACATTCATTAAGCGCATTCGAGTAGGCAGAATTAGTCATGCTTTCATTGATTTTCTTTTGAGTGATTACAACAGACATGAAAATTGAAAGACGCCTCATTTGGGCCATTACAGACTCTGGGTGTGGGGGATACCTATCACTAGACTCAAAAACCCACTCTTTCTTGCTTTCTCCTCCCAGATCGGTGATGAAACATTCTTCCAGATCCCCCATCTTGGTAATTTCCTCCATCTCTTCTTTCCCAGGTCCTCCTTTGTCAGTCTTCTCTTGATCTTCCCAATTTTCCCCACTTTCAGTTGTCTCCTCAACCAGACCCTCAACGTATTCTTCTTTGGCCCTTTCATGATATGCTTCCATAACTTGTGTGCTCCTTTCGCCCAACAGATCTTTCATGACCGAGCCATCTAGCGCACCAATCCAATCTTTGGCAGTAACCGACTTAACATGTATCTGTAAGTATGGATCTTCATGCATAGAGAACTCATGGGGGAAGAAGATCTCAAACCCTGGCTTCAAACACTTATCTTTCTGATCCACCCACGGTTCTGGGAATCCGCAAAAGGGGAAATCTTCTCCTTCCTTCACAAAGTATCCGTTGAGTGTTTTCAGGTAAGGGTCCAACGGTGCATTAGTCGCTTTCTTCTTCCCTCTAAGTTCCTTCTTTGACGGTTGATACCCCAGACGATGATTGTGAGTCTGAGTGGCGATACTTGGAAATTCTGGCAGACCCTGATGATTCTTACCCAATCCCATGCCTGGAAAGAAACCCATCTTCTTCATGATCCCTGCGACCAACGGGCTTGTATACTTATTGAAGTAAAGTGGCAGGAACTCTATTGGCTTCTCACCTTTCAATATATTAATGAATTCGAACCCTCCCAGACTTGTCTCTTCTTCTTGGAACTGTACCTCCAAAACCGGCGCGCTTGATGAAGTTTCAGACGGACGAACCCAACTATCCATGAGAATATCACAGACCTTGCTCTTCCAAACACACTTGACTTTCTGATGAACCGTAGATGGTATGGCACCCAAACTGTCTAGCCATGGCCTTCTTAGCAGTAAATTGAAAGAAGCAGGTATGTTGATGACTTGAAATTCGGCTTCCTTTTCCACATGCCTGACAGCTAAATGGAGGAGAATTATTCCCATGACCGTTCTCTGAGTGTTTTCGTACGCCCTTACCTTTTGCTCGGATGGCACGAACGTTGTTTCCTCCAAACCCATGCACTTGGTTGTTCAAAACGGACACATGTTTAGAGCGGATCCATTATCAACAAGATAGGCAGGTACAGTATTCCCCAGGCATTCAATAGTGACATACAATGGCTTATTGTGAGCGGGCCCTCTCGGAGGTAGGTCGTTTGATGAGAAGGAAATAGCCAGAGTCGGAATCCTATTGATCATTCCCACAAGGTCTTCTGGTGTTGCATCGATGGAAACGTCGGATTGATTCAAATCATCCAAGACTACCTGCCTGTGACATTTTAAAGCGATCAGTAAGCCCAAATAGTGATGTTAGCCAGAGTTTTCTTCAATTGCTTCAGGACCTTGTCTTCCGCTATTTCTTCATCTATCTTTCCCTTTCCCTTATCTAGATCCCTCCCCGGGTGGTCTTCCTCCAGCTCGTGCGACTTGAAGTGTTTGCCTGATCGGGTCAGATGACTGACTTCTTCTCTCATCCATATATTGTCGCCCTCCGAAACCCTTCCAGAAATTATCGTTTTCGATTCCCACCTCTTCATCACCCTTATACCACAAATCATCCTCTATCTGATCTATATTGCCCGTTTCCTGAACCCACCAATCCATTTGTTCTGCTTTTTCCTCTTCACATCCCTCCAGAACATCCTCCAAGGTATAGATTATCGGTTTTTCCATCAGCTGATAAGGCCTCCTTGGTGTCCTAGTCCTAGTGATTAGCCTAGATGAATCGAAGATGGTTTCTTCTATCCCCAAGAAATAGAGGCCTTGAGGCGGTGGTACAACATGGTGATTTGGTAGCGGATTTCTTGTGACATTTAGAGCTCTGACGGGTGGTTCTGATATCACCTTGTTATCGATTAGATCTTGGATTTCGTGCCTTAACCTCACGCACCGATTCGTTGAGTGGCCCTTCTGTTGGTGAAATTTGCAAAAGAGATCCCCTTGAAAGCTTGGCGGAAGTGGACTCGGTAGAGGTCGAGGTTCCAACTGACGGAGATGCCCTTTCGCTAACAGCCTATCGAGAGCGGTTGACAGTGATACTCCCAGATCTAAAAATTTTCTCGGTGCTTTGTCCCCCCCTCTCCTTCGTGTTATGTCAAATTTCCTCTCCGGCTCGTTCATGCGTTGACATCGGTGGGACCAGAATGTCCTCCGACTGTCTTCCATTATATCCGTAGTTCGGCCTTTTGTACCGGTTTGGCTGTTCCTCCTTTTTTATTACTCCCTCTTGGATTGCGTCTTCGATCCGAGTCCCTACATCAAATACCTCAGCAAAAGTGTTGATCGATTGGAATCTCATCTTCTCTTGATAGAGAGGTTGAAGGTTCTTCATCAACATTCAGATCTGGTCTTTCTCGGACGGCCTCTGTACCATTTTAGCTAACTTCCCTCTCCAACGGCTCAAGTATTCAGCGAAAGACTCTCTATTTCCCTGCCTGGTAGTCTCCAGATCTCTGATGGTAACGTCCAGGTCCTGAATGTACTTATATTGTGCCACGAATGCTTTAATCACTTCTTCCCGAACCCGGGTCTTACTTGGTTCGAGAGTGAGGTACCAACATAAGGCAGCTCCGGTTAAGGTTTGTTGGAACAAGATGGCCATCATGGTGGTGCTTAGTCCGCTTGGTTGAAAAGCCCCGATACACATCCTTACACGACTGCGAGGGTTTTCCGTTCCATCGAACTTATCAAAAATTGGCATCTTAAAGCCGGCTGGCAGTGTCTCATGGACTCCATCGTACAGTCCTTCCAACTCCATTAGATAAGTGTCGACCCCTTGAGCCTTACGCATCACCCTTTCCAGCTTCTTGATCTTCTCGGTCAGTAGCCTCTCTTTCTTAGCTTTCTCCCTTTCCCTGTTGGCCTGCAGCGCATCGGTCCACTGTGCCTCCTGATCATCAAACCAATCTCCTTCCCCCCCTAGAGGTGGGTCCACAACCGATGGAATTACTGGCGGTGGTCGGCGATTCAGTGCTTCTATTATTCCCATCATACGGTTTATATTTTCGGCTTGCCGCCTCATTTGCTCTGCTTGTTGTTCTACCAGTGTTCTCAACCTGGCTACTTCTTCGTTGTTCCTTTTTTATGCCATTTCAGTGTCTTCTCTTCTTATCAGCCTCGCCGTGGGATCCCTAAATCATGCTTGATTTGAACTTGATGCTATTTTCGCCCCTATAGTAAGTTTAAAATTATCTTTTAAAAACTTTTATCTGCTTTCTTTTGTCACACACATATATTTTGTTTTTAAAAGACATTTGGTAAAAACTTTCTTTTATATGTCACACGGATACAATGCATGTATGTGTGTGTGCCTATTTTATATGCCAAAGAAAAGAAAATCCTAATCCTAACACATAAACACATAAGCACATAAGATCCTCACCCATGTCAAGTGCGTCGACTTCTCCTTTCATTGTGATCTTCAAAGGTTGGATATTCATTTAAAAAGCATTTCTTTAAATGATGAGAACAATCCTCCAGGATTTTGAATCTTTTATTTAAAAATGAGGATGTGAAAATACTTCTCAATAAAGATGATTGGGTAGAAACTATGCTTTGAAATTCATTTGAAGAGCATTTCTTCCAAAAACAATTCCCAATATTTTGGATTTTTCCTTAGAAGATGATCATGTGAAAATATACCTTAGTTTGGAGCTTTGTTCGATCGAAAAATAATTTAGGATAAAAAATAGTGGTGGAAATATTGTTCTCAAAAAATTTTGGGTAGAAGGATCACAAGATCGAGTTATCACCATACTTTTCTTGAATTTGGATGCATACAAGGTCAATGATGCTTAGCTAACATGATATAAGAAGTATAATCTTATAATCAAGGTTCGGCATGTTCTCCCAACGTCGTGGAACATGAGGAGAAATTGCTAAAAGGTGATTTAAAAGATTATACATCTTTCATCAAGTAATCATCGTCATCATCTCAAGTAATCCCTTCCGGGTATACAAAGCTTCCTAGCACATAAATCCTAATCAAGAATTGATTTCCTAAGATTTGAAAGGTTTTATAGAAGCTACTATGCAAAAGCTGGGTTTTGGGTCAAATAAGGGACCCTTGACACACATCTGATAGGACGCTTCATATACACATGGTACGAGATCAAGGGTGATCACACAGTCCCATGATAACTTGACCGACCGGGTTGCCCCGAGTCTCCAAGGTCATAGTTCCGTGCAATCGACTAGTTGGACATGCAAGTGAAATGCAATAGGCACACAAAGATTAATTAATTCAATTAAAGGGATGTTTTCAAGTCTAATCCTTGAGTGAATCCAAAATCAGGAATTCTGGTCTGCGAAACCAGAGATTGTAGGTTCGATCCCCAGCAGAGTCGCCAGCTTGTGGATATCTCAATTTTCCCTTACCCATAGCTTTTCTTTCAAAATATTTTTCAAATTCAAATTCAAAAACAAATGAGTCGCCACTTAATTTTTAAAAGGAAAATTAAGAAACCATTTTAAAGCAACTGATCTTTTGTGAAACCAAAGATTAAACTAGGTCCGGGGATTATGGAATGAGAAGGGAAGGAGCCCATCGGACTAAAACACCCATTCTCATCCTATCTCGCGATAGGCCTCTACTCAATATCCTTTTAGTCGAATTAATTATCTAAGCATGTCCTCAACTAATACATATATATAGGTATACATTACAAAAGCATGTCTAAAGGGTGTAAGATTACAAGTGATAAAATGTCATTCAAAAACCATATAATTCAAATAGCAAGCGATATGATATGCAAATAGAGAACTACGGAACTTACCCGGGATCCAGCCGTGAATGTTTAAACGTGCAATGCATACAAAAGGATAAAAATCTAAGAAGAGGGTCTCTAATACACATATATACACATAAGGCAAATCTTAATTCTACAGTGTCGCACATGAGGTCGAAAAATTGATAAAATCAAAGAAAAGTTAAGCTAAGGGAGAGTCAAAAAGTCATACCTCATCAGCGCTACAAAACAAGGGTTAGTCCACATGATATACAATATGTAAAATTGAACAATGATCCTAGGCCTTTAACCTAAATCTATCAATGTAATTAACCTAAAGCAAACGAATCCTAATTATAAACGTCAAGTCACATGGATGAATATAAACATAAATAAGAAGAAATCGTGAAGTACTTATTGATTTAGGTCACTTTAACTTTAAATTCAAGCTTAACTAATCATTATTGAAACATGGTTTGAACCTTAACTCATGAAAATATCATCTACGTTGATCAAAATTGTTACAAAATTCTGAATTTTTTTTAGAGTAGATCAGAACTTCAAAGAAATAGAACGATGGTTCCCATGGTTTGATCTTGATGAATTTTGGACACAAGATGCCTCTGTGTATCTAGTTTTTAATCCCAAAAGAAAATCAAAGTTTCAACGGTTAGATCTCCAGGAATTGGATAAAAACCAGACATCACTCAGGATTTTACAACCCTCTGTCCAGAGTTCTTGCACGATTTTCTAAAAATAGTAAAGAAATCAGAAATGCTTTGTTATTTTTAGGGTAGCTTCCTAACACATTAAACTACTTAGAAAAATTTATTTGAGGTCAAAAGTGCTTGATTAAAGCTCTGATTTGCTTATTTCAAAAGAGTGTTACTGTTCTGAAACTCTGGACAGATTATAGTTGTTCCACAAAACCCTTGATCAAACCACTCAAACATGAAACTACCTTAAAAAAAAATTACAGTTGTAGAACTTTGAGTTATAAACACTTTCCCATTGGTTTCATTCCATTCCATTGGTTTGATGTTCAACTAAAAATCTATGATCAAAAACGGATTGTGAACTCACTGCACATTGGATTGATTCACTTTATTCTCATCAACTTAGACAAATAAGCCATGGAATTGGGCTTGTCTAAAGCTAACTCAACTACCATTTGATGGTCAATGGAGACTAAAGATATTCATATTAGTAAATTTCAAAGAAGTGTGTAAGAACTTCATGAAACTTAGTCATAATAAATCTCAAACTATGAAGTTAGGTTTGGGTCCATTAGCTACATATTATAGTGCCAACCTTAATCCCCTCATGAATCACAAGATTACAAAGAGATTAAAGGATTTCAAACTAAGAGATTCAAGTAAGGAATTTAAAGCCTTATGAACCCAAGGGATGAACACAACAAGTAAAAAAAAAGGGAAATTAAAGAACTCAATGCATGCTATAACTAAATTTGAACAAAGACTAATTATTCTAGAGTTTTACCTCCAAAGTATCCTTAACTTGGTGATTTTGGGAGAACCTCCAAAGACTAATCAAGCTCTTCCACTGTAATTCTACTTAAATACCCCTTAAACCTTCTCAAAATCTACTTCTAATTGTGTTTATGGAAGCCTTTTTTTGAAGTTAAGATGAAGAGAATACTAATATGACCTCTAAACTCAAAGAAAATCCAACCACTTGGAAGAGGATATTCATTCTCTATTTATAGATAATTTTTTAGGGGTATTTCAGTCATTTCAGAGCAGAAAACCCTAATTCAGGCATCCTTTTGATAGTACAAAACGTGCTATTTTACAACTGTCTGTTGCAAAAATGCGGCACTCAATGGATATGGAAGCGACACTCACTGAATGCCAGAACGGTACTCAGTGATTGCCGTCGCGACATTCACTGGATGCCAATGCGGCACTCAATGAATGCCACGGACAACTTCAAGGACTGCCGTTTTTTTTTGTAAAAATTCATTTTTTCGCGGCACTTGCTGAAATTCGCGGCATTCATAGAATGCCGTCCGGCAGTCCAGAGACTGTCGCAGCGGCAGTCCGTGACTACCGCAAATTGTCTCAAGTGCCGTTTTGCTCTTCTTCTTTTTTCTTTCATCATCATTTTTTGCTTTTTGTTTAGGTTGGAGAGTCTTTCGAAGAGCTTGAATCATCTTTGGAAGTCCTAGATTAGCCGGACATTGTCATCATCGGATCTTGGAGGTATTACTCCCCTTAACTCGACGTTTGGTCAAAATTGGGGTGTCTACAACACTGAGTCTCAATCGATCGAGAACACCTGCACTTCAATCGATCGAGAACACCTACACTTCAATTGATCGAACTTTACTTTCTTCAATCGATCGAAATGATTTCAATCGATCGAACCATATTAGAATTTTGCTGTTTCCTTTAGTTTATAATTCATAATGCTTAGCCGTTAATTGATATCCGGTATTACTATTATGCGATATTATGGATTACAGAGGTAATGCAATGCGATAATGAGATTGAGATAACATAGTGAGTAACGTAGTCTAGTTCGGAACGTTCGTAATAATACGCCGCAAAAATGAGATAAGGTTTGAGTTAAAATGGTGGGTAACATTAGTTAATCCTGGTGATTGAGTCAGTGGGGTATTGGAGACCGTTAGTGCAAGTATGTCAGTATCATGAATTGGTCATGTACACATTTGCGTGGGATGTGAGCGTTATGTATTGTGCTAATAAGAAGTACCGATGCATATGGATTATGAACGGACGATACTCACAAGCGTTCTTAAAAGCGATGAACAGTAAGAGTTCTTAAAATTAGTCAGTGAACAAGAGTATTGGTGTGTCCATAGACTAATCGTTATATGAGAGTGATGTATAGTGCTTGTGAGAGTTCTTAAAAGCGGTGAACAGTAAGAGTTCTTAAAAGCGGTGAACAGGAGCACTAGTATGCCATGATGATATAATCAGTTTGGGATAGTCAGTCGGAATTGTGACACTCAGTCTTAGAGTTGGTAGATGATGAGAATCGATTAATGTTGTGTCTGAATAAAAGAGGGAAAGATATTATTAATATCACTGCTTTATGTCGTGCAAGACTGGTAATTACTTTATTCCTATGAGATTGTGTTAGTTAGTTCTCACTCAGCTTTCTGTAAGCTAATGGCCTTTATTACC
This sequence comes from Hydrangea macrophylla, assembly GCA_033977485.1. NCBI lineage: Eukaryota > Viridiplantae > Streptophyta > Magnoliopsida > Cornales > Hydrangeaceae > Hydrangea > Hydrangea macrophylla. Next base: position 74,502,078 of record CM066984.1, on the reverse strand, counting down.
TGGACATTCCACGTCCAGACTACCATGTCCCTAACAATGCAGGTGATGGAACCTACGGTGATGGCTACTACCCGGAGTTGGATTATGCAGAAGGTGGCCCCACTGATGACTGTTATGCCAGGGACGCCTACTACGCTGATGACTACCCTTACGCCAGCTGAAGACCTGAAGATAGCTATCTAGTTTATATTTATGTTATTTTTGTTGAACTTGTTTAGTTAAATGGGTACTTGGGCACATGATTGTTTCCAGACCTGTTGTGATCCTGAGGACCACTCTGATATTGTAATTCTAACACAGTTTCATATCCAGTTGATTATGTTGTTTTTCATGTTTATCTTGTGGACTAGTATTGTGTGATTTGGATAATTAATTACTTTCACTTGTCATTCCCTATGGACCCAAAAAGGAAATATATTTTTCTCTATTTTTGCTGCTCTGGGGTGTGACATGCCCTTAAACAATTCAATTTAATTATGTTCTTTCCATATAAAAAAATCATTAAACAGATTTGACTTATTAATGTGCAAAACTTGCAGTTTTAATTAGCATTAAATGGCCCATTATTTTGTTCTAATTAGTAATCATCATACTTATCACCATATAATATCTTTGTGTGTGTGTATGTTTTTTTGGGGAGTAGTCGTGACTATTTGAAAATGAGTGGTGCTACACACACGTACTTTTTGACACACTTTTTGATACCCAGCTTTAAATGCATGTACCCTGTGCTATGTAAGTAGTGCACAGAAAAGTCTGAAAAATTCAAATAGCACAAGGTACGTGTGTTTAACGCATCGTGTGTCAAAAGGTGTGTGTGCCAAATATTTCCCTTTAAAAATAATTTTTCATGGTAGTTAGATGCATATTTCTTGTTATTTTTTTGTTGTGTTCCACTTATTGGCTTTCTGAGATGGTTTTGCAAATTTCACAAGTGAAACTGATCCCTGCTACTATTATTTTTGTTACAACAATGATAGGTATACACACCAAACGACACACTGTGCTTTAAATGCAAGTACCCTATGTTGTTTGAATTTCAAACTTTTCTGTGCATCACTTACACAGCACAGGGTACATGCATTTAAAGTTGGTGTGTCATTTAGTGTGTCATTTGATGTGTATCCCTATCATTTTTGTTTTTGTTATTTGCACAGTTTGAGTTGTAAAACTCATAACTCACATTGTGAATTTCACAATTTGCGTTACAAAGTCTAGACCTTACTTGTAAATTTCACTAAATACTGAATAAACACATGCAGTAATAATTCACAACTAAAAGTTCTGATCTTGTGAAATTCACAAGCAAAATTGATATTTGTTACCATCGTCTGTGTTATTCCCAAACTCACTTGTGAAATTCACAAATAATGTTCACACGATGATGCAAAAATGAACAAATATGTGTAATTTTTATGGATATCCGAAAAAAAAAACACACACAAATAAATTGCATTGGAAATTAACATGACCTTTATCTCAAAAAAAAAATTATCAAAAGTACTACCTATTAAAAAAACTTATTAAACTAGCAGTTTCTTTTTTATGTTGACTTTTTTTCATTTTACGGCTCTCTTCTTGTAATTCTTCTCTGCCCACGATCTCACAAGTGTGTGTAAGAATCAATGAATAATACATTCTTATATCTTCTTGACATCACAATCTTTTTCAAGGGTTCATTCTTGAAAATTGCCTCCATAACATGGCACATCTTCGAATTGATGTCGGTCTCCACATAACTTCGCTACAAAAAAAAGTTGCATATTAGTTGTATGCACGATTTAACCTACAGACAAAGCCTTATAGGGAAAATTGGTGAAATGGTCATTAAGAGAGGCTTTATTAGAATTAAGGACAACTTAAAATAAACATTGGAGATACTCCCAAAATTCATAGACCAAAATACCCTCATCTTCATCCTCTAACCCTAACCAAACCCTAGCCACCATTACCACCAACCGCGTGTATACCACCTCCGACCACCACCCATACCACCTTTGGCGACCACTGGCGGCCACCTCCAGCAACCACCTTCGATGACCAGTATTCACGGCAAACTTCACTAGTTCACTAGATTTTTCAAAATTTTACTTAAAATTGTAACTAAAATTTCAGTTAATTAGTTTAACTGAATTGCCACTTAAATTCAAATTCAACTTGATATTGTAAGTCAAATTTCACTTAGGTTGAAACTGAATTTCACTTAAACTCAAAAAGATCACTGGTCATCAACAAAATTGAGTGAAATTGTACTTAACTCTTATAATAAGTGAAATTTCACTTAAGATCTTCCCAGTCACCAAAAAAATGAGAAAACAAAAAAATTTACATGGAAAACAACCAATGCAATCAATTCAACCACAATAGAGCCAGCATTCAAGCGATCAAAATCAATAACCAAACAACTGAAACCCAAAATTTTCACAAACCCAAAACTTTCACAAATCATAATCTTAAGTGAAATTTTAATCATCTTAATAAAAATTACAATTATTCACTTAGGTTTGCAATTTCAGTAAAAATGATCTTTACACTTAACAAAAAATCTGAGACTTCACTTAGAATTTTTTTAAAATCACTTTAAAAAGTCTTAAGTGAAATTTGACTTAAGATGTCTAATACCTGCCACTAACCTACCTCATAGCTGAAAATCTTCATCTAACCTACCTCATAACTGGAAATGGCCTTGCATGGTAGTCACCAAACTTTATTGATCTGGTTATGGCGGCAAAACTTGAATATCGATCTAGATCTAGTTCTTAACCGATGAAGGAGATCAAGATCTGGATCAAAATAGACACTGGCACTGATGGCGGTGCTTGGTGGTGATGATGATGACAAGTTGATGGTGGTGCCATGGTAGCATGATGTTCAATGGTTATGGTAGATGGCGATATCAGTAGTCGATGGTGGCAGTGGTTGATTGTGGTGGCAGAGATCGGTGGTGGCGGTGGAGGTGTTGGTGGTGCTCCCCAAATCTTAAAGAGAGAGAGAGAGAAAGAGAGAGAGAACGTAGAGACAGATTAGAGACAGATCTTAGAGACAGAACGTAGAAAAAGAGAGTGAAAATTGATATTTATCAAATAGGGGTAGTTTGGTCTTAGTTTTATGTCACAACCCATCCCACTAAGAGCAAAAATAGGACACGTGGCACGCTATCAAGGCTTATCCAGTTTCATTAAAGTAAATAACCACGGAAAATATAAGTAAAATCCATTAAAATCAGAGTTATAAAAAGTTTAGTGCATTTTAAAACACTCAAAGAACACACTGTTTGAAACTAGCAATCCAGTCGACTGATCATAGGTCCGGTCGACTGGAAATACAAAATAACGAGAGCCAAAAATCTCAGTAAATTGTCCAATCAGCTGTGTCAAGGACCTAGTCGACTGTGGTGCAAATTTCTCAATCAACTGGAACCTTCCCGTTGACTGAACCAATATATTCCATTTTTAAAATAAAATCTAGTCGACTGTGGTCTCCCACCTAGTCGATGTTTCTTTCACAGAAACAAAAACAACCTTCTAACCCAAAATCCAATCAACTGCGTTGGGGACCCAGTCGACTATTTTTCAATATTCCAGGGCAGTGGCTAGATCAAACAACCTCCAGTTGATTGTTTCTATAAACCATTCGATTGTTTTACTACAGATCGTGAAGCATTATGATATTTCAATCTCTGCTTAGTCCAAACTCAAATACAACACCTTTGTGATTATAATTCTATGATCCAAAACATAATCATAGAAGTTCTACTATAGTTTACAAAATTACTAATCTATTTCAGGGTTCCACGTTAAATAGAATGAAATTCTAGTTCATTACATCTCTTATTACAACTTTGGAAATGGAAAACAAAAACATATACAAGAGATGCTCTCCGGTACTCCTACGACCTCACTCCTCACGCTTCTTCTTGTTCTTCCTCTTATCACCTACAATGGAAAAAGTCTCCACTACTTAGCTATATACTGAGTGTACAATTTTAAACAAATGCATATGAGACAATTCATGCTTTAAACAACTAAATCACATAATTTAGCCTCTAGGGAGAGAAATAAGCATTCATTCAGTATATCGGCAAGTCTTAAATCTTAAATCGCGATGCCAATGGCTAGCTAAAATCACTCAACCATTGCATCCAACTGCTCTGGCTGGGCCGGTTCCCAAACCAAGCAAGTAGTCGTCACTACTATAACTCTCAAACATCGAGAGGCACGCCTTGGCATGAAATTATACCAAACTCTCCTTTGACCCATATAATCATTTAGCATGCCCATATAACCATATCACCATGCTTTTCAACATGTACTCGCTAAAATTAACGGGCCTAATTTAACACATGGATTTTGCCCGGATCACAATTTTCATACATAATGTTCAAAAGATCCAAAATTGTCTATATAACACAAGTTCGGAATTCATACCTCGAGCTACGGTCCTATAATTTCAGGAGAAGTACTAGTAGCCCGATTAAATGTCGAATCCTCGTTTATAAGTGATTCCTACAAGTATGCACATGTTTTTCCCAAATTTTTATAATTAGCTTTTTGGAAATAATTTGCCAAACGAGGCCTAAGAGGTATCAAAATGAAGCTCTTACCTTGAGGAGTTCGAATATGAAATCTAGGGAAAAACGGATGATCGGAAGTTTATCGTTTGGCATCATTAAGCTCGAAGACCAAAAATCTCGTTTTTCTCTCTCTTGGTTTGTGAGATATTTTGAAAATATCTCAACCACATCTATATATAGGCACAAATCTTGAGAATTATGTTTACCTCTTTGAGAGTTCTCAAAACTTCTAATTATCTCTCAAAACGTCGCACACGCCCATTTTATTACTTCACAAAAACTATAAGTTACAAAAGTTTTCGTCTAAGTTCTATTTGGGTCCGTAGTTACGTTCAAAAACTAAATTCTGTGGAATTTCTAGATAACCTACCTTTTATGCAACGTATCACAATGGTTATCTCTAATTCGTTCTAATTGATCTTTAACAAGATCAAACTAATAGGATTTATGCTACACATGTAAATTTACTATTCATAATTTACCAGATAAGTCAAATATCATTTAAATCATATAAATGTCATTTAATCACATGAATGCCTCAATGATTATCGAATCGTCGTGTCCTCACTTGACACCTTCCGTTGGCCATAGTCAACTAATTTTACAATTATCAAATAACATTGATAATTCTCAAATTCCAAAAACGTATTTAAAAGAGTATCTTTCCGAGACAACTCTCCCCTCAAAAATGAAGTTTGTCCCCAAACTTATACCTCAAGAGTCGAAAAGGTACGGATACTCATTCCTCATCTCTTCCTCATTTTCCCACATAGCTTTCTCGACCATGTGACTATGTCATAACATTTTCACCATTGGAATCTTCTTCGTTCTCAGCACTTGTTCTTTCCGATCCAAGATTTCTACTAGATGCTCTACATAGGTCAAGTCCTCTTGGATCTGCAATGGTTCCGGTACTATAATCTTACTCGTATTCGTTATACACCTTCTTAACATTGACACGTGAAACACATTGTGTACAAATGCCAACTCCGCTAACAATGCTAGTCGATAAGCCACTGTTCTTACCCTCTCTAGGATCTCAAATGGTCCTACAAACCTTGGGTTAAGCTTTCCTTGCTTCCTGAATTGGAAAATGCTAAGGCGATACTTGTAAGTATATAAAGTCTCCTACTAAATGTCATCGGTCGTTGCTTAGAGTTGGCATAACTCTTATAATGATTCTGAGCCATCTTATGTCGTTATTGAATTAACTTCACCTTCTCCGTAGTTAACTGTATTATCTTAGGTCCTATCAACCTTCTTTTCCCAACTTTGGTCCAACAAAATGGTGATCGATACTTATGCCCATACAATGCTTCATATGGTGCTATCTCAATACTTAACTGTGTGGCATATTTTGTGGAAGACTAGTATAGCATTCCCTTTTACTAGACATAGATTAAGTGGCAACATGCCAAATAATTGATTTAGGGTGTGTTTGGTAATCCAATTAAGTGTTCAAATGTTTGTTTGATATTGTGTCTCTTAATATAAGCAAATTCAATCAATGGTAAGTGCTTCTCCCAATCGCTCCCAGAGTCTAGGATGCACAACCTAAGCGTATCCTCTAATGCCTGAATCATTTATTCTGACTGTCTATTAGTCTGAGGATGAAGTGCAGTACTAAAACTCAGCTTAGTACCCATAGCCTATTATAAACTTTCCCAAAACTTTGATGTAAAACTACTATCGCAATCTGATATAATTACTGCTAGAACCCCGTGTAGTCATACAGTTTCTTTCACATATAACTCTACTAACCTTGTAGCCTTAGTCATCTTGATCTGTAGAAAATGAGCTGATTTCCTCAATCTATCAACTATAACCCAAATATTGTCATTCTTGTTAGGCGATCGTGGAAATTTAGATACAAAATCTATCGTGATCTCATCCCATTTCTACTCTGACTCTAGTAACAGTTGCAATAGTCCTGCAGGTACTTGTCTCTCTGCTTTGACTTGTTGACATGCTGAACACTCAGAAACAAACTTAACAACTTCCCATTTCATACATCTCCACTAAAAGTTCTCTCGCAAGTTCCAGTATATCTTGTTACTTCCTGGATGTACTGAATATTTGGTGCTATGTGCCTCTTCTAGGATTTGCTCCTTCAGGTCTTTTAAGTTTGGTACACACAGTCAGTTCCCAAGCATTAATACTCATTGGTTCAAAGTAAAACTAGGTCATTTTTTTCCAAAGGTATCTCATCTTTCATTTTGTACAAGTAGTAGTCGTTGAATTGTTCCATCTTGATCTCATCAATAATGTCCGAGTGAGTTATTATTGCCATCATCAAACCACCATTCGTCTCTGGGATCACATCTAACTCCAAACGTTCCATTTCTCTAATCAATTCCTTTTTCTTGGTTAGCTCATCGGCTAAGTTTCCTATCATCTTTCGGCTTAATGCATCGGCTACTACATTAGCCTTCTCGGGATGATACTCGATCGAAAGATCATAGTCTTTCATCAACTCCAACCATCTCTTCTGTCTCATGTTCAAATCTCTTTGCATGAATAGGCACTTCAAGTTCTTGTGGTCCGTGAAGATCTCACACTTTTTCCCATACAAGTAGTGTCTCTAAATCTTTAAAGTGTAGATTAGTGCGACCAATTCAAGGTTGTGAGCCGGATAGTTAACCTCGTGTGTTTTCAACTATCTTGAAACATATGCAATCACTTTACCACTCTGAATAAGTACACACCCCAAACCTTGATGTGAAGCATCACTGTAAATCATAAATCCTTCAGTCCTGGATATTATCGTCAGTATAGTTACTCTTGTCAACCACGACTTCAACTCTTGAAAACTGTCCTCACATTCTGAACTCCACTCAAAAGTAACACCCTTCCTCATCAACTTTGTCATAGGCAATGAAATCTTCGAGAAATTCTTAATGAATCAGAGGTAGCATCCAGCTAATCCTAAAAAACTTTGAATTTTGCCAATTAGATACTGCTTCTACCTTATGAGGCTCAACTAAAACTCCATTCTTGTCAATCATATGACCAAGAAGAGCAACGCTTGGTAGCCAAAATTCACACTTCCTAAATTTCCTGAATAATTGCTTCTCTCGCAATCTCTGAAGTGTAAGTCTCAAATATTTCTCATGCTTTATCTCACTAGGTAAATAGATAAGAATGTCGTCAATGAATATGATCACAAAGTCATTTAAGTAATCCTTAAAGACTAGGTTCATAAGATCCATGAACACGGCTGGTGAATTTGTAACTCCAATTGGTATTACTGGAAACTTGTACTGTCCATAGCACGTTCTAAAAGTTGTCTTCTCTACATCTCCAGTTTTTACTTCCACTGATGATAGCCCGATCTCAAATCTATCTTTGAAAATACTTGTGCTCAATCAAGTTGGTCGAATAGGCCATCAATTCTAGGCAACATATACTTATTCTTGATTGTTAACTTATTTAACTCTTGGTAGTTTACACACATATGCATTGAACCATCTCTCTTCTTCACAAACAACACCGGAGCTCCCCACGGTGATATGCTAGGTCGAATAAAACCTTTGTCAAGTAACTCTTATAGTTGAACCTTTAGGGCACGTTTGGTAGGCAGTAATGGAATAAGGCAGGAATGGAATGGACTTAGGGATGGAATGAAACAGGATTGGAATAGCAATAGTCATTACATTCCACTGTTTGGCTAAGTTTCTATGAATTAATTACATTCCACTTTGGGTTTTAAACAATCAATTAGTGGAATAAAATCAGATTTAAGCAAAATATTTTATATTTGTACAAAATATTTATGGCACAAACATTTAGTATTATTTATCTATAATATTTTTTTAAACCAAATATCTTTATGAAATTTCGTTTAGAGAAGTGTTTAATAGAATGTCTTGGAATATTTTTTTCAAATATACAATCTTTTAACGTATTTTGGAAGTCCAAGTATTTACTATCAGATATTCTTATGCAATATTTTGAAATTTTGAAATTTTAAAATATTTTTTTAGCCTAAATAGTTAATATTTAGTTTTTTTATGAAATAATATTACATTTTTAACAATTTTAGTCCACCTTATATTTTTTTCATCAATTTGCAAAATCTCTTTAAAAATTTAATATGTTTGCTAGTTATAATTAAAACTTTTTTAGTTTAATGTTAAGTTTAATAAGTATTTTATGATTTTTTTAGAATGAATAATATTTAATCAAAATATTTAATATTTTATAAATAATTAATTTTAAAAAGGTATTTAATATTTGTTTTAATATTTAAAAAATATTTAATATATACAAATTTTTGTAAAGTATATTTTATATATTTTTTAAGAATAAAATATAATTTAAGAAAAAAATTTATATTTTACAATCATAGTCAATCATGTGGGATTGGAATGAGCATTCCTTGGGTTTTGGCAAGGAATGCCCATTCCTGCTTAAGTAGGAATGACCATTCCAAAAGAAATGTCCATTTCACTATATTTGGTCACACCAAACATAGGAATAGAATGAACCCAGGAATGACCATTCCATTCCAAGGTGCATTCCTGCCTACCAAACGTGCCCTTAGTTCTTTCAACTCTACGGGTGCCATTCTATACGGTGCTTTTGATACGGGTTTTGAGTCCGGCATTGTCTCAATGGTGAACTCAATTTCCCTCTCAATAAGAACATCTAGTAGGTCGTCGAGAAACACATCTGGATACTCTCGTACTATTCGATTATCTTATACTTTCAATTCGGTTGCCATAGTGTCAATTATAGAGCACAAAAATCCTTAACATCCTTTTCTCAAAAATCTACCCGCTCTGATAGCCGAAATCAAATACGGTGGCGGTGTAACCCACTCCCTTGAAAACAAAAGTTCCCATGCACCGATGACTAAAAATTAACTTCTTTCTACTCACAATCTATCGTGGCTTAGTTAAGGGCTAACCAATCCATTCTTAGTATCACGTCAAAGTGGTTTACCACAATCGGTATAAGATCCACGGTCATCAACTTCTCACCTAGTTGGATCTCACAGTCCTTGTATACTGTAGACGTCACTATTGGCTTACTAAGGGGTACAGCAATAGATAATTCATATCCTAACGGTGCGGATCTAAATCAAATGTTCAACAAAATTATGCGATACGAATGAAAGCGTAGATCCTGACTCAATAAGTATGTGTGCTAGATATGAACATATAGGTACCATACCTGAGACCACTGTCTCCGAAGAAGCCATATCTCCTGGATTCATCTGAAATGACCTTCCTTGACGTTGCTTTGTCCTCTATCTCCCGTTGTTGGTCTATCTAGGGTTCGAACCACTGGAAGCCATAGAACTAACTCCTTGCTGGGGACGCTTCCTTGGGCACTCCTTGGATTGATGTCCAAACATTCCACAATCGTAGCACTTGCCCCTCATATCCGGTGTAGCACTTGCACTACTCATCCCTTGAGTCTTGTTACAAAAATTAGTCATAAAACATTGACCTGAGTATGGTTGATTACAGAGTGGACACAATGGTATACTACCCGCCAGCTTCCTGAACCCACTAAAAGTAGAGCTAGACCCCCTTACAAATGGCCTCTTAAAAGGTCCACCATAGTTCTGAACGTTACTCTCGTGCTTTCTCTTCCTTTGTTGGCCTTGTTGATTTTGCCTCGATCTCTTAATTCCACTTTTGGCTACAAGCGCCATTTGTTGCACTGCAGCAACAGACGAATGTTTGTAGGCCTCGATTCTCAAACAGATATTCTCTCTCAACCCATCCTCATACTTCCTTGCTTTGTCTTCCTCTATCAACACAGACCCCTTTTTAAATCGTAACAAGGCATTGTACTTCGAAGTGTACTCCGTTACCGTCATATCCCCCTGTCGAAGGTTATCAAATTCTCTCTTCTTCGCATTGAGAGTATCTCAGAGAAAGAATCAGTGATTATACTCTACTTTGAATCCCTCCCAAGTTATCGGTGTTCCCTGGTCTAGAATGTTCACCCACCAATTCTGGGCCTCACCCCTAAGTATATCACTAGCATTCTCAATCTTCAACGCGTCGGACATCGAAATAGATCTGAAAATCCTTTCTATATCCATAACCCAATGCTCTGCTAGCATCGTATCAGAAGTCCCATGAACTCTTTCAGCTTCTTCCTTGTAAATTGTTCTGACACAGACCTTCTACCCCTATTCTCAGGTACCGGCACCACGGCTATCGTTGCTACCTCGAATGGAGGTGTTGGAGGTAATCGTTCCGTTAAATACAGTATCAAGTCTCCCATATTTTTTTTATCATTTATGTCATGTGGTCCATTCGTCGAGTACGTTGTAGACACCCCGATTTCGACCAAACGTCAAATCCAGGGATTGGTTACCTCTTAAAATACCGATGATGACAATGGCCGGTTACACCCGAAGATTTTCCAGAATATTCAAAATCTTCAATTGATTCTTCAAGTCAATTTCAAAATTAAAATAGAAAAATATAAAAAAGGAGAAGGAAGAGAGAGAGAGTTTGGGTATTCGGGAGAAACCCGAATAATAAAGAACGCGTGAGAAACCCAGTCTGGGAACCAGATTTTAAGAAAATAAAAAAATAAAAAAATAATAAAAATAATAAAGAGTTCTTTTGAAAGAAATGGGAGGACAAAATAAACAAAAAATCTTAGAAAAAGAGAAAATACAAAAAAGAGAGTAGTATATTCAAAATATACCATGCACATGGTTGATACCATGCACATGGGGGATCTTAATACAAATATATATATATATATAGAATAAAAAAAATTTGTGTTTACACCAACATATTTTTGAAAAATCAAAAAGAGGGACAAAATTCAGTTAGCCCCGGCACGCGGAAAACGCGGCGGCACTCACTGAGTGCCGCGCCGGCACTCAGTGTTTGCCGCCCGGCATTCAGGGAGTGCCGCCCGGCATTCAGTGAGTGCCGCCGGCACCCGTCGAGTGTCGCTGGCTGTAACAGACTGCTTTTCTCACATGTTCTAGAAGAAATCTTTACACATGGGTTTCCACCCCGAATTTACCCATTTATCCCTGGATTAATGGTCTATATAAACAAACTTTCACCTTCATTGTTGAGAGACTTGAAAAAATATACTTGAACTTGAGAATTAAGAGAGAGAGATATACAAGAGTCATATATATTGAGAGAGAGAGAGAAGAAGAAATTCTTGAAGAACTTGAAGAATTTGAAGAATTTTGGGGAAATCTTGGAAGGTTTTCACAAGAAGTTGAAGAAATACTTGAGGTCTTAGAGGTAACCTCTTAATCCTTGATAGAATTAGGATTATTCAATCACAAGTTCATAGTTCTAGGAACTTTACACATTTTCAAAACCTCTCTTCTTACCTCATTTCATCACACACCACTTAGAACTTGTGATTGAATCTCATAATGTTTCATTGATTTGGATCTAATTGATGCCTTGGGTTTAAAATAAATTCAACTTTGAAGAGCTTGTGTTCTTAGTTTCTCTAGACAAACTTTGATTTCTTATTTCTACCATCTCTTGTGAGGCTCATGAGATCTTCCATATCTCATTGAACCTCTTTGAGTTTGATTATTTAATTTCCTATGATCTTATGATCTATATGGAGATTAGAATGAATCATAGTCTTAATCTACATATAATTAGTGAGATTCAAGTCTTAATCCATGACTTGAACCTCTTCACTAAGAAATCTTATGGAATCCTATTATATTCCAATGAGGTTTGAGTAGATTTTAACTTCATCTCTAACTCCAATGACCATCAAAGGGTAGGAGTGATAAGTTGAATTCAAACTTGGGTCCATAGGTTTGAGTTCTTTATTTGAGGATTTTGTGAAGTTCATCTCAATACTTCATCAAGATCCACTAGTGTAGTATGCCTTATAGTCTCCAATGACCATCAAGTGGTAGGAGAAGAAAGTGTTAATTCAAGTTTATTCCCATGGCTTGAACTAATCCTTCTCTTAGGTTTTAAGAAGTCTTTCATACTTCATCTAGAACCTATGAGTATGTATGTCTCTAACTCCAATGACCATCAAATGGTAGGAGTGATAAGTTGAATTCAAACTTGGATCCATAGGTTTGAATTCTTTATTTGAAGATTTTGTGAAGTTCATTTCAATACTTCATCAAGATCCATAAGTGTGGTGTGGCTCATAGTCTTCAATGACCATCAAATGGTAGAAGAAGTAGTTTGGTTTGAGCCCCAACTTCATGTTCTAATAGTTGAGGCCAATCAACAAATTTGAGCTAGCAAAATAAAACAGTGGGTTCATAAACTGTTTTTTGATCAAGGATTTTTAGTTTGAAATCCGACCGTTGGAATCGAATGAAACCAACGGGAAAATGTTCATAACACATTGTTTTACCACTGTGATTTTTGTTTTAGCAAGATCTTGTGATTAGAAGGGTTTGATCATGGTTTTTGTGAGCTAATCATAATCTGTCCAGAGTTCTAGAATACTTTCAGAATAATAAATCAATAAATCAGAACTTTAATTAAGTTTTTGGGGTCTCAAATAATTTTTTATAAGTACTTTAATGTGTTAGGAAGGTACCCTAAAAAGATCTAAGTGTTTCTCATTTTTTTACTATTTGTAGAAAATCATACAAGATCTCTGGACAGAGAGTTGCAGAATCCTGAGTGAGGTCTAGTATTTTCCATATTCCCGGAGATCTAACCGTTGAAATCTTGATTTTCAAGTTGGGTTAGAAACTAGACTCACAGAGGCATGACATATCCAAAAATCAATAAGATCCAACCATCAAAAGTATTTTATTTTCATTTTTGAACGTCTGGTCTGCTCTCTGTAAATCACAAAAAACTGCTACTGTTTTCATCTAATCTTATTTATTTTAACTCAAATGGTCTCCTAATGTCTTGGGACCCAAACCATGTTTTGAATAATGATAATTTAGATTAAATCCAGAGGCTTAGTGATCCAAATTAGTGAATAAATTCATGTCCCATATTTGTTCATATTCATGCATTCATTCATACATGTTAATATCCATAAGTAGGACTTATCTCTTGCCTAAGATGTATCTAATTGAACATGACTTAGGATTTACCTTTTGATATTATATCTTGTCTAAGGCATGTGTACTAACCTTTGTTTTGTAGCGCTTTGAGGTACAATTTCTCAACCCTTCTCTAGTTTAATCTATTTTATTGGTTTTAATTGATTTTTCGACCCCATGTGCGACACCTTAGCTTAGGTTTTGCCTTATGTGTATATATGTGTTAGAGACCTTTCTTAGGTTTATTTTTGCATGCATTGCACGTTTGATATTCGCGGCCGGATCCCGGGTATGTTTTCTAGTTCTCTATTGCATATCATGATGTTTGCTAGTTGAATTATGTGACTTATGAATGATATTTTACCGTTAGCAATTTTGCACCCTTTCAACATGCTTGTGTTATGTATACCTACATATATGTATTAATTGAGGGCATGCTTAGATTATTAATTTGATTAAAAAGGATGTTGAGTAGAGGCCTATCGTGAGATAGGATGAAAGGGGGTGTTTTAGTCCGCCGGGCTCCTTCCCCTTTCATTCCATAATCCCCGGACCTAGTTTATCTTTGGTTTCGCAAAAGATCAGTTTGCTTTTAAAATGGTTTCTTAATTTTTTCCTTTTAAAAATTAAGTGGCGACTCTTTGAATTTGAAAATATTTGTTTTAAAAGTGGGTAAAATTTAAAAAAACCTGCGATATCCACAATCTGGCGACTCCGCTGGGGATCGAACCCAGAATCTCTGGTTTCGCAGACCAGAATTTTGATTTTGGGTTCACTCGAGGATTAGACTTGAAAGCATCCTTTTAATCGAATTAATTAATTTTTGTGTGCTCGTTGCATTGCACTTGCATGTCTCGCCAGTCGATTGCACGGAACTATGACCTTGGAGGCTCGGGGCAACCCGGTCGGTCAAGTCATCATGGGACCGTGTGATCACCCTTGATCTCGTACCATGTTTTGGTATATGAAGCATCCTATCGGGTGTGTGTCAAGGGTCCCTTATTTGACCAAAACCCGGCCTTTGCATGGTAGTTTCCATAGAACCTTTCAAAATTAGGAATTAAATTCTTGATTAGGATTTATGTGCTAGGGAGTTTTGTATGCCCGAAAGGGATTACTTGAGATGATGACGTTGCTTACTTGATAAAAGATATGTAACCTCTTAATCACTTTTGGGCAATTCCTTTTCATGTCCTATGACATTTAAGAATAAGCCAAAGCTTGATTACAAGATTACATCTCTTGTATCGTGTTTAGCTAAGCATCATTGACCTTGTATGCATCCAAATTCATGAAGAGTATGACGATAATCCGATCATATGATCCTCTTACCCAAAGAATTTTAAAATACGTTTTTTTTGGAAGCAAATAGATTTTTGGTATCTTTATTCCAAAGCATTCAATCACTCTTTCAAAATTTTTGGAGTTCACTTTTGGATTAAAATTTCAAATCAACCATATTTGAAGAAAGAACCTAAAATTCTTGGAACCCAAAATTCTTGAAGGGGTTTGAAAAGTTTTACCAACTAAAGGAATGCTTTTTCAAAGCAAAAATTTGGACCTAATCACCTTTTTGTTAAGGAATATAATCCAAGAAATCTCTGCAATTAAAGAAATCATTTTCAAATAAATTTCAAAAGCAAAATTTCAAACCTAATCATCTTTTGTTTAGAAATGTTGTTGTTTTCAAAGGAAAGCTTCTTAAGGAATTTTGAAAAAATCCCATCATCTAGGGGAAATACTTGTTAAATGGATTTCAAAAATTCTAAATTTGAAAACCTTGAAGGGGTAAAAAGGATCACAATGAAAGGAGAAATTAGCACACTCAACATGGATGAGGATTTTATGTGCTTATGTGTTTATGTGTTAGGATTAGAATTTTCTTTTATTTAGCATATAGAATAGGCACACACACACACATGCATTTGCATCCGCATGACATATGAATCATTCATTGAAAGCATATGAATCATTAATAAAAGTAAAAGGTAAACAAATAATGTTGAAAAAGGGGGAAAAAGTAGTTAAAAATAACTTAAACAAATATGGTTGTAGGTAAAAGATAGAATCAACTGCGAGCATAGCCTGGTACAGAGATTCTACGGCAAGACTAGTAAGAAAAGAGATGGCACAAGAGGCTAATGCAAGGGAGATGACAGAGTTAAGGATAATGGTGGAACAATAAGCAGGACAAATGACTAGAATGATGACTATGATAGAAGCACTAGCACGGCAGCAGCCAGGCAATGATCCTCCTCACAGGGATGAAGATTGGTTTGATGAAACAGAAGGGATTGAAGCGCCGAGAATAGAAAGGGAGAAACTAGAAAAAGAGAGGGCTGAGAAGGACAAGTTGATGACTGAGAAGATGGAGAAGTTGGAAAGGGTGGTACGAAAGGCCCAAGGAGTTGATACCTATTTGTTGGAATTGGAAGGGTTGTATGAGGGGGTTTGTGAGGTATTGCCCGCAGGATTCAAAATGCCTGTATTCGATAAGTTTGATGGAACAGGGAACCCGCGTAGCCACATAAGAATGTGTATAGGGGCATTTCAGCCTAGCGGTCTAAGCACGGTCATGATGGCGGTCTTGTTTCAACAGACGTTAACGGGGGCTGCTTTGTCTTGGTATCTCACTCTGGAACCAGGGAAGACTAGAAACTGGGAAGAAGTGGTAAAAGCGTTTGTGGCCCAATACGAATACAACCAAGATCTGGATGTTACTATCAGGGATTTGGAGACTACCCGACAGGGGAACAAAGAGTCTTTTGCTGAATTTCTAAGCCGATGGAGGGGGAAGGCCGCTAAGATGATACAGAGACCGACTGAAAAAGAGCAAATCCGAATGCTGATGAAGAATCTCCAACCCATCTATCAGGAGAAGATGAGGTTCCAATCCCTCAATACTTTCACCGAGGTGTTCGATGTAGGTACCAGAATCGAAGACGCGATACAGGAAGGGGTCATTAAAAAGGAGGAGCCAGTGAACAGGTACAGATGACTGAACTATGGAATAGGAGGAGGACATTCAGGAGGTCATTCAGGGTCTACAGATGTGAACGCACTGAGCGAACCTGAGAAAAGGTTTGATATAACCAGAAATTACCCAAAGAGGGGAGGGGATAAGCCTTTAAGGAGGTTTTCAGAGTTGGGAGTATCTTTGTCCACAGCTCTCGATTGGCTGGTAGCAAAAGGACATCTTCGCCTACTGGAGCCACGACCCAGACTAAATCCACAGCCTCCAAATTTCAAACCTGATTTATACTGCAAGTTCCATCAGGAGCAGGGGCACTCAACTGACCGGTGTTTAAGACTAAAGCATGAGATTCAGGATTTGATTGACAAGAAAATAATATCTGAACCACCCACCAACCCGCCAAATGTTACCAGAAATCCACTACCGGAACATCATGCCGTGCCACCACCCAGAATTTACTACTTGGGAGATGAGGAGAGCTCTTTTGACCCATCGGCATTGATCACCAAGTTGGGACGTCCGAGAAAAGTTTATCAGATGTTGGAGGATCCGCAAATTTGCACTCTAAAAGGATTGGTAGATGAAGGCAAAGGGAAAGAAATAGAAGGGACTGTTGACGCAGATTGGTGGGCACCCGAAGCTGACAATTCACTATGGTACAAAGGGGATGGTATTCAGGATCTTAGTAAAGTTAAGGAGGACCTTTGGTATGAAAGTGAGGAGGAAGGTTTGAAAATTGTTGAAACACAAGATAGGCTTTGGGTTAAAGAAGGTATTAGTCACCTCACATAGTCCGGGAGGCATTTTAAACCACACGAACTTGAGGAGGATCACCCTGAACAAGAAATGAATAAAGGAAAAGGGAAACTGATTGAAGAAGAAGAGGAAGACAGAGTCTTAAGGCAGATGAAGAAGACGCAGGCGAATATCACTATTTGGGGGTTGTTAATCGCTTCCAAGCGTCATAGGCAAGCAGTCCTTGACGCTCTCAATCAGTCGGATGTTTCCAACGATGTTACTCCAGAAGATCTCGTCGGCATGATCGGCAGAAACCCAACCCTGGCTATATCATTCTCTGAAGCTGACTTACCTCCTGGGGGACCTGTTTTCAATAAACCGTTGCACATTACCGTTGAGTGTCTAGGAAATTCTCTACCGGCCTGCCTCGTCGACAACGGGTCTGCATTAAATGTGTGTCCTTTTCGAACAGCTAAAAGGATGGGGCTCGATGAATCTACATTTATACCATCAGAAAAAAAGGTGAGGGCTTATGACAATACTCTACGGGCAGTGATGGGGATCATCTTTCTGAATCTTTCTGTCGGGACTGGTGAAAGGGAAACGGAATTCCAAATCATTGACATTCCTGCATCATTTAACCTGCTTTTGGGAAGGCCGTGGCTTGATAGTTTGGGTGCCATTCCATCGACCATCCATCAGAAAGTTAAGTACATTTGGAAAAACAAGGTATGTGATCTTCTGGGGGATAGCTGGATAAATGTGTCTGGGGCCTCATCAAGTGCTCCGATTTTAGAAGTACAGATACAAGAAGGTGAAGCAAGTTTGGGTGGGTTTGAATTCATTAACGTCATAGAAGAGGGGAAGCCGAAGGAATTTTTACCACTGTATTTTGATCAATACGCCAGTCCACTGGTGGCCGGGATCATGAGAAAAATGGGGTTCTTCCCAGGGATGGGTTTAGGAAAGAAACACCAAGGGTTGTCAGAATTCCCAAGTATCATCACACAAACCCACACCCATGGGCTGGGATACTCGCCAACCAAGGAAGAGTTGAAGAAGAAGAAGAAAGCAACGGATGCACCGATGGAACCATACATGAAAACTCTCAATGGGTACTTCATCAAGCAGGGAGAAGATTTTCCGTTTTGTGGTTTTCCAGAGCCATGGATGGATGAAGCAGAGAAGCATATGAAGCCAGGATTCGAGATTTTCTTTGCGCATAACTTTTCTGATTATGAGGATCCTTATCTTCAGCAGCCTGCAAAATCTGCCGTTACTCAGGACTGGGTCTGTACTATGGATGGCTCGGCAATGAAGAACCTGCTAGAAGAAGGATACAAGAAGATCGAAAAAGGGAGCTCTGCAGAGATCAAGGATGAGGGTGAGAAGGGTCGGGAAAGAGAAGACAGTAACGAGAATAAAGAAAGGGAGAAACCAGAGTACAAAGGGAAGCCGGAAGAAGTGGAAATAGAAGAGATTACTCAGGAAGAAGAAAGGGAAGATCGCTTCATAACTGATATGGGAGGGGAAAGCAAGAAAGAGTGGGTCTTTGAGTCTAGTGATAGGTTCCCCCCTCCCCCGGAGTCTGTATTGGCCCAAATGAGGCGTCTTTCCATTTCTATGTCTGTTGTAATTGCTCCCAAGAAAGTTAATGAGAATGTGACTAATTCTGCTTACTTGACTTCGCATAATAATAACTGTGATGCATGTGATGAAAATGATGAAATACCTCATGAATTGCAAAAATTAATTGAAAAAGAAAATGAACCTGCATGCAAAATCATGGAAAGCACTCTAACCGTTAATTTGGGAAATGAAGGTAATCCACAAAATGTTTCTATCGGCTCCACACTTAATAATGAGGAAAGCAAAGAATTAATCAATCTATTAAAAGAATTCAAAGATGTCTTTGCATGGTCCTATGATGATATGCCAGGAATTGATCCAGAAATTGTCCAACACCATATTCCCCTTTTCCCAAATTCAAAACCCGTGAAACAAAAATTGAGGCGAATGAGGCCTGAATGGGCGCTTAAAGTGAAAGAGGAAGTTGAAAAGCAATTGAGAGCTGGATTCTTGATTGTCACCGAGTATCCTGATTGGGTCGCCAATATTGTACCGGTTCCTAAAAAGGATGGTCGTGTTAGGGTTTGTGTAGATTTTCGAGATTTGAACAAAACTAGCCCTAAAGACGATTTCCCTTTACCCCACATCGACGTACTAGTAGACAATACCGCAGGACATGAACTTCTGTCTTTCATGGATGGGTTTTCAGGGTACAACCAGATATTAATGGCATCAGAGGATAGAGAGAAAACAACTTTTATCACACCTTGGGGGACTTACTGTTATAGAGTTATGCCGTTTGGGCTTAAGAATGCAGGTGCAACTTACCAAAGAGCTGCCACCACATTACTGCACGACATGATTCATAAAGAAGTGGAAGTATATGTGGATGACATGATAGTAAAATCCAAAGAAAGGGGAGGGCATCTGGAGGCATTAAGAAAGTTTTTTGGAAGGCTGAGGAAGTTCGGGATGAGGCTAAATCCGCAAAAATGCACCTTTGGGGTCACCACTGGAAAACTACTAGGATTTCTGATTACCCAGAGAGGAATTGAGGTAGATCCCACCAAAATCCAAGCTATAGCCGAAATGCTGCCACCAAAGAATGAGAAGGAATTGAGAGGATTCTTAGGAAGAATACAGTTCATTAGTCGCTTCATATCCAAACTCACCATGACCTGTGACCCATTGTTCAAATTGTTGAGAAAAGGGGAAAAGTTCGAATGGGATAACCAGTGCCAAAAAGCCTTTGAAAAGATCAAAACCTACCTTCAAAACCCGCCTGTCCTATCACCTCCTAAACCCGGAAAACCTCTATTGCTATACCTATCCGTAACCGAGAACTCAATGGGGTGTATGCTGGCCCAAGAAGAAGAAGGGGGGCGTGTGGAAAAAGCCATATACTACCTAAGTAAGAGGATGACTGGGTATGAGTTGAACTATTCACCGTTGGAGAAAGCTTGTTGGGCCTTAGTTTGGTGTACCCGTCGCCTTAGACATTACATGCTAGCCTTTCCTATCACCCTGATATCCCGAATGGACCCACTCAAATACCTTTTTGAAAAACCCGCCCTGACCAGTAGGATATCCCGTTGGACCATGATGCTGGCTGAATTCGATATCAGATATGTCACTTCCAAATCTGTCAAGGGGAGAGCTGTTGCCGAATATTTAGCTGACCTCACCATAGAATCCGAAGAGAAGGGGGAATTTAAGTTTCCGGATGAAGAAGTAATGGAAGTAAAAGAGGACCTTTGGAAAATGTACTTTGATGGAGCAGCTAATCAAATAGGATACGGGGTAGGGATTATCCTCATATCACCTAGCGGGGCCCCCACTCCATTGGCCATTAAGCTCAAGTATAATTCGACTAATAACACGGCAGAGTATGAAGCTTGTATAATTGGGATGGAAGCAGCCTTGACTTTGGGGGTAGAGAAGATCGATGTTTTCGGAGACTCTAATCTAATAATATCATAAGTAAGGGGTGACTGGAGAATAAAGCATGAGAAGTTGAGACCTTACCATGAATACCTAGAGAGCCTGAAGGTACAATTCAAAAGAATTTCGTTCTATTATCTTCCCCGTGAGGAGAACCAACTGGCAGATTCCCTAGCAACCTTAGCCTCAATGATCCAAATTCCTGTAGGAGTCTCCATGATTCCGTTGTCTATAGAAGAGAGAACCCGACCTTCGTATGAAATAATCGCCGCCATTGGAGAAGAGGAAGAAGTTGAGATACCATGGTATATAGATGTTTAGAACTTTGTTGAGAAAGGAGAGTACCCCGAAGGAGCTTCAGAGAAGGATAAGAGAGCGATTCGTAGATTGTCAGCTCAATTTGTAACCTATGCGGGAAAGTTGTGGAAGAAGTCCTACACCGGTCATAATTTAGAATGTCTATATGGAAGGGAAGCAAGGAAAATGATGGAAGAAATACATGAAGGAGTCTGTGGGCCCCACATGAGTGGACATATGTTGGCCAAAAAGATAATTCGGCAAGGATACTATTGGACGACTTTAGATAAAGATTGCTGTGAGTATGTTAAGAGATGCCATAAATGTCAGGTTCATGCAAATTTAATGCATACCCCACCTTCCCAGCTCTATAGCATGACCACCCCTTGGCCCTTTTCTGTATGGGGTATTGATATCATTGGAGAAGTAATTCCGAAAGCTTCAAACGGGCACCGGTACATAATTGTGGCAATAGACTATTTTACCAAATGGGTGGAAGCGGCATCATACGCAACTTTGAAGGCAAAGGATGTGGTGAATTTTATCCAGAAGAATGTAATCTGCAGATATGGGGTGCCGAATGAGCTTATTTCTGACCACGGGAGTCATTTTCAGGGAGAGGTTATCCCATTCCTAGAGAAGTATAGGATCACCCACCACCAATCCTCACCATACAGACCGCAAACAAATGGAGCAGTAGAGGCCGCAAACAAAAATGTGAAAGCCATCCTGGGGAAAATGACGGATACGTATAGAGATTGGCATGAAAAATTACCTTTCGCTTTGTGGGGATATCGAACTTCTGTGAGAACCTCAACTGGGGCTACACCGTACTCATTAGTCTACGGGATGGAGGCTGTTTTACCAGTGGAAGTTGAAATACCATCTCTAAGAGTTTTGGCAGAATGTGAGGTAACTGAACTGGATTGGTTGCGAGGGAGATATGAGGAATTGATGTTATTCGATGAAAGGAGGTTGGCTGCTGTGAACCATACTCGGGGATATCAGAAAAGGATAGCTCGTGCTTTCAACAAAAAGGTTCGCCCAAGGAAGCTTGCTGAGGGCGACCTGGTCCTCAAAGAACTTAAAGCGCCCGTTTATGACCCACGAGGAAAACTCAAACCCAACTGGGTCGGACCATATATCATCAAGACACTCCTCTCCGGGGGAGCTGCCTATCTCATGGACCTGGACGGGGTTGAGTTTAAACAACCGATCAACCTCGATCGCCTCAAAAAGTACTTTGCTTGAAACCTTGTCTTTCGAAACCTCCAGAATTGATGAACTACGCTTGACCTGATTCCCGGTAGGGGATACGTAGGCAACCTGCTCGGTTCGGTCACAAAAAAATAAAAGATGTATGTGTGTTCTTTCTAGCCTTGGCTGAACTACTGCAGACCTGATACCCGTTCGGGGATAAGTAGGCGGGCTCACAAGGCCTTCGATCCAAAACCCAAACCAATTTATGAGCCTCAAGTTTTCACCGTGTCAAACTAGGGGCAAACTTGCGTTTGCCCTAGAACCGCATCTATATCCCGAAACCAGGGGCAAACTTCGTTTGCTAAAACCGATGAACCCAGACAAAATTCAAACCCATTTCTGGATATACTGGCTATCAAAATGTGCATCATGTGAAAACAAACAAGAATTCATTACATAGAGAGATTAAAACTAAGCAAGACTCATGAAGGAGTAATAAAAGCCGAAGGAGGCATTGAGGGGAAAACTGTTCATAACCCAGAGAAATTAAAGAAGTGCTAACTTTGATTCTTCATGATCAGAGCATTTTCGAAAAAAAAAAAAAAAATGCATCACAGAAAATAAACCTAGCCAAAGTCAAGCAGAATTTGTCAAAACTTTTAAAATCTTGCTTCTTTCTTTTCTTTTTACTTTGTCTATCTGGAAGCTACCCCCTGACCAGTAACTGAATCGCAAGCAAATACTCTGCGGTCGGGACGATTGGAGCTGGAATCCTCCTAAAGGGAGCTGATACCCTATCATGCCAAGCCTCTGCGAACATCCTTACGGTCAAAGGACGTAGAACAGAGCTCCTCAAGAAATCAGCAGTAATAACATCGGGGACATCCTGGAGCAAGCCGAACTGACGGGCTACCCGGCTGGGAATGTAAAAGGTGGTAACTCGCAGACCAGTCAACCAGATCCCGGGGCGCCCAGGAAGACGTACTGCGACAGAGCAATAGGACCAGCGAGGGCATATCCAATAGATGTCCTCATAACTCAAGCCTCGAAACCAAGTAAGCCAGCTGGTAACTGTGCGGGAAGGGTAATAGACGTCCATACGATCATAAGGAAGCTGTATCCCGGGGGGGAGGTGAGCAAAGAAGCCCAAGCGCTCGAAGAGCCAAATCTGTAAAACGTGGGGTGACCCCGAAAGCAGCATCGATCCCGCGGTATGTGCATAATCCAGACCTAGAAAAGTCTCCCCCAGAACGAGCATAACAGCACTCCGCATCTCTCGGAGGCCACATACAATCGGAATCAGGATATCAGTGGAAGACTGAAATAAAAAGTGTGAAAGCATCGCCAGAGAAAGGGCATTCCGCCTGATGACCTGATATCTCCTATCATCAGGATCGCAAATGGGTGCGTAAGTGGAGGAGAGACGGTCAAAATCAATATGATGGTCATGAACAAGGGAGCCGGCAGCACCCCGAGAAATGCCAAGAAGGGCCGATATATCCTGAATATATCCTGCCTGGATCTGCGGAACAATCAAATCGGCATACGGATCAGTGTGGAGGATGGCACTAAACTCCTCAAAGAGGGGACAGACCTCCTCGTGACCAAACCGAAAAACGTGAAGAGAAGGGTCCCAGCACATAATAGCTGCTCGAAGCAAGTCCTCATCCAGAGCTGTATGGCGAAAAGCGAAGAGGTCAGTCAGTCTGTGGGATTCAAGATTGAGTCGATCTATGCCAGAAAGGGAATCCATCCATGGGTACAAGATGTTGGAACTGATAGGGGCCATGAAGATAGGAGGGAGATATAAAAAGGAAAAAGTTTGAATGCAAAGAAGGCAAAATGGCTCTAGAAATCATGAATGAACCTAGGAATGGGTAAATGGCAGCTTATATAGAAAAAAGGGCCGGACCGGCACTCGGTGTAAAGTAGCGGCACTCGCTGAGTGCCGGCCGGCAGTCACTGAATGCCGCACGGCATTCACCGAGTGCCGCCCAGACTCACCGAGTGCCGGCCCAGGTTTAAAAGGCACATGGGTCATCTTATAATTTCAATCAGCCCAAACCTGCACAGAATTTGAATAAAAAATGCTGCCAATCATCATTTTAAGCACCATTGCTTGCACCACTCATTAAAATAAAGCCAAGAGGGGGTATTCATGATCTAAATAAGCAAAGGGATAAGATTTAAGAGCTAATACGGGGAAGCAATCAAGCATGAATATAAACAAATTCAAAATGGGCACGCAGGCCACCATGCATAAGTATTGCTAATTTCACCTAAATAAGAGAGTTCGATATTCTTTGTCCTCGCAGGGACATAACATAGCATAAAGGAGATAAGCTATCCTCGTCTACGACGAGGATTCCTTCTGGGCGTTTGCTGAGCTGCCTGACTTCTCCCAACTCCGCCATCGCCTCCATCTCCGCCATCACCTCCATCTCCTCCATCTCCCCCATCTCCATCGCCTCCTTGGTAGCCGCCGCCTTGGCCACTACCGCCAGCACCTCCCTGATAACCGCCGCCCTGGCTCAGTTGAAACTCCTGGAGTTGTCTCCTCAGAGCCGCCATCTCAGCTTCCTGTAAGAAAGAACAGGCGAAATAAGTAATGCAATTATGAAAAGAGAGAGGAGAAAGGAAAAGAAGAAAGGGAATGTAATACCATAGCTCTAGCCTGAAGATCGGCAGTGGACCTTGCTCCATCAGCCTGAGAAAAGAAAAAAAAAAGAAGAAAGAAAAAAAGAGAGAGAAAAAAAAAAGGAATTAGAATACAGTTATTAGAATAGAGGTGATCATTTGGATTCTTTTTGAAGATAAATAAGAAAATCTTTTGGAGTTTTGTGTATGTTTTTGCAAAAAAAAAAAAAAAACAAAAGAAGAGAATTTTTTGTTCCAAACAAAAAGGGATTTACCCTCCATTCACGTCCATGAATCCAGTGCTGGACGGTGTGCGCATATGACAGACCCTCTTCAGCATAATCCCGGGGGACTGTATCATATTGTAGAGGGATAGTTGGGACGTTCTGAGTGTAAGGGGTCAGCTGATACATGGTCTCTTGACCCATGTCGACCGTGGGAACGCTCCAATTCCACTGCGGAAGGGCCGGGGGTTCAGCGACCCCAGGAACAGGCTGCAAATAAGAGTTTCTAGCATGAGAAATGGAAAAAGGAATGGAAAACAGAAATGAAAGAAATATACATATGTGAATGTGAATAATAGCTGTTACCCGGACGACATCCATGAGGGGAAAATTATGCATAAGAGAGTTCAATCTAAAGGCTGCATAACCATCAGGGCCATCTAGAAGATTTGCAATGTTCTCCCCATCCAGAGCAGCTACCAGGTCCTCGTGATCCAGGGTTTCTGTACTTCTCATAGTAGCTGGAGGGACCCACGGCACATAAAAGTTTGGGGCAGCAAGAGATTGCCTAGTCACCCTCTCACCAAGGTACCATTCCCGGCATGCCTCACCCACCATCAGAACCCTCAATCTAGAATAGGCCACCGCCGCCTGAATTGCTTCACCTGCCTCTGGGAGGGCCGCTGCCCACGGGTTCCATATCACATGAATCTCACGCAAATTAATGAGAAGGTTTCGGTAGCCAACAAAATCATGAGCCCCGACTTTTCGGCCCGTTGCCTCTTTCCTCCACTTCAAGCCCTGAGGCATGATAGCCGCCTCGTTGCCCCGAGTACTGGGAGCTCTCATCCGGAGGTATTCATGCGACCATATCTGCAAGGCAAAATAAATAGGCAAATTCAGTTTTCAAAATGGGAAGAAAGGAGTGCAATAAAAATAAAAGGAATAAAGATGAAATGAATGAATAAATGAATAATACAGTCGAAGCTTTACCTCCCAAGCTCTCCAGTACCCGCCCGTGGAGGGGGAATTTCCCCTAGAAACCTCACTCATGTGGTTGTAGAGAGTGGCCAAACCTGCCCCTCCCCAGTTGTATTGAGAGATGCGGTCGACGTCTGTGAGAGAAGCCAGATACCCCAGACTGATTGTGTCACCCTTTGTACTCATCAGCGAACAACCCAGCACATACATGATGAAGGCCCTGGCCATTTGATCGTCAGTGAAGGCCTGATCCTTGAAGGTATCCAGAAACCATTTTGCGGGAACTATGAAATCCCCTGGGTGAGCCCCAAGCAAGTCAATAATTTCTTCATGACGGTTCTGAAGATCGTCATAGCGGGCAATAGGGAGGCCACCAAACGGGACGCCAGTGATCATGGCGAAGTCTAAGGGAGTCATCGTCATCTCCCCGAAAGGCATATGGAATGTGTTCGTTGTGTCCCACCATATTTCCGCCAAGGCTTGAATGTGGGTCCGGTCATTTGTACTCTTCTCCAGGAGCAAAGCGAATAGCCCAAATCCAGCATTATTGACTAAGGTTCTCACATCGTCAGAGAGCTCCATATACCACCTTCGGCCATGGGCCATGCTCCCATGACCTTTGAGGACAAATTCTGGAGACTGCAAAAAAAAAGAGAGAGAGAAAAGAAAATAAGAAAATGAAGGAATAATAATTACTTTCTTTCGGGATCCAAGCAATGCAATTGAGTGAGTAAAAGAAATTCTTTGGAGTCTAGACGACTCGTTGATTTGAAAAATAAGAAATCCTTTGGAGTCTAAGCGACTCGTTGATTTGAAAAAAAGAAATTCTTTGGAGTCTAGACGACTCGTTGATTTGAAAAATAAGAAATCCTTTGGAGTCTAGGCGACTCGTTGATTTGGAAAATAATGAAATTCTTTGGAGTCTAGGAGACTCGTTGATTTGAAAAAAATAATAAGGGATCTCTTGTGAGGTCTAAGCACAAAAAAAAATGTTTGTGGGTTGTAAGCAATGATTGGATTTTAGGTTCATTCAAAATATTAAGCATATGCAAAATTCATCCAGATTAGCACAACCGCCCATTGGCAATGAATAAATGGAATAATGAAATCATTGTGTCCAACAAAGGGCAATAATAAAAAGAGGGGGGGGGGAACACAATACCAAGCATCAAATCCTAATCATGAAAGAAGGGATTGGCAAATATGTTGAATTTTCAAATATGGATTCATGCAAGCATTGATTGTCATATACTACATTAGCACAGAAAGGGAGAAAGGGCATTCATGCATGCATTCATTGATCATCATTCATAGCACTACATTTGCATTATCTCATCATAAGCATAAAAAGGAAAGTTTGGGGGTGTACCATTCGATTGAAAGCCCGTGCCGAGAGATGTGCCCGGGGATCGGCAAGTAGAACTGATGAACTGTGGACTGGATTGGGTTTGTACTTCTTCTTGGGGGGACCATAAGACCCTGAACCACTAGCCATTGGGGAATCTACAAACATGAAAAAGAGGGAAGTCAATGTTCATATCAAAACTTTGAAAGAGAAAGATCAAATAACATGAGAAACATGATTGCAAGCACAATGATTGAAACAAAGATGTAATCTTTATGAAACATACCTTGATTGTGAGTGGTTCTTGAAGAAAGAATCAAGAGAAGGTGAGATTTTGGAGAAGAAATCCGAGAGAGGAAGAAGGAGAGAATGGTGGAGAGAGAAAAAGAAACCAAGTTTTAAACAAACTGCTGCTCAAACCGGCACTCGGCAAAAAGGCGCCGGCACTCACTGAATGCCGCCCGGCATTTGGTAGAGTGCCGGCCGGCCCTCAGTGAGTGCCGGTTTCTCTCACCGAGTGCCGCCGCGTGTGACAGGTGGCCTTTTCACCCCTGATTTTCACTATTTACAAAAGAACCCCCGAATTTTGCTCCTATATCCTTGTAAATTTTCCCTCGTTTCAAAAGAACCCCCGAGGTTTGAAAAATGAGTTTTAAAGCCCTTTTGTGAATAAAAATTGGCCCCTGCTTGTTGAAAATTTTGTCAAGGGACACCCGTTTGCAATAAATGAGTTAATAAAGTCTAATCAACTCCGGTTTTTTTTAAAGATTGAACTTGATTGGAGTCTAATTGACTCCAGATTTTGGAAAAAGAATAATTCGGAGTCTAATTGACCCCCAGAATTTTGAAAATTGATTCGATTTGAGCCCGATTGGCTCCAATTCTTTGAAAATTGATTCGATTTGAGCCCGATTGGCTCCAATTCTTTGAAAATTGATTCGATTTGAGCCCGATTGGCTCCAATTCTTTGAAAATTGATTTGGTTTGAGCCCGATTGGCTCCAATTCTTTGAAAATTGTTCGGTTTGAGCCTGATTGGCTCTGATTCTTTACCTGATTCGGCTTAGCCGATCAGATGATTTTGGGGATTTTAAGCATAGAGCTGCTCAATCTCTCTGCGTGTTACCTGATTCGGCTTAGCCGATCAGATGATTTTGGGGATTTTGAGCATAGAGCTGCTCAATCTCTCTGCGTGCTACCTGATTCGGCTTAGCCGATCAGATGATTTTGGGCATAGAGCTGCTCAATATCTCTGCGTGCTACCTGATTCGGCTTAGCCGATCAGATGATTTTGGGGATTTTGAGCATAGAGCTGCTCAATCTCTCTGCGTGCTACCTGATTCGGCTTAGCCGATCAGATGATTTTGGGGATTTTGAGCATAGAGCTGCTCAATCTCTCTGCGTGCTACCTGATTCGGCTTAGCCGATCAGATGATTTTGGGGATTTTGAGCATAGAGCTGCTCAATCTCTCTGCGTGCTACCTGATTCGGCTTAGCCGATCAGATGATTTTGGGGATTTTGAGCATAGAGCTGCTCAATCTCTCTGCGTGCTACCTGATTCGGCTTAGCCGATCAGATGATTTTGGGGATTTTGAGCATAGAGCTGCTCAATCTCTCTGCGTGCTACCTGATTCGGCTCAGTCGATCAGATGATTTTGGGGATTTTGAGCATAGAGCTGCTCAATCTCTCTACGTGCTACCTGATTCGGCTCAGCCGATCAGATGATTTTGGGGATTTTGAGCATAGAGCTGCTCAATCTCTCTGCGTGCTACCTGATTCGGCTCAGCCGATCAGATGATTTTGGGGATTTTGAGCATAGAGCTGCTCAATCTCTCTGCGTGCTACCTGATTCGGCTCAGCCGATCAGATGATTTTGGGGATTTTGAGCATAGAGCTGCTCAATCTCTCTGCGTGCTACCTGATTCGGCTCAGCCGATCAGATGATTTTGGGGATTTTGAGCATAGAGCTGCTCAATCTCTCTGCGTGCTACCTGATTCGGCTCAGCCGATCAGATGATTTTGGGGATTTTGAGCATAGAGCTGCTCAATCTCTGTGCGTGCTACCTGATTCGGCTTAGCCGATCAGATGATTTTGGGGATTTTGAGCATAGAGCTGCTCAATCTCTCTGCGTGCTACCTGATTCGGCTCAGCCGATCAGATGATTTTGGGGATTTTGAGCATAGAGCTGCTCAATCTCTCTGCGTGCTACCTGATTTGGCTATGGGGTATAAGGCGCAGAGCGCATCTCAGTCAATCAGACGATTCTCATATGCATATGAAATGTACAATGGTCATAATGTTCCTAGAGTAAGACGGTGTCATAAAAGGATAATTCAATGTATAGAGTGCATTTCTGATAATAGGAAGAGTAACGTGACTCAGGAACATCACGTTTGGAAGCATAAGATATAAGATTGCATGAGCATATGCATCACGATAAGATAGGTGCATTCATCTGTGTGACATGGTTGATACCATGCACATGGGGGATCTTAATACAAATATATATATATATAGAATAAAAAAAATTTGTGTTTACACCAACATATTTTTGAAAAATCAAAAAGAGGGACAAAATTCAGTTAGCCCCGGCACGCGGAAAACGCGGCGGCACTCACTGAGTGCCGCGCCGGCACTCAGTGTTTGCCGCCCGGCATTCAGGGAGTGCCGCCCGGCATTCAGTGAGTGCCGCCGGCACCCGTCGAGTGCCGCTGGCTGTAACAGACTGCTTTTCTCACATGTTCTAGAAGAAATCTTTGCACATGGGTTTCCACCCCGAATTTACCCATTTATCCCTGGATTAATGGTCTATATAAACAAACTTTCACCTTCATTGTTGAGAGACTTGAAAAAATATACTTGAACTTGAGAATTAAGAGAGAGAGATATACAAGAGTCATATATATTGAGAGAGAGAGAAGAAGAAATTCTTGAAGAACTTGAAGAATTTGAAGAATTTTGGGGAAATCTTGGAAGGTTTTCACAAGAAGTTGAAGAAATACTTGAGGTCTTAGAGGTAACCTCTTAATCCTTGATAGAATTAGGATTATTCAATCACAAGTTCATAGTTCTAGGAACTTTACACATTTTCAAAACCTCTCTTCTTACCTCATTTCATCACACACCACTTAGAACTTGTGATTGAATCTCATAATGTTTCATTGATTTGGATCTAATTGATGCCTTGGGTTTAAAATAAATTCAACTTTGAAGAGCTTGTGTTCTTAGTTTCTCTAGACAAACTTTGATTTCTTATTTCTACCATCTCTTGTGAGGCTCATGAGATCTTCCATATCTCATTGAACCTCTTTGAGTTTGATTATTTAATTTCCTATGATCTTATGATCTATATGGAGATTAGAATGAATCATAGTCCTAATCTACATATAATTAGTGAGATTCAAGTCTTAATCCATGACTTGAACCTCTTCACTAAGAAATCTTATGGAATCCTATTATATTCCAATGAGGTTTGAGTAGATTTTAACTTCATCTCTAACTCCAATGACCATCAAAGGGTAGGAGTGATAAGTTGAATTCAAACTTGGGTCCATAGGTTTGAGTTCTTTATTTGAGGATTTTGTGAAGTTCATCTCAATACTTCATCAAGATCCACTAGTGTAGTATGCCTTATAGTCTCCAATGACCATCAAGTGGTAGGAGAAGAAAGTGTTAATTCAAGTTTATTCCCATGGCTTGAACTAATCCTTCTCTTAGGTTTTAAGAAGTCTTTCATACTTCATCTAGAACCTATGAGTATGTATGTCTCTAACTCCAATGACCATCAAATGGTAGGAGTGATAAGTTGAATTCAAACTTGGATCCATAGGTTTGAATTCTTTATTTGAAGATTTTGTGAAGTTCATTTCAATACTTCATCAAGATCCATAAGTGTGGTGTGCCTCATAGTCTTCAATGACCATCAAATGGTAGAAGAAGTAGTTTGGTTTGAGCCCCAACTTCATGTTCTAATAGTTGAGGCCAATCAACAAATTTGAGCTAGCAAAATAAAACAGTGGGTTCATAAACTGTTTTTTGATCAAGGATTTTTAGTTTGAAATCCGACCGTTGGAATCGAATGAAACCAACGGGAAAATGTTCATAACACATTGTTTTACCACTGTGATTTTTGTTTTAGCAAGATCTTGTGATTAGAAGGGTTTGATCATGGTTTTTGTGAGCTAATCATAATCTGTCCAGAGTTCTAGAATACTTTCAGAATAATAAATCAATAAATCAGAACTTTAATTAAGTTTTTGGGGTCTCAAATAATTTTTTATAAGTACTTTAATGTGTTAGGAAGGTACCCTAAAAAGATCTAAGTGTTTCTCATTTTTTTACTATTTGTAGAAAATCATACAAGATCTCTGGACAGAGAGTTGCAGAATCCTGAGTGAGGTCTAGTATTTTCCATATTCCCGGAGATCTAACCGTTGAAATCTTGATTTTCAAGTTGGGTTAGAAACTAGACTCACAGAGGCATGACATATCCAAAAATCAATAAGATCCAACCATCAAAAGTATTTTATTTTCATTTTTGAACGTCTGGTCTGCTCTCTGTAAATCACAAAAAACTGCTACTGTTTTCATCTAATCTTATTTATTTTAACTCAAATGGTCTCCTAATGTCTTGGGACCCAAACCATGTTTTGAATAATGATAATTTAGATTAAATCCAGAGGCTTAGTGATCCAAATTAGTGAATAAATTCATGTCCCATATTTGTTCATATTCATGCATTCATTCATACATGTTAATATCCATAAGTAGGACTTATCTCTTGCCTAAGATGTATCTAATTGAACATGACTTAGGATTTACCTTTTGATATTATATCTTGTCTAAGGCATGTGTACTAACCTTTGTTTTGTAGCGCTTTGAGGTACAATTTCTCAACCCTTCTCTAGTTTAATCTATTTTATTGGTTTTAATTGATTTTTCGACCCCATGTGCGACACCTTAGCTTAGGTTTTGCCTTATGTGTATATATGTGTTAGAGACCTTTCTTAGGTTTATTTTTGCATGCATTGCACGTTTGATATTCGCGGCCGGATCCCGGGTATGTTTTCTAGTTCTCTATTGCATATCATGATGTTTGCTAGTTGAATTATGTGACTTATGAATGATATTTTACCGTTAGCAATTTTGCACCCTTTCAACATGCTTGTGTTATGTATACCTACATATATGTATTAATTGAGGGCATGCTTAGATTATTAATTTGATTAAAAAGGATGTTGAGTAGAGGCCTATCGTGAGATAGGATGAAAGGGGGTGTTTTAGTCCGCCGGGCTCCTTCCCCTTTCATTCCATAATCCCCGGACCCAGTTTATCTTTGGTTTCGCAAAAGATCAGTTTGCTTTTAAAATGGTTTCTTAATTTTTTCCTTTTAAAAATTAAGTGGCGACTCTTTGAATTTGAAAATATTTGTTTTAAAAGTGGGTAAAATTTAAAAAAACCTGCGATATCCACATACGTGGAGATAGATTTTGGTCACCGTAACTTATGATTACAATCTTATCATTCTCAATGCATAAACACTATGCATGTATGACAATGAGTAGAAACATCTATGTATAACAACATACATATTCGTCAAACATCTCTACCATGTATGGATGTATTCTAGAATATGTGTCACAATCACTCAACAGTCCACTTGTCGTCGAACGTTCCCAAAGTTTTGTTACCTATAGCTCTGATACCAATAAATGTCACGAACCATCCCGCTACGGGCGAAAATAGGACACATGGCATGCTACCAAGGGTTATCCAGTTCCATTAAAGTAAATAGTAGCGAAAAACATAAGTAAAATCCATTGAAATCAGAGTATATCGGCAAATCTTAAATCTTAAATTGTGATGCCAATGGCTAGTCAAAATCACTTAACCATTGCATCCAACTGCTCTGGCCGGGTCGGTTCCTAAACTAAGCAAGCAGCCGTCACTACTATAACTCTCAAACATCGAGAGGCATGCCCTGGCATGAAATTATACCAAACTCCCCTTTAACCCACATGATCATTTAGCATGCTCATTTTAGAACATCCATGATTTTTGGCTTAGCTTGAAAACACTTGGAAGGGTTCCATTTTGACCCAAACATTCTCTCCAGATATTCTGCCATTACTATCACAGTTGCTTGGTTGACTTTCAACTTGTTTTCCAGAAAACGTTTCCAAAGAGAGTGGTCCCAACTCATTTTTCCCTTGAACTTCGGTGTCATAGGGAACTTTTTGCATAATATGGGCCTCTATATCTTTTGTCCCAACTTTTTGCATAATAAAAGCTAAATTTTTATTAAATATCATTAAAAGT
Source organism: Hydrangea macrophylla (assembly GCA_033977485.1). Classification (NCBI taxonomy): domain Eukaryota; kingdom Viridiplantae; phylum Streptophyta; class Magnoliopsida; order Cornales; family Hydrangeaceae; genus Hydrangea; species Hydrangea macrophylla. The sequence continues at coordinate 74,468,287 of CM066984.1, read as the reverse complement.
CGAGGAAAATGAGGAAAGTGACTCCCAAACTTCAATTTATTTCATTCATGTCTTATTAGATTTTCTTTTCATTTCGATTTTGTTCCCTATTTTCCTTGGTAACCAAACCAAAAAATTATCTTCCTTAGTGTTTTATTTTCTTTTTTTTTTTTCTCCTTAATTCCCTTTTTTATGAACAACCTCCCTAAATCCATAAACCAAACAGAGCCTAAGAAATAAATTTTTTCTTGGTTTCACATTACATATTTTGTTCTTGGTTGGCCCCCTCAACTTTTCAAAATTAGTATTTTTACTCTATTAATTTCACCCATTATTCATTTTTGCCCCTTATACAATTAAATCCATACTGTTGCATTTGATTATTTTCTATATATGGCCTAGAATGGGTGAAACAACAGCTGCTTGGAGCAGTGTTAAGAGGAAAAAGTTTAACAGTCACTCAATTTAAGAAAATGCCCTTTAATAGTAAGTCTCCAAAGCAAGGTCTAGAAAATGCCCTTTTCTTGTTGACCAAAACTCCTGAACTTATAGGAAGGGAATACCAAGGCATCTTAATAAAGCAAGCAGAGATAAAATGCAAAGGCACTATTCACATAGGGATTGTATATCTAACAACGTAAAAGGACTGAGAAATAGGAAAGCTGATGTGACATCACTATGCAAGCTAGCATCATGTCAAAAGTGATAGGACATTCATATGGCTTTCTAGAAAAGTAACTTTGAATCCCTGTCATACACGGGCTATAGCAGGGACTCAAAGGTAGGGAGAGGACAAAGTCATGGTTAAATGTGCCAGTAATGTACTCTACAAAGATTGAATCTGATGAAATATGAAGCAGAATTTATCAAAGGATTAAAGGTTACATAAAATATGAAACAGAGCTAATCAATGGATTAAATGATACGAAAGTTGTCAAAAGAGGATTCTTCCCATTAATATATATATATATATATATATTACAAAGATTGGTAAATTTAAGGATAAAATATACAATCTTTAAGGGTTCTGGCCTTCCGTACGGAGCTCAAATTCTTCAATAGTCCTCTCCCCATCCTCGGGATTATTTTCCTCCTCCAGGTTAGACTCTTGAGAGGGATTGATTAGCTTGATATCCAACTCGGGTATCGTAGAAACCGCATTTTGTCGGCTATCAAATTTAGGAGACCCATAGCTTGGTGGTTCACAATGATCGAAAAAGACTCAAAAAGGACTCCTGGAAGTTAGTTCTATCTCTCAAAATGCTCAGAATGACCAAAAAGCCCCTAAAAGCCCAAACACTCCCAGATTTGGACCGAAAGTTTTGGAAACATGCTACGTCATAAAAAAATAATAAAAATGAGTTTTGAAGTAAAATCAGATGAAATTGTCAGCTCCCAGAGACCCCCGGAAGTCTCGGAAGTTCTCAGAAAGTCCCCGTTGACCGGTTTGACCAAGGATTGACCAGGTTTGACCAAGGTTTGACCGAAATCGTCCAAATTCGCTTAAAAGCTCTGAAATCATTCTAGATCATGGGAAAAGTACTCAAACAACTTTTAAAAGAAAATTGAACAAAAACGTCAGCTCCCGAGAGCTCCCAGCGGTTCCCAGAACTTCCTGGAGGTCCCTAATTTGACTAGTTTGACCAAAAGTTGACTTAAAAACCGGAGCACTGTATCATTTTTCAAACATTTTTCATGAATACTAGAGCTCAATATCTTTCCAATGGTATATCGCACATAATTCCTAAATTTAAAAGGAATTTATTATGAATTTTTGAATGTAAAAAAGGCGATCAAATCAGCTTTTATCGCGAATACCGCAAAACATTTCAAAGTGACCTATCTCCGAACTATTTTTTTATGTAAAGTAAACTCCATTACCTTTCCAATAGTATATCAAAATCTCAGTTCGGAGTTCATACGCATTTTCTATGAATTTCGGACGAAATAGAACTTTTTCGCTAATACCGGAACCTCTGGGGGCCTAAATACAAATTCCTAGGCGTCAGAGAAGCAGAGTCGCGGCGGCACTGGGCCACTTCTGCAGCGGCACATGGCCAGTGCAGCGGAAAAACTCAACCCCCGCAAAGTCCATTTTTGCAATTTCTTTTGGGGGTCCAAATTGAATAATTAAAGACCAAAATGATGCAGTTTTATGTTCACAGATGTTTGGGACCAATGGGAGCACTTTCTAAATCCCAAAATCACCCCAAATTGGCCTATATAAACCCCTCTTTGCTCTTCATTTTGGGAGAGCCAAGTGCAAAGTTCATAGAAGTTGTATAGAGAAAGAGAGATAGAGATAGGTTAAGAAGAAGGAAATGGAGCTTCTCCCACTGATTTTCTATAAGAAAGTGAGTTTCAATATTGTTTTCTTCCATTATCCCTCTTATATTTCACATTCAAGTCTTTCCCAACCACCATTTTTGAGCAATCTTGAGTTAGGAAGCTACTTCCATGTCCAAATGTCAATATCTATGAGTGAAACACCAAGCTATAAGTCCAAAATCACATTGATTATCATCTATTGATTGCTATTACTTGCTTGTTTACATTAATGTTCATCTCTTCTTACCTCATTTCTTTTTTATTTTTCTTTGATTACTTACATGCTTATCATCATCTAGATGACATTTTGTTTGAGGAAAGTGAATCCTTATGGATAGTAGCTCTTGACCTCAAAGACATGTTTAATGGATGATGATTCTAACTTCAATACATTCATATGTATTCTTGAAGTCATATTCTCAAACAAAACTATGTTTGTGCAAGTAATATTGGGAGTTCTTGATATGAGTTTGATGATGATGTTCCAAGTGGTCTTAATCCCCTTTTTGTGCTGGAAATGTGCTTTCAAAACCTTATTTCAAAACCCTTTAAAACCCCCAACATTTGGATTCCAAGAAATAAGCTTTGTTTTTTCAAAAATCTTCAAAACAGTGAATGATCTGAGTTCAAAGATTTCTCTAGAACTCCATTATCAACGTATGATCATGAGACCACTTGGAAAGTCTTCTTAACTCATTTTAGAACATCCATGATTTTTGGCTTAGCTTGAAAACACTTGGAAGGGTTCCATTTTGACCCAAACATTCTCTCCAGATATTCTGCCATTACTATCACAGTTGCTTGGTTGACTTTCAACTTGTTTTCCAGAAAACGTTTCCAAAGAGAGTGGTCCCAACTCATTTTTCCCTTGAACTTCGGTGTCATAGGGAACTTTTTGCATAATATGGGCCTCTATATCTTTTGTCCCAACTTTTTGCATAATAAAAGCTAAATTTTTATTAAATATCATTAAAAGTCGAGGAAAATGAGGAAAGTGACTCCCAAACTTCAATTTATTTCATTCATGTCTTATTAGATTTTCTTTTCATTTCGATTTTGTTCCCTATTTTCCTTGGTAACCAAACCAAAAAATTATCTTCCTTAGTGTTTTATTTTCTTTTTTTTTTTTCTCCTTAATTCCCTTTTTTATGAACAACCTCCCTAAATCCATAAACCAAACAGAGCCTAAGAAATAAATTTTTTCTTGGTTTCACATTACATATTTTGTTCTTGGTTGGCCCCCTCAACTTTTCAAAATTAGTATTTTTACTCTATTAATTTCACCCATTATTCATTTTTGCCCCTTATACAATTAAATCCATACTGTTGCATTTGATTATTTTCTATATATGGCCTAGAATGGGTGAAACAACAGCTGCTTGGAGCAGTGTTAAGAGGAAAAAGTTTAACAGTCACTCAATTTAAGAAAATGCCCTTTAATAGTAAGTCTCCAAAGCAAGGTCTAGAAAATGCCCTTTTCTTGTTGACCAAAACTCCTGAACTTATAGGAAGGGAATACCAAGGCATCTTAATAAAGCAAGCAGAGATAAAATGCAAAGGCACTATTCACATAGGGATTGTATATCTAACAACGTAAAAGGACTGAGAAATAGGAAAGCTGATGTGACATCACTATGCAAGCTAGCATCATGTCAAAAGTGATAGGACATTCATATGGCTTTCTAGAAAAGTAACTTTGAATCCCTGTCATACACGGGCTATAGCAGGGACTCAAAGGTAGGGAGAGGACAAAGTCATGGTTAAATGTGCCAGTAATGTACTCTACAAAGATTGAATCTGATGAAATATGAAGCAGAATTTATCAAAGGATTAAAGGTTACATAAAATATGAAACAGAGCTAATCAATGGATTAAATGATACGAAAGTTGTCAAAAGAGGATTCTTCCCATTAATATATATATATATATATATATTACAAAGATTGGTAAATTTAAGGATAAAATATACAATCTTTAAGGGTTCTGGCCTTCCGTACGGAGCTCAAATTCTTCAATAGTCCTCTCCCCATCCTCGGGATTATTTTCCTCCTCCAGGTTAGACTCTTGAGAGGGATTGATTAGCTTGATATCCAACTCGGGTATCGTAGAAACCGCATTTTGTCGGCTATCAAATTTAGGAGACCCATAGCTTGGTGGTTCACAATGATCGAAAAAGACTCAAAAAGGACTCCTGGAAGTTAGTTCTATCTCTCAAAATGCTCAGAATGACCAAAAAGCCCCTAAAAGCCCAAACACTCCCAGATTTGGACCGAAAGTTTTGGAAACATGCTACGTCATAAAAAAATAATAAAAATGAGTTTTGAAGTAAAATCAGATGAAATTGTCAGCTCCCAGAGACCCCCGGAAGCCTCGGAAGTTCTCAGAAAGTCCCCGTTGACCGGTTTGACCAAGGATTGACCAGGTTTGACCAAGGTTTGACCGAAATCGTCCAAATTCGCTTAAAAGCTCTGAAATCATTCTAGATCATGGGAAAAGTACTCAAACAACTTTTAAAAGAAAATTGAACAAAAACGTCAGCTCCCGAGAGCTCCCAGCGGTTCCCAGAACTTCCTGGAGGTCCCTAATTTGACTAGTTTGACCAAAAGTTGACTTAAAAACCGGAGCACTGTATCATTTTTCAAACATTTTTCATGAATACTAGAGCTCAATATCTTTCCAATGGTATATCGCACATAATTCCTAAATTTAAAAGGAATTTATTATGAATTTTTGAATGTAAAAAAGGCGATCAAATCAGCTTTTATCGCGAATACCGCAAAACATTTCAAAGTGGCCTATCTCCGAACTATTTTTTTTATGTAAAGTAAACTCCATTACCTTTCCAATAGTATATCAAAATCTCAGTTCGGAGTTCATACGCATTTTCTATGAATTTCGGACGAAATAGAACTTTTTCGCTAATACCGGAACCTCTGGGGGCCTAAATACAAATTCCTAGGCGTCAGAGAAGCAGAGTCGCGGCGGCACTGGGCCACTTCTGCAGCGGCACATGGCCAGTGCAGCGGAAAAACTCAACCCCCGCAAAGTCCATTTTTGCAATTTCTTTTGGGGGTCCAAATTGAATAATTAAAGACCAAAATGATGCAGTTTTATGTTCACAGATGTTTGGGACCAATGGGAGCACTTTCTAAATCCCAAAATCACCCCAAATTGGCCTATATAAACCCCTCTTTGCTCTTCATTTTGGGAGAGCCAAGTGCAAAGTTCATAGAAGTTGTATAGAGAAAGAGAGATAGAGATAGGTTAAGAAGAAGGAAATGGAGCTTCTCCCACTGATTTTCTATAAGAAAGTGAGTTTCAATATTGTTTTCTTCCATTATCCCTCTTATATTTCACATTCAAGTCTTTCCCAACCACCATTTTTGAGCAATCTTGAGTTAGGAAGCTACTTCCATGTCCAAATGTCAATATCTATGAGTGAAACACCAAGCTATAAGTCCAAAATCACATTGATTATCATCTATTGATTGCTATTACTTGCTTGTTTACATTAATGTTCATCTCTTCTTACCTCATTTCTTTTTTATTTTTCTTTGATTACTTACATGCTTATCATCATCTAGATGACATTTTGTTTGAGGAAAGTGAATCCTTATGGATAGTAGCTCTTGACCTCAAAGACATGTTTAATGGATGATGATTCTAACTTCAATACATTCATATGTATTCTTGAAGTCATATTCTCAAACAAAACTATGTTTGTGCAAGTAATATTGGGAGTTCTTGATATGAGTTTGATGATGATGTTCCAAGTGGTCTTAATCCCCTTTTTGTGCTGGAAATGTGCTTTCAAAACCTTATTTCAAAACCCTTTAAAACCCCCAACATTTGGATTCCAAGAAATAAGCTTTGTTTTTTCAAAAATCTTCAAAACAGTGAATGATCTGAGTTCAAAGATTTCTCTAGAACTCCATTATCAACGTATGATCATGAGACCACTTGGAAAGTCTTCTTAACTCATTTTAGAACATCCATGATTTTTGGCTTAGCTTGAAAACACTTGGAAGGGTTCCATTTTGACCCAAACATTCTCTCCAGATATTCTGCCATTACTATCACAGTTGCTTGGTTGACTTTCAACTTGTTTTCCAGAAAACGTTTCCAAAGAGAGTGGTCCCAACTCATTTTTCCCTTGAACTTCGGTGTCATAGGGAACTTTTTGCATAATATGGGCCTCTATATCTTTTGTCCCAACTTTTTGCATAATAAAAGCTAAATTTTTATTAAATATCATTAAAAGTCGAGGAAAATGAGGAAAGTGACTCCCAAACTTCAATTTATTTCATTCATGTCTTATTAGATTTTCTTTTCATTTCGATTTTGTTCCCTATTTTCCTTGGTAACCAAACCAAAAAATTATCTTCCTTAGTGTTTTATTTTCTTTTTTTTTTTTCTCCTTAATTCCCTTTTTTATGAACAACCTCCCTAAATCCATAAACCAAACAGAGCCTAAGAAATAAATTTTTTCTTGGTTTCACATTACATATTTTGTTCTTGGTTGGCCCCCTCAACTTTTCAAAATTAGTATTTTTACTCTATTAATTTCACCCATTATTCATTTTTGCCCCTTATACAATTAAATCCATACTGTTGCATTTGATTATTTTCTATATATGGCCTAGAATGGGTGAAACAACAGCTGCTTGGAGCAGTGTTAAGAGGAAAAAGTTTAACAGTCACTCAATTTAAGAAAATGCCCTTTAATAGTAAGTCTCCAAAGCAAGGTCTAGAAAATGCCCTTTTCTTGTTGACCAAAACTCCTGAACTTATAGGAAGGGAATACCAAGGCATCTTAATAAAGCAAGCAGAGATAAAATGCAAAGGCACTATTCACATAGGGATTGTATATCTAACAACGTAAAAGGACTGAGAAATAGGAAAGCTGATGTGACATCACTATGCAAGCTAGCATCATGTCAAAAGTGATAGGACATTCATATGGCTTTCTAGAAAAGTAACTTTGAATCCCTGTCATACACGGGCTATAGCAGGGACTCAAAGGTAGGGAGAGGACAAAGTCATGGTTAAATGTGCCAGTAATGTACTCTACAAAGATTGAATCTGATGAAATATGAAGCAGAATTTATCAAAGGATTAAAGGTTACATAAAATATGAAACAGAGCTAATCAATGGATTAAATGATACGAAAGTTGTCAAAAGAGGATTCTTCCCATTAATATATATATATATATATATATTACAAAGATTGGTAAATTTAAGGATAAAATATACAATCTTTAAGGGTTCTGGCCTTCCGTACGGAGCTCAAATTCTTCAATAGTCCTCTCCCCATCCTCGGGATTATTTTCCTCCTCCAGGTTAGACTCTTGAGAGGGATTGATTAGCTTGATATCCAACTCGGGTATCGTAGAAACCGCATTTTGTCGGCTATCAAATTTAGGAGACCCATAGCTTGGTGGTTCACAATGATCGAAAAAGACTCAAAAAGGACTCCTGGAAGTTAGTTCTATCTCTCAAAATGCTCAGAATGACCAAAAAGCCCCTAAAAGCCCAAACACTCCCAGATTTGGACCGAAAGTTTTGGAAACATGCTACGTCATAAAAAAATAATAAAAATGAGTTTTGAAGTAAAATCAGATGAAATTGTCAGCTCCCAGAGACCCCCGGAAGTCTCGGAAGTTCTCAGAAAGTCCCCGTTGACCGGTTTGACCAAGGATTGACCAGGTTTGACCAAGGTTTGACCGAAATCGTCCAAATTCGCTTAAAAGCTCTGAAATCATTCTAGATCATGGGAAAAGTACTCAAACAACTTTTAAAAGAAAATTGAACAAAAACGTCAGCTCCCGAGAGCTCCCAGCGGTTCCCAGAACTTCCTGGAGGTCCCTAATTTGACTAGTTTGACCAAAAGTTGACTTAAAAACCGGAGCACTGTATCATTTTTCAAACATTTTTCATGAATACTAGAGCTCAATATCTTTCCAATGGTATATCGCACATAATTCCTAAATTTAAAAGGAATTTATTATGAATTTTTGAATGTAAAAAAGGCGATCAAATCAGCTTTTATCGCGAATACCGCAAAACATTTCAAAGTGGCCTATCTCCGAACTATTTTTTTTATGTAAAGTAAACTCCATTACCTTTCCAATAGTATATCAAAATCTCAGTTCGGAGTTCATACGCATTTTCTATGAATTTCGGACGAAATAGAACTTTTTCGCTAATACCGGAACCTCTGGGGGCCTAAATACAAATTCCTAGGCGTCAGAGAAGCAGAGTCGCGGCGGCACTGGGCCACTTCTGCAGCGGCACATGGCCAGTGCAGCGGAAAAACTCAACCCCCGCAAAGTCCATTTTTGCAATTTCTTTTGGGGGTCCAAATTGAATAATTAAAGACCAAAATGATGCAGTTTTATGTTCACAGATGTTTGGGACCAATGGGAGCACTTTCTAAATCCCAAAATCACCCCAAATTGGCCTATATAAACCCCTCTTTGCTCTTCATTTTGGGAGAGCCAAGTGCAAAGTTCATAGAAGTTGTATAGAGAAAGAGAGATAGAGATAGGTTAAGAAGAAGGAAATGGAGCTTCTCCCACTGATTTTCTATAAGAAAGTGAGTTTCAATATTGTTTTCTTCCATTATCCCTCTTATATTTCACATTCAAGTCTTTCCCAACCACCATTTTTGAGCAATCTTGAGTTAGGAAGCTACTTCCATGTCCAAATGTCAATATCTATGAGTGAAACACCAAGCTATAAGTCCAAAATCACATTGATTATCATCTATTGATTGCTATTACTTGCTTGTTTACATTAATGTTCATCTCTTCTTACCTCATTTCTTTTTTATTTTTCTTTGATTACTTACATGCTTATCATCATCTAGATGACATTTTGTTTGAGGAAAGTGAATCCTTATGGATAGTAGCTCTTGACCTCAAAGACATGTTTAATGGATGATGATTCTAACTTCAATACATTCATATGTATTCTTGAAGTCATATTCTCAAACAAAACTATGTTTGTGCAAGTAATATTGGGAGTTCTTGATATGAGTTTGATGATGATGTTCCAAGTGGTCTTAATCCCCTTTTTGTGCTGGAAATGTGCTTTCAAAACCTTATTTCAAAACCCTTTAAAACCCCCAACATTTGGATTCCAAGAAATAAGCTTTGTTTTTTCAAAAATCTTCAAAACAGTGAATGATCTGAGTTCAAAGATTTCTCTAGAACTCCATTATCAACGTATGATCATGAGACCACTTGGAAAGTCTTCTTAACTCATTTTAGAACATCCATGATTTTTGGCTTAGCTTGAAAACACTTGGAAGGGTTCCATTTTGACCCAAACATTCTCTCCAGATATTCTGCCATTACTATCACAGTTGCTTGGTTGACTTTCAACTTGTTTTCCAGAAAACGTTTCCAAAGAGAGTGGTCCCAACTCATTTTTCCCTTGAACTTCGGTGTCATAGGGAACTTTTTGCATAATATGGGCCTCTATATCTTTTGTTTTCATATTCTAAGATTTTTCAACATTTCAGTCAACAGTACGGACTCTGTTTCTAAGTAACCTCTATTGTTCACATGATTTATCTCAATCTATAATAGTTATTGAGGATTGGCCTTTTGATTTGTGTTCTAGACACAACAAGGATGATCTCCATAAAAAATCATGCATTGAAAATATTTCTATCCCTACTCTTCAATTTCCACAATACCAACTCACTGTTACATCCACTATTCACAACAAATATACTTTTACTTCCATCCTTTGATTTGATGTTCATATGCCTTCCAAATTAGTTCATCTCTTAGGAAGTAATTCATACTACATTTGCACATATTCTATGATGATTTCCTTCATGCATTCATGCATATTTTAGACTTCTAAGTCACTTTAGAAAGTCCATGTACACAAACACACTACAACCTTTGCACATTCTAGGATCATACATTGCATCCATGCATGATTTGGGGCTTTTGTGACCCCTAATCTAAGATGATTATAAGGAATAAACTAGATCACACGTCCATGTTTCCCCTCGATCTAATCATCCTTTCTCATCCGTCCCGAGGATTGAGAGGTCTTCTTTTCCCAAAGATTAACATGCATCATTCTAGCTTGCTAAGCATATTTTGATTCCTTGATTATTTGTTTCAAGAACAATTCACGTCCCCTCCTAGATTAGGAAAACTTGATTACTTGATATATGATTAGACGATTTTTCCTAGGTTTATTTGTGTGATCTTTCACTTTACATTGTATGATATTTAGCTTAGATCTTATGAATGATATCTTATCTTTTGATCTTCCATTTCAAGATACTTATGAGATGTAATATACTATCATAGTATTAACTGTCGAACCAAACATAATATAAGATGATTATTTGGATGCTAATTGAGGCCCGTCAAAAGACGGGGCGAGTTGAGGGTGTTTTAGTCATGACAAAGGCTCCTACCTCTCTCGTACCAAAACCCCGAGCCAAGTTCTTTGGTTATGAAAGGCCGGTGCCCTTTATCCGTTTGGGTGAGTCAAATTGGGTTTCTTTGTTCCCAAAAGACCAAGTGGCGTCTCTGTATCTATTTTCAAAAGACCTTTTCCTTTTCTCTTTCAAAACAATCTCAAACCAAAACGAAAGAGTGGACGACAGATTCCGTGTGTCCACAATCTAGCGACTCCACTAGGGATGATTTTAATTTCAAAACAAAATAATACAGAGGTTTGACTCATAAGAAGCATCCTTAAAATCATCTTTTCACTGTGTCTGGTTCACTACATTACACTTCTTCATTTCCCCCTCCGACTGAGTCTGAAACGTAGCGCTGATATTGTTCAGGTCTTGTTGTGCCAGGGCACAAGTCACCGTTGATACTGTACCTTCCAAGGTATATCAAAATGAGTAAAAACCTCCGTACTGTCTCTCTGACGGTATATTGGAATTCTCGTCATCGGACCCTCTTTGACTAAACCCAGCCTTTGCATATAGATTCCTGTAGAACCTTTCATAGGACTGTTCATTTATCTTTTCAGATAGGACAATGTGATATAACTGTTGTATGCCCTGGTGGGATCACCTGCGTGGTGTAGACGCTTATGTGGCATAGAATAGAACCTCTTTCTTATGATTCCCAAGGCAATCACTCACATGTGATTACATTGAGTTGACTTACCTAGGCACCATGATAAAGATGTTTGCTCCATGCTCACAAAGATATACACCGCAAACCTTGTTTGTTGGTCCTAAGACATAGGAGTTTGAAAACTTGCTAGACAGTATGATCACCATCATCACATGCTCCTGTCACACCTGTTTCTTCCAGAAACTCTGCCCAACTCATCAGGATATCCCTATTTCTCCTAGAAACTCCGTCTGAATCACCCGGATATTTTTGCTTCTCCCAGAAATCCTATTCGAACTCCCCAATATCTTTGCTTCACCTAAAACTCTAGAAAATCCATGTTTCTCCTGAACCTCTACCCAAGCTTCCCAGAAATTCCCATTTCCCAGAAACTATCTTAAATGTACCAGTTTCTCCCAAAACACTGCCCGAACTATCCAGATATCCCTGCTTCTCTTAGCAACTCTGTCCAAATCACCCAGAAACCCTGTTTCACCCAGAAACGGTAAAATCCATGTTTCTCCCAAAAACTCTCATATATACCTGTTTCTTCTGGAAACTCTGCCTAATTTATCCAGATTTTCCAGAAATTCTAGTTTCACCCAGAAATCCCTGTTTCTCCCCAAATTACCCAGAACCTCAGTTTCTCCTAGAAACTCTGATATACATGTTTCTCCCAGAAACTCTGCCCAAATCACCCTGAAATGCCCAGATATACCTATTTCTCCCAAAAACTCTATCCAAATTTCCCAGAAATACCCAAAGTACTTGTTTCTCCCAGAAACTCTGCCCAAATCACCCAGAAATGCCCAGATATACTTGTTTCTTCTAGAAACTCTATCCTTATTTCTCAGAAATACCTAAAAAACTAGTTTCTCCCAGAAGTTCAGTCCAAATCAACCAGAAATCCCTGTTTCTCCTAGAAACTCCCATAACTTCTGGAAATTCCTCCGAATCTTCCAAATCCCTATTTCTCCAAGAAACTCTGTCCAAACTTCCTGAAAAATCCCAAAAATCCCTGTTATCCCTTGGTGATCATACTAGAAAGTAAGGTTAGCACACTCTATATGGCTAGGACCGTTTAATTGCTATTTGTTATAAATAGGAGCATCATATAGATTAGGGCTTGCATCCGCATGCTTGTCTCATGTGCATGCACCATTCTCATCAGTCTGCACACACTGTTTCAGTCAGTCTGTACATAAGGCAGTCCATCTTTGTTAACATCACTGTCATTGTTTGTCTAGTCGTCACTATCAGAATCGGATACACCCCTTCTCTCAAATCTGTAGGTCAGTATAGATTCCCAAAGTCAGTAACTGGGATCCTCGTCCTGAGTGAAAAGTTCAAACAGTCATTTGGTCAGAATTGCCCCGCTAAGTCATTCCAACATGAATCAGGAAGAATTAGAAAACAAAGTCACTGAGTTGGGAGCAACTATAAGCCAACAATCTGATCGCATGACCCAAGTTTTGAATTTCATGGAAGAGCTGAAACAGCAGCAGCCACAGTACCCACATGGGTTCCCACCACCACCAGTAGGGTTCATGCCATCACCACCACCTGGGTTTATACCACCTTCCGTCATTTTACATAAGAATAACGGGGAAGAAAAATGGTTTCTTAGGGTCCCGCCACCTGTATATGAGAAAAAGCTTCAAGAAAATATGGATAAAGTAGACAAGATGGAAAGTTTGCTAAGAAAGAGCAAGGGAATTAACGATTACATGCTAGATCTGGAAGGCTTGTTCGAACCTGTCAAAGTGAAACTACATGAGAACTTCAAAATGCCAGAAATTGATCGCTTCGATGGGACCGAGAACCCAAAAAGTCACATCAAGTTGTGCATGTACATCTTCCAATCTATGGGATGCACTCATGAGCACATAGTTATACTGTTCTCTCAAACCCTCAAGAATGTCGCACTATCCTGGTACCTAACTCTTGAAGCCTCCAAGACTCGAGTCTGGGAAGATGTCGCTAGAACTTTTATTGATCACTACTCTTACAACCAAGGGTTTGATGCCACCATCCGGGACCTAGAGACGACCAAGCAGAACATCAATGAGTCCTTCGCTGCGTTCTTGAGCAGATGGAGGAATTAAGTGGCCCAAATGATCCACATACCTGTTGAGAAAGAGCAAGTACGTATGTTGGTAAAGAACTTGCAACCAGTGTACCACGACAAACTATTCTACCAGTCCATCTCAACATTTGAAGAACTGTTTGAAATAGGCACCAGAATAGAGGATGCAATCAGAGAAGGAAAGTTCAAGAATGATGAACCCCATCACTAATCCAAGAGACCCAGCTATCCCCAGGCCTCCTCAGATGCAGTGCACTTAGTAACCAACCAATGGACTACCCTCTCTGTCCATACCAGTCTATTTTTCCAAATCGCCCAAAAGGCCCTCGCGAATTCTCCAAACTTGATGTTCTCCTTTCCACAGCCTTGGACCACCTACTTAGAAAGGGTCACCTACAGCTCCTCTCTCACAAGCCGCTACTGGATCCCATACCCTTCCACTACAACCTGAGTCTACGATGTGCTTACCACCAAAATCTAGACAATACCACCGATCGATGCATCCGCCTCCACCATAACATTCAGAACCTCATAGAGGATGTACCCCATCCTAATCCTATCCACTATCTTAGCTTGGATCAACCGCTCGAGTGCCCTTTTGATGATGCCAATGAATGTTGAAGCTACGCAGTAAAGTGATGGTGTCTGGAACTTTTGCTATAAAAAATAGAATAAGGATAATAAATGGGTCGCAAAGACACTCCATTTGACACCAGGTCGAGTCTAATTGAGTATGTTCTATGTTTTGAGTCTATTTCAAGTTTAATCTTGTGGTCAAGTCTATCTATTTTCAAGTTCAGTCGAGTCTGTCCCAATGTAATCCTTCTCTTTTGTTGGAATAAAATCTCATTTTGCTTAATCTGATGTGTCTAGTCATAAATGCATGAATCATTGAACTGAAAATGTCACTTTTTAAATCACCACAGATGTTACTCTGCTAATAAATTTTTGCATAAAAAAATGAATCCTAAAAAGGTCAAAGTCTATTTCGCGCTAACACCGAAGAAGAGCTGAGAATTGAATAGTCTTACTTTAAGAATTTAAGAGATGCTCATGCCTTAATTTCGAAAAGACATACTTGAAACTGACTTGGGGCTTGCCCAATACCCTTTTTCCACCATTTCGAAGCCTTAAACCCAATCCAATTGGGAGCCACGCAATCTGTCCGCTTAAAAGTAATACTGACTTAGGCCTTGATGATAGCCAAACACTTTCAGTGAGTTTCATCTCCACTTTCAAAAAAAAAAAGGAAAAAGAAAAGAAAAAGAAAAAGAAAAGCTCGCTAGGTTGAAAACCCGAAAGGACACCTAGGTAAAAGTTAGAGCTGAAAATGTATTGATTTCCAAGATCTGACCTTAGCCAGTCAAAATGATGGAGAAAATGAAAGAAAGTAAAATTTTGGTGATACAGAGAATTGTACACTTCAAGGTACTGTGGATACCGGTATTTGGGCCCACTTTAGTTTTTTTTTTAAACATTTTCAAATTCAAATTCAAATAAAAAGAGTCGCCACTTAATTTTTAAAAGGAAAAATTAAGAAACTATTTTAAAAGCAAACTGATCTTTTGCGACACCAAAGATAAAATGGGTCCGGGGATTATGGAATGAAAGGGGAAAGAGCCCGGTGGACTAAAACACCCCCTCTCATCCTATCTCGTGATAGGCCTCTACTCATCATCCTTTTTAATCAAATTATTAATCTAAGCATACCCTCAACTAATACATATATATAAATAACACATTACACAAGCACGTTAAAAAGGGTGCAAAATTGCTAACGACAAAATATCATTCATAAGCCACATAATTCAAGTAGCAAGCGATATGATATGCAAATAGGGAGCTAGAAAACATACCCGGGATTCGGCCGCGAAATAGAAACGTGCAATGCATACATATAAAAGGAAATCCTAGAAGAAAAAAAGAGTCTCTAATCCAAATATACATATAAGGCAAAAACCTAGGCTAACACATGAGGTCGAAGATCAATAAAAATCAATAAAGCAAAATAAACTAGAGAAAAGGTTTGAGAAATTGTACCTCAAAAAGTGCTACAAAAAAAATATTAGTACACATGCTTTGATAAAATATATGATACCAAATAATCAACCCTAGTGCTTCTATCTTAAATCTAACAAGCATGAAAAGAATTGACCCATTCATGGATTCCTTCTAATTAGTTGGGAATATATCACCTCTATAGATATGCAATTCTCAACTAGGAACCAATACAATGTCCATATAAAGGTAGCATGATCCCAACATGATTATAAGGAACTCACAATTAGGTTCAATTGAGGACAAAACAACCTAGAGCTAGATCATAACTACAAGCATCAATATATGTGAATGAATGAATGAATATGAGCAAGAATGAGATATGAATTTATTCACTAATTTGGATCACTTAGCCTCTGGATTTAAGCTAAATTATCATTATTCAAAATAAGATTTGGGTCCCAAGACATTAGGAAACCATTTAAGTTAAAATCAATGAGCTAGACAAAAAACAGTGACTGTTTTTCTTAAATTACAGAGAGCAGACCAGATTTTAAAAGGTAGAAAAACCATACTTCCAACGGTTGGATCTTAATGATTTTTGAATATGATATGCCTCTATGAGTCTAGTTTCTAACCCAAGAAGAAAATTGAAGATTGAACGGTTAGATCTCTGGGAATAAGGAAAAACTAGACATCACTCAGGAATCTGCAAATTTCTGTCCAGAGATCTTGTACGATTTTCTAAAAATAGTAAACAAATGAGAAACACTTAGATCATTTTAGGGTACCTTCCTAACACATTAAACTACTTAGAAACAATTATTAGAGGCCAAGGAAGTTTGATTAAGGTTCTGATTTATTAATTTTAAAACGAATTTACTGTTCTGGAATTTTGGACAGAGAGTTGCTTGTTTTGAAATCACAAGACCAAACCATCTTTAACATGGAATTTCATCAAAAAAAAATCATAGAGGTACTTGAATACGTTATGAACATCCTCCAATTGGTGTCATCCAATTCCAATGAATCATGATTTTATAAAAAAAACTTTGATCACAGTTGGTTTGTGGATTACCTTTACCTTTGTTGAATTGGCGTTCATATTTTGAATCAAACTTGATCCATGATTCTAGAGAGAACTAGGATCAAGTATGACTATGATTGTTGGAATAAAAGATCCATAGACTTATCCTTAATAGATCTCCATCATAGACCACATAGTTGTAGATCTAGCAAGAGAATCCTAAGGTCTTACCCAATCTTATGAACCTTGGAATAAAAAAAAAACTATGAAAATCTACATATAATTCCTTTCTCAAACGTACGATCCTTGAGGAATATAGAGTCATGATATCCTAATCCCCTCTCAAATTAATGGTCCTTGGAGACTAAATAAGACCCAAATCTACATAAACCTCTATGGAATATAGCATGAATCCCATAAGATTCTTAGTAAGGAGATTCAAATCATGAGTTGAGACTTGAATCTCACTAACTATGTGTAGACATGACTATGGTTTTCCTTAATCTCCATATGAATCATGAGACCATAGAAAACTAAGGAGTTGGATTCAAAAAGGACTCAAAGGAATACATAAAGTTTTGTGAATCTAAAAAGGAAAATAGAAATGAAAAATCAAAGTTTGCTTAGAGAAATTGGAACACAAATTCTTCAAAACCAAACTTATTTTAAACCCAAGGCATCAATTAGATCCAAATTAATGAAATATTATAAGATTCAATCACAAATTCTAAGTGGTGTGTGATGAAATGAGGTAAGAAGAGAGGTTTTGAAAATGTGTAAAAATCCTAGAACTATGAACTTGTGATTGAATTTGCCTAATTCTATCAAGGATTGAGAGGTTACCTCTATGACTTCAAGGATTTCTTCTATCTCTTTGGAAGTTCTTCCAAAAAATCCTCAAATTTTTCTCCAATTCTTCAAATTATTCAAGAAAATCCTCTTCTCCTCTCTCAATTCTCTCTATTGTATATATATAACTCTTGTATATCTCAATTTGATTCAAAAGTTAAGTCCAAAGGTCCCAATAATGGAGATGAAAGTCTGTTTATATAGACCAATATCACAAGGTTAAATAGGTAAATTTGGGTGAAAACCCATGTGCAAAGTTTTCTTCTAGAATATGTGAGAAAAGTAGTCTATTACAGCACACGGCACTCGATGACTTGCCTACGGCACTCACTGATTGTCGAGCAGCACTCACTGAATGCCGGCGCGGCACTTGGTGAGTGTTGTCGGCTTTGTCGCGTGCCGTGGATAATAGAATTATATCCTTCTTTTTTAATTTTTAAAATATATATTAACAAAAACTTAATTATTGTGAAATTATGTTAAAATACTTATATTTGTAACATATTTCCATAGTATATACTTTAATGTGTCATTTCTTTTTTCTTTTTCTTTTCTTTTCAAACATTCCTTTTTCAAAATTCCTTTTCATTTTCTCCTTCTATTTTTTCTCTTTTCAAAACTCTTTCTTTTCTTCTTTTTTTTTTTCATATCTTATTATCATTATGATATATATATTGAATGAATTTTCAAACTAATTTTCTCACACGTTCTTCAACGTTTGGGTTTCTCCCGAATACCTGATTTTCTTTTCTTGTTTTCAATTTTTGAAACTTGACTTAAAGAATCTTTGAAGAATTTGAATTCTTTGGAAAATCTTCAAATTTCACCGATCATCATCATCATCGGTCTTTAGAGGTAACCAATCCCTGGATTTGACGTTTGGTCAAAATCGGGGTGTCTACAGGTACATCATGAGAATATGCCTAGCTCACATTTCAAAAGGCTTGGAACGACCACAAATAAATTCTGAGAGCTGACATGAACATTATGGAATTCTGAGATTGTAGTCAAAAGATCTCACAAGAATCAATTACATGAAAAGTAAAATTGACTGGCTAGGCGAAAGTGGAAAGGATCAATCCTCAAAATAAAAAGAAAAAAGAAAAAGAAAAGAAAGGGAGACCAAAACTGAATCTTCTTATTCAAGGATACCACAAGTGACCTAAGTTTGAGCTTCTTTGACCATTGGTTTGAAAAGCCCTCAACCAATTTCTTTCAAGCCTTGACTTGAACTACGCTCGACCTGATTCCCACTCAGGGATACGTAGGCAACCATATTGGTTCAGTCGCTTTACCCACAAAAAATAACCCAATTCCTCTCAAGTCTCGCCTTAAACTATGCTCTACCTGATTCCTACTCGGGGATATGTAGGCAACCGCATCGGTTCGGTTGGCACTACCATAATCAACCCCTCTTCTTTCAAGCCTCGCCTTGAACTATGCTCGACCTGATTCCCACTCGGGGATACGTAGACAATCATATCGGTTCGGTCGACACCATCATAATAAACCCCCCTTCTTTCAAGACTTTGGCCCAAACTACGTTGGACTGTATCCGCGCTCTGGGGTACGTAGGCAGACTTTCAAAAAAGAAAAGAAGGATGGCTCACTAGGTCAAAAATCTAAAAGCATGCCTAGGCAAAAATTAGAGCTAAATCCAGAGTGAGTAATAACAAAAGAGAGAAAATAGTTCGCTAGGTCACTTCACCAGTGTCTAGGCAAAAGTTATGAGCATATGAGAGATTAAAGTCACGGTCCTTGCCTCAAGCCAGAAATCACCTTCCACACTAGGGGCAAACTTCGGCTACCCGCCTCGTTTGCCTGAATTTTACTATCTACCCTTCATATAAGGGGCAAACTTCGGTCACCTACCTCGTTTGCCTAGAACCTACAATAAACCATCATCCAAACTAGGGGCAAACTTCGGTCACCCACCTCGTTTGCCTATGAATTCCACTTCCTACACCTCAAACTAGGGGCAAACTCCATTTGCATAACACGATCCCTTCATACTAAGGGCGAGTTTTTGAGTCACCAAGTTATTTTGAAAATTTTGAAATAGAGCATCTTTTATTCTAAAAACTAAGGCACTAATTCAAGGCACTTCCTGGGAGAAGTAGAGAATTGATTAGATCAATAGGGATAAATCTTTAAAAATTAGATTTGTCAGCAAAGTGCTATCATGTTAAGATAAGAAGTGAATATAAAAGATGAGCGGTACATCATTTATGACAGAGGCACATTGGATCATGCCAATTTGAAAAATTCATGTCTAGGTCAATCCTTCTTTGTTTGAGTCAGTAGTAATCTAATGAAAAGTGTGTCAGAGATCAAGGTTTCATGCAAACTAACCCAACTTTCCTTGTCATCGTCATTCCTGTTAAGTCCATTCGTCCTGATGGTCTCAAATGTATGGATTTAAGGTGATTCCTAATTATAAAAAAAAAGTGGATATAAGTAGAAGTACCAAACACCATTACTTTACCAGTCAAGGTCGCAACATGTGAAGTGTCCCAAGTATGAGTAGCACAAACTCGTAAGTGGTTGCAAACTATAACCAATAGTTGTTTCTCAAGGCAACTGACCGGAGGGAATATCCCCAACACCTATTGTTGATCCAATCAGAGTCTATATGTGTTGTATTGATGAGATGTGTTGTTGAGGTGTTTTAGGGCTCAAAGTTTAGGTTTGCTGATGAGAAGTTTTTGTGAGGGTGTTTAAGAGCCTAGAGATTAGAGGAGCATCGAGGAACATCAGGTGTGTTGAGGAGCATTGTTGAAGGAGCATCAGAAGAGTTGAAAAACATCATTAAAAATTTGAGGAGCATCGTTAAGATTTGATCAACCGCGAGAGATTCAGATATGTATCCTGGTTTTTGATCAGAAGGTTTGATAAACCGTGAGAGATTCAAAGACGGAATCTTGGTTCTAGATCAAGAATTTAAAGAGAGATTTTTGGAGAGTCTAGAAAAAAATTAGCTCTCGAAGGCCCAAACCGGTTCTTCGGTTCGATCATTGTAAGATTTGATCAACTGCGAAAGATTCAAATTTGGATCCTGGTTCCTGGTCGAGAGAAATAGTTAAAGAGAGATCCCGAAAAGAGTTGTTTCATCCCCAGCAGATTCAGTTTAATCCTCAATAATCGTTTCGATTCGTACATCGTCAATTCTTTTGATTACGGTTATTCCAACCGTTGGTTCAATCCATGATAGTCACAGTAGTTCACTGTTGACTCGTCATCTCGATTAGTACATCATTAGTTCAATCCATGATAGTCACAGTAGTTTACTATCAACTCATCATCTCAATTAGTACATCATCAGTTCAATCCATGACAGTCACAGTAGTTCACTATCGACTTGTCATCTCGATTCGTACATCGTCAGTTTGATCCATGACAGTCAAAGTAGTTCACTGTCGACTCATCATCTCGTTTCGTACATCGTCAGTTCAATCCATGACAGGCACAGTAGTTCACTATTGACTCATCATCTCGATTAGTACATCATCAGTGACAGTCACAGTAGTTCACTATCGACTCATCATCTTGATTCGTACATCGTCAGTTCAATCCATGATAGTCACAATAGTTCACTGTCGACTCGTCATCTCGATTAGTACATCATCAGTTTAATCATGATAGTCACAATAGTTCACTATCGACTCGTCATCTCGATTCGTACATTGTTAGTTCAATCCATGACAGTCACAGTAGTTCACTGTTGATTCGTCATCTTGAATCGTACATCGTCAGTTCAACCCATGACAGTCACAGTAGTTCACTATCATCACCTCGATTTGTACATCATCAGTTCAATCCTAACATTTATAGTAGTTCACTATCGACTCATCATCTTGATTCATACATCGTCAGTCCTTCTAATCACGGTTAGTCCAACTATTGATCTAATCCATGACAATCATAGTAGTTCACTATCGAGTCGTCATCGTCAGTCCAATCCATAACAGTCACAGTAGTTCACTGTTGACTCGTCACCTTAATTAGTGCATGGTCAGTTCTTCTGATCACGGTTAGTCCAACCCATGACAGTCACAGTAGTTCATTGTCTACTCACCATCTCGATTCGTGAATCGTCAGTCCATTGATCATCATTAGTTTACCATCACTCTCATTCAAAATATGATGTGTTCATCATTCTCATTCAAAATCTTGGGCTTCCATGTCCATTAATGGCGCTTCCATGTCCGTCTCTTGACATCACTTATTTTCATGTCCATTAATTGAATTCTTAGGGTTTCTGTGTCCAGGGCTTCCATATCCATCGGTTATCTGTCAAACTTCATCTTTGATTAACGTCCTCTAGGACCCCATATTCGATTACATTCGATTGCAAAGCACACTTTCCAAAATTCAGAAGTTTGCTCCAAACCTTGGTGTCCCTATTCGGGTCAATAACTGCATCACAGTCATAAACACTAGCACGACATAAGTCCACTCGGAATGGTACATACCCCACAGTACCAACTCATACTAGGATCATAATACTAAGCATGATAGGACTCATGGCACAATTCATATCACATCCACGCATTACATATCATCCTCATAGCATAGCATCCGCCTGTCTTGTTGTGCATGTGTGATTTGCTCCTTTGGACCGTGAACTACGTCCTGGTCTGATTCCCCTTAGGATACGTAGGAAGCTCACAAAGAGCATGACCAGTATTAGCCTCAGCATGATCCTCACATCTTTTGCAATGCTTTTATCCTAAATCTATAGCCACCAAAAAGACATGTCTCTTCAAAACTTTGGCACTCGCTTGCGACATGCGTTGTCTCGCAAGTTCATGCCAAAGAGGGGTAAAGTGTAGACACCCCATTTTTTTCGTCTATCAGACCCATAGCATGGTGGTTCACAATGATCGAAAAAGACTCAAAAAGGACTCTTAGAAGTTAGGTCTATCTCTCAAAATGCCCAGAATGACCAAAAAGCTCCTGAAAGCCCAAACACTCCCAGAATTGGATCGAAAGTTCTGGAAACATGCTACGTCAAAAAACATTAAAAATGAGTTTTGAAGCAAAATTAGATGAAATCGTCAGCTCCCAGAGACCCTCGGAAGTCCCCGAAGTTCTCGGAAAGTCCCCGTTGACCGGTTTGACCAAGGATTGACCAGGTTTGACCAAGGTTTAACCGAAATTGTCCAAATTTTTCAAAAAGCCCCGAGATCATTCTAGATTATGGGAAAAGTACTCAAACAACTTTTAAAAGAAAATCGGACAAAAACGTCAGCTCTCGGGAGCTCCTAGAGGTTCTCAGAACTTCCTGGAGGTCCCTAGATCGACTAGTTTGAAGGCACAATGGACTGATGCACTACGGGCCAACATAGACAGAGAGAAAGCTGAGAAGGAGAAGCTACTGACCGAGAAAATAGAGAAGTTGGAAAGGGTAATGCGCAAGGCTCAAGGGGTCGACACTTATTTGATGGAGTTGGAAGGTATGTACGACGGGATCCACGAGACGCTGCCTGCCAGGTTTAAGATGCCGATTTTCGACAAGTTTGACGGGACTGGGAATCCTCGTAACCATGTAAGGATGTGTATTGGGGCCTTCCAACCAAGTGGGCTGAGCACAACCATGATGGCAGTCCTATTCCAACAGACTCTGACCGGGGCTGCTTTATTCTGGTATCTTACTCTCGAACCAAGCAATACCAGGGTGTGGGAGGAAGTGATCAAAGCATTTGTGGCACAATACGAGTACAATCAAGATTTAGATGTCACTGTCCGAGATTTGGAGACCACTAGGCAAGGGAACAAAGAATCATTCGCCGAATACCTGAGTAGATGGAGGGGAAAGGCAGCTAAAATAGTACAATGGACGTCTGAGAAGGACCAGATCCGAATGCTGATGAAGAACATACAGCCAGTGTACCAAGAAAAGATGAGATTCCAGTCAATCAACACCTTTGCTGAGGTTTCCGATGTCGGGACGAGGATAGAAGATGCAATCCAAGAGGGGGTAATCAAGAGATAGGAACAACCAAACCGGTACACGAGGCCCAACTACGGGTCCAACGGAGGACAAATGGGGGGTCACTCCGGCCCTACCGATGTCAATGCACTGAATGGGCCAGAAAGGAAATTCGACATAACACCGAGGAGAGGAGGGGACAAAGCACCAAGGAAGTTCTCAGATTTGGGAGTGTCACTATCAACTGCCCTCGATAGACTGTTAGCGAAGGGGCATCTCCCTCAGTTGGAACCTCGACCTCTACCAAGTCCACTTCTGCCAAATTTCCAAGGGGACCTCTTCTGCAAATTTCATCAACAGAAGGGTCACTCAACGGATCGGTGTATGAGATTAAGGCACAAAATCCAGAACCTCATTGATAACAAAGTAATTTCAGAACCACCTACCAAAGCTCCAAATGTTACTAGAAATCCACTTCCAAATCATCAAGCTGTGCCACCACTGCGGGGCCTTTATCTCTTGGGGATGGAAGAAGCAACCTTCGATCCGTCTAGGCTAATCACTAAGGCCGGGACACCAAGAAAGTCATACTAGCTACCCAAGGATTCGACAATCTGTGCTTTGGAGGATCAGCCGGAGAAGAGTGGAATGGGACAGTCAGACTAGTGGATTCAAGGGAGCGACGCTCGAAACATGTGCCAGGTAGAAGACGGTCTTTGGTATGAGAGCGACAAAGAAACAGAGATGGGGGAGGGTACTCTGAAAGTTGATTCAAAAGTTGACAATCTATGGGCAAGGGAATAAGTTAGTCATTTAACTTGGTCGGGCAAACACTTTAAACCGCATGAGCTAGAGGAAGATCATCCAGGGAGAGAGTTGGACAAGGGAAAAGGGAAGATGAACGAAGAAGAGGAAGAAGACAGGGTTCTAAAGCAGATGAAGAAAACTCAGGCCAATATCACCATTTGGGGGTTGCTGATAGCATCAAAACGCCACAGGCAGGCAGTGTTGGACGCCCTAAACCAATCTGATGTTCCCATCAACACAGCACTGGAAGATATCGTGGGAATGATTGGCAGAATTCCAACCTTGGCTATTACCTTTTCTTCAAATGACGTGCCCCCCGGGGGACCCATGCTCAACAAGCCGTTGTATGTCACTGTTGGATGTTTGGGGAACACCGTGCCCGCTTGTCTCGTTGACAACGGGTCTGCTCTTAATGTATACCCCTTCCGAACAGCCAAACGGATGGGTTTAGATGAATCATCCTTCGTGCCGTCCCAAAAAAAGGTCAGGGCATATGACAACACTCAGAGAGCAGTCATGGGTATCATCTCCCTTAACCTCGTCTTCGGACCAGTGGATAAGTAGGCCAAATTTCAAATCATTGACATCCCCGCCTCTTTTAATTTATTGCTAGGGAGGCCATGGTTGGATAGCTTGGTGCCATACCGTCCACCATTCATCAAAAGGTCAAATGTGTTTGGAAGGGCAAGGTCTGCGACATTCTCGGGGACAGCTGGGTTGGTTCATCCAAAGCATCATCAAGCGCATCGATTCTAGAATTACAGCTGCAAGAAGAAGAAGCAAAAATGGGAGGGTTCAAGTTCGTCGGCATGATCGAAGAGGAAAAGCCAAAAGAATTCCTGTCTCTTTACTTTGACCAATACGCAAGCCCGTTGGTCGCAGGAATTATGAAGAGAATGGGTTTCTTTCCAGGATTGGGTTGGGAAAGAACCACCAAGGTCTGCCGGAGTTTCCAAAAATCCCAACTCAGACTCACACTCACGGTCTGGGGTACCAACCATCCAAGAAAGGGCAGAAGGAAAAGAAGAAGGCCGTCAATGCACCACTAGACCCTTACCTAAAGACGGTCAATGGATATTTTATGAAGGAAGGAGAAGATTTCCCCTTTTGCGGCTTCCCAGAGCCATGGGTGGACCAGAAGGACAAATGTTTAAAGCCAGGGTTTGAGATCTTCTTTTCCCACGAGTTTTCTGCATATGAAGATCCATACTTGCAGCTGCCTGCCAAGTCGGTCACTGCCGAGGATTGGATTGGTGCACTAGACGACTCTGTCATGAAAGAACTATTGGGCGAAGGGAACACAGAAGTTATGGAAGCGAATCATGGAAAGGGCCAAGGGTGAATACGTCGAAGGTCTGGTAGAGGAGGCAACCGAGAGTGAGGAAGATGGGGAAGATCAGAGGTCGACCGACAAAGGAAGGGCCGAGAAAGAAGAGATGGAAGAAATTACCAAGACAGGGGAACTAGAAGAACGCTTCGTCGCCGGTCTGGGAGGAGAGAACAAGAGAGAGTGGGTTTTTGAGTCTAGTGATAGGTTTCCCGCATACCCAGAGTCTATAATGACCCAAATGAGGCGTCTTTCAATTTCTATGTCCGTTGTAATCACTCCAAAGAAAATCAATGAGAACATGACTAATTCTGCCTACTCGAATACGCTTAATGAATGTGATGAATGTGAAATACCAGATGAATTACAAAAATTAATTGAAAAAGAAAATGAATCTGCATGCAAAATCATAGAGAACACCCTAACAATTAATCTGGGAAATGAAGATAATCCTCAAAATGTCTTTATTGGCTCTACACTTGGCAAAGATGAAAGCGAAGAATTAATCAAACTATTAAGTGAATTCAAAGATGTTTTCGCATGGTCTTATAATGATATGCCAGGCATTGATCCAGAGATAGTCCAACAATACATCCCCATTTTCCCAAATTCTAAACCAGTAAAACAAAAATTGAGGCAAATGAGGCCTGAATGGGCACTCAAAGTCAAAGAGGAGGTTGAAAAGTAGTTAATAGCCGGATTCTTAATGGTCACTGAGTATCCAGAATGGATCGCCAACATAGTGCCCGTCCCCAAAAAGG
Source organism: Hydrangea macrophylla (assembly GCA_033977485.1). Classification (NCBI taxonomy): domain Eukaryota; kingdom Viridiplantae; phylum Streptophyta; class Magnoliopsida; order Cornales; family Hydrangeaceae; genus Hydrangea; species Hydrangea macrophylla. Next base: position 74,442,085 of record CM066984.1, on the reverse strand, counting down.
ATGGTCGTGTTAGGGTTTGCGTTGATTTTTGAGATCTAAACAAAGCAAGCCCTAACGACGATTTCCCTTTACCACATATCAACGTCCTCGTTGATAACACCGCCGGACATGAGCTTCTGTCCTTTATTGATGGATTCTCCGGCTATAACCAGATCCTGATGGCACCGAAAGATAGAGAGAAAAAACACTTTTATCACACCATGGGGAACATATTGCTATAGGGTGATGCCATTTTGGCTCAAGAATGAAGGAGCAATATATCAGCGGGCAGCTACCACGTTATTGCACGACATAATCCATAAAGAGGTGGAAGTGTATGTGGACGATATGATTGTGAAATCTAAGGAGAGGAGAGGTCACTTGGAGGCTCTGAGGAAATTCTTCGGGAGGTTAAGAGAATTTAGGATGAGATTAAACCCACAGAAATGTACCTTCAGAGTCACCACAGGAAAATTGCTAGGGTTCCTTATTACTCAGAGGGGAATCGAAGTAGACCCGACCAAGATAAAAGCCATAGTCAAAATGTAGCCACCCAAAAATGAAAAAGAACTGAGGGGGTTCCTGGGTAGAATTCAATTCATAAGCCATTTTATCTCAAAGTTCACCATGACCTGCGACCCGCTGTTTAAATTGCTCAGAAAAGGAGAAAAGTTCGAGTGGGATACCTTGTGCCAGAAAGCCTTCGATAAGATCAAAACTTACCTCCAAAACCCACCTGTCCTATCGCCACCTTCCCCCAGAAAGCCTTTGCTGCTGTACCTTTTTATGACGGAAGATTCAATGGGATGCATGTTGTCCCAAGAAGGAGAAGAAGGACACGTAGAAAAGGCCATTTATTATTTGAGCAAAAGGATGACCGGATACGAGTTAAAGTACTCACCCTTAGAGAAAGCATGTTGGGCCTTAGTTTGGTGTACCCGTCGCCTTAGGCATTATATGTTAGCCTTCCCCGTGATCTTAATCTCCCGAATGGACCCGCTCAAATACCTGTTTGAAAAACCCGCCTTGACAAGTAGGATTTCCCGATTGACCATGATGCTAGTCCAGTTTGATATCAGATATGTCACCTCCAAATCTGTCAAGGGGAGAGCCATCGCCGAGTACCTAGCTGACTTCACCGTGGAAACTGGGGAGAAAGGAGAATTCAAGTTCCCAGATGAAGAAGTGATGGAGGTAAGGGAGGATTTGTGGAAAATATGTTTTGATGGGGCCGCCAATCAATTAGGCTACGGAGCCGGGGTTATCCTTGTAGCACCTGATGGAACCCCCACCCCATTGGCCGTCAAGTTTAAGTACAACTCAACCAATAACACGGCAGAATACGAAGCATGCATAGTGGGAATGGAGGCAGCGCTGGCCTTAAAAGTTGAAAAAGTTGATGTGTTCGGAGATTCCAATTTGATCATATCCCAAGTGCGGGGAGATTGGAGGGTAAAACACGAGAAGCTGAGGCCATACCATGACTATTTGGAGAGTCTGAAAGAACAATTCAAGAAGATATCATTCTACTACCTCACTCGAGAGGAAAACCAGTTGGCCGATTCCCTAACAACCCTGGCATCAATGATACAGATCCCCTCTGGGGTCACGATGGTCCCATTATCCGTAGAAATCAGAAATCTGCCCTCATTTGAGACAGTCGCGGCTATAGAAGACGAAGGGAAAATGTCTTGGTATGTGAATGTGTGGAAGTTCATTAAAGAAGGAGAATACCCCGAAGGAGCCTCAAAAAAGGACAGGAAGGTGATTCGACGATTCGCCGCTCAATTTGTGATTTATGTAGATAAGCTATGGAAGAAATCCTACACTGGGTATAATCTGGAGTGCCTATATGGGAAAGAAGCTAAGAGAATGATGGAGGAAATACATGAGGGAGTATGTGGGCCCCATATAAATGGGCACATGCTGGCAAAGAAGATCATCCAACAGGGGTATTATTGGACGACCTTGGATAAAGACTGTTATGAATATGTTAGAAGGTATCACAAGTGCCAGATTCATGCGAATCTAATGCACACCCCGATGTCATAGCTCTATAGCATGACCACCCCTTGGCCGTTTTCAGTATGGGGGATTGATATCATTGGTGAGATAGTTCCGAAGGCTTCCAATGGGCACTGATACATAATCGTGGCAATCGATTACTTTACCAAATGGGTAGAGGCGACCTCGTATGCGACTTTGAAGGCCAAAGACGTAGTGAGTTTCATCGAGAAAAACATAATCTGCAGGTATGGGGTCCAGAATAAATTTATCTCCGATCATGGCAGTCATTTCCAAGGGGAGGTTATCCCGCTCTTAGAAAAGTATAAGATCATTCGCCATCAGTCTTCCACGTATAGACCTCAGACGAATGGAGCAGTAGAAGTGGCGAATAAGAATGTTAAAACGATCTTGGGAAAAACGACGGATACGTACAAGGATTGGCATGAGAAGCTTCCATTTGCTTTGTGGGGATACAGAACCTCGGTGAGAACTTCAACGGGTGCTACACCGTATTCGTTAGTGTACGGGATGGAGGCGGTCCTTCCGATTGAGGTAGAAATACCCTCTCTCAGGGTCTTGGCAGAATGCAAAGTAACCGAGCTAAAATGGATGAGGGGGAGGTATGAAGAGTTGATGTTGCTCGATGAGAAAAGGTTGACTGCGATAAACCACACTCGTGGATATCAGAAGAGAATAGCCCGTGCTTTCAACAAAAAGGTCCACCCAAGGAAGCTCGCTGAGGGTGACCTAATCCTCAAAGAACTGAAAGTGCCCGTTTATGACCCCAGAGGAAAATTCAAACCCAACTGGGTCGGGCCATACATCATAAAGACTCTCCTCTCTCGAGGGGCAGCCTATCTCATGGACCTGGACGGGGTTGAATTTAAGCAACCGATTAACCTCGATCGCCTCAAGAAATATTTTTCTTGAAACCGTTTCTTTCAAAACCTCCTACCTTGATGAACTACGCTTGACCTGATTCCCGTTAGGGGATACGTAGGCAACCTACTCGGTTCGGTCAGTAAATAATTGCCTGATTGCCGCTTTTCTTTGCAGCCTTAAGCCGAACTACTTGGGACCTGACACCCACTTGCGGGTAAGTAGGTGGGCTCTCCAAAGCCTTCGGTCCATAAAAAAAATAAAAATAAAAATAAATAAAATATAATAAAAATAAAAATGAAAACCTGTGCTAAACTAGGGGCAAACTGGCGTTTGCCCAGAACCACTTAAAAGCCCTAAAACCAGGGGCAAACTTCGTTTGCTATCCGAAGAACCCAGATATCTACCTAAAACCCATCTCTGGATCTCCTGGCTATCAAAATTAGTACTATAAAGAAACAAATGAGAATTCATGATATAGAAGGAGCAAAGCTTTAAGCAAAAAGCAAATTAAAGAGCCAAGAAAAGACATTGAAATGAGAATTTTTCATAAAAGATTAATTGAAGGAGTAAACACTTTGATTAAACATGTTAGAACTTCCCTAAAGATGACAATACTTCTTGAAAAAAAAAGGGGGGGGGGGGGGGGAAACACATTCAAAAGCGTAAAGGGATAGGCAGGACTTGTCGGAAATTTTAAAGAACTTCGTCCTGTTTGTCTTACTTCCATCAATGCTAGCCTGTCTCTAGATCAGTGTTTGAATCTAAAAAAGGTACTCAGCTGTGGGCACGATAGAAGCCGGGATTCTCCGGAAAGGAGCTGAAACCCTGTCATGCCAAGCCTTGATGAAAGCCTTCCCAATAGAAGGGCGCAAAGTGGACCCCCTGGTGAAATCAGCAGTCACAGATTCAGTAGCATCCTGCAAAGTCCAAACTGGCGGACCACCCGATCGGGAATGCAGAAAGTAGTAGCACGCAAGCCCGGCAGCCAGATGCCAGGTCTCCCAGAAAGACGTACAGCAATAGAGCGATGAATCCACTGGGGACAGACCCAGCAGATATCACTGGAAGAGAGACCCTAGAACTATGTATCCATACGATCGTAAGGAAGTAACCCGCGAAGATGGGAAGGGTGTATAAAGAGGTCCAAATGCTCCATGAGCCAAATCTGCAGAACAAAAGGTGCCCCGGCAGATAATATGGCCCCGGTACCATGAGCATGATCTAGTCCTATCAGAGTCTCGCCGAGAACCAGCATGACTGCACTCTTCATCTCTCTCAAACCGCAGGCAATAGGTATGAGAATGTCGGAGGACGACTGAAAGAGAAAGTAAGAAAGCATAGCAATCGATAGAGCCCTACGCCGTATAACTTGATACCCGTTGTCATAAGGATCCCCAATGAGAGCATAAACCAAGGAGAGGCGCTCGAAGTTGACCTGTCTGTCATGAATGAAAGAGCTCGCGGCACCGTGGGAAATATGGAGAAGATCCGCCAAGTCCTGAACATACCCGGCTTACACCAGAGGAACAGTCAGATCCGCGGAAGGGTCAGTATGAAGGATAGCACTGAACTCTTCAAACAAAGGACAAATCTCTTGTTGATTGAAACGGAAGACGTGGAGCGAAGGATCCCAACATCGGGCAGCGGCTTGAAGTAAACTTTCGTTTAGAATCATTCGCCGGAAGGAGAAGAGGTCGTTTAGCCTAAAACACTCAAAGTTGAGCTTAGCGATACCAGAGAGGGTATCCATCCACGGGAAAAGGATTTGAGAGCTAACGGAGGCCATTTGAGAGAGGGGAGAATGAAAGGAGGCAGTGTTTTGTGGAGTTTTGAAGAAAAGAGGGTATAAATGGAGGTAGATCTGCCTAGAGTCAGGGCGGCATTCAGTAAAGTATAACGGCACTCGACGAAGTGCCACGCGACAGTCCGTGAGTGCCGTTGCGGCATTTGCTGACTGCCGCTGCGGCACTCACTGAGTGCCGCTGAGAGCTCACCGAGTGCCGTTCTGAGTTTTTTTGTTGGCCAGGGACCATTTGTAACAGTTTCAGCCCACCTGCAAACAGAAAACTAAATAAAGAACGATAAAACGTGCGCATCATGCAGCACGTACAACAAAACCAAGCCGTGGTCGCATACATTCACCCATTCATTCATTCATTTGTTCATTTCAAAATAAATAAAAAAGATAGAAGCATTCAAAGCTCAAATAAAAGGGGGACCAAGCTATGGTCCCACATACGGCAGGTAAGAGAAAATGTAAAAGAGGGTTCAGCATAATAAAAGGACCAAGCTATGGTCACGCATACGGTGAATGAGCATAATGAAAAGCAGAAAATATAAAGGGCACCCAAATGCCTATCCTACCGGCTGTTCTAAAGCCGCCATCAAAATAAAGTGTATGTGTATATACAATCATCTGAATAAAGTATATATCCTCCTGGAACACTAAAAAAAATATAAAATATAAAATAAAGAGTAGGGAAGAAAGCGAGATCAGCCTCAACCCCGGCCTCGATCGAGCCTGACGGGTCACACGCCTGAGGGGCTCCTCCTCTGACTCTGTCGCGCTCCCGTCGCCCCTGCCTCTAACTCCGTCGCTGCCTCCGCCACTACCTCCACCGCTACCGCCGCCTCGCCCCACGCCTTGTCCGGCACCACCATCTCCAGGAGTGTCGCTGAGGGGAATGCCGAACTGCTGGAGCCGCTGCTGAAGCTGCGCCACCTACTGGGACAGGACTCTGATCTCCTCCGCCTAAAATGAGAAAGGATGAATCCGGAAAGTGTTGAAAGGACAAATGAAACACTGAAAATAAAAGGTGAAGATAGTACCTGAGCCCTCAGATGAGCCGCGGTAGTCGGTCGAGCTCCCTCAGCCTAAAACCAGCAACCAGGAAACAAGAATAAGAGTTGATAAAAATAACCCAAGTTGAAGTTAAAAGCTGGAATAAGTTTCTTACCATCCACTCCCGTCCAAGGACCCACTGCCGCACGCTGTGGGCATACGTCAAGCCCTCCTCCGCATAAGCACGCGGGACGATGTCATAATGAAGAGGAATAGTAGGGGCGCCCTGTGAGAGCTGGGGGATCGTCGTCACGAAAGGCTCGCCGAACGAGACAGTCGACATGGTCCAATCCCACTCGAGTAAGGCGGGAGGATGAGTAGCGGCAGGGACGGGCTGTAAACAAGATATAAGCATAAATAAAGATTAAAAGGAAACTCATTAAAGATTGAAGGAATCTTGTACTCACCCGAATTACTTCCATCAGAGCGAAGTTCGGCATAAGCTTAGCAGCACGGAAAGATGCGTATCCTGTGGGAGGCTCCAAGAAGCCATGAATACCTGAGCCAGCCAGAGCGGCCGTGAGCTCGCTACCCTGAAGCGTATCTGTGGCTCTCATAGAAACTGGAGGAGGGTGTGGCACAAAAAATCCTGGAACCGCCAGTGACTGCCTAGTCACCCTCTCTCCCAAATACCATGCCTGGGCCTCCGGCCCATCCATAAGCCGCCTCATCGGATCCCATCCGCCCGATGCCTGAATCCTCATAGAAGCCTCGGGAAGCACCCTGAGCTATGGATGCCAGCGAACGTGCTGTTCCCTCAGGTTCGTCAGGAAGTTCCTGAACGAAATAAAATCATGTGCCCCAATCTTCCGTCTGACCCTGTCCTTCGCCCATTTCAGCCCCTGGGGCATGACGAGGGCGTCGGCATCGCGTGTCTCAGGGGACATCATGCGAAAGTACTCGTGGGACTAAATCTGCAGTGAATAAAAAGAAAAGGAGGTCATGAGTCTCACAGCTTAAATAATCATTCGAAAGCATAATAAATATTAAAATGGAAATAAAAGAAATGACGTACCTCCCACGCCCTCCAAAAACTGCCAGTAGAAGTCGGCCTGTCCTGAGAGATCTCTCCCATATGCTTGTACAGGATGGCTAATCCTGCACCAGCCCAGTCGCTCTCATGTATCTGGTCCATGCACTCCAAAGAAGATACCACGGTGACGGAGAACCGATCGCCCTTGGTGCTCAACAGGGAGCACCCTAGCATATACATCATGAAGCCCCAAGCCATCTGCTTATCGGTAAAGCCCGGTTTGCCCCAGAATGTGTCCATGAACCACTTGGCCGTGATCAAGGGCTCCTCCAGAACCGTTCCAAGCAACGCCTTCACCTGGTCCCAGTCTCTGGTCGTATCCAAATACCGTAAGGGCTCTCCCCCGAATGGAATCCCTGTAATCATGCTGAAGTCAAGGGGAGTCATCGTCATCTTCCCAAAATTGAAGTGGAAGGTATTGATGGTATCCCACCACCTCTCCGCCAGTGCATGGATCTGTCGTAGGTCGTTGGAGCTCTTCGTCAAAAGTTTGACGAAGTCCCCAAAACCGGCAGCCCCAATAAATCCCTGCACGGTCTCACTAAGCTCCCCATACCACTCATAGCCATGAGCGAGATTGCCATGCCCCTTTAGTACCTTGGGCTGCAGTTGCAAGAAAGAACCAAAAGTTTTAGTGTTAGTAATCGGATAAAAGAGAACAATAAAAAAATATATATGTATATATAAATTATAAGCAGGTGATAATAAGGAGATAGAGGGAAAGCGACATGAGAATGAATAAAGAGAGAGAGAGAGAGAGAGAGAAAAAGAAAGGGAAAACCCGGAAGTATTCATAGAAAGTTTCACAAGCATGGCACTCGTTCATATAAAGCCTAGCGGTCGTTCACAGAATAATAAAAGAAGTGAGAATGTTCAAAAGTACTGGAGAGATTTCAAGAAAGAGAAAAAGAGGGAGAGGAGTTTGTTCGTATTTCGAAATATATGTGTATATAAACTTATGAAAGTTCAAAAGAAATTTAGGTTCGAAAGAAGCATAGTTTCAAAGAGAAGTATATGATCACAAGCGTTCAGAATCAATTTGGAATAATAAAAGGGCGTTTGGAACGCTCAAGAAAATTCACAAGTATAATAAACACGGGGGAATGTTCAGGATTTCAATTAAAATTAAAACACATCGCATTCGTAAATCTTGAAAAATGGGAAGGAAAATTCGCAAGCATTAAGTTCTTTATTCACAAGAGGTGTTTGAAATTTTGGTTAAACACGAACGGCATTCAAAAGTCCTTGAGAAAAGTCGAAAGAAAAATAAGGGAATTGATACAGGTGGAGCCCGAAAGTTCAACAAACATGAGGAAGAATAATAAATTATGATTCGTCGGGCATAATATTCATAAAGTTCATGGGAAGTAAAATAGAAATCTTGAATAAAGTACGCATGAAAACGCTACAAGCATGGCATTGGCATTCAAAATGAGACATTCAAAGTTATGATTCATTATACATTCCATTCATAAAGTTCTAAAAGAAGAAAATTAAAAAGAAAAGGGGGAGCGTTTACCTCGCGCTTGAATGCGCGGGCAGATAAGTGATCATCAGGGTCCCGGAGCAAGAGTGTGGCGTCGGGATGATGAGTGGTCGTATACTTGGCCTTCTTCTTTCTCCCTGAACCGCTCGCCATAGTCTGTCAAAGAAAAAGAGAGATTCGCGCGTTAAATTCATGAAAAATCCAGAAAAACAACGAAATAAAAGCAATTAACTAAGTTTTGATCGAGTAGAACTAACCTGAGAGCCCCGGTAGATCAATCCAAGCAAGAAAAGAGAAGAGGAAAATTTTCTCCAGAGAGATTTAAGGTTAGAAGGAGTTGAGAAAATGAAACGAAATGTAATGAACTCGGCGGTTTAAGCCACTGCCGCTCAATTGTGGCACTTGATTTTCGTGCCCGACAGTCGGTGAACTGCCGAGCGGCACTCGCTGACTGCCGCAACGGCAGTCACTGACTGCCGTGAAAAGCCGCGTGTGCCGCGATTAAGTTGGTTCAAAGACCCTTCATTTTCCCCCCAAGAATTCAAATCAGGTCCTGAAAATTGAACTTGAGCCCCCCAAAATTTGCCCTCATTGCACTTTTGAACCCCGGGGTCGTTTTTAGATTTAAATTGACTACAAATTTCAAACAAAAATTAGAATAAATTTGCGCCCGCGGGCTCCAAATTTTGAAAATTAAGATAAATTTGAACCTATGTGTTCTAGATTTTGAAAATAAAGATAAAATTAAGCCCGCAGGCTCTAAATTTTGAAAAAAAAAAACTAGAATAGATTTGAGCCTGTGGGCTCTGAAGTTTTGATCACCTCGTTCTAGGAATATAACAGATTTTTATTCTCGATCCTCGTAACAAATTTACGTCGATCCTTTGTCTTGAGAATGTAACGAATTTATATTCTCGGTTCTCGCAACCAATTTGCGTTAACCCCCCGTTCTGAGAATATAACAAATTTATATCCTCGATCCTCGTAACAAATTTACGTCGATCCTTTGTCTTGAAAATGTAACGAATTTACATTCTCGGTTCTCGCAACCAATTTGCGTTAACCCCCGTTCTGAGAATATAACAAATTTATATCCTCAATCCTCGTAACAAATTTACGTCGATCCTTTGTCTTGAAAATGTAACGAATTTACATTCTCGGTTCTCGCAACCAATTTGCGTTAACCCCCGTTCGGAGAATATAACAAATTTATATCCTCAATCCTCGTAACAAATTTACGTCCATCCTTTGTCTTGAAAATGTAACGAATTTACATTCTCGGTTCTCGCAACCAATCTGCGTTAACCCCCGTTCTGAGAATATAACAAATTTATATCCTCAACCTTGTAACAAATTTACGTCGATCCTTTGTCTTGAGAATGTAACGAATTTATATTCTCGGTTCTCGCAACGAATTTGCGTTAACCCCCGTTCTGAGAATATAACAAATTTATATTCTCGATCCTCGTAACAAATTTACGTCGATCCTTTGTCTTGAGAATGTAACGAATTTACATTCTCGATTCTTGCAATAAATTTGCGTTAACCCCCGTTCTGAGAATATAACAAATTTATATTCTCGATCCTCGTAACAAATTTACGTCGATCCTTTGTCTTGAGAATGTAACGAATTTACATTCTCGATTCTCGCAACAAATTTGCGTTAACCCCAAAATTGAATCAAAAGCATCTTCATGACCCCCATAACAGATTTTGCATCAGTCAAGAATCAGGTAATCTTCTCTGACTAACGCGTCACGTAATGTGCATCATACGTAGAGAAGACATGATAAGCATGACGCTTGCATAACTAGGTCTATTCAAGAATCACCATTACATGGCGTGCGCATCACGGTAGGATAGGTACATCCAATCGTGTGACTACCTGCGTTTGTGTGTGTTTGACCCCGTGCTCGAACTACGCTTTGGTCTGATTCCTGATGGGATACGTAGGCAGCTCATCATGGAGCACGACCAATTAGAATTCCTCTGCGCGCTCGCTTCCTTTTGCAACGCATTTTGTTTTTCCCTTTAATCCGACAGTTTGGTCAAGGCCTGTCTTCACACAGGCTTCGACGTTCACTTGCGGTTTGCGTTGCCCCACAAGCTCCATCGAAGAGGGACAAACTGTAGACACCCCGATTTTGATCAAACGTCGAATTAAGGAGAGTGTCACCTCTATATCCGATCATGACAAGGACCGAAAGATTCAAAGTATTACAAGCTCTTCAGAAAGTTCTCCAAACGCGGTAAAATTTTCATAGAATGAAATACCAGGTGTTTTGGAGAATTCAGGTATAAAACATCACTTTTGGAAAAGATCTTCGAAAGTAAGTTTTTTTTAAGAAAAAGGAGAAAAGAAAAGACCTAAAAAGGGGAAGTTCAACAGAAACCAGCACACGGCAGTTGTTTGCGGCACTCAATGAGTGCCGAACGGTAGTCACAGAATGTCGGACCGGCATTTACTGAGTGACGCCGATAATTTCTGACTGCAGTTTGCTTTAACAGTCCGTATTTTGTGGTACAATATGTATATGTATGCGGATAAAAACAAAAAACTGATAAAGTAAGGTTGACAAAAATGCGGCAATCAATAATTTGATGCGGCACTTACTGAGAGCCTCGCGGCAGTCATGGAATGCCGCCGCGGCTTTCACAGAGTGCCGCAGCGGCATCCACTGACTGCCGCAAAGGATTTTTGACTGCCGCCTTCTGCAGCAGTCTGTCTATTTTCAGGAAGTACGTATTGTACCACCAAATGAGATGTTTACACCTGTCTTTTACTCCGAATTCACTGAGAATACTTGGTAATTTTGTCTATAAAAGAGGGAGGATCTTCCTTGGGAGAACAACACAAGAGGTAGCTACAACTACACTAACACATATTTGAAAGAGAAAAGAGAGAGTTTTTAAAAAAAAAAATAAAGAGAAGAGCTTGGAAGATCGTCAAAAGAGAGAAGCTTTGAGGATAGTTTGGAGGTGATCCTCTAACCATAAGTTGTTTTTCTTCATTCTTTTGAACTTCTTAACACTACTTGGTCTTTTGATTAACCCTTTTTTAGAAGTATTATTAGGGAACTTGCAAACTTTAATTGCCTTTTTCTTTTAGTTCCTTCTTTTCTTCCTCTTTGTTTATGCTTCTCTCTTGGGATTCTTGGAAGTCTTCCATACTTCACTTGAATCTCATGAGTTGGATCCCTTGATTCCATGTGAGCTTGTTCTCCCCCATGAGATTCAAGGTTGATCATCCTTTATATAAGAGCAAGTAAATGAATCTAAACCCCTACCATGGTTTAGGATTCTTTAACTTAAGGTTTCATGGAATCCCCTCCATATTTCTTGAAACCTATGAGTGTTTGCTATGTTTGTTTGTACTTCTCTCTTGAGATTCTTGAAGGCTCATGAGTATTAATCATGTCTTCATCTCCAATGACCATCAAGTGGTAGGAGAAAGTAATTTGAGTCTAAGCCCATCTCCATGGTTTAGATTCATTATCTTAAGATTTCATGAAGTCTATTCATACTTCATTTGAAATCAACAAATATGAAGGTCTTTAGCCTCCAATGACCATCAAATGGTAGGAGAAAATGGTTTAGTTTAAGTCCAACTTCATGTTCTAATAGTTGGGGTTAACAAATAAAAGTTGAACTTGACAATGAAACAGTGGGTTCATAAAATGATGTTGATCAAAGATTTTTAGTTTGAAATCAGACCGTTGAAACTGAATGAAACCAATGGAAAAATGCCAATAACACAATGTTTTACCACTGTAATTTTTGTTTTGAGAAGATTTCATGTTTAAAGTGGTTTGGTCATGAGTTTTGTGAAGTCACTACAATCTGCCCAGAGTTTCATAACAGTAACACTCTTTTGAAATAAGTAAATCAGAACCTTAATAAAGTATTTGTTGATCCAAAATAATTTTTTCTAAGTAGATTAATGTGTTAAGAAGTAACCCTAAAAAGAACAAAGCATTTCTGATCTTTTTGCTATTTTTAAAAAATCGTACAAGAACTCTGGACAGGAGGTTGTAGAATGCTGAGTGATGTATGGTTTTTGTCCAATTCCCGGAGATCCCACTGTTGGAACTCTGATTTCTTTTTTGGGTTAAAAACTAGACACACAGAGGCATCTTTTGTCCAAAACTCATCAAGATCAAACCACGGGAACCATGCCTTTTATTTCTTTAAAGTCATGATCTGCTCTCAGCAATTTCCAGAATTCTGCAAGTTCAATCAATCTTATGAATAATGGCTTAGATGATATTTTCATGAGTCAAGAGTCAAACCATGTTTCAATAATGATTAGTTAAACTTGAATTTAAAGTTTAAGTGATCTAAATCACCGAGTATTTCATGATTTATTCTTGTTCATGTACATATTCATCTATATGGCTTGACACTTATAATTAAGACTTGGTTGCTTTAGATTTAATTACACTTGATAGATTTAAGCTAGAAATTCAGGGTTGTTATTTCTAACTTCGTATCTTGTATAGCATGTGGACTAACCCTTTGTTTTGCAGCGCTGTTAAGGTATGATTTCTTCAACTCCTCGTAATTTATTTTAATTTCTTGATTTTATCGATTTTCTTGACCTTTATGCGCGACACATTAGAATTAAGATTTTGCCTTAAATGTATATATGTGGATTAGAGACTATTTTCCTAGTTTTTATTTAAATCGCATGCATTGCACGTTTAATATTCGCGGCTGGATCCCGGGTAAGTTCTCTTGTTCTTTATTGCATATCATATTGCTTGCTACTTGAATTACGTGGCTTTTGAATGATATTTTGTAAATTGGTAATTTTACACCATTTTGACATGCTTATGTAATGTATACGTATATCTATGTATTAGTTGAGGGCATGCTTAGATTAGTAATTCAATTAAAAGGATGTTAAGTAGAGGCCTATCGCGAGATAGGATGAGAAGGGGTGTTTTAGTCCGATGGGCTCCTTCCCTTCTCATTCCATAATCCTCGGACCTAGTTAATCTTTGGTTTCGCAAAAGATCAGTTGCTTTAAAATGGTTTTTTAATTTTCCTTTTAAAAATTAAGTGGCGACTCATTTGTTTTGAATTTGAAATTTAAAAGAACTTTAAAAAAAAAAAGCTGTGAGTAAGAAAAATTGTGGTATCCACAGTCACCGTCGCATTTCAAAGACACTCTAGCCGCAATGTTGTAAAATCACACTTTGGTACACCAATACCTGGGAGTGTCCACACACAATCTCAACTACATACTCTTTTCCACACTGACCACCACTCACCATGCATGTACAACCGACTCTACATAAATGACATGTGACTTAATACAGAAATATAAAGTACTGGGAATGATAACCATGGATATACGAGAAGAAATCAAATCTTATATGAAACAACTAGTGAATTCATCAAAGAATACTTTTATATGCTTTTATCGCTACTTGAACACAAGTGTGTCTACCTTGAAGCAATTCCCTAAAAAAATGAGGTATACTTTTTGTGTATGAGTTACATATCAAAAGAAAGGTCTTTGAGTCTAGTTTCCAACGCTTCAAATGGTGCGCGTTTTCGAGTTTTCTAGAGGAAGTTATGACCGTTTTACTAAAAGTCATTAGTGCTAAAAAAATGCCAATGATTGGTAAACATGCCAATCGATTGGTAAACATACCAATCGATTGGTATCAGCAGTTTCTCCCCTATTACAAATTTAAAGCCTAGTTTTAACCCATTTTGAAATCCGAATACAAGTTTGACTTGTAGTATATGGTTCTCACCGTTTTTTCGCAAAGATTATGAATATGTGATTGGATTTAACCAATTTCAATCATAGCACTCAGATTTTATGAAAAAACGAGAGGTGACGAAATTTCGTTTCTTATATACGTCGCAATACGAATGAGTTAGGGTGTGTTTGATAACCCCATTAAGTGCTAAAAATGAAAAGATTCAGCACTTATTCTTTTTCAGTGCATTTGATAACATATCACTTAATTGAAAAATTAGCTCCAAAACTACTGAAAACTTTAAGTGAAAATTTTCTACTGAAAATAATCACTGGATGCATTCCACTTCAATAGTTGAAACACTGTTTTAAGGAATAAAACTTTAAGCGCTTAAAATTTTCAATACTTAAAATTCAACACTTAATTTTCAGTACTTAATTTTCAGTTTTATCAAACGCACCCTTAGGCTCTAATACTTTAAATACAACCTCTAGGGACTGTAATCTTTCATTTTAATCTATCAAAATTGATTTTGTTTAAGTTTGAAAAATCCACTTTTTCAAGCTTGAAGCTCCCTGGATGACCACCACCATGGTGATTCACAATTACATATATATATATATATATAAACAGTAATTAGAGCATGAATTACATTCTGAGTGAATTCAAAATACTCACTGTGATAAAGGATTGAAGTAATTGTTGAGAGAGAATCCATAATATAAAGACCCACTTCAAGCTTTGGCTATGAAGTTTGAGTCCTCTCTCTCTCTCTAAAATTATTCTATAAACCTACTTTGAACTCTCTCTATTCTGTCTATAATATGTTTGTAAAGATCCTCCATAATGTGAGATGTATGTGTGTGATATATTGAATTCAAACTTTGAATCCTTGGGGACCAAGTCCCTTCTCCCTCACTCTACAAAATCAAATGTTTTGTAAATTCTAATATAAATAATATGCATATACGTATATAGATTACATACACAGATTATACATACATATACCCCAATTAGTATATAGGAGTCATAGAGCTAAGTTAGGGGCCAAGCTTAGGTGTTTGGGAATTTAGTTTATATTGCAAAATTAACACATACAAAGTGGGCATTACCAAACAAGGCAAGAACAAGTTGTCTAGGAATTTACTAGAGTGTTTGGGTAAAACAACTTATGTCACAAAACTAACACATAGAATGAAAACATTCCCAAACAAGCCTAACCAATGATTGGTTGTTTTTACAATGAACTTAAAGCAAATGCAAAATCGTAGATTCCATAATTTGTGGGAGCCCATTCACGGCGTGGACAGCTCTCGAACATAAACTGGTATTTTCACAGCGCGGTATATTAAAGTAGGAAATAATTTTTTGGTCGAATAAAAATATAGTTTGAGTCAAAATAAATATTTTCACCATTTTGACAATACAGATTTGAAATCACATCACAAGTATTTCTTAAAATGTGGTTAGAAACAATAACATTTATGGCTCAATTTATGAAAATTATCGTTTGACCCCAAATAAAGAATTCTAATGGAATAGAACAAGTAATATAATTTAAAGTAAATGTGAAAATGCAAATATAGAAACTTAATGAAATCACATGTTGTTACATCCTTCCTCCCTTAAACAGGATTTCGTCCCCAAAATCTAAATTAACTAGTTGTGAAACAACTCCGGGTATTCTTCCTCATATCAGCTTCGACTTCCCACGAGGCTTCATTCTCGTTATGGTGATTCGACTGAACCTTCACCAACGAAATATCCTTATTCCTCGATTTCTTGATACTCTGATCCAGAATTTTCACGGGTCTCTCCTTATACGAGGCATTATGACTTATCTCAATACCATCAAAACTAACCACATGTGAGGGATCTTGTATGTATACTAACATGAAACACATTGTGAACCCCAAACATCTTTGGTAACAGTGTAAGTCGATAAGCCACTTTTCCAACACGATCTAATATCTCGAATGGTCCTATAAAACGTGAGGCTAACTTCCCTCTATCACGCCCCAGAGTAACCAAAAATAGGAAAATTTTAAAATTTCCTTTTTGGACCCATAGGGAATGACTTAATTGAAAGCCGTCCTGTCCTTTAACACTATAAACAACATAAAAATAAAGGGGAGAAAGCTAAATGTAACTTAAACTTCAATCTGAATAATTAAAACAATTACAAATCATAGGTCCCAGTACTAATACAACAGACTATCATAATTACAAGATGCTGGCGGCTATCTTTGATCTTCAGTCTAGCTCTACACTTCTAGTGTTCCTTAGCATCTTACTCCCAAGACTGAATTGTTCTTTGATCAACCTGCAAAGAAATCTAGACATTGGATTGTCCAGGCGTAATATGCCGTCAGCTTTGCAACAAAGCTGAGTGGGCGTTTGTGGACACGCGGAGTCGGACCACTTCTCTTGTTTGAGATTGTTTTGAAATTGATTTGAATCAAAGAAAGAAAATAGGTCTGTTGAAAACAGATACAGAGTCGCCACTTGGTCTTTAAGGAACCAAGAAACCTAATTTGACTCACCCAAATGGATAAAGGGCACCGGCCCTTCATAACCAAAGAACTTGGTTCGGGGTTTTGGTACGAGAGAGGAAGGAGCCTTTGTCGCGACTAAAACACCCTCAACTCGCCCCGTCTTTCGACGGGCCTCAATTAGCATCCAAATAATCATCTTATACTATGTATGGTTCGGCAATTAATACTATGATAGTATATTACATCACATAAGAAACTTGAAATGGAAGATCTAAAGATAAGATATCATTCATAAGATCTAAGTCAAATATCATACAATGTAAAGTGAAAGATCACACAAACAAACTTAGGAAAAATAGTCTAATCATGTATCAAATAATCAAGACTTCCTAATCTAAAGGGGGACATGAATTGTTCTTGAAACAAATAGTCAAAGAAAACAAGGACGCTTAGCAAGCTAGGATGATGCATGTTAATCTTTGAGAATAGAAGATCTCTCAATCCCCGGGACTGATGAGAAAGGATGATTAGGTCGAGGGGAGCATGAACGTGTGATCATGATCATTCCTTATAATCTTCTTAGATCAAGAGTTACAAAAACCCCCAAATCTTGCATGAATGCAATGTATGTATCTAAAATGTGCAAAGGTTGTAATGTGTTTTTGTGTACATGGATTTCTAGAATGACTTAGAAGTCTAAAATGTGTATGAATGAATGAATGAAATTAACATGGGATGTGTACAAATGTAGTATGGACTACTTCCTAAGATATGAACTAATTTGGAATGCATATGAGCATCAAATCAAAGAATGAAAGTTGAAATGTACTTGCTGTGAATAGTGGACAGAACAGTAGCATGATCTTTTGGAATTTGAAAAGAGGGGTTAGGAATGTTTTTAATGCATGATTTTTTATGGAGATGTTCCTTATTGTGTCTAGAACACAACCCAAAAGGCCAATCTTGAATAGCTATCACAGATTGAGAGAAATTATATAAACAATAGAGGTCACTCAGAAACAGAGTTCGTACTGTCGACTGAAATGTTAGAAAATCTTAGAAAATGAAAAAGAATGATATAGAGGCCCATTTTATACAGAAAGTTTCCTAAGACATTGAATATTAAGGGAAAAATAAGTTATGACCACCCCTTTTGGAAAAGTTTTCTGGAAAAGAGGTCGTAAGTTGACCTAGCTGCTGTGACAGCAAAAACAGAATGTTTGGAAGGAATGTTGGGGCCCCAAATGGACCATTTCCAAGTACTTCCAAGTCAAACCAAAAATCATGGGTGTTCTCCAATGAGTTAGGAAGACTTTCCAAGTGGCCTTGCATCCATATGTTGAGTATTGAGTTCTAGAGAAATCTTTGAACTCAACTCACTCACTGTTTTGACTCATTGTTTTGAAGATTTTGGAGAAAAACAAAGTTTTGTTTCTTGAAACCAAATGAGAGGGATTGAGAGGGGTTTTGAAATAGATGTTTTGAAAGCACATTTTCAATACTCAATAAGGATTATAGCCACTTAAAATGTCAACATTAAACTCATCATCAAGAACCTCCAAGATTGTTGGAGAGATTTATTTTTATTTTTGAACATAACTTCAATACATTTCAAGAATACCTTGGAAGTATTGAGGTTATGATCATCATCTATCAAACATGTTTTTGAGGTCAAGAGCTACTATCCATAAGGATTCACTCACCCCAAACTTCATGTCATCACTTAGATGATGATGAACTAGTAAGTAAATAAAGAAAAGAAAAAGAAATGAGATAAGGAGAGATGAACATATATATAATCAAAGCAAGTAAATAGCAATCAATAGATGATAATCAATGTGATTTTGGACTTGTAGCTTGGTGTTTCACTCATAGATTTTGACATTTGGACATGGAAGTAGCTTCCTATCTCATGAATGCTCAAGAATGAGGGTTTGAGTGGACTTTGAATGTGAAGTATATAGAAGGATGATGGAAGAAAACAAGAACAAAACTCACTTTCTTATGGAAAATCAATGGGAGAAGCTCCCTTTCTCTCTTCTAAACCTATCTCTATCTCTCTTCTTCTCTACAACTTTTCAAGCTTTGCACTTGGCCCCCCCAAAATGAAGAGCAATGGGGGGTTTATATAGGCCAATTTGGGGTGGTTTTGGGGTTTTAGAAGTACTCTCATTGGTCCCAAACAACTGTGAACACAAAACTATGTCGTTTTGACTTTCAATTAATCAAATTGGACCCCCAAAAAAATTACAAAAATGGACTCTGCGAGGGATGAGTGCCGCGGCGGCACTGGGCCAGTGCCGCGGCGGCAGTGGGCCAGTGCCGTGGCGGCACTGCTCCTCAGAAGCCCAGAAAATTACGTTTAGGCCCCCAGAGGTTCCGGTATTCGCGAAAAGGCCCTATTTCGTCCGAAATTCACAGAAAATGCATACGAACTCCAAATTGAGGTTGTGATATACCGTTGGAAAGGTAATGGAGTCTACTCTACATAAAAAATAGTTCGGGGATAGGTCACTTTGAAAAGTTTTGCGGTATTCGCGATAAAAGCCGATTTGATCGCCTTTTTCGCCTTTGGAAATTCATAATAAATTCGTTTTAAATCCAGAAATTATGTGCGATATACCGTTGGAAAGCTATTGACCTCTAGTATCCATGAAAAATATTTGAAAATTGTTTCGGTGCCCCGATTCCAAAGTCAAATTTTGGTCAAACCGGTCAAACCTGGGATTCCCGGGAAGTTCTGGGAACCTCTGGGAGCTCCCAGGAGCCGAAGTTTTTGCTCGATTCTCTTTTAAAACTTATTTTAATACTTTTTTGATGATTCCGGTGAATTTGGACAATTTTGGTCAAACTTGGTCAAACTTCGGTCAAACCTGGTCAAATCTTGGTCAAACCTTGGTCAAACCGGTCAACGGGGACTTTCGGGGAACCTCCGGGACTTTCGGGGGTCTCTGGGAGCTGACGATTTCTTCCGATTTTATTTTAAAACTCATTTTATCACTTTTCTTACGACGTAGCATGTTTTCAGAACTTTGGGACCAAATCTGGGAGTTTTTGGGCTTTCAGGGGCATTTTGGTTAATCTGAGCATTCTGAGAGATAGAGCTGACTTCCAGGAGTCCTTTTGAGTCTTTTACGATCATTGTGAACCACCAAGCCATGGGTCTCCTAAATCTGATAACCGACAAAATGGGGTGTCTACAGCGTTCATAATCATATTCATTACCAATATACATACACTAACCACTCATCTCACGTTATTACTTTGCATCTTAGGATGCGGTTAGTCCATGATCGATTGACGTCACTCACACGGACATAGCAAAGGTATCAATTAAAATGTAATATAGTTAACTAAACATCTACCATTAACCAGATTACAGGATTAATATGATTCATAACATGCTTTTCTAGTTCTCAAAATCATAACAATATATTCGTACTAATCAATTTCTCATTTCCATTATGCTTGTGCATGTAAATGCGTACTCAATGAACCCAATCCCAAACTCTGGAATATGAAATCCCATAACCAATGCAACTCAATAACGTCAGGTTATAGAACCCACAGTGACAACTTACTCTGAACTTACTTTCACAATACGAACCACGCTTCCGCTACGCACTCTGATACTCACTTCATACTTAACATCGTCGCCTTACGGCCTCATAGTAACATCGTCGCCTTACGGCCTTATAGTAACATCGTTGCCTTATGGCCTCATAATAACATCATCGCCTTATGGCCTTATAGTAACATCGTCGCCTTAGGACCTTATAATCCAAATAGCACGATGGAAGAATTGGCTCGATCGTCTATACCCTCGCTGGTGAATCACCACCCAACGAGTTGCACGTCAGAATACTAACTACGAAATGGAAAGCATGGCGGCAACCCACACACCATGTGTACTATCATGGCAATCCCACTGCAGAGGACGGTACATTAGTAACTGAGTAGCGCATGATATACAGCATGATACAACGTGTGTACTATCTCCAGCAACCCACTTGGACTACTAGTACATTGGAGTGCTAACTGCAAAGCAGTACGACGTTAAACCCAAACGCATGTACCATCTCCGGCAATTACATCGACGACTGGCACAATAGCAGCTCTAACTATTCTCTTACTATTACAATCTCAATATCTAGTATCTCAATCATAATTTCCCGTTATTACATCTCTTTATCATCTTGAATGGTATCCAAAGCGTAACGACTCATGACTTACAACACAAGAATCTCAATCATGTTAATTCCCAATTTCCAAGAATCCCAAAAATTTCAACTCACGGCCTCACTTGGCCGGAGTCACTGACACTGACACTGACTGCATTTATTGACACCGTGATGTGATTCTTCAATTACATGATTCTTGATAACATAACTACATTAGGTGAAACATATAAATGAAACGTTAACATACTCTTTATTCTCATTTGCACATTTAGATATGGTCATCAAGGCAATAATAACAACATGCTCATATGATCAACATTGATATATAAAACGTACAAACTAACTTTCCATAATCGATTATTCATCACGATTATCACATATAGTTCTTTTCTTTTATTTCTTATCAATATATCATAATAATATCTAACATGCTTGTCTTATAACAATCAATTCCATAACAGATATATAACATAAAAGTCTAAGCACATCGAATAACCATCATAAGTACGGTACATACATACAAATACTCTAGCAGTCATTATGTATATTGAGAGTAAGGTTAGAAACACTCACCTAAATGTCTTGTCAAGCTTAGGACTCTCTGAACAGCGGATAAGTCACAATCCTACAACGTATAATAAAATAACGGTGATGAAGCGTATGTGTTAATGATAAGAGCATAATGGTAATTTTACTAAATGAGGATATAAACCTTAAGGTAGTGATCTACGTGTCATTCTAAGCCCAACTCTATTGACTAGACTCAAATCGGAGTCCGTCACATAAAAGACTGGGTTTTCTATACTAGTGTGGGTCCTACAGGCGAGCTGTATTTTCTACCATGTCAAAAGGTCTGCAAACTCAAGGGAATAATTCTAGACATTATTCTAAGACTCTGGAAACTGACCGCGTAATTTTCTGAGCTACAGTTTATTTACTACGAATTATTGAAGTCCTATTTATATAATTATAGTCTTCGGAGTCCTCTAATTAAAAAATATAATTTAGAAGGACAAGAGGTCCTTAGAAATATTTTTATTAAATACTAGACCTTGAAATAGGCTAGTGATATTTTTCTCACAATTTTCAGAACTCGTTTGATATTTAAAAATAATTAAAGGACATACAAACGAGCAAAGATTCTCTAAAGAGGACCACCTCTTTTTATTAAAGAGAGGACCTCTATTTTGACCGTTGGATTGTGTTTAAAAACTGTGAAATGACAAAACTGCCATTAATGAAAACACAATCAGACGGCCAAAATAGAGGACTCTTTAATAAAGAGAGGGCGCCCTCTTTATAGCCTGAGTGTACAAACGGGTCCTTATTAATTAAATAAAATAATCAAGTTTGGGTTTTATAATACAAAATTTATAAAACAAGGCACTAGGCCTTGGGATAATCAATATAATTTTCTACATATTTAAAATAGTCATTAGGTATTTAATACCTAATTATTTTCATTTAAAACCATCTTTGATGATTTATCTAAACTAAATAAATAATAAGTATATTATACAAATAATATAATATAATCTCAGAATATAATATAATATAAAAACTTAATATTTCCATAATATATAGAAACTAATTAATCACACTTATAAAACCATTTTAAAATATTTAATAACTTACACATATCTTTTGTTTTAAACTAAACAAATCATTAATATTTATTTAGAACTAAATAAATAATAATTATAATATATAATATAAATTTTCTGAATATAAAATATTAAATAATAATATTCAAAATTATGAAAACTATTTTAAACCATATCAGTATAAATTATTTTGGGGTTAACTAATAAAATCATTTGATAACTTAAAGCCTAAGACTTAGTTTGGCAAATGAAATTTGCTACACACCAAAGCTTGTCCAAAAGGTGATTAGCCAAACTAGGCCCGGGTCCAAGCCCATAGTTCAATCTTATTCCCCGGTATATATATAATATAATTCGTATATATATACATATTTATACACAAAACTTCAAATGCCCATAACTCCCTCAAATCTTATCGAAAATACAAAAACTTTGTGTCGAAATTGAGTGCCTCGGTGAGCCCGATCTAATGGTATAGGTCTTGAAGGCTAACTCTTAACGGTTTGTCCGTACATGGAGAAAAACAGTCTCGACCAAAATAGAATAATCGAATCATAGGTCGACCAAACGTGGTCTAAGTTTCGAGCCGTTCATCGAGGGTCTTAAAGGGATCGATAGAATCATTTTGGAATTGGTTTCATGGGTTTTGGTGATGGTCCGAAAACCCGAGCTCGTACGAGCTTCAATGGCCTGCAAGCCATGGTGGGGGTTCTCAGGTCTGCTCAGGCTGTGTATGAGCATGTGTGGGTTGTGTGAGTACAAGAATATACATAGGGTGTGCGGATCTTTACCATCCTTGGTCTTGGTTTGGTCTTGGCTTGCCGCTGCTCTCTCAGTTCGGTCTCGGCTTTCCGCGGTTCCCTCTCTCTCTCTAGCTTTTGATGTGTTTGGGCTGTGTGTATATGTGTGGTCTTGAGGCAGTGAGTGGGTGGTGGAGCAGTGAGGATGAGGGGGTGAGCTGTGGGGTGTGGGTTTGTGTTTGCAGGATTTTCTTCTCTTTATTCTCTCCACTCTCAGGTCTCTCTCTCTTCCTCCCAACTTCACTCTTGGTCCTCTCCTCACTCTCTACATATAATATGCACACACATAATATATATAATGCACTATACACAGTAAACATACTACATATATATACATATACAAACCGTGGGGTGTGTGTTTGTGTTTTGGCAGTGGTGTGTGGCAGCGATATTGTTGGTAACGTGTGAGTGTGTGCTTGGGGTGGCGTGAAAATGACGGGTGAGGGTTGTCAGTTTGGGGGTGTGGGGTGGCAGTGGTGTATGTGTGTGGTGTATGCTATATACATATGTAACGTGTGTGTGTGTGGTGTATCCTGAATGTGTGTGTAAACTGGGTATATATATAAATGGGAAAAAGAGTTGACAAGTGTAGTGCATGGCTTGACAAGTGGCGGGTGGTTTGTGCCAAGTGTTGGTGGGGGCATGTATGGGTGGGACCCATGACTTGATTTACGTGTATATCTTGATGTACGTGCACAAATGCGATTGCGTTTTCATACGAGGGTGTGTACGGGTCTAAGAATTTAGTTCGGGTCTAACACGACTGTCCGGGTCCTAAAATAAAAATGTTGATTACACTATTAATCAAGACTATAGTCTCGGAACCGAATAGAATACAACCTATGGTTATAATATCTAAAAGGCAACTAATATTAAAATATGATATAATAATAGAAGGGGGTCTAAATTTAGGTGACACTGAAAATGTATTAATAGCATAAAATTATATGATATAATTCATAATTAAAATATTAAGCGACAATTAAATATTGTAACACGTAATTAATATACGGAGTCAGATTATAAAATCTACAGTTAAGTGACAACGAAAATACATAGTAACTATAATTATAAAATTTACGGCAATGAACTATAAATCATAATATGTAGTTATAATATTACGCGGCGACCAAATATATTAAAAATAAAATATTAACATACAAGGTCTGGCTTAGGAAATTACATTAATAAGGCAGTACGGATTTTACAGGTACTACACTTTCTCTTAAGACCAAAACGCACCACTCCTCGGGTCGGTGAAACCTTAAGAAGTACATGATCTCCGACACTGAACTCCAAATCTTTTCGACGTCGATTGGCACAACTTTTGTACCTTCTTTGTGATGTTCTCATCCTTTCCTTGACCAGAGAAATTTTCTCGTTGGTTTCTCTAACCAAGTTTGGTCCCAACAACTCTGTGTCTCTAACTTCTGCCTAACACAACGAAGAATGACATGGTCATCCGTACAATACTTCGAACGAAGCCATCCCGATACTCGTGTGATAACTATTACTATAGGCAAATTCAACCAAAGGCAAATGTGTCTCCCAAGATTCCTCGAAATCAATAACACAAGCCCTAAGCATATCCTCCATGATCTGATTAACACGCTCAGTTTGCCCATTTGTCTGAGGGTGACGCAGTACTCATCTTGAGCGAGGTTCCCATAGTTTCTTGTAGACTCTCCCAAAATCCAGAAGTAAAATGTGCTATAACAACCTGCATTTCCATTTAAATTTAAATTGCATTTCCATATTTAGTTACTTATTTTATGTAATTAGAATCCTTTAGTTGGGAGCCAATTTATGATTTCTATAAATTCAAGTGTGCCGGTATTATATGTTAACAGTTGTATTGCTGATTTCAATTCTCATGTTTTCAATCTATTACTTGTTTTTATTTCTTGACAAATACTTTTGGGGTCAAATTTCAATTTTCAATCCGTTTGGGGTCAAATTTCAATTTTCAATCCTTTTGGGGTCAAATTTCAATCCTTTTGGGGTCAAATTTCAATTTTCAATCCTTTTGGGGTCAAATTTCAATTTTTAATCCTTTTGGGGTTAAATTTCAATTTTTATAAAATTATTGATGCCTGTGTTGAATTTCATAACTGTATTTTGAAACGGTGAATGAATTCTTTTAACTCAAATAGTATTACTAAAAAATCAAAAAATCAATTCTTACGTTAAAATGAATTTTTTGTATTTTGTGGTGAACACCATGTCACAAAAATACTAGTGTGTGTTTAAAACTGTCCGCACAGTGTTAAACTTGCATAGGCTTTGGATTGGACGGAAAGTTAGAAGTAACTTGTGTTTCTTTTCCATTTATGGAAACTAATCATTTTTTAAGGCCTTGTTTGGAAATGTTTGTAGTGTGTGCATTGATTTGTACCTTATAGCCAATTTCCCAAACACCTCAATCTACCCCCCTATACACCTATATTTGGCTCTTGGGCAACTGTGGAGTTATCACAACTGTAGATATACGTATATGTATCTGCTAATTTCTGTATAATTGTGTAAGTATTAGAATTTTTATTTGTTGAGTATAAGAGAAACAACTTGGAGCCCAAGTACTTGAGTTCTCTATAACAAGCTCACACACACACACACACACACACATTCTCACAATCTACACATTGATAAAACACAAGAGAGAGCTTGAGAGTTCATAATTTCAAAAAATTCTAGAGAGAGAAAAGCTTCAATCTCCATAGCCATGCTTGTTGATTTGATTTCTATTTAGTTATCTTTCTCAACAATCTCTTTGTTCTTAATCAAAGTGAGTATTACTAACTCACTATGAATGTAATTTCATGCCTAATTCCTGTGTGTATAGCTTAGCATATGAACCTCCATTGAAAATTTTACGTTGATATCCATGGCTTGAGAAATCAAGATTTTCCAACCTTAATCTAAATTCGCTTTCAGAGATGAATATCAAAGATTATGGTATATAGAGTTTACGATTTAAGTTATAGAGCTTAATTCGTTCATATCACGACGTATTTTGAAAATGAAGTTTTAACGTCTTTCGGTTTTTCATAAAATTAGTGAGCTACGTTTGGATTCATGTAAAATTGATTGTGGATTCATAATCCTTGTGAAAAACCAAAACGATTCATATATTACATGTCCTATAAAGGTTTGGATTTGAAAATGGGTCAAAAAGACCCCTTAAAACTGAAACAGGGGAAGTTCAGCGAAGAAGACGAAGTCTCTGCCTGAACTCGCGCGCGCGATAGCGCCAGTGAGGGTCGCGCGAGCAACCCCTCGTGCGAGCGGCCCGTGCACATGAGGTGTGTGATTTCTGGCAGATAGAAAAGCTTTTATAAAGAAAATTGAAAAATAGGCAGATCGCGAGAGCGATCCGCGCGCACGATCTGACAGTTTTCTATTTTTGTCTATTTTCTGTTAAGGGACTGTTTGGTGTAACTTTTAAGGGCTGTTAAGATTCTGTCTAGGAAATTTACTAAATCAGAATCCTATTTACTATGTTTGGATTATAAAAGCGATAAATTACAACTTATCTATCCTCGTTCGTGCGTGGTTCTTATGATTCAATGATTTAAATTGCTATTTTAAGTCATATGGAATACATGTGGCGTCAAGTGTACATTCATGGTAAGTAGTGGTCAGTGTGGAACAGAGTATGTGGTTGACGTTGTGTGTGGACACTCTCTGGTAATTGTGTATCAAAGTGTGACGTTTTGAGATTCCGGCTAGAGTGTCTTTGAAATGCGACGGTGATAAAACTGGACACTCCCTGACGCCCATGGTAGCGTTAAAGTGTGTGACGCCGAACTTGGACATTCCTTGGCACCCGTGGTAGTGCTAAAGTGTGGCCTATGGACACTCCCTGACATGCATGGTATGGGCAAAGTGTGAGGCATTGGACACTCCCTGGTACCCCGTACTAAAGTGTGAGGCAAACTGGACACCCCCTGGTACCCTGTTACTAAAGTGTGGTTATCTTAGCGTTTCAAAGATACTGGAGTAAGAGAGTGGGTTGTTGTGGTTGTCGAGAGAAAAGAGTCAGAAAGATGAGATTGGTTGCATTGTTTGTCATACACGGTCACATGTAATATGAATTGAAGTTTACTAATGTAATTCATAGTATTTCTTAATGTGATCTCATTCCTACGTTATTAAATCAGTAGAATAAGGAACCGTGAAAGGAAAATGGCAATTGAGTATGTTCTACATTCAAGCATATGTTCGTAGTACTCACCAGCTTCAATAAGATGACGGCGTTGATGCGCCCTGGACATTTGTGTCTAGGCTTTTCAGGTTATGATCAAGTTGGACCATACGACTATGCAAACTGAGAATAACCACCCGAACAAAAATTTAGTATTATATGTTTTTAAGTTATGAACTGAACTTTTGTAATAAGGATGACTGTAATAGACAATAGTTATTATTTTGTTTTAAGGCGGTTTGTGCATTTAGGTGACCACGTGCTGTAATAGTTAGTAAGTTGGAAAAATTTTGTAAGCCTTGATTGCTCTACTCTGATATATATTTCTATGTTGTTCGACGTTTGGAATGGAATCGATCCTTCAAACTGTCACGACCTACGGGTCCATAAAGAAAATTAATCTCTTTCCTTATTTATGCTACGTCGGGGCGTGACAAGTGCATCTCAGTCTGACACAATTGACACGGTGCACCGTGAAGTCACACAACTTGTTGTATGTACATCTAGCTCAACTTTTCTACTAGGTATGCCATACTATAGGCAATGAAATGAGCCGACTTAGTCAATTGGTCCACGATTACCCAAATGGCGCCATGATTCTGCTGCGACCAAGGCAATCCCACTACAAAATCCATGGTGATATGTGTTCCCACATCCAACCTAGGACAGGTAAGGGTTGCAACAATCCCAAGGGTCTCAGATGTTCAGTTTTGACTTGGACACATCAAACACTTTGATACGAATTCGGCCACGTCCTTCTTCATACCTTTCCACCAGAAATTTCTTTTCAAATCTTTGTACATTTTTATTCCTCCCGGGTGAACTGTAAATCTTGATTTATGTACTTCTTCCAGAATGTCTTTTCTCAAATTCCCACAATCTGGTATACATAACATGTCTCTGCATCTGTATCCTCCCTCACTTCCCACTTTTCATTATGTCGGATCTTTTTCTGACATCTTAACAGATCATGTCCGAAACTTCTCATCTTCTTTTTGTGCTTTAATGATGCGATTGATAAGAGTAGGCTGTACGATAAAACATCCAAAAAGTTTTCCTCCTCCTTCTTCAGCACTTTGCACATCGAACTCGACCAATGTCTCTAATGCTCACAATTCCCTCACCATCAAGGAGGTAATTGTTCCACGAGTTTGCCTACTCAAAGCATCAGCAACTACAATAGTTTTGCTAGGGTGGTATTCTAATGTAAAGTCATAATTTTAATCAACTCCATCTACCTGCGTTGTCTTATATTCAACTCTTTCTATGTGAACAATTATTTCAGACTCTTGTGATCGAAGAACAAGTCAAACTTCTCACCGTAGAGATGGTGTCTCCAAGTCTTGAGTACAAATACTACGGCAGCCAATTCCAACTCATGAGTGGGGGTAGTTCAACTCATTCAGTTTCAACTGTCTAGGTCCATAGGCGATAACTCTACCATCTTGCATAAGCATACACCCCAACCCTTGGTATAATACATCACTGAAGATAGTGAACTTCTCATCAGGCTTGGGTATAGCTAGTACCGGTGCTGTGATGAGTCTCTCTTTCAATTCCAAAAATGCATGCTCATGCTTCTCTGTCCACTCGAATTTTTGAGCCTTCTTAGTTAGTCCGGTCAATGGTGCGGCTATCTTGGAAAATCCTCGACAAATCTCCGGTAATAACTTGCGAGTCCAAGGAAACTCCTAACCTCCGTAGGGTTGGTCGGCCTAACCCATTTAGATACAGCATCTATCTTGGACAAATCCACAGAAATTCATTTAGACGATACCTTGTGTCCCAAAAATTTCACTTCTTGCAGCCAAAACTCACACTTAATGAACTTGGCATACAAGTGGTGGTCCTTGAGCATCTGCATCGCAACCTGTAAATGTTGTTCGTGCTCTTCTTCTGACTTAGAATAGATCAAAATGTCATCTATGAACACGATGACAAACTGATCCAAATAAGGCTTGAACACTCTGTTCATCAAATCTATAAACACTGTCGGTGCATTCGTCATTCTAAACGGCATCACCAAAAACTCATAGTAACCGTATCGAGTTCTAAAGGCAGTTTTTGGTATATATATTCCTTCTGTACCCTCAACTGATGATATCCTGAATGTAGATCTATCTTGGAGAATGTTGTAGCTCCTTATAGTTGATCAAACAAATTGTCGATCCGAGGTAAGGGACACTTATTCTTGATAGTCACTCGGTTCAATTCTTTGTAATCGATACACTGATGAAGTGTTTCGTCCTTCTTCTTTACAAATAACACTGGTGCTCCCTAAGGCAATGTACTTGGACATACAAAATCCAGATTCTTGAGCTCTTGAACTTATTCTTTCAATTCTGACAATTCGGCGGGGGCCATTCTGTAGGGAACTTTAGTGATCGGCGTGGTGCCTAGTATAAGTTCAATACAGAACTCTATACTCCTCTCAGGCGGTAAACCAGAAATGTATTGAAATACTTCCTTGAAGTCCTTGACTACAGGTATAGACGACACTATCATTTCTATACTGACGACTTCAATGTTTGCTAAAC
This sequence comes from Hydrangea macrophylla, assembly GCA_033977485.1. Classification (NCBI taxonomy): domain Eukaryota; kingdom Viridiplantae; phylum Streptophyta; class Magnoliopsida; order Cornales; family Hydrangeaceae; genus Hydrangea; species Hydrangea macrophylla. The sequence goes on along the minus strand of CM066984.1, from coordinate 74,412,321 downwards.
ATCTTGGGAGGAACATGTCTCCCAAAGGGTTACATTGGAAATCAAAGGATGGATTCCCATTATCGGAGAATGTAATTCTCTTCCTCGCATAATCCAATTACGCCTGATTCTGAGTGAGCCAATCCATTCCCAGGATTATGTCAAACTCCTTCATCGATAGGACAATTAGCCTTGTAGGGATTTCACAATCTTCTAGTCGTAAGGGACAATCCTTGCACACATATCCTAACTAGACCGTGGCTCCTAATGGCGAGGTAGCTCTCAAAGCTTTCTCTCAATGGTGAGGTAGGATACCCAATCTCCGAAAAGTCTTAACAGATGTAAATGAAAGTGCAGCACCCCTAATCAAATAAACTTTATCATGGGAGTTAAATAAAGTTAACGTACCTTCCACTGCTTGCTGATCGGGTTGAGCTTCTTCATAGTTTTCCTCTTTATAACCAGTCTCATCATATCCTGTGGCATCAGGAATAATGGCATTCAAACAAGTCTGACCATGTTGACCATACGTCACTCTTGTAGGAGCAGTACAGAACTTGTTGATGTGACCAGGTTCACCATAGTTATAACAGACTATATCCTGATGAGTGATGTGCTTAGGTGCCTTACAGTCTTGAGCCAAATGGTCGGGGGTGCCACAGTTAAAGCATTTTGTTATCCTCTTGGGTAAAGCACATCTTTTGGCAAAATGCCTGGGCATCTGGCAGTTAAAACAGACCGAAGGTTTGGTTTTCCATTTCTTCTTCTCTGCTTTTTGTGCACACTTTTTCTTACGGAGGTGACTCAGACTACCGTATCCCATCCATTGAGTTTCATTGTAATCATACCAAAGGTGACCTGGTAGGTTACAATTAGCACAGAGGCTGCTTGGTTTGCTTGTACCCTTGTTCTCAATGGGAATCACCATCTCTTGGAAGTTCCTCTTGCCTTGCTGTAGTTCAGATGATTTCGCAAGGAAACTCTCATATAGAAGATCTCCTAACTGACCTACAGTGACTCTATCACCCATCTCCCATAAGGTTAGAATAAGTGACCCGACCAAGCCAGTGGGATCGATTTCTGGGGATAATAGCTGGGATTGTCCGCTTGATTGGTTCTCAGTTACCTGAGGTGACTCGGTCATCTACGCTCCTACACAGGTCCAGCCTAATGGGTTAATATCACTATATAATATACTCGTACTATAACATAAGTATACAATAAAATCCAAGTATACATAACATAATTTAAGTATACATAATACACCAAACACGAATTCGAACAAGAACTGTCTAATAGTATAGAGATTGTATTCTTATTCTTATCCTCCTTCCAAACTTGGGGCCGTAGGCAATGCTGACTGTTCCGAGAACTAACTAGGGAAATTCGTCAATGCCTAAGTTATTCATGAGGGCTATGGCTTACCTCAACTTCTTAAGAACTCGGCTACTATGTGTCTATATGGACTTCATATGTCATAACTGACTAAAAGCTGGCACCTGGTTGTTCGATAAACCTAAATTTGGTAAATCAGGCTCGACTTAGAGAAACTTGGTTGTATAACTTTGTAAAAACCTGAAGTTAACCTATGTCATTAACCTGTGGCGTAAATAACCGAGCCTGGTTAAAATAGATAACTTGGCTCTGATACCACTAAATCCTGTCACACCTCGACGTAGCATAAATATGGAAAGCATTTAATTTTCTTTATGGACCCATAGGTCGCGACAGTTTGAAGGATTGATTCCGTCCTAAAAGTCGAACAGCACAATAATTAAATCAGAGTAAGAGTAATCAAGGCTTATATAATTTTTCTAAATTAATAATTATTACAGCATGTGATCTACTAAAGGTACAACCCGCCTTGCAAATAAAATAATATCTAATATCTATTACAGTCATCCTTATTTCAAATTTATTTTAAAACCATAAGATAGTAACAAAACAGTTACTTCTTCTCCGATAGTCATAATAAATTCGCATAGTCATACTGCTCTGACTGGTTATAACCTGAAAAACCTAGACACGAGTGCCCAGGCCGCATCAATGCCGACAACTTTAAGAAGCTGGTAAGTATTAAAAAAAACATATGTTTGAATGTATAACATACTCAATTACTATTTTCCATTTCACGGTTCCATTATTCAGCAGGTTAACAACATGGAAATGAATTCACTTATGAGGCAGTAAGGGTAATATTATAATTCATGAAACATGTGACCGTACATGAGACCAATACAGCCATTCTCATCTCACCAACTCTTTTCTCTCGACAACACATCACCCAACTCACTCACTCTAGTATCTTTGAAACACTAAGATGACAACACTTTAGTACAGGGGTACCAGGGAGTGTCCAGTTTGCCTCACTCTTTAGTACGGGGTACCAGGGAGTGTCCAATGCCACACTTTGACCATACCCCGCATGTCAGGGAGTGTCCAGTAGGCCACACTTTAGCACTACCATGGGTGACAGGGAATGTCCAAGTCGGCGTCACATACTTTAGTGCTACCATGGACGCCAGGAAGTGTCCAGTTTTGTCACTATCGCATTTCAAAGACACTCTAGCCGTAATATCGTAACATCACACTTTGGTACACTAATACCAGGGAGTGTCCACACACAATCTCAACCACATACTCTTTTCCACACTGACCACCACTCACCATGCATGTACAACTGACTCCACATGAATGACATGTGACTAAATACAGAAATATGAAGTACTGGGAACGATAACCATGGATATACGAGAAGAAGTCTAATCTTATATGAAACAACCAGTGAATTCATCAAAGAATACTTTTATATGCTTTTATCGCTACTAAAATACAAGTGGGTCTACTTTGAAGCAATGCCCTAAAAAATGAGTTATTCTTTTTGTGCATGAGTTATATATTAAAAGAAAGGTCTTTGAGTCTAGTTTCCAACACTTCAAACGGTGCGCGTTTTTGAGTTTTCTGGAGGAAGTTATGACCATTTTACTAAAAGTCGTCAGTGCTAAAATATGTCAATCGATTGGCAAAAGTGCCAATCGATTGGTATACATGCCAATCGATTGGTATGTTTACCAATCGATTGGTGCAGTTTCTCTCCTATTATGAATTTAAAGCCTATTTTTAACCTATTTTGAAATCTGAATGCAAGTATGACTTGTAATATATGGTTTTCTCCGTTTTTTCGTAAGGATTATGAATATATGATCGGATTTAACCAATTTCAATCATAGCTCTCGAATTTTATGAAAAACCGAGAGGTGACAAAATTTCATTTCTTATATACGTCGCAATATGAATGAGTTAGGCTCTAATACTTTAAATACAGCCTCTAGGGACTGTAATCTTTCATTTTAATCTATCAAAATCGATTTTGGTTAAGTTTGAAAAATCCACTTTTTCAAGCTTGAAGCTCCTTGGATGACCACAACCATGGTGATTCACAATTACATGGTGATTCACAATTACATATATATATAAACAATAATTAGAGCATGAATTACATTCTGAGTGAGTTCAAAATACTCACTGTGATAAAGGATTGAAGTAATTGTTGCGAGAGAATCCAAAATATAAAGACCCACTTCATAGAGCTAAGTTAGGGCCCAAGCTTAGGTGTTTGGGAATTTAGTTTATAGTGCAAAGTTAACACATACAAAGTGGGTATTACCAAACAAGGCAAGAACAAGTTGTCTAGGAATTTACTAGAGTGTATGGGTAAAACAACTTATATCACAAAACTAACACATAGAATGAAAACATTCCCAAACAAGCTTAACCAATGATTGGTTGTTTTTACAATGGACTTAAAGCAAATGCAAAATCGTAGATTCCAAAATTTGTGGGAGCCCATTCGCGGCGCAGACAGCTCTCGAATATAAACTGGTATTTTCACGGTGCGGTGATCACCACAAAAATACAGAAAAAATATATTAACGTAGGAAATAATTTTTTGGTTTTATAAAAATATAGTTTGAGTCAAAATAAATATTTTCACCATTTTGAAAATACAGATTTGAAATCACATCACAGGTATTTCTTGAAATGTGGTTAGAAACTATAACATTTATGGCTCAATTTATGAAAATTACCGCTTGACCCCAAATAAAGAATTCTAATTGGATAGAACAAGTAATATAATTTAAAATAAATGTGGAAATGCAATTATATAAACTTTATGAAATCACAAGTTGTTACACGATTAACCAAAATCTAAGGATACACAACTTAGACCAAACTCACATACATATGGATACACACAACTCTTTATCTTACTTCACCATAAGTATCTTAAACCAAGGCTGAATGCTCTACTAGACTACCACAAACCAAAAGTAAAAAGTAAAGTCTAATCAAGTCAACAATTTCTCCTTGACGAAGATATATTCAAATAAAATAAATATAAACAAATCAAAAGCATCAAGCACTCTGATAAAAATAAAATAAAAACATCAAGCACTTTATGCCCAACTTCATCAATTGAAATGAGTCAACAGAGTTGTTCCAAAAAAAAATTTTAATCAACAGAGGGATCAACTAGTTTTGAAATTATGAAATCAGTTGAATTTGTCTCTCAATCTCGTCAATTTTTGTTAAAATCAAAGAGTCTACAAATTGGACCTAATTCAAACATGTTGTGTCCATCTATGATCTATCAATACAATAGAGTTTGAATCTATAATCTGTCCACATTCAGATCTAAGCTCTATTTAGTTAGAGAGTTTTAGAGTATTTACCTTGGGTTGGGTCCTTGTTGATCTTGTCAGAATCAAGATATAAAAAGTGTACTTTACTTTTCTAAGGATTTGTAGTAGTGAAAGTAAAGGTCGAACCCACAGAGATTGAATTACTACGACTCTTAATTTTAAAACCTAAATCTAATTAATTATGAAAATGAGATTTTGATTTGAATTTTAATTAAACTAAGAACAATGAAAGTAAATCTAAATTATGAAAGCAATTAAAAATTATTTTTATAAATATGTTTAGGGAACCTAGGATTGCAAATCCACCACTAGCTTCATAATAAGGTTATTTACGAATTACTTTAGCTTATTAAGTTGGATGATAATGGGGAATTGTAGCTACAAGCCCAATTCCTCCGACAAGAAGATATTCATGGTTCAAGCACCAACATAATCCATCTTCGGTTAGCACGAATTATCCCACATTAAACTAGGGTTGTGATCTAATCCGTCTAACCTAGGCATGGACTATTAGGATACTTGATAGCACAAATCAATAAAGCACCATCACATGTAAACAATCTAAACAAGCACAGCAAGAATAGATCGTTGAGCACATCACAGTCAAAATAGATCTAAGACAAGAATAAATTCTGAAAGTAATGATTTAATCAATAGAAGTACGATTTATTTATAAAAATCCTCTAAACATGTGACTGTCATCCGTACATAATAAAACTAAAATAAAAACATAAATAAAACCCTATTACTCGTCTAGGGCTTCATTGAAACCCTAGATCTATGATCTAGCCGTCCATGGAAGTGATGGATGGCAAGTAGTTGATGGAGGAGGCCATGGAAACCCTTGGTCTTCTTCTTCTTCTCCTTGCTTCCCTCCCTTCAATGGCTGGAAGTATGTGTATAATGTGTGTATAATAGTTGCTAACAATGTCTAACCCTTTAATTGTAATAAAATAGGGTATATATAGATTTACAACAAGTTTTGGAAGCCTTCCTAACCCGAAACGAACTGAAACTGATGTAATTTACAGTCTAGACGTCGTTCAGCAGTTTCGTTTGCACAGGAGTCTTCAGTATACAGAAATACGCAACTTTGATTTTTACACATATCGCGCGAGCGAGTCGCGCGAGCGCGACATTTAGTACCTCGCGCGCGCGGATCGCGCGCGCGGATCGCGCGAGCGATTTTGGGATTTCTCGCGCAAGCGGATCGCGCGAGCGATATCTGGATTTCCGCGCCCGCGGGTCGCGCGAGCGATTCTCTGTTTTTCGCGCGGGCAGCTCGCGCGCGTGACTTGGCTTTTTCAGCTTCTTTCTTTGTGCTTTTTCATCCTGTTTAGCCTGGTTTAGGTGATTTCTTCCAAATCCTGTCAGAAAATAGAAAACGAAGTAAAAATACACAAAAGCAGGATAAAAAGTACTAACAAATGTGAATTAAAGCGTATACTTAGGATTAGTTCTCTCCCGATCACACCCCCAAACCTACATTTTTCTAGTCCTCGAGCAAAACTAAAATAAAAACTAACTACTAAAAAATACTACTCCATTTTCGCATGGATCACGATTGCATTTAGCATATGCAACAAGCCTTTTAAACCTCTAGGTGTCCCTAGTCGGACGAGTGAAGTCTCGTGAGGGTTCTCATCAACAAGTTACCCACAACCATTTTTATTAACTTAAAAACTTAAAAAGAAATTTTCAAAAAAAACAAAACAATCAATACTCCTTATCATAGAACGATGATTTTGAAATAGAATAACGGACAAGAAGAAACGGAATCAAACGTTCACTCACGTCCTGAAAAAAACAATCCCAAGTACATAAATCGTACAAATCAATAGAATCGTATAAATCAATAGAATTTCTCATAAAATTGCACGTGTGTGATGTGGTAGTCAAATGAACACGCGCATGTCATGAACTTGGAATATAACTCGGATAACCATCCAACTATGCTTCGACTACGAATCTCACAATTAATTACACTCTCAAATGAAACACTCAGAAACAGGTGTAATTTATCTAGTATATGTGAGTAAAGGAAATATGTTTTCAAAACGAGAAATGCTCACATATGACTCGAAAAAGACGCATGACACAAAAGAATAGTAGTCTCATGGATAGGATGCCAATAATCAAGAAAAATTAATCATTACCATGTTTTAATCCCCCTCCCATCGTTTACATATCCGAACCATGTTTCCTAAGATCAAATAGGACTTTTCAAAGGTTGTAATGTGGCTCAGGCAATGAAAAATGATAGAACGGATTAATTGGGTAGGTTTAGAATGGCATTATAAGGCATGTTCGATCTCTTTCATTCTTCTTCTACAAACTTTCATCTTTTCTTTCTCTTCATTCATTTTCATTCATTTTTCTTCTTTTTTTTTTCTTTCTTTTCCTCTTCTTTATTTTTTTTTTCTTTATTCTTTTCCTCCTCGTTGCTGTTGAAACGAATATTCAATAAATAACACGGCAACCACCCCAATAGCATCTTGTCTTCTTCTTCTCAATCACACATCGCCTTAACACCACTAAAAGTTGATCAATCTTTCAGGGGTGAACTCCAAGTTGGCCAAATTGGAGCAAAAAATAGGATAATGGTAATTTAAGAAAGAAATGGCATTTTAATGGCTCAAGGGGCGAACTAAGGAAATTTATCATTTATCAGTCGGCAATATACAAAGAGGGCCTAAAATTATTTCCTAGGGTAATACGGTTCTTCAATATTTACGACGGAAGATTATTTAGCATGGTAACAAATATTTTAACTTGACTATCAACCAAAACAAGAATAATGAGACTAAACAACAAGTTAATGCGCTATTTCAATGAAATTCGACAAACACAATGTATTTATAACCCTCAAAATAGAAAAGATAGGCTCAAAAGCTTACTGGGCTTAGTCTCCACCATGTGTTATCTATAAATTCAAATCATATTATAGTTCACATCAGACATGTATTCACGTGACTACGTGCAGTGCATAAGTTTATGTGCAAATCTATGATATAAAACTACGATTCAAACACTACATAACTTAAAATGTCATATCATAACTTCAGCAAATTTTTAATCACATCTTCCCTTGTTTACCATTCTATAATAATTCAAAGTTCTCTATCAAAAAGTATCAAATTGATATTACAAAAACGTCGGTAACATCGTTTATTTAAACACACTTATTGAAAAATTTTAAAATTTTGCATAAACTAATGTGCATGTGTGAGTGCATACCCCCAAACCTAAACCTTTCATTGTCCCCAATGAAACAATAAAACGAAAGAAAGGAGAGTAGGTAAGAAAGGAACGATAGTACCTTAGTTTCGGCAATGACAAACAGGTAAATGTATAAGAATATGGCGATAAAGTTCAATTGCTCCAAATGGAACCACCTGTTAATACTAGATAAAAAGAAACTAACAAAAGAATATTAAAAGTAAATGAAACCTAAATATGGAATATAAATCTAAAAACTAAGCTAAACTAAACTAAACGAGCAAATGGAAAAGAAATAAAATGAAAAAGTATAAATGTAATAAGGAAAACAACGAACACGAACTAAACTGAACCAAATAAACCAAAACAGAAAAGAAACACAAATAAAATAGGTAGGGGGAAGGATATATAAAACAAAAGGGAAAAAACAGGAAAGTAGGGAATCGCGCGAGCGGTCCGCGCGAGCGATTTTGGGATTTCTCGCGCAAGCGGATCGCGCGAGCGATATCTGGATTTCCGCGCCCGCGGGTCGCGCGAGCGATTCTCTATTTTTCGCGCGCGCAACTTGGCTTTTTCAGCTTCTTTCTTTGTGCTTTTTCATCCTGTTTAGCCTGGTTTAGGTGATTTCTTCCAAATCCTGTCAGAAAATAGAAAACGAAGTAAAATTACACAAAAACAGGATAAAAAGTACTAACAAATGTGAATTAAAGCGTATACTTAGGATTAGTTCTCTCCCGATCACTTGTTTTTTGGCAGCAAAAGGAAAGAATAGAGAAGTCCGGCTGCTCCTATGTTCAGATCTAAGTACATGGGTTCGGATCGTTCAGTTGCTCATGCTCATCGTCGGATTGCCATCGTCGGTGCTCCTGTCGTGAGGTTACATACCTCGTGATCGCATAGCCATGAGGTAAGTTTGTGGTCGTCGATGTCATGAGGTAACGCCAATGTCAGAAGGCAACGGTGAGGTAAGATCGCAGTATTGCAGAGAGGGGGGAGGTGGAGGGAGTCTGCGCATAGAGATGGGGAAGGGGAGGCTGCTAAATGTGTAAAGAATTGAATGGAAAAAACCCTAAAATTAACTATTATGGTGTGAGTGTGAGTGTGAGTGTGAGTGTGAGTGTGAGTGAGGTCAGCGTCGGCGGCTGGCCACTAGTGTGGTGAGTATGGTGACTGGTGAAGACTGAGTGAAGAGACGAAGAGGAAGAGTGCGGCGTTGAGTCCTCAGATCTAACATGAAAAGGGAGTTTCGTTTAACAATGTCCTAATATTCTCGGTATATATATCATTGATATAATTTGGTTTTTGGTTCGGTTCGGTTTCTATGCGTGGTACCGAAACCAAACCGATATAGTTAAAACAGTTTGGTTTTGACCTGAACACAATTTAGTTCAGTTCAGTTACGAACCAAATTGGATATTTTTGTTCAGTTCGGTTAAAAATTTTAGTTAACTGAACTATTTTCCCACCCCTATACATGATATGATAAACAAATATGATCTATTTGTAGAGTGTTTGTTGAAAATTTTGGACAAAGTATGTAACATTAGGAGTTTGAGTGTTGCAGGGTAGTTTGTGGGATTTATATAATGAGGCAAAAGCATTGCTCCCACTTTATGAAATTGAAAATTAAAAGAGTTTTCTACAACGTCAATCAAGAAAATATGGAGAGGAAGTGACACTCAACATTCAAATAATTTAATTTCTTTTCACTCTATTTCTTTTCCTTCATATTCTTCTCATAGTTTTTCCACTAAATTAGACGAACAAATGTATTTTTGTTGTTGTTTCATTTTCCTTTACCTTACATTACCTTACACATTGGTATTGTGACATGGATATATTGTTAGATTCAGGGTATGAATGGAAGCTTATGTAAGCTCAAGGGGATTGTTAGGATCGCTATGGACCTGCTTAATGCTTAAGGAAAGGCTTGGAACATTAAGTTTCAAGATTCTAGCAGAGGGGTGTTCGATCGGTCAACTGAGTCCTTTCGACCGTCGATCGGGTCAATGGCTATAAGAAGCTTTTAGCAAATTCTGGCAGAGGGGCATTTGACTGGTCGACCGGACCCAGTTTGTGAAGAGTTGCAACTTTTCATGTAGAAATTTAAATTTGTTTGAACTTCGTCTATTCTAATGGCTGATAAACGTGTATATACTATTATATATGTAGTGTATAGTTGTTGGGACACAACCATTTGTGTAGAGAGACATCTCTTAGTTAGTTAGTTTTGATATACTTTTCACAAATTTTATCTTCTCTTCTTCATCTATTCTAGAGTCATTCAGAGCAACTTATATACATACAATTCTGCAGAACAATTGAAGTTGAGTTGTACTTCAATTGTTAGATCGTAATATCCTCAAGAACAAGGCGTCGTAGTCCACAAAAAAATGATGTGTGGGACCTAAACTTGTTTTTCGGACAACTTATTCATATGTGATTCGATCTTAAATTTAGTTACTGTTTATTTGAAGTTTCATATCCATTAGAATCCAACAATCGAAAAACAATTTTATAATTAGAATAATGGCCAGAGAATCTACTTCTACAACTATTGTAAAGAATACTCATGCCAAGAAGCCCGAAAACTTTAATTGAGAATACTTCAAACGATGGAACATGAAGATGCTCTTCTATCTCACAACCCTCAACCTTGCTCACATCCTACGACAAGAGAAGTCGGTGGTTCCTACCAAAAATTCGTCGAAGGATCAACAAGCCGCATTGGAAGCATGGAACCATTCCGATTTTCTATATCGTAATTATATACTAAATGGGCTGGAAGATGTTCTCTACAACGTCTATTCAACTATCACTACCGCCAAAGAATTATAGGAATCCTTGAAGAAAAAATACAAGACTGAGGATGTCGGTACAAGAAGTTCATTGTGGGCAGATTTTTAGATTTTAAAATGGTGGACTCAATTTCGGTGGTCAAGCAATTGGAAGAGATTCAAGTGATCATCAATCAAATCATCGTAGAGGGGATAGAAATTAGTGAACCGTTTCAAGTGGCGTCCATAATTGAGAAGTTATTACCTTTGTGGAAAGAATTCAAAAGCTATCTTAATCATAAGCATAAGGAACTTTCGATGGAGGATTTGGTGGTCCATTTGAGAATTGAAGAAGATAATCGTTAGGGAGATAAGAAGAGGTAGCAAGGTATTTCAGAACTAAAAGCTAATTTCGTGGAAGGTGAGTCCTCAAAACCCACTTCTAAGTCTAAGAATAAGGGAGAAAAAAGGAAATCTACATACAATGGGTCAGGACCAAGCTCCCAAAAAGATAAAAGGGAATTGTTGGGTATGTGGAATACCCGAAAATCATGATTGCGAATGTCATCATAAGAAAGGACAAAATGGGAACAAGAGCCCTAACTAAACTAACATGATGGACATCGACGATCTTACGACGGTAATCATGGAGTCTTGTGTTGTAACCGACTCAAAAGATTGGTGGATGGATACTAGGGCTACCAACAACATTTATGGGATAGAAACGTGTTTTCTACCTACACAAAGTCGGATGGTAGTGAGAAGCTTTATATGATAAATGTCACAGCTGCGACCATTGAAGGCAAAGGCAGTGTGGTTATAAAGTTCACTTCCAAAAAGGAAATGACTCTTTTAGATGTATTGCATGTTCTCGAAATTCGTAAGAATTTGGTTTCGGGTCCTATGCTTACTAAGAAAGGATTCAAGCTTGTCTTTGAATCCGATAAGTTTGTATTAACTAAATGAGGAATGTATGTAGGAAAGGGTTACCTCAATAAAGGGCTCTTCAAGATCAATTGTACTCCTAAAATTATTATTAATGAGAATGCTATAGCTTCTTCTTATATTGTTGAGTTATGTTCATTGTGGCATTCTAGATTAGGACATGTGAATTTCAAATACATGCATAAAATGATAATTCTTGAATTGTTGCCTAAATTTGAAATTGACAAATCACATAGATGTGAAACATGTGTAGAATCAAAATTTGCTAGAAAGCCATTTAAATCTATAAATAGAACAAGTGAGTTACTAGACTTAATTCATAGCTACTTATGCGATTTAAAACTAACTCCAACAAGAGGTTGAAAGAAATACTTTATTACATTTATAGATGAAGTAGCAGATATTGTTATGTTTACTTAGTTCAAAAGATGAAACAATGGTCGGATATGTTAAGACTTATAGAGCTGAAATTGAAAATCAATTATGTAGAATAATAAAACAAGTTAGATCGGATAGAGGAGGTCAATATGATTCAACTCCACTAGCCGAGTATTGTGCTAATAATGGGATTATTCATGAAACAACTGTGCCATATACACCACAACAAACTGGTGTAGCCGAGAGGAAGAACTGAATCCTCAAGAAAATGGAAAATGCTATGTTAAATAGCTCGGGAGTGCTACACAACTTGTAGGGGATGCAATTCTTAAGAAGAATGTCATTCTTAATAGAATTCCACATAGGAAAACTAGAAAGTCTCTTTATGAAGTTTGGAAAAGAAGAGTACCCTAGTATAAAAAGCTCAAAGTGTGGGGGTCTAGCTAAGGTACAAGTTTCGCTCCCTAAATGAACGAAACTAGGACCTAAGACCGTAGATTGTGTGTGTATCATTATGCTAATAATAGTGCTGCATATCAATTCCTTGTGGATAAGTCCGAGAATGTATACATTCGTGTAAACATATTCATGGAATCGGTAGAAGTTGAGTTCTTTGAAAACATCTTTCCTTTTAGGGAAAGAAGACAAAATCAGCACATAAAAGAAGTATTGAAAAGATTTCTTCAAGTTCTTAGAACGATGAAGAAATAAAAGTTGCTCCTAGAAAGAGAAAAAGAGCTAGGAAAGCTACTTTTTTTGGACCGGATTTTGTGATACTAGTTACCATAGGTGAACCTCAAACATTTAACGAGGCTATGAGTACACCCGAAGTGCCTTATTGGCAAGAAGCGGTAAATAGTGAAGTGGACTCCATTATGCAAATTAATTGGTTGCAAATGGATTTTTAAGAAGAAATTCAAAGCCGGTGGTACCATAGATAAGTACAAAGCTAGGGTAGATGCAAAAGGCTATAGACAAAAAGTGGGAAAAGATTTCTTTAATACTTATTCCCCGATTACTAGGATTACTGCTATTAGGACAGTAATCATTATAGTTGCCATCTATAACCTAGAATTACATCAAATGGATGTGAAGACCGCGTTTCTCAATGGAGATCTAGATGAGGAGATCTATTTGGAATAACCGGAAGGGTTTGTTATAAAGGGACAAGAACATAAGGTGTGTCAACTCATTAAGTCTCTTTATGGTTTCAAAATCAATGAATGCGATAAGTGTGTGTATGTCAAGGAGATGGAAGACTCATGTTTTATTGTATGATTATATGTTGATGACTTACTTAAGCATACAACATAAGGTGTATAAACTCATTAAGTCTCTTTATGGTTTCAAAATCAATGAATGCGATAAGTGTGTGTATGTCAAGGAGATGGAAGACTCATGTTTTATTGTATGCTTATATGTTGATGGCTTACTTATAAAGGGACAAGAACATAAGGTGTGTCAACTCATTAAGTCTCTTTATGGTTTCAAAATCAATGAATGCGATAAGTGTGTGTATGTCAAGGAGATGGAAGACTCATGTTTTATTGTATGCTTATATGTTGATGACTTACTTAAGCATACAACATAAGGTGTGTAAACTCATTAAGTCTCTTTATGGTTTCAAAATCAATGAATGCGATAAGTGTGTGTATGTCAAGGAGATGGAAGACTCATGTTTTATTGTATGCTTATATGTTGATGGCTTACTTATAAAGGGACAAGAACATAAGGTGTGTCAACTCATTAAGTCTCTTTATGGTTTCAAAATCAATGAATGCGATAAGTGTGTGTATGTCAAGGAGATGGAAGACTCATGTTTTATTGTATGCTTATATGTTGATTACTTACTTATTACGGGAATGAATAAGAAAGTAATTAATGAAACCAAAAAAATGTTAAGCTCAAGCTTTGATATAAAGGACGTGGGTAAAGCTGATGTTATTCCTGGTATACAAGTAAGACAAACTTTCGAAGAATATATTCTCACGCAATCACATTATGTTGAGAATATATTAAAGAAGTTTGGACAATTAGATAGTAAGTCAGTTGTAACACCGTTTAATGCCAATTGTAAGTTGAGGAAGAATATGGGTGAAAGCATATCTCAACTTGAATATTCGCAAGTAATAAGGAGTTTGATGTACATCATGAATTGTACACATCTGGATATTGCATATTCGGAGGGAAGGCTTGCTAGATACACTAGCAATCTAGGTAGAGATCATTGGGACGCTCCTGTAAGAGTGTTAAGATATCTTAAGCATACCATGAGCTATGGTTTGCACTACACACGATACTCACCCGTGGTAGAGGGATATTCAGATGCGAATTGGATTTCGGATATCAAGAGACTAAGTCTATAAGTGGATATATATTCACTTTAGGTGGAGCTGCGATTTCGTGGAAATCAAACTAAGCAAACGTGTATAGCACATTCGACGATGGAATTGGAGTTCATAGCCTTAGATAAGGCGGGTGAGGAAGTTGAAAGGTTTCGGAACTTCCTAGAAGATATTCCATTTTGGCCAAAACTGGTAACGGCCATAGTTATGCATTGTGACTGCAATGCGGCATCTTCTGTAGCTACGAATGTCGTGTATCATGGCAAGTCAAGGCACATAAGAAGGAGACACAATACAATCAAGCAGCTGCTCTCTAGTGGTGTAATCACGATTGACTATGTCAAATCAAAGGAAAACATTACGGATCCTCTTATGAAAGGATTGCCTAGATATCAAGTTCAATATACGATGAAAGGAATGGGCCTAAAGCCGATATTTTGAACAACCAGGCAGAAACCTAACCTAGTTGACTGGAGCTCCCAAGATCTATGCTCAATAGGCAAAACACACATTTAATATGGCTTCATTTATATATGTTATTCAAGTGTGCAATAAAATTTGTTGATGTTATGTGTACATTTAATGATATTGATAAGTAAACGTAAGTACTCTTAACTGGTATCACCTATATAAGAATGGAAGTTGGGTCGCTTCTATGATAACCTCAAAGGCTTGGTTCTCTAAGAGTTCTCATGAATAAGGATCATGTTCAGGACCAAAATGAACACAATCGAATGAATTAATATGTATAAGGATATGTGGTGTGTTATCTAGTGTTGGTTTACACTAAAAGGTTGCACAACTCAATACTTAATGCACACTGCATCACTGAGTAAATCCAATAGATATTCACTATCGGAAAGTTTAAGTCAAAAGACACTCTCCTAATGCATTACAAGTCCGTGAATTGCTCTCGTAGTTTTATTATATTTCATTTTTGTTTAGGTAGCCATACAAATTCACATGTGGGGGATAGTTAGATTCGGGGTGTGAATGAAAGGTTATGTAAGCTCAAGGGGATCATTAGGATCGCTATGGACCGGCTCGAGGGTCAAGGAAAGGCTTGGAACATTAAGTTTCAAGATTCTAGCAGAGGGGTTTTCGACCGGTTAAATGGGTCAACGACTATAAGAAGTTTTAAATAAATTCTTGCAGAGGGGCATTCGACCGGTTGACCGCCCAGTTTGTGAAGAGTTGCAACTTTTCATGTAGAAATTCGAATTTGTTTGAACTTCATATGTTCTAATGGCTGATAAACGTGTATATACTGTTATATATGTAGTGTATAGGTGTTGGGACACAACCATTTGTGTAAAGAGACATCTCTTACCCAATAGACACCTCTATATGTACAATATAGTTAGTTAGTTTTGATATACTTTTCACAGATTTTATCTTTTCTTCTTCATCTATTCTAGTGTCATTGAGAGCAACTTATATATATATATATATATTTATAAGTTCTGCAGAACAATTGAAGTTGAGTTGTTCTTCAATATTTAGATCGTAGTATCCTCAAGAATACGGCGTCATAGTCCAAAAAACAACGATGTGTAGGATGTAAACTTGTTTTTCAGACAACGTATTCACACGTGCTTCGATATTAAGTTTAGGTACTATTTATTTGAAGTTTCATATCTATTAGAATCCAATATATATAAGTTTCTAGTGGATTGATTTTGTGATGACATTAATACCACCAAAAAAAAATTTATTACTAGTTGTGTGTAGGATATAATCCTTAATTCAAAATATGAAGGATCATCTGTACTTTGAGAAAGACTCCTAAGATCATGATAATCGAACTTAAGCCAGTAATCGCGACTCTAATCAGGGTACCCGTTTCAATTCAGGTTTAATTATAAAAACACATTTGCACAGGGGAAAACTCTCAATGATCATCTCCTACATTCACTAACTTATTCTTATCGGAGATACTTTGGCCTACATGCCAAAGTCCTTCTGTAGGGACAACGAAATGCTAATCTCAGCACACAGTAACACTATGAGAGAAGGGAACTAAGGCCTAGGACGGATAGTCCAGAACAATAAATATAGGTTAAATTACATTTCAGTATCATGTAGTTTTAGAGAAGTTTCACTTTGGGCTCTGCATTTTCAAATGCATCATTTTGGTTCCTCAAGTTTCAAAATCGTGACAATTTGGTACCAAAAAAGCTTAAAATACAGGGCTGAAAGTGAAACTTTTTTCACCGTGAGAAACCAAAATGATGCATTTGAAAATGTAGAGCCCAAAGTGAAACTTCTCCAAAACTACAGAGTTTTGAAATGTAATTTAGCCTTAAATATAATCACTGATCTACTGCAATGCCAAACAGGCCCTTATGATTTGTTGGTAACAACAAACATAATATATCCACACACCATCCATCTAAGATTCTAAAGCACCAACCACTCTGCTTCACTCCTTTCTTTCAAGTTAATTGTATAATGCATCTGATTTATTATTATTAGGGTTAATTACACAGACCTCTCGTTAGGTTTAATTTAATGAAATTAAACAGACCTCTCCTCTATATTGGCAAAATTACATAGACCTCTCTTGAGAAATTTACAAAGACCTCCCTTCTTAATTTGCTAATGCCGAAAATATCCATAGTTATAAAAAAAATTTCTCTCTCTCTCTCTCTCTCTCTCTCTCTCTCTCTCTCTCTCTCTCTCTCTCTCTACTGTATAGACATATATACATGCATACATACATACACACTATGTATACGGACCGTGCATATATACATACACACATACATACCATATATATTTGTACATATACAGCCATTGAATACATATGTTGTCACACCCTGATTTTTGGACAACCAAATATTCAATCCAGAGCATGTATCCAGACTAATATTCAATTTCCAAAATACCGAGAGTGACACCCGGCCTCACACAGACTAATAGATAATTATTGAAAACAGTATTTCATACTCATTAAATAAGGACATGTGATTTTGTGTTAAAAAAAACTCTTTATTATTAAACTTGAATTCCCAAACATTTATTTTCATTATAAAAGAAATTAAACTCCATTCCACATATTATATCCTTTCGATTTACAAAAGAAATATTATGTTCATTCAATAAAACCCTCGTTACAGAGTTCAGTGGAAAGAAAATAAATAAGCATAAAATCCATACATCCATTGGTCAGAGCAACTACAACGTTCCCAATACCCAATATATAATCCTTATTACAATTATACACATGTGGCCCACACTGCCAGAAATAAAATAAAGTACAACAAAAAAATAAGTACAACTATAATACTAAACAACACCGTGACCATCTCTTCACCCAAACAGAAGCTCCAAATAAAATCTCCAAATACTAAACCTGCACATACATTCGACTACATTTCATATAGAAACGCCCCGAATGCATTACGCACCCGGGTCAGTATATAAAATACTGGTATGAGTTAACAAAAAAATATAAAACGAGGCTTAGGGAACAACGGTGTCCCATAGACTCCCAAAAGTACTCACAAAAAAAAACATAACCACCTCATATCATACAATATCGTTGCACAGAAAATAAACAATGTCATCGCACATAATTCATGTCGGGTTAGAACAGTAGTTCCACGCACATTCAGGACAGAACGGTAGTTTCCTTCAATGTGGTGGTAGTGGCTCCAACCCCGAATAAACACAACTGAATACTTACCGGTCGGATATCTATGGTGAGTCGGCCCTGCATAAAAGTTAGTGGACCCACCATCCTGTAATATATAGTTATCATAAACCAAGCAAATAAGTCAGTAAACAACATTTCCACATTCTAACTTAAACGTCGCATTCATTATTCCAAACTTATCAGTCTTATGAAATACTTCATTGTCATTATTTATTAGCCTTTAATTTATCTTTATGTTCCCTAGGTTCACCACTTGGCCACCCTCCATGGTACAGCCCACACATATATCCCATATGTGCCCGGACATACTACCAACACCCACTCCGGTGCCAGTTTGGTTGGGGTATCAACCAAACCAGGTATACACAACGGAAGGCCGATCAATATGCCTAGACGTCTATACAATATAAGCCGAGCATAAGGCTTAGGCCAGCTTGATCACACAGCCACTGGCAAAAAGTACACTCCACAAGTCTTAAGCCAGCTTGATCACGAAGCCACTGGCAAAAGAGTACACTCAGCAAGTCTTAAGCCAGCTTGATCACGAAGCCACTGGCAAAAGAGTGCGAGCTACCAAAAACAATAACACAACAACGGGGAGTAGTGAACACTAAGGTCTTTTTCCAGTTTCTTACCATCTACGTTAAATCTCATAAGTACCCATTCATGAGGGTTTAATCACGTCATTAACCACTTCGGGAATTTATCATTTATTCCATGGAATATCATTATCTGATTATTCACGATAAGGCATTTGTTTTTTTTTTTTTGCCAAAATTCTATTGAAGTCTCTGGCGTAGTATTTTCATAATAATTATTTAATACCACACATAGAATAAATTGGGATTTCTTAACACATAGCATATAAAATCGACACTCAACAACACTATTTAAAACAGTCCCAAACAAACCCTTACATTAAACAGTCCCAAAACCAATATGGACTAAAATTATTCCTCATAATAATTTCGTACAAAGAAACATCTCTAACAATATTCATAAACATAAATTCGAAATTCGGAGTTAACATTCACTGCTACTGTAATATAAATTTGCTGCCCAAACGGTGCAGAATTGGGAAAAATGCTATTAGACAAAAGTTGTACAGAATTGCGTTTTCTACAGACCCACGCGAACAGAATCACAAAACTCTAACGTATGATTTATTATGAATTTTCTACTCAAATCTGATCCATGAAAACCCCAAATCCGAAAATTGAATAATTGCTCAAATGTATATTAAATGCTCATCTATAAATCTCAAATCATAACTTCAATCGTTGTAAAAAAAAAACCTAAATCTCATAATCTATAACCATACTAATTTAATATTCTATACATTTAAATTTTCAATCAAACAAGATTGATAACAAGTTAACTCACCGATTTGGGGCTTCAATGTTGATGATGATTTCGCAAAACAAAGGTTGAAGTTCCTCTCTTCTTCTTCTTCTTCTTCTTCTTCTTCTCTCTCTCTCTCTCTCTCTCTCTCTCTCTCTCTCTCTCTCTCTCTCTCACACACACACACACACACACACACACACACACACACACACACAAACGTCTGTTCTCTCTTCTTCTCTCTTTTCTCCACTTTCCTTTTTTTTTATTAATATGGGGGCTAGGGTTTTAATATAAGTATATATGTACTACACACATAGTATACTATATACATACACAACATATACAAATAACTCATATATACATATCAAATCCCGTTTTTTGGCTTAAGGCCTCACAAAAGGGCTTTATATGGGCCCGAAAATGCATTGTAAAGGGACAAATGATTAGCCCAATGGGTACCCATGACCCCGAGCACTTAATTTAAATGTTAAAAACACAATTCAACACGTTCACGGGCCTATAAGCACTACCTGAAACTAAACTCGTTATTCTACAAAAAATTATAACTCGGTCATACAATAATCTATCGCCCGATTTAATTAAAGCTTGAAATCTCATCTTATAATAATAGTGAAATATTAGAAGAAAAAAAAACGGAGAAATATTACTGGTATTACTAACAATTTAAACTTGCTTATTAGCAATTAAATTTATGGGTTCTCCAAACTTAAAATTTCAAATGTGTGTGTTACTGAGGCACACCCAACTAATATTTACTAACGACAATTAATTGAATAGTTAGTCAAATCACTTAGAAATTTTAGGGTTGTTACATATATACATAGACACTTGTATATATCTTTGATGTGGGTTGGTATTTTGGGTTTAGATCTTAGGTTTTTAAGACAAATTGATTTTGAGTTTAAATCTTGTGAACAAATTAGTTTTTGGAATAAATTGATTTTGCGTTTAAATCCTAGGAACAAATTACTTTTTCAAAAAAATTGATTTTGGGTTTAAATTTTTTATTTTTTGAACAAATTCATATATTCATATATATATATATATATATGTGTGTGTGTGTGTGTGTGCATGTGTGTGTGTCCATATATTATGTATGTACTCGTATACCTATATCCATATATATACACACAGATTAGAGAGGAGAGAGAGAGGTGTGTGTAATTTAGTAAAATGATAAACAAAATAAGAGTAAAATAGTAAATTCAAGCTAAAGGGGAGGTCTGTGTAATTTTGCAATATAGAGGAGAACTCCGTGTAATTTTACCAAACCTTAGGGGAGGTCTGTGTAATTAACCCTTATTATTATTATTTTTTAGATATAAAATGTTTTCTGACTTGTGTAACTGAATCCAACTTCTTGCCCTAATTCCTCAATATTTGTCATGGTGGAAGATCATCAGCTGAAACTACTGAACCGTACGTCTATGCTTTAGGTCAACCCCAACCAACCCACATTAGTTAGTAACATCCTCACTCTATCTCTCTCTCTCTCTCGGCTTGGTTGGTGCCCCACCTTGTGAAAGTTTGTTTAGTTAAATGGTCCACTTAATCTTCACTCACTTAGAAAAAGATGCATGTGGTCCCTATAAAGAAATGTTGCATTAGGCTGTTGATCAGTCAAGAAAGCTTAGAAACCCCTTCTGATTTTTGGAATAATCTTTCATTTTTTTTTTTTTTTATTTTGTGTGTTTGTGTGTTTGTTTGTTTGTGTGTGCCTTTGGTGGGGGACTTTTGAGGGGCATATGAGAATTCTGTTAAACATACTTCTCTAACTGAAGTGACATTTGTGAGGTTGGTGGGTTATGGTTTCTGGGTTCAAAAAGCAAAAAAAATTAAATAAAAAATTAAGGTACACAATTAACAGGTTTAGTTCACCCACTTACCTATGAATCTTCTCCACTTATATTTTATAAAGGTTCTTTTCAACATGGTGGGATAGTGATCATTGTGCTTGCTTACGGGTTATAACTAATTTAAGAATAATATTGTGCTTCTTGAATTTGAAATTTGAAATTGGGTTCTCAAAAATACTTTAACAGTTATCACACAATATTAGAGTGATTAATGGTACCATATAACATTACATGTGATATAATTGATAAATTATTTAATATTCAAATTTTAGTAATTAAATTTGAGAATCATAAGATTACTCCTAACTAATTTAATAGCAATATAGATCATATTAGTATCCTGCTACACTAAGGACTAAGGTACGGTATGTAGCAGATAAGTGTTGTGTTTAATTTTATATAGGCAAAAGAAGTCGTCATATGATAAATATTAGGCATGCATTTAGGTAAATTTTTTAAATAATGCACAGTAATTAACTAATGTATTTAGTGAGATGGCAGGAAACTTTTTATTGTTTAAAAATGTAAAATTTAAATGCAATGATATGGTTTGTAAATTTGTATCCGACTATGGGATCCAACATATATTAGTAATAGATGAATTATCTCGTATGACCATACACCGATTTGGAATAATTTTTATGGAATATATTTCTCGTAATAGTAGGGGGTAGTATTCAATAATAATAGGACTGTTAGAATTGGTCCTACTAACATGGAAACAAAGTTTAAGATACAAATTTGAGAATACTCACTTTTAAACGAAGGGTCTTAAAACACATCTACCAAACGGTCTTGTTAGGGGCACAAACAAATCTCATTAACACTTACTAACGCACTATATCTCTCTTCTAGTGGCACTATGGGGCCTGCAGCAGACCCCATAATACCACTAGGAGAGAGATAAAATGTGTTAATAAGTGTTAGTGAAATTTGTTAATGCCCCAAATATTAATCTATACCAAATTTCTCTCTACATCCATATTATACATTAAGAACATGTAACATTTCATTTTGTACATGTTGGTGTAGACAAGAATTTTATGGGTGCATTTATCAACTTCCGTAAAATATGCAACTCCCTTAAAATATGTAGTAGGTTAAAATTTCCATATAATATATATATATATATATATTATATACACACGGTAGTATTTGAGATAATGTTTTATGATTTTGATCCAAACAATTCTAAATATAACCGACTTGTGAATTAATATTATTTCTGGGAAATTCATGATCACATGCATGCTGTTGCTTATAGAATATGCAGACATTATATATACACACATCTTGCTACGTACACTTATCTCTAAAGCTACACATAAGTTATATATAGGGTAAATTATGCAAACACCCCCTCAACTATGATCCATTTTCACTAATACCCCCTAAACTATTTTTTTGAACAAATTGACCCCCTTAAGTATTCCATTTGTCACTAATACCCCTCCAATGGATTTGCTGTCAAAAACTTAACGTAAGCAATCACGTGAGGGGCACAATTATGTGACTTTCCTTTTTTGCCCCCCACTATTAGCCATTGGCTTATAAAATGATAACTAGGTCCTCTCTCTGTATTCTTCAAGACATCACTGGCTAGAAAGCCATCTAGCTGCCAATGGAGTTCCGTGACTACTGATTCGATTTCAGAAAAAAAAAAAAAAAAAAAAAAAAAAAAAAAAAATCAATCAAGTCTGATCAAATCTCACTTGCAATCTTCCAATTTCGGGAAAGCGCTGATCAATCCATCACTGGCATCAGAAAGCCCTGTAATTGAACACACATATATATATATATATATGTATCAGTCTTTTTCTCTGTACAGCCTGTACAGGTAAGACTCATGAACATATATCAAATAGAGTGTATACGATATATGTGTGTATATATATGTATGTTCATGAGTCTTACAGAGTGTATACGATATATATATATATATTTATGTATGTATGTATGTGTATCATAGTCAAAATCTTTAATTAACCATATAATTTGTAATTGGGTTCTTCATCTAATTGATCATAGTGATCATATTTGGAAAATGGTTATCTTTCTTTAATTTATAGAACCCTTTCAGTTCATTGATTTTGAAATCAAAAAACCAAAAAAACCCTAGAATGTGAATAGTATTTTCGGGATCTCAAAACCCTACACATTTTCGGAATCAAAACGGCATGGGTAAGTTTTCTGAAATCATTTATTTTGAAATCACAAGAAGAAAAAAAACCCTAAAATGTGAATTTTTTCCCAAAAAATTTTCAGAATAGAAAAATAACTTACAGAAACCCTTCAAATCGACTGTATTTCTTCAACCTTCAAGCTTGACACACGATTTTCAGATGATCCCCAGCAAACTATTTGGGCTTATCTTCAATCTCTCATGTTTTTTCTGGTGAAGTCGAGTGGGGTAAGGGACGAGTGATGAGGGTGAGTGATGAGGGTAAGGGCGGTAAACATAAAGGAGGGTACTTAGGTAATTTCCCAAGTTCTGTCCATTCCGTTAGTTAGTATGGCCCCTCAAATACATGAGGGGGTCAGTTTGTTCAAAAAAATAGTTGAGGGGGTATTAGTGAAAACGAGTCATAGTTGAGGGGGTGTTTACATAATTTACCCTTATATATACGTACAATATATTAATTAAATACTCTAAGCAAACGCTTACTGTTGATGCAATTAAATAAATATATGCATCCCTTTCCGAATTTTTAAAAAAATAAAAATAAATATATGAATGTGCATCAGCATGGGTATAGATATAAAATAGAAAATGCTAAATACACGAGTTTGGAATACCTAAACTGTTTACCTGTTGATGTATTAATGACAACCTTAAAATAAAATCTAATTTTAAGTTATTTTATTTTATAATTAAAAAAGAGTTTTAATTATCCACATGAACAAGCTGGTATCTTATTTATGTGTATTTAAGCATTACTCAATAAATATATGTATTCTTCTTCTTCTGTTCTTTTTTTTTTTTTTCCTTTTCTTGTTCTAAGCAAACTCTTTGAGTTTCTTTCTATATTCTTGTTTGATGTACAATATACATGGATTTATATAGCCTTTCTGCATATATATATATATATATATAACTAAAATGTCCACAGGTTAATTATATAGAATTTATCTTGCATGCGCACCGCACCTAATGCAAAATGATTTCAAAACCCACACATTAGAGACAATAAATATGTACACAGTACTATAGGATGGGGAAAGGCTGTCACACCATGTGTTTAAAAGTAAATTGAATCATTCAAGATTCCAAAATGGTATCCCAAGAACTTGGGGACCAAATAAATGAGGTTGCACACACTCTCTCTCTCTCTATATATATATATATATATATATCTGTCTGACACCATTAATATTGTTTCTCATTTCTTGTATGGTCACTTCCAAGCTTTACCGCTTTACCAACAAAACATTGGAGTAAACTTCAGTGCAGTAATAACTGTGCTATTCATCCTGTGCCTTTCACAGGATGAACAGTGCACAGCAGTTTTTTTTTTTTTTTTTTAAGAAATTGGTTGTGCACTGTTCATCCTGTGAGAGGCACAGGATGAACAGCACAGTAAAAACTGCACTGAAGTTTACTCCCAAAACATTCATCCCAAACGCATATAATAATTAGACATTAGACACCTAAACTCAAAAATTACAACAAAATCAAATTTTTGTCAAGTTCAAGTTCATATCAAACTATTTTAATGCTGGGATTAACGTGCCACCCGATTAATGTATGTGAAATGATAATTGTGTTACATACTCCTTTGGAATTAAGGCCTAGTTTGTTTCGCAGGACTAAGTGTGGGATAGAGGGAGATTGGACTAATAATCTATTTTAATTGAATAATTCGGCGTTTGGCGCGATCATTCTGCCCAGGACTAATTGCCCATTTTAAAAGAACAGTCCCCCATATGGGGGACTAAGTTATACCATGGGGGAGGTGGTATTATTAGTCTCGGAACTGTCAATTAAAAGGGACTAATTGTCCAATCCCCTCCCTGTCATCCAAACGTGGCCTAAAAGTTATGGTATCATCTACCTTTTAACTTCTTTTTAGATGCAATTAATTGAATATTTTAAAAAAATTAAAAAATCATTTTTGTTTTTTTTTTTTGTTTTTGTTTTCATTTTTTGAAAATAACAATAAAAAAAGTGTTTGGTAAACTTAATTTTGTTTTTTTTTTTTCAAAAACAATTTAAAAAAAAGGACCAAAAATTAGTAGCTTCCAAAAATAGCAAATCAATTTTGATATCCAAGAATACTATTTTGCCCTTACAAACTTTAAAAGTCATAACTATTTAACATTAAACCAAAACAAACTCATACATTTTTTTTGTTGGGACCAAAAAAGTATATAATCACAAAATGATCAAATTGCCCTTGAATATTACTTTTAATAAATTAAAAAAAAAACTCAAGTCTTCAAATAACACAAGGTGATATTCCCAAAAGTTATTCGAGGTTCTGGATTTAATGGCGGGATCCATTTGGTCTGAATCTATTTATAAAATGAGTATTTTGCCATTTATACTTCAAAATGTCATAATTTATTAAGACTAAATTAGAATTGAACGTCGTCAGAACCTATGAACTCATTCTAGTATTAAGACCATTTTGGGAAGCTAAAAAGCATACATATGATAAAATGACCAAATTACCCTTGGAGCCTACATATAAGAAGGCAACATTGTAAAAATCTTCAATTAATACGGAATAACTTACCCTCATGTTTTTCGACATTCTGGATCCAATGGTAGGGTCCATTTGGCCTGAATATATTTGTAAAATGACTATTTTGCCCTTCGAATTTCAAAATGCCATAGATTGTTAAGACTAAGCTAAAATTGAACGTCGTCAAAGCCTGTGAGCTCATATTTAAGATAAAGAACATTTGGGACCTAAAAAGTACATATATTGTAGAATGACCAAATTGCCCTTGGGGTTTACATATACGAAGTTAACATTGATAAAGTCTTTAAATAATACAGAGTGGTCTAACCAAAGGTTTTTTGACGTTCAGAATCCAATGGTAGGGTCCATTTGGCCTGAATATATTTGTAAAATGACTATTTTGCCCTTTAAATTTAAAATGTCATAACTTGCTAAAATAAAATCAGAATTTAACGTCGTCAAAGCCTGTGAACTCATATTATTATGAAGAATAGTTTGGAACCCAAAAGTATATAGATCGTAAAATGACCAAATTGCCCTTGGGAGTTACATATAAGAAGTTAACATTGTTAAAGTCGTCAAATAATATAGAGTGGCCTACCCCGAGATTTTTTAACATTCTGGATCTAATGGTATAGTCCATTTGTTCTGAATATATTTGTAAAATAACTATTTTGCCCTTCAAACTTTAAAATGCCATAACTCGTTACAATAAAATCAAAATATAACGTCATCAAAGTCTGTGAACTCGTATTATTATGAAGAATATTTTGGAACCTAAAAAGTATATGTATATATATATCTAAAAATGACCAAATTGCCCTTAGGGCTTACATATAAGAAGTTAACATTGTTTAAGTCGTCAAATAATATAGAGTGACCTATCTTTATATTTTTTGACGTTCTGAATCCAATGGTAGGGTCCATTTGGCCTTAACATATTTGTAGAATGACTATTTTGCCCTTCAAACTTCAAAATACCATAACTTGTTAAGACTAAACTATAATTAAACACCGTCAGAGCTTGTGAGCACATATATAAGATGAAGAATATTTTGGAACCTAAACAGTATATAGATTGTAAAATGACCAAATTGCCCTTGGGCTTAAATATAAGAAGTTAACATTGTTAAAGTCTTCAATAATACAGAGTGACCTAGCCCGAGATTTTTCGACATTTTGAATCTAATAGCGGGGTATATTTGCATGAATTTATTTGTAAAATGACAATTTTGCCCTTATAAATTTAAAAATCCATAACTTATTAAGATTTAACCAGCATTGATCATTTTATGATCTATATACTTTTTAGGCATTTTGATTTAATCTTAACAAGTTATGGCATTTTAAATTTTTAAGAGTAAAATAATCATTTTGCCCTTATGTATTCAAGCCAAATAGACCCCTCCATTGGATTTAGAATGTTGAATAACCTTAGTGTAAGACACCCCGTAATTTTTTAATACTTTAACAATGTTAACTTATTAAAAGTAAACCCCAAGGGTAATTTGGTCATTTTACCATATGTATATATATACATACTTGTACGTTCCCAAATGTTCTTCGTCTTAATATGAGCACACAAGCTCTGACAACGTTCAATTCTAGTTTAGTCTTAATACGTTATGGCATTTTGAAGTTTGAAGGGCACAGTAGTCATTTTATAAATATATTCGGGCCAACTGGACCCTACCAATGGATCCAGAACGTCAAAGCACCTACAGGTAGGCTACTCCGCATTATTTGACTACTTTAACAATGTTAACTTCTTATATGTAAGCCACAAGAGCAATTTGGTCATTTTACGATCTATATACTTTTTAGGTTCCAAAATGTTCTTCATAATAATATAAGTTCATAGGTTCTGATGACGTTAAATTCTGATTTTATTTTAACAAGTTATGGCATTTTAAAGTTTTAAGGGTAAAATAGTCATTTTACAAATATATTTAGGCCAAGTGGACCCTACCATTGGATCCAGAACGTCGAAAAACCTCGGGATGAGTCACTCTGTATTATTTGAAGACTTTAACAATGTTAACTTCGTATATGTATACCACAAGGGCAATTGGTCATTTTACCATATATGTACTTCTTGGGTCCCAAATGTTCTTTATCTTAAATATAAGCTCTCAGGCTCTGACGGCGTTCAATTCTAGTTTATTCTTAACAAGTTATGGCATTTTGAAATTTGAAGGGCAAAATAGTCATTTTACAAATGTATTTAGGCAAAATGGACCTTACCATTGGATCTAGAACGTTGAAAAACATTGGGTTAGGTCACTCCGTGTTATTTGAAGATTTTAACAATGTTAACTTCTTATATGTAAGCCCCCAAGGCAATTTGGTCATTTTACGACGTATTTTTATTTTTAGGTTCTAAAATGGTTTTTATAATAATATGAGTTTATAGACTTTGACGACATTAAATTCTAATTTTTTTAACAAATTATGTCATTTTGAAGTTTTAAGGGCAAAACATTTATTTTACTAAGTAGTTAGAAAATTTTGACACAAAAATATAATTTACCAAACGCATTTTTTTTGTTTTCGTTCTCTCTTTTTAAAAAACAAAACAAAGTTACCAAACATATTTTTTATTTAATTTTTTTAAACTGAACACAAAAATTTACACAAAAACCAAAAAATGGAAACAAAAAAATGAATAGAAATATAAGGTTTGGTCCCTATTTTGGACCATTAATAGAAATTGATCATAGCCATATTACATGTATAGTAATTAGTCACTGATTTTGGAAGGTAATCAATATTTAGTCCCTTTTTCCAATTTGTTAGGGATTTTATGGACCAATATGCCCTTCGTTACATACATACATACATATATATATATATATATATGTGAGAAACTAAATTTCTCGCTTTTTACACGCTTCTCGTTTTTTTGTGAGAAATTCTCACTTTTTACACAGTCCGTTTTTTAAGATCCGGACTATATATATAGTAATAAAGATATATACAGTAATAAATACTTAAATTTAGGGATTTTAAATTTAAACCCGAAACAACTATCTATATATAAATATATATATATATATAGAGAGAGAGATAGGAACTCCACAGATTTGATATATCTCTCTCTTTCCAATTCTCTCTCTCTCTCTCTCTCTCTCTCTCTCTCTCTCTCTAAAATACAGTCACACAAAAGGATTATACTCATCATCATCATCATCATCATCGTTGAGATGAAGTTTGGGATTTCCGATGCATATTGAAGCAGCCATACCCGATTGGAGGGATAAATTTCTCTGTTACAAACCATTAAATAAGCTCCTCAATCACTTTTCGGTGGCCACTACCAATCATCCTTACCTTTTAATTGATACCGATGCCGTCATCGGAGTTGATGATTTAGAGAGTTACATGCCATCTTTGGAGGCTCTATAAGATTGGTAACAATTTTTGTTGTGAATGAGAACAAGAAACTTGAGGGCCAGAGTTCTCGCTACAGATTGATGCAAGAAAGAGAATCACAGATCGGAAATTCGAGAGAAGCATAGTCTGGAGTTCTGGTATAGAGAGAGAAGTAAGAATTTCTCTTCGAAAAGTGAGAATTTCTCACTTAAAAGTGATAAATTTGTATTAAAAAGTGAGAAATTTATTTTTATTTTGTGAGAAATTACTCGTCATATCAATTTAAAATGTGTGAATTTTATTTTATTTATTTTTTGGAATTCTTCTCGAAAATTGTTAATTGTTGATAAATTTCTCATCAAATTCTCTCTATGTGTATGCTTATTTTTGTTTTAAAAAGTGGGTTGTTCTACCATTTTAGTATGAGTGAGAAATTTTTCATTATTATACACATTAAAATATGAAATTCTCACTATTTTCAACACTTAGTTAACATAGTGAGCAATTTCACACTATTTTAGTGCACTCTCATTAATAATTTTCTCAGTTTTTAAGTATGAAGTTCTAAATACATAATGCGAATTTATCAAGAGTTTGTGAGAAATTTCTTGGTGATGGTGGACTTTATATGGAGATATTTTCTCAGTTTTTAGCTATATATGGTAACTGATTTATCATATATAAATTAGTTTATATATGTACATGTATGGATTGTGGAGTAAATGATGATAAATCAGTTACCATATATAGTTATACATATATATACATTTCTATAAAATTGATATAGGGGTATTTTAGTCTTCAAATTAGGCAAGGGACTAATTTCTAGATTCGTTTTAAAAAAGGACATATTTCTAGTTAGATGCATATATTAGGACTATATATTAAGTTACCCAAAAATGAAATGGTTATCAAACGGGGCCTTAATGTTTTTAAGGAAATGCTTTATTTGTTTTCACTATTAAATTGAGAATTAAATTTTGCTCACAAAATTAAGAGTTGGCATCATATAAAATATTTTCCTCCTTAGAGCATCTAAAATCGACTAGCTATTTTAACTTTTAAGACATACTCAACAAAAATTGCATGCTCTAACGCGTTGTTTCCACTCTTCTTTCTCTTCTCTTTCCTATTTCTATATCTAAATTAATATATAATACTTTGTACACTCGATCTATCAAAAAACATAAATAATTTATTCACTTGATTTTTTTTTTTAAACAAGTTATTAAGTCTTCAAATATATCCTGAATTTGTTGTTTCACAAGTCTATGGCCTCCCTCCTCTTTTTGGTTTGACATTCATTCAAGTTGCCATTTCCTGTAGAACAGTATATTATAAATTTGAAAAATATGTACTTTTTTTTTTTTATAAAAGAAGAAAAGGTAATTTGTATTATTCACACACTCTCTTTAAATTTGCAATTTTCTTTATAAAAAAAAAAAGAAAAAGAATTTGAATTTACTAGCCCTCTTTCTTTATCTTGGGGTTACTGAAATCTTAGGGCTCGCATGGTAACATTTCCTGTTTTGAGTTTTCAGTTTTTTAAAAACGAAAATCAGTTTTGGTTTTTTTTTTTTGAAAAAAAAAATGAAAACTTGTTTGGTAACATTGTTGATTTTTTTTTTTAAAAAAAAAAAAAAACAAAAACAAGAAACTCAAAACGACTTTTTGGTGTTTTCATTTTTTACCCATAATTTGAAAACGTTTTTTAAAAACAAAAAACAAAAACGTTACCAAACGAGTTTTCAATTTTCGTTTTCTAAAAAACGAAAACAAAAACAGAAAACAGAAAACGACAATGTTACCAAACGAGCCCTTAGGATTGCAATTTGTGATTTTATTGGCTCAAAAAATGGGCTCCAGTTTTATGTACCGTAAATGCCCTCTCAAATTACCAAATTTAAAATTGTTAGTTGGGTTCGTTATTGGCCTTGTCTGCCCGTGCGTTACGCCAACAATCACGAACGTTTTGAAAAGGACGGGCCGAGATTACATCATCTGAAATTGCACACAATACAAATTTTTATTTTGGGTAAATTACGCTAACTCCCCTCAACTTTTGTCAAATATCCCCTCAACTATTTACAATTTCTTAGTAACACCCCTTCAGTTACGTTGTTGTCCCAAAAAAATGAATACATTTGTATCATCTTACCAACACAAGACATAAAAATACTAACAACTTGACATTTTTGGCTCTTATTTGAGTCGTTAAAATTTTTAGAATAAAATTGCATTAATTTTTTTTTTTTTTTAACAAAGATAATTATGTGTTCAACAAAGATAATTTTGGAGGGTTAAATAAACCTTGTTAATATTTAAGGTTAATTATTTGGACAGAATTTTAATAGAGGAGTGTTGGTGAAAGCAATAGTTGAGGGGATTAATTGTCTAGTTTTATAATTTAGGGAGGCATTTGATTGATAAATTGTTATAGCTGAAGAGGTATTACTGTACCTTTTATTTCTAGCTGAAAAAGCATTTGGTTACCCCTTTTTTTAATAATTTTTTTTTAGACTCTCTAAAATCAATTGTTCCATTTTTTTTCCCATTGAAAGAAAGTTGGTGTTATTAAAAAATCATCAATGAGAAACATTACAATTCGCCATGGCTCTATTCATCACCCAAAGGAGTTGTCCCTTCAGCTTTTTAAATTTGTCTTTTCACCCCATATAAATGTGTACTCCCTGAAGTCAAGTCCTAGCTCCGCCCTTGTGAATAATTATCATCAATTAAAACTAGGGATAATTGGTCATAGACTTCTTAAAATTAAGTGTTACAGCCAAAAACTCATATGATTTAGCCTTTTTTTTTTTAATAAAGCTACTGGCTACTTTTTCGAATTGGTGAAAAGCCCCTTGCTGGAACAAAAAAAAAAAGGCTAATTAGGCAATATGTCTGTCAACTTTAAACTACCATAACTCACTCGTTTTTTTAGGCTTTTTGAGTGATTTTTATTTATATTTTTTATTTCATGTATTTCTTGGAGATCTATGTAATGGAGTTAAAAATTGTACAAAAGAAAGTAATTTGAAACTTCATTTTTTGATTTTATCTATTCAAAATAGATGATATTACATGTTTTTATATTATCTGTCAACTTTAAACCACCATAACTCACTCATTTTTTTTTTAGATTTTTTTGAGTGAATTTTTTTTATTTCATGTATTTCTTCGATATTTACGAAATGAAGTTGAAAATTGTGCAAAATTAAGTAATTTGGAACCTCATTTTTTAATTTTTATCTGTTAAAACAGATGATATTATCAGTCAACTTTAAACCACTATAACTCACTCATGTTTTAGCCTCTCTTTTTTTCATGTAATTCTTCGAGATCTACACAATAGAGTTAAAAATTGTACAAAATAAAGTAATTTAAAATTTTACTTTTTGATTTTATCTGTCAAAACAGATAATATATCTGTTTTGACACATATTGTTAAGTTGAACAATAATAAAAAAAAAAAAAAAAAAAATTGGCCTTTTGGAGTGCTTTTTTTATTTTTTATTTTTATTTATTTTATGTATTTCTTCGATATCTACGTCATGGACATGGAAATGAATATGTTTTTTTTTTATTCTCCATTTTTTTTCGAGATCTATACACATATATTTCCAAAGAAGGAGTACAATTTTGGGAAAAAAAATCAGAGGATAGAGAAAGTTTTTTTTTTTCGCCTTTATATTTTCGCCTTTATATTTCCAAAAATAAAAAATAATAATAATAATAATAATAATACAAAATAAAAAAAAAAAAATCAAAGGTGGTAGTGTATAAATATAGCATGTAATCCATTTGACCACAAAAGCAGGTTCTCCCTTTGCTCAACTCTCTCTCTCTCTCTCACAAAGAATATCATCCTTCTGAAGCTATACCAATTCTAACTCTCTCATTTTCTCTCTGTAAATTCCCTCTCTCCCAACTCTTCCCTCTTCCTCCCCACCTCTCTCTCACTCTCAAACCCCTGAGGAGAAAGAGAAAGGGAGGAATAATAGCCTAAATGTAATCTTCAATTCCAAGCTTTCCATACCCAAATCAACACACCTCTGCGTAATCAAGGCCAACAAATCTTAAATTTGAGACAAACCCATATCAATTTCCATGGAAGGTAACATTATTTCAATGATACATACATATATATATATATATTATATTTTATTTTTATTTTTATTTTTTTTATTTGGAATTTTATTACAGAAACCCAAGAAAACATAGAAACAGAGCATATTGATGAAATGAACAAAGAAGAGAACAGCGATGACAATTCATCTCCAAGAGGAGTTTTGGAAATCCCAATTCTGAGTTCCGATTCTGATCAGAGTAGCATTACCAGCACGGGAAGTTTCGGGTCATCGGCGGCGGAGAAATCACCGGCGGCGGCGGCGGCGGCTCATAAGGCCTTGTTTGGGGAGAATCAATGGAAGAACTTGATTCATCAGATAAAGAGAAAATCTATGAGGAGATTTTCGACGATTCCATTGTTGTCATCTGGGTATGAGCTGTCGAGGAAGAATTTAAGGAAGAGGTTTGTGAGAAATCGAAGTGGTGGTGTTGGTGATAATGAGAATTTGATGATTGTTGATTGTGAAGAAGAGATTGTGATTCCAAAGCCTTCTTGGAGGAGTTTTAGTTATGAAGAACTTGTGGCTGCTACTGATGATTTCAGCTCTGGTAAGTGATTATATAAACATTTGAATTTCTCTGTTTTTATCTTTTCAAATTTTTTTTTTTTTTTTTTTTTTAATTTCAAGTCTTTCTCTCTCTGCATTTTTTTTAAAAAAATTTTACTATCCAAGTCATGGGATTTCTAATTTTTGGGCACCATTTAAAAATTTTCATTTTTTTTTGGTTCATTTATTTTTAGGGTAAATTACAGTTCCACCGCCTGAACTATAACCATTTTTTATTATACCCCCTCAACTTTAAAATTGAACAGAGTCATCCCTAAACTATCCAAAATGAACAAACTCACCCCTGAAGAAGGGGTTGTAATGTCAACAAACATAGTTTAGGGGGTGGGTGAGTTTGTTAAGTTTAAAGTTTAGGGGGTGTTAGAGAAAACCGGCCATAGTTCAGGGAGTGTTCCTGTAATTTACCTTTTTTTTTTTTTTTAATGACACGACTTTAGTGTTTTTTTGTGGTTCATAAAATGTTATTTTGAGATGTGATTGATGCACATGTATACATCTGTTCTTTAAAGAATGTTTAGTTCACCATAAAAGTTGTTAGATAGGACATAGTTAAGGCTTTCAAATTTAATAATTTTCATTACTATATTAATCACATTAAGGAAGTATATTTTATTTCAACTTTTTTTTTTTTTAAATATGGGGAGGGTGATGAGGTTCGATTCGTTCGAACACCAAACCTATGCATTGGAGGGGATTCATAAATGTCAAGCTCTTTACCGCTTGAGCTAAGTCAACCTATGCTTTATTTCAACTTTTTACTTAGAACACGAGTATGTAACACTCGTGCGTTGTTTCTTATGTCCATTATATGCTGTCTCTAAATATGACACATTCCATAAATATACTTGATAAAAGTTTATTTTATTATTAAATTATATAGTTTAAAGGACGCGCGAAAAGCTCATTAAAAAGCTTGCGAACACTTAAAAGCTCGACTCGTTTGAGCTCGTGAACAAGCTCGCGAGGTTTCTCACACGAGCTCGTAAGAAAGCTCGCGAGCAGGTTCGGCTCGGCTCGTATACATTTATTTTGTAGTTTGTTTTTGTGTGTTAGGATTCATGCAATTCTAAAATAGATTTTACAAGCTAAGTTAATTTGCTCCTTAAAATTTAAATTAGTTCATCCTAATCACTTTTTTTTCTGGAGCAAGGGATAATTAGTCACTCTACGAGAAAGAGGACAACAATGGATACAATTAGGATGGTGTGGATTTTGTCTAGTTATATCAATATATACTGGTTAATTTTTCGTAATTAACTATTTTTTTGAAAGAAAAAAAAAAAGGAAAAAAAAAAAAAAAGCATTCCAAAACGTCGTAATATACGTGTAGATATGGAGACTGAGGTCCTATTTAAGTTGATTAGGACCATTTTCTTTCGTTTTAGGCGTAGATTTGAATCATCTCCTTTCTATAATTTATTTATTTATTTATTATTATTATTATTATTATTATTTGCTAATTAAGGCTTTAGATGCATAGTTTTTCATCAACTGCTTGTTGGGATAAACAACCACTCCGAGTCAAAAAGTCGCCTGAGTAGTACTTTTAAGACAAAAGAACTCTCTCTCCAAAATTGACCATTTTGACTGAAAACCAAATTCGGATTTGACCTAGGAAAGTGACGGGGGTCCTAAATTGTTCAACTACTTCATCTTGCATAAAATTAAAAGAAAAGAAAAATAAAAAAAAAAATCTAGGGTTGTTAATGTGTTTGTGTATATATTTATATATATTTACCTCAAATCCTAAAAAACGACCTTTTTTTTTGCTGATCACTAAATAATGAAATCTACTATTGTTAAGATTGCCCAAGTATTTCGAAGTAATTTATATATATATACTAGGTTATCGACACGTGTTACACACGTGTTTATCCCCTCTTATTAGCATCTTTGTCTTTTTGTTTTCTTTTTTGAAGGATATAAATTCATTATTTCTATGCATTTGAGTCTAAGATTTGAATACTATTGTTTTAATTGGGTATATATGAGATTTAAGTAAAAGCGAATTTTGTGTGGATTTAGTTCTAGAATTACTAAGCAAAATTGTATTCATTTTTTTATGAGTTAATTTAATCTACATATATGCAAAGTTTGGGATATGGTGAAAAGTCACAGTATGGGTAAAAAATAAAGATTTGAATAGTATTGTTTTTAATCTCGTATGAGATTTAAGTAAAAGCGAATTTTGTGTGGATTTAGTTATATGATTATTAAACAAAAATACATTCATTTTTTTTATGAGTTAATTTAATCTCCATATATTCAACATTCGGGAAAGGCTAAAAAGTCGCAGTATGTGTAAAAAAAAATTCACAATATATGAATCCTGAATTTTAAGAGAAAAGTTGACCGCAGAATCTTCACATAAAATGTAATTATACATTTTACAATATACAAATCCTAAATTTGAGAGAAGAAGTTGACCAAAATGTAAATATTAGTATAAACTATGAATAGCTTTGTTTTAATTTGGTATGAGATTTAAGTAAAAGCGAATTTGATGTGGATTTAGTTCTAGAATTACTAAGAAAAAATGTATTCATTTTTTTATGAGTTAATTTAATGTACATATATTCAAAGTTCGGGAAATGGAGAACAGTCACAGTATGTGTAAAAAAAAAGATTTGAATAGCATTGTTTTAATTTGGTATGAGATTTAAGTAAAAGCGAATTTTGTGTGGATTTAGTTATAGAATTCTAAACAAAAATATATTCAGTTTTTTTATGAGTTAATTTAATCTCCATATACTCAAAGTTCGGGAAAAGGGTGAAAAGTCACAAAATGTGTTAAAAAAAATCCACAATATATTAATCCTAAATTTTAAGACAAAAGTTTATCGCAGAATTTTATGACAAAAGTTGACCGCAGAATCTTCACATAAATGTAATTATACATGTTACAATATATAAATCCTAAATTTGAGAGAAGAAGTTAAGCAAAATGTAAATATTAGTCACCAATTCGTAAATAGTCACTAAAATAGCAACTTATTTTGACTTTTTTAGAAGGAAATTGTAAATAATCTAAAACTTGTTGATCCAAATGTAATTACATGAAAGATGTTGACAAGAATGTAAATATAGCCACTTATTTTGACTTTTTCCTCATTTTGACTTTTTTAGAAGCAAATTGTAAACATTCTAAAACATGTTGATCCAAATGTAATTACATCAAAGAAGTTAACCAGGATGTAAATATAGCCACTTATTTTGACTTTTTTTAAGCGGAATATAAATATCGCAAAACTTGTTGACCCAAATGTAATTACACGCAATATTGTTGATTGAACCTCATTATTATATTAAATAAAATTACAAAAGCTGACCTAAACATAATTGCCTTATTTTAATCCTTATGATAGATACAAATGCATGATTAAATATGGTATAATAGGGGGGGGGGGGGGGGGGGGGGGGGGGCAAAATAGACTTTTAAAAAGGTTGTAAAACTTGGATGATAACGTATGCTTTTTTGGCGCAAATATACCGGGAAAACCATCCAAATTAGAATAAAAGTCAGATAAAAGACTAAAAGGTAAGAGAATAGATGGGATAAGAAAGGATAAAATAGTAATTCAACTTTGGGATTTGGGTGAACTTTGGACACGAAGCCTCTTCTATATATAAGGGTGTAAATAAATATATATATATATATATATATTTTTTAAAAATTTCCGGAGTTGGTTTATTTGGTGGACTAAACGGTTGAATTTTCTCTAAAAGTTAAACTATAAGCTCTGATTAATTTGTATCTCTATCAAAATAGTTTTCCATTTTTCTCTACACCAATCAAAATTGTTTCACAAGGTAATGAAATATCTCCTGAAAAAATTAAATAAATTAAATGCTCTCAACTTTTCAATTCACGTTTTTCCATTCTCTCTGTGAAACAAACAACTCACACACAATTTTCAGGGCCAGCCTCAGAGGAAAACATAATAAGCAATCGCTTGAGGCTCCCAATTTCAATTGTAGAACTGACAAAAAATCAATTTTTACATATAAATATGTATAAGTAGACTCAACAAATGGTCTCAGAAGCACTGTTCCCGAACTCCTGTATAATCTTAGGGCCCATATTTTAGAGTTCGCTTAGGGCCATCCAAAACGTAAGACTGGCATTGACGATTTGTACAAAAGTAACTCACTTCTGTACGGCCTTAGGTATTTTGGAATTCACTTAGGCCCCTCCAAAACACAAGCCTGGCACTGACGATTTGTACAAAAGTAACTCACTTTTGTATAACCTTATGTATGTTAGAATTCACTTAGTGCCCTCCAAAACGCACGACTGACACTGACGATTTGTACAAAAGTAACTCACTTTTGTATAACCTTATGTATGTTAGAATTCACTTAGTGCCCTCCAAAACGCACGACTGACACTGACGATTTGTACAAAAGTAGTTCACTCCTCACTTATACTTTTTCTACATTTGTCTCTCTTACACTCACGAAGAGTGCTACCTTTCTACTCCCTCCGTCCCATTTTGAGAGTCCATTATTCCATTTTGGGATGTCCCAAAATAGTGTCCACTTTCCTTAAATTGATGTACAATTTTTACTTACTTTCCAAAATTATCCTCCTTGAAATCTACGCCAAGACAAAACTAAAAAAATTGTTGTAATGATTATGGCAATTGTGGAAAATAGGTGTAGATTCTTTTTGTCCCCTTAATAAATTGAGTTCCTAAATATGGACTCACAAAATAGGACGGAGGAAGTAGTATTTAGCAAGTGAAAAGAAGAAGAAAAAAAAAATCATTTTCTAGTTTATTTCTCTATTCTTTAATAACATTAAAAATTAAATCTTTTCACAATACAATTGTGCAAGAAAAAATGAATTGAAGATCGCCTAACATTTAGGACTTTTTGTTTTATTTTCACTGTAATTTCATTTCCTTCTTACTTTTAGCACTATTTTTGGTCGTAATGAAAGAGATGTGTTTTTTCCCCACTAAATTATATGAATCAAAAACAAATCTATGCTTGATTTATGTGCCTGACCAACCAAATTAGGGCGGCCAACTTAAAGTGGGTAGTTGCAAATTTTGAAACCAAGACCGCTGGCTGCAGTCAATCTGTCAATGGATTGGTGTTGAACTCTTTTAGGATATTCAATAGCAGTCATTCTCATCACAATTCTAGGGGAACATAAATTAATGGAGCATAATTAATATGACTATAACAGTCAAGTATCCCCATAATTCAACAAATTGATACAATTCAAATTGTGGAATCCAAACAAGTAAACCAATTTTTTTTTTTTAACCATTGACTACTAACATTTAATTTTGAGCAGTTCTAGGGAGACTCCCTAGTTGGGACTCTCTTAGCCAGAATTTGCCATAAATGGCAAGAAAAATAGTTTCCAATACAAGACATTGAAAACTGTTTTTCTTGCTATTTATGACAAATTCGGGCCAAGTGAGTCCCAAATAGGGAATCTCCCCCGTTTTTTCCTTCAATTTTGGAAGCCGTCAGGGTTGCCCAGTTGAGATGTGGCTTGCTCATGAACAATGTGTATGCCCAATAATTCTGAGTTTTACTTCTAGTGTGGCAGGGGCAGAGGCAATAATTAATTAATATTGGAGCGCACTAAACTAAGAAAATAAATTGTACTAAATATTTAGTTGGGTAGATATTAAGGGAATTTTAATTAAAAGTCCTCTATAATATACTTTTTAAGAATAAGTCCAATCCATTTTTTATTTTAGTGAAAAGTCCACACATATAAAGGTTATTTGAATTCACATAACTTTTCCAAAAAAATTGAACTAGTTATACGAAATTTCACATAAATGTAAATTTCACATATCGTCTAAAATATAGGGACTCGATCCGATTAAGTTTCACTAGTCACGAAGTTTTGACCCAAAAAAAAAAGAAAAAATAGGGATATCCTTAAAATTTAATTTATCTAAATTGAGGAACTTTTCACTAAATTTCAAATATTAAATCTACAGAAATTTTTTTTCAAGAATTTACCCCATCTCATTTTTAGTTCCTTCTCTTAATTGCTACAAAGCACAAGCACAAGCACAGACACGTCGACAAGATAAATTCTAAAAGAATAAATTGTATTTGAGAAGGTGCAGGGTTAGGTCCTGACCTGGCCTTGACCTTCTTTCCACATCATTAAATAAACATTTAATTAACTTTTGTACATATAAATAAGACCAATGTAATTTATTTTTTGTCAGAATTTCTTTTGAGTTTAATTTTCTAATTTGTAGCTTTGTTTTTGGTTACAAATTTTGGTAGAGAAGTTGATAGGGAAAGGAGGGCATGCTGAAGTATTCAAAGGGTGTTTAGAGGATGGTCAAATTGTAGCAGTAAAGAAGATCACAAAGAAAGAAAAGAATGATGAAGATAGAGTTGGTGATTTCTTGTCTGAGGTTGGGATTATAGCTCACATCAACCACCATAATGCTGCTAAATTGATTGGGTTCAGTGTTGATACTGATTTGCACCTTGTTTTCCAATTCTTACCACATGGCAGCCTTGCTTCTGTGCTACACGGTAACATTTTTTTTTTTTTTTTATTTTGTTGATACTTTGTTATTTCAGCAAATTTTAATTTTAGGCCTTCTATCAACACTTAAGGCTCTCAACTTATAATTATGCGTCACTTATAAAAAAATAAAAAAATAAAAATAAAAAGGAAAGAAAGAAAAGAAACTTTGGTGCAACTATATGGTACCAAAATGTGTTCATGCCTAAATTTTTATGTTTTTTCTACACATGCGTCTCCCACATGTTCAATGCTATAATTTTTTGGTGCCATTATTAATGATTGTCCTTTAATGATAAGTTTACAAATTGTGGATTTTAAATATTGCAATTAATAATACAAGATACAAAATAAAACAATTGAACCGTTTATAGAATTGGACAAGTAATAGTCAATTAAACTAAGACAAATTTCGACTGAACCGTCAAAAATCAGTTGGTTGAACCAATTAAGTTTTATTTTGGATAAAAATATACTCCAACTTTACATTTTAAGACTATGAAACTGAACAGTTATTGTGAGGTAAGTTATGCTAGGTCTGTGAACGAATCGGATCTGGACCGAATTCACACAAATTAAAATCAAATTCGTTAACAATTCTACTATCTAGATCCGGTCCATTTATTCGTCGGATCTGCCTTATTTAATTCATATCTAGATTTGATCGGATCTGGATATTCGAATCCGTTTGTTGGATCTAAAACAGCAACTTAGTTGTTTATATGTATTCTAGTATTACCATAGAAAATATTATTTTTAGTATTTTTCTCTATGCATACACAAAAATAATCAACGTTTAACCTATTAATACACTGGATTATGTAGAAAAATCATATCTTTAAATCAAAATAAAACACCAGTGAAATTAAATATGTATAATCTAGTGTATACTATATACGTTGTTCAATTTTATATATACTAGTAATCTATTCTAGTATATTGTATGTATATTTTTGTGCATAGTTTATTCATATTCGAATCCGGATCTTTAGGCGGATCAGATACCACTAAACCATATCCGATTTGTCAACCTAACATTCTTAACGGATATGGATATGGATATGGATCTTAAAAAAAAGCTCATATCCATCAAAAAGTGCTGGATCCGGATCGGATCTGGGCCAAGATCTAGTCCATTGCCAGGCCTAGTTACTACCTAAACCACCATAAATTTGTTTGGATTTTGTCAATTTTTTACAAAAAACGGCCATGTATTTGTATAATTAGTTATAAATATGGTATAAAATTCATCGGTTGGTTCGCCAAACGGTTGAACCAATGTAAAATAAATTGGTCACATTGTCGTGATACAGTCTAATCCGGTTGTCATAACTATGCTCAATGCCCTATTAAGTAATGAGAAATTATCTCAGTTGACATAATATCGTATGAAGGTTCATGTGATTTCTACATTATCATCGGACATTCAGAATACTCAAATTATATTAATGTCACTAGTGACTCTCTCGTGAGATAATTACTCGTAAATTGGATTCACGGTTACTCCACATGTGATGTTATCAAAGCAAGCTGAATCTTCCCAACATATGTGGCAGTGAGACCACTTTAAATAATTGTGGGATCACTTCGATATCTTCTAATGAGAATCAAGTGGGCCCACTACCACATCTACCAGATATGCGTATCCCAGTCCATCTAGCATAAAGAAGCTTAGAAGCTCTTTGTAAAACTATAAATCACATAATTAATTAATGTGAGAGATGAAGAGAGACTTTGTTTTTCAGGTAAAACAGAGAGTCTAGAGTGGAAAATAAGGTTTAAGGTGGCTCTTGGAGTGGCCGAAGGATTGCAGTACCTCCATTGTGATTGCCAGAGGCGCATAATCCACAGAGACATCACAGCCTCAAACATCCTTCTTGCTGAAGATTTTGAACCTCAGGTTTTTCCCTCTTCTTCTTCTTCTTCTTCTTCTTCTTCTTTTTTTTTTTTTTTTTTTGTTTTCCTTAAAAGTATGAATGCAGCTATTGAACTTAATGATGTCCCAAACAGGCTCTAATTCATTTCCTTGTACAGATATCTGATTTTGGGCTAGCAAAGTGGCTCCCAGAGAATTGGATTCATCATGTTGTCTCCCCCATTGAGGGTACTTTTGGGTAAGGCACAGAGATTCTTCAGTAACTCTTTTTTGTGCAGTTCATTTATTCAGTGAGGGAAAGAAAAATAAAACACTGAGGAAAAATACTTTCTTTGTTAGGATAATAAACAAAACAGTGAAGAAAATAGGGTTAAAAAGAAATTACTATTAATATATATATATATATATATATTTAGATTAATTTATGTTCATCTCTTCTTTAGTTCCTACTCCAAACCAAATCAAGCCTTGTGTCCCAATTAATTGGGGTCGGCTGTATGAATCTTTTTTCTCCATTCAGCACGATCAAAAGCTATATGCTCATTTAAATTATATATATTCATATCTTGTTGCACTACATATTCCCAAGTCAGTCTAGGTCTGCCTCTCTCTCTCTAACCATTCCAGGTACTACGATCTTATCACTCTTTCGCACAGGTGTATCTACAGGTCTTCGTTGCACATGGCCGAACCATCTAAGTTTATTCTCCCTCAACTTGTCCTCAATATGTGTCACTCCTACAGTCTCTCGGATGTACTCACTTCTAATTCTATCTTTCCTAGTCTTACCACACATCCATCTGAGCATCCTCATCTCCGCTACACTCACTTTGCTAATGTATTGTTTCTTAGTTGTCCAACACTCTGTCCCGTAGAACATAGCTGGCCTAATAGCTGTCCTATAAAATTTTCCTTTCAATTTTTCTGGTATTCTCCGGTCACATAATATTCCAGAAGCACTCCTCCACTTAAGCCAGCCAACTTTAATTCTATGGGTCACGTCATCACCAATCTCTCCGTCTCTACTGATCATTGAACCTAGATAGCGAAAGTATTCCCTCTTTGGGATCTCCTGATCTTTAATCTTCACTGCTTCGTTGTCTCTACTTCCACTGTTGCTAAAAGTACATTCCATATATTCTGTTTTCGTCCTACTTATCTTTAGCCCCTTAGTCTCCAGTGCTTCTCTCCAAGCTTCTAGTTTAGTGTTGAGTCCCCTTTTAGTCTCATCAACCAAGACAATATCATCTGCGAACAACATACACCATGGGACCTCATCTTGAATGTGTCTAGTCAATTCATCCATAATTAGGGCGAACAAATAAGGGCTCAAGGTCGACCCCTGGTGCATGCCTACGGTAATTGGGAGTTCGATTGTTTCTCCGGCTGGTGATCTAATTGTAGTAACCGTTTCATCATATATATCATTCACCACGTCAATATAACCCTTGGTCACTCCTTTCTTCTTTAGCACCCACCAAATTAAATCTCTAGGCACTCTGTCATAAGCTTTCTCTAAATCAATAAAAACCATATGTAGATCTTTTTTCTTTTCTCTATACTTTTCCATTAGTCTTCTAAGTAAATAAATTGCTTCCATAGTTGATCTCCCAGGCATAAATCCAAACTGATTTTCTGACACTGATGTTGCGCCTCTTAAGCGATGCTCCATCACTCTATCCCATAGCTTCATAGTATGGCTCATCAACTTAATACCTCTATAGTTGTTGTATTGTTGTACATCTCCTTCACTCTTATATATAGGTACTAGGATGCTTTTCCTCCATTCATCATGCATTTTTCTAGTCATTAAAATCCTATTAAAAACTTTTGTAAGCTAAGATGCCCCCACATCTTCCAAGCATTTCCAAACCTCAATGGGGATCCCATCTGGTCCTAAGGCCTTGTTGGGTTTCATCTTCTTCAAAGAAAATTCCACCTCAAACTTCCTTATTCTCCGATAGAATCTGTATTCTCTAGTTTCATCGTAACTTCCAGTTTTTTCTTCCATTGTGTTATCCATATGTTTTTCATTCAGTAACTTCTCAAAATAGCTCTTCCACCTTTCCTTAATCTCTTCGTCGTTCACTAATACCCTAGAGTCATCGCTTTTTATACACTTAACCTGATTAATGTCTCTTATTTTCTTTTTTCTCGACCTAGCTAGCT
Source organism: Hydrangea macrophylla (assembly GCA_033977485.1). Classification (NCBI taxonomy): domain Eukaryota; kingdom Viridiplantae; phylum Streptophyta; class Magnoliopsida; order Cornales; family Hydrangeaceae; genus Hydrangea; species Hydrangea macrophylla. Next base: position 74,367,780 of record CM066984.1, on the reverse strand, counting down.
TATAAATACATTTTCTCCCTCTCTAGTGTCTAGTTTGGTGTAGAAGGCGTCATAAGCTTCCATTTTAGCAACTCTAACTGTCCTTTTAACCTCCTTATTTGCACATTTATAGCTTTTGAAATATTCCTCACTTCTATCATTTTGCCACTTCTTAAAGCAATCCTTTTTGGTTTTTACTGCAGCTTGTACCTCTTCATTCCACCACTAAGTATCTTTAGAAGCTAACTCTCTTTCCTTTGACTCTCCGAAGACCTCCTTTGATATTCTCGTGATGCACCCTGTCATTCTATCCCACATAGTATTGCTTCCATCTTCCAAATTCCAAGGTGCTTCTGTATACATTCTCTCTTGGAATATTGCTAGTTTCTCGCCTTTAAGGTTCCACAACCTAGTTCGCGGGTTTACAGGGTCTTTTCTAGTACGACATTGTCCTTTTATATGGATATCTAAAATAGTAAGTCTATGTTGAGATGTTAAACTCTCTCCTGGGATGACCTTACAGTCTTTACATGCTAAGCGGTCTGCCTTTCTCACAAGGAACAAATCGATCTGGCTTCTATTAGATCCACTCTTAAAGGTTATCAAGTGTTCTTCCCTCTTTTTGAAAAAGGTGTTTGCTACTACAAGATCATATGCTACGGCGAAATCTAAAATACTCACCCCTGCCTCATTCTGATCTCCAAAACCATACCTCCAATGCACCCTCTCATATCCAGTTCTATCTTTGCCTATATGGTCATTAAAATCTCCACCTACAATTATCTTCTCTCATCCCGGTATTTCTTGCATTAAAGCATCCAACTCATCCCAGAATTGTCTTTTAGTGTGATCATCCAATCCTACTTGGGGCGCGTATGCACTAATCACATTAATTATATTCACTCCAACTACCAGTTTGATAAGCAATATTCTGTCTCCTTTCCTCGTGACTGTCACAACTTTATCCTTGAGGTTCTTGTCAACCACGATTCCGACACTATTTCTATGCCTATCTTTCCCTGTATAGAATATCTTATACCCAGTCTTTTCTACCTCCTTAGCTTTCTCTCCAACCCATTTTGTTTCTTGTAAACATACTACATTAACCTTCCTTCTAATCATAGTGTCTACTAGTTCCATAGCTTTACCTGTTAATGTTCCTATATTCCAAATTGCTAACCTAAGCCTATAGTTCTGGACTAGCTTCTTTACCCGCGGTGGCCCAGATGAGCGCGGGAACCCTTGCTTATTTAACACCGCACCCGGGCGTCGATGCGGCGCCCCTTGCACATTTTTTGAAACACCCGAAGGCAGGCGCAACGCGTCGCTTAAAGGGAACGTCCTAGCATTTACACGAGTATTCATATTTGGATTCATATCATAAGGATCTGACGATTTTTTTTGTACGTGCTGGCTGTCTAGCTACCTAACGCACTAACCCTCCTCTTTTATTCGGGCTTGGGACTGGCAGTGTTTAAACAACCCAAGCAGAGTTCCTACTCCCTCTGGCCAAATTAAGGACCGTTTTGAAATTCCAACATTTTAAGAAATTAAGCTTTGTTTTTTTTATTTTATTATTATTTTTTTTTTTTGTAAAATGAGGCAACTTTTCATATTTGCCTTTCTTCAAAGTTTAAAATTCCAACGTCACACATCAAATCAAAAGTGAAAAGTGATTAGTTAAATTACTTGACTTTTCACAGCAGACTAATATGAATTTGTGACATCCTAAAATGGGACGAATGGAGTGTTATATTTTGTAAATCTTATTCGAGCATGGTAGAGCAAACATTAGGGAAAGGGAACTTAATCCACAAACCAAACATATTCCATGTGTTTGGCACCAACTTCATTGAGCTGCTCATGTATTTTTTTTTTTTTTTTTCAGATATATGGCTCCAGAGTATTTCATGCATGGAATAGTGAATGAGAAGACTGATGTATTTGCATTTGGGGTTTTACTTCTGGAGCTCATAACAGGTCGCCATGCTGTTGATTCATGCAGGCAAAGTCTTGTGATGTGGGTATGAATGTATTTGGTTTATTATGCTCTAACTTATATTATGTCCGATTTTGCAGTCCCCAAGTTATAGAAAAATATAATCACTAAGTCCTGTTTGGAAGGGTTAAGAACTGATTCTGTTGTTTATAAATGAACAGGCTCCATTTATTCAAATGTTTTGTAGATTTTATTGACTTGTGCAGAAGATCCTGCGTGATAAAAAAAAATTACTCAAAACTAGTTTTCTTTTCAAACTTGGGTGATGTACTGATGTTGGTATCGCAAAAATCGGATAAAAATACTATAGTGGGACTGCATTGATCTTCTTCTTCTTCTTCTTTGTTCTTTTTTTTTTTCTTTCATTTTTTTTTTTTTTTTTTTTTTTCATATTCTAAATTGAAATCATATTATTTCATTATTTAACTTCTGGTGATCTTGAAATGAAATTTGGTTTATTCTTCCCAATTTCTTTGGTTGTTGAACCAATTTATTGTAGCTAGTGAACTCAAGAAGCTGATATATACTTACGACCTGTTTAGGCGTCTATGAATCTGAATACTTAATTTGTGGTGTGTGTTTAACTTTAATATAGACGAACATCTTGAATGGAGCTATTTAGAAAAATGGAGAACTTTGTTTGTTTCTATACATCATTCCTTATAAGATGAACAAATTCATGATCTTGACATTTGTTTTTAGATAATCACTCTATCTTTCCAAAATCTCCCTGTATAAGATTAATTTTCATATCAAAGTGTTACGTAAAAGGTGAATATATAGGACAATTCAACACAAGATCATCAATTTGCCCCCTTTTTTACACTACTACATGTAGGCAAAGCCGTTGCTGGAGAAGAATAGTGTGAAAGAAATAGCAGATCCTCGGTTAGGAGAAGCTTACAACATTGTAGAAATGAAACGCGTCATGTTCACAGCTTCGACGTGTCTTCATCACTTACCCAGCAATCGTCCAAACATGCTTCGGGTACGACAATTCTTATTCTCTTCAGTAACTCTTTTCTCTCCTTTTCTTTTCTTTTCCACTAAACGGATTGAAAATGCGAGAATTTTCTTTGGGGGTTTATAGGCTGTGCAGATACTAAGAGGTGAGGATGGACACGTAGATTTGAAGCAGAAGGCCATGGGAGAGAGAGCACTAATGTTGGATGCTTGTGACTTGGAAGATTATACTTGCACTACTTATTTGAATGATCTCAATCGCCATATGCAACTTGTGATGGAATGACGGAGTTGCCCTCGAACATCTTCACTACTAGTTTTTGTGTGTAGAAGTTGAGGATTGTTTAGCTATCACCTTCACCACTTGTGGTAGGTTTTTAAAGTAAAGCATCCCAACTTGGGGTTACTTCTCCATGTTTTCCAACTTGGGGTTCCTAGAGTGTTGATTTTTTTTATCATCTACAGAGGACTCAAGAGGAGGGAAAAGGAATGTAAAAAGGAAATTGTGTATGGGGGTTTCTGTAATTTGGGAAAGCTAGCTAGAAGAATGCATTTAAGTTGCTTCTGTTTCTAATGCACTTCACTCTATTATCCTAGTCATATATTGGTGATTTTGAAATCTGTCATGATTTAGGAACACAACTCAGAATAAGATTAAAAGGCGGGTTTGGCTATAACTTTTGGAGTTCATAAGTGGTTATGGAACTCCAATAGCCAAAATAGAACGATTTGACACACAATTCTGCAATCAAAATAAAAATTGTGAACCAATCACAAAAATCTGTGAATTTCGTAAGAGTAATGCTTCCTCCCAAATGTTCATCCCAAAAGTGTTTCCCAAGTGATGTGAGAGTAGGACACTAGTAAATAACTTCCAATCAAAATTTAACTGGTTCTACCTGTATTAAACCTGACCCACTCATTTGAACACTTCTGATATAGAAATTTGAGAAGCGTAGCATTACACTTTCCCAAATAGCTACATTTGACAGTTTTGGTCAAGTAGTTTTTGTACTTTGTCCCATATATTGTCTACATGGAAAGGTGAAGGTAAAGGTTTTCTGAAGCTTGGAAAGAAACCTCCATTATACAGACCTCCTTTGGGTATTAGTCCAAAAGCAAAGCCAATGCATGTCAGTTGACTGTATAATCTGGGCTGGACTATTAAAGTGAAAGCGGAAAAGGAATTGTAAAAGTTGGAGAAAACCTGTTGACTCAATTATTCTGCTAGACTAGATTGTCAAAGCTAAACCAAACAATCCCAAGAAGACATTCTGGTTCAACACTATAGGCCTCGTGATCTCGACCAATAGGGGCTACCATGCGACCTGCAGATTTTTTTTCTCTCGTTAGAGAGACCACTTGGTCACATGACAGTACCTTATTGGGCAGGACAACCACTTAACGTGATCCCAGGAGAATAGAATTGCATCTCTTTAGGGTGTGCTGAACACACTCTTAGTGATACAAATTCAGATATAATAAAAACAAGTTATCAAGACCATATATGCTAATTGAGATACAAATTCTTCCATATTTAGTTTTTACATGATCAGGAACAACTCCAACCAAAGCAAAACTGGAGAAGATCCAAAAGTTTTCCACAAGAAAATTGCCCCATTAGTACACCCCATCCAACATTTCATCTCCATCAGCCTACCCAAGAAAAGCTATTTTACAAAATTCCAGTAATCTCCTTTGGAACTATAACCATACCAAAAACCATTTTTATGTCTCACCCCTGCTATAGTTAGAAACTACACTAAAGTTTAGTGGGTCAGATTAAGGTGAATTACCACAGGGGTAGAGCTGGAAAACTAACATTAGCTGAATAGTATTGTTGATTAAATTTAACTAACTTGTCATGTTAATAGGACTGGTGAGGGTAAATATAGTACTCAGCTTGCGAGGGCAATAGAGTCATTGCAGTTGTAACAGAAGAGCTGGGGCCCAGATTACCCGCGCCGCTATTATTGGAGTGGAGGTGCTGGAACAGATTATGATGGTAGAGCATCGGTGGAGTAGTATCGTATGGAACACCACATGGAATGACAGAAACCGGCTGGACCGAAGCAAAACTGATGTTATTGCTGCTGTATTGAGGTGGTGGTTCATGGTTCAGAGATGGTTTACGGTCTGCCTCAAGGGAGAGCTTTAAGCGTTTGGCGGTCCCACCGATGGGAAGGGCACTTTGGGCAATGGCTTCAACATCGTATCGGTTCATTTCAAAATTTGTCACTGCATTGATGCCCCTAAACTTTATGGCCGCTATGTCATATGCCTCGGCTGCTTCCTCTTCGGTGGCTGCACCCATAATAAATATAATAACATGGAATAAGGATTTGATTCAACCAAGGTACCTATAAAATTTTCTCTATAACTAAATGTTATGCACATTGTTATGTATAATGATTGAAGGAAATTTGTCCCACATTGAAATTTATAACAGGCCTAGCCTATAAATAATACTCATTATTCTCTTCTTATAACTCTTCACTACATAATTCAAATACACATCTCCAATACTCTTGGTCTCTCTACTTTCACTACTTCTACATTTCCCTCCATTTTATATTCAACACAAAAGAACACCACAAATGTGACGGTTCGACCACAATTGGAAGCAATACGAGCTCATTTTCCTCCGAGCTTTAGAAATTATCCCAAAATATCAAAATGTGTTTAGAATAAAAGTCATATTTAGGCCTGTAAACGGGTTGGATATGAACCAAATCCACACAAATCAGATCCAAATCTGTTAACAATTCTACTATCCAGATTTGGTCCATTTATTCGTCGGATTTGCAAAATTAATCCATATCTAGATTTGATCAGATCTGGATATTCAAATCCAGTTGTCGGATCTAAAACGGCAACTTGGCTACTTATATGTATTCTAATATTACTATAGAAACTATTGTTTTTATTATTTTCTCTATACATGCACAAAAATCAATCAACGTTTAACCCATCAATACACTTGATTATGTAGAAAAATTCTATATTTAAATCAAAATAATATACCACTGAAAGTAAATATGTATCTAAGTTGCACGAAGCGGGAGACAGGGCGATGGCGGGATCGGGAGCGGGGGTGGGAAAGCGCCCAACTTTACGAATTCAAAGATTTCTTCTTAAGCGGGGCAGGGACGAAAGCAGGGTTGGAAGCGAGAGCGGGGACGGGGAGCGTGATCACTTTTAAAGATTCCTGCTTCTAAGATATGTATAATCTAGTGTATACTATATACGTTGTTCAATTTCATATGGAATAGTAATCTTATCTAGTGTTTATATGTATATTTTTTATGCAGAGTTTATTCTTATTCGAATCCGGATCTTAGGCGGATCGGATACCACAAAACCATATCCGATCCGTCAACCTAACATTCTAAACGAATCTGGAAATGGATCTGGATCTTAAAAAAAACAAAGCACAAATCCTTTTTTTTTATTTTAAAAGTGCTAGATACGGATCGGATCCGAACCAAGATCCGGTTCATTGATAGGCCTAGCCGTATTCCCCCAAACTTTGCACCAGTAAAAACCATTCAATTCCAATGTTTTGTCAGGCTCAATGAGATTAGGGTAACTTTACTCCTAATAATAACATAATTATCGGATGAAAGAGAGGATGAAACAATATTTACCAAATGTCCCAAGGTATAAATCTTTGTTTCCTGCAACACGACCTATTCTTGCTTGCCACCTCCCCTGCTGGTGGTGCCTGTACCCACGGGTAATGAATAAATATAGCTCCAAACCAAAATCATCAGTAAAAATAAAAATTACCGAATGAAAAACTGTAATGGAAAAAATAAAACTACTTCAAGCAAAATTCAATAAGAAAACAGTGTTCAAACCTTGTTACACCTCGATAGATAGAAGCCCCTCTTGAAAACCCGCTACTTTTCCTGAAAATATTGAAGAAAGATAACTTCATAAACAAGAGATTATTTGTTTAGCTCCATCAGTTCTATCATAGTAATAATCCTTCCTTCCCACTTTGAGAGTCCAATTTGTAAAAGTCCACATACTTCAACTAAACAATTTCCAAATTTACCCTATATTGCATAGAACTCTCACTTCTCATTTGATGTAACAGTAGAATTTTAACCTTAAAAGTAGGTCAATAATAAAAAGTACTGGAGTAAAGAATAAAAAAAAGACACAATAATCAAAAAGCTTCCTTTAATAATTGAATTAAAAAAAAAAAGTTCCCTTAATTTAGGACAGAGAGTAACAAGTTAGCAAACCTTCTTAGCGATGCAATGAATTCTTGCTTTGTCGCATGCTTCATCTCCTCAAGCTCCTTGGCGTAATTTGCAACCTAAGTCAGGCATGGAAACATCTTAATTAGTTGTTAGGTTCTTGCTCTTGGTTACGTAACTTTTCATGCAGATATAGAGCACTATTCATTTGAATGGCATGAAGGCATAGAAGAAAGTATAGTTTATTACAGGGAAGTTGGTGGTGGCAGTGGGACCCCAGTATTTTAGAGCTGCCAAGTCATAAGACCTTGCTGCCTTGTCTTCCTTATCATACCCACCTGAGAAATTCATTTCCATCATACTCAATTACGGTGTTACATAAAGTGGCCAATGAATTTGTTATCAAGATATATTAAAATATTAATTAAAGAGAAAAGGGAAAAGTATGGAAGAAAATTGCTCACCCAAATACACTGCGGATCAAATATTATAGTTGAGATACAGCCAATGATCCAAAATCCCCAATTTCATGCAAAAGTGAAAGCAAGACTTGTGCATTAGTGAATAATATAGTCAATTTTTTCTGCCTGAGAATAATTCTAACTATCAAAGAAAAATAATAAAAATTGTGCATGTCTGTATATGGATGAGCTGTTTGGGAAACAATTCGACTCATTTCTAGCTTATAGACACTCCAATCTCCAACACTGCTAGCTAAAAACTGACTTCTCTATTTTTGCTAGCCATTGTTTGAAAGGCAACACCAACAATGCTCTCCATTTTAGCTCCTATTTTACATTATTAATTTGTTGATAGTTGAGATTTATGCCACATGACAGGGGAGAGTCAATTGTAATTTGGGGACCAACTTGGCCCTCTGGCCATTTAGAAACTTTTGCAAAATGGCTAGTCGTACAACTAGGCTGTTTGACTTGCTTTTTGAGGTTCAAGCTTCCTATTTTGACTTGGAATCATTTCAGCTTAGCCTGTTGGAGTTTCTCTTAGCTCCAAGCTGCAATTTCCCCCTTAAAATTTTGAAATCTAAATGATAGGAGCTAGAGTTAGCCTCTTTTTCGGTAATTTTCTTTTTCAAAACATGAATTAATCTAAAAGAAAGTAAAATAAGCATCCAGATGAAAATCTTACAGCACTTATGCCTCATTTTTTTCTTTCATTTTTTTCTTAATGCTTCTGGCAAAGCACCCGTAGCCGCACCCACAGACACACAAACTGGGCAGAGGGGGCCCAAGGTCAGTCAAAGAGACTCCATCCTAAAGACAGTCAAAGAGGAGAGGAAATAACCTCCCACTTCACACTCTCCGTGGGAGTAGAACCCTCCCCCTCCCACTTCACACCCTCCCACTTCACACGGCGTATGGATCCTTTGCAACCAAAAGGGTACTGCTAGGTGGACAGCACCCATGTGGCACTTGCAGGACCACATATATATATATATATTGGCCTTTTGAAATATACCCAAAAAAAATATTTTGTGATCCTACAAGTGTCATAAAAATGCTATCCATCCCGCTACAACAAAAAACAAATTTGTGGTCCTACAAGTGTCACATAAATACTACTCATCCAATAGCGCTACAGAGGGTCTTTCTTGCTTCACACGTGATACGATGAAGGTATACAAAAACTTGTAAAACCAGGGATGAACCAATGAGCTTGAGCCAATGAATTTGGTATATCAACAAAAAGAAAATATATCCTCCATAAAGTTTTAAAAGGTAAAGATGGTGGGCTGGGCATTTAAATGTCATGTCAGGCGATCAACTTGGTCAAACCTACTGAGAGTCACTGGCCCATGAAAGGATAAAAGCAAAAGTTAAAGCAATCTGATAAAACTGCATAGTTTCAGACACTAGTGTTCAGACTAGCTGAGATACGAAACATCCATAGCAGTTGCGTCAAGATTCAATTAAACCCAGAAAATAAGGAATAGATTTCAATTACTTCCGGACAACATCTCTAGTTTTCGGGGAGAAAGATTAATGGGTTTAAAGAATAATTGCTAGTAGAAAACAAAGACAAAAATAAAACTCAAAACATGAACAAAAACGGCGGCTCAGCTGATCAAATCAATGGTAGAAAAAACAGACGGAAGTACAACAGTAAATATATATAATATATTATACATATTTATCTGTCAATCATCATCATCTCTCATCATAAATGTCTGATTTGAAAGAATGATAATGCAGTCCATCACCTGAGCCTTGAAATCCATTAATACATCTTCCAAATTTCCAATGCATGCAACCTTCTTGTCAGTCTAATTCACACAGCCTATATATACATATATAGATATAGATATATAAGGAAAATTTTTGGAGAGGTCACCCTCTTTTTATTATTAAGGAGAGAGTCGCTATTTTTATTATGAAAATACTTTTGCTCACCCAAAATTTGGTACACCAATGCTCACCCAAACATCCCATTGGCCAATGCAGTGGGACCCAGGATTAAACAATATTAAACAACATTTGTTTAATCCTGGGCCCCACTGCATTGGCCAATGGGATGCTTGGGTGAGCATTGGTGTACCAAATTTTGGGTGAGCAAAAATGCTCTCTTTTATTATATAAGGAAAATTTTTGGAGAGGTCACCCTCTTTTTATTATTAAGGAGAGAGTCGCTATTTTAATTGTCAGGTTGTGTTTAAAAATTATGAAATGACAAAAATATCTTTAATAAAAACACGATTTAACGGTCAAAACAAAAACCCTCTCTTTAATAAAGAGAGGATGCCCACTACTCTTTTAGAGTCTGACTATAGATATATGGGTAATACTTGGGACACAACCTTCATACAACTTTCATACAACCTCCCTAAAAGATGTGTCTATCTCTTTCCTGTGTCACTGTGGGGTCCAGTGACATCACAGGAGAGAGATAGACACATCTTTTGGGGAGGTTGTATGAAAGTTGTATGAAGATTGTGTCCCAAATATTACTCTAGATATATATATATGGATAATACTTTTTACATAATTTTTATATAACTCTTTATTTACTAACTCATAAAATTGTGTCTATTTCTAATCATCCTGTGACGTCATTAAGAGATTTGTGTGTGCGTTGAGACTTGAAAGAATCCATCTCCAGTTGTGGGTTAAGATGGAAAGTTTATGGATTGAGAGAGAGTACTAGCTCCTCTGTTTCATAATCATAATCATAATCAATATATAAATATATATGTATGAGTAGAAAGATAGAGAATACCTTGACGCCCTTTCCTGGCCTGGCCCTCTCTTCTACAGCTGTTATCCCATAGATGCGCTTCGTATCTGCCCGTCCACCTGTGTCTGCATATTCAACAAAAACAACTTTTTCTCTTAAAACAGTAGTACAAATAAACAGCAAAAAGTATATGACTAGTGCCATATTTTAATTTAAATTACTCCCACTGTGCTACTTACTAAACCCAGAAACAATTAATCAAAGAGAGATTACCTAGTGACACCTCTGTAAATCGAAGTCCTCTGCCCAAACGTATCACTAATCTTCTTACAACTCTCCGATTCAACTGAAACAATAGCCTTCTCATTGCTCTGTGTACTAACCCCCAGCGACAAAGCACCGGGTGGGCATTGTGGGAAGGCCAACTCGTTCCCTGACTCAATAGACTGACCAGCAAACTCACCCCCACATGTCAGCTGAGTCCGAGCCATAGAGCCCGAGTCATCCACTTCCGAGCCCGAGTTAGTCGAAAACGCTTGAAACCCAGTCGTCGTCGTTGTGGTTTTAAAATCTTGGTTGTCGTTGAAGTAAACGGAACCACCGCCCTGGTCGTAGAGGTGAGTCAGGGTGGACGAGTCCTGAGTCTCTGTTTGGCTATCGGAGTATTTGACAAACGACGCCGTATCGCCGCCGAGAAAGTCCTCGAGCTTAGGAGGTGGGTGTTGATGGATTTGTGATTCGACGAAGCTTGAGAAAAGAGACGACTCACCCATGGCCTCTTTCACTTGATTGTCTCCTTCCGAATAAACCGCTTGACCCCTTTGATTTGCCCAACCTGCCCCCCCAAAAATGTCAGACAAATTACAATTTCAGTCTCATATATAGGATTTAACGCTCACCTAGTTACAAGCACATTTTTAGAAACATAAAATATATTTTATATATATATATATATCTATATTTTTAACTCGATCACCGACTTTGAGCTCCGTTTGGTTTATGAGAAAATGGAGGAAGAGAGTAAGAAAATTAAACTTTTGAATGTTATGGCAAATGAAACAATAAAAATTTACTCGATCACCAACTTCGAGCTCCGTTTGGTTTCCGAGAAAATGGAGTGAGAGAGAGAGAGAGTAGAAAATGAAACTTTGGGTACTAATTAAAATTTGTGCTTTTATTAGTACAGATAGGACAAAAAAAAAAATTACAACAGAACCTTTCGGCTTAATTAGAGTGTGTACTTATTGACCATTCGGAAACAAAAGGGACATCCACATTTAGACTGCTCAGTTTTATTTTCTTTCACATTTTTCTCAGTAACCAAACAGATTTCTGACTCGGTTATGTTCTCAGATTCAGATTCCAAGTTCTGAAAACTTAAATGCGAAAAAAAAAAAATTTTGGTAAGTCGATGTTGAGTGATTACCATTAGCATAGAAGTTATCGACGAAGTAGTATTGCTGCTGGGAATGATCAGTGGATGAGCCTTCGAACGGCGCCGCCAGTTTCATCGTCGGAGACTCGGTTGAAGGATTCATCATTTCCATTGACGATAGCGAAAACGAAAGCCAATTATTTTCGGGAGCCATTTTTATTGAGATCTCTTCCAACTTTCTGATCAACTCTCGATCGCTTCTTCTTTTTCTTTTTTCCTAATCAATCTGTTTTAGAAAGAAAAAAAAAAAAAAACAGATCACATTTATAGAGGGAAAATAGAATGAAAGCAGTATTTTTATTTTTATTTTTATTTTTTAGCAATTGATTCGAAGAAAACGAAACGAGTACCTCAAATCCTCATTGATTGATTACCAAAACTCTTTGCATGTTAGTTCATCGATTAAAACAATGCAAGAGAACTGTATATACGTATATTTATGTGTGATAATTAGCGATTTAAAATTCTTAATAATCTGGATAAATTTAGTTGAAATAGCTAATTTATGGAGCAAACACTGATAATATCAGATGCTTACTATTTTTGGCGAAGAGTTGAACAAATGGGGTCCAGCTAGGTTGGTGCATAGTTGTAGAGAGAGAGAGGGGACAGAATCAGAGAGAAGAAGAGTGCATATGTGTAGGGATATGATGGGAGGAATGAGGCGGTTGCATCTGCCAACCGGCGTAAAACCAGAGGGAGTGAGAGAGGAGAGAGAAAGTGCTGTGCTTAGATTATTATACAAATAATATATATATATATATATATGAGATACGTAGTATATGATATGGGGTATGTATGGTATGGGGGAGTGGGGAAGTGACTTTTCTGGGCTTGTGTGTGTGTGTGTGGTGGGAGATGAAAATTTGTCTGAAACAAGGTAGCCAAAAGTCCGGGCTGGCGGACATTCAGAATTTGTTAAGAGTGCGTTTTCCTTTGACTATTTTAACCTTGCCGCTCAATCTTATTCACACACTTGTCCTCCATGCCGAGCTCCTCCTCTTATTTTATTTTTAATTTTTTTAAAAAAATATCATATATATATATATATAATATACGATCAGGGTATTAAGTAGGGGTGTTCACGAGTCGGGTGAGTCGGGTATGGCCCTCATCCGCTCATCCATCCGAACATAGTCGGGTTTTCCCTCCTTCCACCCGTCATCCACTCGTTTTGTCGAGTGCACCCGACTCATCGGGTGGTCGGGTGAGTCGGGTCGAGTCGGGTGAAACCCGACTATCTCATTTGTCTCAATTAAGTATTTGGTTTATACATGACTTTGTCTGTATTTTATTTATTTATGTTTGCTGTGAATGCCTTTGTCTATATAGTCATATGCTAGTTTGATGGTTTTAATGTTTTTATATCTCTACTAGTGACATATATATTTTATTGATATAAGAATATAACATATATATGTAATTTAAAGAATATATAATACATAATACATATACTGATATAAGTACATTACATATATATATATATATTAAAGACTATATAATACATAATGTATCTACTGATATTAGCATGTTACATATATATATATATATTTTTAAAAATTAAGTGTGTTTCGAGTCGGGTCGGGTGAATCGGGTTTCCATCCCCCTAGACCCGTGACTCCACCCGAAACTGTCGGGTTTTCACCTCCAAGACCCGTGACTCCACCCACATTGTTTAAAAACAAAAAATAAGGCTATGGATGAGTCGGGTGGTCGGGTGAGTCGGGTGATCGGGTGGATTTTGAACAGCCCTAGTATTAAGTGAACATGTCTAATGAATATATTTTTTAGAAATTTTGAGATAAACCCCTTAAAATTGGTCTGTAGTTTATAAAACTCAACTAGACTTATTTTTCATTATAAAACTAAAGTGCTAATTTGTTTTTAAGCTAAACCCCTTCTTTTTTTAAAATTTTTTTTATGACAAATCTACCCCCACCACTACCACAATCGTCATCTTCACCACCAGCACCGCTGCCACCACCACATCGCTACCACGTCATCCCATTTCCACCGCGCCACCACCACTGTCATCACAGCACCACTATCGCCACCATCCCAGCACTACCATCGCCACCATCGTAGCACCACTACCCTCGCCACAGTGTCCACCATTGCAGCACCACCACCATCGCCATTACGTATACCATCGCAGCACTAGCACCAGCACCATCGCAGCACCATCACTACCATTGTCGTCTCCATCGTCATCACCATCACCATCACCATCGTCATCACCACCACCATCGTCACTGCCATTATCGCAACACCATTACTACCATCGCCATCTCCATCGTCATCACCATCACCATCGTCACTGCCATCTCCACCACCAACATCATAACCACAATCACCACCATCGCATCACAACCACCGCCATCACAGCACCACCACGACCACCACCAACACCACAATATTATCTGTTTTTGAAAACAGATAGTAATATTATTTTTTTTGCCAATATTATCTAATTTTTAAAATAGATAATTTTGAAGCACTACCACCACCACAGCAGCAGCAACGCCACCAGTACCCCCCCCCCCCCCCCCCCCCTCGATAACAGCACCATTGTGATGTTATTATATGTCATGCTCAATAGATAATATTATCAAAACAGACAATTTCATAGATAGTGTCATGCTCAACAGATAATAAAATCTGTTGGGTAACAAATGCTAATAATTATAATATTATTATAGATCAACAAAACAGATAATGTGTCATTAAACCCTATAAATCATGTACTATGCGATTAAACCCTAATATTTCACATTTTCTGTTCGGATTGCTGGTCTTTTTGGTTTCAAGAGATAGTATTATTTATTTGATAACACATATTATTATATGTTTTGCAACTAATAACAAGTTTATGGTATATGATGCTCATGATATTAAAACAGATTATTATTTGTTAAAACAGTTCACAAATGGTTCACAACCACCACCATCACAACACCACCACGACCACCACCAACAGCACCAGAATATTATCTGTTTTCGAAAACAGATAATATTATCTGTTTGCTTATTTGTTTGCGAAAACAGATTATTTTGCAGCACCACCACCATAAAAGCACCACCACCACCGCACCAGCACCCCCACCACCACCACCACCACCACCACCCCCATAATAGCACAGTTCACAACCACTGCCATCACAGCACCACCACGACGACCACCACCAGCACCATAATATTATCTATTTTTGAAAACAGGAAGACCTCTCCCTTCTCCATTATTCTAATCATTGAATTAGGTAGGACACTTGTCCTACTTCTAAGAGTCTTTCCATGCTTTACGGGATAGCAGGCCCTTGCTTTAGTACCATAGCAATAGAGCTCTGACTCTTGTCCTTTCAGGAATGAGGTGTGGCTACTCCTATCAGTGATTTACTCCACACCTCCTATCGTCTCTGTAGTGAAAAGAACAAGACCTACAAACCACCACCGCCCCACTACCACCACCGCACCACAACACAGTTCACAACCACCACCATCACACTACCACCACGACCACCACCAGTAGCACCACAATATTATATGTTCTTGAAAATACACAATATTATCTGTTTTTGACAATATGTGTTATAAACTTCTTCTTCTTCATCTCTTCATTTTTTTCTTCATCGTTATCTTCTTCTTGTTGTTCATAACTCTTTTTATTTTTTATTTCTTTTTTTAATCATCTTTCTTCTTCGGTCTTCTTCTTCTTCTTCATTCTCTTAATTCTTTGTTGACTTCTTTTTTTTCTTCACTATCTTCCTTGTTGGCTGCTTCTTCATCACTTTCTTCTTATTGCTCTGCCCCTTCATCTTCATGATCATCTTACTGTTATTCTTCATCATTTTCATAATCGTTTTCCTCTTCCTCATCGTCTTCGTAGATAAGCAATTCTTTTTCCTTGGTTGTCATTCCCAGTTCTCATCCATGTAAGTACCTACATAGTTGACAAAAGAAGAGTGTTATTTGTGATTTAGAACATATAAAGTTATCTGTAATTCACAACCGATAATATTATCTGTTGGACAAAAGAATTTGTAATGCACAATAGAGAATATGTCATGAACAACAGATAATGTTATCTGTTGTGTATAAGAGCTTCAAGTGCTAATTTGAACATAAATTTATCTATAGTGTACATCAGATAAAGATATCTGGTTTACAACAGATAATATTATCTAGTTCAAAATAGAAAATATTATCTAATTCACAACAGAGTTCTGTTGCCAAACAGATAATATTATCTGCTAAAATTTGTCAATAAATTAATGAAAACATAAGCTGCACAGATAATTAGCATTGCAAAATTAAAAATTGTATGATGTAGAACAGATAAAGCTATCAATAATGTGCAAGAGATAAAGCAATTATATGTTACGTAAAAGTTGTGCACATCAGATAACATTATCTGTTTTCCTAAACAGGTAAATAGAGACAACCTCATTTGATATACAACAAATCAGACAACAAAATAGGAATGGTATGTGTTTTTCAACATCAGTTATATTTTTTCACATTCTATTTTCATTATCTTCCTATTCTTCTTCTTCTTCTTCTTAATTTTCATCATCATTTTCTTCTTCCTCGTCATCTTCGTAGATAAGCAGTTCTTTTTTCTTGGTTATCTGGTTCAAAATAGATAATATTATCTATTTCATAACAGAGTTCTGTTACCCAATAGATAATATTATCTGTTATCACCATTACCATCATCGTTACCACTACCACAGACATCGCCTGTCACGTCCTGGAGCAGCAAAAATAGAGAAAAATAAATTTCCTTTTTGGGTCCATAGGGAATGACGGGTAAATGTCACTAATTTCCACACCACGCAGTTCTAGTTAACAAAAACAACAACCCACAGTAATATAAAGAAAATCTAGTATACTACCAGCATCAGAGTTATTACAACAATAGAGCTACAACGGAAGTATATAAGGTTTGGAAGCAACAAATGCCCAAGTACTAAATACAACAAAATAGTCTAAATAGAAATAATAAACTAATATCTATCTCCAGATCTTCAGCTGGTGTAAACATCAGCATAGTTGTCCTCCCCAACATAGACATCATCAGTGAGGCCACCCTCTGCATATTCCCCTCCCAGATGGAAACCGTCGCTATAGGCTCCATCACTTGCAAAATAAGGTACAGGATAGTCTGGACGGGAAAACTCTAGGTAATAAAGGCCGTTAGCTTACTGAGAGCTGAGTGAGTATAAACTAACAATGTACAAGTTATCTGAAGAAAATAACAAGCTTATGAAGACACGAGTTAGATTTTACTATAATAATATCTTTCTCCTTTACTCCACGTCGTTAACCCACCCATGTCGTCTTGTTACACGAAGACCGATATTCAACATACTCTGATTCAATGAACAGACTCAATCATTTAACTATAGGGATACACTCTCATTCTGTCTACCGCTTTTAAGAGCATATTCACATCTTACCGCAGGTCATGGACTCCACGTCAATCCATCCCCCAATTTTTAAGAACATATGCACAGCTCACCGCTTTACAGGGACATAACGTTTCCAACAAGGCATATCAATCTATTACCACGACTTAACATCATCTATCAGACATCCCAGCTCACCGCTTTTAAGAGCATATTCATAGCTCACCACTTTTAAGAGCATATCATGAATCAGCTGATCTATCTTAGGACTACTTGGTCCAGCTCACCGCCTTTAAGAGCATATGCACAAATCACTACTTTTAAGAGCATATCATGACCAAATGTCCGTCCACGTACTGTTCCCAGACCTTACCAAACCTACCTAAGTTCCATTCTAACATCGACACATGACAATCCCCAATGTGGCCTGACTACTCTGATTAAAAGAAACGGATATCAAACTCATACAAGAATCAACACATCACCCACGTCGTCATATTCTTTCATTTATCAAATGCTCATTATTCTTTGGTGTCATATTATTCATCCCTAACCCATAGTCACATAACGGAAGTCCAAATTAACAGTCGAATAATCGAATCTCTTATTTAATACACAGGTAAAAGGAATCCATGTTCTACCAATGCCAATCAATTGGGACAAGGGCCCAATCGATTGGGATAAAATATATAGCAATTGATTGAGAAAACATGTCAATCGATTGAATCCAAAACAATGCCAATCGATTGGTAACTTTGGCAATCCATTGGGTTACAATTAATGACAATCGATTGGATTTCTATCCAATCAATTGGGACTCACTGATATCAATCGATTGGAAAACATACCAATCGATTGGCACTTCGTCTTCACCAGTAGATTTATAAAATAGAATATGTAAACATCATAAGGATGTAATTAATATGTCTACACTTCATAATAACTTGTAAAAAATACCAAATGAAGGGACCAAGTGAGTTACAACTCACTTAGGGTGTGTTTGGTTGTGTGTGAGCTTGAAAACTTAAAGTTTCCTCTCTCTCTCTCTCTCTCTCTCTCTCTCTCTCTCTCTTTGTCTGTCTCTTCTCCTTTCTTCTTTCTGCTTCCTTCTTCTCTTCTCTTCTTTTCTCTTCTCCCTACTGCCAAGGGCAATGTGTGTGTGTGTGTATGTGTGTGTGTATGTGTGTTTGTGTATATATATGTATATATGTTTGAGTATATATATATCTCTGAAGGTGTGTGTCTCTCTCTCTCTCTCTCTCTCTCTCTCTCTCTCTCTCTCTCTCTCTCAAGGCTGTGCAAAACTGGCCCCAAGGCCACAAATGAGTGCATATATATAGAGTATGAAAGTGCTACACGTCCAAAGCTCAAGCAAAGAAGAAAACTTGTCTCAGCAGATGCCAATCGATTGAGACTGATTGCAATCGATTGGTCACAGAATTGAAGGCAATCGATTAGTATATTGCCACGTAATGAATTTAGATCGGCAGAGTAGCAATCGATTGGGAAAATTGACAATCAATTGGTATCTAAAAAGTTACAATCGATTGGGAAATAAAGGCAATTGATTGGGTTATAAAATTTCTAAATGAAAGGTAAGGGTTATACAAGTATATAGAAATGAATACCAGGTCTTATTTATGTATCAAAATACAGGGTATTACATCATCCACCACTCATTAAGGATTTTGTCCCCGAAATACAAACAAGGTCTAAAACAAAAATGAAAACTTCACTCGCATCTCTAACTCTAGCTCATATGAAGCTTCTACTTCATCATGATGCTTCCACTGAATCTTCACTAACGGAATCTGCTTGTTTCTGAGCTTCTTGATTCCTCGATCTAGAATGTGAACTGGTCCTTCGTTGAATGTAATATTATCGTTGATCTCAATATCTTTGAAGTTGATCTCGTGTACTGGGTTGTGAACACACTTCCTCAGCATACTGATGTGGAAAACATTGTGAACTCTTGACATCTTGGGTGGCAACGCAAGGCTAGCAACCTTCCCAACACATTCCAGAATCTCGAAGTCCGATAAATCGCGACGATAACTTGCCTCTCTTCTGACCAAATTTGACGATTCCTCAAACAGGTGAAATCTTGAGTAGCACGTGGTCTCCAACTATGAACTCCAAGTCTTTGCATCGCTTGTCAGCATAACTCTTGTGTCGGGTCTGAGCTGTCTTCATCTTTTCACGTACAATCTAAATCTTCTCGCTTGTTTCTCGTACCATTTTTGGACCAAGAAGTTGAGTATCCCCCACTTCGGCCCAACAAAGCGGTGATCGGCAAGGTCTTCCGTACAAAGCTTCAAATGGCACCATCCCTATGCTTGTATGGTAGCTATTGTTGTAGGCAAACTCGATCAACGGCAAGTATGTCTCCCAAGAAGTCTCAAAATCAATAATGTAAGCGCGTAGCATGTCCTCCATCACTTAATTGACTCATTCAGTTTGACCGTCGGTCTGCGGATGAAAGGCTGAACTCAAGTTTAGTGTTGTCCCCATCGCTATTTGGAGACTCTTCTAAAATTCTACGATAAAGTACGAATCTCAATCTGACACGATAGAAACAGGTACACCGTGTAATCGTATAACGTGTTAGATATACATTTAGCTCAAACGTTCCATTGGATATATCATACTGTAGGTGATAAAATGTGTCATCTTTGAGAGTCGATCTACAATCACCTAAATTGCATCATGCTTTTGCTGTGATTTTGGCAAACCTACCATAAAATCCATGGTTATGTGTTCCCATTTCCATTGAGGAATTGGTAGCGGCTGTAATAGTCCTGGTGGTTTCTGATGTTCTGCCTATACTTGTTTACAAGTAAGACATTGAGCTACATACTCAGCTACTTCTCTCTTCATTCCTTCCCACCAGAAATTCATCTTCAAATCCTTGTACATCTTCGTACCTCCAAGATGAATAGTCATCCGTGACTTATGTGCTTCATCCAATAGTTATTTCTGGAGATTTTCTTCGTCAAGTACACTGCGTCTACCTTTACATCATAAGGCTCTTTCTGTACTAATACTCCAAATCTTTGGTTCTTTTGCTGACATCTTGGCATACCATAACTTCAAATCTTTTATTGTCTGTTGAGCTTCTATGATACGGCTGATTAACGTTGGTTGTACCATAAGGCATCCAAAATGATGCCTTTCCATTAGTTCCACTGGCTGAAGATCGAATTCAGCTAAAACTTTCAATGCTCTCCATTCTCGAATTAATAATGCAGTGATCACTAGTTGAGGTTTACGACTCAAAGCATCTGCTACGACATTTGCTTTACCTGGATGGTGTTGCAGTGAAAAGTTATAGTCCTTGAGTAACTCCATCCATCTTTGTTGTCGCATGTTTAACTCCTTCTGAGAGAACAAATACTTCAAGCTCTTATGATCGAAAAATAGGTTAAACTTTTCTCCATAGAGGTAGTGTCTCCAAATCTTCAATGCAAACATTATTGCTGCTAGTTCCAAATCATGCATCGAATAATTCTTCTCATGTACCTTCAATTGTATGGATTCGTATGCAATGACATTCCCGTCTTGCATAAGCATAAATCCAAGTCCTTGGTGCGATGCATCACTATAAATCACATACCTTTTTCCACTCTTAAGTATCGCGAGTACTGGTGCAGAAGTCAATCTTTCTTTTAACTCCTGACAATTAATGCTCATGCTTATCTGTCCATTCATATTTTATCTCCTTTCTTGTCAAATTTGTCAACGGTCCTGCAATCTTGGAAAATCCCTCGACAAATCTTCAATAATATCCTACTAGCCCAAGAAAATTCTAACTTTAGTCGCATTAGTTGGTCTGCTCTAGTTTAGGACTGCATCTATCTTAGATGAGTCCAAAGAGATACCATCTTGAGATATAACATGTCCCAAGAATTTGACCTCCTGTAGCCAAAATTTACACTTGCTGAATTTTGCATACAACTTGCTATCTCTGATTGTCTACAAGGCAATCTGTAAGTGTTCCTTGTGATCCTCTTTCGTCTTCGAGTAGATCAGGATGTTGTCGATGAATACGATAATGAATTATTCCAGATATACTCTGAATACTCTATTCATTATGTTCATGAATACTACTGGCGCATTCATCAATCCGAAATGTATGACGAGAAACTCATAATGTCCGTATCTTGTCTGGAATGAAGTCTTCAATACATCCTCCAGTCGAACTAACACATGATGATATCCAGAACGCAGAACGATCTTTGAGAAGATCTTCGATCCTTGTAACTAGTCAAATAGGTAATGTATCCGAGGAAGTGGATATCTATTCTAGATCGTAACTTTGTTCAACTCCCTGTAGTCCATACAGAGTCAAAGTGTTCCTTCTTTCTTCTTCATGAATTGAACTGGGGCTCCTCGCAGTGACGTACTTGGACGAGCAAATCCTAGATCTTCAAGCTCCTAAACTTGTTTCTTCAATTTTAACATCTCAGTTGGCGCCAACCGATATGGAGTCTTAGAAATCAGCAATGTACCAGGTACTAGTTGTTGGGTTTGTGCCCTCAAACCATTACTTTATGTATGAGACATTGACATTATAATATATGGATATCAGCTTTACATTGGATAATGTATGTTTCTTTCATAAGATGGTTGTTGATCCTTAAGTATCATAGTAAGTAATTCGTGTGTGTATGAGATACATACAAGTGAGATACGAATTACTATTCTTTAATAATTAGAACTTGTCACAGTGGATGATGAGACTGGATATCTCATCAGGTATACACTGTAGCATGATTAGCTACCATTGGATGGAGTGATGATTCTAAATCACTAGAGTGTAGCTCTTAGTTAATATGCTAGTGCTTATAGTGCATTACAGACCTGAGCTTTCCTATTGACACTTAAGGCTGTCAAACAGTCGATAGGAACTCATAACTTGTATAAGGTATGTGTTCTCAATCTTGAGATGATTATGAACACATACTATGGATATGGCTACTTTGACTTACCAATCAGTGAGGTCTATTGAAGATCAACACCTGGATATCTTGGGTATGTCATGTTTATAAGGTTGTGAACATATATTGTCAAGATAGAATCTACCCTCTAATTTAGAGTAAGCATTTCCTTGAGAATGTTACCAAGTTGATTACTGAGAATTGCAGTCTTGTTGATAAGTAGTTATCAACATGTTTGGTAATCATTAGTGGTGAATGAGACTCAAGGAATATAAGAATTAATCATGATTTAGGTTGACAGTAACAGTTATCCGACTACCTAAATATGATTATGAATGCTGAGGGTAGAAGGACATTAGTACACCATACAAGTCCAGTTATTGCTTCTGATATGTTCTTTTACGTTGGAGTTCAGTTATCATTTTATAGTGGAGTAAACGTTAACTGATCAGTTAATTTGCTGATCAAAGAGTTTGGTCATGGGAATTAACAAACTGATCTGAGCCAACAATACAGAGCCTAGGACGTTCTACTCTTAGCTCTGCTAGGATGTTTGGAAAGGCATAAGAGGATCATGTCAAGACAAGTTCGATCGATTGAAGAAGTCTCGATTGATTAAATTCTAGACATGTTCGATCGATTGAATGTGGTTCGATCGATCGTAGATTCGATCGGTCGAAGGTTAAAGTCGATTTTGGAAATCTATAAATAGGGCAGCTGCGTACAGGGTTTGATGATCGTCGTTTTTCCTATACGAATGCTGCAGAACCTGTTTAGGGATTCCCAAACCTTCCTATCCTCCTTGTTAGAGATCCCACCATCTCTAGTCTCTTGGGAAGCATCCACAGGAGTCATAAGGGTGAAGACAACCTAGTGGAGGCTACTACATCACCAAGGTTGAAGATTTCAGAATTGGGTTCAAGACCTGAGGTACATTTCTTCTCCCTCTTGTTAGTACGCATCTATAGAATTAACGGGTAGTAGATCCTGGGTTACCAATAAGTTTTTGTAACTTAACCTTTTCTGTTGCTTGTTTAAATATAATTTTAAACCTGTTTTTTCTTCAATTGGTATCAAAGCCAGGCTTGTTTGGATCTATAGATGTATTTTGGAACACTAGTTTGATTTACATGTTGATTTTAGGACTATTTTCGAAACTGCATCGTCACAGATCTGTTTCTATAGTGTTATCGCAGCAGAATACAAATCTGTAATTGCATTGGATGCATGATGAATTCGATCAATCGAAGTAGTCTCGATCGATCGAATCTTGTCTGTTCTCAAGCGATCGAACTATTTCGATCGATCGAACGTTGGTTATGTTCGATCGATCAAATGGTGTTCGATCAATCGAGATTGATTCTCTGTCTAGCCTTTCTTTTCACAGTTTTAAATGCTTTTAAATTATTTACTTTAATTTTAAATTATTCTGTAAAATTTTTCAAATTTTTCTGTGAAATTAAAAGTTCAATCGATTGAACTGCTTCAATCGATCAAAGATTCGATCGATCGAACCTTTGTCGATCGATCGAAGTGTGACAGAGAAGTTAGATGATGTTTCTGTTAGGAAACTGCATTCCCAGAATTCGTTGACAGTGCGTATAAGTTGGTACTGCAAAAAAAAAATTTACGTGAACACTACAATAACCCTACAAGGGTGGAACTAGGGTTACCTTAAACTGCTAAAACGGATTGCTGTAGTAGACGAATCGAGAACACGGGCTCGATGGCAGCTCACGATCTTCTACCGTATTCCTTTGCTGCCAGAATATCGAACTGAGTGTGGGCTCTTTCGAAATCCTTTCTGTTTTCTGCTCTCCCTCTTTTTCGCTCTCTTTTCTATTCCGAGTTAAAATTCTCTATATAGAAAAACGCAAACTGAGAAGAGAGCCAAAGCAGCATATATATAGGCTACGATAGGGACCATAAGAAGTAAATAAGGAATAGGCTTCCTTATGGAATTAGGAAACCCTAATTCGAACTGAATCAGATTCCTATTTTCATAAATTATAATTCATACCACTAAAGAATTATAATTGCACTCCTACCCTTATCTCAAAAATATATTTTGAGCTCCATGTTATTAAATGCTTATTATCTCCCCATGTTAAGATTACAAATATCCATTAATTAAATATAATTACTGACAATCATATTTAATTAATTTTTTAAAATTCCTTGAGATCCTCTGCTTAACTTATCTGATATGTCGGATACAAAATCCACCTACAGGGTTTGACATAATCAAAACTTATAAGCTTTCTCAAGGGGATATCATCAATCCCAAAATTGAGACATGGATTCCATCATTAATTAATATCCACCACACAATTAATATTGCCACCCAATCCAATGAGATATTGACCCATTTAAGGATCTCACCCTTTTAGGGATCAAAGTGTAAATATCAAATGTACGTGTCTACAAATTAACTTAGGATTTAGAGCATATGCACTCATAATAGCCATGAGGTATTAATTATCTTATAAGTCAGTATAAAGATAATTACCCCAAGTCAGTCCCGTTTAATACACAAGTGTACCAGCATAGTGAGTTGAAACTATACCATTTTTCGTAGTCAAGACAAACCTACTACAACACCATGTTGCAGTCCTACCGATGGTGTGTCCAATCCCATCTAAGAATGTAAACCAAAATCTTACATTCTATAATATTTGATGGCCTGATCTTCCGTATGTAAGCCGAACTCTACACACCAAACCACCTACTATATAGAATGAGAGACACTCAGGCATAATATTAAATAAATAATATAATACAAACATTGCTCACACAGATTCTCATAAAAAAATGGATTAACTGATTTTATTAAATGAATAATAAATCAACTACATAAAGCATGGCTTTTAGTATATATCCCTAACAATCTCCCACTTAAACTCAAAGCCATGATGCGACACACCTCACTCCTATCCCTTCTACATGACTGTCAAAAGTCTTGGCCAGTAAGCTCTTGGTGAAAGGATCTGCCAGGTTATTTGCTGATGCTATCTTGGTCACTTCAACATCACCTCTTTGCACGATCTCTCGTGTCAGGTGATACTTACGCTCAATGTGTTTTCCCTTCTTATGGGCCCTTGGTTCCTTTGAGTTAGCAACCGCTCCGCTATTATCGCAATAAAGGGTAATAGCCGATTGTACCGCAGGTACTACTCTTAGATTCATAAGGAAGTTTCTGAGCCAAACGGCCTCCTTAGCGGCTTCCGAAGCAGCCACATACTCGGCTTCCATGGTAGAATCAGCAATACATGACTGCTTGATACTCCTCCAACTAATGGCTCCACCTCCTAGGGTAAACACATATCCTGAGGTAGACTTTCTGGAATCCCTATCTGACATGAAATCAGAATCTGTGTACCCAATGGGTACAAGACTGTCTGCTTGGTAAACTAACATATAGTCTCGAGTCCTTTTCAGGTACTTGAGAATATTTTTCACCGCAGTCCAATGTTCTTGCCCTGGATTAGACTGATATCTACTAACCATGCCAACAGCAAAGCAGATGTCAGGTCTAGTACATAGCATAGCATACATTAGGCTTCCTACTGCCGAGGCATAAGGAACTGCCTTCATCTTCTCTATCTCATCAGGTGTCTTAGGACACTGATCCTTAGATAGAGTAATTCCGTGTCTAAAGGGAAGGAATCCCTTCTTGGAATCTTGCATGCTAAACCTTGCAAGAATGTTGTCAATATAAGTGCCTTGTGACAAGCCCAACATCCTATTCTTGCGATCTCGCATAAGCTTGATCCCTAGGATGTGACCGGCTTCTCCTAAGTCCTTCATATCGAATTGAATGGATAACCATACCCTTACAGAAGATAATACCCCCACATCGTTTCCGATTAGCAAGATATCATCCACATACAGTACTAAGAACACCACCACTCTTCCATCATGTTTCTTGTACACACAAGATTCATCCACACATTGATCAAAACCAAAAGACTTGATTGCTTGATCAAAGCGGATATTCCAAGACCTAGATGTCTGCTTAAGTCCATAAATGGACTTCTTAAGCTTGCACAACATGTGTTCTTGGCCCTTCGCAATGAACCAGTCTGGTTGCATCATATAGATGCACTCGTCAAGATTCCCATTTAGAAATGCTGTCTTGACATCCATTTTCCAAATTTCATAATCGAAATGTGCAGCAATGGATAAGAGAATCCGGATAGACTTTAGCATGGCCACCGGCGAAAAGGTTTCCTCATAATCGATTCCCTCTTTTTGAGTGAACCCTTTCGTAACAAGCCTTGCTTTAAAGGTTTCCACCTTACCGTCTGCTCCTCTCTTCTTCTTATAGATCCACTTACATCCAATGGGTTTTATTTCATTGGGTGGTTCTACAAGATCCCAGACTTGATTGGAGTACATAGACTCTATTTCAAATTTCATAGCCTTTTGCCAAAGATCTGCATCTTTATCTTGGAGTGCTTCATTGTAGTTACAGGGATTGGTACCTAGTTCATCAGGGACTCGGTCATAAGACTCTCTGATCGGCGACGAATATTTGCCGTTTATAGTTCTAAAAATACGCTTTATTAGCCCATTTCATGTAGTTATTAAGTGATTTTTAATAAGTATTCTATATTTTGTAGGTTTTGGAGCTTTAATATGAAAATGCACAAAAAACCAATGATTAGTGGCTTTGAAAGTCATTCTGGGCTCAAACGGTGATTCCGGTGAAAGCTGAATGCAGTAGCAGTCTCGGAAAATTGCATTTTTGATAAAGAATACTTTGGATTTGATAAATTTCTCCAGAGATATAAAATGTAGATCTTCGAGTTACGGACGCGTGGCTTCAAACTGCGAGTCAATCCGAGTTCCGAGCAAAATGTTATCGCAATTCTACGAAAGTCGCGCAGTGCAGCGAAAAGGACCTCACGCGAGCGGGCCGCGCGAGCGACCTTTGAAAAAACCAAAAACGCATATTTTATTAAATTAAAGTGTCCAGCGAAGGTGGTTTGTGCATATGACGTCCAGAAACGTAAATATAACTGTTTTAGTGCGAGGAAAGCTTCCTAAATCCTTCCAAACTCTATATAAATCCTATTCTAACTCAAATTTAAGTTTACACATCATTACACAACATTATACACAGCCATATACACAAAAACTTCAGCCATGGAAGAGAGGAAAGCAAGGAGAAGAAGAAGAAGACCAAGGATTCCCATGGCCTCCTCCATCAACCTCTTGCCGTTCATCAATTCTATGGCCGCTTAAACCTAGATCTAGGGTTTCAATGAAACCCTAGCCAAGTAATAGGGTTTTATTTATGTTTTTATTTTAGTTTTATTATGTATGGATGACAGTTACATGTTTAGAGGATTTTTATAAATAAATCGTACTTCTATTGATTAAATCATTACTTTCAAAGTTTATTCTTGTCTTAGATCTATTTTGACTGTGATGTGCTCAATGATCTATATTTGCTGTGCTTATATAGATTGTTTACATGTAATGGTGCTTAAATTGATATGTGCTATCAAGTATCCGAATAGTCCATGCCTAGATTAGACGGATTATACCACAACCCTAGTTTAGTGTGGGATAATTCATGTTAACCGAAGATGGATTATGTTGGTGTTTGAACCATAGTTATTTTCTTGACGGAGGAATTGGGCTTGTAGCTACAATTCTCCATTATCATCCAACTTAATAGGCTAAAGTAATTCATAAATATTCCTATTATGAAGCTAGTGGTGGATTTGAAATTCTAGGTTCTCTTAAACATATTTATAATAACACTTTTAAATCGCTTTCATAATTTAGATTTAATTTTATTGTTCTTAGTTTAATTATATTCAAAATCAAAATCTCATTTTTCTTAATCAACTAAATTTAGGATTTAAAAATTAAAGTGCGTAGTATTCAATCTCTGTGGGTTCGACCTTTACTTCCACACTGCAAATCTTTTGAAA
Source organism: Hydrangea macrophylla (assembly GCA_033977485.1). NCBI lineage: Eukaryota > Viridiplantae > Streptophyta > Magnoliopsida > Cornales > Hydrangeaceae > Hydrangea > Hydrangea macrophylla. Next base: position 74,339,720 of record CM066984.1, on the reverse strand, counting down.
GTAAAGCACAAATAAGCATACTTTTATATCTTGATATTGACAACATCACTCTCCCAAGAACATATACCGGTCAGGTTGAATAATAACCCTCCTACTACGGCGAGGCACAACCCGTGTCTGTGTATCACTGATATTTCGTTGTGAAGATTCTGAACTTAATACACCATTATCTACACGTTGTACTGGTTCAGGAACCTGCGTGTTAATGGTTGGTTCGGGATCTACACGAGTTTCGATAATCCTCCCACTACGACGTGGTAATGGAATATCGATAACTCTTACTTGTGGTATTTCTTCTCGTACCGTTGGTATTGAAGAAGTATGTCTCGGTGTCTCTCCTCTCATTTCCTCTAGAACAATACGACTTCTGGGCTTGTGGTCCATAACATAGTCCTCTTCTAAGAATGTGGCATTGGTGCTAACAATAACCTTCTGATCCTTAGGACTATAAAATAGACCACCTTTAGTTCCTCTTGGATACCCAACAAAGAAACATACTTCTGTTCTTGATTCCAACTTTTCTGCGTTCCCTTTCAGCACATGTGTTGGACTACCCCAGATCCGAACATGCCGCAGACTAGACTTTCGCCCAGTCCACAATTCTGTGGGAGTAGTAGGTATTGACTTAGATGGTACCAAGTTTAGAATGTATGCAGCTGTCTCTAATGCGTGTCCCTAAAAGGAAATTGGTAAATCCGAGTAACTCATCATAGATCTTACCATGTCCATGAGAGTCCTGTTCCTTCTTTCTGCTACACCGTTCTGCTGAGGCATACGGGGTGCAGACAATTGGGATGTAATCCCTTGCTCCAATAAGTATTCCCTAAACTCTCCCAAGAGGTACTCTCCACCACGATCAGATCGTAGTGTCTTGATACATTTACCTAGACGCTACTCCGTTTCAGCCTTGAAGTCTTTGAATTTCTCAAAGCATTCAGACTTACGCCGTATCAAATAAATGTACCCATACCTTGAGTAATCATCGATGAAAGTGACAAAGTAATCAAATCCCCCTCTTGCTTGGACAGTCATAGGACCACACAAATCAGAGTGAACCAGTTCCAACGGCTCTTTTGCTCTATAGCCCTTGGCCGAGAATGGCCTCTTGGTCATTTTACCTTGCAAGCAGGATTCACAAACTGGAAGTGCCTCCACTTCCAATGAGCCTAATGGCCCATTTTGAACCAGTCTTTGAATCCTTTTCAAATTAATATGACCAAGGCGTAAGTGCCAAAGATGCGTTTGGTTCATCCTCGAAGGGTCTTTTCTCTTAAATGGAAAACTATTTGTGTTATTCAATTCATTAAGTTGCAGTATAGGAGAGATAGGATTTATAATATAAAGATCATCCACCAATTGACTAGAACAAATAAAACGTTTATTTTCTTTAATAACTACTACTTTATTAAAATGAACTGAATATCCATTCTTTACTAAACTAGAAACTGAAACTAAATTCCTTCTAATAGAAGGTACATAAAAGCAATTTCTTAATATTAAAATCCTATCTCTACCAAAACTAAGATGTAGATCTCCTACTGCAACTGCTGCTACTCTCGTAGCATTTCCCATATATAGATAAATCTCTCCATCACTGAGCTGCCTGGTTCCCTGGAACTCCTGCAAAGAATTGCATACATGATCAGTGGCTCCCGTATCTACACACCAGGTACCGGTAGATCGGACCGTTAAACACGATTCAACAACTAGTAAATGAGATTTACCTTGATTGTTCTGTCTGGCGAGATAAACTGGACATTGCTTCTTCCAGTGTCCTGGCTGCTTGCAAACAAAATATTTGCCTTTAGGCTTTCCCGGTTGTCCTCGTGGCCTTTGGATTGGCGGAGGACCCGCGACCTTCTTTTGAGCCTTTTTCATTTTCTTCTTGCCTTTCGGCTTTGAAGTAGAACCTTTCTCAAACACAAGATCACTCCCTAACTTTCTGTTGAGACCCTCAGCTGCCTGGAGTTCTTTAAGCAGCTCCGCCAAAGTATATTTAAATTTATTCATGTTGTAATTGAGGCGGAATTGCTTAAAAGACTCTGGCAGTGACTGGAGTACGATATCGACCTGGGTTTCCCCGTTGATTGTAGCTCCAAGGATCTCTAGTTCATTAAGAAGAGATATCATCTTAAGAACATGATCCCTTACAGGCGTCCCCTCAGCCATGGTTGTGTTCATCAAGTCTTTCATGGCAACCTGCCTAGCAGCACGACTTTGATCCCCGAACATCTCTCGGAGGCTCTCCATCATGTCATAGGCACTGGCCATTGACTGATGCTGATGTTGCAACACATTTGACATGGATGCCAAAATGTAACACCGCGCCATCTCATCAACCTTGACCCATTTCTTGTGAGCCTGGGTTTCCTCAGCGGTTGCCCCCTCACCAGGTTGCTCAGGACATTCTTCAGTAAGCACAAACTTGTACTCTTCAGCAGTTAACACAATATCCAAATTCCTTTTCCAGTCTATATAGTTTGGTCCAGTAAGTTTATTTTCTTTAAGTATAACAGCAAGTGGATTGAAAGTACCCATTTAAAAGCCTGAGAATCACATAACATAAATAATTACGTTTGGGCAAAAATTACTATGAATTCGAGTTGAAAATATTGGTTCCCTCTACTATATTTGAAAGGAATCCGCCAGTAACCTGATACACCGCGAATAGTATGACTCGATGGGAAGCCATATACTATCCATCATTTGTTCAGATAGACAACTGTCTTTTAATTTTACTATCCAGGCAATGTACTTTGCCTAATAAAATTAAACTGCTGATTTGCTTTGGTCCTATAAATAATAACAGTGACTCAGATGGAGAGGATATTATTATTTATAGCTAAGTATATACCATCACTTAATTCTAGGTCAAGAGTTCCATGAGAAACACCTCTGATGGAGAGGTGACCCACACCAACAATCACCCAAAACATTCTTTTAAAGAAGTTTGTACTGATGATTCCATGATCAACTACATCCGATAGGGAGGATGACACTAGAGCCATGACACAAAATTAATCATATCATCTACAAACCAGTGATGGAGACCATGGGATTTATACTTGATAAATTCCCTCTCTCACTTAGAATTTTTAAAAAAAATTTGAGGGTTATAATTTTTTAGAAAATTTTTTAATTTAATTAATAAAAAATAATGGAATACTTGACAATGATTAATTCATCCTTACTAGTGAAACCCACATGTGTAGATAATAAAATTATTCTATTCTCATGATTTTAGAAAATAAGTACTTATGTTTTCAAATTATGGAATTAGTTTTATTTCTAAATACACATGTAGTTGTCCATCATTTTAAATTAATATAAATTAAACATGCAGCTAGACATCTGAAATAGATCATTTTAAATTAAGATCGCTTTCGAAAACTGCTTGTAAAACTGCTCTCACGAACCATCTTCACGGATTTACTTGAGATATATTACATAAACCCTATGCCTCCGTGAAGGAGTTCACATGCTATATATTTGCAGTAAATTAACCACGCATCAATCAAGCGTGGGATCCAATACATACAAATTCTATGCCTCCATAAATGAGTTCACATGCTATATCAAAACAGCAATATTAACCACGAATAAACCCATCGTGGGATCCAATCACACAAAACCAGCGACCATAATAGTGGAATAAGAACGCTGTAAAACAAGGGTTAGCACAGATCTACGTTCTATCCATCCATCAATGCACGCATAAGATATGTTTTATTGGACAACATGGTTGCTTCCAACCTATACGCAGAATCAGCGTTGCTCTGATACCACTGTTAGGAAACTGCGTTCCCATAATTCATTGACAGTGCGTATAAGTTGGTACTGCAAAAAAAAAATTACGTGAAAACTACAATAACCCTACAAGGGCAGAACTAGGGTTACCTTAAACTGCTAAAACGGATTACTGTAGTAGACGAATCGAGAACACGGGCTCGATGACAGCTCACGATCTTCTACCGTATTCATTTGCTGCCAGAATATCGAACTGAGTGTGGGCTCTTTCGAAATCCTTTCTGTTTTCTGCTCTCCCTCTTTTTCGCTCTCTTTTCTATTCCGAGTTATGATTCTCTATATAGAAAAACGCAAACTGAGAAGAGAGCCAAAGCAACATATATATAGGCTACGATAGGGATCATAAGAAGTCAATAAGGAATAGGCTTCCTTATGGAATTAGGAAACCCTAATTCGAACTGAATCAGATTCCTATTTCCATAAATTATAATTGATACCACTAAAGAATTATAATTGCACTCCTACCCTTATCTCAAAAATATATTTCGAGCTCCATGTTATTAAATGCTTATTATCTCCCCATGTTAAGATTACAAATATCCATTAATTAAATATAATTACTAACAATCATATTTAATTAATTTCTTAAAATTCCTTGAGATCCTCTGCTTAACTTATCTGATATGTTGGATACAAAATCCACCTGCAGGGTTTGACATAATCAAAACTTATAAGCTTTCTCAAGGGGATATCATCAATCCCAAAATTGAGACATGGATTCCATCATTAATTAATATCCACCACACAATTAATATTGCCACCCAATCCAATGAGATATTGACCCATTTAAGGATCTCACCCTTTTAGGGATCAAAGTGTAAATATCAAATGTACGTGTCTACAAATTAACTTAGGATTTAGAGCATAAGCACTCATAATAGCCATGAGGTATTAATTATCTTATAAGTCAGTATAAAGATAATTACCCCAAGTCAGTCCCGTTTAATACACAAAGTGTACCAGCATAGTGAGTTGAAACTATACCGTTTTCCGTAGTCAAGACAAACCTACTACAACACCATGCTGCAGTCCTACCGATGGTGTGTCCAATCCCATCTAAGACTGTAAACCAAAATCTTACATTCTATAATATCTGATGGCCTGATCTTCCGTATGTAAGCCGAACTCTACACACCAAACCACCTACTATATAGAATGAGAGACACTCATGCATAATATTAAATAAATAATATAATACAAACATTGCTCACACAGATTCTCATAAAAAAATGGATTAACTGATTTTATTAAATGAATAATAAATCAACTACATAAAGCATGGCTTTTAGTATATATCCCTAACAGTTTCAAGTCCTAATTCAGTACGTAAAGAGTTTATGCACTATGTGAATCAATTAGGGGTTCTAATAGTTACATATATTTGTTACATATATGCGTGGATGCGTGTATGACTAACCCTTTTGCAGCAAGCTTAGTCCGCTATCTCCCATGGCACCAAGACTTTTAAATTTTGTATTTAACTGTTTGAGATTGGTGTATATTATGTTTTTATTATTGGTTTGATTTTAAAGCATATGTAAAGGGTGCTACGACTTCAATCCTACGAAAAGGAAAGTCGCACCGGTTTTCCTAGCCTTTTATTTTGTTGTTGCTATTTCTTTTTCTAGATGAATTGTAAGCTTTAAGAGAAGCATAGGACCATAATAGAATTAGAAAATCCATGAAGATGGAGGAGTAAGCCGATGTCTATAAAGATGGAGCCAGAGGCGATCAAACCAAGTAGGAGGTTCTATGGAGATAGAGTCATGGGAGATAAAGGCATCGTTTGGATGTCTTTATTTCATTTTAGTTTTTTATTTTTATATGCTTGTTTGTGATTGGAGTATTAAATATGTTGTTACTGCATGCATTATAAAAACAAATTTTCTAAAATAAAATTCAAAAATCATTTTCAACGCATTGGATGTTTATGGGTTATGTATGGAAACAATTTTTTTTTTACTAAAAGCAAAATCCTTAAATTATTAAATCTAGTGAGAAAGGGTCTTATTTATAACACCCACGATCTTCCATTAACGGTTCACTGTAAGATGAGTAGTGCATTCTGTGTCACCTCGCTAAGGGTGATCATTCCATATGGAGGGTACAATGCTCATCGGCTACTAGATGTAAACTTCCTATGGATAGGATCAATCAGACGTGTTAGAGGGTGACCACCACACGGAGACGCTACTTAAGACGGCTGTGATTGGATCCTAGTTAATGGTGCACACTAGCTAAGCTATGGATAAGGGATCCCACACAGGGCATTATTAAGAAACTTAGAGATCAAATAGGTTCGGGAGTCATGACTTGTTTTGCAAGAGTTGCATAGCGGATAAGTCATGATAAATCAAAAGATCGAACATTGACCACCACACGGAGGCTTCATACTTTCGTTTCGATATTCCAGTGACTTTGTTTTAAAATAAGAGTTTTAAGGATTCTTTTACTTCAAAATGTCAAAAATTCTGATATCCATATTCATTTTGTTTTGATTTTTTTTTTTCAGTAAATCATCATGTCTGGATCAACATTTAGTCCACTTGCCACCATACTTACGCAAAACAAGTTAACTGGAAATAATTACACTGAATGGAAACGAAACCTTGACATCGTGTTAACTGCGGAGGATCACATATATGTCCTCACCACCCCATGCCCCGAAGAACCTATGGTAAATGCTTCAGCAGTTGCCAGACGCGAGTTCGATGAATGGAAAAAGTCGAATGGGATGGCTCGTTGTAATATATTGGCTTCTATGGCTAATGTGTTACAACACCAATACCAGTCGAACAATTCTACCAGTGACATTATTGAATCCCTGAAAAAGATGTTTGGGGAGCATGGCAGAACTGCCAGGCAGGTAGCTATGCAGAAGATAATGAGTGCTAAGATGTCGGAAGGGACTCCAGTCAAAGAATATGTTTTGAAAATGATTGGTTATTTGTATGAGCTAGAGACCCTAGGTGCCAACATCGATGCACAAACCCAAGTTGATATGATCATCAATACGCTGTCACCGTCATTCGTTCAATTTAAACTAAATTATAATATGAATAAAATGGATTTTTCAATGAGCGAATTGATGAGTTCTCTTTTGGCAGCAGAAGGGGTGATCAAGCCTAGGGGCAATGTTCTGAACGTTGAGAAAAGTTCTTCCTTTTCCCAATCTGTACCAAAAGGTAAGAAAGGAAAGAAGAATGCTGGCACTGGTGGTCCAAGTGTTGGACCAGTCCCTAAGATTGCAAAATCTAAGGGTAAAGGTAAGGGCAAAGGGAAGGTGGGTGGCCAAGGCAAAGTAAAGTGATTCTAATGCGGTGACAAGGGCCATTGGAAGAGGAACTGTCCAGAATTCTTAGCTACAAGAGTTCAAGGTATGATTAAATCATATGTAATTAAAGTAAGCTTTATAACGGATACTTCAAACACTTGGTGCATTGATTCTGCTGCGACTAACCATATCTGTAATTCATTGCAGGGGTTCAAATCAACCAGGAGATGCAGTGATGGAAAAATCGTACTTACTCTAGGTTCTAGTGCAACCGTATCTGCGGTTGCTATAGGAGTCATAGTTTTAGAATTTCTAGACAATAAAGTTTTGGTTTTATTAGATGCACTTTACGTCCCTTTAATGAGACGTAATTTAATTTCAGTTTCTTATTTATCGAATAATGGTTATTCTTTTCATTTTGGAACTGAAGTTATTATTAAAAGAAATAGTTCTTTTATATGTTCTGGTGTTAAAACAAATTGTTTGTATATGATAACTCCCAATATTTCTAAAGATTCTTGTATGGAACTTAATAACTTAGTGGTAACTGTACCATCTAAACGAAAGGAACCTTCCACTAATCCAACAAGGCTTTGGAATATGAGGCTTGGCCATATCAATCTAAATAGCATTGGCAGACTAGTTAAAGAAAGAGTCTTAGGCGATTTGGTTCTCAAACCAATGGAAGTCTACGAGTCTTGTTTAGAGGGTAAGATGACCAAAAGGCCCTTTCTAGCAAAGGGCAATAGGACCAACACATTGTTGGAATTAATTCATACTAATGTGTGTGGACCAATAAATATTATAGCACGGGGTGGTTATGAGTATTTCAATATCACATTTACTGATGACCACTCTAGGTATGGATATGTGTACCTAATGCAGCACAAGTCTGAAGCCTTTGAAAAATTAAAGAGTTTAGGGCTGAAGTGGAGAAGTAATTGGACACACATATCAAGGCCATTCGATCTGATCAAGGTGGCGAGTACCTCTCTAATAAGTTTATTGATCACCTCGTACAGAATGGGATGCTGTCACAGTTGACTGCACCTAGTACACCTCAGTAGAATGGTGTAGCGGAGAGAAGGAATCAGACTCTTTTAGACATGACTAGGTCGATGATGAGTTATTCTGAGTTACCATTATTTCTTTGGGGTTATGCTTTGGAAACCGCTACGTACATACTAAATCTAGTACCAAGAAAATCTGTTCCCAGTACACCACGAGAGATGTGGACTGGGTGCAAGCCTTCTCTGCAACATCTCCGGATATGGGGGTGTCCTGCACATGTGTTGAAAGAAAAGATGTGCAAGTTGGATTCTAGATTGAAAGTATGTTATTTCATAGGGTATCCAAAGGGTATTTATGGATGGTATTTTTATGATCCAAGAGAACAGAAAGTGTTTGTTAGTAGAAATGCTATTTTCTTGGAGGATGATTATATCATGAACCATAAGCCTAAGGGTAGGATAGATCTTAGAGAGATAGAAGGAGAGCCCTCAGTCCAACCCGCAGTTGATAACGATGTAAATCAAGAAAATACTACTTCTTCACCTATTTCTGCACTTTACCTCGTCGTAGTGGGAGGATTATCAGCCATCCTGATAGATACATGTTCTTAGGAGAAGTTTTTGAAGCTGTCTCCATAGAATCTGAATTTGATCCTACCACATACGAAGAGGCAATAGCTGATGTTGATTCATCTCATTGGGTTAAAGCTATGAAGGCTGAATTGGAATCTATGGATTTTAATCAGGTCTGGGATCTTGTAGAACTTCCAGCCAATATTAAATCCATAGGCTGTAAGTGGGTCTATAAAAGGAAAAGTGGATCTGATGGAAAGGTTGAGACCTTTAAGGCTAGGCTTGTAGCGAAAGGTCATACTCAGAAGGAAGGCATTGACTATGAGGAAACCTTCTTGCCGGTAGCCATGCTCAAGTCCATCAGAATACACTACACCATTTGGGGACTTTTCTAACAGACAGTGTTTTGGTTTTCTAATGGAAATTTACCGTTACAAATTTCTAACGGTAAATTTCGGTTAGAAATGTATGAATTCCGTTAGTAATTTCAAATAGAGGAATTTGATTAATTTTCTAACGATTTTAAAAATAATACTAACGGAAATTTTCCGTTACAAATGTAAAGTGAAATAAAAAACAATAAAGAAATAAAATAAAGATAAAAATAGAGGAAGAATAAAATAGGCATGGTAAATTAGCCCAAAATTATGATTCCCCAAATTTGAGCTTATTTCACCACAAAATTTCCCCAACATTTTCCCCCAAATTTTTTCCCCAAAATTCTGATTCCCTCTCTTTTCTTTCTTGTTCTCCTAGCCCTGGGCCAAAAAGGAGTAGAGAGTCTTCAGAGAAGAGGAGAACAGAAGGGAAGAGAGAGGGAAAGGAGAAGAGAGAGATGGCCGCAAGGTCCGCACCGCCGCCGTTGTCGGCTCTCCGCCGCAAGACCTCCACCGCCGACGAGATATGGTAGCACACACTCTCAATCTCTCTCTCACACACACAAATCTGATAGCACACACTCTTAATCTCACACACACACACATACACACACACACACACACTCTTTCTCTCTCTCTCGCTCTCTCTCTCCCTCTCTCTCTCTTCGACACATACACACACAAACACACTCAGATCTGTTGGATTGACACCCCTCACACACACATACACTCGAATCTGTTGGATTGATACCCACGCACACACACTCCCTTTCTCTCTCTCTCTCTCTCTCTCTCTCTCTCTCTTCGACACACACACACACACACACACACACACACACATACTCAGATCTGTTGGACTGATACCCACACACACACATACTCTCTATTTCTCTTTCTCTCTCTCTTGCTAACATTTAGGATTAAATTCATATATATACATATATGTGTATGTATCCTGATGTGTGTGTAAAGAGATTTTATGAATGTGTTTGGGAAATTTGAAACAATAGAAACCCTAGCTCCATATCTTCTCAGAGTTACCTTATTTTGGTTCTATTTTGTGTTTTCAATTTTTTTAGGCATAGAAATGGTGGCCGGAGACAGCGTAAAGATCGAAGCTTCGACAGATACTCCAACTTCCGTCCTCAAAGATGAGGTTTGATTTCATTCTCTCTGTATATATGTACGTTTGTATGCTTATATGTGCACATATACTATATATACATATAGATGATTTGATACAATACGATAAAGGAGTACTGAGTACATATATATTGCAATCAACAAGTTTAGTAAAAAAAAATTTGGGGATAAGTAGGCTCACCGGTTTACTTCTTGAAAATTTCTGAATAAATTGCATGTATTAATAGAGATTGTAATGGATCATATGTAGTCTAAGAAAAATAAATGTGCTTGACTAAAGTGGCGGCAAGCAAGACAACACTGTTCAAACCTACAAATGTCCCATTGAGGAATCCGCATGTAGTTGTTCTGAAATTTGTGTAACTTTCATACCCACTCCAAATAGGTAATTAGAGTTTTGTTTGAATATTATTCCTTTTTGGGAATTTTTAAAAAAGGATCAAATTTAGACCAAGTTTCACTTCTTAGTAGTTTTTATATAAACAAGTATGTGTTGGTTTGAAAAAGATCCTTTAGGTATGGAATCCTATATATGTATGCATTATGTGTTATGTGTTAGAATGATGTAAAGCTGAATGATTATGGGGCGGTGTGTGTGAGTGTAAGCTAAATGTCATCCATGAACGGTAGTTGACGCCTATTATATAAGCATGTCTCTAACCTACATCGAAACGAATCCTGAATTCGAGGTTGGATTCTTAATCTTGTTTCTGTTGATTGGGGGCTAGGGCTAGAGATTACGGAACGTTCATTCTCTTTACCATCATTTAACTCTCAAGTTCACATGCCTGGCCATGTATTTGATAGTTTCTCTAGTCAGAAACTGAACGAGAATTAAACAACGGATGCCAAGGATATGAAAGATATAAGCTTTTAGGTCTTGAAAGGGATAGTAAATCTATTGAAGTAATTACCTCTTTTGATTTCCTTTGTTAGATAATGACCATGTTTTTAGATTTTCATCTTAGTGCTCATTTCAAGTTTATACTTTTATTGGGCCATTGCGGGGCTCCGTTGACCCGGATTCCAAGCACAAAAAGTCCGAAGTCCAAACCCGTTAAGGAAAAAACAAAACGCTCCCAAGAAATTTGTAAGTTACTCCAAAAAAATAATTGAACAATTTAGGGTTCTTATGTTCTCTCTCTCTCTCTCTCTCTCTCTCTCTCTCTCTCTCTCTCTCTCTCTTGGGTGTTGTGTGTATCATTTCCGGGGCTTTAGTTATCACTCTTATTTATTTATTTATAATTTATTTATTTTTTTTATGTTGTGACTTGTGTGTATCATTTTGGGTATTTTAGATATCGCTCCAGAGGAAGCTGAAAGGAGTATTGACTTGATGGATGAGCTAGATCTTTCAAATGGAACTCCACAAGAAATTTGTACAAGTGAAGAGCAGACTCTTCCAATTCTGCAGAAAATCGAAGATTTGAGCAATCGGGTTCAGGTCTATTCCTATGTTATTGTTAATCATTCCCGTTAAAAATCGTTTATAATGAACTTTTGGTACCAGATCATCTTTAAATGTCTCCAACTTTGGTTTCAGATTTTGAAGAAGGAACACACAGTTCTATGCAATGAAGTGAAAGGCATTGCTGCAGATTCTTTTCCTGGCTCCGACGTTCTTAATGCTCTTCAGGGCCTAAGTATGTTCCTTTTGTCAATGACAAGATCTTACTCTCCACCATGGTTTTGTGGTTTTGATGTGTATTTGGGTTGGGTTGGTTTGTCATTAGGTACTGAACATGAGCTTTTGAAGAAGAAGTACCAGGAAGAATCTAAACATTTGAAGAAGAAGTACCTCGAAGAGTGCTTTGAACGGAGGCGGCTTTACAATGAAGTGATTGAGCTTAAAGGCAATATCAGGGTCTTCTGCAGATGTAGACCGTTAAATCAAGATGAAATTGATAATGGGTTGACTTCCATTGTTGATTTTGATTCATCCGAGGATAATGAGCTACAGATCATTTGCTCTGATTCTTCCAGAAAGCAATTTAAGTTTGATCACGTGTTTCGGCCTGAGGGCAACCAAGGTTATCTCAAGAACTCAATTGCTCATCATTGTAGTCAAACCACAAACTAAATAATGAATCAGTGAGCCTTATTCAGATCGAATTATGATTCGTAAGATTCATTTTCCTTGGGATATAAATAGTAATATTATGTCCATAGTCGATATTGTATGCTTATAAAAACACATGTGCGTTTTTAAAATGAACAAATTAACAATTTAATTAGAGTTTCAGACCATATCAAGGCTCAAAAATCTTAAAAATTTTCCACGTAGAACTTAAAAGTTCAAAGTTTAAAATTATGAATCAAATCTTGTATCATATCCGCTTGTATGAAATTCGAACCGACTCGTGAATCGACCCTAACAACCATGCACTCATCTGGTAGTGTACGTAATTTAACTTGTTACCGTCTGTTCGTTAAATATGCAGAGCTTGTTTTTAGTCAAACTTCATCCACAATAACCTCGGTGTTGGACGGATTCAATGTCTGCATATTTGCTTATGGGCAAACTGGAACTGGGAAAACATTTACTATGGAAGGAACACTCGAAAATAGGGGGGGTTAATTACAGGACTTTGGAGGAGTTGTTCCGGATTGCTAGTGAGAGGAGCAGTATTATGAGATACGAACTGTTTGTAAGCATGTTGGAGGTTTACAATGAGAAGATAAGGGACCTCCTGGTAGAGAGCTCCAATGAACCTGCTAAAAAGTAAGTCATACTTTCTGGGTTTTGCCATTTGTGTGCAAATTTCAGTTTTTCGATCAGTAAATTTATATTGTTCGCTCATCCTCTGAGTCAATATCGTTTTGTCCCTGTTTCTTCTTGTGAAAATAAATAACGAATCGGCTTTGTATTTTTAATATTAGCTGGCTGGCCAATTGTCCGTTAATGAATTGGATAATTTGCTACTATCTCAGTATAGTTTCTTAGTCATAACAGATCTAGGCAGGCAAGTGGGCTCGTACCCTTTTTTTTTAATTCTCATTAGGTAAATAAGAGTAATCTCTATGCCCTATTGCGTTACTATGGTTCACAGATCTTGTGTCATCAATTTCTTGTCCTCATTCTTGTTTCCATTATCATATATATATATACACAAGGTTTAATTGCGATTTTCTTTTCTTTCTTTTTCTGTTTCGTTGTCTAAATTCTCAAATTTTTTTGTCACTGAATTATGTCATTTTTGATTGTCCATCCGGATTGGATATTATAGGAAGTGGTTAAGATTTTTTAGGTTTCGACATGAATTTTTGGTTAAATTAGGGAATAACGTACAGTGATGAAGGTCAACGCAATGTAGAACGGAAACAGTATATAAGATGCACTTTGTGAAAAATCTTCTCTGTTTAGGAAGGAACGAGAATGAATGTATTCATGAGTCACAATGTGTATTAAAGCATCACATCAGATCCTTTATGCCGTTTGAACTAAGATATACTATTGCAGTATGACTAGGCTTAATTACCATGTGCTTTGCAGTATATTTATAGTTAAATCTAACCAAAACTAGAAGGACCCCCTGCGTAGTTAGTTCATCAGATTTGAGATCTATCATGGGAGAAGTTGTCTAGTATAGTCTAGAACCAAAATTAGTATACTTCTTCTCAAAAAAAAAAAATTTGTATACTTACCTTTTCTACCAAGAATAGTATATTTTCACAAATTAACTTGGTGAGGCTTGAATCCTCCACCTTACCACATAGTGTTCAGGGTATGGGGTACCACTTGGACTACTAGGCCTGTGGCTGTCTCAATCTGATTGATGACTTATGCTTTGAATACAATGTTTAATATGTCTAGCATGTAGAAATTTAAGCAAGCCTTCTAAGACTATTGTCGAGGGACTCGAGGCAATATATCCTAGTTAGCGCGTATCTTTGGTATTTACAATTTTTCCAGTATCTATGTTTCCATAAGTTTCTTCCGAGGTGTAAATATCTTTGGCACATGATTAGCCTCCACTAAGCACTTAATGGCAACAATACCCCAGAGTTTGTATTAGTATTTATTAAATGTTTAATCTTTTCTTTTGTTTACTTTTGATTGGCAAAGGGGTATGTTGTGACGGATGCTACAGCTTATGTCTGCCACTCCAAACAAGTTGGTATTGGCGAAAAGAAAGTTTATATCGAGGAAGTGTTTGAGCCCGATGCTCGTTTGTGGGATCCTCAAGGGGGACAAGATACATTGGCAGACTTTGTTCAAGGGAGATTTGTGATTTGGCTTGAGTGTTGGTTAAAGATTGGTTGACTATGTTTGTCTTATTTTCTCTGACTTTAAATTTCAGACATGGTTTATTTGTCAGTTGGTTTAGTTTAGTTTTGGATGGATTTACTCTTTCAATTTCAGACATGGTTTGTTAGTTTTGGTTTGGACTTAGAAACAGTTTGTATTTAAGGATAATTATGCCTATTTTGGATTATATTTTTTGTATTTAATATAGATTGAGCTTATATTTATTATGGTTTGGATTTGAGCTTATTATATATGTTTATAGTAAATGGGATGTGGCTGTGATGGAAATTAGGTGCAAATAAAATTGGGGGAGCATATTTCAGAATTTATGTTTTTCATATTTAAAATAATTACTAACGGATAATTTCCGTTAGTATTCTTACACATGTGTTAGAAAATAAACCGTTAGTAATAAAATTACTAACGGTTTATATCCGTTAGTAATTATCTCGAAAGTGTTAGAAACTGTCATATTACATACCGTTAGTAATGAAATTACTAACGGTAATTTACCGTTAGTATTTATGTATATAAAAGTGTTAGAAAATAAACCGTTAGAATAAATATTACTAACGGAATATTTTCGTTAGGAATAATAAATTAATAACGGTAAATTACCGTTAGTAAACATATTACTAACGGTAAATTACCGTTAGTAAAAATAATTTTCCTAACGGAAAATTACCGTTAGAAATTCCGTTAGAATTATTAGCCACGCTCTATTTCTAACGGTAAATTACCGTTAGGAATAATTTTACTAACGGTAAATTACCATTAGTAATGTGCCCTTTTGGTGTAGTGATACTCTTATCCATTGCTGCATGCCTAGATTATGAGATCTGGCAAATGGATGTCAAGACTGCATTCTTGAATGGCCATCTTGAGGAGGACATCTATATGCAGCAACCAGAAGGGTTCATAGCTAGTCGGAAGGTAACTTGGTATGCAAGTTGCAAAAGTCCATTTATGGACTTAAGCAGGCATCCAGGAGTTGGAACATCTGATTTGACCAAGCGGTCAAGTCGTTTGGCTTCACGCAGAACCTGGATGAACCTCGTGTATATAAGAAGTGTGAAGAGAAAGTGGTGGCTTTTCTTATGCTCTACGTTGACAACATTCTACTCATTGGGAATGATGTAGCAGCGTTGTCAACGGTCAAGGTTTGGCTAGCTAGTAATTTCGATATAAAAGATCTAGGAGAGGCGATTTATATCCTTGGGATAAAGCTCTTTCGGGATCGTAAGCGAAAGATAATGGGATTATCTCAAACTGGTTATATCGATAAGGTGCTAACTAGGTTTTCAATGGATAATTCGAAGAAAGGTTTGTTACCTTTCAGGCATGGTTTAGAGTTCTCTAAGGGCCAGTGTCCAAAGACACAAGAGGAGAGGAATCGCATGGCAGAAATTCCCTATGCTTCGGCAGTGGGAAGTCTCATGTATGCGATGTTATGCACTAGACCAGATATCTACTTTGCCGTAGGCATGGTTAGCAGGTATCAATCGAACCCAGGTCTAGAGCACTGGACAGCCATTAAGCACATTCTTAAGTACTTGAGAAGGACTAAAGATTACATGCTTATGTACAACGGTAGTGAGTTAAATCCAGTAGGATACACTGACTCGGACTTTATGTCAGATAAGGATTCGAGGAAGTCGACATCCGGACATCTCTTTACCTTGGGAGGTGGTGCTACTAGTTGGAGGAGCATTAAGCAGAAATGCATTGCAGACTCAACTACAGAAGCTGAGTATGTGGCTGCTTGTAAAGCCGCAAAGGAAGCTGTTTGGCTCAAGAAGTTCCTTATGGAGCTCGAGGTGGTGCCAGCGTTGCTGTCTCCCATTACGCTTTACTGTGATAATAGCGGGGCAGTGGCTCAGTCCAAGGAGCCAAGGAACCACAGAAAGGGAAAGCACGTAGAGCGAAAATATCATCTAATTCGAGATATTGTTCAACGTGGAGATGTGACTGTCAGCAAGATTGCTACCTCTGACAATCTTGCGGATCCGTTTACAAAGGCCTTGCCACAGAAGGTCTTTGATCATCATCTAGTTAGTCTAGGTCTCAGATGTAATCCTATATGGTTATGAGTGCAAGTGGGAGTTTATAAAGGCCTTGCCCTCAAACCATTACTTTATGTATGAGACATTGACATTATAATATGTGGATATCAGCTTTACATTTGATAATGTATGTTTCTTTCATGAGATGATTGTTGATCCTTAAGTATCATAGTAAGTAATGTAGGAAATAATATTGAAAATATAGCGGAAGGATTTCAAAAAAAAAAAAAAAAAATTTATGGATCCTCACAGTGGTTGATTAGTCAAACGATTAAGTAAACAATATTATTTTTATACGTTACCTCAAATTCTGAAGTAGAAGATGATACAATATATAGCCTTTGTCACCACCGGACCTTCACCGTTGTTCTCCAACCTTCAGATGCGTAGGAAGATGGTAGGAATCTCCCAAGCCACTCAAAGCTCTCAATATGGTGTATGTAAATTTTCATAACGTTAGTTTTTTTCTAACAGATATGCTTGTATATATATATAAGATATGGATATAGAGATATAGTAGCATTAAATCTCTTATTTCTTTTAAATTCAAAATAAAATTTAATTTAAATTTAATATATATAAATATATATATATTTATCTTTACAAAAAGATAAATTATCTATATACATATATAATTAAAAATATAATCTGTTATATACAAACACCATACAGAGCTTTAGTATGCACCCTACTGTTAGGAGCCAACGATGGGATCTGATGGCCATCCTTTTTCCTGGCTTCCAATCACATCTTAGCCAATCTGATCAATCATTGATCTAACTAAAACTGATTAATTACAGACACGCCCTAGTACAATGCTGTAATTGCACTCCAAGAAAATGGAAATTATATTAAGGCCCAACTCACTAAATTTATTTGCAAATATACCCCTCCACGTAAATAAGTAACACAAGGTAAAATAATTATTGACTGTCTACCTTTTTGGTCATCTATTGTTTACCACTTTTGGAAACTCTAGTTATCCACAATCGATCACATATGAAAAGACCATACTACCCTTTTGCAAATAATTATTATTTAACTATAAATAATATATATATAAATGGTTTAGGAAAAAACCAACTGAGTACTCAGATTTCTGTGATCGAATGAAACTATCCAAAAGTTATCCAACATGGATTCCATATTGAAGATACACGTTCACAGACCTCATATACTAATCACCCAAAATACCGAGGTATTGATCATAAGATCTCACTATGTAGTATATCAAAGTAACTAACATAAGAGTACTGAGTCCATTTATCTCCTCAGGATTAAGAGTAATTTACAATTTAATGAACTACATAAACAAACACTTATGAGACAGTCATTTAGTGTAGTAGTCAAGTTAGCGATCCTGTTCAACGCATCAACCACGTTAACATATAAGTTGTAAGTTCAACCACTCCAATGACAGAGTTATGTCACCCCACCATGTAGCAACTATATGTTACAGTCGTCCATATGAATTGTCCCAAATTCATACTAACTGTGAACAAAGTTTCAAGTTGAAAGGAACTGATGATCACGAACTCCCGTGTGTGAATCCTTTCCATACACCTAGATAATCTACAATTCAACTTGAGGACACATCAATACATTGCTCATGTATTGAAATGATACAGGCATACCCATAATATGTAATAACAATCAATAATAAATTCAATTTATTAATAATAAAATGTCTTAACGAGTGGCTTTAAGGGCATACAATCCCAACATTCTCCCACTTGCACTCAAAGCCAATCGACATTACATCGTACTCCTAATCCATCCACATGAGACTCAAATTTCTTAGTCGGCAGTGTCTTTGTGAAAGAATCTGCTAGGTTTTCCGCCAATGCAATTTTGGCCACAGTGACAACGCCTCTCTGCACGAACTCGCGAATCAGGTGATATTTCCTCTCTATATGCTTTCCACGCTTATGGTTCCAGGGGTCCTTACTCTGTGCAACTGCTCCACTATTATCACAATAAAGAACAATAGGAGAGCTCGCATAAGGTACTACCCCTAGATCCATGAGGAATTTTCGGACCCATACGGCCTCTTTTGCTGCCTCAGAGGCTGCTACATATTCAGCCTCCATGGTGGAGTCAGCAATACAAGATTGCTTTACACTCCTCCAACTAATGGCTCCACCTCCAAGCGTAAACACATAACTAGAAGTTGACTTTCTGGAATCATGATCTGATTGAAAATCAGAATCAATGTAACCAACTGAAACCAAATCCTCTCCACCATAGATTAACATATAATCCTTAGTCCTCCTTAAATACTTAAGGACATGCTTTATTGCTTGCCAGTGTGCTGGCCCTGGGTTAGATTGATATCTGCTGACTATTCCTACAGCATAACAGATATCTGGTCTAGTGCATAGCATAGCATACATGATATTTCCCATAGCCGAAGCATAAGGAATCCTTCTCATTTGCTCCTCTTCCTCGGGTGTCTTAGGACATTAATCCTTAGATAGAGAGACTCCATGTCTAAAAGACAGAATGCCTCTCTTGGACTCTTGCATTGCAAATCTGACCAAAATCTTATCTATGTATGCTGATTGGGATAGGCCTAACATCCTTTTCTTGCGATCTCGTATAATCTTGATCCCAAGGACATAACTGGCCTCACCCAAGTCTTTCATATCAAACTGGTTAGAGAGCCATATTTTAACTATAGATAATACTCCTACATCATTTCCAATAAGGAGTATATCATCTACATAGAGAACTAGATATACTATTACACTTCCCTCAGCCCTCTTATATACACACGGTTCATCCACGTTTTGATCAAAACCAAAAGACTTGATTGCCTGATCAAAACGAATGTTCCAACTACGCGAAACCTGCTCAAGTCCATAAATAGACTTATGCAATTTGCACGCAATTTGCTCTTGGCCTCTTGCCATGAATCCCTCTGGCTGCACCATGTAGATGTCTTCCTCAAGATGGCCATTCAAGAAGGCTGTCTTGACATCCATCTGCCATATCTCATAGTTATGATGTGCAGCTATGGACAAGAGAATCCTAATGGACTTAAGCATGGCAACTGGTGAAAAAGTTTCCTCATAATCGATCCCTTCTTTCTGAGTATAACCTTTTACAACCAGCCTTGCTTTGAAGGTCTCGACCTGTCCATCCATTCCTCTCTTTCTCTTATAGACCCACTTGCACCCAATGGGTTTTATCCCTTCAAGTGGTTCTACAAGCTCCCATACATGATTGGAGTACATAGACTCAATTTCGGATTTCATAGCAATGTGCCATTGCTCAGCATCTCGGTCAGAAATAGCCTCATTGTAATTACAGGGATCTAGGTCGTGTTCATCAGGAACAACCTCATAAGACTCTTCCAGTAGAGTATACCTACTAGGTAGTCTCACTTCTCTCCCACTATGACGAGGTACTGGTGTAACATCAGGTTGTGGATCTACTTGTGTAGTCTTGGGTATATCACTCTGTACAGTAGGTTCAAACAGGCTGACAACTGCTAGATCATTTGACAATTCTTGCAGTACAATTTTACTCTTGGGTGTATGGTTCATGATATAATCTTCTTCCAGAAATACAACATTTGCACAAACAAACACCTTCTGATCTCTGGGATCATAAAATAAACCTGCCTTACATCCTTTTGAATACCCAACAAACAAACATACATCTGATCTTGATTCCAACTTATCCATCTTTCCCTTCCTCACATAAGCAGGACACCCCCAAATGTGCAAGTGTTGTAAGCTTGGCTTTCGCCCTGCCTATAACTCTCTAGGTGTCTTGGGAACATATTTAGAAGGAAATAAGTTCAGAATATACATTGCTATCTCTAGGGCATATCCCCAGAAAGATAATGGTAAAGTTGAGTAACTCATCATCGATCTTACCATGTCAAGTAAAGTTCTGTTCCTCCGTTCAACGACACCATTCTGCTGGGGAGTTCTAGGTGCAGCTAACTGGGATGTAATCCCATGATGTGTTAAGTAGTCCTTGAACTCTCCTAAGAGGTACTCACCTCCTCGGTCAGACCGAAGAGACTTAATGTGTTTACTTAATTGCTTCTCAACTTCTACCTGAAACTCCTTGAATTTCTCAAAAGATTCAGACTTGTGATGCATTAAGTAAACATAGCCATATCTTGAGTAATCATCAATGAATGTGATAAAATACTCATAGCCTCCTCTAGCTTGAATGTTCAAGGGACCACACACATCCGTGTGAACTAGCTCCAACGGCTCTTTGGCTCTTAACCCTTTGGCCGAAATGACCGTCTAGTCATTTTCCCTTCCAAACAGGATTAGCAGACTGGTAGCGGTTGGACAAAAAGAGATGTGAGATGTCCATCAGCTACTAGTCTTTGGATCCTATTCAGATTAATGTGACCAAGACGTAAGTGCCAAAGATACGTTGAATTCACTTGAGAAACCTTCCTTTTTAATGGTAATATCTTGGATGAATCAACAGTCTCAGTGTCATGTACAGTGTAGGTATTAGGATATATCAAGTATAAACCATCTTGCAAAACACCAGAGCACAAAATAAAATGATCCTTCTTTATTAAAACTTTATTACTAAAAAACACTGAATATCCAAATTTTGAAAGACATGAAACAGAAATCAAATTTCTTCTTATTTCTGGTGCATAAAGACAGTCTTCTAATACTAATACCCTACCACTACCAAACTCTAATCTCATGACTCCTACTGCTTCCACTGCGACTCTTACATCAGATGCAAGAAAAAGGTAAATCTCATCTTTACTGAGCTTTTTAGTTACCTGGAACCCCTGTAATGAATTGCAAACATGGTTAGTGGTGCATGAGTCTACACACCAGGTATTAGTAGAATCTGCCACAAAACATGCCTCAATAACAAAAGACTGAAGTATACCTCCCTTAGCCTGCTTCTTTGCCAAATAGACCGGGCAGTTTGCCTTCCAGTGTCCTTTCACTCCACACTCAAAGCACTTGCCTTGAGGTACCTGATTCTCAGCCCGAACTACCTTCTTGACTTTCCCCTTATTTTTCTTAAATTTACCTTTGGGATGTTGGGTGGGTTTCTTCTTTCCAAATCCTTTACCCTTAGGTTTAGACCCAGAAGAAACCTCAGCAACCATAACATTGACCTTGGATTTTACAATAGTCTTTGTGGCCTGTAAGGCATTCAATAGTCCAGGTAATGTGTAATCAAGCTTGTTCATGTTATAGTTAAGCCTGAACTGATTGAATGACTCGGGCAGAGACTGCAAAATAAAATCAACTTGGAATTCTGCATCAAGATCTGCTCCCAAGACCTCCAGTTCGTTTAAGTAAGCAATCAGTTTTAAAACATGGTCTCGAACTGGAGTACCCTCAGCCATCTTAGTGTTAACTAGGTTGCGGAATGCAATTTGTCGTGCATCACATCCATGCTCACCAAACATCTCCTTAAGGTTGAGCATTATATCTTTAGCAGTACGCATAGATTGATGCTGGTGCTGGAGGACATTTGACATAGATGCCAATATATAGCACTTAGCTATCTCATCAGCCTTTGCCCACCGCTCATAACGCTCACGGTCCTCTTTAGGAGAATCTAAGGCAGGAAGTTCAGGACAATCAGTTGAGAGCACATATTTGTACCCTTCAGCAGTAAGCACTATATCCAGATTACGTTTCCAATCCACATAATTTGGTCCAGTCAATTTATTTTCCTTGAGGATAATTGACAGTGGGTTGAATGAAGACATTTTATCTGAAAGTTAAAACATAAATAAACACATAAGAATACATGTACACCAATGGGTATTATCATCAAATATGTATTAGTATCTAGTGATCTCCTCTACAAAATCACAACTACATATTTGAGTAAATTAGAGTACTAACTCTATGGTTACACGGCTCCTTGGGGATATCATATGTTGCCACTAGTTAGCGGGAATCCCATCACTAACATACCATCTAGACATAAATGTCAAGTATTTAGTGACTTCCAATTTATCTTTAGCTTTCTAAAATATGAAAGTACTTTCACTCCTTGGGGAGAATACCTATCATATTGTAGTCAAGTGTACACCATGACCTTAAGTTTAAATTAGTTTTGTGAGTTAGTGTTTCCTTGGGGAAAAATTTCACTCCCACTCATCCTGATTTAAACTTAAAAAAATGTTACTCAACTTGATAACTTAGTATGTTGACACCCTCCATAGGGGAGCCCTTTATAATTAGAGACGAGGTGACAACATCCCTTACCTTGAGTTGGTCATGGAAAGCCGTGGGGTATTGTATCTATACCCCTCACACACTTGAATTTTTATTGTAGAGGTTAACTACTAATTTATATTTTACATCACAAATATATATATGAATCTATTTGAGGTTGTCTATGCAAATTATTTGGAAAGATCCCTGTATAATTTTATATTAAAAAATTGTGGATAATGTCTCCCACTAAATTTCTAGAAAACACATTTGTCACATTTTAATTTTATTAGGAAAAAAAATTAATATTTTATAAAATGAAATGATCTTGACAAATGAATTCTAGAAAATCTAATTCAAAAAGGATTTTATTACTAAAATATTTTATTCTAGATAAACTAGAAAATTTTAAATCCTTATCTAATTAGAATTATACTTTACTTAGGACCCTTCTCAAATTTCAACTTGCATAGATAACAACAATATGCATGATTTTAGTTCATGGATCAAATACATAATAAATGTCATGATCCTATCATGCAAGTATAATTATCATGCAATAAATAAGATAAGCATAAAAATAAGTGGATTCCTTCAAGCCAAGCCTATCAAAAAAATACTAACAACTAACTGCACTTGATCTCCGCAGCTTTTTAGTTGTAACCAAACTTCACCACTTTGTGAACATGGACGGTCAAGAGTGCCAAATGTTGGTGATGCTTGAGCCATGAACATTTGGAACATCTAGTCATCACCCAGGTTCAATATCCAAGCCATGAGAACTAGTTACTTGTCAACGTCCATGACTTCGTGACATCATCTATAGATGGTCCCACCACTTAAAACCTTCAACAATTTTAAGAACTACTCACGTCCATAACCAGTCAATGCTACAGTTTGTTTGTTCGGCTCCTCTGCTTCGGTCAAATTTAGTTCCTCACTTCCATTGCCCAATTCGTCGGTACAACTTATATCTCATGCATTTTTACAAGAAATATGAAATAACAGTAGTACATTTAATTTATTTACATCAACAGAAAATTAAAATTAGCATAGGCAAAACAGATCTGGATCGCCCATTCACGGAAAATTCGATCCAAACCCCCCTTTACAATTGCCAAGCAACCTACTACATAAGATCTATTTCTAGGCTTTGAAGGAATCCAATAATAAAAAAAATTTATAATCATCACACAACCAAAAACCACATATCTATAAACGATTCAAATGCAGAATTAAATATGATGATCCATGAACTTTTTTTTATTTAACATATTGATCAATCAACGATCTGTGAGACCGCTCTGATACCACTTGTAGGAAATAATATTGAAAATATAGCGGAAGGATTTCAAAAAAAAAAAAAAAAAATTCCGTTCCTCACAGTGGTTGATTAATCAAACGATTAAGTAAAACAATATTATTTTTATACGTTACCTCAAATTCTGAAGTAGAAGATGATAAAATATATACCCTTTGTCACCACCGGACCTTCACTGTTGTTCTCCAACCTTCAGATGCGTAGGAAGATGGTAGGAATCTCCCAAGCCACTCAAAGCTCTCAATATGGTGTATGTAAATTTTCAGAACGTTAGTTTTTTTCTAACAGATATGCTTGTATATATATAAGATATGGATACAGAGATATAGTATCATTAAATCTCTTATTTATTTTAAATTCAAATTAAAATTTAATTTAAATTTAATATATATAAATATAAATATATATATATATATATTTATCTTTACAAAAAGATAAATTATCCATATACTTATATATATAAAAATATAATCTGTTATATACAAACACCATACAGAGCTTTAGTATGCACCCTACTGTTAGGAGCCAACGATGGGATCTGATGGCCATCCTTTTTCCTGGCTTCTAATCACATCTTAACCAATCTGATCAATCCTTGATCTAACTAAAACTGATTAATTACAGACACGCCCTAGTACAATGCTGTAATTGAACTCCAAGAAAATGGAAATTATATTAAGGCCCAACTCACTAAATTTATCTGCAAATATACCCCTCCACGTAAATAAGTAACACAAGGTAAAATAATTATTGACTGTCTACCTTTTTGGTCACTTATTATTTACCACTTTTGGAAACTCTAGTTATCCACAATCGATCACATATGAAAAGACCATACTACCCTTTTGCAAATAATTATTATTTACTATAAATAATATATATAAAAATGGTTTAGGAAAAACCCAACTGAGTACTCAGATTTCTGTGATCGAATGAAACTATCCAAAAGTTATCCAACATGGATTCCATATTGAAGATACACGTTCACAGACCTCATATACTAATCACCCAAAATACCGAGGTATTGATCATAAGATCTCACTATGTAGTATATCAAAGTAACTAGCATAAGAGTATTGAGTCCATTTATCTCCTCAAGATTAAGAGTAATTTACAATTTAATGAACTAGATAAACAAACACTTATGAGACAGTCATTTAGTGTAGTAGTCAAGTTAGCGATCCTGTTCAACGAATCAACCACGTTAACATATAAGTTGTGAGTTCAACCAATCCAATGATAGAGTTATGTCACCCCACCATGTAGCAACTATATGTTACAGTCGTCCATATGAATTGTCCCAAATTCATACTAACTGTGAACAAAGTTTCAAGTTGAAAGGAACTGATGATCACGAACTCCCGTGTGTGAATCCTTTCCATACACCTAGATAATCTACAATTCAACTTGAGGACACATCAATACATTGCTCATGTATTGAAATGATATAGGCATACCCATAATATGTAATAACAATCAATAATAAATTCAATTTATTAATAATAAAATATCTTAACGAGTGGCTTTAAGGGCATATAATCCCAACAAGTAATTCGTGTGTGTATGAGATCCATACAAGTGAGATACGAATTACTATTCTTTAATACTTAGAACTTGTCACATTGGATGATGAGACTGGATATCTCATCAGGTATACACTATAGCATGATTAACTACCATTGGATGGAGTGATGAATCTCAATCACTAGAGTGTAGCTCTTAGTTAATATGCTAGTGCTTATAGTGCATTGACGGACCCGAGTTTTCCTATTGACACTTAAGGCTGTCAAACAGCTGATAGGAACTCATAACTTATATAAGGTACGTGTTCTCAATCTTGAGACGATTATGAACACAGACTGTGGATATGGCTGCTTTGACTTACCAATCAGTGAGGTCTATTGAAGATAACACCTGGGTATCTTGAGTATCTCATGTTCATAGGGTTGTGAACATATATTGTCAAGATAGAATCTACCCTCTGATTTAGAGTAAGCATTCCCTTGAGAATGCCACCAAGTTGATTATTGAGAACTGCAGTCTTGTTGATAAGTAGTTATCAACATATTTGATAATCATGAGTGGTGAATGGGACTCAAGGAATACAAGAAGTAATCATGATTCTGGTTGACAGTAACAATATCCGACTACCTGAATATGATTATGAATACTGACGGTAGAGGGACATTAGTACACCATACAAGTCCAGTTATCGCTTCGAATATGTTCTTTTGCGTTGGAGTTCAGTTATCGTTTTATAGTGGAGTAAACGTTAACTGATCAGTTGGTTAATTTGTTGATCAAAGAGTTTGGTCATGGGAATTAACAAACTGATCTGAGCCAACAATAAAAAGCCTAGGAGATCCAACTCTTAGCTCCGCTAGGATGTTTGGAAAGGCATAAGAGGATCATGTCAAGACAAGTTCGATCGATCGAAGTAGGCTCGATCAATTGAAGTCTAGACATGTTTGATCGATTGAAAGTGGTTCGATCGATCGAAGATTCAATCGATCGAAGCCACTTCGATCGGTCGAAGGTTTAAGTCAGTTTTGGAAATCTATAAATAGGGCAGCTGCGTTCAGGGTTTGATGATCGTTGTTTTTCCTATACAAAAGATGCAGAACCTGTTTAGGGTTTCTCAAACCTTCCTATCCTCCTTGTTAGAGATCCCACCATCTCTAGTCTCTCTGGAAAGCATCTGCAGAAGTCATAAGGGAGAAGACAACTAGTGGAGGTTGCTGCATCAGCAAGGTTGAAGATTTCAGAATTGGGTTCAAGACCTGAGGTATATTTCTTCTCCCTCTTGTTAGTACGCATCTATAGAATTAACGGGTAGTAGATCCTAAGCTAGCAATAAGTTTTTGTAACTTAACCTTTTTCGCTGCACGTTTAAATATAATTTTAAACCTATTTTTCCTTCACTAGTTCCACACAGAAGTCAATTTTTCTTTATGGTGGGAGTCTAGAATACATCTACGAAATCTCGTACAGTAGGAATCTGATCCATCATGAGTTCCGTACTCGTACTTTCAATTGTAGCTACACAACTTGTGAGAAACATGTCGCTTGTCGGCTGACACTGGAATCTAATCGTCGGACATCCTGGAATCAGAAATACAATCGTCCTAGTAGGGCAGTCCAAATTGGCACCATACCTAATCAACCAATCCATCCCTAAGATAATGTCAAACTCTGACATTAACAAAATTACCAAGTCTGCTGGAAGGTTTTGATCTTCTAGAGTTAGTGGACAATCCTTGTATATTTTACCAAACTTAATAGTCACTCCCAATGGTGACACATCATTAAGTACTGGCTCAAGTGTCTGGGTTCTAAACCCAACTGACACATAATCTTAATAGTAATAAATGATTGTGTGGCACCAATATCAAATAAAGCTTTAACTTGACTATGAAAGAGTACAAGTGTACCTTCCAGATGTTGCTGTTTATCGACGTTAAAGCCTGCTTCTCCTGGGATTATAGCATTTACCCGAGTCTGATCTAGGTCCTTGTATTCCTTGAACTGGGACCCCATAGTGTCTTCCTCGTGGTGTATGCCAATCCTTGATCAAGTGCCCTGGCTTGTTGCAGTTGCGACAGACAATGTATGGCTTGCGATTCATTCTAGGGGCAGTGTAATTTCTGGCAATATGTCCCCGCTTTCCACAGTTAAATCATCCTCCGTCATTTGGTGGTAGAGGTGTAAGTAGTGCCTGAGGTTGTAGTCCTCGCTGTTGATATGGTTAGGGTTGAAGATAACCCTGCCGGGGCTTCCTAGTTCCTTCCCAAGTTCTCTTATTTCCTTAAAAGTTTACTTGAGGTCTCCACCCTTGGGTATTCCTTAGCGGCAGGTTCTGGAAATTTCGCGATTGAAATCCTCTTGATGACTGAGGTCGATTCATCTGTGGTCCTTATGCTGGATAAGCGTCCTTCTCTAGTCTTGCAGCAAATATGACGATCTCTTCAAACGACTAATTCAGATGACCATCCATCATATGTTTGAGGTAGGGATTCATTCCTTGGTGAAATCTCTCCACCTTCTTTTGTGGGGGTGTCTATCATATGTTAAGCAAATCGGGATAGACGCTCGAACTGTGTTGTGTATTCCCGCACAGTCCATCCTTCTTGGACCAAATTGAGAAAGTTCTTCTCCTGCTGATCTCTCTTATCTTTTGGGAAATATTTTTCTAGGAATCTTTCCTAATATCACCCAAGGCATTCTCCGTGCAGCTTCGCATCCTATTGTGGCTCTTTCAGCTTCCCACCAATCTGCGGCAGCGTAAGTTAACTGAAATGTGGCAAGACGATGCTTATCTTGTTCAGTATATTCCAAAACTTCAAAAATCAATTCCATCTCCCGTATCCACTGTTCTACCTTCCATGACTCAGTTAATCCATCGAATTTCTTTGGGCATAAACCACGAAAATGTTCGAGCAACTTATCACCAGTCTGTCTTGGTGGTGGTGGTGCTACAGGTCTCTGGTGAGTAGAGTAGTTATATGTATCTCCCATGCTCCATCCTTTACATGAAGGCTTCAAAAACTCCCATTGGATCTATGCCTTCTAGAATAGGGGCTCCTAATTGTGCTTGATTCTTCGGTCTAACCATAATGATAATGTGTGTCGTGTACCTACAAAAGACCTATTGATTAGTTGAAAGCTTTCTTGTAGAAACAAAATTAAGATAGAACTAGCAATTCTACTAGACAGTGTATAATAACCTCAAACATACACTCAATATAAAAAGTACTGCTCGTATACATATATCTTCAAAAAGATGTACCACATAGTACACACTAGTCAAACTGTGTACCACATGGGACATAAGCTAAAATAGTACTAAGGTTAGCTATTTACAATGCTACTACTATTGATAATCTATAAAAAGCTATGGTCAAATAGCTATCTCTCAAGCTCCCAAAAATCTGGTGGACAACATGTCCTGATATAAAACTAACAAAAGCTAAACCCCTACAGATCCTAACTCAAAAATTGTCAACGTCTGATTCTGCTAGTGGTGCCTCATCCTCTGAAATGATATCCATCTCCTCAAGGGGAGCATCCTCAAATAGTGCAGCAAGGTCTCCAACTACTACTCCGATATCCCAATCCTCAACAACGTCCTCTGCCATCATCGCC
Source organism: Hydrangea macrophylla (assembly GCA_033977485.1). Lineage (NCBI taxonomy): Eukaryota > Viridiplantae > Streptophyta > Magnoliopsida > Cornales > Hydrangeaceae > Hydrangea > Hydrangea macrophylla. The sequence continues at coordinate 74,310,582 of CM066984.1, read as the reverse complement.
TGATTAGCGACGTCGACGGCTACAACAGCGAATCCGTCAGCTATGTCTAATGCCCCTACTAAAGCCGCCTCCCCCATAATAAATACAGCTAGCTGTTCTAGCATCTCAGCTATCCATCCTACTGCCATATCAGCCATGATTGCCATGTGTACAATAGGCCTGGCCGGTAACTTATGCAAAATAGGTACCTCTGGCATAACTACCTCCTCGTCAAGAATATCCTCCTCTACTACATCCATAATCACATCTCCCTCTACCACTGCGTCACCCTCTCCAACCACTATATTTGCCTCAATGGCCTCGGGGTCCTTAGCCTCCTGCTCTAGCTCTGGCTCCTCATCAGGAACGTACTCCGGATCCTCTAGGTCATCCTCTGGCTCATCATCATCGTCTGCAGGCTCCTCCTCTGCTGGGTCCTCATCGTCCATCAGCTCCTCCTCACCCTGAATCAGTTCAGCTTCGAAACTGGTACGTCAGGTACCGGTGATGGTGGTGCTGCCGATGCTGGCGCAGCTACAGGCTCTGGTGGAACAGGCCCTACTATGATAGCTCGTAACTTGATCTCGTCTACCTCAGGCTTACTCTGAATCAATTTAGCCATCTCCTGATATATGGATGCTCGGGTCATAGCGTAATGATACGCATCCATACGTATCTCTACCGTGTGTGTTGTGCCCACAACATAGAGAGAAGTCCACATCCTCTCCTCCAGGTATCGACTATCTCTGGAATGGTTGGCTCTATGGTGTCGCCATGAATGACATGTTCGTCAAAAGAATCATCCACAAACAGGTGGACATCCGGATCCATGCTAACCTGCAAAGAAAGCCATCTATCGTCAGGAGGACGAACTTATCTTATCATATCTTATCATATCTTATCTCAGGGATCCCAAAATACTCGGACCAGATGTTATGGAATCGTTAGTGAATGAAAGTATTACAACCTCGAGCTCTGATACCAAAAATCCTATCATGCCCCGGAGCAGCAAAAATAGAGAAAAATAAGGTCCATAGGGAATGACAAGTGAATGTCACTAATTTCCACACCAAGCAGTTCTAGTTAACAACCCACAGTAATATAAAGAAAATCTAGTACACAACCAGCATCAAAGTTATCACAATAATAGTGCTACAGCAGAAGTATATAAGGTTTGGAAGTAACATATGCCCAAGTACCAAATGTAACAAAATAGTCTAAACATAAATAATAAACTAATATCTATCTCCATATCTTCAGCTAGCGTAAACATTAGCATAGTAGTCCTCCCCAGCATAGACATCATCAGTGGGGCCACCCTCTGCGTATTCCCCTCCCAGATGGTAATCGTCATTGTAGGCTCCATCACCTGCAGAATAAGGTACCAGATAGTCTGGACGAGGAAAATTCAGGCAATAAAGGTCGTCAGCTTACTGAGAGCTGAATGAATGTAAACTAACAAGGTAACAGTTATCTGAAAAAAAATAATAGGTTTATGAAGACACAAGTTAAATTCTACTATAATATCTTTCTCCTTTACTCCACATCGTTAACCCACCCATGTTGTCTTGTTACTCAAAGACCAATATTCAACATACTCTGACTGAATGAACAGACTCAATCGTTTAACTATAGGGATACACCTTCATTCCATCCACTATTTTTAAGAGCATATTCACAGCTCACCTCAGGTCATGGACTCCAGGTTAGTCCATTCCCTAGCTTTTAAGAACATATGCATAGCTCACCGCTTTACAGGGACATAACGTTTCCAACAAGGCATATCAATCTATTGCCACAACTTAACATCATCTATTAGACATCCCAGATCACCGCTTTTAAGAGCATATTCACAGCTCACCACTTTTAAGAGCATATCATGAATCATCTGATCTATCTTAGAACTACTTGTTCCAGCTCACCGCCTTTAACAGCATATGCACAGCTTACCACTTTTAAGAGCATATCATGACCAAATGTCTGTCCACGTACTCTTCTCTGAACTTACCAAACCTACCTAAGTTCTATTCTAACATCGACACATGACAATCCCCAATGTGGCCTGACTACTCTGATTAAAAGAAATGGATATCAAACTCATACAAGAATCAACAGGTCACCCACGTCGTCACATTCTTTCATTTATCAAGTACTCATTATTCTTTGGTGTCACATTATTCCTGCCTAACCCATAGTTGTATAACGGAAGTCCGAATTGACAGTCAAACAATCGAATCTCTTATATAATATATAGGCAAAGGAATCCATGTTCTGCGTTATATAGCAATTGATTGAAAATACATATCAATCGATTGGATCCAAAATAATGCCAATCGATTGCTAACTTTTGAAATCCATTGGGTTACAATTAATGACAATTGATTGGAATTCTATCCAATCAATTGAGACTCACTGATGTCAATCGATTTGAAAACATACCAATCGATTGGCACTTCATCTTCACCAGCAGATTTATAAAACAACATATGTAACAATCATAAGGATGTATTTAATACATCTACACGTCATAATAACTTGTAAAAACACCAAATGAAGGGACCAAGTGAGTTACAACTCACTCAGGATGTGTTTGGTTATGTGTGCGCTTGAAAACTTCAAGTTTCCCCCCTCTCTCTCTCTCTCTCTCTCTCTCTCTCCCCCCCTTTCTCTATCTAGCTCTCTCTCTCTCTCTGTCTCTTTTCCTTTCTTCTTTCTTCTTCTTTCTGTTTCATCCTTCTCTTCTCTTCTCTTCTCCCTACTGCCAAGGGCAGTGTCTGTGTGTGTGTGTGTGTGTGTGTGTTTGTGTATATATACATGTATATATGTTTGAGTATATATATATCTCAAGGTGTGCGTGTCTCTCTCTTAAAGCTGTGCAAAAGTGGCCCCAAGGCCATAAATGAGTGCATATATATATAGAGTATGAAAGTGCCACACATCGAAAGCTCAAGAAAAGAAGAAAACTTGTCTTAGCAGATGCCAATCTATTGGGACTGATGGCAATTGATTGGTTATAGATATTTGAAGGCAATTGATTAAAAAAGATGGCAATCGATTGGTATATTGCCACGTAATGAATTTAGGTCGGCAGAGTAGCAATCGATTGTGAAAAGTGCCAATCGATTGGTATTTAAAAAGTTGTAATTGCTGGGAAATAAAGGCAATCGATTGGGTTACATAATTTCCAAATGAAAGGTAAGAGTTATACAAGTATATAAAACTGAATACCAGGTCTTATTTATATAACAAAATACAGGGTATTACATCACCATCGTCATCACCACTACCACCATCGTCATCACCACCACCACCACCACCACCACCATCGCAGCACCACCACCACCATTGCCATCCCCATTACCATCGTCGTCACCATCACCAATGACATCACCATCATCATAACCACCACTACCATTATTGCAGCACCACTACCACCATCGTCACCGCCATCACTACCATCATGAAGAAGAAGATGATATGTAAATATGCACATATATACACACACAGATAATATCATCTGTCTATGTATATATATATATATATACGTGTGCGTGTGCGTGTGTATGTATATATGTGTGTATCGCCACCACTGCCACTGCGACTGCCACCCTTTTTTGCTCTGTAAAAGAAAATTTGAATCAAACGCTATCTTCTTCATTAATTTTGCTGGATATTTTTGAATTCTTGTAGGAAATTAGGTCATTTTGGTCCTTTTTGTAGGGGAAGGGCTTATTAAGTTAAAATGTTGGGCCTTGGGCTTTTGCTACTATAGTTTGCACTATAGGGTGCTATGGCTGAGAGCCCTATATTTTTTTAGCCTAAAAGAACATGTAGGTTTCTCCTCTTATCCGCGTACCCCGCTGACCCACGGGTTCTTTTGGTTGGTTCTATTTTCCTCTGGTCACAGCTCCCCCCTCCTCTAAACTTAAAAGGAGTTTTTTTTTGCAAACTCGTTGTACGGTCATGAACCTGATAGAGACCAATAATTCTCACACATATCATACCCCTCTTTACACATGGGTTCCTCAACATCAAACCCCTCAATTTGTGTATCATACCCCTCTCTCAATACTTGATCCCTCTGTATTTAAGAATCCCAACTGAGTACTCAATATAATTCAAATCTTCTTAAATTTCCCACAGTACATATGCCCTCACATAACTCAAACTTCTACCAATAACATCGTAATATCGACACCTAAAATACGTTATACATATTTGTTACTTCTGGCACCAATTAGAGTTGATAAGCAGTGCTCCTTACATTGGTGTTTAGTTTTCAAGAACACAAAGTCTCTGAAGATATTTTTATGACATTTAACTTAACTGTCATCGTACACCAAAATTTATCACAATAAGCATTTGCTTCTCAGCACGCTTAGACTTAAACATACTCAATCATAACACATCTTCCCAAGATCTAGAATACCAATTTTCGATTCAAATACTCTAATACAACTCAAACATTTCTACATTTAACTTAAAAGGAATCAACACTCTAGATAATTTCATTATTTTTCTCACATAATATAATAAAATCCCAACATAACTTCAATTCTCTTTCTTTCTTTCCCTGAGTAACCCCACATTATACCCTTTTCATATGCACATCCCTTTCCACTAAATAATGAAGCATTCTTACAAAATATTGAAGAACTTATCATATTTACCATTTTTTTTTAAACTTTTATTCAAATATCAACCACCATGCTAACTTTCAAACAACAACATACTTCAAGTCAAACCTTCTACGACTCCGAATCACTTACATTGTTCCACTTTCACCTTTTACTGTCTCAAAAGATACTTCCAATCCCCCTTGTAAGAAATATAAGTTCCAGATATTTACTTGTACCAATAATATCACACTCCAGCTCAACCAGAGAACCGTTACCAAACCCCCAATCATATATCGAATAATCTTTGCCATCAGCTTTCAGAGACATAAGCAATCCCTTTGTCATATTAAACCCAGATTCCAATAGATGTATTCCTTACATACCCAAATCCCCCAATTTCCAATAGAATGCTTAAAGCCCATACCATCATAGACCAATTTCATAGTTCTTAAAATCCCTTCATACTTCTGGATTGGCATATCTATAGTCTTTTCCCACACAAATAAAATTTTTGCTATTACCATATAAAAGAGATTTCGATCTGATTCCCCAATATTAACAAGTTAGCTTCTAGATAATCTGTAATACCCGTACCCGAAAAAATAGTGTCAATATTTATTTTACATGTATAATTAGGTGTAGAGGCATGGGTCATGACTAGGTCTCGTCGGCTTAGGGAGTGGAGCCGCGGATTAGTTGGTAGTGGTGGAAGTGAACTAGTAATTGCCGGAGACTATAGTTGGTTATAATGAAATGAAATTGAGCATGTTTATTATCCATATGCATAATTAGTGTTAATCACAAGCATATAGCTTATATATTGTGGTGGTTATTGAATAAGCATCGTAGCTGTTCAAGGTGGAGCTCAGAAGAATGAAATGTATTTGGAGAGTATTCTTGGGCATGGGATTGTAAATAAATTCTTATTTAATAGACTTATGTTTAATAAGTAATTTGTAGAATATTGTAATCTGTTATTTATATGGGTTTGTGTAGTAAAAGTATAATAGTTTAAATTCTTGTAATATGGAGGACGTGTTATGTTGGTTGCATTTCTGTACCTTGCATAATTGGATTAGGACGACGAACTCGGAGTTTCAACTGGTTGAGTTCGACATTAATTGATTATGGATAATGTGTTCCTAAAGTATTTTAAAACTATGTTAAGAACTTATGAAGATTGGGGTTATGACCCGAAAGTGTTTTTACATGTTTTCGGAATGTGTACAATGTTTTAAAATGGTTGGAAAAGGTGTAGGTTTGAGTGGATTGAATGAGACTTAGGCAAAAATTCTGCAGCAATGGTAGGATTTCTGCCCAGGTCCCATTCGACCGATCGAATACCCCTCTGCCCGAGCCATGTTTCTCCTACTTCCGGTGTTCAGTTTAACTTTAAATTAGGTAAAAGGACACATTTGGGGACCCTTTGACCTACAAAAATATTACTTTTGAAGACAGATTTTGTTAAGGTATGTTTGAGTATTTGTGTGTTCAAACCTTTAAAAAAAATGTGCTGAGTTCATTGGTCAAATTTTTTATTATGATGATTTTTTAATCAACTTTAATGACTTGGGACGAGCCTTGGTGGCGTGTCACATCTACTAGATTTACATGTGTGGATCCGGGGCGTGACATAATCAGTGACTTCTGCCATATCCCCCTTTTGAACCTTAGTCACAGAATCACAACTTCAAATGTATCAAAATGTAATATACTTAAAATTCATTTCCTATAATCATAAAATATATATATATTTTTTTTAATTTTTGAAAATAAAATAGATAACCAAGATTACGAAATCTCCAATAAATCAATTTCTAAATAGTGCTTTGACTAACAATTTGTAGTTTTATAATTTAATAAATCAAAATAATGTACAATAACTTTAGAAATTTTAAGAAAACCACTTCTTTAAATCACCACAATCTCTAGCATTTGCATATCCACAAAATAGGGATGGCAACGGGTCGGAGTTGGTACGGAGTCCCCCTATACCAACTCCTACTCCATTTATTTTTGTCCTACTCCGACTCCGCCCTGCCCGTTTAAGTAAAATACCAACTCCTATCCATTCCTACTCTGTTTACTATTGGGTACTCCTATTACACTCCTACTCCATTTTTTAATCACCATTCCAAAATTAAATGTTCTTTTATAATTCAAACCCCACTTATTTTTAGCTTGATTTCCTAAAAATCACTTACGCAAATGATTCTAAATTTGTTAATCCCAATTCAGAAATTAAATATTAATATTGAAGAGAAAGTGATGTATATACATGCTTTGATTTGTTGTAAATAACTATAAGTATGAAGGTAGTTTAGTAACTTAATGATTTAATCGGGGCGTAGTGGGTTTTAAATGATAGTATTTCATGGATACCAACTCTGCCCAGACTCCTATAGGGTTTTTGTTTTTCCATAACAAATCCACTCGTACTCTTATTATCACTCCTCCAAACCCGTTCCATTAGAAGCGGAGCAGGGCGGAGGTCCAGTAGGGTGGGAAAATTGCGATCCCTACACAAAATTCCTTCAACACACTATACTGAGAGTACAGACGTCTCAATTCAAACTTACACTTGATCAACCATCCTACACTACATTTTCCTCAATGCCCTCATATTGCCAATTACAGTCGATTTTCCTAAACCTCCAGAATAATCTAAAAATGTGTTGTTAATACTGTGATTCACATGACTTAGATACCTCTTCGATACACTAGCCACATTGATTAATTCCGCAGCAAATTGTAGTAACCACATTAAGCTTCCACACACAATCCGTTTATCGTCTTCTACTAATAATTTTTTTTAAGCTACTTGAATATTTATCCACTTCGATGCCAGGGTCGACCATGGTAGCATGCATTCAAGCGGCTGCATTGGACCCATTATTGTAGAGCATTTTGTTTTGTTTTTTGTTTTTTGTTTTTTTATTTTTTTTTTGTGGCCAAAATCCCATTTTTTTTGGCCCCCTTTCTCCAGGCTGTAACGCAAGGGTCTTTGTTTTTGTTTTTGTTATTTATTTATTTATTTATTTTCTTGATCATCTCTTTCTCTTAGTCCTCCAGTCTCCAGGCAGATCATGTCTCTGTCTCTCTCTCTCTCTCTCTCTCTCTCAAGTCCAACAGTCCAACAATGAGGCAATCTCATTTTTTATTTTCCCTCTCCTTGGTCTCATATTATCATGGATTCATGGTAATTAAATTGGTAAGTATTGAACCCTACCTTTTTTTCCCTTTATATTTTCTTCTAATCTTCTTCCTAATTTCTTCAGATTTCAATGGTATTGAATCTATTGATTGAAGCATCAATCATTTTCCCTCTCCTTGGTCTCATACTCTCATGGATTCATGGTAATAAATTGGTAAGTATTGAAGTATTGAACCCTAGTGTTTTTTTTCCCTTGCATGTATTTTGTTCTAATCTTCTTCCTAATTTCTTCATATTTCAATAGTCTTGAATCTATTGATTGATGCACCGACCATCACCATTCACCGAGCAGGGATGAACTATGAAGCATTTTGTGACCTTTTATTTTATTTACTTTATTTTATTTTTTATATTTGCCTATGAGCAATTTTAGTTTCCTATGTTAGCATTTTTTTTCTTCTTCTTTATATGTGAGCAATTGTTGTGAGCATTTTTTTTCTTTGTTTATCTAGGTACAAAAGCATTGAAAATATATGAATATGAAAATGAAAAAAGGAAGAGAAAAAGGAGAGAACTTGAATTGATTGAATCTTAAAAAGGAGTGCTTCATAAGTTTTTAAAAACCAATATAAATGAAGAACATAGGAACTTGAATGAACATGAAGATGTGGTAAATGTAGAAATTGTAAATGAACATGAAGATGTAGTAAATGAAGAAATTGAGAATTCTGAGTTTTTGCTTGGCTTGATTAGTTGGTTTGATATATTGAATGATGTTAACAAAGTAAGCAAAATCATGCAAACATAGGACATGCAAATTGATGTTGTTATAGATCTCTTAAGAGGACTTATTTCTTTTTCTTTTTCTTTTTCTTTTTAAAGCTATAGAGATAGATTTGAAGAAGCTATGATTGAGGCTAAAGAGATTACAATTCGAATGGAAGTTGAACCTGTTTCTCGTGAACGACGTGTCATTTGTAGAAAGAAGCAATTTGATGAGACTGCTAGTGAAGAGATGACATAATCAGCTGAAGAATAATTTAGAGTCAGTTACTTTATATACATAGTTGATCAAGCCCTTTCTTCACTCAAGAGTAGATTTGAAAAATTTCAGCAATATGACAAATCTTTTGGATGCTTGTTGAATTTGGAGAGGTTGAAGTTTGCCGATAATGATAATTTGAAGTATTCATGTAATAATCTTGAATATCTCCTAAAACATGACATGGTTTTTGATAATAATGCGGCGAAATTATTTTTTGAACTCAAAATCTTAAGAGAAGCTTTACCAAGAGGAACAAAAAAGGCAATTGAAGTATTGAATTTTATAAAGAGTCTGGATTGTTGTTTTCCAAATGCTTGTGTTAGCCATGCATTTCTTTAAGGCATTATTTATATTTATTTTGATGATGACAAATCTATTCATATGCTCCATTCTAAACTATTATCAAATCATTTTCATTGTGTTAATCTCTTGAATTATGCACTTAAATGTTATAACTTTGTTTGAGTTCATGAGATAGCATATGGTTAAGCCCAAGTGTGATGAGCTCAACAAGGATCAAGCTTCAAGACTTGAAGATCTTTTATCCTTGGTTGAAGACTAGGATTTACTTGTTAGCATTTCGATCAATCACTCATAGGGACTCAAGTAACATTAGTTGGACTTTAGCATCCTTGCTCTCATACTTTAGAATACTTTCAAGGAACTAAACATACTTAGACCACTCAATTAAATTCATTTCACAAAAGTTTTCAAGTGGCTAAGTCAAAATCAAGTACCCTTTGCAGATGGGTCATCTTTAAAGGCAAACTTGGTCTAATTGGTAAGGAACTAAATGTTGAGTTTTATATAGTTGGAGAGGTATTTGAATCTAGTTTCTGAATCTTCAAATAGATCACAAATATGAGTTTTGTAGAGGGGGTTATGGCCATTTTAGTAAAGAAATGTCAGTCTGCCAATACAGTCGACACAGTCGATTGGACTATTTATACAGTCGACTAGAGGGTTCAAAGTTCAATCAACTGGACCAAAAATTAGTCAATTGATTTGTGTTTTTATTGGCAGCTACTGATACACCAGTCAACTGAATCACTTATTCAGCCGACTGAATCGTGCATTATGGCATAACGACTAGTTTTCTAAACTCTCTAAAAATTGTTTTTACACCTCCAACCACTCTCAATGGCTATGATATTTCAAAAGCTATATATAGGGATGTTTTTAAGGGTTATACACAACAAGGAACATTAAAAAAAATCATTAAAACATCTTTATTAATTATCATTCCCATTTGAGCCTAAGTTTGAGTGAAAAATCAATTTGCTTTAGATTTTAATTGTAATTCTTGAGAGAGCAAATTGTAGTGATCTTTCATTTGTATTATCTACTCATTAAAGTGGTGTTGTGTGAGATATAATTTTATACATCCACTCTATCGATCGAGATCGAGATCGAGATCGAGATCGAGAGAGAGAGAGAGAGAGAGAGAGAGAGAGTTTAATTTGTAATTCAAATCATTTATACAGAGTGAGGGTTACTAACCCTTGTGTACAAAGAAGATGTGTTCTTATTTGGAGAAGATTAAAGGCTCTTGTAACGGTTTGGTCTACACCCGTGAAGTAGATTGATTAAAGCAATCCTCAAGAGGTGTTCTTGAGGGGAGGATGTAGGCCACAGTATGTTGATTGCCAAACCACTTGAAAACTCGGTTTGCAAGTATCTCTTCCCTTCTCTCTTTATATAATTGTTTGTAATTATGTTTAATTTGCAATTAAGTTTTAAAAAGGTTTATTTTCCGCTAAAACCTTATTCACCCCCCCCCCCCCCCCCCCCCCCCTCTAAGGTTTCCATTTCGGGCCAACAGTTTGGATTGCTTTTACAGTATTATTAACTGTACCAGTGACAGTTGCCTCTGTTGAGAAGTTTCTCAAAGTTGAAGCTGATCAAGTCTTATCTACGGTTGATGATGTCACAAGGGAGATTGAATGAATTGGCTATGATTTCTATTGAAAAAAAATTTACTAGAGACACTTGATTTTCCTTCTTTAATTATTACTTTTGTTGCTCAAAATGTTAAGCGATCACATTTACCTTGATGTAAAGTTGAGTTTTGATTTTTGGGGCTAAGGTATTGTATGTTTTGGAACTAAGTTGATCAACACTAATGTAATTATGCACTTATCATCTCATTTTAATGAAAATTATTATGCACTCTTATAAAATTTTTGCGCTTATGAAATTTAACATAGAGGGGCTCGCCTTTGAAAGTTTGCATGAGGCCTTAGAAAATTTTAGAATCTCAGGGCCGGCCCTGCCACTTGCAATATCAAATACTCATTCTTATGAATGACACCAAAACTTCTCACAACAACATATCAAGCTAAAAGTATCCCTTATTCTAAAGTAATCTTTATAATTTTGATTCTACTTCATTTAACTCCATAAATGTCATACAATACTGTTCTTGGAATGACAAGTGCATTTCCAATATCACCTTAACAACAATTCAACATTCTCTATTAATCAAGCATTTAACAAGTATGCCAAAAATACCACCAAATATTATTTTGCTTCATATGCATTTTCTAGTTATGTCTCGATATCTCCCATACTAAATGCCATACAAAAATCCCTGATAAACCTCTTCGTCGATATCCGATAAACCCATATACTACCACACCATGATATAATCAACAATCTCAAACCCACAGTTAGTTGCAGTTTAGTATACTTCACTCGCATAGGAAATAATAATAAGAATGTCCAATAGAATTGCAGCAAATAAACTTACTGTTGAGAGATTTCTCAACAAACCATAAATGAGTATATATAAACTCCGAATACCTTGCCACCTCAATACTATTTACCATATATTCCTTTGTCATCATCTCTTTTTTTTTTCTACGAATTTACATATCCATGAATTCTTCTAAATGTCTCAGAAAATAATATTGTCACACCCGGAACCAACAAGGTAGTCCCAGGTCATGTGGCACGCCATCAAGACTTACCAACAATGATTAAAGATCCCAAAATGACCTTAATAAAAGTTTTGCTCCAAGATAATCAACTTCCAAATAGTTTTTCAAAGGTTATATTAAAGACGTGACCAAACGCGCCTTATCGATTTTGTTTTCAAAAGTAATAGTTTCGTAGGTCAAAGGGTCCCCAAAGGTACCCCCATACCTAATTAGAAGTTGTTCCGAACATTGGAAGAAGGAGTTTAAAGTTTCTTACAAGGGGTATTTTGACCCGTCGAACTGCCCTGTTCGACCGGTCGAATGGGGTCTGGGCAAAACCCAACCTCCAAAGGATCGTATTCACAATTGCCGGCGCTTTTTCACAAACGCCGTTAATTACCGGCGCTTCGTGACAAATGCCGCTAATCAACGAATACCTCCTTTACCAAAAGAAACCAAACCAAACAAAACCATTTCAAACTAACGCATTTCAAACCAAATCATTTTAAAAGCTTTGTTAAACATTCTAAGGACTTACAAAAACATATACACTATTTATACAATAAACCATAGACCCCCGGATTACAAGTATCCAAAGTACAAGCTTTACATGCCTAGGCAAACTAGGTCCTAAGGTGAACCAAGTGTCGTACTCGCATACATAACAGTCTTACTACAAGTTGCACGGTTAAACAACCGGCATAAGTTAAACATCTATTACAAACGTGATACAAGTTCGATAAACATAAGGAGCTCCCAGTTCTTCCTTGCCTCATTACCCGCGATTCTCTCCTCCAATCGTTGCACCTGAATGGTTATTTATATAATTACAGAAATTTGGATTTGTTTAAGCTAACGCTTAGTGAATAATATCAATCAACCACACGGCTGACAATTATGTTTCAATCCATCATAACATTTAAGTATTCGGTCTCTAGGGAATAAGTGCACATTCTCCAATCCAAAGTCTTAAGACTCAATCACGACCCATGCCCCTTCGACATGTCGCATTAATGCCTTTCTCGGAAAGTGAACGTCGCCACTACTAATCCTCCCTCATAGTGAATTAGCACAGATTCCCCTTTAACCCACATAGGCACATAAACATTCTCATTTAACACATATCACCATATCTTTCATTTCAACATACACTGGGCCTACTTTATACATGAGTTTTTCCCAATATGAACTACACATGGTATGTATATAAAAGTCTTTATCATATCAAATGCATTAAACCATAGAACCATCCAAAATCAAGAATAATATCACTCACCTCAGACTACGCTCTTAAATATCGATCCAAAGAAAATCCAAGCACAAAGAACGTGCAGTAATTCTTCTAATACAATTCTTATCGATCAAAAATCCGATTATCAACTTTTATGAAAATTCTAGAAAAATAAGTTTTCGAAAACTTGACCAAACAAGCCTTAGTGGGTATCAAAACGAAGCTCTTACTTCGAGTAGTTTGAATATGAAATCTGGGGAAAAGCAAACGGGTAGAAATCCATCTATTTGTGTCTTGAAGTTCTAAGCCAAGAAATTCCCAATATTCCCTCTCTTGAGTTTCTAAATTTAGGTTAAACTTATGAAAATATCTCACCTCTTTCTATATATAGGCACGTCTCTCAGAAATTACATTTACCTCCCCACAAGTTCTCAAAACTCCTACTCAGTCTCCAAAACTTTCTACACAGCTAATGCATAGCTTCACGAGTGAAAACTAAAAATTATAAAAGTTTTCGACTAAGTTCCGTTTGGTTGCTAAACCGCAAGTTTCTACATGATTTTATGATCTTGCTAGTTAGCCTACCAATTGTGCAACGTGTTCAATTTCGTCCTCACCAGGTATATAATGACCCCAAAGAGTTGCTATTAGTAATATAATAATCAATTATATTCACATATGCCTAAATAAATATTTAAGCACATAATTATGAGTTATTACTCATTTTTTCAACCGTAGGGAATTCTCACATGCCCAACTTCTAAACTGCTTTCAAAGCCAAGTACTGGGTTCTCAAAAACACCCCCAAACAACTAGTGAGTCAACACTCACTTCCCACGTGTCAATTAACACAACAGTGAGCATATCATATATGCTAAAATAATATAATTAAATATTGCGGGAGCGGGTATGACAAATATGCCTTCATCCACAAAATCAAGATCTTTAATCTTCCACCATTAAGTATGCTTACACGTCACCAAGACACATGATAATTCGATTTATGAGTAGAAACTAGGGGTGTGTTTTGGTCGGAACAGATCGAAATACCCTTTTTCGGAAAAAAAAAATTCCAAAAATTTTAGAACTTAAATAGGTGTTCCAATTTTCATTCCGATTTTTTCGAAATTTCATTTTCCTTTCCGATTTCGGAATTTTCGGAAATTTTCGGAATCAGATTTCTTCGGAATTTTTTTTGAAATTTTCGGAATTGGAATCGAAAATTTTCATAAATTTTGGAATTTTCAGAATACAAATACTATTGAAAGGGTAAGTCATGCTTTTATAGAGTCTCCTACTCTCCCTTTCTCTTCTTATTCGATGTGGGTCAAATAAGTCCAAATTCTTCCAAATTTTCGAAAAATATTTGGATTTTTTTGGAAATATTTTTGAAAATTTTTTGAAAAACATATTTTTGGAATATTTTCAAAATTTTCGAAATTCTCAAAACAATTCTGATTCCGTTTCGATTTTTTTTTTTTTTTGAAATTTTCGGAATTCGGAATTTTGGAATTCAGAATTTAATTTTGGTGTCAAAATTGAAATTTTTCGGATCAGAATCGGTCGAAATCAGAATTTCCATTCCAAATGACACCCCTAACAAAAATTTAGACACAATACACATACGTCTCTCAGAATATCCATCACTAACCCTTCTCGTATCTCATCTATTATATATATCTAAAAGACAAGGCCAAAAGCCTTCTCTTAGATATGCCAACTGGCACCTACGTGGCAGCCTCTGCATTCAGGAATTTATCTATGTGGACAACTGAAGAAAACCCTCCTCTACCATATGCCCAGCGGCTACTCAGCTTCATCCCCACCCACCGCCTCTTCCTCTACCAAACCCATCGTCTTCGCGCCCCACCATAATTGCTGTAGATTTTGCGTCATAATTGCTTAGATTTTGCACCCCAAGTAATAAAAGTCTCCGGTTGAGAAACCTAAAAGACACAGCAGTCTCTCTCTCTCTCTCTCTCTCTCTCTCTCTCTCTCTCACTCAATGCTGATTCGTTTCCCTGTAATAATAAATTGCAGATCCTCTCTCACACTCTACCAACCTCACCACCTCTTGGCCACTACCAATTCACCAGATTCACCACCGACCGGTACCGATTGACAGCACCGCCGCAGCAACACTATGATCGTCTCTAAGCCGTTCTTCTATCTTTCTCGAGTTATGTGCCTCTGTATTTCTCTTTTCTCATATGCTTAATTATTTCGTAATAATTGCCTTCTTTTCTTTTTCCTCCTATGCATGTTGTCCTCCAAGCACAAGTAGGCCTTGATTATTTCAAAATTTTGGGATTTTTGATAGCCATTTGGTCATGGGCTTTATTAGATCTTGAAAATCTGAATCTTTCGATTTGCTATTACTGCCTCTTTTTGTGATTGGATTTGCTTTCTTTCATTAATTGGTAACCCTTTTATGTTTTGTTTTTCATTTTGTAGATATTAAATTTGAAGTTGAATGGTGGCGGACTTAGTCGCCTTCGCAGACGATCACACTCTCCCCACCCTGGCAATTTCTACCAAGGTAAACTAATTTTCAAACTTTTCCCCTCTCCAAAACATTTAGTTATTTTTCAATTGCTTCAAATCAGGTTTTTAGACAAACAAGTGTGTCACTTTGTTGTGATTTTTTTTTTATTATACACAAAAATTTTATTTCAATTTATCTGGGCAAAATTGTGCAAAGGGAATTCAACAATACAATGGCCATTATTATATGATCATGTGTTCATTAACCTATGTCTTTACCCTACTTGTGATGGAAGCACGATACAATGATACCTCAACTACTTTGGGGGCCATAATTAACTAGCAAGATGTGGAATAATGAATTTTCAGTTATTTGTATTTGATTACTAAAGCTTTTTTAAGAAAAATAAAGCTGAGATTTAAGAAGTTTGATAAATCAATGCAATTGAAGCAAGTAATGGAAGCCCCCATTCTTCTGACCCAGTTCTCTAATATATCATGGCTACAAAAGTTGAAAAGTCTCTCATCAAATTCCCATAATGGTGGGTGGAGCTGGAGCATTCACCATTTTTTATTTAATTATATATCTCCACTCTTTACACATGTAGATAGATATCATTCTCACGGCCAGTGTCCGCTTTTATTAATTGTGTTTCCTTGATCTCTTTTACTGATCTGGGTTTCTTTATTTCTTTTATCTTTTACTTACTAAATCACGAGATCCTAGAGGGCCTCTGTTTTGACCGTCGGATTGTGTTTAAAAACTGTGAAATGACAAAACTGCCCTAAATGAAAACACGATCTGCCGGTCAAAACAGAGGCCCTCTCTATATTAAAAAGAGGGCGCCCTCTCCATAGCCTGACTCTATATATATATAGACACACACACACACACATATATATATATATATATATCTATTTACATCTAAGTGCTTGAGGGTTTCGACTAAATGATTTAGGCATTTGTTTCTTACACCACTTGCAATTGGAACTCCTTTCAGGTAATATTTGTTTCAAATTCATTGCTTCTCTCTTTATTTCTTTAATCCTTATATTCTTAGTTACAGTGTAAGTAGCTTCACTAACACGCAGTTTATTTACGATTTTTTTAAACGATTGAAATTTTGTGTGCTCATTTGGAAATGAAGTGTTTGAGTTATATAGATATTGTGGGGCTGTAGCGTTTCTGCATGATTTTTGGTGTTTCAATCGTTCCCTCATATGAACTCATGAAAAGATATGACAAAAATAAACCAAATATTGATATGAGATAAATAATTTTTTTGTCTATTTATTTTTCCCTTTCCTAGAAATGAAAGAACAAAAACTTATCTTTCCATAGGCCCATAGATGTAAATACGAGTATTTTTGTATTTAAGACTTGAGTATGTAAGCTAACATGCTTTGCTCACAATTGCTACAACCAAACCCATTAGCTAGGAAAAGCTTTGGGCCTAGGATCAACCAAACTTATCTTTAACCGTTTTCTCAAAAATATCTTTGTGAACTGATATTTTATAGTCTTAATCTATTCGCTAACCTGTTATGGTCAGCGAGAAGTCCGGAACAATAGCTCAAAGTTGTTTCCAAGTGACTAGAATATGACAAAATGAAAAGAGGCCTTAACAATACTCCTTTTTTTGGGTTGATTAACTGCCAATTGGATATCTTATGCTTCGTGAGAATTTGGAGCCATAAAGGCTTGCTTTGGTTTTATCGATATGTGTAACTAATTAACTCTGTTTTTTCCATAGAAGTGTGTTTGTACATTACATATTCATATTAGATAAGTTGATTGTGAAAGTTTTGTGGATGTTACTTGAAACTCTTGAATGCGAAAGTGTATCTCCCTAAATCTGAACTAATTAGCTGAATTTCAGCATGTAAAAGTGTGAATACAAATAACTACTACCACAGTTTCGATCTACCTTATTGGTGTCATTTTCAATATTTGTTTGTTGCAGTTCATGGTGGGCATGACCCTTTTTAGAGCTTCAAACTTCGGACGCTCAAACCTCTGCTGATAATAGTTCTGCCTGCGAATGCCTTAATGGGTTAACAGCTTGGGTTTCCCAGCTGAAATCAGATAGCCATATGATGTTGCTTAATGCCTTTGAGTGTTCATTTATGTTGTTACCTTTTGGTATTATGCGTGTAATATTTGTCTGCTTTGGTATGTAACTACATTTTTTTTCCAGGAGATTACAACTATATTTTATTAATGAATCTTTCTTCTTCCCTTCAAACAAACAAAATAAAAACAATCCAACACCAATCATTTAGGTATGCTTCCTTCCTGATCCCTTTGGGTTAAAACATTCTAAGCTAATGTTCATTTATAAATTATCGTACAATTACCTTTATGAACTTTGGTTGTCAGCTTCACAAGTGTTACGATATTCGCGAAATGGCAAATCTTTTGCATAGCCCGTGCATAGCACGGGTTATCGACTAGTTCTCTGTATATGGCGAATGAAGTAGAAGAAGTTTGAAGATGACATGTGTCTTGGATGACACATGTCACTCAACATGTAACCCATCTTAGGTGAATTGCATTTACCCCCCAAAGTTTTAGTGTATTTCAATTATGCCCCTACCTATTATGAAGCCATATTAAAACCATCACAAACTTAAGTGGATATTTGCCTATGTCACGTATGACTCCCATTAGTGGTCTCATATAATATTATGTTGCTTAATATTTATTAATCTACTAGTTATGTAACGTGTCAAATTCGTACTCACAAAGGTATCCCAAACTGTCCACAAAAGTGCTCCCCACTAAACATGTTATAAAACAACATTATAGTATTTCACATATACTTGTAATAACTATTTAAGCACATAAGGTGATTCCACATCACTGTCCCATCACACAGGGTGTAATAACCTGCATTTTCATGCATTATCATATTTAAAATTTTCATTATCATTGGCATTATTATATTCAAAATTTAATATATATTGTCTGTTTATATGTTAATTTCGATTCTTATGTGAAAAGTTTAATTCTTGAATAATTGAAATTACTTTTGGGGTCAAAATGCAATTTTCATAAAACTTGCAATACCTGTGTTAAAATTCAAAACTGTATTTCAAAACGGTGGAATTATTTCTTTTAAACTCAAACTGTATTTTTATGAAATCAGAAAACTATTTCTAACGTTAAAATGAATTCTCTGTATTTTTGTGATAAACACCGTATCACGAAAATACCAGTGTAAGTTTAAAACTGTCCGCGCAGTGTTAAACTTCCACAGAATTTTGGAAGTAAATGATTGAACAAATATATTTATACCCAAATTATTATGCTGATGCTTTTCCTTAGGTCTTGTTTGGCAAATGTTGTTGTATGTGTATTGTCCTTATGCCATAAGCTAGATTACCCAAACACACATTGACCCACCTCATCTCCACCTACCTCTTACTTTCATCAGTGGAGAATAAAGGACAGTGCATACACATCATTTCTGCACACTCATTGTATTTAATGGAGGATAGTGGTTCATGAGTGGGGAGTTAGGCCAATGTTTTCTTAGTGGGTATTTGATTATATATACACCCAACCACACTACACACTCTGCACTTCCATCATAGCACAATTCAGAAATTCACAGAGAGTTTAGAGAGTGCAGAGAATTCTTCAGTTGGGTAGAGAGAGAGAAGAGTTCAATCCTCCATAGTCAAAGCTTGGAATTCGGGAATTTCGTAATTATATTTCTTTCTCAACAATTTCTTCAAATCTATATCACAGTGAGTATTACTAACTCACTCCAAATGTAACTCATTCCTTATTTACTGATTTAGGTAGTTAATTTTAACAGTAGCAGAATTTTGTTTTCAGATTTTTGTTAGGAAAACGAATGAAATTTAAGGTTCTGCCCGCGTTGTCCCAAGTAAAACTCGATTCTGCACACTTTTCGTCTAATGCAATTTTCTCAGATTTTGCACCGTTTGGGCAGAAAATGAGGATTTCAGTAGCAGTTTTTAGAATGCTATTAGTTATGTTTAAAATGATTAAGGCAATGAATTACGAATTTTCAATCCCCGTACGCGTATTATTTCTTTAATTCTGTGAATTCCTTTATGTTTAAAGTTTGATGACATTCATGTGGAGTCAGTTGTACATGCATGGTGAGTGTTGGTAGTGTGTAAAAGAGTAATGATAGTGTGGAAAAGAGTAATGATTGTGTGGAAAGAGTATGAGTTTGAGTTGTGGTTGTGGTTGTGGTTGTGGTTGTAATTGTGGCTGTGGTTATGGTTGTGGTTGTGGATGTGATTGTGGTTGGAGTTGAAAAAGAGGATGAGGGTGTCTTTGAAATACGAAGGTGGCAAAAATGGACACTCCCTGACGCCCATGGAAGCGTTAAAGTGTGTGAAGCCGAACTTGGACACTCACTGGCACCCATGGAAGTGCTAAAGTGTGGCCTATAGACACTCCCTGAATGACTCGAGTCTGGATACCTGTGTGGGGGTTGCCCCGGTATTTGCATGGCGGTTAGGGTATTCAAAGTGTGAGGCATTGGACACTCCCTGGTACCCCGGACCAAAGTGTGAGGCAAACTGGACACTCCCTGGCGCCCCGTTGCTAAAGTGTGGCTATCTTAGTATTTCAAAGATACCAGGAGTAGGATAGAGGGTTGTTGGGTTTTTGTCGAGAGAAAAGAGTCGGTTAGATGAGATGGTGCATTGTTCTCATACACGGTCACATATGTGTGAATTTATCTTTTAATTATTGTTGTGGTTGTTTTCTAACAAGCTCTTTATCATAAATATAAACTTGTGGTATTTAAATGGAAATGGGAAAAAGGTAAATGGGCATGTTTTTACATTCAAAGCTATGTTTTTAATACTCACCAGCTTCTTGAAGCTGACGGCGTTGATGCGTCCTGGACATTCGTGTCCAGGCTTTGCAGGTAATAATCAAGAAGAACCTTATGATTATGCAAATTAAGATCTGTTGCTGAGAAGAGATGTTACTTTTATATGCTTTATGATTATGTGTTGATTTGGTTTTGAGGATGACTGTAATAGACTGTAAGTTATTGTTTTATTTTCAAGGCGGTCTGTGCCTTAGTAAACCCTGTACTATAGGATGTAATAAGTTAGAGATTTAATTTTTATAAGCCCAGGTTGCCCTACTCTGATTAATGGTTTTATGTTGTTCGACGTTTTGGGACGGAATCGATCCTTCAAACTGTCGCGACCTACGGGTCCATAAAGGAAATTAAACGCTTTCCATATTTATGCTACGTCGGGGCGTGACAGGATTTGGTGGTATCAGAGCCATAGGTTTTCTAGATTGACCAGGCTCAGTTATTCACGCCATAGATTAGTGACATAGGTTACCCTAAAGTTTTACTAAGCTATACAACCAAGTTCTAGTGTTAGTTTAGTTCGGATTACCCTTAGTTCAGAAACTAAAATTCTAAGTTGGTTTTATCATAGAAATGTTTACCCGTTTGTCTTGTCACATCGACAAAAATAATAGCAATTTCCATATACCTTCAGACATATCCATTTAGGATTAGTCGAGATAACCATAACTTATGATACCCCTACAGAAAGATAGTAGCCGAGTTTCTAAGGAGTTAAAGCATACCATAGCCCTCATTAATAGCTTAGGCACTGACAAATTTCCTGAGTCAAATCTCGGAATAGTCAGTATGGCCCACAACCAGAGTCTAGAGGATAAGAATACAACCTCTTTACTATTAGACAGCTCTAGTTCGAATACGTGTTATATGTACTTAATATATATTTTATTGTATGCTTATGTGATAATACGAGTATGTGATATAGTGATATATACTATTTTGAAAATTTTTGTCATAGTACTGTTGCATGCATGTTTCTCATTCTACTACCCCTATCATGCATAGAATGGCTGGAAGACCAAGGAGGAACAGAAATCTGATTGAAGGAGCGCCCGAGGCTGCCGACCCCACGGGAATATTTGAAGCTTTTATCAGACGTCTCGAGAGGGTTAGTAATGCGAATGAAAACCAACGAGACCGCCAGACGGGAGATAAGCTGCTGGAGAGATTCCGTGCGCTCAGACCCGAGCAATTTGCGGGTACCACGGATCCCTGGAAGGCAGAACAATGGTTAAGACAGATGGACCGCATGTTTGAAGCTGTCCAATGCAACGAGATGGACAAAAGGAGATTGGCTACTTTTCAACTAACCGACGCCGCTGCAGATTGGTGGGACTCGGTCATAGCCACTATCGGAAACACCGCTGCTATGGGGATGACATGGACGGCGTTCAAAGGGAGATTCCTGGAGAAGTACTTTCCGGCTACGGAGAGGCACAGAAGAGAGAAGGAATTTATGGATCTGACGCAAGGAACCAAGACGGTGCAAGAGTATACCACACAGTTCGAGAGGCTGTCACGGTTTGCCCCGCACATGGTTGATACTGAGGAGAAGAAGATCCGAAAGTATAACCAAGGGTTGGCACCGCAGATTCGTCGCCTGACTCTCGGCCATCTAGACAAGACGTTTGAAGGACTAGTCGGCCTGGCTACCGATCTGGAAGAAGATGCTCGAGTATATCGCAAACAATTTGAATTCCGACCGCCTCAGAGGGGTAATTTTGGGAATAGACCACCAATGAATCGTACCCAAGGGCAGAAGAGGAACTTTGATGGAAGCAAGAAGGCACAAGCTATTACCTATCCGACTCAACCCCGAGTAGGAGAAGGAAGTAGTGGCGTAAAGTGCTTCAACTGTGGCAACCCTGGACATGTGGCTCGGGACTGCAAGGCACCAAGGCGTGCTGTTCAGCCAGGAATAGTCTGCTTCAACTGTGGTGAACCAGGTCACATCAGCAGGTTCTGCACTGCTCCTAAGCAAGCGACTTATGGGCAACAGGGTCAGACCCGCTTGAATGCTGTTATTCCTGATGCCGCTGGATATGATGGAGCTGTATATGAAGAAGGAGATCATGGAGAAGCTCAACCTGATCAGCAAGCAGTGGAAGGTACATTGACTCTATTTAACTCCCATGTTAGAGTATTATTTGATACGGGTGCTGCTCTCTCATTCATATCTGTTAATACAATTCGGAGATTGGGTATCTTACCTCATCGCTTAGAGAAAGCTTTGAAGGCTACATCACCAATAGGAGCTGCGGTCAGTTTAGGACATGTGTGCAAGGATTGTCCCTTAAGATTAGGAGACCGAGAAATCCCTGCAAGGTTGATCGTCCTATCGATGAAGGAGTTTGACATAATCCTAGGAATGGATTGGCTGTCTCAGAATCAAGTGAAGTTGGATTGTGCGAGGAAGAGAATTACATTCTCCGACAATGAGAATCAACCCTTTGATTTTCAATGTAACCCTTCGGGAGATATGTTCCTCACAAGATGTTTAGCCAACATTGAAGTCGTCAGTACAGAGGTGACAGCATCATCTATACCTGTAGTCAAGGACTTCGAAGAAGTATTTCAAGACATTTCTGGATTACCGCCCGAGAGAAGTATAGAGTTCTGTATTGAGCTTATACCGGGTACCGTACCAATTACTAAGGTTCCCTACAGAATGGCCCCCACAGAACTATTGGAATTGAAGGGACAAGTTCAAGAGCTCGAGAACCTAGGTTTTGTACGTCCTAGTACATCGCCTTGGGGAGCACCGGTATTATTTGTGAAGAAGAAGGACGGGACGCTCAGGCTGTGTATCGACTACAGAGAATTGAATCGAGTGACAATCAAGAACAAGTATCCTTTGCCTCGGATCGACGATTTATTTGATCAACTACAAGGAGCTACGATATTTTCCAAGATAGACCTAAGGTCGGGGTATCATCAGTTGAGGGTACGGAAGGAAGACATACCTAAGACTGCTTTCAGAACCCGATATGGTCATTATGAATTTCTGGTGATGCCGTTTGGATTGACGAACGCCCCGGCAGTGTTTATGGATCTGATGAACAGAGTATTCAAGCCTTATTTAGATCAGTTTGTCATCGTCTTTATTGATGATATTTTGATCTATTCTAAGTCAGGAGAAGAACACGAGCAACATCTACGGATTGCGATGCAGACGCTTAAGGACCACCACTTGTATGCCAAGTTCAGTAAGTGTGAGTTCTGGTTGCAAGAAGTGAAATTTTTGGGACACAAGGTGTCATCTCAAGGAATTTCTGTGGATTCGTCCAAGACCGATGCTGTATCCAACTGGGTTAGGCCAAGCAACCCTACAGAAGTTCGGAGTTTTCTTGGACTCGCAGGCTATTACAGGAGATTTGTTGAGGGATTCTCCAAGATAGCTGCACCATTGACTGGGTTGACGAAGAAGAATTTGAAATTCGAATGGACAGAGAAGCATGAGCGAGCCTTTCTAGAGTTGAAAGAGAGACTCACTACCGCACCAGTACTAGCAATACCCAAGCCTGGTGAGAAGTTCACTATCTTTAGTGACGCATCATATCAAGGACTAGGGTGTGTACTTATGCAAGATGACAGAGTTATAGCCTATGGATCCAGGCAGCTGAAGCCGAATGAGTTGAACTATCCTATTCATGATTTGGAGTTGGCAGCAGTGGTTTTTGCACTCAAGATTTGGAGACATTATCTCTACGGTGAGAAGTTTGATTTGTTCTCCGATCACAAGAGTCTGAAGTATTTGTTCACACAGAAAGAGTTGAACATGAGGCAGCGCAGATGGATGGAGTTGATCAAAGATTACGACTTCACATTGGAATACCACCCTGGTAAAGCTAATGTGGTCGCTGATGCTTTGAGTCGGCAGATTCGTGAGACGATCGCCTCCTTAATGGTTAGAGAATGGCGAGCATTGGAGACGTTGGCAGAGTTTGATATACAGAGTGCTGAAAGAGGAGAAGGACAACTTTTCGGATGTCTTATCCTACAGCCTGTTCTCATTGACCGCATTATTGGAGCTCAGAAAGAAGATGAAAAATTTCAATCATGGTTCAAGAAGGTGTCAGAAAAGGACTCGACAGAATGGAAAGTGGGAGTCGATGGAGGGTATCGGTGCAGGAATAGATTATGTGTGCCAGAGGTTGGGGAGCTTAGGAAGGATATCCTGGAAGAAGCACATAAATCAAGGTATACAGTTCACCCGGGAGGAACTAAGATGTATAAAGATTTGAAGAGAAATTTCTGGTGGGAAGGCATGAAGAAGGATGTGGCCGAGTTTGTATCCAAGTGTTTGACGTGTCAGCAAGTCAAGGCCGAACATCAGAGACCGTCAGGATTGTTGCAACCGCTACCTATTCCTGGTTGGAAGTGGGAGCACATTACGATGGATTTTGTAGTAGGATTGCCCCGGTCGCAACAGAATCATGACGCTATTTGGGTAATTGTGGATCGATTGACGAAGTCAGCTCATTTTATTGCTTACAGTATGACATACCCGGTGGAAAAGATGAGCCGGATGTACATACAACAAGTTGTGCGACTTCACGGTGCACCTGTATCGATTGTGTCAGACCGTGATGCACGTTTTACTTCTGGATTTTGGGAAAGTCTGCAAGAAGCTATGGGAACTTCGCTTAAGATGAGTACTGCTTTTCACCCTCAGACAGATGGACAAACTGAGCGTGTGAATCAGATCATGGAGGATATGCTTAGGGCTTGTGTGATCGATTTTGAAGAATCTTGGGAGACACACTTGCCTTTGGTTGAATTTGCCTATAACAATAGTTATCATGCGAGTATCGGTATGGCTCCGTTCGAAGCACTGTACGGACGACCATGTCGTTCTCCATTGTGTTGGGCAGAGGTTGGGGACACAGATTTGTTGGGACCAGATTTGGTTAGAGAAACCAACGAGAAGATTTCCTTGGTCAAAGAAAGGATGAGAACCGCTCAGAGCCGGTATAAGAGTTATGCTGATCGACGCCGAAAAGATTTGGAATTCAGTGTTGGAGATCACGTACTTCTTAAGGTTTCACCAACACGAGGAGTAGTACGCTTTGGTCTCAAGAGGGGGAAGTTAGCTCCGCGTTTTATTGGACCGTTTGAGATTTTGGAACGTATCGGGAAAGTGGCCTATCAACTGGCGCTACCACCAAAGATGTCTGGGGTTCACAACGTGTTTCACGTGAGTATGTTGAGAAAGTACATACGAGATCCCTCGCACGTGGTTAGTTATGACGACATTGAGACGAGTCATAACGTTTCTTACAAGGAGAGACCTGTGAAGATTCTGGATCAGAGTATCAAGAAGTTAAGGAATAAGGATATCCCGTTGGTAAAGGTTCAGTGGAATCACCATGACGAGAATGAAGCCTCGTGGGAAGTTGAAGCTGATATGAGGAAGAAGTACCCGGAGTTGTTTCAGGACTAATTAGTCTTGATTTCGGGGACGAAATCCTGTTTAAGGGGGGAAGGGTGTAATAACCTGCATTTTCATGCATTATCATATTTAAAATTTTCATTATCATTGGCATTATTATATTCAAAATTTAATATATATTGTCTGTTTATATGTTAATTTCGATTCTTATGTGAAAAGTTTAATTCTTGAATAATTGAAATTACTTTTGGGGTCAAAATGCAATTTTCATAAAACTTGCAATACCTGTGTTAAAATTCAAAACTGTATTTCAAAACGGTGGAATTATTTCTTTTAAACTCAAACTGTATTTTTATGAAATCAGAAAACTATTTCTAACGTTAAAATGAATTCTCTGTATTTTTGTGATAAACACCGTATCACGAAAATACCAGTGTAAGTTTAAAACTGTCCGCGCAGTGTTAAACTTCCACAGAATTTTGGAAGTAAATGATTGAACAAATATATTTATACCCAAATTATTATGCTGATGCTTTTCCTTAGGTCTTGTTTGGCAAATGTTGTTGTATGTGTATTGTCCTTATGCCATAAGCTAGATTACCCAAACACACATTGACCCACCTCATCTCCACCTACCTCTTACTTTCATCAGTGGAGAATAAAGGACAGTGCATACACATCATTTCTGCACACTCATTGTATTTAATGGAGGATAGTGGTTCATGAGTGGGGAGTTAGGCCAATGTTTTCTTAGTGGGTATTTGATTATATATACACCCAACCACACTACACACTCTGCACTTCCATCATAGCACAATTCAGAAATTCACAGAGAGTTTAGAGAGTGCAGAGAATTCTTCAGTTGGGTAGAGAGAGAGAAGAGTTCAATCCTCCATAGTCAAAGCTTGGAATTCGGGAATTTCGTAATTATATTTCTTTCTCAACAATTTCTTCAAATCTATATCACAGTGAGTATTACTAACTCACTCCAAATGTAACTCATTCCTTATTTACTGATTTAGGTAGTTAATTTTAACAGTAGCAGAATTTTGTTTTCAGATTTTTGTTAGGAAAACGAATGAAATTTAAGGTTCTGCCCGCGTTGTCCCAAGTAAAACTCGATTCTGCACACTTTTCGTCTAATGCAATTTTCTCAGATTTTGCACCGTTTGGGCAGAAAATGAGGATTTCAGTAGCAGTTTTTAGAATGCTATTAGTTATGTTTAAAATGATTAAGGCAATGAATTACGAATTTTCAATCCCCGTACGCGTATTATTTCTTTAATTCTGTGAATTCCTTTATGTTTAAAGTTTGATGACATTCATGTGGAGTCAGTTGTACATGCATGGTGAGTGTTGGTAGTGTGTAAAAGAGTAATGATAGTGTGGAAAAGAGTAATGATTGTGTGGAAAGAGTATGAGTTTGAGTTGTGGTTGTGGTTGTGGTTGTGGTTGTAATTGTGGCTGTGGTTATGGTTGTGGTTGTGGATGTGATTGTGGTTGGAGTTGAAAAAGAGGATGAGGGTGTCTTTGAAATACGAAGGTGGCAAAAATGGACACTCCCTGACGCCCATGGAAGCGTTAAAGTGTGTGAAGCCGAACTTGGACACTCACTGGCACCCATGGAAGTGCTAAAGTGTGGCCTATAGACACTCCCTGAATGACTCGAGTCTGGATACCTGTGTGGGGGTTGCCCCGGTATTTGCATGGCGGTTAGGGTATTCAAAGTGTGAGGCATTGGACACTCCCTGGTACCCCGGACCAAAGTGTGAGGCAAACTGGACACTCCCTGGCGCCCCGTTGCTAAAGTGTGGCTATCTTAGTATTTCAAAGATACCAGGAGTAGGATAGAGGGTTGTTGGGTTTTTGTCGAGAGAAAAGAGTCGGTTAGATGAGATGGTGCATTGTTCTCATACACGGTCACATATGTGTGAATTTATCTTTTAATTATTGTTGTGGTTGTTTTCTAACAAGCTCTTTATCATAAATATAAACTTGTGGTATTTAAATGGAAATGGGAAAAAGGTAAATGGGCATGTTTTTACATTCAAAGCTATGTTTTTAATACTCACCAGCTTCTTGAAGCTGACGGCGTTGATGCGTCCTGGACATTCGTGTCCAGGCTTTGCAGGTAATAATCAAGAAGAACCTTATGATTATGCAAATTAAGATCTGTTGCTGAGAAGAGATGTTACTTTTATATGCTTTATGATTATGTGTTGATTTGGTTTTGAGGATGACTGTAATAGACTGTAAGTTATTGTTTTATTTTCAAGGCGGTCTGTGCCTTAGTAAACCCTGTACTATAGGATGTAATAAGTTAGAGATTTAATTTTTATAAGCCCAGGTTGCCCTACTCTGATTAATGGTTTTATGTTGTTCGACGTTTTGGGACGGAATCGATCCTTCAAACTGTCGCGACCTACGGGTCCATAAAGGAAATTAAACGCTTTCCATATTTATGCTACGTCGGGGCGTGACACAGGGACCCTTTCAACACATGTCCCAATCAGGGACTGCCACATTGGCCACATCTAGATTCCCAAATGGATACCCATAATCAATTTAGTGGGTCAAAACTCACATCACATATGGATTTTCAATATTATTATATAATTAATAATGCATGCTAAATATAATAATAGTATTCGTGGGAACGAGTGTCACACAAACTACTTTAGGATAAATGTTTCTATTACGGAACAAATGTTACCTACCTAAAAATAATAGTATCGATATACCCAAAATACTTTGGTGTAACCAAGTGGAACTCTAACGTAATCCCACAATTTTTTTTCCCCTTCAACCCACATGTAACATAGTGGACTCCTTAATATCTAATGTGAGTGGCAAGCTATGTATTACTTCGTTTCTTAGACTCTCTATTGTATAGGTGGAGTATTCCAACTTAACCCTTTTCTCTTGTAATAAAAAAGAAGTATAAAATGTTTAGTATAAAGACAAACATTATGGAGGAATTGCAATTCCTATTCTAAAATTTAACTAATGCACTCCATAGTACAATTGATACAACATATAGACATACAATCAAATCATTATATCGAGTACATTAGTTAGTCCATTGAGTATCAATAACAATTTCCAAATTATGGGTCAATTTACAATTTCCTCATTCAAAATTGCTCATAAAACTAGTCATGGTAATGTGTTTTTTTTTTCCACGGATATAAGTTACTGCTCTGTTTCACCTAAATGGGTCGAGTTGCAATTAAATTTAGATGATTTGAAAGATCCAAAAGTATTTAGGCCCCGTTTGGTTTGCATGGAAAGGAATGTGTACAAGTAAATAGATTCCAGGTAATCAGAACCATGGAAAGGAATCTGTTTTATATTCCATTATATTGTTTAGGTAAATAATGAATATGATAATAGAAACATGATAGATTCCAATTCATTTGTTTGGTTTATGATAATTTAGTTGAGAATTGAAACAATATTTAAAAAAAGTAAACTAAATTCTCCCTATATATTTACCACATACATATATAAACGAATATATATATATATATATATGCATATATTAATCAATAAGATAACAAAATTGAAATCTGTTAAAATCAAAATTTTAAAATATCACTTAATCAAATTTTTAAAAATAATTAGATATGGTCAAAAGATAAGGGTCAAGTTGGTTGAAGATCTCTAATGTTTAGCTTTTTTCTTAATTCCTAAGGAAAGGAATCTCATTACCACCTCTAGATAAGGAATTAGTTTCCTTATTTTTCTAAAAAACTACTTCCATATGGAATTAATTCCATTATGCATTCCAAACCATTAAAATGTACCAAACATAAGAAAGTGATTCTAGGGAATGAGTTTCCTCCGTTAGATTTCTTTCCATGCAAACCAAACGAGGCCTTAGGGTTAAATACTTTTTATTTCCGAACATATTTTCAATTTATCCCTTATAGTTCAAAATTGACACTTAATCTGGCAAGAGGTATCAATAAGTTATTGAAAATTATTTTTTCCTCTGTGAATTTGGTTAGTTGTATTAGTGGTCAGCCCAAGATCAGAAATTATTCAGTGAAAATCTTAATGGTGTTAACTTGTGACTAAAAATGGCGGATATATCTTTCATTTCAATCACAATTATAGAGAGTTAAGTGTCAAATTTTAAATTCTAAGGAGTAAAGTCAAAATAGATTTAACCATATGGTGGTAAGATGACTTTCATCTGATAACTTAGAAAAAATACTTAATGATTTCATTTCAGGCAGCCATACACGCAGAGGGTTAATGTCTAACATTTAATAAATGGTCTAACTGTATGCGTAAGTTCCATTTAACCCAAACATTCAATATGAATTCATATTTTTGTAAAATACGATACAGTAAAGAATACGATTGGATGACCTGTGAAATAACAATATGGGGCACATGCCGCACATCTCTCTTCTCTTTCTATCTATATTAAAAGAGTCTATCACGCGTATGGATGCATGGAATTTCGCAATTGATTTTACCAATTTTGATATTTTTCTATTTGTTTTGTTCTTTATGGTAATTGTTTAGTTAGTCAAATACTATAATATATTTTTCTATACTTTAATTAATTGTACATCTCTGTAGCTACATAAGTATGTATTGATTTGAGTGAGGACAATTTTATCATTTCAGACTAATAATTATGTTCATGTAAGCTTTTCAAAATTAAATTAATATCAAATATACAAATGAGTCAACTATATTACGCCTAATTATATTTAGGTACACAAATATGACGACTAATTACATCAGAGTAAACTTTTAGTCAAATATGATGGCCAATTATATGTTGGTCAACTTTTAATTACATTTCAGTCAACTTTGTTACCACTATTTTTATTTCAGTCAACTTTTTAATGAATCAAGTCAATTTCTTAATACAAATTTTGAAATCCATCTGCTATATTTCAGTTATTTGGTCTTCGATACTATTTCATATGAATAATTATATTCTAGTCACAAAAATATAAATAGTAGTAATTTTAACAAATATCAACAATATGTTTAAAATTTCGCATTGTGAAACATTTTTACAACGTTAAAAACAATCATCAAAATTTAAAATCAACAACTTTTGAATAGTTATTTTGTGATTTAGTCTACTTTACATTTTTAACGTTGTCAACTTATATCAAAATGTTGCAACCAACCGTCTCAGATAGTTGCTCCAAATGTTATAAAGAGTTACTCTACAACGTCATGTGCAATTTGATGACTTAAAATTTTTACAGCAAAAAGTTTATAATGTTACTCTACAACGTCATGTGCAATTAGATGACTTATAAATTTTACAGCAAAAAGTTGTTAGAAATAAGCTCCACGAAATTTAAAAAATGTCAATTAACAATAAGTTCCAAATTTTAAAACTCCTCAACATAATTTAAAATCATAAAGTTTTTGTTATAAAGATTTGCTAACTTAAATTGGGGGTATAAATTGGGAACGATGCTATGCTTTTCGAATTTGAAATCAAATTTGATTCTCAAATGTTGTAACATACGTATCACACACAAACTAATAAATTTTAGAACCATAGCACTACTCACAACATTAATAGCAATGATATGGTACCCAAATTTGAATCCCAAATATTCCGACGGTAGCTTAAGAGTTTGTATATATACGTTCATAGAAAAATAGGTTTCAAATTTAAATTTAAACGGGCAGTGGAACGATTGAGTTTTGAAAACTTATTGGTAGCCCAGGATCTACTACTTGTCAATTCCATAGATGCGTACAAGAGGGGACAAGAGTTATACCTTTTGTGTCTTAAATCCAATTCTGAAATCTTCAACCTTCTTGATGATGTAGCAGCCTCCACTAGGTTGTCTTCACCCTTATGTCTCCTATGAATGCTTCCCAGAGAGGCTAGAGATGGTGGGATCTCTAATAGAGAGGAAAGAGAAGGTTTAGGAGCTCTTAAAAATAGTTTCTGCAGCTTATGACATATTAAAATAACAAACTAATTTTTCTGGACGCAGTTGCTCTATTTATAGATTCCCAGAACCGACCTAACGTTTAGCGATCGAAGTGGCTTCGATCGATCGAACTTTTAATCGATCGAACCATCTACGAGCGATCGAACCTGTCTAGACTTCAGTCAATCTAGACTATTTCGACCGATCGAAACTGTCTTGATAGGATCTTCATGTGCCCTTCGAATCATCCTAGCAGAGCTAAGAGTAGGATCTCCTAGGTTCTTTATTATTGGCTCAGATAAGTTGTTAATTCCCATGACCAAACTCTTTGATCAGCAAACTAACCAACTGATCAGTTAACGTTTACTTCACTATAAAACGATAACTGAACTCCAACGCAAAAGAACAAATCTGAAGCGATGACTAGACTTGTATGGCGTACTAATGTCCCTCTATCTTCAGCATTCGTAATCATATTCAGGTAGTCAGATAACTGTTACTGTCAACCTGAATCATGATTACTTCTTATATTCCTTGAGTCCCATTCACTGCTCATGATTACCAAACATATTCATAACTACTTATCAACAAGATTGCAGTTCTCAGTAATCAACTTTGTGACATTCTCACGGGAATGCTTACTCTATATCAAAGGGTAGATTTTATCTGGACGATATATGTCCACAGCCCTATGAACATGACATAACCAAGATACCCAGGTGTTGATCTTTTATAGACCTCATTAATTGGTAAGACAAAGCAGTCATATCCATAGTCTGTGTTCATAATTGTCTCAAGATTGAGAACACGTACCTTATACAAGTTATGAGTTCCTATCGACTGTTGACAGTCTTAAGTGTCAATAGGAAAGCTCAGGTCCGTTAATGCACTCTAAGCATCAACATATTAACTAAGAGATACACTCTAGTGATTGAGATTCATCACTCCATCTAATGGTAGTTAATCATGCTATAGTGTAAACCTGATGAGATATCCAGTCTCATCATCTACTGTGACAAATTCTAATTGTCAAAGAATAGTAATCCGTATCTCATTTGTATGTATCTCATACATACACGAATTACTTACTATGATACTTAAGGATTAACAATCATCTCATGAAAGAAACATACATAATGAAATGTAAAGTTGATATCCATATATTAAAATGTCAATGTCTCATACATAAAGTAATGGTTTGAGGGTACAAACCCAATAAACTCCCACTTGCACTCAGAACCATTCAAGACTACATCTGAGACCTAAACTATCTAGATGATGATCAAAGACCTTGTATGGCAAGGTCTTTGTAAACGAATCAACAAGATCGTCAACGGTGGCAACCTTGGTGATAGTCACATCTCCACGGTGAACAATATCTCGATTTAGATGATATTTTCACGCTACGTGCTTTCCCTTTTCGTGGTTCCTTGGCTCCTTGGACTGAGCCACTGCCCTACTATTATCACAATAAAGCATAATAGGTGACAGCGATACTGGTACCACCTCGAGCTCCATAAGGAACTTCTTGAGCCAATTAGCTTCCTTTATAGCTTCACAAGCAGCCAGATACTTAGCTTCTGTAGTTGAGTCTGCAATGCATTTCTACTTAATGCTCCTCCAACTAACAGTACCACCTCCCAAGGTAAAGAGATGACCGGACGTCGACTTCCTCGAATCTTTATCTGACATAAAGTTCGAGTCAGTGTATCCCACTGGAATTAACTCACTACCGCCGTACATAAGCATGTAATCTTTAGTCCTTCCCAAGTACATATGAATGTGATTAATGGCTGTCCAGTGCTCTGGACCTGGATTCGATTGATACCTGCTGACCATGCCTACGGTAAAGCAGATATCCGGTCTAGTGCACAACATCACATACATGAGACTTCTCACTGCTAAAGCATAGGGAATTCTTTCCATGCAATTCCTCTCCTCCTATATCTTAGGACACCGGTCCTTGGAGAATGCTAGACCATGCCTAAAAGGTAATAAACCTTTCTTCGAATTGTCCATTGAAAACCTAGTTAGAACCTTATCAATATAACTAGCTTGAGACAATCCCATTATCCTTCGCTTGTAATCCCGAAAGAGCTTTATCCCGAGATATAGCCCGCATCTCCTAGATTCTTCATATCGAAAGTACTAGCTAGCCAAACCTTAATCATTGACAACATCAATACGTCATTTCCAATGAGTAGAATGTCGTCAACATAAAACACAAGAAAAGTCACCACTTTTCCTTCACACTTCTTGTATACACAAGGCTCCTCCAGATTCTGTATGAAACCAAATGATTTGACCGCTTGATCAAATCGGATGTTCCAACTCCTGAATGCCTGGTTAAGCCCATAAATGGACATTTGCAATTTGCATACCAAGTTACCTTTCCCACTAGCTATGAACCCTTCTAGTTTTTGCATATAGATGTCCTCCTCAAGATTTCCATTCAAGAATGCAGTCTTGTTGTCCATCTGCCAGATTTTATAATCTAGGCATGCATCAATGGTTAAGAGTATTCTGATGGACTTGAGCATGGCTACCGGCGAGAAGGTTTCCTCATAGTCAATGCCCTCCCTCTAAGTGTAACCTTTCGCTACAAGCCTTGCCTTAAAGGTCTCAACCTTTCCATCAGATCCTTTTTTTATCTTATAAACCAATTTACAACCAATGGTTTAATATTGGCTGGAAGTTCTACAAGATCCTAGATCTGATTGGAATCCATAGACTCTAATTCAGCTTTCATAGCTTTAATCCAATGAGCTAAATCAACATCAGCCATTGCATCTTCGTATGTTGTAGGATCAGATTCAGATTCTATGGAGACAGCTTCAAAAACTTCTCATAAGAACATGTATCTATCAGGCTGGCTGATAATCCTCCCACTACGATAAGGTACCGATGCGAAAATGGGTAAAGAAGTGGTATTTTTTTTATTTACATCGTTATCAATTGTGGGTGGGACCGAGGGCTCTCCTTTTATCTCTCTAAGATCTATCCTTCCCTTAGGTCTATGGTTCATGATATAATCATCCTCTAAGAAAACAACATTTGTACTAACAAACACTTTCTGTTCTCTTGGATCATAAAAATACCATACAAAAGTACCCTTTTGATACCCTACAAAATAACATACTTCCGATCTAGAATCCAACTTGCTCATCTTTCCTTTCAGCATATGTGCCGGACACCCCCATATCCGGAGATGTTGCAAAGAAGGCTTTCCCCCAATCCACATCTCTCGTGGTGTCCTGGGAGCAGATTTGTTTTGTACTAGATTTAGTATGTATGAAGCAGTTTTCAAAGCATAACCCCAAAGGAATAATGGCAACTTGGAATAACTCATCATCGACCTACTCATGTCTAAAAGAGTCTGATTCCTTCTCTCTGCTACATCGTTCTGCTGAGGTATACCAGGTACAGTCAACTGTGACAAAATCCCATTTTGTATGAGGTGATCAATAAACTCATTAAAGAGGTATTCGCCACCTAGATCAAATCAAATGGCCTTGATGTGTGTTCCTAATTGCTTCTTCACTTCAGTCCTAAACTCTTTAATCTTTTCAAAGGCTTCAGACTTGTGCTACATTAGGTACATATATCCATACCTAGAGTGGTCATCAATAAATGTTATAAAATACTCATAACCACCTCTTGCTCTAATATTTATTGGTTCACACACATCAGTATGGACTAATTCCAACAATGCATTGGTCCTATTTTCCTTTGTTGGAAAGGACTTTTTGGTCACCTTACCCTCTAAACAAGACTCGTAGACTTGCATTGGTTCGAGAACCAAATCGCCTAAGACCCCTTCTTTGACTAGTTTTCCAATCCTATTTAGATCGATATGGCCAAGCCTCATGTGCCAAAGCCTTGTTGTATTATTGGAAGGTTTTTTTTTTTCTTTTATATGGTAAAATTACGGCTGAGTTATTAAGTTCCATACAAGAGTCTTTAGAAATATTATGAGTAATCACATACAAGCCATTAGTTTTAACACCAAAACATATAAAAGAACTATTTCTTTTAATGACAACTTCTATTTCAAAATGAAAAGAATAACCATTATTCGATAAATTTGGAACCAAAATTAAATTACGTCTCATTAAAGGGACATAAAGTGCATCTAATAAAACTATTGTCTTATTTTCCAAAAACTCTAAAACTACTACTCCTATAGCAACTGCAAAAATGGTTACGCTAGAACCCAGAGTCAGCACGATCTCCCCATCACTGCATTTCCTGGTTGATCTGAACCCCTAAAATGAATTACAGATATGGTTAGTCGCACTAGAATCAATGCACCAATTGTTTTGAAGTATCCGTAATAAAACTTACTTTAATCACAAGTGATTCAATCTTACCTTGAACTCTTATAGTTTAGAATTCTGGATAGTTCCTCTTCCAGTGGCCCTTCTCACCGCATTGGAAACACTTTCTTTTGCCTTGGCCACTGTGGACATGTAGCCACCGGGAGTCCACCCCCGTTCTGTTTTTATTTTCGGCAGAGTTTAGGAATTAATTTTCCTTTGTTTTGAAATTGATTGAAGAAATGAAAAGAAAGGTCCGTTGAAAACAGATACAGAGTCACCACTTGATCTTAAGGGGACCAAGAAATCCAATTTTGACTCACCCAAATGGATAAAGGGCACCAACCCTTCATAACTAAAGAACTTGGCTTGGGGTTTTGGTATGAGAAGTGTCCCTACCCGGGGCTACTGATTTATCGCATATTCTGCATAGCTATTGATTTATAATGGCACAAAATAGCACTTCTGGAGCTTCTAAGTACATTATTTACACACTTCTCTTACATAACCCTCATTTCTTTTGTTTACATCCTTTTTACGGGTTTTTTTTAGTATTTTGTAGGTCTTTTTGGCAACCCGAGTTGGGAGGCAGAGTCTCGATTGAAGATCATTTCCTTTACGGCCACTTCGTTCTCACTTTTGAACTCCAAGACCACATGTTTGGGGACTATTCTTAACTTGATAAAGCTAGTCATGCGAGTCTTTTTTGCGTGGCTGCAAATTTTACCTTAATCGGAGGTCAGAGTGAGAAGCTGTGGCATTTCTAGCGACCAGTGCGCAAACTTGTTGAGAAGTTGTGAAGATTCAATGTAAAAGGGCATTCGACCGGTCCATTTCATGTGTACTTATTTGAAGATTCAATGCAGAGGGGCATTTGACAGTCGAATGGGCCCGCTCGACCGGTCGAATGACCCTGTTTTTGAGCCCTTTGTTGGTCGAATGGGCCTGCTCGACCGGTCGAATGACCCTGTTTCTGAGCCCTTTGTTTTACAAGTTTGCCACTCTGAAGGTTTTGTAAAAATACCCCATTATAACTCGAATTATGCGGCTTGACCTAATGAGATAGCATCTTAGATTCTCTCCCTTAACCCTCTTGTACTTCTCTAGGTTTTCTTGTTTATTTGTTCATAAATTAGTTTAGATTTAGGGCTTGTAAGTGAGATTGTGAGAGATTCTTCAACTTTCAAGCTTGGTTCCTTTGTTGGAGCATTTATTGAAGTCATTTATTGGATTCTCTCTCTCTCTCTTGAAGTAGTTTATCTCATTAATGGTGATGTATTTCTACTTATTTGTTATTTACTTTGTTTTTGATATAGGAAAATCCATGTGTAGCTAGTTTTCTAGGTTGGGGGCCATGAACCCACCTATGGATCTTTGTGCTTCTTGAAAGTCTAAAGGGGTTTGGATCTTCTTAATTGATTGAAGAGTATTGGGTTTATAATATGTTTGTTTCTTTACCTCCATTGTCATGCAATGGGGGTTATTGAAACTATATTACCAATCCAACATTTTCCCTTAGTCCCCTCAAGCTTTCATCTTTCATAGTGGGGTTGATAACCCACATGTTTGATTGTTAGCCTCCAAGGAACTTTGTTCACTTGAGAAGCCCCCTCTGTATCCCTAAGACTTACCCTTGTGTGATCCAAGGTTGGTAGCATGACCCCTAGCCCCTTTTCGTTTAAGTAAATCAAACTCATTAATCTAGCTCACTCGTTGTAGTTGATTTTTAGCTGTTGTTTAAATTAGTTAACATAATTAGTTATTGTTGTTTCCTTAATTTTACTTGCATGCTAGTTTTAGTCTTAGAGTTACACACCCTCAAACCAACCATCTTTTCTTTCTTTTTAGTTATGATAGTAGTGTATTGGAGTCTTGAAAGTATTATCTTCCGGTCTAGTCCCCGTGGAAATCGACCTCGTACCTACCCGAGTATAACTTGTTATGAATGATTTGCACTTGAATCATACATATCCCGAGAGTGAACAAGTTTTTGGCATTGTTGCCGGGGACTAGCCTCCCGACATTTTAACGGATCCGGATACCCTACTCCAATATTTTAATGCATAACGGTGTTGGCGGCATCCCCTTTATCGAACACACGGAATCTTCGAGCTCAAGCTCTTATTGGCGTTCACAATCTTCATCCCCGACTAGGGGTGGGCAAATAGTTCGGTTAACCGAAATTCGAACCGAACCGAACTGAAATTCTTAATTTAGTTCGGTTAATTCGGTTTAAAATTTCGGTTCGGTTTGAAACTGAACTGAAATAGATAATATAGTTCGGTTTTCGGTACAAAGGTTCCAAACTGAACCGAACCGAAAAATCGAATTTTAATTAAAGTATATTTTTATATTATATATATATAATACACTCACACTTAAAAGTTAAAACTCAAAACCCTAAAATCATTTGAGTCTCAAAGACTGAGAGCCTGCGCCGCACAACCCCTGGTCCCCCTCTCCTCCCCGAGTCTCCCTCCTCTCCTTCCGGCGACCTCCTTCCCTTCCGGACAACCCCCTCTCCTCTCCCTCCTCACGGTGACCACCTCTGGGTCTGGGCAGACTGGGCCTCTTCCTCCCGACGATTTCCTCTAGGCGATCCATCTCCCTCCCGAGTCCCGATCACATCACATCTCCCTCCTCTAACTCTCTAAGTGTAAGAGTCTGATCTTCTCATCTTCCCCTCCTCTGATATGATTTTCTGGTTTGATTTCTTCAGTCTTCTTCTTCTTCTTTTTTTTGGCTTTGTGTATCAGATTTGAGATTTGCTGTTGATTTTTATTTTAGGTTTATTATTAATATTCAGGTTCAAACTACTAGTCAATCAACATTCGAACTATGAGCTCAAAGCCTCAACCTTCGAATTTGTGACTTCAACTTGTGAGAATAATCAGGGTATGACAATATGATTTGTTTTCTACTTTGTTTTTATGGTTTAATTGCTCTCATGTTGTCTTTCGAATCTTTTCTTTTTAGATAAAATTAAGAAATGTAGTCTAAGTTTCATGTTTATCTTCAGTTAATGATTGATTATGATTCTTTATTCTATATTGAGCCAGATCGTGTTTAATATTTTTGTTTTGAATTCCGTTCAGTCCTACTTTTTTTTTTGAACCATTATTCTTTTAATGCAAACAAAACAACCTTTCTATTATGTTTCTCTTCTAAATTACAATTAACAAACAAATCTTCAAATATCAATTTTTAGAATTTATTTTTTAGATAAAAATTGATGAAATCTTTGAAATCTTTGGTAGTTTCTTAATTAAAATGTTGTTGTTTCTAAATTTCTCTCATGTTGATGTGAGTCATGTGACCATGTCTAGTAGTCTTAGACTCTTAGTCTACTAAGCCTGTAAGCCAACATTTGTTGGGATTTCAGATTTGTGAATGAATTGAAATGCTACTTAATTTTAGACTTTTTAGTAGAGAATAGAAATTTGGGAATAAATTGAAATGTTACTTTCTCAATTTCTCTAATTTTTAGTTTCTTGGTAGATATTTTTTAAATTGAAATATAGTTCCTTGGTTAGTAGTTTCTTAATTGAAATGTTGTTGTTTCTAAATTTGTCAAAATTTCTCTAACTGTATTCACACTATTCAGGCCGCCTTAATCACAGCTTCGGGCCATCTTCGACAATTATAAAATTGTAATATATTAGTTGTCATCTATTATGTCGGGTGAAAGTGAGAGTGACCCCATAGGAAGTCAAAGTGCACAGTCTGTAGACAATGATAGTGTAAATTCAACGACTGACAAAAAAAGGAAAGACATGGTGCCTAGATCAGTGGTGTGGAAACATTTTACTAGGTTCATTGATGATAAGGGGCTTAGGAAAGCAAAGTGTAACTATTGCGATAAACCATATTCGGCTGATCCAAAAACTTGTGGGACCGCTACATTGAAAAATCACATGATTAGTTGTAAGGCAAACCCATATAATCATGATCTTAGCCAAACAAAGATTACTGGGTATCAACAATCAGGAGGTAGTGAAACTGGGGTAAATGTTAATGTTATGGGCACTTGGAGGTTTGAGTGTGAGGCTGTTAGGAAGGCACTAGGTGAGATGTTAATTTTTGATGAGCTCCCGTTTAGTTTTGTAGATCGACCCGGGTTTAGATGATTTGTCTCAATTGCATTACCACCTGACTTCAGTGTTCCATCACGTAGGACTATCAGCAGAGATTGCTATGATCTCTATATACAAGAGAAGTCAAAATTGAAAATGTGGTTGAAGGACCCAAGTAGGAGGGTTTCGTTTGGCGTTTGACTGGCATAGTAGATCACATAAGGCTTATCATCCTTCCTCTGTCCTAGAACTGCACCATTAGCATAGTCGCCAGCATCGCACATTAATTAAAATGGCAAACCCTAGTCAGGTGCCTGTATTATCGGTGCGGAGGTAAGGTGCTCTTTTAGTGCATCAAAAGATGTTTGACAGCTTTCCGACCACTCGAATGGTGCGTCTTTAACTAACAGTTGACATAGTGGTCGGGAGATCGCACTAAAATTTTGGATAAAGCGACGATAAAATCCCGCGTGTCCTAGAAAAGATCAGATGCCTTTGATTGTACGGGGAACAGGTAGATTCGAGATTATATCGATTTTTGCTGTATCTACTTGGATACCTTTATCAGATATAATGTGGCCGAGGACAATTCCCTTGGTCACCATGAAGTGACACTTTTTCCAGTTTAATACCAGGTGTTTGTCCTCGCATCTAGCTAGCACACATTCCAGATTGTCTAAGCAATTTTTGAAACTATGGGCGAACATAGAAAAATCATCCCTAAAAACTTCAAGTATCTGTTCGACCATATCGCTAAAAATACTTAACATGCACCGCTGAAAGGTAGCAGGTGCATTGCATAAGCTGAAGGGCATACGATGGTAAGCGAAAGTACCGAGTGGACATATGAAAGTTGTTTTCTCCTGATCTTCAGGAGCGATTTCTATTTAGTTATACCCACTATATCCGCCCAAAAAGCAATAATATTTATGATCCGTCACTCGTTCTAGCATTTCATCCATAAATGGTAAAGGAAAGTGGTCTTTTCGGGTCACGATATTCAATTTTCGGTAATCAATACACATCCACCATCCGGTGGGGACACGTGTTGGTACTAATTCGCCGTCTTTATTTAGGATTACCATTATACCTACCTTTTTGGGTACCACTTGGGTTGGACTAACCCAAGGGCTGTCAGAAATAGGATATATGATCCCAACATCAAGTAGTTTTAGAACTTTCTTTTTGACTACTTCTTGCATGTTGGGATTCAGACTCCTTTGCATTTGTCTTGATGGTTTAGTGTCTTCCTCCAAGTATATTTTATGGGTGCAGACAGATGGGCTTATACCTTTTAGGTCGGCAATAGTCCATCCTAATGCTCCCTTATATTGTTTCAGCATTTGAATTAATTCACCCTCTTGTTCAGAATTTAATGTAGATGAAATTATAACATGTAAGTCTTTTCAGTCCCTAGGAAAGCATATTTGAGCTCTTTTGGGAGCTCCTTTAATTCCAAATCGGGAAACTGAAAGTTGGTGGGCATAACTATTTTTATTTTGGGAGGCAGTGGTTCGTATGGTGCTATCCACATGCATTCAGCTCTATCCTCCTCTTTCGTTTCCATCATAAGGCAAGTTAGATTTAGGTCACCATCCAATAGGGTAGAGTTGTTAGGTTGGTAGATAGCATCAAATTGTACCACCACTACCTCCAAAGGGTCTTTATAATCCACCAAATTGGCCTCATCTTTAATGACCGTTTCGATGTAGTTAACTTCCTCCTCATCTTCGTATTCTTCAGGTCGGGGGTTTGAAAAGATTTTCATGTTTAAAGTCATGTTCT
This sequence comes from Hydrangea macrophylla, assembly GCA_033977485.1. Classification (NCBI taxonomy): domain Eukaryota; kingdom Viridiplantae; phylum Streptophyta; class Magnoliopsida; order Cornales; family Hydrangeaceae; genus Hydrangea; species Hydrangea macrophylla. The sequence goes on along the minus strand of CM066984.1, from coordinate 74,268,782 downwards.
CAAATACGATGGTCATTATATCACTTCTTATTTTTATTGTGGCATCAATTGTGTTGAGGAATGGACGTCCAAATATCACCGGGATTTGTGCACATGGATTAGACACAGGTTCAGTATCTAAGATCATGAAATCAATCGAGAAGATAAATAAGTCTATTTAAACGAGGACGTCCTCTAGTATTCCTCTAGGGCATTTGACCGACCTATATGCCAGTTATAGTGCAACTCGGGTAGGTTTGAGTTCACCTAAGCCTAGTTGTTTGTAAACTGAATATGGTAGCAGGTTTACGCTTGCTCCTAAATCGAGGAGTGCGTTGTCTATTCTTTGATTCCCAATTCGACATGAGACAGTGGGAATACCGGGGTCTTTAAGTTTCTGAGGCAACTCATTTTGAATTATTGCACTTGCTTGGCAAGCGACATAAGCATGTTTCTTCACACTTTGCCTCCTCTTGATCGTGCATAAGTCTTTAAGGTACTTAGCATAGGCCGATACTTGTTTAATAGCATCAAGGAGTGAAAAGTTTATTTTGACTTGATTAAACAGTTCCAAGAACTCCTGATTCTTTAGCTCATTTTTGGGTTTCTTCAGGCGTTGAGGATATGGCGCGAGGAAAGGGCATTTAGGTAATTCATCATTAACAGGCTCCTTTCCGGGCCTTCTCTCTTCTTCTTCCACTTCTTTAGGAGCCTCATCATTTGATTCTAATGGTCCGTTATTAGTAGATGGCTCCTCTTCCTGAGTGGAAGGTTCATTCTTATTCACCACTTCATCCTCTTCATACATTTCAGGGGTAGAGAGAGGTATGTTGTGCCCTATAATCTTGCCACTTCTCAGAGTAGTCACGGCTTTTGCGTGTTCTTGATTATTAGGACCATTGTTGTATCCCTTAGGGTTTTGAAGTGGTTGCGTGGGGAATGTTCCACTCGACCCCTCTTGTCGTTCATCCATTCTCTCTAATGTTGCAGACATTTTACTCATCATTTGAATTAACTATTGTGTTAAATTCGCATTAGAGAGTGGATCCTCTTCTTGCACCTTTTTGTGTGGTGGCACGTATACGTTCGACTATTGATTGTTAGAGGGTTGAGCTTGGTTGTAATTGTTATTAGGTCTGTTTTGGTTAAATGGACCTGAGCTCATGATCTCAACCAGTTTTTTCATTTCACCATTTAGTCCTTCATAAAATTAGCTAATAGTTCGCCATTTCTCATACCCGTGATGTGGGCATGAGAGAAGCAAATCCTTGAAACGCTCCCAAGTTTGAGTGAAGGTTTCATTGCTCTTTTGTTTATAGGAATTTATTTGATGTTTTAGTTCAGTGGTCATGAGAGGTGGAAAGAATTTCTTTAAAAATGCGGTATTCATCGCATGCCAGGTAAAAATTGAATTTGGCTTAAGGGTGAGCAGCCACGCTTTTACTTTATCCTTCAAGGCGAAGGGAAATAGCATTATGCACATCACATCTATAGGATAATTTTGTGAGAATGTCTTACAAACATCCTCAATGTCTTTGACATTTAGATATGCCTTCTCGCTCTCCATTCCGTTGAAGGTTGGAAGGAGTTGAATCATTCAGTTGCAAAATTGGAATTCGCCTGCATGGGGGTGGAATGAGAATACAAGAAGGTGTAGGTGCATTTTTCAGGTGTCATGAGATCGCACAAAGGATGTAGCGAATCATCAATAGGGTGTTCGGCCATAGTTTCAAAAATTTCTTAGACAATCTAGAACGTGTGCTAGCTAGATGCGAGGACAAACACCTGGTATTAAACTAGGAAAAGTGTCACTTCATGGTGACCAAGGGAATCGTCCTCGGTCGCATTTCATCTGATAAACGTATCCAAGTAGATACAGTGAAAATCGATATAATCTCGAATCTACCTGTTCCCCGTACAGTCAAAGACATCTGATCTTTTATGGGACACGCGGGATTTTATTGTTGCTTTATCCAAAATTTTAGTGCGATCTCCCAACCACTATGTCAATTATTAGAAAAAGACGCACCATTCGAGTGGTCAGCAAGTTGTCAAACATCTTTTGATGCACTAAAAGAGCACCTTACCTCCGCACCGATAATATAGGCACCTGACTAGGGTTTGCCATTCGAATTAATGTGCGATGCTAGCGACTATGTTATTGGCGCAGTTTTAGGACAGAGGAAGGATAATAAGCCTTATGTGATCTACTATGCCAGTCGAACGCTAAACGAAGCTCAAATGAATTATACAACCACTGAAAAAGAGCTACTGGCTATAGTCTTCGATTTGGATAAATTCAGATCTTATCTAATAGGGTCCCCAATCGTCTGTTTTGCAGACCACTCGGCCCTCAAATACCTGTTATCCAAGAAGAATGCAAAACAGAGGCTTATCCGTTGGATACTCCTACTCCAAGAATTTGATATCACAATCAAAGACAAAAAGGGAGTAGAGAATGTGGTCGCTGACCATTTGTCTCGGTTAACGTTTATTGACAATACTGAACCAATACCGATTAAGGATGAATTCCCAGATGAGCAACTAATGATTGTTTCCAGTTTGCCCTGGTACGCAGATATAGTAAACTATATAGTCAAAAACTTGACACGAAAATATTTTGTGTGCGCTTGTGTGCAATACCCAAGTGCAGGTAGACGTGCAAGTAGTAATCTGGTTAAGACCAGGTCGATCCCACAGGGAAGGTTGAAAACTAAAAACCTAGATTAACTCAAAACGAAAAAATAAAATTCAATATGCAAGAAAGAGTGCAGAACATTAAGTTCCACAATTATCACTATTAAATGTAAAGCAACTAAATTAAACTAATGATTAACTAATTAACTAAAATGATATTTTAAAAGCGGTTTTTATTAATAAAAGGGGAATATTAGGATCACACGAATCCACAGTGACCTAGCCATCTACCATGCAATTACATTAAAGCTCACTGGAGTACATCTTCTACAGTATCCCTTATTTCTCTAAAAATAAAGAATCCATATATAACCCTTTCATGACCTGTACTATATCATCACAGTTAATTTGAAATACGCTAAAGCGGTTTAAAACAATAGTTAAGACTCGCACCTACAATGGTGTTAGCATTGAAGGTGGTTTGCAAATGATATTGAAGAAAAATGCCTTAATATCTTAAGTTCAGAGACTGTTTCGACAAACTGAGCATTTGGGGACAGTTTGATAACAAATCTCTAAAGTAGAAAGTCTAGGAATACTGCATAGGTTATTCTCAAGAATCAGAGAGTTTGATTGATTGACGCACTTTCGATCGATCGAATATCATCATCTCTCAATCGATCTAAATGTCTTCGATCGCTTGACTGTATTTCTGATCCGATCGATCAAACTAACTTCGATCGATCGAACACATGTTTCAAACTAGTGCATGGTAGATGCTAGAGATCACTATTTCATTATGATCTCCCAACTCTAGGACTACTCAGACATGGTCTAGAGTGTCATAGATTCATTTTTAACGTGAAAGTTAATTAAAGATGCATTTGGTTGAGATTTTAACATGAAAACTATGAAAACTATCGCTTTAACAATATCTAACATGCAAGTCTATGTACCTAACACATTATACTACGAGAATAACAAAGTAGAATGTAAATAAACTAATGTAACAAAACCTGGAATGAACAAACTATAATTACTTGATGAGAAACCAAACCAAAATAACAATAATCCTTGAGAAAACATACAAAAACAATGTAAACTCTCTAACTCTCTCTATAAACTAATGAAAAGTAAAGTGGGCATCCCCCAGGACGTATACATAACGAGTATTTATACTAAAACCTAGTGCTAGGGTTAATTACAACTATTTTGCTGCGTGCATAAGTTCTGATAAAACCCACGTTCGATCGATCGAATAGTACTCGATCGATTGAACTTCTGGAATTCTCGAGCGCTTGAACAATATTCGATCGATCAAAACCTCGATCGCTTGAGGGGAGTTCGATCGCTCGAACTGCACTTTTCATCTTTGAATTGCCTTTCTTATAATCCAGCTTTCCTTTTATTTTGTTATTGATTCCTGTACCCAGCAAACACAGTAATCTGCACGAATAACGGCTTAAAACATCACAACTTATCAAAGATTAGTCATATTGTATAAAAACTGGCGTTGTAATACAAATTGCAGATATACTAGGGAGTTGTAAACAAAGTTGATGTATTTTTTTCTTTTAGCGCGGTTGCATTTTACAAATACCCCCGCTTGTCAGGAAGTTTTAACTATCTTATACGTGTCTTAACGGTACTGGGAGAGAATATCGGGAATTGAACTTCTATGTCTATAATGAAGGGATCATCATCGAATTGTTTTGACCGAATTGTATTGGTGAAGGCAAAAAAAAAACAAAAAAAAAATGAAAATCTAGTAATAAGAAGTATTTGGTAAGGGAACAAGTTCAACCAACCACGTGACTGTAGGAGCACTAATCAGGTTACGAATATGGAAATGGATAAAGCTATGGTGATGAATGAGTAACTACCTTGAGAATAAATAATTGGTCAATGGGTCATAGGAGACACCAATGTTTTCTTCTAGAAATAAATTTGAAATGGGATATTTTTGTTCGACAAGTGGGGATGATGGAAAGATTGTGTTTTAATATCTGATAGGGTGAGTATAAATTTCTTGAGATGTGTGTACATACATTGTTGTGAATTGGATCACGTTAGTCGGTTGTATAACAGATTTGAACATGTAATAGCTTAGTAATGTTGACTTGGACTCATGGAGTCGCTTCTACCTTCACTTTCAATTATGTTGTACATGAGTTTAAAACTAGGTCAAATGCTTTGAATGTTTTTGGAATGGTTCATGAAGTGATTTGGAGTGAAACCTTTCAATAGTTGTGTGATTCAATGAGCTTGCGATGCTTTCGAGCACTTTTTATTGGTTCTAAAATGATTGGGGAGTAGCCCCAAATGCCTTTTGAGTTTGGGGACTTTTAAGGATGTTAAATGGGAGAAAATATGGTCCAGAGGGTACTTGGACCGGTCGAAAAGGGCAGTTCAACCGGTCGAACACCCTTTTGCCCAGAATAGTGATTTCTGAAACATTTTTTGACGGCTTTTACGGAAACAGACATAACTCTTTCTAGAAAATTCGGATTCGAGCGCTGTTTTTTGCGTTGGAACCGGGACTCAAAGATCTATCTTTTGGTATAAAATTTTACTATATTTCCTAAAAGACCATTTTGCTCTTGGGACTGTTTTGTCTTACTAAGCCCTTTTATGTTGGTTTAAATCATATTTTTCTTCTTAACTAACATGGTTTCTTGCTTATTAGTGTATTTTGGATGCGTGTAGTCTTGTTACACGTGTCCTAATCTATTGGGTGGGTTGGGGTGTGACAATATGACTCAAAACTTACAGAAACGACTTGTATAAACACGAGTCAACAATATTACAACATACATGAGTTATCAATCTAAAGTTATTATAGAAAACCAAACCTAGTCTGTTATCAATACATCATATAACAAGTTCCACAAATATAACATGATTTTGATAGTAAACATAAAGCTACTCTAAGAGACCCCGTTCTCCCCACGCCCGTTGAATCACTTCTTCGGGTCCTCACTAGCATGCACCTACAATGATTATTCAATAACCACTACAATATATAAGCTATATGCATAGTGAATGACAATAATCAGAACCGTCATCGGGAAAACATGCGATTACACCCACAACCTAGTTCGCGATTCCACCACTAAATCCACTCAACCGGTAGGCACCCATGCCAAGCCTCTGGCGGTAGGTAATCCAACACACACGATGACCATGACAAGAATCTTAATTACCTAAATAGACAACTTAACATGCCCACATAAGTTCATCACAACATGCTTTTAAGATACAGTTGGGCTGAATTTACCATATGAATTACCACAACATAGACTAAACAAGCTAAATTATACAACTAGACATGCTTAGCATTCAAATGAACCAAAACAATGTATCAACCCATTGAATCCCTAGTTAGTATCACTCAGCTCATAGAATTAGCTCCTAATTCCAGATTATTAACCCTTTATTCACCGGGTACAAATCCTATATCAAAATTATAGATTATAAGCAAAACCCCCGAAATGGGTCGTAAACAAACTATCACAGAACTTAACTAAATTAGTATCTATACGTTAGACTCACCTCCAAAAGTTTGAATATGTAGTCAGAATTAAAATTGACTGACAAACGGTGCGATAATTGGCGTCGAAAACTCCGTAGAATTTTCCGTCGAAATCTCGTATAATCCTCTATGTATTTGCTGAAAATGAAGAAAAAGGCTGAAGAGGTGGCTTGTGAATCACCTCCCTATGTGTCACAAGCATACTAACCCAATTTTCACTATTCTTGTTTACCTTCCCCAATGTTTTAGTGTATTTTAATTACTCCCCTACAAGTTATCAAACCTTGTTAAAACTATCCCAAATTTAAATGGGTATTTGTCTATGTTTCACATGGGTCCCATAAGTGATCCCATATACTATTATGAAATTTTTTATTAACCTACTAATTATGTAACATGTGCAATTCGTACTCACAAAGGTACCCAAAAACTAACCACAGAAGTGGTCCCCACTAAACAATATGATATGAAATAACATTATCAAAATTTCACATAAGCCCTTAAAACACATAAGCATATAAAGTGATTCCACATCACCGTCTCATCACACAGAGACTTCACAACACGTGTCTCAATTGGGGACTGCCACATTGGCCACATCTGGGTTCCCAAACAAATACCCATAATTAACTCAGTGGGTCAAAACACACATCACAAATGCATTTTTTAATATTATTATATAATTAATAATACATTCTAAATATAGTAATAATATAGTCGCGGGAGCGGGTGTCACACAGATTGTTGGGAAGTATGTCACACTTGGGGACATGTAAAATGCCCACAAAAAAAGGGCATTTAAGTGGTTCTTGAGAGCTGCACGTGACTCTATTCTGTCACATTTTCATGTTGAATATGACGGAGGGCTATATTGTAACTAGCTATATACTTTTATGACTAGATTGCAAAAATTGAAACAACAATGACCAAAGTGCAAATGGGTATAAACATTAAGGATACAAAGTGTAATTTGTCCTAAAATATATCATTATGTATATAACAATTAAAATACAAAAGTTGGGATATAATTAGAATTTTAAGGGGTAAATAGTGAAATGAAGGAAGATTTAATAAAATGAACGAGTGCTTCATTCTTTTAAAGCTCCATTAAATATGAAGGAGCACTATTTACTCCTTCCTTTAAATTTGAAGAAATGAAGGATGGTTGGGATAGATATTTGGGACTTTCCTTCATTGTTTGAAGAAAATGGAGAATGGTTGGAGATGCTCTTAGCTATCCAAAAGTGTGAACATTTGACCACTTAATATGTGTTATCCAAAGGTCCAAATTTATTCTCACTTTTCAAGAATTTTAGTTTTAGGATAAATACTGACTTCTCTTGAGGTATGTCGTCAGTATAGGTGTTAAAGTTTCAAAAACAAATAGGAGGAATTTTTTTTTTAATAGAATTTCTAATTTTTTGACTTCTCCCTCATAGTTTCAAAAATTACACTGACCTCCTTTTATTAGAGATGAAACCCTAACAATGTTAAATTTCATGCAAAAGCATCGATCTATCTCTGGAATAAAACATATGAATGACTAGTTAGTTTTTAAGATTTTCCCTTAACCCAAATACGAGGATTTTTTTTTTTTTTTTTAGTATTTCTAATTTTTTAATATAATAAGGGCATAATTTAAAAGTTTTAATCATAAAATTAATGCTCAACTGACCATTGACTAACGGAATGGAGGTGAGTGTTGTACAAAGACAAACCTCAAGAGACATTATAATTTGTTAAACTACGAGGGAAGCAGTGGCAGACCCAGGATTTTGTGCTAGGAGGGGCTAAGTTCCATGTTGAGGTTCGAGTGCAGCGCCCCGGGGAAATTTTTTTGGGTCATTTATACATATTTTTTTTTATTTTTAAGTGAGACAGAGAGTTGAACGAGTAGTTGTGGCAAATTAGATTTAGACATTGTTTATCTATTGAGCTGAATAAGGGGATATTACTCTTCCCCTTCACTATTAATAGGGACTTTTATTGTCACACGGTCACACTAGTGGATATTGTTTAATCGTGCAATGTTATTCTTTCCAATTTTTTTTATCCCCAAATGTGATTCTTAATGAGTAATACTTGGGGCACAACCAAAGTCACAACCTCCATTTTGTGTCCATCTCTCTCCTAGTGAGCACTGTGGGGTCACTGGTACTGTGGGACCCATCAAGAGAGAGATAGACACAAAATGGAGGTTGTGGGCAAAAAGTTGTGGCTTTGGTTGTGCCCCAAGTATAACTCATTCTTAATATATCACCATTTCAACATAGTGAAAGTCGAGTGGACACTATGTGTTAAGAACCTCCACATGTAAAGTCAGAAATTTAGGGGGGCCACTATGTAAAGTATTTTTAAATCTTCAAAATTCTATATAGGCCCTCAAAATTTTCAATTTAATTGCAGAGCACCCCCGGTCCCTCTATGGGTCCGCCCCTGGAGGGAAGTCTATGTAATTACAATATACTTCAGGCAAGGGTAGTGTAATTTACTCTAAATTTTTTAAAACATAAGGGACTGCCTCTACAAATACCACCACAACTCATATTTGACTCTCTCCACCACCACTCGTGATATTTTCTTGGGTAGTGCCCAACTACACTAGCATTTTCTAGTCATTTACACCCTCTGCTCCATTTTATTTGTTCACCTTTGAGAGTTTATATAATTTTTTTAAGGAGATATAATTATTGCCATTTCACATGGCATGAAATTAGTGCAAAAGTTCAAAGATACTCTTACTTATTTTTTTGTTCCTTTTACTTTTTGTTGGGTTATTTAAAAAACAATAGCTTAAAAAATTTCATGGAATATTCTTAGTGGACAATAGTTTTGGGATTGCCATAAAAGGAAAGAAAGACATTAAAAGGGACGGAGAGACTAACATTTTTCTTTTTATAAGTTGAGTAATTTTTTGGTGACAACTTTCATGCAACTTTCACACAATCTCTTAAAAAATGTGTCTATCTCTCTCTTGTGTCACTGTGGGGCCCAGTGACATCACAGGAGAGAGACAGACACATTTTTTTAGGAGGTTGTATGAAAGTTGTATGAAAGTTGTCACCAAAGAATTACTCTTATAAGTTGCCAACAATTAATCTATCCCTCCCATTTTAATACTCTCTTTTGGAAAAATCCAACTTTATTTATTGGTGTCAAATCGTCCAATTTTTCACAATTACCCTTCTTCTGAATTTGAATTTTGAAAATGGAGAGATTGTAAGGGTAAATTAGGAAAATTACCAACTAAATTATATTGACTTCTCAAATTATTCTTAAAATGTGACAACAAAAAATAGAATCAAGGACTTTTAATATAGGATGGAAACTGGGTGCTCCATGCTACGCTAGCAGGGTTGGAATATCGCCCCGTCCCTGGCACTCGACAATTATGTCCTCGCACGAGACAACTACATCAAATAATAAAAAATATCTATTGTTTATATATATGTATATATATATATACAAAAATTCTATGGGGAAGACGTCTTCTATTTAATAAAAAGAGGGTTTCCGTTTTGGCCGTCGGATCGTATTTAAAAATTGTGAAGTAACAAAACTGTCCTTAATAAAAACACGATCTAACGGTCAAAATAGAGTCCCTCTCTTTATTAAAGAGTGGGCACCATCTCCATAGCTTGACTGATATATATGTATATATAGTAAAATTACTTTTTGGAGGGGAAGAAATTGGCAAATAATAGAGGGAAACAATAAATAAAAAATTATATATTGTGAGTGGGCGAGACCAGCGGCCCAAAAAAATGGAAACTGGGAACAAAGAGCCAGTTCATCAGGCTTCATTGATCATTCTTATCGGTAATTTTGTGATTTTCCAGATTTTCGGGGGCAAGTGATTGTAATTTTGTGCATGAATGACGAGAACTTCTCTCTCTACATGTATCCTCCTCTCCTCCCGTGCGGCCACATCGAGACCGGCAAAACCTATATACAGATATATACTAAGCAGAGTACTAATTATATAGACTATATATACGTACCAAGTATATGGATATACACATCCCTAGTATATGTATTTTTGTGTGTGTATTATATATATATATATAAGAGTAATCTATGATGTATCCTAGTGAATTTGGATGTATTATACATCCTAATTGGTCTCAATAAGTTATAATTTGATCCCAATATATTTTAAAAGGATAACTCTTGGGGTACATAAGAATTTTAAAAAAAAAGATATATAAACCATAATATGTCTATTTCTTTTCTGATGAAGTCCGCTGACACTGTGAGGTCCACAGTGTATGTAGTGTCCATAGAGGAGAGAGATATATACATTGCGATTTATGTATCTTATTTTTGTGATATTCTTATGTGCCCAAAGAGTTATCCATTTTAAAATGTCAAAATGTTGTATGTTCAAAACTACTTTAGTTCTAAAGTTAAAGTACGTGGTTTTCAAACGTACAATACTTTGGGGCCAAGTAGGGGTGTAAATGAGCTGAGATGCTTAACAATGGCTCAAAGTTCGGCTCGATAAATGCTAGGTTTGGCTCGCTCATTTGAGTTCATGAACACGATCAAGAGGGTTAGTTTGTCCCTCTTTAGGTTTTGTTTGTGGTTTTGGTGTTTCTTTGCTTTAATGGAATTTCTGTCAGCAAAAAAAAAAATGAACACGATCGATTAAAGCTCGTGAGCAAGCTCGTGAAAAAACTCGTGAGCGGGTAAGTGGTAGGTGATTTAATATTTTGAAATGTTGTTAATCACTCGTCATGATCCCCTATTTGGGGTCATGTGTACGGTTAAGATTGAGTGGTCACACCATGTCGATCATCACGATAACTTGGAGTGACGGATTCACTGAATAATATCTAAAATTGAAGTTTGCAACTTTTAAGTTACAGGACTCCGCATGAGAATTGTTCAGTATATATATATACATCTATATATATATACATATATGTATAAGTACATAAATGATTAACCAGCTCAATTAGTCGAATTGGCAGAAACTCTTCGCTCTCAAAAGGAGGTCAAGGGTTCGAAGTCCTAGGAGTTGTGTGAGTGGGTTGAAAGGACGAATCTCAAGTAGCTAGATGAATTTAGAGCTTGCATGGGTTTGAAGCTCACTCAACCCTCTGTTATTCGATGCATGTGTTACTGGACTTGTCCCCTAGTGTATTCCGATAAAATGACATTAGGTAAACCGTATGAAATACTGAAAGAGATTCTAAAATCGCTGAGGAATGTCTAGGGGTTTTGTCCTTGTCATCCAACACACACACACACACACACACACACACACACACACACACACACACAATTTTATGTTTTGTGGTGTAAAAATTTGTGTTTTTTTCACTTCTAATTTAAGTGAGAAATTGTACATGTTCAGTATGTTAAAATGAAAAATTCTCACTTAATGGCTGAATCATATATAGAAAATATCCCACCATAAGTTCAATACATTTCTCACTTTATACACTTAATGTGAGAAATTCTCACTTTAAATTCCACTACATTATTTATCAGAGTGAGAATACTACTTGATTTTAGCAAACAAATTTGAAAGTTGAGTAAAATAAGAAAGCTCCTTAATTTTTTCAATATTTATTCTTTTATCCATGATCTCCATGGATTACACTTGCATGCCATACTCGTCATTCACACGTCTTATTTGTGCTGGTGGTATGTATATACATATATACATCTAATCATATGGGCAATTTCGCATGCTCTATAACAAATTTCTCACTTAGAAATACAAAATTCTCACTTTTTGAATAGACAAAATGTGAAATTTCTCACTTTTTAAATGGATAAAATACGAAATTTCTCACAACCAAGTCACTTCTTCCAACAAGCTTATCACTAAATTCTCAGATTATGAATTTCAGCATAATTTCGCACTATATTGTGAATTACAGTTATGAAGTTTGCACTACATTGTGAGAGTTTCTCACCTTTTTATCAGCAACCTTCAATCTTCCATACAAAATTATTTGTTATTTCTATGATTCGAACCAATAAAACATACAAATCTTTTTCTACAATAAACAAATTACATACAAATTTAAAATGCATTGTTTTGAACTACAATCAGCATAATTTTTTGGATAAACCCCATTATCCATGATCTCTTAAAAATCCGTTCCATTTTTCATGTTATCTATATAATTTAACTTCATTTGTATTTCACATGTTTCATATATATGTGTATATTTGTACAGTTATGTATAAATGTATGATAAGGGTATAATGGTCCGGATTTACACTAACCATTTAGGAATATGGACAAATTATTGATTAACTTGTCAATTAAGGATTAATTTCTATACATCAAATCAAGTCAGGATCAATTCCTGTTAATGACCATAATTAGGGACCAAATCGTAGATTTCTATTTTTTTTTTGTTTTTGGATAAAAATTGGAATTTCATTGCCAAAATCAAGGAATCACAATCTCAGCAGAAACGAGAGACTATACATTGAGAGAAAATATTAAAGAAAATACAATAATGATAGGTGCACAATGAATTGTACAAACGTGCAGCATATGGTTAGACCTTGTGCTGAAAAGCCTGTACACACAAAAAATTGTGTGCAGACTTTTCAACACAAGGTCCAATCATGTGTTGCACGTTTGTGTAATTCGTTGTGCAATTCGTTGTGTGCCTATCATTACTCAAGAAGAAAATAACATGTGAACATTAAATATTGGTTATTGTCAAAACGAGCTAGCGCATCAAGCCACCATGTTGCCATCCTGAAAAACATGAATAACATTAGAGAGACCCATGTGCATGGGCGGATCTAGAAAAGCAAGTCAAACGGGGTTTGAGTACAGGGTTTGGGGGCAGCGTCCCTAGAATTTTTTTTTTGGATCTATTTATACATATTTTGGACCTTTTATGCATATTTTGAACATATTTAATACATTTATTGTGTATATTTTGGACATATTTATACATATTTTGAACTGATTTATAATTTTTTGTGTTTATTTTGGAATTCACATTTGCTCACCTTAGGTGAGCATAATCCAAGCACCTCATTGGCCATTGCAGTGGGACCTACGATTAAACAAATGAGCATAATCCAAGCATCTCATTGGCCAATGCAGTGGGACCTACAATTAAACAAAATGTTGTTTAATTGTAGGTCTCACTGCATTGGCCAATGAGGTGCTTGGTTGTTTAATCGTAGGTCCCACTGCATTGGCCAATGAGGTGCTTGGGTTATGCTCACCCAACCCTTAAATGGGTGAGCAAAATGCACTATTTATTTTGTACCTATTTATACATATATTCTATATATATATATTTTATAATTTATACAAAAGCATAAGAGATGATGTTTAGTATGATAATTTTATAATGTTAGGAGGGTTTTTATAATTTTCAGGAGGACTTAAATGTAAAAACTTTATTTTTAATGTAAATCTATAATTTTCCAAAAATTTGGGAGGGCTAAGCCCCCCTTTTATCCTCTTTTAAGTCCGCCCCTGCCCATGTGAGAGAGATGCACATTAACTGCATCAAAAGGTGACCGCAAGGGGCAAGATTTACTCCCACAGCCTTCAGCATTTGAACCACTTTCAAAGAATCCAACTCAAGGATATCACCCATTATTATACACATTTTCTTTAAAAGTTAATATACTTAAACTACACAATTTCTAAATTTACATTTTATTATATAAATTAACTCTTCAAAAAAATTTTTTTGATGTGACATTAAAATATTAAAAATTTTAAAAAAAAATTAATAATTAAAAGTTGAAAAACTCCAATTACAAAGATACGTTAAAATTTTGAAATTCTCAAAACAAACACTAAAACACCCATTACAAAACCAAGTTGGGCTGACATTTTGTGATGGTGGCGTAACGGTAGTGTACTTGGAACTGTTGGATCCAAGTGCAGAGCATAGCTCCAAACTTCCTTGGACTTTTCTCATCCTTGATGGATGAAACCATACTCACCATTAGTCACCAATAATATATACATACATATATACATATACAAGGATTCTCTAAAGAGGGCTCCCTCTCTTTATTAAAGAGAGGGCCTTTGTTTTAGCCGTTAGATCGTGTTTTCATTAAGGGCAGTGCTGTCATTTCACAGTTTTTAAATACGATCCGACGGTCAAAACAGAAGCCCTCTCTTTAATAAAAAGAGGGCGCCCTTCTTAGAGCCTGACTGTATATATATATGTACACACATAGCCCACGTAAATATGGTTGATTTGTTGGAACTTCGGTGCCACTAGCTTTACGCGCGCCAGAAAGTAGGTTCCTTTCTTTGTTTTCATTCTAGAGAGTGGGGCACACATGATTTCACAAGGAGACGTGGCCTTCCGTTGTGTGAATATTTTTTTGATAGAGAGCCATATTGCATACTATCTGAGCTAGGGTTGGACAAACTAATTCTTTCGATCCGAACCCGAAATTCAAAGGGAATTCGGATTGGTTAGTTCGGATTAAAACTTCGGTTCGATTTCTAATCAGATTATAGTTTACAGTAGGGGTGTATTTCGGCCAGAACGGATTAGAATACCCTCTTTCGAAAAAATCTAAAAATTTTAAAAATTAAAGGGTAACTTAATATATAGTCCTAATATAGACACCTAACTAGAAATTAAACCCTTTTTAAAATAAAACTAAAAATAGGTCCCTAATTTATTTTGAGGACCAAAATACCCCTATATAATTATATGTAGAAATATATCTATACATATATATAATATTTACTTCCCACAATCAAGGTTTTAAAATTCAAAATTCATATTAACTATATATATATATATATATATAGAGAGAGAGAGAGAGAGAGAGAGAGAGAGAGAAACAAAAGTTGAAGAAGAGAAAGAAAGAAGACTTCGCAACACCATGTCCACCACTTTCCGTCATAGGTGATTCATGAAGATCGTCGACACAGAAGCTTGATTCATTATCGACTACGTATTTTAAGAATTTTTGTACAATTTTCTCACAATTTTGGAACAAGTAGCTTCGATTCAAACATTGGAGTTTTTTTTAGAAAAATGGTTATTGTTTTGATTAGGGCTTGGCTTCACACCAAAAATTTTTCAATTCGACGACGACGATTGGAAGACTGCATGACAGCAATGGCTAGAACACTAACTCGAGTCTTTCGTTTAACCTCTATAATCTTTTCATTTTTTTATACATTATATTTGTTTTGTTTGTAGTTTTATAGTGATGTGGAAAATTTCATGATCTCTAAGAGAATAATAGTGAGAAGTTTGTTTGTGTGTATATATATATATATATATATATTTGAATGCAAGTTTCGCAAAGAATTCGTCTTATTAAAGTTTTTGTTTTTGAACAGAAGTGGAAATTTCTCATCAAATTTGTGATTATTTGGTGAGAACTTCTCACTTTGTTAATGAAAAGTGATAAATTTTTGATACATATGGTCTGCATGTGTATATATTTGAACAAAAGGTGAGAAATTCTCACTAAATAACCACAAATTTCTCACCTTACATTAAAAACTCGAAAAAAAAAACCTTTGCTAATACCATTACGCATATACATAACACAACTATGATTATTTTTTAAAGAAAGACATGCAAACATACTGAGAAGTTTTTCACTTAATAATGAGAAAATATTCTTACATATTAAGTGAGAAATTCTCACTAAATACTAAGAAATTATCCGTTGATTTTAGGGATATTAATCTCATTATCCATGATCTCCTAAAAATACGCTTCCCATAACTGTATATAACACAAATTTGGAAGTATTTTGAATATACACAACTGTATATATATATATATATAAATAAGGTGAGAAATTCTCACATTACTCTTTTAAACTGAAATCCCTTGATATTAGGGATATTAATCCCCTTATCCATGATCTCCTAAAAATTCGTTTCCATAACTGAATATACCACGATTTTGAAAGTATTTTGAATATACACAGCTCTCTCTCTCTCTCTATATATATATATATGTATGAATTTCGCACTATATTAAGAGAATTTCTCACCTTTTTATCAGCAACCTTCAATCTTCCACACAAAATAATCTTATTTTTGTGATTCAAATCGATATAAAATATACAGTTCATTTTCTACTATAAATGTATTACATACAAATCATTTTATCAGAGTGAGTAAATTCCTTGATTTTTGCAAACAAATTTGAAAGTTGAGTAAAATAAGGAAACTACTTGATTTTAGCAATATTTATTCTCTTATCCATGATCTCCATGAATTACACTTGCCATACCCGTCATTCACACGCCTTATTTGTGCTGGTGGTACATATATACACCTAATCATATGACCAATTTTGAATGCTCTAATAATAAATTTCTCACCTAGTAATACAAATTTCTCACTTTTTGAATGGACATAATATGAAATTTCTCACAACTAAGTCACTTCTTCTAACAAGATTATCACCAAATTCTCAAATTATGAATTCCAGCATGATTTCGCACTATACTGTGAATTACAGTTATAAATTTCGCACTATATTGTGAGAATTTCTCACCTTTTTATTAGCAACCTTCAATCTTCCACACAAAATTATCTATTATTTCTATGATTCGAATCAATAAAACATACAAATCATTTTCTACTATAAACATATTACATACAGATTTAAAAAAGGCATTATTTTGAATCACAAATCAACATAATTTTTGGAATAAAAATCATTATCCATGATCTCCTTACAATCCGCTCTATTTATTAACTACCTTATATAACTTTATTTGAATTTCACATGTGTCATATATATGTGTATACAATACAGTTATGTATATATGTCTGACAAGGGTATAATGGTCCGAATTTATACTAACCATTTAGAAATAGGGACTAATTATTGATTTCTGTTGCAAATTAAGGATTCATTTCTATACACCAAATCAAGTTAGGATCAATTCCTATTAATGGCCATAATTAGGGACCAAATTGTATATTTCTAAAAATTAAATAGGTATTCCCATTTCTGTTCCAATTTTTTCAGAATTTTATTTTCCATTCCGATTTCGGAATTTTCAGAAATTTTCGGAATTGGAGTTCTTTGGAAATTTTTACAATTTTTTCGAAATTGGAATCGAAAATTTTTATAATTTTCGGAATGCAAATACTATTGAAAGGGTAAGTCATGCTTTTATAGAGAGTCTCCTACGATCTCATTTCTCTTCTTATTCGATGTGGGACAAACAATTCCACATTCTTCCAAATTTTTGGAAAATATTCAGATTTTTTCGGAAAATTTTTCGAAAAACATACTTTTGAAATATTTTCAGAATTTTCGGAATTCTCAAAACAATTCCGATTCCGTTTCATTTTTTCAGAATTCGGAATTAATTTTTGGTGCCAAAATCAAAAACTTTCGGATCGGAATCAGTCGGAATCGGAATTTCCGTTCCATATGACACCCCTAGTGTCACACCCGTTCCAGAAATTTATGATTTTGTAAATGCATCATTTGAGATTTTTGAAATTATTAATGTTATTAATAATTTGAGTTGAGGTTGACTGTGGGTCAATGGTAAGGTGTCAGTGAGGACACGGGAACATGGTAGTTCATATGGCATGCCCATGAGTAAATGACATTTATATGATTTAAATGTTATTTGACTTATATGGTATTTTGTGAATAGTGAATTATACCTGTATAGTATAAGGTATTGTTTGTTAACATTTTGAGAACTGTGGTGAGAACGTGAGTGATACGTTAATTAAAAAGGTAGGTTGTGTAGAGATTCCACAGAATATAGTTTTTCGGACATTATTTTTGGACCCAAACGAAACCTAGTCGAAAATTTTTGAAAAGTATAGTTTTCACTTGTAAAGTTATAAAATGGACGTGTGCGAAGTTTCATGGGTTAATTAGAAGTTTGAGAAACTTTCGGGGAGGTAAACGTAAATTCCAGAACGTTTGTCTATATATAGATGAGGATGAGATTTCAATCTCATCCAAACTTTCCAAAATATCTAGAGAGAGGAGAGAGAGAGAGGAGAATTGGTTGCCACGAGCTTGCCGGCGACATACGACGATCTTTCGTCCGTCAGTTTTTCTCCAGATTTCATATTCGAACTCGTGGAGGTAAGATCTACATTTTGATCCTACTTAGGCCGTGTTTGGCCAATTTTTGTAAAAATCTTAATTCTAGACTTTTGGAAAAAACAGGTATAAACTTGTAGGAATTTTCTCAAATTCGAAATTCGACGATTATTTAGCCTCCTAGTCGATCCTTCAAAGTTTGGGGGAAATCGCACGAGGTATGAAGTCCTGACTTATGAAATATAGAGAAATACATGTTTTATATTTCGACGACGAAATTGAGATCCGGGCAAAATCCATGTGTTAATTGTAGGCTCGTTAATTATGCACGCGCTAAATTGTGAAAAGCATGTCTAAATTTACGCGAGCACGTTGAGTTGTCTATGTGGGTCAAAGAGGAGTCTTATACAAATTCATGCCGGAGTAAGCTTCTCGATGTTTGAGAATTTGAGTAGCGACGGCTACTGTCCATGGTTGTAGGCTTGGACTTGCCATGGCACTTGTGGGGATGTAATGGTTGTAGGCTTGGACTTGCCATTGACATCGCGATTTAAGGCTTGGACTTGCCGCTACCGGATGAATGCATATTTTTCTCCCTAGAGACTATTGATATGACTTATGAGATTAAAGCGTGTTTTGTCATATATTGCATATGTTAGCCTTGTGCACTCAGCATATAGCTGAGCAGTGGAGATGTACTCCATTGCAGGTAAAAAGAAAGACAAGAGGAAGCATGAGGAGTGAGGCCGGGAAATGCCGGGGGATCAACTGTTTATATTTTGTTCTACTCCGAACTTGTAATAAAAACCTTGAATTCGTAGTATGTTGTAATATAATCTGAACTTAGATTTAGTACTTGTAATCCCTAGTAAACGCTCTTGTATTTATGTTTTAAATGATGTAATAGAGTGGTTATATGTTGGTTTGGAATTGGAAGAACCTTGAGTGGGAAAGCTGCAGTTTGGGAGTTGCTGACAGAAATCAGTCGACTGGTTTTTGATCCAGTCGACTGGACTATTGTGTTGGATTGGTTACTGCTTTGTTTCGTCTGAGATTCAGTCGACTGGGTGGAGAAAACAGTCGACAGGATGGAGCCCCAGACCATGACAATCTGCTGGATAAGGCACCAGTCGACTGGACATTTTCAGTCGACTGAAAATTTTAGGCACCAGTCGACTGGGTCCCCGACACAGTCGACTGGATGGGCTGTTATATTTTGAAACCTCTGTTTGAGATCACCAGTCGACCAGACTTGCGATCAGTCGACTGGGTCTCTGCTTTCAAAACTGTTTTCTTTTGAAAGGATTCAAATGGTCAAAACTTTTTTTTTATAACTCTGATTTTCATGGATTTTAATGATGTTTTCCGCTGCTATTTTACTTTAATAGAACTGGATAAGCCTTGATGGCGTGCCACGTGTCCTATTTCCACGCGTAGTGGGATGGGCCGTGACATTTTAGTGGTATCAGAGCAATAGGTAACAAAACTTTGGGACCGTTCGACGACGAGAGGAGTGTTGAGTGAATTGTCACATGTTCTAAATTGCATTCATACATATTAGAGATGTTTGATGCATATGTATGTTGTTTTACATACATGCTATTGTTATTGTTGTACATGCATAGTGTTTATGCATTGAGAACTACAAGATTGTAATCATGGATGACCGAGAGTTATCACCCCATACCCGACGAATGAATGAAATGGCAGAGATGATGGGGAATATGAGGGAAATGATACGGAATATATCGGAGCGACTGCCTCCCACACCCCACATCGAAGTGGAACCAATAACTGTAGTACATGCACCCGAAAATAGGGGTATGAGATCCATATCTGAACAGTTTGCTCGAAAGAAACCAATGGAATTCTATGGAACACCCGATCCAACGCTCGCAGAACATTGGATAATGGACATGGAACGAATCTTCCGATCTATCCCGATGACCGATAGGGAGAAGATGGAAAATGCAAGTGATGTACTCAAGGGTGAAGCCCAGAACTGGTGGGTAAATGTACTAGATCAAGGGGCACCGATTACTTGGGAAGGATTCAAGGCAGAATTCAATCGCCGGTTCTTTCCACGAGCCGCCTACAACGCAAAGAAGCAAGAATTTGATAACTTGAAGCAGGGAGATATGACTGTAACCGAATATACATTTGTGGACACGCGGAATCGGACCACTTCTCTTGTTTGAGATTGTTTTGAAATTGATTTGAATCAAAGAAAGAAAATAGGTCTGTTGAAAACAGATACAGAGTCGCCACTTGGTCTTTAAGGAACCAAGAAACCTAATTTTGACTCACCCAAGCGGATAAGGGCACCGGCCCTTCATAACCAAAGAACTTGGTTCGGGGTTTTGGTACGAGAGAGGAAGGAGCCTTTGTCGCGACTAAAACACCCTCAACTCGCCCCGTCTTTCGACGGGCCTCAATTAGCATCCAAATAATCATCTTATACTATGTATGGTTCGGCAATTAATACTATGATAGTATATTACGTTACATAAGAAACTTGAAAATGGAAGATCTAAAGATAAAATATCATTCATAAGATCTAAATCAAATATCATGCAATGTAAAGTGAAAGATCACACAAATAAACCTAGGAAAAATCGCCTAATCACGCTTCAAGTAATTAAGTTTCCTTAATCTAAAGGGGACATGAATCGTTATTGAAACGAATAAGCAAAGAAATCAAAATATGCTTAGCAAGCTAGTATGATACGTGTTAATCTTTGATAAAAGAAGACCTCTCAATCCCCGGGACGGATGAGAAAGGATGATTAGATCAAGGGGAAGCATGAACGGGTGATCGAGTTCATTCCTTATAATCTCCTTAGATTAAGAGTTACAAAAACCCAAAATCTTGCATGAATGCAATGTATGTATCTAGAATGTGCCAAGGTTGTAGTGTGCTTTGTGTTTATGGATTCCTAGAATGACTTAGAAGTCTAAAATGTGTATGAATGGATGGATGAAATCAACATGGGATATGTACAAATGTAGTATGAACTACTTCCTAAGATATGAACTAATTTGGAATGCATATAAGCATCAAATCAAAGAATGAAAGTTAAAGTATACTTGCTGTGAATAGTGGACAGAACAGTAGCATGATCTTTTGGAATTTGAAAAGAGGGGTTAGGAATGTTTTCAATGCATGATTTTTTATGGAGATGTTCCTTATTGTGTCTAGAACACAACCCAAAAGGCCAATCTTGAATAGCTATCACAGATTGAGAGAAATTATATAAACAATAGAGGTCACTCAGAAACAGAGTTCGTACTGTCGACTGAAATGTTAGAAAATATTAGAAAATGAAAAAGAATGATCTAGAGGCCCATTTTATACAGAAAGTTTCCTAAGACATTTAATTTTAAGGGAAAAATAAGTTAGGACCACCCCTTTTGGAAAAGTTTTCTGGAAAAGAGGTCGTAAGTTGACCTAGCTGCTGTGACAGCAAAAACAGAATGTTTGGAAGGAATGTTGGGACCCAAATGGACCATTTCCAAGTACTTCCAAGTCAAACCAAAAATCATGGGTGTTCTCCAATGAGTTAGGAAGACTTTCCAAGTGGCCTTGCATCCATATGTTGAGTATTGAGTTCTAGAGAAATCTTTGAACTCAACTCACTCACTGTTTTGACTCATTGTTTTGAAGATTTTGGAGAAAACAAAGTTTTGTTTCTTGAAACCAAATGAGAGGGATTGAGAGGGGTTTTGAAATAGATGTTTTGAAGACATATTTTTAACACTCAATAAGGATCATAGCCACTTAGAATACCTACATCAAACTCATCATTAAGAACCTCCAAGATTGTTGGAGAGATTTATTTTTATTTTTGGACATAACTTCAATACATTCCAAGAATACATTGGAAGTATTGAGGTTATGATCATCATCTATCAAACATGTTTTTGAGGTCAAGAGCTACTATCCATAAGGATTCACTCACCCCAAACTTCATGTCATCACTTAGATGATGATGAACTAGTAAGTAAATAAAGAAAAGAAAAAGAAATGAGATAAGGAGAGATGAACATATATATAATCAAAGCAAGTAAATAGCAATCAATAGATGATAATCAATGTGATTTTGGACTTGTAGCTTGGTGTTTCACTCATAGATTTTGACATTTGGACATGGAAGTAGCTTCCTATCTCATGAATGCTCAAGAATGAGGGTTGGAGTGGACTTTGAATGTGAAGTATATAGAAGGATGATGGAAGAAAACAAGAATAAAACTCACTTTCTTATGGAAAATCAATGGGAGAAGCTCCCTTTCTCTCTTCTAAACCTATCTCTATCTCTCTTCTTCTCTACAACTTTTCAAGCTTTGCACTTGGCCCCCCCAAAATGAAGAGCAATGGGGGGTTTATATAGGCCAATTTGGGGTGGTTTTGGGGTTTTAGAAGTACTCCCATTGGTCCCAAACAACTGTGAACACAAAACTATGTCGTTTTGACTTTCAATTAATCAAATTGGACCCCCAAAAAAATTACAAAAATGGACTCTGCGAGGTTTGAGTGCCGCGGCGGCACTGGGCCAGTGCCGCGGCAGCACTGCTCCTCAGACGCCCAGAAATTTACGTTTAGGCCCCCAGAGGTTCTGGTATTCGCGAAAAGGCCCTATTTTGTCCGAAATTCACAGAAAATGCATACGAACTCCAAATTGAGGTTGTGATATACCGTTGGAAAGGTAATGGAGTCTACTTTACATAAAAAATAGTTTGGGGATAGGTCACTTTGAAAAGGTTTGCGGTATTCGCGATAAAAGCTGATTTGATCGCCTTTTCCACCTTCGGAAATTCAAAATAAATTCGTTTTAAATCCAGGAATTATGTGCGATATACCGTTGGAAAGCTATTGACCTCTAGTATCCATGAAAAATATTTGAAAATTGTTTTGGTGCCCCGATTCCAAAGTCAAATCTTGGTCAAACTGGTCAAACCTGGGATTCCCGGGAAGTTCTGGGAACCTTCGGGAGCTCCCAGGAGCCGACGTTTTCGCGCGATTCTCTTTTAAAACTCATTTTAATACTTTTCTAATGATTCCGGTGAATTCGGACGATTTCGGTCAAACTTGGTCAAACTTGGTCAAACCTGGTCAAACCCTGGTCAAACCTTGGTCAAACCGGTCAACGGGGACTTTCGGGGAACTTCCGGGACTTCCGGGGGCTGACGATTTCATCCAGTTTTACTTAAAAACTCATTTTATCATTTTTCTTACGACATAGCATGTTTTCAGAACTTTGGGACCAAATCTGGGAATCTTCGGGCTTTCAGGGGTATTTTGGTCATTCTGAGCATTCTGAGAGATAGAGCTGACTTCCAAGAGTCCTTTTGAGTCTTTTATGATCATTGTGAACCACCAAGCTATGGGTCTCCTAAATCTGATAGCCGACAAAATGGGGTGTCTACAGTTTGCCCCTCTTTGGCAGGAACTTGCGAGGCAACGTATGTCGCAAGCGAGTGTCAAAGTTTTGAAGAGACAGGACTTTTTGGAGGCTATAGATTTAGGATAAAAACGTTGCAAAAGATGCTGAGGTCAGTGCTGGTCGTGCTCTGCGTGAGCTGCCTACGTATCCCAAGGGGAATCAGACCAGGACGTAGTTCAGGGCACAAAAAAAACAAATCACATATGCACAACAAGACATGCGGATGCTATGCTATGAGGATGATATGCAATGCATGAATGTGATATGAATTATGTCATGAGTCCTATCATGCCTAGTGTTGTGACCCTAGTATGAGCCGGTATTGTGGGGCGTGTGCCACTCCAAGTGGACTTATGTTGTGTTGGTATTTCTAACTGTGATGCAGTTATTGACCCGAATAGGGACATCAAGGTTTGAAGACCCTAGGTCTCGGAGCAAACTTCTGAATTTTGGAAAGTGTGCTTCGTAAGCGAATGTAATTGGATGTGGGGTCCCGGAGGACTATATTCGGAGATGCCGTTTGACAGTTAACCGACGGACACGGAAGCCCTGGAAATTAAGAGACGGACACAGAAGTCAAGAGACGTCAAGTGATGGACATGAAATCCCGAGATGTCAAGCGATGAACATGGAAGCCCCATTAATGGACATAGAAGCCTAAGATTTTGAATGAGAATGATGAACACGGCATATTTTGAATGAGAGTGATGATAAACCAATGATGATTAATGAACTGACGATGTACGAATCGAGCTGATGAGTCGATAATGAACTACTGTGACTATCATGGATTGGATCAACAGTTGGGCTAACTGTGACCGGAAGAAGTGACGATGCACGAATCGAGATGATGAGTCAATAGTGAACTATTGTGACTATCACGGATTGGATCAACAGTTGGACAAATCGTGACCAGAAGAAGTGACGATGTACGAATCGAGAGGATGAGTCAACAGTGAACTACTGTGACTATCATGGATTGGATCAACAGTTGTACTAACAGTGACTAGAAGAACTGACGATGTACGAATCAAGATGATGAGTCAACAGTGAACTACTGTGACTGTCATAGATTGAACTGACGATCAAACTAATCGAGAAGACGAGTCGACAGTGAACTACTGTGATTGTCGTAGATTGAACTGACGATGTACGAATCGAGATGACGAGTCGATAGTGAGCTTACTATGACTGACGATGTACGAATCGAGAAGACGAGTCGACAGTGAACTTACTGTGACTGTCATGATTGAACTGACGATGTACGAATCGAGAAGACGAGTCGACAGTGAACTTACTGTGACTGTCATGATTGAACTGACGATGTACGAATCGAGAAGACGAGTCGACAGTGAACTACTGTGACTGTCATGATTGAACTAACGATGTACGAATCAAGATGACGAGTCGATAGTGAACTTACTATGACTGTTATAGATTGAACTGACGATCAAACTAATCGAGAAGACGAGTCGACAGTGAACTACTGTGATTGTCGTAGATTGAACTGACGATGTACGAATCGAGATGACGAGTCGATAGTGAACTTACTATGACTGACGATGTACGAATCGAGAAGACGAGTCGACAGTGAACTTAATGTGACTGTCATGATTGAACTGACGATGTACGAATCGAGAAGATGAGTCGACAGTGAACTTACTGTGACTGTCATGATTGAACTGACGATGTACGAATCGAGAAGACGAGTCGACAGTGAACTACTGTGACTGTCATGATTGAACTAACGATGTACGAATCGAGATGACGAGTCGATAGTGAACTTACTATGACTGTTATAGATTGAACTGATGATGTACGAATCAAGAAGACGAGTCGACAGTGAACTACTGTGACTGTCAGGATTGAACTGCCGATGTACGAATCGATATGCCTGCTGGGGATTAAACTGAATCTGTTAGGGATGAAGCGACTCTTTCTGGGATCTCTCTTCAACTACTTCTCTTGACCGGGGAACCAGGATTCAAATTCGAATCTCTCATAGTTGATCAAATCTTGCTGGCCCGGAACCGGGATCCATCAATAGCCACTCATGGACTTATGTTGCATGGACGAGGGAAGGTAATCAACAGCCACTCATGGACTTATGTTGCAAGGAGATGATGGTCAACTTTCGATGGTTTGGAAAGGGATGAAATTCGCATTTGCCCTAAGTTTGGACGCTTCTCATGCTGACGCCTTAACCGGTACAGTAATGGTGTTTGGTACTCCTGCTTGTATTGGCATGCTCTTTATAACTTGATTTGAAAATTTTATTAATCGCTGTTGACTTACACATTTGAGACTACAACAGACTCAAAAACTTGACAGACATTGACGCACGAGGATGACATATTTGACACAAGCTCGTTTTGTCAAAACTTGATGTGCTTTTGTCATAAACGATGTACCATTTCTCTTTTGGTGTTCACCCCTCATCTTAACATGGTAGCACTTTGCTGATAAATCTGATTTTTGAAAATTCCTCCTTAGTGATCTAGTCAATTTTCTGCTTCTTCCAGGAAGTGCTTTGAATTAGTGCCTTAGCTTTTAGAGTAAAAGGTGCTCTATTTCAAAATTTTCAAAACAACTTGGTAACTTGAAAACTCGCCCTTGGTGTGAAGGGATTGTGTTAGGCAAACGGAGTTTGCCCCTAGTTTGAGG
Source organism: Hydrangea macrophylla (assembly GCA_033977485.1). Lineage (NCBI taxonomy): Eukaryota > Viridiplantae > Streptophyta > Magnoliopsida > Cornales > Hydrangeaceae > Hydrangea > Hydrangea macrophylla. The sequence continues at coordinate 74,242,506 of CM066984.1, read as the reverse complement.
TGTACAAAGTGGGATTCATAAGCAAACGAGGTGGGTGACCGAAGTTTGCCCCTAGTTTGGATGATGGTTTATTGGAGGTTTTGGGCAAACGAGGTAGGTGACCAAAGTTTGCCCCTTGTATGAAGGGTAGATAGTAAAAGTCAGGCAAACGAGGCGGGTAGCCGATGTTTGCCCCTAGTGTGGAAGGTGATTTTCTGGCTTGAGGCATGGACCGTGACTTTAATCTCTCAAATGCTCATAACTTTTGCCTAGGCACCAGTGAGGTGACCTAGCAAGCTCTTTTCTCTCTTTTGTTATTGCTCACCTTGGATTTAACTCTAATTTTGCCTAGGCGTCCTTTCGGATTTTCGACCTAGCGAGTCATCCTTTTTTTTCTTTTTGTAAGTCTGCCTACGTACCCCCAAGTGGGGATCAGGTCCAATGTAGTTCGGGCCATGGTCGGAAAGAAGCGGGTTAATTTTTAGGTAGGTGGGGTGACCGAACCGTTGTGGTTGCCTACGTATCCCCGAGCGGGAATCAGGTCAAGCGTAGTTCAAGGCAAGGTCTTGAAAGAAATTGGTTTGGTTATGATGGTGTTGACCGAACCGATGTGGTTGCCTACGTATCCCCGAGTGGGAATCAGGTCGAGCGTAGTTCAAGGCAAGGCTTGAATTAAGGGGTTTGAGGTATGAGGGATTTTCAAACCAATCGTCAAAGAAGTTCAAACTTGAGCCACTTATGGTAGCTTTGAATAAAGGATTTAGTTTCAATCTCCCTTTCTTTTCTTTTTCTTTTTCTTTTTGTTTTGTTTTGAGGATTGATCCTTTTCACTTTCGCCTAGCCAGTCAATTTTGCTTTTTAATGTAGTCAATTCTTGTGAGATCTTTCAATTGCAATCTCAGAATTCCAGAATGTGCATGTCAGCTCTCGGAATTTATTTGTGGTCATTCCGTGCCTTTTGAAATGTGATCTTGGCACGTTCTTAAGATGTATCTTGAAGCGTATGATTCTCTCATTTATTTCATCAAAATTTTTCTCCAACATTTTGACTGGCTAGGGTCAGATTTTGGAAATCAACACCTTTTTCAGCTCTAACTTTTGCCTAGGTGCCCTTTCGGGTTTTCAACCTGGCGAGCTTTTTCTTTTCTTTTCCTTTCTTCTTCTTTTTTGAAAGTGGAGATGAAACTCACTGAAATGTTTGGCTACCATCAAGGGCTAAGTTTGCATTGCTTTCAATCGGACAGATTGCGTGGCTCCCAATTGGATCGGGCTTAAGGCTTCGAAATGGTGGAAAAAAGGGTGTTGGGCAAGCCCCAAGTCAGTTTCAAGTATGTCTTTTCAAGATTGAGGCAAACGCATCTTTAAATTCTTAAAGTAAGACTATTCAATTCCAGCTCTTCATCAGTGTCAGCGTGAAATCGACTTTAACCTTTCAGGATTCTTTTTTGTTTTGTCGTAGAAAAATTATTACCAGAGTAATATCCATGGTAATTCGAAAAGTGACACTTCAGTTTAGTGATTCATGCATTTATGACTGGGCACATTAGATTAAGCAAAATGAGATTTCATTCCATCAATAGAGAAGGTTTACAGACTTATTAACAACTCGATGACAGACAGACTTGATCACAAGACTAGAATTTAAGTGGACTCGAAACATAGAACAGACTCAACTTGACTCGACCTGGTCTCAAATGGAGTGTCTTTGCGACCCATTTATTAAATTTTTTTAGCAGAAGTTCCAAACACCATCACTTTACTGCGTAGCTTCAACATTCATTAGCATCGACGGAAGGGATCATTCGATCGGTTGGTCCAAGCCAAGATAGTGGATTGGATTAGGATGGGATACATCCTCTATGAGGTTCTGAATGTCATGGCGGAGGCGGATGCATTGATCGGTGGCATGGCCTAGATTTTGATGGTAAGCACATCGTAGGCTCATGTTGTAGTGGGAGGGTATGGGATCCGGTAGCGGTTTGTGAGGGAGGAGCTGTAGGTGGCCCTTTCTGAGTAAGTGGTCCAAGGCTGTGGAAAGAGGAACATCAAGTTTGGAGAATTCGCGAGGGCCTTTTGGGCGATTTGGCGGAATGGACTGGTATGGACGAAGGGCGCAGGCCATTGATTGGTTGTTAAGTGCATTGATATCCGGGGAGTCCAGGGAGTAGTTAGGTCTCTTGGACTGGTGTTGGGGTTCATCCTTTTTGAACTTTCCTTCTCTGATGGCATCCTCTATTCTGGTGCCTATTTCAAATAGCTCTTCGAATGTGGAGATGGATTGGTAGAATAGCTTGTCATGATATACTGGTTGCATGTTCTTGACCAGCATACGTACTTGCTCTTTCTCAACAGGTCTGTGGATCATTTGAGCCACTTTATTCCTCCATCTGCTCAAGAACGCAGTAAAGGACTCATTAAAGTTCTGCCTGGTAGTCTCTAGATCCCGGATGGTGATATCAAACTCTTGGTTGTAAGAGTAGTGATCAATAAAAGTTCTAGCAATGTCTTCCCAGACTCGGGTCTTGGAGGCTTCGAGGGTTAGGAACCAGGATAGTGCGGCATTCTTAAGGGTTTGCGGGAACAACATTGCAATGTGCTCATGAGTGCAGCCCATCGATTGGAAGATGCTCATGCACAGCTTGATGTGACTTTTTGGATTCCCTGTTCCATCAAAACGGTCAATTTCAGGCATTTTGAAGTTCTCGGGCAGCCTTAGCTTGATGGGCTCAAAGAGGCCTTCCAGGTCTAACATGTAATCATCAACCCCTTTGCTCTTCCTCAACACACTTTCAAGCTTGTCAACTTTGTCCATTTTCTCCTGGAGCTTCTTCTCATATGCAAGCGGCGGGACTCCTTGAAACCAGTCTTCTTCCCCATTATTCTCGGGAGGCGGTCCAAACCCAGGCGGTGGTGGTGGGAACCCATGTGGGTACTGTGGCTGCTGCTGTTTCAGTTCTTCCATGAAACTCAAAACTTGGGCCATGCGATCAGATTGCTGGTTTATGGTTGCTCCCAACTCAGTGACCTTGTTTTCTAATTCTTCCTGATTCATGTTGGAATGACTTAGCGGGCTAATTTTGACCAAATGACTGTTCGAACTTCTGACTCAGGACGAGGATCCCAGTTGCTGACTTCGGGAATCTATACTGACCTGACAGATTTCAAGAGAAAAGGGTGTATCAGGTCCTGATAGTGACGACTTTAGACAGACAAAGACAGTGATGTGGACTGACTCGAGGCAGTGCGTGCAGATAGATGGTGCATGCATGTGGGACAAGCAGGCGGATGTAAGGCCTAATCTATATGATGCTTCTATTTCTAACAGATAGCAGTTAAACAAATAAGGCCCTAACCATATGGAGTGTGCCGACCTTACTTTCCAGTACGATCACCAAGGGATAACAGGGGTTTCCAGGTTTTTATGAAAGCTTCTAGGAAGGATTGGGCATTTCGGGGAAATTTGGGCAGAGTTTCTGGGAGAAACTGGTTAATACAGTTATATCTGGGATATCTGGGCAGAGTTTTTGGGAGAAACGGGTTAATACAGTTATATCTGGGATATCTGGGCAGAGTTTCTGGTATTTCTGGGAAATTTGAGCAGGGTTCTTGGGAGAAACTGATTAATATGGTTATAGTGATCGTACTTTCCAGCAGGTTTTCATACTCCTATGCCTTAGGACCGACAAACAAGGTTTGCGGTGTATATCTTTGCGAGCATGGAGCAGACATCCTTGTCATGATGCTTAGGCAGGTCAACTCAATGTGACTACATGTGAGTGATTGCCTTGGGAATCATAAGAAAGAGGTTCTGTTCTATGCCACATAAGCGTCTACACCGCGCAGGTAATCCCGTCAGGGCATACAGCAGTTATATCGCATTGTCCTATCTGGAAAGATAAATGAACAGTCCTATGAAAGGTTCTACAGGAATCTATATGCAAAGGCTGGGCTCAGTCAAAGAGGGTCCGTTGACGAGAGTTCCAATATACCATCAGAGAGACAGTACGGAAGTTTTTACTCTTTTTGATATACCTTGGAAGGTACAATATCAACGGTGACTTGTGCCCTGGCACAGCAAGACCTGAACAATGTCAGCGCCGCGTTTCAGACATAGTCAGAGGGGGGAAATGCAAGAGTGCAATGCGGTGAACCAGACACAGTAAAAAGATGATTTTAAGGATGCTTCTTATGAGTCAAACCTCTGTATTATTTTGTTTTGAAAATAAATATCCCCAGCAGAGTCGCCAGATTGTGGACACGCGGAATCGGACCACTTCTCTTGTTTGAGATTGTTTTGAAATTGATTTGAATCAAAGAAAGAAAATAGGTCTGTTGAAAACAGATACAGAGTCGCCACTTGGTCTTTAAGGAACCAAGAAACCTAATTTTGACTCACCCAAGCGGATAAGGGCACCGGCCCTTCATAACCAAAGAACTTGGTTCGGGGTTTTGGTACGAGAGAGGAAGGAGCCTTTGTCGCGACTAAAACACCCTCAACTCGCCCCGTCTTTCGACGGGCCTCAATTAGCATCCAAATAATCATCTTATACTATGTATGGTTCGGCAATTAATACTATGATAGTATATTACGTTACATAAGAAACTTGAAAATGGAAGATCTAAAGATAAAATATCATTCATAAGATCTAAATCAAATATCATGCAATGTAAAGTGAAAGATCACACAAATAAACCTAGGAAAAATCGCCTAATCACGCTTCAAGTAATTAAGTTTCCTTAATCTAAAGGGGACATGAATCGTTATTGAAACGAATAAGCAAAGAAATCAAAATATGCTTAGCAAGCTAGTATGATGCGTGTTAATCTTTGATAAAAGAAGACCTCTCAATCCCCGGGACGGATGAGAAAGGATGATTAGATCAAGGGGAAGCATGAACGGGTGATCGAGTTCATTCCTTATAATCTCCTTAGATTAAGAGTTACAAAAACCCAAAATCTTGCATGAATGCAATGTATGTATCTAGAATGTGCCAAGGTTGTAGTGTGCTTTGTGTTTATGGATTCCTAGAATGACTTAGAAGTCTAAAATGTGTATGAATGGATGGATGAAATCAACATGGGATATGTACAAATGTAGTATGAACTACTTCCTAAGATATGAACTAATTTGGAATGCATATAAGCATCAAATCAAAGAATGAAAGTTAAAGTATACTTGCTGTGAATAGTGGACAGAACAGTAGCATGATCTTTTGGAATTTGAAAAGAGGGGTTAGGAATGTTTTCAATGCATGATTTTTTATGGAGATGTTCCTTATTGTGTCTAGAACACAACCCAAAAGGCCAATCTTGAATAGCTATCACAGATTGAGAGAAATTATATAAACAATAGAGGTCACTCAGAAACAGAGTTCGTACTGTCGACTGAAATGTTAGAAAATATTAGAAAATGAAAAAGAATGATCTAGAGGCCCATTTTATACAGAAAGTTTCCTAAGACATTTAATTTTAAGGGAAAAATAAGTTAGGACCACCCCTTTTGGAAAAGTTTTCTGGAAAAGAGGTCGTAAGTTGACCTAGCTGCTGTGACAGCAAAAACAGAATGTTTGGAAGGAATGTTGGGACCCAAATGGACCATTTCCAAGTACTTCCAAGTCAAACCAAAAATCATGGGTGTTCTCCAATGAGTTAGGAAGACTTTCCAAGTGGCCTTGCATCCATATGTTGAGTATTGAGTTCTAGAGAAATCTTTGAACTCAACTCACTCACTGTTTTGACTCATTGTTTTGAAGATTTTGGAGAAAACAAAGTTTTGTTTCTTGAAACCAAATGAGAGGGATTGAGAGGGGTTTTGAAATAGATGTTTTGAAGACATATTTTTAACACTCAATAAGGATCATAGCCACTTAGAATACCTACATCAAACTCATCATTAAGAACCTCCAAGATTGTTGGAGAGATTTATTTTTATTTTTGGACATAACTTCAATACATTCCAAGAATACATTGGAAGTATTGAGGTTATGATCATCATCTATCAAACATGTTTTTGAGGTCAAGAGCTACTATCCATAAGGATTCACTCACCCCAAACTTCATGTCATCACTTAGATGATGATGAACTAGTAAGTAAATAAAGAAAAGAAAAAGAAATGAGATAAGGAGAGATGAACATATATATAATCAAAGCAAGTAAATAGCAATCAATAGATGATAATCAATGTGATTTTGGACTTGTAGCTTGGTGTTTCACTCATAGATTTTGACATTTGGACATGGAAGTAGCTTCCTATCTCATGAATGCTCAAGAATGAGGGTTGGAGTGGACTTTGAATGTGAAGTATATAGAAGGATGATGGAAGAAAACAAGAATAAAACTCACTTTCTTATGGAAAATCAATGGGAGAAGCTCCCTTTCTCTCTTCTAAACCTATCTCTATCTCTCTTCTTCTCTACAACTTTTCAAGCTTTGCACTTGGCCCCCCCAAAATGAAGAGCAATGGGGGGTTTATATAGGCCAATTTGGGGTGGTTTTGGGGTTTTAGAAGTACTCCCATTGGTCCCAAACAACTGTGAACACAAAACTATGTCGTTTTGACTTTCAATTAATCAAATTGGACCCCCAAAAAAATTACAAAAATGGACTCTGCGAGGTTTGAGTGCCGCGGCGGCACTGGGCCAGTGCCGCGGCAGCACTGCTCCTCAGACGCCCAGAAATTTACGTTTAGGCCCCCAGAGGTTCTGGTATTCGCGAAAAGGCCCTATTTTGTCCGAAATTCACAGAAAATGCATACGAACTCCAAATTGAGGTTGTGATATACCGTTAGAAAGGTAATGGAGTCTACTTTACATAAAAAATAGTTTGGGGATAGGTCACTTTGAAAAGGTTTGCGGTATTCGCGATAAAAGCTGATTTGATCGCCTTTTCCACCTTCGGAAATTCAAAATAAATTCGTTTTAAATCCAGGAATTATGTGCGATATACCGTTGGAAAGCTATTGACCTCTAGTATCCATGAAAAATATTTGAAAATTGTTTTGGTGCCCCGATTCCAAAGTCAAATCTTGGTCAAACTGGTCAAACTTGGGATTCCCGGGAAGTTCTGGGAACCTCCGGGAGCTCCCAGGAGCCGACGTTTTCGCGCGATTCTCTTTTAAAACTCATTTTAATACTTTTCTAATGATTCCGGTGAATTCGGACGATTTCGGTCAAACTTGGTCAAACTTGGTCAAACCTGGTCAAACCCTGGTCAAACCTTGGTCAAACCGGTCAACGGGGACTTTCGGGGAACTTCCGGGACTTCCGGGGGCTGACGATTTCATCCAGTTTTACTTAAAAACTCATTTTATCATTTTTCTTACGACATAGCATGTTTTCAAAACTTTGGGACCAAATCTGGGAATCTTCGGGCTTTCAGGGGTATTTTGGTCATTCTGAGCATTCTGAGAGATAGAGCTGACTTCCAAGAGTCCTTTTGAGTCTTTTACGATCATTGTGAACCACCAAGCTATGGGTCTCCTAAATCTGATAGCCGACAAAATGGGGTGTCTACAACATCCAAGTACAACGCTTTGTTGAGATTTGGAAAGGGTTTCGTGCCAGAAGAGGAAGATAGGGCAAGGAAATTTGAAGAGGGTTTACGCGAAAATATTCGTCTAAGGGTGGAAACCTACGAACATTCGACTGTGGCAGCAGTACAACAAACGGCACTAGTAGCCGAGAGTGGAATAGAAAGGTTGAGGCAGAATCAGCACGGTAAACAAAGCAACGAGAGTGGGGATAGGAACCAAGGCGGATCTTTTAAGAGGCCATTTCAAAGAGGCTCTGGTTCCAGTTTCAGTGATTTCAGGAGAACGCCAAGTAACATACCATTGTGTTCACTTTGCAACCGACCACACTCAGGCCGATGTTTCATGACCAAACCTCATAACAGAAATCAAGGAGGGGGTAGTGCTAATTCCACACCTGATATGAAGGGCAAGTGTTATGATTGTGGAGTGTTTGGGCACCAAGCCAAGGATTGCCCGAGGAGGTATCCTCAGCAAGGAGTTAGTTCTATGGATTTTAGTGGTTCGAAGCCTAAGCAGACTAATGACGGGGGACAAAGGACGGAACAACGTCAAGGAAGAGCATATCAGATGAACCCAGGGGATATGACTGCTTCAGAGACAGTAGTCTCAGGTATGGTGCTTGTATGTTCACACTTAGCACGCATACTTGTCGACTCGGGATCTACGCATTCATTTGTATCACATGCCTTTGTTGAACATTTGAATGTTAAATCGGTACCGTTAGGATATGAATTGTCTATTTATGTGCCACTTAGTAAATCGATAATGACATCTACTGTATATAAGAACTGTGAGATCAAACTAGGCGAGAAGTTGATGACCTAGACCTTATACCGATTGCGGTGAACCATTTCGATGTGATACTAGGAATGGATTGGTTAGCTTTTAACCAAGCCACAATAGACTGTGAACGGAAAGAGGTTAATTTTCGATCACCGGTGCATGGGAACTTTTGTTTCCAAGGGAGTGGAGTTATACCGCCACCGTATTTGATTTCAGCTATCCGAGCGGGAAGGTTATTGAAAAAGGGATGTCAAGGATTCCTATGTTCAGTAACCGATGTCTCAGCGACCGAATTCAAAATAGAAGACATTCCGATAGTGCGAGAATATCCAGATGTATTTCCTGATGATCTACCCGATATTCTTATTGAAAGAGAGGTTGAGTTGACCATTGAGGTTATACCAGACGCAAGACCCATAACAAAGGCACCGTATAGAATGACACCCATAGAATTGAAAGAGCTGAAAATCCAATTACAAGAGTTACTTGACAAGGGTTTCATTCGACCAAGTATTTCGCCGTGGGGCGCTCCAGTATTGTTTGTAAAGAAGAAAGATGGCTCCATGCGTATGTGTGTTGATTACAGGGAACTGAACAAGTTAACGATTAAGAACAAGTATCCACTGCCGAGAATCGATGACCTATTTGATCAACTTCGTGGGGCTCAAGTATTTTCGAAAATAGATTTGAGATCAGGTTATCATCAGTTGAAAGTAAAGGCCGAAGATGTTGAGAAAACAGCTTTCAGAACGCGTTACGGACATTATGAGTTCTTAGTCATGCCGTTTGGGGTTACGAATGCACCAGCCGCGTTCATGGATCTTATGAATCGAGTGTTCAAGGATTATCTGGATGACTTCGTAATTGTATTCATTGACGATATCCTTATCTATTCCCCGAGTGAGATAGAACACGAGAATCACTTGAGGTTGATACTTCAGAAATTGCGAGAGAAGCAATTGTTTGGTAAATTCAAGAAATGTGAATTTTGGTTGTCTAGCATTACTTTTCTTGGTCACGTGATTGACAAGAAGGGAGTTTCGGTTGATCCTCACAAAGTAGAAGCTATATCTAATTGGCAAAGACGGACTTCCGTATCCGAAATTCGAAGTTTCTTGGGATTAGCGGGATACTACCGTCGTTTTATTGAACATTTCTCAAGGATTTCTTTACCTATGACAAGGTTGATGAGGAAAGGAATTACATTTGAATGGAGTCAGGAATGTGAAGACAGTTTTCAAGAATTGAAGGCACGACTAACGAGAGCACCTATTCTGACAATACCATCCGGAACCGAAGGATTTGTAATCTATAGTGATGCTTCAGACAAAGGGTTAGGATGTATGCTTATGCAAGGTGGTAAAGTGATTGCTTATGCTTCTAGACAGTTGAAGACACATGAGATTAATTATCCGACTCATGATCTGGAATTAGCTGTAGTAATTCATGCTTTGAAAATTTGGAGACACTACCTATACGGGGAAAAGTGTGAGATATTCACAGATCACAAGAGTTTGAAATACATTTTCACCCAACGGGACTTGAATATGAGACAAAGAAGATGGTTAGAATTGATGAAGGATTACGATCTTTCGATAGAGTATCACCCGGGAAAGGCTAATGTGGTGGCCGATGCATTAAGCCGGAAGACGCCGAGTAATTTAGCCGACGAGCTAACACAACAAAAAGAATTGATAAAAGAGATGGAACGCTTAGAATTGGATGTGATTCCAGGAACAAATAATGGTTTAATGATGGCAATCATAGCACACCCAGATATTATTGATGAGATCAAGAAGGAACAATTTAACGATGTCTATTTATGCAAAATGAGGGATGAGATACCTTTGGGAAAGCGACCTGGTTTTGGATTAGGACAAGGAACGTTGAAACTGAGAAACCGATTATGTATACCGAATGTGAAAGACTTAAAAGAGAGAATTCTAGAAGAAGCTTATAGTACAAAATATTCAGTGCACCCGGGAAGTAATAAGATGTACAGAAACCTGAGGAAAAACTTTTGGTGGAAGGGTATGAAGCGTGAAGTCGCTAAATTTGTATCTGAATGTTCGGCATGTCAACAGGTCAAAGAAGAGAGACAAGTACCCGCGGGGTTACTACAGCCATTTCCAGTGTCGGAATGGAAGTGGGACGAAATCACGATGGACTTTGTTTCAGGATTTCCCCGATTATCCAACAAGAATGACAAGATTTGGGTTATAGTCGACCGATTAACCAAGTCAGCTCATTTTCTACCAATTAAGACTACTAAGCCGTCCAAATTAGCAGAATTATATGTTAAAGAGATTGTAAGACTACATGGAGTCCCAGCTGTGATTGTATCAGATCATGATAGTAGTTTTACGTCGAGATTTTGGGGAAGTTTACAAAAGGCTATGGGTACAAAATTGAGTTTCAGTACTGCATTTCATCCTCAGACCGACGGACAGTCAGAGCGTACGATTCAGACCTTGGAAGATATGTTGAGATTGTGTGTGTTAGACTTTGGGAGTGATTGAGAGCACCATTTGCCGTTAATTGAATTTGCGTATAACAACGGATTTCAGTCAAGTATTGGTATGGCACCATATGAAGCTTTGTATGGCCGTAAGTGTCGATCGCCAGTTTGTTGGACCGAGGTGGGAGAAAGAAAGTTGTTAGGACCTGAGTTAATACAGGTGACTACTGAGAAGGTGAAATTGATTCAGGAACGTCTTAAGGTAGCTCAGAGTCGATATAAGAGCTATGCGGACTCTAAACGACGACCGATGAATTTTGAAGTGGGAGATTTCGTATACTTGCGAGTATTGCCTTCAAAAGGCATTGTATGATTTAGAAAGAGGGGAAAGCTCAATCCAAGATTCATAGGACCTTTTGAGATCCTAGAGAGAGTAGGTCCAGTGGCTTATCGATTGGCCTTGTCATCAGGGTTGGAACATGTGCATAACGTATTTCACATATCAATGTTGAGACATTGTATGACTGATACGAGTAAGATCATTGTACCTGAACCGCTGTAAATTCAGGGGGACTTAACTTATGTGGAACAACAGGTAGAGATTCTAGATCGAAAGGAACAAGTCTTAAGAACTAAGACGATTCCGATGGTAAAAGTATTATGGCGTAGTCACACGGTGGAAGAGGCTACATGGGAAAGTGAGGAAGTCATGAGAAATGAGTATCCGTACTTATTCGACGCATGAGGTAAAGTTTGGGGACAAACTTCCTTTTTGGAGGGGAGAGTTGTCACACCCGTTCCAGAAATTTATGATTTTGTAAATGCATCATTTGAGATTTTTGAAATTATTAATGTTATTAATAATTTGAGTTGAGGTTGACTGTGGGTCAATGGTAAGGTGTCAGTCAGGACACGGGAACATGGTAGTTTATATGGCATGAGCATGAGTAAATGACATTTATATGATTTAAATGTTATTTGACTTATATGGTATTTTGTGAATAGTGAATTATACCTGTGTAGTATAATTTCTGGTATTTTCGGTATTGTTTGTTAACATTTTGAGAACTGTGGTGAGAACGTGAGTGATACGTTAATTAAAAAGGTAGGTTGTGTAGAGATTCCACATAATATAGTTTTTCGAACATTATTTTTGGATCCAAACGAAACCTAGTCGAAAACTTTTGAAAAGTATAGTTTTCACTCGTAAAGTTATAAAATGGACGTGTGCGAAGTTTCATGGGTTAATTAGAAGTTTGAGAAACTTGCGGGGAGGTAAACGTAAATTCTAGAACGTTTGTCTATGTATAGATGAGGATGAGATTTCAATCTCATCCAAACTTTCCAAAATATCTAGAGAGAGGAGAGAGAGAGGAGATTTGGTTGCCACGAGCTTGCCGGCGACATACGACGACCTTTCGTCCGTCAATTTTTCTCCAGATTTCATAATCGAACTCGTGGAGGTAAGATCTACGTTTTGATCCTACTTAGGCCGTGTTTGGCCAATTTTTGTAAAAATCTTAATTCTAGACTTTTGGGAAAAACAGGTATAAACTTGTAGGAATTTTCTCAAATTCAAAATCCGACGATTATTTAGCCTCCTAGTCGATCCTTCAAAGTTTGGGGGAAATCGCACGAGGTATGAAGTCCTAACTTATGAAATATAGAGAAATACATGTTTTATATTTCGACGACGAAATTGAGATCCGGGCAAAATCCATGTGTTTATTGTAGGCCCGTTAATTATGCACGCGCTAAATTGTGAAAAACATGTCTAAATTTACGCGAGCACGTTGAGTTGTCTATGTGGGTCAAAGGGGAGTCTTATACAAATTCATGCCGGAGTAAGCTTCTCGATGTTTGAGAATTTGAGTAGCGACGGCTACTGTGCATGGTTGTAGGCTTGGACTTGCCATGGCACTTGTGGGGATGTAATGGTTGTAGGCTTGGACTTGCCATTGACATCGCGGTTTAAGGCTTGGACTTGCCGCTAACGGATGAATGCGTATTTTTCTCCCTAGAGACTATTGATATGACTTATGAGATTAAAGCGTGTTTTGTCATATATTGCATATGTTAGCCTTGTGCACTCAGCATATAGCTGAGCAGTGGAGATGTACTCCATTGCAGGTAAAAAGAAAGACAAGAGGAAGCATGAGGAGTGAGGCCGGGAAATGCCGGGGGATCAATTGTTTATATTTTGTTCTACTCCGAACTTGTAATAAAAACCTTGAATTCGTAGTATGTTGTAATATAATCTGAACTTAGATTTAGTACTTGTAATCCCTAGTAAACGCTCTTGTATTTATGTTTTGAATGATGTAATAGAGTGGTTATATGTTGGTTTGGAATTGGAAGAACCTTGAGTGGGAAAGCTGCAGTTTGGGAGTTGCTGACAGAAATCAGTCGACTGGTTTTTGATCCAGTCGACTGGACTGTTGTGTTGGATTGGTTACTGCTTTGTTTCGTCTGAGGTTCAGTCGATTGGATGGAGAAAACAGTCGACTGGATGGAGCCCCAGACCATGACAATCTGCTGGATAAGGCACCAGTCGACTGGACATTTTCAGTCGACTGAAAATTTTAGGCACCAGTCGACTGGGGTCCCCGACACAGTCGACTGGATGGGCTGTTATATTTTGAAACCTCTGTTTGAGATCACCAGTCGACCGGACTTGCAATCAGTCGACTGGGTCTCTGCTTTCAAAACTGTTTTCTTTTGAAAGGATTCAAATGGTCAAAACTTTTTTTTTATAACTCTGATTTTCATAGATTTTAATGATGTTTTCCGCTGCTATTTTACTTTAATAGAACTGGATAAGCACTGATGGCGTGCCACGTGTCCTATTTCCACGCGTAGTGGGATGGGTCGTGACACCTAGTTTGCAGTTTATCGGTATGAAATTCTCAACTTGAACCCGACCCGAACATCCAAAATTATTTGAAATATGTAAAGTCAGAATTGGGGAATTAGGGTAAGATTATTATCACAATATATTGTACATCTGTTAAACCATTTGAGAATTAAATTTGAGTAGCATTATATGTACACATGTAAAATACTTATCAAATACTACGTATTTTTAAATGGATAAAAAAATCCTTACCATCTCATTCAAATGAGAGAACTAAAATATTTTTATGAAGATACTAATATAAATTGCTTAGGGCTCTTATGGTAATACAAAAAATGAAAACGAAAATTGAAAACCAAAAACCACAACGTTACCATGCGAGCCCTTAATTATCCTTAATGTAAAATTATTTTGTTATCTCTATTTTAATAAAGTGGTAAGAACTTTTTTTTAGCCCTTTTTAAAGTGAACACACACACTATTTCGTTTTGGTATCTCGTTCTGTAAGAATCTCTTTGAAAAGTTAATCAATTTTAATTTGACAATTTAATTACAAGTTTATCATTGTATTATTATTAAGAACCAAAAGGAGACAGCAAAACAAGCCTCACCCCCTTGAGGATGGTCCTCAAAAATAGCAAGAGGAATCTCGTCAACCGGGATAGGCGCAAAAAAAAATATAACGCATTGCCCATTGGGGCTAAATTGTGAGCCACAAAGGTTACCAATCTAGGAATCTTAACAAAGTACCAAGAAATGAAAGAGGTTGCAAGAAGCTATCTACCATCCGATATGATGCTTTCGATAGTCGGGATTGCATTTCCAGTCCAACAGAGGAAGACACACCAAAACCGAATCCCCTTCCAAGAAAACATTCTTAAAACCCAACTCGATCGCAGACGAAATATTGAGTAAAGCTGCCATTGCATCCACCTTAACATGATCCATGGGTGGTTGTTTCCATGATATAGCATATAAAACTTTAGCCTGGTGGTCTCGGATTATGGTGGCAAGAGCCGTGCCATGGTCTCGAATAGCGACATCAAAATTAATTTTAATACAATTATCTCACTTTTAATTATGACGTGAAATCAAAATTTAAAGCTAAAAGAAGATTAATAATTAAAAAATAAACAAAATAATCATATTGAAATAAACTTCTTTTAAGTAGTTGAAAGTTTAAAAACAATCACATATTTTGAACAGAGTAATTTATTAGCATGATTTCTACTGAAGAGCCTCTTTTAAATAATCCAACTATTTAAAAATCAATGAAAATTGTCTTTTTATGTGAAAAAACTTTTTAGAAACATTCCTTATTTTATCTTATTTTTATTATGGTGATTTTTTTTCAACTTTCTGCTATAGTTCTCTTTGAATTTCAAAATTTTAGTGTTACATCAACGGCCCGTTTGTTTCACGGATTATTTTTGGTGGATTCTGATTACTAGGAATTATAATACCAGTAATCACTTTATCAGAAATCTGAATCCCTGCATAATGTTTGGTTCACCAATATAATTTTAGCTGGATTTAGAATCCAGTGTTTGGTTGAGTCAAGGAAAATGAAATGGAAATATTATTAAATACCTAAGCTACCCTTGAAGGCTAAAATAATGTATGAGTTAAAATCAAATTGTCAACCCTCTAAAAATGGAGGGTGATTGAAAAAAAATAATGGTATAAATCTAAAAATCAATGACACATAAAAAATGAGATAAACAGAGTAATTAAGACATGAACATGAGTGTAAACTATTACATGTAGTTATAATATATTTGAATAATAACAAAAGATATATAGATATATTTATTTTTAATCTTAAAACATGTATAGGTCTAACACACAAATCACAATATGCCAAATATGTAGTTATTGTAATATCATATAGACTTTTCAATCATTAGCAAATAGCAACCCAAATTTGAATTCAGTCATTAAACTAACATCAAATATAATGTTTCAAGCATAAGAAATCATCATAAACAATCTCATCTACCAATCTCTCCATTTTAGAAAATAACAATAATTATAATCATAAATTTCTTCTGATCACATTATTTGTTTGTTTAATAGTCTAATAAAGGCTAGTTTAGATATTATGAAAATAGTAAATCAAAACCCCAGTAATCCTTAGGAATACCACCTCTAAGCTAGGATTTAAAATCCACCTTATTTTCCACCTTTGGGTGGATTCTAAATCCAGTGGGACCCACAATTCTTTAAATATTCCATGAACCAAACAAAGATATATTTTAAGATTACTAGTAATCTTCGGGTGGGATCAAAATCCACCCTAAGAATCCATGAACTAAAGAAAAAGTTTGAGAGTTTTATATAATAAACCATAAATTTGGAAAGTGTATAGATAAAAGTATATTGACTGTTTAAAGAAAAATTTTAAAATAAAAAATCGAAAAATAGAATAAAATATTCTTAATTTGGTATGGAATGAGTATTTTTTGGCATGTATTTGAGTGAATGTGAATTAATTTTTGCAAAACTAAAAGAGGCAATGCTATTATGAGCAGCTTTACACATGCACAATCATTCCACAGTTGTTGAATTGTCCAAATTGCTTCGAGAATGAAAAAAATATATATATTTAATAATATTTTTACTTACTATCTCGAGTGTTTGAGTCTGTTTGTAGCTTATTGGTTCATTTTAAGCAGTTTTGGTGGCTCAAATTGCTTATCAATCTGTTTGTTTCATCAAAATTAGAAGCAAATCTGGTCTAAAAGTAGTTGAGCCATAAGCAGATGGGGGTGCTTTTCAAGATTGTTTCTTTGTTAATCAATTCCAGAACATAATAACCAAACACCAAATTATAATAAACGATTCCATTATTAAGTAATTCTACTAATAACAATTTAGATCGCATAAACATAAGTACAGACAAACACACTCTTTTTTGTGTGCATATAATATTGCAGAACTAAAAAAAATAAAGATAGGACTATAATAAGCCACTTCTAACCTTTGGACTTAATAGTTCTAGACATCAAACTAGAGATCCGATAGTTGAATTTGTACCTCATGCTACGAATCCAACTGTTTACAAAATTACAAAGCGTTTAGATTGGATCAAATCGGACCTTAGCTAATCATCATTCTTATCTTATGCCTCCTTTACTTTAATGTTTTTTAAAATCTCTTTACGGCCGTGTTGGCTCGTGCATACAATCACGGCTTTTGACCTTTGACCAAAAGTCACGTGCACGGCATCTTTTGACTAAAATATCTCGAGATGATTCCGGAGGACACGCACGTGCACTCCCCTCTATCTTCCTCTGACATGTTTACTCCATTATTTAGTGTTAACTAATACACTCATGACTATATACAGTAGCATCATTTACCGAGTAGTATTTAGTACTCCCTCCGTCCCATTTTATGTGTCCATCTTTCCTTTTTGGGATGTCCCAAAATTGTTGTCCACTTTCCTAAATTAGTATATAAATTTTACTTAGTTTCCCCAACTACCCTTCCTTGCAATCAATATCAAAATAAAATAATAATAAAAAAAGTGCAATGATTATGGGCAATTGTGGAAAGTAGGTGTAGATTCTTTTTGTCCCCTTAAATAGTTGGACTCCCCAAGATGGACACATAAAATGGGACGGAGGGAGTATTAATTACTGTAGTCAAGGTTCATACTAAAGGAAGGTGAAGATTTCAAAATCTCAGGAGTTGTATGGGTGGGTTGGAATTAGAGGTGTACACGAGTCGTACGATTCTGTTTGTGAGCTTTTTTACGAGTTCGCGAGCTTAAATAATTCGAGCTTTCAAGTGATTACGAGTTTTTTTGCGAGCTTTTTAACGAGTTTTTTTGTGCGCCTTTTAAAACTATATAGTTAAATGATAAATCAGTCATTTATTAAACATATTTACGAAGTTTGTCATATTTTTTCTAAAATTATATAGTTTTATAATATGTATATATCAAAGTTGTTATACAAGCTCTTTATCAAATCTATTAATGAGTTTTTTCACGAGCTTGCTCTCGAGAATCGACCGTGTTCACGAGCTCAAATAAGCGAGCCAAGCATAGCCTTAATCGAGCCGAACTTCGAGCCCTTAATGAGCGGCTCTGTTCGTGTCCACCCCTAATTGGAATGATGTATCAAATAGTTGGACAAATCTTATCTAGTGTTTGTCGTGAGTTCGAAACTTATAACTCACTCACCTCTCTGATTTATCTGGTGTTTGTGTTTGCGGTATTGATGTATCTGCATGAGAGTTTGCCTCCTGTTCTACTCCGTTAAAACTGCAATAGGTAAATAGTTTAAAATGCTGGTGGAGATCCCGAAATCCCAAATAATTGGCACAAAAATTGTCCTCATCATCTAAAAAAATTATGATTTTTTTCTATTTCTAAGAAGAAAAAACAAATCATGAGTTATGATTTATGGTCACATTAGCATTAGTATTCTCTTACTTAGGATTTTTATTGCTCTTTAATTTCTTTGTTTTGTTTTTGCCATCTCCGCATTCTAAAAAAGAAATAGTTTTGAGAGATTATATCATTTGATGACTTTAAAAAGTATTAAGAATAGGTCGAAATAGGTAACTAAGTAACAAGTTGCTATCAAAGTCATTGTCACATACTTTATGGTGTGATGCATAGCATTACATAGAAGAATTTAGGGAGGATTGAAAATTTTAGATAAGATTGACATTGCAAATTTGCAATTGGCAACATTGAATGGAGACTTAGAATTAATTTAGATGGAAATGGAGGAAATATCAAATTTTCACAAATTCTCGAGGTCCTAATAAATCTTGCAAATACAGCAAAAATACTAAAATAAATTATCATCTAATGTATAGTTGTGCTTAAGTTGAATGAAGGGAAGGCTATACCATAGAAAATGAAACCAAAAATGATAGGGATACACACCAAATGACATATTAAACGACACACTAGCTTTAAATGTATATACCTTGTGCTGTGTAAGTGATGCACAGAAAAATGTGAAAAATTCAAACAACACAAAGTACACACATTTAAAGTGCAATGTGTCGTTTAGTGTGTCATTTAGTGTGTATCCCTATTATTATTGAAGTGAAAAACATAATTTCTCGTCTTTCTCACAAAGAAGTAATGTTTGGCAGGCGGAATATATTCATTGGTGAAGACATAACAAAACATTATCACGAAACAAGAGAAAACCTTTTTACAAACACCCCCCCCCCCCCCCACAAAAAAAAAGAAAAAGAAAAAACCATATGAGATATATTACATAGTATTTTCATGTTTCACAGGGTATGAGAATGATCTTGGATATGCTTTGGCAATGTAATGAAAAAAAGTGATGGGCATTATAGTATATTAAATATAACTAATTTAAACCCCCAATGGGATAGTTTTATAGTACCATTGTCCACTAAAGCTTCCATTTTCTTCCAGTTCACCTTCCAAGAAGCTACTTCATTTCTAGAAAACTTCCATCCTACAATTGGAGGGGATGGCTTTCTCTTTATACCCTTCCCCTCAACCTATTGGGAAGGAGATACATGCTAATTATGGGGTAGGAAGCAGAAGCCATTATGTGAATAATTTGGGAAGATTCTTATATTGATTTTTTCAGAAGGGATCCGCAGAAGAATATTTCATATTAAACCGACGAACCGTTTGATAAAATTGAAAATTAAATATTGAAAATTTTAATCGATTGAATTGCAATATTGAAAAGAATGCTTCAAGTACTGCAACGCAATGCATTCAGTGATTATTTATAGTAGAAAATTTTCACTCAGGGTTTCAGCAGATTTTTGGTTAGTTTTTCTATTTAGTGGTATGTTATCAACGTGCTGAAAGTACATAAACACTGAAAATTTTCATTTTTATTACTTATTTGGGTTATCAAACACACTCTAAGTGTTTTTTTTTTTTAATATGGAATAGGTAAGATGTTTCCGAGTCGACGGCAATACTTAGGGCCTTTGGGGATACCTTATACCATTGCTTCATTAACAATTATTCCTATATGTCTCGGCTCTCGAGGCAATTAGCGTTTCAAAAAGAAGTACGAGGAGAGGTGCAAAAACTTTAGTGTTCGTGAAGTGTCAAAAGTATCAAATTGAGAGAAAAGGGTCATCCTCTCGGTATCTGTCTGATTACGGTGAGGGATGGAATAATAGTGTTCTATCCGATCCTCCAAACAAGGGACCCTTAGTCTCTTGCTTGAGAACTCAAATTCTTACAATTGCACCAAACGTGTAATTTCTTGAATATATTATGAATGGTGAAACAAAATCACCAATTGTAATAGCCATCAACAAACAAAGTGAAGTAGAAAAAAAAATAGTTTTCTAAATATTATTAACAATAATAAAGTGAAATGGTTCATAAATGTAGTAGTGATGAAACTATAGGAGATGTGGGTTATTATTATATCTTGATGATTGAATGCCGCAAAGGCAGTGCAAATGTCTAGATTACACAGGCCAGGATGAGTTTTTATAGTTACTATATATATATACTTTTCTTTACTACATGGGTATGGTTTGCAAAGGCCCAAACTTTTCAAACAGCCCAGTTGTCCAACTTTTTTCAGAAGCCCAACAGCCCAATCCAGTACTTTTGTTAACAAAAGTTCTTTAAGCTCAGCCCATAAATTTCACAAACCCAAAGTCCGAGTAAGGCCCGAAAACTGAACCATGGGAAAAAGGAGAACAACACATAACACTTGACTCATTATTATTATTACTCGTATTAATTTATGTTTTTTTGGTTAGCTGGAAAATAAAAACACTTGGGGGCCACTTTTTCCATAAGAGGCATTGTCAACCTTCCCGGAGGAGTATCGAAAACAACTAAGGGGTCCAATTATAAGTTGTGGCCAAAATATCTGCACAATTGTTTTTGTTTTTTTTTTTTGGGTAATCGGGGGTGTCCGGGCCAGCTTGCGCGCACCTCGACTAATCCCCCGAGGCCTGGAGGCGCCGGGTGAATACTCCAGTGGCCACGCCCCCCATGACTCGAACACTAAACCTCTTGGGTAGTACACCCAAGAAGCTTACCACTCGACCACAAGGGACTTGGTTATATCTGCACAATTGTTTCCTTCTCTTTTGGTGTGCATAATTTTGTCTTTACATTTCTTAGGCAAAAGACCACAGTAATATATATATATATATATAAATAAAAAAATAAAAAAAACTAAAGGCTTTCAGGGGTTGGGAATGGCTTGGGTCTTCAATGAGGCGAATGGCCACTTCAGAATCAGTCACTATCAACCAACACCAGTCCCTTTCGGAGACACTCCAGCTCTGTTTCTAGGCTAGTACAATGCCACGTACGGTGCACGCATATATCCATCTCTCGGTAGACCTCCAATGCCTCCAGGTTCAGGGTTCCCTCACCTCAACTACTCCCATCCGTGTTTAGCTTTAACCAGCTTGTGGGTCGGAAAATCCACTTGACCATAAGGTGTTTGTTAGGAAATTCAGGAATGTTTAATTGTCTATTTGATTGTCAAGCCCTATTCTACTGGGCCGGTCGAATTCAAACTCCTGACCATGATAGAATCAGTGGTCTGCAAGGGCCCCAACCAGATACTTTATAGTAATTAAAATGTCTGTTAATTTGGGCTTTGGGTCCAGAGATGGTACCAAGTAAAATTGCAAATTTTTTTTTTTAGAAAAAAATTTATATTATTAGGAGGCTTGATCTAAGGTCCATATGGTTGGTCATTCTTGATTTAAAGGATAGTCCATTAACAATAAACCACACAAGGATAAAAGTCCAAGTCCATTTTTTAACTCCAGTCCACACTACTAACAATTCAGTCCTCAAGTCTATTTCAAACTTCTTAACTGACCAAATCACCCCTCACTTCAACTTCCCAAAACAAAAAAGGAACAAAGATTCTCTCTCTCTCTCTCTAAGATCTCTCTATCCTCACCACAACCTCCACCGATCCACTGTCGCCACCACAGATCCACCATCGAACCACCGTCGCCACCACAAATCCACCATCACAAGCCACCACCAGCACCATCGAGCCACCACCACCACCTTCCGGTGCCATTGTGAGCCACCACCACCACCACCACCACCACCTTCACTACTAACCACCACTACCACCATCGCGAGCAAGCACCGCCAACGTCATCAACTTCCGATCTGGGATCTAGAGTCTTGGTCTCCATTTTCAATATCAAATGAGCTCGTGGTAGTCTTCTAGACCTCAGATCTAGAGTCTATTTTCGTCTTCTTTTTTTGGTGCAATATTTTTTGGAAACTTACAGTTACTATATTTTGCAGTGAATTTTTTTTAGTTTTTAAGTGAAGATCTTAAGTGAAATGTCACTTAACTTTGATTTGAACACATTTCATCACTTTCAATTAAATACAGTAGTTTAAAATTGGCTAATAAAATCTATTGGTTCATAGGTGTTTTTGTGAGAAGCAAAATCATATTTACTAAGTGAAATTTCGCTTATAATGTCTGAAATCCTAAGTCAAATTTCACTTAGGATTTCTGATATCCTAAGTCAAATCTCAGGGTTTATGATTTTATGTGACTTCTTGTAGTTTACTTTTATCCTAAGTTTGGCATCTGTTGTATGTATCTCTTTGAGCTTGATCTGCTATGCCTTAAACAACCATTCCTGGCTTTATCCTGTATTTTGGTTGTTCTATGGCTTATCCTATTAATAAAATTCCTTGATGTTCAAAAATAATTAAACAAATAAACAAGTATGTTTAATTTGTTTGTAGATTCGCACAATGCCATGATTTAAACCTTTTTCTCATGAATTATTGCCTAAAGTATTGTGACGAGTTGTGAGAATGTTGCTACTTGACGGGTGCTTTATCATAGAGTTTTGCCATAAGTTTATGCTTAAACACATGAGAGTCAAGCATTGTTGTGGTCGCCGGAGATGGTGAGGGTGGAGGTCGGAGGTGGCAGGGGGTGGTGGTCGGATGTGGTGTGGAGTAGTGGTAATGGTGGGTTAGAGGTTAAAGATGAGGGTATTTTGGTCTATGGACATTGGGAGGACTTATCCTCAATGCGTATTTTAAGGTGTCCTTAATCCCAATAAAACTCCTCTTAATGACCTTTTCACCCATTTTCCCTATATTTTACTACAGAAATAAGATGGAATGCATTGCCTAGAAGGAAAAAAAAAAGAGAAAAAAAAGAGAGAAAAAAAAAACAAAAAACAAAAAAAGAAGGAGAGGTAATGCATTGGATAAGTACTTGTAAGGTAACAACCTCGAAATTTCTTGCTATTCATTGGGTATGACCAATTTTTTGTTGTATTGTTTGTGGATTTAAGTTTTTGTTTTTGAACAACTTCGAAATTTCTCTTTGTATTTACTGTGAAATTTCTCATTGTGTCAGTGTAAAATTTCACATTCTGATTAGCTCAAAATTTTGTATATATCTTTGCATTCAGAGCATGTTGCATACGATATCACATTTACCAATCTGTAAAGACAAATTAATATTTAATCAGAACTACAATTGAGAAATTTTTCATTATTTATCATTAAATTTAGTTTTTACATTTTCAAAATCTCTATAAATACTGATCGTTTAATTTATTTCTACATTCATTCGTTGATAAAATATACAGAATATATGATAAAATTTTCATACACAAACATGCAATCCCGGATTGTTGTGAGAAATTTCACTAACATGAGTGAAAATTTATACACTAAATGCACGAGAAATTTCGCATACATACAATGTCAACTTGAATTTGTTTTGAGTGAGAAATTTCTCACTTACGTAACAGTGGCAATACACCCGCGAGTATGAAATTTCTCACTGCTTCTCAACAAGCAAAGAAATACACATAAAATTTTCAATTAGGATAAAATTGCACTGTATGAAATCTATCACCGTTTCAAAGCAAGTAAAGGAATACACAAGAAATTCGTAATTAGGATTAAAAAAATCACAGTATGAAATTCCAACTACCTTATAACAAGCAAAGAAATACACAAGAATTTTCTCACTATGATAAAATTTTATATCATAGAACGATCGACCGGATTTGGAAACAAAAATTGCACATATTCAATTCCTACGGTTGTTGCGCATAAAGTCATACAAAATCGACGCCCAAGTGTCGTCAAAAAGTGTCACACAGAAGATTTTCCGATGCAAATTTTTTCAACAAAATTTTTCAGAATTTTGAGTTCACAAAAATGATCGAACAGGTCTAAACATCAAATAATGTAATCTGAATTTTCATATGCTAATCTTGAATCGCACAGAATAACTAGTGTACTTTTTATCCCAATTCTACATCTGGTTCCGAATCGCACCTTCAATGTCCGTGACCAGTGAGAAATTCCTTCTCCAAGAACTTGAATACGTGCAAGAGAGATTGAAGGACCCCACTTTTTCACCAGACGAATTGCAAAATCAAACGATGTTGAGTGTTTGAATTTGAGGGGGGGGGGGGGGGGGGGGGGGGGGGGGGGGGGAGAGAGGACAATGGAGGAGAAACTAGGGTTGGATTTTTGTTTGAAGTTCAAAAAATTCTAGAATGGTATCCTTGAACGAGTATTGCCAAATTTGTTGGGGGATTTTTATTGCCAAATATATTATGATTTGGTTCTGTACATATTTAATGTGTATATATATATTCATATATTGAATGTATATATATACATATATATATATATACCATGGTAAATTATGTCCTAATAAAAACTCATGGACTTAATTCTAACAAGTTTTTTGGGTTGGATCTATTACTATAAAATTGTCCACTATAAATTGTAATAATCAGTCAACCCTTACTATCTAAAAATGATGATGCACATAAAACTTTAATCAATATATATATAGATCCAAAATATTTATCGATCTCGGGGGCAACAGGTTCACCACTATATGTACGCTCATTCAATCTTGGCCCGCCCAATTGTAAATTTTTAGCTGCGCAACTAGAATTAATAATATCAAACCATGTGCGGAATACCAGACTCAACTTTTTAACTAATCCATTATAATCAGTTACTATATTAGAGGGTTTCTATTGAGTTATGATACCACATCATCAAAATATAGTAGAAACTAAAACAATAGCTCGTCGACAACCTATGCAAATGCATGAGAACTCTATACTATAAGCAATATCAAATAGATATTAATAATTATTATAAAATAAAAAATTAACTGAAATAAAATAAAATATCATGTGGCCCAATATGGAAAATTATTGTTGAAGTTGCAGCAACCTTTGTAATTTTTTTCTTCGGCAAAGCAACTCCTATATGCAGCAACCATGCAACTCAAACTTACAACCAACAATTAAGCTAGTGATACTTCAATAATATAATTAAAAAAAAAGGCAAAAAAACAAACAAAACTAGTGATAGAAGCATCATATGTGGAGAGAGATGTGCACTTAAAGGAGGCTCATCCACCCGGCCTCAAATTTTTATCTTTTACATTTCAGATGACTTGACTGAGTAGCGCCATTCAAACTTTCTTCAAAAAATGTACAAACAAATAAAAGAAGGTTTTTATTTTTATTTTTATTTTTATTTTTTATTTTAAGTTCACTGCATCCGTGTAATATTGTTGTATATAAAGAGAGGTTAAAGAAATTAGATTGAGAAGTTGAACTTTGCTTAATTATTTAAAACTTAGAAGGAAATGAAGGATTATTAGTTTTTACTTAATTTTTAAAATGAAACTAGGCTTAGGGAGATGAAGTTAGTGTATATTAATGAGCAATGAAGTTAGTGTGTATTAAAGAGCATCCGTATATACATATACATATACATATAATATAGATTAAAAAACCAAAAAATAAAATAAAATAAAGAAAAAACATACTCATTAATATTAGAGTCATTTAGTATAAAGTCCTAAGTAGCATAACTTTCTTGCAATTGGTCCAGTCTTTAAACATTTCAATCTAAGATCCACAAAAAAAATACCTGGACATAACTACTCGTGCACTATCCTTATCTCCATCCATTCAAAATGTGATTAAAATCCCAACCTACCAAATTTAGAATCCCCATAAATCAAGACTGATACCTTCCATTTAGGGTCTCCATTAAGGGTCAAAATTGAAAAACCCCAAATCAAGGTTGATATCTTCTATCCAAGAGAAACCCTCTCTACTCTATACATATGCATTCTAATTTCTTTGGATCAGTTGCAGTTTAATACAGAAGAAGAAAGCTATAGACCAACAAGAGAATCATGATCGCCTCGATGTTTGTGTTAGAGCCTCTGATATGCCATTGGCTTTTCAAAATAGAGCTTTTAGATGTGCCAGCGACAATCTTGACTCCATGACTGGAAAGCTTGACAACAAATGCTTAGCTCTTGCCCTTAAAAAGGTAAAAACGCTTAATCCTTAATTTTGTTTTTCTGTTCTGATCTTTGTATTTTTGATGCTTAGGGTTAATGGGTTTGCTTTAGTTTCTTGATTAAAATGATTGGATTTGTGGGTATTGATAAATTTTTTGTTTGGGAGCTATTATCTCAGTTGGGTCTGATTTTGTTTCTTTTGTATTTTTAACACATGTAAATAGATTTCATAAAACTTAAGTTCCCAAGTTCTGAATGTGGTAATTTTGATAGTGTAAGGGTTAGATTTAATACTTACCGGTCCAGTTTACATGTTGATGTTGAACATAGCCTCTTGAAGTGAGATTCTACACTCATATATTGTGTAACTATTATTAGTATTGAATTTCACAATGATGTTCTGGATGTAAATAGTTGTACGATATAGTTCATCACCATTTTTAATACTCATGTTCATGTGCATCCCCATTGAAACATTTATGTGTTAAATTTAACACTCATTTTTTTTTAAAATTTAAATTTGTTATGTTGAACACATCGTTAAGATTTAGAGTCGCATTCGATGCGATTAGTGTGAAATTTCACACTTGTATTCATTGAAAATGTTGTGGGAAATATACCCACTCATTCATAGTTGCATATACGCCAAGTGTGAAATTTAACACTATCATTTGATCATCAAATAGTTATGTATTTAATCTTTGCGTTGCTAATAATATCCATCTCCATGCAGCCCGCGCTTCATAGACGCAACCAAACACAAAGTCCCCAGTAAAGGGAGAGCGATGTAGATCAGTGACGGACTAACTTAGTCCACGAATTTCTAAACACACCCGCAAGGTCCTGGACTCTAAAAGAACACGAGGCCCTAGCTAAAGCTTCGAAAATACATGAGAAAATCAACAGCTAAAACAAGTGCAGAAAAAAACTTTTGTTTTTGGTTAGTTGGATGTGGTATTTATTATCATTCTGTATTATCATGTCTATGCTGCATTCAGTATTTTGACAGGTGATACTATTGTTTGGAAACTTTGGATATTACCTTTTTCTTATGAGAGAGATATTGGTTTTGTTTCTGATAACAAGTCTGTAATGTTAAATCAATCATCTTTCGTAATTGATGTCATGGCATTTGACTTATGTCGCGTTAAATAGTGGTGCGCTGTTTTTCCATTTAGGATATGACATTAGTATGAAATTTCATACTGAAAATTTCACTTTGGAATATCATTTATTAGATATCCAAAAATAAAGGGATATGAGATCAGATTTTTCAACAATGTTTTTTTTCCAAAACTAACGTGATTCATGGCAACAAATACAAAAAACAAAAATCACTATAATTATGGGATATTAATTCAAAATAAGATATTGGCAAGTCAAAATGCCATCATAACTACAAGAATTAATGTGTATACATATGGCAAGTCAAATTCAGATTTAATGAATATTTATGTAAAATTTCACAGTAATGAACCAGTTGCAGTGTGAAAAATGAGCTATAAGATTTTTGTTTTTGTTTTTGAACAGAAGTGAGAAATTTCTCATCAAATTCGTGGTTATTTTGTGAGAATTTCTCACCTTTTGAATGAATATGATGAGAATTAATAATGCTAATTAGTTGTTCCTCGCTCACCAAATTCGTCTTAATATATTCAATTATGAAACTACCGCTGGCGCGCACGCAACTATGGAAAATGTATTGGATTCGATTTGGAAAATGTATTGGATTCGATTTAATGTATGAAACTACTGCTGGCGTGGACGCATCTTAGGCAAATGTGTTGGATTCGATTTAATTGTGAGTTGCGTCCGCGCCAGAGGCAATTTGCCTCAGTTGGATGCGTCCGCGCCAGCGGTAGTTTGCCTCAGTTGCGTCCAATACATTTTTCTCAGTTGCGTCCAATACCGTCCAATACATTAAATCGAATCTAATACATTGGCCATATTTGCGTCCGTGCCAGCGGTAGTTACATAATTGAATATATTAAAATGAATTTGGTGTGTTATTTTTGGAACAACGAATCAGCATGATTAATTTTCATCATATCCATTCAAGAGGTGAGAAATTCTCACTAAATAACCACAAATTTGATGAGAAAATTTTCAATTTCGAGTTTCGCACTATCCAATTACACTGCAAACTCTAAACTTCTAGTGTGAATTTTTTTTCTTTTACTCAGGTACAGTGTGAAATTTGATACAGTATGAAATAGTTGATTGCAATTTCATACTGTAAAACACAGTACGAAATTTTACACTATACAGACTGTTATCTCATTTGAATGGATTATGGACTGTTATATAATAGAGTGTATTAGTGGTGTTCAATATAAATGAAACAGATTTGTAAAGTAAAATCCTAAAATATTGGGATATTATTTCTATATATATATCATATGCAATATTAGTGGGGATTTGATAACTAAATCCATATTTAAATAATGTATATATAGATATGTATATATATTAGGGGTAGAAAAGTCATCAAATTATTCTATAATGGGATATTTTGGACTAATCCCTATATACAATCACCATTATAGGAGCTATTGTTATGAAGATACAATTGATGGACCTATTCCAAAAATCATTGGTAGATTAAGACTTTTCACTATATTTTTCTTAATATTATTCCTTTATTTTTGCATGAGGTGAATGCAGATATTAAGTTCATAAATGAGGAGAGAGAGAGAGAGAGAGAGAGAGAGAGAGAGAGAGAGAGAGAGAGAGAGAGAGAGAGAGAGAGAGAGAGAAACAGAGTAAATGGGGGAGACAAAGGGAGAGAGAGTATAAGAAATGAAGAGAAGAGAGAAAAAGGGAGAAAAGAGAGAAAAAAGGAGAAAATTTTAAAAGGCAAAGGAGCATGCCTAGGAATAGGCCCGGGATTTGGGCAGTTTTGGGTGGGCTTGGGCAGGTTGTAGGTGAGTTGGGCTTAGTTGGGTTTGGGTTAGTGATAGTTTCACATAATTGGGTGTTGGGTTTAGAATGGGTTGGGCATGCCCAATCACACCCATTTAACCCACTAATTGCTATTTTAATGGAAAAAAATCACTAATTGTTCTCTCTTTCTCTCTCTCTCTCTCTCTCTCTCTCTCTCTCTAAATAGCTTATCCACACACAAGTATACTATGTATGTATCATATTACACACTTATATACACTATATATATAGGTATACATACTGTATGTAGACACATACACATACACATCTCTATACTATACACATACATTTATATATATACATATGTATGGATTACATATATACATATATGCATATACATATGCATTATACACATACATTTTGTCACGGCCTGGCATGGCGATAATTAAGGGAAGTAAGCTTCCTTATCGGACTCGTAGGCTCGTAACAAGTTACAGATCGCATGATTGTCCAATTACCAACGAAATATAAAATATCAGAGTAATAATAGCAGCGGAATTGATTCTAAGTCCATCGGAAGTAATATCAGAGTCTTACAATCTCCATTTTACATACTTATATAACAATCATCCAAAATTAAATGAACAGAAGTCTAGAGGCTAAACGACCGATAACAGCAACAACAAAATGAAAGATAGATAATAAAAATTCTCCAGCGGAACCAAACAACTTCATCACGAGCTCTTCTACAACTGGCGAAGCCCCAGCCTTCCTCATCCACGTGCTCATCATCATAATACGCGTTCTCTAGAACAACATCTCCAATACTTGGAACTACAATAGCTGAACACGGATGTTCAAGGTCACATGCCCATCAGCTGAAAGCTAAGTGAAATACTACAAACCAAACACAATATGAATATATACACCATTTACGTTATCACTTAGAAGTTATCGCGACGTTACGCATATTGTAGATACCCCAATTTTGACCGAGCTATTAAACTTAGGGGGATTTACCTCTGGAGATCAATGATGAATATATCTCGTCGGAATCAAGACTCTTACAAGCAATCTGATTCTATTCCAAGAAGAATCTCGGGCCAAAATCGCCCTTTTCAGCCCAAAATACCAAAATTTTCATTTACCTATCACCTTGTGGACTAAGAGTTTTGAACACGTATTGAAACACGGCATTGTCCTTGGAGCATCTTAAAACCATTTTAAAAAAGAGAGAAGTTCAGCACGAACCTCGAAAAAGTCAACAGTTGATTCAGTGAAAAGTCAATGGGTCAAAAAGGGGTAAATCGTAAAATTTTTTAATTTCAAGATGAAATGTCCCGGTAATTGTTCATTGGGTCTCCCTTATGCTAGAAATAATTTTTAAGAATTTTTAAATGAAAGGAACATTGAGAAATCGAAAGGTTTTTAAGAAGAATTGTGCAGGAAATTAGAAATTTTGCCTTCGGAGGGAGAGTTGACTTTTTTTTCCTTAAGGATTTTAATTTTTTAGATATTTTTATTGAATCCAAATGGAGGGTATTTTCTTAATTACATTTAATGTCTTAATTAACACATAAATTAAACCACATTTACTTAACTGACATTAATTAATACATAAATTAAACGACATTTACTTAACTGACATAAAATGAAATTAAGGTGCTGAATTGCTGTGAATAGTGCTGAACTGCTGTGCAGCGGCACTCAAAGTGCCTGAACGACAGTCAGTGAATGCCGCTACGGCACTCACTGAGTGCCGTTCAGACCGCGCTCCACTCAGCGAGTGTCGTTCCATCTTCATTGAGTACCGGTCTGGGCTAGTTTGCATTTTTAAGCCAAAAATCCTTTTCAATCTTTGATTAAATGAATGCACCAAACTATGCCTTTTTTTGTGTACGTGTTTACTACTCCTAGGTCATGCAAACCATGCTCCCACCATATCTAATTGACCTATCTACCCTTATCTTAGCCCCTAAGTTAATTAAAGTCTATAAAAAACCCCAATTTTCTCTCATTTTGAGAGGTTGGAGACTTGAATCTTGAAGGATAGACTTGAATTTAGGGGATGATACTTGAATCTTGGAGGAGAAGCTGAATTTAGGAGTTGAGATTGTTCTTAGAAAGATATAGAGAGAGAAACCCCATAGAAATCTTACCCAATTCACCCAAATTCCTCAAATCTCCATTGAAGAACCTTGAAGCTTCACGGAAGAAGAAGAAGAGTATTGCTTGTAAAGCTTGGATCTCTCCAAATCAATCAAATCCTGAGAAGATCTAGAGGTTAAATCCCTATTCCTACACTTATTATACATTATTCAATCACAAATTCATAGGTCTAGGATCTTTACATATTTTCAAAACTTCTCTTCTTACCTCATTTCATCAAACACCACTAGAATTTATGATTGAATCTCATAATATTTCATTAATTTGGATCTAATTGATGCCTTGGATTTAAAATAAGTTTAGTTTTGAAGAATTTGTATTCTAATTTCTCTAAGCAAACTTTGATTCTTCATTTCTATTTTCCTTTTAAGATTCATAAAACTTTATGCATTCCTTTGAGTCCTTCTTGAATTCAATTCCTAGTTTCCTATGGTCTGATAATTTATATGGAGATTAAGGAAAACCATAGTCATGTCTACACATAGTTAGTGAGATTCAAGTCTCAACTCATGATTTGAATCTCCTTACTAAGAACCTTATGGGATTCATGCTATGTTCCATAGAGGTTTATGTTGATTTGGGTCTCATTAAGTCTCCGAGGACCATTAATTTGAGAGGGGATTAGGATGTCATGACTCTATATTCCTCAAGGATCATATGTTTGAGAGATGAATTATATGTAGATTTTCATAGTTTATATTCCAAGGTTCATAAGATTGGGTAAGACCCATGGACTCTCTTGCTAGATCTTCAACTATGAGATCTATGATGGAGATCCATTAAGGCTAAGTCTATGGATCTCTTATTCCAATAATCATAGTCATACTTGATCCTAGTTCTCTCTAGAATCATGGATCAAGTTTGATTTGAAATATGAACACCAATTCAACAAAGGTGCAGTGAATCCATAAACCAACTGTGATCAAAGATTTTTTTATAAAATCATGGTTCATTGGAATTGGATGAGACTAATTGTAGGATGTTCATAACTCATTTAAAAACCTCTTTGATTTTTTCTTTGATGAAATTCCATGTTTAAGATGGTTTGGTCTTGTGATTTCAAAACAAGCAATTCTCTGTCCAAAATTTCAGAACAGTAAGTCCGTTTTAAAATTAATAAATCAGAACCTTAATCGAACTTTCTTGACCCAAAATATTTTTTTTAGGTATTTTAATTTGTTAGTAAGATATCCTAAAAAGATCTAAGTATTTCTCATTTGTTTGCTATTTTTGGAAAATCACACAAAATCTCTGGGCAGAGAGTTGAAAATTTCTGAGTGATGCCTAGTGTTTTCTTCATTCCCAGAGATCTAACCGTTCAAAATTTGATTTTATTTTTGGGTTAGAAACTAGATTCACTGAGGCATATCATACTCAAAAATCATTAAGATCCAAGCGTTGGAATTATGGTTTTTCCATCTTTGAAAGTCAGGTCTGCTCTCTGTAATTTATGAGAAACAGTCACTGTTTTTGTCTAGTCTCATTGATTTTAACATAAAAGGTTTCCTAATGTCTTGGGACCCAAATAAAGTTTTGAATAATGATAATTAAGTGTAAATCCAGAGGCTAAGTGATCCAAATTAGTGAATAATCCATAGCTTGTCCTTATACATATCCATGCATTCATCCATGTATGTTGATACTTGTAGTTAGGATCTAGGTCTAGGTTGACTTGTCCCTAATTAAACCTAGTTGTGAGTTCCTTATAGTCATGTTGGGATTATAATACCTCTATATGGACATTGCATTGGCTCTTAGTTGAGACTTGCATATCTATAGAGGTGATATATTCTCAACTAATTAGAAGGAATCCATAAATGAGTCAATTCTTTCTATGCTTGATAGATTTAAGCTAGGTGCTTAGGGTTGATTATTTGATACCATGTTTTGTTTAAAATATGTGGACTAACCCTTTGTTTTGTAGCACTTTTGAGGTACGATCTCTCAACTCCCTCTTTAGTTTAAATTACTTCTCAATTTTATCAATTTTCGACCTCATGTGCGACACCTTAGCCTAGGTTTTGCCTTATATATATATTTGGATTAGAGACTCTTTTTCTAGGATTTCCTTTTATATGTATGCATTGCACGTTTCTATTTTGCGGCCGGATCCCGGGTATGTTTTCTAGTTCTCTATTTGCATATTATATTGCTTGTTACTTGAATTACGTTGCTTATGAATGATATTTTGTCATTAGCAATTTTGCACCCTTTTCAACATGCTTGTGTAATGTATTATTTATATATATGTATTAGTTGAGGGCATGCTTAGATTAATAATTTGATTAAAAAGGATGATGAGTAGAGGCCTATCACGAGATAGGATGAGAAGGGGTGTTTTAGTCCGCCGGGCTCCTTCCCCTTTCATTCCATAATCCCCGGACCCAGATTATCTTTGGTTTCGCAAAAGATCAGTTTGCTTTCAAAATGGTTTCTTAATTTTCCTAAAAAAAATTAAGTGGTGACTCTCAGTATTTGAATTTGAAAGAACTTGTTTTAAAATTAAAAGTGGGCCCAAATGCCGGTATCCATACATATTCTCGACCAAAACCCAACATTCTTCCCGACTATGCAATCACATCAATGCAACACTATACAACACAGCCCACACGAATCCACCGTGCCAATAACTCACAACTTGATAGCACTAGCTTCTATCACTCACAACACAGCACATGCATTACTAGCTTCTGCCCACGACCACAACAACACTGAACTGACGGTACTAGTTTCCGTTACACTCCACATAACTCATTCTTACTAACATTCCATACAGCCACACATGACCTTATAACTTATTTGCATTCTTCCACACGGCCACACATGGCCCTCTAATATCTCGCTTAGCCCATAATTGGCCCTAAGTCGACACCAACACAATACAACCGACCACAACATACTGACGACAACACCTTTTAAAACACAACACAACATAACACAACTGACATCAACACCATGAGGTCATACAACTGATGAAAACATCTACGAAACAACTGTGAGGTTATTCGTACACAACCATGCAACACAACCATTCTCCACGTCTGTCAACATGCTTATTCATATTTAGTACATTATGCACCTATTATTTTTCATTACATTATTAGTGACTGGCGCATTACTACTATTGTCATCAAACTGATTATAATTAAAGTGCTAGCAGAATTATAAAATCAAATTGTTAACAAGTTAACATTTACAACATGAACTGATCATATTCTTCAAAATTGTCCTATACATGGATTACTATATTAAGCATGGTATTGCTACATAAGCATAAAGTACAACTTGAGATAACACATGACAATCATCCACGTATATATTCATCGTACACAACTCAACGTACAACTAACGAAGTTCATCATACAACACATATAACATGAAAACAAAAATCTTCAAAACACTGTCAAGCTCGAGCCCTCAGACCACTCGAGCGCTCGTGCTTGCTCGAGCGCTCTGGTTTAGCAGTTTCCATTAGTTTGTTTTAAGTTATAGTTTAACTACGATTTTAACTCACAAACTTTGAAATCTTTAATCCAATCACACATGCAACTTATAAAACAAAGTATATATATCTATATATTCATATACACATTATACATGAATTATACTACTCACAAAGGATCAAAACTAACTAGATCATGAAATTTAAGTAAACTAGAGAAATAAATTATGATCATAATGATCTAGAGCTAGATTATGCTAAATAAAAACATGCAACTCAATTTTACAAATTATATTTGTATATAGACATAGTGTATGTGAGTTGTAATACTCATAAGGATGATCAAACTGAAAGGATGATGATTTTGTTGAGAATGAAGAGATAATGACGATGAAGATGTTGAACTTCTTAAGCTAGAACTCCAAATACTCCACGTAAACTTCAAGAATTCAGTTCTGGAACTTCAATAAACTTGAGAAGACACCAAGTATGCAGAAATAAAGATGATCACAAGCTTGGATGAGCTTATATGAGGACATGCAAGTAAAAATGTGTGTGTTTGTATATGGAATACAAGAGCTCTCCCTCACAAGAACTCTCTCTGCCCTCTCTCTGAAATGAACTGGTCACTACACCATATGGCCTCATTACTAACGGATATTTCCGTTGGAAAAAACATTACTAACGGATATATCCGTTAGTATTTTAGCGTTAGTAATATTACTAACGGATTTACTAACGGATATATCCGTTAGTAAAATTAATTTAACTAACGGATATATCCGTTAGTAAATCCGTTAGTAAATGATGGGATTTGTAACGGATATATCCGTTAGAAAGCTACTTACTAACGGGTATTTTTTAGCCAATTTTAAAATATTTATATTGAATACTAACGGGTTGTCAACTATTACTAACGGATATATCCGTTAGTAATTGTCCAAAAAAATATAAAAAAAAGTACTAACGGATATATCCGTTAGTAAAATGCGTAAATCTAAAAAAAAAATTATTTATTTAAATGCTTCCCAAATTTTTTTTCCACCTAATTAACAAGCATATTAATCTATACCAAACACAAAAAAATAACAAGATTATTCTATATCCATGCCTAACCAATATCTTTATACCCAATACAACAAAACTAATACATAATAATCAAAAGTAAAGAGTTCATCTCTCTCTCCAAGTGATCTCTCTTTCTACTCTTATCAGATCTTCTACAGTGATCATGATCATCGTCAGAAGATTTGTCATGCTTCTGTCTATGTCGAGATGATTCTCTCTCCTTGGAAGAACGTCTTTTCATGTGCTTACGCTTGTCTTTACTCTGATGTGAAGAACTCCTTGGAAGAACTCTTCTTCTTCTTCTTCTTCGCGCTCCTCTTTGTGTGAAGAACGGTAAGACCGATGTTTTTTCATAGAGTCCTCGTGGTCCCTTTCTTCGTCATTGTCATCTTCATCTTCACAATGAGAAGATGAGAAGAACGATGAGAAGAAGGATGCTTCTTTCTAGAATGCCTGTGATCCCGTTCCTCTTCATCTTCTCTTTCTTCCTTGTCTTGTGAAGAACGATGGAACCGGTGCTGCTACTTTGAGTGCTTGTGATTCCTTTCCTCCTCATCTTCATCCTCATCTTTATCTTCATCTTCTTTACCATGTGGTTCATGTGAAGAACGATGAGACTTGCGCTTCTTAGTAGAGTGTTTGTGGTCCTTTTCATGCCCATCTTTTTCTTCTTCTTCTTCTTCTTCTTCCTCTCTCATAGACCTCGATCGGTATTTCCTTCTTTATCACCTTTGATTGAACTCATCATCAGAAAATCTGTTACCAGACTTCTCATTGGAAAATAAGAAAGGAAAAAAAATGTTATTTCTTAGCAATAAGGCAATATAAACACTATGCATGAGATACTCAATGGCATTACTGATATTAAAATTACACAGGCCTAAAATTATGATAGTGATACTAAAATTACTCAATGGCAATAGTTCTTGGTGATCAACGAGAAACCTAAAGTATGCATGAATGAGCAGGCATCAAGAACCCAAAAGTTGGATTGTCTCCTTGCTTCACCCTTAGAACAATTTCTGACTGCCCACCATGTTTGCTGACAAATACAGCATTCCTAGCAATTTTCTGGTGTAGCTTCTATATTGGGGGTTGAAAAAATGGACAATACAAGAAAAAAAAACTTAACAATGCGGAAATCATAAGCAAAACACCAAAAACATACATAGAAATCCAACTAATTACCTGTTTGATAAACCTAATCTCTAGATATATTTGTTTACCATAACGAACAAGTATCAGAACTCTAGCAAGATAACCATTAAAGCAAATATAAAAGAAAACAGTGAGCAAATAAAAGGAAATTGCGGGGTAAGGTTGAAATAATCTTACTTGCCTCTCGAAGATGCAATTCTTGCTCCTTCCTGCAAAGTCAGAGTCATATTGCAAAGAAGTATACTATTGGAATAGATTAAATTATAAGCTTCTATCAGTCAGCCACCACTGGGTAAAAGAGATGCCAGCATATTAGTATTTCCCCTTTTCACCTCAACACAACGTTGACAACGAATGTTATAAGTCAGGATTTCTACAATGCATAAAAAAAACAAAAACATATTTAAAAAAAACCATTAAAACAATATGGAACAACCATTAAAAAAACAAAAACATATTTAATATCTACAATTCACTTTGAATTTTAAGTCAGGATTTCTACAATGCATAAATTCCATGTTTTGCAGAGAGTATGATCTAATCATTTAAATCATGATCCACGGCCAAAGTAGTTTATGTGGTCACTAACTCATATATATATATATAAAATACATACTATAAGAAATGTGATAATGACATCAATTAAAGCATATCATTGTATATCCCATATACATACTATAAGAAATGTGATAATGACATCAATTAAAGCATATCATTGGACGGATGGATTTTCACATAGTAAATGGTGTAATCTAAAGTTACTCTATGACCATATAGCTAATTACTGCCCATATGTAATAAGGGGCCAATGTGGAGTTCAATGGTCCAGCAATGATACTGGCAAAAATGTTTCATCACACTATTTTCCCCTTTGTTACAGGAGTATTGAAAAATAATAATTTACTAACTCCCCTATTCAATCTCAACAAGAATCAACATTAGAATAAGAATTTAAATTTGAAAGGAAGAGAGTTTACTTACTGACTCTAGATGATCATCGTCATTGATATCCCCAGCAGTATCGAAGATGCACATCAAACCATCCATAGAAGTAGAAACAAGCTTGTTTTGATGGTGAGAAACAAACTGAACCTTTAGACAATCATTAATCCAAAGAGTTCAGTAGATAACCCTCGCGGCCTCGCCTGCCACCAGTAAATAAATATAGCATTTTTTTCACCCATAGTTTGCTCACCCGATGCTCACCCAAGCACCCCATTCACCCAATGGATTGCTGGGGTGAGCAAAAATGCTCCCATAAATAAAATCAAATTTCCAAGGCTTTAAGTAGTTATTATCTAGGTTTTAACGGAAAAAAAATAGAGTATTCTAATCAGCTTGAAACAATCACATTGAAATGTTCTTAAATTACCTATTTTTTAAGGTTGGTATTCCCAAAGTATGTCTTTGTCAAGAGCAGGGACAGAGACACCACGAGGAATATATAGACAACGCCATATCTTTTTGCAATGGTCTTCAGAGGCCTCGGCAACAAATAAATATGTATAAGAAAAGTGATAAAATAGACCTCCATTAGTAAGTGATTTTCTAAAGAATTTTAGGAATAAAAGATCCAATAACAAAAAGTTGGAGTTCAAATAAATTGAAGTTGAACATTATCGGTAAGTACAGTTTCCACAAACCTGAATCCCATCAATGTAAAAATTGGAATAAAATCCAAACAGCAAGAGATATTAAAGGATAGGGGCAGCAAGATATCGAAAAACAAAAGTGCCAGTAGACCACATTAATGCCTTGTGAATCTTCAAAATGGCAGATGCTTGAAGAGAAATACACCATAACAGGGAAGGAGGCATTTAAAGAAGAAAAAAAAAACAATTAGTTTGGATTGTATCAGAAGCTCCTTCTAATCGAATAATTTCCCCAATAAGATTGTCATGAAAGTAGTTGTCTTCAACAAATTGAATGGAATCATCAAACAATTACCTAAATAAGAGGTTTCAGACCATCAATTTAATACATACATATACATGTATATTATATATCTATTATATATATGAGTTGCAACAGATTGGCTCTTACTACAGAGTCAGTAGATTGGTGTGTGAGAGGGAGAGGCAAGACGACGTTGGTGATTGGTACTCTCATACCAAAATCTAAGCAAGTACAAATAACCCTAAACCAAAACCTGCTTGCTGAAAGAAAGAAAAAAGAGATTAGAATTAAGGCTCGCCAAAAGTAGCTACATAAATACAGGATACGAGTGAAGGAGACTTCCGGCAATACAAATCTTGAGAATCTTGGATTTATAAACCTATTTCCAAGTTTCAAGCACATGTCACATGTGACACATTTGTCACTATGGAATCGGTCAGTTGTATTAAGGCTCACTTCTTAGTGTCGGTCCTGAGTTTTTGGGAGGCCTACGTAAACACCTAAAAATGGCTCATCTATATTTTGAACTCCTAATTTGGACTGTATTTTAGGTGGGATACTAAGAATTGTCTAGGACTTTGAGTCTTCAAATTTAAACAAACTTTGAGCCCCAACAAATAAATTGTATGGTACACATGAACAAGGACACCAAAATAGGATGTTCCTTTGTTGGTTGTTCTAATTTTTTCTGCGTGAGATGTTAGCATCTACCAAGTTTCCTTTGTTTTCTTCTATCTACCATGACATATTACAATGTTCAATCATTCCACAATGACAACTTGAAGTGGGTACTGTATAGGATAAATATCCAAAGAAACTAAGAATAACAATATAATACAATAAAAGATTACAGATTAGTGATGCATGACAGCCACAAGGTGTATTAACACACATAAATACATCATAAACAGTGTGCAAAATATCAATGTATGCGATGTTTGTTTTAAGTTCATTAAACTTTCTCTTTTTTGTTCTTGCTTCAACATAATCACACAAGTCAATTCTCTTCTCTGTTTTAGTTGAAAAATGTTTAGTAAAGAATAGTAGAAGAATGAGAATTGTTATAAAAAATAATAAAGAAAAGAAAGATCAAATCAGCTAGTAAATACTTATAAATAAAAAAATAAAAAAACTTTCTACACATGCATAAATCGAGAACTCCTCTAATTCCAAACAAGCCTTAACGCAAATATTCATCATCTTCTTGGGGATTTCTATTCTGGAAACGAAAATATGGAAATGGAAAATAACTCAGATGTTGAATTGTATCTCTGTTATTGGCTTTCTCGGCAACCAAACAGAGATAAGTTGCTACCAGAACATGACTTTAATCCACCAACACAGATTTGCAAGTTGTCTTCTTGCTATCAGAAAATCCCCAAAAAAAACCTGATTTTTCCTAAGAAACTGGCTTCCAAAGATGGATTAAACTAACATTCCATTTCAATTCCATGCAATATTTTCATTTTCTCCTCTTAAATGCAAAATCATATAGGCAATTCCATTCCATGCTCATACAAATCAAATTCACACACTTTCAAGTTTCAACTCAATAGAATTAAAACAAGACAAACAACTAAAACATTGAAATTAAAACCCCAAAACATTAAAATTGAAACCAAGATAATTGAAGCCTTAACTTTAGAAATGGAGAGAGAGAGAGAGATAGAGAGAGAGAGAGAGAGAAGATAGTACCGAGAGAGAAGAAGAGATTTGCAGTCTATGCTGGAGGGAGTCTGAGATAGAATCTTGGTCTATTTCCTTCATTCTCTTTTCTTTGCCTAAACACATCAAAAACAAAATTAAATTCAAACCGCAAAAGCAAGATTAAGAGAAGATCTGAATAGAATAGGATTCAAACAAAAATCGCACCGATTTGTGCGTGTTTGGATCTTTGTGTTGGAGAGAGATGGAGCACTGGCCGTTGTTGTTTGGTCGGGGGGTTGCTGGTATGACGACGTGGTGGTGGTGAGGTGCTAGGGTTTATTTGAGGGGAGAAGAGGGAGATAGATGGGAATGAGATGGTGATGGTGGTCTTGAATCTTACAGTGGATAGAGGAGATGAATGTTTAGGGGGGAAAATTTTTGGCAAAACCCTTTTAGGCGGGTTCATAGGGCAAAACCCATCAGGACCCTTTATTTTCATTATTAGAAATCTTAACCATCCACTTTTACTAA
Organism: Hydrangea macrophylla; assembly: GCA_033977485.1. NCBI lineage: Eukaryota > Viridiplantae > Streptophyta > Magnoliopsida > Cornales > Hydrangeaceae > Hydrangea > Hydrangea macrophylla. Next base: position 74,201,801 of record CM066984.1, on the reverse strand, counting down.
CCACGGTTTGAATTTTTATTTACAAGATTGCCACCGCATGTTTCAAATTTTTGGGTTTATTTACAAAAGTGCCATCGTTTTTTATTTTTACATAAAACTTTTCAGTGCCAAATAAAATACTAACGGATTTTTGATATTTCTAACGGTTTTCTTACATTTCTAACAGATATTTCCGTTACAAATTTGTAACGCAAATATCCGTTAGTAATGCCAAAATCTGTCCGTTAGAAAATGAGGCTTTTGGTGTAGTGGGTATTTATAGAGTTTGAGTGCTGAGGGGTAAAAAGGTCATTTTACACATTTTAAAGCTTGAATGCTCTCTCCTTCCAAGCGCTCGTGCTTTCTCGAGCGCTCTGGTTTATTAAATATGTAGTCTTATTTTGTTTTAAAGAATTAATGTATGAAATGTATGAACACACATGGGATGCCAAGCATGCTCAAAATCTTATTTACAAATATAAAAAATATTAATAACAATATCCAAAAATTATATTATAGATAATAGAAAATACAGGTGTTACACATTTAATGTTGCCTTGGATCTGAAACACTTATGGACTACACTTAGGCTCGCCATCGAACTGAAAAACAAATCTTGGATCAGGTTTTGGCTTGATATTCAAGTGAAATTGAGCAGTCGAATTCTTCTTATTACCATCTTTACCAACATTGATCCAATCATTGTAAAACATACAAGCCCTAGACTCCATCCCCGTCAGATCAATTGAAACCAGAGAGAGAGAAATTGTTGATGCTCCAGATTTAATATCATTCACAGACTCATATATATGTATATATACAAATGTATACATATACTGTACATATGTATTCAATGGCACGAGAGAGAGAGAGAGAGAGAGAGAGAGAGAGAGAGAGAGAGAGAGAGAGAGAGTAGGAATCACAGGTTGAATGAGAAACATGAGGTTGGTTTTAGACTTTTTAGGGTTCTATTTCATGGGCTAGGTTTTGTTGGATATTAAATGGGTATTGCAATAAAACCCAACTCGGCCTATTTATGAAAGGAGAGTTAATTGGGTGGTCCAAATCCAACCCGTTAAACAAAATGCCCCCAGCCAAACCCATTTATCATAGGCAGGCTTGGGCGAGTTCATGGGTTTGGGCCTAGACTGCTAGGCCTAGCTAGGAAGGCTCTAAATGCCTTGTCTTTTATATAATAGATATAATAGATAGAGAGAAAGGCTCTCTAGTGCAATGGGTGGCTTTTAAGCCAACAAAACCCACGAGCCACCCAGTTGACCTACGCCCCATCCCGCCCCGCTGACCTATGGGTTTTTTAGGCTTAAAAGCCCAGTGCACTAGAGGCTCCCAATAGATAGATATGGCATGTTTATGGTGGTCTCACTTCACATCTCCTTCTTAGTAAATGAAATTTGGACATTCATTTTGTAGTTTACTGTCTATATAATGTTCAAACCAAAAAGAAATCATCTTAGCAGTTCTTCATCTAGTAATCATCTTAATATTATACTGATGATCTAGTTTAAATTCAACTTCTAGCTTGCAGATGGAGTCATAAAATGATGACATGAGTTGAAATATTATGTAACTATAAATTAATCTAATAAGGTGTTTCGAGGAAAGACTGCCATACGTGGTTTTGGTTGTATGGTACAAGTGTAAGCAAAAGAAAGTTGCAAGGTTTTAGCATCCTACCCAGAGGCATAGTCAAGAATTATTTTCAGTGGTGTCTATAAAAAGGGGTGGACCGACAGAGGGTAAAAGGGGGGCTCAAGCCCCATCCTCCCAGATTTGTTGGAAATTGTAGACTGCCCATAAAAACAAAAATTTTAACATTTAAGCCCCCCCTCTAAATTCTGAAAGCCCCCTATTTTTGAAAATAACATAGAATGCCCTCCATATAAAAAGGAAGAGTAGGGCTTTTTTTTATTTATTTATTTTATTTCCATGCCTCATTTCAAACATCCCATACTCTTTCTCTCTCTCTCTCTCTCTCTCTCTCTCTCTCTTCGACTCTCAGTGTCAGCAGCGATGGCTCTCGACTTTCACTCAAGCAACACCGGCGACTGGAGAGTAGACGACAGCCAGGTGCTCCTTTAGTGTTTGCTTCTCAGTTCTCCTCCCTCCCTCTCTCTCTCTCTCTCTCTCTCTCTCTCTCAAGTCTAATGACTATCATTTGCTTGATTGTTTTGTTTCCTTTTTGAGTTAACCATCTCAAGACTCAACACAATCGTCAACTGTGAATCTTGATTCATTGGCTTCCAATTTTTTTTACCACTGGCCGGCCAGTAGCAACCACCAATTATCACATGAGGTTAGTATTTTAGTGTGAATTATAAATTTGCATAAAGGATTGTTGATATTTGATTTGGAGTGATTGCTGATTTTTTTTTTGTTTGTTTTTCATTGTTGCTTGGAAATTGTTTGTTGTGCAAATAGGATTTGTGGTTTGAAGTTATAGATATTCAGGAATTATGGATAAATTAACTTTAATGTTATTGATGTTAAATAGCTATTTGTTCAATTATTCAAGTAATTGGGTTTGAAGTTATAGTGTTATAGATTTTTGAAGAATTGTTATTATGGTCTCAAAGGTGTATATAGTCATGGACTCTAGGTGGTTGATTAAATGTCTATGCATAAATGTGGGAAGTTGGTGGCATGGGGCTTTGCCCGACTATGATTTTTGGAGGGGCTAGGGTGTGATGCTTGTATTTTCGTCCTGCTTTGTGGCTCTATTTGATAAAATTTGCTTTTAAAAAAAAGTTATAAAGCTATTAAATAGGTAATCATTTGTTTCCTTTAAAAATTGGTTGTGGTGGTGGGGGATTGTGATTTCATTGTTTGATTTTGAGAAATTTTTTTAAGCCTAACTGTGAAGTTCTAGATCCGTCCCTGTCAATAAATAACTTGAATCCATAACAAGAAATATTCTTACACATAAAATAATTTTCAAAAAGTCAAATTACACATGTACTTTTTTGTCTTTTATTTGTCATTTTGGCACTCTTTATTTGTCATTTATTTTAGTGGGATTGTCTTATAACAATACATGTACTTTTTTCCTCAAAATTTTAATGGGTTCAATTTTACCTGCTAACTTCTATGTAACCCTGTTGTTTGTGCCATTAAAATTCAGTCCAATAATATGTTGATTTGAGGAGTGTCTAAAAGCATTCACATTATATGATATGAGAACATAGGAGTGTGACATGTGAAGAAATTTTGGCACTCTTTATTTGTCTTTTATTTTAGTGGGATTGTCTTATAACAATACATGTACTTTTTTCCTCAAAATTTTAGTGGGTTCAATTTTTCCCGCTAACTTCTATGTAACCCTGTTGTTTGTGCCATTAAAATCCAGTCCAATAATATGTTAATTTGTGGAGTGCCTAAAAGAATTCACATTATATGATATGAGAACACAAGAGTGTGACATGTGAAGAAATTTGAATAAATGATTCAAGTGCAAGCAGTCTGGTTTTCAACAAAGTTCAAATTCAAAGAATGTTACAACATGTATTTTCGTCCCCCTAATATTAAATAAGAGATGTCAAATTTTATTTTATTACTATATGTTAATTGTAGTTGTGGTATTATTTCCATAAATAAATATTAATGCTTGTGTTATTAATTGTTAACTCAATGCAATTTTATGTTACTATTATGTATTATTTCTAATTGTAGTATTAATTCCGTAAAAGAAAAATGCTTATTTTGATTTATTATAATTATGTGACCTTAACTTTGTGACTTTTAGTAATTTTAATTAGGGTAAATTGCATTTTGCACCCTCAAACTATACCATGTTTTGTACTTTGGTCCCTAAACTATTATTTTTCGCATTTTGGTCCTTCAACTATCATTTTGTGGCAGTTTGCCCCCTCCTTCACTTTCAGTGACGAAAAAAGTCACTTTTTAGTGACACCAAAAGCGACGCTAAAAGTGAGGGAGGGGGCAAACTGCCACAAAATGATAGTTGAGGGACCAAAATGCAAAAAATGATAGTTTAGGGACCAAAGTGCAAAACATGGTATAGTTTGAGGGTGCAAAATGCAATTTACCCTTTTAATTATATTATTTATGCTTAAGACTACGCCCCTAAGTTACCCTATAATTTGGGATTCAAATTAGTAATAAATATTAATCACGTCATTTACATTTTTGGTCCCTGATAATTATTTGGGGTATTTTCCTAGACTACCCGGACCAACCTAACTGATTAAACCAGACTAACTAAACAGATGAATTATTTATGAGCTGATTGATGCCATCAATCATACAGCTGTTATATTCATTGATCATTGCTTTAGCAACTTGCAAACTGATTGCTTCGTCTATATGAGTTCACATTGGCAACTCATTTCAAACAAAATTCATACACAGATATTACAAGCATAGCATTTCTCTTACATCCTCACAAGGAGCTTAAAGTCTTAAGCTTAACTCACCAAAGCTCTCTATCTTGGATCATATATACACACATAAACATATTTCTCAAGTCCTCCATTAATCTCCCCCACTCTCAAGCACAATTACACACACAATTGCTTTTATTCTGAAAGTTAGAAGAAATGCTGAAGCTATAACATCACAGTAGCTTAAGGGATCGGAAGCCATTGCCATTGAGTTCAAAGCTTGAGCCTATATTACGGAAATTCCGTCTTTCTTCGGCAAGTCGCGCCGCTCAATCTAAAGACCGGTGAGTCTCTCGAACTCACTTATAATGTAATATTAGTCATTGCGCACAAGCCTGGGGTATCAATTTTAGAGATATACGCATATATACATTTATGTAGTTATGGAAGCTTAAAAATGGTGGTCTCACTAAACTCATCCAAAATGATTTCTGTAAATGGGAAATGAAAGATTATAACCCCAATAAGCTCTGTTTCGCATATTAGACCTTAATTTGTAACAGTTGCGACGTACGGTCAAAACGATGTTTTGACGGCTCTCGGATTTTCATCAGTAAGTAGAGATACATTAGGAATTGGAAAACAAGACTTATATATTCATAATCTACGCAGAAAAATGAAGAGAATGGTATATTATACTTGCTGTATTGTTTTAGTTTGTAAAAATCGTCTATGTTCTGCAATTGTACAGTCCTGGGGAAGAAGACGACCCAGGACCGGTCGTGAAACATACCCAAGACTGGTCACGACCATGACCGGTCCTGCATAAATATATCACGACCATGACCGATACAGCTAAAAGACCAGGATCGGTCCCGCCCCTTTGTGACAAAATGATCTGTTTCACTAGGCAGTTTTCCCAGTTTCATTGTATAGTACTTTCATTGCATGTTAATTCCATTCATGAGAAGTAAATCATTTCTCCCTTCCATTTATTATTTTACTTAAGTCATTAATGTAATTAACGAAATACCTTCAATAAAAATACTCTCATATATCAATTCCTTATAGATAAAAAGTCAACTTTCCCTCCGAAGGCAAAATTACCAAATTTTGCACAGTTTATGATATTGGAGAATTACTTTTACTATGTTCCCTTCCTTTTAAAAATTCTTAAAAATCATATTTGATATATGGGGATATAGATGAACTATTCGCGAGACTTTTAAACTATTGAATCAAAAATCCTATTTTTGACTATACTTAGCCATTTTGGCCATTCTGGGTCAGTGGTTGACTTTTTTAGACTACGTTGTTTAATTCGTAATAATCATATTTTTATTAGCTCTGATACTTTATATGAGAATAGGAATCCGTCGCTCTGATTTCTATTTGTAGTAATCAAGATATAAATAGATCTGCTGCCATATTAAAGAAAAATAGAAACCGCTCTGATACCTTTACATAACGAGAAAATGAATAAGTTACACATTTGCATAGTCGAGTTGGCATGTTCGAAAGGGTCGTCTGGTCAATATATATGTTGTGAGAAGTGAGAAGTGAGTAAAGTAAAAATGTCTCGGGACGAGTAACCTTAATTATCTCAGGCCGCTTTTGACAGGTGGGTTAAATTAAGAAGGATTGAGCCCAGGCCGCTTGAGATATGGTAGGCCAGTCAGAGTCTTATAATAGCCTTAAATATTCTAGGCCACTGCAGATACAATAGATTAATTAAGAGGGCTGAGCCCATGCCGTTTTTGATATAGTAGGTCAGTCTTGTGATAGCTTTAATTATTCCAGGCCGCTTCAGATACGGTAGATTAATTAAAGTATTCCACTGGTTATTATTGTAACCTTGAGTGTCTAGGTACGTCCAGGTCGCCCTAAATACGGCAGACATATCGATAGACCTTCTAAATTAATGGCATTGCGCCGGATGATTCTAGGTGGACCGAATGAGTCAAGAGAGTGTGATCAAGATAAAAGTGTCAATGAGATGAGATGGTTTCATTGTTCATACACGTCTTAAATATTCATTACTCAAACTATTACTAATTATTGACATGCGATGATTGGAATAACGGATTTATCGTACTCTAAGGTACTGAACATTTATAATAACTGCTGATCGGCGACGAATAGTTGCCGTTTATAGTTCTAAAAATACGCTTTGTTAGCCCATTTCATGTAGTTATTAGTTATTTTTTAATAAGTATTCTAAATTTTGTAGGATTTGGAGCTTTAACTTGAAAATGCACAAAAATCCAATGATTAGTGGCTTTGGAAGTCATTCTGGCTCAAACGGTGATTCGGGTGAAAGCTGAATGTAGTAGCATCCTTGGAAAATCGCAATTTTGACAAGGAATACTTCAAATTTGAGAAATTTCTCCAGAGATATAAACTTTAGATCTTCAAGTTACGGATGCGTGGCCGCAAACAGCGAATCAATCCGAGTTCCGAACGAAAAGTTATCGCAATTCTACGAAAGTCGCGCAGTGTAGTGAAAAGAACCTCGCGTAAGCGGGCCGCGCGAGCGACCTGTGAAAAAACCAAAAACGCTTATTTTGTTAAATTAAAGTGCCCAGTGAAGGTGGTTTGTGCATATGACGTCCAGAAACGTAAATATAGCAGTTTTAGTACGATTTGGCTTAGGAAAACTTCCTAAATCCTTCCAAACTCTATATAAATCCTATTCTAAATCAATTTTGTGGTTACACATCATTATACAACATTAGATATAGCCATATACAACTAAAAACTTTAGCCATTGAAGAAAGAAAAGTAAGGAGAAGAAGAAGAAGACCAAGGATTCCCATGGCCTCCTCCATCAACCTCTTGCCGTTCATCAATTCTATGACTAACTAAACTCAAGATCTAGGGTTTCAATGAAACCCTAGCCAAGTAATAGGGTGTATTTTATGTTTTTATTTTAGTTTTATTATGTATGGATGACAGTTACATGTTTCGAGGATTTTTATAAATAAATCGTGCTTTTATTGATTAAATCGTTACTTGCAAAGTTTACTCTTGTCTTAGATCTATTTTGATGGTAGTGTGTCCAATGATCTATGCTTGATGTGATTGTTTAGATTATTTACATATAGTGGTGCTTAAATTGAATTGTGCTATCAAGTATCTGAATAGTCCATGCCTAGATTAGACGGATTATACCACAACCCTAGTTTAGTGTGGGATAATTCGTGCTAACCGAAGATGGATTATGTTGGTGCTTGAACTATAGTTATTTTCTTGAAGGAGAAATTGGGCTTGTAGCTACAATTCCCCATTATCATCCAACTTAATAAGCTAAAGTAATTCGTAAATACCCTTATTATGAAGCTAGTGGTGGATTTGCAATCCTAGGTTTCTTAAACTTATTATAAAAACAACTATTTAATTGCTTTCATAATTTAGATTTACTTTTATTGTTATTAGTTTAATTAAAATCAAATCAAAATCTGTTTTTCTTAAATTAGCTAAATTTAGGTTTTAAAATTAAATCGTGGTAGTTAATCAATCTCTGTGGGTTCGACCTTTACTTCCACACTGCAAATCTTTAGAAAAGTAAAGTATACTTTTATAAATTGATACTGACAACATCAACTGCTAATGTACTTTTATATACATTGCTTTTGTGTTCATTATGCTCACTCGACTTTCATTAGCTGATGACTTTATTTTGTCCTGGACATCCAAAATGTTCAAGAAATGGTTATGCAGAACAATATGATTATGCCAGCTAGAAGAACCTGCAGTGCTACTTTTATAATTTAATAAAGTTGTAATAACGATATGGATAATGTTTTTATTTGATTAAGGCGGTCTGTGCCTTAAGGATATTTGAATTTAAGCCTATGTAATACTTGAAGTTGTAATAATTTATGCTTTCTTCCCTGCTGCTTTATATACTATGTTTTTCTGGTACATGTTCAGCTAAGTACAGGACAAGCAATCCATCACATGTCATGACCAACGGGTCCAAAACGGAAATGAAAATTTTCCTTATTTTGCTACGTTAGGGCTTGACTAGTGGTGTAAGGATATTTCAAATAACCGAACTGACCGACCACCACCGACCGACTACAAATACTTTGGTCGGTGCTTATTAAGAGCAGTCGGTCTGGGGTTTTGAAAATAAAATTTTTGTATTTTTGGTTCGGTCTGCGGTTTACACTTTTATTTTCCGTGAGCCGACCGAGAACTGACCGAATAAACTATACTTGTAAAAATTATAAAATATATATGGTATATGTACTACATTTAACCTATATGAGTAAATGAACTAAAGCTACAGCCACACAGTGCCTCTCAGGCTCTCCTCCATCCTCATTCCTCAGTTCACACTAAGGAGAGGAGGCGATTTGTATTGCCGGCCAGCACTCGTCGGCGTCGGATCTCACTCTCCTCTCCGCCAGCGGTCTTCTCTTGTTCTGGTATATCTCTCTCTCTTTTTCTCTCTGGAGTCATAATCGGTCGGCATCGGATCTCGGGACCTTACCCCCCAACACACACAATGTCATACATACACAGTTATACACACTCACACATATCTCTAAATCCTTACCCCCATCTCCATTTTTCATCTTTCGCACATCTCTCTCTCACACACACACACACAGTCACACACATCTCTAAGCCTAGATCTGTAGTATAGATCCATGATCTTGTATGTTCTGATATTAAAACTAATGACTTGTATGTGATTACTCCCAATATTTCTAAAGATTCTCGTATAGAACTTAATAACTCAATGGTAATTGTACCATCTAAAAGAAAGGAACCTTCTACTAATCCAACAAGGCTTTGGCATATGAGGCTTGGCCACATCAATCTAAATAGGATTGGCAGACTAGTCAAAGTAGGGGTCTTAGGCGATTTGATTCTTGAACCAACGGAAGTCTACGAGTCGTGTTTGGAGGGTAAGATGCCAAAAAGCCCTTTCCTGTAAAGGGTAATAGAACTAATGCATTGTTGGAATTAGTTCATACTGATGTGTGTGGACCAATAAATATTAGAGCAAGGGGTGGTCATGAGTATTTCATTACATTTACTAATGACCACTCTAGGTATGGATATGTGTATCTAATGCAACATAAGTTTGAAGTCTTTGAAAAGTTCAAAGAGTTTAGGGCTGAAGTGGAGAACCAATTGGGCACACATATCAAGGTCATTTGATCTGATCGAGATGGTGAGTACCTCTCTAATGAGTTTATTGATCACCTTATACAGAATGGGGAATCGGACTCTTTTAGACATAATTAGGTCGATGATGAGTTATTTGGAGTTGCCATTATTCTTTTAGGGTTATGCTTTGGAAACTGCTGCATATATACTAAATCTAGTATCAAGCAAATTTGTTCCCAAGACACCATGAGAGATGTGGATTGGGCGCAAGCCTTCTTTGCAACATCTCCGGATAAGGGGATGCTCGACACATATGCTAAAAGGAAAGATGAGCAAGTTGGATTCTAGATTGGAAGTATGTTACTTTGCAGGGTATCAAAAGGGTACTTATGGATGGTATTTTTATGATCCAAGAAAATAGAAAGAGTTTGTTAGTACGAATGTTATTTTCTTGGAGGATGATTATATCATGAACCATAAACCTAAGGGAAGGATAGATCTAAGAGAGATAGAAGGAGACCCCTCAATCCTACTTGAAGTTGATAACGATGTAAGGCAAGAAAATGCCACTTCTTTACACATTGCCTCACCGGTACCTCATCGTAATGGGAGGACGGTTAGCCAGCCTGATAGATACATATTCTTAGGAGAAGTTTTTGAAGCGGTCACCATAGAATCTGAATCTGATCCTACCACGTACAAAGAGGTAATGTTTGATGTAGACTCAGCTCATTGGTTTAAAGCTATGAAGGCTGAATTGGAATCTATAGATTCCAATCAAGTCTGGGATCTTGTAGAACTTCCAGCTAATATTAAACCCATTGGCTATAAGTGGGTCTATAAGAGGAAAAGAGGATCTGATGGAAAAGTTGTGACCTTTAAGGCAAGGCTTGTAGCTAAAGATTATGCTCAGAGGGAGGGCATTGACTATGAGGAAACCTTCTCGTTGGTAGCCATGCTCAAGTCCATCAGAATACTCTTATCCATTACAGTATGCTTTGATTATGAGATCTGGTATATGGACGTCAAGACTACATTCTTTAATGCCAATCTTGAGGAGGACATCTACATGCAACAACCGGAAGGGTTCATAGCTGGTGGGAAAGATAACTTGGTATGCCAGTTGCAAAAGTTCAATTATGGGCTTAAGCAAGCATCCAGAAGTTGGAACATTCATTTTGACCAAGCAGTCAAGTCGTTTGGTTTCATATAGAATTCGGATGAGCCTTGTGTATACAAGAAGTGTGAAGGAAAAGTGGTGGCTTTTCTTGTTTTTTACGTTGACGATTCGACTCATTGGGAATGATGTAGCGGCGTTGTCAATAGTTAAGGTTTGGCTAGCTAGTACTTTCGATATGAAGGATCTAGGAGAGGCGAGCTATATCCTTGGGATAAAGCTCTTTCGAGATTGCAAGCGACAGATAATGGGATTATCTCAAGCTAGTTATATCAATAAGGTGCTAACTAGGTTTTCAATGGATAATTTCAAGAAAGGTTTATTACCTTTCAGGCATGGTGTAGCATTCTCCAAGGATCAGTTTCCTAAGACACAGGAGGAGAGGAATCGCATGGCAGGAGTTCCCTACGCCTCGGTAGTGGGAAGTCTCATGTATGCGATGTAATGCACTAGTCCAGATATCTGCTTTGCTGTTGGCATGGTTAGCAGGTATCAATCGAATCCAGGTCTAGAGCATTGGACATCCGTTAAGCATATTCTTAAGTACTTGAGAAGGACTAAAGATTACATGCTTATGCATGGCGGTGATGAGTTAATTCTAGTGAGATACATTGACTCAGACTTTTATGTCAGATAAAGATTTGAGGAAGTCGACATCCTAACATCTCTTTACCTTGGGAGGTGGTGCTGTTAGTTGAAGGAGCATTAAGCAGAAATACAGTGTAGACTCAACTACAGAAGCTGAGTATGTGGCTGCTTCTGAAGCCGCAAATTAAGAAAGCTATTTGGCTCAAGATGTTCTATATGGAGCTCGAGGTGGTACCAGCGTCACTGTCACCTATTACGCTATGTTGTGATAATAGTGAGGTAGTGGCTCAGTCTAAGGAGCCATGGAAACATGAAAAGGGAAAACACGTGAAGCGGAAATATCATCTAATTTGAGATATTGTTCAACTTGGAGATGTGACTATCGCCAAGATTGCCACCGCTGACAATCTTGCGGATCCATTTACAAAGGCCTTACCACAGAAGGTCTTTGATCGTCATCTAGATAGTTTAGGTCTTAGATGTAGTCCTGAATGGTTATGAGTGCAAGTGGGAGTTTGCTGGGTTTGTGCCCTCAAACCATTACTATAAGTATGAGACATTGACATTTTAATATATGGATATCAGCTTTACATTTTATTGTGTATGTTTCTTTCATGAGATGATTGTTAATCTTTAAGTATCATAGTAGGCAATTCATGTATGTATGAGATACATACAAGTGAGATACGAATTACAATTCTTTGACACTTAGAATTTTTCACAGTGGATGATGAGAGTGGATATCTCATCAGGTCTACATTATAACATGATTAACTACAATTGGATCGAGTGATGAATCTCAATCACTAGAGTGTATCGCTTAGTTAATATGCTGGTGCTTATACTGCATTGACGAACCTGAGCTTTCTTATTGACACTTAAGGCTGTCAATAGTCAATAGGAACTCATAACTTGTATAAGGTACATGTTCTCAATCTTGAGACAATTATGAACACAAACTGTGGATGTGGCTGCTTTAACTTACCAATCAGTGAGGTCTTAAAGATCAACACCTCGGTATCTTGGGTATGTCATGTTCACAAGGTTGTGAACATATATTGTCAAGATAGAATCAACCATCTATTAAAAAGTAAGCATTCCCTTGAGAATGTCACCAAATTAATTACTGAGAACTGCAGTCTTGTTGATAAGTAGTTATCAACATTATTGGTAATCATGAGTGGTGAATGGGACTCAAGGAGTACAAAAAGTAATCATAATTCAGGTTGACAATAACAGTTATCCGACTACCTGAATATGATTATGAATGTTGATGGTAGAGGGACAATAGTACACCATACAAGTCTAGTTATCGCTTCTAATTGGTTATTTTGTGTTGGAGTTCAGTTATCGTTTTAGAGTGGAGTAAACGTTAACTGACCAGTTGGTTAATTTGCCGATCAAAGAGTTTGGTCATGGGAATTAACAACTGGTCTGAGCCAACAATAAAGAACCTAGGAGTTCCCACTCTTAGCTCCGCTAAGATGTTTGGGAAGGTACAAGAGGATCATGTCAAGATAGGTTCGATCAATCGAAGGAGTCTTGATCAATTAAAGTCAAGACAAGTTCGATTGATCGAACATTGTTCAATTGATCGAACATTGTTCAATCGATTGAAGGTCCGATCAATTGAAGCCACTTCGATCACTTAAAAGTTAGGTCGGTTTTGGAAATCTATAAACAGCGCAGCTGCATCCAGAAAAATGAGTTCGTCATTTATTATAAACCGGAAGCTGCAGAAACTGTTTGAAGGTTCCCAAACCTTCTCTATCCTCACTATTAGAGATCCCACCATCTTTAGCCTCTCCGGGAGCATCCGTAGGAGTCATAAGAGTGAAGACCATCTAGTGGAGGCTGCTGGAAGTCAAAGATTTCAGAACTGGGTTCAAGACACAAAGGTATGATTTTTGTCCCCTTTTATATGCATCTATAGAGTTAATAAGTAGTAGATCTGGGCATACCAATAAGTTTTTGTAACTTAATCTTTCCGTTACGCGTTTAAAATAATTTTAAACCTAATTTTCCTTCATAATTCTAATCATCGTTTTATAACCTAGAGAGCTGAAAAAACTATTTAGGATTCCCAAACCTTCTCTATCCTCCCTATTAGAGATCCCACCATCTCTAGCCTCTCCAGAAGTGTTCAAAGGAAACATAGGAGTGAAGACCATCTAGTGGAGGCTGCTGCACCATCGAGGAAGAAGACAATCAGAATTGAGTTCAAGACCGTTAGGTATAAACTCTTCTCCCTCTTGTATATACGCATCTATAGAATTGATGAGTAGTAGATCCGGGCTACCAATAAAGTTTTTGAACTTTGTATTTCCACTGCGCGTTCAAATAAATAATTTTAAACCTATTTTTCCTTTAATTGGTATCAGAGCCACGCTTATTTGGATCTATAGATGCGTTTTGGAACACTAGATTGATTTTCATGATGTTTTAGAACTATTTTTGAAACTACATCGTCATAGATTTGTTCTATAGTGTTTTTACACTAGAAGATAAATCTGTGATTGAATTAGATGCATGGCAGCTTCGATTGATTGAAACTATCCGTGTTCGATCGATTGAAAGGGTTTCGATCGATCGAACCAATGCAGACGTCAAGCGATCAATCATGATTCGATCGATCGAACACGATTTTCTGTCCAGATATGTTTCATAGTTTTCAAAGTTTTTTAAAATCTATCTAATTACTGTTTTTTATGTTCTGAAAAATTTTAAATCAGTTTGTGAAATTTTGAGATCAATCGATTGAACTTGTTTCAATCGATTGAGAGTTCGATCGATTGAAACTTATTCAAAAGATCGAAGTGTGACAGAGAACCAGGGATACTATTGTATAATTCTAATTACTTCCATAAAGTGTTTATGGTGTATGCGAATAAATTTGTAGTTTCAATGGTTATATATTTTATTATATATATATGCGTGGTTGTGTGTACAACTAACCCTTTTGCAGCAAGATTAGTCCATTATCTCCCATGGCACCAAGATCTGTTTTAAACTTTGTATTTAAAATTTGTGATTGGTGTGTTTAAATTATGGTTTGGCTTTAAGGCATGTGTAAAGAGCGCTGCGACTTCATTCCTGTAAATAGGAAAGTCGCACCGGTTTCCCTAGCCTTTAATTTTATTGATATTTTCTATTTCTAGATAAATTGTAAGCTTCGAAAGAAGTATAGGACCAATGTAATAGAATTAGAAATTCCATGAAGATGGAGGAGTAAGCTGTTGTCCATGAAGATGGAGCCGGAGGCGATCAAACCAAGAAGGAGGTTCTATGAAGTTAGAGCCATGGGAGATAGAGGCATCGTTTGGATGCTTTTATTTCAATTTTAGTTTTTTATTTTATGTGCTTAGTTGTGATTGGCATATTACATATTGTTACTACTTGCATGCACGTAAAACAAGTTTTCTAAAATAAAAATCAAAAACCGTTTCAACGCATTAGTAAACATTGGATGTTTATGGGTAATGTGTAGAAACAATTTTTCCAAAACCAAAATCTTTATTTATTAAATCCAGTGAGAGAGGGTCTTATTTATGACACCCATGATCTTCCATTAATGGTTCATTGTAAGATGAGTAGAGTATTCTGTGTCACCCAGCCATGGGTGATCATTCCATACAGAGGATACAATTCTCATTGGTTACTAGATGTGAACTTCCTACGGATAGGATCAATCAGACGTGTTAGAGGGTGACCACCACACAGAGGCACTACTTGAAGCAGTTGTGATTAGATCCTAGTTAATGGTACACACTAGCTAAGCTATGAATAAGGGATCCCATACGGGGCATTATTTAGAAACTTAGAGATCTAAAAGGGTCGGGAGTCATAATTTGTTTTACAAGAGTTAAAAAGCAGACAAGTCATGATTAATCAAAAGATCGAGTATTGGCCGCCACACGGAGGCTTTACATTTTCATTTTGATATTCCGGAAACTTTGTTTTAAAATAAGAGTTTTAAGAATTGTTTTATTCCAAATTGTCAAATTCTGATATCCATATTCATTTTGTCTATTTGATTTTTCAGTAATCATAATGTCTAGATCTGTATTAGTCCACTTGCCACTATACTCACTCAGAACAAGTTAACTGGAAACAACTATACTGAATGGAAACATAACCTTGACATTATTTTAATTGTGGAGGATCACATATACGTCCCCACCACCCCATGCCCTGAATAACCCAATATAAATGCTTCGGTTGCTGCTAAACGCGAGTTCGATAAATGGAAGGAATCAAATGGAATGGCCCGTTACTACATTCTGGCCTCTTTGGCTGGTGTGTTGCAACACCAATTCCAATCAAATGATTCTGCCAGTGCCATTATCAAATCCTTAAAAGAAATGTTTGGGGAGCATGGCAGGCCTGCTAGATAGGTTTTCATGCAGAAGATAATGAGTGCAAAGATGCCGGAAGGGACTCCAGTCAAAGAACATGTTTTAAAATTGATTAGTTATTTGAACGAACTGGAGACTCTAGGAGCCAACATCGACACACAGACCTAAGTTGATATGATCCTTAATTTGCTGTCACCTTCATTCGCTCAATTTAAACTTAAATATAATATAAATCAAATGAATTTCTCAATGAGCGAATTAATAAGTTCTTTACTGGCAGTGGAGGGGGTGATCAAACTTAGGGGCAACATTTTGAACGTTAAGAAAAGCTCTTACTCCTCCCGATTTACACTAAAAGGTAAGAAAGGGAAGAAGAAGCTAGTACTGGTGGTCCAAGTGTTGGACCAGTCCCTAAGATTGCAAAATCTAAGAAAAAGGTAAGGGCAGGGGAAAGGTGGGTGGCCAAGGCAAAGGAAAGTGTTTCCAATGCGGTGAGAAGGCCCAATAGAAGAGGAACTATCCAGAATTCCTAGCTACAAGAGTTCAAGGTATGATAGAATCACATGTGATTGAAGTATATTTTATAACAGACACTTCAAACACTTGGTGCATTGATTCTGGTGCGACTAACCATATCTATAATTCATTACAGGGGTTCAGATTAACCAGGAAATGCAGTGATGGGGAAATTGTGCTAACTCTAGGATTTAGCACAACCGTTTCTATGGTTGCTATAGGGGTGGTAGTTTTAGAGTTTTTGGACAATAAGACAATTGTTTTATCAGATGTACTTTATGTCCCTATAATGAGACGTAATTTAATTTTTGTTTCAGAGTTATCGAATAAAAATTATTCTTTTCATTTTGGAATAGAAATTGTCATTCAAAGAAATGATTCTTTCATTTGTTCTTGTGTTAAAACTAATGGCTTGTATGTGATTACTCCCAATATTTCTAAAGACTCTTGCATGGAACTCAATCACTCAGTGGTAACTATACCATCTAAAAGAAATGAACCTTCCACTAATTCAACAAGGCTTTGGCATATGAGGCTTGTCCATATCAATCTAAATAGGATTGACAGACTAGTCAATGAAGGGATCTTAGGCAATTTGGTTCTCGAACCGATGGAAGTTTGCGAGTCTTGTTTAGAGGGTAAGATGACCTAAAGGCCCTTTCCTGCAAAGAGCAATAGGTCCAATGCATTGTTGAAATTAGTTCATGCTGATGTGTGTGGACCAATAAATATTAGAGCAAGGGATGGTTATGAGTATTTCATCACATTTACTGATGACTACTATATGTATGGATATGTGTACCTAATGCAACACAAGTCTGAAGCCTTTGAAAAGTTTAAAGAGTTTAAGGCTGAAGTAGGAAGCAATTGGGCACACATATCAAGGCCATTCGATCTGATCGAGGTGGCGAGTACCTCTCTAATGAGTTTATTGATCACCTCGTTCATAATGGGATTCTATCACAGTTGACTGCATCCGGTACACCTCAGCAGAATGGTGTAGCGGAGAGAAGGAACTAGACTCTTTTAGACATTACTAGGTTGATGGTGAGTTATTCGAAGTTTCCATTATTCCTTTGGGGTTTTGCTTTGGAAACTGCTGCATACATACTAAATCTAGTACCAAGTAAATCTGTTCCCAAGATACTACGAGAGATGTGGATTGGACACAAGCCCTCTTTGCAACGTCTCCGGATATGGGGGTGTCCAGCACATGTGCTGAAAGGAAAGATAAGCAAGCTGGATTCTAGATCGGAAGTATGTTGCTTTGTAGGATATCCAAAGGGTACTTATGGATGGTATTTTTATGATCTAAGAGAATAGAAAGTGTTTGTTAGTATAAATGCTATTTTCTTGGAGGATGATTATATCATGAACCATAAATCTAATGGACGGATAGATCTAAGAGAGATAGAAAGAGAGCCATCAGTCCTACCCGCAGTTGATAACGATGTAAGATAGGAAAATGCCATTTCTTCACACATTTCTACACCGGTACCTCGTTGTAGTAGGAGGACGGTCAGCTAGCCTGACAGATACATGTTCTTAGGAGAAGTTTTTAAAGCGGTCTCCATAGAATCGGAATCTGATCCTACCACGTACGAAGAGGCAATGGATGATGTAGACACAACCCACTGGGTTAAAGCTATGACGGCTGAATTGGAATCTATGGATTTTAATCTGGTCTGAGATCTTATAGAACTGCTTGCCAATATTAAACCCATTGGTTGTAAGTGGGTCTATAAGAGGAAAAAAGGATCTGATGGAAAGGTTGAGACCTTTAAGGCAAGGCTTGTAGTGAAAGGTTATACTCAGAGGGAGGGCATTGACTATGAGGAAATCTTCTCGTCGGAAGACATGCTCAAGTCCATCAGAATAAACTTATCCTCTACTGCATGCTTTGATTATGAGATCTGGCATATGGACGTCAAGACTGCATTCTTGAATGCCAATCTTGAGGAGGACATCTACATGTAACAACCGGAAGGATTCATAGCTAGTGGGAAAGGTAACTTGGTATGCAAGTTGCAAAAGTCCAATTATGGGCTTATGCAAGCATCCAAAAGTTGGAACATTCGTTTTGACCAAGCAGTCAAGTCGTTTGGTTTCATACAGAATTCGCATGAGCCTTGTGTATACAAGAAGTGTAAAGGGAAAGTGGTGGCTTTTCTTATTCTTTACGTTGACGACATTCTACTCATTGGGAATGATGTAGCGGTGTTGTCAATAGTTAAGGTTTGGCTAGCTAGTACTTTCGATATGAAAAATCTAGGAGGGGCGAGCTATATCCTTGGGATAAAGCTCTTTCGGGATCGTAAGCGAAAGATAATGGGATTAACTCAAGCTGGTTATATTGAGAAGGTACTAACTAGGTTTTCCATGGACAATTCGAAGAAAGGATTATTACCTTTCATGCATGGTTTAGCGTTCTTCAAGGACCAGTGTCCTAAGATACAGGAGGAGAGGAATCGCATAGAAGAAGTTCCCTATGCTTCGGTAGTGGGAAGTCTCATGTATGCAATGTTATGTACTAGACCAGATATCTACTTTACCGTTGGTAAGGTTAGCAGGTATCAGTTGAAACCAGGTTTAGAGCACTAGACAACCGTTAAGCACATTCTTAAGTACTTGAGAAGGACTAAAGATTACATGCTTATGTACGGTGGCGATGAGTTAATTCCAGTGGGATACACTGACTTGGACTTTGTATCAGATAAAGATTCGAGGAAGTCGACATTCGGACATCTCTTTACCTTGGAAGGTGGTGCTGTTAGTTGGAAGAGCCAAGGAACCATGGAAAGGGAAAGCACGTAGAGTAGATATATCATCTAATTTGAGATATTGTTCAACGTGGAGATGTGACTATCACCAAGATTGGCACCGCTGGCAACCTTGCAGATTCATTTCCAAAGGCCTTGACTCAGAAGGTCTTTGATCGTCATCTAGATAGGCTAGGTCTCAGACATAGTCATAAATGGGTATGAGTACAAGTGGCAGTTTGTTGGATTTGTGCCCTGAAACTATAACTTTATGTATGAGACATTGACATTTTAATATATGGATATCAACTTTACATTTTATTATGCATGTTTCTTTCATGAGATGATTGTTAATCCTTAAGTATTGTAGTAAGTGATTCGTGTATGTATGAGATACATACAAGTGAGATACGAACTACTATTCTTTGATACTTAGAATTTGTCACAATAGATGATGTGACTGGATATCTCATCAAGTTTACACTATAGCATGATTAACTACCATTGGATGGAGTGATGAATCTCCATCATTAGAGTATAACTCTTGGTTAATATGCTAGTGTTTATAGTGCATTGATGGACCTGAGTTTTACTATTGGCACTTAAGATTGTCAACAGTCGATAGGGACTCATAACTTGTATATGGTACATGTTCTTAATCTTGAGACGATTATGAACACAGACTATGGATGTGGCTACTTTGACTTACCAATTAGTGAGGTCTATAAAAGATCAACACCTGGGTATCTTAGGTATGTCATGTTCATAGGGTTGTGAAAATATATTGTCAAGATAGAATCTATCCTCTGATGAAGAGTAAGTAGTGAGAACTGCAGTCTTTTTGATAAGTAGTTATCAACATGTTCAGTAATCATGAGGGCTGAATGGGACTCAAGAAAGAAAAGAAGTAATCATGATTTAGGTTGACAGTAATAGTTTATCCGACTACCTGAATATGACTATGAATGCTGATGGTAGAGGGATATTAGTACACCATACAAGTCTAGTTATCACTTCAAATATTTTCTTTTATGTTAGAGTTCAATTATTATTTTATAGTGGAGTAAATGTTAACTGATCAGTTAGTTAGTGTGTTGATCAAAGAGTTTGATCATGGGAATTATGAACTGGTCTGAGCCAACAATAAATAGCCTAGGAGATCCCACTCTTAGCTCCACTAGGATGCTTGGAAAGGCACTTGAGGATCTTGTCAAGACAAGTTCGATCGATCGATTGAAGAACCTTCAATCGATTGAAGTCAAGACATATTTGATCGATTGAAGAACCTTCAATCGATCGAAGGCTTAAAGTTGATTTGGAAATCTATAAATGGGGCAGCTACGTACAGAATGTTTCTAATCGTCGTTTTATCACCCAGGGAGCTGCAGAAACTATTTAGGATTCCCAAACCTCTCTATCCTCCCTATTAGAGATCCCACCATCTCTAGCCTCTCGGGAAGTGTTCAAAAGAGACATAGAAGTGAAGATTATCTAGTGGAGGCTGCTACGCCATCGAGGAAGAAGACAATCAGAAATGGGTTCAGGACCATTAGGTATAAACTCTTTTCCCTCTTGTATATACACATCTATAGAATTGAAGAGTAGTAGATCTGTGCTACCAATAAAGTTTTCGAACTTTGTCTTTGTGCTGCTCATTTAAACAAATAATTTTAAACCTATTTTTCCTTCATACTAATCTATACCAAACACGAAAAAATAACAAGATTAATCTATATCCATGTGTAACCAACATCTCTACACCCAAAACAATAAAAATAATCCATAATAATCGTAACAAGTAAAGAGTTTATACATGTCTAACCGACAAGCTCAATCTAACAATATCTAAAATTTAAAGACATCTTACATTCAAACCTAAACTATCAAATAAAGCATGTCTGAAATTTAAAGACCAATTCAACTACTTCAACCAACAGCCCAATGCGAACAATACTAAAGTTACTGCTAACTAGCCTAGTTCTCTTCGTTTCTACAAGATGTGGACAAATGAGTTGCTCTTCATCACAAAGCATGACATTAAGAAGACACAGCTCCTCAAAGCTTAGACTTCAATAGAAATCTTGCTCATAGTTTGTGGATATCAAAGCAACTGGGTGGCTTTTGGTCTCCTAAGTTCATCTGAAATGTTTCACCAAATTCATGGGTTGTAATATACTTATATTCATCTGTAAAACAAAAAATGAGACTTAAAGCCTACTAAGTCAACTTGTTTTGATTCTTCTTCAATAAACTAAAGTAGACGAGATGAACAAACATGGATTAAGGGCGTGTTTAGAAATTTTTAGAATACATTCTCCATTTTAGATTCTTCTTGGATTAAGTGCATGTTTAAAATGTGATTCAACAATTTCCAATATAGTAAAGTAGTCAAAAGCAAGTTTGAAAATTGTCTTCAAAAGAACAATAGGAAAAAACTTCGATCTAATCGGTAAGGAAGAAACTAACCAATCAAGGGTTAGAACAGCAAAAACAATTGCATCCTCTCTTTATATAGCCAATAACCTGTCTAAAACAACAAATCAACAAGAGACAAAATCTGAGAAGTTAGGTCTAGGGTTTAATTTCGGTAAATATTAATTTATTCTATTAATTAGTAGTAGTAGTAGTAGTAGAAGAAGAAGAAGAAGAAGAAGAAGAAGAAGGAGGAGGAGGAGGAGGAGGAGAAGGAAATATAGGGTTTCAATTTGAAGAAGAAGAAAATCTAGAAGAAGAAGAAGAAGAAGAAGAAGAAGAAGAAGAAGAAATGAAATATGTACTTTTTCCAGCGGACAGTTCTGGTGATGGCGAGGCAGCCAGGGGTGCCGGTCTCACACTCTTTCTCTCTCTCTCTGTAGACACCCCATTTTGTCGGCTATCAGATTTGGGAGACCCATAGATTGGTGGTTCGCAATGATCGTAAAAGACTCAAAAGGACTCACGGAAGTCAGCTCTATCTCTCAGAATGCTCAGAATGACCAAAATGCCCCTGAAAGCCCGAAAACTCCCAGATTTGGTCCCAAAGTTCTGAAGACATGCTACGTCGTAAGAAAAAGAGATAAAATAAGTTTTTAAATAAAACCGGAAGAAATCGTCAGCTCCCAGAGGCCCCCGGAAGTCCCGGAAGTTCCCCAAAAGTCCCCGTTGACCGGTTTGACCAAGGTTTGACCAGGTTTGACCGAAGTTTGACCAAGTTTGACCAAGTTTGACCGAAATTGTCCAAATTTACCAGAATCATTAGAAAAGTATTAAAATAAGTTTTAAAAGAGAATCGAGCGAAAACGTCGGCTCCTGGGAGCTCCCAGAGGTTCCCAAAACTTCCCGGGAATCCCAGGTTTGACCAGTTTGACCAAGATTTGACTTTGGAATCGGGGCACCGAAGCAATTTTTGAATATTTTTCATGGATACTAGAGGTCAATAGCTTTCCAACGGTATATCGCACATAATTTCTGGAGTTAAAACGAATTTATTATGAATTTCCAAAGGCGAAAAAGGCGATCAAATCGGCTTCTATCGCGAATACCGCAAAACTTTTCAAAGTGACCTATCCCCGAACTATTTCTTATGTAAAGTAGACTCCATTACCTTTCCAACGGTATATCACAATCCCAATTTGGAGTTCGTACGCATTTTCTGTGAATTTCGGATGAAATAGGGCCTTTTCGCGAATACTGGAACTTCGGGGGGCCTAAATAGCATTATCTGGACGAAGGGAGGAGCACTGCCGCCGCGGCACTCCCCTCCAGAACAGTAAGTTTTTGTAAATACTTTTGTGGTCCCATTTTGATTAATTAAAATCCAAAACGACGTAGTTTTATGATTTCAGATTTTTGGAGCCAATGGGAGTACTTTCTAAATCCCAAAAACACCCCAAGTTGGCCTATATAAACACCCCATTACTCCTCATTTTGGGGGGGAGTCAAATGCAAGTTTAGAGAAAGTTTGGGAGAGAAAGTGTAGAGATAAGGTTAGAGTGGAGAGAAAAGAAGCTTTCTTCTTTGATTTTTCAAAACAAAAGTGAGTTCTAACTTTGTTTTTACTTCATTACTTCCATTTACTTCAACATTCAATACTCCCAACCACCATTTTAGTGAGCATTCAAGAGTGTGGAAGCTTCTTCCATGTATAGTGTCATTACATATGAGTGATACACCAATCTACAAGTCTCATGCTTCATGAATATCATCTATTGATTATCATCTACTTGCTTGCTTATTTATTGTTCATCTCTTCTCATCCCATTTCTTTTTTATTTTCTTTATTTACTTACTAGTTCATCATCATCTAAGTGATGACATGAAGTTTGGGGTGAGTGAATCCTCATGGATAGTAGCTCTTGACCTCAAAAACATGTTTGATAGATGATGATCATAACCTCAATACTTCCAAGGTATTCTTGGAATGTATTGAAGTTATGCCCAAAAACAAAATAAATCTCTCCAACAATCTTGGAGGTTCTTAAAAGATGAATTTGATGTAGGTATTCTAAGTGGCTATGATCCTTATTGAGTGTTGGAAACATATTTTCAAAACATCTATTTCAAAACCCCTCTCAATCCCTCTCATTTGGTTTCAAGAAACAAAACTTTGTTTTCTCCAAAAATCTTCAAAACAATGAGTCAAAACAGTGAGTGAGTTGAGTTCAAAGATTTTTCTAGAACACAATACTCAACATATGGATACAAGGCCACTTGGAAAGTCTTCCTAACTCATTGGAGAACACCCATTATTTTTGGTTTGACTTGGAAGTACTTGGAAATGATCCATTTGGGTCCCAACATTCCTTCCAAACATTCTGTTTTTGCTGTCACAGCAGCTAGGTCAACTTACGACCTCTTTTCCAGAAAACATTTCCAAAAGGGGTGGTCCTAACTTATTTTTCCCTTAAAATTCAATGTCTTAGGAAACTTTCTGTATAAAATGGGCCTCTAGATCATTCTTTTTCATTTTCTAAGATTTTCTAACATTTCAGTCAACAGTATGAACTCTGTTTCTGAGTGACCCCTATTGTTTATATAATTTCTCTCAATCTGTGATAGCTATTCAAGATTGGCCTTTTGGGTTGTGTTCTAGACACAATACGGAACATCTCCATAAAAATCATGCATTTAAAACATTCCTAACCCCTCTTTTCAAATTCCAAAAGATCATGCTACTGTTCTGTCCACTATTCACAGCAAGTACATTTTAACTTTCATTCTTTGATTTGATGCTTATATGCATTCCAAATTAGTTCATATCTTAGGAAGTAGTTCATACTACATTTGTACACATCCCATGTCAATTTCATTCACTCATTCATACACATTTTAGACTTCTAAGTCATTCTAGAAATCCATGTACACAAAACACACTACAACCTTTGCACATTTTAGATACATACATTGCATTCATGCAAGATTTGGGGTTTTTGTAACTCTTAATCCAAGGAGATTATAAGGAATGAACTTGATCACACATTCATGCTTCCCCTTTGATCTAATCATCCTTTCTCATCCGTCCCGGGGATTGAGAGATCTTCTTTTCTCAAAGAATAACATTCATCATACTAGCTTGTTAAGCATATTTTGATTTCTTTGTTTATTTGTTTCAAGAACAATTCATGTCCCCCTTTAGATTAGGAAAACTTGATTAATTGATATATGATTAGACGAATTTTCCTAGGTTCATTTGTGTGATCTTTCACTTTACATTGTATGATATTTGATTTAGATCTTATGAATGATATTTTATCTTTAGATCTTCCATTTTCAAGTTTCTTATGTAATGTAATATACTATCATAGTATTAATTGCCGAACCATACATAGTATAAGATGATTATTTGGATGCTAATTGAGGCCCGTCGAAAGATGGGGCGAGTTGAGGGTGTTTTAGTCGCGACAAAGGCTCCTTCCTCTCTCGTATCAAAACCCCGAACCAAGTTCTTTGGTTATGAAGGGCCGGTGCCCTTTATCCATTTGGGTGAGTCAAAATTAGGTTTCTTGGTTCCTTAAAGACCAAGTGGCGACTCTGTATCTGTTTTCAACAGACCTATTTTCTTTCTTTGATTCAAATCAATTTCAAAACAATCTCAAACAAGAGAAGTGGTCCGAAGCCCGGTATCCACAATCTGGCGACTCTGCTGGGGATTTTTATTTTAAAAACAAAATAATACAGAGGTTTGACTCATAAGAAGCATCCTTAAAATCATCTTTTTACTGTGTTTGGTTCACCGCATTGCACTCTTGCATTTCCCCCCCTCCGACTGTGTCTGAAACGCGGCGCTGACATTGTTCAGGTCTTGCTGTGCCAGGGCACAAGTCACCGTTGATACTGTACCTTCCAAGGTATATCAAAAAGAGTAAAAACCTCCGTACTGTCTCCCTGACGGTATATTGGAACTCTCGTCAACGGACCCTCTTTGACTAAACCCAGCCTTTTCATATAGATTCCTATAGAACCTTTCATAGGACTGTTCATTTATCTTTTCAGATAGGACAATGTGATATAACTGTTGTATGCCCTGACGGGATTACCTG
Organism: Hydrangea macrophylla; assembly: GCA_033977485.1. Classification (NCBI taxonomy): domain Eukaryota; kingdom Viridiplantae; phylum Streptophyta; class Magnoliopsida; order Cornales; family Hydrangeaceae; genus Hydrangea; species Hydrangea macrophylla. The sequence goes on along the minus strand of CM066984.1, from coordinate 74,176,427 downwards.
CGCGGTGTAGACACTTATGTGGCATAGAACGGAACCTCTTTCTTATGATTTCCAAGGCAATCACTCACATGTAGTCACATTGAGTTGACCTGCCTAAGCATCATGACAAGGATGTCTGCTCCATGCTCGCAAAGATATGCACCGCAAACCTTGTTTGTCGGTCTTGAGACATAGGAGTATGAAAACCTGCTAGAAAGTATGATCACTATAACCGTACTTACCAGCTTCCCCAGAAACTCTGTCCAAATATCCCAGATATAACCACATTAACCAGTTTTTCCCAGAAACTCTGTCCAGATATCCCAGATATGACCATATTAACCATTTTTTTCCCAGAAACTCTGTCCGGATATCCCAGATATGACCATATTGACCAGTTTCCCCTCAGAAACTCTGTCCAAAATTCCCGAAGTATCTTGGAAATCCATGTTATCCCTTGGTGATCATGCTAGAAAGTAAGGTTAGCACACTCTGTATGGCTAGGACCTTATTTGTTTAGCCGCTATCTGTTAGAAATAGGAGCATCATATAGATTAGGGCTTACATCCGCATGTTTGTCCCATTTGCATGCACTATTCCCCATCAATCTGCACGCGCTGTTTCGAGTCGGTCCACATCACTATCTTTGTCTGCCTAAAGTCACCACTGTCAAAGATCTAATCTAGTCCTTTCAAATTCTATCAGGTCAGTATAGATTCCCAAGGTCAGCAGTCAGGGTCTGATTCGTGGGTCAGGAGTTCGGATAATCGGTTAATCAGAATCAGTCCGACAACTTGCTTCAACATGAATAGGGGAAGAGTTAGAAAACAAGGTTACTGAATTGGGAGCGACCATAAGCCAGCAGTCCGACAGCCTGGCCCAGGTTCTGAAGTTCATGGAAGAACTGAAGCAACGGCGGCCGCAACCTCCGCCCGGGTTTCCGCCACCGGAATTTGAACTACCCCCACCTGAGAATAATGGGGAGGAAAACTGGTTTCAAGGGGTCCCACCGCTTACGTATGAGAAGAAGCTCCAAGAAAAATTGGACAAGGTCGATAAATTGGAGAGCGTACTGAGAAAAAGCAAGGGTATCGACGATTACATGCTAGACCTGGAAGGCCTTTCCTGTCAAGTTGAAACTGCCGGAAAACTTTAAAATGCCCGCCATCGATCGTTTTGATGGAACTGGAAACCCGAAAAGCCACGTGAAGCTATGTATGAGTATCTTCCAGTCCATGGGTTGCACCCACGAGCACATTGCGATGCTATTCCCGCAAACTCTGGCAAAATCTGCACTATCGTGGTTCCTAACCTTGGAAGCCTCCAAAACCCGGGCCTGGGAGGACATTGTTCGAGTCTTCGTCGATCATTACTCTTACAATCAAGAGCTGGATGTCACCATCAGGGATTTGGAAACAACCCGGCAAAGCAACAATGAATCCTTCGCTGCATTTCTGAGCAGATGGAGGAACAAGGTAGCCCAAATGACCCACCGGCCAATCGAGAAAGAACAGGTAAGGATGCTCATCCGGAATCTGCAGCCACTCTATCATGAGAAATTATTCTACCAGTCCATCTCCACCTTTGAGGAGTTGTTTGAAGTTGGAACCCGAATCGAAGATGCTATTAGGGAGGGGAAGATCAAAAAGGAAGACCCTCCGAGTCAGCCAAGAAGGCCCAACTACTCCCGGAATCCCCCGGATGTCAATGCCCTTAGCGGCCAACCCATGGCATATCCTCCAAGGCCATACCAACCCTCCAACCAGGCAAATTCCTCCAACCGCCCTTTCCAGAAAAAGCCCCCTCGCAATTTTGCCAAGCTAGAAATCTCTCTCTCCTCAGCCCTAGATCGCCTCCTCAAAAAAGGCCATCTCCAATTACTCCAGCCTCGAAATACCCCGCTCCCGCCTAACTGCGATATGTCCAAGCGGTGTACTTACCACCAAGCCCCCGGCCATAACACTGATGATTGCATGCGCCTCCGCCATGACATCCAAGACCTCATCGACCAGAATATCATCGAGCCACCACCAAAGCAGCCTCATATCACCCAAAATCCCCTACCAAACCACCAAAATGTCAACCTCATTGAGCTCAGTCCCGTACCCTTCAACCCTTCTACTTATATCACCCCCCTAGGACAACCCTTGCTTTGCATTGACATCCCGGATTCTGAGGGGATTCATCTGATCGGAGGGGAGAATGACGAGTGGCAGCAGCAGCTTGACGACGAGCAGGACTTGTTCTTCCTGGAAGAGCATGACCTAGGGGCGGTAGACCTCAAATGGTATGACCCTAACGACGAGAGTGATGCTTCCATCTGGAACGAGCCATAAAAGCCATTTGTGGGAACGGATTGTGATTGGTTTAAGAAGGATGGGACTGTAGAAGGGCCTACTCCTGCCGAGATTGATCACCTAACCAGGTCAGGCCGTCATTATCAGCCTCCACAGCCTGCCACCGAAGCCATCGAAAAAGGTCCAGTTAAAGACAAGGGGAAGGGCAAGATGGATGAGGTCATCGAAGAAGACAATGAGCTGATCAAGCAGCTAAAGAAAACCCAAGCACATCTCTCGATGTGGGATATTATGGTGACATCCTATAAGCACAGGCAAGCCGTGTTAAATGCCTTGGCTGGGATTGAAGTCCCCATCGACGCTACGCCAGAGGACATGGTAGCTTTCTTGGGTGCACTTACCCCCGACCCCATCATTACATTCTCCGATGAGGACCTGCCGCCAGAGGGATCCGCGCATAACAAGGCGTTATACATTACTGTGGGATGTAAGGAACAACAGGTGCCGTTTTGTCTAGTCGATACAGGTTCTGCTTTGAATGTTTGTGCCTTAAGAACTGCCACTGCTTTGGGGGTCAATATCCTTGACATTACGCCATCTGTGCAATCCGTGAGAGCCTATGACAACACTAGAAGAAATGTGATGGGAACTGTTTCTCTCCAAATCCGGGTAGGATCTTTGGTGAGCACCGAGATTTTCCAAGTCATGGACATACCTGCCTCGTTCAATCTGCTAATTGGGAGACCCTGGCTTCACGCCAACAAAGCTGTATCATCCACTGTGCATCAAATGATCAAGTACATTCATGAGAGGGAGGTAAAGATCATCCTCGGTAATAGTTGGGGTAATGAGGCTTTCCCAAATTACGCTCCTATTTTTGAAGTCCAAATACCTGAGCTGGAAGAAGGAGAAATCGGAGGATTCTTCATGGAAGAAGTTCATATGATCAAAGACGAAGACCGATTCCCTGAGGTCCACTCCGCAGTCGTCAACATTGTCCGCAAGATGAACTACTTCCCCGGAATGGGATTGGGTCGACGCCAGCAAGAAATTCGGGAATTCCCGCAGATCAAAGGGCAACAAGGCACTTTCGGGTTGGGGTACAAGCCCACTGATGAGGACGCCGAGCTACAAAGGCCATGGAAGAAGAGGGTGAAGGGTCTCCCGCCATACCGCAAGACTTTGAATGAACAATTCGTCAAAGAAGGGGATGATTTCCCTTACTTCGGGTTCCCCGAACCCTGGGTCCATCAAACCACTGGGAGAAGGCACCCCGGGCTTGAAATCTTCGCTGACTGCGAGAGGGCCCCATATCAAGACCCGTTCTATCCCAAAGAAGTTGAAAAGACCCCAGAGGAAGACTGGTTGAAATACCTTGACACTGAAGCAATCAAGAAGATGTGGGAGGAATCCGCTGAGGAGGAGGAAGAAAAGAGGGCCAAGAGCCAAGATGATCAGATCAAGCCAACTGAGGAGGGTCTGAGCAACCAGGCTGTAGAGTCATCTGTCTGTGCCTCCCAATCCCCTACTCCCCCGAAGTCTGTACTACCGGTTATCGAGTCTGTACTGGAGTCGGCTGCTGTAAGCCCACCACTATCCAATGTAATCACTTCACCTATCATGAATGAAATGAAAGACGATTCTGCTTACTCCTCTGTGTCTGACACTTGTGAATGCACAGATCCCTCCGAGGATCTCCCAATCGAACTAAAGCAACTAATTGAAAAACCACCTGCTTATGAAATAATCGAAGATACTTTATCAGTTAACTTAGGTGAAATAGATAATCCACAGATTGTGCAAATTGGCTCAACCCTTAATAAAGAAGAAAAAGAAAAATTAACCCTCTTGCTAAAAGAGTTCAAAGATGTTTTTGCTTGGTCTTACGAAGACATGTCTGGGGTCGATCCCGACATCGTCCAACATCATATTCCTCTCCTCCCTAATTCTAAACCTGTCAAGCAGAAACTGAGGCGCATGAGACCGGAATGGGCACTTAAGGATAAAGAAGAGGTGGAGAAGCAGTTCAAGGCAGGGTTCATCATTGTCACCGAATACCCGGAATGGGTTGCCAATATCGTGCCAGTCCCGAAGAAGGATGGAAAAGTTCGTGTGTGCGTCGACTTTCGTGATCTGAACAAGGCCAGTCCCAAAGATGACTTCCCGCTTCCCCACATTGACGTCTTGGTAGATAACACCGCAGGACATGAGCTACTATCTTTCATGGATGGCTTCTCAGGGTACAATCAGATTCTAATGGCGCCAGAAGATCGGGAAAAGACGACATTCACCACCCCTTGGGGAACCTACTGTTATAGAGTAATGCCCTTTGGACTCAAGAACACGGGGCGACGTACCAAAGAGCTGCCACCACTCTGCTGCATGATATGATTCACAAAGAGGTAGAAGTATACGTAGACGACATGATTGTAAAATCCAAGGATAGAGAAGGGCACCTAGTAGCGCTGGAAAAGTTCTTCGAAAGGTTGCGCAAATACAAGATGAGGCTGAATCCAAAAAAATGCACTTACGGCGTAACCTCCGGTAAACTCCTGGGTTTTCTCATCACACGGAGGGGAATAGAGGTGGACCCCTCTAAGATCAAGGCAATCCTCGAAATGACGCCACCACGGAATGAAAAAGAAGTAAGGGGGTTCCTCGGAAGAATCCAGTTCATCAGCCGCTTCATTTCTAAGCTCACAGCTACATGCGATCCTCTATTCCGATTGTTGAGAAAAGGGGAGAAGTTCCAATGGGATGACCAATGCCAAGCCGCTTTCGACAAAATAAAAGCCTACCTTCAAAATCCGCCTGTCCTTTCACCACCAATGCCTCATAAGCCCTTATTCCTTTACCTATCCGTCTCTAAAAATGCCATGGGTTGCATGCTAGCCCAAGAAGGAGAAGAAAGCCACTCCGAAAAAGCCATATATTACCTCAGCAAGAGGATGACTGGGTATGAGCTCAACTATTCTACCCTCGAAAAAACATGTTGGGCCTTGGTCTGGTGCACCCGCCGACTAAGGCACTACATGCTGGCCTTTCCGGTTGTGCTCATATCCCGCATGGATCCTCTAAAATACCTTCTCGAAAAACCCGCCCTGACCGGTCGTATATCCCGTTGGTTACTTCTATTATCCGAATTCGATATCAAGTATGTTACGAGCAAGTCGGTAAAAGGAAGAACCGTAGCTGAGCATCTCGCAGAACATGCCGTTGACTCCGAAGAAAGTGGGGACTTTCCGTTTCCAGACGAGGGCATCATGGAAATCAAGGAAGAGCAATGGAAGTTGTACTTTGATGGAGCAGCCAACATGAAGGGATACGGAGTAGGGATGATCCTAGTATCGCCAAGTGGGGACCACACTCCGTTAGCAGTCAAGCTCAATTATAACTCCACCAACAACACTGCTGAGTATGAAGCATGCATTCTGGGAATGGAAGCAGCCTTAGAGCTGAAAGTTCGGAGGTTGGATGTCTTCGGGGATTCAAACCTCATCATATCACAAGCCAGAGGAGAATGGAAAGTAAAAGAAGAAAGGTTGAAGCCCTATCATGATCATCTCGACCAACTCAAGAGGCAGTTCGAAAATATCACATTCCTCTACTTGCCCAGGGAAGAGAACCAGCTGGCAGATTCCTTGGCCACTCTAGCTTCGATGATCAAAATTCCTGTGGGAGTCAGGATGATGCCCTTGGTAATTGAGCAGAGGTACGAGCCTTCGTTCAATGTAATCGCCACAGTCGAAGAAGAAGAGAATGAAGCACCATGGTATCAGGATGTCTGGGACTTCATAGAAAAGGGGACGTTCCCCCAAGAATCCACCGAGAGAGACAAAAGGGCAATTCGAAGATTCGCAGCGCAATTCATCATTTGCGGCGGGAAACTGTTAAAGAAAGGATACAACGGTCACAACCTGACTTGCTTGTTTGGGAAGAGCTCCAGAAGAATGATGGAAAAAATACATGAAGGGGTATGCGGCCCACACATGAACGGCCACATGCTGGCCAAGAAAATCGTGAGACAAGGGTACTACTGGACAACACTGGAAAAAGATTGTTGCGAATACGTAAGAAAGTGTCACAAGTGCCAGATTCATGCAAATATGATGCATGTACCACCATCCCTTCTATACAGCATGACCTCGCCTTGGCCATTCTCCACCTGGGGAATCGATATTATTGGTGAAATCATTCCGAAGGCCTCAAATGAAAATCGGTACATCCTGGTGGCCATAGACTACTTCACAAAATGGGTAGAAGCTGCATCCTACACCAAGTTGCGGGCCAAGGAAGTGGCCAAATTCATCAAGAGAAATCTCATCTGCCGTTATGGAGTTCCCCATGAGATTATTTCGGACAACGGAAGTCATTTCAAGGCAGAAGTCAGGGATCTGTTCGAGGAATACAAAATCACCTATCACAAGTCGTCGCCATACCGACCACAAACCAATGGGGCAGTCGAAGCTGCGAATAAGAATGTCAAGGCCATACTGCAAAAATCAGCTGATACCTACAAAGACTGGCATAAAAAGCTACCATTTGCACTTTGGGGATACAGAACATCGATAAGGACGTCCACAGGAGCGACTCCTTACTCACTAGTATACGGGATGGAAGCGGTACTTCCAGTGGAAATAGAATTACCATCCCTACGCGTAATGGCAGAGTGTGAAATTTCAGAATCAGATTGGTTGAGAGAAAGGTATGAAGAATTGGCCCTCATAGATGAAAAGCGTCTAGCGGCGGTCGACCATGTCCGAGTCTATCAGAAGAGGATAGCCCGTGCTTTCAACAAAAGGGTTCGTCCAAGGAAGATTGTCAAGGGCGACCTTGTCCTTAAGGAGTTGCGAGCTCCGATCTTTGATCCCCGTGGGAAGTTTAAGCCAAAATGGGTCGGCCCTTATATCGTCAAGACTGTTCTTTCCGGAGGAGCAACTTACCTCATGGACCTCGATGGTGTCGAATTCAAAGAACCGATCAACATGGATCGCCTAAAAAAGTACTATGCTTGACTATCCAATAACCATTCCTTTCAAGCCTTGCCTTGAACTACGCTCGACCTGATTCCCGCTCGGGGATACGTAGGCAACCACATCGGTTCGGTCGCTCCACCAACAAAAATAACCTTTCCTTTCAAAACCTTGGCCTTGAACTACGCTCGACCTGATTCCCGCTCGGGGATACGTAGGCAACCACATCGGTTCGGTCGCTCCACCAACAAAAATAACCTTTCCTTTCAAAACCTTGGCCTGAACTACGTTGGACCTGATCCCCGCTCGGGGGTACGTAGGCAGACTTTCAAAAAGAAAAAGAAGGATGGTTCGCTAGGTTGAAAATCCGAAAGGACGCCTAGGCAAAAATTAGAGCTAAATCCAAAGTGAGCAATAACAAAAGAGAGAAAGTAGCTCGCTAGGTCACTTCCTTGGTGCCTAGGCAAAAATTATGAGCACGTGAGGGAAATAAAGTCGCGGTCCTTACCATAACCCAAAAACCACCCTCCACACTAGGGGCAAACTTCGGCCACTCGCCTCGTTTGCCTGAACCTCTTCTAAACTAGGGGCAAACGTCGGTCATCTACCTTGTTTGCCTCACAACCATACATATCCCAAACTAGGGGCAAACTTCGGCCACCCGCCTCGTTTGCCTCTAACAACCCCAGCATGCTCAAGCAAGTACCAAAAGCAACAACTAATTGAAACCTCAAGTTACAAAATGTTTTTAGAAAGCTAAAATGCATAAAACGAGATTCCCAAAGTAACCAAGGTTCACCGATAAACAAACTTTGAATATTACATAGGCAGAGAAATAAAAGTCTTTCAAAAAGCAACCACATGTTCAAAGACACTTGGAGGAATGAGCAGAATCAGTCAGGACTAGTTTTGTCTTAGTGTCTTTTATTTCTTCAAAGGTCTTTAGAAGAAGGCCTTTACTCGGTCAGTCCAATCATCAATAAAAGCAGTAATAGTGGTAGCTCTGATCCTGGAAGCAAAGACCCTCTCAGTAAACCCTCGGGGAACCTCCTGAACCTGTCCATACTGTCTGGCCAAACGGCGAGGATGATAGAAAGAAGTCTCTCTCAGACCCATCAACCACACTCTCTGGTGACCCCTGAGGCTCGTGGTGATAGCATAGAGGCCCCAACGCCTCACGATCCAGCAAATGTCAGCCTCAGATAAGGCGTTCATCATACCCGCCCAATCAGCGAAGGTATAGTGAGAATGAAGCACGGCTCGACGAAAGTAAACTGGTGGTATACGGCCCGTCCACAGCTGAAGGCGCTCGTAAAGCCAAGCCTGTAACACCAAAGGCGCCCCAGAAAGAAGAGGAGTCCCTTGGTTGAAGGCATTATCCAAACCATTCAAAGTTTCAGCTAGAACCATGGCCATGGGATTCGTGCTAAGTTTCAGCCCGAGGCACACATGCACCAAGTCAATGGAAGTGCTCGAGAACAGGAAGTGCGAAGTCATGCACAATACTAGAGCGGCCCCACGGGAAGCATCATACACGCTGGGATTCCCAGGACTGGCGTACCGGGCAATAATAGAAGCAATGTTGAGAACCTCACCTTGAATCAGCCGGCGGGAAATAGTGACAGAGCAACTCAGGTATTCAGCCAAGGCTCGCGTAGGGCTGAGGGTATCAGCAGAAGGGAGAATCAAGTCAGAGTCAGAATCATAGCCGAGAATAGCGCAGAACTCCTCAAACACAGGGCATATCTCCAGGCCATTGAAGTTGAAGACATGATTCACCGGGTCCCAGTGACCAATGGCGGCACGCAAGAACTCAGTGTTCAGGGTCATCTGGCAAAGAGAGAATAGCTCGGTCAAGCCGTAGCTAAAGAGGTTGATCCGGTCCACGCCATCCGTAATGTTCAGCCAAGCTGTGAGGTGGGCGGGATCAAACAAAGCCATATTTTCTGTCGCGGCTCTAGCAAAATTCAAAATTTCGGCAGCACCTCCCCGTTTCACGGACTATCCCACCTGCAAGGCAAAAACACTCACTATCACAAAACTGCCCATCGCAATAACATCCAGCAATCACAGTGCACATATATCAACAAGCACACAACTGCGCCTCTAAACCGGAAGATATCCGGCCTAGGAGGCAAAACATCATAATACTCTGTCAAAAGGTCACAAATTGTGCTACACATCGTCCTACATTGTCCGAATAATCATATCCTCAGTACAACCCAATCGAAAACAGAAAAAGAAAATAAAAATAATAATTCCCGCTTGGGAAGCCTCAGTCCTCCTCTTCTTCGTCCTCCGTCGGACCACCCGGAGTGTATGTCGGCGACGGCCTCCTCCTGCCACCTCTACATCTTGGACCTGTCCTCGATGAGCCAGCCCCGCCTCCACGGTACTGCACACACAAATAAAAATGAGGGCAATCAGTAAGGGAACAACAAAAAAATACAAAAACAGAGTCGAGTTAGAGACTTACCAAGGACGCCATCTGATTGGCGGCAAATTGCCGCATACCATCCATCTGTCAAGAGAATAAAAAAATCCAGGGTTAGAACCTTATAACCTTGAGAAAGTGCAAAATTAGAGACATACCCGGTGGTCTCGTGTGAGGACCAGGGACCGTAAGCTAGCTGCCAAGGCGTGACCCTCCTCAGCGTAACTCCAAGGAACATTGAGGACGCCCGCTGGCTGAGTAGGGTACCCACATGTGACTCGCGGCACCTCCATCCGGAGTGCCATCAGCGCCAAGGATGTTGACAGTCCAATCCCAAGGAGGGATAGGGTCGGGAGCCTGAGGAGCCTGTCTCCTGTACATCTCGCGAAGCTAAAGGCACGGAATAAGTTAGGAAAAGATAAATCAAAAACATGAACAATGAATATAAACAAAAAATATACAAAAAGAACTCACCTCTAGGAGTGGGAAGTTAGGCATCAGGAAACGGCCACGGTAAGCCTCGTAACCGGTCTCAGAAAGAAAATGGTCCCAGACATCAGTGCCGGCTAAGGCCGCCAGCAGAGCATCTCCAGAGAGGTCACCAGCATCCATCGCAGGAGGATCGTGAGGGACACGACACCGAGAACCACCAACCACCTGCCGGGAGACCCGTTCCCCAAGGAACCACTGCCTGCACTCGGTACTCTCCAGCAGAAGGCGGCAAGAGGTAAGAGATTTAACCGCTTGTATCTCCTCTGGGGCGGCATAAGCGACACCCTCCCAAGGCGTCCAATCAACACTAGAGGCCGTCAGCCCAGTTAAGAAGTTTCTGAGCAAAACAATCCGGTGGGCCCCGCTCTTCACCCCAACAACGTCCCTCCGCCATCTCAAACCTCGTGGGAATAAAGGCACAGGAGCCATGCCATCCTCATCCTCGCCTGATTCATCCGCCGGGGAAGGAGCCAACATCTTCAAGTATTCAAAACTCCAAAGCTGCACAGACAAAGGAGAAATCAAAACAAGTATGGAAATCAAAAGATGGAAAAATAAAAGAGGAAACGGTGTGTACCTCCCAAGCTCGCCAGAATCCCCCAGTAGATTTAACATCGCCTCGAGAGACCTCCCCCATATGCTTGTAGAGATGGGCCAAGGCAGCACCGCCCCAGTTGTAGGAGGGGATCTCATCAATGGTCGCCAGGCAAGAAAGGAGCCTCAAGCTCACCCGGTCGTTCCTTGTCGCAAAGATTGAGCACCCGAGAACATACAGAAGATATACTCTCAGAAGTTGGGAATTGTTCAGATTGTGATTACCTCTACCATAGGCCCGGTAAAGCCAGCCGCAGGGAAACTAATGCCTCTCCAGGTTAGGGGGAACAGCCCCAATCAACATCTCCACCGCCTCCGGGTCAATCTCATAAAAATAATCCAGAACCAGGCGCTTCCCGCCGACCCTCAAGCCCGTGATCATGGAGAAATCAAAGGGCGTCATAGTCATCTCTCCGAACGGTAGGTGGAAAGTGTTGGTAGTGTCCCACCACCTCTCGGCCAGTGCATAGAAGTGAGCCAGATCATTGCTACTTTTTGAAACCAAGCGGACGAAGCCTCCGAACCCGGCATCATCAACCATCCTCTTAACGGTGGGCGAAAGCTGGGTATACCATAAGAAAGCATGGGCAAGGCTACCATGGCCTTTCAATGCCACTTCCGGCACCTGCACACAACAAAGGATGCACAAAATCACTATTCACGACCCGAGAGCCGATTTCACAAAATCCACATTTGAGCACAAGTCGAACTTCTAACGGTCTCTAAGTACACGCTACGGCTCACAAAACTAGCATAGTACATAAAAGTGGTCTTAAAATGTCAAAAGTTTCACATACCAAGCTCGCTAGAGCCGCGGCCGAAAGATGGCGTTGAGGGTCCTGTAAAATCAAGTCCGGAGCTTGCACCTCGGCCTTCATCCGTCCCTTGGCCTTCTTAGACGGCCTCCTTGAGCTCGATGCCATGGATCTACAAGAAAAATGGAAGTCACATTTAAACTTTCTTCTTGAAAATTTGGGCAAACCAAAACACCAATCAAAAATCCAACTACGGGGAAAGATTACTCACCTGAGCGCGCACAAGCTGCGTTTTGATGAATTTTGGCTCCAAAAACGCCCCAAAATGGCCAAGAATGAGCTTCTGGAGCTCAAAAACCCGAGATATAGGAAGATGAAGTCCGGTCACCCAGTGCCGCGGTGGCACTGGCCAACTGCCGCCGCGGCAGTGGCCCAGTGCCGCCGCGGTACTGCTCCCCGTGGACCCCGCTTCGCTCCGTTTTGCTCCGGTTCGCCCCGTTCTGGCCCGTTTTGGCCTTTTTCAGCCCGTTTTTGGCCCCGATCAGCCCCGATGGCCCATTCCAATCAAGATTTATGAGGTTTTACCCCAAGCAGACTAAAAGTTGTCAGAACTACCTCCAGCAGGCAAAAACTGGGAAAAATCGGCTCCCGAAGACCCGAATCGGTCGTTTCAGGACAATCGTCGCGAATTCCGATAATTCTAGTAACGGATCCTGGTTTTTAGTTATTGCACCGAATAAAGAAAAGAGATTCCCCGAGAACCCTGCATCATCCCCCGAGGACAGAAACCGATAGTTACCAGCTCCCGGAGGCCCTGACAGGCTCTCTTGGATTGAGCACCAACAGAGATTCCCCGAGAACCCTGCATCATCCCCCGAGGACAAAAGGCAGACAGTTACCAGCTCCCAGAGGCCCTGACAGGCTCTTTTGGATTGAGCGCAAAAAGAGATTCCCCGAGAACCCTGCATCATCCCCCGAGGACAAAAGGCAGACAGATACCAGCTCCCAGAGGCCCTGACAGGCTCTCTTGGATTGAGCACCAAAAGAGATTTCCCGAGAACCCTGCATCATCCCCCGAGGACAAAAGCAGACAGATACCAGCTCCCAGAGGCCCTGACAGGCTCTCTTGGATTGAGCACCAAAAGAGATTCCCCGAGAACCCTGCATCATCCCCCGAGGACAAAAGCAGACAGATACCAGCTCCCAGAGGCCCTGACAGGCTCTCTTGGATTGAGCACCAAAAGAGATTCCACGAGAACCCTGCATCATCCCCCGAGGATAAAAGCAGACAGATACCAGTTCCCGGAGACCCCGACAGGCCCGTAAGATTCGATCAAAATGAGCAGTTGAAGAGAGATCCTAGAAAGTATCGCTTCATCCCCAGCAGATTCAGATTAATCCTCAGCGGATTTATACACCGTCAGTTCAATCACAGTAGTCCATTGTCGACTCGTCATCTCGATGCAAACATCGTCGGTCTATTAACCATCATCGCTCTCATTACACCATGGGGCTTCCATGTTCATCATGTGACATCTCAGGATCTCACGATCGTCCCGTGACTTCTGTGTCAGTCTCTTAATTTCCAGGGCCCCTGTGTCCGTCGGTTATTCGCCAAAAGACATCTTCAATCATAGTCCTCTGAGACCCCACACCCAATTACGTTTGTTTACGAAGCACACTTCCAGAAGTTTGCCCCTAAACCCGGAGTCTTCTAGACTTCAATGCCCTTATCTGAGTCACCCACCACGTCACAATCGCAAACACTAGCACAACACTAGCCCACTCGGAGTGGCACACCCCATGGCACTTGCTCATTCTAGGCTAGGCATGATAGGACTCATATATATCACATCCACACATTGCATATCATCCTCATATAGCATAGCATCCGCCTGATTGTTGTGTATGTACATATGTGATTTATCCCTTTGTGTCCTGAACTACGTCCTGGTCTGATTCCCCTTGGGATACGTAGGCAGCTCACGCGGAGCACGACCAGCATCATCCTTCCATCTTTTGCAACGCTGTTTGTCCTAAATCTATAGCCTCCAAAAAGTCCTGTCTCTTCAAAACTTTGGCACTCGCTTGCGACATGCGTTGCCTCGCAAGTTCATGCCAAAGAGGGGCAAACTGTAGACACCCCATTTTGTCGGCTATCAGATTTGGGAGACCCATAGATTGGTGGTTCGCAATGATCGTAAAAGACTCAAAAGGACTCACGAAAGTCAGCTCTATCTCTCAGAATGCTCAGAATGACCAAAATGCCCCTAAAAGCCCGAAAACTCCCAGATTTGGTCCCAAAGTTCTGAAGACATGCTACGTCGTAAGAAAAAGTGATAAAATAAGTTTTTAAATAAAATCGCAAGAAATCGTCAGCTCCCAGAGGCCCCCGGAAGTCCCGGAAGTTCCCCAAAAGTCCCCGTTGACCGGTTTGACCAAGGTTTGACCAGGTTTGACCGAAGTTTGACCAAGTTTGACCAAGTTTGACCGAAATTGTCCAAATTTACCAGAATCATTAGAAAAGTATTAAAATAAGTTTTAAAAGAGAATCGAGCGAAAACGTCGGCTCCTGGGAGCTCCCAGAGGTTCCCAAAACTTCCCGGGAATCCCAGGTTTGACCAGTTTGACCAAGATTTGACTTTGAAATCGGGGCACCGAAGCAATTTTTGAATATTTTTTATGGATACTAGAGGTCAATATCTTTCCAACGGTATATCGCACATAATTTCTGGAGTTAAAACGAATTTATTATGAATTTCCAAAGGCGAAAAAGGCGATCAAATCGGCTTCTATCGCGAATACCGCAAAACTTTTCAAAGTGACCTATCCCCGAACTATTTCTTATATAAAGTAGACTCCATTACCTTTCCAACGGTATATCACAATCCCAATTTGGAGTTCGTACGCATTTTCTGTGAATTTCGGACGAAATAGGGCCTTTTCGCGAATACTGGAACTTCGGGGGGCCTAAACAGCATTATCTGGACGAAGGGAGGAGCAGTGCCGCCGCGGCACTGGCCCACTACCGCCGCGGCAGTGGTCCAGTGCCGCCGCGGCACTCCCCTCCAGAACAGTAAGTTTTTGTAAATACTTTTGTGGTCCCATTTTGATTAATTAAAATCCAAAACGACGTAGTTTTATGATTTCAGATGTTTGGAGCCAATGGGAGTACTTTCTAAATCCCAAAAACACCCCAAGTTGGCCTATATAAACACCCCATTACTCCTCATTTTGGGGGGGAGTCAAATGCAAGTTTAGAGAAAGTTTGGGAGAGAAAGTGTAGAGATAAGGTTAGAGTGGAGAGAAAAGAATCTTTCTTCTTTGATTTTTCAAAACAAAAGTGAGTTCTAACTTTGTTTTTACTTCATTACTTCCATTTACTTCAACATTCAATACTCCCAACCACCATTTTAGTGAGAATTCAAGAGTGTGGAAGCTTCTTCCATGTCTAGTGTCATTACATATGAGTGATACACCAATCTACAAGTCTCATGCTTCATGAATATCATCTATTGATTATCATCTACTTGCTTGCTTATTTATTGTTCATCTCTTCTCATCCCATTTCTTTTTTATTTTATTTATTTACTTACTAGTTCATCATCATCTAAGTGATGACATGAAGTTTGGGGTGAGTGAATCCTCATGGATAGTAGCTCTTGACCTCAAAAACATGTTTGATAGATGATGATCATAACCTCAATACTTCCAAGGTATTCTTGGAATGTATTGAAGTTATGCCCAAAAACAAAATAAATCTCTCCAACAATCTTGGAGGTTCTTAAAAGATGAGTTTGATGTAGGTATTCTAAGTGGCTATGATCCTTATTGAGTGTTGGAAACATGTTTTCAAAACATCTATTTCAAAACCCCTCTCAATCCCTCTCATTTGGTTTCAAGAAACAAAACTTTGTTTTCTCCAAAATCTTCAAAACAATGAGTCAAAACAGTGAGTGAGTTGAGTTCAAAGATTTTTCTAGAACACAATACTCAACATATGGATACAAGGCCACTTGGAAAGTCTTCCTAACTCATTGGAGAACACCCATGATTTTTGGTTTGACTTGGAAGTACTTGGAAATGATCCATTTGGGTCCCAACATTCCTTCCAAACATTCTGTTTTTGCTGTCACAGCAGCTAGGTCAACTTACGACCTCTTTTCCAGAAAACCTTTCCAAACGGGGTGGTCCTAACTTATTTTTCCCTTAATATTCAATGTCTTAGGAAACTTTCTGTATAAAATGGGCCTCTAGATCATTATTGTTCATTTTCTAAGATTTTCTAACATTTCAGTTGACAGTACGAACTCTGTTTCTGAGTGACCCCTATTGTTTATATAATTTCTCTCAATCTGTGATAGCTATTCGAGATTGGCCTTTTGGGTTGTGTTCTAGACACAATAAGGAACATCTCCATAAAAAATCATGCATTGAAAACATTCCTAACCCCTCTTTTCAAATTCCAAAAGATCATGCTACTGTTCTGTCCACTATTCACAGCAAGTACATTTTAACTTTCATTCTTTGATTTGATGCTTATATGCATTCCAAATTAGTTCATATCTTAGGAAGTAGTTCATACTACATTTGTACACATCCCATGTCAATTTCATTCACTCATTCATACACATTTTAGACTTCTAAGTCATTCTAGAAATCCATGTACACAAAACACACTACAACCTTTGCACATTTTAGATACATACATTGCATTCATGCAAGATTTGGGGTTTTTGTAACTCTTAATCCAAGGAGATTATAAGGAATGAACTTGATCACACATTCATGCTTCCCCTTTGATCTAATCATCCTTTCTCATCCGTCCCGGGGATTGAGAGATCTTCTTTTCTCAAAGAATAACATTCATCATACTAGCTTGTTAAGCATATTTTGATTTATTTGTTTATTTGTTTCAAGAACAATTCATGTCCCCCTTTAGATTAGGAAAACTTGATTAATTGATATATGATTAGACGAATTTTCCTAGGTTCATTTGTGTGATCTTTCACTTTACATTGTATGATATTTGATTTAGATCTTATGAATGATATTTTATCTTTAGATCTTCCATTTTCAAGTTTCTTATGTAATGTAATATACTATCATAGTATTAATTGCCGAACCATACATAGTATAAGATGATTATTTGGATGCTAATTGAGGCCCGTCGAAAGATGGGGCGAGTTGGGGGTGTTTTAGTCGCGACAAAGGCTCCTTCCTCTCTCGTACCAAAACCCCGAACCAAGTTCTTTGGTTATGAAGGGCCGGTGCCCTTTATCCATTTGGGTGAGTCAAAATTAGGTTTCTTGGTTCCTTAAAGACCAAGTGGCGACTCTGTATCTGTTTTCAACAGACCTATTTTCTTTTTTTGATTCAAATCAATTTCAAAACAATCTCAAACAAGAGAAGTGGTCCGAAGCCCGGTATCCACACTCTCTCTTTCTCTCTTCTCTCTTTCTCCCCCCAAACCTAAAGTTAGGTCTTCTCTCTTTCTTTTATTTTTAGGGACTTGATAATATAGTTTGTTCTCCTTTTTTTTTTCTTTTTTTTTTTGTATAATTTTAATTTCTATAAATATTACTAACATATATATCTGTTAGTATTGTTTTAATGGATATATCCGTTAGAAAGCATTTAAAATCTGTTAGAAATAATATATCACATTATAGAGAGTTACTAACAGATATATAGCTATTCTAATGGATATATCCGTTAGAAAGCATAAAAGTTGTCTGTTAGAAATTTGGTCATATGGTGTAGTGTTGGCTTACATAATTACACTAACAATCACATTGGTAACTTTCTTGCCTGATATGCTAGCACATACAAAATTACATAAATATCCTTCAAAGGATCAATAGACAAACACCTGTTAATGATCCTGCCAAAGATTTTAACTTTGAGTGCCAATTTTTTTGCACCCTTTCAAATCGTACTAATTTTCAAATTGTTATATATTTTTGTACTCAACGCACAAATATGGTACTACAATGTGCTCAAAATTTGTTATTTTCCTTTCTTCATTATATGGTGATACACCCAAATTTGGCTTTATCCTATGACCGAGCGGTTCAAATCAGCAGTCAGTCCATGCCCCGGGCAAATCATGCACAACTCCACAGAAGCATCAGCCTGAGCGGTTCATCTACGACCCAACCAACAGGTCGGGAAAACTGCACAGGCACATCCCACCGCGGGAACAGCCCATCCGGGCCCACAAGCATGATCCCGAGCTTCACAGGCGTGATCCCAAGCATTACGGGCAGTTTCCTACTCAAGCTAGAAGACTAATGGAAAGTGCACACTATTTCCTAATCCAATTAGGAAATCCCCATAATTAATGCCAATCTATATTAATAGGATTATATTTCCTTATCCATGTCTCTTACATCTATAAAAGAGACCTCTCACATCCCATTGAAGGGGCCGCCAATTCTGTAGTCTACACAGCACCTCTATAAAATTCACCATTGTATGCATACACCCGGCCGGTATTACTGGTAGTGCCGCCCCTCTTTGTTGGCTCACCAGGCCCGCTGGTGATCTGCTAGTGAACGTGCTCAGACACACCCGTGGACGTAGGTACCTTCATTAACAGGGCCGAACTACATACAAAAAATAGTCTCTCTCTCTCTCCTTAAATTGCTTTACTTTGCTCTTACCAATTTCTGGCATCATCAGTTTGGCACCGTCTGTGGGAAACGACAAGTCTTCTCATCAACAAATCTCTTGACTGATCGTCATGTTACCGAAGAAGGGTAAGAAGGCTGATCAGCAGTCCGACCGGGATGTTCTTTCGGCCCCGGCACCGGCTGCGGCAGCCATGACATCTGAGCAGATCACCACGACCCTCACACAACTCTTGGAGGGCCAGCGTCAAATCCAGCGACAGATCGAAGCCCTACTGGCCCAGCAAAGTCGTCCCCCAGGGGCCGGGAAATTACCCGGGAACGTTGCGTCCGGTTGGGAACCAATCTGGACCAGACAACGTGCCCTAGGCAACCCGTCCCGTGTTGAGGATGCCAGAGACATCAATAGTGGGCGTGCTGCCCGAGAGGAAAGGCGGGAGCATATGGCCCGGGAATCAGTCCAGGGTCACTCGGTCAAGAGCCGAGTCGTCCCTGGGGATAAGGTTACCTGGAGTAATAGCCGAGCCCGATCCCAAAGGACAGCACCCCGCCATGAAAAAGCATCTTCCACCAACCCGACTAGTTCCTCAGATACCTGTCGGGAAGGAGTGGAAGCCCGAATCAAGGACTTGCAGAAGCAGATCGACAGAGTGGCCAAAAAGCTTGGTCAAAACTGTGTTCCGAATCATGCCAATACTGAGACAGAGTCACCATTCTCCAGCCAGATCGCGAGGTTCTCCATCCCGCGCAAATTTAAGCAGCCTTGGCTAGATTCATATAACGGCTCGGGAAGCCCGGTCGACCACGTCCGGACCTATAAGGCTCAGATGGCCCTAGCCACCAACTCCAATGAACTACACTGCCTAGCCTTCCCCAGCACTTTGAAAGGCCCGGCCATGCAGTGGTTCTACTCCTTGGAGCCCCGATCGGTCTGCAGTTTCAAACAACTCAGCAAGCAGTTCATCAACTAGTTCGCCGGTATGCATGAGCGGCCAAAGCCAGACATGCAGCTACTGACGGTCAGACAACGAAATAATGAGTCCCTCAAGGAGTTCACCAACCGGTTCAACCAACAAAAGCTTCAAATCCGCAATCTGAACGAGACAATTGCCATCATAGCCTTCTGCTTGGGAGTTCAACACACCAAGTGCGCCGCGTCGTTCCACCGAAATCGACCGGTAACCTTGGTCGAACTCACAAAGAGGGTTGGAAAATACATTGACACTGAAGAATTTCTAAAGATCAAAGACCCCGGGCAAGAAAGCAACGAGTCTTCCAGAAGTAAGCGAAAGCGAGATCAGCCCGGGAGTTCTGACAGTTCTTCCAGTTCACAGCAGTCCGGGTCAGGCAGCCCCGATCCGACCTCCAGCTCACAGCAAGCAGAGTTCGGCAGCCCCGACCCGACCTCCAATTCATATCGGTCAGGATTAGGGGTGTCATTTGGAACGGAAATTCCGATTCCGACCGATTCCGATCCGAAAAATTCCGATTTTGGCAACTAAATATGCATTCCGAATTCTGATTTTTCGAATTCCGAAAATTCCGAAAAAAATCGGATCGGAATCGGAATTATTTTTAGAATTCCGAAAATTCCGAAAAATTTTCGAAAATATTCCGAAATTGCATTTTCCGAAACTTTTCCGAAAATATTCCGAAAAATTCCGAAAAATTTCGGAACATATTCCGAAATTGTATTTTCCGAAACTTTTCCGAAAATATTCCGAAATATTCCAAAAATTGTGTTCATCCCACATCGAAAAAACATAAAAGATGGGGTGTGATGTGCTTCTATAAAAGGCCTACAAGTCTCAAGTGAAATCCCATTAAGCTTGAATTCCGAATATTCCGAAAAATTCCGAAAATATTCCGAAAAATTCCGAATCTGATGAAATTCCGAAAAATTTCGAAAATTCCGAAAATTCCGAAATTTCGGAATCGGAACTAATTTTGGAATTTCCGAAATTTCGGAACGGAATTCGGAATGCATTTTTGGCTTCCGAAAATTTCGGAATTTTTTCCGAAAGTGGTGTTTCCGATCCGTTCCGGCCGAAACACACCCCTAGTCAGGATCAAACAGTTCTGACTTTGCCTCCAGCCCAGAGAAATCTGGAGCCCGGTGATCCTGACCCGACCTCCTGTCTCCATCAGTCTAGACAAGCCCGACTACAGTGGTACTTGCTTGATCACCACATAAGGCTCCACCGATTGTCAGAGAACTCATCCAAAGACCTCGGGCCTAACCCCGGGGCATACAAAGACCTCGGGCCTAACCTCGAGGCACTAAAAAGACCTCAGGCTCCAAACCCAGGCACTCAAAAGACCTCGGGCTCCGAACCCAGACATTAAAGACCTTGTGGTCACGCCCAAGGCACCGGCTTCGCTAAGGTCCAACCGACGATGGGGGCAAACCCCCTAGGTGGCTGATGATGGCAAGCTTCAAAAGACCCTGCAACCACCATGTTCCAGGTCGGTTACCTACAGATCATAGCCTCTGTAAGACCCTCGTCTTAGCGAAAGCTTGGGGGGCAAGACAGCGTAGTGAACTAAACAGGTAATCACACCGGGTATCTACAGGCCTCGCGGATAACCAAGTCAAAATCTTGGACAACCCGAGCACCTACAGTACTCAGAGGCATTAACTCCACTTAGGTCCAGACCGACGATAGAGGTTGTCACGCCTCGACGTAGCATAAATAAGGAAAGCGTTTAATTTCCTTTATGGACCCGTAGGTCGCGACAGTTTGAAGGATCGATTCCGTCCCAAACGTCGAACAAACAAAACATAATAATCAGAGCAGAGCAATCAAGGCTTATAAAATTTTTCTAACTTATTACATCTTATGATACGGGGTCAACTAAGGCACAGACCGCCTTAAAATAAAATAATAACTTAGTGTCTGTTACAGTCATCCTTATAAAACAAACAGTTTAAAACTTAAAACATATAACTTAAAGCATATAATCAATAAACAGTTCTCTCATTCCAAAGGCAGCCATTCTCAGTTAGCGTAGTCATAAGATTCCGCCTGATTGTAACCTAAAAAGCTTGAACACGAATGTCCAGGACGCATCAACGTCGTCAGCTTCAAGAAGCTGGTGAGTATTAAAAACATAACTTTAAATGTAAAACATACTCATTTACCTTTTTCCATTTTCAATTTGTAAAATCAATAATTTGACATAGAGAGAATTTAATTTTATAAAAACAACAAGGAATACATTAAAAGTTGATCATTCATGAAACATATAATTGTGTATGAGACAATGCACCACACTCATCTTGCCGACTCTTTTCTCTCGACAGACACAGCAACCCACTATCTTACTCCTGGTATCTTTGAAAAACTAAGATAGCCACACTTTAGCAACGGGGCGCTAGGGAGTGTCCAGTTTGCCTCACACTTTGGTCCGGGGTACCAGGGAGTGTCCATTGCCTCACACTTTGAATACCTAAACCGCCATGCAAATACCGGAGCAACCTCACGCAGTATCCAGACTCGGGTATCAGGGAGTGTCCGTAGGCCACACTTTAGCACTACCATGGGTGCCAGTGAGTGTCCAAGTTCGGCGTCACACACTTTAACGCTTCCATGGGCGTCAGGGAGTGTCCAAATTTGCCACCGTCGCATTTCAAAGATAACCTCACTGCAATCTCAACCACAACCACAACCGCAATCTCAATCTCAACCACAAACACAATCTCAATCTCAATCTCATACTCTTTCCACACTACCATTACTCTTTTCCACACTGACTGACACCCACATGCATGTACCACTGACTCCATATGAATGACATGGACTTAAATATAAAGTAAATCGCTGAATTAAAGGAATAACGCACGTACGGGGATTGATCACTTGTAATTCATTACCTTAATCATTTCAAACATAACTAATAGCATTCTGTATTAATAAAATTTCCAAACAGAACCTTAACAGTACTTAAAAATTGAACCAAATAGTCCCTAAATACAAAACAGACAAAAACCAGAATCTGCCAGAGGTCGCGCGCGCGGGCCGCTCGTTCGACGGGTCGCTCGCGCGATATGCCTAATTTTCATTTTATATATAAACTTTTCTGTCTGCCTGAAAAAGCCAAGGTCGCGCGCGCGGATCGCTCGCGCGAAGGGTCCCTCGCGCGACCCTCGGTTGCGCGACCTGCCTAAATTTCATTTTATATATATAAACTTTTCTGTCTGCCTGGAAACGCATGCCTCGCGCGCACTGGCCGCTCGCGCGAGGGGTCGCTCGCGCGGGCCTCTCGCGCGATTCTCGCGCGCGTGATCGTTGCGCGAGCTGATGCTGAGGCTTCGTCTTCTTCCCCAGAATTCCCCTGTTTCAGTTTTAAGGGTCTATTTTGACCCATTTTCAATTTCGGGAGTAATTAGGCCTTATAATATATGATTCTCTTCAGTTTTTCGTAAGGAATTCAAATCCATAATCAATTTAATCACCATTTGATCCATAGCTCTCCAATTTTATGAAAAACTAAAACATGTCAAAACTAATTTTCTTATATACTTTCTTATATGAACAAATTAAGGTCTAATACTTTGGGTATAGCACATATGACATGTAATCTATCATATTTATCTAACAAAACAAGTTTTGATTGAGTTTGGAAATTCATGGTTTTTCAAGCTATGAAATTCATACGTACAATTAACAATGGAGATTTTCCCTACCAGCTTTAAAATCAGAAATTGGACTATGTATTACAAGTCAAGTGAGTTAGAAATACTCACTGATATAGAGATGGAAGAAGTTGTTGAGAAAGAATCAAGATTAAGCAAATAAGAAATCCAATCAAAGCTGCAAGCTATGGTGATGAGCTTCTCTCTAACTCTCTGGAACTCTCAGTTGAAAAGGGTGCAGAATGTGAGTGTGTGTATGAGGGAATGTGAGTAGTGTAGTATATATGGAGGATACAAAACTTGGGGGCCAAGATCCTTCCAAATTAGTCAACAATTGGGTTTTTAAATTGTAAAATTCATCTCACTGATTATGTATAGCACATAAGTATATACACATTCACTGCAGGAGTTTTGAAAGGGCAATATAGGTGTGTAGGGGTCAATTGCTAATTGTTTGGGAAAGTAGCTTTTGGCACAAAAATAACACACACATGGATTAGTTTGCCAAACAAGGCACATGTCAATGATCACTTGCCATAATTGGTAAGTAATGTATAGTCACTTCCACACTTTTACGTCCAAATCACAAACTGTGCAAGTTTAACGTGGAACGGACAGTTTTGAACGTAAACTGGTATTTTCGGGGCGCAGTGATCACCACAAAATACAGAAAATTCATTTTAACGTAAGAAATGGTTTTCTGGTTTTATAAAAATACAGTTTGAATTAAAAGAAAATATTTTCACCGTTTTGAAATACAGATTTTCAAATTCACCACAGATATTGTTAAATCTACAGAAATTGCAATTTGACCCCAAAAGTTTTAATATGAAATGATATAAATATTAACAGTCTAATCATGAGAAATGAAATTTAAATAAAAAGCAGTACAAACAAATTAAATATGTAAATGCAAATTAAAATTTACATGAAATGCAGGTTATTACACCCTTCCTCCCTTAAACAGGATTTCGCCCCCGAAATCAAGACTAACTAGTCCTGAAACAACTCCGGGTACTTCTTCCTCATACCAGTTTCTACTTCCCACGAGGCTTCATTCTCGTCATGGTGATTCCACTGAACCTTCACCAACGGAATATCCTTATTCCTCAGCTTCTTGATACTCTGATCTAGAATCTTCACCGGTCTCTCCTTGTAAGAAACGTTATGACTTGTCTCAATATCGTCATAACTTACCACGTGCGAGGGGTCTCGTATGTACTTTCTCAGCATACTCACATGGAATACATTGTGAACCCCAGACATCTTTGGTGGTAGCGCCAGTCGATAAGCCACTTTCCCGACACGTTCCAAAATCTCAAACGGTCCGATGAAACGCGGAGTTAACTTCCCTCTCTTGAGGCCAAAGCGTACTACTCCTCGTGTCGGTGAAACCTTAAGAAGTACGTGATCTCCAATACTGAATTCCAAATCTTTCCGGCGTCAATCAGCATAACTCTTATACCGGCTCTGAGCGGTTCTCATTCTCTCCTTGACCAAAGAAATTTTCTCGTTGGTTTCTCTAACCAATTCTGGTCCCAACAACTCTGTATCCCCAACTTTTACCCAACACAATGGAGAACGACATGGTCGTCCGTACAATGCTTCGAACGGAGCCATACCGATACTCGTGTGATAACTGTTGTTATAGGCAAATTCCACCAACGGCAAGTGTGTCTCCCAAGATTCTTCAAAATCGATCACACAAGCCCTAAGCATATCTTCCATGATCTGATTAACACGCTCAGTTTGTCCATCTGTCTGAGGGTGAAACGCAATACTCATCTTGAGCGAGGTTCCCATAGCTTCTTGCAGACTTTCCCAAAATGCAGAAGTAAAACATG
Source organism: Hydrangea macrophylla (assembly GCA_033977485.1). Classification (NCBI taxonomy): domain Eukaryota; kingdom Viridiplantae; phylum Streptophyta; class Magnoliopsida; order Cornales; family Hydrangeaceae; genus Hydrangea; species Hydrangea macrophylla. Next base: position 74,151,791 of record CM066984.1, on the reverse strand, counting down.
CATCACGGTCTGACACAATTGACACAAGTGCACCGTGAAGTCGCACAACTTGTTGTAGGTACATCCGACTCATCTTTTCTATCGGGTATGTCATACTATAAGCAATGAAATGAGCAGACTTCATCAATCGATCCACGATTACCCAAATAGAGTCATGATTCTACTGCGATCGAGGCAATCCCACTACAAAATCCATCGTGATGTGCTCCCACTTCCAACTAGGAATAGGTAGCGGTTGCAACAGTCCCGAGGGTCTCTGATGTTCAGCTTTGACCTGCTGACACATCAAACACTTGGATACGAATTCGGCCACGTCCTTCTTCATACCTTCCCACCAGAAATTTCTCTTCAAATCTTTGTACATTTTTGTTCCTCCCGGGTGAACTGTATACCTTGACTTATGTGCTTCTTCCAGAATATCTTTCCTTAGCTCACCAAAATCTGGCACACATAATCTCTCCCTGCACCGATATCCTCCATCGACTCCCACCTTCCATTCTGTTGGGCCTTTTTCTGACATCTTCACGAACCAGGCTTGAAACTTCTCATCTTCTTTCTGAGCTCCAATAATGCGATCGATAAGAACAGGCTGTAGGATGAGACATCCGAACAATTGTCCTTCTCCTTCTTCAGCACTCTGTACATCGAATTCCGCCAACGTCTCCAATGCTCGCCATTCCCTAACCATTAAGGAGGCGATCGTCTCACGAGTCTGTCGACTCAAAGCATCAGCAACCACATTGGCTTTACACGGGTGGTATTCTAATGTGAAGTCGTAATCTTTGATCAGCTCCATCCATCTGCGTTGCCTCATGTTCAACTCTTTCTGTATGAACAAGTATTTCAGGCTCTTGTGATCAGAGAATAAATCAAACTTCTCACCATAGAGATAGTGTCTCCAAATCTTGAGTGCAAAAACTACTGCCGCCAACTCCAAATCATGAATAGGATAGTTCAACTCATTCGGCTTCAGCTGTCTAGATCCATAGGCAATAACTCTGCCATCTTGCATAAGTACACACCCTAACCCTTGATATGACGCGTCACTAAAGATAGTGAACTTCTCATCAGGCTTGGGTATTGCTAGTACCGGTGCAGTAGTGAGTCTCTCTTTCAACTCTAGAAAGGCTCGCTCATGCTTCACTGTCCACTCGAACTTCAAATTCTTCTTCGTCAACCCAGTCAAAGGTGCTGCTATCTTGGAGAATCCTTCAACAAATCTCCGATAATAGCCTGCGAGTCCAAGAAAACTCCGAACTTCTGTAGGGTTGCTCGGTCTAACCCAGTTGGACACAGCATCGGTCTTGGACGAATCCATTGAAATTCCTTGAGATGACACCTTGTGTCCCAAAAAGTTCACTTCTTGTAACCAGAACTCACACTTACTGAATTTAGCATACAACTGATGATCCTTGAGCGTCTGCATCGCAATACGTAGATGTTGCTCGTGTTCTTCTATAAAGACGATGACAAACTGATCCAAATAAGGCTTGAACACTCTGTTCATCAAATCCATAAACACTACCGGGGCGTTCGTCATTCCAAACGGTATCACCAGAAATTCATAATGACCATATCGGGTTCTGAAAGCAGTCTTAGATATGTCTTCCTTTCGTACCCTCAACTGATGATATCCCGACCTAAGGTCTATTTTGGAAAATGTCGTAGCTTCTTGTAATTGATCAAACAAATCGTCAATCCGAGGTAAAGGATACTTGTTCTTGATAGTCACCCGGTTCAATTCTCTGTAGTCGATACACAGTTTGAGTGTCCCGTCCTTCTTCTTCACAAATAACACTGGTGCTCCCCAAGGCGATGTACTTGGACGTACAAAACCTAGGTTCTCGAGCTCTTGAACTTGTTCCTTCAATTCCAATAGTTCTGTGGGGGCCATTCTGTAGGGAACCTTGGTGATCGGTACGGTACCCGGTATAAGCTCAATACAGAACTCTATACTTCTTTCGGGCGGCAAACCAGAAACGTCTTGAAATACTTCTTCAAAGTCCTTGACTACAGGTATAGACGACACTGTCTCTTCTGTACTGACGACTTCGATGTTTGCCAAACATCTTGTGAGGAACATATCTCCCGAAGGGTTACATTGAAAATCAAAGGGTTGATTCTCGTTGTCGGGGAATGTAATTCTCTTCCTCTCACAATCCAACTTCACTTGATTCTGCGAGAGCCAATCCATTCCTAGGATTATGTCAAACTCCTTCATCGATAGGACAATCAACCTTGCCGGGACTTCACGGTCTCCTAACCGTAAGGGACAATCCTTGAACACGTGTCCTAATCTGACTACGGCTCCTAATGGTGATGTAGCCTTCAAAGCTTTCTCTAAGCGATGAGGTAAGATACCCAATCTCTGAATAGTATTAACAGATATGAATGATAGAACAGCACCCGTATCAAATAACACTTTAACATGAGAGTTAAACAGAGTTAATGTACCTTCCACTACTTGCTGATCAGGTTGAGCTTCTCCATAATCTCCCTCTTCATACACAGTTCCATCATATCCAGCGACATTAGGAATAACAGCATTCAAGCGAGTCTGACCCTGTTGACCATAAGTCACCTACTTAGGAGCAGTGCATAATCTGCTGATGTGACCTGGTTCACCACAGTTGAAGCAGACTATTCCTTGCTGAGCAGCACGCCTTGGTGCCTTGCAATCTCGAGCCAAATGACCAGGGTTGCCACAGTTGAAGCATTTTCCACCACTACTTCCTTCTCCTACTCGAGGTTGAGTCGGATAGGTAATAGCCTGGGTCTTCTTGCTTCCGTCGAAATTCCTCTTCTGCCCTTGGGTATGATTCATTGGTGGTCTATTCCCAAAATTACCCCTTTGAGGTGGTCGGAAATCAAATTGCTTTCAGTTCACCCGAGCATCCTCTTCCAGATCGGTAGTCAAACCAACAAGTCCTTCAAACGATTTATCTAGGTGGCCGAGAGTCAGGCGACGAATCTGCGGTGTCAGCCCTTGGTTATACTTACGGATCTTCTTCTCTTCAGTATCAACCAGGTGTGGAGCGAACCGAGACAGTCTTTCGAACTGTGTAGTGTACTCTTGCACCGACTTGGTTCCTTGCGTCAGATCCATGAATTCTTTCTCTCTTCTGTGCCTCTCCGTAGCCGAAAAGTACTTTTTTAGAAATCTCCCCTTGAACGCAGTCCATGTCATCCCCATTGCAGCTCCATTCCCAATAGTAGCTATGACCGAATCCCACCAATCTGCGGCAGCATCGGCCAATTGAAACGTAGCCAACCTCCTTTTGTCCATCTCATTGCACTGGACAGCTTCGAACATGCGGTCCATCTATCTTAACCACTGTTCCACTTTCCAAGGTTCCGCGGTACCCGCAAACTACTCGGGCCTTAGTGCACGGAATCTCTCCAGCAATTTGTCTCCAGTTTGACGGTCTCGTCGGTTGTCATTCGTATTACCGATTCTTTCCAACCGTCTGATAAACGCTTCAAACATCCCTGTAGGATTGGCAGCCTCGGGTGCTCCCTCGATCAAGTTCCTGTTCCTCCTTAGTCCTCCAGCCATTCTATGTATGATAGTGATAGTAGAATGAGAAACATGCATGCAACAGTACTATGAAGCAATTCAAATGACGACAATGTCCAAAAGAGTATATTACATATATAACTTCTTGTCAAGTTGATACAAAAAGCAGGTATGGTTAGATCAATGCCTACCCTATCTGTATGGGTTTGGACGCATGCACGAGTTAATGTTACCAAAATGGGGTCATTGCCCTACACTCTAATGCATTTAATTACAGTTGCAAAAAGAGATAGAGCTAATAGTCAAAACAGTCAATATATACAAGGCGATATCTAAACGGTCAGTCATCGCAGTAGGTAGTCATCAATAGATCAAGCGAGTCGGCCTGATGAAAACGCTGAACATGAGAGGGGCTTGCCCCAAAGTTACAGCTATGAGAGGTCATCAGTGAAGCAGGTTCAGGAGCATCTGCCTCAGGCAAGGCTGGCTCAAGTGCAAGTGCCTCCTCAAGGTCGACTGCAAAGTCGTCCCATCCTAAGCCATCCTCCTCGGCATCCTCGGAAATAGGAGCGAACACAATGTCAACGTCACCGTCATCCTCAACAGCGGGGACGACCGGTGGAGGTACTTCTAACTGTGCAAGGTGGGCCTGCACAACCTGAACCTCAAGGGGAAAATAGAAGGCATCGCTGTTAACCAAGCGAACCATCTCAACGAGTACTAAGCACTGGATCTCTATAAAGTAAAGAATCTCGAGGCGAGCACGGGACAGGTCGACCAGTCCCAACACATGAATCTGGTGCCAGAGATCTAGCTCGACGGTAGCAGCTGCACGCTGCCCAACAATAGTGAAGTAAAGGGTCGCCAAAGCCGGCACTATCGCTCCCACAGTAACCCAATGCCCTCCAAAAGCATCAGGTACAAACAGGGGCTGAGCTGGATCCATACCTGAAAAGGTACTACTTAAGTCAGGACAGAATAATCTTAGACGTTTGGGTTCTGAGTCTATCCTCCCTGTCGTATCATCGGGTGTGTAACACTTAATGGAATATGGAATCGGGTCTATACTGGTAAACCCTAACCCGGCTAAACTATCTTGAGATAAATTATAACCTGGCTCTGATACCACTAAATCCTGTCACGCCCCGACGTAGCATAAATAAGGAAAGCGTTTAATTTCCTTTATGGACCCGTAGGTCGCGACAGTTTGAAGGATCGATTCCGTCCCAAACGTCGAACAAACAAAACATAATAATCAGAGCAGAGCAATCAAGGCTTATAAAATTTTTCTAACTTATTACATCTTATGATACGGGGTCAACTAAGGCACAGACCGTCTTAAAATAAAACAATAACTTAGTGTCTGTTACAGTCATCCTTATAAAACAAATAGTTTAAAACTTAAAACATATAACTTAAAGCATATAATCAATAAACAGTTCTCTCATTCCAAAGGCAGCCTGTCACGCCCCGGAGTAGACAAAAATAAGGAAAATTTAAAATTTCCTTTCTAGACCCGTAGGGAATGACGAGTTACATAAAACTGACCTGTCCGTGCAACATACTAACAAAATATATATATCAGAGTAAGGAATTTACGAAAGCGTCTAATGGTATTCATGGGGGAACTTAAAGAGTTTTGCTACTTAAGCTAATACAAGAGTTCCAAATGAAAACCACAAAAGATAAGTCTGGGCGATTTACGCCACTTAAATATTACATCAACCAAAAGATAATTAAAACATAAGAGAAGTCTTAATGCGGAAGTAGGCCAGGGTCCTCCTTCTAACTGGCAAACCCATAACCTTCGTTATCAGGCTCTTCCTGATAGTCTGCCTCAGGATCACCTTCCTGGTAATTCCCATTCTGAGGATAGTGATATTCATCTTCCTCGTTACCTTGATAGTTCTCCTCATCATAACCTAGACGTAAAAAGTCCAGGGCAGGGAAGGAGCCGTTAGCTTTTGAAGCTAAGTGAGAACGTCTTAACCGATCACTCCTAATACAAATAAGGATATGCAAGTACAACATATCTTGAAACAGCATTAATGAGCATATGACATGTATGATGATGACAAAATGCATTATCGATATATTCGACTTTAACTCGACCGTGAACACCACAACCGACTCATGTGACTTGTTACATTACCAGTGTATCGCCGTTAGCTCAGAGTAGAATGATTACGTTGCTATCGTCGCCTAGCAGGGCCCTATAGCAGTTTTGGTTTTAAAAAGAGTGTAATCATTGGACTCTTAGGTTCTCGTGACCTTGCCGGAAGAATAGAATAGTTACAACGCTATCGTCGCCTAGCAGGGCCCTATAGCATTTGAAAGGTAACTATTGTATTCTGATGGATACATTGCTATCGTCGCCTAACAGGGCCCTATAGCGTATCAATCATCAATTCATGCATAACTTCAATGATTTCAATGGAAACTCTGGCTATCGTCACCTAGCAGGGCCCTATAGCAGTTTCATTGTTGTTCCCATTTACTTAACTGTACCACTCGGACCACTGCGGTCCACATAATGTATATAATGATATGATTGGGTTAGTCCCCGTGACTAACCATGCGGACGTCAACATTGACATCATGACTCGACTATGTTCATATGAATGCTCATGTGACTATAGAAACAGAAATCATGATAAACCAGAATATCAGCGATTTTTAACTAAGCATGGAGTATAGTTAACTAACATGCGTTCATTATATAAGAAATAATCTCAACATTTACAATACTAATATTTATCAGTATCGTCCACACAGGACGCACTGGGCATACCTACATGATCAAAGAATAATTCTATAATATACCAAGTGAGTTAGGACGACTCACCTTGAAGCGGTTGCGTAAAAACAAGCGTAGCGGTTCCTACAAAGCATTAAGATTACATAGTACATTGATTAATAAGCTTACTAAAATCAGGGGCAAAATGGTAATTGTGTCGGGTGGGTTCCTAAACCTCAACATGATGATATGGACATCATTGTGAGTCCAACGCCATTGACTAGACTCAAATCGGAGTCCGTCGCATAAAAGGCTGGGTTTTCTATACCAGTTTGGGCTCTAAAGATAAGCTGTATTTTTTTTTGACCGTGTCGAAAGGTCACCAAACTTTAAGGGAATATTCTAGACATCATTCTAAGACTCTAGGAACTGACCGCGTATTTTTCTGAGCTACGGTTTATTTACTACGAATTTCTGAAGTTTAAATCGTCTAAAAATAGGCTACGGGGTCCCATAATTATAAAATATGATTTAGGGAGAAATTTGGCCCTTATAAATATTTTTGTTAAATACTAGGCCTTAAAATAGGCTAGGGGTATTTTTCCCATTTTCGGGGCTCGTTTGGTATTTTAAATAATTAAAATACGACCAAACGGGTATTTTATAAGTAATTAATAATTATAAAAATATTAAGACTAGGGCTTTGTAAATAATAATTTACAATATAGAGGTACTAGACCTTAGAAAAATTTAATAAAATTTTCCTGTACTTGAAAACGGGACATTAGGTATTTATTACCTAATTATTTAAAGGGTAAATTACACTAACCTCCCCTGAGGTTTGACGTAATTACACGGACCTCCCCTCTAGTTTGCAAAATTACACAAACCTCCCTCGAGGTTTGTAATTCGGTAACAAAATGCCCCCTCCACTAACGTTCCGTTAGTTTTTTTTACATTTGCCTCCCCTGAAAATTATAATTAGCCCCCCTATACTATAAAATTGTCATACTAAGCCCCCTTTCTCTTATATTTTTGTTCTAATTATAAAATCCCTCCTCCCTCCTACGTTTTTGGGTTAATTTTTTTAGCATTAATTTATATCTACACAAAATATACACAAAATACATATAAATAGGTCCAAAAATTTTTTTTCCAAGAACAAACCTCTGTCAAGTCCCCCTGTATTAATTTTCTAGATCCGCCCCTGCCCTTATGCTTCAAAAATGGACACTTAAAACCCCTGTGATTGTGGACTAAAATGGAACTGTTATGTTTTCACTCAAAACTGACGAAAATTCTAAAATTGGTTAAAAATATAAACACTTAACCCATTTATTATTTCACTCAAAGAGCGTTAACCCCAAAATTAACATCACAAAATGGGTTAAGTGTTTATATTTTTAACCAATTTTAGAATGTTCGTCAGTTTTGAGTGAAATCATAACAGTTCCATTTTAGTCCACAATCACAGGGGGGTTAAGTGTCCACTTTTGAAGCATAAGGGCAGGGGCGGATTTAGAAAATTAATACAGGGGGGTTTGATAGAGGTTTGTTCTTGGAAAAAAAATTTTTGGACCTATTTATATATATTTTGTGTATATTTTATGTAGATGATATAAATTAATGTTACCAATGACCTGTTGGCCAAGTGGTAAGGAGTTCGTTCTCCTCGCTATAAATTTCACTCAAAGAGCGTTAACCCCAAAATTAACATCACAAAATGGGTTAAGTGTTTATATTTTTAACCAATTTTAGAATTTTCGTCAGTTTTGAGTGAAATCATAACAGTTCCATTTTAGTCCACAATCACAGGGGGTTAAGTGTCCACTTTTGAAGCATAAGGGCAGGGGCGGATCTAGAAAATTAATACAGGGGGACTTGATAGAGGTTTGTTCTTGGAAAAAAAAAATTTGGACTTATTTATATGTATTTTGTGTATATTTTGTGTAGATATAAATTAATGCTAAAAAAATTAACCCAAAAACGTAGGAGGGAGGAGGGATTTTATAATTAAAACAAAAATAAATGAGAAATGGGGCTTAGTATGACAATTTTATAGTATATGGGGGCTAATTATAATTTTCAGGGGAGGCAAATGTAAAAAAAACTAACGGAATGTTAGTGGAGGGGGCATTTTGTTGCCGAATTACAAACCTCGAGGGAGGTTTGTGTAATTTTGCAAACTAGAGGGGAGGTCCGTGTAATTACGTCAAACCTCAGGGGAGGTTAGTGTAATTTACCCTTATTTAAAATATTTACTTATTATTTATTTAAACAATAAATAATAAGTATAGCATATAATATGAATTTATAATTTCATAATATAAGAATATTATCCAAAATAATATTACAATTTATCAAAACATAATTTATAGTATTATGGAAACCATTATTAGATTTTAAAACAATTTAAAACCATTTATATTTATTTATTAATACAAAATATATTATAAATAATATATTTATACACTAAATCTTGATTAATATATACTAATCTTAGTTAATATATATTAATAATTACTAAACAGAATATTAAAACACTAATTAGGGTTAATAGAATACTTAATAATATAAAACAGGTTAATACAACCTTAATTAAGATTAACAGAATAATTTAACATTAATAATTCTAAAACAAATTACAAAATTACTAATCTGGATTAACAGAATCATTAATAACATAAAAACATATTAATAACCCTTAATCGAGGTTAACAGAATAATTAGTATTATAAAACGATTAATTATAATTAATCAGTAAAACCGCGGGCCAACCCAGATCCGAACCCATGCCCACGGGTTACCCACTTACACACAAAGGCTGATCCAACTTAAAAAGTCCGACCCGCTACCCATTCGGTTGTTATAACCCGAACTCATAACCATCTACACATACATACTAAACCGACCCTACCCGAAACCCGACCCGACCCATGGGTTACTGATATAACCCGAACCCTATACGGGTCGCGTCTTCTCCGAAGAGCCCAGTTCGCCGCCGGCGGGCCCGTTTTGGCCGGAAAACTTCCAGGCCTCATAACTTCTTCGTCTTTCCATGAAAATGGCTGATTCCAACGCCAAAATGCGCGGTTTGGTGCCCTCTATCACATACTAGGAGCTGGGACGGTGGTTGATTCATTTACTAGACCTACCAATTGATTATTCTTTTCGATTTAAAAAGGAATAATCGGGTGCATGGGCTACCAAACGTGCCCTAAACTAAAAGCTGCTTCTATGGGGTGTATCTGGGATCACAGGGGTCCGTTTGGTATAAAATTTAGGGGCCTTAGTTGAGTTTGACAATTCAAGCTCCGGTGAAGGCCTTTAATGGAGGTTTCTGCGTAGACCAGAGCTTAAGGCTCTATTTGGACGTGCATGTGGGGTCCGTGTGTGAGTGTGAGGGGCTGTGACTGTATAGAAACAAACAGGGGGTATGGGGTTTTACCTATAGAAGCCTCGGGTTCCCCTTATCTCTTCCTATCACCGGCGAGCTCTCTCTCTCCTCTCTGCGCTTCCTTCTTCTCCTTTCTTTTCCGGTGTTTGGGTGTGTGTGTGTGTGCTCTTGGTTGGTTCCCTCTATCACTCTCAAACTCTAGATATATACACTAACCCATACACATACACATGTATATACACAGATTGCAAATCTGTGAAGAATTGATAGGGTGATGGACTGATTGGAGAGGGGGTGGGATGTGTGCGCCGGCAGGGGGGGTGTGTGGGTGTCCGGCGGGTAAAGGGGAAAAAAGGTTGGGGTAGGGTCCCATGGTTAAGGGGTTTGTTTGGGTAGTGTTATTACCCACAAGTTTTAAGCTAGTTTGTGAAAGATTATAGGTGTACCAAGGTTTACCAAAAATGTATAGGCTGCCGTCGCTTAGGTTTACGTGCATTACAGTCCAATTTGATACAGATATTACTGATTAACGTGCAAGTCAGTCCGAGGTTCGATTTAACAGTCCGAGAAATTTATAATTTAATGCGCACGTGTTTAAGTCTCCGGGACTACGAAAACACTACACTGGAATTTGATATGAACCAAAATGTGGGGACTCGTTTTATTAATACGGAAAATTTTACGGGTATTACACAGCCATTCTCAGTTAGCGTAGTCATAAGATTCCGCCTGATTGTAACCTGAAAAGCCTAAACACGAATGTCCAGGACGCATCAACGTCGTCAGCTTCAAGAAGCTGGTGAGTATTAAAAACATAACTTTAAATGTAAAACATACTCATTTACCTTTTTCCATTTTCAATTTGTAAAATCAATAATTTGACATAGAGAGAATTTAATTTTATAAAAACAACAAGGAATACATTAAAAGTCGATCATTCATGAAACATATAATTGTGTATGAGACAATGCACCACACTCATCTTGCCGACTCTTTTCTCTCGACAAACACAACAACCCACTATCTTACTCCTGGTATCTTTGAAACACTAAGATAGCCACACTTTAGCAACGGGGCATCAGGGAGTGTCCAGTTTGCCTCACACTTTGGTCCGGGGTACCAGGGAGTGTCCATTGCCTCACACTTTGAATACCTAAACCGCCATGCAAATACCGGAGCAACCTCACGCAGTATCCAGACTCGGGTATCAGGGAGTGTCCGTAGGCCACACTTTAGCACTACCATGGGTGCCAGTGAGTGTCCAAGTTTGGCGTCACACACTTTAACGCTTCCATGGGCGTCAGGGAGTGTCCAAATTTGCCACCGTCGCATTTCAAAGATGCCCTCACCGCAATCTCAACCACACCCACAACCGCAATCTCAATCTCAACCACAAACACAATCTCAATCTCAATCTCATACTCTTTCCACACTACCATTACTCTTTTCCACACTGACTGAAACCCACATGCATGTACCACTGACTCCATATGAATGACATGGACTTAAATATAAAGTAAATCGCTGAATTAAAGGAATAACGCACGTACGGGGATTGATAACTTGTAATTCATTACCTTAATCATTTCAAACATAACTAATTGCATTCTGTATTAATAAAATTTCCAAACAGAACCTTAACAGTACTTAAAAATTGAACCAAACAGTCCCTAAATACAAAACAGACAAAAACCAGAATCTGCCAGAGGTCGCGCGCGCGGGCCGCTCGCGCGACGGGTCGCTCGCGCGGGCTGCTCGCGCGATATGCCTAATTTTCATTTTATATATAAACTTTTCTGTCTGCCTGAAAAAGCCAAGGTCGCGCGCGCGGATCGCTCGCGCGAAGGGTCCCTCACGCGACCCTCGCTTGCGCGACCTGCCTAAATTTCATTTTATATATATAAACTTTTCTGTCTGCCTGGAGACGCATGCCTCGCGCGCGCGGGCCGCTCGCGCGATACTCGCACGCGCGATCGTGGCGCGAGTTGATGCTGAGGCTTCGTCTTCTTCCCCAGAATTCCCCTGTTTCAGTTTTAAGGGTCCATTTTGACCCATTTTCAATTTCGGGAGTAATTAGGCCTTATAATACATGATTCTCTTCAGTTTTTCGTAAGGAATTCAAATCCATAATCAATTTAATCACCATTTGATCCATAGCTCTCCAATTTTATGAAAAACTAAAACATGTCAAAACTGCACAGGTACATCCCACCACGGGAACAGCCCATCCGGGCGCACAAGCATGATCTCGAGCTTCACAGGCGTGATCCCGAGCATTACGGGCAGTTTCCTACTCAAGCTAGAAGTCTAATGGAAAGTGCACACTATTTCCTAATCCAATTAGAAAATCCCCATAATTAATGCCAATCTATATTAATAGGATTATATTTCCTTATCCATGTATGAGTAGGTTTCTTACATCTATAAAAGAGACCTCTCACCCCCCATTGAAGGGGCCGCCAATTCTGTAGTCTACACAGCACCTCTATAAAATTCACCATTGTATGCATACACCCGGCCGGTATTACTGGTAGTGCCGCCCCTCTTTGTTGGCTCACCAGGCCCGCCGGTGATCTGCTAGTGAACGTGCTCAGACACACCCGTGGACGTAGGTACCTTCATTAACAGGGCCGAACCACATACAAAAAATAGTCTCTCTCTCTCCTTAAATTGCTTTACTTTACTCTTACCAATTTTTGGCATCATCATATGGTATGACCAAAACCAGTTAGTCGTGCCACATAATTTTGGGGTATTTCTAGGAGTTTGTTTTTCTTCCATTAAAATGCAACTTAAACAAAAAATAAATAATGAAAAAACCAAGGATCGTTTGATAAAACTGAAAACTATGTGCTACATTTTAATTACTGAAAATTTCAAACGATTGAATTTGGAATAATGAAACAGTGTTTCAAGTACTGAAATAGAATACATAGCCACATCCCTTGTGGTCGAGTGGTAAGTTTCTTGGGTGTACTACCCAAGATGTTTAACGTTCGAGTCATGCGGAGTGTGGCCACTGAAGAATTCACTCGGTGACTCTACGGCCTCGGGGGATTAGTCGAAGTGCGCGCAAGCTACCCTAGACACTCCCGATTTCCAAAAAAAAATAAAGAAGAAGAAGAAAAGAAATCAAAAGATTCAGTGATTATTTTCAGACTTTCAGTAAAAAACTTTCACTTAAAACTTTTAATGAATTTTTTTACCGCTTTTGCATTTAAGTGGAAAATTTTCATTTCAGCACTTATTTGGTTATTAAGTACACCCTAATGGGTGATGTAAATGTTTACTTAAAAATTAGGAAAATTTCAAGATAATAGGGATGTAAAGTCCAAACAAGACATAGAGAGAAAAAGATGGAGGTGCGGGGAATCGAACCCCGTGCCTCTCGCATGCGAAGCGAGCGCTCTACCATATGAGCTACACCCCCTTGTTATTGACTTTTCGTAATGCACTCTATTCAATCTATCAATAATTTATTTTATGTGGCCATTAGTAGAAGAATTTACTTTTGTCTCGTGCATACGCGTAGGGAGAATTCTATGATAGTACTATTTAGTAGTTTGATCATGTCATACCATCTAAGACCATCTCCAACCCTGAGGCAACTATTGCAGCAAAAGCAAAGTTGCTGCAAAATGTGATAAAACCTTGCTCCAACAGGCACATCAACTGTTGCAGCAAAGTTGCTGGGTTGCCCAAATGGCAGCAACAATGCTGCGATAAACCCATGCCATCAAATCTTATTTTACAATATTTTAATGAAAGATAGCACAATTCTTGAATAATTTATATTTGAATTTAAGCGAAAGTAAATTTTAAAATTCCTTTGTAGGGGAGAAATTTAAGTTTGAAATTTATTCGAAAACTAAAATTGTAAAAAATTCAAAATAATATTTTAAATTGTAAAATATTTTAAATAATATTATAGTTTTTTAATTAGAAAATGTCACATATTGCCAATAAACAATACTATAAAATTATAAAGTACAATAATATGGGTAGAATACAAATAATAGATAAAAGAATAAAAGTATATTAAAATAACAAAAGTTTGATGTAAGGGTTGGAGTGACTCATCAAAACCAACACAACAACTTTGCCTAAGACCCATCAAAGTACCAATTTACCTTATCAATTGATGGTTTGCCTTTGGAGATGGTCTAAATATAAATATTCTCTCCGACTCTTAAAAAAATTGATTCTTTGGAAACCCAATTTAAAGGGACAGTTAGAGATATATCATTTGTCAACTCAAAATTTAATAAAAAATATCTTCAATATCTGCATTTAATCAAAAGTCCATGATCTTTGACAAAAGGACAAAAATGACATGCATCCAAGCATTTTCCACATTTTCCCCACTCTCTCCCAATTTTCACGTGCCATGCTTTTGCAGCCACTCATATGGTATGAGCACTGTACCGTATAATATTCTAAATTCAAAAAATATTTTGCAACTTTAAATCTCCATAACTTTTGACATACAACTCTATTTTTCTCAAATTTTATACCGTTGTAATCGTGTCAACGAGAGCTACAAAACTAGTACCATTGTTGATATGTTTTGAGCAAAAAAATCAAAATCAAAATATTACATGCTTTGTGTAACTGAAAATTTCACAAAATTACTTTTGTGATGTGAAATTTCACAAAACTCTATTTTTTTTAAAATTTCTTCAAATTGAAAAAAAAATTTTTGCTCAAAACATATTAACAATGGTGCTAGTTTTGTAACTCTCGTCGACACGATTCCAGCGGTATAAAATTTGTAAAAAATGGAATTGTAGATCAAAAGTTATGGAGTTTTAAAGTTTTGAAACATTTTTTGAATTGAGGAATGCTATTGTACAACCACTCACACCGCGTGAGTGGCTGGGAAGTTTGGGGGGGGGGGGGGGGGCTCTTGGTCACCAAACTCCTACCATTGCCTTACAAGGACTTTTGAATAAAGACAAAAAAAAAACGGCCACTTAATATTTTTTGGCCCTTTAATTAAGGATTTGGTAATAATTTTCCCATTTTTTTAGGGGTACAAAAAAAATTTATATACATTTTTCACAATTGTCTCTAATTATTAATATAACTTTTTTAGTTTTGCCTTGGTGTAGATTTCAAGGAAGGTTAGTTTTAGAAATGAAGTAAAAATAATGGGTAATACTTGGGACACAACCTTCATACAACTTTCATACAACCTCCTCAAAAGATGTGTCTATCTCTTTCCTGTGTCATTGTGGGGTCCAGTGACATCACAGGAGAGAGATAGACACATCTTTTGGGGAGGTTGTATGAAAGTTGTATGAAGGTTGTGTCCCAAATATTACTCAAAAATAATATACCAATTTAAGAAAGTGTACAATAATTTTGGGACATTCTAAAAAGAAAATGTTGACTATTTTTAAGGGATGGAAGGAGTATAATATTTTTTTTATTTTTTGTTTTTTTTATTGGGGTATGATTTTGAAATTTAATAACTTTTACATTAATAATGATAGTTTTACACAATTTCCTCTTCCTTGTATGATACAACTAAACCGTCTTGTCATACAAATTCTCCACGTATGTATTATACACACCACTTATTTAGTACAAATAGATTTCTCCCATTTGCAATTTTCTTTCCACTCACTAGGTTTGGATGCTAAAAAACCACATTGCTAACTAATTGAACTGAATTTATGCCCTCCTTGGATTGAAGTAATCAAGGATGTCAATTGGTATCCTTTTCCTATTCAACTTTATTATCATTTTTGCGGCACTATTTTTGGGGAATTCGCAGTTGGGCATGTAACACTCAAGAGATATGAAAATCCAAAATGATACATGTATCTTAATTCTCATAATTTTGGTCGTAGCGTGGTATCTATCTGGGTAATATATGGGGTATAATTAAAGTCACAATTTTTTGCTCACAATCTTCATTTTGTGTCTATCTCTCTCTTGATGGGTCTGACAGTACCAGTGACCCCACAGTGCTCACTAGGAGAGAGAGATAGACACAAAATGGAGGTTGTGAGTAAAAGATTGTGACTTTGGTTGTGCCCCAAATATTACTCTATCTCTATTCCCTTCAAGTTAGGTACATCCTGAAAAAGGAAATAAATGCATACATTTCTATGATTTTTATTCCTGAATTAAAATGCCTCTGAACCAAACATGAATGAAAATTAACTAGGTCTAGTGATACAATTTTTGTCAATAACAAAAGAGTAGTAATAACATTGCAGTGAATGTTTCAAAACCTGGAAAACTATATGACAGTAACAGAATACCCACTTCATCCTTGATTACTATCTAAATCCTTGATTACTGCCATTCGAACGAACCTCAATGATCTCCCAACAATCTATCAGATATATCTAAATCCTTGATTACTGCCATTCAAATGAACCTCAATGACCTCCCAACAATCTATTAGATATAGAGTTTTCTGCCAAAATAGTATTAGTTTCTAAAAAAATTCCCAAAATAGTACTCTTGGACAATTAATTTCCATTATAATATTTCTTTTGCCATGTCATTAAAATTCGTAAACTTATCCTTATTTTATTTACAAAAATAGCAATGTACTATTGCCATGTTATTAATATTTGTAAAGTTACAAAAATAACCATGTATTAAGACATCTAAATATAAACATTAGGTAAGGTTAAACAAAAAAAAAAAAAATAAATAAAAATTCCTACAACTCTACCACATTCCCGGCCCCAATGAAATGAATACTAGTAGGTGTATATATAAAAAAAAAAAGATATATCCTAATCAAAATTGTATTTGGGCTATTTTGGATTTCTTGTAAATCACTTTTTTTATTATTTATAATTGTTGGAATATATATTTATTATAGTCAAACTTATTCACGGACTGATTAGGAATACATTTATTGTAATTGATTATAGTTGTCTATTTCCTTTTTCTTTTCTTTCATTTTCTCTTCTTTATTTCTTTTTTCTGTTTTTCCTAGCTTGTATATATATACACACATTGTGAATGAATAAATTATCAATTAGCCTTCTGTCTTTCTTCTTGGTATCAAAGCCACAACAAAAACACCAAAACCTAGCTCCCCACCACCAGCCGCCGCCACCCATAGCCTCTCCTAGGCTCGCCGCAACACCTCCCACCCCCAGCCCACCTCGGCCCAGCCCCCCACCACCAGCCGAGGGTCCCACAAGCCCCCCAGGGCTCCGGCGCACCTCCCAGGTCCCCACCGAGGCCCTTGTGCCTCTCCAACAGTCTCTGCGCTGTCCTTCGCCCCTCTGTGGGCCTCTCCTGCATCCCTGTGATGCATTAGAGCCTTAGTGCTCCTTCTCATCTCTCTTTCAGACCATCATTTGGTCTCTGGTTTCCCCATCTTTGCTCCACCTGTTCTGGGCAGCCCTCCATCTTCTCAATTTTCCAAATTTTTGTTGGTTTTCTCTTGGGTTCAGACACTCTGGTATGGCTCACGATGGAAAAAATACTGATCCTGCTCGTCCAGATCTGTCTCTTTCTCAACACACCCCTACTCAACGAGTTACTAGTGTGTTGTTGAGTGGAAGGAACTTTGCCGCATGGTCCCGTTCTTTCCGTCTCTATCTTGGAGGCAAAGGTAAATCTGGATGGATTCTAGGCACTGTACCCAAACCAGCGCTCTCTGATCCTACATTTTCTCAGTGGGATATTGATAGTTGCACCATTTTGAGGTGGTTATTTAACTCTATGGAAGATCGGATTTATCATATATTCATGTTTCATGATACTGTTTCCAGCCTATGAACCTCTCTGACTCTATGCTCATGAGTGCAATGATTTCCGTATCTTCAAACTTTATCAGGATGTTGCATAGGCTTCTCAGGCTACATTAGGTCTTTCAGTTGCTGATTATTTTGGTTACCTTCAGTCCCGTTGGGAGGAACTGGCTCAGTATGAGCCTCTTAGTGAATTTCCGCCTGAAGCAGCTACTAAAGCTCTCTGATGCCTCAATCGCTATCACACCTACCAGTTCTTGATGGGTCTAAAACCTAAGTTCGAATCTCTCCGGACTCAGATTTTAAACACATCCCCTATGCCCTCTTTATTTGAGGCTTTTGCTACTATTGATGGAGATGAGAGACGTCGTCGCTTTCTTCAACCTCCAATTTTACCTGAGCCCACTCAAGTGCTTGATCAGATGGCTTTTGCTGTCCCGATGGGCCTATTCACTCGTCCTCCTGGATCTGGTAATCGCCCTTTCTGCACTCACTGTGGTAATCTTGGTCACGTTAAGGATCGCTGCTTCAAACTCCATCCTGAACTTCGTGAGAAAGGTGCCCGAAACAAAGGAAAGGGTCCATCCCGCACTGCTGCTATGGTTGAGACTACTCCTACTCTGGATCTCCTTTAACTCCAGACTCAGATGGGCCACCTTCAATCTCAAATAGGGGCATTACTTCAGCAAGGTTCTCATTCTGGCACCACTCCCACTGCTACTTTGGCTTCAGGTACTCCTTCTACTGCATTCCATGTTAGGTCTAGCAACCCCTCGTGGATTCTGGATTCTGGTGCCAGTGATCATATGACTGGTAAGTTATCCTTGTTTTCATCCTCTTTGGTTTCCATCTCCCAATCTGTGCGTATTGCTGACGGGTCCACTATCTATGTCAAAAGTAAAGGCAATATTTGCCTCTCTCCTAGTATCTCTTTATCTTCTGTTCTTCAGGTCCCTAGTTTTCCTTATAATCTTCTTTCAGTTAGTCGACTTGCAAAATCTCTTTGGCGGCATCTCACAACTGGCGCCTACATCAACTTGATGTTAAAAATACCTTTCTAAATGGGGATTTGGATGAGACTATTTATATAGATCCTCCTCCGGGTTTTCGAGCTGAGGGGGAGTATTAAGGGAAGGTATGTCGTCTTCAAAAATCTTTATACGGACTGAAGCAATCTCCCCGAGCTTGGTTCAACAGCATTAGTGAGGTTATTTTATCTTTGGGCTTCACTCGATGCCACTCTGATCACACTTGCTTCACCCATCATCGACCTGATGGCTGGACAATTATTATCCTGGTATATGTTGACGATATCATTATTACAGGGGATGATGCTCCAGGCATTACCAAAGTCAAGAAGGCTCTTAGTCAATCTTTTGATGTTAAGGACTTGGGCCCCCTTCGATACTTTCTCGGGATTGAAGTTGCTCGCTCTCGTCAAGGTATATCACTGTCTTAACGAAAATACACTCTGGATCTTCTGCAAGATACAGGTATGATGGGATGTCGTCTTGCCTCCACTCCTATGGATCCTAATCATAAGCTATCTAATGAGTCTGGGGAACTCCTTCCTGATGCTTCAGTTTATCAGTGCCTTGTTGGCCGTCTTATTTACTTGACCAACACTCGACTTGACATTACATTTGTGGTTAGTGTTGTGAGTCAATTTATGCATGCTCCACGATCATTTCATCTTGATGTTGTTCATCATATACTCCAGTATCTCAAGACTTTTCCGAGTCTTGGGTTATTTTATTCTACAGGTGTACAGTCTGGAGTGTCCTGCTTCACTGATGCTGATTATGCTGGGTCTAAGAGTGATCGTCGGTCCTCATCCAGATTTTGCACTTTCTATGGGAATCATCTTCTCTCATAGAAAAGCAAGAAATAAGTTGTAGTTTCTCGTTCTTTCGCTGAGGCAGAGTATCGTGCCATGGCACAGGGAACATGTGAGCTTCTATGGGTGCGTTCTATTCTGAAGGAGTTGGGTTATCCGGTTAATGGCTCATCTACATTGTTCTGTGACAACAAGTCTGCACTTATGCTTGCTTCTGACTCGGTTCTCCATGAACGTACTAAGCATATTGAAGTGGATGTTCATTTCATTAGCGAGAAAGTTCGTTCTGGAATTATTGTTCCAGAGTTTGTGCCCTCTTCCAATCAAGCTGCTGATATGTTTACAAAGTCTGTTGGTCCCTCTCTCCTGAAGTCGTCTCTGATCAAGCTGGGTCTCATTGATATCTTTGCTCCATCTCCAGCTTGAGGGGGAGTGTTGGAATATATATTTATTATAGTCAAACTTATTCACGGACTGATTAGGAATAAATTTATTGTAATTTATTATAGTTGTCTATTTCCTTTTTCTTTTCTTTCCTTTTCTCTTCTTTATTTCTTTTTTCTATTTTTCCCAGCTTGTATATATATACACACATTGTGAATGAATAAATTATCAATTAGCCTTCTATCTTTCTTCTATAATAATAATGGTTGATCATTTATTTAATGAATACATTTTTGCTCATCCCAAAATTGCTCACCCAACTCTCTCATTGGCTAATGCAGTGGGATCCAGGACTAAAGTGAGCAATTTTGGGGTGAGCAAAACTACACTCTTATTCAATAGAGATATACAATTTGAGTTTGACTAAATTCAGAAATTATAAAAAATGTGATGGGACAAAAATTTAACTTGGGTTGAATTACAAAAATATATTATACATAATATATTTTTTCAAATTTTAGAAGGGCCTGATTAATTACTTGTATAATATGTAACTTTTTTTTACCATATAATTTCATTCTCAAAAAATAGGGAGGCGGGCTAACCCATGAATTAGGGGTGTAAGCGGTCAGTTTTTTATTTTTTTTTTAATTTTTTTTTTCGTGGGTGAAAAATGCATTAACCAAAATACTATCCAACCCATGAATTAGGGCTAACCCATGAATTAGGGGTGCAAGTATATAATTTAGTGGATATATTGTATAAACTTACCTAATATGTTATATACGGTCAGGCTCTAAAGAGGCGTCCTCTCTTTATTAAAGAGAGGGCCCTTGTTTTGGCCATCGGATCGTGATTTCATTAATGACAGTTTTGTGATTTCACAGTTTTTAAACACGATTTAACGGCTAAAACGGAGGCCCCCTATTTAATAAAGAGAGGGTGCCCTCTTTAGAGAATCTTTGATATTATATAATATACAGATGACTCAATACATGGTTATTTTTTTAAGTTTACAAAATTTTATGACACATGGCAATAATGCATTGTTAGTTTACAAAAATAAGAGATGGATAAGTATACACATTTAATGACACGACGCAAGAAAGATTAGAATGGGAATTAGTTGTCCAAGAGTACTATATTGGGAATTTTTTTTGAAAACCAATGCTATTTTGGCATAAAACTCATTAGATATATCTAAAAACAAAGCAAAAATTTAGCTTCTTAGCAATATCGCATGGAATTTTGTAGATTTTTCTTTCGTCCACGTGGCTTTTTCTATAATTAAATTTATTAGGCTTTTTTATTCTATTTTTTTAATCCGTACATTTTGTTTCTTAGAAAATATACACGTTTGTAGATGCACACATAATAAATGCACAACTCCAACCCTTCTTCTTCCTCTCTCCCCCCTCTCTTTTTTCTTTTTCATTTATTATCATTTTTTAATTTTATTTTTTTGCCTTTGCATGCAAAATTTTTCTTTTTTTCTCCAATAAGCAAAGAATCTGTTTTACAGAAATCTGATATAGATGTTGGTTAGGAAAAGTGTTCGTAATATATCTATTTTTT
This sequence comes from Hydrangea macrophylla, assembly GCA_033977485.1. Classification (NCBI taxonomy): domain Eukaryota; kingdom Viridiplantae; phylum Streptophyta; class Magnoliopsida; order Cornales; family Hydrangeaceae; genus Hydrangea; species Hydrangea macrophylla. The sequence continues at coordinate 74,130,614 of CM066984.1, read as the reverse complement.
TCTCTAGTCAGAATTCATAATACAAACTGCGCAATTTAATATCCATCTACAAGTTCATGATTAATTCGATCGATTTTGTCAGTAATAGGAAAATTTTTGGGTCTTTAGTACCACCACAAACTAATTATTTATCATATGCACCATCAACTCATATGTAAATGATTATGTCCATTGTTTCTATAATTTATATACATATATATATATATATTCAGTAGCTTTATAACTCATTGTTCCTCATTTTATTTGTAGTCCGAGTATTCTCTCATGCTTAGGAGTTGTTTTAAAGAGGCTTGGGATAGGCAACCAATTCAATTTTTTTTCTCTCACATATGGAATAGATGTATTTGAATTCCTCAGCTTACTTCGTGAGTTGCTTTCTTTTCTTTATCTCCTTTTTTTCCCCCTAATTACAAGATATTCCCATTTGCACCAATATTATAGACTATAATCAAAGTCATATAAATTTATGAATATTATGTTTTGTTTTTCAATTAAGGATGTGATGTGTTAATTATGATGGTCAATTTGGGCAGAAAATTAGTTTGTGAAAATTGGTAAACTCGTGATTCAATATTTTGTAAGGTAACATTTATCTGTTTCAATCGTTTGTTTGGATTTGTTGACTATAAATTTACTTGCGCTACTTATTGATGTGTTGGAAAATTGATTCCTTATTTTAATTTATGTGTTAAGATTATTTGATTACATTTTTATTCTTTGAATATTTACTTCATGTATTTAATACACATCAAATCAGCCTCCACATTAGCAAATATTTAGGAGGGTTCACATATCAGCGAGTAGTTAGGAGAGAATAAATTCTTTTATGTTTTTAGTCAATTCAGATTCAATAACAGATTATTCTCTAGACAATTCTCTCTCTCTCTCTCTCTCTCTCTCTCTCTCTCTCTCTCTCTCTCTCTAAATCTGGAATGGAATCAGAGAATTTTTACACTGTCTCAATTTTTTTTCTCAGCTTCCAAACATCACTTTCTACTTAATTTCTTCATCCATTGTTGTCGATTTGTATGAATTGTTCCCAACAAATCTTGTTTTTTGATTGTTTCTAGATCAATTTTCTTATTGATCAAAATTTTCTGTTTCTTTCTCATCTCTCAAAGATTTTCTCAGAAACCAAACAATCTTCGCGATTTGTTTTTTCTTCCTTTTATATTGATTTCATGACTACCGAAACTCCCAATCCTTCATTTTCGATGAATCGTGTTGATGATTCATCAAATCTATTTTTCCTTCATCATGGTGATAATCCAGGATCTCAGTTAGTGACTCAACCTCTAGTTGGTGATAATTTTCATGCCTAGCATAGGTCTATGATCATGGCTCTTATAGCCAAGGATAAAATTTGCTTTGTTGATGGTTCCATTCCTCAACCACACTTGAATGACTCTAGGTTTCAATCTTGGACTAGATGCAATAATGTGGTTCTCTCTTGGATTCTAACCTCTGCCTCAAAGGGGATAGTTGGAAGTATCATATATATATATATATCAACACTTCTCAAGTCATGTGGATTGATCAAAAAGAGAGATTTTTTCGTCGCAATGGTCCTCGCATCTACCTGTAAGATTATAATGGTCCTTGCATCTACCTGTAAGATTATAATGTGGCCAGTTCATACGGGTACCCACATTGTATTGGACCGGGTCCAAAGGGTCATGGGCTTTTGAAGTCCTAATCAGGTAGGGTTTGTGTATGCCTATATATATATACACACATATACTACACAAACCCTATATGATACATACATAGGAGCTTCCCTCTCTCTCTCTCACGGTTCATCTCTCTCTTGGCCATCACCATGGAGCTATAGAATTTAGCGCGTGACTGTCATGGGGATTGCTCTAGTAGTGTCTTCTACGACCTAGGCGAAGCACAAGAATGTACACGGAGGCTAGAACATTGCACCAGTCCGTGGGTGAAGTTGTCGGGCTCGTAACAATACCGTTGACGATCCAAATCGGGTGTTCCGCTCAAGGTATGTCTTGAACCTGACTCCATGCTTGTGTGTATGATTTTTCTACATTAGTATCAGAGCATATAGGTTGTTGTTCGCCTATTTGTGCCCAAAAATGAATTCACCATTGATGGATTTCAAGCTTTTTTACAAAAAACTTTAAAAAATTAATTTTCAAGTGGGTTTAATACAAAACTCCAATAGGGGTCCGAATTTTTTACATGGTTGTGTTCCTTATGGTCCCTAGAGTCCCCCCATGAAGTCTTATGGGCTGATTATCTCCTATGTGGGAGAAATCCAAATCCAAGATTAGGCTTTGGGTTGAAAACGAAAATTTTTCAGAACTTTGTTCTCTGTTTTCAGAAGATTTAGTTATTTAATCAATTAATTTTTTGGCATGATCTTGTAGTACTCCGTGAGAGCTTTCCAACGATATAAAATTTGTATGTTTTCAACGAAAAACGAGTGAGATATGAGCTTGCAAAGTTGGAGGGTTGAGCAGCCCCCAAAACCCAGATTGGTTTTGTTTTGGGAAAGATGAACCAGAGATTGGCCATGCCCACTCTTGCTAAGGAGAGTGGGGCCCACTCACCGACCGACGTTGGTCTGGCGACCATGGGTCCAGAGAGTGAAGGTATGTCTATAGGCCCCGGTCCATAATATATTTGATATATTTTTATTAGAAAAATATTTAATTGTTTTGTAATTAAAACAGTTTATGCTATTAAATTAAATAGTTTTTAATATTTTAAACTTTTGAATTGTTTGAAAATTCTAGAAAAATATGAAAAATTAATATTTTATTTTTCCTATATTATGGATACTGAGTGGTGTTAGGAAACTGCGTTTCCAGAATTCGTTGACAATGCGGATAAGTTGGTACTGCAAAAAAAATTATGTGAAAACTGCAATAACCCTACAAGGGCGGAACTAGGGTTACCTTAAACTGCTAAAACGGATTGCTGTAGTAGACGAATCGAGAACACGGGCTCGATAACAGCTCACGATCTTCTACCGTATTCCTCCCCTGCCAGAATATCGAACTGAGTATGGGCTCTTTCAAAATTCTTTCTGTTTTCTGCTCTCCCTCTTTTTACGCTCTCTTTTCTATTCCGAGTTATAATTCTCTATATGGAAAAACGCAAACTGAGAAGAGAGCCAAAGCAGCATATATATAGGCTACGATAGGGACCATAAGAAGTCAATAAGGAATAGGCTTCCTTATGGAATTAGGAAACCCTAATTCGAACTGAATCTGATTCCTATTTCCATAAATTATAATTCATACCACTAAAAAATTATAATTGCACTCCTACCCTTATCTCAAAAATATATTTCGAGCTCCATGTTATTAAATGCTTATTATCTCCCAATGTTAAGATTACAGATATCCATTAATTAAATACAATTACTGACAATTATATTTAATTAATCTCTTAAAATTCCTTGAGATCCTCTGCTTAACTTATCTGATATGTCGGATACAAAATCCACCTGCAGGGTTTGACATAATCAAAACTTATAAGCTTTCTCAAGGGGTTATCATCAATCCCAAAATTGAGACATGGATTCCATCATTAATTAATATCCACCACACAATTAATATTGTCACCCAATCCAATGAGATATTGACCCATTTAAGGGTCTCACCCTTTTAGGGATCAAAGTGTAAATATCAAATGTACGTGTCTACAAATTAACTTAGGATTTAGAGCTTAAGCACTCATAATAGCCATGATGTATTAATTATCTTATAAGTCAGTATAAAGATAATTACCCCAAGTCAGTTCCATTTAATACACAAAGTGTACCAGCATAGTGAGTTAAAACTATACCGTTTTTCGTAGGCAAGACAAACCTACTACAACACCATGCTGCAGTCCTACCGATGGTGTGTCCAATCCCATCTAAGACTGTAAACCAAAATCTTACATTCTATAATATTTGATGGCCTGATCTTCCGTGTGTAAGCCGAACTCTACACACCAAACCACCTACTATATAGAATGAAAGACACACATGCATAATATTAAATAAACAATATAATACAAATATTGTCCACACAGATTCTCATAAAAAATGGATTAACTGATTTTATTAAATGAATAACAAATCAACTACATAAAGCATGGCTTTTAGTATATATCCCTAACAAGTGGAACTAGAAATAATTTTATGGTAAATTATTTCATTATTTTTTGGTATTTTAGAGTATAAAAGGTATACTTTAAATGTGTTTTTAATTGCTTAAAATATCCAAAAATGCATATTAATTTTTGAAATTAAAATGTAGTGTTTAGCACACTGTGAGGGACTCTAAGATAATTTTTGTGTAAATTGTCATGTATTTTTAATATTTTAGAGCATGTAATTTATGCTTTTGGGCATTTATTTAATTGCTTAAAATAGCCAAAATACACTATTAATTTTTGTAATTAATATGGGACATAAGAGACATTGTTTTGTGACCATATAAAATTTTGTGGGAGCCATAGATAGATTTTGATAAATTATCTAAATCATATTGATATTTTAGAGCATACAATCATGATTTTTGTACACGTATTAAATTGCTTAAAATATTTTTATTGATTATTAGTTCAAGAAATTAACACGATGTGTTTAGAACACTAGTGGAAGTTTGAAAATTTTTTAGTGAATTTTCTCGCTCTTTGGGATATATTTTAGAGCATTTATTGTGTTTGAGTACGCAATATTAATTGCTTCAAATATAACAATTAAGTTGTTAATTCTTGAACTTAATGAATGGTGTTTTTGTACACTGTTTGGAGACTTGAGAAAATTTTGTGAATTATCTCATTTTTTGTTTTGGTATTTTAGAGTATAAAATTTATGCTTATGGGCATTTATTTAATTGCTTAAAATAGCCAAAATAGACTATTAATTTTTAAAATTAATATGGGATGTTTAGTATATTAGACCACTGAAAATCCTTGGAGAATAAATTCCTCGAAATTTTTGTATTTTTGGAAATTTAGTTGCTCATAGTTAATTTTGTTTAACTAGATCAATTCATTCTATTAAATTGATTCAAAAATATTTTTGGGCCTTGATAAACTTTTGGAAAATTCTTTATAATGAAAAATCAGTTTTTCAATATTTAAAATTTTTTCCATGAGGTATTAAATTAATTTGTTAATTTAAAAGACATTAATCAATTGGTTTTAAAATAAGTTTTAAAACCTAATATTGGGTTAAAATAAATGAAAATTCTAGAATTTTTTCATTGATTTTATTTAGTTTATGAGAGCTATCCGGGCTGTACAATAATTTTTTATTGCACATTTTATTATTTTAGAGGCTTACTGCATTGTTGGTCATGCTTTAAATTACTATTGTTTGTGATTGGATGACCCGAGACTTCTAATCCTCCTCCTTAAATGGAGTGATGGATTAGTCCATTCATATTTTAGATAGACCGCATGAGTGCTTGGTGTATGTGATTAATGCATTAATCTAGATAAAATGAATGGACGATTAATTGACAATTTGTGCAGCTTGTGTCCTCATGATGTATGTTTAAGGCTGTTATTGTATATGTTTATGAACAAAGCATCCCTATTTTTTTTCTGGACTATAAATGTAATGTGAGGATAAGGGTTTTATTTCTTGTATTGGAAAATCCTACTTGTAAAGGGATGGTTTTCTTTGTTCATACATCATACACTTGAATTACCTTAACATGAGCTCTAAGTTGTCAATTCGGACCCACGTGGGGGTCCATGCGCATTTTTTTTTGTATGACGCACTTAATATTATTGTGGATGATCTTAGATAGGTAATTGTACCATCTAATTGATGTTTGTTTAGAAAAATCAATTATAAAAGGTTTTTCTTGATTTACAAAATTAAGATTTGATTAATGAGCAATAGCGAATTTTTTAGTCTTAAATTGTAAAAAGGGGAAAACTCATTTGTAATTGAATTTTAAAACAAACTTTACGAAATGTGCAAATAATAATGTCAATCCCTTGCGCATGTTCTCAAATGCTTTCTTCAAATTTTCTGTATACACAACACCAAATGTTTTCCAAGCCACATTTTGTCGATCTTTATAAAAGTAACAAGTTTAAAAGGGACTAATTTTTGTAATATGGAACTGCAAAGTAACAAACCTACAGAGTAAGTAAGAGCTTATGGGCTTTAGACTTATTCTATAGTCCAACCCATTAAACCGAATAATGGGTCTCCGGCCCAATATCATTATTACCTTAATAGCCTATAATACTTGGCTCGAGAAGATCATAGCACGCATTTTGTGATAAGCAGCATGCACCATGATCTTGTTAGGAAGTATATGTACTACCCAATAGCCAAAGAATTGTGAGATCAACTCGAATTTGTTTTCAATGGCACATTCACTACTAGATTAAGCATCTAGTTATGAAGTTCGGGAAAGTAAAGGAAACGTTCCAAGTACACGATGACTGGACATCTAAGGTCGATGATAGCTATGATTCATGATTTCAGATTACTTGGAACATCTTTACTGCGAACTGTAGTTTTAGGCTATGATTAGTTCTTTGCCTGATTCGCGGGTCCATAGAAAATAAATCATGATCCACAATGGAAATGTTAAAATTTTTGGTTTTTGACATTTTCTGACATGTTGAGCTGAATACGGAGTGCCAAAAGGGTAAGGCGAACCGTATAGCTATACTCTTGACCACTACTTCCATAAGTGGAAGTAAGCACAAGGCCAATGGGCCTAAACACAATGGTAAGGGTAAACCCGCCTAGAGGCAGGGTAGGGCTAGCAAGTTTGAGCCCAAGGCTAACAAGGTGGAAGAGCGCATTCGAGGGCGTTTTTCAATTCGGTATTAATAGGATGGATACTTTTTGGTGTTAGTGTTACTAGGACATGGTTATCTAGGGATAACTACTTAAGAGTTGTTTTATATAATTCTAGTTTCCTCTTTTATTCATTTATTCTGAGTCATGATGAACTTGAACGCATAGGATGTGATAGGATGACTTGATTAGCTCGAGAAGCACTTTTGGGCCCACTCGCTGAGGTTGACCTGCCTATGTGTGAGTCTTGCTTAGTTGGCAAAGTATATCAAAAGCCTTTTAGAGAGGCTATTTAGAGCTACTCAAGCATTAGAGCTAGTTCACTCACATATCTGTGGACCTATGGTTGTAAAGGCACGTCATGACGCCTCTTATTTTCTTACTTTTATAGATAGTTTCGCGCGATATGAGGATCGCGAGTATTTATCTAATAAGTTCAGGAAACTATGTGAGGAAAAAGCGAAAACGCAGACAACTTCCTATTTCGAAAACTCCGCAATAATATGGTGTTGTAGAAAGAAGGAATAGGATATTCCTAGATATGGCTAGGACTATGATGGCGCAAGACATCCCCCCAATGTTGTTTTGGGGGGATGTACTATTGATTGCTGCATACATACTCGAGTGCCTCTTCTCAATCAGTTCATTTTACCCCCTTATGAGCAATGGAAAGGCAGAAAGCTCATTTTGGAGCATTTGTGCCAGTAGTGCTCAAGAGGTTATGTTCACTATACCTCGTACAAGTGCGACAAACTACGCTCGAGAGCTAGAAATCATGCCTTTATAAGGCATTCTAATAGCTCGACAGCCTATGTTACGTATAATGAACAAACGGGTATAGGAATGACAGAAATGGTGCCACATGATATTGAGAATGACTTTCCCAGATTTGTATTACTAAGAGATATCTTGACCTCTATGGTTTGAAGGATGTTGAAGAAAACATACCATCTTTAAAGCGAGAGTGGGGAGATTGAGATTCCACATCCAGTAATCGCTGAAAAAAGGTACTAGTCTCCAACCGAGTGGGAGTACACCGCTAGACGCTAGTAGGAATGTACCAGATAGTGGGAGTACACCACTAGGCACTCAAGATTCTCAGGTAGTACGTTGTATGGTGATGAGGAAAAAGTTCCCTATCGTTGTTTTGAAATTGAGGAAGACATTTTCATATGTGTACAAATGTGTGCACAAGTGGATGAGGATGAGCCTGCTTTTTTTTGTTGAAGCATTTTTCTTTGTTTGCTGAAGCTGAGTGGATAGTTGCTATGCCAGATGAGATGAGCTCTATGGACGCAAATAAAGTCTGGGAGTTAGTTGACATTCCGCCTGTGCGTAAGACTATTGGAGACAAGTATGTTTTCAAAATCTAATGCAAGGCAGATGGTTCAATTAAAAAGTATTAGGCACACCTTGTGGCGATAGTTTGTACCCAGTGAGGGTATAGACCATGGAAACTTGTTCTCCCAAAGGGTGAGATCTGACTCCATTCGCCTTATCCTAGCAATGGTCGCATATTTAGTTTTTGAACCTTTTTAGTTGGACGTTTAAACTGTTCTTTTCTCAATGGAGAACAAGACGACTAGATAAATATGGATCATCCCATTGGTGTTGTGACCAAAGGGAATGAGCGTAAAAGTGTACTATCTCAAACGATCTATTTATTATCTCAAGTTAACAATCGTCTAGGTAGTGGTACAATGTGTGTACATTAAATGGTCCAAGGAAAGTGTTCTAATTCTTTATATGTTGATGACGTCCTTTTAGCTAGGAATGAGATGAGTTTCATTGTCGCCACTTGAGAGTGGTTGTCCTCTCAGTTTGAAATTGAGGACATGGGTGATTCCAACTATGTGTTGGAAGTTTAGACTGTGAGATATTGTTCTCAGAAGTTCCTCTATTTGTCTCGAGGGACTTACAAGATATAGGTTCTTGAACGTTTTCATATGAAAAACTGAAAACCCATAGACATCCCATTTTTGGGGACTCACCTTGGCCTTAGATCAATGTCTTAAGAATAATGAGAAGAACCAAATGTCCAGTTTTCCATTTGCGTTCGCAATAGGGAATCTGAAGTATGCTAATGTGTGTACTCCGTTAGATGTCTGCTATGCGGTTGATTTAATTAGTCGTTACCATAGCAATCATGGTCTTGTCACAAGAGAGTAGTGAAGAGTATCTTGCAATATGTTCATAGGAGTACTGTGAACCTTGTCTTATGTTGTCCACGATGGAAGCATAATATGTGGTGTGCTCTGCAGCTGCTAGAGAAGTTGTTTTGGTTGAAGAGTTTTTGCAGTAGCTAGGCTCTTTATCTCATAGTGATGAGGTTGTGCTCATCGAAGGTTTATCACGTAAGCCTGAGCATATGCATAAGATTTCAAAAACCATTCTAGCACGTGTCACTGATGTTGTCAATATCAAGATATAAAAGTATACTTTACTTTTCTAAAGATTTGCAGTGTGGAAGTAAAGGTCGAACCCACAGAGATTGAAATACTACAGTGCTTTAATTTTAAAACCTAAATTTAATTAATTAAGAAAACGGAATTGGATTTGAATTTTAATTAAACTAATAACAATAAAAATAAATCTAAATTACGAAAGCAATTAAAAAGTGTTTTTATCAATATGTTTAAAGGAACCTAGGATTGCAAATCTACCACTAGCTTCATAATAGGAATATTTATGAATTACTTTAGCCTATTAAGTTGGATGATAATGGGGAATTGTAGCTACAATCCCAATTCCTCCGTCAAGAAAATAATTAGGGTTCAAGCATCAACATAATCCATCTTCGGTTAGCACGAATTATCCCACACTAAACTAGGGTTGTGGTATAATCCGTCTAATCTAGGCATGGACTATTCGGATAATTGATAGCACAATTCAATTTAAGCACCATTACATGTAAATAATCTAAACAAGCACAGCAATCATAGATCATTGAGCACATCACAGTCAAAGTAGATCTAAGACAAGAATAAACTTTGAAAGTGATGATTTAATCAATTAGAAGCACGAATTATTTATAAAAATCCTTGGAACATGTAATCATCATCCATAAATAATAAAACTAAAATAAAAAACATAAATAAAACCCTATTACTTGACTAGGGTTTCATTGAAACCCTAGATCTAGAGTCTAAGCGGCCATAGAATTGATGAACAGCAAGAGGTTGATGGAGGAGGCCATGGGAATCCTTGGTCTTCTTCTTCTTCTCCTTGCTTTCCTCCCTTCAATGGCTGAAAATAATATATAATATGACTGTATATTGGTTGTGTCTATTAATGGCCAACCCCTAAATTGAAGTAAAATAGGGTATATATAGATTTACAACAAGTTTTTGGAAGCTTTCCTAACCCGAAACGCACTAAAACTGCTTTATTTAGCTTTCCAGACGTAATTAGGCAGTTTCATTCACGTAGGAATCATCAGTAGAGTGAAATACGCAAGTTCCATTTTTGCATATATCGCGCGCGCGGGCCGCGCGAGCGCGATATTGGGACCTCGCGCGAGCGGATCGCGCGAGCGATTTCTGGGTTTTCGCGCGAGCGGGTCGCGCGCGCGATGTGGATTTTTCAGCTTCTTTTTTCCTTCTTTTTCTGTTTAGCCTGGTATACTTGATTTCTTCCAAAACCTGTCAGAAAATAGAAAATGAAGTAAAAATATACAAAAACAGGATAAAAAGGTACTAACAAACGCACGTTAAGGCATATAAATAGGATTTGTTCTCTCCCTATTACACCCCCAAACCTACATTTTGCTAGTCCTCGAGCAAAACTAAAAATACAACTAAACTACTATACTTACAAATCCTAACTCACTGTCGCAGGCAACGCGATTGCATATAGCATATGCAACAAGCCTTTTAAACCCCTAGGTGTCCCTAGTAGGACGAGTAAAGTCTCGTGAGGGTTCTCATCAACAAGTCACCCACAACCATCTTTATTAACTTGTAAATTTCAAAACAACTTTTACTAAGAACAAAAAAACTAATAGTCAATACTCCTGATTATAAAACAATGATTTGAAATAGAATAACGAACATAAGAAACATAATGAAACATCCACCTAAGTCAAGAAAAATAATCCCAAGCACATGCATCGTATAAATCAATAGAGTTTCTCATAAAATTGCACGTGTGTGATGTGGTGGTCAAATGAACACGTGCATGTCATGAACTTGGAATATAACTCGGATGACCATCTAACTATGCTTCAACTACGAATCTCACAATGTTAATTACACTCTCAAATGAAACACTTAGAAACAGGTGTAATTTATCTAATATATGGGAGCAAAGAAAATATGTTTTCAAAACAAGAAATGCTCACATATGACTCGAAAAAGACACATGACACGAAAGAACAGTAGTCTCATGGATAGGATGCCAACAATCAAGAAAAATTAGTCATTACCATGTTTTAATCCCCCTCCCATCGTTTACATATCCAAACCATGTTTCATAGGATCAAATAGGACTTTTCAAAGGCTGTAACGTGGCTCAGGCAATGAAAAAGGATAGAAAAGATTCATTAGGTAGTTTTCAGAATGGCATTGTAAGGCATGTTCGATTTCTTTCATTCTCTCTTTTTTTATTTTTCTTTTCAATTTTTTTTCTCTTCTTTTTTTTCAACCTTTTTTTTTTTTTTAATTCTTGCTTGTCGGATGATTATTCATTGATTTCTAAGCAACTACCCCAATAGCATCTTGTCTTCTTCTTCCCAATCACACATTGCCTTAACACCACTAAAAGGTGACAAATCTCTCAGTGGTGAACTCCAAGTTTGTCAAGTTGGAGTAAAAACAAGGATAATGGTAATTAAAGAAAGAAATGGCATTTTAATGGCTCAAAGGGCGAACTAAAGAAATTTTTATCATTTATCGGTCAGTAAACAAAGAAGGCCTAAAAATCATCTCCTATGGTTATATGGTTCTTTAATGTTTACAACGGAAGATTATTTAGCATGGTAGCAAATATTTTAACTTGACTTATCAACCAAAACAAGAATAATGAGACTAAACAACAAGTAGATGCGCTATTTCAATGAAATTCGACAAACCCAATGTGTATTTATAACCCTCAAAACAGAAAAGATAGGCTCAAAAGCTCACAGGGTCTAGTCTCCACCTTGTGTTATCTAGAAATCTGAATCATATTATAGTTCACATCAAGCATGTATTCAAGCGACTACGTGCAGTGCATAGGTTTATGTGCAAAACTATGATATAAAACTACGATTCAAACGATACATAACTTAAAACGTTGCATCATGACTTCAGCAAATATTTAATCACATCTCTCTTGTTTATCATTCTATAACAATCATAGTTACATAACAAGAAGTATCGACTTGAGATTGCAAAAACTGTAGGTGACATCGTTTATTTAAGCACAAGAATCAAAATTTTTTTAAAAATTTAGAAAAATTACAGTATAATGTTCATGCGTGTGCATACCCCCAAACCTAAACCTTTCATTGTCCCCAATGAAACAATAAAACGAAAGAAGGGAGAGTACGTAAGGAAGGAACGATAATACCTCGATCTCGACAATCACAAACAAGTGAACATATAAGAATACGGAATGAAAGTTCAATCAGGCGCCAAACGAAGCTACTAATTACCTGTGAATACTTGACAATAGAAAATAAAAGAACAGAAAAATAACAATGACAGCTAATATACATATATAAATATTTAGATTTTTTTTTATTTTGTATTTTTTATTTTTTTTATCATTAATTTTTTTAATAAATAGAATAATAGAATCTAAATTATAATCAAGAGACTCAATAAAAATAAAAAAAACAAACAGAACTTATAAAAAACAAAGACAGACGAACCTAAACAGGTCTAAAAGAACAAACAGAGAGTATAAAAACCACTGACCAGGTATGGAGAGAGGAGGTAAGAGAACAAAAGAGAAAAACCAGAAAACCCTACCTCGCGCGAATTCCTCCGCGAGTTTAAGCAGAAGCATGTTTTATGTTTTATAAAAGTAAAATTTTTAAGTCCTCAGATCGCGCAAGCGGACCGCTCGAGCGAACCCCCTCGCGCGCGCGAATTGTGGCGCGAGGTGATACTGAGGCTATATATCATAAAAGTTTTAAAAAAATTTCTCTAAGGGGCAGGCTCGCGCGAGATGCCATTTTTCCTCTTTTTCTGTACTTTTTTGTAAATAAGCCGAAAATAACTTTACTCCCACCCCCAAACCTGTTCAGAAAGACCACAACTGAATCAAAAAGACCCAAAAACAACCAAAAACAAGAGAAACGGATGAAATAAAGCTTGGGTTACCTCCCAAGAAGTGCTAATTTTTACGTCTTTAGCTAGACCATTCTAGCTCAAGACTCAAGGAGGTCGTAAATCAGAGTTTGTACCCTTTAAGGCATTAGGGAGATGTCGGTGGAAAGCAGAAACAAGGTCGTTATGCATTAATTCATTCAACGAATCTCTCTTATCATGTTCAATTCGATTTCTAACCTTTCGGGTAAATTCGTCATTAGGGTCCAGGTTATTCAAATCCATCCGCTTATTTTCCACTATATTATTCTCCTCACTCATATTTATTTCTTTATTAAGTTCAACGGTTCTTCTAACCTCACTACCTTCCATATATTGGAAATCATCGTCTTTAGGAGGTTGATCAACAGCATTAAAAACGTTTAGTTTGAGGTTCATGTTCCCGAACGACACTTTCATTACCCCCGTTCGACAATTGACACGCGCATTAGCCGTGGCTAAGAACGGGCGACCTAGAATGATCGGGGTCTGTTTCCTAGCATCTAGCACAGGTTCAGTATCAAGGACCATGAAATCAACAGGATAAAAACATTGATCAACTTTAACTAAGACGTCCTCGATGATTCCTCTAGGGATTTTCACAGAATGATCCGCTAATTGAATAGTAGCGGTCGTAGGTTGAAGTTCACCTAAACCTAGTTGTTTATAGACGTGATAAGGTAAGAGATTAACACTCGCACCTAAGTCAAGGAGAGCCCTATGGATGATAGTGTCACCTATGACACATGAAATCATTGGCGTACCAGGATTCTTATACTTTGGAGGTGAGTGTTGAAAAATAGAACTTACTTTTTCCGTGAGAAAGACCTTTTTAGGAGTATGACTATGCAATTTACGCTTTTGAGTGCATAGGTCTTTAAGACATTTAGCGTAAGCGGGAATTTGTTTAATACCATCGAGGAATAGAATATTGATTTTAACTTATTTAAATACCTCGAGTATATATCTTCCATTTTTGACCCTTTCTTAGACAAATGTGACGGTCCATCAACGTTAGGTGGAAATGGCATTCTCGGAAATGAATTGGTTGGGACCGGTTCTTTATCTTTCTTATTCCTTTTCATTTCCTCACCCTCCTTATTCGAGTTATTATTTATATTTCTCTCACTCGTATCTGGAATTTCAACAACTTCCTCTTCTCTAATAGTCGTCCTAGTCGAAACAGCGTTCACGCTCTCACTCGACCCCCCTTTTTTGTATTGTTGTAGACACCCCAACTTTGACCAACCGTCGAATTCAGGAGAGTGTCGCCTCCATATCCGATGATAACAAGGACCGGAAGATTCGAAACATTCCAAGCTCTTCAGAAAGTTCTCTAAAACGCAGTAAAATTTTACAGAAAAGAGAAAATACCAGGTATTTAGGAGAATTCAGGTATAAAACACGATTTTCGGAAAATATCCTCAAGAATCATTTTGCTTTGAAAAAAGAAAAATCCAAAAGGGGGAATTTTAGCCAAAACCGGCACACGGCGGGCTGCCGCGGCACTCAGTGACTGCCGCACGGCAGTCACAGAGTGCCGTGCCGGCATTCACCAAGTACCGCCAGAAATTTCTGACTGCCGTTCACTTTTAAAGTCTGTATTCTGCAGAGCAATACGTATGCGTATGCGAATAAGAACAAAAACTGATAAAGTAAGACTGACAAAAATGCGGCAATCTATTAATTTGCCGCGGCATTGGATGAATGCCGCGCGGCAGTCGCGTAGTGCCGCGACGGCAGTTAGCAACCGCCGCTGCGGCATTCACGAAATGTCGCGGCAGTTTGTCGACTGCCGCCCTGGGTAGCAGTCTGCATAATTTCAGAAAGTACACATTGTACCAATAAATGAGAGAATTACACCTATTTTTTGCTCCGAAATTCACCAAAAATACCTGGTAATTTTGCCTATAAGAGAGAAGGAGAGATATACAACAAGGGAGACTAGAGAGAACATCCATAACTACTACATCAACACATTTTGGAGAGAAAAGAAAAGAGAGTTTAGAGAACTAAGAAGAAGAGTTTGGAAGATCTTCAAAGAATACTTTGAGGATAATTTGGAGGTGATCCCCTATGCCTTAGATTGTTTGTTTATTCTTTTTCTTTTGGACTAAAATCTCTTGTCATCTTTGTTTGTCAAGAAAGCTTAGGAATTTCTACTTCTAATTCTCTCTTCAATTTCTTGTATGTGTTCTTCTCTTGAGAGTCTTGGAGATTTTCAATATCTCTCTTGATTCTCTTGAGTATGATCCTTTGAACTTCATGTAAAGCTCATACTCTACATGAGAGTCAAGATTTGATCATCACTTTGCTTTACATAGTTGAATCCAAGTCCATGCCCATGACTTGGATCTTCTAAACTTGGTATTTAATGAAGTCATTCCCTTTTTCTTCTTGAAACTTAGGAGTATTAACCATGTCTTTGTCTCCCATGACCATCAAATGGTAGGAGTACTAAGTTGAATTCAAGCTTTGGTCTATAAGGTTTTTGAGTTCATTGTTTGGAATTTTGAGAAGTTCATTCCATACTTCATCAAAATCCATAAGCATAATGTGACTTTTAGTCTTCAAGGACCATCAAATGGTAAGAAAAGTAGTTTGGTCTAATCTCAACTTCATGTCTTCAAATAGTTGAGGTTAACCAACAAAGTTGAACTAGCAAAATAAAAACAGTGAGTCCACAAACTATTTTTGATCAAAGATTTTTAGTTCGAAATCTAACCGTTGAAATCAAGTGAAACCAACGGGAAAGTATCAATAATACATCATTCTACCACTGTAATTTTTGTTTTAAGGTGGTTTTATGTTTAGAAATGTTTGATCATGGGTTTTGTGAGACAACCACAATCTGTCCAGAATTTCAGAATAGTTTCAGAACAGCAAACCGATTTTAAAATTGATAGATCAGAGATCTAACCAAGTTTTCATGACCTCTAATAATTTTTTATAAGAACCTTAATGTGTTATGAAGGTTCCCTAAAAAGAATGAAGCAATTCGGACTTGTTTTCTATTTGTAAAAAATCATACAAGATCTCTGGACAGAGAGTTGTAAAATCCCGAGTGAGGTCTAGTATTTTTTGTATTCCTGGAGATCTAACCGTTCAAACCTTGATTTTCTTTTTGGGTTAGCAACTCAAATGGTCTCCTAATGCCTTAGGACCCAAATCATACTTTGAATAATGGTAACTTAGCTTAAATCCAGAGGCTAGGTGACCCAAATTAGTGAATAAATCCATGTCTTATTCTTGTTCACATCCATTCATTCATGTACATTAATGCTTATAATTAGAATTATTAATTGGATAAAGTTAGATTTCATTGCTTGCTAGGTATAGGCTAGAGAATTAGGATTGATTGTTTGATATCATATTATTATCATGTAAAGCATGTGGACTAACCCTTTGTTTTGTAGCGCTATCAAGGTATGATTTCTAGAACTCCTCTTTAGTTTATCTTAATTCCTTGATTTTATTGATTTTTCGACTTAACGTGCGACACCTTAGAATTAGGTTTTGCCTTATGTGTATATGTGATTAGAGACTCTTTTTTAGGATTTTATTTTGTTCGCATGCATTGCACGTTTACCATCGCTGCTGGATCCCGGGTAAGTTCACTTGTTCTCTATTGCATATCATATCGCTTGCTACCTGAATTATGTGGCTTTTGAATGATATTTTGTCAATTGCAATTTTACACCCTTTGGACATGCTTTTGTGATGTATATGCATATATGTATTAGTTGAGGGCATGCTTAGATTAATAAATTTGATTAAAAGGATGTTGAGTAGAGGCCTATCGCAAGATAGGATGAGAGAGGGTGTTTTAGTCCGACGGGCTCTTTCCTCTCTCATTCCATAATCCCCGGACCTAGTTAATCTCTGGTTTCTAAAAGATCAGTTTGCTTTTAAAATGGTTTCTTAATTTTCCTTTTAAAAATTAAGTGGCGACTCATTTGTTTTTGAATTTGATTTTGATTAAAGCTGTGGGTAAGGAAAAATGCGATATCCACAATCTGGTGACTCTGCTGGGGATCGAACCCAGAATCTCTGGTTTCGCAGACCAGAATTCTGATTTTGGGTTCACTTGAGGATTAGACTTGAAAAATATCCTTTTAATCTAATTAATTAATCTTTGTGTGCCTGTTGCATTTCACTTGCATGTCCAGCCAGTCGATTGCACGGAACTATGACCTTGGAGGCTCGGGGCAACCCGGTCGGTCAAGTCATCATGGGACTGTGTGATCACCCTTGATCTCGTACCATAATTTGGTATATGAAGCATCCTATCGGGTGTGTGTCAAGGGTCCCTTATTTGACCAAAACCCAGCCTTTGCATAGTAGTTTCTATAGAACATTTCAATCTTAGGAAATCAATTCTTGATTAGGGTTATGTGCTAGGAAGTTTTGTATGCCCGGAAGGGATTATTTGAGATGATGACGACACTTGCTTGATGAAAGATGAATAATCTTTTAATCATCTTTTAGCAATTTCTCCTCGTGTTACATGACATTTGGAGGACATGCCGAACCTTGATTATAAGATTATACTTCTTATATCATGTTTAGTTAAGCATCATTGATCTTGTATGCATCCGAATTCATGAAAAGTACGGTGATAATCTGGTCATGTGATCCTCCTACCTAGAGAATTTCCTCTTTCCAAAGTTTTATTATTTGTTCACTCTTTCAAAGAAATACAAAAAAAATCTTTCTTTTCCTTTTGAATCAAAATTTCCTTTGTTAAGGTATATTTTCACTTGCTCAATTCCGCAAAGAAATAAATTCGAAAAATCTTTGAAGTTATGAATTTTAAAGAAACCCAAAACATCTTTAAAATCTTTGAAAATCATTTTTTGAAAAAATCTCACCTCTGAGAGGGTAGTAAGGATCACAATGAGAGGAAAAATTGGCGTACTTGAGATGAATGAAGATCTTATGTGATTATGTGCTTATGTGTTAGAATTAGGATTTTTCTTCTTTTTGGCATGAAGAGTAGGCACACACACACATATGCATTGCATCCGCATGATATACAAAATAAAAGTTTTGTTAAAATAAAGGTAAAAGGTCTTCTAAAAACAAAATTTTTTAAATTCACTGTAGGAGCGAAAATAGCAAACCGAGCGTGGTTTAGGGACCCCACAGCAAGGCTAGTAAGGAGAGGACGTGTTGACATGGCCGAAGAGAGAAACAACGAAGAAATGTCCGGTTTAAGGATATTAGTCGAACAGCAAGCGGAACAGATGAGAAGGCAGGCCGAGAACATGAACCGCATGATGGGAATGATAGAAGAACTGAATCGCCAACTACCACAAATGAATCCGCCTGTTATGGACCCGCCTTTGGGAGGAGGGGACGGGGATTGGTTCGACGATCAGGAAGCACAATGGAATGACGCACTAAGAGCCAACAGGGACAGAGAAAAAGATGAGAAGGAGAAGCTGCTGACTGAGAAGATAGAAAAGTTGGAAAGGGTAATGCGCAAGGCTCAGGGAGTAGATACCTACCTGATGGAACTGGAAGGGCTGTATGACGGAGTACGCGAAACATTGCCTGCCGGGTTCAAAATGCTAGTTTTTGATAAGTTTGATGGCACCGAAAATCCTCGCAGTCATATCCGGATGTGCATAGGAGCTTTTCAGCCTAGCGGTCTAAGCACTACCATGATGGCCGTTCTATTTCAACAAACCTTAACAGGAGCTGCTCTATCTTGGTACCTTACACTTGAGCCAAGCAAAACCAGAGTTTGGGAAGAAGTCGTGAAATCGTTTGTGGCCCAGTATGAGTACAATCAAGACTTGGACGTCACTGTTCGAGATCTAGAAACAACCAGGCAAGGGAACAAAGAATCATTTGCTGAGTATCTGAGCCGATGGAGGGAGAAAGCCGCAAAAATGGTACAGAGGCCATCAGAAAAAGACCAAATCCGAATGTTAATGAAAAACCTGCAGCCAGTCTATCAAGAGAAGATGAGGTTTCAGTCAATCAACACTTTTGCCGAGGTGTTCGATGTGGGAACCAGGATAGAAGACGCGATTCAAGAAAGAGTGATCAAGAAAGAAGAACCACCAAACCGGTATCGGAGGCCCAGTTATGGATCGAATGGAGGGCATTCAGGGGGTCACTCTGGCCCCACCGATGTCAATGCACTTAGCGAGCCAGAAAGAAAATTTGATATCACCAGAAATCAGCCAAGAGGAGGAGGGGATAAGCAACCAAGAAAATTCTCAGATCTGGGAGTATCATTGTCAACCGCTCTTGACAGGCTGTTAGCAAAAGGGCATCTCCGTCAGTTGGAACCACGACCTCTGCCAAGTCCGCTTCCGCCAAATTTCCAAGGGGACCTCTTCTGCAAATTTCATCAGCAGAAAGGCCACTCGACGGATCGATGCATGAGGTTAAGGCATGAAATACAAGACCTCATTGACAAAAAAGTGATATCCGAACCGCATGTCAAAGCCCCCAATGTCACCAAGAATCCTCTGCCGAACCATCGTGCTGTGCTGCCACCTCGGGGCCTTTATTTCTTGGAGATAGAAGAAGCAACCTTTGACCTATCTAAGCTAATCACTAAGTCTGGGGCGCCAGGAAAACCATACCTGCTGCCCAAGGACTCGACGATTTATGCTTTGGGGGATCAGCTAAGGGAAAATGAAATGGAAAAGTCAGATTGGTGGATCCAAGAGAGCAACGAGCAAGACGTGAGCCGAGTGGAGGACGACATTTGGTACGAAAGCGACAAGGAAACAGAGGTGTTAGAGAGTACTTTGAAGGTCAATTCACAAACCGATAATCTATGGATGAGAGAAGAAGTCAGTCACTTAACCCGGTCAGGCAGACACTTCAAGCCGCACAAACTAGAAGAGGATCACCCGGGGAGAGAACTGGAAAAGGGGAAAGGGAAGGTGAATGAAGAAGAAGAAGAGGATAGGGTTTTAAGGCAAATGAGGAAAACGCAAGCTAACATCACCATCTGGGGACTGCTGATCGCCTCCAAAAAACACAGGCAGACAGTCTTGGATGCTTTGAATCAATCCGATGTCTCTATCGATACAGCGCCGGAGGACCTCGTGGGGATGATCAGCAGGATCCTGGCTCTAGCTATTACCTTCTCGTCCAACGACCTACCTCCCGGAGGGCCCGTGCATAACAAGCCTCTATATGTCACCGTCGAATGCTTGGGTAACACTGTGCCTGCCTGTCTGCTGGACAATGGATCAGCCTTGAACGTATGCCCGTTTCGAACTGCCAAGTGCATGGGTTTGGACGAATCAACTTTCATGCCATCCGAGCAAAGGGTGAGAGCGTACGACAACACTCAGAGAACTGTCATGGGCATAATTCTCCTTCACCTCGCTGTTGGTCCACTTAAGAAGGAGGCCGAATTTCAGGTCATCGACATTCCTGCATCCTTCAACCTGTTACTTAGAAGGCCGTGGTTAGACAGTTTGAGCGCCATACCATCGACAATCCACCAGAAGGTCAAATGTGTTTGGAAGAGCAGGGTCTGTGACATCCTCGGGGATAGCTGGGTTCGTCCGTCTGAAGCTTCATCAAGTGCACCAGTCTTAGAGGTACAGCTGCAAGAAGAGGGGACAGGTCTGGGGGGATTCGAGTTCATTAACATGCTGGGAGAGGGAAAGCCGCGAGAGTTCCTACCGCTTTATTTCGATCAGCATGCCAGTCCAGTGGTTGCAGGGATCATGAAGAAGATGGGCTTTTTTCTGGGGTTAGGATTGGAAAAGAACCTTCAGGGCCTGCCGGAGTTTCCAAGAATTCCTACTCAGACTCACACTCACGGCTTGGGGTATCAGCCAACAAAGAAGGAACTAAGGGCAAAGAAGAAGGCTTTCGATGCGCCGCTAGACCCTTACCTCAAGACGCTCAATGGATACTTCGTGAAGGAGGGAGAAGACTTCCCTTTCTGTGGTTTCCCAGAGCCATGGATGGACCAGAAGGACAAGCGCCTAAAGCCAGGGTTCGAAATCTTTTTCTCCCAAGAGTTCTCCAAACACAAGGATCCGTTTCTGCAAGTGCCTGAGAAGCCTGTTACTGTCGACGATTGGATCGGTGTACTAGAAGCACCGGTCATGCAGAACCTGTTGAGCAAGGAAGGGGGAGAAGTCGAAGGAAAAGGGGAAGAAAACAAGGGTTTGGAGGTCAAGGCCGAAGAAGGAGATGTTGAGGATGTGTTGGAAGAGGATGCGCTGGAAGAAGAGCTGGAACTAGAAGAGGGAGAGAAGACAGACACCGGGGGACTGCCAGGTTGCGTCACCTTGGAGCTCAAGCAAGGAGCCAACAAGGAGTGGGTCTTCGAGTCTAGTGATAAGTATCCCCCTCACCCAGAGTCTGTAATGGCCCAAATGAGGCGTCTTACTATTGCTATGTCTGTTGTAATCACTCCTAGCAAAATCAATGAAAGTATGACTGATTCTGCCTACTCGAATGCGCTTAATGAATGTGATGAATGTGATGATCATGGAATACCTAATGAATTGCAAAAGTTAATTGACAAAGAATTTGCATGTAAAATCATTGAAGACACTCTAACGATTAATCTAGGAAATGAAGATAATCCTCAAAATGTCTTTATCGGCTCAACACTTAGCAATGAAGAAAGCAAAGAACTAATCAATCTATTAATTGAATTCAAAGATGTTTTTGCGTGGTCTTATAATGATATGCCAGGTATTGATCCAAAGATAGTCCAACACCACATCCCTCTCTTTCCCAATTCGAAACCCGTAAAACAGAAATTGAGGCGAATGAGGCCGGAATGGGCACTTAAAGTGAAGGAGGAGGTTGAAAAGCAACTAAAGGCTGGATTCTTGATGGTCACCGAGTATCCGGAATGGATTGCCAACATTGTACCTGTCCCGAAGAAGGATGGTCGTGTTAGGGTTTGCGTTGACTTTCGAGATTTAAACAAGGCAAGCCCTAAAGACGATTTCCCATTACCCCACATCGATGTGTTAGTCAATAACACTGCGGGACATGAGCTTCTATCTTTCATGGACGGATTCTCTGGGTATAATCAAATCCTCATGGCACTCGAGGATAGGGAGAAAACCACGTTCATCACTCCATGGGGGACATATTGCTATAGGGTTATGCCATTCGGACTTAAGAATGCAGGTGCGACCTATCAAAGGGCTGCCACCACTTTATTGCACAACATGATCCACAAGGAGGTGGAAGTGTATGTGGACGATATGATCGTGAAGTCCAAAGAGAGGGGAGGGCACCTAGTGGCTTTGAGAAAATTCTTTGGGAGATTGAGGGAGTTTAAGATGAGGCTGAACCCGCAAAAATGTACCTTCGGAGTTACCACAGGAAAGTTGTTGGGATTCCTTATTACCCAGAGGGGGATCGAAGTAGACCCAGCCAAGATAAAAGCCATAACCGAAATGAACCCACCCAAAAGTGAGAAAGAATTGAGAGGGTTTTTGGGGAGAATACAGTTCATCAGTCGCTTCATTTCCAAACTCACCTTGACCTGTGACCCATTGTTCAAACTGCTTAGAAAAGGAGAAAAGTTCGAATGGGACGCCCTTTGCCAACAAGCCTTCGACAAAATCAAAACCTATCTCCAGAACCCCCCTGTCCTGTCACCACCATCACCCGGGAAACCGTTGTTGCTTTATCTCTCCGTATCCGAAGATTCGATGGGATGTATGTTGGCCCAAGAAGGAGAAGAGGGGCACGTGGAAAAGGCCATTTATTACTTGAGCAAGAGAATGATCGGATACGAGTTGAAGTACTCACCCTTGGAAAAAGCCTGTTGGGCCTTAGTCTGGTGTACCCGTCGCCTTCGCCACTACATGCTAGCATTCCCTGTGATCTTGATATCCCGAATGGACCCACTAAAATACTTATTTGAAAAACCCGTCTTAACCAGTAGGATTTCCCGTTGGACCATGATGCTGGCTGAATTCGATATCAAATATGTCACCGCCAAGTCCGTGAAAGGGAGGGTTGTCGCCGAGTTTTTAGCCGATCTCGCTGTGGAATCCGAGGACGAAGGAGAATTCAAGTTCCCAGATGAGGGAATATTCGAGGTAAAGGAGGAGCTGTGGAAAATGTACTTTGATGGAGCATCCAACCAGTTAGGTTACGGGGTCGGAATCATTCTCATAGCACCCGATGGGACCCCTACCCCATTAGCTGTCAAACTCAAATACAACTCAACCAACAATACCGCGGAGTACGAAGCCTGCATAATTGGGATGGAAGCGGCCTTGGTTTTAAAAGTCGGACGGATTGATGTCTTCGGAGATTCCAATTTGATCATATCCCAGGTCCGGGGAGATTGGAAAGTAAAGCATGAGAAGCTGAGACCTTACCATGATTACCTGGAAAGTTTGAAAGCACAATTTCAAAAGATTTCTTTTTACTACCTCCCTCGTGAAGAAAACCAATTAGCGGACTCATTGGCTACCTTGGCCTCGATGATCCAAATTCCCTCCAAAACTACCATGATCCCGCTATCCATAGAAGTAAGGAAACAACCGTCATTTGAAATGGTCGCAGCCGTGGAAGACGAGGAGGAAGTACCGTGGTATGAGGATGTGTGGAAGTTCATTAAAAAAGGAGAATACCCCGAGGGAGCCTCAGAAAAGGATAGAAAGGCAATTCGGCTGTTCGCCGCTCAATTTGTGATCTATGCGGGTAAGTTATGGAAGAAATCCTACACCGGGTACAATCTAGAGTGCCTATATGGAAGGGAAGCTAAGAGAATGATGGAAGAAATTCATGAGGGAGTGTGTGGGCCCCATATGAATGGGCACATGCTAGCGAAGAAGATCATCCGACAGGGATACTATTGGACAACCTTGGACAAAGACTGTTGTGAGTATGTTAGAAGGTGTCACAAGTGTCAGATTCATGCAAATCTAATGCACACCCCGCCGTCACAGCTCTACAGCATGACCACCCCTTGGCCATTTTCCGTATGGGGGATCGATATCATTGGTGAGATAGTTCCGAGGGCTTCCAATGGGCACCGGTACATAATCGTGGCAATTGATTATTTTACAAAGTGGGTAGAGGCAGCCTCGTATGCAACTTTGAAAGCCAAAGATGTGGTAAGTTTCATCGAGAAAAACATAATCTGCAGGTATGGGGTCCCAAATGAGTTTATCTCCGATCATGGCAGTCATTTCCAAGGAGAAGTCATCCCGCTCTTGGAAAAGTATAAGATCACTCGTCACCAATCATCCCCGTACAAGCCTCAGACGAATGGAGCAGTGGAGGCGGCAAACAAAAATGTTAAGGCAATCCTGGGGAAAATGACGGATACATATAAGGATTGGCATGAAAAGCTGCCATTTGCTTTATGGGGGTACCGGACCTCGGTCAGAGCCTCAACAGGTGCTACGCCGTACTCATTGGTCTACGGAATGGAGGCGGTCCTCCCAATTGAGGTAGAAATACCCTCTCTCAGGGTCTTGGCAGAGTGCGAAGTAACCGAATCAGAATGGGTACAAGGAAGGTATGAGGAGTTGATGTTACTCGACGAGAAGAGGTTGGCCGCGATCAACCATACTCGGGGGTACCAGAAGAGGATAGCCCGTGCTTTCAACAAAAAGGTCCGCCCAAGGAAGCTTGCTGAGGGTGACCTTGTCCTCAAAGAACTGAAAGTGCCTGTTTATGACCCCAGAGGTAAATTCAAACCCAACTGGGTCGGGCCGTACATCATTAAGACTCTCCTTTCCGGAGGGGCGGCTTATCTCATAGACCTAGACGGGGTTGAATTTAAACAACCAATTAACCTCGATCGCCTCAAGAAGTATTTTGCTTGAAACCTTTCTTTTCAAAGCCTCCTACTTTGATGAACTACGCTTGACCTGATTCCCGCTAGGGGATACGTAGGCAACCTATTTGGTTCGGTCACTTAAATAAAACCGCCCGAACGGCGTCTTCCTTCATACCTTGAACTGAACTACTCGGAACCTGACGCCCACTCGGGGATAAGTAGGCGGGCTCTCCAAAGCCCTCGGTTCACTCGAAAAAACCTGTGCTAAACTAGGGGCAAACTGGCGTTTGCCCAGAACTACTTCAAAGCCATAAAGCTAGGGGCAAACTTCGTTTGCTAGTCGAGGAACCCAGATATCTGTCTAAAACCTGTCTTTGGATCTCCTGGCTATCAAGATACATACTGTAAAGAAACAAATGAGAGTTCATGACATAGAAAGAATGAAGCCTAAAAGCAAAACTCAAAGCGAGGTAAAGAGCCGAGAAAAGACATTTGGAAGGAGAATTCTTCATAAAAGATTAATTGAAGGGGATGAGCACTTTGATTGAACATGTTAGAACTTTCCTAAAAAGATAACACCACTTTTTGAAGAGAAAAATCACATTCAAAAGCGTAAACAAAGAGTAGACAGGGTCTGTCAGAAAGTTTTGTAAAATAGCAAGCTTTTCCCTGTTTTCGTCTACTTTATTATGCATGTGTCCGTCAAGCTCGCCTCGCAACCAAGGCTTGGATCTCTAGGAGATATTCGGTAGTAGTCGCAGTCAGAGCAGGAACCATCGGGAAAGGAGCAGCCATTCTGCTGGGCCAAGCTTCCATGAAAGCCTTCACGATAGGAGGACGCAAAGGGAACCCCCTGGTGAAATCAGCAGTCACAGATTCGGTAGCATCTTGCACAAGTCCAAACTGACGGACAACTCGGTCAGGAATGTAGAAAGTCGTAGCATGTAAACCCGGCAGCCAGATGCCAGGTCGCCCAGGGAAGCGTACAGCAACAGAGCGACAGATCCACGACGGGCAAGCCCAACAGATGTCACTAGAAGAGAGGCCTTGAAGCCAACCAAGCCACGCGTCGGTAGACTTAAACAAGCTGTGAATCTCCATGCGATCATAAGGAAGTGACCCACGGAGATGGGAAGCATGAATGAAGAGGTCCAGACGCTCCATGAGCCAAACCTGCAAGACAAAAGGTGCTCCAGCAGATAACATGACCCCAGTGGCATGAGCATGGCCCAATCCAATCAGAGTTTCACCAAGGACTAGCATAACAGCACTCTTCATCTCCCGCAAACCGCAGGCGATGGGTATGAGAGTGTCCGAAGATGATCGAAAGAGAAAGTAAGAGAGCATAGCAATCGACAAGGCACTACGTCGAATGATCTGATACTCACCATTGTAAGGGTCCCCTATGGGAGCATAAACAGAAGAAAGGCGCTCAAAGTTGATTTGCTTGTCATGAACAAAAGAGCCCGCCGCATTCCGAGACATGTGGAGAAGGGTGGCTAAGTCCCGAACATACCCGGCCTGAATCTGAGGAACCATCAATTCAGCAGAAGGATCCGTGTGGAGAATGGCGCTAAACTCCTCAAATAAGGGGCAAATCTCCTGAGAGCCGAAACGAAAGACATTGAGAGCAGGATCCCAACATTGGACGGCGGCGCGAAGTAGACCCTCATTTAGATTCATCTGCTGGAAAGAGAAGAGATCGTTTAGTCTGAAGCACTCAAAATTGAGCTTGTCAATGCCGGAGAGAGTATCCATCCATGGGAAGAGGATTTGAGAACTAATGGGGGCCATTTGGAGAGGAAATGGGAAGAAATGAGAAGTGTTTTGCGGAACTTTGAGAATGAAGGGATATAAATAGAAGAATAAGGCTGTCTACCTACCCGCGGCACTCGATAAAGTGCAGCGGCACTCGATAAAGTGCCGCGCGGCAGTCAGTGAATGCCGTTGCGGCATTTACTGACTACCGTAGCGGCTCTCACCGAGTGCCGCTGAGACCTAACCGAGTGCCGTTCTGAGTTTTTCATTGGCCAGGATCTGTTTGTAACACGATCAGTCCACCTGCAAACAGAAAACTAATTGAGAAGCAATAAAAACGTGTGCATCAGGCAACGCGTACAAATACATTCATTCATTCAGTCATTTCATTTATTTTCAAAAAGATAAAAGAAGCAAGAGCATTCAAAATAAAGACGGGATCAAGCCATGATCCCACATACGGCAAGAATTGGACCAAGCTATGGTCACACATACGGTGAAAAGCAATAATGTAATAATAAAAGTATTAGGAAAGCCTATCCTACCAACCATCAGGGAGCAGCTATCAAAATGAAGCATAAGTGTATATATACAGTCATCCACCAAAATAAAAAATCCTCTCAAAAGAAACAAAAAAAAAAATAATAATATATAAGCAGGATCAGCTCCGACCCTGACCCCGGCCGCGAGTCTGACGAGTCGTGCGCCTAAGAGGCTCCTCCTCTGACTCGGTCCCGCTGCCTCCACCACTCTCTCCACGCCCGCTGCCTCAGCCTCTGCCACCGCTAGTGCCCTTACCGACGCCTCCGCCACGCCCAGCACCGCTACCTCCGGGGGCATCGCTGAGAGAGATGCCAAACTGCTGAAGCCGCTGCTGGAGCTGACCCACCTGCTGAGATAGGACTCTGATCTCCTCCGCTTGAAATAATAAAAATAAGTCCAGGTAACGTTGAAATAACAGATAAAATACTGAGAATAAAAGGAATAAAAGATCATACCTGGGCCCTCAGCTGGGTCGCAGCAGTCGCCCGAGCTCCCTCAGCCTGAAAAGCAAGTCCCGAGAATAAAAGATTAGTAAGAAGGGGGACAATCAAAATCGCCGTCAAAGTGAAAGTGAAAGGTGGAGAGGAGTCTCTTACCATCCACTCGCGCCCAAGAACCCACTGTCGCACGCTATGGGCGTACGTCAGACCCTCCTCCGCGTAGGCACGCGGGACGACGTCATAATGGATAGGAATAGTGGGGGCACCCCGTGATAGCCGGGGGATCGTCGTCACGTGGGGCTCACCGAATGAGACGGTCGACATGGTCTAGTCCCACTCGGGCAAGGCAGGGGGTCGAACCGCGGCAGGAACAGGCTGCAAACAAAGGTAATAAAACATGAAAAAGGAATAAAAGGAGAACTCACAGAGATAATAAAGGAATCATTTACTCACCCGAGTCACTTCCATCAGAGGGAAGTCCGGCATCAGCTTGGCGACACGGAAGGCCGTATATCCATCAGGATCGTCCAAGAAGCCGTGGATACCGAAGCCGGCTCGAGTAGCCGTGAACTCGCTGCCCTGAAGAGTATCCGTGGCCCTCATAGAGTCGGGAGGAGGGAATGGCACGAAGAATCTGGGGGCCGCTAGCGACTGTCTGGTCACCCTCTCTCCTAGATACCACGCCTGGCCCTCTGGCCCACATAGAAGTCGTCTCGTCGGGTCATACCCGGCCGACTCTCGAATCCCCACACTAGCCTCGGGCAGCACCCTGAGCCACGACTACCAGTGTACGTGCTCCTCCCGTAGGTTCGTCAGGAAGTTCCTGAACGAAACAAAGTCATGAGCTCCGGTCTTCCGCCCAACCCTGTCCTTCGCCCATTTCAGCCCCTGAGGCATGGCGAGGGCGTCAGCATCACGTGTCACTGGAGACATTATGCGAAAGTACTCGTGGGACCAGATCTGCAATAATAAAATGAGGGGGTTAGTTTCTCAAGATTGAATAAAATTCTGAAAGCATAAAAAGGGCAATAAAACGTGAAAATATACCTCCCACGCTCTCCAATACCCGCTGGTAGCAGCCGACCTGTCCCGGGAGATGGCACTCATATGCCTGTACAGGATAGATAACCCTGCACTGGCCCAATCAAACTCAGCGACCTGGTCCAGACGCTCCAGCGACGCCACCAAGGGAGCAGAAATCCGGTCACCCTTGGTGCTCAACAAGGAACACCCCAGCATGTACATCAAGAAGCCTCGGGCCATCTGCTCGTCGGTAAAGCCGGGTTTCCCCCGAAAGGTATCCATAAACCACCGGGCCGTGACCAAGGCCTCATCCGGAACCACCCCTAACAACGGCTCCATCTGGTCCCACTCCTGGTCCGTCAAATACCTCAGAGGCTCTCCGCCAAAGGCGATCCCTGTGATCATGGAGAAGTCCAATGGCGTCAGCGTCATCTCGTCGAATGAAAAGTGAAAAGTACTCGTGGTATCCCACCACCGCTCAGCCAACGCGTGCATCTGCTGTAGGTCGTTGGAGCTCTTCGTCAAGAGTTTGACGAAGTCTCCAAACCCTGCTGCGTCAATAAGCCCCCGTACGGTCTCGCTCAGCTCCGTATACCACTCGTGGCCATGAGCAAGGCTGCCATGCCCTTTCAGGACCTTCGGCTGCAGCTGCAAGAAAGAATAAAAAAGTTTGTTGTTAGGGGGTGGACAAAGAAGAAAGCAACAACAGTGAATAAACAATAAATGAAGGATAAATGTTCGGAAAATTCAAGCATAACGTTCATTTTTCTTATTTTAGTTTCTTTTTTTTTTATATATATATAGCACGAGAAATAAGGATTAAAGTTTGGATTCCTTTACAAAGGCATGGAATAAAGTATTCGAGACGCTCAGGGGCGCCACGAGCACGACATTCGGGACAGGGTATCTAAAGAATAGTGGCGGTCCTATGTTACAATCACAAAAAGAAGGAAATGCAGGAAAAGAAATGCGAAAAATAAAAGGGGAGCGTTTACCTCGCGCTTGAACGCGCGAGCCGACAAATGCTCATCGGGGTCCCTCAGTAGGAGTGTGGCGTCCGGGTGATGAGTGGCAGTGTATCTGGCCTTCTTCTTGCGCCCTGAACCACTCGCCATAATCTATCAAAGAAAAAGAGAGAATCCGCGCGTTAGATTATGAAAATTCGGAAAAACAATGAAATAAACAGGTTTAATCAAACTCTGATCTAGCAGAACTAACCTGTGAATGTCGTAGATCAATATCCAAGCAAGAAAAGAAAAAGAGAAATTTTTTCTCCAGAGAGATTTCGAGAGAAAAGAGGTTGAGAGAATGAGAGAAATGTAATGAACCCGGCAGTTTAAGCCACTGCCGCTCAAACGCGGCACTCGTTTTTCCGTGCGCGGCAGTCAGTCAACTGCCGAGCGGCACTCGCCGAGTGCCGCAACGGCACTCCGTGAGTGCCGCACGGCAGTCACGGACTGCCGCAGAAAATCGCGTGTGCCGCGATTAAGGCGGTTCAAGGATATTTACTTTCCCTCCAAAAATTCAAATCAAGTCCCAAAAATTGAATTTGAGGCCCCAAAAATTGCCCTCATTGCACTTTTGGCCCTCAGGGTCGTTTCTTAGGTACACATCGACTACAAATTTTGGAATTTAAGAGTATATATGAGCCCATGGGCCCCCAATTTTTGAAAATTGGAGATGTTTGAGCCCGTGGGCTCCCAATTCTGAAAGGTGAAAATATTTGAGCCCGTGGGCTCCCAATTTTTGAAAATTAAAATACTTAAGCCCGTGGGCCCAGATTTATATCCTCGGTTCTCACAACAGATTTGCGTTAACCCCTGTTTTGGGAATATAACAGACTTATATTCTCGGTTCTCGCAACAGATTTGCGTTAACCCCCATTTTGAGAATATAACAGACTTATATTCTCGGTTCTCGCAACAGATTTGCGTTAACCCCTGTTTTGGGAATATAACAGACTTATATTCTCGGTTCTCGCAACAGATTTGCGTTAACCCCTATTTTGGGAATATAACAGACTTATATTCTCGATTCTCGCAACAGATTTGCGTTAACCCCCATTTTGGGAATATAACAGACTTATATTCTCGGTTCTCGCAACAGATTTGCGTTAACCCCTGTTTTGGGAATATAACAGACTTATATTCTCGGTTCTCGCAACAGATTTGCGTTAACCCCTATTTTGGGAATATAACAGACTTATATTCTCGGTTCTCGCAACAGATTTGCGTTAACCCCTATTTTGGGAATATAACAGACTTACATTCTCGGTTCTCGCAACAGATTTGCGTTAACCCCCGTTTTGAGAATATGACAGACTTATATTCTCGGTTCTCACAACAGATTTGCGTTAACCCCTGTTTTTTTGGGAATATAACAGACTTATATTCTCGGTTCTCGCAACAGATTTGCGTTAACCCCTGTTTTGGGAATATAACAGATTTATATTCTTCCCCCGAGATCAAATCAGAAAAAATCAAAAAAAAAAAAATAAAATAAAAAAAATCATGACCCCTGTAAGAGATCTTCGTATCGGTCACTGAATTAAGTGATTTTCCTTAACTAACGCGTCCCACAAGATGCGTAAGAGAGACATGATGAGCATGACATTTGTACAACCGGTTCAATTCAGAAAGAACCATGGCATGGCATTTGCATCACGATTGGATAGGTGCATTCATCCGTGTGACTACTTGCGTTTGTGTGTGTTCGGTCCCCGTGTTTGAACTACGCTCTGGTCTGATTCCCGATGGGATACGTAGGCAGCTCACCATCGAGCACGACCAGTATGAACCGTTCGTACATCCGATTTTTGTAACGCATTTTGTTTTTACCTAAATTCGACAGTCTGGTCAAAGGTTTGTCTTCACACAGGCTTTGACATTCACTTATGGGATGCGTTGCCCCACAAGCTCTGTCAAAGAGGGGCAAACTGTAGACACCCCAACTTTGACCAACCGTCGAATTCAGGAGAGTGTCGCCTCCGTATCCAATGATAACAAGGACCGGAAGATTCGAAGCATTCCAAGCTCTTCAGAAAGTTCTCTAAAACGCGGTAAAATTTCACAGAAAAGAGAAAATACCAGGTATTTAGGAGAATTCAGGTATAAAACACGATTTTCGGAAAATATCCTCAAGAATCATTTTGCTTTGAAAAAAGAAAAATCCAAAAGGGGGAATTTTAGCCAAAACCGGCACACGGCGGGCTGCCGCGGCACTCAGTGACTGCCGCACGGCAGTCACAGAGTGCCGTGCCGGCATTCACCAAGTGCCGCCAGAAATTTCTGACTGCCGTTCACTTTTAAAGTCTGTATTCTGCAGAGCAATACGTATGCGTATGCGAATAAGAACAAAAACTGATAAAGTAAGACTGACAAAAATGCGGCAATCCATTAATTTGCCGCGGCATTGGATGAATGTCGCGCAGCAGTCGCGTAGTGCCGCGACGGCAGTTAGCAACCGCCGCTGCGGCATTCACGAAATGTCGCGGTAGTTTGTCGACTGCCGCCCTGGGTAGCAGTCTGCATAATTTCAGAAAGTACACATTGTACCAACAAATGAGAGAATTACACCTATTTTTTGCTCCGAAATTCACCAAAAATACCTGGTAATTTTGCCTATAAGAGAGAAGGAGAGATATACAACAAGGGAGACTAGAGAGAACATCCATAACTACTACATCAACACATTTTGGAGAGAAAAGAAAAGAGAGTTTAGAGAACTAAGAAGAAGAGTTTGGAAGATCTTCAAAGAATACTTTGAGGATAATTTGGAGGTGATCCCCTATGCCTTAGATTGTTTGTTTATTCTTTTTCTTTTGGACTAAAATCTCTTGTCATCTTTGTTTGTCAAGAAAGCTTAGGAATTTCTACTTCTAATTCTCTCTTCAATTTCTTGTATGTGTTCTTCTCTTGAGAGTCTTGGAGATTTTCAATATCTCTCTTGATTCTCTTGAGTATGATCCTTTGAACTTCATGTAAAGCTCATACTCTACATCAGAGTCCAGATTTGATCATCACTTTGCTTTACATAGTTGAATCCAAGTCCATGCCCATGACTTGGATCTTCTAAACTTGGTATTTAATGAAGTCATTCCCTTTTTCTTCTTGAAACTTAGGAGTATTAACCATGTCTTTGTCTCCCATGACCATCAAATGGTAGGAGTACTAAGTTGAATTCAAGCTTTGGTCTATAAGGTTTTTGAGTTCATTGTTTGGAATTTTGAGAAGTTCATTCCATACTTCATCAAAATCCATAAGCATAATGTGACTTTTAGTCTTCAAGGACCATCAAATGGTAAGAAAAGTAGTTTGGTCTAATCTCAACTTCATGTCTTCAAATAGTTGAGGTTAACCAACAAAGTTGAACTAGCAAAATAAAAACAGTGAGTCCACAAACTGTTTTTGATCAAAGATTTTTAGTTCGAAATGTAACCGTTGAAATCAAGTGAAACCAACGGGAAAGTATCAATAATACATCATTCTACCACTGTAATTTTTGTTTTAAGGTGGTTTTATGTTTAGAAAGGTTTGATCATGGGTTTTGTGAGACAACCACAATCTGTCCAGAATTTCAGAATAGTTTCAGAACAGAAAACCGATTTTAAAATTGATAGATCAGAGATCTAACCAAGTTTTCATGACCTCTAATATTTTTTTATAAGAACCTTAATGTGTTATGAAGGTTCCCTAAAAAGAATGAAGTAATTCGGACTTGTTTTCTATTTGTAAAAAATCATACAAGATCTCTGGACAGAGAGTTGTAAAATCCCGAGTGAGGTCTAGTATTTTCTGTATTCCTGGAGATCTAACCGTTCAAACCTTGATTTTATTTTTGGGTTAGAAACTAGACTCACAGAGGCATAACATACCCAAAAATCATTCAGATACAACCGTTGGAAGTATTTTATTTCTATTTTTGAACATCTGGTCTGCTCTCTGTAATTCATAAAAACTGCTACTATTTTTGTCTAATCTTATTTATTTCAACTCAAATGGTCTCCTAATGCCTTAGGACCCAAATCATACTTTGAATAATGGTAACTTAGCTTAAATCCAGAGGCTAGGTGACCCAAATTAGTGAATAAATCCATGTCTTATTCTTGTTCACATCCATTCATTCATGTACATTAATGCTTAAAATTAGAATTATTAATTGGATAAAGTTAGATTTCATTGCTTGCTAGGTATAGGCTAGAGAATTAGGATTGATTGTTTGATATCATATTATTATCATGTAAAGCATGTGGACTAACCCTTTGTTTTGTAGCGCTATCAAGGTATGATTTCTAGAACTCCTCTTTAGTTTATCTTAATTCCTTGATTTTATTGATTTTTCGACTTAACGTGCGACACCTTAGAATTAGGTTTTGCCTTATGTGTATATGTGATTAGAGACTCTTTTTTAGGATTTTCTTTTGTTCGCATGCATTGCACGTTTACCATCGCTGCTGGATCCCGGGTAAGTTCACTTGTTCTCTATTGCATATCATATCGCTTGCTACCTGAATTATGTGACTTTTGAATGATAGTTTTGTCAATTGCAATTTTACACCATTTGGACATGATTTTGTGATGTATATGCATATATGTATTAGTTGAGGGCATGCTTAGATTAATAAATTTGATTAAAAGGATGTTGAGTAGAGGCCTATCGCAAGATAGGATGAGAGAGGGTGTTTTAGTCCGACGGGCTCCTTCCTCTCTCATTCCATAATCCCCGGACCTAGTTAATCTCTGGTTTCTAAAAGATCAGTTTGCTTTTAAAATGGTTTCTTAATTTTCCTTTTAAAAATTAAGTGGCGATTCATTTGTTTTTTAATTTGATTTTGATTAAAGCTGTGGGTAAGGAAAAATGCGATATCCACAATTGTCCCTTAGGGTTTTGAACAATTTGCGCAGGCAACGTCCCCTCATTTCTACGACTCACTACAGTAGCTAGTTGTCCCATTTGGGATTCAAGCTTCGCAATGGATTGTGTATGAGAGTGCACTATTTGTGCTTGTGCTTGTGTTTGGACTTGAGTTTCTATGTTTTTAAGGGATGCCAACATCGTAGCCTCAAAAGCGTTATCCCTTGGAGGGTTAGGATTAGGAGGTGGGTGTGGGTATTGATTTTGTTGATATTGGGGTCGATATTTATTAGGAAAATTGTTCGACATAGGATTATAATTATTTCGTGGGAATTGTTGCATAGAATTAACGTGTTGCTCAACAAATTCCGGATATTGAGATGCAGAAGGACATGCAAAGATATTATGTGACGGTTCAGAACATAATGCACATACTTCTGAAGAAGGTGGATTGGACCTAATTCCCATCCTCATAAGTTGGTCAAGTTTTCTATTTAATTCTTGTATTTCAATTGATTGACTTGACTCAAACTTTACCTCTCGCTTAGGTCAAAGGTACCCCTCAGAACGTACCGACACCGCCTGATGCATCGAATTCTCACTCAAAGTTTCAAATATTTTCCAGGCCTCGTCGGTGCTTTTGTGTAGGAAGGTACCCGCACAAACGACATCGACAGTGTTACGGACAGAGGGAATAAGTCCCTCATAAAAGACCTGTACCAACTGCCACTTAGGAACCTGATGATGTGGACACGAACGTAATAATTCTTTAAATTTTTCTATGTATCATAAAGTGATTCCCCATCTTGCATCACAAAATTAGTTATAGATTTCCTTATCTGATTCGTACGCATAATAGGGAAAAACTTTTGTAAAAATGCGGTGTGTAAGGCTTCCCATGTTCTAATTGTGTTTGGCTCCAAAGATTGGAGCCAGTATTTAGCTTTATCTTTTAAAGATAATGGAAAGAGCCGCAATTTCAATTCATCATCAGTTAAGTTTTGAATTTTTAAAGTAGAGCATATATCCTGAAAATCTCCTAAGTGTTGATATGGATCTTCATTTAGACGGCCATGGAAAGATGGAAGTAGCGAGATGGTAGACAACTTTATCTCAAAGTGAGATGTCGTCGCCTCCGGTAAATCAATACATGTTTGTGGCATGTAAGTCGTCGGAATAAAGTAATCTTTAAGCGGAGGAGGTGGCGGTATATTAAGATTATTCATATTATTTACGTTGTTTCCAATGTCGGCCATAGGAATAGGTTCTATTTTAAAAGTTCGAGTTCTCCTTAATCGTTTAAGGGTACTTTGAATTTCGGCCTCAAACAACGACGATGGTTTTGGAGCCAAATCGTCGTCTATTTCCAACTGAGCTCTCGGAGCTTGGGTTGAAGACTTACTAATTCTAAGGGTACGTTCAAGTTCAAGATCGAAAGATTTTAATTCAGGTTTATTTGAACGTGTACCAAACATAAACTAAAAAGAAAATAAACTAATAACAAACACTGACTCAAATAAATAAATAAATAAACAAATAGCAATCACGCAACTAAGATAACAAGCACTCAACTACTGTGATGCATGAATATTATCCTGTAATGCAATGATCGCGTCAAGCCCAGCGCCCCGGATTTCCTAGCTAATGCAGTGCAATTAACCCTAAACTAATGCAAATAGTGCGTCACAGCGCCCTGACTTACAGTGGTTTAAAGCGAATTTCAAAAGAAGCAATTTATTTAATTTTTTTTATTTTTTCGCGTAAGCTCCTTTGATGCGCTAAGCTATTCCTCCCGAAAACGTTAGAATTTTGACGACTCGAGAAACTA
Source organism: Hydrangea macrophylla (assembly GCA_033977485.1). NCBI lineage: Eukaryota > Viridiplantae > Streptophyta > Magnoliopsida > Cornales > Hydrangeaceae > Hydrangea > Hydrangea macrophylla. The sequence continues at coordinate 74,094,334 of CM066984.1, read as the reverse complement.
CAAAATAAAAAGAAAAGTTAGTAACTCAAAATAAAACGAAAAATAAGAAAAGAAAACCTAATCTAATATTTACGAATTAACTAAACTAAGATTCCAAAACTAATTGGCTAGTAATGCAATCCCCGGCAACGACGCCAAAAATTGATGTTGTCAATATCAAGATATAAAAGCATACTTTACTTTTCTAAAGATTTGCAGTGTGGAAGTAAAGGTCGAACCCACAGAGATTGAAATACTACAGTGCTTTAATTTTAAAACCTAAATTTAATTAATTAAGAAAACGGAATTGGATTTGAATTTTAATTAAACTAATAACAATAAAAATAAATCTAAATTACGAAAGCAATTAAAAAGTGTTTTTATCAATATGTTTAAAGGAACCTAGGATTGCAAATCCACCACTAGCTTCATAATAGGAATATTTATGAATTACTTTAGCCTATTAAGTTGGATGATAATGGGGAATTGTAGCTACAAGCCCAATTCCTCCATCAAGAACATAATTAGGGTTCAAGCACCAACATAATCCATCTTCGGTTAGCACGAATTATCCCACACTAAACTAGGGTTGTGGTATAATCCGTCTAATCTAGGCATGGACTATTCGGATACTTGATAGCACAATTCAATTTAAGCACCATTACATGTAAATAATCTAAACAAGCACAGCAAGCATAGATCATTGAGCACATCACAGTCAAAGTAGATCTAAGACAAGAATAAACTTTGAAAGTGATGATTTAATCAATTAGAAGCACGATTTATTTATAAAAATCCTCGGAACATGTAATCATCATCCATACATAATAAAACTAAAATAAAACATAAATGAAACCCTATTACTTGACTAGGGTTTCTTTGAAACCCTAGATCTAGAGTCTAAGCAGCCATAGAATTGATGAACAGCAAGAGGTTGATGGAGGAGGCCATGGGAATCCTTGGTCTTCTTCTTCTTCTCCTTGTTTTCCTCCCTTCAATGGCTGAAAATAATATATAATATGGCTGTATATTGGTTGTGTCTATTAATGGCCAACCCCTAAATTGAAGTAAAATAGGGTATATATAGATTTACAACAAGTTTTTGGAAGCTTTCCTAACCCGAAACGCACTAAAACTGCTTTATTTAGCTTTCCAGATGTAATTAGGCAATTTCGTTCGCGTAGGAATCATCAGTAGAGTGAAATACGCAAGTTCCATTTTTGCATATGTCGCGCGCGCGGGCCGCGCGAGCGCGATATTGGGACCTCGCGCGAGCGGATCGCGCGAGCGATTTCTGGGTTTTTGCGCGAGCGAGTCGCGCGCGCGATGTGGATTTTTCAGCTTCTTTTTGCTTGCTTTTTCACCCTGTTTAGCCTGGTATACTTGATTTCTTCCAAAACCTGTCAGAAAATAGAAAATGAAGTAAAATTATACAAAAACAGGATAAAAATGTACTAACAAACGCACGTTAAGGCATATAAATAGGATTTGTTCTCTCCCTATTAGTCACATTTGAGATGTGGTTTGCGTAAAGGGAAGTTGTCTTAAGGCACATCTCCATTGGGGGATTTGATGTGCTTAGACATTTTATTATGGTATTGACATTATTATTCAAGTTTTATTATCAGTTAATAATAAACTAATTGGTTTTCATACATATATATTTGTTATATGAATTGAAGGAATGAACATTTCTTATAGGTCACCGGGCTTGAATCGACTTGCACACACGGGTGATTCACCTTGGCGTCGAGATAGTGAACTAGGACATGCGTGTCCATGGTGCTTAGATGGCGAGCAAGATGAGACATATGTGTTCATGGCACTTAGATAGCTAGCTAGGACATGTGCGTCCATAGTGCTTAGAAAGCGAGCTTAAACACTTATATCTACGCAGTATAAGAACAGTGAGCTAGATATAAACCCTGTTATCTTTATATGTCGCATTAGATGGAGCTAAGATGAGACCTTTATATTTGGTCAAACATAGAGAGATCCCACGACTCTATGTAGCATGTTTATAGCCGAATGTGAGTTTTCAGACGGGCACCAAGAGGGGTGACTGTGTTGGAAAACTCAGGTTAGATGTTTTGTGTAACGTCTAGACTAACATCCGTATGGTGTTACTTGTTTTTCCAAACACAGAGTGACATGCCCATTTTTTATGGAAGAACGCCATAGCATACATTTCATACTGTATATGCTTTTGCGATCGACAGTGGAGTAATGAATGGATTTATCTTCATTGCTGTGTGAGCCACGTAGCACATCCAAGACATTGGTTATCCTACGAAATGGTTGCCTTCATGACCTGAGACTATGTCATGGAGAGGACGCTTGATGACAGCTACTTTAGCATGCTATCCTAGGACGATGAGACAATTCCGTTCTATGGGGCGTGTCTAGGCAAGCGGTCAAGTTAGTCGGATTGACATGTGAGCTCAGGGAAGACCATTCAATAACACACTTATGGACACGCGGAATTCCACTTCTTTTTGTTTTGGTTTGAGATTGTTTTGAAGAAAACAAGAAAAAAAGGAAGGGTCTGTTGAAAACAGATACAGAGTAGCCATTTGGTCTTTAAGGAACCAAGAAACCTAATTTGACTCACCCAAACGGATAAAGGGCACTGGCCATTCATAACCAAAGAACTTGGTTCGGGGTTCTGGTACGAGAGAGGAAGGAGCCTTCATCACGACTAAAATACCCTCAACTCGCCCCGTCTCTCGACGGGCCTCAATTAGTATCCAAATAATCATCTTTTACTATGTTTGGTTCGACAATTAATACTATGATAGTATATTACATCACACAAGAATTTTGAAATGGAAGATTGAAAGATAAGATATCATTCAAATGGTCTAAGCCAAGTATCACACAATGTAAAGGTGAAAGATCACACAAACAAACTTAGGAAAAATCATCTAATCACATATCAAGTAATCAAGTTTTCCTAATCTAGAGGGGATATTAGTTGTTCTCGAAACAAATAATCAAATAAATCAAAATATGCTTAGCAAACTAGGATGATGCATGTTAATCTTTGGGAAAAGAAGACCTCTTAATCCCCGGGACAGATGAGAAAGGATGATTAAATCGAGGGGAAGCATGGACGTGTGATCAAGTTCATTCCTTATAATCTTCTTAGATTTGGAGTCACAAAAGCCCCAAATCTTGCATGAATGCAATGTATGATCCTAGAATGTGCAAAGGTTGTAGTGTGCTTGTGTACATGGGTTCCTAGAATGACTTAAAAGTCTAGAATGTGTATGAATGAATGGAAGAAATCATCATGGGATATGTACAAATGTAGTATGAACTACTTCCTAATACATGAGCTAATTTGGAGAACATGCAAGCACCAAATCAAAGAATGGAAGTAAAAGTGTGTTTGCTGTGAATAGTGGACAGAACAGTAACATGATTTTTGAAAATTGAAAAGAGGGGTTAGGAATGCTTTCAATGCACGATTGTTTATGGAGATCTTTCTCAGTGTGTCTAGAACATAACTCAAAAAGCCAATCTTCAATAACTATCACATATTGAGAGAAATCATATAAATAATAGAGGTTATTCAGAAACAGAGTCCGTACTGTCGACCGAAATGTTAGAAATCTTAGAAAATGAAAACAAATTATCTAGAGGCCCATATTATACAGAAAGTTCCCTAAGACATTGAAGTTAAAGGGAAAAATAAGTTGGGACCACGCTTTTTGGAAAAGTTTTCTGTAAAACAAGTTGAAAGTCAACCTAGCTGCTGTGACAGTAGAGGCAGAATGTTTGGAAGGAATGTTTGGACAAAATGGGACCCCTTTCAAGTGTTTCCAAGTCAAGCCAAAAATCATGGGTGTTCTATAATGAGTTAGAAAGACTTTCCAAGTGGTCTTGTATTCATATATTGAGTATTGAACTCAAAATAATTTTTTGAAGTTAAATGATTCATTGTTTTGAAGGTTTTGAGAAAACAAGGTTTACTTCTTGAAATCAAAATGAGGGGTTTAAGAGGGGGTTTTGAAAAGGGGGGTTTTGAAAACATAATTTCAATACTTAATGAAGATTATAACCACTTAAAATGTCAACATTTGACTTACATCAAGAACCTCCAAGATTATTGGAACGTATTGTTTCCATTTTAAAGACAACTTCATGAATGCATAGGAATGTATTGAAGTTGAAAATCATCATCTATCAAACATGTTTTTGAGGTCAAGAGCTACTATCCATAAAGATTCACTCACCTCAAACTTCATGTCATCATCTAGACGATGATAGACTAATATGTAAATAAAGAAAAATAAAAAGAAATGAGGTAAGAAGAGATGAACATATATATAAAAAAAGCAAGTAAATAGCAATCAATAGATGATAATCAATGTGATATTGGACTTGTAGCTTGGTGTTTCACTCATATGTGGTGACATTGGACATGGAAGTAACTTCCTCTCTCTTAAATGCTCACTAAAATGGTGGTTGGGTGTATTGAATATGAAGTAAATGGAAGTAATGAAGTAAAAACAAAGTTTAGAACTCACTCTTTTGTTTGGAAATCAAAGAAGGAAGCTTCTTTTCTCTCTATTCTAACCTTATCTCTATAACTTTCTCTCTAAAACTTTTCAAAGCTTGCATTTGACACCTCCAAAATAAGAAGTCAAGGGGGGTTTATATAGGCCAATTTGAGGTGGTTTTGGGATTTTAGAAGTACTCCCATTGGTCCCAAACATCTGTGAACATAGAACTACGTCGTTTTGGTTTTTAATTAATCAAAATGAACCCCCAAAAGAAATTACAAAAATATACCATTCTGGGGGAGAGTGCCGTGGTGGTAGTGGGCCAGTACCATGGCAACAATGCTCCTCATTTGTCTAGATAATCCTTTTTAGGCCCCCAGAGGTTCCGGTATTCGCAAAAAGGCCCTATTTCGTCCGAAATTAACAAAAATTGCATACAAACTCCAAATTGAGGTTATGATATACCGTTGGAAAGGTAATGGAGTATATTTTACATAAACAATAGTTTAGAGATAGGTGAATTTGAAAAGTTTTGCGGTATTCACGATAAAAGCCGATTTGATTACCTTTTTCGCCTTCAAAAATTCATAATAAATTCGTTTGAAATCCAAAAATTATGTGTGATATACCGTCCGAAAGCTATTGACCTCTAGTATCTATGAAAAATATTTGAAAAATGATACGGTGCTCTGGTTTCAAAGTCAACTTTTGGTCAAACTGGTCAAGCTTGGGATTCCCGGGAAGTTCTAGGAACCTCTGGGAGCTCCCAAGAGCTGACGTTTTCATTCGATTTTCTTTTAAAACTCATTTTAATGCTTTCCACATGATCTAGAATGATTTTGAAACTTTTTGGCAAATTTTGACGATTTTGGTCAAACTTGGTCAAACTTGGTCAAACCGGTCAACGGAGACTTTCTGGGAACTTTCGGGACTTCCGGGGGTCTCTGGGGGCCGACGATTTACTCCGGTCTTGATTTAGAACTCATTTTATTATTTTTCTTACGACGTAGCATGTTTCTAGAACATTTGGTCTGAATTCGGGAGCGTTCGGGCTTTCAAGGGTATTTTGGTCATTCTGAGCATTCTGAGAGATAGAACTAACTTCCAAGAGTCCTTTTTAAGTCTTTTCGATCATTGTGATCCACCAAGCTATGGGTCTCCTAAATATGATAATCGACAAAATGGGGTGTCTATAGTTTGCCCCTCTTTGGCATGAACTTGCGAGGCAACGCATGTCGCAAGCGAGTGCCAAAGCTTTGAAGAGACAGGACATTTAGAGGTTAAAGATTTAGGATAAAAATAAGTGCGTTGCAAAAAGTGTAAGAAAAAGAAACCAATGTTAAGGCTAGTGTTGGTCGCGCTCTACGTGAGCTGCCTACGTATCCTAATGGGAATCAGACCAAGACGTAGTTCGGGGCACAAAAAAACAAACACATGCAAATACACAACAATCAGGCGGATGTTATGTGGGGATGATGCTATGTTATGAGCATGGATGTGATATAAAATGTGTCCTGAGTCCTATCATGTCTAGTGTTTTGATCCTAGTATGAGCTGGTGCTGTGGGGTGTACCACTTCAAGTGGATTTGTGTCATGTCTGTGTTGTGTTCTAAAGTGCTTGTGGTCCTAGTACGTGTTCTGTGTATCTGCCACTCTCAATGGGCTTGGTAATCTAAGCTTCGCTATGACTAATAGACCTGTGAGGGATCTCAACCCGGAGGCCTTACCCAAGGAAGAGCGTGGTGCTCAAAGTGATACTGTGGTGCTCAAAAGAATGCTTATAGTGTGTTTGCCACTCCTAGTGGGCTTTGTGATTTGTGTGTGTCACGACTGATGGGCTATGTGTCATCAATTTGTTGTGTTTGGTGAGTGAAGTGACCCTCTTGACTTGACTTGTGCTCCCCTTAATCGTGATACTATGGACACGGTGACTCTCAAATTCTCAACAGTGCTTCTCAAATTTTAATGATGATCCTCAATTCTCAACGGCGCTTATGTTGTTCCTCAAATCTTTAATGGTGCTTCTCAATGCTTCTTGATTCTCAACGGTGTTCTTCAAATCGATACTCTACAACTCTTCAATGATGCTTCTCAACTTTTCTGATGTTCCTTGATGCTAAACAATGTTTCTAAACTTTTATGATGTTCCTCAATACTCTTCCACTTTTTAATGATGCTTCTTAACACTTCTGATGTTCCTCGATGCTTTAACAATGCTTCTTAACTTTTGTGATGTTCCTTGATGTTTCAACAATGTCTCTCGACTTCTCTGATGTTCCTCGATGCTCCAATAATGCCTCTCAACTTTTCTGATGTTCCTCGACACATCTGTTGCTCCTCCTCAACAATGTTCCTCAACAAATCTGATGCTCCTTTACTCTTCAAAGATGCTTCTGAACAAATCTGATGCTCCTCAACTCTTCAACAATGTTCCTCAACATATCTGATGCCCCTCGATACATCTGATGCACCTCAACAACACACTTGGACTTTGAACCCTAAACATCTCAATAACACATCTTATCAAAACATCTGGACTCTGAGCCCTAAAATATATCTTATCAACACTCCTCATCAGCAGATGCTCTATTTTAAAATTTTTTCAAAACAAGTTGGTAACTTGAAAACTTGCCCTTGGTATAAAGGGGTTGTTAGGCAAACCAAGTTTTTCCCTAGTTTGAAGTGTAGGAAGGAAAATGAGGTAGGTGACCGAAGTTTGCCCCTAGTTTGGATGGTGGTTATTTGGAGGTTTTGGGCAAATGAGGTAGGTGACTGAAGTTTCCCTCTTGTATGAAGGGAAGATAGTAAAATTCAGGCAAACGAGGCGGGTAGCCAAAGTTTGCCCCTAGTGTGGAAGGTGATCTCTGGCTTGAGGCTAGGACCGTGACTTTAATCTCTTAAATGCTCATAACTTTTGCCTAGGCACCAGTGAAGTGATCTAGCGAGCTATTTTCTCTCTTTTGCTATTGTTCACTTTGGATTTAGCTCTAATTTTTGCCTAGGCGTCCTTTCGGATTTTCGACCTAGCGAGCCATCCTTTTCTTTTTGAAAGTCTACCTACGTACCCCCGAGCGGGGATCAGGTTCAACGTAGTTCGGACCAAAGTCTTGAAAGAAAGTGGGGGGGGGGTTGATTATGATGGTGTCGACCGAACCAATGCGGTTGCCTACGTATCCCTGAGTGGGAATCAGGTCGAGCGTAGTTCAATGCAAGGTCTTGAAAAAGAGGGTTTTTTTGAAGGCTATCGTCAAAAAAAGTTCAAACTTAAGTCACTTGTGGTAGCCTTGAATGAGAGAATTCAGTCTCGATCTCCCTTTCTTTTCTTTTTCTTTTTCTTTTTTCTTTTGTTTTGAGGATTGATCCTTTTCACTTTCACCTAGCCAATCAATTTTACTTTTCATGTAGTTGATTCATGTGAGATCTTCGGAGAGCTTTGATTTCATAATTTCGCAATGTGTATGTCAATTCTCAAAATTTGTTTGTGAGTGCTCTGAGCCTTTCAAAACATGATCTAGACGTGTTCTCATGATGTACCTTGAAGTGTACAATTCTACGTATAACCAAAATTTTTTTTCTTTCATTTTCTCCATCATTGTGACAGGCTGGGGTCATATCTTGGAAATCAATACTTTTATTTGCTCTAACTTTTGCCTAGGTGTCCTTTTCGGGTTTTCAACCTAGCGAGCTTTTTCTTTTCTTTTCTTTTCTTTTTTTCTTTTTTTTTTCTTTTTTTTCTTTTTTTTTCGAAAGTGGAGGTGAAACTCACTGAAATGTTTAACTACCATCAAGGACCAAGTCCGCACAGATTTGCATGGCTATCAATTGGGTTGGGCCTAAGGCTTTGAAATGTTGAAAAAAGGTGTTGGGCAAGCCCCAAGTCAGTGTCAAGTATGTCTTTTCAAGATTTGAGCAAAAACATCTTTAAATTCTTAAAGTAAGATTATTCAATTCTCAGCTCTTCTTCAGTGTTAGCGCAAAATCGACTTTGGCCTTCTTGGGATTCTTTTTTTTTTTTGTTTCACGCAAAAATTTATTAGTAGAATAATATCTATGGTAATTTGAAAAGTGACATTTTCAGTTCAGCTATTCATGCACTTATGACTATACACATCAGATTAAGAAAAATGAGATTTCATTCCATTAGCAAGAGAGGGATTACATTACTCGATACAGACTCACAACAACTCGATGACAGACAGACTTGACCACAAGACTAAACTTGAAATAGACTCAAAACGTAGAACAGACTCAACCCGGTCTCAAGGAATGCCATGGTGACTCGCTTATTGTTTTTTTTTTTTGTTGAAAGAGCATCCTCATTTGTTTTGCTAGCAAAAGTCCCAAACACCACCACTTCACTTGCACAAGTTCAACACTCAAGGGCCTCAGCAAAGGGGATCATTTGAAAGGATAGGCTAGGGGCTTAGGTTCAATGAAGCTGACATTTTGGTTTACATGGGGTTGGATGGGTGGTGGCTCAATGATTCTTCAGTCAATGAGGTCTTGGATATCATGGCAGAGACGTATGCACCGGTCGGTGTCGTGGCATGGGCCTTGGTGGTAGGCACATTGCTTGGACAGGTCACAGTTAGGTGGTAGGGGATCGACATGAGGCTGAAGGAGTTGGAGGTGCCCCTTTTTTAGCAGGCAGCCTAAGGCTACGGAGGGGGAGATATCTAGCTTAGAAAATTCACGGGGTACCCTATTTTGGTAAGGGCGGCTAGGCAAGCTGGTTTAGTTTATGCTCGGTATGGTTGGGGAGAATAGGCCATGGGTTAGTTACTAAGGGCATTGACTTTCGAAGGGTTTCGAGAGTAGTCGGGCCTTCTGGACTGTCTTTGTGATTCTTCATTCTTGATTTTTCCTTCCCTGATTGCATCCACAATTCTAGTCCCAATCTCGAACAGCTCTTCAAATGTTGAGATGGAGTGGTAGAATAGTTTCTCATGGTATAGCGGCTGTAGATTCCTGATCAACATCCGAACTTGTTCCTTTTCAACTGGTCGGTGGGTCATCTAGGCCACTTTAATCCTCCATCTACTCAAGAACGCAGTAAAGGACACATTGAAATTCTGTCAGGTAGTCTCCAGGTCCCGGATGGTGACATCAAACTCTTGGTTGTAAGAGTAGTGATCAACAAAAGTTCTAACAACATCTTCCCAGACCCGGGTCTTGGAGGCTTCAAGGGTTAGGAACCTAGATAGTGCGGCATTCTTGAGGGTTTGAGGGAACAACATAACTATGTGCTCATGAGTGAATCTCATAGATTGGAAGATGTTCATGCTTAGCTTGATGTGACTTTTTGGATTCCCAGTTCCATCGAAGCGGTCGATTTCTGGCATTTTGAAGTTCTCAGGCAGTTTCACTTTGACGGGTTCGAACAGGGCTTCAAGGTCTAGCATGTAATCATCAACCCCTTTGCTCTTCCTTAGCATACTTTCCAGCTTGTCAACCTTGTCCATTTTCTCTTGGAGCTTTTTCTCATATGCAAGCGGTGGGACCCCTTAAAACCAGTCTTCCTCCCTATTATTCTCATGTGGAGGCGGTTCAAATGCTAGTGGTGGAAACCCAGGTGGATGTTGTGGCCGCTGCTACTTTAATTCTTCCATGAACTTCAAAACTTGGACCAGGCTGTCGGACTGCTGGCTTATGGTTACTCCCAACTCGGTAACATTATTTTCTAACTCTTCCTGGTTCATGCTGAAATAAGCTGTCGGGCTTATTCTGACCAAACGGTTATATGAATTTATGACCCAAGACGAAGATCCTAGCTGTTGACCTTGAGAATCTATAGTGACATTTACAGATTTGAGAGGATTATATCAGATTTCGATAGTGCTGTCTTTAAACAGACAATAACAGTGATGTTTAACAAACGTGGACTGACTTGTGTACAGACTGACTGAGACAGTGCTTGCGGACTGACAGGAATAGTGCATGCAAATGAGGCAATCATGCGGATGTAAGCCCTAATCTACATGATGCCCCTACTTCTAACAGATAACAGTTAAGCAATTAAGGTCCTAGCCATACAGAGTGTGCTAACATTCTTTCCAGTATGATCACTAGGGGATAACAGGGGTTTCCAGGATATTTCGAGAAGTTTGGATAGAGTTTGTGGGAGAAACTGGTGTTTTAGGAAATCAAGGATATCTGAATGGAGTTTCTGGAGAAACTGGTTATATCTGGTTATTTCTGGGATATCCGGACAGAGTTTCTGGTTATGTCTGGGAGTTGGGCAGAGTTTCTAGGATATCTGGATAGAGTTTTTGGGAGAAACTGATATATTTTGGGAAATCGGAGTTTCTAGGAGAAACTGGTATTTGGGGTATTTCTGAGAAATTTGGACGGAGTTTCTAGGAGAAACTGTTATTTTGGGTATTTCTGAGAACTTTAGACAGAGTTTCTAGGAGAAACTGGTATTTGGGAACTTCTGAGAAATTTAGACAGGGTTTCTGGGAGAAATTGGTATACCTAGGAATTTCTGAGTATTTTGGGAATTTTTCGGAAATCTCAGTGGAGTTTCTGGGAGAAATTGGTATATTTGGGAATTTCTGGGAAATTTAGACAAAGTTTCTGAGAGAAACTGGGATATCTGGATGAGTTGGGCAGAGTTTCTAGGAGAACAGGTGTATATGACAGGAGCATGTGATGATGGTGATCATACTGTTTAGCAAGTTTTCATACTCCTATGTCTTAGGACCAACAAACAAGATTTGCGATGTATATCTTAATAAACATAGAGCAGACATCCTTATCATGGTGCCTAGACATGTCAACTCAATGTAATCACATGTGAGTGATTGCCTTGGGAATCATAAGAAAGAGGTTCTGTTCTATGCCACATAAGCATCTACACCGCGCAGGTAATCCCACCAGGGCCCCTGATCAGTCGACTAGACCTGCAAGCCTCCAGTCGACTAGATTAAAAATAGTCGACTGGATTGTTAAAAAAAAAAAAGGTACTCTCTGTAATTCATGAAACAGTTGACTGACACCCCTGATCAGTCGACTGTATCTGCTAGTCTTTCATTGTAAATAGTTTCAAAGGATAGTGCCTTCATTGTAGGCCTGGAAAATGGGCGGTCCTGGGCGGGTTCGTGTCGAGCCAAAAATGGGCCAGACTTAGAGGTGGGCTGGATATTATCGGGTTCGGGCCGGGTTATGGACAAGCTGTGTCTGACCTTAACAACCTTTTTTTTCCCCCTATTCTTCTTCTTCTCCTCTTCTTTTCTTTTCCCCTCTCCTCCATCTGTTCTTGATATTTAACTTGATGAAATTTGAAATAAAATAAAATAAAATCGCAGGACATACATACATAATCGGAGGACTTACCAAGCGTATGTTCATACACTGTTTAAGATTAAGAAAAAAACAAACCCAATACCTAATTTTGCTCAACAGACCCATAAAACTTGAACGTAGGCTGGTTGTGGTTTTGATTTTGATTTGGGCCATGGATTTAATTGGGGTTGGCACCATTCTGCCATGGATTGTTGACTTGCCAAATGTTGGTGTTGACTTTTCCTCTGTTAAAAGTAAGCTGGTATTGACTTTTCCTATGTGAACTGCTGGTTTGGTGGTGGGCGGTGGATCTATAGATGGAGCGTGTGTCCATGAATTTGAGAGAGACAGAGAGACAGACAGAGAGACAGAGAGAGGTGAAGGGCTTAGGGTTAGGTGGTCTTTGCTTTGTTTATTTACCAAAAGTAAAAAACAAATTGGGATAAAAGTGTGTCAAGCCTATTTGAGTGGCAAGAAAGTGTCTTCGGGCTTTATGCTGGTTTCTTGCGGGCCCGTCACACCCCATTCATATATTTTTGAACACCCAAGAATAGTCCGTTAGTGAGTCTCCCCTAACCCAATGGGATTTGCTTCGGGCTTTATTGGGTGGGTTCGTGATTTCAGGCTTTAATTGCCGGCCCTACTTCACTGTATGTTAATTTCATTCATCATCTCCCTTCCATTTATTAATTTACTTAAGTCATTAATGTATTTAACGAATTACCCCCCATTTGGATTCAATAAAAATACTTTAAAAATCCAATTCCTTATAGTAGGGGTGTAAACGGTTGGTTCGGTCGGCTTTTCAGGCTATAGAGCTAACCAAACCGAGACAATCGGTTTTGCAAAATCCAAAATCGTTTTCATTTCACTTCCGAAGTGGTCGGTTTTCTCCGACCGATTTTTAAACAGTCGATTTCGGTGGAAAAGGTTGGTTTTTGGGCTTCTGTGATGGGCCCAATTTTGGGCCCAAATCTCAATCTGTTTTTGGGCTACTTTGGGCCTATTGGCCATTTTTAATATATTTTTCTGGATAATTTGGCCCTTTAACATATATTTTTGGGCCTATAAAATCTAACAAACTTTAACAACATATATTTTACAACATTACAAATTTACAACCCGACAATAAAATTCTTCAAAACACAATTTACTTATTTTAAACTTAAAATATCCAACACTTATACTTTATCAAACTTAGTGTTAATTAAAAACACAATGAATATCAAACCAGCTTAAGTTTCAACACCACCCAGTCAAACACACTTTAGCCAACATCACACAAAATAAAACTTCCAAGTTCATAAGTCCAACACCACACAAAATGAAACTTCCAAGTGCAACAAACACTAAACATCAAACCAGTATAAAAGTTTAGAAGTCCAAGACCAACAAGGCAACAACACTCAAAATAAAACTTGATCCAATGTCCCAAAGTCCAATAAACTTTAGCCAATACATTACACATCCATCTTATCCAAAAGTTATCTTGACCCAACAAAATGAATAAAGATAAGGAAAAAAAAGTAGAGGTTATGCAATATGTTCTTTTGGATAAGTTTTAATATATAAAATCAAATAGGCATCTAACTCATGTAGGACTAATCGTCCACATCTTCAATAGTTGTAGGGTGTTACCTTCCAACGGATTTTCTTCCTCCATAAGTTCTAGGAATAACAAAAAAAAATTTAACATGACAATGGATATAACAACTAGCAAGTAACAAAAAAATATGATAAGTGAATATAAATAGAAAGAATACTCGATTCAAAATTTTCATATTCTTCAACTTCCTCCATTGCATCTTGAAGGGTAATTGGCGTGGATGAAGAGCGAAGCCAATCTTGAGCACAAATGAGGGCCTCAACCAAACTCGAAGACAATGAACTATGGTAGAAATCAAGAACACGACCTCCCATTCTAAATGCGGATTTAGAAGCCATTGTAGACACGGGAATTGCAAGCACATATCATGCAGCTAAGGAAAGGACACGATATCTACTTGAATTAACCTTCCACCATTCTAACACATCAAACCCATGTCTATCTTCTTCACAACTCTCCATTAGGTATCTTTCCAATTCAAACTCGTTCTCCACCGAATCCTCCAATTTCAAGTGTTTCTTAAATTTTGACATCATCAATTCCCTCATATCCATAGACTCAGTCTCACCATTTGACCCCTCTTTTCCCATTGATTGACTCTTCTTTTGATCCATTCCTCCCTCATTTGAAACATACAATTGAAATAATCTATTTAATGTGTTCTCTATTTTTTTGTCAACGGATCCGATGAACCAAAATAAAATTTGATATATTTCCAAGGAGGGTCAAGAACCATAGCAACATACAACAATTGATTCATACTACTAACATCATTTTTCCAATACTTAGCAAACTTTGATTTCATGTTTTTCGTCATAGGTTTCAAGAACAAATCCCCTCCATGTACCTTCCTTTCAAATATTGTTTCTTGAATTAATTCCAATTCCATCAAAAAGCATTACATGTAATGTGTTTTGTTCCCGAAAGCCGCAATGTTGTATCATAAAAAAGTTTAAGAAATTTCACAAACAACCTACATTTGTCCTAATCTTCATAAGTAAGAGGGCCCTCTCCCTCTCCCATTAAAGCCTTAAAGCTATCGTCTTCCTCATCCAACCGTTCAAAAGTTTGTTGGTATTTTTTGGCCCTATCCAACATCATGTAAATATAATTCTACCTAGTAGGTACATCTACGACAACTTGACCTTTGTATGCAATTTTCTCCTTCTCTATACATAACTTAAATGTTTTCATTCGTTGTGGGGAGGACCTCACACACCTCACCGCATTCCTCACCCTCACAGTAGAATCATCCATTTTCTTCAACCCATCACGAACAATAAGGTTCAAGATATGAGCACAACATCTCATATGCAAGAACTTGTGTTGTAAGATGGTACTCTTTCTATCCTTAGTCTTCCTTTTTAGAAAATCAATCATAGTACTATTAGAACTAGCATTATCAGTTGTGAGAGTGAGAATTTTTTCTATCCCCCAGTCTGGCAAACACATCTCTAATGCCTTGTCGAGTGCAAACCCCTTGTGACTTTCAACTATTCAAAAGTTTAGAATTCTTTGTGTAGTTTCCAATCATTATCAATAAAATGATCAGTTAGACACATATAATTCAGATTTTGCAAAAAAGTCCATGTGTCCGTGGTTAGACAAATGCGTTGCCCTTTCAGAGCATTTTTTAACAACTTTTTCTCTTTCAAATACACATTTTAACAATCTTTTGTAATGGTCATTCGACTTGGGATTTTGATCCATTTTGTGTATGTAACAAAGGTATATATATACATTTTTTTTTATAGAACAAAGGTATATTTTTGAAATCCTTCATTTTCCATAAACATAAAGGGTAATTCGTCAGTGATCAACACCTCGGCTAAAGCTTGTCTACATCTATCAAGACTAAATGCAACTAACACAAGACTACTAGCAGCGTCTCCTTCCGTTTTGGGTTTGAAACCCAAAGTAGTTTGACCCTTCTCTACTTTCCGATATGGGTATTTCGTACATTGGTTTTCCAAATGATGGGACAAAGAGGTTGTCCCATTTTGTTTAGGGTCACTTATGATGTGTCACAGTAATTACATTTCGCCCTACGTCCGACATCATTATTTACATTTCAATTTCAGTAAAATGATCCCAAACCCAGGACCTTCTCCTTTTACTCCCCGACATTTTCTTACTTACCTTGGGTGGACGAGGAGGGGGTCCTGTTGCATCTTCATGCATTGTTTACCTTGCTCGACCCTCATCGACCTCAATCGAAAAATGTTTATCCCCCATCTACAAATTAAATTAGAGAAAGAAAAAAAACAATAGGAATCAAATTAGAAAAAAAAAAAAGAACAAAAACATTGACAAATAACAAGAACTTACTAATCTGTTTAAAAAATAGTAACATGCACTTGCAAAAGTAAATTGTAAAAAAATAGTAGGAACTTGCAAAATATATATATATATATATATTTAACAGGAACTTACTTGTTTTCAAGTTGTACCTAAGGGGAAAAGTAACAGGAACTTGCAAATCTGAAAATAAACCATACATAGAAAAAATAATCAAGTTGTAGCTTAGAGTGACAGAGTCACAAAGTCAGAGATCATCAAGAGTTCAATAGAATAAAAAAATAAAAAATACTGAGAGTCTGAGATAGTGAAACATGTAACATTGTAATGTAAAAAAAATAAAATAAAAAAAAAAGAAAAAAAAAAAAGAAAAAAGATGGGGGCAATGAAGAACATACAAGAAAAAAAAAATCAAATTGTTTCTTGAAAAACTTCACAACTCTGTGACTTCTGAGTTCTGTCCAACTCGAAAAAATGAGAACCTAACTAATCTACAAATAAATTTTTACAAGGGTTTGATGGATCATGGATCTACACTACAGGTCTAGGGGGCTTAGAGATGTGTATGACTCTGTGTGTGAGAGAGAGATATAAGAAAGATGAAAAATAGAGATGGGGGAAAGGATTTACTAATTTAGAGATGTGTATGAGTGTGTGTAACTGTGTATGTGTAATGTGGACAGTGTGCGTGTTGGGGGGGGGGGGGGGGGGGGGTTGAGAGACAGAGAGAGAAGATGGGGGGCCAACCGGCCGATTATGACGAGAGAGAGAGAGAGAGAGAGAGAGAGAGAGAGAGATACCAGAAATGGAAAAGACACCGGTGGAAAGGAGGGTGAGGTCCCGAGAAATCGCCTGAGTCGCCTCCTCTCCTTAGTGTGGACTGTGGAATGTGGATGGAAGAGAGGTGTTGAGTTAGTGACTAGTGAGTTTAGTAAATTTAGTTCATTTAGGTTAAATGTAGTATATATACCATACATATTTTATAATTTTTATCAGTATAGTTTTATTCGGTCGGTTCGCGAAAAATAAAAGTGTAAACCTGTGGACCGTCGCGAATGGAGGAGGAGGTCCTGGCGCTCTCCCTCGATAGTGTCCCGGGACGGATCCCAAGGAGCACACTTCAGGGAAAACTAGGACTTCCTCACGCGATCCTAGAGACAAAGAGTCGCCACCTAATTTTTATCGGGAATTAGGAAACCCAAGTTTGACTCGCCCAAAATTGAATAAGGTTACTCGCCCTTCATTACCAGAAACAAGGTTCGGGGGTCTTGGTACGAGAGGGGAAGGAGCCCAAGCAGGACTAAAGCACCCCCTCCTCGCCCTACCGAATGGTAGGCCTTGATTCAAATATCCTTGTTATTAATTCATAATAGATGTTGTTTCCTCAAACATACTAGATAGATATATACATGGCAAAAAGAAACATCTAATGAAAATCATTTCAAGAGACTAAATCAAGTAGAAAGCGGATGCTCATGCAATACAAGGGAGAAGTATACTCACAGTGGCTAGTCCCGCCCGGGACCGATGCAAATAAAGTAAACATGTCATGATATGCAAAGGGAACGAGAAGACTTACATTGGTTGACTCAAGCGGAGTTGCGAAAGCAAAAAGAATGGAAACGTGCAATGCAATCATGCAACAATCCTAGATAAGATGTCTCTAACAAATAATCATATAAACGGAGACTATCCTAAAGGAATTGTGTCGTTGAAATCAAAGTTGTAAACCTAAAAAAAAATTCTAAGAGAAAGGATAGAGATAGTACATGATACATGGGCACTAAGCCACATGTAGACGAGGCAAACCACAAATCGAAGTCCGGGTCCGAGGCACTTAATTCTCTGCACTAAGACACCAAAGAATACCCAAAGCATTGCAAAAATACAAGCAAACAAATGATATGCATGATAAACAAAGAAAACATGTCATCAATCAAATTTCCAGATTCAGCAACCTCTAATGAATCCTATCAAAAGTGGTCTTAAACATGAGCTGGATAAAAACCCTTTTACAGAAAGTTAGATACATGTCTTAGGGAACTTCTCCAAAAAGTGGGACCTCAATATCAATTTTATTGTTTGAGAAATAAATGTTTTGGGAACAGTGGATCAGGACTGTCCACTGTTCTTGTAAAAATCATAATTAAATCTACAAAAATCATATGAAGCTCTATTTGGTGTCAAAAGAAAGCTATTTCATTGTAGTATATGATAAAAATAAACCCATGGACATTCTGTAATCACAAGGTTTCTGAAAAAGTGTTTTAAACAGACTCTGTTATTCTGGAAATTTGGTATCATTTGACAAATGAATGCAAAACATAATAGAAGTATAATAGAAGTTCATGAATCATGTTAACCAAGTTGATTTAAGCTTTTGATCTCTCATCCATTTATCCTAGGTGATTTCTAAACCAAGTTTTATTCATCAATTGTTGTTGAGTGATCAAGGTGTGACCATTTTGTATACATAATCATATTTGTAATTAAACTTAGAAAATTCCAGAATAGTTGTATCAACTTTAAACGCTTAGAAAACGATCCTAACTCGATCGTATGCTCACGATTTTACATCGGCATATAGATATATGAGTTAGGAATCATCCCCAAAAAGCGGAACGTCGATAACTATTATAGATTTTCTGAAATTCAAGCACAAAGAGACGATGTTCAAATCTGTCAACCGATTTCTCAACAATTTCTAAAAATAGTATATGAATCCTAAAAGCTCTCAAAACGGACCGGACGAAAGCTAATTCATCAAAGTTTACCCAGAAAATTTGAAATCCATCAAACTATGGGTTTTGATGGACCAAATCTAATGGACAAAACCAATCTGCTTTGCTGAATTTTTATCTAGTTCATTTTAAAGTGTGAGGAAAACATTTTAGTGATAGTTGAAGCTTATTAGAGAGATCAAACTCATAGATCAACTTAATTATCATGATTCCCAATCAATTTAGCCCTCAAGTTCTATGAAGAACTTTTAGATCAAGGATCAAAGGGACTTATAAATATCATGTTGGAGATGAAATTCAATAGGAATTCTAGGTAATAGGAATAATCAAGAGATAGGTATGAACATAGAAATCATCCTTCTCATAGATCATATTTCCAAACCATCATGGAATTCAAAATAGATATATGTATATATATATAATCATGTATGCATGAATCTAAACTAAAATTGAAGAATGAAACCAAAATTGAAAATCAAAGTGAAAAACAATCTCTAATTGTAAATTATCAATAAAAATCAAAGAGATTTGGATCTAACTATGTGAGTGTGTGAAGAACATGAGAGGAAGAAGATGAGTGTTCTAATAAGTAGAAATAGAACTAAGTTAGATCCAAATCTTATAGATCTATATATACAAAGTAGGAATTAGAGATGAACTATAGTGTTTACCTCTTGGAGGATTCTCAATTACAAGACCAAAATTGATTTGAAGATCTTCTTCTTCAAGTGTTATTCAAGTGTTCTTCAAGCACTCATCCATGGAAGTTGAGGGAGGCAATTGATGTTCAAATTGTGGTCTAATTAGCCTAAGTTAATCTAAATTCAATTCATAATTTTCTCTCTCTAGAATTCACCTAAATTGAAAGTATATTCAAAGTATACTTATCTCTCTTGTATGTGCTTCTATGTGTGTTTGTATCTCCAAGTATATTCAAGTGTATCTCTTCCAAGTGTCTAGTGTGTTAAGATGTGATCTCATATGAGATGTATGAGATCTTATATAGAGTTTTGAAGACTTAGCTCTTAAGTTTCAGGGTTAAAACAGGATTTTTAGAGCTTAAAAGAGGGTTAAAATGGCCATTTCGGAGCCTAAACGCAATTTCCAGGCAATTTCCTCGCAGTGGGAAGCTTCTAGAAGGGTCTGGAACTCAAAAAGCTCCGTGGAGGACACAAATGGAAGTGGCGGTTATGGTGGGACCCGCCACCCCCATACCCAAAACCGCCACTTACTATTCTTGCTCCTCTGGTCACCCACAAACCCTGTTTCAAAAATCACGTGCACTGCTTTTCCAGATTTTTGTAAAAATGCTTTTTGGTGTCCGAAATCGTCCGTTTACGTACCGTTGGAAAGCTGTCAGGTTGAATTTCAGTATAAAAATATTTCCAGAGGTTTTATAATGAGAATTGAAGTCCAATTGAAGTCCGGAAGTCCTCCGGAACTTTCGTCGTCTTTTTGAAATCAAATGACGTCTTTTCCAAAATTGCTTTCAAATGTGCGTCGATTTCGAACTTTTCTTTAAAATTGAATCTCTGGATACCTAGAATACTGCGTTTAGAACACTTAATGTTCATATAACCCTGAGAGAATATGAATTCTGAGAGATGATTTTGACAAAACCGGGATTTATCCATGGAAAAGGGCTTTTCTGAGCTTGAAGTCACTTTCCGAAGTCCGATCTTCTGATTGTGTGGAATCCAGTACCTTCCACGGGGTACTTTTCATCATCGAATCCTCCAAGACGTTGTCCACCCTAAATCCTATCAGTGTGGTCAAAATTGGGTGTCTACAGTTTGCCCCTCTTTGGCAGAACTTGTTGTGAACAACGTGAACTGCAAGTGAGTGCCAAAGCCTTGAAGGCACCCAAATAACCATACTGAGAGGTTTTAGGAAAAACAAAAATCCGCAAAATCAAGAAATTCAAAATCTGAAAAAAAATCAAGAAATTACAAATGCAAGAATGCAATGCAATGCTGGGTAGAGGCGGCTAAGTTGAAGCTGATGCTGGTCGTGCTCCGCTGGAGCTGCCTACGTATCCTTTCCAGGAATCAGACCAGGGCGTAGTTCAAGCGCGCGAGAAGACGGAAAACAAACAAACAACAACAATGCGGATGAAATGCTCCTATCCTAGGATGCTGGTGCAATATGAAAACATGAAATGTGAAAGTGCTGGAGGAATCATCCTCAAGGGTTCCCTAGATGCAAAATCTAATGCAAAGGATGCAACGACTCTCTCTCACAGTCGAATATGCTAAAGGTATCTTGGATGATTCTCGAGGTTTTTGTCAAAGTTATTCTTCTGATCTTAAGGCTCGTAGGCGTCATCTGTATCCTGGACGACTCTTGAAATAGCGAAGTATCTTGGATGAATTCTGAGTCATGTCAAACAACTGGACGATTGCTGGTGTAGAGTCCTTCTGCTGGGGACGATTACTGATGTAGAGTCCTTCTGCTGGGGACGATTGTTGATGTAGAGTCCTTCTGCTGGGGACGATTGCTGAAATAGGTCCTTCTTCTGTGGACGATTGCTGATGTAGAGTCCTTCTGCTGGGGACGATTGCTGATGTAGAGTCCTTTTGCTGGGGACGATTGCTGGTGTAGAGTCCTTCTGCTGGGGACGATTGCTGATGTAGAGTCCTTCTGCTAGGGACGATTGCTGAAACAGGTCCTTCTTCTGTGGACGATTGCTGATGTAGAGTCCTTTTGCTGGGGACGATTGCTGATGTAGAGTCCTTCTGCTGGGGACGATTGCTGATGTAGAGTCCTTTTGCTGGGGACGATTGCTGATGTAGAGTCCTTTTGCTGGGGACAAATCTTCTGAAACAGGTCTCTCTGCCGGAGACAAATCTTCTGCTCTTCTGAAACAGGTCTTTCTTCTAGACAAATCTTCTGTAACAGGTCTGGAAACAAGTCTTCTGAAACAGGTCTCTCTGCCGGAGACAAATCTTCTGTTCTTCTGAAACAGGCCCTTTTTCCGAGGACAAATCTTCTGTGGCAGGTCTAGAAACAAATCTTCTGAAACAGGTCTCTCTGCCGGAGACAAATCCTCTGTTCTTCTGAAACAGGCCCTTCTTCTGAGGACAAATCTTCTGTTCTGATGCACGGATTCTGAGAGATACACAAATTCTGAGAGATGACCCTTCTTCTGAGAGCAACCCACGGATACACGATTCTGATTTTGAGAGAAACCCTACATTCTGGAGGCAACCCACGATTCTGAGAGAAACCCTACATTCTGAGAGCAACCCACGGATACACGATTCTTGGCATAAACCTTGTATTCTGGAGGCGACCCACGATTCTGATTCTGAGAGAAACCCTACATTCTGGAGGCAACCCACGATTCTGAGAGAAACCCTACATTCTGGAGGCAACCCTGGATACATGATGCTTGGCATAAACCTTGTATTCTGGAGGCAACCCTGGATACATGATGCTTGGCATAAACCTTGTATTCTGGAGGCGATTTTGATGCTCAAATTCTGAGAGATACCCTTTATCTGGAGGCAACCCGTGGATACATGATGCTTGTGAGAAACTTAATTCTGAAAGTTCTCTACTGGGGAGATCCTATGATTCTGAGAGATGCACGAATTCTGTATACCTTGACAATATCTGGAAATTCTCTGCTTGAGGAGATATCTGAGGTTTCTGGGACGCGAGCACATTTTCTGGAGGCCCTGCTGATTCTTTCTGAGACTCATATTGGTGCTTCGACCAATGCAATCATTCTTGCAACACGTCAGGCTTACTCTAACCCTTTCTGAACATCTCGCATTCTGACCCATCTTCTGAAAGTCCTTTCTGGATGTAATTCTCAAGCGACAGTAGACTCAAATGTCCATTTTCTAAGACAACTCATAATCAATCCCAAAACGACGGGAGTTTGCCGTTTCTCGGCCACTTTCAGGCTGCGGTGCCTTTGATTCTTCTCATCTGGGGGACTCTTTTTTTTTTTAATTCTTGAATGGATTTTTACCAAGATTCAAATCTCCAGAGGTCCTCTAGACCAATTCCAACAAGTTTCGAGCACTCTTTATGCATCAAGATTGGACCAATCTGTGGTCAAAATAAATTGTGGGGTCAATTTGCAGAGAGTAGAGCTGGTTTAACAAAGGCACAAATAATATGCGGAAAATGCTGCTGAAGTGCATGTCAAATGCAGAGCATGATTAGTGTTTGATCTAAATCCAACTTTCTTGACGAGGCAGGCCTTCTTGGCAATTCATACATCTAGATCCCAATCTTAAAGCAAAACTCAAATCCTAACTCTTAGGCTGTTCAAGTCTCCTGATATCTCAATTCTGATCCGTGACTGATAGGTACTCAAAAGACCTGATGACTTTGACGTGCTTCATAAATCAATTTTAGCAGATATTCATGTAATGCATACAGATCTTGTCTCAATAACAGCTCAACTCAACATCCAAGGCCGGTCTTCTGATCGACACTTCATCTCGACTAGGTTTAATTGATGCAATAACAATGTTTGGAACTTCTACTTGTATCCACCTTCGGATACTTTGAAAATTTTACAATTATAGATCACTTCGGACCCACACACTCGAGATCACAGACTAGACGACGACAGACTTGACCACGACAAACATTGACACAGGAAGATGACACACTTGACACTGAAATAGAAGTTTGGAGGAGACAACTCAACTTTGCCATTTACATAATGCGCATTTGTCATGTTTGACGTATCTCTTTGCTTTCATGTGCTCTTCTCATTTTATTGTGATAATACTCAGTTGATAAAATAATGCTTTGAAAATATTCCATATGGATCTCAATCAATCCTTTGCTTTTACCAAAAAGGTGCTTCGAATTAGTGCCTTTAGCTTATAGAATAAGAGACAATTCATTTCAAATGTTTTCAAAAATATACTTGACGGCTTGGGATTCGCTTATAATGTAGAAAGGGTATTGGCAAACGATGTTTGCCCCTAGTTGACAGGGATAAATGAAAGCTTGGGCAAACGCAGTTTGCCCCTAGTGTGGTAGTGATATCTTGAGGTTCTGGGCAAACTTTGAAAGTTTGCCCCTAGTTTGCAAGGTTCAGGGACCGAGAATCAGGGAAGCTCGCCTACTTATCCCCAAGTGGGAATCAGGTCCAAAGTAGTTCGGCTAAGTCTTGAAAGAAGGTATTTGAGATGTGGCTGAGTGTTTCAGGAGCAGTGACCGAACCGAGTAGGTTGCCTACGTATCCCCAAGTGGGAATCAGGTCAAGCGTAGTTCCTCGAAGGCTGGAGGTTTTAAAAGAGCAAGGATTTCAAGAATTAGGGGCTTTTCAAGCCATGTCATCAGACAGATTTTTTTTTTGAAGTAGGTCACTTTTGGTAGCGTTGAAAGAAACTAAACTACCTCTCCCTTTTTTTTTTTTTTTTTTTTTTTTTTTTTTTTTTTCTTTCTTTTTCTTTGACGGTTGATTCTTTTCACCTTTTCACTAGCCAGTCAATTTTACATCACTCATCATACAGCAGGATTAGCCCTTCAAATCTTTTAGGCTTACTCAAAGAATTTACAAATCAAAGTTTTGGGACAATTTATGTTCCCGATTTCTTAATCTTCTTCATTCTTCTTTTTTTTTTTTTTTTTTTTTTTTTTTTTTTTCTTCTTTCTTTTCTTTTCTCTCTAAAGTCTTGATTGGCTAGGATCAAGTTCTTGAAAACAACTCGCAAAATTTTCTTTTCTTCTATGCTCTAACTTTTGCCTAGGCGCCCTTTCGGGTTTTCATCCTAGCGAGCTTCTTTTTTTTTTTTTTTTTTTTTTTTTTTTTTTTTTTTTGCTCTAACTTTTGTCTAGGTGCCCTTTCGGGTTTTCATCCCAGCGAGCTTATTTTTTCTTTTTGAGAGAAGTAGTTTATTTGAAATGTTTGGCTACCATCAAGGACAAAGAGTACATGGCTTGCAGTTTAGACAGGTTTGAATGACCCATTTTTCTGGGCTCAAAATTTTTGAAGTGGGGAGAAAAGGGAGTTAAGCTAGTCCCGAGTTACTATCAAGCATATCTTTTCAAGATTCGAGCAAAAGCATCTCAAGATTCTTAAAGTAAAACTAATCAATTCTTAGCTTTCTTTGGCATTAGCGCAAAATCAACTTTGATCCTTTCAGGATTCTTTTCAATGCAAAAATTGATCAACAGAGTATTTTTCCACAATAGTCAGAGAAATTACACTTTCAGCTTTAGTGATTCATTCATTCATGACTAGGCGCATTAAATCAAGCAAATCAAGTTTTCATTTCATTACTAGAAATAGAAGGATTACAGTACTCGACATAAACTCAAACACAACTTGACGATGGACAGACTCGACAACAAGACTCAAAACAATAGACTCGACTGAACTCAACTCGATCTCAAGTGGAGCGTCACAGTGACTTGCTTTTTCCTTTTTTTAAACATCCATTTGGTTTCAACAAACAGCTATTCCAAACATCATCACCCAATCCTCAAACCTTCTAAAGTGCCTTTTTCTAACGTCTTTGCTGAATCAGGCTCTGCCTTTCAATCACCCTCTGGATCTCTAGGAAATACTCAATTGATAATTGGATGGAGGCGGGAATTCGTGGAAAAGGTGCCGCAATCCGCTCATGCCATGCAGTAGTGAAAGCAGTAATCAATGAAGACCGCAGAATGGAATCTCTTATAACCCCGATGGCATCCTCAGAAGTGTCCTGTCTACAGCCATACTGCCTGGCTACTCTGTATGGGATGGAAAAAGTGGTAGCATGTAAACCAAGAAGCCATATCCCGCTCCTTCCTGGAAATCTAACAGTAACTGAACAATAATCCCAACGGGCGCAGACCCAACGGATGTCCTCAGTGGTGAGACCGCTTAGCCAAACAAACCAAACCTCAGAGTTGCTGAAAAATCTTCGTACCTTCCTCTGATCTAAAGAAGGGATCCTGCAAAGACCGCGAGGATACACTAATAAACTGAGTCGCTCAAGAAGCCAAGTTTGTAGCACTAAAGGGGCACCAGAAAGCAGTACTGTCCCATCAGTATGTGCCTGATCTAAACCCATTAGAGTTTCTGCTAAGACCAAAATCATAGGGTTTTGTCGGGAACGGAGTCCACAAGCAACTGGTATGAGGGCATGAGATGAGGAAGAAAACAGGAAGTACGAAATCATAGCCAATGTCAAGGCACCCCATCCAGATACAGAATGATCAAAATGTCCTCCCATGGTAGTACAATAGCGAGCAAATAATCGGGGAAAATCAACCTCCTGATCAGAAATCATGGACCGAGCAACAGAAGGAGAACAACCAAGAAGTGATGATAGGTTCTTTACATATCCAGCCTGAATAGTGGGAAGGATCAGATCGGAGTAAGGGCTGAAATCGAGAATGGCACTGAATTCTTCAAATAGTGGTGAGATCTCTTGATGTCCAAATCGAAATACATGGAATTCTGGATCCCAACATCGAATGGCGGCACGCATAATATCTTCTTCAAATTTCACATTCCTCAGCTGAAAGAGAGTACTAAGGCCAAAATATCTGAAATGTAGATGATCAATACCGGTGACCTCATCCATCCATGAAAACAAAGCCTGAGGATCAAGAGGAGCCATCTTGTTCGCAATGTTACTTCTTTCTGCTCAAATTCAGGGAGTTCAATCCTTCTACTCTGATTTATTAAGGCTTTTCAAATAATCAGGTATCTTATAAAAAAGTGGATGAAAATCAAAAATAGAAAATCAAAGATGGAAAATCTTTTTCATTTTTCAAAAACATTTTTCTTGAAGAAACCTTTTCAAGTTTCAAAATTCTGAGGAAAACAAATCTTTTCTTTTTTAAAAGTATATTAGAGGCGTCGCACTCGTGAGTCGTATATGCAATGCTCGTGTAGTGCATGCAATGCAGATGAAATGCAATCTAATCTAAATGCAATGCACCTTAATCTAGCTTAGACCTAGCACATCAGCACATAAGCACATAAGATTCCTTGAGTATGCTAATCACCCTACTAATCCAATCATTATCCAAGGATTTTGAGTTTTGAAATTCTTGATGGTTCATGTTTTCAAAATTGAAATTTTTCATGAAAATCTTTGAAAGAGATGGGGAGATTTGTAATTTTCAAAAGAATTTTTGAACCATCAATGCTTGTGGTGAGAAATCATGATTCTTAAAAATTGAGGTGGGAATTTTGAAATTCTAAGATCTGAGAGGAAGATTTTGAAATTGAATCATCATGATTTCTTGAAGACCAAAGTAAAATTTTTTTTTTTTTTGAAATTCTCTAAAATCTAGGAGAATTTGAAATTGAATCATCAAAGTGTGATCATGATTTCTGGAAATAGGAATTTTGAAATTCTCTAAAATCTAAGGAGAATTTTGGAAAGATTTTGTGAAAGTGAATCTCAAAGCAAATTTTTAAAAGGGATATTCTTGGAATTTTCGAAAGACTTGGGGTTTTTCAAAGAAGTGCTTATAATTTCAAAAATTTTCAAAATTGTCCTCAAATAGTGATTGGATGTTCGGATAAAGACCATACTATCCTAGAGGAATCCACCATACAAGGTTTGATGATGCCTTCGCATACACGTCCTCATCATCCACATAATCCCTTACGGGCAAGCGCAAATAATTCATCACATTGTCCTAATCAAAGATGATAATCAAGATCCTATTTGAAGGGTTCTATAGAAACTATATGCAAAGGCCGGGTTTTAGTCTCATAAAGGGTCCATTAGCAAGCTCAACGGTGTGGTTGACCGCCTCCCCGAGGGCGTGCCGTTCACACATGGGCTCTATATACCGCACGCGGTACAAGGCTAACGGTGACTACATGCTACCAAAACTCTTGACAAATAGAGGAAAGAGGGCCCTCTATCTTCAAGGCAATGATCTCAAGCAGTCGCGGTGAAAGAACAATGCAAGTGCAAATGCAGGCAGAAACAACATGATTATTGAATTAATAACAAGGATATTCTTTGGCTCAAGTCAAACCCTCGAAGAACAAGAAACCATCGGTTTCATGTTCAAATCCCCAGCAGAGTCGCCAGATTGTGGACCGTCGCGAATGGAGGAGGAGGTCCTGGCGCTCTCCCTCGATAGTGTCCCGGGACGGATCCCAAGGAGCACACTTCAGGGAAAACTAGGACTTCCTCACGCGATCCTAGAGACAAAGAGTCGCCACCTAATTTTTATCGGGAATTAGGAAACCCAAGTTTGACTCGCCCAAAATTGAATAAGGTTACTCGCCCTTCATTACCAGAAACAAGGTTCGGGGGTCTTGGTACGAGAGGGGAAGGAGCCCAAGCAGGACTAAAGCACCCCCTCCTCGCCCTACCGAATGGTAGGCCTTGATTCAAATATCCTTGTTATTAATTCATAATAGATGTTGTTTCCTCAAACATACTAGATAGATATATACATGGCAAAAAGAAACATCTAATGAAAATCATTTCAAGAGACTAAATCAAGTAGAAAGCGGATGCTCATGCAATACAAGGGAGAAGTATACTCACAGTGGCTAGTCCCGCCCGGGACCGATGCAAATAAAGTAAACATGTCATGATATGCAAAGGGAACGAGAAGACTTACATTGGTTGACTCAAGCGGAGTTGCGAAAGCAAAAAGAATGGAAACGTGCAATGCAATCATGCAACAATCCTAGATAAGATGTCTCTAACAAATAATCATATAAACGGAGACTATCCTAAAGGAATTGTGTCGTTGAAATCAAAGTTGTAAACCTAAAAAAAAATTCTAAGAGAAAGGATAGAGATAGTACATGATACATGGGCACTAAGCCACATGTAGACGAGGCAAACCACAAATCGAAGTCCGGGTCCGAGGCACTTAATTCTCTGCACTAAGACACCAAAGAATACCCAAAGCATTGCAAAAATACAAGCAAACAAATGATATGCATGATAAACAAAGAAAACATGTCATCAATCAAATTTCCAGATTCAGCAACCTCTAATGAATCCTATCAAAAGTGGTCTTAAACATGAGCTGGATAAAAACCCTTTTACAGAAAGTTAGATACATGTCTTAGGGAACTTCTCCAAAAAGTGGGACCTCAATATCAATTTTATTGTTTGAGAAATAAATGTTTTGGGAACAGTGGATCAGGACTGTCCACTGTTCTTGTAAAAATCATAATTAAATCTACAAAAATCATATGAAGCTCTATTTGGTGTCAAAAGAAAGCTATTTCATTGTAGTATATGATAAAAATAAACCCATGGACATTCTGTAATCACAAGGTTTCTGAAAAAGTGTTTTAAACAGACTCTGTTATTCTGGAAATTTGGTATCATTTGACAAATGAATGCAAAACATAATAGAAGTATAATAGAAGTTCATGAATCATGTTAACCAAGTTGATTTAAGCTTTTGATCTCTCATCCATTTATCCTAGGTGATTTCTAAACCAAGTTTTATTCATCAATTGTTGTTGAGTGATCAAGGTGTGACCATTTTGTATACATAATCATATTTGTAATTAAACTTAGAAAATTCCAGAATAGTTGTATCAACTTTAAACGCTTAGAAAACGATCCTAACTCGATCGTATGCTCACGATTTTACATCGGCATATAGATATATGAGTTAGGAATCATCCCCAAAAAGCGGAACGTCGATAACTATTATAGATTTTCTGAAATTCAAGCACAAAGAGACGATGTTCAAATCTGTCAACCGATTTCTCAACAATTTCTAAAAATAGTATATGAATCCTAAAAGCTCTCAAAACGGACCGGATGAAAGCTAATTCATCAAAGTTTACCCAGAAAATTTGAAATCCATCAAACTATGGGTTTTGATGGACCAAATCTAATGGACAAAACCAATCTGCTTTGCTGAATTTTTATCTAGTTCATTTTAAAGTGTGAGGAAAACATTTTAGTGATAGTTGAAGCTTATTAGAGAGATCAAACTCATAGATCAACTTAATTATCATGATTCCCAATCAATTTAGCCCTCAAGTTCTATGAAGAACTTTTAGATCAAGGATCAAAGGGACTTATAAATATCATGTTGGAGATGAAATTCAATAGGAATTCTAGGTAATAGGAATAATCAAGAGATAGGTATGAACATAGAAATCATCCTTCTCATAGATCATATTTCCAAACCATCATGGAATTCAAAATAGATATATGTATATATATATAATCATGTATGCATGAATCTAAACTAAAATTGAAGAATGAAACCAAAATTGAAAATCAAAGTGAAAAACAATCTCTAATTGTAAATTATCAATAAAAATCAAAGAGATTTGGATCTAACTATGTGAGTGTGTGAAGAACATGAGAGGAAGAAGATGAGTGTTCTAATAAGTAGAAATAGAACTAAGTTAGATCCAAATCTTATAGATCTATATATACAAAGTAGGAATTAGAGATGAACTATAGTGTTTACCTCTTGGAGGATTCTCAATTACAAGACCAAAATTGATTTGAAGATCTTCTTCTTCAAGTGTTATTCAAGTGTTCTTCAAGCACTCATCCATGGAAGTTGAGGGAGGCAATTGATGTTCAAATTGTGGTCTAATTAGCCTAAGTTAATCTAAATTCAATTCATAATTTTCTCTCTCTAGAATTCACCTAAATTGAAAGTATATTCAAAGTATACTTATCTCTCTTGTATGTGCTTCTATGTGTGTTTGTATCTCCAAGTATATTCAAGTGTATCTCTTCCAAGTGTCTAGTGTGTTAAGATGTGATCTCATATGAGATGTATGAGATCTTATATAGAGTTTTGAAGACTTAGCTCTTAAGTTTCAGGGTTAAAACAGGATTTTTAGAGCTTAAAAGAGGGTTAAAATGGCCATTTCGGAGCCTAAACGCAATTTCCAGGCAATTTCCTCGCAGTGGGAAGCTTCTAGAAGGGTCTGGAACTCAAAAAGCTCCGTGGAGGACACAAATGGAAGTGGCGGTTATGGTGGGACCCGCCACCCCCATACCCAAAACCGCCACTTACTATTCTTGCTCCTCTGGTCACCCACAAACCCTGTTTCAAAAATCACGTGCACTGCTTTTCCAGATTTTTGTAAAAATGCTTTTTGGTGTCCGAAATCGTCCGTTTACGTACCGTTGGAAAGCTGTCAGGTTGAATTTCAGTATAAAAATATTTCCAGAGGTTTTATAATGAGAATTGAAGTCCAATTGAAGTCCGGAAGTCCTCCGGAACTTTCGTCGTCTTTTTGAAATCAAATGACGTCTTTTCCAAAATTGCTTTCAAATGTGCGTCGATTTCGAACTTTTCTTTAAAATTGAATCTCTGGATACCTAGAATACTGTGTTTAGAACACTTAATGTTCATATAACCCTGAGAGAATATGAATTCTGAGAGATGATTTTGACAAAACCGGGATTTATCCATGGAAAAGGGCTTTTCTGAGCTTGAAGTCACTTTCCGAAGTCCGATCTTCTGATTGTGTGGAATCCAGTACCTTCCACGGGGTACTTTTCATCATCGAATCCTCCAAGACATTGTCCACCCTAAATCCTATCAGTGTGGTCAAAATTGGGTGTCTACAAAACCGCAGACTAAACAGAAAATATAAAATTTTTAATTTCAAAACCCCAGACCGACTGCTCTTAATAATCACCAACCAAAGTAGTTGTAGTCGGTCGGTCGCGGTCGGTCAATTCGGTTTTTTGAAATATCCTTACACCCCTACCTTATAGAAAAAAAGTCAACTTTCCCTCTAAAGGCAAAATTGCCAATTTTTGCACAGTTTATGATATTGGAGCATCATTTTCATTTGGTTCCTTTCCTTTTAAAAATTCTTAAAAATCATATTTGATATATGGGGGATCTAGATGAACTATTCATGGGACTTTTAAACTCTTGAATTGAAAATTTTATATTTGACCATACTTAGCCATTTGGGCCATTCTGGGTCAACCGTTGACTTCTCTGGACTTATCCGGAATCCTCGTCGGACTTTTGTTTACTTTTTCCTCTATGGATTGGTCTACCTTAGATCAGAATGCGGGGCGTTACACGTTCAGCTACACTATTCATTTCAGGCGAATAAGGAGCTGTAGTTTCATGAATAATACCGTGGGATTCTAAAAAATTACTAAATTTTCTTTCTCCATATTCCGTGCCTCTACCAATTCTAAGTCTTTTAATTTTTCTTTCAAATTGACTTTTGAACTTCATTTAAAAAATCTTAAAAGCATCAAAAGCATCATTTTTATTTTTCAAAAGATAAATATATGTGTATTTTGAAACATCATCAATAAATGTAATAAAATATCTTTTTCCACCACGTGTCAAAATTCCTTCAAATTCACACAAATCACTATGAATTAATTCTAATAACTCAGAATTTCTAACAACACTTTATGTGATGATTTTGCAATTTTTGCTTAGCTACACGAGATACAATGCTCAAATTGTTTATTACTGAAACTAGGAATTAATCCAAGTCTACTCATATTATCCACATAATTTTTTTAATAATATGACAAAGCCTAGCATGCCAAACATTCACATAAAGTAGACAAAATATAAGCAGAAGTAGAGCATTTATTAATTTATGAAACATTCAACATAAACATGCTCTCACATGCATACCCCTTCCCAACAAACATTCCAGACATAGTAATTACATACTAATCACCCCTAGTAGTTTGGCTAAAACCAACCTTATTAATCAAAAAACCATAAACTAAATTTTTTTTCTTATCTCTGGAGTCTGCAGTACATACTTCAAAATCAATTTCTTTCCAGAGGTGAAATTTAGCTCGACATTGCCAGTACCCAAGAGTTTGGTAGTGTGTGAATCACTGCGTAAAACGTTTTCATTCTCCATAGGAGAGTAGCTCTTGAACCAATCGCGATTGTTACAGACGTGCCTAGAGGCTCCAGTATCAATCCACCATCATTCGAAAACTGTCATGTATGGAATTTATTTCCGTAATCATAGCCACAAGTGGCTGTTCGGTCACGTTAGCCTGAGGAGTAGACTCGAGCTTCCAGTAATTCCGAGCAAAGTGCCCAAAATTTCCACAAACAAAATTGTAGCATTTAGGTTTCAAAAACTCTAAATCATGCACAACGGAAAATATAGTTTATAAAACTAATTGGTATCCCGGATCTACTACTCGCTAACTCTATAGTTGCGTACTAGAGAGGGGACAAGAATTATACATGTAAGTCTTGAAACCAATTCTGAAATCTTTGACTTCCAGCAGCCTCCACTAGATGATCTTCACTCTTATTACTCCTATGGATGCTCCTGGAGCGACTAGGGTTGGTGGGAACCCTAATAGTGAGGATAGAGAAGGTTTGGGAACCCTAAAATAGTTTCTGTAGCTTAGGGATGTTAAAAAATGATGAACTTAAATTTTTGGATGCAGCTGCCCTATTTATAGATTCCTAGAACCTAATTTACATTCAATCGATCGAAATGGCTTCGATCGATCAAACCTTCGATCGGTTGAACAAAATTCAATCGATTGAACAAACTTGCCTTGACTTCAATCGATCAAGACTTCTTCGATCGATCGAACCTGTCTTGAAAAGATCCTCTTTTACCTTTCTAAGCAACCTAGCAGAGCTAAGAGTGGGACCTCCTAGGCTTTTTATTGTTGGCTCAGACTAGCTACTAATTTCCATGATCAAACTCTTTGATCAGCAAACTAACCAATTGATCAGTTAACGTATACTCCACTATAAAACGATAGCTGAACTCCAATGCAAAAGAACATATCCGAAGCGATAACTAGACTTGTATGGTGTACTAATATTCCTCTACCTTCAGTATTCATAATCATATCCAGGTAGTCAGATAACTGTTACTGTCAACCTGAATGATGATTACATCTTCCATCCCTTGAGTTCCATTCACCTCTCATGATTACCAAACATGTTGATAACTACTTATCAACAAGACTGCAGTTCTCAGTAATCAACTTGGTGACATTCTCAAGGAAATGCTTACTCTTTATCAGTGGGTAGATTTTATCTTGACAATATATGTTCACAACCCTATGAACATGACATACCCAAGATACCCATGTGTTAATCTTTAAGGCCTCACTGATTGGTAAGTCAAAGTAGCCATATCCAGTCTGTGTTCATAATCATCTCAAGATTGAGAACGTGTACCTTATACAAGTTATAAATTCCTATCGACTGTTGACAGTCTTAAATGTTAATAGGAAAACTTAGGTCCGTCAATGCACTATAAGCACTAGCATATTAACTAAGAGTTATACTCTAGTGATTGAGATTTATTACTCCATCCAATGGTAAATCATGCTACAGTGTATACCTGATGAGATATCCAATCTCATCATCCACTGTGACGAATTCTAGGTATCAATGAATAGTTATTCGTATATCACTTAAATGCATCTCATACATACACAAATTACTTACTATGATACTTAAGGATTAACAATCATCTCATGAAAGAAACATACATGATAAAATGTAAAGCTGATATCCATATATTAAAAAGTCAATATCTCGTACATAAAGTAATGGTTTGAGGGCACAAGCCCAACAAACTCCCACTTGCACTCATAACCATTCAGGACTACATCTGAGATCTAGACTATCCAGATAACGATCAAAGACCTTCTTTGGCAATGCCTTTGTAAACAGATTCGTAAGATTGTCAGAGGTGGCAATCTTGCTTATAGTTACATCTCTACGTTAAACTATATCTCAGATTAGATGATATTTTCGCTCTACATACTTTCTCTTTCTATGGTTCCTTGGACTGAGCCACTACCCTACTATTATTGCAGTATAGCGTAATAGGTGACAGCGATGCTGGTACCATCTCGAGTTCCATGAGGAACTTCTTGAGCCATACAACTTCCTTTGCGACTTCACAAGCAGCCACATACTCAGCTTCTGTAGTTGAGTCTGTAATGTATTTCTGCTTAGTGCTCCTCTAATTAACAGCACCACCTTCCAAGGTAAAGAGATGTCCGGATATTGACTTCCTCGAATCTTTATCTGACATGAAGTTCGAGTCAGTGTATCCAACTGGAATCAACTCATCACCACTGTACATAAGCATATAATCCTTAGTCCTTCTCAAGTACTTAAGAATGTACTTAACGGTTGTCCAGTGCTCTGGACCTAGATTTGATTGATACCTGCTAACCATGCCAACGGCGAAGCAGATATCTGGTCTAGTGTATAACATCACATACATGAGACTTTCCACTCCTACTCCTGCCATGCGATTCCTCTCCTTCTGTGTCTTTGGACATTGGTCCTTGGAGAACGCTAAACCATGCCTGAAAGGTAACAAACCTTTCTTCGAATTATCCATGGAAAACCTATTTAGCACCTTATCGATATAACCAGCTTGAGATAATCCTATTATCTTTTGCTTGCGATCTCGAAAGAGCTTTATCCCAAGGATATTCCTTGCCTCTCCTAGATCCTTCATATCAAAAGTACTAGCTAGCCAAACCTTAACTATTGACAATGACGCTACATCATTCCTAATGAGTGGAATGTCGTCAACGTAGAGAACAAGAAAAGCCACCACTTTTTCTTCACACTTCTTGTATACACAAGTCTCATCCAGATTCTGTATGAAACCAAATGACTTAACCACTTGGTCAAAACGAATGTTCCAATTTTTGGATGCTTGCTTAAGCCCATAAATGGACTTTTACAACTTGCATACCAAGTTACCTTTCCTACTAGCTATGAACCCTTTTGGTTGCTTTATATGGATTTCCTCCTCAAGATTGCCATTCAAGAATGTAGCCTTGACGTCCATCTACCAGATCTCATAATCAAGGCAAACGGCAATGGATAAGAGTATTCTGATGGACATGAGCATGGCTATCGACGATAAGGTTTCTTCATAGTCAATGCCCTCTCTTTGAGCATAACCTTTCGCTACAAGCCTTGCCTTAAAGGTCTCAACCTTTCCATCAGATCCTCTTTTCCCTTTGTGGACCCACATACAGCCAATGGGTTTAATATTTGCTAGAATTTCTACATGATCCCAGACCTGATTGGAATCCATAGATTCAAATTCATCCTTCATAGCTTTAACCCAATGAGATGAATCAACATCAACCATTGCCTCTTTATACGTGACAGGATCAGATTTAGATTCTATGAAGATAGCTTCAAAAACTAATCCTAAGAACATGTATCTATCAGGCTGGCTGATAATCCTCCCACTACGACAAGGTACTGGTGTGGAAATGGGTGAAGAAGTGGTACTTTCTTGTCTTACATCATTATCAACTGCGGGTAGGACTGAGGGCTCTCCTTCTGTCTCTTTAAGATCTATCCTTCCCTTAGGTTTATGGTTCATGATATAATCATCCTCCAAGAAAACAACATTTATGCTTACAAACACTTTTTATTCTCTTGGATCATAAAAATACCATCCAGAAGTACCCTTTGTATACTGTACAAAATAACATACTTCAGATCTAGAATCCAACTTGTTCATCTTTCTTTTCAGCACATGTACTGGGCCCCCCCATATCCGGAGATGTTGCAAAGAAGGGTGGGGCCCAATCTACATCTCCCTTGGTGTCCTGGGAACAGATTTGCTTGGTACTAGATTAAGTATGTACGCAGTGGTTTCCAAGGCGTAACCCCAAAGGAATAATGGCAACTCCAAATAACTTATCATCGGCCTAGTCATGTGTAAAAGAGGCTGATTCTTTCTCTCTGCTACACCATTCTACTTAGGCGTACTAGGTGCAATCAATTGTGACAGAATTCCATTCTGTACGAGGTGATCAATAAACTCATTAGAGAGGTACTCGTCACCTCGATCAGATCGAATGGCCTTAGTATGTGTACCCAATTGCTTCTCCACTTCAGCCCTAAACTCTTTGAACTTTTCAAAGGCTTCAGACTTGCACTGCATTAGATACACATATCCATACCTAGAGTGGTCATCAGTAAATGTTATGAAATACTCACAACCAACCCATGCTCTAATATTTATTGATCCACACACATCAGTATAAACTAATTCCAACAATGCATTAATTGGTCTTATTGCCCTTTGTAGGAAAGGGCCTTTTGGTCATCTTACCCTCTAAACAAGACTCCCATACTTCCATTGGTTCAAGAACCAAATCGCCTAAGACCTCTTCTTTGACTAGTCTGCCAATCCTATTTAGATTGATATGGCCAAGCCTCATGTACCAAAGTCTTGTTGGATTAGTAGAAGATTTATTTCTTTTAGATGGTACAATTACCATTGAGTTATTAAATTCCATACAAGAGTCTTTAGAAATATTAGGAGCAATCATATACAAGCCATTAGTTTTAACACCATAACATGTAAAAGAACCATTTTTTTATGACAAATTCTGTTCTAAAATGAAAAGAATGATTTTTATTCGATAAATCTGAAATAGAAATTAAATTACGTCTCATTAAAGGGACGTAAAGTACATCTGGTAAAACTATTATCTTATTGTCCATAAACTCTAAAACTACTACTCCTATAGCAATCGCAGAAACGATTGCGCTAGAACCCAGAGTCAGCATGATCTCCCTATCACTGCATTTCCTGGTTGATCTGAACCCCTGCAATAAATTATAGATATGGTTAGTCACACCAGAATTATCCATTATAAAACTTACTTCAATCATACCTTGAACTCTTGTAGTGGCTCTTCTCACCGTATTGGAAACATTTTCCCTTGCCTTGGCCACCCACCTGCCCTTTGCCTTTACCTTTTCCCTTAGATTTTGTAATCTTCAGGATTGGTCCAATACTTGGACCACCAGTGCCAGCCTTCTTCTTTCCTTTCTTACCTTTCGGCCCAGATCGGGAAGAGGAAAACATTTTCTCAACATTCAGAACATTGCCCCTAGGTTTGATCACCCCTTCCGCTACCAATAAAGAACTCATTAGTTCACTCATTGAGAAATTCATTTTATTCATATTATAGCTAAGTTTAAATTGAGTGAATGAAGGCGACAGTGAATTGAGGTTCATATCATCTTGGGTATGTGCGTTGATGTAGGTACCCAGGGTCTCTAGTTCGTTTAAATAACCAATCATTTTAAAACATGTTCTTTGACTAGAGTCCCTTTCGACATCTTCGCACTCATTATCTTCTGCATGGCAACCTGTTTGGCAGGCCTGCCATGTTCCCCAAACAATTTTTTAGGGATTTGATAATGGCACTAGCAAAATCATTCGACTGGAATTGGTGTTGCAACACACCAATCATAGAGGCCAGAATTTATTCAATTTCTTCCATCTGTCGAACTCGCATCTAGAGGTAGCCATAGCATTTGCAGTGGGTTCTTCGGGGCATAGGGTGGTGAGGACATATATGTGATCCTCTGTGGTTAAAACAATGTCAAGGTTATGTTTCCATTCAGTGTAGTTATTTCTAGTTAACTTGTTCTGAGTGAGGATAGTGGCAAGTAAACTAAATGCAGATCCAGACATAATGATTACTGAATAATTAAAGAGACAAAATAAATATGGATATAAGAATTTGACAATTTTAAATAAATGATTCCTTAAAAAGTCTTATTTTAAAACAAAGTCGCCAGAATATGAAAACGAAAAGAGTAAAGCCCCCGTGTGGCAGTCAATACTGGACCTTTCGAATAATCATGACTTGTCCACTATGAAACTCTTGCAAAACAAGTTATGACTCCCGAACCTATTTGATCTCTAAGTTTTTGATTAATGCCCCCATGTGGGATCCCTTATACATAGCTTAGCTAGTGTGTACCATCAACTAAGATCCAATCACAACCACCTCAAGTAGTGCCTCCGTGTGGTGGTCACCATCTAACACGTCTAATTGATCCTATCTGTAGAAAGTTCACATCTAGTAACCAATGAGTAGTGTACCCTCCGTATGGAATGATCACCCCTAGCGAAGTGACACAGAATGCAGTACTTATCTTACAATGAATCGTTAATGGAAAATTGTGGGTGTTATTAATAAGACCCTCTCCCACTAGCTTTAATAATTAAGGATTTTTCTTTTGGAAAAATTGTTTCAACACATTACCCATAAACATCCAATGTTTACTAATGCATTGAAATGGTTTTTGAATTTTATTTTAGAAAACTTGTTTTACGTGTATGCAAGTAGTAATAATATAATTAAATGCTAATCACAAACCAAGCACATAAAGCAAAAACTAAAAAGAAAATAAAGGCATTTAACAATTCCTCTATCTCCCATGGCTCTATCTCCATAGAACCTCCTTCTTGGTTTGATCGCCTCCGGCTTCATCTTCATGGACAATGGCTTCTTGCTCCATCTTCATGGGTGTAATGACCCTGGTGTTGTGGGTGGGCTGCTATAGGTGCCATTGTGGCTGCAGTAAGTGCTGGTTGGCTACACACTATGGGAAGTTCTTCCTACATCGCTTGGGTGTGGAAAAGTAATGTGCTATATATGTGTGCTTCCAAGTCTCCCTAGTAAGAGGCCTTTTTGGTAGTGGCCCAAGAACAAATCCATGCGGGTTTGGGCTCAAAGCGGACAATACCTTACTGAGTGAGACTTGGGTCGTGACAGAATCGTATCAAAGCTATACTCAGCCAGAATTGTGCCAATGTGGATGTTGGGCCCTAAGGGGGGGTGGAATGTAACGACCCTGGTGTTGTGGGTGGGCTGTTGTAGGTGTCTTTGTGGCTGCTATAAGTGCTAGCAGGTTACACACTATGGGAAGTTCGTCCCACATCGCCTGGATGTGGAAAAGTAATGTGCTATATATAGTAAGAGGCCTTTTGGGTAGTGGCCTAAGAACATTTCCATGCAGGTTTGGGCCCAAAGCGGACAATATCTTACTGAGCGAGACTTGGGTCATGACAATGGGCTTTTTAATTCTATTACATTGGACCTATGCTTCTTTCGAAGCTTACAATTTATCTAGAAATAGAAAATATAGCAATAAAATAAAAGGCTATGGAAACCGGTGCGACTTTTCTTTTCGTAGGATTGAAGTCACAGCGCCCTTTACACATGCCTTAAAACTAAACCAATAATTAAAAAACACACCAATCACAAATATTAAATACAAAATTTAAAACTGATCTTGGTGACATGGGAGATAGAAGACTTAACTTGCTGCAAAAGGGTTAGTTGTAAACAGAACCACGCACATATATAACAATGTATAGACATTGGAACTACTAATTTATTCGCATACACCATAAATACTTTATGGAAGTAATTCGAACTACAAAATAGCATCTCTGGTTCTCTGATTCTCTGTTACACTTCGATCTATTGAACTAAGTTCAATCGATTGAACTCAAAATTTCACAAACTGATTTAAAGTTTTACAGAATAATATAAAATTAAAGTATATAATTTTAAAACCTTTAAAACTGTGAAAACAACATCTAGACAGAAAACCCTGCTCGATCGACTGAATAACGTTTGATCGATTGAAGCCTACATTGGTTCGATTGATCGAAACTCTTTCAATTGATCGAACACAGAGAGTTTCAATCGATCGAAACAAGTTTGATCAATGATCGGCGACGAATAGTTGCCGTTTATAGTCCTAAAAATACGCTTTGTTAGCCCATTTCATGTAATTATTAAGTGATTTTTAATAGGTATTATATATTTTGTAGATTTTGGAGCTTTAATATGAAAATGCACAAAAATCCAATGATTAGTGGCTTTGGAAGTCATTCTGGGCTCAAAAGATGGTTCCGGTGAAGGAAGAATGCAGTAACATCCTCGGAAAATTGCATTTTTGACAAATAATACTTCAGATTTGAGAAATTTCTCCAGAGATATAAAATGTAGATCTTCGAGTTACGGACGCGTGGCCGCAAACAGTGAGTCAATCCGAGATCCGAGTCAAAAGTTATCGCAATTCTACGAAAGTGGTGCAGAGCAGCGAAAAATCTGAGAAAATTCTGGAAAAAGCCCAGGTCGCTGGAGCGACCCGCTCGCGCGACCCGCGCGAGCGACCCTTTGAAAAAGTCAAAGTTGTGTATTTTGAAGCCCTGAAGAGCCCTGTGCGATCCGAATTGATTAAATACGTCCAGAAACGTAAAAACAGCAGTTTTAGCGCGATTTGACTTAGGAAAGCTTCCTAAATCCTTCCAAACTCTATACAAATCCTATTCTAAATCAAATTTATATATACAAATCATTACATACTATTATACACATCAATATACAGCCATAATATACATTATTTTCAGCCATTGAAGAGAGAAAAGCAAGGAGAAGAAGAAGAAGACCAAGGATTCCCATGGCCTCCTCTATCAACCTCTTGATATTCATCAATTCTATGGCCAACTAAACTCTAGATCTAGGGTTTCAATGAAACCCTAGCCAAGTAATAGGGTTTTATTTATGTATTTCTTTTAGTTTTATTATGTATGGATGACAGTCACATGTTTAGAGGATTTTTATAAACAAATCGTGCTTCTATTGATTAAATCATTGCTTTCAGAATTTATTCTTGTCTTAGATCTATTTTGACTGTGATGTGCTCAACGATCTATTCTTGCTGTGCTTGTTTAGATTGTTTACATGTGATGGTGCTTTATTGATTCGTGCTATCAAGTATCCGAATAGTCCATGCCTAGGTTAGACGGATTAGATCACAACCCTAGTTTAGTGTGAGATAATTCGTGCTACCCGAAGATGGATTATGTTGGTGCTTGAACCATGATTATCTTCTTGTCAGAGGAATTGGGCTTGTAGCTACAATTCCCCATATTCATCCAACGTAATAAGCTAAAGTAATTCATAAATATCCTTATTATGAAGCTAGTGGTGGATTTGTAATCCTAGGTTCCCTTAAACATTCATTAAAAACACTTTTAATTGCTTTCATAGTTTAGATTTATTTTTCTTGTTATTAGTTTAATTAAATCCAAATCAAAATCCGTTTTTCTTAATTAATTAGACTTAGGTTTTAAAATTAAGAGCTGTAGTAATCAATCTCTGTGGGTTCGACCTTTACTTCCACACTGCAAATCTTTTGAAAAGTAAAGAATACTTTTTATATCTTGATATTGACAACATCAATCAATCGAAACTACTATGCATTCAATGCAATCACAGATTTGTTATCTACTACAAAAACACTACAGAAACAAATTTGTGACGATGCAGTTTCAAAACAACACTAAATACTAACATGCAAATCAATCTAGTATTCCTAAAACGTATCTATAGATCCAAACAAGCGTGGCTATGATACCAATTGTAGGATTTAGGTTTCAAAAACTTTAAATCATGCACATTAGAAAATATAGTTTATAAAACTAATTGGTAGCCCAGATCTACTACTCGTTAACTCTATAGTTGCATACTAGAGAGGGGACAAGAATTATGCCTTTAAGTCTTAAACCCAATTTTAAAATCTTTGACTTCCAGTAGTCTCCACTAGATGGTCTTCACTCTTATGACTCCTATCGATGCTCCTGGAGTGACTAGGGTTGGTGGGAACCCTAATAGTGAGGATATAGAAGGTTTGGGAACCCTAAAATAGCTTTTGCAGCTTAGGGATGTTAAAAAACGATGAACTCAAATTTTTGGATGTAGCTGTCCTATTTATAGATTCCTAGAACCGACTTTACTTTCAATTGATCGAACTGGCTTCGATCGATCGAACCTTCGATCGATTAAACAACATTCAATCGATCGAACTTGCCTTGACTTCAGTCCATTGAGGCTTCTTTGATCGATCGATCGAACCTGTCTTGACAAGATCCTCTTCTGCCTTTCCAAGCAACCTAGTGGAGCAAGGAGTGGGACCTCCTAGGCTCTTTATTGTTGGCTCAGACCAGTAGTTAATTTCTATGATCAAACTCTTTGATCAGCGAACTAACCAACTGATTAGTTAATGTTTACTCCACTATAAACGATAACTGAACTCCAATGTACAAGAATATATCCAAGTAATAACTAGACTTGTATGGTGTACTAATGTTCCTCTACCTTCAGCATTCATAATCATATTCAGGTAGTCGGATAATTGTTACTGTCGACTTGAATGATGATTACATCTTCCATTCCTTGAGTTCCATTCACCTCTTATGATTACCAAACATGTTGACAACTACTTATCAACAAGACTGCAGTTCTCAATAATCAACTTGGTGACATTCTCAAGGGAATGCTTACTCTTTATCAGAGGGTAGATTCTAGCTTGACAATATATGTTCACAACCCTATGAACATGACATACCCAAGATACCCAAGTGTTGACCTTTAAGGCCTCACTGTTGGTAAGTCAAAGTAGCCATATCCAAAGTCTGTTTTCATAATT
The DNA here is from genome assembly GCA_033977485.1 of Hydrangea macrophylla. Lineage (NCBI taxonomy): Eukaryota > Viridiplantae > Streptophyta > Magnoliopsida > Cornales > Hydrangeaceae > Hydrangea > Hydrangea macrophylla. The sequence goes on along the minus strand of CM066984.1, from coordinate 74,051,689 downwards.
GTCTCAAGATTGAGAACACGTACCTTATACAAGTTATGAGTTCCTATCGACTATTGACAGTCTTAAATGTCAATAGAAAAGCTCAGGTTCGTCTATGCACTATAAGCACTAGCATATTAACTAAGAGTTATACTCAAGTGATTAAGATTTATCACTCCATCCAATGGTAGTTAATCATGCTACAATGCATATATACTTGATGAGATATCCAATCTCATCATCCACTGTGACGAATTCTAGGTATCAATGAATAGTAATTCATATCTCACTTGAATGCATCTCATACATACACGAATTACTTACTATGATACTTAAGGATTAACAATCATCTCATGAAAGAAACATACATGATAAAATGTAAAGCAGATATCCATATATTAAAAAGTCAATGTCTCGTACATAAAGTAATGGTTTAAGGGCACAAACCCAACAAAAGTATCCACTGGAATGGTTTTGTCTTGAAGGAGGTCCTTTTTGGAACAATTTTTGCTTTTGTCCAAAATTATTTTTCTGCCCATTTTTTTTAAAAAAATTTATGGGCTAGTTTCAAAACCTTATTTTTATTTTGTTGGGAGCTAATAGTATTAATTTTGGCTAACACATAATTTTCCTCTTTTTGGTCATGCAGTCTAGTTTCTTCCTCGATTCGGAGTCTCACAATTCGACTCTCCATAGAAAACTCTTTCGACTTGTGCCTTAAGGAGTTCCTGAGGTTCTTCCAAGAGGGGGGCAGTTTATCAATTAAAATTGCAACTTAGCATTGTTCTTCTATTTTCATCCCCCCCTGAAAGAATTTCTTGAACTATTTTATGAAGTTCATTGTACTGTGAGACTATCGATTTTTTGTCTACCATTTGGTATTTTAAATAACGACTTATAGCGTATTTTTTTGCTCCAGCCTCTTCGGTGTCATAATTCTTTTTAAGAACAGTCCAAACTTCAGCAGGCGTTGGTAACTCAGCATAAAAATCAAAGAGGTCATCTGAAAGCCCGTTGAGGATGTAGTTTTTGCAATTGAAATCAGCAGCTTTCCAATTTTGTGCTTGATGAGATCTCACGGGTTCTAGCACACCTGAGCCCTTCGGGTTTGGTTCGTCAAGGCATAGGCAACCTTCAACAAAGACAAATAAATTATCATTTTTGCCTTCCATCGCTTGAAGAATTGGCCTTTGAACCAGAAAGGGAGATTGTGGTGGTTGTCACTGATTGAAGTAGTATTTTGATTTGCTTCCATAAGGCTAATTCAACCTTAAAATTGTTGATAATCTGTATCGAAAAAATCTTCAAGTTGGAAACCAAACATGAAATGGGTCGAGGCACAGACCAGGTCGCTTTCTTTAAGGTTGATTTTGCGCCTCCTTGGTCTTCTCACCAGTGCAAAGGATGATGATCAACTCCCAAGATACAACAACTCAATATACTATGAATTTCTGATCAGCTATTTGCACAAAACTGAACAGAAAAAAATACAGAAACTTCACCAAATACACAATAATAGCTTTGTAATGCCTGGATACATAATGACACGAAAACATTTCTCTGTTTTAAAATAGGTGGTCATACATATATCACTAAAGGAGTCAAGACTAATAATATCTCATACTTTATAGAGGCAATGCTGATATTTTGTGTCATCATAACAATCAATATACAAACAAAAGTCATGGGATAGGGAAGAGATATTTTTGGGTGTAATAAATATTGAGGCTAATATGGCATGATGTGTTTTTTACTAGATGGTGTAGCTCAATTGAAAAGAGCAAGTAAACGTTATCAATCAAAAAGAGGGAAATATGGTGGATGGAATCATGCAATGCTTCCTCTATGACAAGGAGTGGTATGCACCAATTCAAAGATAAGATTTGCCACCCATTAAATGTAAATCTTTTTTCTAGAAAAAGCTTATCTCGCATTAATATATATAGATAAATATTTGTTAAAAAATTCCAACAAAGTGTTTGGTTGTTTGTGTTTTGCATCTACTTTAAAGTCTCAAAAGACATAAATTTGATCCAAGGGCAAGAAAATGTGTATTTCTGAGATATCACTTTGGTGTCCAAGGATACAAAGTTTTTGATCTCACCACTCATACACCATTCATATTCAGAGAGGTGATTTTTTTATGAATCTGTGTTTCCTTTTCTTGCCTCTTCCACTAATCAGTTTGATCCTTTTGAAACATCTCCTACTGATTTTTCCTATTCTATTAACTTCTGATTCATCTCCATCTTTTCCTTCTTTGCCTACTTCTTCTGGCCATATTTCCAATCAGGTTGTTCCACAACCTTCTCAAACCCCTCCTCCTCCAATTCCCAGAAAAAGCTCTAGGACTTCTAAGGCACCTTCTTACCTGTAAGAATATCACTGTAATTTAGTCTTTTAGTCTTTTTCAGCCTCCACAATTTCCTCCTCTATTCCACTTCCCAATCAACCACATGATATTTCTCACTTTCTTATGAGAAGTTATCTTTTCTCCCATAAATATTTTACTACCTCAGTATCATCACATTATGAACTAAAGCTCTTCTATCAAGTTGTCAAAGATCCTCAATGGCAAGAGGCCATGATTGTTGAAATAAAGGCACTTGAGGATAACCATACTTGGACCCTTGTTCCTCTTCCTCCCGGTAAACAACCCATTGGTTGTAAATGGGTTTATAAGATCAAATATCATTCTGATAGTGCTTTAGAAACGTGTACAAAGCTCGATTGGTAACCAAATAAGAGGGAATAGATTACATGGAAACTTTTTCTCCAGTTGCAAAACTTGTTACAGTTAAATGCTTGTTAGCTATTGCTGCAGTTCAGAATTGGCATTTGGTTCAACTTGCCGCGAACGATTCTTTTCTTCATAGAGACTTACAAGAGGCTATATGTCTTTACCACCTGGATTCCATAAATAGGGGGCCCCACAAGTTTGCAAATTGAATAAATCCCTATATGGTCTTAAGTAGGCATCTAGGCAATGGTTTTACCAAGTTTTCCACAGCCTTACTTGGTCATGGTTTTACTCGATCAAAGTCTGATTGATTATACACTCTCCACTAGAACTCAAAACGGTTCTCACATCAGCTAATTAGTTTATGTAGATGATATTATTATAGTAAGAAATGATTTAGATGCTGTGAAGGCTGTTACACATAAACTCAACTCCAAATTTAAGGTCAAAGATTTCGGATCTCTCAAGTATTTTCTTGGCTTAGAGATTGCTCGATCCCCTTCATGAATTTTAGTTTCACTAAGGCATTATGCTCTGCAACTTCTTGCCGATACAAATTTTGTGTTGTAAACCTGCTACTTTTCCCATGGATCAAAATTGTAAAGTTAACCTTATAGACGGTGATCTTCTTCGGGATCCTAGCTCATATAGAAAACTCATTGGCAAGCTTCTCTTTATCTCACTATTACCAGACCAGATCTTTCATAATGCATCCACAAACTCAGCTAGTTTCTTTCTCAGCCTAGATTACCACACTTACATGCAGCTCATAGGGTGGGTGCTGCAATACATCAAAGGAACCCCTGGACAGGGCCTTTTCTTTTTTTCTTTTTTCTTTTTTTGCAAAATCTTTTCTGCAGATGCAAATTGGGGGACCTGTCCAGATTCTAGAAGATCTACGTACTACTGGTTTTTGCTTCTTCTTAGGAGATTCTTTATAATCTCATGGAGATCCAAGAAACAAAACACTGTTTCCGGATCTTCAGCAGAAGCTGAATATAGAGCAATGGCAGCTTCAATATGTGAAATAATTATATGGCTTCGTATTTATCATCCTCAGCCAGCTTTGTTATTCTATGATCGCCAAGTTGCTCTTCATATTGCTGCATGCGAACCCCAGTTTTTCATGAATGAACAAAGTGCATAGAAATTGATTACCATTTAGGCTTAGTTTGGCCCCCACGTGGCTCTTTAAAAGGAGCTTTTGAAATTTATTACACTACTAAGTTCTTTGATACTTTTATACAAGTGACACACTACTCTTCAAAAAGACATCATGAAACTAAAAAGCAACATTGAGCTTTTAAAAGCTCCATTCTAGAGCTTTTAAAAGCTTCTTCCAAAAAAACCCTAAGTTCAATTTTTTGCAAATGTCATAAACTAGTTACCAAATGAATTAACATGAAATTGTGCTTTAAAAAGGAGAAGCACCACGTGGGGCCCAAACTAAGCCCTAGTGAGGGACAAAATTCATGAGAGTGTTCTTAAGACATTCCATGTTTCTTCAGGACACCAATTGGCTGATATCTTTACCAAGTCAGTTGGTCACCAACAATTCAAATTTCTTCTTGGCAAGATGGGGATTCATAATATTCATGCTCCATCTTGAGGGGGATTCATAATATTCATAGTTAGGAGAGTACGTTAATTTACATATCAGCGAGTAGTTAGGAGAGTTTAGACTTCTATATGTCTTTCTTTTATGTTTTTAGTCAATTTATTCAGTTTCAAAAAGAGAATATTCTCTGGATAATTCTCTTTCTCTCTCTAAATTTGAAATCATGTGTTAGAAAATGGAAAGATATTTTTATTATTTAGATTGGGTGCATAAAATTGATTCATGAAATACCCAAATGGGTTTGACACTAAACAATTCTCAAGAAATAATAAAGATTAAAAAAAGTCACCTAATTTCGTTACAATTAATAATGCCAAACACTGATACAATTAGCTTATGAAATTTAGTGGTTAAGAATTGTTATACTGTTTGGTGATATCACTGTTATTGATGTGAGATGGATCCAGAAAAAGGGGGGTTCCAGTTATAATCCAGAAACAATTCGTGTATATATTTCACAGAAACGTGAAATCAAAGTAGGCGATAAAGTAGCCGGAAGACATGGAAATAAAGGTATCATTTCCACTGATATGTTCGTACAGTACAACCCGTGCATAGCACGATTGTCGACTAGTAGAACCAAAAAGGCATCATAACTACCCCAAAATTTATCATCTCAAAATGTGAGAACGTGCTCATCAATTTGATCATGATCCTCTTTTGAGGCAATAACTATTTATTTCCACCTTCTTGAAGCTTAAATAGACAGAATGGTACACTTATACAGTTATACTGCTCATAACGCCAATTAAGCCTATATTGCTTGAAGACAAAGTGAGATTTATTTTCTCTTTGTTTGTAATTACCATTCAAACACTCATTAGATCTAACCAAACTAGGTGAGGTTTTGCAGAGACTACCTAACTAAAACATGTTGTCATACAGAAAAAACAAAATAAATTTTTGTTTATTTTATGGAGTTAAACATTAATTGATTATGTTGACCACACTTGTTTGTATTTATGGTGAGGAAAAAAGGCTTGTGTTAACACCCCTTCAACTATGATCTTTTTTTAAATATTTTGGGGTAAATTGTGTTAACACCCCTTCAACTACCTTAACCATTGGAACAAAAAAAACCTTCACCATATATATTTTGGGGTAAATTGTGTTAACACCCCTTCAACTATGATCTTTTTTTAAATATTCCTATCAATTATAAAACTCAACTGATAGACCCCCTCAATTATTGCAATTTTTCATTAATATCCCTTCAGTTAGGTTGTCCAAAAAATTAATACTTTTTTTATCATGTTACAAACACATGAATAAAATAGTTAACAATGTGAAATTTTTGCTTCTCCTTTTCAGTCATTAAAAATTTTAGAACAAAATTGCCTAAAGTTTTGTATACAACAATGGGTAATTATTTGTGAAACACAGGATAATTTTATTCTAAAACTTTCAACGGCTCAAAGGAGGGATAAATTATAAACAAACATTATGTTGTTAATATTTTTATATCATATGTTGCTCACATAATATAAAAACGTTAGTTTTTTGGACAAAATTTTAAACTGCTCAAATCTACCTAGTTTATTTTATTTTTGTTAAATTGAAAACCACCGCATCCCAACAAAAGGATAAGGCTTTAAATACATTTTACACCCTTGTAGTTTAATCATTGTGTCATTATGGTCCCTAAAGTTTCAAAAGTAGCAATTTGATCCTCAAAGTTCTTTAATTGAACCAATATAATCCAACCGTCCAAACCTGTTAAAAAAACAATAGTAATATTTAGGACACTAACAAATTCTATTAACATTCACACCCACACTCTATCTCTCTCCTAGTGACACAGTGGGGTTCGCATGGACCCAAAGAATCACTAGGATTGAGATAGCAGTGGACCCACAATATCACTAGGAGAGAGATAGAGTGTGGGTGTGAGTGTTAGTGGAATTCGTTAGTGCCCCTAGCATTGCTGAAAAAATAGCAAATGATGGCTGTTGATTTGAGACGCAAGTGCAAGCAACTGAAGGGCATTTAAGGAAGTTCATAAAATTACTGCCCAAATAACCTACTGAATTTTCATTTCGGCAAGTCTATAGTGAGCAGCTTCTCATACGAGAAGGTGAGTTTTAACCGTTGGAAGAACATCTAGGAATAAGATTCCCAGGAATCTGGAGATATATTTATTGCCAGATGCTCAGCCAATGGTTAAAACCTGCCTTCTCTTATGAGAAGCTTCTCCAATAGACTTATTCTTTTCGTTTTCTTTGACAATCTTCGTATATCCAACTTTTGAAACAAACATCATTAAATTCATTGTCTTCCATTAAAAAAAGGGATATTAGGTCATAGGCCCTTTAAAATGATGTGTTTTAGTCAAAAACCCACGTTTTTTTTTACAATTTTGTGAAAAGCCCCTCGCTACTTTTCGTATTTGGTAAAAAGCCCCTTCGGTCACTGATAATATTATCACAGATAATATTATCTGTGAACTTTAAGCCACCATAACTCACTCGTTTTTTGGCCTTTATGGTTGATTTTTTTTTTATATCATGTATTTTTTTCGAGATCTACGCATTGGGCTTGAAAATTGTACCCAAAAAAAAATAATTTAGAACTTCGTTTTTCATTTTTATCTTTTAGACAAATAATATTATCTGTTGACACTAACAGATAACATTATTATTTGTCCACTTTAAACCACCATAACTTTCTCAATTCTTGGGCTTTTTGGGTGATTTTTTTTTTATTTCATATATTTCTTTGAGATCTACGTAATGGGCGTGGAAATTTTACAAAAAAATAGTAAAGTTGCAGCCTAATTTTGAGGTTTTATCTAACAGATAACATTATCTGTTAACAGATAATATTATCTGTCAACTTCAAACTACCATAACTTTCTCAATTCTTGGGTTATTTGTGTAATTTTTTTATTTTTTTTATTTCATGTATTTTTTCAAGATCTATGCATATATGATGCCAATTGTTCGAAAGAAATATATTTTTTTGGGATGATTTTGTGGGCTGTTTGATGATTCTACGCCTTGTTTTCGCTGCTATTTTTGGACTATTTTTGGTGCAGATATGGCTCTATTGGTTCCATAATGGTGGCTGATTTAGGTTTTTTAATGCCTTAATTTTGGTGGCTGTTCTATGGTTGTGTCGAGGCTTTTTAGGAGAGATTTTGATGGTCCTTTTATTGGTTCACTTTTTGCACTTTTATTAGATTGATGTTTCTTTTTGGGGAGCCTTGCTATGTTTTTTTATGGAGCTTTTCTATTAGTTTTTGCCAATTGTTTTGTATTTTGGACTCTTGTCATCTTTTAATAAAATTTTGTTGCTGAGCAAAAAAAAAATGCTTTTATTATATGTATGTAAAAAAATGCAATTTTCCATATTTGTTTGATATTTAGGTTCTGTTTTTTCCCCCAATATTTCATGGTTAATATTGAATTTGTTTGATAGATCTCATTTTGCTGATTCCAAAACATCAAATTTTACAAAAAAAACAGATTTGTATAACAAAAGTTATAGCAATTTGAGTGTAAAAAGGGTCTAATGTGGTAAAGAAAAGTAGTATGTGTTTTAGCTTTGAAGAGTATTATTTGAGGGGGCTATGGCCGAAGCTCCCTTAAAAAAATGTCTATTCTTCCAAATTTATCCATTTTTAGGGGTGAGCATTCGGTCGGTTCGGTTCGATTTGGTATTATTCAGTTCGGTTTGAGTTCGGTTCGGTATAGAGGATTATCAACTGTTAACTGACTGAAATATAATTCGGTTGGTTCGGTTCGGTTAACTGAATTATAAATTCGATTCGGTTTGTTTATTCGGTTAACCAAATTGTAAAAAACCCAATTATTTTTTTTATTTTTTCATTTTTCTCAACTTTTTAATGTTTTTTTTTCCTTTCTATTTCATATTGCAAAGAAAGCATACTTTTATTTGTTTTCAATTGTAAAAATACTTATATTTTATTTCTATAGTTATGTATAAGTATATTAATAACATAGAAAATAAAAATAAAAATAAAATTTTGGTTTTTCGGTTCGGTTCGGTTTACCTATAGGCAACTGATAACCGAACTGAAATTTTTAATTCGGTTCGGTTGGTTCGGTTTGTTCGGTTAATCGAACTGTTTGCCCACCCCTACCCATTTTACTTTTTTTTTTTTTTTAAACAAGAACTAATATTCCTGCATATTTAAATTTAAGAGGAGCATTGTTAGAAAGTAAGGGGGTGTTTGATAACCCAATTAAGTGCTGAAAATGAAAATTTTCAGCACTTATTTATTTCAGCGTGTTTGATAATGTACCACTTAATTGAAAAAAGCAGCTAAAAAATCACTGAAAATTTTAAGTGAAAATTTTCTACTGAAAAAAATCACTGAATGCAGTCTATTCCGGTACTTGAAACACTGTTTTCAATATTGCAAGCTCAATCGCTTAAAATTTTCAGTACTTAAAATTCAGCACTTGATTTTCAATACTTAATTTTTAATTTAATCAAACACACCCTAAGTAAATGAGTACACATTTAATAGTCATGTGACAAGCGGGTGTATTTGTAAAATACAATCGCGCTAAAAGAAGAAAATACACTAGAAAAGTCTACAACTCCTCGGTTTATCTGCAGTTTGAATTACAATACCAGTTTTTACACATTGTGATTAAACTATGATAAGTGGTATTGTTTTAGTGGTTATTTGTGCAGGTTAATGCTGCTGTGTATAAGATTGGAAGATAACAATAAAAGGAAGTGTTGAATTCTAATGAAGACAATCAAAAGCTGAAATTCAGAGTTCGATCGATCGAGTAAAGGTCAAGCGCTCGAAGAAGTTCAATCGATCGAGAGTTGTTCGATCGATCGAACATGCCTTTTATCAGATTATACGCGCACGCAGCAGAAACGGGTTTTTAACCCTAGCATTAGGCTTCTACTATATATACTCGTTTTGTTTACGTCCCAGGGGGCGCCCACACTTGGTTTTCATTAGTTTTCATAGAGAGAAGAGAGTTTTACTTGTGTTTTTGTAGGTTTTATCAAGATTCATCATTGTTAGCTTGGATCTTCTATAGTTTAATACAAGTTTCTTTGTTCCAGGTTACTTACTATTATTTTGTTTACATTCTACACTTAGTTAATCGTAGTTTAGCCTTCAATCTCGTAGTATTGCATGCTAGATAAGTTGAAATCATTAGTTTCGTAGTTTTAATGAAAAACTCACAAACAAACGATACCGTAATGAACCTTTACGTTGAAAATAGATCTGAGACTTCCCATACCATGTTTGAGTAGTCTGAGGTTGGGAAATCACGATGAAATTGTGATTTCAGGCCTCTGCCATGCAGTATTTTTTTATTCCTGTGTTCGATCGATCGGAGGTAGTTCGATCGATCGGACCGGAGACTTAATCGAGCGATCGAATGTTGTTCGATCGATCGAGAGATGAAGAGATTCGATCGATCGAAAGCGCATCGATTGATCGAATCCTCTGATTCTTGAGAACATCTTATACAGTATTCCAAGACTTTCTGCTTTACTGATTCGTTATCAAACTGTCCCCAAATGCTCAGTTTGTCAAAACAGTCTTTAAACTCTAAGCCTTAAGGCATTTTCTTTCAATATATTTTGCAAACCACCCTCAATGCTAACACCATTGTAGGTGCGAGTCTAACTATTGAATTAAACCACCTTTGTGTATTTCAAACGTAATTGAGATGATATAGTCCCGGCCATGAAAGGACTATTGATTCTATATCCTTAGAGAAGTACGGAATACTGTAGAAGTTGTACTCCTTTGAGCTTAACTGCAATTGCATGGTAGATGGCTGGGTCATAGTGGATTCGTGTGATCCCAACACTTTCCCTTTATTAAGAAAAAACCGTTTTTAAAATCTTGCTTTAGTTAAATAGTCAATCGTTAGTTAAGTTAATTTAGCTGCTTTTAATTTTAGTAGTTGTTAATCGTAGAACTTTGTGTTCTACATTTCTCTCAAAACATTGAATTTTGTTTTCTTGTTGAGTTTAATCTAGGTAAATTAATTCTCCTCCTTCCCTGTGGGATCGACCTGGACTTAATCCAGTTTACTACTTGCACAATTACCTACACTTGGGTATAGCACACAAGCGCACACAGAAAAATATTCGTGCCAAGTTTTTGGCGCCGTTGCCGGGGAAGGCGACGAGTTAATACTTAGGTTACCTCAATCTTTCTTAATCTTTTTCTGCTTTTATTTTCCTTTTTCTTTTAGTCCTTTAGGTAAAACACTCTCCTTAGAACTCTCTTCGTTCATGTCCAACAATTCCATCGAAGGAATTTTCGAAAATCCGCTCTACTTATCAGATTCCTCTAGTTCTAGTAACCCTGTAGCTACTCCTACTGAATCAATGGGTGATAATCAAAGTGAAAATGGTGACAATTTGGTGGTACAATTGGACGACTCACTGCGTCCTTTGTGCGATCTCATGCAACCAGAACACGCACCTACTCCCTCTTGCATTCTAATCCCACCACATAATGGCGAATTTCAATTTCGCAATGGGATGATCCAACTTCTTCCCACCTTTCATGGGATGGAAAATGAGAAGGCGTACTTACATGTCAAGGACTTCGAGGATGTTTGCAAAACATTCTCACAAAACTGTCCTGTGGATGTGACACGTCTAATGCTATTTCCTTTCACCTTGAAGGATAAGGCAAAGGCGTGGTTACTCACCCTAAAACCCAATTCAATTTTCACCTGGCAGACGATGAACACCGCATTTCTTAAGAAATTTTATCCAACTCGCATGACCACTGATCTTCAACGCCAAATTAATTCTTATAAACAAAAGAGCAACGAAACCTTCACTCAAACATGGGAGCGTTTCAAAGATCTGCTTCTCTCGTGCCCACACCATGGATTCGAGAAATGGCGAACAATCAGCTTCTTTTATAATGGGTTAAACGGTGAGACGAAAAAGTTGGTTAAAACCATGAGCTCAGGCCCATTTCTCCGTAAAAATACCGAAGAGGCGGAAGCCCACTTCGAATGGTTGGCCGAATATGCTCATGAATGGTCGAAATTTGACGATGTCTCACGCTCATAGATATCCTGTGTAGAAAAGAAAAGCCTATATCAACTAAACAATGAAGATCAACTCATGACTAAATACGAAGAACTAGCTAAGAAAGTAGAGGAGTTAGGTATGAAAGGAGGAAGTTCGAGGCAGAATTTACCTGAAGAACCATGCGGCACGTGCAATATGCTGGGGCACATTACCCAATATTGTCCCAATGTGCCGTATTTTCAAGAACAACCCCCCATGGAAATGAATGCCATGCAAGGGTATAGGGGGACAGGGAATTCCTATAACAACAATAATTCACAAAATAATAACAATCGATGGAATCACCCTGGTTTTGATTGGAAAAATGATGCTGGGACCCAAAATCAACACCAACAACAGCAGCCCTACAATAACAATAACCAACATCAAGGGCAGTACAATAGGCAGTCCCAGCCATACAATCAAAACAGATCTAATAATTATAACCAAGTGCAACCTCCTAATAATCAACAATCTAATGTGTACGTTCCTCCGCACAAAAAGGTGCAAGAGGAAGATCCTATGTCTAACGTCAACTTATCGCAACAATTAATTCAAATGATGAGTAAAATGTCTGCGACGTTAGATAGGATGGATGCACGACTAGAGGGATCGGGTGGAACATTTCCTGCCCAACCACTTCAAAACCCTAAGGGATACAACAACGGTCCCCCTAATCATGAACAAGCTAAAGCCGTGACGACTCTAAGAAGCGGCAAGATTATAGGGCAAAATATGCCTACCTCTACTCCCGAAGAGTATGAGGAGGACGAAGTGGTCAATACAAACAAACCTGCTACTCAAGAAGAGGAGCCAACTACTAGTGATGAACCATTAGGAACAAATACTGAAGCTCCTAAAGTAGTGGAAGAAGTTGAGAGAAGGCCCGGAAAGGAGCCCGTTAATGACGAATTACCAAAATGCCCTTTCCCTGCACCTTACCCTCAAAGGCTTAAGAAACCCAGAAATGAGACAAAGAATCAGGAGTTCATGGAATTATTTAAACAAGTAAAAATAAACCTCCCACTCCTTGATGCAATTAAACAAGTACCGGCTTATGCGAAATATCTTAAAGATTTATGCACGGTCAAGAGGAGGCAAAGTGTGAAGAAACACGCTTACGTTGCTTGCCAAGCAAGCTCAATCATCCAAAATGAATTGCCTCCGAAACTCAAAGACCCCGGTACTCCCACTGTCTCATGTCAAATTGGGAATCAGAGAATAGATAACGCACTCCTCGACTTAGGAGCAAGCGTCAACCTTCTGCCATATTCAGTCTATAAACAACTAGGGCTAGGCGAATACAAACCCACCCGAGTTGCATTACAATTGGCAGATAGGTCGGTCAAATACCCGAGAGGAGTGTTGGAAGACGTCCTTGTGGAGATAGACTCATTTGTTTACCCAGTTGATTTTGTAATTTTAGACACCGAACCTGTGTCTAACCCAGGTACACAAATCCTGGTGATATTCGGACGTCCTTTTCTAAACACAATCAATGCCTCAATAAAAATAAGAAGTGGTACAATGACCATTGTGTTCGGAAACATGACTGCAACCATAAAAATCTTCTCCAATCCTAGACCTGAAGAGTACGAAAATGAGGAAGAAGCTCATTACATCGAGACAGTCATCGAGGATGAGGCAGATGTTGTTGATTATAAAGATCCCTTGGAGGTAGTCATGTCACAATTCGATGTTATCTATCAACCTAAAGAGTCTACTCCATTGGATGCTGCTTTAAATCACACTTACCTCATGTTGGATACACTAGAGGAGGATAGAGCTGAATGCATGTGGGTAACACCATATGAACCACTGCCTCCCAAAACAAAGTTAGTCATGCCCTCGAACATGCAGTTCCCCAAATTGGAATTAAAGGAGCTTCCAAAAGAGCTCAAATACGCTTTCCTAGGGACTAAAAAGACTTACCCTGTCATAATTTCATCAACTTTGAATGCTGAACAAGAGGGTAAGTTAATCGAGGTGTTAAAACAACATAAGGGAGCATTAGGATGGACTATTGCCGACCTAAAAGGCATAAGCCCATCCATTTGTACCCATCAAAATATATCTGGAAGAAGACGCCAAACCCTCACGACAAATGCAAAGGCGTCTGAATCCTAATATGCAGGAGGTCATCAAGAAGGAAGTCTTAAAACTTCTTGACGTTGGGATTATATATCCCATTTCTGATAGCCCTTGGGTTAGTCCGACCCAAGTAGTGCCAAAGAAAGCTGGCATAACAGTCATTCCAAATAAAGAGGGCGAGTTAGTACCAACACGCATCCCCACTAGATGGCGAATGTGTATTGACTACCGAAAACTGAATACTGTGACTCGTAAGGACCACTTTCCACTGCCATTTATGGATCAGATGTTAGAACGAGTGGCGGGTCACAAGTACTATTGTTTCTTGGACGGATATAGTGGGTATAACCAAATAGAAATTGCTCCTGAAGATCAGGAGAAAACGACGTTCACATGTCCGTTCGGTACATTCGCCTACCGCCGTATGCCCTTTGGCCTATGCAATGCACCTGCTACCTTCCAGCGGTGCATGCTAAGTATATTCAGCGACATGGTCGAACAGATATTGGAGGTTTTCATGGACGACTTCTCAGTGTTTGGCCATAGTTTCAATAACTGCCTAGAAAACCTTGAGAGAGTATTAGCAAGATGCGAGGACAAACACCTAGTATTAAACTGGGAAAAATGTCACTTCATGGTAACCAAAGGGATTGTCCTTGGCCACATTATCTCCGATCAAGGTATCCAAGTTGATAAAGCTAAAATCGATATAATCTCGAATCTACCTGTCCCTCGTACGGTCAAAGACATTCGATCTTTTCTGGGACATGCGGGATTTTATCATCGCTTTATCCAAAATTTTAGTGCGATCTCTCGACCACTGTGCCAACTCTTAGTCAAAGACACACCTTTTGAGTGGTCGGAAGAGTGTCAAACATCATTTGAAGCAATTAAAGAACACCTTACCTCCGCACCGATTATACAGGCACCTGACTGGGGTTTTCCATTTGAGTTAATGTGCGACACTAGTGACTACGCCATTGGTGCAGTCCTAGGACAGAGGAAGGATAATAAGCCTTACGTGATTTACTACGCCAGTCGAACACTCAATGAAGCTCAAATGAACTATACAACTACCGAAAAAGAGCTGCTGGCAATAGTCTTCGCACTGGACAAATTCAGGTCTTATCTGATACGGTCCCCAATAGTCTGTTTTACAGACCACTCGGCCCTTAAGTACCTGCTATCTAAGAAAGATGCGAAACAAAGGCTTATCCGTTGGATACTCCTACTCCAAGAATTCGATATAACGATCACAGATAAAAAGGGAGTAGAGAATGTGGTCGCCGACCATCTATCTCGGTTAACTTTTGTTGATAACACCGAATCCACACCGATAAAGGATGAATTCCCAGATGAGCAACTGATGACTGTTTTGGATCTACCCTGGTATGCTGATATAGTAAATTATCTTGCCACAGGAGAAACCCCAAGTCATTGGTCTAAACCAGACAGGAAGCGGTTCCTCTCTTTCGCACGTCATTTCTTCTTCGATGACCCGTACTTATTTAAGTATTGTGCTGATCAGGTCATCATACGTTGCGTTCCAAGCGAGGATATAACCGTCATTTTAGCATCATGCCATTCTAAGGCATGCGGTGGCCATTTCGCATCACAAAAGACCGCGAAAAAAAATCTACATAGCGGTTTCTACTGGCCCACTTTGTTTAAAGATGCCTACGCTTTCTGCAAAACATGCCAACATTGTCAACAGCTAGGTACAATTTCAAAAAGGAACTCTATGCCCTTAACCCCCATAATTACGATTGAAATATTCGATTGTTGGGGCATAGACTTCATGGGCCCGTTCCCTAAATCCAACAACTGCGAATATATACTCCTCGCTGTGGAGTATGTATCTAAGTGGGTAGAAGCGATATCAACAAGATGCAATGACCACAAAACGGTGATGTCCTTTCTTAAGGAACATATTCTATCGTGTTTTGGAACCCCGAAAGCCCTAATAAGTGACCAAGGCAAGCATTTCTGCAATAGGCCTTTGGAGTCACTACTCAAGAAATATGGGGTCAACCACAAAATCGTTCTCGCATACCATCCATAAACAAACGGGCAAGCGGAGTTGGCTAACCGAGAAATCAAGCATATCCTCGAAAAGACGGTTAGTTTCAACAGAAAGGATTGGGCATATAAACTGACTGATGCACTATGGGCATACCGTACTGCATACAAAACGAACCTAGGGATGTCCCCATTCAGGCTAGTGTATGGTAAGGCATGTCACCTTCCGGTCGAAATAGAGCATAAAGCATATTGGGCAACACACTCACTAAACTTTGACATCAAAGAGGGAGGTCATCTCCGAAAACTCCAATTGGCTGAATTGGAGGAAATACGTAGAGATGCATACGACAGCGCCAAACTAAACAAGGAAAGGTTGAAGGCTCACCATGACTGAACAATTTGTCGTAAATCATTCGAGCCGGGGCAGAAAGTCTTGCTGTACGACTCTCGCCTCCACCTTTTTCCTGGAAAACTCCGATCCCGGTGGACAGGACCTTTCATCGTCAAATCTGTCTTTCCACACGGGGCTGTTGAGCTGATAAACCCTAAGAACGATGCAATTTTCAAGGTCAATGGCCAAAGGCTAAAACCGTTCTAGGAGAATTTCCAAATAGAGGCTGAGTTCATCCAACTGGATGAACCCAACTACTCTTGATTCCAACTGCTAAGCGTTTTCCCCACATTGTTGTTGTATACCTTTACTTTTGCTGCCTTTCCGTTTTTATTTTCTTTTTCTCTTTCTATGCAAGTGATTTCGATGCTAATCTGCTGTTTCATATTATCTCTCCCATGCAGGCTGTTCAATATGAAAGGTGATGATGTCCACTCAATTGGGTCTTGGGCTGATTCAGAATATCCGAATCCCCCTTGGACTGCTGAGGAGATAGCCTTCTGCCTCTCTCCATATGAAGGTCCGGGAGCAGATGATATCGTTGACCTGACTCAAGGGTACATCCCTTACAACCCTGCTCTCCTCCAAATCAACCCTTTTGAACACATAAAATTTCCTAAAGAGGAAGGAGAGCCTAAAGGGAATGTTGTTTGGGAGATAGATGAGGCTCTGATGGAACAATGGGAAAATGATTCCATGTGGGAGCCGTGGGAAGAGGAAGACTTACAGGATGTGGTGCCTGAACGCCACAATGCTGTATTCACTTTTGTGGATGACTTCCTTGTCATCGAAGCGGTTCCCTACATTTATGTGCACTTAAGCTATTTGTTGTTCCGGCTCCAATGCCCATTACCTGCTAGTGCACAAAGGTGTCTCATGCCAATAGTGAGGTTACTCCGTTATCACTTGTCCTTCCACTGTTTTCTTCATTTTAGTTATTTCCTTCTGTTGTCGTTTCTTTAGTTCTTATTTAATTTCTTTTCTTTTCGTTGTTTTGTCAGGATCGTCACTATGAATCTGCCGTTCCCACCTCTCTTCCTTCCACATCAAATGATTCATGACTTTGGGCCCTACATAAGGCCCCCGGGCACTCCGCCGCAAGAGGAAATTCCGTTGCACAGTTACACTCCGTTATCCTTGTCTCCAACAGGATCACCTCTTGCATGGGCTTTCAATTCCTCAGAGACTTCAGACTTGCTCGATGATGTCCTTGCTACTTTCCGACTGTTCTGGGAAAGGGAGTCATCAAGTTTGGAATCCACATGCGAAGTTTTAGCGGAAAATGAAGCATTGGTGGAAGAAGAAATCTTCTTGCTCGAAGAGTAGTGTTCACTTCAATGGTTTTCTTTCATCGATCTTTCTTTTATCAATTGGAGTGTAATCCTTGACAAAATATTTTTGGTTTAAGTTTTATTTTAGTTTTCTTTAGTTAAATAAGGTTTTAAATACCAGTTGGGGGCAATATTGTTGCAATATGGATGCTATTAAAAGGATTTATTTATATCAAATTGCAATTTTCTATTTTGAGGATGAGTTTTGGCTTACATGTTCTGTCAAATGCACTGTTTTTCACTATTCTGTTTGTCCAGAACATTGTTGGCTTGTTGGGGGTGCTAAATTTCTTAATTCAGGGTTATTATAAAATTTGGGTGTTCGATCGATCGAACTCATCTCAATCGATCGATCGTATCAGATCTTCGAGCGCTTGATGAGTATTCAATCGATTGCACTGTCGATCGATTGAACTTTCTCGAGCGATCGAGCCTTGTATTTAAACGAGGCATCTCCAGTACACCTTCTCAGTTTCTCTCACACTTTCATATCTTCGAGCGATTGACCACAGAGGAGCACTCGGGGCGATTCTCAGCTTTCCCTCATCATTCACGCATACGGGGAGCCCTTGGTCCACATCATCATCATCATCCTAAATCACATCCTTCTCTCCGCGAGTTAACCCGAGGTAAGGCCTAAAGTCACCCCCTCTTTCCAATTTGTTCCATTTCTTGTGGGGGTGCCCCCCATTGGTTTTCAAAACTGTTCCTTTTCAGTTTTGTCTTGTTTTGTGTGTGTGAGGGCCCTTTTTGTTCTCGAAAGTGGTTACCGCACATTCGCTGTGCTCGATCGATCGAGCTGGGTTCGATCGCTCGAACCCAGCCCTTTCTCAATCGATCGAAAGAGTCTCGAGCGATCGAACTCTGTCCTTTCTCAATCGATCGAACATTGTTCGATCGGTCGAACACAAGCAGTTTCAGTTTCTTTTCTTTTCTTTCTTGTTTTGATTTCTATTCTGTATTTCTTCTATTTTCAGGACCCCGCAATGAACCCTATCACGGGATATCACAAGTCCAAACCTCTAGATCTCGATATACCGGATCCCATACCTGACCACGGGTTCCGGAGCCCCGAGGAGCGTGTTTGGTTCACCCGCTACTTCGATACGCGGAAGGTCATGTTGGAGCGGCTATTGGAGTCCGTATGGCTTGCCGCTCCATGTTCCTAGCACGGATTAGAGACATGCCATTGTGGTACGACATGTTGACCCAGACCAAGAAAATAAATATCCACTGGGTTCGTGCAGCTTGCTCTTCCATGATCAAGGATCCCGCGGCCCCGTTTACCTACCGATCGTTCTTTCGAGGGCACGAGATCGTTTTTAGTTCTGCCACAATCTCTGCAGCTTTAGGGGTTCCTGAGGTCCCTGACTGTTTCTATCCCTCATTACCAGGAGCCCCAGAGATCCCGCCGACCACCATTATCCGTGAGCTCACAGGAGGTGCCGTTCAGTTCTGGAACGGCACGTCCAACATCGAGGATAACTCTCTGACCGAGAATTACCACCTCCTCCACCTTGCATTGGTCAATTGTATTCTGATGACGTCCTACCACGAGAAATTTGCGCCGTGGTATGCCCGTGCTCTGTACTCCATTGGGACAGGACATCGTGTCTGTCTGTCTCGCCTGTATATCGACTTTTTCATTCAGCCTACGCGGTACATTGCCGCTAAGCGCCATCTGAAGGGCGCTTGGCCTATACATAGGGTTATTGAGCGGGCCGGATTAGTCCCGTTGGCCACAGATTCCATTCTTCAGGCCTCTAGTCGATTTGGTGAGACAGTGGCCCGCCGTTCTGATACTCAGAAAAAGAAAAAAGCAAAGGGTAAGGTAAAATTGAGGGTGAAGAGGAGGAGGGGCGCAGTCACTGATACTGAGGGTGCAGCTTCAGGGACGCCAATAGAGGCTGAGGAGCTTGATTCTGATGACGAGGTTGATCCTCGGGTGGAGATTGCACAGTTTGAGCTGAGACAGCGATCTCAGGCTCAAGCTCAGGCCCAGGGAAAGTCTTCTTCATCCGTGCCTCTCCCGACTGTTCATGAGTTATTGTTGGAGGAGAGAGAGGCTCGGATCAGACTCGAGGGCCGGGTCGACCACATGACGACTTTGCTGGAGGCCATCTTGATCCAGTTGGGGGTTGACCAGCCATTACATACACCTCCACCTACCACTACTCCCCCTCCTGCTGCACCGACTACCACTGGCCCATCCACATCCACAGTCCCACCACCACCTGCTGATCCTTCTGCCCCATCATCATCAGCGGCCCCACCTTCTGCGGAGCCCCCACTTCCACCACCTCCAGTTGTGACTGAGAGTGACCCGGCGATGGCTCATACTGTTGCTGAGGGTGGAGTTGAGGATACTCCCGATGCGCCGATAGAGATATTATCCGATGTCGCAGATGATGTGTAGGTCTTGATTTTGAGAGTGTTTGGAGAGTTCTGTTGTATCTTTCTTATTTCTATCTCTCTGCTCTCTTCTTTTGGTCTTTTAGTTTTTGGACTATTTGTGGATATTTGTGACTATTTGGTTTGGCTTGGTTGGTTTGGTTTAGCTGCACTTTATTATCACTGTTCTGTCATTTTTATTGTTTTATCTTTCCAGTGATCGGTTCTGTTATTATATATGGATCATGTGTTTTGTTATTTCTGTGTATCTTTTTCTTGATCTTGGCTTTTTGGAGATTGTATGTTCCTTACAGATTGTTACCCTTGCAGTTATTGAGTTGCCTTATAAGGTGATATCTCTCTATCTGTTTTTGAAAATCAACTTCTGAGGTCATCGTAATTTTCAGTTGGGGGTAGGATGTAGATAGAGTATCACCTGAGCATGTTTCACTTTACTTAGCAATCTGATTCACTTTATTGCACATTTCACACAATCTCTTTCACAAATGAAACATTTAACCAAACGTTTCATTTCAAAAAAATATATATATATTTTGAAATTTTCTTTTATTATGAACTTTATTGGTAGATTACTTTAAATATTCATTCCTATTTAGCTGCCATTAAGCAATGATACATTCCTATTGATCTCATCCCTTTATGAATTAAGTTCACGCGTTTTTTTCTAGCTTCACTAAGATGAATGCATATGTTGACCATTCCAGTATCCAACATCCATTTGCACGTGTTAATAGCTATGCAGAAAACTGAAAATAAGAATTAATACGACTTTTATGCTTCACGAACAAATAGTGGAAACTAATGACCCTTAGTGAGCTTTTGAACCCAATCTTCAATTCTGAGAGAATTGTCACATTAAATTCGAATTATTTTTCTTGAATATATCTTAAATTCATTGAATAGTCTCAAAATTTTTCATTTAGGCTGTTTATTAGAGGAGAACGTTCAGGATTTACCAATCAAACTCAATGAACACTGAAGTGCTAAAACTAAGAAGTTAGGAAAATGATTTGAGCCATCGTTATTCATTCCTTACCTTTTTCATATACCTGTATCAACATCCAAGAATCTCTTGACCCCACACTGATTAAATATTGCCAATATAAAAGCCTCTATAAACTCGATTGCACATCCAATGTGATTAAAATTGTTGAAGTATGTGACGAGGAAGGTGTAGTTGTGGGAAGGACATTATAAAAAGAAAATATGCAAGGAGATGTTGAAAATATATATATATATATATAAATAAATAAATAAATAAAAAAAGAGAAAAGGGAAGAAGAAGGAGTAAAAAGACATGAACATATATGAGAATAGAGGATGTTTGGAATAAAGAAGAAATAAACTAATCTCCATCATATGCTAAGGATGTGCACATCTCGCCCCTCTTATCTCTATCCTACTAAATAAAAGCCGAAAAGTCAAAGTCTTAATGATTTTTAACAACTTAGTTTGAATATGAACGTGCAATTTGAGTATCCACGGTATTTCGCTCCTCTAGTAAGTAGCATTCCTTTCATGAGACTATATTACTCTAAATGTTCGTCTTTTATCGAGTTGGGTGTGAAACACTAGTAGCCAGAACATCATTCTTATTAAAGCTTTCACACCATGAGCGACCATTTCTAAACAGGTTTCTGTGAGATGTTCATTTTTGAGTGTAAACCCATGTGAGAATTGAGTTGAAACTACGAGTTCCAAAAGTATGATAGTCTGAACAATTCTAAATAAAGTTGGATGCATAGCTGTTGACTTTACACACACACGGATACATGAATGTAATGCATATGTATATTTATCTCGGTGACATGAGGAACATGTGGGTTTCTTCATGGTTTGTATGAGGTTGGTATGTGTTGTAGAGCTAAATTGGTAGTCAAATGGGCAAGAATGTTTATAAGTTTTTCTATATCTTTTTTAGCTTAAAATTGAGAATTTTGTGGGTATATTCACTGCAAACCCTCACGAGACAACACTCGTCCACTAGGGAAACCTAGGGGTTTGACGGCTTGTTGCATTTGCTAAATGTAACCGCGATTCCTGCGAAAGTGAGTTAGGTAGCATCTCTTTCTAACTAGATTAGTTTGCTTTAGTTTTATTTTCTTTACTTTAGTCGTTGTAGTAGTAGTAAGCTTGTTTTTAGTCGTTGTAGTAGTAGTAAGCTTGTTTTTTATTTTCGCAACAAGCCGTTAAACCCCTAGCAGAGAAAGAGAAAAAGAAAATAAAAATGGAAAGGCAGCAAAAGTAAAAGTATACAACAACAACGTGGGGAAAACGCTTAGCAGTTGGGATCAAGAGTAGTTGGGTTCATCCAGTTGGATGAACTCAGCCTCTATTTGGAAATTCTCCAAGAACGGTTTTAGCCTTTGGCCATTGATCTTGAAAATTGCATCGTTATTGGGGTTTATCAGCTCAATAGCCCCGTGTGGAAAGACAGATTTGACGATGAAAGGTCCTGTCCACCGGGATCGGAGTTTTCCAGGAAAAAGGTGGAGGCGAGATTCGTACAGCAAGACTTTCTGCCCCGGCTCGAATGATTAACGACAAATTGTTCTGTCATGGTGAGCCTTCAACCTTTCCTTGTTTAGTTTGGCGCTGTCGTATGCATCTCTACGTATTTCCTCCAATTCAGCCAATTGGAGTTTTCGGAGATGACCTCCCTCTTTGATGTCGAAGTTTAGTGAGCGTGTCGCCCAATATGCTTTATGCTCTATTTCGACCGGAAGGTGACATGCCTTACCATACACTAGCCTGAATGGGGACATCCCTAGGTTCGTTTTGCATGCAGTACGGTATGCCCATAGTGCATCAGTTAGTTTATATGCCCAATCCTTTCTGTTGAAACTAACCGTCTTTTCGAGGATATGCTTGATTTCTCGGTTAGCCAACTCCGCTTGCCCGTTTGTTTGTGGATGGTATGCGAGAGCAATTTTGTGGTTGACCCCATATTTCTTGAGTAGTTACTCCAAAGGCCTATTGCAGAAATGCTTGCCTTGGTCACTTATTAGGGCTTTCGGGGTTCCAAAACGCGATAGAATATGTTCCTTAAGAAAGGACATCGCCGTTTTGTGGTCATTACGTCTTGTTGATATCGCTTCTACCCACTTAGATACATACTCCACAGCGAGGAGTATATATTCGCAGTTGTTGGATTTAGGGAACGGGCCCATGAAGTCTATGCCCCAACAATCGAATATTTCAATCGTAATTATGGGGGTTAAGGGCACAGAGTTCCTTTTTGAAATTGTACCTAGCTGTTGACAACGTTGGCATGTTTTGCAGAAAGCGTAGGCATCTTTAAACAAAGTGGGCTAGTAGAAACCGTTATGTAGAATTTTTTTCGCGGTCTTTTGTGATGCGAAATGGCCACCGCATGCCTTAGAATGGCATGATGCTAAAATGACGGTTATATCCTCGTTTGGAACGCAACGTCTGATGACCTGATCAGCACAATACTTAAATAAGTACGGGTCATCGAAGAAGAAATGACGTGCGAAAGAGAGGAACCGCTTCCTGTCTGGTTTAGACCAATGACTTGGGGTTTCTCCTGTGGCAAGATAATTTACTATATCAGCATACCAGGGTAGATCCAAAACAGTCATCAGTTGCTCATCTGGGAATTCATCCTTTATCGGTGTGGATTCGGTGTTATCAACAAAAGTTAACCGAGATAGATGGTCGGCGACCACATTCTCTACTCCCTTTTTATCTGTGATCGTTATATCGAATTCTTGGAGTAGGAGTATCCAACGGATAAGCCTTTGTTTCGCATCTTTCTTAGATAGCAGGTACTTAAGGGCCGAGTGGTCTGTAAAACAGACTATTGGGGACCGTATCAGATAAGACCTGAATTTGTCCAGTGCGAAGACTATTGCCAACAGCTCTTTTTCGGTAGTTGTATAGTTCATTTGAGCTTCATTGAGTGTTCGACTGGCGTAGTAAATCACGTAAGGCTTATTATCCTTCCTCTGTCCTAGGACTGCACCAATGGCGTAGTCACTAGCGTCGCACATTAACTCAAATGGCAAACCCCAGTCAGGTGCCTGTATAATCGGTGCGGAGGTAAGGTGTTCTTTTAGTGCTTCAAATGATGTTTGACACTCTTCCGACCACTCAAAAGGTGTGTCTTTGAGTAAGAGTTGGCACAGTGGTCGAGAGATCGCACTAAAATTTTGGATAAAGCGATGATAAAATCCCGCATGTCCCAGAAAAGATCGAATGTCTTTGACCGTACGAGGGACAGGTAGATTCGAGATTATATCGATTTTAGCTTTATCAACTTGGATACCTTGATCGGAGATAATGTGGCCAAGGACAATCCCTTTGGTTACCATGAAGTGACATTTTTCCCAGTTTAATACTAGGTGTTTGTCCTCGCATCTTGCTAATACTCTCTCAAGGTTTTCTAGGCAGTTATTGAAACTATGGCCAAACACTAAGAAGTCGTCCATGAAAACCTCCAATATCTGTTCGACCATGTCGCTGAATATACTTAGCATGCACCGCTGGAAGGTAGCAGGTGCATTGCATAGGCCAAAGGGCATACGGCGGTAGGCGAATGTACCGAACGGACATGTGAACGTCATTTTCTCCTGATCTTCAGGAGCAATATCTATTTGGTTATACCCACTATATCCGTCCAAGAAACAATAGTACTTGTGACCCGCCACTCGTTCTAACATCTGATCCATAAATGGCAGTGGAAAGTGGTCCTTACGAGTCACAGTATTCAGTTTTCGGTAGTCAATACACATCCTCCATCCAGTGGGGATGCGTGTTGGTACTAACTCGCCCTCTTTATTTGGAATGACTGTTATGCCAGCTTTCTTTGGCACTACTTGGGTCGGACTAACCCAAGGGCTATCACAAATGGGATATATAATCCCAATGTCAAGAAGTTTTAAAACTTCCTTCTTGACGACCTCCTGCATATTAGGATTCAGACACCTTTGCATTTGTCGCGAGGGTTTGGCGTCTTCTTCCAGATATATTTTATGGGTACAAATGGATGGGCTTATGCCTTTTAGGTTGGCAATAGTCCATCCTAATGCTCCCTTATGTTGTTTTAACACCTCGATTAACTTACCCTCTTGTTCAGCATTCAAAGTTGATGAAATTATGACAGGGTAAGTCTTTTCAGTCCTTAGGAAAGCGTATTTGAGCTCTTTTGGAAGCTCCTTTAATTCCAATTCGGGGAACTGCATGTTCGAGGGCATGACTAACTTTGTTTTGGGAGGCAGTGGTTCATATGGTGTTACCCACATGCATTCAGCTCTATCCTCCTCTAGTGTATCCAACATGAGGCAAGTGTGATTTAAAGCAGCATCCAATGGAGTAGACTCTTTAGGTTGATAGATAACATCGAATTGTGACACGACTACCTCCAAGGGATCTTTATAATCAACAACATCTGCCTCATCCTCGATGACTGTCTCGATGTAATGAGCTTCTTCCTCATCTTCGTACTCTTCAGGTCTAGGATTGGAGAAGATTTTTATGGTTGCGGTCATGTTTCCGAACACAATGGTCATTGTACCACTTCTTATTTTTATTGAGGCATTGATTGTGTTTAGAAAAGGACGTCCGAATATCACCGGGATTTGTGTACCTGGGTTAGACACAGGTTCGGTGTCTAAAATTACAAAATCAACCGGGTAAACAAATGAGTCTATCTGCACAAGGACATCTTCCAACACTCCTCTCGGGTATTTGACCGACCTATTTGCCAATTGTAATGCAACTCGGGAGGGTTTGTATTCGCCTAGCCCTAGTTGTTTATAGACTGAATATGGCAGAAGGTTGACGCTTGCTCCTAAGTCGAGGAGTGCGTTATCTATTCTCTGATTCCCAATTTGACATGAGACAGTGGGAGTACCGGGGTCTTTGAGTTTCGGAGGCAATTCGTTTTGGATGATTGAGCTTGCTTGGCAACCAACGTAAGCGTGTTTCTTCACACTTTGCCTCATCTTGACCGTGCATAAATCTTTAAGATATTTCGCATAAGCCGATACTTGTTTAATTGCATCAAGGAGTGGGAGGTTTATTTTTACTTGTTTAAATAATTCCATGAACTCCTGATTCTTTGTCTCATTTATGGGTTTCTTAAGCCTTTGAGGGTAAGGTGCAGGGAAAGGGCATTTTGGTAATTCGTCATTAACAGGCTCCTTTCCGGGCCTTCTCTCAACTTCTTCCACTACTTTAGGAGCTTCAGTATTTGTCCCTAATGGTTCATCACTAGTAGTTGGCTCCTCTTCTTGAGTACCAGGTTTGTTTGTATTGACCACTTTGTCCTCCTCATACTCTTCGGGAGTAGAGGTAGGCATATTTTGCCCTATAATCTTGCTGCTTCTTAGAGTCGTCATGGCTTTAACTTGTTCATGATTAGGGGGACCGTTGTTGTATCCCTTAGGGTTTTGAAGTGGTTGGGCAGGAAATGTTCCACCCAATCCCTCTTGTCGTGCATCCATCCTATCTAACGTCGCAGACATTTTACTCATCATTTGAATTAATTGTTGCGTTAAGTTGACGTTAGACATAGGATCTTCCTCTTGCACCTTTTTGTGCGGAGGAACGTACACATTAGATTGTTGATTATTAGGAGGTTGCACTTGGTTATAATTATTAGATCTATTTTGATTGTATGGCTGGGACTGCCTATTGTATTGCCCTTGATATTGGTTATTGTTAATGTAGGGCTGCTGTTGTTGGTGTTGATTTTGGGTCCCAGCATCATTTTTCCAATCAAAACCAGGGTGATTCCATCGATTGTTATTATTTTGTGAATTATTGTTGTTATAGGAATTCCTTGTCCCCCTATACCCTTGCATGGCATTCATTTCCATGGGGGGTTGTTCTTAAAAATACGGCACATTGGGACAATATTGGGTAATGTGCCCCAGCATATTGCATGTGCCGCATGGTTCTTCAGGTAAATTCTACCTCGAACTTCCTCCTTTCATACCTAACTCCTCTACTTTCTTAGCTAGTTCTTCGTATTTAGTCATGAGTTGATCTTCATTGTTTAGTTGATATAGGCTTTTCTCTTCTACACAGGATATCTGTGAGCGTGAGATATCGTCAGAATTCGACCATTCATCAGCATATTCGGCCAACCATTCGAAGTGGCTTCCGCCTCTTCGATATTTTTATGGAGAAATGGGCCTGAGCTCATGGTTTCAACCAACTTTTTTGTCTCACCGTTTAACCCATTATAAAAGAAGCTGATTGTTCGCCATTTCTTGAATCCATAGTGTGGTCACGAGAGAAGCAGATCTTTGAAACGCTCCCATGTTTGAGTGAAGGTTTCGTTGCTCTTTTGTTTATAAGAATTGATTTGGCGTTGAAGATCAGTGGTCATGCGAGTTGGATAAAATTTCTTAAGAAATGCGGTGTTCATCGCCTTCCAGGTGAAAATTGAATTGGGTTTTAGGGTGAGTAACCACGCCTTTGCCTTATCCTTCAAGGTGAAAGGAAATAGCATTAGACGTGTCACATCCACAGGACAGTTTTGTGAGAATGTTTTGCAAACATCCTCGAAGTCCTTGACATGTAAGTACGCCTTCTCATTTTCCATCCCATGAAAGGTGGGAAGAAGTTGGATCATCCCATTGCGAAATTGAAATTCGCCATTATGTGGTGGGATTAGAATGCAAGAGGGAGTAGGTGCGTGTTCTGGTTGCATGAGATCGCACAAAGGACGCAGTGAGTCGTCCAATTGTACCACCAAATTGTCACCATTTTCACTTTGATTATCACCCATTGATTCAGTAGGAGTAGCTACAGGGTTAATAGAACTAGAGGAATCTGATAAGTAGAGCGGATTTTCGAAAATTCCTTCGATGGAATTGTTGGACATGAACGAAGAGAGTTCCTAAGGAGAGTGTTTTACCTAAAGGACTAAAAGAAAAAGGAAAATAAAAGCAGAAAAAGATTAAGAAAGATTGAGGTAACCTAAGTATTAACTCGTCGCCTTCCCCGGCAACGGCGCCAAAAACTTGGCACGAATATTTTGCTGTGTGCGCTTGTGTGCTATACCCAAGTGTAGGTAATCGTGCAAGTAGTAAACTGGATTAAGTCCAGGTCGATCCCACAGGGAAGGAGGAGAATTAATTTACCTAGATTAAACTCAACAAGAAAACAAAATTCAATGTTTTGAGAGAAATGTAGAACACAAAGTTCTACGATTAACAACTACTAAAATTAAAAGCAGCTAAATTAACTTAACTAACGATTGACTATTTAACTAAAGCAAGATTTTAAAAACGGTTTTTTCTTAATAAAGGGAAAGTGTTGGGATCACACGAATCCACTATGACCCAGCCATCTACCATGCAATTACAGTTAAGCTCAAAGGAGTACAACTTCTACAGTATTCCGTACTTCTCTAAGGATATAGAATCAATAGTCCTTTCATGGCCAGGACTATATCATCTCAATTACGTTTGAAATACACAAAGGTGGTTTAATTCAATAGTTAAGACTCGCACCTACAATGGTGTTAGCATTGAGGGTGGTTTGCAAAATATATTGAAAGAAAATGCCTTAAGGCTTAGAGTTTAAAGACTGTTTTGACAAACTGAGCATTTGGGAATAGTTTGATAACAAATCAGTAAAGCAGAAAGTCTTGGAATACTGTATAAGATGTTCTCAAGAATCAGAGGATTCGATCGATCGATGCGCTTTCGATCGATCGAATCTCTTCATCTCTCGATCGATCGAACAACATTCG
Source organism: Hydrangea macrophylla (assembly GCA_033977485.1). Lineage (NCBI taxonomy): Eukaryota > Viridiplantae > Streptophyta > Magnoliopsida > Cornales > Hydrangeaceae > Hydrangea > Hydrangea macrophylla. Next base: position 74,023,336 of record CM066984.1, on the reverse strand, counting down.
ATCGCTCGATTAAGTCTCCGGTCCGATCGATCGAACTACCTCCGATCGATCGAACACAGGAATAAAAAAATACTGCATGGCAGAGGCCTGAAATCACAATTTCATCGTGATTTCCCAACCTCAGACTACTCAAACATGGTCTGGGAAGTCTCAGATCTATTTTCAACGTAAAGGTTCATTACGGTATCGTTTGTTTGTGAGTTTTTCATTAAAACTACGAAAACTAATGATTTCAACTTATCTAGCATGCAATACTACGAGATTGAAGGCTAAACTACGATTAACTAAGTGTAGAATGTAAACAAAATAATAGTAAGTAACCTGGAACAAAGAAACTTGTATTAAACTATAGAAGATCCAAGCTAACAATGATGAATCTTGATAAAACCTACAAAAACACAAGTAAAACTCTCTTCTCTCTATGAAAACTAATGAAAACCAAGTGTGGGCGCCCCCTGGGACGTAAACAAAACGAGTATATATAGTAGAAGCCTAATGCTAGGGTTAAAAACCCGTTTCTGCTGCGTGCGCGTATAATCTGATAAAAGGCATGTTCGATCGATCGAACAACTCTCGATCGATCGAACTTCTTCGAGCGCTTGAGATTTACTCGATCGATCGAACTCTGAATTTCAGCTTTTGATTGTCTTCATTAGAATTCAACACTTCCTTTTATTGTTATCTTGCAATCTGGTACACAGCAGCATTAACCTGCACAAATAACCACTATAACAATACCACTTATCATAGTTTAATCACAATGTGTAAAAACTGGTATTGTAATTCAAACTGCAGATAAACCGAGGAGTTGTAGACTTTTCTAGTGTATTTTCTTCTTTTAGCGCGGTTGTATTTTACAAATACCCCCGCTTGACAAAAATATTCTTTATATTGGGACGACTAAAAAAAGGAAAAGTAGTCATGTAAAGTGGGACCAAGGAAATAGTATTTTGACAGACATGTCGTCAGTACACTTAGTTAGGTTCCTTTCATGCACAATTTCCAAAAAAAGGCAATTTTTTAAAAAATACAATCTTAAAAAGATAATTTTAAAAATATGAGAGAAACCTAACGAAGTTTACTAAAATCTTATCCTATTTTTGATTAACCACTGGTCTTCCAGTATTTGTTAGTCTCTATATTTGGCTTATTAGGGGAGCTGATAGTGAACTAGGCATATATTGATTGGCATGTCATTAGTTCAGTTCTAGTCAATGGTTGGTTCTTTTCTCATTCACTATTCTGTTCTCGTTTTCACACCTAAGGTGAGTCTCTGTTTTTCTCCAAGGAAAATTCTACTGTATATCCAATTGGGTTTGGTTGTATTGTATCATTAGATACTACTCATTTTGTTCCATTTTGTGAGTCTTGTATTCCATTTTGAGATGTCCCAAAATTAGTGTCCACTTTCCTAATTTGGTTTATAATATTTACTTACTTTTCCAAACTACCCTTCACTGAAATTTACACCAAGAGAAAACTAAAACAATTGTTATAAAGATTAAGGGCAATTGTGAAAAGTAGGTGTAGATTCTTCTTGTCTCCTTAATAAATTAAGTTCCCAAAGATAGACTCACAAAATGGGACAGAGAGAGTAGTAATATTGGGTGCCGAAAATTATCTTACTAGATTCCAAAATACGGTAACTTTAAAAACATTGAATTTCAAATTTATATCACTTGAGGACCTAGGGGTGCATTTTTAGGACATAAATTAGAGTTGTTTCCATACAAAATGTATAATTAATACTTAGTTATTAAACTAGGGTGTTTTGAAACATAAAGACAGAAATAGAGTAAATCGTTGTTACTAATAATGACTCTATAGAGTCGTCATTACTAAAAACGACTTTAAAAATAAAATCGGTTTTAGTAATACCGATTTTAAGTAAATCGTTTTTTTTATTTTCTACGAAAATAATATTTTTCTGAAAAAAGAAAAAAGAAAAATGGTTATCAGTCATTTTTACAAATAACGACTTTAGAAAAGTCGGTTTTTGTAAAAACGACTATATAGACTCGTCATTACCATAAATGACTTAAAGTAAAAATCGGTGTTACTAATACCGACTTTTTTAGTCGTCTCTGTACTGATTGGACACATCTGATCACATCTGACCAGTGATTGGATGGTCTATTATAGAATTAGTCGTTTTTACCAAGAACGACTTTAAAGTCGTCACTAGTAATCACGACTTTTTTTAAGTCATTTTTAACAATCACGACTTTAATTTAAAGTCGCTTTTTACCAAAAACGACTTTTATTAAAGTCGGTTTTACCAAAAACAACTTTGGTAAAGTCGGTAATACTAATCACGACTTTTAAGTCGGTTCATTTCCCTCCATTCTCCTTTTTAGTTCACTCTCTCCATTAGTCTCTCTCTCCTCTCTCTCTTCTCCGGCGATTCTTTTCCTCTCCGGCGATATCTCTCTCTCTCTCCCACGATATCTCTCTGTCTCTCCGACGATATCTCTCTCTCTCTCTGACGAGGTATATACATATGTATGTATATTTTGATATGTATATGTATATGTATATATATATGTATGAATTAAATTACATGTACATTGCCTTTTGTATGCAATAAGTTGTTAATAATTTAGTAGTTTGTTAATTAATTCAATTTACCTCTTGTATATTTTTTTTTCATATGAATTTATTATAATTGATTGTTATTTTATTTAGGATTACCCTGAGTTAATTGAACTCTGTTTAGTTTATTAATATCATGTACCCATTTTTTAATGGAGTAATGTTAGGCACACGTTGAAATTCAAGCTATATTTGACATCTAGCTTTAAATGTATGTACCCCGTGCTGTGTAAGTGGCACACAAAAAAGTATGAAAAATTCAAACATAGACCCAAAAAAAAAAAAGAAACGAATTGTCCTTTAAACTTAATTAGTCTAAAAGATAAAAGACTTTTGTACCAAATTTAAAAGATAAAAGACCTTGGGGTTAGCGTGTATATCGGTCTCTTCTTCTTCGAAGACTAGCTTGAAGAGAAAAAAAATTAATGATTTTGGAATAAAATGTTGATGTGTTTAAAAGGATTTGTCAAAATGCTGAAAATAGATTTCACAATAGTGAAAACACTTGAAAATTTAAAAGAACTATAGAATTAGAAAATCTTGATATCAAAAAATCAGTAACTCGACAACTCGAAAACACGTGATATAAAAATAATAAAAATAATAAAAATTAAAAAATAAGTCCTTTGTTAGATAATCATAAAATTATTATCCGTTAAATGTATTTTTTATAAAAATTATATACAAAATAAAATATAAAACTTTTTTAATAAGTCTTTTGTTAGATTTTCATAAAATTACTATTTTTTATAAAAAATTATATACAAAATATAATATTAAAAAAAGGAACAAATTTGAGAGACGAGGATTTTTCAAACTACCTGTCAACCGCGATCCTGAATTTAATAGCATTTTTCATAACGCGTTATTGACACCAAGTTTTATTGGAGTCGGACAAAGATACAAATTCTGGATACGTGCACCGCCCCACAACATACACATCAGATAATTTATTATTTTTTACTTTGTTAATTAATTCAATTTACCCCTTGTGCATATTTTTTTTCATATGAATTTATTATGATTGATAGTTATTTTATTTTTGGTTAATATCATCTACCACCCTTCAGTTAATTGAACTGTGAATGCCTCTTTTGGTTAATTTGTTGAAAAAATTAAAAATACCAAATTAATTTGTAATTGTATAATTAATGCAGTTTAGATGACGAGTTCGCGGCGGGGTCCTATAGACCCATCTGTCCTGACTTTACAGTCGACCCACGTATCGCAGGATATATGGGAGCATACCAGGGTATGTAAAAATTATATCTATATATATATGTTATTTTGTACCAATATACCAAAGATCAGAAATCTAACATAATTTATGCAATTGTAGGATTACGATGTGTTCGTTACAGTGCAGAGGGCTGATTACAGGCTATGGGAGTGGGGCGTCGATTCACGACTGATGCCTTATTTGATGCGAGCTGGATTCTATGGAGTTTTTTGAGTCGGCTGGATCCAGTGCGACCATGCCCTCAGCAGTGCATTACTTGAGAGGTGGCGTCAGGAGACCCACACCTTTCACCTACCGATAGGTGACGCGACCGTCACACTTGAGGACGTCGCTGTGTTGTGGGGTCTGCCTGTGGATGGTGAGCCAGTCACATGCATGGTTGAGTCACGTAGCATCACAGACTGACAGGCTCTCTGCTTGGAGTTACTCAGGGCAGCACCACCCCCTCAGAGGTTTGACCACGGCAGGATATATCTCTCCTGGCTAGCCGAGCATTTGGAGGCTATGCCAGCAGGTGACTTGCCAGTCCATAAACTTGAGCAGTATGCTCGTGCTGCCATATTGTGGCTACTTGGAGGTCTCTTGTTATCCGATACATCGGATAACATCGGATAACTATGGTAAGTTGATGTACCTTCCGTTGCTACGTGATTCGGACGCATGTGGCCGCATGAGCTGGGGATCAGCCATATTGGCGTGGTTGTATCGATGCTTATGTCGGTCATCCCGTATGCATGTGTGCGACATTTGCGGCCCAGTTACGTTATTGCAGGTTTGTTTTAATATCTCATTAAGTAAACCCTATTTCTATAAATTAAAAAAAAAAGTACATATTAATTATGACGTGTGTTGTTGTTGCAGATGTGGGCATGGGAGCGTATACCGGCGATTAGGCCGGGCTTGTCCAGCATTCCTTCTGTCACGCCCCGACGTAACATAAATAAGGAAAGCGTTTAATTTCCTTTATGGACCCGTAGGTCGCGACATTTTGAAGGATCGATTCCGTCCCAAACGTCGAACAACAAAAAAAACAATAATCAGAGCAGAGCAATCAAGGCTTATAAAATTTTTCTAACTTATTACATATTACAGCACCGGGTCGTCTAAAGGCACAGACCGCCTTGAAACAAAATATTAACTTAATGTCTATTACAGTCATCCTTATTACAAACTAGTTCATAATTAAAACATATAACTTAAAATATGAAATGACAATAACAGATTCTCTTCCAAAAGCAGTCGTTCTCAATTAGCGTAGTCATAAGGCTCAGCATAGTCGTAACCTGAAAAGCCTGAACACGAATGTCCAGGACGCATCAACGTTGTCAGCTTCAAGAAGCTGGTGAGTATTAAAAACATGACTTCGAATGTAAAACATACTCATTTACCTTTCTCCATTTTCAATTTTGTAAAATCAATCGTTTAACCGTAGAAAGAATCCAATTATAAAATAACAAGGAATATATTTAAAAGTCGTTCATTAGTTTAAAACATATGATCGTGTATGAGACAATGCACCACACTCATCTTACCGACTATTTTCTCTCGACAGACACAACAACCCACTATCTTACTCCAGTATCTTTGAAACACTAAGATAGCCACACTTTAGCAACGGGTCGCCAGGGAGTATCCAATTTTCCTTACACTTTGGTCCGGGGTACCAGGGAGTGTCCATTGCCTCACACTTTGAATACCTAATCCGCCATGCAAATACCGGAGCAACCTCACGCAGTATCCAGACTCGGGTATCAGGGAGTGTCCGTAGGCCACACTTTAGCCCATGGGTGCCAGGGAGTGTCCAAGTTCGGCGTCACACACTTTAACGCTTCCATGGGCGTCAGGGAGTGTCCATATTTGCCACCGTCGCATTTCAAAGATACCCTCGCCGTAACCTCAACCACAACCACAACCACAATCTCAATCTCGATCTCATACTCTTTCCACACTGACTAACACCCACAAGCATGTACCACTGACCCCACATGAATGACATGAACCTTAAACATAGAAAAATTCGTTGAATTAAAGGAACAATGTACGTACGGGGATTGATAAGTCGCAATTCATTGTTTTGATCATTTAAACATAACCAAATAGGATTCTTCTTTAGTAAATTTCCCAAACAGTACACAAACAGTATATAAATTTTATCCCAAACAGTCCCTTATCACAAAACAAGCAAAACTGGAAACTGCCAGAGGTCGCGCGCGCGGGCCGCTCGCGCGACCTGCCTATTTTTCAATTTATAATATAAACTCTTCTGTCTGCCTGGGGAAACAAGGATTGCGCGCGCGGGCCGCTCGCACGAGGGGTCGCTCGCGCGGGCCGCTCGCGCGATCGTGCGCGCGATTAATTGCTGAGGCTCCTTCTTCTTCGTAGAAACTGCTCTGTTTCAGTTTAATGGGGTCTTTTTGACCCATTTTCAATTCCGGAAGTAAATGGGGCATGTAATATATAATTCTCTTCGGTTTTTCACAAGGATTAAGAATCTACAACTAATTTAACACGAATCGAACCATATCTCTCTGATTTTATGAAAAACTAAAAGGTGTGAAAATTTGATTTCTAATATACTTTTTCATGTGGATGAATTAGACTTCAATACTTGAACAGTAGCTTCTAGGAACTATAATCTTCCTAAATCATCTCTAAAAACTTATTTTGATTAAGGTGGAAAAATTCATATTTCCAAGCCATGGAATTCATACGTAAATTCATCAATGGTGATTTACAAAATTAAACAAATTCACAGTAAATAAACATGTAATTACATTCCTAGTGAGTTAGTAATACTCACTGAGATTGATTATAGATGAATTGTTGAGAAAGCAAAGCAATTAGGAGATTCAAACCCAAGCTTTGGCTATGGGGATTAAGCTTCTCTCTCTATGCAATTCCTGAAATTCTCTGTGTATCTCTCAAGCTCTCTCTAAACTCTCTGAATATAGAAGTGCAGAATGTGTGAAATTGAGAGAGTATATGGTATATATATAGAAGAGTAGCCAAACTTGGCCACCAAGTTCAACCTCAAGGACTCTACAATTTAGTTTGATTTCCAATTTATGAATTGCATAATATAAACACAGATACATACGTATCTCAGTTGTACCAACTCTCAGATGAGCCAAAGGTCAAGAGTAGGTTAGTAGGGGGCAAGCTTAAGTTGTTTGGGAAAATAAGCTTATGGCCTTAGGAATACACACACACTACTAGCATTGCCAAACAAGGCCTAAGGCAATCATTAGTTGCCATAAATGGAAAGTAAAGTGTGGGTCAAATCTAACTTTACATCTTTTCCCAAATCTGTGGAATTTTAGCACAGCGCGGACAGTTTTGGAAGTAAACTGGTACTTTTGTGGCGCGGTGGTCACCCCAAAAATACAGAAAATTTATTTTAATGTAGGAAATGATTTTATGGTTTCATAAAAATACTAACTGAGTTAAAAGAAAACATTTCCACCATTTTGAAATACAGTTTTGAAATCCACACAGGTATTGCTAACTTTATAAAAATTGCAGTTTGACCCCAAAAGAATTTTAATAGGAATTAAAACAAGCAACCAGTTTTAATATAGGGGATTTGAAACAAAAAGAAAGCAAACAATACAAATTTAAATATGACAATGCTATAACAAATTAATTATGAAAATGTAATTTAAAAATAAATGGAAATGCAGGTTGTTACACCTCCCATTGGTTTTCAGCCACTCCAGGCCCATCCGGATCTTCCCATTAGACCGCGTGTGTGTAGGTATTAGTTGGTGTTTCATTCAATTATGTTAACATATATGATTTGTAGAGTACTATAACAATTTATTTTTGTTTATTTGCTTAGGTGGACGGTTCCTTTGGAGCTGCATATCATCATCACTCACGTTTGTCGTGTACACAGAGATCAGCTGGACCTGTTGGATGAGGCCCATTTTGAGTGGCGACCATACTTAGTGGAGCCGCATGGTTACGTGCTCCCTGATGTGTACCTAGCGGGACGCGAGTTATGGAGAGCTCGCACTCCTTTGATATGCGTAGACACTGTTGAGTTTCACGTACCTGATAGGGTTGTTCGGCAGTTCGGATTCCGATAGACAGTTCCAGAGTCGGTCGACACATCATGGCGCCTACACAGTATAGATCGACGCGGACGGGCATCGCAGGATTGGACTGTGTTCCACCGGGAGTATATTCAGATGTGGGTGGCCCGAGGACCTCTATTGTCGGGGGTGATATAGTTGACATGCCCATGGAGTCCACTGATCCTTATATGCGGTGGTATCATTGGATTACAGTTTTACAGGTCGGACACATTCATCGAGCGCTGACCGGTTACCACAGAGGAGGATCTACCGTTGAGCTGCTGGTAAGTATGTAAATTAACTAATTTATTTATATTTTACTAGTTTTTTGGACCAACCACAGGTGCTTGACTTATATTTGAATTCTTTCAGGTTCGCACTGTTAGTACGGTGTATCAGAGTGCGCAGACCAGCTTACAGCAGTATGGTGGTCATGACTGTGGCCACCATAGTACGCTTCAGGGGATTGTGAGATCATGTGCTGAGGTACTGCAATATATACATTCGTCGATATCTCCTTCAGCCAGCACATCATCTGACGCCCCTAGCACTTGCATGACAGCCCCAGACCCCGACGCCCCTAGCACTAGCGGGACAGCCCCAGTCCCCAACCATTTATTTGATGACCTATCCCAGTTTCAGGGATCAGACCTTTCACATATTTTTGATGATATTTCGCTGGATGAGATTTATGATATTATAGGTACAGTACCACCCCCTCTACCTACCACCGCTACCACCACCCCCATCATACGACCCGTGGCCTCATTAGCCGCCACCACCACCACCACCACCATACCTTCCTCACTAGTCACCCCCCTCGCATATACCATCGCCGCCACCCCCACCATACGACCTGTGGCCTCAGTAGCGTTCACCCCGCATATACTACCACCACTACTACCATACGTCCCGTGCCTCCACTAGCCACCCACCCTACTACCACCAGACCACCGCTTACCCCCTACCACTGGTTGACCCCATAGCCACCACCCCGGCAGCTATAGACGATACCGATATGGGTGAGGCGTTGACCCAGGTTCATGTTGACCCGCCTACCACCACTGCCACCATCACCATACCACCGACCATGCCGACCCATTTACCACATGATGCAGATATGGGAGAGGTGACACAGATTATTGTTGGTGGCGTAATGGGTCGTGGGAGGGGAGGGTATGGGAGAGGAGGGCGTGGTAGAGGTCCCTCGATGAGACGTCGTGGTAGACATGTTGCTTTTGCTATACCGGCGGCAGTTGAGGCGGGTCCCTCGCAGCCATCCCAGGTTGCTCCAGATATTGGGACGGCGGCAGTAGACGTCAGTTCTTCGATTCCTACCCAGGTTGATTTAGATACACAGTCGGCACTAGTTGTGGGTCAGGAGCCAGATCCAGAGCCAGAGTCCGAGATTGTTGTAGATACACAGTCGGCACTAGTTGTGGGTCAGGAGCCAGAGCCAGAGTCCAAGATTGTTGTAGATACACAGTTGGCACCAGTTGTGGGCCATGAGCAGCCGTCCCTGCCTGCTTCAGATTCCCTGGCAGCATCAGAGCTAGTTACCTCGCAATCGGCCCAGGTTGTACCAGATACACAGGTGCCACCGGATGAGGATGATAATGAGGATGAGGGAGAGCAGAGAGGTAGACCTAGGAGGATTATTATTCAACCACCGTGTGGAACATAGATATGTTCCTTTGAAAACTGGTGTTTTGTATATTTGTACTTATATTGTGGTATGGTTATGTTATTTTGTACATTTGTTTGTACTTATATTTTGAGTAAATCACTTTAACGTCAAAGTTTATGTGATATGATATTATTGTCATATTTTCAGTGCTCTATTACTGTGATTTTATTGTAATATATTGCTTCAATAAAATTGCACTTACATGTTGGGACAAGTATAGAATTGGAAATTGGGGTTCGTCTTCTTGCATCATAATAATTACGAAAAAAGCACTCCATTGCAGAAATAAAACAGCCCACCATACATTGAATTCAAATAAGGAAATAAAATAACAAAAACAGACACGTTGACAACATCAGGACTAAGGACATCTCCGAAAAACTAAGGCCACTGAAAATTCATTCCTCATCTAATCCTATGACATTATGAACATTGCTGAGTTTTATATCCAATTTTCCATCGCAAGGAGGTAAACGCCATACGACTTCACTAGTTAGGATCAATGCGACACCTGGAACGATCTTTCTTTACCATTTTTCATCCTCAAATATATGGCGATCCATCTTACCGCAGATCTTTCCCGTGTGATCCTTAATAACACAGAGGTAAGTGTCGTTAATAATATCATTACGATTTATCTTGGTCAAGCTTTCCAAAACCCCCACGACACGATCTGCCAGCCAAGGGCTATTAAGGGGTACTAACGTCTCGATGGGACACCAGTCTTCCATGTCTAAATACCCACTATTGATGACTTTCAACCAAGGGTTCTTCCGGAATGTATTGTCCTCCGTATGCTATTGTTGTAATGCCCTTCGGAGAAAACTGGTCGGGCCGGGGATGTGCCTCATGGGAACTCTTGATGAAATACCTCGGGATGAACCACCTCTTTCCATGTCTCTGCTAGGTAGGAAGTTTGTAATAATCTCTTAGATTGGTTAGATACATCCTTAGAGATCCATTATATATAGGGCATACACTGCATGTCTGAATGTATGTATGGCGTTAGACGTTGCGAGTTGTCAAGTCATGTGTCAGAATTCAGTGAGTTATCAAATCATCTATGCGACGTCAGACGTAGTATATGTTCTGAAGTCATATGGCTTACGCCAGCGAGTTGTCAAGTCATGTGTCAGAATTCAGTGAGTTGTCAAATCATCTATGCGACTGTAGACACCCCAATTTTGACCAAACGTCAAATCCAGGGATTGGTTACCTCTCAAAGACCGATGATGACGATGACCGTGACGTTCGAAGATTTTCTAAGAAATTCAAAATCTTCAAGATGTTCTTCAAGTTAAAATTGTAAAATTAAAAAATATATAATAAAAAAATAATAATAAAAAAGAGAGAGGGTTTGGGTAATCGAGAGAAACCCGAACATTGAAGGACACATGAGAAAATCAGTCTGAAAATTTGCTCAATATACATATAAAAAGGTTTTGAAAGAAAGTATAAAATGAAAATGATAAAAAGGAGTTTTAAATAAAGGAAAATTGTCTCTTGAAAAAAATAATAATAATAATAATAATAAGAAAAGCATAGTATATTGAAGAATATACCATGCACATGGGTGCATACCACCCGCATGGGTGCATTTTAGCACAAATATACATGAATATATAAAGATAACTCACAAAAATTAAGTTTAGATTAATTTTCCTTTCGAAAATTTAAAAAAAAGGAGCAAATTCAGTTAGCCCCGGCACCCGGAAAACCCGGCGGCACTCATTGAGTGCCGCGCTGGCACTCACGGGTTGCCACCCGGCATTCAGTGAATGCCGCCCGGCACTCAGTGAATGCCGCCGGCACCCGTCGAGTGCTGCTGGCTGTAACAGACTGCTTTTCTCACATGTTCTAGAAGAAAACTTTGCACATGGGTTTTCACCCGAATTTACCCATTTAACCTTGAATTGGTGGTCTATATAAAAAAACTTTCATCTTCATTTTGGGAGGGACTTGAATGAACACACACACATATACTTGAATCTAGAGAGAGAGATACAAAATCATATAGAAAGAATTGAGAAGAAAAGAGGAGTTTTCTTGAAGAATTTTAAGAAGATCTTGAAGATTTTGGAAGAACTTCACAAAGATAGAAGAAATCCTTGAGGTCATAGAGGTAATCTCTCAATCACTTTGTGGAATTAAGCAATTCAATCACAAATTCTTAGATCTAGGAACTTTACACATTTTCAAAACCTCTCTTCTTACCTCATTTCATCACACACCACCAAGAATTTGTGATTGAATCTCATGATAATTTACTAATTTGGATCTAAATGAGCTTTGGATTTAAATGAATGGGTTGGTTTCAAGGTGTTTGTTCTTTTGATTTTTCTTAAGTAAACTTTGATTTCTAAATTCCAATTTTCCTTTGAAGATTCATAAATTTTCATGTAAATTTTCCATTGAGTATTTTTTTTATTTGGTTGATCCTTTGATCTCCTATGATCTTATGACTCATATGGAGTTTAAAGTTGATCATGGTCATATCTACACATAGTTGGTGAGATACTAGTATCAACTCATGACTAGGATCTCTTTACTATGAATCTTATGGAATTCATTCTATATTCCATAGAGGTTTATGTAGATTGTAATCTCATTTAGTCTCCAAGGACCATTAATTTGGTAGGAGAAATAATGAAATGATTTCATATTCTTCAATGATCTTATATTTGAGAGAGGAATTGGAGGTAGATTTTCATAGTCTATATTTAAAATAAGTAGGACCTTAGGATTTTCTTGCTAGATCTCCAATTATGAGATCTATGGTAGGAATCCATCAAGGTTAAATCTAGGGATGTCTTTCTATTTCATTAATATATCCCAATAATCACAACCATGCTTGATTCTAGTCCTTTGTAGGATCAAGGATCAAGTTGGTTTTAAAATATGAACATCAATTCAATATTGGTGCAGTGAATCCTTAAACTCTCTGTGATCAAAGATTTTTCATAAAATCATGGTCCATTGGAATGGGATGAGACCAATTGGAGGGTGTTCATAACTCATATGAGTACCGCTGTGATTCTTGTTTTGATAAGATTCCATACTTAGGATGGTTTGGGCTTATGATTTCCAAATAAGCAATTCTCTGTCCAAAATTTCAGAACAGCAAACCGGTTTTAAAATTGATAGATCAGAACCCTAACCAAGTTTTCATGACCTTTAATAATTTTTTCTAAGAACCTTAATGTGTTAGGAAGGTTCCCTAAAAAGAATGAAGCAATTCAGATTTGTTTGCTATTTTTAAAAAATCATACAAGATCTCTGGACAGAGAGTTGTAAAATCCTGAGTGAGGTCTAGTATTTTTCGTATTCCCGGAGATCTAACCGTTGAAACCTCAATTTTCTTTTTGGCTTAGAAACTAGACTCATAGAGGTATAACATATCCAAAAATCATTAAGATCCAACCGTTGGAAGTATTTGATTTCTATTTTTTAAGATCTGGTCTGCTCTCTGTAATTCATAAAAAAACTGCTACTGTTTTTGTCTAATCTTATTTATTTCAACTCAAATGGTTCCCTAATGTCTTGGGACCCAAATCATGTTTTGAATAATGATAATTTAGCTTAAATCCAGAGGCTAAGTGATCCAAATTAGTGAATAAATCCATGTTTTATTCTTATTCACATTCATTCATTCATGTACATCAATGCTTATGATTAGAACTAGCTATTGAATAAAGTTGGATTTCATGCTTAATAGATCTAAGATAGAGAATTGGGATTGATTTTTTGATATCATATTATTATGTGAAGCATGTGGACTAATCTTTGTTTTGTAGCGCATTTGAGGGACAGTTTCTCATCTCTTCTCCGGTTTATTTACTTCATTGATTTTAATTGATTTTCGACTCCATGTGCGACACCTTAGCTTAGGTTTTACCTTATGTGAATATGTGAATTAGAGACATTTTCTTAGGCTTTGTATTTTGTGTATGCATTGCACGTTTCCATTTCGCGGCTGGATCCCGGGTGAGTTCTCTAGTTTCTTACTTGCACATCATGATGTTTGCTAGTTGAATTATGTGACTTATGAATGATATTTTACCGTTAGCAATTTTACACCATTTCCAACATGCTTGTGTTATGTATACCTATATATGTATTAATTGAGGGCATGCTTAGATTAATAACTTGATTAAAGAGGATGTTGAGTAGAGGCCTATCGTGAGATAGGTTGAAAGGGGGTGTTTTAGTCCGCCGGGCTCCTTCCCCTTTCATTTCATAATCCCCGGACCCAGTTTATCTTTGGTTTCGCAAAAGATCATTTTGCTTTAAAATGGTTTCTTAATTTTCCTTTTAAAAACTAAGTGGCGACTCATTTGTTTTTGAATTTGAAATTTAGAAAATGTTTTAAAAACAAAAGTGGGCCCAAATGCCGGTATCCACAGCGACGTCAGGCGTAATTAGTCAGTGAGTTGTCAAGTCAGAGGTACGAAGTCGCTTGAGTTGTCAACTCAAGCGTCGAAATTTAGAATTGCGTCCTACAATCTTTGAAAAAAAAAAAGCAAAGTTCTTATTCTGCCATTCACTCTTTGTTAGACTATTTAGGACTCCCAAACATTGCTGAAGACAAAATTTTAACTAACATTCTTCAGATTTACCATTACTTTTCCAGTTTGTATAGAAAATTCTCAGCATGAACTTAAAAGTAAATGGATGGGCACACAAAATTTACCAACTAAGTGAAGAGAATATCATTATGATTATAAATCCATACATGCATTCATGCTTTTAAGGGAAAAGAAAATCATAAAATCACAAAACTCAAGTTACATTTGAATGTTAGAATCAGCAAAAACCCGTGGTCGTGCTGGACACCGGCGTCGATCATGACCAGTTACCCTACAAATACTACATTGTTTGGGCACACGAGCCCTGGGTACATCCATGTCACTGTGGATACGTGCAGATTAGGGACGACCCGGCTTTATCACACGCCGAGTGTTTTCATTCGGTAGCAAGACGGGTACGTTAATTTGTGGCCAATAGTCCTCGTGCTCCAGGGGGTGGAAATTGCTCTCCCATGTATGAATAAAAGATTCCATGCTATACTCTTTTGCTACAAACTGGAAAGGATCTAGTCCTTGATTCGTTGTAACAGCTAATATGTGGGAGCATGGATATTCATATATATCTCTCCTCCCATAAGAGCAATAACCCAAATTGAGTCGCACCACCTGCCGGTTACCCCCACTTGTTTGACTCCTTCGTGTGATAACTTGGAACTCCCCTGTGGACCTATTAAATGAATAGTTGCAAAAGTTAACTTATTAACAGTCCTTGATTCGTTTTTTGCAAAAGCTAAATAAGTATGGTAAGTGAAAATTTAGTAATGAAAAATACCTGTCATACGCCTGTAACTCGTGGATATTGGCTTTCTTTTGTTCTTTATCAAGTTCATCTATCACGTGTTTTGTGAAGGTACGCCCATCTCTTAACCATTTCTGCACGAGTAACCTTCCTTCGTCAAAATATTTCATAACCCGGTAAAATATGAGTTGGACGCATGCAGTTATTGGGAGAGCACGGGCCCCCTTCAGTACTGAGTTAAATCCTTCGACGTGGTTAGTGGTTATGATACCCCAACAGTGACTACCATCATTCGCTAAACACCACTGTTCTAAGGGTACACGTTCTAACCAACGCCGTGCATTGGTATCTATTTTTCCAATATTATCCATATCACGGTTGAACTTCCTAATCTGATGCTTGATCCCAGCTAACCAAAGTAGGTCCTTCAACAGGATATTCTTGAATTTCTTGTGGAAGTTGCACTGGAAGTGTCTTAAACAAAATCGATGATACGCATTGGGCTCACACCACTCTGTTAATCTTTGAACTGCATTGATTATAGCAGAATGTCGGTCAGATATCAGGCATATGCCTTGCCTACCACGGACAACATACGTACTTAGGTTCCTTAGGAACCATGACCAACTAGGAAGGGTCTCTTCATTAATAATTGCAAATGCAAGAGGAAATATCTTGTTATCAGCGTTTATCCCCATGGCTACAAGGATCTTGCCTTGGTATTTGCCATTAATATGGGTTCCATCCACATAAATTACTGGACGGCAATGAGTAAACCCGTCAATTGAAGGTTTGAAGGCCCAAAACAAGTATTGGAACTTGACCACATCATGGGTGTCCGTAGGATTCGTTTTCCATTGAACCACTGTCCCAGGGTTGTATTTCTGAAGAGCTGACATAAATTTAGGCAATTTTCTATAAGACTCATCCCAGTCTCCAAAAACCATCTCTATAGCTTTTTTCCTCGCACGCCATGCCTTTTTGTACGAGATAGTGAATTTCTGGCTTTCCTTCACCCTTTCAATAATCAAAGTGATTTTCATACATGGATCATGTTGCACATAACCCATGATTAATTTTGCTATAAGATTCATATCTAGGTTAGCGTGGTCCTGGCTATTGTGCGGGTACATACAGTGGTGGTCGCCGTTATACTGTGTAATTTGAAAACCACCAGTCATTAATTTTTTTGTTGCCCGCAAGCGCCATATGCACCCATTTTTGCACTGCACCACCCAAAGTTTTAGATTTGTTTCAACTACCTCGTATTGTCGGTCATTCTTTGTATGATAAAACTTTACGCATTCCTGAAGATGTTGCTTATCTCTGAATGTCATTTTCTTCTTTAACTCAACTTTGTCAGAGTCCCATATTGGAAAAGTACGATTGCTGTCACGTGTAGTACCTTCACAACCCTCATACCCCACCTCGTCAAGGTCAGTGAAGAAAGGGACTGGACTGTGAAGCTCTTGCACATGAGGGGGAGATGGTGTTATGGCACCCTGCCCACCCACTGTTTCGCCTTCTTCATCAGAATCTGAACCACCCATCATCACCTCTTCCTCTTCTTCCTCCTCCTCTAAGGGATATTCTGTGTGCGCACCGCCGCTGTCTGCAGTAATATCTTGAGCATTGTCTTCAAGTCTTACCAGCTGCTCAACGGGATTCATATACCCTTCATCGGTTAACATCATTTCACGTAGATTCTGGCTACTGAAGTCATATCCGCTCTCAAAGTTTGGAGTCCTAAAGCTAGGAACTGCACTTTCAAAGTTCGGAATGCTACAACTAGGACCTTCACTTACATGAACTTTTGACAGATTGTTGTACCTTCTGTAGGACTCCGAGTAATGTGAGCTTCTTCGATACCCATCAAAGTTGTGGGCGTAGTCTTCATTTAAATTCAAAGGGGACAAACAAGGGGACTCAACATTAAAGTTTTCGGGCCCTTGTGTCAGCAGTCGAGTAAACGGTCTAGATTGTATCCTTTGCGGAAAGGGTCTTATAACATGATGGACCTTCTCAACATACACCTCAACACATCTTACTGCTGAAAATAATGAAGGAATATGAAGTACCTTATCTAGTATTGAATCATCCACTATGGAAAGAGCCATGTAATTCATGACAACTCCGCATTGGTTGACTGGAAATCTACAAGTGAATTTCAAATCGGCAATTTCACCTTCACAGATTACTTTATGATATGCCAACTGAACTAACTCAGAGAGGGTTGTTCCGTGATTCACTTCTTGAATATCCTTGGCTAGAATATTGTATTTAACACCTCCTTCGTTGTGATCCATTATCATACTACCCCCCCCCCCCCCCCCCCAATAAAATGCAATAAATGTCGACATTGTCTAACGAAGAAAATTTTAGAGAAAAATCACAATAAGGGTTACAAACATAAGAATAAGGAAAATATCGAACAAGGGGAAGAAGAAAAGATCAGAAGAGAAGGGATAGAGAGATATACACCTAAAGTCGTTTTTTTACTAAAATCGACTTTAGGGTGGCGAAACTTTTTGAGTCTGGCATTTGATTGACAACTCTCTGATCACACAGAGTAATTAGGCTTAAAATCGATTTTACTAAAACCAACTTTAAAATCGTTTTTGGTAAAATCGATTTTAAGATGGTAAAAGCAACACAGAAATAAGTCGTTTTTACCAAGAACGACTTTAAAGTCGCTATTAGTAATACCGACTTTATTAAAAAGTCGTTTTTGGTATAAAAAAAAAAACCGACTTTAATTTAAAGTCGTGATTGTTAAAAACGACTTAAAAACGACTAATTCTATAATAGAGTGACTAAAATGTCCAATCACTGGTCAGATGTGTCCAATCAGTACAGAGACGACTAAAAAAGTCGGTATTAGTAACACCGATTTTTACTTTAAGTCGTTTATGGTAATGACGACTCTATATAGTCGTTTTTACAAAAACCGACTTTGCTAAAGTCGTTATTTGTAAAAACGACTGATAACCATTTTTGTTTTTTTTTTCAGAAAAATATTATTTTCGTAGAAAATAAAAAAACGATTTACTTAAAATCGGTATTGCTAAAACCGATTTTATTTTTAAAGTCGTTTTTAGTAATGACAACTCTATAGAGTCGTTATTAGTAAAAACGATTTACTCTATTTCTGTCTTTAAGTTTCAAAACACCCTAGTTTAATAATTAAGTATTAATTATACATTTTTAATGGAAACAACTCCATAAATTACACCATAATAACACTATATTAGGATAAATGACAACCAAAACTACTAGTATGATGTATCACAGACATTCCTTCTATTTTTTCTGTGCGATGAGAGTATCTATACATACATACATACATCTACTTATGTGTATATCTTTGTTTGGGTGGCAAATGAGTGAAGTTCCAATCATGAGTTGTTCACTTGTGCAACTCACGTGACCAGCAACCGTGAGTTTTACCACAGATTTCCACGACTGGACGACATTGATCCAATTAAAGAACTTTGAGAACTAAATTGACACTTTTAAAACTTTAAGAACATAACACAAATACCAAACTTTGAGGGTGTAAAATGTATTTAGCCTAAAAGATAACAAGCTAATAAGAATGCATCTCTGTGCTGATTACTTATTTAGTCTTGGTATACATTTCTACAAATGTGATGGTACAAATTTTTATTTATTTTATTTGTTTTATTATTATTATTATTATTTTTTTTTTTTTCTGTTGGTTTTGAAATGGCAAGAGTTAACTCAATGTTATGACAACAAAAATTAAAGGAAATAACAATTAATCAAAAAAAAGAAAGAAAAAAAAAATTTTAATTCCAAAGTGACAGCATGATTGTCAACAGGTTAGAAAAAATTCTCACATTCAGTACAGATCTTATCTAATAAAATAAATTGTCCTTTAAGTGACCTAACTCTCTCTCTCTCTCTCTCTCTCTCTCTCTCTCTCTTCGGATTTGTATCCTAGGTTTACCCAGGTATACAAATTTATAACACTATAAAATAAGCATTCAAGAATATACCAAGAATGTCTAATTTCTTGTTGGCATGAGGCACACAATGAAATTTGAAAAAAAAAAAAAAAAAAAAAAAAATTTCAAATCAAATCATTAGAAAATTAAAGGCCAATGAGAAGAACCCAACGTTAACATCACCGCTAAACCATAGGATACAAAAGTCCAAACCTGGCCGTCCTACTCCTACTACCATAAAAAAAAAAAAAAAAAAAAAAAAAATTAAATAAAGCCAAACAGTCCTTTAAACCCCTTTTTGAATTCTTCCCAAACTGAGCTTTGAAAAAACAACTCAATCCCAAGCAACTTTTCCAATTCCCTTCTTTTTTTTTTTTTTCATCACTTTCATATTCAACCTTTAACATGATCTAGATATGCTGCTTATTTCAATTCAATTCAATTTAATTCCATGGAATTAGTTTTTTCTAGCTGAGGAATTTGAAGAAGCAGAGAGAGGTTGCAGGCAATGGAAATTCAGAAACAGAAAATTTATGTTGCAATTGGGACAGATCTACAAGATGGGTTTGGGACATTGGAATGGGTTCTTAGAAAGTGGTCCCCTCATTCAATCTCCATAGTCATCCTCCTTGCAGCTAACAAGATATCCAAACACTATGCTTACACACCATGTAATATTTAAGCTATATTTTTTTATATATATATATATATATATAGTTTTTTCAATTACTCTCTCTGTTGAGTTTCAATTGGTGATCATGTGGTTTTCATTTTCTATGGCAGTTGGAAAACTCCCTGCAAGTTCTGTGAGTGATGAGAAGTTGCAACTTCTTAGGAATATAGAGGAAGAGAAAATTGACATGTTACTATCCAAGTACATAACCTTTTGTGGCAAGGTATGTTGTATATATTTCCTTCTTCAATGGCATCTAGTACAAATCTAGTTTTATGAGTTATGAACTTTTTGTGATACATTTAGGCTTAGTTTGGCCCCCCTTTTGGTGCTTCTCCTTTTTTAAAGCACAATTTCATGTTAATTCATTTGGTAACTAGTTTATGCGCTTTGTAAAAATTGAACTTAGGGCTTTTTTGGGGGAGCTTTTAAAAGCTCTAGAATGGAGCTTTTATAAGCTCAAGGTGGCTTTTTGGTTTCATGATATATTTTTGAAGAGTAGTGTGTCACTTGTACAAAATTATCAACCAACTTAGTAGTAAATTTCATAAGCTCCTTTTAAAAAGCCACATGGGGGCCAAACTAAGCCTTAGTATCCTTTCCTCGGAATGATTTTATGAGGGGTATTTTAGTAATTTTTATGTAGTTATGTACTTTTATGGAGTAGGAGTATTGTTTTTTTTTTCTCTTTTAAAAAAAAATTGCTCTTTAATTAGCATAATGCAAAATCAGAACAAACTCCATGTAGATGTAGGTAAGTAGCCTCAAATCATATATGTGTGGATTAATTTGGACGGGTTTAATTTAACTGTAACATTTGTTATGCTTTTGTTGGAATCATAGGTCAAAGCCAAAATTCTAAAAATGGAGAAATATGATAAACCTATTGATAAACTCATAGTGGAATTGATATCGGAACTTCGGATAACCAAATTGGTGATGGGAATTACTAGCATGAAGTCGTTATCATGGTATGCTTTTAACTTGTTTATTGTCACTTAAAATTTCTTTCTTCATTTACAAAATATTTGTGAGGAAATTTAATTACAAGATTTTCTTTTTCTTTAATTTCCTCGCACGGCAGGAAATCCAACCGTGTAATCGAAGGATCTTTTTACGTTCACCGGAACAAACCCAACTTTTGTGAATTGTTCATAGTATGTGGAAGGAAATTGGTTTCCCTAAGAGAAGAAAACAATGAAGGTATTGTAGAGGATGAACAAGGAGTGATAGTTGCTAAGGTTAGAGAGAGGACTAGTTTTAGAGCTTGGCTTGGAAAAATGTTCCAAGAGAGTGAGAAAAATTCTCCCACTTCACCTTCTTCATCATCAACAACAAGCAATGATTCACCAAATCAATGGGAAAATGATGTGCAAGAGATTGAAAACTATTTCCAACAATTGTTGTCTTCAAATTCAAATGAAGAAGATGATCAGAGGGATGATGATGCCTTGAGGACTAGTCCTATAGAGACACATATGATGGACAATATGGTAATTTTCTTCTTGCTTCCCCCCATGTGGTTTTTATGTTCAACAAACCCACTTTTTATCTTTCCTCTACCAATCTTTGCCCCCACCCACAAAAAAAAAAGAAAAAAAAAAAAAGAAAAAGAAAAATCTTTCCTCTACCAATGATTTCTCTTCCTTATCTTTGATCCTTTTTGACTCTAGTGGCATGTGATGGTGATAGAATGCTCCATTTGGGTATGTTTGGGTGCAAGGTTGGCAAAGGAAAAAATCATGATTACTGATTGTTTTGAGATTTGACAAAAAATCACTATGTATGGATTGCTGCAAAATACACATACCAAATTTCTCTCAATATTTAGAGCCTTTTTGTCTGTGCTTATGCTTATGCGATCTTGATCGTGATTGGTAGAACTGCTTAAAAGTAGAACTGCTTATTATGGTTTGGGTGTTTGGTTAATATACTGTGAATTGATCAAATATAAAGATAATCTTGAAAAGCACCCCCTACCTGCTTATTGTCAAACTGCTTTTTGGACCCAATCTGCTTATGTTTTTGTTGAAACAAACAGATCAATAAACAGTTTAGACCACCAGAATTGCTTAAAATAATCAAATAAACAATAACAAACAGGCTCTTACATATGAAAATTTGGTGAGGTACATTTAGCAACTCCCGTATAAAGGTGTTACATTTAGTTCCATGATATCAAAATTGTCATTCCGAAATTTGTAGAAGTATAAATAAATAATATCAAAATTGTCCATGTAGTGCATTCTCACAACTTTGTAGTCTTACAGGACATATTTGTCTTTTCTTATTTTTACAAATACTTGAAAGGGCATTTCCAGCATTAAATGGGCTAAGTGTAACACAACGTCAGTAAATATTGTTGAACTATAGGCTTGCTGATATATATACCCAGACCTAAAGGCCTATTAGTGTAATTAAGCCTATATTAAATTTATTTATATGCTATAAAAAAAATATTACATACATATACAGGCGGGCTCTACAATGGACGTCCCTTTAAGGACGGGTTTTAGCGGTAAAATTTTGACTTTTAATTTTGTTGCTAAAGGTACAGTACAGTTTAGCGGTTAAAAGTCAAAATTTTCGTCGCTAAAACTCTAGTCCATAACCGGAAGAGTTTTCCACACATACATATATATATATATATATATATAGTTTAGAAAAGTAATGCTTTTTTTGCACTAAATACTGAAAACATATCAGAGTGCTTCAGAGAAAATTGATGTGCTGAAGACCAAAATAGACAAAGGGCAAGAGGCAATCCAGCTGTGGAGAAAACAAGCTAAGGCCAATGTTGAAAGACGAGCTAAGGCAGAATGGGCCATTTGCTTATGCACTCGTCGGGTAATCTCTCAATTTTCATTGCACATTTTTTATTCAATTTAGTTAATGGGCAGACAATGGAAAGTTTTGATTTTGCTGACATGGTGTGACACACCAATCATATTCATCCATGTATTGTCTGATTATACACTATGTTTTTTTTTTTTTTTTTGGGAAAAATGGTTAATAATAATAAATAAAAAAAAAAAATCACTATGATTATGTACTATGTTATTTGTACCTAAATAGAAATCACTTGTAAATGGGATTTTTTTTAATCTTAAATAAGAAATCAGTTGTAAACTTGTAATTTATAAAGAATGGAGATTTACAAAACCAATTAGTAGTTTAAAAAATACATGGCCATTGGGGCATCACGCCACATCAATATAAAGTGGTGTGACAATTCCATTTTATTATTTTTCCACAGGATGAACAAAAAATCCATTTTTGGGGGGAGTAGTTTTGAATATTTTTTGGATCAATATTTACATTGAAGGCAATTACAACTTAAAAATAAAGAAGGTAGTAATCAACAAATAATAATATAAATGGCATAAACACCATTTTAAGATTTTTTTTTTTTTTAATCAATTTTGTACGTGTTATCTTGCTACGAGTGTCTTTCTTTTTCAAGAAAGATGATCATCCAAAGTATTCTTTAATCAATTAATCGACAGATCTTGGAGTTAATTTTCATATCTGTTAAACAAGGGACAAATTAACATGAATTAAACAATATCTATGTATATATATACAACATATATATAATCGAGCTCTAAAGTGCACTGAGTATACGCACTGAGATTTTAAGCCTAAAAAAACCGCGGGCTGTCCCGCGGACCCGCGCCCTGTCCAGCCGCCCTACTAACCCGTGATTTTTTTAGGCTTAAAATCCCAATGCGCTTTAGAGCCTGACTGTATATATATATCAGTATATAGTCAGGCTTTAGTGCGTACTAGGCGAGCGCACTAGGCATAAAAAGCCAAATGGGTCGGGTCACCCTCATACATGTGTGGATCGGCGGGGTGGGTTCTTGACGTTTTAAGCCTAGCTCACCCAATGCAATTACCCAGTACGCACTAGAGTCTAACTGTGTCTGTATAAATATATATATATATATATATATTTGTGTTCTATGTAGTTATTTTCAAAAGGTTTATACCCTTCCAATTGTTTTATATATATATATATATATATATTTGTTCAACATAAGCACTTCTGCAAAGCGTACCTTAACTATAGCAATCCCTTTTTTTTGGCTAGGTCGAAGAGATTGAAGCTCGTATAAATGAGGAAATATCGAACCAAAGTGATCTAAAGAATGACATAAACACGGCGAAAGAAGAACTATACGAACTTCATAGCGAAGTTGAAGAGCAGAAGAGTAAGTTGAGTTCAATTATTGAACTCCAAAGTGAGCTCTCAAACAAACTCAAATTCTCATCTTTATCGAAAACACGATCCGAGGCCCAAATTCAGAAGGCGGTTACTGCAAGAGCAGAGATGATTCGTGAGATCGAGGATCTGAGAAGACAGAGAGACATTTTGCACCGTAGGATTGAGTTCTGCAGAGAGAAAGATGCCATAGGAATGGCTGTGATTAGGTTTAGTGAAATTGGATTTAATGAGTATAGTGAAGAAGAGATTAGAGATGCTACACATGGTTTTTCAGAACATTTGAGATTGAAATCAGGTGGTGATTGGACTAGGGTTTATAAAGGGAGGATTAGCCATAAAACAGTTGCAATCAAACTGTGTGATTCAACCAATGGATTATCTCAAGAAGGGTTCCAAGATAAGGTATGTGACTTTTTGCTTCCTCATCAACTTTTACTTGATCCTTGCAACCATTATAGCATCTCAAATAGGAGAAATAGTATCCTACAAATTAGAATGGATATTGTTGGTGGGACCTACACTCTAGAACCCACAAATAGTGATAGTGAGACCTCTGATGCATGTAGGTGAGTCCCACCATCCACGATATGATCTCTAATTTGTTGCAGGGTACAACGTGAGATTGCTACAGGATACCACATATACTCTTTGTACTTTTTTTTTTTTTAAATATGTTTTATAACAAATACGTTTTTAACGTAACCGCTGATGGAGGAATTACCGCTCTCTCATTTTAGTCAAATTTGACAACAGAACTCTCAAAATAATCTCCAACAGGCTAGCTTTGATTGAAGTACAAAACTCTCAAAATAATCTCCACTAGGCTAACTAGGTGGCTAGATATTTTGAATATTTTGAATCAACAATGATAGGGATACACACTAAATGACACACCAAATGACACACTGTGCTTTAAATACGTGTACCTTGTGCTGTTTGAATTTTTCACACTTTTCTGTGCATCACTTACACAGCACAGGGTACATGCATTTAAAGCGAGTGGGTCGTTTAGTGTGTCGTTTGGTGTGTATCCCTATCATTTTTGATTTTGAATACTAGCTATCTAACTACTTAGATTTGGAGAGTCAAACCGGCTTTCCAAATCTATACCCCAATAATGAAAAGATTAAGTAACATAGCTAACTAAAAAGATTAAAGCTTAGTTTGGGCCTCATTTTGTGCTTCTCTTTTTTTAAACCACAATTTCATGTTAATTTTTGGTAACTAGTTTATGAGGTTTGCAAAAATTGAACTTATGGTTTTTTTGGGAGGAGCTTTTAAAATCTCTAGAATTGAGCTTTTTAAAAGCTCAAGGTTGTTTTTTGGTTTCACGATGTCTTTTTGAAGAGAAGTGTGTCACTTGTATATAATTATCAAACAACTTAGTAATAAATTTCATAAGCTCCTTTTAAAAAATCACATGAACGCCAAACTAAGCCTAAGTAACATAGCTAACTAAAATGGAGAGAAATACTGGAGCTGACCCTCAAAAGTTTATACTGAAAGTAGAGAAGTGGGGTTTTTAGCTAAAATTCAGCTGGTATATATGGTTAGAGATGCATTTCAGTAATAAAAGTTTCAGTGGGAGTACCGTCTAAGATTTTGAACTACCATCTAATTGAAAATGTGTATGAAATGACATTTACGGAATTATTCTTTTGATTTTCAACTTATTCTTGATTTGAATTCTCTTTAAGATTTTTTTTTCTTCATCCGTACCCATGGATTTTTTTTTTGTCTCTGACTAAATTATGTGAGTACTTTATGTTTTCTAGATTTTGTATCTCAAGCAGTTCCTAAAAAAAATTGATAGTGGGCCATCAAAATCAAGTGGGCTCATTAGCCATTGTAACATGTATTTAAGAATCATTTGAGATACAAATTTGAAAACATTACATTATTCAAAATATAATTGATACATGTACTAGGGGGGAGGGAAATAAAAATAGGGTGATTTAGATTTTAGTCCACTAAGCTCCACCTATCTAGAAATAGATCCATTTTAAAATTGAATCTAGAAATTAGTCCCTCACATATTTTAAGGACATAAATACCCCCACCCCCCATAAATCAGGATTTGAAATTCAAAACCTAGATTTGTTATATATATATATATAGAAAGAGAGAGAGAATTAAAAGAGAAAATTTAATAAATATCCCACTCCCATAAATCAGGGTTTTGAAATTCAAAACCTAGATTTGTTATACATATAGATATATATAGAGAGAGAGAATTAACTGGAAAATTTTAACTATTATAGTGAGAAATTTCTCACCTTTTTTAAGGTATTTGATGAGAAATTTCTCACCAAATAAAAACAAACTGTCAAAATGCTGACAATATGTGAGAAATTTATCTATTACAGTGAGAAATTTCTCACCCTTTTTAACGGATTTGATGAGAAGTTTCTCACCAAATAAAAACAAATTGCTCACCTTCAAAAATCAAAAGTAAAACTCCACAGTTTGTGAGAAATTTCTCACACTGACAAAAATTCATACACTATCAAAACACTAAAATACACCAATACACATGGATATACATACACATATAGATGTAGACATATGAGTCTCTTCACCATCACCGTTGTCCCCTTCTCAAACACTGCCTTGTAAACAAACCCCTTTAGTCCTTCATCTACAACTGAAAATCCGATCTCTTCCTCAAACCACTTCCAATCCAATTGCCCCCAAAGCAGAGGTGTGAACGGCTTCAATGCCTCCTCTATACTCTCTAACCCCTTTAGCCCACCAGCCACTTCTAATCCCTTTGGCCCCACAAAAGCTAGCGGGATTGGCTTCAATGCTTCCAATAAAGGCTAAACTAAATCGTCTCACCACATGCATCATAAGTTACTCATCCTATATACACAAACATATATGTATTAAACACCAAGATGGATTAGGTAGATGTAATCCATAGATTAATAGTGCCCACACATCTTTGGTTCATGAAATAACAGAGAGAGAGAGAGAGAGAGAGAGAGACAGATCATGAGAGAGAGTGTGAGATAAAGTTAGAGAGAGAGAGATCGTGAGAGAGAGACTGTGATTTAATGGGGTTAAATTAAGATCCCTAAATTCATGCGTGATGATGGTGTATATTTATATATATATATATATATTTAATGGAAAGGGCAATTTTGTCCATAAAATAGACACAGATTTGGGGGAAAGGATCAATCTCTAATTTATAATTATAATTAGGTACTAATTACTGCACATGAAATTTGAGATGAATCAGTTTTTAAAAGAGTGGGGTGTCAGGGACTAAACCTTATATTTCTAATAAAAATAAGGGTTAATTACACTTTATCCCCTTGTGGTTTGGCCCGATACCACTTTACCCCCATGTGGTTTCAAATTGACCACTTTAACCCCCTGTGCTTTGGGGTAAAGTGTCACCGCCAAAATTAGTGACCACCTTGCCTCCCTGTGATTTGGTCTGATGACATTTTACCCCCTATGATTTGGCCCGATAACACTTTAACCCCATGTGCTTTCGGAGTAAAGTGTCAAGTTAACACTTTTTTTAGCGGTGACACTTTGCCCGAAAGCACAGGGGGGTTAAGTGGTCAATTTGAAACCACAGGGGGTAAAGTAACATCAGACCAAACCACAGAGGGTAAAGTGTAATTAACCCTCAAAATAATAGTAATAAAATTCTCCCTCTAAATGAAGCATTACTTACAAAAGTAGAGCTATCATGCGGTGGATCGCCAAAACTCTATTGGCGGTGTAGAATTATGATAGTTATGTGAGTGATACTTAAAAGCAAAGATTAACCCTTAGTATTGTTTGTAGGTGAATTTTCTGGGCCACATTAGGCATCCACAACTGGTCTCCATGGTGGGCTTCTGCTCGCAACTAAAATGCATTGTCTTTGAATACATGCACAATGGCTGCCTAAGGGACACACTATTCTCTCTCCACAGAGGCTCCAGAAGAAGAAACCGAGGCCTCAACTGGCACGCTCGAATACGTATTGCTGCGGAAGTTTGTTCGGGCTTGGTCTTCCTCCACATGGCCAGGCCCAGGCCCATTATCCATGGCAATCTCAATCCCTCCAAAATCCTTCTGGATCACAATTTTGTGGCCAAAATTCAGACCTTGGGCCTTACTTGGTCCAATGAAGTCCCCGATGTGCGGTCGGATATTCGGGCTTTTGGGAATCTAGTGTTGCAGCTTCTGACCGGGAGGAATTGGGCCGGGCTTGTCGAAGAGGCAATAGTGATGGACCCTGTGGGTATTGTCGAGATTTTGGATGAGATGGCCGGAGAATGGCCACCGGAACTGGCAATTGAACTTGTCGGAGTGGCGATTAGGTGTTTGTCCACTAACAATGGGCTGGCAATGGTAATGGGAGAGATCGCGGAGCTGAAGAAAAAGGCCGATGATCTAGCAGCAATCGGAGGATGTGAAGTGGCCATTGAAGAAAGTGGTGAAGATATGGAGGACTCAATTAATGTTCCAAGAGTTTTCTTCTGCCCCATTCTTCAGGTTATTTTCTTTTTTCTTTTTTTCTTTTTTTCCTGTTCCATAGCAATGCACAACTTCACAGTTGCACAAACCTTCTGGCAGCTAGGCCCATTAATCATGTCACCCAACATTTGCAAATAGCAATTGCATTTTATTTCTTTATTTACTTTTTTTTTTTTTTTTAATGACTTTTCTAGGTAAACTTTTTAGGTTTCTCTAGTCGTACTTTTATTGGGGGATAAGAAAAAAAAAAACCCCATTCAACTCTTTTCTCTTTCACCCAGAGCACTTAAATTCTCCGCACTTCACAAGCCTTTCATATGACTCGCGGTGAGTTACGTTATAAGAATTCAACCTGACAGCCTCGGCCTCAGCCTCAAGAGGCTTGTCGTGAGACCCACCTAGTTAGTATGCTGTATGCCCTATGAGATTAAATAACAATTTCACATGTTACTATGTCAAATTTTTTTTTTTTTAACTAACCAGATTATTTAGTATGTCGAAATTATAAAATTTTCGCATTTAATTGGGTGCAGGAACCAATGAAGAACCCACACGTGGCAGCAGACGGTTTCTCCTATGAGTTAGAAGCCATAGATGAATGGCTTAGGACTGGTCATGATACATCGCCAATGACTAACTTGAAGCTGAAGCACAAACACCTCACCCCTAATCAGACCCTCCGTTCCTTCATCCAGGACTGGTATAATAGAAGACCCATTCCCATTACATAAACAGTGTAAACATAGCTATCCATATATATATATATATAGATATACATATACATTTTATTATATAACATACAACAAATCTGAATTCCTTAGTACAGAAAGTATTAATTGTATTTATTTATATTTCATATAATAGTCAAATGTATTGAGGCCCATCAGGGCAATCCCAGTTTTGCCAAGATTGAGATTAGTAACATATTAATATTAGTAACAGTGAATGTTTACACTTCAATAGAGAAACATTTCACCATAATTTTTTAGTAGTATATAGATACAATTTAGATCTAGCTAGACAGAGAGAAATGATAGACGGGTAGATACGGAGTGAGAACTATTCGCTAAAAAAAAAATTTAAAAATGCCAGGTGCTCTGATGCAAAACTGTCTTTTAAAAGGAGAAGCAAGTAAGACTTGAAAGGGCTTTTCCTATCCTACCCGGTGAATATGGTATGATAATATTGTGTTCACTTTTAACACCAAAATTAAAATTTAGCACTAAAGCAATTTTACAATGGACGCTAAATGTATGTTCTTTTAAGTTATTGGTAAAGTTATTGGCCAATTAATAGTGCTTGTGTGTTGTGTGGGTGGGTTAGAACTTAAAAAGCGTAAAATACGATAAAGTTCAGACCAAATCTCACTTTATTTTCATAAAAGTTATGAACGTGATCTTATTTTCACCACGTCAGTCTCACTCATATTGGGTTTTTAAAAAAAAAATTGAAGTGACATTGTGGGAAATGCAGCATGACATTTCCAAAACTCCTGCCTAGCCTCAGCCTTGTACCCAAAAAGACAATAATTCTTAATATTTCATTGGTAACCTAGCAATCTGCAATGAATGTGGTCTATCATCCAAGTTTTCCAATACAAGTTTACTTCCCCTAACAATTATGTTGTTTCAAGCTCATTAAATCAAGTACTAAGGTCCTCTTTCAAGACTTATTGCTTCATTCTTAGGCTTTGTTTGGTTCATGGATTTGGTGAGGGAAAAGAGAGGGGAAAGGAAAACGAGATGGAAAACAAGTCCATCCGTAAGGTAAAAGCAACTAGTTTTCCATTTGGTTTTCCTTTCCCCTCTCTTTTTCCTCACCAAATCTATGAACCAAACAAAGCCTTAGTTAAAAAAAATCCCAAGAACCCGCATACTAGCTGAACCTGATAATAAAATATTAGTTTCAATTACAACATATATTTAGGAAAGAAAAAGACATCTCACTCCTGATGAACAAAGCATTCAAATAAGCCTATCACCTAACAAAATCATGCTCAAAAGGATTGTCCATAACATTCTCTGCATATTTTAGTTGAGTTAAACTCATGCCATGACTAACCCTCTCCCACTACCACCCATACATTAATAAAAAGAACTTAGTGTTCGGAATTTTGTTCAAGTATTGCCATATTCAATCATGCTTTTAGGTAGCTTGCTTAAAGATTACCACACTTCTCCAAATCTACACAAATCCATGGAAATGATAGGAACGATCATTAAGCTCTTCAAGTTTATATGTATACAATTAAATGAAAATAAAAATGGCAATAAAGTGATCGGCAAATGGGTGTGTGAACTTCCTTATATATATATTCAGCCACATGTTGAAAGTGAGTGTCCAAGGATATATATATATATATTTTTTTTTTGGCCTCCGTCAGTCTTCTATGAAATATGAATTCTACTTGAACCGTTCAACGGCGTTGTAACGATCCAAAGGAAGATCTCATGGCTCATCACTACTCAACTTGTAGGGTGTCACATACCCTGCAGCAAACTGGTTGGTCCCCTACCTTACAAACCTCGACTTTTAACCACAATAGACGACCGTCTAGCTCTATGGGGTAAAGCCAGGAGCAGTATAAGTTCATCCCCAACAAAAAACAAGAGCATATTTTTAGATATCCCCACAATTAGACCTATTAGCTTAGTTGAAGTTTTGAGTTTTGCATGGCCGTTTGAGTACAGAACGCTAGCTCTCTCTACTTTTAACACTTCGTTCATTGCTGACCCAGAGTAAGATATGCCACCTTAATGCACTATAAATAGAGGGGAAAAAAATGAAACTATGGATTCTTACACAATGCATTTTGTGTTAGGATTTCGGCAGTTTTGTCGAGCCGTATCTATCAAAATTCCACCAGCAAAACCCTAGTTATTTAGTTATTTAAAATGACCCTCTTTTCCTAATCTCATTAAGTTCCCCTAAAATACACCAACACTCTAATTTCATGATTCTTTTATATCTTGATTACATCCAATTCCCTTGTTAGACAAAAGGTCCTTTTGTATACAATAATTGCAATGTAGCGGGTATAGTTTAGTGGTAAAAGTGTGATTCTGTCACGACCCATCCCACTACGCGTGGAAATAGGACACGTGGCACGCCACCAAGGCTCATCCAAACATCATATAACTATACGCAGCGGAAAGAACTTTAAAACAACCCTGGGTATTTAAAACTTAGGGAACATTACCCTCTGAGTTTGTAAAATCCATTGAAATCAGAGTTATAAAAAGTTTTGGCCAAAGGAAAACACTTCAAAAGGAACAGTTTTGAAAACAGGGGTTCAGTCGACTGCTCAGAGAACCCAGTCGACTGTGTAGTCGACTGATCAGGATTCCCAGTCGACTGTGTCAAGCAGAACCCAAAATGCAACTTAAACAAAGGGGGTCCAGTCGACTGATCTGGGGTCCAGTCGACTGCTTTTCTATTATTAGAAGCAGTAGCCAAAATCAACAGTGTCCAGTCGACTGATGAAGGGGGTCCAGTCGACTGCCTCTCTTACTATTCACTTTCAGTGTCTCGAACACACGAGATTCAGTCGACTGACCCTGGGTCCAGTCGACTGCTCCCCTGCTGGGCAGCCTGTAATGAAGTATTAACAACTCATGTTTCTCCACACTAACCACAATCACAACCATAACTGATTTTCAACATTCAAAACATAACTACAGACGTTCAATTACAAGATTACGGTACTACGGAGCTAATCCATGATTTTATTACAACATATTACAAATCCCAATTATTACACAAGTTTTAGGATTTAAAACAAAACATATACCACGGTGATTCCCCCGGCGTTCATCGGCCTCACTCATCTCGCTTCTTATCTTTCTTCTTACCTACAATGGAGTACATAACATATGCAATATATGATAAAACATGCTTTAATTTCATAAATCATACAATAGTCTCTAGGGAGAAAAATACGCATTCATCCGGTAGCGGCAAGTCCAAGCCTTAAACCGCGATACCAATGGCAAGTCCAAGTCTATCAACCATTGTATCCACAAGTGTCATGGCAAGTCCAAGTCTATCAACCATGCACAGTAGCCGTCGCTACTAAATTCTCAAACATCGAGAAGCTTACTCCGGCATGAATTTGTATAAGACTCCCCTTTGACCCACATAGACAACTTAACGTGCTCGCATAATTTTAGACATGCTTTTCACAATTTAGCGCGTGCATAATTAACGGGCCTACTAATAACACATGGATTTCGCCCGGATCACAATTTCGTCGTCGAAAGCTAAAACATGTATTTCCCTGTATTTCACAAGTTAGAACTTCATACCTCGTGCGATTTCCCCCAAACTTTGAAGGATCGACTAGAAGGCTAAATAATCGTCGGATTTCGAAATTGAGACAATTCCTACAAGTTTATACCTGTTTTTCCCAAAAGTCTAAAATTAAGATCTTTACAAAACTTGGCCAAACACACCCTAAGTGGTATCAAAACGGAGATTTTACCTCCACGAGTTCAAATCTGAAATCTGGAGAAAATCTGACGGACGAACGGTCTTCGTATGTCACCGGCAAGCTCGTGGCAACCAAATCTCCTTTCTCTCTCCTCTCTCTAGATATTTTGGAAGTTTGGATGAGATTGAAATCTCATCCTCATCTATATATAGACAAAAGTTCTGGAAATTACGTTTACCTCCCCACGAGTTCCTCAAACTTCTAATTAACCCATGAAACTTCGCACACGTCCATTTTATAACTTTACGAGTGAAAACTATAAATTTCAAAAGTTTTCGACTAGGTTTCGTTTGGGTCCAAAATAACGTCCGAAAACTATATTCTGTGGAATCTCTACACAACCTACCTTTTCAATTAACGTATCACTCATGTTCTCACCACAGTTCTCAAAATATATATTAAAGTATCCAAATACCATAATTATACTACACAGGTATAATTACTATTCACGGGAATACCAGATAAAGTCAAATAACATTTAAATCATATAAATGTCATTTACTCATGTCAACCCCTCATTGATTATCAAATCTCTGTGTCCTCGATTGACACTCATCGTTGACCCACGTCAACCACATCCACAATTATTAATCAACATTAATAATTCACAATAAATAAATTTTGTATTTTAAAATAAATAGATTTCCCGGGACGGGTGTGACAACTCTCCCCTCCAAAAAGGAAGTTTGTCCCCAAACTTAAACCATCTTCTCAAGTCACCAAGACTTCACACAAGTACTTCAAACATTTGCCTCATACACAACCCAACCACTTTACTGAGAAGTCCCAGTCTCACGAGGAAAGTAAATCCTCAAGCTCTTGAGGAAAATAAATCCTCAGAGCCCTCGTCTCAATCCGATAGAAGATTCAACCAGATCCTAGCAATGCCTCGAAGCATCCCAATAAATAAGAATGTCAATACCTGAGTAGAACACACTCAACAGTCAATCCCGACATTAAATCATATCACAACGTCACAACGTCAACTCAGATATCATTTCATCGTACTTGTCACACATATATTTCCGAACTTAATAGTTTCATCATAATACCCCAAAACAAGGGAGATAAGTCAGCTTCCATTCACTTATCTTTCTTTTCGACTGAAAGTCGTTGACATTACGTCTCAACTAGTTAATATCTATACACGATTCTTCGTCCCGAAGTGAACCACAACTGAGTACTATCACACATATATACCCCGTCGATAAGTCAATGCTTCAATCAATTATTTCACGTACTATAGATTCAATCTCTTACTCTGTTAATCACCAAACCACTTGTAGCAGTATAACGCATTTCAAACGACTCCCAAGTTCTTATTGTCACGCCCCGACGTAGCATAAATAAGGAAAGCGTTTAATTTCCTTTATGGACCCGTAGGTCGCGACAGTTTGAAGGATCGATTCCGTCCCAAACGTCGAACAACAAAACATAATAATCAGAGTAAAGCAATCAAGGCTTACAAAAGTATTCTAACTTATTACATCTTAAGATACAGGGTCAACTAAGGCACAGACCGCCTTAAAATAAAACAATAACTTAGTGTCTGTTACAGTCATCCTTATAAAACAAAACAGTTAAAAACTTAACATGTAAACTTAAATTATTAATGAACAGTTCTCTTATTCCAAAAGCAGCCATTCTCAATTCGCATAGTCGTATGATTCCTCCTGATTATAACCTGAAAAGCCTGAACACGAATGTCCAGGACGCATCAACGTCGTCAGCTTCAAGAAGCTGGTGAGTATTAAAAACATGACTTTGAATGTAAAACATACCCATTTACCTTTTTCCATTTTTCAATTTGTATAAATCAATAGTTAAACCGCAGGAAGAATTCATTTATAAAACAACAAGAAATATATTAAAGGCCGTTCATTCATAAAGACAGATACTCGTGTAATGAGACAATGCACCACACTCATCTTGCCGACTCTTTTCTCTCGACAGCCACAACAACCCACTACCTTACTCCTGGTATCTTTGAAACACTAAGATAGCCACACTTTAGCAACGGGGCGCCAGGGAGTGTCCAGTTTGCCTCACACTTTGGTCCGGGGTACCAGGGAGTGTCCAATGCCTCACACTTTGAATACCCTAACCGCCATGCAAATACCGGGGCAACCCCTCGCACAGTATCCAGACTCGAGTATCAGGGAGTGTCCGTAGGCCACACTTTAGCACTACCATGGGTGCCAGGGAATGTCCGAGTTCGGCTTCACACACTTTAACGCTTCCATGGGCGTCAGGGAGTGTCCATATTTGCCACCGTCGCATTTCAAAGATACCCTCTCCACAAACACAACCACAACTACAACCACAACTCAACCACAACCACAACTCAAACTCAATCACAATCACAACCACAACTCAAACTCAATCACAACCACAACTCAAACTCTAACTCTTTTCACACTGACCATTACTCTTTTCCACACAGACTGACACCCCCATGCATGTACCACTGACCCCACATGAATGATATGCACTTAAACGAAAGCAAAAATGCTGAATTAAAGGAACAACACGCGTACGGGGATTGATGAGTCATACTATAATATTTTAATCATTCAAACATAACCCAATAGAGTTCTAATTAACTAAATTTCCCAAATAGAGCCTTAACAGTACTAAAAGTTGAGCCAAACAGTCCCTTAGCATAAAACAAACAAAAACAGAAACTGCCAGACCTCGCGCGCGCGGGCCGCTCGCGCGAAAAGTCGCTCGCGCGATATGCCCAAATTTCCTTTTTTATATATATACTTTTCTATTTGCCTGAGGAAGCCAAGGTCGCGCGCGCGGATCGCTCGCGCGAAAGGGTTATCGCGCGACCCTCGCTCGCGCGATCTGCCTAAATTCATTTTATATATACATAAACTTTCCTTTCTGCCTGGGGAAGCATACCTCGCGCACGCGGGCCGCTCGCGCGAAAGATCGCTCGAGCGGACCGCTCGCGCGATTTCTCGCGCGCGCGATCGTGGTGCGAGTTAATACTGAGGCTTCATCTTCTTCGTCAGATTGCCCTGTTTCAGCAATTCAGGGTCTAAAATGACCCATTTTCAATTCTGAAACTAGGTATGTCATATAATATATGGATCCCTTTGTTTTTGAATGAGGATTAAGAATCCAAAGTCAATTTAACATGATTCAAATCATAACTCTCCAATTTTATGAAAAACTAAAACATGTCAAAACTTATTTTCTAATATACTTTCTTATATGAACAAATTAGGCTCTAAAACTTTGGGTATAGTATATATGACATGTAATCTATCATATTCATCTAACAAAACAGGTTTTGGTTGAGTTTGGAAAATCTCCATTTTTTAAGCTATGAACTTCAACGTACAAACATCAATGGTGATTTACAACATTAAACAATTACACAGCAATTAATATGAAATTACATTCTTAGTGAGTTTAGAATACTCACTGAGTTTGAAGATTCAAAATAGATGTTGAGAAAGAAAGGCCAATTAAGAAATCCACTTAAGCTTAGCTATGGTGGATTGAAGCTCTTCTCTCTCTCTAAAATAAACTGTGTTAACTCTCTGCACTTTCTCTTCTCTCAGAAACTCTCTATGTATGTGCAGTGTAGAATGAGAATGTGTGTGTGCACAAGTGGTGTATAAGTAGACATCCCAAAGATTGAACTTGGAGACCAAGCATCTTGTTGTTCACTCAACAAATGTTTTGTCTCTCAATTAACTAATGAGTCACAATTACACAGATACATACATACGTATATAACCTGCTGTATATGAGAGTAGGGGGTAATTAGAGGTGTAGGGGTCAATTTAAGGTGTTTAGGAAAATGCAACTTTAGGCACATCATTAATACACACAAGCTATATATCCCAAACAAGGCCTAAGGCAATCATCACTTGCCATAATTGGAAATAAAGCAGATGTCCAAATCGGTCACTTCCAAAATCTGTGGAAGTTAAACACAACATGGACAGTTTTGGGCATAAACTGGTATTTTCGGGGCGCGGTGGTCACCACAAAAATACAGGAAATTCATTTTAACTTAAGAAATGGTTTTCTGGTTTTATAAAAATGCAGCTGGAATTAAAAGAGAGCATTTCCACCGTTTTGAAATACAGATTTGAAATTCAATACAGGTGTTGCTAAATTTCACATAATCGCAGTTTGACCCCAAAAGTAATATCAATTATGAGATCCATCAAGAAATAAATTTCACACATAAGAATTGAAATAAAAATAGAAGCAAACAACGTATATTTAATTTTAAATATGACAATGCGATGTACAGATTAATTAAATGAAAATGCAGGTTATTACACTTATCAATTTCCAATCCTTCTTTCCTAATAAATCCATATCATGGCAACTTCAGTTGAAATGACTATTACATAGTCGGTAGTGCGTCACACCAGTACTATACCTCTGTCTCTACTAATTCTTATCATTCCATTCCGGTTTTACCAACCTCGTACTATACTCCCATCACTTGTGCCTCGTAAGGTATCAATCAAATTCTCTATTGAAAATTTCACACCATTTCACTCGTTCGAGTCTACACATGTCCCAAATCACCTACAGTGAGGTCAAACACATTCGTCGCTCATCGTTCCCAAGTTTGTACTCGAACTATCGTCAATTAACATAGAAGGTTACCCCTAACATTCACTTTAAAATGTTTAACAAAGTCCAATACATTTCTCATTCAGGTTTTAAAACAATTATTTTGAAATCTTACATAATAACTCATCTCTTTCTCAATACCACCACCCCAATATCCATCGTAACGAATAGCATTGTTAATCAAAATTTGACTTAGCCAATCATGCACGTACCACATAGTTTATCAAACATATCCTCTTGTTCAGAACATACCCTGTTTCTGTCACAATCCGTTGATCATTCACAATCCATCATGTTTACCTAGTGTACTCATACTCTGAGCCAATCACTTTTCTTTCGAAAATCTCAACTGCAATGTAGTCCATTCTTATCTCAGTCCAGGTAGATCCACTAGCGTTTATGTAGTTTACAACTCTATACGTCTCTAGTGTTTCACTTTCACCTTTGCACAAGTCGATATCGATCACACTTCTGTATCTCAACTCTCACCGAGTTTTTGACAACCGTTCACACTAAACGTATATTCTTCGTATAACATCTCAAAGCACCATACCCTATTCTGACATTAAATGTTTCATAACCCTAGTCGAATCTGACTCAATTTCCAATTTAAACTTTCTAGTCCTTTATTTATGCTATCCGGGTCTCCAATCCATTATTCCTGAATAACCTATTGCTAACAGCATTAATACAATCCCCAAATACAATCTGAGGATAAGCCGGTAATTAAATCTTCCCACAAAGTACTATAGCATCACTGTGTTCAATGAATTCTATATTGATTTCCAATTCACATACCTTTCACAACAATACCCCAATGTAAATTCTCACTCCGGTCATCAATGCCAACCGATTCCTAATTGTCATCTTTTAAGTGCTTCACACTTTGCGGATCTCATCAAGTTCTTGATTGATCAAAGCCTCAAATCATTCATTACCTCAGGTTACTCCAATACTTGCCTTTGGAACAATACTCACGACTACTCCTTTAAGGTCATAACTTCCAATTAGCCAAATTTAGGTACACGTCATTTCACCAACTTCTTTAGAATTCCTATGTTCACAATCTGCCCACATAAAACTCATTCGTTTGACAACCACCGTTATGTCCCAAGCACTAAGCACGCCATATCTTTCCACGATACCGTCTTCCAAGGTCTACTTGATACCTAATCACAAGTTTTTAAAACAAATTTTCTTACTCAACGAAAGTTTTATTTAAAAATATTTTAAACACTTTAAAATTTTCTTTGGGTGAAATTCGACATTCTCAAAACTCTCCAACCTTATTGGAATCTAGGATACTGAGATCGTATTTCATAGCATCCACCATTGTCCTCTAACCATTTTACATTTCTACTATCATATCTGATAATGTACTCAACGTACTACCATGTCTTCCTCCCATTCTTACCGTTTTTGTTCACTTACTCATTAAAGCTTCGTCTTTCCAATTTATATTTCCTGTTCTCAATCTCTATATCGACTTACCCAAAGTCTAGTACGCAAAGTCCAAGCATGTCTTCCAATATCTGAATCGTCTGTTCTGACTGTCCGTCGATCTGAGAATGAAATGTAGTACTGAAACTCAGTTTAGTACCCGTGGCTTCCTGTAGACTTCCCCGAAACCTCAATGTAAAACTACTATATATCACGATCCAATACAATCACTGTTGGAACTCTGTGTAGTCTTACAACCTCTTTCACATACAATTTCGCCAACCTTGAAGGTTTAGTCGTATTGATCGATAGATAATGCACTGATTCCGTCAATCCATCAACCATAACCCAAATCTTATCATTCTTATTGAACGATCGTGGAAATCCCGAAACAAAATCCATCATGATCCCATCGCACTTCACTCTGACACTAGTATAGTTGTAATAGCCCCGCAGGTACTTATCTCTCTGACTTGACTTGCTAACATGCTGAACACTCGGACACAAACTTGGCAACTTCTCGCTTCATACCTCTCCACCAAAAGTTTTCTCGCAAATTTCGGTACATCTTATCACTCCCTGGATGAATTGAATATTTAGTACTATGAGCCTTCTCTAAAAGTCGCTCCTATATTAGCTTTACCTTCTCCGTAGTCAATTGTATCATCGTAGGTCTTAACAACTTTCTTTCCCCAACCTCGATCCAACAATTCAGCGATCGACACTTAAGCCCATACAACGCTTCATACGGTGTCATTTCCGATACTTGACTAAAACCCGTTACTTCTACTAACTGTAGTTTCAAACCGTCAAAGTATACTCTATCATTCCCGTTCTTAATCCCTCATCCTAGGTTAATTCTTACATACCACTTCCCACTTATACAATTAATCTGGTAGCTTTCCTTACTAACCTTTATACTACATCGGAATCCACCTTGGTGCCACAAACATTCAAAACCAGGTTCAGTTGAGAGATTCCTCAACAACCATAATACTCATAACTCGTTAAGATATTTCTCAATTCCAATACATAACACAAGATAGGTTGAGAGATTCCTCAACCGTCCAATACATACCGTAAGATAGGTTGAGAGATTCCTCAACCATCCAGTCATCTCAATACCGAACAATAAGTTGAAAGATTCTTCAACTACCCAACATACACTGTGAGAGAAAACCACGAGATAACCTGTATGATCACACCGTAAGATAACACTGTAAGATAAGGTGAAAGATTCCTCACCTATCCCATACAAGAGCAATACATGCTGCTGGACTATCTTGCTACCATAATACCCAACTGCACATCTCTATTCTCTCACATCACGACGTTTAACCCATGTCTGAAGTAGAAGTTTTATCAATCAATCCCAATCTCAAAACTCAACCACAAACTTTTTTTCTCTATGTGCAATATAAGGAAATCTCCTCTGATGTTTAAAACATTCACCATTCGATCAAAAATCATTTTATTTTCGTTTAGAAAATTCAACGGTTCATCACCACCAATATATCATCTCTCCCTCGTGCTACCACACAAAGCCTATGATAACGCATGGTAAACCTTATCTCATCATACGGCTCCACCCCGTATGATTCCACCGTTTCACAAATGCATAAATACTATGCATGTATAACAATATCATAATGTAGTATGTATAACAACATACTACATGCATCAAATATCTCTACAATATGTGGATGCATTCTAGAATATGTGACAAGTCACTCAACACTCCACTCGTCGTCGAACGTTCCCAAAGTTTTATTACCTATTGCTCTGATACCAATAAATATCACGACCCATCCCACTACGCATGGAAATAGGACACGTGGCACGCCACCAAGGCTCATCCAAACATCATATAACTATACGCAACGGAAAGAACTTTAAAACAACCCTGGGTATTTAAAACTTAGGGAACATTACCCTCTGAGTTTGTAAAATCCATTGAAATCAGAGTTATAAAAAGTTTTGGCCAAAGGAAAACACTTCAAAAGGAACAGTTTTGAAAACAGGGGTTCAGTCGACTGCTCAGAGAACCCAGTCGACTGTGTAGTCGACTGATCAGGATTAGGGATGGCAACGGGGCGGGTATGGGACGAGGCCCCCATACTCCGCCCCCGTCCCGCTTCAGTAAACCCTCCCCCTGCCCCCGCCCCTCCCCGCATAGTGCTCTCCCCGCCCCCGCCCCCGCCCCCGCCCCGCCCCCGGGGTCCCCGACCCCGCCCCGCCCCGCCCCGATTATGTTTTTTTTTTTGGTACACAAATTGAAAAAGCAATTTTTTTAATGCATTTTTTTCTCTAATAGTGCAGTTTTTTTTAACTTACCCAATTAGTTCCCTAATAGTGCAGTTTTTTTTTTTAAAATGGTAATACACATAACTATTGAGGGGTAAAAATATAAATACAAGTATATTCGGGGCGGGGGCGGGTTTTTTGACCCTACCCCGACCCGACCCGACCCCGACCCGGGTTTTGAAAATCTCCCCCATACCCGCCCCTAACCCTATTAAGCCCCCCCTCCCATACCCTACCTATTAGGGGCGGGGCGGGGCGGGGAACCCGAAAAACCTACCCCATTGCCATCCCTAATCAGGATTCCCAGTCGACTGTGTCAAGCAAAACCCAAAATGCAACTTAAACAAAGGGGGTCCAGTCGACTGCTTTTCTATTATTAGAAGCAGTAGGCAAAATCAACAGTGTCCAGTCGACTGATGAAGGGGGTCCAGTCGACTGCCTCTCTTACTATTCACTTTCAGTGTCTCAAACACACGAGATCTAGTCGACTGACCCTGGGTCCAGTCGACTGCTCCCCTGCTGGGCAGCCTGTAATGAAGTATTAACAACTCATATTTCTCCACACTAACCACAATCACAACCATAACTGATTTTCAACATTCAAAACATAACTACAGACGTTCAATTACAAAATTACGGTACTACGGAGCTAATCCATGATTTTATTACAACATATTACAAATCCCAATTATTACACAAGTTTTAGGATTTAAAACAAAACATATACCACGGTGATTCCCCCGGCGTTCATCGGCCTCACTCATCACGCTTCTTCTTATCTTTCTTCTTACCTGCAATGGAGTACATCTCCACTGCTCAGCTATATGCTGAGCGTACAAGTTCTAACATATGCAATATATGATAAAACATGCTTTAATTTCATAAATCATACAATAGTCTCTAGGGAGAAAAATACGCATTCATCCGGTAGCGGCAAGTCCAAGCCTTAAACCGCGATACCAATGGCAAGTCCAAGTCTATCAACCATTGTATCCACAAGTGCCATGGCAAGTCCAAGTCTATCAACCATGTACAATAGTCGTCGCTACTAAATTCTCAAACATCGAGAAGCTTACTCCGACATGAATTTGTATAAGACTCCCCTTTGACCCACATAGACAACTTAACGTGCTCGCATAATTTTAGACATGCTTTTCGCAATTTAGCGCGTGCATAATTAACGGGCCTACTAATAACACATGGATTTCGCCCGGATCACAATTTCGTCGGCGAAAGCTAAAACATGTATTTCCCTATATTTCACAAGTTAGAACTTCATACCTCGTGCGATTTCTCCCAAACTTTGAAGGATCGACTAGGAGGCTAAATAATCGTCGGATTTCGAAATTGAGACAATTCCTACAAGTTTATACCTGTTTTTCCCAAAAGTCTAAAATTAAGATCTTTACAAAACTTGGTCAAACACGCCCTAAGTGGTATCAAAACGGAGATTTTACCTCCACGAGTTCAAATCTGAAATCTGGAGAAAATCTGACGGACGAACGGTCGTCGTATGTCACCGGCAAGCTCGTGGCAACCAAATCTCCTTTCTCTCTCCTCTCTCTAGATTTTTTGGAAGTTTGGATGAGATTGAAATCTCATCTTCATCTATATATAGACAAAAGTTCTGGAAATTACGTTTACCTCCCCACGAGTTCCTCAAACTTCTAATTAACCCATGAAACTTCGCACATGTCAATTTTATAACTTTACGAGTGAAAACTATAAATTTCAAAAGTTTTCAACTAGGTTTCGTTTGGGTCCAAAATAACGTCCGAAAACTATATTCTGTGGAATCTTTACACAACCTACCTTTTCAATTAACGTATCACTCATGTTCTCACCACAGTTCTCAAAATATATATTAAATTATCCAAATACCATAATTATACTACACAGGTATAATTACTATTCACGGGAATACCAGATAAAGTCAAATAACATTTAAATCATATAAATGTCATTTACTCATGTCAACCCCTCATTGATTATCAAATCTCTGTGTCCTCGATTGACACTCACCGTTGACCCACGTCAACCACATCCACAATTATTAATCAACATTAATAATTCACAATAAATAAATTTTGTATTTTAAAATAAATAGATTTCCCGGGACGGGTGTGACAGATTCGTTCTATTAACCCCCTTAATAGTTAAGGTGTCTTTGGATTTGGATCATATTCCAACCAAAAACTTTATTTCTTAAGAGGATTCAATCCTTTACCTCTCAATAACAAACAAATTCGTTGAAAAGACAGATAAGGGAATAATCCACCAGAAGGGCATATCTCAAGGAGCACCAATCACCCCCGGCAAACATCTGTCTGCACAAAGCCGACCTATGGATAGAAAGAAAGATGCAAGAAAGGAAAATGAAATATGAATCAAAAGGATGCTTTGGGAGTGTGAGATACGCGGACGGGGAATACGCAGCCGAACAATTGATGGGGCTAAAAGAAGTGATAGTTGAACAAACCAGATGGGCTGCCTAAAATCGGGAGCTGACATTTTCTAAGAATTGATTGGGTGACTAACATAAAGCCTCTTATAGTCTTATTACTTGAGCAAACGGGATGGTATTCTAGCCTTCTGCTATTTCTATCTGCGCTTTCTCCTTTCTTTTGTCTCCTCTTTTTTTCTCCACTTCTCTTATTTGTTCTTTGCTATAATCCAAATTTGTAATTCTACCTTTTTACTCTTCCAATTTCTAAAATGAGTTTATCAAAGGAAAAAAAAAAGGAGGGAATTTTTTCTTCTATCCCAAAAAAAAAAAAAAAAAGAGTCGGCATTTGCTTGAAACAATTCCAAATAACCGTTTTACGCCTTTGAGCGCGCATAGAACCTTTGATTATGTCTCGACGAAAATCTATCACTCTATAAAGATCCATCATCCTCCTAAAGTGTCTATTAACCAGGTATGATCAACCTTAGCATTTCAATATTAAAGGCACTGCTGCGTAGATAAACTACAATCTATTAGAGATGAGTAGTGTTTAAATTGTGCGAAGAAAAAAGGAGGAGAAACATGAAAATGATATTACTAATTATTAATAATTTTTGTTTTCGCGTGCGCAATTCCCGCTTCTGTCCTAGATCATCCTCAGTCTTCTTACAATTGAGCCATAGTTGCCACATACTTAGTGCCCAAGCCTATTGCCTTCACAATCATAGCAAAGACGGTTCACTAAAACTCTATCCTTTTGTTCTCTACTCCTTTGCCCTCTCTAAACCCATAACATCAATGAAGTGCAGACAAAGATGGAAAATCCATGAAACAGCCCACGTGAAGTTATAATTTTGAGTCTCAATGTGTCCATTGAAATTATCAACAAGACTACCAAACAAGCCTCAATATTCCCAGAACATGAGTTTGCAACTTTCATATTATAGCAGCCATTTCATCAACTCAACTCACACCACATCACATGTACTTGCCTCAGATCACATGAACATTAAATCTAAAAAATTTCCATCCAACTCATTCACTGCTTAAGCTATAAATATTGGACACCCTCACTATTTTTACAGAAGCAATAATCTATTCCATGAAACTCATTTCAAATTCAACTATCCACCATTAAGGCTCTGTTTGGTTTGTGGATTGGAAAAGGAAAAGAAAAGGGAAAACGAGAAGGGAACTACTACCCTTATGTTTTTCCCCAGGCTTAAATAACATTAAAAACTAAAAAGTTTAAAATATAACTGTAATGTAAGGAAAAATGAAGGACAATGACTCGCAAAACTCAAAATGCTTAATTTTTTTCTCGAATATATT
Source organism: Hydrangea macrophylla (assembly GCA_033977485.1). Classification (NCBI taxonomy): domain Eukaryota; kingdom Viridiplantae; phylum Streptophyta; class Magnoliopsida; order Cornales; family Hydrangeaceae; genus Hydrangea; species Hydrangea macrophylla. The sequence goes on along the minus strand of CM066984.1, from coordinate 73,978,443 downwards.
TTCTTTTCCTTCTTATTTAACTCGTCGTTTTCCTAACAAAATATAGGGAAGTGTTCTCCCCTATGTGTTATTTTTTCCCCTTGCCAAATCCATGAACCGAACAGAGCCTAAATCTATCATATTGGAAACATTTTCTTTGAAGGTCCAAATTGATCTTGACAAAGTACAAATACTTTAAGATCCAAATTAGTCTTCACAGAGGACAAATATTTCCTTTGAAGGTCCAAATTGATTCCGACAAAGTATAAACATTTTCTTGGAAGGTCCTATTTAATCCTAACAAAGTACAAATATTTTCTTTGAAGGTCCAAATTGATTCCGACAATGTACAAACAACTTCTTTGAAGGTTCAAATTGATTCCAACGAAGTACAAACATTTTCTATGAAGGTCCAAATTGATCCTAACCAAGTACAAACATTTTCTTTTAAAGGTTCAAATTGATCATGACAAAGTCCAAACATTTTCTTTGAAGGTCCAAATTGATCCTAACGAAGTTGTTATGTTATTAAGTATGATTATGAACTCATATTGAAGGATGTGATACGAATTATTGTATGTGAGCATGTTTGACTTCGTATATCTTAATATGTAGGATCGTTTGTTGTGTATGCATGTGATGAGCATGTGAGTTAGTACTTCGCTTCACTGAGTTGTATAGTTTTCAAAGAAGATGGGTAGATCGTACCCAATACGAGTCACGGCCAAATGCGAGCATGCTAGACAAGATCAACTTATCAATATGATTATCAAAGCCAACTGTGCCAAATTAGGCCAATTGTGACCGTTCGAATGCCTTGAAAACAAGTACTTTTATGGTGTGAGATAGAATAGAGCATGGAGTGAAAACTCTCGTGAAAGTAGAATAATGCTAAGGATAACTAACTATACTAAATGCTAAATTAGACTAAAGTAAAAAAATCTAAAGTAAAGGAAATAAAATTGGACAAGGAAAAGTAAAGACTTTATTAAAAGTAAAGTACGAACAGATTCCTAACCCCAAAGGGTACTTCAAAGTGGTTCCTACTCCGAAGTGGTTCCTACTTCAATTCAAATGTCTTGAGTTGTTATAATTCTTTTGTGCCACTATCTTGTACCGAAACCGGTCAACACGTGCTTGTTCCCCATTTGTTTAATGTCATGCAAGAATTATATACCTTCTACGTGTTTGTACATCAATGGCTGGATAATTTTATCATGAAATTGAGGCGGGACGAATTCGTGGCGTTAGGAAAGTAGACCGGTGTCTGACCAGTGATGAAAGGTAAGAAAGTTGGTGGCCTTTACATTTTTTTTAGAGTAGTACGGTGGTGAGTACTACAATTGGTGGTTCATTGGAGAAGTCTAAGAAGCAGGTGGAGCTTCAGATGGGACAGTCGAGGAGAATGTGAGTTAGTACCCTGGTTTACTACATTGATACAAATTCTCATTTCTCCATCCTTGCTCTTAACAAATAACACAGTTGCCTCCCACGGCGATACACTTGGTCAAATAAACCCCTTATCTAACAACTCTTGTGACTAGGTCTTCAATTCCTTCAACTCTATAGGAGCCATTCAATATGGGGTTCAGGACATCAGTTGTGTTCTAGGCATTACATCAATATTAAATTCAATTTCTCTGTCAATCAAAGTACTTGGTAGATTCTTGGGAAAGAAATCTGCAAATTCTCTAACCACGGGTATGTCTTCAAGTTTCACCTTGGCTTGAGTTGGAAAGCTTTGGCGCGGATTGCTTATAGTTATTTCAAATCATTGAATACTTGTAAAACATTTCCCAATGCCAATTGTGGCAGATTTGATGTAATATGCTGTATTTTTGAATGTATATTAATATAATGAGATTCTGTATAAATACCCGTACTATTCCCATATTTTGTTTATCAATTAATTGAACCTATTCTAATCTATTGACTTAGTGTTGTTTTCAATCGATTGAATAACTCTCGATTGATTGATGTGATGGCCTTTCCAAGTGATTAAAAGTACTTTAATCTATCAAAATTCTGCCGACAAGTTACCGACGTTAATGTAATGATTATATTCCAGTGCAATTGATTGAACCCTTGTCAATTGATTGAAATAGTGCCACCTATTATCAATAGATTGAAATTGCCACTATCGATTGAAAGTGTTATGATCTGTATTCTCCAGTTCGCATAGAAGGTGTCACCTTGCCCTCCCTTTCTCTCTCTGTCTCTGTCTCTCTCTCTCTCTATCTATCTATATATATATATATAGAACCTCGTTAGTGCGAAACCTCCGAAGAATGCGCGATCTCCCACGTTGGAATCGAGTGTGCGACGGCTTGAACTTGAGATCAAACCACCAACTCTCTCTCTCTCTCTCTCATTTGTCTTTCAAAGTAGTCATTTGTTAAAGGGCAAAAGAGTCATTTAATAAATGTAAATACTTCTCATATTTTACATCCTAAAATAATTCCCAAATACATGTGGGTGGGAACTTTGTTGTCCATATCTATATATATATATATATGTGTGTGTGTGTGTGTGTGTGTGTGTGTGTGTGTGGCAATGAGACACTTTAATATCTTTCAATCAAAATCAAGTGGTACCACTACCTCATGTATTGTGAAGTATTTGTGATATAAAATTTGTAATAGCAAGAAAAATGGTCAAAATATATCATTTCAATACACATGCTAATGTGGCATAAATAGTATGTGCCATTTATTGTGTCAAATATAATATGAAAAGTGGGCATACCAAAATTTGGCATAACAAATAACCTTACATTGGAGCAGCCATATCCGATGATCATGCTATAAAATGAAATTAGTAACCCAATTGGCAACCGCATCGGAGACGGACTAAGTTGGAGAACACAATCCAATGATCATGTTATAAAATAAAATAGAGTAATATTTGGGTGATGAATACTTTATACAAACATTTACGACGACACTTATAAACACACACATTTACAAACACACACTTGCAAAAGTGTTTATAAGTGTGTGTGTTTGTAAGTGTTTTTGTAAAAATTGTTTGTGACTGGTATCAACCTAGGAGAAATAGAGTATATTTATAGGTAGCTGGTAAGGGCAGGTGCATTTTTTAATTTGGGCACCTCTTTTTAAGTTAAAAAATTAAATTTTTATCTTTTACTGTAATTAGTAAGGGCACCTCACTTATTGTACTATATATATATGGGTAAATTGCTAATTACACTCCACTAGGTTCGTAAATCAGTGTATTTATTTATTTATTCCTATTTTGTTTCTTTCTTAATTTCTTCCTTCTTCAGCTTATTATAAGTTTTAGTCCTCCTCTTTTTTTTTTTTGGGTTAATTAGGATTAGGTGCCACATTAGATACTTTTTATGTGATTGGGCTAACCCGTGAACTAGTTTAATGAAATGCCCAATGAAATTTAGTTGACCAAAATAGTCTTTTGTGTATTGTTAGCACGCGCACATGCACTATCCGACATTCTGCATTCAAAAGGAACGCATATGGACATGCACATGCCACATGTATAGTTAGGTTTTTTTTTTTTTTAAGGAACACGTGTATAGAGAGAGAAAGAGAGAGAGACAGAGATCGTCATCGCCATCACCATCGGCGATGATCGCCGGCCAACACCACCATCGTCGTCGATTACCATCACCATCGCTGTCGTTGCCACCACCACCACCACTATTGCCATCGCGTCTCTACCACAACCGTGGATCGCCATCACTATTACCATCACTATCCCATAAATAACTTATAATCTTTTAAACAATCTGATACACTTAAAATTTATAATAATCTGATAATATCTTATAATCTTTTAAACCACATGATAATATCTTGTAATCTTTTAAATAATCTGATACATTTAAAGCTGGACACGCACTTGTACACTAATATCAAAGTGAAATTGATAAAAATAACTAAAAAAATTAAGCTTATAATACAAAACTTCCATGAAAAAATTATGGGATAGATTATGGGGTCATTTTGGGCCAGAAATAATGTGATATTCCCATTGTACCCTTGCTTATTTTGTAATTGGGTGAATTTTGCACAATTTGAGGACTGGAAAGGGAGTAAATTGCCAAAATTGAAATTATAGGGACCAAACTGTCACAACCCTTAAACTATTGGAGTGTAATTTGCAATTTACCCATATATATATAGTACAATAAGTGAGGTGCCCTTACTAATTACAGTAAAAGATAAAAATTTGATTTTTTAACTTAAACAGAGGTGCCCAAATTAAAAAATACACCTGCCCTTACCAGCTACCATATTTATATGGGTTTGTAAAAAGAATTTAGGGTTAATTACACTTACACCCCCTGTACTTTGGGTCATTTTCACTTTGACCCCCTGTAGTTCAAAACGTGACACTAACACCCCCTATACTTTAATGTAAAGTGTCACCGTCAGGAATTCCGTTAAAGTTAACGGAAAAAGTGACACCTACACCCCCTGTACTTGTAAAAGACCAAAATGCCCTAAATTTTCTCCTTCTTCAGCACATGAATTCTCCAGCAAGGCCTCAAGCAATGAAATCAAAACAAAAATCAAAACCCAATCAGGCCACCACCAGAAAAGAAGAAGAAAGAGAGGTCGTTGACTTCGGCCATCACCACCAGCGACCATTTCTAGCCTCTTTCAAATTTGTAAACATGCGAGAGGTAGAGAAGAGGGTTTGAGAGATTGAGATAGAGAGATAAGCTAAATTCTGGGACTGGTTTTTGTGCAGAATGTATAGAGGGTGTTCTTGATTTTGGTATGTATGTTGGGTTGATCAATTTTTTTTTTGGGTTGATAAAAAATTTCAAGTTGTTTGATGTTTTGGTATGTTTTGGGTTGTATTTAAAAATTCGATCAACCCAAAAAAAATTGATCAATCCAACATACATACCAAAATCAAGAACACCCTCTATACATTCTGCACAAAAACAAGTCCCAGAATTTAGCTTCTCTCTCTATCTCAATCTCTCAAACCCTCTTCTCTACCTCTCACATGTTCACAGATTTGAAGGTGGTTAGAAATGGACGCTGGTGGTGATGGCCGAAGTCAACGACCTCTCTTTCTTCTTCTTTTCTGGTGGTGACCTGATTGGTTTTGATTTGGGGTTTTGATTTTTGTTTTTAGTTTTGATTTCATTGCTTGGCGCCTTGTTGGAGAATTCCTGTGCTGAAGAAGGAGAAATTTTAGGGCATTTTGGTCTTTTACAAGTACAGGGGGTGTAAGTGTCACTTTTTCCGTTAACTTTAACGGAATTCCTGACGGTGACACTTTACATTAAAGTATAGGGGGTGTTAGTGTCACGTTTTGAACTACAGGGGGTAAAAGTGAAAATGACCCAAAGTACAGGGGGTGTAAGTGGAATTAACCCAAGAATTTATCACCCGCATTTTGTTGAATATAATTAGCGAGGTGGCCTAAGTTGGAGAACAGAACTCAGCAATGGAGGAAGGCTCATCCATCTTCTCTCACAAGAACTCCACACTCGCAGACGACACCGTTTCCTACTCCATCTTCCCCGACTTCACCATCCCCTCCACTTCCCAAAACCCTAACCCTAACCCTAACCCTAACCCTAACCCTAACCCTAAGACCACCACCACCACAGAGCTCCAATCCCTCCACCTCAAAATCCTCAACTTTCTCTCTCCTCTCACCTCCGACTACATATGGCAACATCAACCCTTCTCTCTCTCTCTCTCCTCCTCCACCCACCTTCATGGCAAGATCAGGTTCGGCGACAACCTCGAAGACGAGTGGTTCGTCGTCTTCCTCCTCTTCGAGATTACCCGCAACTTCCCCAACCTCTCCATCATCGTCTCCGACACTGACGGTGACTTTCTCCTCATCGAGGCCGCCTTCCTCCTCCCCCGGTGGCTCAACCCCGACAACTCAACTAACCGCGTCTTCATTCGCGGCGGCCACCTCCACATCCTCGATCGAAATCGGTTCCCAACCCCTCCGTCTCTACACGACGCTTTATCTTACTTGATCACTTCCGGAGAAGATAAGACTAGAGCTTCAAATTCTGTTCAATCGGCGATAATGAATCGAATTGGGGATTATCCGGTTAGAGCAATTAAGAATATGCATAGGGTTAGGGTTAGGGTTCCGGTGACGGTGGCACAAGTGTTGAAGCACGAGCCTTGCTTGGTTTCATTGGCGGTTGAAGGGTTTTACGATCGAGACATCGATTCGATGAAATTCGCGGCGAAGATGGACAGGTTTTTGAGCAATGGGAGTGGTGAGGAAATTGTTCAAGTCACTGTTAGGATGTCCAGAGCCATGTATGCACAGTTGGTTCAGCAGACTTTTCAGGCACCCAAGTTTTACCCAATGCCTGCAAGGACTGATAGTTCGGGTTTTGTGGAGGCTGAGCTGGGAATGAAAATTGCTTGTGGGTTTGAAATGGTGTATCAGTTGAGAAGAAGAGAAGGGTTGGAAGGGAAGGGAAGTACTTGGGAGGCGTTTAGAGAGAGCTTGACAATGAATGGGTACTTCGAAGGGCTACTTCCGGGTTCGAAAGATTATCGTAGGTTGATGGAGAATGCAGAAGAGTACTATAAAAACAGTTCTCTGTTTTCTAGAGCTAGGTATGAATTTCTCGAAGTGAAAGGTACTTGATGTTTAACTATCAGGTTATATTTGAATTGCTGCCACAAAAGTGTATATCATTATATGCATATAATATATTGGTATATTAGGGTAAGATGAATAAGGCAGTGTAGTGTGGTAATGGTTTTGAATCTTTTGATGCTATTGTGGAGGGCAACACTTTGGTAATAGGTCCCTGGTGCCTTGTGATTTCTCCAAATGTTTTTTTAGATGATGTCAAAATGGTTCAGATTCAGGCTCTGTTTGGGAAAGATTTCCCGATTGCTTGGAAAATTGCCGGTTTCCCGAACGGTTTGAAAACCTCAGTTGGCCTCCAAACGGGCCTTATTTTTGGGAGTTTACTTGGATTCTGAATTTGTAGAAGTACATTCTGTAAATCCCATTGGACTTCAAAGCAATTACGACATGTAATTCCTCTTAAAATCTCTACCTATTGGTCTTGTCTTGAACGTGGATTGCTGCTTTGTAAGTTTTGAATACCATCAAGTTTGGTTGTTTTTCCTTCTATTATCAAGTGTCATTTTTTCATCATGTATGCTGTCATGTCTTACTTTCAAAATGACTTTTTTGTTTACAAAGAGAAGTGGTATTCGAAAGACACCAAAGAGGTGCTAACAGAAACTCTATGTACATCAAGAAGACATCATTTAGCTCTTTACATTCAAAATGATGTAGAGCATGGTCACTTGACTGAGCAAAATTCTTTCGAATCTTTTCCTAATCGTTTTCTGAAATTAATGAAGTGCACACAGAGAACAGTGTACTTTTCTTGCCTTACCCTAACTTCTAAATTGAATTATTCCTGGTGCGCCTCCAGTCTCTTTACTTTCTTTGGTTGGTGGTAAAATGACTATACGGGTACTTGCTTCGGTGCTAGGGTTCTGCTGCTACATCTCCCGCTTTTGTTGGTTATTTCTTGCAGTTATCATCATGAATAGTCTTTCATTCACAACTCATCCTTTAAATTTTTAAGAATCAATAAGTACTTAAAAATTGCTTTACTTGTAGTGAAACAATGAGTGCTCCTGTGAAACGCATCGAAGAGATTCTTGCTCTCCCCTATTCTGCTGATGATTTTAGGTGTGTGGACCTTCCTCCTTCAGATGATGATTCATGGCTCTACAGTGGGGAGGATGAGCTAAATGCTGCTCTTCTTGAGAGGCAGAAGGAGATGGAACTTTGTAATTTGAAACATGAAAAGAAGCAGAAGTCGAAAGAGCAGCGGGACAACTGTTCATCTTCTGATGCAAATTTAGATGATTTTGGTCTTGGGGACATAGCCAAATCCATGCAAGCATTTGTTCAAAAGATGTCAAGCTATGAGGGAGCAGAGGTTCCAGAAAACAAGTTAGTCTATCAATCTATCATTCACTAGTGAGCAATTCAAACATTACTTCATTATCTGTTCGGTGAAATGTCAAAAAGCTACATTTATCCTTTTTTTGGTTTGTTGTACATGTCAAAAAGGTCATCCTGCTTCATATTTGTCATGAAATGTTAGTTTGTGGATAAGATTAATACTTGTTAACATCTTTTCTCTGAGATTGGATATTATGCAATCTGGCTTAGTTGATTATCACCACTGTGGTAATTGATTGCCTTGCTAATGTGCTGATTAAACATAGTGAGCCTATATAGTCTTACTGTGCTTGTTTGTTCATATCTATGACTGAAACTCCCTAAAGCCTGCTCAACCCATATGCATGTTATTTATAGTTGCATATTTCGTCATGACTGATTTTAGGATATAAATGCTCAAAATTGCAAGTCATAAGTCACAGTGAGACACTTTTCCAGTTTTGAGATAAACTTTTCCATGAGACTTTTCTGGTGTACATTCTGATATCGCCAAAATTCGGAAATGCAGCTTACCTTCTAGATGTTTTTCTGAAAATCAAATGTGGGATTTTTATGCTAAATTAGTTTTTTTCACCTCCTTTAGGGTGGGTCAGGTGGGGGCCAACCTAATTTGTAGAAACCTAGTCAAAGACTAGGAAGCACGGATTTTTCTAAAAGGTCTACACACCCGCAACTGATGCGCACCCCCACCCGCACTTTGCGTGGATTCTTCTCGGATGCGGCAGGGTGTTTTTGCTAGTTTTTTTTTTTTTTTAAATTTTAAAAAGGGGACTCCAACATAATTTTAACCAATCAATTTAAGAATGTTGCGAGTTGGGTTACACGTTAGAAGGCTAGTATTGCTTATTTATGCTTGTTATTTGTAGTAATTTCATGTAAAAAATAAAATCAAGACAATGTAATCCCCTCGCACCCTTGGTTTTTGGAAAATTGATGAATCCCCCGCATCCGCTTCCCCGCATCTGTATCCTTTCACCGTACTGGTGCTTCCTAGGTCAAAGATAATTACATACATGATTGTATCGAGATGATGGTTCCAAACAAGTAGTAATGTTGAATAGGTTTGGAGTAATGTCACCTGATAATTTTTCATGGTTTTAGTTGAGTACATGGCTTTCTGTCTTGCTGCTATAGAGTATAGACAAGCATGAATTCGTAGTAAATGTTAGTACATGTATAGTGTACCAACTTATAGGTTGAATTGATTTATTCCACGGAAGCCAATTGTAAATACTTCGGGAAGGGAGAGGCAGAGAGTGTTTTTATTGGAATTCAAGTGCAATTTTAGTTATTTGCCTTTTCAAGCAATTACGGTTCGTGAAACATACACACAGTAGTTATAACCATGTATTGTCAGTGGGATCTAGTTATTACTCTAGTATTAGCAAGTTGTTCTTGGTCAACAATGCGACATCGTGCTGCAGGTAATTGCAGTATTGAGTTATTTATCAATTAGAAATTTAGAATACATATTGAACAAATTATGAGTCATTGATGCTATCTTCATGTTAAGCTTCTTCTTGTATGTCATGGCATGCATTTGATATGTTTTGTTTTGCTTATCTTTTTTTTTTGGTTTAGAAACTTAAGACCCGTGGACCTCGATGTGGACCAATTCATGAAAGACATGGAATCAGTAATGAGGTGTCCTGTTACTGAAGACACGAGTAGCGATGTTGATATTGAAGAAGGTTCCTCATCAGACATGGATTTTGGTAATTGCTATACTAAGAATCGTTGTATGAGCTGATCCATCTCAGTTGCCCAAATTTTTCATTGCATAGGGGGTCACCCAACTTAAAATTCCTGAACTACTAATTATTCGTAAGCTAACTCATTATTCTTTGTAAGATCATCAAGTCATAGACCTCTCATCATTGCTTGACATTGTATGCATTTGATAATTGCATGCATTGCCCTATTCTGGTTTCAGGGGACCTGTATTTGCCTTATGTTTCTTCTCTGTCAAGTTGCTGATATCTTCTGCGTTTCAAAGTCTCTGTTAATGTTCTCCTTCAGTAAGCTGGGAATGATAGGTCTATGTTCAACTTGAGGGGGAGCATAGAAAGAGTACACAAACATATGTCGCATTGTCGTATGGGTGAAAACGGTTCGGTTCAGTGCAATTTTTAGTCAGTCCAATCGGTTTCGGTTCGGTTTAGTGTAAATTTTTGGTTCGGTTTTTACACTGCATGAAGTTTTTGAAAACCGACTGAACCGATCTGTTTGGTTGGCCCGATCGGTTTTGTTCCACTCCTACTCGTAGGTTAGGCTTTGTTAAGTTACCAATTACTCCAAAAGCTTAAGCTGTTGGAGAATGGGCCCAACAATGTACATTGTTGAAGTTTGATATACATTGTTGGGCACATTCTCTATCAGCTTAAGCCTTTGGAGTAGTTGGTAACTTAACATGGTATCAAAGCCTTGTTTGTGGGAGGTCCTGGGTTCAACTCTCCATCCCCACTTTGTTGTGCATATTTGCACTTTGTTAGTTGTCTCCACTATTATGGAGTTTGGCTTGTTTGCTCTCCACGTGCTAGTCGGGGTTGCACGTGAGGGAGGGTGTTGAAGCTTGATATACATTGTTGGGCCATTCTCTAACATCTTAAGCTTTTAGAGTAGTTCATAACTTTAACATATATCATGAACTTCAACAGCCTTTTATGGGTATTGCTGTACAACTCTGAGAAGTCTTTTTTGATCCTTCAACTTTTTCTCGTCTTCTCTTTCCTAATCTCCAACAGAGGGATCGGAATACACAGCAGTTTCATTTTATAATTTACAGTAATATGTTAATGTTGATTAAATCAGTTCACCGCTAGTGCTACTTGGTCCCTTAGTTTTCAGCATGTGAAGATTATCAAATTTTGCATTTATCAATGTAGCAATGAATTATTATTATTATTTTTTGTTTTTTAGTTCCTTATCTTCTTATTCAAATTGATTTAAATATGCAGCTGAGTCCGAAGATGACAGTGATGGTGCCGATCATCCAGAGGATAATGAGGGTGTAGAATCTTTCATGAATACCTATTCTGATGCTCTTAATGTGGAACTGAAGTCTACTACCCTTGACAGAAGTTTTGTACGTGCAAAGGACCGACCTCTCAAGAAAGACGAGGTTAGTTATCTCCTTTGAATATGTTTCCTGGAGACCGATACGCTTTTCCTCTCTTTACAGAATCAACTTGACTCAGTTGAGATGTGTAGAAACATGGTTTTGTTGAATGAATTTTGGTCTTACCTATTCCGCTCTTGATGCCGTACTAACAAAACGATTAACATGAATGACCCCTGCCTATATATAACATGTGCTATTCTCTAATATCTTGCCTGCTTTACTCGTTAATACCGTGAATGACCACGGTGGGTGGCTTGCGCCTTGAACGGGTAAACCTAACCAAGCCCCCAAAGTGTTTTCACACGGTGTACCTATATGTGGGGATGGATTTGAACCAGCAATCTCTGAGTAGTACACTGAGAATTCTCTGAATAGAGCTACCTGTGGGGTTTTTTCTTTTTCAATTAGAGTTGGGGGCAGTTTGCTATGGGAAGGCAAAGATCTGGTTATATGGTTCATTGTGAACCGGTTCTATAAATCAAAATGTTTGGTGAATGCCAATTTTTTGCACAACCTAGTCCAATCTGTCTCAAATTTGGTCCTTTTTCGAGCCCACATGACCTTGAATGTAGTAAAAACCAGAGAGAAATTGAGAGTTGGATTGAACCAGGTTCCACTTTAAGCATTCTCCAACATGCCCTTACTTCTCATATTTTGTATTACTTGAAAACTTTTACTCAAATGTGTTGCATACACTTAAAAATGCAGGGAACGTCAAGTGCCATGGAGGACATGAATGAAGAATTCACTCTGGTGGATGTAGATGTGAACCTTGTGAAGAGTTTTCTCGATTCATTTTCTTCTCAACAAGGACTTCCTGGCCCCGCTTCCAATTTGCTCGGGCTGATGGGGTTACAATTCCCAGAGGATCACGAGGAAAAATGAAATTTTGTAGTTCACCCGCGTGCTTGCGATTTCAGAATTTTGTATGAGGTAGAGTCCTGTCACTCCAGCAGTCCACTGTCGAACTCTTATCTATATTTATATCTATATCTATGTATATAACTGCACCAATCCCCTTTAAGTGTTTTACACTTTTATCAATCGATGCATTTTTACTTAAATGATTTACACTACTCTTTTAATAGAAAATGCACCAATCCCCTTAAGTGTTTTACACTTTTATCAATCGGTGCACTTTCACTTAACACTATGTTTGGATTGAGAGAACTGGAGAGAAGAGAAGAGAAACTCATTAAGAGAAGAGTAAGAGAAGAGAAGAGAAGAGAAGAGAAGAGAAAGCATGGCTTTGCCTAACTTGTTTGGATAGAGAGAAGAGAAGAGAAGAGAAAGAGAAGAGAAACATAACATTCTCCTGTTTGTTTAATTCTCATAAGAGAAAAGAAGAGAAAGGATTTAGAATCAATTACTGTTTTATCCTCCCATATAAATTCAACTAAACTGGTATGTTTGAAATATGAAAAAATATTCAGGGATATAATGGTCTTTGTAAAAATATTTTATTATCAATCTCCTCTCCTCAATCTCTCCAATTTGGAGGGAACCAAATTTGGGCTCTTTTTCTCCTCCCTTTCTCTCTGGTTCTCTCCATTAACGTTCTCTTCTCTCCCAACTTAACTATCCAAACGAGAGAATTGGAGAGAAAGTGGTTATCTTTCTCTTTCTCTTCTCTCCAATTCTCTCAATCCAAACATAGTGTAAATGATTTACCCCAACTCTGTTAATGGAATTAAGAATCCTAATAGTGGTGCTATCAAAAAAAAAAAAAAAATGAAAGAAAAGAAAAGAAAAGGAAAAAAAGAATCCTATTAGAGGTCCACCAATCCCCTTAATTGTTTCACTTTTATCAATTGGTGCACTTTCACTTAAATGATTTGCACTACTCTTTTAATGGAATTAAGAATCCTAATAGAGGTTGTGGGCCTAGGCTATTATTTTGAAGAGCAAATGACTCTAGAGCTTCTCTCTTTAGGACTTTCCTAGAGAGAGAGTAGAGATGATATAGTTAAACCCTAGTAGCACCCAGCCGCCTCCCTCTCCTTCTCCACTCTCCCCTCCTCTTTTCGGCCAGCCCTCCTCCTTTACCTCTCCGATCTCCGTCCTCCATTCCCTGGCCTTTTCGTCCTGTTTCAAATAAAGCTTTGTTTGGCTACTCCACTTCCACTGTGAAGTTTTTCCCTTCCTTTGTGAAAATTGTTTAGGGAATCTCCTTCTCTCTTTCTTTGTTCTTGCCTTATTCTTTTTCCGTTTCCTGTCAGACATCCCTTTGGGTTCAAGATGATAGATATAAGCCAGACCAGTGTTGAAACAGTAGATTGACTTTTTGCTCTTCATTGGGACTTGATTGGTGGCTTTGAAACTCTCTTCTACAGCTGTGTAGCTTTCCGTGGTTAAGTTTATGCTACTATGGAAACTTTTCAAGCAACTTTAGTTTCCCTCTTTGGTGAAGTTTTTTCACTTGTTTGGACTTAGCTTTGTGGCATCTTCTTTCTTTGAAGTTGCCCTGGGTTCCTGTCTTCTTGCCGCGCGGCCCTCATGACGTAATGGTGGTGTTCTCGTGCAGTTAGCGGAGTGTTCTATGGTCGCCTATACTTCCCTTTCGATGGTTCCTTATGTATGTATATACATATATACTAGTGAGGGTGCACGTGCAAGGCACGTGTCCGTCGGATAGTTGTATTCCTAGATATGTTGTGTATTAATCTTGACATTAAAGGTAATAAGATGTTAAAACAGTTAAATAGGAAATTGTAAATGTAACTATTTAATCTAAAACTCTTCTGACGGAAGAAGTTAATAATTATGACTATCTTATACATGAGTAGTAAAGGTAACTAATAAAGTGCCACTAAAAATATATGACACAAGTAGGGTATTTTCTCTAAAAAAATGGCATGAATGTGTTTGTAGGCCTTAATTGATATTCGAATACAATCTATAAATCCTGAATTTGAGGGAAGAAGTTGACCAAAATGTAAATATTAGTGATCAATTCATAATAGCTACTAAAATAATCACTTTATTTGACATTTTAGATATACCAAACTTAATTTTTAGAGAAGAAGTTGACCAAAATGTGAAATTAGTGACCAATTCCTAAATAGCCACTTTATAAATTTTTTTTAAAGTGAATAATAAATATCCCAAAACTTGCTAACCTAAATGCAATTACACATATTACAATATATGAATCCTAAATTTGAGAGAAGAAGTTGAGCAAATTGGAAATATTATTGACCAATTCCTAAATAACCACTAAAATAGTTACTTTTTTTGACTTTTTATGAGGTGAATAATAAATATCCCAAAAATTATTGATCCAAATGTAATTAGACACAAATTGTTGATTGAAACCTCATTTGAGAGAAGAAATTGACCAAATTGTAAATATTAGTGACCAATTTCTAAATAGCCACCAAAATAGCCACTTTTGTTGACTTTTTTTGAAGTCAATAATAAATCTCCCAAAAATTGTTGACCCAAATGTAATTAGACACAAGATTGTTGATTAAAACCTCATTATTATATTAAATAAAATTTCAAAAGCTGACTTGAATGTAATTATTTGTCCAAAATGACAGATATACCCTCACACAAATCAATATATCCTTACGATGTATAGAAAGATATATGAGTAATTATGATATAGTAAAGGGCAAAAGAGGAAGTTCATATTTTTTGACGTGCTTACTAAATGTGGCTGCCTTCTTATTATATAGAGTAGATATATTTGTATTGTGGTCTTTGTAATGTTTGGTTATTATTAACGAATGTTAGTTTTGAGCAAAAAAAAAAAGAGAATCCTAATAGAGGTCAACCAATCCCTTTAAAGAGCCTTTTTCTCATTCAGGCCTCCACTGGGTGACATGTGTTTCATTTAAGTAATTATGGTAATAATGCATGGACAAAATGAGAATGGAATGGGGCCTATGTCACCCAGTGGAGGTCTGGGTGAGCAAAAATGCTTTCATCCCTTTAAGTGTTTTAACAATTTTATCAATTGGTGCACTTTCACTTAAATGATTTACTTTACTCTTAGGCTACCACTATTGTCAAAGCAAACTAACTGTGTATAAGTCCTAGTTTACCACATAGCGAGTTTGCTTTGATAATAGTGGCAGTCCTCTTTTAATTGAATTACGAATCCTAATAGAGGTGCTATCAAAAAAAAAAAAAAAAAATCCTATTAGAGGTCAAAACACTGTGACAGAAATCACTGCACTTTCATCTGAATTAGGAATCCTAATAAAGTTAAACAAGAACCTAAAATAGCTTAATTGAAACTCACTCGACAATCGACATCCCTGATTTCCTTCTTGCTTTTACAGTGCCATTGTTATTTTTTCCTTCTAGGTTTGAGACCAACGAGTCTACTTGCTTGTCTTCAAATGAATGTTCACCACACTTATTAGATGAATCTACTATTAATTCTTAGCTTTGGCTAGGCTAAGTTACCATCTCATTCCTTTTATCACTCAAAGTTGTATCTATTTTAACTATATTTGAGTGCGTATAGAACTTTCTTTTGTCCTTATACATAGTTTCTTATTTTTGTTGAGAATATGCATTTAATCTTTTTAGTCTAATCTTTGTGCCTCTAATCCTTCCTCTAAATCACGAAATCATGGAAATAGTAACCAACATATCGTTCGTCTTTCAAAGAAATTCCAAATTAGTGCTCTGAGTAATTATTGAGAGGCATGATTTGTGATTCCATAGATATTTCTAACGTATATTGATAATATATTACAACCTACTATCATTAATCATTTCATTGAATTAGGGAATCGTAAGAGCTAAACACGCGCAATTTATCTCTCTTTTGTGTGTGTTGAATGAGCGCAATTTATCTTTTTAATCAAGCCATTATCAAATTTTTTTTTCTTTTAGTCAAGCAATTTCCCTATTCCACCAATTAGTTTGATGCCTGTGAAGAAGACAGTTACATTGGAGATATAATAGCATTTTGTTCTGTCATACAAGGACTTAGATTCATGATTCTTTTTATTGAAATTTGATCCGAAAGGTACAACTGACTTCAATTATTTTAGTTCTATAGAAATTTGGTATTAAATATCAAATTAGGATAATTATTTGGTTATAAGACACAAGGGAAAATATTTGGGGATGAGTCCATTATTAGTGGACATTAATAAACATAAATCCTTTGACCCATATAATACCGTAGTTTGTGACCATTGCACCCTTCACACATGTCCCCTTTTACTGGTTGACATTTAGAGAGAGAGAGAGAGAGAGAGAGAGCCGATCTAACCACCGCCTCCTCCTCCATCGTCCCACAGACTACATGTTTTTTCTAATCCAAATCTCAGTCAATTCGTTAAATTCAGACCCTATGCCTCCATCGTACAACTTCATTCCGCCGCTTGTGTTTTCCATTTTGTCAAAGGTAAGCATCTTAGGGTTGAGAATGGTGGTTGGCTTTGATTCCAACAGTATAAAGATTTACAGTGCTATTGGTTTACTCTCTCTCTTGTTGGAGGATGTCCATTCAGTGCCTTGAAAGTTGAACCCACACCAATATCTGAATCTGTTGAAGTTCAAGCTAATATTTTGCAAGAAGTAAATTTGTAGCAACTTCAAGTCAAGGACACCATACTATTGGTGTCTAATCAGTCGCCTTCTCATATTTGTGAGTTAGTTTGTTTTATATTTTTTATATCAGTTAAAAATCTGGCATATCCAAATGGACCAAATTGATATTAAAAAGCGTACTTTTTTTTAAAACACATTTTTTTTTTGTGAAATTTATCAAAAAATAGAAGTAGTGAAATTTCTCAATATATATATATATATATATTTTCCAGATTTTGTTATCAACAATGGTAATTGTTTGATAGATCTCGTTGATGTGAATGCTCAAATTTGCAGATCGATGTGAATGCTCAAATTTATAAAAAGTTTTTGCAATGTTTATTAGAACACTGTAATTTTACTGAGTGACACAAACTTCTTGATAAATTTCAAAAGTTGTGAAATTTCACAACTTTTTTTTTTTGGGTGAAATTTCACAACTTTTTTAGTTTGGAAACTCTGTTTAGATCTGTGATTTAATTCTCTCTCTCTCTCTCTCTGGATCTAACTTCTTCATTCTCTCTCATTCGACTACACTACTTCTATACTCCAAACAATACATAATTAATACTCTGACAAAATTTCATAAACATTTTTTAGTGATTTATTTTTTTTTCCCAGAGTTTTATACAAACAATGCTACTTGTTTGGTAGATCTGGTCAAGTAGATGTAAAAAATATAATTTTCTTCTAAAAACAATGTGTAGATTGAAAGTTACGAATTTTTGAAGTGTTAAAAAAATATTGGAAAACTGTTATGAGGCTCCGACGAGGTCGCCGAAGGTCAGGTGAGGTCCAATGAGGTGGTCGGAGGTCCAGAGAGATGGTCGGAAGTCCGGCGAGGTCGTTTAAGTTCATGGTGGAGTCGCACGTATTGTGTAGCAATTTAAGCAAAGTGGTTAGGGTAGTTTAGTCAATTAAAGGGAGATAGAACTTATGACTAAAACATTTTACTATTGGACCTAATACTAAAACATTACCATAAAATGAATTTATCACCAATTGCCCCTTAGTTCTATTACTTTTGTAAATTGTGATAACCTAATTACGAAGGAGTCAAGAAATACAACTGAGTCATTCTTTTTCTTCTTCTTGTTTCTCCGATCTGAGTGCTATGTATTTGATCAACTTTTTTTCCCAGTTGATTAGTACATGTCAGTAATATGATTTGTCCATTTGTCTAATAAAAGATATTTGCCAAATGGCATACTCAAGTTCCTATGAGCATGTCAACCTTATTAATATTATTACTAATTTTAATTTTGAAGTTCCGATATTCTTGACTTATTTCAGTCATTCCTATACTTTTTAAGTTTTTAGATTACAATATCGTAATTTGAGACTAACTTTAAAATATTCATCAAACACTATGTCAATTGAACCACCACTGAAATTTTTTTTTTTTTGTTAGGTTAATTACTAATTTTCTGTACTTTTGTCATCCATACATACCTTTAATTTCATCGAATATGAGAATTAAACCATTCCCACAACTGCTCAATGACATACAATAGCAATTGTGAATAGTTTGTACATTCAATTAAATGTTAACGCTTTTTGTAGGCACTAACTTGTAAATGAAATTTTTGAAATACTCGGATATTTTTATATAAACTTTATAGAAAACAGTTATGACATCAGGTTGCACTTCAGACTTAACTCAAAAAAAAAAATGTAATTTGAATTAATGAATTTAAATGTTAACATGATGAGTTACCTTTTCAAAATAATAATAATAATAATAATTGATACGCCCAAAATTATGGGCAGTTTCCTACTCAAGCTAGAAGACTAATGGAAAGTGCATCTATTTCCTAATCCAATTGGGAAACTCCCACAATTAATGTCAATCAATCCTAATACAATTAGGAAGCTTACTTGATTGGTGTCAATCACACCCTAATAGGATTATATTTCCTTATCCATGTATGAGTAGGTCTCTTGCATCTATAAAAGAGACCACTCACCCCCCATTGAGGGGGCGGCCAATTCTGTAGTCTACACAGCGCCTCTATAATTCACCATTATACGCATACACCCGGCCGGTATTACTGGTAGTGCCGCCCCTCTTTGTTGGCTCACCAGGCCCGCCGGTGATCCGTTAGTGAACGTGCTCAGACACACCCGTGGACGTAGGTACCTTCATTAACAGGGCCGAACCACATACAAAAAATAGTCTCTCACTCTCTCTCTCTCTCCTTAAATTGCTTTACTTTACTCTTACCAATTTTTGGCATCATCAGCTTGGCGCCGTCTGTGGGAAACGACAATTCTTCTCATCAACAAATTCTTGACTGATCAATATGCCACCAAAGAAGGCTGCGCAGCAGTCCGACCGGGATGTTCCTTCGGCCCCGGCGTCGACTGCAGCAGTCTCGACATATGAGCAAATCACCGCAACCCTCACACAACTCTTGGAGGGCCAGCGTCAAATCCAGCAACAGATCGAAGCACTGCTAGCCCAGCAAAGCAATCCTCAAGTGGCCGGGAAACGACCCGGGAACATTGCGTACGGTCGAGAACCGATCTTGACCAGACAACGGACCCGAGCCAACCCGTCCCATGTTGACGATGCCAGAGACATCAACAGTGGGCGTGCTGCCCGAGAGGAAAGGCAGGAGCATATGGCCCGGGAATCAGCCCAGGGTCACTCGGTCAAGAGCCAAGTCGTCCCTAGGCGAACGGTTACCCGGAAACATAGCCGAGCCCGATCCCAGAGGACAACACCCTGCCATGAAGAAGCCTCTTCCACCAACCCGACCAGCTCCTCAGATACCGGTCGGGAAGGAGTGGACGCGCGAATCAAGGACTTGAAGAAACAGATCGACGGAGTGGCCAAAAAGCTTGGTCAAAACTGTGTTCCGAATCAAGCCAATACCGAGGCAGAGTCACCATTCTCCAGCCAGATCACGAGGTTCTCTATCCCGCGCAAATTCAAGCAGCCTCGGCTAGATTCATACAACGGCTCGGGAAGCCCGATTGACCACGTCCGAACCTATAAGGCTCAGATGGCCCTAGCCACCAACTCCGATGAGCTACACTGCCTAGCCTTCCCCAGCACTTTGAAAGGCCCGACCATGCAGTGGTTCTACTCCTTGGAGCCCCGATCGGTACGCAGTTTCAAACAACTCAGCAAGCAGTTCATCAACCAGTTCGTCGGTATGCATGAGCGGCCAAGGCCAGACATGCAACTACTAACAGTCAGACAACGGAATAATGAGTCCCTCAAGGAGTTCACCGACCGGTTCAACCAACAGAAGCTTCAAATCCGCAATTTGAACGAGACAATCGCCATCATATCCTTCTGCTCGGGAGTTCAACACACCAAGTGCGCCGCGTCGTTCCACACAAACCGACCGAAAACTTTGGTTGAGCTCTCTGAGAGGGTTGGAAAATATATTGACACTGAAGAGTTTCTGAAGACCAAATACACCGGGCAAGAAAGCAACGAGTCTTCCAGAAGTAAGCGAAAGCGAGATCAACCCGGGAGTTCTTACAGTTCTTCCAGTTCACAGAGGTCTGAGTTCGGCAATCCCGACCCGACCACCGGTTCACAGCAGTCCGGGTCAGGCAGCCCCGACCGGATCTCCAGCTCACAACAGGCATGGTTCGGCAGTCCCGACCCGACCTCCAGTTCACATCGGTCAGGATCAAGCAGTTCCAGCTTTGCCTTCAGCACATAAAAATTAGGAGCCCGACGATCCTGATCCGACCCCCTGTCTCCATCATTCTCGATGAACCCGACTACAACGATACTTGCCTGATCACTACGTGAGGCTCCACCGATTGTCAGAGAGCTCATCCAAAGACCTCGGGCCTAACCCCGGGGCATATAAAAAGATCTCGGGCCTAACCCCGAGGCATCCAAAGACCTCGGGCCTAATCCCGAGGCATATAAAAAGACCTCGGGCCTAACCCTGAGGCATCCAAAGACCTCGGGCCTAACCCCGAGGCACTAAAAAGACCTCGAGCTCCGAACTCAGGCGCTAAAAGACCTCGGGCTCCGAACCCAGGCACCAAAGACCTCGGGGTCACGCCCGAGGCACCGGCTTCGCTTAGGTCCAGCCGACGATGGAGGCAAACCTCCTAGGTGGCTGATGATGGCAAGCTTCAAAAGACCCTGCAACCACCATGTTCCAGGTCGGTTACCTACAGATCATAGCCTCTGTAAGACCCTCGTCTTAGCGAGAGCTTGGGGGGCAAGATGGCGCAGTGAACTAAACAGGTAATCACACCGGGTATTTACAGGCCTCGCGGATAACCAAGTCAAAATCTTGGACAACCCAAGCACCTACAGTACTCAGAGACATTAACTCCACTTAGGTCCAGACCGACGATAGAGGTGACTAAAATCTCTTAGGTTGGCCGACGATAGAGGAGTAAAAGGACCCTAAAATAACGTGATTTAGGTCGGCTCCACCAACATGGTCAAGCTCTTCTCCCAACAGTCTTGACGAAGGCTGGCCGGGTAGAAGACAACCATCCTGGGGAGTTAACAGTAAAAAGGACCCTAGAGCAATACGCTTTAGGTCGGCTTGTCCAACATGGTAAAATCCTTCTACCCACAGCCTTGACGAAGGTTTACAGGCAGAAGATAACCATACTGGGAGCTAACTCAAGCAACAAAAACTCCGAATTAGACTGGGTCTCAACTCCCGGTCAGTTCCCGAGCACCTAAAGGTCCCGAGCTAGGCTGGGTCTCAACTCTCAGTCAGTTCCCGAGGACTCACCAGGCTCAGAAGCCCCGAGGCAGCTTCTACAAGTACTCAGACAGTGGCAAGTAACATCAAACTGATTTCCAAACTTGCCCCGATATAGCATCTGACCAATCTTGGAAATGGGGGGCAGCTGATACGCCCAAAATTATGGGCAGTTTCTTACTCAAGCTAGAAGACTAATGGAAAGTGCATCTATTTCCTAATCCAATTGGGAAACTCCCACAATTAATGTCAATCAATCCTAATACAATTAGGAAGCTTACTTGATTGGTGTCAATCACACCCTAATAGGATTATATTTCCTTATCCATGTATGAGTAGGTCTCTTGCATCTATAAAAGAGACCACTCACCCCCCATTGAGGGGGCGGCCAATTCTGTAGTCTACACAGCGCCTCTATAATTCACCATTATACGCATACACCCGGCCGGTATTACTGGTAGTGCCGCCCCTCTTTGTTGGCTCACCAGGCCCGCCGGTGATCCGTTAGTGAACGTGCTCAGACACACCCGTGGACGTAGATACCTTCATTAACAGGGCCGAACCACATACAAAAAATAGTCTCTCACTCTCTCTCTCTCTCCTTAAATTGCTTTACTTTACTCTTACCAATTTTTGGCATCATCAATAATAATAATAATAATAATAATAATAATAATAATAATAATAATAATAATAAAATTATTGTACAATAAACACATATTTATTAACATTGTTTTGCAAAACAATGTTTTATACACAAAATGTCGAATTTTAAATTTATAATATCTTACATTGTACATTATTATTTAATCAAATGTTAGATAAATGTGAAATTAGACCATTTTTTTTTTCTAAAGGAGCAAACATCAAATTAGGATTAAAATACAAATACTAAATGGGAGTTTTTGGAAAATATTTTACAATGTTTTGTTGAATGGATAGTAAACCAATTCTAAATAGGTGAATAAGAAGAGTTAATTAGTGGAGTGAGTGTCTGAATGCATGAAGTTCCGCCATTGAATTTGTGAGTTTTCGAAGGACTCGGTCAAAACATAAAATTCATAATTAGAGAAGTTTAAATAGTTGTTGAATATTATCTTAGAATTGAAAGAGTCTAGTATGGAACTGTATGCTAATTGCTATGATTGGTTTAAATTCCTCTACTATTCTAAAATTGATATCTATGATTGATTACATATACTCTATCATTTCGGAGGTTATTTTTTTTAGAGTTCCTTTCGCATTTGTTTTACTTCCTAAAAACTGAAATGAGAAGAATAAAAAGATAATGTTCTGTAGAAGTATTTTGCATCCTTTTTTTTTTTTTTTTAATCGTGTTTTGTGTATTATATAAAAACATTTTTACCTGCATTGTCTACTTTGTGATATTTACAAATTGCAGGCTAAGAAGTTGAGTCAATAGCAATGTATTATATTTTATTATATTTAAGAACGAATTTAATTTTTCTTATTATATTAGCAATGTATTTAAGAACGAAGTTAACTCTATCAGTTCGGGTGCCCCACTGACCTGCGCGGTCCGTCGATCCGCAAGCTCTGTTAGGCTTATAATCATGTTCACTTACATTCACTCTACCCTGTTCACTAAAGAGTATGTCCGTATATATAGATACACCTAACTTTCTCATTAGCACTATATAGGGCGGCGAAGTAGCGGCCAACCTTTCGATAGTGAAGCCACCAACCTCACATGCATCTGTGCCTGCTCATCCGACCTCTCCCATTACAGCTTCCTCTCCCTCTGTCATTGTGTTGTCGACCTCTTTTCCAGTGAGTCTCTGTTGACAACTCTGCAATGGTGTGGCTACAAAGTCACAAAACTCATCAGTGCGGCTGCACTATTGCTTTAGATATGAGCTGAGCACTCATAAGCTGATGACATAGGTCATGTATTTCCTACTTTTTGGCATTTCCTCTTTGATTCTGTTCTTATAGTGATGAGGTGGCGATGATGATGATTATATGGCCTAGACTCTAGTGTATTCACTTTTTTGCTTGTATTCCTTGGGGGGTTTTGCTACCTTGTTTGGTTTCAATATGGGACTTTTGCTGTGTGGGTGTGTACTTTTTCATCAATTAATTTTTTGTTAAAGAAAAAAATAATAATAATTTTGTGAAATTTTACATAAGATATGTGAAATTTCATATCCTACATTACCTTTTCTTTTCACGCGTAACCTTTTTTCCCCAAATTTTTTTCACATAACTAATTATTGAAATTTAAGATCTTGGAGTGAATTTCACATAACTTTTTTCCCCCATTTTTTACATAACCAGTTATGCGAATTTTTAGACGCTAAAGTGAATTTCACATGCCTTTATCTGTTCACAAATTTTATGTGAAATTTCATATCACCAGTTATATGAAATTTCACATAACATTTTGTAAAATTTGATTAAAAGGTTTTCAAACAAAATTTGACTTAAAGCTACACACATTAAACAGTGTGTGAAATTTCGCACATATAAGTATGTGAAAATTTAATTAAAAAAGATCTGTAAAATTGCATAAATTTCACATAACTAGTTCTGTGAAATTACATGAGACTGCATCAGCTATAGCTAGTGTTGCTTTAATTTTGAGAACTTTGGTTTTGGATATAAAGCCATTTTTTGGAGATCGAGATAGAGGGATCAATAGGTGGGGTGTTGATATAGTATATGGTGACGGGGTGTGTGTATATACATATATATATATATATATGTGGGTGCTTGTGAATTTTCAAATTAATAATTTCAAATTCCATATAATAACAATGTGGAACTTTCACATAACTTTTACTTTTTACAAATTTTACATAACCAGTTATGTGAAATTTCACATGACTTTTTTCTGTTGACAGGTTATGTGAAATTTCACCTTACTTTTTTTTTCCCCACAAATTTTACAAAAGTAGTTGTGTGAAATTTCATATAACTAGTTATGTTAGTTATGTGAAATTTCATGTAACTTTTTATTTTTTCACAAATATCACATAGATAGCTGTGTGAAATTTCTTTCAAATTTTTTCTTAACATAAATTTCGCATAGCTATTAGTGGTGTGAAATTTCACATAAAAAGGTTGTGTGAAATTTCAAAGAACCCTTCTTCTTCTTCTTTTTTATTTTTTTTTTATTTTTTATTTTTTTTTATTTTTTCAGGATTTTGTAGCGACAATGGTACTTGTTTGATAGATCTCATTAAACAGATTCTAAAAATTTTAATTTTGCAAAAAAAAAAAAAATGATTTATGGATTGAAACTTATGGATTTTTAATGAGCGTGGCATTACTAGTCTAAAGTTATTGCCCAAATTTCACATAACTAGTTACCTGAAATTTTCAAACTAGAATTTCATATGACTAGTTATGTGAAATTTTTAAATTTTCTCACATCTTTTATGCACAATTATTACCGTGGTTTGCACCACGCCCCCTCTTCCTCCTCGTTCACGAAGCCCTGGCACTTTTTGTCACTTGTTTAGGGCTGTGTGAAATTTCACACAACTTTTCTTTTCACAAATTTCAGACGCTGATGTGAATTTCACATAACTCAGCATTTGAAATTTCACGTAACTTTTTATCTTTTCTTGTTACAAGTTATGTGAAATTTTAGACACTAGGGTGAATTGTGAATTTCACATGACTTTTCTTTTGACAAAATTTGACACAACTCGTTATGTGAAATTTCATATGCTTTAGTAAATTTCACACAACTTTTTTTTTCTTTCTTTTTCCTGAATTTCATAACGACAATGCTACTTATTCTCGTCGAATACATTCTGAAAATATTAATTTGTCAAAAAAATTTTTTGGATAGAAAGTTATTAATTTGTTTGGCTGATGCATTTTTGCAGAAGAGTTTTCAAATTTCACATAACTGGTTATGTGAAATCTGGAGTAATGACTTAGCCTAATTAGTAAAACTTAACTATATTCACTCCTTTGACCATTGACTAAGACCAAAATACACTCAAACATTTCCATCCCTGTCATATTCTCTTGCAACACCTCTCTCTCTCTCTCTAAAATTACAACCGACACCACCACTCTCCACCATAACAGATCACCTATCGCCATTAACAATGGTGCATCTTCTGATTCCCATGGTGATTGTTGTCACCGATCTTGCTCATCCCTATCGCCACCTACCAGTCATCCCATTCGCAGTGCCTCTCATACCTGAACTTTATCCCTTTTTGAATCTGTGAGGGCATGGTCATTCATTGTAAAGTTAAAACTGAAGGTAATCGATCGTTCGGAGACTAAACGATTGTGACGAAGCTTTTGAAGTTTCAATATTGATGATTTCATGATTGTTGTGAAGATTGGATATTGACCTTTCTGAGATGTTGATGACTAACTGATGGGAGGTACTGAGGTAGGCTTTGTGCTTGACTTTAGAGTTTGGTTTTGGGCTATGAGGTTTGTTTGGTTCATAATAGTTAAGGTTTGTTTCTATGAATATAGTTGAGTGGAGAAATATGATTTGTGGGCATTTTGACCCTCCTTAGTAATGTTTTTTTGGTGTGAAATTATACACAACTATTTTTGTAAAGTTTCAAAAAAATTGACATAACTAACTATGTGAAATTTTAGTATATGAATTTTCAAATGCTTGATGTGAAAGTTTATAATTATCTTTATGAGAAATTTCTCACGACTTTATATTTCTTGATGTGAATTTTTATAACTATTTTTCATAGTTTTATGTGAAATTTCTCACGACTTTTTTTTTCATATGACTTTTTTCTTTTCACAAATTACACATAACTGTGAAAAAGACTGTGAAATTTCACATAACTTCATTTGAACAAACAATGAGACCATTCTCTCCATCTTATAATATTCTCTTATCTTTTTGGAATGAAATTTCACAATGAAAATAGTTGTGCGAAATTTCACACGACCTTTTTTTTTTCCACAAAATTTACATAGCTAACTGTGTGAAATTTCTCATAGTTAGTTATGTGAAATGTCACATAACGTTTTTCCTTTCACAATTTTCACGTACAATAGTTGTGCGAAATTTCACATAAATAGTTGTGTGAAATTTCAAATAAAAAGTTGTTTGAAATTTCACACAACTTTTTTCTAGACATAAAAAAGTTGTGCGAAATTTCACATAAATAGTTGTGCGAAATTTCACATAAAAAAGTAGTTTGAAATTTCACATAAAAAAGTAGTTTGAAATTTCACATAACTTTTTTCTAGACATAAAAAAGTTGTGTGAAATTTCACATAAAATAGGCATGTGAAATTTCACTTAAAAAGGTTGTATGAAATTTCACATAACTTTTCAAGAATCTCACTTACCTCCTTTATTTCTGAGTTTTAGTGTAAGATTTCTTTAAATTTTATAACGATCTGTTAATGGGAGGGAGGAAACTGATAGTAAACTTTAAAAATAAGGGTGGTAAGTGAGATTCCTAAAATGTGAGGGGAGGTATGTGTATTAAGGTCAAACCTCAGGGGAGGCATGTGATATTTATCTAAATTTTATAAAAAAATTACTTATATATTAAAAGTTATTTAAAGTTTGGCAAAACTTTTACAAAATTAGTTACAATTAGGTACACGTGGCATCAGGTGGTATACTTTTGAACAAGAAGGCACATGGCCGGGTAGGCACATTTGGATCCGCACATGTGCGCGTGCTCGAAGGGCAATTTTGTCCCAAAAAATGCAAGAGAGTTATTACCAACAATGTTTTGCGCGTGGGCCAAGGACTATAAAAGTCCAATCATTTATCCTATTCACTGATTAACCTTTTTTTTTTTTAAAAAACATTACTTCTATTTTTATCTCCTTCTGGGATTTTCGTTTCCTATTATTGTACATATTAGTTTCAATGCTAGGTCACCAACCAGGCTTAGCTCTATTGGTATGACCTCTCTCTCCCCAGTGGGCGAATTGAGAGTTCGAATCCTCTTAGAGAATTCCTTTGCTTGTCCCATGTTGTTCGTTACTCAAAATGAGTGATTCTTGTTGAACTTTGTTATGGTGCTTTAGAGTTGGGTTAGGTTTGGGTGGAATGGGTGCGTGTTCGTGTTTGTCCTACCACAATTCAAGAAAGTAAAAAAAAAAAAACAAAAAACAAAAAAGTTTCTATGCTGGGTCTCTTTTAACTTCAACTATTTTTTAAAGTGTTTTTAAATTGTCACATTAATTGAGTCCTAACCTCCATTTGGCTTCCATCTAACTATCCAATTAAACATCCATTATATTATGTGCCAAGCATAAAAAAATCCATTATATTACGTTTGTATCCTAATTTTTTTTTAGAATTTTGGAGTTACTATTTGTTAGGAAACTGCATTCCCAATTACGTTGACAGAACCTATAAGTTGGTTCTGCAAAAAATTATGTGAAAGTTACAATAACCCTACAAGGGCGAAACTAGAGTTACCTTGAACTATAAAATTGATTGCTGTAGTAGATGAATCAAGGACACGGGATCGATAATAGCTTACGATCTTCTACCGTATTCCTCCACTGCCAGAATCTCGAATTGAGTGTGGGCTCTTTCGAAATCCTTTATGTTTTCTGCTCTCTCTTTTTTACGCTCTGTTTTCTATTCCGAGTTATATACTGTATGAAGAAAAATACAAACTGAGAGTAGAGCCAAGACAGTATATATAGGTTACGATAGGGACCAAAATAAGTCAATAAAGAATAGACTTCCTATGGAATTAGGAAATCCTAATTTGAACTGAATCAGATTTATATTTTTATAAATTACAAATCATACCACTAAAGAATTATAATTGCACTCTACCCTTATCTTAAAAATCTATTTCGAGCTCTATGTTATTAAAATGCTTATTGTCTCGTCACGTTAAGATTACAGATATCCATTAATTAAATATGATTATTGACAATTATATGTAACTAACCTCTAAAAATTTCCTAAAGACCATCTGCGTAACTTATTTGATATGTCGGATACCAAATTCACCTATAGGGTTTGACATAATCAAAACTTATAAGCTTCCTCAAGGGGATATCATTCCAAAATTGATACGTGGATTCCATCATTAATTAATATCCACTACACAATTAATATTTTCACTTACTCCAATGAGATATTGACCCTTTTAAGGATCTCACACTTTCAGGGATCAAAGTGTAAATATCAAATGTACGTGTCTATAAATGTCAC
This sequence comes from Hydrangea macrophylla, assembly GCA_033977485.1. Classification (NCBI taxonomy): domain Eukaryota; kingdom Viridiplantae; phylum Streptophyta; class Magnoliopsida; order Cornales; family Hydrangeaceae; genus Hydrangea; species Hydrangea macrophylla. The sequence continues at coordinate 73,949,948 of CM066984.1, read as the reverse complement.
GCCCCAACATAGCATAAATAAGGAAAGCGTTTAATTTCCTTTATGGACCCGTAGATCGCGACAGTTTGAAGGATCGATTTCGTCCCATACGTCGAACAACAATATACATATAGATCAGAGCACAGAAATCAAAGCTTACAAATATCTTTTCTATCTTATTACATATTACAATGCGGGGTCAACTAAGGCACAAGCCGCCTTAAAACAAAACAATATCTATCGTCTATTACAGTCATCGTTATTACAGAATTCAGTTAATAAACTTAAAACACCAAAGTAAACTCTCTTTCCAGCAGTATTTCTCAGTTTGCGTAGTCGTATGGTCCAGCAATATCATAACCTGAAAAGCCTAGACACGAATGTCCAGAACGAATCAACGTCGTCAGCTTCAAGAAGCTGGTGAGTATTAAAAACATAACTTTGAATGTAACACATACTCATTTACCATTTTTCAATTCTCATTTAATTCAACAAGTTTACATTAAAGTAAAGAGTTCATTTTTTTTTTAAAACAACCACAATATCATTTGAAAGCTTTAATTCACAAATATGTCACCGTGTATGAAAAACAATGCACCATCTCATCTTACCGACTCTTTTCTCTCGACAAACACAACAACCCACTATCTCACACTAGTATCCTTGTAATACTCCGATAGCCACACTTTAGCACAGGGGTGCCAGGAAATGTCCAGTTTGCCTCACACTTTGGTCCGGGGTACCAGGGAGTGTCCAATGCCTCATACGTTAGTACCTAATCCGCCTCGCAAATACCGGAGGTAACCTCACGCAGTATCCAGACTCGGTCCCAGGGAGTGTCCGTATGCCACACTTTAGCACTACCATAGGTGCCAGGGAATGTCCAAATTCGGCCTCACATACTTTAACGCTACCATGGGCGTCAAGGAGTGTCCAGTTTTGCCATCGTCGCATTACAAAGATACTCTCACCGCAATCTCAACACGTCACACTTTGGTACACAATTACCAAGGAGTGTCCACAACACAATCTCAACCACACACTCTTTTCCACACTGACTACCACACACCATGCATGTACAACTGACTTTACATGTATGACATGAAACCTTAACATAAAGTAAATCACTGAAATATAGAAACAACGTGCGTACGGGGATTGATAAGTCGTAATACATCGTTTTAATCGTCTAAACATAACCAAATATGTTTCTGTTTTAGTAAATTTCCCAAACAGAGCTTTAAAAGTCCATGAAATATCACCCAAACAGTTCCTTAATGTAACACAAGCAAAAACAAGAAACAGTCAGAAGTCACGCACGCGGGCCGCTCGCGCGACATGCCCAATTTTCGTTTTATTATAAAAACTTTTCTATTAGCCAGAATTCACACAGATCACGCGCGCGGGCCGCTCGCGCGAGGGGTCGCTCACGTGGGCCGCTCGCGCGACCCTCGCTCCCGCGACCGCGCGCGCAAGTTCAGTCAGTAGCTTCTTCTTCTTCGTTAGAATTCTCCCGTTTTCAGATTTTAGACCCATTTTGAAAAATGAACGAAATCAAGCCTTATTATATATGAATCTCTCCGGTTTTTCACAAGGATTATGAATCTACAATCAATTTGACACGAATCGAAACGTAGCTCTTGAATTTTACGAAAAATCGAAAGACGTCAAAACTTCGTCCTTAATATACGTCCTCCTATGAATGAATTAAGCTCTTATACTTTAAACATAGCATCTACAACATGTAATCTTTCATAATTATCTAAAAAAAATGGATTTTATTTGAGTTTTAAAAAAAATCTTGATTTCAAGCTATGGAGTTTTCAAACGTAAATTCAACAATAGAGATTCTTGAATTAGGCAAATACACACAGTAAACAAGCATGAATTTCATTCACAGTGAGTTTAGAATACTCACAGTGATTATGATTGAAGTAATTGTTGAGAAAGAGAAGCAATATAGAAATTCAAACCCAAGCTTTGGCTATGGGGATTGAGTCCTCTCTCTCTAGCAAATTCAGTAATTAAACTCTCAAGATCTCTCTTTTCTCTCTGAAGCTCTCTATGTTTAGTGTTGCAATATCCAAATTGTGAGATATGTGTGTAAGAGTGTTTGTTAAATAGCAACTTCCTCAACTTGGAGCCCAAGTTGATTTCAATTCACTCAACAAAATGATTTGTTTTAATTATACATATATACCTATAATATACAGCACACACACATCTACGTATTTACATATATGCGCTGATTATGTATGGTATACATACACTCCAACAAGTTTAGAAGCTGATAGAAATTCATAGGGGTCATGTAGAGTGCTAGGGGGCAAATATGTTTGTTTGGGTAATTCAACTCATGGTCTTAAGTTAACACACTCACACAATGCATTGTCAAACAAGGCCTAAGTCAATGATTAGTTTCCATAAATGGCAATAAAGCATATATCAAATCTTTCTTTACATCACTTCCAAAATCCGTGGAAGTTCAACGCAGCGCGGACAGTTTTGAACATAAACTGGTATTTTCGCGGTGCGGTGATCACCACAAAAATATAGAAAATTCATTTTAACGTAGGAAGTGATTTTTAGGTTTCATAAAATACAGTTTGAGCCACATGAAACTATTATCACCGTTTTGAAATACAGATTTAAAATCCAATGCAGGTATGACTTAATTTTGTAAAATTGCAGTTTGACCCCAATAAGAATTTCAATATGAATTAAAAAAAGTATTAAAATTCTAAACATGAGGATTGCAAATTAAATAAAAGCAGACATTACAAATTTGAGTTAACACCAGGAACATTAATTAAATATGAAATGCAAAATTTAAAATTAAATGAAATGCAGGTTGTTACAATAAATTAATTAGGATTTAGAGTATAAGCACTCATAATAACCACGACGTGTTAATTATCTTAGAAGTCAATATAAAGACAATTATTCCAAGTCGGTCTCGTTTAATACACAAAATGTACCAGCAAAGTGAGTTGAAACTATACCGTTTCTGTAGTCAAGACAAACCTACTACACCACCATGTTGCAGTCCTATCAATGGTGTGTCCAATCCCATCTAAGATTGTAAACCAAATTCTTATATTCTATAAGATCCGATGGTTTGATCTTCTGTGTGTAAGCCGAACTGTCAGAATAATAATAGTGAATAGACACTGCTATGAACAAAAATACTTATCAATCGGGTCGAAGAGTCTGACTGAGTTGTGTTCAAGACACTGTCCTTAAGAGTAATTTCCGCCCATCGGAGTTCTTGCCTTGGTACAGAAAGGTCTAAGCGGTTTACCCTCCAGGATTAAGCAACCTTGTCCTTGTTCACATGCACTCGTTGACTAAGGGGCACAAAACAGCCTTGAATGTATATCAGTGATCGAACAAGAGAGAGGAACAGAGAAGAACCAGAGAGAGAAGTTGTATTACTATATGCATTCACAAAGAAGACCCATGTTTATATAATTTTAGAAACCCGACATAATCCCATGGTCAAAGCAAACGTGGGATATAATTTTGGCACAATATATTCACAATCGTTTAATTGAGATTTGGGATAAATCTGGACACAAAAAATAAAAGGAAAGAATTCCAAAAGATAATTTGCAAAACTATAGCCCAACTGGGTGAGCCCATGAGGCTTGGAGGCCGGGATTTGCACTCCCCTGCGCGCGAGTAAGACGTGACGCACCCGATTAAACGATTTTCGGATCGAAACCCAAATTTTTATTGGATTTAGGATTAGCTTGGGCTTGGCTCATGTGCGCGTGTGAGCCTATATGTTCCAACTTATTACTAAGCCCATAATGACAAATCATATATAGACCCTTCCGACTCTCTCTTCATAAGCAATATGGGACAAGGGTCCCTATCACACTTTTGGGCAAGACCACACCCACTAGAAAGATGTAGAGAGAGAAAATGATTTGGCTTTAAAAAACACCTAATTTGATCTACAAATTACAACAATCCCCCACATTTTTCAAAGATAAATTTTGGGAAGGAACGATTGACCACTTTAGAATACTATATCAGTGATGGTGTCTTTTGGACTATGAATCAACACTTAGGGAAATAAGAATTGATTCACAGAAAGTTGGTGAAATTAACATTTCTATGAACTTCATTTCTTTGTGTGAATGAAAGTACTTATCACCCACTATACACTTTGATAAACAGGGCTATTAACGCGGTTTGGCACGTTTCGGCCAGGTGCCGTACCTGGATTTCATGAGTGCTCTAGAGAACTTGCCTAAGTTCTCATAGGAAGCGACCCCACTTCCACAGTCATATAGGCGAATTCATCAAGTATGTACTGCAGCTATACATATCACCCGATAAGGATTATGAATTCATTAAGAGTTAAGACTCAACCACACACGTTGTAGTCTACACTATCTGCACCATAGGGATGGACTATAATTATATAATTGATAGTGTCTCACCAAATCAACTAGTAGTTTGTTATTACCCATATGAACCTAGTTTGTGGGATCTTCACTCATATAGGTTGGGTAACCACTACTATTGACCTCTGTTATGGGCATAAGTCCCATCCCCCTCGATGTATTGGCCACTAGCAAGTCCCATCCCCCTCGATGTATTGGCCACTAGCTTTCTTGCTAATGGTTTGGTCAGAGGATCCGCTAAAGTCATCTTTGACCTCACAAAGTCTAGGGATATAATCCCATCTTTTAACAGCTATTCCACAATGTTATGTCTATAGGCCTTATTTCTTGCTCGGACTATTGAAGCCTGGCAATCACAATGTAACTACACAGATGGAGCTGGTCTCATCCATAAAGGGATATCTGCCAAGAGGTTTCTAAGCCACTCAGCCTCAGAACCTGCCTTCTCTAAGGCAAAAAAACTCGGATTTCACAGTGGACCGAGCAGTGCATGTTTGTTTGGATGATTTTCAAGAGACTGCACCTCTTCCAAGGGTAAATATATACCCACTTGTGAATTTTGTCTCATCTGAATCAGAGATCCAGTTAGCATCACTATACCCCTTCTACTACAGCGGGAAATCCACAGTATGTCAAACCAAAATCCATAGTACCTCTGAGATATTTTAGCACTCTACATATAGCAGTCCAATGTTCCATATTTGAGCATATCAGGTCTGGTATAATTCATAAGATAAGTAAGACTACCAATTATTTGAGCATATTCAGACTGTGATACACTAGTTTCATTATTTTTCTTCAATTGTATGCTCATATCATAAGGAGTACTAACTGGTTTGGTGTCAAAGTGACCAAACGTTTTAAGGATCTTTTCTACAAAGTGTTCTTGAGACAACATAAAACCCTCGTTGGTTTTTGTCAATTTTATCCCAAGTATAACATTAGCTTCACCTAGGTCTTTCATATCAAAGCTAGATGATAACAAATATTTTGTTTCATTAATCACAACTATATCAGTGCCTAGAATAAGCATATCATCCACATATAAACAAATAATTGCACCAACATCATTATCAAATTTATGATACACATATTTATCGGCTTCATTCACAATGTATCCATTAGAGGACATTACACTATCGAATTTCACATGCCATTGTTTTGGTGCTTGCTTTAAACCATACAAAGATTTTACCAATTTGCAAACTTTATTTTTGTTTCCAGGAGATACAAAACCTTCAGGCTATTCAATGTAAATTTCTTCTTCTAATTCTCCATTAAGAAACGCAGTTTTAACTCCATTTGATGAATTATGAGTTTACGCAAAGAAGCAAGAGCTACTAGAATTCTAGAAGATGATATTCTAGCCACGGGAGAGTAAGTATCAAAATAATCAACATCTTTCTTTTGAGTGTATCCCTTAGCTACAAGACTAGCTTAAACTTATCAATAGATCTATCAGGTTTTAACTTCTTTTTGAATATCCATTTACATCCTATAGGTTTTGCACCAGGAGGTAAGTCAACCAATTCCCAAGTGTGAATAGCCATGAATAGCCAAAAGGGAGCATCAGAAGAGTAAATAGCTTCATTATAAGTCATAGGATCATTATCCATTAAAAACGTGAAAAACCCATCTCCTAGGTTTATTTCTCTCCTATCTCGTTTGCTTCTTCTTAATTTGATTTCTACAGACTCATTTGAGTCAACGTTAGGCTCAACTGTAGGTTCTAACCTTGGTCTTTCAATGGTGTTTTCAAAGGAAATATGCTTTCAAAGAAATCTACATTTTTCGATTCAATTATTGTGTTTTTCTCTAACACGTCACTTTTAAGAACTAAGAATATATATGCAACACTATTCTCAGCATACCCTATGAATAAACAATCTGCTATTTTTGAACCTATTTTCCTTTTCTTAGGATCTAGAAGTAGAACCTTGGCTAGGCACCCCCACACTTTAAGGTATTTCAAGTTAGGTCTATGATTTTCCCACAACTCATAAGGGGTCTTTCCTATTTTCTTAAAAAATAATTCTGTTTTGAAGGTGACACGCAGAGAGGATAGCCTTTCCCCACAAATTATTAGGTGCTCCAGAACTAATTAACATAGCATTAATCATTTCCTTTAACGTTCTATTTTTCTGTTCAACTACTCCGTTAGATCTTGGTGAATAGGGTGGAGTTTCCTCGTGTACTATACCATGTTGTTCACAGATTTGGCCTAGGGGGCTAGATTCATATTCACCTCCCCTATCAGACCTAAGTGTTTTGATCTTGTTATCTAACTTGTTTTCAACCTTAGCTTTGTATTGTATGAATTTTCATTTTGTCTCATCTTTATTTCTAAGTAAGAATACTTTAGTATATCTCGAGTGATCTTCTATGAATGTCACATAATATCTCTTTCCACCTCTAGATTCAGTTGATTTCATGTCTTCTAAATCTGAGTGAATAAAAGTGAGCAATTTTATTTCTCTTTTGTACTATTTGTTTGCAAGGTTTCTTAGTACCTTTTGCTTCACTACAAATTTGGCATTTCTCATTATTAGTGATACTAACATTTTCAAGAATGCCTAATTCTTTCATTTTCTTTATATAAGAAAAGTTCACATGTCCTAATCTAGTATGCCATAAATCATGAGAATCAATTAAGGGTGTGTTTGATAACCCAATTAAGTGGTGAAAATGAAAACTTTCAGCACTTATTTTGTTTCAGTGTGTTTGATAACCTATCACTTAATTGAAAAAGTAACCAAAAAACCACTGAAAACTTTAAGTGAAAAATTTCTACTGAAAATAATCACTGAATGCAATATATTTTAGTACTTGAAAAATTATTTTTAGTACTGTAAATTCAATCGCTTAAAATTATCAGTACTTAAAATTCAGCAATTAATTTTCAGTACTTAATTTTCAGTTTTATCAAACGCACCCTAAGTATGCAGAAGAAGTAGTATCATTTCCATTCAAATTATCAAGAGCATTCAAAACAAACAGACCGTTGTTGTAGCAACCTTTTCCCATAAACACCCCATTTTTAGTCATTATAACTTTATCAAAATCAAAAATAACTTTCACCCCCACTTTCCTAAGCAGTGACACAAACACAAGGTTCCAACGAATATCAGGCACGTGGAGAACGTCGATAAGTGAAAGGATCTTTCCGAAAGTTAGCTTGAGAACTACCTTCCCTTTCCCGATCATAGGTGAGGGCCTTGAGTCCCCTATGTACACTTGGTCCTCTCCTTCCCCTACTGGTGTGTGGAAGGTAAAAGCACTTCTGTTGCCACAGATGTGCCTGGTAGCCGTAGAGTCTACCACCCGATTTTCTCCTCTGCCACTAAGTTTACCTTAGAAACAACAGCTGCATTGAGCAGCATGGTGACCCGGTTTGCAACACACAAAGCATTCCCCTTTCTTTTTAGCAAACTAGTTTTGGAGTCTGAGATTTTTGTTGAAGTTGGTTTTGTTAAAATGGGGTCCTTTTAAAATTTCCTTGGGTGCGATTAGGCTTTTCCTCAATGAGGTTAGCCTTGGAAGCCATAGCTTTAGCTTTCTCATTCTGATCAAGTGAACGGTTCTTTTCTTCAATGCGAACATGAACAACAACTTCCTCCAGAGTCATTTCCTTCCTCTTATGTTTCATCATATTCTTATAATTTTTCCAAGACTTCAGAAGTTTTTCAATAAGTGAACCGGTTACAATCGGTTCAGGCAATTTCATTCCTTCATTACTAAGTTTCGAAACAACAAGATGAAAATTGTGAATTTGAGTAGAAACATCTATGTCATCGGTCATTTGAAAATTGAGAAAATTTCTGATGGCATATTTTTTAATTTCGGCATCCTCAATAATATATTTGGTGACCAAAGCATCCCAAATTTCAGTTGCCGATTTGAAGGTACAGCAAATGTCAAAAAGTTCATTTGATAGGACGTTCAAAATAATACTTTTGCAAATCTTATTTTGATGCTACACCACCATGCTGCAGTCATATCGATGGTGTGTCCAATCCCATCTAAGATTGTAAACCAAAATCTTATATTCTACAAGATCCGATGGAATTCTACAAGATCCGATAGTCTGATCATCTGTGTGTAAGCCGAACTCTACACATCAGAACTCAACACATCAGATTGATGGAAAAACCGGTTTAAGTTAAAAGTTTTAAACACGCAGCGGAAAAGTCAAGTTATAAAAAACTTATTTGGTAGCCTAGGATCTACTACTCGTCAATTCCATAGATGCGTACAAGAGGGGACAAGAGTTTATACCTTAGTGTCTTGAACCCAATTCTGAAATCTTCAACTTCCAGTAGCCTCCACTAGATGGCCTTCACTCTTATGACTCCTATGGATGCTCGCAGGAAGGACTAGGGTTGGTGGGAACCCTAATGGAGAGGATTGGAAGGTTTTGGGAAACCTAAACAGTTTCTGCAGCTTTTCGTATAAAAAACGACGAACCTTTTTTTTTTTTTTTTCCAGAACGCAGCTGCCCTATTTATAGATTCCCAGAACCGACCTAGACTTCGACCGATCGAAGTGACTTCGATCGATCGAACCTTCGATCGATCGAACCATTCTCGATCGATCGAACATGCCATGACTTCAATCGATCGAACATACTTCAATCGATCGAACTTGTCTTAACAGCTTCCTCAAGTGTCTTTCCAAGTATCCTCGTGGAGCTAAGAGTGAGACCTCCTAGGCTCTTTATTGTTGGCTCAGATCAGTTGATTAATTCCCATGACCAAACTCTTTGATCAGCAAATTAATCGACTGATCAGTTAACGTTTACTCCACTATAAAACGATAACTGAACTCCAACGCAAAAGAACATATCCGAAGCGATAACTAGACTTGTATGGTGTACTAATGTCCCTCTACCGTTAGCATTCGTAATCATATTCAGGTAGTCGGATAACTGTTACTGTCAACCTGAATCATGATTACTTCTTGTATTCCTTGAGTCCCATTCACCTCTCATGATTACCAAACATGTTGATAACTCTTATCAACAAGACTGCAGTACTCAGTAATCGATGTCACGCCCCGACGTAGCATAAATAAGGAAAGCGTTTAATTTCCTTTATGGACCCGTAGGTCGCGACAGTTTGAAGGATCGATTCCGTCCCAAACGTCAAACGACAAAACATAATAATCAGAGTAAAGCAATCAAGACTTACAAAAACTTTCTAACTTATTACATCTTATGAACCGAGGTCAACTAAGGCACAGACCGCCTTGAAAATAAAATAATATCTTAAAGTCTGTTACAGTCATCCTTAAAACAAAACAGTTCATAACTTAAAACAGATAAACTTAAAACATATAATAAATAGTTTCTCGTCCCAACATCAGCTATTCTTAATTAGCATAATCGTAGGATTCCTCCTGATTGTAACCTGAAAAGCCTGAACACGAATGTCCAGGACGCATCAACGTCGTCAGCTTCAAGAAGCTGGTGAGTATTAAAAACATAACTTTGAATGTAAAACATACCAACTTACCTTTTTCCAATTCCCATTTACATCCACAAGTTTATATTTATGATTAAAGAGCTCGTTTAGAAAACATTCACAACATTATTTAAAGAGGGTAATTTACACAGATGGGACCGTGTATGAGAACAATGCACCACACTCATCTTGCCGACGCTTTTCTCTCGACAGCCACAACAACCCACTATCCTACTCCTGGTATCCTTGAAACACTCAGATAGCCACACTTTAGCAACGGGGCGCCAGGGAGTGTCCAGTTTGCCTCACACTTTGGTCCGGGGTACCAGGGAGTGTTCAATGCCTCACACTTTGAATACCCTAACCGCCATGCAAATACCGGGGCAACCCCTCACACAGTATCCAGACTTGAGTTATCAGGGAGTGTCCGTAGGCCACACTTTAGCACTACCATGGGTGCCAGGGAATGTCCGAGTTCGGCTTCACACACTTTAACGCTTCCATGGGCGTCAGGGAGTGTCCTTATTTGCCACCGTCGCATTTCAAAGATACCCTCTTCCACAATCGCAACCACAACCACAACCACAACCACAACCACAACCACAAACTCATACTCAACCATAACCACAACCACGACCACAAACACATACTCTTACCACACTACCATTACTCTTTTCCACACAGACTGACACCCCTATGCATGTACCACTGACCCACATGAATGGTATGCACTTAAACAAAAATGCTGAATTAAGGAACAACACGCGTACGGGGATTAATGAGTCATACTACAATGTTTTAATCATTCAAACATAACCAAATAGAGTTCTGATTAACCAAGTTTCCCAAACAGAACCTCAACAGTATATAAATTTCATCCAAACAGTCCCTTAACAGAAAAACAGACAAAAACAGAAACTGCAATACCTCGCGCGCGCGGGCCGCTCGCGCGAAAGGTCGCTCGCGCGGGCCGCTCGCGCGATAAGCCCATTTTCCTTTTATTAATAAACTTTTCTGTCTGCCTGGGGAAAACAAGGTCGCGCGCGCGGATCGCTCGCGCGAAGGGGTTCTCGCGCGACCCTCGCTCGCGCGACCAGCCAAATTTTCAATATATATATAAAAACTCTTACGTCTGCCTGGGGAAACCTACCTCGCGCGCGCGGGCCCCTCGCGCGAAGGGTCGCTCGCGCGGGCCGCTCGCGCGATTCTCGCGCGCGCGATCGTGGCGCGAGATGAAGCTGAGGCTTCATCTTCTCCGCAGGAACTGCTCTGGTTCAGCAAACAGGGGTCCTTTTTGACCCATTTCAGTTCTGTAAGTGTGTATGTCCTATTATATATGGATCTCTTTGTTTTTCAACAAGGATTAAGAATCTATGGTTAATTTAACATGATTCTAACCATAACTCTCCAATTTTATGAAAAACCAAAACATGTCAAAATTTATTTTCTTATATACTTTTCCATATGAATGAATTAAGCTTCAATACATCAAACATAGTCAATACATACTATAATCTTCCATATTCATCTCTAAAAACGAATTTAGATTAAGGTTTGAAAATCTTGATTTCAAGCTATGAATTTTCATACGTAGGATCAACAATGGTGTATCACAAAATTAAACAAACACACAGTAAATAGACATGTAATTACATTCTTAGTGAGTTAGTAATACTCACTTTGATTTAGTATAGAGAGATTGTTGAGAAAGATGAGCTCAAATAAGAAATTAATCCAAGCTTGGCTATGGTGATTGAAGCTCTCTCTCTCTAAAATAAAATCTGTAGAACTCTCTGTATTCTCTCTAATGTTCTGAAATTCAGTTGTGTAATGGCAATTGTGCAGCTTGTGAGTTATAAATAATAAAACTACAACTTGGTGCCCAAGTTGTTTCAAGTTTACTCTACCATTACTCTTAATTCCAATTTGGTTAGGATAACTAAAGAATGCATAGCCTAAACATGATTTTCTATAACTAAATTCATACGTGAATGTATATAAATCAACTGTAGAAGGATTGAAAGGGTGTTATAGGTTAGTAGGGGTCAAATTGGGTTGTTTGGGAAAAACAACTTATGACCTTAGGAATACATACATACACTAAGCATTCCCAAACAAGGTACAAGACAATGATGAGTTGCCATAATTGGAAATAAAGCAAATGTCCAAATCGGTCACTTCCAAAATCTGTGAAAGTTAAACACAACATGGACAGTTTTAGACATAAACTGGTATTTTCGGGGCGCGGTGGTCACCACAAAAATACAGGAAATTCGTTTTAACGTAGGAAGTGATTTTCTGGTTTCATAAAAATACTGATTGAGTCAATAGAAGTTATTTTCACCGTTTTGAAATACAGATTTTGAAATCCATACTGGTATCACTATCTTTATAAAAATTACAATTTAACCCCAACAACATTCTTAGCTTACAATAAATCAAGAAATAAAATTTAGAACATGAGAAATGTAATTAAATGAAGTAGTCAATACCAAATGAAATTAAATATGACAATGCAATTACCAATTAAATATGAAAATGTAATTTAAAATTAAACGGAAATGCAGGTTATTACAATCGACTTGGTGACATTCTCAAGGGAATGCTTACTCTGAAACAGAGGGTAGATTCTGTCTTGACAATTTATGTTCACAACCCTATGAATATGACATACCCAAGATACCTAGGTGTTGATCTTCTATAGACCTCACTGATTGGTAAATCAAAACAGCCATATCCACAGTCTGTGTTCATAAACGTCTCAAGATTAAGAACACGTACCTTATACAAGTTATGAGTTCCTATCGACTGATTGACAGTCTTAAGTGTCAATAGGAAAGCTCAGGTCCGTCAATGCACTATAAGCACTAGCATGTTAACTAAGAGTTAAACTCTAGTGATTGAGATTAATCACTCCATCCAATGGTAGTTAATCATGCTACAGTGTAAACCTGATGAGATATCCAATTTCATCATCCACTGTGACACATTCTAAGTAACAAAGAATAGTAATTCGTATCTCACTTGTATGTATCTCATACATACACGAATTACTTACTATGATACTTAAGGATAAACAATCATCTCATGAAAGAAACATACATAATGAAATGTAAAGCTGATATCCATATATTAAAAAGTCAATGTCTCATACATAAAGTAATAATTTGAGGGCACAAACCCAACAAACTCCCACTTGCACTCACAACCATACAGGATTACATCTGAGACCTAGACTATCTAGATGATGATCAAAGACCTTCTGTGGCAAGGCCTTTGTAAACGGATCAGCAAGATTGTCAGCGGTGGCAATCTTGGTGACAGTCACATCTCCTCGTTGAACAATATCTCGGATAAGATGATATTTCCGCTCTACGTGCTTTCCCTTTCCGTGGTTCCTTGGCTCCTTGGACTGAGCCACTGCCCCACTATTATCACAATAAAGCGTAATAGGTGACAGCGATGCTGGTACCACCTCGAGCTCCATAAGGAACTTCTTGAGCCAAACAGCTTCCTTTGCGGCTTCACAAGCAGCCACATACTCAGCTTCTGTAGTTGAGTCTGCAATGCATTTCTGCTTAATGCTCCTCCAACTGATAGCACCACCTCCCAAGGTAAAGAGATGACCAGATGTCGACTTCCTCGAATCTTTATCTGACATAAAGTCCGAGTCAGTGTATCCTACTGGAATTAACTCACTACCACCGTACATAAGCATGTAATCTTTAGTCCTTCTCAAGTACTTAAGAATGTGCTTGACGGCTGTCCAGTGCTCTGGACCTGGATTCGACTGATATCTGCTAACCATGCCGACGGCATAGCAAATATCTGGTCTAGTGCATAACATCGCATACATAAGACTTCCCACTGCTGAAGCATAGGGAACTCCTATCATGCGATTCCTCTCCTCCTGTGTCTTTGGACACTGGTCCTTGGAGAACGCTAAACCATGCCTGAAAGGTAACAATCCTTTCTTCGAATTATCCATTGAAAACTTAGTTAGCACCTTATCGATATAACCAGCTTGAGACAATCCCATTATCTTTCGCTTGCGATCCCGAAAAAGCTTTATCCCAAGAATATAGCTCGCCTCTCCTAGATCCTTCATATCGAAAGTACTAGCTAGCCAAACCTTGACCGTTGACAATGCCGCTACATCATTCCCAATGAGTAGAATATCGTCAACGTAAAGCACAAGAAAGGCCATCACTTTCCCTTCACACTTCTTGTATACACAAGGTTCATCCAGATTCTGTATGAAACCAAACGACTTGACCACTTGGTCAAATCGGATGTTCCAACTCCTGGATGCCTGCTTAAGCCCATAAATGGACTTTTGCAGCTTGCATACCAAGTTACCTTTCCGACCAGCTATGAACCCTTCTGGTTGTTGCATATAGATGTCCTCCTCAAGATTGCCATTCAAGAATGCAGTCTTGCCGTCCATCTGCCATATCTCATAATCTAGGCATGCAACAATGGATAAGAGTATTCTGATGGACTTGAGCATGGCTACCGGCGAGAAGGTTTCCTTATAGTCAATGCCCTCCCTCTGAGTATAACCTTTCGCTACAAGCCTAGCCTTAAAGGTCTCAACCTTTCCATCAGATGCTCTTTTCCTCTTGTAGACCCACTTACAACCAATGGGTTTAATATTGGCTGGAAGTTCTACAAGATCCCAGACCTGATTAGAATCCATAGATTCTAATTCAGCCTTCATAGCTTTAACCCAATGTTCTGAATCAACATCAGCCATTGCCTCTTCGTATGTGGCAGGATCAGATTCAGATTCTATGGAGACAGTTTCAAAAACTTCTCCTAAGAACATGTATCTATCAGGCTGGCTGATAATCCTCCCACTACGACGAGGTACCGGTGCGGAAATGGGTGAAGAAGTGGTATTTTCTTGATTTATATCGTTATCAACTACGGGTTGGATTGAGGGCTCTCCTTCTATCTCTCTAAGATCTATCCTTCCCTTAGGTTTATGGTTCATGATATAGTCATCCTCCAAGAAAACAGCATTCGTACTAACAAACACTTTCTGCTCTCTTGGATCATAAAAATACCATCCATAAGTACCCTTTGGATATCCTACGAAGTAACATACTTCCGATCTAGAATCCAACTTGCTCATCTTTCCTTTCAGCACATGTGCCGGACACCCCCATATCCGGAGATGTTGCAAAGAAGGCTTGCGCCCAATCCACATCTCTCGTGGTGTCCTGGGAACAGATTTGCTTGGTACTAGATTTAGTATGTACGCAGCGGTTTCCAAAGCATAATCCCAAAGGAATAATGGCAACTCCGAGTAACTCATCATCGACCTAGTCATGTCTAAAAGAGTCCGATTCCTTCTCTCCGCTACACCGTTCTGCTGAGGCGTACCAGGTGCAGTCAACTGTGACAGAATCCCATTCTGTACGAGGTGATCAATAAACTCATTAGAGAGGTACTCGCCACCTCGATCAGATCGAATGGCCTTGATATGTGTACCCAATTGCTTCTCCACTTCAGCCCTAAACTCTTTGAACTTTTCAAAGGATTCAGACTTGTGCTGCATTAGGTACACATATCCATACCTGGAGTGGTCATCAGTAAATGTTATGAAATACTCATAACCACTCCTTGCTCTAATATTTATTGGTCCACACACATCAGTATGAACTAATTCCAACAATGCATCGGTTCTATTTCCCTTTGTAGGAAAGGGCTTTTTGGTCATCTTACCCTCTAAAAAAGACTCGCAGACTTCCATTGGTTCTAAAACCAAATCGCCTAAGATCCCTTCTTTGACTAGTCTGCCAATCCTATTTAGATTGATATGGCCAAGCCTCATGTGCCAAAGCCTTGTTGGATTAGTGGAAGGGCTCTTTCTTTTAGATGGTATATTAACTACTGAGTTATTAAGTTCCATGCAAGAGTCTTTAGAAATATTGGGAGTAATCACATACAAACCATTTGATTTAACACCAGAACATATAAAAGAACTATTTCTTTTAATCACAACTTCAGTTCCAAAATGAAAAGAATAACCATTATTCGATAAATTAGAAACTGAAATTAAATTACGTCTCATTGAAGGGACGTAAAGTACATCTGATAAAATCAAAAATTTATTGTCTAGAAATTCTAAAACTACGACTCCTATAGCAACCGCAGAAACGGTTGCGCTAGAACCTAGAGTAAGTATGATTTCCCCATCACTGCACATCCTGGTTGATCTGAACCCCTGCAATGAATTACAGATATGGTTAGTCGCACCAGAATCAATGCACCAAGTGTTTGAAGTATCCGTAATAAAACTTACTTCAATCACATGTGATTCAATCATACCTTGAACTCTTGTAGCTAAGAATTCTGGACAGTTCCTCTTCCAGTGGCCCTTCTCTCCGCATTGGAAACATTTTCCTTTGCCTTGGCCACCCACCTTCCCTTTGCCCTTACCTTTTCCCTTAGATTTTGCAATCTTAGGGACTGGTCCAACACTTGAACCACCAGTACCAGCCTTCTTCTTCCCTTTCTTTCCTTTCGGTGTAGATCGGGAAGAGGAAGCGCTTTTCTCAACGTTCAAAACGTTGACCCCAGGTTTGATCACCCCTTCCGCTGCCAAAAGAGAACTCATCAATTCGCTCATTGAAAAATTCATTTGATTCATATTATAGTTAAGTTTAAATTGAGCGAATGAAGGCGACAGGGAATTGAGGATCATATCAACTTGGGTCTGTGCATCGATGTTGGCACCTAGGGTCTCCAGCTCGTTTAAATAACCAATCATTTTTAAAACATGTTCCTTGACTGGAGTCCCTTCCGACATCTTTGCACTCATTATCTTTTGCATGGCTACCTGTCTGGCAGGCCTGCCATGCTCCCCAAACATCTTTTTCAGGGATGTGATAATGTCACTGGCAGAATCATTCGATTGGAATTGGTGTTGCAACACACCAGCCATTGAGGCCAGAATATAGCAACGAGCCATTCCATTCGACTTCTTCCATTTGTCGAACTCGCGTCTGGCAGCTGCCGTAGCATTTGCCGCGGGTTCTTCAGGGCTTGGGGTGGTGAGGACATATATGTGATCCTCCGCAGTTAACACGATGTCAAGGTTACGTTTCCATTCAGTGTAGTTGTTTCCAGTTAACTTGTTTTGAGTGAGTATGGTGGCAAGTGGACTAAATGCAGATCCAGACATTATGATTTACTGTAAAAATCAAAAAACAAAATAAATATGGATATCAGAATTTGACATTTTGAAATAAAAGAATCCTTAAAACTCTTATTTTAAAACAAAGTCGCCGGAATATCGAAACAAAAGAATAAAGCCTCCGTGTGGCGGTCAATTTTCGATTTTTCGATTAATCAAGACTTGTCCGCTATGCAACTCTTGCAAAACAAGTTATGACTTCCGAACCTTTTTGATCTCTAAGTTTCTGAATAATGCCCCGTGTAGGATCCCTTATCCATAGTTTAGCTAGTGTGTACCATTAACTAGGATCCAATCACAACCGTCTCAAGTAGCGCCTCCGTGTGGTGGTCACCCTCTAACACGTCTGATTGATCCTATCAAAGGAAGTTCACATCTAGTAACCAATGAGTAATGCACCCTCCGTATGGAATGATCACCCCTGGTGAGGTAACACAGAAATGCACCACTCATCTTACAGTGAACCGTTAATGGAAGATCGTGGGTGTTTATTAATAAGACCCTCTCCCACTAGATTTAGTAAATTAAGGATTTTGCTTTTTAGTAAAAATTATTTTTACACATTACCCATAAACATCCAATGTTTACTAATGCGTTAAAACGGTTTTTGAATTTTATTTTAGAAAACTTGTTTTGCGTGCATGCAACAATGTATTATACGCCAATCACAAACCAATCACATAAAACAAAAAAAAAACTAAAATGAAATATAGGCATTCAAACAATGCCTCTATCTCCCATGGCTCTATCTCTATAGAACCTCCTTTTGGTTTGATCGCCTCCAGCTCCATCTTCATGGACAATGGCTCCTTGCTCCATCTTCATGGATTTTCTAATTCTATTACATTTGTCCTATGCTTCTTTCGAAGCTTACAATTTATCTAGAAATAGAAATAGCAACAACAATAAAATAAAAGGCTAGGGAAACCGGTGCGACTTTCCTTTTCGTAGGATTGAAGTCGCAGCGCCCTTTACATATGCCTTAAAACCAAACCAAACTTAAATTACAACATGCACCAATCTCGAGCACTTTAAATACAAAATTTAAAAGTCTTGGTGCCATGGGAAATAGTGACTAAACTAGCTGCAAAAGGGTTAGTCGTACATGCATCCACACATACATAACAAATATATATAACTATTGGAATACTTAATTGATTCACACAGTATATAAACTCTTTACATACTGAATTAGAACTTAAAACAACATCTTACTTCTCTGTCACAGTTCGATCGATCGAAGACCGTTCGATCGCTCGAACCTTCGATCGATTGAACTCTGTTCAATCGCTTGAACTTTCTATTTCACAGAATGATTTTAAAAAATAACAGAATACTTTAAAATTAAAGCTTTTCATTTCAAAACACTTTAAAACTGTGAAACAGAGAACCTGTCAAAGAATCAGTCTCGATCGATCGAATGTCATTCGATCGATCGAACATATCAATGTTCGATCGCTCGAAACCTGTTCGATCGCACGAGTACAGAGGATGTTCGATCGATCGAAACATGTTCGATCGATCGAACCGGCCTTGCATCCCATGCATTCACAGATTTGTACTCTGCTGCGATAACACTGCAGAAATAGATCTGTGACAATGCCGTTTCGAAAACAGTTCTAAAATCAACATGCAAATCAATATAGTGTTCCAAAACGCATCTATAGATCCAAACGAGCGTGGCTCTGATACCAATTGATGGAAAAACCGGTTTAAGTTAAAAGTTTTAAACACGCAGCGGAAAAGTCAAGTTATAAAACTTATTTGGTAGCCTAGGATCTACTACTCGTCAATTCCATAGATGCGTACAAGAGGGGACAAGAGTTTATACCTTAGTGTCTTGAACCCAATTCTGAAATCTTCAACTTCTAGCAGCCTCCACTAGATGGCCTTCACTCTTATGACTCCTATGGATGCTCGCAGGAAGGACTAGGGTTGGTGGGAACCCTAATGGAGAGGATTGGAAGGTTTTGGGAAACCTAAACAGTTTCTGCAGCTTTTCGTATAAAAAACGACGAACCTTTTTTTTTTTTTTTCCAGAACGCAGCTGCCCTATTTATAGATTCCCAGAACCGACCTAGACTTCGACCGATCGAAGTGACTTCGATCGATCGAACCTTCGATCGATCGAACCATTCTCGATCGATCGAACATGCCATGACTTCAATCGATCGAACATACTTCAATCGATCGAACTTGTCTTGACAGCTTCCTCAAGTGTCTTTCCAAGTATCCTTGTGGAGCTAAGAGTGGGACCTCCTAGGCTCTTTATTGTTGGCTCAGATCAGTTGATTAATTCCCATGACCAAACTCTTTGATCAGCAAATTAATCGACTGATCAGTTAACGTTTACTCCACTATAAAACGATAACTGAACTCCAACGCAAAAGAACATATCCGAAGCGATAACTAGACTTGTATGGTGTACTAATGTCCCTCTACCGTTAGCATTCGTAATCATATTCAGGTAGTCGGATAACTGTTACTGTCAACCTGAATCATGATTACTTCTTGTATTCCTTGAGTCCCATTCACCTCTCATGATTACCAAACATGTTGATAACTCTTATCAACAAGACTGCAGTACTCAGTAATCGACTTGGTGACATTCTCAAGGGAATGCTTACTCTGAAACAGAGGGTAGATTCTGTCTTTACAATTTATGTTCACAACCCTATGAATATGACATACCCAAGATACCTAGGTGTTGATCTTCTATAGACCTCACTGATTGGTAAATCAAAACAGCCATATCCACAGTCTGTGTTCATAAACGTCTCAAGATTAAGAACACGTACCTTATACAAGTTATGAGTTCCTATCGACTGATTGACAGTCTTAAGTGTCAATAGGAAAGCTCAGGTCCGTCAATGCACTATAAGCACTAGCATGTTAACTAAGAGTTAAACTCTAGTGATTGAGATTAATCACTCCATCCAATGGTAGTTAATCATGCTACAGTGTAAACCTGATGAGATATCCAATTTCATCATCCACTGTGACACATTCTAAGTAACAAAGAATAGTAATTCGTATCTCACTTGTATGTATCTCATACATACACGAATTACTTACTATGATACTTAAGGATAAACAATCATCTCATGAAAGAAACATACATAATGAAATGTAAAGCTGATATCCATATATTAAAAAGTCAATGCCTCATACATAAAGTAATAATTTGAGGGCACAAACCCAACACAGATCACCTACTATGTACAACAAGAGACACACATGCATAATATTAAATATATAATATAATGCAAACTGTGGTGTTTGTTTCTTGTCACTTAGACTACATCCAAATTTGCAATTGGAAGATTGTGTTAGATTAATGTTATGCTTCCCGAATTTGGTTTTCAAATGCTTTGTCAGTTGTACTATATGCTACTATATATGAATAAATCTAAGAGAAATTCTATATAGACTAATTGAAATTCTGAGAGAAATATGAAACTATGACTAAATCTGAAGTAATCAAATAACCTCTTTTACTGGATAAGATTTGACTTAACAGGGGGTCGAGCAAGAACATGACAATAATACTGTAATTTTGAAGAAAATTTGAAGCGTCATGTTAAGACTAAAATAAAAGAAAACATCCAATTGCCAATAGCATTAAGAGTAAAACTTAGGACACATCCAAACACACAACTTTTGGGACACAACCCTAGGAGAGAGATAGACACATTAATTAGGTTGTGTCCCAAAAGTTGTGTGTTTGGGTGTGCCCCAAGTATTACTCTAGCATTAAAGAAGAAATGTGATCTCAGGAGAGATTTAGAAGGCAAACATTAAATTAAGACTAATTTAGTTTTATGTCTTAAATTAAATATGGAACTTAAAAGCATGATACGGTGTTGATTTAAGTGTGTGTGTGTGTGTGTGTGTGTGTATATATAAGAGTAAAAGTAATTTAAAAAAAAAAAATAGTTGAGGTGTTGAAATATTTTGGAGAGTGATTTCATGAAAATTAGAAGAAAAACATATAATACATACGAAATGTTTTTTTTTCTCAAGAATAAATATAGATGAGAATAAACAAAAAAAAAATGGTGGGTTTGAATGGACGTTAGAACATGCATTTGATATCTTCATAAAAAAAAAATAAAAAAAAAATAAAGAACATGCGTTTGATGCTAAACGTTTTTTGCAAACAATTATTGGAATAAAAAAAAGGAGTGCATTTTTGCTCAACCCAAAATTACTCAATCTTGCTCACCGTATTCTCCTATTGGCTAATGCAGTGGGACCCAATTCCAGTACTTTACGCTATTAATTAATTATTATTTAATACTGAGCTCTACTGTATTAACCAATAAGAAAGGAGGGTGAACAAAGAATGAACAAATGTGAGTGAACAAAAATCTATTAAAAAAAATGGAGGACAACTGGACAAGTGATGTATTTGTAAATAGACTAAACACCCATTATTTATTTATGTTTGACAGGACGTGATCGACCATATTTTTTGTTGGGCAAATTACACTGATCATCTCTCTTGATGTATATGACAATTATAGAGACCTCTCTTTTAGTTTGGAAAATAACATTCACCTCCCTTCTACTTACTTTTCATGTGTAAGATTACCAATTTATCCCTTATCTAATTTTTGTGGCAAATTTTTATAAAGTTAGGAATAAATACTTGTAGACACCCAAATTTTAACCAAACTATTAAGCTTAGGGAGATTTACCTCTGGAGATCGATGATGAATATGTCTCGTCAGAATCAAGACTCTTACAAGCAATCCGACTCTCTTCCTAGAAGAATCTCGGTTCAAAATCGCCCTTTTCAGCCTAAAAGACCAAAATTCTCATCTACCCGTCACCTTGTAGACCATGAGTTTTGAACACGTACAGAAACACGGCATTGTACTCGGAGCATCTTAAAACCATTTTTAAAAGGAGAGAAATTCAGCATGAACCCCAAAAAAGTTAACAGTTGACCTAGTGAAAAGTCAACGGGTCAAAAGGGGGGTCAATCGTAAAATTTTCAAATTTCAAGATGAAAAGTCCCGGTAATTGTTCATTGGGTCTCCCTTATGCTAGAAATTATTTTAAAGAATTTTTAAATGAAAGGGAACATGGAGAAATCGAAAGGTCTTTACGAAGAATTGTGCAGGAATTGGAAATTTTGCCTTCGGAGGGAGAGTTGACTTTTTTTCCTTAAGGATTTTGATTTTTTAGATATTATTATTGAATCCAAATGGGCGGTATTTCTTAATTACATTTAATGTCTTAAGTAAATATATAAATTAAATGACATTTACTTCAATGACATGAAATGAAATTAAGGTGCTAAATTGCTGTGAATAATGCTGAACTGCTGTGCAGCGGCACTCAAAGTGCCCGAACGGCAGTCAGTGAAAACCGCTGCGGCACTCAGTGAGTGCCGTTCCATCTTCATCGAGTGCCGACCTGGGTTAATTTGCATTTTTAAGTCAAAGTTCTTTTTCAATCTTTGATCAAATGAATACACCAAACGATGCCGTTTTTTGTGTACGTGTTTACTACTCCTAGGTCATGCAAACTATGCTCCCACCATCCCTAATTGACCTATCTACCCTTATCTTAGCCCCTAAGATAATGAAAGTCTATAAAAACACCATTTTCTCTCAATTTGAGAGGTTGGAGACTTGAATCTAGGAAGATGAGACTTGAATCTTAGAAAGAAAGGCTGAATTTTGAAGATAAAGTTTATTCTTAGAGAAATATAGAGAGAGAAACCCAAAACCCTATAGAAATCCTACCCAATTCACCCAATTCCTCAAATCTTCATTGAAGAACCTTGAAGCTTCAAGGAAGAAGAAGAAGAGTATTGCTTGTAAGGCTTGGATCTCTCCAAATCAATCAAATCCTAAGAAGATCTAGAGGTTAAATCCTTATTCCATACTTGTTCTACATAATTCAATCGCAAATTCATAGATCTAGGATTTTTACACATTTTCAAAACCTCTCTTCTTGCCTCATTTCATCACACACCACATAGAATTTGTGGTTGAATGATCATGTGTTATTTTCATTGATTTGGGTCTAAATAGAGCTTTGGATTTAAGAATATTAAAAGAGTTTTGACTTGAAATTTTCAAATAACCTTTGATTTCATTTCTTTTATTTATATTCTTCTCATAGGATCTATGAGATCTTCAATATCTCATTAGATCTCTTTGAGTTTGATCCTCTAGTCCCTTATGATCCTATGATTTATATGGGGATTAAGATTGGTCATGGTCATATTTACACATAGTTGATTGGGTTCAAGTCTTAGCTCATGACTTGGATCTCCCTACTAGGAATCTTATGGAATCCATATTATATTCCATAGAGATTTGAGTAGATTTGGGTCTCATTGAGTCTCTAAGGACCATTAATTTGAGAGGAGAATAGCATATCATAGTTCTAATTTCCTCAAGGATCATATGTTTGAGAGAGGATTTAGATGTAAGTTTTCATAGTTTGTTTGTTGAAATCTAGGGAACTTGAATATTCAAGAGTTCATAAGATTGAGTAAGACCTTAGGATTTCTTTCTATGAGATCTATGATGGAAATTCATTAAGGCTAAATCTACGAATCTCTTCATGTTTCATTATTTACTCCAATGATCATAATCATACTTGATCCTAGTTCTCTCTAGAATCATGGATCAAGTTTGATTCGAAATATGAACATCAATTTAACAAAGGTGCAGTGAATCCATAAACCAACTGTGATCAAAGATTTTTATAAAATCATGGTTCATTGGAAATTGGATGAGACCAATTGGAGGGTGTTCATAACCCATTTAAGTACCTCTGTGATTTTTGTTTTGATGAAATTCCATGTCTAAGATGGTTTGATCTTGTGATTTCAAAACAAACAATTCTCTGTCCAAAATTCCAGAACAGTAAGCCCGTTTTAAAATTAATAAATCAGAACCTTAATTAATCTTTCTTGACCCAAAATAATTTTTTCTAAGTATTTCAATGTGTTAGGAAGATACCCTAAAAAGATCTAAGTGTTTCTCATTTTTTTGGGCTATTTTTAGAAAATCGTACAAGATCTCTGGACAAAGAGTTGCAGATTCCTGAGTGATGTCTAGTGTTTTCCACATTCCCAGAGATCTAACCGTTCAAACCTTGATTTTATTTTTGGATTAGAAACTAGACTCACAGTGGCATATCATATCTAAAAATCATTAAGATCCAACCGTTGGAAGTATGATTTCTCTACCTTTTAAAATCTGGTATGCTCTTTGTAATTTAGGAAAAACAGTCACTGTTTTTGTCTAGTCTCATTGATTTTAACTTAAATGGTTTCCTAATGTCTTGAGACCCAAATTATGTTTTGAATAATGATCATTTAGCTTAAATCTAGGAGCTAAGTGATCCAAAATAGTGAATAAATTCATATCTCATTCTTGTTCATTCATTCATCCATGTACATTGATGCTTATGATTAGGACTAGTTATTGGATAAAGTTGGACTTAGTTGAACCAAATTGAACATAACCATGGACTCCTTATGATCATGTCGGGATTATAGCACCCCTATATGGACATCACATTGGCTCTTAGTTGAGACTTGTATATCTATAGAGATGCTATGGCTCCAATTAATCAAAAGAAATTCATAGTTTTGTCAATTCTTTCCATGCTTGGTAGATCTAAGCTAGAGACTTAGGATTGATTATTTGATGTCATATTATTATGTGAAGCATGTGGACTAACCCTTGTTTTGTAGTGCTTTGGAGGTATGACTTCTCATCTCTTCTCTAGTTTATTTCACTTGTTGATTTTATTAATTTTCGACTCCATGCGCGACACCTTAGCTTAGGTCTTGCCTTGTGTGTATATGTGATTAGAGACATTTTTCCTAGGATTTCTATTCTTTGTATGCATTGCACGTTTCCCATTTCACGGCTGGATCCCAGGTAAGTTTCCTAGTTTTCTACTTGCACATCATTTTGCTTGCTACTTGAATTATGTGGCTTATGAATGATATTTTATCGTTAGCAATTTTGCACCCTTTTTGACATGCTTGTGATATGTATACTTATATTTATGTATTAGCTGAGGGCATGCTTAGATTATTAATTCGATTAAATAGGATGATGAGTAGAGGCCTATCACGAGATAGGATGAAAGGGGGTATTTTAGTCCGTCGGGCTCCTTCCCCTTTTATTCCATAATCCCCGGACCCAGATTATCTTTGGTTTCACAAAGATTGGTTGCTTTTAAAAATGGTTTCTTAATTTTCCTAAACAAATTAAGTGGCGACTCGTATTTGAATTTGAAATTGGACTAAGAAATTGTTTTAAAATTAAAAGTGGGCCCAATTGTCGGTATCCACAATCTGGCGACTCTGCTGGGGATCGAACCCAGAATCTCTGGTTTCGCATATCAGAATTTTTGATTTTGGGTTCACTCGAGGATTAGACTTGAAAGAATCCTTTTAATCGAATTAATTAATTTTTGTGTGCCCGTTGCATTGCACTTGCATGTCTCACCAGTCGATTGCACGGAACTATGACCTTGGAGGCTTGGGACAACCCGGTCGGTCAAGCCATCATGGGACTGTGTGATCACTCTTGATCTTGTATCATGTGTTGGTATATGAAGCATCCTATCGGGTGTGTGTCAAGGGTCCCTTATTTGACCAAAACCCGACCTTTGCATGATAGCTTCTATAGAACCCTTCGATCTTAGGAAATCAATTCTTGATTAGGATTTATGTGCTAGGGAGTTTTGTATTCCTGAAAGGGATTATTTGAGATGGTGATGATGCTTGCTTGATGAAAGATGTGTAACCCTTTAATCACCTTTTAACAATTCCTTCTCATGTCCCACGACATTTGGGAACATGCTGAATCTTGATTATATGATTACATCAACTAAAGAAACGCTTTTCAAAGCAAAATTTTTACCCAATCACCTTTTGGTTGAGGAATATAATCCACAATTCTTGAGAATTGTATTTGAGAGATCTCCCCAATTAAAGAAATGTTTTTCAAATGAATTTCAAAGCAAAGTTTCAACCCAATCATCTTTTGTTGAGAAATGTTGTTGCCTTCAAAGGAAAGCTTCTTAAGAATTTGAACGATCCCATCATCTAGGGAAATGCCTGTCAAATGAATTTTAAAAATTCTAAAATTTTCAAACTTTGAAGGGGTAAAGAGGATCACAATGAAAGGAGAAATTAGCGCACTTGACATAGGTGAGGATTTTATGTGCTTACATGTTTATGTGTTTGGATTAGAATTTTTCTTTCTTTTACATATAGAGTAGGCACACACACACACACATACGTGCATTTCATCTGTGTGCCATGTGTGTGGTGCATGGATTTAGCCACATCATATCATCAGAGCATTGCATGCATGTAGAATCCAAATTTCTCTTTCAGTTAAGATCAAAGTAATCCAATAGTTCCTCAAAATTCCTTGCCTCCTGAAAATCAATTCTGCGTGCGGACCTTTTACCTATCTATGTTGAAAGAGTGGAACAACTAGATCCCCTAGTGAGGACACTTTTAACGTTCTTGGGTTGTTTTTCCATGATTTTAGTTAAAATGGCACACAAAGGGAATACTGGGGAAGTAGTAGAGTTAAGGGCCATAGTGGAACAACAGGCAGGGCAAATGACTAGGATGATGACCATGCTGGAAACAATGGCACGACATCCACCCGTTGATCCCCCTCCGCCTGCTAGGGAGGAGGATTGGTTCGACGATCCAGAAATTCAAAGGGCTAAGGTACCAAGGGCAGAAAGGGAAAGGGTAGAGAAAGAGAGAGCTAAGAAAGAGAAGGTGATGGACGAGAAAGTAGAGAAACTTGAAAGGGCAGTCCGTAAGGCTCAAGAAGTTGACACTTATTTGCTCGAACTAGAGGGATTGTATGAAGGGGTGCAGGAAACATTGCCTGTCGGTTTCAAGATGCCAATTTTTGACAAGTTTGATGGTACCAATAACCCTCGTAGTCATAAACGGATGTGCATTGGTGCTTTCCAACCCAGTGGTTTAAGCACTACGATGATGGCTATTTTGTTTCAACAAACTTTGACCGGAGCTACTCTAGCATGGTACCTCATGATCGAGCCAAGTAAAACTAGGATCTGGGAAGAAGTAGTGAAGTTGTTTGTGGCCCAATATGAATACAACCAAGAGATAGATGTGACAGTCCGAGATTTGGAGACCACCAGGCAGGAATATGAGGAATCATTTGCTGAGTTTTTAAGCTGATGGAGGGGTAAAGTAGCCAAAATGGTTCAAAGGCCATCCGAAAAAGAGCAGATCAGAATGCTAATGAAAAATTTACAACCGGTGTACCAAGAGAAGAAGAGGTTCCAATCAATCAACACTTTTGCTGAGGTTTTTGATGTAGGGACAAGAATTGAAGACGCAATCCGTGAAGGGGTAATCAAAAGAGAGAATCAGGCGAACAAATATGTGGAACCAGGATCCGATGTTAACACTTTGGCACAACCACCTCAATGGAAGGGCCATTATCAAAAAGGTAATCGGTCAAGGTCTAATCAGGGTTGACATGGAGAGATCGCCGATTTTGGAATACCATTGAGTGTGGCATTAGAGTAGGCAGTAGAGAAAGGATACTTGAAAAAGTTGGATCCACAACCCGTGCCTGATCCCATCCCAAAAGGATATAACATTGACTAGTATTTTGCTTATCACTAGATCTTGGGTCATGATACTGACCATTGTATGAGGTTAAAGCATGAAATTCGAAGGCTGATTGAGAAAGGGATTATGACACATGCTGTTGGGGAGTGATGAGCTCGAAGGTTCAAATGATGATAGTGGGGTGATAGTGTTTGGGAATACTGTTGTTGAAGCGAATGTGGATTCTCTTGGGGACCCAATAAATTGAAAAT
Organism: Hydrangea macrophylla; assembly: GCA_033977485.1. NCBI lineage: Eukaryota > Viridiplantae > Streptophyta > Magnoliopsida > Cornales > Hydrangeaceae > Hydrangea > Hydrangea macrophylla. The sequence goes on along the minus strand of CM066984.1, from coordinate 73,922,019 downwards.
CATCTGTGACACTCCAGTTGAGACCAAGTCAAGTCTAGTCCGGTAATCGAGTCATGTCAAGTAGGAGTCAAGTGTCAAATCTAGTAAAGTCTTTGAGTCAGTCAGTTATCGAGTTTATTTTTTTTCAAGTCTCTTTTTATCGAGTCGAGTGATGTAATCCTCTTTCTCTACTAGTTAAATAAAATCTCATTTTGCTTAATTCAATGTGTTAAGTCATGAATGAATGGATCATTAAGCCAAAAGAAAAAAAATTACTTTTTCAAATGATCATGAAAAATACTTTGTTAATAAATCTTTGCATTGAAAAGGATCCCCAAGTGATCAAAGTAAATTTTGTGCCAAAACCAAGGAGGGGTAGAGAATTGACTAGCTTTACTTTAAGAATTTAAAGATGCTCTTGCTCAATCTTGAAAAGATAAACTTGGGACTTGAGGCTTGCTCACCATCCAAATACCAAGCCTAAAAGATGAGCTCACAGTCCAAAGCTATAAACTTCATCCTTGGTGGTAGCCAGATATTTTAAATGAACTTCTTCCAAAAAAAAAAAAGAGAAGAGAGAAAATAAAGAGCTTGCTAGGATGAAAACCCGAAAGGGCGCCGAGGCAAAAGTGAGAACACAAAAAAGGATAAAATTAAAAAGAGAGAAGAAGAAAAAAAAAGAGAATGAGCTCGCTAGGATGAAAACCCAAAAGGGCGCCTGGCAAAAGTTAGAGCAAAATTAAGATGCGTGTTGATTTTAAAATTTGAATCCTAGCCAGTCAAAATCATGAAGAGAATAAGAGAGAGTGAGGTAGAGAAAAGAAAGGAAAGATAAAAGAAAAAGCAGAGAATAAATAAGATTGAGAATTCTTGGGTGCTTCAAAGTACATCATTGGCACATGAATTATCTCAAAGCTTTGAGTTGTTCTAAACAAAGAAAATAAATTGGAAATGAAAAGGAGATTTGAAAGTATCAATCAAAATTTTATAAGAGGCTGACTGACTAAGTGGGCCCAAAACAATGCAAAAGTATCTTTGAGAAAAATAAAGAGTGATTTGGAGGGCTGCTATTGCTTTATGAGTATGGTAGATTATGATTTAAACACGATGTGTTATGAGAGTTGTAAAGATTGACTGGCTAGTGAAAATGTGAAAAGAATCAACCGCCACAAACAAAAAAAGAAGAAAAAAGAAAAAGGAAAAAAAAAGAAGAAAATAAAAGAAGAAAATAAAAAATAAAAATAAAAGGGAGAAGTAGTTCATGTTCTCATCATCTTGTTCAAAAGCTACCATAAGGAATCTGTTTCAGAAAATCTGCCCAGAAAAAAGCACTGATTGGACCTAAATGAAAACATGGCTAGAAAAGCCCACAAATTCTTGAAGCCTTATTCTTTCAAGACTTCCAGAGTCGATGAAGTACCACTACAAGGAAAACTGCTATTTATGTCAATTAAAAAGTGACATAAATAGGTATTTATGTCAATTTTTTTTTGCAATAAAAAGTGACATAAATGACAGCGACATAAATAATTTAAAAGTGACATAAATGTTTTATAAAAGTGACATAAATGTTTCATAAAACCAAAACATATGTTAATAAAAAGTGACATATAGTGACATAAATATCATTTTAGTTATGTCACTTTTAACTTAAAATGACATAAAAGTAAAAAAGTGACATAAATACCAAACAAAAATATTACATTAAAGTTTTAAAAGTGATATAAATACTTTAAAAATGACATAAATACTTTATAAAAGTGACATAAATGTGTATTTAGTAATGTTTGTTTTCTTAAAAGTGACAAATGCTTTTTATTTATGTCGATTTTCTTAAAAGTGACATAAATGTTTCCAATTTTTTTTTTTTTAAAAAATGGTGAATGCATATATCAATATTACCACCCTGTACAATACTAAATGCACCTCAAAATTCAATTCCAACAACTAAATCAATACTCAATAATCAATTAATATATCATTACAAACAATCAATTCCATTCCATCTATTAATCTCTACCAATCAACAAAAATATAAAAAAAAAATTATTTCCGAGAACCAATAAATCATTCTCGAGATTCAATTATCCAATATCCATCAATCACTGTAATTTAAAGTAATAATACAATCCCGTGAACCTTTCACACTTGTAAAGAAAAGTCTAAACACATTTCCAAGAATTAATACTAAATACATCACTTGTAGTTTAAAACAGCATATTCTATCTAGTCTTAACTAATGTATTGTTAAAGTTGAAGTGACCTCAATGGTGCAAAATTCCCAGAAGCCAGCAAAGATTTCTTGAACCATTTGAATACATCCTTGTCCAAAACAACTGCATGTATACATACATGTCAATTGAAGGAACTGAAAAATAGATTCAAGCAATATACATGTGTGTCAATGTTTATATAAACTAGCATGTATCCCGCGCATATAGTATTTGTCTGGGAAAAAAAATTAGATCACTAAGTGTAAAAAGTAAGAGTTAGCCTCAAACAATTGAAGGAACAGAAAAACAGATTCAAGCAATATACAGGCGTGTCAATGTTTATATAAATGTATAATTATGAAGCAAATACAGCTATAAGGGTGAAGCACATGTTCTCTATAAATGGAGCAATCAGCAATTAATTTGCATCAAGTAACATGCAGATCCATTTATTATGGAGCAACACGCGCGAGCTAGTTGAGTCATTAATTTTGCACCAAAAAAGCTATCCCAAATGGGCCATAAATTCTATAAGTAAGAGCACCTAAAATGCATCAAGCTGCTCGGTAGGTTCAACTGATGTGGAATTTATGTCTTGTTTCCTAAATGAAAGACACAATAAAGACTTCTATGCGTATCCAAGTTATGTAACATAGCTACTGAGTGCCTTATCATCAATGGGATTATCAAGTGTCAGAAGTGTACTAGATTCAACTCTTAGTCGTAATCTTGTCTACCACTACAATATTATAGTACCTAATTTGAGTCGGTTAATCAAGTGAGGGAAGAGACAAACTAGTGTGATGTTTCATAGGATTAACTAAATAAATGAGGACTATATATCTAACATCATAAAGGGGGAAAAAGAATGAATTTAATAAACCAAAAAAGTTATGTTCAAAGCTAATATGTCCAAATCTACAGAAAATTTCTGATCTACCGGAAGCATTCTAAATTTGAACACTTCCAAGTGTTCTCCATTTTGAAAGAACTGAGGCATAAAAGGAAGAGGGATTGTTACAATCAAATAACTAGGCATTTAAATTATTAGCAGTAAGCCAGTAAGGCTAGGAAAGGAATTTCTAATATCCAGCAATAAAGATACAGGCAGGGATGCCAAAGTGGCATTTTGCTTCATTGACAGCATAGATATGCTGAAAGTAATGCTAACCTTCCAATGAGAAGGAACGAGCAATGGGGATACATGAAGAAGAAACTTGAAAGGAATTGGCCAAATAACTTGATACTATAAGAAAGTGCTTCAAAAGGAAAAAAAATTGAGGTTTAAAGTAGCTAGCTCAAGGAACGAGGAATAGAGTCAACAGACTATCAGACAGATTTTCAAGGCTTTAGATATTAACGGGATGATGATTTCTAGGAGAGAGCAAGGCCCACAATGCTGCAAAATATGATACTCAAATCCTCCAGCTTACCATGAGAAACTAATGCAAGATGTCCACAAACTAGTCGTGCTTAAGACTTTAAAAGCAAATAGTCAAATGCACACAATTTTGAAAATGCTACACCCCCTGTACAACCTCTTGAAAAGTAGACAATTTGTATTTTTGGATCTCCCTTGCCCTTCTAAATGTTGTTACATTATACAAATATCCAGAAGGTGATTTCTTTCTTGTTTTTACATTTTTAGATGCCTATGTTTCCCAACACTCGGCCCGAACCACACTTTTCAAGCAAAATAAGAAATGGATCCAGAAGAAAAATGTATAGGTATACTAGCAAGAAATAGCACAATCAGCAAAGCTCTTTGAGAAAGTATTATACCTTACACGCTTAAAAACAGAATCAACGACCAAACCAAAACAAAAACACATTATACCTCCGTGGCAAGGCAAAATTCAGGACATCGACTCTCTCCACACCGACCACTGCAGGGCACGTAGCCAGCACAGCATACATACCTAAGATAGCAGAAAACAGAACACTATAGCACAAGTACACTCCAGATAATAGCTAAGAAAAGTATGCATCAATTACCTTGACATGTCATTGTAAAGAGCACGTTTGCGGAGCAGGTATGATACACATGGGCCACTGTGATGAAGGAAATAGCAAATTAGTTGCAATATAATGGAGGAAGAGCCATATTCAGAGGTGGCTTGTATTTATAAAGTTTGAACTAAAAGACATTAGCAAGAATTCAAAAACTAGCACTAGAATGGCTTGTCATAGATTCATAACCATGTCACAGATAGAAACAAATGATACTGAAAGAACACTGCTATATGTATGAAGTGTATAATTGCAGGCTTTGAAGTGTTGCTCATACATGAAAAGTATAACGTACAAGACGTATACTCAAATATATGTATTCACTATTCAGTATTGTTTTTAAGGCATGACAACACTGGTAAGAAAGACAATCTGCTAGTGCCTTGCAGCCATGATTCTAATTAAAGTTTTGGGGATAATTTACAGCCAAAATTCGGAAACATAATTATTATAATTTCAAAGTAAGTTTGAAAAGCCTAATATTTAACACGATGATTAAATGCATGGAAAGGCAACCACCAATTGTGCGCATAGGAAACGAATGCAACCGAGCATTACTATCAAAACAATATTCAAGTAGATTAAAAAAAAATACCATGTACTAGTTTAATGGATCATCAAACTAGCTTGTAGATAAACATTACATATCCATGCAAACTACTTATATGAATGTAGTACTAAACTAGTAATAGAAGGATAAATATTGGTTATGTCAATTGAGAAAAACTAAAGTACCTCAATTCTATCAAAAACATAGGTAATGGCTATCACGAATTGTAGATATATTCTATAGAACTAAACAAAAACTGCTAAGACTTCAGTTAACTTCAACTTTAAAAGAAAAAATAACAATAATTTCATGAGTACAGGTGAGTTTCAATAGGGACCTACAAATTTTAGTGTTAAGTTCTAATCAGTCTCTGAAATGATAAACCTCAATTGCCACTACCTATAAAACTTTCAGACATCAGGTACAATGCTATAAAGTTGATATCACAATTGTTTTAAGGTGGATTAGACTTCCAATCATCCAGAACCAGGAGTCTTTATAGATGATGAATGCCTCTCCTCTTACACTAGTTCACAGTTCTAAGTTTGAGATTACCTAATATTACACGTTTTCAGCCAGTACACTTGAACAAAAGACGGCAAAATTAAATAGGCTTATTAATCTAGATGGGTTATTTTTCGATTTATGGCCAAAAACATCTATGTATCTATAGTTTATGACCATTTAACATCTTTATATACTATGGTTATATTGGGCTCAAAATATTACATATTTGAAATAAGAATATAATTATGTGGATTGTCAAACTATGCCTTTTGTCATAAAAAACACCTAGCATACTCAAACAATTCATATGACAAAGTTTACATTTCAAATATGTGTTTATATATATATATATATTTCTATCTAGTAATAGACAGACAATTGTGTAGTGGCAGAGTGGTGGGGACTGGGCGACGAATAACTCACGTTCGCGGCGGGTCATGGTTCGAAACTGGCTACTGCCCAATTGCCTTTTTATTTTTCTTTAAACCAAACGACGTCGTTTCATATCAAACCTGACACACTTGATATGACCCTGACTAGTGAAAGTTTATTTTCAAATAAAGAATGACTCTGTGGTCTTAAATGCCAAATCCTTTTCAAATGCACAAAAGTTGTGGGATCTAGTCTTGGTTTTGCATATTCCCAATTCCTTTAAATCATTTCTTCCAAGTTAATTAATATTTCCTGTTTTTAATAACTTTGCTTCAATATTTGTATTATTTCTATCTTTCGCTATTATTAAATGCAAAAAGTTTATCTCACAAAAATTTAGCATTTATTTATTTTTCTTCCTTTTCTTACTAGTATCTTAGTTCATTTATTTTGCACTGTTAAAATCTTTACCATAAACTGTTATTAAGAAAATAGATTTTAATTAGTTTTATTGCAAAAAAAAAAATTAAAATTAGTAGTTTAGTAAAACCCCACAAAAATCCATCATCTTTTTTTTTTCTTTTTAGTGACAAAATAGTTATTGCCTATCTTTGTTTCCCGTTCCCTGTGAGTTCGACCTGGACTTCCAGAACTTTATTACTTATACGATCACCTACATTTGGGTGTGATAAGAAAACGCGTCAATAGGACATCATCAAGTTTTTGGCGCCGTTGCCGGGGAACGGTTAATAAAAACAATAAATAAATAAAAAGTTAGGTTTAAAACTAATTTTCCTACTATATCTATATCTATATCTATATCTATATCTATATATATACATATTCTACCTTATAAATAATCTAGTTCTCTTTTTAAGAAAATAGTAATGATAACATAAAAAAAATAAAAATAAAAACTATATAAAATATTTCCTTGTGAAATATATAAATATATATTTATAAGTATGTACGTATCTACAAAAAAAGTATATATTTATATACATATATAAACCTATCTTCTAACAAAATATAAAAATAAAAAATATGAGTTTTTTTTTTATTTACTTAGCTAATAATAATAATAATAATAATAACAATAATAATATCTTTATAATTTTATTTTTCATTTACTTCATATGTCCTTAGATACTACTGAAGCTTTATATCAAGTACCACATAATTCTAATATTTCTACTGATTCATCTAGTATACAATTTTCTAGAATAATGGCAGAAATCGTAGGACCAGAAGGAATTGCTGATGATGCTCATAGTGAGCAGGGGGAAAATATACCATAATATATTTTACCAGAACGTGAACAACGTCCTTTACGTGATTTATTTACCCCAGAAAGAAACATCACTCCTTCTTGCATCACTTTACCTAGACATACAGGAAATTTTCACTTTAGACAAGGCATGATTCCACTCTTACCAAATTTCCATGGAATGGGGTTAGAACGTGCTTATCTTCATATTCGTGAATTTGAAGAAGTTTGTAGTACATTCTCTGATCAAAGCTGTCCTATTGAAATAATCCGTCTTAAGCTTTTTTATTTTTCTTTAAAAGATAAAGTTAAAGCATGGCTTTTATCTCTCCGTTCTGGATCTATAACTTCATGGCATGATATGAATGAAGCTTTTCTAAGAAAATTTTATTCCAAAAGTTTAACTAATAGTATGATGCGTTAAATTAAACCTTTTACTCAAAAAGAAAAGGAATCATTCTCTGAAGTTTGGGAACATTTTAAAGATCTCCTGCTAGCTTGTCCACATCATGGATTTGAAAAATGGCGTCTAATTAATTTCTTTTATGAAGGACTAGAACCAAAATCAAATAAATTAGTTGAAACTATGTGTCAAGGAGATTTTTTGAGTAAAACTGCCGACGAAGCTGAATCATACTTTGATTGGCTTGGAGAAAATGTTTCCCAGTGGGAAACAGAAAAAATTGGTAGAACGGAAAAAGCTAAAAGTTTATACCAATTACAATAAGAAGATGAATTAACACTGAAATATGAAGAATTAGCACGTAAAGTGGAATCTATAACAGTAGAAAAAAATAATCCACCTAAGAACAAAAGAGAACTTTGTGACAACTGTCATACGTAAGGATATCCTACGAATGAATGATCTAATAGTTCAAATTTTCAAGAAATTGCTCCAGCAGAGATAAATTGTAGCGCCCTGTCCCGCCCCGTCACGAGCAGAAGGGCTGGACATACTTGCAATGCTCCGAGTCCTAGACCCCAAGCTTACCTGAAAAACTTTCTCTTAAAAAAAAAATAAGTGTTCAAACTTTAAAATCATTTAAAGTCCAAAGCTCTGAAACATTTAAACTTTGAAACCTCAAAACATTGATACCATTTTACAACACCTCGAGTCCTAGACTCCGAGAGTTACTGCGGAAGCATAGAATAGCCTTTCAAAATCTTTTGTGGGAAAACAAAATATTTAAAGACTCATGGATCTGAGTAAAACTATAGCGGAAGCATTACACTAGCCTTTTGAAAAGTTTTGATTGTCGATTTAAAAGACATTAACAGAAAATCTTTATCAGTTCATCAAATGAACAACAGTGCAGCGGAAAACATACAGATCTGGTACACATTTATCAGATTTCTTCACCAGCTTTATAAAACAACTTTGAAATAGAAACTCAAACTTGGTTTCACATATCGAAAAGTAATACAATGACTTACTGTCTTTTTCTCAAACGTTAGAAAACTCTTATAAAATAAAACTCAAGGTTTTTAAGAATACAAAGTATCACGATCTCACAATTTTTTCCCTAAATGGGATCTTCACGAGCAAACTCTACTCCGAGCTTGAAAATTTTATTCATCATTTGGAAAACATTAATAACACAGAAATCGGGTTTTCATTTGAAAACTATCCTTTCTTGAAACAAATCGTTTTCAAGATAAGAAACGAAAAATCAGAGTTAAGCTATCATGCTATTTAAAAGCGGGTGGACTAACACTTGTCCAATTAAATCATAACATGCTCTTTGAACCATCATTAAATTAAAATCCCATAAACTCGACCTTCAAACAAAGCGGAAGTTCATCAAATCTCGGGAGCTTTACCCTTATCTATATCACCTGAAAAGGAAAGGTTTGATAGTCCATAAGCCAAAAGGCCCGTATAGTCATATAACCTCACAATAACATCTGTTATATAACATGCATGAGTGCAATGAATGGCAATGTCATGATTGAAAATCACTTTTCGTGCATTTTCAAACACTCACCCTCAATCGTCAATATCATTACCTGGACCATGGGCTTCCCGTCCACGTAGGCCTAGCCTCAAACGTGCGGGACTTTGGGCCTTATGAATTACACGGAGGCCTAGCCTTTACCGTTATGGGGGTTTCTTGCAGCACATCCCGCAATTCCAGTTCCTAGTGGTACCCATCTCACACGCCTACCCACAAATCCGGGATTTCTAACTTTTCAAAACAAAATCCCTCCTAGAGGGTTTTTATGCACGGAAGCCTCTAAGGTCTTCCCTTTTTCAAAACCTGGAAGTCTATAAGACCTTCCTTGTTCAAAAATTGAAAGCCTCTAAGGTCTTTCATCCTAAAATCATTTTCGTGATTTTCGTGCTCATGCTCATGCTTATGAAATGTTATGACATATGCGAGCTCTAAGCAACCAGACATATTCAATATTTCATAAGACAAATTATCAAGGCGTACTATCATTTAAAGCAACACAATAGACATGCTAAAATCACCCAGGTAAACACGTAAAGCATAACAACTCAATTAACCACTTAAGGCATAGCAGCTCAAGTAAACATGTAAATACACTATTAACATGTTATACAACTTTATTGAGGGTTATACGGAACTACCGTTCACCGAGGATAGATTGAATAATTAATCAGAACTGAAATCGGAACTGCTAAATCTGTTACAAATCTCAATATACAATAATGCGCGTATATCTGTGAGATACAACACCTTTAAGCACAAGAATAACTATTATAAAAGTAAAGTACAACTCTTAAAGTATAGGGTACAAGGTCCCTTAGCTCAAATTTGACTCAAGTACAACAAAGCAGAAGTTTTTACTAAACTGCCGGAGGTCGCGCGCGAGGTCTACTCGCGCGGGCCGCTCGCGCGAACCCTCGATCGCGTGGGTCGCGCGGGCGAATGTATACAGAAAGGCCACGGGTTCAATTTAAAACAGTTTTCAAAATTATGCCTGGTCATGCGCGCGGGCCGCTCGCGCGACCCTTCGCTCGCACGGGTCGCGCGCGCGAGATGTCACAGAATCGTCTTCTTCCTTTCTTTTTCCCCTGTTTTGAAATCAAAGGCTAATTTTTACCCATTTTGAAAACTTAATCAAAATAGACTTTCCCATATATGAATTTCTTCCTTTTTTCGCGTAGATTCCAACTATGGAATCGAATTTTTATGAATCAAACCACAACTCTTGATTTTATTGAAAAACCGAACGACGATAAAACTTTAAATCGACCGTTCGTCGCAACCGTTGCGAATTAGCTTTTGAAATTCAAAATGGAGTCTCGTGGGATTGAGACCTTTCATTTGATATAAAGAAATCAAATTTCTGCGACTGTTTTTCTACTCACTATTTTCGGACCCTTAAGATATATATACAAAATTTTATATACATCTATATGCATATATCTATATCACAGTTTATATAAATTGAAATTGAAACTTAAAAATTGATATTGAAATGTTACCCAATTCAATTACAAAGAGAGACAGAGAAACCAATTGTTACTAATTTCTCTCACTATATATATATATATATGAAATTCTACATATACATATCTATATCTATATCTATAACAACAGTTTATAAAAACTGAATTCAAACCAAATATTGGCATAGGAATATATCATACCCAAATTGAATCACAGTGAGAGATAGAGAAAAACCAATAATGAAAGACCCCAAGCTCTTGAATGAATCTCCTTGAATAACTACATGTGTGTATGTGTATGAGTAATTATATGTGTTGTGTGTTATATGCTTACTGATAGAGAGAGATATAGAGAGGCAGAGAGTTGAGATGAGAGAAAAGAGAGTGTTTGAGTGTCATATAAATAATACCAAACACACACACTACGGCACACACACGCACACACAGTGCATAGTAAATGTTTGGGCTCCAAGTTTTTCATGGAAGTTATCCCATGTGTTGAGCTCGCACAAACCCACATACACACAGGTAATTTCATACTGCAAAATTTCCAAAACTGGTATATTTCTCTGACAAAAATAAAATTAAACCTTTTTAAATTTCTGGGTCACTACACTCTACCCCCCTTAAAAGAATTTCGTCCGCGAAATTCAAGTAAGGTCATCTGATAACAAAGTAATCACAACATTGTCCAAGGAATGTTTCCCACTCCGTCTTACAACACGGGTATTCATTTACGAGCATTCTGAAATGTCAAATCGTAGGAACCTTAGGCAAAGTACGTTATAACACTTCATCTCCCCTGAAGTAATTTTCTCAAAAGCCTAATATCCAATCCTCAAATAGCATTCCTTGAAATTCCAAAGGAGATTCAATTCTCAGAGTTCAACATCTACTGTAATACAAGTTGAGAGATTCCTCAACCGCTTCCATATACTGCAATATGATAACACCGTAAAAAGGTTGAGAGATTCCCCAACCATTCCATATACACCATAATAGAATAGTCTTGAGATAATATGGTCAATACGTTGAGAGATTCCTCAACCATCCATATACACTGTATTAGATACGTTAGGATAATACGGTATTAGAATACACCGTAATATAAGATGAAAGATTCCTCATCTATATACCATAAACCGTAAACGAATTCGTAAAGGAATACCGCAATACCACATCGTACGATAATACCGTAAAATAGGTTAAGAGATTCCTCAACTGTCCAATATCCACATAAATATACTAATCTCAAATGCAAAATATCCCCAACGATGCTATTGTCATTCCCTGATATATACTCAACTCATATCCCGATGTACTTCACGTCATATCGCATATCCCATGTTCGAAGCAGAGATTAATGTTTCCAATGTGTGAACCATAAAATACTTACCAGGACTTAGTCCAGGCAAAATAGCAAATGAGTTTATGCTCCACCTCACGTGTTGTCTCAAATTCCTGTGCTCTTCGTAGATGTAATTGCATATTACGATGTTCCCTATACATTTCTTCTGATGACATTTCTCAAACATTGAAAGGTTGATATAATAACCTCATAGATTCCATAGGATGACACAATCACAGAATAATACGCTCTTTCCAGGAAAAAAAACGTGTGAACTTGCACAGAAAGATAGTCACACCAAGAAGCTCTATTGACATAATCAGTCATCCAAATCAAACGGCAAGGATCCGTATTGGCAACCATACCCAACTCATAAAAGAGTGAATTTAACCATTCAAAAGAATTCCCAAGGAATAAAGAGTACCGAGGTCTAACCCAAAGGAGAGACTACTCCTAAATGTCAAGAAGTTACCTATAGTCGAACTCTCTAAACAAGGGGGCATAGGAACTACGCAAATTCTCTCACTACTCATTTCACACATGAATCCTAATTCAAGTCGCACTCAAGGTATAACACAATCGTGTACACGTCTCATGGGTATGCATAACGGCATAAACATATTCATAGAAAGACATATTTCTAGCATGCTTGTCGCTTAACTAAACATGCAAGCATATAAGCATATTAAACAACGTAGCATATTATATCACATAGTCCCGCAGGCTGATAAACATGCTCAATTCATCTTCTCAGAGATACGTGCGGTTAAAACTTTAAACAGCACATCACAAGTTATCAAGTAACAGGTTAATACATGATAATACGTTTCTCTAGTCATCGACTAATATGTCAACAAAACAATTTCTCAATCAACATGAGCACGTAACCCGACGTTCCGAAGTATTCGACCCGGTATGCTCTGATACCATCTGTAGCGCCCCGTCCCGCCACGACACGAGTCCCGCAGGCGAAGGGGTGCTAACTAAAATAAAATAATAATATAATAACCAAGAGCGGAAGGGCTGGACATACTTGCAATGCTCCGAGTCCTAGACCCGAAGCTTACCTGAAAGACTTTCTCTTAAGAAAAAAATAAGTGTTTAAACTTTAAAATCATTTAAAGTCCAAAGCTCTGAAACATTTAAACTTTGAAACCTCAAAACTTTGATACCATCTTACAACGCCTCGAGTCCTAGACTCCGAGAGTTACTGTAGAAGCATAGAATAGCCTTTCAAAATCTTTTGTGGAAAAACAAAACATTTAAAGACTCACGGATCTGAGTAAAACTATAGCAGAAGCATTACACTAGCCTTTTGAAAAGCTTTGATTGTCGATTTAAAAGACATTAACAGAAAATCTTTATCAGTTCATCAAATGAACAACAGTGCAGCGGAAAACATACAGATCTGGTAAACATTTATCAGACTTCTTCACCAACTTTATAAAACAACTTTGAATAGAAAGTCAAACTTGGTTTCACATATCGAAAAGTAATACAATGACTTACTGTCTTTTTCTCAAACGTTAGAAAACTCTTATAAAATAAAACCCAAGGTTTTTAAGAATACAAAGTATCACGATCCCACAATTTCTTCCCTAAACGGGATCTTCACGAGCAAACTCTACTCCGAGCTTGAAAATTTTATTCATCATTTGGAAAACATTAATAACACAGAAATCGGGTTTTCATTTGAAAACTATCATTTCTTGAAACAAATCGTTTTCAAGATAAGCAACGAAAAATCAGAGTTAAGCTATCATGCTATTTAAAAGCGGGTGGACTAACACTTGTCCAATTAAATCATAACATGCTCTTTAAACCATCATTAAATTAAAATCCCATAAACTCGACCTTCAAACAAAGCGAAAGTTCATCAAATCTCGGGAGCTTTACCCTTATCTATATCACCTGAAAAGGAAAGGTTTGATAGTCCAAAAGCCAAAAGGCTCGTATAGTCATATAACCGCACAATAACATCTGTTATATAACATGCGTGAGTGCAATGAATGCCAATGTCATGTATGAAAATCACTTCTCGTGCATTTTCAAACACCCACCCTCAATCGTCAATATCATTACCTGGACCATGGGCTTCCCGTCCACGTAGGCCTAGCCTCAAACGTGCGGGACTTTGGGCCTTATGAATTACACGGAGGCCTAGCCTTTACCGTTATGGGGGTTTCTTGCAGCACATCCCACAATTCGAGTTCCTAGTGGTACCCATCTCACACGCCTACCCACAAATCCGGGATTTCTAACTTTTCAAAACAAAATCCCTCCTAGAGGGTTTTTATGCACGGAAGCCTCTAAGGTATTCCCTTTTTCAAAACCTGGAAGTCTATAAGATCTTCCTTGTTCAAAAATCGAAAGCCTCTACGGTCTTTCATCCCAAAATCATTTTCGTGATTTTCGTGTTCATGCTCATGCTTATGAAATGTTATGACATATGCGAGCTCTAAGCAACCAGACATATTCAATATTTCATAAGATAAATTATCAAGGCGTACTATCACTTAAAGCAACACAATAGACATGCTAAAATCACTCAGGTAAACACGTAAAGCATAATAACTCAATTATCCACTTAAGGCATAGCAGCTCAAGTAAACATGTAAATACACTATTAACATGTTATACAACTTTATTGAGGGTTATACGGAACTACCGTTCACCGATGATAATTTGAATAATTAATCAGAACCGAAACCGGAACTGCTCAATCTATTACAAATCTCGATATACAATAATGCACGTATATTAGTGAGGTACAATACCTCTAAGCACAAGTACAACTACTATTTAAGTAAAGTACAACTCTTAAAGCATAGGGTACAAGGTCCCTTAGCTCAAATCTGACTCAAGTACAACAAACCAGAAGTTGTTACTAAACTGTCGGGGGTCGCGCGGGCGGGCCGTTTGCGCGGGCCCTCGCTCGCGCGGGTCGCTTGGGCGAATGTATACAGAAAGGCCACGGGTTCAATTTAAAACAGTTTTCAAAATTATGCATGGTCGCGCGCGCGGGTCGCTCGCGCGGGTCGCGCGCGCGAGATGTCACAGAATTGTCTTCTTCCTCTTTTCTTCCCCTGTTTTGAAATCAAAGGCTAATTTTTACCCATTTTGAAAACTTAATCAAAATAGACTTTCCCATATATGAATTTCTTCCTTTTTCCACGTAAATTCCAAATATGGAATCAGATTTTTATGAATCAAACCACAGCTCTTGATTTTATTAAAAAACCGAACGACGACAAAACTTTAAATCGACCGTTCGTCGCAACCGTTGCGAATTAGCTTTTGAAAATCGAAATGGAGTCTCGTGGGATTGAGACCTTTCATTTGATATAAAGAAATCAAATTTCTGCGACTATTTTTCTGCTCAAAATTTTTTGACCCTTAAGATATATATATACGAAATTCTATATATATCTATATGCATATATCTATATCACAGTTTATATAAATTGAAATTGAAACTTAAAAATTGATATTGAAATGTCACCCAATTCAATTACAGAGAGAGACAGAGAAATCAATTGACAATCCAATCTTTTGGATTAAAATTTACTAATTTCTCTCACTATATATATATATGAAATTCTACATATCTATATCTATATCTATATCTATATCTATAACAACAGTTTATAAAAACCGAATTCAAACCAAAAATTGGCATAGGAATATATCATACCCAAATTGAATCACAGCGAGAGATAGAGAAAATCCAATAATGAAAGACCCCAAACTCTTGAATGAATCTCCTTGAATAACTACATGTGTGTATGTGTATGAGTAATTATATGTGTTGTGTGTTATATGCTTACTGATAGAGAGAGATATAGAGAGCCAGAGAGTTGGGATGAGAAAAAAGAGAGTGTTTGAGTGTCATATAAATAATACCAAACACACACACTACGGCACACACACGCACACACAGTGCACAGTAAATGTTTGGACTCCAAGTTTTTCATGGAAGTTATCCCATGTGTTGAGCTCGCACAAACCCACATACACACATGTAATTTCAGACTGCAAAATTTCCAAAACTGGTATATTTTTCTGACAAAAATAAAATTAAACCTTTTTAAATTTCTGGGTCACTACATAAATGCTGTGAATAATTATAGGGGTCCCCAAAACTCCTATGGTAATTCATACCAGTCTAATTGGAGGAATCCTCCAAATCATATGTTTACCAAAGAAGGAATTTTGCAATTTCAGCCTCAACAGTATCCTCCTCAAAATAATTAGTCGTATTTACCTCCTCCACCTCAATTTCAACAAACACAAAATACATATCCTAATACACAGCAAAATTCTAATGTTTATGTGCCTCCACACAAGAAAGTACAAGAGGAACCTTTACAGTCTATGATGCAACAATTAATACAAATCATGGGAAACCTACAAACATTTGTGGATAGGATTAACAATCAACATGATTCTAAAGGAAAAAAGGCATTTTTCTTGCCCAACCACAACCTAATCCAAGGGGACAACCACAAGGTGATCCCTCAACTTCTGGTAATAGTCAACATGAACAAGTAAAAGCTATAACTGTACTAAGAAGTGGTAAAGCTGTTGGACGAGAAATTTCACCATCTTTAGAAGAAATTGAGCATACAAATAAGTATGATAATATGATAGAAATTGAGGAAGAAATAGATGAAGATAAAAGTTCTAATGAAGTTAAAATTGAAACTTTTGAAAAACAACAAATTTCTCAGGAAAATAAACATCTGATTTACAAGTGGAAAAAGAAATAGAAGAAACTCCTGAATACTCTCCTCAAATTCCTTATCTACAATGTTTAAGAAAACACCAAATGATAAGAATCAGGAATATTTAGAATTATTTAAACAAGTGCATATTAATGTTCATCTCTTAGATGCAATTAATCAAGTACCTGCTTATGCAAAATTTTTAAAAGATTTATGTACTGTCAAACGTAAGCAAAATGTAAGAAAAGATGCGTATTCCACTGAATTCGTAGAAGAAATTAATTCCATCGTACAACATAATTTACCAACAAAATTTAAAGACCCAGGTACACCAACAATATCGTGTATTATTGGAAATCACAAAATCAATCATGCACTCCTTGACTTAGGAGCTAATGTGAACTTGCTTCCTTATTCTATTTATCAAAAACTTGGATTAGGTGAGCTAAATCCTACTCGCATGGTATTACAACTTGCTGATAGATCTACAAAATATCCGCGAGGAATTTTGGAAGATATTCTTGACAAAGTTGAAAATTTTATTTTCCTAGTAGATTTTGTCATCTTTGATACAGAACCAGTATTCGATACTAATGTACAAATACCAGTCATTTTTGGAAGGCCCTTCTTGGCTACCATTGATGCCACTATTCGAATCCATAGTGGTATGATGACTGTAGTATTTGGAAATATGACTTTAAATATTAAAGTTTTTTTCTAATCCACAACATTAGGAAGAAGATGAGAATATTGAAGAAGTTCATGCTATTGAATCTTTATCACGAGAATATTTTAACTTGACTTGTTACAATGATCTAGTAGAAACTGTTATTAATAACTCTATTTAGAAACTAGACAGTAATAATCTGCAAGAACATCTTATGAGTCAAGTATATTTTAATGAAGATTCAACAGAAGAATCATTCAAGAAGCAATGTGGACAAGACATTTTGAACCTTTACCACCAAAGACTATATTAACACTTCCATCTAATTTACAAACTCCACAGTTGGAATTAAAAGAACTCCCTAAAGAGCTTAAATATGCTTTCCTTGGTATTAATAATATTTCCCGTAATAATATCATCTCTTCTAGACTCCAGTCAAGAAAATAAACTCATTAATATGCTTTAGAAGCATAAAAGTGCCATTGGTTGGAGTATAGTAGATTTAAAAGGAATAACCCCTTCAATATGCACTCACAATATATATCTTGAAGATAATGCTAAAACCTCAAGAGAAATGCAAAGAAGACTTAATCCTATTATACAGGAGGTAGATAAAGAAGGAAGTTCTCAAGCTACTCGACATGGGTATTATATATTCAATATCCGACAGTAAATGGGTAAGTCCAACACAAGTTATACCAAAGAAAGCAGGAATTACAGTTATTCCGAATTCAAAGGGAGAATTAATTCCCATTTGTGTCACTACTGGATAGCGTGTATGCATAGACTACAGAAAACTCAATGCTGTAACCCGTAAGGATCACTTTTCTTTACCTTTTATAGATCAAATGTTAGAAAGAATAGCGGGCCATAAGTATTACTGTTTTCTAGATGGCTATAGTGGTTACAATCAAATAGAGATTGCTCCAAAAGATCAGGAAAAACTACTTTTCACATGTCCATTTGGAACTTTCGCCTATCGTCGATGCCCTTTGGTCTTTGCAACGCACTTGCGACCTTTCAAAGTTGTATGCTAAATATTTTCAATGATATGGTAGAAAAGAATTTGGAAGTTTTTACGGATGATTTTTCAATTTTTGGCAAATCCTATGATGATTGCCTTAACAATCTTCAGAAAGTTCTTCAAAGATGTGAAGAAAAAAGTTTAGTTTTAAATTGGGAAACATGTCATTTTATGGTCACTAAAGGTATTGTCTTAGGACACATTATTTTTGAAAATGGGATATAGGTAGACAAAACCAAAATAGATCTTATAGCTAATTTACCTATTCCCAAAACTGTAAAAGACATTCGTTCATTCTTAGGACATGTAGGTTTTTATCGCCGGTTCATAAAAAATTTCAGTACGATTTCTAGACCTTTATGTCAATTATTGGCCAAAGACACACCTTTTGAATGGACTAAAGAATGTCAAAACTCTTTTTAGCAATTAAAAGAGCATCTCACTACTGCACCTATTATGCAATCTCTTGATGATCCATATCTGTTTAAATATTATGCCGATCAGGTAATCAGGAAATGTGTCCCAAATGAGGAAATCGAAAATGTACTTTTCATGTGTCATTCGTCCTTTTGCGGAGGACATTTTTCATCTCGAATGACTGCCATGAAAATATTACAAAGTGGTTTATATTGGCCTACTTTATTTAAAGATTCATATTTATACTGTAAGGCTTGTACTCGTTGTCAAATGTTAGGCAGTATTACAAAAAGAAATCAAATGCCAATGACCCCTATAATTATAATTGAAATATTTTATTGTTGGGGCATTGACTTTATGGGACCTTTTCCTCCATCTTGCCAATATGAATATATTTTATTAGCAGTCGAATATGTTTCAAAATGGGTAGAAGCTGTTCCTACAAGAAAGAATGATCACTATACAGTTATTGAATTTTTAAAAGATAATATACTTTCTCGATTTGGAACTCCAAAAGCAATAATAAGTGATCAAGGAACTCATTTCTGTAACAAGCCATTTTGAAAAATTAATGAAAAGATATGGAGTGACCCATAAGGTGTCAACTGCATACCATCCACAAACAAATGGACAAGCTGAATTAGCTAATAGGGCAAATTAAGCATATTCTCGAAAAAAAACTGTTGATTCTAATTGTAAAGACTGGTCTTCAAAATTAACAGATTCTTTGTGGGCATATAGAACTGCTTATAAGACCCATTTGAGGATGTCTCCATACAGACTTGTCTATGGAAAAGCTTGTCACCTACCAGTAGAATTAGAACATAAGGCATATTGGGCTACTAGAACTTTAAATTGTAATATTGAAGAGGAAGGAATTTTAAGAAAATTACAATTAAGTGAGCTTGAAGAAATTCGTAAAGACGCATATGATAATGCCCGAATTCATCAAGCAAGAACTAAAATGTATCATAATAAGAATCTTTTGCGCAAAAGATTTACCCCCACGCAAAAAGTTCTATTATATGACTCAAGACTACATCTTTTTAGAGGAAAAATGAAATCTCGATGGAGTGGTCCATATATAGTCAAAGATGCTTATCCTTATGAAACTGTCGAGATTAAAGACCCTAAAGATGGAAATACATTTAAAGTTAATGGACATAGATTAAAACCATTTTTAAAAGGATTTGAACCTGAGTTGGAGTCCATTCGTTTGGAGGACCCCAACTATAATACTCCTTAGTATCTTAAATCATAATTAGTATAGGACATAGTGTATCAGAGTATTTATGTTCTAATAGTCCTATACTCCTAGTTTGTCACTTTTTATATGTATAAGTTAATTTTGTTATTATTATTCTATCTTTTCTTTGTTTATTTCTTTTTATTACAGGTGTTATCCTTGGCTTCTTTTTCTCATCTCACTCATTGAGGACAATGTCAGACTCAGTTGGGGGGAACGGTTTCACGATTAATACCTGTTTGTTTGTTTTATCTTTATTTCTTAAAAAAAATAATAATAAAATTTTTTTCTATAGAGAGAGATACACTGAAAAAGAGAAAATGGTTTTGAATAGGGCTTTGAACCCTAAAAACTCTACCCATCTCTCTTTTTCCTTTCTTTTTCTTCGTCCTCCCTTTTCTCTTTCCTCTCCATCGCTGTGATCTCTCGTCTCACTCTCTGCAACTCTCTCACTCTTCCCGGATCTCTCATTCTCTCTGATTTATTTTCCATTTTCTTTAATTTTCTCGATCCAAAATCAAGATCCACTCTACTGGTCACTAAAGGTAAGATCTATAATCCAGAGAAAAGCTTGATTTTGATTTTATTTTCTCTATTTTTTTTATTTTGGTTTAAATCTTAATTTTAAGTTTTTATTATTTTTTATTTCTATTTTCTCTCTTTTCCATTATCTAACAAAAATATAATACATAAGTTGTAGGTACCCACTCACCAAAGAAGCTTGGACATACCACTCAATCCACGGCCCTACCGGGTTCTCAGATTTCCAAGAGCCAAGTGATATTTTTCCATTTCTTTTATAAAAAAAAAAATGGACGATGCGCTAGCTATTGGTCTTATGTATTTTGAACTTTACCTTATCATTTTCTTAATTGCTGTTATGATAATGCTACGTTGCCCTTGTTAAAATATATATATATATATATAATTGTCTTTTCCTACTTTTCTGTTAAAAAAAAAAAAACAAAAAAATGGATGACTCAGAAGTCAAAACTCTTATAATTTTTTAAGTTTATATAATAATTCTTTTTATTACTATTGTTGTAATGATGCATTGTCTTAAACTTTATTAAAAAAGACTGAGAGAGAAAAATGTAGTTTTTCTTTTTGTGTGTTCTAGTTTTTTGTTATAAAAAAAATGTCGTTTTTTTTCTAAGTTTTCTGTTCTAAAAAAGAAAAAAATTTATATTTTCTTTTCAGTTTCTGAATGTATATATTTCTTAATATAAATATTTTTAATTTTTAAATAAAATTCCCACCCACCCCCTCTAAGCTCTCTTTAATTAGATCTTAGTTGATAGTTAGAAGGAGTGTAGGGTTGAGTCTAGCCTCTCTTGTTGGCTGAGAGTATAAAAAATGGATCCAATAGTTGATGACCAAACGTTAATAGGTGGCTCACTTGTTTCTGAGCAGAAGAAACCCTTTGCTGGCACTAGCCTTTATGCCACTAAAAGGAAAGCTAAAAGGTTAGGATGGTATTTGAATTGTTATAGAGAAGAAAGTCCTAGTTTAGTTGCTCATAATGACACATCTTTTAAAGTTTACTACTGTTACAAAAGACAATTCAAATCGAAACAAAAGAAAACTTTGGTTGAGAAAGAGGACTGGATCCTTTGATACTCAAATAAATTTTGTTTTCCCATCCCTCATTTCTTTTTATTTTTATTGCTTTTGTTTTAAATTTATTTTCAGTACATTCAATATTTTTTAGTCAGGTCAAACTTTAAAATGATCCTACGTGTACATCTGGCATTCATTAGCTAGTTCGATAGGAGTAATTTGCATGATCTCAACATCACCAGATATGTCTAGTGCGGTGAATGTGTCATGTTTAAAAAAAAGGGGGGGGGGGGGGGGGGGTGGTAAAACTGTGTTTAAATGCTTATGTGCGAGCCTATTAAATTTTTGGTGTAGTATTTAAATTTATATTAACTTGTGCCATTATATTTATTTATTTATTTTCTTTTCTTATCTTATTTTATTATTATTATTATTATTATTATTATTATTATTATTATTATTATATATTTTTTTAATTTGGTGCTAAAGTGGGTACATGTTTTAACATTACACATATACATCTTAAATACAAAACAACAGACAAAATAAAAAAAAATATTTGGGCCCTACCCCCCCACTAAATGGCCGACCATCTCTCTCTCTTCCCCCTCACTTTTTTTTTTCTTTCCTTCTTTCTCTCTCTCTTCTTCTTCTTTCTTCTATATCTATGTGGGTATATACAAACCCTCCATGGAACCTCTTCTTCAAGCTTCAAATACACCCCCAAAGAGTTATTTTCGTGAGTTTTTCTATTTCAAAAAACATTATTAGATTTTCAAGAGCTACCTAGGGGTACCAACGAATTTTATTTTGGTGGCCATTAGCATGGTTTACCCAAATTACTAGAGCTTTCTATTGAAAAATTACTACATGCAGTGAGTTCTTGAGCTCCCAAGGACCTCTCTTTTCATCTTCTTGGAGCCATTTGGAGTCCCTTGGTTCATTCTCAAATTTTGGGTGATTTCCATTTATTTTGGAAAATCTTCAATGAGGTAGATTTACATTGTGCAATTCTATATATTATACTTGTCTAAGATGTCTTGAGTTCACTTTTATGCTAGGAGAGAACTTAGACATATGTATTAGGACATTCCCCCAAAGTTGTAATGTTAGGGTTATTTTGCCTAAATGTGAATTATATGCCTTGGTTGTATAAGTTGTAAATTTGGGGTGTTAAATGTAATTAGAGTAATGTAGGGGAATAATATGGACACATGCATTACTTTTCCCCAAAGTTATAAATTTAGAGTTGTATGCCAAATTGTGACTTACATGCTTTGGTTGTATTATAGTTGATTATGTGATGCTAGACGTGCTTAGGATGCTCCCTTTATGTGTAAAAGCATGCTAGGACGTTAGCATAGAAATCCTTATTAGGATTGTCAAGTTATGCAAATTTACTACATTCTGTGTGACCCTTGATATTATGTCTAATGGACTAGAATTATTGCTTAATTTATTGTGGTGGATAATCCATAATGTCATTTTAAACATTACATGCATTGAGGCCTATTCGGCAAGCATTCATGTATCACGACATAAATGTTTTGTTTGAAAAAGAGAGGAAAACCACCCCATGTGTGAGAATTTGATTTAAGAAATCCGAACATGGGTTGTGATGTGAGACAGGGAGAATGACCCTTAGAAACATTCAAAGTCCAAACTATATTCAGGTAGCTCCCGGAAGTTGGTATGCTACACTCCATGCGTGGGTGGCTCATGGTCCGGTAACGAGAGAGATGTGCATTTATCACGCATAGCCTTGCGGCTTTAAACATTTCATTGTAGCCATGGTGGCGATTCATTGAACCTCATTTCATTTTAGTCATGGCTAGCATATAGACTTGTTACAATGTTGTCTACGAGCCGTCGTTCTCATAAAAAAAAAAACATTTTTCAGGTAGACTTGATAAGGGCAAAGAGCACTTATGGCTCGACTCATAGAAGTTGATGCATATTGTTTCTCTTTGAAGATTCATGCTTAGATATGTACATGGATAGTTCTCATGTGAACTTTGGACTTTTGAGAAGTTTGTAATAGTTTTATGCTCTAAAAAGAGAATTATTGTATTAGTTTTACTACAAAACTTCTTGAGCTTGGACTTCCATATCTTTCTCTTTGGGAAGCCTTGTTGTAATTTTGATGGACAAATGTTAGTCCTTTCTTGTCAAACTTGCTAAACTTATTTATGTTATGTAATTATGTTTCCGAGATCATAGAATCTCTTTTAAAGCTTTATTTATGTATGCTGATTTGAATCCTTGCCGGATTCGTTAATGTTTGGTTGTGTCCTTGTCGGACTTATTGTATTTAAACTAAATCGTTGCCGGATTTGTCCATTTTATTTTCTAAGGAAATATTTTAAAATCTCTCTCTCCCAAATCTCTCCCTCCCCCATTCTCCCTCTCTTTATCTCTTTCACTCCTCATTTTTAATAAATTTCGGGTACACAGTTCCGTTTGGTCTAGGCACGTGTTATATGTCATTTAGGACTTGTTTAGTCATATTTTGATGTTTAAACTTGAGGATTTAACATCGTTGGGGACATTTCAAAATGCTGTCAAAAAGCTGTGAAAGTTGCTGTCAAATAAAAACTGCTACTGTTATTTTAATTTTCTGCCCAAATGGTGCAGAATTGGAAAAAATGTCATTAGATGAAAGTTGTGCATAATCAAATTTTACATGGATTAAGGTGGACAGAATGTGAAAATTTCAAAGATATAGTTACTTACAGGTGTTTTAAAATTCAGCAATTGTCAAAAATGACCTTTTATCAAACTCATTGTAATTTTTCTTTCTCTCCCTCATCTAGTGTTTGCCTGAAAAGTCTTTTAATGTGATTTTCAAATACTTTCATTTTTGATGGACTCGTTAACATGTAAGTCCATTTTGGGTTTATGTATTAGTAAGTCATCCTTGTAGGAATCCCCGTGGGTTTCCAAAGTTGCTTCCGCATCTGTGATTGAGTTTTATTTCTTTCCTCTCTATCTTTCCTCTTTCCTCGCGCTTCGGTTTTCGGGGCGTGGCAGATTGGTATCAGAGCTAATCGGGTTTGAATACCTAGGGGCTATGGGTGTTTACATCGGGCTTGTTTCGTTTTCGTCCATGCTTAAGTTTGTTTATTGCTTTCCGTTTATTTCATTGATTTTTTTTTCGTTGAGATGATGCGATGCCGTGTGGGCATGCGTAGAGGTTGAATTTCCTTTGGGACCTATATGGTTACATGTTTAAGGTGTTTACATGTTTAACATTCAACGTACTATCTGCTTACATGTTAAATATTTACATACCCCATATGATGGCATTAGTCCTCCTATGAGTTGCTGAATGTGGTTAATAGTCATTCGATTCCTCATTCAATGCTAATTGTTTTAACTATTCCGTCGTTTACTTTACATAGTGAGATGTTGCGTGAACATTTTTATTTTATTTTATTGAGTGAACGTCTTCGGGACTTTTGTGCTTACGTGCCCAATTTACATGTTTCATATCTTTCGTGTTATGTGAGTTCATGTGAAGCCTACGTGCTCTATGTATTGCGTTGTGCATTTCTATTGGCTATGATATGAAGGGTACGTATTTCATGCAAGGCGAGTATAATGCTAGCATGCTTAATGTTGAATACCTTCGAGGCTGGGTATGTATATGCTAAGTGCTTACCTATCAAAGATTACATGTTCTATACCCGATGTGCTAAGTGTTTATATAATCTTTCAATCGTTTTAGTATGTATTGATGCATGTTGAGTAATGTGATCCCGTATTGTTGATGAGCATGCTTCTATGTAAATTTGATGTTTATGTTAATGCATACACGTGATATGCGTATATATTCTACGTGCTATGAACTTATTGGTTCCAACATTTATATGTGTTCAGGATATATGCCAAATGCATTCATGTTTGAGGTGCCCTACAGTTATGTTATAACCGTGCATATTCTCAGTGCTATGTGTTTCCATGGGTCATGATAGGCATTGATTAGTATGGATCATGATATAAGTTGCTTAAGGTTGCTAGTAATCCATATTGATGTTGATTGCCTTTCCTATACTATCCTTGCTGTTTATGTTAAGTATCGAGTTGGTTTATAAAGCAATATGGTATCATTGTTCGCAAATGTAAATGGAATCATGAAGGGAAACATTATATGTTAAATGTGAATATAATTAATGTTGTGAGCTATGTGACCCCATGCTAAGTATGCGTATCCTCCAAGTGATGTGTGAATTAATGTTTAACCTATAGAGATTCGTGCCCGGCTCACGTGGAACTATGGCTTGAGCGCGTATTCATAATTTGGAGTACCTTGGTACTGTTTGAGGAGGATCTTCGAGTGGGCGCTGTAAATTTTCAGTCAAATTTAAGTGGGGGTTAGTGTTGACTACACCGACTTTGGGGAGTATGTCATGGGACACCCTCAGCCGATTGTTTCGTGAGCAATATTTTCCCGTTCGTAGTTCGTCGAGCTAAGAGGATTGAATTTTTGAAATCTTCATTAGGGAGCCGTGACAGTTTCTGAGTATAAGACTAGTCTCATTTTCGATATAACATTGGACAATAGAAGGAATGTAAGAACTTTTGAGAATGGACTTCGTCCAGGCCTACGCACCAACGTGGTCGGATTTGAGTTAAATGTACGTTGTAAAGTGGTTCAGAAAATATTAGTGTTTGGGTATTTGAGTTCGAATAAAAAGTTAGAGAACTTCGTGCACCGACTAAGAACAGTCAGTTGTACCACCCCAGTTCGTCCACCTTTTCAGCAGACTTGTAGGCCACCTTTGTTACCACCACATCCAACACCTTCAACTTAAAAAAATTTTTGGGGACGAGCATCCCTAGGGGGATAATAAAGATAGTTAATCTTTTGCCGCCGCACCTTCCGTGGGTAATACCGATGCTTCTGTGATCCGAGGTAAGTTATTCGTGTTTAGTCCTAGCGCCACTATGCTTATAGATATCGGTGCATCGTATCCCTTTGGATACCACCTTGTGCACCATCATTGAGTTGAGGAATGAGTTATTTGGTTCCTACATTATTAGTTGTCAATTGATACTTCCGTTGGAGGCTTAGTTCCCTTGGATCGAGTGGGCCGTGACTGCGAGCTGTGATAGCTGACCAGCACACCATCTTTGATTTGGGATTGAGAGTATGGACTAGTGAGTACTTACTGAGCACTTATAACTTGTTCGAGAGGAAGGTAGCATTTGCATTACCATCCGGGAATCTTAATTATTTTGTGAATGATCGTATAGAGGCTCCGATATATCCGGTTCACAATTGTACAATGGTAAAAATAGTACTGACTCATTAAATAGCTTGTTTTGTTTTCCCGATGAGAATGAACCAAATTTGATTGAGTTCTCTCCTGTTGCGAGTCAGTACACCGATGTGTTCCCTGAGGATTTGCATGGCTTGTCGCCTATCTGTGAGAATTGAGTTGTGACAGAATATACCCAATACTTCATCTATTTTGATGCCGTCGTATTATAGGACATATGCAGGGTTGAAAGAGTTAAAGACTCAGTTGAAGAACTTACAGATTAGCGATTTCATTCATATTAATTCATCTCCTCCAAGGGTACCCATTTCCCTGTGCCAAGAAGATAAATGGTTCACTTAAGTTGAGTATTGCTTATGATATCGAATCTTGTGACTATAAGAATCAATAGATCCTTTTGACCAACTTTGTGGTTCAATGTGTTTAGTTTCAAAGATTGATTCGAAATAGAGTTATCACCAGTTGCACACTAGGAAACGTGAGATTCATAATACTACTTTCCGCCTGCATTACGGGCATTGTGAATCCCTTGTTATACCATTCAATTTGACGAACGCATTTACTGCTTTAGTAGATTTGATAAGCCGTGTGTTTAATCCTTGCTAGGACAAGTTTGTGATTGTACACCGATGGCTACGTATGCCAAATTATCTAAGTGTGGATGTTGATTATCCGAGGTAAAAAGTTTCTTGAACATGTCGTTTATGGTAATGGAGCATCCGTGGAATTTTTTTTTAACATTGGGACCGTTATAGATTTGCTTTGTATCTGAGATTCATGGTTTCTTGGGACTAATAGGTTACTATCGTTTCTTTGTTGGAAACATTTCCCCGTTTAGTAATTAACTTGGTTGACTAAAATAGAGGTGAACCTTGTTTGAGATGCTTTGGGTGAGAATGTGTTTTACCAAAGTTGCAAAACTTGTTCGACTTCGGCACCTATTCTTGTGAGCATTGAGCATGAGTTGATTGAACTATACCATATGCTTCCTAAATGTTGATTGAACTACCCATGACTTAGGGCTAGGAGACATCACATATGAGACATTTCTAACTCAGAGAGACCCTAATTTGGGACAATACCGTTGGGTAATTGAAACTGTGACTATAAATGTAACTTTGGGTGACCTCGAGACATGAGCGGACTATGGCTTGAATTGAGTTGCCACCCGAGCTAGGCCAATATCGTGACAGAGAAGTATGACTATGACTCAGCTTCCTTACCTATGCAAGAGTGGAAAATGTTGAGACTCGTGTGTACCCTAGTGTATTTACCGGTGCAAGAGTGGAGAATACTGAGATGCTGTGACTTTGAGAATTGTGGTTCAGAGACTTTTGGCCAAATTTTCTCATTTGACTTGAATGTGTAATCAAAAGTTTTGACTTGAAGTTGTTAGCAGTACATAGACTTGATGATGAGACCATTGCCTTGACATTCCGTATGCTTAATGGAGACTTAGGATAGGGTTGGACGTTTGGTGGCATTAGAGGTTTGAGACCTCGAGACCGAGTGTTCGTTCCCGTTGCTTTCCATGGAGGTGTGTTAAAAGAGTTTCGCCATTCCCGTTTTGCCGCACATCCGGGAGGCACAAAGATGTACCATGATTTGCATTGCCAGTATTGGTGGAAAAGGTTAAAGAGATCCATTTTTGAATTTGTTTGATTTACCAGTAGGTAAGGACCGACACCATAGAATCACAAGTTTGTTACAACCGTTTTCAATTACTTATTACAACATTTCTGAGAACTTTGCATAAGGACAACACTCTTTTGGATCCTTGTAGATCGTTTGGACCACATCTACACATTCATTGCCGTTCAGAGTGACCGACATCGTAGTTTTCCTTAGTGTGATTAACGTCTGTACGATCAAGAGATGCCGTAGTGTATCAGTGTCGATGTGTTTAACCGTGATACGAAGGTTGTATTTCCTTCCTGGCAGAATTTGCAGTAAGTATGGGGTATTCAGCTCCTTCTATTCTGATTGATTTTGGAAAACATGTTGAGAATAGTGTTATGACACTTAGTAGTAATTGGGAAGAACAATTTCTGTTAGCCGAGTTGCGTCCAATATCAATTATCAGATGGCACCGCCTGAGACATTGTATGACCGTCCTTATTGACCACCATTGCGTTGGGAAAGAATAAGTGAATCCATTGTTCATAGCCCGACATGGTTTGAGAGGCTTCCAAACAGATCAAGGTAATTAGAGAGAAATTGATTACAGCTTTGAGTTGCTAGAAATCGTATGCCGACCGTCGTCGCCGACCATCCGCATTTGAGATCGTTGTCCTGGGTTGCAGTATTTAATCAAGTGGTACGTTAGTGATGCGTTTGTTGAACCGTTCGAGATCCTTGAGAGGATGGCGCGGTTATGTATTGTTGGGCTCTTCCGCCTCAGTTGTTGAGAGTGCACAATGTGTTTCATGTGTATATGCTCAGAGAGATCCTGACCATCTCATATGTTGGTTGGACCGTAATGTCTCGTGGTGAAGATGTATAGTATGAAGAGCAGAACAACCCGTTCATACAATTGAGAAGAAAGACCGTGTGTTGTACATCGTGTTGGTAACGACTCTTTGGCATCATCATAGTATTGCCGAGATAAGAGTGAAGCGTGGAAAAGTTACCCTCACTTATTTCCCGAGTAGTGTAAGCTTATTGTTGATTGCCTTTCTTTTTCTTTGTTGGCTTAAGGTTTGAGCAAGTCGTTACTTCCCCTTTTCGCTTTATTGCTCCAAATTCCGGGACGGAATTCTCTTAAGGGAGGTAGATTGTCATGTTTCAAAAAAAAAAAGATGGGGGGGGGGGGGGGGGGGGGGGGGGTAAAACTGTGTTTAAATGCTTATGTGCGAGCCTGTTAAATTTTCGGTGTAGTATTTAAATTTATATTAACTTGTGCCATTATATTTATTTATTTATTTATTTTCTTTTCTTATCTTATTTTATAATATTTTATTATTATTATTATTATTATTGTTGTTATATATTTTTTTAACTTGGTGTTAAAGTGAGTACATGTTTTAAATTGGGTGTGTAGTAGTAGACCACACACACACACACACACACATGCATTACACATATACATCTTAAATACAAAAAAAAAAAAAAAAAAAAAAATTTGTAGGCCCCCCCACTAAATGGTCGGCCATCTCTCTCTCTTCCCCTTCACTTTCATTTTTTTTTCTTTCCTTCTTTCTCTCTCTCTTCTTCTTCCTTCTTCTATATCTATGTGGGTATATACATACCCTCCATGGAACCTCTTTTTCAAGCTTCAAATACACCCCCAAAGAGTTATTTTCGTGAGTTTTTCTATTTCACAAAACATTCTTAGATTTTCAAGAGCTACCTAGGGGTACCAACGAATTTCATTTTGGTGGCCATTAGCATGGTTTACCAAATTACCTAGAGCTTTCTATTGAAAAATTACTACATGCAGCGAATTCTTGAGCTCCCAAGGACCTCTCTGGTCATCTTCTTGGAGTCATTTGGAGTCCCTTGGTTCATTCTCAAATTTGGGGTGATTTCCATTTATTTTGGAAAATATTCAATGAGGTAGATTTACATTGTGCAATTCTATATATTATACTTGTCTAAGATGTCTTGAGTTCACTTTTATGCTATGAGAGAACTTAGACATATGTATTAGGACATTCCCCCAAAGTTGTAATGTTAGGGTTATTTTGCCTAAATGTGAATTATATGCCTTGGTTGTATAAGTTGTAAATTTGGGGTGTTAAATGTAATTAAAGTAATGTAGGGGAATAATATGGACACATGCGTTACTTTTCCCCAAAGTTGTAAATTTAGAGTTGTATGCCAAATTGTGACTTACATGCTTTGATTGTACTATAGTTGATTATGTGATGCTAGACGTGCTTAGGATGCTCCCTTTATGTGTAAAAGCATGCTAGGACGTTAGCATAGAAATCCTTGTTAGGATTGTCAAGTTATGCAAATTTACTACATTCTGTGTGACCCTTGATATTATGTCTAATGGACTAGAATTATTGCTTAATTTATTGTGGTGGATCATCCATAATGTCATTTTAAACATTACATGCATTTGAGGCCTAATCGGAAAGCATTCATGTATCACGACATAAATGTTTTGTTTGAAAAAGAGAGGAAAACCACCCCATGTGTGGGAATTTGATTTAAGAAATCCGGACATGGGTTGTGATGTGAGACAGGGAGAATGACCCTTAGAAACATTCAAAGTCCAAACTATATTCAGGTAGCTCCCAGAAGTTGGTATGCTACACTCCATGCGTGGGTGGCTAATGGTCCGGTAACGAGAGAGATGTGCATTTATCACGCATAGCCTTGCGGCTTTAAACATTTCATTGTAGCTATGGTGGCGATTCATTGAACCTCATTTCATTTTAGTCATGGATAGCATATAGACTTGTTACAATGTTGTCTACGAGCCGTCGTTCTCATAAAAACGATAAAACATTTTTCAGGTAGACTTTATAAGGGCAAAGAGCACTTATGGCTCAACACATAGAAGTTGATGCATATTGTTTCTCTTTGAAGATTCATGCTTAGATATGTACATGGATAATTCCCATGTGAACTTTGGACTTTTGAGAAGTTTGTAATAGTTTTATGCTCTAAAAAGTGAATTATTGTATTAGTTTTACTACAAAACTTCTTGAGCTTGGACTCCCATATCTTTCTCTTTGGGAAGCCTTGTTGTAATTTTGATGGACAAATGTTAGTCCTTGCTTTTCAAACTTGCTAAACTTATTTTTATGTTATGTAATTATGTTTCCGAAATCATAGAATCTCTTTTAAAGCTTTATGTATGTATGTTGATTTGAATCATTGCCGGATTCGTTAATGTTTGGTTGTGTCCTTGTCGGACTTATTGTATTTAAACTAAATCGTTGCCGGATTTGTCCATTTTATTTTCTAAGGAAATGTTTTAAAATCTCTCTCTCCCAAATCTCTCCCTCCCCCATTCTCCCTCTCTTTATCTCTTTCACTCCTCATTTTTAATAAATTTCGGGTACACAGTTCCGTTTGGTCTAGGCACGTGTTATATGTCATTTAGGACTTGTTTAGTTATATTTTGATGTTTAAACTTGAGGATTTAGCATCGTTGGGGACATTTCAAAATGCTGTCAAAAAGCTGTGAAAGTTGCTGTCAAATAAAAACTGCTACTGTTATTTTAATTTTCTGCCCAAATGGTGCAGAATTGGAAAAAATGTCATTAGATGAAAGTTGTGCATAATCGAATTTTACATTGACTTACGAGACAAAATGTGAAAATTTCAAAGATATAGTTACTTATAGGTGTTTTAAAATTCAGCAACTGTAAAAAATGACCTTTTATCAAATTCATTGTAATTTTTCCTTCTCTCTTTGATCAAGTGTTTGCCCGAAAAGTCTTTTAATGTGATTTTCAAATACTTTCATTTTTGATGGACTCGTTAACATGTAAGTTCATTTTGGGTTTATGTATTAGTAAGTAATCCTTGTAGGAATCCCCGTGGGTTTCCAAAGTCGCTTCCGCATCTGTGATTGAGTTTTATTTCTTTCCTCTCTATCTTTCCTCTTTCCTCGCGCTTCGGTTTTTGGGACGTGATAGAATGACTCTAGAGTTAGCGAAAACTAGGTAAAGCCAGACTTATCTCCTAGCCTCTTACTGATGTTTTAAGCTTGCTAGTGATTCTAGACCCATCTCTTTCACTAGAGGTGGATGGGCTATCATGACAACTTGGACGCTCCGGATTGCATAGCCTCTTTTGTATAGGTGCAGAGGATACTAGTCGCACCATATATGTATCCAACTTAGTGGATGCGCTTAGGATTTTTTCAGAAGTTTTTCTTTTACTCTATATAAGTTAAATTTGACACGTTAATGTTATTTTGTGTATGTTAATAGCATACAACACATTGTCATATGTTTAACCATTTCAAATGCTAAAAACTCTTTAAACTTTAAATATTTTGAAACAGTGTGAAAATATTTACTAGATCTAAATGGATGAGTAAGCATAAACCACGCAGTTTAAAGACAACTAGTGAAAACTAATTAACCCATGTGAGCTTTTATTCCAATCTTCCTTTATGAGAGTTACTATTCTTTTCAGTCTCATTTTATTCTCTTTATCATATCACTCTTTGAAAGTCTCATTATTATTCTTTTTGACTGATCATTAGAAAAGAACGTTCAGGATTTACCATTAGAACGTCTAAATTGTTTGAATGAACAAAGTCAATCTATTTTTAAAAAAATGATTTAGGCCATTTTTTCTTTCAAATGCACCCCCTTTCACCTAATATTACCTTATTCTCAATTCTCTCCAAATCATGCCTTACTCCACCTGGGAGTACAAGCCTCACTTTTATATCCAGGTATGTGATTGGACTGTAATGACATTGCAAGAAGTAGGTAAAGAAAGAAAGGAGTTGATTTAAAAAAGAAAAAAAAAATGAGAAACTAAAATTAAAAAAAAAAAAAAAAAAAAACTGTACAAATGATAAAAAGGAGAAGAAAAAGAAGAGGTTGGAATGAATTGCGCAAACACTCCAATCACATGCTTAGAACAAATACACCCCAAATCTTCTACTCATCTTAATTTCTAACCTACTAGTCAAAGTCCTAATGGTTTAAAAGAAATTGAATTTTAAATTTAAGTGATAAGGATGTTCTCCACGGTAGATCGCTCTTCTAATGCTAAGTATTCTTTCATGAGACTTATTGTACTCCAAATGCCTATATATCGAGTCATCAAAAAATGGAAGCAACTTCTCTATCTTTGTTTCCCTACCAAGTGAGATATTCTCTACACCGGTTTTTGAGAGTTTTTCCTTAAAAGAGTCAAATCTCAGTGAGATTTGAGTTAAAACTACAAATTTTATGACTGTTAATAGTTGTGTAAACTTTAAAGTTAAGATCAGTTACTTGACTTTTCAAGTACACACTGTAAGTTTAAAGAGTATAAAAAATACTACCATTGACGAACTGTGAGTATATGTGTTGCATTACTATAACATACTTAGAAATTTCATTTTATTGCTAAATTTAATTTTATCTATTGTAAAAGGAGAAAATCTACCTTTATTTTTGTAAATAATAAAAAAAAATAATGATGATAATAATAATAATAATAATAATTTAAAATGAATTTTGTGGGTATATTTATTGCAAACCCTCATGAGACAACACTCGTCCACTAGGGGTAACCTAGAGGTTTAACGGCTTGTTGCATACGCTAAATGTAATCGCGATTCCTGCGACAGTGAGTTAGGTTTTATTTTCCTTAGTCTATTCCTACCTTTTAATAAAATTTTTAGAACAATTTCTCTTTCACTTCATTGCTAGGGACTAGCAATAAGTTAGTTGAGGGGTATGACAAACATTGAATATTGCACATTTATGTGCCAATATAATAGACATAATGCTCATTTAATCCCCCAAATCCCTAGTTTTATATGTATATTTGAATTAATATAATTTAACAGTATTGTCACTCAAATGCTTGAAATTATTTATTTTTACACATTTGACATGTTTAGGTGAAAATGAAGTGAAATAAAGGGAATGAAAGAAGTAGAAACCACACTATAGTATTTCTAATACATTATGTTAGTCAAATATGTGAATAGTAAAACAAACAGTAGCAGTTACTGTTTGATAACAAACAAAAAATTGTCTTATTTAAATTTAGATTTAATATTTTTAGTCTAGTAGTAGTTGTGTTGTCCCCTAAAATAGTTTGAAATCCCAAATTTTCAGTTTTTATAGCAATATTTCCATTCACTAAGAGACATATTTTGCAAATAAATGCCAAATTTCTTAGCCACGTAGTTGTTATAATCACCACTAAAGTCCAAAGCAGACCATATCCATATCTCACTCCAAAATTAGATTAGGATTTGGTTTGGCCTTATTTGTGTTCTTGAAGTTCAACCACTGTGACCCCATAAGAATCCAAAGTCAAAGGTTAAGTAATTTATTATAAATTCAGTATTTCCATTTATGTATATTTTATTAGTCTAGTTGTACTAAACTTTACTATTTTGCATATTCCACAAATTCAACCCCAACTCATGTTAAGTAAGGAAAAAAATATATTAATATTTTATTTCACCCTTACCTTGGTTTTGTTTGAAATTTCACATAACTGTTTATGTGGAATTTGTGAAAAGTAAAAGTCATGAAATTCACTCAAAAACATCTGAAATTTCACATAATTGGTTATGTGAGATTTGTGAAAAGAAAAAGGTAATGTGAAATTCATTCCATCATCTGAAATTCTGAAGAAGACGAAAAAAAGTTATGTGAAATTTCATATAACTGATAATGTGAAATTTGTGAAAAGAAAAAGCCATATGAATAGCATCCGAAATTTCACTTAACTACTTATTTGAAATTTGTGAAAAGAAAAAGTCATGTCAAATTCACACAAATATCTGAAATTTCACATAATTGGATATGTGAGATTTGTAAAAGAAAAAGTAATGTGAAATTCACTCCATCATCTGAAATTTTGAAGTAGAAAAAAAAGTTTGCGTGAAATTAACTAAAGCACCCGAAACACATAATCAATTATGTGAAATTTGTGAATAAAAAAATCATGTGAAATTTCATACAACAAACAAAGCGCAAAAACTTTGGATAAAACAAACCCACTTTGGTTAAAACCTAGACATAAAATTGGTTTTAATTTCACATAACTTGGAAGAGAAAGGAACCCAAAACCACCCAATTAAATTCTAACCTCAACCTATACACAACCATGTTCAGCTGGCAACTAACAAGATCCCCAATTAACATAATAACTAGTTATGCAAAATTTGTGAAATTCGCTCAAGAATCTAAAATTTCACATAACTGGTTATATAAAATTTGTGAAAAGAAAAAGTCATGTGAAATTACTCCAGGATGTGAAATTTCATTTTAAAAAAGTTATGTGAAATTTCATATAATTATTTATGTGATTTTTCAAAACCTTCTAACATAATAAACCAACCAAACAATCCATAACTCTTACAAATCTAGTTATGTGAAATTTCACATGATCACTTCTCTTAAATCTTTAAAGTGGACAAAATTTAAGAAATTAACATAAACATACAGTTTTAAATATGGATGAAGAATACCCACAATTGTATACACGACTTTTTGTCTTTTTAGTCAACTATCCTTACTGAAAAATGCAAGCTGCAATTGGACCAAAGGTCTAAAAGACCAACTCATGCCATCAAAAATTTACCAATTCCCATGGATGGGAAGTCCTCCCGAAGGATAACCATCAACTCAGAGGGGGAGTTTCAAATCCAATCCAAAGGCAGTGTTCCCTTTGGAAGCTAGTGGATACAAATGGTTGATTTGAATATTTGCTTACCTTCACCCCTCTCTCTCTCTCTCTCTCTCTCTCTCTCTCTCTCAAATTCTTCTCATCATTATTATTCTATCTCTTTCTACCCATCTCTCATTAATATCCTCAGAATTCCCACAAAATTACGTGAACAGCGGCTCTTCAATTCTAACTTCATTGTTTGAAATTGATCACAAAAGAATTCCCACAAAATTGATCACAAATTCATGGGTTGGATCAAAGTACCAAATTGAATCGACAATGTGCTTAGTCTCTCCTCCGTATCCATTACCATCGGCACTACTGTCAATTGTCTTCTCCCACCGTCCGGGGCTTAGATCGATCTTTGTTGCTATAGATCACTGTCGACCACTACTTCGGCCAGCCACTACCTCTTCTCCCTCGTCGGCCGATACCTCACCGGTCATCACCTCGAGGGTTGTTGCCTCACCGGCCATTGACGCCCTTTTTCAGATCTCTTTCTAACATGTTCAGTGTTCCTTCTCTCTGTGTTCTAGCTCTGTATCAATATTTAGGGGTATTTTTGTATAGGTATTAGTCACTTGATTGGGTCTAAGGAATTTATAGGGTTAACTTTTACCAATAATGGAGAGATTTGTCTAACATAAAAAACGGGGTGGAGTTTAAACTTACACAATTCAATTTGAAGTATTTACCACTAAAATTCTCTATATATATATATATATAACGAGACAGGGGAAGATCTAGAAAATCTATACAGATAAGGGATAAATTGGTAATCTTAGACACAACAAGTAGATAGAAGGGAGGTGAGTGTTAGTTTTCAAACTAGAGGGGAGATCCCTGCAGTGTAATTTGCCCTTTTTTGTTTTATATTGAGCACGTAAAATCAGACTAATCAGTAGCTTCTTCACCATATTCAAACAAGCAGAGCTTTACCATTGTACTTTTTGGACTC
Source organism: Hydrangea macrophylla (assembly GCA_033977485.1). NCBI lineage: Eukaryota > Viridiplantae > Streptophyta > Magnoliopsida > Cornales > Hydrangeaceae > Hydrangea > Hydrangea macrophylla. The sequence goes on along the minus strand of CM066984.1, from coordinate 73,885,159 downwards.
CACCCCACTGTGGGTGATTGACTCCATTATTAGAGACGATCGATTGTCTCTTTTTCTTCTTAATGGCTTTTAGAATGTTAGGAAAATTCATATATCCGTTAATTTTGTTGCGCATAATCTTGTCCAATGGGCTCACAATTGTAATCACTCGGGATTTATCTCTATTAATGATATTCTTTCTTTAATTTTTGTCCATGAGGATATCCATCAATGACGATGTGGTTTTCCCCCCTCTATTTTTTGATACAATGACTTTTTGAGCAAAAATAAAAATTAAAAAATAAAAATTAATGAGGAATGCTACGGTACACTTTATTTATAACCATCTCTGACAGTGTAACTTAAGAGAGAGATAGAGATGATTGAAAATGAGTTGTACTCCTAGCATTACCATTAATTATAACATATGGTGGTTTCATTTATACAGGACTTTTTTTCCCCCTTGTTAAGGACCCTTTTTTTTTTTAGCTTCAGGCAAAGCGCTCGCAGGCGCAGCCATACACACACACAAACTGGCCAGGGAGCTAAGGCTCACATAAAAGGAGACTCCATCCCATAGACGGCCAAAGAGAAAATAATTTCCTACAAACACTCCTATAAAAGTAAAACCCTCCCCCTCTCACTTAGAAGAGAATGTTTAATGCCATTAGACCACAAGAGTCTTGACCTCTTGTTAAAGACCTACATGAACAGTAGGTTGGCTTAGTTATACAATGCATTGATTGGTTTATTCCGGATATTCTTTAATAAAACGAAGTCGGACCCATGATTTTTTATTGGGGTGATTTTTTTTGGCTAACATTTTATTGGGTGATCTAAAAATGCAGATAAAAAATGATAGACGAACAACGATTTTCACAACGGTTTGTACAACGGGGGCAGCTAAGCAAATAATCAAAACTTGTGGGACTAACTTTTCAATTAAAACTGACTTCTCTCACTCTTGATTGATCAGCCAAAAAAAAAAAAAACAGAGTCTACGTTCCTTCTTCTGGGTTCTGGAGTTTCAATCATGGCAGAGGAAAATGAACAACAAGAGAAACCAAAATGATTTCTCCAAAAAAATGGTGATTCCACACTAAGAATCGCAAGATTTTGAAAACCCATTTCGAATCATGTAAATGAAGCATCTGGAATTCCAAAAACCCCATTATTGTCCGAGATTTTCTCTCACAATCTTCAACAATGGCCATCAAAGGTCATCTTCAGAGGGTTTAATCAACCCCAGAGAAAATGGAAAGAATGGGTTGATCGATTAGCTGAGAAATACGGTTCAATCTGCAACCAAACAGGTATATGTGATTCGATAATGAGTTCTGTGTACGAGGTCAAATGTAATCGAAATTTGGTACTAGGGTTATGTGACTTTTGGAGTTCAGAAACTAACACATTTGTGTTTCCATGGGGTGAGGCTACAATTACACTTGAAGATGTGATGATTCTTGGTGGGTATTCAGTGATTGGAAACCCAATTGAGAGTAATTTAATGGGTCAATCTCAGAAAATTGTTGAAGAGATGAACAATCAAAGAAAACAAATGACTAAAACTAAGGCGAAAAAGGCTGGGCACTCAGTTTGGCTCAAGTAGTTCATGGAGGAAGCACAAAATGAGTTTGTACATGAAGCTTTTTTTATCTCTATGGTTATCTAGATATGTTTTTCCTACTATTCCTGACGAAACTATTGGAGAACATGTTTTTCCAATTGCTGCCCAGTTATCACAAGGGGTTAAATTAGGACTTGCACAAGCTGTTCTAGCTAGTCTTTATCAGAATCTGAGAATATTGAAAGAAAAAGCTGTTTCATCTTCAGACTCCATTGTTGTTTCAGATCTATTTCAGTTGGTGCAACTTTGGGCATTTGAGCATTTCCCGCTTTTGGCACCGAATTCGCCTAATTTGCTTCAACCAACCAGGTGAGCCTAGAGCGGCACGATGGCACAAGTTGAATTCGAAAATCAATTTGCCCCTTGTTAGATCAGCTCTTAGATTAGAAGAGAATTTTCGATGGAGGCCTTATACTGAGAATTTGAAGGATTGGCGTCATTTATCTTATCAAGAGAGAGCAGTCAGTTTTAATTGAAAAGTGGGTCCCACAATTTTTGTTTATTTGCTTAGCTGCCCCCGTTGTACAAACTCTTGTGAAAATCGTTGTTCGTCTATCATTTTTGAATGCAGATAGTGCCCCCGATTTCCCCCTCCCCTACTTTTGGGTCTATCAACATTATTTTCTATTAAAAAAGTTATGATTTTACTTCGTGAAGTGAGTTTATGATATTTGTGCTTGTAATTTTCTACTCTAGTCCCTTTGAAGTTTTGCACCTATATATGTGTATATTATCTTTTTTTCATTAAACAAGGGTTGAGGTTGATCATTGATTGTAATTTGTAAAATTCGAGCTATAATAAAATTATTGTGTTTGGAATAAACTAAGAATAATGTTTTAAAACTCGAACAAACCGGTACAACGAATTGTTTGATTTTCAACACATTACTAAAAAGTGAGAGCAAAATGTGTTAGATAAAATATTATTAACAAAATGTGTTTGGCCAAATTTTTAGAGTGGACTATATTACAATTAGATTGATATATTACAACTTTTTTTATTTTTGTTTAATTTCCTTTCGAAAGTTAGATTTTTTTTTTTTTTTTTGTTTCCTAAGGTATCCTCAGACGTTCTGTCCAAGACTAATCATCCGAGATACGATCAGACGTCGAAACTGAGACCTCTTCCAAAATAATTTTCTGCATCTACAATAATTCGAACTTGAGACCTTACTTATGTCCCTTTCCAATCAAGCAAACTGCCTCGTGGTTTCAAAAGTTAGATTGAGTTTAAACTAAGATGCGCGAATAAAATGTGTAGGGTCAATAACATGTGTTGAAGCTCGGTTCCCAAGGTTCTAGGAACGCCTTTGGCCCACTTTGATTGTAATTGGCATACTGTATTGACAGGAATTTGCTTTAAACCAGGACGATGACTTACGGATTATTATTAACCGCTAGTCCACTGGTTCACTACTGCTGAGTGATGAAGACTACTGAAAAGTAAGTAGTAACATCATTTCAGAGTGTGTTTTGACCTGAAATAAAAAATGTACTCTCTCGTTTTTTTTTAATCCACTTTTAGAAACTCAGTTTATTGAAGAGATAAAAAAAAAAGAATTTACATTTTTTTTTCAAAATTGTTCATAATTATTATAATAACTGTTTTAGTTTTATTTTGGTGTAGATTTCAAGAAAGAGTAGTTTTGGAAAGTAGGTAAAAGTTGTATACCAATTTAGAAAAATAAACACTAATTTTAAAACATCCCAAAATAGAATATAAGGAAAAAAAAAAAAAATACGGAGAGAATAAAAAAATTCAGATTGTGCTTTTGCAATTACAGGACATGCGTTGCAAGCACTGGCAGTCTTCTATACATTACTTCTCTAAAATTTAATACCGACTCGTCAATTTTTTTTTGGGGAAAATCTAACATACACCCACTTTAAAAGGGGTGGATGTCAACTGCCATCGTGTGGCTCAGGTGAGGTACATTATTAAAAAAAAAAATTAGTTATGACAAATGTGGCTTAGTTATGATAAATGTTGTTCAGTTATGAAAAATGTGGCTCAGTTATGAGTCAGTTATGACAAATGTGGTTCAATTATGAGAAATATGGCTCATTGTTATGAGTCAATTATGACAAATGTTGTTGGGGTTGACATCCACCCCTTTTTGAGGGGGTGCATTGCAGTCTGGACCCATTTTTTGAGTCCATCTTTGGGAACTCAATTTATTAAGATAAAAAGAATCTACGCCTATTTTTCACAATTGCCCCTAACCATTACAATAATTTTTTTAGTTTTGTGTGTAGATTTCAAGAAATGGTGATTTTGAAAAGTAAGTAAAAATTGTATACTAATTTAGGAAAGTATACACTAATTTTGGAACATACCAAAATGGAAATAGAATTCAAAAAATGGAACGGAAGGAATATATGATTGCTCCACTTATGCTACACGTATATAATACTTGTGCGTGGGGACCAATCATACTAATGTAGTGTTTTTTAAATTGGAATTTTAAAAATGGTTCTCAAATACTTTAACAAGTGTACTTTATATTTTGACAGGAATTGACATTTTATTTGCATGCAAAACAACTAACAAAGTATTTAAGAGTCAAATTTTTTTATACAAATAGCAATATTCTTTAAGAAAAAGTACTCAATTATTGTCTCATCCATAATATGGCAAGAGTTAAGCTATGATTTTTTAAATTTAAATATTAAATTTGGTTCTCTAATACTTTGATAGATGTGCCATATTTAATGACAATGGGGATCACTGGATTTTTATTGGAAGTTATTTTAAGTGGAATAACTATTAAAGTATTTGGGATTTAAATTCTCATAAAAAGGGTCAATTACATTTTACTCTCCCGTGGTTAGACCCGTTTTCACTTCACCACACCCTGTGGTTCAAAAGTTGAAACTTAACCCCCCTTGTAGTTTTGGACTAAAATGAAACTATTAAAATTTCCCTCAAAACTGGAAAAAAAATTCTAAAATTGGCTCCTCCCAACACAACACCACCCCCCCCCCCCCCCCAATCCCAAACCTCGTGAGATTAATTTTGGAGTTAATTCCCTATGAGGGGATAATGCTGTCATTTCACTTATTTGTGGGATTAGTTTTTAACACTTAACCCCTTTGTGGGGATAATATTTGGGTAAACTGCGTGTGTATGGTTAATTTTGATACTAAAATTATCATATATGAGGCCAATTATAACACTTGGTTTAAAATCACAAGGGAGTTAAGTGTCCACTTTTGAAGCACAAAAAATAGGCATAACCACAGGATAAATGTAATTAACCCTAAAAAAAATTAGGATTTAAATTTTGACCATAACATTTCCATAATGCCCTCTCCCAAATTAAGATTAGTTGGTTCTCTATTTTTTAAACGTCTCTTTTTCTCCATTTTAAGAATCCCTTTGAAAAGTCATTATACTTTAGTTATGCACTTTTCAAGTTACCCTTTATTACATAAAAATCTCACTTTTTTTTTGTAATACCCTGTATTTTCAATAATTATTAATACAAAGAGATTTTGTATACTTCCCTTGACCATACTCGAAGTTTCACTTTCAATCGATTGAAGTGCTCTCAAGCGATCGAGAGTTTCTTTCTTCAATCGATCGAACTTCTTTCAAGCGATCGAAACCCTGCCCACATGAATTTATTACGTGTTCCCCACTTCGTTGATCAAACCCCCTTTCAATCGATCAAAACTGGCTGATCTGCTCTCAAGCGATTGAAGTAACTTTGATCGATCAAACTCGTCTGGATATTTCATCTCAGTTCTTGCAAACATTGCCACCTGCCCTTCCTTTTCCCTATACATACATGTATATACGTGTATGTGGGTTTGGTTGCCCAGTTTTTGAGAGCTTAGTGAGAAAGAGTGTGTGTGCTTGTGTTTGATATATTTATATATATATGTGCCACATCTATAACATTGTCACACCCGTCCCGGAAAATCCTTTGTTTTAAAATGCAATAATTGATTTCTTGAAAATAATTAATGTTGATTAATAATTTGTGGGTGTCAATCGAGGACACGAGAATTTGATAAATCATGAGGAACTTGACGTGATTAAATGACATTTATGTGGATTAAATATTATTTGAATTATCTAGTATATGTGAATAGTGAATACACATGTTTTGTGTACTTTTCTGATAGTTTGATCTTGTCAGAGATGAATTGGAACGAATTAGAGATAACCAATGTGATACGTTACATTAAAGGTAGGTTATCTAGAAACTCCTCGAAATTAGTTTTCGGAACGTAATTATGGCGACAAAACGGAACTTAGTCAAAAACTTTTATAATTTATAGTTTTCACTCGTGAATCAATAAAGTAGATATGTAAGACGTTTCAGGTGATAATTAGAAGTTTTAAAAAACTCGGGGGGGGGGGGGAGAGTTAAACGTAATTTTCGAGACTCGTGTCTATATATAGGAGTCCAAGATATATATTTTTTCATAATATCCAAAATCAACTTTGGGGCTTAAGGGAGATTTGGGGATTTTGAAGCTTAGGGCTTCCTGACACAAATCGACGGACTTCTGTCCATTTATTTACAACCAAATTTCGTATTTGGACTCCTCAAGGTAATAGCTACGTTATGATACCACTTAGGCCATGTTTGGCTAAGATTTTTATGAAATCTAATTTCTAAAATTTTGGGGAAAACGTGTAAATACTTGTAGGAATCTTTCGAAATCAAAGATCCGACATTTAATCGGTGCTGTAGTTCATCCTTTAAAGTTATAGGATGTTAGCACGAGGAATGAATTCTAAGCTTGTGAATTATAAGAAATTGCATGTTTTAGATATCCGACTTGATATTTTGGATCTGGGCGAAATTCATGTATTAAGTAGGCCCATTAATTATGCACACGAAAATGTCATGAAAGTACGTATATGTGATTATATGAGTATGCTATGTGTCTATGTGGGTTGAATGGGGGTTTGGTACAAATTCATTCGGGGGCAAGCTCCTCGATGTTGGAGGATTTAGTAGCGACGGCTACTGTGCATGGTTTGGGTGAAGGCCAACCCAGGGCACTGTGCATGGTTTGGGAGAAAACCCAGCCAGGGCACTAGATGAGTGGTAGGGAGAAGGCCGTCCACGGCATCGATTCAATCATTTCATTACCGGATGAACGCGTGCCACTCTCCCTAGAGACCATTTTTGATGTGATTGGTATGTTAGAGCATGAATTGTCATATTAGCATATGTTTAGAATTGTACACTCAACATATAGTTGAGCAATAGAGATTTAGTCCATTGCAGGTATGAAGAAAGGAAAGAAGAAGCAAAAAGAGTGAGGTCGACGGGATACAGGGATCGCTCTTATTTACACTTTTGTTTTCCATTCCGATTTTGTAATAATGAGAAGTTCGAGCTCTACACTTCACTTGTAATCTGCAGAATGGATTGGTAGGATTGAAATAGGTTGTAAAATCTCTTTTGGTTATGTTTAAAATGTATCTGAACTCTTAAGTTCGTGTTTTGAATACTTAACTTGTCAAATTCGAGTTTTGGATGAATGTGCGTAAAGATTTTGGTAATTGAGCCAAACAAGCCTTAGCTGATTCCGTTATTGTTTCTTTCCATGGATTAGTGGGGTGCAATTACGCTTTTGGAATCTTGATATAACTTGTGAAGTTTGAAACTTTGTAAGTGTGTTTGGAAGTGTTGCAAAAGGGAAGGTTGTTTGATGCCTTAAGCAAAATTCCACAACATTGGGGAGAATTCTGTTAAAGGGTCATTCGACCGGTGGAAGGGAGTCATTCGACCGGTCGAAATACCCCCTGTAAGGTTTCTTTTTCTACCCCTGCCGAAAATAATTTAAATGTTTTAATTACTAAATAAATAAATGTTTTTTCAATAAAAATATGAAAAATATATATTAAGGACCGGGGTCAAGAAACAGACCTCCACTCTCCGGACCCATGGTCGTCGGACCAACGCCGGCCGGCGAGTGTGCCCCACTCTTCTCAACGAGAGTGGGCATGACCAAACTCTAGCTCATCTTCCCAAAATCCAAACCAATCTGGATTTTGGGGGCTGCTCAACCCTGCTACTTTGCAAGCTCATATCTCACTCATTTTTCGTCGAAAACTTACAAATTTTATACCGTTGGAAAGCTCTCACGGAGTACTACAAGATCATACCAAAAAAATAGATCGATTAAACAAGTAAATCTTCCGAAAACAGAGAGCAAAGTTATGGAAAAATTTCATTTTTAACCCAAAAACGAATCTAGGGTTTGCTATATCTCACTCGTTTGAGATAATCAAGGCATGGGACTTTGTGGGGGGACTCTAGAGACCATATGGGACACAACCATATAAAAAATTTGGACTTATATTGGAGTTTTCACGTAGACCCACTTTAAATTCGATTTCATCAAGTTTATGTTAAAAGCTTCACCAAGCTTTAATGGTAGATATGTTTTGGGCAAAATACGGGCGAATCAACAACCTATAGGCTCTGATACCAATGTAAATTATGTATCAAACAAGCATATGGGTCGGGTAAAGGACATACCTTGCGGAATATACCCGATCATGGATCGTCTTGGCGGCGTTGTTACAAGCCCGACGATAATACCCACGAACTGCTGCTCTTTAGTGCTTCCGTGTACGCTCTTGTGCTTCGAACAGGTCGTGAGAATGCCTACTAGAGACACCCCTTTGTATCCACGCGCTAAATCCCAAGCCCTAGTGTGATTTGGCTAGAGAGAGAAAGTAACCCGAAGAGAGAGATAGAGAGGGTGGCTGCCTTATTGTGTGCAGAATTGTGTTTATGTGTGTGTTATACACATATATATACACACACATATACATGCCTTAGGACTCCAAGTTATAATCCACATAGGATTTCTTGGACCCTAAGCTAAGCCCGTGGACCCGGTCCATAGATTATGTGGGTGACCCATAACCCACAAAAAATGCTAACATTTGAAAAATTTATTTGGTTTTGAGATATTACTTAGAAAAATACTCACTGATGAATGTGGTCAATTTCAGTACTTGAAACACTATTTTTAGTTTTGAAAATTTAATCGCTTAAAATTTTTAGTACCTAAAATACAACACTTAATTTCCAGTACTTAGCTAAGGGTTTGTTTGATAACCCAATTAAGTTCTATCAATGAAAAGTTTTAGCATTGCATTTTTTTTCTAGTTCGTTTGATAATGTTCAACTTCACTGAAAATGTGCCCAAAAACTACTAAAAGTTCTAAATAAAAGGTTATATGAAAAATTGTATGGTGGTATCAGAACATTTTGGACATAAAATCAATTCTACACATAATTATATGGTTAAGTAAACCCAAAAAAAAATAAAAAATTCGCCTCGAGGCCGCTGCCTTGAACCCCCGTATAGCCTAAGTCCTAATTGGTACCCACTGGAAAAGATTTCTGGATACGCCCGTGGTTATAACCATGCATTGTCAGTGGGATCTAGTTATTACTCTAGTATTAGCAAGTTGTTCCTGGTAAACTTTGCGATATCCTGCTGCAGGTAATTGAGTACTTGAGTTATTTATCAAATAGAAATTTAGAATACATATTGAACAAATTATGAGTCATTGATGCTATCTTCATGTTAAGCTTCTTCTTGTATGTAATGACATACATTTGATATGTTTTGTTTTGCTTATCTTTTTTTTCTTGTTCTTTTTTTTTTTTTTTTTTGGTTTAGAAACTTAAATCCCGTGGACCTTGATGTGGAGCAATTCACGAAAGACATGGAATCAGTAATGAGGCGTCCTGGTACTGAAGACACGAGTAGCGATGTTGATATTGAAGAAGGTTCCTCATCAGACATGGATTTTGGTAATTGCTATACTAAGAATGGTTGTATGAGGTGATCCATCTCTGTTGCCCAAAATTTTCATTGCATAGGGCCATAAGGGGTTACCAAACTTAAAATTCCTGAACTACTAATTATTCGTAAGCTAACGCATTATTCATTGTAAGATCATTAAGTTATAGACCTCTCATCATTGCTTGACATTGTCAAGTTACTGATATCTTCTGCGTTTCAAAGTCGCTGTTAATGTTCTCCATGGGTAAGCTGGGAATGATAGATCTATGCTCAACTTGATGGGGAGCGTAGAAAGAGTACACAAACATATGTCGCATAGCCGTAGGGGTGAGAAATGGTTCGATTGGGTGCAATTTTTAGTCAAACCAATCGGTTTTTGTTCGGTTTAGTGTATATTTTTGGTTTTGTTTTTACACTGCATGAAGTTTTTGAAAACCGACCGAACCGATCGGCTTGGTCGGTCCGATTGGTTTTGTTACACCCCTACTCGTAGGTTTGGCTTTCCAATACTCCAAAAGCTTAAGTTGTTGGATTGTTGGGCCCATTCTCTAATAGCGTAAGCCGTTGGAGTAGTGGGCAACTCAACATGGTATCAAAACCTTGTTTGTGAGAGGTCGTAGGTTCGACTCTCCATCCCCACTTTGTTGTGCATATTTGCACTTTGTTATTTGTCTCCACTATTATGGAGTTTGGCTTGTTTGCTCTCCACGTGCTAGACGGGGTTGCACGTGAGGGAGGGTAGGCTGTTGAAGCTTGATATGCATTGTTGGGCCCATTATCTAACATCTTAAGCTTTTGGAGTAGTTCGTAACTTAACATACATCATGAACCTTCAGCAGCCTTTTATGGGTATCACTGTACAACTTTCAGAAAAATCTTTTTTGATCCTTTCCTTCCTAATCTCAACAGAGGGATCTGAATACACAGGAGTTTCATTTTATAGTTCACAGTAATATGTTAATGTTGATTAAATCAGTTGACCGTTAGTTCTACTTGGTCCCCTAGTTTTCAGCATGTGAAGATTATCAAATTTTGCATTTATCAATGTAGGATCAATGAATTTTTATTATTATTTTTTTTAGTTCCATATCTTATTCAAATTGATTTAAATATGCAGCTGAGTCCAAAGATGAGAGTGATGGTGCTGATCATCTAGAGGATAATGAGGGTGCAGAATCTTTCATGAATGAGTAATGCTTGGGGCACAATCAAAGCCACAACCTCCATTTTGTGTCTATCTCTCTCCTAGTGGGCACTGTGGAGTCACTGGTACTGTGGGACCCATCAAGAGAGAGATAGACACAAAATGGAGGTTGTGAGCAAAAGGTTGTGGCTTTGGTTGTGCCCCAAGTATTACCCTTCATCCTGCGTGCAACAAAGGATAATTTGTCCAATATTTCTAATGGCTCGAAGGAGGGATAAATAAATATTATGTTGTTAATATTTTGTATCATATGTTGCTCACATGATTAAAAAAAAATAGTAAAATAAAAATAATAATAATAATAAAAAAATTAAAATTTCTTTTTTTTGGGATGGAATTTTAATGAAAGGGGTTTTAATGAAAAATGCAATAGTTGAGGGGAGTTATAAGTTTGTCAACTTTTATAGTTTAGGGACGTATTTGAAAAAGAGTCATATTTGAGGGAGTGTAACTTGAAAAAAAATATAATAAAAAAAATAGAAATTTCCCCGAAAATCCCTATCTACTAAACTTTTTTTGATTAGGTCCACTCTTATTATCATGTTACTAATAGGTCCAAATCAATGCAAAATCCCTAATTCCTTTTAAATTCCCCCAAATTTGGTTATTTTTATGATATTTTTAACCTTTACATATATATATATATATAGGATGATATATATCTATATAATTCAACATATAGTCAAAGTTATCCCTATAATTAAGGGATTAACAATCCACAATTAATAGTTACATATATATATATATATATATGGATATAGCTGGTTATATATGGAGTTATTCTTATCCCATTAATTGTGGAGTTATTTTTGGAACAAACTAATAATTACCACGATTGTAGGTATACACATTTGAATGGAGATTTAATTTGTAGTGCACTCTTTTTGTTTTGGTAAGCTGTCATCCACATCTTTAACGATTTCCATATCTTTAGTGCCACGTCAAATATTAGTTAGATTATCCATTGCTAATTTTTTCGTTCAATGTAATTTTGAAAATCAGTGTACAATTTTACACTACATTATCAGTGTAAAATTTTCACTGCATTTCATAACTTTATACAGATATATATATAGTATATAAAAGAGTACTTAATGATTGCCATTATAATTTTAACACTGCATTATGAATGACTATAAGAGGAGAATTTTACACTATAGTATATTTTTCCAATGCATTGCTATAAAAAAAAAAAAAAACAAAAAAACAAATCAGTGAAAAATAATATAAGAGTCAAATCTTACTAGCTATAGTTTTTACACTGAAAAACAGCACAAGTGTCAAATCTTGATAGTTATAATTTTTACATTGAAAATCAGTGAACAAATGTAAAATCAACATATTTTTACACTAAAAATCAGACAAATCCAATATAAAAAAAAAAACTAATATAAGAGTACAAGAACTAGCATTAGTGTATAACTTTACACTGCATCTGCAGAAAATTAGAGGACCAACAGAAAATAGTGAATTTGCAGATCAGATCGGCGATGCCTCCATTAGAGCCTAACACGCCACTAGCAGATCGGGATGCATCGCTCTGAATCTCGGACTCAACCGCGAAGATGGCGACGATGATAAATAGTCCAATATATCCGTCATCCATTGATCATGTAAGCCACGAAGCTTCTTTCTACACCAACGAAGCACTCACGTTCGTCGGTGCTTGATCGCCGGAAACAGTCCTTGAAATAGCAACTGGCCGAATGTGTGTGTGTGTGTGTGTGTGAGAGAGAGAGAGAGAGAGAGAGAGAGAGAGGGAGGAAGGTTTTGAGAAGAAAGCTTGTATATATAGCTAGGCTTTTTAATTGCATATACATATATAAATGTATATATATCAGGAAACAAATAAATGTGTATTTGAATTTTATAAATCCTATATTAAGCTAGGGGTAGAATGGTCTGAAATATTTTTGTGGACCTATCTTTAAATAGTTTTTTGTGTTGGGTCTATTATAACAAAGATACACTAAATAGGATTTAATACTAGTTAACCCTAAAAAAAAAGCAAAAAAGAAAAATAAAAGAAAAGAAAAAGAAAAAGAAACCAACCGGTAGGCCAAATTAAAAATAATAATAATATTATTAATAATAAAAACCAACCTTGGACAAAAGTGGGGAAGTAATCCTCCATAGAATCCCAAAAAAAATTAAAAAAAACCCAACACCCGTGAGTTGACTTAAAAAAAAAAATCAATCATGAACTTAAGTGTGATTAACTATTTTTTTATGAGTTATTTTGGAAGAAGTTGAAACACAATAGAAATGTGGTGTGTCATTATGTAAAGGAGTTGTAAAATAATCAGGATTGTATATAACGTGTGTATATATATATATATATATAACATGATATATCCAAAGAAGAAAAATAAAAAGTTAGGATTCTCGTGGAAGGACAAAAAAAAAGTGGTATACTAATGTTTTTAAAACTCTATTGCATCGATTGATAAAAGTTCAAAAACACTTAAGGGTATCGATGCACTTATATATATATATATATATATATAAAGAGAGGGGAAGATCTAGAAAATCAATACAGATAAGGGGTAAATTGATAATTTTACACAAAATGTAGATAGAGGAGAAGTGAGTGTTTTTTCCAAATTAGAGGGGATGTCCCTCCAGTGTAATTTGCCCTTTTTTATTTTGATCTGGGTTGGACAAAATTTAGAAGTGATAAGAAAATGTGATGTGATAAATATTTAAGGTTGGTTGAAATAAAATTAGATACAAATATATTAGGCATTGGGGCTGATTACAAATATTACATATGAAAGTAATTTTTTTTAACATAGAAAACAAAATCTCAGAAAATTTGGAAGGCTCTGTAGCCCACCCAAGCTGTTTGCTGTAGTTTTCGCACGGGCTTGTCAGAGCTAAACGGGCTCGGTGTGTGCAAACTAATTTTCTAAATTGTTTGTGTGAGTGATGCACAAGACTTATTGAATCTAACTTTTAACAGTGCAATTGTGTATAGTAAGTAGAAAAGTACCCTCACCAAAGATTCAATGGCAGTACTTAAGTGCACAAGCCAATTAGTGAATAGTTTACTAGATAAACAATCACAAATAATTAATAAAATATGAAGATATTTTATTGAATGTGTTTGGAAAAACAATAACAAAAACCCAAATCAGAATCAGAACAGGCTCTGATTGCTCAACAGCAAGACTGAAAATAGAAAAAATAACAATGAGGACAGACCTATTACTAATGAAGCTAAGAACACAACAACGCGGGGTTGAATGCTGTTTGAATGCTGTTTCGAGAATGACACGGAGTCCCCTACACGGTTGGCCAGCCTTTGTATTTATAGCAGCCTTAGAGCAATCCTGATATGGTAAGGACTCCTTAAAGTGCGCCCCAAGCAAGACATGGACGACAGAATCTTTCCCAATCTCCAACTCCTTCCTTATCTTCATCTTGATCCTAATATTCTCGGGATTGACTCTCTATCTCCAGCTGGATATGCTCAGACCCATTCCTAAAAGAACTTTGCTTCCTTAATTTCAGGATGACATCATCATGATAGCTAAAGACCGAACCGCCTAATGAATTCATCGGCCTATCTTACTAGTCAGCTATCATGTCTATGAGCCCGATGACGGCTATATGCATGCTTTCGACCAATGGGGCTTAAACACTCGCCGTTGCTTACTTATTCCAAATATGGTACCCGATCCCTGGGTGTTCTACTTCTATCACCTATCGGGCTCCACCAGACTTTGACTCTATGTCTTATCCTTCTGATCCACGTGATGTTGACTTCTTGAGCCTGATTGGTCTTTGCAGCCTCGGGCTGGTTAATTCCAGACGAATCCTGGCCGATAAGAAAGCAGAGCCCGTCCAAGCCCGATCAAACATTTGGGCCAACTAGTTCCCAGCCCACTCAAATTCATTCGGGCTCAAAAACATTTGGCGGTTTTTAGGTACTAACAATTGCCCCCCAAAAGGTCATGTCAATCGTCCCGCCTTGATTGACGTGACATTTTGAATTTTAAAAGTTGCTATTTGTCCACCATGCAGAGTCTGTTAGATCTTGAGAATTCCACTACTCACTCCCCATTTAATGTTGAAACATATAAATACAAGGATTTGGAAAAAAAAATCCTCTTTACTTTCCCAAACTGCTCTTCATCGTCTTCTCTCTTTCTCTAAAAAATGTAACCCAGAGCCTCTCTCTCTCAACTCCACTTTTCCCGACGATCAACTTCCATCACCACCCACTAAAATGCCTACCAAAGCAGTACCATCCAAAGCCAAAAAATCATTTCTAGATGCTCTTCCTCTCTAGAATCGGTGCAGGGAGGTCCGTCAATTGGCCAAGTCTCATGCTTTGGACATTTCTACCGACTGTTTCACCAACTGCTGTTCTACCGACGGGACTCTGGTAGCACCTGGTTTCGAAACGGTGTTTCGCAGTGATCCTCTGGCCACCTTTGCACCATACTTCCCCACCATGGACAATGAACCATTTTTACAACTCCCATCTCATTGGGGTAATGTCTGGGCGTAATGCATCCAATCAGGGGTTGGCCCCAGCCTATAGCAGACTGGGACAGATGGCTACTCAGTGTTTCGGCCTCCAAGGCCGATCTTTGGAAAAGAACAGGCATCTACGATACCATTATGTTGAGTCTATCCAAGCTTGAAATAGATCGACCTCTCCTTTTTTCTACTCTTTTGTTTTGGTCTCAATCCTGCAACTGATTCCTTTTCAGTTGCGAACCTATGGGGCCTATGATCACAGACATCAACTATCTAACTGGGCTACATCCTCACGGGCAGGAGATCAGACCAAGCCTTGATGTAGGAACAGCCAGCTTCGCATATCCCCAGAGCGAATTAGTCAAAGATGGGGCCATTTCCTTCAAAATTAGTACATATAGGCCATTAATTACTGCCTGTATGGGTGCAGAGGGTGGCAAAGGTATCTGATGCCGAACACACTGCCTTCCTAATCTATTGGGTGAATAGTTATCTCTTTTGTTCGGCCAGCCAGGCTATCACTAAGGAATATACCACCTTAGATTTAGCCCTAGTTGCTAGTCAACCATTGGCTTTGGTCACTCTGGTCTGGGCACACCTTGTCTGAGGTATGGTTGACTTTATTGATTTGGACTTCCACTCTAGAAAAAGCCCGATTTGGATCCTATAGCTTTGACTGCATTCTTATTTCATT
This sequence comes from Hydrangea macrophylla, assembly GCA_033977485.1. Classification (NCBI taxonomy): domain Eukaryota; kingdom Viridiplantae; phylum Streptophyta; class Magnoliopsida; order Cornales; family Hydrangeaceae; genus Hydrangea; species Hydrangea macrophylla. Next base: position 73,869,373 of record CM066984.1, on the reverse strand, counting down.
GAACATCGGCCTCCATTCCGTGAACTGGCCGATGTTCCTATTTTTGCTATCCATTTCAAGGACGTTATCCCTTCTTCTCATACTTTCGAAGAATGCTTTAGTTTTTTCTATGAAGGGTGCTCCAATCGGACTCTTTCTGATTTTCTGCCTTTCTTCTCCCTTTATTTTCTCCCATTCCTTTAACTCTCTAACAACCCATCTAACTGGAGGCCGGGCACCCAATCCACCTATAATGAAGTATTTTCTAGCTACTTAGTAGCTAGAGACATTTATTTATAGCCCGACCATTCCTCGCAGCAACAACAAGTGTGGAGTAGAATTTTACTTTGCCTTGCTTTTTGCCCGTCAATTTGGGCTTTCCCAAATGGTACCTGTTCCTCTTGCTATAACTGCAAATCAAGATTAGATGGAACAGGGCTTGCTCGTGACTGACGAAAAAGTAAAAAAAATCAACGATCGGTCCGATAAGCTAAGGAAAGCCTTCACCTTTCAACCATTCCACCATCCGCTGATTGCAACAGACAAATTTAGCAAGTGGTGAACTGATCAGGCCACCAATCTTTTCAAGACTACCACTGTCGAGGCGTTGCTCCAATTTAACGTCTCATCGGCCATAGAGGCCAATATACCTGCTACTCTCCCAGTGGCAGCCCACAAAAAAAGCACCAAAAAGTCCTACTCCTAAAAAAGCAGTGGACCAAGGGAAGGCTAAAAAGAAGAAAACTGCCCCATCCACTTAGGTACTTTTCTCTCATCTTTTTCCTTTTGAGTTGTCTGATCTTCTTATCCTAACTTAAAACCACTCTTGTTTCATTTCAGCAAGTGGATGAGGATTCTGAAGAAGAAACATTACCAGCCACATAGACCTTTTAAACACCAACAGCTCAACCCTCAACAGGCTGGCCTCGAGTTATACTGCCTCCTCTTCGGGTTCCTATACCTTTTGAATGGGCTGAGGTTGTGCTAGAATACGTCACTGAAAGGGGACTGATTTTGATTCAATTTATTCCTCCCCTGACTCCTTTGGAAAGAGATGATGATGCTGACCTTACTAGAGGGTTTGTATCAGAACTAGTGGTTCTTTCCTCCAGCAGTGAAGACTTGGATGGGGATGATGCTACCCTGGACACTGCTGAGGGCAAAAAAAACCTATCTATTGAGCAAGTGATAGAACAGGTCATTGAAAGTAATATGATCGATCAGTCTGACCTAGTTCGGTCTAGGAGGATATAGAAGAGATCGTTATAGCCAATATCCGAGCTTCTACTCATTCAGGGGAATCAGCCCCAAGTGGTAAAGACTGAATCCCAGCAATTGATTCGATTGCTGAAGCAAATGTCCAGCCTGGCACAGGCCAGGGCGTTGGAGTTCTGGTAGAAGAAACTGCTATGGCCCCTCCTTCTGAGCCATACCAACAATAGTGAGGATGTTGCGTCACAAGACGTATCAGCCTTCATATCGTTACCTGCCCAGGTAATTTACCTTATTTTCGGGCTTATTGTTCTTTTGTATACAATATACCAACTACTTAACTCTTTTAGTTTTGGGCTTTCTTTTATGTTCAGGCAATACCTTGGGTTCAGACCCGTTCGTCCCTTTTCATGATTTTTTCACCCATCTAGACCTAGGGGCATTTGATCTGAGTGCCTTTGAGCTCGAAGTTGCAATGCCATCAAGCCTTCAAAGGTCAAAGGACCTTCTGCTTGGGATGGCTAACTATGCCCTGGTTGGGCTACCGTCTACCGCTGAAGTTGATGCTGCCCTGAGTGCCCTTCTTGCTGATCGCTCACTCTCGGCTGGGCAACTTTGTTTAATACAGGAGATCCAAGAATGGTTGTCGAACTGCCGTGCTATAGCGCAATCATCCAGTATGATTTAAATAGAAGTCGAAGCTTATCTTTTCTCCCAGGCCAAGACGGTAAAATTCCTCGAGACGGCTAAAGCTAAATATGAGGACGGAAAAAATTACCGGGCAGAAGTAATAGCCCGGGACGCTTGGCGTCAGACCATTATCACCAAGCTTAGAGCTCAATTGGAGAAATTGGAGGCCGAGGTGGTGACTAATGATGGTTCCCTGGCCCAGATCGATGCAGCTTTGGCAGTGATAGGGTAGGATGCTAAGAAATGTAATGACTAGCTCCAAGTTAATCTCCTCACTTCTCGGGCTTGGACTCAAAAACTTCATAAACCCAGCAAGATCGGGCAGGAGCAGAAAAAGTCTAGGATACCCTTAGAGAGAAACTTAGGAACTTTGAATCAGCCTAGACATCAATTTTTGACCCCTATATATGTATATATATATATTTAAGCATCTTGTAAGTAAGGTGTGCTTAGCTTTATTTAATGTAATGGTATTTTTGATCATCCGTCTTCATAATCAATGAACAATTCATATTCTAAACTTGTATTCGGTCTGTATTCAAGATCAATAGTCTCCCATAATGTAGGATAATATGATTTCAAATACTGACCATTTATCAACCTTGTATGAACTTCTCCTTCCAAATCACACAGCCTATATGCCCCACCTTGCTTGACCTGATGGACAATGAAAGGACCTTCCCAATTGACCGACCACTTTCTGTATCGGTTATCCTTGTCACTAATAGGCAAAACGGCCTTCCAAATCATGTCCTCTGTGCAAAAAGATTTTTCTTTAACCCTTTTGTTGTATACTCGGGCAGCCCAGAGTTTCCGCACTCTCAATGAGTCCAAGGCCGTTAGCCTCATCTCATCAAGTCCTTCTAACTCGATTATTATAGCCTTGGAGTATTCAGCAGGCTCGAGCTGATTTTGTAAAGCTCTCCTGGCCGATTAGACTGTAACCTCCATAGGCAACATGGCATCATGCCCATAGATCAACATAAATAGAGTTACTCCAGTGCTTAATCTCTTGGAAGTCCGATAGGCCCAAGTGCTTCGGACAGTAACTTATCCCATTCCCTGGGGTTCTCTTTTATCATCTTCTCAATAATTCCCTTAAGGATTTTATTAGATGACTCGGCTTGTCCATTCTCTTGAGCATAATAAGGGTTGAATTCAAGACGGTGATTCCCCTACTTTTGGCGAAGGCCTTGGTTTCTACTCCTGTGAACATAGATCCTTGATCAACCAATAGTCTCAAGTAGGGCGAATCGGTGAATTAGGTGTTCTTCTATGAATTTTATCACTGTGGCCTGAGTTACCATTGTACATGGTATTGCCTCAGCCCACTTTGTAAAATAGTCTATGGCTACAATGATGAAGCAATGTTGGCCTAAGGAAGAAGGAAGAACTTTACCGATTAAGTCCATGGCCCATACTCTGAAAGGCCATAGCTTTATTATGGGCTAGAGTTCCTTGGCTGACACCCATTGAATCGGGCCATGCTTCTGGCAAGCTTGGTACCCTTTGGCATAGCTGATACAGTCTTTCAGCATCCTTGGCCAATAATAGTTGTACCTTCTTAAAAGCCACTTCATCTTGGTACCGACCTGATGTGCTCCACAAATTCCTTCATGGACTTCGGCCATTACCTACATGGCCTGCTTTTTGCCTAAGCACTTTAGGATCACGTCATCACCGATGGATTTCATGAATAACTCTCCATCGAGCATCATAATCAGACTGCGAACAGCCTTATTATCACGCCACAAAGTAACAAAATAGGAAAAAAAAATTATTTCCATTTTGGACCCTTAAGTCATAACAGGTTATGGATCGCTTGTCCTGTACTTAGCTTAACATATACCAGAAAAACAGAGTATATAAAGCAGCAGTGAAGAAAGTATAAATTATTACAACTTCAAATATTACATAGGCTTAAATTCAAATATCCTTAAGGCACAGACCGCCTTAATCAAATAAAAACATTATCCATATCCTTATTACAACTTTATTAAATTGTAAAAGTAATGATGCAGGCTCCTCTAGCTGGCATAATCATATTGCCTTGCATAACCATTTCCTGAACATTTTGGGTGTTCAGGACAAAATAAAGTCATTAGCTAATGAAAGCTAAGTGAGTATAACGAACACACAAGCAATGTATATAAAAGTACATTAGAGTTAGGATTACTGTTCAGTACCTTAGAGTACAGTTAATCCATTTATTCCAATCATCGCATGATAACAATTAATTACAGTTTGAGGAATGAATACTTATGACCATGCATGAACAATGAAACCATCTCATTTCACTGACTCTTTTATCTCGATCACAATCTCTAGACTCATTCGGTTCACTTAGAACCATCCGGCGCAATGCCGTTAGCTTAGAAGGGCTGTCAATATGTCTGTCGTTTTAGGACTGTCTGAACGTACCTAGACATTCAAGGTTACAATAATAACCTGTGGAATACTTTAATTAATCTACCATATTTGAAGCGGCCTGGAATACTTTAAAGCCACCACAAGACTGACCTACCGTATCAAAAGTGGCCTGGGCTCAGCCTTCTTAATTAATCTACCATATTTGCAGCGGCCTGGAATAATTAAGGCTATCACAAGACTCTGACTAGCCTATCGTATCAAAAGCGGCCTAGGCTCAATCCTTCTTAATTAACTTAGCGTATCTCAAATGGCCTGGGATAATTAAGGTTACTCGTCCCGAGACATTCTCTCTTTACCCATTCTCACAACATATATGATGACCAATGACCCCTTTCCATACATACCATCTCGACTATGCAAATGAGTAATTTATTCTCTTTCTTATTTAAATAAGGGTATTAGAGTGGTGCATGATTTATTCTCTCTTTACATATTTTCTTATAAAAGGTATCAGCGCGGTTTCTATTTTTCCTTAATATAGTATCGGAACTGTTTTATTTTAATTACTACAATTGGTATTCAGAGCGGCAGATTCCTATTCTCGTATAAATGTATCAGAGCTAATTAAAAATATGATTATTACGGATTAAAACAACTTAGTTCGGAAAAAGTCAACCGTACGTTGACCTAGAATGGCAAAAACGACTAAGTATAGTCAAAAATAAGATTTTCGATTCATGAGTTAAAAAGTCCCACGAAGAGGTCATCTAGGTCCCCATATATCAAATATGATTTTTAGGAGTTTTTAAAAGGAAAGGAACATAGTAAAAATAATGTCCCAATATCCTACACTGTGCAAAAATCGATAATTTTACCTTCAGAGGGAAAGTTGACTTTTTATCTGTAAGGAATTGATTTTTAAAAGTATTTTTATTGAATCCAAATGGGGGGTATTTTGTTAATTATATTAACTTAAGTAAAATAATAAATGGAAGGGAGAAATAATAAGTATTTCATGAATGGAATTAACATGCAGTGAAAACACTATTCAGTGAAACTGGAAAAACTGCTTAAATAAAATAAAGCATTCTGTCACAGAGGGGCGGGACCGGTCCTGGTCTTTTAGCGGGACCGGTCATGGTTGCAACTGGTCCTGATACTTATGCGGGACTGGTCATGGCCGGGACCGCTCCTGGGTATGTTTTGCGACCAGTCCTGTGTCGTCTTCTTCCTTAGGACTGTAAGTTGCAGAATATATACGAGTTTTATAAACCTGAATGATACAACAAGTATAATATACCATTTTCTTTATTTTTCTGCATAGATTACGAATATATAAGTCTTGTTTGCCAATTCCTAATATATCTCTACTTATTGATGAAAATTTGAGAGCCGTCAAAAATTCATTTTGACCGTACATCGCAACCAATACAAATTAAGGTCTAATATTTGAAACAGGGCTTACTGGGGTTATAATCTTCCATTTCCATTTTACAGAAATCATTTTAGTTGATTTTGGTGAGACCACCATTTTTAAGCTTCCATAATTATATCTATGTATATATACGTATATCTCTAAAATTGATACCCCTAGCTTGTACGTAGTGACTAATATTACATTATAAGTGAGTTCGAGAGACTCACCAAGCGTTAGTTTGGGCTGTGCTACTTGTCAAAGAAAGACGAGAATTCTGTAATATAGGTTATGGCCTCTTTGAAGGTTTGAGACCTCACTGTGAGACTTCTATTTCTATTTTCCTATCTTTTTGTTCAATTTCCAGAATTGAAATGTATATATGATTGCTTATAGTTGGGAGTGAGATGGAGGGATCAAACAAAACTTGAATGTGCATGTGTATGTGTATGATCCAAGAGTGAGGGAGAGAGAAAATGGAGAACTTGAGAATGAAAAATCTTTGAAAGTTACTGTGAATGAAATGTGTATGTGATTGTGTTAAGAGCTCAAGGTATGAACACTCCTATATGGGCAAACCAAATTGCGAGTACATATAAGCAAGCCAGCAATCAGTTGCAACTTGTAACTCAATAAGTGAACAGAAATCATTAGGAGAATATAGCAGTTGCATGACTGATGGCGTCAAATCAAAATAATACAATTAGTTCGTTTAACTAGTTTGGTTTGGTTAGATCAGTTAGGTTAGTCCGGGTAGTCTAGAAAAATACTCCAAACAAATTTTCGGGACCAAAAATGTAAGTAACGTGATTAGTATTTTATTAATAGTTTTAATCCCAATAATAGGATAACTTAAGGGCACAGTCTTAAGCATAATTATACTAATTAAAATTACTAAAGGGTTCGCGAAATTAAAGTCATTAAATTAAAATTAAATCAAAACAAGTATTATTTATCTCTGGAAATAATTTTACTACTAACAATAATACATAGTAGTAAAATAAAAGGGCATTGTATTAACAACTAGTAACATGAGTTATTTAATAATTAGAAAAAGTACCGCAACTAAAATTAACATATAGTAAATAAATTAACAGAAAAACATCTTATTTATTATCAGGGGCGCGAAAATACAGGTTGCTACATCTCTCCCCCCTTAATAGAGATTTCGTCCCGAAATCTAAGGTGACTAGTCTTGAAACAACTCCGGGTACTTAGTTCTCATTTCCGATTCCAATTCCCAGGATGCTTCATTCTCATCATGATACTTCCACTGAACTTTTACTGGAGGAATATATTTGTTCTGCAGCTTCTTTATACTGTGATCCAGAATACGTACATGTCTCTCTTTGTAGGTGACATTCTCATGGATCCCAATGTCGTTGAAATCAATAGTGTGTGAAAGGCCTCCCTTGTATTCCCTCAACATACTAGTATGAAAGACATTATGTACTCTAGACATATTTGGTGGCAACGCGAGTCGATAGGCTACTTTTCCAACACGTTACATAATCTCAAATGGTTCAATGAAACGAGGTGACAATTTACCTCTCTTCTGACCAAATTGAACTACTCCACGAATAGGTGATACCTTCAAGAGTAATGATCTTCTCGTTGGTTTCTCTAACCAAGTCTGGTACTAATAGTTCTTTATCTCCAACACAGCGGGGATTGACACGGTCCTCCATACAATGCTTTGAATGGAGCCATTCCTATGCTTGAATGGTAACTGTTGTTGTAAGCAAATTCAAATAATGGAAGATGTGTTTCCCAAGAACTTTCAAAGTCTATAACACATGCCCTGAGCATATCTTCCATTACCTGATTGGTGCGTTCAGTCTGCCCATCAGTCTGCGGATGAAAAGCAGTACTCAAACTTAATAAAGTTCCCAAAGCTTCTTAAAGACTTTCCCAAAATCATGAAGTAAACCATGAATCGCGATCTGATATGATAGACACTTGTACTCCATGTAGTCGTACGAATTGTTGAATGTACATCCTACTCATCTTCTCTACTGGATAAGTCATGCTATAAGCGATAAAGTGAGTGGACTTCGTCAAACGATCCACAATTACCCAAATAGCATCGTCGTGGTGTTGTGTTCTAGGCAATCTAATTACAAAATCCATTATGATGTGTTCCCACTTCCAACCTGGAACAGGTAAGGGTTGTAAAAGTCCTAAGGATCTTTGATGTTCGACTTTCACTTATTGAAAAGTCAAACACTTAGACACAAACTCGGCTACATCCCTTTTCATTCCTTCCTATCAGAAATTTCTCTTCAGATCCTTATACATTTTTGTTCTTTCTGGATGAACTGTCAATCTTGACCTGTGAGCTTCTTTAAGAATATCCTTCCTTAAACCATCCGTGTTGGTCACGCATATTCTATTTCTACATTGGAGTGCTCCATCGGTCCCAATTTTCCATTTCTCTAGGTCCTTTGCCGACATTTTTTGAAAGCACAGTTGAAGATCAGAGTCTTTCTATTGTGCTTCCAAAATTCGATTGATAAGTGTCGGCTGCACTAAAAGACATCCAAAGTGTTTCCCTTCACCCTCTGTAGAAACCAGAACATCAAATTCAGCTATAGTTTCCAAGGCTTTCCATTCTTTAACCATTAGAGATCCAACTATACCTCGAGGTTTCTGACTTAAGGTGTCTGCGACTACATTAGCTTTACCAGGGTGGTATTCTAATGTGAAGTCATATTCCTTAATAAATTCCATCCATCGGCGTTGCCTTATATTCAATTTCTTCTGAGTGAACAAATATTTTAGACTCTTGTGATTGGAGAATAAATCAAACTTCTCTCTATATAGATAGTTGTTGGCTTTATGGGGGCCAGTGATCACCCTATGGACTCCCCGACACGTGTATGTATGGCATCGGTGCTTGACAGCCCATCCCATTGGCGCTTTAACTGGCGCAGCCCCTCATGCCCACCTGGCACTCAATACAGGGCTCTGTGCTATCATGTGTATAAGGAAATAAAGTTGTGCCTTGACTAATAGTAATTGCTTTGGGCGCAATGGTTAGTAGCTTGTAGAGCCTAGTGGGAGGTTGAGTGTTTGAGGCTTGTCAAATGCAGAGGCTGGTAACCATGGAAGGGCTGCTGGAGTGTAAGTCTTCACTCTCAGCAATTGCTTTGGGCGCAACGGTTAGTAGATTACAGAGCCTATTAGGAGGTCGAGTGTTCGAGGCTTGTCGAATGCAGAGGCTGGTAACCATGGAAGGGCTGCTGGAGTGAAAGTCTTCACTCTCAGCAATTGCTTTTGGCCTAGTGGTAAGCGCTTGATCCTAACAATAGTGTCTCCAGATCTTGAGAGCAAACACTACTGCTGCCAATTCCAAATTATGAGTTGGGTAGTTCAATTCATTTGGCTTCAACTGCCTTGAACCATAAGCAATAACCTTGTCGTCTTGCATAAGTACACATCCCAACCCTTGATACGACGCATCACTAAAAATAGAGAACTTCTCGCCATCTCTTGGTATCGCTAATACTGGTGCTGTGAGTCTTGTTTCAATTCCTGAAAAGCCTGCTCAGGTATCATTCCATTCGAACTTTACATACTTTTTAGTCAAACCAGTGAAAGGAGCTGCTATCTTCGAAGATCCTATTACGAATCTCCGATAGTAACCCGCGAGTCCAAGAAAACTTCTGACTTTTATAGGATTTGTTGGTCGAGTCCAATTTGAAACAGCATCAAACTTTGATGAATCTACGGCGATTCCTTGTTGTGAGACCACATGCCCTAGAAATTTTACCTCTTGTAGCCAAAACTCACACTTACTGAACTTCGCATACAAGTAATGACTCTGAAGTATTTGCATTGTAATTCCAAGTGTTGCTCATGTTCCTCCTTGGTATTTGAATAGATCAAGGTGTCATCAATGAAGACTATGATAAATTGATCCAAGTAAGGCCTGAACACTCTGTTCATCAGATCCATGAACACTGCTGGGACATTAGTTAATCCAAACGAGATTATCAAAAACTCATAGTGATCCTACCTTGTTCTGAAAGCTGTCTTTGGTACATCCTTGGGTTGTACTAGTAATTGATGGTATACTAAAGTAGATCTATCTTGGAAAGGATCATAGCTCCTTGCAATTGATCAAGCAGATCATCTATTCGGGGTAGAGGATACTTGTTCTTGATGGTGACTTTGTTCAACTCCATATAGTCAATGCACAATCAAAGCGATTTTCCCTTCTTCCTTACGAACAACACGAGTGCTCCCCAGGGTGATGTACTTGGACGTATAAATCCCAGATCTTCAAGTTTTTGAACTTATTTCTTTAGTTCTAGCATTTTTGTAGGAGCCATTATGTAAGGTGCTTTGGATATTGGGATAGTATTAGGCACTAGATCAAAGCAGAAATCGATCTCTCTCTTAGGTGGTAACCCAGAGATATCCTAAAAATATCCTCATAGTCTAGGACTATAGGTATCGATGAGATAACCACTTCTGTATCGATAGCCTTGATGTTGGTTAAACAGTTGGTGAGGAACGTATCACTCATAGGGTTACACTGGAATTCAAAAGGTTGACCTCCAGGTACTGAAAAAGTAATACTCTTCTTAGCACAGTCAAACTTAGCGTGATTATTAGTGAGCCAGTCGATTCCTAATATCACATCAAAGTCCTTCATTGCTAGGACAACCACATTAGCTGGAAGATTCAGATTCTCTAGGTGTACATGGAAATTCTTGCATACATGTTTTAGTGCGACAGTAGCCCCTAATGGTGAGGCAGCATTCAGTGCTATGTCTAACCTCTGAGGTAATATATGTACATTTGGAAGAATTTTGGCAGCAATAAAAGAGTGTGTGGCACCCGTGTCAAATAAGACTTTTACACGATGATTATAAAGTGTTAAAGTACCTTCCATGCTTGCTGCTCTGACTGTTCTTCATATTGGGTTCCTTCATACCCAGTTTCATCATAACCGCTTTCTTCATATCCTGCAGCACCGGGGATGATTGCGTTTAGTTTGGCCTGTTCCTGTTGACCACAGCTTCCTCCTTTAGGGGCACGAAAATGTTGGCTAATGTGACTCGTCTTGCCACAGTTATAGCACACCACATCCTGACGACCATTGCGCCTTGGTGCCTTATAGTCTCGAGATATGTGGCCAGGTATACCACAATTAAAACAAGTATTGGTACTCCCTCCTACGCCTTAATATGGCTGAGTCTGATACGGAGTTGGGCGAGGTTTCCGATTTCCATCAAAAGTCCTTTTTTGACCTTGATTGCGATATGGCTATTTGTTCCCAAAATTGTTCTTCTGTGGTGGGTGAAAGTCAAACTGCTTGCGGTTTGATCGCATGTCTTCTTCTAGCTCGGTGGCCAGTTCCACAAGAGATTCAAATGTCTTGTCCAAATACCCAATAGTCATGCGACGAATAGGCGGTGCTAACCCTTGATTATATTTTCAGATTTTCTTTTCCCCCGAGTCCACCATGTGTGGAGAAAATTGGGATAGCCTCTAGAACTGAGTGGTGTACTCTTGCACAGACTTGTTTCCTTGGACCAGGTCCATAAATTCCCTTTCGCGCTTGTGCCTCTCGGTTGCCAGGAAATACTTTTCCAAGATTTTCTTCCTAAAAGTAGTCGATGTCATGGCTTTGATAGCATCTTCTCCCATGGTGGCTTTGACAGCTTCCTACCAATCTGCAGCAGCATATATCAATTGGACTGTTACCATTCTCTTCTTCTCCAGATCAGTACAATCCATTGTTTCGAAGATATGATCCATCTGCCTTAGCCATTGTTCGGGTTTCCACGGTTCAGCAATGCCAGCAAATTGCTCTGGTCGCAAGGCACGGAACCTCTCCAATCATTTATCCCCCGTTTGACGAACTAGGACTTCATTCCTCTGGTTGTTGCTAAATCTATTGTTGGCGGCGTTTAGGTCTCCAATACGTTCAATTCTTCGAACAAATGCCTCAAACATGCTGGTTGGATCGGCCGATGGTGGTGGTCCTTCAATCGCGTCGCAGTTTCTGGGACTCCTTCTTGCCATAGTTACAACTTAAATCCTGATATTAAAATAAAGGTAGCAATTAAACAATTCATAAGAAGAAATACAAGTATTTATATGAGATTAAAAAATAATCTATTTATATATTTTGTACGCAGTTACATATATCATGTCAAGTAAATGCTTCTATCTAGCCAAAAGATGAGATTTTTGGGACTAATAGTCTGATGTACAAAATGTGGGAGTCATTGCCCCGTAAGCATTCTAATGCTAACTTATAATATCCAATGAGACAAAAAGTGGGACTACTTAGTCCAATATTTACAATAGGCTTGTAAACATAAATCTAAGCATGCATACTGGGGACCATGGGGCTTGCGACGCCAAACTCTAGAACGACGCATCGGGTGATCGAAACCACTTTCAGCATCAGACACTGGAGGTGGGGCACCATCGATGTCCATGAGCTCTACGGGTAGCAAAATAAGAATAAATTGATTTGTGGGTCTACGAAAAATACCTTTGGGTCCATTGTCACTATGAAGCATTGGCCAGCTCTCCAATACTCTTTAGCACCAAAGCCCGATCTTCGAGTTTTTACTCGAACTCAATCTGCTACCAATTTGAACTCCAAACCATACAAGTTGGTTGCATAAGTAAGAACGTCTCCAACCTCGACTTATGAGAGGTTCCACAAGTGATTCGGTCCATAAGTATTGCAAAAAGCACAAAATTTAGCACAATCTCATGATAAATTTTGGCCAATGATCTTAGATGACTCAACCAATATTTTTGAACCAGTAACAGAGCGAGACTGTGACGACCATTAAAAATGGCAGAAATGATAATTCACCAGAGAGTTAAGAAACAGGGAGTTAAGAAAAAAGAAACAGAGAGATAAGAAACAACGAGATCTAAGTCTTAATTCTTTTTCCCCTGTAAGTCCCACAGATTTTCATATTTCAATTCACAAGAGATCTCTGTGACTGCGAGCTTCTTCAAACTTGAAGTAGGAAAAATATATTTGATATGACCTATAGATTATAGACATGAATAGATTGTAAACATGAATCTTAGACTAACATTGTTCGAGAGTTCATATCTCATCCTCAACACAACAAAATTGTTATGAAATTACACTCTGTAATGAGACCATACCACTCATCTCCGACAATACAAATGAAACAACCCCATTACCAAATGAACCATGCTAAGAACAAATTAAAGAAGACGAGAGAGACCACAACCTTGAATCTGAAACCCCCAACCAAACACACACGTGCACAGAGAGAGAGAGAGAGAGAGAGAGAGAGAGAGAGAGAGAGAGAGAGAGAGATCTGGTACATATCTGATCTCTGTGAGTGTGTGTGTGTGTGTGTGAAACATATCTGGTATATATCTGATCTGGGTGTTTGTGTGTCAGAATAAGAGAGAGAGTGTGTGTGTGTGCTAACTTGATCTGGTACAGATCGATGGCGATTGAAGCTTGGAGCAGTGGTGAGTGGTGGCAATGGAGTGGTGATGGACGACGCTGGCGGTGGAATGGTGGTGGATGGCAACGGCGGATGGAGTCTGTTCTTCTCCTCTTTCTCTCTATATATATCTCTCTTTCTCTCAACAAAAAGAGAGATTTAAGCGCCCCCCCCCCCCCCCCCCCCTCCCCCCCTTATTTTTTCGCATAAATATTTGACCTTTTGATATTTTTTCTTTTTTGTTATTTTCCTTATTATTTTATTTATTTTACCCTAAATTTGTAACGGTAATTGTTCATTATTAATTTTTTTTACAACTGTTACAAAATTCAAAATAGCTCTTGTTAAATATTACTAACGGACTATGTTCTTGTCTAACGGAAATTTACTGTTAAAAAATTAACAATGGTAAATTAGCGTCATAAAACCAAAACCGCATGTGTGACAAAAGTAGCCAAATGGTGTAGTGAATATCCGTTACAAAAATTATAAGTAGCGGATATACCCGTTACAATTTTGGCATTGCAAATTTGAAACGGATATATCCGTTACTAATTTGTAATGGATTTTTGTAATAGATAAACTCGTTAGGAATATAATTTTTGTAACAGTTTTACTCGTTACAAATTAGTTTAGTAATGGATAGATATTCAACTTTTTTTATTTTTTGAAAAAAATGCTAACGGTTTGTAACGAATTAGTAATGGATTTGTAAAGGATATACCCGTTATAAATTTTAATTAAAAATCTATATATAAAAAAAATTATTTCAAATTTTTTTGCACCTAATTAACAAGCATAATAATCCATAAAAATACAAAAATAATAAGCTCAATTCATACCAAATACAAGTAGAATACAAAATGTTTCATCTTATAAATCTTTGTCCATACTCAAGTTCTTAATTTAACAACATTACTTCTTACACATGAAGTTCTTAGTTTAACTTCATTACTTCTTATACATGAAATTAACTTAAGAAAGATAAAATACACAACTCTCTTTGTCCATAACCAAGTTCAACTTAACTTTTTGCAATAGCTTCATCTCTTCCTTCTTCACTGCCTTTAGATCATCACCACCCTATTTTTCATCATAATCGATGATTGTGTTAGAAAAAGAAATCACAAAAGAATAATAATTAAATTATTTTAATAAATAAGGGAAAGTCAATGTGAAACTCACCATATTATTAATTGGGATCACGCCCAATTGACCATTACAAATTAAGTCTCAATGAGTTAAAATAATTGAGTTATGAGATGAGTTAATAAAACAAAGAGAGGAAATATTTATATCACTGTAGCTATGTAGCTTAACAGATCTCATGGTTGCACTAATACTTCCTTGAAAGTTGATAGTATACAAGTTTCCGTTAACTAATCTGATACTCCATCCGTCCTATTTTATGTGTCTCCTTTTCTTTTTTGGGATGTCCCAAAATTATTGTCCACTTTTTTAAATTAGTATGCAAATTTTACTGAGTTTCCCAAACTACCATTCCTTGCAATCAACACAAAAACAAAACAAAAAAATAAAGTGCAATGATTATGGGCAATTGTAGAAAGTAGGTGTAGATTTTTTTTGTCCCTTAAATAGTTGAATTCTCCAAGAGGGGCATATAAAATGGGACAGAAGGAGTAGTATAAATTAGGGTAAATTGCATTTTGTACCCTCAAACTATACCATATTTTGTACTTTGGTCCCTAAACTATTATTTTTTGCATTTTGGTCCCTCAATAATCATTTTATGACAGTTTGTCCCCTCTGTCACTTTCAGCGTCATTTTTGGTGGCACTAAAAATGAGGGAGCGGGCAAATTACTACAAAATGATAGTTGAGGAACCAAAATACGAAAAATGATAGTTTAAAAACCAAAGTACAAAATATGGTATAATTAAAGGGCACAAAATACAATTTACCCAATAAATTATGAAAGATGCTTTTGATCTCATTTATTGAGTTCGACCACTATCAATTTGAATTATAGCAAGTAATTGAACCAACTTATTAGGATTGATTGGTAGGCATTGACTATCAGCTAACTAACCAAGTAAATCATATTATGAAGAAAAATAAAAAAATAAAAAAAATAATAAATAAATAAATTTGATGATGCGAATGTATTCACGTCAACCACGACATCTAGGCTACATGTCCTGTAATTGCAAAAGCACACTATGAATTTTTTTTATTTTTTATTTTTGTCAAAACACATTCTGAAATGATGTTACTACTTACTTTCAATAGTCAACAACAGCACTCAGCAGTAGTGGACCAGTTGACTAGTGGTTAATAATAAGTCATCGTCCTAGTTTCAATATGGGGAATTCCTGTCAGTCCACCAGTATGCCAATCACATAAGGGTGGAACCAAGCTTCAACACATGTTATTGACCCAACACATTTTATTCATACATCTTAGTTTAACTCAAATCTAACTTTTGAAAGGGAAAAAAATTGTATATAATATATTAGTCTAATTATAATACAGTCTACTCTAAAAATTTGGCCAAACACATTTTTTTTTTTATAATATTTGATCTAACATATTTTGCTCTCACTTTTTAGTGATGTTTTGAAAATCAAACAATTCGGTGAACCGGTTTGTCCGAGTTTTAAAACATTACTTCTTAGTTTATTCCAAACGCAATTATTTTATTATAGCTTGAATTTTAAAAATTATAATCAACGATCAACCTCAATAGATATCCTCATGGACAAAAACAAAAGAAAGAATATCATCAATTGAGATAAATCTCGAGCAATTACAATTGTGAGACCATTGGACAAAATTGTGCGCCACAAAATTAAAAGATCTATGAATTTTCTTTAAGATTTTAAAAGCCATTAAGAAGAGAAAGAGACAACCGACATTCTCTAATAATGGAATCAATCGCCCACAGTGGGGTGGAGTCCAAAAAGTACACTGGTAAAGCTTTGCTTGTTTGAATATGGTGAAGAACTACTGTTTTAGTCACAATGGGGAGGTCCATTTGGCCTGGAAATATTTACAAAATGACTATTTTATCCCTAAAGCTTCAAAATGTCATAACTTGTTAAGATTAAACTATAATTGAATGTCATTAGGGCCTGTGATTTCACACTATTGTGAAAAATGTTTTGACACCTAAAAAGTACACATATCGTAAAATGACCAAATTACCCTTAGGGCTTACTTTTAATAAGTTAATATAAATAGAGTCTTCAAATAACACGGAATGACATACCTCAAGGTTTATCGACATTCTAGACACAATGGTGGAGTCCATTTGGCTTGTAAATATTTGTAAAATGACTATTTTGTCCTTAAAACTTCAAAATGGCATAACTTGTTAAGATTACACCAGAATTGAACGCCATCAAAGCCTGTAAGCTCATATTATTATGAAGAATATTTTGACACCTAAAAAGTACATACATTGTAAAAAGACCAAATTACTCTTGAGGCTTACTTTTAATAAGTTAATATAAATAGAGTTTTCTAATAACACGGGGTAACCTATTCCAAGGTTCATCGACGTTCTGGACACAATGCCAGGGTTCATTTGGCTTGAAAATATTTGCAAAATGACTATTTTGCCCTTGAAACTTCAAAATGCCATAACTTGTAAAGATTAAACTAGAATTGAACGTCGTCAGAGTCCGTGAGCTCACATTATTATGAAGAATATTTTGACTCCTAAAAAGTACACATACTGTAAAATGACCAAATTGCCTTTGGAGCGTATTTTTAATAAGTGAAAATAAATAAAGTCTTCAAATAACACGAGGTGAGCTATCCCAAGATTCATCAACGTTCTGGACAAATGACGAGGTCCATTTGGCTTTAAAATATTTGTAAAATAACAATTTTGCCCTTGAACATTAAATGGCCATATTAAATCAGAATTGAACGTCGACAAAACTTACGAGCTCATATTATTATGACGAATATTTTGACACCTAACAAAATACACCTATCGTAAAATGACCAAATTACCCTTCTGGCTTACTTTTAATAAGTTACTATAAATAATGTCTTCAAATAACACTGGGTGACCAATTCCAATGTTCATCGACGTTCTGGATACAATAGCGGTGTCCATTTGGCTTAAAAAATATTTACAAAATAACTATTTTGCCTTTGGAACTTGTTAAGATTAAAATTTGAATTGAACATCGTTATAGCTTCAAAGCTCATTTGGGACCTAAAAAGTTATGAAATTTCACCACTGTTTTTACAATTTTTTAAAACAGTGGAGAAATTTCACTACTTCTAATTATAGATTTCAAAACAGTGGAAAAGGGTATAATCGTCATAAATGAAAAAAAATCATTATTGATAAAATTTTTAAAACTTAGTGAAATTTCACCACTCTTCAAAACTTGGTGAAATTTCACCACTTTGGACAAGGGCATAATCGTCATAAGAAAAAAAAATCAGTGCTGATAAAAATATCAAACTTGGTGAAATTTCTCCACTCTTAAAACTTGGTGAAATTTTACCACTTTTAAAATTTCACCACTATTCAAAACTTGATAAAATTTCACCACTTTGAACATGGTCATAATCGTCATAAGCGAAAAAAATCATTATTTATAAAAACTTCAAAATTTGGTGAAATTTCACCGTTCTCAAAAACTTGGTGAAATTTTACCACTTTGAACAATGATATAATCGTCATAAACGAAAAAATATTATTAATGATAAAAATTTCGAAACTTGGTGAAATTTCACCACTCTTCAAACACATGGTGAAATTTCACCACTCTAAACAAGGATTTATTGTCATAAGCAAAAAATCACTATTGAATTTTTTTTAAAAAACTTAGTGAAATTTCACAATTTTGAACAAGAGTACAATCGTCATAGACAAAAAATAATCATTTCTTGATAAGAATTTCAAAATTTGGTGAAATTTTTACACTTTTCAAAACTAGGTGAAATTTGACCTGTTTGAATAGGAGTATAATAAATAATCCCAAATACACATTTCCTAATTTTCCCAATTAAAAATTGTGGGGCCGGTTGTTGAGAAGCACTCCCTCCACTCCACGGTGTATAAATACTGATCAAAAGAACCTAGATCCCAAATACCATACAGAGAGAGATACAAAGGCTAAAAATAGTAAAAATGGCAACAAAATCGGTAGCAGTGGAAGAGATGTGCAAGGCACAGAAAGCAGGTGGTCCGGCGACCATTCTGGCGATCGGAACGGCTGTACCGTCCAACTGCTACTATCAGTCGGAATATCCTGATTTCTATTTCCGTGTTACCAAGTCCGACCACTTGACTGATCTTAAAAGCAAGTTTAAGAGAATGTGTACGCACCTTACAATTTAGTGTTTTATATATTTATATATCTCTACACACAATCCTTCTTGGTATGTGCGAGTCCTCGTTTTGTTAAATACTGCATTTTTGCTCATCCAAAGTATAGTTCATCAATGATTACTCAAGTATTTCATTGATCAATTCATATGTTTAATCCTGGGTTCCACTGTATTGACTAATGGGATGATTGGGTGAGCATTATTGAATTATTTTTTGGGTGAGCAAAAGTATTTTCTTTGTTAAAATGAGGATTTCTGTTAGAATCGTTGGATCTAGTTTCATTAAAGGTATTGAAGTAATTTCACAGACAGAAAACTAGATCCAACAGTTGTAAACAGAAGTCATTATTTTACCTAGAACAACGGAAAAAAATATTCTTATGAAAAACAATCATTCTCCACCCAAAACCACTATACTCTAATACAGTAGGTACTGTACCCAAACCACTTAACTATGACTAATAATTATTTCTGTTTTAATTTCTTTTTTTCTTTATAGATAATAGGGAGTAGTAATAGAATGGACCTAAACATACCATATTTTCTACTAAATACACCAATATGTATTATTAAAAGATACTAAAAAACTTGTAAGTAAAGGTGGTGGTATATGTAACAAAAGAATATGATGTATTTAACCCCACCTTAATAATAACTGATTTTTGAATCTTTGTACGTTTTTTTTTGTGGCGAAAAACTCTTATCGTTTCCTTGTTGGCAGAAATACTTAATGAGGAAATTGCGCCCAAAAAAAAAAAAAAAAAACCAAAGAGAACATAATTGAAACAAAAAACTACAATATCTTATTTTTATTATAAAAAGGGTAAATTACACTAATACCCTATGAACTATAACTTTTTTTCAAATACCCCTGAATTATAAAACTCAATAAATTAACCCCCTAACTATTACAATTTTTCACTAATACCCCTTTAATTAGATTTTCGTCCAAAAAAAGGAATGCTTTTATATCATGTTACCTTAGCACAAGGTCACATGATATAAAATTATACTTATTATTTTGAGACTGTATCGGGATTAGTGTTCACAGTTTATACTGTAATAAGATTATGAGTCATTAATTTGCATGCATTGCAGGTGAGAGATCCTCGATAAAGAAACGCTATATGCATTTGACGGAAGAGATACTGGAAGAGAACCCAAATATGTGTACTTTCGCGGCCCCATCCATAGATGGACGTCAAGATATAGTGGTGAAGGAGATACCTAAACTTGCCAAGGAAGCTGCTTCAAAGGCAATCAAAGAGTGGGGCCAACCCAAATCAAACATCACCCACCTCGTTTTCTGCACAACCTCGGGTGTAGACATGCCCGGCTGTGATTATCAGCTGACAAGGCTCCTCGGCCTCCGTCCATCCATCAAGAGACTTATGATGTACCAACAGGGGTGCCACGCGGGTGGAACCGGCCTTCGTTTGGCCAAGGATCTCGCGGAGAACAACAAGGGCGCACGTGTTCTTGTTGTCTGCTCCGAAATGACTGTCATCAATTTTCGAGGACCTTCCGAGGCCCACATGGACTCTCTGGTGGGTCAATCTCTTTTCGGTGACGGTGCATCAGCGGTGATCGTGGGTTCGGATCCTGACCTGTCAACAGAGCATCCACTCTATCAAATTATGTCTGCATCACAAATTATCGTGGCAGACTCCGAGGGGGCAATAGATGGGCACCTGCGACAGGAGGGGCTCACGTTTCATTTGAGGAAAGATGTACCTTCTTTGGTCTCGGATAACATAGAGAACACATTGGTTGAAGCTTTCACTCCAATATTAATGGATAGTATTGACAGTATTATTGATTGGAACTCCATATTCTGGATCGCTCATCCTGGCGGGCCAGCCATATTAAATCAGGTGCAGGCAAAAGTGGGTCTGAAAGAGGAGAAACTGAGGGTGAGCCGACACATTTTGAGTGAGTATGGAAACATGTCCAGCGCGTGTGTGTTTTTCATAATGGACGAGATGAGGAAGAGATCTGTGGAGGAAGGAAAGGGTACCACCGGTGAAGGGCTAGAGTGGGGTGTCCTTTTTGGGTTTGGACCTGGCTTCACTGTTGAGACCATTGTCTTGCACAGTGTCCCCATTTAAAACAAAGCGTGTGTTACTTACTGATTATCTCGACCACTCATTTACTCGGTTTGGGGGAGTGGATTCAGATTTGGGACTGCTTATTTGTGTGCTTTTTTTTTTTTTTTTTTCCCTTTGAATAATTGATCGTGTGTTATAATAGTTATTGTGTTTGATGCATTGATGTTGTATAAGGTTTAGAAATAACTAGCTTTTGAACTCAATACGTGAAATGCACGGAAGAAAATGAATAAAGGTTTAGTAATGATTGAAATGTTACAAAATCGTTTAAACAAAATAACAGACAACATGCATATATTAAATATGAAAAATGTATCACTATATATCATTACAACAAAAATGAGTTTTCACAGAGAAAAAGTTTTTTGTTAAAAGCCACAATTTCGCTGCAAAACCCTTTTACAAGAAAAGTTTTTCGATGCTCAATTCCTTGTAGAAGCTTCCTTTCTAAAGCTTCTAGCAACGAAAACAAGTTTCCTTACAAATTCTTGCATTTGGCAAGGAAATTTTTTCCTTGCTAGTGCTTAGGTTTTTCATTACTACATGCCTAATTTCCCTGTAAAAAACCTGTCTTTGTGTTGTATTTGTACAATTGACAAGGAAAAATTTCGTTGCTAAATGTCCAAGTCTAGGCAAGGAAATATGTTCCTTGTTAAAAGTCAATATTAACAAGGAATATGATTTCCTTGCAAATAATATTAACATAAGGCAACGAAATAAATTCTTTGTTAAATGAGACTTTTAACAAGGCAAAATTAGTTCCTTACCAATTAAATAACTCTTAAGACAATGAATTGATTTCCTTGCTAATGTTAATTTTTAGCAACGAGAATGTGGTTTCTTGTCCATTTATTCTCTTAAAAATAATACCAACAATACAAGTGCGGTCCAATATTTATTTTTAATCCTGTATTATTTCAAAACCTGTTCAATTTATAAATATAGAATAATCCAAACTTATTTCCCATTAAACAATGTTAAATATCACATCCAACATTACAAAAATTTCGTATATCCAAAAAATACATAATAGTTCACAAAAAAAATTCATCATAAGATTAATTTTCGTATATCTGAAATCCTAGCTACTAAATAAGTCCCACAATACACGTTTAGTTAAAAAAATAATGAAAGTCCCACAACATAAAGACAATAATGAATTGTTGAACACTCTAACGACCAATTCACCAACTCTATGCGCCATCTGCATAAAAAAAGAAGAAGAATAATGTTAATATCTTATAAATTAAAAAATTAAAGAAGAGAAAGAATAAAACACATAATTACCATATGTAACATCAATTTGAGCACATAGTTTAAAGAGTTCGAGTAAGTGAGAGTGTAACAGTGAATAAAAAACCAAAAAAAAAAAATGGTGTACATGCAAACTAATATCTTCTACACTAAAAGTGGACGATACTGGAGAGGCATTATAAAAATCTACAAACAAAAATCAGACGTATATCAACACTTTGAACTTGGATCTTTTACGATACGTGTAAGTCATGAGAGTCTTACACAGCCATTTAAATGGACGATATCATAGGAAAAATGTCAGGAAAAAAACAGTAAATTTTTTTTTGTTAAGTAGAGAATAATCTTGACATTAAGGGAAAAACATATATTACAATGCAAATATGCACAAACAATACTCAATTCCAGATTTGTATGCCAACACAAACATTTCCCGTAACAACTTGTTCAAGTTAATAAATTCTAAGTTTTTGTTGTAATTTATTGAGAAGTACAAAACTATAACTAATTTGAATTGAATTGAATTTATATATAAGCAAACCAACAGTATGTGACATTTGCAGTAATATAGATACAAAAGATTTATGAAGTCAATTACCCCTTCTTAGACATCCTTTCCCAAGGCGTCTTTGATTTTCCTACATTATCCAAATTAATTTCTCTCCCTACCCTACTGCTTTGTTCTCTCTCCCTCCCCCTTTCTCTCTCTCTCCCCCTCGATTTTGGCTTCCTTAGTTCGTATCTTAATAGTATTATCAAATTAAGGTTTTGTTAATAGTATGAAACTTCATCATGCTTATAAGAAATGTATATTTTCAAAGCATCTAGGACTCTAGAAATGTATGCTTTATAAGAAATGTATATTTTCAAACTCATCTTGAGAAAGATAATTCTCCTAACTTTCAGGACAACATCTATGTAATCATAGTTTGAGTTCTCTATATATAACCTATGAATGCGAAACTTCAAGAAATTTAAAAAGAAAAAGAAAAAGAAACTTAGAGATATTCAAAACGAGGAGAGAGAGAGAGAGAGAGAGAGAGAGAGAGAGAGAGAGAGCACTACACCAAAATGACACATTTCTAACAGAAACTTATTAACATTTCTAACGGTAATTTACCGTTACCAGAGAGAGAGAGAGAGAGAGAGAGAGAGAGAGAGAGAGAGAGAGAGAGAGAGAGCACTACACCAAAATGACACATTTCTAACAGAAACTTATTAACATTTCTAACGGTGATTTACCGTTACCAACTTGTAACAGACAATTTCCGTTAGAAATCCGTTATATCCATTAGTAATTTTCAATCATATAAATTATTTATATTCCTAACTGTCATGAAAATAATACTAACGGTTATTATCCATTACAAATTGTGCCAAAAAAAATTAATATACAAAAAAGAAAAAAGGAAAATGAAATGACTACATAAAAAAAAAAAAAAATAAATAAAAAAAAATAAAATAAAATGACAAACCAGATTGCGCGCGGGAAGGGTTTTTGCCAAACCAAAAAAGAGGGGAAAAGGAGAAGAGAATAGAGAGGGAAAGGAGGAGAAGAGAGAGGGAATGGAGAAGAGGAGGAAATCTGATCGGTAGAAACTATCGCTATCGCCGCACTGTACTGCCATCGCAGTTCCTCCGGTAAGATCTCAAACTCCCTCTCTCTCTCTCTCTCTCTCTCGCTCTTTCTTGAATAGTTAGGGTTTTTTTTGGGGTTTCCATGAGATTTCTCTCTCTCCCCTCTCTGTTGAATAGTTAGGGTTTTGTTATGGTTTCCATGAGATTTCTCTCTCCCTCTCTCTTGAATAGTTTGGGTTTTTTTTTTGTTGGGGATTACATTGGTTTTTATTGTAATTTAGGTTTTTATTTTGATTAATTACATTGCAGGATTAGTATTTATTACATACAGCTGAATCTTAGAATATATCGCTCCCATTCACTTGTAGGCACGATGTTGCTCCTCTATCTAAGTGCATATATAGTTATATATAAGTGTGCATATACACACATATATTGATGCTTGTGTTCGATTTTGGAGTACTAGAGTAGATTGGGGGCAAATTTGAAGTTAAGCGATATACTTGATGACACTAACATTGCGAGAAGAAGTTCTGGATAATCATGAAAAGTATAATCCATGTGCTCTCTTCTAGGAGTTTATATGAGATTGAGAGACCACAACACAGTTTATATTATGATCCTAAGTACTACAGGACAATGGCAGACCTTGAATTAAATTGAGATTGACCAAGGGTCAAATGCAATCTGAAAGTAATTATTATGATAACAAATCAAAATCTATAGAATTCGTAAGAGCAATAGTACTTAATTAAAACTAGGATAATTTATACTACCAATGCCAACATATGTAAATGGGGATAAAATCCTCTTCTGCATAGAGACATGTGTATTTGCATCTCCCGAAATCACATAACCCGAGGAATGAATTTTCCTATTTCCCATTCACATCAGTCAATGATTCACTTTGAACAAGGTTTTAGAGATTGTGTATTCGTTAACTTCAATTATGGCTGCTTAAAAACATGTAGTTTCCTAGTCTACTGCAGTGAACAGGCTATCCACTATAATCATTGCCCTCAAAGTCCACATGTAGTTTCTTGGTCTACTACAGAGATTGTGTATTCGTTAACTTCAATGGTTTGTTAGTTCTGAATTGATCTGTTTAAATTTTAAAAGTTACTCTTTTAATCTACAGTTCTGAATTGCTGGAGTTTGTTTCTGATTTTTGAATTGTCAATAATCTTTTCTATCATTCTTAGTATAACTTGAAGTCCTCTTTCTGTTTATGATTTTGTTATTATAACTTTTTTTATTACATACTTTGCCATTTTGGCTGCTGGAGTTCCTTTGAAATAGATACATATATTCCTATGTGAAATGCTTTACAACCGTTGATTTGTGAAGGTGTGAGGGTCAATCATTTTATATGTAAGGAATATAATTATTGAATGGTTTGTGATTATATCTTCCCCAAAGTTAAATAATAAATAATTAATGGTGATATTTAAACATTCAAATTTGTTGGTGCAATGAGTATGCGCGCGCGCACACACACACATATATAAATATATACCCCCTTCGTCTCATTTTATGTGTCCATCTTGGGGAATCCAACTATTTAAGGGGACAAAAAGAATCTACACCTACTTTCCACAATTGTCCATAATCATTGCACTTTCTTTTTTTGCTTTGTTTTGGTATTGATTACAAAGAAGGGTACTTTGGGAATCTAAGTAAAATTTGCATAATAATTTAGGAAAGTGGATAACAATTTTGGGATATCCCAAAAAGGAAAGATAGACACATAAAATGGGACGGAGGGAGTATAACTTAGGGACTGAATAGAACCTCTTGCAATCTTATAGGGCCCTCTTGTAATCATTATTTTACCTAACTCCATTTTCGGTATAAATTCCGCACTGCTTGTTGTAGACACCCCAATTTTGACCAAACGTCGAATTAAGGGGAGTATTACCTCTAGTTCAAATGATGACAATGTCCGATTAATGTAGGACTTCCAAAAGGTGAATCAAGCTCTTCCAAAATCTCTTCAATCCAAACAAAAGAAAGAAAAGAAGAAAAAGAGAGAAAATAGAAGAAAATGGCACATGGTATATTTTGCGGCATTCTCGGGTTGCCGGTGCGACACTCCCTAAATGCCGTACTGCAGTTGGTAAGTGCTGCAACGACAGTCAGTGAAAGCCGCGAAAATACACCAAATGCTGTGAAAAACTAAAATCCAAAAAAAATGGCAGTCCGCGGAGTTGTACGCGACATTCATTGAATGCCGCATCGGCATTCAGTGAAAGCCGCGCCGGCAATCAGTGAGTGCCGGTGCGGCAATCATTGGGTGCCGCTTCCATCTCCACCGAGTGCCGCATTTTGTATCTGCCAGCTTTGAAATAGTACGTTTTGTACCTACAAAAAGGACATTCGAAATTAGGGTTTTTACTATGAAATCACCAAAATAACCCTCTACGGTTTGTCTATATATAAGGGATGAATATCCCATTACAAGGGATCCTTTTTTTTTTTCTAGTCATTCTAGAATTTCTATCTTTCTCTCATTTTTAGACTTGAATCTTATTTTGAATCTTCCTTAAACTTTGATAGTTAGAGATTCCAAAGAAGTTTAAGAAAATTAAATGGTTGTAAGAGCTAGAAGAAGAGCTTGATTAGCCTTTGGAATATCTTAAAAACACCAAGAAGTTGAGGATAGTTGGAGGTGATTCTCTAAATTATAGTTATGTTTTCATTCTTTTGTTTCTTTCTTTGGTTTGGATCAATAATGTTTATGAACTTGAAGTAAACAAGTTTTCTAAAAGGTTCTTTGGTGGATTTAGAGCATTTGCTCTCTTAGTTTTCTTTATATCATTTCTTCTTTTTGTTTATACTTTTCTCTTGAGATTCTTGGAGATCTTTAATATCTCTGTTGAAAGCTCTTGAGTTTGATCTTTTGAATCTTATGTAAGCTCATGCTTCACATGGGAGTCAAAGTTTGATCATCACTTCATTTTATAAGCAAATATATGGATCCAAGTCTATACTTATGATTTAGGTTCTCTAGCTTGATGTTTCATGGAATCTTTTCTATATTCCTTTGAGACTCATGAATATTAGTCATGTTTTGATCTCCAATGACTCTCAATGGAAAGGAGATTAGGTTTAGGATAAGCCAATACCCATGGCTTTGTTGATAGATACAACAAAATGATAGGAGCAGTGAATTCATGAACCAGTTTTGATCAAAGATTTTTAGTTAAATATCAAACCGTTGGAACTGAATAAAACCAATGGGAAAGTGTTTATAACTCAAAGTTCTAGCACAGTAATTTTTGTTTTAGTGAGATTTAATGTTTAAAATGGTTTGGTCATGAGTTTTGTGAGATAACCAAAATCTGTCCAGAATTTCAGAATAGTAACACCTTCTTGAAATGAGTAAATCAGAGCTTTAATCAAGCATTCTTGGTTTCAAATAATTTTTAAATGAATTTTAATGTGTTAATAAGATCCTCTAAAAAGATTAAAGTGATTCTGATTTGTTTACTATTTGTAAAAAATCGTACAAAATCTATGGACAGAGATTTGCAAATATCTGAGTGACGTCTGGTTTTTACCTTTTTCCCAGAGATTGGACCGTTGATCTTTTCATTTTCTTTTTGGTTAAAAACTAGACTCACAGAGGCATCTTGTGTCCAAACATCATCAAGATCAAACCATGGGAAGCATGCTTTTTATTTTCTTGAAGTTCTGGTCTGCTCTCTGCAATTTTTAGAATTCTATGACAGATTTGACCAACTTTTTAAATAATGGCCCAAATGACTTTTCTATGACCTAGGGCTTAACCATGCTTTGACGATGATTAGTTAAACTTAAATCCAAAGGCTAAATGGTCCAAACCAATGAATAAATTCATAGCTTTCTCTTGTTCATATTCATGTACTTATATACATTCATCCATGTGGCTCGATGCTTGTAATTAGGATTCGTTACTTTAGATTTAACTATATTTGATAGATTTAAGCTAGAGGCCTAGGATTGTCATCTAACTTTATATCTTGTATAGCATGTGGACTAACCTTTGTTTTGTAGCGCCGATGAGGTATGATCTCTCGACTCTCCCTTAGTTTAATTATTCTTTAATTTTATTGATTTTTTTGACCTCATGTGCGACACATTAGAATGAAAACTTGCCTTATGTGTATATATGTGATAAGAGACTTTTTTTTATTAGGATTTCAACTTTTGTATGCATTGCACGTTTAAATATTCGCGGCTGGACCCCGGGTAAGTTCTCTAGTTCTCTATTTTGCATATTATATTGCTTGTTAATTGAACTACTTGGTTTTGAATGATATTTTGTCATTAGCAATTTTACACCATTTCAACATGCTTGTGTAATGTATATTTATATCTATGTATTAGTTGAGGGCATGCTTAG
The DNA here is from genome assembly GCA_033977485.1 of Hydrangea macrophylla. Classification (NCBI taxonomy): domain Eukaryota; kingdom Viridiplantae; phylum Streptophyta; class Magnoliopsida; order Cornales; family Hydrangeaceae; genus Hydrangea; species Hydrangea macrophylla. Next base: position 73,841,602 of record CM066984.1, on the reverse strand, counting down.
ATTAATAGTTTGATTCAAAGGATGTTGAGTAGAGGCCTATCGCGAGATAAGATGAGAGAGGGTGTTTTATTCTGTCGGACTCCTTCCTCTCTCATTCTATAATCTCCGAACCTAGTTAATATTTGATTTTGCAAAAGATCGGTTTTCTTTTAAAATGGTTTCTTAATTTTCCTTTTAAAAAGTTAAGTGGAGACTCGTTTTAGAATTTGAATTTGAAAAAGAACTTTAAAAAAAAGCTGTGGATAAAAAAATGCGAAATCCACACTTGTTGACCAAGAGAATAGGTCTACACTTCTTAACAAGTCCAACAACTAAAAATTCAAAGGGAGAACCAAATTAAAAAGATGCAAAAATTAATACATTCTCAATAATATATTTTATCTATTGTAGAACTTCTACCCTGTGAATTCGAATATCAAAAAATTATTAAGGGTTAATTACATTTATCCCGTTTGGTTAGGCCCATTTTCAATTTATCCTATATATGAACTTTAAAAGTGGACACTAACCCCCTATGGTTTCAGACTAAAGTGAAACTGTTAAATTATCATCCAAAACTAGAGTGAAGAGTCTAATATTGGCCAAACACAATAACACTTATATGTGGTGATAATACGTATAGTCGATTAACCACCTATGTGGGGGCTAATTTTAACACTTAACCTTTTAGGAGGCTAATTTTAGGGTTAAGTGTCTATGTGGGGTTGATTTGGACTCTTAAACTCTCTTATAGGGCTATTTTGAGAGAAATATTTGTAGTTTCACTTTAGTCCAAAACCACAGGGGGTTAAGAGTCCACTTTTGAAAGGGGTAAAGTGAAAATGAACCTAACTACAAAAGTAAAATGTACGTAATTTGCCCAATTATTAAAGTAAGTATAATTATCTTATTAGGTAGCTAAATATGGACTACACTTCAGCAAAGTTACTTTAGTACATTTCATTAGATTCCTCTCACATAGATCCACAATTTCTAAAAAAATAGTTTTAAAAAATGTAATCTTCAAAAAACAATTTTAAAAATTTTCTTGTCTTGTGAATATTTAAAGAGATCATTGCCTCCATAATTTGACACTGCATGTGGTACAATTGACAAAGCCTTTTGTCCAAATCAATGTGAATACTTCTACATTTCCAGTCAATAATAAGAGTACCACTTGGTTACTATTCGAAATTAATTGGTTTGTGTGTTGGGAAGTACCATAGTGTTACACTTTTGCATGTAGTGTAGTAATTTTTCGTGCATATGATCAAGATCCACATCCAACTCTAGAAAATATTAGACCAAATCTTACTTGGAAAGTCTCAAACCAAACTCTTTATAATCACTCATTTTACATCAAAAGACGTTACTGATCTCGTCAGAATCAAGATATAAAGTATGCTTTACTTTTTAAAGATTTGTAGTGCAGAAGTAAAGGTCGAACCCACAGGGATTAGTTGTTTTTGCCCTTAATTAAGAAAACCTAAATCTATTAAGTTATAGAATACAGAAGTTGTTGATTTAATTCCTACTACTAACTAATCTATGAATTAAAACTATAGAATTCTGGAAGAAATATTCTAAAATTAAACTAAGTAAACGAATGCAAAATTCAAGATTGTTTTAATATGTGTAGATGGGATCTAGGATTACAAATCCACCACTAACTATGCATTAGGGGTCTAGACGTTCTACTCTAGGTTTTATGATTGGATAGTCATGATCTATCGTAGCTACAAGCCCAATAGTATCAACAAGACAATATTACTAGTTCAATCTAAGTATAACTCATCTTTGGTTCACATGAACTATCTACCTATAACTAGGGTGTAGCATAACTCATCTTTCATAAGCATAAATTATAAAAGATGTAAACATCACAATCACATAGGCACTATTATATGTAAATACTCATATCAATCATAGAAATCAAGGAAATATTGGGTTCAATAAGCATAAGGAAAAATCTAAGACAAAAATAGATCCAAAATACTCTTGATTATTATCATTAAAATTCCAATTATATATAAATAATCCTCAAACATACAATTACTATCCACTATAAAAATCCTAAAGTAATAAAGAAAGCGAAGAAACCCCCCTTTACATAGCTAGGATTTCATTGTAACCCTAGAAGAGAAGTTTAGTTGCGCATAATTGAGGAAATCATTGAGATGAAGTTGATTGTAGCCATCAGAACATTCAAACTAGATCTTCTTCTTCTCTTTGCCTCCAAGTTGATGTCTAATAATGTGTGTGTAACCCTCCAATAGCTTTAGATTCATCTACATAGAGTTATAGAGGGTTTAGGGGAGCTTTTGTAAACCTACTCCGACTAAAACTGTTGTATTTTCCTTTCTGGACGTAATTAGACAATTTCGCTCATGCAGGGGTCTTCAGCACTCAAAAATATGCGTTTTCACTTTTTTGTACGGATCACGCGAGCAGGCCCCACGAGCGCTATTTTGGGAGGTCGCGCAAGCGAGATTATGGATTGTTGTGCGAGCGGGCCACTTGCGCGAGGTGGTTTTTTTTGTTTCTTTCTTTCTGGTTTTTATCCTTATTAAGCCTGGAACTCTTGCTTTCTTCTAAATCCTGACAGAAAATAGAAAACAAAGTAAAAGTACACAAAAATAGGATAAAAAGTGCTAACAAATGTGAACTAAGGCGTGTAATAGGGACATGTTCTCTCCCGATTACACTCCCAAACCAACATTTTGCTAGTCCTTGAGCAAAAAGAATAGAAAAATAAAACTACTAATAAAAATACAATGCCTACTCCATTTTCACATGGATCGCGATTACACTTAGCATGTTCAACAAGCCTTTTAAACATCTAGGTGTCCCTAGTCGGACGAGTGAAGTCTCGTGAGGGTTCTCGTCAACAAGTCACCCACAACCATCTTTATTAATTTTTGAAAAGAAAAATTTTATTCAAATTTCATTATTTCAACATTGACATCTTTCCTTGATAAAACCGAATCTCAAGTAAAAACTTTAAGTCGTTGAGAGTAATATAATCGTATATCCACCAAAATCATGACAACAATCCAGAAACATATACCAAGAGAATCAATAGAATATATCGAAGACCCGCATGTGTGTGAATAGTAATCAAATGGATACATGGTTATTATGAACTTGGAATATAACTTGGATAACTATCTAGCGATGCTTCGACTACGAATCTCATGTTGTTACTTACATTCTGAAATAAAGTCTCTCGGAAATATGTGTAATCACTCAAATATATGCGAGGTAGATAATTATATGTAAAGCAAAAAGATCTCGCACATGACACAGAACAACGTATGACTCGATAGAAAAATAGTCTCACGAATAGATATCGATCGTCAAGTAAATATCATTACTACCATGCTTATATTCCCCTCTTCTATCAGTTTCATATTCAATCATGATTTTCTAGGATTAAATAGGACTTTATAAAGGTTATAATATCGGTCAAGGGTTATGGCTAAGAAAACAAGGGTAAAAGGGATTCAAAAGATCCATAAGTATATAGGAATGGTTGTAACATGTAACCCAAAGGGTTTTACTACAACGACTATTTATTTATTTTTTCTTCTACTACTTCGTATTTTTTCTTCTTTTTTTTTCTTGTTTTTTTTTCGATCCTTTTTTTCGACATCTACTTCTTCTTTATATAACTTATTTTTTCCTTTAATTTGTTTTTCTTCCCAATACTCTACTTACTACTAGTCGTTCATTAGCACATTTTCTTTATGAAAAACCATTCTCAAACTACACTTAGACATGGGTTTGGTAATTTTTTTATATATCGACAAACTCCATATCAGAGTGGGTAGGATAATAGATGAACAAAGAAAAGGCTTATTCAAAGGCTTCAAAGGGCTAATAAAGGATATAAGCATATTTTATTGGGTAGGTCAAGGCCAAAAAGGGTTTATATAGACAGAATGCCTAATATCATTTCCTAGAGTCACATGATTATTCAATATTACGATATCAAGGGAAATAAATTTCTATTTTTTAAACATGGTAATTATAATAATAACTCGACTTTCAATAAAAAAATAAAGAAATATTGAGACTAGTCAACGAAATATTACGCTTTGTCAAAGAGATTTGATAGAGTAATTATAAAACCCTCAACAAAGATGAAATGCTCTAAAGCTCACCGGGTTTAGTCTTCACACTATTGCTATATAGAAATCCAAGCTATATTATAATTTAATAAAACGTGCATCCACATGACTATGTGCTGTGCAGCAATAGATATGCAAGTTTAAGATATAAAACAATGATTCCATCAAAATGTATTTCACGACATACCTTCACAACCTTAGTAGACCTTGGATTACATACTCTCTTAACATCAAGTCTCAAATAAATCTAGTTAAAACAAGAAATAATGCAATGTTGAACAATATTAAGAACAATATAAGAAAACGTAGTTTATTTATAATACTACTACTAGAATTAAGTGTTTTTTTTTCATATAGTTTTTTTTAATAACGAATGAAAGAAATAACAAACAAACAAACAAACAAATGAAAAAACAAATGAAACTATTAAAATGAAATATAACTAAGTACTAAAACTATTAACAAACGAAGCAAAAATAAAAGACTACTCCTAAAATACAAATAATCTATATACTCCCCCAAACCTAGTCACCGCATGTCCCTATGCAGGTGGGAACATGATAATGACATGGATAAATGCCTTAGTGAAGATGACCAGTACGACCACTCTGCGGAAAGCATTAGAAGGAGGTGGCACATCAGCTTAGGTATACCAATCAATCAACTCCAACTCTGGATGCTCAGCAGGATCGAACGACGGTCCAATCTCCTCATCCTCATCCACAATCGCAGGGATCTCCAAAACCAAATTGACCTCATTCTCCTCAGTGATATCTGGTCCCAAATCTCCCTCATCCTCCTCAGGACCGGCATAAGGTGCAAAATAGATGCTATGTCCTCAGAAAACCAATCAGGATGACCTGGATGTTGTCGAACAACGTCCGACACGTAATTAGGTAGGTCCCTATATGGATAGGTAACCTCGGGTGCAGGGACAATGGTCGTAGTAGGCTCAACTGAATGAACAAGATCTATACTCGGGATAGGTACCTCGACATCCTCGACCTCATCGTCATCGGTTGAGTACTCGATCAAATTAGATGAAGAAAAAAGACTTAGAAGAAGTAGGTGGGGGCACCATAATGGCCATCGATAACTGTCGGGTCATCACCAAAGAGATCATCCTCGTCGTCCGAAGAATCAGAGCAAACATGAATGCGGACACGAGGAGGACGACGGTACCAGCCGGGATGACCGACTGGACCGTAGGGCTTAGCTACCCTAGGACTCGGTGAGGTATCATCAATGGATGAATTAGAGTCGGTATGTCAACTCGACGGACTTGAAGACCTATCGGGTGAAGAGGGTGGAGAAAGAGGATGGTCTATAGTACTAGGATGAAAATAAGATCTAAGGATCGAGGTACGCTATATGGATTTGTGAAAACTATAAACCTGAAACCAAAAATAGTTCACAACTGAAATCATATTAGTTTTAGTTATTAGAATAAGAAACAAAATTAATGTTACTGATTATTGAGAATGTGTAGCATTAATGAGTAAAATTTCAACTTATGCTACTTACTTAGAATCTCAATGAAATTTTTGCATAACTTCCCCCAAACCCGAACCTTGTTGATTCCTGGATAGTGCAATGGGGTTGGATTTGCTCTTGATTTATAAGTTCTATTAAGGTTGCACAAGTTAATAATTCAAAACATTATGTAAATAACTATGAATGTGGAAGCAAAACCAACAAGCAGTAACGGTAACTGTGCAACTAATAGAAGTTTCAGGAATATAACCAAACCACAAAGAATGGAAAAAGAGCAAAAATAAATAAATACAAACCCAAAGAGAAAAAATGAAAAGAAAGACGAAAATAAGCTAAGCCGGTCAAAGCCGGGTACATTAGTATCCTAATAATAAATAGAAAAAGTAATTAAAACATAAAAGCATGAACATAAAATAATATATAGGCCAAATGTCTGAAAAAGTCCATACCTACCCACCAAATACAAACAAAAGAGAAAAGTATGTCCATCATCCAACTACACCCACCCTAGTCGTCATTGCCCTCCACGAATGCCAACTCCAACCCCGTACGACCCTGGCCCGTGTCACCATCACCATCTCTATTGCCATCGCTCCCATCACCCCCACCACCTCCCTTGTCACTAGCCTCCTTCTCCTTGCCAGCCTCCTCAACAATCTACTACACCGGTAGTGGAAATACCGACTGATAGGCCACCTCTCCCTAGGCTAGAATGTCCTCCAGCTAATCGGGATGTGCTAGCTAGAAATAGGAGCACATATAGAACTGTAGCCTGAGGGTCTCGTCGTAGAAGGCACACACGTCACCATAAGTCCATGCGTAGGGTGTATCCTCTAACAGAGGTACACGCTGTGCCTCCCGCACCCGATGCGCTTGGGCCTGGTCCCTAGCCCTCCTAACCTCCATATCAAAGCAATCCAAGCTCAACTTCTAATCAGCAGAAGCAAACTCCAAGATACGTCTATCTACGGGCTCATCGGTAGGTATCAAAAAGGCCTTGGACCGAAGGATGACTGTGATGGTGTGAGGGTAAGGCAAGAGGAGTTTGGAATCGGCGGCATGGTCAATGGTGTGGCTAGCGATACGCATGCCCTCCATAATAATAAGGCCTGGGTAAAATCACTCATCGCGGTAGACATCGAGGAGGGCATGGAGGATCTCTTTGGTTCTCTCTTGTTCGTGGACGAGGGCGTAAAGGTTGCCTTTAAAGACATGGTCGACAACCCACATCTGGCAGGGTATGTGAGATTGACGTATAGTTTGCCCCGAACCAGTGCGACCACCGCCCATGTCCTGTGTGATATGGGTGAAGTGGTGTAGTTTAGAGAGAACATTTAGTTTGGGGACCTAATAGGAATGGGGGGAAGCTAGAGGGCATCAGTGATGTTATCGGGGTTTATTGTGATGTTGTGGCCGTCTAAGGTGGTGCTAAGATATGCATGTTGGCTTAGGAATTGTTTATGGTATCTTAGGTTTTGGTAAAATAGGCGGACTAGTCGGGGATAGCTAATCAGGTCCGGGTTACGGAAGAAGAGAGGTGGGGCCAGTTTTCTAGCGGTCAAAGTATTATGGCCCCACCTCACGTCGAAATCATACACGAAAAAGTCAGCATCAATGGCTGTCTCGTAGTTTATGGCGTATTTAGGCGATAGCTCATTAGGGTTAAGGTCAGGTGGGGTAGTCTGTTTTTCTTTACCCTTGGATTTCTTTTGTGGTGGCTGAGAACTAGTGGCTAAGAACTAGAAGCTGATTTCATGGTTCTTTTAGTCATATTGTAGAGCAGTGTGTATAGGTGGTAAAAGAAAAAATTTAAAAATGTCAGCTTTAAAAATTAGATATGCTCAGAGAAAGAAAAAGAAAACAGGGAAAGTAGGGTTACCTGCAAAGAAGAAATCCTGACAAGGGACACAATCAGTAATAATAAATTGCAATTAAAATAAAATAGGGTCCTCAGGGTGACACCTAGCAACTGTGAGAAGAGACTGCCCCTTTCCCACTCATCATCCCGACAAGGGCACATGCATTGTAGAAAGTCACAAGGTACTTGCCGCGTGTTCAATGAATAAATGTAAATATAATTGAGATTATCGTATTTTTCGAACATTCAAGTTGAGACACCTAGTTAATGTTGAAGAGTGTGTGTCATGGAGTTGTTTTCTTTAAATTCGGAAAGTCAAGGTTATATTAAAGAGATTTTAGAGTTGATAACCATTTCTACATATGCATTTTTCAATGTAGCTTGGATTTGAATGTGATTTGGTGTTGGTCACAGGATGAGAAGAGATGTCCGAAATATTAAGAAACGTCAAGACTGGTTGTAGCCAAAGCTTTATGATTCAATTAACACAGGTGTAGTAAGAATTCAGTTAACTATATAATCAGTAGCTCTCGGAGAAGCAGTAAGTATTGTATGAACGACTAAGAATTCAGTTAACTAATCAATTAGGACAGATGTAGTAACAATTTAGTTAACTATTCAAAAATTGATGCACTGAAGTTTCATACAATCAAAAAGCCTCTATATTGAATTCTCAACTGATCATTCCAATTTGTATAAATATGTATTGAATCAAAATTGATTGGAAGAGAATGACGGAGTTTAGTCAGCACCAACGGTGTTGACCTAAAGTCTTATTGTCAATCAGCATACTAAAATTAAACCTAGCAGCTACCTAGATTGAATCTTAAATTGGCCGTGGAGTTCAACTTTGAAAGAAAATTTTGAAAGAAAATTTATTTTCAAATCAATTAGTGTATTTAAGAGTTTTTGAAATTTATTTCCAATCAATTTTGAAAGAAAATTAGTGTTTTTGAGTGTTGGGTGTGAAATTTCTTGTGTGTGTGTTCAAGTTGCTTACATATGGATATGCAACTAGAAACTTGTAAGTATATACAACTCTCACAGAAAAAAAAGTTGCACACACAGCGATTAACCTATTAAGTTTAGGGTTAAGTGTCTGTGAGTGTGTGTATAGAGCTGCAAATCTAAACAGATACATAAAAATCTATAAACATGGGAATCTAGAAACGCTCGAATCATAAACCCTAAAACTGTATCAATGTGGTTCAAGACAGGGGTTGGGGTTTATGAAAATTTTAGTACGTGTATGACTATACACATACGTATGTATGCATCTGATTATGTATATATATGCCTATAGATGTATACACATCCATTCATATAAAAAAAGTCCTAAATTGATATATACACACACACAAAAATTGATCTGTGCTGTTCAAATTAGGGATTAGGGTTCATGAGTTTATGAGTGACAGACATGAATTTTTGTGTGTGCGTGTGTGTGGTTGGAAGTTAGGGTTTGGCATATGACTGTGTTTGTACGTAGGTATATATCTATATATACTCTATTGTGTCAAAATTTAGGGGGGGGGGATTATAAATTTCTATATGTATCATCACTAAACCTACATCTGTACCGGTATATATATATGTACCTGAATATAGAGAGAACGAATGGCGAGAGAAACAAATTAGCTGTGATTTGTGGTGGTAGTGGCGTCCGGCAGTGGCGGCTATGTGGCGGTGGTCTGGTGGTAATCCAGTGGTCTTGTGGCGGCCGGAGGTGGTGTGGTGGTTTAAAGCAATAGAGAGAAAGAGATAGTGAGTGAAAGAGAGAAGACGAAGAGAGAGAGAGAGTGAATTGAAAAAAATTAGGGCTTAGCCCTATTTATAAACGGACTGGAACCTTGCGCGAGCAAATTTCGCTCGCGCGAGTCCCTACACAACGTGAAACTGAGACTTGTTCTAAGGTTCAAGGAAAATATTTTCCAAGTCCTTAAATTGCGCAAGTGGGTCGTTCGCGCGGGACCCTTGCGCGCTCGATCTGAAGCGCGAGTAAAAATTGAGACACCTCTAATAAACTTTCAAAAAATTTTCTCTAAGGCACAAAATCGCGCGAGCGGCCCTTGCTCGCGTGATCTTAGGCACGAGGTAATGCTAAGGGTATATATAAAGAAATTTTGAAAAGTTTTTCTAAGGGGAAAACTCGCGCGAGTGGGCCGCGCGAGAGATTTGTCGAGACCTGTTGCGTGAGCGGGCTGTGCGCGCGAGAGGCCAAAATTTCTCTTTTTTCACTTGTTTTCTTATATAGGAGTTTAGATGATCAAATTCTCGTCTAGTGGGTATTCAAAAACATAGACATTGGCCCTAAAACTCCTAAAAAGTGCACAAAGGTAAAGAAAAACTCTATAAATGCTTGGGTTGCCTCCCAAGAAGCGTTAAGTTTTCATCGTTAGCTCAACCGATGCACGTGCTCAGTTGAAATAGATCAGATCTACCAGATCTATGGATTCAATTTCTCTTTCATCTGTCTCTTCAGATCGGTAGAGCTTAAGCTGTTGCCCGTTTACCTTAAAAGGTGTTCCACCATTTGTATCTTGTATTTCTATTTCTCCATGCGAGGACACCTGCGTTATTATGAAAGGAATGTCCCATCAGGAACGTAGCTTTCCCGGGAATAACTTTAATTTTGAATTAAATAACTATACCCGTTGTCCAACTTTGAAATTTTTTCTTATGATCATTTTGTCATGAAAAGCTTTCGATCGTTCTTTGTATATCTTTGCGTTCTCATACGCCTCTTTTCTCAATTTCTCAAATTATTGTATTTGAAGTTTACGGTGGCATCCTGCCGCTTTTATATCTTGGTTAAGCAATTTTACAGCCTAATAAGATCTATGTTCAAGTTCTACCGGTAAGTGGAATGCTTTTCCAAAGACTAGTCAGTATAGAGACATTCCAATAGGAGTTTTTTAAGCTGTTCGATATGCCCAAAGTGCATCACTCATCATTGCGACCAATCTTTGTGATATGGACGCACCATCTTTTTTAGTATACTTTTTACTTCTCTATTCAAAACTGTAGAAAAAAACGATTTAAAAATTATTTTAAACGCGCAGCGGAAAAGATTCAGTTATAAAACTGATTGGTATCCCAGGATCTACTACTCGCTAATTCTATAGATGCACACAAGAGGGGACAAGATTATACCTTTGTATCTTGAATCCAATTCTGATATCTTCAACCTTGGTGATGTAGCAGCCTCCACTAGATTGTCTTCACCCTTATGTCTCCTGCGGATGCCTGCCGAAAAGTCTAGAGATGGTGGGATCTCTAATATAGAGGATAGGAGGGTTTAGGAAGGCTAAAACAGTTTCTGCAGCGTCTGGTTAATAAAAACGACGAACTCACTTTCCAGAACGCAGCTGCCCTATTTATAGATTTCCAGAACCGACCTAGACTTCGAGCGATCGAAGATCTTCGATCGATCAAACCTTCGATCGATCAAACCTTCGATCGATCGAACCATTCTTGATCGATCGAGACTGCCAAGACTTCAATCGATCGAACATACTTCAATCGATCAAACTTGTCATGACAACTCCCTCATGTGTCTTTTCAAGTATCCTGGCGGAGCTAAGAGTGGAACCTCCTAGGCTCTTTATTGTTGGCTCAGACCAGTTTGTTAATTACCATGACCAAACTTTTTGATCAGCAAACTAACCAACTGGTCAGTTAACGTTTACTCCACTATAAAATGATAACTGAACTCCAACGTAAAAGAACATATCCAAAGCGATAACTAGATTTGTATGGTGTACTAATGTCCCTCTATCGTCAGTATTCGTAATCATATTCAGGTAGTCGGATAACTGTTGCTGTCAACCTGAATCATGATTACTTCTTGTATTCCTTGAGTCCCATTCACCTCTCATGATTACCAAACATGTTGATAACTCTTATCAACAAGACTGCAGTACTCAGTAATCGACTTGGTGACATTCTCAAGGGAATGCTTACTCTGAATCAGAGGGTAGATTCTATCTTGACAATATATGTTCACAACCCTGTGAACATGACATACCCAAGATACCCAAGTGTTGATCTTCAATAGACCTCACTGATTGGTAAGTCAAAGCAGCCATATCCACAGTCTGTGTTCATAATCGTCTCAAGATTGAGAACACGTACCTTATACAAGTTATGAGTTCCTATCGACTGATTGACAGTCTTGAGTGTCAATAGGAAAACTCAGGTCCGTCAATGCACTATAAGCACTAGCATATTAACTAAGAGTTACACTCTAGTGATTGAGATTAATCACTCCATCTAATGGTAGTTAATCATGCTACAGTGTAAACTTGATTAGATATCCAGTCTCATCATCCACTATGACACGTTCTAAGTAACAAAGAATAGTAATTCGTATCTCACTTGTATGTATCTCATACATACACGAATTACTTACTATGATACTTAAGGATAACAATCATCTCATGAAAGAAACATACATAACTAAATGTAAAGCTGATATCCATATATTAAAATGTCAATGTCTCATATATAAAGTAATGGTTTGAGGGAACAAACCCAACAAACTCCCACTTGCACTCACAACCATACAGGATTACATCTGAGACCTAGACTATCTAGATGACGATCAAAGACCTTCTGTGGCAAGGCCTTTGAAACGAATCAGCCAGATTGTCAACGGTGGCAATCTTGGTGACAGTCACATCTCCACGTTGAACAATATCTCGGATAAGATGATATTTTCGCTCTACGTGCTTTCCCTTCCCGTGGTTCCTTGGCTCCTTGGACTGAGCCACTACCCCACTATTATCACAATAAAGCGTAATAGGTGACAGCGACGCTGGTACCACCTCGAGCTCCATAAGGAACTTCTTGAGCCAAACAGCTTCCTTTGCGACTTCACAAGCAGCCACATACTCAGCTTCTGTAGTTGAGTCTGTAATGCATTTCTGCTCAATGCTCCTCCAACTAACAGCACCACCTCCCAAGGTAAAGAGATGTCCGGATGTTGACTTCCTCGAATCTTTATCTGACATGAAGTCTGAGTCAGTATATCCTACTGGAATTAACTCACTACCGCCGTACATAAGCATGTAATCTTTAGTCCTTCTCAAGTACTTAAGAATGTGCTTAACGACTGTCCAGTGCTCTAGACCTGGATTCGATTGATATCTGCTAACCATGCCAACGGCAAAACAGATATCTGGTCTAATGCATAACATCGCATACATGAAACTTCCAACTGCCGAAGTATATAGAATTCCTGCCATGCGATTCCTCTCCTCCTGTGTCTTAGGACACTGGTCCTTGGAGAACGCTAAACCATGCCTGAAAGGTAACAAACCTTTTTTTGAATTATCTATTGAAAACCTAGTTAGCACTTTCTCGATATAACCAGCTTGAGACAATCCCATTATCTTTCGCTTGCGATCCCGATGGAGCTTTATCCCAATAATATAGCTCACCTCTCCTAGATCCTTCATATCGAAAGTACTAGCTAGCCAAACCTTGACCGTTGACAATGCCGCTACATCATTCCCAATGAGTAGAATGTCGTTAAAGTAAAGCACAAGAAAAGCCACCACTTTTCCTTCACACTTCTTGTATACACAAGGTTCATCCAGATTCTGTATGAAACCAAAATGATTTGACCGCTTGGTCAAATCAGATGTTCCAACTCCTAGATGCCTGCTTAAGCCCATAAATGGATTTTTGCAGCTTGCATACCAAGTTACCTTTCCGACCAGCTATGAACCCTTCTGGTTGTTGCATATAGATGTCCTCCTCAAGATTTCCATTCAAGAATGCAGTCTTGACGTCCATCTGCCAGATCTCATAATATAGGCATGCAGCAATGGATAAGAGTATTCTGATGGACTTGAGCATGGCTACCGGCGAGAAGGTTTCCTCATAGTCAATGCCCTCCCTCTGAGTATAACCTTTCGCTACAAGCCTAGCCTTAAAAGTCTCAACCTTTCCATCAGATCCTCTTTTCCTCTTGTAGACCCACTTACAGCCAATGGGTTTAATATTGGCAGGAAGTTTTGCAAGATCCCAGACCTGATTAGAATCCATAGATTCTAATTCAGCCTTCATAGCTTTAACCCAATGAACTGAATCAACATCAGCCATTGCCTCTTCGTATGTGGCAGGATCAGATTCAGATTCTATGGAGACAGCTTCAAAAACTTCTCCTAAGAACATGCATCTATCAGGCTAGCTGATAATCCTCCCACTACGACAAGGTACCAGTGGGAAAATGGGTGAAGAAGTGGTATTTTCTTGATTTACATCGTTATCAACTGCGGGTTGGTCTGAGGGCTCTCCTTCTATTTCTCTCAGATCTATCCTTCCCTTAGGTTTATGGTTCATGATATAATCATCCTCTAAGAAAACAGCATTTGTACTAACAAACACTTTCTATTCTCTTGGATCATAAAAATACCATCCATAAGTACCCTTTGGATACTCTACAAAATAACATACTTCTGATCTAGAATCCAACTTTTTCATCTTTCCTTTCAGCACATGTGTTGGACACTCCTATATCTGGAGATGTTGCAAAGAAGGCTTACGCCCAATCCACAGCTCCCATGGCGTCTTGGGAATAGATTTGCATGGTACTAGATTTAGTATGTATGCAGCGGTTTCCAAAGCATAACCCCAAAGGAATAATGGCAACTCTGAATAACTCATCATTGACCTAGTCATGTCTAAAAGAGTATGGTTCCTTCTCTCCGCTACACCATTCTGCTGAGGCGTGCCAGGTGCAGTCAACTGTGACAGAATCCCATTCTGTATGAGGTGATCAATAAACTCATTAGAGAGGTACTCGCCACCTCGATTAGATTGAATGGCCTTGATATATGAGCCCAATTGCTTCTCCATTTCAGCCCTAAACTCTTTGAACTTTTCAAAGGCTTCAGACTTGTACTGTATTAGGTACACATATCCATACCTAGAGTGGTCATCGGTAAATGTTATGAAATACTCATAACCACCCCTTGCTCTAATATTTATTGGTCCACACACATCAGTATGAACTAATTTCAACAATGCATCGGTTCTATTGCCCTTTGTAGAAAAGGACCTTTTGGTCATCTTACCCTCTAAACAAGACTCGCAGACTTCTATTGGTTCGAGAACCAAATCGCCTAAGCTCCCTTCTTTGACTAATCTGCCAATCCTATGTAGATTGATATGGCCAAGCCTCATGTGCCAAAGCCTTGTTGGATTAGTGGAAGATTCGTTTCTTTTAGATGGTATAGTTACCACTGAGTTATTAAGTTCCAAGCTAGAATCTTTAGAAATATTGGGAGTAATCACATACAAACCATTTGATTTAACACCAGAACATATAAAAGAACTATTTCATTTAATAACAACTTCAGTTCCCAAATGAAAGGAATAACCATTATTCGTTAAATTAGAAACTGAAATTAAATTATGTCTCATTAAAGGGATGTAAAGTACATCTGATAAAATCAAAACTTTATTGTCTAGAAATTCTAAAACTACGACTCCTATAGCAACTGCAGATACGGTTGCGCTAGAACCTAGAGTAAGCACGATCTCCCCATCACTGCATTTCCTGGTTGATCTGAACCCCTGTAACGAATTACAGATATGGTTAGTCGTACCATAATCAATGCACCAAGTGTTTGAAGTATCCGTAATAAAACTTACTTCAATCACATGTGATTCAATCATACCTTGAACTCTTGTAGCTAAGAATTCTTGACAGTTCCTCTTCCAGTGGCCCTTCTCTCTGCATTGGAAACACTTTCCTTTGCCTTGGCCACTCACCTTCCCTTTGCCCTTACCTTTTCCCTTAGATTTTGCAATCTTAGGGACCGATCCAAAACTTGGACCACCAGTGCCAGCTTTCTTCTTCCCTTTCTTTCCTTTCGGCATAGATCGAGAGGAGGAAGCGCTTTTCTCAACGTTCAGAACGTTGACCCCAGGTGTGATCCCCCCTTCCGCTGCCAGTAAAGAACACATTAATTCGTTCACTGAAAAATCCATTTTGTTCATATTATAGTTTAGTTTAAATTGAGCGAATGACGGCGACAGCATGTTAAGGATCATATCAACTTGGGTTTGTGCATCGATGTTGGCTCCTAGGGTCTCTAGCTCATTCAAATAACCAATCATTTTTAAAACATGTTCTTTGACTGGAGTTCCTTCCGACATCTTAGCACTCATTATCTTCTGCATAACTAAAAATCTAGCAGGCCTGCCATGCTCCCCGAACATGGACTCGATAATGTCACTGGCGGAATTGTTCTACTGGAATTGGTATTGTAACACACCAGCCATTGAGGCCAGAATGTAGCAACGAGCCATTCCATTCGACTTCTTCCATTTATCGAACTCGCGTCTGGCAGCTGCTGAAGCATTTGTCGTGGGTTCTTCGGGGCATGGGGTGGTGAGGACATATATGTGATCCTCCACAGTTAATACGATGTCAAGGTTTTGTTTCCATTTAGTGTAGTTATTTCCAGTTAACTTGTTTTGAGTGAGTATGGTAGCAAGTGGACTAAATGTAGATCCAGACATTATGATTTATTGTAAAAATCAAAAGACAAAATAAATATGAATATCAGATTTTACAGTTTGAAATAAAAGAATCCTTAAAACTCTTATTTTAAAACAAAGTCGCCAGAATATTGAAACAAAAGAATAAAGCCTCCGTGTGGTGGTCAATTTTTTATTTTTCGATTAATCAAGACTTGTCCGCTATGCAACTCTTGCAAAACAAGTTATGACTCCCGATCCCTTTTGATCTCTAAGTTTCTGAATAATACCCCGTGTGGGATCCCTTATCCATAGCTTAGCTAGTGTGTACCATTAACTAGGATCCAATTACAACCGTCTCAAGTAGCGCCTCCGTGTGGTGGTCACCCTCTAACACGTCTGATTGACCCTATCAAAGGAAGTTCACATCTAGTAATCCAATGAGTAATGCACCCTCCGTATGGAATGATCACCCCTGGCGAGGTGACACAGAATGCACTACTCATCTTACAGTGAACCGTTAATGGAAGATCGTGGGTGTCAATAAATAAGACCCTCTCGCACTAGATTTGGTAATTAAGGATTTTGCTTTTTAGAAAAGTTTGTTTTTACACATTACCCATAAACATCCAATGTTTACTAATGTGATGAAAAAACAGTTTTTGAATTTTATTTTAGAAAACTTGTTTTACGTGCATGCAAGTAGTAACAATATAATTAAATGCCAATCACAAAACAAGCACATAAAACAAAAAACTAAAATGAAAATAAAGACATCCAAATGATGCCTCTATCTCCCATGGCTCTATCTTCATAGAACCTCCTCTTGGTTTGGTTGCCTCTAGCTCCAACTTCATGGACAACGGCTTGCTCTTCCATCTTCATGGATTTTCTAATTCTATTACATTGGTCCTATGCTTCTTTTGAAGCTTACAATTTATCTAGAAGTAGAAATTACAATAGCAATAATAAAATAAAAAGGCTAGGGAAAACGGTACGACTTTCCTATTCGTAGGATTGAAGTCGCAACGCCCTTTACATATGCCTTAAAACCAAACCAATAATAAAACATGATATACACCAATCTCTAAACATTCAAATACCAAAATTTATATAGATCTTGGTGATATGGGAGATAGCGACTAAACTTGCTGCAAAAGGGTTAGTCGAACACATCCACGCATATATAACAAATATATATCTAACTATTGGAACCCCTAATTGATTCACACAGTGTATAAACCCTTTACGCACTGAATTAGAACTTTAAATAGCGTCTCTCTTCTCTGTCACTGTTCGATCGATCGAAGACCGTTCGATCGCTCGAACCTTCGATCGATTGAACACTGTTCAATCGATTGAACACTGTTCAATCGATTGAACATTCTATTTCACAGAATGATTTAAAAAATTTGTAGAATACTTTAAAATTAAAGTTTTTAATTTCAAAACACTTTAAAACTGTGAAACAGAGAACCTGACAAAGAATTTATCTCGATCGATCGAATGCCATTCGATCGATCGAACATGGATCGAACATGTCCAATGTTCGATCGATCGAAACCTGTTCGATCGCTTGAGCACAGAGAATCTTCGATCGATCGAACCTACTTTGATCGATCGAATCCAACATGCATCCAATGAAATCACAGATTTGTTTTCTGCTGCGATAACACTGCAGAAACAGATCTGTGACATTGCCGTTTCGAAAACAGTTCTAAAATCAACATGCAAATCAAAACTAGTGTTCCAAAACGCATCTATAGATCCAAACAAGCGTGGCTCGGATACCAATTGTAGGAAAAAAATAGTTTAAAAATTATTTTAAAGGCGCAGTGAAAAAGATTCAGTTATGAAACTGATTGGTATCCTAGGATCTACTACTCGCTAATTCTATAGATGCGCACAAGAGGGGACAAGATTATACCTTTGTGTCTTGAACCCAATTCTGATATCTTCAACCTTGGTGATGCAGTAGCCTCCACTAGGTTGTCTTTACCCTTATGTCTCCTGCGGATGCCTGCCAAAAAGACTAGAGATGGTGGGATCTCTAATATAGAGGATAGGAGGGTTTAGGAAGGCTAAAACAGTTTCTGCAGCGTCTGGTTAATAAAAATGACAAACTCACTTTCCAGAATGCAGCTGCCCTATTTATAGATTTCCAGAATCGACCTAGACTTCGATCGATCGAACCATTCTCGATCGAACGAGACTGCCAAGACTTCAATCGATCGAGCATACTTCAATCGATCGAACTTGTCATGACAACTCCCTCATGTGTCTTTCCAAGTTTTCTGTGGGACCTCCTAGGCTCTTTATTGTTGGCTCAGACCAGTTTGTTAATTACCATGACCAAACTCTTTAATCAACAAACTAAGCAACTGGTCAGTTAACGTTTACTCCACTATAAAACGATAACTGAACTCCAATGCAAAAGTACATATCCGAAGCGATAACTAGACTTGTATGGTGTACTAATGTCCCTCTACCGTCAGCATTCGTAATCATATTCAGGTAGTCGGATAACTGTTACTGTCAACCTGAATCATGATTACTTCTTGTATTCCTTGAGTCCCATTCACCTCTTATGATTACCAAACATGTTGATAACTCTTATCAACAAGACTGCAGTACTCAGTAATCGACTTGGTGACATTCTCAAGGGAAGGCTTACTCTGAATCAAAGGGTAGATTCTATCTTGACAATATATGTTCACAATCCTGTGAACATGACATACCCAAGATACCCAGGTGTTGATCTTCAATAGACCTCACTGATTGGTAAGTCAAAGCAGCCATATCCACAGTCTGTGTTTATAATCGTCTCAAGATTGAGAACACGTACCTTATACAAGTTATGAGTTCCTATCGACTGATTGACAGTCTTGAGTGTCAATAGGAAAACTCAGGTTCGTCAATGCACTATAAGCACTAGCATATTAACTAAGAGTTACAGTCTAGTGATTGAGATTAATCACTCCATCCAATGGTAGTTAATCATGCTACACTGTAAACCTGATGAGATATCCAGTCTCATCATCTTCTGTGACACGTTCTAAGTAACAAAGAATAGTAATTCGTATCTCACTTGTATATATCTCATACATACACAAATTACTTACTATGATACTTAAGGATAACAATCATCTCATAAAAGAAACATATATAACTAAATGTAAAGCTGATATCCATGTATTATAATGTCAATGTCTCATATATAATAATGGTTTGAGGGCACAAACCCAACAAAAACATCAACTTGGCCTTGAGTTTGAGGATGGTACACGGTTCCTACCTTATGAGTGATGGAATATTTTCGGACGAGGGCCTCAAAGTGACGATTACAGAAATATTTTTCACCGTCGCTTATAATCGCTCGTGGCGTACCGAAATGACAGAATATATTATCTTTGATAAAAGAAATCACAACTTTATGGTCGTTGGTTCTCGTCGCCACTGCCTCTACCGACTTAGAAACATTGTCGACCGCGACTAGAATGTATTCGAAACCACAAGACGAAGGGAACATACCCATAAAGTCGATGCCCCATACGTAAAATATTTCAATAATAAGTATCGGAGTAAGAGGCATCGCATCGCGATGGGACATATTACCTGTTTGTTGACAGCGTACACATTTTAGACAAAATTCATGTGCGTCCTTAAACAGGGTTGGCCTGTATAACCCACTTAGGAGGACTTTAGTAGTTATATGATGAGCACTAAAGTGTCCTCTACATTCTAAAGAGTGACAAAAGTTTAAAATAGAGTTAAACTCGCTCTCCGGAACACAACGTCGTATGATTTGATCAGAACAGTGCTTAAATACAAAATCCCAATAATAATGTTTAATTTGCGAAAAGAAATGAAATTTATCTTGGCTAGACCAAGTATGAGGGGTATATCTCGTAGCTAAAAAGTTTACAATGTCGCTGAACCACGAACGTTTCATGGCGGCTAGAGCGAATAATTGTTTGTCCGAAAATGAATCTTGGAGAGGGGTAATATCTTTAGACTTGACAAGGATTCGTGACAGGTGATTGGCAACAACGTTTTCACAACCCTTTTTGTCTCTTATCTCGTAATCAAACTCCTGAAGGAGTAAGATCCAACGATTTAGATGAGGTTTTATTTCTTTCTTATTCAAAAGATGACGCAATGCGGTGTGATTGGTATAAACAATAACTTTTGACCCTAATAAATATGAACGGAATTTGTCAAGGGCGAACACGATCGCGTGCAATTCTTTTTCCGTAGTCATGTAATTCAATTGCGGGTCATTAAGGGTTTTGCTAGCGTAATAAATGACTTGAGAAACTTTATTCACTTTCTGGCCTAAGACAGCTCCAATGGTATAAACGGAAGCATCACACATCAATTCAAACGAAAGTGACCAATCAGGGGATTGGATCACCGGAGCTATGGAAAGTAGGAATCTTAACATTTCAAATGTCCTAAGACATTCATTACCAAAGAAAAATGGGACATCCTTGGCGAGCAGATTGCACAAGGGTCTTGAAATCTTACTAAAATCTTTGATAAACCTTCCGTAAAAACTGGCATAACCAAGAAATGAACGGATTTGACGGATGGAAGACGGTGGTGGAAGTTTGTCTATTGACTCAATTTTTGCCTTGTCGACCTCTATACCACGTTTGAAATAACATGACCCAAGACTATTCCTTCTTGAACCATGAAATGGCTCTTCTCCCAACTCAAAACCAAATTCACTTCCTCATAAATGGCGAGGACTTTCGTAAGGTTTTAAAGACACTCTTCAAATGTAGGACCAAAAATTAAGAAATCATCCATAAATACCTCTAAAAATTTTTCAACCATGTTTGAGAAAATTGCCATCATACACCGTTGAAAAGTGGCTGGTGCATTGCATAAACTGAACGACATTTGGCGATAAGCAAAGGTGCCAAAGGGACATGTAAACGTTGTTTTTTCTTGGTCGTCAGGATAGACAGGTACTTGGTTATAACCAGAGTACCCATCTAGAAAGTAATAAAAGCTTTGACCTGATAGATGTTCTAATATTTGATCGATGAATAGAAGAGGTAAATGATCCTTCCGAGTCATAATATTAAGTTTAAGATAGTCAATGCATACCCACCAACCAGTAGTTTGACGAGTGGGTATGAGGATGTCTTTTTCATTTGGCACAATTATAATTCTTGATTTCTTTGGGATAACCTGCGTGGGGCTGACCCAATTACTATCGGAGATTGGATAAATGATGCCGCATCTAAGAGTTTAATGACTTCTTTCATGACCACTTCCTTCATATTAGGATTAAGACGTCATAGCATTTCTCTAGATGCTTTTGCATTTTCATCTAAATTAATTCGATGCATGCAAACAGACGGGTCAATCCCTTTTAAATCGGCTATTATCCACCCTATTGCTTTTTTATGATTTCCTAGGACCTTTAATAGTTGCACTTCTTGAATCATAGTTAAATTTGATGCAGTTATGACCGGGAGTGTCGTATTAGGTTCTAGAAACGCATGTTTTAAAGAGTACAATTGTGGTTTAAGTTCAAGTGTCAGGGGACACTTGATAGATGGTAATGCAGGTTCATGCGCGAGAGGTGGTAGGGCCTCTATTTTGGGCATCTATGGAAGGACACTAGTTGTGTTCACTAATTCTAATAAATTATTCAATTCTTCAATATTCGTGTCAATGTAAAAATCATTAAAGTTAAAATGGGATAAACACACTTCCAAGGATTCTTTAGTTATTATAATATGCGTTGCCTCTTCTACCAAATCATCAATTAAATCAATTGCGTAATAGTGCGCCTCCTTGTCATCTCTATAAGGTTGATTCGATGCGTTAAAGACATTAAGATGAACGGTTATGTTCCCAAATGTGATATCCATCACCCCAGTCTTGTAGTTGATAATCAAATTAGCTGTAGCTAAGAAAGGACATCCAAGAATAACTGGGACGTGTTTACTAGCATCGAGGACTGGTTCAGTATCTAGCACAATGAAATCAAATAGGTAATAGCATCTATCCACCTTTACCAACACATCCTCTCTCACCCCACGTGGTACTTTAATTGACCGATCCGCTAGCTGTAAGGTAGCAGCAGTCGGTTTTAATTCACCTAAGCCCAAATGTTCGTAAACTGAATAAGGTAATAGATTCACACTTGCTCCAAGGACAAGATGGGTTTGGTGGATATATTTGTCACCTATATGACATGCGATTGTAGGTGTACCCGGGTCCTTGTATTTGAGTGTGTCGTGTTGAAACATAGAGCTAACCTTTTCCGTTAGAAAGACTTTTTTTAGATAGATGATTTCTAGATTTACTCTTTTGAATGCATGAGTCTTTTAGAAATTTAGCATATGGAGGTATTTCCTTAATGGCATCAAGCAGTGGGATGTTAATTTTTACTTCTTTAAATGTTTCTAGAATATCCTCCGGTCGTGTTCCTTTCTTCAAAAAGTGAGATGGGACATCCATACTTGGAGGAAATGGCATCCTAGGCACATAATTTGATGGGTTTGTCACTTCAGACGTATTAGATACCAAAGGAGTAGAGTCCTTCATGACTGTATTATCCTTCCCATCTTGTTCTTTATTGATTTCTTTTCCCTTATCTTTTTGAGGCACCGAAGGATGTACGACCTCCTCAGGACGTTAAGTTGTTCTTGTTGACACCGCATTTACTTGGTCACTCGCCATACCAACCTCATACTGCCCTTTAGGGTTTTGAACCAGTTGACTCGGTAACTTCCATTCATTATGATGATTTAATGTATAAGCTAGTTGTCCCATTTGGGATTCTAATTTAGCGATAGATTACGTATGGGAGTTAAAGAGTTGAGACTGCTACTGTGATTTGGCCTCTAAGTTTTTCAAAGATGCCAGCTAACACACTCTCTTCAAAAGATTTATCCTTGGGAGGATTAGCACGGAAGGGAGGTTGTTGGTATTGATTAGGTTGAGGCCTATATACGTTTGGAAAGTTTGTCAGCTCAGGTTTTGAATATGGTCCTTTACTATTTGACTTCCATGAGAGGTTTGGGTGAGGTCTCCATGTCGTGTCCGGTTTATAACCAGTGGGGTTATAATTAGGTGTTTGGAATTGTTGAATAGCATTAATATATTGTTCCACAAATTCCAAAAACTGTGAAGCAGACGGACATGCCAGTGTAGAATGAGACGGATCAGAACATAACTGACATATTTTGGCAGAAGGAGATGGGACCTGCATGTGGCCCATCATCATGAGTTGGTCTATTTTTCTCTTTAATTCTTGAATTTCAAATGAATGGCTTGACTTAACTTTAGCCTCTCTTTTTGGTTGTGGTGGAAGATATCCTTCGCGGAGTACATACACAACTTGGTGCATTGAATTTTCACTTAGTGTTTTAAATATCTTCCAAGCTTCGTCGGCACTTTTGTGGAGGAACGTCCCCGCACAAATAGCATCAACTATGTTTCGAACAGCGGGCACCAGCCCGTCGTAGAAAACTTGTATTAATTACCATTTCGGTGTATGATGATACGGGTAAAAGCGTAGAAGTTCCTTAAATTGTTCCCATGTATTGTAAAGTGTATCACCATCTTGCATCTTGAAATTCGTTATAGATTTTCTAATTTGATTTGTGCGTGTGATGGGGAAAAACTTTTATATGAACGCCGTATGTAACCCATCCCATGTTCTTATAGAATTGGCTCCAAAGATTGGAGCCAATACTTTACTTTATCCTTAAGGGAAAAGGGGAAAAGGCACAATTTTTGCTCATCATCTATTAAGTTTTGAATTTTTAATGTGGCACACATATCCTGAAATTCACCCAAATGATGGTAGGGATCTTTCTTAGTGCGATCGTGAAATGACGGAAAGAGTGCGATGGTCGATGACTTGATCTCAAAGTGAGATCCAGTCACTTCCGGTAATTCCATACACGATGGTGGTGTATAAGTAGTGGGAGTAAAATAATCTTTTAAAGGTGGAGGTGGCAGTATGTTAGGGTTTCCTCCACTGTTTTGATTATTTATGTTATTCCCGTTATTTCCAAAATTAGCCATTGGAATAGGTTCGATTTTAATAATTCTAGTTTTCCTTAGACGTATAAGGGTACTTCGAATTTCAGACTCAAACAAAGACGACGGTTCAGGTGTTGATTCGTCGTCTAGCATCAACCGAGCTCTAGAAGCTTGTGTTGAAGATCTAAGGACTCGAAGGGTACGTTCAAGTTCAAGATCAAGCAGATGTAATTTAGGTTTACTCGAACGGGTACCAAACATAAACTAAATAAACTGACACTATGATAAGGACTGACTCAACCGAATAAGAAAATAAACTACGCAAATAATTAAGCATGCAAACATACAATACTACTATGATGCATGTAGTTATCCTATTATGCAGTGATTCACGTCAAAGCCTAGTGCCCCGGGTTTTCTAGCTAATGTAGTGCTCACTCCACACCTAACCTAATGCAAGTAATTGCGTTTCAGTGCCCTGACTTACAGTGGTTTGATGCAAAATTTAAAATGACAAGTTTACTTGATAGTTTGATTTTATTGCAAATTTTTATTTCAGGTTCGCGTAAGCTCCGTTGACGTGCACTGCTGCTCCACTCGAACTTGTTAGAATTTGATGACTTGTAAGCTGCAAAACAAGGATAATTTTAGCGACTTGAGAATTAAACTAGAAATAAAGGAAATAGAATCTAATCTAATATTTACTAAGTAAATTAAAATTCTAAAAATTAATGGCAAAAATATTGCAATCCCCCGGCAACGACGCCAAAAATTGATCTCGTCATAATCAAGATATAAAGTATGCTTTACTTTTTAAGGATTTGTAGTGTGGAAGTAAAGGTCGAACCCACATGGATTGGTTGTTTTTTTTCCTTTAATTAAGAAAACCTAAATCTATTTAGTTATAGAAAACAGAAGTTTGATTGGTTGTTGATTTATTTCCTACTATTAACTAATCTATGAATTTAAACTATAGAATTCTGGAAGAAATATTTTAAAATTAAACTAAGTAAACGAATGCAAAATTCAAGATTATTTTAATATGTGTAGATGGAATCTAGGATTACAAATCCACCACTAACTATGCATTAAGGGTCTAGACTTTCTACTCTAGGTTATATAATTGGATAGTCACGATCTATCGCCGCTACAAGCCTAATAGTATCAACAAGAGGATATTACTAGTTCAATCTAAGCATAACTCATCTTCGGTTCACATGAATTATCTACCTATAACTAGGGTGTAGCATAACTCATCTTTCATAAGCATGAATTATAAAAGATGTAAACATTGCAATCACATAGGCACTATTGTATGTAAATACTACTATCAATCACAGAAATCAAGGAATATTGTGTTCAATAAACATAAGGGAAAATCTAAGACAAGAATAGATCCAAAATACTCTTGATTATTATCATTAAAAATCCGATTATATATAAATAATCCTCAAACATACAACTACTATCCACTACTTAAAATCCTAAAGTAAGAAAGCGAAGAAATCACCCTTTACATAGCTAGGGTTTCATTAGAACCATAGAAGAGAAGTTTAGTTGTGCATTATTGAGGAAAACATTGAGATGAAGTTGATTGTAACCATCAGAACCTTCAAACTAGATCTTCTTCTTCTCTTTACCTCCAAGTTGATGTCTAATAATGTGTGTGTAACCCTCCAATAGCTTTAGATTTATCTATATATAGTTATAGAGGGTTTAGGAGAGCTTTTATAAACTTACTTCGACTGAAACTATTGTATTTTCCTTTCTGGACGTAATTAGGCAATTTTGTTCACGCAGGGGTCTTCAGCACTCAAAAATGCGTGTTTTTACTTTTTTGTACAGATCGCGTGAGCGGGCCGTGCGAGTGAGGTTACGGATTGTCACGCGAGCAGGTCTCTCACGCGAGGTGACTTTTCTTGCTTCTTTCTTTCTATTTTTTTTCCTTATTATGCTTGGAACTCTTGCTTTATTCTAAATCCTGATAGAAAATGGAAAACAAAGTAAAAGTACACAAAATAGGATAAAAAGTGCTAACAAATGTGAATTAAGGTGTGTAATAAGGACTTGTTCTCTCCTGATCAGTTACCAAAATCTTCCTTCAAGATAAATTCTTTTGAATTTCGGTCAAGTAAAGTAACAAGTGAAAGGGAATTTAGAGCCCACCTTACCTTAATCTCCATTTGGACACCACTAAACTACCTTTTAAGTTCTAACTCATACTTACCCCATTCATCTTTCTTTCTCCAATTCATCAAATCAATCCCACTCATAGGTTCAAATGTGCCCCGACATCGTCCATGGAGGGTCCATCAAATCATTCCCACTCATAGGTTCAAATGTTCAAATGAGTCACTTTTAGTTTGTTGGACTTGTATTAATTCTTTTGTTGCTTTATGTATTATACAGTTGACACGACTAAAAAGTTGTGCGCTCTTGTGCAACACCCAAGTGTAGGTGATCGTGCAAGTAATACTGGATAAGTCCAGGTCGATCCCACAGGGAAGGAATAGGGAGAATGTCTACTAAGTTATAACCTAAAACAAAAGAAAAGAAAATAAGAATATAGAAGTGAAGGTTCTACGAATCCTAATTAATTAAAGTAAACTAACTAATAAACTAAAGTATAAAGAAACATAACTAATTAAACAGATGAACTAAAGGTGTTGGAAACACGTGAATCCACATTGATCCTAACCATCTACCATGAATATTCACTAATGTTCTATGGAGTTTATTCCTCTTCAGTATTCCGTATTTTTCTAAAGATATAGAATCAATAGCCCTTTCATGACCGGGACTATATCATCACAAATGATTTAAAATACATAGAAGACGGTTTAAAACAATGGTTATTACTTGCACTCTGAATGGTGTTAGCATTCAAAGTGGTTTTCAAAAGTCATTGAAGAAAAGGCCTTAAGGCTTTAAGTTCTAAAAAACTGTTTTGACAAACTGAGCTTATTGGGACAATTTGATGACAGATTTCTAAAACAGAAAGTCATGGAATACTTAAAAGAATCATCTCAGGAATTAACATGTTCGATCGATCGAAGCGCTCTCGATCGATCGGACAACATCATCCTTCAATCGATCGAAATGCCTTCGATCGCTTGACTATCTCTGGTTCGATCGATCGAAATACCTTCGATCGATCGAGCCTAAGGTTTCTAAAGATTGCATGGCAGAGGCTAATAATCAATGTTTCATCACATATTCCCAACGTCTAAACTACGAAAACATGAATAAACAAGTACAGAAATAGTAAAACATAGCGATCATAGTAACTAAAGTAATAAACAATGAAATAAAGAAAAGGGATGGAAAAACCTGTAATAATCTGAAAATAACTTGAAACAAACTTGAAATAAACATCAATCTTCAATAATCTTGAGTAAAACAATGAAAAAGGAGGAAGAAAACATAAATCTAACCTAATCTACACCTAATCTAACCCTAAAACTACCCTAAAACTGCTATTTTCTGCGTTCTGGAGCGTCCTCCCTTCGTCTGGCGTCAAAACGACGTATATATAGGGTTCCCACAGAGTTTACGCAACTTTTGGGTGAAAATAAGGTTCGATCGATCGAGCTTAGTTCGATCGATCGAAGGTTCGATCGATTGAACTCTCTTCAATCGCTTGAACTTCTCTGATTTTGACAGCACTGCACACCGATGGGAGAATGGCCATAACTTTTTACTCGGATCTCGGATTGACCTCTCGTTTGCGGCCACGCGACCGTAACTCAAAGATCTACATTATATGTCTCTGGGAAAATCTTCCAAATCTGAAGTCTTCATTGTCAAAATTGGCGTTTTCTCAGCTGCTTCTGTTGTTCTATCCACCATAATCACTTTTCTTTAGCTCCACTTCATTGATTTGCATCCTAATACCTATAAAATAATGCAAAAACATATGTTTTAGCATTAACACAATAAAAAGAACATTATTATTAGAATGCACCTAAATGTAGGGACTTTGGGGATAAAAGATGCATAAAAGACCACGTAATACACTATAAATATGCACTTTTCACCACGAATCACACCCCCAACTAGCTCGTTGCTAGTCCCTAGCAATGAAGCGAACTACAACAGTGTTTCATTAACTCTAAAAATAAAAAACAAAAGAAAGTAAAAATCTTAACTCACTTTCGCAGGAATCGCGATTGCATTTAGCGTATGCAACAAGCCTTTAAACCCCTAGGTTCCCCCTAGTGGACGAGTGTTATCTCGTGAGGGTTTGCAGTGAATCTACCCACAAAATTCATGTTTATAGTAATGGTTCTAGTTTAAATGTTTTCAAGAAATTTTCCTCTCATTAACAATGTGGTTAAGCTCAACAGTCTTATGAAACTCTCTAGTATGCCATAGCCATGCAACACACATTATAGTTAATCTACTATCAAAGTCATTAGAATATTCCATACCTATTAATCTTCAAGTGTGTGTGTGAATGGACAACCAAAATACAAAACTTTAATTTCATAGCTAGCATAACCTAAGACACTATCAAGACGTTCATTTTGACTCAACTCTCACCAGGATTACACTCTTAAGATGAAATCACTCCGAATTAGGTGTAATAATTATCACTCATGATATGGAAGCTATAAAGAGTAATTGTAAATGGAATCTAATGCTTCTCATATCTAAATAGAAAAACGGACATTTTAGTGCACAAAGTCTTATGAAATGATACTTTTCACTAGAAGAGCGAGATACCGTGGATAACTCTCTCATTACCTTAACTTCAAATCCAATTTACTTAAAATCATCAGGACTTTGAAAAAGAGGTGTTAGATTAAGAAAAAAAAGCTCGTGATATTCAATTGGGTCAAAGGATGTGATTGGAATGTCTACTATAACTTTTCAAACTTCCCACATCTCCAATCTCTCTCTTCTTCTTTTCTTTTATTTATTTTTTTCACACTCTTCTTTTCATTCCTTTTTTTTTCTTTTGTAACAACCATTGGCATTTTTTTTTCTTTTTCTTCTCATGCTTTTCTTTTTTTTTCTTTCATTTTTTCTTTTTTTTCTTTGCCAACTTTCCCTTATTCACACAACTAAACTTCTTGTCAAGATAACACATTTCAATCACTCCTAAATGAAGAACTGTGGATTGAACTCCTAATTTGGAGTTAGGTATAAACTTTAGGATTGTGTAGACAAGGCGATTATGATAAGCTCAAGAGGTGAAGTAAAGGAATAGCATAGAGGTAGGCCAAGGCTGTATTATCCATGTATGGTCAAAAGATGGCCTAAATCATCTTCTAAGTTAATAGGATAATTCATTTCAGTAAATTCAAGAGCTCTAAAGTTTGGTAAATCCTGAACGTTCTCTTCTAGTGATCAGTCAAAATGAAGAAGAAAAATGAGACTTTCAACGAATTAATACGCTTTTCAAAAAGTAAGAGTAATTTTATAAAACCCTCAAAAACAAAAGAATGGCACAAAAGCTCACTTGGGTTATTAGTCTCCACTACAGTCTTTCAAGACACTTAAACTATGCTTACTAATCCATTTTAGCTAAGTACAAGGTTGTCACAACGTGCTCAAAGTATTTGAAGATTAAAAAGCATAGAACATACTATAACTAAGATAGTAAAGAAACTACCATAGTATATCACATACTAATGACATACAGAAAATAACACTAATGCATCATAACTAACTACATTAACTATGAGAGAAATACAAGAACCATTTTATTATCTTTAAAAAAAAATAAATAAAATAAAAATTTTAAAATTTTTGCAGATTTTAATTTACTGAGTTACATGTTGCTAAGCAGGTATATGACACTAAACCATAAAAAGAAATAAACGAGGCATGCAATGACTCACTCCCACCAACTAAAACTAAACATTGTCCCCAATGTTCTAAACTATGCACATGGACATGTAAAGTAAAGCGAGAGAAGGAAGGATGTTACCTCGAGGCGTTTATAATCCAGATTTTTTTTTTCAAGTTACCTACAAAATCATTAGTAGCAACAAGGAAAACTAGAGAATATAATACAACTACTCAGCAAATAAATTCGGTTCATCAAGATTTTTATCATAAATCAATAACCGAAATTTTCGAGGATCCTCCCAATGAAATAATTTAACAGTGAGAAGAATGTTGGGATCCTCATAAAATTGCAACTCCCCCCAACTAATGTCAGGCTCAAGGTCAGAGGAGATGATGCAAAACCTATGGCTTCCAAATTTTTTTGGGACAGTTATAAAAGGAATACCACACTTTTTAGGAATTATATGCAAGAAACGATCTTTGGTGTTGGTATTTCCTA
Source organism: Hydrangea macrophylla (assembly GCA_033977485.1). Taxonomy (NCBI): domain Eukaryota; kingdom Viridiplantae; phylum Streptophyta; class Magnoliopsida; order Cornales; family Hydrangeaceae; genus Hydrangea; species Hydrangea macrophylla. Next base: position 73,811,340 of record CM066984.1, on the reverse strand, counting down.
TAACAGCCTCTATTTTAATACTAAAAACAGGGGGAGGCCATGGTTCAATAAAAGGGGCAGGGTCGAAGTGATGTTCTAATGAAGCTTCACCACCCTCCGCTTGTCCTAGAACAGAATCTATGGAGATATAATCATAGGAATTGAATTTCTGTTCTATGCACATGGTTTTGGACTGGACTTGGATAAAGCTATCTATTTGGGCCTCAATGTCATAATCACTCAAGAAGGTCAAGCAGTTTAGAAGATTGCTAGCTTCTTGTTGAATTTTAAGATCATCTAAAGTGGGCCCAATATTTTCCAAGTCATCTCTCAAAGAATTTTGAAAGTTAAAATTTTGTGAAGAACATGTGCTAGTATCCTTACCATCCTCTTCCACAACACATTCTGTTTGTTCACGAATGGGGTACACATAACATTCAAGCTCAGGACGAGAGCTTTGATTGATAGCAAGGATAGGTGATGGGCAACTTGGTGACACCACCTCTTCGGTCGAAAGAGGTGAGGGTTCATGAATATCACAAGAATCTAAATCAGATTTAGATTTTTCAATTATGTCCTCTCTAGGGTCACTTTCAAAGGTAGGGGTAGAGTCAACAGGGGACTCTGCCTTTCCTAATTGCGTGCAATCACCTAAACTCTCGTCATCTTTTAAAACCTCATTCTCATCCTTGTAACTCTCCTCACTATATATGTCATCTATTGAGGTGCTCTGGGCAAAGAGATTGTGCAGTTTTATCCAGGCAGTGAAGGAGTTGATGTCTGGGGTTGTATGTTGAGGAGAAGATGGTTCTACAACTTCATGCTCATTGGTTTGGTTTTGGGGTTCTTGTTGGATTATCACTTTCTCAAATGAGTTGTTAACCTCACTCGGTATGAACCCATCACTGTCCTCTAATTCCATTCCATTGTTAGTGTCTTGACATTCAGGTTGTAGCGTTGAAGGACTGGTATAGTCTTCTAAAGGTTGGCTATCAAATGCTTGTTGATATCTAGCTCCTAATTTATCAATTGCACTCTCTAGCCTTTTCATTTCACTAAGCAGCAATTCTAACATACCATTATCCTCAACTTGGTTATTCTCCTCATTATAACTATATGAAGTTTCACCCCATTGTTGTTGGTAATAGTCCCCTCCCCATTGTGTTTGTGTGCAAGACTCCCCAGAAGGAAAGTCTTGGTGCATTTGGTAATCGTGGGAACTACTACTATATCCTACACTATCATTTTGGTTATATCCCCATTGCGATTGATAGAACTCTCTAGGTGGAGGTTCTTGATACGTTTGATAACATGGGGGACTAACACGATGGTTTTCCCATTGTGGTGATTGGTAGCACTCAGGTTGATAATGTGCATCATATGTGGGTGCTTGCCAACTCGGGGTATAGTTCTCATTACCTAATGTGTACCCATTCGTGGTATTTGTGTTGTATGGAGGGTAATATGGATAAGACATGTTTACCCAAAATATTTAAACAAAAGAAATTTTTTTTTTCTTGTGAGAGAAAAAGTCCAATGATTTTTTTTTAAGTAAAAAAAAGATAAATGGAAAAACTTAGTAAAATCCTAACCTAGTTGCCTTCCCCGGCAACGACGCCAAAAACTTGACACGACTAAAAAGTTGTGCGCTCTTGTGCAACACCCAAGTGTAGGTGATCGTGCAAGTAATACTGGATAAGTCCAGGTCGATCCCACAGGGAAGGAATAGGGAGAATGTCTACTAAGTTATAACCTAAAACAAAAGAAAAGAAAATAAGAATATAGAAGTGAAGGTTCTACGAATCCTAATTAATTAAAGTAAACTAACTAATAAACTAAAGTATAAAGAAACATAACTAATTAAACAGATGAACTAAAGGTGTTGGAAACACGTGAATCCACATTGATCCTAACCATCTACCATGCATATTCACTAATGTTCTATGGAGTTTATTCCTCTTCAGTATTCCGTATTTTTCTAAAGATATAGAATCAATAGCCCTTTTATGACCGGGACTATATCATCACAAATGATTTAAAATACATAGAAGACGGTTTAAAACAATGGTTATTACTTGCACTCTGAATGGTGTTAGCATTCAAAGTGGTTTTCAAAAGTCATTGAAGAAAAGGCCTTAAGGCTTTAAGTTCTAAAAAACTGTTTTGACAAACTGAGCTTATTGGGACAATTTGATGACAGATTTCTAAAACAGAAAGTCATGGAATACTTAAAAGAATAATCTCAGGAATTAACATGTTCGATCGATCGAAGCGCTCTCGATCGATCGGACAACATCATCCTTCAATCGATCGAAATGCCTTCGATCGCTTGACTATCTCTGGTTCGATCGATCGAAATACCTTCGATCGATCGAGCCTAAGGTTTCTAAAGATTTCATGGCAGAGGCTAATAATCAATGTTTCATCACATATTCCCAACGTCTAAACTACGAAAACATGAATAAACAAGTACAGAAATAGTAAAACATAGCGATCATAGTAACTAAAGTAATAAACAATGAAATAAAGAAAAGGGATGGAAAAACCTGTAATAATCTGAAAATAACTTGAAACAAACTTGAAATAAACATCAATCTTCAATAATCTTGAGTAAAACAATGAAAAAGGAGGAAGAAAACGTAAATCTAACCTAATCTACACCTAATCTAACCCTAAAACTACCCTAAAACTGCTGTTTTCTGCGTTCTGGAGCGTCCTCCCTTCGTCTGGCGTCAAAACGACGTATATATAGGGTTCCCACAGAGTTTACGCAACTTTTGGGTGAAAATAAGGTTCGATCGATCGAGCTTAGTTCGATCGATCGAAGGTTCGATCGATTGAACTCTCTTCAATCGCTTGAACTTCTCTGATTTTGACAGCACTGCACACCGATGGGAGAATGGCCATAACCTTTTACTCGGACCTTGGATTGACCTCCCGTTTGCGGCCACGCGACCGTAACTCAAAGATCTACATTTTATGTCTCTGGCAAAAGCTTCGAAATCTGAAGTCTTCATTGTCAAAATTGGCGTTTTCTCAGCTGCTTCTGTTGTTCTATCCACCATAATCACTTTTCTTTAGCTCCACTTCATTGATTTGCATCCTAATACCTATAAAATAATGCAAAAACATATGTTTTAGCATTAACACAATAAAAAGAACATTATTATTAGAATGCACCTAAATGTAGGGACTTTGGGGATAAAAGATGCATAAAAGACCACGTAATACACTATAAATATGCACTTTTCACCACGAATCAACAGTCATTATATTCATCTCCATGCCTCTCTCTTACACCCAACATGCTTATAGACTTGCAAACACGGTCATTATATTCATCTCCATACATATTAACTTGTGATCATGCTATGCATGTATGTGTAAGAGAGAGGCTTGGTGAAGGGGTAGGCTGTTCTTTATACATATTAACTCTCTCTCTCTCTCTTTATTGGTTATGGGGTAGCCCATTCTTTATACATATTAACTCTCTCTCTCTCTCTCTCTCTTGGTTAAGGGGTAGCCCATTCGTATCATTGCTTACATTTTTTCTGTTTAATGCAAGTTTTCCACAGCTAATTGTCTCATTTTTTTTTGTGTACATGAACTACCACTTCCGACACCGACCACCTCAACCATTATCACTCTCTCTTTCAAGGTCTTCTCTCTCTCTCTCTCTCCCCTCTCTAACTGATAAACTCGCACAACTCTCTTGCACTCTTTTTTTCTACCCTTACTTATGATTTTCCAATAGGATTTGTGGATTTGAACCCCTTCCATCCCGTCTGTTTGGTGGCTATCATTTGGAAGGAATTGCTTGGCATTTCGCACTCAAAGGTTTGGCTTTTCAATTATTATTTTTTGTATGCTTTCATTGCTTTATTGCGATTGGAGTCTTAGGATAGTGAGGCTATGGTATAATATGTGAGCCTTTGGATAGTGAGGCTATGTATCATTGTTTTTAATCACATATGCTATTTATCTAAGTTTATGTCCTATGTGTGAATATTATTTCATTATTTAATTGCACTCAAATGATTGGTTAACAACCTTTCAAAAAAATGGTTAATAATCTGTGATGTTTGAATTAGCATTTTCATCCAATTTTCTAGATGCAATTAAAGATTGTCAATATGGTTTAGGGCGGATCCGGTGGAGCTCACATTAGAGTCTAATGGAAATATTGAAAATAAGATCAGACTTAAATCAAAATGCACTTTTTAGTTCTCTAGACACTTTTAACAGACTTCTAGGTCCTATTTGAAAATGCTTATAATAGGATCCGGGTAAGTCCAAGTCTAAGTTTCTATTTAATTCTTCTAAGAACTAATGCTGTTTTAGTTAACAAAGAATCAATTATAAGAGAGTTATTAAATTGAAAACCTATATGTATTGCCGCAATGCAACTCTTCCCATCTCTCGCTCTCTCTCTAAACCAAAACTCTCTCATACATGTTGCTGCGAATCCTCTTCATCACTGTCTCTCTCAAGACAGAAACCTATCTCTCTAACGTTGCTCTCTACATATTATGGATCAATTTGTACGTATCTCCAAAAATAAAATTTGGAAAGGACAGTCGGGTTTAGTGGAGTGACTACGAAGCCCGACCTCTCTTTATTTAGGGCTCAAATTTCCTCAAACAAGTCTTCGCTTAGGTGTACTTCTCTACTTCTAAATCTCTTAATCTTCAATCCAATCAGGTCTTCTCATTTTCTTTTTTTCTGTTTCTTTTTTTAATAATGTGATGTTGAAAGAAAATCAATATGGGGCTGTTTGAAAAGTCACAGAGTTGATTATTTAATCTATATAAGATAGTAGAATCAATAGCCTTGATGACTATGACAATTTTGAATATTATGTGTTTCATCATTTATAAGGCTTCAAACATTAAGTTATAGGATTCTGCAGCACATCTCATACAACTTACAACTTACTTACACCCTGAAACTTTTTATCATACAAAGTCTCTAGTATACATAAAGCTCTATTGTTGATATCACTATCAAACTATTCTATCATACTAACTTCCGTGTCAATTTTTTTTGGTAAACTGTTGGTGTGTGCATATTCTGGAACACATTACTTTCAAGGACTTAGAAATTCTGCTAACTTTTACATTAGGTGGTTGAACCCCTAATTGAATGCACTACAGACTCCAAATTGTTGTTTTATACTTTGCTCCAATAATACGAACATCTAAGTAAGAGAAGCGCAATTACCAAACAAATTGAATTATACAATGTATATATCAATTGTCCATGCCCATGGAGCACTGCCTGAACAAAAAACCTAAATTAGTCACATTTTTTTTAAAAAATAAAAATAAAATTAAGTTTGTGCATATTTTATTTAATGTTTGAAGCCCTATAAATGATGAAACACATAAGGGTCAAATTGAAGCCCTATGATAATCTTCTCTTCATAACGTCTATTATTTCTCGTTGTTAAATTGCAGAATGTCACGTCCCATTAACAAAGAGTGGATGAATGAAAGCAATAGAGTTGGTTCGGTATATACAAAGGGGGTTGATGAGTTCTTGAATTTGCGATTATAAATAATGTTGGACAGTTGTCAACGTTATCTTGTCCGTGTGTAAAGTGTCAAAATAGAAATCGACATACACCATCAGATGTCAGAGATCATCTCGTTAGGAGGGGGATAGATAGGACATATTCTCTATGAGCTTTCCATGGTGAAAAACCATCTATGAATTCGATAGATCATCTGCCAGTAGAAGAGGTTCGTGGAGAAAACATTGAAGAAGAAAACATCGAGGTTGGAGGGCTTGGGATGGAGAATCTTATTGACGCTTCTTACATAATGCATGAAGAAACACATGTAGATGACAGTGGCCAGGTTGGAGTTTCAGAAGAACCATATATGGGTAATGTGCAATACAATGAATCTAAAAGATTATCAACTGAGAAATTGTACCCTTCATATGAGGGTCCTGATACAACTCTTTCTGCGATAGTGGAACTGCACAACATTAAGAAGCAATTTGGTTGGTCGGGAAATAGTGTGATGGCACTTTTGACCATCCTGAAAAGGTGGCTCCCAAAGGGAAACACTTTACCAGAGAAGTATCCACACATGAAGTGTATGATGAAAGACTTGGGGATGAAGGAAAACTTTATTCATGCATGCGTCAATAATTATATTTTATATTGGAAAGATAATGAAGATGAGGAGCAATGTCCTCAATGTGGAGAACTGAGATATGCTGTGAGAACAAAGAAGGGGGTAGAGTTTGCAAAGAGCCTTTGAAAGTGTTAAGACATTTCCCTTTGATTCCAAGACTTGTCAGATTGTATACTATACCATGGATAGCGCACTAAATGACATGGCACAATCGATTGAACTCTTCATGGGAGTATCTGAGGCATCCTTCTGATTCTCCTCAGTGGGGAAGGTTTAAGATTAAATGGCCAACATTTTCTAAACAAGGGCGCAGTGTTTGGCTTGCAATTACAACTGATGAGTTTAATCCACATGGTATTCAATCCTCTAGTTATAGTTGTTGGCCACTCATTATGGTGCCTTACAATCTCCCACCTTCGTTGTGCATGAAATGAGAGTTTCAAATGTTGTCTTTGCTAATTCCAGGGCTAACGGCACCAAGTCAAGAGATTGATGTTTTCCTTCAACCTGTAGTACAAGAGTTGAAGCAACTGTAGTAAGGAGTGCTAGCTTTTGACATGTACAAAATGTAACCTTTTACTTTGAAAGCTATGTTAATGCAGGGGATTTAAGATTTTCCCACATATGGGAATTTATCTGGGTGTGTAACACATGGTTTTAAAGCTTGTCCTATTTGTGGAGATGACACTCGATCCATCCAACTAGAGCATAGTAAGAAAATTGTGTACACAAACTATCGTATTTTCCTTGGCATGAATCACCCATATAGGAGTGGGGGGTATTTGGAGCTTAGGTTACCTGAACATAGTGATCCTCCTTCTTAGTTAAATGGAGATACACTTTTGGAAAAGTTAAGTCAGATAAAGTTTGTCCCTGGAAAGATCCCAAAGGTTTCGAGTAGAAAAAGAAGGACGGGTTGCATTGACGATGAACTGAGAGAGGCATGGTATAAAAGGGCCATCTTCTTTGACTTGGAATACTGGAGCTCTCATCAAGTTCGACATGTTCTTGATGTGATGCACACGGAGAAAATGTCGCTGAGCATTTAATTTGCACAATCCTAGATGATAAAAACAAAATTAAGGATAAAATAAATGCATGTGAGGATATGAAGCACATCGGCATACACAACAGCCAGTGGATGTAAGTAGATGAGCTCACAGAGAAACAGATAAAACCAAAAGCATCATTCTACTTGGATAAAGATGATAAACGAGAATTTGCCATATTTTGAAAGATTTGAAGCTCCCTATTAGTTTTTCATCTAACTTGAGGAGTATTACCACTTTTAACCCACCCAGTTGGCATTCATTGAAGTTGTATGATTATCATGTTATTGTTCTATATTTGTTACCCATATTGCTTAAACATTCCTTTCCAAAACATCGAGATTTGTGAAGAGCTATCCAACAATCAGGCTTATTCTTTAATATACTATGCTCAAAAGTCTTGATTTGAAAGGATGTCCAATGAGCCAAATACATGGTTGCAGAGGCATTGTACGTTTTGGAAAAACACTTTCAACCATCATTTTTTGATATCAGTATCCACCTCATGGTGCATCTAGTTGATGAGGCATTGATTTGTGGACCTACCGGACCTCGATGGATTTATCCTTTTGAACGGTAAACTCATTTTCTTATATGTATTCATCAATAGGCAAATGACATGGCTTTATTGACTTACATAATTTCTACTCGTATGAATAGGCAAATGAAGGAATTTAAAGACATACCTAACAATAAGAGGTATGTTGAAGAATCGATTGCTGAGTCTTATGTTGTTGGAGAATCCGTTAGGTATTGCATGGAATATATTCCAAAATCACTCGATGGAAATCACAAACATAATCGTGAAGCCTTTTTAGAGGACAATGATGAGTTTTCTGATGAAGGACCTTTCCTCGACGATAATACTGTAATGTTAGAATCTGAACAATTTCAACAAATACATCGATAGGTACTATTTTGACTTGACGTTCACGGACTAAACGACTACTATAGGTTTGAGGCATTTGTAACATATATATTGATCATATCCACATATAACTACTAATATATAAACTTTTGTATACAAATTTCAGTGAGTATAAAGCATTTTTGAATTCCACTTGTGATAAAGGAAAGGGGATTACAATGACAGAAGTAGAGATACAAACTTTTTTCATCCCTTGGTTACATGAAAAGGTATTCCTCAGTTCACAAGAAATAAGAATATTAACATATGTAATTTTATTTTAGTTAGGTTCGTATTGTACTTATGAGAGTGTTTCCATTGAACAGTTGGTGTCTTCCGGTGAGACTGAGACAAAGGCTACTTTGTGATGGTTAGTTCAAGGCCCAAAGCACATGGTCAAAACATACAAAAAGTATCACGTTAATTGATTTACATTTTCTCCTAAGTATCATGATGAAACTGTTGTCACGCAAGATAGCGGTGTTTGCATGAAGGCATGGACTACATTTAGGGCAAAAAAAGTGATAAAAGACTCAAGATGCTTGGACAATGTGGTATGGGGATATCAAACAAGTAATTGGGTTAGACTATACAATATTTAAAGAGGTAGTGTTTTATTGTGATTGGGTATGGGTGGAGGATAAGACCAATGGTTGTAAACACTGTCTGGACTCTAACTTGGTGATGGTAAATTTTGCTAAGTTAAAGAGTAATGCTAGTGAGCTCGACGAGCCTGTCATTCTTGCTTCCGAGGCGAGTTAAGTATTCTATTCAAAAGACCTTAGAAACTCGAATTGGTGGGTGGTTATACATTTACTGAAGAGATTGACCTGCCGAGTAGACGAGATAGAGATACCAAGTGTCTTCCAATCTACTCTTAAAGACCAACCTCATTTGGAAGATCTGTTGAAGTAGTATGGCTTTGCCTAGTGTTATTTATCTTCCATTAATTGCCTCTATGTTGAGTTTAAACATATCTTTATTTGGATTGTACGACTTTTTGTACTGTTATTTGATTGAATGCAAAACTTTACTTTTCTTTAGATAATTGGTATGCATTAATTATTATTCTTTGTTATCATTGTTGTTCGCAAACTACCACCTTGTTTTCAAATGACAGGCATTGGAATTATGATATCAAGTGGAGGTAATTTTAACCCAAGTTCATTTCAACCATCTTCTTCACTCCCGCCCGCATCTGAGTCATTGGGAGGCAAAGCCCCAAAAGAAAAAATCAAAGTCACAATTAAAAATGACGGGTCTGTGGCGGGTGAATACTCGAAGATATGGAATAGTCGTACGGGAGATTTTGTGAGAAGTCACACTCCAATTAGCTACAATGATTGGCGAAAAGTGCCAAAGAATTTCAAAGACGATGTTTGGAATGCTTTAATGGTAAACTTTTGTGTGTAGGCTCTTTGTTTAATTAGTTGGTTTACTTAATATTTTCTTTTCAACATAACTATCTTATTCCACTACTAGGTTGAATTTGAACTTGATGTTCCAAATCCGTGGCTCGCCCATTTGCGGAGAAGTCGTGGCCCCAAAAATTTAGGACATACAAAAATAACTTGTGGAGCCTTGTGAAGGTCATCAAGACGTGCCAAAATGTGTTGATCCACATTCATGGGCAGAGTTTATAGAAAATGAGAGAGAGATCCAACAAAGGTGAAGCAAATTGCTAGAAATTTGAACAACAGTAAACAACTTAAGATTCCCCATTGTCTTGGGCATCGTGCCTATGCTCAGAAACTATACTTAATGGTGCGTATCATTCCTTGCACTTTTTCTGTTTAATGCAAGTTTTCCATAGCTAACTTGTTAAATTTCAATGTCTAGTGGTCCTGGCAAATACTACAGGCGTGTTGACAAATGATTGGCGGCACATGGGCATAGTGATGGGAGTGTCTTTGAGAGTACTAAGAGTAAATATGTGAGTAACATATTCTTTGTAGGTTTTAATTCATTACTTAATTTTTTTAGTGTATTATCACAATATTTACTTTAATGACTATAGGATGAAATAAAGGCAATTGAAAATTTAAGAAAAAGCAGTGACTTGACTGACGAGGGATGTAGTAATAATTGTGAAGACTTTGACAATGATGAGTTAACTCAAGTATTTGGAAAGGACAAAAGGGAATGGGTTCGTGCTATAGGTTCACGCATCTCTAAGAGGGAACTACTTCATATAGGATTGCCAATGTCCAAAACTGAGGGAAAAAAGAAGATATATGAAGAAGTTGCTGCATTGGAGGATAAGATCATTTCTCACGTTGACTAAAAATTTCACGATATGCAAGGTATAATTATGTCTTTAGTTTCAAAACTCTCAAATGTGAGTACCCCACCTATTGTGACTACTCCCACAAGTGATTATGGATCAAATTCAGTTAGTTTTACTGCTCATTTAGCTCAAAATTTGAATAATGTTTTTGCCACGGGTGTTTCATATTCTACTCATCATATGCCTCCTACCATGCCTCCTCCCATCGACAAGCCCTCATGTATATGATTTGATAAGTTTGGTAAACAATTGGCAAAGGGTATTTTGTGGCGGATGCTAGAGGTAATGTCTGCCACTCCAAACAAGTTGGTATTGGCGAAAAGAAAGTTTATATCGAGGAAGTGTTTGAGCCCGATGCTCATTTGTGGGATCCTCAAGGGGGACAAGATACATTGGCAGACTTTGTTAAAGGGGGATTTGTGATTTGGCTTGAGTATTGGTTGCCTATGTTTGTCTTACTTTCTCTGACTTTAAATTTCAGACATGGTATATCTGTTAGTTGGTTTAGTTTAGTTTTGGATGGGTTTACTCTTTCAATTTTAGACATGGTTTGTTAGTTTTGGTTTCGATTTAGAAACAGTTTGTATTTAAGGATAATTGCTTATGTTGGATTATATTTTTTATACTTAATATAGATTGAGCATGTTTAAAGTAAATGTGATGTGGCTGTGATGAAATTAGGTGCAAATAAAATTAGAGAGCATATTTTAGTATTTATGTTTTTCATATTTAAAATAATTACTAACGGATAATTTTCGTAAGTATTCTTACACATGTGTTTGAAAACAAATTGTTAGTATTAGAAATTACTAATAGTTTATATCCGTTAGTAATTGTCTCGAAAGTGTTAAAAACTGTCATATTACAAACCGTTAGTAATAAAATTACTAACGGTAAACATCCATTACAAATTCCGTTAGTATTTTGTATACAAAAGTGTTAGAAAATAAACTGTCAGAATAAATATTACTAACCGAATATTTCCGCCAAGAATAATAAATTAGTAACGGAAAATATCCGTTAGTAAACATATTACTAACGGTAAATTACCGTTAGTAAATATAATTTTCCTAACGGACAATTATTAGTCTCAATTTAAAAGAAATTCATTATCGTAAAAATTAGCATCAATAGACTCAAAAAGTTGCATAGATACTTATGTCTAAAAAACTATAAGCATTACTGTTAAATGCATGTCTCCAAAAATCATATTGTACTACTCTACTAGCAATTTCCTTAGAGTTGAATATCCAGTTAATAGTATTCCATGTTCCTAGAGAATCTAGAAGAAATTCTCCACTGATCAAGTATATATATACATACATATCTCTTGAATAATAGATTGCATGGTATGGCAATCAAATAATAAAAGTAACCATTTCAATAGCCTCACCCATACACGAATAATATATAAATATGTCTGATTCAAATGATTATATATGCATATAATGCACTTATGACAGTTAATATCCATTCAACATAATATGACCGGTTGGCTAATTAGCATGAAAGTTACAAATGAAATCAATTTAAACATGGTTTTCAATTAAGAATCTTTCTAAAGAGCATGATTTTATCACTGAGGATTTTGAATTCTTTCGGACAATATCGTCATTGGTTATAGAGGTAATAATCCCCTAAGTTCGACAGTCGGTCAAAATTAGGGTGTCTATAGTCTACCATTTAACTTCATTTTAAGAGCATAAATAATAGTATACACAAGGCTTTTAACCGTTGGACAATAAAATAAATAAAAGTTATTATCCATTCAAAACCAAAAACTGTAACCACTAGTTAAAAGGCAAAATCGGTTGAGAACCAAAAACATTAACTACTGGTAATTAACATCACTGTTTAGTGGGCATGTCAAGAGTTGTACTCTTGCTAACTAGTGTCACACCTCGAATCTTGGACAACCAAATTCAGTTAAGAGCTTGTATCCGAACTGATATTCGCCACCCAAAAGCCAAGCTGACAAACTCTTATACATGCTCCAAGAAAATTATTAAAAACGGAATTGGATTTTAATTTTAAATTGAACTCATGGCCTCTCTGTTTCATAATATTAATTACTAAATTGTTTCATTTCTAAAACATTCATTTCATTATGAAAGAAACAAAGTTCCATTACACATATTATATCATTTCGATTTTCGAAAGAAATATTATTTTCATTAAATAAAACTCTCTTTATAGAGTTAAGCGGAAAGAAAATAAATCAGAATAAAATCTATGCATCCATTTGTCAGAGTAACTACAACGTTTCCAATACACAATATACAATCTTTATTACAATAATACAAATATGGTCCAGAATGCCAGAAATAAAATTAAATAAGATACAACTAATGCAAAGTACAATACTACACAACTGTAACTCCAAGACATCAACAACTCCACAGAAAATTCCTAAATACTAAACCTGCACAAATACATTCGACTACGTTACATATAGAAACGTCCCTGAATGCATAACACACTCGGTTCAGTCACATGACTGGTATGAGTTAAACAAAACACAAGTCTTAGGGATCCAACTTGAACTCGTAGACTACAAACCATATAATGACATTCTTGGGCCAAGATAGCCAGTTCTACACACATATCTGGACAATAAAGCAATTTCCATTTATGTGGTGGCAAGTAGTTTTTTGCCCGAATAAAACAACTAAATACTTAGCTTTCTTAACTATGTAGGCCGATAACTGCAAACCATTAGTGGACCTACCATCCTGTACAAATAGAAATTAATACAATAATAGAAACCAATAACAAATAGCTATTAAATAAAATGAATTTATCTCCAACATAGTGCTGGAATTAGGCAAAACTTAAAACACGAAAAATGTCCAGAATAAAATTTTCAAGGAAAGACTCACATTCCCGTTCATTAATTCTAAATAGATAATTTAGAAAATTAATTATTAAACTTTAACTCTTAGATATACGATGTTCAGTAGATTCTGAAAATCGACAAAAATAGTGTCAAGATGATGTATTTAGGAAAAGTGTAAAACACAAAAGTTGTTCGAATCGTCGTTTTACTTCAGTTTACGCGTAACAGCCGTAAACTATGAAACTAAGCATCCAAAATATTCAATTTACTAATCTGGTTCAATTTATTATCAAATTGCTACGCTCCCAAAAATGATACGTTACACATAATACACTACTATTTAAGCTAACAGATACACACAAAAGTTGTTTGATATGACGATTCTTAAGAATCGATTAATTTCTAGGATTCGACTACAATAAGATATAACTAATTACAATACAACGCATAGCCACAAATTTAAGCACCATAAGTATTTTATTTAATTACACTTTATGTTCACCACCCTGGCCACTCTTCCATGGTTCAGCCTACACATATATCCCATGTGTCTCCTAACATAATACTAACGTCCACTCTGGTCCCAACTCCCATGGGGTATCACTGGGATTTGAGTGTCAACTGAAAGGCTAGTCCTTACATTCTTGATATTAATAAAACAATGTCTAAATACGCATGAAATAGACCAAGAAGGCCATGCGTAAGGCTTAAAAATGAAGAGATGGGTGCAGACACCCCATTTTGTCGGCTATCAGATTTAGGAGACCCATAGCTTGGTGGTTCACAATGATCGAAAAAGTCTCAAAAAGGACTCCTGGAAGTTAGCTCTATCTCTTAAAATACTCAAAAATGGTATAAATGACCAAAATGCCCCTAAAAGCTCAAATACTCCCACATTTGGACCAAAAGTTCTATAAACATGCTATGTCATAAGAAAAAGTAAGAAAATGGGCTTTGAAGTAAAAATAGATAAAATCGTCAGGTCCCAGGGACCCCCAGAAGTCCCAAAAGTTCCCAGAAAGTCTCCGTTGACCGGTTTGACCAGGGTTTGACTGAAATAATTCGAACTCGCTTGAAAGTTTTTAGATCATCCTAGATTATGTGAAAAGTACTAAAAAGAGTTTCAAGAGAAAATTGGACGAAAACGTCAGCTCTTGGGAGCTCCTAGAGGTTCCTAGAATTTTTTAGAGATCCTAGGTTTGATCGATTTGACCTAAGAGTTGACTTTGAAACCAGAGCACTGTATCATTTTTTAAATATTTTTCATGGATATTAGAGGTCAATAGTTTTCCAATGGTATATCACACATAGTTTCTGGATTTAAAATGGATTATTACGAATTTTTGAAGGTGAAAAATGCGATCAAATCAGCTTTTATCGCGAATACCGCAAAACTTTTCAAAGTGTCCTATCTCCAAACTATTTTTTTAATGGAAATTAGACTCCATTGTCTTTCCAATGGTATATCACAAACTTAGTTTGGAGTTCATATGCATTTTCTGTGAATTTTGGACGAAATAGGGCCTTTTCGCGAATACCAGAATCTCTGGGGGCCTAAACAGAATAATCTAGGCATCTAAGGAGCAGTGCCGTCATGGCACTAGCCCACTGCTATCGTGGAATAGGCCTAGTGCCACCGTGGCACTCTCCCCCAGAAGCCCTTGTTTTGTAATTTTATTTTGTGGCCCCAAATTGAATAATTGAAAACCAAAACAACATAGTTTAATGTTCACAGATGTTTGGGACCAATGGGAGCACTTTTTAAATCACAAACTTCCCCCAAATTGGCCTATATAAATCCCCCTTGACTTCTCATTTTGGGGGTATCAAATGCAAGTTTAGAAAAGTTTTAGAGAAAAAGTTGTAGAGATACGGTTAGAATAGAGAGAAAAGAAGCTTTCTTCTTTGATTTTTAACAAGAAAATGAGTTCTAAACCTTGTTTTTTTATTTTTACATCATTACTCCTATTTACTTCACATTCAATACACTCAAACACCATTTTTGTGAGCATTTATGAGATAAGAAGCTACTTCCATGTCCAAAGTCACTACGTATGAGTGAAACACCAAGATACAAGTCCAATATCTCAATGACTATCAACTCTTGATTGATTATTTACTTGCTTGTTTATATATATGTTCATCTCTTCCTACCTCATTTCTTTATAATTTTCTTTGATTACTTACTAGTTCATTATCATCTAGATGATGACATGCTATTTGAGGTAAGTGAATCCTTATGGATAGTAGCTTTTGACCTAAAAAAAACATGTTTAATAGATGATGATTCTAACTTCAATACATCTCTGTGTATTCTTGAAGTTATTTCCAAAATGAAAACAATGCTCTCCAACAATCTTCAAAGTTCTTGAAGTGAGTTTGATATTGACAATCCAAGTGGTTGTAATCTTCTTTTAGTGTTGGAAATGTGGATTCAACAATTGGATTCCATGAAAATAATCTTTGTTTTCTCAAAAAAATCTCTAAAACAGTGAGTCATCCAACTGTAAAATAACATTCTGAGTTTAATACTCAAAGGATGACCATGAGACCACTAGGAAAGTCTTCGTAACTCATTAAAGAACACCCATGATTTTTTGTTTGACTTGAAGACATTTGGAAGTGTCTTATTTTTACCAAACATTCCTTCCAGACATTCTATTTTTCTGTCATAGCAGTTTTGGTTGAATTCCAACTTATTTTTCAGAAAACTTATAGAAACGGGGTGGTCCCAATTCACTTTTCCCTTGAACTTCAGTGTCTTGGGGAACTTTCTGTATAATATGAGCTTCCAAATGTTTTGTTTTCATTTTCTAAGATTTTTCTACATTTCAGTCGACAATATGGACTTTGTTTCTGAGAAACCTCTCTTGTTCATATGATTTCTCTCAATCTGTAATAGATATTGTAGTTTAGCTTTTTGATTTGCGTACTAGACACAATAAGGGTGATCTCCATAAAAAATCATGACTTATAAAACCTCACTTTTCCATTTTTGCAAAATCAGCTCACTGTTCTGTCCAATATTCACAGCAATCATGTTTTAACTTTGGTTCTTTGATTAGATGTTTACATACATCCCAAACTAGCTCATCTCTTAGGAAGTAGTTCATACTACATTTATACACATCATAAAATTATATTCTTCATCCATTCACGCATATTTTAGACTTCAAAGCCACTTTAGAAAATCCATGAACACAAACACACTACTACTTTGCACATTCTAGGATCATACATTGGATCTATGCAAGATTTGGAGTTTTTGTGACTCTTAATCTAAGAAGATTATAAGAAATGAACTTGATCATACATTCATGCTTCTCCTCGATCTAATCTTCTTTCCTCATCTATCCCGGGGATTGAGAGGTCTTCTTTTCTCAAAGATTAACATGCATCATACTAGTTTGCTAAGCATATTTTTGTTTTCTTTGATTATTTGTTTCAAGAACAATCCATGTCTCCCATTAGATTAGGAAAACTTGATTACTTGATATGTGATTAGATAGCTTTTCCTAGGTTTATTTGTGTGATCTTTCACTTTTACATTGTGTGATATTTGGCTTAGATCTTATGAATGATATCTTATCTTTTGATCTTCTATTTCAAGATTCTTATGTTATGTAATATACTATCATAGTATTAATTGTCGAACCAATTAAACATAGTATAAGATGATTATTTGGATGCTAATTGAGGCCGTCGAGAGACAGGGCGAGTTAAGGGTATTTTAGTCGTGACAAAGGCTCCTTCCTCTCACGTACCAAAACCCCGAGCCAAGTTCTTTGATTATGAAGGATCGGTGCCCTTTATCCATTTGGGTGAGTCAAAATTAGGTTTCTTGGTTCCTTAAAGACCAAGTGGCGACTCTGTATCTGTTTTCAACAGACCTTTCTTTCTTTGAATCCAAATCAATTTTGAAACAAGAAGAGAAAAACTGATTCCGCGTGTCCACAATTTGGCGACTCTGCTAAGAATTTTTATTTTCAAAATTAAATAATACAGAGGTTTGAATCATAAGAAGCATCCTTAAAATCATCTTTTTACTGTGTTTGGTTTATCGCATTACACTCCTGCATTTCCCCCTCCGACTGTGTTTGAAACGCGGTGCTGACATTGTTCAGGTCTTGCTGTGCCAGGGCACAAGTCACCGTTGATACTGTACCTTCTAAGGCATATCAAAAAGAGTAAAAACTTTCATACTGTCTCTGTGACGGTATATTTGAACTCTCGTCAACAGACCCTCTTTGACTAAACCCAGCCTTTGCATATAGATTCCTATAGACCCTTTTATAGGACTGTTCATTTATCTTTTCAGATGGGACAATTTGATATAACTAATATATGCCCTAACGAGATTACCTACGTAGTGTAGACGCTTATATAGCATGAGGCAGAACCTCTTTCTTATGATTCCTAAGGCAATCACTCACATGTGATCACATTGAGTTGACTTGCCCAGGCACCATGACAAGGATGTCTGCTCCATATTCATAAAGATATACATCGCAAACCTTGTTTGTTCGTCCTAAGACATAGGAGTATGAAAACTTGCTAGACAGTATGATCACCATCATGTTAACCAGTTTTTTTAAGAAACTCAATCCAGATATCCCAGAATTGCCCAGATATGACCAGTTTTTCCTAGAAACTTTGCCCAATTCATTCAGATATAATCAGTTTCTCTCAGAAACTCTGTCTAAATATCCCAAAAATACCCAAATATAATCAATTTCTCCCAAAAATGCCCGTTTCTCCTAGAAACTCTCAGACATTCTGGAAAATCCCCAGAACCTGGAAATACTCCTTTCTCCCATGGTGATCTTGCTGGAAATTAAGGTTATCACACTCTGTATGGTTAAGACCTTACCTGCTTAACTGTTATCCGTTAGAAGTAAGAGCATCATATAGATAAGTACCCGCATCCGTATGCTTGTCTCATGTACACTCACCGTTCCTATCAGTCTGCACGCACTCTCTCAGTCAGTCTATACATAAGTCAGTCCACGTTTGTTAACATCGATGTTGTTGTCTATCTAAAGTCGTCACTGTCAGAATCTGATCAGTCCTCTCAAATTTGTAGGTCAATATAGATTCCCAAAGTCAGCAACTGGGATCCCCGTCTTGGGTCAAAAATTCAGACAATCGTTTGGTTAGGATCAGCTCGCCAAGTCATTTCTGCATGAATCAGGAAGAGTTAGAAAATAAGGTTACCGAGTTGGGAGCAACCATAAATCAGCAGTCTGACAGCCTAGCCCAAGTCCTGAAATTCAAGGAGGAACTGAAATAGCAACAGCCACAGTATCTACCTGGGTTCCCGCCACCACCGCCAGGGTTCATGCCACCGCCACTGCCACCGCCAGGGTTCATACCACCTCCCAACCCTATACATGAGAATGACAGAGAAGAATAATGGTTTCAAGGGGTCCCTTCACCTGCATATGAGAAGAAATTCTAAGAGAAAATGGACAAGGTTGACAAAACTAGAAAGTGTACTGAGGAAAAGCAAAGGGGTCGATGATTATATTCTAGATCTGGAAAGCCTTTTTGAACCTATTAAGCTGAAACTGCCGAAAAACTTCAAGATGCCTGCCATTGATCGCTTTGATGGAACTGGGAATCCGAAAAGTCTTGTGAAGCTATATATGAGCATCTTCCAATCTATGGGCTGCACCCATAAACACATCACAATGATGTTTCTGCAAACTCTCGCAAAGTCGGCACTGTCATGGTTCTTTACCTTGGATGCCTCCAAAACTCGGGCATGGGAGGATATTTTTCGGGTGTTCATCGATCACTATTCCTACAACCAAGAGCTTGATATCACCATTAGGGATTTGGAAACTACCCCGCAAAATAACAATGAATCCTTTGCTGCATTTCTGAGAAGGTGGAGGAACAAAGTGGACCAAATGACTCATCGATTAATTGAGAAAGAACACGTGAGAATGCTAATCCGGAATCTGCAACCACTTTACCATGACAAGTTATTCTATCAATCCATCTCCACCTTTGGGGAGCTTTTGAAGTGGGAACTCAAATCAAAGATGCCATCATGAAAGGAAAGATTAAGAAGGAAGAGCCTCAAAGTCAATCAAAAAGGACCAACTACTCTCAGAACTCCCCGAATGTCAATCCCCTTAGTAGCCAACTCATACTATACCCTCTCAGACCATACCAGTCCCCTAACCAAGCTAACTCCTCCAATTGCCCATTCCAAAAAAAGCCTCCCCGCATCTTTGCCAGATTAGAAATCCCCCTCTCCTTAGCCTTAGACCAGCTCCTCAAGAAAGGCCATCTCCAACTACTCAAACTATGAAATACCCTACCACCTCCAAGTTGTGATATGTCCAAACACTGCGCCTACCACCTGTGGACACGCGGAATTCCACTTCTTTTGTTTTTGTTTGAAATTTGATTTTGATCAAAGAAAGAGAATGGTCTGTCAAAAACATATACAGATTCGCCACTTGGTCTTTAAGGAACCAAGAAACCTAATTTTGACTCACCCAAATGGATAAAGGGCACCGACCCTTCATAACCAAAGAACTTGGCTCGGGGTTTTGGTAAGAGAGAGGAAGGAGCCTTTGTCGCGACTAAAACACCCTCAACTCGCCCCGTCTTTCGACGGGCCTCAATTGGCATCCAAATAATCATCTTATACTATGTATGGTTCGAAAATTAGTACTATGATAGTATATTACATCACATAAGAAAATTTGAAATGGAAGATCTAAAGATAAGATATCATTCATAAGATCTAAGTCAAATATCATACAATGTAAAGTGAAAAATCACACAAATAAACCTAGGGGGAAAAATCGTCTAATCATGTATCAAGTAATTAAGTTTCCCTAATCTAAAGGGGACATGCATTATTCTTGAAACAAATAATTAAAGAAATCAAAATATGCTTAGCAAGCTAGTATGATGCATGTTAATCTTTGAGAAAAGAAGATCTCTCAATCCCCAGGACGGATGAGAAAGGAGGATTAGATCGAGGGGAAGCATGAACGTGTGATCATGATCATTCCTTATAACCTTCTTAGATTAGGACTCACAAAAGCCCCAAATCTTTGCATGGATGCAATGTATGTATCAAGAATGTGCCATGCTTGTAGAGTGCTTTGTGTTCATGGATTCCTAGAATGACTTAGAAGTCTAGAATGTGCATGAATTAATGAATGAAATCATCATAATATATGTACAAATGTAGTATGAACTACTTCCTAAGATATGAACTAGTTTGGAGTGCATGTAAGCATCAAATCAAAGGGGGAAAGTAAAAGTGTGCTTGCTGTGAATATTGGACAGAACAGTAACATGATCTTTTGAAAATTGAAAAGAGGGGTTAGGAATGTTTTTAATGCATGATATTTTATGGAGATCTTCCTTATTATGTCTAGAATACAACCTAAAAAGCCACTCTTCAATAACTATTACAAATTGAGAGAAATCAAATGAACAATGGAGGTTATTCAGAAATAGAGTTCGTACTGTTGACCGAAATGTCAAAAAATCTTAGAAAATGAAAACAAATGATCAAGAGGCCCATTTCATACAGAACATTTCCTAAGACATTGAAGCTCAAGGGAAAAATAAGTTAGGACCACTCTTTTTGGAAAAGTGTTCTGAAAAATAAGTTGAAAGTCAACCAAGCTGCTGTGACAGCAGAGGCAGAATGTCTGGAAGGAATGTTTGGGTCCAAATGGACCATTTTTAAGTATTTCCAAATCAAACCAAAAATCATGGGTATTCTCTAATGAGTTAGGAAGACTTTCGAAGTGGTCTTGCATCCATACATTGAGTATTGAGTTCTATAGAAATCTTTGAACTCAGATCACTTACTGTTTTGACTCACTGTTTTGAAGATTTTTGGAAAACAAGGTTTATCTCTTGAAATCAAAGTGAGGGTTTTAAGAAGGGGCTTTTGAAATAGAAGTTTTGAAAGCATATTTTCAATACTCAATGAAGGTTATAGCCACTTAAAATGTCAACATCAAACTCATCATCAAGAACTTCTAAGATTGTTGGAGAGATTTATTTTCATTTGAACATAACTTCAAGGATACCTTGGAGGTATTAAAGTTATAATCATCATCTATCAAACATGTTTTTGAGGTCAAGAGCTACTATCCATAAGGATTCACTCACCTCAAACTTCATGTCATCATTTAGAGGATGATGAACAAGTAAGTAAATAAAGAAAAATAAAAAGAAATGAGGTTAGGAAGAGACAAACATAATATGAACAAGTAAGCAAATAACAATCAATAGATGATAATCAATGTGATTTTGGACTTGTAGCTTGGTGTTTCACTCATATATGGTGACATTTGGACATGGAAGTAGCTTCCTAACTCATAAATGTTTAGATAAATGGTGGTTGGGTGTATTGATGATGAAATATATAGAAGGATGGTGGAGGAAAACAAGATTGGAACTCACTTTCTATAGAAAAATAGTAGGAGGAAGCTCCTTTCTCACTTCTAAATCTATCTCTATCTCTCTTTCTCTCTACAACTCCAATGGACTTTGCACTTGGCCCCCCCAAAATGAAGAGCAATGGGGGGTTTATATAGGCTAATTTGGGGTGGTTTTGGGATTTAGAAAGTGCTCCCATTGGTCCCAAACATCTGTGAACATCAAACTACATAGTTTTGATTTTTAATTAATCAAAATGGACCCCCAAAAATAATTGTAAAAGTATACTATTCTAGAGGAGAGTGCCGCGGCAGCACTGGGCCTGTACCGCAGTGGCACTGCTTCTCAATCATCTGGATAATCCTATTTAGGCCCCTAGGGGTTCCGGTATTCGCAAAAGGCCCTATTTCATCCAAAATTCACAGAAAATGCATACGAACTCCAAATTGAGGTTGTGATATACCATTGGAAAGGTAATGGAGTCTATTTGACATAAAAAATAATTTGGGGATAGGTTACTTTGAAAAGTTTTGCGGTATTTGCAATAAAAGCTGATTTGATTGCCTTTTTTGCCTTCGGAAATTCACAATAAACTTGTTTTAAATCCAAAAATTATGTGCGATATACCGTTGGAAAGCTATTGACCTCTAGTATCCATGAAAAATATTTGAAAATTGTTACTATGCTCCGGTTCTAAAGTCAAATTTTGGTCAAACCTGGGATTCCCGAGAAGTTCTGGAAATCTCTGGGAGCTCCCAAGAGCTGACGTTTTCGCTCGATTTTCTTTTAAAACTCATTTTAATACTTTTCACCTGATCTAGAATGATCCCGACGAATTTGGATGATTTTGGTCAAACTTGGTCAAACCTGGTCAAACCTTGGTCAAACAGGTCAACGGGGACTTTCCGGGAACTTTCGGGACTCCGGGGGTCTCTGGGAGCTGATGACTTCATCCGACTTTACTTAAAAACTCATTTTCTTACTTTTCTTATGACATAGCATGTTTCCAGAACTTTTGGTCCAAATCTGGGAGTTTTTGGGCTTTCAGGGGCATTTTGGTAATTCTGAGCATTTTGAGAAATAGAACCAACTTCCAGGAGTCCTTTTGAGTCTTTGTCGATCATTGTGAACCACCAAGCTATAGGTCTCCTAAATCTGATAGCCGACAAAATGGGGTTTCTACAGTTTGCCCCTCTTTGGCATGAACTTGCGAGGCAACGCATGTCGCAAGCGAGTGCCAAAGCTTTGAAGAGACAGGTCTTTTGGAGGCTATAGATTTAGGATAAAAAGCATTGCAAAAGATGCAATGATGCTGAGGCTAGTGCTGGTCGTGCTCTGCGTTAGCTGCCTACGTATCCCAAGGGGTATCAAACCAGGACGTCGTTCGGGGCACAAAGGAATAAATAACACATGCACATACACAACAATCAGGCGGATGCTATGCTATAAGAGTGATATGCAATGCATAGATGTGATATAAATTGTGTCTTGAGTCCTATCATGTTTAGTGTTCTGATCCTAGCATGAGCTGGTACTATGGGGTGTGTGCCACCCCGAGTGGACTGGTGTTGTGTTAGTGTTTGCAACTGTGATGTGGTGGATGACATCAAGGTTTAGAAGACTCTGGGTCTAGGGGAAAACTTCAAGAATTTGGGAAGTGTGCTTTGCAAATAAATGTAATCAAACGTGGGGTCCCAAAGGACAACAATTAAAGATAATTGATGGACACAGAAGTCCTGGATACCAAATGATGGATGAAGAAGTTCAAGATAGCCAATCGGAGAAGGGTTTTACGATAACCGTCAAGCGAGAAAGCTCAAATAGCTGATGGGCAGTTGAGGGGGCTCACAATTTTAGACAGAGGAGTGAGGAAGCTCATGAGAAGTGAAAAAGCTTATGATAAGTGAGAAAGCACATGATTAGTGAGAAAGCTCATGAGTTTGGAAAAAAGAAGTGAGGAAGCTCACGATAAGTGAGAAAGCTCACAATTTTGGATGAAGGAGTGAGAAAGCTCACAATTTTGGACGAAGGAGTGAGGAAGCTCACGAATTCGGACAAAGGAGTGAGGAAGCTCAGGATAAGTGAGAAAGCTCACGATTTTGGACGAAGGTGTGAGGAAGCTCATAATAAGTGAGAAGGCTCATGATTTGGTCAAAGGTGTGAGGAAGCTCATAATTTTGGATAAGGGAGTGAGCAAACTCACTATGAGAAAGCTCACGATTTGGATAAAGGTGTGAGGAAGCTCATAATAAGTGAAAAAGCTCACAATTTTGGACAAAGGAGTAAGGAAGCTCACGATAAGTGAAAAAGCTCATGATTTTGGACAAAGGTGTGAGGAAGCTCACGATTATCGGCAGACACGGAGCCTTTGACTGTGAATAGATAATGCTTGCCTCGGGAGTTGGGGTTCTTTTGACTACAGGCGGTGTTTTAGGATGACTAATCCAGAGAGTTAGTTCTGATTGTCGTTATCTTCTACTGGGCATAGTAGGGAATTCTTCGGGAATCTCTCTTAATTTTAGCACTAGAACCAGGATTCATCTCCAAACCTTTCACGGTTGATCAGAATGACCGAGAACTAGGATCCATCTCTGAATCTCTCGTGGTTGATCAAATTTTGTAATACTCAATCCAAAAGAACCGATTAGGGCCTTTGGGAGCTGATGGACTCTTTGAGAATCTCTTTAAAATGATTGATAGATGTAGAAGTTCTACCCAAACCTAAAGGATTTATAATCAAAGATTTGCCTCAATCTGGAGGGCTGATGATGAAGGATTTGGCGATGAAGGATTTGCCTCAATCTGGAGGGCTGGTGATGAAGGATTTGGCGATGAAGGATTTGCCTCAATCTGGAGAGCTGATAATGAAGGATATGACTCAATCTAGAGGGTTGGCAATGAAGGATTTGCCTTAATCTAGAGGGCTGACAATGAAGGATTTGCCTCAATCTAGAGGGCTGATGATGAAGGATTTGCCTCAATCTAGAGGCTGATGATGAAGGATTTCCCTCGATCTAGAGGCCTGGTGATGAAGGATTTGCCTCAATCTAGAGGGCTAATGATGAATGACTTGCCTCAATCTAGAGGGCTAACAATAAAGGATATGCCTCAATCTAGAGGGCTGACGATGAAGGATTTGCCTCAATCTAGAGGGCTGGCGATGAAGGATTTGCCTCAATCTAGAGGGATGACGATGAAGGATTTGCCTCAATCTAGAGGGCTAACAATGAAGGATTTGCCTCAATCTAGAGGGCTGACAATGAATGATTTGCCTCAATCTAACGGGCTAATGATGAAGGATTTGCCTCAATCTAGAGGGCTAACAATGAAGGATTTAACTCAATCTAGAGGGCTGATGATGAAGGATTTGCCTCAATCTAGAGGGCTGATGATGAAGGATTTGCCTCAATCTAGAGGGCTGGTGATGAAGGATTTGCCTCAATCTAGAGGGTTGATGATGAATGACTTGCCTCAATCTAGAGGGCTAACAATGAAAGATTTGCCTCAATCTAGAGGGCTGGCGATGAAGGATTTGCCTCAATCTAGAGGCTGGTGATGAAGGATTTGCCTCAATCTAGACGGCTGATGATGAATGACTTACCTCAATCTAGAGGGCTGACAATGATGGATTTGCCTCAATCTAGAGGGACTGATGATGAAGGATTTGCCTCAATCTAGAGGGCTGGTGATGAATGACTTGCCTCAATCTAGAGGGCTGATAATGAAGGATTTGCCTCAATCTAGAGCGCTAATGATGAAGGATTTGCCTCAATCTATAGGGCTGGTGACGAAGGATTTGCCTCAATCTAGAGGGCTAATAATGAAGGATTTGCCTCAATCTAGAAGGCTAATGATGAAGGATTTACCTCAATCTAGAGGGCTGGTGATGAAGGATTTACCTCAATCTAGAGGGCTGACAATGAAGGATTTACCTCAATCTAGAGGGCTGAGAATGAAGGATTTACCTCAATCTAGAGGGCTGATGATGAAGGATTTGCCTCAATCTAGAGGGCTGCTGATGAAGGATTTGCCTCAATATAGAGGGCTAACAATGAAGGATTTGCATCAATCTAGAGGGTTGATGATGAAGGATTTACCTCAATCTAGAGGGCTGATGATGAAGGATTTGCCTCGATCTAGAGGGCTGGTGATGAAGGATTTGCCTCAATCTAGAGGGCTAATGATGAATGAGTTACCTCAATCTAGAGGGCTAACAATGAAAGATTTGCCTCAATCTAGAGGGCTGGCGATGAAGGATTTGCCTCAATCTAGAGGCTGGTGATGAAGGATTTGCCTCAATCTAGACGGCTGATGATGAATGACTTGCCTCAATCTAGAGGGCTGACAATGATGGATTTGCCTCAATCTAGAGGGACTGCCTCAATCTGAAGCGCTGGTGATGAATGACTTGCCTCAATCTAGAGGGCTGATAATGAAGGATTTGCCTCAATCTAGAGCGCTAATGATGAAGGATTTGCCTCAATCTATAGGGCTGGTGATGAAGGATTTGCCTCAATCTAGAGGGCTAATAATGAATGATTTGCCTCAATGTAGAAGGCTAATGATGAAAGATTTACCTCAATCTAGAGGGCTGGTGATGAAGGATTTACCTCAATCTAGAGGGCTGACAATGAAGGATTTACCTCAATCTAGAGGGCTGAGAATGAAGGATTTACCTCAATCTAGAGGGCTGATGATGAAGGATTTGCCTCAATCTAGAGGGCTGATGATGAAGGATTTACCTCAATATAGAGGGCTAACAATGAAGGATTTGCCTCAATCTAGAGGGCTGATGATGAAGGATTTACCTCAATCTAGAGGGCTGATGATGAAGGATTTGCATCGATCTAGAGGGCTGGTGATGAAGGATTTGCCTCAATCTAGAGGGCTAATGATGAATGAGTTGCCTCAATCTAGAGGGCTAACAATGAATGTTTTGCCTTAATCTAGAGGGCTGGCAATGAAGGATTTGCCTCAATCTATAGGGCTGGCGATGAAGGATTTGCCTCAATTGAGAGGGCTGATGATGAAGGATTTGCCTCAATCTAGAGGGCTGGCGATGAAGGATTTGCCTCAATATAGAGGACTGATAATGAAGGATTTGCCTCAATCTAGAGGGCTGACAATGATGGATTTACCTCAATCTAGAGGGCTAATGATGAAGGATTTGCCTCAATCTAGAGGGCTAACAATGAAGTATTTGCCTCAATCTAGAGGGCTGATGATGAAGGATTTGCCTCAATCTAAAGGGCTGATGATGAAGGATTTGCCTCAATCTAGAGAGCTGGTGATGAAGGATTTCCCTCAGTCTAGAGGGCTGATAATGAATGACTTGCCTCAATCTAGAGGGCTAACAAAGAAGGATTTGCCTCAATCTAGAGGGCTAGCGATGAAGGATTTACCTCAATCTAGAGGGCTAACAATAAAGGATTTGCCTCAATCTAGAGGGCTGATGATGAAGGATTTGCCTCAATCTAGATGGCTGGTGATGAAGGAATTGCCTCAATCTAGAGGGCTAGCGATGTACGAATCGAGATGATGAGTCGACAGTGAACTACGTTGACTGTCATGGATTGGACCAACGGTTGGGCTGACCGTGATCAAAAGAAATGATGATGTACGAATCGAGATGACGAGTCGACAGTGAACTACTGTGAATGTCATGGATTGATCTGACAGTTGGACTAACTGTGATCAAGAGAAATGATGATGTACGAATCGAGATGATGAGTCGATAGTGAACTACTGTGACTGTCATGGATTGAACTAACGATGTATGAATGAGATGACTAGTCGACAGTGAACTACCGTGACTGTCATGGATTGACTTGAAGATGTACTAATCAAGATGTCGAGTCGACAGTGAACTACTGTGACTGTCAGGATTGAACTGCCGATGTACGAATCGAGATGACAAGTCGACAATGATCTACTGTAACTGATGATGTACGAATCGAGATGACGAGTCGACAGTGAACTACTGTGACTGTCAGGATTGAACTATACGAATTGAGATGACGAGTCGACAGTGAACTACTGTGACTGTTAGGATTGAACTGACGGTTGGACTAACCTTGATTAGAAGAACTGACGAATTGATTTACCTGCTGGGGATTAAATTGAATCTGCTGGGGGGTGAAGCGACTCTGCTAGGGATGAAAGTGGTTTCTTCTGTGGTCTTGACTGAGACATCACATTTATTCAGGACACTTTTCTGGAGATGAACCAGCTTTTTTGGGAAGGACTTTGTTGGGGATGAGAAGATTCGACTGGGGAATGAATGGTTGCACTGCGAATAGAGTAATTCAGCAGCGGATGAAGAACATTTGTGACATGATTTCGGGTTGGCTGCTGAGGAGCTGGTACAAGAGAGCCAGTGGATCTTGTGAATTAATTTTGTAAAGGCAAGTGAATGTGATTGGAGGGGTGTCACCAATGCTGGAGGTTCTTGCGACTCATATCATGTTATAGACTTGACAAGTGCAGTAATGGTGTATGGAATTTCTGCTTGTATCCACAGGTTTTATAATTGGTAATCACTTTAAACCCACACATTTGAGACCATTAGGACAAATGGACTTGACAGCAACAACGATGACAAGGAAAATTGGATTGGTCTGTATGAACCTTGAACCCTGACACAGTTTCGATTAGATTATTACTGACTCAACCAAACAAGGATTGACTTGACAGAAGTAACGACACGAAGTGCCCAAATTAGCATAATTCAATGTGTCTTTGTCATAAGCGATATACCGCTCATCTTTTATGTTCACTCCTCATCTTAATATGATAGCACTTTGCTGATAAATCTGGTTTTTGAAAATTCTTCCCTATTGATCTAATCAATTATTTGCTTCTCCCAAGAAGTGCTTGGAATTAGTGCCTTAGCTTTTAGAATAAAAGATGCTCTATTTCAAAATTTTTTAAAACAACTTGGTGACTTGAAAACTCGCCCTTGGTGTGAAGGGATCATGTTAGGCAAACGGAGTTTGCCCCTAGTTTGAGTTATAGAAAGTAGAATTCATAGGCAAACGAGGTGGGTGACCGAAGTTTGCCCCCAGTTTGGACAATGGTTTATTAGAGGTTTTGGGCAAACGAGGTAGGTGACCGAAGTTTGCCCCTTGTATGAAGGGTAGATAGTAAAATTCAGGCAAGTGAGGCAGGTAACCGAAGTTTGCCCCTAGTGTGGAAGATGATTTTCTGGCTTGAGGCAAGGACCGTGACTTTAATCTCTCATATGCTCATAACTTTTGCCTAGGCACCAGTGAGGTGACCTAGCGAGCTCTTTTCTCGCTTTTGTTATTGCTCACCTTGGATTTAGCTCTAATTTTTGCCTAGGCATCCTTTCGGATTTTCAACCTAGCGATCCATCCTTCTTTTCTTTTTTGAAAGTCTACCTACGTACCCCCGAGCAGGGATCAGGTCCAATGTAGTTCGGGCCAAAGTTTTGAAAGAAAAGGGGGGTGATTATGATGGTGTCGACCAAACTGATGCGATTGCCTATGTATCCTCGAGTAGGAATTAGGTCAAGCGTAGTTCAAGATAAGGCCTTGAAAGAAATTGGTTTGATTATGATGGTGTCGACCGAACCGATGTGGTTGCCTACATATCCCCGAGTGGGAATCAGGTCCAGCGTAGTTCAAGACAAGGCCTTGAAAGAAATTGGTTTGATTATGATGGTGTCGACCGAACCGATGTCGTTGCCTACGTATCCCCGAGTGGGAATCAGGTCGAGCGTAGTTCAAGGCAAGGTCTTTTTGGAAAGGTTGAGGTATGAGGGTTTTTCAAACCGATCGTCAAAGAAATTCAAACTTGGGTTACTTATGGTAGCCTTGAAGAGGAGGATTCAGTTTCCATCTCTCTTTCTTTTCTTTTCTTTTCTTTTTCTTTTTCTTTTCTTTTTCTTTTTCTTTTTCTTCTTCTTTTTCTTTTGAGGATTGATCCTTTTCACTTTCGCCTAGCCAGTCAATTTTCCTTTTCACATAGTTGATTCATGTGAGATCTTTCGATCATAATCTCGAAATTCCAGAATGTGCACGTCAGCTCTCGGGATTTATTTGTGGTCGTTTCGAGCCTTTTGAAATGTGATCTAGGCACGTTCTTATGATGTACCTTGAAGCATATGATTCTCTCATTTGTTTGATCAAAAATTTCTTTCATTTTCTCCATCATTTTGACTGGCTAAGGTCAGATCTTGGAAATCAATACCTTTTCAGCTCTAACTTTTGCCTAGGTGCCCTTTCGGGTTTTAAACCTTGCGAGCTTTTCTTTTCTTTCTTTTTTTTTTTTGAAAGTGGAGATGAAACTCACTGAAATGTTTGGCTACCATCAAGGACTAAGTCTACACAAGTTCATATGGCTCTCAATTGGGTTGGGCCCAGGGCTTTGAAATGTTGGGAAAAGGGTGTTGGGTAAGCCCCAAGTCAGTTCCAAGCATGTCTTTGCAAGATTGAGGCAAGAGAATCTTTAAATTCTTAAAGTAAGACTATTCAATTCTCGGCTCTTCATCAGTGTCAGCGCAAAATTGACTTTGACCTTTTAGGATTTTTTTGTTTGAGTAAAATAAAATTTTTAGCACAGTAATATCCATGGTAATTTGAAAAGTGACACTTCAGTTCAGCGATTTATGCATCTATGACTAGGCACATCAGATTAAGCAAAATGAGATTTCATTCCATTAGCAAGAGAGAGGGATTACATTACTCGACACAGACCCATAACTACTCGATGGTAGACAGACTCGGCCACAAGACTAAACTTGAAATAGATTCAAAACATAGGACAGACTCATCTTGGTCTCAAATGGAGTGTCTTTGTGACCCATTTATTATTATTATTATTATTATTTTTTCAGCAGAAGTTCCAAACACTATCAGTTCACGGTGTAGCTTCAACAATCATTGGCCTCAGCAAAGGGGATCATTTGAACAGATAAGCCAGGGGCTTTAGGTTTGATGAAGCTGACACTTTGGTTGACATAGGGTTGGATGGGCGATGGCTCGATGATTTTCTGATTGAGGAGGTCCTGGATATCATGGCGAAGGCGCATGCAACTGTCGGTGTCATGGCCTGGGCCTTGGTGGTAGGCACAAATTTTGGACAGGTCACAACTAGGCGGAGGGATGTCAGCACGAGGCTGAAGGAGTCGGAGGTGCCCCTTTTTGATGAGGTTATCAAGGATAACAGACAATGGCATACCCAGGTTGGTGAAGGTTCTTGGGTTGCGGGTTTTATTAAACTTTGAGTTCAAGTGCGGGTATGGATATAAGTAGAGATTTGGACGTGGAAACGGGCTTGGATAGATGGCATTGGGCAACCCATACTTCCCTTTATCGATGCTCTGCACCATCTGCTCGAATCGGCTTATCCTTGAACATAGTTGTTCAACAGTGGTTTGTAGTTTGTTCACTTTCTCCTCCAGAGCTTGGTAGGCCATTGGCGGGTTTATGATAGCCTGGGCTAGCCCACGATTGAGACAATGAATTTGGAAAGGTACAGAGGTGTCCTTACCTGGGGCTATGTTTTCTGCAAATAGAAGTAAAAGCCCAAATTAACAGAGGCACGAAATACTTCTTATGGACTCCTAGTGGGGAGAGCTGATCAGAGTCTCAAATAATTTATCGATGTGAACTGATGATGATTGCGGTATGTATACTACTTCTATACAATGATTGAGATGGGTGAGGATGATGACATGTATGCGCTTGATGTATAGAGACTGACATATGTGAGACTGACAAGATGTGCGTGCATATAGACTAACATGAATCGTGTATGCAAATGAGACAAGCATGCAGATGCAAGCCCTAATCGATATGATGCCCCTACTTCTAATAGATAGCAGTTAAACAAATAAGGTTCTAGCCATACATAGTGTGCTAACCTTACTTTCTAGTATGATCACCAAGGGATAACAGGGATTTTCGGATACTTCAGGAATTTTGGACAGAGTTTCTGGGAGAAACAGGGATTTGGAAGATACGGAGAAATTTCTAGAAGTCATTTGAGTTTCTAAGAGAAATAGGGATTTCTGGTTGATTTGGACTGAGCTTCTAGGAGAAATTGGTATTTTGGGTATTTTTTAGAAATATGGATAGAGTTTCTAGGAGAAACAAGTATATCTGGGCATTTCTGGGTGATTTGGGCAGAGTTTTTGGGAGAAATAAGTACTAAGGGTATTTCTGGAAAATTTGGATAGAGTTTCTAGAATAAACAAGTATATTTGGGCATTTCTAGGTGATTTGGGCAGAGATGCTGGGATTTTTGGAGAATCTGGGAGATTTGGGCAGAGCTTCTGGGAAAACAGGTACTTTGGGTATTTTTGGAAAATTTAGACAGAGTTTCTGAGAAAAACTGGTATATCTGGGAAAATCGGACAGAGTTTCTGGGAGAAACTGGTTAATATGGTTATATCTGGAATATCTGGACAGAGTTTCTGGGAGAAACTGGTTAATATGATTATATCTGGGATATCTGGACAAAGTTTCTTGGAGAAACTGGTTAATATGGCTATATCTGGAATGTCTGGATAGAGTTTCTGGAAGAAACTGGTTAATATGATTATATCTGGGATATCTGGACAGAGTTTCTGGAAGAAACTGGTTAATATGGTTATATTTGAGATATCTGGACAGAGTTTCTGGAAGAAACTGTTTAATATGGTGATAGTGATCATACTGTCTAGCAGGTTTTCATACACCTATGTCTTAGGACCGATAAACAAGGTTTGCGGTGTATATCTTTGTGAGCATGGAGTAGACATCTTTGTCATGGTGCCTAGGCAGGTCAACTCAATGTGATCACATGTGAGTGATTGCCTTAGGAATCATAAGAAAGAGCTTCTGCCTCATGCCACATAAGCGTCTACACCGTGCAGGTAATCCCATCAGGGCATACAGCAGTTATATCACATTGTCCTATCTGAAAAGATAAATCAACAGCCCTATGAAAGGTTCTACAGGAATCTATATGCAAAGGCTGGGTTTAGTCAAAGAGGGTCCGTTGACGAGAGTTCCAATATACCGTCAGAGAGACAGTACGGAAGTTGTTACTCTTTTTGATATACCTTGGAAGGTACAGTATCAACAGTGACTTGTGCCCTGGCACAGCAAGACCTGAACAATGTCAGCACCACGTTTCAGACACAGTCGGAAGGGGGAAATGCAGAAGTGCAATGCGGTGAACCATACACAGTAAAAAGATTATTTTAAGGATGCTTTTTATGAGTCAAACCTCTGTATTATTTTGTTTTGAAAATAAATGTCCCCAGCAGAGTCGCCAGATTGTAGACACGCGGAATTCCACTTCTTTTGTTTTTGTTTGAAATTTGATTTTGATCAAAGAAAGAGAATGGTCTTTCAAAAACAGATACATAGTCGCCACTTGGTCTTTAAGGAACCAATAAACCTAATTTTGACTCACCTAAATGGATAAAGGGAACCGGCCCTTCATAACCAAAGAACTTGGCTCGGGGTTTTGGTACGAGAGAGGAAGGAGCCTTTGTCGCGACTAAAACACCCTCAACTCGCCCCGTCTTTCGACGGGTCTCAATTAGCATCCAAATAATCATCTTATACTATGTATTGTTCGATAATTAGTACTATGATAGTATATTACATCACATAAGAAAATTTGACATGGAAGATCTAAAGATAAGATATCATTCATAAGATCTAAGTCAAATATCATACAATGTAAAGTGAAAAATCACACAAATAAACCTAGGAAAAAAATTGTCTAATCATGTATCAAGTAATTAAGTTTCCCTAATCTAAAGGGGACATGAATTGTTCTTGAAACAAATAATTAAAGAAATCAAAATATGCTTAGCAAGCTAGTATGATGCATGTTAATCTTTGAGAAAAGAAGA
The DNA here is from genome assembly GCA_033977485.1 of Hydrangea macrophylla. NCBI lineage: Eukaryota > Viridiplantae > Streptophyta > Magnoliopsida > Cornales > Hydrangeaceae > Hydrangea > Hydrangea macrophylla. The sequence continues at coordinate 73,777,843 of CM066984.1, read as the reverse complement.
TCTCTCAATCCCTAGGATGGATGAGAAAGGAGAATTAGATCGAGGGGAAGCATGAACGTATGATCATGATCATTCCTTATAACCTTCTTAGATTAGGACTCACAAAAGCCCCAAATCTTTGCATGGATGCAATGTATGTATCTAGAATGTGCCAAGGTTGTAGAGTGCTTTGTGTTCATGGATTCCTAGAATGACTTAGAAGTCTAGAATGTGCATGAATTAATGAATGAAATCATCGTGAGATATGTACAAATTTAGTATGAACTACTTCCTAAGATATGAACTAATTTGGAGTGCATGTAAGCATCAAATCAAAAGGGAAAGTAAAAGTGTGCTTGCTGTGAATAGTGGACAGAACAGTAACATGATCTTTTGAAAATTGAAAAGAGGTGTTAGGAATGTTTTCAATGCATGATTTTTTTATGACAATCTTCCTTATTGTGTCTAGAATACAACCTAAAAAGCCAATCTTCAATAACTATTACATATTAAGACAAATCATATGAACAATGGAGGTTACTCAGAAACAGAGTTCGTACTGTTGACTGAAATGTCCAAAAATCTTAGAAAATGAAAACAAATGATCTAGAGGCCCATTTTATACAGAAGGTTTCCTAAGACATTGAAGTTCAAGGGAAAAGTAAGTTAGGACCACTCTTGTTGAAAAAGTTTTCTGAAAAATAAGTTGAAAGTCAACCAAGCTGCTGTGACAGCAGAGGCAGAATGTCTGGAAGGAATGTTTGGGTCCAAATGGACCATTTTCAAGTATTTCCAAGTCAAAACAAAAATCATGGGTGTTCTCTAATGAGTTAGGAAGACTTTCCAAGTAGTCTTGCATCCATACATTGAGTATTGAGTTCTAGAGAAATCTTTGAACTCAGATCACTCACTGTTTTGACTCACTATTTTGAAGATTTTTGGAAAACAAGGTTTATCTCTTGAAATCAAAGTGAGGGTTTTAAGAAGGGGGTTTTGAAATAGAAGTTTTGAAAGCATATTTTCAATACTCAATGAAGGTTATAGCCACTGAAAATGTCAACATCAAACTCATCATCCAGAACCTCCAAGATTGTTGGAGAGATTTATTTTCATTTGAACATAACTTCAAGGATACCTTGGAGGTATTGAAGTTATAATCATCATCTATCAAACATGTTTTTGAGGTCAAGAGCTACTATCCATAAGGATTCACTCACCTCAAACTTCATGTCATCATTTAGAGGATGATGAACAAGTAAGTAAATAAAGAAAAATAAAAAGAAATGAGGTTAGGAAGAGACAAACATAATATGAACAAGTAAGCAAATAACAATCAATAGATGATAGTCAATGTGATTTTTGACTTGTAGCTTGGTGTTGCACTCATATATGGTGACATTTGGACATGGAAGTAGCTTCCTAACTCATAAATGCTTAGAGAAATGGTGGTTGGGTGTATTGATGATGAAATATATAGAAGGATGGTGGAGGAAAATAAGATTGGAACTCACTTTCTATAGAAAAATAGAAGGAAGAAGCTCCTTTCTCACTTCTAAATCTATCTCTATCTCTCTTTCTCTCTACAACTCCTATGGACTTTGCACTTAGCCCCCCCAAAATGAAGAGCAATGGACTTTGCACTTGCCAAGTCATTTGTACTCTTTAAAACTAGGCGGATGAAGCCGCCGAACCTGCCTCATCCATCATTTGCTGAACTGCGGGCGATAGCTGGTGTACCACAGGAAAGCATGAGCGAGACTACCGTGGCCCTTCAAGACCACCTTCGGTACTCGCACACATCAAAAATAGCAAAAACAAGCACAAAATCACTATTCATAACCTGAAGTCCAACTCCACAAAATCAACAAATTGAGCACAAAACAAACTTCTAACGATCTCTAGGTACACACTATAGTTCACAAAACGAGCACGATGCATAGAAATAGTCCTGAGCTATCGAAAGTATCATGTACCTGACTCGCTAGAGTCGCGATGGAAAGATGACACTAGGCGTCTCTTAAAATCAACTCCAAGGGTTAGCTCTTGACCTTCATTCAATCTTTGGCCTTCTTAGAGAGTTTTCTCGAGATTGAAGCCATGGATCTACAAAGAAAAAGGGAAGTTGGAACTAAACTTTCTTCTTGAAATTTGGAGAAAAACAAATACCAATCGAAATTCCAATCGTGGGAAAAGATTACTCACCCGGGTGTGCACAAACTAATTTTTGACGGGTTTTGGCACCAAAAACACCCTAAAATGGCCAAGAATGAGCTCAAAATGCTCAAAAACTTGAGAAATTCAACCATGGAGTCTAGCCACCTAGTGCCACCATGGTACTAGACAATTGCCACTATAGCAGTGGCCTAGTGCCACTGCGGTACTACTCCCCGCGGGTCTCGCTTCGCTCCATTTTAGCCCATTTCAGGCCCCAATTAGCCTTAGTGGCCCATTTCAGTCAAGATTAACAAGGTTTTATCCCCTGTAATTTGAAAGTCTGTCAGACCATCCTCAATAGGAAAACACAGAAAGAAATCGGCTCCCAGATGCCCGAATAGGCTTTTCGAAAGGACCGTCGGAAGATTTGATCAACCGTGAGAGATTCAGAGATAGAATCCTATTTCATGGTCAAATTGGAGAAACAGTTTCAAGAAACATCCCCAGCAGACAAATACAGAAAGAAATCGGCCCCCGAAAGCCCGAACAGGCTTTTTGGAAGGACCGTTGGAAGACTTGATCAACCGTGAGAGATTCAGAAATGAAATCTTGATTCTAGGTCAATAATTGAAAGAGAGATCTTAGAGAGTCCAGAAAAGAATCAGCTCCCGAAGACCTTAACAGGCTCTTTTGGATTGGGCATTGCAAAATTTGATCAACCGCGAGAGATTCAGAGATGGGTCCTGGTTCTGGGTCAGCAGAATTTGATCAACCACGAGAGATTCAGAGATGGGTCCTGGTTCTGGGTCAGTAGAATTTGATCAATCGTGAGATTTAGAAATGAAATCCTACTTCTAGGTCAAGAATTGAAAGAGAGATTCTCAGAGAGTCCAGACAAGAATTAGCTCCCGAAGACCTGAACCGACTCTTTTGGATTGAGCATTGCAAAATTAGATCAACCATGAGAGAATCGGAGATGGATTCTGGTTATCGGTCCGAAGTTAAGAGAGATTCCCGAAGGAACCCCCATTATCCCCAGCAGAAGATAACGGCAATCAGTGACAACTTTCTGAATTAGTCAGCACCCCCGGGGCAAGCATTGTCTCTTCGCGGCTCTGTATCCGCTGATTGTTATAAATCGGTCATCGTGAGCTTTCTTACTTATCATGAGCCTCCTCATTTTAGCTATCATAAGTTCCTCTAACTCTTAGTTACCGCGAGCTCCCTCACCTGTCAGTTATCTTTAGTTGTTATCCTCAAGGACCCCGCGTTCGATCCATTCCACTTACAAAACATACTACCCAGAGTTCTAGAAGTTTGCCCCGAGCCTAGAGTCTTCAACACTTTGGTATCCTTATCAATCACTGAATTAGTGTCAAATAAATATTAACACAACATAAGTCCACTCAGAGTGGTATACACATCACCGCACCAACTCATTCTTGGATGAGAACACTAGGTATGATAGAACTCAGTACACATCACATCATCCTCATAGCATCTTCGTCTGTCTTGTTGTACATATGTGATTTGTTCCTTTGTGCCCCAAACTACGTCCTGGTCTGATTCCCCTAGGGATACGTAGGCAGCTCACATAGAGCGCGACCAGCACCAGCCTCAGAATTTATGTTTTCTATCACTGAATCTTTTGCAAGGCTTTTATTCTAAATCGATAGCCTCCAAAAAGACCTGTCTCTTCAAGCTTTGGCACTCACTTGTGACATGCGTTGCCTCGCAAGTTCATCCCAAAGAGGGGCAAATTGTAGACAATCCATTTTGTCGACTATCAGATTTGGGAGACCCATAGCTTGGTGGTTCACAATGATAAAAAAAGACTAAAAAAGAACTCCTAGAAGTTAAATCTATCTCTTAAAATACTCAAAAATGGTATAATTAATTAAAATGCCCCTGAAAGCTCAAATACTCCCAAATTTGGATCAAAAGTTCTGGAAACATGCTGTCATAAGAAAAGTAAGAAAATGGGTTTTGAAGCAAGATAAAATCGTAAGCTCCCAGGGACCCCCAGAACTCCCCAAAGTTCCTAGAAAGTCCTCGTTGACCGGTTTGACCCATGTTTGAGTAAGTTTGACCAAGTTTTACCTGAAATCATCTGAACTTGTCCAAAAGTTCTGAGATTATTCTAGATCATGTGAAAAGTACTAAAATGAGTTTCAAGAGAAAATCGAATGAAAATGTCAGCTCCTGGGAGCTCCCAGAGGTTCCCAGAGCTTTTTGGAGATCCCAGGTTTGACCGATTTGACCTAAGAGTTGACTTTGAAACCGGAGCATCGTATTAATTTTTTAACATTTTTCTTGGATACTAGAGGTCAATAGCTTTCTAACGGTATATCGTACATAATTTCTTGATTTAAAACGGATTTATTGCAAAATTTCGAAGGTGAAAAAGGGATCAAATTAGCTTTTATCGCGAATACCACAAAACTTTTCGAAGTGACCTATCTTTAAACTATTTTTTTTATGGAAAGTAGAATCCATTACCTTAACAACGGTATATCACAAACTCAATTTGGAGTTCGTATGCATTTACTGTGAATTTCGGACGAAATAAGGCCTTTTCGCAAAAATTGGAACCTCTGGGGGCCTAAACAGAATAATCTGGGCGTATGAGGAGCAGTGCCGCCACGGTACTGGCCCACTGCCACCGCAGTACAGGTCCAGTGCCGCCGTGACACGCTTCCCCAGAAGCCTATGTTTTGTAATTTTATTTTGTGGCCCCAAATTGAATAATTGAAAACCAAAACGACATAGTTTTATATTCATAGATGTTTGGGACCAATGGGAGCACTTTTTAAATCACAAACACCCCCCAAATTGGGCTATATAAACCACCCTTGACTTCTCATTTTGTGGGTGTCAAATGCAAGTTTTAAAAAGTTTTAGAGAGAAAGTTGTAGAGATAAGGTAAGAATAGAGAGAAAAGAAGCTTCCTTCTTTGATTTTCAACGAGAAAGTAAGTTCTAAACCTTGATTTTTTACTTCATTACTCTTATTTACTTCATATTCAATACACCCAACCACCATTTTTGTGAGAATTTATGAGATAGGAAGCTATTTCCATGTCCAAAGTCACTATATATGAGTGAAACACGAAGCTACAAGTCTAATATCTCAATGACTATCAACTCTTGATTGATTATTTACTTGCTTGTTTATATATATGTTCATCACTACCTACCTCATTTCTTTTTAATTTTTATTTGATTACTTACTAGATCATAATCATCTAGATGATGACATGCTATTTGAGGTGAGTGAATCCTTGTGGATAGTAGCCCTTGACCTAAAAAAAAACATGTTTGATAGATGATGATTCTAACTTGAATACATCTCTATGTATTCTTGAAATTATTTCCAAAATGAAAACAATGCTCTCCAACAATCTTAGAAGTTCTTGAAGTGAGTTTGATGTTGACATTCCAAGTGGTTGTAATCTCCTTTTAGTATTGGAAATGTGGTTTCAAAACCTCTATTTCAAAAACCCTCTAAAACCTCAACATTTGGATTCCAAGAAAACAATGTGTGTTTTCTATAAAAAATCTCCAAAACAGTGAGTCATCCAATTTTAAAATAGCATTCTGAGTTCAATACTCAAAGGATGACCATGAGACCACTCAGAAAGTCTTCCTAACTCATTAGAGAACACCCATGATTTTTTGTTTGACTTGAAGACATTTGGAAGTGTCTTATTTTGTCCCAAACATTCCTTCCAGACATTCTATTTTTCTGCATAGCAGCTTTGTTTGACTTCCAACTTGTTTTTCAGAACACGTTTACAAAAGGGGCGGTCCTAACTCATTTTCCCCTTGAACGTCAGTGTCTGGGGGAACTTTCTGTATAATATGGGTTTCCAAATGTTTTATTTTCATTTTCTAAGATTATTCTACATTTCAATTGACAGTACAAACTCTGTTTCTGAACAATCTCTATTGTTCAAATGATTTCTCTCAATCTATAATAGTTATTGTAGTTTGGCCTTTTGATTTGTGTATTAGACACAATAAGGATGATCTACATAAAAAATCATGACTTAAAAACATTTCTAACCAAACCTTTCCATTTTTTTCAAAATTAGCTCACTGTTCAGTCCACTATTCACAGCAAGCATGTTTTAACTTTGGTTCTTTGATTAGATGTTTACATGCATCCCAAATTAGCTCATCTCTTAGGAAATAGTTCGTACTACATTGTACACATCCTACAATAACATTTTTCATCCATTTATGCATATTTTAGACTCAAAGTCACTTTAGAAAATCCATGAACACAAACACACTACTACTTTGCACATTCTAGGATCATACATTTCATCCATGCAAGATTTGGAGATTTTGTGACTCTTAATCTAAGAAGAATATAAGGAATGAACTTGATCATACATTCATGATTCCCCTCGATCTAATCTTCCTTCCTCATCCATCTCGGGGATTGAGAGGTCTTTTTTCTCAAAGATTAACATGCATTTTACTAGCTTGCTAAGCATATTTTTGTTTTCTTTGATTATTTGTTTCAAGTACAATCCATGGCCCCCTTTAGATTAAAAAAATATGATTACTTGATATGTGATTAGACAGTTTTTCCTAGGTTTGTTTGTGTGATCTTTCACTTTTGCATTGTGCGATATTTGGCTTAGATCTTATGAATGATGTCTTATCTTTTGATCTTTTTTCAAGATTCTTATCTGATGTAATATATTATCATAGTATTAATTGTTGAACCAAACATAGTATAAGATGATTATTTGGATGCTAATTGAGGCCCGTCGAGAGACGGGGCGAGTTGAGGGTGGTTTAGTCGTAACAAAGGCTCCTTCCTCTCTCGTACCAAAACCCTGAGTCAAGTTCTTTAGGTATGAAGGGTTGGTGCTCTTTATCCATTTGGATGAGTCAAAATTAGGTTTCTTGGTTCCTCAAAGACCAAGTGGCGACTCTGTATCTGTTTTCAATAGACCTTTCTTTCCTTTAATCCAAATCAATTTCAAAGCAAAAAGAGGAAAATTGATTTAGCGTGTCCACAATATGTCATCCACGATGTCGCTGCCTAAAATCATAAGGAGCAGTGGTGAATACTAAAGTATTTTCAAATATTAATTTCTATTAGAAAAACTTCACATGGATGATCTCACATTTCACAAATTCATGAAACCCAACATTAGATGATGATGATGCCAAAATTTGGTAAGATAAACTAGAGCAGTTTAAGCACAGAGAGAGAGTAAGGAACGGTTTTTTGTATGTGGTTCGACCCTATTAATGAAGGAACCTATGTCCACATGTGTGTCTGAGCACATTCACTATACTATAAAAAGTAGGGGACCTGTACTGAACCAATAATAGTTTGGAGCTACCGTAGGTTGGTCGAGCATGATGATGACTTCTATAAAGGTGCTGTAAAGACTGAAAAGTTGATCCCTTTCTGTGGGGGTGAGTGGTCTCTTTAAAAGATGCAAGAGACCTACTCATACAAGAAAACTAATTAGATGAGGTAATACAATCCAATTAGGATGTGATTGAACAAATCAAGTGGATTTCTTAATTATATTAGGAAACAATTTTTTCTTTCCATTAGTCTTCTAAATTGAGTAGGAAATTGTTCAAAATATTCTGGATCATACCTCGGGACCTGGGTGAGCTATCCCTGGGATGAGCTATGCCGGCGCAGTCTTCCCGACCTGTTGATCGGGCTATGGGCATATACTGCTTGAGATGTCTCGGGTAGTCTAGACTACTCGGGATAATGCTATGTAGCATGAGCTGGTCGGCATAGGGGCCGGTCATTAAATAGAATCACTAGGTCACATAGTAGAGCCAAGTTTGGGCGTATCAGTTGGCCCCCCATTTCAAAGGTTGGCCTGATGCTATATCGAGGCAAGTTTGGAAATCTGTCTGAAGCCGTTTTCCGTTACCTAAGTGCTCGAGAAAGTTGTCTTGGAACTTTTGAGTCTTTTGAATTGCTCGTGAATTGGCTAAGAGTTGAGACTTTTCCTAATTCGAAGCCTTTTGCTTGAGTTAGATCCCAGGATGGTCATCTTCTGCTCGTAAACCTTCATCAAGGTTGTGGGTAAGAGAATTTTACCATGTTGGAAAAGCCGACCTAAAGCATATGGCTTTAGGGCCTTTTTGTGTTAACTCCCCAGGATGATTATCTTCTGCCCCGCTAACCTTCGTCAAGATTGTTGGGAGAAGAGGTTGACCATGTTGGTGGAGCCGACCTAAAGCATATTGCTTTAGGGTCCTTTTGTCCCTCTATCTTGGGCCAACCTAAGAGGATTTCCTTTATCGTCGGTTTGGACCTAAGTGGAACTGGTGCCTTTGAGCATTTTAGGCATTTGGGTTGTCTAAGAGTTTGACTTAGTTAACCCTAAGGCTTGTAAATACTTGGTGTGATTGCCTGTTTAGTTTATTGTGCCTTCCTGCCCTCTAAGCTTCTGCTAAGATAGGGGTCTATAGAGGCAGTGACAATTGGTAACCGACTTAGAATGTTGGTATTTCCAAGGTCTTTTGAAGTTTGTTATCATCAGCCACTTAGGGAGATTTTCCCCCATCGTTGGTTATGGACCTAAGAGAAATCGTTGCCTCGTGAGTGATTGAGAGGTCTTTTTGGTGCCTCAAGTATGATCCCGAGGTCTTTTGGGTGCCTCGGGTGTGATCCCGAGGTTTTTTGCCAACTGCATAACAGTGGTCTTTGGTAGCCTCAGGGTTAAGCCCAAGGTTATTTTAGTGCCTCGGGAGTTGAACCCAATGTCTTTTTCTTCTACTCCGAGGATCGATGAGGAGTTGATAGGCGATCCAAATCTTTGTGGGAAACCTTTTGCAGTCTGAGCTTTGTTCTATGGTCGGGAATAAATACCATTGCAGTTGGACTCGACTGGTCTGTTGGAGAAAGGAGGTCAGGTCGGGATCACCGGGCTCCTGATTATTCTAAGCTAGAGGCAAGGTCGGGATAACTGGATCCTGACAGTTGCAAACTGAAGGTCGGGTCAACGCTGCCGGACTTAGATCAATGTAAACTGGAGGTCGGGTCGGGGCTTTCGGACCCGGACCGTTGCGAATTGAAAGAACTACCAGAACTATCAACCTTCTTTGCATTGCTCCTCTCGGGCTAATCTCGCTTTCACTTATTTGTTAAAGGCTCATCGATTACGTGCCCGGGGTCATTGGTCTTTAGAAATTCTTCAGTGTCAATATACTTTCTGACCTTCTCTGCGAGTTCAACTAAGGTTTTCGGTCAGTTTATGTGAAACGACGTGCGCACTTGGTGTGTTGAACTCCCGAGTAGAAGGCTGTAATTGCAACAGTTTTGTCAAGATCATAGATCTTGAGCTTCTCTTGATTAAATCGATCGATGAATTTCTTGAGGGGCTCATGATTTCTTTGCTTGACTATCAGCAACTGTATGCCAGGCTTTGGCCGTTCATGCATATCGATGAATTGGTTGATGAACTACTTGCTGAGTTACTTGAAACTGCTGATTGATCAGTGCTTCAAGGAGTAGAACCATTGAGTGGCCACGCTTTCACAGTGATGGGGAAGGCCAGGAAATATAGTTCATTGGCGTTGGCTGCCAGGGCCATCTAAGCCTTATAGGTGCGAACGTGGTTGACTGGGCTTCCCGAGCCGTTGTATGAATCTAGGCGAGGCTGGTTGAATTTTCGTGGGATGGAAAACCTCGTGATTCGGCTATAGAATGGTGACTCTGTCTCGGTACTGACACGGTCCTGAGTAAGATTCTGGCCCGGGTCTTTAGCCAGCCCGCAGATTTGTTTCTCCAAATCCTTTATACGGGCCACCACACTTTCCCGATCGGTATTCAGAACATAGGTCGGATCAGTGGAAGAGGCTTTTTTTCTCCTAGTGGTGTGTTGTTCCCTGGGATCAAGCTTGGCTATGACTCTGGTTCATTATGTGCCTAGGGATACCTCGGCTCTGACCTAGTGACTCTAGACTGATTCCTGGGCCATATACTCCTGCCTCTCTTCTTGGGCAGCATGCCTACCATTACTGTTCTGGTGTCCTCCACATGAGATAGGTTGGCTCGGGGACGTTGTCTGGTCAGGATTGGTTCCTGACCATGTGCAATGCTCCCAGGCTGTTTCCCAGCCGCTGGATCTTCAAGAGTTGTGCGAGGGTTACAGTGATCTACTCCGGTGTCAGGACCGCCAGGGCCAACGGGATAGCCCGGTCATCTTGCTGTGCAGCCTTATTACTCTTCTTTGAAGGGATGATAGTCAGTCAAGAGATTTGTTTTTTGGGAAATCTTTCATGTTCCCACAGACGGCCCCAAGCTGATGATGCCTAAATTTGGTAAGATAAACTAGACTAGTTTAAGGAGAGAGAGAGAGAGAGAGAGAAAGAGAGAGAGAGAGAGTGAGGGACCAATTTTTTGTATGTGGCTTGGCCATGTTAATTGATGAACCTACGACCATGGGTGTGTTTAAACACGTTCACTATACTGTAAAAAGTCGAGGACCTGTGGTGAACAAACAATAGTTTGGAGCTACCGTAGGCCGTCTGGGCGTGATGATGACTGTTATAGAGGTGCTGTAAAGACTGAAAAGTTGATCCCTTTCTATGGTGGTGAGTGGTCTCTTTTATAGATGCAAGAGACTTACTCATACATGGAAACTAATTAGATTAGATAATACAATCCAATTAGGATGTGATTGACACAAATCAAGTGGATTTCCGAATTGTATTAGGAAACAATTTGCACTTTCCATCAATCTTCTAACATGAGTAGGAAATTGTCTGTAATATTTTGGATCATGCCTCGGGGCCTGGGTAAGCTGTCCCTGCGACAAACTGTGCCTATGCAGTCTTCCCAACCTGTGGTCGGGCTTCCGGCGTATACCGCTGGGTATGTCTGAGGTAGTCTAGACTGCTCGGGATGATGCTATGTAGCATGACCTGGTCGGGATAGGGGCCGGTCATTGAATAGAACCACTCGATCACAGAGTAGAGCCAAGTTTGGGCATATTAGATGAGAATGGTTATATCTCATCGTAATTTCACGTTATATCATAACAATAAATATTAGTTCATCCGACGCATAAATCAACTTAATCAATCAACATATTGTAATCTCATAAAAACTGCTACTGTAATTTAAATTTACAGCCCAACTGGTGCAGAATCAGGAAAAACTTAAAACACGAAAAGTGTGCAGAATCATGTGTTACATAGGGCACACGGACAGGATGCTAAAACTCTAAGCTACGATTTTCTAATATTTTTCTAAAGTTTTAGCAACTGATAGAATAAAGAAAAACGAATTTCACATAAATTTCGGTATTTATCAAGAGCATCCTACATATGTGTTCATCAAATTACTATCCACATAACGTTTACGAGTATACCAACGTCAAGATCACAAGGTCACACAAGTGAAAAATATCTATATTAATTCAAAAACAACAATATACACCCAATATAAATATTTAACCCCAACAATTTAATTAAGTATGTAAGAGTTTGATTTATTCACGTATACATATATACATACGTGCATATACTTACCCGGATACACATATTTAACTCACCTAGTTTGGCACAAAAATCAACAACAACGAACACTCTGCGATTCCACACGTGGCCACGAACCCGAGCCCCTTCTCCTCCTTCTTCTTCTTCTTCTTCTTCTTCTTCTACTCTCTCTCTCTCTCTCTCTCTCTCTCTCTCGCGCGCGCGCGACTGTGACAAAGGGGGTTCTTTTGTGTAATACCAACTAGCCCTAATATTTTATTATGTTCTTATGTATGATACACACACACACACACACATGTTAATAAAAATGCACACAGTAAATCCCATTTTTTTTTGTCTTATGGGCTCACGAAAAGGCTTCATATGGGCCGAAATATATTCCACAGTACTAAAATGAGTAGCCTAATGGGTGTACATGACTCGAATACTTAATTTAAATGTTAAAAACACTATTTAATACACTCACGGGCCTCTAAGAACTACTCAAAAATAAACACATCAATACTTCAGTAGCTTGTTCAACTTAAATTTTTACAACTTAATTCCACCACATAGCTCTATAAAATTTCACACAGTAATAATAATAATTAAAATAAATACACACACAACCAGTTAATAACAAACAAAAATTTAGGTTGCCTCATTAACATTTTTTTTAAAATGAATATTTTTCAGGAAAATATGGGGTGTTAAGTTCTACCCTCCTTAAAGAAATTTTGTCCCGAAATTTAAAGCAAACACTGGTAACGCATGCAGTAAGCAAGACTAAAGTTAAACACACAAATTCACGCATAATACTGATCAACATTTAACTCTTGACCCTAAGAGATATGTGATCGGGACTAAAAAAGTCCTAATTACACGCCTTAATTCACATTTGCTATCACTTTTTATCTTGTTTTCGTCTACTTTTACTTTGTTTTATGTTTTCTAGCAGGTTTTGGAAGAAAACAAGAATCCAGGCTAACAACGGTGTAAAAATAGACTGAAAGAAGCAGAAAAGGCCAGATCGCGCGATCGGCTTGCTCGTGCGACATTCCAGATCTTCGCTAGCGCGACCTCCCAAAAATGTGCGAGCGTGGCCCGCTCGTGTGACCTGTACTAAAAAAGTGAAAACATGTATTTCTGTGTACTGAAGAGTCCTGTGTGAACGAAATTTCCTAATTACTACCAGAAAGTAACAAAAATAATAGTTTCAGTGCAATTAGGTTTAGGAAAGCCTCCAACCTTGCTCCAAAACTATACATGCCCTATTCTAATTCAATTTTGGGGTTACACAACATTATACACATCCATATGTAATAAAAGCTTCAGCCATTGAAGAGAGGAAAACAAGGTGAAGAAGAAGAAGACCAAGGATTCCCATGGCTTCCTCCATCAACCTGTTACCTTTCATTACTTCTAAGGCCACTTAGACCGATATCTAGAGTTTCAATGAAACCCTAGCCAAGTAATAGGGTGCCATTTATGTTTTTCTTTTAGATTTATTATGTATGGATGATGATTACATGTTTCAAGGATTTTGAATAATAAAATTGTAATTCTATTGATTAAATCATTACTTTCAAAGTTTATTCTTGTCTTAGATCTATTTTGAATGTGATGTGTTCAATAGTCTATATTTGTTGTGCATGTATGGATTATTTACATGTAATGGTGCTTAATTGAATTGTGATATCAAGTAGTCGAATAGTTCATGCTTAGGAAAAATAGAGTGTACCACAACCCTAGTTTAGTGTGAGACACTTTGTCCCAACTGAAGATGAATTATGTTGATGCTTGAATTATACTTATCTTCTTGACAGAGGAATTGGGCTTGTAGCTACAATTCTCCATTATCATCCAACGTAATAAGCTAATTGAATGCATAGATACCCTTATTACGAAGCTAGTGGTGGATTTGCAATCCTAGGTTCACTTTAAATATCGTTTAAAACAACTTTTAATTGCTTTCATAGTTTTTATTTATTTTCACTGTTCTTAGTTTAATCAAAATGAAAATCAAAATCAAAATCAAAGTCCTATTTTCATAATTAACTGGTCTTTAAAATTAAAGTACTTTAGTAATTCAATTTCTGTAGGTTCAACCTTTACTTCCACACTATAAATCCTTAAAAAGTAAAGCATATTTTAATATCTTGATTTTGACAAGATCAATTTTTGGCATCGTTGCCAGGGATTGCAAGTTAGTACCTTTAGTTTTAGAATCTTAGTTTAGTTAATCCATAAAAATTAGATTAGGTTTTCTTTTTCTTAATTTCCATTTTTGTTTTGAGTCACTAACTTTATCTTTTGTATTGTAGTTTCTCGTGTCATCAAATTCTTGTATTTCGGAGTGGAAGAGCTTAGCACATCAAAGGAGCTTACGCGAATCAATTAAAAAAAAGAAAAGATTCAAGTAAATTGCTTCTTTTAAAAGTCACTTCAAACCACTGTAAGTCAGGGCGCTGAGACACACTATTTGCATTAGTTTAGGATTGATTTGCATGTGCATTAGCTAGGAAACCCGGGGTGCTGGGCTTTGACGCGAATCACTGCATAACAGGATAACTTTTATGCATCATAGTAGTTGTGTGCTTGTTGTCTTATTTGTGTGGTTGCTTTTCGTATTTGTTTGAGTTAGTCTTTATCTTAGTGTAATTTTTTTTTAGTTTATGTTTAGTACGCGTTCGAGTAAACCTGAACTACATTCTTTCTACCTTGAACTTGAACGTACCCTTAGAGTCCTTATATCTTCAACCCAAGCTTCTAGAGCTCGGTTGTTGTTAGACGACAAATCAACTCCGAAACTGCCGTCGTTATTTCAGGCTGAAATTTAAAGTACCCTTAAACGTTTAAGAAAAACTCGAACTATTAACATCCAACCTTTTCCAATGGCCAATTTTGGAAATAACGGGAATAACCAGAATAATGGAGGCAATCCTAATGTACCTCCACCTCCTCGGTTTAAAGATTATTTCATTGCTATAGCCTATATGCCGCAAGCAAGTATCGAATTAGCAAAGACTTTGAGATAAAGTCATCTACCATCGCACTACTCCCTTCATTCAATGGCCGTATTAAAGAAGATCCTTACCATCACTTAGGAGAGTTCCAAGACATATGCTCTACATTGAAAATCCAAAATCCAACTGATGCTAAATTAAAATTGCGTCTCTTTCCATTCTCCTTAAAGAACAAAGCTAAGTATTGGCTCCAATCTCTTGAGCCAAACACTATTAAAACATAGGAAGCATTACATACCGCATTTTCACAAAAGTTTTTCCCCATCACAAGAACTAATCAAATAATAAAATCTATAATGAACTTTGTGATGCAAGATGGGGAAACACTCTATGACACTTGGGAACAATTTAAAGAATTATTGAGCTCTTGCCCACGTCATCAAATTCCTAAGTGACAATTGGTACAGATCTTCTACGAGGGACTTGTTCCCTCACTTCGTAATACCGTCGATGCCGTTTGTGTGGGTACTTTCCTACACAAAAGCACTGACGAGGCATGGTAAATTTTTAAAACATTAAGTGAGAATTCGATGCATCAAGCCGCGTCGGTACATCCTGAGGGGTGTCTTCCACCTAAACCCAAGGGAGAGGAGCAGTTCGGGTAAAGTCATTCAATTGAAATACAAGAACTATCTAAAAAACTTGACCGATTTATGACAATGAACCAAACGTCAGGTTCACCTCTTACGAAATTTGTTAAATATGTTCCGATCCTTTGCATTCCACACTTGTATGCCCATCCACGTCTCAATTTTCAAAATTTGTGGAGCAGCACACACACACTCTATTCAACAATTCCCATGGAATAGATATAATCCTATGACGACTAATTTTTCTAATAGTTACAGACCCCAGTTTTAACAAAGTCAATACCATCACCCTCCTCCTAATCCTAACCCTCAAAGGGATAACACTTTTGAGGCAAAGGTGTTGGCATCCCTTAAGACTATCAAAATGCAAGTGCAAGCACAAGCACAAATAGTGCACTCACACACACACAATCCATTGCAAAGCTTGAGTCCCAAATAGGATAACTAGATAATGCGATGAGTCATCGAAAAGAGGGTAAGTTGCCTAGTCAGACTATTCAAAATCCTAAGGGACAATATGAGATTAATGGTACAAGTGAGCAAGTAAACGCCGTCTTGACTAGGATGACTATGCATGGGGAAGAAGTTATTGAGATTCTGAGAGACGATTCACAAGATGGGTACATTAATTTGAATCAAGAAAAGGGTAAGGACACGAGCCGAATTAGGAAAGAAAATGAACCGTTCCGATAGATTATGTTCCAAAACTGCCTTTCCCACCAAACATTGAGGAACCGTCATATTTTTTAAAGAAAGGGTCAAAAACAAAAGATATAATCGAGGTATTTAAAAAAGTTAAAATCAATATTCCATTCCTCGACGCTATTAAAAAAATTCCTGCTTTTTCTAAATGTTTTAAAGACATATGCACTCAAAAGCGTAAGTTGTGCAATCATATTCTGAAAAAGGTCTTTCTCACCAAAAAAGTAAGTTGAATCTTCAAACACACTCCTCCAAAGTATAAGGATCTAGGTGCACCAACAACTTCATGTGTCATAGGTGACTCTATCATTCATCGGGCTCTCATTGACTTAGGGGCAAGTGTTAATCTCTTACCTTACACGGTTTTCAAACAGCTAGGATTTGGTTAACTTAAACCCATGACCGCTACCATACAATTAGCGGATCATTAACTTAAAATTCCTAGAGGAATCGTCGAGGACGTCTTGGTAAAAGTTGATAAATGTTATTATCATGTCGATTTCATGGTCCTTGACACTGAACCGATTATAGATGCTAGAAAACACACTCCTATCATCCTTGGTCGTCCATTCTTAGCCACGGCCAATGCGCGTGTCAACTGTCGAACGGTGGTAATCAAAGTGTCATTTGGGAACATGAACATTAAATTAAATGTTTTTAATGCTATTGACCAAGCTCCTAATGATGACAATTACCCATGTGTGGCGGAGAGTGGAGTTAGACAAGCTAATGGACCCAATAACATAATAAATATGAATAAAGAGAAGGAGTTAATACACAATGAACAGAAAAATCCTAATAACCCGGATCCTAATGATGAATTTACTCAAAAGGTGAGAAATCGATTTGAACATGATCAAGGAGAACCGTTGATTGAGTTAACAGATAATGACATTATTTCTGCTTTCCACTGGAGTCTGCCTCTTGTCTTCAAGGGTACAAAGACTGAGTTTCAGCCTCCATGAGTCTTGAGTTAGAACGGTATAGTTGAAAACGTAAAAGACAACGCTTCTTGGGAGGCAACCCGAGCTTTTATCGTTCCGTTTTCTCATTTTTGTACACTTTTTGGGTCATTTTGAGTCAGTTTTAGTTGTTTTGGACAGGTTTGGGGGTCGGAATCAATTAATTTTGAACTTATTCATATTGAAAGGATGAGAAAAGAAAAAGCAGACATGTCACGCGAGCCGCCCGCTCGCGCGAGATTTTACCTTAGAGAAAAATTTTCTTAACTTTTTCTATATACCCTCAGATTCATGTTGCGCCACAAATCGCGCGCGTGAGGGCCTATCGCCTGAGGGACCCGCTCGCGGGATCTGTCGACTAAGAAATTGTTTTTTAGGAATCTGGACAACAAGCCTCAGATTCACCACGTAGACAGACTCGCGCGCGTGAAGGAGTATTTTTGTGTTTTTCCTCTTTTGTTCTTTTCTTCTCACTCCCAACCCTTACGTATGTGTTTTCCCCTTTCTGTTTGCTCTCTTAGGCCCTTTTTAGATCGAGTACTTCTTCGTGTGTTACTTTTGTTTATTTCGTTTCTTTTTGTTTGTTTTGTTTCTTTTTGACTGTATTCAGATTTTTTTTTGTTTTTCTTTTTGTGTTTGATCTTTTGCATTGCATATTTAGTCTTACATTAGCTGGTGTTATTTGCATTTTTTTGTTTTTCTTGTTTTTGTAAGTATTAACAGGTGAATTAGTGGCTCCATTTGGAGCGATTGAACTTTATCGCCATATTCATATATGTTTACCTAGTTTGTGATTGCCGAGATCGAGGTATTGGCATTCCTTCCTTATGTACTCTCCTTTATTTCATTTTATTGTTTCATTGGGAACAATAAAAGGTTTAGGTTTGGGAGTATGCACTCAAATGTACATTTTTATGCACCAAATTTTTTTTAAAAAAAATTGATATTTGTGCTTAAATAACTGATGTTACCGACATTTTTGCAATCTCAATTCGATAGTTTTTGTCATGTAACTTGGATTGTCATAGAATGGTAAATATAAGAAGATGTTGTTAAACATGTGCTGATGTCATGTTGTAATGTTTAAGATATGTATCATTCGAATCGTAGTTTTATATCTTAGATTTGCACACAAACCTATGCACTGCACGTAGTCACTTGAATATATGTTTGAAATGAACTATAATATGATTCAAATTTGTAGATAACATATAGTGTGGAGACTAAACTCGGTGAGCTTTATAGCCTATCTTTTCTTTTTAGAGGGTTATAAATACATTTTGTGTTTGTCGAATTTCATTGAAATAGCGCATTAACTCATTGTTTAGTCTCATTATTCTTGTTTTGGTTGTTAGTCAAGTTAAAATATTTGCTACCGTGCTAAATAATCTTCCGTTGTAAACGTTGAAGAACTGTATCACCCTAGGATGTGACTTTAGGCCCTTTTTGTTTTTCACCCTTTATACCATTTGACCTATCCAGATAAATGATAAAATTTTCTTAGTTCGCCCCTTTACGCCTTCAAAGTGCCTCTCTTTCTTTGATCATCGTGAGTCTTTTTTTTTGTTCCAACTTGGTCAACTTGGAGTTTACCACTAAAAGATTGATCAACTTTTAGTGGTGATAAGATGATGTATTGATTGAGAAGAAGAAGAAAACAAGATTATGTTTGAGATGCCTTGGTATTCAATGAATATTCGTTTCAAAAGCAACGAAAAAGAAAAGAAAAAAAAAGGTTGAAAGAAGAAAAGAAAGAAAAGAAGACACTACACCATATGGCCTCATTACTAACGGATATATCCGTTAGAATAAATGTTACTAACGGATATATCTGTTAGTATTTTAGCGTTAGTAATAATACTAACGGATTCACTAACAGATATATTTTTACTAACGGATATATCCGTTAGTAAATCAAAGGATTTCTAACGGATATATCCGTTAGAAAGCTACTTACTAACAGTTTTTTCAACTAATTTTAAAAGATTTATATTGAATACTAACGGTTTGTCAACTATTACAAACGGATATATCCGTTAGTAATTTCCAAAAAAAATTTTAAAAAAATTACTAACAGATTTACTAACGGATATATCCGTTAGAAATATGCATAAATCTAAAAAAAATTATTTATTTATATGCTTCCCAGCTTTTTTTTCACCTAATTAACAAGCATATTAATCTATACCAAACACAAAAAATAATAAGATTAATCTATATACAACACAACAAAAATTAATCTAAAGTAATCATAACTAAAGCATTCGTTCATGTCTAACCAACATATCTATACCCAACAGAACAAAAATAATCCATTGGGCTTGCATTGCCACATTCAATACACCGTGATCAATTACAAAATAGACTACAAAACTGAATAGAAATGACTCGTCTCACTGCTAGAAAAGGATAACTAAACACATATAACTCTTAATCTTCTCATGACCATCTATTAAGCCTTCTTTCCGCAACTTCACCAAAGAACATGACAAAGTACCCACATGCATATGTGTGAAATTTAGAGTAACGTTCAATGGAAAGTTAAAAAAATGAATGAAACATAGAAAAACTATCGAGATCAAACGTAACACAAATGACTAGAGAAAAGTTGGAGAAAAAATCTAGTAGCAAGCTCACGAGTATTCATCCTTTCTTTTTAGTTAATGAGACTAAAGCCTCATTAACGAGAAAAATAAATTAATTTGGGCTTCAATAGTCAAAAGTGTAGCAAGTGTGGAAAACATATACAGTGGTTCACGAACAATTAGACTACCTGAATTTTGAGCACATTACTGGAATGATGGGTATTAATGAGGTAATCAGTAATCCACTTAAGTGAATTTTAATATGGTTGAAATTAAAATTGAACTTTTGAGTTTTGGGCATCATCTTCCCTTCTCTAAATCCGCAAACCACATAGAGCCTAAAGGGGTTTTTATTGCTATGGGTTCCAGAACAACCTGTAGGACAGTCTCCCATTTTCTCTTTTGACAGTTTGGAATAGAAAGTAGTTTGCAAATGTGAATATTTTGATATTATGTTATCTTTCCTATTTTAGAGAACATTTTCCAAATTTAGCCAAACGGTCATGGGATATTGATGAGATGGCCGAAGAAAGAAAGAAAGAAAGATTACAACACAGCAATAACATAACACTAGAATGTAACCCGCGCGATGCGTGAGTACATTGTGATAATGTTTTACGTATGCTACTATTTCTATTTGGGATAACTACTTCCATCATTTTAGGTCTTATTTAAATTTGTCGGTTAAGATTAGATGAGTTAACCATTCGAAGTCCCTTGGTCTCTAATAGGAAATTTAATTCAAAATTCGGTTGCGGTTACTTTCTAAATTCAACTAGAAAACGAATTCTACAACTTTTTCTAATTTCCTAAGTTTGTGATATTATTTTTTTTTATTTTTTCTATTTTCTGCAATTTTTGTATCTGCAATCCGTTGGAGTCAAAACCTAATTAATCTTAACTATTTAATGAAATCAAGCAAAGAAGAAACTTATTTTTTTTTGTAGCAACAACCTCAACCTTACGAGCAAACACACGAAGAGGTAGAGAGGAACAACTATCTTCCATAATATCTTTGAGAAAAGCTACATTCTATGCACTACACCATATATATCTACAACAATGATAAGGCATTAATATATTATGGAGCAAGCTAGGTTTCCTACCATCAAAAAACAACTATTGCTGTGGTTGCTGAGAAAATCGTCTGACCATGCCCATCTGGGAGATCATGAATGGACTGCAGAGCTAGGGCGAAAGTCATAGCCCCTCGAAGTCCTACTCATACATAACATTCACGTAGTTCAGAAACATAGCCAAATGTATTAAATAAATTAAAAGCTTCTTATCTACTTACCACTGTACCAAAGTGCTTTTTGATGCTTCACAGGTATTTGTCGATTTGTAGGTCGAACCAAATTCACCAAATATGGATAATAAAAGACATTTGCTGCCCTACACAGTAACAATTGCACAGTTGCTTCAGAGCTTGGGTTGGCTTTTAGATAATCAAATTTTAGAATAAGAGATTTTTCAAATTGGAGCTTTTTAAGAAGGCTATTTTAAGCTATAAAAAGGAATCATATTCTTTAAAAAGTTGAGAAAAAGCCAATCAAATGACCCCAGCTTTTTAAACAATCACTTAGAAGTTACTGTTGGCCAAAAAAAAGCTGTTCCAAACGATCTCTTAGCGGTTCCGCATGCATTAACCTTACAAGTTACAACCATGTTGTCCAAATTCTTTTCAGCAACCGGTGCAAAGAATAATACAATTACTATAAATTGAAAAGGGAAATAATGGAAAGCATAAGATAACGAAAGCAATAAGTCTCAGATGGCTCATAGAAATAGGAGTGGGATAAGCATAGCTCGCAACTCCAATAAATAACTAGGCCATCACGAAGCAAGTTAAGAAATTTTAACAGTCCTAGAACAAAATGTTATGTTGGTTTGACAAATAACAATTGTTCAGAGAGTTATTGATTTGGGCACAGAAAGGCACTCACCAAACCCTTATATATATAACCCGTTCACTTATGGACCGTAGGACTAGTTCTATGATTTTTCAAACAGTCGTGGAGTTGATGAGGTTTGAGGATCAATGGTTTTCAGATCATATTTGTGCTGTAAGCACGGGCGGCCTTGGCCTAAGCTATTTGTGCAATTTGGCATAAATGCTTTGGTTGAGCAGGGTAAGCTATTACTATGTAACCTACTTGGTTTGAGACTTAAATGGCGATTCATTGGTTTTATTTGCTGCTTGAAACCAATATGTTCGACTGTTGGTAAAAAAAAATTTGCAGTTTTTTTTTTATTGGAAAGAAGCCTGATTTTGTAGACATGAAACTTTGGAGTGGGAATGTCAATTCCCTTTGTAATATACCCTTCAATGGACAATAATATATATATACATTTTTTTTTATTCTTTTTCGCTTTTTGTTATCACTATTAACATGCAAGTACAAGGCAGCATCCATCTTACTGGAAACTACTCCAAATTATTGAATAAGATCCATGTTGTGTCTTGTAAATTGACAGATATATTATTGTCCATTTTTAATCAAGACTTTTATTTTTTAAGGATCATGTAACCTGTAGAGTAACAAATTATCACAGAATAACGTTATTTACATAACATCAAATAAGATGATCTTATAATTTTTCATTGACACATGCTGCAATTGAAAAGTTGGGTTTATCTATAGCATTCACCGTTGAAAACTCCCAACTATCTAAACATGTTATCAATTTTCTTTTTTTTTTGAATCGTGCAAAAGGTCGTCAGTAACATTCGAATATTGTGGATACCGGCATTTGGGCCCACTTTAGTTTTTAAAACAATTTTTTAAAATTTATAATGAGTTGCCACTTAATTTTTAAAGGAAAATTAAGAAACCATTTAAAAAGAAAACCGATCTTTTGCGAAATCAAAGATAAACTGGGTCTGGGGATTATGGAATGAAAGGGGAATGAGCCCGGCGGACTAAAACACCCCTTACATCCTATCTCGTGATAGGCCTCTACTCAACATCCTTTTTAATCGAATTATTAATCTAAGCATGCCCTCAACCAATACATATATACATATATACTACAAAAGCATGTTTAAAAGGGTGTAAGATTGCTAACGATAAAATAGCATCCAAAACCATATAATTCAATTAGCAAGCAATATAATATGCAATAGGGAACTAGGGAACTTACCCGGGATCCCGTCGCGAACATTAAACGTGTGATGCATGCAAGCAAATAAAACCCTAAGAAAAAGTCTCTAATCACATATACACATAAGGCAAGACCTAATCTAAGGTGTCGCACATGGAGTCGAAAATCAATTAAAATCAAAGAATGGAATGAACTAGAAAAGGGTTAAGAAATTGTACCTTGAACGCGCTACAAAACAAATATTAGTACACATGCCTTGATCAAAGATATCAAATAATCAACCCTAAGCTTCTAGCTTAAATCTATCAAATAGAGAGGGAATTGACCTATTTATGGATTCCTTCTAATTAGTTGAGAACATATCACCTCTATAGATATGCAAGTCTCAACTAGGAACCAATGCAATGTCCATATAGAGGTGGTATAATCCCAACATGATCATAAGGAACTCACAATTAAGTTCAATTAAGGACAAAACAACATAGAGCTAAAGCCTAACTACAAGCATCTATATACATGAATGAATGCAATGATATGTATAAGGACAAGCTATGAATTATTCACTAACTTGGACCACTTAGCCTGTGGATTTAGACTTAATTATCATTATTCAAAACATGGTTTAGGTTCCAAAGCATTGTGGAAACCTTTTAAGTTGAAATCGATAAGTTTAAACAAAACAGTGACAGTTTCTCATGAATTACAGAGAGCAGACCCGACTTTCAAAGATAGACAAATCATACATCCAACTGTTGGATCTTAGTGATTTTTGAATATGATGTTCCTCTGTGAGTCTAGTTTCTAACCCCAAAAGAAAATCAAGGTTTGAAAGGTTAGATCTCTGGGAATAAGGAAAACACTAGACATCTTTCAGTAATTTGCAACTCTCTGTCCAGAGATATTGTATGATTTTCTAAAAATAGTAAACAAATCTGAATTGCTTCATTCTTTTTATGGAACCTTCCTAACACATTAAGGTTCTTAGAAAAAATTATTGGAGGTGAAGAAATCTTGGTTAAGGTTATGATTTATTAGTTTTAAAACGGACTCACTGTTCTGGAATTCTGGACAGAAAGCAGCTTGCCTTGAAATCATTAGACCAAACCATTTTAAACATGGAATTTTCATCAAGACAAAAATCACAGAGGTACTTAAGTGAGTTATGAACATCCTCCAATTGGTCTCATCCCATTCCAATGGACCATGCTTTAATGAAAAATCTTTGATCACAGTGGGTTCATGGATTCACTGCACCATTAATGAATTAGTGTTCATATTTTGAAACCAACTTGATCCATGGTTCTAGAGAGGACTGGGATCAAGTATGATTATGATTGTTAGAATAAGTAATGAAATATGAAGAGTTCCATAGATTTAGCTTTAATGGATTTCCATCATAGATCTCATAGTTGGAGACCTAGCAAGAGAATCCTAATGTCCTACTTATTTTTATGAATTTTTTAATGTAAACTATGAAAATCTACATCTAATTCCTCTCTGAAACGTATGATCCTTGAAGAATGTAGAGTCATGACATCCTATTCTCCTCTCAAATTAATGGTCCTTGGAGACTTAAGAAAAAAACCAACCCCACATGAACCTTCAAAGACTCCAAGTCATGAATTAAGACTTTGAATCCATCAAACATGTATGAGTACAACTATGATCAACCTAATCCCCATATAAATCATAGGATTATATGAGACTAAGAGATCGATCTTAAAGATATCTCATGAGATATTGGAGACCTCATAGATTTCTAAAAGGAATATTGACAAACTTGAAGTAAAATCAAGATTGATTTGACAAAGTCTAAGTAAAAACTCTTTTACAAACTAGTTTTATTTTAAACCCAAGACTTGTTTTCATCCAAACTAATGAAATACCATATGCAAATTCAATCACAAATTCTATGTGGTGTGTGATGAAATGAGGTAAGAAGAGTGGTTTTGAAAATGTGTAAAAGCCCTAGATCTATGAATTTGTGATTGAATTATGGAAATAAGTATAGGAATAAGGATTTAACCTCTAGATCTTCTCATGATTTGATTGATTTGGAGAGATCCAAGCCTTACAAGCAATGCTCTTCTTCTTCCTTGAAGCTTCAAGGTCCTTCAATGGAGATTTGAGGAATTTGGGTGAATTGGGTAGGATTTCTATGGGGTTTTTGGGTTTCTCTCTCTATATTTATCTAAGAACAAACTTCATCTTCAAAATTCAGCCTCTCTCTCTAGGTCAATTAGGGATAGTGGGAGCATGGTTTACATAACCTAGGAGTAGTAAACACGTACACAAAAAAACGGCATCGTTTGGTGCATTCATTTGATCAAAGATTGAAAAAAAAATTTGACTTAAAAATGCAAATCAGCCCAGGCCGACACTCAGTGAAGATGGAACGGCACTCGCTGAGTGCCGCAATGGCAATCACTGACTGCCGTTCGGGCATTTTGAGTGCCACTGCACATCAGTTCAGCACTATTCACAGCAATTCAGCACCTTAATTTCATTTTATGTCATTTAAGTAAATGTCATTTAATTTATGTATTTATTTAAGGCATTAAATGTAATTAAGGAAATACCCCCATTTAGATTCAATAAAAATATCTAAAAAAACAAAATCCTTAAGGAAAAAAGTCAACTCTCCCTCCGAAGGCAAAATTTCTAATTTCCTGCACAATTCTTCTTAAAGACCTTTCGATTTCTCAATATTCCTTTTATTTAAAAATTCTTAAAAATCATTTCTAGCATAAGGGAGACCTAATGAACAATTACCGGGACTTTTCATCTTGAAATTCGAAAATTTTACGATTCACCACCTTTTGTAATAACCTGCATTTTCATGCATTATTATATTTAAAATTTTCATTATCATTTGCATTATCATATTTAAAATTTAATATATATTGTCTGTTTATATGTTAATTCTTATGTGAAAAGTTTAATTCTTGACTAATTTCATAATTGAAATTTCTTTTGGGGTCAAAATGCAATTTTCATAAAAACTTGCAATACCTGTGTTAAATTTCAAAACTGTATTTCAAGACGGTGGAATTATTTCTTTTAAACTCAAACTGTATTTTTATAAAATCAGAAAACTATTTCTAACGTTAAAATGAATTCTCTGTATTTTTGTGATAAACACCGTATCACAAAAATACCAGTGTAAGTTTAAAACTGTCCGCGCAGTGTTAAACTTCCATAGAATTTTGGAAGTAATGATTGAACAAATTTATTTATACTCAATTATGAATGCTGATGCTTTTCCCTTAGGACTTGTTTGGCAAATGTTGTTGTATGTGTGTTTTCCTTATGCCATAAGCTTGATTCCCAAACACACCTTGACCCACACCAACTCCACCTACCCTTTCAATTATCAATGGAGCATTATGAATTGCAAGTGTATATTTACACATCATTGCTGCACTTTCTTTGTAATTAGTGGAGATTAATGGAGAATGAGTGGGATGTTAGGCAAATGTTTTCTAAGTGGGAGTTTGAGTATTTATACACCCAACCACACTACACATTCTACACTCCTAACATAGAGAGCTTGAGAGAGTCACATAGAGAGATAATAATTTCAGAATTTGAAGAGCTCAATCCTCCATAGCCAAGCTTGAAATTGGGGATTCTTAATTCTTGTATTTCTTTCTCAAGAACTTCTTCAATCTACATCACGGTGAGTATTACTAACTCACTCAAAATGTAACTCATTCCTTATTTACTGATTTAGGTAGTTAATTTTAACAGTAGCAGAATTTTGTTTTCAGATTTTTGTTAGGAAAACGAATGAAATTTAAGGTTCTGCCCGCGTTGTCCCAAGTAAAACTCGATTCTGCACACTTTTCGTCTAATGCAATTTTCTCAGATTTTGCACCGTTTGGGCAGAAAATGAGGATTACAGTAGCAGAAAAAGTATATTAGAAATTCAATCTAATATTTTCTCTTTTAATTTTAACAGTAGCAGAATTTTGTTTTCAGATTTTTGTTAGGAAAACGAATGAAATTTAAGGTTCTGCCCGCGTTGTCCCAAGCAAAACTCGATTCTGCACACTTTTCGTCAAATGCAATTTTCTCAGATTCTGCACCGTTTGGACAGAAAACGAGGATTTCAGTAGCAGTTTTTAGAATGCTATTAGTTATGTTTAAAATGATTAAGGCAATGAATTACGAATTTTCAATCCCCGTACGCGTATTATTTCTTTAATTCTGTGAATTCCTTTATGTTTAAAGTTTGATGACATTCATGTGGAGTCAGTTGTACATGCATGGTGAGTGTTGGTAGTGTGTAAAAGAGTAATGATAGTGTGGAAAAGAGTAATGATTGTGTGGAAAGAGTATGAGTTTGAGTTGTGGTTGTGGTTGTGGTTGTGGTTGTAATTGTGGCTGTGGTTATGGTTGTGGTTGTGGATGTGATTGTGGTTGGAGTTGAAAAAGAGGATGAGGGTGTCTTTGAAATGCGAAGGTGGCAAAAATGGACACTCCCTGACGCCCATGGAAGCGTTAAAGTGTGTGAAGCCGAACTTGGACACTCACTGGCACCCATGGAAGTGCTAAAGTGTGACCTATAGACACTCCCTGAATGACTCGAGTCTGGATACCTGTGTGGGGGTTGCCCCGGTATTTGCATGGCGGTTAGGGTATTCAAAGTGTGAGGCATTGGACACTCCCTGGTACCCCGGACCAAAGTGTGAGGCAAACTGGACACTCCCTGGCGCCCCGTTGCTAAAGTGTGGCTATCTTAGTATTTCAAAGATACCAGGAGTAGGATAGAGGGTTGTTGGGTGTTGTCGAGAGAAAAGAGTCGGATAGATGAGATGGTGCATTGTTCTCATACACGGTCACATATGTGTGAAATTATCTTTTATATAATGTTGTGGTTGTTTTCTAAAACGAGCTTTTTATCATAAATATAAACTTGTGGTATTTAAATGGAAATGGGAAAAAGGTAAATGAGTATGTTTTACATTCAGAGTTATGTTTTTAATACTCACCAGCTTCTTGAAGCTGACGGCGTTGATGCGTCCTGGACATTCGTGTTCAGGCTTTGCAGGTTATAATCAGGATGAACCATATGACTATGCTAATTGAGATCAACTGCTGAGAAGAGAATTTACTTTTATATGCTTTATGTTTATGTGCTTTAAGATATGATTTGGTTTTGTAATAAGGATGACTGTAATAGACTTTAAGTTATTGTTTTATTTTAAGGCGGTCTGTGCCTTAGTTAACCCCGTACCATAAGTTGTAATAAGTTAGAAAAATTTTTATGAGCCCTGTTTGCCCTACTCTGATTAATAGTTTTATGTTGTTAGAAGTTTTTGGGACGGAATCGATCCTTCAAACTGTCGCGACCTACGGGTCCATAAAGGAAATTAAACGCTTTCCATATTTATGCTACGTCGGGGCGTGACAGGATTTGGTGGTATCAGAGCCATAGGTTTTCTAGATTGACCAGGCTCAGTTTTTCACGCCATAGATTAGTGACATAGGTTACCCTTAAGTTTTACTAAGCTATATAACCAAGTTCTAGTTTTAGTTTAGTACGGATTACCCTTAGTTCAGAAACTAAAATTCTAAGTTGGTTTTATCATAGAAATGATTACCCGTTTGTCTTGTCACATCGACAAGAATGATAGCAATTTCCATATACCTTCAGACATATCCATTTAGGATTAGCCGAGATAGCCATATTTTACGATGCCCCTACAGACATATAGTAGCCGAGTTTCTAAGGAGTTAAAGCATACCATAGCCCTCATTAATAGCTTAGGCACTGACCAATTTCCTGAGTCAAATCTCGGAATAATCAGTATGGCCCACAACCAGAGTCTAGAGGATAAGAATACAACCTCTTTGCTATTAGACAGCTCTAGTTCGAATACGTGTACTTAATATATATTTTATTATATGCTTATGTGATAATACGAGTATGTGATATAGTAATATATACTATTTTGAAAATTTTTGTCATAGTACTGTTGCATGCATGTTTCTCATTCTACTACCCCTATCATGCATAGAATGGCTGGAAGACCAAGGAGGAACAGAAATCTGATTGAAGGAGCGCCCGAGGCTGCCGACCCCACGGGAATATTTGAAGCTTTTATTAGACGTCTCGAGAGGGTTAGTAATGCGAATGAAAACCAACGAGACCGCCAGACGGGAGATAAGCTGCTGGAAAGATTCCGTGCGCTCAGGCCCGAGCAATTTGCGGGTACCACGGATCCCTGGAAGGCGGAGCAATGGTTAAGACAGATGGACCGCATGTTCGAAGCTGTCCAATGCAACGAGATGGACAAAAGGAGATTGGCTACTTTTCAACTGACCGACGCCGCTGCAGATTGGTGGGACTCGGTCATAGCCACTATCGGAAACACCGCTGCTATGGGGATGACGTGGACGGCGTTCAAAGGGAGATTTCTGGAGAAGTACTTTCCGGCTACGGAGAGGCACAGAAGAGAGAAGGAATTTATGGATCTGACGCAAGGAACCAAGACGGTGCAAGAGTATACCACACAGTTTGAGAGGCTGTCACGGTTTGCCCCGCACATGGTTGATACTGAGGAGAAGAAGATCCGGAAGTATAATCAAGGGTTGGCACCGCAGATTCGTCGCTTGACTCTCGGCCACCTAGACAAATCATTTGAAGGACTAGTCGGCCTGGCTACCGACCTGGAAGAAGATGCTCGAGTATATCGCAAACAATTGGAATTCCGACCGCCTCAGAGGGGTAATTTTGGAAATAGACCACCAATGAACCATACCCAAGGGCAGAAGAGGAACTTTGATGGGAGCAAGAAGGCACAAGCTATTACCCATCCGACTCAACCCCGAGTAGGAGAAGGAAGTAGTGGTGTAAAGTGCTTCAACTGTGGCAACCCTGGACATGTGGCTCGGGACTGCAGGGCACCAAGGCGTGCTGCTCAGCCAGGAATAGTCTGCTTCAACTGTGGTGAACCAGGTCACATCAGCAGGTTCTGCACTGCTCCTAAGCAGGCAACTTATGGACAACAGGGTCAGACCCGCTTGAATGCTGTTATTCCTGATGCCGCTGGATATGATGGAGCTGTATATGAAGAAGGAGATCTTGGAGAAGTTCAACCTGATCAACAAGCAGTGGAAGGTACATTGACTCTATTTAACTCCCATGTTAGAGTATTATTTGATACGGGTGCTTCTCTATCATTCATATCTGTTAATACAATTCGGAGATTGGGTATCTTACCTCATCGCTTAGAGACAGCTTTGAAGGCTACATCACCAATAGGAGCTGCGGTCAGTTTAGGACATGTATGCAAGGATTGTCCTCTACGGATTGGAGACCGAGAAATCCCTGCAAGGTTGATCGTCCTATCGATGAAGGAGTTCGACATAATCCTAGGAATGGATTGGCTGTCTCAGAATCAAGTGAAGTTGGATTGCGCGAGGAAGAGAATTACATTCTCCGACAATGAGAATCAACCCTTTGATTTTCAATGTAACCCTTCGGGAGATATGTTCCTCACAAGATGTTTAGCCAACATCGAAGTCGTCAGTACAGAGGTGACAGCATCATCTATACCTGTAGTCAAGGACTTCGAAGAAGTATTTCAAGACATTTCTGGATTACCGCCCGAGAGAAGTATAGAGTTCTGTATTGAGCTTATACCGGGTACCCTACCAATTACCAAGGTTCCCTACAGAATGGCCCCCACAGAACTGCTAGAATTAAAGGGACAAGTACAAGAGCTCGAGAACCTAGGTTTTGTACGTCCAAGTACATCGCCTTGGGGAGCACCGGTGTTATTTGTGAAGAAGAAGGACGGGACGCTCAGGCTGTGTATCGACTACAGAGAATTGAATCGAGTGACAATCAAGAACAAGTATCCTTTGCCTCGGATCGACGATTTATTTGATCAACTACAAGGAGCTACGATATTTTCCAAGATAGACCTAAGGTCGGGGTATCATCAGTTGAGGGTACGGAAGGAAGACATACCTAAGACTGCTTTCAGAACCCGATATGGTCATTATGAATTTCTGGTGATGCCGTTTGGATTGACGAACGCCCCGGCAGTGTTTATGGATCTGATGAACAGAGTATTCAAGCCTTATTTAGATCAGTTTGTCATCGTCTTTATTGATGATATTTTGATCTATTCTAAGTCAAGAGAAGAACACGAGCAACATCTTCGGATTACGATGCAGACGCTTAAGGACCACCACTTGTATGCCAAGTTCAGTAAGTGTGAGTTCTGGTTGCAAGAAGTGAAATTTTTGGGACACAAGGTGTCATCTCAAGGAATTTCTGTGGATTCGTCCAAGACCGATGCTGTATCCAACTGGGTTAGGCCAAGCAACCCTACAGAAGTTCGGAGTTTTCTTGGACTCGCAGGCTATTACAGGAGATTTGTTGAGGGATTCTCCAAGATAGCTGCACCATTGACTGGGTTGACGAAGAAGAATTTGAAATTCGAATGGACAGAGAAGCATGAGCGAGCCTTTCTAGAGTTGAAAGAGAGACTCACTACCGCACCAGTACTAGCAATACCCAAGCCTGGTGAGAAGTTCACTATCTTTAGTGACGCATCATATCAAGGACTAGGGTGTGTACTTATGCAAGATGACAGAGTTATAGCCTATGGATCCAGGCAGCTGAAGCCGAATGAGTTGAACTATCCTATTCATGATTTGGAGTTGGCAGCAGTGGTTTTTGCACTCAAGATTTGGAGACATTATCTCTACGGTGAGAAGTTTGATTTGTTCTCCGATCACAAGAGTCTGAAGTATTTGTTCACACAGAAAGAGTTGAACATGAGGCAGCGCAGATGGATGGAGTTGATCAAAGATTACGACTTCACGTTGGAATACCACCCTGGTAAAGCTAATGTGGTCGCTGATGCTTTGAGTCGGCAGACTCGTGAGACGATCGCCTCCTTAATGGTTAGAGAATGGCGAGCATTGGAGACGTTGGCGGAGTTCGATGTACAGGGTGCTGAAAGAGGAGAAGGACAACTTTTTGGATGTCTTATCCTACAGCCTGTTCTCATTGATCGCATTATTGGAGCTCAGAAAGAAGATGAGAAGTTTCAATCATGGTTCAAGAAGATGTCAGAGAAGGACTCGACAGAATGGAAAGTGGGAGTCGATGGAGGGTATCGGTGCAGGAATAGATTATGTGTGCCGGATGTTGGAGAGCTTAGGAAGGATATCCTGGAAGAAGCACATAAGTCAAGATATACAGTTCACCCGGGAGGAACTAAGATGTATAAAGATTTGAAGAGAAATTTCTGGTGGGAAGGCATGAAGAAGGATGTGGCGGAGTTTGTATCCAAGTGTTTGACGTGTCAGCAG
The DNA here is from genome assembly GCA_033977485.1 of Hydrangea macrophylla. Taxonomy (NCBI): domain Eukaryota; kingdom Viridiplantae; phylum Streptophyta; class Magnoliopsida; order Cornales; family Hydrangeaceae; genus Hydrangea; species Hydrangea macrophylla. Next base: position 73,745,925 of record CM066984.1, on the reverse strand, counting down.
GTCAAGGCCGAACATCAGAGACCGTCGGGATTATTGCAACCGCTACCTATTCCTGGTTGGAAGTGGGAGCATATAACGATGGATTTTGTAGTAGGATTGCCTCGATCGCAACAGAATCATGACGCTATTTGGGTAATTGTGGATCGATTGACGAAGTCAGCTCATTTTATTGCTTACAGTATGACATACCCGGTGGAAAAGATGAGCCGGATGTACATACAACAAGTTGTGCGACTTCACGGTGCACCTGTATCGATCGTGTCAGACCGTGACGCACGTTTTACTTCTGGATTTTGGGAAAGTCTGCAAAAAGCTATGGGAACTTCACTCAAGATGAGTACTGCTTTTCACCCTCAGACAGATGGGCAAACTGAGCGTGTTAATCAGATCATGGAGGATATGCTTAGGGCTTGTGTGATCGATTTTGAAGAATCTTGGGAGACACACTTGCCTTTGGTTGAATTTGCCTATAACAATAGTTATCACGCGAGTATCGGTATGGCTCCGTTCGAGGCACTGTACGGACGACCGTGTCGTTCTCCATTGTGTTGGGCAGAAGTTGGTGATACAGAGTTGTTGGGACCGGATTTGGTTAGAGAAACCAACGAGAAGATTTCCTCGGTCAAGGAAAGGATGAGAACCGCTCAGAGCAGGTATAAGAGTTATGCTGATCGGCGCCGGAAAGATCTGGAGTTTAGTGTTGGAGATCACGTACTTCTTAAGGTTTCACCAACACGAGGAGTAGTACGCTTTGGTCTCAAGAGAGGGAAGTTAGCTCCGCGTTTTATTGGACCGTTTGAGATTTTGGAACGTATCGGGAAAGTGGCCTATCAGCTGGCGCTACCACCGAAGATGTCTGGGGTTCACAACGTGTTTCACGTGAGTATGTTGAGGAAATACATACGAGATCCCTCGCACGTGGTTAGTTATGACGACATTGAGACGAGTCATAACGTTTCTTACAAGGAGAGACCTGTGAAGATTTTGGATCAGAGTATCAAGAAGCTGAGGAATAAGGATATCCCATTGGTGAAGGTTCAGTGGAATCACCATGACGAGAATGAAGCCTCGTGGGAAGTTGAAGCTGATATGAGGAAGAAGTACCCGGAGTTGTTTCATGACTAGTTAGTCTTGATTTCGGGGACGAAATCCTGTTTAAGGGGGGAAGGGTGTAATAACCTGCATTTTCATGCATTATTATATTTAAAATTTTCATTATCATTTGCATTATCATATTTAAAATTTAATATATATTGTCTGTTTATATGTTAATTCTTATGTGAAAAGTTTAATTCTTGACTAATTTCATAATTGAAATTTCTTTTGGGGTCAAAATGCAATTTTCATAAAAACTTGCAATACCTGTGTTAAATTTCAAAACTGTATTTCAAGACGGTGGAATTATTTCTTTTAAACTCAAACTGTATTTTTATAAAATCAGAAAACTATTTCTAACGTTAAAATGAATTCTCTGTATTTTTGTGATAAACACCGTATCACAAAAATACCAGTGTAAGTTTAAAACTGTCCGCGCAGTGTTAAACTTCCATAGAATTTTGGAAGTAATGATTGAACAAATTTATTTATACTCAATTATGAATGCTGATGCTTTTCCCTTAGGACTTGTTTGGCAAATGTTGTTGTATGTGTGTTTTCCTTATGCCATAAGCTTGATTCCCAAACACACCTTGACCCACACCAACTCCACCTACCCTTTCAATTATCAATGGAGCATTATGAATTGCAAGTGTATATTTACACATCATTGCTGCACTTTCTTTGTAATTAGTGGAGATTAATGGAGAATGAGTGGGATGTTAGGCAAATGTTTTCTAAGTGGGAGTTTGAGTATTTATACACCCAACCACACTACACATTCTACACTCCTAACATAGAGAGCTTGAGAGAGTCACATAGAGAGATAATAATTTCAGAATTTGAAGAGCTCAATCCTCCATAGCCAAGCTTGAAATTGGGGATTCTTAATTCTTGTATTTCTTTCTCAAGAACTTCTTCAATCTACATCACGGTGAGTATTACTAACTCACTCAAAATGTAACTCATTCCTTATTTACTGATTTAGGTAGTTAATTTTAACAGTAGCAGAATTTTGTTTTCAGATTTTTGTTAGGAAAACGAATGAAATTTAAGGTTCTGCCCGCGTTGTCCCAAGTAAAACTCGATTCTGCACACTTTTCGTCTAATGCAATTTTCTCAGATTTTGCACCGTTTGGGCAGAAAATGAGGATTACAGTAGCAGAAAAAGTATATTAGAAATTCAATCTAATATTTTCTCTTTTAATTTTAACAGTAGCAGAATTTTGTTTTCAGATTTTTGTTAGGAAAACGAATGAAATTTAAGGTTCTGCCCGCGTTGTCCCAAGCAAAACTCGATTCTGCACACTTTTCGTCAAATGCAATTTTCTCAGATTCTGCACCGTTTGGACAGAAAACGAGGATTTCAGTAGCAGTTTTTAGAATGCTATTAGTTATGTTTAAAATGATTAAGGCAATGAATTACGAATTTTCAATCCCCGTACGCGTATTATTTCTTTAATTCTGTGAATTCCTTTATGTTTAAAGTTTGATGACATTCATGTGGAGTCAGTTGTACATGCATGGTGAGTGTTGGTAGTGTGTAAAAGAGTAATGATAGTGTGGAAAAGAGTAATGATTGTGTGGAAAGAGTATGAGTTTGAGTTGTGGTTGTGGTTGTGGTTGTGGTTGTAATTGTGGCTGTGGTTATGGTTGTGGTTGTGGATGTGATTGTGGTTGGAGTTGAAAAAGAGGATGAGGGTGTCTTTGAAATGCGAAGGTGGCAAAAATGGACACTCCCTGACGCCCATGGAAGCGTTAAAGTGTGTGAAGCCGAACTTGGACACTCACTGGCACCCATGGAAGTGCTAAAGTGTGGCCTATAGACACTCCCTGAATGACTCGAGTCTGGATACCTGTGTGGGGGTTGCCCCGGTATTTGCATGGCGGTTAGGGTATTCAAAGTGTGAGGCATTGGACACTCCCTGGTACCCCGGACCAAAGTGTGAGGCAAACTGGACACTCCCTGGCGCCCCGTTGCTAAAGTGTGGCTATCTTAGTATTTCAAAGATACCAGGAGTAGGATAGAGGGTTGTTGGGTGTTGTCGAGAGAAAAGAGTCGGATAGATGAGATGGTGCATTGTTCTCATACACGGTCACATATGTGTGAAATTATCTTTTATATAATGTTGTGGTTGTTTTCTAAAACGAGCTTTTTATCATAAATATAAACTTGTGGTATTTAAATGGAAATGGGAAAAAGGTAAATGAGTATGTTTTACATTCAGAGTTATGTTTTTAATACTCACCAGCTTCTTGAAGCTGACGGCGTTGATGCGTCCTGGACATTCGTGTTCAGGCTTTGCAGGTTATAATCAGGATGAACCATATGACTATGCTAATTGAGATCAACTGCTGAGAAGAGAATTTACTTTTATATGCTTTATGTTTATGTGCTTTAAGATATGATTTGGTTTTGTAATAAGGATGACTGTAATAGACTTTAAGTTATTGTTTTATTTTAAGGCGGTCTGTGCCTTAGTTAACCCCGTACCATAAGTTGTAATAAGTTAGAAAAATTTTTATGAGCCCTGTTTGCCCTACTCTGATTAATAGTTTTATGTTGTTAGAAGTTTTTGGGACGGAATCGATCCTTCAAACTGTCGCGACCTACGGGTCCATAAAGGAAATTAAACGCTTTCCATATTTATGCTACGTCGGGGCGTGACACCTTTGACCCGTTGACTTTTCACTGGGTCAACTGTTGACTTTTGATAACCTTTTCGGGATTCATGCTGAATTTCTCTCCTTTTGAAAATGGTTTTAAAATGCTCTGAGAATAATGTCGTGTTTCTATACGTGTTCAAAACTCATGGTCTACAAGGTGACGAGTAAATGAGAATTTTGATCTTTTTTTGCTAAAAGGGGCAATTTTGGACCGAGATTCTTCTTAGAAGAGAATCAGATTGCTTGTAAGAGTCTTGATTCCGACGAGACATATTCATCATTGATCTCCAGAGGTAAATCCCCCTAAGTTTAACAGTTCGGTCAAAATTGGGGTGACTACAAATATGCATGTCACAATTTTTTGGGTTTTATTGTGGCAGCTCATAATAACATATTAGGCCTCAAATGCAGCTGTGTTGACACACACATACATACACACACACACATAACACACATATAAATTTAATAGATAAAAGTTACTGGGGATTGATGACCCTATAGTTGGCTGAGGCATGAATCTCTCCAGCAGTTCCAGTGAGCACCTCAACTTGACTCAACTTAATCATAGCTTTAACAAAATCAGCTTTCCAAATTAACTCACTGCGTGCATACAAGTTCACTTGTTCATTTGTGGCTTGACTTGTAGTGAGAGCTTGGTCTGAAGTGAACAAGCCACGGTGGTCAAGTACATCATCATAATAGCTGTTGTCAAACAGAGCAGGGCTTTGATTCATGAAAACCACGAGGTTAGGGTCAATAGTTCCCTGTGCACCTCTTGGGCATTGCCTCTTCAGTTATACTATTCAGCTTTGTTTAGACCAAACAGTTTGGTGAATTTAGGATTCTACATCTACCTATAAATCAAGTCATTCCAAAAAAATTGCTAAAAGAAATTACCTTCAGAATGAAGAATGGAACCAAGCTCTTGCATTTTCCCTCAATTACGCCCCCAAGCTCCGGCATTTCTCCAATTTTAGTAAAACTCGTCTTCTTCTCTTCTTCCGCATTAAGTAACGAACCCAAAATTACGAAAAAAGGAATCTAAGTGACAAACCCCAAAACACAAAAGGCATCATTAATTTTGGAAACAGAATATGAAAAAATGTAACGCCCCGACTGTCGAAGTGCAAGGAAAGAAAGAAAGATACAAAAGAAAAGAATGATAAAAGATCATTTGTGTTAGCTGAACTTTTAACAGTTTGTAAATAATTATTCCATTAGAAATTTCATATTCCGTCCGCGTAGTCCCATGTAAAACGTAATTCCGGACAACTTTTCACGACTGATATTTTCTCAGTTCCGCACCATTTGGGCAGAAAAAGCTCACTGCTACAATCAGTCCCAGGATTAATTTTCTATGTTGCTGAAACTTTAAAAAGATTTTCGACACTCATATATTTTGAAATCTGATATTCCGTCCGCGCTGTCCCATGTAAAACGTAATTCCGGACAACTTTTCCCGACTGATATTTTCTCAGTTCCTCACCGTTTGGACAGAAAATAAGAAAAACCCGTAGCAGTATTTTTTTGACAGCAGTTTTGACAGCATTTTGGCAGCATTTCGCATGCGTGCCCATTCCCGTTAAATCCTCGGATTTGGCATCTAAAACATACATACACAAGTCTGAAAAGGTGTATAACATGTGTGTAAACCAACCGGGACTTTATACGTTCGAAACATAATGAAAACGAGAGGTAATAGAGGTAATAGAGAGAAAGAAGGGGAGAGGGAGAGATTGGGAGAGAGATATTGGGAGAGATAGGGAGAGAGACAGAGGGAAGGTATTCTAAGCACACACGCACGTGTATTTTCACATTCGGAAATATTTTAAAAAGAAATACCATTCCAACATGAATAAAAGAAAAGAAAGTTTGGGAAATGGAACGAGATTAAAGAGAGGGAAAATGGGGGGGGGGAGAGATTGGGGGAGAGAGATTTTAAAACATTTCCTTTAAAGGCAAAATGGACAAATCCGGCAAGGATCCAAATCAACACGCATACTTAAGGCATTGAAAGAGATTCTATATAAACATCAAAGAGCTTCAAGTCTTTAAAAGAGTTAGGATACATCCAAGTCAAGAGATATTAAGACAAAAGAGAGGTTCTTTGCAACATACATGAAGTTTTAAATATGTACACAACACAACGACGCGGCCAACGTGTGCCGGTCCCAAAAGAAAGTGAGCCTAGCTATTACAGATTTCATATTCAATGTTCATATGAATTAGTACATGCAATTCTATTGATCTAATCCTATTCCATGATACTAGATCACATAAATTACATGTCCCCCTTTCCATCCACGAGCTAGCTCTCAAAACAAAGTCCTCCAACAAGAGGCTTCAAAAAGAGGATACCTTTAATCCCACCCTTTACTCGGACTTGGGGTCTTTCCCCTTGTCAATATTTCCTGCAAAAAAATTTGTGATCGTAGTCCGTTAGTGCGACGGCTAAGTAGATAATGTATGTAAAGACACAAAGTAATATCTATGACTAAGGATGAAATGCGATGCAATGAGGTTGCCACCGAGGCAATGCAAATGTAAGGCTTCTTAGCCATGCATGTAATCGTTCACTCCCCTCGTTACCGGACTGCGAGCAATCCCCCACTGGGAACTTAGCATACTAACCTTCCGATAGCTAGTCGGCTATAAGTTAGCGTTTGGCACGTTCTTAGGTACGTCCACCCTGTCTCACATCACAACCCGCATCCGGATTTCCATATCATCTCATTTTATGCCCTTTCTTATGAGGGATCTTTTCAACGCATATCATGTGTATGCAATGTCTTTGCCGATATGGCACAAATGCTATGAATCCCTTTGATTCACTCAACCAATGTCAATGCTTATGCAATGTCATGTCCACTAATCAATGTATAATGTCTTATGCATTATTGTTGAGAAATCAAAGGAACAATAATAAAATTCATGTTATGAGCTCAAATGTAATATTAACCCATTATGCTCCATAAATAGTACTAAGCTAGAATTAAGCACATTTTGCACACCTTGAATCACAAATGGTAAAATTTGTATAGTAACTCGTGACCTCTACACATGCAATTCCAATAACCAAAGCTAACATCTCCAACTTAACTTCTAACATGGATTTCAACTAGCAAGTAGACAAGTAGGCACATAGATATTAACTTAAGCATGTAAATCACATAGTTCCATTCTAAGTCAAGAAATTTAAAGAGAACTAGGTTAGGGCAATTCATCAAATCCAAGGGTTTCACCAACAAGTTTTGCAATTCATACTTTGAAGGAGGAAATAAAATGCACCCATGGACACATGAACATGTAGTTTCATAGGATCTAGGACCTAAGTTAATGATATACTACATAGCCCTAGAAATTTACCCAACAATCAACACACATGCATCATCATACTTAGAAATAGGAATTAAAGTGTATCAATACATAGAAAATCTACCTTGTTCTTGGAGAAATCCAAAGAACACCCAATTCAAAGTTAGGGCTTGAGAAGAGTGAGAGAAAGAGCTCCTAGAATCTTGAGTTAATGCTTCCAAATCTTCCAATGTTTGGTCCTATAGCTCCTAGCACCTTGACTCTTGAAGAAATTTGAGGTTCAAAGCTTGTGTTGAGCTTCCATGGTGGATCATTGAGGGAGGGAGTGAGAGGAAGAAGAAGAGAAGAAGAAGAAGAGAGAAAAGAAAGAAGAGAAAAAAAAAATAACGTGGGTCTCCCCCTCTTCAAAGTGGCCGGCCACTTTAGAGGGAGGAGAGAGAATGTGTGTGTATTTTGTGTGGTTAAAATTTGGGCAACCAAAACATATGGGTCCCACGGGTATGGTCCAAATGCACAATGTTTTAAATATGTGGGTACATTCATACCTATGCAAGCAATAATGCAACATTAATTTTTTTTTTTTTCAAGTTGGGAAAAAAATAATATACCAAAAATAATTGGGTCCAAATTTATGTATAAATTACTAAAATACCCCTTATTAAATTACGGGTCATTACAAAAAATAATAATTATAAAATCGAAAAGCAAGTAATCTCAAGCCAAAGTTCTCCAAGAATTACCAGCATAAAACCAAAAACTATATAATCTTAATGTATCCATGGAATGGTCACACGGGATAGTCTACCCAGAAACAGAACCTAATATTGATATGCATATTGGTTTGAGACACTCTAACACCAAATTAAAAGACTTTGATACATATGAAAAAGACACATGTAAGCCATCTGGGTGGGTGGTGTATTCTAATGCAGCGAGTTGAAACTGTGTAAGCTCACATAGATCTTGACTCAATATTTGACTTCTCATTCCTAGACTATATTTTCTAGCCGTTACATTCTGTTGCCAAAGTCCAAAACCGGAACAGTAGCCTTCAAAGGGAGCAATTGTGATATATAAATATATATATATATCATGGCGAGAAATAATGTGGGAAAATGATGGTGAAGATTACTCAACAATGAAAATAAACATATGTACCAAAAATCCTTTCATTCCACATCTCGACATTTGAATCCAACTACCTTAGAATTCAAGAACAACATTTGAGCTTATTGCTTAGGCATTGAACACTAACCACAAGTTCCATTAAGATAGAGAATGTAGACACATAAGAAACTGTTAAAACTGCAGCATTGTTTATACTACCTTGTATTAGTGCATATGTATGATTTTTCCACGTCACCAATTTGTGGACAGCAAGTTCTATAGAGGATGCCCACTAATTGAATATACAAATCACATTAATTGAACCACAAAAGCATTAAGAAATCAGAAGCCAATAAAAGTGAAAAGATCTTCAATCAAACAAAGATCCAGATTTCGCGTAGAATTTCCATAAACTCCCTGAATTCTCTCTCAAAAGCATATATATATCCATTACTTTTTCTAAAACAACCTCACCTGAGAATCTTTATGTAAAGCTCCAACCAGTAAAACATGAAACTCAAGGAGCAAGGAGCAATGAGAATGAGATTCATTAATTGATACTCAGAGAAACCTAAACCAATAGTATTCTAATACTAATCAAACTTCTATGAAAACCCAATTCCATCCAATACAATAGTATATAAAATTAAGGATCACTCAATAATGGACAGCCAAAAACCTACCAAGGTGGCCGATAAACACCACGACCAGATGCCGCTTCATATTTCGCTATCTTCCAAGTTCATGCTAGCCAGAGGAAAGAAAGGAGAAAATATCAGTTTCGTTGTGTGTATAGATAGATTGAGAAAAGGATTAAAGAAAACCCCCAATTAGAACACCTAATCCAATGGTAAGGGTTTTACCAATTTTTTAATTTTTTTTTGGGCTGAAGTTTTACCATTCAAGTGTCAAAGTACATATGATTTTGAAAGACGAAGAAGAAATGGGAGAGCAATAGAGAACCTGAAAGAAACAACATGTAGCTACCGCATAGGACACAGTCTATGTATCAAGCATAGAGAAAACCTATAGCACCACCATATAAGCTAGAATTATCAGGAACTGAGTAATTAAATAACAACAAAAGCTTCAGATCTACCCAACCCTACAAATAGTAATGAAACTTCACCATGTTTGCCTAATGTTAGTAACTTCTTGACCCTCTGCAAGTGCAAATGCGATCAAAATTTGTCAAAATCACAGCACAATATACTTAAAAAAAAAAGGTAATGAATTTGGAAAAATTATGTATCAAAGATGGAGTTGTCTTAGAAATACACATACAACAAAAATCTACACAAAAAATTAAAATTCGCAATAAAACCTGCACCACCAGCATATAAGCTAAAATTATCAGGAAGTGAGTAATCAAAGCACAAAATAAGCTTCAGATATACCGAATTGTACAAATAAACATGAACTATCACCATAATTTCCTAACGTCAGTGACTTCTTGACACCTATTGCAAATCAAGTGCAAATGTAATTGAAATTCATCGAAATCACACTATAACATGCTTAAGAAAGGTACTGAATTTGGGGGAAAATGATATTTCAAAGGTGGAATTCTCTTTGAAATGCACATACAGCACAAATTTACACAAACAATAAAAAATCGTAGAGACAAAATCTGCAACATCAGCATATAAGCTACATTTATCAGGAAATGAGTAATGAAAGAACAAAAAAAAGGCTCTCTATATATGTATATAGAGATACAGATCGAGGTGATAAGGAATGAGAAGAAATCAAAAATCATAGCAAAAGATCTAAGTGAGCTAGGGTTTTGCTGGAAAAAAAATGAATCTAGGGATAATCTCGGTGCTAATGGGGCTGATGAAGCATCTTGAGTTTGGGGGGAAATAATTAGGGCATGTATATGATGAGAAGAAGAAGAAGAAGGAAAAAGGAAGAATTAGGGCTTGAATTAGATGAGAAGAATAAGAAGAAGAAGAAGAAGAAGAAAGAAGAAGAATAAATTAGGGTGTGTACCTGTTGAACTTAGCGGTGGCAAGGAAGCTCGGCGGAGAGGACTGACGGGGATGGGGACGGGGACGGGGACGGGGCTGGGGACGGTGACGGCGATGGCGAGGGGCAACCAGATCTCCTCTCTCTCTCTCTCTCTCTCTCACCTCTTCTGTTCTTTGTGAGTGTTTTGGGGGAAAGAATTAGGGCGACCAGATTATATGTTCTTTTTTTTTCTTCTTTTTTTTAATATATTTAATTTCGATAAATACATTCTAACGGATATATCCGTTAGTATTGTTTTTAAAATCGTTAGAAATGTCCATATGAAGGGTCATTACTAACGGATTTTTCTCATTTCTAACGGATATATCCGTTAGAAACTAGTAACAGATATATCCGTTAGAAAGCTTAAAACATGTCTGTTAGAAATTGGCCCATATGGTGCAGTGAGAGGAAAGAAATTAAAAAAAAAATAAAAGAAAAAGAAAGAAGAGAATGAAATGATGAAAGTTGGTAGAAGAATGAATTAAAAAAATTGAACATGCCTTACAACGCCATTCTAAAACTACCTAATGAATCCTTTCTATCCTTTTTCATTTCCCGAGCCACATTACAACCTTTGAAAAGTTTGATTTGATCCTAGAAAACACGGTTTGGATATGTGAACGATGGGAGGGGGATTAAAACATGGTAATGTAGACACCCCATTTTGTCGGCTATCAGATTTAGAAGACCCATAGCTTGGTGGTTCACAATAATCGAAAAAGACTCAAAAATGACTCTTGGAAGTTAGTTCTATCTCTTAAAATCCTCATAATGACAAAAATGCCCTTGAAAGCCCAATAACTCCCTGATTTGGACCAAACGTTCTGGAAACATGCTACATCGTAATAAAAGTGATAAAATGAGTTTTGAAGCAAAATCAAATGAAAGTGTCAGCTCCCAGAGACTCCCGAAAGTCCCAGAAGTTCTCAAAAAGTTCCCATTAACTGGTTTGACCCAGGTTTGACCAGGTTTGACCGGGTGATCGGCGACGAATAGTTGTCGTTTATAGTCTTACAAATACGCTTTGTTAGCCCATTTCATGTAGTTATGAGTTGTTTTTTAATAAGTATTCTAAATTTTGTAGGACTTGGAGCTTTAACTTGAAAATGCACAAAAGTCCAATGATTAGTGGCTTTGGAAGTCATTCTGGGCTAAAACGGTGATTCCGGTGAAAGCTGAATGTAGTAGCAGTCTCGGAAAATTGCATTTTTGACAAAGAATACTTTGGATTGGAGAAATTTCCCCAAATACATAAAATGTATATCTTCGAGTTACAGACGCGTGGCTTCAAACGGCGATTCAATCCGAGTTACGAGTGAAAAGTTATCGCAATTCAACGAAAGTCGCACGGTGCAGCGAAAAGGACCTCGCGCGAGCTACCTGTGAAAAAAATCAAAAACGCGTATTTTGTTAAATTAAAGTGCCCGGCGAAGGTGGTTTGTGCATATGACGTCCAGAAACGTAAATATAACTGTTTTAGTGCGATTTGGCTTAGGAAAGCTTCCTAAATCCTTCCAAACTCTATATAAATCCTATTCTAAATCAAATTTAGATATACAATTCATTACACACTAATATACACATCAATATACAACCATAATAGACATTATTTTTCAGCCATTGAAGGGGGGAAAGCAAGGAGGAGAAGAAGAAGAAGACCAAGGATTCCCATGGCCTCCTCCATCAACCTCTTACCAATCTTCAATTCTATGGCCGCTTAAACCAAGATCTAGGGTTTCAATGAAACCCTAGTCAAGTAATAGGGTGTAGTTTATGTTTTTATTTTAGTTTTATTATGTATGGATGACAGTTACATGTTCCGAGAATTTTTATAAATAAATCGTGATTCTATTGATTAAAATCATTACTTTCAAAATTTATTCTTGTCTTAGATCTTTTGACTGTGATGTGCTCAATGATCTATTTTTGTTGTGCTTATATAGATTATTTATATGTAATGGTGCTTAATTGAATTGTGCTATCAAGTATCCGAATAGTCCATGCTTAGATTAGACGGATTATACCACAACCCTTGTTTAGTGTGGGATAATTCGTGCTAACCGAAGATGGATTATGTTGGTGCTTGAACTATAGTTATTTTCTTGACGGAGGAATTGGGTTTGTAGCTTCAATTCCCCATTATCATCCAACTTAATAAGCTAAAGTAATTCGTAAATACCCTTATTACGAAGCTAGTGGTGGATTTGCAATCCTAGGTTCCTTAAACTTATTATAAAAACAAATATTTAATTGCTTTCATAATTTAGATTTATTTTTCTTGTTCTTAGTTTAATAAAATCAAAATCAAAATATGTTTTCCTTAATTAACTAAATTTAAGTTTTAAAATTAAAGTGCTTTACTAATTCAATCTCTGTGGGTTCGACCTTTACTTTCACTACTACAAATCTTTAGAAAAGTAAAGTATACTTTTTATATCTTGATATTGACAACATCAATTTTTGGCGCCGTTGCCGGGGATTGAACTTCACTACCTTTAGTTTTAGAATCTTAGTTTACTTAATTCGTAAATATTAGATTAGTTTTTATTTTTATTATTTTTCCTTTTTGTTTTGAGTCACTAACTTTTCTTTTTATTTTGTAGTTTCTCGAATCGTCAAAATTCTAACGTTTCCGAGTGGATTAGCTAAGCACACCAAATGAGCTTACGCAAATCAATAAAATAAAGAAAAAAAATTTCAAGTAAATTGCTTCTTGTGAAACTCGCTTTAAACCACTGTAAGTCAGGGCGCTGTGACGCATTATTTGCATTAGTTTAGGGTTAATTGCACTGCATTAGCTAGGAAACCCGGGGCGCTGGGCTTAACGCAGTCATTGCATTACAGGATAATATTAATGCATCACAGTAGTTGAGTGCTTGTTATCTTAGTTGCGTGATTGCTATTTGTTTTTTTTTGTTTTTTTTAGAGTCAGTTTTTATTTTAGTTTATTTTCTTTTAGTTTATGTTTGGTACATGCTCAAGTAAACCGGAATTAAAACCTTGCGATGTTGAACTTGAACGTACATTAAGAATTAACAAGTATTCAAACATAACTTCTAGAACTAGGTTAAACATAGACGACGAATTAACTCCGAAATCATCGTCGTTGTTTGAGTACGAAATACGTAGTACCCTTAAAAACCTAAAGAAACCATGCTTTATTAACGTAGAACCTATTCCAATGGCCGACATTGGAAATAATCAAAACAACGTAAATAACAGAAATAATCCTAATATACCTCCACCTCCTCCGCTTAAAGATTACTTTATTCCGATGACTTACACGCCACAAACATGTATTGATTTACCGGAGGCGACGGCATCTCACTTTGAGATAAAGTCGTCTACCATCTCGCTACTTCCTTCTTTTTATGGCCGCATTAATGAAGACCCTTATCAATACTTGGGAGATTTTCAAGATATTTGCTCTGCGTTAAAAATCCAAAATTTCACTGATGATGAATTAAAACTGCGTCTCTTCCCATTCTCTTTAAAGGATAAAGCGAAGTAATGGCTTCAATCACTTGAGCCAAACACTATAAAAACTTGGGAAGCCTTACACAACGCATTTTTACAAAAGTTTTTCCCAATCACAAGAACTAATCAGATAAGAAAATCTATAACTAATTTTGTGATGCAAGATGGGGAAACACTTTATGACACATGGGAGAAATTTAAAGAATTATTACGTTCCTGCCCACATCATCAGGTTCCTAAGTGGCAATTAGTTCAAGTTTTTTATGAGGGACTTACTCCTTCTGTCCGTAATACTGTCGATGTCGTTTGTGCGGGTACCTTCCTACACAAAAGCGCCGACGAGGCCTGGAAATTTTTTGAAACATTAAGCGAGAACTCGATGCATCAGGCTGTGTCGGTACGTTTTGAGGGGTATCATCTGCAACCCAAACGTGAGGTAAAGTTTGAGTCAAGCCACTCAATAGAATTTTAGGAACTATCTAAAAAACTTGAACGACTTTTAACAATGAACCAAACGACAGCCCTACCCGGTCATGAAGTATGTGCAATATGTTCCGATCCGTCACATTCTATCCTTGCATGTCCATCGGCAAGTCAATTTTCGGAATTCGTGGAGCAACACATTAATTCTATTCAACAATACCCACGAAATAATTATAATTCGACCACTAATAATCTGGACGCGCCATGGAGAAACCATCCTAACTTCTCATGGAAAAATAATACTCCCTCCGTCCCATAATAAGTGTCCACATTTCCTTTTTTGGATGTCCCACAATAAGTGTCCACTTTCCTAAATTGGCATATAACTTTTACTTACTTTCCAAAACTACCCTTATAATAAAGACAAGGAAGCATTTATTTGTGGTCCCAAAACAAACAAAAAGTCAAACACCCATCACATCAAAGGGTAAAATTGGAAAATGACTCTTTAATGAACCAATTTCTTAAACATTGTGCAAAAAGGAAGTGGACACTTATTATGGGACGGAGGGAGTAATAATAATCCTAATGAGGCAACTAATTTTCCGAATGCGTATTGGTCCCAGTTTCAACCCAATCAATACCAACAATCGCCTCCTAATCTGAACCCTTCAAGGGGTAACATTTTTTAGGAAAAAGTGTTGGCGTCCCTTAATAAAATCGAAACACAAGTACAGGTACAAGCACAAATAGTGCACTCACACACACAATCCATTGCGAAGCTTGAATCCCAAATGGGACAACTAGTTACTGTAGTGAGTCGTAGAAACGAGGGGACGTTGCCTAGTTAAACAATTCAAAATCCTAAGGGACAATACGAGGTTAAGGGGTCGAATGAGCAAGTAAACGCCTTCTCAACTAGGTTGACTACACGAGAGGAAGAGGTGATAGAAATTCTGAATGAGAATGTGATAGATATCAACATCAACTCTAATACGAAGAAGGGTGAGGACGTGAGCCAAAATAAGAAAGAAAAAGAAACGACCCTGACTAATCATATACCGAAATTGCCCTTTCCACCTAACGTTGATGAATAGTCAAATTTTTAAAAGAAAACGTCAAAGGATGAAGATATACTCGAGGTGTTTAAACAAGTAAAAATTAATATTCCATTCATCGATGCTATTAAACAAATTCCTGCTTACGCTAAATGTTTAAAAGACCTGTGTACGCAAAAGCGCAAATTACGAAGTCATACTCCGAAAAAGGTCTTTCTCACTAAAAAAGTAAGTTCTATTTTTCATCACTCACCTCCAAAGTATAAGGATCCTGGTACGCCAACTATTTCATGTGTCATAGGTGACACTATCATCCATAGGGCTCTCCTTGACTTAGGTGCGAGTGTTAATCTCTTACCTGATCACGTTTATAAACAACTAGGTTTAGGTGAACTTAAACCTACGGCCACTACAATACAATTAGCGGATCGTTCTATTAAAATACGTAGAGGAATCGTCGAGGACGTCTTGGTTAAAGTTGATAAATGCTATTATCATGTCGACTTCATGATCCTTGACACTGAACCGGTGCTAGATGCTAGAAAACACACTCTTGTCATCCTAGGTCGTCCATTCTTAGCGACTGCTAATGCTCGTGTTAACTGTAGGACGGGGGTAGTGAAAGTGTCGTTTGGGAACATGAACTTGAAATTGAACGTTTTAATGCTATGGATCAACCTCCTAAAGACGACGATTACCTATATAAGGCGGAGAGTGAGGTAATACAGAATATTGAACCTACTATGAATTGAACATGGGTGAGGAGAATAATATAGTGAGTAATGAACGGATGAATGCAAATAACCTGGACCCTAAAGATGAATTTACTCGGAAGGTAAGAAATAGATTTGAACATAATAAGGATGAACCGTCAATTAAATTAATCCATAACGACGTTATTTCTGCTTACCACCGGGCTCTTCCTGAAATCCTTAAGGTTACAAAGTCCGATTTTCAGCCTCTATAAAATCTTGAGCTAGAATGGTCTAGCTGAAGACGTAAAAGACAGCGCTTCTTGGGAGGCAACCCAAGATTTATTTCATCTGTTTATCTTATTTTTGCATATTTTTGGGTCGTTTTGGTCAGTTTTTGAGTTTTCTGGACAGGTTTGGGGGTTAGAGTAAAGTTATGTTTAATTTACATACATAAAATAAGTGAACCGAGAGAAAATATCCTTCTCGCGCGCGCGTCCCGCTTGCGCGAGAATGTGCCTTAGTGAAATTTTCATTTGCTTTTTGTGTATGAGCTCTCAGGTTCTGCTCGCACCTGGATTCGCGGGCGTGAGGCTGTCTTGCTCGCGCGAGATTTTAAAAAAAAAAAAAGAATTTGGGATTCGCGCGCGCGCGACGGCCGCTCGCGCGATTCCCCATTTTCTTGATTTTTTTCTTTTGTTTTCTATATCCTTCTCCCCCACATATTTGAGTAGTTTTTACTTTTCTGTTTTTGTTTCTTAAATACTTTTTAGATCAAGTCATATGTTGTTTTCCTGTTTATAGTTATCTTTTCTTTTCTTTTATAGTTATTATCTTTTTTGTTTTCATAATTTTGTTCGTTCTTATAGTTTATTTAATTTCGTTTAGTTTAGTTATAGTTCTTTTAGCTGCTTTTATTATTTTCTTTGTTCGTCTTTTATTAAGAAGTAACATGTAACATTGAACTTTAGTGACATATTCCTTTGTGTTCACCTGTTCTATGCTTGTCAAGATCGAGGTATTATCGTTCCTTCCTTACGTACTTTCCTTTCTTTTGTTTTATTGTTTCATTGGGGACAATGAAAGGTTTAGGTTTGGGGGTATGCATTCACATATTCACGTGCACATTATTATGCACTAATTTTTTAAAAAAATTCGATACTTGTGCTTAAATAAACGATGATTACTGACGTTTTTGCAATATAAATTCGATACTTCTTGTTATGTAACTTTGATTGTTATAGAATGGTAAACAAGGAAAGATGTGATTAAATATTTACTAAAGTCATGATGTAATGTTTTAAGTTATGTATTGTTTGAATCGTAGTTTTATATCATAGATTTGCACACAAACCTATGCACTGCACGTAGTCGCTTGAATACATGTTTGATGTGAATTAGAATATGATTCGGATTTCTAGATAACACAAGGTGGATACTAAACCCAGTGAGCTTTTGAGCCTATCTTTTCTTTTTAGAGGGTTAAAAATACATCTCGTGTTTGTCGAATTTCATTGAAATAGCCCATTAACTTGTTGTTTAGTCTCATTATTCTTGTTTTGGTTGATAGTCAAGTTAAAATATTTATTACCATGCTAAATAATCTTCCGTCGTAAATGTTGAAGAACCATATAACCATAGGATATGATTTTAGGCCTTCTTTGTTTACTGCCGACCGAAAAATAAAATTTCCTTAGTTCATCCCCTTGAGCCATTAAAATGCCATTTCTTTCTTTAATCACCATTATCCCTTTTTTTTGCTCCAACTTGCCAAACTTGGAGTTCACCACTGAGAGATTTGTCAACTATTAGTGGTGATAAGGCGATGTATTGATTAAGAAGAAGAAGAAAATAAGATGATGTTTGGGGTAGTACCTTGGTATTAAATGAACATTCATTTCAAAAGCAACGAAAAGGAAAAGAATAAGGTTGAAAAAAAAAGCAATGAAGAAAGAAAAAAAAAAGAAGAGGAAAGAAATTAAAAAATATATATGAAAAGAAGAGAATGAAAAGATGAAGTTGGTAGAAGAGACGAATGAAAGAAATCGAACATGCCTTACAATGCCATTCTGAGATTAGCTACCTAATGAATCCTTTCTATCCTTTTTCATTGGCCGAGCCACATTACAACCTTTGAAAATTCCTATTTGATCCTAGGAAACATGGTTTGGATATATAAACGATGGGAGGGGGATTAAAACATGGTAATGATTAATTTTTCTTGACTATTGGCGTCCTATCCATGAGACTACTATTCTTTCGTGTCGTGCGTTCTTTTCGAGTTATATGTGAGCATTTCTCGTTTTGAAAACATATTTCCTTTACTCACATATTTTAGAAAAATTACATTTGTTTCTGAGTGTTTCATTTTAGATTGTAATTGACATTGTGAGATTCGTAGTCGAGACATAGTTGGATGGTTATCCGAGTTACATTCCAAGTTTATGACATACGCGTGTTCATTTGACTACCATATCACACACATGCAATTTTATGAGAAACTCTATTGATTTATACGATGCATGTGCTTGAGATTGTTTTTCATGGCATAGGTAGACGTTTGATTCCGTTTCTTCTTGTTCGTTATTCTATTTCGAATCATCGTTCTATGATAAGGAGTATTGATTGTTTTGTTTTTCATTTGAATAAAACTTTTTAAATTTATAAGTTAATAAAGATGGTTGCTGGTGACTTGTTGATTAGAACCCTCACGAGACTTCACTCGTCCGACTAGGGACACCTAGAGGTTTAAAAGGCTTGTTTCATATGCTAAATGCAATCGTGATCCATGCGAAAATAGAGTAGTATTTGTAGTAGTAGTTTTATTTTTCTATTCTTTTTGCTCGAGGACTAGCAAAGAGTAGGTTTGGGGGTATGATCGGCGACGAACAGTTGCTGTTTATAGTCTTACAAATGCGCTTTGTTAGCCCATTTCATGTAGTTATTAGTTGTTTTTTAATAAGTATTCTAAATTTGGTAGGATTTGGAGCTTTAACGTGAAAAAGCACAAAAATCCAATGATTAGTGGCTTTGGAAGTCATTCTGGGCTCAAACGGTGATTCCGGTGAAAGCTGAATGCAGTAGCAGTCTCGGAAAATTGCATTTTTGACAACGAATACTTTGGATTTGAAAATTTTCTCCAGAGATATAAAATGCATATCTTCGAGTTACGGACGCGTGGCTTCAAACGGCGAGTCAATCCGAGTTTCGAGCAAAATGTAATCGCAATTCTACGAAAGTCGCGTAGTGCAGCGAAAAGGACCTCGCGTGAGCGGGCCGCGTGAGCGACCTGTGAAAAAATCAAAAACGCGTATTTTGTTAAATTAAGTGCCCAGCGAAGGTGGTTTGTGCATATGACGTTCATAAACGTAAATATAGTTGTTTTAGTGCGATTTGGCTTAGGAAAGCTTCCTAAATCCTTCCAAACTCTATATAAATCCTATTCTAAATCAAATTTAGATATACAAATCATTACACACTAATATACACATCAATATATAGCCATAATAGACATTATTTTTCAGCCATTGAAGAGAGGAAAGCAAGGAGAAGAAGAAGAAGACCAAGGATTCCCATGGCCTCCTCCATCAACCTCTTGCCAATCTTCAATTCTATGGCCGCTTAAACCAAGATCTAGGGTTTCAATGAAACCCTAGTCAAGTAATAGGGTGTAGTTTATGTTTTTATTTTAGTTTTATTATGTATGGATGACAGTTACATGTTCTGAGGATTTTTATAAATAAATCGTGCTTCTATTGATTAAAATCATTACTTTCCAAATTTATTCTTGTCTTAGATCTTTTGACTGTGATGTGCTCAATGATCTATTTTTGCTGTACTTATATAGATTATTTACATGTAATGGTGCTTAATTGAATTGTGCTATCAAGTATCCGAATAGTCCATGCTTAGATTAGACGGATTATACCACAACCCTAGTTTAGTGTGGGATAATTCGTGCTAACCGAAGATGGATTATGTTGGTGCTTGAACCATAGTTATTTTCTTGACGGAGGAATTGGGCTTGTAGCTTCAATTCCCCATTATCATCCAACTTAATAAGCTAAAGTAATTCGTAAATACCCTTATTACGAAGCTAGTGGTGGATTTGCAATCCTAGGTTCCTTAAACTTATTATAAAAACAAATATTTAATTACTTTCATAATTTAGATTTATTTTTCTTGTTCTTAGTTTAATAAAATCAAAATCAAAATCTGTTTTCCTTAATTAACTAAATTTAGGTTTTAAAATTAAAGTGCTTTAGTAATTCAATCTCTGTGGGTTCGACCTTTACTTTCACTACTACAAATCTTTAGAAAAGTAAAGTATACTTTTTATATCTTGATGTTGACAACATCACCGGGGTTTGACTGAAATCATCCAAATTCTCCAAAAAGTTTTGAGATCTTTCTAGATCATGTGAAAAGTACTAGAATGAGTTTTAAAATCGGACGAAAACGTCAGCTCTTGGGAGCTCCCAGAGATTCCCAAAACTTTATGGAGATCCCAGGTTTGACTGATTTGACCTAAAAGTTGACTTTTAAACAGGAGTGGCGTGTCATTTTTCAAACATTTTTCATGGATACTAGAGGTTAATAGCTTTCCAATGGTATATCGCGCATAATTTCTGAATTCAAAACGAATTTATTATGGATCTGAGAAGGAGAAAAAGACGATCAAATCGGCTTTTATCGCAAATACCGCAAAACATTTTAAAGTGACCTAACTCAAAAACTATTTTTTATAAAAAGTAGACTCCATTACCTTTCCAACGGTATATCACAAGCTCAATTTGGAGTTCGTATGCATAATCTATGAATTTCGGACGAAATACGGCCTTTTCGCAAATATCGAAACTTGTGGGGTCCTAAACGTAATTTTTTGGTCATCTGAGGAGCAGTGCCGCGGCAGCACATAGCCAGTGCTGCGAAAGCACTCAACCCCCGTAGAACCCATTTTTTAAATTTATTTTGGGGGTCCAAATTGAATAATTAAAGACCAAAACGATGTAGTTTTATGTTCACAGATGTTTGGGACCAATGGGATCACTTTCTAAATCACAAAATCACCCCAAATTAGCCTATATAAACCCCCCTTTGTTCTTCATTTTGGGGGGGCCAAGTGCAAAGCTAAAAAGGTTGTAGAGAGGAAGAGAGATAGAGATAGGTTTAGAAGAGAGAAAGGGAGCTTCTCCCACTAATTTTCTATAAGAAAGTGAGTTCTAATCTTGTTTTCTTCCATTACTTCTCTTATACTTCACATTCAAATACTCCCCAACCACCATTCTTGAGCAATCCTGAGTTAGGAAGCTACTTCCATGTCTAAATGTCAATATCTATGAGTGAAACACCAAGCTACAAGTCCAAAATCACATTGATTATCATCTATTGATTGTTATTATTTGCTTGTTTATATAAATGTTCATCTCTCCTTACCTCATGTCTTTTTTATTTTTCTTTATTTACTTACTAGTTCATCATCATCTAGATGATGACATGGTATTTGAGGTGAGTGGATCCTTATGGATAGTAGCTCTTGACCTCAAAAAATATGTTTGATAGATGATGATTCCAACTTCAATACTTCTAAAGTATTCTTGAAGTTATGCTCAAATAAAAACAAATCTCTCCAACAATCTTGGAAGTTCTTGACTTGAGTTTGATGTTGGTTTCCCATGTGGTTTTAATCCCCTTTTATTGCTAGAAATGTGCTTTCAAAACCCCTATTTCAAAACCCCTCTAAAACCCCCAATATTTGGATTTCAAGAAATAAACCTTGTTTTCTCAATAAATCTTCAAAACAGTGAATGATCTGAGTTCAAAGATTTCTCTAGAACTTAATACTCAATGTATGGATGCAAGACCACTTGAAAAGTCTTCCTAACTCATTAGAGAACACCCATGATTTTTGGTTTGGTTTGGAAACACCTGGAAGGGTTCCATTTTAGCCTAAACATTTATTCCAGACATTCTATTTTTTAGTGTCACAGCAGTTTGGTTGACTTTCAACTTGTTTTCCAGAAAACATTTCCAAAAGGTTTGGTCCCAACTCAATTTTCCCTTGAATGTCAGTGTCTTAGGAACTTTCTGTATAATATGGGCCTCTAGATGTTTTGTTTTCATTTTTAATAGTTTTCAACATTTCAGTCGACATTACGGACTCTGTTTCTGAGTAACCTCTATTGTTTACATGATTTATATCAATCTGTAATAGTAATTGAAGATTGGCTTTTTGATATGTGTTCTAGACACAATCAGGATGATCTCCATTAAAAATCATGAACTAAAAACATTTCTAACCCCACTTTTCATTTTTCACAAGATCAACTCACTGTTCTGTCCACTATTCACAGTAAGCATACTTTTACTCTCATGCTTTGATTTGATGCTTACATGCACTCCAAATTAGTTCATATCTTAGGAAGTAGTCCATACTACATTTGTACATATCCTATAATAATTTTCTTCATGGATTCATGCATACTTCAGATTTCTAAGTCACTTTAGAAAGTCCATGTACACAAACACACTACAACCTTTGCACATTCTAGAACCATGCATTACATCCATGCAAGATTTGGAGTTTTAGTAATTCCTAATCTAAGAGGATTATAAGGAATGAATTCGATCATACGTTCAATCTAATCTACCTTTCTCATCCGTCCCGGAGATTGAGAGGTCATCTTTTCTCAAAGATTAACATGCATCATTCTAACTTGCTAAGCATACTTTGTTTTCTTTGTTTATTTGTTCCAAGTACAATCCATGTCCCCTCTTAGATTAGGAAAACTTGATTACTTGATACATGATTAGACGATTTTTCCTAGGTTTGTTTGTGTGATCTTTAACCTTTGCATTGTGTGATACTTTGCTTAGATCTTATGAATGATATCTTATCTTTTGATCTTCCATTTCAAGATTCTTATGTGATGTAATATATTATCGTAGTATTAATTGTTGAACCAAACATAGTAAAAGGATGATTATTTGAGGCCCGTCGAAAGATGGGGCGAGTTGAGGGTGTTTTAGTCATGGCAAAGGCTCCTTTCTCTCTTATACCAAAACCCCGTGCCAAGTTCTTTGGTTATGAAGGGCCGGTGCCCTTTATCCGTTTGGGTGAGTCAAATTGGGTTTCTTGGTTCCCAAAAGACCAAGTGGCGACTCTGTATCTGTTTTCAACAGACCTTTTTCTTTCAAAACAATTTCAAAAATAAAGGAAAATGAATTCCGAAACCCCAAAAATAGAAACCGGGGGGGGGTTGGCTCACGGAGGCCGCGTGTTCACAATCTGGTGACTCTGCTGGGGATTTTTTATTTTCAAAACAAAATAATACAGAGGTTTAACTCATAAGATGCATCCTTAAAGTCATCTTTTTACCGTATTTGGTTCACCACATTGCACTCCTGCATTTTCCCTCCGAATGTGTCTGAAATGCGGCACTGATATTGTTCAGGTCTTGTTGTGCCAGGGCATAAGTCACCGTTGATACTGTACCTTCCAAGGTATATCAAAAAGAGTAAAAACCTCTGTACTGTCTCTCTAACGGTATATTGGAACTCTCGTCAATGGACCCTCATTGACTAAACCCAGCCTTTGCATATAGATTCCTGTAGAACCTTCCATAGGACTGTTCATTTATCTTTTCAGATAGGATAATGTGATATAAATGTCGTATGCCGTGTAGACGCTTATGTGGCATGAGGCAGAATTTCTTTCTTATGATTCCCAAGGCAATCACTCATATGTGATCACATTGAGTTGACCTACCTAGGCACCATGACAAGGATGTCTACTCCATGCTCACAAAGATATACACCACAAATCTTGTTTGTTGGTCCTAAGACATAGGAGTATGAAAACTTGCTAGACAGTATGATCACCATCATCACATGCTCCTGTCAGATATACCAGTTTCTCCCAGAAACTCAGATTTCCCAATTTCTCCCAGAAACTCTGCCCAGATATACCAGTTTCTCCCACAAACTCTGTCCAAATCCTCCAGATTACCCAGAAATCTCAGTTTTTCCCAGAAACTCCGATATACTTGTTTCTCCCAGAAACTCTGTCCAACTTACCCAAATATACCTGTTTTCCCAGAGGCTCTATCCAATATGCCTAAATTTCTCAAAAATCCCTGTTTATCCCAAAATCCTTGGAATCCCTGCTTTTCCCAGAAACCTTTCCAATTTACCATGTTTTTTTCCCAAAAACTCTGATTTCCCAGTTTTCCCCAAAAACTCTGTCCAACTCACCCAGAAATACATGTTTCTTTCAGAAACTTTGTCCAAATCACCTAGATTTTCTAGAAATCCCTGTTTCCTAGAAACCATGCCAAAATTCACCCAAATTTCCCAAAAATCTCTACCCTCCCCATGACGGCGATCATCATGGAAAGTAAAGTTAGCACACTCTGTATGGGTAGGACCTTACTTGTTTAACTGCTATCTGTTAGGAGTAGGAGCATCATGTAGATTAGGGCTTGCATCCACATGTTTGCTTCATCAGTCTGTATACACTGTAATGGTCAGTCTGTACAGGAGTCAATCCTCACTTGTCACTATAGTTGTCATCTCGATCATCACTATCAAAGTCTGACACAGTCTTTTCACATCTAAATGTCAGTACAAGTTTTGAGCACCCAGGATCTGCGTTGTGTGTCAGAGGATTAGGGAGCCGACTTATCAGAATCACTCCTCTGAAAGTTAGCTTTATGGATCCGTAAGGGTTGGAAGTAAGAATGATAGAAATGATCAACCAACAGTGTGACCGGTTGGCCCAAGTTTTAGCCTTCATTGAGGAACTGAAATAGCAGCATGCCCAATGCCCACCTGGATTCCCACCATCGCCAGGGTTCATTCCATCACCACCTCCAGGACTAGTACCACCGCCTGTCATCACACCAAAAAATGTAGATGATGACTGGCTCAATGGGCCCCACCACCTGCACTTAATAAGAAAATTCAAGAAAAAATGGATAAGGTCGACAAGCTTGAGAACATACTGAGAAAGAGTAAAGGGGTCGACGATTACATGTTAGCTCTAGAAGAACTATTTGAGCCCAACAAATTAAAGCTACCTGAGAAATTCAAGATGCCTGAAATTGACCGTTTTGATGGAAATGGGAATCTGAAGAGCCACATAAAGTTCTGCATGAGTGTTTTCCAATCAATGGGTTGTTCCGATGAGCACATCGTAAAGTTGTTCCCTCAAACCCTCGCCAAGGCTGCTCTATCCTGGTTTCTAACCTTGGAGGTTTCTAAGACGCGGACTTCAGAAGATATAGTCCGAGCCTTCATTGATCATTACTCCTACAACCAAGAGCTTGATGTCACCATCTGGGATCTGGAGACTACCCAGTAGAACTTCAATGAGTCATTCGCTGTGTTCTTGAGCAGATGGAGGAACAAAGTGGCCCAAATGACCCACCGACCAGTCAAAAAGGAATAAGTCTGGATGTTGATCAAGAATCTGCAACCGTTGTACCATGAGAAACTATTCTACCAATCCATCTCAACATTTGAAGAACTGTTTGAGATTGGGACTAGAATTGAGGATGCAATCAGGGAAGTGAAGATCAAGAATGAAGAGTCACAAAGCCAGTCCAAGAGGCCCGACTACTCCCAAAACCCTTCGGATGCCAATGCCCTTAGTAACCAACCCAAGGCCTATTCTCCCTAACCACACCAGCTCACAAAGAAAACTAGCTCGTCTGGCCACCCTTACTAAAATAGGGTACCCCGTGCATTTTCTAAGCTAGATTTCTCCCCCTCTATAGCCTTAGGCCACCTACTAAAAAAGGGGCACATCCAACTCCTTCAGCCTCGTGCCGATCCCCCACCACCTAATTGTGACCTGCCCAAACGATGTTCCTATCACCAAGGCCCAGGCCATGACACCAACCGGTGCATACGTCTGCGCCATGATATCTAAGTCCTCATTGACCGAAGAATCATCAAGCCACCACCCATCCAACCCCATGTCACCCAAAATGTCAGCTTCATTGAAACTCAGCCCCTGGCCTATCCTTTCAAATGATCCCCATCGCTGAGGCCAATGATTGTTGAAGCTACACTGTGAGTTGATAGTGTTTGGAACTGCTGCTAAAAATAATGATAAGAATAAGCGAGTTAGTGTGACACTCCATTTGAGACCAGGTCGAGTCAGGTCGAGTCTGTTATATGTTTTGAAGTTTAGTCTTGTTGTCGAGTCTGTCTGTCATCTAATTGTTATGAGCCTGTGTCGAGTAATGTAATCCTTCCCTTTTGATAGAATGACATCTTATTTTGCTTATCCTGATTGTGGATACCGGGATTCCACCGCTTCGTTTGCTTTTGAAACTTGTTTGATTTTGATCAAAGAAAGAGAAAAGGGTCTGTTGAAAACAGATACAGAGTCGCCACTTGGTCTTTAGGGAACCAAGAAACCCAAATTTGACTCACCCAAATGGATAAAGAGCACCGGCCCTTCATAACCAAAGAACTTGGTTCGGGGTTTTGGTACGAGAGAGGAAGGAGCCTTTGGCGCGACTAAAACACCCTCAACTCGCCCCGTCTTTCGACGGGCCTCAATTAGCATCCAAATAATCATCTTATACTACGTTTGGTTCGACAAATAATACTATGATAGTATATTACATCACATAAGAAAATTTGAAAATGGAAGATCTAAAGATAAGATATCATTCATAAGATCTAAGCCAAATATCACACAATGCAAAGTGAAAGATCACACAAATAAACCTAGGAAAAATCGTCTAATCATGTATCAAATAATCAAGACTTCCTAATCTAAAGGGGGGACATGAATTGTTATTGAAACAAATAAACAAAGAAATCAAAATATGCTTAACAAGCTAGTATGATGCATGTTAATCTTTGAGAAAAGAAGACCTCTCAATCCCCGGGATAGATGAGAAAGGATGATTAGATCGGGGGAAGCATGAACGTGCGATCAAGTTCATTTCTTATAATCTTCTTAGATTAGGAGCCATGAAGGCCCCAAATCTTGCATGGATGCAATGTATGTATCTAGAATGTGCCAAGGTTGTGGTGTGCTTTGTGTTCATGGATTCCTAGAATGACTTAGAAGTCTATAATGTGTATGAATGAATGAATGAAATCATCATGGGATATATACAAATGTAGTATGAACTACTTCCTAAAAAAAATGAACTAATTTGGAAGGCATATAAGCATCAAATCAAAGAATGAAAGTTAAAAGGTGCTGGCTGTGAATAGTGGACAGAACAGTAACATGATCTTGTAAAAATGGAAAAGAGGGGTTAGGAATTTTTTTAATGCATGATTTCTTACAGAGATTTTCCTTATTGTGTCTTGAACACAACCTAAAAAGCCAATCTTTAATAACTAGCACAGATTGAGAGAAATCATATGAACAACAGAGGTCACTCAGAAACAGAGTCCGTACTGTCGACGGAAATGTTGAAAAATCTTAGAAAATGCAAACGAGTGATCTAGAGGCCCATTTTATACAGAACGTTCCCTACGACATTGAAGTTTAAGGGAAAAATAAGTTGGAACCACCCCATTTGGAAAATATTTCTGAAAAAGAAGTTGGAAGTTAGTCAAGCTGCTGTGACAGTAGAGGCAGAATGTCTGGAAGGAATGTTTGGGTCCAAATGGACCATTTTCAAGTACTTCCAAGTCAAACCAAAAATCATGGGTGTTCTCCAATGAGTTAGGAAGACTTTCCAAGTGGCATTGCATCTATATGTTGAGTATTGAGTTCTAGAGAAATCTTTGAACTCAGCTCACTCACTGTTTTGACTCACTGTTTTGAAGATTTTGGGGAAAATAAGGTTTTCTTTCTTGAAATCAAAATGAGAGGGATTGAGGGGGGGTTTTGAAATAGAGGTTTTGAAAGTGTATTTTCAATACTCAATAAAGATTATGACCACTTAAAATTCCAACATTCAACTCATCATCAAGAACCTCCAAGATTGTTGGAGAGACTCATTTTTATTTGAGCATAACTTCAATACACTTCAAGGATACCTTGGAGGTATTGAAGTTATGATCATCATCTATCAAACATGTTTTTGAGGTCAAGAGCTACTATCCATAAGGATTCACTCACCCCAAACTTCATGTCATCATTTAGATGATGATGAACTAGTAAGTAAATAAAGAAAATCAAAAAGAAATGAGGTGAGAAGAGATAAACAATGAATAAACAAGCAAGTAGATAATGATCAATAGATGATATTCATGAAGTATTGAACTTGTAAATTGGTGTTTCATAATGAAGTAAAAACAAAGTTTAGAACTCACTTTTGTTTTGAAAATCAAAGAAGAAAGCTTCTTTTCTCTCTATTCTAACCTTATCTCTGCAACTTTCTCTCCCAAACTTTTTCTAAACTTGTATTTGACTCCCCCAAAATGAAGAGCAATGGGGGGTTTATATAGGCCAAATTGTGGTGGTTTTGGGGTTTTAGAAGTATTCCCATTGGTCCCAAACATCTGAAATCATGAAACTACGTCGTTTTGGTTTTAAAATAATCAAAATGGGACCACAAAAGAAATTACAAAAACACACTGTTCTAGGGGAGAGTGCCGCGACGGCACTGGGCCAGTGCCGCGGCAGCAGTGGGCCAGTGCCGCGGCGGCACTACTCCTCCCTCGTCCAGATAATGCTGTTTAGGCCCCCTGAGGTTCCAGTATTCGCGAAAAGGCCCTATTTCGTCCGAAATTCACATAAAATGCGTATGAACTCCAAACTGAGGTTGTGATATACCGTTGGAAAGGTAATGGAGTCTACTTTACATAAAAAAAAATAGTTTGGGGATAGGTCACTTTGAAAAGTTTAGCGGTATTCGTGATAAAAGCCGATTTGATCGCCTTTTTTCACCTTCGGAAATTCAAAATAAATTCGTTTTAAATCCAGGAATTATGTGCGATATACCGTTGGAAAGATATTGACCTCTAGTATCCATGAAAAATATTTGAAAATTGTTTCGGTGCCCCGATTCCAAAGTCAAATCTTGGTCAAACTGGTCAAACCCGGGATTCCCGGGAAGTTCTAGGAACCTCCGGGAGCTCCCAGGAGCTGACGTTTTCGCTCGATTCTCTTTTAAAACTCTTTTTAATACATTCTAATGATTCTGGTGAATTCGGACGATTTCAGTCAAACTTGGTCAAACTCTGGTCAAACCTGGTCAAACCTTGGTCAAACCGGTCAACAAGGACTTTCGGGGAACTTCCGGGGATCTCTGGGAGCTGACGATTTCTTCCGGTTTTACTTAAAAACTCATTTTATCATTTTTCTTACGACATAGCATGTTTTCAGAACTTCGGGACCAAATCTGGGAGTCTTCGGGCTTTTAGGGGCATTTTGGTCAATCTGAGCATTCTGAGAGATAGAGCTGACTTCCAGGAGTCCTTTTGAGTCTTTTACGATCATTGTGAACCACCAAGCTATGGGTCTCCTAAATCTAATAGCCGACAAAATGGGGTGTCTACAGTTTGCCCTCTTTGGCAGGAACTTGCGAGGCAACGCATGTCGCAAGCGAGTGCCAAAGTTTTGAAGAGACAAGACTTTTTGGAGGCTACAGATTTAGGATAAAAAGCGTTGCAAAAGATGCAATGATGCTGAGGCTAGTGATGGTCGCACTCTGCGTGAGCTGCCTACGTATCCCAAGGGGAATCAGACCAGGACGTAGTTTGGGGCGCAAAGGAATGAATCACACATGTACACATGCAACAACCAAGCGGATGCTATGCTATGAGGATGGTATGCAATGCGTGGATGTGATACGAGTTGTGTTATGAATCCTATTATGCCTATTGTATGATCTTAGTATGCTGTAGGGTGTGCCACTCCGAGTGGGCTGGTGTCGTGCTGGTGCTTCTGACTATGATGCAGTTATTGACCCGAATAGAGATACCAATATTTTAGAAGGCTCTGAGTCTAGGGGCAAACTTCTGAATTTTGGGAAGTGTGCTTCGTAAGAGAACGTAATTGGGTGTGGGGTCTCAGAGGACTATAATCGAAGACGCCTTTTGGCAAATTACTGACTGTAGACATCCCATTTTGTCGGCTATCAGATTTAGGAGACCCATAGCTTGGTGGTTCACAATGATCGAAAAAGACTCAAAAGGACTCCTGGAAGTTAGTTCTATTTCTCAAAATGCTCAGAATGACCAAAATGCCCCTGAAAGCCCGAAAACTCCCAGATTTGGTTCCAAAGTTTTGGAAACATGCTATGTTGTAAGAAAAATGATAAAATGAGTTTTTAAGTAAAATCAGATGAAATCGTCAGCTCTCAGAGACCCCCGGAAGTCCCGGAAGTTCCCGGAAAGTCCCTGTTGACTGGTTTGACCAAGGTTTGACCAGGGTTGACCAAGGTTTGACCAAGTTTGACCAAAATCGTCCAAATTTACCGGAATCATTCTGGATCATGTGGAAAATATTAAAATGAGTTTTAAAAGGAAATCGAGCGAAAACGTCAGCTCCGGGGAGCTCCCAGAGGTTCCCAGAACTTCCCGAGAATCCCAGGTTTGACCAGAATTTGACTTTAGAACCGTGACACCATAACAATTTTCAAATATTTTTCAAGGATACTGATGTTGTCAATATCAAGATATAAAAAGTGTTCTTTACTTTTCAAAAGATTTGTAGTGTGAAAGCAAAGGTCGAACCCACAGGGATTGGTTAACTACAGCGACTTAATTTTAAAACCTAACTTTAGTTAATTATGAAAACAGATTTTGATTTGATTTTAATTAAACTAATAACAATAAAACTAAATCTAAACTATAAAAACAATTAAAAGTGTTTTTGCAAATATGTAAAGGGAACCTAGGATTGCAACTCCACCACTAGCTTCATAATAGGAATATTTATGAATTACTTTAGCCTATTAAGTTGGATGAATATGGAGAATTGTGGCTACAAGCCCAATTCCTCCGTCAAGAGAATAATCATGGTTCAAGCACCAACATATTCCATCTTCGGTTAGCACGAATTATCCCACACTAAACTAGGGTTGTAACATAATTCGTCTAATCTAGGCATGGATTATTCGGATACTTGATAGCACAAATCAATAAAGCACCATCACATGTAAATAATCTAAACAAGCACAGTAAGCCTAGATCATTGAGCACATCACAGTCAAAATAGATCTAAGACAAGAATAAATTCTGAAAGCAATGATTTAATCAATAGAAGTACGATTTATTTATAAAAATCCTCGGAACATGTGACTATCATCCATACATAATAAAACTAAAATAAAAACATAAAATACTCCCTATTACTCGACTAGGGCTTCATTGAAACCCTAGATCTTTGTCTAGGCTGCCATGGAAGTGGAGATCGGCAAGTAGTTGATGGAGGAGGCCATGTAGATCCTTGGTCTTCTTCTTCTTCTCCTTGCTTTTCCCTCTTCAAGGGCTGGAATTTCAGTCTGTATGGCTGTATGTGTATGTATGTATGGGTGTGTAACAACCCTTCAATTGAAGTAAAATAGAGTATAAATAGAGTTTACAACAAGCTTTGGAAGCTTTCCTAACCCGAAACGAACTGAAACTGATATATTTTACAGTCTGGACGTCATTCAGCAGTTTCGTTTGCACAGGAGTCTTCAGTATACTGAAATACGCATAATTAATTTTTACACATATCGCGCGAGCGCGACATTTGGGACCTCGCGCGCGCGGATCGCGCGAGCGATTTCTGGATTCTCGCGCGCGCGATGTTGATTTTTCAGCTTCTTCTCTTTTGCTTTTTTTACCCTGTTTAGCCTGATATACTTGATTTCTTCCAAAACCTGTCAGAAAATAGAAAATGAAGTAAAAATATACAAAAACTGGATAAAAAGGTACTAACAAACGCTCGTTAAGGCGTATAAATAGGATTTGTTCTCTCCCGATCACACCCCCAAACCTACATTTTGCTAGTCCTCGAGCAAAACTAAAAATTAAAAACTAAACTACTCATAAAAATCTACTCCATTTTTGCATGGATCACGATTGCATTTAGCGTATGCAACAAGACTTTAAACCTCTAGGTGTCCCTAGACGGACGAGTAAAGTCTCATGAGGGTTCTCATCAACAAGTTACCCACAACCATCTTTATTACTTATAAATTTAAAAAGTTTAATTAAAATGAAAAACAAAGCAATCAATACTCCTTATCATATAACGATGATTTGAAATAGAATAATGAACAAGAAGAAACAGAATCAAACGTTCACCTACATCATGAAAAGCAATCCCAAGCGCATGCATCGTATAAATCAATAGAGTTTCTCATAAAATTGCACGTGTGTGATATGGTAGTCAAATGAACACGCGTATGTTATGAACATGGAATATAACTCGGATAACCAATTAACTATGTCTCGACTACGAATCTCACAATGTCAATTACACTCTAAAATGAAACACTCAGAAACATGTGTAATTTATCTAGTATATACGAGCAGAGAAAATATGTTTTCAAAACGAGTAACGCTCACATATGACTCAGAAAAGACGCATGACACGAAAGAACAGTAGTCTCATGGATAGGATGCCAACAATCAAGAAAAATTACTCATCACCATGTTTTAATCTCCCTCCCATCGTTTACATATCAAAACCATGTTTCCTAGGATCAATTAGAACTTTTCAAAGGTTGTAACATGGCTCAGGTAATGAGATAGGATAGAATGGATATATCAAGTAGTTTCAGAATGGCATTGTAAGGCATGTTTGATTTCTTTCATTCTTCTTCTACAAACTTTCATCTTTTCTTTCTCTTCATTCCTTTTCATTCATTTTTCTTCTTTTCTTTCATTTTTTTCAACCTTCCTCTTCTTTATTTTGTTTCTTTTCCTTTTTCTTTTCTTGCTTCTCAAATGACTATGCATTGAATACCAAGCAATTACCCCAATAGCATCTTATTTTCTTCTTCTCAATCAACACATTGCCTTAATACTACTAAAAGTTGATCACTCTTCCAGTGGTATACTCCAAGTCAATCAAGTTGGAGCTTTTAAAGAGGATAATGGTGAACAAAGAAAAAGAGGCATTGTAACGGCTCAAAGGGCGAACTAAGGAAATTTTTATCTTTTATCGGTCGGTAGTAAACAAAGAGGGCCTAAAATCATTTCCTAGGGTTATATGATTCTTCAACATTTACAATGGAAGATTATTTAGCATGGTAACAAATATTTTAACTTGACTATCAACCAAAACAAGAATAATGAGACTAAACAACAAGTAGATGCGCTATTTCAATGAAATTCGACAAACACAAAATGTACTTATAACCCTCTAAAAAGAAAAGATAGGCTCAAAAGCTCACAGGGTTTAATCTCTACCATGTGTTATCTAGAAATCCGAATCACATTATAGTTCACATCAAACATGTATTCAAGCGACTACGTGCAGTGCATAAGTTTATGTGCAAATCTATGATATAAAACTACGATTCAAACAATACATAACTTAAAACGTCATATCATAACTTCAGCAAATGTTTAATCACATCTTCCCTTGTTTATCATTCTATAACAATTCAAAGTTGTCTATCAAAAAGTATCAAATTGATATTGCAAAAACGTCGGTAACATTGTTTATTTAAACACATTTATTGAAAAAAAATTTAAAATTTCGCATAAAATAATGTGCATGTGTGAGTGCATACCCCCAAACCTAAACCTTTCATTGTCCTCAATGAAACAATAAAATGAAAGAAAGGTGAGTACATAAGGAAGGAACGATAGTACCTCAATCTCGGCAATGACAAACAGGTAAAATGCATAAAAATATGGCGATAAAGTTCAAATGTACCTGTTAATACTAGATAAACGAAAAGAAACTAACAAAAGAATATTAAAGAATTATAACTAAGGTAAACTAAACTAAATAAACTATAAGACTTAAAGAAAGTACGACAACAAAAAGATAATAAACTATAAAAGAACATAACTAGAACAATGAAAACAACAAACGACTCGATCTAAAAGTACCGAAGAAACAAAAACAGAAAAGTAAAAACTACTACAACAGGTGTGGAGGACTGATAGAAAAAACAAAAGAAAATATCAGAAAAATGGGGCATCGCGCGAGCGGCCGTCGCGCGCGCGAATTCCCAATTTTTTTTTTTTTAAATCAAAATCTCGCGCGAGCGAGGTGCCTCGCGCCCGCGAAATCAGGCGCGAGAAGAACCTGAGGGCTCAAAACAAAAAGAAAACGAAAATTTCACTAAGGCACATTTTCGCGCCAGCGGGCTGCTCGAGCGACGTCTCGCGCGAGCGGGCCGCACGCGCGAATTAAGTTTTTTCCATTTTATGGCTAAAATTATGTATATAATATTAAAATAAATTAATTCTGACCCCCAAACCTGTCCAGAAAAACTCCAAAACTGACAAAAACGACTCAAAAACGACCAAAAACAAAGAAAACAGACGAAATTAAGCTTGGGTTGCCTCCCAAGAAGCGCTAACTTTTACGTCTTCAGCTAGACCTTTCTAGCTCAAGATTCATGGAGGCTGAAACTCGGATTGTGTATCCCGTAGGATATCAGGAAGAGCTCGGTGATAAGCAGAAATAACGTCGCTTTGAATCAGTTCAATTGACGGTTCTCCCTCATTATGTTCAAATCGATTTCTTACCTTTCGAGTAAATTCATCATTCGGGTCCAGATTAGTCGAATTCGTCCGCTCACTACTCACCAAATTATTTTCCTCACCCACAGGTTGTACGTTATTTGGTTCAATTGTTCGTCTAACCTCAATCTCCGCCTCACATAGGTAATCATCGTCTTTAGGAGGTTGATCAATAGCGTTAAAAACGTATAATTTGATATTCATGTTCCCAAAGGACACCTTCATTACCCCCGTCCGGCAGTTAACACGTGCGTTAGCGGTCGCTAAGAATGGACGGCCTAAGATGACAGGAATGTGTTTCCTAGCATCTAACGCGGGTTCAGTGTCAAGGACCATGAAGTCTATAGGATAATAGCATTTATCAACTTTAACCAAGACGTCCTCGACGATTCCTCTAGGTATTTTAACTGAACGATCCGCTAACTGTATTGTAGCGGCCGTAGGTTTAAGTTCACCTAAACCTAGTTGTTTATAAACGTGATAAGGTAAGAGATTAACACTAGCTCTTAAGTCAAGGAGAGCCCTATGGATGACAGTGTCACCTATGACACATGAAATCGTAGGCGTACCTGGATCTTTATACTTCAGAGTAGCGTGTTGAAAAATTGAGCTTACTTTTTCTGTGAGGAAGACCTTTTTCGGAATATGACTGCGTATTTTTCATTTTTGCATACATAGGTCTTTAAGACATTTAGCGTAAGCGGGAATTTGTTTTATCGCATCGAGGAATGGAATATTGATTTTAACTTGCTTAAATACCTCGAGGATATCTTCGACTTTTGACTTTTTCTTTGTAAGATTAGACGGT
Organism: Hydrangea macrophylla; assembly: GCA_033977485.1. Lineage (NCBI taxonomy): Eukaryota > Viridiplantae > Streptophyta > Magnoliopsida > Cornales > Hydrangeaceae > Hydrangea > Hydrangea macrophylla. The sequence continues at coordinate 73,710,652 of CM066984.1, read as the reverse complement.
TCCTCAACGTTGGGTGGAAAAGGTATCTTTGGAACATAGTTAGTTGGGACAGGTTCATTCTCTTTCCTAACTCTATCCACGTCTTCACCTTTTTCTTTATTCAAATTTAAATTTTTATTTTTCTCACCCCCATCCGGAATTACAACAACTTCCTCATCTCGAGTAGTCGTCCTAGTCGAAACAGCGTTCACGCTCTCACTCGTACTACCCACTGCGTATTGCCCCTTAGGTTGCTGAGTAGGTTGACTCAGCAACTTATTCTCAGTTAAACGGTTTAATGTAGTAACTACTTGTCCCATTTGGGACTCTAGCTTTGCGATGGACTGAGTATGAGAGTGCACTAACTGAATTACCGGGCCAAACTTTTCCAGTGAGGCCAGCACCTTCTCCTCAAATGCATTATTGCGTGGAGGTGGAGGAGGTAGTTGGTATTGACTTTGTTGATATTGGGGTCGGTACGTATTATGAAAATTAGTCGACCTAGGATTAGAATTATTTTGTGGGAATTGTTGCATAGAATTAACGTGTTGCTCAACAAATTCCGGATATTGAGATGCAGAAGGACATACAAAGATATTATGAGATGGTTCAGAACATAATGCACATGTTTCTGAAGAGGGTGGATTTGACCTATTCCCCATCCTCATAAGTTGGTCAAGTTTTCTATTTAATTCTTGGATTTCGATTGACTGACTCGACTCAACTTTCACCTCTCGCTTAGGTTGAAGATGATATCCCTCGAAACGCACCGACACAGCCTGATGCATCGAATTCTCGCTTAATGTTTCAAAAATCTTCCAGGCCTCGTCGGCGCTTTTGTGCAGGAAGGTTCCCGCACAAACGGCATCGACGGTATTACGGACTGAGGGAATAAGTCCCTCGTAGAAGAGCTGAACAAGTTGCCACTTAGGAACCTTATGATGTGGGCAAGAGCGTAATAATTCTTTAAATTTCTCCCACGTATCGTAAAGCGTTTCCCCATCTTGCATTATAAAATTAGTGATAGATTTCCTTATTTGATTTGTACGCATAATAGGAATTTTTTTTTGTAAAAATGCGGTGTGTAAAGCTTCCCATGTTTTAATTGTGTTTGGCTCAAGTGATTGAAGCCAATGCTTCGCTTTGTCTCTTAAAGAAAATGGAAAGAGCCGCAATTTTAACTCATCGTCAGTTAGATTTTGGATTTTCAAAGTAGAGCATATATCCTGAAAATCTCCTAAGTGTTGATATGGATCTTCATTTAGACAACCATGGAAAGAAGGAAGTAGCGAGATCGTAGATGATTTTATCTCAAAGTGAGATGCTATCGCCTCCGGTAATTCGATACCGGCTTGTGGCGTGTAAGTAGTAGGAATAAAATAATTTGTAAGTGGAGGAGGTGGCGGTATATTAAGATTATTCATATTAGCACCGTCGTTTTGATTGTTATTGTTATTTCCACCGTCAGCCATTTTAATCGGTTCGATTTTAAAAGTTCGAGTTTTCCTTAACCGTTCACGGGTACTTTGAATTTCGGCCTCAAACAACGACGACGGAATCGGAGTTGATTCGTCGTCTTGCAACCTAGCTCTAGAAGCTTGGGTTGTGGACTTACTAGTTCTTAAGGTACGTTCAAGTTCAAGATCGAAAGATTTTAATTCTGGTTTTTTTGAACGTGTACCCAACATAAACTAAAATAAAGAAAAAGAAACTAAAAACAAAGACTGACTAAACAAAAGAAACAAATAGCAATCACGCAAATAAAACGACAAGCAAGCACACAGTACTACTATGATGCATGAATATTATCCTGTAATGCAATGACCGCGTCAAGCCCAGCGCCCCGGGTTTCCTAGCTAATGCAGTGCAATTAACCCTAAACTAATGCAAATAGTGCGTCACAGCGCCCTGACTTACAGTGGTTTAAAGCGAGTTTCACAAGAAGCACTTTATTTTATTTTATTTATATTTTTTCGCGTAAGCTCCTTTGATGCGCTAAGCTAATCCTCCCGGAAACGTTAGAATTTGATGACTCGAGAAACTACAAAATAAAAAGAAAAGTTAGTAACTCAAAATAAAATGAAAAATAAGAAAAGAAAACCTAATCTAATATTTACGAATTAACTAAACTAAGATTCTAAAACTAAAGGTAGTAATTTGCAATCCCTGGCAACGGCGCCAAAAATTGATGTTGTCAATATCAAGATATAAAAAGTGTTCTTTACTTTTCAAAAGATTTGTAGTGTGAAAGCAAAGGTCGAACCCACAGGGATTGGTTAACTACAGCGACTTAATTTTAAAACCTAACTTTAGTTAATTATGAAAACAGATTTTGATTTGATTTTAAATAAACTAATAACAATAACACTAAATCTAAACTATAAAAACAATTAAAAGTGTTTTTGTAAATATGTAAAGGGAACCTAGGATTGCAACTCCACCACTAGCTTCATAATAGGAATATTTATGAATTACTTTAGCCTATTAAGTTGGATGAATATGGAGAATTGTGGCTACAAGCCCAATTCCTCCGTCAAGAGAATAATCATGGTTCAAGCACCAACATATTCCATCTTCGGTTAGCACGAATTATCCCACACTAAACTAGGGTTGTAGCATAATTCGTCTAATCTAGGCATGGATTATTCGGATACTTGATAGCACAAATCAATAAAGCACCATCACATGTAAATAATCTAAACAAGCACAGCAAGCCTAGATCATTGAGCACATCACAATCAAAATAGATCTAAGACAAGAATAAATTCTGAAAGCAATGATTTAATCAATAGAAGTACGATTTATTTATAAAAATCCTCAGAACATGTGACTGTCATCCATACATAATAAAACTAAAATAAAAACATAAAATACTCCCTATTACTCGACTAGGGCTTCATTGAAACCCTAGATCTTTGTCTAGGCTGCCATGGAAGTAGAGATCGGCAAGTAGTTGATGGAGGAGGCCATGTAGATCCTTGGTCTTCTTCTTCTTCTCCTTGCTTTTCCCTCTTCAAGGGCTGGAATTTCAGTCTATATGGTTGTATGTGTATGTATGTATGGGTGTGTAACAACCCTTCAATTGTAGTAAAATAGAGTATAAATAGAGTTTACAACAAGCTTTGGAAGCTTTCCTAACCCGAAACGAACTGAAACTGATACATTTTATAGTTTGGACGTCATTCAGCAGTTTCGTTTGCACAGGAGTCTTCAGTATACTGAAATACGCATAATTAATTTTTACACATATCACGCGAGCGCGACATTTGGGACCTCGCGCGCGCGGATCGCGTGAGCGATTTCAAGATTCTCGCGCGCGCGCGATGTTGTTTTTTCAGCTTCTTCTCTTCTTCTTTTTTACCCTGTTTAGCCTGATATACTTGATTTCTTCCAAAACCTGTCAGAAAATAGAAAACGAAGTAAAAATATACAAAAACATGATAAAAAGGTACTAACAAACGCTCGTTAAGGCGTATAAATAGGATTTGTTCTCTCCCGATCAGATACTAGAGGTCAATAGCTTTCTAATGGTATATCGCACATAATTTTCGGATTTAAAACGAGTTTGTTATGAATTTCCGAAGGCGAAAAAGGCGATCAAATCGGCTTTTATCGTAAATACCGCAAAACTTTTCAAAGTGACCTATCCCTAATTTATTTTTTATGAAAATTAGACTCCATTACCTTTCCAACGGTATATCACAACCTCAATTTGGAGTTCGTATGCATTTTCTGTGAATTTCGGACGAAATATGGCCTTTTCGCGAATACCGGAACCTCTGGGGGCCTAAACGTAAATTTTTGGGCGTCTGAGGAGCAGTGCCGCCGCGGCACTGGCCAACTGTCGCCGCGGCATAGGCCCACTGCCACCGCGGCACTCAACCCTCGCAGAGTCTATTTTTGTAATTTTTTGGGGAGTCCATTTTGATTAATTGAAAGCCAAAACGACATAGTTTTATGTTCACAGATGTTTGGGACCAATGGGAACACTTTTAAAATCCCAAAACCACCCCAAATTGGCCTATATAAACCCCCCATTGCTCTTCATTTTGGGGGAGTCAAATGCAAGTTTAGAGAAAGTTTGGGAGAGAAAGTTGTAGAGATAAGGTTAGAGTAGAGAGAAAAGAAGCTTTCTTCTTTGATTTTCAAAATAAAAGTGAGTTCTAAACTTTATTTTTACTACATTACTCCCATTGACTTCAACATTCAATACACCCAACCATCATTTTAGTGAGCATTTAAGAGAGTGGAAGCTTCTTCCATGTCCAATGTCATTACATATGAGTGAAAGACCAATCTACAAGTTGAATACTTCATGAATTTCATCTATTGATCATTATCTACTTGCTTGTTTATTCATTGTTCATCTCTTCTCACCTCATTTCTTTTTTATTTTCTTTATTTTACTTACTAGTTCATCATCATCTAAATGATGACATGAAGTTTGGGGTGAGTGAATCCTTATGGATAGTAGCTCTTGACCTCAAAAACATGTTTGATAGATGATGATCATAACTTCAATACCTCCAAGGTCTCCTTGAAGTGTATTGAAGTTATGCTAAAATAAAAATAAGTCTCTCCAACAATCTTGGAGGTTCTTGATGATGAGTTAAATGTTGGCATTTTTAGTGGTTGTAATCTTTATTGACTATTGAAAATACACTTTCAAAACCTCTACTTCAAAACCACCCTCAATCCCTCTCATTTTGATTTCAAGAAAGAAAACCTTATTTTTCCCAAAATCTTCAAAACAGTGAGTCAAAACAGTGAGTGAGCTGAGTTCAAAGATTTCTCTAGAACTCAATACTCAACATATAGATGCAAGGCCACTTGGAAAGTCTTCCTAACTCATTAGAGAACACCCATGATTTTTGGTTTGACTTGGAAGTACTTGAAAATGGTCCATTTGGACCCAAACATTCCTTCCAAACATTCTGCCTCTGCTGTCACAGCAGCTTGACTAACTTCCAACTTCTTTTTCAGACATATTTTCCAAAATGTGTGGTCCCAACTTATTTGTCCCTTAAACTTCAATGTCTTAGGGAACTTTCTATATAACATGGGCCTCTAGATCATTCGTTTTCAATTTCTAAAATTTTTCAACATTTCAGTCGACAGTACAGACTCTGTTTCTGAGTGACCTCTGTTGTTCATATGATTGATCTCAATCTATGATAGTTATTAAATATTGGCTTTTTGGGTTGTATTCTAGACACAATAAGGAACACCTCCATAAAAAATCATGCATTGAAAGCATTCCTAACCCCTCTTTTCCATTTTTACAAGATCATGCTACTGTTCTGTCCACTATTCACAGCGAGCACATTTTAACTTTCATTCTTTGATTTGATGCTTATATGCCTTCCAAATTATTTCATATCTTAGGAAGTGGTTCATACTAAATTTGTACATATCCCATGATGATCTCCTTCATACATTCATACATATTCTAGACTTCTAAGTCATTCTAGGGATCCATGAACACAAGGCACACTACAACCTTAGCACATTCTAGATACATACATTGCATCCATGCAAAGGTTTGGGGTTTTGTAACTCCTAATCTAAGAAGGTTATAAGGAATGATCATGATCACACGTTTATGCTTCCCCTCGATCTAATCATCATTTCTCATCTGTCCCGGGGATTGAGAGATCTTCTCTTCTCAAAGAATAACATGCATCATTCTAGCTTGCTAAGCATCTTTGTTTTCTTTGATTTATTTGTTTCAAGAACAATTCATGCCCCCTTTAGATTAAGAAGTCTTGATTGTTTGATACATGATTAGACGATTTTTCCTAGGTTTATTTGTGTGATCTTTCACTTTGCATTGTGTGATATTTGGCCTAGATCTTATGAATGATATCTTATCTTTAGATCTTCCATTTCAAATTTTCTTATGTGATGTAATATACTATCATAGTATTATTTGTCGAACCAAACATAGTATAAGATGATTATTTGGATGCTAATTGAGGCCCGTTGAAAGACGGGGCGAGTTGAGGGTGTTTTAGTCGTGACAAAGGCTCCTTCCTCTCTCGTACCAAAACCACGAGCCAAGTTCTTTGGTTATGAAGGGCCGGTGCCCTTTATCCGTTTGGGTAAGTCAAAATTAGGTTTCTTGGTTCCTTAAAGACCAAGTGGCGACTCTGTATCTGTTTTCAACAGACCTTTACTCTTTCTTTGATCAAAATCAAACAAGTTTCAAAACAAAACAAAGCGGTGGAATCCCGGTATCCACACCGACGGACACGGGAGCCCTGGAAATTAAGAGACGGACACAGAAGTCAAGGGATGATCATGAAATCCTAAAATGTCACGCGATGAAAATGGAAGCCCCATGGCATATTTTGAATGAGAGTGATGATGATTAATGAACCGACGATGTTTGAATCGAGATGATGAGTCGACAATGGACTACTGACGGTGTATGAATCTGCTGAAGATTAATATGAATCTGTTGGGGATAAAGCGACTCTTTCTGGGATCTCTCTTCAACTGCTTCTTTTGATCAAAATTTGATTTCATCAAGATCTTGCGGTGCTCAATCCAAGAGGGCCGGTCAGGGCCTCCGGGAGCTGGTATCTTTCTGCTTCTGTCCTCGGGGGATGATGCGAGGTTCTCGGGGAATCTCTTTTTTTGATCGGGAACCAGGACACATCTCTGAACCTCTCACGGTTGATCAAATCTTGCGGTGCTCAATCCAAGAGGGCCGGTCGGGGCCTCCGGGAGCTGGTATCTTTCCGCTTCTGTCCTCGGGGGATGATGTGGGGTTCTCGGGGAATCTCTTTTCTTGATCGAGAACCAGGACCCATCTCTGAATCTCTCACGGTTGATCAAATCTTGCGGTGCTCAATCTAATAGGGCCGATCGGGGCCTCCGGGAGCTGGTATCTTTCCGCTTCTGTCCTCGGGGGATGATGCGGGGTTCTCGGGGAATCTCTTGTCTTGATCGGGAACCAGGGTCCATCTCTGAATCTCTCACGGTTGATCAAAATGTGTCGACGCTCAATCCAAGAGAGCCTGTTGGGACTTCCGGGAGCTAGCATCTTTCTGCTTTTGTCCTCGGGGGATAATGCAGGGTTCTCGGGGAATCTCTTTTTTATTTTTTGGTGCCTTGGCCAAAATTCAGGATTCGTTCTCGGAACTCTCGTGTTTGATCAAAATTTACGACGGTTGTTCTGAAATAGCCGATTCGGGTCCTCGGGAGTCAATTTTTCCCAGTTTCTGCCTGCTGGAGGTAGTTCTGACAACTTTTAGCCTACTTGGGGTAAAACCTTACAAATCTTGACCGGAATGGGCCACCAGGGCTGATTGGGGCCAAAAATAGGCTGAAAAGGCCAAAACAGGTCAAAACGGAGCGAAACGGAGCAAAGCGGGGCCCGCGGGGAGCAGTGCCGCGGCGGAACTGGGCCACTGCCACGGCGGCAGTTGGCCAGTGCCGCCGCGACACTGGGTGGCCGGACTCCATCTTTGTATATTTCGGGTTTTTGAGCTTTTGAAGCTCATTCTTGGCCATTTTGGGGTGTTTCTGGAGCCAAAATCGCCAAAACGCAGCTTGTGCGCGCTCAGGTGAGTAATCCTACCCCGTAGTTGGAATTTTAATTGGTGTTTTGGTTTGCTCAATTTTGCAAGAAGAAAGTTTAACTTTGACTTCCATTTTCTTTGTAGATCCATGGCTTCGAGCTCGAGGAGACCGTCTAAGAAGGCCAAGGAATGGATGAAAGCCGAGATGCAAACCCCGGACTTGCTTTTACGGGACCCCCAACATCATCTTTCGACCGCGGCTCTAGCGAGCTTGGTATGTGAAACCTTCGACATTTTAGGACTATTTCCAAGTATTGTGCTAGTTTTTTTGAGCCGTAGTGTGCACCTAGAGATCGTTAGAAGTTCGATTTGTGCTCAAATGTTAATTTTGCGAATTTGGACCTCGGGTCGTGAATAGTGATTTTGTGCATTGCTTTTGTCGGCTCTGGTATGTGCAGGTGCCGGAAGTAGCATTGAAGGGCCACGGTAGCCTCGCTCATGCTTTCCTGTGGTATACTCAACTCTCGCCCACCGTCAAGAGGATGGTAGATGATGCCGGGTTCAGAGGCTTTGTCCGTCTGGTTTTGAAGAGCAGCAATGATTTGGCATACTTTTATGCTTTGGCTGAGAGGTGGTGGGACACCACCAATACTTTCCACCTGCCGTTCGGTGAGATGACCATGACTCCCTTCGACTTCTCTAAGATTGCTAGTTTGAGGGTAGGCGAGAAACGCCTGATTCTGGATTATTTCTATGAGATCGACCCTGAGGCTGTAGAGATGTTGATTGGGGTTGTTCCCCCCAATTTGGAGAGGCACTGGTTTCCTTGTGGCTGGCTTTACCGGGCTTATGGCAGAGGGAATCATAACCTGAACAATTCCCAGCTTTTGAGGGTGTATCTTCAGTATGTCCTTGGCTGCTCGATCTTTGCAACGCGGAACGACCGGGTGAACTTGAGACTTCTTTCTTGCCTAGCGACCATCGATGAGATCCCTTCTTACGACTGGGGCGGTGCTGCCTTGGCCCATCTTTACAAGCACATGGGTGAGGTTTCCCGAGGTGATGTTAAATCGACAGGGGGATTTTGGCGAGCTTGGGAGGTATGTGCTGCATCTTGCTTTATATTCCGACTTTTTAGTTTCTATACTTTTTCTGATTTTCTCCTTTGTCTGTGCAGTTTTGGAGCTTTGAGTACCTGAAGATGTTGGCTCCCTCCCCTGCGGATGAATCAGGCAAAGACGAGGATGGCATGGCTCCTATGCCTTTGTTCCCACGAGGCTTGAGATGGCAGAGGGATGTTGTCGGGGTGAAGAGTGGGGCCCACCAGATTTTTTGCTCAAAAACTTCCTAACCGGACTGACGGCTGCTAATGTTGATTGGACGCCTTGGGAGCGCGTTGCCTATGCCGCCCCTGAGGAGATACAAGCGGTCAAACCTCTTTCCTCTTGCCGACTTTTGATGGAGATTACCGAGTGCAGGCAGTGGTTCCTTGGTGAGCGAGTGTCTCGGCAGCTGGTTGGTGGTTCCAGGTATCGGGTCCCTCATAATCCCCCTGCGATGGATGCTAGTGACCTTTCTGGTGATGCTCTGCTGGCGGCCTTGGCTGGCACCGATGTTTGGGACCATTTTCTCTCTGAGACCGGTTACGAGGCTTACCGTGGTCGTTTCCTGATGCCCAACTTCCCACTCCTGGAGGTGAGTTTTATGTTTTTGTTTTTATCCATTGCCTATGTTTTTTATTTATCTTTTCTTAACTTGTTTTGTGCCTACAGCTCCGCGAGATGTATAGGAGACAGGCTCCTCCGGCTTCCGATCCTATCCCTCCCTAGGATTGGACCGTCAACGTTCTAGGCGCTGATGGCACTCCCCAAGTGATGGAGGTGTCGCGAGTCACATGTGGGTACCCTACTCAGCCAGCGGGTGTCCTCAATGTTCCTTGGAGTTACGCTGAGGAGGGTCACGCCTTGGCGGCTAGCCTACGGTCCTTGGTCCTCACACGAGACCACCGGGTATGTTTCTAATCTTGCGCTCCTTAAAGTTATGAGGTTCTAACCCTGGATTTTACCCTTGATAGATGGATGGCATGCGGCAGTTTGCTGCCAATCAGATGGCGTCATTGGTAGGTTTCCGTCTTGACTCTATTTTTGTATTTTTTGTTGTTTTCCTACTGATTGCCTTTATTTTATTAGTGTGTGCAGTACCGTGGAGGCGGAGCTAGCTCATCGAGGACCGGTCCGAGGTGCAGAGGTGGTAGGAGGAGACCGTCGCCGACATACACGCAGTCCGACAGAGGACGAAGAAGAGGAGGACTGAGCCCCCCCCCCCCCCCCCCCCCAAGCGGGAATTTTATTCTATTTTCTTTTTATGTTTTCAATCGGGTTGTACTGGTGATGCAACTATTTGGACAGTGTAGGATGATGTGTGGAACAGTTTGTGACCTTTGACAAATTATTATGATGTTTTGCCTTTTAGGCCGGATAGCTTCCGGTTTGGAGGCGCGGTTGTATGCTTGTTTTAGTTGATGATGATACATGTGCACTGTGATTGTTGGGTGTTACTGCGATGGGCAGTTTTGTAATAGTGAGTGTTTTTTGCCTTGAAGGTGGGATAGTCCGTGAAACGGGGAGGTGCTGCCGAAATTTTGAATTTTCCTAGAGCTGCGACCGAAAACATGGCTTTATATGATCCCGCTCAACTCACAGCTTGGCTAAACATCACGGATGGTGTGGAACGGATCAACCTCTTTAGCTATGGCCTGACCGAGCTATTCTCTCTTTGCCAGATGGCCCTGAACACTGAGTTCTTGCGCGCTGCTATTGCTCACTGGGACCCGGTGAACCATGTCTTCAATTTCAATGGCTTGGAGATATGCCCCTTGTTTGAGGAGTTCTGTGCCATCCTTGGCTATGATTCTGATTTGGACCTGATTCTCCCTTCTATTGATACCCTCAGTCCTACGCGAGGCTTGGCTGAGCATCTGAATTGTTCCATCACTGTTTCCCGCCGGCTGCTTCAAGGTGAGGTTCTTGACATTGCTTCCATAATTGCTCGATATGCCAGTCCTGGGAATCCCAGCGTGTATGATGCTACTCGTGGGGCTGCTCTGATTCTGTGTATCACTTCACACTTCTTATTTTCGAGCGCTTCTAGCGACTTAGTGTATGTATGTCTCGGGCTGAAGGCAGGTAAGAACCCCATGGCCATGGTTCTGGCCGAGACCCTGAATGGTTTGGATCGCGCTTCAAGTCAAGGAATGCTTCTACTTTCTGGGGCGCCTCTGGTGTTACAGGCTTGGCTCTACGAGCGTCTTCAGTTATGGACCGGTAATGTGCCGCCAGTTTATTTTCGCAGAGCTGTGCTTCATACTCATTTTACTTCTGCTGATTGGGTGGGTATGATGGGCGCCTTATCTGAGGCTGACATTTGCTGGATCGTGAGGCGTTGGGGCCTTTATGCTGTGACCACTAGTCTTGGGGATTTCCAGAGGGTGTGGCTGATGGGACTGAGAGAGACCTCCTTCTATCATCCTCGTTGATTGGCCAGACAGTATGGGCAAGTTCAAGAGGTCCCCCGGGGGTTTACTGAGAGGGTCTTTGCTTCCAGAGTCAGAGCCACTACCATTGCTGCTTTCATCAGGGGCTGGGCCAGCCGAGCAAGGGCCTATTTCTAAAGACCTTTGAAGAAATAAAAGACGCAAAGATAAAACTAGACCTGACTGATTCAGCTCATTCCTCCCAGTGTCTTTGAACATGTGTGATTGCTTTTCGAAAGACTTTTTATTTTTTGATCTTTCCTGCTTATGTAATATTCAGAGTTTGTTTATCGGTGAACCTTGGTTACTTTGGGAATCTCATTCTATGCGTTTTAGCTTTAAAAACATTTTGTAATCGAAATTTTAATTAGATGTTGTTTTTGGTTCTTGCTTGGGCACGCTAGGACGATTAGAGGCAAACGAGGCGGGTGGCCAAAGTTTGCCCCTAGTTTGGGACATATATGGTTGTGAGGCAAACGAGGTAGATGACCAACGTTTGCCCCTAGTTTAGAAGAGGTTCACGCGAACGAGGCGAGTTACCGAGTTTGCCCCTAGTGTGGAGGGTTATTTCGGGGTTATGGTAAGGATCGCGACTTTATTCTCTCAAATGCTCATAATTTTTGCCTAGGCACCAGTGAGGTGACCTAGCGAGCTTATTTCTCTCTTTTGTTATTGCTCACCTTGGATTTAGCTCTAACTTTTGCCTAGGCGTCCTTTCGGATTTTCAACCTAGCGAACCATCCTTTTTTTTTTTCTTTTTTTTTAAAGTCTGCCTATGTACCCCTGAGCGGGGATCAGGTCCAACGTAGTTCGGGCCAAAGCTTGAAAGAAATTGGGCTATTTTTGTGGGTGGGGCGACCGAACCGATGTGGTTGCCTACGTATCCCCGAGTGGGAATCAGGTCGAGCGTAGTTCAGGGCATGGTCGGAAAGAAGCGGGTTGATTTTTAGGTAGGTGGGGTGACCGAACCGTTGTGGTTGCCTACGTATCCCCGAGCGGGAATCAGGTCGAGTGTAGTTCAAGGCAAGGCTTGAAAGAAAAGGTTATTGAATAGTCAAGCATAGTACTTTTTGAGACGATCCATGTTGATTGGTTCTTTGAATTCGACACCATCGAGGTCCATGAGATAAGTTGCTCCTCCGGAAAGAACATTCTTGACGATGTTAGGGCCGACCCATTTAGGTTTAAACTTCCCACGGGGATCAAAGATCGGAGCTCGCAACTCCTTAAGGACAAGGTCACCCTTGACAATCTTCCTCGGACGAACCTTTTTGTTGAAAGCACGGGCTATCCTCTTTTGATAGATTTGAACATGGTCGAATGCCGCTAGGCGCTTTTCATCTATGAGGGCCAATTCTTCATACCTTTCCCTCAACCAATCTGATTCCGAAATTTCACACTCTGCCATCACGCGTAGGGACGGTAATTCTATCTCGATCGGAAGTACCGCTTCCATCCCATACACTAGTGAGTAAGGAGTTGCTCCTGTGGACGTCCTTATCGAGGTTCTGTATCCCCAAAGTGTGAACGGTAGCTTTTCATGCCATTCTTTGTAAGTATCGGCTGATTTCTGTAGTATGGCCTTAACATTCTTATTTGCAGCTTCGACTGCCCCATTAGTTTGTGGTCTGTACGGTGATGACTTATGATAAGTGATTTTGTATTCCTCGAACAGATCCCTGACTTCTGCCTTGAAATGACTTCCGTTATCCAAAATAATCTCATGGGGAACTCCATAACGGCAGATGAGATTTCTCTTGATGAATTTGGCCACTTCCTTGGCTCCTAACTTAGTGTAGGATGCAGCTTCTACCCATTTTGTGAAGTAGTCTATGGCCACCAGAATGTACCGATTTCCATTTGAAGCATTTGGAATGATTTTACCGATAATATCGATTCCCCGGGTGGAGAATGGCCAAGGTGAGGTCATGCTGTATAGAAGGGATGGTGGTACATGCATCATGTTTGCATGGATCTGGCACTTGTAACACTTTCTCACATATTCGCAACAATCTTTCTCCAATGTTGTCCAGTAGTACCCTTGTCTTACGATTTTCTTGGCCAGCATGTGACCGTTCATGTGCGGGCCGCATACCCCCTCGTGTATTTCCTCCATCATTCTTCTGGAGCTTTTCCCAAACAAGCAAGTCAGGTTGTGACCGTTGTATCCTTTCTTCATCAGTTTCCCACCGCAAATGATGAATTGCGCTGCGAATCTTTGAATGGCCCTTTTGTCTTTTTCAGTAGATTCTTGGGGGTACGTTCCATTTTCTATGAAGTTCCAGACATCCTGATACCACGGTGTTTCATTCTCTTCTACTTCGATTGCGGTGATCATGTTGAACGAAGGCTCGTACCTTTGCTCAATTACCAAAGGCATCATCCTGACTCCCACAGGAATTTTGATCATGGAGGCTAAGGTAGCCAACGAATCAGCTAGCTGGTTCTCTTCCCTAGGCAAGTAGAAGAACGTTATGCTCTTAAAGTGCTTCTTGAGTCCATCGGGATGGTCATGGTAGGGCTTCAACCTCTCTTCCTTCACCTTCCATTCCCCTCTGGCTTGTGACACGATGAGATTCGAATCTCCGAAGACATCTAGCTTTTGAATTCTCAATTCTATGGCCGCTTCCATCCCCAGAATGCACGCTTCATATTCAGCAGTGTTGTTGGTGGAGTTATAATTGAGCTTGACTGCCAGTGGGGTGTGGTCCCCGTTTGGTGATACTAGAATTATTCCTACTCCGTAGCCTTTCATGTTGGCTGCTCCATCAAAGTACAACTTCCACTGTTCTTCCTTGATTTCCATGATATTCTCGTTCGGAAATGGGAAGTCTCCACTTTCTTCGGAGTCAATGACGTGTTCCGTAAGATGCTCAGCCACGGTTCTCCCTTTTACCGATTTGCTTGTAACATACTTGATATCGAATTCGGATAGTAGAAGTAACCAACGGGATATACGACCGGTCAGGGCAGGTTTTTCGAGGAGGTATTTTAGAGGATCCATGCGGGATATGAGCACAACCGGGAAGGCTAGCATGTAGTGCCTCAGTCGGCGGGTGCACCAAACCAAGGCCCAACATGTTTTTTCGAGGGTAGAGTAGTTGAGCTCATACCCAGTCATCCTCTTGCTGAGGTAATATATGGCTTTTTCGGAGTGGCTTTCTTCTCCTTCTTGGGCTAGCATACAACCCATGGCATTTTCAGAGACGGATAGGTAAAGGAATAAGGGCTTATGAGGCGTTGGTGGTGAAAGGACAGGCGGATTTTGAAGGTAAGCTTTTATTTTATCGAAAGCGGCTTGGCATTGGTCATCCCATTGGAACTTCTCCCCTTTTCTCAGCAATCGGAACAAAGGATCGCATGTAGTTGTAAGCTTGGAAATGAAGCGGCTGATAAATTGGATTCTTCCGAGAAACCCCCTCACTTCTTTTTCATTCCGTGGTGGTGTCATTTCTAGGATTGCCTTGATCTTGGAGGGATCCACCTCTATCCCCCTTTGTGTGATGAGGAAACCCAGGAGTTTATCAGAGGTCACACCAAAAGTGCATTTCTTTGGATTCAACCTCATCTTGTACTTACACAACCTTTCAAAAAACTTTTCCAGTGCCACTAGGTATCCTTCTCTATCCTTGGACTTCACGATCATGTCGTCTATGTATACTTCTACTCCCTTGTGAATCATGTCATGCAGCAGAGTGGTGGCAGCTCTTTGGTAGGTTACCCCATCATTCTTGAGTCCGAAAGGCACTACTCTATAACAGTAGGTCCCCCAGGGGGTGGTGAATGTCGTCTTTTCCCGATCTTCTGGCGCTATAAGAATCTGATTATACCCTGAGAAACCATCCATGAATGATAGTAGCTCATGTCCTGCGGTGTTATCTACGAAAACGTCAATGTGGGGAAGCGGGAAGTCATCCTTGGGACTGGCCTTGTTTAGATCACGGAAGTCGACGCACACACGAACTTTTCCATCCTTCTTCGGGACTGGTACGATATTTGCAAGCCATTCCGGATATTCGGTGACAATGATGAATCCTGCCTTGAATTGCTTCTCCACTTCTTCCTTAACCTTGAGTGCCCACTCCGGCCTCATGCGCCTTAGTTTCTTCTTGACAGGTTTAGAATTAGGGAGGAGGGGAATATGATGTTGGACAATATCGGGATCGACCCCAGGCATGTCTTCGTAAGACCAAGCGAAAACATCTTTGAATTCTTTTAGCAAGAGGGTTAATTTTTCTTTTTCTTCTTTATTAAGAGTTGAGCCAATTTGCACAATTTGGGGATTATCTATTTCACCTAGGTTAACTGATAAAGTATCTTCGATTATTTCATAAGCAGGTGGTTTTTCAATTAGTTGCTTAAGTTCAATTGGGAGATCCTCGGAGGGATCTGTGCATTCACAAGTATTAGACACAGAGGAGTAAGTAGAATCGTCTTTCATTTTATTCATGATAGGTGAAGTGACTACATTGGACAGTGGTGGGCTTACAGCAGCCGACTCTGGTACAGACTCGATAATCGGCAGTACAGACTCTGGGGAAACAGGGGATAGGGAGATACAGACAGATGACTCTACAGCCTGGTTGCTCAGACCCTCCTCAGTTGGCTTGATCTGATCATCTTGGCTCTTGGCCCTCTTTTCTTCCTTCTTCTCAGCGGATTCCTCCCACATTTTCTCGATGGCTTCAGTGTCCAGGTATTTCAACCAGTCTTCCTCCGGGGTTTTCTCAATTTCTTCGGGATAGAACGGATCTTGATATGGAGGCCTCTCGCAGTCAGCGAAGATTTCAAGTCCGGGGTGCCTTTTCCCAGTGGTTTGATGGATCCAGAGTTCGGGGAACCCGAAGTAAGGGAAGTCATCCCCCTCTTTGATGAATTGTCCATTCAAGGTCTTGCGGTATGGTGGGAGACCCCTTACCCTTTTCTTCCATGGCCTTTGTAGCTTGATGTCTTCTTCAGTGGGCTTGTATCCCAGCCCAAAAGTACCTTGCTGTCCTTTGATCTGAGGGAACTCTCGAATCCCTTGCTGGCGTCGGCCCAATCCCATTTCAGGGAATTAGTTCATTTTGCGGACGATGTTGACAACCGCAGAGTGGATCTCGGGGAACCTGTCTTCATCATTGATCATGTGGACTTCTTCTATGAAGAATCCCCCAATTTCTCCTTCTTCTAGCTCAGGTATTTGGATTTCAAAGATGGGAGCGTAGTTTGGGAAAGCTTCATTACCCCAACTATTACCGAGGATGATTTTCACTTCTTTCTCATGGATGTACTTGATCATTTGATGCACAGTGGACGATACGGCTTTGTTGACATGCAACCAGGGCCTTCCGATCAGCAAGTTAAAAGAGGCAGGTATGTCCATGACTTGAAAGACTTCGGTGCTCACCAAAGATCCTACCCGGATTTGGAGAGAACGGTTCCCATTACATTTCTCCTGGTGTTATCATAGGCCCTCACAGATTGCACAGATGGTGTGATGTCAAGGACATTGACCCACAAGGCGGTGGCAGTCCTTAGGGCACAGACATTTAAAGCAGAGCCCGTATCGACTAGACAGAACGGCACCTGTTGTCCCTTACATCCCACGGTGATATACAATGCCTTGTTATGTGCGGATCCTTCTGGTGGCAGGTCCTCATCGGAAAATATAATGATTGGGTCGGGGGTAAGTGCGCCCAAGAAAGCCACCATGTCCTCCGGTGCAGTGTTGATAGGGACTTCAATTCCAGCCAAGGCATTCAACACGGCTTGCCTATGCTTATAGGATGTTACCATGATGTCCCACATCGAGAGACGCGCTTGGGTCTTCTTTAGCTGCTTTATCAACTCGTTATCTTCTTCAATGATCTCATCAATCTTACCCTTCCCCTTGTCTTTAACTGGACCCTTCTCGACGACTTCAGTAGTAGGCTGCAGAGGCTGGTAGTGACGGCCTGACCTGGTCAGATGATCAATTTTAACAGGAGTATGCCCTTCTATAGTCCCATCCTTTTTGAACCAATCACAATCCGTTCCCACAAATGGTTTCTCCGGCTCGTCCCAGATAGAAGCATCACTTTCGTTATTGGGATCATACCATTTGAGGTCTACCGCCCCCAGATCGTGCTCTTCCAGAAAGAACAAGTCTTGCTCATCGTCTAGCTGTTGCTGCCACTCGTCATTCTCCCCTTCAATCAGATGAATTCCCACAGAATCCGGGATGTCAATGAAAGGCAAGGGTTGTCCTAGGGGGGTGATATAAGTAGCAGGGTTGAAGGATACAGGGTTGGACTCAACGAGGTTGACATTTTGGTGGTTTGGTAGAGGATTTTGGGTGATATGGGGTTGCTTTGGTGGCGGTTCGATGATGTTCTGGTCAATGAGGTCTTGAATGTCATGGCGGAGGCGCACGCAATCATCAGTGTTGTGGCCCGGGGCTTGGTGGTAGGTGCACCGTTTGGACATATCGCAGTTTGGTGGGAGAGGGGTGTTTCAGGGTTGGAGTAGTTGGAGATGGCCCTTTTTTAGGAGGTGGTCTAAAGCTGAGGAGAGAGAGATTTCTAACTTGGCAAAGTTGCAAGGGGGCTTTTTCTGGAAGGGGCGATTGGAGGGGTTTTCCTGGCTAGAGGGTTGGTACGGCCTAAGAGGGTACGCCATGGGTTGGCTGCTAAGGGCATTGACATCCGGGGGATTCCGGGAGTAGTTAGGCCTTCTGGACTGACTCGGGGGCTCTTCCTTTTTTATCTTTCTTTCTCTGATAGCGTCTTCAATTCGGGTTCCGACTTCAAACAACTCCTCAAAGGTGGAGATGGACTGGTAGAATAATTTCTCATGGTAGAGGGGCTGCAGATTCCGGATGAGCATCCTTACCTGTTCTTTTTTAATCGGCCGGTGTGTCATTTGGGCTACCTTGTTCCTCCATCTGCTCAGAAATGCAACGAAGGATTCATTGTGGTTTTGTCGGGTTGTTTCCAAGTCCCTGATGGTGATATCCAGCTCTTGATTGTAGGAGTAATGATCGACGAAGACTCGAACGATGTCTTCCCAGGCCCGGGTTTTGGAGGCTTCCAAGGTTAGGAACCACGATAGTGCAGACTTTGCAAGAGTTTGCGGGAACAACATCGCAATGTGTTCGTGGGTACAACCCATGGACTGGAAGATAAGTATACATAGCTTTACATGACTTTTTGGGTTCCCAGTTCCGTCAAAACGGTCGATGGCAGGCATCTTGAAATTCTCTGGCAGTTTCACCTTAACAGGCTCAAAGAGGCCTTCCAAGTCTAGCATGTAATCATCGACCCCTTTTCTTTTTCTCAGTACGCTTTCTAGCTTGTCGACCTTGTCCATTTTCTCTTGGAGCTTTTTCTCGTACGCGAACGGTGGGACCCCTTGAAACCAGTCTTCTTCCCCATTATTCTCAGGTGGGGGTGGTTCAAACTCCGGTGGTGGAAACCCGGGCGGAGGTTGCGGCCGCCGCTGCTTCAATTCTTCCATGAACTTCAGAACTTGGGCTAGGCTGTCGGACTGCTGGCTTATGGTCGCTCCCAATTCAGTAACCTTGTTTTCCAACTCTTCCCTATTCATGCTGAAGTAAGCTGTCGGACTGATTCTGATCAATCGATTATCCGAACTCCTGACCCACGAAGAGGACCCTGACTGCTGACCTTGGGAATCTATACTGACCTGACAGATTTTGAGAGGACTAGATTAGATCTTGACAGTGGTGACTTTAGACAGACAAAGACAGTGATGTGGACCGACTCGAGACAGTGCGTACAGATTGATGTGGAATGGTGCATGCAAATGGGACAAGCATGCGGATGTAAGCCCTAATCTATATGATGCTTCTATTTCTAACAGATAGCAGTTAAACAAATAAGGTCCCAACCATACTGAGTGTGCTAACCTTACTTTCCAGTATGACCACCAAGGGATAACAGGGATTTCTGGGATACTTTGGGTAATTTTGGACAGAGTTTCTGGGAGAAACTGGTTAATATGGTTATATCTGGGATATCTGGACAGAGTTTCTGGGAGAAACTGGTTAATATGGTTATATCTGGGATATCTGGACAGAGTTTCTGGGAGAAACAGGTTAATATGTGGTTATATCTGGGATATCTGGACAGAGCTTCTGGAAGAAACTGGTTAATATGGTTATATCTGGGATAACTGGACAGAGTTTCTGGGAGAAACTGGTTAATATGTGGTTATATCTGGGATATCTGGACAGAGTTTTTGGGAGAAACTGGTTAATATGTGGTTATATCTGGGATATCTGGACAGAGTTTCTGGGAGAAACAGGTTAATATGTGGTTATATCTGGGATATCTGGACAGAGTTTCTGGGAGAAACAGGTTAATATGGTTATACCTGAGATATCTGGACAGAGTTTCTGGGAGAAACAGGTTAATATGTGGTGATAGTGATCATACCGTATAGCAGGTTTTCATACTCCTATGTCTTAGGACCGATAAACAAGGTTTGCGGTGTATATCTTTGTGAGCATGGAGCAGATATCCTTGTCATGGTGCCTAGGCAGGTCAACTCAATGTAATCACATGTGAGTGATTGCCTTGGGAATCATAAGAAAGAGGTTCTGTTCTATGCTACATAAGCGTCTACACCGCTCAGGTAATCCCATCAGGGCATACAGCAGTTGTATCACATTGTCCTATCTGAAAAGATAAATGAACAATCCTATGAAAGGTTCTACAGGAATCTATATGCAAAGGCTGGGTTTAGTCAAAGAGGGTCCGTTGACGAGAGTTCCAATATACCGTCAGAGAGACAGTACGGAGGTTTTTACTCTTTTTGATATACCTTGGAAGGTACAGTATCAACGGTGACTTGTGCCCTGGCACAGCAAGACCTGAACAATGTCAGCGCCGCGTTTCAGACACAGTCGGAGGGGGAAAATGCAAGAGTGCAATGCGGTGAACCAAACACAGTAAAAAAAGATGATTTTAAGGATGCTTCTTATGAGTCAAACCTCTGTATTATTTTGTTTTAAAATAAAAATCCCCAGCAGAGTCGTCAGATTGTGGATACCGGGATTCCACCGCTTCGTTTGCTTTTGAAACTTGTTTGATTTTGATCAAAGAAAGAGAAAAGGGTCTGTTGAAAACAGATACAGAGTCGCCACTTGGTCTTTAGGGAACCAAGAAACCCAAATTTGACTCACCCAAACGGATAAAGGGCACCGGCCCTTCATAACCAAAGAACTTGGTTCGGGGTTTTGGTACGAGAGAGGAAGGAGCCTTTGTCGCGACTAAAACACCCTCAACTCGCCCCGTCTTTCAACGGGCCTCAATTAGCATCCAAATAATCATCTTATACTACGTTTGGTTCGACAAATAATACTGTGATAGTGTAGACACCCCAATTTTGACCAAACGTCAAATCTACGGATTGGTTACCTCTCAAAAGACCGATGATGACAATGGCCGGTGACATTCGAAGATTTTCCAGGAAATTCAAAATCTTCAATTGATTCTTCAAGACAAATTTCAAAATTAAAAATAGAAAATATAAAAAGGAGAAAGAAGAGAGAGAGTTTGGGTATTCGGGAGAAACCCGAACATTGAAGAACACATGAGGAAATCAGTCTGAGAATTTGCTCAATATATATATAAAAGAAAGTCTTGAAAAGAAAATAAAAAAATGATGAAAAAGGAATTTTGAAATAAAGAGGAATTTTTTAAAAGAAAAGGAAGAAAAGAAAAGGAAAAAGAGAGGAGGAATAATACATTTAGAGCATATGTTTTGGATGTATTCTTAATGGAATATGTTACAAATACAAGTATTTTAACATAATTCGTCAATAATTAAGCTTATGTTAATATATATGTTGAAAATTAAAAAGTAGGGCAAAATTCAGTTAGCCCCGGCACCCGAAAAACCCGGCGGCACTCGCTGAGTGCCGCCTGGCACTCAGCGAATGCCGCCTGGCACTCAGCGAGTGCCGCCCGGCACTCAGCGAATGCCGCCGGGAGCCGTCGAGTGCCGCTGGCTGTAACAGACTGCTTTTCTCACATGTTCTAGAAGAAATCTTTGCACATGGGTTTCCACCCAAATTTACCCATTTAACCTTGAATTGATGGTCTATATAAACAAACTTTCATCTTCATTTTGAGATATACTTGAATCAATACACACACATATACTTGAATTTAGAGAGATACAAGAATCATATAGAGAGAATTGAGAAGAAGAGAGGAGTTTTCTTGAAGAATTTTAAGAAGATTTTGAAGATTTTGGAAGAACTTCACAAAGAAATTGAAGAATTCTTTGAGGTCATAGAGGTAACCTCTTAATCCTTGGTAGAATTAGGACAATTCAATCACAAGTTCTTAGATCTAGGAACTTTTCACATTTTCAAAACCTCTCTTCTTATCCCATTTCATCATACACCACCAAGAACTTGTGATTGAATCTCATGACATCTCATTAATTTGGATCTAATTAATGCCTTGGGTTTGAAATAAATTAGTTTTGAAGTATTTGTGTTCCTAAATAAAACTTTGATTTCCTTTATTTCTATTTCATTCATGAGGTTCATGAGATCCTCCATATCTCATTGAAACTCTTTGAGTTTTGATTCCTTAGTTTTCTATGATCTTATGATCCATATGGAGACTAAAATGAATCATGATCATAATCTACACATAGTTGGTGAGATGCTAGTATCAACTCATGACTAGGATCTCTTTACTATGGATCTTATGGAATTCATACTATATTCCATGGAGATTAAAGTAGATTTGTTTTTTTTAGTCTCCAATGACCATCAAATGGTAGGAGAAGTAGTTTAGTTTAAGTTCACCTCTATGGCTTAGACTAATCTCTTCCTTGGGTTTTGAGAAGTTCTTCATACTTCATCTAAAACCTTCATATATGTGTGTCTTCATCCTCCAATGACCACCAAGTGGTAGGAATAATGATTTGAACTCAAGTTTTGGTCCATAAGTTTGAGTTCATTGTTTGGGATTTTGTGAAGTCCATTTCATACTTCATCAAAAATCCATAGGTCTAAAGATGTCCTTAGTCTTCAATGACCATTAAATGGTAGAAGAAGTGATTTGGTTTAAGCCCAACATTATGATTTAATAGTTGAGGTCAACCAACAAACTTGAACTAGCAAAATGAAAACAGTGGATTCACAAACTGTTTTCGATCAAAGATTTTTAGTTCGAAATCTAACCGTTGAAATCAAGTGAAACCAACGGGAAAGGGTCAATAACACATTGTTTTACCACTGTAATTTTTGTCTTGGTAAGCTTTTATGCTTAGAATGGTTTGATCATGGATTTTGTGAGACAACCACAATCTGTCTAGAATTTCAGAATAGTTTCAGAACAGCAAACTGATTTTAAAATCGATAGATCAGAGCTCTAACCAAGATTTCATGGCCTTTAATAATTTTTTATAAGAACCTTAATGGGTTAGGAAGGTTCCCTAAAAAGAATGAAGCAATTCGGATTTGTTTGCTATTTTTAAAAAATCATGCAAGATCTCTGGACAGAAGGTTGTAGAATGCTGAGTGATGTCTAGTGTTTTCCATATTCCCGGAGATCTAACCGTTCAAACCTTGATTTTGCTTTTTGGGTTAGAAACTAGACTCACAGAGGCATAACATATCCAAAAATCATTAAGATCTAACCATTGGAAGTATTTTATTCCTATTTTTGAACATCTGGTCTGCTCTCTGTAATTCATAAAAACTGCTACCATTTTTGTCTAATCTTATTTATTTCAACTCAAATGGTCTCTTAATGTCCTAGGACTCAAACCATGTTTCGAATAATGATAATTTAGATTAAACCCAGAGGCTTAGGGATCCAAATTAGTGAATAAATTCATATCTCATTCTTGTTCATATTCATGCATTCATTCATACATGTTAATATCCATAAGTAGGACTTATCTCTTGTCTTAGTTGAATCTAGTTGAACATGACCTATGATTAATTACTCTTTGATATTATATCTTGTCTAAGGCATGTGTACTAACCTTGTTTTGTAGCGCATTTGAGGTACAACTTCTCGTCCCTTCTCTAGTTTAATTCATTTCTTTGATTTTGAATTGATTTTTAACTCCATGTGTGACACTTTAGACTATGTCTTGCCTTATGTGTTTATATGTAATAGAGACCTTTTCTTAGGATTTCTATTCTCGCATGCATTGCACGTTTAATATTCGCGGCTGGATCCCGGGTATGTTCTCTAGTTCTCTATTGCATATCATGTTGTTTGCTATTTGAATTACGTGGCTTATGAATGATATTTTATCGTTGGCAATTTTACACCATTTCCAACATGCTTGTGTAATGTATATGTACATATGTATTAATTGAGGGCATGCTTAGATTATTAATTTGATTAAAAAGAATGTTGAGTAGAGGCCTATCGTGAGATAGGATGAAAGGGGGTGTTTTAGTCCGTCGGGCTCCTTCCCCTTTCATTCCATAATCCCCGGACCTAGTTTATCTTTGGTTTCGCAAAAGATCAGTTTGCTTTAAAATGGTTTCTTAATTTTCCTTTTAAAAATTAAGTGGCGACTCATTTGTTTTTAGAAATTGATTTAAAAGAAAAGCTGTGGGTAAAAGAAAGAAAAACCTGCGATATCCACAGATAGTATATTACATCATATAAGAAAATTTGAAAATGGAAGATCTAAAGATAAGATATCATTCATAAGATCTAAGCCAAATATCACACAATGCAAAGTGAAAGATCACACAAATAAACCTAGAAAAAATTGTCTAATCATGTATCAAATAATCAAGACTTCCTAATCTAAAGGGGGACATGAATTGTTATTGAAACAAATAAACAAAGAAATCAAAATATGCTTAACAAGCTAGTATGATGCATGTTAATCTTTGAGAAAAGAAGACCTCTCAATCCCCGGGATAGATGAGAAAGGATGATTAGATCGGGGGAAGCATGAACGTGCGATCAAGTTCATTCCTTATAATCTTCTTAGATTAGGAGCCATGAAGGCCCCAAATCTTGCATGGATGCAATGTATGTATCTAGAATGTGCCAAGGTTGTGGTGTGCTTTGTGTTCATGGATTCCTAGAATGACTTAGAAGTCTATAATGTGTATGAATGAATGAATGAAATCATCATGGAATATATACAAATGTAGTATGAACTACTTCCTAAAAAAAATGAACTAATTTGGAAGGCATATAAGCATCAAATCAAAGAATGAAAGTTAAAAGGTGCTGGCTGTGAATAGTGGACAGAACAGTAACATGATCTTGTAAAAATGGAAAAGAGGGGTTAGGAATTTTTTCAATGCATGCTTTTATGGAGATTTTCCTTATTGTGTCTAGAACACAACCCAAAAAGCCAATCTTTAATAACTATCACAGATTGAGAGATATCATATGAACAACAGAGGTCACTCAGAAACAGAGTCTGTACTGTCGACTGAAATGTTTAAAAATCTTAGAAAATGAAAACGAGTGATCTAGAGGCCCATTTTATACAGAACGTTCCCTAAGAAATTGAAGTTTAAGGGAAAAATAAGTTGGAACCACCCCGTTTGGAAAATATTTCTGAAAAAGAAGTTGGAAGTTAGTCAAGCTGTTGTGACAGCAGAGGTAGAATGTCTGGAAGGAATGTTTGGGTCCAAATGGACCATTTTCAAGTACTTCCAAGTCAAACCAAAAATCATGGGTGTTCTCCAATGAGTTAGGAAGACTTTCCAAGTGGCCTTGCATCTATATGTTGAGTATTGAGTTCTAGAGAAATCTTTGAACTCAGCTCACTCACTGTTTTGACTCACTGTTTTGAAGATTTTGGGGAAAATAAGGTTTTCTTTCTTGAAATCAAAATGAGAGGGATTGAGGGGGAGGGGGGGGGTTTGAAATAGAGGTTTTGAAAGTGTATTTTCAATACTCAATAAAGATTATGACCACTTAAAATGCCAACATTCAACTCATCATCAAGAACCTCCAAGATTGTTGGAGAGACTCATTTTTATTTGAGCATAACTTCAATACACTTCAAGGATACTTTGGAGGTATTGAAGTTATGATCATCATCTATCAAACATGTTTTTGAGGTCAAGAGCTACTATCCATAAGGATTCACTCACCCCAAACTTCATGTCATCATTTAGATGATGATGAACTAGTAAGTAAATAAAGAAAATAAAAAAGAAATGAGGTGAGAAGAGATAAACAATGAATAAACCAGCAAGTAGATAATGATTAATAGATGATATTCATGAAGTATTGAACTTGTAGATTGGTGTTTCACTCATATGTAATGACATTGGACATGGAAGAAGCTTCCACTCTCTTAAATGCTCACTAAAATGATGGTTGGGTGTATTGAATGTTGAAGTAAATGGGAGTAATGAAGTAAAAACAAAGTTTAGAACTCACTTTTGTTTTGAAAATCAAAGAAGAAAGCTTCTTTTCTCTCTATTCTAATCTTATCTCTACAACTTTCTCTCCCAAACTTTTTCTAAAATTGCATTTGACTCCCCCAAAATGAAGAGCAATGGGGGATTTATATAGGCCAACTTGGGGTGATTTTGGGGTTTTAGAAGTATTCCCATTGGTCCCAAATATCTAAAATCATGAAACTACGTCGTTTTGGTTTTAAAATAATCAAAATGGGACCACAAAAGAAATTACAAAAACACACTGTTCTGGGGGAGAGTGCCGCAGCGGCACTGCTCCTTCCTCGTCCAGATAATGCTGTTTAGGCCCCCTGAGGTTCTGGTATTCGCGAAAAGGCCCTATTTCGTCCGAAATTCACAGAAAATGCGTATGAATTCCAAACTGAGGTTGTGATATACCGTTGGAAAGGTAATGGAGTCTACTTTACATAAAAAATAGTTCAGGGATAGGTCACTTTGAAAAGTTTAGCGGTATTCGTGATAAAAGCCGATTTGATCGCCTTTTTTCACCTTCAGAAATTCAAAATAAATTCGTTTTAAATCCAAGAATTATGTGCGATATACCGTTGGAAAGCTATTGACCTCTAGTATCCATGAAAAATATTTGAAAATTATTTCGGTGCCCCGATTCCAAAGTCAAATCTTGGTCAAACTGGTCAAACCCGGGATTCCCGGGAAGTTCTGGAAACCTCCGGGAGCTCCCAGGAGCTGACGTTTTCGCTCGATTCTCTTTTAAAACTCATTTTAATACTTTTCTAATGATTCCGGTGAATTCGGATGATTTCGGTCAAACTTGGTCATACTTGGTCAAACTCTGGTCAAACCTGGTCAAACCTTGGTCAAACCGGTCAACGGGGACTTTCGGGGAACTTCTGGGACTTCCGGGGATCTCTGGGAGCTGACGATTTCTTCCGGTTTTACTTAAAAACTCATTTTATCATTTTTCTTACGACATAGCATGTTTCCAGAACTTCGGGACCAAATCTGGGAGTCTTCGGGCTTACGACATAGCATTTTTCAATTGCTTGCTAATGCCAATGAAGAGCCGAGAATTGAATAGTCTTACTTTATGAATTTAAAGATGCTTTTGCTCAAATCTCAAAAAGACATAGTTGGAACTGACTTGGGGCTTTTCCAACACCCTTTTTTCACCATTTCAAAGCCTTGGGCCAACCCAACTGATAGCCATGCGAATCTGTGCGAACTTGATCCTTGATAGTAGCCAAACATTTTAGTGAGTTTCATCTCCACTTTAAAAAAAAAAAGAAGAAGAAGAAAAGCTCGCTAGGTTGAAAACCCGAAAAGGGCACCTAGGCAAAAGTTAGAGCAAAAAGGGTGTTGATTTCCAAAATCTGACCCTAGCCAGTCAAAAGGTTGGAGAAATTTTGATGAGACAAATGATAGAATTGTACACTTCAAGGTACATCATAAAACGTGCTTAGATCATGTTTCAAAAAGCTCGGAACGACCATAAACAAATTATGAGAGCTAACATGCACATTATGAAATTTTGAGATTACAATTAGAAGATCTCACATGAATCAACTATGTGAAAAGAAAAATGGACTGGCTAGGTGAAAGTAAAAAGGATCAATCCTCATAAAAAATAAAAAAAAACAAAAAATATAAAAGAAAAGAAAGGGAGACCGAAACTGAATCTTCTTATCCAAGGCTACCAAAAGTGACCCAAAGTTGAACTTATATGACGATTAGTTTAAAAAAAACCCCTTTTCTCTCAAGACCTTGCCTTGAACTACGCTCTACCTGATTCCCACTCGGGGATACGTAGGCAACCGAATCGATTCGGTCGACACCATCATCAACCCCTTTTCCTTCAAGCCTCGCCTTGAACTACGCTCGACCTGATTCCCACTCGGGGATACGTAGGCAACCACATCGATTCGGACGACACCAATATTAACCCCTCTTCTTTCAAAGCCTTGGCCCAAACTACATTGGACCTTATCCCCACTTGGGGGTACGTAGGCAGACTTTCCAAAAAGAAAAGAAGGATGGCTTGCTAGGTCAAAAATCTGAAAGTACGCCTAGGCAAAAATTAGAGCTAAATCCAAAGTGAGCAATAAAAAAAGAGAGAAAAGAGCTCGCTAGGTCACCTCACTAGTGCCTAGGCAAAAGTTATGAGCATTTGAGAGATTAAAGTCACAATCCTTGTCCCAAGCCAGAAATCACCTTCCACATAGGGGCAAACTTCGCCTACTCGCCTAGTTTTCCTGGATTTTACTATCTACCCTTCATACAAGGGGCAAACTTCGGTCACCTACCTCGTTTGCCCAAAACCTCCAATAAACCATCTTCCAAACTAGGGGCAAACTTCAGTCACCCACCTCATTTCCCTATAAATTCTACTTCCTATATCTCAAATTAGGGGCAAACTCTGTTTGCCTAACACGATCCCTTCACACCAAGGGCGAGTTTTCAAGTCACCAAGTTGTTTTGAAAATTTTGAAATAGAGCATCTTTTATTCTAAAAGCTAAGGCACTAATTTAAAGCACTTCCTGGGAGATGTAAAGAATTGATTAAATCAATAGGGATGAATTTTCAAAAACTAGATTTATCAGCAAAGTACTATCATATTAAGATGAGGAGTGAACATAAAAGATAAGTGGTACATCATTCATGATGAAGGCACGTTGGATCATGGCAATTTGAGAATTTCATGTCCAAGTCAATCTTTCTTTGTTTGAGTTAGTAGTAACTAATCAAAAGTGTGTCAGCGATCGAGGTTTCAAGCAAACTTATCCAACTTTCCTTGTCATCGTCATTCCTGTTAAGTCCATTCGTCCTGATGGTCTCAAATATGTAGGTTTAAGGTGATTCCCCAATTATAAAAACTTTGGATACAAGCAGAAGTACCAAATATCATTACTGCACCAGTCAAGGTCGCAACATGTGAAGTGTCCCAAGTACAGGTGGCCTAAACTCATAAGTGGTTGCAAACTACAAACTGATAGTTGTTTCTCAAGGCGGCTGATCGGAGGAAACATCGCCAAGACCAAGAAACTATTGCTGATCCAATCAGAGTCTAGATGTGTTGATAAGGTATGTCAATGAGATGTATTATTGAGGTATGTTAGGGTCCAAAGTCCAGATGTGTTGATGAGGAGTGTTGATAAGATGTGTTTTTGAGGTGTTTTTGGGCTCAGAGTCTATATTTACTGATAAGATGTGTTGTTGAGGCATTTTTTGCCTCAAAGTCCAAGTTTGCTGATGATATGTTTTATGAGGATGCTTTAGGGCCCAGAGATTCGAGGAGCAACAATAAACATCAGGAGAGTTGAGAAGCATTGTCAGAGCATCAAGGAACATCAGAAGAGTTGAGAAGCATTGTTGAAGCATCGAGGAACATCAGAAGAGTCGAGAAGCATTGTTGGAGCATTGAGGAGCATCAGGTTTGTTGCGGAGCATCGTTGAAGAATTGAGGAACATCAGATGTGCTGAGGAGCATTAGATTTATTGAGGAGCATCATTGAAGAGTTGAGGAGCATCAGATGTGTTGAGGAGCATCAGATTTATTGAGGAGCATCGTTG
This sequence comes from Hydrangea macrophylla, assembly GCA_033977485.1. Lineage (NCBI taxonomy): Eukaryota > Viridiplantae > Streptophyta > Magnoliopsida > Cornales > Hydrangeaceae > Hydrangea > Hydrangea macrophylla. The sequence goes on along the minus strand of CM066984.1, from coordinate 73,681,661 downwards.
AAGAGTTGAGGAACATCAGATGTGTTGAGGAACATCAAATGTGTTAAGGAGCATCAGATTTTGTTGAGGAGCATCGTTGAAGAGTTGAGGAATATTAGATGTGTTGAGCAGCATCAGATTTGTTGAGGAGCATCATTGAAAAGTCGAGGAGCATCGTTGATGATTTGTGGACCATCGTTGAGATTTAAAGAACACCGTTGAGAATCAAGAAGCATTGAGAAACACCGTCAAAAAATTGAGGAACAACATAAGCACCGTTGAGAATTGAGGATTATCACTGAAATTTGAAAAGCACTGTTGAGAATCTGAGAGTCGCCGAGTCCATGGTATCACGATTAAGGGGAGCACGAGTCAAGTCTAGAGGTCAATTCACTCACCAAACACAACAAATTGGGCATAACATGACACATAGCCCATCGGTCACGACACACAAAGCCCACTAGGAGTGGCAAACACGCCACAAGCATTCTTTTGAGCACCACGCTCTTCCTTGGATAAGACCTCTGGGTCGAGATCCCTCATAAGTCTATTAGTGATAGCGAAGCATAGATCACCAAGTCCACTGAGTGTGGCGAATACACGGAACACATGTAAAAGGACCACAAGCACTTTAGAACACAACACAGGCACGACACAAGCTCACTCGGAGTGGCACACAGCACCAGCTCATGCTAGGATCAGAACACTAGACATGATAGGACTCAGGACACAATTCATATCACATCCATGCATTGCATATCATCCTCATAGCATGGCATCCGCTTGTCTCATTTTGCATGTGTTTGTTTCTTTGTGCCCCGAACTACGTCCTAGTTTGATTCCCCTTGGGATACGTAGGCAGCTCAGGAAGAGTACGACCAGCACTAGCCTCAACATCATCCTTGCATCTTTTGTAATGCTTTTATCCTAAATCTATAGCCTCCAAAAAGACGTATCTCTTCAAAGCTTTGGCACTCGCTTGCGACATGCGTTGCCTCGCAAGTTCATGCCAAAAAGGGGCAAACTGTAGACACCCCATTTTGTAGGCTATCAGATTTAGGAGACCCATAGCTTGGTGGTTCACAATGATAAAAAAAGACTCAAAAAGGACTCTTGGAAGTTAGTTCTATATCTCAAAATGCTCAGAATGACCAAAATGCCCTTGAATGCCCAAAAACTCCCTGATTTGGACCAAAAATTCTGGAAACATGCTACGTCATAAGAAAAGTGATAAAATGAGTTTTGAAGCAAAATCAAATAAAATTGCCAGCTCCCAGAGACTCCCGAAAGTTCCAAAAGTTCCCGAAAAGTCCCCGTTGACCGGTTTGACCCAGGTTTGACTGGGGTTTGACCAGGGTTTGACTGAAATCATCCAAATTCTCCAAAAAGTTATGAGATCATTCTAAATCATGTGAAAAGTACCAAAATTAGTTTTAAAAGAAAATCGGACGAAAACGTCAGCACTTGGGAGCTCCCAAAGATTCCCAGAACTTCATGGAGATCCTAGGTTTGACCGATTTGACCTAAAAGTTGACTTTGAAATTAGAGCGCCGTGTCATTATTCAAACATTTTTCATGGATACTAGAGGTCAATAGCTTTCCAACGGTATATCGCGCATAATTTATGAATTCAAAACGAATTTATTATGGATTTCCGAAGGTGAAAAAGACCATCAAATCGACTTTTATCGCAAATACCGCAAAACTTTTCAAAGTGACATGACTCTAAACTATTTTTTATGAAAAGTAGACTCCATTATCTTTCCAACAGTATATCACAAGCTCAATTTGGAGTTCGTAACCATTTTCTATGAATTTCGGACAAAATAGGGCCTTTTCGTGAATACCAAAATCTTTAGGGGCCTAAACGTAACTTTTTGGGCATCTGAGGAGCAGTGTTGCGGCAGCACTAGGCCACTACCACAGCGGCACATGGCCAGTGCTGCGAAAGTACTCAACCCCCGTAGAACCCATTTTGTAATTTATTTTGGGGGTCCAAATTGAATAATTAAAGACCAAAACGATGTAGTTTTATGTTCACAGATGTTTGGGACCAATGGGAGCACTTTCTAAATCCCAAAATCACCCCCAAATTGGCCTATATAAACCCCCCTTTGCTCTTTATTTTGGAGGGGCCAAGTGCAAAGCTAAAAAAGTAGTAGAGAGGAAGAGAGATAGAGATAGATTTAGAAGAGAGAAAGGGAGCTTCTCCAACTGATTTTCTATAAGTGAGTTCTAATCTTGTTTTTTTCCATTGCTTCTCTTATACTTCACATTCAAAGCCTCCCCAATCACCTTTTTTCTTGAGCAATCTTGAGTTAGGAAGCTGCTTCCATGTCCAAATGTCAATATCTATGAGTGAAACACCAAGCTACAAGTCCAAAATCACATTGATTATCATCCATTGCTTGTTATTATTTGCTTGTTTATATAAATGTTCATCTCTCCTTACCTCATTTCTTTTTTACTTTTCTTTATTTACTTACTAGTTCATCATCATCTAGATGATGACATTGTATTTGAGGTGAGTGAATCCTTATGGATAGTAGCTCTTGACCTCAAAACATGTTTGATAGATGATGATTCCAACTTCAATACTTCCAAAGTATTCTTGAAGTTATGCTCAAATGAAAACAAATCTTTCCAACAACCTTGGAAGTTCTTGACTTGAGTTTGATGTTGGTTTCCCATGTGGTTGTAATCCCCTTTTAGTGCTAGAAATGTTCTTTCAAAACTCCTATTTCAAAACCCCTCTAAAACCCCCAATATATGGATTCCAAGAAATATACTCCTCCCTCTCTTCTTGGGCACCACGCCTACCATTACTATTTCTGGTGTCCTCCACATGAGACAGGTTGGCTCGGGGACTTTCTCTGGTTAGGATCAGTTCTCGACTTTGCGCAATGTTCCCAGGCTGTTTCCCGGCCACTGGATCTTCAAGAGCTATGCGAGGGTTACGGTGATCTGCTCCGGTGTCAGGACCGCCAGGGCCAGCGGGATAGCCCGATCATCTTGCTGTGCAGCCTTCTTACTCTTCTTTGAAGGCATGACAGTCAGTCAAGAGATTTATTTTTTAGGAAATTTATTGTGTTCCCACAAATGGCGCCAAGCTAATGATGCCAAATTTGGTAAGATAAACTAGAATAGTTTAAGGAGAGAGAGAGAGACTGAGGGACCGATTTTTTGTATGTGGTTTGGCTCTGTTAATTGAGGAACCTACGACCATGGGTGTGTTTGAACACGTTCACTATACTGTAAAAAGTCAGGGACCTGTGGTGAACCAACAATAGTTTGGAGCTACCATAGGTCGTCCGGGCGTGATGATGACTACTATAGAGGTGCTGTAAAGACTGAAAAGTTGATCCCTTTCTATGGTGGTGAGTGGTCACTTTTGTAGATGCAAGAGACCTACTCATACATGGAAACTAATTAGATTAGGTAATACAATCCAATTAGGATGTGAATGACACAAATCAAGTGGGTTTCCTAATTGTATTAAGAAACAATTTGCACTTTCCATCAGCCTTCTAACTTGAGTTGGAAATTGTCTGGAATATTCTGGATCATGCCTCGGGGCTTGGGTGAGCTGTCCCTGTGACAAACTGTGCATGGTTGGGCTTTAGGTGTATACCGTTGGGGATGTCTTAGGTAGTCCAGACTGCTCGGGATGATGCTATGTAGCATGACCTTGTCGGGATAGGGGCCGGTTATTGAATAGAACCGCTATGTCACAGAGTAGAGCCAAGTTTGGGCATATTAGATGAAAATGGTTATATCTCGTCATAATTTCACGTTATATCATAATAATACAGACTAGTTCATCCGACGCATAAATCAACTTAGTCAATAAACACATTTTAATCTCCTAAAAACTGCTATTGTAATTTAAATTTACAGCCCAACAGGTGCAGAATCAGGAAAAACTTAAAACACGAAAAAGTGTGCAGAATCATGTTTTACATAGGGCACACGGACAGGATGCTAAAACTCTAAGCTACGATTCCAATATTTTTCTAAAGTTTTAGCAACTGTTAGAATAAAGAAAAATAAATTTCACATAAATTTCGGTATTTATCAAGAGTATCCTACATATGTGTTCATCAAATTTCTATCCACATAACATTTACGAATATACCAACGTCAAGATCACAAGGTCACACGAATGAAAAATATCTATATTAATTCAAAAACAACAATGTGCACCCAATATAAATATTTAACCCCAACAATTTAATTAAGCATGTAAGAGTTTGATTTATTCACGTATACATATATACATACGTGTATATACTTACCCGGATACACATATTTAACTCACCTAGTTTGGCGCAAAAATCGACAACAACGAACACTCTGCGATTCCACACGTGCCCATTGACCCGAGCCTCCTCCTCCTCCTTCTTCATCTTCTTCTTCTTCTTCTTCTTCATCTTCTTCTACTAATCTCTCTCTCTCTCTCTCTCTCTCTCTCTCTCTCTCACGACTGTCTCTCTCTCTCACGACTGTGACAAAGGGGGTTCTTTTGTATAACACCAACTAACTCTAATATGTTATTACATTTTTATGTATGATACACACATACACAACACATGTGGGCAATGAACATAAACCTGAACATAAACCTGAACGTTTTACGTTTACGTTTTACGTTTTACGTTTTCATAGATATAAGAGGATCTTTATAGAAAATCTTGTAGAGGAGGTTGTTATTACAAGGGGTTGCAATGAACATAAACCTGAACCTGAGTCCAACGGTTGTGTAGTTCGATGAGTTGTCGATAATTTCGATCACTCTTTGGTGGTTCCAAAGTGGATGGGACGTAGCCCCAAATGCCTTGTGAGTTTGGAGACTTTTAAAGGTGTTAAATGGAGGAAAATATGGTCCATGGGGTACTTGGACAGGTCTAAAGGGGCAGTTCAACAGGTCGAACACCCCTCTGATCCAAACAGTGATTATGAAAACATTTTTTGTCTACTTTTACGGAAATAAGTATGACTCTTTGTAAAAAATTCAGATTCGTGCACCGTTTCTTGCATTGGAATTGGGACTCAAAGAGCTATCTTTGGGTGTAAAATTTAATCATACTTTATAAATGACCATTTTGCCCTTTGGCTGTTTTGTCACAAAAAAGTTCTTTTAAGATGTCTAATCCATGCTTTCTTTGCTAGTTAGTGTATTTTAAATAAAATAAAAGATCTAGTAATGCTTTTAAAACATCGTGGCATGTTTGAAGCAAGTTGTGGTCAACGAAAATTGGAGTACAATATGTATTTCGATACTGAACGAAAGCGATTGTGAAAATGGATAGAGGAGTAAAGAGACCTTAGGTAAGCCCAGTTAGAAGAATGATATGAGGCTTCGTTGGATAAGTGAACACAACGGTAAGGGTCGAAGATGGGGTATTACAATGAGTACGTTATCGGATATGATAGTAGGAATATAAAGTGGTTAGAGGACAGTGGTGGAATCAATGGAATGTTGTTTCAGTTGTCCTGAATTTCAATGAAGTTGGAGGGTTTTGAGAATGTCATATTTCACCCCTAAGAAAATTTTAAAATGTTTCAAATATTTTAAAACCTAACTTTTGTTTAAATGAGGAAAGTGGTATTGAATATCTGTGAGAAAGTATCAAGTAGACTTTAGAAGACGAGTATCGTGGAAGGATATGGTACGCTTAAGTGTTTGGAATACAACGGTGTTTGTCAAATGAATGAGTTCTACGTGAGCATAATATAAACTTGGAAATTCTAAAGTAAGGAGGTGGTGAGGTTTTATGCACATAAATTTGGTAAGTTTGAACATATGACATTAAGGGAGTTGTCGTGAGTATTGTTACAAAGGGGACTTGATTCTGGTTTAAGTATTGGGAGTAACCCGAGGTTATGAATACTTTGAAGTTTTGAACGATCAGGAACTTAATGAGATCCGTAAAGTGTGAAGCACTTGAAGATAATAGTTATGAATGGGTTGATATTAGTACCTGGAGTGAGAATAGGTGACCTTGAGTATTGTCACGAAAGGTATGTGAATGGGAAGTCGATAGGGAATTTATCGAATGTAGTAAGACTATGGTAATTGAATGGAAAGATCGAATTACTGAGTTATCTTCAGATGATTACGGGAATAGTATGAATACTTGGGCAACAGGTTCTTCGGGAATTGTGAATTTGAGATCCGAATAGCAAAGGTAAAGGATTAAAGAATTTGAATTTGAGTTAAGTCAGGCGGACTAAAATTATGAAATATTAAACTGTTGAATAAGGTATAGTGATTGGAAATGTTATACGAAGAGTATATGGCTAGTATAAAGGGTTGTCAGGAACTCAGTAAGAGTTGAGATACATGAGTACGATTGATATGGGCTTGTGTAAAGGTGAAAGGAAAAACCAGAGACTTATGGAGTCGTGTAACTACGTAAATGGTAATGGATCTACCTGGACTGAGAAACTAAAGAACAGTTAATGAGTAGGGTATGAGATACACATGGATTACATTGTAGTTGAGATCTCTGACCAAAAAGTAATTGACTCAGGGTGTGTGTACACTATGGGAATGGAATGGATTGTGAATAGTCAAAGGTTTGAGACAGGGTATGTTCTAAGCACGGGACTATGTTTTGATGAGTTTTGTGGTACGCGTCTAATTGACGAAGTCAATTTTGGTTAATGATGTTATTCGTAACGATGGATATTGGGGTGATTATGTTGAAAAAGAGATAAAATATGTGTGAAATTTCAAAATAGTTGTTTTAACAACATAAATAAGAAATGTTCTGACTTTGTTAAAAGTTTTAAATCAAAATTTTAAGGTGTAATCTTCTTTGTTAATCGACGGTAGTTTGAGTACGAAATTGGAGAAATAAATGACAAGAGTGTTTAACTATTTGGGATATCAAGTGAGCTCGAAGAAGTAGAATGATATGAAATTGCCAGTTAGGAATCTGGATAGTATCTTACGAAACATGTATGATTGGAAGTAAAACACAAGACAATTGTTAGAGACAGAGATAGAGTACTAGTGCGACGTGCCACTGACTAATCGATGGTTATGTAAACTGATGTCACATTATATGAATTCCTTAGGAAATGAATATTGGAATTTGATAAGAAATGAGAGATATTTGAAAATGTGTGTCATTCTACACGTATTTTGCGATTAACAGGACAAGGGATTGAGTCCATGGTATACGAAATAGTTGGTTGAGGTGTTGACTTATCGACAGAGTATGTAAGTATGATAGTACTTAGTTTTTTTCACTTCGAGATGAAGAATCGCATATGGTTGTTAACCAGTGGGTACGTTTGAAAATGACTTTTAATCGAAAAGAAATACGGGTAAAAGTGAGACGAGTTATTTCTTTTGTTTTGGGTATTATGATAAAACAGCTGGGTTTCGGCAATGATATGTGACAAGTACAATGAAAGTATATGTGAGTTAACGTTGTGACGTCGCGAGGAGAATGTATGTCAGGTTTGACTATTGAGTATGACGTACTCAGGTATTGATATCTTTATTCATCGACATGCTTCGATGTATTACGATAATGTGGTTTGAATCTTCAATGGGTTTGAGACGAGGGCTTTAAGGATTTATTTTCCTTAAGAGCCTGAGGATTTATTTTCCTCGTGAGATTGTGACATCTCAGTGAAGTGGATTGTGTATGAAACAAATGCTGAGGGTACTTATGAAAAGTTGTTATGAATGGATGAGATGGTATAAGTTTGGGGACAAACTTCCTTTTTGGAGGGGAGAGTTGTCACACCCGTTCCAAAATTTCATAGTTTATCATGCATTTTTCATTTTTGTGAACTTATCAATGATATTTGATAATTGGACTGAGGTTGACTGTGAGTCAACAGTAAGGTGTCAGTAAGGACACGGGAAATTCGGTAATCGAGATTGCATTGGCATGAGTAAATGACATTTATGTGATTTAAATGTTATTTGACTTATATGGTACTTTATGAATAGTAATTAGACCTATGTAGTATAATTTATGGTAATTTTGATATTATTATATATCATTTTTGAACTGTTGTGAGAACGTGAGTGTCACGTTATATAAAAGGTAGGTTGTGTAGAGATTTCACAGAATTTAGTTTTCGGACGTAATTTTGGACCCAAACGAGACTTAGCCGAAAACTTTTGTAATTTTTATTGTTCACTCGTAAAGTTATAAAATGGACGTGTACGATGTTTCAGGAGTTAATTAGAAGTTTCGAGAATTCGCGGGGTGGTAAATGCGATTTCTAAAAGGTTTTTCTATAAATAGAGGAGGGTGAGATTTCATTTTTACAAAACATTACAAAATATCGCTAGAGAGGGGAGAGAAAAGGGAGATTGATGTCACGGGCTTTGCGACAACGATCGGCGACCTTTCGTCCGTCTGTTTTCAACCAAACTTCATATTTGGACTCCTCGAGGTAAGGGCTTCATTTTGATACCACTTAGGCCCTGTTTGGCTAAGTTTTTTATAGAATCTAATTTTTAGAATTTTGGGGAAAACGTGTAAATACTTGTAGGAACCTTTCGAAATCGGAGATCCGACGTTTATTCAGACCTCTAGTTGATGCTTCAAAGTTAGGGGGAAATCGCACGAGGTATGAATTCTAAGCCTATGAATTATGGAAAATTACATATTTTAATCATCGGAATTGATATTCTGGATCCGGGCAAAATTCAAGTATTATGTATGCCCGTTAATTATGCATATGAAAATGTGATAAAAGCACGTACAAATGTATATATGAACATGTTATGGGTTATGTGGGTCAAAGGGGAGTTTAGTGCAATTCCATCCAGGGGTTAGCTCCTCGAAATTTGATGATTATAACAATTGATAGTGTGGTGTCTAGTATGGAGGAAGGCCCAACTAGGACATGGTACCTGGTATGGAGGAAGGCCCCAACCAGTGTACAGCGTACGTGGAAGAGGTGTGCCTTCCACGGCATCGGTTTCATTACTGAATGGAAACTTACTACTCACCCTAGCGACTATTTTGATATGTTTTAAATGTTTATAACATAAATTGTCATATAAGCATATGTTTAGAATTGTGCACTCAGCATATGGTTGAGCAGTGGAGTGTTACTCCATTATAGGTGACAAGAAGAAAGGGAAAAAGAAGCGCGAAGAGTGAGACCGCGGGGACAACGAGGATGCATCTCTTGTATATGTTTTTGTTTTCTATTCCTTTAACGAAAATGTAATTTTGGGAAGTTAAGACTTGAAATTTCACTTTTAAGCTTGGAATGGATTTATAAGGTTGTAACATCTATTTAAACTCCATTGACTTGTAAATTTAGCATTTCGGAGGAATGTAATAGAACTTTTATGTTAAGCCAAACAAGCCTTAGCTTGTTCCGTTATTATTTCTTTGGGTAATACTTGGGACACAACCTTCATACAACTTTCATACAACCTCCCCAAAAGATGTGTCTATCTCTTTCCTGTGTCACTGTGGGGTCCAGTGACATCACAGGAGAGAGATAGACACATCTTTTGGGGAGGTTGTATGAAAGTTGTATGAAGGTTGTGTCCCAAATATTACTCTATTTCTTTTCGTAGATTCTCATGCCTTAATGATGTTCTTGAAAGTCTAGCATAGATGGTGAAGTGAAAATAGTGTAATCATGGTTGGAGGAATGGAAGAGGAGAGGTTGTTTTATGCCCTGGCAAAATTCTGCAGCTTTGGGCAGGATTCTGCTAAAGGGTCATTCGACCGGTCGAATGGAGTCGTTCGACCGATCGAAATACCCCCTGTCAGAAATCTTTTTCTACCTCTTTTGGAAATTCTTAAAATGTTTTGATTGATTCTTAGGGTACTTTTGAGACCCCTGTCAACATAAAATATTCGATTCGAAATATAATTGTGTTTTCAATTTTATTCGGATTTTACAAGCCAAAAAGTATAGTTTCCAAATGTTTTAATTACTTAAGCTTGGTTTGAAGTATTTTTCCGCTGCGTATAGTTATTTAATGATTTGGATGAGCTTAGGTGGCGTACCAAGGTGTTCTGTGGTTTATAAGGCCTCAGTTCCTTACTCCTTAACACCTGGGTTTTAAGGAGTTGAATGGGTTGGGCCTTACAAGTGGTATCAGAGCCTTATTTGTCCTCTATCTCCGTAATCTACTTATGTGCCTTTGCCACACGTGCGGGGGCGTATTGTCGTTCCACATCGCTTAGATGTGTTATTGCATATGCGATTTATAAGGCCTCAGTTCCCCACTCCTTAACACCTAAATTTTAAGGATTTGAATGGATTAGGCCTTACAAGAAAAGAAAATACGGTGAGAAAGAGAATTTTGGATTTTGTAAGTCACTTCCCTTCTCTTTTGTTGAGTTCCTTGTATATTTTGAAAATGTGTTCTTAATGCATGTGGTCCTCGTGTTTTCTTTAAGTTCCAATAATGTTTTGAAAATGGGGTGAAAATAATCTAAGTAAATAGATTTTCTTTCTCTTTTTAGTTCCCTAATATTTTCCTCCATGCTTGATTAATTTTAGAAATGATATCTTTTCAAAATATAACAGGAACTTAAGAAAAGAGTAGGGATGATATTCAAGATTCCTTATTACTCCCTCCGTCCCATTTTATGTGTCCATCTTTCCTTTTTGGGATGTCCCAAAATTGTTGTCCACTTTCCTAAATTAGTATATAAATTTTACTTAGTTTCCCCAACTACCCTTCCTTGCAATCAATACCAAAATAAAATAATAATAAAAAAAGTGCAATGATTATGGGCAATTGTGGAAAGTAGGTGTAGATTCTTTTTGTCCCCTTAAATAGTTGGACTCCCCAAGATGGACACATAAAATGGGACGGAGGGAGTATAAATCTATGAAACAAACAGAGCCTACAAGACTGTCCTCTTTCAGGATAGAAATAGTTTGTGTATTATCAGTATTTTACTTCAAACTAATGATGGTTGTAATTTTGTTTATGCTTTGTTTTGAAAGTTAATGAGGATATGCACGGATGTATGTGTGCTAGACTTTGTGTGTTCCGCATTGTCTGCACGAAATCGTGGTTTCCTCACCGCTTTGGAAGATGTGATCGTGTATTCCGGTGGATATTGTGCTACTTATGATATTCCATCTCATGTTGCCCAAGCCACCAAAGGCCTCACAGCTCATCCACTGTACACTAATCTCATATCATATATGTATATATATATATATACAATCAGGCTCTAAAGAGGGCGTCCTCTCTTTATTAAAGAGAGGATCTCTGTTTTGACCGTCAGATCGTGTTTTCATTAAGGGCAGCTTTGTCATTTTACAGTTCTTATGCACGTGTAGCATTATATAGCCAATCAAAGGTTTCTTGCTATGGAATTATCATGCAATCATATAAATCAAGTTAACATCACATCAATTTACCCAGAAATTCTCCATTAGAAGCAAATAAAAGAAAAAAACAGATTGAACTGAAATAATTTACATTGGAAATCCAGCTCTCAGATCATGGTATTTTCTATGAAGTGCAGGGTTCATACAAGAGAAGATCGAATGCCTCGGTTTCTTCGGTTTAGTCCCAAATATAAATGACCGTAACGGAACCCTGGACCGACTCACTGAGTGTCTGAATTGCGATTGATTCAGATTCTTCGATCCCGAAATCCCATATTCTTTGTTCAAGTTAGCCAAAGTCCTCTCAATCTCAAGTTGAAGCCCCGATACGTGGTCCAAACCCATTTGTAACTCATCTTTTACCTTGTTGGTCTCTTGTTTCATATTGAAAACCTCACCTTGGAACTTTGCAGCTTGATAGCTGGTGAACTTCATTTCATCTTCTTCTACACCCTCCTTCATAGCCTCTGTAATTTCCTCTTGAATGCTGCACAAAGATGAGAATCTCCGTTTAAGTTCATCTTTCAGCACCGCGCTTTGTTCTAACCAGACTGTAAGTTCAGTCTGTATCTCTCTCAGATGCTTGTATATCGCTCGGACTTCAGATTTTTGGTCTATTGTGGTATTTCCCTCCTGCTTCGTCTCTTCTTTTTCCTTGAGTTTCACAATTTCGTCTTGTAAATCTTGGACCTCAGTTTTGAATTTCTGTATCTGATGGAATGAAGTGGAGAATCTTAACCAGAAATCCAAGTTCTCGTCTAAGATTGAATCGATGTTCATCTGGATCTTCTCTTCAATTGGTGAAACAGTTTTACGTTCATCAACGAAAATCAATTTTATCTCTTCCTCTTCCTTCTTTGTTAATGAAGTTTCCTCTACATTCAGTTCTTGATTAGTTTCTTCAGGTTTAGCGCTCCGATCATTCAACACATCATCTTTCAAATCTTTACTTCCATCAAAATTTTCGTGAAGATGATTCAATTTCTGTCGTAAAGTTTGAATCTCTTCGTCCCTCTTGGCAATAGCACTTCTCATTTCTCTTAGCTGCACTGTAAGATCAAAAAGGCTGTCCTGATTTTTCTTCTCTACTTCACCGAGCTCTTTCTTGACATCCTTGTAATTACGAAGAATTGCAGTATATTCTGTTAAGAGAATCTTCTCTCTATCCTCCAATCCACTCAATAGTACTTGCTGCCAGTTGGGTTCATCGTCTTTCTCTGTTGCCAATTCCTCTGATTCAGGGTCGACAACATTTTCCGATATTTGGGAACAATCATGCTTATCAACTTCATCAAGTGAGGATGCCTCAGAAATGGTATTCGCATCATTATTCACCGGAGCATGACTAACTTTTTCTTCTTCTTTCTCCTTTTCTCCTTGATTTTTAACAGATGCCATAACCTCCTCCATTGTTTCTGTCTTCGGAACTCTAGATATTATAAACCCATCACTAGGATTCTTCGAATCACTTTCTTCTTCTGATTCTTGTAGTGAATCTATGTCTTCAATCACTTCATCAGGTTTCACGCAATGTAGTTTCTCAGACAGGTGATCAAGACTACACCGAGCTTCTGTGAAATGTGCTATGAGGTTGTTATTTTGTCTTTCAACATTCTGATTTAAATCTTGAATTCCGTGCAACTTTGCCTCCATGTCCCTCAACCTGTTAGCCAAATCATGTGCCCCATTGATCAAAACCGCCTTATTGTCCTCCAAGCTCTTGATCTGTGATTGAAGATCATTGGTTTCCGTCCTCAATCTGTTTAAAAGAGCAGTCTGAGAAGAAATCGAAGTTTCTAGGCTAATCACCTTGTTCACTAACTCATCCATCTTCTCCGTCAGTTCTGTCACAGTGAGCGATGCTTTGGAATCCGTGTCAAAGTGTTCCTTAATCTTCTCATGTAATATCTCCAAGTCTTTTCTCTCTTTTGTCACACTGTCCGTGTCCTGGTTCAAGCTTTGTGAACTCTCTTCTGCTTTAGCGAATTCATCTTTTTCACTCGACTTTTCTTGCTCAGTTAGATTAGGAAACAACTCTTGCTTGAGGGCCTTAATTTTGTCACGAGCACTATCAATCCGTTTGGACTCTACTTTAGCTTCCTTTGTTGTTCTTTCTTGTTTCTCTTCCAACTGAGCCAAAGTCTGTTGACAAGATTTTAAAGCTGCTTCGGCCATTAAAGTCCGAGCCTCATCATCCTCAATGACCTTACCTACACTGAACTCATCTTGTAAACTGAAAACTTTTTCCTGCTTTTCTGTGATTTGATTCTCTATTTCCCAATACTTAGCAAGCCCGCTTTCATATGAACTCTTCACAAACTCCTTCACTGTCTGTAACGCCAAAATTTCTTTCTGAAGCTTGTCAATCTCTTCAACTGCCTCGGCTTCGGTCAATCCAGATTTAACAATTGATGATTTCTTAGCTTTCAGTTTCTTTGATGCTGATGCTAAAAGACCCTTCAAGTCTCTGTTTGGAACTTTGGGAACTTTTGGGACATTTGCTGCCGAGACCTGCGGGGAATTCTTTGGATTTCTGGGAGAAGAAGCGCATTCAGCTTCATCGTCCATTGCAAACTGAACTTGCTCTGGAAAAACAGTTGCGATGGTGTTGTTCGCATTTTGAAGCTCCGTGGATATGTGATCGTACCGCTCGGCTAAAGCTCGATAAGCTCTGTAAGACTCTTCGACGAAGCTTATGAGTTCGGGTCTCTTCTTGTAGTACATTTCTGCTCTCTTGGCAAACGAGTCTCCATCTTCTTCAATGAGTTTGAGCACATGGTGAACCCTCTCTTCCATATCTGCAATTCCATAACGTACAGTTTAAAGAGTTGTAAATTCCTTGTTTGGTAGAAGACAAGAGACAAGAGACAAGAGACAAGAGAGGAAAGGGGAGGGAGGAGGAGAAAATTCCTTGTTTGGTAGAGTGGAAGAAGGGAGGGAAGGAATTGAAAGGAAAGGAAGGGAAGTGGCATTCCTTCGGGCCCACCATTTCTCATCACTCCAGAAGTGGACGCACTAGGAGAGAGAAGTAGCTTCCCTTTCTTATTGACGTTCTATAAATATATAAATATATATATATATATATAAATGTATATATAAAAATCACCTTTTTGGTTTATGGGAAGAGTGAAACGGTAAAGTACACAACATTTCCTATTTTCCTTCTCTTTAAACCAAACAAAAAGATGCAAAAGCCCCATTCCTTTCCTGGTATCTCTTCCCTCCATCCTCCCCTCCCATTCATTCCACTTTTCTTCCCACTATCTACCAAACATAGCATTGGTTTTGTAGTTTGGTATGAAGCAGATCAATGTTACAACAAGTAGGTACAAGAAGTAGGTAGATTGGCTGATGCTGCAATAAGATAGTCTGATCAGTCGTCTTCATATCCCTTGGGTTCGAGACGAAAACACAACCAGGTTTAAAATTTTAGTTTGTTTTGGTTTTTTTTTTTTTTTTCAAGAGCTTTTTTCATGGCGATTCAATTAAGTGTAGGTATCGAAAACAAGATTGTCGAATTATAGAGTTTTCTCTATTTACTCCTCTCCAAACCCGAACCTCTCTTCTTCTTCTTCTTTTTTTTTTTTTTTTTTTGGTTGGGTGATCAATTCAACACTTGGCTATAAAGGTGAATAACAAGTCATACACATCACTTGAAGAGGTTATGGAACTTGCAACCTCGAGATATTAACCTCTGAAACCTCCCTGTTGGAGCTAACGCATGGGGTTCCATTGATAGTTTATTTTCCCTTTTAAGTAGTACGCGAAAGCATCATATTTGAAATAAAAAATAAATAAATAAATGAACCATTACTGGGGAATCTATAGTGATGAATACGTTCTAAAATAATTAAACTGATAAGAATTAGGATTTTGTTAGTTTTCAAAAAATAGGAAATTTTTGAAAAGTTTTTGTTGGAAGATCTTCCCATTGGGATTAATAGAAAAACATCTGGAGAATCTGCTCTTGGAGCAGGGCTGTTTGGGTGAGGCATTTGAAATGGGATTTTCAGAGCAAAAATAATATTGTAACGTTCAGTTATGCCGTTATTCGGGTAACAAGAAATATGAAATTTAAAATACTTATAGAACTTCATGGATGATATTTTTTTCAACAAAGAAATAAAAAAAATATTTGGGTTCAACTTCAACATAAACTTTTGTCTGAAATTCTTTGATTTCAACCAATGATTAAGAGAGTATAGGGGAATTAATTTCTAGCTCCCTAATCCCTATGTGAAAGAAAATGGCTTATTCTTTCTGGGAAAAATTATATCAGATGATAAACCCATTCAGACCCGAAAAATAAAATGTAAAGATAACAAAAAAGGGTTTACAAATGAATTACTTCAATTAATTACATCTTTCATGAGAATCCCAAATTACCCTTTTATACTTTTTCTTTATAGGCTCAAATCTTCGCAATAAACCACTTGTGTTCCTTATTTTAATTTTTGCTACCACAAGATGGAATTGTTACGACAGTCCATGTTTAATAGACAAAAATGTTTTGGATACTAGGATTTCATGAATATAGATTAGGTTATTAATTTGGAGTTCAATTCAAGATTGTATAATAGTGTAAAGAAAACTGGTTCAAAGCATTGATAAATTACAAAAAAAAAAATGCATGGCTGAAAATAAATTATATTGCTCAAGCAAATCCAAATATATATATATATATATATATATGTAACATTTGTGCATATATATATATATATTGCATAATAAGAGGCTATTTGAAATCAAATTTGGGACGCACTCGTTCACACAACTTTTGGGATATAACTCAAAAGACGTGTTTATCTCTCTTATGTGATTTCAGTGGACCCCACATTCAGACACAACTTTAGATCGTGTTCTAAAAATTGTGTGAATGAGTGTGTCTAAGTATTAACCAATTCCAAATGGTTAATAAGAGTAGTACCGTGAAGGCTTTGTTCTATCCATTTGGTTTGTTTGGTCCTGATGTGGCTTGCCCACCACCACGAATATGCATTGCTTGCTGCTCTTTGCAACATCTCTCCAATTTCTTCTTCTTCTTCTTCTTCTTCTTCTTCTTCTCTCTCTCTCTCTCTCTCTCTCTCTCTCTCTCTCTCTCTCTCTCTCTATATATATATATATATATATGTACATGAAAAAAAAAATGCAACTCTTCGTCACTCTTAAAAGAAATAGATCACAAAAAACCTTTCATTTATTTAGGAAGAAGAAAGAGTTTTAAAACGCCATAAAGCATAGATTATTTTCTCTCTGGAAGAAAGGCAGGCAAGAGAGAGGTGTGTACGTCTGAATTGGGGCACCATCTAATTACGGGGATTATGGTTGGGAGGTATTTTCGCGCGAAATGAGTGGTGGACCCCACTTTTGAAAAAAAAAATAATAATAATAATAATAATAATAATATGTTAAAAACCAGCTCACCAATTTCTATGGCCCGTTTGGCATTAACTTGTTTGTATATAAGTGATTATGAAATTTTAGAGGCTAAAAATGAAAGTGTGACAAATTAACTTTCTGCAATTCAATCACAAAAACATGTGAGTCAGTCCTAAAATTTGCATGTGGACAAAAGGTACATTGGACAGATTTTCACAAAAAGTAATTTTTGACAATTGAAGACCCTGTGAAGTATGAATCGTCGGTCGCAAGCAGGGCCGGCCCAATGGGGGGCCAGTGGGGCAAGTGCCCTGGGCCACAAGAGAAGGTTAAATTTTGAGCGCCCTCAGCCCAAATATTTACCTACATATACATATACATATATATATATATATATTTCTACTACTAGTCTTAGTAGTCTACTAGATAAGCACCATAGATACATAAGCTCATTCTGCCGGCCCACATAATATGTATACAAAATAGTATTTAAACAAGCGAAGGTTTGGCAGTCTGGCTGCTTTGGGAATTTGAGGCCCCTGAGCCGCTGATCAGCTGATGCTTCTCGTCGTCCCTTCCTTAAGTTGACAAGTTCCTCTCACATGAGGTATCAGCATCATATATGATATTTATATATATATATATATATGTATATAATATTAATATATTATAATAGTATACAGAATATAAAGATTGTATTTGGTATTTTTAGATTCCAAATCTTCAACATCTTTTTATGTAGGGTTTTGTTAACATGTGTCCTTAGGGTTTTGTTAAGGTATGACTTTTGATCAATCCAATTATATATATATATATATATATATCCCCCAATTTTTTTTGTTCTATTGTGAATTTAATATTTTTATTTGTTTCAGATAATCAATTTTTAAAGTTGGAGCTTGATATTTGAAAACTAGAAAGAATAAAGTCTTGGATGCAGCACTTATTAGTAATAAAAAAAATCTAATTTTATCTTAAATAGTTGTCAAAAATAAACTTCAACGTGTTTAAAAAAAATTATAGGTAAATGTATAAGAGCCTCCCTTTTGATAGTTCGTCTCGAATCTCCAAATACTCAGGACCGACCCTGGTCACAAGTTTGAGTGTTTCCCACTCAACAGAAAAAATAAGGTGTTGATAACACCCACACTTCTTATATTTTTTCATTTAAAAAAAAAAAAAAAGTTTGTGTTGTCACTTGTCAGTGTCTAATTGTGCAGCACCACACTGTCGAGTGTGGACAATCCGTTTCCGACCCTATAATTGTGGAACCCACTAGTTTTTCCAAGGTGGCAATCTTTTAAAAGAAAAAGCACCCCTTTTGGCTGTAGAGAATTAGACCATTTTTATTACACTTGTAAAAATACATGTTTTTACATGTTTAAATTTGCTTATGATCATTCTTTAACTCACTTTATTTTACAGTATTAAGCAAAAATAATTCTTATTGCAATGATTTTATAGTTATTTTTTAGCCTGCTTGTGAGACTGTAAAAACTGAAGCTGGTTAAGTTATTTAGTTGACCCACTTACTCATTTAGAGTTTTTAAAGGAGCAATGCTATGGATCTAAATTAGATCACAAATGATAGTGTTAATAGGGGGTGTGACTTGTAGAACTTTCATTTGAATTTGTCACAACTAAAAATCAAACATGTAGTATAAATTTAAGGCCCAAACCATCCATTAGCTATGATTTCTCCCGAACTGAACAGATATTAACCACCACGCAGAAGACGCAAACATTATAAGTTAGGGCATGTTCCAGGCGTGGCTTAATTTAAGTTATTAGGGTTGTTTGGAAAGACAAATAACCAGTTCTCTGATCTGTGAGCTATTAATTTTAGAAATTCAGTGTGTTTGGTAAACATCTTTTTTCTTGCACGAGAGTCCAGGCCAAGTCTAATATCTCACTTGAATCGGCTCTTTTGTTAAATCGACACAAGTTATTGTCTTTCCTCTCCTTGTTTCTTCAACAAAAAAATTTAGTTCTCAAAACGGATTGAAATTGAGATTAAGGCTCATCCTGGTCATGTTTTAAGTATTATGACCTCTTTTTTTTTTGTTATTTATTATGACCTATTTGAAAATGCATGAAGCATAATCTAGTTCAATCTGATTTTTAAGAAAAGAGTAATATTTGAGACACAACTTTCATACATGCAACCTCCTCAAAAGATGTGTCTATCTCTCTCCTGTGATGTCACTGGACCCCACAGTGACACAGGAAAGAGATAGACATATCTTTTGGGGAGGTTGTATGAAAGTTGTATGAAAGTTGTGTCCCAAGTATTACCCTTAAGAAAAATATGGTTATGTGACTTTAATGAACATTCACAGATTTACTAACACAACTAAATCACTTATGAAACATATAATCGATCTTTCAAAATAGCCCCTCAACAAAGGGGAAGTAACTTTTGTCCTATTACTTCAGTGCGCGTAGTTGGAACTGTGCTAGACACAATTTCAACAGTAAAACTGCTGCAATTTTTTTAAACTGTCCAGTTTTACTGTTGAAACTGTGTCTAGCACAATTCCAACTGCATTGAAAGAGCAGGACAGAAGTTGCTTCCCAACAAAGGAATGTAATCTAGCATGGAATAGCAAAGTCAAAGACAAGAAGACAGCTGTCCAACCAAATTCCATGGTTGGATGGACCAAATCATCCAATTACAGCTGAGGGGATCATCGACGTGAAGTCAACAGGGAAATCCTTTGGAAGAAAACAAAAGAATGGGATTCCAGATAAGGGTGAATGGAAATTTTCCATTTAGCCCCATGAATAATCATTTTGTTTTGTTTTGGTTCTTTTTTCCCCTCAAGTAATTTGAAAGTTTAATTATGTTTTACTCTCAGCCGATTAGACCCATTTTACTTTACCACCATATATATACTTTAAAAGCAGACACGTTTCTAATAGTGTTAAAATTTACTTTTATTTGAAATGATAAATATACCCTTCGTTTTAATCACAAGTCACAATCATCCGAGGATCACTGTCAACTTTTGATCATTGGAGGGTAATGTGAAAATAAACCGAACCACACGAAGTAAAATGCATTTAATCTACTAGGTTTAACATAAAGTTTAAACAGTGTCATTTCACTCACAACCCCAAGAGGTTAAGTATCAACTTTTGACTAATAATGAAAGAAATTAAAAATAAGTATAACCAAAGTGGATAAAATATATGTAAACCCTAATTTAAATGAATAACTGTAACGGAAGAAAAAGTTATAGAGTAAACTTCCCTACGTTTTTGCCATTCTTCAAAAATTGTACTCACAAGCCCTCCCAAGCTCTCAACCTTCAGCATGAGACCACTGGGTCAGACTTCACACGTCATTTAACAAGTCCTCACAAATGAAAGAAACCCCATCAACTTTGGGCTTTATTTGGTTTGGAAGAAGTAAAAGTAAACAGAAAGGAAAATATTTTTCATTGTATTTTCCTCTCGCTTAATTTTATTAAAAATTAGTTTAACTTTTATAAGAAATTAAGGGGAAAAAAAAAAGATTTTCCATGATATTTTCCTCTTGCTTAATTTTATTAAAAATTAGTTCAAGTTTTTATAAGAAATCAAGAAAAGATAAAAATAAGTTGACGATAAAAACTAAAGTCTTTAATTAAAAATTTTCTTTACAACCAAACAAAAATGAGCGTTTTATCTTACCATTTTCTTCCTTTTCACCTCATCAAATCAATGAATCAATCCTTATCGATTACATAAATATCCAAAAAAAAAAAAAAAAGGAAAAAAAAGAGAGAGATTATCTTAGCTGATGATCACTTTATACACGCAATAGCAGAGTCCACGTGCATCACTGCATGCATTATAGGTGTGCACAACTCTCACTGCCATGGAGTGTGGTCCAATTTCTGGCCACTTCCCTTATAGGGAAAAACAAGAAGTCACACTTTCACCTCCACAGAAAATGTTTCAAACTATTTTTGCAATTCAAGGACCACTATGACAAAGCAATTTTAATAAGGGCAAATTACATTTTTATTCCGCTGTGGTTAACTTATGTGACACTTAATCCTTTGTATTTCAAAATGTGGCACATAACCCCTGAACTTGTGGATAAAGTAAAACTGTCACTCTTTCCATCAAAATTAATGGCATCACGAGCAGTGGCGGACTCAGAACTTTAATTCAGTGGGGGCGAAATTTTTACAGCCCCCGACCAAATTGTTTTTAGAATTATACGAAATAGTCCTTCAAAATTCAGTCAACGTGCATTTAGTCACTTTGATGTTTTAAACACATAAATTCATCCTTACTAATTAAGATAACTTAGAAATTAATCCTTTCCCCAAATTTTAGGCCTATTTTTTGGACTTTTATACCCTTTGATGATATATTTATTATGTTTGATTTTATTTATTATTTATTGTTACTTTCATGTAGCCGACCCCTTGTTTTTAGGGGTGATTACTTCATGATTGATGAAATCATGGACTTTCATCTTTTTGAAAATTCTTAATAATGAGTTACTATTTATCAACACCAATCTCTTCATCAACATCACTAACCCACCGACCCACCATAACTTCATCATCATAACATCAATACTAATTTGTATTGTATCGTAGAGGTTGCGGATAGTCGCTCTAGTTTTGGATCTGTAGGACCTAGATGAGGTTCTGATCAAAATTCTTGGTTTTACTTTTAAGAGATGAGTTTTGAAGAAAATTTGAGGACAAGTTTGAAGATTTGGTTT
The DNA here is from genome assembly GCA_033977485.1 of Hydrangea macrophylla. Classification (NCBI taxonomy): domain Eukaryota; kingdom Viridiplantae; phylum Streptophyta; class Magnoliopsida; order Cornales; family Hydrangeaceae; genus Hydrangea; species Hydrangea macrophylla. The sequence continues at coordinate 73,660,225 of CM066984.1, read as the reverse complement.
TTCGATTGGTGAGAGATCCCCCGAATTTGCCGTGGTTGTTTCAGTTCCAAATCTTCAGCAACATATCACCATATGAATCCGCCTAGGCATAAATATCCCCCATATACATTATACACATATATATATTCCCTTATATACTGTACTATACATATACTGCACACAATGTTGACACTTATACCTATGTCACTTGTATCCATATTAAGGGTTTGTGTAGCGACGGAACCGAGCTTCGCTTGCTGACATCATTCCATGGCTCATCTCTTTTTTTGGTTAGATTTTTTGTGAAGGTGAGGAATTTTTTTTTTCTGGTGAGAATTTTTCTCATCAAATTCATTAAAAATTGTGATAAATTTGTATTAATAAGTAACGAATTTGCTATTAGAGACATCCATCAAAATCCTAGAAGTGAGAATTTTTCACCATAATATGTAGAAATTCCTCACTTTTGATCGTTGATGTCTTTTAAAGTGATGAATTTCTCATTAAGATTAGAAGTGATAATTTCTCACCATTAAGCTATTGAGAAATTTCTAACTTTTGGTAAGTGATGTCTTTCAAAGTGAGAAATTTCTCATTATGGTTAGAAGTGATAATTTCTTACAATTATATACAGAATTTCGCATTATGTTATCTAGAAATTTCTCAATTATAGTCTGTGATGCATTTTAAAAGTGAAGAATTTCTCTCTCTCTCTCTCTCTCTCTCTCTCTCTCTCTCTCTCTAAAAGTGAGGAATTTCTCTCTCTCTCTCTCTCTCTCTCTCTCTCTCTCTCTCTCTCTCTCTCTCTCTCTCTATATATATATATATATATGTGTGTGTGTGTGTGTGTGTGTATAGTAATATGAGTTTTGAATTTTAAAACTCTAATTTGTTATATATATAGTAATATGGTTTTAATTTGAAAATCTTGATTTCAGAGAGTAAATATTATGTATATATATAAATAGTGAATAGGGGTATTTTCGTCCTCAAAATAAGTGAGGGACTAATTTATAAGTTGACTTACAGAATGGATCCATTTCTAAAAAATGATACAATAAGGGACTGAAATCTAAGGGACCCAATTTTTTTTGTAGGAATAATATAATTTTAAGTGATTTTTTTCCATAAGTTTCGTGTATATATGGGGGTTGAAAATTTTGTGTGTGTGTGTGTTTTTTTTTATCTATCTCACGGAAAAAGAACAAGACGAAGGTTTTTTTTTTTTTTTTGCTAAACAGGAGCAAAGATGAGGTTAATGGTAGATATGTGGTCTTTAAGTCTTTCGAGGCTTCTGCGAAACTTCAAACTTCATCTGCGTGGGAATATTTTTTTATTATTATTTATGTGGGACACTAGGAGACTCTAGGTAGTCTTTTTTTTTTTTTTTTTTTTTGCTTTAGGGTCTTTTATTATATAATAACATACACATATTATATACACAATATTATTATAATACAATAAAATTAAGAGTGGGAACAAATTATCAATTAAAACCGTGTCAAAGTTGTTCAAAGTTTTAAAATTTACAAAAGTGTAATGCTATGCTTCCTAAATTTCTATTTCAAAAGTGTTTGTCAAATGACCTAGCGGTGGGACCAATACGTGAGCATTTCTGAGCGTGGGATGCTAGATCACACAAAATGAGCGAAGAGCATCTCTCTTCCATTGTTTCTCAAAACAGAGCACAATTCAGGGTCTCCATTAAATCTTTGATTTAGACTCTAAATTGCTGCTTAGCAGTTCCACAATCCCATGAACCCATAAAGATGAAGATGGAAATTGATCGACCATCAGGTTTCTCTAATCAAAAATGCTAGGCACACATTCCAAACCACATCTCAAACCACACCTCATGCTTTAAATGCATGTACTTTGTACTGTTTGAATTTTTCACGTGCACTACTTACACATCACAGATACATACATTTAAAATAAGGATGCGGTTTGAGGCGTGGTTTAAAATGTGTGCCTAGCATTGCTCCTCTCTAATCACCACCACCACCAATCGCGACAACATAAATATATGTATAAAATTTCGACGGGTCTTCTTTTGAACAAAAGAATTTCATTAATCCAAAATCGAACATACAGAAAAAGCAAGAGTCCGCCAATTGCTTCACCCAATCTCTTCAATTGCCGGATTAAATTCTCTCTTAAGACTTGAACAATCGCCCAGGTGCTCCCAATCCCGACAACATCAGGAAATTTGGGAGTTATAATCATGGGTCCTCTGCAGACCTCCATGAAAGGTCAGCGACTGATGAAAGCAACTGAAGAAGTGATCTTAGAGGCGGAGCTCGTTGGGGAAGAGAATTTGAAAAGCAACCTTAATGGCATTGGTCCATTGGTCTTCTAAATCGGACCAGGGTAGTTTCTAAACCTCTTATGTAACCCTAGCCCCTCATTTTTTCGTAAATTGATTTTTGATAATTTGATCCACTCTATTAGTTATTGTAATAGATGGGCATTTTGTCTTTTGTCTTTTTTGCATTTGGGTTATGTGTCACATTTTGAAATACAAGGGTATTAAGTGTTACACAGACTAATTAATTACCCTTTTCATAAACACTTGCAATTCCAAGAAACTCTTCAATGTAATGACCCCTCAAAAGCAATGGACGTTCAACATGCTCCCACTCCAAAAGGCATTGCACAAAAGTTTGAGAAACACTTTCGAAGAACATTTTCTTTTAACTACAAGGAGTTACCAGTTACTCTTATATATTGTTTACAAATAAAATTGGTGTGGTAGTGTTATGCGTGCCAGAGTCCACGTGGACTCAAAAGAGGTTGCGATAACCTAATCTAACTTCTAATTTGGGCGAGTCGTTATTAAAATTGCTCTTAAAATAACAAAATGGGTTTTTACTCTACCCTGATGCAAGCAAGTAATTACAAATGGAGCTTGAAAAAGAAACAAATCAAATACGATAACTTAAAATACCTCCATGCACATCATCATCTTCATTGATTAAATTCTAGAAAGTGTACAATCACTTACAAGAGATAAGAAATACTCGCAATCACTCAAGAACAATGGTAGCAATGTTTTGAGGAAACTAAAACAAAATCTGCTGGAGCAGATGTGGCGTGTGTTAGCCCCTTCAAATGTTGCACACCCTGCCATATTTATAAACCTTGAATGAACAACCGTCTGAGTTAGTGGGGCTAGTGGGTAGTGGTTCCTAATTTCTAAGCATGAATCAATTATTGCCCCCACTCATTGCCCCATGATTAACCTCCATGATCTGTTTGATACTCCCATTTCTGCCACGTTCTCTCTTCCAGTTCAGCATATCCTGTGCACACGTTCTTATCCATGCTTAACTGCCCAAAAGCCTTGTGAACAGAGTTTATTTGACCGATTGCATCCTTCTCTGAGTAGCTTGACCCTCGCTGGTTGATGGATCTCGATCTTATACTTGGTAGGAAGTCGGTAGGAAGTCTACTAGTACCTATCGGCCTTGTTTAAGCAATGTTTTCTTTGTGGCTTTAATTGTTCCATAGATTACTTGTTAATCTTTTTCTAAGCCCGATATTACATTTCCTTTCATATCGGTCTTTCAGTCCCAACACTTTAGAACCTTCATTGGTTGGTCACCGGTCTTGTTTGATCGATGTTACGACTATGGTTGTACCTACTCTGCAACCTTGGCCTTACATGTTAGGACCGAGATTTTTATTAGAGAAACCAGTATCATCCAGTCCTCGGTCTTAACATCGATATTCACTTATTGGATGTATCACCTTTACCAGTAGGTAGCTCTGATATCGGTCTTTCCCCCGTGATCGGCCTCAATCCATGTTCATCTGCCTACCTGCTCCTGTGATGACATCATCAGGCCATGTGATTGTCATGTGCCTTGGAAAATCCCAAATTAGGGTGTAAACAATGTCCCCCCAAACGTCTTGTCAAACGTTGTGCAATCAGTTTGATGAGACGTTTGAAGATCAAATTTAATGTTGACTCTGCAACTGATGGCGTATAGCCCCACATGTCCTCACCCTAGTAGCTCATCCTGCCTCATTTCCAGAATCGTGGGGTGCCTCTTGGGAACCCGTTCCTTAGTCATGATGGCCCTCTCTTCCTTTCCTATATAAGCCCTATCAATCACAATGCTTTCACTTTTCACTTTCTTTTGCCTTCAACTTTCCCGGAAAATTTTCTTTTTCTCTCTTCTCAAATTTCCATGGCTTCCTCCTCGGCAACCAACGCTTCTCAAACTGCCGGTGCTACTTCTTCTTCCCCTGTTACCATTGGTACTGCACCGGCGGCCAAACCCACCAATGCTACTGCCGTTAAACAAGCCCTTGAAACCATTCCTGGGCTAATAATTCCTCAGGTATTGATTCCTCTCTCTTCTAGCTCTTTAACAGGACATGGTCCTGCTTTTGATTCTTTCCCTCCGTCATCTCTAGATCCATACTTCCCTCTGGTTGTAGAAGATAACGAGCTGTTTTATCAATCACCTGATTTTGAATAAGGATCGCAGTATGCCCCTTTAAACCCTTTGAGGAATTGGCCCATCCCATCTGCTAACTGGATCTCTTGGTAGACCGATCAGTGGGGGTAAAGAAGGACATATGGATGGCCCATGGCATCTATGATGCTATCATGCTTAGCCGAGAGAGATTCTTCCTTAATAAGCCTCTCTTCTTTTCTTCTCTATTCTTTTGGTCGACCTCGGCCAATACTTTTATCTTCCGTTGTGGCCTTATGAGCCCAACCATTCAGGATGTTTGTTTCCTCACCGGTCTGCCCGCTCATGGTGAAGAATTTACCCCCCACCTTTCTTCTTCTTTAACATTTGAACACCCAAAGACCGATAAGGGCAAGGGGGTCTAGGGTTGTTACTGCCTTTGGGCAATTCATCTCGGCCAGCGTGGGGCAAGGAGATGTCACTGACCAAGAGCACGTTGCTTTCTTGGTCTACTGGCTGAACTGTTTTGTTTTCTGCTCGGCTTCCTGAGTATCATCACATTGCCCTGGCCTTGGCCTCGGGCTACAAAATTGCTCTCGCTCCTCTCGCCCTCTCCCATCTTTATCGCGATGTCCTTGAGCTCATTTTTTCCAACTTTAAAACCTCAGGGGGACCCCTTTAGCTCCTCCAGTGTTGGCTCCAATCCTACTTTCTTGAGAAGAGCCTGGTTGATAACTTCGACCCTACCACTCTCCCTGAATACTATTCCGCTTTCACTTTTCATTTTGCTGGATTCGGCCCAAAAGGCCTTTCTTTTGATTATCTTTTTTCTTTCTTTTACGAACACATGGGCAACCGATTGCCCCAGCAATTTCTCCCTTTTCACCCTTGGCTCTGATATCCAAGTTGGCTTCTTCATAGTCCTGGCCAAGCTCCAGAGGCCGAGCGAGAGGAACATGAAGCCATCTGGGCTAGCTTTTTAGTTGGCCGAGATCTCTTGTGCAGCCCTGTTTTACGCCAACACAATAACAAGTGTGGGTGGAGTATTACAATACTCCAGCTTTAGCCCGACAATTCGGGCTAAAGCAACTAATCCCGATTCCCCCTTTCGAACTTTTAACCGTTCCATGGCTGGGCGATCTCTTCTTTCCGACCTGGCCAAGGTCGAGAATTGCCAGGCCTTCAATAGAGCAGCCCGACCGGGGTTGGAGTTTTTACCTTTTGAAGAGCTTCCTTCAACATCCACTGAGTTTGAAACTTGGTGGTCCAAAATAATATCGGGCTTGCGTTCTGAGCCCATTTTTTCTGTACTTCAACGTGTTTCTCCTCCTGTTTTCGAGAAACCTTCTCGTTCCACTAACCCCTCATTGGTTCAGGCTGCAGGTAAGAAGAGGAAAGCCCAGACATCCAAAGGTAAAACCGCATATCAAGTCATTCTTGTCTTTGAAAAGTTTTTTAAATTCAAATTCGATCCCAGGGTGCCCGAGATCATGTTGTCCGATATGAAGTGGCATCTGCGTATGCTCGAGCAAGAACACAAGGAAAAAACATTAAGGGCGTACAAAAAATATTTACAAACGGCTGATTATTCATCTGTAATCCCCTATGAGGAATTCCTTAAACCCTTTGAATGTCGAGCTCCACCACTCCCTGAGGCCAATTTTGCTATTGCCTATCCAATGGTGAATAAGCAGACATCGTCAACAGTGGAACCATGGGAAAGAGTTACATATACCGGGCTGCATGATTTGGGAACAGTCGATCACTCATCGGCCATCTGGGTATTAGAAACTAGAGCACCAGTTTTAGGTATTTCCCTCTTGTATTTCTCTCTGTCTTTCCAATTCGCTAATTGATTTTCATTTCTCCTTTTGTTTAGAGGCCCTTCCTAGAGAAAACCCCGTCGACGTGACTGACGTGGAGTCACACGAAGAAGTCCCCCTAACCACCCGTCACCGCCGAAACGTAACCACGACCACCCTCAAATTGGCCGAGGTACAAATCCGTTCTTACGTATTTTGTTTCTCCTTATCTAGAAATGGGGCTAACCTGTCTTTTGTATGATTATAGGGGGCGGGTGGCCTTGCTTCCAAGAAAGCAGGGCAAGTTCAAATGAAGCCCCCAGTTTCTCGGGCAAAGGCAGCAACTCCTTCGTCACCACCTCTCCATCCTCCTGCCCCTGCGTCTTCTCAAGCAACTCCTGCCGAGGCCGCCCCTTAAATGACCTACGAGCAATTGATGGCCAAGCTCCAACGGCTAAGAGGTCTTGATGAGGCAAGGCAGGCCATCTTGAAGGGTGTGCAAGTGAGGTATTGTCACCGAACATTGATAGTTCGGGCGCGCCGGTGATACATCGGGAACTACTGGGGATGAGAGGCCCCTAGGATCAGATCACCATGATCCCATCGACCTCGGTGACTCTGGAACTCCTGTTGATCAAGAGATCCTAGTAGAGAAGGACGTCACCGAGGAACCTCCATCTACCGGCTACTTTCATACCGAGACATCGGCCTCGCCTCCTGTGCCAGTGAACGAACCTGTCATCCCACCACCACCACCGACCGTGTCTTCTACCAGCTCCCCTGTTGTTCAAGTACCATGGCTCATTCATTTGTTATTTCCTAAATGCCTTTTTCATTTGTCTTTTTGCCAATTGGATTTCTCTTGCAGATTTTCATCTCTCTCCCCATCCCTGACTTCAGCTCGGTCTCCTCCGTCGAGGCCTTCTTCGCTCTTCTGAATCTCGAGCAGCTCCTTCAGGCCGAACCCACTGTGGCTCAGGCGAGTGTTGCTCCTTCTGCTGCTGAGTATCAAAGGGCCGAGGAATGGTTTAGGACTACGGTCTAGCGCAAACTCTCCCAACTCCCAAACTTTGAGAAGTTTCACTCGGCCATAGGCCTTCTGCTTTCTTGCCTAGAAATAACTGATGAGATGAAGTCCCATCTCAGGGACCTATAAGTGAGGCTCCCAGACTATCTGAACAGACGTCGTGCCGCCACCAAAAGTGTGCCCGATATTGAAGAAAATTCTAGGGTGCGCAAGGCACAAGTTGATAATTTGGGGGTCGAAGGCTCCAAGGCCATGAAGGAGCACCTCGTCTAGAAGAAGGCTATACTTGAGGCCAAGTTGGCCAAAATCAATGCCGATCTAAAGCATACTGATGCTGGCCTCGCTCTCTTTAAAAAGGCCATCCTCGATGTTGGGCGAACTGCGCAGGTATATGTGAAAGCCTTGACCAGAACAGCGGCTGAGGCGAGTAAGTGGGAAGCCGATAAGGCTAACGCCGAGAAGGAGCTGGAATATTTAGATCAAAATTGGGATGAGCTAAGGCTCAAATTTGCCAAGAAATACGTAGTGCTGATGTATTTTTTTTATTTGTTTTGCACTATATACGGCTAATACCATATAAAAACTTCTAAAAATCAATGAAGAAAATTTTTGACTTTACTCATCTAATTTTGCTGATTCCCAAAGAGATGGTACATATTGCTTTAAATATTTTCCGTTTATCGGTCTTACATGCATTTCACAATCTAAATCCATTAACCGATATGCACCCCCCGTAATGACTGATATACCTGATAGGGCCCTTCCCACTTAGCTAAGCATTTTCTGTATCGGCCATCTTTTTTCTCCTAATGGCAATACAGCTTTCCACACTAGGTCTCCTTCTCCAAAAGACTTGTGTTTGACCCTCTTGTTGTATGCCCGAGATACTCTGTTCTTCTGCGCCTTGATGCAGTCCAAAGCTTTAAGCCGAACATTGTCGAGCTCTTTCAACTCAGTCAACATTGCTTCAGTGTACTCGGCTGATTCAAGACCGAGTTGAAATGTTCTTCGTGTTGACCAGACTGTGACTTCCATAGGCAACATAGCATCATGACCATAGGTTAACATAAATGGAGTAATGTTTGTGGCCAATCTTTTTGATGTCCGATATGCCCATAACGCCTTAGACAATAAATGATGCCATACCCTAGGATTGCCTTCCACCATCTTCTCTATAATCCCTTTGATGGTCTTGTTGATTAAGGATCTTGATACCACGGCTTTCAGCAAATGCCTTAACTACATCTCCCATGAAGACCGATCTTTGATCTGCCGTAATCATTTCTGGAAGCCCGAATCTCTGAATTATGTGCTCGTTAATGAACTTGATTACATATGCTTGATTCACCGATTTGGCCGGTACTGCCTCTACCCATTTTGTGAAGTAATCAGTAGCCACTTGTGGACACGCAAAATTCCACCTCTTCTTTGTTTGTTTTTGTTTGAAATTGATTTGGATCAAAGAAAGAAAAGGAGGTCTGTTGAAAACAGATACAGAGTCGCCACTTGGTCTTTAAGGAACCAAGAAACCTAATTTTGACTCACCCAAACGGATAAAGGGCACCGGCCCTTCATAACCAAAGAACTTGGCTCGGGGTTTTGGTACGAGAGAGGAAGAAGCCTTTGTCGTGACTAAAACACCCTCAACTCGTCCCGTCTTTCGACGGGCCTCAATTAGCATCCAAATAATCATCTTATACTAGGTTTGGTTCGACAAATAATACTATGATAGTATATTACATCACATAAGAAAATTTGAAATGGAAAATCAAAAGATAAGGTATCATTCACAAGATCTAAGTCAAATATCATACAATGTAAAGTGAAAAATCACACAAATAAACCTAGGAAAAATCATCTAATCATGTACCAAGTAATTAAGTTTCCCTAATCTAAAGGGGACATGAATTGTTCTTGAAACAAATAAATAAAGAAATCGAAATATGCTTAGCAAGCTAGTATGATGCATGTTAATCTTTGAGAAAAGAAGATCTCTCAATCCCCGGGACGGATGAGAAAGGAGGATTAGATCGAGGGGAAGCATGAATGTGTGATCATGATCATTCCTTATAATCTTCTTAGATTAGGACTCGCAAAAGCCCCAAATCTTGCATGAATGCAATGTATGATCCTAAAATGTGCAAAGGTTGTAGTGTGTTTGTGTACATGGACTTTCTAAAGTGACTTAAAAGTCTAGAGAATGAATGAATGTATGAATGAAATCATCATGGGATATGTTCAAATGTAGTATGAACTACTTCCTAAGACATGAACTAATTTGGTGTGCATGTAAGCATCAAATCAAAGGGGGAAAGTAAAAATGTGCTTGCTGTGAATAGTGGACAGAACAGTAGCACGATCTTTTGGAAATTGAAAAGAGGGGTTAGGAATGTTTTTAATGCATGATTTTTATGGAGATCTTCTTTATTGTGTCTAGAACACAACCCAGAAAGCCAATCTTTAATAACTATTACAGATTGAGAGAAATCATATGAACAATAGAGGTCACTCAGAAACAGAGTCCGTACTGTCGACTGAAATGTTGAAAACTCTTAGAAAATGAAACCAAATGATCTAGAGGCCCATTTTTACAGAAAGTTCCCTAAGACATAGAAGTTTAAGGGAAAAATAAGTTAGGACCACCCTTTTTGGAAAAGATTTCCGAAAAAGAAGTTGGAAGTAGACCAAGCTGCTGTGACAGCAAAGACAGAATATCTGGAGAGAATGTTTGGGTCTAAATGGACCATTTTCAAGTATTTCCAAGTCAAACCAAAAATCACGGTTGTTCTCTAATGATTTAGGAAGACTTTCCAAGTGGCCTTGCATCTATACATTGAGTATTGAGTTCTAAAGAAATCTTTGAACTCAGATCAGTCACTGTTTTGACTCATTGTTTTGAAGATTTTGGGAAAAACTAGAGTTTTCTTTCTTGAAATCAAAATGAAAGGGATTGAGAGGGGTTTTGAAATAGAAGTTTTGAAAGTATATTTTCAACATCAAATAGAGATTATAACCACTTGGAATATCAACATCAAACTCATCATCAAGAGCCTCCAAGGTTGTTGGAGAGATTTATTTTCATTTGAGCATAACCCCAAGAATACTTTGGAAGTATTGAGGTTTTAATCATCATCTATCAAACATGTTTTTGAGGTTAAGAGCTACTATCTATAAGGATTCACTCACCTCAAACTTCATGTCATCACTTAGATGATGATGAACTAGTAAGTAATCAAAGAAAAACCAAGAAGAAATGGGGGAAGAAGAGATGAACACATATATAAATAAGCAAGTAAATAGCAATCAGTAGATGATAATCAATGTGATTTTGGACTTGTAGCTTGGTGTTTCTCTCATAGATTTTGACATTTGGACATAGAAGTAGCTTCCTATCTCATGAATGCTCAAGAATGAAGATTGGGGTGGACTTTGAATGTGAAGTATACAGAAGAATAATGGAAGAAAACAAGATTAAAACTCACTTTCTTATGGAAAATCAATGGGAGAAGCTCCCTTTCTCTCTTCTAAACCTATCTCTATCTCTCTTCTTCTCTACAACTTTTCAAGCTTTGCACTTGGCCCCCCTCAAAATGTAGAGCAATGGGGGGTTTATATAGGCTAATTTGGGGTGGTTTTGGGGTTTTAGAAGTACTCCCATTGGTCCAAAACAACTGAAAACATAAAACTACATCGTTTTGGTTTTTAATTAATCAATTGGACCCCCAAAAGAAATTACAAAAACATACTGTTCTGGAGGAGAGTGCCGCGGAGGCACTCGGCCTGTGCCACGGCAGCAGTGGGCTAGTGCCGCGGCAGCCCTGCTCCTCCTTCGTCCAGATAATTGTATTTAGGCCCCCAGAAGTTCCGGTATTCGCGAAAAGGCCCTATTTCGTCCGAAATTCACAGAAAATGCATACGAACTCCAAATTGAGGTTGTGATATACCGTTGGAAAGGTAATGGAGTCTATTTTACATTAAAAAAAGAATTCGAAGATAGGTCTCTTTGAAAAGTTTTGCGGTATTTGCGATAAAATTCGATTTGATCGCATTTTTCGCCTTCGGAAATTCACAATAAACTCGTTTTAAATCCAAAAATTATGTGCGATATACCGATGGAAAGCTATTGACCTCTAGCATCCCTGAAATTGTTTTGAAAATTGTTATGGCGCTCCTGTTCTAAAGTCAAATTTTGGTCAAACTGGTCAAACTTGGGATTCCCGGGAAGTTCTGGAAACCTCTGAGAGCTCCCAAGAGCCGACGTTTTTGCTCGATTTTCTTTTAAAACTCATTTTAATACTTTCTACATGATCTAGAATGATTCCGGTGAATTTGGACGTTTTCGGTCAAACTTAGTCAAACCTGGTCAAACCGGTCAGCGGGGACTTTCCGGGAACTTTCGGGACTTCCGGGGGTCTTTGGGAGCTGACGATTTCATCTGATTTTGCTTAAAAACTCATTTTCTTACTTTTCTTATGACATAGTATGTTTCCAGAACTTTTGGTCCAAATCTGGGAGTTCTCGGGCTTTTAGGGGTATTTTGGTCATTCTGAGCATTTTGAGAAATAGAACTAACTTCCAGGAGTCCTTTTGAGTATTTTCGATCATTGTGAACCACCAAGCTATGGGTCTCCTAAATCTGATAGCCGACAAGATGGGGTGTCTATAGTTTGCCCCTCTTTGGCATGAACTTGCGAGGCAACGCATGTCGCAAGCGAGTGCCAAAGCTTTGAAGAGACAGGTCTTTTGGAGGCTATAGATTTAGGGAAAGGAAAGTGTTGCAAAAGATGTAATGATGAAAAAAAAAATGCCGAGGTCAGTGTTGGTCGCGCTCCGCGTGAGCTGCCTACGTATCCCAAGGGGAATCAGACCAGGACGTAGTTCGGGGAAAAAAGGAACAAATCACACATGCACAACGAGACAGGCAGATGCTATGCTATGAGGATGATATGCAATGCATGGATGTGATATGAATTGTGTCATGAGTCCTATAATGTCTAGTGTTATGATCCTAGTATGAACAGGTGCTGTGGGGTGTGCCACTCTGAGTGGGCTGGTGTTGTGCTAGTGTTTGCGACTGTGATGTGGTGGATGACCCGGATAAGGACATCAAGGTTTGAAGACTCTGGGTCTTGGGGCAGACTTCTGGAATTTGGGAAGTGTGCTTTGCAAGCAAATGTGATCGGATGTAGGTTCTCGATGGTCATGGAAGTCTTGGACACAGAAACCCTAAGAATTCCAGTGATGGACATGAAAATCAGAGATGTCAAACGACAGACACGGAAGCGCCATTAATAGACATGGAAGCACAACATATTTTGAATAAGAGTGGTGGTAAAACAATGATGATTAATGGACTGACGATGCACGAATCGAGATGATGAGTAGTCAGTGAACTTATGTGACTGTCATGGATTGAACTGACGATGCACGAATTGAGGTGACGAGTCGACAGTGAACTACTGTGACTGTCAGGATTGAACTGACGATGTACGAATCGAGATGACAAGCCAATAGTGAACTACTATGACTGTCAGGATTGAACTACCGATGTACGAATCGTGATGACGAGTCAACAGTGAACTACTGTGATTGTCATGGATTGAAGTGATGATGTACTAATCGAGATGACGAGTCGACAGTGAACTACTGTGACTGTCAGGATTGAACTGATGATGTACGAATCGAGATGACGAGTCGACAGTGAACTACTGTGACTGTCAGGATTGAACTGATGATGTACAAATCGAGATGACGAGTCGATAGTGAACTACTGTGACTGTCAGGATTGAACTGATGATGTACGAATCGAGATGACGAGTCGACAGTGAACTACTGTGACTGTCATAGATTGAACTGATGATGTACTAATCGAGATGACGAGTCGACAGTGAACTACTGTGACTGTCATGGATTGAACTGATGATGTACGAATCGAGATGACGAGTCGACAGTGAACTACTGTGACTGTCAGGATTGAAGTGTCGATGTACAAATCGAGATGACGAGTCGACAGTGAACTACTGTGACTGTCAGGATTGAACTAATGATGTACGAATCGAGATGACGAGTCGACAGTGAACTACTGTGACTGTCACGATTGAGATGATGATGTACGAATCGAGATGACGAGTCGACAGTGAACTACTGTGACTGTCATGGATTGAACTGATGATGTACTAATCGAGATGACGAGTCGACAGTGAACTACTGTGACTGTCAGGATTGAACTGATGATGTACGAATCGAGATGACGAGTCGACAGTGAACTACTGTGACTGTCAGGATTGAACTGATGATGTACGAATCGAGATGACGAGTCGACAGTGAACTACTATGACTGTCATGGATTGAATCAATGGTTGGACTAACCTTGATTAGAAGAACTGACGAATTGATATGCCTGCTGGGGATTAAATTGAATCTGCTGGGGGGTGAAGCGACTCTGTTAGGGATGAAAGTGGTTTCTTTTGTGGTCTTGACTGAGATACACCATATTCATTCAGGACACTTTTCTGGAGATGAACCAGCTCTGTTGGGAAAGACCTTGTCGGGGATGAGAAGATTCGACTGGGGAATGAATGGTTGCACTGCGAATAGAGTAATTCAGCAAAGATGAAGAACATTTGTGACATGATTTCGGGTTGGCTGCTGAGGAGTTGGTACAAGATAGCCAGTGGATCTTGTGAATTGATTTTGTAAAGGCAAGTAAATGTGATTGGAGGGGTGTCACCAATGCTGGAGGTTCTTGGGACTCATATCATGTTGTAGACTTGACAAGTGCAGTAATGGTGTTTGGAATTTTTGTTTGTATCCACAGGTTTTATAATTAATAATCACTTTAAACCCACACATTTGAGACCATTAGGACAAATGGACTTGACAGCAATGACGATGACAAGGAAAATTGGATTGGTCTGTATGAACCTTGAACTCTGATACAGTTTCGATTAGATTATTACTGACTCAACCAAACAAGGATTGACTTGACAGAAGTAACGACAAAAAGCGCCCAAATTAGCATAATTCAATGTGTCTTTGTCATAAGCGATGTACCGCTCATCTTTTATGTTCACTCCTCATCTTAATATGATAGCACTTTGCTGATAAATCTGGTTTTTGAAAATTCTTCCCTATTGATCTAATCAATTCTTTGCTTCTCCCAAGAAGTGCTTGGAATTAGTGCCTTAGCTTTTACAATAAAAGATGCTCAAATTTTTTTTTAAAATAACTTGGTGACTTGAAAACTCGCCCTTGGTGTGAAGGGATCGTGTTAGGCAAACGAAGTTTGCCCCTAGTTTGAGTTGTAGAAAGTAGAATTCATAGGAAAACGAGGTGGGTGACCGAAGTTTGCCCCTAGTTTGGACAATGGTTTATTGGAGGTTTTGGGCAAACGAGGTAGGTGACCGAAGTCTGCCCCTTGTATGGAGGGTAGATAGTAAAATTCAGGCAAACGAGGCGGGTGGCCGAAGTTTGCCCCTAGTGTGGAAGGTGATATTCTGGCTTGAGGCAAGGACCGCGACTTTAATCTCTCAAATGCTCATAACTTTTGCCTAGGCACCAGTGAGGCGACCTAGCGAGCTCTTTTCTCTCTTTTGTTATTGCTCACCTTGGATTTAGCTCTAATTTTTGCCTAGGCGTCCTTTCGGATTTTTGACCTAGTGAGCCATCCTTCTTTTTTTTTAAAGTCTGCCTACGTACCCCCGAGCGGGGATCAGGTCCAACGTAGTTCAGGCCAAAGTTTTGAAGGAAAAGGGGGGTGATTATGATGGTGTCGACCGAACCGATGTGGCTGCCTACGTATCCCCGAGTGGGAATCAGGTCGAGCGTAGTTCAAGGCAGAGTCTTTTTGGAAAGGTTGAGGTATAAGGGTTTTTCAAACCAATCGCCAAATAAGTTCAAACTTGAGCCACTTGTGGTAGCTATGAGGATTCGATTTCGATCTCCCTTTCTTTTCTTTTCTTTTCTTTTCTTTTTTTATTTTGAGGATTGATCCCTTTCACCTTCGCCTAGCCAATCAATTTTGCTTTTCATGTAGTTGATTCTTGCAAGGTATTTCAATCGCAATCTTAGAATTCCGAAATGTGCTTGTCAGCTCTCGGAATTTATTTGTGGTTGTTCCGTGCCTTTGGAAATGTGATCTAGGCACGTTCTTATGATGTACCTTGAAGTGTACAATTCTCTGTATCACCAAAATTTTCTTCCTTTCATTTTCTCCATCATTTTGACTGGCTAAGGCCAGATCTTGGAAATCAACACCTTTTTCAGCTCTAACTTTTGCCTAGGTGCCCTTTCGGGTTTTCAACCTAGCGAGCTTTTCTTTTTTTTTTTCTCTTTTTTTTTTTGAAAGTGGAGATGAAACTCAATGAAGTGTTTGGCTACCATCAAGGACCAAGTCCACACAGATTCGCATGGCTAACAATTGGGTTGGGCCCAAGGCTTTGAAATGGTGGAAAGGGTGTTGGGCAAGCCCCAAATCAGTCTCAAGTATGTCTTTTCGAAATTTGAGTAAAAGCATCTTTGAATTCTTAAAGTGAGACTATCCAATTCTCGGCTCTTCATCGGTGCCAGCGTGAAATCGACTTTGACCTTTTCAGGGTTCTTTTTTGTTTGGTGCAAAAATTTATTAGCAGAGTAATAGCCATGGCAATTTGAAAAGTGACATTTTTAGTTTAGCGATTCATGCACTTATGATTACACACATCAGATTAGGCAAAATGAGACTTCATTCCATTACGAGAGAATGATTACATCACTTGATACAAACTCACAACAACTCGATGACAGACATACTCGACCACAAGATCAAACTTGAAATAGACTCAAAATATAGAACAGACTCGACTTGGTCTCAAATGGAGTGTCTTTGTGACCCATTTATTATTCTTATTCTATTTTTTCTTTTTAGCAGAAGTTCTAGACACCATCACCTTACTACATAGCTTCAACACTCATTGGCATCATCAAAGGGATCACTCGAGCGGTTGATCCAAGCCAAGATAGTGGATAGGATTAGGATGGGATACATCCTCTATGAGGTTCTAAATGTCATGGCGGAGGCGGATGCATTGATCGGTGGCATGGCCTAGATTTTGGTGGTAAGCACATCGTAGGCCCATGTTGTAGTGGGAGGATATGGGATCCGGTAGCGGCTTGTGAGGGAGGAGCTATAGGTGGCCCTTTCTGAGTAGGTAGTCCAAGGCTGTAGAAAGGGGAACATCAAGTTTGGAGAATTCACGAGGGCCTTTTGGGCGATTTGGCAGAATAGACTGGTATGGACGGAGAGGGTAGTCCATTGGTTGGTTACTAAGTGCACTGACTTCTGAGGAGGCCAGGGGATAGCTGGGTCTCTTGGACTGGTGATGGGGTTCATCATTCTTGAACTTTTTTTCTCTGATGGCATCCTCTATTCGGGTGCCTATTTCAAACAGTTCTTCAAATGTTGAGATAGACTGGTAGAATAGTTTGTCGTGGTACACTGGTTGCATGTTCTTGACCAACATACGTACTTGCTCTTTCTCAACATGTCTGTGGATCATTTGGGCCACTTTATTCCTCCATCTGCTCAAGAACGCAGCGAAGGACTCATTGATGTTTTGCCTGGTCGTCTCTAGGTCCCGGATGGTGACATCAAACTCTTGGTTATAAGAGTAGTGATCCATAAAAGTTCTAGCAATATCTTCCCAGACTCGGGTCTTGGAGGCTTCAAGAGTTAGGAACCAGGATAGTGCGGCATTCTTGAGGGTTTGAGGGAACAGCATAACCATGTGCTCATGAGTGCATCCCATAGGTTGGAAGATATTCATACACAACTTGATGTGACTTTTTGGGTTCTCGGTCCCATCGAAGCGATCAATCTCTGGCATTTTGAAGTTCTCGGGCAGTTTCACTTTGACGGGTTCAAACAGGCCTTCTAGATCTAGCATGTAGTCGTTAACCCCCTTGCTCTTTCTTAGTACACTTTCCAGCTTGTCTACTTTATCCATCTTTTCTTGAAGCTTTCTCTCGTATACAGGTGGCGCGACCCCATGAAGCCATTCTTCCTCCCCTTGTGGTGGTGGCATGAACCCTACTGGTGGTGGTGGGCACCCATGTGGATACTGTGGCTGCTGCTGTTTCAGTTCTTCCATGAAACTCAAAACTTGGGCCATGCGATCAGATTGTTGGCTTATGGTTGCTCCCAACTTAGTGACCTTGTTTTCTAATTCTTCCTGATTCATATTGAATTTTCTCGGCGGACTGATTCTAACCAAATGACTGTTTGAACTTCTGACCCAGGATGGGGATCTCAGTGGCTGACTTTGGGAGTCTATAATGACCTATAGATTCGAGAGGAGGGGTGTATCAGATTCTGATAGTGACGACTTTAGATAGACAATGACAGTGACGTTAACAGACATGGACTAACTTGTGTAAGGCGGACTGAGATAGTGCGTGCAGACCGATAGGCATGGTGCATGCATGTGAGACAAGCACGCGGATGTAAGCCCTAATCTATATGATGCTCCTATTTCTAACAGATAGCAGTTAAACAAGTAAGGTCCTAGTCATACAGAGTGTACTAACCTTTCTTTCTAGTATGATCACTAATAGGAGAGAATTAGAATTTTCTGGAAGAAAGACGGATTTTCTGGGATACTCGGGAGATGGGAGAAATAAGGATTTCTGGGAATTTAGAGTTTTTGGAAGAAACAAGTATATCCAGTCGAGTTGGACAGAGTTTTTGGGGGAAGACTGGAAAATCCGAGTTTATGGGAGAAGCTTATGGGAAAAGCAGGGATTTTAAGGTTTCTGGGAGAAACATGGATTTCTGGGAAATCTAGGCTGATTAGACAGAGTTTATGTGAAAGCAGGTATATTTGGGTGAATTTCTGAGAAGTTGGAATTTCTAGGAAGCTTGGGTAGAGGTTCCGGAGAAATACGGATTTTCTAGAATTTTAGGTGAAACAAAGATACCTAGGGGGTTCGGATAGGACTTCTGGGAGAAGCGGGAATATCTGGATGATTCGGATAAGTATTTTCGGGGAAATTTGGGAGATCTTGTTAGGGTTTCTAGGAGAAAAGGGATTTCTGGGAAATCTGGTGGATTTTGGCCAAGTTTTCGGGGAGCAGAGATTTCTAGTAGAGTTTTTTGGGAAACGGGAATTTCTAGGAAGTTTAGATGGATTTTGGTAGAGTTTTTGGGAAATAGGAACATCTGGTTAAATCGGACAGAGTTTACGAGCGAAACTGGCATATATGGGTGAGTTAGACAGAATTTCAGGAGAAATAGGTATATCGGAGTTCCTAGGAGAAACTGAGATTTCTGGGTAATCTGGGGAGAAACAGGGACTTGTGGGAGATCTGGGTAAATTGGACGAAGTTTCCGAGGGAAATTGGGATGTATGATGGTGATCATACTGTCTAGTAGGTTTTCATACTCCTATGTCTTTGGACCAACAAACAAGGTTTGCAGTGTATATCTTTGTGAGCACGGAGCAGACATCCTTATCATGGTGCCTAGGCAGGTCAACTCAATGTGATCACATGTGAGTGATTGCCTTGGGAATCATAAGAAAGAGGTTCTATTCTATGCCACATAAGCGTCTACACCGCGCAAGTAATCCCACCAGGGCATACAACAGTTATATCATATTGTCCTATTTGAAAAGATAAATCAACAGTCCTATAAAAGGTTCTACAGGAATCTATATGCAAAGGCTGGGTTTAGTCAAAGAGAGTCCGTTGACGAGAGTTCCAATATACCGTCAGAGGGACAGTACGGAAGTGTTTACTGTTTTTGATATACCTTGGAAGGTACAGTATCAACGGTGACTTGTGCCCTGGCACAGCAAGACCTGAACAATGCCAGCGCTGCGTTTCAGACACAGTCGAAAGGGGAAAAATGCAAAGTGCAATGCGGTGAACCAGACACAGTAAAAAGATGATTTTAAGGATGCTTCTTATGAGTCAAACCTCTGTATTATTTTGTTTTAAAATAATAAAATTCCCAGCAGAGTCGCCAGATTGTGGACACGCGGAATTCCACCTCTTGCTTGTTTGTTTTTGTTTGATATTGATTTGGATCAAAGAAAGAAAAGGAGGTCTGTTGAAAACATATACAGAGTCGCCACTTGGTCTTTAAGGAACCAAGAAACCTAATTTTGACTCACCCAAACGGATAAAGGACACCGACCCTTCATAACCAAAGAACTTGGCTCGGGGTTTTGGTAGGAGAGAGGAAGGAGCCTTTGTCGCGAATAAAACACCCTCAACTCGCCCCGTCTTTCGACGGGCCTCAATTAGCATCCAAATAATCATCTTATACTATGTTTGGTTCGACAAATAATACTATGATAGTATATTACATCACATAAGAAAATTTGAAATGGAAAATCAAAAGATAAGATATCATTCACAAGATCTAAGTCAAATATCATACAATGTAAAGTGAAAAATCACACAAATAAACCTAGAAAAAATCTTCTAATCATGTACCAAGTAATTAAGTTTCCCTAATCTAAAGGGGACATGAATTGTTCTTGAAACAAATAAATAAAGAAATCGAAATATGCTTAGCAAGCTAGTATGATGCATGTTAATCTTTGAGAAAAGAAGATCTCTCAATCCCCGGGACGGATGAGAAAGGAGGATTAGATCGAGGGAAAGCATGAACGTGTGATCATGATCATTCCTTATAATCGTCTTAGATTAGGACTCGCAAAAGCCCCAAATCTTGCATGAATGCAATGTATGATCCTAAAATGTGCAAAGGTTGTAGTGTGTTTGTGTACATGGACTTTCTAAAGTGACTTAAAAGTCTAGAGAATGAATGATGTATGAATGAAATCATCATGGGATATGTTCAAATGTAGTATGAACTACTTCCTAAGACATGAACTAATTTGGTGTGCATATAAGCATCAAATCAAAGGGGGAAAGTAAAAATGTGATTGCTGTGAATAGTGGACAGAACAGTAGCACGATCTTTTGGAAATTGAAAAGAGGGGTTAGGAATGTTTTCAATGCATGATTTTTTTATGGAGATCTTCCTTATTGTGTCTAGAACACAACCCAGAAAGCCAATCGTTAATAACTATTACAGATTGAGAGAAATCATATGAACAATAGAGGTCACTCAGAAACAGAGTCCGTACTGTCGACTGAAATGTTGAAATATCTTAGAAACTGAAACCAAATGATCTAGAGGCCCATTTTATACAGAACGTTCCCTAAGACATTGAAGGTTAAGGGAAAAATAAGTTAGGACCACCCTTTTTGGAAAAGATTTCCGAAAAAGAAGTTGGAAGTAGACCAAGCTGCTGTGACAGCAAAGACAGAATATCTGGAGAGAATGTTTGGGTCCAAATGGACCATTTTCAAGTATTTCCAAGTCAAACAAAAAATCATGGGTGTTCTCTAATGAGTTAGGAAGACTTTCCAAGTGGCCTTGCATCTATACATTGAGTATTGAGTTCTAAAGAAATCTTTGAACTCAGATCAGTCACTGTTTTGACTCACTGTTTTGAAGATTTTGGAAAAAACTAGAGTTTTCTTTCTTGAAATCAAAATGAAAGGGATTGAGAGGGGTTTTGAAATAGAAGTTTTGAAAGTATATTTTCAGCATCAAATAGAGATTATAACCACTTGGAATATCAACATCAAACTCATCATCAAGAGCCTCCAAGGTTGTTGGAGAGATTTATTTTCATTTGAGCATAACCCCAAGAATACTTTGGAAGTATTGAGGTTTTAATCATCATCTATCAAACATGTTTTTGAGGTTAAGAGCTACTCTCCATAAGGATTCACTCACCTCAAACTTCATGTCATCACTTAGATGATGATGAACTAGTAAGTAATCAAAGAAAAACCAAGAAGAAATGGGG
The DNA here is from genome assembly GCA_033977485.1 of Hydrangea macrophylla. NCBI lineage: Eukaryota > Viridiplantae > Streptophyta > Magnoliopsida > Cornales > Hydrangeaceae > Hydrangea > Hydrangea macrophylla. Next base: position 73,639,128 of record CM066984.1, on the reverse strand, counting down.
GAAGAAGAGATGAACACATATATAAACAAGCAAGTAAATAGCAATCAATAGATGATAAACAATGTGATTTTGGACTTGTAGCTTGGTGTTTCTCTCATAGATTTTGACATTTGGACATGGAAGTAGCTTCCTATCTCATGAATGCTCAAGAATGAAGGTTGGGGTGGGCTTTGAATGTGAAGTATATAGAAGAATAATGGAAGAAAACAAGATTAAAACTCACTTTCTTATGGAAAATCAATGGGAGAAGCTCCCTTTCTCTCTTCTAAACCTATCTCTATCTCTCTTCTTCTCTACAACTTTTCAAGCTTTGCACTTGGCCCCCCTCAAAATGAAGAGCAATGGGGGGTTTATATAGGCTAATTTGGGGTGGTTTTGGGGTTTTAGAAGTACTCCCATTGGTCCAAAACAACTGAAAACATAAAACTACATCGTTTTGGTTTTTAATTAATCAATTGGACCCCCAAAAGAAATTACAAAAACATACTGTTCTGGAGGAGAGTGCCGCGGCGGCACTGGGCCTGTGTCGCTGCTGCAGTGGGCCAGTGTCGCGGCGGCACTGCTCCTCCTTCGTCCAGATAATTGTATTTAGGACCCCAGAGGTTCCGGTATTCGCGAAAAGGCCCTATTTCGTCCGAAATTCTTAGAAAATGCATACGAACTCCAAATTGAGGTTGTGATATACCATTGGAAAGGTAATGGAGTCTATTTTACATAAAAAAATAATTCGGGGATAGGTCACTTTGAAAAGTTTTGCGGTATTTACGATAAAAGCCGATTTGATCGCCTTTTTCGCCTTCGGAAATTCACAATAAACTCATTTTAAATCCAAAAATTATGTGCGATATACCGATGGAAAGCGATTGACCTCTAGTATCCATGAAAAATATTTGAAAATTGTTATGGCGCTCCTGTTCTAAAGTCAAATTTTGGTCAAATTGGTCAAACCTGGGATTCCCGGGAAGTTCTGGAAACCTCTGGGAGCTCCCAGGAGCCGACGTTTTCGCTCGATTTTCTTTTAAAACTCATTTTAATACTTTCCACATGATCTAAAATGATTCCGGTGAATTTGGACGTTTTCGGTCAAACTTGGTCAAACTGGTCAAACCGTGGTCAAACCGGTCAACGGGGACTTTCCAGAAACTTTCGGGACTTCCGAGGGTCTCTGGGAGCTGACGATTTCATCTGATTTTGCTTAAAAACTCATTTTCTTACTTTTCTTACGACATAGCATGTTTTCAGAACTTTTGGTCCAAATCTGGGAGTTCTCGGGCTTTCAGGGGTATTTTGGTCATTCTGAGCATTTTGAGAAATAGAACTAACTTCCAGGAGTCCTTTTGAGTCTTTTCGATCATTGTGAACCACCAAGCTATGGGTCTCCTAAATCTGATAGCCGAAAAAATGGGGTGTCTACACCACTACAATGAAACAGTGTTGGCCCGATGATGGTGGGTATATCTTCCCAATCAGGTCCATGGCCCAACCCCGAAACGGCCATGGCCTTACGATCACTTGCATCTTGATAGTTGGTACTCGCTGTATTGGCCCATGCCTCTGGCATGCCTAGCATCCTTTTGTGTAATCAATGCAGTCTTTTTGCATGATAGGCCAATAGTAATTGTATCTTCTAAGAAGCCACTTCATCTTTGTACCTACTTGGTGTGCTCCACAAATACCTTCATGTGCTTGGACCATTACTTTCATGGCCTTGGGCTTGTCCAGGCATCTCAGTAATACTTCGTCCTTTATGCTTTTCTTGAATAATTCTCCATCTAGTAAAACGTAGTTGACCGAGGATAACTTAATTTTTCTCTCAGCCTATCTAATTGGACACAGGAGGCACCTGATTATTGGAATTCTCTAGTCTTGATCATCCGTGATCACTGAGAAGACTTATGTTGCCATTTCCCGTTGCTTTACTGATGGCAAGATCCTTCTTTGCACTCTTATCAACTTTTTGTTATTAGTTACTTCTAACTTGGTTCCCGATGCTACTTGCGCTAAATTGTCGGCCTCGGCATTATAGGCTCGAGTAACATGTTGGACTCTAACGTCATCGAATTATCGTAGTGGTTGAAGAGCAATCGAGTTGAAGGGCAACAACTACCAGCTCTTGCACCTAAACTCACCACTGAGCTGGTTAATAACAAGGTTTGAGTAACCGATAATGTGAATCGATGATATGTTCATCTCGGCCATGATTTTAAGGCCGATGATTAACACTTCATATTCGGCTTGGTTACTAGAACACTCAAATTCTAGTTTGAATGAAAAAACAGTTTTTCTTTTTCTCGGCGAAACTACAATTATACCTGCCCCTGCCCCGTTAGCATTTCTTGACCCGTCAAATATTAACGTCCAAGGGATTAGAGAAATTATTGATAATAGGGTGGAATCGATTACTTCGTTTAATTCTGGGCCGATATCCAAACAAGGATGATCAGCCAAGAAATCGGCGAGGGCCTGTCCCTTTACCGATCTCTGTGGAACGAATTGAAATGTGAACTCCATCATAGCCAGAGTCCACTTTCTGATGCGCCCACTCATTATCGGTCTTGATAGCATGTATTTGATGACGTCAGTTTGACAAATCAAATAAACCAAAACAGGAAGCATGTATACTCTTCATTTCTGAGAGGCAAAGTACAAGGCTAAGCATAATTTTTCTATCGACGTGTATCTACGCTCGACAGAAGTTAGAACTCTACTTAGATAATACACTGCTTGTTCCTTTCCCCACTCATTATCCTGCGCTAGCATGCATGCTATTTATTCATCAGAGGCCGATAAATACAGCTTCAACGACCTCTTCTTTCTTGGAGGCATGATTACTGGTGGTTCAGATAAATACTGCTTTATGGCTTCGAAGGCTTCTTGGTGCTGAGTCTCCCATCGAAATTCTTATTCTGCCTTGAGCTTGAGCAACGGAGACCACACGTGTGTTCGTCCTGAACAATTTGAGATGAATCTCCGCAAAAAGTTGATATGTCCGAGAAGCCTTTGTAGTTCCTTCTTGTTCCTTGGGGGCTCAGCTGATTGAATAGATCAGACTTTGCTTTTATCGATTTCAATCCCTCTTTGGTGTACTAAGAAACCAAGGAAGTTTCCTGCCGATACTCCAAACACACACTTCAAGGGATTCATCTTTAGCCCATGGGTCCTCATTCTTTCAAAGGATCTTCTTAAATCGGCCAAATGCTTCTCTTGTGTGACCGATATAACCACCACGTCATCGATGTAAACTTCCATGATTTTCCCTGTCATATCATGGAAGATTGCATTCATAGCTCGCTGATATGTTGCCCCAGTATTTTTCAATCCGAACGGAATTACTACCCATTCAAATGTTCCAATTACTCCAGGACATCTGAATGCGGTTTTGGGGACGTCATCTTCAGCTATATATATCTGATTATAACCTGAATGCCCGTCCATAAAGGATAAAATTTTATGTTTGGCCGTGGCGTCAATCAGTTGATCGGCCATAGGCATTGGGTATTCATCCTTTGGAGTTTCCATGTTCATATTTCTGAAGTCTATACAGACCTTTATCTTGCCGTTTTTCTTGACCACTGGTACTATGTTTGAAATCCAATCGACGTACCTAGTTGTTCTTATAAAGCCAGACTTCAACAACCGTTCGATTTCTTCTTTGACTTTCAGAATGACTTCAGGGGACATTCTTTTGGGTAACTGTTTGAATGGCCTGCACCCTTCCTTGATAGATAATCGGGGTTCCACAAGCTCCCGACTCTGGCATTTCATGATAGTTCTAGGAAAAACAATCTTTAAATTCTCTGAGGAGATAAATCAATGATGCTTGAAAATCGGGCTCGAGTAACCGATTTATGAAAGTAGGCTGGTATTCCCCGCTTGCCCCCAAATCAACCTCAAGGAGAGGATCTTGTACATCGGCCTTTAAGTCGTCGGAGCTTTACCGGGGCCGATGACAACTCTTCTAGCTTTATGCAGTCTTCCATCATTTCTTTTTGACAATCTTCAATGATATCAGCCAAATCGGTCGATGACGCTTGTAATTGTCTATCTGCCAGAAAAGCTTGTATTCTGGCTACACTGGCCAGTACGGCTAATGTCCTTATATGCTTCACTGATGATGGGTTCTGGTCCATTGGGAATGTTAAGTTCTGCATCATTGTCAATCGGCGTAATCACGATTAATGGCCGATCGAGTTGTCTGTACACTTGAATCAACAGATTTTTCTACTCCTTTACCATGGTGGCCGATCTCGGCCTACCATTCTTATCAGTCCCAATTAATTTGACTGGGCCGATATCGTCTTCATACAAAACGGCCTCAGAGCAATGAACTCTAGCAATGAAAGGCTTGTGATTAGCCCAGACTACTTCCACCTCGTCACCATTCTAAAAAATCAAGAACTGCTGCAAGGTTGAAGGGATACACCAACTGGTATGAATCCAATCACGATCGAGCAAGGCATTGTATGAAGCTCCAGAGTCCATCACAAAGAAGGTTATCATAGTGGTCTTCTTCCCCACAGTAAGCTCTACTAGGAGGATTCCTTTTGTCTTCGCTGGTGTCCCTGTGAACCCACAAACAGTGAGCTCAGTAGGGATCAACTCGCTCTCGTCGCGTTGCAATTTCAACAACATAATTGATGGTAGGATGTTCACCGCAGCTCCATTATCGATTAGCACCCTCAAATATGGCACTCCATCAATAGTCGCATTGATGTATAACAGCTTCAGATGCTGTGACATTCCTTCTGCCGATTTTTCAAAGACGACTTTAGCGGGCTTTTTCCCTGTTTCGTATTCGGTCTTTGGTCTTATCATTGATACCTTTGGCTTCTCTACTTTCACTTTGCTATTGGAAAACATGGGTGTGGATGGGCACTTCTGGTCCTCATGTACGTCACCCGCCATTTGACTCCCCTGGTCAGGCCTCGCTCCGAAAGACATCGGCAACGTGTACACCATATTCACCGAGAAGTCTTTTGGAATGCTTCCAAACTAGATGTATTTGTCCAATGAATCTTCGTAATCTGAATCGATATTGGCCATTTCCAAGTCCGATTCGTTCATCTCCAGAATATATGGTGTTTCAAGCTTTTGAAGTTTATTATCCCGGTCCTCAGCCTCGACCTTCTCCTTTCCTTTGCGGCTTAGGATCGCCCTCGGCACCATGTCCTTATAGTTTTGCTGATCTGCCCACTTTTTCTCCAAACGGTACTTAGCTTCCTAGTCTCGAGCTAACTGCCTCAATCTTTGCACTCTCTTTTTTTGTATCTTAGTGAAGTAGGCTTGCACTAGGAACTTGGGATGCTCCACTCTTTTCCACCGGTTCACTTTTGCCTTCGGTGGAACAACCATCCGTGGGGATCGGTCTTGGCGTTGGTCAGCTTGCCTTCTTACATCCCTGTTCTTCTGCCTTGGATCATCTTGGTCCTGCTCGTGTCTCTGGAACTCGGGCCTTCTGCGGTACTCCTGGTTTGGATAAGTAAGACGGCTTTGAATTGGCCTCCTTGGGCTAGATGACCTGTACACCCTTTCTTTCTTTGGCACCAGAGGAGTAATGACTTCGGTCTTACACTTAGGACATAGCCCTTGCTCGATCAAATCAACCATCCATTGCAATGTTGGGATCTTATCGGCATTCGTTGTGGTACTATCCGATATCACTTTAGAAGCTAATCTTGCCTTCGATTTTTGTTCGTTTTCCTTCGTGCTTGCTTCAGCAGCTTCAGCCTCTCTCAGGTCGATCTTTTCTCTTGGCCTGCGAAGGATTGTGAAATCGGGCGACACCATGTTTACCCATACCACCTCAGGAAATGGATCGCTATCAACTCCCATTACCTCTTTCTCCTTTTCGGCGAACTTCAGATTTCTTTTGTCAATCATACCCTGCAAAACATTTCGGAATACCAGACAATTGTTAGTGGTATGTTGCCAAGAGTTATGCCATTTGCAATACTCTTTCCCTTTCAGCTCGTTAGCCGAAGGTAATTTTACGTCTTGTGGTAACCGAATTTGTCTATCGGCCATCATGAAGTCGAAGATTTGATCGGCCATTGCAATGTTAAAAGATTACTGCTTGCCAGTTTCAAAATGCTACTTCTTGACCGATGACAATTGTGCATCAGTCAATTTTGGCAAAGGTTGACATAAATATGGCCGTTTCGACACGATCTCAGCCACATCCACTTCGGTGTTAATCTCACATTCTGTAGTATGAATATCATAGTTGGGATCTCTGAAATAGGTCCCTTTGGACGAATTTTTTCTCTTGTTCTTCCTCGAGCATGCGCTCATATCGGGCAGCTCGAGTTGCCAGCTCGAAGAGATCGCGGAAACCCATACCTTCAAACTTTTTCCTAAGTTCGAAGGTAAGTCCTCCCAATGCTATATTGACAATTCCTCTTCGGGCAACATGACCTTGAAGCGATGTTTAGCCCGTTTGAACCTGGCGATGTATGCCTCAGCTGATTCGCTTGGAAGCTAATACAGCCTTGTCAAATCGGCCATAGAGACTTCATGCTCAGTCCGATAGAATTGGGCATGAAAAGCTTCTTCCATTTGGTTCCACGTATGGAAAGAGTTTGGAGGTAAATTAATATACCAACTAAAAGCTACCCCAGTTAGAGAATTGGGGAACAACTTTAGTAGCATATCTCCTCGGTGACTTACCTCTCCACTCTGAAGCAGGAAGCGGCCGATATGCTCCACGATCGATTGATCACTTTTACCAGAAAACATTGTAAAGTTGGGTACCTTATATCCCCGGGGAAGAGATACTCACTCAATGGCATCACTATGCGGCCTCCTATACACGGGGCGCTGAGTTCTTCAGAGAAGGTCGCCGAAGTCCTGGTGTATGACCTCGACGATCTGCTCTCGATCAACCCTCACCGTTTGGGGTGGGATACCCATTCTCATGTCAGTCTCATGTCCTAGAATCGTTCTATCGTTCTTAGTGAGTTCGTCCTCGGTGACTAAGTTGTCTCCAAACAGCGGGTTCATTCTTCCCCACTGATGGTCTGAATCTTGCCCGGATAGACTAATCACTGGCTCCCTAATGGTGATGCCTGGACGGACTACTACCCGGGAAGGGTTCCCGGTCTCCCCTAAGATTTCCTTGCCATTCCTCTTTGGTGAGGTAATGTATTTTTCGGTCTGGGAGGCAGAAGGGGCATTTTGACTTGCCCCCAACCCAACCTGAGATGGGAAGGTTGGTGGACTAGATGGATGTGAAGGATCACCCGCTTGGTGTTCCTTCCACTCCCTCATTTCCCAAAACATCTTGCTCACTTGGGTAAAAGTCTGGTCTTGCCTAATGGACATCTCAGCAAAGCGTTGGTTGAAACGTCCTAGTAAGTTATTACTCATATTAGACAAGTCCGCCTGACTGGCTACTAAGCTGTCTGGGGATTCTATGATAGGTTCTAAAACAGGCTCGTGTGAACCTACCTCCTGGGAAAGCCCCCTAGACCGTGTTCCCTTTCCAGCCATTTGACACTAGTCCCACCGGGCGTGCCAAAAAATGTTTACAAATAAAATTAGTGCGGTAGTGTTGGGCGTGCCAGAGTCCACGTGAACTTAAAAGAGGTTGCGATAACCTAATCTAACTTCTAATTTTGGCGAGTCGTTATTAAAATTGCTCTTAAAATAATGAAGTGGGTTTTTACTCTACTCTAATGCAAGCAAGTAATAATAAATGGAACTTAAAAAAGAAACAAATCAAATACGAGAACTTAAAATACCTCCATGCACATCATCATCTTCATTGATTAAATTCTAGAAAGTGTACAATCACTTACAAGAGATAAGAAATACTCGCAATCACTCAAGAACAATGGTAGCAATGTTTTGAGGAAACCAAAACAAAGTCTACTAGAGCAGATGTGGCATGTGTTAGCCCCTTCAAATGTTGCACACCCTGCCATATTTATAGACCTTGAATGAACAACCGTCTAAGTTAGTGAGGCTAGTGGGTAGTGGTTCCTAATTTCTAGGCATGAATTAGTTATTTCCCCCACTCGTTGCCCCATGATTAACCTCCATGATTTGTTTGATACTCCAATTTCTGCCACGTTCTCTCTTCCAGCTCAGCATATCATGTGCACACGTTCTTATCCATGCTTAACTGCCCAAAAGCCTTGTGAATAGATTATATTTGACCGATTGCATCCTTCTCCGAGTAGCTTGACCCTCGCTGGCTGATGGATCTCGGTCTTATACTTGTTAGGAAGTCTACTAGTGTCTATCGGCCTTGTATAACCAATGTTTTCTTTGTGGCTTTAATTGTTCCATAGATTACTTGTTAATCTTTTTCTAAGCCCGATATTCCATCTCCTTTCATACCTGTCTTTCAGTCCCAACACTTTAAAACCTTCATTGGTTGGTCATCGGTCTTGTTTGACCGATGTTACGACTATGGTTGTACCTACTTTGCAACCTTGGCTTTGCGTGTTAGGACCGAGATTTTTCTTAAAGAAACCAGTATCATCCTGTCCTCGGTCTTAATACCAATATTCACTTATTGGATGTATCACCCCTACCAGTAGGTAGCTCGACCTCAAGCCCTGTTCATCTGCCTACCTGCTCCTGTGATGACGTCATCAGGCCACGTGATTGTCATGTGCCTTGAAAAATCCCAAATTAGGGTGTAAACATATATGTTTCTAGATCTAATGTACATTTTTCCCGAAATGATTTTTTGTACAAAAAATATTAAAGTTTTACTATGTGAGAATTTTTTGCCTATTTTGAGAGTGGGAAGATTTTGTGTTTGTAATCTTTATTGCCTATTGAAATCATTTGGATTACGGTTTATGATAACGATGTTGCAATAGTGTAAATGGACCATTTGGTAAAAGTAAAGAAGTTAAGGACCAAAATATAAATCCAAACTTTACAAATTCCATTTACATGATTAATTGTTAAATAAAAAAAAATTTGCAGGGGCCATGGCCCTTAGTCTGCACATAGGCCCACCCATGGCTTCAACCAATACATGGTGAAAAGGAATACAAATGATGACACTAGAATAGCATACTACTGCATTGAAAAATAAATAAGAGAATTATTTTAAGCATTATATTCACAGCATGTCTACATATACACAGCAGCAATATATATATATATATATATATAAAGGCAGCAAGAGGCTGACCTCCAGATCACAGCAGTAATATATATACAACAAAAGAATCTGCATTATCATAATATAATCAGCTAAAGGTTTTTAACTAGAGATTTGAACCAAATTACTAGCAAAAACATGCACCATTTTAATACAAGTTCAAACAGGAAAAAAGCTAAAGATGTATGTTTCTCTTCGTCCCAGTTGTCGCTATATCAAAGCTGTTCATCTTAATTCAAAGAGCATTAATCACAACTCAAGATGCTGAAGCGGAGCCACACATTATCACTATCCTAAACTTCACTTTTGTTATTGTAGTTTTAATTTCTTCAACTACATATAGACATATATGTCTAAGCTATAACATGACAAAATCAATTCTTGAGATGGATCAACAGTGTAATAGTATAAGTAGCAGCCTTGGAATTTAACAGCCTTCAGAAATTCTGAAGAGAAGAAAGCCACTGTTCCATGCACTTTTTGCCCTCTGCAAAACCCAACCAAAATGGAGAGGAATGACTTAGAGCCAGTTTGACAACCCAACTTTCAGTGTACATCTGATAATATGTACCACTTAACAGAAAAAACAACAAAAGCCTACTGAAAACTTTTTAATTGAAAATTACATTGAAAAAATCACTGAACACGGTCTATTTAAGTTGAAACGTTGTTTTCGGTTTTATCAAATTGGACGTTGAATCATCAAGGAAATAGAGATACCGAATTCAGTAAACGCAATGAATTACAAAGATTGAACTTTCCAATCAATCCACCCACACCAACAAATTTACCCAGAATTCAATTGGACAAAATTCATCCCGAAGAAAGAATTAACACTACCCAATTACAAAACTTGAACTTTCCAATCAAATAAGACTAAGAGAAGTAATACAAATACTCGTTTCTCATACCAAGGAGACAGTTGCAGAACCAAACTATACTGCTTTAATCTCATCAAACAAGTCGAGTGGACAGCTAATAGATGTCTCATGGTTGAAAAAGCACAAACTTGAATGGCTCGTGAGTGGCCTATGAAGAGAAAAATAGATTTATAATTTTTTTTTTCTTTTTTTACTTTACCTCCTTCTTCAACAGAGGAAGGAGAGAGCAGGTAAAGGAAGGGGAGGGCAGCTGGGTGGGTGGTTTACCAAATCCATAAAACAGAATGGAGAAACTATAAGATCATTGCAAGTAAAAATTCTGCCTGTATACCCCCATAAAAGAAGTAGATTGACGATATCCACATGGAAGCGGTTGAAAATCACTAAATTGTTCAGAAGTCTCATAATCTCATCGTAGAAATAACTGTGCAGTTATTTTCAGAGTGGGAAGAGATGTCGACAGTTGATACTCGCTCCCCATTGTGCTCAACAACGTTGCAGGGCAAATGAATGCCATAGTGATTCCCCCGAAAAAAGTAAACCCAATAATCCTTTGGAAAAAAAGAAAAAGGCACGTACCAACTAGCTTTAGCATAGCACATGATTTGTAAAGCAATGAAGAAGAGAACTCGAAAGCACAACTATAGAAATAAGTTCAAAAACTATTCATTCCACATTTGTTCTCATTAGCATACCCAATACTTAATCTTGAGGGAGGACATGAAATATGACGCATATCACACAAAATATAGCGGGAAAACGGCTCATTTCAGCTGCTAGATCTCCATTATGGAATGAATTGAAGTTTGCAATACCCTGTTTACATTAGCAATTCTATGGGTTGGAGTCTATTTCTATAAAACTTAACTGATTAAGATGGGGAAAAAAAAAAACCAAACCAAACCAAGCCAAGCCAAGCCTTGTGTCCCAATTAATTGGGGTCCGCTATATGAAAAAAAAAAAAAAAAGTAATAAAAAATAACTAAACAAAAAGAACGCTCCGTTTGTTCTGGAGTAAAATGTTTCCCGAAAATACTTTCATCTTATGCGGACAAAGGTGAAAGCATTTTCGGAAAAACGTTTTATATCAAAACAAACAGAGCCGAAATGCTGCTTTAAGGTCAAGAAGCCTTTCCATTATCTAGAAGAAGAGAGAGTTGATACCCTATTTACACCATGAGTGTGGCAAGCATGTTTTATTTGTTCTTACTTTGCATAATAGGTTTTAACTTTTACGTTAAACACACTTGCCCCAATTAATCTAGCTGATCACCAAAAATTACATAATCTTTATAACATAGGATTTTCAAATTTTCGCTACAAACATTCAACAACAACAATAGTCGAATCTCAACGGGTACCCAATAGAGAGCAGGGAATTCATAACTACAGCTAAAAGAACAATCTGTGTCAAAGGGCTAATTACAAGTTAGCAAAAATTAATTCTACATCACAGTTCACAATCAATCAAGCAATTGCATCTAACCATACATGAATCAGAGACCAAGGAGACATTTTAAATAAAAATAAATAGTAATGCATATATAAAGACCATATAACAAAAATAAATAAATAAATAACAATGAGGCTTTACCAGCAGAGTAATCATTTGGAAGGTTCTTGATGGCACTAAAGAAGTGATTATTTGGTTCCTCTCCAAACTCATTGCAATCACCCCTATAGCAAGGAACCAACACTGCAAAACTGTCTTCTCCCTCATTCTCACTCTGGAAATCAGGGGCGTGTGGTTCCATCCACCCAATTGACCATTCCAAGCCGCCGTCCGATTCAGAACCCGACGAATAATCGCCGTCTGATGGCACCAACACAACATCATACTCCCTATCAATCCTCCTTTCTTCTCTACATTTCCATTTCCTCTTAACCTTCCTATTTGAAGGGGCTATCTTTGCCTTTGCCTTGGCCTTGGCCCCACTAACTGATTGAAATTTCACTTTCTCTGCTTCTCTCAATCCTAAACCCCAATCAGAAGAAGAATTTGAGGAAGACCCACTTGGAACACTCTCTGTTTCTTTCCCACCCCACAACCACCATGAAAAACGGGTAAGAGAAACTGCCATTTTTTTTTTTTCTTCTTTCGAAAAAGTTTGAAAAAGCAAAAATTGGGTAATTGGGGAGAAGAAAAGAATTGGAAAACAACACTTGAATTGGATTAATCTCTCAATTTAAGATAAGGAAAAACTAAAAGGCATCAATGAAATAATTTATAAGAGCTTTTTAGACTTTCTTTATGTGACAATTACTCATTGTACACAGATTCCTAAGGGAACAAAAAGACCAAATCAGCCAATTTCACAACCAAGTTGTGATTTGAACAGACCATTACCATAATAGGAACCTTTAAAATCGAAAATTTCTTCAATAGTCAAAAATCAGTCAAGAAGAGTATCAAAACACGGTGATAACCCACTGAACACCCAAAAAAAACTTCTCAAAACACACACACCCAAATGATTGGGATGTTTTTAATCCAAAATCAGCAACAAAAAAAAAATTCTGATTTAATAAAAAAAAAAAATTAATAATAAGAATAAAAACTTGATTCGAGACCCTGAGGACAAAATCGGGATTTCGCAGTCAAATGGTCATTTTCGTCCCTAAAATCACCGAGTAAACCAGGAGTTTTCTCAGGTAAGAGTAAGAAATCGCGAAATCAAACCGTTGGTACAACCACATACACTGAAATTCACACTGGAACTGAAAATTTTCACGAAATCAAACGGTTTTTTCACCGGAAAAGTGAAAGGTTTCACCGAAACAAGCAGCGAAAATAACGAAACATGTCGCCGGACAGAGAAAAGAACGGTGAATTACAGGAACTAGAATTCAAAACCTAGCTAACTCTGCGACATCGCCGCTCTCTCCCTCTCTCTCTCTCTCTCTCTCTCCGGTCTCTCTCTACGTATCTATCTGAGAAATCAACTGACAGCTCGTCGCCTTGTTGATATATACAAACTTTTGAATTATACGTATTTGTATTTTGGATCGTAATGAAACACATCCAACGGCTGAGATTGACCGGTAATTACTTCAAATAAAAAAATATAGGGTTAATTACACTTTGCCCCCTGTGGTTTGGCCCGATGTCACTTTACCCCCTTGTTGTTTAAAATTGACCACTTAACCCCCTGTGCTTTCAAGTAAAGTGTCACCGCTAAATAAAAGTGTTAATTTGACACTTTACTCTGAAAGCATATGGAGGTTAAAGTGTCATCGGGCCAAACCAAAGGGGGGTAAAGTGTCATCAGACCAAACCACAGGGGAGTCGAGTGGTCACTAATTTTAGCGGTGACACTTTACCCGAAAGCACAGGAGGGTTAAGTGGTCAATTTTAAACCACAGGGGGATAAAGTGGCATCGGGCCAAACCACAGGGGGTAAAGTGTAATTAACCCAAAAACATACTCCCTTCTCACATAATAAGTGTCCACTTCTATTTTGCACATTGTTTAAGAAAGTTGTACTCCCTCCGTCCCATTTTATGTGTCCCCCTTTCTATTTTAGTATGTCCCAAAATTGTTGTCCACTTTCTTAAATTAGTATATGAATTTTACTTAGTTTCCCAAATTACCCTTCCTAACAACCAATACCAAAACAAAACAAAAAAGAAAGTGCAATGATTATGGGCAATTGTGGAAAGTAGGTGTAGATTCTTTTTGTCCCCTTAAATAGTTGGATTCCCAAAAAGGGACACATAAAATGGGACGGAGGGAGTATTATTTTAGTTTTTTTGGTTCATTAAATTGTTACTTTCCAATTTTACCCTTAGATGTGATGGGTGTTTGACTTTTTGCTTATTTTGAGACCACAAATAAATACTCCCTCCGTCCCATTTTGAGAGTCCATCTTTGGGAACTCAACTTATTAAGGGGACAAAAAGAATCTACACCTACTTTCCACAATTGCCCATAATCATTACAATAACTTTTTTAGTTTTGTCTTGGTGTAGATTTCAAGGAGGGATAATTTTGGAAAGTAAGTTAAAATTGTACATCAATTTCAGGAAAGTGGACACTATTTTGGGACATCCCAAAATGGAATAATGGACTCTCAAAATGGGACGGAGGGAGTACTATTTTGTCTTTATTATAAGGGTAGTTTTAGAAAGTAAATAAAAGTTATATGTCAATTTAGGAAAGTGGACACTTATTGTGGGACATTCAAAAAAAGAAATGTGGACACTTATTATGGGACGGGTGGAGTAGCATTTTTACTCACCCAAAAAATGGTACATCAATACTCACCAAAGCATCCCATTAACCAATGCAGTGGGACCAATACTATTTTCATAAAAATAAGAAGTTGAGATTATTATATGATTAAATAAATTCGTGGGACCATGGGTGCCCACAACGGGACGATCTTGCTGACGTGGGTGGCCGTGATTATAAAATAAAATTAATTATTTTTTGCACCCTTAATATTTTGGTGATTTTGCACATTGTATTTTGCATTTTAAAGTTTTAAAGTTGGCATTGTAATTTTTAAAGTTCATAAATGTAGTAAATAAATCTAAATAGCTTTTTAATGACGAGGTCATTCATCCATAAAACTAATAATTTCGTTGCAAAAGGCCTTTGAAGAACTAAAGTGTAACTTATCCCAAACTTTAAGGATTAAAGTGTCAAATTGAAAACTTTAAAATACAATGTGCATAATTACCCAAACGTTATGGGTGCAAAGTGCAATTATCCCTATAAAATATCATTGCGTTGCGTGTGTTTATAGTTCATGCAACTAACACGTGTGAAGCAGGTCAGCAGGCTTCGGATTTTAGAACTTCTTTTTACACAGAAAACTATTGATGCATAATGTACACCTATATGTTGCAAGCAATTGAGTGGGTGTAATTAATAGATCCTAAAAAAAAAAAAAAAAAATATTCCAAAACAGTAAAACAACTTGACAATTTTATATTATATTATAACCTTTAAAATGTTCTATTAATATCCCACAACCTTTGCTAATTCCTTCAACTTTGCCTGGCCTTATCAAACCAAGTGGGGCAATTATTTTGCGCATACTTGTGTGTGTACACATTTATTCTGTTATCACATGGTAAGTTGTACCTTAAATGTCAAATGTATCATTTTTTTTTTTATGGGAATTGTTATGTATACTTGTGTGTTTTTTTATGTACACCTAAATTTATATATTTGTATCACTTTTCTTCTAAAAATTTTTACTTTTGTAAATGTGAACGATGTACATAGCAAAATTAAGAGTGTACATAACAATTCCCTTATTTATTTTTATTTTATTTGTCTATCTTCTGTATAATAAAATTACATTCATTACTCATTTTTAGACTTCTTTTTTGAGTGGGTGATGGCAGTTAGACGTTTGCAATGGTGATGGTAACGGCGGTAATAATGACGTTTTGAGGAAGAAAGCATAGTCGGAAGAGAAAAAAGATTTAAAAAAAAATGAGGGAAAATAGTTAATGAGAGCAAAATTGATATTTTTTTTAGGGAGCGAAATTGATATTTTAAATTCAAATATTGGTTAAATTTTTTTTCTTCAAATTGAATTTGAAAATTTTTGTTAGTTTTAACGAAGAACTTAAGGGCATGTTTGGGAAAGTCTAAAATAGGTTTAGGTTTAGGTTCAGTTCAAGTCACATTTTCTATCTAGTTTTGTGAGAACTAATGTTAAGTTGGTTTAACGAAGAACCAATTTTAACATAACTATTAGACTAGATATAGACTTTATTCAATAAATTGACTATAACAACACTTGAATTTGTAGAGCTAGTTCACTTATAGACCATAGAATCGATTCTTTTAGTTTCCTAAACAACCTCTAACAATTTCAGTAAGTCACAACTCCAATGAGGTTAGGTCTTAACTTTTTGAACCATAAATAATAAATTGAGTGAAGATAGACCTAACCACATGGAGTTGAATTGTATTTAACCTATATATATACTTATATATATGTGTATATATATATGTTATTTTGCTGGTTGCATTCCCAAATTTAGTACCTAATTAATGTGATAAAAGAAAAAATCAAACGGCTCTATTGTAAAATTGAATTTGGCCGAATCACTATGTCAGTATGAGAGCCATCCAAGGGCGGAACCATGATTTATCATGGGTGCCAAAAATTGAAAAATAATAAATCAATTTATTTTGGGGTATCAATAGAAGACCAAAAATAAATTGGACACATATACTATTATACATTAATAATATATAAGAAAAATCTAAGATACATCATTATGGTTTTTGATGTATTATACATCCCAATAATTTTGATGCTAAAGTATTGTAAATCATTAAAGATATTAGACATAAACATGTTTTGGAACAAAGTTGATTATTAATTTGTTCTTACGTTCTGGTTACGAGATGTTTGAAACTTGAAACTCCACAAAATTAAAGTAAATTTTTTTATTTTTTTTTTCTTCAAGTTTCACACTTTTCAGACGTAGCATTACAATTCTTTTAAGTTGCAGAGTTGCAGCCAGCTAGGTTCCTAATTGAGTGGGGTCTATTTACGAGTAATATTTTAGAACGACTACGAGTTGTAACAAAATTAGAGAATATAGTTGAAAACGCGTTTTTAGTAATCATTTTTTGTTTTTTTTTTCTTTTATTTTTAAACAAGAACCGAAAATAAATTTGGTAATTGTTTTCATTTGAAATTTTGGCCAGAAAACAAAAAAAACAAAAAAGTGTTTTCAGTTGCTAATTTTTATTAGTTGTAACAAAATTAGAGAGAATAGTTGAAAACGCAGTTTTTAGTAATCATTTTTTTATTTTTTTCCTTTATTTTTTTTAAGGAATGCATTTTGCACCCTCAAACTATAACCTGTTTGGCACTTTAGTCTCTAAATATATTTTTTTTTTGCGTTTTGGTCCCTCAACTAACACTTTGTGGCAGTTTGCCCCCTGTGTCACTTTTAGCATCATTAAAAATGACTTTTTTTTTGTTCACTAAAATTGACACTTTTAGCATCACTTAAAGTGACTTTTTTGTCACTAAAATTGACGGAGGGGGTATTGCCACAAAATATTAGTTGAGGGTCTAAAATACAAAAAAAAATAAAAAATTATTTAGGGACCAAAGTACCAAAGAAGGTATCGTTTGAGGGTGCAAAATGTATTTTACCCTTTTATTAAATAAGAACTAAAAATAAGTTTGGTAATTGTTTTCATTTGAAATTTGGCCAGAAAACAAAAACCAAAAAAAGTGTTTTCAGGTTTTAATTTTTATTTTTATAAAAAGAAAACGGAACTAGTTTTTCGTGTCTAAAATTTTAAAAACTGAAAACGTTACCATGTGGCTTCCTTTAGTTATTAGTTATGAAGACTCCAAATTTATTGAAAAACATAATTATGAAGTCTTAGGTTTTTTTAAAGTACATTGGATAACCTAAATACTAGTTTATTAATATTCCACGTATACTTAGACTTTATATATAACTATTAATAGAAATATAAGATATCGTCCCTCGTAATGGGTCAAAGGAAGATTTAGTCTATTTGACTTTTTAAAAGCTTAAATTTATCCTCAATCATTAAGAAAAATAGAAATTAGACATTTTTCCCAAATATCTGTATTTTTTTGGGACAAAATTAGCCTTCTTTAGATATATACATATGTGTATATATGTCATCACCTTAAATTTAGGGATTTATAATTAGAAACCAAAATAAATTCAATAACAGTTTCTCTCTCTCTCTCTCTCTCTCTCTCTCTCTCTCTCTCTCTCATTATCTCATTCTTTGTATCTCTCACAATCTCCACTCTCCTTACTTTTTCTCTCTAGAACAGCCACCAAATCCCCCCCCCCCCTCTCTCTCTCTCTCTCTCTCTCTCTCTCTCTCTCTCTCAGCATACAGGTCTATAGAAAGATCACCAAGAAAAAACATAGGACTTCAACCGCCATCATCAACATCAATCGTCCAAAATGTCAGATCAAACCTCTCCAGCATCACACTGTCGGTTCACTGTCCATGTCTTTAGGGTGGAGTGGTAGGCTATGCAAGGAGTTCTAAAAGCTGATTTGGTGTTGGGTGATATATTGGATTGAATTGGTTAAGGTTTTTGGGGGGTTCTACAGTAGGTTTTTTGTTTGGTTATATGGGCGGATTTTCTTTTTAAAGAATTTGTTTTTGGTTTTTTGGGGTTCCATTGTTTCACTTTTGATTGCTTCTCATGTTCATAAAATTTGTCACATAGATTAGTAATTTTGTCAACTCTATCATTTGCTTCTCACAATTTTGGAGTTTTCTTTTGAGTTTGAAGGTGAGATTTTTTTTGTTTTTATTTAAGAAGGTGATGAATTTATTTGGTGAGAAATTTCTCACCCTAAATGGTCTGTGATGCATGGGAAAGGTGATGAATTTATTTGGTGAGGAATTTCTCACCATAAATGGTCTGTGATGTATTTTAAAAGTGATGAATTTCTCACTCTTCTCTCTCTCTCTCTATATATATATAAATATTATATGAGTTTTGAATTTCAAAACCCATATTTGATATATATATATAAATATATTGTTGAAATGATATATATATATATATATAGTTATAGAGTTATATAGGTTTTGCATTTAAAAACCATGATTTGTGGGAGTGGGGGTATTTTGGTCCTCAAGATAGGTGAGGGAATAATTTCTAAGTTGACTTATAGATTGAACCAATTTCTAGAAAAGGCTACAATAAAGGACTGAAATCTAAAGGACTCAACTTTCAAAGGTAGTTGAACTAGTTTCATGTAAGCAAATTGTTTAATACATTTGGGTAATGATATTGTAAGCAACTTTTCATATGAGAAAATAACTTTGAACCGTTGGATGAAGATTTGATTCCAAGATAGTAACTAAAAATATTATTAAACAAATATCAAATCATCATCCAATGGTTAAAAATTGCTTTCTCATACAAGAATATGCTTACAATATCGTTACCCAATACCATTTCATTTTTTTCCTCGATTTAATACTCTTTAGTTAATATAAGAGAAAGAGTAATATTTGGGACACAACCTTCATACAACTTTCATACAACCTCCCCAAAAGATGTGTCTATCTCTCTCCTGTGATGTCACTGGACCCCACAGTGACACAGGAAAGAGATAGACACATCTTTTGGGGAGGTTGTATGAAAGTTGTATGAAGGTTGTGCCCCAAGTATTACCCTAAGAGAAAAGTACACTTTTGTTACCTATTTTAGCCTACAATTTGATGATTTGGGCAACAAAATAAGTAAATTTGACGTGTACGATTTTCATTGGCTAAGATATAATTATGTGGAAATATAGGAAACATGTCTGTCAATCGATTGAGAACTTATCCAATCGATTGAGTTGGTTTCAATCTATTAAATACTTTTCAATCGATTGAGTCTGTTTCAATCGATTGAGCAGGCGTCATCTTCCCAGAACTGGGCAGATACGACTAGGGTCTACGGGGATGTGTATTACCCATGTCTAAAACATACATAAATAATCCTAGAATCATCCCTTGAGTAAGTTAATGAACTCACCTTACTTCGGTGGTCCGGTGGCGGCTATGGTGATTTCTTTTCTCCTTTCCTCTTCCTTCTCTGTCTCTCTCCCTCTCTCTATCTTCTGTTTCTCCTTCTTTTCATTTTCCTTCTGAAGCGAGAAAGTATATATGTATATAATACACATACACAGTTATATATATAGAACACACACATATACACACACACACAACTCTCTCTAGTCTCTTCTGTCTAAACACCATGCACACACACATATATACAGGGAGAAAAGAGGGGCAGGTGGCAAGTTTTGCGTGAATTGGGGGATAATGTTGCAGACACTTTCAATCGATTGAAGTGAGTTCAATCGATTGAGAACAAGTGGCAATTGTTCAATCGATTGAAATGAACTCAATCAATTGGGAATGGGTCCACATCATGAATTCAAGTAGGCAGAGTTTTAATTGATTGAGGTAGGTTCAATCAATTGGTAAAGGCACAATCAATTGTAAGGTCAATCAATTGAGATCAGTCCAATCGATTGGGAAAGTTCTGCATGAAAGGTTAAGGTAGTCATGCTGGATGTCATCTACATATATATATATATATATATATACATATCCCAAAATACAAGGTATTACACTTCAGGCTCATAAATCCCGTATTAGTTGGACCATATACACTCAAGTTAGATCTGATATGAGATCTCAGTGTCACTTCAGGCTACATAAGTCCCGCATTAGTTGGACCATATACACTCAAGTTAGATCCGATTTGAGATCTCAGGGTTTACAAACTTTGTTTAAATAAAAATCATTTGGGCCAATCACTCAAAAAAGAAGATTTCAACAAACGGGTACATGTGTTCGCACAAGAAAGGATACTTGCATATTCACACATAAATGAAAATTTACGTGTTTACAAAAATCAAAAACTTGCGTATTTACAATAACTGGAAACTAATTAACTTCGCTACTGAAAATACTTTCTGAAGTATTCTGCATTCTAAGGATTTGGGACTAGCTTGGCAGTCATATCTTCCAACCAATATGTACCAAGCATGTTGATTTTGACAACCTTATACGGACCTTCCCAATTTGGATTCAGCTTTCCAGATCCTGGCTCCTTTATGTTGGGGAAAACTCTCCTCAACACCAAATCCCCTAATTGGAAGTGCTTTGGTCTGAATCCTTGATCGTGATGCTTTGCTATCTTTTGTTGATACGTCGTGATTCTCATGCTTGGTCCCTAACCTCTTGTAACAGATCTAAATTCTACTGAATAGCTTGACCATTTTATTCTGAGCTACAGAATGATGTTCGTGAAGAAGGCATACGAATTTCAATATGAAGCACGACCTTAGTACCATATGCCAAGGTAAATAGTGACTCTCCCGTTGAAGTCTGTAGTTAATGTGTCTTCATCCGCCACATGGTGGTTGCACACATCACAAAAAGGATAAGGTATCTCCAGCATCGTCATTACTTATATGTCTACATAAACTACTTATATACTCACTCAAATCTCCAAAATGGCCCTACAACTCCACTGCTTATAGCAGCTCCAAGGGCCAAGCCCATGATGATGGGAGGCCCTCCCTAGGAAGCTGCAACTCTAATACTTAGGAAGGCCCTCCCCAGGAAGGCTACAACCCCAATACTTGGGTAAACCAAAAGGGCCAAGCCGAAGATGATGGCCTCCCACACTTACAATGCCTCAAAGGGCTAAGCCCGTGATGGGTCCAGGAAGGCTAATGAAAAGATCAACGTTGTGAAGGAAAAGATGAAGGCACCCTAGAGTAGACAGAAGAGTTATACAGATAAACATTATAAGGGAATGGCTACCCCGCTACATTAGACTTTTCAAGATTCTCGAACGCGTGGGTAAAGTTGCTTACAGATTAGCACTATCGCCAAAGATTTTTGGAGTACATAATTTGTTCCATATTTGTAAGTTGAGGAAGTACACGCATGGATCAACGCACAAGATCAATTTTAAGGATATTGAAGTGTACAGTAGAGTGTCATACACTGAGAGACTAGTACGGATCACAAGTAGAGAGATCAAGAAGCTAAGGAACAAGGAGATTTTGCAAGTAAACGTTCAGTGCAAGCATCATGATGAATGCGAAGCTTCGTGGGAGTTGGAAATCGCTATGCAAGAGAAGTACCCAGGCTGTTTAGTGCGTCTTAGCTCAGATTTCGGGATGAAATCTTTTGTTGGGTGGCACTGTCCTTTTCCTTGTATTTACGTAATTATGAATGTATTTCTATAATCTGTATTCATATATATATATATGTTTATGAATCGCATATACTGAACTCTGGTGGTGAATCTTATGAACTTCTTTTGACTTGAACCTTAAACCTCAGATGAACTTGTGAAACAGGAGCCCCAAGCGCTCGAACACTTAAGAGCTCGAGCCTTTCATAAGCGCTCGAGCTACGTTTGAAGTAAAAGGACTATTTTGCCCCTGGATCTTCAAATTATATAAATACCTTGCATTTCTTTGCATTTAAGACTTTTCAAAAATTTGTTTTAATACAGAGGATTGAGAGAGAAAGCTTGAGAATTCCTAAGTTTTTTATACAAACATACACACATACACTTGCATAGCTCTTTCAATCACACGCATACCTTCATACACACACATTACATCCACAATGAAGTGCTAGAGCTAAGTCTTGAAGAAACAAGAAGGAAAGAAGGAGTAGAAGATGATCAACAACTCCATTGAAGCTTGAATTAGAAGTTCCTAAAGATCAATTACACACACATACATTTTTTTCATCTAGATCATCTAAGATCCTAAGTGAATACTCTTAATTACTTAAATTCATATTTTATAAAGTTAAATTGATGATCTAACATGCATGTGACATGCATGCAAGAGGTTTAAACACAGAATTATGTTATAAACTACCAAATTACTGGAAATCGTAGAACCTGAGTGCTTGAGCTCACGCAAGAGCTCGAGTGGCTTAGCAGCCCATCCCGTGAGCACTCCAACAGGCTAAGCGCTCAAGTCCTGTAGTACATGGAAAATTCGATTATTTGCATGTTGATTTATGATGATAATTTTGTACCTTGAGCTGATAAAACTATACATAGACTTAGTAGTTGATATATATACATGTGATATTCAGTGATTCATTAGATTGTACCTTATGCTAGTTTAGTTGTACTTTAGAAAATGACTACCTTTATAAATAAAAAGAAGAAGGAATTGCTAATTTCGTGAAAGCGAGCGATCGAGCACTGCCAAGCGCTCGAGCCTACTTTTTCAATAAAGTTTATGTTTTCTTTAAGTTAATGATGTAACAGACCTATAACTCTTATACGAATAATATATGATAACTCTGTGAATAATATTGTGATGTACATAAGTACGTTATCCTGATAATAATAATCTACTTTAACGACGTGTACCGCATGCATTAGTCAGATACAAGAAAGTCGCGATAACATTGTTAATGTATCGATCATATTTGTCGGTCCAATTCTCGTGTTTCGTTCGTATGATCAATTTGTGAAAAGAATTGTAAGTTCTGTGATGTTGTTCAGATGTCACTCATGACAATGGGCCTTAGTGGCAAGTGTAGTAGTACCTTGTCGGTACTGTCATGATCAGTTGTTGTTGATGGTTAACCAACCATTTGGACAGTGATGACAAGTTAACCAAGGCTGAAGGAATAAGATGAGGCTTGTTGGGTTTGTGCCCTCAAACCATTACTTTATATATGAGACATTGACATTTTAATATATGGATATCGGCTTTACATTTAGCTACGTATGTTTCTTTTATGAGATGATTGTTATCCTTAAGTATCATAGTAAGTAATTAGTGTATATATGAGATACGTACAAGTGAGATACAAATTACTATTCTTTGTTACTTCGAACTTGTCACAGTGGATGGTGAGACTGGATATCTCATTAGATTTACACTGTAGCATGATTAACTACCATTGGATGGAGTGATTAATCTCAATCACTAGAGTGTAACTCTTAGTTAATATGCTAGTACTTATAGTGCATTGATGGACCTAAGCTTTCATATTGACACTCAAGACTGTCAATCAGTCGATAGGAACTCATAACTTGTATAGGGTACGTGTTCTTAATCTTGAGACGATTATGAACACAGACTGTGGATATGGCTGCTTTGACTTACCAATCAGTGAGGTCTATAGAAGATCAACACCTGGGTATCTTGGGTATGTCATGTTCATAGGATTGTGAACATATATTATCAAGATAGAATTTACCATCTAATTCAGAGTAAGCATTCCCTTGAGAATGTCACCAAATTGATTACTGAGAACTGCAGTTTTATTGATAAGTAGTTATCAACATGTTTGGTAATCATAGGTGGTGAATGCGACTCAAGGAATATAAGAAGTAATCATGATTCAGGTTGACAGTACCAGTTATCCGACTACCTGAATATGATTACGAATGCTGACGGTAGAGGGACATTAGTACACCATACAAGTCTAGTTATCGGTTCGGATATGTTCTTTTGCATTGGAGTTCAGTTATCGTTTTATAGTAGAGTAAACGTTAGCTGACCAGTTAGTTAGTTTACTGATCAAAGAGTTTGGTCA
This sequence comes from Hydrangea macrophylla, assembly GCA_033977485.1. Taxonomy (NCBI): domain Eukaryota; kingdom Viridiplantae; phylum Streptophyta; class Magnoliopsida; order Cornales; family Hydrangeaceae; genus Hydrangea; species Hydrangea macrophylla. Next base: position 73,615,040 of record CM066984.1, on the reverse strand, counting down.
TGATAATTAACAAACTGGTCTGAGCCAATAATAAAGAGCCTAGGAGGTCCCACTCTTAGCTCTGCTAGAATGCTTGGAAAGGCACATGAGGATCTAGTCAAGGCGGGTTCGATCGATCGAAGGTGTCTTGATCGATTGAAGTCTTGGTGGGTTCAATCTCTCGAAGGTGGTTCGATCGATCGAAGTCTCGATCGATCGAATGCACTTCAATCACTCAAATATTAGGTCGGTTCTGGGAATCTATAAATAGGGCAGCTGTGTCCAGAAAAAAATGGTTCATCATTTTGAACGTTAGAAGCTGCAAAAACTGTCTTAGAGCTCCCAAATCCTCCTTATCCTCTCCATTAGAGATCCTACCATCTCTAGCCTATTCAGGACGCATTCGTAGGAGACATAAGGGTGAAGACAACCTAGTGGAGGCTACTGCACCATCCCAGAGAAAGAAAATCAGAATTGGGTTCAAGACCTGAGGTATATTTCTTCTCCCTCTTTAGTGTACGCATCTATAGAATTAACGAGTAATAGATCCTGGGATACCAAAGGTTTTTTTGAAACTCAATCTTTCTGCTGTGTGTTTAAATTTTACTTTAAATCCAATTTTTCCATCAATTGGTATCAGAGTCACGCTTGTTTGGATCTATAGATGCGTTTTGGAACATTAGATTTGATTACATGCTATTTTAGAACTGGTTTTTGAAACTGCATCATCACAGATCTATTTTTGCACTGTTATCGCAGCAGAATACAAATATGTGATTGCATTGGATGCATGATGGATTCGATCGATTGAAGTATTTTTGATCGATCGAACATCTTCAGTTCGCAAGCGATCGAACAAGTTTTGATCGATCGAACTTTGGTTTTGTTCGATCAATTGAATAGGATTTGATCGATCGAGATTGATTTTCTGTCCAGGAGTTCTATTCACAGTTTTAAAGGTTTATAAATTATATACTTTAATTTTGAATTATTTTGTAAAAATTTTCAAATCAGTCTTTGAAATAGAATGTTCAAGCGATTGAACAGTGTTCAATTGATCGAAGGTTCGAGCGATCGAACGGTCTCCGATCGATCGAACTATGACAGAGAAGTAAGATGCTATTTTAATGTTCTAATTCAGTACCTAAAGAGTTTATGTACTATGCAAATCAATCATGGGTTCCAATAGGTACATATATTTTAGATATATGCGTGGATATGCGTTCGACTAACCCTTTTGCAGCAAGTTAGTCCCTATCTCCCGTAGCACCAAGAGCATTTAATTTTTTGTGTTTGAATGTTTTGAGATTGGTGTATTTTATTGGTTTGGTTTAAGGCATGTGTAAAGGGCACTGTGATTCAATCCTATAAAAAGGAAAGTCGCACCGGTTTCCCTAGCCTTCTTTATTTCCTTATTGTTGATTTTATTTCTAGATGAATCGTAAGCTTCGAAAGAAGCATATGACCAATGTAATTGAATTAGAATATACATGAAGATGGAGGAGCAAGCCGTTGTCCATGAAGATGGAGCTGGAGGCGATCAAACCAAGAAGGAAGTTCTATGGAGATAGAGACATGGGAGATAGAGGCGTCATTTAGATGCTTTTATTTCAATTTTTAGTTTTTTGTTTTTATATGCTTGTCTGTGATTGGAGTATTAAATATGTTATTACTGCATGCATTATAAAAACAAGTTTTCTAAAATAAAATTCAAAAACTGTTTTGAACGCATTAGTAAACATTGGATGATTATGGGTAATGTGTAGAAACAATTTTTTTCTTAAAAAGCAAAATCCTTATATACTAAATCTAGTGGGAGAGGGTCTTATTATAACACCCACGATCTTCCATTAACGGTTCATTGTAAGATGAGTAGTGCATTATGTGTCTCCTCGAGGCTTTATTCTTCCATTAACGGTCTTATTCGAACATTGACCACCACACGGAGGCTTTTTTCTTTTGTTTCGATATTCCGACGACTTTGTTTTTAAAATAAGAGTTTTAAGGATTCTTTTATTTTAAACTGTCAAATTTTGATATCCATATTTATTTTGTCTTTTGATTTTTACAGTAAATCATAATGTCTGGATCTACATTTAGTTCACTTGCCACCATACTCACTCAAAACAAGTTAATTGGAAATAACTACACAGAATGGAAACGAAACCTTGATATCGTATTAATTGCGGAGGATCACATATATGTCCTCACCACCCCATGCCCTGAAGAACCCGCGGTAAATGCTTCGGCAGCTGCCAGAAGCGAGTTCGACAGATGGAAGAAGTTGAATGGAATAACACGTTGCTACATTCTGGCATCAATGGCCGGTGTTTTGCAACACCAATTCCAACCAAACAATTTAGCCGGTGACATTATCACATCTCTCAAAAAGATGTTTGGGGAGCATGGCAGGCCTGCCGGACAGGTAACTATGCAGAAGATAATGAGTGGTAAGATGTCCGAAGGGACTCCAGTCAAAGAACATGTTTTAAAAATAATTGTTTATTTGAACGAGCTGGAGACCCTAGGTGCCAACATTGACGCACAAACCCAAGTTGATATGATCCACAACACGCTATCACCATCATTCGCTCAATTTAAACTAAACTATAATATGAATAAAATGGATTTTTCAATAAGCGAATTAATGAGTTCTTTACTGGCAGCGGAAGGGGTGATCAAACCTGGGGTCAACGTTCTGAACGTTGAGAAAAACGTTTCCTCTTCCCGATCTATGCCGAAATGAAAGAAAGGGAAGAAAAAAGCTGGCACTGGTGGTTCAAGTGTTGGACCAGTCCCTAAGATTGCAAAATCTAAGGGAAAATGTAAGGGCAAAGGGAAGGTGGGTGGCCAAGGTAAAGGAAAGTGTTTTCAATGTGGTGAAAAGGGTCACTGGAAGAGGAACTGTCCAGAATTCTTAGCTACAAGAGTTCAAAGTATGATTGAGTCACATGTGATTGAAGTAAGTTTTAATACGGATACTTCAAACACTTGGTGCATTGATTCTGGTGCGACTAACCATATCTGTAATTCGTTGTAGGGGTTCAGATCAACCAGGATGCAGTGATGGAAAAATCGTGCTGACTCTGGGTTCTAGTACAACAGTTTCTGCGGTTGCTATAGGAGTAGTAGTTTTAGAGTTTTTGGATAATAAGACAATAGTTTTATCAGCTGTACTTTATGTCCCTTTGATGAGATGTAATTTAAATTCAGTTTCAAATTATCGAATAATGGTTATTCTTTTCATTTTAGAACAAAAGTTGTTATTAAAAGAAATAGTTCTTTTATATGTTCTGGTGTTAAAACTAATGGCTTATATGTGATTACTCCCAGCATCTCTAAAGACTCTTGTATGGAACTTAATAACTCAATGGTAACAGTACCAACTAAAAGAAAAGAACCTTCCACTAATCCAACAAGGCTTTGGCATATGAGGCTTGGGCATATCAATCTAAATAGGATTGGCAAACTAGTCAAAGAAGGGGTCTTAGGCGATTTGGTTCTTGAACCAATGGAAGTCTGCGAGTCTTGTTTAGAGGGTAAGATGACCAAAAGGCCCTTTCTCGCAAAGGGAAATAGGACTAATGCATTATTGGAATTAGTTCATACTGATGTGTGTGGACCAATAAATATTAAAGCAAGGGGTGGTTATGGGTATTTCATTACATTTATTAATGATCACTCTAGGTATGAATATGTATACCTAATGCAGCACAAGTTTGAAACTTTGAAAAGTTCAAAGAGTTTAGGGCTAAAGTGGAGAAGCAATTAGGAACACATATCAAGGCCATTCGATCTGATCGAGGTAGCGAGTACCTCTTTAATGAGTTTATTGATCACCTCGTATAAATGGGATTCTGTCACAGTTGACTTTACCTAGTACGCCTCAGCAGAACGGTGTAGCGGAGAGAACGAACCGGACTCTTTTAGACATGACTAGGTCAATGATAAGTTATTTAGAGTTGCCTTTATTCCTTTGGGGTTATGCTTTGGAAACCGCTGCGTACATACTAAATCTAGTACCAAGTAAATCTGTTCCCAGGACACCACGGGAGATGTGGATTGGGCGCAAGCCTTCTTTGCAACATCTTCGGATATGGGGGTGTCCGGCATATGTGCTGAAAGGAAAGATGAGCAAGTTGGATTCTAGTTCGGAAGTATGTTATTTTGTAGGGTATCCAAAGGGTACTTATGGATGGTATTTTTATGATCCAAGATAACAGAAAATGTTTGTTAATACAAATGTTGTTTTCTTGGAGGATGATTATATCATGAACCATAAACCTAAGGGAAGGATAGATCTGAGAGAGATAGAAGGAGAGCCCTCAGTCCAACCCGCAGCTGATAACGATGTAAATCAAGAAAATACCACTTCTTCACCCATTTTCGCACCGGTACCTCTTCGTAGTGGGAGGATTATCAGTCAGCCTGATAGATACATGTTCTTAGGAGAAGTTTTTGAAGCTGTCTCCATAGAATCTGAATCTGATCCTACCACGTATGAAGAGGCAATGGTTGATGTAGACTCAGCACATTGGGTTAAAGCTATGAAGGCTGAATTGGAATTTATAGATTCCAATCAGGTCTGGGATCTTATAGAACTTCCAGCCAATATTAAATCCATTGGTTATAAGTGGGTCTGCAAGAGGAAAAGAGGATCTGATAGAAAGGTTGAGACCTTTAAGGCTAGGCTTGTAGCGAAAGGTTATATTCAGAGGGAGGGCATTGACTATGAGGAACCTTTTCACCGGTAGCCATGCTTTAAGTCCATCAAAATACTCTTATCCATTGATGCATGCCTAGATTATGAGATCTGGTAGATGGAGGACAAGACTGCATTCTTGAATGGCAATCTTGAGGAGGACATCTATATGCAGCAACCAGAAGGGTTCATGGCTGGTGAGAAAGGGAACTTGGTATGCAAGTTGCAAAAGTCCATTTATGGGCTTAAGAAGGCATCTAGAAGTTGGAACATTCGTTTTGACCAAGCGGTCAAGTTGTTTGGTTTCATATAGAATTTGGATGAACCTTGTGTATAGAAGAAGTATGAAGGAAAAGTGGTGATTTTTTTTGTGCTTTACATTGACGACATTCTACTCATTGGAAATGATGTAGCGGCATTGTCAATGGTCAAGGTTTGGCTAGCTAGTACTTTCGATATGAAGGATCTAGGAGAGGCAAGCTATATTCTTAGAATAGAGCTCTTTCGGGATCATAAGTAAAAGATAATGAGATTATCTCAAGCTGGTTATATCGATAAGGTGCTAACTAGGTTTTCAATGGATAATTTGAAGAAAGGTTTGTTACCTTTTAGGCATGGTTTAGCGTTCTCCAAGGACCAGTGTCCACAGACACAAGAGGAGAGGAATCGCAAAACAGGAGTTCCTATGCTTGGCAGTGGGAAGTCTCATGTATGTGATGTTATGCACTAGACCGTATATCTATTTTGTCGTTGGTATGGTTAATAGATATCAATTGAATACAAGTCCAAAACACTGGACATCCGTTAAGCACATTCTTAAGTACTGTAGACACCCCATTTTGACTTGCCAAAAAAAGAAATAACTATCATGGAGGGGGCCAATCAGGCACGCTAATCGAGAAAAAAGAAGCTGGAGTCCTAATCAGAATATCTAGAGGTCAAATCAAATGTCAAATCAAGTTGTCGTCAATTTGAATACCCACCAGCATGGTTTCAAAAGCATGTCAGATCAGTTTTAGACACCCGATTTTTGCCCACCTACAAAGAGGCGGACAGATAATGAACATCGAGTCTGACGGGTGTAAAGATCTCATAAATACAAGGTCCCTAGACTTCGAATCATCAAAATCGGACCACGGGCGAAGAAATAATCATTGTTTAAAGTTTGGACGAATCTGCTATTTTGCCAAAGAGGGACCGGGATTACTTTTTTAGCTTTTCGAGTGTCAGAACAAGCATTTTTTATGACAGAATGGAAGTGCGTGACATTACCAAGGACTGTCTAAAATTTCATCTCAATTGAACACCGGATCTGGAAAAATTACTTTATCAAGCGTAGAAATCAAACGGGAAAATTCTATGTCATCGCCAGAGAACTTCAGAAGGTTTAAAATTGATGCCAAAAATTCATATTTGTCAAGATGAAGAGCCTTAAGAAATTTCGTTGCCATCATACGAAGAAAGTTGCAAAACTGCGATAAGATCGCTCACAGGCGCTTCAATTTATACTCATAAATCATCAGAAAGCCTTAGTCTTCAAGATCAAATCGGCCGTGGTATTTCTGGTCTGGATTAAAACACCTTTTACATCGAGACGGAGAAATCTCTGTAAACTTCGTCTCAATCCGATACCAGATTCTGAAAAAGTGCATTTTAATTAACGGATTTGTCAAGACAGATGCTTAATACGAGTCAGATGGCATTTCAAGAATTCCATTTTTGCAATAAAAATTCTGCATTTGTCAAGAGGACCGCGAATGTCCAAGTTTTCATCGTACTGCCTTTCAGAAAATTTGAAAGCGCGGCGTGTGTATAAATATCTAGATATTTTCTTTGCTTAGCGACTAAGTGATCCAAATTTGGGCCAATCGCGCCACAGGAGTCACTTTCTGATTTGAGGAAAATACTCTTCACATCGAGACGGAGAAATCCCTAAAATTTCATTTCAATCCGATACCAGATTCCGAAAAAGTACATTTTAATTAACGGATTTGTCAAGACAGATGCTTAATACAAGTCATATAGTGTTTCGAGAATTTCATTTTTGCACTAATATTCCGCGTTTGTCGAGAGTGACACGGCGAAAATCTTGTGCGCTCTTGTGCAACACCCAAGTGTAGGTGGACGTGCAAGTAGTAACTGGATAAGACCAGGTCAATCCCACAGGGAAGGATAAGAATCAACTAACTTAGATTAGACTCTAAAAGAAAAGAAAATTCAATATTCAAAGAGAAGTGCAAAACACAAAGTTCTACAATTAACAACTACTACTTAAAAGCAACTAAATTAAATAAACTACTGATTAACTACTTAACTAAACAAGATTTGCAAACGGTTTTTCTTAATAAAAGAAAGTGTTGGGGTCACGCGAATCCACCATGACTCAACCATCTACCATGCAAATGCAATTAAGCTCAACGGAGGGCAACTTCTACAGTATCCCGTACTTCTCTCAGGATATAGAATCAATAGTCCTTTCATGACCGGGACTATATCATCACAATTAAGTTTGAAATACACAAAGGTGGTTTAATCCAATAGTTAAGACTCTCACCTACAATGGTATTATCATTGAGGGTGGTTTGCAAAATGTATTGAAAGAAAATGCCTTAAGGCTTAACGTTTAAAGACTGTTTTGACAAACTGAGCATATAGGGACAGTTTGATAACCAATCCGTAAAGCAGAAAGTCTTGGAATACTGTATTAGATGTCCTCAAGAATCAGAGTCCTCGATCGATCGACGTGCATTCGATCGATCGAAACACTTCATCTCTCGATCGATCGAAATAACTTCGATCGCTCGACTGTGTCTCTGGTCCGATCGATCGAACTACCTTCGCTCGATCGAACACAGAGAAAAAAATAGTGCATGGCAGAGGTCTGAAATCACGATTTCATCGCGATTTCCCAACCCCGAACTACTCAGACATGGTCTGGGAAGTGTCAGATTTATTTTGAACGTAAAAAGTCATTAAAGTAACGTTTGGTTGCAAGTTTTTCATTAAAACTATGAAAATTATGGTTTTTACCTATCTAATCATGCAATATTCAAAGCTTGAAGAACTAAACTATGATTAACTCAATGCAGCATATAAATAGAACAGTAATAAAGAACCTGGAACGAGAAAAACTTGTATTACTACAACCAATCCAATCTAACAACGTTGAATCTTGAAAAACCTACAAAAGAACAATGAAACTCTCTCCTCTCTCTATTGAAAACTGATGAAAAACAAAATGGGGCATCCCCTTGGGACGTAAACGAAATGAATATATATAGCTACAACTTAAAACTAGGGTTAAATCCCATTTCTGCTGCGTGCGCGTAAATTCTGATAAAATGCATGTTCGATCGATCGAAAATGCTCGATCGATCTAACTTCCAGAAACGTCAATCGCTTGAACTACAGTCGATCGATCGAAACGTCAATCGCTCGAAAACTCTCGATCGCTCGAAACCTCTATTTCAGCTTTGAGTTTTCTTCATCAGGCTCAAACACTTCCTTTTATCAATATTCTTCAATCCTGTACACAGCAGCAGTGATCTGTACAAATAATCACTAAAACAATACCACTTATCATAGTTTAATCAATTTGTGCAAAAACTGGTATTGTAATTCAAATTGCAGATAAATAGGGGAATTGTAGACTTTCCTAGTGCATTTTTCTCTTTTAGCGCGGTTATATTCTACAAATACACCCGCTTGTCAGAGAGGACCATGGAAGTCCAAGTTTTAGTCGCACTGCCTTCCAAAAAATTCGGAAGCGCGGCGCTTGTACAGATATTTAGATATTTTCTTTGCTTAGCGACTAAGTAATCCAAATCTGGGCCAATCGCGCTATAGGAGTCACTTTCTGATTGCAGGAAAATACTCCTCACATTAAATAAAGGGAACCATGTAATTTCGTCTCATTCCGACACTGGATTTCGAAAAGTGCACCTCGATTGGCGTGTTTTGTCAGAACTGGTGCCGAATGTGGGTCAAACAAAGTCTTAAAAATCCAATTTCGACTTCAAAATTATGTGTTAGTCGAGAGAACCCACCGGTCCAGTTTTCAACTGCGTAGCTTTCCGAAAATCCCAGAGAACGCGACGCACACACACAATATCTAGATATTTTATTACTTTATTATTATTATTTTTTTAATTATTTATTTTTTAAATCAAATTTTTTTCCTATAAATAGGAGGCCCCCCCTTCCAAAAAATTGGCCAATTCACTCTCTCCCTTAGGCTTTGTTTGGGAATCCCTAACCTTTCTCCTCTCCCAAGCCCTGTTTGGCTACATTGACCAAATAAAATCCAAACTCCATCATAAGCACCTCTAATGTCATACATACAGAATACATACGTGCACTATTCATACGTATAGTACTATTTATACATATGGTACTATTCATACATACGGGCACTATTCATACATATAGTATATGTACGGGTACTATTCAAACGTACGATTTACATCTTGACTATTCCGGCCCTTTCGGACCCAACCATGACGTCCATTTAAGTCGATTTTGTGTCAAAATACGACTTGGGCCTTCTCGAATTATTTCTGCAACGTTTCTCGGATTTCTTTCATTCTTTCTCAACAAACAACGACTGAACTTCAATAATCGCCTCTGCACAGGTAACATCCTCAACTCATACTCTTAGTGGTCTGGGCTCCCTATATATCCACTGGTCGGATATTCTGCCTTTTTTTATTTTTTTCGCCAGTCGGAAGGAGGCCTCGAACTCCACCCGATTGGACTTTATATCTTGCGTCAGCCGGAAGGAGATCTAATGACCCACCTGGCTAAATTTTATCAAACTGTTATATCTTGCGCCAGTCGGAAGGAGGCCTCGAACTCCACCCAATTGGACTTTATATCCTGCGTCAGTCGGAAGGAGATCTAATGACCCATCCGGCTGAACTTTATCAAACTGCTATATCCTGCGCCAGTCGTAAGGAGGCCTCAAACTCCACCCGATTGGACTTTATATCCTGCGTCAGCCGAAAGGAGATCTAATGACCCACCCGGCTAAACTTTATCAAATTGTTATATCTTGCGCTAGTCGGATGGAGGCCTCAAACTCCACCCGATTGGACTTTATATCCTGCGTCAGTCGGAAGGAGATCTAATGACCCACCCGACTGAACTTTATCAAACTGTTATATCTTACGCCAGTTGGAAGGAGGCCTCAAACTCCACCCGATTGGACTTTATATCCTGCATCAGCCGGAAGGAGATCTAATGACCCACCCGGCTGAAATTTATCAAACTGTTATATCTTGCGCCAGTCCGAAGGAGGCCTCGAACTCCACCCGATTGGACTTTATATCCTGCGTCAGCCGGAAGGAGATCTAATGACCCATTCGGCTGCACTTTATCTCTTGTTATAGATTTTCGTTGATAAAATCAGAAAATACAAAAATGATACTTCTCTCCATTTGCATAGGGCACTGACCCATACTTCCGGTATACATTTTTACCTTAAGGCACCAACTCGTACTTCCGGTAAAACTTTCACATCAACTTTTTGATCATCGGGCATTGACCCATACTTCGGGTACACTCTTTTTTCACTGGGCACCGACCCGTACTTCCGGCACCTTTTCAAAGCACTGGGCACTGATCCTTACTTTCAAAACACTTTATCACTCACATGGGCACCGACCCTTACTTTCAAAACATTTTTTCACTCACATGGGCACCGACCCTTACTTCCAAAACATAAAACAAAAAGACAAAAAAATCATGTAAACAAAAAGAATACAAAATACGCATCACACGGTTGATCTACTCCGTCTTTTACTCAAAACACTCTCTCATAACTCATTACTTTCTCAAGGTTAAAATCTAGTTCTACACCGTACAGGTTAAAGTTCCTAGCTATACTGACTTTACTCAAACATTATTTTATACACTCATGGTCTAGATCGACCAAACACCCATACGTATACACAACACAGAACTGCGTACGGCCTGATTCGTGAGTCGAGATACGTATGCAACCCTTACTCGGGTTTTCAAACTATCTCGTGTAAAGATACGTACATACTTTCAAACTCTCTTGAGTCGAGACGTATACATACTTTCAAACTATCTCGTGGCGAGATACGTATACATAATTTCAAACTATCTCGTGGCAAGATATGTATACAAACTTTCAAAACTATCTCCTGTCGAGATATGTAAATTGACAATCGCGTGTCACAGAAACTCGAATCTAAATCTTGTATCTATACTATATTACTTCGTACTTACGCCCCGTTACTATAAAAATCACTAAAATTGGCAACCGTGTGTCACGGATGCTCGAGGGTGCCTAACACCTTCCCTCTGCATAATCGAGTCCCCGAACCCACTTCAAGAACTCTGGTTTCGCGTGACTATTCGAGTCACACTTTTAAAGTGCCTTAGTGTTCCAAAACGTTTTTCAAAAGTCAAAGATGATCATGTCGATTATCTTTGCAGGGATCCTAACTCTCGAATAAATGTTAGGTGGCGACTTTGAACTCTTACTTGGTCCTACTCCCACTTTTCATACACCTCACCTACTTTCACACATCTCGACGTAAATGGGCGCGACCCACGAGGGGACCGCCCCCCACCTTTGGGAAAGCGCGTAGAGATATCATCTAATCCAAGATAGTGGGGCAGTGGCTCAGTCCAAGGAGCCAAGGAACCATGGAAAGGGAAAGCACGTAGAGTGGAAATATCATCTAATTTGAGATATTGTTCAACATGGAGATGTGACTATCAGCAAGATTGCCACCTCTGACAATCTTGCGGATCAGTTTACAAAGGCCTTGCCACAGAAGGTCTTTGATCGTTATCTAGATAGTCTAGGTCTCAGATGTAATCCTATATGGTTGTGAGTGTAAGTGGGAGTTTGTAGGGTTTATGCCCTTAAACCATTACTTGATATATAAGACATTACCATTTTAATATATGGATATCAGCTTTACATTTTATTATGTATGTTTCTTTCAAGAAATGATTGTTTATCCTTAAGTATCATGGTAAGTAATTCGTGTGTGTATGAGATACGTACAAGTGAGATACGAATTACTATTCTTTGTTACTTAGAGCTTGTCACAGTGGATGGTGAGACTAGATATCTCATCAGGTTTACACTGTAGCATGATTAACTACCATTAGATGGAGTGATTAATCTCAATCACTAGAGTGCAAATCTTAGTTAATATGCTAGTGCTTATAGAGCATTGATAGACCTGAGCTTTCCTATTGACACTCAAGACTGTCAACCAGTTGATAGGAACTCATAACTTGTATAAGGTACGTGTTCTTAATCTTGAGACGATTATGAACATAGACTGTGGATATGGCTGCTTTTACTTACCAATTAGTGAGGTCTATAGAAGATCAACACCTGGGTATCTTGGGTATGTCATGTTCATAGGGTTGTGAACATATATTGTCAAGATAGAATTTACCATCTGATTCAGAGTAAGCATTCCCTTGAGAATGTCACCAAGTTGATTACTGAGAACTGCAGTCTTGTTGATAAGTAGTTATCAATATGTTTGGTAATCATGGGTGGTGAATGGGACTCAAGGAATATAAGAAGTAATCAAGATTCAGGTTGACAGTAACCAGTTATCCGACTACCTGAATATGATTATGACTGCTGATGGTAGAGAGACATTAGTACACCATACAAGTCTAGTTATTGCTTCAGATATATTTTTTTGCATTGGAGTTCAGTTATCGTTTTATAGTGGAGTAAACTTTAACTGACCAGTTAGTTAGCTTGCTGATCAAAGAGTTTGGTCATGGTAATTAACAAACTGGTCTGAGCCAACAATAAAGAACCTAGGAGGTCCTACTCTTAGCTCTGCTAGAATGCTTTGAAAGTCACATTAGGATCTAGTCAAGGCGGGTTCGATCGATCGATGGTGTCTCGATCGATTGAAGTCTTGGTGGGTTTGATCGCCCGAAGGTGGTTCGATCGATTGAAGTCTCGATCGATCGAATGCACTTCAATCGCTCGAACATTAGGTTAGTTCTGGGAATCTATAAATAGGGCAGCTGCGTCCAGAAAAAAAAAAGTTTGTCGTTTTGAACGTCAGAAGCTGCATAAACTGTTTTAGAGCTTCCAAACCCTCCTTATCCTCTCCATTAGAGATTCCACCATCTCTAGCCTATCCGGGAAGCATTCGTAGGAGACATAAGGGTGAAGACAACCTAGTGAAGTCTGCTGCACCATCCTGGTCAGAATTGGGTTCAAGACCTGAGGTATATTTCTTTTCCCTCTTTAGTGTACGCATCTATGGAATTAATGAGTAGTAGATCCTGTGATACCAAAAGTTTTTTTGAAACTCAATTTTTCTACTGCGCTTTTAAATTTCACGTTAAACCCAAATTTTCCATCAAGGTTACCATAGGCCATTTGGGCAGTGATGTCAAGTAATTGACCATTGGGACAGTAATGATAAGAGGGTAACCTATCGGCCTATGGGGCAACGATATTCTAGGCCAACAGCAATTATACCGGATTGCATGCAAAAGTGTTAAGCTGGTAAATATTGGACCTATAGTCTAAAGTGAATTCGAGTCAGTTGTATTATCAGTATGATGTTGGTTGTTAGTCGATCCTGAGTATAGTCCTGTAATGCGAAAAGAAGTACTTTTTTAATTATGATGTTTTCAAAAGGATAAAAAGAATGATTTACTCTTCGTAATGAATTAACAAAATATTTTCTGAAGTTGTTTTAATGCTGTCGGTTTACTCACTCAACTTGTATTAGCTGACAACTTTCATATCCTCCATAATCAAACGTTCAAATCTTGCACAGGCTGACTATCTGGAGGGCTACGACTTCGCAAGCTAGATGGTGGAGCCAAAGAGTTATTTTATATTTTGTTTAGTTTATGCATTTGGGACATGAGTGTCCGGACTTGTTTATATTCTGTAAGGCTTTATGCCTAAGATAATATTCTCTTTTCTTTTCCCCCTTTCTATAGTGATGTAATAATGTAATTTAAGACTCTGATGTTTAATATTAGATTATGCTTAGAACCACCAGCATTTCTATTACTGTTACTGTTATTATTTCACTTCTTCATGGTTCCTTTATATCTTGGACAATCATGCGATCTTGTTACAACCGTCTCCAAAAATCTCTTTGTTTAAATACATAGATGTTTTAAATGGAATTATTAACATGGTTTAATAATTGTGGATGAGGTTGACCATAGGTCAGCGGTAGGTGTCAACTCAGGACACAAAACTTTGGATAATTAATGAAATTGGTGTGATTAAATGACATTTATGTGATTAAATGTATTTGGCTTTATCTAATTTACTTTAATAGTAAATATACATGTTTTGCATGTTTATTGATAGTTTAGATATGTTTACAATCATTTTGGAAGATCTAATGATAACGTAATTGAGACATTGCATAAAAGGTAGGTTAGAGTTATGAAATATTAAATTGTTGAATAAGATATGGTGCCTTGAAATGTTATACGAAGAGTATACGCTTAGTGTAAAGGGTTGTCAGGAACTCAGTAAGAGTTGAGATACAGGAGTTTGATTGGTATGGGCTTGTATAAGTGTGAAAGTGAAACACCAGAGACTTATGGAGTTGTATAACTATGTAAATGGTAGTGGATCTACCTAGATTGATAGACTCAAGGATAGTAGATGAGTAGGGTATGAGATGAGAATGGATTACATTGCAGTTGAGATCTGTGACAGAAAGGTAATGGACTCAGGGTGTGTGTACACTATGTGAATAGAATGGATTGTGAATGGTCAAATGTTTGAGACAGAAACAAGGTATATTCTGAGCATGGAAATATATTTTGATGAACTCTGTGGTACATGTATTATTGACTAAGTCAATTTTGATTAACAATGTTATTCTCCATGATGGATATTGGGGTAATTGTGTTGAAAAAGAGATGAAGTATTGTGTGAGATTTCAAAATAGTTTGTTTTAAAACATAAATGAGAAATATATTTAACTTTGTTGAAAGTTTTAAATCAAAATTGTAAAATATAATCTTCTATGTTAATCGACGATAGTTTGAGTATGGAATCTAAAAGATAAATGACAAGTGTGTTTGACTACACTTAGGGTGATTCAGGACATTAGGTAGTCTCAAACAAGTAGAATGGTGGGAAATTTTTAGTAGAGAATCTGATTGATACCTTACGACAAATGAGTGATAGAAGTATAGTACAAGGTTGGTTAACCGGAATGGAAAGATAAGAATTATTAGAGACAGAAAGAGAGTACTAGTGCGATGCACTACCGACTATGTGATAGTCATACAGACTAATGTTGCTGTTATATAGATTTCTTAGGAAAGAAGAATTTGACTTAAATGAGAGATGTTTGAAACGTGTTATTGTTCTACAATTGTTTTACGATTACCAAGATAAGGGATTGAATCTATAGTATATGAAATAGGTGGTTGAACATGGGCTTATCGACGGGGTATGTATGTATGTATGATAGTACTCAGTTTTGGTTCACTTCAAGATGAAGAATCATGTATAGTTGTTAACCAGTTGAGATGTGTTGTCAATGACTTTTAGTTGAAAAGAAAGATAGGTGAATGGGAGATGATTTATTTCCTTTGTTTTGGTGATTAAGATTAAACCTTTGGGTTTCGAAAAGTATATATAATAAGTACGATGAAAGGATATGTGGGTTGATGTTATGACATCATGATGCGATTTAATGTCGGGATTGATTATTGAGTGTGTTCTACTAAGGTATTGATGTTCTTAGATATCGAGATGGTTTCGATGTATTGCTAGAATTCGGTTTGAATCTTCAATCGAATTGAGATGGGGGGCTCTGAGGATATATTTTCCTTCAGAGCTTGATGTATTATTTTCCTCATGAGATTGTAATATCTCAGTAGAGATGTGTAGTTTGTGATGAGATAAATGTTGGAAATACTTATGAGAAGTCGTTGTGACTTGAGGAGATAGTATAAGGTTGGGGACAAACTTCCTTTATGGAGGGAAGAGTTGTCACACCCTGTAATACCCGTACCCAGAGAAATAATATAATATCTGCATTGTATGTATTAATTAGTAGAATTAATAGCGTATGATAGTTTTCGGTTACCCCGACGTGTTAAGTGCTTGATAAAAGGGCACAGTTGGACGGATATGAAGTGGGACCCACGGGAGGTCCGGATTAACTAAATTACATTTAGTTGCATTTATATGAATATTTGTTTAATTGCTTTAATATCTTATTATTATCTGTAATTTTTATGGTGCTAGTTTGAGTACCCGTGTGAGAATAAATAGGAATCAAATTCATAACTAGTAGGTTAACTAGCAAGTTTTACAAAATATGTGGGACCACGTTTGAGACCCACACGTGATATAGACAAATACCCACTTAGACATTGGGTAGTTAATACAATTGTTTAGGGGATGTTATAATAAAGCTTAAGGAAATATTGGGGGTGTAAACATAAATAAGCACAACTTGGCATGAGGCTTGGGATGTTGACACATCAAGCACATGACTCACCATCTTCTCCTGTATATCAAACTAAGAGAATTAGATATAGGAGAAAACAAATTCAGCCATTAGAGGAGAAGCTCCACCGTCTCTCCGTCGTCTTGCCGGTTCGTCGCCGCCGGTACACCGTCTCACGAACCGAGACCGTATTCGGACTCGTGGAGGTGAGAGGATCGTCTCTATACATTTTATTTTCAGTTTCGTTGATGTTTTTCACGACCGTCTTTGACGTGCTAATATATATATATATATGTGAAATTGATATGTAGGAATATCATTGGAGTTAATTAGAGCTAAAATTAGCAAGGAATTTGGAGATTTTAGGCTTAAATTGGAGCAATTTGTGAGGTGAGTACTCTAATCCTAACTTGGGTGTTAAATAGTGCTTATGTAATATTGAGTATGGTTAAAATGCTTAGGTCTTGAAGTTGTAGCTAAAGCATGTGTTAATTAGAGCTTAACATAAGTAACGGGACGATGTTTTTCCTCAAGAAAAAAGGGTTGGTGGTGACGACCACAACGATTGACTACGGTCACGTGAGAGTGTGTGTTTTCGCTATATGCGACGTTGAAGTGAGAAAAGGCCCAAAATATTGGGTCCGATGCGATGGTGATTAAGTACTTGACATACCGGCGACTAGTTTTATCGTTGTGTTGCTTATATATTGCATATGCACATTTCATACTCCATGGTACGGTTAAAGTATTCACTAAGCATAAGCTTAAAACAAAACTTTTTTCTGTGTGGTTATTGAATAACCACCGCAGGTACGGATCGTGACGAGGAAAGGAAGTGATCGGGAATCCGGGGGAAGAGTTATGTTGTTTATATGTTCATAAGTTGTAATTATGTTAGTCTTGGTGGAGATGGAACTCATGTTTGTAATATAGTAGTTGTAAATGCTTTTGTTGGAAGAACAAGATGTATTTTGGATTCCAAACTTCTTCTATAAGTTGTAAAATGTTAAGTACTAACTTTTAATGCTTTAGAATGTGGTTTGGGAACTTGTTAATATGTCAGGTGTTCTCCCATTAAGTGTAAGTGTTGAGCTCTTGGACTCTTGTGTGTGATATGAACTTGAGATTGTGTTGGGAGTCATGTTGGAGAATGTTGTGCTTGTAAAATGGGACTTGTTTTCAACTTGAATTGCAAAAGAGTTGTATTTTGGTTTGAACAAGTGTTTTGATCAGGTATTGAATTCATTTGCAACTAGTTTCTATATGCTCATACTAGTTTTTGACAAAAGTAAGAATTTGGTTGCTTGATTCGTCCAAATGAGGTTGAGTTTATAATCTATAAGATGTTAATGGTGTTTCCACATGTTTGGTTAATGTTGGAGGAGTTTTAGTAGGTGTTTGAAATGTGTTTCCAAAGTTCCAACAAGGTTGGTTTAAGTTTGGGTATGTTTAGACTTGAAAACAGGGGTTTTAGCAGCAGGGAAAAACACTTCTGCTGAATCCGGATCGATCTGGGTCTCGTGCAGATCGATCCGGGGCATCCAGCAGAGCAAGCAGAGCAAAAAATGAGATTCCGCTAAATCCGTATCGATCCGGTTTTGGGGCGGATCGATCCGCTTTTCTGTTTTCAGCTCGTCGGCTTTTACGAAAACGGGCATAACTCTCTCCAGAAAATTCGGATTCGCGCGCCGTGTTTTGTGTTGGAACCGGGACTCAAAGACCTATCTTTTTGTATAAAATTTTCTATACTTTATTAATGACCATTTTACCCTTGGGGGCTGTTTTGTCACAGTAAGGTTCTTTTCTGTCATTTAAAACATGTGTTTCTTAGTAATTCGCTTGTTTTCTTTGCTAATTAGTATAAATGATCACTTGTGGCATAGTTATACGTGTCCTAATATGCCGGGGCGGGTTGGGGTGTGACAATTTTTGGTATCAAAGTAATAGGTTAGAGCCTTTGGGGACGAGAGACGACGAATACGACGTGCAAATTGAATAAAATGATACATAGTGACACAATCATGCATACACATTTACTTAGCATGCTTTATATGTTATTTAGCATGCACCGTGATTTATTTAAAAGTAACGTACATGCATATATATCTTGTGGTGGGTGCCAAGCAAGGATGTCTAGAGGTGAAACCCCGTCTGTAGCTCGTATGGATAGAATAGAGGTAGTTATGGAAAAATTGGTAAGAGTGGCCGAAACTCAAGTTGTTGAGGAAGGACCGGGTTCGTTAAATCCAAGACAGAGGGTAGAACCGATAACCATTGTCACGTTCTACAAGCAAAAGCCAGGGCAGTTCAAAGGGAAATCCGATTCAATGAAGGCTGACCATTGGTTGACCGATATGAAGAGAATTTTTCATGTTTTGCCATGTTCAGAGGAACAGAAAGTCTTGTTTGCCTCTGATACCTTGAAAGAGGAAGCACAGAATTGGTGGACGTCAATATTAAGGTAAGGAGCGCCGACTGCCTGGAATGGATTTATCGAAGAGTTCTCAAAACAATACATTCCTCGGTCTTTCAGTGAATCAAAGTCTCGAGAATTTTCTCATCTCAGTCAAGGTAATATGACCGTTAGAGACTATGCCGCTAAATTCACAAGTTTGGCCAGATTTGCAATGGATTTGCTTCCGAACGAGTTCACTCGGGCAAGAAGATTTGAGGGACGGCTCCGTGATGAACTCAGGGGAAAAGTGGATACACATCGGCTAGCAACATATTCAGAAGTGCTAGATGTAGCCTTGATTGCTGAACGAGGTGCGTTGCCAATGAGGCAAGGTCAAACATTTAAGAGGCCAGGAGGTAGTCAATTCCAGGGACAGGGCAATTCTAAAAGACAAAGTTCTGGCAGTTCATTGGGAAGTGGGGGTAACAAACCCAGGTGTCAGACTTGTGGTAAATATCACTGGGGAGTATGTAATATGTCTCCTATCATTTGCAACATCTGTCGACCACCGGGGCACATGGCAAGGGATTGTCCAAATCTTCCAAGACAACGTATTACTCTGAGGCAAAATACAGATGACAGTGGAATAAGGTGTTATTCATGTGGTGACCTAGGGCATTGAGAACGTAATTGTCCCAAGAAAGGACAAGGAGGCTCCAGCTCATCCATCGGTAGTGCACCAAGACAGAGACCATCTCAACAGCAACCCCAAGGGAGAGAGCAACGACAAGGAAGGTATTTTCAGCTCAAGCCTGGGGAGACCACTACGGCTGACAAGGTGGTTTCAGGTATACTTTCTATTTGCTTGCAACCTACCAATGTGTTGTTAGATTCAGGGTCAACTCACTCTTTCGTATCACATCAATTTGCTAAGAATTTAGACAAACCCTTAGAATTACTAGATTTTGACTTATCTATTGCACTTCCATCGGGAGCGCCACTAGTGAGTTCGGGTGTCTTTAAAGCTTGTGGGATTGACGTGAGTGATAGAAGGTTGTTTGTTGATTTAGTACCATTGGTCATTCAACACTTCGACGTTATTTTGGGGATGGACTGGTTATCTGAAAATCATGCTATTATCGATTGTGAGAACAAGAGAGTAACATTTCGATTGCCAAATCAAGACGAATTCTGCTTCCAAGGGACAGGTGTAGTATCACCGCCTTATTTGGTGTCAGCTGTGAAAGCTTATCGTTTATTGAAAAAGGGATGTCAAGGGTTTTTGTGTAGCATACTTGATGTTAGAAGTACTAAATTAAAGTTAGAAAATATACCTGTGGTCAAGGAATTTCCAGATGTTTTTCCAGAAGAGTTGTCAAGTGTGTTGATTGAGAGGGAAATTGAGTTTGGGATAGATGTTATGCCGGGGACTCAACCGATTTCACGGGCACCGTATAGAATGACTCCGGTAGAGTTAAAGGAGTTGAAGACTCAGTTGCAAGAGTTACTTGATAAGGGGTTTATTCGGCCAAGTGTATCGCCGTGGGGTGCACCAATTTTATTTGTGAAGAAGAAAGACGGAACAATGCAAATGTGCATCGACTACCGGGAGATCAACAAGGTAACCATAAAGAATAAGTATCTGTTGCCGCGTATCGATGATTTGTTTGATCAGTTAAAAGGGGCAAAAGTCTTTTCTAAGATTGACTTGAGATCCGGGTATCACCAGTTAAAGGTTAAAGCTGAAGATGTTGAGAAGATTGCTTTTAGAACTCGGTACGGGCACTATGAATTTCTTGTTATGCCGTTTGGGGTCACAAATGCACCAGCCGCTTTTATGGATTTGATGAATCGGGTGTTCAAGACATATCTAGACAAATTTGTGATTGTATTTATTGATGATATTTTGATATATTCTAGAAGTCGGGAAGATCACGAGCGACACTTAAGGTTGGTTTTGCAACGACTTAGAGAAAAGCAGTTATTTGGGAAGTTAAAGAAAAGTGAGTTCTGGTTAACAAGTGTTACATTTCTTGGACACGTGATTTCTAAGGATGGTGTTTCCGTAGACCCACAAAAGATAGAAGCTATAAAGAATTGGCCAAGACCGACAAATGTTTCCGAAGTTCGAAGCTTCTTGGGGTTAGCCGGTTACTATAGAAAGTTCGTTCAAAATTTTTCTAGAATCGCGATTCCAATGACCCAGGTAATGAAAAAGGATATGGTTTTTGTGTGGAATAAGGAATATGAAGAATGTTTCCAAAAGTTGAAGGACAAGTTGACTTCAGCACCGATATTAGCTATTCCGTCAAGTACTGGAGGTTTTAGTATATACAGCGATGCTTCTCATCATGGCCTAGGATGCATTCTAATGCAAGAGGGTAAAGTGATAGCTTATGCTTCAAGGCAGTTGAGGACACACGAGAAGAATTATCCAACCCACGATTTGGAGTTGGCGGCGGTAATCTTCGTATTAAAAATTTGGCGTCAATACTTGTACGGGGAAACGTGTGAGATATTTACCGATCACAAGAGTTTAACATACTTATTTTCCCAAAGAGAACTAAATATGAGACAGAGAAGATGGCTTGAATTAATGAAAGATTATGATTTGAAGATTTAGTACCATCCGGGTAAAGCTAATATGGTTGCCGATGCTTTGAGTCGAAAGTCATCAGAAAATTTGACTTATTCGTTAATAGCTTAAGAAAAGTTAGTACAAGAATTTGAGCGATTGGAACTTGAAGTGATTCCCAGAATTCAAGATGGTTTAATGGCAGCTATCATAGCACAACCGAGTTTGATTGGTGAAATCAAGTTAAGTCAGCTTTTGGATCCAAAATTTCAAGAAAATAGTTGAAGAGTTACCTGACGGTAGACGGCCAGAGTTCAATTTTCAGAATAATGTGTTGAGGTCTATTAATCGTTTATGTGTTCTTAATATCCAAGAGTTGAAAGATAAGATTATGGAAGAAGCTCACAACATGAGGTATTCCGTGCATCCGGGTAGTACCAAGATGTATAGAGATTTGCGAGAATTATATTGGTGGAGTGGTATGAAACGGGAAGTTGCCGAGTTTTTTTGGTAAGTGTATAACTTGTCAACGAGTGAAAATAGAACATCAACGACCCGCCGGAGAAGTACAACCGTTAGAGATACCGGAATGGAAATGGGAGCATATCACTATGGATTTTATAACAGGGTTGCCGCGATCTCCTAAGTCTAATGATAGTATTTGGGTGATCGTTGACCGGTTGACTAAGTCAGCCCATATCTCGCCAATCAAAACTCGTGAACCAACAAAGTTAGCAGAGCTTTATGTCAGAGAAGTTATCAGATTAAATGGGGCACTGGTATCCATTGTGTCGGATCGAGACGCACGTTTTGTGTCTAGGTTTTGGGAGAGTTTGCAAAAGGCAATGGGGACAGCCTTGCACTTTAGCACAGCTTTTCATCCTCAGACAGACGGTCAATCCGAACGAGTTATTCAGATTCTGGAAGATATGCTTCGAGGATGTGTAATGGATTTCAAGTTAGATTGGGAAACCCATTTACCATTGGTGGAATTCTCTTATAACAACAGTTTCCAAATGAGTATTGGGATGGCGCTCTATGAGGCATTATATGGCCGAAAATGTAGATCACCAGTGTGTTGGATAGAAGTTGGGGAAAAACAACTTTTGGGAACCGAGATCATGCAAATCACCACCGATAAAATCAAGTTAGTTAAACAACGGCTACACGTAGCTCAGAGTCGATATAAAAGTTACGCGGATACTGGTAGAAGGCCGTTGGAATTCGAGGTGGGTGATTATGTTTTCTTGAAAGTATCGCCTTCGAAGGGCATAACACTGTTCGAAAAGCGGGGCAAGTTGAATCCGAGGTTCGTAGGACCTTATTTGATTTTGGATAGAGTTGGTCCTGTTGCATATCGGTTGGAACTGGCACAAGAGTTGGCTAACGTTCATAACGTATTTCACGTTTCTATGTTACGACGTTGCTTATCAGATTCGAGTCACTGTATTACTCCAGAACCGTTGATGATTCGAGAAGACTTGACTTATGTTGAACATCCAGTTCAAATCCTAGACAGGAAAGATCAGGTGTTGAGAACCAAAGTTATTTCTCTGGTTATGGTGTTATGGCGTAATCATTCGGTAGAGGAAGTGACTTGGGAACGTGAAGACGGGATCCGAGAAAAGTATCCTCACTTGTTCGATTCTTAAGGTAAGAAAAGTTTGAGGACAAACTTCCAACAGGAAGGGAGAAATGTAATACCCGTACCCGGAGAAATAATATAATATCTGCATTGTATGTATTAATTAGTAGAATTAATAGCGTATGATAATTTGGGTAAGTTCCTGTTACCCCGACGTGTTAAGTGCTTGATAAAAGGGCACAGTTGGACGGATATGAAGTGGGACCCACGGGAGGTCCGGATTAACTAAATTACATTTAGTTGCATTTATATGATTATATGAATATTTGTTTAATTGCTTTAATATCTTATTGTTATTTGTAATTTTTATGGTGCTAGTTTGAGTACCCGTGTGAGAATAAATAGGAATCAAATTCATAACTAGTAGATTAACTAGCAAGTTTTAAAAAATATGTGGGACCACGTTTGAGACCCACACGTGATATAGACAAATACCCACTTAGACATTGGGTAGTTAATACAATTTTTTAGGGGATGTTATAATAAAGCTTAAGGAAATATTGGGGGTGTAAACATAAATAAGCACAACTTGGCATGAGGCTTGGGATGTTGACACCTCAAGCACATGACTCACCATCTTCTCCTGCATATCAAACTAAGAGAATTAGATATAGGAGAAAACAAATTCAGCCACTAGAGGAAAAGCTCCACCGTCTCTCCGTCGTCTTGCCATTTCGTCGCCGCCGGTACACCGTTTCGCGAACCGAGACCGTATTCGGACTCGTAGAGGTGAGAGGATCGTCTCTATATATTTCATTTTCAGTTTCGTTGATGTTTTTCACTACCGTCTTTGACGTGCCGATATATATATGTGAAATTGATATATAGGAATATCATTGGAGTTAATTAGAGCTAAAATTAGCAAGGAATTTGGAGATTTTAGGCTTAAATTGGAGCAATTTGTGAGGTGAGTACTCTAATCCTAACTTGGGTGTTAAATAGTGCTTATGTAATATTGAGTATGGTTAAAATGCTTAGGTCTTGAAATTGTAGTTAAAGCATTTGTTAATTAGAGCTTAACATATCAAATTTTGTAGAAATTGTTATGTGATATGTTTGATGTGCTTATGTGCTTAATTGGGTCAATGGATGTCAAGTGTTAATCACCATTATTTAGCCCGTAGTAACGGGATGGTGTTTTTCCTCAAGAAAAAGGGGACGGTGGTGACGACCACAACGATTGACTATGGTCACGTGAGAGTGTGTGTTTTCGCTATATGCGACGTTGAAGTGAGAAAAGGCCCAGAATATTGGGTCTGATGCGATGGTGATTAAGTACTTGACATACCGGCGACTAGTTTTATCGTTGTGTTGCTTATATATTGCATATGCACATTTCATACTCCATGGCACGGTTAAAGTATTCACTAAGTATAAGCTTAAAACAAAACTATTTTCTGTGTGGTTATTGAATAACCACCGCAGGTACAGATCGTGACAAGGAAAAGAAGTGATCGGGAATCCAGGGGAAGAGTTATGTGGTTTATATGTTCATAAGTTGTAATTTTGTCAGTCTTGGTGGAGATGGAACTCATGTTTGTAATATTGTAGTTGTAAATGCTTTTGTTGGAAGAACAAGATGTATTTTGGATTCCAAACTTCTTCTATAAGTTGTAAAATGTTAAGTACCAACTTTTAATGCTTTAGAATGTGGTTTGGGAACTTGTTAATATGTCGGGTGTTCTCCCATTGAGTGTAAGTGTTGAGCTCTTGGACTCTTGTGTGTGATATGAATTTGAGATTGAGTTGGGAGTCATGTTGGAGAATGTTGTGCTTGTAAAATGGAACTTGTTTTCAACTTGAATTGCAAAAGAGTTGTATTTTGGTTTGAACAAGTGTTTTGATAGGGTATTGAATTCATTTGCAACTAGTTTCTATATGCTCATACTAGCTTTTGACAAAAGTAAGAATTTGGTTGCTTGATTTGTCCAAATGAGGTTGAGTTTATAATCTATAAGATGTTAATGGTGTTTTCACATGTTTGGTTAATGTTGGAGGAGTTTTAGTAGGTGTTTGAAATGTGTTTCCAAAGTTCCAACAAGTTTGGTTTAAGTTTGGGTATGTTTAGACTTGAAAACAGGGGTTTTAGCAGCAGGAAAAAACACTTCTGTTGAATCCGGATCGATCCGGGTCTCGTGCGGATCGATCCGGGGCATCCAGGGGAGCAGAAAATGAGATTCTACTAAATTCGGATCGATCCGGTTTTGGGGCGGATCGATCCGCTTTTCTGTTTTCAGCCCGTTGGCTTTTACGGAAACGGGCATAACTCTCTCCAAAAATTCGGATTCGAGCGCCGTTTTTTGCGTTGGAACCGAGACTCAAAGACCTATCTTTTGGTATAAAATTTGCTATACTTTATTAATGACCATTTTACCCTTGGGGGCTGCTTTGTCACAGTAAGGTTCTTTTATGTCATTTAAAACTTGTGTTTCTTAGTAATTCGCTTGTTTTCTTTGCTAATTAGTGTAAATGATCACTTAATGCATTGTTACACGTGTCCTAATCTGTCGGGGCGGGTTGGGGTGTGACACACCCGTTTCGGAAAATCTTTTTGTTTAAATGCATAAATGTTTAAATGGAATTATTAACGTGGTTTAATAATTGTGGATGAGGTGATCGTGGGTCAACGGTGGGTGTCAACTGAGGACACAGAACTTTGGATAATCAATGATGAATTGGTGTGATTAAATAACATTTATGTGTTCAAATGTTATTAGGCTTTATCTGGTTTATGTGAATACTAAATATATTTGTTTTGTATGTTTACTGATAGTTTAGATCATGCTTATGATCATTTTGAAAGATCTGATGATAACGTAATTGAGACATTGCATAAAAGGTAGGTTATCTAGAAATTTTACGGAAAAAGTTTTCATAACATAATTATGAACCTAAATGGAACTTAGACCAAAGCTTTTATGACTTATAGAATTTCACTCGTGAGACGATAATTAGGACATTTAGTAAGTTTTAAGAGATAATTGGAAGATTAGAAAACTCGTGGGGTGTTAAACAGAATTTCAAAAAAATTTGTCTATAAATAGAGGAGATAAGATATTTTCTTTTACAAAATATCATAAACTAAAGAAAGAGGAGAGAAAAAAGGGAGATTTAGTTCTCCGGGCTTTGTGACGCCAAACAACGGTCGTTCGTTCGTCAAATTTTTTCCTTGTTTATCTTTCTAAAATCCTCGAGGTTAGAGCTATGTTTTGATACTTGTAAGGCCTTGTTTGGATATTTAGCTTGGAATAGCCTTTCTAGGGATCAGCCTGAAATTATAGGGACATAGCTTAAGGTATGAATTCCTAACATATAATATATAGGAAATTTTGGATGCTTTGAATATCAAGTATGATATTGTAATCAGGGCAAAACTCATGTGTTAATTTAGGCCCGTTAATTTTACTCGCGAACATGTATGAAAAGCATGTTGATATGGTTATATGGGCATGCTAGGTGATTACGTGGGTCATAGGGGAGATTTATACAGTTTCATGCCGGGGTAAGCTTCTTGATGTTTGAGAATTTTAGTAGCAACGACTACTTGCTTGGTTTGGGAATCGACCCTGCTAGAGCTAGTTGAATGCAATGATTGGTAGACTTTGGACTTGCCATTGGCATCATGATTTAAGACTTAGGACTTTCCAGTATACTAGATGAATGCGTATCACTCTCCCTAGAGCCTATTTGATGTGTCTGATGATATTGAAGCATGAATTGCCATATGTGCATTTGATAAGAATTGTACACTCAGCATATAGCTGAGCAATAAAGATTTACTCCATTGTAGGTGAGAAGAAGAAAGAAAAGAAGAATTAGTGAGAAGAGTGAGGTCGAGGGTATGCCGGGGTCATTCCTTGTTTATACTTTTGTTTTCCATTCCAATGTTGTAATAGAAGTTTTTAAGAAGTTAAAATTGTGCTTAACTTAGAAACCTCAAAATGGATACATAGTGTTGTAATCAATAGTAAAACTCTTGAAATTATGTTTTGGGGATGTGGAAATACAGTTAGTATCATTTTGGATGAGTTGTGCATGTGTATTTAGTATTGGTTGAGAATTGATAAGCTTTGAAAACAGAGTTTCTGTAGCATGTTCTATAAATTGGAAAATAGTCAACTGGTTTGGGAAAACAGTCGACTGGATTCAGAAACAGTCAACTAGGTTTACTATTTAGACAAAACAATCTCTCCCAGTTTTCAGAAAGTAGTCGATTGCATTGCTTCACACAGTCGACTGAAAGTTGTTTCAAAATGGGAACTACTAGAGGTATAAGTCTAGTCGACCGAACTAGTACCTGCAGTCGATTAAAAATTGACCCCCTTTCCTCAAAATGTAGTCGACCGGACTGAGGCCAGTCAACTGGATTGGATTGCTGAGATTTCATGCTCTCTACAATTTCCAAAGCAATCGACTGGAGCCCCGACACAGTCAACTGGATTGTTGTTTTCAAAATAAATTATTTCTTTTAAGTATTGAAATGGGAAAAGTTCGTTTGGCTCAAATTTATATGGTTTTTACCAACTCATAGATGAATGTTTTTCAAACGAGTTTTGATTAAAGAGTTTCTTTAAGTTTTATTCAGCAGTTATAATCTTTAATTGAATTGGATGAGCCTTGGTGGCATGCCACGTGTCCTATTTCTGCCAGTAGCTGGATGGGTCGTGACATATCTCCAACATGCCACGTGTCTACGAGATCATAAGAGAAATTGTTTTAATTTTTCCTATTTTGGCTACTCCGGGATGTGACAACTTTGTAAATAAACATTTGGACTTTCGTAAGAGACATTTGGACTTTCATAACAAACCATTTGGACTTCCTAAGTAACATTTGGACCTTGTTAAGGAAAAGTTGGACTTTTTTAAGGAGCATATGGACTTTTTAAAGGAATCCTTCACATGATTGATAGAGATAGCTCACTTGTACAAAACTTGGACTTTATTTAGTTGTGGTGTACCATTCTTAATCCAAAAAGGTACAACTTATTTATGCTTGGTATTTTACAAACTTGGCACATTTTTTGGTTGTGTATAACACTTATTCCATAAGGCATAGAATAGTGATGCTTAGTATTTTGTAAATTTAGCACATTTCTTTGCAAAGTCCAAACAACCCTTAGGAAAGCCCAAACTTGATATTTAGACTTTTTTTTTTACAAACTTGACTTTTATTAGTTGTACACAACATTTATTCCATAAGTAATTGCTTAGTATTTTGCAAATTTGGCACATTTCTTTGCAAAGTCCAAACAACCCTTATCAAAGTCCAAACTACCCTTAGGGAAAGTCCAAATGTGCTATTTTACTTCTTTTTTTTTTTACGAACTTGAATTTTATTTAGTTGTGCACAATATTTATTCCATATGGTACAGCATAGTGATGCTTAGTATTTTATAAAACTGGCACAATTTTTTTTTTTTTTGCAAAGTCCAAACAACTCTTATAAAAGTTCAAACAACCCTTGGGAAAGTCCAAACCTGCTATAATAGGTTGCAAGGGATTTAATGCCCCTGACACTGTGGCAGTGTTCCTCTTTCCTTCCAATCCACACCTACCATGTGTATACTGGTTTTGCCCCATCTAGAGCGAAACCACTCACAAAACCAAGTTTCACTTGCTTATGCATTTAAGTTGGAGATGTTATTTTGTGCGCACATGAGAATATGAGTTGGGAGTAAACAGAATCTCATGCTATTCAACTTGTACAACAAACTAATCTTAAACTGTACTGTATCTATATCCATCAACCCATATCATTTTTGACTTCGTTCTCGCTTTATATGTATAAAACATATCAGTATTGGTACATGTACTTTGAGAAAAGTCATTTTCATACCAAACGGAGCATAAGCTTTTCAAAGTATACTAATTACATTGAATTTAATGTGCACCAATTGTTTCTGATTTGGCATAATAATTATAAAAAAATAAAAAATAAAAACATAAAAAGGGAAAATTTAATGAAAAGGGCATTAAGCCAAGTTTTTATTATTATTTTTTTGTAATTAAGGACAACTTAAATTAAACATTAGTGATAGTGCTTACAAGGACACTCACCAAAAATTGGGAAAAAAAAACCCCTTACCCTAGGTGGTGGTGGCTCTCGACGGTGGTGGTGGCTCACAGTAGTGCTGGCTGAAGATTGCCTTTTGCTTAACAAAGGTAAAATTTTACTTAAAATAACTTAAGTAAAATTTCTCTTAAGATAATATAATAAGTGTGATTTCGTTTAAGATTGTACATTCTGCAACATACCTCATATATAGTGGCCTTGCATGGTGATCGTCGAAGTTCGTTATGGTGGCGACATGCAGGTCAATATTTCGATCTAGTTCTAGATCTTAATGACCGGCCAAGATCTAGATCTCAATCAGGAGCCTGCACGTCATCGGAGATGAAGAAGAATGACCGCCATTGGAGATGAAGAAGACGATGGAGGTGATGGTGGTGGTGGTGCAATAGTGGTGGTAGCGGTTGGAGATGACGATGGTGGTGATAGTGGCTCATGATGGTGGTGGTGCGTGATGGTAGTGGTGGCAGTTCGTGGTGGCGCAAAGGTGGTGGTGCCGGTCATGGCAGGGAGGAGAGAGAAAAGAGAGATGGTGGCAGGCAGGAGGGGAGAGAGAGAGAGAGAGAGAGAGAGAGAGAGAGAGAGAGAGAGAGAGAGAGAGATGGTGGTGGTTAGGGGTGGCAATTTTCGATCCGACACTGCAACCCGACACGAAAATAAACGGGTTTGGGACTCATATAAGGGCACGGGTCATAAATGAATCGACCTGTCTAACACGAATATAAACGAGTTTAAGCGGGTCAACCTGTTTGACCCGATTAAGTATTTAAGTGCAGTTGAGGCATTTTTTTTTTCAGTTTTAAAAATAATTTTTAATAATCTAGAAATCTAAAATACAAATAACATAAATAACAATTAAAAAAATATTTTAAAAAAAATATAAACTAAAATTGTTTTTATTTTTTGCTCCCCCCCCCAAAAAAAAAAAAAGAAGAGAGTAATTACCAACTTACCAAACAAGTAAATCGATATATAATAATTAATAACTAATGTAATTAAAAAAAATTAATAATTAACAAGTTTATAATAGTTTATAATTGATGGATATTATTATATTTATAGTATTTTGGCATTTAAGATGATATGTAATACGTGTTAATAATTTATACATTTGATGGGAAGACTTGTTTGTGTTCTTAGAGGGCTGTAAGTTTTTTTTTTTTTAATAACCAAACCGAGTTAACCGGTCGGTTTTCTTAAAATTAACTACAACTAAAAGACCGATCCGACACCCAAATTGGCAAAAGCGACCAAAACTCGAAAATATCGACCGAACCGACCACTTCGGTTGGTTTTCAAAATATGAAAAAAAAAAAATTTTCAAAAATAAAAATAAAATATAATTTTGAACCGAACCGATGACACCCTACACGGGTTAGATGGGCTAAACGGGTGATCCGTGTATGACCCGACACAATTATGACCTGACACGATTATGAAAGGTTAAGAATGACAAAATTATGACCCGACACGACCCGGCTGCCACCCCAAGTGGTGGTGGTGGTCCCCTAGGGTTCTAGGGGCAATTTTGCCTTTTATAATAAAATTTAAAATTTTAGAGTACTTTAAGAGGGAAAGTTAAAATTTAGGGGACTTTATGAGAAAAAAGCTTTTTAGAGTGTGTCTGTATGTGATTTTTTGTTTATAGTTTGCCCTTTAGTAGTTTTAAATTATCTGATTTTAACACAAAATTTTCTACTACTATCCTACTACATAAATAAAAGAGCAATAATGTTGTAGGCACCGAATGCTACCGAGCAGTTGCACCGAAATTGGTCATTTTGCCCCTTTGATTGTGAGAACTTACAGCATTATTGTTGATATATCTATCTTATATTGGGCAAAGGTGTGGGTCCCAAACAAAAATTGATCCAAGGGCCAAAATTTCTCCACTTACTTAACTTTTAATCTTAACCCTTATGCACACTATATCAACTTTTCACCCTTGGATCATCTCATCCAATGGCCACAAAAAAAATCTCACTACATACTTCACATGATGGGTAACTCACAGCCGAAATAAAGTGAGTAAATTGTGGATCCTCTCTCTCCATTTTAGTCACGTACTCACGTCTCTACTCCATATTTGTCCCATGAAATCAACTTCTTTCTAATTTTGAAAACTTAATTTTTTTTCCTTTCATCTTTCTCTCACTGATCTTCTCTCACCCCAGTCACTCTCCCTCTTTCTCCATCCCATTCTCTTGCACTGCCTCCTCACTCTTCCGGATAACCATCATCAACACCGCCTGATTGACAGTCACTCTCAAGGTATAGGCTCTCTCTCTCTTGATAATGTTTGTGCATATGTGTGACTACATGTGTCAGTGTGTGTGCCATTTTTTCTTTTTCATAATGAGTAAATCTGAGAACTATTACATGCTCTTACATGTAATTCAATTCTCTCTCTCTCTCTCTCTCTCTCTCTCTCTCTCTCTCTCTCTCTCTCTCTCTCCACACACAAGTCTGATAAGTGTGTGGTAAAATTTTGTATCAATTACATGTTCTTTAATACACCCAGTTTGGCCATTTTGTGCAATTTTATATCAATTACATATTTTTCTTTTAAAGATGAGTATTTGTAATTATATGGCCTACTAAACTCCTGTGTCAAGTTGTGCATGTTTTAACATTGCATGTGTTAATTATGATAATAATGATATGAAAGTTTCCACTGTTTTACACTTCGTTTGGATTGAGAGAAGTGGAGAGAAGAGAAGAGAAAGTTGAGTTTTCTTCATCATGTTTGGATAGACAATAGAGAAGAGAAGAGAAAAGAAAAGAAACATAACTTTTTCTCGTTTGGATAACTTTCATAAGAGAAAAGAAAAGAAAGTACTTATAACCAATTTACTTTTTTGTCCTCTATTAGGGATACATGTTAGATGGAATAATAATATATTGGGGCGTATTTGTCTTTTACACATTATTTAATCAAGTTTCTCTTCTTTTCTCTCCGGAATCTCTCCGATTTGGAGAGAAACAAAACTGGGCTCTTTTCTCTCCACTTTCTCCTCGTTTTCTCTCCATTTCTCTTCTCTTCTCTCCATTTCTCTCAATCCAAACGAAGTGTTACAGATTGGGACACTTTTTTTCCAATTTTTTGTCTCTAATTATCAGCTTTATTCCCAGTGACTCCGATTGAAGCTATTGCAACTATTATGTGTTTTAGGAGGGCAGTAGTTGATTACCCTTTTATTTATTCCACTGTGTTTAGAGATTGGGCCACTTTTTTGCCAATTTTTTTGTCTCTAATTATCGGCTTTGTTTTCATTTCTTTTTTGTTTAACAGTAATACAAAACTATATTTCCCCTTCTTCCTTTTTTTTTTTTTTTTCCATTTTTTTTGTTTCAAAGTGGGCCTAAATGGGATAAAAAAGCAAATAATCAATTTTTTTTGTTGGACTTCTTTCAAATTAACCATCAAACATTAACGATGATGGATTTCATAATTCAAGAAATGTATTATCGGTCACTTGCACTTTTTTAATGTTGAAGTTTAGGAAGTGGGTTTCTATTGCCTATCTAGAAAATGAGTTTTTCCATCACTATGGTTGTAAATTTTGCACTTGATTTGATTAGTTACACCCTTTTTTTAGGTCATTTGATAGAGTCTATAGGGCTAATTAGTGAAATGTGTAAAGCTGCTTTCCAAATATGTAATCACAAAAGTTTGATTGCATTTGGATATAATGAGTAATCACTAATGTTGCCAATTAGTGAAATTTGCGCCTGGGCATGGTCCTTTTGATTGCATTTGCATTTGGGTGTGTAATCACTAATGTTGCCAATTAGTGAAAAGTTTTTTTTTTTTTTTCCTTTTGGATATGTAATCACTAATGTTGCCAATTAGTGAAATTAACTATTTAATCACAAAAGTTTTACTTTCTTTTATATTTCTTTCCAAAAGCTCAGAAAAATCCTTTTTTTCCCCCTTATAGAATCTATTCTATTATAAAGGGAAAGGGAGGGGTACTAACATTATTTTCTAAGTTCTTTAAATTACAGTTAAACCATTATATTTTATCTTCTTAAAAATATTAAAGGGTATTAAAATGTCCAATCAACTAAAAAAACTACTTCAATAAATGGGAAAAAACTCTCTAACACAGTTTGCTAAAAAAAAAACTGTCTAAAAAGCAAACAAACTGACACACACAGAATTTTTAAAGTAAGACTTCCATATTAATGTTTGTATCTTTGTAGCTTATTTGTTCGGAGTTTTTGAGCTTTGAAGTGTGTAACCAAAGCATGTGAATGGCCAAGAGTTGCTTTATTGGTTTGTGTTTCTAAATATGTGAATTTGTGAACATGTTCTGAAATTGGTTTTTTAAAAAAATGAAAAGGTTTTCAGTAGATTTTGTGCACGTGTTCTGAACTTGGTTGAAAATCAATGTAGTGCACATATATATAGAAAAATCTATGCTTTCAAGCCTGACGCTTACTTTTGTTATTGTGTGAAATCCACGCAATGCTTATTGTTTAGGTTTTTTTTTTTTTTTTTTTTAATGTTTTTAATAACTGACATATTATTTCCAAATTTTTAGATTCAATTTTGAAGCATAGCATCACTTAAATTAAAATGTTCAACTCATATGTTTCATTTCACTGCATGGTCTGTTTTTTAATTTTTTTTTTTCAAAAAACTGACAGCATATTTGGGACTCAACTTTGGTAAGCGTGGAGTTACTGAAATTAAAAGGTTCAACTCATGCTCTTTTTTCTTTTTCTTTTTTGTTTGTTTGTTTTCAATTTCCAAACAATCCCTTAGCTTCAATGAGAGACCCAATTGGAACATTCATAACCAAGCTTATTTGTTTATTCTTACAAAAATTTACAACACGTATTATATTTATGCTATTCACAAATATAATTTCCACCCTTTTTACGCCCGTGCCCACGGGCACGGGTACGTACTAGTATATATATATACATATATCTTAAAATCCCTCGAAACCCATTTCAATCTTAAACACTTACACATCTCTGGTCACAAACTCATCAAATCTCTCCATTCATACAAAACCCAATTCACCAAATCACACAATAATCAAAAATTTAAAATCACAATCATTCTCTTTTTGTTGTAAAAAAATGCAAGACACATCATTGTATCAGCAGATCAAACCACCAATATTTCCTGAACAAGAGCACCTAAAGTGTCCTCGATGTGATTCAAATAACACTAAATTTTGCTACTACAACAATTACAACCTCGTCACTTCTACAAAAACTGTCAAATTTGGACAAAAGGCGACGTTCTTTCTTCGTTGACAGCCGCAAAAAAATCCTCAAACCCCGAATGATCTTCCTCTTCCTATAATGTACGGTCTGTCGAGGTCGATCTCCAATCAGATTATTCCGGCGAGTTTTAGCCCCTGCTGGGATCTAATGGGTAATTTGACAATTTGATGGAGGTTTGAAATTTTGAATCCAAATGGGTCGATGACAGTGCAATTGGGTGAATTTACTGAGAACCAAAATTCGCTTTTGTGGTCAAATGCAGTTCGAAACCCATCAATTGAATTGCATAATGCTAACAATTCAGAGACCTTTTAGGGTGTTCAAAACTTTAAAGTGGTGGAGATCGAGCTGTTGGGGGGGCAATGGTGGAGATTGATTGAGATTTTTAAATTTCTGCTTTTGTGTGAATTGGGTGTTGTTTGAATGGAGAGATTTGTTGAGTTTGTGACCAAAGATGAGTAGGAATGTTTAAGATTGAAATGGGGTTCAAGAGATTTAAAGAGAGACAGAGTATATCAACAACAATGCTATAGGTTCTCACAATCAAAGTGGCAAAATGGTGGAGACCACCAATTTCGGTGCAAATACTCGGTACCATTCGGTGCCTGCAGCATTATTGTAATCATAATCGTAATAAAAGAGGCAGTTTGCCTCGGTATGTTTGTAATTCCAAATCAATTTGGCTTAATTTGTCATTTTGAAGATTGCTTATACTCGTTGGTAATTCAAAACGTGGGAATTGCGACGGGCTTGGTTGATATGCAAAAAAATTTACATGTAAGGCAATAAAAGTCCTTAAATTATGGAGAAGGAAATTATTTCTATGGACAAGATAAATTTTAAAACTAATGAAGAATGAATCAATTTATAAATAATTATTAAGAAGGCAAATTGAATTGGCATAATATGTCATTTCCAAATTTGCTTATACTTTGGGTAATTTGAAATGGGGAATTGCGGCTGGCTTAGTTGATATGTACTACAATTTACATATAAGGCAACAAAAGTCCTAAAATTATGGAGAAGGAAATTATTTCTTTAGACAAGATACGTTTTAAAATTAAAGGAGAATGAATCAGTTTATAAAGAATTCTTAAGAAGGTAAATTGTTGTATATAGCATTTTAAAAAATGAGAAAGATTGGGACACCCAAAGATACAACTTTTGGAACACAATCTAAAAGATGTATCATATCTCTCGTGTGATGTTACTGGATCCCACAGTGACACAGGAGAAAGATAGACACATCTCTTAAGTTGTGTCCCAAAAATTATCTTTAGTGTGTCCCAAGTATTACCCTTAAAAAATCAAATACTATTCAGCTTAACCATATGTTCCTTTGAGACATCTCATTAAATATAAAATTGTATAGTAGTTAACATAGAATAAATATTAATAGAAAAAAATCAATTTATATTTATAATTACTTCTTTTTAACAATGGCTCATCGATTAATTGTTCATGTTGATTCATTTGTTTTTTTCTTTTTTTAAACTTCTCATTTTTTTTAATGCATATCTTCTTTCAATAATGCTATGATTTTCAAATTTTATTGGGACCACTTTAATATCCTCTAATGGATATCATGTGTTGGGACTTGGGGTCATATTGGGGATACAAATTTTGGGAAGCATTGTCACTCCGCGACGTAGCATAAATAAGGAAAGCATTTAATTTCTTTTATGGACCCGTAGGTCGTGACAGTTTGAAGAATCGATTCCGTCCCAAACGTCGAACAATAGAATAATATAAATCAGAGTATGAACAATCAAGGCTTACAAAATTTTATCAAATTAATAATTATTATAGTACGAGATCATCTAAAGGCAGAACCCGCCTTGAAACAAAATAATAATATCTATTACAGTCATCCTTATTACAAGTTTAGTTCATGACATAAAGCAGCAATAATAATAATAATATTAATTCCTCTTCTCGTGTAGTTGTGTTCAATTCGCATAATCATATTGCCCCGCCTGGTCATGACCTGAAAAGCCTAGACACGAATGTCCAGGGCGCATCAACGCCGTCAACTTTATGAAGATGGTGAGTATTAAAAACATATACTCGAAATGTATAACATACTCTTTTACCCTTCTCGTTTTACAAGTTCATCATTCCACATAATAGAAATATAGAAATGAATTCAACTCGTAAAACAACAAAGATAATATTAAGATCTCAAATCAATAAAACATGTGACCATGCATGAAACAATGCAATCATTCACATCTCACCGACTCTTTTCTTTCGACAACACATTAACCAACTCTCTCTCACTCCAGTATCTTGAAATTTTAAGGTGACCACACTTTAGTACATGGGTACCAAGGAGTGTCCAGTTTGCCTCATACTTTAGTATGGGGTACCAGAGAGTGTCCAATTGCCTCACACTTTAGCCATACCACAGATGTCAGGGAGTGTCCAGTAGGCCACACTTTAGCACTACCATGGGTGTTAGGGAGTGTCCACATCGCCGTCACACACTTTAACGCTACCACGCGCGCCAGGGAGAGTCCAAGTTTGTCACCGTCGCATTCAAAGATACTCTAAATCACAATCTCATAACATCACACTATAGTACACCAGTGCCAGGGAGTGTCCAATATCAATCTTATCCACTTACTCGTTTCACACTGAACATCACTCACCATGCATCGTCACGACCCATCCCACTATGCGTGGAAATAGGACACGTGACACGCCATCAAGGCTTATCCAGTTCCATTAAAGTAAAATAGCAGCGAAAATTATAAGTGAAAACCATTAAAATCAGAGTTATAAAAAATTTTGTCCAATTGAAACAGTTCCAAAAGAATTTAGTTTTGAAGGCAGAGGTCCAATTGACTGTATCGGGGGTTCAGTCGACTAAAGGCCTAAAGCAGAAGGTATAAAAGTTCCAAGGCCCATTCCAGTCGACTGTGTCGGGGACCCAGTCTACTAGAGTCTTAATTTATCAGTCGACTGGTGCCTTTTCCAGTCGACTGGACACTATGCATGCAGAACATGGTGGTTTCATGCAGAAACCAGTCGACCGAAAACCCCTCCAATTGACTATTTCCTCACAATCCAGTCGAATGAAACATGGATCAATCGACTGTTTTCTCTCAGAAAAGTCCAATTCTGCAGCATTCAACCAAGGGTCTCCAACCAATTTCTAACAACAACACAATTATAACCCATGATTCCACATATATATAACCGTGTTTACTAGGGATTACTAGTACTACAACTAACCCATGATTCCATTACCACATATTACAATCACCAAATCCTTATTACAAGTTTGGAACCAAACAAAAGAATAAACAACAAGGTGATCTCCCGGCGTTACTCAACGGCATCACACCTCACGCTTCTTCTTACCTTTCTTCTTACCTGCAATGGAGTAAATCTCAACTGCTCAGTTATACCAAAATTTATTTAAACATAAGAAATAATTTTTCGGTTTCATAAAACACAGTGTAAATCAAAGGAAATTATTTCACCGTTTTTGAAAATACAGCTTTGAAATTCAACACAGGTATTCTAGAAATGTGTTTAGAAACCACAACAGGTATTGCTCAATTATAAAGGATTTACAGTTTGACCCCAATCAAAGAATTTTAATAAAATGAAAGCCAAGTATCGTAATTTCATTTAAAATTAAATGAAATTACAGGTTGTTACAAGCATATCATTACTCTATTTTCTTTGTTTGAAAGTTTGGTTTTATTGTTTTATATTTCTCATGGAGTTGCAAATTTTTTGTGATTGTACTTGCGAGTTGATTTATAAATTTTGATTGGAGGATGTCAAAGTAATCCCACAATTAACTAAGGAATTAAGGTTCTCCACTGTTACATGTGTTTGAAAACTATTTTGATTACAAAATTCGGAAAACATAGAATTCTTTATATTCATATATTCTATTTTTGTATGTAATATTTTATACCGATGGAATACAACACGGCATAACCATATATGTTGCAAGGAGGCATCCAATGAAAATATATGGAGGGTTTTGATAAATATATATATACATATCAAGAGTAAGGGTTTGATAGAAAAAATCAAGAGTAATTATGAAGAAAAATAAAATATTTTTTAATTGTATTAATGACATAATTAAGACAATATTTTACTTAATCACCATTAGTCTTCTTTTCAATCATGTAATGACTTAATAAATTAATGACACATGTTATCATTTCACTTTTCAAGTTTGACTACCTTTATACTTCGTAATTTTTAAAAAAAAAATCCCCTTTGTAGTGTATTGTTATCTTTATCTGATGCATTAATTTTAGTCAATATTATTGACTCTAAAATTTGAATATGAAATTTTGATTTTCAAATGGTTTGACAATTATACTACATATAATTATAGTAGGGATGAATAATTAAAATTTATTTTTTATCGAAAGTTGTTAAAAGTGACAAATCAATCAAATTATCTGAGAATCAAATTTGAGAATAATAATATTTTTTTTAATTAATTTCAATTTTTTAACAGGTAGTGTTACTAGAAAGTGCAAAAGTAGAGGTTCAAACTTAACTGTATTTGTCTGCGAAGGAACGAAGAACTTTCCCTATCATGCTCCGAACAATACAAAAGTGCTTTTTATTTTTTCTAAGGTTTTCAATCACTCTCCATCATAGAGTAAGAATCATAATGCTTTAAATCTCTGTTTGCTTTGCGGATATAGAGAAGGAAAAAAGAAAATGAGAAGAAAAACCGTTTTTCTATTGTTTTTTCTTGTGATTTTTTTATTTTTCTTCATTTTTAAATAACATGAAAAATTAATTTTTTAACAATATAATGAGAATTCAGAAAAGAGTTGGAAGCGAAGTTATTCACAGATTTAAAATTTTTATTATAATTTTTACTACGCTATTTTGCTTCCCAATTTCCTCCTTTTTTTTTTCCCTGCTAATGTTTTTCTCAGTGTTTTCTTTTCCTATTTTGTTTCCTAAATAAATTAGCAAACCAAATAAAACCTAAGAAACTTTAGTCAAAAGTCCTATAACATAGAATTTTTTAGTATTAGGTCCAACTCATTTTTAATTTTAGTGAAAAGTCCACACTTTATAAAAGTTATGTTGTGGGAAAAAAACGAACTAGTTAGTTATGCGAAATTTTTTCATATAAAAAAATTATGCGAATTTCACATAACTTTTAAAATATACGAATTTGATCCAATTAATTTTCACTAGTCATGAAGTTTTGACCAAAAAAAAAAAAAAAAAAAATTATTGATCTTACTTTAAATCTAATTAATCTAAAATAATAGATTTTTCACTAAATTTCTATAAAAGTTAAGGCGAACAACCAAAGTGCGAAAGGGTAATTCAATGAGAGAGAAGGGAAGACCCACCTTGATACAATCGTGAGGTACCTTTAAACAAATTCGTATAGAGAGAAAATGCACAAAAGTCCCTCATGGAAATTTTGGAGATAATCTTTCTCTTTAAAAACTTTCCACAACTGGTTCATGAACCTTGTGGAAAGTGATCACTCAATTATAATTGGGCTTAATTATAAATATACTTTTGAAGTTTGGTCTCTGTTTTATTTTAGTCTCTGTAGTTTCAATTGTATTAATTTGGTCCCTAAAATTTTTAAATAGAAGCAATGTGGTCTAAATGTCAAATTCTGTCTGAAAATTTGACAGATTTTACTCACATGCTCTGCACTGTCATGCTCTTTAGAGGAAAAAAAATTGGGACACTATCAATCTCCCCACTCGTTTATCAGCGTACATAATTGTGCATAGCCATGAGTGAAGTCCGTCAATTTTTTTTTTACAAAATAGGATATTTGAACCATATTGCTTTTATTTAAAAACTTAAAGTACCAAAGTGATGCAATTGAAATTACAAAGATTAAAATAAAATAGAATCAAACTTTAGGGTCATCTTTTTGTATTTAAGCCTTATAATTAATATATCTTCATTCGCAGGAATTTTATTTTTCTTTGATCTGCTTTTTCGCAGTTTAACTTGTACTTTTTTTTTTTTTTCTCAAAACTAAACTTTCATTACTGAAAAACAAGCCTTACAAAAAAAACCAAAAAAAAAAAAAAAAAAAAACGACAAAAATAAAGAAAAGAACAAGCACAAGCAAAAGCAAAAACAACCAAGGGTACAATAGATAAGGAAGCATAAGCGATTAAAGAAAACACTCTGTCAGCTGCATGAGGAGCCACAAGGACCACTGTGTAGAGGGATCCGGAACCCAGGACAACTCCAAAACTGTAGATGATCGAGACCACCCAAAGCAAGAAGACGGCACAAAGCCAAGTCCAAACAAGTGAAGAAGCTTCACCAAAGGGGGCAACCGAAGTTGCTTGAAAAGCTCCCATGATAGCAAGAGATGCACCATGGAAAGCATTACAGCTGTAGAAGAGAGCTCCAAAACCACCAATCATAACCCAATGAAGACCAAAAAGCCAATCTACTGTTGCAAGACTGGTCTGGGCAACATCCACCATCTTGAACCCAAGGAGAAGCCATTCACTATACGGAGAACAACCTTCACAGAGGAAGGGAGAAAGTTTCACAGAGGAAGCGGAGGAGCCAAACATGCTCTTATTTGGACTGAAAACAAAACATGGCATTAAGAGTTGAGAGAGAGAGAGAGAGAGAGAGAGGGAGGGGGGGGTCGTCGGAAACAGAGAGGGGGGGGAGAAGCGGCGCACTGTTAGGGCAAAAAGTTCCCATCCTTACTCTCTCTCTAGAAAATCTAGAGAGAGAAAACCCTCAGCCCATTTTGCGGATGTTAAGTTTTCCAATTTTCTGAGGGTTGTTTAACTTGTACTTAATTACTAAGAATAAATGTTAGTTACATTTTCTGAGGTTGCCATAATATTGGACTATCTTACTTTTTGTCTTTGACTTGGAGTTTACCCCACTAGCTATACAATGTCACAAAATAATTGTATTGACCTATTATATGTTGCAATTTATGCCTTAAAAAAATTCAAATTGTCAAATGAGACATATCAAATGTACGATTTGAAGTAATCAGATCACATTTTAAGAATTTCCAAACAGTTACTTTGTGTCTGTTTGCAGATTCGTAAACAATATCTAAGTTATTCTCAATCTCATTCTCATTTTCTATCTGGTGTTAAAAGATAGCAACATCATACTAGTTTGAGAAAGAACTATTTTGTATAGTATTTTCTGGACCATGGACTCTAGTGCAAAAAAATGTTCGCCTATCAATTAACTCAAATTTCTAATGTGCACATGTAAAGGAATATTCAATGTCATTTCACAACATATTTTCCAAAATTAAAATTCGTTTTTAAAATTATGAAAAATGTCATAGAGTATAATTAAGAAGAGCAATACCATTGTTCTCAAATTTGTATCCCACATCTGATCCCCAATACACATGACAGTAAAACAGTAGAATCATATTCAATAATAATGAGACTACTTGATTTTCATTAAGAGTTTTTTAGGTTGTCTAACTGACACCAGTACTCAAGTCGGGAGTCCATATTGTGAATATATCAAATAATCAAGAAAACAACAAAGAGAAAAGAGAAAAGAGAACAGAGAAAAGAGAACTAGAGTTTTTCATAACATGAAAACTGAATGAATGAATACAATACAAAAGAAGACACAATAATAGTATATCTAGGTATTCAGTATTACCCTAATATAAAGTGAAAAACTAAATTACCCTAAAGCTAATAAAACTAATTCTAATAGCTAACTCTAATACCCCTCCTCACACTCACGATGCTGCAGCTAGAAGCATAGAGAGTTTGCCAACTCAAAAATGAAAACGCTGAATCGGATGTGACTTTGTAAATAAATCAGCAATCTGCGCGGAAGAAGAAACAAAAGGCAAAGTGATAGCAATATGCTTAAGGTGATGACGAATAATGTGATAATCAATCTCTATATGCTTGGTCCTCTTATGGAAAACGGAATTGTGAGCAATCTGAATAGTACTCTTATATCAAAATACATAGTTGAAGGGCGAGGAAGGGAGACACCCATCTGTAAGTAGCCGGTGTAACAAAATAACCTCACGGGTAGTCGAAGCCATAGCACGATACTCAGCTTCTGTGGAAGACACGACAACATCTTGCTTCTTGCTCTTCCAAGAAATGAGAGAATCACCCAAAAATATACAAAATCCAGTAATTGACTTGCGATCTGTAGGATCACTGACCCAATTTGTATCAGAGTATGCACGCAGCTCCAAGGAAGAAGATGACGAAAGTAAAAGACTTTGAAATCGAGTGCCCCTCAAGTACCTCAAAATACGATGAACAACAGCCCAATGAACTGTAATAGGGGAAGTAACAAACTGACTAACAACATGAATATCATGAGCAATATCCGGACGAGTAATCGTAAGATGAACCAAGCTACCAACAATAGTGCGATATAAGGTAGGATCAGGCAAAGAAACACTATCTGAAGGGAAAAGACGAACATTAAGTTCCAAAGCGGTATCAACAATCTTATTATCAGTGAGGCGAGCATGCTCAAGAATGTCACCTGTATACTTAGACTGAGAAAGAAGATAACCTTTTGGAGAAAAGGCTACTTCAAACCCCAAAAAATAACGTAGTGGACCTAAGTTCTTCATTTCAAAACAACGAGCTAATTTATACTTCAACACTGCAATCCCATCAACATCATTACCAGTAATGATCATGTCATCAACATACAAAGAAAGCATAATATGACCAGCAGTGGTACACTTGATAAAGAGAGCTGAATCATACTCACTCGGGGAAAACCCATATGAGGTAATCACAGTGGAAAACTTCTCAAACCAAGCTCGAGGGGCTTGTTTAAGACTATATAAGGCTTTCTTAAGCCTACAAACTTCACCAGGACCATGAAGAACACCTGGAGGAGGAACCATATAAACCTCCTCTTGGAGGTCTCCATTCAAGAAAGCATTTTTAACATCCATCTGAGTTATATGCCATTGTCGAACAGAAGCAGCCACAACAAGAGTACAAACAGTGGTCATTTTAGCAACATAAGCAAAAGCCTCCTCGTAATACATACCATACTGCTAGAAAAACCTTTGGCAACCA
Organism: Hydrangea macrophylla; assembly: GCA_033977485.1. NCBI lineage: Eukaryota > Viridiplantae > Streptophyta > Magnoliopsida > Cornales > Hydrangeaceae > Hydrangea > Hydrangea macrophylla. The sequence goes on along the minus strand of CM066984.1, from coordinate 73,571,904 downwards.
ATCTTGCTTTGTACCGCTCAACAGACCGACCCACCGAGAACCAATAGCGCTCTTACCAGAAGGTAAGGGAACCAAACTCCAAGTGTCTGTCTTATACAATGCAGAGAGTTCCTCTGTCATAGCCTGTTGCCAAAGAGGATCAAGAGCTGCCTCTTTATAGGACAGAGGCTCAGAGAGATCATGAACTGAAGCTAAAAAGAAAGTAAAAGAATCCGAATAACAAGAATAAACAAAATCAGGTGATTGAGTGGACTTACGAGTGCGAGCAGGATAGCGAGGAGGTCCCACAGCCTCAGTAGGTGCTTGGGTGGCCTCTAGAAGGGAGGTAGTATCAGGCAGCAAGGTACCAGTATCAACAGAAGTAGAACCATGAGTTGAGACAATATCAGTGGTACATGGGTCTCGAGAGGGCACACTATCGGTATCATCAGAGAATGGGTCAAGATGGATGAGATCAGATTTAGTCAACTCCTGATGATTATCAGGAATAGAAAAGAAGGGTATGTGCTTGAGAAACACAATATGGCAAGAGACATATAGTTTCTTAGTAACTGGGTCAAAGCAACGATATCCCTTCTGACCCTCACCATAACCTAGAAAAACACAAATAGCATACTTTGGTGACAATTTAGTACGCTCTACACGAGGTTGAAGGACACAACAAGTATAACCAAACACCTTTAAGGAAGAATAATCAGGAGTATGCCCATGCAATTTTTCAAAATGTGACAGACCTAAGTAGTAAGAGGACAGAATTTTATTAATTAGATTGACAGCAGTAAGCATAGCCTCTCCCCAAAAATCACGAGGCACATATGCAGATAATAAAAGAGAGCAAGCAGTTTCAACAATATGCCGATGTTTTCTTTCAGAAACACCATTTTGCTCAGGAGCGTTTGTACAAGAGGACTAGTGAATAGTTCCATCTAAAGTAAGCAACTCACGAAATTTATGATAGGTATACTCTCCACCTAAATCACATCTAAAACATTTGATGACAGCAGAATGTTGAGTTTTGACAAAAGCACGAAAGGTATTATAAATATCAAAGAAGTCTGAACGACGTTTCATAAAATAAACCCAACATTAACGAGTGCAATCATCAGTAAATGATACATAATATCGAGACCCCCATCTTGTAGTAATAGGAGAGGGTCCCTACATATCAGAATGAATTAAATCAAATGGTGCAAGAGAATAAGAAATACTTCTATTAAAAGGTAAAGCTGAAAATTTTGCTAGTTTACAACCACTACAATCAGAAATGTCATGAGTTTGTAAATCTCCTAATTTTCTTTTAGAAGCTAAAAATTTTAAACGAGAGGCTGAAACATGACCAAGGCGAGAATGCCATAAATAAAAACTAGACGAAGATGAACTCAAACAAAAGGATGACAAGTCAACACTAGAAGCTGCAACCACTGGTACATTGAGCTTATCCAAGATGTATAATCCCCCTTGCCTACTGCCTATCCCAATCAGCGTCTGAGACTACAGATCTTGCACATGACAAAAAGTAGAAGAAAAAGAGACTAAGTAACCTGCATCACAAAGCTGACCAACAGAAACAAGATTCATAGTAAGTTTGGGAATGTGGTAAACACTAGAGAGAGATACATGAGATGTGATAACAGACCCAACACCTGTTAATGACATGGGAGTACCATCAGCAGTCATAACAGGCAAAGAGGAAGCAGGACATAAGGATGCAAAAGACGACATGTCAGGTGTTATATGATTAGAAGCTCCAGAGTCTAAGACCCAAATACCTAAGGACATACCTGAAGACATACCTAGTGAAGAGGTGGCCTAGCATGTGGCTGTGTGGCAAGGAACTTCTAAAATTGCTCAACAAGGGAGGTCATGGACAAAGTGGATGGGGAAGGAGAACCGGGTCCAAATGAGTCTGATGGTGGTACAACTGCTGCAGTGTTAGGCTATGGAGGCCTATACGAACGCTGCTGAGATTGGTTGGTAAATTTCCAATGAGAAGGTTGAGGTTGCTATTGTTGTGGTGGTCAACCATGTGAAGGCCAGTTGCTGCTATTGGGCTGCTTTGCTCGACCCAACCTAAGACACTGAGCCTTCCAATGACGCTTCTCCTTACAGTAGCTGTATACATCACTACCAACTCTCGAGTAAGACTTACTCTGATTGTTGGACGGTGGTCGAAAAAGGGCTGCTAAAACAGACGAAGTAGATTCCGGGAGAATTCCCTTTCTAGACTGAGTCTTGAGACGTATTTCCTCGGCTACTAACTCATGGACAACAGAATCAACTGACAGAAGTGGGCTACGATGGAGAATGGACCCACGAAGACCCTCGAATCATCACGTAGAGCCATTAAAAACTGAACCAAACGATGTTCCTCCCTACTAGCGATATATGGTACAAACGTCGGCAATTCGGGTGACTCCATGAGAGCCAACTGATCCCAAAAATTTGTCATTGTAGAATAGAACTTCTGAATACTCAATTTTTTTTGTTCAAGAGCACGAATATCACACTCTAATTGGTACCTTTTTGCAAAATTGGACTATGTAAACAATTTAGCCAAATGATCCCACACCTCCTTTGTATATTCAAACTTTGCCAATTGCATACCTATCGAGGGAGCAACGGAGTTGTTGATCCAAGTAATGATTTTCGAATTGTTTGTTTTCCAAACATCTAGCAATTCTGAAATTTATCAGCCTATTCATTCGTAGGTTTACTAAAATCTCCATTGCTATAACCCCACATCTTCTTCCCCTTCAAAAAAATTTTCATCACATAATTCCAATATCCAAAATTCTTTTCATCGAGTTTAACACTAATCGCTCTAAGCAAATCATCACGTTCAGCAGCCATTACGAAAACGAAGCAATTAAATAACACAAAGAAAACGAACTAGAATCAGTGACAGATCCAAAAACGAACGCGAATTAGTGTGAGATCCAAATACAAATTCGTATCAGCGAGAAATCCAAAAATGAACCAGAATCATCCGAAAAAAAAAATTCAGGGCAGAACCCCGGCAGGACGTGAATGAGATTCGAACTTACTCTGATACCATACGAATATATCAAATAATCAAGAAAAACAACAAAAGGGAAAAAATGAACTAGAGTTTTTCATAACATGAAAACTGAATGAATGGATACAATACAAAAGAAGAGACAATAATAGTATATCTAGGTATATAGCATTACCCTAATATAAAGTAAAAGACTAAATTACACTAAAGCTAATTCTAATAGCTAACTCTAATACATATAACATAAGTACTTCATATATAAATGGTCTACCTTTTTGGCTAGATTATTAGTTTCTTGCTCCCCAAAACTATCAAGTTAATTTGAATCAATATTTGCCTTGACGCAAATCCACTAGTTTTTTTTTTTTGCTAAGACGCAAATCCACTAGTTTATTCATCGACTTATTCCTGTGTTATGTCTTCTTGTAATAATACCATTTTAATTTATTTTTGGCACTAGTATCCCCTTCATTAAGATTTCACTTGAATACTTCTCTTCCGGAATAAAGTGAAACAGTAAAATTACATCACAACAAAATAAAAATCAAGTGATCCTAGTATTAATATCAAATGTGATTTCACTAACATATCTGTGAAACACAATTTGGTATACAGATTTTAGAACCATTCCATTACTCTTAAAGAAAAGTATAGAATTTGTTCATCAAAAAAGAAGTTGTTCATCAAAGAAAGAAAGATAGGTATAGAATTTTTGTTTGTATAGCATTATTTTTTTTTTTTTTTATGAAATACAGTTAATTTCTCATTTTAAAAAGTATTACAGGTGGTTTTATCCTCTATGATCATGTCCTTTGATGCGACCTTAAAACGGATCTCGCGACATACACAAATTTTACATTTGGAGTGTAGATTACTAATCAATTCATTAACTTATCTTGTGAACTTGAACGCTCCAAATATAAATCCTAACAAGAAATTCAAAATCAATTCTAAAATTGATATCTTCTATTGTTTTAACTTCTAAAGCCTCAAAAGGTTCAAAGCCATATTCTTGTTATTTCGAGGTAAAGTTTCGAAGTTCCAAAACTCTTTAGACATCTAAGACACTAGATGGGTAATACAATGTCATGACCCATCCCGCTAACGTGCGGAAACAGGACATGTGGCATGCCATCAAAGCTTATCCAATTCATTAAAGTGTTAATAGCAGCGGAAACATAAGTCTAATCTAATAAAATTAGAGTTATAAAAAGTTTTGCCCAATTGAAATACTTCTCAAAAGAATTCAGGTTTGAAAACAGAGGTCCAGTCAACTGATCGGGGGCCCAGTCGACTGACCATCAAGGGCAGTAAGTTTAAAAAAATCAATAGCCTGGTCCAGTCGACTGGTGCCAAAAATTGTCAGTCAACTGGATCTGTCCGGTCGACTGGCACTCTATTCAAGCAGAAAGTTATGTTCTGGGACCCCATACAGTCGACTGTTTTCTTAACCCAGTCGACTGATCCCCACATATATCAAGCAGTGTTTAGTTCCACACAGTGATCCAGTCGATTGAAACAAAACCAGTCGACTGATCGGCATCAGCACCCAAAAACTCTTCAGCATTCCAAGCTACACTCCTCCGATTCAAAACCAACACAACCACGATTGTTTACCAACGATTCAATGCATAACTACAAGTGTTTACAATACTACAAAATCATCTCAAAGGTTTAGTTACAAGAAGTTACGAATTCAAAGCTCTCATTACAAGTTTAGGAAAAGGAACAAAACAAAATATAAACAAGAGTGGTTTCCGTCATCTCATCGGCCTCACTCCTCACGCTTCTTCTTGTCTTTCTTCCTACCTGCAATGGAGTAAGTCTCCACTGCTCAACTATATGCTGAGTGTACAAATCCTAACATGTGCATATATGACAAACATGCTTTAATCTTATAAATCACATCAATAGTCTCTAGGAAGAAAAATACGCGTTCATCCGGTAGCGGCAAGTCCAAGCCTTAAACCGCGATGTCAATGGCTAGTCCAAGCCTACAACCATTACATCTCCAAGTGCCATGGCAAGTCCAAGCCTTAAACCATGCACAGAAGCTGTCGCTACTAAAATTCTCAAACATCGAGAAGTTTACTCCGGCATGAATTTATGTAAGTCTCTCCTTTCACCCACATAGACAACTCAACGTGTTCGCGTAAATTTAGACATGCTTTTCACATTTAAGCACGCACATAATTAACGGGCATAAGATTAACACATGAATTTTGCCCGGATCACAATTTCGTCGTCAAAATCTAAAACACGCATTTCTCTATATTTCATAAGTTAGAACTTCATACCTCGTGCGATTCTCTTCAAACTTTGAAGGATCGACTAGAGGGTCGATTAAACGTCGGATCTCGCATTTGAGGTGGTTCCTACATGTTTTACTGGGTTTTTCCCAAAAGTCTAGAAATTAGATTTTTATAAAAGTTTGCCAAACATGGCCTAAGTGGTATCAAAATGAAGATCTTACCTCCACGAGTTCAAATCTCGAATTTGGGAAAAATCTGACGGACAAAAGGTCGCCGATCATTGTCGCAAAGCTCGAGGAATCAAATCTCCCTTTCTCTCTCTTCTCCAACGATATTTTATAAAGTTTTGTGAGAAGTGAATTCTCACCCCCCTCTATTTATAGACAGACTCTTCGAAAATTGCGTTTACTTTCCCGCGAGTTTCTCAAACACCTAGTTAAGTCCTGAAACGTCACACACGTCCATTTTATGACTTTACGAGTGAAAATTATCAATTTTAAAAGTTTTTGACTAAGTCTTGTTTGGGTCCAAAAATCACGTTCGAAAACTAAATTATGTGGAATCTCTACACAACCTAGCTACCTTTCATATAACGTGTCACTCACATTCTCACCACTGTTCTCAAAAAGCTCTAAACAGATATTAAAATTACCAGAAATTATATTACACAGGTATAATGTACTATTCATCAAAATAGCAGATATCTCAAATAATATTTAAATCATATAAATGTCATTTAATCAAGTCAATGCAATATGAAATTCCAAGTTCCCGTGTCCTCTCTGACACCTCACCGTTGACTCACAGTTAACGGTGTTCTCAAAAAGCTCTATAGCGATATTAAAATTACCAGAAATTATACTACACAGGTATAATTTACTATTCATCAAAATAGCAGATATCTCAAATAATATTTAAATCATATAAATGTCATTTAATCAAGTCAATGCAATATGAAATTCCAAGTTCCCGTGTCCTCTCTGACACCTCACCGTTGACTCATAGTCAACCTCATCCACCATTATTAAATATCATTAATAATGCTCAAAACCTCAATTATGCACTTTAAAACTATGAAATTGTGGAATGGGTGTGACACACAATAACCAGTTTTGTATTTGTTTTGAAGAATCAGTTTTTTTTTGTTTTTTTGTTTTTTGGCTTGAATTGAATAGTCAGCTTTAACTAGTTTTGTATTTTTTTAGCTGCTTTTTAGGTGCGATTTGCGAGTAATGCTATGCTTCTCAAATCCACATCCAAATTGATGTGACAGGAGACCCACTTACTATTTTAGGCGCACATGGGTCAATGTTTAGCTTAAAAATGACAAAAAAAAATTGATTTTTTATAGAATTATTTTTAGGATAAAAAGCATTATGCACCCCTAATGTATACAATGTTTTGGACTTTGTGCCCTAATGTTTTAATTTTCTCAATCAGGTCCTTAATGTATATGGTGAGTTGGAATGTGGTTACTCCGTTAACAAACTTGGTTAAAATGGACGGAAAAGCAGCATGTGCTCCTCATATATATGACTCATTTTGTAATACCCTTTATTTTTATATGTACATATATTAAATAAGATTTTGTACACTCGTCTGGACCATATTTGTAAAGTGATGTTCAATCGATCAAATTATTCTCAATTCATTGACACTATGACATGTTCATCGATTGAACTAACTTCAATTGGTTGATGTTGTGCAGTTTCAATCGATTGAACCCTTTTCGATCACATGAAACTCTACCAAGATGAATTTATGACGTGGTTCCCCTTCCCAATTGATTGAACCCTTGTCAAGCGATTGAACCTGACTGACCTGTTCTCAATCGATCGAAGGAGCTTCTTTCGATCGAACGTGCTCATATATTTTTCCCCAGTTTGCGGGGAAGCTACCACCTTGCACCCTCAATCCCTATATATACTTGACCACTTCGGGTGTGTGGATGTTTGGGAACCCAGAGAGAGTTTAGAGAGTGAGAGAGATTATTATATATACACACACACTCATATACATGTATACATACACATTCATACACTATATATCTATATATGTTGTGTGTGAGAGAGATAGAGAGAAAGAAGGCAGAAAGGGATAGAGAAGAAGAAGAGAAAGAAAAGAGACAGAGAGGAGAAGAGGAGACAGAGGAGAAGGAGAGAGAGAGAGGGAAGGAGTTTCCATTGGAGACCAAGCCTCAAGAACTCAAACCAAACACACTCTCAACACGTTGGTGATTTCCAAACTCACTCAGTAGCATTGGTGTATTGTTTTACAAGTTTTGGTCATGAAATAATGGACCCAAAGGTACCCTAGCAATTCTGGGCATCACTGCCCCGTTTATGAAAAAGACGACTTTCAATCGAATGAACCTGTTTCAATTGATTAAACTCAATTATTCTTAATCGATCAAAGATTCTTCAATTGATCAAACTTACTGCTTCCTCAATCGATTGAATCTGTTTCAATCGATTGAACCCAACTTTTCCCAATCGATTGGTACTTACAGATTTGAGATAATTCTATTCATACATGTAGTGAACTGGTTAATTGTTTAATTATCATTTGGTACTTTCATTATACGATATCGGTTGGCTAAAGAATACTATGACACGATAATGAGATATGAATAAGAGTAAGGTGAGAACGTTCGTAACATGTTGTGATGCGGTAGTTTGGAATTAGTTTGGTATCCATTTCATTTCACTCAGAGTAGTCAGGCCATAATGGGAATTGTCATGTGTCGATGTTAGTTCGGAACCGAGGTAGGTTTGATAAGTTATGAGAATTCATCGTGGGTGGACACTTAGTCATAGGTCCTTAAAAGTAGTGGGTGGGACCAAGTAGTCCTAAGATAGCCAGGTGATCCATGAGGTCCTTGAAAGTAGTGGGCGATTATGTCCTTAAAAGTAGTGGGCGAGGATCACTAGTAGATGTCACTAAGTCATGGCAATAGATTGATAATAGGGGTGGGCATTCGGTTAGATCGGTTCGGTTCGGTTTGGAAAAATGTCAGCTGTTAACTGACCGAAATGTAATTCGGTTGGATCGGTTCGGTTAACTAGATTAGTAATTCAGTTTGGTTAACAATTTCAGTAAATCGAAATAGTAAAAAACACCAAAAAAATAAAATAAAATTTTAAGCTAAAGCTGAACTGCTGAAGCATTGTTATTTAACAGTTTCAACTTATTCTAACATATTTTACAAACTAAAAAAAATATATTAAAATTAAAGCCAAAGCAAAAGCAATTTGCTAACACAAATACAATTGACAATACACATTGACCCTTGCCAAGTTGCCATTGCCAACACAACCACTGTGTACCTGTTATGGTTGACATTAAACAATAACATAATGACATTTCCAACTTTCAAGTTTCCAACTCCAAACCAATGTCCATGAAATTTATTCCAAAAATATAAAACATACACACAGAAGAAACCAAACAATGTCCATGAAAACATCCAAAAGTATCCAACATTACAAAGTCTACCAAATGTGAAAATACAAATAGGAAATAATAAATTAATACAAAGTCTTAACTCTTGAAGTACAAAATCGAAAGTCTGAAGTCCACAAATATATCAAAACAAACTACATACCAACTCTATCTCTAAGTCTCCAAGTCTAGAAAAGTTAAATGCTTACCAATTACCATTAACCAACGAACCAAACTTAGCATTCAAGATTGTCAAAGATCAAAGATCTACAATGTTGGATCAAAGATCTACAATGTTGGTGTCATTTGCAATCTTCAACAAATCTATAAATAGAAAAGTTTGGCGAAAGTCACAACACATTTCAACATATAAAAGATAAACTCAAAAGTCAAAAGTCATGAGTAAATATTTAATATGTACCAGCAAAAAAAAATAAAAACAAAAAAAATTGTTTACCTTCCTCAATCTTCTCAATTATCCAAATCCTCCTCAACACTAACTAGGCAAGAATTGGGACGCAACCAATCCTGATCACATTTAATGGATTGCAGTAGCCTTGGAGTCAAGAAGCTCCTAAATGCATCAAGAACACGCCCTCCAGTGCTAAATGCTGACTCGGAAGCCACTATAGTGATAGGAACTACCTACACATCATGGGCTATCTGTACAAGAATAGGAAATCAGGATGAATTGACCTTCAACCACTTCAAGATGTCAAAGTCATCACCATCATCCTCGGCATCCTCACCAAGATACCTATCCAATTCTGATTTAGCATCCATATTCCCACTTTCAAATTTATACTTCTTGTACTTCTTCTTGATATTTGCTCTCCTTCTATTTTCTGGCTCTACATTAGATCAGATAGTTGATGTATTGGAAGAGGGAGATGTAGTGGATGTAAGTTCATTAAACCTCTTATACTCATTAAACATATTATATGTTCCATCTTTTACCAACTTCCCATAGCTATTCCCACATCTTCACCATACATTGTGATAATGGCAAACTCCACAAACGCTAACTTATGACGAGGATGCAATACCATAGCAATAAAAATCACACATATTCATCTTTTTCGGATCTCCGCAATACTTGTCATACTTGGCCTTCATATTTGTTGCCATGAAACTCAATTCATAATCATCACTAGATTGCAACTCTTTCAACTAATAGTCTACCTCACTAATTTTGGTGAGGAATGAATTGCATGTGACGTATAAAGAGCCAAAAATCCTCAAAGGTAGGTGATAAAAATGATCTAAAAACTGTACTAAATGCCTAACATTAACCCAATCTTCCTCACTTGGCACCCCTTTTCCACTATCTAAAAGATCATATTTATAACTTGAGTCTTGCATGCTATACCTCTCAAAGGCCCTCTCAAACTTCTTAGCTATATCTAACATCAAATATTTGGAGTTCCACCTAGTGGGAACATTAAGGCATAACAATTTTTTACTCTCGATCTTTTCAAATTCAACACACTCTTTAAATCTTCTTAGTTTAGCAGGTGATTGCCTTATAAATCTCACTACCCCCGAACTCGAGCAACGGACTCACCAACTTCTTGACGCCATCAACAACCACAAGGTTTATAATGTGTGCTACGCACCTCATGTGGAGATACTTGCCACCTAACACATTTGTACCCCAAGTCTCAAACCTCCACCACAAGTATGAAATTGCAACATCATTAGAGCTAGCATTATCAATAGTAATTGCTAGTACTTTATCAATACCCCAATCAAGTAAGCATTTCTCCACAGACATACCAATGTCCTGACCTTTATGACTTTAAATTGGACAAAAATTCAAGATCTTTTTAGTTCAAGTCTAGTTATTTTCAATAAAGTGTGATGTGAGAACCATATAGCTAATTCTTTGTAAAGATGTCCAAGTGTCTATGGTGAGATAAACCCTCCCATTTGACTCCTTCAATACATTTTTCAATTTGGACTTCTCTTGCAAGTAGAGATCATAACAATCTCTATTGATGGTACTACATAATGGAATACATAAGTTAGGTAGTAAAACAATTGAGACAAATTGTCTAAACCCTGGCTGGTCAACAAAACTAAACGGGAGCTTATCAGTAATTAACATTTGATCTAGTGCCTTCCTAATAGCCTTAGACTCAAAACCTCCAAGTGCCCAATATATTTTTACTACCTCCGGTTCGTTGGTACCCAGTAAGTTTTGTTTGGCTAAGATCATGATTACATTGGTTAGCCTTACAACTTGACATGTGATTTTTTTTTATTGTAGCAGTCCTACAAGTTTTTGGATCAGCTGTATAGATTTTATCACAATATTTACACTTCGCTTTTGTCACCCCCTTGTCATCAGTGAACCTGATAAAATGATTCCAAATAACTGACCTAGGCTACATGTTTTTCCTTATTTTGTTACTCGAATTCGCTTCATCAGTGTCAACTTCAAGTGCAATTTCTATGTGCTCACTCTTACATTCACTTCCACCCAATTGTGACATAGTGCATACGTATAGATGATGTGACAATGATTTTACTAATAAATTTAGAAAAGGCATACATAGTTCCAAACATAGTTGATAGTTCCACATCAAAATATTCCAAACATAGTTCCACATTAAAAATTTTACTAATCAGATTTGAATAAACAACTAATAAGATTTTAGTAAGAAGTAACCAAACATAATTCCAACATATACATATATACATATATATGATAAAGACAATAAAATATTAAAATGAAAAAGATGTATATATGAGATCAATAGATAGTTCCAAACATAGTTGATAATTCTGTGATCAGGAAGAAGAAAAAAAGAAAATAAGCATATGAGATGAGATCAGTAGATCAGTAATCGGCATATATATATATGAAATATCTAATTCAATTTCAACATATAATAATAATAATATGATAAAGAAAAAAAAAACTAGTTAGTAACTTAGTAGTTACCTTACCTCTAACTCTAAGTTTGAGAGTTTGAGAAAAAAAGCCCTAGAAATCCAAATCTAAAATCCCTATAAAAAGCAAGCCCAGTCATATGAGATCACTAGATCAGTAATCAGCATATATATATATATATATATATGAAATATCTAATTCAATATGTAATAATAATATGATAAATAAAATAAATAAACTAGTTAGTAACTTAGTAGTTACCTTACCTCTGTCTCTAACTCTAAGTTTGAGAGTTTGAGAAAAAAAAGCCTTAGAAATTCAAATATGAAATCCCTACAAAAACAAGCCCAGGCATCAAGTAAATATATGAGATTAAGAGATTGTATGGAGAGAGAGAGAGAGAGAGAGAGAGAGAGAGAGAGAGAGAGAGAGAGAGAGAGGGGAGGGGGGGGGGGGGGGGGGGGGAGATAGAGAACCACCTCTCTCTGCGATCGGCGAGGTGGAGTAACTTTGGCGGGCTGCGGCTGGTGTGGTCAGTGGTGTGGTTGGCAGCTGTTGTGGTGTGTGGTGGATGGCTACTAGTGTGGTTGGCGAGCTGGAATTAGGTCTCTCTTCGGAGGTCGGCGCCTTTCGTTCTTCAGTCTTCACAGAGGAGCTGCATCGCAAAGGCAAAAGGGGAAAAGTGGAAAACAACAAAACTTTTAAGTCTCAACCCTAATCACTAATCATCGTATTGTATATATAGTCAATTACTAATTCAATTTTCAGTTCAATTCGATTTCCTTAACTGGCACCGAAAATCGAACCGATCTAACTAAAACAGTTCAGTTTCGACCCGAGCGTAATTTAGTTCGGTTCGGTTATCAACCGAATTGGCTATATTAGTTTGGTTCAGTTAAAAATTTCAATTAACTAAACTGTTTGCCCACCCCTAATTGATATACCATTGTTCAAATGTTATATCCCTGACATGCAATATGGCAGTTATGTCCTTAAAAGTAAGGGGATGGACTGATGTGGTGTCCATAATATGTAGTGTGGCGGTTATGTGCTTAAAAGCGGTGGACGAAATAATAGTGTATCTGCATGGGTTGAACTATCGAGTCTGTTCTTCAATCAAGATTACTATTGTCGGTCTTTGTATTACAAGACATGAGCAATCAATGAGATGGGTTGAAATAAAGGGAAATATATTATTAGTAGTACTATATTTATATCCTTTATAACTAGTAGTTACATTATGCTTATGATACTGTTTTAGTTTCTACTCACTCAGCTTTTGATAAGCTGATGACATTTCATACCCGGATATTCCCTTTCCAAACTATCCTATTGCTTACAATGCAAGTAGTGTATCGTATAATGACGGCTATTATCTAGAGGAAGGATATGTCAAGGCCGGATTGGCAGAAGATGGAGGTATTGGGGAGGATTGCTATGCTGACGATTATGTGTACGCCAGTTGAAGACATTTATAGGATAGATTGCAGTTCTAATCCTACTTCCAGACTCTAGTTTTATGTTTAGCACTGCATGATGTGAACAATTCAGTGATTTCATTAGTCATTCCCTATGGATGGATTCAAAAAGAAAATTTATTTTTCTCTATTTTTATTGTTCCGGGACATGACACATTTAAAGGGTTATTTTTATCATTTTACACCACAAACACTTTCACAATGAAAATCTTACACGGAACAAAGGAAAAAGATTGAAGTTTCAAGAGATAGTAGAGTGGGAGTTGTAGCACTTGTACATATAGTGTCTCTATTGCAATATTTTGTCTCGTCAGATTTTGTAAAAATCCCCAATTTTTTTCCTTTGTTTGATCTGTCAAGATTAAGTTTTTCATTGTGCAAGTGTTTGTGGTTTAAAATGACAAAAATAACTCTTTAAGTGGGTCATGTGAGGAGCACATACTGTTTTCCGTCTATTTTAACCAAAATTATTAACGGATGAACCACATTATAACTCGTCATATATATTAAAACTTGATTGAGAAAATTAAAATATTAAAATGCAAAATTCAAAACGGTGACACTGAATTCAAATCCGAATCTGTTTTCTAATTCTTAACAGGCCTTTAGATGCCCCAATTTAATGTACAATAAGTGTCCCTGAACGTGTGCCCCAATTGCCCAATCTACTAATCACACGCAACCCATTGTGATAGAGACATAAAGTCTCAAATAAGGCGATTTCGCCTTTTGCAATATATTTTTTCTTATTGATTAGATATAGGATCATCAACCATGACAAATGTGAGATCTTCTTAGCAGAGAAAAAGACAAATGTGTGATCTGAATGTCTTCTAGCCTCTAGGTACCCTATAAGGTTTAGATGTTGAATTTCAGTTCATACACCATGGAAATAAAGTTTTAATTAAGAAACGTACAAACTCTTATTAAACTCTCATACAAGTTTAAACTGACTCAGTACTCCCATTCATGGTGTCAATCGTGATGTGCTGTATCGTGTTATAAGTGTGTCGTTTATTGATTCTGCCTAAATCTAAACTTAAATCCAACCTCTATAATAAATGGACAGTCAGATCTGTTTAACCCGTTTAATAATCATATTGTATTTAGGGTCAATAAAACATGATTAAACCGCAAATCTGTTACTCCCTCTGTCCTTTTTTTTGAGTCCTGTATTCCATTTTGGGATGTCCCAAAATTAGTGTCCACTTTCCTAAATTGGTATACAATTTTAACTTACTTTCCAAAACTACCCTTCTTTGAAAACTAAAAAAGTTATTGTAATGATTAAGGACAATTGTGGAAAGTATGTATAAATTCTTTTTATCCCCATAATAAGTTGAGTTTCCAAAGTAGACTCAAAAAACTATTTATCCCTTTAATAAATGGAGTTCCCAAAATAGACTCAAAAAAAGGGTCGGAGGGAGTAACTTGTTTTCACACACTTAAGAAAGACCATTCACACAAAAAGTTGCACTCCATATACATAAGCATAACAAAGTATGAGATAAAGCTTTTTTTTTTTAAGTGTAGAGTTGGGGGGTTTCAACCAAAGACCCTTGTACATTCACAAACACAACTTAGCAAAACCAGGCGTTCCTTTCTTAACCCCTCAAGTCTTTTGTACTGGTTTTAGTCAAAAATATCCTTTTATGACTAACAAGCTTCAAATTGTCATAACTTTTGATCTACAATTACAAATCCATTTTTTGTACTTTGATGTTTCGGAATAAAAAAAATGAGATATATCAAACGAGATCAGTATTGATTATGAAATCATGGAAACAAAATATAAAAAAATTAAACTAAAATGTGAAAAAGTATTTTTTTTTTTGCATTAATCTAATAAAAAAATACTGCTTTTGTAAAATTGACATCTATATGTGCGTAGATATAAAAAAAAGACATGAAATCAAAAAAGATAAAATAAAAAAATAAAAAAAAAATCACCCAAAAAGGCCGAAAAGTGATAAAGTTATGGTCCTTTAATTCAAGAAATAAAGTTACCTATTTGTAAACAGATAATATTATATATATATATATATGTAAGTTGAAAACGAGGCTCCAAATTATCTGTTTTTGTACAATAAGAAAGTTATAGTCATCTAAAACTGACATTTAATAGAATGTTATTTGTAGTATATTTGTAAACAGATAAAATCGTTGAACAATCAATTAAAAATTTTGTTTTCTTTTTCTTCATAATTTCATATCACAAGTGGATCTAGTCTTAAAGATCTTGATTTCACGATTCCAAAATATAAATTTTATGAAACACGAGTTTCAAAGAAAATTAGTAATAACATGGTATAACTAAGGGAATTGTTATTGCCACTCCATCGTTGAACTAAGGCACTCCATGGTACCACTCTTAGAGCATGTTGTACCATGTATGCAATGTATGACATACATGGTACCACATGCTCTAAAAATGGTACCATGAAATGCCTTAATTCAATGATGGAATGGAAATAGCATCGCCCTATAACTAACTCTCAAAGAGTAAAAAAGAATAAAAATAAGAAAAAAGGTGAGGAACGCAAAAACTTTAGGTTTTCCCTTGATCAAATATCCCATTAGAGTTTTGACAATGATAGAAGTACTATGTATATTTCCAAGACCATCCCTAGATAAGTATATAATCAGAGTCAAAGCAAGTTCTTGTTATTACGTGTTCACACAATTAGTTAAGGTTTAAATACAAATTATACTCCTGATTTTTGGTGTTTGTCTCGTTTTAGTCTATGTAGTTTTAAATTATATTAATTTGGCCTTTGAAGTTTTTGAAAGAAACAATATAATCCAAATATTCTATTCTGTTAGAAAATTTGACAGAATCCACCCACTGCTATACACAAATACGTTGATAAGAGTGTGAGGAGATTGATGGAGTTTCATTTTTACCCCTAAAAAGCATGATAGTTGATAGCATGCGAGTAAATTATGTCAACTTTTCTTATAGAATTGGACATTAGGACCACATTGCTTCAATTTAAAATTCTCAAGAACCAAATTAATGTAATTAAAACTACAAAACTAAAATAAGACAGAGAGCAAACTTCGAAAAAATATTTTGTAATTAACCAGTTAGTTAAATATGTTCATTAGGACTAAACGTGTGACACAATTAAAATACAAACTTATCCCATTTATTTATTGCTTTAAGCGAGTTGACCCCTTTATATCCCAAAATCGTGTAAAATTAAACCAAAACCATTATTTGGTGCTGAGTTCAAGCCGTATGTCATGTCATACCAAATGTTCCACCCCTAACTCTCATTATGTTCCAGATCCTCTGCAGCCAGGCGTGCTGTTGTTGGGTGAAGAGCACCTCTTTGGAGTTGACAGCACCACATATTTGTTATGTTTTTTATTTTTTGTTTTTGTTATTTTTATTTATTTATTTATTATTATTTTTTTTTTATAAAAAATGAAAGGCTAACAAATTGGTATAACATCAACACTATATACATGAATTTGTTATATATAGGTCATTTCAAATAGTCTTTTCTCCCATGCATCACACAATTTGGAAGCGACTAACATTATGATTATGTCTAATGTGTCGTTTATGTGGGGCCATTAATTGGTATGATGATTTATAAACTTTCCTTTGTTTCTAAAAAAAAAAAGAGGTATATAATTCAGAATATACCCATAAATGGAACACTTAAAAAAGACATTTGGTGACGTGGATATTTAACTTTATTTATTAGTTATTAAATAAAGTTTGAATTAATTTTAAAACTGTCACGATATATCAATAAGTACGAAATTTAGATGCACAAAACTGATATACTTAACATTTTTTTTAAAGGATAAATATTTGGTCAATTAAAAAGGTGTGTGTAGACTTTTTAGTACAAGATCTAACTTTGTAATACATATTTATATAATTAATTGTACAATTCATTGTGCACCTAACGATGCTCTGTTCAAAATGGGTTGTGAAATAAGAATATCATGCCTACTTGCACTGAACATGAGGTTGCCTTTGACAACTTTTCTTTCTCCTCTTTGGATAGCATGTGCGTTAGACCACCAAAAGACAAAAGACAGTAAAAACAAAAGGACAGAAAAAAAATCTCATTTCCTTTTCTTGAGGTAACGAAAAGAATGTTATTGTTTCAAGGGTTTTGGATTTTGTAGGAACTACCAGACAATGTTAGAGGAGTAGCATTATAGTTATTAGGAATGTGTGAGGTGATTTGAAAAAGCAAAGAATTTATGTTAGAAGTGAATGGATTTTATAAATTTAAGCATTTAGCTGTCAAATTATTATTATTATTATTATTTTTTTGCATAAGATTCGTGTTCAGTCTAATAACTCTTAAAGTTGGTTCTTTGTCAAACTAACATTATTTTTAATTCTCACAAGAACTAGATAAAAAATCTAACTTGCACTAAACCTGATTTGATTTTTAAGTTTTTCAAATAGACCATACCATATCATATTAATAAAACCCTTAAAAATATGGAGACGAAGGCGAAATCAAAATATTGTCTAAATGGAGTTGCAACTTGCAACCTAAAATTTAATTTGGTTTCTTAAAATTTATACTAATATTTAACTATTAATTTTTGTAATTTTCCAACAATTTAAAAGGACAAATATTTAGATTGTAGTATCGAAAAGTAAATTCATTCACAAAAATAGTCAAAAAGTAACGAATCTGTATAAAACAATTGACATGAATCAGGTGCATGCATTCTTTTTGCCTAGAACCAGAACAAAAATTGTGAAAGAGAACATGGATAAATAGAGACAAACGTGTGTACATAGATAGAGATATGTACGTGCATGATGGTGAAATGTTGCACCCAAATGGCAGGCTAGACAGATAAAGACACATGTGGTATCAAATAATTAGGTAGCCACCACTGATTGAATGTTCATATATATTTTTTTTTTTTTGCTGAGAACTGATTGAATGTTCAAGTTGAAACAAAGTAGTTTGTATTAGAGGCGAGGAGATTAGAGGTTAATTGGGAAAGTGGAGAATCATTTCTACTTGTTTATCAGTGAATCAGTTCTATAAATTTTTTTTTTTTTTTTTTTGGTAAAGAATCAGTTCTATAAATTTAAGTGATTAGTTGTTGATTTTGTGGCTCCATTTGTATAGAAACCGAAAATTTGTTTTGTCCGCTCGAGCGGCCCGCGTGAGCGGGAGTTGACTGCTGTGCTTGCCGAAATCTCACTAACCAGGGTGGTCGCTCTAGCGATCACGGGACTGAGGCTTTGATGCAAAAGACGTTTTAAGGTAAATTTTTTTTTATTTTATTTTTTAAGTGGATTTTGGAATATTGTATCTTTTACCTTTTCATAATCATCATAGTGCATTGATTCAAGTTGCTCCGGGGGTGCGGATGTAGGCTTCATTTGCTGAACCACACGTGAAATCTTTGTGACTTCTATTTGTGATTGGTTTATTGCTTTCTTGTTTTTCGTTCTCGTTTGGATTCTTTGTTTGTGTTTTGAATCACGTGCTTTCACACAACAAAATGGTATCAGAGCATCCATGTTGAGTCTTGGAGATATGGAGGAAGAAGGCAAGGGATCAAAGAAGGATGGAGTTGATGCTAAGACATCTGGTTTAGGCACGAAGGCGGCAAAGATTACTGTTTTGAATGCTAAATTCGAGTTGGAAAAATTTGACGGATTAAATAGCTTTGAGATGTGGTAGTGTGAGATAATGGACGCTCTAATTCAACAGGGCTTGGACATAAGTACATAACTCTAATAAAGGAAAAGTCGGAGGATATGACTGAATCCGAGTGGTTGAAGATGAATAAATTGGCGTGTGGGTCTATACATCTCTGTCTCGCAAAAGATGTCAAATATTTTGTCATGAGAGAGACTATTGTCAAATTGTTATGGAAGACGCTTGGAGACAAGTACATGATAAAAAGTATTGAGAACAAACTTTATTTGAAGAGGAACCTGTTTCAGTTTCAATACATGGAAGGTACGTCTATGTTAGATCATTTGAATGTCTTTAACAAATTGCTTGCCGATTTATTGAATTTTGATGAAGAATTTGAGGATGATGATAAAGCCATAGTGCTGTTGAATTCTCTATCGATGCATACGAATACTTGGCAACTACCTTAATTTATTGGAAAGATTCAATAAAGTTCGAGAATGTATTGAATGCCTTAATGAATAATGAATTCCACAAAAGAGACAAATAAGGCCAAACTGATACATCCGAGGCTTTTGCGATAAGGGGTAGATCAAGGAAAGGGTCGAAACAAATCTCGTTCCAAATCAAGAGGAGCTTTAGTCAATGGAAGAACAATTCCGGCGATGGATGAGTGTGCTTTTTGTAGAGACTTGGGTCATTGGAAGAAAGATTGTCCGAAGTTGAAAAACAAGGAGAAGAGTAATGCAAACATGATCCAAGTTGAAGATGATGAGTCAAATTTTGTGTTGGCTATCATGGTGTGTACCTGTACTGATGAGTGGATTCTTGATTCGGCGTGTTCTTATCACATGCTTCATAATAAGGATTATTTTACTACATTGGATGTTATGAGTAGTGGAACAGTCCTTATGGGGGAACGATCATGCTTGTGAAAAGAAAGGTGTTAGAGTAGTCAAGTTGAAGTTACATGACGGAACCACAAAGGATTTGACGAATGTGTGGTATATACCTGATTTGAAGAAGAATCTGATCTCTTTCGGTGCTTTGGAAACTAACAATTTCAAGGTATCAATGGAGAGTATTGAAGGTGACGCGCAATGCTTTAGTTGTCATGAAGAGCCTTAGAAGGAATAATTTGTATTACTTATAAGGGAAGACCAATGTAGGTGGAACAATTACCATTAAGACTGGTATTGATATGACAAAGCTTTGGCACATGAGGCTTGGTTATGTGGGAGAGAATGCCATGCAAGGTCTAGTGAAGCAGGGTGTGGGTACCTCGACCAAGTGTGGGGCCTAGAAAGACCAAGCCCACTTGATTAATCCTATACATATCTCATGTCAACAACCACGAGTGAGGTTCACAACCCTTCCCTAGCCTTTATCCGATCTGTTCGACTTGAATTGCTTGTATTTGGACTCTACAAGCCTTTGATCCATACCGAGACTGCAACAGATGCCTATGATCCATATCCGAGGCTACACAAGTGTGTAATCCATATATATCACACAAGGCTAAATTTGGAGAGATGCTCACTAATAAAGTTGCCACTTGGTTTGATAAAGGAAACCAAGAAAACTAATTAATCTATCAAGTCCAATAAATAGAGAGCACTGCCACTTCGTTACCAAAGAACTCAGTTCGGGGTTAAGTACGAGAGAGTAAGAAGCTAGATCGAGATAAAACACCCCCCTCTTGCCCCGTCCGAAGACAGGCCTCTACTCAGCTTTCAAGGTGATTGACTAGACATTATGTGGACCGTTTGATTTACATTAATACAATCCTAATTCAAGTTATAAACAAATAAAGAAAGGAAAAGCGTGCAAGAAATTTTACATTTACATGTAATGCACGTGCTAAAGTAGTAATTCGGGGACTAAACATATTACTACGTTCCCCTATACATGCGAAAGGAAATAAAAGAAAAGTATACGTGCAAATCACATTAAAAAACCCTAGAAAAAATAGGAATTCTATGCACAAGTAATCATATAAGGAATTAAAATTATGTTTTATCTACCTATACATGCTACTATGTGATCCTAGAAAAGCGATAAATAAAAGGAAATCTAGAAAACTTACCCGTGATAGCATAGCATTCCCAATTATTCCAAATTATCCATGATTAGGATAACAATGCAGTATATACATGATAATCATAATGAATACCTACCGTTCTAAGCATGGATAACATGCATGTATAACCAAACATGACTACTTGGTGTAGTAGTATGCATGTGAAACCCTAACTAGGGTGTTATCTCTAGTATGAATAACCTATTATTCTAAGTGAGGATAGCGTACAAGTGTATGCATCCATGAATTAATTACTGGGTGTAGTGGTATATATGTGAAACCCTAACTAGGGTGTTATTTCTAGTATGAATAACCTATTATTCTAAGTGAGGATAGTGTACAAGTGTATGTTGGGTTTGTGCCCTCAAACCATTACTTTATGTATGAGACATTCACATTTTAATATATGGATATCAACTTTACATTTCATTGTGTATGTTTCTTTCATGAGATGATTGTTAATCCTTAAGTATCATAGTAAGAAATTCGTGTGTGTATGAGATATATGCAAGTGAGATACGAATTACTGTCCTTTAATACTTATAACTTGTCACAGTGGATGATGAGACTGGATACCTCATCAGGTTTACACTGTAACATGATCAACTACCATTGGATGGAGTGATGAATCTCAATCACTGGAGTATGACTCTTAGTTAATATGCTAGTGCTTATAGTGTATTGACGGATCTGAGCTTTCCTATTGACGCTTAATACTGTCAACAGTCGATAGGAACTCATAGCTTGTATAGGGTACGTGTTCTCAATCTTGAGACGATTATGAACACAGACTATGGATATGACTGCTTTGATTTACCAATCAGTGAGGTTTATAAAAGATCAACACCTGAGTACCTTGGGTATGTCATGTTCACAAGGTTGTGAACATATATTGTCAAGATAGAATCTACCCTCTGTTAAAGAGTAAGCATTCTCTAAAGAATGGTACCAAGTTGATTACTAAGAACTGCAGTCTTGTTGATAAGTAGTTATCAATATATTTGGTAATCACGAGATATGAATGGGACTCAAGGAATATAAGAAGTAATCATGATTCATGTTGACAGTAATAGTTATCCGACTTCCTGAATATGGTTGTGAATGCTGACGGTTGAGGGACATTAGTACACCATACAAGTCTAATTGTTGCTTCAGATTCGTTCTTTTACGTTGGAGTTCAGTTAACGTTTTATAGTGGAGTAAACGTTGACTGACCAGTTGGTTAGTTTGCTGATCAAAGAGTTTGGTCATGGGAATTGACAACTGGTCTGAGCCAATAAGAAAGAGCCTAGGAGGTCCCACCCTTAGCTCTGCTAGGATGCTTGGAAAGGCACATGAGGATCTTGTCAAGACAAGTTCGATCGATCGAAGGAGTCTCAATTGATTGAAGTCAAGGCAGGTTAGATTGATCGAAAGTGGTTCGATCGATCGACGGTTAGATTGATCGAAGCCACTTCGATCGCTTGAACATTAGGTCAGTTCTGGGAATCTATAAATAGGGTAGTTGCATCCAGACAAATAGAAGAAGTTTGTTGTTTTTATAAACCAGAAGCTATAGAAACTATTTAAGGGTTCCCAAACCTTCACTATCCTCTCCATTAGGGTTCCCACCAACCCTAGCCTCTCTAGAAAGCATCCGTAGGAGTCATAAGAGTGAAGATCATCTAATGGAGGCTGCTGGAAGTTAAAGAAATCAGAATTGGGTTCAAGATCTGAGGTATAATTCTTATCCTCTCTCTTGTACGCATCTATAGAATTAACGAGTGGTAGACTTGGGCTACCAATAAGTTTTTGAAACTTACTCTTTCCGCTGCACATTTAAAAAATATTTAAACCTATTTTTACCTTCAATTGGTATCAGAGCCTCGCTTGTTTGGATCTATAGATGCGTTTTGGAACACTAGTTTTGAATTATATGTTGATTTTAGAACTGTTTTGACAACTGTATCGTCACAGATCTGTTTCTACACCAGTCTTGTAGCAAAATACAAATCTGTGATTGTATTGGATGCATAGTGGGTTCGATCGATCGAAGTATGGTCGATCGATTGAACTGCACTGTTCTCAAGCAATCGAACTGGTTTCTATCGATCTAATATTGTTTTGTTCGATCGATTGAATGTGTGTCGATCGATCGAGATCAATTCTCTGTCCAAATATTCTTTTCACAGTTTTAAAGTTTTAAAACTTATTACTTTAATTTTAAATTTTTCTGTAAATTTTTTCAAAACATTCTGTGAAAAAAAAAAGTTCAACCGATTGAAAAATGTTCAATCGATCGAAGGTTCGAGCGATCGAACTTCTATCGATCGATCGATCGAAGTGTGACAGAGAACAAAGATGTTGTTTTAAGTTCTAATTCAGTACGTAAAGAGTTTATGTACTATCGACTAACCCTTTTGCAGCAAGTTTAGTCCACTATCTCCCATGGTACCAAGACCATTTAAATTTTGTATTTAATTGTTTGTGATTGGTGTATATTGGTTTGGTTTTAAGGCATGTGTAAATGGCGCTACAACTTCAATCCTACAAAAAGGAAAGTCGCACCGCCTTTTATTTTATTTTATTGCTATCTTTCTATTTCTAGATAAATTATAAGCTTTTGAGAGAAGCATAGGTCCAATGTAATAGAATTAGGAAATCCGTGAAGATGGAAGAGCAAGCCATTGTCCATGAAGATGGAGCTGGAGGCGATCAAACCAAGAAGGAGGTTCTACGGAGATAGAGGCATGGGAGATAGAGGCATATGAATGCCTTTATTTCATTTTTGTTTTTGTTTTTGTTTTATGTGCGTGGTTTGTGATTGGAATTTAATTATATTGTTACTACTTCCATGCACATAAGACAAGTTTTCTAAAATAAAATTCAAAAATTGTTTCAACACATTAGCAAACATTGGATGTTTATGGGTAATGCGTGGAAACATTTTTTCCAAAAGCAAAATCCTTTACTGTCAAATCTAGTGGGAGAGGGTCTTATAAATAACACCTACGATCTTCCATTAACGGTTCACTATAAGATGAGTAGTGCATTCTGTGTCACCTCGCTAGGGGTGATCATTCCATACGGAGGGTACACAACTCATTGGTTACTAGATGTGAACTTCCTATGGATAGGATCAATCAGACGTGTTAGAGGGTGACCACCATACGGAGGCACTACTTGAGGCGGTTGTGATTGGATCCTAGTTAATGGTACACACTAGCTAAGCTATGGATAAGGGATCCCACACGGGGTATTATTCAGAAACTTAAAGATCGAATAGGTTCGGGAGTCATAACTTGTTTTGCAAGAGTTGCATGGTGGACAAGTCATGATAAATCGAAAGATCGACTATTGACTGCCACACAGAGGCTTTACTCTTTTCTTTTGATAATTCGACGACTTCATTTATAAGAGTTTTAAGGATTCTTTTATTTCAAACTGTCAAATTCTGATATCCATATTTATTTTGTCTGTTTGATTTTTCAGTAATCATAATGTCTGGATCTGCATTTAGTCCACTTGCTACCATACTCACTCAAAATAATTAACTGGAAATAACTACACAGAATGGAAATGAAACCTTGACATCGTATTAACTGCTGAGGATCACATATATTTCCTCACCATCCCATGCCCTGAAGAACCCGCTGCAAATGCTACGGCTGCTGCTAGACGCGAGCTCGACAAGTGGAAGAAGTTGAATGGAATGGCCCGTTGCTACATTCTGGCCTCAATGGATGGTGTGTTGCAACATCAATTCCAGTCGAATAATTCTGCTTGTGACATTATCAAATCCCTGAAAAAGATGTTTGGGGAGCATGGCAGGCCTGCCAGGCAGGTAGTTATGCAAAAGATAATGAGTGCTAAGATGTTAGAAGGGACTCTAGTCAAAGAACATGTTTTAAAAATGATTGGTTATTTGAATGAGCTGGAGACCCTATGTGCCAACATCGACGCACATACCCAAGTTGACATGATCCTAAATTCGATGTCTCCTTCATTTGCTCAATTTAAACTTAACTATAATATGAATCAAATAAATTTTTCAATGAGCGAATTGATGAGTTCTCTTCTGGCAGCAGAAGGGGTGATTAAACTTGGGGGCAACGTCCTGAACATTGAGAAAGGCTCTTCCTCCTCCCAATCTTCACCAAATGGAAAGAAAGGGAAGAGAAAAGCTGGCACTAGTGGTCCAAGTGTTGGACCAGTCCCTAGGATTGCAAAATCTAAAGGAAAAAGGTAAGGGTAAGGGGAAGGTGGGTGGCCAAGGCAAAGGAAAGTGTTTCCAATGAGGTGAGAAGGGCCACTGGAAAAGGAATTGTCCACAATTCTTGGCTACAAGGATTCAAAGTATGATTTAATCACATGTGATTGAAGTAAGTTTCATAACGGATACTTCAAACTCTTAGTGCATTGATTCTGGTGCGACTAACCATATTTGTAATTCGTTGCAGAGTTTAGATCAACTAAGAAATGCAATGATGGAAAAATCATGCTGACTCTGGGATCTAGTGCAACCATTTCTGCAGTTGCAGTAGGATTAGTAGCTTTAGAATTTTCAGACAATAATGTTTTAATTTTATCAGATGTACTTTACGTCCCTTTAATGAGACGTAATTTAATTTCAGTTTCTAATTTATCGAATAATGGTTATTCTTTTCATTTTGGAACTGAAGTTGTGATTAAAAGAAATGGTTCTTTTATTTGTTCTGGTGTTAAATTAAATGGCTTGTATGTGATCACTCCAAATATTTATAAAGACTCTTGTATGGAACATAATAACTCAGTGGTAACTATACCATCTAAAAGAAATGAACCTTCCACTAATCCAACAAGGCTTTGGTATATGAGGCTTGACCATATCAATCTAAATAGGATTGACAGACAAGTCAAAGAAGGGGTCTTAGGTGATTTGGTTCTTGAACTAGTGGAAGTTTACGAGTCTTGTTTAGAGGGTAAGATGACCAAAATGCCCTTTCTCGCAAAGGGCAATAGGACCAATGCATTGTTGGAATTAGTTCATACTGATGTGTGTGGACCAATAAATATTAGAGCAAGGAGTGGTTATGAGTATTTTATAACATTTACTGATGACCACTCTAGGTATAGATATGTGTACCTAATGTAACATAAGTCTGAAGCCTTTTAAAAGTTCAAAGAGTTTAGGACTGAAGTATAGAAGTGTAGACACCCCATTTTGTCGGCTATCAGATTTAGGAGACCCATAGCTTGGTGGTTCACAATGATCGAAAAAGACTCAAAAGGACTCCTGGAAGTTAGCTATATTTCTCAAAATGCTCAGAATGACCAAAATGCCCCTGAAAGCCCGAAAACTCCCAGATTTGGTCCAAAAGTTCTGGAAACATGCTATGTCGTAAGAAAAGTAAGAAAATGAGTTTTTAAGCAAAATCCGATGAAATCGTCAGCTCCCAGAGACCCCCGGAAGTCCCGGAAGTTCCCGGAAAGTCCCCGTTGACCGGTTTGACCAAGGTTTGGCCAGGTTTGACCAAGGTTTGACCAAGTTTGACCAAGTTTGACCGAAATCGTCCGAAATCACCGAGATCATTCTAGATCACGTGGAAAGTATTAAAATGAGTTTGAAAAGAAGATCGCACGAAAACGTCAGCTCTTGGGAACTCCCGGAGTTTCCAGAACTTCCCGGGAATCCCAGGTTTGACCAGTTTGACCAGAATTTGACTTTAGAACCGGCACCGTAACAATTTTCAAATATTTTTCATGGATACTAGAGGTCAATAGCTTTCCAATGGTATATCGCACATAATTTCTGGATTTAAAAAGAATTTATTATGAATTTCCAAAGGCGAAAAAAGGCGATCAAATCGGCTTTTATCGCGAATACCGCAAAACTTATCAAAGTGACCTATCCCCGAACTATTTTTTTTATGTAAAGTAGACTCCATTACCTTTCCAACAGTATATCACAACCTCAATTTGGAATTCGTATGCATTTTCTGTGAATTTCGGACGAAATAGGGCCTTTTCGCGAATACCGGAACCTCTGGGGGCCTAAACAGCATTATCTGGACGAAGGAAGAGCAGTGCCGCCACGGAACTGGCCCACTGCCGCCACGGCACAGGCCGAGTGCCACCGCGGCACTCTCCCCCAGAACAGTATGTTTTTGTAATTTATTTTGGGGGTCCAATTTGATATATTAGAAATCAAAACGACGTAGTTTTGGTTCCCAGCTTATTTTGGACCAATGGGAGACCATTTTAAACTTTTTAAAACTCCATTTACCACCCCTCCTTTGCCTATAAAAGAAGCCATTTACTTCCATTTAGAGGGGAGACATGGAAGCTTAGAGAGAGCTTAGGAAGAAACTCTAGAAAAATATAGAGAGATAAAGAGAAGAAGTAGTCTTCTTCTTCCATTTTTTCCAATCAAAGTGAGTTCTAATCTTGTTTTCCTCCACCATTTTTCTATATACTTCATCATCAATATACCCAATCACCATTCTTGAGCATTCTTGAGTTAGAAAGCTACTTCCATGTCCAAATGTCAAAATCTATGACCAAGCTACAAGTCCAAAATCACATTGATTATCATCTATTGATTGTTATTTACTTGCTTGTTCATATTATGATCATCTCTTCTTATCTCATTTCTTTTTGATTTTCTTTATTTACTTACTAGTTCATCATCATCTAGATGATGACATGAAATTTGAGGTGAGTAAATCCTTATGGATAGTAGCTCTTGACATCAAAAACATGTTTGATATATGATGATTATAACTTCAATACCTCAAAGGTATCCTTGAAGTTATGTTCAAAATAAAAATGAATCTCTCCAATAATATTGGGAGTTCTTTGATGATTCAAGGTTGGATGAGGTTCTAAGTGGTCACATGGTCATCTCAAGAGTTCAAGTTCATGCTTTGAACATCTATTTCAAAACCCCAATCAAGAACTCAAACTCTATTTCAAAACCCAAATCCATTTTCTTCAAGAATGATCCAAAACAGTGAGCTGTTCAGATTCAAAGATTTGTTTTGAATTAAATACCTGAGTTATGATAATGAAACCACTTGGAAAATCTTCCTAAGACATCATAGTTTGTCTCCAATTTTTCCCATCAATTATAGAGGTGTGAAAGTATTATTTTCGGATTTAAGAAGTTCATATTCATAATCTACCTCTGTTCTCACAGAATGTTTACCTGACTTTTAGCACTTATTCTGGATGTTTTCGTCACTGTACATATATCTTTTCTATTTGTTTTATGAAACTTGGGTGTTTTAGGAAACTTGTGGTATATAATGGGTCATCATAAACCCTTTCTGTGATTTATGAAAAATCATACAAAATCAGTCAACAATGCAGCTTTTGTTTCTGAGTCATGTGTACATTCTGATTTATTTCTTTTAATCTGTGATAGCTATTGAGGTTTGGATTTTTGGGTTATTTTCTAGACACAATAAGGATGATCTCTGATTTTTTCCCCACATTTTCCTAGGCATGTTTGACCTCCCATTATAATGTTACAAAGTAATGCATATAGTCTGTCCACTATTCACAACATTTCACTTTTTGACTTTCACACTTTGATGCAACACTCTCTTGTATCTAGATGAACCCATATCCCATGCACATGTTCTTTACCACTTTTAGCATGCTATATCATATCATGTATCATCTATCCTCTCATTTATCATACTCCCATAAATTCTTGAGTTTGGTTTCCAAATATAACCATGTTTTGCAAATACTTGGGAAGTTCTTGAAATGAGTTAGGAATTGATATTCCAAGTGGTTAGAATATTCATCCAAGTTCTGGAAGTATACTTTCAAAACCCCCATTTCAAAACCCCACTCTTAAACCCCTCATTTTGATTTCAAGAAATAAACCTTGTTTTTCTCAAAACCCTCAAAACAGTGAGTCATTTAACTTCAAGGAATTGTTTTGAGTTCAATACTCAATGTATGAACGCAAAACCACTTGGAAAGTCTTTCTAACTCATTATAGAACACCCATGATTTTTGGCTTGACTTGGAAGTACTTGGAAATGATCCATTTGGACCCAAACATTCCTTCCAGACATTCTGTTTTTGCTGTCACAGCAGCTAGGTCCACTTCCAACCTCTTTTTCAGAAAACCTTTCCAAACGGAGTGGTCGTAACTTATTTTTCCCTCAAACTTAAATGTCTTATGGAACGTTCTGTATAAAATGGGCCTCTAGATCAGTTTTTTTCATTTTCTAAGATTTTTCAACATTTCAGTCGACAGTACAGACTCTGTTTCTGAGTGACCTTTATTGTTTATATGAGTTCTCTCAATTTGTGATAGTTATTAAATATTGGCTTTTTGGGTTGTGTTCTAGACACAATAATCAAGATTTCCATAAAAAAATCATACATTGAAAACATTTCTAACCCATCTTTTCAATTTCCAAAAGATCATGTTACTGTTCTGTTCACTATTCACAGCAAGCACATTTTAACTTTCATTCTTTGATTGGATGCCTACATGCACTCCAAATTAGCTCATGTCTTAGGAAGTAGTTCATACTACATTTGTTCATATTCCATGATGATTTCTATTCTTTCATTCATACATATTCTAGACTTCTAAGTCATTCTAGGAATCCTTGAACACAAAGCACACTACAACCTTTACACATTCTAGATACATACATTGCATCCGTGCAAAGATTTGGGGTTTTTGTAACTCCTAATCTAAGAAGATTATAAGGAATGATCATGATCACACGTTCATTGCTTCCCCTCAATCTAATCATCCTTTCTCATCCGTCCCGGGGATTGAGAGATCTTCTTTTTCCCAAAGATTAGCATGCATCATTCGAGTTTGCTAAGCATATTTTGATTTCTTTGTTTATTTGTTTCAATAACAATTCATGTCCCCCCTTTAGATTAGGAAGTCTTGATTATTTGATATATGATTAGACGATTTTTCCTAGGTTTATTGTGTGATCTTTTACTTTTGCATTGTATGATATTTGACTTAGATCTTATGAATGATATCTTATCTTTTGATTTTCAATTTCAAGATTCTTATGTGATGTAATATACTATCATAGTAGTAATTGACGAACCACATATAGTATAAGATGATTATTTGGATGCTAATTGAGGCCCGTCGAGAAACGGGGCGAGTTGAGGGTGTTTTAGTCGTGACAAAGGCTCCTTCCTCTCTCGTACCAAAACCCCGAACCACAAGTTCTTTGGTTATGAAGGGCCTGTGCCCTTTATCCATTTGGGTGAGTCAAATTAGGTTTCTTGGTTCCTTAAAGACCAAGTGGCGACTCTGTATCTGTTTTCGAAAGACCTTCTTTTCTTCGAAATCAACCTCTTGTTTTCTTTCAAATCAATTTCAAAACAAAGGAAAATCAATTCCGAAACCCCGGAAACAAACAGGAAAAAACGGGAGTGGACGACGGATTCCGCGTTTCCACAATCTGGCGACTCTGCTGGGGATTTTTTATTTTAAAACAAAATAATACAGAGGTTTGACTCATAAGAAGCATCCTTAAAATCATCTTTTTACTGTGTTTGGTCACCGCATTGCACTTCTGCATTTTCCCCCTCCGACTGCGTCTAAAATGCGACGCTGACATTGTTCAGGTCTTGCTGTGCCAGGGTACAAGTCACTGTTGATACTGTACATTCCAAGGTATATCAAAAAGAGTAAAAACCTCCGTACTGTCTCCCTGACGGTATATTGGAACTCTCGTCAACGGACCTTCTTTGACTAAACCCAGACTTTGCATATAGATTCCTGTAGAACCTTTCATAGGACTGTTCATTTATCTTTTCAGATAGGACAATGTGATATAATTGCTGTATGCCCTGATGGGATTACCTGAGCGGTGTAGACGCTTATGTGGCATAGAATAGAACCTCTTTCTTATGATTCCCAAGGCAATCACTCACATGTGATTACATTGAGTTGACCTGCCTAGGCACCATGACAAGGATGTCTGCTCCATGCTCACAAAGATATACATCGCAAACCTTGTTTATCGGTCTTAAGACATAGGAGTATGAAAACCTGCTAGACGGTATGATCACTATAACCATATTAACCAGTTTCTCCCAGAAACTTTGTCCAGATACCCCAGAGATAACCACATTAACCAGTTTCTCCCAGAAACTCTGCCCAGATACCCCGGATATAACCATATTAACCAGTTTCTCCCAGATACTCTGTCCAGATACCCCAGATAAAACCATATTAACCAGTTTCTCCCAGAAACTCTGTCCAAAATTACCCGAAGTATCCAGAAATCCCTGTTATCCCTTGGTGGTCATACTGGAAAGTAAGGTTAGCACACTCTGTATGGTTAGGACCTTATTTGTTTAACTGCTATCTGTTAGAAATAGAAGCATCATATAGATTAGGGCTTACATCCACATGCTTGTCCCATTTGCATGCACCATTCCCCATCAATCTGCACGTACTGTCTCGAGTCAGTCCACGTTTGTTAAACATCACTGTTTTTGTCTATCTAAAGTCACCACTGTCAAGATCTAATCTAGTCCTCTTAAAATCTGTCAGGTCAGTATAGATTCCCAAGGTCAGCAGTCAGGGTCCTCTTCGTGGGTCAGGAGTTCGGATAATTGATTGATCAGAATCAATCCGACAGCTTACTTCAGTATGAATAGGGAAGAGTTGGAAAACAAGGTTACTGAATTGGGAGCGACCATAAGCCAGCAGTCCGACAGCCTAGCCCAAGTTCTGAAGTTCATGGAAGAACTGAAGCAGCAGCAGCAGCAGCAGCCGCAACCTCCACCCGGGTTTCCACCACCAGGATTTGAACCTCCCCCACATGAGAATAATAGGAAGGAAGACTGGTTCCAAGCATCCCACCGTTCGCGTATGAGAAGAAGCTCCAAGAAAAGATGGATAAGGTTGACAAACTGGAAAGCGTACTGAGGAAAAGCAAGGGTATCGATGATTACATGCTAGACCTGGAAGGCCTCTTTGAGCCTGTTAAGCTGAAACTGCCAGAGAATTTCAAGATGCCTGCCATCGACCGTTTTGACGGAACTGGGAATCCGAAAAGTCATGTGAAGCTATGTATGAGTATCTTCCAGTCCATGGGTTGTACCCACGAGCACATTGCGATGTTGTTCCCGTAAACCCTTGCAAAGTCTGCACTATCATGGTTCCTAACCTTGGAAGCCTTCAAAACCCAGGCCTGGGAAGACATCGTTCGAGTCTTCGTCGATCATTACTCCTACAATCAAGAGTTGGATGTCACCATCAGGGATTTGGAAACAACCCGGCAAAACCACAATGAATCCTTCGCTGCATTTCTGAGCAGATGGAGGAATAAGATAGCCCAAATGACCCACCGGCCAATTGAAAAAGAACAGGTAAGGATGCTCATCCGGAATTTGCAGCCCCTCTACCATGGGAAATTATTCTACCAGTCCATCTCCACCTTTGAGGAGTTGTTTGAAGTCGGAACCCGAATTGAAGACGCTATCAGAGAAGGAAAGATAAAAAAGGAAGAGCCCCCGAGTCAGTCCAGAAGGCCCAACTACTCCCGGAATCCCCCGGATGTCAATGCCCTCTGCAGCCAACCCATGGCGTACCCTCTTAGGCCGTACCAACCCTCCAGCCAGGCAAACCCCTCCAATCGCCCCTTCCAGAAAAAGCCCCCTCGCAACTTCGCCAAGTTAGAAATCTCTCTCTCCTCAGCTTTAGACCGCCTCCTCAAAAAGGGCCATCTCCAACTACTCCAACCCCGAAACACCCCGCTCCCACCAAACTGCGATATGTCCAAACGATGTGCCTACCACCAAGGCCCAGGCCATGACACCGACCAGTGCATACGTCTCCGCCATGATATCCAGGACCTTATCGACCAAAACATCATTGAGCCACCACCCATTCAACCCCATGTCACCTAAGCCCCTGGCTTACCTATTCGAATGATCCCCTTCGCTGAGGCCCATGAATGTTGAACCTGTGTCGGTGAAGTGATGGTGTTTGGGACTCTTGCTAGAAAACCAAATGAAGATGCTCTTTAAAAAAAAAAATTAAATAAAAAGAATAAGTGAGTCACTGTGACATTCCATTTGAGACTGGGTCGAGTCTAGTCGAGTCTGTTATATGTTTTGTCTATATTAAGTTTAGTCTTGTGGTCGAGTCTGTCTGTCATCGAGTTGTTAATGAGTCTGTAATCCTTCTCTACTGATGGAATGAAGTCTCATTTTGCCTAATCTGATGTGCCTAGTCATATATGCATGAATCGCTGAACTGAAGTGTCACTTTTCAAATTACCATGGATATTACTGTGCTAAAAAAATAATTTTTTTAACAAAAAAATCCTGAAAGGTCAAAGTCAATTTTGCGCTGACACCGATGAAGAGCCGATAATTGAATAGTCTTACTTTAAGAATTCAAAGATGCTTTTGCTCAAATCTTGAAAAGACATACTTGGAACTGATTTGGGGCTTGCCCAACATCCTTTTCAACCATTTTAAAGCCTTGGGCCCAACCCAATTGATAGCCATGCGAACCTGTGCGGACTTGGTCCTTGATGGTAGCCAAACGTTTTAGTGAGTTTCATCTCCACTTTGAAAAAAAAAAAAGCTCGCTAGGTTGAAAACCTGAAAGGGCACCTAGGCAAAAGTTAGAGCTAAAAAAGGTGTTGATTTCCAAGATCTGACCTTAGCCAGTCAAAATGATGGGGAGAATGAAAGAAAAAATTTGGTGATACAGAGAATTGTACACTTCAAGGTACGTCATAAGAACATGCCTAGATCACATTTCAAAAGGCTCGGAACGACCACAAAAAATTCTGAGAACTGATATGCACATTCTGGAATTCTGAAATTATAATCAAAAGATCTCATAAGAATCAACTATGTGAAAAGGAAAATTGACTGGCTAGGCGAAAGTGAAAAGGATCAATCCTCAAAACAAAAGAAAAAGAAAAAGAAAAGAAAAGAAAAGAAAGGGAGATGGAAACTGAATCCTCCTCTTCAAGGCTATCATAAGTAACCCAAGTTTGAACTTCTTTGACGATTGGTTTAAAAAACCCTCATACCTCAAACCCCTTCTTTCAAGACCTTGCCTTGAACTACGCTCGACCTGATTCCCACTCGGGGATACGTAGGCAACCACATCGGTTCGGTCGACCCCATCATAATCAAGCCAATTTCTTTCAAGGCCTTGCTTGAACTACGCTCGACCTGATTCCCACTCGGGGATATGTAGGCAACCACATCGGTTCGGTCGCTCCACCCACAAAAATAGCCCAATTTCTTTCAAGCTTCGGCCCAAACTACGTTGGACCTGATCCCCACTTGGGGGTACGTAGGCAGACTTTTAAAAAAAAAGAAAAAAGAAGGATGGCTCGCTAGGTCGAAAAACCGAAAGGACGCCTAGGAAAAAATTAGAGCTAAATCCAAAGTGAGCAATAACAAAAGAGAGAAAAGAGCTCGTTAGGTCACCTCACTGGTGCCTAGGCAAAAGTTATGAGCATTTGAGAGATTAAAGTCACGGTCCTTGCCTCAAGCCAGAAATCACCTTCCACACTAGGGGCAAACTTTGGCTACTCGCCTCGTTTGCCTAAATTTTACTATCTACCCTTCATACAAGGGGCAAACTTCGGTCACCTACCTAGTTTGCCCAAAACATCCAATGAACCTTCCTCCAAACTAGGGGCAAATTTCATTTACCTCGTTTGCCTACCGATCCCACTTCATGCCCTTCAAACTAGGGGCAAACTTCGTTTGCCACCCGATCCCTATACACCAATGGTAAACCTTCAAGTCACAAACATTGTCTTGAACAGATGGAAATGGAGCATCTTTTATTCTATAAGCTAAGGCACTAATTCAAAGCACATCTTGGGAGAAGCAAAGAAATTGATTAGATCAGTAGGGAGGAATTTTCAAAAATAAGATTCACCATCAAAGTGATGCCACGTTAAGGTGAGAAGTAAACACAAAAGAGAAATGGTACATCATTTATGACAAGAGCACATTAAGTTTTGGCAAGTCGAGCTTGTTTCATTTCAGTGTCGAATGTGTCGTCCTCGTGTGTCGATGTCTGTTAGTCGTCAAGTCTGTCGTAGTCTCAAATAAGTGAGTTGACAATGACTAATAATGAATTTTCTAAATAAAGTTATAAATTTTTTTAAAGAGCATTCCAATGACAATACAAGCAGGAGCACCAAACATCATTACTGCACCAGACAAGGCGTCAGCATGAGAAGTGTCCAAACTTAGGGCAAATGCAAATTTCATCCCTTTCCAAACTGGCAAAAGTTAACCATCATCTTCTAGCAACATAAGTCCATGAGTGGCTGTTGATCTTTCATCTTTCTTCATGCAACATAAGTCCATGAGTGGCTGTTGATGATCTTTCTTTCTTCATGCAACATAAGTCCATGAGTGGCTGTTGATGATCTTCCTTTCTTCTAGCAACATAAGTCCATGAGTGGCTGTTGATCTTTCATCTTTCTTCATGCAACATAAGTCCATGAGTGGCTGTTGATGATCTTCCTTTCTTCTAGCAACATAAGTCCATGAGTGGCTGTTGATCTTTCATCTTTCTTCATACAACATAAGTCCATGAGTGGCTGTTGATGATCTTCCTTTCTTCTAGCAACATAAGTCCATAAGTGGTTGTTGCTCACCTTCGTCCATGCAACATAAGTCCATAAGTGGTTGTTGCTCACCTTCGTCCATGCAACATAAGTCCATGAGTGGCTGTTGATCTTTCACCTTTCTTCATGCAACATAAGTCCATGAGTGGCTGTTGATGATCTTCCTTTCTTCTAGCAACATAAGTCCATGAGTGGCTGTTGATCTTTCATCTTTCTTCATGCAACATAAGTCCATGAGTGGCTGTTGATGATCTTTCTTTCTTCATGCAACATAAGTCCATGAGTGGCTGTTGATGATCTTTCTTCCTTCCTGCAACATAAGTCCATGAGTGGCTATTGATCTTTCATCTTTCTTCATGCAACATAAGTCCATGAGTGGCTGTTGATGATCTTCCTTTCTTCTAGCAACATAAGTCCATAAATGGTTGTTGCTCACCTTCGTTCATGCAACATAAGTCCATGAGTGGTTGTTGATGATCTTCTTTCATCCTAGCAACATAAGTCCATAAGTTGCTATTGATTATCACCCTCCATCAGTGTCAAACCACCACAAATCATCTCTGTCACAAACAAAATGATACCTTGACTCCCATTTAATGGACGTATTTCCTTCTTTCTAGCAGAGTACATTATCTTTCAGCTCCCGAAGGCCCTAACCGGCTCTTTTGGATTGAGCATTGCAGAATTTGATCAACCACGAGAGATTTAGAGATGGATCCTGGTTCTAGGTCAAGAATTGAAGAGAGATTCTCAGAGACTCCATCAGCTCCCGAAGGCCCTAACCGGTTCTTTTGGATTGAGCATTGCAGAATTTGATCAACCACGAGAGATTTAGAGATGGATCCTGGTTCTAGGTCAAGAATTGAAGAGAGATTCTCAGAGACTCCATCAGCTCCCGAAGGCCCTAACCGGTTCTTTTGGATTGAGCATTACAAAATCTGACCAACCATGAGAGATTCAGAGATGGATCCTGGTTCTAGGTCAAGAATTGAAGAGAGATTCTCAGAGAGTCCCCTACCATCCCCAGCAGAAGATAACAGAAGTCCGAACCGATTGTCCGGACTTGTCATCATAAGGATCGGCCAACGATTGAAAACATCACCAGCAGTCAAATCACCCCGATTCCCAGGGCAAGCACTGTCTATTCCCAATTCAAGGATCCGTGTGTACTGATTATCATGAGCTTTCTCACCTATCAGTCATTATGAGTTTTCTCACTTATCGTAAGCTTCTTCGCTCCGGCTATCTCACCTGTCAATTATCGTGAGCTACCCCACTTATTATGAGCCTCCTCACTTTGGTTATTATTAAACTGTCGGTTATCATGAACTCCCTCACCTATGGGTTATCCTTAGTTGTCATCCTCAAAGACCCCACATCCGATCCCATTCAATTGTAAAGCACACTTCCCGTAATTTTAGAAGTTTGCCCCGAAACCCAGAGTCTTTTCAGACCGTGGTTGGCCACTACATCGTAGTCAGAAGCACTCGCACAACACAAGTCCACTCGAAATGGCACACACCCCCACAGCACCTGCTCATACTAGGGTCATAACATTAGACATGATAGGACTCATGACACAACTCATTTCACCTCTATGCATGGCATATCACTCATATAGCATAGCATCCGCCTGATTGTTGTGTATGTGGATGTGTGATTTATTCCTTTGTGCCCCAAACTACGTCCTGGTCTGATTTCCCTTGGGATACGTAGGCAGCTCACGCAGAGCACGACCAGCAGTAGACCTTAGCATCATTGCATCTTTTGCAACGCTTTTTTATCCTAAATCTATAGCCTCCAAAAAGTCCTGTCTCTTCAAAAAACTTTGGCACTCGCTTGCGACATGCGTTGCCTCGCAAGTTCATGCCAAAGAGGGGCAAACTGTAGACACCCCATTTTTTCGGCTATCAGATTTAGGAGACCCATAGCTTGGTGGTTCACAATGATCGAAAAAGACTCAAAAGGACTCCTGGAAGTTAGCTATATTTCTCAAAATGCTCAGAATGACCAAAATGCCCCTGAAAGCCCGAAAACTCCCAGATTTGGTCTAAAAGTTCTGGAAACATGCAATGTCGTAAGAAAAGTAAGAAAATGAGTTTTTAAGCAAAATCAGATGAAATCGTCAGCTCCCAGAGACCCTCGGAAGTCCCGGAAGTTCCCGGAAAGTCCCCGTTGACCGGTTTGACCAAGGTTTGACCAGGTTTGACCAAGTTTGACCAAAATCGTCCGAATTCACCGAGATCATTCTAGATCACGTGGAAAGTATTAAAATGAGTTTTAAAAGAAGATCGCACGAAAACGTCAGCTCTTGGGAACTGCCGGAGATTTCTAGAACTTCCCGGGAATCCCAGGTTTGACCAGTTTGACCAGAATTTGACTTTAGAATTGGGGCACCGTAACAATTTTCAAATATTTTTCATGGATACTAGAGGTCAAGAGCTTTCCAATGGTATATCGCACATAATTTCTGGATTTAAAACGAATTTATTATGAATTTTCAAAGGCGAAAAAAGGCGATCAAATCGGCTTTTATCGTGAATACCGCAAAACGTTTCAAAGTGACCTATCCCGGAACTATTTTTTATGTAAAGTAGACTCCATTACCTTTCCAACGGTATATCACAACCTCAATTTGGAATTCGTATGCATTTTCTGTGAATTTCGGACGAAATAGGGCCTTTTCGTGAATACCGGAACCTCTGGGGGCCTAAACAGCATTATCTGGACGAAGGAAGAGCAGTGCCGCCGTGGCACTGGCCCACTGCCGCCGCGGCACAGGCCCAATGCCACCGCGGCACTCTCCCCCAAAACAGTATGTTTTTGTAATTTATTTTGGGGGTCCAATTTGATATATTAGAAATCAAAACGACGTAGTTTTGGTTCCCAGCTTATTTTGGAACAATGGGAGACCATTTTAAACTTTTTAAAACTCCATTTACCACCCCTCCTTTGCCTATAAAAGAATCCATTTACTTCCATTTAGAGGGGAGACATGGAAGCTTAGAGAGAGCTTAGGAAGAAACTCTAGAAAAATATAGAGAGATAAAGAGAAGAAGTAGTCTACTTCTTCCATTTTTTCCAATCAAAGTGAGTTCTAATCTTGTTTTCCTCCATCATTTTTCTATATACTTCATCATCAATATACCCAATCACCATTCTTGAGCATTCTTGAGTTAGGAAGCTAATTCCATGTCCAAATGTCAAAATCTATGAGTAAAACACCAAGCTACAAGTCCAAAATCACATTGATTATCATCTATTGATTGTTATTTACTTGCTTGTTCATATTATGTTCATCTCTTCTTATCTCATTTCTTTTTGATTTTCTTTATTTACTTACTAGTTCATCATCATCTAGATGATGACATGAAATTTGAGGTGAGTGAATCCTTATGGATAGTAGCTCTTGACCTCAAAAACATGTTTGATATATGATGATTATAACTTCAATACCTCCAAGGTATCCTTGAAGTTATGTTCAAAAAAAAAATGAATCTCTCCAATAATATTGGGAGTTCTTTGATGATTCAAGGTTGGATGAGGTTCTAAGTGGTCACATGGTCATCTCAAGAGTTCAAGTTCATGCTTTGAACATCTATTTTAAAACCCCAATCAAGAACTCAAACTCTATTTCAAAACCCAAATCCATTTTCTTCAAAAATGATCCAAAACAGTGAGCTGTTCAGATTCAAAGATTTGTTTTGAATTAAATACTTGAGTTATGATAATGAAACCACTTGAAAAATCTTCCTAAGACATCATAGTTTGTCTCCAATTTTTCCCATCAATTATAGAGGTGTGAAAGTATTATTTTCGGATTTAAGAAGTTCATATTCATAATCTGCCTCTGTTCTCACAGAATGTTTACCTGACTTTTTGCACTTATTCTGGATGTTTTCGTCACAGTACATATATCTTTTCTATTTGTTTTATGAAACTTGGGTGTTTTCGGAAACTTGTGGTATATAATGGGTCATCATAAACCCTTTCTTTGATTTATGAAAAATCATACAAAATCAGTCAACAGTGCAGCCTTTGTTTCTGAGTCATGTGTATATTCTGATTTATTTCTTTTAATCTGTGATAGCTATTGAGGTTTGGCTTTTTGGGTTATTTTCTAGACACAATAAGGATGATCTCTGATTTTTTTCCCACATTTTCCTAGGCATGTTTGACCTCCCATTATAATGTTACAAAGTAATGCATACAGTCTGTCCACTATTCACAACATTTCACTTTTTGACTTTCACACTTTGATGCAACACTCTCTTGTATCTAGATGAACCCATATCCCATGCACATGTTCTTTACCACTTTTAGCATGCTATATCATATCATGTATCATCTATCCTCTCATGTATCATACTCCCATAGATTCTTGAGTTTGGTTTTCAAATATAACCATGTTTTGCAAATACTTGGGAAGTTCTTGAAATGAGTTAGGAATTGATATTCCAAGTGGTTAGAATATTCATCCAAGTTCTGGAAGTATACTTTCAAAACCCCCATTTCAAAACCCCACTCTTAAACCCCTCATTTTGATTTCAAGAAATAAACCTTGTTTTTCTCAAAACCCTCAAAACAGTGAGTCATTTAACTTCAAGGAATTGTTTTGAGTTCAATACTCAATGTATGAATTCAAGACCACTTGGAAAGTCTTTATAACTCATTATAGAACACCCATGATTTTTGGCTTGACTTGGAAGTACTTGGAAATAGTCCATTTGGACCCAAACATTCCTTCCAGACATTCTGTTTTTGCTGTCACAACAGCTAGGTCCACTTCCAACCTCTTTTTCAGAAAACCTTTCCAAAAGGAGTGGTCCTAACTTATTTGTCCCTCAAACGTAAATGTCTTATGGAACTTTCTGTATAAAATGGGCCTCTAGATCATTTATTTTCATTTTTTAAGATTTTTCATCATTTCAGTCGACAGTACGGACTCTGTTTCTGAGTGACCTCTATTGTTTATATGAGTTCTCTCAATTTGTGATCGTTATTAAAGATTGGATTTTTGGGTTGTGTTCTAGACATAATAAGAAAGATTTCCATAAAATATCATGCATTGAAAACATTTCTAACCCCTCTTTTCAATTTCCAAAAGATCATGTTACTGTTCTGTCCACTATTCACAGCAAGCACGTTTTAACTTTCATTCTTTGATTGGATGCCTACATGCACTCCAAATTAGCTCATGTCTTAGGAAGTAGTTCTTACTACATTTGTACATATCCCATGATGATTTCCATTCATTCATTCATACATATTCTAGACTTCTAAGTTATTCTAGGAATCCTTGAACACAAAGCATACTACAACCTTTACACATTCTAGATACATACATTGCATCCATGCAAAGATTTGGGGTTTTTGTAACTCCTAATCTAAGAATATTATAAGGAATGATCATGATCACACGTTCATTGCTTCCCCTCGATCTAATCATCCTTTCTCATCCGTCCTGGGGATTGAGAGATCTTCTTTTTCCCAAAGATTAGCATGCATCATTCGAGTTTGCTAAGCATATTTTGATTTCTTTGTTTATTTGTTTCAATAACAATTCATGTCCCCCCTTTAGATTAGGAAGTCTTGATTATTTGATATATGATTAGACGATTTTTTCTAGGTTTATTTGTGTGATCTTTCACTTTTGCATTGTATGATATTTGACTTAGATCTTATGAATGATATCTTATCTTTTGATTTTCAATTTCAAGATTCTTATGTGATGTAATATACTATCATAGTAGTAATTGCCGAACCACATATAGTATAAGATGATTATTTGGATGCTAATTGAGGCCCGTCGAGAAACGGGGCGAGTTGAGGGTGTTTTAGTCATGACAAAGGCTCCTTCCTCTCTCGTACCAAAACCCCGAACCACAAGTTCTTTGGTTATGAAGGGCCGGTGCCCTTTATCCATTTGGGTGAGTCAAATTAGGTTTCTTGGTTCCTTAAAGACCAAGTGGCGACTCTGTATCTGTTTTCGAAAGACCTTCTTTTCTTCGAAATCAACCTCTTGTTTTCTTTCAAATCAATTTCAAAACAAAGGAAAATCAATTCCGAAACCCCGGAAACAAACAGGAAAAACCGGAAGTGGACGACGGATTCCGCGTGTCCCCAAGAAGCAATTAGGAACACACATTAAGGCCATTCGATCTGATCGAGGTGGCGAGTACCTCTTTAATGAGTTTATTGGTCACCTCGTATAGAATGAGATTCTATCACAGTTGACTACACTTGGTACGCCTCAGTAGAACGGTGTAGCGGAGAGAAGGACTCAGACTCTTTTAGACATGAGTAGGTCGATGATGAGTTATTCAGAGTTGCCATTGTTCCTTTGGGGTTATGCCTTGGAAACCGCTGTATATATGCTAAATGTAGTACCAAGCAAATTTGTTCCCAGGACACCACGAGAGTTGTGGATTGGGCGCAAGTCTTCTTTGCAACATCTCCGGATATGGGGCTGTCCAGCACATGTGCTGAAAGCAAAAATGAGCAAGTTGGATTCTAGATCGGAAGTATGCTATTTTTTAGGGTATCCAAAGGGTACTTATGGATGGTATTTTTATAATCCAAGAGAACAGAAAGTGTTTGTTAGTACAAATGCTATTTTCTTAGAGGATGATTATATCATGAACCATAAACCTAAGAGAAGGATAGATCTTAGAGAGATAGAAGGAGAGCCCTCAATTCTACCCGCAGTTAATAATGATGTAACACAAGAAAATACCACTTCTTCACCCATTCCCGCACCGGTACGTCGTCGTAGTGGGAGGATGGTCAGCCAGCTTAATAGATACATGTTTTTAGGAGAAGTTTTTAAAGCAGTCTCCATAAAATCTAAGATCCTACCACATACGAAGAGGCAATAGCTGATGTAGACTCAGCCCATTGGGTTAAAGCTATAAAGGCTGAATTGGAATCTATAGATTCCAATCAGGTCTGGGATCTTGTAGAGCTTCCAGCAAATATTAAACCCATTGGCTGTAAGTGGGTTTACAAGATGAAAAGAGGATCTGATGGAAAGGTTGAGATCTTTAAGGCAAGGCTTGTAGCAAAAGGTTATACTTAGAGGGAGGGCATTGACTATGAGGAAACCTTCTCGGCGGTAGCTATGCTCAAGTGCATCAGAATACTCTTGTCCATTGTTGTATGCCTAGACTATGAGATCTGGCAAATTGACGTCAAGACTACATTCTTGAATGGCAATCTTGAGGAGGACATCTATATACAACAACCAGAGGGTTCATAGCTGGTGAGAAAGGGAACTTGGTATGCAAGTTACAAAAGTTCATTTATGGACTTAAGCAAGCATCCAGGAGTTGGAACATACATTTTGACCAAGCTGTCAAGTCGTTTGGTTTCATACAGAATCTGGATGAACCTTATGTATACAAGAAGTGTGAAGGAAAAGTGGTTGCTTTTCTTGTTCTTTACGTTTATGACATTC
This sequence comes from Hydrangea macrophylla, assembly GCA_033977485.1. Classification (NCBI taxonomy): domain Eukaryota; kingdom Viridiplantae; phylum Streptophyta; class Magnoliopsida; order Cornales; family Hydrangeaceae; genus Hydrangea; species Hydrangea macrophylla. The sequence goes on along the minus strand of CM066984.1, from coordinate 73,529,052 downwards.
TAATCATAGGAAATGATGTAGCAGCGTTGTCGAGGGTTAAGGTTTGGCTAGCTAGTACTTTCGATATGTAGGATCTAGGAGAGGCGAGCTATATCCTTGGGATAAAGCTCTTTTGGGATCGTAAGCGAAAGATAATGGGGTTATCTCAAGCTGGTTATATCGATAAGGTGCTAACTAGGTTTTCAATGGATAATTCGAAGAAAGGTTTATTACCTTTCAGGCATGGTTTAGCAATCTCCAAGGACCAGTGTCAAAAGACACAGGTGGTTTGGAATCGCATGGCAGGAGTTCTCTATGCTTCGGCAGTGGAAAGTCTCATGTATGTGATGTTGTGCACTAGACCAGATATCTGCTTTGCCATTGGCATGGTTAGTAGATATCAATCGAATCTAGGTGCAGAGCACTAGACAATCGTTAAGCACATTCTTAAGTACTTGAGAAGGACTAAAGATTACATGCTTATGAACGGTAGTGATGAATTAATTCCAGTAGGATACACTGACTCGGACTTTATGTTAGATAAAGATTCGAAGAAGCTGACGTTCGGACATCTCTTTACCTTGGGAGGTGGTATTGTTAGTTGGAGCAGCATTAAGCAAAAATGCATTATAGATTCAACTACAGAAGCTGAGTATGTGGAAGCTTATGAAGCCGTAAAGGAAGCAGTTTGGCTCAAAAAGTTCCTCATGGAACTCGAGGTGGTACCGGCGTTGCAGTCACCTATTACGATATACTGTGATAGTAGTGGGGAAGTGGCTCAATCTAGGGAGCCAAGTGACCATAAAAAGGGAAAGCACGTAGAGCGGAAATATCATCTAATCCGAGATATAGTTCAATGTGGAGATGTGACTGTCAGCAAGATTGCCACCTCTTACAATCTTGCGGATCTGTTTACAAAGGCCTTGCCTCAGAAGGTCTTTGATCATCATCTAGATAGTCTAGGTCTTAGATGTAGTACTGAATGGTTATGATTACAAGTGGGAGCTTGTTAGGTTTGTGCCTTCAAACCATTACTTTATGTATGATACATTGACATTTTATTATAAGGATATCAGCTTTACATTTCATTGTGTATCTTTTTTCATGAGATGATTGTTAATCCTTAAGTATCATAGTAAGCAATTCTTATGTGTATGAGATACATGCAAGTGAGATACGAATTACTATCCTTTGATGCTTAGAACTTGTCACAGTGGATGATAAGACTGGATACCTCATCAGGTTTACATTGTAGCATGATCAACTACCATTGGATGGAGTGATGAATCTCAATCACTGGAGTATGACTCTTAGGGTGCGTTTGATAAAACTGAAAATTAAGTGCTGAAAATTAAGTGTTGAATTTTAAGTACTGAAAATTTTAAGTGATTGAACTTGTAATACTAAAAACAGTACTTCAACAACTGAAATAGAATGCATTCGGTGATTATTTTCAGTAAAAAATTTTCACTTAGAATTTTCAGTGGTTTTTTGGTTGCTTTTTCAATTAAGTGTTATGTTATCAAACGCACTGAAAAAGAATAAGTACTAAATCTTTTCATTTTCAGCACTTAATTGGGTTATCAAACATACCCTTAGTTAATATGCTAGTACTTATAGTGCATTGATGGACCTGAGCTTTCCTATTGACACTTAATACTGTCAACAGTTGATAGGAACTCATAACTTGTATAAGGTATGTGTTCTCAATCTTGAGACGATTATGAATACAGACTATGGATATGACTTCTTTGACTTACCAATCAATGAGGTCTATAAAAGATCAACACTTGGGTATCTTGGGTATATCATGTTTACAGGTTTGTGAACATATATTGTCAAGATAGAATCTACCCTCTGTTCAAGAATAAGCATTCCCTTGAGCATGTCACCAAGTTGATTACTGAGAACTGCAGTCTTGTTGATAAGTAGTTATCAACATGTTTGGTAATCATGAGAGGTGAATGGGACTCAAGGAATACAAGAAGTAATCATAATTCAGGTTGACATTAACAGTTATCCGACTACCTGAATATTATTATGAATGCTGATGGTAGAGGGACATTAGTGCACTATACAAGTCTAGTTATCGCTTTGGATTTTTTCTTTTGCATTGGAGTTCAGTTATCATTTTATAGTGGAGTAAACGTTGACTGGCCAGTTGGTTATTTTGCTGATCAAAGAGTTTGGTCAGGGAGTTGACAACTGGTCTATGCCAACAATAAAGAGCCTAGGAGGTCCTACTCTTAGCTCCGTTAGGATGCTTTGAAAGGCACATGAGGATCTTGTCAAGACAAGTTCGATCGATCGAAGGAGTCTCGATCTATTGAAGTCAAGCCAGGTTAGAACGATCAAAAATGGTTCGATCGATCGACGGTTGGATCAATCGAAGCCACTTTGATCTCTTGAACGTTAGGTCAGTTCTGGGTATCTATAAATAGGGTAGCTGCGTCCAGGAAAAAAGAATAAGTTCATCGTTTTTATAAACCAGAAGCTGCAAAAACTGTTTAAGGATTCCCAAACCATCAGTAGATACTCTCAATTATGGTTCCCACCAACCCTAGCCTCTCTAAAAAACATCCGTAGAAGTCATTGTAGACACCCCATTTTGTTGGCTATCATATTTAGGAGACCCATAGTTTGGTGGTTCACAATGATCGAAAAAGACTCAAAAGGACTCCTGGAAGTTAGTTCTATTTCTCAAAATGCTCAGAATGACCAAAATGCCCCTGAAAGCCCGAAAACACCCAGATTTGGACCAAAAGTTCTAGAAACATGCTATGTCGTAAGAAAAGTAAGAAAATGAGTTTTTAAGTAAAATAAGATGAAATCGTTAGCTCCCAGAGACCCCCAGAAGTCCCGGAAGTTCCCGGAAACAACCCGTCAACCGGTTTAATCGGTTTGACCAAGGTTTGACCGAAATCATCTGAATTCGCCAAAAAATTCCAAGATCATTATGGATCATGTGGAAAGTATTAAAATGAGTTTTAAAAGAAAATCAAACGAAAACGTCTGCTCTTGGGAGCTCCCAGAGGTTTCCAGAACTTCCTAGGAATCCCAAGTTTGACTAGTTTGACTAAAAGTTGACTTTGAAACCGGAGCACTGTAATAATATCAAAATATTTTTCATGGATACTAGAGGTCAATAGCTTTCCAACAGTATATCACACATAATTTTTGGATTTAAAACGGATTTATTATGAATTTCCGAAGGTGAAAAAGGCGAGCAAATTGGCTTTTATCGCGAATACCGTAAAACATTTCAAAGTGACCTGACTCCAAAACATTTTATATAGAAAGTAGACTCTGATACCTTTCCAACGCTATATCACAAGCTCAGTTTGGAGTTCGTACGCATTTTCTGTGAATTTTGGACGAAATAGGGCCTTTTCGCGAATATCGGAACCTCTGGGTGTCTAAATAAAATTTTTTGGTCATCTGAGGAGCAGTGCCGCGGCGGCACATGGCCAGTGCTTCGGCAGCACTCAACCCTCATAGAGTCCATTTTTGTAATTTATTTGGGGGTCCAATTTGATTATTTAAAACCCAAAACAATGTAGGTTTATGTTCACAGATGTTTGGGACCAATGGGAACACTTTCTAAATCCCAAAACCTCCCCAAATTAGACTATATAAATCCCCCATTGCTCTTCATTTGGGGGGGGGGGCATGTGCAAAAATTGAAAAAGTTTTAGAGAGAAAGAGAGATAGAGATAGGTTTAGAAGAGAGAAAGGGAGCTTCTCCCACTGATTTTCTATAGAAAGTGAGTTCTAAACTCAAGTTCTTCCATCATCCTTCTATGTACTTCATCATCAATACACCCAACCACCTGTGGACACGCGGAATCGGACCACTTCTCTCTTGTTTGAGATTGTTTTGAAATTGATTTGAATCAAGGAAAGAAAACGAAAGGTCTGTTGAAAACAGATACAGAGTCGCCACTTGGTCTTTAAGGAACCAAGAAACCTAATTTTGACTCACCCAAATGGATAAAGGGCACCGGCCCTTCATAACCAAAGAACTTGGTTCGGGGTTTTGGTACGAGAGAGGAAGGAGCCTTTGTCGCGACTAAAACACCCTCAACTCGCCCCATCTTTTGACGGGCCTCAATTAGCATCCAAATAATCATCTTATACTATGTATGGTTCGGCAATTAATACTATGATAGTATATTACATTACATAAGAAACTTGAAAATGGAAGATCTAAAGATAAAATATCATTCATAAGATCTAAATCAAATATCATGCAATGTAAAGTGAAAGATCACACAAATAAACCTAGGAAAAATCGTCTAATCATATATCAATTAATCAAGTTTTCCTAATCTAAAGGGGGACATGAATTGTTCTTGAAACAAATAAACAAAGAAATCAAAATATGCTTAGCAAACTAGTATGATGCATGTTATTCTTTGATAAAAGAAGACCTCTCAATCCCCGGGACGGATGAGAAAGGATGATTAGATCAAGGGGAAGCATGAACGGGTGATCGAGTTCATTCCTTATAATCTCCTTAGATTAAGAGTTACAAAAACCCCAAATCTTGCATGAATGCAATGTATGTATCTAAAAATGTGCAAAGGTTGTAGTGTGTTTTGTGTACATGTATTTCTAGAATGACTTAGAAGTCTAAAATGTGTAAGAATGAATGAATGAAATTAACATGGGATGTGTACAAATGTAGTATGAACTACTTCCTAAGATATGAACTAATTTCGAATGCATATAGGCCTCAAATCAAAGAATGAAAGTTAAAGTGTACTTGCTGTGAATAGTGGACAGAACAGTAGCATGATCTTTTGGAATTTGAAAAGAGGGGTTAGGAATGTTTTCAATGCATGATTTTTTATGGAGATGTTCCTTATTGTGTCTAGAACACAACCCAAAAAGCCAATCTTGAATAACTATCACAGATTGAGAGAAATTACACAAACAATAGAGGTCACTCAGAAACAGAGTTCGTACTGTCGTCTGAAATGTTAGAAAATCTTAGAAAATGAAAAAGAATGATCTAGAGGCCCATTTTATACAGAAAGTTTCCTAAGACATTGAATTTTAAGGGAAAAATAAGTTAGGACCACCCCTTTTGGAAAAGTTTTCTGGAAAAGAGGTCGTAAGTTGACCTAGCTGCTGTGACAGCAAAAAACAGAATGTTTGGAAGGAATGTTGGGACCCAAATGGACCATTTCCAAGTACTTCCAAGTCAAACCAAAAATCATGGGTGTTCTTCAATGAGTTAGGAAGACTTTCCAAGTGGCCTTGTATCCATATGTTGAGCATTGTGTTCTAGAAAAATCTTTGAACTCAACTCACTCACTGTTTTGACTCATTGTTTTGAAGATTTTGGAGAAAACCAAGTTTTGTTTCTTGAAACCAAATGAGAGGGATTGAGAGGGGTTTTGAAATAGGTGTTTTGAAAACATGTTTTCAACACTCAATAAGGATCATAGCCACTTAGAATACCTACATCAAACTCATCATTTAAGAACCTCCAAGATTGTTGGAGAGATTTATTTTATTTTTGGGCATAACTTCAATACATTCCAAGAATACCTTGGAAGTATTGAGGTTATGATCATCATCTATCAAACATGTTTTTGAGGTCAAGAGCTACTATCCATAAGGATTCACTCACCCCAAACTTCATGTCATCACTTAGATGATGATGAACTAGTAAGTAAATAAAGAAAAGAAAAAGAAATGAGATAAGGAGAGATGAACATATATATAATCAAGCAAGTAGATGATAATCAATAGATGATATTCATGAAGCATGAGACTTATAGATTGGTGTATCACTCATATGTAATGACACTAGACATGGAAGAAGCTTCCACACTCTTGAATGCTCACTAAAATGGTGGTTGGGAGTATTGAATGTTGAAGTAAATGGAAGTAATGAAGTAAAAAACAAAGTTAGAAACTCACTTTTGTTTTGAAAAATCAAAGAAGAAAGCTTCTTTTCTCTCCACTCTAACCTTATCTCTACACTTTCTCTCCCAAACTTTCTCTAAACTTGCATTTGACTCCCCTCAAATGAGGAGTAATGGGGTGTTTATATAGGCCAACTTGGGGTGTTTTGGGGATTTAGAAAGTACTCCCATTGGTCCCAAACATCTGAAATCATGAAACCACGTCGTTTTGGATTTTAATTAATCAAAATGGGACCACAAGAATATTTACAAAAACTTACTGTTCTGGAGGGGAGTGCCGCGGCGGCACTGGGCCACTGCCGCGGCGGCAGTGGGCCAGTGCCGCGGCGGCACTGCTCCTCCCTTCGTCTGGATAATGCTGTTTAGGCCCTCCCAAGATTTTTTGTTTAACTTGGAGATACATGGAAGGATCCCATTTTGGTCCAAACATTCTCTCCAGATATTCTGCCTTTGCTGTCACAGCAGCTTGGATGACTTTCAACTTGCCTTACAAGAACCTTTTCCAAAAGGTGTGGTCCCAACTCATTTTTACATTGAAATTCAGTACCTTAGGGAACTTTCTGTATATAATGGGCCCCTAGATCGTTTGTTTTCATTTTTTAAGATTTTTTAACATTTCAGTCGACAGTGCGAACTCTGTTTCTGAGTAACCTCTACTGTTCATATGATTTCTCTAAATCTGTATTATTTATTAAGCTTATCTTATTGGGATGTGTTCTAGCCACAATAAGTAAGATCTCCGTAAAAAATCATGCATTGAAAACATTCCTAACCCCTCTTTTCAATTTCCAAAAGATCATGTCACTGTTCTGTCCACTATTCACAGCAAGCACACTTTTACTTCCGTCCTTTGATTTGATGCTTAGATGCATTCCAAATTAGCTCATGTCTTAGGAAGTAGTTCATACTACATTTGTAAATATCTCATGATGATTTCCCCAATGCATTCATTCATCTTCTAGACTTCTAAGTCACTTTAGAAAACCTATGTATACAAACACACTACAACCTTTGCACATTCTAGATACATACATTGCATCCACGCAAAGATTTAGGGCTTTTGTGACTCCTAATCTAAGAAGATTATAAGGAATGAATTTGATCACACGTTCATGCTTCCCCCTCGATCTAATCATCCTTTCTCATCCGTCCCGGGGTTTGAGAGGTCTTCTTTTCTCAAAGATTAACATGCATCATACTAGCTTGCTAAGCATATTTTTATTTCATTGTTTATTTGTTTCAAGAATAATTCATGTCCCCTTTGGATTAGGAAAACTTAATTATTTGATATGTGATTAGGCGATTTTTCCTAGGTTTGTTTGTGTGGTCTTTCACTTTTGCATTGTGTGATATTTGGCTTAGATCTTATGAATGATATCTTATCTTTTGATCTTCCATTTCAAGATTCTTATGTGATGTAACATACTTATCATAGTATTAATTGTCGAACCAAACATAGTAAAAGATGATTATTTGGATGCTAATTGAGGCCCGTCGAGAGATGGGGCAAGTTGAGGGTGTTTTAGTCGCGACAAAGGCTCCTTCCTCTCTCGTACCAAAACCCCGAGCCAAGTTCTTTGGTTATGAAAGGCCGGTGCCCTTTATCCGTTTGGGTGAGTCAAATTAGGTTTCTTGGTTCCTTAAAGACCAAGTGGTGACTCTGTATCTGTTTGCAACAGACCTTTTCTTTTGCTTTTCAAAACGATTTCAAACAAACAAGAAGTGGAATTCCGCGTGTCCACAATCTGGCGACTCTGCTGCGGATTTTTATTTTCAAAACAAAATAATACAGAGGTTTGACTCATAAGAAGCATCCTTAAAATCATCTTTTTACTGTGTCTGGTTCACCGCATTGCACTCCTGCATTTCCTCCTCCAACTGTGTCTGAAACGCGGTGCTGACATTGTTCAGGTCTTGCTGTGCCAGGGCACAAGTCACCGTTGATACTGTACCTTCCAAGGTATATCAAAAAGAGTAAAAACCTCCGTATTGTCTCTCCGATGGTATATTGGAACTCTCGTCAACGGACCCTCTTTGACTAAACCCAGCCTTTGCATATAGATTCCTGTAGAACCTTTCATAGGACTGTTCATTTATCTTTTCAGATAGGACAATGTGATATAACTGCTATATGCCCTGGTGGGATTACCTGCGCGGTGTAGACGCTTATGTGGTATAGAACAGAACCTCTTTCTTAGGATTCCCAAGGCAATCACTCACATGTGATTACATTGAGTTGACCTGCCTAGGCACCATGACAAGGATGTCTGCTCCATGCTCACAAAGATATACACCGCAAACCTTGTTTGTTGGTCCTGAGACATAGGAGTATGAAAACTTGCTAGACAGTATGATCACCATCATCACCTGTTCTCGTCATATATCCCTATTTCTTCCAGAAACTTTGCCCAACTCATCAGGATATCCCTGTTTCTCCTAGAAACTCTGTCCGAATCAGCCAAATTTCCAAGAAATCCCTATTTCTCCCCAGATTACCCAAAAATCTCACTTTCTTCCAGAAACTCCGATATACTTGTGTCCCCCAGATACTCTGTCCGAATTACCCAGATATTCTTGCTTCCCCCAGAATACCCAGAAACCTCAGTTTCTCTTAGAAACTCTGATATACTTATTTCTGCCAGAAACTCTGTCCAACTTACCCAAATATACCTATTTTCCCAAAAGCTCTGTCCAAATCTCCCAGATTTCCCTAAATCCCAGCAACTCTATCCAAACTTCCCAGAAATGTCTAGATGTACCGATTTCTCCCAAAAACTCCCAGACATAACCAGTTTCTCCCAGAAACTCTATCCAGTTTCTCAGAAATACCCGGATATAGCCAGTTTCTCCCAGAACTACCCATAGTACTTGTTTCTCCCAAAAACTCTGCCCAAATCATCCAGAAATGCCCAGATATACTTGTTTATCCTAGAAACGCTATTCATATTTCTTAGAAATACCAAAAATACCAGTTTCTCCTAGAAGCTCAGTCCAAATCAACCAGAAATCCCTATTTGTCCTAGAAACTCAAATAACTTCTAGAAAATTTTCCAAATCTTTCAAATCTCTGTTTCTCCTAGAAACTCTGTCCAAAATTTCTGAAGTATCTCAAAAATCCCTATTATCCCTTGGTGATCGTACTGGAAAGTAAGGTTAGCACACTCTGTATGGCTAGGACCTTATTTGTAAACTGCTATCTGTTAAAAGTAGGGGCATCATATCGATTAGGGCTTGCATCCGCATGCTTGTCTCATATGCATACACAATTCATGTCAGTTCGCATGAACGCACATCCCGTCACTCTCACACATGTCAGTCTCTACACATCAAATGCATACGTATCATCATCCTCACCCATATCAATCATTGTACAAAAATCATATACTTACTGCAACTGTCCTCGGTTCGCATCGTTAAATCCTTCAAAATTCTGGTCATCTCCTTCAGCTAGGAGTCCATAAGAAGTATTTTTGCGCATTTGCTAATTTGAGCTTTACTTCTATTTGCAGAAAACGTAGCCCAGGGTAAGGACACTATTGTACCTCCTCGAATTCATTGTCGTGATCGCGAGCTAGCCCAAGCTATCATAAACCCACTAATGGCCTACCAAGCTCTCGAAGGGAAAGTGAACAAACTACAAACCACTATTGAACATCTAAGTTTAAGGATAAGCCGATTTGAGAAGATGGTGCAGAGCATCAATAAAAGGAAGTATGGGTTGTCCGACGCCGTCTATCCAAACCCATTTCCACATCCAAATCCTTACTCATGTCCAAGTCTACACCCTTGCCTGGATAATCCTATTTCATATCCAAACACAAGAGCCACTCCGAGGACCCACTTGAACTCAAAGTTTAACAAAGCCCGCAACCCAAGAACCTTTACCAACCTGGGTATGCCGCTGTCCGTTATCCTTGATAACCTCATCACAAAGGGGCACCTCCAACTTCTTCAGCCTCGTGCTGGTATCCCTTTGCCTAACTGTAACCTGTCCAAATGTTGTGCCTACCACCAAGGCCCAAGTCACGACACCGACAGCTGTATGCGCCTTCGCCATGATATCCAAGACCTCATCGATCAGAAAATCATCGAGCCTTCACCCATACAACCCTTTGTTAACCAAAATGTCAGCTTCATCGAACCTAGAGCCCTTAGCTCATCTGTTCAAATGATCCCTTTTGTTGATACCCATGAATGTTGAACCTGTGCCGGTGAAGCGATGGTGTTTGGGACTTTTGCTAGCAAAACAAATGAGGATGCTCTTTTAAAAAAAAAAGAATAAGCGAGTCATCGTGACACTCCATTTGAGACCAAGTCGAGTCTGTTCTATGTTTCAAGTCTATTTCAAGAGTAGTTTTGTGGTCGAGTCCGTCTATTTTTTAAAGTTTGGTTGAGTCTGTACCAAGAAATGCAATCCTTCTCCTTTAATGGAATGAAATCTCATTTTGCTTAATCTGATGTGTCTAGTCATAAATGCATAAATCATCAAACTGAACTATCACTTTTCAAATTACCATAGATATTGCTCTGCTAATTTAATTTTCTGCAACAAAATAAAAAAAAGAATCCTAAAAGGTCAAAGTCGATTTCACGCTGACACCGATGAAGAGCTGAGAATTGAATAGTCTTACTTTAAGAATTTAAAGATGTTCTTGCCTCAATCTTGAAAAGACATGTTTGAAACTGACTTGGGGCTTGCCCAACATCCTTTTTCCACCATTTCAAAGCCTTGAGCCCAATCCAATTGGGAGCTATACAATCTGTCTGTTGAAAGCAGTGCAGACTTAGTCCTTGATGGTAGCCAAACACTTTCAAAGAGTTTCTTCTCCCCTTTCAAAACAAAAAAAAAACAACAAAATGATAAAAAGAGAAAAAAAAAGAGAGAGAAAAAGAAAAAAAAAGAAAAGCTCGCTAGGTTGAAAACCCGAAAGGGCACCTAGGCAAAAGTTAGAGCTGAAAAAGGTTTTGATTTCCAAGATCTGACCTTAGCCAGTCAAAATGATGGAGAAAATGAAAGGAAGAAAATTTTGGGGATATAGAGAATTGTACACTTCAAGGTACATCATGAGAACATACCTAGATCACATTTCAAAAGGCTCGGAATGACCACAAATAAATTTCGAGAACTGATATGCACATTCTGGAATTCTAAAATTGTGATCAAAAGATCTCACAAGAATCAACTACATAAAAAGTAAAATTGACTGGCTAGGCGAAAGTGAAAAGGATCAATCCTCAGAAAGAAAAGAAAAGAAAAGAAAAGAAAAGAAAGGGAGATTGAAACTGAATCCTTTTATTCAAGACTACCACAAGTGACCCAAGTTTGAACTTTTTAACGATTGGTTCAAAAACCCTCAGACCTCCATTTCTTTCATGACCTTGCCTTGAACTTCGCTTGACCTGATTCCTACTTAGGGATACGTAGGCAACCGCATCGGTTCGGTCGACATCATCATAATCAAACCAATTTCTTTCAAGACCTTACCTTGAACTACGCTCGACCTGATTCCCACTCGAGGATACGTAGGCAACCGCATCAGTTCGCTCATCCTACTTACCTAAAAATAACCCAACTTTCTTCAAGCCTTGCCTTGAACTACGCTCGACCTGATTCCCGCTCAGGGATCCATAGGCAACCGTATCGGTTCGGTCATCCCACCTACCTAAAAATCACCCCTCCTTCTTTCAAGGTCCTGGCCCGAACTACGTTGGACCTGATCCCTGCTCGGGGGTACGTAGGCAGACTTTCAAAAAGAAAAGAAGGATGGCTGGCTAGGTCGAAAATCCAAAAAAATGCCTAGGCAAAAATTAGAGCTAAATCCAAAGTGAGAAATAACAAAAGAGAGAAAAGTGCTCGCTTGGTCACCTCACTAGTGCCTAGGCAAAAGTCATGATCATTTGAGAGATTAAAGTGAGGGTCCTTGCCCCAAGCCAGAAAATCACCTTCCACACTAGGGGAAAACTTTGGCTACCCGTCTCGTTTGCCTGAATTTTACTATCAACCCTTCATACAAGGGGCAAACTTTGGTCACCCACCTCGTTTGCCTATAAATTCCACTTTATACACCTCAAACTTGGGGCAAACTCCGTTTGCCTAACATGATCCCTTCACACCAAGGGTAAGTTTTCAAGTCACCAAGTTATTTTGAAATTTTGAAATAGAGCATCTTTTATTCTAAAAGCTAAGGCACTAATTCAAAGCACTTCCTAGGAGAAGTAGAGAATTGATTAGATCAATAGGAAGGAGTTTTCAAAAATCAAATTTATCAGCAAAGTGCTATCATGAGGAGTGAACATAAAAGATGTGCAGTACACCATTTATGACAGAGACACATTTAATTATGCTAATTTGGGCATTTTGTGTCGTTACTTTTGTCGAGTCAATCCTTCTTTGGTTAAGTCAGTAATAATCTATTCGAAGTTGTATCAGAGTTCAAGGTTCATACAAACCAATTCAATTTTCCTTGTCATCATTGTTGCTGTCAAGTCCATTTGTCCTAATGGTCTTAAATGTGTGGGTTTAAAGTGATTACCAATTATAAAACCTGTGGATACAAGCAGAAATTCCAAACACCATTACTGCAATTGTCAAGTCTACAACATGAAATGAGTCCCAAGACCCTCGAGCATTGGTGATACCCCCAATCACAGTCACTTGTCTTCATAAATCAGTTCAATCTATGACAGTCACAGTAGTTCACTATTGACTTGTCATCCTGATTAGTACATCGTCAGTCCTTCTGATCACGGTTAGTCCAACCGTTGATCCAATCCATGAAAGTCACTGTAGTTCACTGTCGACTTGTCATCCCGATTAGTACACCGTCAGTCCTTCTGATCACTGTTAGTCCAACCATTGATCCAATCCATGAAAGTCACAGTAGTTCGCTGTCGACTTGTCATCCCGATTAATACATCGTCAGTCCTTCTGATCACGGTTAGTCCAACCATTGATCCAATCCATGATAGTCATAGTATTTCACTATCGACTTATCATCTTGATTCATACATCGTTAGTCCAATCCATGACAGTCACAGTAGTTCACTGATAACTCGTCATCTTGATTCGTACATCGTCGGTCAAATCCATAAAAGTCATAGTAGTTCATTGTCTACTCGATTTGTGCATCGTCAGTTCATTAATCATCATTAGTTCACCATAACTCTTATTCAAAATATGTTGTGTTCATCGTCCCGTCTAGATTGAGGCAAATATGTTGTCATCAGCCTTATAGATTGAGGCAAATGCTTCGGTGTTAGCCCTCTAATTTGAGGCAAATGTGTTGTCATTAACCCTCTAGATTGAGGCAAATCCTTCGTTCTCAGCCCTCTAAATTGAGGTAAATCTTTTATTGTAGACCCTTTGGATTAAGGTAGGACTTTTGCATCCACCAGTTATCTCGGACTACCCCGTTTACTCTTTGATATCTGGGACTGCCAAGTCTGTCAATAATCTTAGGGATTCCATGTCCATCATTAGTGCTTCCACGTCCGTCAATCATCTTGGAGGCCTGAATAGGCTCTTCGGACCGACCATTGTAAGATTTGAACAACCGTGAGAGACCGGAGTTGAATCCTGGTTCTCAGTCAAGAATTAAAATAGTTAAGAGAGATTCTCAGAGAATCCCATACCATCCCCACCAGCCTCAGCGTTCTTGTTTTCATCATTGCATTTTTGCAATGCTTTTTTATCCTAAATCTATAGCCTCCAAAAGACCCGTCTCTTCAAAGCTTTGGCACTCGCTTGCGACATGCGTTGCCTCGCAAGTTCATGCCAAAGAGGGGCAAACTGTAGACACCCCATTTTGTCGGCTATCAGATTTAGGAGACCCATAGCTTGGTGGTTCACAATGATCAAAAAAGACTCGAAAGGATTCCTGGAAGTTAGTTCTATTTCTCAAAATGCTCAGAATGACCAAAATGCCCCTGAAAGCCCGAAAACTCCCAAATTTGGACCAAAAGTTCTGGAAACATGCTATGTCATAAGAAAAGTAAGAAAAATGAGTTTTTAAGTAAAATCAGATGAAATTGTCAGTTCCTAGAGACCCCCAGAAGTCTCGGAAGTTCCCGAAAAGTCCCCGTTGACCGGTTTGACCAAGGTTTGACCGAAATCATCTGAATTCACCAAAAAAAACCAAGATCATTCTGGATCATGTGGAAAGTATTAAAATGAGTTTTAAAAAGAAAATCGAACGAAAAAGTCAGCTCCTAAGAGCTCCTAGAGGTTTCCAGAACTTCCCGGGAATTCCAAGTTTGACTAGTTTGACTAAAAGTTGACTTTGAAACTGGAGCACCGTAATAATTTTCAAACATTTTTCATGGATAGTAGAGGCCAATAGCTTTCCAACGATATATCACACATAATTTTTAGATTTAAAACTGATTTATTATGAATTTTCGAAGGTAAAAAGGCGAGCAAATTGGATTTTATCGCGAATATTGAAAAACTTTTCAAAGTGACCTGACTCCAAAACATTTTATATAGAAAGTAGACTCCGATACCTTTTCAACAGTATATCACAAGCTCAGTTTGGAGTTCGTACGCATTTTCTATGAATTTTGGACGAAATAGGGCCTTTTCGCTAATACCGAAACCTCTGGGGGTCTAAATATAATTTTCTGGGCATCTGAGGAATAGTGCCGCGGCGGCACTGGGCCACTGCCGTGGCGACACTCAACCCTCACAGAGTCCATTTTTGTAATTTATTTGAGGGTCCAATTTGATGAATTAAAAACCAAAACGATGTAGTTTTATGTTCACAGATGTTTGGGACCAATGAGAACACTTTCTAAATCCCAAAACCTCCCCAAATTAGCCTATATAAACCCCCCCATTGCTCTTCATTTGGGGGGGGGGGACAAGTGCAAAAATTGAGAAAGTTTTAGAGAGAAAGAGAGATAGAGATAGGTTTAGAATAGAGAAAGGGATCTTCTCCCACTAATTTTCTATAGAAAGTGAGTTCTAAGTTCTAAACTCAAGTTCTTCCATCATCCTTCTATGCACTTCATCATCAATACACCCAACCACCATTTCTCTAAGCATCCATGAGTTAGGGAGCTACTTCCATGTCCAAATATCAATATCTATGAGTGAAACACCAAGCTACAAGTTCAAAATCACATTGATTATCATCTATTGATTGTTATTTACTTGCTTGTTCATATTATGTTCATCTCTTCTTAATCTCATTTCTTTTTATTTTTATTTTTTTTATTTACTTACTTGCTCTTCATCATCTAAACGATGACATGAAGTTTGAGGTGAGTGAATCCTTATGGATAGTAGCTCTTAACCTCAAAAACATGTTAATAGATGATGATTATAACTTCAATACCTCCAAGGTATCCTTGAAGTTAAAATAAAAATGAATCTCTCCAATAATATTGGGGGTTCTTTAAAACAGTGAGTCAAAACAGTGAATGATCTGAGCTCAAAGATTTCTCTAGAACTCAATACTCAATGTATGGATGCAAGACCACTTGGAAAGTCTTCCTAACTCATTAGGGAACACCCATGATTTTTGGCTTGACTTGGAGATACATGGAAGGATCCCATTTTGGTCTAAATATTCTCTCCAGATATTCTGCCTTTGCTGTCACAGCAGCTTGGCTGACTTTCAACTTACCATACAGAAAACGTTTCCAAAAGGGGTGGTCCCAACTCATTTTTACCTTAAAATTCAGTGTCTTAGGGAACTTTCTGTATAAAATGGGCCCCTGTATCTTTTGTTTTCATTTTTTAAAATATTTAACATTTCAGTCGACAGTGCGTGCTCTGCTTCTGAGTAACCTCTATTGTTCATATGATTTCTCTCAATCTGTAATAGTTATTAAAGATTGGTTTTTTGGGTTGTGTTCTAGACACAATAAGGAAGATCTTCATAAACAATCACGCATTGAAACATTCCTAACCCCTCTTTTCAATTTCCAAAATATCATGTCACTATTCTGTCCACTATTCACAGCAAGAACACTTTTACTTCCCTCATTTGATTTGATGCTTACATGCACTCTAAATTAGCTCATGTTTTAGGAAGTAGTTCATACTACATTTGTACATATATCATGATGATTTCCCGCATGAATTCATTCATCTTCTAGACTTCTAAGTAACTTTAGAAAACCTATGTACACAAACACACTACAACCTTTGCACATTCTAGATACATACATTGCATCCACGCAAAGATTTGGGGCTTTTGTGACTCCTAATCTAAGAAGATTATAAGGAATGAATTTGATCACACGTTCATGCTTCCCCCTCAATCTAATCTTCCTTTCTCATCCGTCTCAGGGATTGACAAGTCTTCTTTTTTCAAAGATTAACATGCATCATACTAGCTTGCTAAGCATATTTTGATTTCTTTGTTTATTCGTTTCAAGAACAATTCATGTCCCCTTTAGATTAGGGAAACTTAATTACTTGATATGTGATTAGACGATTTTTCCTAGGTTTGTTTGTGTGGTCTTTCACTTTTGCATTGTGTGATATTTGGCTTAGATCTTATGAATGATATCTTATCTTTTGTTCTTCCATTTCAAGATTCTTATGTGATGTAATATACCTATCATAGCATTAATTGTCGAACCAAACATAGTAAAAGATGATTATTTGGATGCTAATTGAGGTCCGTCGGGAGACGGGGCGAGTTAAGGGTGTTTTAGTCGCGACAAAGGCTCCTTCCACTCTCGTACCAAAACCCCGTGCCAAGTTCTTTGGTTATGAAAGGCCGGTGCCCTTAATCCGTTTGGGTGAGTCAAATTGGCTTTCTTAGTTCCTTAAAGACCAAGTGGTGACTCTAAATCTATTTTCAACAGACCTTTTCTTTTCCTTTTCAAAATGATTTTTAACAAACAAGAAGTGGAATTCCGCGTGTTCACAGACATAAGAGTGAAGATCATCCAGTGGAGGCTACTGAAAGTAAAAGAAATCAAAATTGGGTTCAAGACCTAAGGTATAATTCTTATCCCCTTTCTTGTACGCATCTATAGAATTAACGAGTAGTAGATCTGGGCTACCAATAAGTTTTTGAAACTTCATCTTTCCGCTGTGCGTTTAAATAATTTTTAAACCTATTTTTCCTTCAGTGTATGCATCCATGAATTAACTAATTGATTCATGGATATGAATGAACTACCATGGTTATGAATTATCTAATTCATGAATAAAAACATGAATTGAATTACTATGCATGAATTATAGGAATTAAGCATGGATTTCCTAATCATGAATAGCCTACTATCCTATAATGTGGGTTACAACATGATTTCTATAGGAATTCCATAAAACTAGACTTGTAGATCAAAATTAAGGATTCATTAGCCTTGGGGATCGAATATCCATGGATTGGATACCAACCCCACAGGTCCTGGCTACTACAACATTTTGAGTAGAGTTGTCTAGGATAACTCAACATTAATAAGGATACTACAAACAAGGACTTAAAACTATCCTATAAACTTTGTAGGTAATAGTTGACGACTCATACACTTTGACCAATACACATCACCAACGACTCCACGTGTAACAACATCACCATTATTTATGGACTCCACATGGGACCATCAATACCAACCACTAGCCTACCTCAAATGGCCCACTTCCGCAGCTCCACTGTTCCGAAACCCGCAGAGCCCATTGTGGAACTTCACGACTGAGAAACTCGTCCCGAGGCCCACTCCGAAGCCTACTTCGGATAAGCCCATCCCAAAGCCTCACCTTTCTGAAGCCTCCGCTAGCCCACTCAAAAGCTTCACTTCGGATTCCGAAGCCTATGATTCTACTCCGAAGCCTTATTATCTGAAGGACCAAAATAGCCCACAAAGGAAGAACACTTCAAATATGCACACACCCACCTCTCGGACACCCACCCTTGGTTCGGAAGCAGTACCTAAGGGTGGTCAAGTCCACTGGGATTTTGGAAACTCATGGTTAGGCTGCTAGAACCGAAGGCATCTCCCTAGCCTGCGCCCTATGGGCAAGGTTAGGGCTGGTCCCAAAGAGAGAGAGACACATGACTTTCACGTACCTGACCCTGACCAGTCTCATTACCAATGGGCGAAGCCCATTGATGTAAAACTTGCTTAAACCCTTGACCAACAGTGCTCAGTCACTTCAAGCTTACGTTGTACCAAGAAAAGAGAACTTTGGTTCTTGCCCTCGCTTAACCCTCTGCACGCCTCGACATTTACCCTCGCTTAATCCTCTACACCAATGGCATAAGCCTCGGTATCTTCACTCACTTAAACCTCTACACCAATGGCATAAGCCTTGGTATCTTTACTCACTTAAACCTCTGCACTAATAACATATCTTTCCCCCTTTGACTAACCCCACAACCTTCCTCTGCCATCGAGGGACAATACCTTCTCTATTTGACTCGTTTCTCCCGAAGCCTCTGATAGATCAACATCTCATTCAATACCTCCACCTACCTTATACATGAGCATTTAAACCATCCATACCGTCCATCTAGCTAAAAATAAATGACCCACTCAGAGGATGCCAATTCAGCTTCTCTCCACCATATCGAAACTTCACAGCCTCACATGAATTTCTGTATAAATAGTAGTCTCATTTACTACATCAAGGAGAACCTAACCCAAAAACACAGCTTAATCCTACACCAGGGCAAAGGATTAACTGTTGTTCCTACTCTCACCCATTTACAAAACATTCCCCTTGTCTTGAGCATAACTAGATCCTTCGTACTATAGGACCTTTCGCCTAACTTGACCCTTTGGCTTACCAACACCTTCGGCTTACAACATCCTTCGCCTAACATTACCCTTCGGCTTACCAACTCCTTTGGCTTACAACACCCTTCGCCTAACATTACCCTTGGGCTTACAACCTTCGTCTCACAACACCCTTCGCCTAACATTACCATTCGGCTTACCCTTCGTCTCACCTTACCTAACACTTACTCGCCACTGTCTGACCTTACTCCAGCATACATAACACTTACTGCTTTCGCATTATTTGGGGCTACTTCGGTTCTCATCCGACCCAAAGTCTCTCCGAATCCCATAATTCTGCTATATTTTTACATATTTATTATTTCACACTTTTTGCATTATTTATCATATTTTAGTTGTTGTTCCACCTGTACTAACATGCTTACGTGTTATACCCATCCGTATCTCTTACACATCACATTAGAACCTACCACATTTTGGCGACCACAGTGGGAGGTATACTCGCAAGCATGGTTGGCGAATAGAAACTACAATCCTCTGGTGTTGTTGACGCTCAACTTCATCTTTTGTAAGCCAAAGGGGTCACACCCACTGGTACCACCCCCTCCATCTCCTAAGGATATGTATATACATATTTAAAAAAAAAAATCATTTGGTTAATTTATTTGCATTTACTCCACTTCTACTTTTTGTCACACCCTATCATTTCTTACCCATCTATCTATATTGTCCACACCTATTCACTCCCTTCACCTCTCAAAAGCCCGATCTACCGGTGCATTACTTGTACCCCTCTCCTAATCAAAGTATTAAAAAAAAGGGGCTTGGCCCCAGCTTTTTGCGCAGCTGAGAATTTTGTGGTTAACATTTTTTTTCCTTTCACAAAATCACCTTTGTTACATTTTTTTTCTTTCTTTGTGACAAGCTATTACCAAAGTGAAGAGTCACATTTTTCTCCAAGCTATAATTTATTTAAAGTCATTTTCCAATAATCTCATTGAAATGGTTCATTTAAATTGTCTTTTTTTTTTTTAAAAAAAAGAAAAACATGCTCCAAAACATTTTAAATTAAAGTGCTCATAAACACGAGCCCGTAGCTTTTTGAATAATCCCAAACGGACTTCGGATAACAGAGTTGTGGCAAGTCAAAGTTCGGTAAAAAAAAAAAAAAAGGTCCACAGCAAACTTAGACCTTGCTACACCCAATAATTCCCATTCTTTATAACCCACCTTCGGAACTTTTATTTTCACATCTTGTCTTGTAAGGTCTTTGAGACTTTGACCCATCTCCTTCACCAACGAAAAAGACAACAAAAAAAAAAAAAAAACCAAAAAGACCTGCAGCCTCCTGAAGGCTCCTCCCTTTGCGCCCACCCACCCCCCTCGTCCACTACACCAAAATGGCCGATTTGTCACACTTATTTTCGCGTATTTTGTCACTGTCAGCAACCGTGACAAGTTTTGTCACGGTCATGAACCGTGAAAAATACAATTGTCACTGTTTACAACACTGACAAATTTTGTCACAGTTTTAGACAGTGACAAAAAGTGACAAAGAAATAATTTTGTCACGGTTCTTAACCGTGACAACACTTTGTCAGTGTTTTGAACAGTGACAAAAGAATACATATCACTAAATTATCCGAACTGTCACACTTATTTTCGAGCAATTTGTCAAGGTTATTAACAGTGACATAAAAATGAGTGCAGTTTTGCTCCCCGTCCTCTCCTAGTGGCTAATGCAGTGGGGTCTAGTGCTTTACACCATTAATTAATTCTCATTTAATACTGGATCCCATTGCATAGCCAATGGAAGAGGAGGCTGAGCAAAGAATGTGCAATTTTAGGGTGGGCAAAAATGTATTCGAAAAAATTATTGGCCTACACATTTTATTTTATTTTATTTTATTAAGAAATACACATTTTGTTACTATGGAAGTCTTAGCCGTGTGTTATAAACATTCAAGAAAAAAAAAATTGTCACAGTCCTCTTTTTTTTTGGGCAATTAAAAAAAATGAATGCAGTTTTGCTCACCGTCCTCTCCCAGTGGCTAATGCAGTGGGGCCTAGTACTTTACACCATTAATTAATTCTTATTTAATACTGGATCCATTACATTAGCCAATAGAAAATGAGGCTGAACAAAGAGTGAACAATTTTAGGGTGGGCAAAAATGCCTATACCTAAACTTCCCCCCAAAATTTCGACCAAAAAAACAAAAACTTCCCCCCAAAATATTGGAACGGCGCGCCTAAAGGAGAAGGGAAAAAACTGGCTGAAAAGTGAAAAGCCTCTCTCTCTCTCTCTATAGTTGTCTAAAGTTTATGATTTTTCCCCAAATCGTGAGCTAGGGCTAGAAGAAGAGAAGGAGGAGACCACCAGTCCACGCCGGCGACGCTGCCAGTCCACGCCGACGACGCCGACCACCACTCCACGCCGGCGACGCCACTCCCACTCCACTGCCGCACGCAGGTTAGTCTCTCTTTCTCTCTTGCTCTCCTCTCTCTCTCTCTCTCTCTCTCTCTCTCTCTCCCGATCTCAAGATCGTCGCCTACATTCACTCGTTCAATGTTTGGATTTCACCTTTCATGCCCAAATGATTTAG
This sequence comes from Hydrangea macrophylla, assembly GCA_033977485.1. Taxonomy (NCBI): domain Eukaryota; kingdom Viridiplantae; phylum Streptophyta; class Magnoliopsida; order Cornales; family Hydrangeaceae; genus Hydrangea; species Hydrangea macrophylla. The sequence goes on along the minus strand of CM066984.1, from coordinate 73,507,833 downwards.
CCGTTATTGCCCCTCACTTTCACTGCTGATGGATATAGTTGCAACAACAAAAATTGGACGATTGTTACATAAAACTCCACTTTCACTTCAATTTCGTGCTGAGATGTGGTGTATTTAGTTAGAAGAGAATAGATTGCGTCAGATCGAGTATCAAACTAACAAGAAAGGGCAGAATATCCTGTTAGGTAAAACGTTTTAAGGTGAAGCCTGTTAGATGGAAGAGAATTAAAAGGAAGAGAACAAATGCAGAACAAATGCAAAACAAATACATGTGTGTGCATCGGGGGGTGTGTGTGTGTGTGTGTGTGTGTGTGTGTGTGTGTGTGTGTACTTAGAGAATGTAATAGAAATAGGTATGAATCAACATTCAACACACAGATAGGAATGGTACTCTTACCAGGAATTAATTGGACAAAACACAAGATATATAATATATATGTGGTCATAGCATGCTTATGTAGGATATGTTGTAATCCGAGGACTTTGGTTTAACTTTCTAGTGCCTTTGCTTATCTTGATATAAGCAGTCTTAGGGGAATTTTTTTAGTAAATCTAGTAATATTTGAAAATCTAGGAAGGACTTTGGTACCCTTCAACTCCTAATTCTCATCATCTAATTTTAGTCTTTTTTCTTTCTTTCTTTTTTTTTTTTTTTTTTTTTTTGGCTAACAGATTTTAGTTTAATTGATTTCAAGGACCCTCTCTTTCCTCTAAGTTTCTTCTTCTTTTTTTTCCTTGGATACTTCCTTTTTCATCCCATGGGCTGCACCAAATTAAACAAGGTCACTTTTGTGAGAGCGATAGATTTATGCGCATTCACTACTTCTACTGCACCTTTCTGTTTTTATATCTATCTATATATAGAGATTATGTATGAGTATTAGGTGTATGATCTATACATGCTTTGATTGTATATCTATCTATCTATACACATAATTTGGCCTAAAAAAGTGTGTTAGGTGTACGATCTATACATGCTTTGATTTGTGTTCTCAAATCTTTCGTCTACAAAGCAGTCCCTTTTCCTTCTATATCAGGTACCAAAAGGCCTCTGCTTCTTATCAGTTTTTTCAGCCCTTAGAAACACAATCTTGCTCTCTTTTCTTCTCTTTACAACACAAAAATAGCCACATTTTTTGCACTTTCATCCCACAAAACAGACCGCTATATTGGCCATGTTGATTGTTGCACATAAGGACTCCAGAAATCAAAATTACAAAAAAAAAAATAGCCCAAAAGCTAAAGAGCAAAACTTAGGTGAGACTCTTTCCCAAACTTTATCTTTATACTCTAATCCTATTCCTAGGCTTTATTTGAGTACTAAGTCAAGACCCCTAGGACTTAGGATACTGTATTAAAAAGAAAGAATAAATGAGTACCTCTTTTACGTGTTCATGTTGAACCCAAATGGTATATTAGGGAGAGAACTGGGCACCTTTGTTCATTGTTAGTTTTCAATGCAAATGATATAATTTATTTCTATGTATTTGGAACTAGTAGGCTAAAGCAAAAGTTGAAAAAGAAGGTTGAACTAGCCAAAATCACAGGGTGATCACGAACTGAAAACATACACTATTTCAAATTTATGTTCAGTATTAGTTGCATATAAGAGCATATTTGGATTCCTTGTAGAAAAATACACAATTTAGGCTCAAGAATTTCTGAAAAAGGTTAAGAAATGAGTGAGTTATGGCCAAATTAAATTCTAAAGTTTAATATGTATATGTTGTATACCCAGCAGATTTTATGAGCTGTTTGGGCCTTTGGGGAAAACAGTCCCTTAGAATCACTTTGCTTAAAATCAGAAAATTGATGTCTGAATCTAATTCTAAACTTAATTTTAGAAACAGCTGAATTGGATCACTTACGTAAAAGTTGTTCAGTCGAAAGGAACATTTTTTTTCATTGAACAACAACAATAAGAAATATTCATTGATAAAATTCCCATAAGGGGACATCCATTATATTCAGCAACACCCAAAAATCAGCCCCCAAACAGCCCTGGTAGGACACAATCACACAAGCCAAACTAATAGACACATATCAGTCGCATTACACGAGAGTGAACACGTCATTGTTTTTGTAATATCAAGGGAAAATAATGAACTAATAGACAAGATGAATTGAAATGTACCTCGACTTGATCGACACCAGTTGCTAACTGCCCAAATTGATTCCCACCAAATGAGTACACATCACCATCAGCTGAAATGTGGAGAGTGTGCCACAGTCCGGATGCAACACAATAGTAAGTAGAAAGGATGCGATGAAAAAAGATCACATTCTCCCTTCTCAGAGTGAACGTCATCTTGAACAATTATAGAGCTTTTTCTCCACCATTCTCTACCTTACCTACACGTTGATCCAAATGCCCAGTCAATGTTATATTCTGCCAGTTTCAAGAATGAATACAAGGCTACAAAAATAAAGAACGAGCTTTAGATAAGCCATAGAACATGGTGATAGCAACAAATAATCCATTGGTGCTTTCATCAGGATCTTGAAATAATCAAATAACAAAATCAAAAGAAGTTTGGCAAATGGCAAAGACAACCTCATAATTTTCTATTCGAGAAAACATTGAATATACATTAGGTTCTTAGTAAATATTCCCATGTAAAAGCTATAAGTATTCAACACACTTTTTTTGGGTTAAAACCATCAACACATTTGAGAGTATCAAAAGCTACCAAACCCTTCTTTCAAAAGCTACTAATTGTCCAACCTGACCATGAGCAATCCCAGCAGAATATTATAAAGCAATGTCCAGAAACCCTTCTTTCAATTGTTGTAGTTGAAATTCAGTAACAATGAGTTCATTGCCCGTGTCTATCAAGCAGGGTGTCTATCAAGCAGGCTGCCTGACCCTTTAACTGGACAACACTGTCAGCGTCAAAAATGGCCAAGCTTTTTCAAAACTTGTGAGCAATTCTTCAGCTCATTGCAAAATTTTTGAAGCTACAAATTTACAATACATTAGGTGGACCCACAAAAAAAACATGATGCAATATATAAACATATGCACACTTATATAATACATAATAATAATAATAAACATCAGGTGTATCCTCAATGAATTCAAGTAATTCATCTTACCAGGATATGCAGAACATGCATATGTAACATAGTAATTATGACTTATGAGTATATTCAAGCCAGCCTCTAAATCACATCCAGTGTTCAAGTTTATAGAGAGAGGGAGGTACCTGGGAATCACGCATTTTTTACTTTAGCAGTTGAATTTCATGATTTACCTCCGTTTTCCTCTGGAAAGATCTAATCTGATGTTCATCTTAAGACTACAGAATGTCAAAGTGTGAGTGAAGTAAAATACAATTAATAGCTTCAGAAACTAATGATGAAATACATTTTTGGACGGTTCGATTCTTCACTGCTTCTAGTAATGTCTTTTAGAATAATGTGCAATAGAGATCTTATGTATACCGTTCACAAACCTTATGTAATGGGTGAGCCAACAACTTCTGCTCAAGTTCCTCAATTTCATTGACCAATTCAACAAATTCTGGGTCTTCAATGCCCATGTCCTGCCAAAACAAATGTTCAGAAAACTAGTCGGCAACAATCCTAACAAAATTTTTTTAGGTGGGGCAAACATTTAGAACCCATTTGGTACTGCGGGAATAAGAGACTTTTCTTTAGTTTTTTTTTTTTTTTTTGAAAAAGCAACAAATTGCTACTTCTGAGTTAAGCTATTTTTTAGCTTTCAAGCTGTGAAAAAAAGCTTTGACTTTGGTCTCTCAACAATCCCAAGTGATTGCTGGTCCCAAATAAGCTAATCAAACCGGATCCTACTACGGGTCATTGAATCGATATGTGGCAGCGACGAATGTGCTTTGGTCCTCTAGTATGGGAACTTTAAAGGTTTTTCAAGGACAATTAGAATTACCAACAAGATAGAGAGCATACATAGTCATAATCAGGAACAAGGCTCTAACAGTGGCAGAGCCAGAAGTGGTTCTTACTGATAACAATACTACTGCAATGTATAAAACGTCTCTATTGTACAAATAGTTACATTCAATACAGAATGCCATAGTGAATGAGGCTGCTACAAGTAATTGTGACAGTTGGAGTAAAAGAACTGAAAATAGTTTAATATACCTTCACAGTTGGTAGATGTATTCGAGTTTTCACACTCAACTTTTTTTCTTTTTTGGCCTAACACCAACTTTTTCATGTGAATCCTGATGAGAATTTTGTTTGATTTTTCAGGCCTTGATATGATGAAATTCGCAATTGATTTTGCGAGAAATTGCAACATACAAGGAAGTTCGTCGCTCACAGGTAGCAACTCTATTTCTTTCATTATTATCGCATTCTTAAGTGTCAATTCTGCCTTGTATGCAATTAGTTGATGTCTCTCACTCTCTTGAACCACCACCACCAAACCACCACTTATTCTTCTTCTTCTTCTTCCCGTGCACAGGGCATACTTGTAAAGGCAGCCCATGTACAGGGCATACTTCTAGTTATATTATTATCTCTACACGTTACTTTTTCCCCTTCATTCATTGTCACACAATTGTCTTTTCCTTTTCTTTCGCTATTTTGTTTTTCCTCTTTAGCCAACGAGTATAAGGTTCCTTTGATTGCTTGGAAGGAAAGAAAACAACAACAAAGGTTTTTTTTTAGCCAGATACTTAATTGTTTTGCAAGACTTAGTTTGGTTGGACTTTTTCATTCTGTTAGTTTCATTAAGAATGTATGTTTCATGTTATGTTTTGCAATCCATTTTAGATTCTAAAATCCCCTGAATTTCATTTGGATTCTTAAAGAACTGTGGTGTTAAAACAGTCCCTTCTTCTAAAAAAAAAACATATCTGATCTTAAAACATTCCCTTCTCCCCCCCCCCCCCCTCTCTATCTCGATCTTGATCTCGAACCAAATTGTTACGACTTATTACTTAGTCTCAACATATTGTAACTTTGAAAACCACTCTGGGACCTAATGGTAACATTTCGAATCAAATTACTACATTTTGGCACCAAATTGGGATACATACAACCCAAACACGACACGACATGATACGATTAATTTAAAATAGTTTGTATTATAGAATCTTATGGATGCTTATTAGAGTTATCATAGAATCTTATAGAATCTTATGGTTTTAGCAAGAATAATTGCTCACTTTATACTCGGTCAAAAGGTCAATAAATGAGTTTATTTATTTATTTATTTTTTGTGTGTGCAGTCTTATGTTTACAAATAGTGAATTCATGGATGAGATCAAAGCAATTAGTACCAAATTGGATTGCATGAAATTAAGGTTATGTACATAATACTACCAATTTGCACTTACTCTTTGATTGTAATTTTTTTTTCGTAAAGTACATGGTTGGTTTATTGAATTTTCTTTTTTATGTTATATAGTACGAGCCTACGTACTTCTAAAGGAAAAGAAAAATTGGGAAGTATGTGTTGAAAAGGATGTGAAGTCTCGTAGAAGGTATCGAGCCCACTTGAAGCGTCCTCACAGTTGAGAAGCTAGAAGTTGGAGACTAGATATGTAGTATTTATAGGTTTTCTTTTTATTCACAAGTTCGTGAGAACCAGCTAGTATTTACAGATTTTATGTTTGGTTTTTTAATTTTGCAACTCTAGGAGAAAATCTTGATTGAATGTGTATAGATAAATCGTATTGAATTGCAATTGTGTTTTGTTGTGACTTTTAATTTGTATTTATAAGTACTTTTTATGGATTGCAATTGTGTTTTGTGGTAATATTACAATTTTTTTATGGACCGTGACAACTTTTGATATTTCTGATTATATTGTGTCATGTACCAAAAGTAATAGGGTGGATTCATGCAAAAATAAACTTTTTTTTTTTTAAAAAAAAAATCCGATTTGTCACTGTTATTAACCGTGACAATTATTTTTACATATCAGTCACTGTTATTAATAATTGTCACAGTTACTAACCGTGACAAGGAATGTGACTAATTCCATAAATTGTCACAGTCTTAAATTGTGACAAACAATGTGACAAATACCACAAATTGTCACGGTCTATGACCGTGACAAATTAATAAATTGTCACTGTTTACAACAGTGACAAAACCGTGACAATTGGAAGTGATATGTCACTTTTAAAGTGTAACATATGAACCGTGACAAAGAGTATTTGTCAAGGTTCTACAGTGACAATTTTTTTGTCACACCCGAAAATGTCACAGATTATAACCGTGACAAAGGGCCTTTGTCACGGTCAAAACCGTGACAAATCGGCCATTCTGGTGTAGTGGTCACTCGACAAAATTTTTGTTTTTTCACCGCCATGTCAATTTTATTATTGTTATATTTTTCATTTGTGGTAGCCCCACCAATTAGCTCACCCCATGAAAAATATCATGGAGGGGACTCGAACACTAAATCTCCTACTAAGATAGAGGAGACTTTACCATGTAGCTACCTCATGTGGTGGTCCATCTCACTCTATCCTTATCTCCTTACATATATATATATATAGCATGTGTACAAAAAAAAAAGCAACAACAAAGACCTACCCGCCATGACCCTTCGAGTCATGGCACTACACCCTTCCCCCCATTTGACCTTCAGTCCCCCCATGACTCTTCGGGTATCACCTGCAACCCCCCCATTTGACTTTCGGCCACATGGGCCAAAAAAAAAATTGGGGGAATCCGAAACTTCCATCTGAAGCTCCAACCTTGGGCCCACCTATTCCCTTCATCTCTCTCTCTCTCTCTCTCTCTCTCTCTCTCTCTCTCTCCTCCTACCCTCCTTATACACACACACCTGCATATATATTTTAGGCCCCTCCTCAACTTGTGTTTTAGCCCCTTCAAGGGGTACAAGGCCTAATTTAGTACCATCAATTACATTTATATTGATATATAGGTATATACAACTCAAGAGGAAAGGCTCCTAGAATTTTGAAAATTACACTTTTAGTGTGAAAATTTAATGTGTTATAGAAATAGCTAGGCCCCCTAGAATTTTGAAAAACACTATACAATATTTACGTGCCAACAACTAGTCTCATATTATAAGCGTATCCCTAAAAAAAAATCACCAAATATGTATAAATAAACTCCAAAACAATTGTCTTGAGGCGCTGCCCCCAAACTCCCGTATAGCTTAAGACCCCTGACCAAAATTACTAGCTCCACCCACGCATGCAGCTACCACATGTGGTAGTCCATCTCACTTTATATTTACCTCCCTACATATATATTAATATATATCATGTATATACACACACAAAAAAAAAAAAAAAACAACCCCCCCGCGAGAGACCCTTCGGGTCATTACATACCTCCATGACCTGTGGCCCCATGGCCCATAAAAAAAAAGCCTATCAAACCCCTTCCCAACCACCCCCCCCCCCCCCCCCCCCCCCCCCCCACCCCCAAATGACACTTCGGGTCATTCACCTTCGCCCCATTAATACAAAAAAAAAAAAAAAAAATTAAGACCCCCCAAGACCCTTCGGCCCTCCCATTCGAAGGCCATACACAATTCAAAAAATTCTTTGCTTGATCTTCGACTCTCCATCCGAAACCAACCCCACATTTGGGTCCCACTTAAATAATAAATTATTTTATTGGTATATGCTTTGAGTAAGCAAGTTTTGGGACCTTCGGCCACACAGGTGACCTTCGCCTCTCACTTGGTGCTACTCACCTTCATCCCCTCATTTGCGACTGCTCACCTTGGCCCCTCATCTTTGCCCCCGTCACTTGCGGCTACTCGCCTTCGTGTTAAAAAAAAAACAAAGAAAAAAGAAGGGATTTCACCATCGCCTCCTCACTCGCTGCTACTCTCCTTTGCCCCACTCGCTTGGAGCTACTAACCTTAGCCCCGCCCCACCCACCCCCCCCCCCCAAAAAAAAAAAAAAAAAAAAAGAAAAAGAAAAAAAGTGTATTTTATTTTGTTGATTTTTATTTACACCACATGCACATCTAAATGTCACCTCACCTTAAGAAACTCGTCCTACTGACTCCCCAAGATACTACACAACAACACTTGTCCCTATACCACGTACATATTAAAAAAAAACAACACTACCCCACCCCCCATGACCATATAGATATGATCCTTCGGACCCCTCTCCACCCAGACCACCCCCTCCCCCCCCTTACCATCACTTAGACCCTGTAGATAGGTCGACACTCACTTTCCTCCAGCTCACCTATCCTGTCTGATAATAAGCAACCAAAGGCTACACTACCAACAAGGTATCTGAGATAAACAAATCTTCACAGACACACAGAGCAACTAAGTCACAACAAGAGTATTAGAATACATCACAACAATTACTCTATCCAAGCTAGTTGCTCCATCTACCATAAGAAAGTTCTTCTCGCGATTGTTCATTTTTTTAATGGGAGGCAGGGAAGCAAGCTAGCTGATCAAAGAAGTAATATACCCAAGTTGTACCCCCAGGGAGTCCACATTCATTAACGAACGAACGAACAAATGATGGGGAAGCCTCCGTGTTACAAGCTTTGCTCAATCTTTTACAACTCATTCTCCAACTCAACAAGGCTTTTTTCCATAATTTTAAATAATAGAAAAAGGCTCAAATAGTTGGTAAAACCCCGCTCATATTACTAAGGCTCCCGTTAGATAAACTTTTCTTTGCACTCTCGCAAATATTTTCAAAGGACACACGTTTTTTCCACCAAAAGCCTGAAAGCACTACTCGCAGATTCACCTCAGGATATGGATATAATACAACACAGATACAAAAAAAGATTTATTATAGGCGTTTTACCGCTTGCCATGGACATAACTGCCACCACTCAAATATACCAGCACAACCAACCACTTTCATTCTATTACCAAAGCTATCAGCTTCCCACATCCACACAAATACATTTCTACTAAAGGGAATTCTATATTATCCACATATAGTACAACTAGTGCAATGTTGCAGTACATTACAATGATCACTTGATTCTAAACAATAGCCACGCCTCCAGTCTCCTCTCAGCGGGGGACACAAAAAAATGCTTCACCAGTTTTTACTCCATTTTCTATGGAGGAAAAGGAAAATGCTCAACTATTCTGTTTCATATCTGAGGGACAAAGAAAACCCTCCACTCTAGCTACTAGTTCTCATCTCCTTTTACGATGGGAGTTGAAAATGCTCGACCTAAGATGCCAATTGTTGTTTCTTTCGAAGGGGGAGGAGAAGGGATCCGCTGATCTAAACAGTCTTTGTACCCCTCAATGAGTCAATAGTTATTGATAGGTAGACAAATGGACCATCCGAGTTACTACCAATTTTTTGCTCAATCTCAAACAGCTCACTCTCTAAAAAGTCTTTTCTCCATTCAAATCTAAGGCCCAACGATTGGTCAACGTCACTCTTTCCCACTAGTTATTGCTGCACTGAGCAAGCCTCTTATAATGACTAGCTCTATAATGTACAACTAGTCACAACACACTTGTTGTTGGTGGAACTAATGTAATGGACTGATAAATCTCAGCTCGCCCTCACCATCACCATCACCACATCAACATAGAAGCCAAGAAGAAAAAAAAGGGGAGCCCTCGAAAAGATACAAAATTTTCAACTTCACTATCCCAAAAACCACCGTCAAAATGAAGTCGCTACAAACATGCTTGCCACAAGAAATGCTACCAGCAACAAGCAATAGACATGTTGCCACAACTACCACTTGTTCTCTCTCCAGCAACACGCTGCCACCAATTACTGGTCAGCAACATGCTCCATCTGTTCCCTCTCCAGCAAATTCAACCTCTAACCAGTGACATAATGCCGCCAACACTTGCTCTCTGGCCAGTTATATGTTGCTACAACTTATAACCTCAAAATGACTAAGCAACCAAGATACATGTCAATGACATTCACTTAGATAGGGTCTTTCTCGCGCCCTCAAAGTACCACGCTGAAGCTTACTCGATAACTGTTCTTTGCATCGGGAAAGAGTTTGCATTATTTCACTATTGGTATGGCAAGGCACAAAGCTCACTAGGTCTATATCTCTAAGCAGGACAAAGCATGAGGATTTTTCAAAATTGTGGCAACCAAATACGTCCCATTCTCACCCTTCACCCTCTTGAAGTAGTTTAAGTACTTTGATACATCAAAATGATACATCATAGCATGAGTAATCACCAACATATAGTCTACACTACCGACAAATGCTCAATAACTCCACTATCATTATTAGCATTGTTACAATTTATTCTCAGACTCTCCATAACGAACAAGCTCTACTCTCTATACGGTGGCACGGGCATCGCGCTCTCCCCCTCTAGCCTCATTAGGGCAGTACGAGCAACATGCTCTCCCCCTTTGAGAAGGGTGGCACAAGCATCACGCTATCACCTTACCATACTCGAGTGGCACGGGTAATGCCCTCTACTTCAATTTAAGAGGTCTCACTAGGGCGGCACGAGCAACACACTCTCCCCCTTTAAAAAGGGTGGCACGAGCATCACACTCTCCACCAAAGGGGTGGCACGAGCACCCACTCTCCCCCTAATTGCAATATCTCCAAAGAAGGGCACAACCCTCATCTCTGTGTCTCCATATGCTCTTCCCTTATCTCCAAACCTTCATAGCACATGGCATGAACATCACGTTCTCTCCCAAATCTCCCTATCTCCAAATGGTTCGGTCATAATCTCTAATCCCGAAAGAGCACGACTCTAGTCTCTATATCTCTATATAGGTAGCACGAGTAATACACACTCTATCACTTGTGTGGCATAAGTAACACTCTCCCTGTCCTAAGGATAGAACAAGCGTCGCGCTCCCTATCTCTTAGCCTCACAATGGTGGTGCACGGACAAACCCCCTTTTTGATATTGACATCAAGGGACAAAGCGAGCAACATGCTCCCTTCTCTCTATTCGTTTTCTCCACACTATTAATATCTACAGGTTTTTCTATACCACCACACATCAAAAGAATGATACGCCATGAGTAATGTAAAAACAAAAATTCACAATCTCAAATACAAAAAAATCAAATTCTCAATACCACAAAAAAGATAAGGTTACAGACCCAATACATACATCAATTCAAGGATAGTGGGTGCACCATGGAACAGACCTAATACATACAATAAAAATGGTTGCACACATGCGCCGATTGGAATCTGATTTGAAATGGGGAACAGAGCTGAGTCGCTGGTTCACTTGAAAATATCATCCAATTCGAGACCTTATGACAAGAACCTCGAAGGCTAAAGCTTCAAGCTTAGTAGCCCAATGCTCCTGCCGAAGAGGGCCTTACAACGGCTAAACACAACGGTACCACAAACTATCCCATAATTAAGAACTTCATCCTTAATATATGAGGAAGGCAGTATAAATCATTCACTCGCCCCAAGCACCACAAAGAAGCATGGCACTTGGATAGAGAACACACAGTCGAATAAGACATGTGCATTGATGAAAACATCATTTCCCCATTTTTGCACTTATAGAAAAGATCCCTGGAAATATGCTAGGCAAAACTTGAAGCCCCACTCCATATACAAGCTCGGTACAAGACATGGCAGAGGTCCCAAGAAGTTTTGACCCCACACCATCGCTAAAATGCTCTGGCCTCACATGGTAATAATCTAGATAAAAAGTTCTCTGCAACCTAGAGCATGTTTCATACTTTCAAAGAGTAAGGAAGAAAGTGTGCGCTGAAGAGTTGAATGCATTCTCCAAAGCCCCTTTTTATAGCTGCTATCCCATAATGATGTACAATGGATATGGACACCGAATAATACTAGTATTTACTGGACCAAACTACTAATCAGATTTGCCATCCAAAAACTCACCAGAAAGTCAGTACTACCTACAAAAGTGGACACGTCCATCAACTATCAACACAGTCACCAGAACACTAGTACCACCCGTAAAAGATGAAATGTCCATTCATTATTAGAAAAACAACCTCAGAAAGATATACAGGGATTATGGCCGCATCCTAGCCGCTTCACGCCTAGAATGCAGACAGGGGGGCTAATGTAGGTAATAGTTGATGACTCATACAGTTTGACCAATACACATCACCAATGACTCCATGTGTAACAACATCACCACTAATTATGGACTCCACATGGGTCCATCAATACCAACCACTAGCCCACGTCAAATGGCCCACTTCTGAAGCCTCACTATTCTGAAACCCACAGAGCCCATTGTGGAACTTCACGACTGAGAAACTCATCCTGAGGCCTACTCTGAAGCCTACTTCGGATAAGCCCATCCTGAAGCCTCACCTTTCTGAAGCCTCCGCTAGCCCACTCGAAAGCTTCACCTTAGAATCCGAAGCCTATGATTCCACTCCGAAGCCTTATTCTCTGAAGGACCAAAATAGCCCACAAAGGAAGAACACTTCAAATATGCACACATTCACCTCTCGGACACCCACCCTTGGTTCAGAAGCACTACCTAAGAGTGGTCAAGTCCACTGGGATTTCTGAAACTCATGGTCAAGTGGCTAGAACCGAAGGCATCTCTGTTGGCCCAAAAGTGGAAACCTTAGAGGGGGGGTGAAAAAGGTTTTAGTGGAAATTAACCTTTTAAAACAAAATTGCAAATTAAACACAATCACAAGCAATTAAGTAAAGAGAGAAGGGAAGAGAAACTTGCAAACCAATTTTTCAAGTGGTTCGGCAATCGCACCCCGCGGCCTACGTCCACCCCTCAAGAACACCTCTTGAGGATTCCTTTAATCCTGGAGCACTTACGGGTGTGCACCAAACCGTTACAAGAGCCTTCAATCTCTCCCAAAGAAGAACACCTCTTCTTTGCACACAAGGGTTACTAACCCTCAACCTTTACAAATAGATTTGAATACAAATTGAACTCTCTCTCTCTCTAGAGTGGATAATACAATTTGATGCTCACACAATAACTCCTTAGTGATTAGATAATACAAATAAAAGCTCACTACAATTTGCTCTCTCAAGAATTACAATTGAAATCTAGAGCAAATTGATTTTTCACTCAAACTAGGGCTCAAATAATAATGTTTAAAGATCAAAGAGATGAGTGGTCAATACTATGTTTTCCAATCAAAATCTCAACCCCAAATAACTTGGGAAAACATGTATTTATAGGCCTTGGAAGATTATAGCCGTTGGTGGCACATTTGATAATTAAAAACCCCTTTAAAAACTAGCCGTTATTACCTTTCAGGTCGATTCAGTCGACTGGACCTTGAAGCAGTCGACTGGGCCTTGAAGCAGTTGACTGAGATGTGTTTACAGAGGGTTCTGTTTTCATTCTGCTCACTTCAGTCGACTGCATCGAGGCTTCAGTCGACTGCCCCTCCCTGTTTGGTAGACTGACAGATCTCCACTAAAATGGCTATAACTTCCTCTACAAAACTCGGATTTTCAATCCGTTTGATGTTTTGGAAACTAGATTCAAATACCTTTCCAACCATATAAGATTCAACATTTAATTATTTTCCAATTGGTTGGGGCATTGCTTTAAAGATGACCCATTTAAAATTTGTTTCCAAAACTTTAACTTTTAGCATTTGTTTGAGCCCCTAAGAGTGTGAGATCAAGATGCCTTACAATGAAGGTCCAAGACTTCAACCAAGGATGAAATATCTTCAAGTCTTCAAGCATGATCCTTGTTGAGCTCCTTGTAATCTTGATCTACATCAATTAAATCTCATGCACACAAAGATGTTAAAACATTGATACAATATTAATACATGAGATTATATATGGGCATAAAAATGACTATGATAATAACAAAGAATGAATCAATATGAATCATGTAATTACCATAGCATATTTGACATCATCAAAACATAATTAAATATGCCTTAATATACCTTAAGGCTAACAATCTCCCCCTTTTTGATGATGACAAACAACCAATGAAAGATATGCCAATATAAGCACAATTTGGTCATTTTCATATTATCATTCATAATGGATATCAAATGTTAAAGAACATGAATGATAACTACCCAAATACATCTCCCCATTACTTCTCATATTTCTCCCCCTTTGACATTATCAAAAAGATTTGGGGATAAAATACGAAGCTCCCCCTCACAATAGGCATACAAATCAAAAGTCAAAAAGATACCAAAAATAAACAAATATAACCACATGTGAGAAAATAAATACATGAAAGTGCTCCCCCTAAGCATGTGCAATGATAAAGGATACCAAAAGATATGAATAGAGAGCATATTCTCCCAAAAGATACCAATAATAAAGTTGGAGAACTCAAAATATAAGATAAACAGACATTCAGTCGGATTAGTCGACTCCTCAGTCGACGTCCCTAGGCAGAGAGTTTAAAGCATCAATGCAGTCGACGCCACAGTCGACTTAACAATGCAGAATCAAAAAATTCAAAGCTTCACACCTGAATCAGTCGACTGTGTCGGGGTACCAGTCGACTGCTTTGTTCAGCAGTTCATAAAAATGACAGTTTAGCAGCAAAAGCATATCATCATTTTTCAAATAAGCAATATCAAGTATGCAAATCTAAACAAATTAATCTATCCTACTCCTACTAGGCTTAAGGTAAGAGATTTAACCATTGTCCAAGCGCCTCTTGGATGCAACATTTTCCAAGGAGGTAGGAGAGGATCCCTTCACAACCCAAACCATGTTAATTTTATTTCGAAATGAACATTTAAAATTAACATGCCCCTTTTTCATACAATAATGACATGTTACATGGGGAAGGGTCTCATTTGAGATTGACGCTTTAGCAAAGAAATTCTTGTGAGCATTTTGAGAATTTGAAGTAGAGGATGTGGACTTTACAAAGAAGTTTTTGTACTTCTTTTCCTTGAATGTGGGATTAAATCCCAAGCCGGCCTTATCAAAAACACATTTTTGTTTTCCCAAAAGCATATTCAAATTTTGTTCACCTTGGGTAAACTTGGCCAAAGTTTTTGTCAAATCATCCACCTCCTTTCTCAATTCAACCTTTTCCTTTTCAATAAGTTCACTTGAAGGTTGATTGGTTGAAACAAGCTTTTCTTTTCTCAAAATTTCATTTTGAGATTTTAACTCATATAATTGCTTTTTCAACTGCAAATTTTCTTTTTCAAGCTCATTCGAAGATTGTGCTTTTAAAACATGTTTTTCATTTTCAATCTTCAAAGATTCATTTTGGGATTTCAAAATATTTAACTCATTTGAAAGTTTGGAAAAATTCTTTTTAAGAGTTATATATTTGATTCCCAAATTTTCCAACTCCTCGTGTAATTATTCAAATGCACTTTGAAGTTCATCATAATCATGAGATTGAATAATTGAGGTTGGTTTAGAATTTACCCCAAAATATATATGTAGTTTCCATGGATCATAACTCAAAATTTTTCAAAGACTTTTGAAAATAGAAGAGCCGAGGCTTTGATACCAATTGTTGGCCCAAAAGTGGAAACCTTAGAGGGGGGTGAATAAGGTTTTAGCGGAAATTAACCTTTTAAAACAAAATTGCAAATTAAACACAATCACAAGCAATTAAGTAAAGAGAGAAGGGAAGAGAAACTTGCAAACCGATTTTTCAAGTGGTTCGGCAATCGCACCCCGCGGCCTACGTCCACCCCTCAAGAACACCTCTTGAGGATTCCTTTAATCCCGGAGCACTTGCGGGTGTGCACCAAACCGTTACAAGAGCCTTCAATCTCTCCCAAAGAAGAACACCTCTTCTTTGCACACAAGGGTTACTAACCCTCAACCTTTACAAATAGATTTGAATACAAATTGAACTCTCTCTCTCTCTAGAGTGGATAATACAATTTGAAGCTCACACAATAACTCCTTAGTGAGTAGATAATACAAATAAAAGCTCACTACAATTTGCTCTCTCAAGAATTACAATTGAAATCTAGAGCAAATTGATTTTTCACTCAAACTAGGGCTCAAATAATAATGTTTAAAGATCAAAGAGATGAGTGATCAATACTATGTTTTCCAATCAAAATCTCAACCCCAAATAGCTTGGGAAAACATGTATTTATAGGCCTTGGAAGATTATAGTCGTTGGTGGCACATTTGATAATTAAAAACCCCTTTAAAAACTAGCCGTTATTGCCTATCAGGTCGATTCAGTCGACTGGACCTTGAAGTAGTCGACTGGGCCTTAAAGCAGTTGACTAAGATGTGTTTACAGAGGGTTCTATTTGCATTCTGCTCACTTCAGTCGCCTGCATCGGGCCTTCAGTCGACTGCCCCTCCCTGTTTGGCAGACTGACACATCTCCACTAGAATGGCCATAACTTCCTCTACAAAACTTGGATTTTCAATCCGTTTGATGTTTTGGAAACTAGATTCAAATACCTTTCCAACCATATAAGATTCAACATTTAATTATTTTCCAATTGGTTGGGGCATTTCTTTAAAGATGACCCATTTAAAATTTGTTTCCAAAACTTTAACTTTTAGCATTTGTTTGAGCCCCTAAGAGTGTGAGATCAAGATGCCTTACAATGAAGGTCCTAGACTTCAACCAAGGATGAAATATCTTCAAGTCTTCAAGCATGATCCTTGTTGAGCTCCTTGTAATCTTGATCTACATCAATTAAATCTCATGCACACAAAGATGTTAAAACATTGATACAATATTAATACATGAGATTATATATGGGCATAAAAATGACTATGATAATAACAAAGAATGAATCAATATGAATCATGTAATTACCATAGCATATTTGACATCATCAAAACATAATTAAATATGCCTTAATATACCTTAAGGCTAACAATCTCCCTAGCCTGTGCCCCATGGGCAAGGTTAGGATTGGTCCCAAAGAGAGAGAGAGAGACACGTGACTTTCACGTGCCTGACCCTGACCAATCTCACAACCAATGCGCGAAGCCCATTGATCGGGAGAGAACTAATCCTAATTATACGCTTTAACGCGCATTTGTTAGTACATTTTATCCTATTTTTGTATATTTTTACTTCGTTTTCTAGTTTCTGACAGGTTTTGGAAGAAATCAACTAAACCAGGTTAAACAGGGTGAAAAAGCATCAAGAAAGAAGCTGAAAAAACCAAGTCGCGCGCGCGATCCGCGGGCGCGAGAATCCAGAAGTCGCGCGCGCGATCCGCTCGCGCGAGACCCCCAATAACTCGCTCGCGCGATCCGCGCTCGCGAAGGACCAAAAGTCGCACTCGCGCGACCCGCTCGCGCGATATGCCCAAAAATCATAGTTGCGTATTTCAGTATACTGAAGACTCCTGTACAAACGAAACTGCTAAACGACGTCCAGACTGTAAATTACATGCGTTTCAGTTCGTTTCGGGTTGGGAAGCCTTCCAAAGCTTGTGTAAACTCTATATATACTTAGTTTTAATAGTTTTGAAGGGTTGGCAACCATTATACACATTCATATACAGCCATATACATACACTTCCAGCCCTTGAAGAGGGAGAAGCAAGGAGAAGAAGAAGAAGACCAAGGATTTCCATGGCCTCCTCCATCAACTACTTGCCGATCTCTACTCCTATGGCAGCTTAGATCATCGATCTAGGGTTTCAATGAAGCCCTAGATGAGTAATAGGGTTTTATTTATGCTTTTATTTTAGTTTTATTGTGTATGGATGACAGTCACATGTTTAGAGGATTTTTATAAATAAATCGTACTTTTATTGATTAAATCATTGCTTTCAGAATTTATTCTTGTCTTAGATCTATTTTGACTGTGATGTGCTCAACGATCTATTCTTGCTGTGCTTGTTTAGATTGTTTACATGTGATGGTGCTTTATTGATTCGTGCTATCAAGTATCCGAATAGTCCATGCCTAGGTTAGACGGATTGGATCACAACCCTAGTTTAGTGTGAGATAATTCGTGCTATCCGCAGATGGATTATGTTGGTGCTTGAACCATGATTATCTTCTTGACGGAGGAATTGGGCTTGTAGCTACAATTCCCCATATTCATCCAACTTAATAAGCTAATTGAATGCATAAATATTCCTATTATGAATCTAGTGGTGGATTTGCAATCCTAGGTTCCTTTAAATATTATTTAAAAACACTTTTAATTGCTTTCATAAGTTAGATTTACTTTTATTGTTATTAGTTCAATTAAATTCAAAATCAAATCCGTTTTTCCTAATTAATTAGACTTAGGTTTTAAAATTAAGTTGCTGTAGTAATCAATCTCTGTGGGTTCGACCTTTACTTCCACACTGCAAATCCTTTGAAAAGTAAAGAATACTTTTATATCTTGATTCTGACAACATCAATTTTTGGCGCCGTTGCCGGGGATTGCATTACTACTCTTAGTTTTATAATCGTAGTTTAGTTAATTCGTAAATATTAGATTAGTTTTTATTTTCCTTATTTTCTATTTTTGTTTTTAGTTACTAACTTTTTCTTTTATTTTGTAGTCAACGTTTCCGAGAGGAGCAGCTAATTACATCAAAGGAGCTTACGCAAATAAAAATATAAATAAAAGTAAAATAAATTGCTTCCTTTGGAATTCGCTTTAAACCGCTGTAAGTCAGGGCGCTGTGACGCACTATTTGCATTAGTTTAAGGTTAATTGCACTGCATTAGCTAGGAAACCCGGGGCGCTGGGCTTGACGCGGTCATTGCATTACAGGATAATTTGCATGCATCATAGTAGTTGAGTGCTGGTTATCTTACTTGCGTGATTGCTTGCTATTTGTTTATTTTGTTTAGTTAGTCTTTGTTTTTAGTTTCTTTTTCTTTATTTTAGTTTATGTTGGGTACACGTTCAAATAAACCAGATTTAAAATCTTTCGATCTTGAACTTGAACGTACCTTAAGAACCAGTAAGTCCACAACCCAAGCTTCTAGAGCTAGGTTGCAAGACGACGAATCAACTCCGATTCCGTCGTCGTTGTTTGAGGCCGAAATTCAAAGTACCCGTGAACGGTTAAGGAGAGCTCAAACTTTTAAAATTAAACCGATTAAAATGGCTGACGGTGGAAATAACAATAACAATCAAAACGATGATGCTAATATGAATAATCTTAATATACCGCCACCTCCTCCACTTATAAATTATTTTATTCCTACTACTTACACGCCACAAGCCGGTATCGAATTACCGGAGGCGACGGCATCTCATTTTGAGATAAAGTCGTCTACGATCTCGCTATTACCTTCCTTCCATGGCCGTCTAAATGAAGACCCTTACCAACACTTAGGGGATTTTCAGGGTATATGCTCTACTTTGAAAATACAGAACCTAAATAATGATGAATTAAAATTGCGGCTCTTCCCATTCTCTTTGAGAGACAAAGCTAAGTTTTGGCTCCAATCACTTGAGCCAAACACAATAAAAACATGGGAAGCCCTACACACCGCCTTTTTACAAAAGTTTTTCCCTATTATGCGTACAAATAAGATAAGAAAAGACATAACTAATTTTGTGATGCAAGATGGGGAATCACTTTATGACACGTGGGAAAAGTTTAAAGAATTATTACGTTCGTGTCCACATCATCAGGTTCCCAAGTGGCAATTGGTTCAAGTCTTCTACGAGGGGCTTATTCCCTCTGTTAGGAATACCGTCGATGCCGTTTGTGCGGGAACTTTCCTACACAAAAGCGCCGACGAGGCCTGGAAAATATTTGAAACGTTAAGCGAGAACTCGATGCATCAGGCTGTGTCGGTACGTTCTGAGGGATACCTTCAACCTAAGCAAGAGGTGACAGTTGAGTCAAGTCAATCATTTCAAATACAAGAATTAAATAGAAAACTTGACCGACTTATGCAAATGAACAAACCGTCTAATCCATCCTCTTTGGAAGTATGTGCATTATGTTCTGAACCGTCCCATAATATCTTTGCATGTCCTTCTGCATCTCAATATCCGGAATTTGTTGAACAACACGTTAATTCTATGCAACAATTCCCACAAAATAATTACAATCCTAGGTCGACTAATTTTCCAAATACGTACCGACCCCAATACCAACAAGGTCAATACCAACCACCTCCTCCACCTCCACGCAATAATGCATTTGAGGAGAAGGTGTTGGCCTCACTTGAAAACTTTGGTTCGGTGGTTCAGTTAGTACACTCTCACACACAATCCATCGCAAAACTGGAGTCCCAAGTAGGGCAAATTGTTAATACATTAAACCGTTTAACTGAGAGTAAGTTGCCGAGTCAACCTACTCAGCAACCTAAGGGGCAATACGCAGTGGGTAGTACGAGTGAGAGTGTGAACGCTGTTTCGACTAGGACGACTACTCGAGATGAGGAAGTTGTAATTCCGGATGAGAGTGAGAAAGATGGGAAAATTAACTTAAACGTGAATAAGGAGGGTGAGGGAACGAGTAGAATTCAACAAGATAAAGGACCGGCCCCAACAAACTATATTCCAAGAATGCCATATCCACCAAACGTTGAGGGACCGTCACATTCGCCTAAGAAAGGGTCTAAGGTTGAGGATATACTCGAGGTGTTCAAACAAGTTAAAATAAATATTCCTTTCCTCGACGCCATAAAACAGATTCCCGCTTATGCGAAATGTCTAAAAGACCTTTGTACTCAAAAGCGCAAAATACGGAGTCATACTCCTAAAAAGGTCTTTCTCACGGAAAAAGTAAGCTCTATATTCCAACACGCTCCTCCAAAATATAAAGATCCAGGTACGCCTACGATTTCATGTGTCATAGGTGACACTATCATTCATAGGGCTCTCCTTGACTTAGGAGCGAGTGTTAACCTTTTATCGTATCATGTCTATAAACAACTAGGTCTAGGTGAACTTAAACCTACGGCCGCTACTATTCAGTTAGCGGATCGTTCTGTTAAAATACCGAGAGGAATCGTCGAAGACGTGCTAGTAAAAGTTGATCAATGTTTCTATCCTGTAGATTTTATGGTCCTTGACACCGAGCCCGTGCTAGATACTAGGAAACATACTCCTGTCATCTTAGGCCGTCCATTCTTAGCCACGGCCAACGCACGTGTCAATTGTAGAACAGGAGTGATGAAAGTGTCGTTTGGGAACATGAATTTAAAATTAAACGTTTTTAACGCTATGGATCAACCTCATAAAGACGACGATTACCTATGTGAGGTGGAAGGTGAGGTAAAATGGAATATTGAGCCTACCAAAGAAATAAATGTGAGTGGGAAAAACAATATAGCGGACGATGATGAGTGGATGAATCCTAATCCCGTGGACCCTAATGCTGAATCTACTCGGAAGGTAAGAAATCGATTTGAACATACTGACAAACCGTCAATCGAATTAATTCAAAGCGATGTTATTTCTGCGTACCACCGAGCTCTACCTGACATCCTTAGGGGTACACAGTCCGATTTTCAACCTCCGTGAGTCTTATGCTAGAAAGGTCTAGCTAAAGACGTAAAAGTTAGCGCTTCTTGGGAGGCAACCCAAGCTTTATTTCATCCGTTTATCTTGTTTTTTGTCGTTTTTGAGTCTGTTTGAGTCTGTTTTGGACATTCTGGATAGGTTTGGGGGTTGGAATTAATTTATTTTAATAATATATACAAAATTTTAATCAAAAAGTGAAAAAAACCAAACTCGCGCGCGCGGCCCACTCGCGCGAGACGTCGCTCGCGCGGCCCGCTGGCGCGAGTTTGCCCCTTAGTGTTTTTCCTTTTGCTTTTCTTTTTATGAGGCCTCAGTAGTTCCTCGCGCCTGGATTCGCGGGCGCGAGGTACCTCGCTCGCGCGAGATAGCATTAAAAAAAAAAATATAATAATAATAATAATAATAATATTTTGGAAATTCGCGCGCGCGACGGCCGCTCGCGCGGACCGCGCGCGCGATTCCCCCATTTCTGCATATTTTCTTTTGTTTTCTTGTATCCTTCCCCCACACTGGTTCTAATAGTTTTTACGTTTCTGTTTTTGTTTATTTGGTTCAGTTTAGTTCAAGTTAGTCGTTGTTTTCCTTATTATATTTATACTTTTTCGTTTTATTTCTTTTCCTTTTGCTAATGTAGTTTAGTTTAACTTAGTTTTTAAATTTATATTTTCTATTTTGGTTTCATGTCCTTTTAATATTCTTTTGTTAGTTTGTTTTCTTTTATTAAGACGTAACAGGTAACATTGAACTTTATAGCCATATTCCTTTGTGTTCATCTGTTCTGTGTTTGCTGAGATCGAGGTATTATCGTTCCTTCTTTCTTACCTACTCTCCTTTCTTTCGTTTTATTGTTTCCTTGGGGACAATGAAAGGTTTAGGTTTGGGGGTATGCACACACATGCACATTACATTAGTTTATGCTAAATTTTAAAATTTTAAAATTTTTCAATAAGTGTGTTTAAATGAACGATAGTACTAATGTTTTTGCAATATCAATTTGATACTTCTTGTTATGTAATTATGATTGTTATAGAATGGCAAACAAGAGAAAATGTGATTAAATATTTGCTAAAGTCATGATGTAATGTTTTAGGTCATGTATCGTTTGAATCGTAGTTTTATATCGTAGAGTTGCACATAAACTTATGCACTGCACGTAGTCATTGGAATACATGTTGGTTGTGAACTATAGTATAATTCGGATTTCTAGATAACACATGGTGGAGACTAGACCCTGTGAGCTTTGGAGCCTATCTTTTCTATTTAGAGGGTTATAAATACATCTTGTGTTTGTCGAATTTCATTGAAATAGCGCATCTACTTGTTGTTTAGTCTCATTATTCTTGTTTTGGTTGATAATCAAGTTAAAATAGTTGTTACCATGCTAAATAATCTTCCATTGTAAACATTGAAGAACCATATAACCATAGGAAATGATTTTAGGCCTTCTTTGTTTATTACCGACCGATAAATGAAAAATTTCCTTAGTTCGCCCTTTGAGCCGTTAAAATGCCATTTCTTTCTTTAATTACCATTATCCTTGTTTTTGCTCCGACTTGACAAACTTGGAGTTCACCACTGAGAGATTTGTCAACTTTTAGTGGTGTTAAGGCGATGTGTGATTGAGAAGAAGAAGACAAGATGCTATTGGGGTAGTTGCTTGGTATTCGATGAATAATCATTTGAGAAGCGAGAAAAGAAAAAGGAAAAGAAACAAGATAAAGGAGAAGAAGGTTGAAAAAAAAAATGAAAGAAAAGAAGAAAAATGAATGGAAAGGAATGAAGAGAAAGAAAAGATGAAGTTGGTAGAAGAGATGAATGAAAGAAATCGAACATGCCTTACAATGCCATTCTAAAACTACCTACCATATCCGTTTTATCATTTTTCATTACCTGAGCCACAATACAACCTTTGAAAAGTTCTATTTGATCCTAGGAAACATGATTTGGATATGACAATGATGGGAGGGGATTAAAACATGGTAATAATTAATTTTTCTTGATTATTGGCATCCTATCCATGAGACTACTGTTCTTTCGTGTCATGCGTCTTTTTCATGTCGTATGTGAGCGTTATTCGTCTTGAAAACATAATTCCTTTGCTCACATATTTTAGAAAAATTACACATGTTTCTGAGTGTTTCATTTGAGAGTGTAATTCATTGTGAGATTCGTAGTCGAGACATAGTTAGACGGTTATCCGGGTTATATTCCAAGTTTATGACAAGCGCGTGTTCATTTGACTACCATATCACACACGTGCAATTTTATGAGAAACTCTATTGATTTATACTATGCATGTGCTTGAGATTGTTCTTCATGATGTATGTAGACGTTTGATTCTATTTCTTTATGTTCGTTATTCTATTTCGAATCATTGTTTTATAATAAGGAGTATTGATTGTTCTATTTTTCGTTTAAATAAAACTTTTTGAATTTTAAGTTAATAAAGATGGTTGTGGGTAACTTGTTGACGAGAACCCTCACGAGACTTCACTCGTCCGACTAGGGACACCTAGGGGTTTAAAAGGCTTGTTGCATATGCTAAATGCAATCGTAATCCATACGAAAATGGAATAGATTTTTATTAGTAGTTTTTATTTTAGTTTTGCTTGAGGACTAGCAAAATGTAGGTTTGGGGGTGTGATCGGGAGAGAACTAATCCTAATTATACGCTTTAACGCGCATTTGTTAGTACATTTTATCCTGTTTTTGTATATTTTTACTTCGTTTTCTAGTTTCTGACAGGTTTTGGAAGAAATCAACTAAACCAGGTTAAACAGGGTGAAAAAGCATCAAGAAAGAAGCTGAAAAAACCAAGTCGCGCGCGCGAGAATCCAGAAGTCGCGCGCGCGATCCGCTCGCGCGAAACCCCCAATAACTCGCTCGCGCGATCCGCCCACGCGAAGGACCAAAAGTCGCGCTCGCGCGACCCGCTCGCGCGATATGCCCAAAAATCATAGTTGCGTATTTCAGTATACTGAAGACTCCTGTACAAACGAAACTGCTAAACGACGTCCAGACTGTAAATTACATGCGTTTCAGTTCGTTTCGGGTTGGGAAGCCTTCCAAAGCTTGTGTAAACTCTATATATACTTAGTTTTAATAGTTTTGAAGGGTTGGCAACCATTATACACATTCATATACAGCCATATACATACACTTCCAGCCCTTGAAGAGGGAGAAGCAAGGAGAAGAAGAAGAAGACCAAGGATTTCCATGGCCTCCTCCATCAACTACTTGCCGATCTCTACTCCTATGGCAGCTTAGATCATCGATCTAGGGTTTCAATGAAGCCCTATATGAGTAATAGGGTTTTATTTATGCTTTTATTTTAGTTTTATTGTGTATGGATGACAGTCACATGTTTAGAGGATTTTTATAAATAAATCGTACTTTTATTGATTAAATCATTGCTTTCAGAATTTATTCTTGTCTTAGATCTATTTTGACTGTGATGTGCTCAACGATCTATTCTTGCTGTGCTTGTTTAGATTGTTTACATGTGATGGTGCTTTATTGATTCGTGCTATCAAGTATCCGAATAGTCCATGCCTAAGTTAGACGGATTGGATCACAACCCTAGTTTAGTGTGAGATAATTCGTGCTATCCGCAGATGGATTATGTTGGTGCTTGAACCATGATTATCTTCTTGACGGAGGAATTGGGCTTGTAGCTACAATTCCCCATATTCATCCAACTTAATAAGCTAATTGAATGCATAAATATTCCTATTATGAATCTAGTGGTGGATTTGCAATCCTAGGTTCCTTTAAATATTATTTAAAAACACTTTTAATTGCTTTCATAAGTTAGATTTACTTTTATTGTTATTAGTTCAATTAAATTCAAAATCAAATCCGTTTTTCCTAATTAATTAGACTTAGGTTTTAAAATTAAGTTGCTGTAGTAATCAATCTCTGTGGGTTCGACCTTTACTTCCACACTGCAAATCCTTTGAAAAGTAAAGAATGCTTTTATATCTTGATTCTGACAACATCACCCATTAATGTAAAACTTGCTTAAACCCTTGACCAACATTGCTCAGTCACATCAACCTTACGCTGTACCAATAAAAGAGAACTTTGGTTCCCGTCCTCGCTTAACCCTCTCTACGCCTCAACATTTGCCCTCGCTTAATCCTCTACACCAATGATACGAGCCTCGGTATCTTCACTTACTTAAACCTCTGCAGCAATAACATATCTTTCCCCCTTTGACTAACCCCACAACCTTCGTATGCCACTGAGGGACAATACCTTCTTTATTTGACTCGTTTCTCTCGAAGCCCCAGATAGATCAACATCTCATTCAATACCTCCACCTACCTTAAACATGAGCATTTAAACCATCCATACCGTCTATCTACATAAAAATAAACGACCCACTCAGAGGATGCCAACTTAGCTTCTCTCTACCACATTGAAACATCACAGCCTCACATGACTTTCTGTATAAATAGTAGTCTCATTTACTACATCAAGGAGAACCCAACCCAAAAACACAGCTTAATCCTATACTAGGGCAAAGGATTAACTGTTGTTCCTACTCTCACCCATTTACAAAACATTCCCCTTGTCTTGAGCATAACTAGATCCTTCGTACTATAGGACCTTTCGCCTAACTTGACCCTTCAGCTTACCAACACCTTCAGCTTAAAACATCCTTCGCCTAACATTACCCTTCGGCTTACCAACACCTTCGGCTTATGTAATACCCCGTATTTTCAATAATTATTTAATGCAGAGAGGTTCTATATATTTCCTTTGGTCCTTTATGAAATTTCATCTTCGATCGATCGAAGCTAGTTCGAGCGATCGAGCATACCAGAAGTTCAAGCGATCGAACCTTGTTCGAGCGATTGAAACCCTACCGACCTGAATTTAATACATGGTCCCCACTTCAATCGATCAAACCCTTCTCAATCGATCGAAACCTGGCCGATCTGAGTTCGAGTGATCGACCATACTTCTAGTGATCGAACTTTAATCATTTGAATTCCTAGGTTTCCAGCAAACAATGCCATCTGTACCTCATCCTCCTCTATATATACAGTTTATTCGTGTGTGTTGTGGGTTTGCTGAACTCTTGAGAGGTTAGAGAGAATTGTGAGTTAATGTGTTCATATATACACACACACATATATATATATTCGGTGAGAGAGAGAGAATAACATAAAGAAAAGAATGAGAATCAGAAGAAGAAAAGAAGGAGAAGAAGAAGAACAAGAAGAGGCAGAGAAGGAGACAGAGAGAGACATAAGAGACAGATCGAGGAGAGAGAGAGGCCGCCATTAAAGCTTGGAGCTTGACCGAGCCTAACGCGCCCTTAACAACTTTTGGTGAGTTCCAAACTCACTCAGTAGCTTAGAAATAATGTTTTACGTATTCTGGACGTATTCAATACAATCCAAACACCCCCTAGTATATTTTGCACATTCACTGTAGAATCTGTGGAAGACGAAGTTCTTTCAATCGATCGAACTGAGTTCAATCGATCGAACATCACTGAGTCTCAATCGATCGAAATGAGTTCAATCAATCGAGACCACCTCAACTTTGATCGACCGAGAAAACTTCAATCGATCGAACATCACCTTTCCTCGATCGATCGAGAAGACCTCAATCGATCGAACCTAGCAGAACATGAATACATTCCTTTCAGTGTATAATGTAAAATGCGTAGTTGTTTAATCATTGTTTCATGTTCCTATTATGCGATAGTAAGGATTACGGAGGAAATGGGATACGATAATGAGATTTGAGATAACACGGTGAGTAACGTAGTCGGGTTCGGAACATTAGTAATAGTACAACGCGATAACGAGATAGATTGGAGATAATAATATTGGGTAGTATTGGATAACTGAGAAGTGAGTCAATAAGATGATTAGTATGTTCAAGGTTGTGTGAGTCGAGCTGATGATTCGTTCAGGTTGAATCCGACAAGTATATGTCAAGGATTTGATCAGGATCGTGAGAATTATGGGTACATAGTACTCGCAAGCTTTCTTAAAAATGGTGAACAACAAGAGTTCTTAAAAGCGGTGAACAAGAGTAATTGTGGCACGCCCATGGTTTATATTTACCAGAGCTGTGTATGTATCGTACTCGCAAGCGTTCTTAAAAGCGGTGAACAGTAAGAGTTCTTAAAAGTGGTGAACCAGAGTATGGATACATCCATAGACCAGTCGTTATATGAGAACGATGTATGGGTGCTCGCAAGAGTTCTTAAAAGCGGTATAGCGATGAACAAGAGCACTGGTATGTTGTGCTGATATAATCAGTTCAAGATGGTCAGTTGGGAGATTTTGAAATCAGTCTTAGAATTGGGAAACAATGGGAATCTATTAGTAATAAGTCTGAATAAAAAAAGAGGAAGAGATGTATTTGGTATCACTGTCATATGCTATCCCTAATGGTAATTATGTTATTTCTACGAGACTGTGTTAGTTAGTGCTCACTCAGCTTTCAACAAGCTGACGGCCTTTATTGCCTGGACATTTCCCATCCAGACTACCCTGTCCTTTATGATGCAGATAATGGAACTCATGGCAATGACTATTACCCTGAAGGGAGTTATGCAGAGGATGGCCCCACTGATGCAGGTCAGGCTGATGACTATCCGTACGCCAGTTGAAGACCTGAACATAAATAGTAGTTTATGTTGCTACTTTCCTTTTACTGTTGTACTTTATAGTTAACGGGTACTTGGGCATATGTTGTCTCCAGACCTGTTGTGATCCTGTGGACCAAACTCTGATGTTTATAATAGATAGAACCGTGTTTATATTTCAGTTATTTACTGTTCCTATTTAGACTAGTACTATGTGGTGTGGATATTAGTGACTTTCACTTGTCATTCCCTATGGACCCATATAGGAAATTTATTTTTCTCTATTTATGCTGCTCCAGGGCGTGACAGGTTTTTTTGGTATCAGAGCCAGGTTTTGTGATACTTTCATTCACTATTCATTTCCACACCATATGGTTCTAGTATTTAAGATTTCTTGAGGTAAGATATGAGTTTAAGATAAGTTTGTCATTCTGACGATAGATAGTTTTCCTTTGCAGGATAGCATGGATCCAGAGTACCATCAGTTTGTTACCGATGCTTATGGAGGACACATGATTCATGGGAATACCGTGGAACCAGCTGACCCAGAATTTTATCGTGAGCGTGTGTGCCAGATAGCTAGTCGACATTTAGAGGAAGAAATGTGGAGAGCACTCTATGAGACCTAGAGGACTCACCCAATGCAGATACGAATGGATGCTTACCATACTGCAAGGGTTGGTAGGGACATTTGCCAGGAGATATTATGGTTAGTTCAGAGTAAGCCAGAGATGGATGAGATTGAGTTGAGAGCTATTATAGCCGGTCCACCAGAGCCTGTAGTTGTACCAGTACCAGCAGCACCATCATCACCGGTACTTGATGTACTAGTCCCAGAGCCTGAGCCAATTCAGGGAGAGGAGGATCTAGAACCAGAAGATGAGCATCCCGATGAGGACATAGACGGGGATGGAGAGGAGGAACCAATAGATGATGAGGACCCAGCCGAGGAGGAGCCTGTAGTCGATGATAATGATGAGCTAGAGGATGACCCGGAAGAGCTAGAGTTTGAGCCAGAGGATCCAGCACAGGACCCAGAAGCTATTGAGGTAGACATAGTACTAGATGAGGATGTGCCCGACGAGGAGGTAGTTGTTCCCGAAGTACCGATTGTACTCCAGATACCAGCCGGACCAATTATGCATATGGCAGCCATGGCTGATATGGCAGTAGGATGGATAGCTCAGATGGTAGCACAGCCAGCAGGTTTCGTTATGGGAGAGGCAGCCATAGCAGGAGCTCTTGATATAGCCGATGGATTCGCCGTAGTAGCAATTAATGTCGCCAACCAGGCAAATGCAGACGTGATGGAGGACGATGATGCAGAGATGATAGAGGATTGGGATATAGGAGTAGTGGTCGGAGATCTTTTTGCACCAGTTGAGGATGATCCAATGGAGGAGATGGATATTGATTCAGAGGATGAGGCACCACCAGCAAGACCAGACGCTGACGACTTTTGAGTTAGGGCCTACAGGATTTAGTTTTGTTAGTTTTATCAGGACATGTTGTCCACTAGAGTTTTGGGAGCTTGAGAGATAGCTATTTGACCATAGCTTTGTACAGATGTTATCAGTAGTAGTAGTAGTATGATGAATAGCTGACCCTAGCACTGTATTTTTGCTTATGTCCCATGTGGTACATGGTATGGTTACTGTGTACTCCATGGTACATCTTTTGATATATATATATGAGCCATACTTTTGAATACCGAGTGTATGTTTCGTTATTATATGCTATTGTTAGCACTGTTAGTTCTTGTTGCTTCTCGCTCTATCTTGCTTTCGTTTCTTTGAAAAAACTTTCAGATAATTCATGAGTCTCTTGTAGGAAATACTCGTTATCATCATGGTAAGGCCCTTGAGGAATCACCAAGCATAAATTAGAGCACCCATTCCGGAAGAGATGGATCCAACGAGAATTTTTGAAGCCTTCTTGCAAAGGATGGAGCATGTGGGAGATACCTATAATCATTCGACTCACCAGAGACCTGTTGCACCTCCGCCACTGAGACAGAATGGAGATAAGTTATTAGCAAACTTTCGTGGGTTACGTCCAGAAATGTTTGATGGACTAACAGAACCATGGAAAGCGGAACAATTGATAAGAGAGATGGAGTTGATATTCGAAGCGTTAGAATGCAGCGAGCAGGAGAAGCGTCGCCTTGCTACGTTTCAACTCACTTACGCCGCCGCAGATTGGTGGGAGGCCGAGCGAGCCACTATCGGGATCAATGTTGCTAGAGCTATGACATGGGAAATATTCAAAGGCAGGTTTTTGGAGAAGTATTTTTCCAGAGGAGGAAAGAGATCAACAGGAAAGGAACTTTCTCAATCTGGTACAAGGAGGATGGACTGTACGAGAATACACAACACAATTTAAGCGTCTATCTCGTTTTGCTCAGCACATGATAGACACTCCACCGAAAAAGGTGAAGAGATTTCACTAAGGATTGAAACCCCACCTCCGACACATGATGGTTGGTCATCTAAACCAGTCGTATGAGGAAATTGTCAAATTTGCTGCAGGATTGGAAAAGGATGCTTATCCAGCACATCAACCACATATGAATCGACCCCAGTCATCAAGAAGTTTTCAACAGAGGAATTTCCAGAATCAGCTGCAAAGAAATACCCAAGGTTGGAGACCACAGGGTAACATTCAAGGAAATAAGAGAACCTGGGAGGGAACCAGGAAGCCACAACAGGGTTATTCTCGACCCCAGCAATATCACCAGCAAGGATCACAGCCTCAGGCACTACAAATAGCCCCATCCAGCAATAGCGGAGGATGTTTTAATTGTGGAAAACCAGGGCACATTGCCAAATTCTGCACAACCCCTAGAATTAACCACAGAATGGACATTGTCTGTCGGAATTGTAATAAGCCGGGACATCTAAGTAAAGATTGTTGTGCACCTCGCGGAGGATACTATGGAGCATCGATTCAAGGGATACAAGGACCTCCAGATCAGACAAGGATGAATGCTATCATCCCAGCAGAAGCAGGCTTTAATGCTGATGAACATTAACATTTGGAAGGTACGGTTGTACTCTTTCATAGTCCAGTTAAAGCTTTATTTGATACTGGAGCTGCACGCTCATTTATTGCTGTTAAAATTGTGCGTCAATTGGGTTTAGAACCCCAGACACTTGAGTCAACACTGAATGCGGTGTCACTATTGGGAGTGACTGTTAAGTTGAGTAAAGTGTGTAAAGATTGCCCATTGACTTTGGGAGATAGGAATCTGCCAGCAGACTTAGTAGTTCTGTCGATGTCAGAATTTGATGTCATACTAGGGATGGATTGGCTGACTAAGTACAGTGCCAATCTGGATTGCCCTACTAGGACGATTGTGTTTCCGATACAAGAAAGGCCGATGCTCAAGTTTCAGTGTCAGACAACGAGCGATATATTTTTGACAAGCGGTTTAGCTACGATCAGTAGTACCAGTATGGACCTCAAGATAGATCAGATTCCTACCATACAAGACTTTCAGGATGTATTTCAGGATATTAAAGGACTTCCACTGAAAATAGAAATAGACTTCTATGTGGAACTAGTACCTAGTACATTGCCGATATCTCAGACTCCATATAGGATGGCACCAACTGAGATGTTGGAACTAAAGAAGCAAGTCCAGGAACTTGAAGATTTAGGTTTCGTTCGTCCAAGTACATCGCCTTGGGGAGCACCAATTCTATTTGTGAAGAAGAAGGACGGAACACTTTGACTCTGCATAGACTACAGGGAATTGAACAAGGTTACGATCAAGAATAGATATCTACTACCTCGGATAGATGATCTGTTTGACCAATTACAAGGATCTAGGATCTTTTCAAAGATTGATTTACGTTCGGGATATCACCAGTTGTTAGTTCGACCAGAGGATGTGTCGAAGACTGCATTCAGGACGAGATACGGGCATTACGAGTTTCTAGTTATGCCTTTTGGACTGACAAATGCGCCAGTAGTATTCATGGACTTAATGAATAGAGTATTCAAACCATATTTGGATAAATTCATTATAGTGTTCATCGACGACATACTGATCTACTCAAAGACAGAAGAGGATCACAAGAAGCAGTAGCAGATTGCCTTACAGACACTTCAAGAGAACAAGTTGTATGCAAAGTTTAGTAAATGTGAGTTTTGGCTACAGGAAGTCAAATTCTTAGGACATGTTATATCTCAAGATGGTATCTCAGTGGACTCATCTAAGATTGATGCAGTCTTAAGTTGGAATAGACCAAACAATGCGACAGAGGTCAGAAGTTATCTGGGTTTAGCAGGATATTACAGAAGATTTGTCGAAGGATTTTCCAAGATAGCGGGACCTTTGACAAATTTAACAAGAAAGGAGACGAAGTACGAATGGACAGACAAGCATGAGGGTGCATTTCAAGAGTTGAAAGAGAGATTGACTTCTGCACCGATACTTGCGATACCTAAGAGTGGAAAAAGGTATGTGATCTACAATGATGTATCGCACCAAGGACTTGGTTGTGTGCTTATGCAAGATGGGAATGTCATTGCATATGGATCAAGAAAATTGAAGGTACATGAGAAGAATTATCCTACGCATGATCTGGAATTAGCAACAATAGTGTTTGCATTAAAGATTTGGAGACATTATCTCTATGGAGAAAAGTTTGATCTGTTATCCGATCATAAGAGCTTAAAGTATTTATTCTCTCAGAAGGAGTTAAACATGCGACAATGAAGATGGATGGAGTTACTCAAGGACTATGACTTCTCGTTGCAATACCATCCAGGTAAAGCAAATATCGTAGCCGATGCTTTAAGCCGTAAACCTCGACTAGTGATCGCTGTAATATTAGTTCGAGAATGGGAAGCATTAGAAGTTTTAGCTGAATTTGACCTTCAGCCAGTGGAACCAATGGAAAGAAAATATTTTGGATGTCTTATGATACAGCCAACTTTGATCAGTCATATCATACAAGCTCAACAGACAACCGAAGATTTGAAGTTATGGTTCGCCAAGATGTCAGCAAAAGAACCTGAGATCTGGAGTATTAGTACAGACGGAGCTTTACGATGAAACGGTAGACTCTGTGTACCTGATGAAAGAAATCTCTGAAAAGACATATTGGATGAAGCTCATAAGTCACGATTCATCCAGGGGGTACAAAGATGTACAAGGACTTGAAGAGGAATTTCTGGTGGGAAGGAATGAAGCGAGAAGTGGCTGAATATGTATCTCAATGTCTTACTTGTAAACAAGTAAAGGCAGAACATCAAAAGCCACCGGGACTTTTACAGCCGTTACCAATTCCCCAATGGAAATGGGAACACATCACCATGGATTTTGTGGTAGGATTGCCGAAGTCACAGCAGAACCACGACGCTATTTGGGTAATTGTGGATCGACTTACGAAGACAGCACATTTTATTGCCTATAGTATGATGTATCCAGTGGAATGTTTGAGCCGGATGTATCTGTAACATGTAGTACGGTTACAAGGAGTGCCTGTTTCTATTGTGTCAGATCGAGATTCGCGTTTTACTGCAGAATTTTGGAAGAGTCTCCAAACAGCAATGGGAACCACATTGAACTTGAGTTCAACTTTTCATCCACAGACCGATGGGCAGACTGAATGAGTTAATCAAGTGATGGAGGATATGTTACGCGCTTGTGTTATTGATTTTGAAAATTCTTGGGAGACACACTTACCCTTGATAGAGTTCGCGTACAACAACAATTATCATTCAAGCATAGGAATGGCGCCATTCGAAGCTTTGTACGGAAGACCTTGTCGATCGCCGTTATGTTGGGCCGAAGTTGGAGATACTCAACTTCTTGGGCCAGAAATGGTACGAGAGACGAGCAAGAAGATTCAGATTGTACGAGAGAAGATGAAGACAGCCCAGACTAGACACAAAAGTTATGCTGACAAGTGACGCAAAGACTTAGAGTTTGCCGTTGGAGATTATGTGCTACTCAAAGTTTCACCTGTTCGAGGTATCGTCAGATTTGGTCAGAAGAGAGGCAAGTTATTGCCACGATTCATCGGACCATTCGAGATTCTATAACGTGTTGGAATAGTTTCCTATCGCCTTGCATTACCACCGAAGATGTCAGGAGTGCACAACGTTTTCCACATCAGTATGCTGAGGAAGTGTGCTCATAACCCAGTGCACGAGATCAACTTCGAAGATATTGAAGTCAACAGCAATGTTACGTTCAACGAAGGACCGGTTCGTACTTTAGATCGTGGAGTCAAGAAGCTCAGAAACAAAGAAATTCCGTTAGTCAAGACCCAGTGGAATCATCATGATGAAGGAGAAGCTTCATGGGAGCTAGAGTCAGAGATGCGTGAGAAGTTTCCATTTTTGTTTTAGACCTTGTATGTTCCAATTTCGAGGACGAAATCTTTTGTTGAGTGGTGGATGATGTAATACCCCGTATTTTCAATAATTATTTAATGCAGAGAGGTTCTATACATTTCCTTTGGTCCTTTATGAAATTTCATTTTCGATCGATCGAAGCTAGTTCGAGCGATCGAGCATACCAGAAGTTCAAGAGATCGAACCCTGTTCGAGCGATCGAAACCCTACCGACCTGAATTTTATACGTGGTCCCCACTTCAATCGATCAAACCCTTCTTAATCGATCGAAACCTGGCCGATCTGAGTTCGAGCGATCGAACATACTTCGAGCGATCGAACTTGTAATCATTTGAATTCCTAGGTTTCCAGCAAACAATGCCATCTGCACCTCATCCTCCTCTATATATACAGTTTATTCGTGTGTGTTGTGGGTTTGCTGAACTCTTGAGAGGTTAGAGAGAGTTGTGAGTTTATGTGTTCATATATACACACACACATATATATATATTCGGTGAGAGAGAGAGAATAACAGAAAGAAAAGAAGGAGAAGAAGAAGAACAAGAAGAGGCAGAGAAGGAGACAGAGAGAGACAGAAGAGACAGAGGAAAGAGAGAGGCCGCCATTAAAGGTCGGAGCTTGACCGAGCCAAATGCGCCATTGACAACTTTTGGTGAGTTCCAAACTCACTCAGTAGCTTAGAAATAATGTTTTACGTATTCTGGACGTATTCAATACAATCCAAACACCCCCTAGCATATTCTGCGCGTTCACTGTAGAATCTGTGGAAGACGAAGTTCGACCGATCGAACTGAGTTCAATCGATCGAAATGAGTTCAATCGATCGAGACCACCTCAACTTCGATCGATCGAGAAAACTTCAATCGATCGAACATCACCTTTCCTCGATCGATCAAGAAGACCTCAATCGATCGAACCTAGCAGAACATGAATACATTGCTTTCAGTGTATAATGCAAAATGCGTAGTTGTTTAATCATTGTTTCATGTTCCTATTATGCGATAGTAAGGATTACGGAGGAAATGGGATACGATAATGAGATTTGAGATAACACGGTGAGCAACGTAGTCGGGTTCGGAATGTTAGTAATAGTACGACGCGATAACGAGAAAGATTGGAGATAATAATATTGGGTAGTATTGGATAATTGAGAAGTGAGTCAGTAAGATGATTAGTATGTTCAAGGTTGTGTGAGTCGAGCTGATGATTCGCTCAGGTTGAATCCGATAAGTATATGTCAAGGATTTGATCAGGATCGTGAGAATTATGGGTGCATAGTACTCGCAAGCGTTCTTAAAAGCGGTGAACAGTAAGAGTTCTTAAAAGCGGAGAACAAGAGTAATTGTGGCACGCGCATGGTTTATATTTACCAGAGCTGTGTATGTATCGTACTCGCAAGTGTTCTTAAAAGCGGTGAACAGTAAGAGTTCTTAAAAGTGGTGAACCAGAGTATGGATACATCCATAGACCAGTCGTTATATGAGAATGATGTATGGGTGCTCGCAAGAGTTCTTATAAGTGGTATAGCGGTGAACAAGAGCACTGGTATGTTGTGCTGATATAATCAGTTCAAGATGGTCAGTTGGGAGATTTTGAAATCAGTCTTAGAATTGGGAAACAATGGGAATCTATTAGTAATAAGTCTGAATAAAAAAATAGGAAGCGATATATTTGGTATCACTATCATATGCTGTCCCTAATGGTAATTATGTTATTTCTACGAGACTGTGTTAGTTAGTGCTCACTCAGCTTTCAACAAGCTGACGGCCTTTATTGCCTGGACATTCCCCGTCCAGACTACCCTGTCTTTTATGATGCAGATAATGGAACTCGTGGCAATAACTATTACCCTGAAGGGAGTTATGCAGAGGATGGCCCCACTGATGCCGGTCAGGCTGATGACTATCCGTACGCCAACTGAAGACCTGAAGATAAATAGTAGTTTATGTCGCTACTTTCCTTTTACTGTTGTACTTTATAGTTAACGGGTACTTGGGCATATGTTGTCTCCAGACCTGTTGTGATCTTGTGGACCATACTCTGATGTTTATAATAGATAGAACCGTGTTTATATTTCAGTTGTTTACTGTTCCTATTTGGACTAGTACTGTGTGGTGTAGATATTAGTGACTTTCACTTGTCATTCCTTATGGACCCATAAAGGAAATTAATTTTTCTCTATTTATGCTGCTCCGGGGCGTGACAGCTTACAACACCCTTCACCTAACATTACCCTTGGGCTTACAACACCCTTCGTCTCACAACACCCTTCGCCTAACATTACCATTCAACTTACCCTTCGTCTCACCTTAGCTAACACTTGCTCGCCACTGTCTGACCTTACTCCTGCGTACATAACACTTACTGCTTTCTCTCTCTCTCTCTCTCTCATTTGGGGCTACTTCGGTTCTCATTTGACCCGAAGTCTCTCCGAATCCCATTATTCTGCTATATTTTTACATATTTATTATTTCACACTTTTTGCATTATTTATCATATTTTAGTTGTTGTTCCACCTATACTAACATGTTTACGTGTTGTACCCATTCGTATCTCTTACACACATCACATTAGAACCTTCCACAAACTTTCAAGATAAAAAAATGAAGAAGATGAAGAACAAACCAATAAAAGTAACCTAGAACTATGAATAAAAAGGTTAAAATAGGAAATTAAAGCAAAAAATTAAAAAGAAGGAAGAAGGACTTACCCCAAGAACTTCCCTTGAAATGCTAATTCTTGTAGAGCTTCACTAGCACAGTAGACTCCAAGACTCTTGTCCTAACTCTAAAATATTTACTATTCTTAAGAACTTTCTAGGAGTGCTAATGAATCCTCTCAATGGGGTTTCATTGGGCTTTCTAGTCCTTAGGATTTTTAGGTGTGTTGGATGGAGAGGGGAGGACCCCCTTTTATAGTTTGAGATTTGGGCAAGGTTTTTGTATTTAAGCGATGTGGGATAGAAATACAAGCTTAAAAGGCTTGTACCTAGGGTGTTTGAGGTGTACCTATGAGTCTTTGAAGCTTATCTCTAAGGTTTTGGATGTATTTGTGTGTGATTGGTCAAATTTGTCTTAGTTTACGCGGATTGGGGCTTAATCAATGGCCAAAAATCAATCTGGGACTAAGTTCCATAGTGGCACTGATACAGTACTGCGTGGGACTCTCCGAGTGCCACAATGGCACTCTGCCCAAAAAGTGTATTTACTCGCCTTACTCGCCTTTTCTCACCTCGATTATCCTTTTTAGGCTTGCGATATACTGTTGGAAAGGTATGAAAGTCTAGTTTTCAATGTTTTTTGGTTTCATTAAAAAATGATTTGTATATTTTGAGTTATGGTCAAAAAGTGAGGCTGGATCCAATAAAGAACAAACCTTTGAGGTGTAAAAAGGCTATTTTGGCACGATAATTCTCCTATGCATTTTTTGGCCAATGTGAGGGCTTGGAGCATCATTTTAAGCTATTTTAAAAATATTTAATAAAGGGATCTCTTAGGATCTCATCCCGAGGTCCAAATTTGCTTGCCAAAAGGCAATTATTGTCATTTCATAGAAAAAGATTATCCTAA
Organism: Hydrangea macrophylla; assembly: GCA_033977485.1. Taxonomy (NCBI): domain Eukaryota; kingdom Viridiplantae; phylum Streptophyta; class Magnoliopsida; order Cornales; family Hydrangeaceae; genus Hydrangea; species Hydrangea macrophylla. The sequence continues at coordinate 73,469,992 of CM066984.1, read as the reverse complement.
CTTGGGTTCTTGTTTCTAAATTGAGTTTCTAATGTTCCTAAGTCTTCCTATAGGTTATTCTAACATATCTAAGTGACCATGGTGCTTCACAAATATTTCCTTTATAACCGACATTTTTTTGAATCCAGTCATCAGGTTGTTCTTAAGATGGGGGTTTCTTATGTCGAACGGACGAACCAAACTAGGGTGTCTACACAAGGGTTTTAAAAGGTGCCAATAATTGAATGTTAGAATTTTGTGAGCATTGTATGTTGGGAAAGAAAACCGGGTTAAAGTTTGGCTTGACCGTTGTGGACAGGCGGAATTCCACCTCTTTGTTTTGATTGAGATAGTTTTGAAAAGGAATAGGTCTGTTGAAAACAGATACAGAGTCGCCACTTGGTCTTTAAGGAACCAAGAAACCTAATTTTGACTCACCCAAATGGATAAAGGGCACCGACCCTTCATAACCAAAGAACTTGGCTCGGGATTTTGTAAAAGAGAGGAAGGAGCCTTTGTCGCGACTAAAACATCCTTAACTCGCCCCGTCTCTCGACGGGCCTCAATTAGCATCCAAATAATCATCTTATACTATGTATGGTTCGGAAATTAATATTATGATAGTATATTACATCACACAAGAATTTTGAAATGGAAGATCAAAAGATAAGATATCATTCATAAGATCTAAGTTAAATATCACACAATGCAAAGGTAAAAGATCACATAAACAAACCTAGGAAAAATCGTCTAATCACATATCAAGTAATCAAGTTTTCTAATGTAGGAGGGGACATAAATGGTTCTTGAAACAAATAATCAAAGAATTCAAAAATATGATTAGCAAGCTAGTATGATGCATGTTAATATTTGAGAAAAGAAGATTTCTCAATCCCCGGGACGGATGAAAAAGAAAGATTAGATCGAGGGGGAGCATGAACGTGTGATCAAATTCATTCCTTATAATCTTCTTCGATTAGGAGTTACAAAAGCCCCAAATCTTGCATGGATGCAATGTATGATCCTAGAATGTGCAAAAGTTGTTGTGTGTTTGTGTACATAGACTTTCTAAAGTGATTTAGAAGTCTAAAAAATATGAATGAATGCATGGAGGAAATCATCATGGGATATGTACAAATGTAGTATGGACTACTTCCTAAGATATGAACAAATTTGGAGTGCATGTAAGCATCAAATCAAATGATGGAAGTAAAAGTATACTTGCTGTGAATAGTGGACCGAACAGTGATTTGATCTTGTGGAAAATGAAAAGTATGGTTAGGAATGTTTTTAATGCATGATTTTTTATGGAGATCATCCTTATTGTGTCCAGAACACAAATCAAAAATCCAATCCTCAATAACTATTACAGATTGAGAGAAATCATATACACAATAGAGGTTACTCAGAAACAGAGTTTGTACTGTCGACTGAAAGTTTCCTAAGACAAAATGTTGAAATATCTTAGAAAATGAAAACAAAAGATCTAAAGGCCCATATTATACAGAAAGTTTCCTAAGACACTGAAGTTCAAGGAAAAAATAATTTGGGACAACACGTTTTGGAAAAGGTTTCTGAAAGGCAAGTTCAAAGTTAACCAAGCTGCTGTGACAGTAAAAATATAATATTCAGAGAGAATATTTGGGTCCAAATGGACCACTTCCAAGTTTTTCCAAGTCAAACCAAAAATCATGGGTGTTCTCTAATGAGTTAAGAAGACTTTCCAAGTGGTCTTATGTTAATACTTTGAGTATTGAGTCCTAGAGAAATCTTTGAACTAAGATTGTTCACTGTTTTGAAGATTTTGGGAAGAACTAGGGTTTTATTTTTTGAAATCAAAATGAGGGGTTTAAGAGGGGTTTTGAAATAGAGGTCTTAAAAGTATATTTTTAGCACTTATAAGGAGATTATGACCACTTAAAATATCAACATTTGAACCCATATCAAGAATCCTCCAAGATTGTTGGAGACATTGTTTTATTTTGAAAACAACTTCAAGAATACATAGGAATGTATTGAAGTGGAAATCATCATCTATCAAACATGTTTTTGAGGTCAAGAGCTACTATCCATAAGGATTCACTCACCTCAAATACCATGTCATCATCTAGATGATGATGAACTAGTAAGCAAATAAAAAGAAATAAAAAAGAAATGAGGTAATGAGAGAGGAACATTTATATAGATAAGCAAATAAACAATCAATAGATGATATTCAATGATGTATTGAACTAGTAGCTTGGTGTTTCACTCATATGTGGTGACATTGGACATGGAAGAAACTTCCTACCTCACAAATGCTCACTAAAATGGTGGTTGGGTGTATTGAATGTGAAGTAAATAGGAGTAATGAAGTTGAAAACAAAGTTTAGAACTCACTTTCTAGTTGAAAATCAAAGGAAGAAGCTCACTTTCACTCTCCTAATCTTATCTTCTACAACTTTTCTCTCTATAACTTCTCTAAGCTTTGTATTTGCATCCCCCCAAAATGAGAAGTCAAGGGGAGTTTATATAGGCCAATTTGGGGTGGTTTTGGGGTTTAAGAAGTGTTCCCATTGGTCCCAAACATAACATAGAACTATGTCATTTTGGTGTCTAATTAATCAATTTGGGTCCCCAAAAGAAATTGCAAAAATGGACCATTCTGGAGGAGAGTGCCGTCGCGGCACTAGGCCAAAAGAAATTGCAAAAATGAACCATTCTGGAGGAGAGTGCCACGGTGGCACTGGACCAGTGCTGCGGCGGCACTGCTCCTCTGATGTTTAGATAATTCTATTTAGGCCCCCAGAGGTTTCGGTATTCACGAAAAGGCCCTATTTCGTCCGAAATTCACAGAAAATGCGTATGAACTCCAAACTGAGGTTGTGATATACCATTGGAAAGGTAATGGAGTCTACTTTACATAAAAAAGTTCAGAGATAGATCCCTTTCAAAAGTTTTGTGGTATTCGCAATAAAAACCGATTTAATCGCCTTTTCCACCTTCGGAAATTCATAATAAATTCATTTTAAATCCAAAAAATATGTGCGATATACCATTGGAAAGCTATTGACTACGAGTATCCATGAAAAATGTTTGAAAAATGATACAACACTCTGGTTTCAAAGTCAACTTTTAGGTCAAATCGGTCAGACCGGGATTCCAAGAAGTATTGGGAACCTCTGGGAACTACCAGGAGCTGACGTTTTCATCAGATTTTCTTTTAAAACTCATTTTAGTACTTTCCACATGATCTAGAATGATCCCAAAATTTTTCAGAGAATTTGGACAATTTCGTTCAAACCTTGGTCAAACTTGGTCAAACCTGTCAACAAGGACTTTCTGGGAACTTGCAGGACTTTCGGGGGTCTTTGGGAGCTGACAATTTCATCTCATTTGGCTTGAAAACTCATTTTATGACTTTCCTTATGACATAGCATGTCTCCAAAACTTTTGGTCCAAATCTGGGAGTGTTTGGGTTTTCAAGGGCATTTTGGTCATTTGTACCACTTTCTGAGCATTTTGAGAGATTAAAGTAACTTCCAGGAGTCCTTTCTGAGTCGTTTCAATCATTGTGAACCACCAAGCTATGGGTCTCCTAAATCTGGTAGCCGATAAAATGGGGTGTCTACAGTTTACCCCTATTTGGTATGAACTTGCGAGGCAACGCATGTCGCAAGCGAGTGCCAAAGCTTCGAAGAGACATGTCTTTTTTGGAGGCTATAGATTTAGGATAAAAGCATTGCAAGGGATGAAAAATGTGATGTTAAGGTCAGTGCTGGTCGTGCTCTGCGAGAGCTGCCTACGTATCTCAAGGGGAATCAGACCAGGACGTAGTTCAGGACACAAAAGAACAAACAAGACAGTCGGATGCTATACAATGAGGATGCAATGCATGGATGTGTACATGTCTAGTGTTCTGATCCTAGCATGAGCTGATGCTGCGGGGTGTGTGCCACTTTGAGTAGACTTTTATGTTATGCTAGTGTTTACGACTGTGATGTGGTGGCTGACTTGGATAAGAACATCAAGGCTTGGGAGACTCTGGGTCCCGGGGCAAACTTCTTGAATTTCGGAAAGCATGCTGGCAAGTGGATCAGACACAGGCCCCTTGAGGATAACAATTGAGAGGTGAGAGGGCTCACAAAGATCGATAACTGAGGAAATTTATAATAACCGGAATGAGGATGCTTACAACAATTGAGAAAGCTCACGGTGACCGATTTGGTGAGAAAGTTTATTGTAAGTGAGGAGGCTCACTGACAGGTGAGATAAACGGAGTAAGGAAGCTCTCGATAAGTGAGGAAGCTCATGATAACCGACAGGTGAAGAAGCTCATGGTAGTTGACAAGTGAGGAAGCTCATGGCGACATGACAGATGACGAAGCTTATCAATGGGCGCAGGGCCGTAAAAGTTGGTTCTGATTTTCTGTTTATTTTCTGCTAGGGATAGTGAGGAATTCTTTCTAGGAACCCCTCACGACTTCTGACCGAGAACCAGGATCAATCTCTGAATCTCTCATGGTTGACACGACTAAAAAGTGGTACGCTCTTGTGCAACACCCAAGTGTAAGTGATCGTGCAAGTAATACTGGATAAGTCTAGGTCGATCCCATAGGCAAGGAATAGGAAGAATAACTACTAAGTTACAACATAAAGAAAAGAAAATATCAATATACGGGTGGAGGTTCTAAAGAATCCTAATCAATTAAATTAAACTAAATAATAAACTAAAGCATAAAGAAACATAACTAATTAAACAGATAAACTAAAGGTGTTGGAAACACGTGAATCCACATTGATCCTAACCATCTACCATGCACATTCATTATCATTCTATGGAGTTCATTCCTTTTCAGTATTCCGTATTTTTCTAAAGATGTAGAATCAATAGCCCTTTCATGACCGGGATTACATCATTGCAGTTGATTTAAAATACTTGGAAGATAGTTTAAAATAATGGTTATTACTTGCACTCTAAATGGTGTTAGCATTCAAAGTGGTTTTCAAAAGTCATTGAAGAAAATAGCCTTAAGGCTTTAAGTTCTAGAAACTGTTGTGACAAACTGAGCTTATAGGGACAATTTGATGACAGATTTCTAAAACAGAAAGTCATGGAATGCTTAAAAGAATCATCTTAGGAATTAACAAGTTCGATCGATCGAAGCGCTCTCGATCGATCGGACATCATCATCCTTCAATCGATCAAATGTCTTCGATCACTTAACTATGGCTCTGGTTCGATTGATCGAAATACCTTCGATCGATCGAGCCTAGGTTTTCTATATCATAAATGGCAGAGGGTAAAAATCAATATTTCATCACATATTTCCAACGTCTAAACTACGAAAACATAAATAAACTAGTGCAGAAACAGTAAAACATAGCAGTCATAACTACTAGATTCATAAATAAGTAAATAAAGAAAATAGAAAGTAAAACCTGGAATAATCTGATTATAACTTGTAATAAACTTGAAATAAAGTTCAATCTTCAATAATCTTGAGTAAAACAATGGAAAAGATGATGAAAAACATGAATCTAACCTAATCTACTCCTAATCTAACCCTAAAACTACCCTAAACTGCTATTTTTTGTGTTCTGGAGCGTCCTCCTTTTGTTTGCTGTCAAAACGACTTATTTATAGGGTTCCTGAAGAGTTTACGCAACTTTTAGGGGAAAATAGAGTTCGATCAATCGAGCTCAATCGATCGAAGGTTTGATCGATTGAACTCTCCTCAAGCCCTTAAACTCTCTGATTTTGATAGCTCTGCACACCAATGGGAGAATGGCCATAACTTTTCACTCAGACCTCGGATTGACCTCCCGTTTGTGGCCACGCGACCATAACTCAAAGATCTACATTTTTTATTTCTATGCAAATCTTCCAAATTAGAAGTCTTCATTGTCAACATTGGCTTTTTCTTAGCTGCTTCTGTTGTTCTCTTGATCAGAATTACTTTCTTTAGCTCCACTTCATTGAATTATATTCTAATACCTATAAAATAATGCATAAATATATGTTTTAGCATTAACACAATAAAAAGAATATTGTTATTAGAATGCACCTAACTGTAGGGACTTTGGGGATAAATTTATGCATAAAGGACCATGTATTACGCTATAAATATGCACTTTTCACCTCGAATCACACCCCCCAACTAGCTCGTTGCTAGTCCCTAGCAATGAAGTGAACTACAGCAATATTTATTTGAACTCTAAAAATTGAAAACAAAATGAAGTAAAAATCCTAACTCACTTTTGCAGGAATCACGATTGCATTTAGTGTATGCAACAAGCCTTTAAACCCCTAGGTTTCCCCTAGTGGACAAGTGTTGTCTCGTGAGGGTTTGCAGCGAATCTACCCACAAAATTCATGTTTATGGTAATGATTCTCGTTTAAATGTTTTTAAGAATTTTTTCCTCTCAGTTAGCAATATAGTTAAGCTCAACAATCTAATGAAACTCTCTAGTAAGCCATAGCCATGCAATGCACACATTACAGTTAATCTACTACCAAAGTCATTAGAATGTTCCATACCTATTAATCTTTAAGTGTGTGTGTGTGTGAATGGACAACCAAAATACAAACATTTAATTTCAAAGCTTGCATAACCTAAGATACTATCAAGACGTTCATTTTGACTCAACTCTCACCGGGATTACACTCTCAAGATGAAATCACTCCGAATTAGGTGTAATAATTATCACTCATGATATGGAAGCTATAAAGAGTAAATGTAAATGGAATCTAATACTTCTCATATCTAAACTGAAAAACAGACATTTTAGTGCGCAAAGTCTCAGGAAAGGATACTTTTCACTAGAAGAGCGAGATACCATGGAGAACTCTCTCATTACCTTAACTTCAAATCCAATTTACTTAAATCATCAGGACTTTGAAAAAGAGGCGTTAGGTGAAAGAAGAAAGAGCTCGTGATATTCAATTAGGTCAACGGATGTGATTGGAATGTCTATTACAACTTTTTAAACTTTCCCACATCTCCAATCTTTCTCTTCTTTTCTTATAACAACCATTGGCATTTTTTTTCTTTTCATGCATTTTTTTCCTTTTTTTTCATCATTTTTTTCTTTGCCAACTTTCCCTTATTCACACAACCAAACATATTGTCAAGAAAACACATCCCAATCACTCCTAGGTAAAGAAAAGAAACTCAAACTCATAATATGGAGTTAGGTATGAACTTTAGGATTGTGAAGACAAGGCGATTATGGTGAAGGCTCAAGAGAGTGAATTCAAGGAATAGCATAGAGGAAGGCCAATGTTGTATTTTGCGTGTATGGTCAAAAGATGGCCTAAATCATCTTCTAAGTTAATAGAATTATTCATTTTAGTAAATTCCAGAGCTCTAGATTTGGTAAATCCTAAACGTTCTCTTCTAGTAATCAGTCAAAATGAAGAAGAAAAATGAGACTTACAACGAATTAATATGCTTTTCAAAAAGTAAGAGTAATTTTATAAAACCCTCAAAAACAAAAGAATGGCACAAAAACTCACTTGGGTTATTAGTCTCCACTACAGTTTCTAAAGACACCTAAGATATGCTTACTAATCCATTTTAGCTAAGTACAAGGTTGTCACAACGTGCTCAAGTAGTTTGAAGATTAAAAGGCATAAAACATCCTATAACTAAGATAGTAAACAAACTACCATTGTGTATCACATACTAATAACATACAGAAAATAACACTACTGCATCATAACTAACTACATTAACTAATAGAGAAATACAAGAACCATTTTATTATCTTTAAAAAAAATTAAAAATTTTAAAATTTTTGACAATTTTTAATTTACTGAGTCTTGTGCTGCTAAACAGGTATATGACACTAAAGCATAAAAAGAAAGACCCGAGGCATGCAATGACTCACTCCCCCTCAACTAAAATTAAACATTGTCCTCAATGTTCTAAACTAAGCACATGGACATGTAAAGTAAAGCGAGAGAAGGAAGGATGTTACCTCGAGATGTTAATAATCCAGATTTTTTTTTCAAGTTACCTGCAAAATCATTAGTAGCAACAAGGAAAAATAGAGAATATAATAGAACTACTAAGTAAATAAATTCGGTTAATCAAGATTTTTATCATAAAGTAATAACCGAAATTTTTGAGGATCCTCCCAATGAAATAATTTAACAGTGAAAAGAATGTAGGGATCCTCATAAAATTGCAACACCCCCCACCTAATGTCAGGCTCAAGGTCAGAGGAGATGATGCAAAACCTATGGCTGCCAAATTTGTTGGGGACAATTATAAGAGATATACCACACTTTTTAGGAATTATACGCAAGAAACGATCTTTGGTGTTGGTATTTCCTATAACGGCCTCTATTTTAATACTAAAAACAGGGGGAGCCCATGGTTCGATAAAAGGGGCAGGGTCTAAGTGATGTTCTAATGAAGCTTTACTACCCTCCTCTTGTTCTAGAACAGAATCTATGGAGATGTGATCATATGAATTGGATTTCTGTTCTATGTACATTGATTTGGACTGAACTTGGATGAAGCTATCTATTTGGGCCTCAATATCATTATTACTCAAGAAGGTCAAGCAGTCTAGAAGATTACTAACTTCCTGTTGAAGTTTAAGATCATCTAATGTGGGCCCAATATTTCCTAAGCCCTCTCTCACAAAATTTTGAAATATAAAATTTTGCGAAATACATGTGCTAGAATCCTTACCATCCTCTTCCACAACACATTCTATTTGTTCATCAATGGGGTACACATGACTTTCAAGCTTGGGATAAGAGCTTCGAATGATAGCGAGGATAGGTGATGGGCAACTTGGTGACACCACCTCTTCGGCCGAAAGAGGTGAGGGTTCATGAATATCAGATGAATCTAAATCGAATTTAGAAATTTCAATAACGTCCTCCCTAGGGTCACTATCAAAGGTAGGGATAGAGTCAACAGGGGACTTATCCTTTCCTAATTGCGTGCAATCACCTAAACTCTCATCATCTTTTAAAACCTCATTCTTATCCTCGTAACTCTCCTCACTATATGTGTCATCTATTGAAGTACTCTAGACCAAGAGACTGTGCAAATTTATCCAGGCAGTGAAGGAGTTGATATTTAGGGTTGTGTATTGAGGAGAAGATGATTCTACAACTTCATGCTCAATGGTTTGGTTTTGGAGTTCTTATTGGGTTATCACTTTCGCGAGTGAGTTGTTAACCTCATTCGATATAAACCCGTCATAGTCCTCTATTTCCATTCCATTGTTAGTGTCTTGAAATTCGGGTTGTAATGTTGAAGGACTGGTATAGTCTTCTAAAGGTTGGCTAGCATATGCTTGTTGATATCTAGTTTCTAATTTATCAAGTGCACTATCTAGCCTTTTCATTTCACTAAGCAATAATTTTAACATACCATTATCCTCAACTTGGTTATTCTGCTCATTATTACTATATGAAGTTTCGCCCCATTGTTGTTGATGATAGTCCCCTTCCCATTGCGATTGTGGACAAGACTCCCCAGAAGGAAAGTCTTGGTGCCTTTGATAATTGTGGGAACTACTACTATATCCTACATTATTATTTTGGTTATAACCCCATTGCGATTGATGGAACTCTCCATATGAAGGTTCTTGATACGTTTGATAATATGGGGGACTACTACTATTGTTTCCCCCATTATGGTGGTTGGTAGCACTCAGGTGGATAATCTACGTCATATGTGGGTGCTTGCCAACTTGGGGGATAGTTTTCATTACCTAATGTGTACCTATTAGTGGCATTTGTATTGTATGGAGGATAATATGGATAAGACATATGCAATCAAATTTTTTTAAACAATAGGAATTTTATTTATTTATTTTTTTATCTTGTGAGAGAAAAAGTCTAAAAGTTTTTTTATATATATTATTTTATTTATTAATTTTTTTTTTGAAAAGTAAGAAAAATTAGAAATAACTTAGTAAAATCCTAACCTAGTTGCCTGCCCCAGCAACGGCGCCAAAAACTTGACATGACTAAAAAGTTGTGTGCTTGTTTTCTTATAATTTGCGCGGGCGTGCCAGAGCCAAACGGGCTCGCTGTGTGTGTGTGTGTGTGCAAACTAATTTCCTAATCGCTTGTGTGAGTGATACACAGGGCTTTATGAATCTGACTTCGAAACAGAGTGATTGTGTGTAGTGAGTAGGAAAGTACCCTCACCATAAATTCCTTAGCAGTACTGAAGCGCACAAGCTAAACAGTGCAGTTTACCGAGTAAACAAATCACAAACGATTTAATAAAATGTAGATTTTATTAAGTGTTTGGAAAATTAAACAAATTTAAAGAACAAACCAGAACAGACTCTGATTGTCTAAAAGAACAAAAGAAATAACAAAAGGGACAGACCTATTTGCTATGAGTGCTGAAAAACATAAGGTTTGAATGCTTTGGATGCAGTGTGTGCTGTTTCGAGATGACACGGAGTCCCTTGTTCGGTTGTCCTGCTTCCATATTTATAGCGGCCTCTAGGAATCCTGATAAGGAAAGAACTCCTTAGCTTGCGCCCTAAGCTGCGTGGCTGATTGGCTGATAGTGGAAGAAACCTTCTTAATCTTCAACTCTTGCCTTATCTTGACTCTTGATTGAACCAATCTCTATAATCTAGGGATCAGTCTTCCAATCCAGCTTGACGTGATTAAATACCTTCCAAACCAGACTCTTTCTTCCTAAAAATCTGGGATGACATCACCTTGACAGCTGTGAATAGCACCGCCTTCCTCTTTTAGTCCGTCGGCCTTGTCAACTACTTTATTTCAGCTGAATCGGGCTTAACCAATTTCAATACTATCTTTCATGCCCCATTACCTTTTATGAATGCCTATGGCCGATCGGACTCATACAGCTATCCTTCATTACACGGTGTCCGATAGGCCTCCGTGCTGCTTTGATCCACCATCGGGCTTACATTGCATTAGGTTATGTTATTCTCGTGCCCGATAATCCTCATCCATGCCCATCCTTCCAATCGGGCTCACACCACAACACCCAACACCCTTGTGCCTACCGTCGGGCTTACATCCTCCTCTTGAGTCTGATGAGACATGGATTCCCTAGGCCAGCCTCCCCTCTATCCAACTTCATGCCACACGGGCTCAAAAACCTTTGATGGTTTTTGGGTGCAAACAACGCTCTTGTACAACACCCAAGTGTAGGCGATCGTACAAGTAATACTGGATATGTCCAGGTCGATCCCACAGGGAAGGAATAAGAAGAATATATACTAAGTTACAACCTAAAGAAAAGAAAATATCAATATACGGGTGGAGGTTCTAATGAATCCTAAACAATTAAATTAAACTAAATAATAAACTAAAGTATAAAAAAACATAACTAATTAAACAGAAAAACTAAAGGTGTTAAAACACATGAATCGACATTGATCCTAACCATCTACCATGCACATTCATTAACATTCTATGGAGTTGATTCCTTTTCAGTATTCCGTATTTTTCTAAAGATGTAGAATCAATAGCCCTTTCATGACCGGGACTACATCATCGCTGTTGATTTAAAATACTTGGAAGACGGTTTAAAACAATGGTTATTACTTGCACTCTAAATGGTGTTAGCATTCAAAGTGGTTTTCAAAAGTCATTGAAGAAAATAGCCTTAAGGCTTTAAGTTCTAAAAACTGTTGTGACAAACTGAGCTTATAGGGACAATTTGATGATAGATTTCTAAAATAGAAAGTCATGGAATACTTAAACGAATCATCTCAGGAATTAACAAGTTCGATCGATCGAAGCGCTCTCGATTGATCGGACAATGTCATCCTTCAATCGATCGAAATGCCTTCGATCGCTTGACTATGGCTCTGGTTCGATCCATCGAAATACCTTCGATCGATCGAGCTCAGATTTTCTATATCATACATGGCAGAGGCTAAAAATCAATATTTCATCACATATTTCCAACGTCTAAACTACGAAAACATAAATAAACTAGTGCAGAAATAGTAAAACATAACAGTCATAACTACTAAATTCATAAACAATTAAATAAAGAAAAAAGAAAGTAAAACCTAGAATAATTTGATTATAACTTGTAATAAACTTGAAATAAAGTTCAATCTTCAATAATCTTGAGTAAAACAATGGAAAAGATGAAGAAAAACATGAATCTAACCTAATCTACTCCTAATCTAACCCTAAAACTACCCTAAACTGCTGTTTTTTGCGTTCTTGAGTGTCCTCCTTTCGTCTGATCTCAAAACAACTTATTTATAGGATTCCTGTAGAGTTTATGAAACTTTTGGGGGAAATTAGAGTTCGATCGATCGAGCTTAGTTCGATCGATCGAAGGTTCGATCGATTGAACTCTCGTCAAGCCCTTGAACTCTCTGATTTTAACAGCTCTACACACCGATGGGAGAATGGCCATAACTTTTCACTCAGATATCGGATTGACCTACCATTTGCGGCCACATGACCGTAACTCAAAGATCTACATTTTTTATTTCTATGAAAATCTTCTAAATCTGAAGTCTTCATTGTCAACATTGGCATTTTCTCAGCTGCTTCTGTTGTTCTCTTGACCAGAATCACTTTCTTTAGCTCCACTTCATTGAATTACATTCTAATACCTATAAAATAATGCATAAACATATGCTTTAGCATTAACACAATGAAAGAACATTGTTATTAGAGTGCACCTAACTGTAGGGACTTGGGGGATAAAAGTATGCATAAAGGACCATGTATTACGCTATAAATATGTACTTTTTACCTCGAATCAATGGTTGATCAAATTCTGCTATATTTAATCTAAAAGAGCTGGTTAGAGCCTTCAGGATCTGATTTCTGTCTGTATCTGTCCACTGGGTGGTTTTGGACTCTCCGAGAATCTTTCTTGATTGTCGACCGAGAACCAGGATTCATCTTTGAATCTCTCACAGTTGATCGAATTTCTTTGACCGAGACCCAGGATCCTTCACTGAATCTCTCACGGTTGATCAAATCTCGCAATGCTCAATCTAAGAGAGCTGGTTAGGGCCTTCGGGAGCTGATCTATTTTTGATTTTATCCTCGAGGGATAGTGTTGGATTCTCTGAGAATCTCTCTTCGACTGCTTCTCGACTAGGGACCAGGATCCATCTCTGAATCTCACACGGTTGATCGAACCTTCTAGGGCTCAATCTGAAAGAGCCGGTTAGGGCCTTCGGGATTTGATTTCTTTCTGTAACTATCCTCTGGGGATAATGGGGGACTTTTTGAAAGTCTTTCTTGACTGGCGATAAAAAACCAGGACTCAGATCTGAATCTCTCACGGTTGATCAACTTTTACGGCGGTTATTCTGAAAAAAACCTATTCGGGCCTCCGAGAGCCGTTTTTCCTCTATAACTATCCTCTGGAGATAAGTTGGATCTACTGGGGATAAATAAACCTCGGCTGAAATGGGCCACTGGGGTTGATCAGGGCCAAAATGGGTTGAAAAAGGCCAAAATGAGCCAAAATAGACTAAAATGGAGTAAAGCGGGGCCCACAGGGAGCAGTGTTGCGGCAACACTGGGCCATTGCCGTGGTGGTAGTTGGCTAGTGCCACGGTGGTACTGGGTGGCTGGACTCCATGTTTGTAATCTTGAGTTTTTGAGCTCCAAATGCTCATTTTTGGGCATTTTGGGTTGTTTTTGGATCCAAAATCCGTCAAAACGCAGCTTGTGCATGCTCAGGTGAGTAATCTTTCCCCATGATTGGAATTTTGATTGGTGTTTTAGTTTTATCTAATTTTCAAGAAAAAAGTTTGGTTTTCACTTCCATTTTCCTTGTAGATCCATGGCTTCAAGCTCGAGGAGGCTCTCCAAGAAGGCGAAGGAACGGGTGAGAGCCGAGAGTCAACCCCCGGAGTTGATTTTACGTGACCCTCAATGTCATCTTTCGGCCTCAACTCTAGTGAGTCTGGTATGTGAAACTTTCAGTTGTTATGTGCATTGTGCTAGTTTAGTGAGCTGAAGTGTGCTTCTAGAGGTCGTCAGGAGTTCATTTTTGTGCTTGTTTGTTGATTTTGTGAAGTTGGACTTTGGGTCATGAATAGTGATTTTGTGCTCGTTTTTGTTGTTTTTGATGTGTGTAGGTGCCAGAGGTAGTCTTGAAGGGCCACGGTAGTCTTGCCCATGCTTTTCTGTGGTACACCCAACTTTCGCCTTCTGTTAAGAAAATGGTAGACGATGTTGGGTTTGGCAGCTTCATCCGCCTAGTTTCAAAGAGCACTAATGACTTGACCCACTTTTATGCTCATACGGAGAGATGGTGGGATACGACGAATACTTTTCACCCGCCGTTTGGTGAAATGACGATGACGCCCTTCGATTTTTCTATGATCACCGGCTTGAGAGTTGGCGGGAAGCGCCTGATCCTGGATTATTTCTACTACATTGATCCTGAGGCCATTGAGATGCTGATTAGGGATGTTCCTTTGAGCCTGGAGGGGCCTCGGTTCCCTTGTGGCTAGCTTTATTGGGCTTATGGTAAGGTCGACATACTTTGATCGACCAGCAGTTGCTACGGGTCTTTCTTCTGTACGTTCTCGACTGTTCGATTTTTGCGACACAGAATGATTGGGTGGGCTTGCGACTCTTTTCTTGCTTGGCAACCATTAATGAGATTCCTTCTTATGACTAGGGCGGTGCCGCCCTAGCCCACCTTTACAAGCATATGGGCGAGGTTTTCTGTGGTGGCATTAAATCCACTGAAGGATTCTGGTGAGCTTAGGAGGTATGACTCGTGATTTTTCCTTTTCTTTTGGTCCTTTTCTTATTTCTGTTTTCTGACTTTCACTTTTCTGTGTAGCTCTGGAGCTTTGAGTATCTGAAAATGTTGGCTCCTACCCCTGCCGACGAGTTGGGTGAAGATGAGGATGGCATGGCTCCTGTGCTGTTGTTCCCTCGAGGCTTGAGATGGAGAAGGGATGTTGTTGGGGTCAAGAGCGGAGCCCACCAGATTGTCCTTCTGAGAAATTTCTTATCCGAGTTGACGGTCACTAGCATTGATTGGACCCTGGGAGCATGTTTCCTATGCTACCCCAGAGGAGATACAGGCGGTGAGACCTCTTGTTTCTTGCCGACTTCTGATGGAGAGTACCGAGCACAGGCAGTGGTACCTTAGTGAGCGGGTATCTCGGCAAGTGGTTGGTGGTCCGAGGTACCGCGTTCCTCATGCCCCTACTGTGATGGATGCTGATGTCCTCTCTGGTACTGCTTTGCTGGCAGCTTTGGCTGGTACTAATACCTGGGATCATTTTCTCTCTAAGACAGGATATGAGACCTACCGTGGCCTCTTTCTGATGCAGAACTTTCCACTTATGTATATGAGTTTCTTTTACTTTTTTGTCTCTATTCATCACTTATGTTTTTGGACTTATCTTTTCCTAACTTGTCTTGTGCCTACAACTTCGCGAGATGTACAGGAGATAGGCTCTCTAGCTTCTAATCCTATCCCTCCTTGGGATTGGACTGTTAACATTTTGGATACCGATGGCTCTCCGTAGTCATGGAGGTATCGCGAGTCACGTGTGGTTATCCAACCCAGCCAGAAGGCGTTCTCAACGTCCCTTGGAGTTATGCTGAGGAGGGTCACGCCTTGGCAGCTAGCTTACAGTCTTTGGTCCTTACGCGGGACCATCGGGTATGTCTCTAATTTTACGCTTCTTAAGGTTATGAGGTTCTAACCCTATATTTCACCCTTGGCAGATGGACGGTATGCGACAGTTTGCCACCAGTCAAATGGTGTCCTTGGTAAGTTTCTGACTCGACTCTATTTTTGTACTTTTGTTGCTTCTTGGCTGACCGCTTTTATTTTGTACGTACAGTGTTGTGGAGGTGGTGTCGGCTCATCGAGAACCAAGCCAAGGTATAAGGGTGACGGGAGGAGGCCGTCGCCGACGTAAACTCCGGGTGGTCCGACGGAGGATGAAGAAAACTAGGACTGAGTCCTTCTAAGCGGGGACTTTGTTTTGTCTCCATTTCATGTCTTGAATTGGGTTGTACTAGTGAATTATGGATAATGTGTAGGATGATGTATATGATGTTTTGTCTTTTGAGTCGGATAGTTTTCGATTTTGAAGGCACAGTTGTGTGCTTGTATTGGTTGGTGGTCGTGTGGCGATATATGTGCACTGTGATTCTGTGATTGTTGATGTTACTGCGATGAGTAGCTTTGTGATAGTGAGTGTTTTTGCCTTATAGGTGGGATAGTCTGTGGAATGGGGAGGTGCTGCCAAAATTTTGAATTTTGCTAAAGCCGCGACTGAAAACATGGCATTATATGATCCCGCTCAACTTACGACTTGGCTAAACATCACGGATGGTATGGAACATATCAACCTTTTTAGCTACGACTGGACCGAGCTATTCTCTCTTTGCCAGATGGCTTTGAACGCTGAGTTCATGCATGCTGCCATTACCCATTGGGACCCAGTAAATCATCTTCAATTTTAACGGCATGGAGATGTGCCCCTTGTTTGAGGAGTTCTGTGCTATCCTCAGCTTCGATCCGGACTCTGACCTGATTCTTCCTTCTGTCGATACCCCCATTCCTACGCGAGGCCTGGCTGAATACCTGAGCTGTTCCACTGCTATCTCCCGTCGACTGATTCATGGTGATGTTCTTGACATCGCTTCCATCATTGCCCGGTATGTTAGTCCTGGGAATCCTAGCGTATATGATGCTACTTGCGGGGCTGCTCTGATATTATGCATGACTTTGCAATTCCTGTTCTTGAGTACTTCCAGTGACTTGGTACATGTGTGCCTTGGGCTAAAATTGAGTAGGAACCCTATGGCCATGGTTCTAGCTGAAACCCTAAATGGTTTGGATAACGCTTTCAACCAAGGAACTCTTATTCTTTCTAGAGCGCCTTTGGTGTTACAGGCTTGGCTATATGAGTGCCTTCAGTTATGGATAGGTAGTGTGCCTCCAGTTTACTTCCGCAGGGCTGTGCTTTATTCCCACAATACTTTTGCCGACTGGGTTGGCCTGTTGGGTACTCTTTCTGAGGCAAACATTCACTAGATTGTGTGGCGTTGGGGCCTTCACGCTGTGACCACAAGTCTTGGGGATCACCCAAGAGTGTGGTTGATGGGTCTGAGAGAGACTTCTTTCTATCATCCTCGTCAATTGGCCAGACAGTATGGGTGAGTTCAGGAGGTCCCTCGGGGGTTTACTAAGAGGGTCTTTGCTTCTAGAGTCAGAGCTGTTACTATTGCTGCTTTCATCAGTGGATGGGCCTGCCAAGTAAAAGTGTACTTCTAAAGACCTTTGAAGAAATAAAAGACACAATAAAACTAGACTTGACTGATTCTGCTTCTTTCCTCCAAGTGTCTTTGACATTTGTGATTGCTTTCTGAAAGATCTTATTGTGTTTTCATTTATCCTTGCTTATGTAATATTCGAAGCTTGTTTATCGGTGAACCTTGGTTACTTGGAGAACCTTATTTTATGCATTTGGCTTGCTAAAAACATTTATAGTATGATTTTTGATCAGATGATCGCTTTTGGTACTTGTTTGGGCATGCTGGGGTGATTAGAGGCGAACGAGGCGGGTAGCCGAAGTTTGCCCCTAGTTTGGGATATGGATGGTTGTGAGGCAAACGAGGTGGATGATCGATGTTTGCCCCTAGTTTAGGAGGGTTTTAGGCGAACGAGGCAGGTGGCTGAAGTTTGCCCCTAGTGTAAAGGGTGATTTCTGGGTTATGGTAAGGATCACGACTTTATTTCTCTCATACGCTCATAATTTTGCCTAGGCACCAGTTAGGTGACCTAGCTAGCACTTTTCTCTCTTTTGTTATTGCTCACTTTGGATTTAACTCTAATTTTTGCCTAGGCGTCCTTTCGGATTTTCGACCTAGCGAGCTATCCTTCTTTTAAAAAGTCTGCCTACGTACCCCGGAGCGGGGATCAGGTCAAACGTAGTTCAGGCCAAGGTAGAAAAGAAGTGGTTTGTTTTCTGATGGTTGGGATGACCGAAGCAATGCGGTTGCCTACGTATCCCTGAGTGGGAATCAGGTCGAGCGTAGTTCAAGGCAAGGCTTGAAAGAAATGGGCTATTTTTATGTGTGGAGCGACCGAACTGATGAGATTGCCTACATATCCCCGAGTGGGAATCAGGTCGAGCGTAGTTCAAGGCACGGCTTGAAAGAAATGGGCTATTTTTAAGCATAGTACTTTTTTAGGCGATCCATGTTGATTGGTTATTTGAATTCCACACCATCGAGGTCTATGAGGTAGGTCGCTCCTCCGGAAAGGATACTTTTGACGATGTAGGGGCCAACCCATTTTGTAATAACCTGCATTTTCATTTAATTGCATTTTCATATTTAATATACATTGTCTGCTTTTATTTTAATTACCATTCTCATGTGTTAAAATCTTGTGAGTTGCCTTATTTCATATTTGAAATTCTTATTGGGGTTAAACTGTGATTTTATAAAATTTAGCAACACCTGTGTTAGATTTCAAAACTGTATTTCAAAACGGTGAAAATTTTTCCTATTAACTCCAACTGCATTTTTATAAAACCAGAAAACCATTTCTTACGTTAAAATGAATTTTCTGTATTTTTGTGACGAACACCGCGCCACGAAAATACCAGTTTATGTTCAAAACTGTCCGCGTCGCGTGGAACTCCCACAGTTTGGGAATCTCCACTAATCATGAAGTGAAAATTGCTTTAATCTCATAAATGCTAGCAGTGATCACATAGGCTTGTTTGGTTGATGCATTTGAGTATGTGCAAATTCTTGTGCCATAAGTTGTTTTTCCAAACATGATAAGTGCTTCTTAGCTAGTTGCTTATGCCTTGTTTGTCAACACTTTATAAATGTGTGATTAATTGTGACTACAACTAATTTACCCAAACATCTTTCATATGCCCCCTAGGAGTCTAGAGTTGGCTCTTGAATGATATGTGAGGTAAATATACATCAGTTTATATACGAATGTATATTTTAGCTTGTGTGATCTGTATAATTGACTGTTTAATTTGAAATTGAGGAACTAGTTGATTTAGTAGAGTGAAGTTTACAATACACAACTTGGAGCCCAAGATTGTGAGTTCTCATTACTCACACAAAATCTGGAGAAAACAGAGAGCTTGAGAGAGTTCTACAAAATTTTTAGGGAGAGAGAAAACTTCAATCCACCATAGCCAAGCTCAAGTGGATTTGTTAATTTGGTCTTTCTTTCTCAACAATCACTACACTCTTGATCATAGTGAGTAATTTAAACTCACCTAGAATGTAATTCATATTATATTTACTATCTTGTGTAGCTTAATTGATGATCACCCTTGTTGATTTTTTTGTTGAATCTCCACAGCTTTGAAATCAATATTTTCCAACCTTAACCAAACTCTGTTTTTAGAGTCAAAAATGAAAGATTGCACATCCTATATGTCATGTTTGAAGTATTGAAGCTTAGTTTGTTCATACGAGAAAGTATATAAGAAATTAAGTTTTGTTAACTTTTAGTTTTTCATAAAATTCAAGAGTTATAGATTGATTCTTGTAAAATTAGTTATGAATTCTTAATCCTTGTTGAAAGACAAAGAGATCCATGTATAACATGATATACATACTAACAGTTCTGAAAATGGGTCAAGAAAGTCCCTGAATTCTGAAAGAGGGGAGTTCCAGCGAGGAAGACGAAGCCTCTGCTTCATCTCGCACGCGCGATCGCGCGAGCAGCCCGTGCGAGCGACCCGCGTGCGTGAGGTGGCTGGTTTTAGGCAGACAGAAAAGACTTTTAAAAGAAAACAAAAATTAGGTAGATCACGCGAGCGACCCGCGCGCGCGATCTTCCTGTATTCTGGCAGAAGGAAAAGTTTTTATAATAAAAGGGAAAAATTGGGCATATCGCGCGAGCGGCCAGCGCGCGCGACTTCTGGCAGTTTCTAGTTTTTGCTTGTCTTGTGTTAAGGAACTGTTTGGGTGATATTTTATGAACTGTTAAAGCTCTGTTTGGGAAATTTACTAAAACAGAATTCTATTTGGGTATGTTTGGACGATTAAAACGTTGTATTGTGACTTATCAATCCCCGTACGCACGTTGTATTTATATTTTAGTGATTTACTTTATGTTTAATGTTTCATGACATACATGTGGAGTCAGTTGTACATGCATGGTGAGTGTGAATGTTGGTTAGTATGGAAAAGAGTAATGGCCAGTGTGGCATAGTGAATGCGGTTGAGATTATGTTGTGGACACTCCCTGGTAAGTGAGTACCAAAGTGTGTTGTGATTGAGATTGCGGCGAGGGTGTCTTTGAAATACGACGGTGGAAAAACTGTACACTCCCTGACGACCATGGTAGCGTCAAAGTGTGTGAAGCTGAACTTGGACATTCCCTGGCACCCATGGTAGTGCTAAAGTGTGGCCTACGGACACTCCCTGATACCCGAGTCTGGATACTGCGTGAGGGTTCCTCCGGTATTTGCATGGCGGATTAGGTAGTCAAAGTGTGAGGCATTGGACACTCCCTAGTACCCTGTACCAAAGTGTGAGGCAAACTGGACATTCCCTGGAACCCCTGTGCTAAAGTGTGGCTATCTGAGTATTTCAAAGATACTGGTGTGTGATAGTGGATTGTTGGGTTTTGTCGAGAGAAAAGTGTCGGTAAGATGAGATGGTGCATTGTTCTCATACACGGTCACATATATGTGAATTATATCTCTTAAATAATATTGTGCTTGTTTCCTAAAATGAACTCCTTGCTTTAATATTAACTTGTTGAATTAAATGAGAATTGGAAAAATGGTAAATGAGTATGTGTTACATTCAAAGTTATGTTTTTAATACTCACCAGCTTCTTGAAGCTGACGGCGTTGATGCGCCTTGGACATTCGTGTTCAGGCTTTTTAGGTTATGACTACGCGGGGCCTTATGACTATGCAAACTGAGAACGACTGCTTTTGGAAGATAAAACTGTTATTAATATTCTATGTTTTAAGTTATAAACTGGTTTGTAATAAGAATGACTATAATAGACAATAGTTATTGTTTTGTTTTAGGGCGGCTTGTGCCTTAGTTGACCCTGTATTGTGATATGTAATAAGTTAGAAAATATTTGTAAGCTTTGATTGCTTTACTCTGATTATATGTTTTTGTTGTTGACGTTTGGGACGGAATCGATCCTTCAAACTGTCGCGACCTACGGGTCCATAAAGGAAATTAAACGCTTTCCATATTTATGCTACGTCGGGGCGTGACACATTTAGGTTTGAATTTTCCGCGTGGATCAAAGATTGAGGCTCGCAGTTCCTTAAGAACAAGGTCACCCTTGACAATTTTCCTTGGATGAACTTTCTTGTTAAAAGCACGGGCTACTCTCTTTTGATAGATTCGGACATAGTCGATCGCAGCTAGACGCTTTTCATCTATAAGAGCTAATTCTTCGTATCTTTCTCTTAACCAGTCAGATTATGAAATTTCACATTCTGCCATCACTCGCAGGGATGGTAACTCTATCTCGACCGGGAGCACTGCCTCTATGCCATATACCAGTGAATAAGGAGTCGCTCTTGTAGACGTCCTTATCGAGGTTCTGTATCCCCACAACACAAATGGTAGCTTCTCGTGCTAGTTATTGTAAGTATCAACCGACTTCTGCAGTATGGCCTTGACATTCTTGTTTGCAGCTTCGACTGCCCTATTAGTTTGCGGCCTTTATGGTGACGACTTGTGATAAGTGATTTTGTATTCCTCAAACAGATCCCTGACTTCTGCTTTGAAATGACTTTCGTTGTCCGAAATGATCTCATGGGGGACTCCATAATGGCAGATGAGATTTCTCTTGATGAATTTAGCCACTTCCTTGTCTTACGATCTTTTTGGCCAACATGTGAGCGTTCATGCGTGGACTGCATACCCTTCATGTATTTCTTCCATCATCCTTCTGGCGCCCTTCCCGAACAAGCAAGTCAAGTTGTGACCATTGTACCCTTTCTTTAATAATTTTCTGTCGCAAGTGATGAACTGTGCTACGAACCTTTAAATTGCTCTTTTATCTTTCTTAGTAGACCCTTTGGGGTATGTTCCCTTTTCTATGAAGTCCCTAACATCTCAGTACCATGGTGTGTCAATCGTTTCTTCCTCGATTGCGGCGATCATGCTAAATGACGGTTTGTATCTTTGCTCGATTACCAAGGGCATCATTCTGACTCCCACAGGGATTTTGATCATGAAGGCTAGAGTGGCCAATGAATCTGCTAACTGATTCTCTTCCCTGGGTAGGTAAAAGAATGTTATGCTCTTGAACTATTTCTTGATCGAGTCCATCGAGATGGTCATGGTAGGGCTTTAAACTTTCATCTTTCACCTTCCATTCTCCTCTGGCTTGTGACACAATGAGATTTGAATCTCTGAAGACATCCAACTTCTGAGCTCTTAATTCTATGGCCGCTTCCATCCCCAGAATGCATGCCTCATATTCAGCAGTGTTGTTGGTGGAGTTATAATTGAGCTTGACTGCCAGTGGGGTGTGGTCCCCATTTGGCGATACCAGGATCATTCATACTCTGTATCCTTTCATGTTAGCTGCCCCGTCAAAGTACAACTATACTGCTTTTCTTTGATTTCCATGATATTCTCGTCTGGGAACGGGAAGTCTCCATTTTCTTCAAAGTCGACGGCATGTTCCGCAAGATGGCCAGCTATAGTTCTCCCTTTTACCAACTTGCTTGTTACATACTTGATATCGAATTCAGATAGTAGAAGTAGACAACGGGATATACGTCCTGTCAGGGCAGGTTTTTCGAGGAGGTATTTTAGAGGATCCATGCGGGATATGAGCACAACTGGAAAGGCTAACATGTAGTTCCTTAATCGGCGGGTGCACCAAACTAAGGCCCAACACGTTTTTTCGAGGGCAGAGTAATTGAGCTCATACCCAGTCATCCTCTTGCTAAGGTAATATATGGCTTTTTCGGAGTGGCGTTATTCGCCTTCCTGGGCTAGCATGCAACCCATGGCATTTTCGGAGATAGATAGGTAAAAGAGTAAGGGTTTGTGAGGAATGGGTGGTGAAAGGACGGGCAGATTTTGAAGGTAGGCTTTTATTTTATTCAACGCGGCTTGGCATTGGTCATCCCATTGGAACTTTTCTCCTTTCCTCAGTAACCGGAACAAGGGATCACATGTAGTTGTGAGCTTGGAAATAAAGCGGCTAATAAATTGGATCCTTCCGAGGAATCCTCTCACTTCTTTCTCATTCTATGGCGGCACCATTTCTAGAATTGTCTTGATCTTGGAGGGATCGGACTCTATCCCTCTTTGTGTAATGAGAAAACCTAGGAGCTTCCCAGAGGTCACACCAAAAGTGCATTTCTTTGGGTTCAGTCTCATCTTGTACCTGCGCAATCTTTCGAAAAACTTCTCCAGTGCTATCAAGTGCCCTTCTCTATCCTTGGATTTCACGATCATGTCATCTACATGTACCTCAACCACTTTGTGAATCATGTCATGGAGCAGAGTGGTGGTGGCTCTTTGGCAGGTTGCTCCAGCGTTCTTGAGTCCGAAAGGCATCACCCTATAACAGTAGGTCCCCCAAGTTGTGGTAAATGTCGTCTTTTTCCGATCTTCTGGTGCCATTAGAATCTGATTGTACCCCAAAAAGCCATCCATGAATAATAGTAGTTCATGTCCTGCAGTGTTATCTACCAAGACATCGATGTGGGGAAGCGGGAAGTCATCCTTTGGGCTGGCTTTGTTTAGATCTGTAGACACCCCATTTTGTCGGCTATCAGATTTAGGAGACCCATAGCTTGGTGATTTGCAATGATCGTAAAAGACTCAAAAGGACTCTCGGAAGTCAGCTCTATCTCTCAGAATGCTCAGAATGACCAAAATGCCCCTGAGAGCCCGAAAACTCCCAGATTTGGTCCCAAAGTTCTGAAAACATGCTACGTCGTAAGAAAAGTGATAAAATGAGTTTTTAAATAAAACCGGAAGAAATCGTCAGCTCCCAGAGACCCCCGGAAGTCCCGGAGGTTCCCCGAAAGTCCCCGTTGACCGGTTTGACCAAGGTTTGACCAGGTTTGACCGAGATTTGACCAGGTTTGACCAAAGTTTGACCAAGTTTGACCAAAATTGTCCAAATTCACCGGAATCATTAGAAAAGTATTAAAATAAGTTTTAAAAGAGAATCGAGCAAAAACGTCGGCTCCTGGGAGCTCCCAGAGGTTCCCAGAACTTCCCGGGAATCCCAGGTTTGACCGGTTTGACCAAGATTTGACTTTGGAATCGGGGCACCGAAACAATTTTCAAATATTTTTCATGGATACTAGAGGTCAATAGCTTTCCAACGGTATATCGCACATAATTTCTGGATTTAAAACGAATTTATTATGAATTTCCAAAGGCGAAAAAGGCGATCAAATCGGCTTTTATCGCGAATACCGCAAAACTTTTCAAAGTGACCTATCCCCGAACTATTTTTTATGTAAAGTAGACTCCATTACCTTTCCAACGGTATATCACAACCTCGATTTGGAGTTCGTACGCATTTTCTGTGAATTTCGGACAAAATAGGGCCTTTTCGCGAATACCGGAACTTCGGGGGGCCTAAACAGCATTATCCAGACGAAGGGAGGAGCAGTGCCGCCGCGGCACTGGCCCACTGCCGCCGCGGCAGTGGCCCAGTGCCGCCGCGGCACTCCCCTCCAGAACAGTCCATTTTTGTAATTAAGTTTGTGGTCCCATTTTGATTAATTAAAAGCCAAAACGACATAGTTTTATGATTTCAGATGTTTGGAGCCAATGGGAGTACTTTCTAAATCCCAAAAACACCCCAAGTTGGCCTATATAAACACCCCATTACTCCTCATTTTGGGGGGAGTAAAATGCAAGTTTAGAGAAAGTTTGGGAGAGAAAGTGTAGAGATAAGGTTAGAGTGGAGAGAAAATAAGCTTTCTTCTTTGATTTTTCAAAACAAAAGTGAGTTCTAACTTTGTTTTTACTTCATTACTTCCATTTACTTCAACATTCAATACTCCCAACCACCATTTTAGTGAGCATTCAAGAGTGTGGAAGCTTCTTCCATGTCTAGTGTCATTACATATGAGTGATACACCAATCTACAAGTCTCATGCTTCATGAATATCATCTATTGATTATCATCTACTTGCTTGTTTATTTATTGTTCATCTCTTCTCATCCCATTTATTTTTATTTTCTTTATTTACTTACTAGTTCATCATCATCTAAGTGATGACATGAAGTTTGGGGTGAGTGAATTCTCATGGATAGTAGCTCTTGACCTCAAAAACATGTTTGATAGATGATGACCATAACCTCAATACTTCCAAGGTATTCTTGGAATGTATTGAAGTTATGTCCAAAAACAAAATAAATCTCTCCAACAATCTTGGAGGTTCTTAAATGATGAGTTTGATGTAGGTATTCTAAGTGGCTATGATCCTTATTGAGTGTTGAAAACATGTTTTCAAAACATCTATTTCAAAACCCCTCTCAATCCCTCTCATTTGGTTTCAAAAAACAAAACTTTGTTTTCTCCAAAATCTTCAAAACAATGAGTCAAAACAGTGAGTGAGTTGAGTTCAAAGATTTTTCTAGAATACAATACTCAACATATGGATACAAGGCCACTTGGAAAGTCTTCCTAACTCATTGGAGAACACCCATGATTTTTGGTTTGACTTGGAAGTACTTGGAAATGGTCCATTTGGGTCCCAACATTCCTTCCAAACATTCTGTTTTTTGCTGTCACAGCAGCTAGGTCAACTTACGACCTCTTTTCCAGAAAACCTTTCCAAAAGGGGTGGTCCTAACTTATTTTTCCCTTAAAATTAAATGTCTTAGGAAACTTTCTGTATAAAATGGGCCTCTAGATCATTCTTTTTCATTTTCTAAGATTTTCTAACATTTCGGTCGACAGTACGAACTCTGTTTCTGAGTGACCTCTATTGTTTATATAATTTCTCTCAATCTGTGATAGCTATTCAAGATTGGCCTTTTGGGTTGTGTTTTAGACACAATAAGTAACATCTCCATAAAAAATCATGCATTTAAAACATTCCTAACCCCTCTTTTCAAATTCCAAAAGATCATGCTACTGTTCTGTCCACTATTCACAGCAAGTACATTTCAACTTTCATTCTTTGATTTGATGCTCATATGCATTCCAAATTAGTTCATATCTTAGGAAGTAGTCCATACTACATTTGTACACATCCCATGTTAATTTCATTCATTCATTCATGCACATTTTAGACTTCTAAGTCATTCTAGGAATCCATAAACACAAAGCACACTACAACCTTGGCACATTCTAGATACATACATTGCATTCATGTAAGATTTGGGGTTTTTGTAACTCTTAATCTAAGGAGATTATAAGGAATGAACTCGATCACCCGTTCATGCTTCCCCTTGATCTAATCATCCTTTCTCATCCGTCCCGGGGATTGAGAGGTCTTCTTTTCTCAAAGAACAACATGCATCATACTAGCTTGTTAAGCATATTTTGATTTCTTTGTTTATTTGTTTCAAGAACAATTCATGTCCCCTTTAGATTAGGAAAACTTAATTACTTGAAGCGTGATTAGACGATTTTTCCTAGGTTTATTTGTGTGATCTTTCACTTTACATTGCATGATATTTGATTTAGATCTTATGAATGATATTTTATCTTTAGATCTTCCATTTTCAAGTTTCTTATGTAATGTAATATACTACCGTAGTATTAATTGCCTAACCATACATAGTATAAGATGATTATTTGGATGCTAATTGAGGCCCGTCGAAAGATGGGGCGAGTTGAGGGTGTTTTAGTCGCGACAAAGGCTCCTTCCTCTCTCGTACCAAAACCCCGAACCAAGTTCTTTGGTTATGAAGGGCCGGTGCCCTTTATCCATTTGGGTGAGTCAAAATTAGGTTTCTTGGTTCCTTAAAGGCCAAGTGGCGACTCTGTATCTGTTTTCAACAGACCATTTTCTTTTCTTTGATCCAAGTCAAAATCAATTTCAAAACAATCTCAAACAAGAGAAGTGGTCCACTTCCGGTATCCACAAGATCACAAAAGTCGACACATACACGAACTTTTCCGTCGTTCTTGGGGACTGGCACGATGTTGGAAACTCATTCGGAATACTCTGTAACAATGATGAAACCTGTCTTAAACTATTTTTCTACTTCTTCTTAGACAATGTCAGGGTCGACCCCAGGCATGTCCTCGTAAGACCAAGCAAAAACATCTTTGAATTCTTTTAGCAAGAGAGTCAATTTTTATTTTTCTTCTTTATTAAGCGTTGAGCCAATTTGCACAATTTGTGGATCATCTTTTTCACCTAGGTTAATTGGTAACGTATCTTCAATTATTTCATAAGCAGGTGGTTTTTCAAATAGTTGCTTAAGTTTGATTGGGAGGTCCTCGGAGGGATCTGTGCATTCACAAGTATTAGATACAGAGGAGTAAGCAGAGCTGTTTTTCATTTCATTCATGATAGGTGGAGTGATTACATCAGACAGCGATGGGCCCACAGTGGTCTATTTTGGTACAGACTCGATAATAGGAAGTACAGACTCCGGGGGAATAGGGGATAGGGAGACACAGACAGATGACTCTACAACCTGGTTGCTCAGACTCTCACTACAACAAAAATGAGTTTTTGCAAGGAAGCTCGGCAAGGAAAGGTAAATTTTCTTGCTAAAAGTATAGTATTTGCAAGGAAATTTACTTTTGTTGCTAAAAGCCTGAAAGACATACACGTTAGGCAAGAAAAATGATAATTCCTTGCAAAAAGTGGAGTATCTAGCAAGGAAATATCATTTTTCTTGCCTAAAGTGAATTATTTAGCAACGAAAAATCAAATTCATTGCTAAAAGTATGTTTTGGCAAGGAAATTGTTATTCCTTGCCTAAAGTTAAGTAAATATTTGTGAAAATACTTTTTGGCAAGGAAATGTTTTCCTTGCTGATACCTATTTTTAACAAGGAAACTTTTTTCCCTTGCTAAAAGTATATATTTAGCAGTGAATTATTTCTTCCTTGTCTAAAATTTTAAAAAACACTTTTACCAATGAAAAATTTTCCTTGCTAAAACAACTAACCCATATATGCCCTAGTCCCTAATTTTCCCTCTCAAACTTTCCCCCAAATTTGGGCGAGAGAGAGAGAGAGGGGAGAGAAGATAAGTCGACGAGAGAGAGAGAGAAAGTGACTGTGTGCCGCACCGCCGCCACTCACCTCATCGCTGCTCCACCGCCACTAAGCCGCACCACCGTCGCTCCACCGCCCCTCAACCGGTGAGATCTCCACTTTTCTCTCTCTCTCTCTCTCCCTCTCTCACACACTCACACACATATACATACTCTATCTCTCACTCTTACACACCATTTCTATGTGTAATCAGTGTACCATCTCTACGTGTAATCTACACGTATTTGCTTGATTTCTATGTGTAATCTATGTACCGCTGTTCTTCTCTTTCTTGTAGATCGATCTGTGTACCATCTCTATGTGTAATGTCATTTTTTTGAAGTTCTTCAATTACTTTTTCTTAATATCTTCACGTAATTTGCTCGATTGATCATGCAGTTTTGAGGAGTGTGAATTCCAATTAGTTATATATTTGTTAGGAAAGGGGTTTGCCTCGAAGCAGTAACTAATCGATAAAAACTGAAGGAAAACATTAGTCTCAATGTCGCAAAATTGTACTTCAATTTGAAGATCTTCTTTTTAGACATACCAGATGTGAGATATATATATACTTATTATTTTTAACACATCTAAAAGGTTGCATATGCATATTGGACCATGACCCCTAAATCTGGTCGTGGGTTTGCAACTCTCTCCATTTTTTCATCGTAGTCACAATTAAGACCTCCATTATATATTTTTTTTTTCCTTTCTTAGGGCTAGAAATTCTATTGTATTAAAATTTTTTGCTTTACTATTTGGATATTTTGCTTTGCAATTTGTATTGAGGTTTCGCGTGTTTTCTATTTTTAATTTCTCACTTTTAGTAAGAAATCACCGCATTAATCCATTTTGGGTCCTGTAAAAATTTGTGGGTTTATAAATCTTACTGAGATTTGGGGGTAGTGAAAGATAGGATTCCATTTTGATCTACATTGTTTGGGTTCTATAAAAATTTGGTTGATTTGTTTTGATTTAATGCAAGAAAAGCTTAGGGGATGAATGTTTCTTTGGTCAAATTGCTATATTAGTTCTAGTCTTATTTGCTTGCTTTCTCAGTCATTGGGAGATATTAGTTCATTTTGGTCCCATTTGTGTTCTCTTATAGGTTTCTTCCATAGACCTGAAGGATGCTCTTGATTTGTATCATTTTTTCCAATTATAGGTTTTCATCTTTCTTTGCTTCCTTCAATTGAGTTCACTTATCACAAGATGACTACAAGGATTGAAGAAATCAGAGCCTCCGTCCTAAATCGAGAAACCGCAAGTTCAACGGGTACGTATCTAGGTTTCTATTTGCCATTTCAATTCATTTCTAGATCTGGAAATCTTGATTATTGTGTTTTTTTAAACCCAAAACCATCGAACTACAAAATTTTGTAGGTTTGGAAAACAAAATAAAAAATATGAAATAAAAATATTTCTTTTTCATTATGCTTATATCATTGGTTTTCTCCCGAAATTCTTTGATTTCTTTGTTATGCATAGATCCTTTGCACTCTAATCTTTGTTTTATTTTTGGCATGTGCAATCATAACTCACAGCTCAAGGTTAGAAATTAACAAAGGCCCATAAGAGCAAATGGGCTCTTTGTCCTCAAATAGAGTTTTAGGGGTATTTCTTGGCAGATTATCAAATGGGTTTCTCTCTCCAAAGTAACTCTCTCTCTTTCTCCTATATATATATACACAAACTGCACTTTGGAATCAAATTTTCAGGATTGATAATGTTGGCAATTAATTTAGTGTGACTTTTTCTGTATAAGTTATCTACAGCTAGGATTCTTCCTAACAACGCTGTCCACACAAAGAACGTGGCCTTTTGGGGGCTTTGGTTCCACACCACTTTCCAAGGAAAACTCGTGCATCTTCAGCTCTCAAAAAACAATTCCACTTTAAAAAGACCTTCTTATTAGGCTTCCGCACAAAGTGATCATCTTTCACTGCTTTAAAATACTATTAAAATACTTTTTTTAAGTGTCCAAAAAGTCCTACTTAAGTTTTTGCCTCCATATTATGTACCCCCGTATAGACATGTAGTGAAAGGACCTGTGTTAAGATCTAATAGGCCATTACCACTTCCAAAGCACAGGGTCACATACTTTAAAATTGAAGAATATTCTGCTTTGTGACAAACACTAAGTAGTTCCCAAATTTAGAGAAGGAAAAGAATAGAGAAAGGAAAAAACCTAATTGTACAAATAATCTACATGGGAATTAAATTTGAAATTTTGTGATAGTTTCATACTTGATTAGGTCTTTACAATGCTATTCTAATGTTGACTATTTTGTGAAGTATCGTAGAGACAACTTCTTATCTGGCCAATTGAGCTAATAGGTCAAAATGTGCCCTTTATTTTGGTCAGGCCCCTACTTTTTTTTTTCTTCTGTGCCTTGCGCCTAGGCCGTGGCAGTCATTACTCATTAGCACCTGAGTGCGCCTTTAATTACTATAAACCTACTGAAAAGTTGGCTAACCAAATTAAACGTTTACTTGCTAAAAGTGAAGGTTGAAAAAGAGTTTTCTATAATACTTGATTGCTACATGATAGCTTAACTTGCTAAATGTTCTAGTTATATTCTTGTTTCATGTTTTAACTTGCGTAGTTATGTTCAAACATCTGCTTTCGGTACAAGATTTATTGTATGTTATTATGACAATAAGTTAATATTACATGAGAAAACTAGCTTAAGCCTTTTATACTTGCTATTACTGCTAGCAAAAAGGTTGATTGATGTTAGATGCTAGGCTTCCTCACATATGCATTTTACCTGAACCCACTGTAATATCGTTTCTTGTGAATGGATATGTAGGCCGAAAACATAATTGTTATATGAGGACTAAAATAAATTTAGTTAGTTCATTTTGGACTTATTTTCTCACGTTCATGCACTTTAGCTTTTTCTTTCCAAGCAGTTGTTGGGTTTATGCCCTCAAACCATTACTTTATGTATGAGACATTAGCATTATAATATATTGATATCAGCTTTACATTTCATTGTGTATGTTTCTTTCATGAGATGATTGTTTTATCCTTAAGTATCATAGTAAGCTATTCGTGTGTGTATGAGATACACACAAGTGAGATACGAATTACTATTCTTTGATACTTAGAATATGTCACAGTGGATGATGAGACTGGATACCTCATCAGGTCTACACTGTAGCATAATTAACTACCATTGGATGGAGTGATTAATCTCAATCACTAGAGTGTAGCTCTTAGTTGATATGCTAGTGCTTATAGTGCATTGACGGACCTGAGCTTTCCTATTGACGCTTAAGGCTGTCAACAGTCAATAGGAACTCATAACTTGTATAAGGTACGTGTTCTCAATCTTGAGATGATTATGAACACAGACTATGGATATGGCTACTTTGACTTACCAATCAGTGAGGTCTATAGAAGATCAACACCTGGGTATCTTGGGTATGTCATGTCCATAGGGTTGTGAACATATATTGTCAAGATAGAATCTACCCTCTGATTCAGAGTAAGCATTCCCTTGAGAATGTCACCAAGTTGATTACTGAGTACTGCAGTCTTGTTGATAAGAGTTATCAACATGTTTGGTAATCATGAGTAGTGAATGGGACTCAAGGAATACAAGAAGTAATCATGATTCAGGTTGACAGTAACAGTTATCCGACTACCTGAATATGATTACGAATGCTGACGGTAGAGGGACATTAGTACACCATACAAGTCTAGTTATCGCTTCGGATATGTTCTTTTGCGTTGGAGTTCAGTTATCGTTTTATAGTGGAATAAACGTTAACTGACCAGTTAGTTAGTTTACTGATCAAAGAGTTTGGTCATGGTAATTAACAAACTGGTCTGAGCCAACAATAAAGAGCCTAGGAGGTCCCACTCTTAGCTCCGCTAGGATGCTTGGAAAGACACTTGAGGAAGCTGTTAAGACAGGTTTGATCGATCGAAGTATGTTCGATCGATTGAAGTCATCAGGTTCGATCGATCGAGAATGGTTCGATCGATCGAAGGTTCGATCGATCGAAGTCACTTCGATCTCGAAGTATGTTCGATCGATTGAAGTCATCAGGTTCGATCGATCGAGAATGGTTCGATCGATCGAAGGTTCGATCGATCGAAGTCACTTCGATCGATCGAAGTCTAGGTCGGTTCTGGAAATCTATAAATAGGGCAGCTGCGTTCTGGAAGTAAGTGATCGTCGTTTATATACGCAGAAGCTGCAGAAACTATCATAGTCTTCCCAAAACCTTCCTATCCTCTCTATTAGGGTTCCCACCAACCCTAGTCTTTCCGGCAGGCATCCGCAGGAGTCATAAGGGTGAAGATCATCTAGTGGAGGTTGCTGGAAGTTAAAGTTTCAGAATTGGGTTCAAGACACTAAGGTATAATTCTTGCACCCCCTTGCACGCATCTATGGAATTGACGAGTAGTAGATCCTGGAATACCAAAAGTTTTATAACTTAACCTATTTCCGATGCGCGTTTAAACTCTAACTTTAAACCACTTTTTCCTTCAGCAGTTGCATGTATTTCCAATTTTATCATTTTTTCCATTTTGTTTTTGAAATATTTCTGTTTCCTCTTGAGCACAAACAACCATAATAGAATTTTTATCCTTGCATAGGATTTTATTCGAAAATAACACTGATCTCCCTTCCCCATCTAAGAAGCATCAATACGGATTTGGTGTCACGGACACGATGATTTCAATGTTAGTTAAGCATAGAGGGAAAAAACTATAAACTACAGTGGAGAATAGTTTTCATCTCATTTTTCTTTCATTTTTTTCTCAAAATTTACAAATCAAGAGCAGTGTCTGTGGAATCTTTTAAACTCACATTCCTTTACTTGGGTTTTGTTTGAAGGTTGGATGGGCATCATGTAGTGTTTGGAAAAGTGCTATCTGGAATGGATGTTGTGAACAAGATTGAAGCTCAAGGGAGACAGAGTGGGGTCCCCAAAAGCAAAGTTGTTATTTCAGACAGTGGTGAACTCCCTTTGTAATTGATTTCCTTCTTTTAACCTGAGCTCGCTCACTCTATAGGGTTAAAACTTTGTACACCTTTTTATTTAGTAGCAAAGATGTCAAATATATGAAAAGTTGTATTAGGTTGGATTTTTTTTTGAACCTATTATGTATTTTTCGGATATATGAAACTTGTGTAATATTGGATGTGATATTTAATATTAGGTTATGTTGGACAAGTATTGATTATTCTATATTTGTAAATTGAATAGGTTTTGAAATATTACAGGATTAAAAATAAATATTGGATTGCACAGGTATTGTTTGGGTTACTTTTAAGAGAACAAAATGGGAAGGGAACAAATTTTTCCTTGCTATAACTCTCCTTTAGCAAGGAAATTATTTCGTTGCCTTATGTTAATATTATCTGCAAGAAAAAATGATTTCCTTGTTAAAAACAACTATTAGCAAGGAACATATTCCCTTGCCTTAGACTCGGATATTCAGCAACGAAATTTTTTCCTTGCAAATTGTCTAAATTACAGCATAAAGGCATGTTTTTTGCAAGGAAATTAGCCATTTAGCAACGAAAAAACTGAGCACTAGCAAGGAAAATTTTCCTTGCCAAAAGTAAGAATTTGCAAGGAAAGTTGTTTTCGTTGCTAGAAGCTTTAGAGAGGAAGCTTCTGCAAGGAATTGAGCAATGAAAAAGTTTCCTTGCAAAAGGGTTTTGCAATGAAATTATGGCCTTTAGCAAGGAACTTTTCCTTTGCAAAAACCCAATTTTGTTGTAGTGTCTCCTCAGTTGGCATAATCTAATCATCTTTGCTCTTGGCCCTCTTCCTTACTTTTCTTCACCGAGCTCTTCCCACATCTTCTCGATACCCTCAGTGTCCTGATACTTTAACCAATCTTCCTCTGGGGTTTTCACAACTTCTTCCAGATAGAACAGATCTTGATAAGGGGGCCTCTTGCAGTCAGCGAAGATTTCAAGCCCACGGTGCCTTTTTTTGGCGGTCTGATGGATCTAAGGTTCAGGAAACCCAAAGTAGGGGAAGTCATCCCCTTCTTTGATGAATTACCCATTCAAGGTCTTGTGGTACGGTGGGAGACTCCTCACTCTCTTCTTCTATGACTTTGGTAGCTCGATGTCCTCTTCGATGGGCTTGTACCCCAATCTGAAGGTGCCTTTTTGTCCTTTGATCTGAGGGAAGTCATGAATCCCTTGTTGGCGTCGGCCCAATCCCATTCTAGGGAAGTATTTCATTTTACGGACGATATTGACCACCGCAGAGTGGACCTCGGGGAACTTGTCGCCATCACTAACCATATGGATCTCTTCCATGAAGAATCCTCTGATTTCTCCTTCTTCTAGTTCAGGTATTTAGATTTCAAAGACAGGAGCGTAGCTTGGGAAGGCCTCATTTCCCCAACTGTTGCCACGTATGTTTTTTACCTCAATATCATGAATGTGTTTGATCATTTGGTGCACAGTGGATGACACAGCTTTGTTGACATGCAGCCAGGGCCTCCCAATCAACAAATTAAACTAGGCAGGTATGTCCATAACTTAAAATATTTCAGTGCTAACCAAAGATCCTACCCGAATTTAGAGAGAAACAGTCCCCATCACATTTCTCTTGATGTTATCGTAGGCTCTCACGGATTGCACAGATGGTGTGATGTCAAGGATGTTGAGGCAATGGCGGTTTTTAGAGCACAAACATTTAAGGCGGAGCCTGTATCGACTAGACAGAATGGCACTCGTTGCCCCTTGCATCCGACGGTGATGTACAGAGCCTTATTATGCGTAGATCCTTTCAGCAACAAATCCTCGTTGGAGAAGGTGATGACCGGATCAGGGGTAAGTGTACTTAAGAAAGCCACAATATCTTCCAGTGCAGCGTCAATGGGGACCTCAATTCCAGTCAAGACATTCAACACAGCTTGTCTGTGCCTGTAAGATGTTACCATGATGTCCCACATCGAGAGATGTGCCTGAGTTTTCTTCAACTGCTTTGTCAATCCGTTGTCCTCTTCGATGACCTCATCCATTTTTCTCTTTCCCTTGTCCTTGACTGGCCCTTTCTCCATGGTTTCCGTGACCAGTTGTGGAGGCTGATAATGGCGACCCGACCTAGTCAGATGATCAATCTTGGCAGGAGTAGGTCCTTCTATAGTCCCATCTTCTTTGAACCACTCAAAATCTATTCCCACAAATGGTTTTTCTGGATCATCCCATACGGAGGCATCGCTTTCTTTGTTAGGATCGTACCATTTGAGATCTACTACCCCTAGATCATGTTCTTCTAGGAAGAACAAATCGTGTTCATCATCTAGCTGCTACTGCCACCCATCATCTTATCCTTCAATCAGATGGACTTCTATAGAATCTGAGATGTTAATACAGGCTAAGGGAAGTCCTATGGGGATTATGAGGGTAGAAGGGTTGAAAGTTGCGGGGTCAGATTCGATGAGGCTGATATTTTGGTGGTTTGGTAAAGGATTTTGGGTGACATAAGGCTGCTTGGGAGGGGGCTCAATGATATTCTGGTTAATGAGGTCTTGGATATCATGGTGAAGGCGCATGCAATCATCGGTGTTATGGCCAGGGGCTTGGTGGTAGGTGTATCCTTTGGACATATCACAATTGGGTGGTAGAGGGGTGTTTCGAGGCTGAAGGAGTTGGAGGTGGCCTTTTTTGAAGAGGCGGTCTAAGGCTGAGGAAAGCGAGATTTCTAGCTTGGCGAAATTACGAGGGGGCTTTTTCTGAAAAGAGCGATTGGAGGAGTTAGCTTGGTTGGAGGGTTGGTATGGCCTAGGAAGGTATGCCATGGGTTGATTGCTAAGAGCATTGACATCCGGAGTGTTGCAGGAGTAATTGGGCCTTTTCGGCTGACTTGGGGGGACTCTTCCTTGTTAATCTCTCCTTCCCTGATAGCATCTTCAATTTGAGTCCCAACTTCAAACAACTCCTCAAAGGTAGAGATGGATTGATAGAGCAGTTTCTTATGATAGAGCGGCTGTAAATTTTAAATTAACATCCTCACGTGTTCCTTCTCAACTGGTTGGTGGGTCACCTGGGCCACTTTATTTCTCCATTTGCCTAAGAAAGCGGCGAAGGATTCATTGTTGTTTTGCCGAGTAGTTTCCAAATCCCTGATTGTGACATCCAACTCTTGATTGTAGGAATAGTGATCAACGAATACCCGAACAATGTTTTCCCATGCCTGAGTTTTTGAAGCTTCCAAGGTAAGGAACCATGACAGTGCAGACTTTGTGAGAGTTTGCGGGTACAGCATCGCAATGTGCTCATGAGTGCAGCCCATTGACTGGAAGATGCTCATGCATAGCTTCACATAACTTTTCAAATTTCCAGTTCTATCAAAACAGTCGATGGCGGGCATGTTGAAGTTTTCTGGCAGTTTCAACTTGATAGGCTCGAAGAGGCCTTCCAGGTCTAGTATGTAGTCATCAACCCTTTGCTTTTCCTTAATACACTTTCTAGCTTGTCAACTTTGTTGATTTTCTCCTGAAACATCTTCTCGTATATAGGTGGTGGGACTACTTGAAACTAATCTTCTTTCCCATTATTCTTAGGAGGTGGTACAAACCCTGGCGATGGAGGTGGCACGAAACCTGGTGGTGGCAGGAACCCAGGTGGATATTGCGGCTGCTGCTATTTTAATTCTTCCATAAACCTCAAGACTTGGGCCTAGCTGTCGGACTGCTGGCTTATGGTGACTCCCAATTCGGTGACCTTGTTTTCCAATTCTTCCTTATTTATGTTGAATAAACTTGTTGCGCTGATTGTGACCAAACGATTATCTAAATTTCTGACCCAGGACAAAGATCCCAACTGCTGACTTCGGGAATCTACACTGACCTATAGGTTTGAGAGGAGTGGTTTATCAGATTCTGAGAGTGATGACTCGACAAACAAATGACAGTGATGTTGACAGACGTGGACTAACTGAAACAGTGTGCGCGGACTGACGGGAACGATGCATGCAAATCTGACAAGCATGCGGATGCAAGCCCTAATCTATATGATGCTCCTACTTCTAGCAAATAGCAGTTAAGCAAATAAGGTCTTAGCCATATAGAGTGTGCTAACCTTTCCTTTCAGTATGATCACCAGGGGTTAATAGGGGTTTCCAAGTCATTTTGGGAAGTTTGGACAGAGTTTTCGGGGGTAACTAGTTATATCTATGATATATCTGGACAGAGTTTCTGGGAGAAATAGGTTATATCTGAGATATCTGGACAGAGTTTCTGGGAAAAACAGGTTATATCTGAGATATATGGACAGAGTTTCTGGGAGAAACAGGTTATATCTGGGATACCTGGACGGAGTTTCTGGGAGAAACAGGTTATATATGGGATACCTGGACAGAGTTTCTGGGAGAAATAGGTTATATCTGGGATACCTGGACGGAGTTTCTGGGAGAAACAGGTTATATCTGGGATATCTGGATGGAGTTTCTGGGAGAAACAAGTTATATCTGGGATATCTCGATAGAGTTTTTGGGAGAAATATATGTATATCACAGGAGCATGTGATAATGGTGATCATACTGTCTAGCAAGTTTTCACACTCCTATGTCTTAGGACCAACAAACAAGGTTTGTGGTGTATATCTTTGTAAACATGGAGCAGACATCCTTGTCATGGTGCCTAGGCATGTCAACTCAATGTAATCACATGTGAGTGATTGCCTTGGGAATCATAAGAAACAGGTTCTATTCTATGCCACATAAGCGTCTACACCGCGCAGGTAATCCCACCAGGGCATACAACAGTTATATCATATTGTCCTATCTGAAAAAGATAAATGAACAGTCCTATGAAAGGTTCTACAGGAATCTATATGTAAAGGCTGGTTTAGTCAAAGAGGGTCCGTTGATGAGAGTTCCAATATACCGTCAGAGAGACAGTACAGAGGTTTTTACCCTTTTTGATATACCTTGGAAGGTACAGTATCAACGGTGACTTGTGTCCTGGCACAGCAAGACCTGAACAATGTCAGCGCTGCGTTTCAGACACAGTCGAAGGGGGAAATGCAGGAGTGCAATGCGGTGAACCAGACACAGTAAAAAGATGATTTTAAGGATGCTTCTTATGAGTTAAGCCTCTGTATTATTTTGTTTTGAAAATAAAATCATCCCAAGCAGAGTCGCCAGATTGTGGACACGCAGAATTCTACCTCTTTGTTTTGATTGAGATAGTTTTAAAAAGGAATAGGTCTGTTGAAAACAGATACAAAGTCACCACTTGGTCTTTAAGGAACCAAGAAACCTAATTTTGATTCACCCAAACGGATAAAGGGCACCGGCCCTTCATAACCAAGAACTTGGCTCGAGGTTTTGGTACGAGAGAGGAAGGAGCCTTTTTCGCGACTAAAACACCCTCAACTAACCCCGTCTCTCGACGGGTCTCAATTAGCATCCAAATAATAATCTTATACTATGTATGATTCGACAATTAATATTATGATAGTATATTACATCACACAAGAATTTTGAAATCGAAGATCAAAAGTTAAGATATCATTCATAAGATCTAAGTCAAATACTACACAATGCGAAGGTGAAAGATCACACAAACAAACCTAGGAAAAATCATCTAATCATATATCAAGTAATCAAGTTTTCCTAGTCTAGGAGGGGACATGAAATGTTCTTGAAACAAATAATCAAAGAATTCAAAAATATGCTTAGCAAGCTAGTATAATGCATGTTAATATTTGAGAAAAGAAGATTTCTCAATCCCCGGGACGGATGAAAAAGGAAGATTAGATCGAGGGGGAGCATGAACGTGTGATCAAGTTCATTCCTTATAATCTCCTTAGATTAGGAGTCACAAAAGCCCCAAATCTTGCATGGATGCAATGTATGATCCTAGAATGTGCAAAGGTTGTTGTGTGTTTGTGTACATAGACTTTCTAAAGTGATTTAGAAATCTAAAAAATATGAATGAATCCATGGAGAAAATTATCAAGGGATATGTACAAATGTAGTATGGACTTCTTCCTAAGATATGAACAAATTTGGAGTGCATGTAAGCATCAAATCAAAGGATGGAAGTAAAAGTATACTTGTTGTGAATAGTGGATAGAACAGTGACTTGATCTTGTGGAAAATGAAAAGTAGGGTTAGGAATGTTTTCAATGCATGATTATTTATGGAGATTATCCTTATTGTGTCTAGAAAACAAATCGAAAAGCCAATCCTCAATAACTATTACAAATTGAGAGAAATCATATAAACAATAGAGGTTACTCAGAAACAGAGTTTGTACTGTTGACTGAAATGTTGAAACATCTTAGAAAATGAAAACAAACGATATAGAGGCCCATATTATACATAACGTTTCCTAAGACACTGATGTTCAAGGGAAAAATAATTTGGGACCTCACGTTTTGGAAAAGGTTTTTGAAAGAAAAGTTGAAAGTCAACCAAGCTGCTGTGACAGTAAAAATAGAATATCTGGAGAGAATGTTTGGGTCCAAATGGACCACTTTCAAGTATTTTCAAGTCAAACCAAAAATCATGGGTGTTCTATAATGAGTTAAGATTACTTTCCAAGTGGTCTTATGTTAATACTTTGAGTATTGAGTCATAGAGAAATCTTTGAACTCAGATTGTTCATTGTTTTGAAGATTTTGTGAAGATCTAGGGTTTTATTCTTTGAAATCAAAATGATGAGTTTAAGAGGGATTTTGAAATAGAGGTTTTAAAAGTATATTTTCAGCACTTAAAAGGATATTATGATCACTTGAAATATCAACATTTGAACCCATATCAAGAATCCTCCAAGATTGTTGGAGACATTGTTTTATTTTGAAAACAACTTCAAGAATACATAGGAATGTATTGAAGTTGAAATCATCATCTATCAAACATGTTTTTGAGGTCAAGAGCTACTATTCATAACGATTCACTCACCTCAAACACCATGTCATCATCTAGATGATGATGAACTAGTAACCAAATAAAAAGAAATGAAAAAGAAATGAGGTAAGGAGAGTGGAACATTTATACAGATAAGCAAATAAATATTCAATAGATGATATTCAATGATGTATTGGACTAGTAGCTTGGTGTTTCACTCATATGTGGTGACATTGGGCATGGAAGAAGCTTCCTACCTCATAAATGCTCACTAAAATGGTGGTTGGGTGTATTGAATGTGAAGTAAATGGGAGTAGTGAAGTAAAAAACAAAGTTTAGAACTCACTTTTTAGTTCAAAATCAAAGGAAGAAGCTCACTTTCACTCTCCTAACCTTATCTTCTACAACTTTTCTCTCTATAACTTTTCTAAGCTTTGTATTTTCACCCCCTCCCCCAAAATGAGAAGTCAAGGGGGGTTTATATAGGCCAATTTGGGGTGGTTTTGGGGTTTAAGAAGTGTTCTCATTGGTCCCAAACATCTGTTAACATAGAACTATGTCGTTTTGGTTTCTAATTAATCAATTTGGGTCCCCCAAAAGAAATTGCAAAAATGGACCATTCTAGAGGAGAGTGCCACAGAGGCACTGGACCTATGCCACGGCCGCAGTGGGCTAGAGCCACGGCGGCACTGCTCCTCTGAAGTTCAGATAATTCTATTTAGGCCCTCATAGGTTCCGGTATTCGCGAAAAGGCCCTATTTCGTCTGAAATTCACAAAAAAATGCGTATGAACTCCAAACTAAGGATGTGATATACCGTTGGAAAGTTAATGGAGTCTACTTTACATAAAAAAAAAGTTTGGAGATAGATCCCATTGAAAGGTTTGCAGTATTCGCGACAAAAGCCAATTTGATCGCCTTTTTTACCTTCGAAAATTCATAATAAATTCGTTTTAAATCCAGAAAATATGTGCGATATACCGTTGGAAAGCTATTGATTGCGAGTATCCATGAAAAATGTTTGAAAAATGATATGGCACTCTGGGAGTATCAAATCGTTCAAATCGGGATTTCCAGGAAGTTTTGGGAAGCTCTGGGAGCTCCCAGGAGTTGATGTTTTCGTTCGATTTTCTTTTAAAACTCATTTTAGTATTTCCCACATGATCTAGAATGATCCCACAACTTTTTGGCGAATTGGATGATTTTGGTCAAACTTTGTCAAACTTTGTCAAACTTGGTCAAACCTTGGTCAAACCAGTGAACGGGGACTTTCTGGGATCTTCCGGGACCTCCAGGGGTCTCTGGGAGCCGATGATTCATCCGGTCTCGCTTTAGAACTCATTTTATTTGTTTTTCTTATGATGTAGCGAGTTTCCAGAACATTTGGTCTGAATTTGGGAGCGTTCGGGCTTTCAAGGGTATTTTGGTCATTTTGAGCATTTTGAGAGATAGAACTAACTTTCAGGAGTCCTT
Organism: Hydrangea macrophylla; assembly: GCA_033977485.1. Lineage (NCBI taxonomy): Eukaryota > Viridiplantae > Streptophyta > Magnoliopsida > Cornales > Hydrangeaceae > Hydrangea > Hydrangea macrophylla. The sequence continues at coordinate 73,428,544 of CM066984.1, read as the reverse complement.
TTTGAGTCTTTTCGATCATTGTGATCCACCAAGCTATGGGTCTCCTAAATCTGATAGCCGATAAAATGGGGTGTCTACAGTTTGCCCCTCTTGCGTGGCAACGCATGTCACAAGCGAGTGCCAAAGCTTTGAAGAGACAGGTCTTTTGGAGGCTATAGATTTAGGATAAAAAGCGTTGCAAAAGATGTAATGATAGAAATCATGATGCTGGGGCCAGGACTGGTCGTGCTCTTCATGAGCTGCCTACGTATCCCAAGGGGAATCAGACCAGGACGTAGTTTGGGGCACAAAGGAACAAATCGCACATGCACAAGAAGACATGCGAATGCTATGTTATGAGGATAATATGCAATGCATGGATATGATATGAATTGCATCCTGAGTCCTATCATGTTTAGTGTTTTGATCTTAGTATAAGCTGGTGTTGTGGGGTGTGTGCCACTCCGAGTGGACTTATGCCATGCTAGTGTCTCCTACTGTGTGTAGTGGCTGACTCGGATAAAGACACAATGATTTGGAAGACTCTGGGTCTCGGGGCAAATTTCTTAAATTCTGAGAAATGTGCTTTGTAAGCGAAATGGATCATGCGCAGGGTTTTAGAGGATGATAACTAAAGGTAATCGAGGGATCCTGTGATAACGAATCGGTAAGGAAGCTATGAAAATGGACATATGAGAAAGCTCATGATAATCAGAAGGCACGGAGTCGTGGAACGACGGTGCTCGTCTTTAAAATCTGGACTCGGGCGATGTTCTGGTTGTTCCTGATGACCGATCTTCAGGAGTCAGTTATGCTTTTGTTGCTTTCTGCTGGGGATAGGGGTGGCAATTTTCAACCCGACACGACCCGACACGAAAATAAACGGGTTTGGGTGACCCGTATAAGGGCATGGGTCATAAACGAGTCGACTCGTTTGACACGATTAATAAACGGGTTGAAGCGGGTCAACCCGTCAAACCCGTTTGACCCGATTAACTGATTAAGTATTTAAGTGTAGACTGTAGTTTGAGGTATTTTTTTTTAAATCTAAAAATATATTTTAATAATCTGGAAGTATAAAATACAAAATTAATAATATAAATATGAATTAAAAAAAGTATTTATTTCAAAAAAATATAAACTAAAATTGGTTTTTTTTTTTTTTTTTTGCTTAAAAAAATAGTTATCAACTTACCAAACAAGTAAATTGCTAAATCAATACATAATAATTAATAACCAATGTAATAAAAAATTATAATTAATGGAGAGAGGAAGTCGGAAGCAAATTAAGCAATAAGCAATTAACTATTTAAGCATCAAGATTCAAGCATTGCATAAAAAAAAAAAAAAAAAAAAAAAAAAAAAAAAAAAAAAAAGGGAGGATATGAAATATCAGGAAGCCCGCCACAACACTCACAAGTTGGATTGGAAATTTGCCAATTTGGGAGGGAAATAAATTAGACAATTAGATAAAAGGAGGGCTAGGATTTAGTTTGGGGGTTTTGCCTCCAACCAATGGCTGAGATTGGTTGGACTTCAAAATTTATCAAATGGAGAAAGTTCTTTTTGAGTTATGACAGTCTATTATCAATTTATCATGTTATAACTTATGACAGTGGAGTATTGAGAATTTGAGACCCCTCTCTCTCCTATTCCTCTGGCTCTGATTCTCTGAAGAGTGAAGATTGATCTGAACAGTGAACCCTTCCTCAATCCTCAGTTCCTCTTCGGCTAAGTGAATAAGAATCGGCTCTTCCTCTCTTTCTTTCTCTCATATATCTCTTCTTTGGATCTTCTCTCTCTAACCCACCACCACCAATACCACCCACGGCACCACCTGACCACAACCAATCCACGGCTACCACGACCACCATCTCTCTAACCTCCTCAAACCCTAAGGTATTTCTCTTCTCTTTTCCTTTTTTTTCCCTCATCTCATGAACTAATACCACACACAGCAATGGTAGGACCTATATGTATTTTCCTCTTATTCCTCTTTATGTAAGACTCCACTCTCATGAATCATGATACATTTTTGCATTTTGCTTTTCTTTTTTAAATTGATTTGAGCTTTTTGGGTATTAACCGTATTATGGGGTTTGACTCGTAGGTTTTTTTTTTCGAACTCCACTAGCCAGTCTAACTTGAAGCCCTAAGGAGTAAGGTATTTCTCTTATCTTATCTTTTTTTTTCATTCTTTATTTAATTTTTCCTTTTTTTATTTTTTAATACCGGTTTTTTAAACTTTTTTTCTATATTCAGTGGCAAATCTTTTGGTTTTTGATATTCTTTGTTTTTTTATTTTAGAAATGGGTATGTGCTTTTTATTTCAATTTTATGAATCCTTTGAATTTTTTTTGTGTTGCTATTAGAATCTAGATCTTTCAGATACCTGTTCTTGAGGTAGGTTTGTTCAATTGTTCACTTCATGGGGTTTGATTCAAACTTTATTCATTTATTTTTTTCCAATGGAGGACTCCAGTTTTTTTAATTTAGTGTTGTTAAAAAAAATTGTATTGTAGGAGTATTTCTATTGGGTAGTGAACACTGTGGACTTCATCATTCTTCCTTAATCAAGGAAGTTGTGGGTAGGGACTTTTTTGTTTCTTAATCAAAATTTGAAAAATTAAAATGGTTGTGGCTCTGTGGGGACAAGGGACATGGTGTCAACTTTTTATTTTTGCTGTGTTTATTGTTATGTTTTTTGCTACATAAATACATAATGAGTTCATAAATTATTCATATTGTAAAAAATCGTTCATAATTGTTGAAAACTTATGTTGTCTTTGAACTTGCGTATGAATTGGAAACTTATGTTATTCAACTTATTCTGTAGATGAATCATGCTGGAATCGAATTCGATGTAGATAGTAATGAATTGGAGAATGCAATTGAATCAGTTGGAGGTATAGAGCAATCAACTCCTACCGCTACAAGTGCACAAAATGCTACAAGCACAGGTACAAAACGTTCAAGAAAACAAACTTCAAAAGTATGGGAATATTTTGAATTCCTTCCCATAGATTCAAATGGGCAGCAAAGAGCAAAGTGTAAGAGATGTCCAAAAACATATATTGCTAATAGTAACTATGGTACAGGAAATATGACACGTCATATACCTGTTTTTCCAAAAAGAAACATAGAAGGCGTTGACGAATTACCTATGTGCTCTCAAAAGTTTAATCCTGAGAAATTTAGGGAGTTGGTCACATTTGCAATAATTAAGCATGACTTGCCATTTCAATTTGTTGAGTACGAAGGCATTAGGGGAGTCTTTAATTACTTGTGCATGGATTCCAAACATATTAGTAGAAATACTGCTAAGGCAGATGTGTTGAAGTTATTTGGAAAAGAGAAACACAGACTTTCTACTCTCTTGCAATCATGTCTTGGAAGAATTAGTTTAACTTCAGATTTGTGGACCTCTATAGTCACTGATGGTTATTTGTGCCTTACTGCCCATTTCATTGATGAAGACTGGGTACTGCAAAAAAGAATTCTCAATTTTTGTTACATGCCTTCGCCACACAGTGGTGTCGCTTTAGCAGAAAAGATTTATAGTTTGTTGTGTAATTGGAAAATTGAAAATAAAGTATTTTCCATTACTTTGGACAATGCTTCTTCGAATGATGTGTTTGTAGAATTATTAAAGAGCCAACTTAGTTTGAAAGGTGCGCTTCTGAGTGATGGTAGTCTCTTCCACATTCAGTGTTGTGCTCATATTCTCAATTTAATAGTTCAAGAGGGATTGAAAGAAATTGATGAGTCAGTAGGAAAGATTCGGGAGTGCGTCAAGTATGTTAAAGGGTCACAAGTAAGGAAACAAAAATTCTTGGAATGTGTTGCACAAGTTATTTTTGAATTGCAACAAGGCCATGCGACAAGATGTTCCTACAAGATGGAACTCAACATTTCTTATGCTTGAAAGCACACTTTACTATCATCGTGCTTTTTATCATTTGCAACTAAGTGACTCTAACTTCAAACATTGTCCAACTCAAGATGAGTGGGTTAAAGTGGAAAAGATTCACAAGTTTCTGGGACTTTTTTATGAGATCACTTGCATATTTTCAGGAATGAAGTATCCCACGATAAGTTTATATTTTCCTCATGTTTTCAAGGTTCAGTTAAGTTTGTCTAAAGAAATGCACAGTCTAGAAGACTTTATGTCTAGAATGGCAAGAAGAATGTTTACTAAGTTTGCGAAGTATTGGTCACAATTTAGATTGATTTTAGCTATAGCTGTGATATTTGATCCTCGTTATAAAATTCAATTTGTGGAATATTGTTACAAGACCCTTTATGGTGATGGACCTAATGGTTCTAATGAGTACATTCGTGTTCGTGAAAGTTTATTCTCACTCTTTGACGAGTATATGTCCAAAACTTCTAAAGGGGCTTCAAGCTCATCGAATTCTAAGGGCAGTTGTGAGGATGATGCTTCTCGTAATGATGTTGAGAAAAGTGATTTTTTCAAGGTACGATGAAAAATGAAAATTATGTTTTAAGTTTATCTTTATTTGCTTTATTTTCTTTTTCTTTATTACTCTACTAATTGATGTCTTTATTACCACATTAGGATTTTGATGTATTTCAAAGTTCAGAATATGTTACTAGTGCTCAAAAAACCCAATTGGAATTATACATAGATGAACCAAGGCTTAAAAGAGATGAAAAGATCGATGTTCTTGCTTATTGGAGAGCTCATCAATATCGGTATCCTGAACTTTCTCAAATGGCGCGCGATATATTGAGCATTCCTATTTCAATTGTTGCATCTGAGTCTGCTTTTAGTATTGGTGGGCGAGTTCTTGATCAATATCGTAGTGCTTTAAAGCCTCAAGTTGTAGAGGCTTTAGTTTGCACAAGGGATTGGTTGTTTGGAAGGACAGGTAATAAATATGAATTATTGATGATAACTTGGCAAGTGTCAACACAAATGGCAAATGCTTTATAAAGAACTAACTGTAATTTCTTTGACTTTGTCTTTGTCATTTAGAAAATGAACAAGTAACATTAGATGAGCTTACTGAACATGTGATGAATTTGATGAATAAAGACGAGGATCAATTAGATGGGAGTTCAAATACAGCTATAAATATAACAAGAAATTTCTTTATACAACTAGTAAAAATAGTATTTCTTCTTGTTCATTTTGTTTGGATGTGCTTGGAGATTTGGATGTTAAATTTATAATAGTTGGATATTGTTATATTTATAGCATTTTGGTATTTAAGATGATACATAATACGTGTTAATAATTGATGTATTTGATGTGAAGACTTGTTTGTATTCTTAGTAGGGTTGTAAGTTTTTTCCGAATAAACGAACCGAGCTAATCGGTTGATTTTTTTTTAAATTACCTACAATTAAAAATACCGATCCGAACACCCAAATTGGGAAAATTGACCAAAGGCGAAAAAAATCGACCGAACCGAAAAAAGTGGGAAAAGAATAAAAAAATAAAAAAATTTCGAACTGAACCGAACCGAATCGATGACACGGACACCCTTACACGAGTTAGACGGGTTAAACGGGTGACCCGTGTATAACCCGACTCGATTATGACACGCTAAGAATGACACGATTATAACCCGACACGATAATGACCCGACACGGTTATGACCCAACACGACCCGATTGCCACCCCTAGCTAGGGATAGTGGGAACAAGTATCCTTCTGTTTCTATCATCGGGGGATGACGTAGGACTCTCAGAGAATCTCTCTTTTCTTGATCGGGAACCATGACCCATCTCTGAATCTCTCACGGTTGATCAAATCTTCCGGTGCTCAATCCAAGAGGGCCGGTCGGGGCCTCCGGGAGCTGGTGTCTTTCTGTTTCTGTCCTCGGGGGATGATGTAGGATTCTCGGAGAATCTCTCTTAACTGTTTCTTGATCGGGAACCAGGACCCATCTCTGAATCTCTCACGGTTGATCAGGTCTTTGCGATGGTTAGTCTGAAAAGCCGATTTGGGCCTTCAAGAGCTGATACCTCTATTTTTATCCTCAAGGGATGATGTAGGATTCTTAGAGAATCTCTCTTAACTATTTCTTGATCGAGAACCAGGACCTATCTCTGAATCTCTAACGGTTGATCAGATCTTTGCAATGGTCAGTCTAAAAAGCCGATTTGGGCCTTCGGGAGCTGATATCTCTGTTTCTGTCCTTGGGGGATTAACTGAATCTGTTAGGGTTAAAATGGATCTATTGAGGATAAAAACTCATAAATCTTGACTAAAACGGGCCACCGGGGCTAATCGGGATCACGAACGGGCTAAAACGGGTCAGAATGGGCCAAAATGGGCTGAAACGGAGCAAAGCGGGGCCCGCAGGGAGCAGTGCTGCGACGGCACTGGGCCACTGCCATAGCGGTAGTTGGCCAGTACTGTGGCGGCACTGGGTGGCCGGACTTCATGTGTGTATATCTCTATTTTTTGGGCATTTCAAGCTCATTTTTGTCCATTTCGGGGTGCTTTTGGAGCCAAAATCCGTCAAAACGCAGCTTGTGCACGCTCAGGTGAGTAATCTTTCCCCATGATTGGAATTTTTATTGGTGTTTTGGTTTTTTCCATTTTTCAAGAAGAAATTTTGGTTTTAGTTTTCATTTTTCTTGCAGATCCATGGCTTCGAGCTCAAGGAGACCGTCTAAGAAGGCCAAGGAACGAATGAAAGCCGAGAGCCAAACCTCGGCCGCGGCTCTAGTGAGCCTGGTATGTGAAACTTTTGACCATTTAGGACTATTTTATGCATTGTGCTTGTTTTATGGACCGTAGTGTGCACCTAGAGTTTGTTGGAAGCTTGTTTTATGCTCGTATGTTGATTTTGTGAAGTTGGACTTTGGGTCATGAATAGTGATTTTGTGCTTGTTTTTTTGTCGTTTTTGATGTGTGCAAGTGCCGAAAGTGACATTGAAGGGCCATGGTAGCCTTGCCCACGCTTTTTTGTGGTACACCCAACTCTCGTCTACCGTCAAGAGAATGGTAGACGATGCCGGGTTTGGCGACTTTTTCTGCCTGGTTTTAAAGAGTACCAATGATCTGGCACATTTTTACACTCTTGCTGAGAGATGGTGGGACACCACCAATACTTTCCATCTGCCATTCGGTGAGATGACAATGACGCCTTTTGATTTTTCCATAATTATCGAATTGAGGGTTGGCAGGAAGCGCCTAGTCTTGGATTACTTCTATGAGATTGATCCTGAAGCTATAGAGATGCTGATTGGGGTTGTTCCTCCTAATCTGGAGAGGCACTGGTTCCCTTATGGATGGCTTTATCGGGCTTACGACAGAGGGAATCACAACCTGAATAATTCTCAGCTTTTGAGGATATTTCTTCTGTATCTCCTTAGTTGCTCGATCTTTGCGACACGGAATGACCTGGTGAACTTGAGGCTTCTTTCTTGCCTGGCGACCATTGGTGAGATCCCCTCTTATGACTGGGGCGGTGCTACCTTGGCCCACCTTTACAACCATATGGGTGAGGTTTCCCGGGGTAATGTCAAATCAACGAGGGGATTCTGGCGAGCTTGGGAGGTATGTACTGTAACTTCTTTTTCTTTCAACTTTTTGATTTGTGTACTTCTTACCTTTTCTAATTTTCCCTTTATCTGTGCAGTTTTGGAGCTTTGAGTACCTGAAGATGTGTCTCCTTTCCCTGCTGATGAATCAGGTGAAGATGAGGACGGCATGGCTCTTGTGCCTTTGTTCCCCTAGGGCTTGAGATGGCGGAGGAATGTTGTCAGGGTAAAGAGCGTGGCTCATTGGATTGTTCTCCTCAGAAACTTCTTATCTTGGTTGACAGCTGCTAGCATTGATTGGACGCCTTGGGAGCGCATTGCCTATGCTACCCCAGAGGAGATACAGGCGGTCAAGCCCCTTTTCTCTTGCCGACTTCTAATGGAAAGTACCAAAAGCATGCAATGGTTCCTTAGAGAGAGAGTGTATCAGCAGGTGGTTGGCGGTCCGAGGTATCGCATCCCTCATGATCCTCCTGTGATGGATGCTGATGACCTTTCTGGTGATGCTTTGCTGGCGGCCTTAGCTGGTACTGATGTTTGGGATCACTTTCTCTCTGAGACCGGCTATGAGACTTACCATGGCCGCTTCCTGATGCCCAACTTCCCACTCCTAGATATGAGTTTCTTTTACGTTTTTGTCACTATCCGTTGCCTATGTTTTTTGACTCATCTTTTTCCCTAACTTGTTTTGTTCCTACAGCTTCGCGAGATGTACAGGAGATAGGTTCCCCCAGTTTCTGATCCTATCCCTCCTTGGGATTGGCTCGTTAATGTTTTGGGTACAGATGGCTCTTTCCAGGTTATGAAGGTGCCACGGGTCACATGTGGGTATCCCACCTAGCCAGTAGGCGTCCTCAACATCCCTTGGAGTTATGCTGAGGAGGGTCGTGCCTTGGCAGCTAGCTTACGGTCTTTGGTCCTCACACAAGACCATCGGGTATGTCTCTATTTTTGCGATCCTTAAGGTTATGAGGTCCTAACCCTGATTTTTCCCTTGACAGATGGATGGTATGCGGCAGTTTGCCACCAGTCAGATGGCATCCTTGGTAATTTTCTGACTCGACTTCATTTTTGTACTTTTTATTGTTTGTCTACTGATTGTTTTCATTTTGTTTGTGTGTGCAGTATTGTGGGGGTGGTGCCAGCTGATCGAGGACCGTACCAAGGTGGCAGGAGGAGGCCATTGCCGACGTACACTCCGGGTGGCCCGACAAAGGACGAAGAAGAGGAAAACTGAGGCCTCCTAGGCGGGGAATTTTATTTTATCTCCATTTCATGTTTTTAATTAGGTTGTACTAGTGAATAATGTGACTGATGGACAATATGTAAGACAATGTGTAGGATGATGTGTAGGATGATTTATCACCCTTGATAGTGTATTATGATGTTTTGCCTTTTGAGCCGGATAGTTTCTGGTTTGAAGGCGCAGTTGTATGCTTGCTTTAGTTGGTGGTTTTGCACTGTGATTCTATGATTGTTGATGTTACTACAATGAGAAGCTTTGTGATAGTGAGTGTGTTTGCCTTACAGGTGGGATAGTCCATGAAACGGGGAGGTGCTATCAAAATTTTGAATTTTGCTAGAGCCGCGACAGAAAACATGGCATTGTATGATCCCGCTCAACTCACAGCTTGGCTTAACGTCACGGATGGTGTGGAGCGGATCAACCTCTTCAGCTATAGTCTGACCGAGCTATTCTCTCTTCGCCAGATGGCTCTGAACACTGAGTTCATGCATGCCACTATTGTCCACTGGGTCCCGGTGAACCATGTCTTTAATTTCAATGGCCTAGAGATATGTCCCCTGTTTGAGGAGTTCTACGCAATCCATGGCTTCGATTCTGACTCTGACCTGATTCTCCCTTCTAGTGATACCCCCAGACCCATGCGAGGCTTGGCTGAATACCTGAACTGGTCCACTACTATTTCCTGCCGGCTAATTCATGGTGAGATTCTGGACATTGCTTCCATCATCGACCGGTATGCTAGTCTTGGGAATCCTAGCGTATACGATGCTACCCACGGGGCTGCTCTGATATTGTGCATGACTTCTCACTTTCTGTTCTTGAGTACTTCTATCAACTTGGTGCATGTGTGCCTTGGGTTGAAAATTAACAGGAATCCCATGGCCATGGTTCTGGCTAAAACCCTGAATGGTTTGGATCGCGCTTTCAATCAAGGAACGCTTCTTCTTTCTGGGGTGCCTTTGGTGTTACAGGCTTGGCTCTACGAGCGCCTTTAGTTATAGACTGGTAGTGTGCCGCCAGTTTACTTCTGCAGGGTCGTGCTTCATCCTCATTACACTTCTTCCGATTGGGTTAGCATGATCGGTGCTTTATCTGAGGCCGACATTTGCTGGATCGTGAGGCGTTGGGACCTTCATTCTATGACCACTAGTCTTGGGGATTACCAGAGAGTGTGGCTAATAGGTCTGAGAGAGACCTCTTTCTATTATCCTCGCCGATTGGCTAGACAGTACGGGCGAGTCCAAGAGGTCCCCCGGGGGTTTACTAAGAGGGTGTTTGCTTCAAGAGTCAGAGCTACTACTATTGTTGCTTTCAACAGGGGCTAGGCCGGTCGAGTAAAAGCCTACCTCTAACAACCTTTGGAGAAATAAAAGACAAAAAATAAAGCTTGACTTAACTGATTCTACTTCTTTCCTCCAAGTGTCTTTAATATTTGGGATTGCTTTCTGAAAGAACTTTTTGTGTTTTCATTTATCCCTGTTTATGTAATATTCGAAGTTTGTTTATTGGCAAACCTTGGTTACTTGGAGAACCTTATTTTGCATTTGGCTTTCTGAATACATTCGTAGTATGATCTTGATCAGATGTTTGCTTTTGGTACTTGTTTGGGCATGCTAGGACGATTAGAGGTAAACGAGGCGGGTGGCCAAAGTTTGCCCCTAGTTTGGGATATGTATGGTGATGAGGCAAATGAGGTAGATGACCGACGTTTGCCCTTAGTTTTAGAAGAGGTTCAGTCAAACGAGGCGGGTAGCCAAAGTTTGCCCGTAGTGTGGAGGGTGATTTCTGGGTTATGGTAAGGACTGCGACTTTATTTTTCTCACATGCTCATAATTTTGCCTAGGCACCAGTTAGGTGACCTAGCGAGCTCTTTTCTCTCTTTTGTTATTGCTCACTTTGGATTTAACTCTAACTTTTGCCTAGGCGTCCTTTCTGATTTTTGACCTAGCGAGCCATCCTTCTTTTTTTATTTTTTTTAAAGTCTACCTACGTACCCCCGAATGGGGATCAGGTCCAACGTAGTTCGGGCCAAAGTCTTGAAAGAAAAGGGGTTGATTATGATAGTGTCGACTGAACCGATGCGGTTGCCTACATATCCCCGAGTGGGAATCAGGTCAAGTGTAGTTCAGGGTGAGGCTTAAAAGAAAATTGGTTTCGGGGAATGATCAAGCATAGTACTTTTTAAGGCGATCCATGTTGATTGGTTCTTTGAATTCAACGCCATCGAGGTCCATAAGGTATGTTGCTCCTCCAGAAAGGATAGTTTTGACGATATAGGGGCTGACCCATTTGGGTTTGAACTTTCCGCGTGGATCAAAGATCGGGGCTTACAATTCCTTAAGGGCAAGGTCACCCTTGAGAATTTTCCTCAGACGAACCCTTTTGTTGAAAGCACGCACTATCCTCTTTTGATAGATTTGGACATGGTCAACTGCCGCTAGGCGCTTTTCATCAATGAGAGCCAATTCTTCGTACCTTTCCCTTAACTAATCCGATTCCAAAATTTTACATTCTGCCATCATGCGCAGGGATGGTAGTTCCATCTCAACTGGAAGTACTGCTTCCATTCCATATACTAGTGAGTAAGGAGTTGCTCCTGTGGACGTCCTTATTGATGTTCTGTACCCCCAAAGTGCGAACGGTAGCTTTTTGTGCCAATCTTTGTAGGTATCGACTGATTTCTGCAGTATGGCCTTGACATTCTTATTCGCAGCTTCGACTGCCCAATTAGTTTGCGGCCTGTATGGCGATGACTTATGATAAGTGATTTTGTATTCCTCAAACAGATCCCTGACCTCAGCTTTGAAATTATTACCATTATCTAAAATGATCTTATGGGGGACTCCATAACGATAGATGAGGTTCTTCTTGACGAACTTGGCCACTTCCTTGGCCCCCAACTTGCTGTAGGATGCGGCTTCTACCCATTTTGTGAAGTAGTCAATGACCACCAAAATGTATTAATTTTCATTCGAGGCTTTTGGAACGATTTCACCGATGATATTGATTCCCCAGGTTGAGAATGGCCAAGGAGAGGTCATGCTGTATAGAAGAGACGGCGGTACATGCATCATGTTTGCATGGATCTGGCAGTTGTGACATCTTCTCACGTATTCACAACAATCTTTCTCCAGTGTTGTCCAATAGTACCCTTGTCTTATAATCTTCTTGGCTAGCATGTGACCGTTCATGTGTGGACCGCATATCCCCTCGTGTATTTCTTCCATCATCCTTCTGGTGCTTTTCCAAACAAGCAAATCAGGTTGTGACCATTGTACCCTTTCTTTAATAATTTTCCCCCGCAAATGATGAATTGCGCTGCGAATCTTCGAATTGCCCTTTTGTCTTTCTCTGTAGACTCTTGGGGGTATGTTCCCTTTTCTATGAAGTCCCAAACATCTTTGTACCATGGTGTTTCGTCTTCTTCTTCTCCGATCGCGGTGACCATGTTGAATGAAGGCTCGTATCTTTGCCCAATTACCAGAGGCATCATCTTGACTCCCACAGGAAATTTGATCATGGAGGCTAAGGTAGCCAATAAATCTGCTAGCAGGTTTTCTTCCCTTGGCAAGTAGAAAAATGTGATGTCCCTAAACTGTCTCTTGAGTCCACCGATATGATCATGATAGGGCTTCAACCTCTAGCTTGTGATATAATGAGGTTTGAATCTCTGAAGACATCCAACTTCTGTACTGTCAGTTCTATGGCTGCTTCCATCCCCAGAATGTATGCCTCGTATTCAGCAGTGTGGTTAGTGGAGTTATAATTGAGCTTGACTGTCAGTGGGGTCCCCATTTGGTGACACTAGAATCATTCCTACTCCGTAGACTTTTGTGTTGGCTACTCCATCAAAGTACAACTTCCACTGTTCTTCCTTGATTTCCATGATATTCTCGTCCAGGAACGGAAAATCTCCACTTACTTCAGAATCAATGACGTCAGCAAGATGTTCAGCTATAGTTCTCCCTTTTACCGATTTGCTTGTCACATACTTGATATCGAATTTGGACAGTAGAACCAATGGGATATACGACCGGTCAGGACGGGTTTTTTGAGGAGGTATTTTAGAGGATCCATGAGGGATATGAGCACAACTGGGAAGGCAGCATATAGTGCCTCAGTCGGCGAGTGCACCAGACCAAGGCCCAACATGATTTTTTGAGGGTAGATTAGTTGAGCTCATACCCAGTCATCCTCTTGCTAAGGTAATATATGGCTTTTTTGGAGTGGCTTTCTTCTCCTTCTTGGGCTAGCATGCAACCCATGGTATTTTCAGAGACTGATAGGTAAAGGAATAAGGGCTTATGAGGAGTAGGTGGTGAAATGACGGGCGAATTTTGAAGGTAGGCTTTTATTTTATCGAAAGCGGCTTGGCATTGGTCATCCCATTGGAACTTCTCTCCTTTTCTCAACAATCGGAACAAAGGATCACATATAGTTGTGAGTTTGGAAATGAAGTGGCTGATAAATTGGATTCTTCCGAGAAACCCTCTCACTTCCTTTTCATTCCGTGGTGGTGCCATTTCTAGGATTGCCTTGATTTTAGAGGGATCCACCTCTATCCCCCTTTGTGTGATGAGAAAACCCAGGAGCTTACCGGAGGTCACATCGAAAGTGCATTTCTTTGGATTCAACCTCTTCTTGTATTTGCGCAACCTTTCAAAAAACTTTTCCAGTGCCACCAGGTGCCCTTCCCTATCCTTGGATTTTACGATCATGTCATCTACGTATACTTCTACTTCTTTGTGAATCATGTCATGTAACAGAGTGGTGGCAGCTCTTTGGTAGGTTGCTCCAGCGTTCTTGAGTCCAAAAGGCATTACCCTATAACAGTAGGTTCCCCAAGGTGTGGTGAATGTCGTCTTTTCCCGATCTTCTGGCGCCATTAGAATCTGATTGTACTCTAAAAAGCCATCCATAAATGACAGTAGTTCATGTCCTGCAGTGTTATCCACTAAGACTTCGATGTGGGGAAGTGGGAAGTCATCCTTAGGATTGGCTTTGTTTAGGTCACGGAAGTCGACGCACACACGAACTTTTCCATCCTTTTTGGGGACTGGCACAATATTGGCAACCCATTTTGGATACTCGATAACAATGACGAATCCTGCCTTGAATTGCTTTTCTACCTCTTCTTTGACCTTGAGTGCCCATTCTGGTCTCATGCACCTAAGTTTCTGCTTGATGGGTTTAGAATTGGGAATGAGGGGAATGCGATGTTGGACAATGTTGGGATCGACCCCAGGCATATCCTCGTAAGACTAAACGAAAACATCTTTGAAATTTTTTAGCAAGAGAGTCAATTTTTTTTTTCTTCTTTATTAAGAGTTGAGCCAATTTGCACAATTTATGGATTATCTATTTCACCTAGGTTAATCAATAAAGTATCTTCGATTATTTCATAAGAAGGTGGTTTTTCAGTTTGGGAGATCCCTAGAGGGATCTATGCATTCACAAGTATTAGACACAGAGGAGTAAGCGGAATTGTCTTTCATTTCATTCATGACAGGTGGAGTGATTACATTAGACAGTGGTGGGATTACACTAGCCGACTTTGGTACAGACTCGATAATTGGAAGTACAGACTCTGGGGGAACAGGGGATAGGGAGACAGATGACTCTACAGCCTAGTTGCTCAGACCCTTCTCAGTTGCCTTGATCTGATCATCTTAACTCTCGGCCCTCTTTTCTTCTTTTTCTTCGGCAAACTCTTCCCACATTTTCTCAATGGCTTTAGTGTCCAGATACTCCAACCATTCTTCCTCCGAGGTTTTCTCAATTTCTTCATAATAGAACGGATCTTGATAGGGGGGCCTTTCGCAGTCAACGAAGATTTCCAGCCCGGGGTACCTTTTTCCAGTGGCCTGTTGGATCCAAGGTTCTGGGAACCCAAAATAGGGGAAATCATCCTCTTCTTTGATGAATTGCCCATTCAAGGTTTTACGGTATGGTGGGAGACTCCTCACTCTTTTCTTCCATGGCCTTTGTAGCTCGACGTCTTCTTTAGTGGGCTTGTACCCATAAATCCCTTGCTGGTGTCGGCCCAATCCCATTCCAGGGAAGTAGTTCATTCTGCAAACGATGTTGACAACTACAGAGTGGATCTCAGGGAACCTGTCTTCATCATTGATCATGTGGACTACTTCTATGAAGAATCCCCCAATTTCTCCTTCTTCTAGCTCAAGTATTTGGATTTCAAAGATGGGAGCGTAGTTTGGAAAAGCTTCATTACCCCAACTATTGCCGAGGATGATTTTCACCTCCTTCTCATGAATGTACTTGATCATTTGATGCACAGTGGATGATACAGCTTCGTTGACATGCAGCCAGGGCCTTCCGATCAACAAATTAAATGAGGCAGGTATGTCCATAACTTGAAAGATTTTAGTGCTAACCAAAGACCCTACCCGGATTTGGAGAGAGATAGTCCCCATCACATTTTTCTTGGTGTTATCGTAGGCCCTCACAGATTACACAGATGGCGTGATGTCAAGGCCCAAGGCGGTGGCAGTCCTTAGAGCACAAACATTTAGGGCAGAGCCTGTATCGACCAGACAAAATGGCACCTACTATCCCTTATATCCAACAGTGATGTACAAAGTTTTGTTATGTGTAGACCCTTCCGACGGTAGGTCTTCATCAGAAAATGTAATAATTGGGTCAGGGGTGAGTGCGCCCAAGAAAGCCACCATGTCTTCCGGTGCAGTGTCGATGGGGACCTCAATTTCAGCCAAGGCATTCAACACAGTTTGCCTATGCTTATAGGATGTTACCATGATGTCCCACATCGAGAGATGTGCTTAGGTTTTCTTTAACTACTTTATCAACTCATTATCTTCTTCGATGATCTCATCCATTTTTCCCTTTCTCTTGTCTTTGACCAAACTTTTTTCAATTGCTTCAGCGGTAGACTGCGGAGGCTGGTAATGACGGCCTAACCTAGTCAAATGATCAATCTCGGCAGGAGTAGGCCCTTCTACAGTCCAATCTTCTTTGAACCAGTCACAATCTGTTCCAACAAATGGTTTCTCCAGCTCTTTCCAGATAGAAGCATCACTTTCATTGTTGGGATCATACCATTTGAGGTCCATTGCCCCTAGATCGTGTTCTTCCAAGAAGAATAGATCTTGTTCATCAGCCAGTTGTTGCTGCCACTCATCATTTCCTCCTTCAATCAAATGAATTTCCATAGATTTCAGGATGTCAATAAGGGTTAAAGGTTAACCTAAGGGGGTGATATAGGTAGCAGGGTTGAAGGATACATGGTTGGACTCAATGAAGCTGATATTTTGGTGGTTTGGCAGGGGATTTTGAGTGATATGGGGCTGCTTTGGAGGTGGCTCAATGATATTCTGGTCAATGAGGTCTTGGATATCATGGCGAAGGCGCATGCAATCATCGATGTTGTGGCCAGGGGCTTGGTGGTAGGTGCATCTTTTGGACATATCGCAGTTCGGCGGGAGCTGGGTATTTCGAGGTTGGAGTAGTTGGAGGTGGCCCTTTTTAAGGAGGCGATCTAAGGCTGAGGAGAGGGGGGTTTCTAACTTGGCGAAATTATGAGGAAGCTTTTTCTGGAAAGGGCGATTGGGTGAGTTTACCTGGTTAAGGGGTTGGTACGCCCTAGGAGGGTAAGTCGTGGGTTGACTACTAAGGGCATTGACATCCGGAGGGTTGCGGGAGTAGTTGGGCCTTTTTTACTGACTCGCAGGCTCTTCCTTCTTGATCTTTCCTTCCCTGATAGCGTCTTCAATTTGAGTTCCAACTTCAAACAGCTCTTTAAAGGTGGAGATGGACTGATAAAACAATTTCTCATGGTAGAGTGGTTGCAGGTTCCGGATTAGCATTCTCACCTGTTCTTTCTCAACTGGTCGTTGGGTCATTTGGGCCACTTTATTCCTCCATCTGCTCAGAAATGCAGCAAAGGATTCATTGCTGTTCTGTCGAATAGTTTCCAATTCCCTGATAGTGACATCAAGTTCTTGGTTATAGGAATAGTGATCAACGAACACCTGAACTATGTCTTCCCATGCCTGAGTTTTGGAAGCTTCCAAGGAAAGGAACCATGATAATGCAGACTTCGCGAGAGTTTGTGGGAACAGTATTGCAATGTGCTCATGAGTGCAGCCCATTGATTGAAAAACGTTCATACACAGCTTTACATGGCTCTTCAGATTTTTGATTCCATCAAAATGGTCAATGGCAGGC
Organism: Hydrangea macrophylla; assembly: GCA_033977485.1. Lineage (NCBI taxonomy): Eukaryota > Viridiplantae > Streptophyta > Magnoliopsida > Cornales > Hydrangeaceae > Hydrangea > Hydrangea macrophylla. The sequence continues at coordinate 73,411,593 of CM066984.1, read as the reverse complement.
ATCTTGAAGTTTTCCGGCAGCTTCAGCTTAATAGGCTCAAAAAGTCCTTCCAAGTCTAGCATGTAATCATCAACCCCTTTACTCTTCCTCAATATGCTTTCCATCATGTCGACTTTGTCCATTTTCTCTTGGAACTTTTTCTCATATGCGGGCGGCGGGCCTCCTTGAAACCAGTCTTCTTCTCCATTGTTCTTAGGATGCGGTATGAATCCGAACGGTGGTGGTGGGAACTTGGGGGGACAATACTACCGCTGCTATTTTAGTTCTTCCATAAACTTCAGGACCTAGGCCAGGCTGTCAGATTGCTGGCTTATGGTGGCTCCCAATTCAGTGACCTTGTTTTCTAGCTCTTCCTGATTCATGCTGAAATAACTTGTTGGGCTGATCCTAACCAAACGATTATCTAAATTTCTGACCCAAGACGATGATCCCAGCTGTTGACTTTGAGAATCTATAGTGACCCTACAGATTCGAGAGGATTTGTATCAAATTCTGACAGTGATGAATTTTGATAGACAAATGACAGTGATGTTAACAGACGTGGACTAACTCGTGTACAGCCTGATTGAAACAGTGCGTCCAGACCGATAGGAATGGTGTATGTAAATGAGACAAGCATGCGGATGTAAGCCCTAATCTATATGATGCTCCTATTTCTAACAGATAGCAGTTAAATAAATAAGGTCCTAACCATATAGAGTGTACCAACCCTGTATTCTAGTATGATCACCAAGGGATAACAGGGGTTTCCAGGGTTTTATGAAGGCTTCTAGGAGAGATTAGGCATTTCTAGTTGATTTGGACAGAGTTTCTGAGAGAAATTGGCATATCTGGACATTTCTAGTAGGTTTGGACAGTTTTTGAGAGAAACTGGCATATCTGGGATATCTGGACAGAGTTTCTGGGAGAAGCTGGTTAATGCGGTTATATATGGGATATCTGGACAGAGTTTCTAGGAGAAACTGGTTATTTTGGGTATTTCTAAGAAATTTAGATAGGGTTTCTGGGAGAAATTGGTATACCTGAGAATTTCTAAGTGTTTTGGGAATTTTTGGGAAATCTAAGTGCAGTTTCTGAAAGAAACTGGTATATTTGGGAATTTATGGGATATTTAGACAAAGTTTCTGAGAGAAACTGGGATATCTGGATGAGTTGGGCAGAGTTTCTAGGAGAACATGTGTATATGACTAGAGCATGTGACGATGGTGATCATACTATCTCATAGGTGTTCATACTCCTATGTCTTAGGACCGACAAACAAGGTTTGCAGTGTATATCTTTGTGAGCATGGAGCAGAGATCCTTGTCATGGTGCCTAGGTAGGTCAACTCAATGTGATCACATGTGACTGATTGCCTTGGGAAACATAAGAAAGAGGTTCTGCCTCATACCACATAAGCGTCTACACCGCACAGGTAATCCTATTAGGGCATACAGCAGTCTGAAAAGATAAATGAACAGTCCTATGAAAGGTTCTACATGAATCTATATGCAGAGGCTGGGTTTAGTCAAAGAGGATCCGTTGACGAGAGTTCCAATATACCGTCAGAGAGACAGTACGGAAGTTTTTACTCTTTTTGATATACCTTGGAAGGTACAGTATCAACAGTGACTTATGCCTTGGCAAAGCAAGACTTGAACAATGTCAGCATCGCGTTTCAGACACAGTCGGAAGGGAAATGCAGAAGTGCAATGTGGTGAACCAGACACACTAAAAAGATGATTTTAAGGATGCTTCTTATGAGTCAAACCTCTATATTATTTTGTTTTAAAATAAAAGTCCCCAGCTGAGTCCGCCAGATTGTGGACACGCGGAATCCCACCTCTTTTTGTATTTGTTTGTAATTGATTTGGATCAAAGAAAGAAAACGAAGGTCTGTTGAAAACAGATACAAAGTCGCCACTTGGTCTTTAAGGAACCAAGAAACCTAATTTGACTCACCCAAATGGATAAAGGGCACTGGCCTTTCATAACCAAAGAACTTAGCTTGGCATTTTGGTACGAGAGAGGAAGGAGCCTTTGTCACGACTAAAACACCCTCAACTCTCCCCGTCTTTCGACGGGCCTCAATTAGCATCAAAATAATCATCTTATACTATGTTTGGTTCGACAGCTAATATTTATGATAGGTATATTACATCACATAAGAAACTTGAAATGGAAGATCTAAAGATAAAATATCATTCATAAGATCTAAGCCAAGTGTCAAACAATGCAAAGTTAAAGATAACACGAACAAACCTAGGGAAAATCGTCTAATCACATATCAAGTAATTAAGTTTCCCTAATCTAGAGGGGACATGAATTGTTCTTGAAACAAATAAATAAAGAAATCAAAATATGCTTAGCAAGCTAGTATGTTGCATGTTAATATTTGAGAAAAGAAGACCTCTCAATCCCCGGGATGGATGAGAAAGGAAGATTAGATCGAGGGGGAAGCATGAACATGTGATCAAATTCATTCCTTATAATCTTCTTAGATTAGGAGTCACAAAAGCCCCAAATCTTTGCATGGATGCAATGTATGTATCTAGAATGTGCCAAGGTTGTAGTGTGTTTTGTGTTCATGGATTCCTAGAATGACTTAGAAGTCTAGAATGTGTATGAATGAATGAAGGAAATCATCATGGGACATGTACAAATATGGTATGGACCACTTCCTAAGACAAGAACAAATTTGGAGTACATGTAAGCATCAAATCAAAGTATGGAAGTAAAAGTATGTTTGTTGTGAATAGTGGACAGAACAGTAGCATGATCTTTTGGAAATTGAAAAGGGGGGTTAGGAATGTTTTTAATGCATGATTTTTTATGGGGATCTTCCTTATTGTGTCTAGAACACAATCCAAAAAGCCAATCTTTAATAACTATCACAGTTTGAGAGAAATCATATAAACAATAGAGGTTATTCAGAAACAGAGTCCGTACTGTCGACTGAAATGTTAGAAAATCTTAGAAAATGAAAACAAAAGATGTAGAGGCCCATATTATATAGAAAGTTCTCTAAAACATTTAAGGTCAAGGTAAAAATGAGTTGGGACAACTTCAAGAATACATAGGAATGTATTGAAGTTGAAATCATCATCTATCATATATGTTTTTGAGGTCAAGAACTACTATCCATAAGGATTCACTCACCTCAAATTTCATGTCATCGTCTAGATGATGATAGACTAGTAAGTAAATAAAGAAAACAAAAAGAAATGAGGTAAGAGGAGATGAACAAATAAAGTAAGCAAAAAAGTATATAAACAATCAATAGATGATATTCAATGATGTATTGGACTTGTTGTTTGGTGTTTCACTCATATATGGTGACTTTGGACATGGAAGTAACTTCCTCTCTCTTAAATGCTCACTAAAATGGTGGTTGGGTGTATTAAATATCAAGTAAATGGAAGTAATGAAGTAAAAAACAAAGTTTAGAACTCACTCTTTTGTTTGGAAATCAAAGAAGGAAGCTTCTTTTCTCTCTATTCTAACCTTATCTCTACAACTTTCTCTCTAAAACTTCTCAAAGCTTGCATTTGACACCCCCAAAATGAGAAGTCAAAGGGGTTTATATAGGCCAATTTGGGGTGGTTTGGGGTTTTAGAAGTACTCCCATTGGTCCCAAACATTTGTGAACGTAGAACTACATCGTTTTGGTTTTTAATTAATCAAAATGAACCCATAAAAGAAATTACAAAAAAATACCATTCAGACCCAGTTCCGCGGGCCAGTGCTGCCGCGGCACTGCTCCTCATTCGTCCAGATAATCCTTTTTAGGCCCCCAGAGGTTCCGGTATTTGCAAAAAGGCCCTATTTCGTCCGAAATTCACAAAACAAGCATACGAACTCCAAATTGAGGTTGTGATATACCATTGGAAAGGAAATGGAGTCTATTTTATATAAAAAATAAAAAATAGTTCGGAGATAGGTCAAGTTGAAAAGTTTTGTGGTATTCACGAAAAAAGCCGATTTGATCGCCTTTTTTGCCTTCGAAAATTCATAATAAATTCGTTTGTAATCCAAAAATTATGTGCGACATACCGTTGGAAAGCTATTGACCTCTAGTATCTATGAAAAATATTTGAAAATGATACCGTGCTCTAGTTTTAAAGTCAACTTTTGGTCAAACTGGTCAAACTTGGGATTCCCGGGAAATTCTAGAAACCTCTGGGAGCTTCCAGGAGTTGACATTTTCATTTGATTTTTTTTTAAAACTCATTTTAATATTTTCCGCATGATCTATAATGCTCCCGAAACGTTTTGGCGAATTTGGACGATTTTGGTCAAACTTGGTCAAACCTTGGTCAAACCAGTCAACGGGGACTTTCTTGGAACTTCCGGGACCTCCGGGGGTCTCTGGGAGCCGACGATTTCATCCGGTCGCGCTTTAGAACTCATTTTTTTTTCTTACGACGTAGCGCGTTTCCAGAACATTTGGTCCGAATCCGGGAGCTTTCGGGCTTTCAGGGGTATTTTGGTCATTCTAAGCATTTTGAGAGATAGAACTAACTTCCAGGAGTCCTTTTTGAGTCTTTTTGATCATTGTGATCCACCAAGCTATGGGTCTCCTAAATCTGATAGCCGACAAAATGGGGTGTCTTCACAAGCTGTTGGTGGACATACCAGACTTTACTCCATTTAAAGCTTAGTTTGAGATACTTCGGGGATGAAAGATGGTTATCCTGTTGCGTTTTAAGCTTGAGGCATAACAAACCAATCTTAAAGAATAATGGGTCCTAGTGATTAGCATCATGAATGATAACTTATGTAGTTTTAGTTTTTCTTTATGTATTTTGTTAACACTAAAGTGCATCTTTCATTCTAGATATTAATTAATAAAAACCAGTGAGCAGTGATAGAGGATTAGAAAAATAGTCTTGGGATGCTGATTAATAAAATAAGTTGGCTTCATTGTTATTTTAATGAGGGTTGTTTGGTGACTTTTCTTCTAATCATGCATTGAATGGCGCTTTGTGAATATCGGGTTCCTATATTTGTGGCAATAGCGCTGTCCAAGTATCATTATATGTAAAATGTTTAGTAACATTAAATCAGCCTTTGCAAGCTAATCGAATTGATGATATGTTTTTGTAACTATATGAGAGCTACCGGTCTCATGCTAGTAGAGTTCTATGTGATTATTGGGTTTTCTTTCACCATGGTTTTTAAGGTGCCTTGCAAAATTGAAAGAAGTAAATTTTTGCAGATATGTATTATCATTCTTTAGAACTTCAATTAGGCCAGTAATTTCCACTTGCCTTAATGACGGTATAAAGTAATTTATACACAAGTTCTCTTGTTCTATTTAGTCTACTTTTTCTTTTCTTTCTTAGGATTATGTTCCACTGTATCCTCCCTGTGTACATCTGTGGGCCAGGTACCCCTTTTGATGCGTTTCAATAAATTCGCACTAATAGTTATCAACCAAAAATAGACTAACTAATACCCAAGTATGCTTTCATGTATCTAAAAAATAAACAGCAAATGGGAATAATTTTCAAAAGATGAAGATTATTTTGGCAAAACACTCAACATCACCATTATATGTCATACATGAATATAAATATATAGTGACTATATTTATAGGTTTTACATTATTGGTCACGCTTGCTTTTACAATCAACATAGACATTAGATAAAGATTTTTGTATAATAAAAAAAGTGTTCTGATTAAAGTATCTTTTAAAAAGAATGGTCGAAAAATAGTGTGACAGCACTTTTGTCCATCCTGAAAAGGTGGCTCCCGAAAGAAAACACTTTGCCAGAGAAGTATCCACATATGAAGAGTATGATGAAAGACTTAGGGATGAAGGTAAACTTTATTCATGCATATGTCAATAATTGAGTTTTTTATTGGGATGGTAATGAAGATAAGGAATAATGTCCTCAATGTGGAGAGCTGAGCTATGCTATGAGAAATAAGAAAGGGGGGAGAGTATGCAGAGAACCTTGAAATTATTAAGACATTTCAAGACTTGTGAGATTGTATACTATACCATGGATAGCGCACGAAATGACATGGCATGATCGAGCGGCCCCTTCATAGGACTATCTGCGGCATCCATCTGATTCTCCTTAGTGGAAAATGTTTAAGGCTAAATGGCTAGAATTTGCTAATGAAGGGCGCAACGTTTGGCTAGCAATTGCAACCGATGGGTTTAATCCGCGTGGTATACAGTCTTCTAATTATAGTTGTTGGCCAGTCATCATAGTGCCTTATATCCGCATTCATTGTGCATGAAACGAGAGTTCCATATGTTTCCTTGCTAATTTTTGGGCCAAAAGCACCGGGTCAAGGCATAGATGTTTTCCTTCAACCTGTAGTAAAGGAGTTGAAGCAACTATGGGAAGAAGGAGTGGCAGCTTATGACATATAAAAAATACAACATTTTATGTTGAAAGCTATGCTAATGTGGGGGATTCACAATTTTCCTGCGTATGGGAATTTATCTGGGTGTATAACATATGGACATGAAGCAAGTTCTATTTGTGGAGAGAACACGCAATCCACCTGAGTAGAACACAGCAAGAAAATAGTTTACACAAACTACCGCATTTTTTTAGGCCGAATAATCCGTTTAAGAGTGTTGGGTATTTGTGGCTTAGGTCAGCTAAACATAAATATCCTCCTTGTCGGTTAAATAGAGATGCACTTTTGGAGAAGTTAAGTCAGATGAAGTATGTACCTGACAAGATCCTGAAAGTTTAAAGTAGAAAAAGGTATGTCAGTGCTAATGTTGAAGTTAAAGAGGCATGGTATAAAAGGTCCATCTTGTTTGACTTGGAATATTAGAGCTCTAATCAAGTTCGACATGCTCTTGATGTGATGCACACAGAGAAGAATGTCGCAGAGCATTTAATTTGCGCAATCCTAGATGATAGAAAAATAAAGGATACAGTAAGCGCACATTTAGATATGAAGGATTCCAGCATACATAGTGGCTAGTGGATGCAAGTAGAAGACCACATAGGGAGACTGATAAAACTAAAAGCATCATTTCACTTGGATAAAGATGAGAAACGAGAATTTTGCCAAATTTTGAAAGACTTGAAGCTCCCAACTAGTTTTTCATCTAACCTGAGCAACATTGTCACTCTTAATCCACCTGGTTTGCATTCATTGAAGTCGCATGATTATCATGTAAATTTTGAAATATTTGTTACCCATGTTGCTTTAACATGTCTTTCCAAAACATCGAGATTTGCGAAGAGCTATTAACAGTTTAGCTTATTATTTAACCTATTGTGCTCAAAAGTATTGATTCGAAAGGATATCTAAAGATCCAAATATATGTTTGCAGAGGCAATCTGTGTGTTGGAAAAATACTTTCCACCATTGCTTTTTGGTATTAGTATCCATTTTATGGTGCATCTTACGAGATGTCTTCCTCAAGATGGCCATTCAAGAAGGCCGTCTTGACATCCATCTGCCATATCTCATAGTCATGATTGTGCAGCTATGGACAAGAGAATCCTAATGGACTTAAGCATGGCAACCGGTGAAAAAGTTTCCTCATAATTGATCCCTTCTTTCTGAGTATAACCTTTTGCATCCAGCCTTGCTTTGAAGGTCTCGACCTTTCCATCCATTCCTCTCTTTCTCTTGTAGACCCACTTGCACCCAATGGGTTTTATCTCTTCAGGTGGTTCTACAAGCTCCCATACATGATTGGAGTACATAGACTCAATTTTGGATTTCATAGCAATGTGCCATTGCTCAGCATCTCGGTCAGAAATAGCCTCATTGTTATTGCAGGGATCTAGGTCGTGTTCATCAGGAACAGCCTCATAAGACTCTCCTAGTAGAGTATACCTACTAGGTAGTCTCACTTATCTCCCACTACGATGAGGTACTGGTGTAACATCAGGCTGTGGATCTACTTGTGTAGTCTCGGGTATATCACTCTGTATAGTAGGTTCATACAGGTTGGCAACTGCTGGATCATTTGACAATTCTTGCAGTACAATTTTACTCTTAGGTGTATGGTTCATGATATAATCTTCTTCTAGAAATACAACATTTACACTAACAAAGACCTTTTGATCTCTGGGATCATAAAATAAACCTTCCTTACATCCTTTTGGATACCCAACAAACAAACATACATCTGATCTTGATTCTAACTTATCCATCTTTCCCTTCCTCACATAAGCAGGACACCCCCAAATGTGCAAGTGTTGTAAGCTTGGATTTCGCCCTGCCCACAACTCTCTAGGTGTCTTGGGAATAGACTTAGAAGGAACTAAGTTCAGAATGTACATTGCTGTCTCTAGGGTATATCCCCAGAAAGATAATGGTAAAGTTGAGTAACTCATCATCGAGATGAAGACCTTAGTGGATGTATCCTTTTGAATGGTAAGCTCACTTTCTTGTATTACTTCATCCTTAGGCAAATGACCTACCGAACCTTATATAATGTGGACTTGCATTTTTTTCTATTTGTATGAATAGGAAAATGAACGAGCAATAGGTGGTACGTTGAAGGGTCTATTGCAGAGTCTTATGTTATTGGAGAATCCGTTAGGTACTGTATGGAATACATGCCAAATCTACTCGATGGAAATCACAAATGTACTCATGAAACTTTTTAGAAGAAAATGGCGAGTTCTCTGACGAAGGGCCTTTGTTCGACAATGATACTATAATGTTGAAACCTAAACAATATCAACAAATACGTTGATGGGTGCTATTTTGACTTAACATTCACGGACTGAACGAATACTATAGGTTAAAGTCCTTTTAACATATTTGTTGAAGTCCACATATAACTACTAACATTAAAACTTTTATTTACAAATTTCAATGAGTATAAAGAGTTTGTGAAAACTTTTTTCATCCCTTGTGTAGACACCCCATTTTGGCCTACCAAAAAAAAGATTCGGTGCGAAAGCGACAGCTTGGATATATGAAAAGGTATTATTTTATTAGTTACAAACATATGTCATTTATTAGTTAGGTTCAAAAAACACTTACGAATTTGTTTTAATTGAACAGTTGTCTTCTAGAGACACACAGACAAAGGCTATGCTATGGTGGTTAGTTTAAGGGCCAACCACGTGGTTATAACATACAAAAAGTACCACATTAATGGCTTTGTTCTCTCTCCTAAGTCTCATGACCAAACTATTATCACATAAGATAGCGGTGTTTGCATAATGGTTTGGACTCAATTTAGGGCAAAAAAAGGTGATACAAGGCTCAAGGATGCTAGGACTATGTGGTATGGTGTTATCAAACAAATAATTGAGTTGGACTATACAATATTAAAAGAGGTGGTGTTTTATTACGATTGGGTGAGGGTGGAGGACAAGACCAATGGTTATAAACACTGCACGAACTCTACTTGGTGATGGTTAATTTTGATAAGTTCAAGAGTACCAGTAGTGAGCTAGACGAGCATGTCATTCTTGCTTCTGAGGTGAGTCAAGTCATCTATTCAAAAGACCTTATAAATCCCAATTGGTGGGGGCTTATATATTCTCCGAGGAGATTGACCAGTCGAGTAGACGAGTTAGAGATACCAACAGTCTTCCAATCAACTCTTGAAGACCAACCTCATTTAGAAAATTTGTTGAACCAGTATATGTAATATCCTGTATTTTGGAGTGTATATTAATAAATAAGACTTTACACTAATTCTTATATACTTGCATGACATTTACTTCCCACAGGTTCATTTTGTGTCCCAATCGATTGATATGTTTTCCCAATTGATAGCCACTTTTTGGATGCCAATCGATTGCCATCTTTTTGAATAGATTGCCATTCTACCGACCTAAATTCATAACGCATGCCTATGCCAATCGATTGCCTTTTAGTCCAATCGACTGCCTTTAAATATCTGTGACCAATCGATTGCCATCTGCAGAGATAAGTTTTCAACTTTGCTTCATGGGTTGACATCTGGCATTTCTCTATATATATGAGTTCATTTTGTGTTTATGAGGCTTGTTTGACAGTCCATCTTGAGAGAGAGAGAGAGAGATTATATCTCATATATATACACACATCCATACATATACATATATATACAAAAATATACACACACTCTCAACTGGGCAGAGAAGAAGAAATGAAGGAGAAGAAAGAAGAAGAGAAACAGAGGAGCCTGAGACAGAGACAGAGGAGAAGAGAAGTAGAGAGAGAAAGCTTAAAGATTGGAACTCCATAAGCGAAACACTCAACTAGGTGAGTCCTCACTCACTTGGTCTCATTTATATGATGTTTTACAAGTTTATATGAAGTGTAGACGTAACTAACACGTCCTTAAGATGTTTATATATGTTATTCTATAATTTTATTGGAGAAGACGAAGTCCCAATCGATTAGACTTTTCCAAATCAATTGCCATTAGTCAAAACCCAATCAATTGGATAGTTTTCTAATCAATTGCCATTATTAGCAATCGATTGGCACTGCTTTGGATCCAATCGATTGCCTTTTTCCTCAATTGGCTGTTATAGTTTTTATCTCAATTGATTGAATCCTTATCCCAATCCATTGGCAATCACAGAACATGGATTGTTTGTTTTTTTATTATATAAAGGGTTCGATCGTTCGATTCTCAATTCGAACTTTCATTATGTGACTATTGGGATAATCAGGGATAATGCGATACCAAAGATAAGTATGATTGAGAGTAATGGATTAATGTCATAATGTTTGGTACTATATCATTCGTTAATGATTCGTTATCCGTTTCATTTTAATCAGAGTGTTCAAGCCATATGATAGTTGTCATGTGTCGATATTAGTATAGAACTTAAGTAGGTTTGATAAGTTCTGGGAATGGTATGTGGGTGGGCCCAGCAGTCCTAAGATAGCCAAATATATATCCTTAACGAGTGGTGTATGGGTTATATCCTTAATGAGCGGTGGATGGAGATCACTGGTAGACATCGACGAGTCGTGGTAATAGATTTGATACACTGTTGTTTGAAGCATTATATCCCGATATGTGGTGGATGGTGATATGTTCTTAATGAGCGGGGGATGGACTAACACGAAGTCCGTGACATACAGTGGATGGTTTATATCCTTAACGAGCGGTGGACAGAATGATGGTATGTCAATATAAGCTGAATGATTGAGTCCGTTATTCCTATCAAGACTTTGTCGATTATCGATCTTGGAATAATCAGACGATAAGGGTTAGTTATGATGTGCTGAATAAAGGTGAAAATACTATTGAACACTATATATTATTCATTTCATAACTTGTTATTACGTTATATAACTGGTACCCTATTAGTTTATATTCACTCAGCTCTCAATAAGCTAATGGTCATTATTGCCTGGACATTCCCTGTCCTGACTATCCTATTCCTAACCTTACAGGTGATGACCACTATCAAGATGTTTACTATTTGGAGAAGGCTATGCTGAGATTGTGCCAGGAGAAAGAGGCGAGGACAGATAACACTATTACATTGAAGACTACGTTTACGCCAGCTGAAGAACTAGATAGTTATCAGTTTTTTTTATGTTGAACTTATGTAGAATTGGTACTTAGGTATATGTTGCTTTCACACATTTTCATAGCCCTGGGGACAACTCTAATGGTTTTGTAATAACTAGAATGATTGTAATATATTTAGTTTATGTATATTATTGTTCATTTTGATTTATCAGACTAGTACTGTGTGATGTGGGCTATTTAGTGACATTCACCCGGTATTCCCTACGGACCCAAAAAGGAAATTTATTTTTCTATTTTTACTATTCTGGGACGTGATAGGATTTTTGGTGTCAGAGCCTTAGGTTTGATACTTTAATTCACTAATGGTCCCACACCATCTAGTCCTAGCATTTAAGATTCCCTGAGCCCGCTATACTAGAGATATTTCTTAGCCATATTCGCCAGATGGATAGTCGTTATTTAGAGTAGAGGATGTGGATTTCTCTGTATGTTGAGGGCATAACGATAGAGATGTGGATGAATGTGTATCACTATGCAATGACCCTAGCATTCATATACCAGGAGATGGCTCGATTGATCTAGAGTAAGCTGGAGATGGACGCGACTGAGTTGCGAGCTATATTGGCAGGATCCATTCCTCCAGCACCTGCAACACAGGTAGCATCATCGGTACTAGTCCCAAAGCTACAAGATCTGCCTAATGATCCAGAGCCAAAGCTGATTCCAGATAATGGGGAGCTAGAGGATGAGCATCCTGATGAGGATATAGATAGATATGGTAAGGAGGGTCATGTAGGTAATTATGAGGAGCCAGAGGATGAACTTGAGGAGTCAGAGTATGACTAGCAGATGACCCTGAAGAGCCAGAGTATATACCAACAGGTGACCCAGAGGATGATCCGGAGGATCCCGAGCCAGCCGATATGGATGACATAGCTGAGGAGGATGTGTTAGTTTCGGAGGATGATGTAGTGATAGGAGATGATGAGGTGGTGAGGTAGCTGAGGAGGATATTCCTGATGATAAGATCGTTGTACCTAAGATACCTATGGTACCTATATTACCAGCAGGACCCATAGTACATATGGCAGCCATTGCTAATATGGCAGTAGAGTGGGTAGCATGGATACTTGCATAGCCAGATGGATTCATTGTAGTACAAGCTAAACTAGTAGAGGCTATGGTCATAGTTAGGGAATTTGCAAAGATAGTCACTAATGTCACCGAGGTAGCATTCGGTATTGATGATATGGACGTTGATGAGATCATGGTAGAGAATTGGGATATAGGAGTGGTAGTTGGAGGTCTTGCTGCTCCAGTAGAGGATGATCCACTTGTAGAGATGGAGATTGCATATGAGGATGAGGCACCACCAGTAGGATCAGATACTGATGATTTTTTAGTCATGATCTGCAGGGTTTATATTTTTGCTAGTTCATCAAGATATGTTGTCCACATGATTTTTCGGAGCTTGAGAGATAGCCATTGGACCATAGCTTTGTCTAGATGTTTACTAGTAGTAGTAACATTATAAATAGCTGACCTTAGTACTGTATTAGCCTATATCCCATACTGTACACAGTTTGACTAGTATGTACTATGCAGTACATCTTTTGATATATATATATACATACGAGCAGTACTTTTGAGATATCTGTGATATGATTTTGATTGGATATTTTTATGAGTTGACATTTAGAATTGATAGTTCATATTGTTTATTTCTCTATCTTGATTTCATTTCTCCAAGAAGACTTTTAGCGAATCGATAGGTCTCTTGTAGGTACACTTTACACGAGATCACTATGGTTGGAACTAGAAGGAATCTGCCATGACATGGAGCACCTATTCCTGAGGGCATGGATCCAACAGGTGTCTTTGAGGCATTTCTGCAGAGGATGGAGCACGTAGGTGACACCTACAACCATGCTACCAATCAACGACTTGTCCTACCCCCTGTTGCACCATTTTCGCCGAGACAGACTGAAGATAAACTACTTGAATGTTTCCATGGATTACGTGTAGAGAAGTTTGATGGGTTAACCGAGCCATAGAGAGCTGAGTAGTGGATAAAGGAGAGGGAGCTAATATTCGAAGCCTTGGAGTGTAATGAGCAGGATATGCACCGTCTTGCTACATTTCAGTTGACTTGCCTTCACAAATTGGTGGGAAGCCAAATGAGCCACCATAGGAGTTAAAGTTGCAAGGAGGATGCCTTCGGGACTATCAAAGGAAGATTTTTTTAGGGAAATACTTTTTGGAAGATGAGAAGGATCAACAAGAGAAGAACTTTCTTAGCCTGGTCCAAGGGAGTTGGACTGTACGAGAATATATAATGCAGTTTGAGTGATTGTCTCGATTTGCTCCACACATGATCGACACCCCACAGAAGAAGGCGAAAAGGTTTTACCAAGGGTTGAACCCTCATTTGTGCCATATAATGATTGGGTACCTGAATCAGAGTTTTAAAGGATTGGTAAGACTTGCTATGAGTCTGGCGAAGATGCATGTCCAGCATAGTGACAACAGATGAACCTACCCCAACAGTCAAGAAACTTTCAACATATGAATCTCCAGAACCCGCCACCGATGAGTACCCAAGGATGGAGACCTCAGGGTAACTTTCAAACAAACAAGCACACTTGGGATGGAGCCAGGAAGCCCCAGCAGAATTATCCTCGACCCCAACAATATTGCCAGTAGGGACTGCAGCCTCAGGCATTGCTTACTGCCCTGCTACCAAGGTGTGGACACGCGGAATTCCACCTCTTTGTTTTGATTTGAGATTGTTTTGAAAGAGAAAAAGAAAAGAAAAGTTTGTTGAAAACAGATACATAGTCGCCACTTGGTCTTCAAGGAACCAAAAAACCTAATTTTGACTCACCTAAATGGATAAAGGGCACCGACCCTTCATTACCAAAGAACTTGGCTCGGGATTTTGGTACAAGAGAGGAAGGAGCCTTTGTCGCAACTAAAACACCCTCAACTTGCCCCGTCTCTCAACGGGGCTCAATTAGCATCCAAATAATCATCTTTTACTATGTTTGGTTCGACAATTAATACTATGATAGTATATTACATTTCATAAGAAAATTTAAATGGAAGATCAAAAGATAAGATATCATTCATAGCATCTAAGCCAAGTATCATACAATGCAAAAGTGAAAGATCACACAAAAAACCTAGGAAAAATTATCTAATCATATATCAAGTAATTAAGTTTTCCTAATCTAAGGGGGACATGAATTGTTCTTGAAACAAATAATTGAATAAATCAAAATATGCTTAGCAAGCTAGAATGATGCATGTTAATCTTTAAGAAAAGAAGACCTCTCAATCCCCGAGACGGATGAGAAATGAGGATTAGATCGAGGGGAAGCATGAAGGTGTGATCAAGATCATTCCTTATAATCTTCTTAGATTAGGAGTTACAAAAAACCCCAAATCTTGCATGAATGCAATGTATGATCCTAGAATGTGCAAAGGTTATTATGTGTTTGTGTACATGGACTTTCTAAAGTGACTTAGAAGTCTAAAAAGATGAATGAATGTGTTGAAGCTTGATATACATTGTTGGGCCCATTCTCTAAAAGCTTAAGCTTTTGGAGTAGTTGGTAACTTAACATGGTATCAAAGCCTTGTTTATGGGAGGTCCTGGGTTCGACTCTCCATCCCCGCTTTGTTGTGCATATTTGCACTTTGTTATTTGTCTCCAATATGATGGAGTTTGGTTTGTTTTCTCTCCACGTGCAAGTCGGGGTTGCACGTGAGGGAGGGTGTTGAAGCTTGATATACATTGTTGGGCCCATTCTCTAAAAGCTTAAGCTTTTGGAGTAGTTGGTAACTTAACAGAATGCATAGAAGAAATCATCATGGGATATGTATAAATGGAGTATGAATTACTTCCTGCGAGTTGAACTAATTTGGAAGGCATATGAGCATTCAATCAAGGTAAAACAAATAAAGCATGCTTGCTATGAATAGTGGACAGAATAGTGAGTTCATCTTGTGAAAATAGAAAAGTGAGGTTAGAAATATTTTTAATGCATAATTTTTTTGTGGAGATCATTCTTATTGTGTCTAGAACACATGTCAAAAAGCCAATCTTCAATAACTATTACAGATTGAGAGAAATCATATAAACAATAGAGGTTACTCAGAAACAGAGTCCGTACTGTCGACTGAAACGTTGGAAATTCTTAGAAAATGAAAACAAAAGATCTAGAGGCCCATATGATACAAAATGTTCCCTAAGACACTTAAGTTCAAGGGAAAAATGACTTGGAACCACTCCCTTTGGAAAATGTTTCTGTAAAATAAGTTGAAAGTCAACCAAGCTACTGTGACAGCAAAAACAGAATGTCTGGAAGGAATGTTTGGGTCCAAATGGACCCCTTCCAAGTGTTTCCAAGTCAAACAAAAAATCATGGATGTTCTCTAATGATTTAAGAAGGCTTTCCAAATGGTCTCATGTTAATACTTTGAATATTGAGTCCTAGAGAAATCATTGAACTCAGATTGTTCACTGTTTTGAAGATTTTGGAAAGAACTAGCGTTCTATTCTTTGAAATCTAAATGAGGGGTTTAAGAGGGGTTTTGAAATAAAGGTTTTGAGAGTATATTTTCAGTACTTGAATGGAGATTATGACCACTTAAAATATCAATATTGAACTCATATCAAGAACCTCCAAGATTGTTGGAGACATTGTTTTCATTTTTGAAGACAACTTCAAGAATACATAGGAATGTATTGAAGTTGAAATCATCATCTATCAAACATGTTTTTGAGGTCAAGAGCTACTATCCATAAGTATTCACTCACCTCAAACCTCATGTCATCATCTAGATGATGATAGACTAGTAAGTAAATGAAGAAAACCAAAAAGAAATGAGATTAAGGAGAGATGAGCATAATGTGTAAACAATCAAATAAGTAATCAGTAGATGATATTCATGATGATTTTGGACTTGTAGCTTCGTGTTTCACTCATATATGGTGACTTTGGACATGGAAGAAGCTTCCTATCTCACAAATTCTCACTAAAATTGTGGTTGGGTGTATTGAATGTGAAGTAAATGGGAGTAATGAAGTAGAAAACAAAGTTTAGAACTCACTTTTTAGTTGAAAATCAAAGGAAGAAGCTCACTTTCACTCTCCTAACCTTATCTTCTACAACTTTTCTCTCAATAACTTCTCTAAGCTTTTTATTTGCACCCCCCAAATGAGAAGACAAGGGGGGTTTATATAGGCTAATTTGGGGGTGGTTTGGGGATTAAAAGAGTGCTTCCATTGGCTCCAAATGTCTGTGAACAAGGAAGTACGTCGTTTTAGTTTCTAATTAATCAAAGTGGACCCCCAAAATAAATTACAAAAATAAATTGTTCTAGAGGAGAGTGTCGCGGCAGCAGTTGGCCAGTGCCGCAGCGGAACTGCTCCTCTGATGTCCAGATAATTCCATTTAGGCCCCCAGAGGTTCTGATATTCACGAAAAGGCCCTATTTTGTCCGAAATTCACAGAAAATGCGTATGAACTCCAAACTAAGGTTGTGATATATTGTTGGAAAGGTAATGGAGTCTACATTACATAAAAAATAGTTCAAAGATAGGTCATTTTGAAAAGTTTTGCGATATTTGCGATAAAATCCGATTTGATCGCCTTTTTCACCTTTAGAAATTCATAATAAATTCATTTTAAATATGGGAATTATATGCAATATACAGTTAGAAAGCTATTGACCTCTAGTATCCATGAAAATATTTGAAAAATGATACGGTGCTACAAATTTAAAGTCAACTTTTGGTCAAACTAGTTAAACTTGGAATTCTAGGGAAGTTCTGGGAACCTCTGGGAGCTCCCAGGAGCTGACGTTTTCATCTAATTTTCTTTTCAAACTCATTTTAGTACCTTCCACATGATCTAGAATGATCCCGGAACTTTTTGGCAAATTTGGATGATTTTGATCAAACCTTGGTCAAACCTGGTCAAATTTCGGTCAAAACAAGGACATTCCAGGAACTTTTGGGACTTTCGGGGGTCTCTGGCAGCTGACGATTTCATCTAATTTTGCTTAAAAACTTGTTTTATGACTTTCCTTATGACATAGCATGTTTTCAGAACTTTCGATCCAAATCTGGGAGTGTTTGGGCTTTCGAGGGCATTTTGGTCATATGCACCACTTTCTGAGCATTTCGAGAGATAGAACTAACTTCCAAGAGTCCTTTTTGAGTCGTTTCGATCATTGTGAACCACCAAGCTATGGGTTTCCTAAATCTAGTAGCCGACAAAATAGGGTGTCTACAGTTTGCCCCTCTTTAGTATAAACTTGCGAGGCAACGCATGTCGCAAGAGAGTGCCAAAGCTTTGAAGAGACAGGTCTTTTTGGAGGCTATAGATTTAGGATAAAAGCATTGCAAAGGATGAAAAATGTGATGTTAAGGTCAGTGCTGGTCGTGCTCTGAGTGAGCTGCCTACGTATCCCTAGGGGAATCAGACCAGGACGTAGTTCAGGAGAATAAGGGATAAAACGACATGCAAATGCATCATTAGAACCGGAAGATGCTATGCTATGATATGCATGGATGTGATATGAGTTGCTCATGGGTCCTATCATGTCTAGTGTTCTGATCCTGGTATGAGCATATGCTGTGAGTTGTGCCACTCCGAGTGGGCTGGTGTTGTGCTAGTGTTTATGCTTGTAATGTGGTTGCTTACTTGGATAAGGACATCAAGGTTTGGAAGACTCTGCATCTCGGGGCAAACTTCTTAAATTTCAAAAAATATGCTAGCGAATGGATCAGACACAAGGCCCTTGAAGATAATAGCTGAGAGGTGAGAAGGCTCATAAAGATCGATAACTGGGGAAATTTATGATAACCGAAGTGAGGATGCTCACAATAAATGAGAAATCTCACGGTGATCGATTTGGTGAGAAAGTTTATAGTAAGTGAGGAGGCTCGCTGACAGGTAAGATAAATGGAGTGAGGAAGCTCTCGATAAGTGAGGAAGCTCACGATAATCGACAAGTGAGGAAGCTCATGGTAGTTGACAAGTGAGGAAGCTCACGGCGACATGATAGATGAGGAAGCTTATCAATGGACGCAGGGCCGTAGAAGTTGGTTATGGTTTTCTATTTATTTTCTGTTGGGGATATTGGGGAATTCTTTCTGAGAACCCCTCACGACTTCTGACCGAGAACCAAGATCCATCTCTAAATCTCTCATGGTTGATCAAATTCTGCTATGTTTAATCCAGAAGAGCTAGTTAGAGCCTTCGGGAGCCGATTTCTGTCTGTATCTGTCCACTGAGGGTGGTTTTAGACTCTCTAAGATTCTTTCTTGACTGTCGACCAAGAACCAGGATCCATCTCTGAATCTCTCACGGTTGATCAAATTTCTTTGATCGAGAACTAGGATCCATTACCGAATCTCTCACGGTTGATCAAATCTTGCAATGCTCAATCCTAGAAAGCCAGTTAGGGCCTCCGGGAGCTGATATATTTTTTATTTTATCCTTAGGGTTAGTGTTGGATTCTCTGAGAACCTTTCTTTGACTGCTTCTCGACCAGGGACTAGGACCCATCTCTGAATCTCTCACGGTTGATCGAACCTTCCAGGGCTCAATTTGAAAGAGCTAATTAGGGCCTTCAGGAGCTGATTTCTTTCTATAACTATCCTCTAGGGATAATGGGGGACTTTTTTGAGAGTCTTTCTTGATTGTCGATCGAAGACCAGGACTCAAATCTGAATCTCTCACGGTTGATCAACTTTTGCGTCGGTTATTCTAAAAAAACCTGTTCGGGCCTCCGGGAGCTATTTTTTCTTTGTAACTGTCCTCTAGGGATAATTTAGATCTAATGGGGATAAAACCTTATAAACCTTGACTGAAATGGGCCACTGGAGCTGATCGGGACCAAAAATGGGCTGAAAAAGACCAAAATGGCCAAAACGGGCTGAAACGGATCAAAATGGAGCAAAGTGGGGCACTACTGTGGCGGCAGCACTAGGCCACTACTGTGGCGGCAGTTGGCCAGTGCTACAGTGGCACTTGGTGGCCGGACTCCATGTGTGTATATCTAGAGTTTTTTAGCTCCAAATGCACATTTTTGGCCATTTTGGGGTGTTTTTGGAGCTAAAATCCGTCAAAACGCAGCTTGTGTATGCTCAGGTAATTAGTCTTTCCCCATTATTGGAATTTTGATTGGTGTTTTAGTTTCTTCGAATTTTCAAGAAGAAAGTTTGGTTTTCACTTATATTTTCTTTGTAGATCCATGGGTTCAAGCTCAAGGAAGCTCTACAAGAAGGCCAAGGAATGGGTGAGAGCTGAGAGCCAACCCCCAAAGTTGATTTTACGTGACCCTCAACGTCATCTTTCAACCGCGGCTCTAGCGAGTCAGGTATGTGAAACTTTCGGTAGTTATGTGCATTGTACTAGTTTAGTGAACTATAGTGTGCGTCTAGAGGTCGTTGGGAAGTCCATTTGGTGCTCGTTTGTTGATTTTGTAAAGTTGGACTTCGGGTCATGAATAGTGATCTTGTGCTCGTTTTTGTTATTTTTGATGTGTGTAGGTGCCGGAGGTGGTCTTGAAGGGCCATGGTAGTCTTGCCTACACTTTTCTGTGGTATACCCAACTTTCGCCTGCTATCAAGAAAATGGTAGATGATGCCGGGTTTGGCGACTTTGTCCGCCTAGTTTCACAGAATACTAATGACCTGACCCACTTCTATGCCCTTGCGAAGAGATGGTGGGATACGATGAATACTTTCCACCTGCCATCTGGCAAAATGACGATGATGCCCTTCGCCTTCTCCATGATCACTGGCTTGAGAGTTGGTGAGAAGCGCCTGATCCTAGATTATTTTTATGAGATTGATCCAAAAGCTATTGAGATGCTGATTGGGGCCGTTCCTCTAAGTCTAGAGGGGCCTCGGTTCCCTTCCGACTGGCTTTATTGGGCTTATGACAGGGGGGACACACTCTGACTGAGCAGCAGCTGCTACGGCCTTTCTCCTATATGTTCTCGAGTGTTCAATTTTTGCAACACGGAATGACCGGGTGAGCTTGCGGCTCCTTTCTTACTTGATAACTATTAACGAGATTCCTTCTTACGACTGGGGCGGTGCTGCCATGGCCCATCTCTATAAATATATGGGTGAGGTTTCTCGCGGCGGTATTAAATCCACTAGAGGATTCTGGCAGGCTTGGGAGGTATGCTCTGTGACTTTTTCTTTTCCTTTCGGTACTTTCTTGTTTCTATTTTCTGACTTTTACTTCTCCGTGCAGCTCTGGAGCTTTGAGTACTTGAAAATGTTGGCTCCTACCCCTGCCGATGAGTCGGATGAAGATGAGGATGGCATGGCTCCTGTGCCCCTGTTCCCTCGAGGCTTGAGGTAGAAGATGGATGTTGTTGGGGTTAAGAGCAGGGCCCATCGGATCGTCTTCCTGAGAAATTTCTTATTCGAGCTGACGGTCGTTAGCGTTGATTGGACACCTTGGGAGGAGCATGTTTCCTATGCTGCCCTAGAGGAGATACAGGTGGTGAGGCCTCTTGATTCTTGCCGACTTCTGATGGAGAGTATTGAGCATAGGCAGTGGTATCTTGGTGAGCGGGTGTCTCAGCAGGTGGTTGGTGGTCCGAGGTACCGCGTTCCTCATGCCCCTCCTGTGATGGACGCTGATGACCTCTCTGGTGCTGCTTTGCTGGCAGCTTTGGCCGGTACTGATGCTTGGGATCATTTTCGCTTTGAGATAGTATATGAGACCTACCGTGGCCGCTTTCTAATGCTGAACTTTCTACTCTTGGATGTGAGCTTCTTTTATGTTTTTGTCTCTATTCGTCACTTATGTTTTTGGACTTATCTATTCTAACTTGTCTTGTGTCTACAGCTTCGCGAGATGTATAGGAGGTAGGCTCCCCCAGCTTCTGATCCTATCCCTCCTTGGGATTGGACCGTTAATGTTTTGGGTGCCGATGGCTCTCCGCGGGTCATGGAGGTGCCACGAGTCACGTGCGATTATCCCACCCAGCCAATGTGCATCCTCAACGTCCCTTAGAGTTATACTGAAGAGGGTCACGCCTTGGCAGCTAGCTTACGGTCTTTGGTCCTTACGCGGGACCATCGGGTATGTCTCTAATTTTACGCTCCTTAAGGTTATGAGGTTCTAACCCTATATTTCACCCTTGGCAGATAGACAGTATGTGATAGTTTGCTACCAGTCAAATGACGTCCTTGGTAAGTTTCTGACTCGACTCTGTTTTTTTTTTTTTGGTACTTTTGTTGTTTCTCGACTGATTGCTTTTATTTTGCATGTGCAGTGTCGAGGAGGTGGTGCTGGCTCGTCGAGAACCAGGCCAAGGTACAGGGGTGGCGGGAGGAGGCCATCGCCGACATACACTCTGAGTGGTCCGACAGAGGATGAAGAAGAGGAGGACTGAGGCCTTCTATGTGGGGACTTTTATTTTGTCCCCATTTCATGTTTTTTATTGGGTTGTACTAGTAATAATGGACAATGTATAAGATGATGTATAGGATGATGTGTCACCTTAGACGGTATGTGGTAGTTCGCTACCAGTCAAATAACGTCCTTTGTAAGTTTCTGACTCGACTCTGTTTTTTTTTTTTTTGTACTTTTGTTGTTTCTCGACTGATTGCTTTTATTTTGCATGTGCAGTGTCGAGGAGGTGGTGCCGGCTCGTCGAGAACCAGGCCAAGGTACAGGGGTGGCGGGAGGAGGCCATCGCCGACATACACTCTGAGTGGTCCGACAGAGGATGAAGAAGAGGAGGACTGAGGGCTTCTATGTGGGGACTCTTATTTTGTCCCTATTTCATGTTTTTTATTGGGTTGTACTAGTAATAATGGACAATGTATAAGATGATGTATAGGATGATGTGTCACCTTTGACAGAGTATTATGATGTTTTGCCTTTTGAGCCAGATAGTTTCCGGTTTGAAGGTGCAGTTGTGTGCTTATTTTGGTTGGTGGTTGTGTGATGATATATGTGCACTGTGATTCTGTGATTATTGATGTTATTGCGATGAACAGCTTTGTAATAGTGAGTGTATTTGCCTTGCAGGTGGGATAGTTTGTGAAAAGGGGAGGTGCTAATGAAATTTTGAATTTTGCTAAAGTCATGACAGAAATCATGGCATTGTATGATCTCGCTTAGCTTACAGCTTGGATGAACATTACAGATGGCGTGGAACAGATCAACCTTTTTAACTACGGCTTGATCGAGCTGTTCTCTCTTTGCCAGATGGCTTTGAATGCTGAGTTTATGCATGTTGCTATTGACCATTGGGACCCGGTAAATCATGTCTTCAATTTTAACGGTCTGGAGATATGCCCCCTATTTGAGGAGTTCTGTGCTATCCTCGGCTTCGATCCGGACTCTAACCTGATTCTTCCTTCTGCTGATACTCCCAGTCCTACGTGAGGCCTGGCTGAATACTTAAAATGTTCCGCTGTTATCTCCCGCCGACTAATTCATGGTGAGGTTCTTAACATTGCTTCCATCATTACCCGGTATGCTAGTCCTGGGAATCCTAGCGTATATAATGCTACCCGTGGGGCTGCTCTGATATTATGCATGACTTCGCACTTCCTGTTCTTGAGTACTTCCAGTGACTTGGTACATGTATGCCTTGGGCTGAAATTGAGTAAGAACCCCATGGCCATGCTTCTAGCTGAAACACTAAATGGTTTGTATAACGCTTTCAACCAAGGAACTCTTCTTCTTTTTGGGGCGCCTTTGGTGTTATAGGCTTGGCTATATGAGCGCCTTCAGTTATGGACAGGTAGTGTACCTCCAGTTTACTTCCGCAGGGCCGTGCTTTATTCCCACTATACTTTTGCTGACTGGGTTGGCCTGTTGGGTGCTCTTTCTGAGGCAGACATTCACTGGATTGTGGGGCGTTAGGGCCTTCACACTGTGACCACAAGCCTTGGGGATCACCCGAGAGTGTGGTTGATGGGTTTGAGAGAGACTTTTTTTTATATCCTCGTCGATTGGTCAGGCAGTACGAGCGAGTTCAAAAGGTCCCCCGGGGGTTTACTGAGAGGTCTTTGCCTCCAGAGTCAAAGCTGTCACTATTGCTACTTTCATTAGTGGATGGGCCTGTCGAGTAAAAGCCTATTTCGAAAGACCTAAAAAGACACAAAATAAAGCTAGACTTGACTGATTCTACTTCTTTCCTCTAAGTGTCTTTGATATTTGTGATTGCTTTCTGAAAGAACTTTATTTTTCTGCCGTTCCTGCTTATGTAATATTCGAAGCTTGTTTATTGGTGAAACCTGGTTACTTGGAGAACCTTCTTTTATGCATTTTGGATTTTGAAAACATTTTGTAACAAGATTCTCGATTAGATAACGCTTTTTGGTACTTGTTTGGGCATGCTGGGGTGTTTTAGAGGCAAATGAGGCGAGTAGCCGAAGTTTACCCCTAGTTAGGGATATGTATGGTTGTGAAGGAAAACGAGGTAGATGAGTGACATTTGCCCCTAGTTCAGAAGAGGTTCAGGCAAACGAGGCGGGTGGCCAAAGTTTGCCCCTAGTGTGAAGGGTGATTTCTCGGTTATGGTAAGGACCGCGACTTTATTTCTCTCATACGCTCATAATTTTGCCTAGGCACCAGTTAGGTGACCTAGCGGGCTCTTTTGTCTCTTTTGTTATTGCTCACTTTAGATTTAACTCTAATTTTTGCCTAGGCGCCCTTTCGGATTTTTGACCTAGCGAGCCATCTTTCTTTTTTCTTCTAAAAGACTGCCTACGTACCCCGGAGCGGGGATCAGGTCCAACGTATTTCGGGCCAAAGTCTTGAAAGAAAAGGGGTTGATTATGATGGTGTCAACCGAACCGATGCAGTTGCCTACGTATACCCGAGTGGGAATCAGGTCGAGCATAGTTCAGGACAAGGTTTAAAGGAGATGGGTTATTTTTGTGGGTGAAGCGATCAAACCAATGTGATTGCCGACGTATCCCCGAGTGGGAAACAGGTCGAGCGTAGTTCAAGGTGAGGCTTAAAAGGAATTTGGTAAAAAGGTCAAGCATAATACTTTTTGAGGCGATCCATGTTGATTGGTTCTTTGAATTCGACACCGTCGAGGTTCATGAGATAGGTCGCTCCTCCGGAAAGGATAGTTTTGACGATGTAAGGGCCTAACCATTTAGGTTTGAACTTCCCACGTGGGTCAAAGATTAGAGCTCGTAGTTCCTTCAGGACAAGGTCACCCTCGATAATTCTCCTTGGACAAACTTTCTTGTTAAAAGCACGGGCTATCCTTCTTTGATAGATTCGGACGTGATCGACCACCGCTAGGCACTTTTCATCTATGAGAGCCAATTCATCGTACCTTTCCCTTAACTAGCAGATTCTGAAATTTCACTTTCTGCCATCACACGCAGGGATGGTAGTTCTATCTTGACTAGAAGTACTGCTTCCTTGCCATACACTAATGATTAAGGAGTCGCTCCCATAGACATCCGTATCGATGCTCTAATCCCCAAAGCACAAATGGTAGTTTCTTGTGCCAATCTTTGTAAGTATCGGCCGACTTCTGCAGTATGGCCTTGACATTCTTGTTTGCAGCTTCGACTACCCCATTAGTTTGCGGCCTGTATGGTGACGACTTGTGATAAGTGATTTTGTATTCCTCAAACAAATCCCTGACTTCTGCTTTGAATTGACTTCCGTTGTCTGAAATGATTTCACGGGGGACTCCATAACGGCGGATGGGATTTCTCTTAATGAATTTGGACACTTCCTTGGCCCCCAACTTGCTGTAGGATGCGGCTTCTACCCATTTTGTGAAGTAGTCAATGGCCACCAAAATGTATCGGTTCCCGTTTGAGGCCTTCGGAATAATTTCGCCAATGATATCGATTCCCCAAGTTGAGTATGGCCATGGGGAGGTCAAACTACAGAGCAAAGATGGCGGTACATGCATCATGTTTCCATGGATCTGGCACTTGTGGCACCTTCTCACGTATTCCCAATATTCTTTTTCCAACGTTGACCAATAGTACCCTTGTCTTACGATCTTTTTGGCCAGCATATGACCGTTCATGTGTGGACCGTATACCCCTTCGTGCAATTCTTCCATCATCCTTCTGGCACCCTTCCCGAACAAGTAAGTCAGGTTGTGACCATTGTACCCTTTCTTCAATAATTTTCCACCACAAATGATGAACTGTGCTGCGAACCTTTGAATTGCTCTTTTATCTTTCTCAGTAGACTCTTGGGGTATGTTCCCTCTTCTATAAAGTTCCAGACATCTTGATACCATGGTATTTCATACTCTTCTTCTTCAATTGCAGCGATCATGCTAAATGACGGTTCGTATCTTTAATTGATTACCAGAGGTATCATTTTGACTCCCATAAGAATTTTGATCATGGATGCTATGGTAGCCAATGAATCTGCTAACTGATTCTCTTCCCTGGGTAGGTAAAAGAATGTTATGCTCCTGAACTATTTCTTGAGTCCATCGAGATGGTCATGGTAGGGCTTCAACCTCTCTTCTTTCACCTTCCATTCTCCTCTGGCTTGTGGCACAATGAGATTCGAATCTCCAAAGACATCCAACTTCTAAACTTTCAATTCTATGGCTGCTTCTATCCCCAAAATGCATGCCTCGTATTCAGCAGTATTATTGGTGGAGTTATAATTGAGCTTGACTACCAGCGAGGTATGGTCTCCATTTGGCGATACTAGGATCATACCTACTCCGTATCCTTTCATGTTGGCTGCCCCATCAAAGTATAACTTCCACTGTTATTCTTTGATTTCCATGATATTCTTGTCCGGGAATGGGAAGTCTCCATTTTCTTCGGAATCAACAGCATGTTCCACAAGATGCTCAGCTATAATTCTCCCTTTTACTGATTTGCTTATCACATACTTGATATCGAATTCAGATACTAGGAGTAGCCAACGGGATATACGATCGGTCAGGGCGGGTTTTTTGAGGAGGTATTTTAGAGGATCCATGCCGGATATGAGCACAATTGGAAAGGCTAGCATGTAGTGCCTTAATCGGCGGGTGCACCAAACTAAGGCCCAACATGTTTTTTCAAGGGTAGAGTAATTGAGCTCATACCCAGTCATCCTCTTGCTGAGGTAATATATGGCTTTTTTAGAGTGGCTTTCTTCCCCTTATTGAGCTAACATGCACCCCATGGCATTTTCGGAGACAGATAAGTAAAGAAATAAGGGCTTGTGAGGAGTGGGTGGTGAAAGGATGGGCGGATTTTGAAGGTAGGTTTTTATTTTATCAAATACGGCTTAGCATTGGTCATCCCATTAGAACTTTTCTCCTTTCCTCAGTAACCGGAACAAGGGATCACATGTGGTTGTAAGCTTGGAAATAAAGCGGCTGATGAATTGGATCCTCCCGAGGAATCCTCTCACTTTTTTCTCATTCTGTGGTGGCACTATTTCTAGAATTGCCTTGATTTTGGAGGGATCGACTTCTATCCCTCTTTGTGTAATGAGAAAACCTAGGAGCTTTCCAGAGGTCACACTGAAAGTGCACTTCTTTGGATTTAATCTCATCTTATACTTGCACAATCTTTCGAAAAACTTCTCCAGTGCCACCAAGTGCCCTTCTCTATCCTTGGATTTCATGATCATGTCATCTACGTACACTTCTACTTCCTTGTGAATCATGTCATGCAACAAAGTAGTGGCAGCTCTTTGGTAGGTTGCTCCAGCGTTCTTGAGTCTGAAAGGCATCACCCTATAACAGTAGGTCCCCTAAGGTGTGGAAAATGTCATCTTTTCTCGATCTTCTGGTGCCATTAGAATTTGATTGTACCCCAAAAAACCATCCATGAATGACAGTAGCTCATGTCCTGTAATGTTGTCTACCAAGACATCAATGTGGGGAAGCGGGAAGTCATCCTTTGGGCTGACTTTGTTTAGATCACGGAAGTCGACACACACGCAAACTTTTCCATTCTTCTTGGGGACTGGCACGATGTTGGCAACCCATTCCGGACACTCTGTAACAATGATGAATACCTTGAACTATTTTTCTACCTCTTCTTTAACCTTCAGTGCCCATTCCGACCTCATGCGCCTTAGTTTCTGCTTGATAGGTTTAGAAGTGGGGAGGAAGGGAATATGATGTTGGACAATTTCGGGGTCGACCCCAGGCATGTCCTCGTAAGACCAAGAAAAAACGTCTTTGAATTCTTTTAGGAAGAGAGTCAATTTTTCTTTTTCTTCTTTATTAAGTGTTGAGCCAATTTGCACAATTTATGGATTATCTTTTTCACCTAGGTTAATTGATAAAGTATCTTCGATTATTTCATAAGCAGCTGGTTTTTCAATTAGTTGCTTAAGTTCGATTGGGTGATCCTTGGAGGGATCTGTGCATTCACAAGTATTAGACACAAAGGAGTAAGCAAAATCGTTTTTCATTTCATTTATGATGGGTAGAGTGATTACATCAGACAGTGATGGTCCCACAACGGCCGATTTTGGTACAAACTCGATAATAGGAAGTACAAACTCTGGGGGAATAGAGGATAGGGAGACACAGACAGATGACTCTACAGCCTGGTTGCTCAGACCCTCCTCAGTTGGCATGATCTGATTATCTTGGCTCTTGACCCTCTTTCCTTCCTTTTCTTCAGCGAGCTCTTCTCACATCTTCTCGATAGCCTCATTGTCCAGATACTTCAACCAGTCTTCCTCTGGGGTTTTTGCAACTTCTTCCTGATAGAACGGATCTTGATAGAGGGGCCTTTTACAAGCAGCAAAGATTTCAAGCCCAGGGTGCCTTTTTCTGGTGGTCTGATAGATCCAAGGTTCAGGAAACCCAAAGTAGGGGAAGTCATCCCTTTCTTTGATATAAATTGCCCATTCAAGGTCTTGTGGTACGGTGGGAGACTCCTCACTCTCTTCTTCCATGGCTTTTGGAGCTCGATGTCCTCTTCAGTGGGCTTGTACCCTAATCTGAAAGTGCCTTTTTGTCCTTTAATCTGAGGGAACTCACGAATCCCTTGTTGGCGTCGTCCCAATCCCATTCTAGGGAAGTGGTTCATTTTACGGACAATATTGACTACTGCGGAGTGGACCTCGGGGAACTCATCTCCATCACTAACCATATGGATCTTTTCCATGAATTATCCTCCGATTTCTCCTTCTTTTAGTTCAAGTATTTGGATTTCAAAGACGGGAGCGTAGCTTGGAAAGGCATCATTTCCCCAACTGTTGCTGAGGATGATTTTCACCTCTTTCTCATGAATATATTTGATCATTTGGTGCACAATGGATGACACAGCTTTGTTGACATGCAGTCAGGGCCTCCCAATTAACAAATTGAGCAAGGCAGGTATGTCCATAACTTGAAAGATTTCAGTGCTAACTAAAGATCCTACTCAGATTTGGAGAGAAACAGTCCCCATCACATTTCTCTTGGTGTTATTGTAAGTTCTTACAGATTGCACAGATGGTGTGATGTCGAGGATGTTGACCCCCAAGGCACTGGCAGTTCTTAGCGCACAAACATTTAAGGCAGAGCCTGTATCGACTAGACAGAATGGCACCTGCTGCCCCTTGCATCCGATGGTGATGTACAGAGCTTTGTTATGCACAGATCCTTCTGGTGGCAAATCTTCATCGGAGAAGGTGATGACTGGATCAAGGGTAAGTATGCTTAAGAAGGCCACCATATCTTTCGGTGTCGCATCAATGGGGACCTTAATTCCAGCCAAGGCATTCGACATGGCTTGTCTGTGCCTGTAAGATGTTACCATGATGTCCCACATCGAGGTCTAGCATGTAGTCATCAACCTCTTTGCTTTTCCTCAATACACTTTCTAGCTTGTCAACTTTTTCCATTTTCTCCTGGAACTTCTTCTCATATGCAGGCGGTAAGACTTCTTGAAACCAATTTTCTTTCCCATTATTCTCAGGAGGTGGTACAAACCCTGGCGGTGGAGGTGGCACGAAACCTGGTGGTGGCGGTAACCCAGGTGGATATTGTGGCTGCTGCTGTTTCAATTCTTCCATAAACCTCAAGACTTGGGGCCAGGCTGTCGGACTGCTAGCTTATGGTGACTCCTAATTTGGTGACCTTGTTTTCCAACTCTTCCTAATTCATGTTGAAATAACTTGTTGGGCTGATTCTGACCAAACGATTATCTGAATTTCTAAACCAGGACAAAGATCCCAACTGCTGACTTTGAGAATCTATAGTGCCCCTACATATTTGAGAGGATCGTATCAGATTCTGACAGTGATGACTTTAGACAGACAAATGACAGTGATGTTTAACCAATGCGGACTGACTTGTGTACAAACTGACTGAGACAGTACGTGCGGACCGACAGGTACGATGCATGCAAATGAGACAAACATGCGGATGCAAGCCCTAATCTATATGGTGCTCCTACTTCTAGCAGATAGCAGTTAAGCAAATAAGGTCCTAGCCATATAGAGTGCGCTAACCTTACCTTCCAATATGATCACTAGGGGATAACAGGGGTCTCCAGGATATTTTGAGGGGTCTGGACAGAGTTTCTGGGAGAATCTGGTTATTCTTGGGTATTTCTGGGATAGATTTTCTAGGAGAAGTAGGTTATATCTGGGATATCTGGACAGAGTTTCTGGGAGAAACAGGTTATATTTGGGATATCTGGACAGAGTTTCTGGGAGAAATAGGTTATTTCTGGGATATCTGAACAGAGTTTGAGAAACAGGTTATATTTGGGATATCTGGATAGAGTTTTTGGGATAAACAGGTTATATCTGGGATATCTGGACAGAGTTTCTGGGAGAAATAGGTTAAATATGATGGTGATCATTGTCACGCCCCGACGTAGCATAAATATGTAAAGCGTTTAATTTCCTTTATGGACCCGTAGGTCGCGACAGTTTGAAGGATCGATTCCGTCCCAAACGTCGAACAACATAAAACCATAATCAGAGTAGAGCAATCAAAGCTTACAATATTATTCTAACTTAATAGTTATTACAGCACGGGGTCTCTAAAGGCACAAACCGCCTTAAAACCAAAACAATACCTATTGTCTATTACAAAACAGTTTATAGATTAAAACATATAAAAGTAAATTCTCTTTCCAGCAGGGATTCTCAGTTTGCATAGTCGTACGGTCCAGCAATACCATAACTTGAAAAGCCTGAACATGAATGTCCAGGGCGCATCAACGCCGTCAGCTTCAAGAAGCTGGTGAGTATTAAAAACATAACTTTGAATGTAACACATACTCATTTACCATTTTCCAATTCTCAATTAATTCGACAAGTTTATATTAAAACAAGGAGTTCATTTTAGGAAATAAGTACAATCTCATTTAAAAGATATAATTCACATATATGTGACCGTGTATGAGAACAATGCACCATCTCATCTTATTGACTATTTTCTCTCAACAAAACCCAACAACCCACCATCACACACCAGTATCTTTGAAATACTCCGATAGCCACACTTTCGCATAGGGGTGCCAGGGAATGTCCAGTTTGCCTCACACTTTGGTCCGGGGTATCAGGGAGTGTCCATGCCTCACACTTTAATACCAAATCCGCCATGCAAATACCGGAGGAACCCTCACGCAGTATCCAGACTCGGGTATCAGGGAGTCTCCGTAGGCCACAATTTAGCACTACCATGGGTGCCAGGGAATGTCCAAGTTCGGCTTCACACACTTTGACGCTACCATGGTCATCAGGGAGTGTCCAGTTTTGCTACCGTCGCATTTCAAAGACACCCTCGCCGCAATCTCAATCACAACACACTTTGGTACTCACTTACCAGGGAGTGTCCACAACACAATCTCAACCGCACTCACTATGCCACACTGACCATTACTCTTTTTCATACTGACCAACCTTCACACTCACCATGCATGTACAACTGACTCCATATGTATGTCATGAAACTTTAAAACATAAAGTAAATCACTGAAATATAGAAACAGCGTGCGTACGGGGATTGATAAGTCGTAATATAACGTTTTAATCATCCAAACATACCCAAATAGGATTCAGATTTAGTAAATTTCTCAAACAGAGCTTTAGAATTTCATAAAACATCACCCAAACAGTTCCTTATCATAAACTAAGCAAAAACTAGAAACTGCCAGAAGTCGCGCGCGCGGGCCGCTTGCTCGATATGCCCATTTTTCGTTTTCTTTTATAAAACTTTTCCAACTGCCAGAATACAGGGAGATCGCGTGCGCAGATCGCTCGCGCGGTCCGCTCGCGCGATCTGCCTAATTTTCATTTTTCTTTTATAAAACTTTGTTGTCTGCCTGGGAACATAAACCTCGCGCGCGCGGGCCGCTCGCGCGACCCTCGCTTGCGCGATCACGCGCGCGAGATGAAGCAGAGGCTTCGTCTTCCTCGCTGGAACTCCCCTGTTTCAGAATTTTAGGGTCTAAACTGACCCACTTTGCAATCTGTAAGTATACATATCATGCAATATATGATTCTCTTTGGTTTTTCACAAGGAATAAGAATCTACAACTAATTTAACATGAATCAAACCATATCTCTCTAATTTTATGAAAAACTAAAAGATGTTAAAATTTGATTTCTAATATACTTTCTCCTATGAACAAATTAGGCCTCAATATATACCATAATCTTTCATAATCATCTAAGAAAACAGATTTTAATTGAGTTTGGAAAAATTATGATTTTGAAGTTCAAGCTTCCATGGACGAAATTAGCAATGGTGGTTCATCTATACATATAAACAATCAGTAACTAAGCATAGAATTACATTTAGAATGAGTTTAAAATACTCACTGATTGAAACTTTAGAGATTTAGTTGAGAAAGATAAGCACAATAAGAAATACTCCAAGCTTTTGGCTATGGAGGATTAAGCTTCTCTCTCTATAAAATTTTCTGTATAAACTCTCAAACTCACTCTTTTCTCTCTGAATTAAACTTGTGCAGAATGTGTTAGTGTGAGGGTGAAAGTGGTGTATATATAGAAGCCCTTATTGAGTGATCTTGGAGGCCAAGTCTTGTGATCTATACTCAACAAATGATTTGTTTTTCAATTTTCTAATTTAGGAGATGAGTATATACGTATATGATTTACTTACATAGATTATAAGACTCTACAGTTGAGTCAAGGGACAAGTAGGCATGTAGGGTCCAAGCTTGAGTTGTTTGGGAATGAAAGCTTTTGGCACAAGTTTAACATACACAAAGTAGATACATCCAAACAAGGCACAAGACAATGATTTGTTTCCATAAATGAAAAATAAAGCATAAGTCCAATCACACTTTACATCACTTCCTAAAACTGTGGAAGTTTAACACAGTATGGACTGTTTTGCTTATAAACTGGTATTTTCGTGGCGCGGCGTTCGTCACAAAAATACAGAAAAGTTATTTTATTGAAAGAAATGATTTTCTGATTTTATAAACATACAGTCTGGGTTAAAAGAAAATGATTCCACCGTTTTGAAATACATATTTAAAATTCAGTACAGGTATTACTAAATTTTATAAAATTACAATTTGACCCAAATAAGAATTTCAAATATGAAATCAGGCAAGTAATAAATTTTACACATAAGAATAAAAATAAAAATAGACAATGAAATTTGATTTTAAATATGACAATGCAAATACAGATAAATAGATGGAAATGAAGGTTATTACAATCATATTGTCTATCAAGTTTTCATACTCCTATGTCTTAGGACCAACAAACAAGGTTTGCGGTGTATATCTTTGTGAACATGGAGTAGATATCCTTACCATGGTGCCTAGGCAGGTCAACTCAATGTGGTCACATGTGAGTGATTGCCTTGAAAATCATAAGAAAAAGGTTTTACCTCATGCCACATAAGCGTCTACACCACGCAAGTAATCCCGTCAGGGCATACAGTAGTTATATCACATTGTCCTATCTGAAAAGATAAATGAACAGTCCTATGAAAGGTTCTACAGGAATCTATATGCAAAGGCTGGGTTTAGTCAAAGAGGTTCCGTTGACGAGAGTTCCAATATACAGTCAAAGAGACAGTACGGAAGTGTTTACTCTTTTTGATACCATGGAAGGTACAGTATCAACGATGACTTGTGCCCTGGCACAGCAAGACCTGAACAATGTCAACACCGCATTTCAGACACAGTCGGAGGGGAAAATGTAGGAGTGCAATGCGGTGAACCAGACACAGTAAAAAAAGATGATTTTAAGGATGCTTCTTATGAGTCAAACCTCTGTATTATTTTGTTTTGAAAATAAACCTCCAGAACAGAGTCGCCAGATTATGGACACACGGCCCTTCATAAACCTAAAGAGAAAAAAAAGGTTTGGTTGAAAACAGATACAAAGTTGCCACTTAGTCTTTAAGGAACAAAGATACCTAATTTTGACTCACCCATACGGATAAAGGGCACCGGCCCTTCGTAACCAAAGAACTTGGCTCGGGGTTTTGGCATGAGAGAGGAAGGAGCCTTTGTCATGACTAAAACACCCTCAACTCACCTCGTCTCTCGTTGGGCCTCAATTAGCATCCGAATAATCATCTTTTACTATATTTGGTTCGACAATTAATACTATGATAGTATATTACATTTCATAAGAAAATTGAAATGGAAGATCAAAAGATAAGATATCATTCATAACATCTAAGCTAAGTATCATACAATGCAAAAGTGAAAGATCACACAAATAAACCTAGGAAAAATCGTCTAATCACAAATCAAGTAATTAAGTTTTCCTAATCTCAGAGGGACATGAATTGTTCTTGAAACAAATAATCGAATAAATCAAAATATGCTTAGCAAGCTAGAATGATGCATGTTAATCTTTGAGAAAAGAAGGCCTCTCAATCCCCGGGATGGATGAGAAAGAAGGATTAGATCGAGGGGAAGCATGAACGTGTGATCAAGATCATTCCTTATAATCTTCTTAGATTAGGAGTTACAAAAAACCCCAAATCCTAGAATGTGCAAAGGTTGTTGTGTGTTTTGTGTACATGGACTTTCTAAAGTGACTTAGAAGTCTAAAAAGATGAATGAATGCATGTAGGAAATCATCATGGGATATGTACAAATGTAGTATGAATTACTTCCTAAGAGATGAACTAATTTGGAAGGCATATGAGCATTCAATCAAAGAAAAACAAATAAAGCATGCTTGCTGTGAATAGTGGATAGAATAATGAATTCATCTTGTGAAAATAGAAAAGTGAGGTTAGAAATGTTTTTAATGAATGATTTTTTTTTGGAGATCATATTTATTGTGTCTAGAACATATATCAAAAAGCCAATCTTCAATAACTATTACAGATTGAGAGAAATCATATAAACAATAGAGGTTACTCAGAAACAGAGTCCGTACTATCGACTGAAATGTTGGAAAATCTTAGAAAATGAAAACAAAACATCTAGAGGCCCATATTATACATAACGTTCCCTAAGACATTTAAGTACAAGGGAAAAATAACTTCGGATCACTCCTTTTGGAAAATATTTCTTTAAACTAAGTTAAAAGTCAACCAAGCTGCTACGACAGCAAAAATAGAATGTTTGGAAGGAATGTTTGGGTTTAAATAGACCCCTTTCAAGTATTTCCAAGTCAAACCAAAAATCATGGATGTTCTCTATTAAGTTGAGAAGGCTTTCCAAATGGTCTCATGTTAATACTTTGAATAGTCCTAGAGAAATCATTGAACTCAGATTGTTCACTGTTTTGAAGATTTTGGAAAGAACTAGGGTTCTATTCTTTGAAATATAAATGAGGGGTTTAAGAGGGGTTTTGAAATAAAGGTGAGAGTACATTTTCAGTACTTGAATGGAGATAATGACCACTTGAAATATCAATATTGAAATCATACCAAGAACCTCCAAGATTGTTGGAGATATTGTTTTCATTTTTGAAGACAACTTCAAGAATACATAGGAATGTATTGAAATTGAAATCATCATCTATCAAACATGTTTTTGAGGTCAAGAGCTACTATCCATAAGGATTCACTCACCTCAAACTTCATGTCATCATCTAGATGATGATATACTAGCAAGTAAATAAACAAAATCAAAAAGAAATGAGATTAAGGAGAGATGAGCATAATATGTAAACAAGCAAATAAGTAATCAATAGATGATATTCATGATGATTATGGACTTATAGCTTGGTGTTTCACTCATATATAGTGACTTTGGACATGGAAGTAACTTTCTATCTCACAAATGTTCACTAAAATGGTGGTTGGGTGTATTGAATGTGAAGTAAATAGGAGTAATGAAGTAGAAAACAAAGTTTAGAACTCACTTTTTAGTTGAAAATCAAAGGAAGAAGCTCACTTTCACTCTCCTAACCTTATCTTCTATAATTTTTCTCTCCATAACTTCTCTAAGCTTTGCATTTGCACCTCCCAAATGAGAAGTCAAGCGGGGTTTAAATAGGCTAATTTGGGGTGGTTTTGGGATTAAAAGAGTGCTCACATTGGCTTTAAATGTCTATGAACAAGGAACTACGTCGTTTTAGTTTCTAATTAATCAAAATGGACCACCAAAATAAATTACAAAAATAGACTATTCTGGAGGAGAGTGCCACGGCGGCAGAGGGCCAATGTCGCGGAGTTTTCGTCCAATTTTCGTCTAATTTTCTTTTAAAACTCATTCTAATACTATTCTGGGAACCTCTGGGAGCTCCCAAGAGCTGACGTTTTCGTCCAATTTTCTTTTAAAACTCATTCTAGTACTTTTCACATGATCTAAAATGATCCCAAAACTTTTTGGCAAATTTGGATGATTTCGGTCAGACCTTGGTCAAACTTCGGTCAAATCAGTCAGCAGGGACTTTCCGGGAACTTTCGGGACTTTTGGGGGTCTCTGGGAGCTAACGATTTTATCCGATTTTGTTTGAAAACTCGTTTTATGACTTTCCTTATGACATAGCATGTTTCCAGAACTTTTGGTCCAAATTTGGGAGTGTTTGGGCTTTCAAGGGCATTTTGGTCATATGTACCACTTTTTGAGCCTTTCGAGAGATAGAACTAACTTCTAGGAGCCTTTTTTGAGTCATTTTAATTATAGTGAACCACCAAGCTATGGGTCTCCTAAATCAGGTAGCCGACAAAATGGGGTGTCTACACAAGGGATATGGGATTTTTTAATTATGGACAGCTAGGGCAAATTGCCAAGTTCTGTACAGACCTCAGGATTAACCACCGGATAGATGCAATCTGTCAAAATTGCAACAAGCCAGAGTACTCGAGCAGAGATTGTTGTGAACTACGCAGAGGAAACTATGCGGCACCAATTCAGGGAATACAAGGACCCCCAGATCAGATACAGATGAATGCCATCACTCTCATGGAAGCAGGCTTTAATGCTGATGAACTGCAACATCTGGAAGGTCGCTTGTACTCTTTCACAGACAAGTTAAAGCTTTATCTGATACTAGTGCTGCATGTTCATTTAATGCTGTTAAGATTGTGCATCAGTTGGGTTTAGCTAGACACTTGAGCCAACACTTAATGCTATGTCACCATTGGGAGTGACTATTAAGTTGGGTAAAGTATGTAAAGATTGTCCATTAACCTTAGAAGATCGGAACCTTTTGGTAGACTTAGTGGTACTCTCAAAGTCAGAATTCGACATTATCTTTTGTATGGAGTGTCTTGCCAAGTATGACACCAACTTTGAAAGTTCTACTAGGACGATTATATTTTTGATACCTGGACGACCGACGATCAGATTTTAGTGTCAGCCGATGAGCGACATGTTTGTGACGAGTTGAGTAACTGCGATCGGGAGTATGAGTACGGAACTAATGATGGATCAAATTCCTACGGTACAAATTTTGAAGATGTATTCCAAGACATTTAAAGGACTTCCACTAAAGAGGGAGATAAACTTTTGCATAGAACTAGTACCTAACATTACTGATATCTACGACTCCATATCGGATGGTGCCAATGGAAATGTTGGAATCAAAGGAGCAAGTTCAGGAACTTGAAGATTTAGGATTTGTTCGCCCAAGTACGTCACCTTGGGAAGCACCAGTGTTGTTCGTGAAGAAGAAGGATGGAAAACTTCGACTCTGTAGACTATAGGAAGTTGAGCAAGGTTATGATCAAGAATAGATACCCACTTCCTAGGATAGATGACCTATTCAACTAGTTGTAAGGATCAAGGAACTTTTTAAAGATTGATCTACATTTAGAATATCACCAGCTGTTAGTTCAACCAGAGGATGTGCCAAAGACTGCTTTTAGGACAAGATATGGGCATTACGAGTTTCTGGTTATGCCTTTTGGATTGACAAATGCTTCGACAGTATTTATGGACTTATTGAATAGAGTATTCAAACCATATCTGGATTAATTCATTACAGTGCTCATCAACAACATCCCGAAACTACTAAAAAACAGAGGAAGATCACAAAGGGCACTTACAGATTTCTTTACAGACGCTTCGAGATAGTAATTTATATGTGTAGACACCCCAATTTTGACCAAACGTCAAATTAATTAGGGAAGTGTTACCTCCAAGTCCGATGATGATAATGTCCGACTAAACTAGGATTTCCAAAGGTGGTTCAAGTTCTTTGAAAGGCTCTTTTAATTTCAAACAAAACAAAGATGAAAAAGGAGGATAGAGAAAAGTGGCACATGGCGTTTTTACGGCGGTCACGTATCGCCGTAACGGCACTTGCTGACTGCCGCAACGGCAATCAGTGACTTCCACAACGTTAGTCTTTGAATGCCGTAAAAACACACCAAGTGCCGCAAAAATAAAAAAATCCAAAAAAGACAGCAGTCTGCGGAGTTGTCAGCTGCATTCATTGAGTGCCGCATCGGCATTCACTGAATATCGTGCCGGTGATTGGTGAGTGTCGTTCCGGCACATACTGAGTGCCGCTTCCAACTCCACTGAATGCTGCATTTTTGTAGCAGTCTACTTTGAAATAGTACATTTGTACCATCAAAAGGACATCCAGGATTAGGGTTTTACCCCTGAAATTACCAAATGACCCTTTAAAAATTTGCCTATATTTAGGGGATGAATATCCCATTACTAGGGGTCTTGAATCTCCATCTTAGGCTTGAAAAAGATCTCAATGTTTAAGGTTTTGAATCAAAAGTATCTTGGTATCCTTAGAAATAAAATTAAGAGAATCTTAGAGAAAATTAGAAGAATTAAGAAGTAAAAGCTAGAAGAGGAGCTTGAACAACTTTTGGAAGGCATTCAAAAACATAAACGTTGAGGATAATTGGAGGTAATCTCTAATCTTAATTAGTTCTTGGCTTGAGTTCAATCACAATATATAGAATTCCTTAGGATCTTTTACACATTTTCAAAAACTCTCTTCCTACCTCATTTCATCACACACCACTCATATTGTGATTGAACTTCCATTTTGTTGATTTGGATCAAAGTAGCTTTGAATTTAAGGCCAAATAAAACATAAAATAAAATTAACTTGGATATTGTTTGAACCTTGGGCTTCATTTCTTTTGATTATGTTCATCTTTCGGGATTTATGAGATGCTCAATATCTCATTTGATTCCCTTAAATTGGTCCTTTTAGATTCTCTATAAGCTTATGACTCAAATGAGAACAATCATATCCATACAAAATTAGTAGGTCCAAGTCTCAATTAATGACTTAGGTCCTCTAACTTGAAGCCTTGTGGAATCCTTTTGATCAAGTTTCATTGAGACTCACATGGATTAATGTTCTTTTTATCTCCAATGGCCATCAATGGGTAGGAAGATTAGTTTTAGGATAAGTCAACCTCTATGGTTTAGTTGATAGATTCAATCGAAATAATGAACTCAACAATGGTGCAGTGAATTCGGAAACCATTTTTGATCAAAACTTTTAAATTAAATTAAATTATGTCCCATTGAAATGGAATGAGACCAATTGGAGAGTGTCAATAACACAAAGTTTTACCATTGTGATTTTTGCTTTGATGAGATTTCATGTTTAAGATGGCTTGGTCATGAGTTACCATAATCTGTCTAGAATTTCATAACAGTAACACTTTCTTGAAATGAGTATATCAGAGCCTTTATCAAGCATTTTTGACTTCAAATAATTTTTTCTATGAAGTTTAATGTATTAATGAGATCTCCTAAATAAAATTAGAGTCATTAGGATTTATTTACTATTTTTAGAAAATCAAACAAAATCTCCGGACAGAGAGTTGTAAATTTTTGGGTGATGTCTGGTT
Organism: Hydrangea macrophylla; assembly: GCA_033977485.1. Lineage (NCBI taxonomy): Eukaryota > Viridiplantae > Streptophyta > Magnoliopsida > Cornales > Hydrangeaceae > Hydrangea > Hydrangea macrophylla. The sequence continues at coordinate 73,371,994 of CM066984.1, read as the reverse complement.
TTTATGCGATTCCCAGAGATTGAACCGTTGATCTTTGATTTTCTTTTTGGGTTAGAAACCAGATTCACAGAGGCATCTTGTGTCAAAAAATCATTGAAATCAAACCATGGGATCTGTGCTTTTCCTATTTTTCAAAATCTGGTTTGCTCTCTGTAATTTTTGAAATTCCGTTGTAGATCTGATAAACTTAGCAAATAATGGCCCAAATGACTTTCCTATGACCCAAGGTTTAAACCATGCTTTAATAATGGTTAGTTAAGCTTAAATCCAGAGGCTAAATGATCCAAATCAATGAATAGTTCATAGCATACCCTTGTTCATGTTCATGTATTCATATGCATTCCTTCATGTAGGTTGATACTTGTAATTAGGATCCATTTTTTGTGTTGGGATTAAATTGCACTTAATTGAACCTAATTGTGAGTTCCTTGTTACCATGTTGGGACTACAACATATCTATATAGACATTAGATTGGCTCCTAGTTGAGACTTGTATATCTATAGAAATAATGCATTTCCAACTAATTATCAAGAATTCATAATTATGTCAATTCTTCCACACTTGATAGATTTCAGCTAGGAGGTTAAGGATGTTATTTAGAATTTCATACTATATCTTGATTAAGGTATGTGGACTAACCCTCTATTTTGTAGCGCTATTGAGGTATGATTTCTCAACCCCTCTCTAGTTTATTGTATTCTTTGATTTTAATTGATTTTCGACTCCATGTGCGACACCTTAGAAATAGGTCTTGTTTTATTTATATATATGAAATAGAGACCCCCTTTTAGGTTTCATTTGTATGCATTGCACGTTTCCATATTCGCGGCTAGATCTGGGTAAGTTCTCTTGTTCCCTATTGCATATCATATTGCTTGCTAATTAAACTATGTGGTTTTGAATGCTATTTTTACCATTAGCAATCTTACACCCTTTAGACATGCTTTTGCAATGTATATCTATATCTATGTATTAGTTGAGGGCACATTTTGATTAATAATTCGATTAAAAGAGTATCGAGTAGAGGCCTATCGCGAGATAGGATGAGAAGGGGTGTTTTAGTCCGTTGGGCTATTTTCCTCTCATTCCATAATCCCCGGACCTAGAAAACTCTGGTTTCCAAAAGATCAGTTTGCTTTTAAAATGGTTTCTTAATTTTCCTTTTAAAATAAATTAAGTGGCGACTCATAATTGAATTTGAAATTTGAAGAAGTTTTTTAAAAAAAGCTATGGGTAAGAAAAATGCGATATCCACAACATACAAAATTCAGCAAATGTGAATTTTGTTTACAGGAAGTCAAATTTCTGGGACATGTGATTTCCCAGGACGGTATCTCTATGGATTCATCTAAGATCATTGTAGTCTTGAGTTAGAATAGACCGACCAATGCAATAGAAGTTAGAAGTTTTCTTGATTAGTAGGATATTATTAAAGATTCGTAGAAGGATTCTGCAAGATAGCAGGACCTTTGACGGATCTGACAAGGAAGGAGATAAAGTACGAATAGATGGACAAGTATGAAGATTCATTCCACTATTTAAAGGCAAGACTAACCTCAGCACCGGTACTTGCGATACCTAAGAGTGGAAAAAGATACATAATCTACAATGATGCATCACGCTAGGAACTTGGTTGTGTGCTTATACAAGACGGGAATGTCATTGCATATGGATCCAGATAATTGAAGTTACATGAGAAGAATTGCCCTACATATGATCTGGAATTAGCAGTGATAGTGTTTGCAGTGAAGATATGGAGACACTATCTCTATAGAAAGAAGTTCGATATGTTTTTCGATCATACGAGTTTGAAGTATTTGTTCTCTCAGAGGGAGTTGAACATGTGACAACAAAGATGTATGGAGTTACTCAAGGACTATGACTTTTCATTGCAGTACCATTCGGGTAAAGCAAATATTGTAGCAGATGCTTTGAGTCATCGACCTCGACTAGTAATCGTTATGTTACTAATTTAAGAATGGCAAACATTGGAAGTTTTAGCAGAATTTGATATTCAGCCAATAGAGTCCACCGAAGGATAACATTTGGGATGTCTTTGGTACAGCCAACTTTGATCAGTCGTATCATAGAGGCTCAATAGACAACGGAAGATTTGAAGTTATGATTCGCCAAAATATAAGCAAAGGAACCAGAGGTCTGGAGTATTGGTTCAGACGGCGCCTTAAGATGTAAAGGTAGACTCTGTGTGCCTAACAAAGATAATCTCCGAAAAGAAATATTGGACAAAGCACATAAGTCGTGAAGGACTATACATATTGGAGGTACAAAGATGTACAAGGACTTGAAGTGGGATTTCTGGTGGGAAGGAATGAAACAAAGAAGTAGCTGAGTATATAGCTCAGTGTCTTACTTGTAAACAAGTAAAGGTAGAACATCAAAGACCACCTAAACTTCTACAGCCATTGTTGATTCCCAATTGGAAATGGTAACATATTGATCTTGTCAAAATCAAGATATAAAAGTATGCTTACTTATGCACTTTAATTTGAATACTATGCACTTTAATTTTAAAACCTAAATTTAGTTAATTAAGAAAAACGGATTTTGGATTTAATTTGAATTAAACTAATAACAATAAATTGGACTTTGTACCCCTTAGGATATCAAGAAGAGCCCGGTGATAAGCAGAAATAACGCCGCTTTGAATTAATTCGATCGACGGTTCTCCCGGATCATGTTCAAATTGATTTCTTACCTTTCGAGTAAATTCATCATTCGGGTCTTGGTTGTCAAGATTCATCCGCTCATTACGAATTCTATTATTTTCCTCACCCATATTCAGTTCTTTGTTAGGCTCCATATTCCGTCTTACCTCACATTCCGCCTCACATAGGTAATCATCGTCTTTAGGAGGTTGATCCATAGCATTAAAAATGTTTAATTTTAAGTTCATGTTCCCAAATGACACCTTCATTTTCCCCGTCCGACAATTAACATGAGCGTTAGCGGTTGCTAAGAATGGACGGCCTAAGATGACAGGAGTGTGTTTCCTAGCATCTAGCATGGTTCAGTGTCAAGGTCCATGAAGTCGACAGGGTAATAACATTTATCAACTTTAACGAGAACGTCCTCGACGATTCCTCAAGGTATTTTAATTGAACGATCCGCTAATTGTATGGTAACGACCGTAGGCTTAAGTTCACCTAGTCCTAGTTGTTTATAGACGTGATAAGGTAAGAGATTAACGCTAGCTCCTATGTCAAGGAGAGCCCGATGAATGATAGTGTCACCTATGACACATAATATCATAGGCGTACCTGGATCCTTATACTTTGGAGTAGCGTGTTGGAATATAGAGCTTACTTTTTTTGTGCGAAAGACATTTTTCGGAGTATAACTGAGTATTTTGCGCTTTTGCGTGCAGAGGTCTTTTAGACATTTAGCGTAAGCGAGCATGACAATTCTTTAAATTGTTCCCAAGTATCGTAAAGCGTTTCCCCATCTTGCATCACAAAGTTTGTTATTGATTTTCTTATATGATTAGTTCTTGTGATTGGGAAAAACTTTTGTAAAAATGTCGTATGTAATGCTTCCCATGTTTTTATAGTGTTTGGCTCCAAAGATTGGAGCCAATACTTAGCTTTGTCTTTTAATGAAAACGAAAAGAGGCACAATTTTAACTCATCATCAGTTAGGTGTTGGATTTTTAAAGTAGAGCAAATATCTTGAAAATCACCTAAGTGCTGATAAAGGTCTTTTTTAATACGACCATGGAAAGAAGGTAGTAGCGAGATGGTAGATGACTTTATCTCAAAGTGAGATGCCGACACCTCTGGTAAATCAATATATGCTTGTGGCGTGTAAGTCGTAGGAATAAAGTAATCCCTAAGCGGAGGTGGCGGAGGTATATTAGGATTATTTACATTATTTCTGTTACTTTCGTTATTTTCAACATCAGCCATTGGAATAGGTTTTATTTTAAAAATTCGAGTTTTCCTTAACCTTTTAAGGGTACTTTGAACTTCGGCCTGAAATAGAGACGATGGTTCTGGAGTCAATTCGTCGTCTAGTAACCGAGCTCTAGAAGCTTGGGTTGAGGATCTATTAATTCTTAAGGTACATTCAAGTTCAGGATCAAAAGTTTGTAATTCAGGTTTACTAGAACATGTACCAAACATAAACTTAAAAGAAAAATAACTAAAATAGAAACTGACTCAAACAATTACAAGACAAGAATCACGCAAATAAGGCAACAGGCACACAACTATTATGATGCATGAATATTATCCTATAATGCAATGGCCGCGTCAAGCCCAGCGCCCCAAGTTTCCTAGCTAATGCAGTGCTCACTCCAAACTAACCTAATGCAAATAGTGCGTCTCAGCGCCCTGACTTACAGTGGTTGGAAGCGAATTTCAAAGGAAGTGATTTAGTTTATTTATTATTTTTTATTTTCACGTAAGCTCCTTTGACGTGCACAGTTGCTCCACTTAAAATGCTAGAATTTGATTACTTTGAGAAACTAAAAAACAAAAAGAAAATTTAGTAACTTAAAACAAAAACGAAAAATAAGAAAAAAAAAAAAAAAACCTAATCTAGTATTTATGAATTAACTAAACTAAGATTCTAAAACTAAAGGTAGTAATGCAATCCCCGGCAACGGCACCAAAAATTGATCTTGTCAAAATCAAGATATAAAATTATGCTTACTTATGCTTTACTTTCGAAAGATTTGCAGTGTGAATGTAAAGGTCGAACCCACAGAGATTGAATACTACGCACTTTAATTTTTAAAACCTAAATTTAGTTAATTAAGAAAAATGGATTTTGGATTTAATTTGAATTAAACTAATAACAATAAAAGTAAATCTAAATTATGAAAGCAATTAAATATTTATTTTTATAATAAGTTTAAGGAACCTAGGATTGCAAATCCACCACTAGCTTCATAATAAAGGGTATTTACGAATTACTTTAGCTTATTAAGTTGGATGATAATGGAAAATTGTAGCTACAAGCCCAATTCCTCCGTCAAGAAAATAACTATGGTTCAAGCACCAACATAATCCATCTTCGGTTAGCACGAATTATCCCACACTAAACTAGGGTTGTGGTATAATCCGTCTAATCTAGGCATGGACTATTCGGATACTTGATAGCACAATTCAATTTAAGCACCATTACATGTAAATAATCTAAACAAGCACAGCAAGCATAGATCATTGAGCACACTATCATCAAAATAGATCTAAGACAAGAGTAAACTTTGAAAGTAATGATTTAATCAATAAAAGCACGATTTATTTATAAAAATCCTGGGAACATGTAACTGTCATCCATACATAATTAAACTAAAATAAAAACATAAAATACACCCTATTACTTGGCTAGGGTTTCATTGATACCCTAGATCTTGAGTTTAGTTGGCCATAGAATTGATGATTGGCAAGAGGTTGATGGAGGAGGCCATGAGAATCCTTGGTCTTCTTCTTCTTCTCCTTGCTTTCGTCTCTTCAATGGCTAAAGTTTTTGTTGTATATTGTGTGTATAATAATTGCCAACCTAAGAATTGAATTATAATTGAGTATTTATAGATTTGGAGCAACTTTGGAAGCTTTCCTAATCCAATTCACACTAAAACTGCTGTATTTAGCTTTCCAGACATAATTAGGCAGTTTCGTTCGCGTAGGATTCTTCAGCTCTTCAAAATACGCATTTTGTGTTTTTTCGTACAGATCGTGCAAGCGGGCCGCGCGAGCGCGTAAAATGGGAGGTTGTACGAACGGGCCGCTCGAGCGATTTCTGGACTTCCGCGCGAGCGGGCCGCGCGCGCGAGGTTCCTTTTTCAGCTTCTTTCAGCTTACTTTTTCTCCTTATTTAGCCTGAATTAGTGTTTTCTTCCAAAACCTACTCTAAAACAGAAAGCAAAATAAAAATAGATAAAAACAGGATAAAATATGCTAACAAATGTGAATAAAGGCATGTAATTAGGATCTATTCTCTCCCGATCACATATAACCATGGATTTTGTGGTAGATTTGCCGAAATCTCAGCAGAACCACAACACTACTTGGGTAATCGTGGATCGACTTACAAAGACGGTGTATTTTATCGCCTATAGCATGATGTATCCAGTTGAACGTTTAAGTCAGATATATATTAAACACATTGTATGATTGCACGGTGTACCTATTTTAATAGTGTCATATCGAGATTCATACTCTACTGTAGAATTCTGGAAAAGTCTTTAAATAAAAATGGGAACAACACTGAACTTGAGTTCAACTTTTCATCTGTAGACCGATGGGCAGACTGAACGAGTCAATCAAGTGATGAAAGACATGATACGTGCTTGCATTATCAATTTTCAGAGTTCTTGGGAGACACATCTGTAATTGATTGAGTTCGCCTACAACAATAGCTACCATACGAGCATAGGAATGGCACCCTTTGAAGCTTTATATGGAAGACCTTGCCGATCACCGCTGTGTTGGGCCGAAGTCAGAGATACTCTACTCCTTCGGCCAGAAATGGTATGAGAGACCAACAAGAAGATTTAAGTTGTACGTGAAAAGATGAAGACGGCTCAGACTCGGCACAAGAGCTAAGCTGACAAGCCACTCAAAGACTTAGAGTTCATCATTAGAGATCATGTGCTGCTCAAAGTTTCACCTGTTCGAGGCATCGTTAGATTCGGTTAGAAGAGAGGCAAGTTCATACCTCAATTTATCAGACCGTTCAAGATTCTAGAACATGTTAGAAAGGTTGCATATCAACTCGCATTACTGCCAAAGATGTTTAGAGTGCACAACGTCTTCTACATCAGTATGCCGAGGAAGTGTGCCCACAACGAGGTGCATAAGATCAACTTTGAAGACATTGGAGTCAATGACAACATTACGTTTAACGACAGACCAGCGCGGATCCTAGATCACAGAATCAAGAAGCTTATGAATAAGGAGATTTGGCAAAGATCCAGTGAAAGCATCATGATGAAGGAGAATCTTCATGGGAGCTAGAGTCGGAGATGCGCGAGAAGTTTCCATTTTTATTTTAAATCTGGTTACTTTCAATTTTGAGGACAAAATCTTTTAATTAGTGGTCGATGATGTAATACCCTGTATTTTGGAATGTATATTACTAAATAAGACTTTATACTAATTCTTGTATACTTGTATGACCTTTACTTTTCCTTTGGTTCATTTTGTGTCCCAATCGATTGATATGTTTTCCTAATCGATTGCCACATTCTGGATACCAATCGGTTGCCATCTTTTCCAATCGATTGCCATTCTGCCGACCTGAATTCATGACATGTCCCTATCCCAATCGATTGCCCTTCATTCCAATCGAGTGCCTTCAAATATCTGTGACCAATCAATTGCCTCTGATCCCAATCAATTACCTCCTGTAGAGGTAAGTTTTCAACTTTGCTTCATAGGTTGACATTTGGCAACTCATTTCTCTATATGTATGAGTTCATTTATGTATATGAGGCTTGTTTGACAGTCCATCTTGAGTAAGTAAGAGAGATAGAGAGAGAGATTGAGATTATATCTCATATATATATACACATCCATATATATACATATATATATACACAAACATACACAAACACTCTCAATTGGGCAGAGAAGAAGACAGAAAGAAGAAGAAAAAGAGAATAGATTGAGACTGAGAGACAGAGAGCAAGAAGGGAAGAGAAGGAGAGAGAGAAAGCTTGAAGGTTAGACCCCCACAAGCCACACACTCAACTAGATGATTCCTAACTCACTTGGTCTCATTTATATTATGTTTTACAAGTTGATATGAAGTGTAGACATAAAAACCATGTCCTTAAGACGTTGATATGTGTTGTTCTGTAATTCTGTTGGAGAAGACGAAGTCCCAATCAATTGGACTTTTCCCAAGTGATTACCATCAGTCAAGACCGAATTGATTGGATAGTTTTCTAATCGATTGCCATTATTTGTAACCCAATCGATTGTCTAAGTTAGCAATCGATTGGCATTATTTTGGATCCAACCGATTGCCTTTTTCCTCAATCAATTGTTATAGTTTTTATCCCAATCAATTGAACCCTTGTCCCAATGGATTAGCAATCATAGAACATGCATTTTTGTTTTGTTTATTATATAAGGGGTTCAATCGTTCGATTCTCGATTCGGACTTTCATTATGCGACTATTGGGATAATCAGGGATAATGTGATACCAAAGATAAGTATGATTGAGAGTAATAGATTAATGTTATAATGTTTGGTACTATATCATTCGTAAATGAGTTCGTTATCCGTTTCATTTTAATCAGAGTGGTCAGGCCACATAAGAATTTTCATGTGTCGATATTAGTATAGAACTTAATAAGGTTTGATAAGTTCTGGGAATGGTACATGGGCGGGACCAAGTAGTCCTAAGATAGCCAAATATATATCCTTAACAAGTAGTGGATGGGTTATATCCTTAATGAGCGGTGGATGGAGATCACTGGTAGACATCGATGAGTCATGGGAATAGATTTGATATACTGTTGTTTGAAGCGTTATATCCCCGACATGCGGTGGATGGTGGTATGTCCTTAACGATCAGAGGATGGATTGACGTGGAGTCCATGATATACGGTAGATGGTTTATATCCTTAATGAGTGGTGGACAGAATGATGGTATATCTATATAAGTTGAACGATTGAGTCTGTTATTCCTATCAAGAGTATGTCGATTATCAGTCTTGGAATAATCAGACGATAAGGGTTGGCTACGATGTGTTGATTAAAGATGAAGATACTATTGTAATACTATATATTATTCATTTCATAACTTGTTATTACGTTATATAACTAGTACCCTGTTAGTTTATATTCACTCAGCTCTCAGATTGCCTGGACATTCCCCGTCCTGACTATCCTATTCCTAACCTTGTGGATGACGATCACTACCAGGATGGTTACTATGTAAAGAAAGGCTATGCTGAGGGTGTGCTGAGAGAAGGAGTCAAAGACAATCAAGACTATTACGCTGACGACTACGTTTATGCAAACTAAAGAACTAGATCGTTATTAGTTTTATTTATATGTTGAACTTATGTAGAATTGGTACTTGGGCATATGTTGATTTTTGACATTTTCATAGTCCTGGGGACAACTCTGATGATTTTGTAATAACTAGAATGATTGTAATATATTCAATTTATGTATATTATTCCTGTTGATTTATCATACTAGTACTATATGATGTGGACAATTTAGTGACATTCACCTATTATTCCCTATAGACCCAAAAAGGAATTTTATTTTTCTCTATTTTTGTTGTTCTAGGGGGACAAGACTTTTGGTATCAGAGCCTTTGGTTTGATACTTTCGTTCACTAATGGTCCCATACCATCTAGTCCATAAATAGCCAACTTAACGACAGGTGGATGGGTTATATCCTTAATGAGTGGTGGATAGGGATCACTGGTAGACATTGATGAGTCGTGATAATAAATTTGATATACTATTATTTGAAGTGTTATATCCCTGACATGCGGTGGACGGTGATATGTCATTAACGAGCGGGGGATGGACTGACGTGGAGTCCATGACATATGGTGGATGGTTTATATCCTTAATGAGCATTAGACAGAATTATGGTATGTTTATATAAGTTGAACGATTGAGTCTGTTATTCCTATCAAGAGCATGTCGGTTATCGGTCTTGGAATAATCAGATGATAAGGGTTGGTTACGACACTTTGAATAAAGATGAAGATACTATTGTAACACTATATATTATTCATTTCATAACTTGCTACTACGTTATATAACTGGTACCCTGTTAGTTTATATTCACTCAACTCTCAATAAGTTGATGGTCGTTATTTCCTGGACATTCCCCGTGCAGACTATCCTATTCCTAATCTTGCAAGTGACGATCACTACTAGGATGGTTACTATATACAAGAAGGCTATGTTGAGGGCATGTCGGTAAAAGGAGGCGAGGACAGACAAGACTATTACACTGACGACTACGTTTATGCCAGCTGAAGAACTAGATATTTATTAGTTTTATTTATGTTCAACTTATATAGAATTGGTACTTGGGCATATATTGCTTTCAGACCTTTTCATAGTCCTGGGGACAACTCTGATGATTTTGTAATAACTAGATTGATTGTAATATATTCAGTTTATGTATATTTTTGTTCCTGTTGATTTATCATACTAGTATTGTGTGGTGTGGATAATTTGGTGACATTCACCCATCATTCCCTATGGACCCAAAAAGAAAATTAAATTTTCTCTATTTTTGTTATTCCGGGGCGTGACGGCATGACTCTGCCTAGTTTTTGTATTTTTGCATTAAAATAAATGACATAAATTTGGATTGAAATACTTTTTGTTCTATTATTTTTTGTGCATTATTAACAGCCTCTATTTCTTAATCTAATATCTAGTTGTTGCTATGTGAAATACTTGGTTGTGGCTATGTGAAATACTTGGTCATTGCTACGTGAAATACTTGGTTGTTGCTATGTGATTAATATTGTAATTATTGATATACTATTGCACGGGCATACTAACACATTTTATTCCAATGATAGGCATTCAAAAGTATGTCATCAAGAGCAAGTAATCCTAACCCGAGTTCATCTTACCCATCTTCTTCTGACTCACCCGCATCTGAGTCATCAAGAGGCAAAGCCCTAAAGGGGAAAATAAAAGTCATAATCGAAGAGGATGGGCTGTCGGGGGTGAGTACGCGTAGGTATGAAGTTCTCAGACAGGAGATTTTGTAAGAGCTCTCATTTCCAGTAGCTATGAAGATATTAGAAAAGTGACAAAGAACTTCAAAGATGATGTTTGGAATGCCTTGATGGTAAACTTTTCTTTATAAGCTCTGAGTTCCAATGTTACTGTACATTAGTTATATCATATATGTTTAACATTACTATCCTATTCAACTAGTAGGGTGAATTTGAATTAAATGTTCCACCAGCTGTGGCTTGCCCATTGGCGAAACAGGCATAGCCGCAAAAATTAGGACCTGGGAAGCTTCCTTACGGGCCCTTTTGAAGAAGGGTAATTTTAGTGACGGAGGGTCAAAAGGTGTTGATCCAATTTTTTGAAAAAAGTTTGTAGAAAATGAGAGTCATCAAAAAAAGAAGGGGCAAATTCTTACAAACTCTAGCCATCAAAAACAGTTGAAGTGTGGACACACTCTTGAGCGTCGTTCCTACGTTCTAAAATAATATTTAATGGTTCGTATCACTGCTTACACTTTTCAATCTTAACAACTTTTCTATAACTAACTCATTTAATTTCAATGTCTAGCAACAAGAAAATCCGAGAACCTAAGTTAGTCGTGTAGACAAATGGTTAGTGGCTTATGAACATAATGACGGGACTGTGTTGGAGAGTGCTAAAAGTATATATGTAAGTATCCTATTAGTTTGTTTGAGTTGTTTTAATTTTAGGATAGTTTGTATATTGTGTTATCTAAATTTTGACACTTGAATACTATAGGATGAAGAGAAGACTACTGGAAATAGAAGGAAAGGTAGAAGTTTGAATGACAAGAGGTATAGTGACATGTGTGAAGACCTTGAGAGTGATGAGTTAGCAAAAGTATTTGGGAAGGAATGTGTGATAGGTTCTAATGTGATGTGTGTAAGAGATGCATATAGGTATAACACATAAGCATGTTAGCACAGGTGGAACAACAACTAAAATATGATAAAATAATACAAAAAAGTGTGGAATAATAAATATGTAAAAATAAAGCAGAATAATGGGATTTGGAGAGACTTCAGGTTAGATGAGAACCAAAAGAGCCCCAAATGAGACAGAGAGAGAGAGAGAGCGCGCAATAAGTGTCTAGGAGTTATGTATGCTGGAGTACGGTCAAAGGGCGATAAATAAGTATTAAAGTGAGGTGAAGTGTAGAGTGAAACGAAAGGTGAGGTAAGGCGAAGAATGGTGTGAGGCGAAGGGTAATGTAAGGCGGAGGGTACTTGTAAGGCCGGAGGGTAGTGTAAGTGTACAGCGGAGGGTATCATTGTGCTAAAGACAATAAGAATGTTTTATAAGTGGGCGAGAATATGAGTAACTGTTAATCATTTTCTCTAAGATAGGATTAAGTTGGGTTCCCCGGATGTAGTAAATGAGGCCACTTATTTATACAGGAGGTCGATAGGGGCCATGAAGCTTTGACATGATGGGGCAAAGCTGAGTTGGCTTTCTCTTAGTGGTTTGTTTGTTTTAAGGTAGACGGGAGGCTTAAATGCTCTATTTAAGGTGATTGGGATCATTAAATGAGATGTAGACTTAGTAGTATATTATGAAGACGGAGATATATGAGAGGGAGGTGTTGTCGTTTGGTGATGAACCAATACCATTGGTTGGTCAGGGGGGGAAGGAATGCTATTGGTACAGAGGTTTAAGTGAGTGGGTGTACCAAGGCTTCGCTATTGGTTCCAAGAGGGTAAGCGAGGGCGAGTACCAGAGGGTTTCAGCGAGGGAGGGAACCGAGGCTATTTTCTATTGGTGTAGTCTATTAAGCAAGCTTGAAATGACTAAGCACTGATGGTCAAAGGTTTGGGCAAGCTTTGCAGTGATGGGCTTCACCCATTGGTTGTGAGATTGGTTGGGGATAAGGCACGTAAAAGTCATGTGTCTCTCTCTCTCTCTTTGGGACTAACCCTAACCTTGCCCATTAGGCACAGGCCAGGGAGATGGCTTCGGCTCTAGCAACCTAGCCATGAGCTTCCGAAATCCCAGCGAACTTAACTACCCTTAGGTACTGCTTCCAAACCAAGGGTGGGTGTCCGAGAGGTGACTGTATGTGTACATTTGAAGTATGCTTTCTTTGTGGGCTACTCCTCAGAGTGGGCTACTTAAGGTGGGCTTCGCAGTCATGGAGTTTCACAGTGGGTACTACTGGGTTGGCCCTGTTTGAGGTGAGGCTTAGGAGAAGGGAAGCTTTGGAATGGGCTCATCTGAAGTGAGCCTTCGGAGTGGACTAGCGGAGGCTTCGGAGAGGTGAGGCTTCAGAGAGGTGAAGCTTTGGAATGGGCTCATCCGAAGTGAGGCTTCAGAGTGGGCTAGCGGAGGCTTCGGAAGGTGAAGCTTCGGGATGGGCTTATCCGAAGTGAGCCTTTGGATTGCACTCCGAAGTAAGGCTTTGGAATGAACTTCTCTAAAATGAGGCTTCGAATTGCGCTCCGAAGTAAAGCTTTAGATTGGACTCCTGGGCTCTTCTGCGGTTATAGATGGAGCCCATAATTGGTGGTGGTATTGATACACATGGAGTCGTTGGTGACATATGCTAGTCAAACTGTATGACTTGTCAAACATTATCTACAGAATGCAAGGGAGGAGTTCGTGCAGTGAGTACCCACATCTCTAAGAAACAACTAGTTCAATTTGGTGTGGCAAAATAAAAAATTGAACAAAAAGATAAGGCAAATAAAGAGGATGCCTCATTCAAGGATGAAATTATTTCAAGACTCAACAATTTTGAGGATAAAATTGAGTTTTTAGTATTAAAACTAGAAAGTATGAGTAACCCGCCATTGGTGAGTACGCCCTTAAGTGATCTTGGTTTGAATTCAGTTAACCACTTTACTCATTTGGCTCAAAACTTGAGAAATGTTTTTCCCACAATGGGCATTCCACATTTTCCTCATTCTATTCCTAATTCCACACGACAAACCCCAAGTTATCTTATGTGATAAGCTTGGTAAAGAGTTGGCAAAGGGGTATGTTGAGACGAATGCTACAGCTAAAGTGTGTTAGTAAATCTAAAAAGAAGGTTTATTTTGAGGAAGTGATGCAGCCCGATGCTTGTTTGTGGGACCCTCCTCAGGGGGGGCCACGAGACCTTGACAGGCTTTGTTGAACGGGGGTATGTGATATGGCTCGAGTGTTGGTTAAAATGTGTTTAAGAAGATGGAATGGCGAGAATTGTAGTTTTAAATAACTACTTAAATTTTGGACATGCTTTGTCTGTTAGTTTATGTTTGAATGGAAAAACTCTTTAAATTTCTGACTTTGTTAGACATGTATGAACTCTTTACTTGTTATGAATATAATGAATTATTTTTGTTGTTTTGGGTATAAAGATGTTGGTTAGACATGGATATAGATTAATCTTATTATTTATTGTGTTTGGTATAGATTAATATGATTGTTAATTAGGTGGAAATTTTTTTTGGGAAACATATAAATAAATTTAGATTTACGCATATTTTTAACAGATATATACGTTAGTAAATCTGTTAGTGTTTTTTTTTTTTTTTGAAATTTACTAATGGATATATCCGTTAAGAATAGTTGACAAACGGGTAGTATTCAATATAAATATTTTTAAAATGGCTGGAAAAAAAAAAACCTTTAGTAAGTAGCTTTCTAATGGATATATCAGTTAGAAATCCCTTGATTACTAATGGATATATCCGTTAGTAATATTTTTTCTAACGGATATATCCATTAGTAATGAGGTCATATGATGAAGTGATGGTTAGTTGTTATATGCATGATCCAGGGAAAAAACATTGGGAAGTTGCAAAATGGGTATTGAGTTATATCAAGGGTACAGAGGATGTGGGTTGAGATTTGAAAAGAATGAAGACATTGGAAGATTTCTCTTGGGATATGTGGATTAGGACTATGCGGGAGATTTGGATAAGAGACGGTCTACTACCAGGTATTTGTTTACTATGGCTAGTGGTCTAGTCAGTTGGAGGTCAACATTGCAATCCATGGTAACATTGCTTACCACAGAAGTTGAATACATGGCAGTCACTGGGGCCATGAAAGAGGCGTTTTGGTTACATGGATTGATTGAAGACTTGGGGTTTTATCGGCAGAAGGTGGAGGCATTTTGTGATAATCAAAGTCCCATTTAGCGAAGAACCAACTTACATGAACTTTTTGAAATCCGATCGAACCGATCAGTTCGGTCGATTTTGTTACACCCCTTACTAGGACCAAGTATATTGATGTCCATTTTCATTTTGTTCAAGAAAGCATTGATGAGGGGAGTATTCTACTCCAAAAGATTGGAACGGTTGACAGTTCGGCAGATATGTTAACCAATGTGGTAAGTAGGGTTAAGTTTCAAATTGTTTGAACTTGGCCAATATTGTACACGCTTAAACGTGTGTTTGCCCAGAGCAAGGAGATGATTGTTTTGAATGCTAAATTGGAGATAGTGGTTATGTTAAATTTAGTATGGGGATGTTTCTAGCCTGCAAATTTCGCCAAGGTGGAGATTGTTGACTTTGTGGCTCCATTTGTAAAGAAATTGAAAATTTGTTTTGTCCGCTCAAGCTGCCTGCGCGAGCGGGAGTTGATTGTTGTGCTTGCTGAAATTTCACTCACCAGGGTGGTCGTCCCAATGACCACAGGACTGTGGTTTTGATGCAAAAAGACATTTTTAGACAGTTTTTAGTTTTTTAAGTGAATTAGGAAGATGCCACTTATGTAAACCTATTATTAGGTTATTTGGATGTATTAGAATATAGAATCTTGTACCTTTTGACCTAAAGTGCTATTGAAAGACATTGTAAAGCTCTCTAGATTTTTTTTCACCATCATCATAGTGCATTGATTCGAGTTGCTGCAGGGGTGTGGACATAGGCTTCATTGGCCGGACCACATGTGAAATCTTTGTGTCTTGTGTTATGATTGGTTTATTGCTTTCTTGTTTTTTTTTTGTTTGAATTCTTTGTTTGTGTTTTGAATCACGCACTTCCGTACAATATTAGCAAGGTTCAATTTCTTGCATAAAAGACGTTGTCCAGTCTATTAACTCTCTTGGAACTAGTTATTGTCAAACCAACATAACTTTAATTCTTACAAAATAGAATAAAAAGTGAGACTTTAACTAACATTGTCATGTTTTAGACTTTGTTGATGGCTAAAGAATCATGAAGAGGTTTTCATTCATTTTTTTGTTTTGTTTTGTTTTAAATTTTTTTTTTAATTGAAACACAGAAAGAACATGATCAATTACTGCGCTAGCTCTGTTTCGATATGATTTGAGTTGGAAACCAATTGTTTTGTTTTTTTGTTTTTTTGGGTTGGCGTTAAAAAACATTCTAAAAAGGAGAAGTGTTTACTGTGATGTCATCATTACATATGTCTGTTAAATATCCAAGAAAATCAAGACCTCAACCGACTGTAAATTTTGGCTAGCTCCATTATCGGGGTAGTCATGGTTAATGTTAGAGTAAAATGTAGTGACCCAGAATTTTAAAACATATATTAAAATTTTAATTTCATTTTCGGCAGAGAAAAATACCAGATTGGAGATTTTCACTGTATAATTTGTACCTGAGTGTGTATATCATTGCGTGAGCTCAACACACACTAGGATCTCCCATATGAAACTTGGTGCCCAAATTCTTGTGCACAGTGTGTGCGTGTGACTGTGTTATGTGTATGTTGTGGGCTTATGCTTGAAGCCACTTGGTGGCCAAGCTATCCTATATCTATATATAGTACACCCACCCCCAATACAATACACAAACTCTCATCTCTCAAATAACTCTCTGCTCTCTCATCTCAACTCACATACGAGATATATATGTATATATTTATACATTCACAAGTTAATAGATAAAGGAAATTTGGAAGTAAAGCTTTGGATTATTGGTCTTCTATTGGTATCTTTCAGAAATTCAATTAGGTAAGCTTTCTTTGGTAAATTCTTTGATGATCTATGTTTACATAAATTGTGATATAGATATATATATATATATAGAATTCCATGTATATATCGTTAAGGGTCCGAAAATAGCGAGCAAAAAAACAGTCACAGAAATTTGATTTCTTTATATCAATTGAAAGGTCTCGATCCCACGAGGCTCCATTTCGAATTTTAGAAGCTAATTCGCAACGGTTGCGACAAACGAGCAAATTAAAGTTTTGTCACCGTTCGGTTTTTCAATAAAATCAAGAGCTGCGTTTGATTTCAATAAAAATTGATTTCATATTTGAAATCTATGCGGAAAAAGGAAGAGATTCATATATTGAAAGTCATGTTTGGATTAAGTTTTCAAACTGGGTAAAATTTAGCCTTTGATTTCAAAATAGGGGAAGAAAAGAAGATGAAGACGACACTGAGACATCTCGTGCGCGCGACCCGCGCGAGCGAGAGGTCGCGCGAGCGGCCCGCGCGCGCGACCAGGCATTTTTCAAAAATTGTTTTAAATAAGCATGTGACCCTTCTGAACGCTTTCCGCGCGAGCAAACCGCGCGAGCGAGGCCTCGCGCGAGCGGCCCGCGCGAGCGAGGTCCCGCTCGAGCGGCTCGCGCGCGCGACCTCGGGCAGTTTAGTAAAATCTCCTATTTTGTTGTACGTGAGTCTGTTATGAGCTAAGGGGCCTTGTACCCTATGCTTTAAGAGTTGTACTTTACTATAATAGTAATTGTACTTGTGCTTAGAGGTGTTGTACCTCACTGATATATGTGCATTATTGTATATCGAGATTTGAAATAGATTGAGCAGTCCCGATTTCTATTCTGATTAATTATTCAGGCTATCCTCGTGTTAGGGATGTATACTAAAAGCCATGCTTTATGTAGTTAATTTATTATTTTAATAAAATCAGTTATTCCATTTTTATGAGAATCTGTGTGGGCAATGTTTGTATTATATTATTTATTTAATATTATGCATGTGTGTCTCTCATTCTACATAGTAGGTGGTTTGGTGTGTAGAGTTTGGCTTACACACGGAAGATTAGACCACCAGATATTGTAGAATGTAAGATTTTGGTTTACAGTCTTAGATGGGATTGGACACACCATCGGTAGGACTGCAGCATGGTGTTGTAGTAGGTTTGTCTTGACTGCGGAAAACGGTATAGTTTCAACTCACTATGCTGGTACACTTTGTGTATTAAACAGGACCGACTTGGGGCAATTATCTTTATACTGACTTATAAGATAATTAATACCTCATGGCTATTATGAGTGCTTATGCTCTAAATCCTAAGTTAGTTTATAGACACGTACATTTGATATTTACACTTTGATCCCTAAAAGGGTGAGATCCTTAAATGGGTCAATATCTCATTGGATTGGATGGCAATATTAATTGTGTGGTGGACATTAATCAATGATGGAATCCATGTCTCAATTTTAGGATTGATGATATCCCCTTGAGAAAGCTTATAAGTTTTGATTATGTCAAACCCTGCAGGTGGATTTTGTATCCGACATATCAGATAAGTTAAGGAGAGGATCTCAAGGAATTTTAAGAGATTAATTAAATATGATTGTCAATAATTATATTTAATTAATGGATATATGTAATCTTAACATGGGGAGATAATAAGCATTTAATAACATGGAGCTCAAAATATATTTTTGAGATAAGGGTAGGAGTGTAATTATAATTCTTTAGTGGTATGAATTATAATTTATGGAAATAGGAATCTGATTCAGTTTGAATTAGGGTTTCCTAATTCCATAAGGAAGCCTATTCCTTATTGACTTCTTATGCTCCCTATCGTAGCCTATATATATGCTGCCTTGGCTCTTCTCTCAGGTTGCATGATTTCACATTCTAAGCTTCCCTTGACCTCCTAGTTTTCTTCTAGAAGGGTTTCCACCAAACCCTAGTCTCTGTGAGCATTCAAGAGACATAGGAGTGAAGATCGCTAGCGTCGAACAACGCTCACTAAAAGAACTTCGGACTGCTCGATACTGATCGAAAGTTGCTGAATTTTTTACACGACGTTCCTGACGTCGAGACGGAGCTACTGTAAAAAATTCAAGTAAATCGGAGATCGTTTAGTCCTCCTGATGAACACATCTTTGTCGGATCAATGCGATCGGGATTGAATCGTCACAGCAATCAAAGAGAGTGTTATAACTAGGATTAGAAAATAAAACTTAAAGAGGGAAGAGTAGAAAACATAAAGGATTTCGAAAGAGCCCACACTCAGTTCAATATTCTGGCAGCAAAGGAATACGGTAGAAGATCGTGAGCTGTTATCGAGCCCGTGTTCTCGATTCGTCTACTACAGCAATCCGTTTTTGCAGTTCAAGGTAACCCTAGTTTCCGCCCTTGTAGGGTTATTGTAGCTCTCACCTAAATTTTTTGCAATACCAACTTATACGCACTGTCAACGGATTCTGGGAACGCAGTTTCCTAACAGTGGTATCAGAGCAACGTTGATTCGGCGTATGGGTTGGACGCAACCATGTTGTCCAATAAAACAGATCTTATGCGTGTTTTGATGGATGGATAGAACGTAGAACTGTGTTAACCCTTGTTTTGCAGCGTTCTTATTCCACTATTATGGTCACTGATTTTGTGTGATTGGATCCCACGATGGTTTTATCCGTGGTTAATTTTGCTATTTTAATATAGCATGTGAACTCCTTTATGGAGGCATAGGATTTGTGTGTATTGGATCCCACGCATGATTGATGTGTGGTTAATTTACTGCAAAGAAATAGCACGTGAACTCCTTCATGGAGGAATAGGGTTTATGTAATTTATCTCAAGTAAATCCGTGAAGATGGTTCGTGAGAGCAGTTTCAGAACACAATTTCAGAAGGCAGTTTCAGAAACTGTTCTGGAAGGCAGCTCAACCCCGTGTGTAGTGGCGACATAGAGCTAATCGGGTTTAATGAAGATTTCTTCATAAGAGTTGCAGCTTGACCATAATAGTGGGATTCCTATTTTAATGTGGTTTCCTTATTTATGTGTGACTGAATGATTATTATTGTTTCTTGTTTAATGAATAGGACAACATGGATAATTGTTCCTAGACCTATTTCAGATGTCTAGCTGCATGTTTAATTTATATTAATTTAAAATGATGGACAACTACATGTGTATTTAGAAATAAAACTAATTCCATAATTTGAAAATATAAGTACTTATTTTCTAAAATCATGAGAATAGAATAATTTTATTATCTACACATGTGGGTTTCACAAGTAAGGATGAATTAATCCTTGTCAAGTATTCCATTATTTTTTATTAATTAAATTAAAAGTTTTTCTAAAAAATTATAACCCTCAAATTATTTTTAAATTCTAAGTGGGAGAGGGGATTTATCAAGTATAAATCCCATGGTCTCCATCACTGGTTTGTAGATGATATGATTAATTTTGTGTGATGGCTCTAGTGCCATCCTCCCCATCGGATGCAGTTGATCATGGAATCATCGGTACAAACTTCTTTAAAAGAAAATTTTGGGTGATTGTTAGTGTGGGTCACCTCTCCATCAGAGGTGTTCCTCACGGAACTCTTGACCTAGAATTAAGTAATGGTATACACTTAGCTATAAATAATGATATCCTCTCTATCTGAGTCACTGTTGTTATTTATAGGACCAAAGCAAGTCAGCAGTTTAATTTTACTAGGCAAGGTACATCGCCTGGATAGTAAAATTAAAAGGCAATTGCCTATCTGAACAAATGATGGATAGTATATGGCTTCCCATCGAGTCATACTATTCGCGGTGTATCAGGTTGCTGGCGGATTCCTTTCAAATATGGTAGAGGGAACCAATACTTTTAACTCGAATCCATAGTAATTTTTGCCCAAACGTAATTATTTATGTTATGTGATTCTCAGGCTTTTAAATGGGTACTTTCAATCCACTTGCTGTTATACTTAAAGAAAACAAACTTACTGGACCAAACTATATAGATTGGAAAAGGAATTTGGATATTGTGTTAACTGCTGAAGAGTACAAGTTTGTGCTTACTCAAGAATGTCCTGAGCAACCTGGTGAGGGGGCAACCGCTGAGGAAACCCAGGCTCACAAGAAATGGGTCAAGGCTGATGAGATGGCGCGGTGTTACATTTTGGCATCCATGTCAAATGTGTTGCAACATCAACATCAGTCAATGGCCAGCGCCTATGACATGATGGAGAGCCTCCGAGAGATGTTCGAGGATCAAAGTCGTGCTGCTAGGCAGGTTGCCATGAAAGACTTGATAAACACAACCATGGCTGAGGGGACGCCTATAAGGGATCATGTTCTTAAGATGATATCTCTTCTTAATGAACTAGAGATCCTAGGAGCTGAAATCGACGGGGAAACCCAGGTCGATATCGTACTCCAGTCACTGCCAGAGTCCTTTAAGCAATTCCGCCTCAATTACAACATGAATAAATTTAAATATACTTTGGCGGAGCTGCTTAAAGAACTCCAGGCAGCTGAGGGTCTCAACAGAAAGTCAGGGAGTGCTCTTGTGTTTGAGAAAGGTTCTGCTTCAAAGCCGAAAGGCAAGAAGAAAATGAAAAAGGCTCAAAAGAAGGTCGCGGGTCCTCCGCCAATCCAAAGGCCAAGAGGACTATCGGGAAAGCCTAAAGGCAAATGTTTTGTTTGCAAGCAGCCAGGACACTGGAAGAAGCAATGTCCGGTTTATCTCGCCAGACAGAACAATCAAGGTAAATCTCATTTACTAGTTGTTGAATCGTGTTTAGCGGTCCGATCTACCGGTACC
This sequence comes from Hydrangea macrophylla, assembly GCA_033977485.1. NCBI lineage: Eukaryota > Viridiplantae > Streptophyta > Magnoliopsida > Cornales > Hydrangeaceae > Hydrangea > Hydrangea macrophylla. The sequence goes on along the minus strand of CM066984.1, from coordinate 73,350,576 downwards.
TGGTGTGTAGATACGGGAGCCACTGATCATGTATGCAATTCTTTGCAGGGGTTCCAGGGAACCAAACAGCTCAGTGATGGAAAGATTTATCTATATATGGGAAATGCTACGAGAGTACCAGCAGTTGTAGTAGGAGATCTACATCTTAGTTTTGGTAGAGATAGGATTTTAATATTAAGAAATTGCCTTTTTGTACCTTCTATAAGAAGGAATTTAGTTTCAGTTTCTAGTTTAGTAAAGAATGGATATTCAGTTCATTTTAATAAAATTGTAGTTATTAAAGAAAATAAACGTTTTATTTGTTCTGGTCTATTGGTGGATGATCTTTATATTATAAATCATATCTCTCCTATACTACAACTTAATGAATTGAATAACACAAATAGTTTGTCATTTAAGAGAAAATAACCTTCGAGGATGAACCAAACGCATCTTTGGCACTTACGCCTTGGTCATATTAATTTGATAAAGGATTCAAAGACTGGTTCAAAATGGGCCATTAGGCTCATTAAAAGTGGAGGCACTTCCAGTCTGTGAATCCTGCTTGGAAGGTAAAATGACCAAGAGGCCGTTCTCGGCCAAGGGCTATAGAGCTAAAGAGCCGTTGGAACTGGTTCACTCTGATTTGTGTGGTCCTATAACTGTCTAAGCAAGAGGGGGATTTGAGTACTTTGTCACTTTCATTGATGATTACTCAAGGTATGGGTACATTTATTTGATGCGGCGTAAGTCTAAATACTTTGAGAAATTCAAAGACTTCAAGGCTGAAACGGAGAAGCGTCTAGGTAAATGTATCAAGACACTATGATCTGATCGTGGTGGAGAGTACCTCTTGGGAGAGTTTAGGGAATACTTATTGGAGCAAGGGATTACATCCCAATTATCTGCACCCCGTATGCCTCAGCAGAACGGTGTAGCAGAAACAAGGAACAGGACTCTCATGGATATGGTAAGATCTATGATGAGTTACTCGGATTTACCAATTTCCTTTTAGGGACACGCATTAGAGACAGCTGCATACATTCTAAACTTGGTACCATCTAAGTCAGTACCTACTACTCCCATGGAATTGTGGACTGGGCGAAAGCCTAGTCTGCGGCATGTTCGGATCTGGGGTAGTCCAGCACATGTGCTGAAAGGGAACGCAAAAAAGTTGGAATCGAGAACAGAAGTATGTTTCTTTGTTGGGTATCCAAGAGGAACTAAAGGTGGTCTGTTTTATAGTCCTAAGGATCAGAAGGTTATTGTTAGCACCAATGCCACATTCTTAGAAGAGGACTATGTTATGGACCACAAGCCCAGAAATCGTATTATTCTAGAGGAAATGAGAGGAGAGACACCGAGACATACTTCTTCGATACCAACGGTACGAGAAGAAACACCACAAGAAAGAGTTATCGATATTCCATTACCACGTCGTAGTGGGAGGATTATCGAAACTCGTGTAGATCCCGAACCAACCATTAACACGCAGGTTCATGAACCAGTACAGCGTGCAGATAATGGTGTATTAGGTTCAGAATCTTCACAACGAAATATCAGTGATACACAGACACGGGTTGTGCCTCGTCGTAGTGGGAGAGTTATTATTCAACCTGACCGGTATATGTTCTTGGGAGAGTCTTATGATCGGGTCCCTGATGAACAAGGTACCGACCCCTATAACTACAATGAAGCACTCCAAGATAAAGATGCAGATCTTTAGCAAAAGGCTATGAAATCTGAAATGGAGTCTATGTACTCCAATCAAGTCTGGGATCTTGTAGAACCACCCAATGAAATAAAACCCATTGGATGTAAGTGGATCTATAAGAAGAAGAGAGGAGCAGACGGTAAGGTGGAAACCTTTAAAGCAAGGCTTGTTGCGAAAGGGTTCACTCAAAAAGAAGGAATCGATTATGAGGAAACTTTTTCGTCGGTGGCAATGCTGAAGTCTATCCGGATTCTCTTATCCATTGCTGCACATTTCGATTATGAAATTTGGCAAATGGATGTCAAGACAGTATTTCTAAATGGGAATCTTGACGAGTGCATCTATATGATGCAACCAGACGGGTACATTACGAAGGGCCAAGAACACATGTTGTGCAAGCTTAAGAAGTCCATTTATGGACTTAAGCAGGCATCTAGGTCTTGGAATATCCGCTTTGATCAAGCAATCAAGTCTTTTGGTTTTGATCAATGTGCGGATGAATCTTGTGTGTACAAGAAACATGATGGAAGAGTGGTGGTGTTCTTAGTACTATATGTGGATGATATCTTGCTAATCGGAAAAGATGTGGAGGTATTATCTTCTGTAAGGGTATGGTTATCCAGTCAATTCGATATGAAGGACTTGGGAGAAGCCGGTCACATTCTAGGGATCAAGCTAATGCGAGATCGCAAGAATAGGATGTTGGGCTTGTCACAAGGCACTTATATTGACAATATTCTTGCAAGATTTAGCATGCAAGATTCCAAGAAGGGATTCCTTCCCTTCAGACATGGAATTACTCTATCTAAGGATCAGTGTCCTAAGACACCTGATGAGATAGAGAAGATGAAGGCAGTTCCTTATGCCTCGGCAGTAGGAAGCCTAATGTATGCTATGCTATGTACTAGACCTGACATCTGCTTTGTTGTTGGCATGGTTAGTAGATATCAGTCTAATCCAGGGCAAGAACATTGGACTGTGGTGAAAAATATTCTCAAGTACCTGAAAAGGACTCGACACTATATGTTAGTTTACCAAGCAGACAATCTTGTACCCATTCGGTACACAGATTCTGATTTCATGTCAGATAGGGATTCCAAAAAGTCTACCTCGGGATATATGTTTACCCTAGGAGGTAGAGCCATTAGTTGGAGTGAGGTGTGTCACTTCATGGCTTTGAGTCTAAGTGGGAGATTTTTAGGGATGTATACTAAAAGCCATGCTTTATGTAGTTAATTTATTATTTTAATAAAATCAATTATTCCATTTTTATGAGAATCTGTGTGGGCAATGTTTGTATTATATTATTTATTTAATATTATGCATGTGTGTCTCTCATTCTACATAGTAGGTGGTTTGGTGTGTAGAGTTCGGTTTACACACGGAAGATCAGACCACCAGATATTGTAGAATGTAAGATTTTGGTTTACAGTCTTAGATGGGATTGGACACACCATCGGTAGGACTGCAGCATGGTGTTGTAGTAGGTTTGTCTTGACTGCGGAAAACGATATAGTTTCAACTCACTATGCTGGTACACTTTGTGTATTAAACAGGACCGACTTGGGGCAGTTATCTTTATACTGACTTATAAGATAATTAATACCACATAGCTATTATGAGTGCTGATGCTCTAAATCCTAAGTTAGTTTATAGACACGTACATTTGATATTTACACTTTGATCCCTAAAAGGGTGAGATCCTTAAATGGGTCAATATCTCATTGGATTGGATGGCAATATTAATTGTGTGGTGGACATTAACTAATGATGGAATCCATGTCTCAATTTTTGGATTGATGATATCCCCTTGAGAAAGCTTATAAGTTTTGATTATGTCAAACCCTGCAGGTGGATTTTGTATCCGACATATCAGATAAGTTAAGGAGAGGATCTCAAGGAATTTTAAGAGATTAATTAAATATGATTGTCAGTAATTATATTTAATTAATGGATATCTGTAATCTTAACATGGGGAGATAATAAGCATTTAATAACATGGAGCTCAAAATATATTTTTGAGATAAGGGTAGGAGTGCAATTATAATTCTTTAGTGGTATGAATTATAATTTATGGAAATAGGAATCTGATTCAGTTTGAATTAGGGTTTCCTAATTCCATAAGGAAGCCTATTCCTTATTGACTTCTTATGGTCCCTATCGTAGCCTATATACATGCTGCCTTGGCTCTTCTCTCAGGTTGCATGATTTCACATTCTAAGCTTCCCTTGACCTCCTAGTTTTCTTCTAGAAGGGTTTCCACCAAACCCTAGCCTCTGTGAGCATTCAAGAGACATAGGAGTGAAGATCGCTAGCGTCGAACAACGCTCACTAAAAGAACTTTGGACTGCTCGATACTGATTGAAAGTTGCTGAATTTTTTACACGACGTTCCTGACGTCGAGACGAAGCTGCTGTAAAAAATTCAAGTAAATCGGAGATCGTGTAGTCCCCCTGACGAACACATCTTTGTCGGATCAATGCGATCGGGATTGAATCGTCACAGCAATCAAAGAGAGTGTTATAACTAGGATTAGAAAATAGAACTTAAAGAGGGAAGAGCAGAAAACATAAAGGATTTCGAAAGAGCCCACACTCAGTTCGATATTCTGGCAGCAAAGGAATACGGTAGAAGATCGTGAGCTGTTATCGAGCCCGTGTTCTCGATTCGTCTACTACAGCAATCCGTTTTTGCAGTTCAAGGTAACCCTAGTTTCCGCCCTTGTAGGGTTATTGTAGCTCTCACCTAAATTTTTTGCAATACCAACTTATACGCACTGTCAACGGATTCTGGGAACGCAGTTTCCTAACACCTCGGTGAACGATAGTTCCATATAACCCTCAATAAAGTTGTATAACATGTTTAATAGTGTACTTACATGTTTACTTGATCTGTGATGCTTTAAGTGTTTACTTGAGCTGCTATGCCTTAAGTGGTTACTTGAGTTGCTATGTGTTTACCTGAATGATTTCAGCATGTCTATTATGTTGCTTTAAATTAAAAGCATGGATTGATAATCTGCCTTATGAAATATTGAATATGTCTGGATGCTTAGAGCTCGCATATGTCATAACATTTCATAAGCATGCATGATCACGAAAATCACGAAAATGATTTTGGGATGAAAGACCTTAAAGGCTTTCGATTTTGAAAAAAAGGGAAGGTCTTAGAGACTTCCAGGTTTTGAAAAGGGAAGACCTTAGAGGCTTCCATGCATAAAACCCTCTAGGAAGGAATTTGTTTTGAAAAGATAGAAATCCCGGATTTGTGGGTAGGCGTGTGAGATGGGTACCATTAGGAACTCGAATTGCGGGATGTGCTGCAAGAAACCCCCGTAACGGTAAAGGCTAGGCCTCCGTGTAATTCGTAAGGCCCAAAGTCCCGCACGTTTGAGGCTAGGCCTACGTGGACGGGAAGCCCATGGTCCGGGTAATGATATTGACGATCGAGGGTGAGTGTTTGAAAATGCACGAAAAGTGATTTTCATACATGACATTGACATTCATATTCATTGCACTCACGCATGTTATATAACAGATGTTATTGTACGGTTATATGACTATACGAGCCTTTTTGGCTTATGGACTATCAAACCTTTCCTTTTCAGGTGATATAGATAAGGGTAAGGCTCCCGAGATTTGATGAACTTCGCTTTGTTTGAAGGTTTAGTTATGGGATTTTAATTTAATTGATGGTTCAAAGAGCATGTTATGATTTAATTGGACAAGTGTTAGTCCACCTGCTTTTAAATAGTATGATAGCTTAACTCTGATTTTTCGTTGCTTATCTTGAAAATGATTTGTTTCAAGAAGGGATAGTTTTCAAATGAAAACCAGATTTCTGTTTTACGAATGCTTTCCAAATCGGAGTAGAGTTTACTCGTGAAGATCCCGTTTGGGAAAGAAATTGTGGGATCGTGATACTGTATATTCATAAAAACCTTGGGTTTTTATTTTAAGAGTTTCTAAAGCTTGAGAAAAATATCATTGTATTAATTTTGATATGTGAAGCCAAATTCGAGTTTCTATTTAAAAGTTGTTTTATAAAATTTGAGAAGGAGCATGATAAATGTTTATCAGATCGGTATGTTTTCCGCTGCACTGTTGTTCATTTGATGAACCGATAGAGAATTTCTGTTAATGTCTTTTAAACTGCAAGCAAAGCTTTTCAAAAGACTAGTTGAATGCTTCTGCGATTGTTCTAATCAGATCTGTGAATCTTTAAAGATTTTGATTCCCTATTAAAGATTTAAAAAGGCTATTCTATGCTTCCGCAGTAACTCTCGGAGTCTAGGACTCGAGGCATTGTAAAATGGTATCAAAGTTTTAAGGTTTTAAAGTTGAAATGTTTCAGAGCTTTGGAGTTTAAATCATTTTAAAGTTTAAACGTTGGTTTTTCTAAAAGAGAATTTTTCAGGTAAACTTCGGGTCTAGGACTCGAAGCATTACAAGTGTGTTCAGTCCTTCCGCTCTTGGTTATTATATTATTATTTTATTTTTATTAGCACCCCCTCGCCTGCGGGACGGCGGGGCGGGTCGCTACATAAAAAGTCTTTAAAATTTTTAGTGCTATTTTTTTTTTTGTTAAAATGTTTAGCGACACTCTTTATTTTGACAATATTCATTGTTGCTTTGGCAAATAGCATTATCCTAAACTTTTAGAATTAATTACACTTTGTACCCTAAAGTTTCAAATTAAGTACTTTGGTCTCTGTAATTTCACAAATGTGGCAAATACGTCCAAAAGCCCTTTAGTGATGAATGGTTTTGTCACTAGAAGTGAAAATTTCATCGCAGAAAGTCTTAGAGGGACTGAAGTGCAACTCATCCCAAACTTTAAGGACCAAAGTGCCAAAATTTGAAACTTCATAGTGCAAAGTGCAAAATATCCAAACTTCAAGGGCATAAAGTGCAATTAATCCAATTTTTTTAATTACGTCAAAGATGTCACACGGCATGTTTACTTGACCCTCAACTAGTGTGGCGCTCTATATGTAAAGGTATGAATCCCACCCAAAAAAAGACTCCCTCCCATTAATACTAGGACTACCACATGATACCCTTGGACCTTGAGATGTTCAAAATCTCCTCCCAGTTGACTGAATTTTTACAACATATTCCTAACATTTCTAGAAAATTGGCCGACTCATTACCTTATCTTAAAATGTGGTTAGTTAGCATATTAACTATAGGCCAGAAAATGCTACATCAACAGAATTGATTTGTTGGGTAAATCGCCCTTTTCATCCCTAAAGTTTTGGTCCCTGAAGTTTAGGTGAGTCACAATTTGGTCCCTCAAGACTTTTTGTAATGAAAATTTTATTTTTAATAACGAGACTACTCTAAAGAACTAATTGGACTTATTTGCTGCAATTGTGAAAGTTTAGAAGTCAAAATGCCACATTTAAAACTTTAGGGTCTAGGGTATCAAATCATCCAAACTTCAAGAGTGAAAAGTGCATTTTACCCTAATTTGTTTGAAAAAAAAAAACCCTACCCACGCATAGAGAGAGTTTGTTTCTGCATTTGGGACTAGCAATATGGAGGTGAAGCTTTGACAATGTTACTGTTACAACGTTAATTCAAGGCCGACCCCAAAAAATAAAGAGTATGAAGTTGTGGAAATGACTACCCACGTATATACATTGCTCCAAAAAAAAAAGAAGCATTAACATACATCAACATTATATACATGTGTTTTAATTTTGATAGGAGCAATTTCACGTCCAATTTTTCATGAGGCAAAAAAAATGTTGGATATAGGACAATCATCCACATCTCACCCGTATTGGTTAAACCTAACCTTTGGTACTTTAGATTTGATGGATTTGCTTTGTTCAAAAATGTCAAAGTTAGCTCTATTTGAGTTTAAATTTAATACGGATGATCCGTAAAAGTAAAGTTTTACGGTATCCAACCATGAGTTGCCAGGTATCATTTTTTTGTCTCCACGTTGAGATGATGGGTGTATGGAATTGATTCCTCAACCCCTAATCCCCTGTTTTCACACCTCGTCCCTAATCTCTAATGCCGGTCTCTCTGCACGAACTCCATATTTTCCAACTCCTGACCTTCTTTTAATACTGGGTTTCAATTAAATTATCAAAGCTTCTATTCCTTCTATTTCTGCACTTAACAAAGATTGATTTCAAATTTTCTTCCGGTTGTAATACTGTTTTTTTTTTTGATAAACATAGTAATATTGTTTTATGATCTGTTTGTATGTGGTTCATGGGGCCGAAACAAAAGATAAATCAAAGAAAATCAATTGCTATAAGTTACGGAGAAAAACTAAGAACTTGATTCTTCCTCTGATTTGTCTAACCTTGAGATTATGTGATTTCTAGGGTCTCCAAAATTTCCCCTGTTTTCCAGAAAATTTATGTATGTAACTTGGAAGCTAATCTCAATGGAGGTTTTGTTATAGTAGATTTGAGAAAAAGTCCAGTAGAAAGGTAGAAGATGATGGAAATGGACTCTAGAGACAGGTCCACCCTCTTATGATGTGTATAGGAATATATCATATTGTATATTACACGTGTATATATATCTATTATGTGGCAATGTGTGGTTGGATGCTGTAAAACCTAGTTTTTACGGATCATCCGTCTCAAACTTACACTCCTTCAGTTTATTCTAACGTTTCTTTTCTCACATGCAAAACAAGCCACTTGGACAATGTACTCTTTTTTCCTTTTCTTTTTTTTTTTTTTTAATGTCCTTTTTAAATGTAAAATAAGATCATTTCCAAAAATAAATCCGCAAAATAAACGAAATCGTATATTACAAAGATCTTGTTCAGTAATGTTTTGGTATACTGAAGAGTGGCACACACTCTGTGTAGAGATAGTGAAAAAAATTGAAAAGTGCAGAGAGTGGGACTGTGGGAGTGAGAAAAAGATGTGAGTGAGTGGAACGTGCAAAGAGTGTTGAAACTGTTTAAGTTTTTAATTAATTTTGTTTTAATAATTGGACATCTTAGAACTTTTTTTTTTTTTAACGACAAATTTTATTAGTAATAAAGACATGGTATAGGCTTATAGCACAGGTCTTTGAGAAGAAAAACTTCACACATTTAGTTGTAATTATTGGTGATAAATTACAAAAACAAATTTGAAACCTCTATCTTTGGCGCCGTTCTATTTTTATTTGTTATTTTCAAGGTTTTAAAAATCATACTAGATCTGGCGGTCGAATCGGTTGAACCGTCAACTGGGACCACGAACAGGCTGGTTTGAATTGGGAACCGAAAATAATAGTTGAACCGTTCGAATTTTGAAAAACCGGTAGAATTGACAGTTGGACCGGTAAAACCGGTAGTTGAACTGGGAACCGGTCCTTTTTTTTGTATATTTTTTGTTTTTTTTATATATATATTTTATATTTTTAATTATTATTAATATTTATGACGTCATGGTCCAACCGTCCGGACCGGCCAGTTGAACCGATCAACCCGTGAACCGGTCTCCTTCCGGTTCAAGGACCGGTCCAATTTTAAAAACGTTGGTTATTTTTGCTAGCATTCTTTGCCATTCTATTATAGTATAGATAAGTAACATACTGAGTGGTCTGACTTATTGGATTTTCTTGGCCTACTATTCCTGAACTACACACTATCACGAAGTTATTGGCCCATCCAAGTCCTTTTCTAGCCTTTGAGAAAATATTCGTTCCAACAATTATTTTGCTAACGTTGTATTACAAATCAATAAGAGGTTACTATACAAGTACATATTAATCCTAATTTGAAGTAAAAGACGTGTTCATATAACCACTGTACAGTCTGTACTTATGTGTATTATTGTGATAATTCCAATGACGTAGTATGACCATTGTATTAAATATTTACTCGTTGTGTTGGAGAAACCCTAAACTATAATTTAAAAGCCCAACCCAATTAAGACTTAGTTTGACCCCTATTTGGTTCTTATTTTTTAAAGTACAATTTCATGTTTATGAGCTTTGTAAAAATTGAATTTAGGGCTTTTTTGGGGGGGAGCTTTTAAAAGCTCTAGAATTGAGCTTTTAAAAGCTCAAGGTTGTTTCTGGTTTCATGACGTCTTTTTGAAGAGTAATGTGTCACTTGTATAAAATTATCAAACTATTTAGTAATAAATTTCATAACTCCTTTTAAAAAGTCACGTCCAAACTAAGTCTAACTAGAGTTGGACAGGGCAATTTACCTTCTAAACCCAAGTTTCCATCTCCCAATGACATCAGAGATTATAAGCATAAATTTTTGGGTTACTTAGTAATAATCCCTTTTCATGAAACTTTTGGGTTCATAAGTCCTTGTTGTAAACACTTCCAGCTAAAGTCCCTACAGCATATTTTGTTGACATAACTACCCTTTTTATATCCCTACATATTATGGATTTTATCAGCAACTCAAAATTCAAAAATGAAATCCCTAAAAACGGGGACTCTCCCGGCTATGATTTACCAAATCCACGAAGAACAGACCCAGTTACCACCAGGGACGCGACCGGCAAGGTGGAGTTGCAACCATCGACGGCAACAACACGACCAGCGATGGCAATGACAAGACAAGCAACGAAGACACACCACGATTGCGAGACAGTTGTGATCTATTACTGGTTCGCAGCTACTCCGAAGAATGTCGCGAAGAACAGTACTCGGTGCATTTTGATATCGAAACTTTTGATTAGATCCATGTTCACTTCATTGTCACTAAGAGATCCATGTGCACTGCTATACATGGATGTATGCAGAGAAGAGTTATACAAAAGTCTAATGATTTAAGATTCGTACTTAAGGCAATTGGAATGGTTCTCATAAGGTGCTTGTCGAATTGTCAGGTGTTTTTTTTTTTTTTTGCTCCACTTCTTTGTCTACCACACTAATTTCTCAAATTGGCTTCCTGAGTGTCTTGTCTCTTTAGTCCTACGGCCCTGACCCAAGGTAACCGAGGGCCCCCAAATTAAAGAAAAAAACAAAGTTAAATGCATTTTACACCTTCAAATTATATTCTGTTGGGAATGGGCCCACAATCACAACAAGAAATACCACACCCACAATTATGGAGATAAATAGAACAAAAACGACACAACCATGAAAGAAAAATCAAGCAAACCAACACAACAAGATTTAAATGTGGTTCGGCCCAACAATGCCTACGTCCACGTGCAAAATCGATCACCTCGATTAATATGAAGATTACAAGCACTCAAGACCTCTCGTGTATAACTCTCCAACCAAGTTATATGACACACACAATTGATAGAAACTAATCTTTCCCTCACTAGTTTTCAGCCCTCTCTTGTGTATGTAAAAGATTTCCAATCTTATCAATCCCTTGAGTAAGCCCTATATTTATATAGATTGTAGAGTTCCAATCCTAGTTGTAGTAGGATTTACACCTATGGTAAGTCTTGTACAACAAGGAATACTCTCACAAACATTCGTATATAAAATAGGTAACTTCCACCATCAAAGGAATCCTTATTTGATAAGGAAACCACCAAATAAGGAATCAAATCATAATTAGGAAACAATTTCACTAATGGATTCTATTTTGCACTTTGGTCTCTAAATATATTTTTTTTCGTATATTGATCCTTCAGCTAACATTTTGTGACAATTTGGTCTCGGCTAAAAGTGATGGGAAAAAGTTATTTTAATTACGTATGTACTCCTTGTTTGGGCCATGTTTGGTAACAATAGTCTTTTTTTCAATACTTATGAAGCTCCAAAAGCCAAAATTAAATATTTAGCAAAATAGCCTCTGTAATTGCAATTGGTCAAAAGCTACCTTGGACAACTTTTACCAATCGTAATTTTTTGTGACATAATTACATAAAATAAAAATATATAAATATAAAAAGCTGTCAAACAGTATAACACTCGCATGTGTGTTATTGCATTTCATTACATTGTCATGCATGTTAATGTGATGTGTTGTGTTTTATGACACCTGTGAGGGTGAGTTTTGACTCACGAGTCGATTTGGGTATCTGTGTAAGAGAACCCTCTGAGATAGTGTGAAGTGAATGTTTTGAGGTTGTGACGTCTCTCTGAGATTGAGACGGTCATTGTGGAATACCTTAAATGTTTATCTGAAAATAAATGTTTACCTGTGTATTTCATTATCTGTATTATTTCTGGATCAGAATATATTTCTGTTGTTAATTTTAGCATCCTGGTGAGTACGAATTAACACGCTATTAATTTGGTAGGCTAATTAGCAATTTCATAAAATCATGTAAAAACTTGCATTTTAGCAACCAAACGGAACTTAGGCGAAAACTTTTATAATTTTGAGGTTTTACTTTTGAAGCTATGAATTAGTTGTGTAGAATGTTTCGAAGACTGATTAAGAGTTTTGAAACCTCGTGGAAAGGTAAACACAATTTTGGAAAGTATTGCCTACATATAGATAGAGATGATTTTCATAATTTTATAAAAGTTTAACCTAAAACTCAAGAGGATGCCAAAAGAGAGATTTTGGAGCTTAGAGCTTTTCGACGCTAAACGACGACATCTTCAAGTAGGCAATACTTTCCATTTGTTTTCTCCTAGATTTCATAGATTCTATCCATTTGTTTTCTCCTAGATTTCATATTCGAACATCTTCAAGTAAGGGCTTCGTTTTGATACCCACTAGGGCCTGTTTGGCTAAGTTTTTAGAAAAGTTATTTTCTAGAATTTGTCATAAAAGTTGATAATTGAATTTATGATCGATAGGAATTGTACTAGACAGACTTCTGCACATTCTTTGTGCTTGGGTTTTCTTTGGATTGAATTATAGGGGCGTTATTCGGAGGTGAGTGATTCAACTATGTTTTTGGAATGATTTCTTGACATGTATTCAAGTTTTGTATGAAAGGCATGTATTAGTTTATAGATATATTTTGTGTAGTTCATATTGGGAGATTATATTGATAAGTAGGCCCAATAGCACGGTGAAATATTTTGATTACCGAAAGCATGGTGATATGTGATATGAGCATGTTGAGTTGTTATTTGGGTCAAAGGAACAAGTGGTTACCAAGCCATGTGGAGCTGATGTAGGCATTAAGGTCACACGAATGAAGAAAAGAATCATGGGTCTTACCTTTTCGCGTTGACTTATTGGTGAGGAGTCACGGATTAGGAGTATAGAATGTACACTTGAGACTCCGGAGACCAGTATGAAATGTAGAGATGTGAATGCGAGCATATTTGTCATTCATGTGCATTGGTTGTTTTATTCACTAAGCGTTAGCTTAAACAAATCGAAATATGTGTGGTTATTCAAAAAACCATTGTAGGTATTAATGTCGACGAGGAATCGCAGAAGTGAGCATGTGGGTTTGGGAGTTTTTGTAGAAGGCGACTTATCATGCCTAACTCATAGTTTTGTAAAAGAGTTGTTGTACTATAGAATTTCATGATTTTTAGCTATGTTTAACTTAGAATCGTACTGCGAATTCATAATTTTGTAATAGATGGGAATCTTTGGTATTTACGCTTTAGTAATGTTTTCATCCAGTGGGAATCTTTTTGGTATGAGTTTGGAGTGCGTATTTAAATCTTGGTTGAATTCAGAAAACTTTTAAACTTGGAATGCTGTAAAAAAGGGTCTACTGCTATAAAACAGTCGACTGGACCTAAGGCACAGTCGACTGGACCCCTGTTTTAAAAGATATTTCCCTTCAATTTTTAGGACTTCAGTCGACTGATCCCCAGGAAACAATCGACTGGTTTCTGCACGAAAAATAGACATTCTGCTTGGATGGGTTCAGTCAACCGGACGAGCCTAGTCGACTGAATATTTGAGGCATCAGTCGACCGGACCGAGGAGTCAGTCGACTGAAGGTGGCACTTAGAGATTTCTTGTTCTCTGTAACTCCAAGTCAGTCGACTGGAGCCCCGACCCAGTCAATTGGACTACTTGTTTAAAAAATGATTTATTTTCTTTCTACTGCGTGTGTTCTTAAAATTAAATTGTGGGAACATTAATGAATTGGTTTAGCCTCGGTGGTGTGCCACGGGCTCCAATTCTTCTATTGTGAGACCAGACTGTGACATTTAGTGGTATCAAAGCTTTAGGTTTAGAGCCTTGGGAGCAAGTGATGTTATATATTGAGTGACGTCGAGTGGAGTGTATGTTTATGACGATAATGTTGTTATCATTGTACAAATGCTTCATGTGTTGCATTATGTGATGGCGAATTGTGCACACACACACACATATATATATATATATCTTGTGGCATAGCATGCATCGTCTTTATGCATCGAACTTAACAAGACGAGCTCTTGAAATGTTATGGCTAACCCGATAAGAGAGTTGTCACCGCATTTGCGAATGGATCAGATCGTGAATATGGTGGGGAATTTTGTTCAAGCAGTAAGTAAACGAGATCAGATGAATGTTCTGGCCCCACCTGTCAAAATTCAATATATCAACGATCCACCGGTGCCACAACCGCAACACACAATCATGGAACAATTCCATAAACGAAAACCGACTTTGTACCATGGACAGGTTGACATAGACTTAGCCGATCATTAGATGATGGACATGGAAAGACACTTCCGTACGGTGATATATACCGACGAGAAGAAAATTATGGGTGCATCCGATATATTGATGGGTGAAGCATTGGATTGGTGGAACAACATACTTGAACAAGGAAAGCCGACCACGTGGGAAGCATTTATAGAGGAATTTAACCGACGCTTCTTTCCGTAATCTGCTTGTATTTAGAAGCGCCAAGAGTTTGCAAGTTTGGCCCAAGGAGACATGACTGTGAGTGAGTACGTATCCCATTACAATGCCTTATTGCGCTTTGGGAAAACTATTATTCCAACTGATGGGGATAAGGCTCGTAAGTTTGAGGAAGGGCTTAGGGAGAATATCCGTTACCGTGTGGACATGTTGCAACACCTGACGATTTCTTTAGTTGAGGAAGCCGCCCGCATAGTTGAGAAGAGTGTCGATCGATATCGAGAAGGGCAACAAGGGAAGAAAGCAAATGAAAAGAGGGGTAAGAGTTAAGCGAATGCGAAGAAGCCATTTACGCAAAGTTCAGGATCGTATATGGGTAACCAAGGAGGGAGTACGTTCATGGGAGACTCGAGACTGTTGTGCCCAACATGTAACCTACGACACAAAGGGACTTGGTATCCATTGAGCACTTGCTACCTTTGCAAGCAACTAGGGCACATATCTAGGAATTGTCCTTTGAATACGAATGTGACCACACCGAACACAACCTCGAACACCAAGAGCTATAACCCAGAGATGATGGGGAAATGTTTTCAGTGTGGACAACCGGGACATATAGCGAAGAATTGCCCGAGTAAGAGACAACCAGGAATGAGTACCGGGGCATCAAGTATGTCGAGTAGATCAAAGGCAAGGCAACAAGTGGATAAAGCAAAGGGAGTCGAGCAACAACAAGGACGATACATTCAACTCAGGCCAGGGAATACGGATGATACCGTCGTATCAGGTATTCTTCCTATTTATTCACATCTTGCACATATACTCATGGATTCTGGCTCCACACATTCATTTGTATCACGTGACTTTGTTAAGAATCTAACTATTAAGTCTGAACTGCTAGGATAAAATTTGTGTGTATCATTACCCACTAGTGAACCTTTAGTAACTTCTTCGGTATTCAAGGCGTGTGAGATCAAGATAGGTGATAAGGTCTTGAGTGTCGATTTGATTCCGTTGACAGTAAGTTACTTTGATGTTATCTTGGGCATGGATTTGTTATCAGTCAATCAAGCTAGAATCGATTGTGAATAGAAACAGGTTAGTTTCTATCCGTCAGGTCAGGAAGAGTTTAATTTTCAAGGTAAGGGTGTGACTGTATCGCCGTACTTGACATCGATGATTCAAGCAAGTAAGATGTTGAAGAGAGGTTGTTCAGGTTTCTTATGTTCGATTGTTGACACACGAGTTCTTGGACCACTAGTAGAAGACATACCAGTAGTTCAAGAATTTCCAGATGTTTTCCCCGATGACTTACCCAATGTATTGATTGAGAGAGAACTTGAGTTCACAATAGAGGTAGTACCAGGGTCATAACTAGTATCCAAAGCACCGTACCGAATGGCACTGGTAGAATTAAAGGATTTGAAGGTTTAGTTACAAGAGCTACTTGAGAAGGGTTTTATTTGACCTAGTGTTTCACCGTGGGGAGCTCCAGTCTTGTTTGTGAAGAAGAAGGGTGGGACAATGCGTATGTACATTGACTATCGAGAGTTGAATAAGTGACCATCAAGAACAAGTATCTGTTGCTGCGAATAGATGACTTATTTGATCAGTTACAAGGAGCTTAGGTATTTTTGAAGATTGATTTGAGATTCGATTACCACCAGTTGAAAGTGAAAGAAGAAGACATTGAGAAGACAGCTTTCAGAACTCGATATGGTCACATTGAATGTTTGGTTATGCCGTTTGGAGTGACTAACGCACCAGCCGCTTTCATGGACTTGATGATTCGTGATTTCAAAGACTATTTAGATGAGTTTGTTATTGTGTTTATAGATGACATCCTAATCTATTCCAAGAGTGTTGAAGATCACGAGCACCATTTGCAATTAACCTTACAATGACTACGCGAGAAGAGATTATTTGGAAAATTGAAGAAGTGTGAATTTTGGTTGAACGAGATTTCTTTTCTTAGACATATATTGTCAGCGAAAGGAATCTCTGTAGATCCTCAGAAGATAGAATCAATTACCAATTAGATGAGACCTACAAATGTGACAGATATCCGAAGTTTTTTAGGGTTAGCTAGTTATTATCGGAGGTTCATGAGAGACTTTTCATGTATTGTAATGCCGATGACACAGTTGATGAGGAAAGATGTTGCGTTTGTATGGAGTCTGGAATGTGAGGAAAGTTTCTAAGAGTTAAAGGGTCAACTAGTGGAAGTGTAACACCCGTAAATTTCTGTTATTAATTAAATGGGCCCCGTATTTTTAATTCGTTATTTCTAGTGTCTACATGAATAATACATATTAATTTATTATTAACTTAGACTGTAAATTTTGACCTGGACTAACATATTACGCGGACCGGTAAAATCTGCATTTTTTTGGACTATCTTGCACATTAGTACAATGCGAATCTTACCCTAACCTACTGAACTTACCCAATCAACATAACTGCACATCTCCCAAACTGCTATTTATATATATATATATATAACTACACATACACACATCCATGTACGCAAGCAGATTCTTCAAATTTGTTGGGCCAATGAAGAGAGGTTGAGTGTACCATAGAGAGAGTGGCAGAGCACAAGCACGCGCACAGACACTCCCAACGCCGGCCACTTTTTTTCCTTCTCCCAAGAACCTGTCTAGTCCTGCAGATATGGAGATCTGCATGTATATGGGTATACATGTCTTGCTTTGTGTATATATTTGGGACACTATTGAGAGGGAGAACCACCGAGAGTTGAGAGTGAGAGAACACACCTACACATTCACTGCCTCCACCCTTACCACTCACCATCCTCTCTGTTCCTCATCATCATACACGGAGAGAGAGAGAGAGAGAGAGAGAGAGAGAGAGAGAGAGAGAGAGTGGCTCACCGGAAAAGAAGAGAAGAGAAGAAGAGACCCTAAACCTTGGTAAACCCCTATACACCCCCTCTGTTATCTTATGTGTCTCTCACGCCTCACATACACACACACACCCAGACCCCTGTGCACGAACCAAACAGAACCTGAGCCCTCTGTCAAACCCAAATCACCATTAAAACTCCTCACCAGAGCTTTGTTTTTCAAACATGACCAAATCCTATTTTTATTACACCAAACTGACCCTTATGGTCCCAGGAAGACCCTAAGAACAGTTTTTAATTTAGGAGATGTTTGGTTAGGCATGCAAGGCATTATTCTCTTAGAAACCCAAAAGAATAATCCATTAGTGGGAACCCGAAATGAGTAAACCCATGTCCCAGCTTCTAGTATGTGATAGAGGGTCCCAAATCGAACCCAATGGCGTTGGTTTCATCAATTTTTATGGAGAGGTGAGTGAGATATGGCCGTTGGAAGTTTTCCGGCCAAATTGGGTGTCGCCGGCGGCGGCTTGTCTCATCGGAGAAGATAAGTGAACGAGTTATATCGTTTACCCGTTTTAATTTAAGTTGGATCGGGTCATGGGTTTGGGTATGAGTGTTTGTATAAGCGGGTGTGGGTTCGGGTTATATCAATGAAATGGATCCGGTTCAGATCTTTTAAGTTGGATCAGTCTCAGTGCGTATATGGATGATCCGTTGTGTTGGGTATGGATTCGGGTTGACCCGCGGGTATGGGAATATTATTATTATTGTTATTATTGTTTTGTTAAATTAATAAATGTTATATGTTTATTAATTTTTTTTAATTATGTAAATTTTGTTTTAATGTTATTATAAAATCCAGAATGTTAGAATTTAATATTTATGTATTCTGAAATTATTATTTTAGGTAAATAATTATGATTATCTACTATTTTAAAAATAAACAATAAATGTTGGGCTATTTTGATAAATAGTTGTATATGGCTTTAAATAGTTTTAAATCCCTTAAAATTAGTTTTAAAATATTATAAGTAAATTTTATAAATTCTGAAATAGTATTTTAAATAAAATAATATTCCTAAATTATGAAATTATGGATTATTCTTATATAGTATACTTATTACTTATTAGTCTAAATAAATAATAAGTGATAGTAGTTTTACATCAAAGTTTTGGAGAGCCTTGCAAGAAGCAATGGGTACCAAATTGCATTCCAGTACCGCTTTTCATCATCAGATCGATGGTCAATCGGAAAGAGTAATCCAGATTCTGGAGGACATGCTACAATTATGTGTACTTGATTTTCAGGATGATTGGGAATACCATTTTCCGTTGATTGAGTTTACATACAACAACAGTTTTCAGTCGAGTATTGAGATGGCTCCTTATAAATCTTTATATGGTCGTGTATGTCGCTCACCGATTAGTTGGACAAAAGTTGTAGAGAGAATGATTGAAGGGCCGAAAACTGTGCAAAAGACGACGGACAGGATAAAGGTAATTCGACAACGGTTACCAACAGCTCAGAGTAGGTATAAGAGTTATGCCAACAAGCGTAGACAACTATTGGAATTTAACGTGGGCGATTTAGTTTATTTGTAGGTGTCACCTTCAAAGGGGATTACTAGATTTGGGAGGTACGTGAGACTCAACCCGAGGTATGTAAGACCTTTTGCAGTCATTGTGAGAGTTGAACCCGTAGCGTATCGATTGAACTTACCGAGTGAGTATACTCAAGTTCATAATGTGTTTCATGTATCTTTGTTACGTAAACACTTAGCAGAGTATAGAAATCAAGTGATGACTCCCATGTCGAATGAGATTCAGAGTGATTTGACGTATATTGAATATCCGGTAGAGATCTTGGATCGAAAGGATCAAGTCTTATGAAATAAGGTGATATCGAAGGTGAAAGTGTTATGGCCTAGCCAAACGACAGAAGAGATGGCATGGGAAATAGAAGATGAGATGCGTACTCAGTATCTGTACCTATTCGATACATGAGGTACAAGTTTGGGGACAAACTTCTTTTAAGGGGGAGAGAATTATAACACCCGCATGCGTGTTATTGCATTTTATTACATTATCATGCATGATAATGTGATATGTTGTGTCTTATGACACCTGTGAGAGTGAGTTTTGACTCACAAGTCGATTTTGGGTGTCTGTGTAAGAGAACCCTCTGAGACAGTGTGAAGTGAATGTTTTGAGGTTGTGGCGTCTCTCCGAGATTGAGACGGACATTGTGGAATACCTTAAACGTTTATCCGAAATAAATGTTTACCTGTGTATTTCACGATCTATATTATTTCTGGATTAGAATATATTTCTGTTATTAATTTTAGCATCCTGGTGAGTACGAATTAACACGCTATTAATTTGGTAGGCTAATTAGCAATTTTGTAAAATCATGTAGAAACATGCATTTTAGCAACCAAACGAAACTTAGGCGAAATTTTTTTATAATTTGGAGGTTTCACTTGTGAAGCTATGAATAAGTTGTGTAGAAAGTTTCGGAGACTGATTAAGAGTTTTGAAAACTCGTGGGGAGGTAAACACAATTTTGGAAAGTGTTTCCTATATATAGATAGAGATGACTTTCATAATTTTATAAAAGTTTAACCTAAAACTCATGAGGAGGCCAAAAGGGAGATTTTGGAGCTTAGAGCTTTTCGACACCAAACGACAACCTTCTGTCCGTTTATTTTCTCTTAGATTTCATATTCGAACTTCTTCAGGTAAGAACTTCGTTGTGATACCCACTAGGGCCTGTTTGGCTAAATTTTTTGAAAAGTTATTGTCTAGAATTTTTCACAAAAGTTGATAATTGAATTTCTGATCAATAGGAATTATACTAGACGGACTTCTGCATGCTCTTTGTGCTTGGATTTTCTTTGGATTGAATTATAGGGGCATTGTTCGAAGGTGAGTGATTCAACTATGTTTTTTTGGAACGATTTCTTGACATGTATTCATGTTTTGTATGAAAAGCATATGTTAGTTTATAGATAAATTTTGTGTAGTTCATATTGGGCGATTGTATTGATAAGTAGGCCCAATAGCACGGTGAAATGTTTTGATTACCGAAAGTATGGTGATATGTGATTTGAGCATGTTGAGTTGTTATTTGGATCAAAGGAGCACGTGGTTACCAAGCCATCTTGTGGAGCCGATATAGGCATTAAGGTCGCACGATTGAAGAAAAGAATTGTGGGTCTTACATTTTCGCGTTGACTTATTGGTGAGGAGTCGCAGATTAGGAGTATGGAACGTACACGTGAAACTCCGGAGAGTAGTATGAAATGTAGAGATGTGAATGCAACCATGTTTATCATTCATGTGCATTGGTTATTTTATTCACTAAGCGTTAGCTTACACAAATCGAAACATGTGTGGTTATTCAAATAACCATTGCATGTATTAATGCCGACGAGGAAGCACAGAAGTGAGCACGTGGGTTTGGGAGTTCTTGTAGAAGGCGACTTATCATGCCTATGTCGTAGTTTTGTAAAGAGTTGTTGTACTAGAGAATTTCATGACTTTTAGCTATATTTAACTTAGAATCATAGAACAAATTCATAATTTTGTAATAGATGGGAATCTTTGGTATTTATGCTTTAGTAATGTTTTAATTCAGTGGGAATCGTTTTGGTATGAGTTGAGAGTGTGACTTTAAATCTTGGTTGAATTCAGAATACTTTTAAACTTGGAAATGCTATAGAAAGGAGTTGCTGCTATAAAACAGTTAACTGGACCGAAGGCATAGTCGACTGGACCCCTGTTTTAAAAAATATTTTCTTTCAGTTTTCAGGACTTCAGTCGTGTGATCCCCAAGAAACAGTCAACTGGTTTCTGCACAAAAAACAAACATTTTGCTTGGATGGGTTCAGTCGACCGGAAGAGCCCAGTTGACTGAACATTTGAGGCATTGGTATACTGAACCAAGGAGTCAGTCGACTGAAGGTGGCACTTGGGGATTTCTTGTTGTCTGTAACTCCAAGTCAGTCGACTGGAGCCTCGACCCAGTCGATTGGAGCCTCGACCCAGCCTACAGAGTGTATATATGTAATTAAAATAATTTTTCCTTTCACTTTTAACGGTTAAAAGTGACAGAGGGGGCAAACTACCACAAAATGTTAGTTGAGGGATTAAAATACGAAAAAAAAAATTTATTGAGGGACCAAAGTGCAAAACATGTGTCACGCCCCAATTCCACGCATATTTATCTAGGTCACGTGGCACGCCACCGAGGCTCTTCCTACTCATTTAAAAGTTGCAACAACAGAAAAAGAACTTTAAAGATAACATTGAGTAATCGCTCCTTTGAAACAATACACCCGAAGTTGCAAATATCCGTATAAATTTAAAAACGTAATTAAATTTTGAAACGAATGAATTTATATTCAAAGGGGTACCAAATGTGCCCTAAGAACCAATCAAAACATTTAAATAATTTTTGGAAGTGATAGAAAAAGAAAACATGTAGGGGGTGTTTTGACCGGACGAGATGCCCTGTTCGACCGGTCAAATGACCATAGGCAATAATCCTTCACAGCAGAGGGTACTTCAACCGGTCGAGCTGTCCCCTTTGACCGGTCGAATGACCCCCTAGCAGCATTCCATTTGAACTAGGATATTATCTAAGGTCAAGCGACCCTTGCGATTATTAAATACCTTAATCATTAAACCAAAATATTAAGTTGATAAGTAAAACATTCAAAACGTGAACTTGAGGGTTCGAATTCATAATAACTTAACCAACTCATTCCATGTTTTTCCAAGTTAATACAAAACGTAGTTCTAGTTACTTGGAAGTAAATCCTTAGAACATTTGGAAATGAAATAAAATATATACAAGCTATCATCCACTTTTATTACAAAACTACGAGATGAAATATGATGAGTCCCCTTCTAAGTGAATTCCCAACATCTCGTGATCACCTCCCCAATTCCTCGCTGGCATTAACACCTGAAATGGATATTTGAATAACCACTAATCGGGAGAGAACAGATCCTGATTATACTCCTTAACTCGCATTTGTTAGTACCTTTTTATTCTGTTTTTGTATGTTTTTACTTTATTTTCTATTTTCTGACAGGATTTGGAAAAAATCAAGTATACCAGGCTAAACAGGGTGAAAAAACACAAAGAAAGAAGCTGAAAAAAGCCAATCGCGCGCGCGATCCGCTCGCGCGAAGATCCTGAAATCGCTCGCGCGACCCGCTCGTGCGAGGTCCCAATATCGCGCTCGCGCGGCCCGCGCGCGCGACCTATGCAAAAATGGAACTTGCGTATTTCACTCCACTGATGATTCCTACGTGAACGAAACTGTCTAATTACGTCCAGATTGTAAAATAAAGCAGTTTTAGTACGTTTCGGGTTAGGAAAGCTTCCAAAACTTGTTGTAAAATATATATATACCCTATTTTACTTCAATTAAAGGGTTGGCAATTGTTATACACACAATATACAACCACACTTTTAGCCATTGAAGGGAGGAAAGCAAGGAGAAGAAGAAGAAGACCAAGGATTCCCATGGCCTCCTCCATCAACCTCTTGTCGTTCATCAATTCTATGGCCGCTTAAACCTAGATCTAGGGTTTCAATGAAACCCTAGCCAAGTAATAGGATGTATTTTATGTTTTTATTTTAGTTTTATTATGTATGGATGACAGTTACATGTTTCGAGGATTTTTATAAATAAATCGTGCTTTTATTGATTAAATCGTTACTTTCAAAATCTATTCTTGTCTTAGATCTATTTTGATGGTAGTGTGCTCAATGATCTATGCTTGCTGTGCTTGTTTAGATTATTTACATGTAATGGTGCTTAAATTGAATTATGCTATCAAGTATCCGAATAGTCCATGCCTAGATTAGATGGATTATACCACAACCCTAGTTTAGTGTGGGATAATTAGTGCTAACCGAAGATGGATTATGTTGGTGCTTGAACCATAGTTATTTTCTTGACGGAGGAATTGGGCTTGTATCTACAATTTCCCATTATCATCCAACTTAATAAGCTAAAGTAATTCATAAATGATACACCCAAAATTGGCTCCATCTTATGACCGAGCGGTTCAAATCAGCAGCTAGTCCATGCCCCGGGAAAATCATGCACAACCCCTCAGAAGCGTCAGCCCGAGCGGTTTATTCATGACCCGGCCAACAGGTCGGGAAAACCGCCCAGGCACATCCCGCCGCAGGAACACCTCATCCGGGCCCACAGGCATGATCCCGAGCATTACGGGCAGTTTCCTACTCAAGCTAGAAGACTAATGGAAAGTGCACACTATTTCCTAATCCAATTAGGAAATCCCCATAATTAATGCCAATCTATATCAATAGGATGATATTTCCTTATCCATGTATGAGTAGGTCTCTTACATCTATAAAAGAGACCTCTCACCCGCCATTGAGGGGGCCGCTGACTTTTCAGTCTTCACAGCACCTCTATAATTCACCATCATATGCATACACCCGGCCGGTATTACTGGTAGTGCCGCCCCTCTTTGTTGGCTCACCAGGCCCGCCGGTGATCTGCTAGTGAACGTGCTCAGACACACCCGTGGACGTAGGTACCTTCATTAACAAGGCCGAACCACATACAAAAAATAGTCTCTCACTCTCTCTCTCTCTCTCCTTTAATTGCTTTACTTTACTCTTACAAAATTCTGGCATCATCAGTTTGGCGCCGTCTGTGGGAAACGACAAGTCTTCTTCTCAACAAATCTCTTGACTGATCGTCATGCCACCGAAGAAGGGTAAGAAGGCTGGTCAGCAGTCCGACCGGGATGTTCCTTTGGCCCTGGCACCGACTGCGGCAGTCATGACATCTGAGCAGATCACCGCGACCCTCACACAACTCTTGGAGGGCCAGCGTCAAATCCAGCGACAGATCGAAGCCCTGCTGGCCCAGCAAAGCCGTCCTCCAGGGGCCGGGAAACGACCCGGGAACGTTGCGTACGGTCGGGAACCAATCTGGACCAGACAACGTGCCCGAGGCAACCAGTCCCGTGCTGAGGATGCCAGAGACATCAACAGTGGGCGTGCTGCCCGAGAGGAAAGGCGGGAGCATATGGCCCGGGAATCAGTCCAGGGCCACTCGGTCAAGAGCCGAGTTGTCCCTAGGCGAACGGTTACCCGGGGTCATAGCCGAGCCTAATCCCAGAGGACAGCACCCCGCCATGAAGAAGCATCTTCCACCAACCCGACTAGTTCCTCAAATTCCGGTCGGGAAGAAGTGGGAACCCGAATCAAGGACTTGCAGAAGCAGATCGACGGAGTGGCCAAAAAGCTTGGTCAAAATCGTGTTCCGAATCAAGCCAATACCGAGACAGTCACCGTTTTCCAGCCAGATCACGAGGTTTGCCATCCTGCGCAAACTTAAGCAGCCTTGCCTAGATCCCTATAACGGCTCGGGAAGCCCGGTCGACCACGTCCGGACCTATAAGGTTCAGATGGCCCTAGCCACCAACTCTGATGAGTTACACTGCCTAGCCTTCCCCAGCACTTTGAAAGGCCCGGCCATGCAGTGGTTCTACTCCTTGGAGCCCCGATCGGTCTGCAGCTTCAAACAACTCAGCAAGCAGTTCATCAACCAGTTCGCCGGTATGCATGAGCGGCCAAAGCCAGACATGCAGCTACTGACAGTCAGACAACGGAATAATGAGTCCCTCAAGAAGTTCACCGACCGGTTCAACCAACAGAAGCTTCAAATCCGCAATCTGAACGAGACAATCGCCATCATAGCCTTCTGTTCGGGAGTTCATCACACCAAGTACGCCGCATCGTTCCACAGAAACCGACCGGTAACCTGGGTCAAACTCGCAGAGAGGGTCGGAAAATACATCGACACTGAAGAATTTCTGAAGATCAAAGACCCCGGGCAAGAAAGCGACAAGTCTTCCAGAAGTAAGCGAAAGCGAGATCAGCCCGGGAGTTCTGACAGTTCTTCTAGTTCACAGCAGTCCGGGTCAGGCAGCCCCGACCTGACCTCCAGCTCATAGCAAGCAGAGTCCGGCAGCCCCGACCCGACCTCTAGTTCATACCGGTCAGGATCAAGCAGTTCTGACTTTACCTCCAGCACAGAGAAGTCAGAAGCCCGACGATCCTGATCCGACCTCCTATCTCCATCGGTCTAGAAGAGCCCGACTACAGTGGTACTTGTTTGATCACCACATGAGGCTCCACCGATTGTCAAAGAACTCATACAAAGACCTCGGGCATAACCCCGAGGCATCTGAAAGGACCTCGGGCTCTGAACCCAGGCACTCAAAAGACCTCGGGCTCCGAACCCAGGCACTCAAAAGACCTCGGGCTCCGAACCCAGGCACTAAAGACCTTGGGGTCATGCCTAAGGCACCGGCTTCGCTTAGGTCCAACCGATGATGGGGGCAAACCCCCTAGGTGGCTGATGATGGCAAGCTTCAAAAGACCCTGCAACCACCATGTTCCAGGTCGGTTACCTACAGATTATAGCCTCTGTAGGACCCTCGTCTTAGCGAAAGCTTGGGGGGCAAGATGGCGTAGTGAACTAAACAGGTAATCACACCGGGTATCTACAAGCCTCGCGGATAACCAAGTCAAAATCTTGGACAACCCGAGCACCTACAGTACTCAGAGGCATTAATTCCACTTAGGTCCAGACCGACGATAGAGGTGACTAAAATCTCTTAGGTTGGCAGACGATAGAGGAGCAAAAGGACCCTAAAGCAACATGATTTAGGTCGGCTCCACCAACATGGTCAAGCTCTTCTCCCAACAGTCTTGACGACGGCTGGCCGGGCAGAAGACAACCATCATGGGGAGTTAACATAAAGAAAAAGGACCCTCGAGCAATACGCTTTAGGTCGGCTTTTCCAACATGGTAAAATCCTTCTACCCACAGCCTTGATGAAGGTTTACGGGCAGAAGATAACCATCCTGGGAGCTAACTCAAGCACCCAAAGACTCCGAATTAGGCCGGGTCTCAACTCCCGGTCAGTTCCCGAGCACCTAACGGTCCCGAGCTAGGCTGGGTTTCAACTCTCAGCCCGTTCCTGAGGACTCACCAGGCTCAGAAGCCCTGACGCAGCTTCCCGAAGACAGTGGCAAGTAACATCAAACTAATTTCCAAACTTGCCCCGATATAGCATTTGGCCAACCTTGGAAATGGGGGGCAGCTGATACACCCAAAATTGGCTCCATCTTATGACCGAGCGGTTCAAATCAGCAGCTAGTCCATACCCCGGGAAAATCATGCACAACCCCTCAGAAGCGTCAGCCCGAGCGGTTTATTCATGACCCGGCCAACAGGTCGAGAAAACCGCCCAGGCACATCCCGCCGCGGGAACAGCTCATCCGGGCCCACAGGCATGATCCCGAGCATTACGGGCAGTTTCCTACTCAAGCTAGAAGACTAATGGAAAGTGCACACTATTTCCTAATCCAATTAGGAAATCCCCATAATTAATGCCAATCTATATCAATAGGATGATATTTCCTTATCCATGTATGAGTAGGTCTCTTACATCTATAAAAGAGACCTCTCACCCCCCCATTGAGGGGGGCGCTGACTTTTCAGTCTACACAGCACCTCTATAATTCACCATCATATGCATACACCCGGCCGGTATTACTGGTAGTGCCGCCCCTCTTTGTTGGCTCACCAGGCCCGCCGGTGATATGCTAGTGAACGTGCTCAGAC
The DNA here is from genome assembly GCA_033977485.1 of Hydrangea macrophylla. Lineage (NCBI taxonomy): Eukaryota > Viridiplantae > Streptophyta > Magnoliopsida > Cornales > Hydrangeaceae > Hydrangea > Hydrangea macrophylla. Next base: position 73,323,653 of record CM066984.1, on the reverse strand, counting down.
ACACCCGTGGACGTAGATACCTTCATTAACAGGGCCGAACCACATACAAAAAATAGTCTCTCACTCTCTCTCTCTCTCTCCTTAAAATGCTTTACTTTACTCTTACCAAATTCTGGCATCATCAATGAATACCCTTATTATGAAGCTAGTGATGGATTTGCAATCCTAGGTTCCTTAAACTTATTATAAAAACAACTATTTAACTGCTTTCATAATTTAGATTTACTTCTATTGTTATTAGTTTAATTAAAATCAAATCAAAATCTGTTTTTTTTAAATTAGCTAAATTTAGGTTTTAAAATTAAAGCGCGGTAGTTAATCAATCTCTGTGGGTTCGACCTTTACTTCCACACTACAAATCTTTAGAAAAGTAAAGTATAATTTTATATCTTGATTTTGACAACATCAACTTTTGGCGACGTTGCCGGGGATTGCATTAATACCTTTAGTTTTAGAATCTTAGTTTAGTTAATTCGTAAATACTAGATTAGGTTTTATTTTTTATTTTTTTTTAATTTTTCGTTTTTGTTTTAAGTTACTAACTTTTCTTTTATTTTTATAATTTCTTAGGAACTCAAAATTCTAGCGTTTCGAGTGGAGCAGCTGTGCACGTCAAAGGAGCTTACGCGAAAAAAAAAATTCAAGTAAATTGCTTCTTGTGAAACTCGCTTTAAACCATTGTAAGTCAGGGCGCTGTGACGCACTATTTGCATTAGTTTAGGGTTAATTGCACTGCATTAGCTAGGACACCCAGGGCGCTGGGAATTGACGTGGTCACTGCATTACAGGATAATTTACATGCATCACAGTAGTTGAGTGCTTGTTATCTTAGTTGCGTGATTGCTATTTGTTTTTTTTATTATTTGAGTCAGTTTTTGTTTTTAGTTTATTTTCTTTTAGTTTATGTTTGGTACACGCTCAAGTAAACCGGAATTAAAACCTTGCGATCTTGAACTTGAACGTACATTAAGAATTAAAAGGTATTCAAACATAACTTCTAGATCTAGGTTAAACATAGACGACGAATTAACTACGAAACCATCGTCGTTGTTTGAGTCCGAAATACGTAGTACCCTTAAAAACCTAAAGAAACCACGCTTTATTAACATAGAACCTATTCCAATGGCCGACATTGGAAACAACGGAAATAACCCTAATATACCGCCACCTCCTCCGCTTAAAGATTATTTGATTCCTACGACTTACACGCCTCAGGCTGGTATCGAATTACCGGAGGCGACGGCATCTCACTTTGAGATAAAGTCATCTACCATCTCGCTACTTCCATCTTTCCATGGCCGTTTAAATGAAGACCCTTATCAGCACTTAGGGGATTTCCAAGATATATGCTCTACGTTAAAAATCCAAAATTTCACTGATGATGAATTAAAACTGCGTCTCTTCCCATTCTCTTTAAAGGATAAAGCGAAGTATTGGCTTCAATCACTTAAGCCAAACACGATTAAAACTTGGGAAGCCTTACACAACACATTTTTACAAAGGTTTTTCCCAATCACAAGAACTAATCAGATAAGAAAATCTATAACTAATTTTGTGATGCAAGATGGGAAAACACTTTATGACACATGGGAGAAATTTAAAGAATTATTACGCTCATGCCCACATCATCAGGTTCTTAAGTGGAAGTTGGTACAGGTCTTTTACGAGGGACTTATTCCCTCTGTCCGTAATATCGTCGATGCCATTTGTGCGGGTACCTTCCTACACAAAAGCACCGACGAGGCCTGGAAAATTTTTGAAATGTTAAGCGAGAACTCGATGCATCAGGCTGTGTCGGTACGTTCTGAGAGGTATCACCTTCAACCCAAACGTGAGGTAAAGTTTGAGTCAAGTCACTCAATAGAATTTCAGGAAATATCTAAAACACTTGATCGACTTTTAATAATGAACCAAACGACAGCCGCACCCGCTCATGAAGTATGTGCAATATGTTCCGATCCGTCACATTCTATCCTTGCATGTCCATCGATGAGTCAATTTTTGGAATTCGTGGAGCAACACATTAATTCTATTCAACAATACCCACAAAATAATTATAATTTGAATACTAATAATCCGGACGCGCCATGGATAAACCATCCTAACTTCTCGTGGAAAAATAATAATAATAATCCTAATGAGGCAACTAATTTTCCTAATGCATATCGACCTCAGTTTCAACCTAATCAATACCAACAACCGTCTCCTAATCCGAACCCTTCGAGGGGTAACATTTTTGAGGAAAATGTGTTGGCATCCCTTAATAAAATCGAAACACAAGTACAGGCACAAGCACAAATAGTGCACTCACACACACAATCCATTGCGAAGCTTGAATCCCAAATGGGACAACTAGCTACTGTAGTGAGTCGTAGAAATGAGGGGACATTGCCTAGTCAAACAATTCAAAACCCTAAGGGACAATACGAGGTTAAGGGGTCGAATGAGCAAGTAAACGCTGTCTCAACTAGGTTAACTACAAGAGAGGAAGAGGTAATAGAAATTCTGAATAAGAATATGATAGATATGAACATCAACTCTAATACAAAGAAGGGTAAGGATGCGAACCAAAATAAGAAAGAAAAAGAAACGGCCCTGACTAATCATATACTGAAATTGCCCTTTCCACCAAACGTTGATGAACCATCAAATTTTCCAAAGAAAGGGTCAAAGGTTGAGGATATACTCGAGGTATTTAAACAAGTTAAAATCAATATTCCATTCCTCTATGCTATTAAACAAATTCCCGCTTACGCTAAATGTCTTAAAGACCTATGCACTCAAAAATGTAAATTGCGTAGTCATTCTCTGAAAAAGGTCTTTCTCACGAAAAAAGTAAGTTCTATTTTTCAACACTCACCTCCAAAGTATAAGGAGCCAGGTACGCCTACGATATCATGTGTCATAGGTGACACTATTATTCATCGGGCTCTCCTTGACTTAGGAGCTAGTGTTAACCTCTTACCTTATCACGTCTACAAACAACTAGGACTAGGTGAACTTAAACCTACGGCCGCTACAATATAATTAGCGGATCATTCTATTAAAATACCTAGAGGAATCGTCGAGGACATCTTGGTTAAAGTTGATAAATGCTATTATCCTGTTGACTTCATGGTCCTTGACACTGAACCCGTGCTAGATTCTAAGAAACACACTCCTATCATCTTAGGCTGTCCATTCTTAGCGGCTGCTAATGCTCGTGTTAACTGTAGGACGGGGGTAATGAAAGTGTCGTTTGGGAACATGAACTTGAAATTGAACATTTTTAATGCTATGGATCAATCTCCTAAAGACGACGATTACCTATGTGAGGCGGAGAGTGAGGTAAGACGGAATATTGAGCCTAACAGAGAACTGAATATGAGTAAGGAGAATAATATAGTGAATAATGAGTGGATGAATGCAAATAACCTGAATCCTAACGATGAATTTACTCGAAAGGTGAGAAATCGATGTGAACATGAGCAAGATGAACCGTTAAATGAATTGACTCATAGTGATGTTCTATCTGCTTTCCACCGGAGTCTCCCTGATATCTTATGAGGTTCACAGTCCGAGTTACGACCTCCATGAGTCTTGAACAAGCTTGGTCTAGCTAAAGACGTAAAAGATAGCGCTTCTTGGGAGGCAACCCAAGCTTTAATTCGTTAGTTTTAATGATTTTTGACTATTTTTGGGTCGTTTTGGTCTGTTTTTGAGTTTCTGGACAAGTTTGGGGGTCGGAGTAAAGTTATTTTTAATTTATGTACATAAAATAGGTGAAACAAGAGAAATACCATTCTCACGCGCGCGGCTCACTTGCGCGAGACGTCGCACGCGCGGCCCGCTCGCGCGAGACTGTGCCTTAGTGAAATTTTTTGTTATTGTTTTATGAGCTCTTTGTTACATCTCACGCCTCGATTCGCGGGCGCGAGGCTGTCTCGCTTGCGCGAGATTTTAACGATTAAAAAATAAAAAATAATAAAAAAAACATTTTGGGATTTGCGCGCGCGACGGCCGCTCACGCGGACTGCTCGCGCGATTCCCCATTTTCCTGATTTTTTTTCTTTTATTTTCTATATCCTTCCCACACACATGTAACATAGTTTTTACTTTTCTGTTTCTGTTTCTTAGGTACTTTTAGATCAAGTCATGTGTTGCTTTCCTGTTTATAGTTATGTTTTATTTTCTTTTATAGTTATTATCTTTTTGTTTTCATAATTTTGTTCGGTCTTATAGTTTATTTCGTTTTGTTCATCTTAGTTATAATTCTTTTAGCTTCTTTTATTATTTTCTTTGTTCGTCTTTTATCAAGAAGTAACAGGTAACATTGACCTTTATTGACATATTCCTCTGTGTTCACCTGTTTGTGATTGCCGAGATCGAGGTATTGTCGTTCATTTTTTACGTACTTTCCTTTCTTTCGTTTTATTGTTTCATTGGGGACAATGAAAGGTTTAGGTTTGGGGGTATGCACTCACATTATTATTATTACACTAAATTTTTCAAAAAAATTTCAATTCTTGTGCTTAAATAAACGATGATTACCGACGTTTTTGCAATATAAATTTGATACATCTTGTAATGTAACTATGATTGTTATAGAATGGTAAACAAGAGAAGATGTAATTAAACATTTGCTGAAGTCATGATATGACGTTTTAGGTCATATATCATTTGAATCGTAGTTTTATATCATAGTTTTGCACATAAACTTATGCACTGCACGTAGTCGCTTGAATACATGTTTGATGTGAAGTATAATATGATTCGAATTTCTAGATAACACAAGGTGGAGACTAAACCCGGTGAGCTTTTGAGCCTATCTTTTCTTTTTAGAGGGTTATAAATACATCTTATGTTTGTCGAATTTCATTTGGAATAGCGCATTAACTTGTTGTTTAGTCTCATTATTCTTGTTTTGGTTGATAGTCAAGTTAAAAAATTTGTTACCATGCTAAATAATCTTCCGTCGTAAATGTTAAAGAACCATATAACCATAGGACATGATTTTAGGCCTTCTTTGTTTACTACTGACCGATAAATGATAAATTTCCTTAGTTCTCCCTTTGAGCCATTAAAATGCCATTTTTCTTTAATTACCATTATCCTGTTTTTGCTCCAATTTGGCCAACTTGGAGTTCATCACTAAAAGATTGATCAACTTTTAGTGGTGTTAAGGCGATGTGTGATTGAGAAGAAAAAGAAAATAAGATGATGTTTGGGGTGGTTGCCTTGTTATTTATTGAATATTCGTTTCAAAAGCAACGAAGAGGAAAAGAATAGAGAAAAGAAAAGGGAAAAGAATTTTTTTTTTTTTTTTTAAAAAAAGGTAGGAAAAAAAAAAGAAGGTTGGAAAAAAAAATATGAAAGAAGAGAATGAAATGATGAAGTTGGTAGAAGAGACGAATGAAAGAAATCGAACATGCCTTACAATGCCATTCTAAAACTACCTAACGAATCCTTTCTATCCTTTTTCATTACCTGAGCTACATTACAACCTTTGAAAAGTCCTATTTGATCCTACGAAACATGGTTCGGATATGAAAACGATGGGAGGGGGATTAAAATATGGTAATGATTAATTTTTCTTGATTATTGGCATCCTATCCATGAGACTATCGTTCTTTCGTGTCATGCGTCCTTTTCGAGTCATATGTGAGCATTTCTCGTTTTGAAAATATATTTCTTTGCTCCCATATATTAGAAATATTACACCTGTTTCTGAGTGTTTCATTTGAGAGTGTAATTAACATTGTGAGATTCGTAGTCGAAGCATAGTTAGATGGTCATCCGAGTTATATTCCAAGTTCATGACATGCGCATGTTCATTTGACTACCATATCACACACGTGCAATTTTATGAGAAACTCTATTGATTTATACGATGCATGTGCTTGAGATTGTTTTTCATGACGTAGGTAGACGTTTGATTCCGTTTCTTCTTGTTTGTTATTCTATTTCAAATCATCATTTTATAATAAGGAGTATTGAGTTTTGTTTTTCGTTTTAATAAAACTTTTCCTTACAAGTTAATAAAGATGGTTGTGGGTGACTTGTTGACGAGAACCCTCACGAGACTTCACTCGTCCCACTAGGGACACCTAAAGGTTTAAAAGGCTTGTTGCATATGCTAAATGCAATCGTGATCCATGCGAAAATGGAGTAGTATGTTATTAGAATTTTAATTTTTATCTTAGTTTTGCTCGAGGACTAGCAAAATGTAGGTTTGGGGGTGTGATCGGGAGAGAATAGATCCTAATTATACTCCTTAACTCGCATTTGTTAGTACCTTTTTATCCTATTTTTGTATGTTTTTACTTTATTTTCTATTTTCTGACAGGATTTGGAAGAAATCAAGTATACCAGGCTAAACAGGGTGAAAAAGCACAAAGAAAGAAGCTGAAAAAAGCCAATCGCACGCGCGATCCGCTCGCGCGAAGATCCTGAAATCGCTCGCGCGACCCGCTCGCGCAAGGTCCTAATATCGCGCTCGAGCAGCCCGCGAGCGCGACCTATGCAAAAATGGAACTTGCGTATTTCACTCTACTGATGATTCCTACGTGAACGAAACTGCCTAATTACGTCCAGATTGCAAAATAAAGCAGTTTTAGTTCGTTTCGGGTTAGGAAAGCTTCCAAAACTTGTTGTAAAATCTATATATACCCTATTGTACTTCAATTAAAGGGTTGGCAATTGTTATACACACAATATACAACCACACTTTCATCCATTGAAGGGAGGAAAGCAAGGAGAAGAAGAAGAAGACCAAGGATTCCCATGGCCTCCTCCATCAACCTCTTGGCGTTCATCAATTCTATGGCCGCTTAAACCTAGATCTAGGGTTTCAATGAAACCCTAGCCAAGTAATAGGATGTATTTTATGTTTTTATTTTAGTTTTATTATGTATGGATGACAGTTACATGTTTCGAGGATTTTTATAAATAAATCGTGCTTTTATTGATTAAATCGTTACTTTCAAAATCTATTCTTGTCTTAGATCTATTTTGATGGTAGTGTGCTCAATGATCTATGCTTGCTGTGCTTGTTTAGATTATTTACATGTAATGGTGCTTAAATTGAATTGTGCTATCAAGTATCCGAATAGTCCATGCCTAGATTAGACGGATTATACCACAACCCTAGTTTAGTGTGGGATAATTAGTGCTAACCGAAGATGGATTATGTTGGTGCTTGAACCATAGTTATTTTCTTGACGGAGGAATTGGGCTTGTATCTACAATTTCCCATTATCATCCAACTTAATAAGCTAAAGTAATTCATAAATAGCCTTATTATGAAGCTAGTGGTGGTTTTGCAATCCTAGGTTCCTTAAACTTATTATAAAAACAACTATTTAATTGTTTTCATAATTTAGATTTACTTCTATTGTTATTAGTTTAATTAAAATCAAATCGAAATCTGTTTTTCTTAAATTAGCTAAATTTAGGCTTTAAAATTAAAGCACGGTAGTTAATCAATCTCTGTGGGTTCGACCTTTACTTCCACAGCGTAAATCTTTAGAAAAGTAAAGTATACTTTTATATCTTGATTTTGACAACATCAACCGCACATATATCGATTTGTTTAAGCTAATGCTTAGTGAATAAATCAACCATGCACATGAATGATAAACATGCTCGCATTCACATCTCTACAATTCATACTAGTCTTCGGAGTCTCACGTGTACGGTCCACATTCCTAGTCCACGACTTTTTGCCAGTAAGTCCATGAGACTAGGTAAGACCCACGTTTCATTTCTTCTAACGTGCGACCTCATGCCTAAGACGGCTCCACAACAATGGCTTGATACACGCACTCCTTTGACTCAAATAGCAACTAAACATGCTCAAATACATTCCACCTTGCTCTCGACATAAGTCAAACTTTCACTGTATGATTAGGCATATTTATCAATATAATCACCCAATATGAACTAGACAACATATAACTATGGATTAAAACATGCTTTTTGTACAAAACATGAATACATGTCAAGAAATCATTCCATAACACATAGTTAAACCACTCACCTCCGATTAACGCTCCTAAATCCCTTTCCAAGGAAAACCCGAGCACAATGAATGTGTAGAAGTCCGTCTAATACGATTCCTACGGATCAAAAGTTCGATTATCATCTTTTTATGAAAATTCTAGAAAATGAGTTCTCGAAAAACTTATCTTAACAAGACTTAGTGGATATCAAAACGATGGCCTTACCTCGAGGAATCCGAATATGAAATTTAGAAGGACACACACGAGCAGAAGTCCATCGATTATCATTGTGAAGCTCAAAGAGCCAAAATCTCCCTTTTCCCCCCTTTTGGATTTAGGTTAAGAAATTTATAACAAAATATCTAAGTCGCCTCTTTATATATATAAGCAACATTTTCCATATTTGTGTTTAACTCCGCCGCGAGTTCTCTAATCTACCGATTATCTCTCAAGACATCTTAAGCTCCTAAGTTATTACTCCACGAGTGAGAATCTAAAATCCATAAAAGTTTTCATCTAAGTTATGTTTTGTTGCTAAAACACGGTCCCACATGATTTTACCAAATCATTAATTAGCCTATCAATTAAGTAGCTTGTTAATTCGTCCTTATAAGGATACTAAAATTAACGAAAGAAATAGATTCTAAACATCATAATGTAGACACCCAATTTTGACCACACTGATAGGATTTAGGGTGGACAACGTCTTGGAGGATTCGATGATGAAAAGTACCCCGTGGAAGGTACTGGATTCCACACAATCAGAAGATCGGACTTCGGAAAGTGACTTCAAGCTCAGAAAAGCCCTTTTCCATGGATAAATCCCGGTTTTGTCAAAATCATCTCTCAGAATTCATATTCTCTCAGGGTTATATGAACATTAAGTGTTCTAAACGCAGTATTCTAGGTATCCAGAGATTCAATTTTAAAGAAAAGTTCGAAATCGACGCACATTTGAAAGCAATTTTGGAAAAGACGTCATTTGATTTCAAAAAGACGACGAAAGTTCCGGAGGACTTCCGGACTTCAATTGGACTTCAATTCTCATTATAAAACCTCTGGAAATATTTTTATATTGAAATTCAACCTGACAGCTTTCCAACGGTACGTAAACGGACGATTTCGGACACCAAAAAGCATTTTTACAGAAATCTGGAAAAGCAGTGCGCATGAAATTTGAAACAGAGCTTGTGGGTGACCAGAGGAGCAAGAATAGTAAGTGGCGGTTTTGGGTATGGGGGTGGCGGGTCCCACCATAACCGCCACTTCCATTTGTGTCCTCCACGGAGCTTTTTGAGTTCCAGACCCTTCTAGAAGCTTCCCACTGCGAGGAAATTGCCTGGAAATTGCATTTAGGCTCCGAAATGGCCATTTTAACCCTCTTTTAAGCTCTAAAAATCCTGTTTTAACCCTGAAACTTAAGAGCTAAGTCTTCAAAACTCTATATAAGATCTCATACATCTCATATGAGATCACATCTTAACACACTAGACACTTGGAAGAGATACACTTGAATATACTTGGAGATACAAACACACATAGAAGCACATACAAGAGAGATAAGTATACTTTGAATATACTTTCAATTTAGGTGAATTCTAGAGAGAGAAAATTATGAATTGAATTTAGATTAACTTAGGCTAATTAGACCACAATTTGAACATCAATTGCCTCCCTCAACTTCCATGGATGAGTGCTTGAAGAACACTTGAATAACACTTGAAGAAGAAGATCTTCAAATCAATTTTGGTCTTGTAATTGAGAATCCTCCAAGAGGTAAACACTATAGTTCATCTCTAATTCCTACTTTGTATATATAGATCTATAAGATTTGGATCTAACTTAGTTCTATTTCTACTTATTAGAACACTCATCTTCTTCCTCTCATGTTCTTCACACACTCACATAGTTAGATCCAAATCTCTTTGATTTTTATTGATAATTTACAATTAGAGATTGTTTTTCACTTTGATTTTCAATTTTGGTTTCATTCTTCAATTTTAGTTTAGATTCATGCATACATGATTATATATATATACATATATCTATTTTGAATTCCATGATGGTTTGGAAATATGATCTATGAGAAGGATGATTTCTATGTTCATACCTATCTCTTGATTATTCCTATTACCTAGAATTCCTATTGAATTTCATCTCCAACATGATATTTATAAGTCCCTTTGATCCTTGATCTAAAAGTTCTTCATAGAACTTGAGGGCTAAATTGATTGGGAATCATGATAATTAAGTTGATCTATGAGTTTGATCTCTCTAATAAGCTTCAACTATCACTCAAATGTTTTCCTCACACTTTAAAATGAACTAGATAAAAATTCAGCAAAGCAGATTGGTTTTGTCCATTAGATTTGGTCCATCAAAACCCATAGTTTGATGGATTTCAAATTTTCTGGGTAAACTTTGATGAATTAGCTTTCATCCGGTCCGTTTTGAGAGCTTTTAGGATTCATATACTATTTTTAGAAATTGTTGAGAAATCGGTTGACAGATTTGAACATCGTCTCTTTGTGCTTGAATTTCAGAAAATCTATAATAGTTATCGACGTTCCGCTTTTTGGGGATGATTCCTAACTCATATATCTATATGCCGATGTAAAATCGTGAGCATACGATCGAGTTAGGATCATTTTCTAAGCGTTTAAAGTTGATACAACTATTCTGGAATTTTCTAAGTTTAATTACAAATATGATTATGTATACAAAATGGTCACACCTTGATCACTCAACAACAATTGATGAATAAAACTTGGTTTAGAAATCACCTAGGATAAATGGATGAGAGATCAAAAGCTTAAATCAACTTGGTTAACATGATTCATGAACTTCTATTATACTTCTATTATGTTTTGCATTCATTTGTCAAATGATACCAAATTTCCAGAATAACAGAGTCTGTTTAAAACACTTTTTCAGAAACCTTGTGATTACAGAATGTCCATGGGTTTATTTTTATCATATACTACAATGAAATAGCTTTCTTTTGACACCAAATAGAGCTTCATATGATTTTTGTAGATTTAATTATGATTTTTACAAGAACAGTGGACAGTCCTGATCCCCTGTTCCCAAAACATTTATTTATCAAACAATAAAATTGATATTGAGGTCCCACTTTTTGGAGAAGTTCCCTAAGACATGTATCTAACTTTCTGTAAAAGGGTTTTTATCCAGCTCATGTTTAAGACCACTTTTGATAGGATTCATTAGAGGTTGCTGAATCTGGAAATTTGATTGATGACATGTTTTCTTTGTTTATCATGCATATCATTTGTTTGCTTGTATTTTTGCAATGCTTTGGGTATTCTTTGGTGTCTTAGTGCAGAGAATTAAGTGCCTCGGACCCGGACTTCGATTTGTGGTTTGCCTCGTCTACATGTGGCTTAGTGCCCATGTATCATGTACTATCTCTATCCTTTCTCTTAGAATTTTTCTAGGTTTACAACTTTGATTTCAACGACACATTTCCTTTAGGATAAGTCTCCGTTTATATGATTATTTGTTAGAGACATCTTATCTAGGATTGTTGCATGATTGCATTGCACGTTTACATTCTTTTTGCTTTCGCGACTCCGCTTGAGTCAACCAATGTAAGTCTTCTCGTTCCCTTTGCATATCATGACATGTTTACTTTATTTGCATCGGTCCCGGGCGGGACTAGCCACTGTGAGTATACTTCTCCCTTGTATTGCATGAGCATCCGCTTTCTACTTGATTTAGTCTCTTGAAATGATTTTCATTAGATGTTTCTTTTTGCCATGTATATATCTATCTAGTATGTTTGAGGAAACAACATCTATTATGAATTAATAACAAGGATATTTGAATCAAGGCCTACCATTCGGTAGGGCGAGGAGGGGGTGCTTTAGTCCTGCTTGGGCTCCTTCCCCTCTCGTACCAAGACCCCCGAACCTTGTTTCTGGTAATGAAGGGCGAGGGCGAGTAACCTTATTCAATTTTGGGCGAGTCAAACTTGGGTTTCCTAATTCCCGATAAAAATTAGGTGGCGACTCTTTGTCTCTAGGATCGCGTGAGGAAGTCCTAGTTTTCCCTGAAGTGTGCTCCTTGGGATCCGTCCCGGGACACTATCGAGGGAGAGCGCCAGGACCTCCTCCTCCATTCGCGACGGTCCACAATCTGGCGACTCTGCTGGGGATTTGAACATGAAACCGATGGTTTCTTGTTCTTCGAGGGTTTGACTTGAGCCAAAGAATATCCTTGTTATTAATTCAATAATCATGTTGTTTCTGCCTGCATTTGCACTTGCATTGTTCTTTCACCGCGACTGCTTGAGATCATTACCTTGAAGATAGAGGGCCCTCTTTCCTCTATTTGTCAAGAGTTTTGGTAGCATGTAGTCACCGTTAGCCTTGTACCGCGTGCGGTATATAGAGCCCATGTGTGAACGGCACGCCCTCGGGGAGGCGGTCAACCACACCGCTGAGCTTGCTAATGGACCCTTTATGAGACTAAAACCCGGCCTTTGCATATAGTTTCTATAGAACCCTTCAATTAGGATCTTGATTATCATCTTTGATTAGGACAATGTGATGAATTATTTGCGCTTGCCCGTAAGGGATTATGTGGATGATGAGGACGTGTATGCGAAGGCATCATCAAACCTTGTATGGTGGATTCCTCTAGGGTAGTATGGTCTTTATCCGAACATCCAATCACTATTTGAGGACAATTTTGAAAATTTTTGAAATTATAAGCACTTCTTTGAAAAACCCCAAGTCTTTCGAAAATTCCAAGAATATCCCTTTTGAAAATTTGCTTTGAGATTCACTTTCACAAAATCTTTCCAAAATTCTCCTTAGATTTTAGAGAATTTCAAAATTCCTATTTCCAGAAATCATGATCACACTTTGATGATTCAATTTCAAATTCTCCTAGATTTTAGAGAATTTCAAAAAAAAAAAAAATTTTACTTTGGTCTTCAAGAAATCATGATGATTCAATTTCAAAATCTTCCTCTCAGATCTTAGAATTTCAAAATTCCCACCTCAATTTTTAAGAATCATGATTTCTCACCACAAGCATTGATGGTTCAAAAATTCTTTTGAAAATTACAAATCTCCCCATCTCTTTCAAAGATTTTCATGAAAAATTTCAATTTTGAAAACATGAACCATCAAGAATTTCAAAACTCAAAATCCTTGGATAATGATTGGATTAGTAGGGTGATTAGCATACTCAAGGAATCTTATGTGCTTATGTGCTGATGTGCTAGGTCTAAGCTAGATTAAGGTGCATTGCATTTAGATTAGATTGCATTTCATCTGCATTGCATGCACTACACAAGCATTGCATATACGACTCACGAGTGCGACGCCTCTAATATACTTTCAAAAGAAAAGATTTGTTTTCCTCAGAATTTTGAAAGCTTGAAAAGATTTCTTTTGATTTTAAGAAAAATGTTTTTGAAAAAGGAAATGATTTTCCATTTATGATTTCCATCTTTGTAAATCCACCTTCTTATATCATTCTTTGAAAAATTCTTTTGCAATAAAGATACCTGATTATTTGAAAATCCCTAAATAAACCAGATAAGAAAAGATAGGACCGAAAAGTTGTACTCCTTTCTGGGTCAGAGCTCCGAACAGCCGTTTGATCAGATCAGGGTTAGAAGAAGGAACAGCCGAGTCGACTAGGGTTGAAGATATGACATACGAAGCGGATATGGAAGCCAGATTGGCCGCAATGCAAGCTGCCTTGGATCAGAACAGGGAGCAGAATCGAGAACAACTTGCCACTATGATGAGAATGATTGAGCAGCTAACTAATCCACCACCACCACCTCCAGAGCATCATGAAGAAGAAGATTTTGGGGAGACAGTTCAACCAAAGGTTCAGCTAGATCAGGAAATTCAGGACAAGTTGGCCAAGATCGACAAACTAGAGAGTGTGATCAGAAAGAGCAAAGGGGTGGATGAGTATTTGTTCGATGTTGAAGGGTTGTGTGACGCTCCAAAAACCAAACTCCCAGAGAAGTTTAAGATGCCGCATATTGAATTTTTCAATGGAACTGGAAATCCGAAGAGCTATCTGAGGCTTTATGTAGGAACTTTGCAGCCTATGGGCATTGAATCTGACCTCTTCGCTCTATTGTTTCCAAGAGTTTTGAGTGGAGCAGCACTTTCATGGTACTTGACGTTGGAACCAGCCATAACCAGAGATTGGGAGGCATTGGCCAAAGCTTTCGTGGCTCAATATTCATATAACCAGTTGTTTGATGTAACTGCAAGAGATCTAGAAACCACCCGACAAGAGTATAGGGAATCCTTCGCAGGTTTCCTTACTCGTTGGAGAGCTAAAGCTGCTCAAATGACTAGCAGGCCAGCGGAAAAAGATCAGGTCCGAATGATCATCAAGAATCTACAGCCCGAATACTTGGAAAGGCTAGAATTTCAGTCCATTGTGAGTTTCGAACAGCTGTTTGATGTGGGAACTTTGATAGAAGATGCCATTAGAGATGGAAAGATCAAGAAAGAAAGCACGAGCAATCGATACAGAAAGACAGAAAGGCCAGTCTATCATCAGTCTGCTGACGTCAACACACTATCTCCTCAGCCTTTTCAGAAAGAGCGTCGAAGTATGGCTAATGCAAGAGGAAGTCAAAATCAGAAACAGTCGAGAGAGAAAAGAGAATTTTCCGACTTGGAGATGCCACTAAGCACCGCACTTGAAAGAATGATAGAAAAAGGGTACTTGCAGAAATTGGAACCTAAACCAGAGCCAAATCCACTTCCACCGGGTTTCAAAACAGAGTTCTTTTGTGACTTTCATCAAGGCCGTGGACATAGCACAGATAGATGCTGGAGACTTCGCCATGAAATTGAAGACTTGATTGAAAAAGGGGTCATCTCCCCTCCTCCCTCTCAGCCAAATGTTCAGAAGAATCCTCTCCCTAATCATAAGGGGAACATGCCAAATGTTAACTTTGTAGAAGAAGGATCTCAGATTTATAACCCAAAGATCTACATCACATCCTCGAATCAACCAGCTATGGATGTTCAACTTCCGGAAGACGCTGCAATTTGCATCTTGAGGAATATGGAAGAGGAAGAATGGGTCGAAGAAGCACTGGCTTTTGAAGAAGAAATAGCCAACGGAAATCTTACAATTGAATGGTGGGATCCCAATGCCATCACCGACGACTCGATCTGGTATGAGGAAGAAAAGCCCATAGAAGCAGTCACCGAGAAACAAAGCACTGAGCCGATAGAAGAATTGCTAAAGCCTGTCGAGAACCTTGAAATCAAAGATGACGATCTTATTGCAATGATGGAAGAAGAAGAAGATTGGTGGTATGATGATGAGGATGATTCCGTTAATAATACCATAATCCCCGATGATTCTGTTTGGAAAATCACTGTTGGCACCGAAAAGTTAGCCAAAGAACTTGAGTCTATCTGGATCACCAATGAAGCAAACCACTTGACCCGTTCCGGACGTCATTTCAAGCCTCATGAGTTAGAAAATCGTAATGAGAAAGAAGTCGTCAAAACAAAAGAGGCTGGTAAAGGAGCCGTGAGCGAAGAAGAAGATGAAATCTTAAAGCAATTGAAGAAAACACAAGCTTGGATCTCAGTATGGGGATTACTTATGACCTCTCACAAACACAGGCAGGCCATGCTCGATACTCTCAATCGTTTGGATGTTTCTGTCAATACTACTCCCGAAGATCTAGTAAACATGATCTCTTCAAAGCCTTGTAAGCCTGTAATCACATTCACAGATGAAGATTTACCGCCGGAAGGGGCACACCACAACAGAGCTCTCTACATCACTGTACATTGCCTGGGGAATAGAGTACCGGTCTGCTTGGTAGATAATGGGTCAGCCTTGAATGTATGTCCTCTCCAAACAGCTCTCAGAATGGGGTTGTCTATTTCAGAACTCTTGCCATCAACACAAACTGTGAGGGCCTATGATAACACCAAAAGGGCTATTGTGGGAATGATTAAGTTGAAAATTGAAGTCGGGCCATTAAACAAAGAAGCTGATTTCCAAGTGATTGATATTCCGGCTAGCTTTAATCTGCTATTGGGACGTCCGTGGTTACATGTGAATGATGCAGTCGCCTCCACTCTCTACCAGAAAGTCAAGTTCATCTGGAAAGAGGATGTGGTAACAATCTTTGGGGATAGCTGGATCAAAGAAGAAGGGACAAGCCATGGTCCTGTGCTAGAAGTCCAAACACCGGAAGAAGAAAATGAATTAGGAGGATTCAACTTTGTGGGAATGATAAATGAAGGAGCTAAGAAAAAGAAATCCGTTTGGGATCGACTCAGCTATGAGAAGAAACTTCCTGATGCATCTGTCTGGGGCGAAGAAATCACTCCGATCAAGAAAAAGAAGCCGTTCATCACCGGACGCGAATATAGAAAGATGTTCGAGAAGGGAAACCCGGTTGCCAAAGATCTACAAGAAGAAGTGGGACAGAATTGGATCCCTGAAGTCATGCCATTGTACTTTGACCAGTATGCCAATCCTAAAGTGGCTCATATGGTGCGGAAGATGAACTATTTTCCTGGAATGGGACTAGGTCGTCGTCAACAAGGAATAACTGAACCACCGAACTTCCACGAACAGAAAGATAAATCTGGGCTTGGGTATCAATTGACTGAAGAAGATAAGAAGAAGATGACAAAAGGAAAAGGGCCGATGGTTGTTTCTGGGCCAAGAATCCTGAATGGATACTTCGTGAAAGAAGGCGATGACTTTCCCTTCTGTGGGTTCCCTGAACCATGGTATGATCCGGCTACCAAGAACATTAAGCCTGGATTTGAGATTTTCTTCAAACATGAGTTCTCCGACTATGAGGATCCGTTCTTGTATACTCCGCCTATCAAGAAAGAAAGGAAGGACTGGGCTGAGCTGATGACAAGTGATGATTTGAACATGCTAATGGATGAAGAGCTGAAAATGCTGATGGATGCCGAAGAAGCACTGGGAAATGTGAAAGAAATCAAGCCAATAGAGGGAGCTCTGAACAATTGGGTGATAGAATCGGAAGTCAACAAATCCCCTCCCCCATTTCCCCGGAAGTCTGTAAAGGCCAATATGAGCCATAATGTTGAGTCTGCTTTTGCTTTTGATGTACCCAAAAATGTTAATGAAATGAACGAGGATTTTGCTTACTCTTCTGTGTCTGATGATCTTGATTTTGAAATTTCTGAGGATTTGCAAAGATTAATTGAAAATGAAAATGAATCTGCATGCAAGATTATTGAAGAAACTTTGTTAATAAACTTGGATAATGAAGATAATCCACAAAATGTTCATATTGGCACCACGCTCACTTCACAAGAAAGCAATGAACTAATCAACTTATTAAAAGAATTTAAAGATGTTTTCGCTTGGTCCTACCAAGATATGCCAGGCATCGATCCAGAGATTGTCCAACACCACATCCCTCTCTTTCCAAATTCAAAACCTGTTAAGCAAAAGTTGAGACGCATGAGACCCGAATGGACTTTGAAGATCAAAGAAGAAGTTGAGAAACAATTGAAAGCTGGATTCCTGATGGTAACCCAATATCCGGAATGGATAGCCAATATAGTTCCTGTGCCAAAGAAGGATGGAAGGATCCGTGTATGTGTTGACTTCAGAGATCTAAACAAGGCTAGTCCTAAGGATGATTTTCCGCTTCCACACATAGATGTTCTGGTAGATAGCACCGCGGGGCATGAGTTGTTATCATTCATGGATGGTTTCTCAGGGTACAATCAGATTTTAATGGCACCCGAAGACAGAGAAAAGACTACATTCACAACTCACTGGGGGACGTATTGCTACCGAGTAATGCCATTTGGGTTAAAGAATGCCGGAGCGACCTATCAGAGAGCTGCTACTACTTTGTTACATGACATGATCCATAAAGAGGTAGAAGTTTATGTGGATGATATGATTGTTAAGTCCAAAGAAAGAAGTGGGCATTTAACAGCACTCGCCAAGTTCTTTGAAAGATTAAGGAAATACAGAATGAGATTGAATCCACAGAAGTGTACTTTTGGAGTTACCACCGGAAAGCTGCTGGGATTTCTCATCACACAGAGAGGAATTGAGGTTGACCCCACAAAGATCAAGGCTATTATGGATATGCCGCCTCCGACAAATGAAAAGGAAGTAAGAGGATTTCTGGGAAGAATCCAATTCATCAGCCGCTTCATATCTAAGCTCACTGCTACTTGCGATCCGCTTTTCAGCTTGTTGAGAAAAGGGAAGAAATTTGAATGGGACAATCAATGTCAAGAAGCTTTTGACAAGATCAAGGCTTATTTATCAAACCCACCGGTTCTTTCACCCCCGAAGTCAGGGAAGCCTTTGCTGTTGTACTTATCCGTGTCAGAGAATGCTATGGGATGCATGTTAGCCCAAGAAGGAGATGAAGGGCGTACAGAGAAAGCCATTTACTACTTAAGTAAAAGGATGACTGGATACGAATTGAAGTATTCTCCGTTAGAAAAGACATGTTGGGCTTTGGTTTGGGCCACTCGTCGTCTGAGGCATTATATGTTGGCCTTCCCTGTTGTTTTAATCTCCCGAATGGATCCTTTGAAGTACCTATTTGAAAAACCAGCATTGACCGGAAGAATCTCCCGATGGACATTGATGCTATCTGAGTTTGACTTGATACATGCTACGAGTAAATCTGTTAAAGGAAGGGCTGTCGCAGAACATTTAGCAGAACATCCGATAAATCTGGAAAACGAAGGAGAGTTCATGTTCCCTGACGAAGGATTGATGGAATTAAAAGAAGATGTGTGGAAAATGTATTTTGATGGAGCTGCAAACCAGAAAGGATATGGAGTGGGGATCATCCTTGTATCCCCTGAAGGAGCACATACCCCGTTCTCTATTAAGCTGAAGTACACTTCCACCAACAACACTGCTGAGTATGAAGCTTGTATCTTGGGGCTAGAAGCCGCATTGACTTTGGAGGTAAGGAAACTTGATGTATTCGGGGATTCCAATTTGATCATATCCCAAGTTCGAGGGGATTGGAAAGTCAAGGAAGAGAAGTTAAAACCCTATCATGAGTATCTTGATTCTTTACGAACTCGTTTCTTGCATATCACGTTCTTCTACCTGCCTCGAGAAGAAAATCAGCTAGCAGACTCTTTGGCTACTTTAGCGTCAATGATTGAGATTCCTGTGGGGATAAAGCTAACTCCTTTGATGATTGAACAAAGGGAAAAGCCGTCTTATGAGATGATTGGGGAAATAGAAGAAGCAGAAGAACTTCCGTGGTACACCGACGTGTGGAACTTCATTGAAAATGGGGAATATCCGGAAAGCGCCTCCGAGAAAGACAAGAGAGCCATAAGAAGATTCTCGGCTCAGTTCATGATTTGTGGTGGAAGTCTATTGAAGAGATCTTACAATGGATTCAACTTGACATGTCTATATGGAAACAGTGCGAGAACGATGATGGAGCAAATTCACGAAGGGGTGTGTGGTCCTCATATGAGTGGACACATGTTAGCTAAGAAGATCATCCGACAAGGATATTATTGGACTACTATGGACAAGGACTGCTATGAATATGTCAGAAAATGTCACAAATGTCAGATCCATGCCAATATGAAGCATGTGCCGCCGTCACTGCTATACAACATGACTACCCCTTGGCCATTCTCAGTTTGGGGAATAGATGTTATTGGAGAAGTAACCCCGAAGGCGTCTAATGGGCATCAATACATCCTGGTAGCAATTGATTATTTCACAAAATGGGTGGAAGCAGAGTCTTATGCGACATTGAAGGCTAAAGATGTGGCCAGATTTATCAGAAGAAATATAATCTGCCGATACGGGGTCCCTCATGAGTTGATATCCGATCATGGCAGTCACTTCCAGAAAGAGGTTTTGGATCTACTAGAAGAATACAAGATCATGCACCACATGTCAGCGCCGTATAGGCCACAAACAAATGGGGCAGTTGAAGCAGCTAATAAGAATTTGAAGACGATCCTAAGAAAGATGACTGATACATACCGAGATTGGCATGAGAAGTTACCGTATGCACTGTGGGGATACAGAACATCTATCCGAACATCTACAGGAGCCACTCCTTATTCATTGGCTTACGGAATGGAAGCAGTACTCCCAGTTGAAATAGAACTACCATCTTTGAGAGTTGTGGCAGAATCCGAGATTCCAGAATTTGATTGGCTAAGAGATAGATATGAGGAGCTAATGTTACTTGATGAGTAAAGGTTGGCCGCAATTGATCATGTGCATGTGTATCAGAGAAGAATAGCTCGAGCATTCAACAAGAAGGTCCGTCCAAGAAAACTTGAGGAAGGCGACCTTGTGCTTAAAGCCTTAAAAGCACCCGTTTTCGATCCTAGAGGGAAATTCAAGCCAAATTGGGTTGGCCCATACGTCATCAAGAAGCTTCTCTCTGGAGGAGCGGCATACCTGATGGATCTAGATGGAGTTGAGTTCAATCAGCCAATCAACATTGACCGTCTCAAGAGATACTATGCTTAAAAGCCTTTTCTTTCAAAACCTGTTCTTTCAAAACTTCCAGCATTCGAGGAACTACACTTGACCTGATTCCCACTTGGGGATATGTAGGCAACCTGCTCGGTTCGGTCACTGCTCCTGAAACCCTCAACCATACTTTCTTTCAAGACCTGGCCGAACTACTTTGGATCTGATTCCCACTTGGGGATAAGTAGGCGAGCTTTCCTGGCTCTCGATCCCTGAACCTTGCAAACTAGGGGCAAACTTTCAAGTTTGCCCAAAGCCTCAAGATATCACTGCCACACTAGGGGCAAACTGCGTTTGCCCAAACTTCCATTTATCTCTATCAACTAGGGGCAAACTGTCGTTTGCCCATACCTCGCTACCTGTCCTCTCTGGATCACTTGGCTATCAAAATTAAAGCACCTAAGTGAAAAATCTGGTAATTCTTGATATTAAGTTGAAAAGTTTTTTAGCAATCTAAAGATGTGAATCTAATGTCAAGACTGAAACATTATGTGGAAAATTTTCAAAAGCTTCAAGATTACATGCAAAGCCAACACAATATCCTGCTACAAGATAAAATCTCATTTTCAAAACATGCAAATCCTTAGAAAATTCAAATATCCAAGTCAAAAGACATTGTCGAGAAAGAGGAATCGTCAGAAATTTCCTTTCCCTGTAAAATCGAGTCCTGTGTGTCAGTGTGCAAAGTGTCAATCAAATCAGTCTCGTGATAAGGGATGCAAAGCGAAACAGAAGGATAGCATAAAGCAGCATCAAGCAAAGTCAAGAGTACAAGCCCATCAAGACAGAATACATCAACATCAGTCTCAGCACAGAAAGCAAGAAAAACAGAAAGATAGTCATGGGTGCATATGATCATCATCAGCGACGACGAGTAGCCCGTGGGTACCGAGCAGGCATATCTGAGGCCGTAGAGCTATCATCATCTTCAATTTGGCGCCTTCGCCTAGACCCACCAGCCCCACCAGAAGGGCCTGCATTCATCCGCTCCAACTGTGATTGAAGCTGCCTAACTTGAGCCACCTGTGGAAGAAAAGAATCAGTATAGGGGTTTGAAAAAGCAATGAGATAAGAAGAAAAGGTCAAGAAATTTACCAGGGCCGCATCACGGTCTATGTAAGTCTGGCACATGCCATCCCACTGCAAAGAGAAGAAAGATATGGTCAGAAAGATCAGAAGAATCAGAGGTAATGAGTTCAGAAATTACTTACATGTCCCTCACGAGCAAGGCTCCAAGCCCTCAGATTCTGTGCATAAGCTCGCTCTTCATTGAAAACGGCTCGGGGAACGGACTCATGATTGTTCTGAAACTAGCTGAGGCTCTACAAGATCACGGGGGATCTCTACAGAAGATATAACTCCGCGCAGCATGGTCGAGGCTCGCCAATCACAAGGAGGAATGAGAGGTAGAGGTCGACCAGGGCCATCCACAAAAGAACTCCCCTGCAAATGATGATGAGAAATAAGATAAAGCAAGCATTCGATCAGAAATGAAGAAGTCGTGAAATACCTGCGGGTCATCCGAGAGCGGGAAATTAGGCATCAGATGAAGACGTCATAGTTCTCCTCAAACAGAGTAAAAGAGGCTGAAGGAATTCCGTTCAAAGCATTAATAAGATCTTCATCTTCTGCGCCGACCTCATACAAGAAGGCGGATCCTGTGGCACTAAGAGACGATCCTCCAAATCAGTCTGAGGAGCTACTCTCTCTCCAAGATACCACTCAAGAACAGAGGGACCCTCAAGAAGAATCCTCTCTCCAGTCATCTGTCTAGCTAAGCCAATCTCAGTCACATCTCCATTTGTCACCCAAGGATGCCAGTTAACTTGGGTGAATCTGAGACGGGTAAGAAAATCCCGGCAAGAAATAACATTATGAGCATCATTCTTGGTACCTACGGCTTGGCGACGCCACTTCAGAGCCCGTGGAAAAATATGAATCTCTTCCTCCCGGAATGATGGAGCCGTCATGGAGAAATACTCAAAGGCCCACACCTACAAGAGAAAATAAAGCAGTGGTCAAAACAGCAGAACATCAAATGATAAAAACTGGAAACGAAAATATTTTCAGTACCTCCCAAGCTCTCCAGAATCCGCCGAATCCAGGGGATTTGCCTCGAGAATGCTCCCCCATATGACTATACAGAATGGCTAAACCAGCAGAGCCCCAATCAAAATCTGCAATCTCCTCAAGATTTCGAAGACTATCAAGCATATTCAATGTAATCCGCTCAGCTCGAGTAGAAAGAAGAGAGCAACCAAGCAAATACAAGATGAAAGCACGGATTGGTCCAATCTTGATGCATAAAGAGTGCTCGAAACTTGTTGGAATTGGTCTAGAGGACCTCTGGAGATTTGAATCTTGGTAAAAATCCATTCAAGAATTGAAAAAAAAAAAAAGAAAAAAAGTCCCCCAGATGAGAAGAATCAAAGGCACCGCAGCCTGAAAGTGGCCGAGAAACGGCAAACTCCCGTCGTTTTGGGATTGATTATGAGTTGTCTTAGAAAATGGACATTTGAGTCTACTGTCGCTTGAGAATTACATCCAGAAAGGACTTTCAGAAGATGGGTCAGAATGCGAGATGTTCAGAAAGGGTTAGAGTAAGCCTGACGTGTTGCAAGAATGATTGCGTTGGTCGAAGCACCAATATGAGTCTCAGAAAGAATCAGCAGGGCCTCCAGAATATGTGCTCGCGTCCCAGAAACCTCAGATATCTCCTCAAGCAGAGAATTTCCAGATATTGTCAAGGTATAACAGAATTCGTGCATCTCTCAGAATCATAGGATCTCCCCAGTAGAGAACTTTCAGAATTAAGTTTCTCGCAAGCATCATGTATCCACGGGTTGCCTCCAGATAAAGGGTATCTCTCAGAATTTGAGCATCAAAATCGCCTCCAGAATACAAGGTTTATGCCAAGCATCATGTATCCAGGGTTGCCTCCAGAATGTAGGGTTTCTCTCAGAATCGTGGGTTGCCTCCAGAATGTAGGGTTTCTCTCAGAATCAGAATCGTGGGTCGCCTCCAGAATACAAGGTTTATGCCAAGAATCGTGTATCCGTGGGTTTCTCTCAGAATCAGAATCGTGTATCCAGGGTTGCCTCCAGAATGTAGGGTTTCTCTCAGAATCATGTATTTCTCAGCATCGCATATCAGGGTTGCCTCCAGAATGTAGGATTTCTCTCAAAATCAGAATCGTGTATCCGTGGGTTGCTCTCAGAAGAAGGGTCATCTCTCAGAATTTGTGTATCTCTCAGAATCCGTGCATCAGAACAGAAGATTTGTCCTCAGAAGAAGGGCCTGTTTCAGAAGAACAGAGGATTTGTCTCCGGCAGAGAGACCTGTTTCAGAAGATTTGTTTCTAGACCTGCCACAGAAGATTTGTCCTCGGAAAAAGGGCCTGTTTCAGAAGAACAGAAGATTTGTCTCCGGCAGAGAGACCTGTTTCAGAAGACTTGTTTCCAGACCTGTTACAGAAGATTTGTCTAGAAGAAGGACCTGTTTCAGAAGAGCAGAAGATTTGTCTCCGGCAGAGAGACCTGTTTCAGAAGATTTGTCCCCAGCAAAAGGACTCTACATCAGCAATCGTCCCCAGCAAAAGGACTCTACATCAGCAATCGTCCCCAGCAGAAGGACTCTACATCAGCAATCGTCCCCAGCAAAAGGACTCTACATCAGCAATCGTCCACAGAAGAAGGACCTGTTTCAGCAATCGTCCCCAGCAGAAGGACTCTACATCAGCAATCGTCCCCAGCAGAAGGACTCTACACCAGCAATCGTCCCCAGCAGAAGGACTCTACATCAGCAATCGTCCCCAGCAGAAGGACTCTACACCAGCAATCGTCCCCAGCAAAAGGACTCTACATCAGCAATCGTCCCCAGCAGAAGGACTCTACATCAGCAATCGTCCACAGAAGAAGGACCTATTTCAGCAATCGTCCCCAGCAGAAGGACTCTACATCAACAATCGTCCCCAGCAGAAGGACTCTACATCAGTAATCGTCCCCAGCAGAAGGACTCTACACCAGCAATCGTCCAGTTGTTTGACATGACTCAGAATTCATCCAAGATACTTCGCTATTTCAAGAGTCGTCCAGGATACAGATGACGCCTACGAGCCTTAAGATCAGAAGAATAACTTTGACAAAAACCTCGAGAATCATCCAAGATACCTTTAGCATATTCGACTGTGAGAGAGAGTCGTTGCATCCTTTGCATTAGATTTTGCATCTAGGGAACCCTTGAGGATGATTCCTCCAGCACTTTCACATTTCATGTTTTCATATTGCACCAGCATCCTAGGATAGGAGCATTTCATCCGCATTGTTGTTGTTTGTTTGTTTTCCGTCTTCTCGCGCGCTTGAACTACGCCCTGGTCTGATTCCTGGAAAGGATACGTAGGCAGCTCCAGCGGAGCACGACCAGCATCAGCTTCAACTTAGCCGCCTCTACCCAGCATTGCATTGCATTCTTGCATTCGTAATTTCTTGATTTTCTCTGATTTTGAATTTCTTGATTTTGCGAATTTTTTGTTTTTCCTAAAACCTCTCAGTATGGTTATTTGGGTGCCTTCAAGGCTTTGGCACTCACTTGCAGTTCACGTTGTTCACAACAAGCTCTGCCAAAGAGGGGCAAACTGTAGACACCCAATTTTGACCACACTGATAGGATTTAGGATGGACAACGTCTTGGAGGATTCGATGATGAAAAGTACCCCGTGGAAGGTACTGGATTCCACACAATCAGAAGATCGGACTTCGGAAAGTGACTTCAAGCTCAGAAAAGCCCTTTTCCATGGATAAATCCCGGTTTTGTCAAAATCATCTCTCAGAATTCATATTCTCTCAGGGTTATATGAACATTAAGTGTTCTAAACGCAGTATTCTAGGTATCCAGAGATTCAATTTTAAAGAAAAGTTCGAAATCGACGCACATTTGAAAGCAATTTTGGAAAAGACGTCATTTGATTTCAAAAAGACGACGAAAGTTCCGGAGGACTTCCGGACTTCAATTGGACTTCAATTCTCATTATAAAACCTCTGGAAATATTTTTATATTGAAATTCAACCTGACAGCTTTCCAACGGTACGTAAACGGACGATTTCGGACACCAAAAAGCATTTTTACAGAAATCTGGAAAAGCAGTGCGCATGAAATTTGAAACAGAGCTTGTGGGTGACCAGAGGAGCAAGAATAGTAAGTGGCGGTTTTGGGTATGGGGGTGGCGGGTCCCACCATAACCGCCACTTCCATTTGTGTCCTCCACGGAGCTTTTTGAGTTCCAGACTCTTCTAGAAGCTTCCCACTGCGAGGAAATTGCCTGGAAATTGCATTTAGGCTCCGAAATGGCCATTTTAACCCTCTTTTAAGCTCTAAAAATCCTGTTTTAACCCTGAAACTTAAGAGCTAAGTCTTCAAAACTCTATATAAGATCTCATACATCTCATATGAGATCACATCTTAACACACTAGACACTTGGAAGAGATACACTTGAATATACTTGGAGATACAAACACACATAGAAGCACATACAAGAGAGATAAGTATACTTTGAATATACTTTCAATTTAGGTGAATTCTAGAGAGAGAAAATTATGAATTGAATTTAGATTAACTTAGGCTAATTAGACCACAATTTGAACATCAATTGCCTCCCTCAACTTCCATGGATGAGTGCTTGAAGAACACTTGAATAACACTTGAAGAAGAAGATCTTCAAATCAATTTTGGTCTTGTAATTGAGAATCCTCCAAGAGGTAAACACTATAGTTCATCTCTAATTCCTACTTTGTATATATAGATCTATAAGATTTGGATCTAACTTAGTTCTATTTCTACTTATTAGAACACTCATCTTCTTCCTCTCATGTTCTTCACACACTCACATAGTTAGATCCAAATCTCTTTGATTTTTATTGATAATTTACAATTAGAGATTGTTTTTCACTTTGATTTTCAATTTTGGTTTCATTCTTCAATTTTAGTTTAGATTCATGCATACATGATTATATATATATACATATATCTATTTTGAATTCCATGATGGTTTGGAAATATGATCTATGAGAAGGATGATTTCTATGTTCATACCTATCTCTTGATTATTCCTATTACCTAGAATTCCTATTGAATTTCATCTCCAACATGATATTTATAAGTCCCTTTGATCCTTGATCTAAAAGTTCTTCATAGAACTTGAGGGCTAAATTGATTGGGAATCATGATAATTAAGTTGATCTATGAGTTTGATCTCTCTAATAAGCTTCAACTATCACTCAAATGTTTTCCTCACACTTTAAAATGAACTAGATAAAAATTCAGCAAAGCAGATTGGTTTTGTCCATTAGATTTGGTCCATCAAAACCCATAGTTTGATGGATTTCAAATTTTCTGGGTAAACTTTGATGAATTAGCTTTCATCCGGTCCGTTTTGAGAGCTTTTAGGATTCATATACTATTTTTAGAAATTGTTGAGAAATCGGTTGACAGATTTGAACATCGTCTCTTTGTGCTTGAATTTCAGAAAATCTATAATAGTTATCGACGTTCCGCTTTTTGGGGATGATTCCTAACTCATATATCTATATGCCGATGTAAAATCGTGAGCATACGATCGAGTTAGGATCGTTTTCTAAGCGTTTAAAGTTGATACAACTATTCTGGAATTTTCTAAGTTTAATTACAAATATGATTATGTATACAAAATGGTCACACCTTGATCACTCAACAACAATTGATGAATAAAACTTGGTTTAGAAATCACCTAGGATAAATGGATGAGAGATCAAAAGCTTAAATCAACTTGGTTAACATGATTCATGAACTTCTATTATACTTCTATTATGTTTTGCATTCATTTGTCAAATGATACCAAATTTCCAGAATAACAGAGTCTGTTTAAAACACTTTTTCAGAAACCTTGTGATTACAGAATGTCCATGGGTTTATTTTTATCATATACTACAATGAAATAGCTTTCTTTTGACACCAAATAGAGCTTCATATGAGTTTTTTAGATTTAATTATGATTTTTACAAAAACAGTGGACAGTCCTGATCCCCTGTTCCCAAAACATTTATTTATCAAACAATAAAATTGATATTGAGGTCCCACTTTTTGGAGAAGTTCCCTAAGACATGTATCTAACTTTCTGTAAAAGGGTTTTTATCCAGCTCATGTTTAAGACCACTTTTGATAGGATTCATTAGAGGTTGCTGAATCTGGAAATTTGATTGATGACATGTTTTCTTTGTTTATCATGCATATCATTTGTTTGCTTGTATTTTTGCAATGCTTTGGGTATTCTTTGGTGTCTTAGTGCAGAGAATTAAGTGCCTCGGACCCGGACTTCGATTTGTGGTTTGCCTCGTCTACATGTGGCTTAGTGCCCATGTATCATGTACTATCTCTATCCTTTCTCTTAGAATTTTTCTAGGTTTACAACTTTGATTTCAACGACACATTTCCTTTAGGATAAGTCTCCGTTTATATGATTATTTGTTAGAGACATCTTATCTAGGATTGTTGCATGATTGCATTGCACGTTTACATTCTTTTTGCTTTCGCGACTCCGCTTGAGTCAACCAATGTAAGTCTTCTCGTTCCCTTTGCATATCATGACATGTTTACTTTATTTGCATCGGTCCCGGGCGGGACTAGCCACTGTGAGTATACTTCTCCCTTGTATTGCATGAGCATCCGCTTTCTACTTGATTTAGTCTCTTGAAATGATTTTCATTAGATGTTTCTTTTTGCCATGTATATATCTATCTAGTATGTTTGAGGAAACAACATCTATTATGAATTAATAACAAGGATATTTGAATCAAGGCCTACCATTCGGTAGGGCGAGGAGGGGGTGCTTTAGTCCTGCTTGGGCTCCTTCCCCTCTCGTACCAAGACCCCCGAACCTTGTTTCTGGTAATGAAGGGCGAGTAACCTTATTCAATTTTGGGCGAGTCAAACTTGGGTTTCCTAATTCCCGATAAAAATTAGGTGGCGACTCTTTGTCTCTAGGATCGCGTGAGGAAGTCCTAGTTTTCCCTGAAGTGTGCTCCTTGGGATCCGTCCCGGGACACTATCGAGGGAGAGCGCCAGGACCTCCTCCTCCATTCGCGACGGTCCACACATAATAATGCAGATAGTGAAATACATAAGTAAATATTTATTTTCAGATATACATTCAAAGTATTCCACAATAACCGTCTCAATCTCGGAGAGACTTTACAACATCAAAACATCCATTCTACACTATCTCAGAGGGTTCTCTTACACAGACACCCAAATCGACTCGTAAGTTACAACTCACTCACACATGCACCACAATACACATCACATCACATCACATTATCATGTATGACAAATGAAATGAACTACGAGAATGTACACGGGTGTTATAACATGGTATAGTTTGAGGGTGCAAAATGCATTTTACCCTTAAAAAAATCCTTTATATATGATAGATAGCCTAAGAAGTAACAAGAAATGTTGAACGAGTTAGCTATGATATCCATTGCAATGATATAGTGAAGGAGATTGATTACACAAGTGTAATTAGTGATTTTGCAACTAAAAATGTGCCAATGCAATATTTAAGTAGTACTTCCATTTTTTTTATTGCTACATCGTAATGCTTTCATTGATGTAAATTAGTTTTACTTGTTAATTTAAGTAACTTTCTATTGCAAATGAATTGTTTTAGTAAATGTACTTATTTATTTTTTGTACAAATACGCATGAAGGGCCCCTTTTCAAAGTTCGCCTTGGGCCCCCAAAAAGGCAGGACCACCACTGATTATCCTTCACACAAAAAAGAGTTTTTTTTTTTAGTTTGAAAGAAGATAATGCATAGATAAGCACAATGCTTTGCTTTTCAAATTTGTATTTCAAATGTGGTTCCAACACATGTGGCAGTGAGACTGCTTGGTTTTCGTAGATGATATTGAATTGATCAAACTATTATTGAATTATTGAAAATGGTCTCACTGGTATATATGTTGGAACACATTTAGGATACAAAATTTAGAAAACATAGCATTGCCAAATTGATAATTGCATTTAGTTATGGAGAAGGGATACCCTTAACTCCTAAGCATGCTTCATATGGGCAAGAGGGGTGGAAATATAGCAATAGTAACATTTGGCATCACAGTTTATGGCCTTTCAGGGCAAAGGAGTCCCAAGTATATTTGGTGATTGTTTAATTTGAGAATGATTAGAACCGGTTATGTGGTTCATAAGTGAACTAGATCTATACAATTAAGTGTTTGATAAATGCTTTTTATTGCACAAGAGTCCATGCCTGATCTAAACTGAAACTTAAAGCAAGTTCGTTGTGAATTGAAATTCATATGATGCTTATTTTCAGAAAAATATTATGGCTCTGTCTAGGTCATGGATTTAGTGACGGGAAAGAAAAGGGACAGAAAAACAAGAGGGGATATTAGTTCCCTCATGCTTCACTTCTGTTTTCCATCATGCTTACATAACCGTTAAAATTGAAAATTGAAAATTGAAAAATTATAATTGCAATTAATATTGTAAAAAGGGAATTAATCCACACCATTCAAATTTTTTGAATTTATTTCTTAACTTGTTCGCACTTTCCTCACTAAATCCAAGAACCCAACAAAGCCTAAAGAATAAGACTGAACCTAAAGTATTTATACATACCCATAGGCCCTTAACAAAACAATCATTGCTTGAAAGTAAACCTACTCTTATAACTGGGTGAACCATATGGATCACACTTTCTAGGACATATTGCTCTAGATGAGTGGGCGAAGGCTGAAGCATTGCAATAAAACCAAGTTCCTAAAAAAGAAGCCATTTGTTTATGCCAAAGAAAATTACAGGTTGCTATCAAAACAATCTCTCTGATAGATCATTCTACAACTATGCATCCACTATCCACATCCAAACATGCATTGCAGCGCCAAAATTTCAAATTGTTAGGCTCTGTTTGGTTCTTGAATTTTGTGTGGGAAAAGAAAAGAGAAAGGAAAAATAAGAAGTAAAACTAGTTCTCTCATATTTTCTTGTGTTTTCCTTCATGCTTAAATAATATTCAAAAATAAATTTTTAAAAATGTAATTATAATAGATGAATAAAGAAAGGTAAATGACTTAACATTAAAAATGTTTAACTTATTTCTCAACTTATTCTCTTTTTATTTCCTATTTTCCTTTTCCTTATTAACCAAACAAAATGTTTTCCTCTATTTTTTCTTTTACTTCCTTCACTAAATCTAAGAACCAAACAAAGACTTAAATTAGGGGTGGCAATCGGGTCAGGTCATAATCGTGACGGGTCATTATCGTGTCGGGTCATTGTCGTTGTGGACACGTGGCCTCCATGAGCCCACCCCCGGTTTCTGTTTTCGGGATTTCGGAATTGATTTTCCTTTAGTTTTGAAATCAAAGTTGATTTGAAGAAAAAAAAGGTAGGACTGTTGAAAATAGATACAGAGTCACCACTTGGTCTTTAAGGAACCAACAAACCTAATTTTGACTCATCCAAATGGATAAAGGGCACCGGCCCTTCATAACCAAAGAACTTGGCTCGAGGTTTTGGTACGAGAGAGGAGGGCACCTTTGTCACGACTAAAACACACTCAACTCGCCCCGTCTCTCGACGGGCCTCAATTAGTATCCAAATGATCATCTTATACTATGTTTGGTTCGACAATTAATACTATGATAGTATATTACATCTCATAAGAATCTTGAAATGGAAGATCAAAAGATAAGATATCATTCATAAGATATAAGCCAAATATCACACAAACAAACCTAGGAAAAATTGTCTAATCATGTATCAAGTAATCAAGTTTTCCTAATCTAAAGGGGACATGAATTATTCTTGAAACAAATAATCGAAGAAATCAAAAATGCTTAGCAAGCTAGAATGATACATGTTAATCTTTGAGAAAAGAGGACCTCTCAATCCCTGGGACGGATGAGAAAGGTAGATTAGATCGAATGGGAAGCATGAACGTATGATCAAATTCATTCCTTATAATCCTTTTAGATTGGGAATCATTCAAACTCCAAATCTTGCATGGATGCAATGTATGATCCTAGAATGTGCAAAGGTTGTAGTGTGTTTGTGTACATGAACTTTCTAAAGTGAATTAGAAGTCTAGAGTATGCATGAATGCATGAAGGAAATCATCATAGGATATGTACAAATGTAGTATGGACTACTTCCTAAGATATGAACTAATTTGGAGTGCATGTGAGCATCAAATCAAAGAATGAAAGTAAAAGTATGCTTGCTGTGAATAGTGGACAGAACAATGAGTTGATCTTATAAAAATGGAAAAGTGGGGTTAGAAATGTTTTTAGTTCATGATTTTTCATGGAGATCATCCTTATTGTGTCTAGAACACATATCAAATAGCTAATCTTCAATAACTATTACAGATTGAGAGAAATCATATAAAAAATAGAGGTTACTTAGAAACAGAGTCCGTACTGTCGACTGAAATGTTGAAAAAACTTTAAAAAATGAAACAAAACATCCAGAGGCCCATATTGTACAGAACGTTCCCTAAGACACTAAAATTCAAGGGAAAAATGAGTTGGGACCACCCCTTTTCAAAAAATTTCTGGAAAAACAAGTTGAAAGTCAACCAAGCTGTTGTGACAGCAAAAATAGAATGTCTGGAAGGAATGTTTTGGTCAAAATTAAACCCTTCCATGTGTTTCCAAACCAAACCAAAAATCATGGGTGTTCTCTAATGAGTTAGGAAGACTTTCCAAGCGATCTTGCATCTATACATTGAGTATTGAGTTCTAGAGAAATCTTTGAACTCAGATCATTCACTGTTTTGAAGATTTCTTGAGAAAACAAGGTTCATTTCTTGGAATCCAAATATTGGGGGTTTTAGAGGGGTTTTAAAATAGGGGTTTTGCAAGCACATTTCTAGCACTAAAAGGGGATTAAAACCACTTGGGAAACCAACATCAAACTCAAGTCAAGAACTTCCAAGATTGTTGGAGATATTTGTTTTCATTTGAGCATAACTTCAAGAATACTTTGGAAGTATTGAAGTTGGAATCATCATCTATCAAACATGTTTTTGAGGTCAAGAGCTACTATCCATAAGGATTCACTCACCTCAAACACCATGTCATCATCTAGATGATGATGAACTAGTAAGTAAACAAAGAAAAATAAAAAAGAAATGAGGTAAGGAGAGATGAACATTTATATAAACAAGCAAATAATAACAATCAATAGATGATAATCAATGTGATTTTGGACTTGTAGCTTGGTATTTGACTCATAGATATTGACATTTGGACATGGAATAGTTTCCTAACTCAAGATTGCTCAAGAATGGTGGTTGGGGAGGATTTGAATGTGAAGTATAAGAGAAGCAATGGAAGGAAACAAGATTAGAACTCACTTTCTTATAGAAAATCAGTGGGAGAGTCTCCCTTTCTCTCTTCTAAACCTATCTCTATCTCTCTTCCTCTCTATAACTTTTTTTTTAGCTTTGCACTAGTCACGCCCCAACGTAGCATAAATATGGAAAGTATTTAATTTCCTTTATGGACCCGTAGGTCGCGACAGTTTGAAGGATCGATTCCGTCCCAAACGTCGAACAACAATAATCAGAGTAGAGCAATCAAAGCTTACAAATATTT
Organism: Hydrangea macrophylla; assembly: GCA_033977485.1. Lineage (NCBI taxonomy): Eukaryota > Viridiplantae > Streptophyta > Magnoliopsida > Cornales > Hydrangeaceae > Hydrangea > Hydrangea macrophylla. The sequence continues at coordinate 73,290,501 of CM066984.1, read as the reverse complement.
TTCTAACTTATTACATATTACAGCACGTGGTCTCTAAAGGCACAAACCGCCTTAATCAAAACAATAACTTAATATCTATTATAGTCATCCTTATTACAAAACAGTTTATAACTAAGGCATGGAATATTAATAACAGTTTTATCTTCCAAAAGCAGTCATTCTCAGTTTGCATAGTCATAAGGCCCCGCGTAGTCATAACCTGAAAAGCCTGAACACAAATGTCCAGGGCGCATCAACGCCGTTAGCTTCAAGAAGCTGGTGAGTATTAAAAACATGACTTTGAATGTAAAACATACTCATTTACCACTTTCCAATTCTCATTTAATCCAATATTAAAGCAAGGAGCTCATTTAGAAAACAAGCACCATATTATTTAAAAGATATAATTCACATATATGTGACCGTGTATGAGAACAATGCACTATCTCATCTTACCGACTCTTTTCTCTCGACAAAACCCAACAACCCACTATCACACACCAGTATCTTTGAAATACTCCGATAGCCATACTTTAGCACAGGGGTACCAGGGAATGTCCAGTTTGCCTCACACTTTGGTCCGGGGTACTAGGGAGTGTCCATTGCCTCACACTTTGACTACCTAATCCGCCATGCAAATACCGAAGGAACCCTCACGCAGTATCCAGACTCGGGTATCAGAGAGTGTCCGTAGGCCACACTTTAGCACTTCCATGGGTTCCAGGGAATGTCCAAGTTCGGCTTCACACACTTTGACGCTACCATGGTCGTCAGGGAGTGTCCAGTTTTACCACCGTCGCATTTCAAAGACACCCTCGCCGCAATCTCAATCACAACACACTTTGGTACTCACTTACCAGGGAGTGTCCACAACACAATCTCAACCGCACTCACTATGCCACACTGACCATTACTCTTTTCCATACTGACCAACATCACACTCACCATGCATGTACAACTGACACCACATGTATGTCATGAAACTTTAAAACATGAGGCAATTAACTGAATTATATAATCGACGTGCGTACGGGGATTGATAAGTCACAATTCATCGTTTTAATCGTTCAAACATATCAAATTAAGACTCTGATTTAATAAATTTCCCAAACAGTACCCAAACAGTATATAAATTTTATCCCAGACAGTCCCTTATCACAAAACAAGCAAAACTAAAAATTGCCAGAAGTCGCGCGAGGGGTCGCTCGAGCGATATGCCCAACTTTCGTTTTCTTTATTAAAACTTTTCTATCTGCTAGAATATAGGAAGATCGCTCGCGTGAGGGGTTGTTCGCGCGGTCTGCTCGCGCGATATGCCCTACTTTCGTTTTCTTTTATAAAACTTTTCTGTCTGCCTGGGAACACAAACCTCGCGCGAGGGGTCGCTCGCGCAGTCCGCTCGCGCGATCGAGCGCGCGAGTTTCAACAGAGACTTCATCTTTCCCGTGAAACTGCTCTGTTTCAGCAATCAGGGGGTCTTTTGACCCATTTCCAATTCTGCAACTATATATGTCATACAATATATGAATCTCTTTAGTTTTTTGCAAGGATTAAGAATATGAAATCAATTTTGCATGAATCAATCTATAACTCTAGGATTTTATGAAAAACTAAAAGTTAACAAATTTTGATTTCTTATATACTTTCTCAAGTGAACAAATTAGATTCTAAAACTTTAGCAGTATCTTCTATGAACCATAATCTTCCTAAATCATCTCTAAAGACTCATTTTGATTAAGGTGGAAAATTTTGTATTTTCAAGCCATGGAGTTCATACGTAAATTCATCCATGGTGATTTTAAATTTTACAACATATGCACAGTAACTAAGCATGAATTACATTTGGAGTGAGTTAGAAATACTCACTTGATAAGAGGATTGAACTATGTTGAGAAAGAAATAACAAGCTAAGAAATCCAATAGAAGTTGCAAGATATGATGATGAAGTTCCTTCTCTCTCTCTAAAATTTTCTGGAAATAGAACTCTCCAACTCTCTCTGGAATTTGTGTGTGCAGAATGTGTAGTGTGAGAGTGTAGAGGCTGCATATATAGTAGCACAATTGGAAGAACTTGGTGCCCAAGTAGTGTGAACTTCACTCTACAAATGCATTTGTTTTCTTAATTACTTAACCACAAATTATATATACGTATATACATGAGTTATACAACTCAACAGATTCTCAAGAGTCAAGTAGGTTCATAGGGGGCAAGTTGGGTGTTTGGGAAACTTAGCTTATGGCACAACATAACACACACAAGTTAAACATTCCCAAACAATGTCTTAACCAATGATGAGTTACCATAAATAGAAATAAAGTGTATGTCAAATCTTGCTTTACATCACTTCCAAAATCTGTGGAAGTTTAGCACAGCGCGAACAGTTTTAAACATAAACTGGTATTTTCGTGGGGCGGTGTTCACCACAAAAATACAGAAACTTCATTTTAACGTAAGAAATGATTTCTCGGTTTTATAAAAATACTGATCGAGTTAAGAGTAAACATTTTCACCGTTTTGAAATACAGTTTTGAAATCCAACACATGTATTGCTAATTTTTATAAAATCGTAGTTTGACCCCAAAAGAATTTCAAATATGAAATAAGGCAAGTCACAAGATTTTAACACATGAGAATTGAAATTAAAAGAAAAGTAAACAATACAATTGAATTTAAATATTACACCTTCCCTCCCTTAAACAGGATTTCGTCCCCGAAATCAAGACTAACTATTCCTAAAACAACCCCGGGTACTTCTTCCTCATCTCAGCTTCAACTTCCCACGAGGCTTCATTCTCGTCATGGTGATTCCACTGAACCTTCACCAACGGGATATCCTTATTTCTCAACTTCTTGATACTTTGATCGAGAATCTTCACAGGTCTCTCCTTGTAAGTAATGTTATGACTCATCTCAATATCGTTATAACTAACCACGTGCGAGGGATCTCGTATGTACTTTCTCAGCATACTCACATGAAATACATTGTGAACCCCAGACATCTTCAGTGGTAGCGCGAGTCGATAAGCCACTTTCCCGACACGTTCCAAAATCTCGAACGGTCCGATGAAACGTGGAGCTAACTTAACTCTTTTGAGACCAAAACGTACTACTCCTCGGGTCGGTGAAACCTTAAGAAGTATGTGATCTCCAACACCGAACTCCAAATCTTTCCGGCGTCGATCGACATAACTCTTATACCTGCTTTGAGCGGTTCTCGTCCTTTCCTTGACCAAGGAAATCTTTTCGTTGGTTTCTCTAACCAAATCTGGTCCCAACAACTCTGTGTCCCCAACCTCTGCCCAACACAATGGAGAACGACATGGTCGTCCGTACAATGCTTCGAACAGAGTCATCCCGATACTCGTGTAATAACTGTTATTATAGGTAAATTCAACCAACGGCAAGTGCGTCTCCCGAGATTCTTCAAAATCAATAACACAAGCCCTAAGCATATCCTCCATGATCTGATTAACACGCTCAGTTTGCCCATCTGTCTGAGGGTGAAAGGCAGTACTCATCTTGAGCGAAGTTCCCATAGCTTCTTGCAAACTTTCCCAAAATCCAGAAGTAAAACGCATGTTACGATCTGACACAATGAACACAAGTGCACCGTGAAGTCGCACAACTTGTTGTATGTACATCCGGCTCATCTTTTCCACCAGGTATGTCATACTATAAGCAATGAAATGAGCAGATTTCGTCAATCGATCCACGATTACCCAAATGGCATCATGATTCTACTGCGATCGAGGCAATCCTACTACAAAATCCATCGTAATGTGCTCCCACTTCCAACCAGGAATAGGTAGTGGTTACAACAATCCTGACGGTCTCTGATGTTCAGCCTTGACTTGTTGACACGTCAAACACTTGGATACAAATTCGGCCATATCCTTCTTCATACCTTCCCACCAGAAATTTCTCTTCAAATCTTTGTACATTTTCGTTCCTCCTGGGTGAACTGTATACTTTGATTTATGTGCTTCTTCCAGGATATCCTTCCTAAGCTCTCCAACATCTGGAACACATAATCTATTCATGCACCGATATCCTCCATCGACTCCCACCTTCCATTCTGTCAGGTCTTTCTCTGACATCTTCACGAACCATGTCTGAAACTTCTCATCTTCTTTCTGAGCTCCAATAATGCGGTTGATAAGAACAGGCTGTAGGATAAGACATTCGAAAAGTTGGTCCAATTCAGGGAGTTTTTGGGCTTTCAAGGGTATTTTGGTCATTCTGAGCATTTTGAGAGATAGAGCTAACTTCCAGGAGTCCTTTTCGAGTTTTTTTCAATCATCGTGAACCACGAAGCTATGGGTCTCCTAAATGTGATAGCCAAAAAAATGGGGTGTCTACAGTCGTGTTGGATCATAATAATCGTGTCGGGTTATAATCGTGTCGGGTCATATACGGGTCACCCGTCTAACCCATGTAGGGTGTCATCGGTTCGGTTCGGTTCGGTTTGGTCCGGTTCGGTTCGAATTTTTATTTTTATTTTTTCCCGTGTTTTGAAAACCAACCGAAGTGGTCAGTTCGGTCTCTTTTTTCGCCTTTTGGTCGATTTTGCCATTTTGGGCGATTGGGTCAATTTTTTTGTTGTAACTAATTTTAAGAAAACCGCCCGGTTAGCTCGGCTCGGCTATTCGAAATAAGCTTACAACCCTATTAAGAAGACAAACAAGTCTTCTATCAAATGTATCAATTATTAACATGTACATCTTAAATACCAAAATACTACAAATATAATAATATCCAAATTATTATAAACTTAACACCCAAGCACATCCAAACAAAATGAATAAGAAGAAATATTATTTTACTAACTATATAAAGAAATTTCTTTATTTGTCATCCATCAATAATCAAGATTAACAGTTGTATCTGTCTAATTGACTAATTTGTCTCCCTCCCAATCCAGCAATCCTAGTGGGCTTCCTCCCTTTTTTTTCTTTCATTTTTTTTTTATTTTTTTATTATTTTTTTATTTTTTATACAATGCTTAATGCATGAATGCTTCGAGGCTCTAGCTTCCTCCTTCCCTTATTAGTTATTAATTATTATTTTTTTATTACATTAGTTATTAATTATTATATATAAATATGTTGGTAACTACTCTGTTTTTTTTTTGTGAGCACAGAAAAAAAAAATTTAGTTTATATATATATAAATATTTTAAATAATTATTTTTAAAAATATACATTTTTTTTATTTATATTATTTGTATTTTAGACTTTCAGATTATTAAAAAAAATTAGAACTAAAAAAATACTCCAACTGCACTTAAATACTTAATCGGGGTCAAACGAGTAAGACGGGTTGACCCGCTTCAACCCGTTTATTAATCGTGTCAAATGGGTCGACTCGTTTATGACCCGTGCCCTTATACGGGTCACCCAACCCGTTTATTTTCGTGTCGGGTCGAAAATTGCCACCCCTAGACTTGATGCCTTTTCCCAAAAAAAAAAAAAAAAAACCCAATGCATACTCTTTTCCAAATAAACCAGGAAGATGAAAATAAATGCACTGAATGACATCTATATAGAAATGTAATTCCAACAAGCCACTGCAATAAGATATAGGTATGAGATATACATCAAATGTGATGGTATGATGAGTAGATATATGAAGAAAATAAAAGGTAATATTATGTTTTTCAAATTTTGAATCCCAAATGCTTTCTAAATACATGTGACATGGAGCCGACTAGATTTTGATTGGATGAATTAAAGCGATCCCATCATAAGTAAAGGTAATCCCACTATCACATGTATTTCAAAGCACTTGATATTCGACATTTGGAAAGCATAGCATTACTCATGGAAAAATAGCCCTTCAAATCACGTGATAGATATCATTCAACACCTTCAGATACATATTATGTAGGAGAGAGAAAGAGAGGGAAAAAAAAAACTTCAGAACAGATTAACTTGATTTTGAAGAGAAGTCTGAGAGCCCCTGCCTCAAAGCTCCAAGGGTTACACCATTTTCTACAAAAATGCTTGTTACACCCATTTTCGAAACCTGCATGTATTAAACAAGAGTTAGATAGCTCTGTGACATTTTCCAATCTAACAAGAGGGGCTCTGGTTGATTTTCTCTGCAACTATACTATATGCTTCAAGATCGAGAGAAGGAAAACTATTTCTATAGTGTTTTCCTAATGTTTTTCTCCATATTAAAATATTTTTAGAGATTAGAAGTTCTAAAATATAAGACGAACTCAAGGAAAAAAAAAAGAAAAGAAAAGAAAAGAAAAGAAAAGAAAGATGGGAAGGGACTCACAAAATTTAAATTTTTGGTCTATATTTCACCCTATTTTATTTTTCTTCATATTTTCCTTAACAACCAAACATGTTTTTCTTAGTCTTTGTTCTATTCTTGGATTTAGTGAGGGAAAAGAAATGACAATAGAGAGGAAAATATTTTCATCTGTTTGGTTAATAAGGAAAACGATGAGGAAAAAAGGAAAGAAAGAAGAATAAGTTGAAAAATAAATTAAAGGTTTTGAATGTTATTAGTCATTTCTATTCCTTTATTCATACATTGCAATTATGTTACCGAGATTTTAACTTTTAATGTGATTTAAACATGAAGGAAAACACGAGTTAGGGAACTAGTTTTTCTTCTTATTTTCCTTTCCCTTTTCTTTTCCCTCACGAAATCCATGGACCAAATAGAGCCGTAGTACTGTTTTCTTTTCCTTTCTGAACAGGTGAATGCAATTTTTACCGCATCAATGTTCCTATGCTCATCATCAAAGAAGAGCATTGAACCAAACGGCACGCCGGTCCTTCTATGAATTCTCTGCAAATGGTCTGTTTTGTGTGTCCAACTGGAAAAAATCTCCTGCATATATGTTACCAATGTAAAAGTTAGTTACATTGCTGCAAATCTAGAAATTAATATGGAAAGAAGTTTCAAGGCATATCACAGCAAACAACATGCTCGAACATATTTTGTACTCTTAAAAGTTTAAAGCACTTAGTGGCTTAGAGTTTTTGAAAATAACTACACCTAAATTGAGTTGAGCTTTCAGTTATTAGGAACCAAACTTTTTTTTTTTTTTTGGAAAACAAGGAACCAAACTTTTGTTGGTTAGGTGGTATGGGGTTCAAGTCTCCTCCTATGGTGTGCTATGCATGTTTGCACGTTGTTATTTGTCAGAATTAAACTCACCAGTTAGTCAGGTTAGCTCCAAATGTTTAAATTGTTAGAGAATGTATATCAAGCTCTAATGTGGTTATTATCAGGGGTGCACATGGGTCGGGCCGGGTCTAGACGGGACCAAAACCGACCTAGATATGAATGATTCCAGTGTTTTGAGACCCAGAACCAACCCAGTTGGATTTGGACCCGACCCGATCCAGTAAATACGGTTCAGGTCGGTTCGGGGTCGGGTCATGACCCTTTTTTCAGTATTTTTTTCGCATAATTTTTGTTGATTTTTTTTTCAAGGTATCCTTTTTATTATTATTTATATAATATGCTTAATACCTTTGAAGCTACTGACAAGTGGCAAATATTTAAGTTTTTTGGTTTTGTTGATTTCTCAGTGCATCTACACAGACCATATATAATGCAAGTAGGGGTGCACAAAATACCCAAGACCCGCAGACTCGACCCGAATGGTTCGGATCGGTTCGGGTCTGTGAATGTATCGGGTCGGGTCTGGTTTGGGTATGGACAAAGTGTGTTATTTCGGGCTGGGTCGAGTCTGCGGGTCTTGGGTATTTTGTGCACCCCTAGTTATTATGAATGTGACTAGTAGAAGCATGTATGGGTAAATTATATTTTACCCCCTTGTGGTTAGGCCTATTTTCATTTTACCCCCATGTGATTCAAAAGTCAATACTTGACCCCTCGTAGTTTTGAACTAAAATGAAACTATCTAGATTCTCTCAAAATAGCTCTACATGGAGATTAAATGTTACATAATACATATTGTGCGTATGTGTTTGTGGGTTTAGGTAGTTACCATCTTAGTCGATGTGAGAAGTTACTTCCAACCATCCTCACTTTGATGAGTTCGTGGCCTAGGATGGGGAAGTCATTGGAAATTGGTCCTCTCTCTTTAAAAATATACACAACTCTCATCATTTGTGTATCTAAGATGAAAGCATAGAGAGAGAAATCAACTTCTTGTTCTTGCATTCATTTGCTAAGTATTCTCTCATGGAGCATGGTATATTTTGTTATGTGAAGATCATGAAAGCTCATATTCTTTTGGGAATCATGAAAGTTTACATGTGGGTATCAAAGCCTTGGTAGGGAGCTTTTATGATTTTTCATACTCATGGATTCTTCTACGTAATCTTCCAAAATTTTACATTGTATAATTTCTGATTCTCTGTGAATCAAAGGTTTTGTGATTGTTTGTGAATCAAATCTTTTGTTGAGTTTTAAATTCAAATAATGGATTCTCTGCAAATCAAAATACTTTGTTGAGTATTTAAACTCATTTTGAAAGTCTTTTTGTTGAGTTTCTAAACTCACACTACAATAAAAATATGTTTTCTCGACGAAATGTGGCAAGAAAATTTAAATTTCCTCGTCAAAAGTAAAGTATTAGCAAGGAAATTCTATTTCGTCGCCAAAAAGGCTGAAAGGCACATAGATTTCGCGACAAAAGCCTTATTTCCTCACCTAAAGTATCAATTTTTGCGACAAAAAAATATTTCCTCACCAAAAATGAAGTCTTTGGCAACAAAATTAAAATTACCGCGCCAAAAGTGATGTCTATAGTAACGAAATTATATTTTCTCACCTAAAGTAAAGAATAAAAAAAAATGCTTCCTCCTTTATTTTGCGCTGAACTAAATTTTCTCTCCTAAAGTATCCATTTTGGCGAGAAAATTGAATTTTCTCGCAAAAAGTGAAGTCTGTGGCGACAAAAGTATAATTTCCTCGCCAAAAGTGAAGTCTATGGCGATGAAATTATATTTTTCTCACTAAAAGTGATGTCTATTGTAACAAAATTATATTTCCTAGCCTAAAGTGAAGTATTAAAAAAAATCCCCTTTTTTGTGATGAAGCTCTTTTTCCTCGCCTTAAATGGTCTTAAAAAAATTAATTTCACCTATTACGTAACTAGCTATTTGAAATTAAACATTCAAAATTTCGCATAAGTAGTTATGTGAAACTTCGCAACATAAGAATTTGATTTGATTAAGTTTCACTAATCAAAACCCATTATCCAAAATTAATTACGCGTTCTCTTCTAAAATTAGTTAATCTAATATTCGGGATTTTTTTTTTCTCCAAAACTCTTAAAGAAACTATTTTCCCTTATATTTGGTGATGAATTTGATTTCCTCACCTCAAGTAAAATTGCCAATAAAATATGGATTTTCTCGCCTAAATTGAAATCTAAACAAAGTGGAAATTTTATTTTTAAGTCGTCTAAAATAGACATTTTTTGTATTAGGTCCAACTTGTCTTTTATTTTAGTTAAAAGTCTCCCAATAGAAAATTTTATATAACTAGTTATTTGAAATTTAACGTATATAACTAATTATATGAAAATTTGTAACATAAGAATTTGTTTTGATTAGGTTTATACCATGACTTTTGACCAAAACTAATAATGATTGCTCTCCTAAACTCAACTAATATTAGGGAGTCTTTTTACCAAAAAAAAAATTAAAAAAATTAATTTTCATTTATATTTCACATCCAAAATAAATTTCTCGCCTAAAATAAAAATTGGCGACCAAAGATAAATTCCTCGCCTAAGATATGTATTAGGCAATGAATTTTATTTTTCACCTCTAGTTTAAATGAAATTAATATTATTATGGGTTAATACACTTTACCCACCCGATGACATTTTACCTCCTGTGCTTTCGGGTAAAGTGGAACTCTAACAGAATCTAACGGAGTGTACTAAAGTTACTAAACCATAAGGGGTAAAGTGTCGTCCGGCCAAATCACAGGAGGGTAAGTGTCATTGGGCCAAACCACATGGGGTAAAGTTGTCACTATTTTATTAACTTTAACAAATTCCATTAGATTCTGTTAGAGTATCACTTTATCCGAAAGTACAGAGGTTAAGTGGTTACTCTTAAACCACAAGGGTAAAGTGTCATCGGCCAAACCACAGGGGATAAAGTGTAATTAACCCTATTATTATTATTATCTTTTTAAATGGAAGTTAGATACAGTGTGTATTTTTCCTCCTCGCCCAAAATTAAGAGGAAACGAGAGAGGAACCAAAAAGGGGGGAGAAGAGGAACCAGAGAGTGGGTAGAAGAGGAGCCAAAGCAGTCGTCACCGCCTTAAGACAGCCCTTTGGTGGCAAAATTGGTGAGGAAATCATTTTCTCGCTAAAAGTTTTGGCGACGAAATACCAACTTTTGGCAAGAAAAATGAATTCTAGCTAAAATCATTTTTTGTGGTAGTGTCAACTAAAGTCTTAAAAACATAATTTCCTGGAACTCATGAATGTTTTTTCGTAACCATACAATGGCACCAGGGGCGGACCTACACTGTGGGCGAGTGGGGCGATCGCACCGACTGAACTTTTGGGGAAAAAAAAAAGATTATATACTTATATATATATGATAGTTGTAAAAAATATTTGGGATTTAGTGAAGTATTTGTTAACAAGGGGTGTTATCAAAAAATTATAGAACTTTAACATGACTTTTGCATAAGTTTTTGAATCTCTAGTATAGGTATAGATACAAACATATCCCCAAGCACTAATATGACTTTTGCTCCTGCTCAGGCTATCCTAACCATGGGTGCTAATCGGGTCGTGCCAGGTCATAGTCGTGTCGGGTCATAATCGTATCATTCTTAAACGTGTCATAATCGTGTTGGGTCATACACGGGTCACCCGTCTAACCCGTGTAGAGGTGTCATCGGTTCGATTGGAATTTTTATTTTACTTTTCGATTTTTTCATGTTTTGAAAACCAACTGAAGTGGTCAGTTCGGTCGATTTTTGCAACTTTTGGTCGATTTTGCCAATTTGGCAGTCGGATTGGTTTTTTAGGTAAGTTGGTAACTACTAACTATTTTTTTTTTTTGGGAGCGAAAAAGCAACTTTAGTTTATATTTTTTTTATTCTTTTTAAATATTTTTTTATTCTTATTTAATTATTTGTATGTTAGACTTCCACATTATTAAAAATTATTTTCAGAACTAAAAAAAAATGTCCCAACCGCACCTAATCGGGGCAAACAGGTTAGACGGGTTGACCCGCTTAAAGTGTGACCCAACCCGTTTATTAATCATGTCAAACGGGTTGACGTGTTTATACATGTGCCCTTATACAGGTCACCCAAACCCGTTTATTTTCTTGTCAGGTCGAAAATTGCCACCCCTAATCCTAACCTAATCTACCCAAGACAAGCCCATTTTTCCCCCCCCAAAAAAAAAAAAAGACAGTGTCCCCTCATACCCACTTTCTCTTTCTTTTGGATTAAAAAAAAAAAACCAAGTGAATACATCACATATTTTTTTACCCTATATGAAACTTATTTGCTATGAAGAAATTACTTTGTAATTTGTTTTGTTTTGTCTTTTATTTTGATATTTGTGTGGCAGTATATGTCAAGCTTTAAGTGTATCAGATTGCTTTACACATTGTGCATAAGATATTATTAACATTTGACATGTGGATTATTACCATAAGTGAAAGCGGTAAATAAAAATAACTAATTAAGCATGTAACACGAATTTTTCGAAAAAGAATTGTGGAAGAGATTAGTTTGTACAAAAAAAGTCGCATAGAATTACTATACTATTTTTACCAAAAATAAAAAAATAAATAAGTCGGGGGCGCTACCCTGAACCCCCGTATAATTAAACTTCCGCCCCTAGTCAACTAAACTCGTGGTTCTGCCACTGAATGGCACTGGATTATTCTTAGTTTGCGCAAAGGCCAACACATGGCAATGTTTATGTGATGTGTATGCCAATTAAGAGGAAAAGGCAAGAGAAAGGAGTTGTATATCATGATTGAGATAACACCTAATTGTTCGTGACTCATGAGTTAATTTTATGAAGGCTACAGTTTAGTAATGTTTGCTTGCAAAAGCAAAACACAATTACCATGGCAGTAGTATATAGATGTGGGAAAAAAACTTCAGTAAAGTTCCTTTAGTGTGATTGGTGTTGTTCTTTGATCTTACATGAAAAGTAAAAACAGAGAACAGCACCAACTACACTGACGGAACTATAATGAAATTGTGTCCATAGATGTGTATGAAATGCCTGTAATGGAAGGAGTTGAAACTCCCAATGCTAGTGACAACCGTTTCTTATGTGGACCATATTTTTCCATTACTACTTAAACATGAAATGATAAAGTATTTTATTTTCAAAATTAAATGATAAGTACTATAGATCAAATTTTGTCGTGTAATATTCATTTTTTTTTCCACTTGACAATTAAGAAAAGGTTGATGAGTACCAAAGTAGCTCAACTGTAAATATTACAGAAATCAAGACATGTGATTAGATAATGACATTACAACTATTATAATCTAATTCATCATAAATGTATAATTGGATACTCAAAGGTATATCATATTAAGAATTCAATGAATTAGAATAAAATTATATACTCAAAGGTAACAGTTTATTCAAGGGATACATTGTAAGGTGAAGAAATTCACAATGACAGATGAAGATTATTCATTTGTTTATTTAACCCAAAGGTAAAAGTCACTAGTAAATATCTTATTAATGTTGATTAATTGTTTATTCGTGATTTTGACCCAAGGTGAAAACCATGATTAAAAATTTTATTCATGTTGACAATTCAAAGCATTAATTGGTGAATTTATTTCCATTGCAGTTTCTATCCCAGTATTGTTGCACTCGTATGCTTCGTCTGTTCTGATTCTTAATGGAACCAATTTTTCAGACTGTTGTGAACAAGTTCAGTTTCACATAGATGTACTGGATCTTGATTTAGCACTCCAAAATATAAATGGGAACTTTTATAATCCAATGGGAACTTTTTCGTATGTTTTTAGATTCTGATGCTATTTAGATTTGTTTCAGACACTTTATGTACCTTCTATTTCCTGCAAGTTAATTTCTTTGTCTAAATTGGATGTTGATGGTTATCCCGTTAAGTTTGAAAATAGATTCAATTTGTTCAAGAATTATCATTTTATTGATTCTGTCTCATTGTGTGATGGTTTATACAAATTGAATCTTGACTCCCACTTTGTTGAAACCCTTATGACCTTGCATCCTAATGTTGGAACTAAATATAGCTCAATGAATGAAAACTCCTCCATCTTGTGGCATAAAAGACTAGGTCCTATATCTAGAGAAAGGTTAGGAAGATTGGCAAAGGATGAAATCCTTCCAAACCTTGATTTCACGGACTTTGGTGTATGTGTGTGGATTGCATTAAGGGAAAGCAAAACAACCACACTAAGAAAGGTGACACAAGAAGTGTAGAGCTTCTTGAGATTATCTATACCGATATTTGTGGACCTTTCACCACGCCAGGTTTTTGTGGTGAAAAGTATTTTATCTCCTATATCGATAATTTTTCACGCTATGGTAATGTCTATTTATTACATGAAAAATCTCAGTCAATAAATTCCCTTGAGAAATTTATCACTGAGGTTAAAAGACAATTAGACAGAAAGGTAAAAATCATCATATCGGATAGAGGTGGTGAATATTATTGTAGATTCAATGAATCTGGACATTGTCCTAGTCCTTTTGCTAAATTTCTTGAAAAGCATGGTATTTATGCGTAATACACAATCCCTGGAACGCCACAGCAGAATGGTGTAGCTGTGTAGCTGAAAGACGTAACCGTACACTAATGGATATGGTTAGGAGTATATGTTAAGTAACTCTACCTTACTCGAATTATTGTGGGTGGAGGCCCTTAAGACCGCGATGTATTTATTAAACCGGGTTCCTAGTAAGGCAATCCCTAAAAATCCTTTTGAGATGTGGACTAGTAGGAAACCTAATTTAATACACTTACATATTTGGGGTTGTCCAGTGCAAGCTAGAATTTATAATCCACATGAAAAGAAATTAGATTTTTGAACGACAAATGACTATTTATTGGCTACCCAGAAAAATCCAAAGGGTATAGGTTTTACTGTCCTAACCATAGTATAAGAATAATCGAAACCGGTAATGCAAAATTCCTTGAGAATGATGAGAACAATGGGAGTGAAAAACCACATACTGTGGTTATTGAAGAAGTTAGGCTAATTGTTCCTTTACCCATGACTTCTAAACAATTGTTCCTACATATGTCACTCATTTCAATGACAATGAACAACAATTGAATGCTCAATCATCCAATAATGAAGTTGTTGTTAATAATCAGATAGTATAAGAACCACAAGTGATAGCATTAAGGAGATCTCATAGAGAAATGAGGTCAGCTATCTTGGATGATTATGTGGTTTATCTACAGGAATCTGATTTTGACATAAGAACAAACAAGGATCCGATTTCATTTTCCCAAGCCATAGAAAGTGATGATTCTACTAAATAGATTGATGTACGTCATGAATGATGAGTTGAAATCAATGGACCAGAACAAAGTCTAGGATCTCGTTGAATTACCTGAAGGTTACAAGAAAGTTGGGTATAAATGGATTTTTAAAATCAAACGTGACTTTGAAGGCAATATCGAACAATATAAAGCTAGACTTGTGGTTAAAGGTTTCACTTAGAAAGAAGGCATTGATTACAAAAATACTTTCTCTCATGTTTCCAAGAAAGACTCGCTTAGAATCATTCTGGCTTTGGTGGCTCACTATGATTTGGAGTTGCACCAAATGGATGTAAAGATGTCATTTCTTAATGGGAATTTAGAAGAAGAAGTTTACATGGAACAACTAGAAGGCTTCTCATTAAAAGAAAGGAGCACATGGTCTATAAGCTTAAGAAATTGATATAAGGACTTAAACAAACTTCTCGACAATGGTATCTTAAGTTCAATAATATTATTGTATCCTTTGATTTTAAACAAAATAATTTTGACCGCTGCATATATCTGAAGTTGAGAGAAGCAAGTTTATATTTTTGATTCTGTATATCGATGACATCTTACTTGCCACTAATGATCTTGGTTTGTTGCACAAATCTAAGAAATTTCTCTCCAAGAACTTTGGAATGAAAGATACAGGTGAGGCAACTTACGTGATCGGAATTGAAATTTTTCGAGATCGATCACGAGATTGTTAGGGTTGTCTCAAAAAGTATATATTGAAAGGGTTCTAAAGATTGGTATGGATAAATGTTTAGCTAGTGAAGCACCAATTCAAAAGGGTGATAAATTTAGCGTTATGCAATGTCCACAGAATGAGTGGGAGCTTAAGCAAATGGAAAGAATTTTTTACGCCTCAGCTGTGGGAAGCTTAATGTATGCACAAACTTGCACTAGACCAGGCATAGCATCGCAGTTGGCATCCTAGGCGAATGGATCACTAGAAGCTTGTAAAGAAAGTGATGAGGTATTTGCAAAGATCTAAGAACTATATTAGAAGGACTAGTGATTTGGAGGTAGTTGGTTATTCTGACTCAGATTTTGCTGGATGTCGAAATGGTAAAAAATCCACTTTAGGATATATGTTTCTACTAGCTGGAGGAGCGATCTCATGGAAAAGTGCAAAGCAAACTACCATTGCTTCGTCCACTATGGAGGCTGAATTTGTGGCATGCTTTGAAGCCACTGTTCATGGATTGTGGTTTCGGAATTTCATCTCAAGACTTGGAATTGTTGACACTATTGCCAATTCACTGAGAATTTATTGTGATAACACCGCAGCTGTTTTCTTCTCTGAATGACAAGTTTTCAACTAGCGAAAAGCATATAGAATTAAAATACTTTGTCAACGAGGAGATTCAGAAACAACGAGTGTCTATAAAGCATTTAAGTACAAAGCTTATGACTGTAGATTCACTAACTAAGGGATTAGCACCAAGGACATTTAAAGAGCATACTAGTCATATGGGTGTAACCCATGATAGTTGATTTCATAAATGTAGTGGATTGTAAAGTGTTAATGTTTTGCTCTTTAGACATTTAAGATCTCATTAAAGCTTTGTTTCTATTAATTTCTGTTTCTATTATGAATGTACGTACATGAATGATTTGACGAATGAAAACGGAATTTGTCTTGATGAAGACATTATTGATAGACCTTATGGATCTTCTCATTCTGGTTATGGTAATTAGGTTGCTAGTGTAGTGGTACATAGAAGGGACATGTCGGTTTATTGACATACAACCGCCATAACTCGCAATAGTTATTTATTTAGTTATAACATTATGATGACCATTTAATCAAAATGATGGTTTTAATACGCAATCGCATGAATGCTAAACCCATAACTGAATCATAAACATATCATGTGGACCAAGTGGGAGAATGTAAAGACCTGGTCAAATGTGACCCACATAATATGTATTGTGTATGTGTTTGTGGGTTTAGGTAGTTACCATCTTAGTGGGTATGAGAAGTTACTTCCATTCATCCCACTTTGATGGGTTAGTGGGATGGGGATGTTATTGGAAGTCGATCCTCTCTCTATTACAAATATATACAACCCCCCATCATCGTGTATCTAAGATTCTAAGGTGAAAGCATAGAGAGAGAAATCAACTTCTTGTTCTTGTATTCTTTTGTTAATTATTCTCTCATGGAGCAAGCTATATTTTGTTATGTGAAGATCATGAAAGCTCGGATTCTTTTGGGAATCATGAAAGTATACAAAAATTAGCCCACATAAGAGAGTTTAAAGTGTCAAAATTAGCCCCATATCGGCACTTAACCCCAAAAGCCCCCACAAGGGGTTAAGCGTTAAAATTAGACACACGTAGGTGAGTTAAATGGCAGCATTATCCACATTAGGGGTTAACCCCAAAATTAACCTCACAAGGGGTGTGTTAATACTTTTGGCCAATATTTGAATTTTTATTAATTTTGAGGAAAATCTTAACAATTCTTTTTAATCCTAAACCACATGGGTTAAGCAAGTGCGTTTACAGATATATTAATTTTAGGTTAAAGACTAATTGACACATAAAAATAAAATCATAGATATAGATAACAAATACAGCCCCCAACTTTTGACAAAAAACAGTATGTGAAATAGGTTGCCCCCAAATGTAATTTTACCCTCTTTGTATATTTGTCTCATCACTTTTCAATTTAGATCAAATCAATTTATTCTACCATCGCTATAGCATAAGAAATTAGAATTAGCTTGAAAAAGGTGATATAAAATCAATTCTACCGATAAAGATGCATAAATAGACAAACCAACCCCCCCACCCCCAAAAAAATAAATAAATAAATTGCATCAGGGTCGCTGCCCCCGTACCCCTACATAACTTTGTTACTGTATGCACACCCCTTTCTAGCCCACCCCTCCAAGAAATCCTGAATACGCCCTTGGGGTTAAGTGTCCACTTTTGAAGCACAGTGAGTAAAGTAAAAATGAACTTAACCACATAGGGGTGAAATAAAATTAACCCCAAAAAAAAAATGAGAAAAGAAAAGAATTGGAGAATGCAATTCCTTAATTGGTAGCTCACCTCTGCAACAAACATGGATCGAACTCCCAATTTGTCAAGAAGGTTTGTTGCTACCTCGCGAGTTGGTGATCTAGAAGCAATAGCCACATCAACTCCCTTGTCCTTGAGAGCATACAATATGCCTGTCGCCTGTGGATACAGGTGTGGAATTTCATCCTCATAGCAGCACTCACTAGGAAGAAGAAGGGGAAAAAACAAGAAGAAGAAGAAGAATATGTGAATTACAAGAAATAAATGTAAGAGGAACTCTTAGGCTCTGTTTGGTTTGTGAATTTAGAGAATGAAAAGAAAAAAAGAAGAAAACAATAAGTAAAACTAATTCCATGGACTTTTTCCTAGTTTTTTCTTCCATTCTTAAGTTACATTAAAATTCAAAGAAATCAAAATATCATGGAAACTCCATAAAAGGAGAAGGGAAGTAACTCACAAAATTTAAAAATTTTAATTTATTTTTTACCTTATTTTCTGTCTTCTTATTTTTTTTGTCTCATATTTTCCTCATTAACCAAGTTAAGAAAAGTGTTTTCCTCAAGATTTTCTTTCTCTTTCTCTTACAAAATCCAAGAATTAAAAAAAGCCTTTAAATGTTAGTTATATCCATTTAAAAAAAAAAAAAAAAAAAAAAACCACCTACAATATTGAAGTCCAAAAGTTTTAGTCGGAGAGAATTAATTCCTGGATAGACCTTAGTTAAAGTCATTGTTGTCGAATCGTGAATCAATTGGCCAAAATTATGATTCGTGATCGTAGGATGAACTTTATATGTATGTATGTATATAGGTGTGTATTGTATACACATAAAACATTACTGGTGCAACGGTAAAGATGAATAAAATAAAAATGTATCACAACTTTAATGTAACATCAAGGCGTAAAATGTTGAAAGTTACTCCATTTAAAACTTAAGATTCAAATTCATAATTATGAATCATGAATCGTATTGAGTCGTAATTCATATCGGGTTGCATGAAATTTGAACCGATTCGTAAATCGACTTATTCTAACAACTAGCTTCAGTACTATGCAAAAGAAAAGGTTTAGGTACACACTAGCTGGTATAAAAAAAAACTCTGAAGTATACACATACCATATAAGTAGTATAACACTAATTTCACGCACAACTCTTCAATTTCATCCCCAATCATGGGCGGACCGAGGAAGGCACTATGAGGGGGCAATTGTCCCCTCTCAACTTTTCAAAATTATTTTTTTATTTTTCATATTTTATACATTATTTATTTTTGCCCATTAATTGTTCCCTTTCAACTTTTCAAATAATTCTTTTACCTTATACATTTCATAGTTTATTCATTTTTGCCCTTTAATTGCCCCCATAACTTTTTAAAATAATTCTTTTACCTTATATATTTCATACTTTATTCATTTTTTGCTCTTAAATTTCTAATTTGTCCCTTTTAAGCTAAAAAAAAATGCACTTTATCTTTTTTAAGCTTAAAAAAATCGAGTCAGGACGCTTCCCGAACCCCGTATAAGCCTGAACAAAGCTCCTGGATCCGCCCCTATCCCCAATGCTTCAAAATAATCCTCACAACATTCCATATGAATTATAATTGTCAATTGTGAAAATAAGGCATCCGGTCCACCTTCCAAAATCAAAATTGCAAAGAGTAATTGTATCAACCCGGGACTAATATATCATATGAGTAAAATTTGTGACACACCCAAACATACAACTTTTGGGACACAACCTAATTAATGTGTTTATCTCTTTCCTGTGATGTCACTGGACCCCCACAGTGATACAGGAGAGAGATAGACACATTAATTATGTTGTGTCCTAAAAGTTGTGTGTTTGGGTGTGTCCCAAGTATTACTCATTACTCATATCATATGCAAGGGCGAAGCCCTTTGAGGGCTAGGGTGAGTCATAGCCCACCCTAATTTTTTTAGGGAAAAAAAATTATATGTAAAAAATGATAATTTTATATGTAATATGTGTAATTATACCTCCCAAATTTTCAAAAAAATAAATAAATTATGTATAATATACTTGTCTAATTGTAATTCAATACATGTACCTTAATTATTGGAAAATACTAATGTCAAAGCAGTAATTACTAATACTAGAGCAAAATTTATTACTAAAACTGACAGTTGTTTTTTGTCGCCAAAACTTTTAGCGATTTTTTTTGCTCTGACATTAACAATTGCTGTTTTGGCACTAGTACTAGCCTTAAAATTTGTCTCATCTCATTTTCTTATCATATCCTAATTTAATACGACCCAAATTGTTTAACCTTAGTCAAACTTCACAAATTAAAATAGGCAATCAGCCCTTATTATAAAGATAAAGAAGAGTGGTATACAAAAAAATTCAAACAACAAATATGAATAAATAGGTCAAACAAAATCAATTCCCGGACCCTGTAAATCTGTCATTAAATACACGTCTATTAAAATACACGTCCATTAAAACCCTGCATCTCCCTCCCCGGAAGATCCTGTTTAGTTCATGGATATCATGAGATTAAAAAAAAAGGAAAACTAGCTCCCTCCTACTTTCTCTTATGTTTACTTTCACACTTCAAACAATATTAAAAAAAAAAAGTAATTTCTAAATGATAATTGTAATAAATGAATAAAATAAGGGAAGATAACTTACAACATTTAAAATATTAAATTTATTTATCAATTTAATTTATTCTTTTATGTTCTTTTCATCGTTTTCCTTATTAATCAAACAAATAAAAAATGATTTTCTTATGTCTTTTTTTCTTTTCTCTCATTAAATTCAAGAACCAAACAAAGTCAAACTAAAATTCGTGGCTTCGCTTTTAATCATATATATATATATGTATATATACATGCACATATAAATATATACGCAGAGAGGAGGGAATACCAATAGAAAGGCCAGAGAGTGTGATCGAGATCGAAGACGACCAGACGAGGGAGTTCATTGTGAAGACCGATTATCCGCAGAGCCTCTTGTTTCACATTCTCGTCGTCTTCCATTCTCTCTCTCTCTCTCTCTCTCTCTCTCTCTCTAGATATGAAGGAACCAGGAACAGTGGTGGCGTGCCAAATGGGGTGAATGAGAACGTCAACTTATAGATGCCTCCGAATTTGGAGAAATTATTCAATTAGCTCGTCGCGTCATATCAGCATAATATTGATGTGATGTGATCATTTATTTTTAACTATCTATTTGCTTCCGCCTTCTAAGAGATCATGACAAGTATTTATCAACTTTCAAATTTTAAATACCACTTATTACTTGTCATGATCTCATTAAGAGTAAGGGACAAGTGGTTGGTTGAGATTAAATAATCGCACTACATCAATATACTAACATAGCGTGACGGGCTCACTGCATAACTTCTCCAGAATTTGTATCTTTTTCTTCATTGAGTCTCCTTCCAATCAATTTCGCGTTGGGTGAATTGTACGATACGAAGAATTCTTCCATACAAAAACAATTGATAAAGAAATGTTTGAGCTAAGGTAGAAAAAAATTATACATTTTATGACAAATATTTGTACGTACTAATGTTAGAAATGTTTCTACCTGATAACAAAATGTTACACTCTTATAAGAAATTCTCCGTATTTGTAACAAGGTAATTAAATGTTTGTATCAAATTAAAATTATTTGTGGTTTTACTCGGGTAAAAAACCTTTATACTTATGGTAAAAGAGTTTTGTATGCATGATAATGTGGCCTTGAGAAATTTTTGGGTACCCCAATGTATCACGTGGGATGTCACTTGGTACCCCGTACCAAATAGAAGCGCTCCACACAAATAATGGAACCCATTACAAAAAATTTAAATGGCCCAACAATCCTGCATGGCGTTACCTCGTTGGGTGTGAGGCACCACATAGGCGCTATCTTGAGGGTACAGAAAAACTTCTCGTGGCATTTTGTACATGTGGTTAGGGAGCTTTGTACCTATGATAAAATAAAAAAAAATAAAAAAAAAAATCTTAGTAGATATGGTAAGAAACCTTTATACTTGTGATACGGAACCTTTGTACCCGTAGTACAAGCATTTCTTACTATTACCAGGGCCGGCCCAAAGGGTGGACAAAAGAGGCAACCGTCCCGGCCACCAAAGTTCACAAAATTTTGAGGGTCCTCATGAAATTTTTATAATTACATTTTTACTTTGAGATTTTTTAGTATTTTACATTTTGGCCTGCCTCCCAAGGCCCAATTTAGTGCCATCAATTACATATATATTGATATACATATATATAAAACTAACAAAGATTCTCTAAAAATGGTCACCTCTCTTTATTAAAGAGAGGACCTCTGTTTTGGCCATTGAATTGTGTTTAAAAACTGTGAAATGACAAAACTGCCATTAATGAAAACATGATCTGACGGTCAAAACAGAGTTCCTCTCTTTATTAAAGAGAGGATGCCCTCTTTAGAGCCTGACTGATAAAACTAAAAAACAAAGGCCCGTAGAATTTTGAAAATTACACTTTTAGTGTAAGAATTTTTTGAGTTTTAGAAATAGGCCCCTCTAGAATTTTGAAACATCATACAATGTTTAAGTTTTATAAATAGATTCATGTTATAAGTATACTCCAAAAAAAACATCAATTATGTGTAAGTAAACCCTAAAAAATTGTCAATTATGTATAAGTAGACCACAAAAAAATCGTCAATTATGTATAAGTAAACCCTAAAAAAATCGCCTCGGGGGCGTTGCCCTCGAATCCCCGTATAAGGGCCTCCCTTTAGTGGTTTATCTCAGGCCTCCAAATACTTGAGACCGGCCCTAATTATTATATGTCAAGTGGTTTGATTGTACCATACAACCTGTGGTAGCATTCGTGGTATGATATATAATCAAGTGGAAGTCACGTGTGTAAAACTGTTAGGTTACCAATATCTTACACAGCATACATCCAATCAAAATGAATGTTAGGGGCAGTGAGCTTCTTGGATTTGGATTGGATACTAATAATAATTATAGGACTACCATTATTCAATTAAAATTTAAGTGGTCTATTATCACATGGTCCACATTATTTGGGATTGGAGTTTGGGATTTGGCTTTGAGAAGCACATTATTACTGAATAAAAAGATCACTTCTCAAACTTTTATTCAAATGATTCACAAACACATGTGACAGTGCACTCACTTGATTCTGAATGGAGGATGTTGAAGTGGTACAATCATTATTGAAGGTGGATTCCACTGTCACATTTGTTCAAGAATCATTCCGAACACAATATTTGGTCAGCATAACATTTCTCCAAATAAAATTTGTACTCTTGAATCCAAGCGTTATACCTATAGTGATTTTGTTCTTGTCTCAAAACATTAAATTTATAGTTTGGTTGCTCAAAGTCTCTCAATTGTACTTGTTTCTGAAAAGAAAAACTCTATGATATATTCAGGTACTGGTGAAAACGGTTCGGTTCGGTTTGATTCGGTTCAGTCCATTTTTCAGTTAAACCGATCGATTTAGTTTGGTTGGGTTTTTACATTGTATGAAAATTTTGAAAATCAACCACACCGGACTGATTTGATCGGTTTGGTCGGTTTGCTTACACCCCTATATTTAGGGGTGTCAATAAAACCGATTAGTGTTAATGCAATATTGTAAAAATCGAACCAAACCGAAAACACACCCCTAAAACCGACCAATCAAAACAGATTGGTCGCATTTTTAAAATCTCCTCAAAATCGACCGAACTGAACCGATGACAACCCTAGATATAGTCGTAGTGGTATGGTTATACCAGACAGCTTTAGTGTTTTGGTCCCAACATTTTATAAGTAGGTCCCAACATATTGTATGATAAGACTACATTAAGCATATTGAAATCGGGAAAATTCTATGATAACTTAGGGGTGTCAACAAAATTGATTGGACCAAGTGGAGTGTAAAAATTGAACCAAATTAAAAACACACCCTATAAGCTACAAAACCAACCAAATCAAAACCGATTATTCCTAGTTTTAAAACTTCCTCAAAACCGACCTGTTTGTACCATACAACCGTAGTATTTTTGTCCCAACATGTTATAAGCAGGTCCAACATATTATTTGTTAAAGACTAAATTACAACATATTGGATTATAAAATAAAAAAATAATAAAATAATAAATAATAATAAATAAAAAAAGGTCGTTGCACGGTACAGCTACGGTATGGCTGGCTACATCCTAGAAGATCACCTCTGAAAAAGAGGTGCAATGACAAGGAAATGGGGATAGTTGATTTGGAAGAATAAAGAAGAAGTCCAGGATTGGACACAGCATTGCGTTTGCGGCGGGTTAGGGTCCCATCAGGGGCGCTTAGGCTTCGCTGGAATTTTAAAAATTATATTTTTAGTTTTAAAATTTTTGAGTTTTACAAATAGTTTTTTTTTTTAATTTTAAATGATACTTTATAATGTTTAAGTTTTTTTAAATAGATTCAGATTTTGTTTTCAAATATTATATATTAAAATTAAAAACTACATCTCTTACCTTGAAATGGGGTTTAAAACTAAATCTACATCTATTCTCTCTCTTGGTAAGAGAAAAAAGTCATTTCCCTCTTTTAATTAGAGAATATGTTAACCAAAAACATAATAGAATAGGGAAATATTTGTGAGTTTTAATTTTTTTTTTAGGGATATTTGTGAATATTGAATTGGAGTACTTGTGAATTTGAGCACATGTAAAATTGTGACTTATGTTGAATTGGGGAATATATGTATAATAAATAGTCTAAAAAAAATTTAGCAAAAAAAAAAAAAAGACCCAAAAAAATTTGGCCTAGGAGGCGCTGCCCACAAACCCCTGTATTGCTTTTGGCCCCTGACTAAAAATACTGACTCCACCCATGCCTCAAGTTACATGTCAGCATGCGACTAAGAGTGTGTCGCACATTTCTTAGGGCTTGTTGGAATATATAAAATAGAAAAAAAATCCAATTTACTCTCAATCTTACTTTTTATTGGATCTCCTGAGATATAACATAATGTCGATTTGATAGAGTATTTGACTCATGAGTAATATTAGGGCTTATTTAGAAATGTTTAAAACACAATTTAGTTTAGCGCAAATCTTGCTTTCTATCTTATTTTTATGGATATCACGCTTATGTTGCTTTGACAAAAAAATTAAATTTCTTTTTCATTTCTTTCTATCACTGAATCATACGAACATTGATTTCCACGTTATGCAGAGAGCTGTAGACCAGGTATGGACTCCTATGTAAAAAAATTGATATTCACCATACACTTCAATTTACATAAGTCGACAGTTCACTTATGAACTAAATAATCAGTTCTTTACTTTTCTAAACAGCCCATTAGATAATGCACGTACTCATATGTAAATGTATATATAAAGCATCTTTTAAACACTGAATTTTTACAGTTGTCAATCACAAAGCAATTTCATTGTCTTTCCAAACACCCTCTTTAGACATGATCCAACAATTCAAATTACTCTATGTGAACACGACTAGATATTTTTAAATAGCACGACACAATTTCTACTCATAAGAGCATCTCCAATAAGTTATTCAAACTTTTTCTTTTAAAGTTGTACTTTGAAGATCTATATGGCACTTTGAAGAACAACATTTTACTCAAAAAGTTAGTGTATCTCCAACATACTCTCCAAACTTTAATACCTTATAATTTTTTATAGTATTATCATTTATTGTATAGTATTTGTGTGACACTTGCTATCAATGTTGCAACATATTCTTCAAATTTTAATATTTTATAACTTTTTATACTATTATCAATTTATTGGATAGTATTGTTGTGACACTTGCTGTCACTATTGGTGAAAAAGCATACTCTCTCTTCAAATAGCCAATTCACGTAGAGTTTGCTTTTTCGATTGGAGATGCTCTAAGAGGCTAGCCAACTCTTATGTTAGATTTTATTGAAATGAAAAAAATTAGAATTGTGGATCCTCGACAGTCAAAGTAGGCAATCATTATGGGCAGAACCTATGAGCCTATACTTATGTGGGAAAGAAATAATTTATTAATTAGTCCTGCAAATGGTCACGTGAGTGCTGCCTGCTTTAGCTGCCAAAGATCCGAACTCAAAAAATAGACTATGCAACAGACTCTGGAGAAGTAAAACGTGTTTTAGTTTCTACTATATATATATATATATATATATCAAAAGCAGGATACATACAAGTGACTAGTAAAATGGCCTTGCTTAATTTAAATTATGTAACTTTTTATCATACTAATATAATACTAATTTCATAAAAATCAGACATAAAACCGAATGAGATTGAATTTTTTATTTATTTATTTATGTTACGTAATTAGTTCTCAAACAATGCTGCAAGACGTACAAAATTGAAAGAACGATTGGAAAAGAATTAAAAGTAATAGAAGACAAATAAAATAAATAAATAAAATAAAATAACCTTTGTAAGTTTTTTAGAAAATAAAGTGGAAAGAAAACAAAAATTAAAAAAAAGTAAGATAGTGTGTTAATTTGTCGTTGCCTTTTATGGAGATGAAATGGTTATATAGTTATTATTATATCACATGTAAGTCTCAAATTTTTAATAAATTATAGGGTAAACACTTTACACCTCCATAGTTTGAGATCCATGTAGTTTTAATTGTGTCACTTTGATCCTTACACTTTCAGTTTAAGTTTAATGCAGTCCATTCACGAATTTTGTTTTATAATTTTTGACAAAAATAGGTCATATAATGCACACATGAGGTATTATTAGAGACATAATGGCAAATTTACGTAGAGAAATTATACTTTACACACCTATATTGCTCCAAAAACTATTAAAAAAAAAATTTGATGAATGGACTATATGAATTTAAAGTGAAACTGTAAGGACTAAAATGACAAAATTAAAACTACAAAGCCCAAAGTAAAATAACACCCAAATTATAAGGGGGTGAAATGTAATTTATCCTAAATTATATGGTTAGTCACTTATTATCTATTAGGTATTATTGTAGTACTAGTATTCGGTCTTTCACCAATATTGGCTAGATACTAATCACTATATTTTAAATACTATATTATTTTATAGAATTGAAAATTTGGGCATTCAACTATGAGTGCCTGTACCTTTTTTTTTGTAAATCCCAAAAGTCTCTGGCCTTTTTTTTTTTTTTTTGTTGGCCATATATCCTTTAAAATCGTTCTTTAGTGTATGTTTAACACATTTCACTGTTTTTTTTTTATTAATTTCATTGTCTTTTGAATAATTTTACTGTTTTTTTTTTTTAAAACAAATTTCACTGTTTTTTTGAAATGCAATTGTAATAGCATTTTATTGCCTCAACAAATTTCGTTATATTTTAACTCATTTTATTGTTTTTTTTTTTTTGACAAATTTCGTCATCTCTTAAACTACAATATGTAAAAAGGATTTTACTGTCTTTCAACACTATTCAATGTCTTCAAACTCATTTTATCGTCTTTTAACACATTTCACCCCATAACCAAAAAATTGTTTCAAACTTTTTTTGGGTCAAACTTTTTAATATTTTTAAGCTCTTTACACATGATCTAACATGAGTAATTTATATATCAGATAATGAGGTAAGATTATAGTGGGTTCACTGAATTTTAATTAAAATATGTTGAAATAATTTCATAATAATTTATTATTATACTATTTGAAATGTGAATTGAAAATTGGATACGTGAAGCAAAAGCATTAATCATCTAACACACACAAAAATAGCTGACAATTAAAAAGATACAAAAGTGGATTGACCTCTCCTTTTGCCCCCATCTCCATGAAAGTATTGGGTAATTTCCTCTAACATGTAATAGGACTATCGGTAGCTATCCAATCACATAAAAACAAGACAAGTTATGTTGACCTTTGACTAGCAAAAAGATAAAACATTATTACAACACATTAAAACATCCACCGACAAAGAACAAAGAAAATGGGATCCAAAAGCTTCACCCTGTAGAATTCTCAGCCACACTTCAACGTGTGAGGGACGGTGCGAGGGGCGATGATGTGTGTTTGCACCTAAAAAAAAAATATTTTTTTTTTAGTTTTAAAATTGGTACAAAGTCGATTGGAAATTTTAATCGAACTCACGAGATCGATTATAAAAATTAGAGACCAAGTGATTGGTTCAAAGTTGGTAGGACCTAGGGGTGGACACGAGCCAAGCTGCTCAACAAGGGCCGTGGCTCGGCTAGCCCAGAGCTCAGCTTGGCTCAACTCATATACTAAATGAGCCAAGCTCGATTAATAAACGAGCAAAGCTCGAGTACAATTGGGCTCGGCTCGATAAGACTCATGAACAGCTCGGTTAAGGCTCGTTTAAGAGGCTCGTTTAAGTGCTTGTTAAGAGGCTCGTTTAAGTGCTCGTTAAGAGGAAGTGCTCGTTAAGAGGCTCGTTTAAGTGCTCGTTAAGAGGCTCTTATATATTAATAATATATGTCTCGACTAGGGGTGTACACAAACTGAGCCATTCAACAAGGGTTCACAGCTCGGCTCGATAATAGCTCGGCTCGTATAATAAATGAGTCAAGCTCCAGTTTGAATACAATCGTTTAATAAATGATGCTCGGCTCGATAAGGCTCGTGAACAGTTCAATTAAGGCTCGTATAGTAGGCTCGTGAAAAATCTCTTTAATAGGTTTGATAAGGACTTGTTTAAATATATATATATGATAATTATAAAAATATGATATATGTATAATGCAAAGTATTTGAAATTGCAAAAACATTATATATATATATATATATATGATAATTATAAAAACATAATATATGTATAATATGAAGTATTTAAAATTGACGTGCATCATCCTAAATTCACATGCCAAGCAATTGTTTTAAATAATATATATATATATATATATATATATGTGTGCCAACTGTCAAGCATTGAGCTTGGTCCGTGGATTTTGATTGACAACTTAAACTTGCTACTAGGGGTATACACTAGTTGAGCCGCTCAACAAGGGCTCGAGGCTCAGCTCGATAATAGCTCGGCTCGGCTCGGCTCGATAATAAACAAGTCAAGCTCAAGCTTGAGCATGATGCCAACTTTTAAAGCTCGGCTCGAGCTCGGCTCGAATTCGAAAAGCTTGGCTCGAGTACAGCCCTAGTAGGACCGAATGGGTTATAGGATCGAACTGACTCTCATCGAGCTGATTTAATCGGACTGGTCACCAGTTGATCGGGCTGCCATGGATATTACAATATTCGGACTGACTAGATTCAATCCGGCATAGGCCTTGTTTGGCAGTTCAATTTTATCAGGCTTCCATTGTGTTTATTCCATCGGACTGTGCATGTTGATGTCATTGGGCTGCACATCTTCCAATCGGGCTTCCATTTGAGGCCCACTATCGATTTTAGCAGACTTAGGCCTCGTTTGTTTCGCAGGATTAAGGGCCGGATAGGGGAGGATAGGACTATTAGTCCATTATAATTCAATAGTTCGGTGTTTGGTTCGGCCACCTTACACCGGACTATTAGTCTTTTTTAACTAAATAGTCCCCCAAATGGGCCACTATTTTATCTCATGGGGGGCTGGTATTAATAGTCCCTCAAATAGTGAAGGGGAGAAATAATCCCCCTAATCCTGTCCAGCGAAACAAACGTGGCCTTATGGTATTGGGGAAGCAAACATCAATTTGACATCATCGGACTGCCATTTGAACACATTCTAGTTAAGCCATCATATCTCATGGCATCAATGCCACGTGAACTGCCATTGTTTCTCAAAGAATCAACGCAAATGGTGGGCCAACCTTGGGACATGTTAGTTTAACATCAATACTAGTCAACTTTGATGGGCCACACATGGTTGAACATAGGGGTGGCAATCGTGTCGTGTTGGGTCATAATTGTGTCGTGTCATAATCGTGTCGTGTGAATAATCGTGTCATTTTTAAACGTGTCAAAAACCTAAACCCATACCCATTTAATGCAATTCACGTGTCACCCATTTAACCCACCAACCCGCGTAATGAACAAGCCGTTTTCTCGTAACTTTTTTTTTTTTTCTTGTATAACATGACATATTTAATAGATTGACTTCATGTAATAAAAAACCAAACATAGAGGGAAAAAAATGAAGAGACACGATTCTAAGAACACAAGTCTCCCCACCTAATGTACCAACTACCAACAAGTCAACCACAGTAAATGATCAATTATTCCAAATTTAAACTAATTAAGTACCATATAACAATATCTAACTATTATAAAGGTAGGACTGTAATACTCTTAACTCCACTTTTCCCTAAAAAAAAAATAAAATAATAAAATAAATAAATATTACTTGCTTTTAAAAAAATGTATTTCAAAAAAATGTATATTTCCAAAAATACCCTCTATAATCGTGTTAAATGGGTTGACCCAATTAAAACATGACCCAACCCGTTTATTAATCGTGTTAAATGGGTCGACCCGTTTATGACCCATACCCGTATAAGTTAAACCCAAACCCGTTTAATTCGTGTCAGATTCGTGTCGTGTTGCCGTGTCGTGTCAAAAATTGCCACCCCTAGTTGAACAGCCATCCATTTTCAGCAATTGGGATGCATGGGCACGCATCAACTTTGGCTTTGTTTCGCCACTGTTTCTGTCGGACAGATCAATTATTTGGAACTCCAATATTTCGGCTATTATTTGACAAGTATTTGGTGGGTAAATTATGGGAAATGATCATTTCCTATAAACTCTCTTTGTTGATAATATTTTCTATATTATTTTGATAAGGGAAAATATAGAAGATAATATTATCTTATGAAAATATTTTTAGCTTTATGAAAGATAATATCAAACACTTTTGGGAAGTATATCTCTTATTTGGAGGGAAAGTCAGTCGAATCAAGACCAACATTCGGACCAGATTTAAGATATGTATGCTTGTATATATATATATATATATATATTTGAAGATATGGCAGCTCTTATCAGATTGGGAGGAAAAGCTGGTATTTTATACCAGATAATTATAGGAGATTTTATTAGAGCAGGTTTATGGAGATAAATCTGGTAAATTATAGCAGATTATCATTGAAGATCAACATGCCTTATATGTACCAGTCAGGCCACTATAAATTTGCAGGCAGGCCAGGCCAGGCCAGGCTTTCAAACCACACTGTGTCTCTTCGAAAAAGCATTCAACCGTGCATTCTAAACAGCATTCCTAGTGTTCTTAGTTTTTAGGCCTTCTTAGCTTTTTATTACATTCCTTGTAATCTCTTTTATTTCAATTAAATAAAATCTGTCTTTTTATTTAATTGCTTCTTCTCTATTTTTCATCACTTGCTAGACTTGTGCACTTCAGTACTGTCTAGGGACCTTTAGGTGAGGATACTTTACTACTCACATTTCACAATCGCCTTTTAGAAGTTTAGATTATGAAACCTTGTGTATCACTCACACAAGTGATTTTAGAAAATTTTGTTTTTATAAGTTTGGGCCTACCTCACAAGGCTCTGGCACGCCCGAACCGTAAAATATAGCAAACAAACACGTCAGGTCTTCAACTGAGATTGTCGATTTGGTTTAACGAAGAAAATGAAGAAGACTAATAAGGGCAAATGCGTCTTTAAAAATTATCTTAAGGTAAAAGTTGGAGTAATACTTGGGATACAACTATTCACACAATTTTATGGGCTCATTTGTTTAGCGGATAAGATGGAGGAATTGAACTAAAATAGTCCAATCCTAATTTATATTGTGTTTGGTTGGGCACTTTAAGGGATTATTTAACTCAAGGGATTGAAAGGTGTGGTTAAAAATTATACCTCCTAAGGGGGATAAAACAATATCTAGGGTGGGGTGGTATTAAACAAGCATTGATAAGGGTTAGTAGGATTGTAAGACTAAATGACCAAATTACCCCTGACATATAAATACCCCTCTTCCTCCTTGTAATCTCTGAGATCTTCATTTTTCTCAAACACCATCAAGAGCAGAAGGGAGGCGACACAGAGGAGAAAAGACGATCGCAATGACTGCGAAATCAACACCGTCTGCTGAAAGCGCTGCCGGCGAGGCGAACCACCAACGTCACTGTTAGTAGGCGACGTCGGCGACGAGGAGATGACACTAGGTTCCTCCTTTTTTTCAATTTTTGAACTAGAGTTTGTTGAAATGCTTGATAAAATGGTAGATCTATGTTCTTATGATTATATAATGCTAGATCTATACTTATATTTCGTAGATCTACTATCTTACCGATCATCCTAGTTGTTTGGTTGCTCAAAAAGTTTTCAAGTTTGGATAATAAGTTCATGTTGATTTTTTCGTAGATATTAGTAGCAGTAGCTTTAATCGACCCATATAATTCAAATTCATACTTTCACTTTTTACTTAATTAGGGTTTCATTCTTGTAAAGAATGAGGGAGGGTATGATACTGGTTTGGTCGTCAGACTAAGTTTTAAAACATTGCAGCAGACATAATCATTTGGTCAACTACTTGTTGAACGGAGAAATTGTCACAAAAATATGTCTCATTTCAAACGGAGAGTGTTGTATTTTTGTTAAAAATATGATGAAGATCACTGTTATTGTAGATTGTATTTCAAATATATCAATAGTATTGGGAAAACCTCAATTGTCTAAAATTTCTCAAATCCATGATTTTGTAATAAGAGAAGCAGTCTTATATCAGTTGAAATTCAAAAGAAATCTTCGCAAACCATATTGTAGTTAATTTAACAGTATTATTTTATATTCAAAATCTTATTTGCAATTAAAAATCGATACCACAACTCACGAATTAATCATTATGATGTGTTGGCTTTGGCTTTGGATATACTTTGATGCCAATACTAATATTTGGTCTGGAACCAGCTACGCAGAGTTTATGTTTTGGTTATTTTAGTATGGGGCTATTAGTGTGCTTATTCTTGTGTTAATTATATATGTGTTTGCACCTAAAAACCGCCAAAGGTTTTCTAGCCCGATTAATATGAGGATATGGGCCTAGAGATAGTCGGGCATGGGCATTTCAGACACCGGTTGGTCCGGAGTAGATAATGACATCGGGCTTAGGGGAAGCGTCACCTGAAGTTTAGAGAAGGCAACCTGGATATTCCATGGTATGGAGCCCGATAGGCAGCCTCAGACCCCTAGTGGTTTATCGGGCATCAATGGTGGCAGCAATGGAGCAAGGACACATGTTGGAGACCGATTGAGACGCCGGGCATAAGGGACTTCATCGGGCATTTGTCAGAACGGGAGCCCGATGAGGAGACAGAGAACATGAATGTACCAACTATCGGACACCATATCTACTGAAAGTGATAAAGGTTGGTGACGTGAGCCCGATCGGACGTCAGTACCTGGAGAGATGTTATCGGGCATAAAGACTATTAGCCTTAAGGTAGATTAAGGCATATTTAATTATGTTTTGATGATGTCAAATATGCTATGATAATTATATGATTCATTCTTTGTTATTATCATAATCATTTTCATGCTCATATATAATCTCATGTATTAATATTGTATCAATGTTTTAACATCTTTGTGTGCATGAGATTCAATTGATGTAGATCAAGATTACAAGGAGCTCAACAAGGATCAAGCTTGAAGACTTGAAGATATTTCATCCTTGGTTGAAGTCTAGGACCACCATTGTAAGGCATCTTGATCTCACACTCTTAGGGGCTCAAACAAATGCTAAAAGTTAAAGTTTTGGAAACAAATTTTAAATAGGTCATCTTTAAATCAATGCCCCAACCAAATGGAAAATAATTAGATGTTGAATTTTATATGGTTGGAAAGGTATTTGAATCTAGTTTCCAAAACATCAAACGGATCGAAAATCCGAGTTTTGTAGAGAGAGTTATGGCCGTTTTAGTAAAGATGTGTCAGGCTGTCAAACAGAGGGGCAGTCGACTGAAGGCCCGATGCAGTCGACCGAAATGAGCAGAATGCAAACAGAACCCTCTGTAAACACATTCCAGTCGACTGCTTTAAGGGCCAGTCGACTGCTTCAAGGTTCAGTCGACTGAATCGACCTGAAAGACACATAACGGCTAGTTTTTAAAGGGGCTTTTAATTACCATATGTGCCACCAACGGCTATAATCTTCCAAGGCCTATAAATACATGTTTTCCCACACCATTTTATGTTGATCAATCAATAGGAAAACATCTATTTTCAATCACACAACTTGTTGATTCTTAATCACTTAAATTGTTTTTATCATCCTACTTAAATTGTTTCTGATTGATTTCATATCATACTCTTATTTATTTCAAATCACTTTAATTTTGTTTAGATATGCATACTTGATTTGTTTTTGTTTGATTAGACAAAGTTTTTAGAATGGTTAGACAAAATGATGTTTTGTGAATCATTCATTTTTTTTTTCTGCTGAACAAAGCAGTCGACTGGTACCCCGACACAGTCGACTGATTCAGGTGTGAGGCTTTGAATTTTTTGATTCTGCATTGTTAAGTCGACTGTGGCGTCGACTGCTTTGATGTTCTTTAACTCTCTGCCTAGGGACGTCGACTGAGGAGTCGACTGATCCGAATGATTTGTTTGTTTATCTTATATTTTAAGTTCTCCAACTTTATTATTGGTATCTTTTGGGATAATATGCTCTATTTTCATATCTTTTGGTATCTTTTATCATTGCACATGCTTAGGGGGAGCACTTTCATGTATTCATTAGCTCGCATGTGGTTATATTTATTTATTTTTGGTATCATTGTAATGGTTTTTGATTTGTATGCCTATTGTGAGGGGGAGCTTTGTGTTTTATCCCCAAATCTTTTTGATAATGTCAAAGGGGGAGAAATATGAGAAGTATTGGGGAGAAGTATTTGGGTAGTTATCATTCATGTCCTTTAAAATATGATATCCATTATGAATGATAATATGAAAATGACCAAATTGTGCTTATATTGGCATATCTTTCATTGGTTGTTTGCCATCATCAAAAAGGGGGAGATTGTTAGCCTTAAGGTAGACTAAGGCATATTTAATTATGTTTTGATGATGTCAAATATGCTATGATAATTATATGATTCATTCTTTGTTATTATCATAGTCATTTTCATGCTCATATATAATCTCATGTATTAATATTGTATCAATGTTTTAACATCTTTGTGTGCATGAGATTCAATTGATGTAGATCAAGATTACAAGGAGCTCAACAAGGATCAAGCTTGAAGACTTGAAGATATTTCATCCTTGGTTGAAGTCTAGGACCACCATTGTAAGGCATCTTGATCTCACACTCTTAGGGGCTCAAACAAATGCTAAAAGTTAAAGTTTTGGAAACAAATTTTAAATAGGTCATCTTTAAATCAATGCCCCAACCAAATGGAAAATAATTAGATGTTGAATTTTATATGGTTGGAAAGGTATTTGAATATAGTTTCCAAAACATCAAACGGATCGAAAATCCGAGTTTTGTAGAGAGAGTTATGGCCGTTTTAGTAAAGATGTGTCAGGCTGTCAAACAGAGGGGCAGTCGACTGAAGGCCCGATGCAGTCGACCGAAATGAGCAGAATGCAAACAGAACCCTCTGTAAACACATTCCAGTCGACTGCTTTAAGGGCCAGTCGACTGCTTCAAGGTTCAGTCGACTGAATCGACCTGAAAGACACATAACGGCTAGTTTTTAAAGGGGCTTTTAATTACCATATGTGCCACCAACGGCTATAATCTTCCAAGGCCTATAAATACATGTTTTCCCACACCATTTTATGTTGATCAATCAATAGGAAAACATCTATTTTCAATCACACAACTTGTTGATTCTTAATCATTCAATATTGAGCCCTAGTTGTGTGAGTTTCTCAATTTGCTCTAGCTTTCAATTGTAATCTTTGAGAGAGTGAATTGTAGTGAGCTTTAAATTGTATTATCCACTCTATAAAGAGAGTTCAATTTGTATCAAATCAATTGTAAAGGTTGAGGGTTAGTAACCCTTGTATGCAAAGAAGAGGTGTTCTTCTTTGGGAGAGATCATAGGCTCTTGTAACGGTTTGGTGCACACCCGTAAGTGCTCCGGGAACGGTTTGGTCTACACCCGTGAAGTAGATCGGATTAAGGGAATCCTCAAGAGGTGTTCTTGAGGGGTGGACGTAGGCCGCGGGGTGCGATTGCCGAACCACTTGAAAAATCGGTTTGCAAATTTCTCTTCCCTTCTCTCTTTACTTAATTGCTTGTGATTCTGTTTTAATTTGCAACTTGTTTTAAAAGGTTAATTTTCGCTAAAACCTTATTCACCCCCCTCTAAGGTTTCCACTTTTGGGCCAACAAAGACATTACATGAGTCCGATGAGTCTTTATTCACAGGAATGAGGCCGATGGGAATAGAGGCAAGGCGGTTTTGATGACAGCTGCCATTTGTGACGTCACTACAGATCTGGGGAAATCCGAGTCCATTTGGGAAAGAATCTTATCACCAACAGCTGGATTTAGGCGAGATGATCCCTAAGATGGTGGGATTGCTTCAATCAAGATAACGATAAGGCAAGGAGTCATGGATATAAAAGGATTTCTTCAATTAACCAATCAATTAGTAGCTTAAGGCGTAAGCTAAGGAGTCCTTTCCTAATCAGAATTCAATCGTGGCCGCTATAAATATGGAGGCAGGCCAAGCTGCAAGGCACTCCGCGTCACTCTCGAAAACAGCATTCAACAAAGCATTCAACTTTTATGTTCTTTCTGCAAGCATAGCAAATAGGTCTACCCTCTTCTGTCATTTTTCTTTTACTGTTACTGTTTTCATTCTCACGAACAATCAGTCTGTTCTGAATTTGTTCTTTGGTTGTATTTTCCAAACATTTAATAAAATCTGTATTTTATTAATCGTTTGTGATTGTTTAATTGTTAAACTCATACACTATTTGGCTTGTGCGCTTCAGTACTGCCAAGGGATTTCTGGTGAGGGTACTTTCCTACTCGCCGCACACAATTGTTTTAGTTTAGAAGTCAGATCTAAAAGCCTTGAGTATCACTGACTCAAGCACTTAGGAAATTAGTTTGCACACACTGAACCATTTTTGGTTCTGGCACGCCCGCGCATAACTACTAGCAAACAATATGCAAGGTGTTAGGGAATAATTATTTTATGTTGCCCTAAACGTTGTCTAATCTTTCTTCCCTCCCTTCTCTATCTTTCTCTAGTATGGTGATGTTTCAGATCTATGATGGTGATGTTTGAACTAGTATCTTAATATTTTCAACAAATCTTGTTAAATTTGCAGATTTAGAGGGGATTCTCCTAAAATTCTTTTTCAGTTATTGGTGTGTGAGATTAGAATTCAAATTAGAATGCGAACATAGGACATTTTTTCACCCATGGCTTTTTTCCCCATGTTCCTTTACCACCACATGTTTTGATCTTCAATTATTTCAACAATTTTATTCTAAGTTTAGTAAGGAATAACTTTTTGACTAACCACTTTGTTTTCTTTGCTAGGTAAGAGAATGTAAAATGTGAATCTAGATTCAGCCCCAACCCCAAGTACCAATTCAATTCCAGATTCAACACTTGTTCCAACTCCAGATTCAACACTAGTTTTCTATGTCTATGACAAAAGTTGGAACATGCACCTATTTAGATGTAGGTGTCTGTAGTAGTGGTTTTGTACAACTTTTGTGAAAAATCATACCTTTGTCTTGTAATGCACATGTAGTTGTCCAAAATGTGAAGATGCTTGATTTCTGTTTGAAAAAATGACATAAGCAGGTTGTCGAATGAGTTTTAAACCCATTGGTCAGGTTTAATTTGAGAGGTTGTACAATGTTTAAATTTTGGCATAATTTGAGAGGTTGTGCAATGTTTAAAATTTGGCATTTAGGATTACAATGGTTCATACAAGATTATATACGCAACCAATATAATATGTTTGTGATTGTATTCAATGGATGGTTTGTTTGTGGTTGATGTTATAGAAAAAAGATTAGTGTGAAGTCACTTTTGTATATTCCCTGGCAATTTGGTTATTTATTAACAAAAGGCCATTTATGGAAAGTTGCATATTAATTCAGGTTTATACCATGGTCATCCAAACACAGTATTGGATTAATTAAATTTTATCCCCAATATAATCCGGCAAGAACCAAACACAGTATAAAAATAATACTATACTGTTTTATCATGTGGTTAGTTAACCTGGGATAACTAACTACACTTTTATACAATACCCCTTTATCCTATCCGGCAAACAAACGAGACCTTAGAGTAATACTTGGGACATAACTATTCA
Source organism: Hydrangea macrophylla (assembly GCA_033977485.1). Lineage (NCBI taxonomy): Eukaryota > Viridiplantae > Streptophyta > Magnoliopsida > Cornales > Hydrangeaceae > Hydrangea > Hydrangea macrophylla. Next base: position 73,252,811 of record CM066984.1, on the reverse strand, counting down.
CACAACTTTTGGGACAGAGCCCAAAAGATGTGTCTATCTTTCTCCTGTGACTAGGGGTTAAGCTGCAATGTATTGGAATACCCTTTTTCGGAAAAAATTTCAAAAATTTCAGAAATTAAATAGGTGTTCCGATTTTTGTTCCGATTTTTTCGGAACTTCATTTTACTTTCCAATTTTGGAATTTCAGAAATTCAAAAATTTTCGAAATCAAAATTCTTCGGAATTTTCATAATCAGAATTGGAAATTTTCATAATTTTTAGAATTTTTGGAATACAAATACTATTGAAGGTAAGTCATGCTTTTATAAAGAGTCTCCTATTCTCTCAATTCTCTTCTTATTCGATGTGGGACAAACAAGTCCACATTCTTTCAAATTTTCGGAAAATATTCAGATTTTTTCGGAAATAATTTCAAAAAAAATTCAAAAAACATATTTTCAGAATTCTCAAAATAATTCTAATTCCGATCCGATTTTTTTCGGAATTCAATTTTTGGTGCCAAAATTGGAATTTTTCGGGTTGGAATCAGAATTTTCGTTCCAAATGGCACCCCTACTTGTGTCCCAAGTATTACTCTAAAAGTTAACACTAGGGGTGAGCTTTCGTTCGATTCACTTTGCTTCTGCCTAATTCGCTTCGATTTTGCCTAATTCGCTTCGATTTTGCCTAATTTGCTTCAATTTTGTTCAATTCGATTTGGGAACTGAAATCGACTGAAATATAAAGTATAATTCAATTCAATTCAATTTTTCAACTTCGACAGGGTCAAGTGTCTTGCACGAACCTCCCTCCTAGTAGAGAAATTATTTAGTGAGCCCATCACATTACGTCATTATGCTGACGTGGTGTGACGTCTTAATTAAATGGTGACATGTGGCTTTTGAAAAAAGGTGGACATGGCATGTGTCCTTACAGATTTTTTAAAAGATCATACCCCTATTTCCAGGTGCACAACCTTCTTACATGTCATCTTTACTACTTTCACATGGTATCAATTAATTAGGATGTCACACCATGTCAGTATGATGACGTGATGTGACGGGCTCACTGAATAACTTATCCTCTTAGTACTAAAAAAATGTTCAAAGCTATATAATTGCAACACACACCAAAAAAAAAGAGAGAGAGAGAGAGAGAAAAAAGAGAGAGAAATAAGCTAAGTTTGGCCCGAGGCCCACTGGTAAAGCTTGGACCTCGACATATGAAGCCCAACATACCGACCCAACCCGACTCGAAATTGAGGGCGAATCCAAGTTTACATGCCTACTAAGTGACCTTATTCTAGTAAACAATTCAAATTGAAAAAACTAGTAAATATTTTTCTCTCTCAAGCAGACTACTACATCAAATAACTAAAAAAAAATGCCAAGTTGATTGTCACCAAATGTTCGAGTTTCAAAGAAGCATTAACAATCTCTTTATTTCATTACCATTGTAATAAGAGAATAAATTCTAGACGGACCATCTGTGCTAGTATGCTTTAACGGAATCTAATGGTAGGTTACCAAGTCAAATTTGTAAGCTACAGTGGTGGGAACGTGTGAACATACAAAAGATTTTTTTGGATAGGTCAAACCAAAAACTATTTTCACTTGATTTGGGAGGGTGTGTAATGTAGGAGAAATTTTTGCATGGGCTAAGAGTACCACATAGAAGGGTGACGTGGTACCCTATGCCCAACTAAAAAGTGACATGTGCCAGAAGACTTAGCTCATTGGACAGCACACACAAACGGTGGTAGAGAAATTTAATAATATTCCATAGCATCACAATATTGTAGTTAATGTACCTTCAGCCCACTTTTTTATGATGTGACATACATTTATACTTTCTTCTTTAGAATCTTTAAACTTTTTGGATTTACTAGTTGTTTTGTCAAGTAATTTACTATTTGTGTTATTTTCCTTTTTGGATTTATCTTCTTTAGGCTTTGTAGGCTTAGATTTACTGATATTCGTATCCTTTTCCTTTTTGGATTCTTCTTCCTTAGGTTTTATAGACTCTTCTTTAGACTTAAAATTATTGCGTTTACTTTCTTTTAATTTAATGGTTGGTTGATTACTAGCATTCTTATTAGAGGATGGACAATTATCATCTATTTGTAGATTAACTTTAGACTGTTCTAATATTGACTCTGTGGTAGATTCTTTAACAATATCTATAGGTCTTTGTTCACTAGTGTTTTCATTATCATCTGACTGTAGTTTTATATTTACTATATTCTTATGAGCTAATTCTACAGTTTTGTTTTCATTGGGTAATTCTAGTCTAGATTCTTCTATACTTTTCTTGTCATGATGATTGTGTTTTTTACTATTATCTTTAAATTTGTGAGATTTGCTACGGGATAGGTCACTATCTTTTTTAGACTTAGGTTTACTATTTTCTTTTTTTATTATTCTTTTCTTAGTAAGATTTATAGTTTCATGGTGATGTTCTAAATATTCAAAAAAGTATACATTTTTTTTAACTAACTTCATGTATCTTTTCCAATGTTTCATTATTGACTTTTTCTCTTTTTCACTATAAATTTCTTTATAATTATTTCTCCAAGTTTCATATTTGGGTGATTTATATTCTTTAACTAACATATCCATATCAATTTCAAAATCTTTGTTCATAACAAATAAATCTTTATTGGGACCTTCAAGATCTGTTTGAGTTGGAGAATTTGGAAAACTATCTTCACTTGGAATTTTGTAACAAGGGTTACTGATTTGGGCAGTAGTTTTAAAATCTTTTAACTTAGGATCAATTTCATTGAGAAGATCTTTATCTTTTCTAACTGTTGTAATCCTATCAGGAATACAAGATGTACTTGATCTAGATGACTTAGAATCAAAATCTCTAATTTTTAAAGGAGACGTCCTAACATATTGTTTACCAGAACTGATTCTAACTTTTCCATCATTGAATTGTTGTACATGATCTAAATTGACTGTATCAATTTTACTAGAATGATTTTCATTTTTTTTTCTAATACTATAGGTTTTTTCTACTGTTTTAATATTGTAATCAGTTCTAAAATTAATCCAACTTGACTTGTAGATTTCTCTAGTGGAAATCTTTGGGATGGTCCAATTACTATAATCTTGGTTAACTTCTTCAAACCTATGTTCTTCTTCATTAACTATTTCTGGTAGTGTGGGAAATTGGGTTCTAGAGCTAGAACCTATTGTAGAGTTTGATCTAAATAGTCTATCCATCTTAAGGTGTTTAATTAAAACAAAATCCTTGATCTAGGACAACTATTCAACACATACCCAGGAAGACTCATACCCTTTATCCTCCGCTCAGGCCCGTCTTACACTCCAACTGCAGGTCTTATTGTTTGGCAGGACTATAATCAGGTGGTCTCTCAGCCTAGGTGGTTGACCTCGCTATCTTTTGAAAAAGTTTTTTGAAAATCAAAAACACAGAAAGATAGAATAACTAATGAAGATACAAACACTCCAACGGGGTCTTGGCTCTGATACCAAGAGGGGAAGCAGATACCATAAAATCAGAGTAGCACAAGAGTGAAGAAGATAGACACAGATAAAATAGAAGACAGTAAACACAAGAAATAACTGGAACTTACAGATTGAATTACTGAGTAAGTACTGAATGATACATCAAGCTTTACAATATGAACTTGTTATGAACTGGATACAAGAATCTATAAGAGGAGTAGATGAATAATTCTCAAAGAGAATCTCACGTCACTCAAAAACTCTCTTAAAGAAGCTCTTGTGAATGATTTCTTGAAAGATAATATTCTCTCAAAAAACCTCTGCCTGTTACTGGTAAATGAGGGGCTGATTTATAGCCTTCAAAAGATCCTGTTGGGCTCGTGAATGGGAGATGAGCTGTAAAGGACTTCTGAAAAGCTGGAATGTCACATGGGATGACTGTAGATGAGCAGTGGACTATCTTGTAACTGTTTGATCACGCGGAATCTTTAAAGCTGTCTGTTACTGTGGGCGAAAGGCTGATTTGACTGATGTCCTTTTAACCTCAGAATTTACCAGGTGTTAATGGGAGTTTCACCGGGAAACTTTTGCATTTAACCATGGTAAATACTGTTCTTTTTACTGTATGCATTGGATGCCTTCAGTCTTCCATTGCATTGAAAATGTTGTCTTCTGATTCATTATCAAATGGATAATCATCATTGGGATCACTATCATAATGGAATAACCATTCACCATTGTGACTCTTGAGCATATGGAATTCATTGTAGATAACATCTCTTGGTTCTTCAAACTTTGGATACCAATATTGAGATTCTTCTGACTGGACATTGATATCAGTGATTTCTTTACCAATATTATCATAAGAAAAGTGCCCGTTGTCAATTTTTGAAATCCATGGATCTTTCCTTGGATTGCAGACTTGAACTATTATTCTCTTAGTCTTGTTCCAAGTAAACCAATTTCTATCAGAAAGTTTCATTCTAATAGTGTTGATGGCCTTGGCTCTTCTTTTACTATGGTCAAGAAATGAATTACTGGCATGAATTGCATGACTGAAATGTGTTTCGAAATCAGGAACATTGATATAGGTACAATTCCAGGCATTAGCACCAAATATTCTTACTAGGTGAACTGATGGATATAAATCATAAAAGGGTTGGATCCATTCAGGATTGGCTGAGGTAAATCCAAGAATTGCTAAATATCCAAATCTTCTGTTATCAACTTGTTTGATATATTCTTTGACTGTTTTGTAAATGACTTTTGGAAGTAATAGGAGTTGTCTAAAGGAGGTAACCACCAAAATTTTCAAGAATCCTTTCTCAAATATTTCAGAAATAACTTGGGGATCTTTGGACTCAAGGCGGACGGCTCTATAGATTTCTCCACAACTGAATTTTTCAGTACAGATAAATCCTTGTGGAATACTGGGTATTTGGGAAGAGGTTGACTGGTGGAGTAACTGGTAAAAGTTTAACCATGATTTGTAATCTTTGGATAAAAAGGGATCAAATTGACTCATTAAGTCAGGATTGTGAGAAAATAACTGATCAAATTTATATCTTAGGAGGGTTCTGACTTTGTTTGAAAGAGATATGGTTTGGAGATTAAATTTATAATCTTGCTGGACTATTGCTTCAAGCCATAACTTGTTTTGACTGGCAAAATGAATTTGTAATTTTGAAAATGTATTGGGAGGTGATGTTTCCTCCCCCCCAAGGAAAGCAAAACATTCCATGACTAGCAAGGAATCCTTTCTTTGGGTTTTACTGGGATTAATACTCCTTTGGAGTTCAAGAGCCCTTAACTGGAATTCTGCTGCTCTCATTGTTTTAATAAATGATCTCTCATTACTCCTTTTGAATGCTGAATATAAATTATCAAGTATGACAACGGATTTTTCAGATAAATCACATGTCATACCTGGATATCTATTCATAGGAATAAGAATTGACTGTAAAATGACTGGAGAAGTTTGACCATCAGACTGATTATGAATAGGGGCAAAGGTAAAATCTTGCCTTGGATATTCATCCGTAGCAATAACTTTTTCTTTTCCCTTGGACATTGCTGAAACATCAAGAATGATATTAGTAAACTGTGGGAAAGGAATGGGAATGAAAGAACATGTCTTGAGGACATAATCATTGTAACTTTTTGAAAATTTGCAAAAAGGGGTGAAAGTAATGACCAAATGAATAATTACTTGGTAGAACTTAGACTTAATAGGAATGGGTCTGATAATAGGTCTAACTTGGTAAAAATCTCTAATAAAAGGAAGGGTAACTATATGCCAAATTTCTAACATTAGATCTTCTAATAAATTATTTTTGGCTAATACATTAACTGTCTTATTTCTGCAGCATTCATCTTGGCATCCTAACATTACATTAGGGGAATCTGATTGTTCCTTATTGGACTCATAAGGGGATGAACTAAATTCATTGTCTGACTGTTCAGAATCAGTATTTCTTAATTCTAAAATTTTATAAATACTATTTGTGATTTCTTCAGATAATCCTAAAGATTTAAGCTGAGGTTTAACTTTACAATTGGTAGCATAATGACCGAATTTTTTACATTTGAAACATTGGACATTTTTAAGATCAGGTTTACTTTTGCTGTTGGGATTCTTTTCTTGACTTGGATTATTTGGCTTGTTGCTAGGTTTATTGGGTTTTGCATAAAATGGGTCTTTTGACTGGTTTTGACCTATGTGTCTCCTATGATTTATTCTATTTTGTCTAGAAGGGGCAATAGGTGGCAAACCATGTTGTTCACAAAAATTTCCTAATTCATACTTAGCCTTCTGCTTATCATTTTTAGCTTGGTTACTGATTTTCATATCTATACACATTCTTAATCCTTTTCTTTGGATTGTGCTAACTATTTCACCATATGTCAAATTTTTTTAATCTATAATCCCTTTATCATTACTGAGGACTTCACGAATCTTATGAGCAAAAAGACTTGGTAATCCATTTATGAATTTTTCTTTCCAAAATGGTTCATTACTATCATCTCTGAGCATAACTCTGTTTATAAAAACTTCTTTATACCATCTAAAATCACTTAAAGTAGGACAGGTTAAATTACTTAACTGATCATGAATTCTAGCAGTTATGTTACTAGGGGTTCCAACAAAATGTTTAACTATAGTATATAGCAATGTATTAACTCCATCAGGAACACCACAATTAATTTTTTCATCAAAGATGGGAATTCCTTCATCGTCTTGTTGAACAGCATTCCTAATTTTTTTCTTTGGATTCATCAGTAAGGTGTTTTTCCCACCAGGACTTAAGTGTACCACTAAACCCTGTTACAAATAAATCAACTATCTCAATTTGACTTAAATTATGATTGGTTATGTAACTATTGGCTACCATGGTCATATGGGTTAACTTGTTGAGAACTTCCTGTTCAGATAATCCATCAATATTCCATTCATATAACTTATCAGCAGAAACTGAAAATTGATTGTGAAAATATCTTTCTTCAAATTGGAGATCAGGGGGTGTAGGTCTTGAATACCAATTTTTGGTAAGAGTAGTGGGTGTGACTTGTGACCCAAAAGATCTGTTTAACCTTTTTAATTCTAATTCAGCAAATTGTTCTTCTATTAAACTTATGTTATCACTTGAATCTGTACTGGTTTTATTAATCGTACTAATATTTTGGGATAAACTGTCTTCTACTACTTCTGTAATTTCAGGTCTTTTTCCTAAAGATTTTTCCATGTCTTTTAACATTTTCTCAATTTTGTCAACAGCTTTACTATTGTTTGTTTTAAAAGATGTACTTGTTGGTTTAACTTCTGGCAATTTTATTAAGGGTTCTTCTATTTTGACATATTTATGATTTCCTATTTTTGTTTCTATATTTTTTAACTGTTTTCCTAAAACACTTAAACATTGATTAGTATAATTATTTTGTTCTACTACTTTTTTGATTTCAGGTTCAGTAGATAACTTAAAGGGTGATGCAACTATATCTGTCCCTTTGTAATTAATAATTATGGATTCTAAAGGAGGGTTAACTGTAGTTATTTTACTATTATCTTCCTTTTTTATCCATGTGGATTTGTTAATTACGTTAATAGCTTCATTGGGTAAACTTTCTTCCTTAGAATCTTTAGACCTTTTGGATTTACTAGTTGTTTTGTCAAGTAGTTTACTATTTGTGTCTTTTTCTTTTTTGGATTTATCTTCCTTAGGCTTTGTAGGCTTAGATTTACTGATATTCGTATCTTTTTCTTTTTTGGACTTTTCTTCTTTAGACTTTGTAGACTTAGACTTATTGTTTTTACTTTCTTTTTCTGTATTAGTGACTTTTAATTTAATGGTTGGTTGATTTTTAGCATCTTTTAATGCTTTCTTGATTCGATATTCCATATCATAGAATTCATCATGATAACTTTCTAAATAGTCAAAAAGATATATATTTCTTTTAACTAACTCCATGTATCTTTTCCAATACTTTAGATGAGACGTTCTATATTTTAAATTCCAATTTTCATAATAACTAGTATATTTACTGTTATTTTTATATTCTTTTTCTAACATTTTCATATTGATTTCAAATTCTTTACTTATGGTAAATAATTCTTTACTAGGACCTTGAAAGTCTGATTGAGTGGGTGACGTAGGACAACTATCTTCATTTGGAACTTGGTAACAAGGACTATCAATCTGTGCCGTAGTCTTGATTCCTTTTAACTTAATATTAATTTCATTGAGAAGATCTTTATCTTTTCTAACTTTTTTAGAAGTGTCAGAAATGTGTGACGTACTTGACTTAGAATCAAAATCTCTAATTCTTAAAGAAGGTAACTTAGTGTGTTGTTCATCAAAACTAATTCTAACTTTTCCATCATTAAATTGTTGAATTTTCTCTAAGTTAACTATATTATTATTATTAGCAAAATTACTTGAATGATTTTCGTTTTCTAAAATCCAACATTCCGGTAACTCTACATCTTTCCATAAGATGGTTTTGGGGATTTGAATATTAGCATGTTCTGAACTTCCTAACATAAGTAATGTTTGATTTTTAGGACTTTTGATTAAAGCATGAACATTAAGATTACTTCTAATACACTTATAATAAATTCTGTAAATTAAAGCAAGACATTGTGAACCACTATGCATATTGGTGATTTGACCAGCAGTTTTAATATTTAATGTTAAAGCTTTTAACAAATGAGGATCACTAAGACTTAAAGGGAAATCAGGGAAACAATTAAAATGAACTGGCCCAGCATGAAGGCTGGATTCCATAATTCCTATTATACTAGTAGTGAAATCTAGAAACCTAGCATCTCTAAGACATAATAAAATTGAAGAATTTATTCCTTTGAGATTGAGGGGTTTAACTGCAACTTGTATTAATCCTAAGTGAATGAAGTTGTAACCATCAGATCTATGTTTTTTAATTGATTCACTGCTAAGAAGTTGACATTTTTCATATTCTTTGTTAATACTATAAGTTTTCTCTACTGTTTTAATATTGTAATCAGTTCTAAAACTAGTCCAACTTGACTTGTAAATTTCTCTAGTGGAAATCTTAGGGATTGTCCAATTACTGTAATCTTGGTTAACTTCTTCAAACCTATGTTCTTCTTCATTAACTATGTCTGGTAATGTGGGATAAGGTGTTCTAGAGCTAGAACCTATTGTTGAGTTTGATCTAAACAGTCTATCCATCTTAAGGTGCTTAATTAAATCAAAATCCTTGATCTAGGACAACTATTCAACACATACCCAGGAAGACTCATACCCTTTATCCTCCGCTCAGGCCCGTCTTACACTCCAACTGCAGGTCTTATTGTTTGGCAGGACTATAATCAGGTGGTCTCTCAGCCTAGGTGGTTGACCTCGCTATCTTTTGAAAAAGTTTTTTGAAAATCAAAAACACAGAAAGATAGAATAACTAATGAAGATACAAACACTCCAACGGGGTCTTGGCTCTGATACCAAGAGGGGGATTGTATCTTCATTAATCCCCCTCTGATACCAAGAGGGGTCTTGGTTCTAAAAGTTTATGACATGACACATCATAAAAACTTTTTTTCTTTTTAAATGTTACATCATGACCTCCTCTACTTTGGGTCTTTTACTCTGACACCCTTGTACTTTTAGCTTTTTCTAGTTTAATTTCGATTAATTTCAATATTTTCGAATTCTAGCTATTAACAGTTAACACTATTCTCACATTTACTTCTCTATTTTTTCTTCATTTTTGTTTTTTGTTTTGTTTTTTGTCTTTTTTTCCAGTGTAATAATATGGGTTACAGAATAGGAAATAGACAATATTGTAGCTAATGCACCTTGATCCCACTTTAACGTGATATGTCATGTCGCATAAAAAAAACTTCTTTTTTTTTTTTTAAATATTACAGCATGACCTCTTCTTTGGGTCTTTTACTCTGGTATCCTTGTACTTTCAGTTTTTTCTAGTTTAATTCTGATTAATTTTAATATTTTATTCTAGCTATTAACGGTTAACACTATCATCACATTTACTTCTCTATTTTTTCTCCGTTTTTGTTTTTTATTTTTGTTTTTTTTTTTCTAGTGTAATTATATTGGTTAAAAAATAGGAAATAGTGTTTAAATTTCTCCACCACTGATTGTGTGTGTTGTTCAATGAGTTGAAGCTTATGACACATGTCACTTTTTAGTTGGGCACAGGGTACCATATCACCCTTCCACGTGGTACCCTTAGCACATGCAAAAAAATTTCCTACATTACACACCTACCCTTTGACGCAAATCACGTGAAACCAGTTTTTGATTTGACCTATCCAAGAAAATCTTTTGTATGTTCAAAGCTTCCCACCAGTGTAGCTTATAAATCTGACTTCATAGCCCACCATTGGATTCCATTAAAGCATACTAGCATAGATAATCCGTCTAGTAATAAATTAAAAAATAAATCACATTGAAAATAGAACTACTCAAGTATACAGATTTTTTTTTATGAACAAATCAAAACCACAATAAAATTGGCAATCAAACAAGTTTAAATGGATTGTTTGAAGATTGAAAGAATCAATAATTTTAAGTGTTCGATTAATGTCCATTTCTTGCACAGAAATCCTTTTCTGCTCTAATATCTCTCTTAAAGCTAGTTCTTTGTCAAAAAAGTATAATATTGATTCTCATAAAAACCAGATAAACTCAACTCAATCATATTTCAAGTAGGGCTAATTAAAGATAAACCAATTTTAGGATAATTCTTTTGACATTATGTCCAAGAAGGGAAGCATCTTAGTAACTGATCCCTCGCAAAAGTAACTGATCCCTCGCAAAAATCTGGACAATTATGCCATCAAAATAACACGTGTGTGTCCTAATAAATTGACACACACATGTAGGTCAATAACATTGTTACACATGACTATGGAATTGTAGGTGCTGAATTCCTCAAGTTTAAGATTGGCACTAGTGGTTCCTAGTTTCCTAATACAACTAATTTGTTGAGTGTTCATGTATCTTGGATGGATTAATTTCATTATGGGCTCGAGGTCATTGTTTTTCAAGAAGTTGGAATGGTTGGAGTCAGGTGGATTGATATTTGATTGACTAGAATCTTGCTAGTAGAGTGTTTTTTATTAGGTGTTCTTTGGTTTTGAGGTAATTTAAGGACAATTAAGGTTGTTTTTGGTTCCTTGCTAGTTCTTGTGGGGTGGTTATTATTCCTAACTCATGTATCTGGGGTTTGGAAATTGTAAAATAGGCGTACACACATGCATGCATGTGGGTTGGGTATAGGACATACCTTACAGAATAACCCGACGGATCATCTTTTCGGTGTTGTTATGAGCTTGACAGAAGAGGATACGAACTGATGCCCCTCTGTGACTCCGTGTACGACCTTGTGCTTCATATTGGTCATAGGAATAGCTACTAGAGCGATTCCCATTAGTTTTCATGCACTAAATCCCAAGCTCTATGGTAATAAGCTTAGGGAGTGAGGGTCAGATGTGATGTTGTGTAACCTCTGTATGTGTGTTATATACATTGGCACACACACGTATAGACACCTAGGACTCCAAGGCCTAATCCATGTAGGACTTCTTGTAGCCTAAGCAAGTCCCATTGGACCCAATACAATGTTATGTTGGTGACCCAACACCCACAAATATATCTACATCTCCCACTCACCAACATAGGACTTGTACACAAACAATCTCTCAGAAGCAAACTTTATCACCTTCTCATACATAAAATATAATGTGCAACCTCATGAAAAGAATGTATAGCGATAGGAGCTGAGTTGCTAAGTTATCACCTAACTGGCAAAATGCATTACTCGAAAGCTTCTCATGTATGCCTCAGATGATTCAACCACACCGGATTTAGTACTCTTAATCGCTCATAGAAAGCAATGCTACACCCCCAAAAATGTAATGTTACTAATGTAACCATGACACATTAGTAACTAATACGATTGTCGCTGGCCAGGTAATGAGTCACAAAACATGGTGTGTTATCAAATGGTCTTTCCCAAGTCTTTATGCCAATACAATTAGCTTAACCACTTTCTTAGACATGTTTCTTCAGTCAAAATCTTCTCTTTTCCCTACGATAACATGTTAACGTAGCATTATCAAGCATCATATTTATGACATAGTCTCAGGTCATAAAGGCAACATATGTAGGATCAATGTATTAGAGATCCTACGTGGCTTACACAACAATGAAACAGGGATTCATTCATTGCTCGACAATTGATCACGAAAGCACATAATGTATGAAATGTATGCTATGGCGTTCTCCCATTAAAATGGGCATGTCACTACGTGGTAAAAAGAATAATGCCATACGAATCTTAGTCTAGACGTCACATAAATGTCTAACCTGAGTTTTAGCACAATCAAACCACCAACGCTAGTCTGAAATCTCACATTCAGCTATAACACAGGCTACATAGAGTTGTAGGAAGTCTCTATGTTCGACCAAATATGAAGGTCTCATCTTAGCTCTCTTCTAAGGCGACATATAAGTATAAGAAGATTTATATCTATATTACAATTCCACAACGACATAGATATAAGTGTCCTAGCTCACTGTCTAAGCGCCATGGACACGAATGTCCTAGCTCTCTATCTTAGCGCCATGGACACGAATGTCTTATCTTGCATATGCTAAGGCTGATGTGCTATCACTATAGATAAGAACAACCTCATCACTATGAGGCAAAGGGCCTAGACACTAGAATAATCTTCTTTACCAAAAAATTAGCTTCTTTAAAAGTTGCTGAGCATACCACATATTCCACTTCCTTCATGGATAGCATAAGGCAAGGTCCACAATCCCACGAACATATCGCAAGAACCTCTTCACTACTGTATAGTGAACTGGACCAGGGTTTCCCTAGTAATGACTAACTAGACAAACCATATAGCAGATATCCAGTCGAGTACACAACACAATGACCAACAGATTCTCTATTGCGGATGCATATGGCAGATTGGACATTTGTTTCATTTCCTCATCATTCTTTAGGACATTGATCTAAGGTCAAGGAAAGACCCTTCTCAACTGGGGTGTTTATGGGCTCGAGTTATATATGCGAAAACGTTCAAGAATCTTCTTTATGTAAGTCTCCCGAGACAAATTGAGAAGTTTCTTTGGGCGATCTCTAACAATCTTAACTCCTAATACAAATTTAGCTTTACCCATGTCCTTTATCTCAAATTGAGAGGACAACCACTCTCTAGTGGTGATAATAGAACTCATCTGATTCCCAACTAGGATATAGTTTTTACATGTTTTAAATGCTTGCATGTGTCATAAAAACTAATTTACGACCTTGCATGTGAGAATAAACCAGGAATCTGGTTTTTGCTAAGGCCAAGCACTTGAGCTAGGCCGGAGCGCTCGTGCCCTTGAGTGCTCGAGTATAGCATTTCTGCTATGTTTTGTATTCTATTATGCTTAAATCTGAATTCTTATTACTTGCATGTATGAACATGAATTGCTATAAGTATGAAATTGAATATTAAAATCATGAGAAAATCCTTGTATGCTCACTTAAAACACCCCCCCCCCCACCCCCACCAACACACACACATAAGAATACTTGTTAGTTGTTTAATCTACGATTATATGTGCATATTATACGTGCAATTAGGTGCATTAGAGCTAGTCCTAGAACTCTTAATCGACGATGACTTCCATTCTACACCAACTCTGATAATGAGAATAATATATGCGTAATAAGATCAGAACTTTCTGATAACTACACGCTCAATCAAATTTTACTTCGCACATCAATATTTATACCTCGGTCTATCTTTTGATGGATAAGTGTTGTTGCTGTATCATTGAACGTCGTCGGTTCGGTTGTTGTTGTCGTTTATTTGTGTAAGCCAGTATTAGGATTGTTGAGAGAATTATGACTAGATATTAGTGATATAGTCGACTGTTAAGGCATGATACTATCTTGATGCACCAAGGGTAATCAAGCGGCTGTTAAGGCATGCATAGTATAATAATCACTCAACTGTTAAAGCATGTTAGGACAAGTCTTTGACCTTAAATATCTTGGTCGAGTCGGCTGTTAAGGCATGATACTATCTTGATGCACCGAGGTGATCAAGTGGCTGTTAAGGCATGTATAGTATACTCATCAAACGACTATCAAGGCACATATATTATACATTAATGGCTTATGCCGGATTGCGAGAAAGAGAAGATGTTGAGTTTTGAGAACGTGAATCAAGTTACTAGATGTCATGACCTATCCCGCTACGGTGAATGTAGGGCACGTAGCACGCCACCAAGGCTTACCCAATTCAATTAAAGTATAATAGCAGAGGAACATCATAAGTAAAATCCATAAAATTTAGAGTCATAAAAAGTTTTCCCCAGTTAAAACATCAAAGAAACAATCCATTTTGAAATATGCAATCCAATCAACTGTGTCGTGGACCCAGTCGGCTGCTTTGAAGCCCATAGAGAGTATGAAACTCTCAGCCACACAATCCAGTCGACTGGAACTTGTTCCAGTCGACTGGGGTGTTAAATTCAATCGACTGTTTTTACACCTCTGGTCGACTAGACACTATTCCAGCAGAACCTCCCATTTTGGGACACAAACCAGTCGACTACTTCGGGGGACTCAATCAGCTGCTTTTACAAATATAAGGCAGTGTCTTATTTAAAAAATGAATCCAGTTGACTGTTTTTAAACCAGTCGACTGGTTTTCCTATATCAGAACATTCTGCAGAAATTCCCATCCAAGCTTAACAACTCTCATCCATGAGCTCAATTACCAATTCCATACTATCAAGAAACATACAGAAATATATAGTATACCCATTCAAACATGTCCCAAGCTTCTAATCTCCAAATCCTATTACAATACAAGTCACAAAGTGAATTAAATAACCGTTCTATTATAAAACTACAAGATAGACTATCATGTTGCCTTCTAAGTGAACTCCTAATCCTACATGCTCACTTCTCCGATTCCTCGCTGGCATTAATACCTGCAATGGTTATTTAAATAACCACACATATTTTGATTCGTTTAAGCTAACGCTTAGTGAATAAAACAACAATGCACATGAATGATAAACATGCTCGCATTCACATTCTCTACATTTCATACTAGTCTCACGTATACGGTCCACACTCCTAGTCCGCGACTCCTCGCCAATAAGTCCATGTGACTAGATAAGACCAACGTTTCTTTTCTTTAAACGCACAACCTTATGCCTAGAACAACTCCACAATAATGGCTTGGTACCATGCACTCCTTTGACCCAAATAGCAACTAAACAAGCTCAAAACACATTTCACCGTACAATTGGGACTACTCATCAATATAATCGCCCAATATGAACTACACAATATATAGCCATGAATTAGAACATGCCTTCCATGGAAAACATGAATGCATGTCAAGGAATCATTCCAAAACACATAGTTGATTCACTCACCTCCGATTAACGCTCCTAAATCCCGTTCCAAGGAAAACTCGAGCACAAGGAACATGTAGAAGTCCGTCTAATACGATTCCTATGGATCAAAAGTTTGATTATCATCTTTTTATGAAAATTCCCAAAAATGAGTTTTTGGAAAACTTATCCAAACAATACCTAGTGGATATCAAAATGACGGCCTTTCCTCGAGGAGTTCAAATATGAAATTTGGAGAAAAACAAACGGACAGAAGTTCGTTGATTTGTGTCTTGAAGCTCTAAGCCAAGAAATCCCCAATCTCTCCTCTCTTGATTTCTAGTTTAGGTTATAACTAATGAAAATATCTCACCTCTTTCTATATATAGCCACGACTTTCAAAAATTGTGTTTACCTCCCCACGAGTTCTCAAAACTTCTAATTATTCTCTAAAATGTCTTACACGACTAATTCGTTGCTTCACGAGTGAAAACTATAAATTACAAAAGTTTTCGTCTAAGTTCCGTTTGGTTGCTAAAACGCAGTTCCACATGATTTTACAAAATTACTAATTAGCCTACCAATTATGTAGCGTGTTAATTCATCCTCACAAGGATACTAAAATTAACAATAGGAACATATTCTAAACAAGATAATAATGCAAAATAGTAAAATACACAGGTAAACATTTATTTTCAGATAAATATTTAGGGTATTCCACAATGAACGTCTCAATCTCGGAGAGACCTCACAACATCAAAACATCCAATCACATAGTCTTAGAGGGTTCTCTTATATGGACACCCAATTCAAATCATGAGTCATAACTCACTCATACATGTGTCATAATACACATCACGTCACATTATCGTGCATGACAAATGTAATGAACTACTATAAACCCGTACATGGGTATTATAATACTCTCTCCCTTAAAAGAGTTTGTCCCCAAACTTGTACCTCATGTATTGAATAGGTGTGGATACTGAGTACGCATCTCATCCTCTATTTCATATGTCATCTCTTCCGTAATTTGGCTATTCCATAATACTTCCACCTTCGATATCACCTTATTTTGTAAGACTTGATCCTTCTAATCCAAGATCTCTACCGGATACATATCATACATTAAATCACCCTAAATTTCATTCAACATCGGATTCATCACTTACTCTCTATCCTCCGCTAAGCATTTACGTAACAATGACACATGGAATACGTTATGAACTTGAGTTTACTCACTTGGCAAGTCCAATCGATATGCTACGGGTCTAATTCTCCCAATGATATCAAAAGGTCCTACATAGATCGGATTAAGTTTCCTGTATCTCCTAAATCCAGTAACCCCTTTGAATGTGACACCTTCAAGTAAACCAAATCTCCCACATCAAATTCCAACTGTAGCCTATGTTTGTCAGCATAACTCTTATACCTACTCTGAGCTGTCAGTAATATTATCGAATTACCTTTATCTTGTCCATTGTCTCTTGCACAATTTTCGGCCCTTTAATCATTCTTTCTCTGACTTCTATCCAGTTAATCCCTGAAGGACATATGCGACCATACAAAGCTTCATACGGAGCCATTCCAATACTCGACTAAAAGCTGTTGTTATATACAAACTCAATTAATGGAAAATGGTCTTCCCAATCACCCTAAAAATTGAGTACACATAGACGAAGCATGTCTTCCAAAATCTAGATTACTCTTTCCGATTAACCATTGGTTTGAGGATGAAAAGCGGTACTGAAATGTAATCCATTGCTTCTTGTAATGCCCTCCAAAACTTCAATGTAAAACTACTATCTCTATCTAAAATAATAAAAAATGGAATACCATGCAATCTCACAAACTCGCGGATATACAACTTAGCTAAAGTCTTTGGCTTAGTTATTCGAAGCGGTAGGAAGTGCATCGACTTCATTAAACGGCCAACGATCACACAAATAAAAGTATTCAATTTCTTAGACCTCGAAAACCCACTAACAAAGTCCATTGTAATGTGTTCCCATTTCTACTCGGCTACCGGTAACGGTTGTAACAATCCCAAAGGTACTTGGCGTTCAGCCTTCACTTGTTCACAACTTGTACATTATGAAACGTATCGTGCTATTTCTCCCTTCATTCCCAATCACCAATAAACATGTCTCAAGTCTCTATACATCTTGGTGCTCCCCGGATGAACGGTGTACTTTGTATTAGAGATTCCTCTAGGATGTTCTGTTTCAAACCTTTCTCGTTGGGCACACAAACTCTACCCCTCAATCTCAAAATATCATTTTCAAAAGTGAATCTCGGTTATTTGCCCATCGAAATCTCAACACAAATCTTTTTTAAAGCCAAGTCTTGAAGTTGTTTCTCTGTAATCTTGTGAATCAAGAGTGGTTGTGCCACAATCGTCGACATCAAGCCACTTATAATTCTCAAAATCACTTCAAGTACCAAATTCTCCATATCTTAAATCAATTCTCTCTGAGATGTCAAATCTAAAGCTATGTTGGTTGGGGCCTCACGACTAAGAGCATCGGCGACTACATTCGCCTTGCCTGGATGATAGTGAATTGATAGATCATAGTCTTTCATCAACTCTAACCATCTCATTTGCCTCATGTTCAAGTCTCGTTGAGTAAACAAGTACTTCCAACTCTTATGATCTGTATATATCTTAACTCTTATGATCCGTATATATCTCACATTTCTCCCCATATAGGTACTGACACCAAATCTTCAATGCAAAAATCACGGTAGCTAATTCTAGATCATATGTTAGATAGTTCTTCTCATACGGTCTAAGTTATCGCAACGCATATGTAATGACCTTGTCATATTGCATAAGAATGTAACCTAAACCTCTATATAAAGCATCACTGTAAATGACGAACCCTTCGGTCCCTGATAGAAGGGTTAAGATCGGTGCCTTCACAAGTAGACTCTTCAATTCTTAAAAACTTTCTTCATCAACCGTGTCATCGGCATTGTAATACGTGAAAAGTCCTTTACAAACCTCCAACAATAACTAGCTAATCCTAGGAAACTTTAGATCTTTGTCACATTCGTCGGTCTCAACCAATTGGTAATTGCTTCTACCTTCTGAGGATCTATAGAAATTCCTTTCGCCGATAGTATATGTCCAAGAAAAGCAATCTCCATCAACCAAAACTCATACTTCTTCAATTTTCTGAACAAACTCTTCTTACATAATCGGTGTAACGCAGATGGTGTTAATAATCTTCAACACTCTTGGAATAGATTAGGATGTTATCTATTAATACATAACAAACTCATCTAAATAGTTCTTGAAAATATGATTCATCAAGTCTATGAAGGCTGATGGCGCGTTAGTCATTCCAAACGGCATAACCAAAAATTCAAAGTGACCATATTGAGTCTTGAAAGTTGTCTTCTCAATATCTTCCTCCTTGACCTTCAACTAGTGGTAATCGAATCTCAAGTCAATCTTCAAAAATACTTGAACCCCTTGCAACTGATCAAACAAGTCATCTATTCACGGCAATGGATATTTGTTCTTGACGGTCAACTTATTCAACTCTTGATAGTCGATGCACATACACATTGTCCCATCCTTCTTTATAAACAAGATTGGAGCTCTCCAAGGCAACACACTAGGTCAGATAAAAACCTTCTCAAGTAGCTCCTATAATTGAACCATCAATTCTTTTGATTCTACTAGTGCCATTCGATACGGTGCTTTAGATACCAGTTACTACTTCTATTGTGAACTCAAGCTCCCTTTCAATCAATACATCGGGTAACTTATCAAGAAAAACATCAGGAAATCCTCGAACTACCGGAATGTCTTCCACTAGTGGTCCAAGAACTCGTGTATCAATAATCGAACATAAGAAACCCAAACAACGTTTCTTCAACATCTTACTCACTTGAATCGTCGATATCAAGTATGGCGGTATGGTCACTAACACAATTGAAATTGTGTGTGCTCTTACAAGTAGGTACAAGTGTAGATGGTCACATCGAGTAAAAATTGGTAAGACTAGGTCGTATCCCAAGGAACAAAAAGATAGAAATTCTAGATTGGGACCTAAAGATAAAATAAAAGATGATTTCTTGAAGATGGAGGTTCTAACAATCCTACTATTATTCAAAGCATAACTAAATTAATTAAAATTGAGTGACAACTAAATTAAATAAGAATAAGAAATGTAATTTAAAACTATACATATGAAAAAGGTGTTGGGAACATGTGAATCCACATTGTACAAACCAACACTACCATGTTCTAGCATTATGTACGGATTGGGCTTTACCTTTTTATCATTCCTTATTTTGAAATTGATTAAGTTCAGAAATCTCGACACTAGTCATGTAAATTGTACATGACTAGTGATTTGAATAACTTCCCTTACTTTAATGAGTAGAAATAATCATTACTTAAAACCTTGAACTTTGATGAACAAATCAAGTATGAAATATTCGATGTGTTAATCATGTTTGTTCATTGATTTAAGTAGTCTTAGGGCTTATATTTCAAAATATGTTTGCAATTTGAACTTAGAAGATCAATTTAAGTTAAGTTCTTGAAATAAAAGTCATTGGAATACTGTACAGATTCTTCCCAAGACATGTGCATACTAATCGATTGCCATAGATAGCAATCGACTAGCACGGAATGTCTCCCAATCAATTGGCTTATGATACCAATCGATTAGCTTGGAATCTATGGCAATCAATTGGGTTTTGTGTCCAATCGATTACCATAGATTTTCATCCAGATTCATGGCAGTGACTAGGTAACAATGTTTCAACACATTGCTCCCAACCACGAGTCTACTCTAGCATGTTAGAAACTGCAGAAACATGAATATATGGAAGCATGCTGTTAAGGTTAAATCTAAACATGAATTTAAACACACAAATTGATATTGCAATGGAGATTCGACAAAAGAACAACACTAAAACTGTAACTAATGATCTCAAAATACTAAAATGAAATAAAAAAAGAACCTAAAAAGTATAATAATTCACTACACCATACGGACTATTTATAACGGATAGATTTTAAGCTTTCTAACGGATATATCCGTTGCTAATTTCTAAATGATATATCCGTTAGAAACGAGGCAAATCCGTTAGTAATCACCCTTCATATAGACTTATATTTTTCCTAATGGCTTGAAAAACAATACTAACGGATAAATCTGTTAGAATATTTTATACCAAAATTAAATAATAAAAAAACTATAAAAAAAAAAAAATAAAAGTAAAATAAAAGTAGAAATATTACCCCCAAAATATTTCATTTCATTTCCCCCTAAATACACTGAAGATAGAGAGAGAGAGAGAGAGAGAAAGAGAGAGAGAGAGGAGATTCGGTGCCTCGTCGTTCGGTCCTTGGCGGTCCGTCGCCCATCTCTGGTTTGTCACTGCTTGTCACCGCGCCGCCGCCCCTATCGGAAAAGGTGATCTACATCTATGTCTTCTTCTTCTTCTTCTTCTTCCTTTCATGGCCCCTCCCCTCCCTTTAATCACTGTTAGAATGTCAATCTTAGGTCAAAATATTAGGGTTTTTTTCAACTTAGGACTCAACTCTAATGGCCTCTCCCTTCCCTTAAATCTCTGTTAGAATGTCAAGCATAGGTCATTTCGTATAATGTTTAGAAGTTTTTTTTTGTCCAAGTTCTTTCCGCAGCAAAACATAGGGTTATACTTTTTGGTTTGTGGATTCTTTCAAATTTAATTATCAGCAAGTTAAATTAATTGAAAAGATAATGAATTTGATGTTGAAGTGTTGAAGCAGAGCTTCTGATTGGAATATGACATCCTATGTGGTTTGTTACTCTATCTCAACTTGCTATGTTGTTAATTTACTGAATTCTTATAGTAGCAAGGCATTGAGGTACTACTTCATCCTTTTCTTTTATGAATTTGGTTATGGGCTGAATGGTGCTGCTTCGACTCTATTTTTCGCTACTAAGGTTCTGATATTGGCTTTGTTTTTGCTGTTGTCATGCCCGTCCCGGAATACACATTCTTTTAAATGCATAATTGAATTTAGTGTGAATTATTAATGTTCATTAATAATTGTGGAAGTGGTTGACGTGGGTTAATGGTGGGTGTCAATTGAGGACACGAGGATTTGATAATCCGTGAGGCATTGGCATGAATTAAATGACATTTATGTGATTAAATGTTATTTGATATTATCTAGTATTCATGAATAGTGTTTACACCCGTGTAGAGTAATTTCTGGTAGTTTCGACCTCGTTAGAGATCGTTTTGAGTAACATAATATTGATGTTAGTGATACATTACATAAAATGTAGGTTATCTAGAAATCCTAAGGAAATAATTTCCAGAACGTAATTATGGACCCAAATGGAACTTAGACAAAAACTTTTATGAATTATAGATTTTCACTCGTGAATCAATAACTTAGACGTTTAAGTCGTTTCGAGAGATAAACGGAAGATTAGAGAACTCGCGGGGAGTTAAACACGATTTCTGAAAGTCGTGCCTATATATAGAAAACCATGAGATATTTTCATTAGTTAAAATTTCTAACCTAAATCAAGAGGAGGCCTAAAGGGGGATTTATTGCTTCAAGCTTCAAGACACAAATCGACAAACTTCTGATCATCAACTTTTCTCCAAATTTTATATTCGGACTCCTCGAGGTATTAGCTACGTTTTGATATCTATTAGGCCACGCTTGGAAAATTATTTCCAAAAAGCTAAATGGATACTTGTAGGAATTGCTTGTAAACGGAGATTCGACGTTTATTTGGTCCCCTAGTACTTCCCCTGAAGTTATAGAGTGATAATTTAAGGTATGAATTCAAGACTTATGACTTAAAAGGAAATAACATGTTTTAGATATCCGACTTGATATTTTGGATCTCGGCAAAATTTATGTATTAATTAGGCTCATTAATTATGCACATAAAAATACAATAAAAGCACGTATACATGTTTATGTGAGCATACTATATGTTTGTGTGGGTCAAAGGGGAGTTTGGTGTAATTCCATTCGGGGGTTAGCTCCTCAATGTTTGAGGATTGTGGTATCGATAGTTGTTATGCCTGGTATGGAGGAAAGCCTAGCCAGGGCTCGGTGCTTGGTATGGAGGAAGGCCCAACCAAGGCACGGGATGCGTGGTAAGAGGAAGACCTTCCACTTCATCATTCGCATTTACCGGATGGAAACGTACCACTTTCCCTAGAGACTAATTTGATGTGTTTTGATATTTTAAAACATGAATTGTCATATAAGCATATGTTTAGAATTGTGCAGTCAGCATATAGCTGAGCAGTAGAGCTTTACTCCATTACAGGTGAAAGGAAGAAAGGAAAAAAGAAGCGAGAAGAGTGAGGCTAACGAGAATGCCGGGGATCAATTTTGTATATGTTTTTGTTTTCCATTCCAAATGTTGTAAAGTGAAATTTTGAGAAGTTAGAACTATAAACTTCAACTTGGAAGGTTAGGAATGGTTTAGTAATGTTGTAATATGTCTCAAACTACTTTGGTGATGGTTGTATTTGGAATACTTAACTTGTCATTTCGGAGTTTGAATGTAGGTTATTAGTACTTTTATGATTTGATCCCAACGAGCCCTTAACTTATTCCGTTAATGTTTTCAAACCTTAGACATGCTATCTAATACGTTTATATACCTTTGGTAAAGTTTCTGAATGATTGGAAATTTGTATGTTGAGTTTTGTCGTATTTGTGACGTTTTTTTTTTTAAAACAAAAGAAGAAGTAGAAGAAAAAAATAGGCAAAGTGGACTGCTTGTGATTAGTACTTTTACAAAGGTACAAAGGAAGTACCTTTTTCAAAAAATATTAAAATGTTCTATTTTGCTTCTAGGGTACCTTTGGGGTCCCTAATAAAACTTTTATGGTTAATTTGAAATATAATTACCTTTTCCAATTGATACGGAGTTTACGGACTCATAGTTCAATTTTTTTTTCTTCCAAAATGAACTTTGTTTTAAAGAGTTTATTTTAGTTTATTTTCCGCTGCTAGAGTTATAGACTGAATTGGACGAGCCTCAGTGGCAGGCCACGTGTCCTATTTTTGCTCGTAGTGGGATGGGTCATGACATTTATTGGTATCAAAACAATAGGCAACAAAACTTTGGGGAACGTTCAACGACGAGTGGAGTGTTGAGTGATTTGACACATATTCTAGAATGCATCCATACATTGTAGAGATGTTTGATGCATGTGGTATGTTGCTATACATACATGATTCCATTGTTGGCATACATGCATGGTATTTATGCATTGGGTTTGACAGGTTGAGAATCATGAGTGACAATGACCGAGATCTATCGCCACATACTCGACGAATGGACCACATAACAGGAATGATTGAGAACTTGACGAGAATAATGGCTGAACGATTACCTCCAATACCTCCTTTTGAGGCAATACCAGTGGCTATACCTATACCCAAGAATAGGGGTGGGAGATCAGTGTCAGAATAATTTGCAAGAAAGAAACCGACGGAGTTTCACGGAACGTCTGACACAACGCTAGCAGAGCACTGGGTGATGGATATGGAGAGGATCTTCAGGTCTATTCCAATGTCTGATACACTAAAGATCGAGAATGCAAGCGATGTGCTTAAAGGAGAAGCCCAGAACTGGTGGGTGATTGTTCTAGACCAAGGAGCACCAATAACTTGGGAGGGATTCAAAGCAGAGTTCAATCACCGATTCTTTCCACGGGCAGCTCATAATAAAAAGAAGAGAGAATTTGATCATCTTCAACAAGGAGATATAACAGTGAGTGACTATACTTCAAAGTATAATGCCTTGTTGAGATTTGGAAAAGGGTCAGTTCCGTCAAAGGAGGATATACCGAGAAAGTACGAAGAAGGATTAAGAGAGAATATCCGCCTGAAGGTGGAACCATACGAACACTTAATCGTCAACGCAGTGCAATAAATAGTACTTGTTGTGGAAGGTGGGTTAGAAAGATTGAGGCAAAATCAATATGGCAAGCGAGGTAATGAGAGCAGTGTCCGAAACCAAGGTGGACCGTTCAAGAGGCTGTTTAACCAAAGGTCTAGTTCTAGTTTCAGTGGACAAGGGAGACCAATGAGTATTGTACCAACGTGTCCACTTTGTAATCGACCGCACACAGGTCGATGTTTTATGACCAACCTCCAAAATAAAATCCAAGGGACAAACAGTGCAAGTTATGCACCATATTCACAAGTCAAGTGTTTTGATTATGGTACCTTGGGACATCGAACGAAAGATTGTCTAAGGAAATGTCCCCAACAAGGAGCGAGTTCCATGGCTTCAAGTGGTTCAAAGTTGAAACAATCCAACGATAGAAGACAGGGGATAGAGCAGCATGAGGGGAGATCATTTTAGATGAACCCCGGAGATGTGGCTGCTATAGATATTGTGGTCTCAGGTATGGTGCTTGTATGTTCGCACTTAGCACGCATACTTGTTGAGTTAGGATCTACGCATTCGTTTGTATTGCATAATTTTGTTGAACATTTGAATGTTAAATCGGCGTCTTTAGGATATGAATTATCCATTGATGTACCTCTAGTAAGTCGGTAATCACGTCTACGATATACAAGAATTGTGAGATCAAGTTAGGCAAAACTGATGACCGTAGACCTTATACCAATTGTTGTGAACCATTTCGATGTGATACTAGGAATGGATTGGTTGTCTCTTAACCAAGCCATGATAGATTGTGAACGGAAAGAAGTTAATTTTTTATCACCGATGTACGGGAGTTTTTATTTCCAAGGGATTGGGGTTACACCGGCACCAAATTTGATTTCGGCTATCCTAGCGGGTAAGTTATTGAGAAAGGGATGTCAGGGATTTTTGTGTTCCGTAATTGATACTTCGGCGATCGAATTGAATGTAGAAGACATTCTATTGGTACGAGAGTATCCAGATGTATTCCCAGATGACTTACCAGATGTCCTTATCGAGAGGGAGATTGAGTTCACCATTAAGACAATGCTGGACTCAAGACCCGTATCAAAAGCACCGTATAGAATGGCACCCATAGAGTTGAAAGAATTAAAATACAACTGCAAGAGTTACTTAACAAAGGTTTCATTCGACCTAGTATATCATAGAGGGGAGCTCCAGTGTTGTTTGTAAAGAAGAAAGATGGTTCAATGCACATGTATGTTGACTACTGAGAATTGAATAAATTGACAATCAAGAACAAGTATCCATTGCCTAGAATCGATGATCTATTCGATCAACTCCATGGATCACAAGTGTTTTCAAAGATAGACTTGAGATCGGGCTATCACCAGTTGAAGGTAAAGGTAGAAGATGTGGAGAAGACAATTTTCAAAACACGCTACGAACACTACGAGTTCCTAGTCATGCCATTTGGGGTTACTAATGCACCAGCCGCGTTCATGGATCTTATGAACCGAGTCTTCAAGAACTGCTTAGATGACTTTATGATTGTGTTCATAGATGATATTCTCATCTATTCGCCGAGTGAGATAGAGCACGAGAAACATTTGAGGTTGATACTCCAGAGACTATGAGAAAAGTAACTATTCAAAAAAATTAAAGAAATGTGAATTTTGGCTACCTAGTATTGCTTTTATGGGGCATGTGATTGACAAGAACGGCATCTCAATTGATCCTCACAAAGTAGAAGTTGTATCTAATTGGTAGAGACCGACATCCGTATCAGAAATTTGAAGTTTCTTGGGATTAGCGGGATACTACCGCCGTTTTATAGAGAATTTTTCCAAGATTTCATTGCTTATGACGAAGGTAATGAGAAAGGGTTTTACTTTTGAATGGAGTCCAGAATATGAAGACATCTTTCAAGAGTTAAAGTCGCGGTTGACAAGGGCACTTATCTTGATGATACCATCCGAAACTGAGGGATTTGTGATGTATAGTGATGCTTTACATCAAGGTTTGGGGTGTGTACTTATGCAAAGTGGCAAAGTGATTTCCTAAGCTTCGAGACAGTTGAAACCACACAATAAAAATTACCCGACTCACGACCTCGAATTAGTCGCAGTGATTTATGCTTTGAAGATTTGGAGACACTACTTGTATGGGGAAAAGTGTGAGATCTTTACAGACCACAAGAGTTTGAAATACTTGTTCACGCAACGGGACTTGAACATGAGATAAAGGAGATGGTTAGAATTGATGAAGGATTACGATCTTTCAATTGAGTATCATCCGGGGAAGGCTAACGTAGTAGCCGACGCTTTAAGTCAGAAGATGACAAGGAACTTAGCTGACGAGCTAAGCAAGTAAAAGAAATTGGTCAAAGAAATGGAACATTTGGAATTAGAGGTGATTCCAGAGACAAATGGTGGCTTAATGATGGTAATCATAGCTCCCAAACATCATTATGAGATCAAGGTGGAACAGTTCAACGACTATTACTTGTGCCAAATGAGAGATGAGATACATTTAGAGAAACAACCTGGTTTTAGCTTAGAGTAAGGAGTGTTGATGCTTGGGAACTGGTTGTATATTCCAAATTTGAAAGACTTGAAGGAGTGAATCCTAGAAGAGGCACATAGTACTAAATATTCAATTCATCCGAGAAGTAACAAGATGTACCGGAACTTGTGAGAGAATTTTTGGTGGAAAGGCATGAAACAGGAGGTTGCCAAGTATGTCTCAGAGTATTCGGCATGCCAATAAGTCAAAGCAGAAAGACAAGTACCTGCGGGGTTACTACAACCGTTACTAGTGTTAGAGTGGAAATGGGATGAGATCATGATGGATTTTGTTTATGGTTTTCCACGATCGCCTAACAAGAACGACAAGATTTGGGTCATAGTTGATAGATTGACAAAATCAGCTCACTTTCTATCGATCAAGACGACTAAGCCTTCGAGGTTAGTGGAGTTGTATGTGAACGAGATTATAAGACTACATGGGGTTCCAGTAGTGATTGTATTAGATTGTGGTAGTAGTTTTAGATCGAGGGTTTGGGGAAGTTTACAAAAGGCCATGGGTACGAAGTTGAGTTTCAGTACTGCATTTCATCCTCAGACCGACGGACAGTCAGAACGAATGATTCAAACGCTAGAGGACATGCTTAGATTTTGCGTTTTAGATTTTGGGGGTGATTGGGAGAAACACTTGCCATTAATCGAATTCAACTACAAAAATGGATTTTAATCGAGTATCGGAATGGCACCGTATGAAGCTTTATATGGGCGTAAGTGTTGTTCAGCAGTTTGTTTGACCGAGGTTAGAGAAAGGAGATTAATAGGACTGGAGATAATATAGTTAACTACTGAGAAGGTGAAACTAATACAGGAGCGACTTAAGGTGGCTCAAAGTCTTTATAAGAGTTATGCCGACTCGAAGCGATGACCGATGACATTCGAGGTGGAAGACTTTGTATACTTGCGAGTATCGGCTTTTAAAATACATAGTCCAATTTGGGAAGTGGGGAAAATTAAATCCAAGATTTATAGGACCTTTTGAGATCCTAGAGAAGGTAGGACCAGTGGCTTACCGACTAGCCTTGTCATCTGAGTTGGCGTTTGTCCACAATGTGTTTTCACGTATCGATGTTGAGACGATTTATGACGGATATGAGTAAGATCATAGTCCCAGAGCCGTTGCAAATTTAAGAGGACTTAACTTATATAGAGCATCCAGTAGAGGTTTCGGATCGAAGAGAGCAAGTGTTGAGAACCAAGACGATTCCAATTGTGAAAGTGTTGCAGCGTAGTCACACAGTCGCGGAGGCTAAGTGGGAGAATGAGGAAGAGATGAGGTATGAGTATCCGCACCTTTTTGACTCATGAGGTATAAGTTTAGGGATAAACTTTCTTTTTGGAGGGGAGAGTTGTCACGCCCGTCCCGGAATACACATTCTTTTAAATGCATAAATGAATTTCTTGTGAATTATTAATGTTCATTAATAATTGTGGAAGTGGTTGACGTGGGTTAATGGTGGGTTTCAATTGAGGACACGAGGATTTGATAATCTGTGAGGCATTGGCATGAATTAAATGACATTTATGTGATTAAATGTTATTTGATATTATCTAGTATTCATGAATAGTGTTTATACTTGTGTAGAGTAATTTCTGGTAGTTTCGACCTTGTTAGAGATCGTTTTGAGTAACATAATATTGATGTTAGTGATACATTACATAAAAGGTAGGTTATCTAGAAATCCCAAGGAAATAATTTCCAGAACGTAATTACGAAAAGTAGTATGCTAATTTCTGGTTAAGACTATCCACCCCCCCCCCCCCCCCCCCCCCCCCCCACCCCCCTCTTCTGCTTTTTCTGCATGTAGGCCTATGTCCAGCAGTTGGAGACAAGCCGTTTGAAACTGATTCAATTAGAACAAGAGCCTGAACGAGCTGGACAATAGGTGAGGAGAATACCAATTTTCTGCATCTCATTTAGATCCTGTTTGGATCAGCTTATTTGTGACCAACAATCACTTATTTGCGATTATTGGGAGATTAAGTCCATTTGGCAAAACTTTTTCACAAATTAAAAAATTGAGCTGAAAAAATAACTTCAGTCAGAAGCAAGCAATTTACAGAAAATCTAATAAAGAAGATTATCTTATTCCCACAACACTGAATGGGCGCTTAATCTATTTGCTCAGCTAAGTAAACAATGTACTCCTCTTAAGTCAAATACCTAATGAAGCAACGGATTTCTCTTGCAGGGTTCATTTGTAGGTGGTGGATTAAATACTAATCATCTAGGGTATTCTAGAATAGTAAACTCAGGTTTGTACTCTGATACCACCTTCATTGCTATCACTTAAACTCTTCTAAGGGTTTTTTTCACAAGGTAATATTTCACTTTCTATAGCCACTATGGTTATGTTCTACATAGCAAGGATAGGGATATGGCAGATGGATACGACGACAACTTACCTCTCACCTCTTGGACAGCCCTTTTAAACTGAGTAAGACATCTAATTACTTAGCCATTGGGTTGGGTTGATCCTAAAGTAGTAGAGTGTTAAGACATTATTTTAGTAGGCAAAGCAGCAATTATTATTAATTCTGCAAAAATTGGTTTGTTGCTTCCTACTTTTGGCTTCCATTTCTTCTCTGTGTGTTGTTATTCTTATTTGAGAGGAACTTAACGCAATCGAATTGTTTGTTTCTGGCTCACAGAAATAGAGTTGGGTGGATGAGAGTAGGAAGAAGTAGAAACTTTTCTACATTTTGTCCCCAATCAATCAATTAGAGCTTGGCTTCAAGAAAAGTTGGAGAAGCAGGTTCTGTTTGACTGCTAAGATGTGGGTAAGTTTTATTTTCCCCTTCTTTTATCGGCTTTCAATCGCAGTTTCTTTTTCTTTTTTCTTTCCTTTTTTTCATTTAGCTCAGATATTTGTGACTTGGAATCTAAATCAAAAATTTGTTGGTTGCTGAGATTGATACAAAGAAGAAACGACTCCCAGTAAAGTTCCCAAAGAAGCTGAAATTCTACCTGAGCAGCAGATGGAAGAAAACCAGCAGTAAGTATATCGACTTAATGCTAATTTTCATAAGAATCATAATAGGGCATGGCTAGTTTACTTAAATGCTCACTATTTTTTGTTAATCTTGAATTTGTTGTGCCAATTCCACTGAAGTATTTGGCCACCATTTGATTCTAGGATCCATAAAGGAGAAGAAAAGGGAAATAAAAATGAGAAGGAAAAAACTATTTCCTAGTCATTTGCCCTACTAACTAATTATTTCTTAAACATATAATTTGGTGTAGTGTCCACAGTGGTTTATGACTCTGTTTTGCGATGTACAATTTATGGACATCTCTTGGTGGCTACTAAATCAGTAAATGTAGTGACTTTTTTTCTATATTTCTATCCTTTCTTCTAACTTTAACTTATATTTTATTTAGTGATAATAATAGAAAACCTCTGTAAGATACTGCTTCTTTCTGACACATTTTGCTGTTTTTTTTTTTCTTTTCAAGACAAGCTATATGGGTTCATTCACTGGTGAAATTTTTTTGAATTTTACTTTTTTTTTTTATGCTCTCATCATTTTTCGAGCACAATAATGAGAGTAATTTATATTTACATCCTTGAAGTTTTGCTAATGTTCAGTCCAAACAAAGGTTGTCATTTTTCCAAACAGCAAGGTAGTGACTGAAATGTTGGCAAACCTCATAGGAGATCAATGTAATTTATTCTAGCATTTAATTAGTATAGTTATCTTCCCATAACTTGAGAAAAGTTTAAACCTTATCTATACCCAGTGGGCAGGGCAGGAGTGTGAGATAAACTAAATAGCGCTGAGCTGAGTCATGGTTTGTTATCTCAGTAATAAAGCAAAAGAAGTCGAGCTAAAGCTTGAAGTTCAAGCTCCTTTTAAAACAGTCTGAGTTTGAGCAACAGTTGTATGGCCATAGAATTTAGGAGATTTTTTTTTTCTTTTAGAAGCATTTGTAGCGAGCCTTTTCTTTCTAACTACATCTACTTGTTGTATGTTCTTTTGAAACGTTTGTAGGGCCATAGATTTTAGGAGTTTTTTTTTTTTTTTTTCCATTTCATTCTTGATATTTTTCATTTTCATGGTGAAGAAAATCAAAGTAGTAGATTATTTTGCACGAGGTGTTAGCATACCCAATGAATCCTTGACTCTGACTTCTTTGATCATCGATTATCACTATAGTGTTAAACTGCTAAGCAGATTGTTATACACCTGAAAGCGTACATTTTGGGAGTGATTTATTTATTTAATTATTGATGCTTTAAAATTATTGATCAAACTAAAACACCTCATACATTTAGTAAAATTCCACTCATCCCTCATACGTCAACATTATGAGCCTTAAAATTTGTCGAGAGTCTCAAGACGACTATCACTTGGTATTTGGTATTTGCACTTTTTCACTCACAACTTTTCTTTACCTTCAGCATTGGATCAAAGTTGTTAATATTGATTTTTAGGCCTTACAAGAGGTTATTTTCTTTGGATAGTATTGTGATACAAGCAGTTCCAATCAGTGCCAGAAAATCAGCTGGAGGATCTAGAGAAGGAATTGGTCCGTTTCTACAACTGCCCCACTTTAGCGAGTATGTTGTAAAAAATATTGCCCGAAATGTAATTAAATCATGTTATTGTTATGCTAAGATTTGTTTACACATTCTTATTATTGACCACTTTACTGTTTTCAGAGAAGGATTATTTTTGTTGTGTTGGGTATAGAGATGTTGGTTAGACATGGAAAAATGCTTTACTTGTTATGATTACTTTAGATTATTTTTTGTTGTGTTGGATATAGATTAATCTTATTATTTTTTGTCTTTGGTATAGATTAATATGTTTGTTAATTAGGGCCAAAAAATTTATTGCAAAGCATATAAATAAATTTTTTTTTTTTTTAGATTTATGCATACTTCTAACATATATATCCGTTAGTATTTTTTTTATTTTTTGGAAATTGCTAACGGACATATCCGTTAGAAATTGCTGACAAACCGTTAGTATTCAGTATAAATCTTTCAAAATTAATTAGAAAATAACCGTTAGTAAGTAAATTTCTAACGGATATATCCGTTAGAAAGCCTTTGATTTACTAACAGATATATCTGCTAGTAAAATTAATTTTTATAATGGATATATCCGTTAGAAAATCCATTAGTAATATTACTAACGCCAATTTACTAACGGATATATCCGTTAATAATGTTTTTTTTTCCAACGGAAATATCCGTTAGTAATAAGGCCATATGATTTCAGAACTTGGGAACTTCAAAAATGGTTTACCAAAAGGAAATCTCTAAAATGAACCTACAAAACAATTCAAAAATGACCCATCCCCCTCACTCTAGTCACCCACACCTATAAATACTATCATCTGTGCAAGCAAGAGGTGTCCAGGTTCAGAATGTAATGGTTGGTCATCGCACAAATCAGGAATTGCTGAGATCTTACGCCATTAAAGAGGTTTGAGTGCACAGTCCCGGCCAATTGATTGGCATTGAAAGCAATCGATTGGTATTTGTATCAATCGATTCCTTATGAATGGCAATCGATTGGTTCTGAGGATATGGCAATCGATTGCCAAAAGATGGCAATCGATTGGGACTTGAATTTGAACCTTGACATGTCCTCTTTGTTCCTTTACTATCCCTTTTCAATTGCTATAATTCAGCTTCTGAAACCTGCGTAAAACAATGCTAGACACAACAATATACCAAGGAAATATATCATTGTGTAAAGATAAAGATTAACGCACAAAAGCAAGTAAAACTAGAGACATAGGGAAAAGATTGACCAATTCTATTCTTTATCGGGCTATTATTCTTGCAAAAACCAACCCTCATCAGTCACACCACTATCCTGAAAAGTAAACTCTTCTTGACCTAACGGATAGAAACTAACCCATTTCTATTCACAATCGATCTTAGCTTGATTGAGCGACAACCAATCCATACCCAAGATAACATTAAAGTATTCACTGTCAACGGAATCAAATCGACGCTCAAGACCTTATCACCTATCTTGATCTCACACGCCTTGAATACCGAAGAAGTTACTAAAGGTTCACTATCGGGCAATGATACTCACAAGTCATATCCTAATGGTTCGGACTTAACATTTAGATGTCTAATAAAATCACGAAACACAAATAAATGCGTTGAACCAGAATCCATGAGTATACATGTGGGATATGAGTAAATAGGAAGAATACCTAATACAACCGTATCATCCATATTCCCTGATCTGAGTTTGAAATATCACCCTTATTATTGCATGACCCCTTCCCTTTATCCACTTGTGGTCCTGCCTTTGACCCGCTCGGCATACTCGATGCCCCGGTACTCATTCCCGGTTATCTTTTACTCATACAGTTCTTCACTATATGCCCCGATTGGCCACACTCAAAACATCTCCTTCTCATCTCTAGGTTGTAGCTCTTGGTGTTTGAGGTTGTGTTGGGTGTAGTCACATTCGTGTTCAGAGGATAATTTCGGGATATGTGCCCTAGTTGCTTGCAAAGATAACATGTACTCATAGATAGCAAGTCCCTTTGTGTCGGGTATTACATGTTGGGCATAACGGTCTTGAGTCTCCGACGAACGTACTGCCTCCTTGGCTACCCACATATGATCTCGATCCTTGCGTGAATGGTTTCTTGGCATTCCCTTGGCCCTTGCTCCTATTGTCATTGGCTCTATTCACTTGTTTCCCATGACGATAAGATATCATTCATAAGATCTAGCCAAGTATCACACAATGTAAAGTAAAAGATCACACAAACAAACCTAGGAAAAATCGTCTAATCGCATATCAAGTAATTAAGTTTTCCTAAGCTAAAGCGGACATGAATTGTTCTTGAAATAAATAAACGAAGAAATCAAAATATGCTTAGCAAGCTAGAATGATGCATGTTAATCTTTGAGAAAAGAAGATCTCTCAATCCCCGGGACGGATAAGAAAGGAGAATTAGATCGAGGGGAAGCATGAGCGTGTGATCATGATCATTTCTTATAATCTTCTTAGATTAGGAGTCAGAAAAGCCCTAAATCTTGCATGAATGCAATGTATGATCCTAGAATGTGCAAAGGTTGTAGTGTGTTTGTGTACATGGACTTTCTAAAGTGGCTTAGAAGTCTAAGATATACATGAATTCATGAAAATAATCATCATAGAATATGTACAAATATGGTATGGACCACTTCCTAAGACATGAACAAATTTGGAGTACATGTAAGCACCAAGCCAAAGGATGGAAGTAAAAGTAGGCTTGCTGTGAATAGTGGACAGAATAGTAACATGATCTTTTGGAAATTGAAAAGAGGGGTTAAGAATGTTTTAAATGCATGATTTTTAATGGGGATCTTCCTTATTGTGTATAGAACACAACCTAAAAAGCCAATCTTTAATAACTATCACAGATTGAGAGAAATAATATAAACAATAGAGGTTATTCAGAAACAGAGTTCGTACTGTCGACTGAAATGTTAGAAAATCTTAGAAAATGCAAACAAAAGATCTAGAGGCCCATATTATACAAAAGTTCCCTAAGACATTGAAGTTCAAGAAAAAAATAAGTTAGGACCACTCTTTTTGGAAAAGTTTTCTGTAAAACAAGTTGAAAGTCAACCTAACTGCTGTGACAGTAGAGGCAGAATGTTTGGAAGGAATGTTTGGACAAAAATGGACCCCTTTCAAGTGTTTCCAAGTCAAGCTAAAAATCATGGGTGTTCTATAATGAGTTAGAAAGACTTTTCAAGTGGTCTTGCATTCATATATTGAGTATTGAACTCAAAATAATTCTTTGAAGTCAAATGACTCAAGGTTTTGAGAAAACAAAGTTTATTTCTTCGAATCAAAAGTGAGGGGTAAGAGGGGGTTTTGAAATGGGGGTTTTGAGAACATATTTTCAATACTTAATGAAGATTATAACCACTTAAAACATCAACATCAAACTCATCATCAAGAACCCCCAATATTATTGGAGAGCTTCATTTTTATTTTGAACATAACTTCAAGGATACCTTGGAGGCATTGAAGTTATAATCATCATCTATTAAACATGTTTTTGAGGTCAAGAGCTACTATCCATAAGGATTCACTCCCCTCAAACTTCATGTCATCATTTAGATGATGAAGAACAAGTAAGTAAATAAAGAAAAATAAAAAGAAATGAGGTAAGAAGAGATAAACATATATATAAACAAGCAAGTAAATAACAATCAATAGATGATAATCAATGTGATTTTGGACTTGTAGCTTGGTGTTTTACTCATAGATATTGACATTTGGAGATTGAAGTAGCTCCCTAACTCATGAATGCTTAGAGAAATGGTGGTTGGGTGTATTGATGATGAAGTATATAGAAGGATGATGGAAGAACTTGAGTTTAGAACTCACTTTCTATAGAAAATCAATGGGAGAAGCTCCATTTCTCTCTTCTAAACCTATCTCTATCTCTATTTCTCTCTAAAACATTCTCAAGTTTTGCACTTACCCCCCCCCCCCCTCCAAAATGAAGAGCAATGGGGGGTTTATATAGGCCAATTTGGGGTGGTTTTGGGATTTAGAAAGTACTC
Source organism: Hydrangea macrophylla (assembly GCA_033977485.1). NCBI lineage: Eukaryota > Viridiplantae > Streptophyta > Magnoliopsida > Cornales > Hydrangeaceae > Hydrangea > Hydrangea macrophylla. Next base: position 73,217,422 of record CM066984.1, on the reverse strand, counting down.
CCATTGGTCCTAAACATTTGTGAACATAGAACTACATCGTTTTGGTTTCTAATTAATCAATTTGGACCCCTAATCAAAATTACAAAAATGGACTGTTCTGGGGGAGAGTGTCGCGGCGGCAGTGGGCCAGTGCTGCGGCGGCAGTGGGCCAGTGCCGTGGTGGCACTGCTCCTCCTTCGTCCAGATAATGTTGTTAGGCCCCTAGAGGTTCCGACATTCGCGAAAAGGCCCTATTTCGTCCGAAATTCACATAAAATGCACATGAACTCCAAACTGAGGTTGTGATATACCGTTGGAAAGGTAATGGAGTCTACTTTACATAAAAAAAAAAAGTTCAGAGATAGGTCACTTTGAAAAGTTTTGCGGTATTCGCAATAAAAGCCGATTTAATCGCCTTTTTCACCTTCGGAAATTCATAATAAATTCGTTTGAAATCCAAAAATTATGTGTGATATACCGTCGGAAAGCTATTGACCTCTAGTATCCATGAAAATTGTTTGAAAAATGATACAGTGCTCCAGTTTCAAAGTCAACTTTTGGTCAAACTGGTCAAACTTGGGATTCCCGGGAAGTTCTGGAAACCTCTGGGAGCTCCCAGGAGCTAACGTTTTTGTTCAATTTTCTTTTCAAACTCATTTTAATACTTTCCACATGATCTAGAATGATTCTGAAACTTTTTGGCAAATTTGGACGATTTCGGTCAAATCTTGGTCAAACCGATCAACGGGGACTTTTTGGGAACTTTCGGGACTTCCGGGGGTCTCTGGGAGCCGACGATTTCATCTGGTCTTGCTTTAGAACTCATTTTATTGTTTTTCTTATGACGTAGTGCATTTTCAGAACATTTGGTCCGAATCCTCAGGAGTATTTTGGTCATTCTGAGCATTTTGAGAGATAGAACTAACTTCCAGGAGTCCTTTTTGAGTCTTCTACGATCATTGTGAACCACCAAGCTATGGGTCTCCTAAATCTGATAGCCGACAAAATGGGGTATCTACAGACTCTAAAAAATTGTGTTTACCTTCCTACCAGTTCTCAAAACTTCTAATTATTCTCCGAAACGTCTTACACGTCTAATTTGTTGCTTCACGAGTGAAAACTATAAATTATAAAAGTCTTCATATAAGAGACCACCCCCCCCCCCCCCTTTCATAACTCTCAACAACCCCTAACCCAAAACTCTACCGTCTCTCTTTGCTCTCTCTCTCCCCGGCTGATATATATATATGCATAGGTATATATATAGTTACATACATACATTCAAGGTGATTGAATTCAAAGCTTTGGGTATTGGATTTCTCGTCATATCTTTCTGTAATTGAATTTGGGTAAGCTTCTAATATTTGATTTCAGTTAATTACAAGCTTTGTTGGTATAGGCAGATATATATGTTTCATATATATATCGTTAAGGGTCCGAAATTAGCGGGCAGAAAAACAGTCACAGAAATTTGATTTCTTTATACCAAATGAAAGGTCTCGATCCCACGAGGCTGTGTTTTAAATTTCAAAAGCTAATTCATAGCGGTTGCGACAAACGGTCGATTTAAAGTTTTGTCGCCTTTCGAATTTTTGATAAAATCGAGAGCTTGTGGATATGCCGGCATTTGGGCCCACTTTTAAAATGTTTTTAAAACATTTTTCATATTCAATTACCAAGAGTCGCCACTTAATTTTTAAAAGAAAAATTAAGAAACCATTTTAAAGCAAATTGATCTTTTGTGAAACCAAAGATAAACTGGGTCCGGGGATTATGGAATGAAAGGGGAAGGAGCCCGACGGACTAAAACACCCCCTTTCATCCTATCTCGCGATAGGCCTCTACTCTACATCCTTTTTAATCAAATTAATAATCTAAGCATGCCCTCAATTAATACATATGTACATATACATTACACAAGCATGTTGGAAATGGTGTAAAATTACTAACGGTAAATATCATTCATAAGTCACATAATTCAAGTAGCACGCAACATGATATGCAATAGAGAACTAGAGAACATACCCGGGATCCAGCCGCGAATATTAAACGTGCAATGCATGCGAGAATAGAAATCCTAAGAAAAGGTCTCTAACACATATATATACTCATAAGACAAAACCTAGGCTAAGGTGTCGCACATGGAGTCGAAAATCAATTTAAAACCAAAGGAATGAATTAAACTAGAGAAGGGATGAGAAGTTGTACCTCAAATGCGCTACAAAACAAAGGTTAGTGCGCATTCCTTAGACAAGATATAATATCAAAGAGTAATTAATCCTAAGTCATGTTCAATTAAATACAACTTAGACAAGAGATAAGTCCTACTTATGAATATTAACATACATGAATGAATGCATGAATATGAACAAGAATGAAGTATGAATTTATTCACTTATTTGGATCACTTAGCCTCTGGATTTAAACTAAATTATCTTTATTCAAAACATGGTTTGGGTCCCAAGACATTAGGGAACCATTTGAGTTGAAATAAATAAGACTAAACAAAAACAGTAGCAGTTTTTTTATGAATTACAGAGAGCAGACCAGATCTTAAACAATAGATATAAAATACTTCCAACGGTTGGATCTTAATCAATGTTGGATATGTTATGCCTCTGTGAGTCTAGTTTCTAACCCAAAATGAAAATCGGGGTTTCAACGGTTAGATCTCCGGGAATACAGAAAACACTAGACGTCATTCAGGATTTTACAACTCTCTGTCCAGAGATCTTGTATGATTTTTTTAAAAATAGCAAACAAATCTGAATTGCTTCATTCTTTTTAGGAAACCTTCCTAACACATTAAGGTTCTTATAAACAATTATTAGAGGTCGTGAAAACTTTGTTAGAGCTCTGATCTATCAATTTTAAAACCGGTTTTCTGTTCTGAAACTATTCTGAAATTCTGGACAGATTGTGGTTGTCTCACAAAATTCATGATCAAACCATTCTAAGCATAAAATCTTACCAAAACAAACATTACAGTGGTAAAACAATGTGTTATTGACACTTTCCCGTTGGTTTCACTTGATTTCAACGGTTACATTTTGAACTAAAAATCTTTGATCAAAAACAGTTCGTGAACTCACTGTTTTCATTTTGCTAGTTCCACTTTGTTTGTTAACTCCAACTATTAAATCATGAAGTTGGACTTAAACTAAACCATTTTCTCCTACCATTTGATGGTCATTGGAGACTAAGGACATCTATGCATGTAGGTTTTGGATGAAGTATAGAGAACTTCTCAAAACCCAAGGAAGAGATTAGTCTAAGCCATAGAGATGGACTTAAACTAAACTACTTCTCCTACCATTTGATGGTCATTGGAGACTAAAAAAAAAAAAATCTACTCTAATCTCCATGGAATATAGTATGAATTCCATAAGATTCATAGTAAAGAGATCCTAGTCATGAGTTGATACTAGTATCTCACCAACTATGTGTAGATTATGACCATGATTCATTTTAATCTCCATATGGATCATAAGATCATAGGAAACTAAGGAATCAAAACTCAAAGAGTTTCAAATGAGATATGGAAGATCTCATGAACCTTATGAATGAAATAGAAATAAAGGAAATCAAAGTTTTATTTAGGAACACAAATTCTTCAAAACTAATTTATCTCAAACCCAAGGCATTAATTAGATCCAAATTAATGAAGTGTTATGAGGTTCAATCACAAGTTCTTGGTGGTGTGTGATGAAATGGGGCAAGAAGAGAGGTTTTGAAAATGTGAAAAGTTCCTAGATCTAAGAACTTGTGATTGAATTATCCTAACTCTACCAAGGATTAAGAGGTTACCTCTATGACCTCAAAGAATTCTTCAATTTCTTGTGAAGTTCTTCCAAGATCTTCAAATTCTTCTCAAAACTCTTCAAATTCTTCAAGAAATTCTTCTCTTCTTCTCAATTCTCTATATAATTCTCTCTCTAAACTCAAGTATATCTCTTGTATATGTTTGTATATTGATTCAAAAGTTCAAGTCCCCTCAAAATGAAGATGAAAGTATGTTTATAAAGGCCATTACCTCAAGGATAAATGGGTAAATTCGGGTGGAGACCCATGTGCAAAGATTTCTTCTAGAATATGTGAGAAAAGCAGTCTATTACAGCCAGCGGCACTCGACGGCTCCCGGCGGCATTCGTTGAGTGCCGGGCGGCACTCGCTGAATGCCGGGCGGCATTCGCTGAATGCCAAGCGGCATTCGCTGAGTGCCGCCGGATTTTCCGGGTGCCGGGGCTAACTGAATTTTGCCCTACTTTTTAATTTTCAACATATATATTAACACAAGCTTAATTATTGACGAATTATGTTAAAATACTTGTATTTGTAATATATTCCATTAAGAATACATCCATAATATATGCTCTAAATGTATTATTCATCCTCTCTTTTTCCTTTTCTTTTCTTCCTTTTCTTTTCAAAAATTCCTCTTTATTTTAAAATTCATTTTTCATCATTTTTATTTTATATTTCTTTTCAAAACTCTTTTTTATTGAGCAAATTTTCAGACTGATTTCCTCATGTGTTCTTCAATGTTCGGGGCTCTCCCGAATACCCAAATCCTCTCTCTTCTTTCTCCTTTTTATATTTTCTATTTTTTATTTTGAAATTTTTCTTGAAGAATTAATTGAAGATTTTGAATTTCCTGGAAAATCTTCGAATGTCACCGGCCCTTGTCATCATCGGTCTTTTAAGAGGTAACCAATCCCTAGATTTGACGTTTGGTCAAAATTGGGGTGTCTACAGTTTGCCCCTCTTTGACAGAGTTCGTGAAGCAACGCGTATCACAAATGAATGTCAAAGCCTGTGTGAAAGACAAGCCTTTGACCAAATGGTCAAATCTAGGTAAGAATAAAATGCGTTGCAAAATCGGGTGCGCAGATAGCCAAATGTTGGTCGTGCTCAAGGGTGAGCTGCCTACGTATCCCATCGGGAATCAGACCAAGACGTAGTTCGAGCAAGGGGCAATAATACACAAACGCAGGTAGTCACACAGATGAATGCACCTATCCTATCGTGATGCACGTGCTCAAGCAAATTTATGCTCTATGTTTTCACGTTCAATGACTTAGGATAATGCTACTCCTTAGAGTTAGCAAAACGTACCTTTGTCTTGAAATCCTTCTATGTTGATGACGTCCTATCCTAGGAAAGTCGCGATTGCCATTTTTTTTTATATGAGAACAACGATTGGCCGAGATGCGCTTCGCGTCTTATACTCCGGTGCTGAATCATGAAGCATGCTAAAAGACTGAGATGTGCTTCGCGCCTTATACTCTGATGTCTTTCAAGAAATGAGATGTTTTTTGCAGAAAAGTCAGAATAGCTCCAGATTCGATGACCCCAGATAGCAGAAAAGTCATAATCGCTCCAGATTCAATGACCCCAGACCCCAGATAGCAGAAAAGTCAGAATCGCTCCAGATTCAATGACCCCAAATAGCAGAAAAGTCAGAATCGCTCCAGATTCAATGACCCCAATGATCGCAGAAAAGTCAGAATCGCTCCAGATTCAATGACCCCAATGATCGCAGAAAAGTCAGAATCGCTCCAGATTCAATGACCCCAATGATCGGAGAAAAGTCAGAATCGCTCCAGATTCAATGACCCTAATGATCGCAGAAAAGTCAGAATCGCTCCAGATTCAATGACCCCAATGATCGCAGAAAAGTCAGAATCGCTCCAGATTCAATGACCCCAATGATCGCAGAAAAGTCAGAATCGCTCCAGATTCAATGACCCCAAATTCGCTCGGTATTGCAAGGGTAATTTTTATTTTTCTTTTCCTTTTTTAGAACAGTCACGCAGACTTAAACAATTCATTTTCTATCGGGAGTCGCGCAGACTCGAAAATTCATTTCTACTTTTCAAAGATTGGGAGTCGCGCGGACTCGAAAATTCATTTCTACTTTTCAAAGATTGGGAGTCGCGCGGACTCGAAAATTCATTTCTACTTTTCAAAGATTGGAAGTAGTGCGGACTCGAAAATTCATTTCTACTTTTCAAAGATTGGGAGTCGCGCGGACTCGAAAATTCATTTCTACTTTTCAAAAAATTCATTTTCTAAAAATTCATTTTATTTTTCGAAGACCTGGAGTCGCGCAGACTCGACAACTTGTTTTCGGCATTTCTAAATTTGGTTTTATCCCTTCCCTTTTTGTTTTGATCGGTAACCCCAGGCTGCAGTAGATGACTTATGCCAAGATCGAAGATTTGATCGGTGACTCATAGGATGCGATAGACGACTTATACAAAGACCGAGGATTTGATCGGTAACTCATAGGATGCGATAGACGACTTATACCCAGACCGAGGATTTGATCGGCAACTCATAGGCTGCGATAGACGACTTATACCAAGACCGAGGATTTGATCGGTGACTCATAGGATGCGATAGACGACTTATACCAAGACCGAGGATTTGATCGGTAACTCATAGGCTGCGATAGACGACTTGTACCAAGACCGAGGATTTGATCGGTGACTCATAGGATGCGATAGACGACTTATACCAAGACCGAGGATTTGATCGGTAACTCATAGGATGCGATAGATGACTTATACCAAGACCGAGGATTTGATCGGTGACTCATAGGATGCGATAGACGACTTATACCAAGACCGAGGATTTGATCGGTGACTCATAGGATGCGATAGACGACTTATACCAAGACCGAGGATTTGATCGGTGACTTATAGGATGCGATAGACGACTTATACCAAGACCGAGGATTTGATCGGTGACTCATAGGATGCGATAGACGACTTATACCAAGACCGAGGATTTGATTGATGACGGTACAGCCTCAAAAGATTTGCTTTGGGGCTATTCTAGCTGAAGAGATGTTTATATGCTTCTTATTTCGGATTTATCTTTATTGTTATTTTTTTCTTTTTTTCAAAATATTCTTTTTGATGGATTGCTTGCTATGGACAGCAGTTTGGGCGATTCGGGCAAGAAAAGGAAGAAGTATGAGCCAGTTCTCCACAACAACCCCACTTTTCTATATACTGATTTCCTTTTTGATTATAGACAAATCCAAAGGCTTTCTGGTTCATCCGATGATTAGCTTGTACAGCTTGGAGCCTGATCTGCTGAGGGTATTCACTTGATTTTGCTCTCTCTGAAGATATTACTCGACCTCTTTTTTATTTCCTTAGCGGAGCAGAATCTGACTCCCTGACCTCCCTGCTATTACCCTTCTTTTAGAATCTTCAATTCTTACTGATCCCTCTGCGGAATATATCTTTTGGATTTCAAGAAGGTAGCCTCAAACTGAGTTGAGATACACACATTTTCAAATTTGTGACCAATTCTGCTTTCTTTTCTTTGCGCTTCTTTGATCTTTAGAAAAAAAATTTATCCCATAATATTCTTTCATTGTATCTTCCTTTACGATTGACTTTTTGATAATGAAGAATTCTTCTTTTCATGTTTCTTTCCATCCTAAATCAATTTTAGATTTATGCATGAAAACTTCAACTTTTTACTTCAAGAATTCTTAAGATGCCTAAGCTTGGTCCTTGAAAGCCAGTAAACACAGAGATATTTTATTTGGCAAATGACAGTTTGCCCCTAGTTTGACAGGGGGCTTGGGAATATTAGGCAAACGAAGTTTGCCCCTGGTTTGAGGGAGTTGACGCGGCCTCTGGGCAAACAATAGTTTGCCCCTAGTTTTCAAGGTAATTTCATGAATTGGTTGGGTTTCTTCTTTGGACTGAGGGCCTTGGGAGACCCGCCTACTTATCCCCGAATGGGCATCAGGTCCTATAGTAGTTCGGTTGAGGCCTGAAAGAAGTGCAATGATTGACTGTGTGTGTAGTTGTGACCGAACCTTGCAGGCTGCCTACGTATCCCCGAATGGGAATCAGGTCAAAACGTAGTTCATCGACTCTAGAGGTCTTGAAAGAATAAGGCTTCAAGAATTGGTGGGCTTTTCGAGCCATGTTTTCATTTAGGTTCAATGGGTGCCCTTTCTGGGCAGATTTTCTGAAACATATTCTTTGTGGCAGCTTTCGAACAAGATGATGAACTACTTCTCCTTCGTTTGCATTTTTTTATTCTTTTCTTCTTTCCCCTTTTTTGTTTTGTGGCGGTTGATTCTTTTCACCTTATCACTAGCCAGTCAATCTTTACAACTCTCATAATACATCATGTTTTACTCATACTCTATCATACTCATATAGTAATATCAGCCCTCCAAATTACTCTTTGTCTTTCTCAAAGATATTTCTGCATTGTTTTAGGTCCACTTATCACTTATCCATTGAGTTTCTCACAAAAATTTAATTGATACTTTCAAATCTTTCTTTTCATTTCTAATTTCTTTAGGATAATTCATGTACTTTGAAGTACTCAAGAATTCTCAATCTTATTTATTCTCTACTTTTTCTTTTTTCTTTTCACTATCTCTTATTCTCTTCATGATTTTGACTGGCTAGGATTCGGATTTTGAAATCAACATGCATCTTATTTTGCTCTAACTTTTGCCTAGGCGCCCTTTCGGGTTTTCATCCTAACGAGCTCTCTTTTTTTTTCTTTTTCTTTCTTTCTCTTTTTAAGAAAAAGAAGTTCATTTAAGATATCTAGCTACCATCAAGGAACAAGTTCATGGCTTTGGACTGTGAGCTCACCTTTTAGGTTTGGTATAAAAGGGGGTGATGTGGGATAATTTCTGAATTCATTCTGGCACATCATCATAGGACCATGCAAGGCATCCTTGTATTCTTTTAGCAATTAGATCAATTTTATGCTTTTATCTTTATTGAGTGAAATATGGAAAGAATCACTTTGAGAATCTTCTTCATTTTCTAAGTCAAATGCCAAGGTTTCCTCAATGATTTTGCATGCAGGTTCATTTGCTTTTTTTTTTCTTTTTTTTTTCAGTTATTAAAAAAATTATTAAGCGGAATCTAGTAAGCAGAATCAGTCACCTTCATTGATAACAGAAAATTTAAAAGGTTTGGCTCATACTGGCCATTACAGACTTCCGGGGTAGGGGAAAATCCTATCACTAGACTCAAGGACATTTTGGCAAATTCTCTGATTCTATCTCTCCTCCATTTTCCGACTTCTCCCTCCTTGCTTTATTTCCCTTGACCTCTTCTTTCAGTATTTCTCCCATCTGGTCTTTCCCAATCTTCACCTCCATGATCTTCTTTGGACCACTCTCCTCGGTCTTACTGCATTCTTCATTAAAGAGATTCCTCATGGCCAGGCCATCCAGTGCATAAATCCAATCTTGGACAGACATAGGTTCTGTGAGCGCTTGCAGGTATGGATCTTCATAGCCAGTGTATTCATGTAAGAAAGAGTACTTATCCTTGCAATCCACCCATGGCTCTGGAGAGCCGTAGCAGGGGAAATCTCCTCCTTTCTGGATGAAATGTGACGCTTGACCTTTTTCCAAATCATTCCCATCTAACCCACACAGCTTGGCATGATTGACCATTTCCTCAGCATTTCCTTCTTCTTCTCCTTCGGACCACAGACCATCCGTGTCACCGTAAACCTCTTCTTCCCAGACGGAGTTATCAGTAGGATTGTTCGGATCCCACCAATTGATTTGGATGATTTCATTGTCCATATCTTCCTCAAATGCTTGTTCTTCTATCAACCAATCCTCTTCCTCGACTACTACAAGGCATGTCCTCTGATCTTCTGGGAATTTATAAGCTTTGGCAGCTTGTCCTACCGGTACGATCAACACAGATGGGTCGAAGATTTCCTTCCCAACATCTAAGAGATTGATGTTCCGTGGTGGTGTTACAGCATGATGATTGGGGAGTGGGTTCCGAGTCACATGCGGTCGAGCTGCAGGCGGAGGGGAAATGGTCTTATTATCGATCAAATCTTGTACTTCATGCCTTAACCTCATACATCGGTCAGTCGTATGGCCATGAGCTTGATGAAACTCACAATAGAGGTTAGAATTGAAGCCTGGCGGGAGCGGGTCAGACATTGGCTTTGGATCCAATGGCTTTAGATAGCCCTTTTCCATCAATCGCTTGAGAGTGGTGGTCAATGAGATCCCTAAATCAGTGAACTGACGAAGTTGTCCCCCCAATCTCGGTTTTGGTGCACCCTCCTTGCTTAAAACATTGACATCAGTCGCTACCTGGTTTCCCGTGTTCCCTCCATAAAATGGTCTTCTAGAGCGGTTCCCCTGGGATTCTTCCTTCTTAATCCTTCCATCCTTGATGGCGTCTTCTATCCTTGTCCCAATTTCAAATAATTCTGCAAAGGTATGAATGCACTGGTACATGAGTTTCTCCTGGTAAACACTCTACAGGTTCTTGATTACGATCCTTATTTGTTCCTTCTCTGATGGCCGTTGGGTCATTTTTGCAGCTTTCCCCCTCCATCGTGCCAGGAATTCAGCAAATGACTCTCTATTCTCTTGTATGGTTGTTTCCAGATCCCTCACAATTACATCGAGCTCTTGGTTGTATTCATATTGGGTGACAAAGGCTTTCACCACTTCCTCCCATATGCGACTCTTGCTTGGCTCTAATGTGAAATACCAGGATAAAGCTGCCCCAGTCAAAGTTTGTTGAAACAGCATGGCCATCATGGCAGGACTCAGACCACTTGGCTGAAAGGCCCCGATGCACATCCTCACGTGGTTTATAGGGTTGCCGGAACCATCGAACTTATCTATCTCTGGCATCTTGAAACCAACTGGCAGTTTTTCCCTAGTCCCCTCAAACAAACCCTCTAGCTCTAGCAGATAACTATCAACTCCATTGGACTTGCGGACAACTTTCTCTAGCTTTTCCACCTTCTCCTTCATCTCGATATGCTCTTTCTCAGCTTTCTCAATTTTCTCTCTCTCTGCCCTAGGTATGTCAACTCTTGGCGGTTCCGGATCTTCAAACCAATCATCTTCCATATCCCGAACAGGAGGAGAGTCGACTATCGGTGGGTCAATGACGGGCCTTTGACGGGTTAATGCTTCCAACATGGTCATCATTTGGTCCATTCTCTCTTTCAATTGTGCTATTTCTGCAGCATGTTGTTCGTGATCCATTTCTATTTCTATCTCTGGCTCTCTTCGTACTAACCTTGCACTCGAATCCCTGACCCAAACTGCCCTGGTGTCCAAAGCTATCTTGCCTACAACCATTTTTATTTTTAATCAATTCTTAAACAATTTTATTTTTTTAAAGAAAAATGCTAAGTGCAATGTTCATGGATGGTTCATATGTCATACAGATGCAATGCATGTGTGTGTGTGTGCCTATTCTATATGCCAAATAAAAGAAAATTCTAATCCTAACACATAAACACATAAGCACATAAAATCCTCATCCATGTTGAGTGTGCTAATTTCTCCTTTCATTGTGATCCCCTTTACCCCTTCAAGGTTTGAAATTTTTAGAATTTTTTTTGAAATCCATTTGACAAGTATTTCCCCCAAAAACAATTCCTGAGTTTTTTGAATTTTTTTTTCTTTAAAGTGAGGACATGAAAATATTTCTCAATAAGAAAAATGATTTGGGTTTTACTTGAAAAATGAACCTTAAACATTTTTTTTTTTGAAAGGGTAAATTTTTTTTCAAAACAATTTCTTCTTCTTTTAGATCAAAGATAATGATTAATCAAAAATTTTCATAAACCATGAACTTTGGATTCTTGGGTAGGAGCATCACACGATTAGATAATCATCGCACTTTTCATGAATTCGGATGCATACAAGGTCAATGATGCTTAGCTAAACATGATACAAGAGATGTAATCTTATAATCAAGATTCGGCTTATTCTTAAATGTCATAGGACATGAAAAGGAATTGCCCAAGAGTGATTAAGAGGTTACATATCTTTTATCAAGTAAGCATCGTCATCATCTCAAGTAATCCCTTTCGGGCATACAGAACTCCCTAGCACATAAATCCTAATCAAGAATTGATTTCCTAAGATCGAAAGGTTCTATGGAAGCTATCATGCAAAGGCCGGGTTTTGGTCAAATAAGGGACCCTTGACACACATCCGATAGGATGCTTCATATACCAAAACATGGTACGAGATCAAGGGTGATCACTCGGCCCCATGATGGCTTGACCGACCGGGTTGCCCCGAGCCTCCAAGGTCATAGTTCCATGCAATCGACTGGCGAGACATGCAAGTGCAATGCAACGGGCACACAAAAATTAATTAATTTGATTAAAAGGATGCTTTCAAGTCTAATCCTCGAGTGAACCCAAAATCAAAATTCTGGTCTGCGAAACCAGAGATTCTGGGTTCGATCCCCAGCAGAGTCGCCAGATTGTGGATATGCCGGCATTTGGGCCCACTTTTAAAATGTTTTTAAAACATTTTTCATATTCAAATACCAAGAGTCGCCACTTAATTTTTAAAAGAAAAATTAAGAAACCATTTTAAAGCAAACTGATCTTTTGTGAAACCAAAGATAAACTGGGTCCGGGGATTATGGAATGAAAGGGGAAGGAGCCCGACGGACTAAAACACCCCCTTTCATCCTATCTCGCGATAGGCCTCTACTCAACATCCTTTTATATCAAATTAATAATCTAAGCATGCCCTCAATTAATACATATGTACATATACATTACACATGCATGTTGCAAATGGTGTAAAATTACTAACTGTAAAATATCATTCATAAGTCACATAATTCAAGTAGTACGCAACATGATATGCAATAGAGAACTAGAGAACATACCCGGGATCCAGCCGCGAATATTAAACGTGCAATGCATGCGAGAATAGAAATCCTAAGAAAATGTCTCTAACACATATATACTCATAAGACAAAACCTAGGCTAAGGTGTCGCACATGGAGTCGAAAATCAATTTAAAACCAAAGGAATGAATTAAACTAGAGAATGGATGAGAAGTTGTACCTCAAATGCGCTACAAAACAAAGGTTAGTGCGCATTCCTTAGACAAGATATAATATCAAAGAGTAATTAATCCTAAGTCATGTTCAATTAAATACAACTTAGATAAGAGATAAGTCCTACTTATGAATATTAACATACATGAATGAATGCATGAATATGAACAAGAATGAAGTATGAATTTATTCACTTATTTGGATCACTTAGCCTCTGGATTTAAACTAAATTATCTTTATTCAAAACATGGTTTGGGTCCCAAGACATTAGGGAACCATTTGAGTTGAAATAAATAAGACTAAACAAAAACAGTAGCAGTTTTTTTATGAATTACAGAGAGCAGACCAGATCTTAAACAATAGATATAAAATACTTCCAACGGTTGGATCTTAATAAATGTTGGATATGTTATGCCTCTGTGAGTCTAGTTTCTAACCCAAAATGAAAATTGGGGTTTCAACGGTTAGATCTCCGGGAATACAGAAAACACTAGACGTCATTCAGGATTTTACAACTCTCTGTCCAGAGATCTTGTATGATTTTTTAAAAATAGCAAACAAATCTGAATTGCTTCATTCTTTTTAGGAAACCTTCCTAACACATTAAGGTTCTTATAAACAATTATTAGAGGTCATGAAAACTTTGTTAGAGCTCTGATCTATCAATTTTAAAACCGGTTTTCTGTTCTGAAACTATTCTGAAATTCTGGACATATTGTGGTTGTCTCACAAAATTCATGATCAAACCATTCTAAGCATAAAATCTTACCAAAACAAACATTACAGTGGTAAAACAATGTGTTATTGACACTTTCCCGTTGGTTTCACTTGATTTCAACGGTTACATTTTGAACTAAAAATCTTTGATCAAAAACAGTTCGTGAACAAACTGTTTTCATTTTGCTAGTTCCACTTTGTTTGTTAACTCCAACTATTAAATCATGAAGTTGGACTTAAACTAAACCATTTTCTCCTACCATTTGATGGTCATTGGAGACTAAGGACATCTATACATGTAGGTTTTGGATGAAGTATAGAGAACTTCTCAAAACCCAAGGAAGAGATTAGTCTAAGCCATAGAGATGGACTTAAACTAAACTACTTCTCCTACCATTTGATGGTCATTGGAGACTAAAAAAAAAAAAATCTACTCTAATCTCCATGGAATATAGTATGAATTTCATAAGATTCATAGTAAAGAGATCCTAGTCATGAGTTGATACTAGTATCTCACCAACTATGTGTAGATTATGACCATGATTCATTTTATTCTCCATATGGATCATAAGATCATAGGAAACTAAGGAATCAAAACTCAAAGAGTTTCAAATGAGATATGGAAGATCTCATGAACCTTATGAATGAAATAGAAATAAAGGAAATCAAAGTTTTATTTAGGAACACAAATTCTTCAAAACTAATTTATCTCAAACCCAAGGCATTAATTAGATCCAAATTAATGAAGTGTTATGAGGTTCAATCACAAGTTCTTGGTGGTGTGTGATGAAATGGGGCAAGAAGAGAGGTTTTGAAAATGTGAAAAGTTCCTAGATCTAAGAACTTGTGATTGAATTATCCTAACTCTACCAAGGATTAAGAGGTTACCTCTATGACCTCAAAGAATTCTTCAATTTCTTGTGAAGTTCTTCCAAGATCTTCAAATTCTTCTCAAAACTCTTCAAATTCTTCAAGAAATTATTCTCTTCTTCTCAATTCTCTATATAATTCTCTCTCTAAACTCAAGTATATCTCTTGTATATGTTTGTATATTGATTCAAAAGTTCAAGTCCCCTCAAAATGAAGATGAAAGTATGTTTATAAAGGCCATTACCTCAAGGATAAATGGGTAAATTCGGGTGGAGACCCATGTGCAAAGATTTCTTCTAGAATATGTGAGAAAAGCAGTCTATTACAGCCAGCGGCACTCGACGGCTCCCGGCGGCATTCGTTGAGTGCCGGGCGGCACTCGCTGAATGCCGGGCGGCATTCGCTGAATGCCAAGCGGCATTCGCTGAGTGCCGCCGGATTTTCCGGGTGCCGGGGCTAACTGAATTTTGCCCTACTTTTTAATTTTCAACATATATATTAACACAAGCTTAATTATTGACGAATTATGTTAAAATACTTGTATTTGTAATATATTCCATTAAGAATACATCCATAATATATGCTCTAAATGTATTATTCATCCTCTCTTTTTCCTTTTCTTTTCTTCCTTTTCTTTTCAAAAATTCCTCTTTATTTTAAAATTCATTTTTCATCATTTTTATTTTATATTTCTTTTCAAAACTCTTTTTCATTGAGCAAATTTTCAGACTGATTTCCTCATGTGTTCTTCAATGTTCGGGGCTCTCCCGAATACCCAAATCCTCTCTCTTCTTTCTCATTTTCATATTTTCTATTTTTAATTTTGAAATTTGTCTTGAAGAATTAATTGAAGATTTTGAATTTCCTGGAAAATCTTCGAATGTCACCGGCCCTTGTCATCATCGGTCTTTTGAGAGGTAACCAATCCCTAGATTTGACGTTTGGTCAAACTTGGGGTGTCTACAGAGCTACGTTTAATTTCTTGAAAAATCGATTTCAAATTTGAAATCTATGAGGAAAAAGGAGGAGATTCATATATTAGAAGTCCTGTTTTGGTTACATTTTGAAAATGGGTAAAAACCAATCCTTGATTTCAAAACAGGGGAAAAATAAGGAAGAAGACGACTCTATGACATCTCGCGCGCGCGACCCGCGCGAGCGAGGGATCGCGCGAGACCTGGCATAATTTTGAAAACTGTTTTAAATTGAACCCATGGCCTTTCTATAAACATTCGCCCGCGCGCGCGACCTCGGGCAGTTTAGTAAAATCTCCTGTTTTGTTGTACATGAGTCTGTTATGAGCTAAGGGGCCTTGTACCCTATACTTTAAGAGTTGTACTTTACTTTGATAGTAGTTGTACTTGTGCTTAGAGGTGTTGTACCTGTTGGGATTGTATGCCCTTAAAGCCACTCGTTAAGACATTTTATTATTAATAAATTGAATTTATTATTGATTGTTATTACATATTATGGGCATACCTGTATCATTTCAATACATGAGCAGTGTATAGATGTGTCCTCAAGTTGAATTGTAGATGATCTAGGTGTATGGAAATGATTCACACACGGGAGTTCATGATCATCAATTCCTTTCAACTTGAAACTTAGTTCACAGTTAGTATGAATTTGGGACAATTCATATGGACGACTTTAACATATAGTTGCTACATGGTGGGGTGACATAACTCTGTCATTGGAGTGGATGAACTCACAACTTATATGTTAACGTGGTTGATGCGTTGAACAGGATCGTTAACTAGATTACTGCACTAAATGACTGTCTCTTAAGTGTTTGTTTATCTAGTTCATTAAATTGTAAATTACTCTTAATTCTGAGGAGATAAACGGACTTAGCACTCTTATGCTAATTACTTTGATATACTACATAGTGAGATCTTATGATCAATACCTCGGTATGTTGGGTGATTAGTATATGAGGTCTGTGAACGTGTATCTTCAATATGAAATCCATGTTGGATAACTTTTGGATAGTTTCATTCGATCACAGAAATCTGAGTACTCAGTTGGGTTTTTCCTAAACCAGTTTTTATATATATTATTTATAGTTAAATAATAATAATTTGCAAAATGGTAGTATGGTCTTTCCATACGTGATCGATTGTGGATAACTAGAGTTTCCAAAAGTGGTAAATAATAGGTGACCAAAAAGGTAGACAGTCAATTAATATTTTACCTTGTGTTGCTTATTAACGTGGAGGGGTACATTTACTGATAAATTTATTGAGTTGGGCCTTAATATAATTTCTATTTTCTTGGAGTGCAATTACAGCATTATAGTAGGGTGTGTCTGTAATTAATCAGTTTTAGTTAGATCAAGGATTGATCAGATTGGCTAAGATGTGATTGGAAGCCAAGAAAAAGGATGGCCATCAGATCCCATCGTTGGCTCCTAACTGTAGGGTGCATACTAAAGCTGTGTATGGTGTTTGTATATAACAGATTCTATTTATATATAAGTATATGGATAATTTATCTTTTTGTAAAGATAAATATATATACATATATTAAATTTAAATTAATTTTTAATTTGAATTTAAAAGAGATTTAGTGCTACTATATCTCTGTATCCATATCTTATATATATACAGTATATCTGTTAGGAAAAACTAACGTTATGAAATATCACATACACCATATTGAGAGCTTTGAGTGGCTTGGGAGATTACTACCATCTTCCTACGCATCTGAAGGTTGGAGAACAACGGTGAAGGTTCGGTGGTGACAAAGGCTATATACTGTATCATCTTCAACTTCAGAGTTTGAGGTAACGAATAAAAAATAATATTGTTTTACTTAATCGTTTGATTAATCAACCACTGTGAGGATCCAGAAACTTTTTGAAATCCTTCCGCTGTATTTTCTACAATATTTCCAACAGTACCTCACTGATATACGCGCATTATTGTATAACGAGATTTGTAACAGATTGAGCAGTTCCGGTTTCTGTTCTGATTAATTATTCAGTCAATCCTCGGTGAACGGTAGTTCCATATAACCCTCAATAAAGTTGTATAACATGTTAATGTTGTGCTTACGTGTTTACTTGAGCTACTATGCCTTGAGTGGTTACTTGAGCTGCTATGCTTTATGTGTTTACCTGGATGATTTCAATATGTCTATTATGTTGCTTTGAATTGATAGCATGCCTTAATAATCTGTCTTATGAAATATTGAATATGTCTGGATGCTTAGAGCTCGCATATGTCATAGCATTTCATAAGCATGAGCATGAACACGAAAATGATTTTGGGATGAAAGACCTTAGAGGCTTTCGATTTTTGAAAAAGGAAGATCTTAGAGACTTCCAGGTTTTGAAAAGGGAAGACCTTAGAGGCTTCCGTGCATAAAACCCTCTAGGGGGGATTTTGTTTTTAAAAAGATAGAAATCCCATATTTGTGGGTAGGCGTGTGAGATGGGTACCACTAGGAACTCGAATTACGGGATGTGCTGCAAGAAACCCCCATAACGGTAAAGGCTAGGCCTCCGTGTAATTCGTAAGGCCCAAAGTCCCGCACGTTTGAGGCTAGGCCTACATGGACGGGAAGCCCATGGTCCGGGTAATGATATTGACGATCGAGGGTGAGTGTTTGAAAATGCACGAAAAGTGGTTTTCATACATGACATTGGCATTCATTGCACTCACGCATGTTATATAACAGATGTTATTGTGTGGTTATATGACTATACGAGCCTTTTGGCTTATGGACTATTAAACCTTTCTTTCAGGTGATATAGATAAGGGTAAGGCCCCCGAGATTTGATGAACTTCCGCTTTGTTTGAAGGTCGAGTTTATGGGATTTTAATTTACATGCTGGTTCAAAGAGCATGTTATGATTTAATTGGACAAGTGTTAGTCCACCCGCTTTTAAATAGCATGATAGCTTAACTCTAGTTTTTTCGTTGCTTATCTTGAAAACGATTTGTTTCAAGAAAGGATAGTTTTCAAATGAAAAACCGATTTCTGTTTTATTATTGTTTTCCAAGTGATGAACATAATTTTCAAGCCCAGAGTAGAGTTTAATCGTAATGATCCCGTTTAGGGAAGAAATTGTGAGATCGTGATACTTTGTATTCTTAAAAACCTTGGGTTTTATTATAAGAGTTTCTAACGTTTGAGAAAAAGACAGTAAGTCAATGTATTACTTTTCGATAGGTGAAACCAAGTTTGCGTTTCTATTTAAAAGTTGTTTTATAAAGCTGGTGAAGAAGTCTGATAAATGTTTACCAGATCTGTATGTTTTCCGCTGCACTGTTGTTCATTGATGAACTGATAAAGATAGATTTTCTGTTAATGTCTTTTAAATTGACAAGAAAAACTTTTTAAAAGACTAGTTGAATGCTTCCGCTATAGTTTTACTCAGATCCGTGAGTCTTTAAAGATTTTGATTCCCTATTAAAGATTTAAAAAGGCTATTCTATGCTTCCGCAGTAACCCTTGGAGTCTGGGACCCGGGGCGTTGTAAAATGGTATCAAAGTTTTGAGGTTTCAAAGTTTAAATGTTTCAGAGCTTCGGACTTTAAATGATTTTAAAGTTTAAACGTCTGTTTTTCTAAAAAGAGAGTTTTCAGGTAAGCTTCGGGTCTAGGACTCGGAGCATTACAAGTATGTCCAGCCTTTCCGCTCTTGGTTATAATTTTATTATATTAGCACACCCTCGCCGTCGGGACCCGTGGCGGGGCGGGGCGCTACAGATGGTACCAGAGCATACCGGGTCGAATACTTCGGAACGCCGGGTTATGAGCTCATATTGATTGAGAAATTATTTTGTTGACATGTTAGTTGATGACTTGAAAAACGTATTATCATGTATTTGTTAGGAAACTGCGTTCCCAGAATCCGTTGACAGTGCGTATAAGTTGGTACTGCAAAAAATTTCATGAAATCTATAATAACCCTACAAGGGCGGAACTAGGGTTACCTTGAACTGCAAAATTGGATTGCTGTAGTAGACGAATCGAGAACACGGGCTCGATAACAGCTCACGATCTTCTACCGTATTCCTTTGCTGCCAGAATATCGAACTGAGTGTGGGCTCTTTCGAAATCCTTTTAGTTTTCTGCTCTTCCCTCTTTACGTTCTATTTTCTATTCCCAGTTATAACACTCTCTTTGATTGCTGTGACAATTCAATCCTGATCACATTGATCCGACAAAGATGTGTTCGTCAGGAGGATCAAACGATCTCCGATTTACTTGAATTTTTAACAGCAGCTCCGTCTCGACGTCAGGAATGTTGTGTAAAAAATTCAGCAACTTTCGATCAGTATCGAGCAGTCCGAAGCTCTTTTAGTGAGCGTTGTCCGACGCTAGCGATCTACACTACTATGTCTCTTGAATGCTCACAGAGACTAGGATTTGGTGGAAACCCTTCTAGAAGAAAGCTAGGAGGTCAAGGGAAGCTTAGAATATGAAATCATGCAACCTGAGAGAAGAGTCAAGGCAGCATATATATAGGCTACGATAGGGACCATAAGGAGTCAATAAGGAATAGGCTTCCTTATGGAATTAGGAAACCCTAATTCGAACTGAATCAGATTCCTATTTCCATAAATTATAATTCATACCACTAAAGAATTATAATTGCACTCCTACCCTTATCTCAAAAATATATTTCGAGCTCCATGTTATTAAATGCTTATTATCTCCCCATGTTAAGATTACAAATATCCATTAATTAAATATAATTACTGACAATCATATTTAATTAATTTCTTAAAATTCCTTGAGATCCTCTGCTTAACTTATCTGATATGTCGGATACAAAATCCACCTGCAGGGTTTGACATAATCAAAACTTATAAGCTTTCTCAAGGGGATATCATCAATCCCAAAATTGAGACATGGATTCCATCATTAATTAATATCCACCACACAATTAATATTGTCACCCAATCCAATGAGATATTGACCCATTTAAGGATCTCACCCTTTTAGGGATCAAAGTATAAATATCAAATGTACGTGTCTATAAATTAAATTAGGATTTAGAGCATAAGCACTCATAATAGCCATGAGGTATTAATTATCTTATAAGTCAGTATAAAGATAATTACCCCAAGTCGGTCCTGTTTAATACACAAAATGTACCAGCATGGTGAGTTGAAACTATACCGTTTCCCGCAGTCAAGGCAAACCTACTACAACACCATGCTGCAGTCCTACCGATGGTGTGTCCAATCTCATCTAAGACTGTAAACCAAAATCTTACATTCTATAATATCTGATGGCCTGATCTTCCGTGTGTAAGTCAAACTCTACACACCAAACCACCTACTATATAGAATGAGAGACACACATTAAATAAATAATATAATACAAACATTGCCCACACAGATTCTCATAAAAAAATGGATTAACTGATTTTATTAAATGAATAATAAATCAACTACATAAAGCATGGCTTTTAGTATATATCCCTAACAGTATTAACCTGTTACTTGATAACTTGTGATGTGTTGTTTAAAGTTTTAACTGCGCGTATCTTTGAGAAGATGAATTAAGCATGTTTACTTGCCCCAGGACTATGTGATATAACATGCTACGTGGTTAAAGTTGCTTATATGCTTACATGTTTAGTTAAATGACAAACATGCTAAAAATACTTCTTTCTACGAATATGTTTATGCCGTTATACATAGCCATGAGTGCGACTTGAATTGGGTTCATGTGTGAAATAGGTAGTGAGAGCATTTGTGTAATTCCTATGCCCCCCCTGTTTCGAGAGTTCGGGTATAGGTAATTTCTTGACTTTTTGGAGTAGTCTCTCCTTTGGGTTAGACCTCGGTACTCTTTATTCCTTGGGAAGTCTTTCGAACGGTTGAATTCACTCCTTTATGAGTTGGGTATGTTTGCCTTTACGGATCCTTGCCGTTTGATTTTGGTGACTGGTTATGTCAGTGGAGCTTCTTGGTGCGACTATCTTTTTGTACAAGTTCACATGTTTTTCTGGGAAGAGCGTATCCTTCTGTGATCATATTATTTTGTGATCGTGTCATTCTATGAAATCCTTGAGGTTATTATATCGACCTTTCGATGTTTGAGAAATGTCATTAGAAGAAATGTATAGGGAACATTGTAATATGCAGTTATATATGCTGTAAGCACAGGAATTTGAGACAGTACGTGAGGTAGAACATAAAATGGTAGAACATAAAATGCATCTACTATTTTGTCTGGACTTGGTCCTGGTAAGTATTTTGTGGTTCACACATTGGGAACATTAATCTCTGTTTCGAACTTGGGTTATGTGATGTGACGTGAGTACATGGGGATATGAGTTAAGTATATTGAGGACCGACGTTAGCATCGTTGGAGATATTAATCATTTGAGATTGGTATATTTCTGTGGATATTGGACGGTTGAGGAATCTCTCAACCTATCTTATAGTATACCTTACGGTATTATCGTACGACGTGATATTGCGGTATTCCTTTATGATTTTGATTATGGGTTATGGTATATAGATGAGGAATCTCTCATCTTATATTACGGTATATTCTAATACAATATTATCCTAACATATTCTAATACGGTGTATATGGATGGTTGAGGAATCTCTCAACCTATTAATGGTATTATCTCAAGACGTATTCTATTACAGTGTATATGGGATGGTTGAGGAATCTCTCAACCTATTTACAGTGTTATCATATTACGACATATATGAAGTAAGTAAGAAATCTCTCAACCTGTAACACGGTAGATGTTGGACTCTGAGAATTGAATCTCGTTTGGAATTTCGATGAATGCTATTTGAGGATGGGTATAAACTTTTGAGAAAATTACTTAAGGGGAGATGACGTGTTATGACTCACTTTGCATAAGGTTCCTACGATCTGACATTTCAGAATGCTCGTTAATGAATATCCGTGTTGTAAGACAGAGTGTGAAACATTCCTTGGGCAGTGTTGCGATTACCTTGTTATCAGATGACCTTACTTGAATTTCGCAGACGAAATTCTTTTAAGGGGGATAGTGTGTAGTGACTCGGAATTTTTAAAACAAATTATAAAATTTTAATTTCATTTTCATCAGGGAAAATACCAGTTTTGGAATTTTCACAGTATAATTTGTACCTGAGTGTGTGTATCATTGCGTGAGCTCAACACACACAAGGATCTCCCTTGTGAACTTGGTGCCAAAGTAATCAAAATGTGCACTGTGTGTGCGTGTGTATTATTCATATGTGTGTGAAACTTGTGCTTCACAGTACTTGGGGTCAAAGCAATTTAATTGCTATATATGAGACCCCCCCCCCCCCCCCCCCCATAACTCTCAACAACCCCTAACCCAAAACTCTACTGTCTCTCTTTGCTCTCTCTCTCCCCGGCTGATATATATATGCATAGGTATATATATAGTTACATACATACATTCAAGGTGATTGAATTCAAAGCTTTGGGTATTGGATTTCTCGTCATATCTTTCTGTAATTGAATTTGGGTAAGCTTCTAATATTTGATTTCAGTTAATTACAAGCTTTGTTGGTATAGGCAGATATATATACATATATATGTTTCATATATATATCGTTAAGGGTCCGAAATTAGCGGGCAGAAAAACAGTCACAGAAATTTGATTTCTTTATACCAAATGAAAGGTCTCGATCCCACGAGGTTGTGTTTTAAATTTCAAAAGCTAATTCATAGTGGTTGCGACGAACGGTCGATTTAAAGTTTTGTCGCCTTTCGGATTTTTGATAAAATCGAGAGCTACGTTTAATTTCTTGAAAAATTGATTTCAAATTTGAAATCTATGCGGAAAAAGGAGGAGATTCACATATTGGAAGTCCTGTTTTGGTTACGTTTTGAAAATGGGTAAAAACCAATCCATGATTTCAAAACAGGGAAAAAATAAGGAAGAAGACGACTCTGTGACATCTCGCGCGCGCGACCCGCGCGAACGAGGGGTCGCGCGAGCGGCCCGCGCGCGCGACCTCGGGCAGTTTAGGAAAATCTCCTGTTTTGTTGTACATGAGTCTGTTATGAGCTAAGGAGCCTTGTACCCTATACTTTTAGAGTTGTACTTTACTTTAATAGTAGTTGTACTCGGTAAATGGTAGTTCCATATAACCCTCAATAAAGTTGTATAACATGTTAATACTGTGCTTACGTGTTAACTTGAGCTGCTATGCCTTGAGTGGTTACTTGAGCTGCTATGCTTTATGTGTTTACCTGGATGATTTCAATATGTCTATTATGTTGCTTTGAATTGATAGCATGCCTTAATAATCTGTCTTATGAAATATTGAATATGTCTGGATGCTTAGAGCTCGCATATGTCATAGCATTTCATAAGCATGAGCATGAACACGAAAATCACGAAAATGATTTTGGGATGAAAGACCTTAGAGGCTTTCGATTTTTGAAAAAGGAAGATCTTAGAGACTTCCAAGTTTTGAAAATGGAAGACCTTAGAGGCTTCCGTGCATAAAATCCTCTAGGAGGGATTTTGTTTTTAAAAAGATAGAAATCCCGGATTTATGGGTAGGCGTGTGAGATGGGTACCACTAGGAACTCGAATTGCGGGATGTGCTGCAAGAAACCCCCATAACGGTAAAGGCTAGGCCTCCGTGTAATTCGTAAGGCGCAAAGTCCCGCACGTTTGAGGCTAGGCCTACGTGGACGGGAAGCCCATGGTCCGGGTAATGATATTGAGGATCGAGGGTGAGTGTTTGAAAATGCACGAAAAGTGGTTTTCATACATGACATTGGCATTCATTGCACTCACGCATGTTATATAATAGATGTTATTGTGTAGTTATATGACTATACGAGCCTTTTGGCTTATGGACTATTAAACCTTTCTTTCAGGTGATATAGATAAGGGTAAGGCCCCCGAGATTTGATGAACTTCCGCTTTGTTTGAAGGTCAAGTTTATGGGATTTTAATTTACATGTTGGTTTAAAGAGCATGTTATGATTTAATTGGACAAGTGTTAGTCCACCCGCTTTTAAATAGCATGATAGCTTAACTCTGATTTTTTCGTTGCTTATCTTGAAAACGATTTGTTTCAAGAAAGGATAGTTTTCAAATGAAAAACCGATTTCTATTTTATTATTGTTTTCCAAGTGATGAACATAATTTTCAAGCCCAGAGTAGAGTTTACTCGTAATGATCCCGTTTAGGGAAGAAATTGTGAGATCGTGATACTTTGTATTCTTAAAAACCTTGGGTTTTATTATAAGAGTTTCTAACGTTTGAGAAAAAGACAGTAAGTCAATGTATTACTTTTCGATAGGTGAAACCAAGTTTGCGTTTCTATTTAAAAGTTGTTTTATAAAGCTGGTGAAGAAGTCTGATAAATGTTTACCAGATCTGTATGTTTTCCGCTGCACTGTTGTTCATTGATGAACTGATAAAGATAGATTTTCTGTTAATGTCTTTTAAATTGACAAGAAAAACTTTTCAAAAGACTAGTTGAATGCTTCCGCTATAGTTTTACTCAGATCCGTGAGTCTTTAAAGATTTTGATTCCCTATTTAAGATTTTAAAAGGCTATTCTATGCTTCCGCAGTAACCCTTGGAGTCTGGGACCCGGGGCGTTGTAAAATGGTATCAAAGTTTTGAGGTTTCAAAGTTTAAATGTTTCAGAGCTTCGAACTTTAAATGATTTTAAAGTTTAAACGTCTGTTTTTCTAAAAAGAGAGTTTTCAGGTAAGCTTCAGGTCTAGGACTCGGAGCATTACAAGTATGTCCAGCCCTTCCGCTCTTGGTTACAATTTTATTATATTAGTACCCCCTCGCCGCCGGGACCCGTGGCGGGGCGGGGCGCAACAGGACATGAAGAGGAATTGCTCGAAAGCGATTAAGAGTTTACATGTCTCGTATTAAGTGAGCATCGTCATCATCTCAAGTAATCCCTTCCGGGCATACAACACTCCCTAGCACATAACCCTAATTAAGGATTCATTCCCTAAGACTTAAAAGGTTCTATAGAAGCTACCATGCAAAGGCTGGGTTTTGGTCAAATAAGGGACCCTTGACACATATCCAATAGGATGCTTCATATACCAAATCATGGTACGAGATCAAGGGTAATCACACAGTCCCATGATAACTTGACAGACCGGGCTGCCCCGAGTCTCCAAGGTCATAGTTCCGTGCAATCGACTGGCGAGACATGCAAGTGCAATGCAACGGGCACACAAAAATTAATTAATTCGATTAAAAGGATGTGACACGAATATTTTTCTGTGCGCTTGTGTGCTATACCCAAGTGTAGGTAACCGTGTAAGTAATAAACTGGATTAAGTCCAGGTCGATCCCACAGGGAAGGATGAGAATTAAATTACTTAGATTAGACTCCAAAAGAAAAGAAAATTCAATGTTTTATAAGAAGTGTAGAACACAAAGTTCTACGATTAACAACTACTAAAATTAAAAGCAACTAAATTAAATTAACTAACGATTAACTATTTAACTAAAGCGAGATTTTAAAAACGGTTTTACTTAATAAAAGTGAGGTGTTGGGATTACGCAAATCCACTGTGACCTGGCCATCTACCATGCAATTACAATTAAGCTCAATGGAGTACATCTTCTACAATATTCTGTACTTTTCTAAAGATCTAGAATCAACAGCCCTTTCATGACCGGGACTATATCATCTCAATTAAGTGCAAAATACATGAAAGCGGTTTAATTCAATAGTTAAGACTTGCACCTACAATGGTGTTAGCATTGAGGGTGGTTTGCGAAATGTATTGAAAGAAAATGCCTTAAGGCCTTAAGTTCAAAGACTGCTTTGACAAACTGAGCATTTGGAGACAGTTTGATAACAACTCCTTAAAACAGAAAGTCTTGGAATACTGTATTGGATGTTCTCAAGAATCTGAGAGTTCGATCGATCGATGCGCTTTCGATCGATCGACAGTCGTCATCTCTCAATCGATCGAAATGTCTTCGATCGATTGACTATATCTCTGTACCGATCGATCGAAATAACTTCGATCGATCGAACACAGGTATTATTCTGATGCATGGCAGAGGCATGAAAATCACAGTTTTATCGCGATTTCCCAACCTTGGACTACTCAGACATGGTCTGGAGTGTCCCAGATGCGATCTTAACGTAAAGATTCATTAAGGTGTCGTTTGTTTGTGAGTTTTTCATTAAAACTTATGAAAACTTGAGATTTTAACTTGTCTAGCATAAAAAAACAGTAAGATTAAACCCTAAACTACCATTAACTAAGTGCAGTATGTAAATAAAACGATAACTTAGTAACCTTGAATGAAGAACTCGTATTTAAACCAAAGAAAATCCAAGCTATCAATGTAAACTTTGAGTAACAACCTACAAAACAAGAAAACTCTCTCCTCTCTCTATGAAAACTGATAAGAAGTAAGTGGGGCGTCCTCCCGGACGTAAACAATACGAGTTTTTATAGTAGAAACCTAATGCTAGGGTTAAACTCCGTCTTTTGCTGCGTGCGCGTATTCTGCTAAAAGGCATGTTCGATCGATCGAACAACTCTCGATCGATCGAACTTCTAAAATCTTCGATCGTTGAAGACAAGTTAGATCGATCGAAACCTCGATCGCTTGAGAGGACCTCGATCGATCGAGCTCTAATTTTCAGCTTTGAATTGTCTTCATTGGAGCCAAGCACTTCCTTTTCATCCTGCTCCTTTAATTATTCACACAGCGACAATAATTTGCACAGATCACAGCTAAAACACACAACTTATCATAGATTAATCATAATGTGTAGAAACTGGCGTTGTAATCCAAACTGCAGATATATGAGGGAATTGTGAACTAAACTAGTGTATTTTCTTCTTTTAGCGCGGTTGTATTTTACAAATACCCCCGCTTGTCAGGATGCTTTCAAGTCTAATCCTCGAGTGAACCCAAAATCAAAAACCTGGTCTGCGGATCCAGAAATTTTGAGTTCGACCCCCAGCAGAGTCGCCAGATTGTGGATATCGTAATTTTCTCTTACCCACAGATTTTGTTTAAAACCTTTTCCAAATTCAAATTCAAAATGAGTCGCCACTTAATTTTTAAAAGGAAAATTAAGAAACCATTTTAAGACTAACTGATCTTTTGCGAAACCAAAGATTAACTAGGTCCGGGGATAATGGAATAAGAGATGAAGGAGTCCGACGGACTAAAACACCATCTCTCATCCTATTTCGCGATAGGCCTCTACTCAACATCTTTTTAATCAAATTAAAATCTAAGCATGCCCTCAACTAATACATATGTATATATACATTAGAAAAGTATGTCTAAAAGGGTGTAAGATTGCTAACGATAAAATATCATTCAAAAATCACATAGTTCAAGTAGCAAGCAAGATGATGTGCAAATAGGGAACTAGGAAACTTACCCAGGATCCAGCCGCGAATGTTTAAACGTGTAATGAATACAAAAGCTAATAAAAGGGTCTCTAATCACATATATATACACTTAAGGCAAATCTTAATTCTAAGGTGTCGCGCATGGAGTCGAAAATCAATAAAATCAAAAAGTAAAATAAAATTAGAGAGGGATCGAGGAATCGTACCTTAAAAGCGCTACAAAACAATGATTAGTTCACATGCTTCAAACAAGATATCAAATAATTAATCCTAAACTTCTAGCTTAAATCTATCAAGTATGAAAGAATTGACATAATTATGGATTCCTTCCAATTAGTTGGAAACACAACATCTCTATAGATACACAAGTCTCAAATAGGAGCCAATGTAATGTCCATATAGAGGTGGCATAGTCCCAACATGATCACAAGGAACTCATAATTGGGCTCAATCAAATACAATTTAATCTAAAAAATGAATCCTAATTACAAGTATCAAACCACACTGATGAATGCATATAGATATATGAAAATGAACAAGAATAAGTTATGAATTATTCATTGATTTGGATCACTTAACCTCTATATTTAAGTTTAATTGATCATTATTAAAACATAGTTTGAGCCCTAGGTCATGCAAAAGTCATTTGGACCATTATTTACAAAGTTGGTCAAATATGTTATAAAATTTTGAAAATTACAGAGAGCAGACCAGAACTTTAAAGAAATAAAAAGCATGCTTCATATGGTTTGATCTTGATGATTTTTGGACACAAGGTACCTCTATGAGTTTAGTTTCTAACCCAAAAAGAAAAAGCAAAGATCAACGGTCCAATCTCTGGGAAAAGGGTAAAAACCACACATCACTCAGAGATTTGTAAATCACCGTCCAGAGATCTTGTACGATTTTTTAAAAATAGTAAAAAAAATCAGAAAGACTCTGATCTTTATAGGAGATCTTAATAACACATTAAACTTCATATAAAAAATTATTTTGAGCCAAGAATGCTTGATTAAGGTTCTGATTTACTCATTTTGAAACTGATTTTCTATTATGAAACTCTGGACAGAATATGGCTGTCTCACAAAACCTATGACCAAACCATGTTATCCATGAGATCCTACTAAAACAAAAATTACAGTCGTAGAACTTTGAGTTATAGACACTTTCCTGTTGGTTTCATTCAGTTCCAACGGTCGATGTTTAACTAAAAATCTTTGATCAAAACTGGTTCATGAATTCACTGCTCCATTTTTGGACTTATCATCCTTCTTGTTCTATCAACCAAGCCATGGATATTGGCTTGTCTCAAACCTAACTCTCGTTTCCTTTGAGGGTCATTGGAGATCAGGACATGACTAAAACTCATGAGTTCCAAAGGAACATAGAAAAGATTCCATGAAACTCTAAGCTTAGAGGACCCAAGTCATGAGTATGGATTTGGATTCACCTATTTGCTTATAAATGAGATGGTGATCAAACTTTGACTCCCATGTGAAGCATAGGCTTACATGGGATCAAAAGATCAAACTCAAGAGTTTTCAAGAGAGATATTGAAGATCTCCAAGAATCTCAAGAGAAAAGTATAAACAACAAGAAGAAATGAAATAAAGAAAACTAAGAGAGCAAGTGCTCTAAATCCATCAAAGAACCTTTTGGAAGAAAACTTGTTTACTTCAAGATCATAGATTCTATTGACCCAAACTAAGAAGAAATAAAAGAAAACTAACAAGATTAGAGTATCACCTCCAACTATCCTCAAACTTCCATAGTTTTAAGATCTTCCAAGCTCTTCTTCAAACTCTCAAAAACTCTCAAAAACTCTCTTTTCCCAAAATTCTTTTTGTTTTCTCCTTGAAATTCCCCTCTCCCAAAAATGTGTAGTAGTAGTCTCCCAAGATTCTTCTTCTTCTAAAAATCCCCCCCCCCCCCCCCCCCCCCAAAAAAAAAAAAGATCCCTTGTAATGGAGTATTCACCCTCTATTTATAGACAAATTTTAGAGGGTTATTTTGGTATTTTCAAGCCCAAAACCCTAATTTTGGATGTACTTTTGAGGGTACAAAACGTGCTATATTACAGCTGGCTGCTAAAAATGCGGCACTCAATGGAGATGGAAGCGGCACTCACTGAGTACCGGAACGGCACTCACTGAATGCCGTGCGGTAGTGAATGCCGATGCAACACTCAATGAATGTCGCGGACAACTCCATAGACTGCCGTCTTTTTTTAAACTCTAATTTTCACGGCACTTGATGTGTTTTTGCAATAGTTACGGACTGCCGGTCCAGCACACACAAAATTCCATTGCGGCACTGCGTGCCTGCCGCAGCCCACACCATGTGCCGTTCTATTCCTTTTTCTTTTCTTTTTCCTTTCTTTCTTATTTTTTGTTTGAATTGAAGAGTCTTTTGAAGAGCTTGAATCACCTTGGAAACCTTAGTTTTGTTCGGATATTGTCATCATCGGACTTGGAGGTAACACTCCCCTTAATTCGACGTTTAGTCAAAATTGGGGTATCTATAGGTGGTGGCGGCCATGGCAGGGATGAGAGATTAGAGAGATGGTGGCAAGGAAGAGAGAGAAAAATGGAGAGAGGGAGAGAAAATTGGAGAGAGAGAGAGAGGGAGAGGGAGAGAGAGAGAGAGAGGAGATGTGGTGATAGGGAAGAGAAGAGAGACAGGGAAGAGATGTGGTGGTGGTGGTGGTGGTCCCCTAGGGTTCTTGGGGCAGTTTTGTCTTTTACAATGAAATTTAAAATTTTAGAGGACTTTAGGTGGAAAAGTTAAAATTTAGGGGACTTTAAGAGGGAATGTTTTCTAGAGTGTCCTTTGATAGTTTTTTGTTTATGGCTTGTCCTTAGGTCAAATTGACTAGGCCTTAGGGACTTTAAACCAAGCCTCCATTTTATTTATTGAAGATCATTTCTTCTCTTTTGGACATGTATGGTCGGAGCCGCATATCCCTATACAAGTGGCCCCAACCAATAGAGAAGGGGCACCAAGTGGCTAAAGTAAATTAGTAACCCAAACGAAGAAATGTTAAATTCATGGCGAAAGTCATTGGGTTTGTTTGGGTAACTTAAGCTTTGCGATTGCGATAACTTTGTGATAGTTTTTGCGATTGTATCTTAATAGATTTTGATAGTTTTGGTGTTTGAGTAAAAGAGATCTTGATTGAAGTATAGATTATAAAAGTGTTTGGTTATATAAAAGCAAAAGTGTTTTTGAATGTCCAAAATACAATTGTGCCCCTGTGTTGCATTCCTATTACACAAATATACTAAATAACTATGTGTTGTTATAAAACTAGTAATAACTGGTGCACAAATAAATAATTACACAAAGGGACACAAATATTTCAGGTGGTTCGGCAATTTGCCTACGTCCACTGCGGAGGGGGATCACCTTTGATTATTGATTGAACCTTTACAACCCAAGCACTAATTTCTCAAATACATAAATGATATTTGTCACTCTCTTTTCTCTCTTTCTTTCCTCTTTCTTTTCTTTTCTTTCTTTCTTCCGCATTCTTTCTACTAACAACCATGGCTATATATAGCCATGATTTTGTATAGTGAAAGTCCACTTGTGGTTAGTGTCCATTGTGTGAAGCAATATCTCTAGTGGATTCATAGACATCCACAACATCCACATTCTCTAGTGGATTTATAGACATCCACATTCATAACACTCCCCCTTGGATGTCTATCTATTGATAATATGAAGCAGCCGCTTTCTCCCCGTCATTATCACATGAGTAATTGCTACATGAAACTTCTTTAAGTTTGCGCATTCCAATATTGTGTACTAGCTTCTTGAATGTTGCAGTTGGTAGTGCTTTTGTGAATAAATCTGCGAGATTATCAATAGAACGTATTTGTTGAACATTGATTTCACCTTTCTTTTGGATTTCATGTGTATAGAAGAATTTTGGTGAGATGTGCTTGGTTCTGTCTCCTTTGATGAATCCCCCTCTGATTTGTGCAATGCATGCAGCATTATCTTCATATAACGTTGTCGGTTTATCTTTGATCGAAGATAAGGCACAAGATTCCTGAATATGCTGGATCATTGATCTCAACCAAATGCATTCACGACTGGTTTCATGTAGTGCAAGAATTTCAGAATGATTTGAAGAAGTGGCTGTTAATGTCTGTTTTACAGATCGCCATGATATAGCAGTATCGCCACAAGTAAATACATAACCTGTTTGAGATCGAGCTTTGTGTGGATCAGAGAGATAACCAGCATCAGCATATCCAACTAATGGTGACTTGGATCCTTTAGGATAAAATAACCCAAGATCAATTGTACCACAGAGATAGCGAAATATGTGCTTAATACCATTCCAATGCCTTCGAGTTGGTGCTGAGCTAAATCTTGCAAGCAGATTGACAGAAAAAGCGATATCTGGTCGTGTACAATTTGCCAAATACATAAGAGCACCAATAGCGCTCAGATATGGTACTTCAGGACCAAGTAGCTCTTCATTATCATCACGAGGACGATAGGGATCCTTCTTTACATCAAGTGACCGGACTACCATAGGAGTACTCAATGGATGAGCCTTATCCATGTAGAAACGTTTCAAAACTTTCTCCGTATATGAGGATTGATGTAAGAGAATTCCTTCAGGAAAATGCCCGAGTTGCAACCCAAGACAAAATTTTGTCTTTCCGAGATCTTTCATCTCAAATTCCCTTTTCAAATAATCAGCAGTTTTTGTGAGCTCTTTGGGAGTGCCAACAAGATTAAGATCATCAACATATACTGCAATGATTGCAAAATCGGAGTCTGATCTCTTAATGAAGACACATGGACATATAGCATTATTTATATATCCTTCTTTCAATAGATATTCGCTCAAGCGATTGTACCACATGCGTCCGGATTGCTTTAATCCATATAGAGATCTTTGCAATTTAATAGAGTACATATCTCGTGGTTTTGACTTACATGCTTCGGGCATGTTGAATCCTTCAGGGATCTTCATATGTATATCACTATCTAGTGATCCATATAAATATGCTGTAACCACATCCATTAAGCGCATATCAAGTCCTTCAGACATTGATAGACTTATCAAAAATCGAAACGTAATTGCATCCATTACCGGGGAATATGTTTCATCGTAATCGATGCCAGGTCTCTGTGAGAAACCTTGTGCTACAAGTCGAGCCTTGTATCGCACAATCTCATTTTGCTCATTACGTTTCCGTACAAATACCCATTTGTACCCAACGGGACTTACATCTTCAGGTGTAGGGACTACAGGCCCAAACACTTCCCGTTTTTCTAATGAGTTTAACTCAGTTTGTATGGCCTCTTTCCACTTTGGCCAATCAATTCTATGTCGACATTCTTCCACATTTTGTGGTTCAGGATCCTCATCACTTTGGGTGATGTCTAGTGCTACTGTAAAGGCAAATATGTGATCAATGACCGTGCCATTACGATCCCACATATTTCCAGTGGACATATAATTTATCGAGATCTCTTTATTCTCAAATACTTGTGCCTCTTCATGGGCTACTTGTTCCACTCCAGGGGAACCCTGTTGACCAACGTTGGATTTATCAAGTATTTCTATAGCGCCTTTTGAGATCTCTGTATGAGTTTCCACTTTGTTAATATGTCCTTTTATTTTCCTCTTCCGAGGAACCTTATCCTTTGCACCACTAGGTCTACCACGTTTCAATCGTGCCGTAGACTCATCTACCGCTGCACTACCAGATTGTCCTCTTGGGACTTCAATTCTTGCTGGAGTGTTTACAGCCGGTATATGTGATTTTATCACTTTCTTTGCATCAGTGAATGCATCAGGCAATTGATTTGCAACCTTTTGCAAATGAATGATCCTTTGAACTTCAAGTTCACATTGATTGGTGCGAGGATCAAGATGAGACATTGCCAATGTATTCCAAGAAATTTCATGCTGAGCTTCAGGTTTCAGCTTTTCTCCCCCTAATGGTGGGAATACGGTCTCATCAAAATGACAGTCTGCAAACCGTGCAGTAAAAAGATCACCAGTTAGGGGTTCAAGATATCTTATTATAGATGGTGAATCAAAACCAACGTAAACTCCAAGGCGTCTCTGAGGACCCATTTTTGTGCGTTGTGGGGGTGCAATAGGAACTTGCACAGCACAACCAAAAACTCGTAGATGGGAAACATTAGGTGGTTGTCCAAATACAAGTTGTAAAGGGGAGTATTCATGATAAGAAGTTGGTCTAATCCGAATTAATGATGCAGCATGTAATATGGCATGACCCCAAGCAGATGTAGGCAGATTTGTTCTCAAAAGTAAGGGTCTAGCAACCAACTTGAGACGTTTGATAAACGACTCAGCTAAACCATTCTGTGTATGCACGTGAGCAACGGGATGTTCAACATGAATTCCTATTGACATGCAATAGTCATCAAATGCCTTGGATGTGAATTCCCCAGCATTATCAAGACGTATAGTTTTGATAGGAAAATCAGAAAATTGTGCTCGTAATCGAATTATCTGAGCAAGAAGTCTGGCAAATGCAGCATTACGAGATGAGAGTAAACAAACATGCGACCATCTAGTTGAAGCATCTAGTAAGACCATAAAGTAGAAAAATGGTCCAGACGGTGGATGAATAGGTCCACAAATATCCCCTTGGATACGTTCCAAAAATACTGGGGATTCAATTTTCACTTTTGTTGGAGATAGTCTCACAATCAATTTTCCTTGTGAACAAGCAGTACAAGGATTATCACGAGGTAAAAGGATTTTCTGATTTCTTAAAGGATGTCCATTTGAGGTTTCAATGATCCTACGCATCATAATAGCTCCAGGATGACCAAGACGATCATGCCAAAGTCCAAACACTTTTGGGTCAGAAAACTTTTGGTTCACCACAACATGTGATTCAATAGCACTTATCGTTGTCTGATACAATCCAGAGGAGTGTGCATGAAGTTTTTCCAAAATATGCTTTTTGTTTGAAACGACTTTAGTGATGCAAAGGTACTCAATATTACCCTCGTTAATGGTTTCAACGTGGAATCCATTTCGGCGGATATCTTTGAAACTGAGCAAATTTCTTCGGGATTTGCTAGAGTATAGAGCATTTTCTAAATGAATCGTTGTTCCTTTTGATAAAATAATGCTTGCTTTTCCAGAGCCTTCAATGAGACTGGTAGTACCAGATATTGTGCTCACATTAGCTTCTGCTAATTTCAAGTTCCAGAAATATCTCTGGTCTTGAAGAATGGTGTGTGTAGTTGCACTATCAACCAGACATATATCTCCATTTTTCATCGTACAATCTATCAAGTAATAAGATGCATATATTATTATAACCAACAGAAACTGTTTATACATTATTAAGAAAACAAAGATACAGGCGGAGTACAATAAGGCAATCTAATACATAGCATAGTTGTTCAGCCCAGATTCGTTGTTGTTTAAGCAATCAATATTAGCATTAGGGTCGACCAAGAAATCAGCAACATCCAAGTGGGTTATATCCAATGGGTCATTATGGTCTGCAAAATGTGTCTCTATCTCTTTTTCTTTTCCTTTTAGTGATGCTTGATAGAGATCTACTAAGTGTTTTGGTATATGACATTTACGCGACCAATGCCCTTGCATGCCACATCTGTAGCAACCATCTTCGTCTTTCTTGACAGCTCTTTGTACACCTTTGCCTTTAGCATTTTTGTTCCACTTCGGGTGGTAAGGTGTGTTGTTCTTGTATGGATGATAACCCTCACGATGCCAATGGTTATTCTTTCCTTGGTTACGGCCACTACCATGATTACGACTATGATTATTTCCACGACCACGACCATATCCATGATTTCCCCCACGTCCATGCCTATGTTTATTGTGTGGAGTTGTATTCACTTCAGGGAATACGGTTCCATTTGCTTCGGGCAATGGTGTCGAGCCAGTGGGGCGCATATTATGATTTTTCATCAACAATTCATTATTTTGTTCCGCAACAAGAAGACATGAAATTAATGCGGAGTACTTTGTGAATCCTTGTGCTCGATATTGCTGTTGCAGGAGCACACTTGAGGCATGAAATGTTGACAATGTTTTTTCTATCATTTGAAGATCAATGATAGTTTCCCCACACAACATCAGTTGAGAACTAATTTGAAATAAAGCAGAGTTATAGTCTCTAACTGATTTGTAGTCCTGGAATCGCAGGTGGATCCAATCATATTTAGCTTTTGGCAAAATGATCAATCTTATGTGTTCAAATCTTTCTTTTAAATTAGTCCAAAGGATAAAAGGATCCTTGACCGTAAGATACTAATTTTGTAAACCTTCATGGATATGGTGGAGAAGGAAAATCATTGCCGTGGATTGATCTTCCTCTAACTTATCTTGATCTTGTACTAATCCATTATTTTCTTCTACAACAATTTTCCAAAGTTTCTTTGATTTTAGTCGGATTTCAGCTTGGTGAGCCCACAACAGATAATTGTTCCCAGAAATGTCCAAAGCCACAATATCAAGCTTGGCAAGATTTGACATATTGTAGAACACTATATATATAAAAATAATAATATTTAGAATCTAGTAAATGCATATGCATGTAAATAAACATGTTAATGTCAAGTAAATAATGCAATACTACAATATAAGAATTTCCTCTTCGGGAGGATAATTAGTTTGATTCTCCATAATCTCTTTAAGAGACTAACTCTTCAAGAGTATATGCATCTACAAGTAAAAATAGATATATCTGTATCTCTTCAGGAGTATAATAAGTACTTCTGCAGAAGTTTTATCTATTACCTCTTCAAGAGGTTCAATTTTTTTTTTTTTTTTTTTTTTTTTTTTTTTTTTAACTCTTCGGGAGCATTTAAAATATTGCCTCTTCAAGAGGACTGTCTAATTACTTCTTCAGGAAGTTTGTAATAAATTCCTTTGATCAAGAGGAGTTTAAATTATAACCACTTCAGGGGTGTATATATGTATACATATATATTATATATGAAGACAGTTAAGTATAAGTATAATCAATAAAAATGATATTCTTACCCTTTAATATGATCAACCCAGTTGGTACAGGCTCGTGCTGATAACGTGTTATAAAACTAGTAATAACTGGTGCACAAATAAATAATTACACAAAGGGACACAAATATTTCAGGTGGTTCGGCAATTTGCCTACGTCCACTGCGGAGGGGGATCACCTTTGATTATTGATTGAACCTTTACAACCCAAGCACTAATTTCTCAAATACATAAATGATATTTGTCACTCTCTTTTCTCTCTTTCTTTCCTCTTTCTTTTCTTTTCTTTCTTTCTTCCGCATTCTTTCTACTAACAACCATGGCTATATATAGCCATGATTTTGTATAGTGAAAGTCCACTTGTGGTTAGTGTCCATTGTGTGAAGCAATATCTCTAGTGGATTCATAGACATCCACAACATCCACATTCTCTAGTGGATTTATAGACATCCACATTCATAACATGTGTGTTAATATATCATTGTATTAATAATTGTGGTTGTTCTATTGTTCATATATCATTTATGAGTAATGATATGCTTTCCTAAATTTGTATCCAAGTGTAGTTTCTAACACATGTAGCAGTGGGCCTACTTGGTTTTCATTGGATGATATTGAAGTGGTCCCACTGTTATTGAAACTAGTCTCATTGCTACGCGTGTTGGGGAGCACTTTTAGGATACAATTTTTTTTAAAGCATAGCAATACTCATTATTATTATTATTATTATTATTATTATTATTATTATTGCTAATAGCATTACTCATTATTTAGTTATATAATATACAAAACATGTATGCTCATTAAGTATTGAAATAATTAGAAATTCAACATTAGTATACAAAGTTTTAAGAAACTAATTTTGGGACAGACATTAAGGGTCCGTTTGATAATACTGAAAATTAAGTGCTGAATTTTAAGTACTGGAAATTTTAAGTAATTGGATTTGCAATAGTGAAAATAGTGTTTCAAGTATTGAAATAGATTGCATTCAGTGATTATTTTTAGTATAAACTTTTCACTTAAAGTTTTCATAGGTTTTTGGTTAGATTTTCACTTAAGTGGTATGTTATCAAACGCACTGATAATAAATAAGTGTTGAAAATTAATTGGATTATCAAACACACCCTAAGTTTAAAAAAATTATAGGATTTTTTTTTTTTTTTTGCAATTTAATTATTTTAGTGCAAAGAATTGTCATTTTTTCCAATTAACTACTCCCCTCATCCCATTTTTTGAGTCCAGTATCACTATTCCAGGTGTCCAAAAAATAGTCAAATTTTCATAAATTATTCATTTCGAGATGATTTTGACAACTTTGTCTACAGAAACTAATGTAAATCTTTGAGATTGTAGAAAAAAAGATTAATTTTTTTTGACATAAGCGCACTAATTGCTTGTCCAATTAAGAGGCATGGATGCCCAAAATGGACTCAAAAAAGGGACGGTGGGAGTATACATATTGCACAAATTGTTTTTAGGTGTTTAAAGCACGCTCATGGCTCTGAGTCAGGACTTTCTCAATTTCATGGATTGGAGCTAGGGTGGGCATTCAGTCGGTTCGGTTCGGTTTGGTTCAGTTCAATTTTCCAAGTTCGGTTCAGTTCGGTTCGGGTTGGTAACTAATTTCTCACACCGAAAACCGAACTGAAATACATTTTGAAAGTTTGGTTCAGTTAATTCAGGTTATCGACTTGGTTCGGTTTAAAGTAATTCGGTTCGATTAAAGTAATTCGGTTCGGTTTCTCGGTTTAAGCTTAAAGTCCGGTTCGGTTTGGTTTAGTGGGAATATCCTATACCGATATCCGAACTAAAATATAGTTCGGTTAGTTAAGTTTCTAGTTTGGTTCGGTATGGTTTGGTGAAAAAAAAAATCAGTTTTGGTTCAAAAATTCAGATTTGGCTTGGTTTGCCCACCCCTAATTGGAGCAGTGAAATTGTCTTTTAGTGCAAGTAATACGAGTCAATTAAGGAAAATGTGAGATGCATTTTAGTCTTTTTGGTTCAAAAATTCAAGGCTGTAAATCGTGTTCATTGAGAAGCTGGTCCCCTCTAGGAGGCCATCTGTTATTTCTTATTTGTTAATTTTAAGCAGTTTTGGTGGTTAAAACTGCCTTTTCGTCTGTTTGTTTTAGCAAAAATGATAAGCAAATTTGGTCAAAAAAGCAGGTGGGGGGTTATTCTGAAGATTATCACTGTATTTGATGAATTCCACAACATATTAAACGAACACCCAAATCATAAAAAGTAGTTTTACTTTAAGCAATTTCTTCAATTACCTCGCATAAGCATAAGCACAGACAAATAGACTCTGAGCCAGCCTGTTTGGCATAGCGATAGCTTTGCGATTACGATAATCTTGTGACAACTTTTGTCATAGTAATAGATTATATTTAGAATAGATTCTGATAATTTTGGTGTTTGATGATGTACTGTAAAAGTGGTTATAATGGTAGAATAGATTATGCAAGTATTTGGTTACATAAATATAAAAGTATTTATGTAAAGACAATTGTACCCTTGTGATGTATTGCAAATCGGGTATTGATTCACTTTAGCTTCTGCGATTAAGGGCCCAGTTGAGCGATTGGGAGCCCAATCGCTACGTGATCGCTGCGCCAAAACGCAATGCATTGAAGGTTTGGAGGCTTGGAGCCGCCCAAAACAGCCAATAGTATCAACTATCACGAATTCACGATAGCGTCTCTCTCTCTCTCTCTCTCTCTCTTGGCCTCCACAGAGAAACTTGTTTTTCGGAGAAGCTTCGGAACCTTGGATTCTCCGATGCTTCGTCGTTCATTCTCTGTCTATGAGGTAACACTTTGTCGTCTTGCTTTACAGTTTTCGCTGCTTTCCAGCTGAATTTCACTCTTGATTATTGAATTGATGTAATTGCTTATATGATGTGTCTTCGAACAGCCACAATTCAAAGAAATGCAGTTTTTGTTTTTGTTTTTTTTTATTTTGTTTTGTTTTTTTTTTTTTTTTTATTGATGATACAGTGAAAAGTTTGTAGCTTTAGGGCTTTTGTATGGGGAGTGGATTCTGATTTTTTCATGGCTGGGGGCTCTGTTCCATACATGTTTAAAAACTCTACAGTGTATATATATATATATGTACTGTTCTACAGTTCTTTACTTTATTGACGATGAACCTTTCTGCTCTTGTTATCCTTCCTTTCATGTTTCGGAGGACGTTGTTTTTATTTGCTCAATTTCGCTTCAGCTACGAATTTTGAACAATCGAACTAGGGTTTTAATTGTGCCCTAATGGCTACAAAAGAAGATTATAGCGCACAGTTAGAA
Organism: Hydrangea macrophylla; assembly: GCA_033977485.1. Taxonomy (NCBI): domain Eukaryota; kingdom Viridiplantae; phylum Streptophyta; class Magnoliopsida; order Cornales; family Hydrangeaceae; genus Hydrangea; species Hydrangea macrophylla. The sequence goes on along the minus strand of CM066984.1, from coordinate 73,177,350 downwards.
TAAGCACTAACTGTGCCCTAATGGCTTAGTGGTTTTCATTTCAATTTTATAGAAGAGAACAATTTGAAGAATGGAGGTTGAATCTTGTGCAGAGGTGGATTAACCTTTACATGTGAACATATACCTGATTGTAGAATTTTAAGTTGTATTTTTTCGATGGATTGATTTGGGTAAGAAAGAAAAAGGAACTTTAGAGCTAATTGAATGATGTAAAATCTTAAATCATCAAGTGGAGAGAAGGGTACTTGCTAGTCCCCATATATCGAGGAGCTTGGGACTTGCATCAGCATAACTGATTGTTATGAGACTCGAACTTGTGTTTTCATGATTGGAAGCAAACCTTTAGGGCCTGTTTGGTTGTCCCTTCAAATTGAATGGTTCCATTCAAATTTTATATAGAAGGTAAAGGCAAAATTCATCACCATGAATGAATCCATTTACAAATACGGGAGATTTCATCATATTTCTTCTTATGAGACAATTTGTTCATTTTTCTAGAATGCCAAAATTCATGATTGCAAGCCTCATTTTTTAGACGAGCATCCGTTTTCTAAATGAAACCATTTAAGCTCTTCATCTTTTTATATAAAATTGTGTACGAAATCATGAATGAAATTATTTCATTCAAGGACAACCAAACAGGCCCTTAATGATGGATTTTTTGCACACACATACTCATATGGATATTAAGCTCGCGACAGCGATTAATCAAAATGATGAGAAATGGGGTATGTGGAGTTGCAGCACTGTAGAATTAAATGGGTGCTTGTAATATTAGTGCAATTTATTTTTTTAACAATATTGTTGCATGCATGCATCTTGAGACTGTTTGGTTTTTTCCCCCTATCTTTTCATTGATTGTAGAAACTTAAGTACAAATGCTGATTTATCAATAGAGATATTGATTTCTTCCGGGGAAAGTGGATGATTTTTTTTTTTTGGTACTTTTTTACAATTTTGTTAACTTTAGCAAGGTGCTAGGTTATTTCTTCTACAAAAATCTCTTTCTCTCTCTATCTCTGTATACACACGTGTGCACATCTGTGATCTATCATTTTTCATAACATTTAACAGAAATGCACAATCTAATTAAGACTTATCAGCTTTTCTTTAGGGGCTAATGTTTACTACCTTCTTATGGTAAACATATTATATCAGGTTTTGTTGTGAGGTGGGAAGAGTTTGTCAGGTCGTTGCAAGCAGTCAAAGGAAGTAGTTTTGTCATCTTATGCTATTGGTGATATTTAGACAATTTAGTCTTGTCCAATGATGGCTGTTACTGGTTCTTTGCAATTGTCCCAAGAATTGGGAATTTGCAAGAACCATGGATGTAACAAACAATTCAGGGTAAGGGAATTACTCTTCTTGACTTACTTTTATTATCTTTTACGTGCTCAACATCTTTCTTTTATCCTTGGGCCTTTCACTTTGTGCCAAAGAATTTTTTTTGCTAAAGTCCAAAGAATTATATGTTTGTATGCAGAATTTGATGAGAAGTCCCAAGTTACGTCTATTAAGCCCCAATCTTTCATCACTTGCCCTGGTATGGTTCTCTTTTATATGAAAGTTAAGGATCCTTGCTCATTTTTCTATGCATGTGTTCGTAATTAAAATTAATGAAAACCAAATAAAATCAACCCCCACCCCTTCACGAGAAAAAAAAAAAAAGAAAAGGAAAGGAAAAAGGGTTAAACTGTGTTACTTAATTTTTAAAAATCATGGTCATGCTGGTTGAGTTTTGGCAATTTATTGGCACATGCTTCCCTTGTGAGTTTGCTTACCTCAATTCTTTATTTATCTTGTATCAACGTTAGTGTAAATTAGAGATATTTTGATCTCTGTAATGACAAATAAATTGGGATTATGTTTTCAGAGACGGGATTCCTCAAGTATCCAACTTGCAAACAACATATACAGGCCAATACACTCGATCCCTTCTCGCCTTAATCTCTTTAAGTGCAGTTCTCTTTTAAATCCAGGCCATCCTTTTGCAATTTCTACTGTGAAGAATGCTGCTGTTGCATTGGCGAGGTAATGTTTCTTCCAATGATCAAGAGACGTGCATGTGTGGGCAGTTGTTCTAACTGAAGAATGCGTATATTTGCCTTCAATGCGTTTATGTATATAAACTGTGCTTTACTCTCAGAAAGGGTGTGTCAAAATAAGCCTTGTTTGACGATTGAAGCATAAAGTCAACTTCAGAAGCAAATTTAAGCTATGCTCTTATCTATTAACTTACTTAGCTGAGTTGGTAGGGAGAGATCAAGGAGCATACGAGGAAATGAATAAGAATAGTTTTTTTGTCACAAACTATTTTCAGAAGGAGCCTTGTAGCTAAGTCGCTGTGAGTATGAACAATTCCAAAACCTTTAAAACGTTGAAACAGACATATTCTTTCTTTTGAAAGTAGTTTTAGTTCCAGGATGGATGTGCCAAGCAACACAATTTCCTTGCTTTCATGGTTCAAATTTAAACAGTGATGATGTTTAACAAGAATATAGAAACTCTCCCCTCCAAGCTCCAATAATAGAGCCTCCAATTGATTTTGTGGCGGGCTTAGATTACGGAAACCTTGTACCTTTAGAGCTTTTAACCTATGGCAGAAGGGTAATAGGTTTTATGGAAGGAATGAGTTGACTGGATTATTTTCAGAGGTGTTTGGTCAGAAGAAATTCAAGAAAACCTGTTGGGATATCTTGATAGGAACTTTATGGTCTTTCAGGTCATTGTTTGGTGCCATCATAAAAGCTCCAGCTAACGAGTGTAAGAATGAGAGTTAAAGACTGAGAAAAGCCATTTGTGAAGAAAAAAGAAGAAGGCAGGCATAGGTAAAGGCCTTTCTCTAGTTTCTCTCCTTCAGGACTGTGCATAAGCGGGACACCACTGAGTGTTAGGCCTTAACTATGTCAAATGTCCTAGATGCTGGCCAAAAGGTTTATGGTGTGAGGAGAGGCTTATCCGCTTAGGGCTGATATGGGTTTGATAGAGCATTGGAAGGAAAAGTTTTTGGTTGTTGCTGATCCATGAACAGAAACTTAGTCCCTTCCCTGAAATGTTGGTTACTGAGACTTGAGAGAGGAACCAATCGGGTTCTTAGAATACGGTTTGCTAATGCTGAAAGAGTGGTTTTAAGGTCTGTTTTTCCGAGATTTAAAGTAAATGAAACAAAAAGAAAAGAAGAAGATGATAGAAGAAAAAGCTATGCATCAGACCTAAGATCTTATGGGCATATACCTAAATCTAGAATTGCATCGCACTATCTTAAAGAACTTCAAAAGGTTTGGAGAATTCCTTGAAGCGGATCTCCAATCTCCATTGAACTGAAATCAATGTATGGCTTTATGTAATCTCAATAGTATTCGCAAGTGTAACTTCACATGTTGAACTTTGAGATTGACTAGCAAACCTATATAAACCCCAAATAGCCAACACGGTCACTATGAAAGTGTAGTTATTTTAACCAAGTCATTTGTTACATCTAAACAAGACATGCTAGCATTCAAGTGAGAGTTTTGTTGGGTTTATTTGTTTTAACGTGAAATCCACATATATGAGAGGGAGATAGAGCTAGAGTTAGAGCTAGAGCCATATGTATAGGGTAATGCTAGGGACACAAAAGGGTCACACAGAAATGCTCCCAAACGGATGTGGCATCCCATATGGCACCAATGTGGCATCTCATGTGTTGAGTTAAGTGTGGTGGGTCCTACTACCACATGGGATGACGCATCCTTTTGTGAGCATCTCTTTGTGACCCTTTTGTGTTCCAGATATTGCCCACATGTATATATATATATATATATATATGAGAGAACGCGCGGCCAACTTTGCCAGCAAGCCATGTTGGAAAACTATAAGCTTGGGGTTGAGTCTCCAAAAGGAGCTTGAACCTCATCTTTGGCTCTGTCGCCATTTGCGATTGCACAAACGATAGAGATTATAATAATGTGTTGTTAAAAGGGACTGGTTGATTAGTCTTTTGATTTCTGTAATCATTATTTCAGTAGAACAAGCTAGTTTAGGATCACATAACAAATTTATTTATTTAATTTACACCTACCCTCATTTTTAAAAACTTCAAATTAATTTCTGCATGCCGTATCTACAAAGTACCCCTAACATTTTACTGAAGTATGCTAAATGTGATGCATTTAAGTATATTCCAAACATATCCTAACTTTAAATGGACCAAACCATTCTCATCATTGACCTTAAAAGACTCGGGAGAATGGGCTAGGTTTGTTTGAGCAACATAACTTGAAAGACCTCCAACGAGCCGACCCTTAATAGAAGCAATCTGAAGTTGCAACTCAGCATTTTTTGTTGCAATAACATCCAAAGAACCAGAAACACCATCAATGGGGGAAACCTGAATGTCTCAAGATGATAGACTAGCACCAACCCGAATAGCATCCACTATAGAAGTGCTTTCACGATACCTCCTACCTTTAGTTAGCTCGCAAGAATCACGGAGAGCACTAAAAATTGGGGCAAGGCCATCAGCAGAAGAAGACCCTAGAATATCATTGTCCTGGATCTTCATCTGAATTTGCTTCAATATGGTCGAAACCCAACTCCTGCACATTGGATTTGGAAGTAATAGAAATAAACTCCTTGAGTTCCTTAATGGACAGTTTAGAAGAAGACTGAGATGGTGAGGATCTCTTAATCCTCTCTCTTACCCATGGGTAGAGAAAAAACCCTAAAAACCTAGAGAGAAGGGGGAGCTTCTCTTTCTAGATTACCCATAAACTGCTTCTTTAGGACTTGCTCATTAGATGCAGAAACAGGTATAGCCTCTGGTGTACAGTCTGCTCTGTCGGAACCAAGCCGCTTTGATAGCCTCCTCTTAAGTTTAATGCAAGATGACCGGGAGGGGGAAGGCCCTTTGTCCTCAGGATTTAATGGACAGTTTTCTCAGACTGGTAGTGTTATCTTTAACGGTTCTGAGTTATCTAAAGCCGAATGTAGTTCTTCGTCCAAGTCAACCTTTGTTTTCAGGGTTCCGACCATGTCCATTCAGGAAGATGAAGTTACAGGTGGTTCCCACGCGCCTGTTGTTGCTAGTGATGCGAGTAAGTGTTGTCAAGATGACAGCCTACCTTCGGATTTGTTTAATATCAACTACATGCATTGTCAACCATGTGCTGTGAAATCCATTGTTTCTGATCCCTTTCTCTGCGCCATTTGGTTTATGTCAAAAAGTTGATAATGACATGCATGATGGCTCTGATATCCTAGGTCGAAGTTCCCCTCAGGCAGCCCATAAAGTGGAGCCTTCTGACGCTTCCCAGCCTCTTCACATGGGTGATGCATGTCCTAGTAAGGACACATGTCAATCCCCACTGCCCAACTTTTGTACCTCTTCAATTCTAACTCCTTTGTCTCCGGTACACTGCCTCACCCAAACTCCTAAGGGTCCCACAGACAATATAAATACTCCCAAGTTTGAGAGTTCCCATGCTACTTATGTTAGCTCGTTATCCATGCCTAGAAAGCTGTTTAGCCACCTCTTTTGTTCGGCTCAAGAACAACCATTAACCACCTTGGCTAACAATCCTAGCCCAGGTCAGTCTTTAGCTATGAGTACTATTCCTGTCATAGTTTCTTCGCACAACTTGAGCTCTACGTCTCCAGTTGCCCCTACTATTTGCAATGAAAATAATGTTACCCCGACCAGGAAGGAGGTTTTGCCATTGAATTTTAATCTTGGGTTTGTTGCTCATGGACCCCGGACTGATAATCTGATTCTTAAGGTTCCTAGTGACTTGATGAGGAAGGAAGGAAGGAGTGGGAAACCATTTTTGTGGGACATTTTATTGGAAAGAGCTTACCCTATTCCCTTGTTACCTTGTCTACGGAAAAGCTTTGGGCTAAAGCCGGTCTTGTTGACACCATTACCACTGATGGCTTCTATTTCTTTACATTTGCAAATGAGGATAAAAGGGATTCCATTTTAGAGGGTGGTCCATGGTATATTGCTGGCCAACCTATCATTTTGAGACCATGGAAACCAAGCTTAACTTTGGACAAGAAGGAAGCTCACATTGTTTCCATTTGGATCAACTTCTATGGTATCCCTTTGGAGTTCTGGAACCCTAAAGGTATTAGCTTTATTGCCAGTATTATTGGCAGACAGGATGAGTGATGACTACTAGTCGTAGACGTATTTCTTGTGCCAAGGTGTGCGTCGAGGTTAGTGGTGAGCATGACCACATCAAAAGTTTTGCTCTTGAATCTGTTGATGATAAAGGAGAGGTTATCTTGATGAATATTTTTGTGGATTACCAATGGACTCCAACTAGATGTTCCAAGTGCTCTTGCTTTGGACATGATTGCTCTAACTTTGTGAATTCAAGGCCCTTTCGTAATTACCGTGGGGGCATGGGGGCAAAAAAAAAGGAAATCCCATACCCCACCACCATAGCTACTCGAATCCTAGTAGTAAATTCAACAAGAAGACTGAGGTTGGAGTGTGGTAAGTTGTGATAAAGAAGGATAAAGGGAAAAAGGTTGTTGAGGAGCCCTCTCACCCCCCCCCCCCCCCCCCCCCCCATTGATGAGGTTGACTCTAATCCCCTTTGCAACAAGTTCTCAGTCTTGTCCCAAGTTGAAAAAGTTCAAGATGTTGAAGCGGCTGAGTAGACTCATGAAGAAAGATGATCCAGCCCATCCCTCACCTTGGTTTAGGTGCTCCGAGGCTAGCTCCTCTAGAATCTGTTTGATCCCCCTCTAAGGTTAATTCAATTGTCCTCCACCACACCCACACACTCCCCCTCCCCCTCCCCCCCCCCCCCCCCCCCCCCAATCACCGCCCAAAAAAAAAAAAAAAACAAAGTGGGTGGTGAGGTGGATGCTTATGTGATGGGGTTTTCCCAAGGTGAGGATGTGGATGAGCTCGAGAAGGTGTGTGAGTCTGAGGATGATCCCCCAGTCAGGGGCGGAACTGTGTGTTAGGTGGGGGGTGCCATTGCACCCCTCACATGTGGTAGATTGTTTATACTAATATACATGTATGTGTACTATACCTCATATTTTGTTGTCTGTTGGCACCCCCAAACAAAAAAATCTACTACTACTCATATTTTGTTGTTTCTAGCACTCCCAAACAAAAAAAATAAACTACTCCCTTAGTCAGCTTAAATCATTTTCATTGCTTTCTTCCAACTCTAAACTTCAATCACATGTGTTTGAGAATCATTTGGGATATAAGATTTGGGTAGAGTAGCATTTTCTGTACAATTAGACCACTTATTATGATAAACTCAAGCAACCCCCCTCCCCAACAACTTTCAAACCGTACAAAATAACATCACATGGTAAATTTGTAGTCTTATTGATAAGATAAAAAAAGTATACTCGTGTATAAATAGAACCAAAAAAATCGTCTCGGGGGTGCTGCCCCCAAACCCCCGTGTGTCATTGTTAGATAGCCTATGTAGTAACTCGGCACCCCCAAAGGCAAATTCCTAGTTCCGCCCCTGCCCCCATTTTCAGTTGCCTTCTCTAATAGACAATTGAAAAGGGAGGCCAAGATTAAATTTAGCGGTAGTTGCCCCAAAGGTCGCTACTGATAGAGCTTTACTTGCCTTTGGATCTTTTGTGGTGTTGGGCCATTGTTTAGCTTGTTTTCTAATTGTCTATTATTGTTTAGGCTATGTTCTCCTTGATGGTTGGGAAGGGTGTCTCCCCATCCCCTGGGTTGGACAACCTCCCTTCCTTTGTTAGAGGTGTTCTCTATGTTTTTTTGCGCAGATTTTCTATCTAGGGGAATGCCCCTCTGATTCTTTTGTAGATGCCGTTTGGCTTTTCTTTTTATTGATTAACCCTTTTCCGGGGGAAAAAAAACCTTTAAATGTCTAGACTTGTATGGCATGCAAATCAAGAAAGATATTGTGCTTAGGATGAAACTCTGGTGTATAGACCCTATTAAATAAGAACATCCTAGTAAGATGGCGTCAGCAATAGCACTATGTTATAGTATCAAATGTAAGCTGATAAATCGAGTCTTCAATATTTCGTTATTTGATCTTCTATCCTCGCAAGTAGGAAGTGATGCCATTTTTACCACTCAATATCATTTCAGTTTAAACTTTTAGCAAAGTATCTAACTATTTTCATATCATGTAGGTCATATAATGCCTCACAAGGTAGCCCAGTTGTAATTAAGTTGGTTCCAGCAGTTGTTATTATTGCTTTTGCTTTGTGGGGTGTTGGGCCACTTGTGCGACAAAGCAGAAACATCTTTCTCCGTGTATGTTCTCTCTTTCCAATACATAAATAGATAAATAGGATTTTTATTTTCTATACTTGGGTGTGTTTCTCAGATTTTACTCCAATTTCCATTTGGGTTGATTTTTGTTGTATAAATATTATATCCTTGCAGAAGAGTGATAGTAGTTGGAGAAAGAGTAACGCCTATTATGTTATGGCCTCTTATCTTCAACCTTTGTTGCTATGGACTGGAGCAACAATTATCTGCAGGTATTACTGATGTAACATGATTGACTTGCAATTGAGTTGCATCTCTTTTTAGTGCAAAACAAACATGTCATACACAGATGTGATTTACTTAGTGACCGTTTGGATAATAGCTTATTTGGAACCAAACAACCACTTTTTGGATTTTTGAGAGATTTCAGTCCCTTTGACATGAACGTTTTGACAGCTTTTTCAATAATCAAATCAACTTTAAAGCTGAAAAAACAATTTAAATTAGAAGCAGCAATTTGCTGCTGTTTGAAATATCTGTTGAAGAAAAATCTCTACTTCCCTCAGCAATGCCAAATGGGCTATCTTATTGTTTTAATTCTTTTCTGGCAGAGCTTTGGATCCGGTGGTCCTACCTTCTGAAGCTAGCCAAATTGTTAAGCAAAGGCTATTGAATTTTGTTAGATCATTGTCAACTGTGCTGGCCCTTGCATACTGTTTATCAAGGTGAGCGCAGTTTGTGCAATGTCATTGTTTTTAAGGAAACTGCACGTTTAGGATTCAAATGATTGAGATCCTGATGGGGGTCTTCAGGAACTTGTTGGAGCTACTAGCAGTATAGAGTACCATCATGTGATTTCTTGTTGTTTTATTCCACCTCCCTATTTTTATTTCTAGTGATAAATTATTAATTGTATTCTTTAGGCTCTGTTTGGTTAATGGATCTATTGAGGGAAAACACTAAGGAAAACAGTTTTTTTTTGGTTCGGTTAATAAATAAAATAATGAGGTAAATAGGAGGGAGAAATAATATGGTGAGGGACAAACTAAAAATTTTGAATTTTGTTAGGCGTTTCCTTCATTTTTTCTCAAGTTACGATTGTATTTTGGAAAGTTTTAACTTTTAATGTTATTCAGCATGGAGGAAAACAGAAGGGAACTAATATTTTCCTTCCCTTTTTTTCCCCTTCTCTAAATCTGCAAACCAAACAAGGCCTTGATGTATTTCGTGTTTGGCCAGTTTTAATATTGCATTGAGGCACTATTAAATTAACGACCACTTCCACGATAAGTGGACATCTATTGAATTTTTTCTTTATGCAGTGTAATTCAACAAGCACAAAAACTCTTCATGGAGACAAGTGACTCTTCTGAGACCAGAAATGTATGTTTCATGCTTTATCTTTATTGACTGCATTTCTTTCCCTATTTCACATGTGTATCAATAGTATTGTAGTACTTTGAAGTTAAATTTCGAAAAACAGTTAGGTTGATTGATAATCTGGTGGCGCACCCTAACAGGTGTCTTCTGTCAATTTCAACTCATCAGTTTTTAACCATCACCCATTGGATAGGTGTAGAAGCTAACTGAATTGGTGAGTGACTGCTTTAAGTACGATCGAAAGAGGATCTGATTCCAAGTGGAGACTGCTCCATCATAATAAGTAGGCTACTACACTAAGAGCCCATTTGGACGAGCTCATTTGGGGACCAGCAATCACTTATTTGGGATTATTGGAGATTTGAGTCTGTTTGGCAAAAACTTTTTTCACAGCTTTTTCAAAGATTTAATCCACTTTAAAGCTGGAAAAACAGCTTAAATCAGAAGCAGCAATATGCTCTTTTATTCAAAAATTTCTTGTTCCCACAGCAACAGGCTCAAATCTGTTTTGCCCATTGATGTGTTAAATCAGGGTATTGTTTTTTAATTAACAAGGAAAGTTCCAAACAGCTTGGTATTCTTGATAATATGAAGTGAAATATTAGCTGTTAATTAAATATGATCCTGATGTTAATGCCGAATATACTTCTTACTGCTGGATGTTGAAGTTTGATGGTGTACGCATTTCTTTTTTGCTTTTATTTCTTCTGACGCTGCTGGTATTTCTCATTTGTAAGAGAGTTTGTCAAATATTTTTGAATTATCAGTTTATATTACTCTGAAATGCTTGCTAAATACTCCCTCCGTCCCAAATTGCTGGGCACTTTTGGGGAACCCAACTTTTTAAGGAAACATCATTTATTACACTGTTTTCATGTTTAAATATTCTTAGTTTCCAAATTTACCCTTGATTTAGTTTCCCTATAAACTAAGATTTGTGGGAATTGTGAAAAAAGAAATGGCAAAATAGGAAAGATAAAAAATTTGGAGTGTTGACTTTTCAAAATGGACAAGCATTTTGGGACAGTCCAAAATAGAAAGAGTGCCCAGCAATTTGGGACAGAGGGAGTAGCATAAAACACAGCTGCTACCGTGCTCATTCTACATGTGATGCTTTTGTCCTCCTTGGCAGATGGGTTTTGAATTTGCTGGCAAAGCTGTATATACTGCAGTATGGGTTGCTGCTGTTTCATTGTTCATGGAGTTGCTAGGTTTTTCTACCCAGAAATGGCTCACTGCTGGAGGACTTGGGACAGTATTGCTGACACTTGCTGGTCGTGAGGTGTAATTACGTGTTCATTTTCTTTCATTGAACGTTTAGCTTTTGAACCATTGACTATCCTTGGATTGCTGCAAGAATTTTTTAGTAAATTCTTTGCAGGTTCCTTTTGTTATTTGTGAAGACATCAATTACTGAGGAACTTGATCTGGTTGTGTACAGATATTCACAAATTTCCTCTCAAGTGCAATGATTCATGCAACTCGCCCTTTTGTTGTGAACGAATGGATTCAAACGAAGATTGAAGGCTATGAAGTTTCTGGCACTGTTGAGGTTTGTATCATAGCATTGAGCATATACCTTGATACAAAGCCTATAGGAAGAGGACCAGAAGAGATGTACTATACCTCTAAGGGCCTGTTTGGATTGGCCGTGGTTTTTGGCGTTTAGGTAGAAGCAGAAGCCCTAGTCATAAGGGCATTATGGGATTTAAGAAAAGCTCATTAAAATCCAGGTTTGCTTCCAGCAATCACATATGGGCCGAAGCACCTCTGGACCTCTGCTTCAACCAGAAGCACCTTTTGGGGCTCTAAACTGCTGCTTTTGGGTCCACAAGCACGTTTTTGGGGCCCAAGCGTGCGTTTGAGAAGTGATTCCAAATGGGTCCTACATCAGTTAGTCGGTCTAGGTTGAGATTTTTACTATATGTGCGATCAATCATACTATCTTATATCTGCATAACCATAAAGTAATAATTATTTACTGATTATTTTCTGTATGCAGCATGTAGGGTGGTGGTCACCAACAATCATAAGAGGTGAAGATCGTGAAGCCGTTCACATTCCAAACCACAAGTTCACGGTGAACGTTGTGAGAAATCTCACTCAAAAAACTCATTGGCGTATCAAAACCCATCTGGCCATAAGTCACTTGGATGTCAATAAGATTAATGTAGGGATTATTCTTGATCATATGTTTGCCACAAATATGGCTGTATTTATAGGTTTTCTCTTGTAATAATAATTCTGATCAGTATTTCCACGAATAATTGGTTCCTCTTACTTTGTGCAGAATATTGTCGCTGATATGCGCAAAGTGTTGGCAAAGAATCCTCAAGTAGAACACAAGAAGTTACATAGAAGAGTATTTCTGGACAACGTTAATCCTGAAAATCAGGCCCTCTTGGTCAGTCTTCTCTCTTGAGCATTCTTTATTTCAGTTAATAATTCCATAGTTCTGGGTTATCTTTGCTTTATCACTACTACCTTGTCTTTCATTATCTTTGCCCTCATGTTCTATTGATGGCACTCAATTTGCAACCTTCCTTATAAAACTAATTTTCTTTTTTGGGATAGCATTTAAAGCAACACAGCTAACCTCTTAAGGCTAGGATCCTTGACAATGAAGTTTTTATTTTTAAAAAGGAAATTAATTTTTTTTTTAAATTTTGTTTTGATAATCACCCCAGTCCTAGCTTGGCAGAGATCCTGCTGGTCAAATTAAAGAAGATGTCAACAAAATTATGGCCATGAGAAGATATAAAGCTACACAAACAAACCAAGAATAATCACTTACATGCAAGTGTAAAACATATGCAACTTATTTACTCATTTTAAGGCCGTTATATTGCAAGGTAGAGAATAAATTTGCTCTCCCATTGCTCACCCAAGCACCTCATTGGGTGAGCAAGTGGGACCCACCGATGTAAATTGGTGGCCCCATGGTTCAAGGTCGTGGTTTTGATCGCGGTCGCGGATACCGTTGTGATGAATCGGTCGCGGCCTGGTATCGGGTGATTTAAGGGTTAAAAAAAGTGAAAAAATTATGAAAAATTCTATAATAATAAGAATAGCAAAATTGGCCTAATAGCGTATCACAACACACGATGTGCTAATTATAGAAGCACATGTTATTCAATTCACACGCTGTTGATCTAGTGTCTGATAACCTATGAAGCACCGACACTCTATTTTGGCTCCCGTATTAGTGTTGACATCAAATCTGACACTGGCACGACCCGACATGCTCCCGACATGAGTCCTATTATTTTATTCCATTTTCTTGGTCCGACACGCAACTGACATGTTAGGGACACGCTCCCGACACACACGGGATACAAAATGGGTATTTTTATACACTCACTTTGAAATATTGGGGTAACTCTAATTTTTCTGTAGTTTTTAAAAATTTTGGATGTATATGAAAGTTTTTTTTTTTGAAAAAAAAAAAGTGGATTGTAAACAAAATTAAAGAACTTCACACTCTTTAAAAGATTAAAAAAAAAAAAAACAGATCTTTTTTAATCTTTCTTGTTACGAGAGAGAGAGAGAGAGAGAGAGAGAGAGAGAGAGAGAGAGAGAGTGCGCCGACTGCTGACAACCACTGCCGATGCCGATGCCGACACCTCTCCGCCGACTGTTGTACAAACAGGTATTCTTTTCTTTATATATATATATATATATTTTTTTTTCTTTTCTCCTCTTCTTGTAGTTGAAAATCTTAAACTTCCGTGGAACTCAGCCATAATAAGAGATTAGGGGTTTTTAAATCAGGATTTTTCAATCTAGAGTTATTGTATATGCTTCAGTTTAGGGTTTTAAACTTTTAACTTCAAACTATGTACTTTTATGCCAATTTTGGTTAGACATGGTAAATATATATTTTTAAATTTTTTTTTAGAGAAATCGTGTCCCCGACGTATCGTATCATGCTTTTTTGGAGAAAATGTCGTCTCGACGTATTCGAGTCTTGTCGTATCTGTGTTGCGTGTCCGTGTCGGTGCTTCATAGCTGATAACTGTACACACATAATTGGATCAAAATTGTTCAATACTACCAAATAGTACATATATTACAATAACATGAAAGATGTAAATCATTCATTAACATACTTCTATGGATAGGGAAAGTGAAGACCCCCAAATATAAAAAAGTATACATACTTCTATTTCTTATTTATTAAAAACAACAGTAGTAAAATATGTATACAAATTGTAACTCCTCTCATTTAAAACAAAAAAAAATAGAAATAAAAAATTAGGATCTGTAATATTTTATATAATAAAATCCCACTGCCCCTCTCATTTTCGCAAATAAATAAAAATAAATAAAAATTAAAGATATGTAATAAGATATATATATTTATATATATATGTTTGCATTAATTAATTTATATATTTTTAAATCCCTTTTTGTGGTTTAAAAGTATTCTTAAAAACCCTAAATCACACACATCGACACACACACCACACACACACACACACTCAGACAATCACACACATCCAGACACACACACATCGACACACTGACATACTCACACATCGACACACATATGCACATCTATACAATCGACACACATACATAGATCTATACAAATAGACACACATATATACAGATCTATACAAATCGACAAGAATGCATTCATCCATTTTGGTAATTCATCCACCACTTGATTCCGTAAACATAACAAATACATTGCATAATGTTCTGGAATAAATGTAAATGAAAGTCATGGCATTTATATGGAATGGATGAGTAGCACTGTAGGAACGTATCAAAAACAAAAAAAATGTAATTGTGGAGTGCTAGATGATAGGTGTTATTCTAATTGAAGATAAAGGGCCAATACCGATGGTCTTGCCTTTTATGCAAGGCTAAAGGAGTAGACTAGAGAAACCTAAGGGGCAGTTTGGGAAGGGGCAGAACTGGTTATGTGGTTCATAAGTGAACTGATTTTATAAATTCAAGTGTTTGGTCAGTGTCCATTTCTTGCATAGGAGTCCCTGCCCACTCTACTAGTTCTCTTTAAATTGGTTCTTCGTAAACCAACATAACCTTACTTCTCATAAAAACCAGATAGAATGTGATATGCACATAAATATCTAGTCAAAGTCAAAACCTCGCCACCTCAGCAAAGAGAAGCCAAGTCACCTTGAATCTGGGCTGACTACTCAGTCATCCCGGGCCGTTAGACGAAACCGCCCGGGTTGATCCACAGTTCGGGTGTTCACCCCGAACCGGCCCCACAGGAGCGCATTCCCAGAAGAGACGGTGGCTTGCCCAGCAAGACCCCAGACAGTTTCCTATCCCAGCTAGAAGACTAAATGGAAGGAGCAAGTAGTTTCCTAAACCACTTAGGAAACTCCTCTTGAATCATGCTAATCAACTTGTAATTAGATTAGGCTTCCTAATCTACAAACTTACCATGTACGGGTGGTCTCTTGCACCTATAAAAGAGGCCGCTCACCCCCATTAAAGGGGATCGCATTCTGACTCAAAGGGGTAGCATATAAACAACTCACTGTTACGCATAAACCCGGTCGATTTCTGGTGGTGCCGCCCACTCTGTTGGCTTACCAAACACCACCGGTGATCTGCTAGTGAAAGCGCACTGCTGCAATCGTGGACGTAGGTCACCTCATTAACGGGACCGAACCACATACAATCTCTTGTCTCTCTCTATCTCTTTAAACCTCTCTTACCAATTTTCGGCATCACCAGAATGTGAGACTGGTCCATATCCTATTTTAAGCATTCTGAAATAGGCCCTAACATTTGCCATTTTTGCATAAAGTGGTGGATGGCATTCTAATTGAAGAGGAGAAATGAAAAAGCCATCTATTATTGCTTTGTTAAGCCATTGACCAGTTTCAGTCTAATAAGAGGGAGTGATTAGGTCCAAGTTGATACATAACCATGGCAGAATGGAAGATTGACACACGACACTACACTTCTTAGCAAAAAAAACAAAAAAGAAAAAAGAGAAAAAGAAAGACAAATGACATTACATGATCCAGATTAGAATAGACGATAGTTTTTGATTTATGTCGTAGATGACATAGTCAGCTAAGTTGCAAAAGGAAAAAGAAGACGAACATTTTTCCAAGTTCACATTATATCCCTACTTAATGAAATGAAGAAATTCAGTTTGATTTTATTCTTTTCAATAGTTCTGCAGGAAATTTGGACAGTGTGTTCATGTTGTTTTTTATTTCAATGAATTTGGTTTTTGGGTTTTGGAACATAATCTCAATGTTTATTTTATATAAGCATGAAGCAAGAGAGGGAGAGAGGGGGAGTGGCAGGGCGGGGAAACGTTAAATTTTAAGAGTTCAAAGGTTTCTTCGTGAGTGGGGCGGTCCTGCTTATTGTAGCAATGGTCCAAAGGTTTCTTTGTGAGCGGGGTGGGAGAGGGGGGGGTGGGGGCAGGGAGCGTGACCACTTTAGAAGGTTACTGCTTACTGTAGCAATGTGATATATGTTTGCCATTGCTGCATAATAGTGCATTCTAATCTGGTGCGGAAAGAAATAAAAGGGAAAATTTTGAATTGATGCATTACGCATGGAATCTGTAGGGACGGGTGGGTTAAGTGTTGAATTCTCCTTCTGTTCCTCAAGAAAATATATTTGTTTTATTAGTCATTCTGTAGGGGGGTGTGTGGTTGTGTTTTTTTTTTTTTTGTTTTTTGCCGTTTTGGCAATGCTTTTTGTACATACGTGGAACACTAACTTTGTTTGCATAAACAGTTCGTTAGGATTAACAAACTTTTTAGTTTTTGAATTTTGTCAAATTTTAAATCTCTTTCTATGAGAACATTCAAAGATAATTTAGTATTGCAGACCTCATAAGAGAAATAGATAGGTCTTGGGCAAAAACGATCTTTTAACAAACAGGGGTTTTCAATTACTTGCTTAAAAACAAAAGTACTACTTGCCTGGTTTTCAATTGGACTGACTTCGATAATAAGTGACTGATGGAATGCCTATCTGATGCAGTAATTTGTAGTACTTATATTTTAATAATTGTACTTAGCTTATAATATTTCCTTTGGTTGTTATTTTGGTTTAGTCACAAGCATGTAAGGGTAGTATAGGTTAAATAGGGTATAAATAGTTGGCTAGGGCTAGGAGTGAGGGAGCTTTTGATAATATTGTATTTAGAATTGGTTTTATACCAAATAGAGCCTAGAGCTCCTCTTTTAGGGTTTTGGTTAGGGGTGTACAAAAAAATCGAGAACCGAAGATCCGACCCGACCCGACCCGACCTGAATGGGTCAGGTTTGTTGGGGTCTAATATCATGTCAGTTCGGGTCTCTCTAAAAAATAAACATTGGATCGATTCGGGTCTAGAGTTTGGGTAAACTGAACCGAACCGAACCGAGAACCATACATACGCATGTATAGAAATGAAAAAAAAAAAAAAACACGATCCTAACCCGAAAGGGCCAAAACCTCTCTCTCTCTACGCGTATGTTCTAGCAGACCCATTTACATCGAGCAATCGAAGTGCTCCGATCGCCTTTGTTCGAGCAACCCCATTGTATATAAAGTACAAACCCTTAAATCGAGCAATCGAAGAGCAATTGAGCAATCGTATTTAGGGTTCGTTTCTTCTCCGAGAATTAAATCGAAGAAGTTCTAATCGAAGTACTGTTTGTAGAGCAAGTTCATGTACCTAATTGAAGAAGTTCTTTCTCTGTAATCAGAATATTGAAACCCAGAATATTGAGCAAGGTCCGTAGTTCATGTGTATAGATATATATTATATATACATGTGTGAGTGTGTGTATGTATGTGTATAAGAGGATCAAAATTTTATTTGGATTTACATTTGTTTTTGATGGGGGTTTATGATTTGTTTTTTTTTTTTTTTTTTTTTTTTTTAAATGTATAAATATATGGATAAATATGTATAAATCAGAAACATATGTATAAATATACATTTGTATACGTATATATAGTATGCAGATGTGTAAGATCAGAGAGTTTTGTGTTTGTTTAATTGTCCATATGTTCGATCGAGAGAGAGAGAGAGAGAGAGAGAGAGAGAGAGAGGATAGGCTGTTTTTTATTTTTACGCTCTTTTTTTCCTTCGGGGAGAGAGAGAGAGGATAGGATGTGTTTTTTTTACACTTTTTTTCTTCGGACTACCAGAAGACCCGAGACCCGATCAGACCCGGACCGTGTTTATTGGGTCGGTTTGGTTCGAGTCCCGGAGCTTGCGGGTCGGTTCTGGGTTTGAAATCTGGGAACCATTCGTCAATGGTTTGGTTCTGGTTCTGTTTGGACCCTACTCGACCCAATGGTAGTTAACTAAGAGTTACACTATAGTGATTGAGATTAATCACTCCATCCAATGGTAGTTAATTATGCTACAGTGTAGACCTGATGAGGTATCCAGTTTCATCATCCACTGTGACAAGTTCTAAGTATCAAAGAATAGTAATTAGTATCTCACTTGTATGTATCTCATACACACATGAATTACTTACCATGATACTTAAGGATAAACAATTATCTCATGAAAGGAACATATATGATAAAATGTAAAGCTGATATCCATATATTAAATAAACAATCATCTCATGAAAGAAACATACATAATAAAATGTAAAGCGGATATCTATATATTAAAATGCTAATGTCTTATATATCAAGTAATGGTTTGAGGGCATAAACCCAACAAACTCCCACTTGCACTCACAACCATATAGGATTACATCTGAGACCTAGACTATCTAGATGACGATCAAAGACCTTCTGTGGCAAGGCCTTTGTAAACGGATCAGCAAGATTGTCAGCGGTGGCAATCTTGGTGACAGTTACATCTCCACGTTGAACAATATCTCGGATAAGATGATATTTCCGCTGTACGTGCTTTCCCTTCCCGTGGTTTCTTGGCTCCTTGAACTGTTCCACTGCCCCACTATTATCACAGTACAACGTAATAGGCGACAGCGACGCTGGTACCACCTCGAGCTCCATAAGGAACTTCTTGAGCCAAACAGCTTCCTTTGCGGCTTCACAAGCAGCCACATGCTCAGCTTCTGTTGTTGAGTCTGCAATGCATTTCTGCTTAATGCTCCTCCAACTAACAGCACCACCTCCCAAGATAAAGAGATGTCCGGATGTCTACTTCCTCGAATCTTTATCTGACATAAAGTTCGAGTCAGTATATCCCACTGGAATTAACTCACTGCCGCCGTACATAAGCATGTAATCTTTAGTCCTTCTCAAGTACTTAAGAATGTGCTTAACAGCTGTTTAGTGCTCTGGATCTGGATTCGATTGATATCTACTAACCATGTCAACAGCAAAGCAGATATCTAGTCTAGTGCATAACATCGCATACATGAGACTTCCCACTGCCGAGGCATAGGGAATTCTTGTCATGTGATTCCTCTCCTCCTGTGTCTTTGGACACTATTCCTTGGAGAACGCTAAACCATGCCTGAAAGGTAATAAACCTTTCTTCGAATTATCCATTGAAAACCTAGTTAGCACTTTCTCGATATAACCAGCTTGAGATACTCCCATTATCTTTCGCTTGCGATCCCGAAAGAGCTTTATCTTAAGAATATAGCTCGCCTCTCCTAGATCCTTCATATCGAAAGTACTAGCTAGCCAAACCTTGACCGTTGACAATGCTGCTACATCATTCCCAATGAGTAGAATGTCGTCAACGTAAAGAACAAGAAAAGCCACCACTTTTCCTTCACTCTTCTTGTATACACAAGGCTCATCCAGATTCTGTATGAAACCAAACGACTTGACCGCTTGGTCAAATCGGATGTTCCAACTTCTGAATGCCTGCTTAAGCCCATAAATGGACTTTTGTAACTTGCATTCCAAGTTACCTTTCCGACGAGCTATGAACCCTTCTGGTTGTTGCATAAAGATGTCCTCCTCAAGATTGCCATTCAAGAATGCAGTCTTGACGTCCATCTGCCAGATTTCATAATCTAGGCATGCAGCAATGGATAAGAGTATTCTGATGGACTTGAGCATAGCTACCGGCGAGAAGGTTTCCTCATAGTCAATGCCCTCCCTCTGAGTATAACCTTTCGCTACAAGCCTAGCCTTAGAGGTCTCAACCTTTCCATCAGATCCTCTTTTCCTCTTATAGACCCACTTACAGTCAATGGGTTTAATATTGGCTGGAAGTTCTACAGGATCCTAGACCTGATTGGAATCCATAGATTCCAATTCAGCCTTCATAGCTTTAATCCAATGAGTTGAATCAACATCAGCCATTGCCTCTTCGAATGTGGCAGGATCAGATTCAGATTCTATGGAGAGCTTCAAAAACTTCTCCTAAGAACATGTATCTATTAAGCTGGCTGATAATCCTCCCACTACGACGAGGTACCGGTGCGGAAATGGGTGAAGAAGTGGTGTTTTCTTGATTTACATCGTTATTAACTGCGGGCTGGACTGAGGGCTCTCCTCTCTCTCTAAGATCTATCATTCTCTTAGGTTTATGGTTCATGATATAATCATCTTTCAAGAAAACATCATTTGCACTAACAAACACTTTATGTTCTCTTGGATCATAAAAATACCATCCATAAGTACCCTTTGGATACCCTACGAAGTAATATACTTCTGATGTAGAATCCAACTTGCTCATCTTTCCTTTTAGCGCATGTGCCGGACACCCCCATATCCGGAGATGTTGCAAAGAAGGCTTGCGCTCAATCAACATCTCCCGTGGTGTCTTGGGAATTGATTTGCTTGGTACTAGATTTAGTATGTATGCAGCGGTTTCCAAAGCATAGCCCTAAAGGAATAATGGCAACTCGGAATAACTCATCATTGACCTAGTAATGTCTAAAAGAGTCTGATTCCTTCTCTCCGCTACACCGTTCTGCTGAGGCGAACCGGGTGTAGTCAACTGTGACAGAATCCCATTCTGTACGAGGTGATCAATAAACTCATTAGAGAGGTACTCTCCACCTCGATCAGATCGAATGGCCTTGATATGTGTGCCTAATTGCTTCTCCACTTCAGCCCTAAACTCTTTGAACTTTTCATAGGCTTCAGACTTGTGCTGCATTAGGTACACATATCCATACCTGGAGTGGTCATCGGTAAATGTTATGAAATACTCATAACCACCCCTTGCTCTAATATTTATTGGTCCACACACATCAGTATGAACTAATTCCAACAATGCATTGGTCCTATTACCCTTTGCAGGAAAGGGCATTTTGGTCATCTTACCCTCTAAACAAGACTCGCAGACTTCCATTGGTTCGAGAGCCAAATCGCTTAAGACCCCTTCTTTGACTAGTCTGCCAATCCTATTTAAATTGATATGTCCAAGCTTTATGTGCCAAAGCCTTGCTGGATTAGTGGAAGGTTCTTTTCTTTTAGATGGTACAGTTACCACTGAGTTATTAAGTTCCATGCAAGAATCTTTAGAAATATTAGGAGTAGTCGCATACAAACTGATACGCCCAAAATATGACCGAACGGTCTAGTCTACTCATCATCCCGAGCGGTTCATCCGGGCCCACAGGCATGATCCCGAGCATTACGGACAGTTTCCTACTCAAGCTAGAAGACTAATGGAAAGTGCATCTATTTCCTAATCCAATTAGGAAACCCCCACAATTAATGTCAATCAATCCTAATACAATTAGGAAACTTACTTGATTGATGACAATCATACCCTAATGGGATTATATTTCCTTATCCATGTACAAGTAGGTCTCTTACTTCTATAAAAGAGACCTGTCACCCCTCATTAGGGGGGCCAATTCTGTAGTCTACACAGCACCTCTCTAAAATTCACCATTATACGCATACACCCGGCCGGTATTACCGGTAGTGCCGCCCCTCTTTGTTGGCTCACCAGGCCCGCCGGTGATCTGCTAGTGAACGTGCTCAGACATACCCGTGGACGTAGGTACCTTCATTAACAGGGCCGAACCACATACAAAAAATAGTCTCTCACTCTCTCTCTCCTTAAACTGCTTTACTTTACTCTTACCAATTTTTGGCATCATCACAAACCATTTGATTTAACACCAGAACAAATAAAAGAACTATTTCTTTTAATTACAACTTCAGTTCCAAAATGAAAAGAATAACCATTATTCGATAAATTAGAAACTGAAATTAAATTACGTCTCATTTAAGGGACGTAAAGTACATCTGATAAAATCAAAATTTTATTATCTAGAAATTCTAAAACTACGAGCAACCGCAAATACGGTTGCGCTAGAACCTAGAGTAAGTACGATTTCCTTACCACTGCACCTCCTGGTTGATCTGAACCCCTGCAATTAATTACAGATATGGTTAGTTGCACCAGAATCAATGTACCAGGTGTTTGAAGTATCCGTAATAAAACTTACTTCAACCACATGTGATTCAATCATACCTTTAACTCTTGTAGCTAAGAATTCTGGACAGTTCTTCTTCCAGTGGCCCTTGTCGCCGCATTGGAAACACTTTCCTTTGTCTTGGCCACCTACCTTCTCTTTGCCCTTACCTTTTCCCTTTGATTTTGCAATCTTAGGGACCGGTCCAACACTTGGACCACCAGTGCCAACCTTCTTCTTCCCTCTCTTACCTTTCGGCGCAGATTGAGAATAGGAAGAGCTTTTCTCAACGTTCAGAATGTTGCCCCCAGGTTTGATCACCCCTTCCGTTGCCAGTAAAGAACTCATTAATTTGCTCATTGAAAAATCCATTTTATTCATATTATAATTTAGTTTAAATTGAGCGAATGACGGCGACAGCGTATTGAGGATCATATCAACTTGGGTCTGTGCATCGATATTGGCACCTAGGGTCTCCAGCTCGTTTAAATAACCAATCATTTTCAAAACATGTTCTTTGACTGGAGTCCCTTCCGACATCTTAGCACTCATTATCTTCTGCATGGCTACTTGCCTAGCAAGCCTGCCATGCTCCCTAAACATCTTTTTCAGGGATTCGATAATGTCACTGGCGGAATTGTTCTACTGGTATTGGGGTTGTAACACATTAGCCATTGAAGTCAATATGTAACAACGAGCCATCCCATTCGACTTTTTCCATTTGTCGAACTCGCGTTTGGCAGCTGCCGAAGCATTTGCCGCGGGTTCTTCGAGGCATGGGGTGGTGAGGACATATATGTGATCCTTCGCAGTTATGACGATGTCAAGGTTACGTTTCCATTCAGTGTAATTATTTTCAGTTAGCTTGTTTTGTGTAAGTATAGTGGCAAGAGGACTAAATGCAGATCCAGACATAATGATTTAATGAAAAAAAATCAAAAACAAAATAAATATGGAGATCAGAATTTGACAATTTGAAATAAAAGAATCCTTAAAACTCTTATTTAAAAACAAAGTCGCCGGAAAATCGGAACGAAAGAATAAAGTCTCCGTGTGGCGGTCAATGTTCGATCTTTCGAGTTATTATGACTTATCCGATATGCAACTCTTGTAAAACAAGTCATGACTCCCGAACCTATTTGATCTCTAAGTTTCTCTAAGTTTCTGAATAATGCCCCGTGTGGGATCCCTTATTCATAGCTTAGCTAGTGTGTACCATTAACTAGGATCCAATCACAACCGTCTCAAGTAGCGCCTCCGTGTGGTGGTCACCCTCTAACACGTCTGATTGATCCTATCTTTAGGAAGTTCACATCTAGTAACCAATGAGCAGTGTACCCTCCGTATGGAATGATCACCCTTGGCGAGGTGACACAGAATACACTACTTATCTTACAATGAACCGTTAATGGAAGATCGTGGGTGTTATAAATAAGACCCTCTCCCACTAGATTTAGTAAGTTAAGGATTTTGCTTTTGAAAAAAATTTGTTTCTACACATTACCCATAAACATCCAATGTTTACTAATGCGTTGAAACGGTTTTTGAATTTTATTTTAGAAAACTTGTTTTACGTGCATGCAAGTAGTAACAATATAATTAAATGTCAATCACAAACCAAGCACATAAATCAAAAAACCAATGTAATAGAATTACAAAGTCCATGAAGATGGAGCAAGGAGCCATTATCCATGAAGATAGAGTTGGAGGCGATCAAATCAAGAAGGAGGTTCTATGAAGATAGAGCCATGGGAGATAGAGACACATGTACTAATGCGTTGAAACGGTTTTTGAATTTTATTTTAGAAAACTTGTTTTACGTGCATGCAAGTAGTAACAATATAATTAAATGCCAATCACAAACCAAGCACATAAATCAAAAAACTAAAATGAAAATAAAGGCATTCATGTGCCTCTATCTCCCATGGCTCTATCTTCATAGAACCTCCTTCTTGATTTGATCGCCTCCAACTCTATCTTCATGGATAATGGCTCCTTGCTCCATCTTCATGGACTTTGTAATTCTATTACATTGGTCCTATGCTTCTTTCGAAGCTTACAATTTATCTAAAAAAAATTTGCAATAATAAAATAATAAAAGGCTAGGGAAACCGATGCGACTTTCCTTTTCGTATGATTGAAGTCACAGCTCCCTTTACACATGCCTTAAAACCAAACCAATAATCAAATGTAATATACACCAATCTCAAACAATTAAATACAAAAGTTAAAAGTCTTGGTGCCATGGGAGATAGCGGACTAATCTTGCTGCAAAAGGGTTAGTCGCATGCACATCCACGCATATACAACTAATATATCTATCCATTGGAACCTCTAATTGATTCGCACAGTACATAAACTCTTTACATACTGAATTAGAACTTAAAACAGCATCACAGTTCTCTGTCATACTTCGATCGATCGAAAAAAGGTTCGATCAATTGAAACTTCGATTATGTTCAATCGATTGAACTTTCAGTTTTACAGAAAGGTTTGAAAATTTTTACAGATTAATTAAAAAAATTAGAGTATATGTTTAAAAAACATTAAAACTGTAAACGGAACAACCTGACAGAGAAGCAGTCTCGATCGATCTAACCCCATTCGATCGATCGAACAGAAACAAAGTTCGATCGATCGAAAATAGTTTGATCGCTTGAGAACAGATGATGTTCGATCGATCGATACTAATTCGATCGATCGAAACCATCATGTATCCAATGCTATCACAGATTTGTATTCTGCTGCGTAAACACTGCAGAAACAGATCTGTGACGATGCAGTTTCGAAAACAATTCTAAAATCAACATGCAAATCAAAACTAGTGTTCCAAAAACGCATCTATGGATCCAAACGAGCCTGAAAAACTTATTGGTATGCCCGGATCTACTACCCGTCAATTCTATAGATGCGCACTAACAAGAGGGAGAAGAATTATACCTCAGGTCTTGAACCCAATTCTGATATTCTTCTTCCTTGGTGATGCTCCAGCCTCTACTAGATGGTCTTCACTCTTATGACTCCTATGGATGCTCGCAGGCAGGTCTTGAATCCAATTCTGATATTCTTCTTCCTTGGTGATGCAACAGCCTCTAATAGATGGTCTTCACTCTTATGACTCCTATGGATGCTCGCAGGAAGGACTTGAACCCAATTATGATATTCTTCTTTCTTGGTGATGCAGCAGCCTCTACTAGATGGTCTTCACTCTTATGACTCCTATAGATGCTCGCAGGAAGGACTAGGGTTGGTGGGAACCCTAATGGAGAGGATAGGGAAGGTTTTGAGAAACCTTAACAGTTTCTGCGGCTTCTACGTATAAAAACGACGATTAAAAAACATTCAGTACGCAGTTGCCCTATTTATAGATTCCCAGAACCGACCTAATCTTCGAGCGATCGAAGTACTTTCGATCGATCGAACAATCTTAGATCGATCGAACTCGTCTAGACTTCAATCGATCGAGACTCCTTCGATCGATCGAACTTGTCTTGACATCATCCTCATGTGCCTTTCCAAGCATCCTAGCGGAGCTAAGAATGGGACCTCCTAGGCTCTTTATTGTTGGCTCAGATCAGTTCGTTAATTCCCATGATCAAACTCTTTGATCAGCAAATTAACGGACTGATCAGTTAACGTTAACTCCACTATAAAACGATAACTGAACTCTAACGCAAAAGAACATATCCGAAGTGATAACTAGACTTGTATGGTGTATTAATGCCCCTCTACCATCAGTATTTGCAATCATATTCAGGTAGTGGTATAACTGTTACTGTCAACCTGAATCATGATTGCTTCTTGTATTCCTTGAGTCCCATTCACCTCTCATGATTACTAAACATGTTGATAACTTATCAACAAGACTGAAATTGTCAGTAATCAACTTGGTGACATTCTCAAGGGAATGCTTACTCTGAATTAGAGGGTAGATTCTATCTTGACAATATATGTTCACAACCCTATGAACATGACATACTCAAGATACCCAGGTGTTGATCTTTTATAGACCTCACTGATTGGTAAGTCAAAGCAGTCATATCCACAGTCTGTGTTCATAATCGTCTCAAGAATGAGAACACGTACCTTATACAAGTTATGAGTTCCTATCGACTGTTGACAGCTTAAGTGTCAATAGGAAAGCTCAGGTCCGTCAATGCACTATAAGTACTAGCATATTAACTAAGAGTTACTCTAGTGATTGAGATTAATCACTCCATCCAATGATAGTTAATTATGCTACCGTGTAGACCTGATGAGGTATTCAGTCTCATCATCCACTGTGACAAAAAGTATAAAGAATAGTAATTAGTATCTCACTTGTATGTATCTCATACACACACGAATTACTTACCATGATACTTAAGGATAAACAATCATCTCATGAAAGAAACATATATAATAAAATATAAAACTGATATCCATATATTAAAATGCTAATGTCTTATACATAAAGTAATGGTTTGAGGGCACAAACCCAACAACTATTGGGTGGCTAAATTGAAGTGCAGCAAGGTATATTGCGAAGGTCGATTGGTTATTTATTGGTTTGTATTGATTGAGAATTGGCTTGTTAATTGTTTGTGGGTTGAAACTAGACCATATTTAGTAGTAATTTGTTTTGGTTGTTGGGTCTTGACTTGTGATCAGAGATTCAATTCAATTTTTCATAATTTTGGTGTCCAATTGATTGTGAATTGCTATGGATCAAAGAGGAAGAGAGAACAAGTAGAGGGCGAGGAAATGTCATGAAATTTGGGGATGTCGCTGCATTTGATTTAGCACATCTCGTGGGACCTAAGGGTACCAAAAAAAAAAATGAAATGGGGAATTAAGCAGGCGAATCGCTACCTTAAGTCATTAAGGTAAAGGTTTGCAACCTCCTTGTGATAGGATCGAAATTCCAGAATTCGATTGTGATGAATTGGAATTTGATGATTGGGTGAAAGAAGTCAAAGACCTATTCAATTACTATGATGTAATTGAAGAGAAGAAAATAAAATTGATGGAGAAATGTTTAAAGGGGAGTGTTTCCGATTAGTGGCAACAGATCAAGGTTGTTAGAAAGGGAGTGGGAAAACCTAAAATCAAGGGTTGGAACAAAATGAAGAATTACGAGAAAAAGTTTTTACCCATTAGTTATTGACATATTGTCCATCCAAAGGGGTGGAGTTGCCACACAATTCTTGTAAGTTGGACCTTGATGATAAGTCAAAGCTCGATGAGAACTTGAAAGAGAAACCAAAGTTTGATAATTACTTGGACGAGGAACCAAGTTTCGGCGAGTACTTGAATGAGGAACCAAAGTTTGTTGAGTACATGGGAGAGGAGTCGATATTTGATGATTCTTATGAAATGGGTTTGAGGAAAAATCAAGCCAAGAGGATGTCCACGAATTGAGTGTGGCACCAACATTCGATTATTGTTGTGAGAGCGAGTTTGAAGAAACCCAAAATGACGTAGAGGACAAGGAATTGGATAAGGGACAAATATTTGATGATTGTTGTGGTAGTGTGTTTGAAGACAACGAAGTGGACTTTATAAAAATTTCTTTGGTTTCCAAAGGAGGATAGCTTTGTTTCAACAAGTTATGAACAAGAATTTTGCTATGAAAGTGAGATGCTAGAAGGCAATGTCATTAGTGCTCTTAAAGGTCCTCTTTGTATTGATGGGAAGGAGAATGATTTTGAAATTTTTGTTGATGAGAAAAATGGTTAACTCAAGAAATCCACATTGGGTGATGAATGCTAGATTGAATGGTGTACTAGTGGAAGCGAGAAGAGCTTTGAAGGTGATGAATGTATGGGAAATTTTATTGATAACAAAGAGAATTTGGCATTTGAAGAAGAGAGCTACATCTTGTTTCCGATTTCAAGTGTTGAGAATGCAATTGGACATAGAGTGGCAACCATCATGTTTTCAAAGATTAATATCAAGAGGAAAGCCACCACTGAAGTGAAAATGATGATACTGATTCTTAAACTTGAGGACAAGTTTTCTTTAGAGGGAGAGTGTGAGGCAATAATTTGTAGTACTTTATATTTTAATAATTGTACCTAGCTTATAATATTTCCTTTGGTTGTTATTTTGGTTTAGTCACAAGCATGTAAGGGGTAGTATAGGTTAAATAGGGTATTAATAGTTGGCTAGGGCTAGGAGTAAGGGAGCTTTTGATAATATTGTATTTGGAATTGGTTTTATCCCAAATTGAGCCTAGAGCTCTTCTTTTAGGGTTTTGGTCTTCCAAACCCTTGTTTGTTCTTAATCTATTCTCTTCAACTCTTGAATTGAGCATTCATATGCATTTGCATGCATCACTATCAAGATCACCTGACCCATTTAAGCATGAATTACCTTGCCGTTGAGATACCTTAAACTACCATAACTTGTAAATAATTCTACTGCAACTGTCATATAAAGCTGTCACCATACAATATAAATCAAATCTGCCATATGACGAAACTATGTAACATAGACTCGGCTACATGTTGGGTGCGGGTATGTGTTATGCGTCAAACTTCCCAAATACATGAATCTAAGGACATGGGGACACGGCAATATATAATAAATATTTATAAGAGAGAACAGTGTTTTTACATGATATTAAGACTTTAACATCAGCATTTCGTTCTTCTTGAAAAAACTTCATAGCATAAGGAATACAATTAGAGATTTAATATACCATTATACAAGTAGGTATTCTTATATTTATAAGAGAGAACAGTGTTTCTACATGATATTAAGACCTTAACATCAGCATTTCATTCTTGTTGAAAAAACTTTGTAGCATAACGAATACAATTAGAGATTTTACATGCTTCTTGGTATGTGTCGAACTTGAAGTGTCAAACATATATGCCATATTAATGTCCGAGTGTCACGGGTATTTCAACCTATTAAGAAGAGTCCATGTAACCTAGTGATGCACTTTGTTTAATGGTTTTCTGTTAGTATGACTACTTGAGTTCAACCTTTTATGAATTTGACGTCTTTCTTTTGTATTTTACAGATATTGATATCCTGCTTCGTGAAGACCTCACATTTTGAAGAATACTTGTGCGTCAAGGTAAATGAACTTCTAACCTGCATTCTGCTTGAACAACTGTGTATTGATGACATCTCATGCAATTTCTACACCAGTCACCAGTTATATAGTGTCACTAATAAGTAATAACTCATGATGAGTGCTGTATTAGCATGACATATTAGGTTTGGTTCAAAGATTTGTCAGCTATGTAGCACAGACACTTCGCTTTGGGTGCCGTCTCCGTATCGTGTCCTTGTCAGACACCGACACTCGTCGGACACGCGTCATCGCGTGTCAGACACGCTAAAAAACGTGTCTTAAATTTTCTAACATCGGATACACCTTGAGTATTTTGTCGGACACGCGGCTGACAAGGCTGGACACGCGAGGGAACACAGCATGGTGGCCTCTCATTAGAAATGCTTTTAAAATTTTTGAGGCAATAGTCTTAATATATAAAATTGGGGATAAGCAAGTGGATTATTTTAGAATTATGGAAACAAGAGTGGACACGGAACTGCAAATTGTATATTAAACTCAAAGATACAATTATTTATTCATCGTATCCTAGCTGTATCCGTATCCGACATTTTTAGGATTTTTCGTGTCGTCATGTCCGTGGACCTACATAGTTTGTCAGTGAAAATACTTCAGCAAAAACTTTCAATATGTCAGCCATCGGTGTAAACTTAGAATGTACTTTTATAGGATCGTTCTGCAATAGTTTAGTGACATGAAAATTGCTCCAAGGAATGAGATTTTCTTGGTGGACATGATTTTTCTATAAATACTATGGATGTTGATTCTCTGTGGAGAGGCCTTGACGTACAAGATTTTGGGCCTAACTATTCCTGTATGTATCTATTGGATGCCTGGGCCAGTTACCATTTTCCCTTCTTTCAGATGCATATGCCAGTTATTCAGAATTTTTGTTTTACTGACTTGTCATTTCATTCTTTAACGTAATCATTCTTCAGAGGGAAATGGCTTTTTCTGAACTTTCTTGGTTGTAGGATTTTACTGTCTGTTAGTTTTCCATGTAATATAACTTGTTTGTTCTGCTATGACTTAAGTTGTTTTTTTTATATTATTTGGTCGCAAGGTTTCAACCATTATTTCCTTTGACCTCCATTATTTTTCTGTAGTGATAAGTAAATAGAAGTATTCAAATCAATTTTCTATCAAGTCAATGAAATCACTCTATTCATGTTCCGTAGTGTTTGATGAATAGCTGATTTGGGTTGATTTTTGTTTGGGGCAAAAAGGAAGCTATTATTTTGGATCTTCTCCGAGTCATTAGCCATCACCGGGCTCGACTTGCCACTCCCATCCGTACAGTTCAGAAGATATACAGTGATGCCGATATAGATAACCTACCATTTTCAGATCCGGCCTTCACCCATGGTGGAGCTGCATCAAACCGCCCATTGCTACTGATTGAGCCCCCTTACAAAATCAACGGTGAAGATAGAACAGCAAAAGCACGGTCAACGCGCACAAATGGAGAGCAAGATGGCAAGCCCACAGCAAAGCCCACGCCTGATGGCAAAGCAGATGCTAAGGGTGGACCCACACTAACTTCTGACATTAAAGCTAAAGAAACACCATTATCTGAATTGAAGGCCAAAGAGTCGGAAACTAAGATTGGGGAAGTGCCAAATCTTGAAATCAAAGTTGACCATATTGCCCCGACGTCTATATCGGATGCTAAAGCAGGTGAGAAAGCGAATGTAAACCCATCATCAAAATCTGCCTCCAAGATAGATTACAAGTTAGCAGAAGTGTCAAATTCCGAATCCAAAGCCCCAAGTCCGGTTTCTGATAATTCAACTGAAACTATTTCCAACAAGAAGCCACCTAAGGTGGTCCCTGGAAATTCGTCAGAACCAGGTAGTGAGAAGCCGGGTAGTTTTGCATCCACCTCACAGTTGAAACAAGAAGGTGAGAGAGTACCGGTCCCACAACCACCAATATCGAGACCTGCCTTGGAAGATAATATAGTTCTTGGTGTTGCCTTGGAGGGATCAAAGAGAACCCTTCCTATCGAGGAAGAAATGGCCTCCCCTCCTGCCCAAGCAGAGGGGAAGGAATTAGCTACATTGCGGAACCGGAGTGGCTCTCCAACTGTTGATACTGATAAAAATCATAGCCAGCTTCCAAACGTTCCCAGTTCAACTTCCGTTGATAAGCGGCAACAGAGGGGTTGATTGAAGTCGGTGGATAAGTTTTTTTACGATTATCAGGGGAATCTTTGTAAATCATGTACACTAATTTTTTGAGATCATTTGTGTAAATAGTTACAGGTTTTTGTTGGTTTACTCAAATTGGCACTATGGCATACCGAGCGTACACTTTTGTTTGGCCAGCATTGTACTTTTGCAATTGAGACTTCTTCTGTGTCATCCATTTGTAGAGAACTTCTCATTCGAGATTTTAATAGCTTCATATTGTAATAATTTGGAATGACGTACCAGTTGAGTATCGGCATAACTTGGGATCATTGTAAACTTTTGCCTGCTCTTTATAGCAAAATCCAGTGTAACATGTTAAAGCACTTCTCGCAGTATCTTAGGCAGAAAATTCATTGACATGGAGTGGGAGGCTTGGAGAGATCTTAAAATTCATTACCACAAGGCATTTGCCAGTAGGTGGGTGGGGGAGTGAGTATTTACAAGGTAAGATTATGCAGTTTTACCCGCATTTAGAGAAAGGGGTTGAGGGCGGCCTCTTTTCAATGCTTAAGGTTGCTCCAATCTGACCTAGAGGTCACGAGTTCGAATAACAGAAATAGAATTGAGGGTAACTCAATGCACATTTAACCATTGCAGACCTCTGCAGTAACAATACTCTCGCGTACTCAAATGTGTGAAGTGAGAATCATCGGTCTCCCCCTCCACAACTGGAAGATATGATCAACAATAATTTACAATGCATACAAGGTAGCATACTGTATGCATTGGAAACTTGGAATTTTGTTCTATAGTAGTTAAAGAATCATTGGGAGTATAGTTACTTTGGAAACAACTTTACTTTTGACAAGAGGTATTCTGCATCCTTTGTTGGCAAACTTTAAAGCCCCAAAATTAGTATTTGGTAAACCCATTGCCTCTTCAGAAGATAGCTTGCTACTATTAACAGTATTAGCCTCCAAGAGAAAGCAGAACTGGTAACACAATACAACTAGGGCATGTTTGAAAATTCTGGAAACAGGATCAAGTTCAGACCAAGTCTCAACTTTATCTACTTCTCGTGAAAAATATATTAACCAAGTCTCAACTTTTTCTGCTTCCTGTGAAAACTAGCAATATGTTTGATGAAGAACCAATTCTTATAGAACTTTTAAGCCAGACACGGTCCAGGGATACGTAATTAAAACGAAACTCTGCATGCACAAATCTATTTAAAAGTGCTTTCTTTTTTCTTTTTTTAAACCACAGTTTCTGATTCTTGGATTAACCATGTCTCAAATCTGTCTAGTTTGGATGAAAACAAACATAATATAAATCTAACAAAGAACCTGCTTTAAAAGTAAAAATTGCACGATCTCCTACGCCAAAGTACATCTAACATACAGTTGAATATATAGAACCAGTCTACTTAAGAATCACAGTATCAGCTCCTATGCAATCAAGATACATCTGCTGAACAACTGAATATTTATGTAACCGATTCACTTATGAATCACATAACCAATTCTTATCCTTTCCAAGCAGCCACTTAATTCTCTCTTCAAACAAAGGAGAGAAGCACTCTCAACAAAGGGATATAGGACATTCAAATCCCACACTTGATATCATCCCAAGGTAATCAAACTTTTGAACAATATATTACATAATAAGCTTGTCTACAAATGATATTCATAAATTCATTCGGATCCAAATCAACTTTTGTACGATATATTACATAATAAGCTCGTCTACAAATGCTTTTATAAATTCTACTCGGATTCAGAACACACACACAACCCCATTTCTATATCTGTCACGCACCCGTGATGGACTCCACACGTATCATAAGCCATGTGAGTATTACACCAATGTTAGAAATGGGATTGCACTTTATTTCAAGTATCATAAGCCACAAATAATGGATTTCGCTCGCAGATCATAGGATAAGCACTAACACTTGTATTCTTCAAAATGACGTAAACAAATGTCACCTTAAGAATTGCACATGCAATCAGGAGCAGGATAAGTATATATGGACTGTTTTGGTTTTCGGAACCGGATTTCCCCTTGTCTGTTTGTGTGCCCTTCCACCACTGCCTGTTGGAAGTCAGACCAGACCATGCTCTTGTTCAGGAAGAGCTGCCCCAACAACGCCATGTTAGGCCTTATTGTCTTCAAGTTCTCGTAAGTTCGATGTCCCACCTGTAAAAATCAAAACCCTGGCATTAGAATCTTCCAACGCATTCAAAATCATTCTGCAAATAATCTCCTTTTGTAACAAAACCTGTTTGCATATGAATTTAATGAACGCAAACCAATAGTAACACAATATTCAACAAGTCATAATATATCTTAATTTGCAGAACAAATTCAGGATTATGAGACACCTATGAAGCACGGATACGGATACGCCGACACGGACAGGACACGACACAACACCGGTACGTCGACACGATAAATCCTAAAAAATGATGACACAACACAACGGGGATACGTAATTTTTTTTTTTTTAAAAAATTAGTTTAATTTTAAGTTAATTTCTTATGGTTTTCAGAAATGTTATTCAAATATTATCTATAGGATGTTCACTTCACGTTTTTCGAAGAACAATATTGTTTAGTATTAACAAAGTGAAGAGAGGGAGACGGTCAAAGGAGAGAGAGAGATGAGATGAGATTGGACAAAAGGGTCTTGAGAGACTAATGTCGGGAGAACTTGAGGAGATAAGTGATGTAATGGTTGACAAAATCATATCCGTTTAGGTTTTGATGTTATAAAAAAACTATCACAAGGCCGATTTTTGGTCCAAAAAGAGTTTCCCTACATGTCCCTTGAAGTGTCCCGCCGTATATCGATGATGTGTCCGCCTCTAAAAATTACATAACATAAACAAGACACGTATTTTACGTGTCGGAGGTGTGTCGGGCGAGTGTCGGTGCACGGTACATGTCAGACACGGGCACGGAACCTTTCTGAAGTGTCGGTGCTTCCTAGTGAGAGATTCGTTTTTAGCCTTGCCTTCTGTGGGTTATGTGCTCCTCATCTTATAGTTCCCTATGACTGAAAACGAAGGACAGAAAACGAGCAAAGACAAACAAAAGACAAAAGATAGCCAAAATTCATTATTGAAATGTTTGAATTTATCAATTATGTTACCAATCTGTACCCAATTCCCACATTCCCACTGTTAAATAACTGCCAAATCCCTACTTGTCACCAGTATGAATGATGATTGGTGAAAATCATTGATGAGATCAAATTATTCCACAGAAGAATCAGACTCAATCTTATTAAGTATGCAGGTGTCAACAAGGTCCATCAAATTGTGGGTATTTGGAATGCCAATTGTAATCATACTAACCTCTTCATATTCGTGGTTTTTTTTTTTTTTTTTTAAAATTCAATGTAGAACCACCTTCACTGTTTCATAAAAGCAAGTCTTGCTTCTACTTTCATGTTGAAGATGTGTTTTGCATATAAGGACATGAGTTGG
This sequence comes from Hydrangea macrophylla, assembly GCA_033977485.1. Classification (NCBI taxonomy): domain Eukaryota; kingdom Viridiplantae; phylum Streptophyta; class Magnoliopsida; order Cornales; family Hydrangeaceae; genus Hydrangea; species Hydrangea macrophylla. Next base: position 73,142,744 of record CM066984.1, on the reverse strand, counting down.
GGGTTGATGGTACCCTCCCATGCTTCTTTACTTCTAATAGAAAATTAAGCGTACTCTACCATATTTGTTTCTCTCTCCATCGTTACCCTCTTTCAGTTTCTTTCTTCTTTTTTTCCCTCCCTCTATATATCTACAGCATTCCACTATTGATATGTGTTCCATAAGAAAAAAAAAAAAGAAAAGAGTCATCTATGTTCCAAACGAAGCATATATGTTAGCCAGAAGCACCTACCATTGCATTATGCATATTCCCTGGAGAAGCAGAAATGAAGATATCGCTATGCATACTGACATAGTAGTCAACTGCAGCTAATAGAGAAGCCTTTCCTTTAATCTGTGCCCTTTCTTCTGCAGAGGCAAGACTCTTTTTGTCTTCCATCAGTGGAAACAGTTGTCGTAAGGTTGAGATCCTAGCTTCCCCACCATATACCTAGAAAATATACCCATCAAGAAAAATGTCACACTCAAAAAACAAATAAGTATCAGTTTTCCAAGAGAAGTAAATGAAGCTCAGTGTTCCTTTGGAATGACATTCTCGGACTGCATTTTGATCAAATCTAATTAAATTGGGTATGTTTGGAATAACAACTTCGGAATGCATTCTTACCAATTGCAATTACATAATTATCTTCATTAGAAACTTATTTTAAAGATGCATTCTAATACAATTTTTACTTTTTCACAAACGCAAGTCTGTCTTGATTCTAGTTTTACGTTGTAGATGTTGTTTTGCACATGAAGACATGAGTTGGAAGTTGGCAGAACCCCATGCTCAACTTCTGTAGCAAAATAATCTCCCTCAAGAATGTTTCTCTCACCATCTATATCCGTCTTTTGCCTTTTTTTCTCTCTCTCTCTCTATATAAAATATACCAATATTAATACAAGTACTTTGAGAAAAAAAGTAACTTTCTTGGAGAGGGTATTGTGTTTTAGGATAGAGTTGGAGGTTGATGGAAACCCAGGCTCCTTAACTTCTATAGCTGCTAACTCTCACTCTATCAATGTTACATGGACTCTTCTAAATAGGTGAAGTACCCGTGTTGACACGACTCTTTGCGGACATGGGTATGAGACTTGAGTAGGATCCTTCTAGTGTAGTACCCGTGTCGGATATGGCACCCGTACCTGTGTCCTCCAGACACTTTGAAGAGTCCATGTAACATAGCACTCTATCATGAACCATGATTCAATCTCCACCTCTAACCCTCTCTCTCTCTCTCTATATATATATATATATATATTATGTGTGTGTGTGCGTGTGCGTGTGTCAGGTAAATCAAATTTTCAATTTTGTTTTATGTATCACGGAAAAAAAAAAATTCGTGCCCGTACCAAACGCAAACCAACCGTAGTTACTAATTCTCATTCTATCATGATTCTATCTCCCCATCCACCCCTTTTTCAATTTTTTTCTCTCATTATATCTTAAAATATGTCAATTTGTATACAAGTATCAAGGAAAAAAAACCAGAAAAAGAGTCACTTCTATACCAAATGCAGCAAAACCCCAGTAATTGTTTATCAAGTTGAACTAAAGGGAAATTCCATACGTACCTTGTGGGAGGCTAGATATAGGCGGGTATTACGGTCAAAACCCAAAGCTGCTAGAAGCAATCCAATTTCATCAGGAGTTAATGGGCATCGACCCTGACTTCGCAACTCCTCATCTGTGAACTGAGAGTTTAGGACCCTTCCTTGCCAAATCACTTGTCGATACTTAGCCAAAGCCAATTTTTCAGCTTTACCCCCACCAAAATCACAGGCTGAATGGGCAGCCATATCCTGCACGACGACGAGAAAGATACATAGACGAGAAGTACTTTACAGTCTAAACTTAAGATGGTACAACTAAAAGAAGGCAAAGGCAAATCATAGAGCAGAGAGTGCATTTTTTTTTTGGCTAAAAGAGCAGAGAGGCCATGTAGCCTTGAAGTTAGTAACCTGCTTGGAATCACTTCCCAAATGCACATTTTGATCCATATGTGACCCAAAACGCATATATTTGCATGATTCAATAATTTTAGAAAGCGCTTTGGAGTCCAAAGCCTGTTTTGGCTGAAGCAGGTCCAAATGTGCTTTAGCAAACGTGATTCGGGATGTAGATTTGGGGTTTTAATGGATTTTTAATTCCCATTGTGCTCTTGTGATTACAATAGACTAATCTCAAATTTCAGATGTAGAAATGCTGAGCTTATATGTATGTATTGTTATCGTTTTCTTTAATTTATTTATTTAAGTGACATCGGTCTTTCAATTTTTTATATCCATAACAGTGACAATTATTCAGTCAATCTAATAGATACTACAAACCCAGATTCTTTCGATTTTTATTTTATCCATCTCACCAAAAAAAAATCAAAAGTGGCTTTAGTGTTCATTTATCTATCAGCTTTAAATCATTCATGATTCAATTCGAAAAGGGAGATTTCTCTCTCTTATGTGCAGCCCTCATTGTAAAACTTTATTCAAACAATGATGTCAAAGTAGGAAACTTTTTCAATTATAATTTTCTTTGATACTCGATTAGGGGTCTTAATGGATTTTTTAATTCCCATTGTGCCCTTGTGATTACAACAAACAAATCTCAAAGTTCCACTGTAGTTCAGTTCCCAGAGCACTACTGAAAAAAGTTTCCAGGCACAAATTTATAGATATAGCAGAAGCACTAGCTTCTACTTCTGCTTCCGAGTAACACAAAAGTCACAACCAATCCAAATGAGCATTTAATACCGATGTGGTGTGAGGGAGCACAAATATTCTCTAAACCTATCAAATTTTATCGGATAGTTATCAGCATCTTTCCATCATTTTCTAAAGCAGTTACCATTTCTGAAAATCTGCTCAAAATGATTCCAAGTCTTATTCCCAAGGCACTTACCTTATCAAATCGAAGGTGCAGGACAACAAACTTCCCCGCTCCTTGTCTGTCTTTTGCATCGGTAACCTCTCTTAGGTACTTGTCACCTTGTAGTGCTCCGCTTTCGTCAGGAGGATATCGAAGGCGATTGACAAGAGCATCTCCAAGAGCTCTGATGTGAGGCACAAAAACCAATGCTTGAAAGTTGACTTTACAACGCAGGTGTTGGATGTCCCTTGGCATGTTGTCAAAAGCCAGACGATGAGAAAATGGGGAAATTGCAGCTATCCCGTAACTGAACCATTCATGAGACATTGAAATTGTTATTGAGCTTCAAAGCTGAGAGTAAAGAAATTCGAAAATGTTCAAGTGATATAGTTGAATACTTAAAACTGAAATCAAATCGTATATCCACGCTAAGTTTTTTTATTGATCATACACTTATCCATGTTAATGTGCAGAGAGGCATAATTGTGCGGAACAAACTAATTATAAGCAACAAGACTTTCAAGACTACGGGCGTGTTTGGGAATGTGCAAAACAGGATCATGTTCTTTCTTGTTCTCATTTTCTATCTCGTTTTTAAGACGACCACTATCATGTTGGTTTGGCAGAGAACCTTTTCAATAGTATTTTTAGATCTGACAGAGACTTCTACTGAAATAAAAAAGCATTTACCAACCACATAAGTATGCAAACTAGTTCTTTTGTGAACAGCAGAACCAGTTCTTGCAGTACCTAAACAACCTCTAATATTGCGTTAAAAATCAGAAGATAATGGGTTTCACTTTCACCAGCCACCTTTTGTGTAAAAGCAATATAGTGCAAGCATGTTCTTCAACACCTTTATCTTAAACACCACAAATCTGCTAGCAAAACAGGAAATCACTACAAGCATGAACTTTACATCCAGGAATATGAAACATTTTATTCTAACACCATTACTTCTTGTAATGCATTTCGTCTTATCAACAATTGTTTTCAAGCTTTTGGGGACCAAAGAAATGTACAGGAAGGTTATTTTATCACATTTCCTTTATCACACATTAATGCTCTTTCAGATCTCACACATTTGACACATAAGAATGCCCTTGAGAGTCGGAAAAAGTCATCCTTGACATTTTTGAATTTTCCACCTATCATGAACTACACGATTCTTCAACCGTAGCAAAGGCTAATTGCAATGTTGCCATTGTGTCAGTTTTCGAAAACTTGCCATGCGGTGCAATGTCAAATCTTCCAATCTGTTACCGTCACTTTTTGAAACAAAAGCTGACAGAATGGTCTCTTTCCATTTTCCTTTTTATTTTTTCAATAATGTAACGCAACAAAAGATTTGGTTTTCAAAATTTTAGAGAACAAGTCAAAACGACAGAAGGATCAAGTATATACAAACCTCTGTAAGACAGGCAAGACATTCTCTAGATACCAGTTAGCTGAAGCATGAACAGGCGCAGTTTTGATTCTAGTAGCTCGGATTGCTGTAGCATAATAATCCCTTGTGCTCCAAGAGAATTCATCAGGCAGCTCTCTAACTATAGAAATGTCATTCTTCAAAACATTAATAAAGTGATCCACATCGAAAATGTCCATGAATGAGCTGCATGGAGATAAAGAAAAAAATAATGTAACTTTGTATTAATCACTCATTCAAAGTGAACACGATTCAGAAAATACATAAAGCAAAAAAAAAAAGCATATAGATATTGTACAAGAAGCACCTGGAATCTTTCCAAACAGGGTTCACTTCAAGATATGGGATCACAAGAGTCGCATTCAGAATTTTAGCAACAGCAACAGCATCACAAATCTATTGTAGAAAATAAATAAATAATGAAAGTTTAACTATTAGTGACTAATAGAATTTTCAAAAAGCGGGTAAGTAATTGGAAATTAAGGTTATCATCAGAAACTGTAAAATACAATCTTTTCATACACTAAAATTTGCAAAATCTTTAGATTGGAGATATTCAAATACCCACCCCCATTCTTTGCTGGTTCAATCCTCCATCAAGGAACACCTGGATGTATCCCTCAGATGTGCTGGGTAATGCTGAATTAGAGGATGAGTCCATTAGTGACAAAATGTTTACATATAGCAATATATGTGCATATAAATGAACCAATTTACTTCGAATCAATACTTTCTGCATTAACCTATATTTCAATACTTACTGGAGGCAATACTAGATTCAACATGGGGCTTCCATCCTTGGTTGGCCATAGGAACCCAAAGATCAGCTTCCTGTCCATTCGACTAAATAAAAAATAAAAAAAATAAAAAAAAATTGAAGTGAATATGAGATATTTACCCAAAATAAAAAAATCATCACAATTATTTATCTTACTCACAGTTTGATGTTGCAACGCACTCTTAAGAAGAGGCAAGTGCCTAGGTTTTGGAGCATTCCATTCCTGTATATGTTCCCATCAGATCATGAAGAAAAAAAAGTACAATTAGCCCAGAGGGCAACTTTGGTTAACTGGTTGCCTTACTTATTCTTACAGAGGCATTACACCCAACATGTGCTGATTGATGTGCATAAATTAACCTAATTCTCAAAGACGTAACCATGGTTGTTCGTATAGGTTGATTCACGAGTTGATTTCAGTTTCGTAAAATCTGATATCAATGACAATTAATATATTGAACTTTGAAGTTTTAAGTGCAAAGCTTTCAAAATTTTGTGCTTTAATATTGCATGAAACTTGTGTTAAATTGTTATTTTGCTCAATTTAAGCTTTACGTGTGTTTTTACTTTTTATATGGATACAGTATCCATGATTTGGTTCCCAATTTGACAACATAGGTGAAATAACATCAACATTCTACAAACTTAAAGATGCCTAAAAAGGTACACCACTTGATGGGATTGTACATCTAAACTTTTCCATTTTCCATGCTCTAGCCAAGTAACCTCAATCTTTTCTGAAGGAGAACACAATCTATAGCACCAGCTGCTTTTATTCCCATTTCTCAAATCCTGTGGCTACTTTCTGTTATGGTTTCCGTTCATTTGGCCCTATCTCACCCACCTTCAACGTCATATAAATATATTTCTCACCCACCTTATTATTATGGTTTTCTCTGGGTTTTCAATATTAGAAAGTCTCAAATAACTTTCAACACCCTCTGGTTTTTTCCAAAAAGTTATTTTAGACCCACTATTTTCAATTGCATCGCATAAGCCCCTCAATTTCTAAATTGATTCAATTAAGGACAATCGTTAACATACGTATATATATATGAACAATAACGATGGTAAATATTTGTCCTCAATTAAGGGTCAATTACAGAAACACCCTTTGTGGCTAGCAGGTCATTCAGTTTGCCCCTGCAGTTCCAAACGAGTCACTAATACCCCTGTGGTTTGGACTAAAGTGCTACTGATTGTGAAATCTGTTAACGGGACATAAGCTTGTATAGGGGGTGTGTATCTGAAAAATGTGCTAACCATCACATGGGTAGCGTATGAAAAACGTGTTAACCAACGGGAGAATAAAGCTACCATGCAGGCTTCTATTCCCTTAGATTTAACAGCTTTACTAATGGTTGCACTCTAGTCCAAACCACATGGGGTAGTAGTGGAACGTTTGAAACTGCACGGGCAAACCGAAAAAAAGCACCAACCACAGGGGGTGTTGCTGTAATTAGCCTTTGAAGTTAATGGGCCTCAATTCTCCTCAACCGATGGTCTGATAGAGATACAAAATTAAGGGCCTTAAGTGATGCAATAGGTAATTGAGGTCTAAAATGATTTTCTGAGAAAAACAATTTGTACAAAAATGCATTTGAGCCTATTGGAAAATATTGCACCCTAAATTGGTTCCATTATACGCTACCAAGGCTCTGATTTGTTACCCCAGCTTTACACATGGGCCCAGATTGAATTTGATTCTTGTGTAGGGCAAAAATCGTTATGCAGTAATTGAGGGTCACACTTACTCAATATAGTCCATTGAGTCCACACACATCCATCTCACATAACAGAAGTGGCAGTGACAAATCAGTCAACCAATTGCTAAAACAAACTTCCATATTGACACACATGATCATGTCCAAATGGTCTTGTTAGATCCAGGCCCTCCGAATCTTTTATCTTTGACAATTGACACTAGATAAACCCAAAATTGTAATTGTTCCTCACATGCCATTGTCAGTAATAAAGATAAACAGTCTTGACCTTTGGTTCCTTTAACTTACTTCAAGTCAATGCAAGACTCATGAACTAAATTCAAAACCCTAATTACTTCAACAAACATTCAAGAACAGAAATTAAACAAACAAACCCATTTTTTTTTATTTAATTTTTTTTTTTTTTGAGGCGGAGGGGAAAGAAAAGGTTACAAACCATAATTGATCGCCCTCAAAGCGTCCCAATTCTAGCCGAAAAAAAGAAAAACTAAGAGAAATCTCCAACTTCCACCATACAACATCTAAAATATCACATATGCAATACCCATGGAGTAACACAAAACCTTAATTATTTCACCAGCATCTCAAAGAATAGAAATTTAACAAACAAACCCATAAAATCCAAAGCGTCCCACTCTCCCGATTATAACATTTTTTCGGGAAAAACTTTCCCGAGAAAAGAATAATACAAGGAGAAAAGTCAACAACTTTCACAATTAAGCATCAATTAATATCACAGCACCCACCCCTTAAATATGAAGAGGACAACTAAAAAATAAAACACCCAGAAACTGAATAGCATATATAACTACATAGAGACATTTATACAAACATGTAATGGACATACCGATAACAGAGATGGTGAGGCGTGACCCAGTGGAGCGAAAAGGCCAGGGAAGAAAATGGGTAGAAGCAAAACCAATAGACCAGCAAAAGCTCCTCTGGGATTGTGGTTGTAAAGCTTCATAGTGGTAGTGGGTCGGACTACGATCTGAAAAATAAAAAAAATAATAATAATAAAAAAAAATAATGGGTCTGATTGTGGTGGGAGAAACCCTTGTCCGAGAGGAAGGAGGAGTTCTCACTGAGGAGAGACAAAGAGGTGGATAGAGAAAGAGGAGGGGGCCAGTACCATTATCGTTCTCCCAATCAGTCTCGGGTCCGCGAAAGCATCTGAATACAATATAGTTTGTTCTAAAGGAACAAAACTACAGCTGCAATTGAAATTGATGCTTGTAGTAAATGTGGGGAGTGTCCTTTTCAGATAACTATAACCTCTCCCCAGTCCCCCCCCCCCCCCCAACGGCTAAATTTACTCTCAACTCTCTTTCGTTTTGGGGGATTACTACTACGTGTCTCTCTCTCTCTCTCTCTCTGTGTTTTTAATGGTTTTCACAGAGCAGAGAGAGAGAGAGTAGCTTTAATTGAGTTTTTGGTTTTGCTTTTCACAGTTTTGCTTTCTCGAGGCACCCACCGACACTACAGTGTTGGTGTGATTGGGACACCACTTCAGTGCAGAAAAAATAGTCTTTGATGCTATTCTACTCACAAAATAATAGCATCAACTGGACAAAATGTAAAAGTAATTTTTTAAAATTTGGTCAATTTTACTGTTCATCTAAAGGGGAATAGCACCAACTGGACAGTTTTAAGTGCACTGAAATGCTGTCCATGTGATTATGACAAATTGGTAGAGACTGAGTTGACACTGTTATTTATGTATGACTCAGCTCTGCAATTTATGGGTAGACCCCCTGAGGTTGCTCTAATTACACTTAGACTCCCTCACGTTTCAATAATGTCACCTACACCCCCTGAGATTTGAAGCGCGTATCACCTAAACCCTAACCGTTAATTCACCGCTAAAAAAATAACAGTATGACATATATAAATACAAAAAATATCCCTGAAAGTTTGGTCCGTATATCATTTCAGTCCTTGTAGTTTCAATTGGGTCAATTTGGACCATGAAGTTTTAAATTGAAGCAATTTGATCCAAATATTCAATTTTATGAGAAAATTTGACAGAATTTACTCACATACTATGCATTGTCACACTTTTTAAGGGAAAAATAGAACACCACCAATCTCCCAACCCGCTTATTAGCGTAATTATGCATAACAATGGACAAATTCTGTCAATTTTTCTCACAGAATGGGGCTTGGATCAAATTACTTGAATTTAAAATTATAGGGACCAAATTGATCTAATTGAAACTACAGGGACTAAAATGACACAAGGACCAAACTTTCAGGGGTATGTTTTATATTTATTTATGTCAATCCGTCATTTTTTTTAACGGTGAAGGGGTTTAGATGACATGCGCTTCAAACCTCAAGGGGTGTAGGTGATATTATTGAAATGTGACGGGGTCTAAGTGTGATTAGAGTAAATCTCAAGAGTCTTAAGTGATATTTACCAGCAAGTAAGGATAATTGCATTTCAGTAGACTTTTTATATAAAATTTAGAAGTAAGTCTACCACTTTTTTTCTTTATCTTTTTTTAAAAATAAAATTAGAACTATATCTTGTTTAGTACTTTGTTCCTTAAATATTTTTTTTTGACATTTTAATCCCTCAACTAAAATTTCGTGGTACCCCCTCGTATTTTGAAAAATGACATGGATCTCTCTTAAAATTAGCATTCTATAATACTTTTTTCCCTTAAAATTAATATGATGTAACACTTTCCTCCCTTAAAGTATAAAAAAAAAATACTAGGCACAAGGGAGATCTGTGCAATTTTTTAAAATACGAGAAAGGTCCGTGTAATTAAGGCAAAACACAGGACAAGTGATTGTAATTAACTCATAAAACATTTAGCAAAACAACCTCTGTAATTGTAATTGGCCAAAAGCTACATTGTAGAATTTTTACCAAGCGTACATAAATTGGTTATTTAATTACATAAGATACAGAAGCTACCAAACGGTCCACAAGCGTATTGTTGAGCTCTTTGATATATTTTTGGGTAAAATGCATTTTACATCCTCAAACTATACCCATATTTTGCACTTTAGTCCCTAAACAAATTACACATACTCCCTCCTACAGTTAGACCTTTTTCACTTTGTCCTCTGTTTTTTTTTTTTAGTCAATCAAAAAGGAGTTTTATTAGACTTGGAAAAAACTATGAGGAGGTATAACACACTTCAGCAAGTGCAGAGCTCAATAAAAGATAGAAATCTATTAAAGAGCTTAACACTATCACTTGTGGATCGTTTGACAGCTTATTTTTCTTATGTAATTAAATTACAAAAAATTGTGATTGGTAAAAGTTGTGCAAGGTAGCTTTTTTTTGCCAATTGCAATTGCAACGACAATTTTGCTAAATATTTTATTTCATTTTTTGGAGTTTCATAATTATTGATGAATTCCAAAAGTTGTTGCCAACATGACATATGTAGGCTTTTGTCCGTTAAATTTAACTAATTAACTAAAGGTTTCACTTTAGTCCAAAATATAGGGGATATTAGCGATAGGATTGAAGTACATGGTATAAAGTGAAAAACGGTTCCCCCTACTCCCCCAAAAAAAAAAGAAAAAAAAAAGAAAAAGAAAGAAAGACATCAAAATGACTTTTACCATCACTTTTAACGACTAAAAGTGACAGAAAGGACAATGTGCCACAAAACGTTAGTTGAGAGACCAAAATGCCAAAAAAAATTTATTTAGGGACCAAAGTGCCAAACCGAGTATAGTTTGAGGGTTTGCATGTTTTATAAAACTCCCTTTTGATTTACCAAAAAAATAAAATAGGGGACAAAGTGAGAGAGAAAAAAAATCTAACTATAGGGGTGTATATGTAATTAACCATATTCTATAATTTAAAAAAGTGACTTTTTTTCTACTACAAAATATTAGTGTTGAGGGACCAAAATAATAAAAGTAATTATTTAGGGACCAAAGTCCCAAACGTGGTATAGTCATGTGAGGGTGCAAAATATATTTTACTCAAAAAGTTGTCAAGTTAAAACACAATGCTGTTAGCAACTCTTTCTAACATTAAGGAGCAACTCTACACAAAATTGAGAGTAGAGCACTCTTCATAATGTTTTGCTGCAAATTCATAACGATCAAACATAAAGTAGATTGAAACATAAATCAACTCTTCAAAAGTTGATGTTCCTTTTTTAGAAAAAAAAAATTATTGATGAGTTTTTAGTTTTTTAATTATTATTATTATCTTTTCAAATTTGGAAAAGTAACTGAATGGAAACGAATAGTTCCCGTTTATAGTTCTTAAGTTACGCTTTGTTAGCCCACTTCATTTAGTCATTCATTGTTATTAATAAGCATTCTATGATTTGTATATTTTGAAGCTTTAACGTGAAAACGCACTAAAATCCAATGATTAGTCACATTCGACGACATTCTGTGCTCAAAAGGTGATTCCAAAGAAAGTTGGAGACAGTGGCAGCCTCGGTAAAAGTTACGGATGTGTGGCCACAAACGGCGAGTCAATCCGAGGTCCGAGTCAAAAGTTATCGCAATTCTACGATCGGCGTGCAAAGTTGAGAAAAGTTGAGAAAATCTGAGAAAAGTTGAAAAATGGGCATCTCACTAGAGCGACCCGCGCGAGTGACCTCCCAAATTTCATTTTGATCAAAATTGTCCTCCGGAATCGCCTCAGTTAATTTTTGCATGAAACCTCACGTGCGAGCGACCCCTTGAAAAAACAAAAATGCATATTTCGATGTACTGAAGAGCCCTGTGCGATCCGAATTGGCTGAATACATCCACAAACGCAAATAGAACAGTTTTAGTGCGATTAGGTTTAGGAAAGCCTCCAAAACTTGTTCCAAATATATATCCTCTTTTAAGTAAAATTGGGGGTTACACAATATTATACACATCCTTCAACAACTGAAACTACAACCATTGAAGAGGGAGAAACGAGAAGAAGAAGAAGAAGAAGACCAAGGATTCTCATGACCTCTTCAATCAACCTCTTGCCAATCTTCGAATATATGGCCGCCTAGACCTAGATTTAGGATTTCAATGAAACCCTATCCAAGTAATAGGGTGTATTTTATGCTTTCTTTTAGTATTACTATGTACATGGATGATGATTACATATTTAGAGGATTTTAATTAATAAATCGTATTCATTTATTAAATCGTTGCTTTTAAAATCTATTCTTGTCATAGATCTATTTTGAATGTGATGTACTCAATAGTCTATATTTGCCGTGCTTGTATAGATTATGTCACGCCCCAGAGCAGCAAAAATAGGAAGAAAAAAAATTCATTTTTGGGTCCATAGGAAATGACAAGTGAAAGTCACTAAATATTCACACCACACAATACTAGTCCACAAGACAAACAGGAACAATAACAAAATCAACTCAAATATATAAAAGCAGTATCACTATTACAAACATCAGAGTGGTCCTTAGGATCACAACAGGTCTGGAGCCAACATATACCCAAGTACCCGTCAAAACAAAACAAAGTTCGACAGAGTATAAACTAGATATAACTATCTTCAGATCTTCAGCTGGCGTAAGGATAGCCATCAGCATAATACTCCTCTCCAGTATAACCGGCATCAGTGGGGCCACCCTCTTCATAATCCAACTTCGGGTAGTATCCATCACCGTAAGTTCCAATACCTGCATTGTTAGGGACATGGTAGTCTGGACGGAGAATGTCCAAGCAAATAAAGGCCGTCAACTTACTAAAAGCTGAGTGAGAACTAACTAACACAGTCTCATAGAAATAATGTAATCATTAGTCTTGCACGATATATAGCAGTGAAATTAATAATATCTTATCCTCTTTTATTCAGACACATCATCAATTGGTTCTCATCATTTTCCAACTGTAAGACTGACCGTACCAATTCTAACTGACTCTACCGAACTGATTATATCATCACAACATACTAGTGCTCTTGTTCACTGCTTTTAAGAACTCTTGCGAGCACAATACATCGCTCTCATATAATAGTTTATGGACGCACCAATACTCTTGTTCACCACTTTTAAGAACTCTTACTGTTCATCGCTTTTAAGAACTCTTGCGAGTATCGCCCGTTCATAATTCATATACATCAGTACTTCTTGCTAGCACAATACATAATGCGCACATCTCACGCAGATGTGTTCACGACCAACTCATGATACTGATATACTTGTACTGACGGTCACCAATACCCCACTGACTCAATCACCAGGATTAACTAATATTACCCACCTTTATAACTCAAGCCTTATCTCGTTAATGCGTCGCAATGTTATTAATGTTTCGAACCTTATTACGTTTCTTATCACATTAACTCAATCTCATTATCATATCCCATTACCCCGAAATCCATACTATCGCATAATAGAAGCAGAAAACATCAATTAAACAGCTAAGCATTATGAATTATAAACTAAAGAAAACAACCAAGTTCTGTCAAGGTTTGATCGATTGAAGTCCTCTCAATCGCTTGAAGAAAGTGATGTTCAATCGATTGAAGTATTCTCAATCGATTGAAGTCAAGGCGGTCACGATCGATTAAAGTCATTTCGATCGCTTGAGAACCAGGGTGGTTCGATCGATTGAACTTAGTTCGATCGCTCGAACTTTGTCTTCTCCAGATTCTGGCAGTGAATATCCAGAAAATGTTAGGGAGTGTTTGGGTTATTTCTAATACATCCTGAATACGTAAAACACCACAACTATCTCTCTCCTTTATCTCTGCACTTTCTCCATATCTTGAACTTTGAAATGCTCGATCGCTCGAAAGAGCTTCGATCGATTGAAAGTGAAATTTCAAGAATGATCAAGGAAAAATATATAGAATCTCTATGCATAAATAATTATTGAAAATACAGGGTATTACATCATCCACCACTCAAAAAAAGATTTCGTCCTCGAAATCAGAAGCATACTAAGTTAAAACAAAAATGGAAACTTCTCACGCATCTCTGACTCTAGCTCCCACGAAGCTTCTCCTTCATTATGATGCTTTCACTGAATCTTCACTAACAGAATCTCCTTATTCCTAAGCTTCTTGATTCCACAGTCCATGATGCGAACTGGTCCTTCGTTGAACATAACATTGTTGTTGACTTCAATATCTTCGAAGTTGATCTCGTGCGCTGGGTTATGAGCACACTTTCTCAGCATACTGATGTGGAACACGTTGTGCACTCCTGACATCTACGGTGAAAATGCAAGTTGATAGGCAACTTTCCCAACACGTTCTAGAATCTCGAATAGTCCAATAAATTGTGGCGATAGCTTGCCTCTCTTCTGACCAAATTTGACGACGCCTCGAACAGGTGAAACTATGAGTAGTACGTGATCTCCAACTGCAAACTCTAAGTCCTACGTCGCTTGTCAGCATAACTCTTGCGTCGGGTTTGAGCTGTCTTCATTCTCTCACGTACGATCTGAATCTTCTCGCTGGTCTCTCGTACCATCTCTAGACCAAGAAGTTGAGTATCTCTGACTTCGGCCCAACACTGCGGCGATCGGCAAGGTCTTCCATACAAAGCTTCAAATGGCACCATCCCTATGCTCAAATGATAGCTATTATTGTAGGCAAATTTGATCAAAGGTAAGTACGTCTCTCAAGAATTCTCAAAATCAATAACGCAAGCGCATAACATGTCTTCTATTACTTGATTGACTCATTCAGTCTGTCCATTAGTCTGTGGATGAAACGTCGAACTCAAGTTCAATGTTGTTCCGATCATTATTTGGAGACTCTTCCAAATTCTACGATAAAGAGTGAATTTCGATCTGACACAATAAAAACTGGTACTCCGTGTAACTGTACAGCGTGTTATAGAAACATTTGGCTCAAACATTCTACTAGATACGTCATACTGTAGGCAATGAAATATGTCGTCTTAGTAAGTCGATCCACAATTACCCAAATAGCGTCGTGGTTCTGTTGTGACTTCGGCAATCCTACCACAAAATCCATAGTTACATGTTCCTATTTCCATTGGGGAATCAGTAATGACAGTAGAAGTCCCAGTGGTTTTTGATGTTCTGCCTTTACTTATTCACAAGTAAGACATTGGGCTACATACTCGGCTACTTCTCGCTTCATTCCTTCCCACCAGAAATTTCTCTTCAGGTCCTTGTACATCTTCATACCTCCAGGATGAATAGTCATCCGTGACTTATGTGCTTCATCCAATATTTCTTTTCAGAGATTTTCTTCATCAGGTACACAGAGTCTATCATTACATCATAAGGCTCCGTCTGTACTGATACTCCAGATCTCTGGCTTCTTGGTTGACATCTTGGTGAACCATAACTTCAAATCTTCTGTCGTATGCTGAGCTTCTATGATACAGCTGATCATAGTTGGCTGTACCATAATGTTAGGGATATATACTAAAAGCCATGCTTTATGTAGTTGATTTATTATTCATTTAATAAAATCAGTTAATCCATTTTTATGAGAATCTGTGTGGGCAATATTTGTGTTATATTGTTTATTTAATATTATGCATGTGTGTCTTTCATTCTACATAGTAGGTGGTTTGGTGTGTAGAGTTCAGCTTACACACGGAAGATCAGACCATCGAATCTTGTAGAATGTAAGATTTTGGTTTACAGTCTTAGATGGATTGGACACACCATTGGTAGGACTGCAGCATGACGTTGTAGTAGGTTTGTCTTGACTACGAGAAATGGTATAGTTTCAACTCACCATGCTGGTACACTTTGTGTATTAAACGGGACCGACTTGGGGTAATTATCTTTATACTGACTTATAAGATAATTAATACCTCATGACTATTATGAATGCTTATGCTTTAAATCCTTAGTTAATTTATAATCACGTACATTTGATATTTACACTTTGATCCCTAAAAGGGTGAGATCCTTAAATGGGTCAATATCTCATTGGATTGGGTGACAATATTAATTGTGTTGTGGATATTAATTAATGATGGAATCCGTGTCTCAATTTTGGGATTGATGATATCCCCTTGAGAAAGCTTATAAGTTTTGACTGCAGGTGGATTTTGTATCCGACATATTAGATAAGTTAAGCAGAGGATCTCAAGAAATTTTAAGAGATTAATTAAATATGATTGTCAGTAATTATATTTAATTAATGGATATATGTAATCTTAACATGGGGAGATAATAAGCATTTAATAACATGGAGCTCGAAATATATTTTTGAGATAAGGGTAGGAGTACAATTATTATTCTTTAGTCGTATGAATTATAATTTATGGAAAAAGGAATATGATTCAGTTCAAATTAGGGTTTCCTAATTCCATAAGGAAGCCTATTCCTTATTGACTGCTTATGGTCACTATCGTAGCCTATTGATCGGGAGAGAACTGATCCTAATTATACGCCTTAATTCACATTTGTTAGTACTTTTTATCCTTTTTTTGTGTATTTTTACTTCGTTTTCTATTTTCTGACAGGATTTGGAATAAATCACCTAAACCAGGCTAAACAGGATGAAAAAGCACAAAGAAAGAAGCTGAAAAAGCCAAGTCGCGCGCGCGAGCCGCGCGCGCGAAGAACAGAGAATCGCTCGCGCGATCCGCTCGCGCGAAAGTCCCAAAATCGCTCACGCGATCCGCGCGCGCGAGGTACCAAATGTCGCGCTCGCGCGACCCGCTCGCGCGATATGTGTAAAAAGCAAAGTTGCGTATTTCAGTATACTGAAGACTCCTGTGCAAACGAAATTGCTGAACGACGTCTAGACTGAAAATTACATCAGTTTCAGTTCGTTTCGGGTTAGGAAGGCTTCCAAAACTTGTTGTAAATCTATATATACCCTATTTTATTATAATTAAAGGGTTAGACATTATTAGCAACTAATATATGCACATTATACACACATACTTCCAGCCATTGAAGGGAGGGAAGCAAGAAGAAGAAGAAGAAGACCAAGGCTTTCCATGGCCTCCTCCATCAACTACTTGCCATCCATCACTTCCATGGACGGCTAGATCTTAGATCTAGGGTTTCAATGAAGCCCTAGACGAGTAATAGGGTTTTATTTATGTTTTTATTTTAGTTTTATTATGTATGGATGACAGTCACATGTTTAGAGGATTTTTATAAATAAATCGTACTTCTATTTATTAAATCATTGCTTTCAGAATTTATTCTTGTCTTAGATCTATTTTGACTGTGATGTGCTCAACGATCTATTCTTGCTGTGCTTGTTTAGATTGTTTACATATGATGGTGCTTTATTGATTTGTGCTATCAAGTATCCGAATAGTCCATGCCTAGGTTAGACGGATTAGATCACAACCCTAGTTTAGTGTGGGATAATTCGTGCTAACCGAAGATGGATTATGTTGGTGCTTGAACCATGAATATCTTCTTATCGGAGGAATTGGGCTTGTAGCTACAATTCCCCATATTCAACCAACTTAATAAGCTAAAGTAATTCATAAATATTCCTTATTATGAAGCTAGTGGTGGAGTTGCAATCCTAGGTTTCCTTAAACATTATTTAAAACAACTTTAATTGCTTTCATAGTTTAGATTTAGTTTTATTGTTATTAGTTTAATTAAAATCAAATCAAAATCCGTTTTCATAATTAACTAAAGTTAGGTTTTAAAATTAAGTCGCTGTAGTTAATCAATCTCCGTGGGTTCGACCTTTACTTCCACACTGCAAATCTTTTGAAAAGTAAAGAACACTTTTTATATCTTGATTCTGACAAGATCACCTATATATATGTTGCTTTGGCTCTCTCCTCAATTTGCGTTTTTCCATCAAGAGCATTATAACTCGGAATAGAAAAGAGAGCGTAAAAAGAGAGAGTAGAAACATAAAGGATTTCGAAGGAACCCACACTTAGTTCGATATTCTGGCAGCAAAGGAATACGGTAGAAGATCGTGAGCTGTTATCAAGCCCGTGTTCTTGATTCGTCTGCTACAGCAATCCATTTTAGCAGTTTAAGGTAACCCTAGTTCCGCCCTTATAGGGCTATTGTAGTTTTCACATAATTTTTGCAGTACCAACTTATACACGTTGTCAACGGATTCTGGGAACGCAATTTCCTAACACATAAGACATCCAAAATGTTGTCTTTCCACTGGTTCCACTGACTGAAGATCATATTCAGCTAAAACTTCCAATGCTTTCCATTCTCGAATTAATAATGCAGCGATCACTAGTTGAGGTTTATGACTCAGAGCGTCTGCTACGACATTCGCTTTGCCTGGATGGTGTTGCAATGAAAAGTCATAGTCCTTGAGTAACTCCATCCATCTCCATTGTCGCATGTTCAAATCCTTCTGAGAGAACAAATACTTCAATCTCTTATGATCGAAAAATAGTTCAAACATTTTTCCATAGAGATAGTGTCCCCAAATCTTCAATGCAAACACTATTACTGCCAATTCCAGATCATGTGTCGGATAATTCTTCTTATCTACCTTCAACTATCTTGATCCATATACAATGACATTCCCGTCCTGCACAACCTAATTCTTGGTGTGATGCATCACTATAGATCACATACCTTTCTCCACTCTTAGGTATCACGAGTACTTGTGTAGAAGTCAATTTTTCCTTTAACTCCTAAAATGCATGCTTATGCTTGTCTTACCATTCGTACTTCATCTCCTTGTCAAATTTGTTAAAGGTCCTGCAATCTTGGAAAATCCTTATACAAATCTCCTATAATATCCTGCTAGACCACGAAAACTTCTAACCTTTGTCGCATTAGTTGGTCTGTTCCAGCTTAAGACTGCATCAACCTTAGATGAGTCTACTGAGATACCTGTGGACACGCGGGATTCCACCTCTTGCTTGTTTTTGAAATTTGATTTTGAAAAGAGAGAGAGAGAGAAGGTCTATTGAAAACAAATACAGAGTCGCCACTTGGTCTTTAAGGAACCAAGAAACCTAATTTTTGACTCACCCAAATGGATAAAGGGCACCGGCCCTTCATAACCAAAGAACTTGGCTCGGGGTTTTGGTACGAGAGAGGAAGGAGCCTTTGTCGTGACTAAAATACCCTCAACTTGCCCCGTCTTTCGACGGGCCTCAATTAGCATCCAAATAATCATCTTATACTATGTTTGGTTCGACAAATAATACTACGATAGTATATTACATCACACAAGAATTTTGAAATGGAAGATCGAAAGATAAGATATCATTCAAAAGATCTAAGCCAAATATCACGCGATGCAAAATTGAAAGATCACACAAATAAACCTAGGAAAAATCGTCTAATCATGTATCAAATAGTCAAGACTTCCTAATCTAAAGGGGAACATGCATTGTTATTGAAACAAATAATCAAAGAAATCAAAATATGCTTAGCAAGCTAGTATGATGCATGGTTAATCTTTGAGAAAAGAAGACCTCTCAATCCCCGGGATTGATGAGAAATGAAGATTAGATATCGGGGGGGGGGGGGGGGAGCATGAACGTGTGATCAAATTCATTCCTTATAATCTTCTTAGATTAGGAGTTACAAAAACCCCAAATCTTGCATGGATGCAAGGTATGTATCTAGAATATGCTAAGGTTGTAGTGTGCTTTGTGTTCATGGATTCCTAGAATGACTTAGAAGTCTAAAATATGTATGAATGAATGAATGAAATCATCATGGGATATGTACAAATGTAGTATGAACTACTGCCTAAGACATGAGCTAATTTGGAGTGCATATAAGCATCAAATAAAAGGGTGGAAGTAAAAATATGCTTGCTGTGAATAGTAGACAGAACAGTAACATGTGTTGGGAATATGCCATCAAACCAGTTAGTTGGACAATGGAATATCATAATGCATTTATGTATGTTAGTTCATGAGATGAATATTAGACTGGAATCCTTAAACAATATTGTATGTGGTTGATTTGTGTATGTGATTACACATATGAGATATGAATCACAAATTCTTGTTGTTTCAAATAAGTCACAGTGGATGATAAGTCTGGATAACTTATCAGGTATACACTGTAGCATGATTAACGTCTACGGGGTAGAATGATGAATCTCATTCATAAGAGTCTTTGACTCTTGGTTAATATACTAGTGCACTCGGTGCATTGACGGACCTGAGTTAAACCTATTGACACCTAAAACGCTGTCACCGTTAATAGGAACTCAAAACTTGTATAGGGATACATGTCCTCAATCCTGAGACAGTTATGGACGCAAGTTGTATGCTTGGTTGCTTTGACTTACCAATCAATGAGGTCTTGCAAGATCAACACCTGGGTATCTTGGGTAATCAAGTATGCAACGTTGGGAACATATATTGTCAAGATGGAATTCTACCCTCTTCAATAAAACGAAGAGTAAGTATTCCCTCGAGAATGTCACTAGGAGTGATTACTGAGAGCTGACCAGCCTTGTCAACAAAGTGTTATTGTTGACATGTTTAGTAGTCCAAGCGTAGTGAATGATACTTGAGGAATATAAGATGTACTATCTATTGGGTCGACAGTATCTTAAAACATACATCCCAATGATAGATACGAATACTACCTGGTAGAGGGACATTTGTATCATATTATACAAGTCTAGCAAGCACTTATGTATGTGTGATTATGTTCTTATGCACTGGAGTGCAATTATCATTTTAGTGGCATTAATGATAATTGATTAATTATTGATTCCTTAGTCAAGAGTACTGACTAGATGGAATAATAATTAATCGGAGCCAGTAATTAAGAACCTAGGAGGTCCCACTCTTAGCTCCGCCAGAGTGCTTGGAAAGGCAAATGAGGATGCTGTCAAGACTGGTTCGATCGATCGAAGTTTCTTCGATCGATTGAAGTTTAGACAGGTTCGATCTTGAAAGTAAGGTCGGTTCTGGGAATCTATAAATAGGGCAGCTACGTCCAGAAATAAGAGTTCATCGTTTTTAACGTACCAGTTGCTGCAGAACCTGTTTAGAGTTCCCAAACCTTCCCTATTCTCACTATTAGAGTTCCCACCAACTCTAGCCTCTCTGGGAAGCATTCGAGGAGACATAAGGGTGAAGATTTCTTAGATGTTGCTGCTGCACATAGAAGGAGAAGGACTAAATCAGAATTGGGTTCAAGACCATAAGGTAATGCACCTGTTCCCTCTCCTGTACGCATCTATAGAGTTAACGAGTAGTAGATCCAGGCAACCATTAAAAGTTTTGAACTTTGTTTTTCCACTGCATGTTTAAATAAATTTTAAACCTATTTTTTCCATCAATTGGTATCAGAGCGTCGCTTGTTTGGATCTATAGATGCGTTTTGGAACACTAGTTTGATTTGCATGTTGATTTTATGACTATTTTCAAAATTGCATCGTCATAGATCCATTTCTGTAGTGTTTATGCAGCAGAATATAAATCTATGATTGCATTGGATGCAAGGTGGGTTCGATCGATCGAAGTAGTCTCGATCGATCGAACATCATCTGTTCTCAAGCGATCGAACTATTTTCGATCGATCAAACTTTGGTTCTATTCAATCGATCTAATGGTGTTCGATCGATCGAGACAGCTCTTCTGTCCAGGTGTTCAGTTTACAAATTTAAAGGTTTTAAAATATTTACTTTAAATTTTTAATTATTCTGTAAGTTTTTCAAGACATTCTGTGAAACTGAAAGTTCAATCGATTGAACTATGCTCAATCGATCGAAGGTTCAATCGATCGAACCTTTCTCGATCGATCAAAGTGTGACAGAGAACTGTGATGCTGTTTTAAGTTCTAATTCAGTATGTAAAGAGTTTATATACTGTGTGAATCAATTAGGGGTTCCAATGGTACATATATTTGTTATATATGCGTGGTTGTGCGTGTGACTAACCCTTTTGCAGCAAGCTTAGCCCGCTATCTCCCATGGCGCCAAGACTTTTAAATTTTGTATTTAATTGTTTGAGATTGGCGTTTAGTATGTTTTAATAGTTGGTTTGGTTTTAAGGCATATGTAAAGGGCGCTGCGACTTCAATCCTATGAAAAGGAAAGTCGCACTGGTTTACCTAGCCTTTTATTTTATTATTGTTATTTCTATTTCTAGATAAATTGTAAGCTTCGAGAGAAGTATCAGACCAATGTAATAGAATTAGAAAATCCATGAAGATGGAGGAACAAGCCGTTGTCCATGAAGATGGAGTCAGAGGTAATCAAACAAGAAGGAGGTTCTATGGAGATAGAGCCATGGGAGATAGAGGCATTGTTGAATGTTTTTATTCCATTTTAGTTTTGGTTTTATGTGCTTAGTTGTGATTGGCATTTTATATATTGTTACTACTCGCATGCACGTAAAACAGGTTTTCGAAAATGAAATTAAAAAAAAAACCTTTTTTCTAACACATTAGTAAACACTTGATGTTTATGGGCAAGTGAAGAAATTTTTTTTTCAAATTGAAAAATTCCTATTAGTTAATTGTAAGTATGAGAAATACTCTGTGTCACTCATTTATGAGTGATCATTCCATACGGAGGGTATTTCTTATTGATTACTAGATATGAACTTCTATAAAAATCTAGTGGGAGAGGGACTTATTTTATAACTCCCACGGTCTTCCATAAACGGTTCATTGTAAGGTGGGTAGTATATTCTGTGTTACCCAGCCATTGGTGATCATTCCATACGGAGGATAGACTATTCATTGGTTACTAGATATGAACTTCCTTTGGATAGAATCAATGAGACGCGTTAGAGGGTGACCACTACACTGAGGCACTACTTGAGGCGGTTGTCATTGGATTCTAGTTAATGGTAAACACTAGCTAAGCTATGGGTAAGGGATTCCACACGGAGCATTATTCAGAAACTTAGAGACCAAAAGTTCAGGAGTCATGAATTGTTTTGTAAGAGTTGTAAGACATTCATGATGGGTTTCCCAATCAGGCTATGAGGTTATGATTGCCACACGGAGACTTAGTTTTATAGGCTTGACATTCTGAAGACAATTAATGAGTTGGTTAAGGGAATTCCAATGTATCATATAAATTGTCATATTCATGATTTCCATATTGTAATTCTGTTACATTACTTGTATTTCAGATTCATTATGTCTAGCCCACTTGCTATAACCATGATCCAGAATAAGCTGATTGGAAATAACTACGTTGAATGGAAACTAGAACTGGATGAATTATTAATTGCTAATGGATGTAAATACGTTCTTACCATTCTCTGTCCACCTATTCCATGCCATGACTCCCCAACTGATCTTGCGGATCAATATTGGGAGTGGATAAGATTTGATGGTATAGCTCGCTCTAGTATCTTAGACTCTTTGTCTGATGTGTTGAAGCAGCAACATCAACCTTTGAACACTGCCCGTGCTATAATATTGAACCTCGAGGAGATGTTTGGGGAACTGAGCCGTGCTGCAAGGCTTAGAGCCTTGGAGTAAGTCATGGACACCAGAATGTTGGAAGGAACTTCTATAAGAGAGCATGTTTTTAAAATGATTACTTATTTCAAAGTAATGGAAGTTCTGGGTTCCGACATTGATGGTGAGACTCAAGTTGACATAATCTTGCATTCGTTGCCTTCATCATTCACTCAATTTAAAATTTTTTTTTTTAAAATGAGTAAAAATAATTTTTTCATCAAGTGAATTGATGAGCTCTCTTGAGGCAACGATGGATATAGTCAAAGAGGAGTCAAATGTTCAGAACATTGGAATGGCTTCATCTTCTAGAACTAAGCCTGAGGGCATAAGTTCAAAGAAGGAGAAGAAAGACTCAAGGGTAGGTGAGCCTAAGCCAACTGTTAGGAAAAAGGCAAGACTTGGAAAGGGAAAGGCTGGTACCGTGCCAAAAGGAAAGTGTTTCCATTGTGGCATGAGAGGGCATTGGAAAAGGAACTATGTGGAATACTTGACTGCCAAAAGGCAAGGTATGATCCCTTTTCACTAGTTTTTGAAGTAAGTTGAAAAACTGATACTTCAACTACTTGGGGCAATGATTCTGTATTTTCTAATTATATCTGTAATTATTGCAGAGAATTAGAAAATAAGAATGTGCAGTGATTAGAAGATCTTGATTGCCTTTTGGGATCTGATGCAACAGTTGCTATTAGATTAATAGTTTTATATTATAATAAAACTTTGGTGTTATTAGATGGATTTCAGTTTTGAATTAATGAATAATATTTATTCTTTTGATTTTGGTACTGGAATTCTTGATTAAAAGAAAGCGTTCTTTTATGTGATCTAAATAACTTGTCAAGCAAGTATCTCACCAATTTACTCTTGTTTCTTATATATGATCTAATGTAGTATTTAAATGACTCATGGGTATTTTACCATCTAAAAGGATAGCACCTTCAACTAATTCTATAACTTTTGGTTTAGAGGTTAGATCACATTTAATCTAAATAGGATAAATGAGGAGTAAAGGATTGGATCCTAAACTCTTTTGGTTGCTAAGACCATTGCCTATTTGTCAATCCTATTTAGAGAGTAAACGTGATCAGATCATATTAATCTAAATAGGATAAATAGGGAGTAAAGGATTGGATCCTAAACTCTTTTGGGTGTTGAGACCACTACCTGTTTGTCAATCCTATTTAGAGGCTAATATGATCAGGTGACTTTTCTTTTGAAAATCACACGACCAAGGACTTATTAGAATTAGGACATACTCATGTATGTAGGCCAATAAACATTAGAGTTGAAAAGTAGTTTTGGCTACTCCAGATACTGATATAAATTTACCTATTGCACCTTTTCTTCAATCTTTTGAAGAAATTCGAGAGGTTTGGAATGAGGAGTTGTTGGTAAAAGAATATCATTGCCTTTTGATTTGATCAAAATGGTGAGTATCTGTCTAATGCGCTTATTGTCTATAAGAGATAAGAATGAAATTCTTTCTCGATAGTCTACACCTAGTGTTCCTCCATGGGGTGGTGTAGCAGGTAGAAGGAACTATCTTCTTTTAGATATGACTGGGTCATGGGATGAGTTATTTAGAGTTGCTACTGTTCCTTGTTATTCTCGATGGAAATACAATGTATATACTGGATCTTATTCAAAAGCAAATCTTTTCGATAGACATCCCCAAAGTTGTGAAAAGAATGCGACTTCTTTCTCATGGTAACTTTGGATAAGGATGTCTACCACTTTGGTGTAAAGAATTGATGAGCCTTTTGAACCTAGATTAGAAGTATAATACTTTTGTAGTGTTTCCAGAGAAAATAAAAGTTGGTTGGAGACCAAATTTTGCAAAGGAAAGATAATATAAAAAGGAGTAAAGTAATTTACATTTAAAGCAATCTATAAATCATCTAGAACTAAAATCTACTACCTCTTCATCCGTTCCTACATCGGTACTTCATTCTAGTTGGAGAATTCTCAGCGTTGCTAAAATCTCCTTGTGCATTGAAGTTTTGTGATAAGGAAGCTCTGGTATATGATTTGCATAAGTCTACGGATTTAAGCAATCATCCAGAGATAAGGACATCTGTTTTGACATGTTGGTCAAAATACTTTGGATTCGTCTAAAGTATGGATGTAGCTTAAGTGGATGTAAGGATCCTTGCGCAAAGGAAGTGTGGTGGTGATTATGGTTCCATATATTGATGACATCTTTATCATTGCGAGATCTTAAAGTAGTGTTATCAATGATTGAGGTTAAGTTTCTACAGTATACTTGATATTTATGATCTCGGTGAGGCGAGCTATAATCTTTAGGTTTTTGCTCATTCAAGATCGGAAAGTTAAGATAATGAGATTATCTCAAACTTCTATATCAGAAAGTTGCTGGCTAGACTCAACGTAGAACATTTCGATAAAGGTTTTTCACCTTTGAACATAATCTATTGCTTTTTCAAGACTTGTATCTTGGGATACAAGATGAAAGAGGTCGCATGAAAGGTATATCATAAGCCTTCGCCATTGATAAACCTTGTATGTGATGTTAGGTATGGATATCTGTTATACCGTTTAGGTTGTTCACAGATATCAGTCCAAATGAATGTTCAGTTTTCTGAACTATCATAAAGTATATATTCTCTAGGGCTTGAGAAAGAACTAGCGGATATATGCAGGGTGATAGTGTTTTGGACAATGTTTGAATTAGCTTTACTGGATACATGTCTGGTGACGTCTTTTGTCTAGGGATATAGTATAACATGAAGATGTTCTACTATGGATTGTTTCAGTCGATGATCATCAGTCCCTTTACAAAACCTTACGGGTTAAGGATTTGGCATGTCACACGTAGATAATGCTATTGTTGTTTTAACACTATATGGTTATGAGTGCAAGTAGGAGTTTGTTGGGAATATGCCCTCAAACCAGTTAGTTGGACAATGGAATATCATAATGCATTTATGTATGTTAGTTCATGAGATGAATATTAGACTGGAATCCTTAAACAACATTGTATATGGTTCATTTGTGTATGTGATTACACATGTGAGATATGAATCACAAATCCTTGTTGTTTCAAATAAGTCACAGTGGATGATAAGTCTGGATAACTTATCAGGTATACACTGTAGCATGATTAATGTCTACGGGGTAGAATGATGAATCTCATTCATAAGAGTCTTTGACTCTTGGTTAATATGCTAGTGCACTCGGTGCATTGACGGACCTGAGTTAAACCTATTGACACCTAAAACGCTGTCACCGTTAATAGGAACTCAAAACTTGTATAGGGATACATGTCCTCAATCCTGAGACAGTTATGGACGCAAGTTGTATGCTTGGTTGCTTTGACTTACCAATCAGTGAGGTCTTGCAAGATCAACACCTGGGTATCTTGGGTAATCAAGTATGCAACGTTGGGAACATATATTGTCAAGATGGAATTCTACCCTCTTCAATAAAACGAAGAGTAAGTATTCCTTCGAGAATGTCACTAGGAGTGATTACTGAGAGCTGGCCAGCCTTGTCAACAAAGTGTTATTGTTGACATGTTTAGTAATCCAAGCGTAGTGAATGATACTTGAGGAATATAAGATGTACTATCTATTGGGTCGACAGTATCTTAAAACATACATCCCAATGATAGATACGAATACTGCCTGGTAGAGGGACATCTGTATCATATTATACAAGTCTAGCAATCACTTATGTATGTGTGATTATGTTCTTATGCACTGGAGTGCACTTATCATTTTATAGTGGCATTAATAATAATTGATTAATTATTGATTCCTTAGTCAAGAGTACTGACTAAATGGAATAATAATTAATCAGAGCCAGTAATTAAGAACTTAGGAGGTCCCACTCTTAGCTCCGCCAGAATGCTTGGAAAGGCAAATGAGGATGCTGTCAAGACTGGTTCGATCGATCGAAGTTTCTTCGATCGATTGAAGTTTAGACAGGTTCGATCGATCGAACGTGGTTCGATCGATTGAAGGTTCGATCGATCGAAGTCACTTCGATTGATTGAAAGTAAGGTCGGTTCTGGGAATCTATAAATAGGGCAGCTACGTCCAGAAATAAGAGTTCGTCGTTTTTAACGTACTTGTTGCTGCAGAACCTGTTTAGAGTTCCCAAACCTTCCCTATTCTCACTATTAGAGTTCCCACCAACTCTAGCCTCTCTGGGAAGCATTCGAGGAGACATAAGGGTGAAGATTTCTTAGATGTTGCTGCTGCACATAGAAGGAGAAGGACTAAATCAGAATTGGGTTCAAGACCATAAGGTAATGCACCTGTTCCCTCTCCTGGACGCATCTATAGAGTTAACGAGTAGTAGATCCAGGTAACCATTAAAAGTTTTGAACTTTGTTTTTCCGCTGCATGTTTAAATAAATTTTAAACCTGTTTTTTCCATCAACATGATCTTGTGAAAATGGAAAAGAGGGGTTAGGAGTGTTTTCAATACATTATTTTTTATGGAGATCTTCCTTATTGTGTTTAGAACATAACTCAAAAAGCGAATCTTTAATAACTATCACAGATTGAGAGAAATCGTATAACCAATTGAGGTTACTCAGAAAGAGAGTTCGTACTGTCGACTGAAATGTTAGAAAATCTTAGAAAATAAAAACAAAAGATCTAGAGGCCCATATTATACAGAATGTTCCCTAAGACATTGAAGTTCAAGGGAAAAATAAGTTGGGACTACTCTTTTTGGAAAAGTTTTCTGTGAAACAAGTTGAAAGTCAGCCTAGATGCTGTGACAGCAAAGGCAGAATATCTGGAGAGAATGTTTGGACCAAAATGGGGTCTTTCTATGCATCTCCAAGTCAAACCAAAAATCATGGGTGTTCTCTAATGAGTTAGGAAGACTTTCCAAGTAGTCTTACATTCATACATTGTGTATTGAGCTCAAAATAATTCCTTGAAGTTAAATGACTCACTGTTTTGAGGGTTTTGAGAAAAACAAGGTTAATTTCTTGAAATCAAAATGAGGGGTTTAAGAGGGGGGGTTTTGAAATGGGGGGGGAGGGGGGGGGGGGGGGGGGGGGGGGCTTGAAATGGGGGTTTTGAAAGTATACTTCCAAAACTTGGATGAATATTCTAACCACTTGGAATATCAATTCCTAACTCATTTCAAGAACTTCCCAAGTATTTGCAAAATATGGTTTTATTTGGAAACCAAACTCAAGAATCTATGGAAGTATGATACATGAGAGGATAGATGATACATGATATGATATAGCATGCTAAAAGTGGTAAAGAACATGTTCATGGGATATGGGTTCATCTAGATACAAGAGAGTGTTGCATCAAAGTGTGAAAGTCAAAAAGTGACATGCTGTGAATAGTGGACAGACTGTATGCATTACTTTATAACATCATAATGGGAGGTCAAATATGCCTAGGAAAATGTAGAAAAAATCAGAGATCATCCTTATTGTGTATATAAAATAACCCAAAAAGCCAAACCTTAATAGCTATCACAGATTAAAAGAAATAAATCAGAATGTACACATGACTCAGAAACAAAAGCTGCACTGTTGACTGATTTTGTATGATTTTTCATAAATCAAGGAAAGGGGTTATGATGACCCATAATATACCAAACGTTTTCTAAGACACCCAAGTTGCATAAAAAAAATAGAAAAGATATATGTACAGTAACGAAAACATCCAGAATAAGTGCAAGAAGTCAGGTGAACATTCTGTGAGAATAGAGGCAGATTATGAATATGAACTTCTCACATCCAAAAATAATACTTTCACATCTCTATAATTGATGGGAAAAATTGGAGACAAACTATGATGTCTTAGGAAGATTTTACAAGTGTTTTCATCATCATAACTCAAGTATTTAATGCAAAACAAATCTTTGAATCTGAACAACTCACTGTTTTGGATCATTCTTGAAGAAAATGGATTTGGATTTTGAAATAGAGTTTGAGTTCTTGATTGGGGGTTTTGAAATAGATGTTCAAAGCATGAACTTAAACTCTTGAGATGACCATGTGACCACTTAGAACCTCATCCAACCTTGAATCATCCAAGAACTCCCAATATTATTTGCACAAACATAGTTTTATTTGAGAATATGACTTCAAGAATACATATGAATGTATTGAAGGTAGAATCACCATCCATCAAACATGTCTTTGAGGTCAAGAGCTACTATCCATAAGGATTCACTCTCCTCAAACAACATGTCATCTAGATGATGATGAACAACTAAATAATCAAAGAAAAGTAAAAAGAAATGAGGTTAAGAGAGAGATGAACATCAAAGTAAACAAGCATTCAAATAGCAATCAATAGTTGATATTCATTGAGATATTGGACTTGTAGCTTGGTGTTTCACTCATATGTGGTGACATTTGGACATGGAAGTAGCTTCCTATATCATAGATACTCAAGAATGGTGGTTGGAGATGATTTGAATGTGGAGTATATGAGAGGTAATGGAAGAAAATAAGATTAAAACTCACCTTGATTGGAAAAAATGGAAGAAGAAGACTACTTCTTCTCTCTCTCTCTCTCTATATATATATATATATATATATTTCTCTAGAGTTTCTTCCTAAGCTCTCTCTAAGCTTCCATGTCTCTCCTCTAAATGGAAGTAAATGGCTTCTTTTATAGGCAAATGAGGGGTGGTAAATGGGATTTTAAAAAGTATAAAAAGGTCTCCCCATTGGTCCAAAATAAGCTGGGAACAAAACTACGTCGTTTTGATTTCTGTTTAATCAAAATGGACCCCCAATCAAAATTACAAAAATGGACTGTTCTGGGGGAGAGTGCCGCGGCGGCAGTGGGCCAGTGCCGTGGCGGCAGTGAACCAGTGCCACGGCGGCACTGCTCCTCATTCGTCCAGATAATCCTTTTTAGGCCCCCAAAGGTTCCGGTATTCGCGAAAATGCCCTATTTCGTCTGAAATTCACAGAAAATGCATACAAACTCCAAATTGAGGTTGTGATATACCGTTGGAAAGGTAATGGAGTCTATTTTACATAAAAAAAAAAATAATTCGGGGATAGGTCACTTTGAAAAGTTTTGTGGTATTTGCGATAAAAGCCGATTTGATCGCCTTTTTTGCCTTAAAAAATTCACAATAAACTCGTTTTAAATCCAAAAATTATGTGCGATATACCGTTGGAAAGCTATTGACCTCTAGTAACCATGAAAAATGTTTGAAAATTGTTACAGTGCTCCGATTTCTAAGTCAAATTCTGGTCAAACTGGTCAAACCTGGGATTCCCGGGATGTTCTAGAAACCTCTGGGAGCTCCCCGGAGCTGACGTTTTCGCTCGATTTTCTTAAACACTCATTTTATCATTTTTCTTACGATGTAGCATGTTTTCAGAACTTTTGGTCCAAATCTGAGAGCTTTTGGGCTTTCAGGGGCATTTTGGTCATTCTGAGCATTTTGAGAAATAGAACTAACTTCCAGGAGCCCTTTTGAGTCTTTTCGATCATTGTGAACCACCAAGCTATGGGTCTCCTAAATCTGATAGCCGACAAAATGGGGTGTCTACAATACCGTCCTGAGATATAACATATCCCAAGAATTTGACCTCTTGTAGCCAAAACTCACACTTACTGAACTTAGCATACAACTTACTATCTTGAAGCGTCTTTAAAGCAATCTATAAGTGTTCCTTGTGATCCTGCTCCGTCTTTCAGTAGATTAAGATATCATCTATGAACACTATAGTGAATTTATCCAGATATGGTCTGAATACTCTATTCATTAAGTCCATGAATACTGCTGGCGCATTCGTCAATCTAAAGGGCATAACTAGAAACTCATAATGCCCGTATCTTGTCCTGAACGCATTCTTCGTCACATCCTCCGGTTGAACTAAAAGTTAATGATATCACAAACGCAGATCAATCTTTGAAAAGATCCTTGATCCTTGTAACTGATCGAATAGGTCATCTATCCGAGGAAGTGGATATCTATTCTTGATCATAACCTTGTTCAACTTTCTGTAGTCTATACAGAGTCAAAGTGTTCTGTCATTCTTCTTCACAAACAGAACTAGTGCTCCCCATGGTGACGTACTCGAACTAAGAAAACCTAAATCTTCAAGCTCCTGAACTTGTTTCTTCAGTTCCAACATCTCAGTTAGTGCCATCCTATATGAAGTCTTAGATATAGGCAATATACCAGATACTAGTTCCATACAGAAGTCTATTTTCTTTTTGGTAGAAATCCCTTAATATCCTGGAATAATCTACAAAATCTCATATGGTAGGAATCTGATCCATCGTTGGTTCCGTACTCATACTCTCGATTGTAGCAAAACCACTTATCAATAACATATCACTCATCTGCTGATAATGAAACCTAATCATCCGTCCTCCAGGTATTGGGAACACAATCATACTGGTAGGGCAGTCTAAGTTGGCATCGTACTTAGTCAACCAATCCATCCCTAGGATAATGTTGAATTCTGACATCGACAATACTACCAAGTCTGCTGGAAGATTCCTATCTCCCAAGATCAATGGACAATCTTTGCACATTTTACCCAACTTAACAGTCACTCCCAATGGTGACACAACATTAAGTGCCGGCTCAAGTGTCTGGGGTTCTAAACCTAACTAACGCATACTCTTAATAGCGAGATACTCTTAATAGCGAGAAATGAACGTGCAACTCCAGTATCGAATAAAGCTTTAACTGGACTATGAAAGAGTACAAGTGTAGACACCCCATTTTGTCGGTGACGACATCCTATTGACGCGTTTTTTTATCACACCCAAGTGTAGGTGATCGTACAGGTAATAAAGTTCTGGAAGTCCAGGTCGAACCCACAGAGAACGGAAAAGAAAGATAGGCAATAACTATTATGTCACAAAAAGAAAATAAAAGATGATGGATTTTTGTAGGATTTTACTAAACTACTAATTTTTATAGTTTTACAATAAAAGTAATTAAAAGCTATTTTTTTTCTTAACAGTTTATGGTAAAGATTTTAACAGTGCAAAATAAATTAACTAACATACTAGTAAGAAAAGGAAGAAAAATAAATAAAAGCGAAATTTTTGTAAGATAAACTTTTTGGATTTAATAATAGCGAAAGATAGAAATAATACAGATATTTAAGCAAAGTTATTAAAAACAGGAAAAATTAATTAAGTTGGAAGAAATAATTTAAAGAAATTAGGAATATGCAAACCAACAATAGATCCCACAACTTTTGTGCGTTTGAAAAGGATTTGGCATTTAAGACCACAAAGTCATTCTTTATTTTAAAATAAACTTTCACTGGTCAGGGTCATATCAAGTGTGTCAGGTTTGATATGAAACGGCGTTGTTTGGTTTAAAGAAAAATAAAAAGGCAATTGGGCAGTAGCCAGGTTCGAACTGTGCCCCGCCGCGGACGTGAGTTATTCGGCGTCCAGTCCCCACCACTCTGCCACTACACAATTGCATGTCCATTAGTGGATAGAAATACATATAAACACATATTTGAAATATAAATTTTGTCATATGAATTGTTTGAGTATGCTAGGTGTTTTTTTATGACAAAAGGCATAGTTTGACAATCCACATAATTAGATTCTTATTTCAAACATGTAATCTTTTGAGCCCAATATAGCCATAGTATATAAACATGTTAACTGGTCATAAACTATAGATACATAGATATTTTTGGCCATAAATGGAAAAACAACCCATCTAGATAAATTTGCCCATTTAAGATTAAAGCACAGAAGCTGTGGTTTCTAAGTTTTTATTGCATATCCCAAATTAAAGTTTTAGCCTACCATTTTGAAATTGAAACTGTCTTCCAAATAATCTTTTAAAGAAAGATTAAATATATGTAAACAGTGACTGCCCAATTAAAACTAAAGTTATAAAACTAAGGTAAGGGTGAAATATAATATTAATATATTTTTTTCCTCACTTAACATGAGTTGTGGTTGAATTTTTGGAAGCTGCAAAATAACAAAGTTTAGTACAACTAGGCTAATAAAATATACATGAATGAAAATACTGAATTAATAATAAAATACTAAACCTTTGACTTTGGATCCTTGTGGGGTCATAGTGGTTGAACTCCAATAACACAAATAAGGTTAAGCCAAATCCTAATCTACTTTTGGAGTGAGATATGGGTATGATGTACTTTTGGGCTTTAGTAGGTGATTATAACAACTGCGTGTCTAAGAAATCTGGCATTTACTTGCAAAATCTGTCTTCTAGTGAATGAAAATATTGCTATAAAAACTGGAAAATTGGGGTTTCAAACTATTTTAGGGGACAACTACAAGTACTACTAGACTAAAAATATTAAATCTAAACTTTAATAGGAATATTTTACTACTACAAATTGACAAAGGTTGTACAAGAAAACAAATATTTTAAATTTAAGAAATACAGTACACAAAGTTTTGCTACATATTTTTGAACATGAAATCATCAATTACATAAAAGTAAATTTTTACAATTATTAGAACTAAAAAAAGCAAAGAAAAACTAAAGTTTCCTATTTCTAGGGACAATATGAAGTGCTCACATGATAACTTCCCCTAAACTATTCTCTCCCTAACAGTGATTGTGAACTGTTGATGTGGAGCTGTGTGTTGCATCTTTGTTTGCTTCTGCTCAATTAATAGACGAATTTCTATGATGATTCCATCACTGCGTTTGTCACTTGGCATAAGAGTGATAGTTTTTTCTTCACATGTTCAGCTTTGTCAAAGTTTTTCTGACACCCCTGGAATGAGCTGCAGAATGAGAGAGAGAGAGAGAGAGAGAGAGAGAGAGAGAGAGAGAGAGAATGAAAGGAAAGAAAAAAATTTTATATCAAAAGCATCGCCATCAACCATTCATTTGATTGTTTGGTTTTCTTTTCTTTTTTTTTTTCTTTCTTTTTTTATTTTTTTTTTTATTTTTTTGAAGGACGTTGTAAGTTTTTCTTAATGAGCATATGGGATATAATATGGTGTGGCTGCTATTTCTTTTCTTCCCTTTATTTTACTTCATTTTTACCTAAATATATAAAATATGTAAAAACACATAATTACACGCATTTGAGTGACATCACCATTAAATTATATTAATTCAAATATGCGTGTAAAACTAGAGATTTGGGGGATTAAATGAGCACTATGTCTATTATATTGGCACCTAAATATGCAAAATTCAGTGTTTGTCACACCCTCCCAACTAACTTATTGCTAGTCCCTAGCAATGAAGTGAAAAGAGAAATTGTTCCAGAAGTTTTATTAAAAAGTAGGAATAAACTAAGGAAAATAAAATTACCTAACTCACTATCGCAGGAATCGCGATTGCATTTAGCATATGCAACAAGCCGTTAAACCCCTAGGTTACCCCTAGTGGACGAGTGTTGTCTCGTGAGGGTTTGTAGTGAATATACCCACAAAATTCAATTTAAAAATTTATTTATTTATTTTTTAAAAAGTAAAAATAAAGTAAAATAAAAATAAAGGTAGATTTTCTCCTTTTACAACAGATAAGATTAAATTTGACAATAAAATAGAATTTTCAAGTATGTAATAGTAATGCAACACATATACTCACAGTTTTGTCAATTACAACATTTTTTATACTCTTTAAATTCATAGGGTGTACTTGAAAATCAAGCAACTGATCTTAACTTCAAAGTTTACATAACTATTAACAGTCATAAAATTTGTAGTTTTAACTCAAATCTCACTAGGATTTCACTCTTTTAATGAGAAACTCTCAGAAACCGGTGTAGAGAATATCTCACTTGGTAGGGAAGTGAAGATAGAGGAATCACTTCCATTTTGATGACTCAATATATAGGCATTTGGAGTACAATAAGTCCCATGAAAGAATACTTAGCATTAGAAGAGCGATCTACCGTTGAGAACATCCTTATCACTTAAATTTAAAAATCAATTTCTTTTAAATCATTAGGACTTTGACTGGTAGGTTAGAAATTCAGATGAGTAGGAGATTTGAGGTATCTTTGTTCTAAGCATGTGATTGGAGTGTTTGCGCAATTCATTCCAACTTCTTCTTTTTATCATTTGTACAGTTTTTTTTTTTAGTTTCTCATTTTTTTTTTAAAATCAACTCATTTATTTCTTTACCACTTCTTGTAATATCTTTACAGTCCAATCACATACCTGGATATAAAAGTGAAATTTGTACTCCCAGGTGGAGCAAGGCATGATTTGGAGAGAATTGAGAATAAGGCAATATAAGGTGAAGGGGGGTGCATTTGAAAGAAAAGATGGCCTAAATCATTTTAAAAATAGATTGACTTTGTTCATTTAAGCAATTTAGAAGTTCTAATGGTAAATTCTGAACGTTCTCTTCTAATGGTCAGTCAAAGAAAAAGAAAAAGAAAAATAATGAGACTTTCAACGAGTGATATGATAAAGAGAATAAAATGAGACTAAAAAGAATAGTAACCCTCATAAAGGAAGATTGGCCCAAAAGCTCACATGGGTTAATTAGTTTCCACTACTTGTCTTTAAACTGCATAGTTTATGATTCAGTAAATATTTTCACACTGTTTCAAAAAGATTTAAAGTCTAAAGAGTTTCTAGCATTTAAAAATAGTAAAACACGTGACAATGTGTTATATGCTATTAACATACCCAAAATAACATTAATGTGTCAAATTTAACTTATATAGAGTAAAAGAAAAAACTTCTGAAAAAAATCCTAACACATCCATTAAGTTGGATACATATATGGTGCGACTAGTATCCTCTGCACCTATACAAGTGAGGTTATGCAATCCGGAGCGTCCAAGTTGTCATGATAGCCCATCCACCTCTAGTAAAAGAGATGGGTCTAGAATCACTAGCAAGCTAAAAACATCAGTAAGAGGCTAGGAGATAACTCTAGCTTTACCTAGTTTTTCGCTACCTCTAGAGTCATTCACCGCACTAGACATATCTGGTGATGCTGGGATCATGCAAATTACTCCTATCGAACCAGCTAATGAAAGCCAGATGTACACGTAGGATCATTTTAAAGTATGACCTGACTGAAAATTATTGAAATGTACTGAAAATAAATTTAAAAACAAAAACAATAAAAATAAAAAGAAATGAGGGATAGGAAAACAAAATTTATTTGG
The DNA here is from genome assembly GCA_033977485.1 of Hydrangea macrophylla. Taxonomy (NCBI): domain Eukaryota; kingdom Viridiplantae; phylum Streptophyta; class Magnoliopsida; order Cornales; family Hydrangeaceae; genus Hydrangea; species Hydrangea macrophylla. The sequence goes on along the minus strand of CM066984.1, from coordinate 73,106,596 downwards.
GTATCAAAGGATCCAGTCCTCTTTCTCAACCAAAATTTTCTTTTGTTTTGTTTTGAATTGTCTTTTGTAGCAGTAGTAAACTTTAAAAGATGTGTCATTATGAGCAATTAAACCAGGACATTCTTCTCTATAACAATTCAAACACCATCCTAACCTTTTAGCTTTCCTTTTGATGGCATAAAGGCTAGTGCCAGCAAAGGGCTTCTTCTGCTCAGAAACAAGTGAGCGACCCATTAACGTCTGATCATCGACTATTGGATCCATTTTTTATACTCTCAGCCACCAAGAGAGGATAGACTCAACCCTTCCACTCCTTCCAACTATCAACTAAGATCTAATTAAAGAGAGCTTAGAGGGGGTGGGTGGGAAAACTAAAAATATTTATATTAAAAATATATATATATTCCGAAACTAAATTTTTTTTTCTTAAACAAAAAACTAGAAAACTACATTTTTCTTTTAACAAAAAATTAGAACACACAAAAAGAAAAACTACATTTTTCTCTCTCTCTCTCTTTTTTTTTTAGAAAAGTCCAAGACAACGTATTATTACAATAACAAAAATAAGGAAAATTATGGTATAAACTTCAAAAATCATAAGAGCGGTGACGTGTTCGTCATTCATATATATATATATTTAGTTTATTTAAATAAAATAGAAAACTTGGAAGACAGAAAAAAAAAAAATAATTAGATTTTTTTTAACAAGGGTAACACAACATTATCATTACAGCAATTAAGAAAATGACAAGGTAAAGTTCAAAATACATAAGACCAATAGCTAGCGCGTCGTCCATTTTTTTTGTTTTGTTTTGTTTTGTTTTGTTTTTGTTTTTGTTTTTGTTTTTGTTTTTTTTTTTTTTTTGTAAAGAAATGAAAAAATATCACCTGTCTCTTAGAAATCTGAGAACCTGGTAGGGCTGTAGATCGAATGGTATTTCCAAGCTTCTTTGGTGAGTGGGTACCTACAACTTATGTATTATATTTTTGTTAAATAATGGAAAAGAGAGAAAATAAAAATCGAAAATAAAAACTAAAGCCGAATCGGAAAAATAGATAATAAAATCAAAATCAAGTTTTTCTCTGGATTATAGATCTTACCTTTAGTGATCGCTAGAGTGGATCTTGATTTTAGATCGTAGAAAAAAAAAAAAAAAATGGAAAGAAAATGAGAGAGGGAGATCGGGTCGAGAGAGTGAGAGTTGCAGAGAGTGAGAGAGAGATCGCGGCGAAAGGGTGAGAGGAAGAAGAAAAAGAAAGGAAAAAGAGAGATAGGGAAAAAATTTTAGGGTTCGAAGCCCTATATATAGCCATTTTTTTTTTCTTTTTTAGTGTATCTCTCTAAAAAGATTAATTTTTTTTTATGAAATAAAGATAAAATAAACAAACAGGTAATAAAGATAAAACAAACAAACATGTGTTAATCGTGAAAAAAACAAGTGTTAATTGTGAAACCGTCCCCCCCAACTGAGTCTGACATTGTCCTCAATGAGTGAGATGAGAAAAAGAAGCCAATGATAACACCTGTAATAAAAAGAAATAAACAAAGAAAAGATACAATAATAATGACAAAATTAACTCATATATATATATAAAATAAAAGTACTATCACTCTAAAGTGTCAAGAATTACTGTACAATTGATCTTTTGAACTGCAGTTTCAAAGGATCAATCTTGTATTCAAATTTTGCTATCTGACAATATTAGCAACATAGTTTTTAAACTAGCAATACTTTTGGTGTGCCTTTTTATTTTGGACTGCAATGCGATAGTTTAAACCTACAAATTAGTACATTTATTTGATAGCATTATTTGAGGTTTGTAAGACTTGATAAAAATCAAAACTCATAAAATAATAAGTGCAAGTGCTTTTGTAGTAACCTGTAAATTTTAGATTTATTTATTATACCTGATAGTACATAATATTGGTTGTGTCACAGCCCGGTCCCACAATAGCGGAACCGGAGCCCGTGGCACACCACCGAGGCTAAACCAATTCATTAGCGTTCCCAAAATTTAGTTTGAAGAACACACGCAGCGGAATAAACAAGTCATTTTGAAAACTATTCGTCCAGTCGACTGATCCTCAGACCCAGTCGTCTGATCCTGGTCCAGCAGAAAGTTGGGTTTTAAAGCACCATCCAGTCGATTGCTTTCTAAACCCAGTCTACTGGGGCTTCAAATTTTCAGTCGACTGATACGGTCCGGTTGACTGAAGTCCATCCTGAACAAAATATCTGAATTTAAAACATGACCCAGTCGACTGATCCTCATATAAAAGGTGCAGTGAGTTGCTGAAAACAGAGGCTCCAGTCGACTGTTTTCTCAACCAGTCGACTGATTTATGGCAGCTTCTCATTCTGCAGAGTTTTCTAAGTTTAAAAGCTTTTGAATTCGAACGGCGATCAAACACACACTTCCAAAAGTACTCCAAAACAATCCTAACTGTATTAACATATTACCAAAGCACAGTTACAACATGTTACTAACTATTACAACGTTTTAGATTCGTTCTAACATACCAAGTTAAACATAACTAAAACCATAAAAATTCTTATTACAACATTCCTATTGTCTCAAAACTACAAGATTAACGTTCAAGTTGCCTTCTAAAAGAACTCCCAACCCACATGCTCACTTCTGCGATTCCTCGTCAGCATTTACATCTGAAATGGTTATTTGAATAACCACACATATTCGATTTGTTTAAGCTAACACTTAGTGAAAAACACAACATATGCACATGAATGATAAACATATCCGCATTCACATCTCTACAATTCATACTAGTCGCCGGAGACTCACGTGCCCGTCCATACTCCCAATCCGCGACTCCTCGCCAATAAGTCCACGCGAAAGGGTAAGACCCACGATTCTTTTCTTCAATCTTGCGACCTTAATGCCTATATCGGCTCCACAAAATGGCACGGTGACCACGTGCTCCTTCTGACCCAAATAAGCAACTTAACATGCTCAAATACATATCACCATGCTCGCGGTAATCAAAACATTTCATCGTGCTATTGGGCCTACTTATCAATATAAATGCCCAATATGAACTACACAAGATATCTCTAAGTATTAATACATGCTATTCAAACATAACATGAATACATGTCAAGAAACCATTCCAAAAACATAGTTGACTCACTCACCTCCGATATACGCGCTTAAAATATGATCCAAAGAAAACCCGTGCACAAAGAACGTGCAGAAGTCCGTCTAGTACAATTCCTATGGATCAAAATTCCGTTTATCAACTTTTATGAAAAATTCTAGGAAACAACTTTTCAAAAAACTTGGCCAAACAAGCCCTAACATATATCAAAACGAAGCTCTTACCTCGAGGAGCTCGAATATGAAATCTAGGAGAAAACAGACTGACGGAAGGTCATCGTTTGGCGTCGCAAAGCTCTAAGCTCCCAAAATCTCCCTATGGCCTCCTTTCTTGAACTTAGGTTAAGACTTATGAAAAATATCTCAACCATCTCTATCTATATATAGGCAAAACTCTCGGGAATTACGTTTACCTCCCCACGAGTTTCCAAACTCCTAATTAGTCTCTGAAACTTTCTATACAGCTTATTCATAGCTTTACGAGTGAAACTTCGAAATTATAAAAGTTTTCGACTAAGTTTCGTTTGGTCGCTAAAACGCGAATTTCTACATGACGTTTTCGAAGTTGCTAATTAGCCTACCAAATTAATAGCGTGTTAATTCGTTCTCACCAGGATACTAAAACTAGCAACAGATATAAATTCTAAAATAGAAATTAATACAGATATTGAAATACACAGGTAAACATTTATTTTTAGATAAACATTTAAAGTGTTCCTCAGTGACCGTCTCATACTCGGAGAGACGTCACAAAAATGAATCCTCAATCACCACAGTTTCAGAGGGTTCTCTAATACAGATACCCAAATCAACTCGTGAGTCAAAACTCACCCAAACATATGCCAAAAGGCACGCCACATCACATTATCATGCATGACCATGTAATGCAAAAGCAATAACACAAATACGGGTGTTATAATACTCTCCCCTTAAAAGAAGTTTGTCCCCAAACTTGTACCTCATGTCTCAAAAAGGTGCGGATACTGAGTACGCATCTCATCTTCTATTTCCCACGTCATCTCTTCCGTAGTTTGGCTACGCCATAACACTTTCACTTTTGATATTACTTTATTTCGTAAGACTTGATCCTTCCGGTCTAAGATCTCTACCGGATATGCGATATACGTTAAATCACTCTGAATCTCATTCGATGTCGGAGTCATCACTTGATCTCTATCTTCCACTAATTGTTTGTGTAACAACGATACATGAAACACGTTATGAACTTGAGCATACTCTCTCGCCAAGTTCAAACGATAAGCTACGGGTCCAACCTTTCCAATGATTTCAAAAGGTCCTACATATCTCGGATTGAGATTCCCGTATCTACCAAATCTGGTTATTCCCTTTGAAGGTGACAACTTCAAATACACTAAGTCTCCTACGTCAAATTCCAACGGTCTTCTGCGCTTGTCGGCATAACTCTTATACCTACTATGGGCTGTCAGTAACCGTTGTCGAATTACCTTTATCTTATCCGTCGTCTCTTGTACAATTTGCGGCCCTTCAATCATTCTTTCTCCGACTTCCGTCCAACTAATCGGTGAATGACATACACGACCATATAAAGCTTCATAAGGAGCCATCCCAATACTCGACTTAAAACTGTTGTTATACGTGAACTCAATTAACGGTAGGTGGTCTTCCCAATCACCTTAAAAATCAAATACACATAAACGAAGCATGTCTTCCAAAATCTGGATTACTCTTTCTGATTGACCATCGGTATGAGGATGAAAAGCGGTATTAAAGTGCAATTTGGTACCCATTGCTTCTTGCATGGCTCTCCAAAACTTTGACGTAAAACTACTATCCCTATCCGAAACGATAGAAACTGGGATACCATGTAGTCTCACAATTTCGCGAATATACAACTTAGCTAACGTCATTGGCTTAGTTGTTCGGATTGGTAAGAAGTGCGACGACTTCGTCAAACGATCAACGATCACCCAAATAATAGTGTTTGATCTCTTCGACCTCGGAAACCCACTAACAAAATCTATTGTTATGTGCTCCCATTTTCACTCGGCTATCGGTAACGGTTGTAACAATCCCGAGGGTACTTGGCGTTCGGCCTTTACTTGTTGACAACTAGTATAACGCGAAACATAACGTGCTATTTCTCTCTTCATTCCCGGCCACCAATAAACATGTCTCAAATCTCTATACATCTTGGTGCTTCCCGGATGAACGGTGTACTTCGTGTTGTGTGCTTCCTCTAGGATGTTTCGCTTCAACTCTTTCTCACTAGGTACACAAATTCTACCCCTCAATCTCAACACATTGTTCTCAAACGTGAATCCCGGTTGTTTGCCCATTGGAATCTCATCACAAATCTTCTTCAAAGCCACGTCTTGAAGTTGTTTCTCCGTGATCTCGTGAATCAAGAGTGGTTGTGCCACCATTGTCGACATCAAACCACTTTCAATCCTCGGAATCACTTCAAGTTCTAAGTTCTCCATATCTCTTATCAATTCTTTCTGAGAAGTCAAATCTGATGCGGTATTGGTTGGTACTTTGCGACTAAGAGTATCGGCGACAACATTCGCCTTGCCCGGATGATACTGAATTGACAAGTCATAGTCCTTCATCAACTCTAACCATCTCCTTTGCCTCATATTTAAATCTCGTTGTGTAAACAGGTACTTCAAACTCTTGTGATCCGTATAGATTTCACATTTCTCCCCGTATAGGTAATGACGCCAAATCTTCAATGCAAAAATCACGGCGGCCAATTCTAGATCATGAGTTGGATAATTCTTCTCGTGCGGTCTAAGTTGTCTCGACACATATGCAATGACTTTATCACCTTGCATAAGAACGCAACCTAAACCTCTATATGAAGCATCACTGTAAATAATAAATCCTTCAGTCCCTGACGAAACTGCTAATATTGGTGCTTTCACTAGTCGACCCTTCAACTCTTGGAAACTTTCTTCACATTCTGGACTCCAAACAAAAGCAATATCTTTCCTCATTAACTGTGTCATCGGCATTGTTATACGCAAAAAGTCTTTTACAAATCTCCGATAATACCCAGCTAATCCTAGGAAACTTCTGATGTTTGTTACATTCGTTGGTCTCACCCAGTTGGTAACTGCTTCTATCTTCTGGGGGTCTACAGAAATTCCTTTCGCTGATACAATATGTCCAAGGAAAGCTATCTCGGTCAACCAAAACTCACACTTCTTCAATTTGCCAAATAATCTCTTCTCACGTAATCGTTGTAATGCTAATCGTAAATGTTGCTCGTGATCTTCAACGCTTTTGGAGTAGATTAGGATATCATCTATAAATACAATGACAAACTCGTCTAAGTAATCCTTGAAAATGCGATTCATTAAGTCCATGAAAGTAGCTGGTGCATTAGTCACTCCAAACGGCATAACCAAAAATTCAAAGTGACCATAGCGAGTCCTGAAAGCTGTCTTCTCAACATCTTTCTCATTGACTTTCAACTGGTGGTAACCGGATCTCAAGTCAATCTTCGAAAATACCTGAGCTCCTTGTAACTGATTAAATAAGTCATCTATTCGCGGCAACGGATACTTGTTCTTGACTGTTAACTTATTCAACTCTTGGTAGTCGATGCACATACGCATTGTTCCATCTTTCTTCTTCACAAACAAGACTGGAGCTCCCCATGGTGAAACACTAGGTCGAATAAAACCCTTCTCAAGTAGTTCTTGTAACTGAACCTTCAATTCTTTCAACTCTATCGGTGCCATTCGGTACGGCGCTTTAGATATCGGTTGTGACCCTGGTACTACTTCTATTGTGAACTCAAGTTCTCTTTCAATCAATACATCGGGTAATTCATCGGGAAAAACATCTGGAAATTCTCGAACTACTGAAATGTTTTGTATTAATGGTCCAAGAACTCGCGTGTCGACAATTGAACATAAGAAACCCGAACAACCCTTCTTCAACATCTTACTTGCTTGAATCACCGATATCAAGTACGGCGGTACGATCACTCCCTTACCCTGAAAAGTAAACTCTTCTCGCCCTGACGGATAGAAACTAACCCGTTTTTGTTCACAATCAATTCTGGCTTGATTAACCGACAACCAATCCATACCCAAGATAACATCAAAGTAATTCACTGTTAACGGAATCAAATCAACGCTCAAAACTTTATCACCTATCTTGATCTCACATGACTTGAATATCGAAGAAGTAACTAGCAGTTCACTACTAGGCAATGATACACACAAGTCATATCCTAACGGTTCTGACTTAACAGTTAAATGCTTAACAAAATCACGTGATACGAATGAATGCGTTGAACCAGAATCCATAAGTCTACGTGCAGGATACGAACAAATAGGAAGAATACCTTATACGACGGTATCATCTGTATTCCCCGGCCTGAGCTGGAAGTATCGTCCTTGTTGTTGCACGACTCCTTTCCCTTTATCCACTCGAGGTTCTACCCTTGATCCGCTTGGCATACTCGATACCCCGGTACTCATTCCCGGTTGTCTTTTACTCGGACAGTTCTTTGCTATGTGTCCTGGTTGTCCACACTCAAAACATTTTCCTCTCGTTTCTTGGTTGTAGCTCTTCGTATTCGGAAAGGTATTTGGTGTGGTCGAGTTTGCATTCAAATGACAATTTTGGGATATGTGTCCTAACTGCTTGCAAAGGTAACAGGTGCTCAATTGGTAGTAAGTTCCTCTGTGTTGCAGGTTACATGTTGGACACAACGGTCTTGAGTCCCCCATGAACGTACTCCCTCCTTGGCTACTCATATATGGTCCCGAACCTTGCGTAAACGGTTTCTTCGCATTCTCTTGACTCTTACCCCGACTGTCATTTGCTCTCTTCCCTTGTTGTCCCTGTCGATATCTGTCGACACTTTTCTCAGCAATACGAGCAACTTCCTCAACGAGAGAAACGGTCGGGTGTTGTAACATATCCACACGGCCACGGATATTCTCCCTAAGTCCTTCCTCAAACTTACGAGCTTTATCCCTATCAGTCGGAACGGTAGTTTTCCCAAATCGTAACAAGGCATTGTAACGGGATACATACTCACTCACAGTCATGTCTCTCTGAACCAGACTTGTAAACTCTTGGCGTTTCTGAGTATAAGCCGATTGCGGAAAGAAACGTTTGTTGAATTCTTCCTTAAATGCTTCCCACGTGGTTGGCTTTCCTTGTTCAAGCACGTTGTTCCACCAATCCAAGGCTTCGCCCATCAACTTATCGGATGCACATAAAATTTTCTCCTTATCGGTAGATATTACCTGACGGAAATGCCTTTCCATGTCCATCATCCAATGATCGGCCAAGTCTATGTCAACTTGTCCATAATACAAGGTCGGTTTCTACGTATGAAACTGTTCCACGATTGTGTGTTGAAGTCGCGGTGCCTGTGGAGGCTGAACGTTCATCTGTTCTCTTTCACTTACCGCTTGTATGAAATTTCCGACCATATTCACTATTTGGTCCATCCGCGAATGCGGTGACAATTCTCTTGGCGGATCAGTCATAATGTTTCAAATATTCCCCTGTTGAGTTTAATGCAAAATGACCATGCATGCTATGCCACAATATAGATATATGTGCACAGTTCATCACACTCAACAAATGCTAACACATGAAGCATTTCTACAATGGTAATAATTATCTTCACAATTACATACTCCACTCGACGTCACTCAGCATATATATAACGTCACTCGTTCCCAAGGCTCTAAACTTATGCTCTAATACCACTAAATGTCACAGCCCGGTCCCACAATAGCGGAACCGGAGCACGTGGCACGCCACCGAGGCTAAACCAATTCATTAACGTTCCCAAAATTTAGTTTGAAGAACACACGCAGCGGAATAAACAAGTCATTTTGAAAACTATTCGTCCAGTCGACTGATCCTCAGACCCAGTCGACTGATCCTGGTCCAGCAGAAAGTTGGGTTTTAAAACACCATCCAGTCGACTGCTTTCTAAACCCAGTCGACTGGGGCTTCAAATTTTCAGTCGACTGATACGGTTCGGTCGACTGAAGTCCAACCTGAACAAAATATCTGAATTGAAAACATGATCCAGTCGACTGTGTCGAGGACCCAGTCGACTGATCCTCATATAAAAGGTGTAGTGAGTTGTTGAAAACAAAGGCTCCAGTCGACTGTTTTCTCAACCAGTCGACTGATTTATGGCAGCTTCTCATTCTGCAGAGTTTTCTAAGTTTAAAAGCTTTTGAATTCGAACGGCGATCAAACACACACTTCCAAAAGTACTCCAAAGCAATCCTAACTGTATTAACATATTACTAAAGCACAGTTACAACATGTTACTAACTATTGCAACGTTTTAGATTCGTTCTAACATACCAAGTTAAACATAACTAAAACCATAAAAATTCTTATTACAACATTCCTATTGTCTCAAAACTACAAGATTAACGTTTAAGTTGCCTTCTAAAAGAACTCCCAACCCACGTGCTCACTTCTGCGATTCCTCGCCAGCATTTACACCTGAAATGGTTATTTGAATAACCACACATATTCGATTTGTTTAAGCTAACGCTTAGTGAATAATACAACATATGCACATGAATGATGAACATGTCCGCATTCACATCTCTACAATTCATACTAGTCGCCGGAGACTCACGTGCCCGTCCATACTCCCAATCCGCGACTCCTCGCCAATAAGTCCACGCGAAAGGGTAAGACCCACGATTCTTCTCTTCAATCGTGCGACCTTGATGCCTATATCGTCTCCACAAAATGGCACGGTGACCACGTGCTCATTCTGACCCAAATAAGCAACTTAACATGCTCAAATACATATCACCATGCTCGCGGTAATCAAAACATTTCATCGTGCTATTGGGCCTACTTATCAATATAAATGCCCAATATGAACTACACAAGATATCTCTAAGTATTAATACATGCTATTCAAATATAACATGAATACATGTCAAGAAACCATTCCAAAAACATAGTTGACTCACTCACCTCCGATTTACGCGCTTAAAATATGATCTAAAGAAAACCCGTGCACAAAGAACGTGCAGAAGTCCGTCTAGTACAATTCCTATGGATCAAAATTCCGTTTATCAACTTTTATGAAAAATTCTAGGAAACAACTTTTCAAAAAACTTGGCCAAACAAGCCCTAACATATATAAAAACGAAGCTCTTACCTCGAGGAGCTCGAATATGAAATCTAGGAGAAAACAGACTGACGGAAGGTCGTCGTTTGGCGTCGCAAAGCTCTAAGCTCCCAAAATCTCCCTATGGCCTCCTTTTTTGAACTTAGGTTAAGACTTATGAAAAATATCTCAACCATCTCTATCTATATATAGGCAAAACTCTCGGGAATTACGTTTACCTCCCCACGAGTTTCCAAACTCCTAATTAGTCTCTGAAACTTTCTATACAGCTTATTCATAGCTTTACGAGTGAAACTTCGAAATTATAAAAGTTTTCGACTAAGTTTCGTTTGGTCGCTAAAACGCGAATTTCTACATGACGTTTCCGAAGTTGCTAATTAGCCTACCAAATTAATAGCGTGTTAATTCGTTCTCACCAGGATACTAAAACTAGCAACATATATAAATTCTAAAACAGAAATTAATATAGATATTGAAATACACAGGTAAACATTTATTTTCAAATAAACATTTAAAGTGTTCCTCAGTGACCGTCTCATACTCGGAGAGACGTCACAACAATGAATCCTCAATCACCACAATTTCAGAGGGTTCTCTAATACAGATACCCAAATCAACTCGTGAGTCAAAACTCACCCAAACATATTCCAAAAGGCACGCCACATCACATTATCATGCATGACCATTTAATGCAAAAGCAATAACACAAATACGGGTGTTATAGGTTGGGGATGGGACCTACCCTATCAATCCTAGCAGGATTTGTTGAATTTCTCCTTATTAAACTGCTCCCTGTTGGCTTGTCGTCGATATTATTCTCGTTAGAAATTCCTTTTGAATTTTGTACAGAGTTCGCTCAAACGAACTCTTTGTGATTGATCCAACTTCTGTGGGGTGAACTCTCTGCCCAGAGTTCGCTCAAACGAACTTTTCTCTGATTGATCCAACTTCTGTGGGGTGAACTCTCTGCCCAGAGTTCGCTCAAGCGAACTTTTTTCTGCTCAATCCAACTTCAGTAGAGGGAATTCTCTGCCCAGAGTTCGCTCAATCAAACTTTCTTTGCTTAATCCAACTCTTATCTAAATGCATAGATTAAAAGCATAAGACCCATATGCAATATCAAGGTTTAAATGAGTACTCCTCCATATATTTTAAGACCTTGTTTTTAAAGTAATTATTTTCCAAAAATTTCCCGTGGAATAAATACATGTAGGTATATTTAGGAGAGTTTAATTTTGACTAAATTGGGTTCATTTGGGGTAATAGTTGGATACACATAAGTGTGTATATGTGTGGTTTGTGTGCATTTATACATAAACACATCCTAGAAAGATGAGTTGGGGTGGGACCCAACCCATCACCCAACACCACCCCTCTCCTTATATCTCTCACGTTTCTCTCTCTCTCTCTCTTTCATTTTTTCTTTTCTTCTTTTCTTCTTCTCTTCTTCTCCCTCTCTCTATCTCTCTCTCTCTCTCTCTCTCTCTCTCTCTCTTATGGAAGATAAAATCCCCATGGAAGCTTCAACTTTGAGCTTCATTTGGAGGACCTTCGAGCCATTTTTGGAGTAAGCCCGTAAGAGCAAAAGTGATCACCTCGACAAGGGCTACGCTTGGGTTCCATTTATTTTGGCATCTATGACCATCTCAGGATTTCTCTTCTCTCTCCATGGGGCTTGTTTGGGTGCTTCTTTTACAAGGACACCAAGGGAAGCTTATGGGTCTCGGTGAGGGCTCTCTAATGGCATTCTTGGAGTCTTATTTTTGGAGTTATTTTTGGATAGTGTGATTTCCTCAAATCCACTAAGGTGGGGTTTACTTCCTTTCTAGTACCCTTAGCTTGGATTATTGCCCAAATTTATGATTTATAGAAATGCTGTCAAATCAAGAATGCAATGATATACTTGTTTAAAGTGGATGATTTCTTTATGGTTAACTAAATGAGAAATATGTGTATTTGTGCTTATGAGGCTAGTTATGGCATACCATGAGTGGTTATTTTGTGATATGATCTAAGTGTGATTTTCGGAGGATTTAGCTATTTAAGGTCATTTGGATCTTAAATTGGTTGGCTTGTGATTAGGAATTTTTGTGTAGTATTTCTGCAGAGGATCGTTTGGTAGTGTAATTTGAATGTAAATTTACATTACTTAGTAGTTTAGTATCTTTGCTTGGTTGTTTGCTTAGATGATGTCATAAGCTACTTGAGTATAGTTGTGCTACTCATTTAATTCGTGTGCGTATATGTAAGCGCATATGTGTATATGTATAAATGTGTCTATATATATTTTCTTGCTTAGTGTTGAATAGCCTTGGAGCTATAGATTTGAGTAAAGAGTTTAGTTGGGCATAGACCTCTATGTGGAATAAAAGACTAATTATAAATCGTGTGGATCCCCTAGGGTAGGTATTGAACTGTTAGAGCGAGTTTTGAAATCTGAAGGGGGTTATATGGTGCAGCGATGCTAGGTGGCTCAGGAATTTAATTAACAAAGATTTGATTAAACTTTATTATCAGTGGATAATTCTATGCTCTGTTATTTAGGCTTTGGTCTGACTTCCAGGTTATTTCCACCCAGATACTACCTGTTTGAGATTATGGTCCGAACTTCAATATTTTAGCTCTTTGAGTTATCTTACTATAGCCACAAACGGTGCATGGTTTGAAGTTCCGAGTGTAGAGAAGGGTCTATTCTTGTTAAGACATTATCTACCTGAAAACTGTTATAGATTTGTGTTGATAGTCAGACTTGAGGTACAATTATGACTTGGAATAACTAGTTCTCTTTAAATAGTTTGAACTAGAAAGCTATAGCCCTTTAGGTCTTCTTTCCATATCCGGGAACGGTGTATCTCTTGGATGTATGAGTCAGGATTTATGATCGATATACTGAAGAGTGGAAAAAGGGATATTGATTAAGCTTGCTTTCAATGGTTAAGTTATGCGTTGTTATCGGCTTTGGTTCGATTGGTAGACTAGTATTTATATCCACATTTCCTTACTTATCATGAATACTAATGGATTTTATTACGGTTTGTGATTGCTACTCTTTGGTTAATAGCTATAAATCGTATTATGGTTTTGGTGCTACGTACTTTGGTTAGTAGCTATCAATTAGACTTTGCTGTTAAAGGTGTACTGGCATGTCTTGAGCGGGGTCCTAGATTGGTAGTAGTGGGCATTTGTAGAATATATGTATATAGAGATCTATGTATATGTATTAGCTCACCCCCACACAGTCTTTGTAGGGTCCGTCACCGGATTTTGGAGCCTAAAGAACGTGATCATGAGGTGGTCTACTTCGAAAGCTAGAATTTACATTTGTTCTTTCTTTCAATCAATTGTAATCATTCATATTTCTTTCTTTATATAGATAGAAACAATAAAATGTTTTATTTGACTAATTAGTCTTTTGGGCATTTGTTTAGCCCTTTCTTAAATTCGTGTAATGGACTTGGGATCCTTTTTGAAAACTTGTTATTTTGCGGCCTCGAGTTACTATTTTTGTAAAGAGATATTTTAATGTAAATGGATATAACTTGGTTTTGATTTGAACACTTTGAAAATCATACCTGCGTTCTTTTAAAACTACTTGTCGTGCTTGAGCGATCACTGCTCATTCTGCGACTTGACCTCTTTGGTGTGTTGATCACCTTTGTCTTATTCGGAATCCACGTAGGATTTCTTGTTGCTTCCGCTTTGTTGGTCTGGTCCACGTGAGACCTTTGCCTTGCATTTGACTCTTAGACCTTGCCCTCGTGTCTTTGGTAGTTGGGGCGCTACAGGTTCTGATACTAAAAACACAGTGCTAATAATTTTTTTATTTTTTATTTATATATAAAAAGGAAAGTACAATTACAATTACAATAAAAATAAAGACAGGAATTTTTTTTAACATATCTAAACATTAACTGGGATTATTGTTCATGAAAGGTGATTATTTTGAGGTCTAGGACAATAGACTCGAAACCTCAGGTGGGTGTTATAGTCACATACGTTAGAATCATCATACACTGTTATTTGTATGAATATACTATATTCGATAGTGACTCTTTGAGGCATGAATTGTTCAATGAAGACAGGGATTAGAGATGTCCCCCATTCGAGTAGGAAAAAGAACCAATCCCTTTGAAAGGCGTACCTTAACATTTTCCCGTTAACAACTCTAGTTAACAAACGCCCCCATTCAAAAATAATGTTATTATCATCATAAATGGGGAATTGTACTAAGTATGTTAAGTATCGCTCCCATTCATTTTCTTCATATTCATGAAATATTTCTTGGAACACCTCATATTGAGCTTGTTCCCATTCATCGTAGTTTGTGCTAATATTCTGCCAGTCATCTAATCCATCAAATATTGGCTCACCATCCCACTCCATAGGTTGGTCAGGTTCCTCTAAATAATCAATTTCTCCATCAGTGTCGTCATAAATTTTTTCGACACACCTAGCGTAGAACAGTTCATCCTCATCAGAGTCCATGAGATATTCAAAGTGTGGGCGTGTATCATCATCTGACGAAGTTCTATCCTCTGAAGGATAGTTGTTATTGTTAGACGAACTGGCATGGTTTATACTCATTCTTGCAGTTCTGCGGTGATTAGATGGATTCATATCTCTTTGTTACCTGTGACATCAGATAATATGTTATAATTCCTGAAAAATATAAAATAAAATAAAATAAAAATAAAATTCCTACTATGTACAATTCTAATCATGATTTATGAATTTAAGAGATATCATAGTTGGGGTCCTCCAAAAGAAATGACTCCAACTCAGTTTCAAAATCTCCTAAGAATGGTTTTAATTTATTCCTACTAACTTTAAATGTATTTCCATCTTTAGGGTCCTCAATCACGATAGTTCCATAAGGATAAACATTTTTTTACAATATATGGACCAGTCCATCGAGATTTTATTTTTCTTTTGAGAAGATGTAATTTTGAATTATATAATAGAATTTTTTGCGCAGGGGTAAATCTTTTATAAACAGGAGTATTAAGACATTTTTCTATAGAGTACCCCATCATATGACATGTACTGCAAAGTTCTAATTTTTTCTTAGATAGAGGAGTATTAGCTTTCTCCAATTTAAAAGCTTCTAACTCACGAGTTAATTCTTCAATTTTTATAATTAATTCATCTTCAGTTTGTGATTGTTGTGATTTTTTAGCCTTTTCTTTCCTAGCATTTTCTTCTTATTCCCTTTGTGGAGCGTCTTCGCTAAGCCAATCAAAATATGATTCAGCTTCGTCAGCATTTTTAAAAAATTTCCCTGGATACATGGCTTCAATTATTTCCTTTGACTCTGGATCTAATGTTTCATAAAAGAAATGAATTATACGCCATTTTTTAAATCCATGATGTGGACAGGTTTGTAGGAGATCTATAAAAAATTCATAATCTTCAATGCATGGTCCTTCTCTTTTTGAGTGAAAAGTTTATATTCTCGCATTAAGCTATAATCAAATTTTTGTGATAGAATTTATTTAGAAAAGCTTCATTCATATCATGCCATGAAATTATAGATCCAGGATGGAGAGACAAAAGCCAAGATTCAACTTCATCTTTTAAAGAAAAAGGGAAAAGTTTGAGATAGATTATCTCAATATGACAAGTTTGATCAGCAAACGTATCACAAACTTCTTCAAATTCACGAATATGCACATAAGCATATTCTTTTTTAATTCCGTGATAAGTTGGTAAGCATGGTAGCATGCTATGTCTAAAATGAAAATTTCCTGTATGTCTAGGTAGAGTGATGCAAGAAGGAGTGATGATTATTTTTGGGATAAATAGATTACGTAAAGACCATCGTTCATGCTCTGATATGACAGGTTGTGATATATTATCCCCATATTTATTATGAGTATCATCAGTTATTCCTTCCATGCCTTCAATTTCAGCCAAGATTCTAGGAAACTGTATACTAGATAAATCACTAGAAATATTAGAATTATGTAATACTTGATATAAAGCTTTAGTAGTATTTAAGGACATATGAAGTAAAAGAAAAACTAAGTAATAAATATATTATTATTATTATAGCTAAGTAAAAATAAAACTTTTTTTTAAAATTATTTTATAATAATGGGGGTTTTTTTTTTTAGAAGATAGGCTTATATATGTATATAAATGCTTTTTTTTTTAGAAGATAGCTATGAACATACTTATAAATTTATATTTATATATATTTCAAGGAAAAATTATATATAAATTTTATTTATTTATTATATATATTTTAAATAAAAACTAAATTATTTATAAAGTAGAATAGGTTTATATATAGATATAGATATAGTAGAAAAAATAGTTTTAAACTTAACTTTTTTATTTATTTATTTTTATTAATCGTTCCCGGCAACGGCGCTAAAAATTTTACGACATCCTATTGATGCGTTTTCTTATCACACCCCAAGTGTAGGTGATCGTACAAGTAATAAAGTTCTGGAAGTCCAGGTCGAACCCACAGGGAACGGAAAAGAAAGATAGGCAATAACTATTATGTCACAAAAAAATAATAAAAGATGTTAGATTTTTGTGGGATTTTACTAAACTACTAATTTTTATAGTTTTGCAATAAAAGTAATTAAAAGCTATTTTTTTCTTAACAGTTTATGGTAAAAATTTTAACAGTGCAAAATAAATTAACTAACATACTAGTAAGAAAAGGAAGAAAAATAAATAAAAGCGAAATTTTTGTGAGATAAACTTTTTGGATTTAATAATAGCGAAAGATAGAAATAATACAGATATTTAAGCAAAGTTATTAAAAACAAGAAATATTAATTAAGTTGGAAGAAATGATTTAAAGAAATTGGGAATATGCAAACAAACACTAGATCCCACAACTTTTGTGCGTTTGAAAATGATTTGGCATTTAAGACCATAGAGTCATTCTTTATTTAAAAATAACTTTCATTGGTCAGGGTCATATCAAGTGTGTCAGGTTTGATATGAAACGACATCATGTGGTTTAAAGAAAAATAAAAAGGCAATTGTGCAGTAGCCAGGTTCGAACCGTGCCCCGCCGCGGACATGGGTTATTCGGCGTCCAGTCCCCACCACTCTACCACTACACAATTGCATGTCTATTAGTGGATAGAAATATATATAAACACATATTTGAAATATAAATTTTGTCATATGAGTTGTTTGAGTATGCTAGGTGTTTTTTTATGACAAAAAGCATAGTTTGACAATCCACATAATTAGATTCTTATTTCAAATATGTAATCTTTTGAGCCCAATATAGCCATAATATATAAACATGTTAAATGGTTATAAACTATAGATACATAGATATTTTTGACCATAAATGGAAAAACAACCCATCTAGATAAATTTGCACATTTAAGATTAGTGTACAGAAGCTGTGGTTTCTAAGTTTTTATTGCATATCCCCAATTAAAGTTTTAGCCTACCATTTTGAAATTGAAATTGTCTTCCAAATAATCTTTTAAAGAAAGATTAAATAGATGTAAACTGTGACTGTCCAATTAAAACTAAAGTTATAAAACTAAGGTAAGGGTGAAATATAATATTAATATATTTTTTTCCTCACTTAACATGAGTTGAGGTTGAATTTGTGGAATCTGCAAAATAACAAAGTTTAGTACAATTAGGCTAATACATGAATGAAAATATGAATTAATAATAAAATACTAAACATTTGACTTTGGATTCTTGTGGGGTCACAGTGGTTGAACTCCAAGAACACAAATAAGGTCAAACTAAATCCTAATCTACTTTTGGAGTGAGATATGGGTATGATGTACTTTTGGACTTTAGTAGGTGATTATAACAACTGCGTGGCTAAGAAATCTGGCATTTACTTGCAAAATCTGTCTTCTAATGAATGGAAATATATTGCTATAAAAACTGGAAAGTTGGGGTTTCAAACTATTTTAGGGGACAACTACAAGTACTACTAGACTAAAAATATTAAATCTAAACTTTAATAGGAATATTTTACTACTACAAATTGACTAAGGTTGTACAAGAAAACAAATATTTAAATTTAAGAAATACAGTACACAAAGTTTTGCTACATATTTTTGAACATGAAATCATCAATTACATAAAAGTAAATTTTTACAACTACTAGAACTAGAAAAAGCAAAGAAAAACTAAAGTTTCCTATTTCTAGGGATAATATGAAGTGCTCACATGATAACCTCCCCTAAACTATTCTCTCCCTAATAGTGATTGTGAACTGTTGGTGTGGAGCTGTGTGTTGCAACTTCGTTTGCTTCTGCTTAATTTATAGACGAAATTCTGTGATGATTCCATCATTGCGTTCGTCACTTGGCATAAGAGTGATAGTTTTTTCTTCGCGTGTTCAGCTTTGGTAAAGTTTTTCTAACACCCCTGGACTGAGCTGCAGAGAGAGAAAGAGAGAGAGAGAGAGAGAGAGAGAGAGAGAGAGAGAGAATGACAGGAAAGAAAAAAAATTTGTATCAAAAGCATCGCCATCAAGTCATCAACCATTCATTCAATGAATGGTTGATTGTTTGGTTTTCTTTTTTTTTTTTCTTTCTTTTTTTTTTCTTTTTTTTTTTGAAGGACGTAAGTTTTTCTTAATGAGCATATGGGATATACTATGGTGTGGTTGCTATTTCTTTCATTCCCTTTATTTCACTTCATTTTTACCTAAATATATAAAATATGTAAAAATACATAATTACACGCATTTGAGTGACATCACCATTAAATTATATTAATTCAAATATCCGTGTAAAATTAGGGATTTGGGGGATTAAATGAGCACTATGTCTATTATATTGGCACATAAATGTGTAAAATTCAGTGTTTGTCAGTCGGCTATCAGATTTAGGAGATCCATAGCTTGGTAGTTCACAATGATTGAAAAAGACTCAAAAAGGACTCCTGAAAGTTAGTTCTATCTCACAAAATGCCCAGAATGACCAAAATACCCTTGAAAGCCCGAACGCTCTTGAATTTGGACCAAATGTTCTGGAAACGCGCTACGTCATAAGAAAAGCAATATAATGAGTTCTGAAGCAAGACCAGATGAAATCGTCGGCTCCCAGAGACCCCCGAAAGTTCCCAAAAAGTTTCCGTTGAGCGGTTTGACCAAGGAAGTTTGACCGAAATCGTTCAAATTCACCGAAGAGTTTCGGGATCATTTGGGATCATGTGGGAAATACTAAAATGAGTTCTAAAAGAAAATTGAACGAAAACGTCAGCTCCTGGGAGCTCCCAGAGGTTTCCAGAACTTCTTAGGAATCCCAAGTTTGACCAGTTTGACCAAAAGTTGACTTTGAAACTGGAGCACCGTATCATTTTTCAAAACAATTTCATGGATACTAGAGGTTAATAGCTTTCTGATGGTATATCGTACATAATTTTTGGATTTCAAACGAATTTATTATGAATTTTCGAAGGTGAAAAAGGCGATCAAATCGGCTTTTATCACGAATACCGCAAAACTTTTCAAAGTGACCTATCTACGAACTTTTTTTTTTTTTATGTAAATTAGACTCCATTACCTTCCCAATGGTATATCACAACCTCAATTTGGAGATCGTATGCATTTTTTGTGAATTTCGAACGAAATAGGGCCTTTTCGCGAATACCGGAACCTCTGGGGGCCTAAAAAGGATTATCTGGACGAATGAGGAGTAGTGTCGCCGCGGAACTGGCCCACTGCCGCCGCGGCACAGGCCCAGTGCCACCATGGCACTCTCCCCCAGAATGGTCCACTTTTGTAATTTCTTTTGAGAGTTCATTTTGATTAATTAGAAACCAAAACGACGTAGTTCTATGTTCACAGATGTTTGAGACCAATGTGAGTACTTCTAAAACCCGCAAACCACCCCAAATTGGCCTATATAAATCCCCCATTGACTTCTCATTTTGGGGGTGTCAAATTTAAGCTTTGAAAAGTTTTAGAGAGAAAGTTGTAAAATAAGGTTAGAATAGAGAGAAAAGAAGATTCCTTCTTTGATTTTCAAATAAGAAAGTGAGTTTTAAACTTTGTTTTTACTTCATTACTTCTATTTACTTCACATTCAATACACCCAACTACCATTCTAGTGGGTATTTATGAGAGAGAAAGCTACTTCCATGTCCAAAGTCACCATACATGAGTGAAACATCAAGCTATAAGTCTAAGATCATCATGAATATCATCTATTGATTGCTATCTATTTGCTTGTTTATATTTGTTCATCTTCTCTTACCTCATTTTTTTTTGTTTTCTTTATTTACTTACTAGTCTATCATCATCTAGATGATGACATGAAACTTGAGGTGAGTGAATCCTTATGGATAGTAGCTCTTGACCTCAAAAACATATTTGATAGATGATGATTTCAACTTCAATACATTCCTATGTATTCATGAAGTTGTCTATAAAATGGAGATAATACTTTCCAATAATCTTGGAGGTTCTTGATGTGAGTCAAATGTTGACATTTTAAGTGGTTATAATCTTAATTTAGTATTGAAAATATTCTTTCAAAACCCCCATTTCAAAACCCCCTCTTACACCCCCTCATTTTGATTTCAAGAAATAAACCTTGTTTTCTCGAAACTTTCAAAACAGTGAGTCATTTAACTTCAAAGAATTATTTTGAGTTCAATACTCAATACATGAATGCAAAACCACTTGGAAAGTATTTATAACTCAATATAGCACACCCATGATTTTTTGCTTGACTTGAAAGCACTTGAAAGGGGTCCATTTTTGTCCAAACGTTCCTTCCAAACATTCTGCCTCTGCTGTCACAATAGCTAGGTTGACTTTCAACTTGTTTTACATAAAACTTTTCCAAAAAGAGTTGTCCCAACTTATTTTTTCCTTGAACTTCAATGTCTTATGGAACTTTCAGTATAATATGGGCCTCTATATCTTTTTTTTTTTTTTTTTTTTTTGTTTTTTGTTTTTTCATTTTCTAAGATTTTTTAACATTTCAGTTGATAGTACGGACTCTGTTTCTGAATAACCTCTATTGTTTACATGATTTCTCTCAATCTGTGATAGTTATTAAAGATTGGTTTTTTGGGTTGTGTTCTAGACACAATAAGGAAGATCTCCATAAAAAATGATTCATTGAAAACATTTCTAACCCCTCTTTTCAATTTCCAAAAGATCATGTTACTGATCTGTCTACTATTCACAGCAAGCATACTTTTACTTCCATCCTTTGATTTGGTGGTTACATGCACTCCAAATTAGCTCATGTCTTAGGAAGTAGTTCATACTATATTTGTACATATCCCATGATGATTTTCTCCATGCATTCATTCATGTTTTAGACTTCTAAGTCACTTTAGAAATTCCATGTATACAAACAACCTACAACATTTGCACATTCTAAATCATACATTGCATCCATGCAAGATTTGGGGCTTTTGTGGCTCCTAATCTAAGACGATTTTAAGGAATGATTTGGATCATACGTCCATGCTTTCCCTCGATCTAATCTTCCTTTCTCATCTATCTTGGGGATCGGGAGGTCTACTTTCCTTAAAGATTAACATGCATTATTCTAGCTTGCTAAGCATATTTTGATTTATTTGATTATTTGTTTCAAGAACAATTCATGTCCCCTTAGATTAGGAAAACTTTATTACTAGATATGTGATTAGACAATTTTTCCTAGGTCTGTTCATGCGATCTTTCACTTTGCATTGTGTGATACTTGGCTTAGATCTTATGAATGATATCTTATCTTTAGATCTTCCATTTCAAGTTTCTTATGTTATGTAATATACCCATCATAAATATTAACTGTCGAACCAAATACAGTATAAGATGACTAATTGGATGCTAATTGAGGCCCATCGAAAGACGGGGCGAGTTGAGGGTGTTTTAGTCGTGACAAAGGCTCCTTCCTCTCTCGTACCAAAACCCCGAGTCAAATTAGGTTTCTTGGTTCCTTAAAGACCAAGTGGCGACTCTGTATCTGTTTTCAAGAGACCTTTTCCTTTCCTTTTCAAAACAATCTCAAACCAAAACAAAAAGAGTGGATGACCAATTCCGCGTGTCCACAATAAGTGTACCTTCCAAATGTTGCTGCTCATCAGCATTAAAGCCTGATTTTGCTGGATGATAGCATTCATCCTTGTCTGGTATGGGGGTCCTTGTATTTCCTAAACAGGTGCCCCATAGTATCCTCCATGTGGTGCATGGTAATCCTTGCTCAAATGACCCAACTTATTACAATTCCGGCAAATAGCATCCATCCGGTGATTAACTTTAGGGGCTATGCAGAACCTAGCAATGTGCTATGGCTTTCCGCAATTAAAACATCCTTCATGATTGCTTGGCAGGGCTATCAGCAATGCCTGTGGCTATGATCCTTGCTGGCGATATTGCTGGGGTCGAGAATAACCCTGCTGTTTCCTAGTTCCCTCCCAGGTTCTCTTGTTCCTTTGAAAATTTCCCTGGGGTCTCCACCCTTGGGTATTCCTTGGCGGTTGGGTCTGAAAGTTCCGCGACTGAAATCCTCTTGATGACTGAGGTTAATTTATCTGTGGTTGCTGTGTTGGATAGGCATCTTTCTCCAATCCTGCAGTAAATCTAACAATCCCTTCAAATGACTGATTCAGATGACCAACCATCATATGTCTGAGGTGGGCGTCAATCCTTGGTGAAATCTCTTCACTTTCTTCTATGGAGTGTCTATCATATGTTGAGTGAATCGAGATAGACCTTCAAACTATGTAGTATATTCTCGTACAGTCCATCCTCCTTGGACCAGATTAAGAAAATTCCTCTTCTGTTGATCCTTCTCATCTTCTGAAAAGTACTTCTCTAGAAATCTTCCTTTGAACATTTCCCAAGGCATCATTCTTACACTATTTATCCCTACAGTGGCTTGCTCAGCTTCCCACCAATATGCGGTGGCATAGGTGAGCTGAAACGCAGCAAGACAACGCTTATCTTGTTCACTACATTCTAATGCTTCAAAAATAAACTCCATTTCTCTTATCTATTGCTTGTCTTTCCACGGTTCGGTTAACCCATCGAACTTTTTCAGGATGTAGTCCACAAAAATTTGCTAATAGCTTCTCTCTAGTTTTCCTTGGCTAAAATGGTGCCGCTGGGGGGTGAACAGGTCGCTGATTGGTAGCATGGTTGTAGGTATCCCCTACATGTTCCATTCTTTGCATAAATGCTTCAAAAACTTCAGATGGGTCCATTCCCTCTGGAATAGGTGCTCCATTACGCACTTAGTGATTTTTCAAAGGTCCCACTATAATGTGTTAGGGAGGTGCACCTATAAAAGACCTATTAATAAGATGAACGTCTTCTCATAGAAACAAAAACAAGATAGAACTAGAAGCAACCAGAATTAATAGTTCTACTAAACAACATATAACAACCTCAAAAATGCCACAGTCCATAACAAAAGTACTACTCATATATATATATATATAAAACAAAAGATGTACCGCATAGTACACACTAGTAAAATTGTGTACCACATGGGACAAAGCTACAACAGTGCAAAGGTCGGCTAATAACAATACTACCACTACTGATAACATCTATACAAAAGCTATGGACAAATAGCTATCTCTCAAGCTCCCAAAAATCTGGTGGACAATATGTCCTGATATAAACTAACAAAAACTAAACCCTGCCGATCCCGACTCAAAAGTCGTCGGCTTCTGATCCTGTTGCTAGTGCCTCATCCTCTGGTGTAATATCCATCTCCATAGTTAGATCGACCTCTACTGGTGTAGCAAGTCCTCCAACTACTACTCATATATCCTAATCCTCCACAATCATCTCGTCCACATCCATATCCTGAGCACCAAATGCTGGCTTGGCGACATCGACAATCAACTCAGCAAAATCCCCAACTAGGGCCATAGCCTCTGCTAGTGCAGCTTGTCCTATTGGAAGTTCAACTGGCTATGCAAACCATCGCTACTACCCACTCAGCTACCATATGTAGTATGGGTCTTGTTGGTAAATCGAACACAACAGGTATCTCAGGTACTATTATCTCCTCATCAAGAACATCCTCTGCTGGTATCTCCAAAATCTCATCTCCCTCTACTGGGTCCTCTGGCTCAAACTCGGGCTCCTCCGGGTCATCCTCTGGCTCATCATCATCGTCACCGTCTACAGGCTCCTCCTCCACTGGGTCCTCATTATCCATAGGCTCCTCCTCTCCATCCTTGTCAATATCCTCGTCAGGATCCTCATCCTCCGACTCTGAGTCCTCCTCGCCCTGAATCGACTCAGGCTCCGAAACTGGCACTGGAACATCGGGTACCGATGATGGTGGTTCTACTACTGGTACTGCCTCAATAGGTCTTCCAATAGTTCTACTAAACTGAGTATATCATCATGACATACTAGTGCTCTTGTTCACCAATTTTAAGAACTCTTGCGAGCACAATACATCGCTTTCATATAATGACTAGTTTATAGACGCACCATTACTCTTGTTCACCGCTTTTAAGAACTCTTACTATTCACCGCTTTTAAGAACTCTTGCGAGTATTGTCCGTTCATTATTTATATGCATCACTACTTCTTGCTAGCATGATACATAACGCTCACATCCCACGCAGATGTGTTCACGACCAACTCATGATACTGACATACTTGTACTAACGGTCACCAATACCTCATTGACTCAATCACTAGGATTAACTAATATTACCCACCATCATAACTTAAACGTTATCTCGTTAATGCGTCGTAATGTTATTAATGTTCTGAACCTTATTACATTTCTCACCACATTATCTCAATCTCATTATCGTATCCCATTACCCTGAAATCCATACTATCATATAATAGAAATAGAAAACATCAATTAAACAGCTAAGCATTATGAATTATAAACTAAAGGAAACAACCAAGTTTTGTTAAGGTTCGATCGATTGAAGTCCTCTCAATTGCTTGAAGAAAGTGATGTTCGATCGATTAAAGTATTCTCGATCGATTGAAGTCAAGGAGGTCTCAATCGATTGAAGTCATTTCGATCACTTGAGACCTAGGGTGGTTCGATCGATTGAACTCAGTTCGATCGCTCGAACTTCGTCTTCTCCAAATTCTGGCAGTGAATGTCCAGAATAAGTTAGGGAGTGTTTGGGTTATTTATAATACATCCAGAATACATAAAACATCACAACCAAGCTACTGATTGAGTTTGGAACTCACCGAACGTCTTTAAGGGCGCGTTTGGCAAAGCTTTTAGTTTTTGAGTTTTAATGGCGGTCTCCTTCTCTCTCTCCGCTGTCTCTGCTCTTTATCTCTATCTCTCATTCTCTTTCTTTTTTCCTTATTTTTTCCGTCTGTCTATATATATGTGTATAAAAATATGGATGTTTGTATATATATATATATAAATAAACACAAGCATACACACTCTCTCTAGCTTTCTCAAGTTCAGTAACCCAAAAATTCACGAGCACAACACATATAAATATAGAAGGGGAGGGGTGCAAGTGGCTATTTCTGCGTGAAACCTGGAAATCCTGATGATTACAGGTTCGATTGATCGAAGGATGTTCGATCGCTCGAAAGCAGATCTGTCAGGTTTGATCGATTGAAAATGTTTTGATCGATTGAAGTAGGGACCACGTATTAAATTTATGTCTATAGGGTTTCGATCGATTGAATAGGGTTCGATCGCTTGAACTTTGAAATGCTCGATCGCTTGAAAAAGCTTCGATCGATTGAAAATGAAATTTCCAGAATGATCCAGGAAAAATATGTAGAATCTCTGTACATAAATAATTATTGAAAATACAGGGTATTATAGATTATTTAAGTGTAACAATACTTATTTGACTTGTGATATCAATTAGTCAACTAGTTCATGCCTTGGGAAGATAGAGTGCACTGCAACCGTAGTTTAGTATAAGACACTTCGTGCCAACCAAAGATGAATTACATTGATGCTTGAATCGTAATTATCTTCTTGACGGAGAAATTAGGCTTGTAGCTACAATTCTCCATCATCAACGTAATAAGCTAATTGAATCCATAGATACCTTATTATGAAGCTAGTGGTGGATTTGCAATCCTAGGTTGAATACACATATTTATCAAAACAACTTTTAATTGCTTTCATAGTTAGATTTATTTCTGTAGTTTCTTAGTTTAATTAAAATCAAAATCAAAATTCTATTTTCTTAATTAACTAGATTTAGGTTTTAAAATTCATTGCTTTAGTATTTCAATCTTTGTGGGTTCGACCTCTACTTCCATACTACAAATCTTTTAAAGTAGAGTATACTTTTATATCTTGATTTTGACGAGATCAATTTTGGGCGCCGTTGCCGGGGTTGCAAATTACTACCTTTATTTTTAGAATTTTAATATAGTTAATTAGTAGATATTAGAGTATATTTTCTTTTTCTTATCTTCCATTTTAATTTTCAAGTCACTAAAATTATTCTTTGTTTTGTAGTTACTAAGTCGTCAAATTCTAGCAGCTTGGAGTGAAGCAGCGGTGCACATCAACGGAGCATACGCGAATTTAAATACAAATTGCAAAAAAATCACAAAATACCAAGTAACTTCGCTTGTTTTAACTTTGCATCAAAGCACTATAAGTTGGGGCGCCAAAATGCACTACTTGTATTAGCCTAGGTATGGATTGTGCACTTGCATTAGCTAGGAAACCCAAGGTGCTGGGCTTGGACGCAACACATTGCATAATAAGATAATTGCATGCATTATAGTAGTGTTGTGTGCGTGTTTTCCTTATTTGTGTCGTTCTTTGTCTTATTTGTTTGAGTCGGTCTTTGTCTTAGTGTCATTTACTTTAGTTTATGTTTGTAAGCGTTCGAGTAAACCCGCTTTACAGCCCTTGAATCTTGAACTCGAGCGCACCCTTAGAGTCATTAGGTCTTGAACTCAAGTTTCTAGAGCACGGTTGATGTTAGACGACGAATCAACTCTGAAACCCTCATCATCATTTCAGGCTGAAATTAAAATCACCCTTAAATGTTTAAGAAAAGCTCGAATATTAATATCGAACCAATTTCAATGGCTAACTTTGAAAACAATGGAAATAACGGTAATAATCGAAATAATCTTAATGTACCCCCTGCTTCGCCGCATCCACTAAAAGATTACTTTACTCCCACTGCATACACTTCGCCTTCTTGTATCGAGTTACCGGAGGTGACATCATCTCATTTTCAAATTCTAAGTCCTCTACAATCTTAATTTTACCTTCATTTTCATGGTCGCATACAAGAAGATCCATATCACCATTTAAACAAGTTTCAAGATATTGGTGCAACCCTTAAGTTTCAGAACTTCTCGGATGAAGAACTGAAACTCCGATTATTCCCTTTTTCTCTAAAAGATAAAGCTAAACATTGGCTTCAATCACTTGAACCCAATTCAATAAAATCTTGGGATATGTTGCACAAGGCCTTTTTACAAATATTCTTCTTAACTACAAAAACTAATCAAATTAGGAGGTCTGTCATGAATTTGGTAATGCAAGATGGTGACACACTTTATGACACTTGGGAACACTTTAAAGAAATATTGCGTACATGTCCTCATCATCAAATTCCTAAATGGAAACTTGTCCAAATCTTTTATGAGGCACTTACCCCCAATTAGAAACATGGTCGATGCCGTTTATGCAGGCATTTTCCTCCATACGGGTGCCGACGAGGCATGGGCCTGTTTGAGACGTTAAGTGAGAACTCGATGCACCTAGCGGTGTCTAAACAACCGGATGGAAGTCATCATAGTCCTTCCAAGTGGGGAAGAAAGTTAGAGTCGGGTCATTCGGTGGATATATCTAATAAGGTTGATGAGTTATCTAGGAAGTTAGACTAATTAATTTCAATGGGTCACATGTTGACTCCACCTCCTTCAGAGTTTGTGCGTTGTGTTCCGACCCCTCTCACAATATCTTCACATGTCCATCTACATCTCAATTCCTTGAATTCGTCCAAGAACAAGTAAATTCCATGCAACAATTCTCTAGGCCAACTAGTAACCCGTATACTAATATTTCCAACTCGGGATGGAAAAATCATCCTAACTTTGCATGGCCTCCACAAAATATAGAAAATCCTTTTCCCCTACCATCTCAGTTGAATTTTTAAAAATTTTCCAATCATTTTCCTCCACAACAGTATCAATATACACAACCCAATCATTCTCCTCCATTTCCTCCTCCACATAATAATGCTTTCGAGGAGAAGGTATGGCTCACTTGAAAGTTTTGATTCTGTGATCCAACTAGTACACTCTCACACGCAGTCCATCACGACGCTTGAGTCCCAAATAGGGCAACGAGTTGACACATTGAATCATAGGAATGAGGGTAAATTACCGAGTTTAACTATTCAGAACCTTAAGGGACAATACGAGGTTGGAAGTACTAGTGCACATGTAAATGCCATTTCAACTAGGATGACTACTCGAGAAGAAGAATTTGTTGAAATTTTGAATGAGAGTGAGAAAGACATGAACATTAACTCAAATCAACAGAGGAGTGAGGACACGAGTTGAATTAAGAAAGAGTGTGTAACGACCCCGACATATTATGTACCAAAAATGCCCTTTCCACCAAATGTCGACAAACCGTCACATTTTTCAAAGAAAGGGTCAAAAACTGAAGATATACTTGAGGTGTTTAAATAAGTGAAAATAAATATTCCACTCCTTAACGTTATTAAACAAATTCCTGCTTATGCTAAATGTCTTAAAGACCTATGCACTCAAAAGTGCAAGTTGCGTAGTCATACTCCGAAAAAGGTCTTCCTCATCGAAAAAGTAAGTTCAATTTTCTAATATGCTCCTCCAAAATATAAGGATCCCGAAACACCAACGATTTCATGTGTCATAGGTGACACTATCATTCATCGGGCTCTCCTTGACTTAGGAGCAACTGTTAATCTCTTACCTTATACCATCTTCAAACAACTGAGATTAGGTGAACTTAAGCCCACAACCGCTACCAAATAATTAGTGGATCGTTTTGTCAAAATCCCCAGGGGAATTGTCGAAGACGTCTTAGTTAAAGTTAACAAATGCTATTATCCCGTCGATTTCATGGTCCTTGATACTGAACCTATTCTAGATGCTCGAAAACATACTCTTATCATTCTTGGTTATCCGTTCTTAGCTACAGTTAATGCTTGTGTCAACTGTCAAATGGAGTGATGAGAGTGTCGTTTGGGAACATGAACCTTAAATTGAACATTTTTACCACTGTTAATCAAATTCCCAAGGATGATGATTACCCATGTGTGGCGGAGAGTGGGGTTAGACAAGTGAAGCCTAATAACATAAAAGTGAGCCTAATAACATAAATGAGAGTATGTGGAAGAATTTAATGAATATTGAGCGAAATACTAATAATAAAATGGACCCTAATGAAAAGTTTACTCAAAGGGTGAAAAACTGACTCGAAAACAAACAAGGGAAATCGTTGGGCGAATTAACGCATATTAACGCTATTTTTGTTTATAATCGGGGTAGTCCTCTTACCTTTAAGGGTACAAAATTCAATTTTCGACCTCCATAAGTCTTGGGCTTAGTATAGTCTAGCTGAAGAAGTAAAAGACAGCGCTTCTTGCGAGGCAACCCAAGCTTTAATCGTTTGTTTTCTCATTTTTGTACACTTTTGGGTTATTTTGAGTCAATTTTTGAGTTTTTGGATAGGTTTGGGGGTCAGGGTCTTTTTATTTTGAAGCTATTTAACAGTTTAAAGTGAAATAAAATAAAATAGGCATGTCGCGTGTGCGAAAAGGGGATTTTTGGCCTTTTTTTTTCTCTCTTTTTTCATTCCTTCCCCACCCAACCTTGTTTAGTTGTTTATTTCTTTTCCATTTGTTATCAGAGGGGTCTTATGAAGGAAAAAGTGGTTTAAAGTTAGAGTTTAAACGCGCAGCGGAAATAGGTTAAGTTATAAAACTTTTGGTATTCCAGGATCTACTACTCGTCAATTCCATAGATGCGTACAAGGGGGTGCAAGAATTATACCTTAGTGTCTTGAACCCAATTCTGAAACTTTAACTTCCAGCAGCCTCCACTAGATGATCTTCACCCTTATGACTCCTGCGGATGCCTGCCGGAAAGACTAGGGTTCGTGGGAACCCTAATAGAGAGGATAGGAAGGTTTTGGGAAGACTATGATAGTTTCTGCAGCTTCTGCGTATAAAAACGACGATCACTTACTTCCAGAACGCAGCTGCCCTATTTATAGATTTCCAGAACCGACCTAGACTTCGATCGATCGAAGTGACTTCGATCGATCGAACCTTCGATCGATCGAACCATTCTCGATCGATCAAACCTGCTGACTTCAATTGATCGAACATACTTCAATCGATCGAACTTGTCTTAATAGCTTCCTCAAGTGTCTTTCCAAGCATCCTAGCGGAGCTAAGAGTGGGACCTCCTAGGCTCTTTATTGTTGGCTCAGACCAGTTTGTTAATTACCATGACCAAACTCTTTGATCAGCAAACTAACTAACTGGTCAGTTAACGTTTATTCCACTATAAAACGATAACTGAACTCCAACGCAAAAGAACATATCCGAAGCGATAACTAGACTTGTATGGTGTACTAATGTCCCTCTACCGTCAGCATTCGTAATCATAATCAGGTAGTCGGATAACTGTTACTGTCAACCTGAATCATGATTACTTCTTGTATTCCTTGAGTCTCATTCACTACTCATGATTACCAAACATGTTGATAACTCTTATCAACAAGACTGCAGTACTCAGTAATCAACTTGGTGACATTCTCAAGGGAATGCTTACTCTGAATCAGAGGGTAGATTCTATCTTGACAATATATGTTCACAACCCTATGGACATGACATACCCAAGATACCCAGGTGTTGATCTTCTATAGACCTCACTGATTGGTAAGTCAAAGAAGCCATATCCATAGTCTGTGTTCATAATCATCTCAAGATTGAGAACACGTACCTTATACAAGTTATGAGTTCCTATTGACTGTTGACAGCCTTAAGCGTCAATAGGAAAGCTCAGGTCCGTCAATGCACTATAAGCACTAGCATATCAACTAAGAGCTACACTCTAGTGATTGAGATTAATCACTCCATCCAATGGTAGTTAATTATGCTACAGTGTAGACCTGATGAGGTATCCAGTCTCATCATCCACTGTGACATATTCTAAGTATCAAAGAATAGTAATTCGTATCTCACTTGTGTGTATCTCATACACACACGAATTGCTTACTATGATACTTAAGGATAAAACAATCATCTCATGAAAGAAACATACACAATGAAATGTAAAGCTGATATCAATATATTATAATGCTAATGTCTCATACATAAAGTAATGGTTTGAGGGCACAAACCCAACAAACTCCCACTTGCACTCACAACCATTCAGAACTACATCTAAGACCTAGACTATCTAGATGACGATCAAAGACCTTCTGTGGTAAGGCCTTTGTAAACGGATCAGCAAGATTGTCAGCGGTGGCAATCTTGGTGACAGTCACATCTCCACGTTCAACTATATCTCGGATTAGGTGATATTTCCGCTCTACGTGCTTTCCCTTCCCGTGGTTCCTTGGCTCCTTGGACTGAGCCACTGCCCCACTATTATCGCAGTATAGCGTAATAGGTGACAGCGACGCTGGTACCACCTCGAGTTCCATAAGGAACTTCTTGAGCCAAACAGCTTCCTATGCGGCTTCACAAGCAGCCACATACTCAGCTTCTGTAGTTGAGTCTGCAATACATTTCTGCTTAATGCTCCTCCAACTAACAGCACCACCTCTCAAGGTAAAGAGATGTCCGGATGTCGACTTTCTCGAATCTTTATCTGACATAAAGTCCGAGTCAGTGTATCCTACTGGAATTAACTCACTACCGCCGTACATAAGCATGTAATCTTTAGTTCTTCTCAAGTACTTAAGAATGTGCTTAACGGCAGTCCAGTGCTCTGGACCAGGATTCGATTGATACCTGCTAACCATGCCAACGGCAAAGCAGATATCTGGTCTAGTGCATAACATCGCATACATGAGACTTCCCACTGCCGAGGCATAGGGAATTCCTGCCATGCGATTCCTCTCCTCTTGTGTCTTTGGACACAGGTCCTTGGAGAACGCTAAACCATGCCTGAAAGGTAACAAACCTTTCTTCGAATTATCCATTGAAAACCTAGTTAGCACTTTCTCGATATAACCAGCTTAAGATAATCCCATTATCTTTCGCTTGCGATCCCGAAAGAGCTTTATCCCAAGAATATAGCTCGCCTCTCCTAGATCCTTCATATCGAAAGTACTAGCTAGCCAAACCTTGACCGTTGACAGCGCCGCTACATCATTCCCAATGAGTAGAATATCGTCAACGTAAAGCACAAGAAAAGCAACTACTTTCCCTTCACATTTCTTGTATACACAAGGCTCATCCAGATTCTGTATGAAACCAAACGACTTGACCGCTTGGTCAAATCGGATGTTCCAACTTCTGGATGCCTACTTAAGCCCATAAATGGACTTTTGCAACTTGCATACCAAGTTACCTTTCCGACCAGCTATGAACCCTTCTGGTTGTTGCATATAGATGTCCTCCTCAAGATTGCCATTCAAGAATGCAGTCTTGACGTCCATCTGCCAGATTTCATAATCTAGGCATGCAGCAATAGATAAGAGTATTCTGATGGACTTGAGCATGGCTACCGGCGAGAAGGTTTCCTCATAGTCAATGCCCTCCCTCTGAGTATAGCCTTTCGCCACAAGCCTTGCCTTAAAGGTCTCAACCTTTCCATCAGATCCTCTTTTCCTCTTATAGACCCACTTGCAACCAATGGGTTTAATATTGGCTGGAAGTTCTACAAGATCCCAGACCTGATTGGAATCCATAGATTCCAATTCAGCCTTCATAGCTTTAATCCAATGAGCTGAATCAACATCAGCCATTGCCTCTTCGTAAGTGGTAGGATCAGATTCAGATTCATTGGAGACAGCTTCAAAAACTTCTCCTAAGAACATGTATCTATCAGGCTGGCTGATAATCCTCCCACTACGACGAGGTACCGGTGCAGAAATGGGTGAAGAAGTGGTATTTTCTTGATTTTCATCGTTATCAACTGCGGGTTGGACTGAGGGCTCTCCTTCTATCTCTCTAAGATCTATCCTTCCCTTAGGTTTATGGTTCATGATATAATCATCCTCCAAGAAAACAGCATTTGTACTAACAAACACTTTCTGTTCTCTTGGATCATAAAAATACCATCCATAAGTACCCTTTGGATACCCTACAAAGTAACATACTTCCGATCTAGAATCCAACTTGCTCATCTTTCCTTTGAGCACATGTGCCGGACACCCCCATATCCGGAGATGTTGCAAAGAAGGCTTGCGCCCAATCCACATCTCTCGTGGTGTCCTGGGAACAAATTTGCTTGGTACTAGATTTAGTATGTATGCAGCGGTTTCCAAAGCATAACCCCAAAGGAATAATGGCAACTCTGAATAACTCATCATCGACCTAGTCATGTCTAAAAGAGTCCGATTCCTTCTCTCCGCTACACCGTTCTGCTGAGGCGTACCAGGTGCAGTCAACTGTGACAGAATCCCATTCTGTACGAGGTGATCAATAAACTCATTAGAGAGGTACTCGCCACCTCGATCAGATCGAATGGCCTTGATAGGTGTGCCCGATTGCTTCTCCACTTCAGCCCTAAACTCTTTGAACTTTTCAAAGGCTTCAGACTTGTGCTGCATTAGGTACACATATCCATACCTAGAGTGGTCATCGGTAAATGTTATGAAATACTCATAACCACCCCTTGCTCTAATATTTATTGGTCCACACACATCAGTATGAACTAATTCCAACAATGCATTGGTCCTGTTGCCCTTTGCAGGAAAGGGCCTTTTGGTCATCTTACCCCCCAAACAAGACTCACGGACTTCCATTGGTTCGAGAACCAAATCGCCTAAGACCCCTTCTTTGACTAGTCTGCCAATCCTATTCAGATTGATATGGCCAAGCCTCATATGCCAAAGCCTTGTTGGATTAGTGGAAGGTTCCTTTCTTTTAGATGGTAAAGTTACCACTGAGTTATTAAGTTCCAAACAAGAATCTTTTGAAATATTGGGAGTAATCACATACAAACCATTTGATTTAACACCAGAACATATAAAAGAACTGCTTCTTTTAATGACAACTTCAGTTCCAAAATGAAAGGAATAACCATTATTCGTTAAATTAGAAACTGAAATTAAATTACGTCTCATTAAAGGGACGTAAAGTACATCTGATAAAATCAAAACTTTATTGTCTGAAAATTCTAAAACTACGACTCCTATAGCAACCGCAGATACGGTTGCGCTAGAACCTAGAGTAAGCACGATCTCCCCATCACTGCATTTCCTGGTTGATCTGAACCCCTGCAATGAATTATAGATATGGTTAGTCGCACCAGAATCAATGCACCAAGTGTTTGAAGTATCCGTAATAAAACTTACTTCAATCACATGTGATTCAATCATACCTTGAACTCTTGTAGCTAAGAATTCTGGACAGTTCCTCTTCCAGTGGCCCTTCTCACCGCATTGGAAACACTTTCCTTTGCCTTGGCCACCCACCTTTCCTTTGCCCTTACCTTTTCCCTTAGATTTTGCAATCTTAGGGACCGGTCCAACACTTGAACCACCAGTGCCAGCCTTCTTCTTTCCTTTCTTACCTTTCGGTGTAGATCGGGAAGAAGAAGCGCTTTTCTCAACGTTTAAAACGCTGCCCCCAGGTTTGATCACCCCTTCTGCTGCCAGTAAAGAACTCATTAATTCGCTCATTGAAAAATCCATTTGATTCATATTATAGTTAAGTTTGAATTGAACGAATGATGGCGACAGTGAGTTGAGGATCATATCAACTTGGGTCTGTGCATCGATGTTGGCTCCCAAGGTCTCCAGTTCGTTTAAATAACCAATCATTTTTAAAACATGTTCTTTGACTGGAGTACCTTCCGACATCTTTGCACTCATTATCTTCTGCATGGCTACCTGTCTGGCAGGCCTGCCATGCTCCCCAAACATCTTTTTCAGGGATGTGATAATGTCACTGGCAGAATCGTTCGATTGGAATTGGTGTTGTAACACACCAGCCATTGAGGCCAGAATGTAACAACGGGCCATTCCATTCGACTTCTTCCATTTGTCGAACTCGCGTCTGGCAGCTGCCGAAGCATTTGCCGCGGGTTCTTCAGGGCTTGGGGTGGTGAGGACATATATGTGATCCTCCGCAGTTAAAACGATGTCAAGGTTACGTTTCCATTCAGTGTAGTTATTTCCAGTTAACTTGTTTTGAGTGAGTATGGTGGCAAGTGGACTAAATGCAGATCCAGACATTATGATTACTGAAAATCAAACAAACAAAATAAATATGGATATCAGAATTGACAGTTTGAAATAAAAGAATCCTTAAAACTCTTATTTAAAAACAAAGTCGCCGGAATATCGAAACGAAAGAATAAAGCCTCCGTGTGGTGGTCAATGTTCGATCTTTCGATTTATCATGACTTATCCGCTATGCAACTCTTGCAAAATAGCCATGACTCCCGAACCTATTTGATCTCTAAGTTTCTGAATAATGCCCCGTGTGGGATCCCTTATCCATAGTTTAGCTAGTGTATACCATTAACTAGGATCCAATCACAACCGTCTCAAGTAGCGCCTCCGTGTGGTGGTCACCCTCTAACACGTCTGATTGATCCTATCCATAGGAAGTTCACATCTAGTAACCAATGAGCAGTGTACCCTCCGTATGGAATGATCACCCCTGGCGAGGTGACACAGAATACACTACTCATCTTACAATGAACCGTTAATGGAAGATCGTGGGTGTTATTTGATAAGACCCTCTCCCACTAGATTTAGTAAATTAAGGATTTTGCTTTTGAAAAATGTTTCCACACACTACCCATAAACATCCAATGTTTACTAATGTGTTGAAAACGGTTTTTGAATTTTATTTTAGAAAACTTGTTTTAAGTGCATGCAACAATGTATTATACGCCAATCACAAAACAAGCACATAAAACAAAAAACTAAAATGAAATATAGGCATTCAAACAATGCCTCTATCTCCCATGGCTCTATTTCCATAGAACCACCTTCTTGGTTTGGTCGCCTCCGGCTCCATCTTTATGGACAACGGCTCCTTGCTCTATTTTCATGGAATTTCTAATTCTATTACATTGGACCTATGCTTCTTTTGAAGCTTACAATTTATCTAGAAAAAGGAAATAGCAAAAAAGAAATAAAAGGCTAGGGAAACCGGTGCGACTTTCCTTTTCGTAGGATTGAAGCCGCAGCGCCCTTTACATACGCCTTAAAACCAAACCATTAATAAATTACAACATGCACCAATCTCAAACAATTTAAATATAAATATTTAAACGACTTGGTGCCATGGGAGATAGCGAATAATTTTGCTGCAAAAGGGTTAGTCGTACACGCATCCACACATACATAACAAATATATGTAACTATTGGAACACTTAATTGATTCACACAGTATATAAACACTTTACATACTGAATTAGAACTTAAAATAGCATCTTACTTCTCTATCACAGTTCGATCGATCGAAGACCGTTCGATCGATTGAACACTGTTCAATCGCTTGAACATTCTGTTTCACAGAATGATTTAAAAATTTTACAGAAATAATTTAAGATTAAAGTATAATTTAAAAAACCTTTACAACTGTGAACAGAACACCTGGACAGAGAATCTGTCTCGATCGATCTAACACTATTCGATCGATCGAACACCAGAAGACTTCGATCGATCGAAACAAGTTCGAACGATCGAACCCACCTTGCATCCTATGCAATCACAGTTTTGTATTCTGCTGCGATAACACTGCAGAAACAGATCTGTGACGATGCAGTTTCGAAAACAGTTCTAAAATCAACATGCAAATCAAAACTAGGGTTCCAAAAACGCATCTATAGATCCAAACGAGCGTGGCTCTGATACCAATTGAAGGAAAAAGTGGTTTAAAGTTAGAGTTTAAACGCGCAGCGGAAATAGGTTAAGTTATAAAACTTTTGGTATTCCAGGATCTACTACTCGTCAATTCCATAGATGCGTACAAGGGGGTGCAAGAATTATACCTTAGTGTCTTGAACCCAATTCTGAAACTTTAACTTCCAGCAGCCTCCACTAGATGATCTTCACCCTTATGACTCCTGCGGATGCCTGCCGAAAAGACTAGGGTTCGTGGGAACCCTAATAGAGAGGATAGGAAGGTTTTGGGAAGACTATGATAGTTTCTGCAGCTTCTGCGTATAAAAACGACGATCACTTACTTCCAGAACGCAGCTGCCCTATTTATAGATTTCCAGAATCGACCTAGACTTCGATCGATCGAAGTGACTTCAATCGATCGAACCTTCGATCGATCGAACCATTCTCGATCGATCGAACCTGCTGACTTTGATCGATCGAACATACTTCAATCGATCGAACTTGTCTTAACAGCTTCCTCAAGTGTCTTTCCAAGCATCCTAGCGGAGCTAAGAGTGGGACCTCCTAGGCTCTTTATTGTTGGCTCAGACCAGTTTGTTAATTACCATGACCAAACTCTTTGATCAGCAAACTAACTAACTGGTCAGTTAACGTTTATTCCACTAGAAAATGATAACTGAACTCCAACGCAAAAGAACATATCCGAATCGATAACTAGACTTGTATGGTGTACTAATGTCCCTCTACCGTCAGCATTCGTAATCATATTCAGGTAGTCGGATAACTGTTACTGTCAACCTGAATCATGATTACTTCTTGTATTCCTTGAGTCTCATTCACTACTCATGATTACCAAACATGTTGATAACTCTTATCAACAAGACTGCAGTACTCAGTAATCAACTTGGTGACATTCTCAAGGGAATGCTTACTCTGAATCAGAGGGTAGATTCTATCTTGACAATATATGTTCACAACCCTATGGACATGACATACCCAAGATACCCAGGTGTTGATCTTCTATAGACCTCACTGATTGGTAAGTCAAAGAAGCCATATCCATAGTCTGTGTTCATAATCATCTCAAGATTGAGAACACGTACCTTATACAAGTTATGAGTTCCTATTGACTGTTGACAGCCTTAAGCGTCAATAGGAAAGCTCAGGTCCGTCAATGCACTATAAGCACTAGCATATCAACTAAGAGCTACACTCTAGTGATTGAGATTAATCACTCCATCCAATGGTAGTTAATTATGCTACAGTGTAGACCTGATGAGGTATCCAGTCTCATCATCCACTGTGACATATTCTAAGTATCAAAGAATAGTAATTCGTATCTCACTTGTGTGTATCTCATACACACACGAATTGCTTACTATGATACTTAAGGATAAAACAATCATCTCATGAAAGAAACATACACAATGAAATGTAAAGCTGATATCAATATATTATAATGCTAATGTCTCATACATAAAGTAATGGTTTGAGGGCACAAACCCAACATCTTATAGATGAAGCTTTTGTTTGTTTTGTTAGTTTAGTTTGCTTATTGTCTTTTCTTTTCCTTTTTGTTTTGTGTTTGAGTCTTTCGGTTATTTTTCTTTGAGTTTTTATGTTTTCTTTTGCATTGCATGTTTATTTATTTATATTAGTTAGTATCGTGTACTTGTTTCTTTTTCGTTTTTCATGTTTGTGTCAGTAGTGATAGGTGATTAGTAGCTCCACTTGGAGCATGTTTGAACTTTCATTCCATATTCTTATACGTTCACCTATTTGTGACTGCTCGAATCAAGGTAATGCCGTTCCTTATTTACGTACTCTCCTTTCTTTTGCTTTTTTATTTCACTGAGTGCAATGAAAGGTTTAGGTTTGGGGGTGGGCACTCATATGCGCATTTTGCACCAAATTTCAATTATGCTTAAATGAACGATTTCACCAATGTTTTGACAAATGCAAGTTCAATATTTCTTTTTATGTAACATGATTGTTGTAGAATAGTAACCAAGAGAATATGTAGTTAGACACTTGCTTATGTCATGCTTTGATGTTTTAGGTTATATATCGTTCAAATCATAGTTTAATCTGATAGACTTGCACACTTTCTTATTGCACTGCATGTAGTCAGTTGGATGCATGTTTGATGTCAACTATAATATGATTCGGATTTCTGGATAACCGATTGTGGAGGCTAAACCCGGTAAGCTTTGAGCCTTTTATTCTTTCGAGGGTTATAAACATTGTTTGTTTGTCGAATTTCCTAGACATAGCACATTGATTCGTTGGATTAGTCTTATTATCCTTGCTTTGACCGTTAGTCGAGTTGATATTGTTATTGCCATGTGTAATATAAATCTAAAGATAATTCTTCCCTTGTTATCATTAACATTAAAGAGCTAAGTGACTATCGGATTTTTAGACCCTTTTTTCGTTTTAAACCCTTTTGGCCTTTGACTTACCCAACTATATATACTATATCCCTAGTTAGCCCCCTTGAGCCTTAAAATAAGCATTTTCTTTTGTTCGCCAATTTTTTTACCCATTCCAACATGGAGTTCGCCGAAATTTAAATTTTCTTGACCTCTGAGATTGGTATGCAAATGGTTGTCTAAGAGAAAATAATGCTAGTAGTAGTTAGTAGAGATGTAAAAGTGATGAGCAGCTTGAATAAAGAAAAAAGAGATGCTGTGAAGAAAAATGGAATGAAAAAGAAAAAAAAGTAGTAGTTAAGAATGAAATGAAAAAGATGAAAAAAAAAGAGGAATAATGGATGGAAGAAAAGTTGAGAAAACAAAAATATGTAGTGGAAACGAGAAATAAAGTTGTTGTTGAAGTAATAAAAGCCCTCGCATTGAACGCTACGACCATTTATACCCATTCTCGGACTTCTTTGATTACCCTATACCCTTCGTTTCTTTGCCTTAACCTTGACCAACATTCCGTCCCTTATAAAGTCCTAGTTGATCCTAGGGGAGCATGGTTTGGATATGAAAATGACAAAAAGAGGGAACATAACATGGTAGTGATGATATTTACTTGACAATCAATATCCTATTCATGAGACTATGTTTCTTTTGTGTCATATGTCATTTCGAGTCATATGTGAGAATTATTTGCTTTGTAATGTTTATCCTCCTCGCGTATACTAGAGAGAGTGCTCCTATTTCTGAGTGATTTTATTGTAGAGTGTACTTAACAACATGAGATTTGTAGTCGAAGTATAGTTTGACAGTTATCCGAGTTATGTTCCAAGTTCATAATAGGCGTGTGTTCACTTGACTATCACCTCACACATGTGTAAGTCTTTAAAATACTCTGTGGATCAATTCGATACATATATTTAGAACAGTTTTCATGACTTAGGTTGGTGTCATATTATGTTATTTCTCTTGTTCACTATTCTAGTTCGAATTGATGTTTATAATAAGGAGTATTAAATAATTTTCATTTTAATAAAACTTTTCATGTACAAGTTAATAAAAGATGGTTGTGGGTGTCTTATTCGACGAGAACCTTCACGAGACTTCACTCGTCCTACTACGGACACCTAGGGGTTTAAAAGGCTTGTTGCATATACTAAATGTAATCGTGTTGCCTGCGACAGTGAGTTAGGATATTTAATTGCACTCTAGTTAATTTTTACATTTTTCTTTGCTCGAGGACTAGCAAAGTATAGGTTTGGGGATGTGATCGGGAACGAATAGTTCCCGTTTATAGTCCTTAAGTTACGCTTGGTTAGCCCACTTCATTTAGTTATTCATTGTTATTAATCAGTATTCTATGTTTTATAGGTTTTGAAGTTTTAACGTGAAAATTTACTAAAATCCAATGATTAGTGGCTTTGGACGACATTCTGTGGTCAAAAGGTGATTCCGAAAAAAGTTGGAGATAGTGGAAGCCTCGGTAAATTGCATTTTTGACAATGAAGACTTTGGATTTGAGAAATGTTTCTAGAAATAGAAAATGTAGATCTTCGATTTACAGACGCGCGACCATAAATGACAAGTCAATCCAAGGTTCGAGTCAAAAGTTATCACAATTCTATGATCAGCGTGCAAAGTTGAAAAAATCTGAGAAAAGTTGAAACATGGGCATCTCGCTGGAGCGACCTGCGCGAGCGACCTCCAAAATTGCATTGATCAGAAACGTCCCCCGAAATCGCCTCAATTAATTTTCGCGCGAAGCCTCATGCAAACGACATCGCGGGCAAGCAGCCGCGCGAGTGACCCCTTGAAAAACCAAAAATGTGTATTTCAATGTACTGAAGAGCCCTGTGTGATCCGAATTGGATGAATACGTCCAGAAACGTAATTACAGTTGTTTTAGTGCGATTAGGTTTAGGAAAGTCTCCAAAACTTGTTCCAAATATGTATATATATATATATCCTCTTTTAAGTAGATCGAATTGGGGGTTACACAATATTATACACATCCTTCAACAACTAAAATTACAACCATTGAATAGGGAGAAGCAAGGAGAAGAAGAAGACCAAGGATTCCCATGGCCTCCTCCATCAACCTCTTGCTAATCTTTGAATCTATGGCCGCCTAATCCTAGTTCTAGGGTTTCAATGAAACCCTTCCAAGTAATAGGGTGTATTTTATGCTTTTTTTAGTTTTACTATGTGCATGGATGATGATTACATATTTAGAGGATTTTAATTAATAAAATCATATTCATTGATTAAATCGTTACTTTCAAAATCTATTCTTGTCTTAGATCTATTTTGAATTTGATGTGCTTAATAGTCTATATTTGATGTGCTTGTATAGATTATTTACATGTAATAGTGCTTATTTGAATTGTGATATCAAGTAGTCGACTAGTTCATGCCTAGGGAAGATGCAGTGTGCTGCAACCCTAGTTTAGTGTAAGACACTCCATGCCAACCAAAGATGAAATATATCGATGCTTGAATCGTATTTATCTTCTTGACGGAGGAATTGAGCTTGTACCTACAGTTCCCCATTATCATCCGACGTAATAAGCTAATTGAATGCATAGATACCCTTATTATGAAGTTAGTAGTGGATTTGCAATCTTAGGTTCAATACACATATTTACCAAAACAACTTTTAATCGCTTTCGTAGTTAGATTTATTTTCCTAGCTTCTTAGTTTAATTAAAATCAAAATCAAAATTCTGTTTTCTTACTTTAATAGGTTTAAGTTTTAAAATTAGAGTGCTTTAGTGTTTCAATCTCTGTGGGTTCGACCTCTACTTCCACACTAAAAATCTTTTAAAGTAGAGGATACTTTTATATCTTGATTTTGGCGAGATCAGTAATAGACTAACTTATGAACTTGTCACATAAAGTTGACTGAAACCTAATTATCCATTTATTTGTTTGGTCCTGCAGTAGTATGTCACCTGGTAGTCCCAATTAATCGTGCACGTGGTAGTCCTGATTAATAGGGGGTCCCAATTAATAAGGGATTGTCACGTGATCAAGTACAGATTTTTTTTTACACTAATAAACTCACTTAGCCAAATGAAAATGTCTTATTAGGGTTGTAACCTGAACGGGTTGGGCTTGATTTTAAGTATGTCCAAACTTGACCCGGATTTTAATGGAGCCTGTCCAAACCCAAATCCAACCTAAGCCAGACCAATCAAGCCCAAGCATGACTTGTATTTTAGTTCTCAAACTCGAGCCTGACCCCAAGCTCCAACTGTATAGTGAAACAAACTAGTATGGAGTATTAAAACTAATGTTGTTTATTTAAATTTCAGAAAAACCTTCATATATCAATATATATATATATATATATATTTGTTTTTGTTACAAGCATCTATCAATTTAGTAATCAAATAAAATGTAACGGTACATATTTGTCACTGAAAGTCCACAATGATCCCACGGGAAAAAAACAATACACGAATAAGATACAATGTAACTATAATATATATACATAAAAGTATATATATATATATATGTATAAGTACGGGCTCAGGCTCAGTTCATTCAGGTTAGTAATTTCTCTACCAAGCCTAACTCAAATTCAATTCGAATTTGAAAGTTTTAGCATAGACCCGCCTAAAATACATAAAAACGTTGCCCAAACCCAACTAAATTGGTTATTACTGATTTAGGTTACTAGCTAGGATGCAAATATTGCAGTGGAATGAACTTATGAGAAGCTATCTGTAGGAGCAAACTCTTATCGAGACTCTAATCTGTCGATGTCGTATTTGAAAATCAATGGTAGTGTATGTATCTATTTCATGGGAAACAGTTCAAATTCAATATTTTTGTGAATTGTGATTCAAATGATTTTGGAGAAATCTAATTTTAGAATTGCAAATTGGATTATAGTTGCTAATTTGTTTTTATGAGCTTGTGGATAACAATTTGGATCATAACAAATATTTGTCTTTCTAGAGATGATAGAAAACAAATGAAAAGCTAGGTGAAATTTCATAGTTTTTTTTTTGTGATCTTTCGTAGTTTTTTTCGAAAAAAATTCAAAGATATGTTTAATGTGTTACTAGACTTCAAGAGGAGCACTAAACACATTCCTATTGATATGCATAAAGTAAATGCATTAAAAAACTAGATATATGATATAAAACAAGGGTAAATTTATTAATTTTACGAACTTTTTATATGTGAAATTTTACAGACTTTTATAAGTGAAAGTCAGACTTGGTTGCGTGAAATTTCATTGACCTTTTCTTTTTCTTCAGAATTTCATACCGACAAACGTATTTATTGGATGGGTCTCATCGAGTAGATTCTAAAAGTATACATTTAAAGTTAGTTAAAGTGACT
The DNA here is from genome assembly GCA_033977485.1 of Hydrangea macrophylla. Lineage (NCBI taxonomy): Eukaryota > Viridiplantae > Streptophyta > Magnoliopsida > Cornales > Hydrangeaceae > Hydrangea > Hydrangea macrophylla. Next base: position 73,062,617 of record CM066984.1, on the reverse strand, counting down.
GTACTTGTATCGTTCCAAAAAGCTGAAATGCATATGTATATTGGTGAGGATATGTTTATCTAGAAATTGTTCAAAGGATCATTTCTGAAAATGATTTTTTGACTGAATATGTAATACAAAAAATGTACCTAAACTAGGACTGGTGATTAATTAACCCTACAATATATTCGTAATCTTTGGATCGGATCAAGTTATGCTTGAACTAACCCAATTTATATTGAATAATACTCAGATTCTCAAATTTAAATTTCAAATAATTTGATAGTTTTAGCATCTAAAACAACCTCAAATGAAAATTCATTTGTTCTCGTTGTCATTGAATGTCGTACAATTATTCAGTCATTTGGAAATTAAATTTGAAATTTAAATTTGAGGACCATAGCTTGACTCATTTTATAATTAGGCATGAAGTGGAGCCCAGACCCAACCCATTCAGTTTAGAAGTTATATATGTTTGGTATGTGGAAGAGGGGAAGGAAGCGGAGGGTTGGAGGGAAGGGACGGGTGAAGATGGTATAATCACTTATTTGGTAGGATGGAAGATTTGAGGGAAAGAAAGAGGGGAGTGATGCTTCTTCCTTCCTAACCTACAAATTTGAATCCGTCCAAAAAAGACGGATTCTGAAAGAAAAAAGGCTTCTTTAATCTTTTGATATTTTTGTCATCCAATAAAACTAATACCTTATAAGTGTTCGGGTATAATAGTAAAATATGCTATATTCCTCTCTTTCTTTTTCAACTTCCTTCTTATTTAACCAGACACAAGGAGGGAAGACCCCCTTACTTTTCCTGGGTGTATTCTTCCACAACTCTCTCTTCTATTCCTTCCACTTTTTTATCCCTCCTACCAAAAGACACAAGGAAGGAGGCCCCCTTACTTTTTCTAGGGATACCTCTTCCATTTCTTCTACTTTTCCATCCCTTCTACTAATCATAGCATTAGTCCCTTCCAATCATTAAAGGCTTTGACAGATCCGTGTATAGTTGAAGGAAAGTTTTTTAATACATCTTAGTGGTTTAAGGTGTATCATAAATCCTAGTAGTTTCAGTGCTAAATTATTATGACTTTATACTAAAATGTTGTACAATTTGAAAAAATTGCTTTCTAAAAGTAAGGTGATTTTAAAAAAAAAAATTTGCTATAAAAGTTACAACTATTTGATACCAACTTTTGATATTTTGGTACCAAATTGATATCAAAATGTTGTAACTTGAAATATATGATACTTCCTAAACCACTAGAACATATCATAGAAGATCCCATAGTTGTAACCTTAAGGAGTCTTATTAGGTGAATTAATTATCATATTTAAATAGTTTCATTCAATATCTTTCAATACTTGTGTAAATATCTCCTCCATCCTCGGTCTAAAAACTAAAAAGCTCCTGCCCTTCTTCACGGAAGTTGGAGTTGCATGGTAGTTTGAAGTGGCCGAGTAGCCATGAGAGATTTGTATTGCATTTGCATGGGAATGGCTTTTTTCCTCTCTCTTTTTTTGTACATGTACCATTGACATTTGTATAGTATAGGAGGATTTGATTTTGATAATTGGGACACTTTGGATGCTTGAGGAGTGTCATTATCTAAGTTTAAAAATGGTTCCTACACTTTGCTAGTTTTTAAAATTTCAATTTAGAAAAGAATATATTTTTTGCTCACCCCAAAATTGCTCACATTTGTTCACCCTACTCTCCAATTGGCTAATGCAGTGGGACTTAGGATTAAATGAGAATTAATTAATCGTGTAAGTACTGGGCCCTACTGCATTAACCAATGAAATATGAGGGTGATCAAAATGTGAGCAATTTTGGGGTGAGCAAAACTGCACTCTTTAGAAAAATATGAAACTCCCCACATTTTTCACAAATTTTGCATTTTCCTCCCCTCTCTATATATGTCATGCCTCGGAGCAGCAAAAATAGAGAAAAATAAATTTCCTTTTTGGGTCCATAGGGAATGATGGATGAAAGTCACTAATTATTCATACCACATAGTACTAGTCCAACCAAAATAAACCGGAACAGTAAACAAACTGAATATGTACTAACAATTCTATCTATTATAATATTAGAGTGGTCCGCAGGATCAGAATAGGTCTAGAGACAATATATACCCAAGTACCCATTAAACTAAAATTCAACAAAAATAACATAAATATAAACTATATATAACTATCTCCATATCTACCTGGCGTATGGGTAATCGTCAGCGTAATAGTCTTCTCTGGCATAACCGACATCAGTGGGGTCACCCTCTGCGTACCCCCCTTCAGGGTAGTAGCCGCCGTCATACCCTCCATCACCTACATTATTATTAATAGGGTAGTCTGGACGGGGAATGTCCAGGCATAAACACCGTTAGCTTACCTCAGGTGAGTGAATAGAAACTCCCATAATATCATAGGCATAAAATCTTTACTAGTTATGCACGATATAAAGTAGTGATACTAATAATATCTTTTCCTCTTTATTCAAACACATCATTATCCGATTTTCATCATCTTCCAACTTAAGACTAACTATACTAATCCCGACTAACTATCCCAAACTGATTATATCATTATGACATACTAGTGTTATTTTTCACCGCTTTTAAGAACTCTTACTGTTCACCGCTTTTAAGAACTCTTACGAACACTATACATCGATCTCATATAACGACTCGTCTATGGATGTACCCATACTCCTGTTCGCCAGTTTTAAGAACTCTTACTGTTCACCGGCTTTAAGAACACTTACGAGTATCGTCCATTCATAATTCATACGTATCAGTACTCTTGTTCGCTGCTTTTAAGAACTCTTATTATTCACCGCTTTTAAGAACTCTTGCGAGTATAATACATAACGCTCACATCCCACGCAGATGTTCACGACCAATCCCTAATACTAACATACTTACTTTACAAGTATCTAATACCCACTGACCTAGTCACCAAATTATCACATGTTAACATCAACTAAACAACTAAGCATTATGAACTATAAACTTAAGGGAAATATCTAAGTTTTGTTGGGTTCGATCGATTGAAGTCATTTCAAGTGCTTGAAGAAAGTGACGTTCGATCGATTGAAGTGAAGGTGTTCTCGATCGATTGAAATCATTTCGATCGATTGAGACAAAGTGTGTTCGATCGATTGAACTTAGTTCGATTGCTCGAACGTCGTCTTCTCCAAATTCTGGCAGTGAATGTCCAGAATCTGTTAGAGCATGTTTGGGTTATTATAATACATCCAAAACATGTAAAACATTATAACTAAGCTAGTGAGTGAGTTTGGAACTCACCTAATGTTGTAAAGGTGTGTTTGGCAAGCTTGGAGCTTCAAAGCTTTAATGGTGGCTTCCTTCTCTCTCCCTCTATTCCTCTCTTTGTCTCTATCTCTCATTCACCTTCTCTTCTCTGTCTCTCTTCTTCTTCTGGTTCTTTCTCTCTCTCTCTCTCTCTCTCTCTCTCTCTCTCTCTCTCTCATCTGACCGTGTATATATATATATATCAAACACCACACACTCTCTCTAAATTTCTGGGCAACCAACCTCACACACACACGAAATCCATGTATATATAGAGGGAGGGGTGTGCAGGTGGCATGTTTGCGTGAACTGAAATTGAAATATCTAGATCTGTCCGTTCGATCAAAGTATGTTCGATAAATTGAAAGTGATTCAGCCAGGTTTCATCGATTGAAAAGGGGTTTGATCGATTGAAGTGGGGACCACATCAAAAATACATGTCGGTAGGGTTTCATTGTATTAAACAGGGTATGATCGCTTGAAGAAAGAAATCCTCGATCGCTCGAATTGACTTCGATTGATTGAAAGTGAAATTTCCAGTATGGTCAAAGAAAATATATAGAATCTCTGTGTATTAATATAAATTGAAAATACAGGGTGTTACAGTATACATCATTCTGCCTCTCTCAACACTCCATTCTCTTTAAATTAACTATGTATCCAATATTGATATAATGCAATTTATTTTTACAAGTATATAAATAATTTTAGTTGAAACAAAATTTTTTTGGGCACATGCAATTTCTAGTATTTGGATATACATTGGCATATCCAAGAATAACAGGTAGTGGTATATATACATGGGAGTATTTGTCTTTAGCTTTTTGAACACCCCTAATTTATATATATATAGATATATTCATGTAGGACTTTTTGTAATAGAAAGATTAAAGTACTGCTCTATAAGGTTTTTTTGGGTATTTTGAGAGTTGAAAGGATTACTGCTTATCCATTTGTAATTCCACCCTTGCAATCAAATTGTCACTTTTTTGTGATAATAAGTTGACTGTTTGTAATGCTTGGACTGATGACAAAACAATTTGAATTGGGGTAAATTGGTAAGTGAAAAGAAATGTGTTTTAGCAATGATGGAGCTAGGATTTCTTTTTCTTTTTCTTCTTTTTTTTTGTTGGGGGTGGGGAAGGATTAATGGATGGATGCGTATACAATGGCAGGCCTATACAGGGTTTTGGAGTAGCACTCTTAGTGTTTACACCCAAAAACCGCCAAAGGTTTTTGAGCTTGAGTGATGTGTTGAGATAGGCTTAGGGATTATCGGCCCGAAGCATGTCTAGGAGTGGCTGACCCAGAGATTGCAAAGGCCCATCGGGCTTAGGGAGAGAACATCATGCAGTTCAGAAAGACAAGGCTATTGTCCCAGTTTGGTAGAGCCCGATAGGTGAAATAGGTCATGTGCTGTCACGCCCCGGAACAACAGAAATAGAGAAAAATAAATTTCCTTTATGGGTCCATAAGGAATGACAGGTGAAAGTCACTAATAATCCACACCACGCAGTACTAGTCCAAAAAGACAACAGTAAACAACTGAGAATAACACACAGTGCTAACTATTACAAAATATCAGAGTATGGTCCACAGGATCACAACAGGTCTGAAGACAACAAATGCCCAAGTACCCGCTAACAAAAGGTTTAACAGAACAACCGAAAAGAAATTTAACTATAACATCTTCAGTCTTCAACTGGCATAAGGATAATCCTTACTGGCGTAACCGTCATCGGTGGGGCCCTCCTTTGGATAATAGTCATCAGTGTACTGGTCCTTACCTGCAGAATAAGGGGCAGGATATTCTGGACGGGGAAAGTCCAGGCAATAAAAGGCCGTCAGCTTACTGAGAGCTGAGTGAGCATAAACTAACAAGGTACCAATTATCTGAAGTGAACTCGAGCTTATGAAGATACGAGTTAACATCTTATTATAAGGATAACATTATCTTGTTCCTCTATTCATTCTTGTAAACCGACCCTTATCGTCTTGTTACTCAAATACCGAACTCAACAGACTCTGATTTCCATGAACAGACTCAATCGTTTAACTCTAGGGATACACCCTTATTCTGTCCATCGCTTTTAAGAGCAATATATCCTGCTCACCGCATGTCATGGACTCCACGTCAGTCTGTCCCCAGCTTTTAAGAACAATGGTCCTGTTCACCGCATTTCAGGGATATAACGTTTTGAACAAGGCATATCAATCTATTGCCACGACTCAACGTCATCTACTAGTGATCCTAGCTCACCGCTTTTAAGAACAATGGTCCTGTTCACCGCTTTTAAGAGCATATCACAGATCATCCAGTCTATCTTAAGACTTCTTGGTCCAGTTCACCGCTTTTAAGAACCATGTATCCGGTTCACCGCTTTTCAGAGCATATCATGACCAATCGTCCATCCACGTACCATTCCCAGAACTTACCAAACCTACTTACGTTCCATTCTACATCGACACATGACAAATTCCCAATGTGGCCTGACTACTTGGATTAAAAGAAAACGGACATCAAATTCATATCAGAAACAACACGTCACCCACGTCTTCATATTACTTTTTATTCATTATCCATAAATCTTTGGTGTCACATTACTCCTGTCTACCCCATAGTCGCATAATGGAATTCCGAATTAGAAATCGAACAACTAAACCTCTTATATAATAAATAGGCAAAGGAAACCATGTTCTGATCATGTCAATCGATTGGGACTAAGTTCAATCGATTGGTATCAAAATCATATCAATCGATTGAGAACATGTCAATCGATTGGTATCTGAAAAGTGTCAATCGATTGAAATCCTATTCAATCGATTGGGATGTCAATCGATTGAAATCCTATTCAATCGATTGGGATACAACTGATGTCAATCAATTGAGATTATGTCAATCGATTGGCACTACGTCTTCTCCAGCAGATTGTAAAAACAGCATATATAAACGTACACTACAAGCATTTAACCCACCTAAACTTCATAATAACTTATATAAACTTCATATAGAGGGACCAAGTGAGTTAGAACTCACTTAGGGTGCGTTTGGGTGTGTTCAAAGCTTGAAATCTCCAAGCTCTCTCTTTCCTCCTTCTTTCTTCTCTGTCCAGCCCTCTCTCTGTCTCTCCTTCTTCCTCCTTCTTTCTTCTTGTCCTCCCCTTCGTCTCCTTCCAGCTGCCAAGGCAGTGTGTGTGTATATAGATATAGATATATAGATAGATATATGTATGTATATATCTCACAAGAGGTATCTCTCTCTCTCTCTCTCAAGACTGCCAAAATGACCCAAGGCCATAAATATGGACGAGTATATATAGGGGTTAAGAGTGCCACACGTTTAAAGCTGAAGGAAAGAAGAAAACTTTTCTCAGCTTATGTCAATCGATTGGGACACAAGTCAATCGATTGGCAACAGATATTTGTAGTCAATCGATTGGAAACAATGTCAATCGATTGGGATGAATGGCAATCGATTGGGATAATGACACGTCATCACTTTTAGTCGGTTGAATGTCAATCGATTGGGAACAATGTCAATCGATTGGTATCTGAAAAGTGTCAATCGATTGAGAAAACTTATCAATCGATTGGTATCAAAATTTACCAAAAAGGAAGAGAAAGTTTATACGAGTATAGAAATGAAATACCGGGTCTTATTAATATACCAAAATACAGGGTATTACATGTGCTGACCAATCGGGCACTGTCATTGAAATAAATAAATAATAGCAAGTGTGGGAGCCCGATTGGGAGGCTAAGCATGGATAATGCTCATCGGGCACCATACTTGTATAAATAGGCATTGGTAAGGATCGGAGCCCGATGGATGATATCAGTAGCGTGCACGACGATTGGACACCATGCTAGGAGTAAATGGTAAAAGCCGATTGCATGAGCCCGATTGATCAATGAGCATCCATAAGACTGTCATCGGGCATGGAAGTCAGACAGCATGACAAGTGGAGGTTGCACGAGTCCGGTAAAGTTACAACAAGCTCGATGGTGAAAATGATAAGGTGATTCCCCTCTTGGCTATCATGGTGATGTCACCCTGAATTTGAGGAGGCAGAGTCTGTTTGGGAAAGGAATCTAATCACGTCCAGTTGGATATGGAAGGCTAATCCCTAAAATATTAGGATTGATTCAATCAGGATTGGGATAAGGCAAGAATTTGGGACGAGGAAGGATTCTACAATCAATCATCTGCTGTAGACACCCCATTTTGTCAGTTATCAAATTTAGGAGACCCATAGCTTGGTGGTTCACAATGATCGAAAAAAAACTCAAAAAGTACTCTTAGAAGTTAGTTCTATCTCTCAAAATGCTCAGAATAACCAAAATACCCCTGAAAGCCCCAAAACTTCCAGATTTGTACCGAAAGTTTGAGTAACATGCTACGTTATAAAAAAAATACTAAAAAAGAGTTTTGAAGCAAAATCAGATGAAATTGTCAGCTCCCAGAGACCCCCGAAAGTCCTGAAAGTTCCCCGAAAGTCCCCGTTGACCGGTTTGACCAGGGTTTGATTGAAATCATCCAAATTCACCAAAAAGTTCCGAGATCATTCTAGATCATGTGAAAAGTACTAAAATGAGTTTTAAAAGAAAATTGGACAAAAAGTCAGCTCCTGGGATCACCCAGAGGTTCCCAAAACTTCTTGGAGATCCCAGGTTTGACCGATTTGACCTAAAGTTGATTTTAAAATCGGAGTGCCATGTCATATTTCAAACATTTTTCATGGATACTAGAGGTCAATAGCTTTCCAATGGTATATCGCACATAATTTCTAAATTCAAAACGAATTTATTATGGATTTCCGAATGTGGAAAAGACGATCAAATTGGTTTTATCAAAAATATCGCAAAACGTTTTCAAAGTGACCTGACTCTAAACTATTTTTTATGAAAAGTAGACTCCATTACCTTTCCAAGGGTATATCACAAGCTCAATTTGGAGTTCGTATGCATTTTCTGTGAAATTTTGGACGAAATAGGGCCTTTTCGTGAATACAGGAACCTCTGGGGGCCTAAATGTAATTTTCTGGGCATCTGAGGAGCAATGCCACGGCGGCACTGGGCTACTACCACGGCGGCACATGGCCAGTGCCGCGGCGGCACGCAACCCCCGCAGAACCCATTTTTGTAATTTATTTTGGGGGTCCAAATTGAATAATTAAAGACCAAAACTGTTAGGAAACTGCGTTCCCAGAATCCATTGACAGCGCGTATAAGTTGACACTGCAAAAAAATTATGTGAAAACTACAATAACCCTACAAGGGCGGAACTAGGGTTATCTTGAACTGCAAAAATGGATTGCAGTAGTAGACGAATCGAGAACACGGGCTCGATAACAGCTCACGATCTTCTACCGTATTCCTCCGCTACTAGAATATCAAACTGTGTGTGGGCTCCTTCGAAATCCTTTATGTTTTTGCTCTCTCTTTTTACGCTCTCTTTTCTATTCCGAGTTATAATACTCTTGATGGAAAAACGCAAACTGAGGAGAGAGCCAAAGCAGCATATATATAGGCTACGATAGAGACCATAAGAAGTCAATAAAGAATAGGCTTCCTTATGGAATTAGGAAACTCTAATTCGAATTGAATCAGATTCATATTTCCATAAATTATAATTCATACCACTAAAGAATTATAATTGCACTCCTATCCTTATCTCAAAAATATATTTCGAGCTCCATGTTATTAATTGCTTATTATCTCCCCATGTTAAGATTACAGATATCCATTAATTAAATATAATTACTGATAATCATATTTAATTAATCTCTTAAAATTCCTTGAGAACCTTTGCTTAACTTATCTGATATGTCGGATACAAAATCCACCTGCAGGGTTTGACATAATCAAAACTTATAAACTTTCTCAAGGGGATATCATCAATCCCAAAATTGAGACATGGATTCCATCATTAATTAATATCCACCACACAATTAATATTGCCACCCAATCCAATGAGATATTGACCCATTTAAGGATCTCACCCTTTTAGGGATCAAAGTGTAAATATCAAATGTACGTGTCCATAAAATAACTTAGGATTTAGAGCATAAGCACTCATAATAGTCATGAGGTATTAATTATCTTATAAGTCAGTATAAAGATAATTACCCCAAGTCGGTCCCGTTTAATACACAAAATGTACCAGTATGGTGAGTTGAAACTATACCATTTCCCGCAGTCAAGACAAACCTACTACAACACCATGCTGTAGTCCTACCGATGGTGTGTCCAATCCATCTAAGACTGTAAACCAAAATCTTACATTCTAGAAGATTCGATGGTCTGATCATCCATGTGCAAGCCAAACTCTACACACCAAACCACCTACTATGTAGAGTGAAAGACACACATGCATAATATTAAATAAACAATATAATACAAATATTGCCCACACAGATTCTCATAAAAAATGGATTAACTAATTGTATTAAATGAATAATAAATCAACTACATAAAGCATGGCTTTTAGTATATATCCCTAACAAAAACGATGTAGTTTTTATGTTTATAGATGTTTGGGACCAATGGGAGCACTTTCTAAATCCCAAAACCACCCCAAATTGGCCTATATAAACCCCCCTTTGCTCTTCATTTTGGGCGGGCCAAGTGCAAAGCTTAAAAAAGTTGTAGAGAGAAAGAAAGATAGAGATAGGTTTAGAAGAGAGAAAGAGAGCTTCTTCCACTGATTTTCTATAAGAAAGTAAGCTTTAATCTTGCTTTATTCCATTACCTCTCTTATACTTCACATTCAAATCCTCCCCAACCACCATTCTTGAGCAATCTTGATTTAGGAAGCTACTTCCATGTCCAAATGTCAATTTCTATGAGTGAAAAACCAAGCTATAAGTCCAAAATCACATTGATTATCATCTATTGATTGTTATTATTTGCTTGTTCATATTATGTTCATCTCTTCTCACCTCATTTCATTTTTATTTTTCTTTGATTACTTTATGTTTATCATCATCTAGATAACATGTTGTCTGAGGAGAGTGAATGCTTATGGATAGTAGCTCTTGACCTCAAAGACATGTTTGATGGATGATGATTCTAACTTCAATACATTCATATGAATTATTGAAGTCATATTCTCAAACAAAACTATGTTTGTGCAAATAATATTGGGAGTTCTTGATGATGAGTTTGATGTTGATTTCCTAAGTGGTCTTAATCCCCTTTGAGTGCTGAAAATGTGCTTTTAAAACCCCTATTTCAAAACCCCTCTAAAACCCCAACATTTGGATTCCAAGAAACAAGCCTTGTTTTACCAAAAAAATTAAAAAAACAGTGAATGATCTGAGTTCAAAGATTTCTCTAGAAGTCAAAACTCAAAGGGTGATTATAAGACCACCTGGAAAGTCTTCCAAATGCATTATAAAACACCCATGATTTTTGTCTTGGCTTGAAAACACTTGATAAGGTTCCATTTTGACCCAAATATTCCTTCCAGACATTCAGTTTTTGCTGTCACAACAGCTTTGTTGAGATTCAACTTATTTTTCAGAAAACTTTTCCAAAAGGAGTGGTCCCAAATCATTTTTCCCTTGAACTTCAGTGTCTTAGGGAACCTTTTGTTTAATATGGGCCTCTAGATGTTTTGTTTTCATTTTCTAAGATTTTTTAACATTTTAGTCGACAGTACGGACTCTGTTTTTGAGCAACCTCTATTGTTTATATGATTTCTCTCAATCCGTAATATTTATTGAAGTTTGGATTTTTGATATGTGTTTTAGACACAATAACGATGATCTCTATAAAAAAATCATGCATTGAAAATATTTCTTACTCCACTTTTCAATTTCTACAAGGTCAACTCACTGTTTTGTCCACTATTCACAGCAAGTATACTTTTACTTTTATTCTTTGATTTGATGCTTATATGCACTTCAAATTAGTTCATATCTTAGGAAGTGGTCCATACTATATTTGTACATATCCGATGATGGTTTCCTCCATGCATTCATTCATATTTTAGACTTCTAAGTCACTTTAAAAAATGCATGTACACAAACACTCTACAACCATTGTACATTATAAGACCATGCATTGCATTCATGCAAGATTTGGGTCTTTTGTGACTCCTAATCTAAGAAGGTTATAAGGAATGAGTTGGATTATATGTCCATGTTTCACCTCGATCTAATCATCCCTTCTCATCCGTCCCGAGGATTGAGAGGTCTTCCTTTCTAAAAAATTAACATGGATTATTCTAGCTTGCTAAGCATATTTTTGTTTTCCTTGATTATTTGTTTCAAGAACAATCCATGTCCCCCTTTAGACTAGGAGAACTTAATTACTTGATATGTGATTAGATGATTTTTCCTAAGTTTGTTTGTGTGATCTTTCACTTTTTGCATTGTGTGATATTTTACTTAGATCTTATGAATGATATCTTATCTTTTGATCTTCCATTTCAAGATTCTTATGTGATGTAATATACTATCATAATATTAATTGTCGAATCAAGCATAGTAAAAGATGATTATTTGGATGCTAATTGAGACCCGTCGAAAGACGGGGCGAGTTGAGGGTGTTTTACTCATGGCAAAGGCTCCATCCTCTCTCGTACCAAAACCCCGAGCCAAGTTCTTTGGTTATGAAGGGCCAGTGCCCCTTATCCATTTGGGTGAGTCAAATTGGGTTTCTTCGTTCCCTAAAGACCAAGTGGCGACTCTGTATTTGTTTTCAACAGTCCTTCCTTTTCTTTCTTTGATCCAAATCAATTCTAAACAAACAAAAGAGTGGACGACCGATTCCACGTGTCCACAATCTGGCGATTCTGCTGGGGAGTTTATTTTCAAAACAAAATAATACAAAGGTTTGACTCATAAGAAGCATCCTTAAAATCATCTTTTTACTGTGTCTGGTTCACCGCATTGCACTCTTGCATTTCCCCTCTGATTGTGTCTGAAATGTGGCGCTGACATTGTTCAGGTCTTGCTGTGTCAGGGCTGTCACGCCCCGGCGTAGCCAAAATATGGAAAATTTTTAAATTTTCATCTTGGACCCTGAGGCACGTGACTGGTTGCAGTGCCGAATTGTCCATGACCAAATAATAATAACTAAATGATATAATAATAGGATAACACCATCATGTACTTACTGGAATATATTACAAAGAGAAGTCAAAGTACTTAGCTAGTTAATACATCATCATAAATACATCAGAGTCTTATGGCTCTTGGCCTTACAAAACTATTACAAAATATATGCTAAGTCTTCTGGTTATAATAAAAAACATTTACAGAGGATAACTGCTAGTCTTCTCTCTAACTAGCATAACCATAGTCATCTTCAGTGTAATCTTCTTCAATATTTCCTTCTTGCATAGCTTCATAACCTGGGTACTCTTCACCTGGATAAGCTGGACATGGGAATGTCCAGCGACATGAATGTCGTCAGCTTATGAAAGCTGAGTGAGTACGCTAAATCAAATGGAACGTATATAGTAAAACACAATAAGAATCCATTTACTATCTTTCAACATGTCTTTTTTAGGATCTTTACATTGTCTCCGTCGAATTATAACTATTAGCGTACCCGACTACGTATTCGATAGGAATACAAACAATTCAGGAGACCCATCTAGACGTTCTTAATGCCACTACCATTCATTTCTAACATCCGACGTCATTTACAAACCCAAAGTATCTCTTGCTAACCAAACCATCTTTCATCAACCACTTCGTCACAAAGAACCGAAGTGTTAAGGAGTGCAAGAACATCTATTTCGTCACGAAGAACCAAAAGGAGTCTTTACTCAAAGAATCACCGCTTCGTCACGAAGAACCGAAAGCGCTACGGAGTACAAGAACATCCATTTCGTCACGAAGAACCGAAAGGAGTCTTTACTCAAAGTATCACTGCTTCGTCACGAAGAACCGAAAGCGTTGCGGAGTACAAGAACATCCATTTCGTCACGAAGAATCGAAAGCGTTACGGAGTATAAGAACATCCATTTCGTCACGAAGAACCGAAATGAGTCTTTACTCAAAGAATCACTGCTTCGTCACGAAGAACCGAAAGCGTTACGGAGTACAAGAACATCTATTTCGTCATGAAGAACCGAAAGGAGTCTTTACTCAAAGAATCATCGCTTCGTCACAAAGAACCGAAAGTGTTACAGAGTATAAGAACATCCATTTCATCATGAAGAACCGAAATGAGTCTTTACTCAAAGAAATCACCGCTTCGTCACGAAGAACTGAAAGTGTTACGGAGTACAAGAACATCCATTTCGTCACGAAGAGCCGAAAGGAGTCTTTACTCAAAGAATCACCGCTTCGTCACGAAGAACTGAAAGCGTTACGGAGTATAAGAACATCCATTTTGTCACGAAGAACCGAAAGGAGTCTTTACTCAAAGAATCACTGCTTCGTCATGAAGAACCGAAAGCGTTACGCGTATCCCTTTCGTCATGAAGAACCGAAAGAATACTCAAGAGTCACCACTTCACAACTCAACAACACATCCCTTTTCTTATCCTCCCGGCCCCCGTGGCCTGGTTTACCTATCCAACACTTATCCTTGACATACGCTGCTCCTGATCAAGTACAACTAGTCCGTACGTATCCTGGACCGCATTCGCGTCACTCGTTATGTAGTTTAGTTTGTTAATTACTTTCATTTATACTTTCGAAGTTACGTTATACATCCGCCATTCTATTTTGTTATAATATACTTACGATGGAAACTTACCCAATCGCTATCGACGCAATAATCGTGTTGTACAACATACTAAAAGCTTGGGTTTGAACTTTTAATGGTCAATACACTAAATTCGCGACAACAAAAAAACATAGCATATAGCTCATAGATCTATAACATGGATTTGATATCAATAACCATATAGACGAAAGCCTTAACATACTCATCTATGCGATAGCACAAGATATTCATAACCACACAGGTACCGGAAAGCAAGCATCATCAATAAACACATCATACAAGTAGTTATACAATCTGCCAGGAATTAATTTTACTGTGTCGACTGAATTGATATGATTTATTTGGGCATAATAAATTGCTTTGTAGATCAAACTCAAAACTAGAACATTGTAGATAATTGGATTATCTTCATGTACAACAAAATCTAGCTTCAATTACATTTTTGAACTACTTAAAATATTTATTTTACTTAGACATTTCTATATTTTTGGACTGCTCTGTCCCATCTTTATAGTACTGCGTTGCATGTGCATTTCACCTATCAAGGATTCATTTTTAGACCAGGCTATAAAAGCGTTATTTGTAGATAAATGAGTCACATTTCTCCACAAAAAAACCTAGCCTCGTCATGATTTTTGAACTGCTCCAAACGTTCATTTTACTAAACTATGTTTTGTTGAAAGTTTCTGTTTCCCAGATTTATAACACTGCGTTGTACATGCATTTCACCTATGAAGGAGTGATATATAGACTAAGCTATAGAAGAGTTATTTGTAGATAAATGAGTTAGATTTCTCCACAAAAAAACCTAGCTTAATTCAGATTTTGGAGCTGCTTAAAACACTCATTTTACTAAACTACATTCTGCTGGAGGTTTCTGTTTCTCAGATTTAAAGTACTTCGTTGTATATACATTTCACCTATGAAGAAGTGATTTTCAGACTGAGCTACAGAAGACTTATTTGTAGATAAATGAGTTAGCTTTCTCCACAAAAAAAACCTAGCCCCATTCACATTTTTGAACTGCTCAAAATGTTCATTTTACTAAACAACATTCTGTTGGAAGTTTCAGCTTCCCAGATTTAAAATTTTGTCTTGCATGTTGCATAGAACCTCAAAATACAACATCAAACACTTGCTAAACATTACTATATACTATATTGGTTCTAAAGTGAGTTAGAATACTCACTAAATCTTGAAATTGAGCTTGGGCTTTGGATTTGAGCTTAGGAAGCTTGAATTCAACTTCAATGGTGAAAGCTCCTTGTTCTTCTCCTTCTAACTTCTTTTATCTCACCATGGATTTCATCTCCTAGCTCTCTCTAACTCTATATGTAGATTGCAGATGATCAAAAAATATCATGCAAGTGTATATGCATATTTATATAGAGGTGGTATAGTGATAGGTGTCTCCATGCATGTGCTAGTGTACACATGCATGGATAAGTGTCCTTGTACAAGACAAGTGGCTTAGGTGTGGATGACATGTGGAGGAGGTATTGCATGGGATGCCATGTGGCCGGCCATGGTGGGGCCTACCTTGGGTTTCATGCCACTTTTCTCAATTTACGTGCATAAGTTTCTCGGTATATGTGTCAATCTCGATTTACGTGCAAACATGTATTGTTTCTAATGTCCGGGTACAGGTACGGAACTAGTTTAAGTCTTATTACGATCGAGCCAGTGCGGTGCTTACAGTCTAATTACTAAGACTATGACATGTCAAAATCGTCATGTAATTAAAATAATATAAAGTTAGACAGTCAAATGCCAAAAATTTGGAAACTAATATTATTAAAGAAAAGAAAATTACAGGTATTACAAGGGCACAAGTCACCATTGATACTGTACCTTACAAGGTATATCAAAAAGAGTAAAAACTTCTGTATTGTCTCTCTGACAGTATGTTGGAATTCTCATCAATGCCCTCTTTGACTAAACCCAGCCTTTGCATATAGATTCCTGTACCTTTCATAGGACTGTTCATTTATATTTTAGATAGGATAATGAGATATAACTGCTGTATGCCCTGACGGGATTACCTGTGCGGTGTAGACGCTTATGTGGCATAAGGCAAAACCTCTTTCTTATGATTCCCAAGGCAATCACTCACATGTGACCACATTGAGTTGACCTGCCTAGGCACCATGGTAAAGATGTCTGCTCCATGTTCACAAAGATATACACAGCAAATCTTGTTTGCTGGTCCTAAAACATAGGAGTAAAACTTGCTAGACAGTATGATCACCATCATCACCTGTTCCCGTCATATATCCCTATTTTTTCTAGAAACTCTGCCCAACTCATCAGGATATCCCTGTTTCTCTTAGAAACTCTGTCCAAATCACCCGAATATTTTCGCTTCTCCCAGAAATCCTATTCGAACTCCCCAATATCTTTGTTTCACCTAAAATTCCAGAAAATCCATGTTTTTCCTGAACCTTTACCCAAGCTTCCCAGAAATTCCCATTTCCCATAAAATCACCCAAATGTACATGTTTCTCCCCAAAACACTACCCAAACTATCCAGATATCCCTGCTTCTCTTAGCAACTCTGTCCAAATCACCCAGAAACCCCTGTTTCACCCAGAAATTCTAAAATCTCTGTTTCTCCCAGAAACTCTCATATATGCCTGTTTCTTTCGAAAACTGTGCCCAATTTATCCTTATTTTCCAAAAATTCTAGTTTTACCCAGAAATCCCTATTTCTCCCCAGATTACCCAAAAACCTCAGTTTCTCTTAGAAACTCCGATATACTTGTTTCTCCTAGAAACTTTGTCCAACTTACCCAAATATACCTGTTCTCCCAGAAGCTCTGTCCAAATCTCCCAGATTTCTCAAAAATCCCAACGACTCCATCCAACCTACCTAGAAATACTTGTTTCTCTCAGAAACTCTGTCCAAAACTCCCAAAAATGCCCAAAAATACATGTTTTTCCCAAAAACTCTGTCTAGATCTCCCAAATTTTCCAAAAACCCCAACGACTCCATCCAACCTACCCAGAAATACCTGTCTCTCCTAGAAACTCTGTCCGAAGTTCATAGAAATGCCTAGACATGCTTGTTTCTCCTAGAAACTCTTTCCAAATCTCCCGAATAACCCAGAAATTCCATATTTCTTCCAAAAAAACTCCAATTCTTTCCTACTGGTGATCATACTAGAAAGAAAAGTTAGCACACTCTGTATGGCTAGGATTTTACTTGCTTAGTTGTTATCTATTAGAAGTAGGGGCATCATGTGAATTAGGGCTTGCATCCGCATGGTTGCTTCATCAGTCTGCATACACTATGATAGTCGGTCTGTACACAAGTTAGTCCTCACTTGTCAAAGTCTAACACATAGTCCTTTTACATCTATATGTCAGTATAAGTTCTGAGCACCAGGATCTGCGTTATGGGTCAGAGAATCAGGGAGCCGCCTTATCCAAATCACTTCGCCGAAAGTTAACTTTATGGATCTGGAAGGTTTGGAAGCAAGAATAACAGAAATGATCAACCAACAGTCTGACCGGTTGGCCCAAATTTTAGCCTTCATGGAAGAATTGAAACACCAATAGCCACAGTATCCACTTGGATTCCTACCACTACCGGGATTCATGCCGTCGCCACCACCACCACCACCAGGGTTTGTACCTCTTCCTGTCGGTATACATGAGAATAATGTAGATGATGACTGGTTCAATGGGGCCCCACTGCCTGGAACAAGAAAATTCAAGAAAAACTGGATAAGGTCGACAAGCTTAAGAACATACTGAGAAAGAGTAAAGGGGTCGACGATTACATGTTAGATCTAGTAGGATTGTTTGAGCCCAACAAATTAAAGCTACTTGAGAACTTCAAGATGCCTGAAATTGACCGTTTTGATGGAACTGGGAATCCAAAGAGCCACATAAGAATGTGCCTACATCACATTTCCAAAGGCTCGGAACGACCACAAACAAATTCTAGGAGCTGACATGCACATTCTGGAATTCTGAACAAAGATCTCACACGAGCGTGAAAAGAAAAATTGACTGGCTAGGTGGATGTAAAAAGGATCAATCCTCAAAGCAAAAAGAAAAGAAAATAAAGAGAGATCAAAACTGAATCCTCTTATTCAGGGCTACCACAAGTGACACAAAGTTGAACTTGTATGACGATTGGTTTAAAACAGACCTTGCCTTAAACTACGCTAGACCTGATTCCCACTCGGGGATACATAGGCAACCGCATCGGTTCGTTCGACACCATCATCAACCCCTTTTCCTTCAAGCCTCGCCTTGAACTACGCTCGACTTGATTCCCACTCGAGGATACATAGACAACCACATCAGTTTGGTCGATACCAATATTAACCCCTCTTCTTTCAAAGCTTTGGCTTGAACTACATTGGACCTAATCCCTACTCGGGTACATAGGCAGACTTTCCAAAAAGAAAAGAAGGATGGCTTGCTAGGTAAAAATCTGAAAGTACACCTTGGCAAAAATTAGAGCTAAATCCAAAGTGAGAAATAACAAAAGAGAAAAAAGAGCTCGCTAGGTCACCTCACTAGTGCCTAGGCAAAAGTTATGAGCATTTGAGAGATTAAAGTCACGGTCCTTGCCCCAAGCCAGAAATCACCTTCCACACTAGGGGCAAACTTCGGCTTCTTACCTCGTTTGCCTGAATTTTACTATCTACCCTTCATACAAGGAGTAAACTTCGGTCACCTACCTCGTTTGCTCAAAACCTCCAATAAACCATCTTCCAAACTAGGGGCAAACTGCGGCCACCCACCTCATTTGCCTATGAATTCCACTTCCTATATCTCAAACTAGGGGCAAACTCTATTTTCCTAACAGGATCCCTTCACAATAAGGGCGAGTTTTCAAGTCACCAAGTTGTTTTAAAAATTTTGAAATAGACCATCTTTTATTCTAAAAGCTAAGGCACTAATTCAAAGCACTTCCTGGGAGATGTACAGAATTGATTAGATCAATAGGGATGAATTTTCAAAAACTAGATTTATCAGCAAAGTACTATCATATTAAGATGAGGAGTGAACATAACAAATGAGCGATACATCATTCATGATGAAGGCACATTTGATCATGGCAATTTGAGAAATTCATGTCCGAGTCAATCTTTCTTTGTTTGATTCAGTAGTAACTGATCATAAGTGTGTCAGAGATCGAGGTTTCACGTAAACTAACCCAACTTTCCTTGTCATCATCATTCCGGTTAAGTCCATTCATTTTGATGGTCTCAAATGTGTGGGTTTAAGGTAAATCCCCAATTATAAAAACTTTGTATACAAGCAGAAGTACCAAACATCATTACTGCACCAGTCAAGTTTGAAACATGTGAAGTGTCCCAAGTATGAGTGGCATAAACTCATAAGTGGTTACAAACTACAAACTGATTGTTGTTTCTCAAGGCGACTGATCGGAGGGAATATCCCCAACACCTATTGCTGATCTAATCAGAGTCTAGATGTGTTGATGAGGTGTGTCAATGAGATGTGTTGTTGAGGTGTTTTAGGGTCCAAAGTCCAGATATATTGATGAGGAGTGCTGATAAGATGTGTTTTTGAGGTATTTTAGGGCTCAGAGTCCAGATGTATTGATAAGATGTGTTGTTTTGGGGCTCAGAGTCCAAGTTTGCTAATGATATGTTTTGTGAGAATGTTTTAGGGCCCAGAGATTAGAGGAGCATCAAGTAACATTAGAAGAGTTGAGAAGCATTATTGGAGCAACGAGGAACACCAGAAGAGTTGAGAAGCATTATTGGAGCATTAAGGAGCATCAGATTTGTTAAGGAGCATCGTTGAAGAGTTGAGGAACATCAAATGTGTTAAGGAGCATCAGATTTGTTGAGGAGCATCGTTGAAGAGTTGAGGAACATCAGATTTGTTGAGGAGCATCATTAAAGAGTTGAGGAACATCAGATGAGTTGAGGAGCATCAAAATTATTGAGGAGCATCGTTAAAGAGTTAAGGAGCATCAGATGTGTTGAGGAGCATCTTTAAAGGAGCATCAGATGTGTTGAGGAGCACCATTAAAGATTTGAGGAGCATCGCTAAGATTTGAAGAACAGCGTTGAGAATTAAGAAGCATTGAGAATCACCACTAGAGATTTGAGGAATAACATAAGCGCCGTTGAGAATCTGAGAGTCACCGAGTCCATAGTATCACGATTAAGGGGAGCACGAGTTGAGTAAAGAGGGTTACTTCACCCAACACAATAAATTAGGCATAAAATAACACATAGCCCATCGGTTACGACACACATAAATCACAAAGCCCACTAGGAGTGGAAAATACACCACGAGCACTCTTTTGAGCACCGAAGTATCACTTTGAGCACCACGCTCTTCCTTGGGTAAGACCCCTAGGTCAAGATCCCTCATAAGTCTGTTAGTCATAGTGAATCATAGATCACAAAGCCCACTGAGAGTGGCGAATGCACATAACACAATTACTAGGACCACAAGCACTTTAGAACACAATACAGGCACGACACAAGCTCACTCGGAGTGGCGCACAACACCAGCTCATGCTAGGATTAGAACAATAGACATGATAGGACTCAGAACACAATTCATATCACATCCATGCATTACATATCATCCTCATAGCATGACATCTACCTGTCTTGTTTTGCATGTGTTTGTTTCTTTGTGCCCTGAACTACGTCCTGGTCTAATTTCCCATGGGATATGTAGGCAGCTCATGAAGAACAGGACCAGTACTGACCTCAGCATCATGATTTTCATCATTTCATCTTTGCAATGCTGTTATCCTAAATCTATAGCCTCCAAAAAGACATGTCTCTTCAAAGCTTTAGCATTCGCTTGCGACATGCGTTGCCTCGCAAGTTCATGCCAAAGAGGTGCAAACTATAGACACCCCATTTTGTCGGCTATCAGATTTAGGAGACCCATAGCTTGGTGGTTCACAATGATCGAAAAAAACTCAAAAGGACTCTT
Organism: Hydrangea macrophylla; assembly: GCA_033977485.1. Classification (NCBI taxonomy): domain Eukaryota; kingdom Viridiplantae; phylum Streptophyta; class Magnoliopsida; order Cornales; family Hydrangeaceae; genus Hydrangea; species Hydrangea macrophylla. Next base: position 73,041,691 of record CM066984.1, on the reverse strand, counting down.
GGAAGTTAGTTTTATCTCTCAAAATGCTCAGAATAACCAAAATACCCCTGAAAGCTCCAAAACTCCCAGATTTGGACAGAAAGTTCTAGAAACATGCTATGTCATAAAAAAATAATACTAAAAATGAGTTTTGAAGCAAAATCAGATAAAATTGTTAGCTCCCAGAGACCCCCGGAAGTCCCGAAAGTTTACTGAAAGTCCCCGTTGACCGGTTTGACCTAGGTTTGACCAGGGGTTTGACCGAAATCATCCAAATTTGCCAAAAATTTTCGAGATCATTCTAGATCATGTGAAAAGTACTAAAACAAGTTTAAAAAAAAAACGGACAAAAAAACGTCAGCTCTTGGGATCTCCCAGAGGTTCCCAGAACTTCTAGGAGATCCCAGGTTTGACCGATTTGACCTAAAGTTGATTTTGAAACCGGAGCACTGTGTCATTTTCAAACATTTTTCATGGATACTAGAGGTCAATAGCTTTCCAATGGTATATCGCACATAATTTCTGAATTCAAAACGAATTTATTATGGATTTCCGAATGTGAAAAAGATGATCAAATAGGCTTTTATCACAAATACCGCACAACTTTTCAAAGTAACCTGACTCTAAAATATTTTTTTTATGAAAAGTAGACTCCATTACCTTTCCAACGGTATATCACAAGCTCAATTTGGAGTTTGTATGCATTTTTTGTGAATTTCGGACGAAATAGGTCCTTTTCGCGAATACAAGAACCTCTGGGGGCCTAAACGTAATTTTCTGGGCATCTGATGAGTAGTGTCGCGGTGGCACTGGGCCACTACCATAGCGGCACATGGCCAGTGCCATGACGGCACTCAATCCCCTCATAACCCATTTTTGTAGTTTATTTTGGGGGTCCAAATTGAATAATTAAAGACCAAAACAATGTAGTTTTATGTTCACAGATGTTTGGGACCAATGGGAGCACTTTCTAAATCCCAAAACAACCCCAAATTGGCCTATATAAACCCCCTTTGCCCTTCATTTTTTTTTTTTTTGGGGGGGGGGGGGGGGGGCAAGTGCAAAGCTTAAAAAAGTTGTAGAGAGAAAGAGAAATAGAGATAGGTTTAGAAGAGAGGAAGGGAGCTTTTCCCACTGATATTCTATAAGAAAGTAAGTTTTAGTCTTGCTTTCTTCCATTACCTTTCTTATACTTCACATTCAAATCCTTCCCAACCACCATTCTTGAGCAATCTTGAGTTAGGAAGCTACTTCTATGTCCAAATGTTAACATCTATGAGAGAAACACCAAGCTATAAGTCTGAAATCACATTGATTATCATCTATTGATTGTTATTATTTGTTTGTTCATATTATGTTCATCTCTTCTCACCTCATTTCTTTTTTATTTTTCTTTGATTACTTATATGTTTATCATCACCTCGATAACATGTTGTTTGAGGAGAGTGAATCCTTATGGATAGTAGCTCTTGACCTCAAAGACATGTTTGATGGATGATGATTCTAACTTCAATACATTCACATGTAGTATTGAAGTCATATTCTCAAACAAAACTATGTTTGTGCTAACAATATTGGGAGTTCTTGATGATGAGTTTGATGTTGATTTCCTAAGTGATCTTAATCCCCTTTTTGTGCTGAAAATGTGCTTTTAAAACCCCTATTTCAAAACCCCTCTAAAATCCCAATATTGGGATTCCAAGAAACAAGCCTTGTTTTACCAAAAAATTTAAAAATAGTGAATGATCTGAGTTCAAAGATTTCTTTAGAACTCAATACTCAAAGGGTGATTACAAGACCACTTGGAAAGTCTTCCTAACTTATTATAGAACACCCCTGATTTTTGGCTTGGCTTGAAAACACTTGAAAAGGTTCCATTTTGACCCAAACATTCCTTCCAGACATTCAGTTTTTGTTGTCACAGCAGCTTGGTTGATTTTCAACTTCTTTTTCAAAAACCTTTTCCAAAAGGAGTGGTCCCAAATCATTTTTCCCGTGAACTTCAGTGTCTCAGGGAACTTTTTGTTTAATATAGGGCTCTAGATGTTTTGTTTTCATTTTCTAAGATCTTTTAACATTTCAGTCGACAGTACGGACTCTGTTTCTGAGCAACCTCTATTGTTTATATGATTTCTCAATTCTGTACTAGTTATTGAAGTTTGGCTTTTTGATATGTGTTTTAGACACAATAAGGATGATATCCATAAAAAATCATGCATTGAAAACATTTCTTACCCCACTTTTCAATTTCTGCAAGGTCAACTCACTGTTCTGTTCATTATTCACAGTAAGTATACTTTTACTTTCATTCTTTGATTTGATGCATATATGTACTTCAAATTAGTTCATTTCTTAGGAAGTGGTCCATACTATATTTGTACATATCCCATGATGGTTTCCTCCATGCATTCATTCATATTTTAGACTTCTAAGCCACTTTAGAAAATGCATGTACACAAACACTCTACAACCTTTGCACATTATAAGACCATGCATTGCATCCATGTAAGATTTGGGGCTTTTGTGACTCCTAATCTAAGAAGATTATAAAGAATGAGTTGGATCATACGTCCATACTTCCCCTCGATCTAATTATCCTTTCTCATCCATCCTGGGGATTGAGAGGTCTTCCTTTCTAAAATATTAACATGCATCATTCTAGCTTGCTAAGCATATTTTTGTTTTCCTTGATTATGTGTTGTAAGAACAATTCATGTCCCCCTTTAGACTAGGAGAACTTCATTACTTGATATGTGATTAGATGATTTTTCCTAGGTTTGTTTGTGTGATCTTTCACTTTTTGCATTGTGTGATATTTGATTTAGATCTTATGAATGATATCTTATCTTTTGATCTTCCATTTCAAGATTCTTATGTGATGTAATATACTATCATAGTATTAATCGTCGAACCAAGCATAGTAAAAGATGATTATTTGGATGCTAATTGAGGCTCGTCGAAAGAGGGGGCGAGTTGAGGGTGTTTTAGTCGTGGCAAAGGCTCCTTCCTCTCTCGTACCAAAACCCCGAGCCAAGTTCTTTGGTTATGAAGGGCCAGTTCCCCTTATCCATTTGGGTGAGTCAAATTGGGTTTCTTGGTTCCCTAAAGACCAAGTGGCGACTCTGTATCTATTTTCAACAGACCTTCCTTTTCTTTCTTTGATCCAAATCAATTCCAAACAAACAAAAGAGTGGACGACCGATTCTAAGTGTCCACATCTGCTTGGAGTGCAAGTTAAGGAAGTCCTTGCCTTATCAGAATTGTTCAGGGCCGCTATAAATATAGAAGCAGGTCAAGCTGACAAAGCACTCTGCGTCACTCACAAAAAACAACACGCAATAGCATTCACACTGCATTCAAAGTATTCAAACATATTGTGTTATTGTTATTTTGCATCCACATCATTCATAGCAGCTAGGTCTGCCCTCTTTATTATTCTTTACTGTTCTTTCATCCATTTGAATAATCAGAGCCTGTTCTGATCATGTTATTTTCTTTGTAATTATTTTCCAAACATTCAATAAGATACCTTGTATTTTGTTAAATCGTTTGTGATTGTTTACCTGGTAGACTCTTGCACTATTTGACTTGTGCGCTTCAGTACTACCAAAGGATTTTTGGTGAGGGTACTTTCCTACTCATCACACACAGTCACTCTATTTAGAAGTCAGATGTTAAAGCCTTGAGTATCACTCACTTAAGCGTATAGGAAATTAGTTTGCACACACACCGAGCCTGTTTGGCTCTGGCACGCCTGCACAAACTACTAGTAAACATTTTGGCATGCCTGGTGGGACCCACAGTGCTAAATTATGCCTCCAAAGAAAAATAGGAAGAATGGACCGGACGACCCCTGTCGTTGACCCGACTGTTGAAGAGAGTACCAGCCGTTCTCTACACGATAGCGGTGTGACTCTAGAGGTAATTTCAGAAGTCCTGAGAATGAACGTTGAACCTATGAGGTGGGACTACAACGCCTTGATAGGTTCGATGGGTAACTTCAAGGAGCTAATCGGTCAAACGGTGGAAATACATCGGGGGTCAGATTGACCTCGTCTCGTATACTAGGACCACGCACGATAAGTCAGACGACCTGACCTTAGAGATCTCAGGCCTGTTAAAAATCCTCGCCACGCTGGCGGAGAAGCTAACTCCAGAAAGCCCTAAAGAACACATCGACTCTTCTGGATGGGCCGATAAAAAGAAAGATCATGTTATAGACACCCCATTTTGTCGACTATCGGATTTAAGAGACCCATAGCTTGGCGGTTCACAATGATTGAAAAAGGACTCAAAAGGACTCATAGAAGTTAGTTCTATCTCTCAAAATGCTCAGAAAGTGGTACAAATGACCAAAATACCCCAAAAATCTCAAACACTCCCAGATTTGGACCGAAAGTTTTGGAAACATGCTACGTCATAAAAAAGTACTAAAAATAAGTTTTGAAGCAAAATCAGATGAAATTGTCGGCTCCCAGAGACCCCCGGAAGTCTCAAAAGTTCCCAAAAAGTCCCCGTTGACCGGTTTGGCCCAAGTTTGACCAGGTTTGATCAGGGTTTAACCAAAATCATCCAAATTCCCCCAAAATTTCTAATATCATTCTAAATTATGTGAAAAGTACTAAAGTGAGTTTTAAAAGAAAATCGGACGAAAACGTCAGCTTCTGGGAGCTCCTAGAGGTTCCAGAACTTCCTTGAGATCCCCAGTTTGACCGATTTGGCCTAAAAGTTGACTTTGAAGCTGGAGTGCTGTGTCATTTTTGAAATATTTTTCATGGATACTAGAGGTCAATAGCTTTCCAACGGTATATCACACATAATTTCTGGATTCAAAACAAATTTATTATAGATTTTCGAAGGTGAAAAAGATGATTATATCGGCTTTTATTGCAAATATTGCAAAAATTTTCAAAGTGACCTAACTCTGAACTATTTTTTATGAAAAGTAGACTCCATTACCTTTCCAACAATATATCACAAGCTCAATTTGGAGGTTGTTTGCATTTTCTGTGAATTTCGAACGAAATAGGGTCTTTTCGCGAATATTGAAACCTCTGAGGGCCTAAACAGCATTATCTGGACGTTGGAAGAGCAGTGCCGCCGTGCCACAGGCCCAGTACCACCGCGGCACTCTGCCCCAGAATAGTCCATTTTTGTAATATATTTTGGGGGTCCATTTTGATTAATTAAAAACCAAAACGACGTAGTTTCTTATTCACAAATGTTTGGGACCAATGGGAGTACTCTTTAAATCCCAAAACAAATTGGCCTATATAAACCCCCCATTTGCTCTTCATTTTGGGGGGTGCAAATGAAAGCCTAGAAAAGTTAGAGAGAAAGTTGTAGAGATAAGGTTAGAATAGAGAGAAAAGAAGCTTCCTTCTTTGATTTTGAACAAGAAAGTGAGTTCTAAACTTTGTTTTTTACTTCATTACTCCTATTTACTTCACATTCAATACATCCAACCACCATTCTTGTGAGCATTTATGAGATAGGAAGCTACTTCCATGTCCAAAGTCATTACATATGAGTGAAACACCAAGCTACAAGTCCAAAATCTCAATGATTATCAACTATTGATTGCTATTTACTTGCTTGCTTATATATATGTTCATCTCTCCTAATCTCATTTCTTTTTTATTTTCTTTATTTACTCACTAGTTCGTCATCACCTAAATGATGACATGAATTTTGAGGTGAGTGAATCCTTATGGATAGTAGCTCTTGACCTCAAAAACATGTTTGATGGATGATGATTATGACTTCAATACATTCCTATGTACTCTTGAAGTCACATTTAAATAAAAACAAATCTCTCCAACAATCTTGGAGGTTCTTGATACGAGTTTAATGTTGATATTCCAAGAGATCATAATCTCCATTTGATATTAATAATATGCTTTCAAAACCCTCTATTTCAAAACCCTTCTAAAACCCCAATACTTAGATTCCAAAGAAATACACATTGTTTTCTCAAAAAATCTTCAAAACAGTGAATAATCTGAGTTCAAAGATTTTTCTAGAACTCAATACTCAAAGAGCGATTGCAAGACCACTTGAAAAATCTTCCTAACTCATTATAGAACACCCATGATTTTTGGCTTGACTTGAAAACACTTGGAAGGGTTCCATTTTGGTCCAAACATGTCTTCCAGACATTCTGTTTTTGCTGTCACAGTAGCTAAGTTGAATTTCAACTTGTTTTTTAGAAAACTTTTCCAAAAGGAGTAGTCCCAACTCATTTTCCCCTTGAACTTCAGTGTCTTAGGGAATTTTCTGTACAATATGGACCCCTAGATATTTTGTTTTCATTTTCTAAGATATTTCAACATTTCAGTCGACATTACGGACTCTATTTCTGAGTAACCTCTATTATTTATATGATTTCTCTCAATCTGTAATATTTATTGTAGATTGGCTTTTTGATATGTGTTCTAGACACAATGAGGATGATCTCCATAAAAAAGTATGCATTAAAAACATTTCTAACCTCACTTTCCATTTTTACAATAGGTGTTAAATCTATTTGTTAAATCTATTTGTTAGTTGTTACTCATGCTTCATAGCTTAGTTGAAAGTTATAGGCTTATAGCTTTCATATTGTATAAGTTGTCGGAAAGTTATGACCAAGAAGTCTTACCATTGTCATGGAAGGACTAGCCTCAACAAATCGTTGGGAACCATAAACTCTAAAACACATCATAAATGGTTGAGAAATGGTTTTGCGCATATAATGGGCAAAGTGCTTGGTTCTTGCCTACTCCAGTGGTTGTGGCCTCGTAGGTGTTACTTATGTTACCTTTCTCAGTGACGATGATTGGAAAGATGGTGTCTCACTATTGAACTAGCCATCTAGTTCTTGGATTTGGTGACTGAAATGAAAAGAAAAATGTTCTTTTTATTTGGTTAACAAGGAAGTAAAGCTGAGGAAGTTTGAAAGGAAAAGAAAGAACCAAGTAGGATGTTTTTACAGATCAGTTTGCAATCTATTTTCTTTTAAATTCCGTATGGATTTTTATTTCCACTTTTTACTGTACTTTTCCACAGAGTGAAACATACTGAAAATGTTGGAGAAGTGACCTTAGAGAAGTGATTTTTCGTATCATCTTGCCTTCCTTTTCCCTCTGCTTCTCTAAATACATACCTAATAGGCTACACATGTAGCCATGTCGGTAACTTAGAAAGCATACCAATTAGCCATGTCGGTAACTTAGAAAGCATTACCAAAATACTAGTTAACGCTAGAACCACACCGAATTTTGACTCATACTTTACGGCAGGCATAGTAATGAGGGTTGGGATCAGAGTACGATTGAATCAGATGTTGTACTGCCAAAAGAATAGATGAATTTCTCCTGGTCCTTCTGGACGAGTGTGTAAAAAAACAAAACCCTCTTAGATAGGAGGGCGGTCCGGGTATAGTTCAATCTATTTCAGGAGGCCCATGCAATCTAACTTGGACATTGAGTATTTTGCCACCGATCGCCTCCTCCACTTCATCACTCAACGGTAGGTAAACCCACACAACAAAATCTATGTTTATTTATTTATTTATTTTTTTAATACTTTCAGGCTTTTGTTTTCATTTTTGACATATGGTGGGTGTAGACAGCCAAACCAAGGCACATTTCTTTGAGTTGTAAAGTGTAAAGTGTAATATTGTAAGGTCCTTACCTGCGAAATGCCACAGATTCTCCTAAGGCCCTTACCTCTGAAATTGCGAAATGTCGTAATATTACATTGGTGTAAAGTGTAATTTTACCCAAACAAGTGTATGTTAGTGTAATTTTAGGTTGAGTTGGCTCATACAATATGTGGTCAACTAGTTACAATGGGCAGAGCTAGGATTCCTCACTAATTTTAAAGTTATTTATACAAATTTTTCGTCCAAAAAGTCGGAGTTGACAAATAGAATATATCCAGCTGTAACCCTGATTTGTCTAATGCAGTGGAATAACTTTGGCTCCCTCCTGGACGTACGCACAACGCTGAACCACATTAGACCTCCATTTTCTTGACCTTTTAGTGTGGATCCTGTTGTATCATAGGGGTTATTCAACCAAACGGAGGTAACGGAGAATGATGAATTGTTACTTGTTGAAAAAAATCTAATTACTTGTTACTTGTCACTCATGCTTCAAATCAGCATCTATAAGTTGTCGGAAAGTTATGACCATGAAGTCTTACCATTGTCATGGGAGGACTAGCCTCACAACAAATCGTTGAACCATGCATAAACTCTAAAACACTTCAGGAATGATTGAGAAATGGTTTTGCGCATATGATGGGCAAAGTGCTTGGTTCTTTCCTAGTCTTGTGGTTGTGGCCTTGTAGGTGTTATTTATGTTACCTTTCTTGGTGACGATACTTGGAAAGATGGTGTCTCACTGTTGAACTAGCTGTCTAGTTCTTGGATTTGGTGAGTGAAATGAAAAGAAAAATGTTCTTTTTATTTGGTTAACAAGGAAGTAAAGCTGAGGAAGTTTGAAAGGAAAAGAAAGAACTAAGTAGGATATGTTTACAGATCAGTTTGCAATATATTTTCTTTTAAATTCCGTATGAATTTTTATTTCCACTTTTTACTGTACTTTTCCACGGAGTGAAACATAGGGAAAATGTTGGAGGAGTGACCTTAGAGAAGTGATTTTTCGCATCATCTTGCCTTCTTTTTTCCTTTGCTTCTCTAAATACATATACCTAACCGGATACACATTAGCTATGTCGGTAACTTAGAAAGCATACCAATTAGCTATGTCGGTAACTTAGAAAGCATTACCATAATACCAGTTAACGCTAGAACCACGACGAATTTTGACTCATACTTTACGGCAAGCATAGTAATGAGGGTTGGGATCAGAGTACGATTGAATCAAATGTTGTACTGCCAAAAGAATAGATGAATTTCTCCTGCTCCTTCTTGACGAGTGTGTAAAAAAAATAAAAACCCTCTTAGATAGGAGGGCGGTCCGGATGTAGTTCAATCTATTTCAGGAGGCCCATGCAATCTAACTTGGACATTGATGGTGTTGGTTTCTATCAAGTAAGGTTCCAAATTCGTCATGTTATTATTTATTTATTTATTTATTTGGATAGGAGAAAATATATTATTAAGCATCAACTAGATGAACCCACAGGGCTTACAAACTAGGGGAGCTTGTCATTATGCCCAATTAGCAGCTATGTTACAATTCATTTCAGTTACATGAATTTTATCATAGAAAAACAAAAGTCTAATAGTAGAATGAATTGAATGGATAAGATCTTGAGCAGTCTTCTTGCAGCCACCATGGTTTCTACTGCACCTTTCTCTCCAGATCTCATAAACTGTCGCAGCTGCAGCACATTTTCTAAGCTTTCCCACAAAACTTGCTAATGCTAATCATGATGTATAGAATAAAATTTACTTTTTGGGCTTAATCTCTGGCCTATATAATGCTATCATGTATAGAATCTTGATTTGGGCTTTTTCTTTGGTGTTATTGCAGTTTTGTATGTGAAAATGGATTTTTCCCAGAAGAGAATATGCTTTTTTACAGAAAGTTTTCCATTCATGGCTCTCAAATCTCCTTAAGCAAGTGTATAATTTAGAAAGAAAATTAGATTTCCCATATGATGTTACATAAATGTGTGGAAATAGGACATTAAGAAAAAAAAAAAGAGTAACCAATATCTATAAAAACACAGTAGCCAATATCTATATATACAAGCATGAAGAACGTCGCATTCAGCACCAAACATGTCACAAAAAGAGCCAAGTGATGGTAAACAACTGATCATTCAGTTCAGAACAAAGATTGGATCAGTTTCAGTTTGCTCTGCCTCTTCATCACTTAGTTTTTGAAATTAGCAAACCAAAGTGTCGAAAAACTACATTTCAGAGATTGATTTTCTTTGAATGGTTTGTTTTTTGGTGAGATATGACACTTCCTCCTCTTTTCTTTTCCTTCTCTATGTTTACACACCAAACAGATTTTCTTTTCCTTCTCTACATTTGCAAAGACACAAAAATGGACCTGCAGAGGTGACTTTTCTAGAGCCACAAAAATGGACTTGAAACTCTAACTAGCAAAGTTACCAAACTAACCATGGCATACAAAAGAAATTACAACCACTTGACATTACATTAGATTTAACAAAGTGTAACTGGGAAAAAACTTAGTAGATTCCAAGGATATAAGCAATCCTTCCAACTTCAAGAGAAACCCAACCATAAAGTGATTTAGAAGGAAAATTCTCAGTTCCCTGCAGAAAACCAGAAAGAGCAGAGCCCAAGCAATGGACAAAGTGGGGGAAGGAAACAACATAAACGTGAACATGGGAAGCGATGGTCCATCCACCTAGAACTATGTAGTGAAGGAATTGACAAGTCAAAAGTGAATTGTAAACAGCCGCCTAAAACACATCGTTACTAAATCAAATTCAATGAGACGCTCAACTGGTTGCACGACTCCCAACATATATACTCCCTCCGTCCCAAATTGCTGGGCATTCTTTCTATTTTAGGCTGTCCCAAAATGCTTGTCTATTTTGAAAAGTCAACACACCAAATTTTGTATCTTTCCTATTTTGCCATTTCTTTTTTCACAATTCCCACAAATCATTCTTATAGGGAAACTAAATTAAGGGCAAAGTTGGAAACTAAGAATATTTAAATATGAAAACAGTGTAATAAATGATGTTCCCTTGAAAAGTTGGGTTCCCCAAAAGTGCCCAGCAATTTGGGACGGAGGGAGTATATAGAGTAGTGCTACACACGTACATTTTTTGACACACTTTTTGACATCCAATTTTAAATGCATGTACCATGTGCTATGTAAGTGGTGCACAGAAAAGTGTGAAAAATTCAAACAGCACAAGGTACATATATTTAAAGCATAGTGTGTCAAAAAGTGTGTGCACCTTTTCTTAGTTTTCACACACATTTTTTGACACACTTTACTTAGTTTTGAAGTTTGTTTTGGGCTTAATGGATAATGCTAGAACGTATAAGAATATTTATTATCATACTCTTTTGTGTTTTTTTAGTTTTTGTTAGTGAAAATGCAATTTTTGGAGTCTTGGGTTCTTGCAGCAGTCTTGCTATTTAAGTGTTCTCAGTGATAATCTGTCTTTTTGGTAACTAATTATGTATTTAAAGGAGAAAGAAACTGTATTGTAGCCACATGATCATCAAAGCACCTCCAAATTAAAAGAAGAAAACAATAAGGCTTTGATTGGTTTTTGGTACTTGGATTTAGAGGAAAACATTTTCCTTTGTTTGTTTAGTAAGGAAAATGATGAAATAAATACGAAAGAAAAGTGAATAAGTTGAAAAACAGTACTTGGTTAAAAACTACATTTCAGAGAGAGGGAGAGATTCTTCATATCGATTTTCCTTGGATGGTATGTATTAATGCCAAACAGTACTTATGGCTGCCAAAGATTGACCGATGTCCCAATTAACTCTCTTTAGTTTTCAAGTTTGATATGGGCTTAGTCTCTGGTCTGTACATATAATGCTAGAATGTATTGAATATTGATTTATCTCATTTTATGTGTTATATTGCAGTTTTTTAATTGAAAAAGCATTTATTTTTTCCCAGTAGGTAGCATTTTCCCAGAAAGTTTGGCATTCATGGCTGCCAATTACGACTCCTTATAATTTACTCGACTCTCAACCCAGCCCTGTTATGTCTTTAATGCTTGCATGGACGCCTTTGGACAGAAAACTTACCTTTATTTCTTTTCATGGATCTATAGTTTAAAGCTCTGCAGATTCAATCCATGCTATCTATCTATCATTATTACTACTGTCACTTTTTTAACTTTGTAAAGTTGGGTGTGGAATATCTCAAGCGTTCGGTTTGGCATCTAAACCAGATTTTCTATCTATCTATCATTATATATTGTTCGTTTTCTCATCTAAACCAGATTTTCTACAGAATACTTAAATTTCCCATATGATGTATAATATAAATAAGTAGAAAATTAAATCCAAGGACACTAAGAAGAAAAGGAATATAGCAAAAACAGTAACCAATAGATATAAAATCTGATGTTTCACAAGACACCAAAACTGACCGGGAAAAATTAAGAACCTAAATCAAAACAAATTAAGGGACCAAAAGAGCTTTGCACCATCCAATAAGTGTTCTTCCATGATATTTGAACCAACACATGCACTTTTAGTCCAACTGAAATTGATTTACCACTAATTAGGCGGAACTTTATAAATGATAATCAACGATCAACCTTAGTTAACAAAAAAAATGATAATATGCACATCTCAATTCTCAAAACGGCATTTGCAAAGGCAAAAAAAAAAAAAAAAGGCCAGAATACACCCCCTCCCCCCTATGTGTCTTTCTTTTCTTTTTCTTTACTTTCTTTTTTTGGCTCAATAAAAGATTAATATTAGCATCACAATGCCAACAAGCTTACCCTTGTCATCACATAATAAGATCCCAAAATAAAATTAAACAGCTTGCAATGTGATTACAACACCAAAAAAACCTGCAGAAATTCACTGCTAGAGCATACATTGAACCTGCATTTATCTGCCTAAAGCCATTGCCATAGCATACTTAACATCCATATCAAAAAAAGGACTCAACGAGTACACGGGCCGTGACAAATGGATGAGGAAAAACTGCACAAACCTGCTGCTCCAACGTAATAGCTAAATTCAGAAGCCCCAAGATACATCACCATAGATAGAAAACCATATCAAACCATAAAAATTAAATCATTGACTGCTTAGATACTATAAAAAAATAAAAAAAATAAAATAAAAATAAAATAAAAAAAGAAAAGAAAGATGTACTATAAACAGCTTGGAATGTGTATCAACATTCAACAGCTTGAAAACAAAACAGGGCTGTGCGCATATGGGCCATTGGCTGCCAAAGATTAGCATGTCTTCTAATAAAGTTTGTTAAGATTTTGGGCTTCTAAGTAAACAAGGCACTTTATTTTTTCCCAAAAAGCTTGAACTCATGCTCTCTTGTCTCCTGATAAGCAACTATAAATTTAAGGCATTTGATTGGGGCTGGCTTATAGTACTTACTACTTAGTTTTCTGATATAAAACAGATTTTCCAGAGACGAGGAACATTAATTTTCCTAAATGATGTTTATATCTAACCAGAAATAAAAAGGAAATTAAGGAGATCATGAACAAGTAAAACATAGTAAACAATAACATTAAATTTTGAGAAAGAATTTGTATTTACTATTATCATCAAGAGTATCCAGTCACTAACAATAATACACCAAACTACTTTCCGTGTTTTCGTAATGAAAAAAATCTAAAAGCACAAAGCTGATAGGGAAAAAACAGCCTAAATCAAAACAAATTTAGGGACCAATAGAGCTCTGCACTATCCAATTCTTTATGTGGTTTTGGGTTGATCATACGAGATTGACTCTCATTGGCTTCTTGTAGTTGACTCTCATTGATCCAATTTAAAGCACTAATGTATCCATTCAAATCTGCTGAATCAAAATCCAAGTCTATATCACCCAAACCAAAATCCAAATTTGCTGAACCAAAATCCAAATCTGCTGAATCAAAATCGAAGTCAATACCACCCAAACCAAAATCCAAATCTGCTGATCCAAAATCCAAATCAAACTCACCCAAACCACCAAAGTCAATATCATCCTGATTTAAGTTGTCCTTGTCCGGTAATGGGGGTATGTCCGGAACATGTATCATCGTCAAAGGAGTGGCATCCATAGCATCAAAGCTGATCTTATGATTCCCATTGATGTCATCTTCTTGTGATCTCATGATTTTCTGGGCTTCCCCTATATTCCCACCACGTGTATCATTAATCCCATCTGTATGATCCAAATCTGCTGATCCAAAATCCAAATCAAACTCACCCAAACCGCCAAAGTCAATATCATCCAGATTTAAGTCGTCCTCGTCCAGTAATGGGGGTATGTCCGGAACATGTATCATCGTCAAAGGAGTGGCATTCATAGCATCAAAGCTGATCTTATGATTCCCATTAGTGTCGTCTTCCTATGATCTCATGATTTTCTGGGCTTCCCCTATATTCTCACCACGTGTTTCATTAATCCCATCTCTATGATCATACTCACTAATCTCTTCAAATCTTCTCTTTTTTTCCGGCTTCTTCAATTCAACTCTTTTTATTTTACAAAGAACATAATCACCAGCACCCACGATCTCTTTAAGTGAATACTCATGCATGATCCAATGTGTATTGTTCTCATCAATCTCTTTTCCTCTGTTCTTTGTTTCGAAAACCAACATCTTCTTAAAACCTATAACCTCGTTGTTTCGATTCTTAATTTCTTTGCCGGTTGTTTGCCCTTTCCATGTCCCACACCCCGCGGTTCTAGAGACGCGATTCGTGCTAATCATCTTCAATTTGGTTAAAACATAGAACACATGTTCAGCAGTTTTCTTATCCGATTTGTCAGAGGTATTCACAAACTCACATGGGTCTTGTTGAACGTTGAATATATTCCATGGCTCAGAGGCATAGACTTCGCGCTTGATCACAGGAACACACGTCGACAGAGCTTCATCCGGTATCTTCCGATTGAGATAGTGAGTGATTAACTCTGCATCCGTCGGCAAAAAATGGTATCCTGCTGGTATGCTTTTATCCATTAATGAATGCAGAACTGTTGATCGATCTTCACAAAGTGATATGTTTCTGTTTCTCCAATATGTTTCTTTTTTTTTTTTTTTTACCCTCCAAATTTCAGAGCAAGGCACGTTTGATGGTGTGTTACTGTGTTATAACAAATAGGTATGTTGTATATATATATACGTAATGGTTGTGTGAATTACTTGGGCTACAAACTCTAGGTTTTGTAAATACTAATCATTATCCTTTTATCCGAATAACCAACCTCCAATTATCTTTTCCAATCAAAGGCCCGTAGGTGGGTAACAATTGGCTAAGAATGATTTATCAAAATATAAGTCCATAAATCACTAGTCTTTAGCTTGATAGTTCCTGGAACCTTGGTATGGTCTTAAATCACATTAATGGACGTAGGACTAAATTGTTTTTGGGTCTAGACCTATTACACATTAAATAGAGCTAATAGGACTATTTAGTAATTATCCATTTATCAAATACTTGTAAATGTCTATGAAATTATATATATATATATATATAGGGGGCTGCTAACTTACAACATGATGGTTGTAGGTTAGCAGCATACAATAGTCCTTTTAGCGACGAAAAATAGGTTTTTAGCGACGAAATTTTTGTCGCTAAAGGTTCCAATTTTTAGCGACGAAAAAATTCGTCACTAAAACTTTGTTTTTCTTCACTAAAAGTCTCTCATGCTGTAAGTTAGCAAATTCCATATATATATATATATATTGGAAGAATACATTTTGATGACTAGGACACTTTGATTCCTTGATGTGCCTTATTATCATCTAAGCATCGAAAATTGTTCACAAATTTTTTTTTTCACTTTCTTGAATTTAGATGCTGAAAATTTTAGAAGTCCTACAGTTTTTACCAGGGGCGAAGCTAGGATTTTATCTTAGGGGGCACAAATGTATATATGGTTTCGGACACATCGTCCCTGACTCGTATATTACGCTGAAGAGTAAACATAAATAGTCAAAGACAAATTAAGAGAATCTTAATAGTTTCACTTTGGTCCAAAATCACAGGTGGTTAAGTGTCCACTTTTGAATCAAATGGGAGGTAAAGTGTAAATGGGTGTAACTACAGGGGTAAATGTAATTAACCCTTTTATTGTTTCTTTTATTGGTTTCACTTATAAATCAAATGTTTTTAATACATCCAGATGGGATACATAGAAGGGCTTAAATACTTTTAAGATAATTGGGTGAAAGTCAGAAAATTTGAAGGATCAAAGTGATATTTTTGGAGTTTAAAAATGGTAAATTAACTAAATTTAGAGGGGGCCAAAATACATATGATATAAAATACATAGGCTAAAAAATACAAATTCGAAAAATTGAGCCATGGTGGATCCACCCCCACAAATATGCCTCGCAAGCTCAATTATCTTATGGTGTGTTTGATAACCTAATTAAGTGGTGAAAATGAAAATTTTCAGTATTTATTTTTTTTCAGTACGATTGATAATGTACCACTTAATTGAAAAAGCAGTCAAAAATTCCCTGAAAACTTTAAGTGAAAAATTTCTGCTGAAACTATTCACTAAATGTATTCTACTTCAGTACTTAAAACACTGTTTTCAGTTTTGCAAAATCAATTGCTTAAAATTTTCAGTACATAAAATTCAGCACTTAAATTTTTTTTTTTTTGACTGGTGTCACAGGGCCCCTGTGACTGGGGGTTAGTAGAGAAATACACATTCACACACACACACACACACACACACACAAATGGGGCAAGAAAGCACAGGGGAGCCAAATGCCCTCATTAAAGAAACACTCCCTCAGTACTTAATTTTTAATTCTATCAAAGACACCTTTATTTTTTAGCATTGAGTACAATAATGGAAATATCTAACTGACTAACCTAGACAAATATGCCTCGCAAAAGACACGCTCTAGCAAGAATGAAAGTCAACTAATTTTTAAGAAAATTTTTAGGAAGCCTGTTTTCAAGCTAAAATTCATTTTACTTTTCTTTAACTCATTAGGTTTTTTTAATTTTTATTTTATTATTTTTATTTTTTACTGCTTAAACAACTTCGACTTGCCATATCTTTTGTTCTATAAGTCCGTTTTTCGTAAAATTTAATATTTTGGAACAGGGCCGGCCCTTGGGCCAGCGGCCCCGACGGTCGCTTGGGGTCTCCAAAAATAAGAGTTTGTTTGGCCTTGGAATAAGGCATTGTTTGACCAAAATTCATGTATTGTATATAAAAATAGGGCCAAAATAGGGTCTAAAAATACAGGACCTTAGATATACATGCATTATATATAAAAATAGGACCAAAAATAAGGCATTATTTGGAAAAAAATGCATGTATTATATATAAAAAGAGGGCAAAATAGGGCCTAAAAAAATAGGATCTTATATATACATGTATTATATATAAAAATAGGACCAAAAAAAGGCCTAAAAAAATTTCTTTTCATGTTGGCTTGGGGCTTCATGTGAATTACACAATCTCAAGGCCAGCCCTATTTTGGAATCAGCAAAATGAGATCTATCAATTGATATCAACATTGACCATGAAATACTGCAAGCAAAAAAATTAAAACTAATATAATATGAAAAGCTGGATTTTTTTCACATAAATATAACAAAAATATATTCCTTTTATAAAATTGGAACCATAGGTGCATAGATAATCGGGGAAAAAAAAACAGGGAATCAAAAAAAAAAATCGCCCAAAAAGCCCAAGATTTGAGAAAGTTATCACCGTTAATATAAACAAATAATATTATTTGTGTGTAGGCATATAAGACAGATAATTTTATCTGTTAGACAGATAAAATCTCAAAACCAGGCTACAACGTATCTTTTTTTGTAAAATTTCCTCACCCATTGCGTAGATCTCAAAGAAATACATGAAGTACAAAAATAAAAATAAAAAATCATCCCAAAACACCAAAAAAATAATAAAACTATGATTGTTTAACTTAATATTATCTGTCAAACAAATAGTATCAGCTGTTTTGACAGATAAAAAAAAAAAAAAAAAGGTTCCAAATTACTTTATTTTGTACAATTTTCAACTCCATTACGTAGATCTCAAAGAAATGCATGAAATAAAAAAATAAAAAATAAAAAAAACATTACTCAAAAAGGCTAAAAAAACGAGTGAGTTATGGTGGTTTAAAGTTGACAGATAGTATTATCTGTTTTGACAGATAAAAAAAATGAGGTTCTAAATTACTTTCTTTTGTACAATTTTTAACTTCATTGTACAGATCTCGAATAAATACATGAAATAAAAAATCACTCAACAAGACTAAAAAACGAGTGAGTTATAGTAGTTTAAAGTTGACATTATCTGTCAAAACACATTTGTTTTGACAGATAAAATCAAAAAATGAGGTTCCAAATTACTGTCTTTTATACAATTTTTCAACTCTATTACGTAGATCTCGAAGAAATACTTAAAATAAAAAAAATTACTCAAAAAGGCTAAAAAAACGAGTGAATTATGGTGGTTAATTTAAAGTTGACAGATAATATTGATATTATTTGTCAAAACAGATAATATAAAATCAAAAAATGAGGTTCCAAATTACTTTGTTTTGTACAATTTTCAACTTCATTGCGTAGATCTCGAAGAAATACATGAAATCAAAAACAAAATCACTCAAAAAGGCTAAAAAAAAATGAGTGAATTATGGTGATTTAAAGTTGACAGTTAATATTAATATTATCTGTCAAAACAAATATTAATATCATCTGTTTTGACAGATAAAATTAAAAAATGAGGTTCCAAATTACTTTATTTTGTACAATTTTTAACTCCACTACGTATATCTCGAAGAAATACATGAAATAAAAAAAAACACTCAAAAAGGTTATTAAAAAAAAAACGAGTGAGTTATGGTGGTTTAAAGTTGACAGATAATATTGCCTTAGCCATTTTTCTGTTCCAAGAGGGGCTTTTCACCAAATTTAAAAAGTAGCAAGAGGCTTTATAAACAAAAAAATGGCCAAATTATGTGGGTTTTTGGCTATAACACTTAATTTGAAGGGGGTCTATGACCAAATATCCCATATTTTTAAAACATTAAAAATTCATAACTTTCAATCTACAATTCATTTTTATTTTTTGGATAATACTTATAGTATAATTTCATAATCAACTCGACGAGAACTATCAAACAAATACTGTTGTTGAAACAAATTTACAAAGAAGAGGAAGAAAAACAAAAAGAAGGAAGTGGTGAAATTGACAACTCTGATAAATATTGTTGTTTATTAAATTACACTGGAATCTAGTGTTGCGAAACTTAAAATTTAAGTAGAGTTAAAAGAACATTCAAAAACTCTGTGCGAATTAAAATTAGTTTGTAGTTTGGTGAAATTTCACGTAGTAGTGAAATTTTAAAATAAAAATTTCTACGAAAATATTAACTTTTTGGTTCTTTTATGCCATATATATATATGTAGCAGTTAAACACATCTAGTGACCTATACCTATAGGAATGCATTCTATCCACCTTTCAGAGTTGATAAAGAGCCCGTTTGAGTTAGCTGAAATATTAAGTACTGAAATTATTATGTGATAAAATTTTAAGTGCTAAAACTTTAAGTGCACTGCTTGTGTTAACTGAAATACTAAGTGCTGAAATATTAAGCTACTTTTTTCAGCTGGTTTTTAGTAGGGCTGTAAATCGGTCGGTCGATCTGTTTTTTTTTTTCTCGATTTTTTGGTGTTTGAAAACCAACCGAAATGATCGCTCTTAGTCAGTCGGCCGGTTTTTTAGGGGTTCGGTTGATTTTTGGGTCGATTTTAACTTGTACATACATTTTGAAAACTGACCGGTCGATTTTCGGTACGATCAGTTTGCAGTCGATTTTCGTTTTGTGGTTTTTTCTTACACCCCTAGTTTTTAACTTAATTTTTCAGCTGATTTTTTAAATGTTGAAATTTTGAGCTAACAAAACAAGTACTTAATTTTTAAGCTAACCCAAATGGGTCCAAAAAACATTAAGAAATTCAATGAAATTTTTTTGAGAGTAAAAAGTATGCAAAGATAGTTGAACTTCACAAAGTAATGAACCACAAGTTCACAACTGTTCCAGAGTAATATGTTGATTCGTCCAATCAACAATATGAGTGGATTAAGGAATAATATGTGCTTGATTTCAGGAACCTGAAATTCAAGATCCATATCTGATGGCATGATGTGTATTTTTTTTTTTTTTTTGCTAGTGGTCAAAGCACCCGCAGACGCCACACACACATACTTGCAGTTATACTGCAAACAGTCAGAGGGGGGCCACGGGCCCACTTCAAAGGGACTTCCTCCCATAGGCGGCTGAGGGGTAAACAACACCCCCGATTCCCCACGAGGGGAATCGAATCCCCCACCTCCCACTTGGGAGAGATGGGGTAAGACCAACTGGGCTAGGCCCACTGATCGCATGATGTGTATCAATCGGATGTTATATGCCAGGGGCAAATTAGTTAAAAAATGTTGCATCTAATACAAGTATGAAGCTTCATAAATGTACTTACCAAGGACTTAAGAGCAAACTGAAATATTTCTTTGCCCATTAACCACTTAACCAGTTGCAAAGAAACACCGAAAAACAAGATTAAAATAAAAGAGGAAATTAGTTTACTTATGTTACTTACATGTATCTACTAAAATTAGCAAACTATTTCACGTATATGTACTTGTTAACATGTATATAAACATAAGATAACTTTTAACCTCCATGTATAAACAAATTATCACGTTCATGCAATTTAGGGGTATTTAGAATTTAAACATAAATAAATAAAAAATTACTCCAATTAATAGATTAGTAGTCAACCAAGGACAAATTTTTTTTTTTTTTTTTTGAGTCTTACATGGATCCAAGTTGGATACGCACACACCCCACACGCACACACACCCCAACCCAACCCAACCCCCTCAATGGCCCATAGCAAAGTCCAATAAGGGCCACTCATTCCGACCGAAGTACACACAGAAGGGCAAGAACAAAGAACCCCTAAGGGATTCGAACACACGGACCACCTCCCCACTGAAAAAGTGATGCCGTGCCACTTGACCACTAGGAGTTTTGGCAACCAAGGACAACTTTAAAATTGTAATAATATGAAAAGACTCTTCAAGCAATATAAAATTAATTCCAAATATTTAACAAACAAACAATAAATAAGTACTCTTGTGGGCTACTACATGATTGATGTAATGACCCGTAATTTAATAAGGGGTATTTTAGTAATTTATACATAAATTTGGACCCAATTATTTTTGGTATATTTTTTTTTCCAACTTGAAAAAAAACTTAGTGTTGTATTATTGCTTACATAGATATAAATGTACCCACATGTCTAAAACATTGTGCAAATTGAACTACACCTTGGGACCCACATCTTAACTACTCTAATTAAGACCACATACACAAATACATGCACTCTCTCTCTCTACCCTCACTTGGCCGGCCATTTTGGGGAGACCCACTTCTCTATTTTCATTTTCTTTTCCCTCATCTCTCTATCACTTCACCTTCATCTCTCTATCACTTCACCTTCTTCATCTTCCCTTCTCTTCCCCTCTCAAAAATTCCTCCATGGAAGCATGATCAAGAGCTTGAAGACCTCCATTATCAAAGGGATTCAAGAAGCTAGAACTAGAGGATTAATCTTAGTGAAGGTTGGAAGCAAATAGAAGCTCTATTTCTCTTTTTCTCAAGCCCTAACTTTGAATTGGGTGTTCTTTGGATTTCTCCAAGAACAAGGTAGATTTTCTATGTATTGATACACTTTAATTCCTATTTCTAAGTATGATGATGCATGTGTGTTGATTGTTGGGTAAATTGTTAGGGCTATGTAGTATATCATTAACTTAGGTCCTAGATCCTATGAAACTACATGTTTATGGGTCCATGGGTGCATTTTATTTCCTCCTTCAAAGTATGAATTGCAAACTTGTTGGTGAAACCCTTGGATTTGATGAATTGCCCTAACCTAGTTCTCTTTAAATTTCTTAACTTAGAATGGAACTATGTGATTTACATGCTTAAGTTAATATCTATGTGCCTACTTGTCTACTTGCTAGTTGAAATCCATGTTAGAAGTTAAGTTGGAGATGTTAGCTTTGGTTATTGGAATTGCATGTGTAGAGATCATGAGTTACTATACAAATTTTATCATTTGTGATTCAAGGTGTGCAAAATGTGCTTAATTCTAGCTTAATACTATTATGGAGCATAATGAGTTAATATTACATTTGAGCTCATAGCATGAATTTCATTATTGTTCCTTTGATTTCTTAACAACAATGCATAAGACATTATACATTGATTAGTGGACATGACATTGCATAAGCATTGACATTGTTTGAGTGAATCAAAGGGATTCATAGCATTTGTGCCAAATCGGCAAAGACATTACATACACATGATATGCGTTGAAAAGATCCCTCACAAGGAAGGGCATAAAATGAGACGATATGGAAATCCGGATGCGGGTTGTGATGTGAGACAGGGTGGACGTACCTAAGAACGTGCCAAACGCTAACTTATAGCCGACTAGCTATCGGAAGGTTAGTATGCTAAGTTCCCAGTGGGGGATTGCTCGCAGTCCGGTAACGAGGGGAGTGAACGATTACATGCATGGCTAAGAAGCCTTACATTTGCATCGCCTCGGTGGCAACTTCATTGCATCGCATTTCATTCTTAGTCATAGAAATTACTTTGTGTCTTTACATACATTATCTACTTAGCCGTCGCGCTAAGGGACTACGATCCCAAATCTTTTTGCAGGAAATATTGATAAGGGGAAAGACCCCAAGTCCGAGTAAAGGGTGGGATTAAAGGTATCCTCTTTTTTTTTTAAGCCTCTTGTTGGAGGACTTTGTTTTGAGAGCTAGCTCGTGGATGGAAAGGGGGACATGTAATTTATGTGATCTAGTATCATGGAATAGGATTAGATCAATAGAATTGCATGTACTAATTCATATGAACATTGAATATGAAATTTGTAGTAGCTAGACTCACTTTCTTTTGGGACCGGCACTTGTTGGCCGCGTCGTTGTGTTGTGTACATATTTAAAACTTCATGTGTGTTGCAAAGAACCTCTCTTTTGTCTTAATATCTCTTGACTTGGATGTATTCTAACTCTTTTAAAGACTTGAAGCTCTTTGACGTTTATATAGAATCTCTTTCAATGCCTTATGTATGTGTGTTGATTTGAATCTTTGCCAGATTCGGTTATGTTTGATCTTGTCCTTGCCGGACTCATTGTATTTGTATTAATCCTTGCCGGATTTGTCCATTTTGCTTTTAAAGGAAATGTTTTAAAATCTCCCTCCCCCCATTTTCCCTCTCTTTAATCTCGTTCCATTTCCCAAACTTTCTTTTCTTTTACTCATGTTGGAATGGTATTTCTTTTTTAAATGTTTCTGGATGTGAAAATACCCGTGCGTGTGTGCTTAGAATACCTTCCCTCTGTCTCTCTCCCTATCTCTCCCAATATCTCTCTCCCAATCTCTCCCTCTCCCCTTCTTTCTCTCTATTACCTCTTTTACCTCTCGTTTTCATTATGTTTCGGACGTATAAAGTCCCGGTTGGTTTACACACATGTTATACACCTTTTCAGACTTGTGTACGTATGTTTTAGATGTCAAACCCGAGGATTTAACGGAAATGGGCACGCATGCGAAATGCTGTCAAAACTGCTGTCAAAAAAATTACTGCTACTGTTTTTCTTATTTTCTGTCCAAATGGTGCAGAATTGGAAAAAAAGTCATTTGACGAAAGTTGTGCAGAATCGAATTTTTCATGGACCCTTAGCGGACAGAATGTGAAAATTTCAATGTTATAGCTACTTATGTACGTTTTAAGATTCAGCAACTGACAAAAAAAATAGTCTTGTACTAAGTTTATTGTAATTTCCTCCTTTCCTTGAGTTAGTGTTTGTCCGATTAGTCTTTTAAATTTTAAATTTCAAATACGTTCACCTTTGTTGGGCAGGTTAACATAAAAATTCATTTTGGGTTTACGTATTAGTGAGTCATCCTTGTAGGAAACCCCGTGGGTTTCCATAGTCACTTCCGCATTTGAGAATGAGTTTTCCTTCTTTTCTCTCTATCTTTCCTCTTTCCTCGCGCTTCGGTTACCGGGGCGTTATAATTGATCAGTGAATGCTATATTTATATATACAAGAAATTAATTTTTCAAAGTTAGAAATTAAATCCCACTTAAGATCACAATGTGAAAAAAGCTGTTACCAACAGTGCTTGACTTAAAAAAATGTCACTAATTGTTTTCCTTCATAAAAAGGAGAAGATTTAAAAAAAAAAAAATGACCCAATGGATTTTTTTGTAATAAAACCCTATAAGATGGTCTTTTATACCTTATGATCCAATGAGTAAACACTTGTGTTAAGAGGTCCATCAATATTTTTCAACACCAAAATTTTCTCTATAAAAACTTCCCTTCATCCTTCTCTCTCAAACCCTAGCCGACACCTTTATGAAGGCCCTAACCCTATCCGCCACCTCCATAGATTCCACCATGCACCATGATGTACTCTTAACCACCATCACCGCCATCGCACCATGGTATCTGCCACCACCGTAACACCACCACTCTTAAACATAGTCATCACCCTCGTACACTACCAGCCACCACCACCACAACCACTGCAAAGACACATCTATCCAAAAATTCATGGCTGATTTGTGAATTTCACAACATAATTTGTGAATTTCATGACATGTTCCGAACACACACACACACACACACACACACACACACACACACACACACACACACACAGAGGTGCACTAACATGTTCTGAAAAAGGGGAATGGAAGACACACACACACACACACACAAAAGAGGGAATGGAAGAGAGACAAAGAGAGAGATCTGGAGAGAGGGAGAGGCACACTCCATTAAGTTGTCCATTCTTAATCATGCATTATCGCCATCTTACCCTAGTAGCCACCACCACTCTTAACCACCACCGTCGCCACCACACCTACCACCACTGCACCACCACTACTCCTAACCCCCATCATCGCCACTGTATCCACCACCACTACAGCGCCACTGGTTCATGAACCACTCTTAACTACCACCACAACTGCTACAGATTCACAACCACAGCACCACTGGGTCGTGAAGGTGAAGGTCATGGTCGTGAATGCAACAGTGGTGGTCACCTAGGATGAGAAAAGACAGTGGACGTGGAGGCTATAATGGTCAGGTAATTGAGACGTGGCTAGGGTTTGGAAGAAGATATGGGTTTAAAATTATCTGTCTTATTTTCTTACAGATAAATAATATTATCTGTTTATATCAACGACGATAACTTTATCAATTCTTGGGCTTTTTGGGCGATTTTGTGTTTGATAAAAGGAATAAATTTTTGTTATATTTATGTGAAAAAATCCAATTTTTTGTATTAGCTTAGTTTTAGTTTTTTTGTGTACAGTATTCATGGTCAATGTTGATATCAGTTGATAGATCTCATTTTACTGATTCCAAAATATTAAATTTTTTGAAAAACGGACTTATAGAACAAAAGTTATAGCAATTTGAAGTTGTTTAGGCATTAAAAAAAAATTGAAGAAAAGTAGCATGAATTTTAACTTGGAAGAGTTTTTTTTGAGGGACTTCCTAAAAATATTCTTAAAATTTAGTTGGCTTTCATTCTTGCTAGCTAGAGCGTGTCTTTTGCGAGGCATATTTGTCCAAGTTAGTCAGTTAGATATTTCCATTATTGTACTCAATGCTCAAAAAAAAGATAATTGAGGTTGCGAGGCATATTTTGCGGGGGGTGGATCACCATGGCTCAATTTTTCGAATTTGTATTTTTAGCCTATGTATTTTATATCATATGTGTTTTGGCCCCCCTTAAATTTAGTTAATTTACCAATTTTAAACTCAAAAATGTCACTTTGATCCTTCAAATTTTCTGACTTTCACCCAATTATCTTAAAGTATTTAAGCCCTTATAGGTATCTCATCTGGATGTATTAAAAACATTTGTTTTATAAGTGAAACAAATAAAAGAAACAACAAAAGGGTTAATTACATACCTATATGTTATAAAAAAATTGAAATAATGAGGTTATAGGTTTCAAGAAGATGTTGGTTTTCGAAACAAAGAAGAAGGATAAAGAGATTGACGAGAACAATACACATTGGATCATGCATGAGTATTCACTTAAAGAGATTGTGGGTGCTGGTGATTATGTTCTTTGTAAAATAAAAAGAGTTGAATTGAAGAAGTCGGAAAACAAGAGAAGATTCGAGGAGATTAGTGGGGATGATCATAGAGATGGGATTAATGATACATCTGGTGGGAATATAGGGGAAGCCCAGAAAATCATGAGATCACAAGAAGAAGACAATATTGGAATCATGAGATTAATTAGTTTGGTTTTCAAGCTGTTGAAGGTTGATATACATATTGCAAGCTGTTTATAGTAGTACATCTTTCTTTTCTCTTATTTATTTATTTTTTATTTTTTATTTATAGTAACTAAGCAGTCAATGATTTAATTTTTATCGCAGTACATTCTGGATGGTTTTATAGTAACTATACTACACTATTTGTTTTATTGCCTTCCCTCTATGGTCCTTGATGTTCTGAAACATAATCTGGATGGTTTGATATGGTTCTCTCTATGGTGATGTATCTTGGGACTAGTGAATTTAGCTATTACGTTGGAGCGGCAGGTTTGTGCAGTTTTTCCTAGGCCATTTGTCTCAGCCCGTGTGCTCGTTGAGTCCATTTTCTGATATGGATGTTAAGTATGCTATGGCAATGGCTTTAGGCAGATAAATGCAGGTTCAGTGTATGCACTGGCAATGAATTTCTGCAGGTTTTTTTTTGGTGTTGTAATTTCTGCTGCATTTTTGTGTTGAGTTTAGGGGCAGTTTTTTTTGTTTTTTTGTTTTTGGCAGCATGCTTGTTTTGGTTCTGTTTGTGGTCTCAATTTCTGGTCTAGTTCAATTGTTGGCATTTGGTTATATTGGGATCTTATTATGTAATGACAAGGGTTAGCTTGCTTTGCATGCATGCTTGTATTGCTATTGGCACTCTAAATTTGTATTTTTAGCCTATGTATTTTATATCATATGTATTTTGGCCCCTTTAAATTTAGTTAATTTACCATTTTTAAACTCAAAAATGTCACCCTGAATCTTCAAATTTTCTGACTTTCACCCAATTATCTTAAAGTGTTTAAGCCCTTAAAGGTATCCCATCTGAATGTATTAAAAACATTTGTTTTATAAGTTAAATGAGTAAAAGAAACAATAAAAGGGTTAATTACATTTACCCTTATAGTTACACCCATTTACACTTTACCTCCCATTTGGTTCAAAAGTGGACACTTAACCACCTGTGATTTTGGACTAAAGTGAAACTATTAAGATTTTTCTTAATTTATCTTTGACTATTTATGTTTACTCTTCAACGTAATGTATGGGTCAAGGGACGATGTGTCCGAAACCTTGTATACATTTGTGCCCTCTAAGTTAAAATCCTAGCTTCGCCCCTGGTAAAAACTGTAGGAGTTCTAAAATTTTCAGCATCTAAATTCAAAAAAGTTAAAAAAAATTTGTTAACAATTTTCAATCCTTAGATGATAATAAGGCACATCAAGGAATCAAAGTGTCCTAGTCATCAAAAGGCATTCTTCCAATATCTCTACTATATTATAAAAACAGAACAAGTGATTAACCAATTTCAAAACTCCCAATCTGCCCTTTGCAACCATAATTATAATTGGCTTAAAAAAGAGTCAACAAAATGGATATTTATATAATAATTACATATAGGTCAATTTTATTTCTCTACGAATTTTTCTAAATTCCCAAGCTACCCTTCGCAACCATAATTACAATTAACTTAAAAAAGAGACAACAAAAATGACTACTTATAAAAAATTTACACATAGGTCAATTTTATTTTTCTAAATTTCCAAATTGCCCTTTGCAACTATAATTACAATTGGCTTCAAAAAGAGTCAACAAAAATTGCTACTTACATACCATTTACATACAGGTCAATTTTGTAAGAAAAAAATTAACATTTGCAACCATAATTACAATTGGCTTCAAAAATGGTCAACAAAAATGGCTATTACATAATATTTACATATATGTCAATGTTTTTTTTCTAAATTTTCAAACTGCCCTTTGCAAACATAATTACTATTAGCTTAAAAAAGAGTTAACAAAAATGGCTACTTACATAATATTTACATATAGGTCAATTTTTATTTCTAAATTCCCAAACAACCCTTTGCAACCATAATTACAACTGCCTTCAAAAAGAGTCAACAAAAATGGCTACTTACATAATATTTACATATATGTCAATTTTATTTTTCTACGAATTTTTCTAAATTCCCAAACTCCCCTTTACAACCATCATTACAATTGACTTCAAAAAGAGTCAACAAAAATGGCTACTTATATAATATTTACATATAGGTCATTTTTTGTAAGAAAAAAATCAACTTTTGCAATCATAATTACAATTGGCTTCAAAAAAAGCCAACAAAAATGGCTACTTACATAATATTTACATATAGGTCATTTTTATAAGAACAGCTCCTACCAAGCAAGCAGGTGTCAAATAATATGGATTGCCGAAGTTGGCCCTGCGTTTAAAAATGGCTACTTACATAATATTTACATATAGGTTAATTTTTGTAAGAAAAAAAATACACTTTTGCAACCATAATTACAATTGGCTTAAAAAAGAGTCAACAAAATGGCTACTTACATAATATTAACATATAGGTCAATTTTTATAAGAAAATTTATAGAACGGTCATCTTTTGGGAGAACCGGTTTTTTTTTTTTTTTATGGTTAATTTAATGTTGTGATTACACACGCGCGCACACACGTAGTTATATGCTTTTTTTTAATGGTTAATTAGGCACAAACACTCCACAAATATACTACACTAATCAAATTCTCCAATATTAGGTGGTGCCCTATTTTTAAGAGAAAAACTCGTACATTTGATGTATATACATATAATTTCATAGACATTTACAAGTATTTGATAAAAGGATAATTACTAATAAGTCCTATTAGCTCTATTTAATGTGTAATAGGTCCAGACCCAAAAACGATTTAGTCATAGGTCCATTAATATAATTAAGACCATACCAAGTTTCCGGGAACTATCATGCTAAATACTAGTGATTTATGGATTTATATTTGATAAATCATTCTTAGCCAATTGTTATCCACCAACGGGCCTTTGAGTGGAAAAGATAATTGGAGGTTGGTTATTAGGATAAGGTTTAGTATTTACAAACCTAGAGTTTGTAGCCCAAGTAATTCACAAAACCATTACGTATATATATACAACATACCTATATGTTATAACACAGTAACACACCATCAAATTGTCTAACGTGCCTTGCTCCGTATTTTGGAGGGTAAAAAAAAAAAAAAGAAACATATTGGAGAAACAGCAACATATCACTTTGTGAAGATCGATCAACAGTTCTGCATTCATTAATGGACAAAAGCATACCAGCAGGATACCATTTTTTGCCGACGGACGCAGAGCTAATCACTCACTATCTCAATCGGAAGATACCGGATGAAGCTCTGTCGACGTGTGGTCCTGTGATCAAGCGCGATGTCTATGCCTCTGAGCCATGGAATATATTCAACGTTCAACGAGACCCATGTGAGATTGTGAATACCTCTGACAAATCGGATAAGAAAACTGCTGAACATGTGTTCTATGTTTTAACCAAATTGAAGATGATTAGCACGAATCGAGTTTCTAGAACCGCTGGCTGTGGGACATGGAAAGGCCAAACAACTGGCAAAAAAATAAAAAATCAAAATAATGAGGTTATAGGTTTCAAGAAGATGTTGGTTTTCGAAACAAAGAAGAAGGGTAAAGAGATTGACGAGAACAATACACATTGGATCATGCATGAGTATTCACTTAAAGAGATTGTGGGTGCTGGTGATTATGTTCTTTGTAAAATAAAAAGAGTTGAATTGAAGAAGTCGGAAAAAAAGAGAAGATTCGAGGAGATTAGTGGGGATGATCATAGAGATGGGATTAATGATACATCTGGTGGGAATGTAGGGGAAGTCCAGAAAATCATGAGATCACAAGAAGAAGACAATATTGGGAATCATAAGATCAGCTTTGATGCTGTGGATGCCACTCCTTTAACGATGATACATGTTCCGGACATACCCCCATTACCAGACGAGGACGACTTAAATCTGGATGATATTGACTTTGATGCTATCGATGCCACTCCTTTGACGATGGTACATGTTCGGGACATACCCCCATTACCGATCGAGGACGACATAAATCTGGATGATGTTGACTTTGGTGGTTTGGGTAAGTTTGATTTGGATTTTGGATCAGCAGATTTGGGTGATATTGACTTGGATTGTGATTCAGCAGATTTGGATGGATACATTAGTGCTTTAAATAGGATCAATGAGAGTCAACTACAAGAAGCCAATGAGAGTGAATCCTTCATCGTATGATCAACCCAAAAAGCACATAAACAACTGGCTATTGCTGAGCTATTTTGATTTAGGCTATTTTTTCCCTATCAGTTTTGTAGTCTATTTTGATTTAGGCTGTTTTTTCCATATCAATTTTGTGTTTTTAGATTTTTTCTTTACGAAAACATGGAAAGTAGATTGGTGTATTATTGTTAGTGACTGGATACTCTTGCTGATGATAGTAAATACAAATTCTCTCTCAAAATTTAATGTTATTGTTTACTATGTTTTACTTGTTCATGTTCATGTTCTCCTTAATTTCCTTTTTATTTCTGGTTATATATAAACTTCATTTAGGAAAATTAATGTTCCTCTTCTCTAGCAAATCTGTTTTATATCAGAAAACTAAGTACTATAAGCTAGCCCCAATCAAATGCCTTAAGAGTAATCACTAATCAGCGCATAACAAAAGTCACAGTTAGATTCACAAGATTATTTCTGCTCAGTTTTATGTTTTAAATTTATAGTTGCTTATCAGGAGACACGAGAGCAGGAGTTCAAGCTTTTTGGGGAAAAAAATGCCTACTTTACTTAGTAGCCCAAAATAAAGTTCAATCTTAACAAACTTTATTAGAAGACATGCTAATCTTTGGCAGCCAATGGCCGATATGCACACCGCACTGTTTGGTTTTCAAGTTGTTAAAGGTTGATATACATATTGCAAGCTGTTTATAGTAGTACATCTTTCCTTTCTCTTTTTTTTTTTTTAAATTTTTTTTATAGTAACTAAGCAGTCAATGATTTAATTTTTATAGCAGTACATTCTTTACTTTACTATACTATACTATTTGTTTTATTGCCTTCCCTCTATGGTCCTTGATGTTATGATACATAATCTGGATGGTTTGATATGGTTTTCTCTATGGTGATGTATCTTGGGACTAGTGAATTTAGCTATTACGTTGGAGCGGCAAGTTTGTGCAGTTTTTCCTCAGCCATTTGTCTCAGCCCGTGTGCTCGTTGAGTTCATTTTCTGATATGGATGTTAAGTATGCTATGGCAACGACTTTAGGCAGATAAATGCAGGTTCAGTGTATGCACTGGCAATGAATTTCTGCAGGTTTTTTTTTGGTGTTGAAATTTCTGCTGCATTTTTGTGTTGAGAATTGAGATGTTTGTGTTTGTATTCTTGTCCCTTTGAAGTTTCACTCTTATGTGCATACTATCAAATTTTTTTTTTGTTAACTAAGGGTAAACCATTTATAAAGTTTTGCCTAATTAGTGGTAAACCAATTTCGGTTAGACTAAACTAAGAAGCAATGTTTTAAAACCAGACCGCAGTGGCCGGTTCGACGAACTGTGCGGTTTTAAAACATTGCTAAGAAGTGAGAAAAAAGTGCATGTGTTGGTTCAAATATCATGGAAGAACACTTATTGGGTTAAATATTTAGAGTGGACGCGATTACAATTGCTTTAAAGTGGACTGGGTTACAGTTGGATTATTATATTATGTAAAACTTTTTTTCTTCAAGATTTGGTTGGGCTAAATTAAGAAGTGGGGAAGAACATGAGTTGGGCGAAATATATAGAGTGTTTTGAATAACAATTAGATCGAAATACTATATATAAAACAAAATTTTCTCAAAAATTTGGGATGGGCTACAACTTAAAACTTAAATCCATGAAAACGAACTCACAGAACAAAGCTGTAATCTTTTTTTATACAGAAAAAACCCTACCCAAAAATACTCATAAAAGACTCACAATTATTTTTTGCCTTTGGGCGCTGCCCCAGAACCTTCGTGGTTCCGAGCCAACCGTGTTCAGACCCGTTTTGAAATGTTCGCTTGGGCCCCCAAATTGTCATGACCCGATCACCATGCTGGCTTAAGGATGGATGGTTGCTTGCTCTTTGTTGTTTACATCTTTCAACGATATCTTTATAAGTTTATGCACAACGTTTTTAACATAGCTACCATTCTCCTAAAAGATCTCAATCAAGATGATGGATTTCTAGAGTAAGTTCTTTGTTGTTCATGAATTATTTCATTCAGATTCATGTAGGCACAAGCAGGCCCCAAGTCACTTAAATTGGAAAGGATCTTTCTAATCTGTGTAGGGTCTACAACTATATTGATGATTTGTTATTGGCTCATGCAATGGAGAATCACTTCTATGATTATCAGAATAGGAGAGTATTTTTTATTTTTTTCACACCAGGAGAGGTAGTGCTCTCCCAACCCATAAACATGGACGGATATAGTAAATTGGAGTTGGGGGGCTTGGTAAGGTGAAGAGGTATCGAGTTTACGGGGGTTCGGGGCAGCACCCTTGAGATGATTTTTTTGGGTCTATTTATACATATTTTTTGGACGGATGAAACAATTAGAAAACTCAATACTGATTGACACCAAATATACAATAAAATGACACATTGTTTTTACAAATTGAGACAAAAGATTGAATGTTTCATACTTGGGAGGGGGGCTTAAGTGCAAAATAAAGTTTTTTTAATTTGAAAGGGGGACTTAAGTGTAAAAATATACTTTTTTTAGGGTATCAAAAATCAAGGGGGGCTTGAGTCCCCCCTTGCCCCCATGTATGTTCGTCCCTGCCCATAAACCCATGGGGTCTCGAAATCGCAACTATGGGTTTATGGGTTCTCGAAATCGTAACCACCTGCAGGTGGGATGGAATCCCTTACCACTAGGTCATCCCTTGATCTCAAGAGTTTTGTTCATTTAGTGTGCATTGATACGTATGTTTCCTAATTCAGATATGTTGAATCTGAATTCTGAGAAAACATAAGATGGTATCTTTCGATGGCTCAAGTAAGTTACTACTACATTGCAAGTCTACTTCCAACTGATAGGATAGAATTCCACAATACCTCAAGGCCTTGTTTGGTGGTCAGGACAGCATTTGGTGGCGCTATTGGACAGGATAAAATAGTCCTGACTAGGTTTTTATCCCATGGAGAGTGGGATAACTCTAACCCATGGGGGGAGGTGGTATTAGGTGAGATTAGAAGTTTGGGATAACTTCTTGGGACCAAAAAAACTTTACTTTTTTTTTTAAGATTTGATTTTTTTTTCCTTTTTCATTTTCAGTTTTTTTTTTCAAATAATATTTTTTCTTTTTCATTTTCATATATGTTTTTTTTTTCCTCTCTTTTCATTTTCCGATCTATTTTTATATTTTTATATATTTATTTTTCAGATCCGATTTTTTTCAGATCATTGTTTTTAATTTTCTTTTTCTTTTTCATATCTGCCCCCCCCTTTTTTTTTTTCCAGATTTCTCATTTTTTTTTTGTTCAGATCCATTTTTTCCCCCTTTTCATTTTCAGGTCTTTTTTTTTCTTTTTTTTTTTTCAAATCTCTCCTTTTGTTTTTCCCTTTTCTTTTTATTTTTAGATCTATTCTCTCTTTTATTTTTTTTCCTTTCTTCATACCCCATTTTGTGTTAAAAATCAATAAATTAGTTATTATTCGGAACTTATATCCGGACACGACCAAACACAGGATTAGGATATAACAGGTTATCCGACAGTTTTATCCAGCACGTTCCAAAACATGCATAGGACATCATAACAGCTTATTTGACATAATTACTATCATATTTGTTCCTGCCTTATCTTGTCCAATTTGACAGTTTTATCCGGCCTGCCAAACGAGGCCTAACAGTATCACAAATAGCGTACTCGCGCATTGCACGGGTTACATGCTAGTTTTAACTAAAGACTAAGAACCCGTTTCATAAATTATGAGAGTGAATTTTGATTCCACTCTAAGAGCATATGGTTTTCATGTATATATAGGGTGTTCATATATATAGGGTAAATCTAAATTAAGTTACTATACAGATGAATCAAATTCTACAGAGGTGTAAACGTGTAACCGGCTATAGGTATACTGGCCAGAGGGTGGCCGTCCAAGCCTCTGGCGACTAGAGGTGGTCGGCCGGCTATCACTCTGTCGGCTAGTTGCAATTGCAATTGTACGTAGTGGCCGGTAGAGGGAGTGCCGACTAGAGGTGGCCGGCTATGGGTCTGCCTGCTAGGCCTTTGCCAGCTAACCCTCTGCCGTCTACCTGTATGCTAACTGAATTTAAGCGAATGATAAACTTAAGTTTCGCTGCTATATACCTATCTAAGTTCCTATATAGCTAACACCATTGGGTGCCTCATACCCTAGCAGGAGAATTCACACCGCTGGAGATGCTCTAAGATTACTAGTAATCTTATTATTTTTCAGTGCTTGGTTCATGGATTATATATTAAACTATGGGCCCACTGAGTATATTCGATAATAAAATTTGGGTAAAAAAAATCCCTTATATTGGTTTAAATTAAGTTTAAAGGACAACCAACTACCTGGAATAGAGATGCTTTAAATTTATAGCTATGGAGACTATAAAAGAAAGAATTTGGAATGAATAATTATTGGAGGAAATAGAATGATTTTTGGCAAAGGAGAATATATATGAAGTTGTTGTCACATAATAAGTATTATATATATATATATATTACTATAATATAATATCAGAATACTATAATGTTATTTAAAATAATATTTCAGAATATTAGGAAATGTCAAATAATCACATTTCGGAATTAACATCAACATATAAACCATTTTTCATAATTTTAAAAACAATTAACAACATTTGAATAAACATTTATATACTGATTTATTATTATTATTAATCAGAACTCGCGGGTCAACCCTAACCGACCCGATTCAAAACGGATAATCCGTTTATACACTCAAGAAGGTCCAACTTTAATAATTCGTGGGTCAACACAAACCCGACCCGACACAAAAGGGTCAACCCGTTTATACTAATATATGAACCCAACCCGAATACCCATGGATTTACCCGAATTCGATCCGTATCCAAACCAAACCCGGATCCATACCCGTAACACGACCCGACCCAGCCGAATCTGGTATGCTCCGAAATGAAACGACGTCGTTTCATTAAGTGGCTATACGGGTTTTAAAATAACCTGACCCGGTCTAATAACCAAACCTAATTACAGATACACTCTAACCCTACCAAAACCTGACCCATTTTTAAACGATATAACCCGAAGGCTAAATGGGTCACCACCTTCTTCTCCGGCGAGGCTTCATTGCCGGTGGGTCACGAGTCGTTGGAAAACTTCCAGGGGCTATATCTTCCTTCTCTCTCCATAGGAATGCACAAGACCAACACCAAAACGTTCGTCTGGACCTCCTCTACAACATGCTGGGAGTTGGAGATCCAATTATCTCATTTAGGGTTCTTACGAACCCATTATTCTTTTCGAATTTTTGGAGAATAATGGCCTGTATGACCATCTAAACTTCGTCTATATCAAAACCTGTTCAAGGGGGTTCAAGGGGGGTACTAAAGGGTCCAAAGGGGTCACAACGGTGTAGCTTAGGGGCTGTTTAGAGAGAATTGAAAAATCAAGCTCCGGTGAGGAGTTCTGATGGTGGTCTGGTTAAGCTGAGAGCCTTAGGCTCTATTTGGCTGCTTGTGAATGTGTGTATGTGAATGTGTGGGGTACAAAAATGCAGAGGGCTAGGGGTTTTACCTTCCGGGGTCTCAGGTCTTTCTCTCCTCCTTGGTCTGGGTCTCTCTCTCCTCCTCGATTTGCTTCTTCTTCTCCACTTCCTTCTGTGAGTGTGTGTGACCTGAGGGTGTGTGTGTGGAAAGCAGAGGACAGTGGAGGTGTGTGAGGGTTTGCTTTTGCTCTCTTCTCTTTCTTGGTGACTATCTCTCTCTATAGTCTCCTATATATACATATACTTGGTATACATACACACATGCATATGCAGATATGCATATCTGCATTGATGAGAGGGGATTAAGGGGAGTGTACTTGGGAGGGGAAAAGAAGGAGCCAGCGGTTGGGGGTGGGGGTGTTGGTCCGGCGGTTTGAGGGGTGGTGGTGAATGATTATTCAGAGGTTTGAGGGGGTGTTTGGGGAGAAGGATTACCCAATAGATATAAGGTAGTTTAGGTTGTACTTTAGGTATCCTAAGTTGTACTAGCTTTCCCAAATTAGTGTGATCTTGTTCTTGTTTGAAACTACGTGTCATACAGTCTTAGTTTATACAGATTTTACAAGTTAGTGAGCTAAGTCAGTCAGGGTCTGTAACTTATAGTCTAAGTTAACAAATAAAATAAAAACATATAGTTTATATAAGATTCTGAAAATACAGATCAAAATACGGTGACTCGTTTTATTAGATTAGAAATTTCATGGGTGTTACAATTTTCATGTATTATAAATTAGGGTTAAATATATTTTATTTCTCTGGGATTAGACCAATTTTCACTTTACTGCCCTGTGATTCAAAAGTGTTACACTAAATCCCATTGTGATTTGGACTAAAGTAAACATACTAAGATTTCTCTCAAAATGGCCCCACATGGGCATTAAGTATTCAAATTAGTCCCATGTAAGAGAGTTTAGGTGTCGAAGTTAACCGCACATAGTCACTTAACCCCAAAATTACCCCTAGAAGGAGTTAACTGTTAAAAAATAGTCCACATAGGTGGATTAAATGTCATCATTATCCTCATATAGGGGGTTAACCCAAAATTAACCTCATAATGGGGGTCGAGTGTTACTATATGGTGAGATCTACGGAATGGAGTGGCCAATTTTGCAAGAACATGTACTTTTGATGCTCAAACAGCCAAAAAACTTTAGATTGTCATAACTTTCTCATTTTTTGGCTTTTTCGGGTTTTTGTATTCTTTCTTTTTTTTTCTTTTTTTTTTTCCATTTATTTTTATGATCAACACACTGGACTTGAAAAATGTGCAAAATAGGTAATTTGGAGTCTCGTTTTGAGCTTTTAGTGAAGGTCCCTCGGCACTTTTTGGTACCAATTAGAATCCTTCTTTATTTTTATTTTTTTCTTATTGTTGATCTTTTTAACCCTTTGAGAGTTAGTTATGCCATGTCATTATTAGTTTTCTTTATATTTTAAAATTTCACAACTTCCAATTTTCAAACCCGTCACTACAAGAAAACATGTCTTTTGTGACGGAAAAAATCCATCACAAAAAAAGTGCAATTCCGTCACAAATACTTTTTAGAGGCGTCACAAAAAGTCTGTGTCGGGTCAAATTCCAATTTCAAACCCGCGTTTTTCATAAAAAATTTATTTTTGGAATTATGAAATGGAAATCTTTAATACAAGATCCATATGTGAAATGAAATTAGGATGGAAAAAGAATTGAATTTTTAAGTTGATTGTTTAGCGATTTTACCTGTTGGCATAATTTGTTAAATTATTAAATTTAAATAGTCATAACTTTCTCATTTTAACCTTTTTGGGTGATTTTCTTTTATTTCATATTTTTTGTTGAGATCTATGCATTGGACTTAGAAATTGTGCAAAAACAGATAATTTGGAGCCTCTGTAGACACCCCAATTTTGACCAACCGTTGAATCCAGGGTTGGTTGCTTCTGAAGACCGATGACGACAAGGACCTGTGAAATTCAAAGATGTTCCAAAGAATTCAAAGTCTTCCGAAGATTCTTCAAATTAAGTTTTCAAAATTAAAGAGGAAAAGGAGGGGAAATTGGGTATTCGAGGAAGCTCGAATGATGGAAAACATATGAGAAATATAGGCTAGAAATCATCTTGAGAATTCAAATAAAAGATTTTCTTTTGAAAAGAAAATAAAAGGAGAGGAAATGAAAGAAAAGGAAAAAAAAAGAGTTTTGAAAAGAGATAAAAAGAAGAAAAGAAAAGAAAAGAAAAGGAAAAAGAAAACAAAAATACACATTGGAGTAGTATATTAAAGTATATACTTGTATAAAGTACATCTTGGATATACTAGGATGACGTATATGCTAGTATACACTAATATAAGTATAAATATAGAATATATTTGAAAAAAAATAAAATAAAAGAGGTTTCTGTTAGCTGCGGCACACAATGAAGCCGGCGACACTCGCTGAGTATCGTGCCGGCATTCATTGAGTGCCGCACGGCACTCAGTGAGTGTCGCAGACAATTCGTCGAGTGCCGCTGGCTGTAATAGTCTGTTTTTCTCAAATGGTCTAGAAGAAAACTTTGCACATGGACTTCTCATCCGAATTTACCCAATTAACCTCATAAGGAAAGTCTATAAAAACAGACTTTCATCTTCATTACAGGGGACTTGAATCATTTTTTGATATATACAAGAGAGATATATATAGTAGAGAGAGAATCAAAAGGAAAACAAGAGATTTTTGAAGAAGTTCTTTGAAGAATTTGAAGAATTTTGAAGAAGAGATTGAAGAATTGGAAGATCTTCATCCAACAATCAAGAATTCCCTGAGGTCATAAGAGGTAACCTCCGAATCTTATAGAGAATTAGGCTAATTCAATCACAAATTCATAGTTCTAGGATCTTTACACATTTTCAAAACCTCTCTTCTTACCTCATTTCATCACACACCACATAGAATTTATGATTGAATCTCATGATTAGTTCATTAAGTTTGGATCTAAGTAAGCCTTGGATTTTAAACAAAACTAGTTTATAAGGAGATTTTGTCACTTTGGATTTTTCTCAAATGAACTTTTGATTTTAATTCATCTTTGATAATACTACTTTTGGAAATCTATGAGATCTCCTATATCTCAAGAGGTTTCCTTAAGAATGATCTCTTAGTCTCCCATAACCTTATAGTTTATGTGGGGATTGAGTTGGTCATAATTGTACCTATACAAGTTTGAATGGATTCAAAGTCCTAATTCATGACTTGGAGCCTTTAACTTGAGAATCTCATAGGACCTCTCTATGTCCTTTGAAGATTCATGTATGTTTGGTTTTGTTTAATTCTCCGAGGACCATTAATTTGGTAGGAGAACTAACGAAAAGGATCTATATTCCTCAAGGAACATATATTTGGGAGAGGAATTAGATATAGCTTGAGTTTAGATGAAATTATGAATACCAATTCAATAATTGGTGCAGTGAACTCATGAACTCACTGAGATCAAGGATTTTTAATTAAATCATGGTCAATGAGAATTGAGTGAGACCAAATGGAGGACGTTCATAACACATACATGCATCACTAGAACTCTTGTTTTAATGAAATCTTATACTTAGGATGGTTGGATCCTAGTAATTTGTGAGTAGGTTGTTCTCTGTCCAAAATTTTAGAACAGTAAGTTCGTCTTAAAATAAGTAAATCAGAGCCTTAATCAAGGTTCCTTGACTTCAAATATTTTTTCCAAGTATTTCAATGTGTTAGGAAGTTACCCTAAAAAGATCAAAGTGTTTCTGATATTTTTACTATTTTTAGAAAATCGTACAAAAACTCTGGACAGAGAGTTATAAATTTCTAAGTAACGTCTAGTTTCTGCCCAATTCCAAGAGATCGAACCGTTAGATCTTTGATTTTCTTTTTGGGATAGAAACTAAACTTACAAAGGCATAGCATACTCAAAAATTATTAAGATCCAAGCATTGATAATATTTTTCTCTCTATTTTTGAAAGTCTGGTCTGTTCTCTGTAATTCACATAATCTTGTCATTGTTTTGGTAAAACTTAAATAATTCTAATCTAATGG
Source organism: Hydrangea macrophylla (assembly GCA_033977485.1). NCBI lineage: Eukaryota > Viridiplantae > Streptophyta > Magnoliopsida > Cornales > Hydrangeaceae > Hydrangea > Hydrangea macrophylla. The sequence continues at coordinate 73,002,030 of CM066984.1, read as the reverse complement.
ACTCTTAATGTTCTAAGATCATAACTATGTCTTAAATAATGTCAAATAAGTTTAAATTCAGAGGCTAGATGATCCAAACTAATGAATGTATCATAGTTCATGTTCATGCATTCAATCATACATATTAATAATCATAAGTAGGACTCATTGTAGGTGTTAAGTTGCATTTAATTGAACCTAATCGAACTTGACTAAGGATTCCTCATGATTGTGTTGAGGCTATGGCATCTCTATATGGACATTGCATTGGCTCCTAGTTGAGACTTGTATATCTATAGAAGTGCTATGGTTTCAACTAGTCAAGAGAAATTCATAGTCATATCAATTTCTTCTGTATTTGATAGATTTAAGCTAGAAGTTTAGGTTTGATTATTTGATATTATACTTTGTTTGAAGCATGTGGACTAACCTTTGTTTTGTAGCGCTTTTGAGGTACATTTAAAAAAAAAAAAAAAACCACCTCTAGTGTATTATTATTTCTTGATTTCATTGATTTTCGACCTCCATGTGCGACACCTTAGATTAAGTTTTGCCTTATATGTTTTTGTGTAATTAGAGACCTTTTCTAGGATTTTCTTCTTTTTTGTGTGCATTGCACATTTCTTTCCGCGGCTGGATCCCGGGTAAGTTCTTTTGTTCCCTATTACATATCATGTCGCTTCCTAATTGAACAATGTGGTTTTGAATGATATTTTATCGTTAGCAATTTTACACCCTTTTGACATGCTTGTACTATGTCTATTTATATCTATGTATTAGTTGAGTGCATGCTTAGATTTTTAATTCGATTAAAAGGATGTTGAGTAGAGGCCTATCACGAGATAGGATAAGAGGGGGTGCTTTAGTCCGCCGGGCTCCTTCCCCTCTCATTCGATAATCCCCGGACCTAGAAATCTTTGGTTTCGCAAAAGATCAGTTTGCTTTTTAACAGTTTCTTAATTTCCCTAAAAAAATTAGGTGGCGACTCTTTTTATTCGAATTTGAAAAATTGTTTTAAATGGACAAAAGTGGGCCCAAATGCCGGTATCCACAATCTGGCGACTCTACTGGGGATCGAACCCAGAATCTCTGGTTTCGCAGACCATGGCCTTATTTATTGGGTTCACTCGAGGATTAGACTTGAAAGCATCATTTTAATCAAATTAATTAATTTTTGTGTGCCCGTTGCATTGCACTTGCATGTCTCGCCAGTCGATTGCACGGAACTATGACCTTGGAGGCTTGGGGCAACCCGATCGGTCAAGCCATCACGGGACTGTGTGATCACCCTTGATCTCGTACCATGTGTTGGTATATAAAGCATCCTATCGGGTGTGTGTCAAGGGTCCCTTATTTGACCAAAATCCGGCTTTTGCATGGTCGCTTCTCTAGAACCTTTCAATCTTAGGAAATCAATTCTTGATTAAGATTATGTGCTAGAGAGTTTTGTATGCCCGAAAGGGATTACTTGAGATGATGACGATGCTTGCTTGATGAAAGATGTGTAACCTCTTAATCACTTTTGAGCAATTCCTCTTCCTGTCCTATGACATTTGAGAACATGCCGAATCTTGATTATAAGATTACACCTCTTATATCATGTTTAGCTGAGCATCATTAACCTTGTATGTATCCGAGCTTATGGAAAGTGCGATAATTATCCAATCTTGTGACTTCCTATCCAAAAGTTTTCAAAATCCATCTTTGTAAATCCCAAAGCATTAAAAAAAAACCCCTCTTGCAAGAAAAATCTTTGAAACTCACTTTCTTTCGGCCAAGGTAAACTCAACCATTGTCTATTGAGAAATGTTTTCCATATTCCTCATCTTCAAAGAAAAGATTCAGGGTTCGCAAGAATTGTTTTGAAAGACTTCATCATCTAAAGAAGTGCTTTTCTAAATGAATTTCAAAAAAGGGGAGGGAAAAGTTCGGCTTAATCATCTTTTAAGAAATGTTTTCATTTTCAAAAAATAAAATGGAATTTCAAAACTTTTTCTAAAAAAAGGATAATGAGGATCACAATGAAAGGAGAAATTTAGGCACACTTGACATGGATGATGATTTTATGTGTTTATATGCTTTGTGTGTTAGGGTTAGAATTTTCTTTTCTTTTTGAATATAGAGTAGGCACACACGCACGCATGCATTACATCCGTATGTCATATGAATCATTCATGAAAATTTCATTGGGCATTTTTTATATAAAGGTAAAAGTAATAAAATAGAAAATTCTTTTCTTGAAATTCTTTTAAAATGAAATATGGTTGTAGGTAAAGATAGAATCAGCCGCAAGAAGAGTTTGGTTCAGAGATTCAAGTGCAAGATTAGTAAGGAGAGAACCAGAGACAAAAATGGAGCAAGAACAAAATGCCATGGAAATAGCACAACTAAAAGAAAGGATGGATCAGATGATGACAATGCTGGAGACATTAACTCGTCAAAGACCTGTCATTGACCCGCCAATAATTGACCCTTACATGGACGATTGGTATGAGGACCTAGAACCACCCAGAGTCGATGCAAATAAAGAAGAAAGAGAGAAAGCAGAGAAAGCAGAGAAGGAGCGTGTTGAGATAAGGGAGAAAGTGGAAAAGTTAGAAAAAGTTGTTCGTAAGTCTAACGGGTTCGACAGCTATCTATTGGAACTAGAAGGTTTGTTTGAAGGAACTAGAGAGAAACTACCTGTCGATTTCAAAATGCCCGAGATAGATAAATTTGATGGTACTAGGAACCCCAGGAACAACGTAAGGATGTGCATCGGGGCCTTTCAGCCCAATGGCTTGAGTTCGGCTATGATGGCCATGTTATTTCAACAAACTTTAATTGGGTTGCTTTATCTTAGTATTTTACTTTGGAGCCAAGCAAAAGTCGTATATGGGAGGAGGTGGTAAAAGCTTTTGTCACTTAATATCAATACAATCAAGAACTTGATGTGACTATGAGAGATCTGGAGACGACCATGCAAGAGAGTAGGGAATCATTTGCTGAATTTTGGCCCGATGGAGGGGAAAGGCCTCGAAAATGACTTAACGGCCGTCTGAGAAAGAACAGATCAGGATTATAATAAAGAATCTGCAAAATGTCTATCAGGAAAAACTCATGTACCAATGCATTCATAACTTTGTAGAATTGTTTGAAATACGAACAAGGATAGAAGATGCCATTAAGGATAGAAAGATCAAGAAAGAAAAACCCCAAGGGCATCGTTCTAGGAGACCATTCTATGGGGGAAATACCGGGAATCAGGTAACGACTGATGTGAATGCACTTAGTGAGCCAGAGAAGAAGTTCGACATAACGCGGAGCTATCAGAAGAGGGTAGGAGACACAACATTAAGAAAATTCTCAGAATTGGGGGTATTGCTGTCTACGGCTCTTGAACAATTATTGGCAAAAGAGCACCTTCACTTGCTGGAACCTCGGCCCAGGCCGAACCCACTTCCTCCTAACTTCAAAGCTGATCTCTATTGCAAATTTCATCAAGAGCAGGGACATTCCACCGACCGATGCCTAAGATTGAGGCATAAAATCAAGGATCTAATAGATAAGAAGGTTATATCAGAGCCCCCCGCTAATCCACCGAATGTTACCAAGAATCCACTACCAAACCATCACGCGGTGCCGCCACTGTCGGGTATTTACTTCTTGGAAATAGAAGAAACTCCTTTCAATCCTGCCAAGTTTATCACAAAGGTTGGGGAGCCAAGGAAATCGTATCAACCACCAGAAGATATGATGATATATGCAATCGGGGAACAGTCAGGGGAGCATAAAGGAAAGACAATAAAAGAGGATGATACTTTGGAATGGTGGGCGTCCGAACCTGATGACTCGGTCTAGTATGAAGAAAAGGGCAATCGTAGCATCGACCAAGTGGAAGATTTATGGTATGATGATGGTAAGGGTGGGGGAAAAGGAATAGCCAAAGAACAAGACAGTCTATGGGTAGAGGAAGGGGTCAGCCACTTAATTCGGTCTGGGAGGCACTTTGAGCCGCATGAATTAGAAGAGCATCATCCGGGTCACGATTTGGGGAAATGGAAAGGAAAGATGGACGAAGAAGATGAGGAAGATAGGGTCCTAAGGCAGATGAAGAAAACACAAGCAAATATCACCATTTGGGGACTATTAATTGCGTCCAAATGTCATCGACAAGCAGTATTGGATGCCCTTAATCAGTGGGATGTTTCCATCAACATCACCCAGGAAGACCTCGTGGGAATGATCAACAAAAGTTCAAATCTCGCCATTTCATTCTCCCAAGCTGACCTACCTCCCGAAGGGCCGACTCACAACAAACCGTTACATATCACCGTCGAGTGTTTGGGAAACTCCTTGCCCGCTTGTCTCGTTGACAACGGGTCTGCCCTAAATGTATGCCCATTCCGGACAGCTCGGAGGATGGGGTTTGATGAGTCAATGTTTATACCGTCAGAACAAAAGGTGAGGGCCTATGATAATACTCAGCGGGTAGTTATGGTGATCATTTTTCTGAACCTCTCTATTGGGACCATGGAAAAGGAGGCAGAATTTCAAATCATCGACATTCCTGCGTCATTCAACCTACTCTTGGGAAGATCGTGGTTGGACAGTTTGGGTGCCATCCCATCAACCATTCATAAAAAAGTCAAGTACATTTGGGAGAATAGAATTCGTGATATTCTAGGAGATAGCTGGGTTCATATAGCTGAAACTTCTTTCGGTGCACCGATTTTAGAAGTACAAATGCAAGAGGAGGAAGCAAGCCTGGGCGGATTCGAATTCATTAACATGGTGGAAAACAACAAGCCGAAGGAGTTCCTATTGCTTTACTTCGATCAGTATGCAAACCCATTGGTAGCCAGAATCATGAGAGGAATGGGGTTCTTCCCAGGATTGGATTTGGGTAAGAAGAACCAAGGATTGCCAAAATTCCCGAACATCATTTCACAAACCCACACTCGCAGGCTGGGATATTTGCCAACAAAGGAAGAGATGAAGAAAAAAAAGAAAGCAGCCGATGCACCGTTAGAACCATATTTGAAGACTCTCAATGGTTATTTCATCAAAGAATGGGAGGATTTTCTGTTTTGTGGTTTTCCAGAGCCGTGGACGGATAATATAGACAAGCGTGTGAAGCCGGGATTCAAGATATTTTTTGCACATGACTTTTCTGATTATGAAGACCCTTACCTGCAGGTGCCCGCGAAAAATGCTGTTGTTCAAGATTGGGTTTGTACTTTGGATGCTTCGGCAATGAAGAGTCTGCTAGAAGAGGGAAAGGAGGAAAAAGAAGGGGATGATTCTAAAGAAGTTGCGAAAGAAGAAAATGAGAAAAGTCAAACTGAGGTAGAAATCAAAGATATTGAGGCTGAGGGTGAAAATGATGAGGATATAGTAGAGGAGGAAGAGCCAGAATATGGAGAGGGTGCAGAGACAGGAACAGGGGGTCTGCCGGGCTGCGATACCGTGGAGCTTAAGAGAGGAGTCAATAGAGAATGGGTTTTTGAGTCTAGTGATAAGTATCCCCCCTCCCCGGAGTCTATAATGGCCCAAATGAGGCGTCTTACTATTGCTATGTCTGTTGTAATCACTCCTGACAAAGTTAATAAGAATATGACTAATTCTGCTTACTCGACTGCGCATAATAAATGTGATATATGTAATAAATGTAATGAAATACCAGATGAATTGCATAAATTAATCGAAAAGGAAAATGAATCTGCATGTAAAATCATAGAGAGCACTCTAACTATTAACTTAGGAGATGAAAATAATCCACAAAATGTTTCTACTGGCTCTACGCTTAGCAATGAGGAAAGCAAAGAATTAATCAACCTATTAAATGAATTCAAAGACGTCTTTGCATGGTCTTATGATGATATGCCAGGGATTGATCCAGAGATTATCCAACATCATATCCCCCTATTCCTAAATTCTAAACCCATAAAACAAAAATTGAGGCGAATGAGGCCTGAATGGGCGCTTAAAGTGAAAGAGGAAGTTGAAAATCAATTAGGAGCTGGATTCTTGATAGTTACCGAGTATCCCGAATGGGTCGCCAACATTGTGCTGATCCCAAAGAAGGATGGTCATGTTAGGGTTTGTGTCGATTTCTGAGACTTGAACAAAGCGAGCCCTAAAGACGATTTTCCTTTACCTCATATCGATGTATTGGTTGATAATACCACTGGGCACGAACTTTTGTCCTTTATGGACGGATTTTCGGGGCATAACCAAATTCTTATGGCACCGGAGGATAGGGAAAAGACTAATTTCATTACGCCCTGGGGGACCTATTGTTATAGAGTGATGCCATTCGGGCTCAAAAATACGGGTGCAACTTATCAAAGGGCTGCCACCACACTATTGCATGACATGGTCCATAAAGAATTAGAGGTGTATGTGGACGATATGATCGTAAAATCCAGAGAAAGAGGGGGGCATTTGGGTGCTCTAAGAAAGTTTTTTGAGAGATTAAGAAAAGTCAGAATGAGGTTAAACCCACAAAAATGTACCTGCGAGGTCACCACGGGGAAGCTTTTAGGATTCCTTATCACCCAAAGAGGGATAGAGGTAGACCCGACAAAAATAAAGGCCATAACCAAAATGAACCCACCGAAGAATGAAAAGGAGTTAAGGGGATTTCTGGGTAGGATACAGTTCATCAGCCGTTTTATATCTAAGCTCACCATGACCTGTGATCCACTCTTTGAGTTGTTAAGGAAACGGGAGAAATTCGAATGGGATAACCAATGCCAAAAAGCCTTTGAAAAGATCAAAACCTACCTCCAAAACCCGCCTGTCCTATCACCACCCAAACCCGAAAAACCTTTGCTGCTATACTTATCTGTTACCGAGAACTCGATGGGGTGTATGTTGGCCCAGGAAGAAGAGGAGGGGCATGTGGAGAGAGCTATATACTATTTAAGTAAAAGGATGACCGGGTACGAGCTGAACTATTCACCACTACAAAAAGCCTGTTGGGATCTGGTTTGGTGCACCCGTCGTCTCAGACATTATATGCTAGCCTTCTCCGTAATCCTGATAGCCCTGATGGACCCGCTTAAGTACCTATTCGAAAAACCAGCCCTAACCAGTAGAATTTCCCAGTGAACCATGATGTTGGATGAATTCGATATAAGATATGTCACTTCCAAGTCAGTCAAAGGGAGAGCTGTCGCTGAATACTTAGCCGATCTTGTCATAGAATTTGAGGAGAAAGAAGAGTTCAAATTTCCCGATGAAGGGGTAATGGAAGTGAAGGAAGATTTATGGAGAATGTATTTTGATGGAGCAGCCAATCAGATAGGGTATGGAGTAGGGATCATCCTCATATCACCCAGTGGAGCCCCCAACCCATTAGCCGTCAAGCTTAAGTACAATTCAACTAATAACAGGGCAGAGTACGAAGCGTGCATAATTGGGATAGAAGTAGCCTTGGCTTTAAAAGTTGAGAGAATTGATGTCTTTGGGGATTCCAATCTAATAATATCACAAGTACGGGGTGACTGGAGAATAAAGCATGAGAAGTTGAGACCTTACCATGAATATCTGGAGAGTTTGAAAGTACAATTTAAGAAAATTTCATTTTATTACCTTCCCCGTGAGGAAAACCAACTAGCCGATTCCCTAGCAACCCTAGCCTCAATGATCCAAATCCCCATAGAAGTTACCATGATCCCGTTGTCCATAGAAGAAAGAACCTGACCCTCATTTAAAATGATCGCAGCTATTGAAGAAGAAGAGGAGATTAAAATGCCATGGTATATGGATGTCTGGAATTTTATTGAAAGAGGAGAATACCCCAAAGAAGCTTCAGAGAATGATAAAAAGGCGATACGAAGGTTTTCTGCCCAATTTGTGATATATACAAGTAAATTGTGGAAAACGTCGTACACTGGTTATAATTTGGAATGTCTATACGAGAGAGAAGCTAAGAGAATGATGGAGGAAATACATGAAGGAGTTTATGGACCCCACATGATGGGCACATGTTAGCAAAAAAGATAATCCGGCAAGGATATTATTAGACAACTTTGGATAAAGATTACAATGAGTATGTTAGGAGATGCCATAAGTGTCAAATCCATGGGAATCTAATGCATACCCCGCCTTCCCAGCTTTATAGCATGACCACCCCGTGGCCGTTTTCTGTGTGGGGCATTGATATTATTGGTGAAGTAGTTCCAAAGGCTTCTAATGGACACCGGTATATAATTGTGGCGATAGATTATTTCACTAAATGGGTGGAAGCAGCATCATATGTAACCTTGAAAGCCAAAAGCGTGGTGAGTTTTATCCAGAAAAACATAATTTGTAGATATGGGGTACCGAATGAGTTCATTTCTGATCATGGTAGCCATTTCCAAGGAGAGGTCATACCGCTTTTAGAGAAGTATAGGATCACCGGCCATCAATCCTCCCCTTATAGGCCTCAAACGAATGGAGCAGTAGAAGCAGCTAATAAGAACGTAAAGGCAATTTTTGGAAAGACGGCGGATACATACAGGGATTGGCACAAGAAATTACCGTTCGCACTGTGGGGGTATCAGACTTCAGTAAGGACTTCGATGGGTGCTACGCCGTATTCATTAGTTTATGGGATGGAAGCTGTCCTTCCAATCGAGGTGGAAATACCCTCTTTGAGAGTATTGGCGGAGTGTGAAGTCACTGAACTCGAATGGCTGTGAGGGAGGTATGAAGAGTTGATGTTGTTAGATGAAAAGAGTTTGGCTGTGATAAACCATACTCAGGGATATCAGAAAAGGATAGCTCATGCTTTCAACAAAAAGGTTCCCCCAAGGAAGCTTGCTGAGAGTGACCTGGTCCTCAAAGAACTTAAAGCGCCTATTTATGACCCCTAGAAGAAAATTCAATCCCAACTGGGTCAGACCATACATCATTAAGACACTCCTCTCCGAAGGAGCTACCTATCTTATGGACCTAGATGGGGTTGAATTTAAACAACCGATCAACCTCGATCGCCTCAAAAAATATTTTACTTGAAACCTTGCCTTTCAAAACCTCCTCTACATTGATGAACTACGCTTGACCTGATTCCTGCTAGGGGATGCGTAGGCAACCTGCTCAGTTCGGTCATAAATAAAAAATTAAGAATTTAAAAAAAAAAAAAAAATTTGCCTGTGAGGCACTTTCTTTCAAACCTCAACTGAACTACTTTGGGCCTGATACCCACTTGGAGATAAGTAGGCGGGCTCTCAAGGCTCTCGGTCCAATAAAAGCCAAAGAAAACCCTGTACCTTGAGTCTTTTCGTACTAAACTAGGGGCAAACTTACTTTTGCCCGGAGCCACATCAGAGCCCCAAAACCAGGGGCAAACTTCGTTTGCTAATTCGAAGAACCCAGATAATATCTAAACCCTTCTCTGGATCTACTGGCTATCAAATATGTATTGTGTGAAAACAAATGAGGATTCATTGTATAGGATGATTAAAGCTCTAAGCAAGACTCAAAGCAAAGACTCAAAGCAAAGCAATAAGGGCTAGAAGAGACATTAATGGAAAATCTTCATAACCTGAGAAGATTGAAGAAGTGCAAACTTTGATTAAAACATGATTAGAACATTTTCTACAAAAGAAAAACGTCTTTGGAAAGTAAATACATCACAAGTTTCAAATAAAGCGCATTAAGAGTAAACAGGATTTGTCAAAATTTTGAAAAATAAAAAATTGCCGTTGTTGCTCCATTTTACTCATATCCGACTAATCATGGGACTGCCTCTCAGTTAAACTCTGAATCTCAAGAAGGTACTCGGCAGTAGGTACAACTGAAGCAGGAACCCTCTGAAAAGGGGCTGACACTCTACCATGCTAAGCCTCGGCAAAAATCCTCATGGTAGAAGGGTGCAAGGGAGAGCTCCTCGAAAAATCAGAAGTAATAGGATCCGGAATGTCCTGAAGAAGCCCGAACTGGCGGACCACCCGACCTAGAACATAAAAGGTAGTAGCATGTAAACCCGGTAACCAAACCCCAGGGCATCCGAGGAGACAAACCGAGACTGAGCAGTAAACCCATCGAGGACAGATCCAGCGAATGTCCTCATAAAAGAGGCTCTGAAGCCAGGAGAACCAGTCGTCGGCAGAATGGAACAAGCAAAGTACCTCTAAACGGTCATAAGAGAGCTGTCTCCCAGAACGAGAGGGGTGAACAAACAGACCTAGGCGTTCTAGAAGCCAAACCTGTAGAACATGGGAAGCCCCAGAAGAGAGCATGGCCCCGGTGGCGTGAGCATGGTCAAAACCTAGCAGAGTTTCCCCAAGGACTAACATGACTATGCTCCTCATCTCTTGGAGGCCGCGAACAATGGGGATAAGGATGTCGGTGGAAGACTGAAAAAGAAAGTGAGATAGCATAGCCAAAGAAAGGGCACTGCGACGGATAACCTGGTATCTCCCATCGTTTGGGTCCCCGACTGAAGCATAAACGGAAGAGAGGCAGTCAAAGTCGATATGACGATCATGGATAAAAGAGCTGGCAGCGCTACGAGAAATACAGAGAAGAGCTGAAAGATCCTGACATATCCCGCATGTACCTGAGGAACTATCAGATCAGCAAAGGGGTCAGTATGAAGGATGGCGCTAAATTCCTCGAAAAGTGGGCAAGTCTCTTTCTGACCAAAGTGAAACACATGTAAAGAAGGGTCCCAGCATCTAATAGCAGCTTGGAGTAAGTCCTCATCTAGAGCCATGTGAAGAAAAGCAAAGAGGTCCGACAATCTGTGGGACTTGAAGTTGAGCCGGTCGATACCTGAGAGAGAATCCATCCATGAAAAGAGAGTGTCGGGACTAATGGGAGTCATGAAAAGTGAAGTATGGATGAGTATAGGATGAGAGATTGGATGAAAATGAGAATAAGGAAAGCTTGAAAATTTTGAAACACCTTTTGTAAATAAAAAGGCACTTTGCGGCACTCGATAAAAAGCGGCGGCACTCGCTGAGTGTCGTATGGCATTCAGTGAGTGCCGGTAAGCCTCACCGAGTGACGGTCAGGCCCCAGGCAGTTCCTGGTACAGTTTGCAACTTTAAACAGCCCAAAACCTGCATAAAATTGACTAGTGTTCATTCAAGCACCAATTCTTTTGCACCATTAATCAATAAGCAACAAAGCATTCACAATTTTTTCAAGATAGCAAGGTGAATAAATCCGATACCAAGAAAGTGATCAAGCATGATAATAAAGTAAGATCCAAAAATGGGCTCGCAGGCCACCATTCATAAATACCATCTATCCCTAATATAAAATCCATAAAGAGAGGGAGTTTAAAAGTCTTGTCCTCGCAGGGACATTATAAGAAGAAAAGAAAGACGGATCATCCTCGCCTGCGGCGAGGATTTCTTCTCGGTGCCTGTGGACCTGTCTAGCTTCCCCTAGCTCCACCATCACCGCCATCGCCGCCACCCTGACTGCTACCCCCAGCCTCTCCACGATAGCCGCCACCTTGGCTCATTTGGAATTCTTGAAGTTGCCTCCTCAGAGCCTCATTTTCGGCTTCCTGAAAAGGATAAAATAAAAGAAGAGCAGGCAAAAAAGTGAAATAAAGAAAAATCAAAGCGTTTTCAAGAGTGGTGTATATAAAATTATCCCAAAGGATTTCAGGGCACAATTGGTTGTGAACTTGGTTTTATTGAAGTCATCTTTAACAATATGAAAATTCTTTTGAGCCTCCAGACTCAACTTTGATAATGAATAAAAAGATGAGGAAAATTCTTTTAAATCTCTTGACTCAATTTTGACAAATAAAATTCTTTTGAAGTCCTCGAATTTGATTTATGTAAAAAATAAAATTCTTTGAATCTGAAACTGCAAATTCATAAGAGAGAGCCGAGATATATACCAAAGCTCTGGCTTGAAGCTCCGCACTGGCTCTCGCTCCATCATCCTGAAAGGAATTGAGATTCAAACATTAATGTTAGAATAATTGAAGGTGAAGCATAAAATGATGACCTTTGAAGAGCAGTTTGAGTTTCAAAACTTATTCTCCACTCACGACTGTGAATCCAGTGCCGGACTGAATAAGCATAGGATGACCCCTCCTCAGCATAGTCCCTAGGGACAGTGTCGTACAGGAATGGTCGGCACATCCTCAGTATATGGGGGTAACTGGTATAGGGTCTCCTGACCCATATGGACCATAGGCACGTTCCAGTTCCACTGTGGGAGGGCTGGAGGATCGGCTGCTCCAGGAATAGGTTGCAAGAAGAAAAGAATTCAAGTATTAGTAAGCACTATTGCAAGGAAAATAATGATAATAAAAGGAAAATTTGAAAATTTTGAAAGCAAAAAAGGGAGGATAAGTCGATTACCCGAATGACGTCCATTAGAGGGAAATTACGCATCAATGAATTCATTCAAAAATTGGCATAACCGTCAGGGCCATCCAAGTAGTTCATGATATCTTCCCCGCCGAGGGCTGTGGTAAAGTCACCATGATCCAAAGTCTCAATACTCCTCATGGTAGGAGGAGGGGACCTCAGCACGTGAAAAACGGGAGCTGTAAGAGACTGTCTCGTCACCCTCTCACCAAGATACCACTCCCGACAGGCGTCCCCCACCATCAGTATCCTCATCTGGGAAAAGCCCAAAGCAACTTGGAGCTCTACACTGGCCTCTGGAAGAGCCTCGACCCATGGGGTCCAGATCACATGAACATCCCGCAAGTTGGTGAGGAAGTTTCTACAACCAATGGGATCGTGAGCCTCTACCTTCCCACGTGTCGCCTCTTTCCTCCATTTTAAGCCTTGTGGGAGGATGGCATTCTCGTTTGATCTAGTATGGGGGGGGGGGGGGCCCTCATGCGGAGGTACTCAAAGGACCATATCTGCAAAAAAAACATCAAGAGATAAATCCAATAGTTAAAAAAGAGGGGTCCGAAAGAAAATAAAAGATGGTAGTAAGTTGGAAAGATTACCTCCCAAGCTCTTCAGTACCCGCCAGTAGAGGGAAAATTGCCCCTAGAAATATCACTCATATGGCGATAAAGAGTAGTCAGCCCTGCTCCTCCCCAGTTATACTGGCAGATGCGACCGATATCCTCCAGAGAAGCCAGATACAACAAGTGGATCTGATCCCCTCTATTGCTCATAAGGGAGCAACCCATCACATACATGATAAAAGCCCTGATCGTCTGGGCATTGGTGAAATCCTGGCCCCTGAAGGTATCTAGAAACCACTTCGCAGGAACAATAAACTATCCAGGATGGGCCCTGAGGAGATCGAAAATCTGCTCATGCTGACTCGCAAGATCATTATATCGGGCCACAAGAAGGCCGCCGAATGGAATACTGGTAATCATGGCAAAATCGAGAGGAGTCATGGTCATCTCCCCAAATGGAAGGTGGAATGTGTTTGTGGTATCCCACCACCTCTCTGCTAGAGCCTGAATTTGAGCCATATCATTATTGATCCCATCTTTGACAGCTTGGGGGAGCTCATTATACCATCGGTGTCCATGGGCCAAACTCCCGTGACCCTTGAGAGCGGTCTCGGGCACCTAAAAGAGAAAAAAAAATAAGGATAAGAAGGAAAGAAAAGGGCAATAGAGATAAAAGGGATAACAAAACCAATAAGGGTTGTGGGTTTGTAAAAATAAAAAGATCTCGGGTTCATAAATGCTCACACCAAAATAAGCCTATGTCTATGATAAAATTTGAGTGCCTTGCGGGGTCGGTGCAACCCCTCGTTTAGTGATGGACAAGAAGAATAATTCGTAAGCATGACCTTGGCATGAGAATCAATAAATCCAAATAAAGAGAGCAAGCAAGAACATAAGGCCTAAATTATTCACAATAATTCATAAGGCCTAAATAAGTCAAGATTAATCTCTGATATTGCACATAGTCATAAGGCCTAAATAATTCATTCAAAATCAACCTAAAAGGGGTATAACAATAGTCTAGGAATGTCAGATGAACAAGATTAAGAACGTACTCATACATGCATTGGGTATCACATATTGCATTGCATTGCATACATTGTCATAAGAGAGCAAGAGAAGTTGAGTTTATACCAATTTGTTGAATGCACGTGCCTAGAGATGCTCCCCAAGATCGGCGAGCAAAAACGACGAGTTATGGCCAGGACTGGGCTTATACTTCTTTCTAGAGGGACCATGGGACCCTGAACCACTAGCCATTATAAAATCTACAAGAAAAAGGAGGAGAAGTTGAGATTCATATGAAGTTTAGGGAGAAATACATAAGAAATATATAAACTAACTTAGGTTTCGACTATTGAAACAAGGTAGATGCAATATTGATCATAGAAGGAGTAAAACATACCTTGATATGGATTGATCCTTGAGTAGAGAATCAAAAGAGATGAAGGTTTTAGAGAGAAAACCCGAATAGAGAAGAGGAAGAGAATGAGAAGAATGAAAAGAAAATATGTTTTAAACATACTGCCAGTCAAACCGACAGTCGATGAAGAGGTAGCGGCACTGCTCGGCAAACAGCAAATGCCGCGCCGGCACTCACTAAGTGCCGTCGCGCGTCATTGAGTGCCGCCGCGTGTGATAGGTGGCCTTCCCTCCAAAATTTTCATATTCATGATAGGGACCCCCGAATTTTGCTCATATGTCCCTAAAGATTTTCCCTCGTTTAAAAAGAACGCCCCGGGATTTGAAAAAAAAGTTCTTAAGCCCTTTTATGAGTTAAAATAGGCCCCTGATTGTGAGAAAATTGCGCTGAAACTACTGGTTTTGGTAAATAAAATCAATTGAAACTTGTTTGACTATAGGTTTTGAGATTTAAATGAATTTGAGTCGGTTTAACTCCGAACATGTTGAAAATTGAGTGAATTTGAGTCGGATTTGGCCCCAGATTTTTCAAATTTGAATAAAATTGAGTCAGTTTTGGCCCCAAATGTTTGAAATTTGAATAAATTTGAGAAACTGAGCGAATTGGAGTCCGATTGACTTCGAATTTTGAAAACTTGAATAAATTGGAGTCTGATTGACTCCAAATTTTGAAAAATTTACTGAATTAGAGTCTAATTGACTCCAGATTTTGAAAATTGATGTGAAGTGGAGTATAATCAACTCCAGATTTTGAAAATTGATTTGAAATTAAACATGAAGGGTTCCTGGATTGTAGGAGTCTTTGAAATTAAGATAAGATTTGCAAAGATTGCTCTCTGAAGGTATGATGGAACTGAGACGACCTTTTTGGAAGATTCTGAGTGTAAGGCGTGAAGCGTCTCAAATCTTTCAAGCGTGCTACCTGATTCGACTATGGAGTGTAAGGCGCAAAGCGCATCTCAGTCGATCGGACGAGCTTTTTGGAAGATTCTAAGTGTAAGGCGAGAAGCGTCTCAGATCTTTCAAGCGTGCTACCTGATTCGACTATGGAGTGTAAGGCGCAAAGTGCATCTCAATCGATCGGACGACCTTTTTGGAAGATTCTGAGTGTAAGGCGTGAAGCGTCTCAAATCTTTCAAGCGTGCCACCTGATTCGGCTATGGAGTGTAAGGCGCAAAGCGCATCTCAGTCGAACGGACGACCTTTTTGGAAGATTCTGAGTATAAGGAGTCAAGCGTCTCAAATCTTTCAAGCGTGCTACCTGGTTCAACTATGGAGTGTAAGGCGCAAAGCGCATCTCAGTCGATCAGACGACCTTTTTGGAAGATATCGGAGTGTAAGGCGCGAGGCGCATCTCAGTCTTTCAATCAGCTCAATTTATGACATGACATCGGAATATAAGGCGCAAATCGTATCTCGGTCGATCAAACGATTTTCGAAACCCACACGAAGCACATATGTATCAGATCATGATATTCCCAGAATAGGTCAATATTATGATAGGAAAATTCGAGGTGTAGGGCGCATTTCTGACGTTAGGAAAGGCAGCATGACTCCGGATCATCACGCTGGGGAACATAGGACATAAAATTGTTTGAGCATATGCATCACGATAAGATAAGAGCATTCATCCATGTGATTATCTGCGTTTGTATGTCGTCCCTTCCCCGAACTACGTTCTGGTCTGATTCCCGTCGGGATACGTAGGCAACTCACCATTGAGCACGACCAACACCTGACTCCCAATGCACCTATTTTGCAACGCAATTTGTTTTTACTTGGATTCGACAGCTTGGTCAAAGGCTTGTCTTTCACACAGGCTTCGACATTCACTTGTGATACGCACTGCTTTACAAGCTCTGCCGAAGAGGGGAAAACTGTAGACACCCCAATTTTGACCAACCGTTGAATCCAGGGTTGGTTACCTCTGAAGACCGATGACGACAAGGACCTGTGAAATTCAAAGATTTTCCAAAGAATTCAAAGTCTTCCGAAGATTCTTCAAATTAAGTTTTCAAATTAAAGAGGAAAAGGAGGGGAAATTGGGTATTCAAGGAAGCTCGAATGATGGAGAACATATGAGAAATATAGGCTGGAAATCATCTTGAGAATTGAAATAAAAGATTTTCTTTTGAAAGAAAAAAAAAGGAGAGGAAATGAAAGAAAAGAAGAAAAAAAAAAGAGTTTTGAAAAGAGATAAAAAGAAGAAAAGAAAGAAAACAGTTTTGAAAATAGAAGAAAAGAAAAGAAAAGGAAAAAAGAAAACAAAAATACACATGGGAGTAGTATATTAAAGTATATACTTGTATACAGTACATCTTGGATATACTAGGATGAGGTATATACTAGTATATACTAATATAAGTATAAATATAGAATATATTTGAAAAAAAATAAAATAAAAGAGGTTTCTATTAGCTGCGGCATGCGATGAAGCGGCGGCAATCACTGAGTGCCGCAGACAATTCGTCGAGTGCCACTGGCTGTAACAATCTGTTTTTCTCAAATGTTCTAGAAGAAAACTTTGCAAATGGAATTCTCATCCGAATTTACCCAATTAACCTCATAAGGAAAGTCTATAAAAACAGGCTTTCATCTTCATTAGAGGGGACTTGAATCATTTTTTGATATATACAAGAGAGATATATATAGTAGAGAGAGAATCAAAAGGAAAACAAGAGATTTTTGAAGAAGTTCTTTGAAGAATTTGAAGAATTTTGAAGAAGAGATTGAAGAATTGGAAGATCTTCATCCAACAATCAAGAATTCCCTGAGGTCATAAGAGGTAACCTCCCAATCTTATAGAGAATTAGGCTAATTCAATCACAAATTCATAGTTCTAGGATCTTTATACATTTTCAAAACTTCTCTTCTTACCTCATTTCATCACACACCACATAGAATTTGTGATTGAATCTCATGATTAGTTCATTAAGTTTGGATCAAAGTAAGCCTTGGATTTTAAATAAAACTAGTTTATAAGGAGATTTTGTCACTTTGGATTTTTCTCAAATGAACTTTTGATTTTAATTCATCTTTGATAATACTACTTTTGGAAATCTATGAGATCTCCTATATCTTAAGAGGTTTCCTTAAGAATGATCTCATAGTCTCCCATAACCTTATAGTTTATGTGGGGATTGAGTGGTTCATAATTGTACATATACAAGTTTGAATGGATTCAAAGTCTTAATTCATGATTTGGAGCCTTCAACTTGAGAATCTCATAGGACCTCTCTATGTCCTTTGAAGATTCATGTAGGTTTGGTTTTGTTTGATTCTCCGAGGACCATTAATTTGGTAGGAGAACTAATGAAAAGGATCTATATTCATCAAGGAACATATATTTGGGAGAGGAATTAGATATAGCTTGAGTTTAGATGAAATTATGAATACCAATTCAATAATTGGTGCAGTGAACTCATGAACTCACTGAGATCAAGGATTTTTAATTAAATCATGGTCTATGAGAATTGGGTGAGACCAATTGGAGGATGTTCATACATGCATCACTAGAACTCTTGTTTTAATGAAATCTTATAATTAGGATGGTTGGATCCTAGTAATTTGTGAGTATGTTGTTCTCTGTCCAAAATTTTAGAATAGTAAGTTCGTTTTAAAATAAGTAAATCAGAGCCTTAATTAAGGTTACTTGACTTCAAATAATTTTTTCTAAGTATTTCAATGTGTTAGAAAGTTACCTTAAAAAGATCAAAGTGTTTCTGATATTTTTGCTATTTTTAGAAAATCGTACAAAAACTCTGGACAGAGAGTTGTAAATTTTTTAGTAACGCCTAGTTTCTGCCCAATTCCCAGAGATCGAACTGATTGGCGACGAATAGTTGCCGTTTATAGTCCTAAAAATACGTTTTGTTAGCCCATTTCATGTAGTTATTAAGTGATTTGTAATAAGTATTCTATATTTTGTAGGTTTTGGAGCTTTAATATGAAAATGCACAAAAATCCAACGATTAGTGGCTTTGGAAGTCATTCTGGGCTCAAACGGTGGTTCCTGTGAAAGCTGAATGCAGTAGCAGTCTCGGAAAATTGCATATTTGACAAATAATACTTTGGATTTGAGAAATTTCTCCAAAGATATAAAATGTAGATCTTCGAGTTACGGACGCGTGGCTTCAAACGGCGAGTCAATCCGAGTTCCGAGCAGAAAGTTATCGCAATTCTACGAAAGTCGCGCAGTGCAGCGAAAAGGACCTCGCGCGAGCGGGTCGCGCGAGCGACCTTTGAAAAAACCAAAAACACGTATTTTGTTAAATTTAAGTGCCCAGCGAAGGTGGTTTGTGCATATGACGTCCAGATTACAAAATATAGCTGTTTTAGTGCGATTTGGCTTAGGAAAACTTCCTAAATCATTCCAAACTCTATATAAATCCTATTCTAAATCAAATTGAGTGTTACACATCATTACACAACATTAGATACATCAATATACAACAAAGATTTCAGCCATTGAAGGGAGGAAAGCAAGGAGAAGAAGAAGAAGACCAAGGATTCCCATGGCCTCCTCCATCAACCTCTTGCTATTCATCAATTCTATGGACAACTAAACTCTAGATCTAGGGTTTCAATGAAACCCTAGCCAAGTAATAGTGTTTTATTTATGTTTTTATTTTAGATTTATTATGTATGGATGATGATTACATGTTTAGAGGATTTTTATAAATAAATCGTACTTTTATTGATTAAATCATTACTTTCAAAGTTTATTCTTGTCTTAGATCTATTTTGACTGTGATGTGCTCAATGATCTATATTTGCTGTGCTTGTATGGATTGTTTACATGTAATGGTGCTTAAATTGAATTGTGCTATCAAGTATCCGAATAGTGCATGCCTAGATTAGACGGATTATACCACAACCCTAGTTTAGTGTGGGATAATTCGTGCTAACCGAAGATGGATTATGTTGGTGCTTGAACCATAGTTATTTTCTTGACGGAGGAATTGGGCTTGTAGTTACAATTCCCCATTATCATCCAACTTAATAATCTAATTGAATGCATAAATATTCCTATTATGAAGCTAGTGGTGGATTTGTAATCCTAGGTTCCTTTAAACATATTTATAAAAATACTTTTAAATCGCTTTCATAATTTAGATTTAATTTCATTAGTTTCATTAATTTAATTAAAATTCAAATCAAAATCTCATTTTCATAATTAATTAGATTTAGGTTTTAAAATTAAGAGTCGTAGTAATTCAATCTCTGTGGGTTCGACCTTTACTTCCACACTGCAAATCTTTAGAAAAGTAAAGTATACTTTTTATATCTACACAAAATATACACAAAATACATATAAATAGGTCCAAAAAAATTTTTTCCAAGAACAAACCTCTGTCAAGTCCCCCTGTATTAATTTTCTAGATCCGCCCCTGCCCTTATGCTTCAAAAATGGACACTTAAAACCCCTGTGATTGTGGACTAAAATGGAACTGTTATGTTTTCACTCAAAACTGACGAAAATTCTAAAATTGGTTAAAAATATAAACACTTAACCCATTTATGATTTCACTCAAAGAGCGTTAACCCCAAAATTAACATCACAAAATGGGTTAAGTGTTTATATTTTTAACCAATTTTAGAATGTTCGTCAGTTTTGAGTGAAATCATAACAGTTCCATTTTAGTCCACAATCACAGGGGGTTAAGTGTCCACTTTTGAAGCATAAGGGCAGGGGCGGATTTAGAAAATTAATACAGGGGGGTTTGATAGAGGTTTGTTCTTGGAAAAAAAATTTTTGGTCTTATTTATATATATTTTGTGTATATTTTGTGTAGATGATATAAATTAATGTTACCAATGACCTGTTGGCCAAGTGGTAAGGAGTTCGTTCTCCTCGCTATAAATTTCACTCAAAGAGCATTAACCCCAAAATTAACATCACAAAATGGGTTAAGTGTTTATATTTTTAACCAATTTTAGAATTTTCGTCAGTTTTGAGTGAAATCATAACAGTTCCATTTTAGTCCACAATCACAGGGGGTTAAGTGTCCACTTTTGAAGCATAAGGGCAGGGGCGGATCTAGAAAATTAATACAGGGGGACTTGACAGAGGTTTGTTCTTGGAAAAAAAAATTTTGGACTTATTTATATGTATTTTGTGTATATTTTGTGTAGATATAAATTAATGCTAAAAAAATTAACCCAAAAACGTAGGAGGGAGGAGGGATTTTATAATTAAAACAAAAATATAAGAGAAAGGGGGCTTAGTATGACAATTTTATAGTATAGGGGGGCTAATTATAATTTTCAGGGGAGGCAAATGTAAAAAAAACTAACGGAACGTTAGTGGAGGGGGCATTTTGTTACCGAATTACAAACCTCGAGGGAGGTTTGTGTAATTTTGCAAACTAGAGGGGAGGTCCGTGTAATTACGTCAAACCTCAGGGGAGGTTAGTGTAATTTACCCTTTTTATTATTATAGTCAACGTTTCCGAGTGGAGCAGCTAATTACATCAAAGGAGCTTACGCAAATAAAAATATAAATTAAATTAAATAAATTGCTTCCTTTGGAATTCGCTTTAAACCGCTGTAAGTCAGGGCGCTGTGACGCACTATTTGCATTAGTTTAGGGTTAATTGCACTGCATTAGCTAGGAAACCCGGGGCGCTGGGCTTGACGCGGTCATTGCATTACAGGATAATTTGCATGCATCATAGTAGTTGAGTGCTTGTTATCTTCTTTGCGTGATTGTTATTTGTTTATTTTGTTTAGTTAGTCTTTGTTTTTAATTTCTTTTCTTTTGTTTAGTTTATGTTAGGTACACGTTCAAACAAACCGGAATTAAAACCTTTTGACTCTGAACTTGAACGTACATTAAGACTTAACAAGTCTTCAAACTTAACTTCTGGAACTAGGTTTTTAATAGACGACGATTTGACACCGAAACCAACATCTTTATTTGAATATGAAATACGTAGTACTCTTCAAAAACTAAAGAGACCGCGCTTTAATAACATAGAACCAATTAAAATGGCAGACATTGGAAATAATAACGACAACAACCAAAATAACAACGGAGCTAATATGAATAATCCTAATATACCACCACCTCCTCCACTTAAAGATTATTTTATTCCGACGACTTACACGCCACAAACATGTATTGAATTACCGGAGGCGACGGCATCTCACTTTGAGATAAAGTCGTCTACCATCTCGCTACTTCCATCTTTCCATGGCCGTTTAAATGAAGACCCTTACAAACACTTAGGAGATTTTCAGGACATATGCTCCACTTTGAAAATTCAAAATCTTACTGATGATGAATTAAAAATGCGGCTCTTTCCATTCTCATTAAAGGACAAAGCTAAATATTGGCTCCAATCTTTGGAGCCAAACACTATTAGAACATGGGAAGACTTACACACCGCATTTTTACAAAAGTTTTTCCCGATAATGCGTACGAACCAGATAAGAAAATCTATAACAAACTTTGTGATGCAAGATGGGGAATCACTTTACGACACGTGGGAAAAATTTAAAGAATTATTACGCTCGTGTCCACATCATCAGGTCCCTAAGTGGCAACTTGTTCAGGTCTTCTATGAGGGGCTTATTCCCTCTGTTAGGAATACCGTCGATGCCGTTTGTGCGGGAACTTTCCTACACAAAAGCGCCAACGAGGCCTGGAAAATATTTGAAACTTTAAGCGAGAATTCGATGCATCAGGCAGTGTCGGTACGTTCTGAGGGATACCCACAACCTAAGAGGGAGGTAAAGTTCGAGTCAAGTCAATCAAATGAAATAAAAGAACTATCTAACAAACTTGACCGACTTTTAACAATGAACCAAACGACAGCCTCACCCGCTCGTGAAATTTGTGCATTATGTTCTGATCCTTCACATTCGATACTTTCATGTCCATCGGCAAGTCAATTTCCGGAATTCGTGGAGCAACACATTAATTCTATTCAACAATACCCACGAACTAATTATAATGCAACTACTAATAATCCGGAGGCGCCATGGAGAAACCACCCTAACTTCTCGTGGAAAAATAATACTAGTAATCCTAATGAGGCAACTAATTTTCCAAATGCGTATCGACCTCAGTTTCAACCTAATCAATACCAACACCCGCCTCCTACTTCGAATCCTTCAAGGGGTAATGCTTTTGAGGAAAAGGTGTTGGCATCCCTTAAGACTATTGAAACGCAAGTATAGGCACAAGCACAAATAGTGCACTCACACACACAATCCATTGCGAAGCTTGAATCCCAAATGGGACAACTCGCTACTGTAGTGAGTCGTAGAAACGAGGGGACGTTGCCTAGTCAAACAATTCAAAACCCTAAGGGACAATATGAGGTTAAGGGGTCGAATGAGCAAGTGAACGCCCTCTCAACTAGGTTGACTACCCGAGAGGAAGAGGTAATAGAAATTCCGAATGAGAATGTGAAAGATATGAATATTAACTCTAATACGAAGCAGGGTGAGGACGCGAGCCAAAATAAGAAAGAAAAAGAATCGGTCCCAACGAATTATATTCCTAGAATGCCATATCCACCTAATGTTGAGGAGCCGTCTAATCTTACAAATAAAAAGTCTAAGGTTGAGGATATACTCGAGGTATTTAAACAAGTTAAAATCAATATTCCTTTCCTCGATGCTATAAAGCAAATTCCCGCTTATGCTAAATGTCTAAAAGACCTTTGTACACAAAAGCGTAAAATACGCAGTCATACTCCTAAAAAGGTCTTCCTCACGGAAAAGGTAAGTTCTATTTTTCAACACTCACCTCCGAAATATAAGGATCCAGGTACGCCTACGATTTCATGTGTCATAGGTGACACTATCATCCATAGGGCTCTCCTTGACTTAGGAGCTAGTGTTAATCTCATACCTTATCACGTCTATCAACAACTAGGACTAGGTGAACTGAAACCTACGGCCGCTACTATACAATTAGCGGATCGTTCTATTAAAATTCCTAGAGGAATCGTCGAGGACGTTTTGGTTAAAGTTGATAAATGCTATTATCCCGTCGACTTCATGGTCCTTGACACTGAACCCGTGCTAGATGCTAGGAAACATACTCCTGTCATCTTAGGCCGTCCATTCTTAGCAACCGCTAACGCACGTGTTAACTGTCGGACGGGGGTAATGAAAGTGTCATTTGGGAACATGAACTTAAAATTAAACGTTTTTAATGCTATGGATCAACCTCCTAAAAACGATTATTCCCTATGTGAGGTGGAAGGTGAGGTAGCACGGAATATTGATCCTACCAAAGAAATAAAGGTGAGTGGGAAAAATAATATAGCGGACGATGATGAGTGGATGAATCCTAATACCTCGGCCCCTAATGAAGAATTTACTCGAAAGGTAAAGAATCGGTGTAATAACGATAAAGGTGAGTCGTCAAATGAATTAACACATAGCGACCTTGTTTCGACGTTTCACCGGAATCTCCCTAATGCCCTAAAGGGTACAAAATCCGAGTTACAGCCTCCGTGAGTCTTGAGCTAGAATGGTCTAGCTGAAGACGTAAAAGATAGCGCTTCTTGGGAGGCAACCCAAGCTTAATGTCGTCTGTTTTCTTTGTTTTTGGTCGTTGTTGAGTCTGTTCGAGTCTGTTTTGGACATTTTGGACAGGTTTGGGGGTTGGAATTAATTTATTTTCATCTTATATATATAATTTTAGCTACAAAATGAAAAATACCATTCTCGCGCGCGCGGCCCGCTCACGCGAGACATCGCTCGCGCGGCCCGCTGGCGCGAGAATGTGCCTTAGTGTTTTTCCTTTCTTTTTTTTATATGAGCCCTCAGGTTTTCTTCGCGCCTCATTTCGCGGGCGCGAGGAACCTCGCTGGCGCGATTTCCAGTTTAAAAAAAAAAAAAAAAAAAATTTGGGGAATTCGCGCGCGCGACGGCCGCTCGCGCGGACCGCTCGCCCGATAACCCATTTTTATGATATTTTCTTTTGTTTTCTCTATCAGTCCTCCACACCTGTTCCTATATTTTGTACTTTTCTGTTTTTGTTTCTTACATACTTTTAGATCGAGTCAGTTGTTGTTCTCATAGTTCTATTTCTGTTTTCTTTTAGTTTTTAGTTTATTATTTTTCTCTTTTCGTCGTTATGTTCAGTTTTATAGTTTATTTAGTTTAGCTTAGTTATAAATCTTTTAGCTGCTTTTATTATTTTGTTTGTTTATTTTCTTTTATTAAGAAGTAATAGGTAACATTGAACTTTATCGCCATATTTTTATATGTTCACCTGTTTGTCATTGCCGAGATTGAGGTACTATCGTTCCTTCCTTATGTACTCTCCTTTCTTTCGTTTTATTGTTTCATTGGGGACAATGAAAGGTTTAGGTTTGGGGGTATACACTCACACATGCACATTATATTATGCACTAATTTTGAAATAAGTGTGTTTAAATAAATGATGATTACCGACGTTTTTGCAATTTTAATTTGATACTCTTTGTTAGAGAATTTTGAATTGTTATAGAATGGTAAACAAGGGAAGATGTGATTAAACATTTGCTGAAGTTATGATATGACGTTTTAAGTTATGTATTGTTTGAATCGTAGTTTTATATCATAGATTTGCACACAAACCTATGCACTGCACGTAGTCGCTTGAATACATGTTTGATGTGAACTATAATATGATTCGGATTTCTAGATAACACATGGTGGAGACTAAGCCCAGTGAGCTTTTGAGCCTATCTTTTCTTTTTAGAGGGTTATAAATATCTTGTGTTTGTCGAATTTCATTGAAATAGCGCATCAACTCGTTGTTTAGTCTCATTATTCGTGTTTTGGTTGATAGTCAAGTTAAAATATTTGTTACTTTACTAAATAGTCTTCCATTGTAAACATTAAAGAACCATATGACCATAGGACATGATTATAGGCCCTTGATCGGCGACGAATAGTTGCCGTTTATAGTCCTAAAAATACGCTTTGTTAGCCCATTTCATGTAGTTATTAAGTAATTTTTAATAAGTATTCTATATTTTGTAGATTTTGGAGCTTTAATATGAAAATGCACAAAAATCCAATGATTAGTGGCTTTGGAAGTCATTATGGGCTCAAACGGTGATTCCGGTGAAAGTTGAATGCAGTAGAAGTCTCGAAAAATTGCATTTTTGACAAAGGATACTTTGGATTTAAGAAATTTCTCCAGAGATATAAAATGTAGATCTTTGAGTTACGGACGCGTGGCCGCAAACAGTGAGTCAATCCGAGGTCTGAGTCAAAAGTTATCGCAATTCTACGAAAGTCGCGTAGTGCAGCGAAAAGGACCTCGCGCGAGCGGGTCGCGCGAGCGGGTCGCGCGAGCGACCTGTGCAAAAATCAAAAACACGTATTTTGTTAAATTAAAGTGCCCAGCGAAGGTGGTTTGTGCATATGACGTCCAGATTACAAAATATAGCAGTTTTAGTGCGATTTGGCTTAGGAAAGCTTCCTAAATCCTTCCAAACTCTATATAAATCCTATTCTAAATCAAATTGAAGGTTACAAATCATTACACAACATTATACACAGCCATATACACTGAAATTCCTGCCATTGAAGAGAGGAAAGCAAGGAGAAGAAGAAGAAGACCAATGATTCCCATGGCCTCCTCCATCAACCTCTTGCCGTTCATCAATTCTATGGCCAACTAAACTTAGATCTAGGGTTTCAATGAAGCCCTAGTCGAGTAATAGGGAGTATTTTATGTATTTATTTTAGTTTTATTATGTATGGATGACAGTCACATGTTCCGAGGATTTTTATAAATAAATCGTGCTTTTATTGAATTAAATCATTACTTTCAAAGTTTATTCTTGTCTTAGATCTATTTTGACTGTGATGTGCTCAATGATCTATGCTTGCTGTGCTTGTTTAGATTATTTACATGTGATGGTGCTTTATTGATTTGTGCTATCAAGTATCCGAATAATCCATGCCTAGGTTAGACGGATTATGCCACAACCCTAGTTTAGTGTGGGATAATTCGTGCTAACTGAAGATGGAATATGTTGGTGCTTGAACCATGATTATTCTCTTGACGGAGGAATTGGGCTTGTTGCCACAATTCTCCATATTCATCCAACGTAATAGGCTAAAGTAATTCATAAATACCCTTATTATGAAACTAGTGGTGGATTTGCAATCCTAGGTTCCCTTTACATATTTACGAAAACAACTTTAATTGCTTTCCTAGTTTAGATTTACTTTTATTGTTTTTAGTTGAATTATAAATCAAATCAAAATCCGTTTTTCATAATTAACTAAAGTTAGGTTTTAAAATTAAGTCGCTGTAGTTAACCAATCCCTGTGGGTTCGACCTTTGCTTTCACACTACAAATCTTTTGAAAAGTAAAGAACACTTTTTATATCTTGATATTGACAACATCAATTTTTGGCGCCGTTGCCGGGGATTGCATTACTACCTTTAGTTTTAGAATCTTAGTTTAGTTAATTCGTAAATATTAGATTAGGTTTTCTTTTCTTATTTTTCATTTTATTTTGAGTTACTAACTTTTCTTTTTATTTTGTAGTTTCTCGAGTCATCAAAATTCTAACGTTTTCGGGAGGAATAGCTAATTACATCACAGGAGCTTAAGCAAATAAAAATATAAATAAAGTAAAATAAATTGCTTCTTGTGAAACTCGCTTTAAACCACTGTAAGTCAGGGCGCTGTGACGCACTATTTGCATTAGTTTAGGGTTAATTGCACTGCATTAGCTAGGAAACCCGGGGCGCTGGGCTTGACGCGGTCATTGCATTACAGGATAATATTCATGTATCACAGTAGTTGAGTGCTTGTTATCTTAGTTGCGTGATTGCTATTTGTTTTTTTTTAGTTGATTCAGTTTTTGTTTTTAGTTTACTTTCTTTTAATTTATGTTAGGTACACGTTCAAATAAACCGGAATTAAAACCTTTTGACTCTGAACTTGAACGTACATTAAGACTTAACAAGTCTTCAAACTTAACTTCTAGAACAAGGTTTTTAATAGACGACGATTTGACACCGAAACCAACGTCTTTATTTGAGTCTGAAATACGTAGTACTCTTACAAGACTAAAGAAACCACGCTTTAATAACATAGAACCAATTTAAATGGCAGACATTGGAAATAATAACGAAAACAACCAAAATAACAACGGAGCTAATATGAATAATCTTAATATACCGCCACCTCCTCCACTTATAAACTATTTTATTCCTACGACGTACACGCCACAAGCTGGTATCGAATTACCGGAGGCGACAGCATCTCACTTTGAGATAAAGTCGTCTACCATCTCGCTATTTCCATCATTCCATGGCCGTCTAAATGAAGACCCTTACCAACACTTAGGGGATTTTCAGGGTATATGCTCTACTTTGAAAATACAAAACCTAAATAATGATGAATTAAAATTGCGGCTCTTCCCATTCTCTTTAAGAGACAAAGCTAAATATTGGCTTCAATCTTTGGAGCCAAACACAATTAGAACATTGGAAGCCTTACACACCGCCTTTTTACAAAAGTTTTTCCCTATTATGCGTACAAATAAGATAAGAAAAGATATAACTAATTTTGTGATGCAAGATGGGGAGACTCTTTATGACACTTGGGAACAATTTAAAGAATTGTTACGCTCATGCCCACACCATCAGGTTCCCAAGTGGCAATTGGTTCAAGTCTTCTACGAGGGGCTTATTCCCTCTGTTAGGAATACCGTCGATGCCGTTTGTGCGGGAACTTTCCTACACAAAAGCGCCGACGAGGCCTGGAAAATTTTTGAAACTTTAAGCGAGAATTCGATGCATCAGGCTGTGTCGGTACGTTTCGAGGGATATCATCTTCAACCTAAGCGAGAGGTGACAGTTGAGTCAAGTCAATCAATTCAAATACAAGAATTAAATAGAAAACTTGACCGACTGATGCAAATGAACAAAACGTCCAATCCACCCTCTTTAGAAGTATGTGCATTATGTTCTGAACCGTCCCATAATATCTTTGCATGTCCCTCTGCATCTCAATATCCGGAATTTGTGGAACAACACGTTAATTCTATGCAACAATTCTCACAAAATAACTATAATCCTAGGTCGACTAATTTTCCTAATACGTACCGACCCCAATATCAACAAGGTCAATACCAACTACCTCCTCCACCTCCACGCAATAATGCATTTGAGGAGAAGGTGCTGGCCTCACTTGAAAATTTTGGGTCGGTGAT
Source organism: Hydrangea macrophylla (assembly GCA_033977485.1). Lineage (NCBI taxonomy): Eukaryota > Viridiplantae > Streptophyta > Magnoliopsida > Cornales > Hydrangeaceae > Hydrangea > Hydrangea macrophylla. The sequence continues at coordinate 72,973,562 of CM066984.1, read as the reverse complement.
TCAGTTAGTGCACTCTCACACTCAGTCTATCGCAAAGCTCGAGTCCCAAATGGGACAAGTAGTTACTACATTAAACCGTTTAGCTGAGAGTAAGTTGCCGAGTCAACCTACTCAGCAACCTAAAGGGCAATACATAGTGGGTAGTACAACTGAGAGCGTGAACGCTGTTTCGACTAGGACGACTACTCGAGATGAAGAAGTTGTTGTAATTCCGGATGGGGGTGAGAAAAATGAAAATTTAAATTTGAATAAAGGAAAAAGTGAAGACGTGGATAGAGTTAGGAAAGAGAATGAACCAGTCCCAACGAATTATATTCCGAGAATGCCATATCCACCAAACGTTGAGGGACCGTCACATTTGTCTAAGAAAGGGTCAAAAGTTGAGGATATACTTGAGGTGTTTAAACAAGTTAAAATCAATATTCCATTCCTCGATGCTATTAAACAAATTCCCGCTTACGCTAAATGTTTAAAAGACCTTTGTACTCAAAAGCGCAAATTGCGGAGTCATACTCCGAAAAAGGTCTTCCTCACGGAAAAAGTAAGTTCTATATTTCAACACGCTCCTCCAAAGTATAAAGATCCTGGTACGCCTACTATTTCATGTGTCATAGGTGACACTGTCATTCATAGGGCTCTCATTGACTTAGGTGCGAGTGTTAATCTCTTACCTTATCACGTTTATAAACAACTAGGACTAGGTGCACTTAAACCTACGGCCGCTACAATACAATTAGCGGATCGTTCTATTAAAATCCCTAGAGGAATTGTCGAGGACGTCTTGGTGAAAGTTGATAAATGCTATTATCCTGTCGACTTCATGGTCCTTGACACTGAACCCGTACTAGATGCTAGGAAGCACACTCCTGTCATTCTAGGTCGTCCATTCTTAGCGACCGCTAACGCTCGTGTTAATTGTCAGACGGGGGTAATGAAAGTGTCATTTGGGAACATGAACTTAAAATTAAACGTCTTTAACGCTATTGATCAACCTCCTAAAGATGATGACTATCTATGTGAGGCGGAGAGTGAGGTAAGACAAACTATTGAATCCAATTACGTAATACCTGTGAGTAATGACAATAATATACTGGAAAATGAGCAGACAAATTTGAATAATTTAGATCCTAATGACGAATTTACCCAAAAGGTGAAGAATCGATTTGAAACCGAAAAGGATGAATCATTGAATGAAGTAATACGAAGCGATATTCTTTCTGCTTTCCACCGACATCTCCCTAATGCCCTAAAGGATACAAAATCTGAGTTACGGCCTCCATAAATCTTGAGCTAGAACGGTCTAGCTAAAGACGTAAAAGATAGCGCTTCTTGGGAGGCAACCCAAGCTTAATTTCGTCTGTTTTCTTTGTTTTTGGTCGTTTTTGAGTCGTTTTTGTCAAGTTTTGGAGTTTTTCTGGACAGGTTTGGGGGTCAGAATTAATTTATTTTAATATTATATACATAATTTTAGCCACAAAATGGAAAAAACTGAACTCGCGCGCGCGGACCGCTCGCGCGATTCCTCATTTTTCTGTTTTTTCCCTTTTGTTTTCTATATCCTTCCCCCTACCTATTTTATTTGTGTTTCTTTTCTGTTTTTGTTTATTTGGTTCAGTTTAGTTCGTGTTCGTTGTTTTCCTTGTTACATTTATACTTTTTCGTTTTATTTCTTTTCCATTTGCTCGTTTAGTTTAGTTTAGCTTAGTTTTTAGATTTATATTCCATATTTAGGTTTCATTTACTTTTAATATTCTTTTGTTAGTTTCTTTTTATCTAGTATTAACAGGTGGTTCCATTTGGAGCAATTGAACTTTATCGCTATATTCTTATACCCTCACCTGTTTGTCCTTGCCGAAACTAAGGTACTATCGTTCCTTTCTTACCTACTCTCCTTTCTTTCGTTTTATTGTTTCATTGGGGACAATGAAAGGTTTAGGTTTGGGGGTATGCACTCACACATGCACATTAGTTTATGCAAAAATTTTCAATAAGTGTGTTTAAATAAACGATGTTACCGACGTTTTTGCAATATCAATTTGATACTTTTTGATAGAGAACTTTGAATTGTTATAGAATGGTAAACAAGGGAAGATGTGATTAAACATTTGCTGAAGTTATGATATGACGTTTTAAGTTATGTATTGTTTGAATCGTAGTTTTATATCATAGATTTGCACATAAACTTATGCACTGCACGTAGTCGCTTGAATACATGTTTGATGTGAACTATAATATGATTCAGATTTCTAGATAACACAAGGTGGAGACTAGACCCGGTGAGCTTTTGAGCCTATCTTTTCTATTTTGAGGGTTATAAATACATCTTGTGTTTGTCGAATTTCATTGAAATAGCGCATCTACTTGTTGTTTAGTCTCATTATTTTTACTTTGGTTGATAGTCAAGTTAAAATATTTTCTACCATGTTAAGTAATCTTTCGTCGTAAACGTTGAAAAATCGTATCATCCTAGGACATGATTTTAGGCCCTCTTTGTTTTTCACCCTTTTGATCTTTGTCCTATCCAGTTAAATGATAAATTTCCTTAGTTCACCCTTTGAGCCATTTAAATGCCATTTTTCTTTAATTACCATTATCCTGTTTTTGCTCCAATTTGGCCAACTTGGAGTATACCACTGGAAGAGTGATCACCTTTTAGTGGTGTTAAGGCGATGTGTGATTGAGAAGAAGAAGAAAATAAGATGATGTATTGGGATAGTTGCTTTGTATTTTGATGATTACTTATGCGAAAAGCAACGAAAAGGAAAGAAAAAAGATAAGGATTGAAAAAAAAAAAGAGTTGAAAGTAGAAAGAAGAATAGAAAAAAAAAATTTTAAAGAAAAAAATATATGAATGAAAAGAAGAGAATGAACTGATGAAGTTGGTAGAAGAGATGAATGAAAGAAATCGAACATGCCTTACAATGCCATCCTGAAAACTATCTAATGAATCCTTTCTATCCTTTTTCATTGACTGAGCCACATTACAACCTTTGAAAAGTCCTATTTGATCCTAGGAAACATGGTTTGGATATATAAATGATGGGAGGGGGATTAAAACATGGTAATGATTAATTTTTCTTGATTGTTGGCATCCTATCCATGAGACTACTATTCTTTCGTGTCATGCGTCCTTTTCGAGTCATATGTGAGCATTTCTCGTTTTGAAAATATATTTCCTTTACTCACATATATTAGAAAAATTACACATGTTTCTGAGTGTTTCATTTGAGAGTGTAATTAACATTGTGAGATTCGTAGTCGAAGCATAGTTAGATGATCATCCGAGTTATATTCCAAGTTCATGACATGCGCGTGTTTATTTGACTACCATATCACACACGTGCAATTGTATGAGGAACTCTATTGATTTATACGATGCATGTGCTTGAGATTGTTTTTCATGATTTAGGTGGATGTTTCATTATGTTTTTTTTATGTTCGTTATTCTATTTCAAATCTTTGTTTTATAATAAGGAGTATTGACTATTAGTTTTTTGGTTCTTAATAAAATTGGTTTTAAAATTTACAAGTTAATAAAGATGGTTGTGGGTGACTTGTTGACGAGAACCCTCACGAGACTTCACTCGTCCGACTAGGGACACCTAGGGGTTTAAAAAGCTTGTTGCATATGCTAAATGCAATCGCGATCCATGCGAAAATGGAGTAGTATTTGTAGTAGTAATTTTATTTTTTTGTTCTTTTTGCTCGAGGACTAGCAAAGAGTAGGTTTGGGGGTGTGATCGGCGACGAATAGTTGCCGTTTATAGTCCTAAAAATACGCTTTGTTAGCCCATTTCATGTAGTTATTAAGTAATTTTTAATAAGTATTCTATATTTTGTAGATTTTGGAGCTTTAATATGAAAATGCACAAAAATCCAATGATTAGTGGCTTTGGAAGTCATTCTGGGCTCAAACGGTGATTCCGGTGAAAGCTGAATGCAGTAGAAGTCTCGAAAAATTGCATTTTTGACAAAGGATACTTTGGATTTAAGAAATTTCTCCAGAGATATAAAATGTAGATCTTTGAGTTACGGACGAGTGGCCGCAAACAGTGAGTCAATCCGAGGTCCGAGTCAAAAGTTATCGCAATTCTACGAAAGTCGCGTAGTGCAGCGAAAAGGACCTCGCGCGAGCGGGTCGCGCGAGCGACCTGTGCAAAAATCAAAAACACGTATTTTGTTAAATTAAAGTGCCCAGCGAAGGTGGTTTGTGCATATGACGTCCAGATTACAAAATATAGCAGTTTTAGTGCGATTTGGCTTAGGAAAGCTTCCTAAATCCTTCCAAACTCTATATAAATCCTATTCTAAATCAAATTGAAGGTTACAAATCATTACACAACATTATACACAGCCATATACACTGAAATTCCAGCCATTGAAGAGAGGAAAGCAAGGAGAAGAAGAAGAAGACCAATGATTCCCATGGCCTCCTCCATCAACCTCTTGCCGTTCATCAATTCTATGGCCAACTAAACTTAGATCTAGGGTTTCAATGAAGCCCTAGTCGAGTAATAGGGAGTATTTTATGTATTTATTTTAGTTTTATTATGTATGGATGACAGTCACATGTTCCGAGGATTTTTATAAATAAATCGTGCTTTTATTGAATTAAATCATTACTTTCAAAGTTTATTCTTGTCTTAGATCTATTTTGACTGTGATGTGCTCAATGATCTATGCTTGCTGTGCTTGTTTAGATTATTTACATGTGATGGTGCTTTATTGATTTGTGCTATCAAGTATCCGAATAATCCATGCCTAGGTTAGACGGATTATGCCACAACCCTAGTTTAGTGTGGGATAATTCGTGCTAACTGAAGATGGAATATGTTGGTGCTTGAACCATGATTATTCTCTTGACGGAGGAATTGGGCTTGTTGCCACAATTCTCCATATTCATCCAACGTAATAGGCTAAAGTAATTCATAAATACCCTTATTATGAAACTAGTGGTGGATTTGCAATCCTAGGTTCCCTTTACATATTTACGAAAACAACTTTAATTGCTTTCCTAGTTTAGATTTACTTTTATTGTTTTTAGTTGAATTATAAATCAAATCAAAATCCGTTTTTCATAATTAACTAAAGTTAGGTTTTAAAATTAAGTCGCTGTAGTTAACCAATCCCTGTGGGTTCGACCTTTGCTTTCACACTACAAATCTTTTGAAAAGTAAAGAACACTTTTTATATCTTGATATTGACAACATCAGCCCTCTTTGTTTATTGCTGACCGATAAATTAAAAAATTTCCTTAGTTCGCCCTTTGAGCCGTTAAAATGCCATTTCTTTCTTTGATTGCCACTATCCTTGTTTTTGCTCCGACTTGACAAATTTGGAGTTCACCACTGAGAGATTTGTCACCTTTTAGTAGTGTTAAGGTGATGTGTGATTGAGAAGAAGAAAATAAGATGCTATTGGGGTAGTTACTTGATATTCGATAAATAATCATTTGAGAAGCAAGAAAAGAAAAAGGAAAAGAAAATAATAAAGAAGAGGAAGGTTGGAAAAAAAAATGATGATGAAAGAAAAGAAGAAAAAAGAATGAAAAGGAATGAAGGGAAAGAAAAGATGAAAGTTGGTAGAAGAGAAGAATGAAAGAAATCGAACATGCCTTACAATGCCATTCTAAAATTACCTAATGAATCTTTGCTATCCTTTTTCATTGCCTGAGCCACATTACAACCTTTGAAAAGTCCTATTTGATCCTAGAAAATATGGTTTGGATATAAAAACGATGGGAGGGGATTAAAACATGGTAATGAGTTAATTTTTCTTGATTATTGGCATCCTATCCATGAGACTACTGTTCTGTCGTGTCATGCGTCTTTTTTGAGTCATATGTGAGCATTTCTCGTTTTGAAAACATATTTCCTTTACTCACATATTTTAGAAAAATTACACCTGTTTCTGAGTGTTTCATTTGAGAGTGTAATTAACATTGTGAGATTCGTAGTCGAGACATAGTTAAATGGTTATCCGAGTTATATTCCGTGTTCATGACATACGCGTGTTTATTTGACTACCACATCACACACGTGCAATTGTATGAGGAACTCTATTGATTTATATGATGCATGTGCTTGAGATTGTTTTTCATGATATAGGTGAACGTTTCATTATGTTTCTTCTTGTTCGTTAGTCTATTTCAAATCATTGTGTTATATGATAAGGAGTATTGATTGTTTTGTTTTTCATTTGAATAAAACTTTTTAAATTTATAAGTTAATAAAGATGGTTGTGGGTGACTTGTTAATGAGAACCCTCACGAGACTTCACTCGTCCTACTAGGGACACCTAGGGGTTTAAAAGGCTTGTTGCATATGCTAAATGCAATCGTGATCCATACGAAAATGAAGTAGTATTTGTAGCATAGTAGTATTTATTTTTATATTTTTCTTTGCTCGAGGACTAGCAAAGTGTAGGTTTGGGGGTGTGATCGGCGACGAATAGTTGCCGTTTATAGTCCTAAAAATACGCTTTGTTAGCCCATTTCATGTAGTTATTAAATGATTTGTAATAAGTACTCTATATTTTGTAGGTTTTGGAGCTTTAATATGAAAATGCACAAAAATCCAACGATTAGTGGCTTTGGAAGTCATTCTGGGCTCAAACGGTGGTTCCTGTGAAAGCTGAATGCAGTAGCAGTCTCGGAAAATTGCATTTTTGACAAATAATACTTTGGATTTGAGAAATTTCTCCAGAGATATAAAATGTAGATCTTCGAGTTACGGACGCGTGGCTTCAAACGGCGAGTCAATCCGAGTTCCGAGCAGAAAGTTATCGCAATTCTACGAAAGTCGCGCAGTGCAGCGAAAAGGACCTCGCGCGAGCGACCTTTGAAAAAACCAAAAACACGTATTTTGTTAAATTAAAGTGCCCAGCGAAGGTGGTTTGTGCATATGACGTCCATATTACAAAATATAGCTGTTTTAGTGCGATTTGGCTTAGGAAAACTTCCTAAATCACTCCAAACTCTATATAAATCCTATTCTAAATCAAATTGAGTGTTACACATCATTACACAACATTAGATACATCAATATACAACAAAGATTTCAGCCATTGAAGGGAGGAAAGCAAGGAGAAGAAGAAGAAGACCAAGGATTCCCATGGCCTCCTCCATCAACCTCTTGCTATTCATCAATTCTATGGACAACTAAACTCTAGATCTAGGGTTTCAATGAAACCCTAGCCAAGTAATAGTGTTTTATTTATGTTTTTATTTTAGATTTATTATGTATGGATGATGATTACATGTTTAGAGGATTTTTATAAATAAATCGTACTTTTATTGATTAAATCATTACTTTCAAAGTTTATTCTTGTCTTAGATCTATTTTGACTGTGATGTGCTCAATGATCTATATTTGATGTGCTTGTATGGATTGTTTACATGTAATGGTGCTTAAATTGAATTGTGCTATCAAGTATCCGAATAGTGCATGCCTAGATTAGACGGATTATACCACAACCCTAGTTTAGTGTGGGATAATTCGTGCTAACCGAAGATGGATTATGTTGGTGCTTGAACCATAGTTATTTTCTTGACGGAGGAATTGGGCTTGTAGTTACAATTCCCCATTATCATCCAACTTAATAATCTAATTGAATGCATAAATATTCCTATTATGAAGCTAGTGGTGGATTTGTAATCCTAGGTTCCTTTAAACATATTTATAAAAATACTTTTAAATCGCTTTCATAATTTAGATTTAATTTCATTAGTTTCATTAATTTAATTAAAATTCAAATCAAAATCTCATTTTCATAATTAATTAGATTTAGGTTTTAAAATTAAGAGTCGTAGTAATTCAATCTCTGTGGGTTCGACCTTTACTTCCACACTGCAAATCTTTAGAAAAGTAAAGTATACTTTTTATATCTTGATATTGACAACATCAGAACCATTAGATCTTTGATTTTCTTTTTGGGATAGAAACTAGACTTACAGAGGGATAGCATACTCAAAAATTATTAAGATCCGACCGTTGGAAGTATTTTTCTCTCTATTTTTTAAAGCATGGTCTGTTCTCTGTAATTCACATAATCTTGTCACTGTTTTGGTAAAACTTAAATAATTCTAATATAATGGACTCTTAATGTTCTAAGATCATAACTATGTCTTAAATAATGTCAAATAAGTTTAAATTCAGAGGCTAGATGATCCAAACTAATGAATGTACCATAGTTCATGTCCATGCATTCAATCATGCATATTAATACTCATAAGAAGGACTCATTGTTGGTGTTAAGTTGCATTTAATTGAACCTAATTGAACTTGACTAAGGATTCCTCATGATCGTGTTGAGGCTATGGCATCTCCATATGGACATTGCATTGGCTCCTAGTTAAGACTTGCATATCTATAGAAGTGCTATGGTTTCAACTAGTCAAGAGAAATTCATAGTCATATCAATTTCTTCTCTATTTGATAGATTTAAGCTAGAAGTTTAGGTTTGATTATTTGATATTATACTTTGTTTGAAGCATGTGAACTAACCTTTGTTTTGTAGCGCTTTTGAGGTACATTTTTTTTTTAAAAAAAAAAACCTCCTCTAGTGTATTGTTATTTCTTGATTTCATTGATTTTCGACCTCCATGTGCGACACCTTAGATTAAGTTTTGCCTTATATGTTTATGTGTAATTAGAGACCTTTTCTAGGATTTTCTTTTTTTTTTTTGTGTGCATTGCACGTTTCTTTCTGCGGTAGGACCCCAGGTAAGTTCTTTTGTTCCCTATTGCATATCATATCGCTTGCTAATTAAATTATGTGGTTTTGAATGATATTTTATCGTTAGCAATTTTACACCCTTTTGACATGCTTGTGCTATGTATATTTATATCTATATATTAGTTGAGGGCATGCTTAGATTTTTAATTTGATTAAAAGGATGTTGAGTAGAGACCTATTACGAGATAGGATGAGAGGGGGTGCTTTAGTCCGCCGGGCTCCTTCCCCTCTCATTCGATAATCCCCGGACCTAGAAATCTTTGATTTCGCAAAAGATCAGTTTGCTTTTTAACAGTTTCTTAATTTCCCTAAAAAAAAATAAAGTGGCGACTCTTTTTATTCGAATTTGAAAAATTATTTTAAATGGACAAAAGTGGGCCCAAATATCGGAAACCAAGTAGAAAATTTGAAAGGAAAAGAAAGAACCAAGTAGGATAGAAGAACATTTTTCTTTTCATTTCACTCGCCAAATCCAAGAACTAGGCGAAATTGGCACCTTACTTGATAGAAACCAACACCATCAATGTCTAAGTCAGATTGCATGGGTCTCTTGAAATAGATTGAACTATACCCAGACTGGACCGCCCTCCTATCTAATAGGGTTTATATTTTATATTTTTTATACACTCTCGTCCAGAAGGACCAGGAGAAATTCATTTATTTCTTTTGGCAGTACAACACCTGATTCAATTGTACTCTGATCCCAACCCTCATTACTTGGCCTGCCGTCAAGTATGAGTCAAAACTCGTAATGCTTTCTAAGTTACCGACATGGCTACATGCGTAGCCTGTTGGGTATGTATTTAGAGAAGCAGAGGGAAAAAGAAGGCAAGTTGATACGAAAAATCAGTTCTCTAAGGTCACTCCAACATTTTCTCTATGTTTCACTCCGTGGAAAAATAACAGTAAAAGTGGAAATAAAAATTCATATGGAAGTTAAAAGAAAATAGATACCGATCTGTGAAAATATCCTACTTGGTTCTTTCTTTTCCTTTCAAATTTCCTCGGCTTTACTTCCTTGTTAACTAGATAAAAAGAACATTTTTCTTTTCATTTCCTCGGCTAGTTCAATAGTGAGACACCATCTTTCCAAGTATCGTCACCGAGAAAGGTAACATCAATAACACCTACGAGGCCACGACCACAAGAGTAGGCAAGAACCAAGCACTTCGCCCATCATATGCGCAAAACCATTTCTCAATCATTCCTGATGTGTTTTAGAGTTTGTTTAACGATTTGTTGTGAGGCTAGTCCTTCCATGACAATGGTAAGACTTCATGGTCATAACTTTCCGACAACATATACAATATGAAAGCTATAAGCCTATACCTTTCAACCAATTAGATACTGATATTGCTCCGCAGACAGAGTTCCTAACCAGAAAGCAAATAGATTTAACACCTAATTTTGTCAATCACGATACACACACACACATGCACGCACGACATTTGGGGCCGAAAGAGGACATGTGACATGCCATGGCAGCTTATGATTGGTCCAGACGTGGAACCCACAAAGGTGTGGGCCCCACGTCATATGCTGTGGGTACAAATCCAGACCAACCATAAGCTACCACATCATGTCCTATTTTAGCCCCGAATGTCATGTACAGGTAGCTTTATTGAAATTTCTTTACCCCTTTTAACTCTTCCCAACTCCACTACAGTGTCAGAGGTATGGTCGTCTAGACATAAAAACCGCAAAAAATACCAATGATATATAAGATGTTTGGCACTGAGGAACCAAAAAAGATGCACATCCAGACCAGAGAAAACAATATACCTCAACAACAGTTCAAGGGCAACTCAAAATCAAAGTCGGTTACTAAGACGTATAAATAAAAATAAAAAATAAAAGGAAACCTGCGTTCTATTAGCCACATCAGTACTCAAATATGTATATATCACCAACGCCATTTCAGCCAAAAACTTTCTTGCACCTTGGATTCTTGTACTCGACCAAAAGCTTTCTTGCATCTTGGATTCTTGTACTCAACGAGCAGTCCTCCCTACAAGTTAGTGAATTACCAATATAATCATCAGCTTGACTGACCTATGAAAAGTTTGGATAACCCTTAAAGTTTTTGTAAAGATACTTATTTTGGGAGTCAAAATCGTCAAGTCCACAAGTAAATTCATAGTCTTTAGTGGAGTCATAAGGGAGCCTCAGATTCTTTATCCGCTTCACAAGTGTTTTTCCCAAGTTAACCCCCAGAGAAATATTAAAACACTGACGTATATCAAGGGACTCCAGGTGGGGACAACCATCGAGAATGGCCTGCAAGCCCTTATTAGTCATTGTGTTTCCAAAGAGTTGTAGGTGACATAGTTGAGGCATGTTTTGTGCAACGGCTAGCGCCTCCGCATCAACGTCAAACTCATCATTGACCGTGTATTGGGATGGATACGCACCATACCATTGACTGCTCAATCCAAATGATTTCAACAAAGGGCAAGACCGTCCAATAGTTTTAGTGCCTTCTTCTCCGACATTGCCAAAAGAAATGTAAATATGAAGCTCCTCCAACAATGGGAGTTTTTCAGCCACTTCGCTCAAACCTTCATCGGAAATGCAATGGCAGCATACAAGTCGAAGACGTGTCAGCTGAGACGTTCTGTGAACAATTTGCAAAACAAAAAATGAATGAGCAACCACGAATAAAATGTCCATATCTGTTTTTCTATACACATTATTTAAAAGGGACGGAATAGCTTTATTCCGTGGTGGGTAGCTACATTACATACACCTTTTTACTGAAAAAAGAAGAAAAAGAAAAAAGAAAAAAGAAGTAACTTAATTGCGAACTCAGACACTTGGGGGAAGTGTAGCCCAAGTACTAGTTACAATTCGAAATTTCCAATTCTTTCAAGGAAAATACCGGCAAAGCTACTCTAATTATGCACTAAAAACCAATAAATGTTTATCCATCTAGTTTTCTCCTTTGAAGAAACAAAATCAAAGTGTCCAATTCTTTCTAGGAAAAGACCCGCTAAGCTACCCTAATTATGCACTGAAAACCAATAAATGTTCATCCATATAGTTTTCTCCTTCGAAGAAACAAAATCAAAGTGTTCCAAAATCTTGATGAAGCATCTATCTCCTCTAACCTCTATAGTGTGTGACATTACCATTGGCTGAGTGGAGTTGAATCTTTCACTTTTTAATGATGGAATTTGTATAACATTATTTGTAACCACAGATAAAGTATAGTAAATGAAATCATGGAAGAAATTCAATAGGAAATATGAACTACAAACTTAATGATTCATACCATTGTAATTTTTGAAGTCAAAAGTTAACAGATTAAAACTCGTAATTTCAGAATCTTTTCTGTTCTTTCCTCATTTCCTCGGCAATAAAAAAGAGGAGTAAAGTGAAAAAAATGTAAGAATTTCACAAAATGAGACAGAAGATGTCATAGATCATCCTCATGTCTTAGCACATCATTGATAAAAGAACATCTATTATATATGGAACTTTTGGCTTTTGGGTATAACAAGGTTGAATTAGTAATTTTCCCAAGGATTTGATAAGTAGAACATAATGATTTCTTTCCTGGGTAGATAGGTACCATTACCGTTTGTAGTTAAGAAAGAAAATATAAAAACTACCTCATTTTTAAGACATTTTTTAGGTGACCACCTTTTCCTATTGCCTTCTTTACTACACATCAACCAATGAAAACTGTCAGTAGTTTTGATCACTTCCATCTCAGAGAGTGGAACAGATCACTTTATGGGAAATTGCATCTTTTTGTGTTCAGCAAATCGACAGATTTCCTAATCTGTTTCCAGGTGATGTAAAGGAGAATAAGCCAGCCTACGATCACATGTATCATGTATGTAGTTTGAGCTCGCATTGAGCTCCCTCTATTAATAAAAATGTTACTTATCAAAATAAAATACGCCAGCCTACAATCATAAACGGTAACTAAAATAGAACTATGAAAAAACAAAATAAATAATGATTTCTAAAACGTTGGGCATCTGTCACTGAACTTCTGGAAGAAGAGCACTTTGGGCATAAATGCAAAAATTAGTTTATCCATAGCCAAGCCCTGATTGCAGCAGACATTTGAGTACAGAGTAGCATCAATGAATCATTGGCAAACTAGTAACTACTTAACATTGTATAGAAATATCACAAATGCTAATTTACTAAACATGGATTAACAATTTAGAATGCTCAAAGGAAACAAAAGAAACCATACCGCGCACATAATGCTTGAATATAATTAAGAGCACAATAAATACAAAGCACAAGTGTTAGTAGCGTTTTGCACTCCAGTAGTTTACACTTCGTATTCACTTTGCCGGTTTGCCCCCATGATTTGGAAGATTTTTTTTTGGATAATTTGGAAGTTGACAAGCTAGACCATGCATTTTGTAATATGTGTCAATTGGCACCCTCATCAAGATCCTTCATAAGAATCCATCAAAATATTTCTCTAAAGGGACGTGATAACCTATCAAAATTAGTAAGACTCAAAGTGCTAATAAATTTTAAGGAATGCAAACTCACACAAATCAGGGACTCTAGGATAGTGGGATCTAAGGTGTCAACTAGTAAACTGAAGTACTGAACATTGAAAGACACAAAGAAATATCATGGTTCGGCAAAACCGCCTATGTCCATGTTCCAACATGGTGTTATATATTATGAGGAACTAACCGGTACAAACTCTCATCATACCTCACTCGTAATCTCACACCCCCTCAACTTGGTATTCACATAGACATCCCTAATTTCCTACACTCATCCCCTTTTATAGAGCTAGCATTACTTCAACAAGTAACCAAATATCAATCAAACTCAATCTCATAAAAGGAAACAAAATCCACTAGGAAATAGATACCAAATCAACTACTCCTAAATCTCATAGGAGAGTCCCACATGTGGCAGAATCCTAACAGTAATGCTATGGTTAATCGAAGATGGGGTTTTGTGTGGGTTTAAGAGAGAGGAAATAGAGGAATAAAGTGTGATGGCGGTGGGTTACAGAGAGAGGCATACCTCTGGGCTTCTTACGCTAGTGCAATGAAGATAGATATGGGGGCATTTCGGACAATTCATCATTCTCTGTTACGTCCGTTTGGTTGAATAACCCCTCCGATACAATAGGATCCACACTAAAAGGTCAAGAAAATGGAGGTCTGATGTGGTTCAGCGTTGTGCGTACATCCAGGAGGGAGCCAAAGTTATTCCACTACATCAGACAAATCAGGGTTACAGCTGGATATTTTCTAATTGTCAACTCCAACTTTTTGGACGAAAAAGTTGTATAAATAACTTTAAAAGGTCCCCTTAGGTACATTGCCCCCGAATCCTACCCTAGTGTGAGCCATGTTCACACACCCCTAGTGAAAAAATCTCGACCTCGCTCTTGCTTACTTTACAACACCACTAGTGAGGAATCCTAGCTCTGCCCATTGTAACTAGTTCACCATATATTGTATGAGCCAACTCAACCTAAAATTACACTCACATAGGGGCTGGCCAAACAGCCCGTGGCCCGCCCGGCCCGGCTTGGCCCTAATTTTTCCGGGCTTGGGCAAAGAGATTGGCCCACTCAAGCGGGCTTGGGCAATCAATTTTAGGGTCGGGCTTGGACAAAGCAAATGAGGCCGGATTACACTCACATAAACATGTTTGGGTAAAATTACACTTTACACCAATGTAATTTTACGACATTTCGCAATTTCACAGGCAAGGGACTTAGGAGAATCTGTGGCATTTCGCAGGTTTGGCTGCCTATACCCACGATATGTCAAAAATGAAAACAAAAGCCTGAAAGGATTAAAAAAAAACAAAACAAAACAAAACATAGATTTTTTTGTGTGGGTTTACCTACCGTTGAGTAATGAAGTGGAGGAGGCGATCGGTGCCAAAATACTCAAGATTAATATCAACCAACTGTCCGCAGCTACGATTGACGGCGTGCATTGTCATCTTCTCCAAATCGTATGGCATGGAACCCAGATCACCCAAATTCCACATATCTATTCTTCTCCACATCCCTGGGTCCTTGCATATCTTACGCCAAGTTGTACACACTTTCTGTGCTACCTCCAGTATCTCCACCGACCCCAATTTCTGCAGTATCTTTGCCGTCACTTCCTCTGGAAGTTCTTCCCAGTTTCGACTCTCTTTGCCCCATTTTGGCTTTTTGTTTTTCTTTTTTGATGATTTTGAAGGAGGAGGACCCATTTTCCAGACCAAGTTAGATAGTATTTTCTGGGACAATCAGTTTAGTTTTGAAATGGGGGGTAGGGGTAGGGTTAGGGTTAGGGTTAGGGTTAGGGTTGGGGTTAGAACTTGAACGAGAGAGAAATTATTCATGATAATTGATAAGAGCATTCATAATGGGTATAGTAAACTTAAGGAGTGTATTTGGTAAGTTTAACACTAACAATGGGTAAGTTGACCAAACGGCACACACAATGCCATATAGAGTTACACGGGACACACAATGTCACATAAAACTCACACGGCACAAACAATGCCGTTCAAAATTCACACAACACACTCAAAAGTGTGTGAGTACTTGCACCATAAGAAAACAAACAAACAAAAAGTCAAACGGCACACACTATACCGTTTGAAAGCGGCATGGCACTGTGTGCCGTTTGGGAGATGATTGTTTGCTGTTTAGGAGTGGTACGGCTTTGTGTGTGTCGTGTATACTCTCACGGCACACTCAGTACCGTCACCCTTGTACATTAGCGAAACTTAGTTGTACACTAAACTTAAGTTCCACTAAATTCATTTGTTGTACACCGTTGTACGCACTACCCATTGCAAGCGTCCCACAACAAACAATGCTTAAGTTTGTTGTATACTGTGTCCCATTGTGGATGCTCTAACTATCACACATTGTCAGCATATGCAAAATTTATAATTAATAAAATGCTTTCCAAATTTCTATTTCAAAAGTCATTTTTTAATTATGTGCCATCAGGGCTAGTTAAATAATTTTCAATCAAAATTCAAGTGGTCTCATTGTATTATATCTGACTCTACTGTCACATTATTTGAGAAGTACTTTTGTGATAAAAAATTAAGACGCTTAGCATTGAATTTTAGCTCATCAAAAAGTACAATGCCTGGTGCAGTAAACTAATCTTCTCCAATCACACTAGCAAAATTCACTTGCCATTTTTTTTATTTTTTTATTTTGTATTTCTTGTTTTCATTCAAATAATAAGCACTCACTTTTAAAGGAGTAAAAAATTGTAAAACAACAACTAAATCCTAAACAGTGGTTATTAAAAATAAATTGATACATAGGAACAATTTAAATTAAACCCAAACTCCTATAATTCAATAACCATAACTCTATAAATAATTAGTATCAACTAAATTATTAAACAAGACTCTTGAAATTTCAAAACTAATAAAATCCAAAGCCCTAACCCACATTAACCTAAAGTAATGAACCCAAAACAAAACAACCAAAAAAAAAAAAGAACAAAACAAAACACACACCAAAAAAAAAAAAAAAAAAACTAAAGCCCACTTTCCATCTTTCTTCTTCTTCTTCACCATGTTAGTTTACAGAGAAATTAGTGGATACACAGAGGCGAGTCAGGAGATAGAGAGAGTAGCGAGAGTGACAAATCTTTGAAGATGAGAGATGGAAAAGGAAGAAGGTTTGTTTATGGTTGATTTACAACAAAAATATACAGTAGGAGTTATGAATTTCAATTTCACAACCATTGGAATCCAGCCATTGGAGACCAAACAGTCATGAACAGTGCTCCCGCTTGTTTATGCTGAGCGTCTACCTCTCTCTCTAATTTGGCTCTTAAATTCGGAACTCTCCATTTTTCCGAGCCATTTGCCTCGTTCGTTGGAGCATTAGTTTTTCAGATTCACAAGGCAAATTGATGGTTGGAAGATTTGGCACTCCATTTGCCTCGTGCATTGGAGATGCTCTTAGGATGTGCAAATCTTTGGCAGCCACAAGTGTTGTTTGGTTTGCGGACGTAGATAAGGGAAAGAAATTTTATTTGGTTTCCGAACATCGAAAGTAAAAGAAAACATAAAGGAAACACTATTTCAGCTACAGATAAGTTGTATTTTGGAGTGTGAAGATAAGTTGGATTAATTAGTAATAATCATGTGATTTAAGACAATTGTTATTATTATAAGAAAATGTAAAGAGATAAGTTATACACTTGCATAGTCGAGATGGTATATTTTGAAAGGGGTCGAGTTTGTTTTCAACATATGGGTCTTGTGAGACGAGAAAATTGAAAGTAATAAGAAAAGATGGTTTAGCTAGTTGCCTGGTACTTTGATTTGATCTGGCCATGAGTTGGGCATGATGCTATCTTGGTCAACATGTGGGCACGATGGTATATCAATCATTGACATTAAAAGGTTAATTACGACCTTGAATACCTTGATGGGCATATCTAGGCCTGGCAATTGGTTGGATATGGGTAAATACGGGTTGGGCCAAAATAAGTTGGGTCAAAATGGTTTCAAAACTATTTATAACCCATGAAAATATAGGTCAAATATGGGTTGACCCGGGTTGACTTGTCAACCCGACCAAAATTATTATTATTTTTGTTAAAATTTCTTTTTACTACTTTTTTCTTTCAAAAAAAAAAATTCAATTAACAAAATTTTGGGAAAAAATATTTTTTAATTTTAAAATTTTTTTAAAAAAAAAAGAAAATTGAATGTCTATTTTACCCTTCAAACTTCAAAATGCTATAACTTGTGAAGACTAAACTAGAATGGAACGTCGTTTGGGGAGCTAAAAAGCATATATATTGTAAAATGACCAAATTACCCTTAGAGCTTACATATAAGAAGTTAACATTGTTAAAATCATCAATTAATACGGAGTGACCTACCCTCAGATTTTTCGACGTTCTGGATCCAATGACAGAGTTCATTTGGTTTGAATCTATTTGTAAAATGACTATTTTGCCCTTCAAACTTCAAAATGCCATAACTTGTTAAGACTAAACTATAATTGAACGTCATCAGAGGATTCAGAGCCTATGAAATCATTCTAATATTAAGACCATTTGGGGAGCTAAAAAGCATATATATGGTAAAATGACCAAATTGCCCTTGAAACTTACATATAAGAAGTTAATATTGTTAAAATCATCAATTAATACGGAGTGATCAACCCCTAGGTTTTTTGACGTTCTGGATTCAATGGTAGGGTCCATTTGGCCTGAATATATTTATAAAATGACTATTTTGCCCTTTAAATTTCAAAATGTCATAACTTGTTAAGACTAAACTAGAATTGAACGATGTCAGAGCCTATGAGCTCATATTTAAGATAAAGAACATTTGGGACCTAAAAAGTATATAGATGATAAAATAACCAAATTGCCCTTGGGGTTTACATATACGAAGTTAACATTGTTAAAGTCTTCAAATAATACAGAGTTGCCTACCTCGAGATTTTTCGACGTTTTGGATCCAATGGCATGGTCCATTTGACTTGAATATATTTGTAAAATAACTATTTTGCCCGTAAAAACTTTAAAATGCCATAACTTGTTAAAATAAAATCAGAATTTAACGTTGTCAAAGCATGTGAACTCATATTATTATGAAGAACATTTTGGAACCTAAAAAGTATATAGATTGTAAATTTTGGTCAATTTTACAATCTATATACTTTTTAGGCATTTTGATTTAATCTTAACAAGTTATGGCATTTTGAATTTTCAAGAGTAAAAAATCATTTTTCCCTTATGTATTCAGGTCAAATAGACCCCCTGCATTGGATTTAGAATGTCGAATAATCTTAGTGTAAGTCACCCCATATTATTTTAATACGTTAACAATGTTAACTTATTACAAGTAAGCTCCAAGGGCAATTTGGTCATTTTATCATATATATTTATACACTTGTACGTCCCCAAATGTTCTTCATCTTAATATGAGCTCACAGGCTCTGACGACGTTCAATTCTATCTTAGTTTTAATGCGTTATGGAATTTTGAAGTTTGAAGGGCAAAATAGTCATTTACAAATAGATTTAGACCAAATGGACCCTGTCATTGGATCCAGAACATGGAAAACCTTAGGATAGGTCACTCCGTATTATTAGAACATGGAAAACCTTAGGATAGGTCACTCTGTATTATTAGATGACTGTAATAATGTTAAAATCTTACATGTAAGTCCCAAGGGCAATATGGTCATTTTGCGATCTATATACTTTTTAGGTTTCAAAATGTTCTTCATAATAATATGAGTTCACAAGCTTTGACGACGTTAAATTCTGAGTTAATCTTAACAAGTTA
Source organism: Hydrangea macrophylla (assembly GCA_033977485.1). NCBI lineage: Eukaryota > Viridiplantae > Streptophyta > Magnoliopsida > Cornales > Hydrangeaceae > Hydrangea > Hydrangea macrophylla. The sequence continues at coordinate 72,954,540 of CM066984.1, read as the reverse complement.
TGGAATTTTAAAGTTTTAAGGGTAAAAATAGTCATTTTACAAATTTATTCAGATCAAATGGACTACACCAATCGATTCAGAACGTCTAAAAACCTCGAAGTAAGCCACTTTGTATTATTTGAAGAATTTAACAATGTTAACTTTGTATATGTAAATCCCAAGGGCAATTTGGTCATTTTATCATATATATATATATATGTACTTTTTAGGTCCCAAATGTTCTTTATCCTAAATATGAGCTCACAAGCTCTGACGGCGTTCAGTTCTAGTTTAGTCTTAACAAGTTATGACATTTTGAAATTTGAAGGGCAAAATAGTCATTTTACAAATATATTCAAGTCAAATGGACTATACCATTGGATACAGAACGTCGAAAAAACCTCAAAGAAAGCCACTTTGTATTATTTGAAGAATTTAATAATGTTACCTTTGTATATGTAAACCCCAAGGGCAATTTGGTCATTTTACCATATATGTACTTTTTAGGTCTCGAATGTAAACCCCAAGGGCAAGTTGGTCATTTTAACAGTGTTAACTTCTTATATGTAAGTCCCAATGGCAGTTTGGTCATTTTACGATGTATATATTTTTTAGGTTCCAAAATGGTTTTCATAATAATATGAGCTTATAGACTTTGACGACGTTTAATTCTGATTTTTTTTAACGAATTATGACATTTTGAAGTTTTAAGGGCAAAATAGTCATTTTATTAAGTAGTTATAAAATTTTGACACAAAAATGTAGTTTACCAAACGCTTTTTTGTTTTTGTTCTTGTTTTTGTTTTTGTTTTTTTTTTTTTTTTTTTTTCTCTCTCTATTTGAAAAAACAAAATAAAATTACCAAACGCATTTTTGATTTTCTTTCTTTAAAATGAACACAACAAATTAAAATGCAAAAACAAAAAAATGAAATGGTTATCAAATGGTTAACCACTTTCAACCCATTTTCAAACTATACATTTTATTTGTTCAACCTAGTTTCAACCCACAATGATTTTTGTCAGGTCTAAAGTGGTTATTCTTCTGGTTGACTTAGGTGGGTTGGGACATCCAAAACTATTTTGTCAGGCCTAGGCATATCCAATTCCAAATAGGTACGGTGAACCTATCATGCGGCTATAAGTTCGGCATGATGTTCTAAATTAACGGCCCTCTGCCGGATAGTTCTGGAGAACCAAATGAGTCAATCGAATTTGGTCGAGGTAAAAGAGTAGGCAAGATGACATTTTTGCATTGTTCATGCACGGTCTAATTCATTGATTAAAAGTTTGATAAATGTTTATAAGTGACGAATCGAATAATGGATTAACTGTACTTTAAGATACTGAACAATGACGGCGATTAAATATACTTTAATCTACATTGTGTGTGTTGTTTATTATGCTCACTCGGCTTTCATTAGCTGATGACTTTTTATGTCCTGGGCATTCGATTGTCCAGACTTCTGAGGTTCTGATTTCACAGGGCAATATGAGCCATGCCAGCTAGAAAGGAGAAGCCATGGAGATATTTTTCATTTATCTTAATATTAAGTCTGTAATAAAAGATAGTGATAGTTTATGTTGAATAAGGCAGAGTATGCCTTCAAACATTGAAGTTCTAATAATATTAAGCTGGTTTTTATTAAATGACTATTAATACTCTCTTCCCTGTTGCTTTATATACTATGTTCATTACTCCGTGTTAAGCTAAGTATAGAACAATGGATCCCTCACTTGTCATGACCTACGGGTCCAAAAAGGCAATGAAAATTGTTCCCTATTTTGCTACGTCGGGGTGTGACACTTTCCCCTTGTGTCAATTTGGTCCTTGTATTTTTGTAACAAGTATATCAAGATGAGTACATTTAAATATCAAAAAATAAAGAATTCAAAAATTTTCATGATTAGGAAACTGGAAGTGAATTTTGCATTTTTTGGGACACATTGGAAGTGAATTGATGTTGCTAATTCTTTCACTTGACATTATGAATAGAAAATGTGTGTTTTCATCATTTACAAGCCTTAGCATTCTATTATTTTCTTCACCACCTCCAATTTTGGAGTGTGATAATTTGAATCTTAGCTCATAATTTGTTTTTAGCTTCCAAGGATAGTCTAGATACTTAATAATATTACTATTTCATTAGTCTTTCTAAAACCAAACACTGGATTTTATATCTAACACGGATTCCATTCAAATTCTTGACAAACTAATTACCTAGAGAATGATTCTTGACTATCAGAAATTCAGAATCCAGCAAAAAAATTCCATGAACCAAATAGACCGTATTTTTCATTTCAAAAGAGATGGAAATCCATGTCAACTATCATTATTTAGAGATTACTTATTAACTTGTTGATATTTGGTAGACACTCAAACTATCTTCATGTATTTTAATGGGCAAATTACACTTTAGTCCATTAAACTATACACCTGTTTTTAATTGGGTCCATAAACTTATTTTTTTTTTCAATTGGGTCCTTGAACTTCAAAAATTCATTCAATTAGATCCAAATTCTGACACTGTTAGCTTAAATTATTAGAAATTGTCACGGATGTTGCACGTAATGCTTTCCTGTCACGTGTTAGGTTAAGACAAACACGGGAGATTGTGAATAGTGCGAAAAATCGCATTCAATCATATCCGAAATCGCGTTCAATCAAATTCAAAAACACATTCGACTAGATCCAAAATTGCATTAAATCATACCCAACATCGCATAATTTTTTAGCCATTCACAATCTCCCGTGCTTATCTTAACCTAACATGTGACAAGTAAGCAGTACTCGCAATGTGTCACAGCCCGGTCCCACAATAGCGGAACCGGAGCCCGTGGCACGCCACCGAGGCTAAACCAATTCATTAACGTTCCCAAAATTAGGTTTGAAGAACACACGCAGCGGAAAAACAAAACACATTTTCAAACCAGAGGTTCAGTCGACTGCTCAGTCGACTGCTCAGTCGACGAAGGAAGGCAGGGAATTTAATAGCAATTCCAGTCGACTGAGGCTAGGGGGTCCAGTCAACTGAGTCGGGGTACAGTCGACTGAGGCGGGGCCCAGTCGACTGCTTTTGCTATAATAAGAAGCAGTAGCTAACAAATACAAGGATCCAGTCGACTGAATCAGGGATCAGTCGACTGCTCCCCTGACAGCAGCACATTATGCAGAATTTCAAATTTTAAAAGCTTTCTAACTATCACCAATGATCAACCATTCAATCCAAACTCAAGCCAAACTCAAACCAAAGTAATCCTAGCTGTATTAAAACATTTCTAAAGTAAGATTACAACATGTTACTAACTATTACAATGGTTTAAAATCCATTCTAACATACCAAATTAAACATGGGTTAAAACAACCAAATTCTTATTACAACATTCCTATTATCCCAAAACTACAAGGTTAACATACAAGTTGCCTCACAAGCGAACTCCCAACCCACGTACTCACTTCTGCGATTCCTCGCCAGCATTTACACCTGAAATGGTTATTTGAATAACCACACATATTTCGATTTGTTTAAGCTAAAGCTTAGTGAATAAATCAACATATGTACATGAATGATAAACATGTCCGCATTCACATCTCTACATTTCATACTAGTCGCCGGAGACTCACGTGCCCGTCCATACTCCCAATCCGCGACTCCTCGCCAATAAGTCCACGCGAAAGGGTAAGACCCACGATTCTTCTCTTCAATCGTGCGACCTTAATGCCTATATCGGCTCCACAAAATGGCACGGTGACCACGTGCTCCTTCTGACCCAAATAAGCAACTTAACATGCTCAAATACATATCACCATGCTCGCGGTAATCAAAACATATCACCGTGCTATTGAGCCTACTTATCAATATAAATGCCCAATATGAACTACACAATATATCTCTAAGAATTAATACATGCTATTCACACAAAACATGAATACATGTCAAGAAATCATTCCAAAGACATAGTTGAATCACTCACCTCCGAATAACGCTCCTATAATTCAATCTGAAGAAAACCCGTGCACAAAGAACGTGCAGAAGTCCGTCTAGTACAATTCCTATGGATCAAAATTCCATTTATCAACTTTTATGAAAAATTCTAGAAAATAACTTTTCGGAAAACTTAGCCAAACAGGCCCTAATAGGTATCAAAACGAAGCTCTTACCTCGAGGAGCTCGAATATGAAATTTAGGAGAAAACAGACTGACGGAAGGTCGTCGTTTGGCGTCGCAAAGCTCTAAGCTCCCAAAATCTCCCTATGGCCTCCTTCTTGAGCTTTTAGGTTAAGCTTATGAAAAATATCTCATCCATCTCTATCTATATATAGGCAACACTCTTGAGAAATTACGCTTACCTCCCCACGAGTTTTCCAAAACTCCTAATCAGTCTCTGAAACTTTCTATACAGCTTATTCATAGCTTTACGAGTGAAACTCCAAAATTATAAAAGTTTTCGACTAAGTTTCGTTTGGTCGTTAAAACGCGAATTTCTATATGACGTTTCCGAAGTTGCTAATTAGCCTACCAAATTAATAGCGTGTTCATTCGTCCTCACCAGGATACTAAATCTAACAACAGAAATAAATTCTAAAACAGAAAATAATACAGATATTGAAATACACAGGTAAACATTTATTTTCAGATAAACATTTAAAATGTTCTACAATGACCGTCTCATACTCGGAGAGACTTCACAAACAATAAGTCCTCAATCACAATAGTTTCAAAGGGTTCTCAAATACAGACACCCAAATCAACTTGTGAGTCAAAACTCACTCAACCATGTGTCATAAGACACGCCACATCACATCACATTATCATGCATGACAATGTAATGCAAATGATATAACACAAATGTGGGTGTTATACAATGTAAGTGAGAATTTCTAATAATTTAAGCTAACAGTGTCAGAATTCGGGTCTGATTGAATGAATTTTTTAAGTTCAAGGACCCAATTGAAAAAAAAAATAGTTTATAGACCCAATTGAAAGCAGATGTATAGTTTGATGGACTAAAGTGTAATTTGCCCTTTTAAATTTTAATTTATCCAAGCCCGCTCAAAATTGAACAAAGAGTTTTTAGTTGAATTTTTTTTAGAGATAATATAATACGTACATTGAAAACAAGGCCTGCCTGAGTTTTTGGGGGTCTGAAGTGACTTCCACAATGGGCCCCTTGCACAAACTCAAACAAATTTTTTTTCTAGAACTTACATTAAAATTATGAATTAACTATAATATTTTGCGAGCAGTTCAATATGCAAAAGCAATCATTAAATGAACTCATATACATAAAATATTTTCATGTTGCTTCTTAATTTAACAAAATTTAGTGCATAATAAGAAATAAAACAAATAAACAAAAAAGATGAGCTAAGGCATTGTTGAGAAAAAAAAAAGACTTATGCAAAAATGAACTTATATAAATAGAATCTTCTCTTGGATATCTTCACAACCAAACCACCACATCAACATGAAATGATCACAAAACAAGTTTCAAAAAATAAAATTTCTCATACCACCAAAAAGTTGTGAAATTTTCAAAAAAAAAAAAAAAAAGTTGTGAAATTTCACAAAAAAAAAAAAAAAAAATGTTCTAACAAACATTATAAAAACTTTTTACAAATTTGAGCATCCATATCGATCTGCGATTTGCTTTTTTTTTTTTGCATAAAAACCTACTCTACGAGATCTATCAAACAAGTTCACTGACTTTTTTTTTGATAAATTTTACAAAAAACTGTGTTAAAAAAAAAAAACCACACCATTCCGACAAAGAATCTATGCTAGATTTGTGGTGGATCGATGTGCTAGTGGCCGGATCTGCTCATGAAAATGCTCGTGGCACTGGCTTATTGTCGCGATCTGCTTGTGGTGATGGCGGTGGATCTGGAATTGCTGGTGGTTGGAGGAGACAGATTTCACCAAATCTGGATGTGCGATTGCCGATTTGGTTCGTGATTGTGGTGGTGAAGTCTTTGTTAGATTAAACCATATTAGAAACAAAGAACACAAATGATCAATTTACGTACCTGGATTCGCCATCACAAACGAACGAGTAGATAGCAATCAAAGATTGGGGGCTAGGGCTTCCTCACCTTGCTCTCTTTCTTTATCACTGTTATCTTTGATGGAAAATAACATTGTATCTCTTGAGAGAGGAGAGGGGATCTAACCCTGATTTATATCAAAACTCAATTGGGCCTTTCCATCATAGGCCCATTAAACCCAAAATAGGTTTTATTAGTCGGGTCATAAAAGTCTATATCCCATATAATTAAGGTGTTCCCCGCATATCCGTTTAAGCTATGTTTTCAACCCGTTTTTATAAAACAAAACAAAATAAAGTGAGCCCAAAATCTTACATTCTCCCACATGGGCGAACATTTATAAAAATAAAATATTTTGGTTTTAAAACAACTTTTGACTCACGGGTGAAATACTCAATGTGGCCACATTATACTCATAGCTAAATGAATAACCTTAATTAACACATCATACTTAATGAAAATGTTAAACACCGAATCATGGAAGCATAATGTAATCAAACAACACAACACCCTTCCATGGATACAAATGCCAATAATATTCATTACTATGAATTGCGGATATGACAAATGTGGTATGCAACGACACTTAAAACCATCCCAGAATGTGTCAAACCACAATTGGTCCTCCAATGCTTTGTGCGCAACCGTATACACAAAACCAATATTAATGCCTCAAAAGGCCATATGTCTTCAACAAGACCAAGAGTTTTCCACTATGGAATTACTCTCACATGCTCTAGACTGAATGCTCTCACTATGAGAGTACACATGTGAACACATGCTCAAAACCTGAATGCTCTAAATAATAGAGTACACATGTGATTAACCAATATCTTTCACTATGAAAGTCAATGTCTCAATGAGACTCCACAAGCTTCTAACTATTAGAAGCAGCTTCACATTCACATCTCGAGATAAAACATACATAATGTGCACAAAATATAATGAAGTATGTCATATAACATATTCATCTAATGCATCAAAATGAAATATAAGACTGAATCATGAATATTTATTAAAAATAAAGTTACTCCCACATTAACCAAAAATATCAAAAGATTCAATTCCTATGTTAACGTATCCCATAAAAGTAGTGGAAGGTAAACCTTTGGTCAAGGGATCTGCTAGCAGTCTATCTATGCCAATATGCCTCACATCAATAAAATCATCAGTTACCCAATTCCAATAAAGTTACTCAACCAAATGCTTTGCACCTCAACAAGTACATGCAATAAACTCAGGGGAAAAAGTGTCACTAAAAGCAACGCATTCCTATTGGTTAAAGCCTTTAGCCACAAGTATAGCCTAATGGCACTCCACATAGCCTCGAGAGTCTAACTTGGTCTCAAAAACCCACTTGTAACCAACAATTTTGAAACCTTGTGGAAGTTCAACAAACTCCCACACTTTATTGTGATCCATGGATAACATCTCTACATTGATGGCTGCAATCCATTTAGCCGATTGAGGACTAGACATGACTTGTGATTCGTGTCCAATATTGCATTCTTAACTTCATGATTTTAGCCTTATTGGACATGAATTATCACTTGTACTGGGAGATTTAATGGATAAATTGTACATTTGTTTTTCTCGTTGTTATTCACTTTTTGTTAATAAAATCTCCTTCTTGTAGATTTTGGAAGCTTGGTTGATGTTAGAACTAAGTATTTTGGTTCTCACCTCATAAAAAGGGAAGGAATCACCATTCAGCAATACCGGATCGATCCGAGCGCAAAGGCGGATCGATCCGCTGCTTCCCCAGGACCTGGAGACGTCTTCTCGCAAAGTCGGATCGATCTGGCTTTTACACGCGGATCGATCTGCAATTTTGGACGAAGATTCTGCTTGCGTTTTGGAATAGCGGATCGATCCGGCATTTTGCCTGGGATCGATCCGCCCCTGCAATTTTTCCCCCTTTTGTATTTACAAGTTTGCCATTGAGTGTGGGTTGTATAAATAAAAAGAGTTGTCATTTTTTTAGAAATAGTTAGTTTTTAGGGTTCTTTGCTCTCATTTTGGAACCCACTTGGGTTCCCTTCCATTTCTTCTCCACTTTTGTTAACTTGAAGCAATCAATTGAAGTTTTAATAGCTTGGTATATTTTCTATCTCTTCTCCTTTGATGATATTGCTATGTTTTCCATTAATAGTTAGATTTACTTAGGTTGTGGATCATGAGCTCTTGGGTTTAATGTTGTAGCGTTTCTAGGGTTCATTTGTGTAGAATTCAAAACTAGGGGCTTCATCGTATTTGTATTGCATCTTTGATTGTCAAAACTTAGATTTTGAATCATACCCTATGTATTTCATATGGAATATTATGTAACCTTGTGTTTTGCACTCCATGTGTTTGATAAATGTTGTGTGTGGTATTTCAAACTTGGAGTCTTCATCTTTGATGTCAATCATCTTTGATTGTTCAAACTCTTGGGTTTTAAATACTACCAATTGAAGGCTTCATAGGTGATTTGTCCACCAAGTAGATTAGTTAGTGTAGGGTGAACAAATCATTCGGATTAGAAGCCATAGAGGCTTCATCTTATATGTCATGTATCCTTGATAGTCAAACATTAGCTTTAAATCCGTTTCTATGAAAATCTCAAAGCTCCTTTCATCTAACACATAGATGCACTCCTAGTGTTTGATAATATGCCACAATGAGATGTTACCTTAGAGTGTGCTTGAATCATTAGTCCATTTCATCTTATTGTGACCCAAGATGGGGGAGAATGATCCCAACCTATTGCTTTTTAAATTAGTTTTCATTTACCTTTTATCCTCCAAAAACCAAACAAAAAGCAACAAGACGCAAAGTCATTTTTATTCATTTTCATCATCTTTTCTTACTTCTTCCTTTTAGCATTATAATTATTTTCTAAACTTCCCAAACATTGTTCTTGTATCAATCCCTGTGGACTCGACACCCTACTTCCAAATGCTACATTTTTAATAGGGTTAATAAAAATACTTGATTTTGACAACATCAACTTGTCTAGAAGAGATTGGATCGACGAGATAACCTAAAACCAAGTCAATGAAAACCAAGAGGTGGTTTTGGGATCAAATTTCTTTTCATTTGGGTTATATATTTTTACTTCAGTTGGACAACCCTAAACGTGGAAATTATTCAAGGATGGTTTGCGTCCAGTCTATAATTCAAAAGGGGTTTTAGACACTGCCTTACTAGGAACACGATAAAGGATATAAAGAGCACATTTCAACACCTCATTCTACAAGAAAATAGGAAGATTTGTCCTACTCATCATTATCCTACCCATTTGTTATAGGGTACAGTTTCGCCTTCCAGCTACACGATTTTGTTAAGGAGTACCTGGCGTAGTGTATTGAGCAACAATATCACATTCTTCCAGGAATATAGCGAAAAGGACCCTTATGTTGGCCAGTCTGATCGTACTTGCCATAATATTCACCCCCGTGATCAGACCTTATAGTTTTAATGGTTTTTTTTTTTGGAACTTTTCAAGCGCATCGGATTTGTCATTAATATTCACCCCATGAGATCATTTCAGATAATGGTAGTCATTTCAAAGCGGAAGTCAGGGATCTATTTGAGGAATAAAAAATCACTTATCATAAGTCATCACCGTACAGACCACAAACTAATGGGGCAGTCGAAGCTGCAAACAAGAATGTTAAGGCCATACTGTAGAAATCAGTCGATACTTACAAAGACTGGCATTAAACGCTACCATTCGCACTCTGGGGATACAGAACATCGATAAGGACATCCACAGGAGCAAGGCCTTACTCACTAGTGTATGGGATGGAAGCGGTACTTCCGATCGAGATAGAATTACCGTCCCTACGCGTAATGGCAGAATGTGAAATTTCGGAATCCGATTGGTTGAGGGAAAGATACGAAGAATTGGGCCTCATAGATGAAAAGCGCCTAGCGGCAGTCGACCATGTTCGAATCTATCCAAAGAGGATAGCCCATGCTTTCAACAAAAAGGTTCGTCCGAGGAAGATTGTCAAGGGTGACCTTGTCCTTAAGGAATTGCGAGCTCCGATCTTTGATCCCCGTGGGAAGTTTAAACCTAAATGGGTTGGCCCTTACATCGTCAAAACCATTCTTTCCGGGGGAGCAACTTATCTCATGGACCTCGATGGTGTCGACTTCAAAGAACCAATCAACATGGATCGTCTCAAAAAGTACTATGCTTGACCAATCCACAAAAAAATAACCATTTTTTTCCAACCTTGGCCCGAACTACGCTCGACCTGATTCCCACTCGGGGATACGTAGGCAACCACATCGGTTCGGTCATTCCACCCACAAAAATAGCCCAATTTCTTTCCAACCTTGGCCCGAACTACGCTCGACCTGATTCCCACTCGGGGATACGTAGGCAACCACATCGGTTCGGTCATTCCACCCACAAAAATAGCCCAATTTCTTTCCAACCTTGGCCCGAACTACGTTGGACCTGATCCCCGTTCGGGGGTACGTAGACAGACTTTAAAAAAAAAAAAAAGGATGGTTCGCTAGGTTGAAAATCCGAAAGGATGCCTAGGCAAAAGTTAGAGCTAAATCCAAGGTGAGCAATAACAAAAGAGAGAAAAGAGCTCGCTAGGTCACCTCACTGGTGCCTAGGCAAAAGTTATGAGCATTTGAGAGAATAAAGTCGCGGTCCTTACCATAACCCCAAAATAACCCTCCACACTAGGGGAAAACTCGGCAACTCGCCTCGTTCGCCTGAACCTCTTCTAAACTAGGGGCAAACGTCGGTCATCTACCTCGTTTGCCTCGCAACCATATATGTTCCAAACTAGGGGCAAACTTCGGCCACCTGCCTCGTTTGCCTCTAATCGTCCTAGCATGCCCAAGCAAGTACCAAAACCAACATCTAATTGCAATCTCGATTGCAAAATGTTTTTAAAGCTAAAATGCATAGAATGAGATTCCGAAAGTAACCGAGGTTCACCGATAAACAAACTTTGAATATTACATAAGCAGGAAAGATAAAAAAAATAAAAGTCTTTCGAAAAGCAATCACACGTGTTCAAAGACACTGGGAGGAATGACCAGAATCAGTCAGGTCTAGTTTTATCTTTGTGTCTTTTATTTCTTCAAAGGTCTTTAGAAATAGGCCCTTGCTCGGTTGGCCCAGCCCCTGATGAAAGCAGCAATGGTAGTGGCTCTGACTCTGGAAGCAAAGACCCTCTCAGTAAACCCCCGGGGGACCTCTTGAACTTGCCCATACTGTCTGGCCAATTGAGAGGATGATAGAAGGAGGTCTCTCTCAGTCCCATCAGCCACACCCTCTGGAAATCCCCAAGACTAGTGGTCACAGCATAAAGGCCCCAACGCCTCACGATCCAGCAAATGTCAGCCTCGGATAAGGCGCCCATCATACCCACCCAATCCACAGAAGTAAAATGAGTATAGAGCACAAATCTGCGAAAATAAACTGGCGGCACATTACCTGTCCATAACTGAAGACGCTCATAGAGCCAAGCCTGTAACACCAAAGGCGCCCCAGAAAGTAAAAGCATTCCTTGACTTGAAGCGCGATCCAAACCATTCAGGGTCTCGGCCAGAACCATGGCCATGGGGTTCTTACCTGCCTTCAGCCCGAGACATACATGCACTAAGTCGCTAGAAGCGCTCGAGAACAAGAAGTGTGAAGTCATACACAGAATCAGAGCAGCCCCACGAGTAGCATCATACACGCTGGGATTCCCAGGACTGGCATATCGAGCAATTATGGAAGCAATGTCAAGAACCTCACCTTGAATCAGCCGGCGGGAAATAGTGATGGAACAATTCAGATATTCAGCCAAGCCTCGCGTAGGACTGAGGGTATCAGCAGAAGGGAGAATCAGGTCCGAATCAGAATCATAGCCAAGGATAGCACAGAACTCCTCAAACAAGGGGCATATCTCCAAGCCATTGAAATTGAAGACATGGCTCACCGGGTCCTAGTGAGCAATAGCAGCGCGCAAGAACTCAGTGTTCAGGGTCATCTGGCGAAGAGAGAATAGCTCGGTCAGGCCGTAGCTAAAGAGGTTGATCCATTCCACACCATCCGTGATGTTTAGCCAAGCTGTGAGTTGAGCGAGATCATACAAAGCCATATTTTCGGTCGCAGCTCTAGGAAAATTCAAAATTTCGGCAGCACCTCCCCGTTCCACGGACTATCCCACCTGCAAGGCAAAAATACTCACTATTACAAACTGCCCATCGCAGTAACACCCAACAATCACAGTGCACATGTATCATCACACGATCATCAACTAAAACAAGCACACAACTGCGCCTCCAAACCGGAAGCTATCCGACCTAAAAGGCAAAACATCATAGTAATTTGTCAAAGGTTACAAACTGTTCCACACATCGCCCTACACTGTCCAAATAGTCACATCACCAGTACAACTCGATCGAAAACATAAAAAGAAAATAGAATAAAATTCCCGCATGGGGGGGGGGGGGGGGGGGGGGCTCAGTCCTCCTCTTCTTCATCCTCTATCGGACCGCCCAGAGTGTATGTCGGCGACGATCTCCTCCTACCACCTCTGCACCTCAGACCGGTCCTCAATGAGCCAGCTCCGCCTCCACGGTACTGCACACACAAATAAAATAAAGGCAATCAGTAGGAAAACGACAAAAAAAATACAAAAACAGAGTCAAGTCAGAAACCTACCAAGGACGCCATCTGATTGGCAGCAAACTGCCGCATGCCATCCATCTGTCAAGGGAAAAATCAGGATTAGAACCTCAGAACCTTAAGGAGTGCAAAAATTAAAGACATACCCGATGGTCTCGTGTGAGGACCAAAGACCGTAAGCTAGCCGCCAAGGCGTGGCCCTCCTCAGCGTAACTCCAAGGAACGTTGAGAACGCCCGCTGGCTGAGTAGGGTACCCGCATGTGACTCGTGGCACCTCCATCACTTGGGGAGTGCCATCAGCGCCTAGAACATTGACGGTCCAATCCCAAGGAGGGATAGGATCAGAATCTGGAGGAGCCTGTCTCCTATACATCCCGCGGAGCTGCAAACACAAAACAAGTTAGGGAAAAGATGAGTCAAAAACATAGGCAATGGATAAAGACAAAAACATAAAACTTACCTCCAAGAGTGGGAAGTTAGGCATCAGGAAGTGGCCACGGTAAGCCTCATAGCCGGTCTCAGAGAGAAAATGGTCCCAAACGTCGGTGCCAGCTAAGGCCGCCAGCAGAGCATCACCAGAAAGGTCACTAGCATCCATCGCAGGGGGATTATGAGGGACACGATACCTGGAACCACCGACCACCTGCCGGGACACTCGCTCACCAAGGAACCACTGCCTGCACTCGGTACTCGCCATCAGAAGTCAGCAAGAGGAAAGAGGTTTGACCGCTTGTATCTCCTCTGGGGCGGCATAGGCAACGCGCTCCCAAGGCGTCCAATCAACATTAGCAGCCGTCAGTTCGGTTAAGAAGTTTCTGAGCAAAACAATCCGGTGGGCCCTACTCTTCACCCCAACAACATCCCTCCGCCATCTCAAGCCTTGTGGGAACAAAGGCACAGGAGCCATGCCATCCTCGTCTTCGCCTGATTCATCCGCAGGGGAGGGAGCCAACATCTTCAGGTACTCGAAGCTCCAAAGCTGCACAAACAAAGGAAAAAAATTAGAAAACGTACAGAAACTGAAAAGCTGGAATATAAAGCAAGATGCAGCACATACCTCCCAAGCTCGCCAAAATCCCCCTGTCAATTTAACATCACCTCAGGAAACTCACCCATGTGCTTGTAAAGATGGGCCAAGGCAGCACCGCCCCAGTCGTAAGAAGGGATCTCATCGATGGTCGCTAGGCAAGAAAGAAGCCTCAAGTTCACCCGGTCATTCCGTGTCGCAAAGATCGAGCAGCCAAGGACATACAGAAGATACACCCTCAAAAGCTGGGAATTGTTCAGGTTATGATTCCCTCTGCCATAAGCCCGGTAAAGCCAGCCACAAGGAAACCAGTGCCTCTCCAAATTGGGGGGAACAGCCCCAATCAACATCTCTACAACCTCAGGGTCGATCTCATAGAAGTAATCCAGAATTAGGCGTTTCCCGCCTACCCTCAAACCAGTAATCAGAGAGAAGTCGAAGGGCGTCATGGTCATCTCGCCAAACGGCAGGTGGAAAGTATTGGTGGTGTCCCACCATCTCTCAGCCAAAGCATAAAAGTGTGCCAGATCATTGCTGCTTTTTGAAACCAGGCGAACGAAGCCGCCAAACCCAGCATCGTCTACCATTCTCTTGACGTTAGACGAGAGTTGAGTATACCACAGGAAAGCATGAGCGAGGCTACCGTGGCCCTTTAATGCTACTTCCGGCACCTGCACATACCAGAGATGACAAAAGCGATGCACAAAATCACTATTCACGACCCGAGGTCCAAATTCGCAAAATCAACATTTGAGCACAAATCGAACTTCTAACGATCTCTAGGTGCACACTACGGCTCACAAAACTAGCATAATACATGGAAATAGTCCTAAAATGTCGAAGGTTTCACATACCAAGCTCGCTAGAGCCGCGGCCGAAAGATGATGTTGGGGGTCCCGTAAAATCAAGTCCGGGGTTTGCATCTCGGCTTTCATCCGTTCCTTGGCCTTCTTAGACGGTCTCCTCGAGCTCGAAGCCATGCATCTACAAAGAAAATAGAAGTCAAAGTTAAACTTTCTTCTTGCAAAATTGAGCAAACCAAAACACCAATCGAAATTCCAACTACGGGGTAGGATTACTCACCTGAGCGCGCACAAGCTGCATTTTAACGATTTTTGGCTCCAAAAAACACCCCAAAATGGCCTAGAATGAGCTTCAAAAGCTCAAAAACCCGAGATATACAAAGATGAAGTCCGGCCACCTAGTACCGCGGTAGCACTGCTCCTCGCTGGCCCCGCTTCGCCCCGTTTTGCTCCGTTTAGCCCCGTTTTGACCTGTTTTGGCCTTTTTCAGCCCATTTCTGGCCCCGATCAGTCCCGGTGGCCCAATTCGGTCATGATTCATGAGGTTTTACCCCCAGTGGTCCAAAAGTCTTCAGGGCTACCTCCAACAGGTAGAAACTGAGAAAAATCGACTCCCGAAGATCCGAATCGGCTGCTTCGGGACGACCGTCACAGATTTTGATCAAACACAAGAGCTCTGATAACGAATCCTGGATTTTGGCTGATTTACCAAAAGAGAGGAAAAGAGATTCTCTGAGAACCCTACATCATCCCCCGAGGACAGATACCCGCTCCCGGAGGCCCCAACCGGCTCTCTTGGATTGAGCGTCGAAAGATTTGATCAACCGAAGAAGATTCAGAGATGGGTCTTGGTTCCCGATCAAGGAAAAAGGAGATCCCTCGAGGATAGATACTAAAGAGATTCTCCGAGAACCCTACATCATCCCCCGAGGACAGATACCCACTCCCGGAGGCCCCAACCGGCTCTCTTGGCTTGAGCGTCGAAAGATTTGATCAACCGAAGAAGATTCAGAGATGGGTCTTGGTTCCCGATCAAGGAAAAAGGAGATCCCCTGAGGACAGATACCAAAGAGATTCCCCGAGAACCCTGTGTCATCCCCCGAGGACAGATACCAAAGAGATTCCCCGAGAACCTTATGTCATCCCCCGAGAACAGATACCAAAGAGATTCCCCGAGAACCCTGTGTCATCCCCCGAGGACAGATACCAAAGAGATTCCCTGAGAACCCTGTGTCATCCCCCGAGGACAGATACCAAAGAGATTCCCCGAGAACCCTATGAACCCTGTGTCAGCCCCCGAGGGCAGACACCAAAGAGATTCCCCGAGAACCCTATGTCATCCCCCGAGGACAGATACGGAAAGATACTAGTTCCCATTACCCCCCAGCAAAAGTGACAAAAGAGGAACCGATTCCCGAAAATCGGCCATCAGGAACAATCAGAACATTGCCCGCATCCAGATTTTGAAAATAAAGCACCATCCTTCCACGGCTGCGTGTCACCTGATTATCATGAGCTTTCTCATCTATCACAAGATCCCTCGGTCACCTGTAGCTGTCGTCTTCTAAAAAAATGCGCATCTGATCTATCTCACTTGTTTGCAAAAAAAAAAACACTTCCCAAATTCCAGAAGTTTTCCCCTAGACACAGAGTCTTCTTGTCCTTATCCAAAGTCATCCACCACATCACAGTCGAAAGCACTAGCGCAACACAAGTTCACTCGGAGCGGCACACCCCATAGCACCCGCTCATACTAGGATCATAACACTAGACATGATAGGACTCGTGACACAACTTATATCACATCCATGCATTGCATATCATTCTCATAGCATAGCATACACATGTCTTGTTGTGCATATGTGATTTGTTCCTTTGTGCCCCGAACTACGTCCTGGTCTGATTCCCCTCGGGATAAGTAGACAGCTCACGCAGAGCACGACCAACACTGACCTCAGCATCTTTTTTTTTTCATCATTGCATCTTTTGCAACGTTTTTATCCTAAATCTATAGCCTCGAAAAGACCTGTCTCTTCAAAGCTTTGGCACTCGCTTGCGACATGCGTTGCCTCGCAAGTTCATGCCAAAGAGGGGCAAACTGTAGACACCCCATTTTTTCGGCTATCATATTTAGGAGACCCATAGCTTGGTGGTTCACAATGATCGTAAAAGACTCAAAAGGACTCCTGGAAGCCCGTTCTATCTCTCAGAATGCTCAGAATGGCCAAAATGCCCCTAAAAGCCTAAAAGCTCCCAGATTCGGACCAAAAGTTCTGGAAACATGCTGCGTCGTAAGAAACGTAATAAAATGAGTTTTTAAGTAAAAATTGTCAGCTCCCAGAGAGCCCCAGAAGTCCCGGAAGTTCCCGGAAAGTCCCTGTTGACCGGTTTGACCAAGGTTTGACAAGGTTTGACCAAGTTTGACAATGTTTGACCAAAATCGTCCAAATTTACCGGAATCATTCTGGATCATGTGAAGAATATTAAAAAAGAAAATCGAGCGAAAACGTCAGCTCCGGGGAGCTCCCAGAGGTTCCCAGAACTTCTTGGGAATCCTAGGTTTGACCAGTTTGACCATAATTTGACTTTAAAACTGGGGCACCATAACAATTTTCAAATTTTTTTCTTGGATACTAAAGGTCAATATCTTTCCAATGGTATATCGCACATAATTTTTGAATTTAAAACGAGTTTATTATGAATTTCCGAAGGCGAAAAAGGCGATCAAATCGGTTTTTATCGCAAATACCGCAAAACTTTTCATAGTGACCTATCCATGATTTATTTTTTTTATGAAAAATAGACTCCATTACCTTTCCAACGGTATATCACAACCTCAATTTGGAGTTCGTATACATTTTCTGTGAATTTCGGACGAAATAGGGCCTTTTCGCGAATACCGGAACCTCTGGGGGCCTAAACAGCATTATCTGGACGAAGGAGGAGCAGTGCCGCCGTGGCACTGGCCCAGTGCCGCCGCGACACTCCCCTCCAGAACAGTGTGTTTTTGTAAATAATTTTGTGGTCCTATTTTGATTAATTAAAAACCAAAACGACATAGTTTTATGATTTCAGATATTTGGAGCCAATGGGAATACTTTCTAAATCCCAAAACCACCCCAAGTTGGCCTATTTAAACCCTCCATTACTCTTCATTTTGGGGGTGTGAAATGAAAGTTTAGGAAAAGTTTGGGAGAGAAAGTTGTAGAGATAAGGTTAGAATAGAGAGAAAGAAGCTTCCTTCTTTGATTTTTCAAAACAAAAGTGAGTTCTAAACTTTGTTTTTACTTCATTACTCCCATTTACTTCAACATTCAATACTCCCAACCACCATTTTAGTGAGCATTTAAGAGAGTGGTAGCTTCTTCCATGTCCAATGTCATTACATATGAGTGAAACACCAATCTACAAGTTTAATACTTCATGAGTATCATCTATTGATCATTATCTACTTGCTTGTTTATTCATTGTTTATCTCTTCTTACCTCATTTCTTTTTTATTTTCTTTATTTACTTACTAGTTCATCATCATCTAAGTGATGACATGAAGTTTGGGGTGAGTGAATCCTTATGGATAGTTGTAGACACCCCATTTTGTCGGCTATCAGATTTAGGAGACCCATAGCTTGGTGGATCACAATGATCGTAAAAGATTCAAAAGGACTCTCGGAAGTCAGCTCTATCTCTCAGAATGCTCAGAATGACCAAAATGCCCTTGAAAGTCCGAAAATTCCCAGATTTGGTCCCAAAGTTCTGAAAACATACTACGTCGTAAGAAAAGTGATAAAATGAGTTTTTAAATAAAACCGGAAGAAATCGTCAGCTCCCAGAGACCCCCGGAAGTCCCAGAAGTTCCCCGAAAGTCCCCGTTGACCGGTTTGACCAAGGTTTGACCAGGTTTGACCAAGGTTTGACCAGGTTTGACCAAGTTTGACCGAAATCGTCCGAATTCACCAAAATCATTTTAAATCACGGGAAAAGTGTTAAAACAAGTTCCAAAAAGAAAATCGAGCGAAAACACCAACTCCCGGGAACTCCCGGAGGTTTCTAGAACTTCCCGGGAATCCCAGGTTTGACCAGTTTGACCAGAATTTGACTTTGGAACCGGGGTGTCGAAACAATTTTCAAATATTTTTCATGGATACTAGAGGTCAATAGCTTTCCAACGGTATATCGCACATAATTTCTGGATTTAAAACGAATTTATTATGAATTTCCAAAGGCGAAAAAGGCGATCAAATCGGCTTTTATCGCGAATACCGCAAAACTTTTCAAAGTGACCTATCCCCGAACTATTTTTTATGTAAAGTAGACTCCATTACCTTTCCAACGGTATATCACAACCTCAATTTGGAGTTCATACGCATTTTCTGTGAATTTCGGACGAAATAGGGCCTTTTCGCGAATACCGGAACATCAGGGGGCCTAAAAAGCATTATCCAGACGAAGGGAGGAGCAGTGCCGCCACGGCACTGGCCCACTGCCGCCGCGGCAGTGGCCCAGTGCCGCCGCGGCACTCTCCCCCAGAACAGTGAGTTTTTGTAATTATTTTTGTGGTCCCATTTTGATTAATTAAAAGCCAAAACGACATAGTTTTATGATTTCAGATGTTTGGAGCCAATGGGAACACTTTTAAAACCCCAAAACCACCCCAAGTTGGCCTATATAAACACCCCATTACTCCTCATTTTGGGGGGGGTAAAAATGCAAGTTTAGAGAAAGTTTGGGAGAGAAAGTGTAGAGATAAGGTTAGAGTGGAGAGAAAAGAAGCTTTCTTCTTTGATTTTTCAAAACAAAAGTGAGTTTCTAACTTTGTTTTTACTTCATTACTTCCATTTATTTCAACATTCAATACTCCCAACCACCATTTTTAGTGAGCATTCAAGAGTGTGGAAGCTTCTTCCATGTCTAGTGTCATTACATATGAGTGATACACCAATCTACAAGTCTCATGCTTCATGAATATCATCTATTGATTATCATCTACTTGCTTGATTATATATATGTTCATCTCTCCTCATCTCATTTCTTTTTATTTTCTTTATTTACTTACTAGTTCATCATCATCTAAGTGATGACATGAAGTTTGGGGTGAGTGAATCCTTATGGATAGTAGCTCTTGACCTCAAAAACATGTTTGATAGATGATGATCATAACCTCAATACTTCCAAGGCATTCTTGGAATGTATTGAAGTTATGCCCAAAAATAAAATAAATCTCTCCAACAATCTTGGAGATTCTTAATGATGAGTTTGGTGTTAGTATTCTAAGTGGTCATAATCCTTATTGAGTGTTGGAAATATGTTTTCAAAACATCTATTTCAAAACCCCCTCTCAATCCCTCTCATTTGATTTCAAGAAATAAAACTTTGTTTTCTTCAATATCTCTAAAACAATGACCCAAAACAGTGAGCTGTTCAGATTCAGAGATTTGTTTTGAATTAAATACTCAAGTTATGATGATGAAACCACTTGGAAAACCTTCCTAATACAGCATAGTTTGTCCCTAATTTTTCCCATCAATTATAGAAATATGAGAGTATTTGTTTTGGATGTGAGAAGTTCACATTCATAATCTGCCTCTGTTCTCACAGAATGTTCACCCAACTTCTTGCACTTATTCTGGACATTTTCATCACTGTACATATACCTTTTCTATTTTTTTTATAAAACTTGGGTGTCTTAGGAAACTTTTGGTATATAATTGGTCATCATAAACCTTTTCTTTGATTTATGAAAAATCATACAAAATCAGTCAACAGTGCAGCTTTTGTTTCTGAGTCATGTGTATATTCTGATTTTTTTCTTTTAATCTGTGATAGCTATTGATGTTTGGCTTTTTGGGTTATTTTCTATACACAATAAGAATGATCTCAGATTTTTCTCACATTTTTCTAGGCACGTTTGACCTCCCATTATAATGTTGCAAAGTGCCATATGCAGTCTGTCCACTATTCACAGCAAGTATACCTTAACTTTCATTTTTTGATTTGATGCTCATATGCATTCCAAATTAGTTCATATCTTAGGAAGTAGTTCATACTACATTTGTACATATCCCATATTGATTTCATCCATCCATTCATACACATTTTAGACTTCTAAGTCATTCTAGGAATCCATAAACACAAAGCACACTACAACCTTGGCACATTCTAGATACATACATTGCATTCATGCAAGATTTGGGGTTTTTGTAACTCTTAATCTAAGGAGATTATAAGGAATGAACTCGATCACCCGTTCATGCTTCCCCTTGATCTAATCATCCTTTCTCATCCATCCCGGGGATTGAGAGGTCTTCTTTTATCAAAGATTAACACGCATCATACTAGTTTGCTAAGCATATTTTGATTTCTTTGCTTATTTGTTTCAATAACGATTCATGTCCCCCTTTAGATTAGGAAATCTTGATTAATTGATATATGATTAGACGACCTTTCCTAGGTTTATTTGTGTGATCTTTCACTTTACATTGCATGATATTTGGCCTAGATCTTATGAATGATATCTTATATTTTGATCTTCCGATTTCAAATCTCCTTATGTGATGTAATATACTATCATAGTATTATTTGTCGAACCATACATAGTATAAGATGATTATTTGGATGCTAATTGAGGCCCGTCGAAAGACGGGGCGAGTAGAGGGTGTTTTAGTCGCGACAAAGGCTCCTTCCTCTCTCGTACCAAAACCCCGAACCAAGTTCTTTGGTTATGAAGGGCCGGTGCCCTTATCCGCTTGGGTGAGTCAAAATTAGGTTTCTTGGTTCCTTAAAGACCAAGTGGCGACTCTGTATCTGTTTTCAACAGACCTTTTCTTTTCCTTTTCAAAACAATCTCAAACAAGAGAAGTGGTCCGAAGCCCGGTATCCACAATAGTAGCTCTTGACCTCAAAAACATGTTTGATAGATGATGATCATAACTTCAATACCTCCAAGGTATTCTTGAAGTGTATTGAAGTTATGTTCCAATAAAAATAAATCTCTCCAACAATCTTGGAAGTTCTTGATGATGAGCTTGATGTTGGCATTCTAAGTGATTATAATCTTCATTAAGTGTTGAAAATATACTTTCAAAACCTCTATTTTAAAACCCCTCTTAAAACCCTTCATGGTAATCTCAAGAGAGAAAACTCTAGTTTTTCCAAAATCTTCAAAATAGTGAGTCAAAACAGTGAGTGATCCGGGTTCAAAGATTTTTCTAGAGCTCAATACTCAATGTATGGATGCAAGGCCACTTGGAAAGTCTTCCTAACTCATTAGAGAACACCCAAGATTTTTGGTTTGACTTGGAAGTACTTGGAAATGGTCCATTTGGATCCAAACATTCCTTCCAGACATTCTGTTTTTGCTGTCACAGCAGCTAGGTCCACTTCCAACCTCTTTTTCAGAAAACTTTTCCAAAAGGGGTGGTCCTAACTTATTTTTACCTTAAACTTCAATGTCTTAGGAAACGTTCTGTATAAAATGGGCCTCTAGATCATTCGTTGTCATTTTCTAAGATTTTCTAACATTTCAGTCGACAGTACGGACTCTGTTTCTGAGTGACCTCTGTTGTTCATATGATTTCTCTCAATATGTGATAGTTATTAAAGATTGGCTTTTTGGGTTGTATTCTAGACACAATAAGTAACAGCTCCATAAAAAATCATGCATTGAAAACATTCCTAACCCCTCTTTTCAATTTCCAAAAGATGATGCTACTGTTCTGTCCACTATTCACAGCAAGCACATTTTAACTTTCATTCTTTGATTTGATGCTTATATGCATCCCAAATTAGTTCATATCTTAGGAAGTAGTTCATACTACATTTGTACATATCCCATGTTGATTTTATTCATTCATTTATACACATTCTAGACTTCTAAGTCATTCTAGGAATCCATGAACATAAAGCACACTACAACCTTTACACATTCTAGGTACATGCATTGCATCCATGCAAAGATTTGGGGTTTTTGTAACTCCTAATCTAAGAAGATTATAAGGAACGATCATGATCACACGTTCATGCTCCCCTCGATCTAATCATCCTTTCTCATCCGTCCCGGGGATTGAGAGATCTTCTTTTCTCAAAGAATGACATGCATCATGCTAGCTTGCTAAGCATATTTTGATTTTCTTTGTTTATTTGTTTCAAGAACAATTCACGTCCCCTTTAGATTAAGGAAACTAATTACTTGATACATGATTAGACGATTTTTCCTAGGTTTATTTGTGTGATCTTTCACTTTACATTGTATGATATTTGACTTAGATCTTATGAATGATATTTTATCTTTAGATTTTCCATTTCAAGTTTCTTATGTGATGTAATATACTATCATAGTATTAATTGTCGAACCATACATAGTATAAGATGATTATTTGGATGCTAATTGAGGCCCGTCGAAAGACGGGGCGAGTTGAGGGTGTTTTAGTCGCGACAAAGGCTCCTTCCTCTCTCGTACCAAAACTCCGAACCAAGTTCTTTGGTTATGAAGGGCCGGTGCCCTTTATCCATTTGGGTGAGTCAAAATTAGGTTTCTTGGTTCCTCAAAGACCAAGTGGCGACTCTGTATCTGTTTTCAACAGACCTTTTCTCTTTCCTTGATCCAAATCAATTTCAAAAGCAAAAAGAGGTGGAAGCCCGGTATCCACAATGCATTTGGTGTCCATTTTCTTCACATTAGAACCTCTAAAAACATCAATCCTAAGCTATTGAGTGAGTTTGGACTCACCTAAGGACTCACCTAAGTTAAGGGGTTGTTTGATGTGACCTTTTAAAAGCTTGCCCTCCAATGAAGTCCTCACACTCTCTCCTCCTCTCTTCTCTACCTCTGCCTTCGCTCTCATTATCTTCTTTCTTTCTTCTCTTTTTCTTTCTGCCTCTCTTCCTCTTCTTGATAGTGTGTGTGTATATATATATGGTATGTGTGTGTATATATATATGTGTGAGTATGTATATGTATACAATAACTCTTTCCCTCTCTAACTCTTTCTAGACTGTCAAACACCACACACACACACACGAACTAACATATATATAGGAGAAGAGGGGCTGTAGGTGGCAATTCCTGTGCAATTGGTGGATAAAGTTCATACCTCTTTCAATTAATTGATATGAGTTCAATAAATTGAGAATAGTCGGTCAAGGTTTAATCGATTGAAATGAGTTTCATCGTGTCACAGCCCGGTCCCACAATAGCGGAACTGGAGCCCGTGGCACACCACCGAAGCTAAACCAATTCATTAACATTCCCAAAAATTAGTTTTAAGAACACACGCAGCAGAAAGAAAACAAAATATTTTGAAAACTAGCAGTCCAGTCGACTGCACCTCATGCCCAGTTGACTGATACTGATCTAGCAGAAACTTTGAATTTAGAACATAATCCAGTCGACTATTTTCTATGTCTAGTCGACTGGTACGACCAGGTCGACTAAAGTCCAGCCTGGGCATAAATACCTGAATTGAAAACATGATCTAGTCGACTGTGCCGGGGACCCAGGCGACTGATCCTCTATAAAAAGATGCAGTGAGTTGCTGAAAAAGAGGGTCATATAAACTGTTTTCTCAACCAGTTGATTAGTTTATGGCAGCAGCACACATTCTGTAGAGTTTCTAAGTTTAAAAGTTTTTTGAAAACGTTTGGGGATTAAACACACACTCCAAACTCGATCCAAAGTAATTTTAAATGTATTATAACATTACTAAAACATAATTTCAACAAGTTACTATCTATTACAAAGTTTTAGATCCATTCTAACATACTAAATTAAACATAGTTAAAAACCATGAGAATTCTTATTACAACATGTTCATGTCAAAACTACGAGGTTAACGCATTGAGTCACCTTCTAAGTGAACTCCCAAACCCACGTGCTCACTTCTACGATTCCTCGCCAGCATTAACACCTGCAATGGTTATTTGAATAACCACACATATTCGATTTGTTTAAGCTAACGCTTAGTGAATAAAACAACAAATGCACTTGAATGACAAACATGCTCGCATTCACATCTCTACATTTCATACTAGTCTCTGGAGACTCAAGTACACATTCCATACTCCCAATCCACGACTCCTTGCCAATAAGTCCAAGCGAAAGGGTAAGACCCACGATTCTTCTCTTCAATCGTGCGATCTTGATGCCTATATCGGCTCCACAAAATGGTTTAGTGACCACGTGCTCCTTCTGACCCAAATAAGCAACTCAACATGCTCAAATATATATCACCATGCTCTCGCTAAACAAAACATTTCACTATGCTATTGGGCATACTTATCAATAAAATTGTCCAATATGAACTACACAATATATCTCTATGGATTAACACATGCTTTCTATATCAAACATGAATATATGTCAAGAAATCATTCCAAATTGCAAGGTTGAATCACTCACCTCCGAATAACGCTCATATACTACGATCCAAGGAAAACCCGTGCACAAAGAACGTGCAGAAGTCCGTCTAGTATAATTCCTATGGATAAGAAATCCAATTATCAACTTTTATGAAAAATTTTAGAAAATAACTTTTCAAAAAACTTAGCCAAACAGGCCCTAGTAGGTATCAAAACGAAGCCCTTACCTCGAGGAGTTCGAATATGAAATCCGGGAGAAAACAAATGGACAGAAGGTCGTCGTTTGGCGCCGCAAAGCTCTAAGCTCCAAAATCTCCCTATAGCCCCTTTTATTGAAACTTAGGTTAGAAGTTATAGAAATATCTTAAGTCATCTCTATCTATATATAGGCAACACTCTTAGGAATTATGTTTACCTCCCCAGGAGTTTTCAAAACTCCTATTTAGTCTCTGAAACTTCTTACACAACCAATTCATAGCTTTACAAGTGAAATCTCAAAATTATAAAAGTTTTCGACTAAGTTCCGTTTGGTTGCTAAAACGTAAATTTCTACATGACTTTTTCGAAGTTGCTAATTAGCCTACCAAATTAATAGCGTGTTAATTTGTCCTCACCAGGATACTAAATCTAACAACAGAAATATAATCTAGTCCAGAAAATAATACAGATAGTGAAATACACAGGTAAACATTTATTTTCAGATAAACATTTAAGGTATTCCACAGTGACCGTCTCACACTCAGAGAGACGTCACAACATCATAACACTCATCAACATTGTCTCAAAAAGTTCTCTAATATAGACACCCAAATCAACTCATGAGTTAAAACTAGGACTGGCAAAAAAAGCGATGACCCGTGAAACCCGACCCGACTCGACCAACCCAAGCCTTTCGAGTCAATTTGTATAGGTTACGGGTGGAGTCACGGATTCCAATTGTTAGACCCGATCA
Organism: Hydrangea macrophylla; assembly: GCA_033977485.1. Taxonomy (NCBI): domain Eukaryota; kingdom Viridiplantae; phylum Streptophyta; class Magnoliopsida; order Cornales; family Hydrangeaceae; genus Hydrangea; species Hydrangea macrophylla. Next base: position 72,928,749 of record CM066984.1, on the reverse strand, counting down.
ACTTCGAGTCAGATGTCAATTTTATGTGTTAATTGACCCGACTTCACCCGACCCGACTCGCTACATACATCCCCTAATATAAATACTTTTTTTTAAGACTTATCCTAGACTTCTAGTATTACTATTATTATTATTTTTTTTGTTTTTGTTTTTTTTATCAAGTCTTTTATGAACTTGATGTTGTTATTGTAATTTGTATGGTTACTTGATGTGGGATTATAATAAAATAGCTCATAAGTTATTATTATTGTAAAAGTTTACAAAAAAAAGTGGAAAATAGGTTGTTCAAATAGGTTATAAAAAGTATTTCAGCATGTTGTATGCTCTTTGTCGGGTTTCACCCGAAACCAACACGACTCCACCCAAAATCAACGGATCTGTTTCACCCGACTTTATGGATGGATGACGGGTGCTACACTCATTACCCGTTGGGATTCAGATGGATAGCCGGGTTGGGGGTCACACCCGACTCACCCGACCCATGGCCACCCCTAGTCAAAACTCACTCATATGTGCCAACATGCACAACACATCACATTATCATGCATGATAATGCAATGAAATGCAATAACACAAATACGGGTGTTATAATACTCTCCCTCTTAAAAGAAGTTTGTCCCCAAACTTATACCTCATGTCTCAAAAAGGTGCGGATATTGAGTACACATCTCCTCTTCGATTTCCCATGTCAATTCTTCTGTCATTTGGCTACGTCATAACAATTTCACTTTCGATATCACTTTATTTTCCAAGACTTAATCTTTCCGATCTGAGATCTCTACTGGATATGAAACATACGTCAAATCACTCTGAATCTCATTCAGCGCCAGAGTCATCACTTGATCTCTATTGTCTGTCAAATGTTTCCGTAATAATGACACATGTAATACATTATGAACTATAAGAAAATTATAAGAGGACTGAAAGAGGAAGTAAGAAAGCATGCCAACCGACAATGCACTGTGTCGTATAATCTGGTACCCGCTATCATAGGGATCCCCCATGGGAGCATAGATGGGGGAAAGATGTTCAAAATCAATCTGTCAGTCATGGACAAAAGAACCTACCGTATTTTGGGATATATGAAGAAGAGTAGCCAAGTCCTGGACGTAGTCAGCCTGTACTAGGGGGACCGTTAGATTCGCAAAAGGATTAGTATGGAAGATAGCACTGAACTCCTCAAACAAGTAGCAGATCTCCTGGTAGCCAAAGCGGAAGATGTGGAGTGTAGGATCCCAACACTAGATAGCAGCTTGAAGCAAATTTTCATCCAATACCATCTGCTGAAAAGAGAAGAGGTCGTTCAGCCTAAAACACTCGAAGTTAAGCATGTCAATGCCTGAGAGAGCATCCATCCATGGGAAGAGAATTTGAGAGCTAATGGGGGCCATTTGAAAAGAAAATAAAATAGGGAGAAAGGTGTTTTGCGGAGCTTTTGAGGAAAAAAAAGTATAAAAGAAGAAATAGATTTGCCCAAACTACCAAGAGGCACTCAAGTACCGAGTGGCGATCTCGAGATTGCCGCGCGGCAGTCCGTGAATGCCGCACGGCAGTTACCGACAGCCGTAATGGCACTCGGTGAGTGCCCCAAGTATAATCGAGTGTCACCCAGGTTTAATCAAGTGCCGCAGAGAGCTAATTTTGGCCAAAACTTGTTTGTAATGTTTTCAGCCCCACCTGTAAGAAAAAAAACTAGATATGCAATAAAATCTGTGCATCATATCGTTTCATGTACAACAAGACCAAGCCATGGTCACATTCTTCATTCACAGAAAATAAATAAAAAAAATCTATAACCACATTCATTAGCATTTATTCATTCACAAAAAAGAAAATAAACCTATGACCACAATCATGACCATAATAAAGGTATGCAGAGAATAAAAGATGATCATGTTAGTAATGATAAAGTATGCAGGTGCCTATCCTATCCCGACTATCCAAAGAGCCATCATCAAAATAAGTATGTATACACAGTCATCCCAATATGTGTGTATCCTCCCCAAACACTCAGAAAATAAAAGATAAAGAGAGGGATCAACCCCGGCCACGACCTCGGGTCTGGCGGGTAATGCGTCAAAGGGGCCCCTGCTCCGATTCTGTGTCACTCCCGGCACCATGGCCTCCACCTCCGCCTCCGCTTCCAGCACCTCAGTGAACTCCACTAGGGCCTGCTCTGAGCTGGTGCTCAAGCTCTCACACTCGTAGGGTCAGGACCCTGTTCTCTTCCTCCTAAATAAGGATAATTGATTTGGTTGAGCAAAACTAAAAAATAAACTAAAGTGATGAACGAATGAATTGAAAATAATGATAAAAATTCACCTTAGCTCTCAGCTGAGCCTCTATGACTACTCGAGTTCCGTCAGCCTTAATCAGAAAATCAAAAAAAGATTAGAAAGTAGAAGGAGAATACAAAGTCAAAATTGTTTTTTTAGAAAATTACCCTGCACTCTCGTCCATGAACCCACTCCCTCACACTATAGGCATAAAGCAGGCCCTTCTCGGCATAGTTCCGTGGGACATAATCGTACTAAAGTGGGATGGTGGGAGCACCCGTGTACCCTGCTCACCCTGGAAGACTGTCCGTGTACCCTGATCGCTCAGGCTGCGGCATAAACGGGCTACAAAGAAAGAAAAAAGAATTCAATATAAAAAAATGGAAAGAACTAAAAAAAAGAATGAAAAGTTAAAAAGAAATTTACTCGAGTCACTTCCATCAGAGGGAAGTTCTTCATTCGCTTGGCAGCACGGAAAGCTACATATCCCTCAGGGGCTCCAAAAAGTCCTGAATAGTAAGGCCATTCAGGGCAGCCGTGAATGAGTTTCCATAAAAAGTCTCTATGGCCCTCATAGAATTAGGTAGAGGGCATGGCACTTGAATGACAGGAGCCATCAGTGACTGCCTAGTCACTCTCTCCCCCAAATACCACTACCGAGCATCTGGGCCGTCCAATAATAACCTCAGCGGGTCGTAATCCACCAATCTCTGCATAGCTGGAGGGAGGGTAGCAATCACATTAACCCAAGGATGCCACCTGACTTGCGGCTCTCTCAGGTTCGTCAAGAAATTTCTGAACGCAATGAAGTCGTGGGCCCCGATCTTCCTCCCGACGTGATCCTTCTACCACTTCCATCCCTGGGGCATGACGAGGGCATCAGTTGGTCGCGTCGAAGGCAACATCATATGCAAATATTCGTGAGACCAAATCTGAAAAGAAGAGAAATAAAGAACATGAGATTCAAGATTCATAAATAGGAAATTAAAAAGAAAAAAAGAAAAAGAAAAGGGGTATGTACCTCCCACGCCCTCCAGAAGCCGCCCGTGGAAGCTGGACGGTCTCGAGAGATCTTTCCCATGTGTCTATATAGAATGGCCAGTCCAACACCAGCCCATTCATACTTATAGATGCAATCCATGTGCTCCAAAGACCCCACCAATGCCACAGAGATCCGATCGCCCTTGGTGCTCAGTAGAGAGCACCCTATCATGTACATGATGAACCCAAGGGCCATTTGCTCATTCGAGAAGCCCTCTTGATCTATGAATGTATTAAGGAACTACTTAGTTATGACCAAGGGCTCATCTAGAATCACTCCCAGTAGTACAAGTACCTGATCCCACTCTGTGATCGTATCGAGGTATCGGAGGCACTCCATCTCAAAGGAGATCCCAGTGATCATGTTAAAATCAAGCGGGGTCATCGTCATCTCCCCAAACTCAAAGTGGAATGTGTTGGCCCACCACCACTCTGAGAGAGCGTGTATCTGCCTTAAATTATTCAAGCTATTCATCAAGAGCTTAACGAAATCCCCAAAGCCGGCAGCGTCAATAAAACCCCTCACGGTATCAATCAACGACTGATACCACTCATAACCATGGGCCAAGCTACTATGCCCCTTCAGCATATCGGGCTGAAGCTGCAAAAGTTACTAGCATTTAACATTAGTAAATAAACGGATAAAGCAAAGAATGAAATGAAATAAAAATTAATAATGAAAATGAACATGAATAAATAAAAGGAACGGTTGGAATGCTCGAAAAATTCTATAAACATATCATTGCAAGGACATCTGATAAAAGAGGACGTTCAAAGTTTTATCATCATACATTACATTCTTAAAGTTTCATAAGGTTGATAAGAAGAGAATTGAAATAAGGGAAACGAAGAAGCATGTATACCTCTCGTCGAAAAGCCCTGGCGGACAGGTGCTTGTTCGGGTCTTAGAGTAGGAAGGTGGGGTCAGGATGAGGAGTGGCTCTGTACCTCGTCCTCTTCTTGCTCGAGCTACCTAAGTCACTAGCCATGACAAATAACCTGTCAAGAGAAGAGTTTAGTTAAAAGTTAAACTCTTGAAAGAAATTAAGAATAACAACAACAGAAAAGGAAAATAAGAATGTGTTCAAGTGGAACTAACCTGTCGATCTTTTAGATCACTGCGAGGAAAAAGAGAAAAAAAATCTCTAGAGAAATCCGAGCATAGGAGAGATTAAAGAATGAGAATGAAAAGAAAACTAACAAATAAGTAGTCTGCCTGCCCCGAATGGCACTCAGGAATTGTGCACAGCAGTCTCTAAAGTGTCGTGCGGCACTTGCTGAGTGTCGCAGCGGCATTCCGTGAGTGCCGCACGGCAGTCACGGACTACCGCGTTCATGTGCGTGTGCCGCAAATTTGGCAACTGGAAGGTTGACCACTTTTTCCCCCAAAATTCAATAATTTCCAAGGTTTGGATTTAAAACCCCAAAATTTGCTTGCCTTTTACACTTTGGTCCCCGAAAAATGATTCCTCGAGTCTGCGTGGCTCCAAATCTTGAAAATTGAAATTAAATCAAGTCTCTATGACTTTGATGTTGAAATTTGAGTTTGTTGGCTTTTGATTTTGGAAATAGAAATGGCTTTGAGCCCATGAACTCTAAATTTTTGAAAATAAATTGAGTCTGATTTGATTCGAGTCTGATCGACTCTCGATTGTAGAAGTGTAAAAAAATGTCTTAGTATGATGTACTCCCATTTTTTTTATGAAATTTGAAAAAGATTTGAGTTTGATAGACTCTAAATTTTTGAAAATAAATTTAATTGAGTCTGTTTGACTCTGGATTTTGAAATTGAAATGAGTTGAGTCTAATGGGCTCCCGATTTTGGAAAGTGAACTGAATGGGAGTGTGTTTGAATCCCAAGTTTCGGATACTGGATTGAGTCTGATTGACTCCTGACTATGGAAGGTCAAAACTAAAATTTGATTCTCGAGATTTGAAATTCAAAAATTGCCTTCTCAAGATAAAAGAATGCAGAGCAAAAATATCCAACGGGGTCGAACGGTTGATGATATTTAGAGCAAACAGATCCGGCGGAGCCGAAGGGCTGCAGATATTCAAAGCAAACATATCCGACGGGGCCGAAGGGCTACGGATATTCAGAGTAAACATATCCGACGGGGCTGAAGTCTGTGGATATTTAGAGCAAACAGATCCAGCAGGGCCGAAGGGCTGCGGATATTCAAAGCAAACATATCCGACGAGGCCGAAGGGCTGCGGATATTTAGAGAAGACATATCCGACGGAGCTAAAGGGCTACGGATATTCAAAGCAAACATATCCGACAGGGCCGAAGGGCTGCGGATATTTTGAACAAGCATATCCGACGAGGCCGAAGGGCTGCAGATATTTAAGGCAAACCCGCATTGACACTGAGGCCTAAGTCGTGAGGCGTTGCCCAGTCAATTACGTTCAATGTTCATCCGATTGGCTGGAATGGCTATGAGTTGAAGTACCATAAGCATTAAGTAGCATAGAACATGGATAACATCTAAACACATCGAAATGGCATAATCTCAAATCGTCACATTTGTGGAGCATGGGATTGCATTAGCTGTTATCATTGTACGAGCATGTGCATCGCGATAGAATAGGTGCATTCATCCATATGACTACTTGTGCTTGTGTGTGTGCTTGTCCCTTGCCCGAACTACGTCATGGTCTGATTCTCGTAGGGATACGTAAGCAGCTTACTGATGAGCACGACAAGCATGAACCATTTTGTGCAGTCATTTTAGCAATGCATTTTTGTTTTGACCTGAATTCGACAGTCTGGTCAAAGGCTTGTCTTTACACAGGCTTTGACATTCGCTTGTGACACGTGTTGCTCCATAAGCTCTGTCGAAGAGGGGCAAACTCTAGACTGTCACACCCGTTCCAAAATTTCCATAGTTATCATGCATATTTGGTTTTGTGAATTATCACTATTATTTGATAATTGGTTCGAGGTTGACTCTAAGTCAACGGTAAGGTGTCAGTAAGGACACGGGAATTCAGTAATCAAGATTTCATCAGCATGAGTAAATGACATTTATGTGATTTAAATGTTATTTGACTTATCTGGTATTTTTATGAATAGTGAATTATACCTGTGTATTATAATTTTTCATAATTTTGGTATTGCGAATATCATTTTGAGAATTGTGGTGAGAACGTGAGTGTCACGTTATATAAAAAGGTAGGTTGCCTGGAGATTCCACAAAATTTAGTTTTTGGACGTAATTCTGGACCCAAATTAGACTTAGTCGAAAACCTTGGTAAATTATAGTTTTTACTCATAAAGTTATAAAATGTATGTACGCAACGTTTCAGGAGTTAATTAGAAGTTTTGGAATCTCACGGGGACGTAAACGTGATTTCTAGAAAGTTTTCCTATAAATAGGAGTGGATGAATTTGTTATTCTTACAAAACCTTGTATAATATCATTAGAGAGGAAAGAGAAAAGGGAGATTATTGCCACAGGCTTTGCAACGACCATCGGTGACCTTTCATTCGTTTGTTTTCAACCAAACTTCATATTTGAACTCCCCAAGGTAAGGGCTACGTTTTGATATCTATTAGGCCATGTTTGGCTAATTTTTTATAAAATTCTAATTCTAGAAATTTGGGGAAAACGCGTGTAAACTCGTAAGTTTTGCATAGGATCGGAGATTCGGCGTGTCCTGAAGGTTGTCTTCTCTACATCTTCCGCTTTCACTTTCAATTGATGATAGCCCGATCTCAAGTCTATTTTGAACTCCCCAAGGTAAGGGCTACGTTTTGATATCCATTTTATGTTGAAATGGATCTGAACTCATGTATTCGTGTTTTGAATGCTTGAACTATCAATTTTGAAGTTTAAAGGAAATCGAATAGAGTTTTGTGAATTGCGCTAAAGCCCTAGCTTGTTCCACTATTGTTTCTATTCGTGGATTAATAATGTTTAAACTTTGGACTTGATAACATGTAGCTTGTGAAGTTTAAAATAAGGTAAACTTGTTTGGAGGAATGAAATGAGTAAGGTTGGGTGATGCCTTAGGCAAAATTCTGCAGCTTGGTGCAGGATTCTGCTAAAGGGTCATTCGGTCGGTGGAATGGGGTCGATCGACCGGTCGAAATGCCCCCTGCGAGAATCCTTTTTCTATATCTTTCGAAAATTTTTAAAAGGCTTTGATTGATTCTCAGGGTACCTTTGGGACCCCTTTTAGCATAAAATCATTCGTTTCGAAATAGAATTGAGTCTTCAATTTTATACGGATTTTTTCAACTCGGAGGGTAATATTTTCAAAAGTTTTATATACTCAAGGTTGTTTTAAAGTCTTTTCCACTGTGTATAGTTATTTAATGAACTGATAAGCCTTGATGGCGTGCCACGTGTCCTGTTTCCGAACGTTAGCGGGATGGGTAGTGACATAGACACCCCAATTTTGACCAACCATCAAATTTAGAGGAGTATTACCTCCAAGTCCGATGATGACAATGTCTGACACCTAGGATTTCCAAAGGTGATTCAAACTCTTTAAAAGGCTCTTTCAATTTCAAACAAAACAAAAATGTAAGAAACAAAGAAAGAAAAAAGGAGAATAGAAGAAATGCGGTAAATGGTGTCTCTACGGCAGTCATGTGTCGCCGCGATGGCACTCGCTGTATTACCACATAGCAATCAGTGACTTCCGCAATGGCATTCACTGAATGGCGCAAAAAAAAACTCTAAATGCCTTGAATCAGAAATCCAAAAAAGTGACAGTCCGCAGAATTGTCTGCGGCATTCACTGAGTGCCGCATCAGCGTTCAGTGAATGTCGCGCCGGCTATCAGAAAGTGCCGCTCCGGAGCTTACTGAGTGCCGCAGACAACTCCACTAACTGCCGTGTTTTTTTAGCAGCCTGCTTGAATATAGTATGCTTTGTACCTTCAAAAGTACATCCGGGATTAGGGTTTTACCCTTAAAATTACCAAAATAAACCCTTTAAAATTTTCCTATATAAAGGGAATGAATATCCTATTTCAAAGGACCTCAATCTTGGGTTTTAATCTAGAATCTTGAATCTCTTAATATTGATATTCCTTGAGACAATTAGGAGAATCTTTTGGAAAATTAAGAAAATTAAGGAGTGGCAAGAGTTGGAAGAATAACTTGAACAACCTTTGGAAGACCTCAAAACTGCAAAAAGTAGAGGATAATTAGAGGTAAACTCTAGATTAATTAGTCATTAATTTAAGCTCAATCACAATTCTTAGAATTATTTAGGATCTTTTACACATTTTCAAAAATTCTCTTCCTACCTCATTTCATCACACACCACTAGAATTGTGATTGAGCCTTCTTTCATTTGATTTGGATCAAAGTAGCTTAAGGTTTAAGATTAAATATATCATAAAGCAAAGTTTAACTTGGATATCAGTTGAACTTTGATTTTCTTTTCTCTTGTCATACTCCTCTCTTGGGATTCATGAGGTCTTTAATATCTCTTTCGATTCTCTTGAGTTGGCCTTTTAGATTCTCTATGAACTTGTGATTCAAATGAGAATAATCATATTCATATATAGTTAGTAGGTCCACGTCATAGTAGTGACTTCGGTCTTCTAGTTTTGAAGTCTTATGGAATCCTTTCCATATTCTATTGAGACTCACATGGATTAGTCATTTTTTTTAATCTCCAATGACCATCAATGGGAGGGAGAATGAGCCTTAGGATGAGTCAACCTCTATGGATTGGTTGATAGATTTAACCAAAAAATGATGAACTCAACAAATGGTGTAGTGAATTTATGAACCAATTTTGATCAAGGATTTTTAAATAAATCATGTTTTATTGGAATTGAATGAGACCAATTGGAGAGTTTTCATAACACAAAAATCAACCACTGCATTTTTTGTTTTGATAAGATTCCATGTTTAAGATGGCTTGGTCTTAGGATTTGAAAACTAGCCATTCTCTGTCCAAAATTTCAAACAGTAAGTCAGTTTTGATTTGAATTTATCAAAGCCTTAACCAAGTATTTTTGACTTTAAATAAAATTTTCTAGAAGTTAATGTGTTAATGAGATCCCCTAAAAAAAATTAGAGTCATTCGGATTAATTTACTATTTTTATAAAATCACATAAAATCTTTAGACAGAGAGTTGTTAAATTCTGAGTGGTGTCTGGTTATAACCCAATTCCCAGAGGTTGAACCATTGGATCTTTGATTTTATTTTAGGTTAAAAACTAGACTCACCAAGGCACCTTGTGTCGAAATATCACTAAGATCCAACCAGAAGTATGATTTTTCTATTTTCTAAAGTCATGATCTGCTCTCTGTATTTCCTGAAATTCTGTTGTAAATTTGATGAACTTTGTAAATAATGACCCAAATGACTTTTTCATGACCTAAGGCTTAAACCATGTTTTAATAATGATTAGTTGGATTTAAATCCAGAGGCTAAACGATCAAAATCAATGAATAATTCATAGCTCATTCTTGTGCATGTCCATACATCCATTCATGTATGTTAGTACTTGTAATTAGGACTAATTCTTGACTTTTGCATTTGATTGAACCCAGTTGAACATAACTTTGGGTTCCTTATGATCATATTGGAATTATACCATCTCTATATAGACATTACATTGGCTCCTAGTTGAGACTTGTATGTCTATAGAGGTGTTGTATCTCCAACTAATTAGAAGGAATTCATAATTATATCAACTCTTTCTGTGATTAGTGGATTTAAGCTACAAATTTAAGCATGTTATTTAGGACTCTAAAGTATATCTTTTTTTCAAAGCATGTTGACTAACCCTTTGTTTTGTAGCGCTATCGAGGTACAATTTCTCAACCCCTCTCTAGTTTGTTTTATTCTTTGATTTTAATTGATTTTCGACTTCATGTGTGACACCTTAGTTTAGGTCTTGCTTTATGTGTATATGTAGATTAGAGATATTTTTTCTAGGATTTCTATTCTTATACGCATTATACGTTTCAATTTCGCGACGGGACCCCGGGTAAGTTCTTTTGTTCCTTATTGCACATCATATTGTTTGCTAATTGAATTGCATGTTTTTTGATGCTATTTTATCATTAGTAATTTTCCACCATTTCCAACATGCTTGTGTAACGTATATTTATATATATATGTATATATATTAGTTGAAGACACACTTAGATAATTAATTCGATTAAAAGAATGTCAAGTAGAGGTCTATCATGAGATAAAATGAGAGGGGGTGTTTTAGTCCGCCGGGATCCTTTCCCTCTCATTCCATAATCCTCAGACCTAGAAATCTCTAATTTCCAAAAGATCAGTTAGCTTTCAAAATGGTTTATTAATTTTTCTTAAAAAAATTAAGTGGCGACTCTTATTTAAATTTTGAATTTTAAAAGATTTAAAAAGCTGTGGTTAAAAAATATGATATCCACGGGTGTTTCCCCCGAACCCCCGTTCTTTAAAGGGCCCTATATTTCAATATTCATTTAAAACTCCCAATTTGTTAGGGTCCACCCAATTTCAAAGCTATCATTCCAAACACACCTTCGGGAATATATTTCATTTTCATTTATACGTTGGTTGAGAATTTATGTTGCATGAAAAGGGATTCTTGCATTAACACTAACATGGAACTCCAAAAAGAAAAATTCATATGTAAATGACCTACATTTGGTATTGGTACCCAGAACCCAGATGAAAAATAACCGTCCATCATAATTAAACTCGATCTATTTCTATTATTAATATGTTGGTGAGGTGTTTTAAAGAAATGCATGTTTCAATTGTGAATATATTAAATAATCAAGAAAACAACAAAGGGAAAGAGAAAAGAGAGCTAGAGTTTTTCATAACACTAAAACTGAATGAATGAATACAATGAAAAAGAAGAGGCAATAATAATAGAATATCTAGGTATACAGTATTACCCTAATATAAGAGAAAAGACTAAACTACCCTAAAGCTAATAAAACTAATTCTAACACCCCTCCTCAAACTCACGATGCTGCTGCTAAAAGCATAGAGAGTTTGCCAACTAAAAAACAAAAACGCTGAATCGGATGTGACTTTGTAAACAAATCAGCAATCTGTGCGGAAGAAGAAACAAAAGGCAAAGTGATAGCTCCATGCTTAAGGTGATGACGAGTAATGTGACAATCAATCTCTATATGCTTGGTCCTCTCATGGAAAACTAAATTGTGAGCAATCTGAATAGCACTCTTATTATCACAATACATAGGTGAAGGGCGAGGAAGGGAGACACCCATATCTGTAAGTAGTCGGCATAACCAAATAAGCTCACGGGTAGTCGAAGCCATAGCACGATACTCAGCTTCTGTGGAAGACACAGCAACAACATCTTGCTTCTTGCTCTTCCAAGAAATGAGAGAATCACCCAAAAATATACAAAACCCAGTAACAGACTTGCGATCTGTAGGATCACCGGCCCAATCAGCATCAGAGTACGCACGCAGCTCCAAGGAAGATGATGAAGAAAGTAAAAGACTTTGAAACGTAGTGCCCCTCAAGTACCTCAAAATACGATGAACAACAGCCCAATGAACTGTAGTAGGGGAAGTAACAAACTGACTAACAACATGAACAGCATGAGCAATATTCGGATGAGTAATAGTAAGATAAACCAAGCTATCAACAATAGTGCGATATAAGGTAGGATCAGGCAAAGGAACGCCATCAGAAGGGGAAAGACGAACATTAAGCTCCAAAGGGGTATCAACAATCTTATTATCAGTGAGGCGAGCACGCTCAAGAATGTCACCTGTATACTTAGACTGAGAAAGAAGATAACCTTTTGGAGAATAAGCTACTTCAATCCCCAAAAAATAATGTAGTGGACCTAAGTCCTTCATTTCAAAACAACGAGCTAATTCAGACTTCAACACTGCAATCCCATCAACATCATCACCAGTAATAATCATATCATCAACATACAAAGAAAGCATAATACGACCAGCAGTGGTACACCTAATAAAGAGAGCTGAATCATACTCACTCAAGGAAAACCCAAATGAGGTAATCACTGTGGAAAACTTCTCAAACCAAGCTCGAGGAGCTTGTTTAAGACCATATAAGGCTTTTTTAAGCCTGTAAACTTCACCAGGACCATGAGGAACACCCGGAAGAGGAACCATATAAACCTCCTCTTGGAGGTCTCCATTCAAGAAAGCATTTTTAACATCCATCTGAGTTATATGCCACTGACGAATAGAAGCAACTGCAATAAGAGTACGAACAATAGTCATTTTAGCAACAGGAGCAAAAGTCTCCTCGTAATCCATACCATACTGCTGGGAAAAACCCTTGACAACCAATCTTGCTTTGTACCGCTCAACAGACCCATCTGACTTGGTTTTGATTTTATAAACCCAACGAGAACCAATAGCGCTCTTACCAGAAGGTAAGGGAACCAAACTCCAAGTGTCTGTCTTATACAATGCTGAGAGTTCCTCTGCCATAGCCTGTTGCCAAAGAGGATCAAGAGCTGCCTCTTTATAGGACAGAGGCTCAGAGAGATCATGAACTGAAGCTAAAAATGAAGCAAAAGAATCTGAATAACAAGAATAAACAAAATCAGGTGATTGAGTAGACTTACGAGTGCGAGTAGGATAGCGAGAAGGTTCAACAGTCTCAGTAGGTGCTTGGGTGGCCTCTGGAAGGGAGGTAGCATCAAGCGGCAAGGTACCAGTATCAGCAAAAGTAGAACCATGAGGTGAGACAATATCAGTGGTGCATGGAGCTTAAGAGGGCACACTATCGGTATCATCAGAGAATGGGTCAAGATGGATGAGATCAGATTTAGTCAACTCATGATGATTATCAGGAATAGAAAAGAAGGGTATGTGCTCGAGAAACACAACATGACGAGAGACATATAGTTTCTTAGTAAGTGGGTCAAAGCAACGATATCCCTTCTGACCCTTACCATAACCTAGAAAAACACAAATAGCAGACTTAGGTGACAATTTGGTACGCTCTACATGAGGTCGAAGGACAAAACAAGTACAACCAAACACCTTTAAGGAAGAATAATCAGGAGCATGCCCATACAATTTTTCAAAAGGTGACAGACCTGAGCAGTGAGAGGACGAAATTTTATTAATTAGATTGACTGCAGTAAGGACAACCTCTCCCCAAAAATCACTAGGGACATATGCAGATAATAAAAGAGAGCGAGCAGTTTCAACAATATGCCGATGTTTCCTTTCAGCAACACCATTTTGCTCAGGAGTGTCTGTATAAGAGGACTGGTGAATAGTTCCATCTAAAGCAAGCAACTCACAAAATTTATGATAGGTATACTCTCCACCTAAATCACATCTAAAATATTTTATGACAGCAGAATGTTGAGTTTTAACAAAAGCACAAAAGGTATTGTAAATATCAAAGAAGTCTGAACGGCGTTTCATAAGATAAACCCAACAGTAACGAGTGCAATCATCAATAAATGATACATAATATCGAGACCCCCCTCTTGTAGTAACAGGAGAGGGTCCCCACACATCAGAATGAACTAAATCAAATGGTGCAAGAGAATAAGAAATACTTCTATTAAATGGTAATGCGGAAAATTTTGCCAGTTTACAACCACTACAATCAGAAATGACATGAGTTTGTAAATCTCCTAATTTTCCTGTAGAAGCTAAATATTTTAAACGAGAGGCTGAAACATGACCAAGGCGAGAATGCCATAAAGAAAAACTAGACGAAGATGAACTCAAACGAAAGGATGACAAGTCAACACTAGAAGCTGCAACCACTGGTACATTGAGCTTGTCCAAGATGTATAATCTCTCTTGCCTACGGCCTGTTCCAATCAGCGTCTGAGACTGCGGATCCTGCACATGACAAAAAGTAGAAGAAAAAGAGACTAAATAACCTGCATCACAAAGCTGACCAACAGAAACAAGATTCATAGTAAGTTTAGGAATGTGGTAAACACTAGGGAGAGATGCATGAGGTGTGACAACAGACCCAACACCTACTAATAGCATGGGAGTACCATCAGCAGTCATAACAGGCAAAGAAGAAGCAGGATATAAGGAAGCAAAAGACGACAAGTCAGGTGACATATGATTAGAAGCTCCAGAGTCTAAAACCCAAATACCTGAGGACATACCTGAAGACATACCTGAAGACATACCTAGTGAAGAGGTGGCCATAGCATGTGGTTGTGTGGCAAGGAACTTCTGAAATTGCTCAGCAAGGGAGGTCATGGACGGAGTGGATGGGAAAGGGAAACCGGGTCCAAATGAGTCTGATGGTGGTACAACTCCTGCAGTGTTAGGCTGTGGAGGCCTATATGAACGCTGCTGAGATTGGTTGTCAAATTTCCAATGAGAAGATTGAGGTTGCTGTTGTTGTGGTGGTCGACCATGTGAGGGCTGGTTGCTGCTATTGGGCTGGTTTGCACGACCCAACCTAGGACACTGAGCCTTCCAATGACCCTTCTCCTTACAGTAGCTGCATACATCACTACCAACTCTCGAGTAAGGCTTATTCTGATTGTTGGACTGTGGCCGAAAAGGGGCTGCTAAAACAGACGGAGTAGAGTCGGGGAGAATTCCCTTTCTAGACTGTGTCTTGAGACGTATTTCCTCGGCTACTAACTCATGAACAACAGAATCAACGGACGGAAGTGGGCTACGATGGAGAATGGACCCACGAAGGCCCTCAAAATCTTCACGTAGAGCCATCAAAAATTGAACCAGACGTTGTTCCTCCCTACTAGCGATATATGGTGCAAAGGCCCGCAATTCGGGCGACTCCATGAGAGCTAACTGATCCCAAAGATCTGTCATTGTAGAATAGAACTCCTGAATACTCAAATTTTTTTGTTCAAGAGCACGAATATCACACTCTAATTGGTACCTTTTCGCAAAATTGGACTATGTAAATAATTTAGCCAAATGATCCCACACCTCCTTTGCATATTCAAACTTTGCCAACTGCATACCTATTGAGGGAGCAACGGAGTTGTTGATCCAAGTAATGATTTTCGAATTATTTGTGTCCCAAACATCTAGCAACTCTGCAAATTTATCAGCATTTTCATTCATAGGTTTACTAAAATCCCCATTGATATAACCCCACATCTTCTTCCCCTTCAGAAAATTTTTCATCACATATTTCCAATATGCAAAACTCTTGCCATCGAGTTTAACACTAATCGCTTGAAGCGAATCATCACGTTCAGTAGCCATTACGAAAACGAAGCAATTAAATAACACAAAACAAGCGAACCCAAAATCAAAGACAGATCCAAAAATACAAAACAAACGAACCAGAATCAGTGACAGACAGATCCAAAAACGAGCGCAAAGCAGTGCGAGATCTAAATACGAATCCGAATCCGAATCAGCGAGAAATCCAACAACGAACCAAAATCATCCGAAAAAAAAAATTTGGATCTGCGAAAATCGTGGATGAGATTCGAACCTACTCTGATACCATATGAATATATTAAATAATCAAGAAAACAACAAAGGGAAAGAGAAAAGAGAACTAGAGTTTTTCACAACACTAAAACTGAATGAATGAATACAATGAAAAAGAAGAGGCAATAATAATAGAATATCTAGGTATACAGTATTACCCTGATATAAAAGAAAAGACTAAACTACCCTAAAGTTAATAAAGCTAATTCTAACATCAATGAGACTTCAAAGATCTTTCCTAGCAGTGATGCATATCATTTCGTGTGCCCCTTCTTATTACATGATTAGGGTACGTAAAGCTACAAAAATTAAACAAATTCAGACAATCTTGCTGGAGTCATCAACTTGTACCTTCGTTAAATTAAAGAATACATTTTTGCATATCTAAAATTGGTCACTCAACTCTAGTATTGGTTAATGTAGTAGGATTTAGGGTTAAATAAGAAATTAATAGTTAAAAAATCATGGATCCCATTGGATTAGCGAATAAGAGAGTTGGGTGAGTAATAAGTGAATAATTTTGGAATGTGCAAAACAGCACTCTGAAAGTCAAATTAAAATCAACAACTGGTATCTTTATATGCAGTATTTTTAAGGCTTAATTGCCATGTGATATTCAAAGAGAATGCTATGTGGTGTCATTACAATTTTTTATTTTATTTTTTAACCTTTTATGAATTGTCTTAATTTAAAGGTTTTTTTTTTTACATTCTTTTGACTTTTAACTATCCTAGATAAATTAGGAATTAAAGAACTTTTGCATATGATTGTCACACCATTGACGGATACTGTCTTCTCTATCATTGTGGAATCCACATAAACATTACTCAATGTGTAATGAAAGTCACTTAAATGTAACGATCACATAATATAATTTCACAGGTTAAAGGGTTTGTTAATTGTGCAAGGTACATGTGTTTGATTTTTTTTAGTGCTGTACATGTGTATGTTTACTATGGTTTAAGTTTATAAATATTTGTGAAGTCAAGTCATATGTAAGTCAAAACGTTTGGATAAATAAAGTAGTAAATGGGAAACATTGAAAGTTTGCTTTCTTTTACATAACAATTTATTAAATTTTTTTTTTAATCTAGTATAATGGTCTTATGTGATGACTTAAATGTCGGGGGAGGGGGAGGGGGAGGGAGGCATGGTTTGAACCTCGGTAAGAGCCTGGCATTGAGTACATTTTTATCAACTAGGCTAAATCGTTGCTTTTTACATGATAACTAATTGTTTTTTCTTTTTCTTTTTCTTTTTCTTTTTCTTTTCATTCTCTAATGTATATATAGGCATGATCATTATTTCATTTATTTTTGTTTAAATTTTTTTAGTTTAATCTATTCTAAAAAAAAAAAAAATTCGTGCATGGGTGTCTAGGACTAGTTAAAGTTAAAGTTAAACTTAAACTATAGTAATAATCAAGTGTAACCGTATTTATTAAGGATAAAACTTGGGGCACAAGCCACACAACATTTTGTGCACAACCCAAAAAAAATGGGTTAATCTCTCTCCTGTGATATCAGTGGACTGGACGAGAGAGATTAACACATTTTTTTGAGTTGTGCACAAAAAAATTGTGTAGAGGTTGAGTCCATAGAATTGTCCATTTATTAGTAATGAGACACTGATATATCCAAGGCTAAATTAAATTTTAGTACCCTGTAGTTTGGGTGAAGTTTCACTTTGGACCCTCTAGTTTGAATTTTAACATTTTGGTCCTATGTAGCTTTGAATTGTTTTCAATATAGGCATTGCCTCTAACTTCGTTAGTGTAACTTTGAAGAAAAACTGATATTTTTGTACCATATAATTTGGGTGAAGTTTCACTTTTGGGCCCTGGAGTTTTCAAGGCACATGAGTACGTCATCAAGTTGCACTAACAGAGTTAGAGGCAAGACCTATATTAAAACTATTTCAAAACTACAGGGACCAAAATATTACAATTAAAACTAAAGAGCCCAAAATTCATCTTCACCCAAAGTTCAGAGTATCAAAATTTAATTTAGCCTATATCTAATATATCCTTGATATAATGTGAGAGAGGGACTTATAATATTTTTTTTTTACTTTTATTTATTATTATTTTTTTCTCATAAAAGGGTAAATAATGGACTTATAAACTTGTATGAGCTATTTTCTTAAAATTTAATGGAATGAAGACAGTGGATACATACTGCTTATTATCGCCGCAAAGAAGAGCTTTCGGATTTTTTTACTCTTTCGTATCGTCAGTTAAATCAGAGATTAAGAAAAGAAGTATCAAACTTTCTGAAAAGATAGATTCCCTATCTTTTCTTTCATCTCAGGAGAAATATTACAGTTCTCAGGTATGTTCATCAAAGAGGACTTAAAAAACATTTATTAGTACAACTTATACATTTTTCATTAAAGAAAACTTAAAGAATAAAAGAGTCACCATTTTCAACCCGAGAAATGTTTGAGACACATAAAACATTCATATAAAGTTACTAACAAAAATTTATTGTGTCCATCTCTTTTTCCAATAGACCCTACCAAAAAAGAGATATACACAATAAATTTTTATAAATAATTTTATATAAATATTTTATGTATTCCAACAACCCATCTATATTTATTCAAGTTCATAATAAGTGATGATGCCAAAAATTGGTAAGCAAGATTTATGCGAGAAGATAGAATAGAAAGAGGTTTGTATGTGATTCGGCCCCGTTAATGAGGTGACCTACGTCCACGGGTGCATCTAAGCGCCTCTCACTAGCAGATCACCGGCGGGTCTGGTGAGCCAACAAAGATGGGCGGCACTACCAGTAACACCGGCCGGGTATATGCGTATGGATGGTGAGTTCTCTAGCGAGTAAGTATATGCTCGAAGAAGCAATTTTTCGGATCCCTCTAAGGAGGATAGGTGGGCTCTTTTTATAGATGTAAGAGTCCACCCTTACATGGTAAGTTTACTAGATTAGGAAGCCTAATCTAATCACAATAGATTTGCACAACATTAGGGGAGTTTCCTAAGTGGCTTAGGAAACCATTGATTCTTTCTTGATAGAGTCATGGCCGTATAAGGAAACGATGGGAGACGCCATCTACTCCGCGCCTACCGGGAAGTCACTACGCCTCGTCCCCGAGCTGCCAAGTATCCCGGATGGTTACAGCTGAACACCTCGGAAGTGTGGGCTCCATGCTCCCATTCCGGACTATCCGGGCTATCCGCTGACCACGTGGTGGTTGGACAGTTACAGAATATTTCTGGACGTATCAACTGCCCCCCATTTTCAAAGTTGAGATGACGCCTTGCCAGATGAAATTTGAAAATTAAGAATGTCTTCCAGATACCGACCGGGAAAAGACCGGGACCCCCGTCGGAACAGGGCCGGTTTGTAATGACCCATCGGTATATCAACCGAGCGGTGACCCTGCAGGACCGGGCCCCCCGACGCCACGCGTCCACTGGTTATTGGTCTGGTTCGGATCCAAAGCTGCCAGTTTGGAAGTAACCGAATCGTCCAGGTGGCAACCGAACCATCACGTCGTGCATTCAATGCTCACGCTTTTGAGACGACGCCCCACGTGCCCGAAACGACAGTTTTGGCGGGAGAGCATGTGAGCCATCCGATCAAGTTTGATCCTAACCGTTCGCGATGCCTATATAAGGAGCACCTGTTCAATCTGCTTCTCACTGCAAATCATCAATTAAATCGCCCGAGCAAAACACTCTGAGCTCCTTCTTCTCTGTTGTTTTCGTTTCCCAAACTTCCCTCAAATGGCCTCACATGTTGATCTGTCATCTGATGAAGGGCTTAGAGCCTTTCGAGAAGATTGTCACATTCCGGACAATGTTGAAGTCCGTCCGTACATTGAGGGGGAGGAAGTAGCCTTCCATTTGGTCCTCATCAGCAGCTATCTGCTGCTTATTGTAGGACTACGCTTTCCCCTCCCGGTCTCCTTTTGTGACCTACTTGAGGGGCTGCGCATCCCGCTCTGCAAGTGCCGTCCAAACGTCGCCCGCCTCCTCTGGGGAATATCAGTGCTGAACGAGCGACTCGGGTTGTTCCTCCGTTCTGTCGACGTCGCCAGGTGTTACATCCTGGGCATCGACCACGGGGGTCCTTACTTGCGCCCCAGGGCCGAGGGGAGGGACCTTGTCCAAGGTCTGGACTTCCCGAACAAAAACTGGCGGCAGTACCCTTGGGTCGTGGTCTCCGGCAACTGGCTGGAGGACTCCATTCTCTGCCCTCCTGCAGTTTTTGATCCCGACCTCTACAAACAATCTTTTGCTGCCTTCCGCGGCACGGCCCCTACTGCTGATGATACGGAGGCGATTGACCAAGCCATCGAGGCCGGCCTGTCGTTCTCTGATTTGGTCGGGGGGCATGCGGATGATGCAGGCGCCGGACCTTCCTCCACGGCCCACGCCGTTGCGGCTTCTGGGTCGCGCCGCTATCTCGATCCATGGCCACCGGCCCGCACGCCACATATAGGGCCGGATCACCCGAGGGGCCAATTTTCCTGCCCACCAGCAGTGACTCTACCTCGTCCGGGGATGCAAGCCCGCCACCAGGCCCGTCCAGGAAGGGAAAAGATAAAGAAGTTGGTGAAGGGTCTCCACCTCCACCAAAGAAAAGTCGGATGGATCCCCCGGTCGGCCTTCACGTGCCTAGCTCTTGGACCGGCCTCTCCCTTGCTAACCTGGAGGGTCGTCTTCAGGAGGTGGAAAAGCAGTTCGCTCATCTGTAGACAGGCTCGGTTATGCAGGAAGTGGATACTCACACCATCGAGCTTACTGTGAAGGAGCTGGTGGCGAGGTTGGCGGCCCTGGAGGAGGAGGTCAAGGCTCTGAAGGACAAAGGGACTTGAATGCCTCATTTTTTTTTTCCGGGGAGGCTATTATAAATGCCCCCGATCTCTATACAGTTCACCTTCCATAGCAATAAAAAGGTCCTCGAGGCCACATCTTTCTTTCACTATGCTCCTTTAACTGTTTATTAACTCTGTGCTACGCTGAATAGCTAATACCCGACCGGTGTATGAATGTGCCCGGGTTGCGGCAACTCGGGCCCGGATCACCGCTGCTCTGCACCAACCAATCGTTAGTTAGGTTAGAACCTAACAATGGTAACGTGGTCGTAACCGAACCGATTGCTGGCTAACTGAACTGTCCTGTCACGCAATTAATGCGTGCGCCTTTTAAGGCGACTCTTCACGTGACCGAAGCGACAGTTTGGGCGGGAAATCTCCTGGACCGCTGGATCCGTTCTGATCTTGGCCGTTCAGGGTCTTTATATAAGGAGTACTTGCCTCATTTCTTGCATCCCTTCCTGATCCTCTATTTTCTACTTTCTTCCCTCTTCCCCCCGTCCTTTTTCATTTCGGAGTGAGGCTGGAGAGAACGAATCTTGTGAGGTTCGAGCGGGAGTGGGATTTCTTCCTCCTTAGATTCTGTGCATTTTTTGAGTCGGGTGGAACTTTAATTCATCTGAACCGAGCAGGTGTTTCTTGCGCTATTTTGGGAGAGTGTTACCTGGTGCTGAGGAGTGTCTACTCGTTACCGTTCAGGTTAGTGACTCTGCCCCCCCTGTATATCAGGCTTGGGGTTTCCGATCCATACGCAGGTCGTAGTTTGTGTCCGTTCCTTTCCGTCGGAGTGCCAGAGATGGAACACTCCGGCTTAAACTCTGCGTCGAGATCGGAGAGTGAACAGTATCGGTCAGGATCCCCCGGTGCCAGTCTGGACCGGCTTTCTGAGTCCCTGACCGATCATCAAAGTGGGGCCAGGATTCCCGTTCGTCTGTCCGACAGTGAGTCTACCCAGGAGGCCCCTGTTGCCTCCGTCTCGAAGGGTTCGGGCGACGAGTTGCCCAGGGGGACTGATCGTGTAGTTTTCGCTTGTGAGTCCACTTCTTCTATATTGCGCTCCCAAGACCTTCTCCGGATCAGGGAGAGATATTCTCTTCCTGATGGTTGCGCCCTAACCGTAAACCTTGGCGACGCGCACCTCTATCAGTCGGGGTTTGTCACCCTGTTCGAGGACGCTATGATGGCGGGCCTCCGGCTACCCCTTCACCCTGTAGCCCGGGATATCCTGATCTATCTCGATATCGCTCCCGGGCAGTTGGCCCCCAACGGATGGAGGTTCCTGATGGGGTGTATATCACTGTGGCCTCAAGTGTTTGGGTATGAACTTACCCTCCAGGAGTTTCTTTGGGCCCACCGACCATTCCCTGTGCACCGGGAAGTGGGGTTTTTCTCATTTTCTGCCCGTCCGGGTAGGAAAATTATTGACAATTGCCCTAGCAACAATAAAGGGTGGAAGGGCAAATTCTTCCAGGTGTCTACCATTCGCCTCTGCGACATAGCTCCGGGGATCCAGCTGAGGACATCCTGGGCTGGGGAGTTGAGGGGTAAGACCGCCCTTTCGACCTCGTCTGCTATTTTGGTCTTTAGGAACGCGATGGCTTGCTAACTGACTTCATTTCTCTGTCCACAGCTGGCTCGACAAAACCACCCGAAATCCCCGAGCTGTGCCAGACCAGGATCTGGCGGCTAGCAGAGTTGCCCACCAGTGTTTGGAACGTATTATCCCGAACAGGGGACTTTGTCGAGACCTACTCCCCTGAGGAGCCCGTTCCAGCCCCCATCTTTTTACCCCTCATCCCCGGTGAGTTCCCAGGTTGCCTCACTGGTACGCCCTACACTTGTCCGTATTGTTTCTCACATTTCTGACTGTGCGATCTTGCTCTTTTGCAAAAATGGCCCCCAAGCGCAATTTGGAGCAGCTAAGGGAGAGACAGGTTGCTGCCGTCGCCGCCGCCGCTGCTACTCAGATGGCGATCGCCCAGGGGAAGAGGCCAGCCACCGAGGCCCTGGGCCGTGAGCGCCCGCTCCGACGCATCCGCCATGGGACGGTCAACCGTCCGGACCCTGCGGGGACATCGGCTCCCCAAAGGTTGGTTGTTGAGGAGCTCGCACCCCGGGCTGATATTCCATCCGGTCTGCCCATCGGTGGGCCTGGTGAGGTTCGGGAGAGGCTAAAGTCTGTCCTAATCCCGAGCCAGGTTGAAGTGTGCGTCGGGCTGTCTCCCCAGGACTTCCAAGGATGGTTGTATAGCCTTTCCCATCTGGTAAGTGTTCTTTCTCCTTTCAAATATTGGCCTGCTCCCTTTTTACTTGCCAAACTGATCTTCATCCTCTTGCCGCAGGTTGGCTGTATGGCCGCGGGATCTGAGTCCCTCCTGTCTTCCCTGGCCGGGAAGGCCGCCGCTACTGACGCCGCCCTTTCGAAGGATCGGAAAGAATTGCAAGTAACAAAAGCTTCCTTGGCCGTCGAGACGAGCAAGACGAAGTCATTGGCCTTAAGTTTGGGTGCGGCTCAGGCGGACCTGGCAGCGGCTTTGGCCGAATTGGAGGTTTCCCGGGCCCTCACTGCGGCAGCTGAAGCCCGGGCAAAGGCGGCGGCCGAGACACCTGCTGCAGGGGCCTTGGAGGGTGCGTTTGATGACGGCTTCTTCCAAGGTTATGACGATCTGAAGCGGCGGGTAGCCCGGGATCACCCCGAATGGGTCCTTTCGGCCTACGAGGGGATTGACTCGGATTACTGGGATGTCGGTGAAGATCCCATAGCCGGTGAAGCTCCTGCGGTTGGTGAAGACCCTGCGGCCATTGCTGAGGCCACAGAACTCGCCCCAGGCGGGGACTTGGAGGACGAAGGACTTGCCGTACCAAGGGAGCAGACCGGGGAGACCGAGGATGTGGTCAATGTGGAAGACTGACTCCCCGGTTCCTCCTTGTTGTTTTTTATTTCATTGCTTGTTGTTTTTTTATTTTTGGGGAGGCCACTACAACTGCCCCCCAGGCTTTGTACATTTTCTTTGATTAATGAAAAGACCCCTGAGGTCAGCTTTCCATCAACTTTGTAGTGTTTTTGTACTATGCCTTTTTGCTAGTATCCGCTTTGTAGTGTTTTTGTACTATGCCTTTTTGCTAGTATCCGTTCGGTTTTTGGCCGACCTAACATCTGCCTTAGCAAATGCTTTAGGACCGTAACCCACAGAACACCTAGTCGAACGATGTAATTCCCTGTTTTGGCCTTAGTATTTCCCTTTGTCCCCTGCCCCCCAAGCATTTTGCTAAGGCGGGAGTGCGGGGAGTACGGGACTAAATGGCCATAGAAAATCGACCTGGAACATGGGTGGTTGCAGGAGCATTTGAAGCTTGCCATCGTTGGCCACCTAGGGGATTGGCCCCATCGTCGGCTGGGCCTAGGCGAAGCTTTAGTTAATTTCCTGTTTAGGTCTAGAACCCTCTTGCCCCCGAGGTTCCTGTTACGGCGGGGGCGTGTTGGGGACCGAAAATAGGAAACTGACCTGGAACATGGGTGGTTGCAGGGTCCTTTAGTGCCTGGGTTCGGAGCCCGAGGTCCTTTCTGCCTCGGGGTGTTGCCCGAGGTCTTTTCTGCCTTGGGGTTAGGCCCGAGGTTTTTTTTTTGTGCCTGGGCTCGGAGCCCAAGGTCTTTGTTGCCCCGGGGTTAGGCCCGAGGTCTTTTTTGTGCCTGGGCTCAGAGCCCGAGGTCTTTGTTGTGCCTGGGCTCGGAGCCCGAGGTCTTTGTTGCCCCGGGGTTAGGCCCGAGGTCTTTTTTGTGCCTGGGCTCGGAGCCCGAGGTCTTTTGCTTTGCACGGTGTATTGACCGGGGTGAATTTTTGAAGCAAACTTTATCAATTTAATTTGAAAAACAACAATCTGTAATAGTTGCCCAACCAAGGCTACACGAAAAGAACTTGTCCTATAGTACTAGATTCCCGAAGCCAGATGCTACTGATAATACTTACGGAGGTGTTGCACGTTCCAGGGATGACTGAGATCGTGCCCGTCTATGTTCTATAGCCAGTAGGTTCCCGGTCGGTTGACCTGAGTCACTATATACGGTCCTTCCCAGTTTGCTCACAACTTTCCATGGCTTGGAACTCAGGTAGACTGGTTCACTGCCTTAAGGACGAGGTCCCCGACTTGAAAGCTACGATGCTTCACCTTGCTATTATAATACCGCGAGACCCTTTGCTTGTAAGCTGCCACCCTGGGATAGGCCTGGTCTCTTTTTTTTTCCACCAGGTCTAGTTCTGTCCTGAGGGCTTCTCCATTGTCTGGGTCATTGAAGGTAGCCACCTGGTATGAGGGCAGCCCGAGCTCTGTGGGGACTACCGCTTCAAAACCATAAGTTAAGGAAAATGGGGTTTCTCCTGTAGCTGCCCAGGGTGTGGTGCGGTAGGCCCACAGAAGGACTGGCAGTTCTTCAGCCCATAGGCCTTTGGCATTCTCAAGCCTTGTCTTAATCGACTGCAAGACTCTGCGGTTGGTCACCTCGGCCTGACCATTAGCTTGTGGATGCTCGGGAGAAGAGTAATGATTTAGTATCCCATAGCCCGAGCAGAACTGTCTAAAGATGGGTGTATCAAATTGTCTCCTATTGTCGCTGATCAGGACTCGTGGGATACCAAACCTGCTGAGGATATTTCTTTCCACAAAGTGTTCCATTTTCCGCTCGGTTATCGTTGCCAGGGGCTCGGCCTCCGCCCATTTGGTGAAGTAGTCAACAAATATCACGGCAAACTTAACCTGCCCTCTACCTGTTGGTAAGGGACCGACGATGTCAATTCCCCATTGGGCGAATGGCCAGGGACTGTGGACCGGCGTTTGGAGCTCTCCCGGTCTGTTGAACATGGGAGAGTATCGATGGCACTTGTCACACCTTCGGACATACTCCTGTGAATCTCGGGCCAAGGTTGGCCAATAGTAGCCTTGTAAGAGGGCCTTTCTGGAGAGTGCCCGACCTCCTACGTGGTTCTCGCACACACCTTCATGAATTTCGAACAGTATTGCTTGAACTTGCGTAGGGTGAACGCAGCGGAGGTACGGGATAGTGAACCCCCTCTTGTAGAGGACACCGTCAAGGATATGGTATCGTGCCGCCCGGTACTTGACCCGCCTTGCTTCCTCTTTATTGTCCGGCAGCCTTCTTGTTGTCAAAAATGTCACGATTGGATCCATCAAACTATGTCCTGGAGTGACCGGGTCAACCTCCATGCCCTCTGAATTGATCACACTTGGCTCAGGTAGGAATTGTATCCTTATCCCAGGCAAGTCTGACTCAGATGACGAGGCAAGGCGAACCAGCCGGTCAGCTCGGGTGTTTTCTTCTCTAGGTATCTGAGTGATGGAGAATCCTCGGAGTTGATTGGAAATCGTCCGGACGAGGGCCAAGTAGGCTATCATGCTGTCCTCCCGCGCTTCGTATTCTTGGTTTACCTGATTGACTATGAGCTGGGAGTCGCTGTAGCTCTGGACTTGTTGGGCACTCATTGAGATGGCCAACTGTAACCCGACCAAGAGGGCTTTGTACTCGTCCTCGTTGTTGGAGGCACGAAACCCAAACCTCAGAGCATATTCAAGCTGGATGCCATCGGGGGTAGTCAGGATGATCCCGGCCCCACTACCTTGCTGGTTGGAAGAGCCATCGACATGTAGCACCCAAGTTGGGATGCCGGAATGCAATCCGCGTGGTATGGCCGGAGGCTCGGGTTCTTCGACCGGGTCTTCTGGGTATGTAAACTCGACCAGGAAATCAGCGACGGCTTGTCCCTTGATGGCCGTCCGAGGTCGGTAAGTTACTTCAAACTCTTCCAATTCCAATGCCCACTTGACGAGCCTCCCGGATGTGTCCGGCCGAGAGAGAATTTTGCAGAGGGGCTGATCGGTCAACACTACGATGGCATGGGCCTGGAAGTACGGGCGGAGCCTTCGGGCTGAGGTGATGAGGGCGAAGGCCAACTTCTCGATACGGGATTATCGGTTTTCCGCACCTTGCAATGCCCGGCTGGTGTAGTACACTAGGAACTGTATCCCGTGCTCTTCCCGGATGAGTGCCGAGCTAACCGCCGACGGTGACACCGCCAGGTACAGGAGCAGTTCCTCTCCGGATGCCGGTGTCGACAGTAGAGGAGGTGAGGCAAGGTATTTCTTGAGTTCCTGGAATGCCTCCTCACACTATTCGGACCACTGAAAAGCTTTGCGGAGGATTTTGAAGAACGGCAGGCACCGATCGGTAGCTCGGGACACGAATCTATTAAGTGCGGCCACCCGTCCGGCTAGGCTTTGAACTTCTTTTGTTGATTTAGGTGACCGTATGTTGATGATAGCTTGGATTTTATCGGGGTTTGCTTCGATTCCCCGCCTGCTGACTAGATGACCGAGGAACTTGCCGGACGAGACACCAAAGGTGCATTTGGCCGGGTTCAACCTCATCTTGAAATTTCTCAAAATGCTGAAGGCCCCGGCTAGATGCTCAAGGTGGTCGGGCTCATCCCGGCTCTTGACCAGGAGATCGTCCACGTACACTTCCATGGACTTTCCGATGAGGTCTTTGAACATGAAATTGACCAGGCGCTGATATGTAGCCCCGGCGTTCTTAAGGCCGAAGGACATGACTCTGTAACAGTACGTGTCTTGGTCAGTGATGAACGCCGTCTTCTCTTCGTCCCCGGGGTACATGCTGATCTGATTATACCCCGAGTAGGCATCCATGAATGAGAGGAGTGAGTGGCCCGCTGTTGAGTCGACGATGAGGTCTATCCTGGGCAGCGGATAACAGTCCTTGGGACAGGCCTTATTGAGGTCGGTGAAGTCTACGCACATTCTCCACTTCCCGTTGCTCTTTTTGACCAGGACAACATTAGCCAGCCAATCGGGATAGTAGACCTCCCGGACAGAGTTCGCCATTAGGAGCTTCTCGACCTCCTTACTTACTGCCGTTTGTCTCTCGGGGGCCATGCCCCTCCGTTTCTGCTTCACTGGGCGGCAGTCCGGGCTAACGTTGAGACGATGGAACATCACCCGGGGGTCAATCCCGGGCATGTCCTCATGACTCCAAGCGAAAACGTCCTAGTTTTGCCTCAGGAACTGGGTCAACTTTTCCTTCAAGGCAGGCTCCAGTAGTGCGCCTATGTTGACCGTGCGACCTGGGTGTTCTGGATCCAGCACAACTTGCTCCAACTCCTCCATAGGTCCTATCACATCCCTCTGGTCCCGGGGGTTCATTTCTTGGACGTTTAGTGTTTCGGTGATTGCCCCCCAGCGCAACAAGCTAACATAACAACTTTGAGCCGTGGTCTGGTCTCCTCGCAAACATCCGGGTCCCTGGGCAGTTGGGAATTTCACGGTTAAGCTGTATGTGGAGACAACTGCTCGGGCCCTGTTGAGGGTCGGCCTTCCGAGGATGACGTTGTAGGCCGAGGGGACCTCCACTTTCACAAAATTAGTCAGCATGGAAACCTGCTGCGGGTAGGTCCCCATGAGAACTGGGAGCTCGATCGTACCGAGCGGTTGAGTGTTGGAGCCGTTGAATCCGACCAAGGGAGTAGCAACCGGCCGGAGCCGATCCCGGGAGATCTCGAGTTGGTCGAATGCCGCTGTAAACATTATGTCGGACGAGCTGCCTGTGTCAACCAGTACCCTCTGGACCATATAGTTAGCTATAGAAAGCGTCACTACTAGCGGGTCGTCATGGGGGCAGTGGAGGCCCTGTACATCGTCGGACGAGAACGTCAGAATGTCAGTTGGTGAGGAGTCGGTGGATTGGGCCTGCCATACATCCGCTCGGGCTACTCGGGCATGCCTCTTCCGTGTCGACTGAGAATCACCTCCGCCAGATGTTCCTCCGGAGATCACGTTAATGTGGCCGAGCGGTGGAGGGGCCTGACCGGGAGCTTGGGCTTCCTGTCGGGGCCGTCTGTCCGTTGTGACAAACTCGGCAAGATGTCCCTGCTCGATCAGCATCTCGATTGCTATCTTCAATTTGAAGCAATCCTCCGTTTCGTGGCCGTGATCCCTGTGATAACGACAAAATTTCTCCCGGTTTCTCTTACCGGGTGGGGCTTTGAGTTTAGCTGGCTGCGGAAGTAGCCTCTGTGCCTCTGCGGCGGCCATCACCTCATGTATAGGTCGGGAAAGGGGTGTAAAAGCCGTTAGGGGCTGATCTCTAGCATCTCTTTGATCTTGCTTCGGCTTCTTTCCCGGACCCTTCTCGAATCCCTCGCGCTTGAGCTTGCGCTTGGCTTTTGGGGATTCGTCTTCCGCCTGGCTGGCGCGTTTTGCCTTCAAAAACTCCTCGGTATCTATATACTTTCCAACTCTTTCTGAGAGTTCCACCAGAGTTGCCGGTCGGTTGCGATGAAAAGATGTGGCCACCTTGGTGTGTTGAACTCCTGAACAGAAGGCCATGATTGCGGCCATCTCGTTGAGGTTGCGGATCAGGAGCCTCTGCTGGTTGAAACGATCCACATACTCCCTTAAAGATTCACCCTTCTGCTGCTTGACAGCTAGCAGCTGGGTGTCCGGTTGCGATCGGTCTAGCATCCCGACAAACTGGCTGATGAATAGTTTGCCGAGGGTTTTGAAGTTGTCAACCGTCCGGGGCTTCAAGGCATGGAACCACTGTGCGGCTGATCCCTTTAGGGTGCTGGGGAAAGCCAGGCATAGCAGCTCGTCTATCGTGGTGACCAGTGCCATCTGCGCCTTATAGGTGCGGATGTGGTCCACCGGACTCCCCGTGCCGTCGTATGAGCTAAGGTACGGGGGTTTGAATTTCCGCAGTATGGGAAACTGTGTTACCCGGGTGGTGTAGGAAGACTCTGTTTCTGTATTCGTGAGGTCATGACCGGACTTGCAGTTCAGCCTCTCAATCTGCTGCTGCAGCTCCTCGACCTGGGCTTTGACGTTAGTGCGCCCGGTCCTCCTTTTTGTGTCCGAGTGATAGGTGGGGTTGGACGATGAGGCCTCATCCTCAAAGCGCGTCGACCTTGGGGATAGCACTCGGCTGTGGGTTCGGGATAGCCTGTGCCTAAGATCCCCCTGGCTCAGGACGGGTGGATCATTGACCGATTCCCGGGCTTTTTGTCCGGACACTTCTCCCCTTACAGCTCGCCGCCGGTCAATGATGATCCTGGCGTCCTCCACTCGGCGCGCTCGGCGAGGAATGTACCGAGGTCCTTTCTGCGAGCGCTTAGGAGCCTGGCTACATTCTTCCTCTGCATGACGTTCTCGATCTGGTTGGGGCACTGGAGCGGATCGGCTAGGAACGCTCTCTTCAGGCCGCTTCTCCGACGAAGGGCCTTTCTCGTGGTCCCCGACCACCTTTTCGTGCTGGGCCATGAGCGCCTCTATCTGCTGTTGTGTCCGGAGCTGGTCCTCCAAGAGTTGTTCCAGCGCTGCCGTGACTTGTTCAGTGGTCATGGAGGTAGCCCGTGGCTCGATCTGTAGGTCCTCCTGACCAGTTGAATCGGCGATTTTCTTACCTTTCTTTGGCGGTATGTTGATCAGTCAAAGATTTTAGTTGATGAGAAAACTGTATCGATTTCCCATAGACGGCGCCAAACTGATGATGCCAAAAATTGGTAAGCAAGATTTATGCGAGAAGATAGAATAGAAAGAGGTTTGTATGTGGTTCGGCCCCGTTAATGAGGTGACCTACGTCCTCGGATGCGTCTAAGCGCCTCTCACTAGCAGATCACCGACGGGTCTGGTGAGCCAACAAAGATGGGCGGCACTACCAGTAACACCGGCCGGGTATATGCGTATGGATGGTGAGTTCTCTAGCGAGTAAGTATATGCTCGGAGAAGCTATTTTTCGGATCCCTCTAAGGAGGATAGGTGGGCTCTTTTATAGATGTAAGAGTCCACCCTTACATGGTAAGTTTACTAGATTAGGAAGCCTAGTCTAATCACAATAGATTTGCACAACATTAGGAGAGTTTCCTAAGTGGCTTAGAAAACCATTGATTCTTTCTTGATAGAGTCATGGCCGTATAAGGAAACGATGGGAGACACCATCTATTCCGCGCCTACCGGGGAGTCACTACGCCTCATCCCCGAGCTGCCAAGTATCCCGGACGGTTACAGCTGAACACCTCGAAAGTGTGGGCTCCATGCTTCCATTCCGGACTATCCGGGCTATCCGCTGACCACGTGGTGGTTGGACAGTTACAGAATATTTCTGGACGTATCAATAAGTAACCTAACAGGCCACCATTTTTGTCCCATCTACATTTACTCTTAAGTCATAAGTGATCGCCAATCCACCATCAGAAAATGGACCCATCCATTATTTTCCAGCTCAAACGTTATTGGATCATTGATAATTTTATATGTTGCCCAACATACTTTCAAAAAGACACCTCTCATTGAACCCCCAAACTCCATAAAATACAAAATCGGACGTCTACAAAATTGTGAATTGAAGCATTTGCATCATTCTATTACGAGAAGCTTTGCATATACACCAGTATTCTAAGCTGTTAAATTGTCCAGATTTTATCGAAATTGTGAATAAATATTTATTCACTATTGATACGCCCAAAATATGACCAAGCGGTTCAAAATCAACAGCCCATCCGGGCCCACAAACATGATCCCGAGCATCACGGGCGTGATCCCGAGTATTACGGGCAGTTTCCTACTCAAGCTAGAAGACTAATGGAAAGTGCAACTATTTCCTAATCCAATTAGGAAACCCCCTCAATTAATGTCAATCAATCCTAATACAATTAGGAAACTTACTTGGTTGGTGTCAATCTATATCAATAGGATTATATTTCCTTATCCATGTATGAGTAGGTCTCTTACATCTATAAAAGAGACCTCTCACCCCTCATGAAGGGGGCGACCAACTCTTGAGTCTACACAGCACCTCTACAAAATTCACCATTATATGCATACACCCGGCCGGTATTACTGGTAGTGCCGCCCCTCTTTGTTGGCTCACCAGGCCCGTCGGTGATCTGCTAGTGAACGTGCTCAGACACAACCGTGGACGTAGGTACCTTCATTAACAGGGCCGAACCACATACAAAAAATAGTCTCTCACTCTCTCTCTCTCCTAAAATTGCTCTACTTTACTCTTACCAATTTTTGGCATCATCAGTTTGGCGCCGTCTGTGGGAAACGACAATTCTTCTCATCAACAAATTTTTGACTGATCAATATGCCACCAAAGAAGGCTGCGCAGCAGTCCGACCGGGATGTTCCTTCGGCCCCGGCGTCGACTGCAGTAGTCCCGACATATGAGCAAATCACCGCAACCCTCACACAACTCTTGGAGGGCCAGCGTCTAATCCAGCAACAGATCGAAGCACTGCTAGCCCAGCAAAGCAATCCTCCAGTGGCCGGGAAACGACCCAGGAACGTTGCGTGCGGTCGAGAACCGATCTTGACCAGACAACGGGCCCGAGCCAACCCGTCCCGTGTTGAGGATGTCAAAGACGTCAGCAGTGGGCCTGCTGCTCGAGGGGAAAGGCAGGAGTATATGGCCCGAGAATCAGTCTTAGGTCACTCGGTCAAGAGCCGAGTCGTCCCTAAGCGAACGGTTACCCGGGGTCATAGCCGAGCCCGATCCCAGAGTACAGCACCCCGCCATG
Source organism: Hydrangea macrophylla (assembly GCA_033977485.1). Lineage (NCBI taxonomy): Eukaryota > Viridiplantae > Streptophyta > Magnoliopsida > Cornales > Hydrangeaceae > Hydrangea > Hydrangea macrophylla. The sequence goes on along the minus strand of CM066984.1, from coordinate 72,896,586 downwards.
AAGAAGAAGCCTCTTCCACCAACCCGACCAGTTCCTCAGATACCGGTCGGGAAGGAGTGGAAACCCGAGTCAAGTACTTACAAAAGCAGATCGACGGAGTGGCCAAAAGGCTCGGTCAAAACCACGCTCAGAATCAAGCCAATACCGAGACGGAGTCACCTTTCTTCAGCCGGATCACGAGGTTCTCCATCCCGCGCAAGTTCAAACAGCCTCACCTAGATCCCTACAACGGCTCGGGAAGCCCGGTCGACCACGTCCGGACCTATAAGGCTCAGATGGCCCTAGCCACCAACTCCGATGAATTACACTGCCTAGCCTTCCCCAACACTTTGAAAGGCCCGGCCATGCAGTGGTTCTACTCCTTGGAGCCCCGATCGGTCTGCAGTTTCAAACAACTCAGCAAGCAGTTCATCAACCAGTTCGTCGGTATGCATGAGCGGCCAAAGCCAGACATGCAGCTACTAACAGTCAGGCAACGGAATAATGAGTCCCTCAAGGAGTTCACCGACCGGTTCAACCAGCAGAAGCTTCAAATCCGCAATCTGAACGAGACAATTGCCATCCTAGCCTTCTGCTCGGGAGTTCAACACACCAAGTGCGCCGCGTCGTTCCACAAAAACCGACCGAAAACTTTGGTTGAGCTCTCTGAGAGGGTTGGAAAATACATCGACACTGAAGAGTTTCTGAAGACCAAATGCACAGGACAAGAAAGCAACGAGTCTTCCAGAAGTAAGCGAAAGCGAGATCAGCCCGGGAGTTCTTACGGTTCTTCCAGTTCACAGGGATCTGAGTCCGGCAACCCCGACCCGACCACCGGTTCACAGCAGTCCGGGTCAAGCAGCCCTGGCCGGATTTCCAGCTCACAACATGCATGGTTCGACAGTCCCGACCCGACCTCCAGTTCACATCGGTCAGGATCAAGCAGTTCCGGCTTTGCCTCCAGCACAGAGAGATCTGGAGCCTGACGATCCTGATCCGACCTCCTGTCTCCATCGGTCTAGATGAGCCCGACTACAGTGGTACTTGCCCGGTAAGGCTCCACCGATTGTCAGAGTTTATACAAATTCCTCGGGCCTAACCCCGAGGCATCTACAAAGACCTCGGGCCTAACCCCGAGGCATCTCAAAAGACCTCGGGCTCCGAACCCAGGCACTCAAAAGACCTCGAGCTCCGAACTCAGGCACAAAAAAGACCTCGGGCTCCGAACCCAGGCACCAAAGACCTCGGGGTCACGCCCGAGGCACCGGCTTCGCTTAGGTCCAGCCGACGATGGGGGCAAACCCCCTAGGTGGCTGATGATGGCAAGCTTCAAAAGACCCTGCAACCACCATGTTCCAGGTCGGTTACCTACAGATCATAGCCTCTGTAAGACCCTCGTCTTAGCGAAAGCTTGGGGGGCAAGACGGCGCAGTGAACTAAACAGGTAATCACACCGGGTATCTACAGGCCTCGCGGATAACCAAGTCAAAATCTTGGACAACCCGAGCACCTACAGTACTCAGAGGCATTAACTCCACTTAGGTCCAGACCGACGATAGAGGTGACTAAAATCTCTTAGGTTGGCCGACGATAGAGGAGTAAAAGGACCCTAAAGCAACATGATTTAGGTCGGCTCCACCAACATGGTCAAGCTCTTCTCCCAACAGTCTTGACGAAGGCTGGCCGGGCAGAAGACAACCATCCTGGGGAGTTAACAGTAAAAAGGACCCTAGAGCAATGCGCTTTAGGTCGGCTTTTCCAACATGGTAAAATCCTTCTACCCACAACCTTGACGAAGGTTTACAGGCAGAAGATAACCATACTGGGAGCTAACTCAAGCAAAAAAGACTCCGAAGTAGGCCGAGTCTCAACTCTCAGTCACTTCCCGAGCATTCAAAGACTCCGAATTAGACTGGGTCTCAACTCCCGGTCAGTTCCCGAGCACCTAAAGGTCCCGAGCTAGGCAGGGTCTCAACTCTCAGCCAGTTCCCGAGGACTCACCAGGCTCAGAAGCCCCGAGGCAGCTTCCTCAAGCACTCAGACATTGGCAAGTGGCATCAACTAATTTCCAAACTTGCCCCGATATAGCATCTGGCCAATCTTGGAAATGGGGGGCAGCTGATACGCCCAAAATATGACCAAGCGGTTCAAAATCAACAGCCCATCCGAGCCCACAAACATGATCCCGAGCATCACGGGCGTGATCCCGAGTATTACGGGCAGTTTCCTACTCAAGCTAGAAGACTAATGGAAAGTGCAACTATTTCCTAATCCAATTAGGAAACCCCCTCAATTAATGTCAATCAATCCTAATACAATTAGGAAACTTACTTGGTTGGTGTCAATCTATATCAATAGGATTATATTTCCCTATCCATGTATGAGTAGGTCTCTTACATCTATAAAAGAGACCTCTCACCCCTCATGAAGGGGGCGACCAACTCTTGAGTCTACACAGCACCTCTACAAAATTCACCATTATATGCATACACCCGGCCGGTATTACTGGTAGTGCCGCCCCTCTTTGTTGGCTCACCAGGCCCGTCGGTGATCTGCTAGTGAACGTGCTCAGACACAACCGTGGACGTAGGTACCTTCATTAACAGGGCCGAACCACATACAAAAAAATAGTCTCTCACTCTCTCTCTCTCCTAAAATTGCTCTACTTTACTCTTACCAATTTTTGGCATCATCAACTATTATTTTTATTTATTATCTCGAGACTAAATCTTCATCCAACGATTATATAGTGTGTGCACATATTCTCATAATAACATTGCTCTTTAAAATAAGATAATTCATGTGCAAACCGATGTTTTCTATTTTTTATTTTTTTAGTTTATATATATATACTTATCTGGATTATAACTGGACACACATACACCACCCTTGGGCCCCAATCCAACCCCAAAGCCCTCACAACGGCCCGCAAATCCCAACACGGTGTTTGCACCCAAAAACCATCAATGGTTTTTGAGCCCGATTTAAGTGGAAGAGAATGAAGGAGAGACCGGGCTAAGCAATCAGTGACTCATCGGACTCGGGTATAGCCGTGAGACCGATGATAGATGTTAGGTAAGGTAAGTAGAGCCCGGTTGAAAGATTGAATAAGGGTAAGTATCATCGGGCTCTGGGGAAACATAACCTAGTGCGTTGACAGCCCGATGATGTAAGACGGAAAGCCTAATCGGACACTACGTAATGAAAGATGGAAGTAACAGTCCGATTGGCCATGGGCGGTTAAAGAAAGGTAACGGGCATGGAAACTGATAGAGCCCGATTCATCCAGGAGAATCAGTAATGAGGCCGATTGACTGAGGTGAAGGTGGTGTTGTCTACAGCTGGCAGGATGTCGTCAGCTTTGGGGAGTTTTGGAAACAAGAGTCCGTTTAGGAAAGGATCTGTTCGTTGCCAGCTGGATTGAGGCGTCTGATCCCTAAATTGAAGGGATTGATTCAATTGAGTCATAGATAAGGAAGGTCTTCAATCAGCCAATCAATGAAGCAACTTGGGGTGCAAGCCAAGGAATTATTGTCCAAATAGAAGTTGTATAAGGCCGCTATAAATAAGAGGCAGGCCATCCAAGCAAAATCACTCCGCGTCATTCTCGAAACAGCATATATACAGCACATTCGAAGCATTCAAAGCATTCAAAGCACACTTAGTCTTTATGTTTTTCAGCCTTCATAGCAAATAGGTCTGTCCTTTTGTTATTTTCTTTTGTTCTTTTGAATAATCAGTCTATTCTGGTATGTTCTTGGGATCTGTTTATTTTTTCCAAACATTTAATAAATATCTGTTTTATTAAACCGTTTGTGATTTTGTTAAACTCTGTTTTGACACTTTTTAGCTTGTGCGCTTCAGTACTGCTAGAGAACTTACAGTGAGGGTACTTTCCTACTCACTATACACAGTCACCCTGTTTAGAAGTTAGATTCATCAAAGCCTTGTGTATCACTCACACAAGCAGATAGGAAATTAGTTTGCACGTACACACACACACACACACCGAACCACTACTGGTTCTGGCATGCCCGCGCAAATTACAGCAAACATTTTGGCACGCCCGGTGGGACCCACAGTGTCAAATCATGCCTCCGAAGAAAGATAAGCAGACGACGAAGAATGGCCAGGACGATCAGCCCGCGGACCCACCTCAGGAGGAGAGCACCGGCCATTCTCCCCAAGATGGCAACGTCACTCTTGAGGCGATTTCAGAAGCCATGAGAGCCAACGTAGAGCCCATGTGGCAGGAGTACAACGCGCTCATAGGCTCAATGGGCAATCTTAAATCGGTCATGAACCAAACGACCAATGTTCATAAGAGTCAGGCTGAATTGGTCCTAGAAACCAGGATCACCCATATAAAGTTGGACCGCCTGACGGAAGCAATCGGAAGGCTGGTTGAAACCTATAAGGCCGGAAGCAACAAAGAACAGGTCAACGGATCGGGCTCGGGCACTTTGCTTGAGTCCGATAAGCCGAAAGACACGCCTTATGTATGTCCGAACCTAAGGGATGGTAATGGCTCAGGCAGGCAGTCTGAGTCACAGGCCGGTATGGCAAGCGGTTCAGCAGTTACCAATCCCAACAGGTCGGCGACTCCAGGTTTTGGTAGATCTACAGGCCACACTGACAGTTCAGTCGGCCACTCACAGCCCCTAGGCCACGGCCATGGGGGGGCAAAGGAACAACAGTGGGTTTTGGACTCATCAGGCCCACAACCAACAGCACGGACCGCCACTGTTGGTACCCCCGATAAGGAATGTTCAGCCCGTAGCTCAACCCATCAATAGGGAGGAACTGGTAGCGGCCATACACGAGGAGTATGGCCCGTTTATGCGAAGATTGGAAAGGCCGACTTACAGACAGCCGTACCCCCCTGAAATTGACCAAGTCATATTTCCTCAGGGGTACAAGGTACCGAATTTCACTCTATTCTCTAGAGAGAGTGAACAGTCCTCTGTTGAGCATATTGGTCATTTCATTGTTCAATGCGGCCATGTGGGTCACAGTGACCCATTAAAGTTAAGACTATTCCCAAACTCGCTAACGGGCATGGCGTTTTCGTGGTACGTTAATCTCCCAGCCAATTCGGTGTTAACTTGGCAAGGGATGGAAGAACTATTTCATGGCCAGTTCTATAGGACTGAGCCCGAGACATCGCTGGCAGATTTGTCCAGGATGATGCAACTGGTAGGGGACACCGTGGAAACCTACATAGCCCGTTTCCGAAAGGCAAAATATCGGTGTAAGATAGTTTTTCCCGAGGAGGAGTATGCAAAGATGGCCATGGGGGGCATGTCCTTTGAACTTCGCAAGAGGTTTGAGGGAACTGACTTCCGTCACTTATTCGAGCTTGCCACACGGGTCGGTCGCTACGATCGTATTCTTTTGGACGAGCAGGAGAAGAAGAACTCCTCCAAGGGAACATATTATAAAGACCCCAATTACGAGGTCCACTTGGCAGAATGTGACCTTGAAGTAGAAAGCGATATGGCCGAGCTGATCTGCAAACGGCCAGTCGTATGTAACGCCTTGAATAAGCCTGTAAATAATAACGTCGGTGCAAAGAAAATGGCGTTCGAGGCGGGAAAAAACTACACTTTTGATATAACTATGGCTGATCAAATATTTGATGCCTTGTTGGCTGATAAAGTGATCAAGCTAAGTGAAAGTCATCGGATACCAAAAGCCGATGACATAAAAAATAAAGAATACTGTAAATGGCACAATTCTTGGAAACACTCTACTAACAATTGTGTTGTTTTTCGCAATTTCATACAGGAAAACGTGGAGAAGGGAGTCTTTAAGTTCTCGGATAAAGCTATGGGGATCGATTCAAATCCTTTTCCTCAGATTACGGGCACTAACATGGTGATGCCCGATCTAACCAAGCTTTCAAGGCCGAGACCGAAGATAGACTTGTCTGACGGAGAGGTTGTGATGAAACAAAGGGAGGGTAAGTAAATTGCTATTTCGGCTACTGATGGGCCGAAGGTGACAATACATGACCTCCAAAAGAGCTATCAAGAACGCAAGGCAAAAGCCCAAAAGGCCGAGGAAGAAACGGCCAAATCTAGTACGGACAATTTGATAGCTGATCTACAGAGACAGCTGGAAATCATCGAACAAGGCCTATGGCCGAGGTGTAAGGCTGACGTCAAGAAGGAAGTCTCGAGCCCGAACAAGAGGCCGAGAAGCTATGAACATCGGGAATCAAGCCCGAGAAGATCCGTACATGAGAGATTGTCAATACCATGGCAAGGTTAGGCCAAGCCCGAGTGGCGGGCAAAACATCAGTTGGTGCAGGGGAGAGTCGGCCAAGGCGAATCCGGCCGACTGGGGGCAAGGAGTTCCCAGACAGTCCCAAGGTCTCAGATGCAAGCAATAACCTCTGGCAGGAGCCCGAGGATGGTGCTACCACCTCGGGTACAAGATCAAAAGTGGCACAGAGCTGAACACTCTAAATTTCCAGCACGGCCACAATATAGCAAGTCCCAGAAAAGGAGGTATCAGAGAATGAGACAGGCCGAGCGAGAGCGTCAGTTCTTGAAGAATCAGGCTGGAAACCCTCCTGCTCCCACAGAGCTCAAGGTGTCCGATAACCAAGGACTCTCCACGAGGGCGATGCGCGTTGTCACTGAGCACCAAAGGGAAAGAGTCCGACAGGAAAGATCGCAGGAAGAAGGTAGAGTTACCTCGGACAAGATGATTGAGTCCGATGGAGATCTGTCGGACTCAAGTTTTTTGCCAATACAATTCGGGACGATTCCACTAGGTTTGTCATCCAACATGGTGTTTACGCTACCCATGTCCTTCATGGCCAAGCCGGACCAGCCATCGGCCATGGAGAGGGATGTAGTAGAAGGCCCAGCTAAGGACTCGGTCGTGATGGAAGAAATCTTTTGGAACGGGGGAGAGACCGTTAAGCCTAAAGTAGTGGAAGCTACGAGCAAAAATGTAGACACCACCGATTCGCAGACCGATCGGCCTAAAATCACCATCTTAAGGCCAAAAGGGCAGCAGACTGAGGATGGAGTGAAGACTGGACCAGTTAAAGTGGTGTTTGAAAAGCCAACACACCAGATGTCCCAACATTTGAAGCCTTTGTATGTGAAAGGACATATCGAAGGCGTCCCAATAAATAGGATCCTTGTTGATGGGGGGTCTACCATTAACATCATGCCTCAAATTATGTTGAGGATCCTGCAGAAGTCCGAGTCGGAGCTAATTCCGTCCGAGATGAATGTCCAAAGCTTCACGGGGGCACCTTCAAGGACAAAGGGTATCCTACCCCTGGAGCTGACCGTTGGCAGTAAAACGGTCATGACTGCTTTTTTCATAGTGGAAACCTCAGCGGCCTATAATGCTTTACTAGGCCGGGATTGGATACACCCAAATTATTGTATTCCCTCCACGCTCCATCAGTTGTTGATTTTTTGGAGAGGTGATGAGGTGGAAGTGGTTGGGGCAGACACCAAGCCCTTTGTAGCCCGGGTGCAGACGGCTGATGCAGTCTTGTACGAAGATGACATCGGGCCAGTTAAGTTGCTGGGGTGTGACAAAATAGGAAGACCAAATTTAGCGACCTTCCTTAAAGGAAGTTCGTCGGACATTAAAGCATATTTCCATAATCTCAGTCGGACAGAAGAATCAAGGCCGATTGAGATCGTTGAACAAGAAGATGTCCATGGGGACTCCGATAATTGAATAACGGAAGCTGCAGGCCTTGAGGGCCAGCATGGCCAGATGGTGTGCATTCCTGGCCGACAGAAGATTGGAAATCGGTCCTTGTGATGGAATGATCAATCTGGCTGATTGTATCTACGAAGAAGAAGCGCCGAGGGAAGAAGAGATTCAGATGGATGAGTTGGAAACGGCCACGGCAAAACTTGATGATTTAAAGGCCGATGTTCAAACCCTCTCTTGGAAGTCAACCTAGGCAAAGAAGGAGAGCACAAACCTACCTATGTAAGTCAGATGCTGGATCCTCAGTGTCAGGCCGAGCTAATTACGCTCCTACGTAAGTACAAAGATTGTTTTGCCTGGGAATATGACGAGATGCCTGGTTTATCAAGGGAGCTGGTGGAACACCGATTGCCAATAAAATCGGGGTATAGGCCGTTCAAGCAGCAGCCTCGGCGCATGTCACCAGAGGTGACACTGAAGGTGAAAGAAGAGATCGAGAGACTACTGAACGCCGACTTCATACGGACAGCCCGATATGTTGAATGGGTCTCAAATGTGGTGCCAATAGTGAAGAAGAATGGGAAGCTGAGGGTCTGCATTGACTTCAGGAACTTAAAATTAGCTACCCCAAAAGATGAGTATCCCATGCCCATGGCCGATCAGTTAATCAATTCGGCCACTAAACATAAAATTTTGTCATTCATGGACGGGCACTCGGGGTATAACCAGATTTACATCGCCGAAGAGGATGTCCCGAAGACTGCTTTTCGGTGCCCGGGGGCAATTGGAACCTTTGAGTGGGTTGTCATGCCTTTCGGGCTGAAGAACGCTGGAGCCACTTATCAATGGGCAATGAATTCAATCTTCCATGACATGATCGGACAGTTCATGGAAGTTTACATTGATGATGTGGTGGTGAAGTCAGGGGATAATGTCGATCATCTAAGGGATTTGGAAAAATCATTTGAGAGGATGCGACACAGACTAAAGATGAACCCTTTCAAATGTGCATTCGGCGTTACAACAGGGAACTTCTTAGGTTTCTTAGTACATCAAAGGGGGATAGAGATTGACAAGAATAAGGCTCGGGCTATTCAGGCAGCAAAGCCACCTGCTAATAAGAAAGAGCTTCAGAGATTGCTCGGGCAGATCAATTTCTTAAGAAGGTTTATATCAAATTGTGCAGGAAAGACCCAAGTATGGACCCCACTATTGAAGATCAAGACCGGTGAAGACTTCAAGTGGGAAGACAGCCATCAACAAGCCTTTGAAGGAATCAAACAGTATTTGTCTACTCCTCCAGTATTAATGCCACCCAAGAAGGGTAGGTACCTAAAATTGTATATATCGGCCTCTGACTGCTCTATAGGAAGTATGCTAGCTCAAGATAATGAGCAAGGCAACGAGCAGGCCGTTTATTATTTAAGTAAAATTTTGACTCCAATCGAGCAGCGCTATGTGCCGATTGAGAGGTTATGCTTGGCATTGTATTTTTCTTCACAAAAGTTAAGAACATATATGCTTCCTGTTTTAACTTACATAATATGTCAAACTGATGTGATAAAATATATGTTGTCAAGACCGATTATGAGAGGTTGAATTGGGAAATGGACCTTAGCCTTAATGGAATTTGCTATCCAATACCGATCGCAGCAATCGGTGAAAGGCCAGGCCATAGCCAATTTCTTGGCTGATCACCGAGATCCTACTGATTTGGGGGAACTGCCTTCAACACCCAAAGTCCTGAGCACGTCCCTAGTCCCATGGACGTTGATCTTTGACGGTTCCAAAAATGCAGAGGGTGCTGGGGCAGGAGTGGTGATTATATCACCCAAGTACAAGAAGACAAAAATGTCTTTTTGGCTCAATTTAAAATGTACTAATAATCAGGCCGAGTACGAAGCACTTATCATTAGACTGGAGATACTCCTTGAAATGGGGGCATCGTCCGTGCATATAAAGGGAGACTCAGGGCTGGTGATCGGACAAATAGCCGGGGAATTTCTGATACGAAGTTGGGAGCTCTGCTTGTTCCACGCAGTTGCCACTCAACTCATAGAGGCATTTGATGACATTAGCGTGAGCTATATTCCAAGAACCACGAATATTGAGGCCGATAAGTTGGCAAAAACAGGATCAGCCTCATCTTCCCAGAAGGGCGCAGAAGACCAACTAATCACCGTTCAGGTCCGATCATTATCGTCTGTTGCAAAGAGAGGTTGGTACGCTACTACCAATTCGGTCTTGATGGAGGATGACGATTAGAGAATCCCCATTATTGAATACCTGAATCACCCGAATGTCAGAGTAGAATGAAGGGTTAGGTTGTTTGCCATTCGATTCGTGGTACTGGATGGAGAATTATTCAAGAAACCGATCGATGATGACGTTGTCTTGAGGTGTCTAGGGAAGAAGCAGGCCATGCAGGTTATGGCCGAGGTACATGAAGGTATTTGTGGGGCACATCAGGCCGGTACCATGATGAAGTGGTTGCTGAGAAGGTATAATTATTACTGGCCCGGCATGTTGAAAGACTGTATCAGTTATGCAAAGGGGTGTCAAGCTTGCCAAAAGCATGGTCCGATTCAACATGTGTCGGCCAAACAATTGCAACCCATAATCAAACCATGGCCGTTTAGAGGATGGGCGATGGATTTAATTGGCAAAGTCCTACCGCCATCATCGGGCCAGCATTGTTTCATCATAGTGGCTACGGACTACTTCACCAAGTGGGCCGAGGCCATACCTTATAGAACGGTGACACAAGCCACCGTCATCAAATTCATTGAGGAACACATTATCCATAGGTTCGGCCTTCCGGAAACGATCACGGCCGACCAAGGATCCGTGTTTACTGGGACGGAAACATCGGCCTTTGCAGAAAGTAGGGGAATCAAAATTCTCAATTCTACGCCCTATTATGCTCAAGCTAATGGTCAGGCCGAATCCACTAACAAAATTCTCAAGGGGATCATTGAAAAAATGATTGTTGAGAATCCTAGAGAATGGGACAAGCTCTTGTTCAAAGCGTTATGGGCCTATCGGACATCTAAAAGGTCAAGTACTGGGGTTACACCATTCATGTTGACTTATGGGCATGACGCGATGTTACCTATGGAAGTAACAGTCCGATCGGCTAGAAGGGCTTTGCAGAATCAGCTTGAGCCCGCTGAGTACACAGAGGCTATGATCGTTGAATTAGAAGGACTTGATGAAATGAGGCTAACGGCCTTGGATTCATTAAGAGTGCAGAAGCAACGGGCAGCCCGAGCTTATAATAAGAGGGTGAAGGAGAAGTCTTTTTGCATTGATGATTGGGTATGGAAGGCCGTGTTACCAATTGGGGACAAGGATAATCGTTATGGTAAATGGTCGGTCAATTGGGAAGGCTCGTTCATTGTTCATCAAGTCAAGACGGGTGGTGCTTACAGGCTGCGTGATTTAGATGGAACTGTTCATGTCCGATTAATCAATGGTCAGTATTTAAAGTCTTATTACCCTACGTTATGGGAAACCATTGATCTGGATTATAAACCTAACCCTGGGTTGGAATATGATCAGTTGATAAATTATGAGCCTGAGCCCGAATGATTTAGATAAAACATTGTTTTTGTATTGATAGGCTGAGCACAGCTTACATTACAAAAATGATGGGAAAAAGAAGAGATTCTTTACAAAGTACAAAATAGGAGTCAACCTCTAGGCCGACCCAAAATTCCTAAGTTTAGCCTTCAAGTTCTCCCAGGTTTTGATGGCTCCAGACCGATCCCGTTTGGCTTTTTCTTGCTTTTGTGCCCAAGCCCGGGATATCGGAACACTGGCTTGCAGCTGTTTGCTGTACTTTTGGGCATCGCCGCCAAGTGAAGATAATGCTTCATCAATTTTTTCAAGGGCGTTTTTGTTGATGACGACCTCGGCCTCACATTGGGCAAGCTGAGCCTTTAGTGCCGCAATACGGTTCTGCAGCCAAGAGTCCCTTGCTAGAACCTGAGCCAGAGAAGCCTTCCCTGCTTCAAACTTGGCTTTGGCCCCTTCCAAGAACTTCAACGCTTTCTGCCGTGAGCTTAAATGAAGTTCTGCATCAGCCTGAATTTTCAAGGCCGATCGGTCTACAAGACGGGCACTGGGGAGTCTCTCTTTTATCTCAAGGAGTAATGATAGCTGCCCGTCTGAAAGAGAAGGATCGGCCATGAGAGTGGTCAAGGTTGTGTCAAGATCAGCAGCAGCAGGAAGGTTGGATAGTTCCTAGTCAGTAAGCCCGAAGAGTAGGTCCTTGGCTTGTTGGAGGAGGGAAGGTGAGATCGCTTCGGGCTCCAGGGGTCCAAGGTCAAAAGCTCCCAAGTCCAGGCCCGAGAAGAAGTCATTGAAGGGAATGATTGGCACTGGACTTGTGGGATCGGCCTGTTCAAGAGAATGCAGTCAGACATGGTCTTTAAAATTGTACTAATTAAAGTGAAGTAACACTGCAATACCTGGGTGTGAGGACCAAGTGAGGCCGAAATCGCTTCGCGGACATCGGCCTCACTGGGTTGCAAAGAAGTTGGTTGAGAAGGAGATGGAGCCAACCCCGAGGAAGAAATGTGGCCGGTCTCTTCTCCTGGACTCATTGAGGTCGCCGTCACTTGTAAGACTTTGGTCTCTGGGGTTGCGCCCGAATTGTCAGCTCCGGCCTCAATGACAGACACTTCAGGAGGAATGTCCTCGGCCATTACCGACTCTGTTGTTGAGGGAATGGAAGACCCAGTAATTGCAGGAGGTTCCCCTTGCCCGGAAAAAGCTCCGACTTCAGCAAGGACGGTTTGGTCCACTTCTTCCCCAACTGCCTCTGTGGTAGTTCCAGCATCGGCCGCGCCCTCAGTGCTGGAAGATAGGACAACTTGCTTAGGAGCTTGGCTGATATGTGCAAGGTCTTCATCTCCACTAGAAGGCGTTAGAGGAGGCACAATGTGGAGAGGCATCACCCGCACGGCTACCCGTTCCAGATTGGCCGCTGCAGACGTCGGTGATGCAGGGAGAGTTGGAGGAAGAGTCTGAGTTGAAGTTGGGAGTGGATCCTCTCCTGAGTCTTCATCAACGAGCTGCAAAGTAGAGGATTAGAACAACAAACAAGCAGAATCAGGTTTAGCTGTTAGAAGATGTTAAAGTCTAACCTGAGTAGAGGCCGGTGTTGTTTTTTGTTTCTTCTGAGGACCTTTGCCCGGAGCTGACTTTCTGGCCGGTCTCTTGGCTACTTGTTTGCGCCTGACTAGAGCTACCGTCGGGACAGGAGCATCGGCCTCAGTGGCCGATGATGCAGTAAAAGGCACAAGGGCCTCGGCAGCAGTGCCTGGAAATATGTTGCGTGCCCGTTCACCCCACCACTGGGTGAATTCCTCTGACACTATGGGTCGGGCGGAGAAGGGTGTGAAGCTGAACGCCGCTTTGAGCCGGTCTGATCTTTCTTTTATTTTCTTCACCTGACCGTCATTGACAATGAGGCCGCGTTCCACCCAGTCAACATTGACAGTAATGCCAGGGGGAACAGGCACGAGTTGTGTAAGCCTGAATTGGCGGACGTATAAAGGAGCGAAGTAGTATTTAGCCCCACATTTATTATTGGCCGACGGAATACTCGGACTAAGTAGCTAGAGAAGATTTCATTATAAGTGGATTGGGTGCCCGAACCCCAGTTGGAAGGATTATTGGAAAGTTGAAGAAAAGAAGATAATTGAAGTGAAAAGAATGGGGTAAAGAGGTTTACATCCCGAGGGGAGCAACCTTCGTAGAAGAAAGTAAAACACTCCTCGAAGGAGTGGGAAGAAGGAGTTACGTCCATAAACTGGACATCAGAGATATGAACATCGGCCACTTGATGGATAGTGGGTTGAAACTCCGGGAAATAAGAATGTAGCCAGAGTTGGAGAACCCATATCGGGCTCCCACCAGCTCCGAAGCCCGAATGGACAAAATCCGTGATGCCTCGGACAAGGTGGGCCCAAACAAGTGTAGCCATGGCCAAAGGCTTCCCCGATGCAAGAGCCAAGGCCAAGGTTGTGTATTCTTTGGTAATGGCTTGGCTGGCCGAGCAGAAGAGAAATTTGTTGAGCCAATAGATGAGTAAGGCAGTGTGTTCTGCATCGGACACCACAGTCTCATCTGCCCCGATACAGGCAGTCAGAAAGCCTCCAAAGGCAGTAATCGGCCTATGTGAAACGGCCCCATCCCTGATAATTTCTTGTTGGGGGTAGGCAAAGCTGGTCGTCCCAACGTCAAGCCCGGGGATGATCTCTTGTCCATGGGGGCGAAGGCCGAGCAGATAGCTGATGTCCTTCACGGTGGGAGCCATTGGTCCGCAACGGAAAAGGAAGCCGTTGCAAGAAGAAGACCAGAATAATAAAGCAGACAGAAGAAGAGGTCGGTCTATCTCTATTTGAGACCGACTGAGCATTATGGCATCATAAATGCCCGTTTGCTTCCAAACACCGGACTTAGAGGCCGAAACCCTGGTCACCCATTTGTCCCAGTCTACGGCAGAGGTCGGCCATCCCCGAATAGGCTGGTTAGTACTTTGGACTTTGCCCCAGTGAGCAGGGACTTGAAGGAATGTTTCATTTTCTACCGGAGGGAAGAATGGTAGAAAAGTAGCCGGAGGGTGGCCAAGAAATGCGGCTCCCAAGCCTGGTGCGACGGGAGAGCCATCAGAGGAGCTGTAGGGGGTGAGGTAATCGGTGGAGATGTCAGCGGCATGAGCTTTTGCTAGGGTCCTAACCTATCTGCAGCGGTTTTGCGGTGGAGGTGCATCTATGAAGATTTTCTTTCCTTTGGAGGTTGCCGAAGCGGTTTTAGGAGCCATGTCTGTGGAGAGGAGAAAAGTCGCCGGAAAAAATGGAAGTCTAGAGAGAGAAGCTCTGTTTTGCTTGAATGGTAGAGAGAGAGTGAGAATGCAAATGCGTGAAGGATCTTTGAAAGAAGGGCTGTTTAAAAACCACAAGGCTGTAATCATGACGCATTAAATGGGGCGTGACTGGTGGGATTCTCCATAATCTGACAGTTGCTGCATGCTTAACGCGTGGCCAGTTTAAAATTCAAAACGTCACATCAATCAAGGCGGGATGTTTGATATGACCTTTTGGGGGGCAATTGTTTGCACCCAAAAACCGTCAATGGTTTTTTAGCCCGATTTAAGTGGAAGAGAATGAAGGAGAGACCGGGCTAAGCAATCAGTGACTCATCGGACTCGGGTATAGCCGTGAGACCGATGATAGATGTTAGGTAAGGTAAGTAGAGCCCGGTTGAAAGATTGAATAAGGGTAAGTATCATCGGGCTCTGGGGAAACATAACCTAGTGCGTTGACAGCCCGATGATGTAAGACGGAAAGCCTAATCGGACACTACGTAATGAAAGATGGAAGTAACAGTCCGATTGGCCATGGGCGGTTAAAGAAAGGTAACGGGCATGGAAACTGATAGAGCCCGATTCATCCAGGAGAATCAGTAATGAGGCCGATTGACTGAGGTGAAGGTGGTGTTGTCTACAGCTGGCAGGATGTCGTCAGCTTTGGGGAGTTTTGGAAACAAGAGTCCGTTTAGGAAAGGATCTGTTCGTTGCCAGCTGGATTGAGGCGTCTGATCCCTAAATTGAAGGGATTGATTCAATTGAGTCATAGATAAGGAAGGTCTTCAATCAGCCAATCAATGAAGCAACTTGGGGTGCAAGCCAAGGAATTATTGTCCAAATAGAAGTTGTATAAGGCCGCTATAAATAAGAGGCAGGCCATCCAAGCAAAATCACTCCGCGTCATTCTCGAAACAGCATACATACAGCACATTCGAAGCATTCAAAGCATTCAAAGCACACTTAGTCTTTATGTTTTTCAGCCTTCATAGCAAATAGGTCTGTCCTTTTGTTATTTTCTTTTGTTCTTTTGAATAATCAGTCTATTCTGGTGTGTTCTTGGGATCTGTTTATTTTTTCCAAACATTTAATAAAAATCTATTTTATTAAACCGTTTGTGATTTTGTTAAACTCTGTTTTGACACTTTTTAGCTTGTGCGCTTCAGTACTGCTAGAGAACTTACAGTGAGGGTACTTTCCTACTCACTATACACAGTCACCCTGTTTAGAAGTTAGATTCATCAAAGCCTTGTGTATCACTCACACAAGCGGATAGGAAATTAGTTTGCACGTACACACACACACATACCGAACCACTACTGGTTCTGGCACGCCCGCGCAAATTACAGCAAACACAAGGGCTATCCGATTGAAGAACAAACAGGGAGCAAGCAAAGACTTCTCCTAAGGGAAGTCGAACCATCAATCTCTCTACTGGAGAAAAAGAAGTCACACCATTTTGGGCAAAGCCCGCTTGGTGCAAGCCGATGTTTGAGGTGAATGGTTGTCAAAATAAATAAATTTTATGGGGAGAATTGCATTTTTCACCCTTGAAGTTTGAGTGGTTTTGTATTTGGACCCTAAAGTCTCAAATGTGACATTTTAGTCCCTAAAGTTTCACAACTAAATCTAGTTAGCCCTTTAGTGACCAATAATTTTGTCATTAAAAGTAAATTTTCTCGCAAAAAGCTTGCGACCCATCCCAAACTATAGGAACCAAAAAGTCATATTTGAAATTTTAGAGTCTAAAGTGCCAAATCAACCAAACTTTAAGAGTAAAAAGTGTAATTTACTCAAAACAAGTTAGTGTAAATTTCTCTAAAATTTTAAATGACGAAATTGTAAGAGCATCTACGGGAGACTCAATTAAATGGCTAGTATGCACTATAACTCACGTATCTTGTAATATTTTATACGTTTCAGGTTTTATGGCATCTATGAAAAAAAAAAATCTGTTCAATCAATAGGAAACCCCATTACATTTTTTTGGCTTCAGATTATCAAGAACTAATGCCCTCTGATATCTGTAAAGCTTTCAAGGAAAATCTTGCCCCTAGCCCTTTAAATTCATACTTTTCATACTATTTGAAAGAGTAATACTTAGGACATAATCATTCACACAACTTTATCTATACAACCTAATAAATGTGGTTCTCTCTCCTGTATCATTGTGGGATCAAATTAGAGGTGTCAAACGGGTCGGGTTGGCCCGGCCCGACCCACTTTTTTCGGGCCAAAAACCCGGCCCGGCCCAATTCCTGGCCCTGCCCGCTAGACCCTGTCCATTACATCCGGGGCGGACACCCCCAATGGTGTCCACGGCCCGGCTCGGCCCGCTACCTAGCCCAAAGCCCGGCCCGGTGGCCCGCTCGGCCCGATCCTAAACCCACAAAACTAGTGTTTTTTTACATTAAAATGCCTAAAATATTCAAGCCCGGTCCCTAGCCCGCTCCTAGTCCGAAGCCCGGCCCAGCCCGGCCCTAGTAAGCCCGGGCCACCGATCCGGGGCGGACAACCCCCCTCCCCTCCCAAACCCGGCCTGGTATTAGGTGTAGCCCGGCCTAAAAGCCCGGTTGGGCCCGCTTTGACCGAGCCCGGCCCGACCCGATTGACACCTCTAGATCAAATGACATCACAGGAAGAGATATAGACACAGTGGCAGAACCAAGATTTCATATTAAGGGGGGCCAAGTTTCATGCGAGGGTTCAGGGGCAACACTCCCGAAAATTCTTTTTTTTTTGGGTCATTTATACATATTTTTATTTTTAAGTGAGAAAGAGAGTCGAACGAGTAGTTGTGACAAATTAGATTGAGCCATTATTTCTCCTGAGCTGAATAAATGGATAATACTCTTCCCATTCACTATTAATAAGGACTTTTAATGTCACACTAGTGGTTATTGTTATTAATCCTGCAATGATATTCTTCTCAAAAAAATTTATCCCCAAATGTGATTCCTAACAAATTACCATTTCAACATAATGAAAGTTAAGTGGACAGTATGTGTTAAGAACCTCCACATGTAAAGTCACAACTTTGGGGGGCCACTATGTATTCAAATCTTCAAAATTTAATATAGACCCCCAAAATGTTTAATTTTTTACGGGGGTCGTGGCCCCCGCCGTGATTCCTAACAAATGTGATTCCTAACAAATTACCATTTCAACATAATGAAAGTTGAGTAGACACTATATGTTAAGAACCTCCACATGTAAAGTCACAACTTTGGGGGGCCACTATGTATTCAAATCTTCAAAATTCTATATAGACCCCCAAAATTTTTAATTTTTTATGGGAGCCGTGGCCCCCGCCGTCCCCCCCCCCCCTGTATAGACACATTTATTGGATTCTATAAAAAAGTTGTGTGACTAGTTGTGTCTCAAGTATTACTCTAATTAAAATCCCCCTACTGCAAGTCTCCAAGGACAAGAGGAATCAGAAGGATCTTGTCGGGACGATCAAGTTCAATGGAGAGGATGAATACGTTGGTAGAATTGATCTTTGCAATAGTCTCTTTGCAGAACTGGAAAGCGTTCGAAGAGGCCTTCAACTAGCATTAAGGAAATGATTACAAAAATATGATGGTAGAAACGGATTTAGAGGCTCTGTGATTTCTTTTAAAGAATGGTTTAATACATCACCCAAAGAGGGCGATTTTGGAAGGTATCAAATTCCTAATGGACTGCTGCAAGGCCAATATATCTCACACAAGGAGGAAAGGCAATCAATGTGCCGATTTGTTCGCTAACATAGGTGTTGCTCAACAGGTTCCTTTTGGGTGCATTAGATAGCCCTCCGAGGGCTTTGTACTCGCCTTTGTTGGCTGACATTTCTGGAGTTAGCTCCCCTCACAGATGCTCTATTATCAAAAGTAAAAAATGAAAATAAAATAAAATGGCTAGATAGCTAAAATAGCTAAGTCAAACAACAATGTTAGGGTCACACCCATCCACACCCATCTTTGAGGTGTTAATGTTTTTTGAGGTGTAGATGCTTTTTAGGTGTGGATGTGTGTGGCTCAAACATTACTCTAAGTCAAAACCTTCTTTTTGAATTCTGGTAGACCAACCATGCCACTGATTATTTTTGGATTGCTAGTCATTATTTCCAAATTCCAGATACTGGATCTCCAAATCTCATCTGTTAAATTCTGTATAGTTTCAATTCAACTGTTAAAAATATGATAAAACAAAGCGACTAGATAGATGGAGAGCATCTTGGTGGAGTTCAATATAAAAAATGACTACGTACAGGGCCGGTTCTGAGTCTTTAGAGGCCCGGGACGAACTACTAAAATGGAGGTCTTTATACATGGGTTTGAGAGCAGCGCCCCTGAGGCAATTTTTTTGGTGTCTACTTATACATAATTGGCAATTTTTTTTATGGTTTACTGATTTTTTTTTTGTCTACTTATAATATGAGTCTATTTGTGAAACTTAAATATTGTATGGTATCTTTCAAAATTCTAGAGAGGCCAATTTCTAAAACTCAAAAAATTCTTACACTAAAAGTATAATTTTCAAAATTCTAGGGGCCTTAATTTTGAGTTTTATATACATGTATATCAATATATATATATGTAGTTGATGGCACTAAATTGGGCATTGGGGGAGGCCTAAATGTAAAATATTAAAAAATCTCAAGGTAAAAATATAAGTATGAAAATTTTATGGGAGCCTCAAAATTTTGTGAACTTTGGTGACCCGGGGCAGTTGCCCTTTTTGCCCCCCCCTTTGGGCCGGCCATGACTACGTAAAATAAATTTTTTTTTGTTGATATTTAGCCAATATAGCTAATAATGCTGGAGATGCTCCAAAATATGAAAATTCCTGTATCAACTTGTAGGGATGGCAATCCACTCGACTTCCTTGGGGCCCCGTCCCGTCCCGTCCCTACCCTATTGGGGTGGGTATGGGGAGTAGATTATAATTTATAGGGTAAGGGGCGGGTATAGGAAATGGTTTTAAAACCCAAGCCGGGTTCGGTATTAGGTTGCAATAACCCGCCCCTCCCCGCCCCGGTATATATGCCTATGATATATTTTTTAGGGTTTAAGTGACTTAAGTCAGTGCCCCTTTTTCTTTTCTTCATCTCCTCTCTCTCTCTCTCCTCTCCTCTCTCCTGACGACTCAGCGTCCTCCTCCCTTTATCCATCTCCATTCAAGAAATCACCATTATTGTCATCTCTTCACCACAACGGGTTTTGACTTTGCAGTTCATGAAGCGACTCAAGAAAGGCTACCATGGTCAGTTGTGAGGAAGCGACGCAAGAAAGGCTACCATGGTCCGTTGTTATGGTGTCACCATGTCTCCACTATCTCATCCTCTAGCAACTCTGGACACCTGAAGCTCCAAAGCTGTTGATGAGACAAACTACTAGATGTGTTATTCTTCAACTTGGATTAGAGATTGGTATGCGCTCTACCATATACAGATATGTGAAGTGTCGCATCATGGCTTTGAGTATAAGTGGGAGATTGTTAGGGATATATACAAAAAATCATGCTTTATATAGTTGATTTATTATTCATTTAATAAAATCAATTAATCCATTTTTATGAGAATCTGTGTGGGCAATATTTGTATTATATTGTTTATTTAATATTATGCATGTGCGTCTTTCATTCTACATAGAAGGTGGTTTGGTGTGTAGAGTTCGGTTTACACACGGAAGATTAGACCATCGGAACTTGTAGAATGTAAGATTTTTGTTTACAGTCTTAGATGGATTGGACACACCATCGGTAGGACTGTAGCATGGTGTTGTAGTAGGTTTGTCTTGACTATGGGAAATGGTATAGTTTCAACTCACCATGCTGGTATACTTTGTGTATTAAATGGGACCGACTTGGGGTAATTATCTTTATACTGACTTATAAGATAATTAATACTCATGACTATTATGAGTGCTTATACTCTAAATCCTAAGTTAATTTATAGACGCGTACATTTCATATTTACACTTTGATCAAGCAATCAAGTCTTTTGGTTTTGATCAATGTGCGGATGAATCTTGTGTGTACAAGAAACATGATGGAAGCGTGGTGGTGTTCTTAGTACTAAATGTGGATGATATCTTGCTAATCAAAACGATGTGGGGGTATTATCTTCTGTAAGGGTATGGTTGTCCAGTCAATTCGATATGAAGGACTTGGGAGAAGCCGGTCACATCCTAGGGATCAAGCTTATGCGAGATCGCAAGAATAGGATGTTGGGCTTGTCACAAGGCACTTATATTGACAATTTTCTTGCAAGGTTTAGCATGCAAAATTCCAAGAAGGGATTCCTTCCCTTCAGACATGGAATTACTTTATCTAAGGATCAGTGTCCTAAAACACCTGATGAGATAGAGAAGATGAAGGCAGTTCCTTATGCCTCGGCAATAGGAAGCCTAATGTATGCTATGCTATGTACTAGACCTGACATCTTCTTTGTTGTTGGCATGGTTAGTAGATATCAGTCTAATCCAGGGCAAGAACATTGGACTACGGTGAAAAATATTCTCAAGTACCTGAAAAGGACTCGAGACTATATGTTAGTTTACCAAGCAGACAGTCTTGTACCCATTGGGTACACAGATTCTGATTTCATGTCAGATAGGGATTCCAGAAAGTCTACCTCAGGATACCTCAGGATATGTGTTTACCCTAGGAGGTGGAGCCATTAGTTGGAGGAGTATCAAGCAGTCGTGTATTGTTGATTCCACCATGGAAGCCGAGTATGTTGCTGCTTCGGAAGCCGCTAAGGAGGCCGTTTGGCTCAAAAACTTCCTTATGGATCTAAGAGTAGTACCCGCGGTACAATCGGCTATTACCCTTTATTATGATAATAGCGGAGCGGTTGCTAACTCAAAGGAACCTAGGGCATATAAGAAGGGAAAACACATTTAGCGTAAGTATCACCTGATACGAGAGATCGTGCAAAGAGGTGATGTTGAAGTGACCAAGATAGCATCAGCAAATAACCTAGAAGATCCTTTCACCAAGAGCTTACCGGCCAAGACTTTTGATAGTCATGTAGAAGGGATAGGAGTGAGGTGTGTAGCATCATGGCTTTGAGTCTAAGTGGGAGATTGTTAGTGTGGGTCACCTCTCCTTCAGAGGTGTTCCTCACGAAACTCTTGACCTAGAATTAAGTGATGGTAGATCAAAGTGGATATTCCAAGACCTAGATGCCTGCTTAAGTCCATAAATAGACTTCTTAAGCTTTCACAACATGTGTTCTTAGCCCTTCGCAATGAACCCGTCTGGTTGCATCATATAGATGCACTCCTCAAGATTCTCATTAAGAAATGTTGTCTTGACATCCATTTGCCAAATTTCATAATCGAAATGTGCTGCAATGGATAAGAGAATCTAGATAGACTTTAGCATGGCCACCGGCGAAAAAGTTTCCTCATAATCGATTCCCTCTTTTTGAGTGAACCCTTTCGCAACAAGCCTTGCTTTAAAAGTTTCCACCTTACCGTCTGCTCCTCTCTTCTTCTTATAGATCCACTTACATCCACTAGGTTTTATTTCATTGGGTGGTTCTACAAGATCCCAGACTTGATTAGAGTACATGGACTCCATTTCAGACTTCATAGCATTTGGCCAAAGATCTGCATCTTTATCTTGGAGTGCTTCATTGTAGTTACAGGGATCGGCACCTTGTTCATCAGGGACCCGATCATAAGACTCTCCCAAGAACATATACCGGTCAGGTTGAATAATAACCCTCCCACTACGACGAGGCACAACCCGTGTCTGTGTATCACTGATATTTCATTGTGAAGATTCTGAGCCTAATACACCATTATCTGCACGATGTACTAGTTCAGGAACCTGCGTGTTAATGGTTGGTTCGGGATCTACACGAGTTTCGATAATCGTCCCACTACAACGTGGTAATGGAATATCGATAACTCTGTCTTGTGATGTTTCTTGTCGTACCGATGGTATCGAAGAAGTATGTGTCGGTGTCTGTCCTCTCACTTCCTCTAGAACAATACGGCTTCTGGGCTTGTGGTCCATAACATAGTACTCTTCTAAGAATGTGGCATTGGTGCTAACAAAAACCTTCTGATCCTTAGGACTATAAAACAGACCACCTTTAGTTCCTCTTGGATACCCAACAAAGAAACATACTTCTATTCTTGATTTCAACTTTTCTGCGTTCCCTCTCAGCACATGTGCTGGACTGCCCCAGATCCGAACATGTCACAAATTAGGCTTTCGCCCAGTCCACAATTCCGTGGGAGTAGTAGGTACTGACTTAGATGGTACAAAGTTTAGAATGTATGCAGCTGTCTCTAATGCGTGTCCCCAAAAGGAAATTGGTGAATCCGAATAACTCATCATAGATCTTACTATGTCCATGAGAGTCCTATTCCTTCTTTCTGCTACACCGTTCTGCTGAGACATACGGGGTGCAGACAACTGGGATATAATCCCTTGCTCCAATAAGCATTCCCTAAACTCTCCCAATAGGTACTCTCCACCACGATCAGATCGTAGTGTCTTGATACATTTACCTAGAAGCTTCTTCGTTTCAGCCTTGAAGTCTTTGAATTTCTCAAGGCATTCAGACTTACACCGCATCAAATAAATGTACCCATACCTTGAGTAATCATCGATGAAAGTGATAAAGTATTCATATCCCCCTCTTGCTTGGACAGTCATAGGACCACACAAATTAGAGTGAACCAGTTCAAACGGCTCTTTTGCTCTATAGCCCTTCGCCGATAACGACCTCTTGGTGATTTTACCTTCCAAGCAGGATTCACAGACTAGAAGTGCCTCCACTTCCAATGAGCTTAATGGCCCATTTTGAACCAGTCTTTGAATCATTTTCAAATTAATATGACCAAGGCGTAAGTGTCAAAGATGCATTTGGTTCATCCTCGAAGGTTCTTTTCTCTTAAATGGCAAAATATTTGTGTTATTCAATTCATTAAGTTGCAGTTATAGGAGAGACATGATTTATAATATAAAGATCATCCACCAACTGACCAAAACAAATAAAATGTTTATTTTCTTTAATAACTGCTACTTCATTATAATGAACTGAATATCCATTCTTTACTAAACTAGAAACTGAAACTAAATTCCTTCTAATAGAAGGTATATAAAGGCAATTTCTTAATATTAAAATCATATCTCTACCAAAACTAAGATGTAGATCTCCTACTGCAACTGCTGATACTCTCGTAGCATTTCCCATATATAGATAAATCTCTCCATTACTGAGCTGCCTGGTTCCCTGGAACCCCTGCAAAGAATTGCATACATGATCAGTGGCTCCCGTATCTACACACTAGGTACCAGTAGATCGGACCGCTTAACACGATTCAACAACTAGTAAATGAGATTTACCTTGATTGTTTTGTCTGGCGAGATAAACCGGACATTGCTTCTTCCAGTGTCCTGGCTGCTTGCAAACAAAACATTTGCTTTTAGGCTTTTTCAGTTGTCCTCTTGGCCTTTAGATTGGCGGAGGACCCGCGGCCTTCTTTTGAGCCTTTTTCATTTTCTTCTTGCCTTTCGGCTTTGAAGCAGAACCTTTCTCAATCACAAGAGCACTCCCTGACTTTTTGTTCAGACCCTCAGCTGTCTGGAGTTCTTTAAGCAGCTCCGCCAAGGTATATTTAAATTTATTCATGTTGTAATTGAGGCGGAATTTCTTAAAAGACTCTGGCAGTGACTGGAGTACGATATCGACCTGGGTTTCCCCGTCGATTACAGCTCCAAGGATCTCCAGTTCATTAAGAAGAGATATCATCTTAAGAACATGATCCCTTATAGGCGTCTCCTCAGCCATAGTTGTGTTCATCAAGTTTTTCATGGCAACCTGTCTAAGCAGCACGACTTTGATCCCCGAACATCTCTCGAAGGCTCTCCATCATGTCATAGGCGCTGGCCATTGACTGATGCTGATGCTGCAGCACATTTGACATGGATGCCAAAATGTAACACCGCGCCATCTCATCATCCTTGACCCATTTCTTGTGAGCCTGAGTTTTCTCAGTGGTTGCCCCCTCACCAGGTTGCTCAGGAAATTCTTGAGTAAGCACAAACTTGTACTCTTCAGCAGTTAACACAATATCCAAATTCCTTTACCAGTCTATATAGTTTGGTCCAGTAAGTTTGTTTTCTTTAAGTATAACAGCGAGTGGATTGAAAGAACTCATTTAAAAGCCTGAGAATCACATAATATAAATAATTACATTTGGGCAAAAAATTACTATGGATTCAAGTTGAAAATATTGGTTCCCTCTACCATATTTGAAAAGAATCCGCCAGCAACCTGATACACCGTGATAGTATGACTCGATGGGAAGCCATTTACTATCCATCATTAGTTCAGATAGGCAATTGCCTTTTAATTTTACTATCCAGGCAATGTACCTTGCCTAGTAAAATTAAACTGCTGACTTGCTTTGATCCTATAAATAACAATAGTGACTCAGATGGAGAGTATACTATTATTTATAGCTACGTGTATACCATCACTTAATTCTAGGTCAAGAGTTCCGTGAGGAACACCTCTGATGGAGAGGTGACCCACACTAACAATCACCCAACATTCTTTTAAAGAAGTTTGTACTGATGATTCCATGATCAACTACATCTGATGGAGAGGATGACACTAGAGCCATCACACAAAATTAATCATATCATCTACAAACCAGTGATGGAGACCATGAGATTTATACTTGATAAATTCCCTCTCCCACTTAGAATTTTTAAAAAATTTGAGGGTTATAATTTCTAGAAAAACTTTTAATTTAATTAATAAAAAATAATGGAATACTTGACAATGATTAATTCATCATTTCTTGTCAAACCCACATGTGTAAATAATAAAATTATTCTATTATCATGATTTTAGAAAATAAGTACTTGTGTTTTCAAATTATGGAATTAGTTTTATTTCTAAATACACATGTAGTTGTCCATCATTTTAAATTAATATAAATTAAACATGCAGCTAGACATCTGAAATAGGTCTAGGAATAATTATCCATGTTGTCCTATTCATTAAACATGAAACAATAATAATCATTCAATCACACATAAATAAGGAAACCACAATAAAATATGAATCCCACTATTATGGTCAAGCTACAACTCTTGTGAAAAATCTTCATTGAACCCGATTAGCTCTATGTCGCCACTACACACAGGGGTCGAGCTGCCCGGTCAGCTCGCAGGGGTCGAGGGGGCAGCACCCCCCGCGGGGTTTCCGGGGCAGCGCCCCGTAAGCTAAATCCAATTTACCATCAGCAACTACCTTCCAAAACTGTTTTCTGAAACTGCCTTCTGGAACTGCTTCCAGATTGCTTTCTGAAACTGCTTGTAAACTGTCTTCATGGATTTACTTGAGATATTTTACATAAACCCTATACCTCCATGAAGGAGTTCACATGCTATTTCTTTGCAGTAAATTAACCACACATCAATCAAGCGTGGGATCCAATATACACAAATCCTATGCCTCCATAAAGGAGTTCACATGTTATATTAAAACAACAAAATTAACCATGGATAAAACCATCATGGGATCCAATCACACAAAATCAGTGACCATAATAGTGGAATAAGAACGCTGCAAAACAAGGGTTAGCACAATTCTACGTTCTATCCATCCTTCAAAACACGCATAAGATATGTTTTATTGGACAACATGGTTGAGTCCAACCCATACGCAGAATCAACCTGGCTCTGATACCACTGTTAGGCTCTGATACCACTGTTAGGAAACTGTGTTCCCAGAATCCATTGGCAGCGCATATAAGTTGGTACTGCAAAAACTTACGTGAAAACTACAATAACCCTATAAGGGCGGAACTAGGGTTACCTTAAACTGCTAAAACGGATTGCTGTAGTAGACGAATCGAGGACACGGGCTCGATAACAGCTCATGATCTTCTACCGTATTCCTTTGCTGCCAAAATATCGAACTGAGTGTGGGCTCTTTCGAAATCCTTTATGTTTCTGCTCTCTCTTTTTACGCTCTCTTTTCTATTCCGAGTTATAATACTCTTGATGGAAAAACGTAAACTGAGGAGAGAGCCAAAGCAGCATATATATAGGCTACGATAGGGACCATAAGAAGTCAATAAGAAATAGGCTTCCTTATGAAATCAAGAAACCCTAATTCGAACTGAATCAAATTCCTATTTCCATAAATTATAATTCATACCACTAAAGAATTATAATTACACTCCTACCCTTATCTCAAAAATATATTTCGAGCTCCATGTTATTAAATGCTTATTATCTCCCATGTTAAGATTATAGATATTCATTAATTAAATATAATTACTGACATCTTAAAATTCCTTGAGATCCTCTGCTTAATTTATCTTATATGTCGGATACAAAATCCACCTGCAGGTTTGACATAATCAAAACTTATAAGCTTTGTCAAGGGGATATCATCAATCCCAAAATTGAGACATGGCTTCCATTATTAATTAATATCCACCACACAATTAATATTGTCACCCAATCCAATGAGATATTGACCCATTTAAGGATCTCACCCTTTTAGGGATCAAAGTGTAAATATCAAATGTATGTGTCTATAAATTAACTTAGGATTTAGAGTATAAGCACTCATAATAGTCATGAGGTATTAATTATCTTATAAGTCAATATAAAGATAATTACCTCAAGTCGGTCCCGTTTAATACACAAAGTGTACCAGCATGGTGAGATGAAACTATACCATTTCCCGTAGTCAAGACAAACCTACTACAACACCATGCTGTAGTCCTACCGATGGTGTGTCCAATCCATCTAAGACTGTAAACAAAAATCTTACATTCTACAAGATCTGATGGTCTAATCTTCCGTGTGTATGCCAAACTTACACACCAAACCACCTATTATGTAGAATGAAAGACACACATGCATAATATTAAATAAACAATATAATACAAATATTGCCCACACAGATTCTCATAAAAATGGATTAACTGATTTTATTAAATGAATAATAAATCAACTACATAAAGCATGGCTTTTAGTATATATCCCTAATATGAACATCTATTAGTTAGGGCTTTTCAGCAAATTTATGGTGCAAATACATCACTTGTGGGGTTAATTTGATCTTGTTTGGCCTTTTTTCAACTAGATCTATTAGTTAGGTCTTTTCTACAAATTTGTGGTGCAAACACATTACTTGTGGGTTGAATTTGATTTTGATTGTATAATACCTACATTTGTCATGCATGATAAGGTGATGTGATGTGCATTTGTGGCACATGTGTGAGTCAGTTATGGCTCACGAGTCAATTTGGGTGTCTGTATTAGAAAACATTCTGAGACGGTGTGGAATGGATGTTTTATTGTTGTGAAGTCTCTTCGAGATTGAGACGTTTGGAATACCCTAAATGTTTATATGAAATAAATGTTTACCTATGTATTTCACAATCTATATTATTATCTGGTTTAGAATATATTTCTGTCGTTAATTTTAGTATCCTTGTGAGGACGAATTAATATGCTACGTAATTAGTAGACTAATTAGTAATTTCGTAAAATCATGTGGAACCGCGTTTTAGCAACCAAATGGAACTTAGACGAAAACTTTTATAATTTATAGTTTTTACTCGTAAAGTAATAAATTAGACGTGTAAGATGTTTCGAAGAATAATTAGAAGTTTTGAGAACTCGTAGGGAGGTCAATACAATTTCCGAGAGTCGCAGCTATATATAGAAAGGGGTGAGCTATTTTCACAAGTCATAACCTAAATTAGAAATCAAGAGATGCGAGATTGGGGATTTCTTGGCTTAGAGCTTTATGATACAAATCGACGAACTTTGTCCATTTGATTTTTCTCCATATTTCATATTCGAACTCCTCGAGGTAAGGCCGTTGTTTTGATATCCACTAGGTCTTGTTTGGATCAGTTTTTCGAAAACTTAGTTTCTAGAATTTTCCTAAAAAAGTTGTTAATCAGACTTTTGATCCATAGGAATTGTACTAGACGGACTTCTGCACGATCTTTGTGCTCGGGTTTTCGTTGGAACGAATTTGAGGAACGGTAATCAGAGGTAAGTGATTCAACTGTGTTTTGGGAATGATTTCTTGACATGAATTCTGTTTTGTATGAAAAGCATACCTTAGTTTATAGCTATATACTGTGTAGTTTATATTGGGCGACTATATTGAAAAGTAGGCCCAATTGCACGGTGAAATGGCTTGTTTATGTTCACGGTGAAATGTGTGTTTGAGCATGTTTAGTTGCTATTTCGGTCAAAGGAGCACTTGATACCAAGCCATTTTGTGGAGCCGATATAGGCATAAGGTCGCACATTTGAATAAAAGAAACGTGAGTCTTACCTTGTCACGTGGACTTATTGGCGAGGAGTCGCGGACTAGGAGTGTGGACCGTACACGTGAGACTCCGAAGACTTGTAAGAAATGTAGAGAATGTGAATGCGAGCATATTTATTATTCATGTGCATCGTTGTTTTATTCACTAAGTGTTAGCTTAAACAAATTGAAATATATATGGTTATTCAGATAACCATTTCAGGTGTTAATGCTAGCGAGGAATCGGGGAGGTGATCACGAGATGTTGGGAATTCACCTAGAAGGCGACTCATCACATTTCATCTCGTAGTTTTGTATTAGAAGTGGATAATAGCCTTGTATATGTTTTATTTCATTTCCAAACGTTGTAAAGAATTACTTTCGAGTAACTAGAACTACGTTTTGTATTGACTTGGAAAACATGGGATGGGTTGGTTAAGTTATTATGAATCCGAACTTGGAGTTCACGTTTTGAAATTTGTTACTTGTCGGCTTCATGTCTTGATTTAATGATCGAGGTAGTTAATGATCGCAAGGGTTGCTTGACCTTAGGCAATATCCTAGTGCAAGAAGAATTACTGTCAGGGGGTCATTCGACCGGTTGAAGGGGACAGTTCGACCGGTCGAAGTGCCCTCGGTTGTGAAGGATTATTGCCAAGGGGTCATTCGACCGGTCGAATGGGGCATCTCGACCGGTCGAAATACCTCTGGCATGTTTTCTTTTTTTCTACCACTCCCGAAAATTATTTAAATGTTTTGATTGGTTCTTAGGGCACCTTTGGGACCCACTTGAATATAAATTCATGTGTTTCAAAATATAATTACGTTTTCAAATTTATACGTATGTTACTAACTTCGGGTGTATTGTTTCAAAGGAGCGATTACTCATTGTTATCTCTAAAGTTATTTTTCTGCTACTACAACTTTTAAATGAGTAGGAAGAGCCTCGGTGGCGTGCCACGTGACCTAGATTCATATACGTGGATTTGGGGCGTAACCAATTGGCCTTATTTTCTACTGGATTGATGGAGATTTTGTTGAAGATTTTCGAATTTTTTTTTTGTGTTTTACAGTTTAACGGGGCGCGGCCCGCGGGCGTGGGGTCAGGACTTCTCACACCTCGGGGTGGGGCAGGGCGCCGGGGGCAGGGAGAGTACATATTTAGGTGGGGAGGGGTTGGAGAAAGGGCACCCCGTCACATACCTACCCAGTTGACATCCCTATCAACTTGTGACTTCCTGCCGTCTCAAGAGCTCAACCTCTTAACCTCCACTCATCCAAAGGCGGACTACGTGTTGGCTCAATTTGGTTTTAGCCCAGTGTAAATTTTTTTGAAAAAAAAAATTAAATTAGGTGTATTTTAATTCGTTAATAAACAAGCCCACCTAATTTAGCATAGGCCCTAGCCCCAGTCTCACTAGTTACTTATGTTAGCTCATCCCAGCCCAACCCACCTCACCTCTTTAAGGCTCTGTTTGGTTCATTTGTGCGGGAAAAGAAAATGAAAGGGATAACAAAAAGAAAGAAAACTAGCTTTCCAGTGTTTTCCCTTGTATTTTCATGTTTACTTACATACATTGAAAGATGGAAATTTTAAAAACACAACTGTAATTAAAAAAAAAAAAAGGAGAAAAGTGACTCACAATATTTAAAATGATTAATTTATTTCCTACTATGTCTTCTTCTCCTTCCCATTTTCCTTCCTTTCTCTTGGTAAGCCAACAAAGAAAAATGTTTTCCTTCATATTTTCCCACTAAATCCATGAAGCAAATAGAGCACAAGAGTAGCCATTACAGAAACAGGCAGATTAAAAACATGACTTGGCATATCCCTTTCTATTCACCACGGAATTCTCTCTTGTACAAGAAACCTTCATCATATATATCTGAAGAGTAATGCTATGTTTTCCAAATTTCTATCCCAAAAGTGTTTCCCAAATAATGTAACAGTGAGACCATGCCTAATACAGTTGAATTATGATTGAAAATTTTTTACCTGATCCACGGCCACATCATTTGAAAAATACTTTTGAAATAGAAATTTGGGAAGCATAGCATTACTCCCATTTGAAACCAAGAAAACCTCATCATATATATGTGAAACCAACATATACTTGCAAACAAAACTTAGTAGGCATAAATTATCTAGTATACTAACAGAAGGTCTGATTCCTAACACAATTACACTGCAAATCAGTAATTCCAAATGCCAGAAAGAGCAAACCAGGGCATAACGGATGCTATCAGGATTCTACTTCTGTTTGATTTTCCACTGATGGGCTGTCCGGGGCCCAGTCGCAATGCCCTCATAGTATTGGGATTCAAGCTTTTGGTTGTTCCAGTCCTTGACAAATTTTGAAAAGAGATCGCGTGCAGATTCTGATGAAAGATCTGAGAAATACACGTCTTTTTCTTCTTTCAGCCAGGTAGCAAACTCATTGTTCTTAGAGAAGTAGTCCTCATTGGAGAGCTCTTGGATGTTGAGCTTCTGAAAGGGGTAAAAAAAAAATGGAAAAGAAGAGAAAATATATCAAAAAGACATTACTGCTGCGTTTGCAATGGAAATCACTTATTTTTCTAAGGACATGCTCCAATATGGATGTTAGTGAGTAATGCTATGGTTCCTAAAATTGGGGTATCCAAATTTGGAAACCATAGCATTATTCACTTTAAATAAATATGTGTATATATATAGAGTAATGCTATGCTTCCCAAATTTCTATCCCAAAAGTGCTTCCCAAATGATGTGGCAGTGTGGCCAGGTCTAATACAGTAGGACCAATTGTATTTTGATTGGAAATTTACCAGACTCCACTGTCACTTCATTTGGGAAGCACTTTTGGGATAAAAAAAATTAGGATGCATAGCATTACTCATATATATATATATATATAGAGAGAGAGAGAGAGGTATACAGAGATAGAGAGAGAGTGTGTGGGAGTTATTTGCTAAAGAAGTTGAAAAACTCAAAAGACTTGGCAACCCCCTACTCATGTCCTCATGTGCAAAACATCATCTCCAACTTAAAAGCAAAAACAAGTAAGACTAGCTTTTTTGAAAAGTAAAAATTGCATTAGAATGCATCTTTAGAGTGAGTTGAAAATAAAGAAAACGTAATTACAATTGTTGAGAATGCATTCTAAGGATATCATTCCAAACACACCAAGAAATACCCATAAAAAATCATCACCACCAACAGCGTCATGAGCATTATCATCAAATAAGAAAAAGCAAACAGAAGATGCTCTTCTCCAACAAACTCATTCGTGTAAATACTACTTAGTCTCTCTGATAACTCTGTCCAAATTATGTTTTGTCTCTTAATGGTTGAACAACTTAAAATGTAATTTCACAGCAATCACACCCCAAAGCCGAAGTAAAGCAGTTTTAACTTCCTTTTTTTTTTTGGCTACAGGTAAAGCAGTTTAACTAACTGGCTGTGAATTGATTGGAAGGTTCAGGCCTGAATTTACTAGCTCCAAGAGTGAGTAAAGAGGCAAGCACACCTCATATCTCAGGGTTTGCCATCTTCATCACAACTCTAATGGCCCTAGGTTAAGAAATGACCATCTTCAGGACAACAAGGAGCACAGTTATAAAAACCCCTGGCAGCCAGGTGCCCACTTGGTATATTTGTTACCAGTGACCACTAACACTGAATTTCAAATTCGCATCAGTTATTTATCGCAGAATGGTTTGACGAACTTTTGAAATTAACTTTTTCAATATTCAGAAAAGATATGGTCCTTTAGTGTCACTTCACATACCAAAAAAAGTACATTCCAATAACTAAGTACAACAATATCCCTAGAAGTCAAACAGACATGTTAATTTCTAGCCTTTTCATATAGCATTGCTTGACAAGATACTTTATTGTCATCGGTTAAACACTACAACGCATTTCGGCTAGAATTGTCTACCCAAAAAAGAAAGCTCGTTGAAAGAAAAAGATCAAGGATTGGAACACAGCAAAAGGTACCACATCCGCAGAATAAGCTCCAGTTACCCTCTGATCCTGTAGTTATTAAGATTTCTACACATCACCCTCATAATATAGGAGCCCTTCAGTTAAGTTGACACAGAAAGAAAAAGAAACAAAGAAGTGGAAAGGGAGGCTCAGATCATCTTCGTCAAATTTACTTTCAAGTACTTACCATTCCAAATTCAAAACGATCATAATTCCCTAGTTATTAGCAAGGATTCAAGTTTTTTCTTTTCTATCATTTCATCTGCTAATGTAACTAAAGTCTACCACCGGAACTAAATTCATCATACGGGGAAATGTTATGAGCTCCCAACCGAAAAGGAACAAAAAAAACCGGAGAGAGAGAGAGAGAGAGAGAGAGAGAGAGGCGCCACGGGAAAGTATTAAGGCCCAGAATTTCCATGCAAGGGCAAGAACAGAGAGCTCACCGAGTGACGATCATGCTTGTGGTGTTTACTTTTGTGCTTCTTCTCTGACTTCTTTTCTGAAACAATACAGCCATTCAGATAGGAATTTTCTCAGAATATATCACCACTATTAAGATTAAAAAAGCAAAAAATTCAGATTAGAGCTATACATTTAAGAATGGAACACAAAAAACTAAAATAAGAAATAGAATAATTAAGTTTTTTGTTCTTGAATACACAGAAGACAAACTTTTCACTATCAGACTGTCACTTCCCTTAATATGCTGGAAAGCAATATTTTACAGATGTCTGTAAGACCAATCACCCTACATGTTCTGTAGAAGGTGTTCCCAAAAGAATTTTGATGGTTTCCCTCACTATGTACAACAGTAACGGGTGATAGGACCCCCTTTATATCATTTCACGAGAAAAAGAAACCTCTAGAAAGCCCAATCACTTAGGCTTAGTTTGGCCCCCACGTGGTGCTTCTCCTTTTTTAAAGCTCAATTTCATGTTAATTCATTTGGTAACTAGTTTATGAACTTTGTAAAAATTGAACTTAGGGCTTTTTTGGGGGGAGCTTTTAAAAGCTCTAAAATGGAGCTTTTAAAAGCTCATGGTTGCTTTTTGGTTTCATTCTGTCTTTTTGAAGAGTAGTGTCTCACTTGTATAAAATTATCAAACAATTTAGTAATAAATTTCATAAGCTCCTTTTAAAAAGCCACATGGGGGCCAAACTAAGCCTTAAGCTGGAGAAAAAACAGGCACAAACAAATATATTGAATCTAATATCCTTCACACCTAAAGGCTCAAATGACATAAATACAAGAAATCCTATTTGCGATGTTCAACAAAGTAAATTTATAGATGATACCTCTCAGTTGCCACTTTTCCTCTCTTCTCTTCTTGACAAGTTATATATTTGCTCCGTATGACAAAAGTTATCAATACTAATATAATTCACATAGAGACAGGGAATAAACCCGAAGAGGGGATAGAGATGGAAATAGAAACATTATATAATGAGTGTTATTTGCTATAAAAATTGAGAAGCATGGGTCCTGTCAACCCCCAAGTCATGTGCTCGTGCAAATCACAATCCCCAACTTCAAAGTAGAAGCTAGAAAGACTTGCTTTGTGAAAAAGTAAAGGTTGTATTAGAATACATCTAGTAAAAATAAGTTAATAATGAAGAGGGAAATGTAGTTACTATCAATGAGAATGCATTCCATAGTTGTCATTCCAAAACACACCTTATGCAGGCTCTTTGAAATAACTAAAGAGAGAGCTAATGACCTTGAAGATGCCCCCAATATACCAATGGGACTGGGAAGTCCTAATATGCGGGGAAACGTCACTACATAGGAACAGGGTGTTGTTACATAATTTGCACTCAATAAACAAAATCTCAAGCATCACTATTGCAGCAAATCCACTGACCACTTCATAACATTTTTTGAATCAGATGACATGTTAGATAAGAAACTAACAAACCGCTTAATTTTCCCTCACACTTCTACCTACCACCCATTAGCTTTGAAATGAATTGCACCATACTAGCATTCATTACAGACCCGTTTAATGCATAGTCCTCCAATGGCAAATAAACTCATTCATTTTCCCCTTCAAATGAAGGTGGTTTGCAATCTAATCTAAGTTGTCTTTTACTTTACCCCTATATCACTGAAAGAAAGTTGTGGGAGTACCTCACTACCGGAAAATATGATCAAAATAAAGCTGTAATCTATAACCAACATAGCACATTGAATCAAGGGGTTTATACAACAACTACAAAAAATGATATCGTGATTGAACTATAGATGAATGATGAATTGATGATGACTGATTTCGACTTAAATGCAAGGGTCTAACTGAAAAATTACATCAAGTAAGTGAAACTAAGAGTCTGTTTGTCAACCACGGTGTGATGCGGTTGCGACGAACAAACAAATGACATTTATTGGTCCTTTAGTGGATTGAACATGTTTGGATGGTGATTTTTGTGAAGTAGCTCTTCAGGTACTTTTGGAGAGCGTGTTGGCAACCGGTTGCCAAATGGCCTCAAAGTGCCCTGTTTGGAATAACTTTCCTAACACAAAATTAGGCCAAATGTGCTTCAGCAACCCAAAACACATATATTAACATGTTTGGATTCATTTTAGGAAGCACTTTAGAGCTCCAAAACCACGTTTTGGTTGAAGCAGGTCCACACATGCCCAAACGTGATGTGGAAGGCAGATTAAAGCTTTTAATGAATTTCCTTTAATTGCACAGATGTCCTTGCTTCTGCCCAAATGCAAAAGCCACGGCCAATTCAAACGGGCCCTTAAGTTCCTCTAGCCCTAAAATGTACCAATTTCCACTTCACGTAACAACTGGGAACAATTCTATACCATATGGGAAGCCATTAACTCACTAACTTCTTCAAACACTACAAAAGAATAACTAGGTCTCATAATGACAACCAGATGCTTATTCAGTACTCTATTTAGGTTTGTTACTCTTATAAAGTCATTTAGTCACATGACTCTTCAGATACATAGAAACCCTACCCATTGAAAGGAACATTAACACTATGGATTTCAAAACAAGCTAAAAGATTATAATAAAATTAAATAGGAAATTCAAATATTATCCAGCTTATATGTCTGAATTCAAATAATAAACCAAAAAAAAAGGGTAAATTGCAAATTACACTCCTATAGTTTGAGGGTTGTGACATTTTGGTCCTTGTGGTTTTAATTTTGGCAATTTACACCCTATAGTTTAAAAATTGTGCAAAATTCACCCAATTATAAAAAAAGCAAGGGCACAATGGGAATGTCACATTATTCTAGCCAAAAATGACCCCATGTGCAGGGCAGACCCAGGAGTGTAGTTCAGGAGCCTATACGGGTTCGGGGCAGCACCCCGACCCAATTGTTTATTATTATTATTTTTTTATTTTTTGTAGAAATAGTATAATTCTACATGTGTGTGTGTGTTTTTTGTACATACTAATATATCCCATAATTCTTTCACAAAAAATTTTGTATTATAAGCTTAATTAGTTATTGATATTTACCAATTTAACTTTGATATTTGTGTGGCAGTGCGTGTCCAGTTTGAAATGTATCATATTGTTTAAATGATTATAAGATATTATCAGATGGTTTAAAAGAAAATATTTTTTTTTTCGAAAAACTGTTTAAAAGAATATCAGATATTATCAAATTATAAGTTTTAAGTGTATCAAATTGTTTAAAGGATTATAAGTTATTTATTGGATAGATTAGTTTGTATAAAAAAAAAATCACATAAAATTATACTATTTCTGCCCATAAAAAAATAAAAATAAATAAATAAATCAGGTCATGGCATTGGCCTAGAACACCTGTATAAGCTTATGCTCCACTGAAATACACTCCTGAGTGCGCCCCTACACATGGGGCCATTTTGGGCTAGAAATAATGTGTTATTCCCATTGTGTCCTTGTTTATTTTGTAACTGGATGGATTTTGCACAATTTTGGCGTAAATGGGCGTAAATTGCCAAAATTGAAAGACCGAACTGTCCCAACAATGTAGTTTGAAATTTACCCAAAAACACAAAACAAGGTGAAAATAATAAAGGAGATTTAAAACTAAATGCTATAGAAATTCAAAAATTAACCTTTATCAGAATGGTGTTTGGAGGAGGATTTATGAGACCTGCTCTTCTTCTTCTTCTCCTCCGGTTTCTCTCTCTTACTGCTCTTTGTTTCCCCATCTTCTGCAGTTCTACGCCTTTTGCCTTTTCCTTCATCTATCCAATTAAAAAGAACAAAACTACTGCAATTTAAAGTCTATTACACTTGCGCGCACACACACACACACACATATATATATATATATGCACATATATATACACACACGTATTGAAGATCACATAATACAAATTGAGAGAGAGAGAGAGAGCGAGAGAGAGAGAGAGAGAGAGAGAGAGATTGCAGGACCTTCAGAGTGAGTAGGGGAACTTCTCTTCTTCTTCCTCTCGCTGCCCATCACTCTTTCGGCCTTTGATTTTTCTTCGAACCTCTGTGTCTCCGAGACAGCACTATAGCAGGCCCCCTACTTGCTGGGCTCAGTCGACAAAGGGAGAGTAAAAACTAAAAACGGGCTTGGCTGATTGGGCTTGGGTCGAATTGGAATCCATTGAGAAATGGGCCCCAAGGACACGGTTTAATTAGGAGTGGTGAATGAGATGCAACTAGGGAAGACAACGAAACGAGTTTGGTATGGAGTAGCTTCTTTCTAACTCCTATTCCTATTAAAAAAAATTAATTACCAAACCTGCTCCAACCTTATTAGTAGCGGAGTTGGATTTGGTCGGTTTTTTATCGGGACAGTGACGGGTTTACCATCGGGGTAACTTAAATAAAAGGGTAAATATCACCTACCTCCCTTGAGGTTTGACCTAATAACACTTACCTCCCTCCACGTTTCAAAACTAACAGTTACCTCCCTTATTTTTGAATTTTAGTAACACTTACCTCTCATCTGTTAACAAATCGTTAGAAAAACTAACGGAATGATGATGACATCACTTAATAATAATCTAAAATACCAAAATTACACTTCTTCTTGACTCACTTCTTACTTGAGCAGACCCCTGAAAATGGAAAGCTGATTTTCTATCAAATATTTAAGTGGGTAAGACCCCTATGGAAGGCTGGTTTTCGATCAAATATTTTAAGTTGGTAAGTTAGATTGATGAAAGAAGTGAGTAGGAAGGGTAATTTTGGTATTTTAGATCGCTATTAAGTGATATTATCGTCATTCCGTTAGTTTTTCTAACGGCTTGTTAACGGAGGGGGAGGTAAGTGTTACTGAAATTCAAAAATAAGGGAGGTAACTGTTAGTTCTAAAACGTGGAGGGAGGTAAGTGTTATTAGGCCAAACCTCAAGGGAGGTAGGTGATATTTACCCTAAATAAAATTAATATATATATATATATATATATTAGTAAATTAGTGGACTGAATGATTAATTGACAAGAAATCATGGTGAGTTTCTCTTATTTTATGAGTCAAACTTTTTTGCTGTATGCAATATATTTCTTTATTGTTTACATGTCATGGTATAATACATATATATAATTAGCAAATAAATGGTAAGTATAAGGGTATATTATTACATTTGACACTTTAATCGAGGCGGGTGGATCTTAATCGGGGGTATTTTTAATTACCACCTCCGCCCCAACTCCTATAAGGCTTTCATTTTCACTTACTAAACCCGCTCCTACTCCTATAATATCTCCTCCAACCCCGTTCCATTAAGGCGGAGTTCCGGCGGATCTGGGATTTTTGTCATCCCTAAATGAGAATAGTAATGCTACACACACCCACTTCGCACCCCAAAACTCACAAACACTCACAATTACTCTTGGGTGGCATTGTGGGGTCCATTGGCACTATAGAGTCCACTGAGAGTGATTGTGAATTTTTTTGGTGTGAAGTGAATGAGGGTGTAGCAGTACTCAAATGAGAATGAGCTCGAATTGCAAAGTGGGCGTGAGGAAGCATGGGTTGGTTGGTGATGAATTTTAGTCTTTCTGGGAATAGGGCTACAACTCATGTGGGCTAGGCTTCAATTTACGTTTGTTTGGGCTTAACTACAGTTTCAGTGCAGTCTGTCCGAACCCGAGCCCTACTTGAGCCCAACCAACCCAAATCGAGCCTGACTTATGTTTTAGTACTGAAACCCGAGCCAAGCCCCACCTATGTGCTAGTACTGAAACTCGAGCCCAAGTTGCAGTGTATAAACGACAATATGTAGAGTATCAAATCTTTTTTTTTTTTTTACAGCCCCACCACTTTACTAAGGGTAAAATGAGAATGAAATGATGAAAAGTGGCGAGCCTCACTTGCTCACCCAATATGGTGCTTGGATGAGCAAAATTTAGATGAGCAAATCTGTTCTCGTTTATATGAAGTGCATGCTAGCCCTATGAGCCAACACCAATCCAAAATGTTAGAATTCATTTCTATTTGGGCAGCTTTTAAAATTTCAAGATGATGATCCTATTCTTTCATATTTGCACTCCAACCATACCCGTCTTCTAATTCACAATTCAATTTTCAAAAGGGTTATTTAGTAAAATGGACATTTTAGTGATACTTTTGGGATCATAGGACCCTTATGGAAACATTTCTACTCAAAAGCCCCTAAAACCCATTGCATGGACATAACTACAACTATCCTTCTTGTCAATTTGCAATGTATGAAATTCAAAGAGACCCACTTTCCTAAAACAACTCCATCAATCAAGCACATACGCACACGTGCGCGCACATACACACACACACACACATATACATATATATATGCACATATTAAAATTTTACTTACATCATACATATACACATATGGTGTATACTATTGAATTTATTATGATTTATTGAAGTAAATTATTATGAGAATTCTTTGGGAGTCAGTATATTCCGTTAGTCGTAGACTGAATGACCTGTTTTGCCAAGGAATGGCTGTTTTGGTCGACGTTCTATTGACTGGAATAGATTCTATAAGAATTATCATAGCAATTTATTAAATATGTCATAATATGAGTAATAGTATATAACATGGTAGCTTCATCTTGGTCATGTTCAAAAGAACAACCAAGTCTGGACCTGGATCTACATCAAGATCCAAATCTAATGTTATAAATACAGAGCTTGTTGCATTTGACCAAACGGAACAATTAAATCAATGGACAATTCCATCTATTTCTACTAAACAGATATATAAGAGTGGCACCTTCTCTCTTATAATTCAAGATCATGTCAAAACTGTGGAACAGGACATTGTTCTTGATAATAATGAACAGACTCTTAGACTACTATGTCTAAAAGATATTGAAAAAAGTTTAGAAAAATATAATTACATCCACATCGGATGTATACAAATTGCATTTAAACCTCTTACACTTTTGGGTCTTAATGCATCCATATTAGCATACTTAAGAGATCCTAGGTGTACAGACTTTGTACCATCTCTTATGGGTATTATACAGACAAGTTTGTGTCATGGTCCAGTTTATTTTGATGTTTATCCTAACCTGACACTTTCTTTAAAAGATAAAAACCTGTTTGAAGCTTTTACTTTAAAAATTCAAACAGATGGGTATAATTACCTACCAGGAACTAGTACTGTTAATACTACATACAGGATATACTACAAAGCTATGAATACTTTATATCCTAATGCTTTATTAAAGAGTATTCTAGGGAAAACAGTAGCAATAGATAGTAATTGTCTTACTACTAATATTGCTACTCCTAGATTGATAAAATCGGATGAGATAAATTTCCCAACGGATTGGACTTTACCTAATGCTGTTCCACCAGCACCAGTCCTTCCATCCCAATTAGATCAGATCACCCAATCTAAAGACGGTGATATTGAAGTTTCTTTTACTCCCCATAAATTTAGTAGATTATCTTTATCAAGGAGTAATTCTGTAAGAAGTTTTAATA
Source organism: Hydrangea macrophylla (assembly GCA_033977485.1). Classification (NCBI taxonomy): domain Eukaryota; kingdom Viridiplantae; phylum Streptophyta; class Magnoliopsida; order Cornales; family Hydrangeaceae; genus Hydrangea; species Hydrangea macrophylla. Next base: position 72,855,846 of record CM066984.1, on the reverse strand, counting down.
CTGCCCCCTCAAAACTTCCTTACACTGTTTCTTATCCTTCTTCTTCAAGACAATCCATGTCTGATCAACCCAGACCAAACATGGACCTTGAACATCTCCAAAATATGGAGAAAGAAAATGTTTTAAAAGGATTCATAAACTCACAAAATCAAATTCCTCAAGGAGTTTATGGTCCAGAAGAAACTAGTGAAAATAGGGAAAAAAGAGATCCTTTTGATCCTTCCTATTCTCATGATACTTTATCTGTCTATGTTTAATGGATTTCAGTCCAGATTCTTTTTTAAGACAGGCTATTAATAGAGATTTCATGTTGGAGAAAAACCTTGAGTTCCGACAAGAATATTTTAAATTTTTTAATAAAAAAGATTTAGATCTCATAAAAAATTTATATTATACAGATCTAAATCACAGGCAAACAATCATATGGTTTGTTGATTGGTTTAACCAATGGTTTCCTAACCAAAAGGTACTGAATACCATTAGTTCTTCCAAATGGAGACTACATGGGGATAAAGGTATAGTTGAAAGCCTTCATCCGCCTCCACTACACATAAATTTCCGATCTAATGATAAAGAGCTTGAAGCTGTTGCTTTCATTGGCAAGGCAGAATGAGGCAATGATTTTATTTTAAATCAGCATCTTGCTCACCAGAATAATTGGACAAACCGATCCATAGAATCTATGAAAAACCAATTATTAAGGATTGAAAATAAATTAGATGCACAGGAAAAATTGATGAAAAATATCAAGACTCCTGTTGTTAGTACTGCTACTAGCAGTAATTCTTCTTTTGAAGTCACAACTTTTAAACCTCCTACTATACCACAAAATTATAGAACTCAAAGTAAAAAGGAGGAAGATGATTTTATTGATCTTTTGACTAAAACGATTCAAAATATTTCTCTTACAGATAAAAAATCTAAGGGAATTTCAATACAAGAAAAAAGTGCAAATGTTCTCTCCAAACCTTCTTCTCACATTCAGATTTCAGAATATGAAGAAGAGAGTGAACATGAAGAAAAAGATATTGAGGAAAAGGAATTTTGGATAAATTTCCAAGATATGGAAGACAATTTTAAACAAAGCTCTCTTCCACAAATGAATTTCATGAAGCATGAGACAATTCCTCATTATTACAATAGACCAGTACCTCAGGATCTCCTTTTTGAAGAAAGTAATTGAAGACTCCAGACTTCCTATACTGGGAAAGAGGTTGTTGAATGGAACATAGATGCCTTCACAGAATACCAGATTCTGGAAGTTCTACATAAAATGCTCATGTGGTCTTCCATGAGTATTAATTGTGGCAATTCCAATAAGGATACCGCTACTCTTCTTTCATGCGGTTTCTCTGGTTGCCTCAAAGGTTGGTGGGATAACCTTCTCACTAATCAACAAAGAACTGATATATTAGACAAAGTCAAAGTAGAAACGGTTAATGGACAACCTACTATGGTTCCAGATGCCATTGTTACTATGATTCAGACCATTATTACTCATTTTATTGGTACTCATCCCCAAAGGTCTGAAAGAAGTAGAGAACTTCTAATGAATCTTAGATGTCCTTCTTTAACCCATTATAGATGGTATAAAGATGTTTTCATTTGTAGAGTCATGGAAAGACATGATGTAAATGATGATTTTTGGAAAGCCAGATTCATTGATGGTCTTCCACACTTATTTGCAGAAAAAGTTAGACAAAGACTTAGAGACCAACATGATGGTCATACTATCCCATATAGTAGTTTACATTGTGGGCAGATTATGAGTGCCTGCACACAGGTAGGTCTCAGTATCTGTAATGATATGAAATTACAATACCAGATGAAGAAACAAAATCTTACTGGTAAACAAGAATTAGGAGATTTTTGCAAACAATGGGGTTTTGATATGCCTATAAATCTAGTTTTAAAAAAAGGCAACAAAATCCTAGGAAAAATCAACCTATTAGGAGAAGAAATACTAATCCTAATACCAGATCTAGACCACCTCCCAGGAAAACTCCTCAATCTTGGAAATGGGCAACTAAAGGTCCTGCTCCAAAGGATTCAAGGACCTGTTGGAAGTGTGGAAAAGTAGGACATTTAGCAAATAAATGTACTACACAAAAGAAATTAGCAGAGTTACAAATTGATGAAGGCCTAAAGGCTCAACTTTGTAAAATCTTACTTAATACTTCTCCAGAAAATTCTGAAGAAGAAGAGATCTATGATGAGGAAGATGATGGTTTTTATTCTGATCAAGAAGAAGAACAACCATCTGATTCTCATGGATGTGCCAATGGCTGTAAGAATGCAGATTATTGGAAGTCCATTGCTACTATGAATGGTCTTACAATAAATGTTCTTACTACTGAGCACAGTGAAATGCTTGACATAATTGAAAAAATTACTGATCGAGAATTAAAGGTGAAAGTAATACAATTATGTATTGATCATACTAGAAAGCCTCCTGAGAAAAAAGAATACAAGCGTATGCAGTTTAGTATTCAGGAAGTTTTTGATAGAATGGAAAAAGTTGAAAAACCCATTACTATTACAGATCTTAACACATGAAATAAATTTGGTAACGTCTGACATAAGAGACCTCCAAAATGCTTTTTCTAAAATGGAAGAAAAAATAGATACTTTATCCACTTCTTCTATTAGCATCGGTGATAATATTCTTGAAACAGGAGACACCTCTGCTCCTTTAGATATGACAGGAGATCAGTACCTGCATATTTTAAATAAAATTACATTTCAAAAATGGTACATAAGGATAAATCTTGTAATTCAAGAAGAATATCCTATAAGTGCTATTGCTTTGGTTGATAGTGGAGCAGATTTAAACTACATTCAAGAAGGCATAGTTCCCACAAAATATTTTGAAAAAACTATGCAGTCCTTAACATCAGCTAGTGGAAGCAGAATGAAAATTCAATTTAAACTATCTGATGTATATGTGTGTAATGATGGAGTTTGTATCCCATCATCTTTTTTACTTGTTAAAGATTTACAACAACAAGTAATTCTGGGGACTCCTTTTTTAAAACTTATTATGCCAATCCAAGTTGACCAAACTGGCATATATACAAAGTTTAAAGATTTTGATCTGGTTTTTCCCTTCTTTAAAGAACCAGAAACAAGGATTGTCAATGAACTAAATCTTTTGGATTTAAAAGAAAGACACCTTGATTTTTTATTAGAAGATGTTAGAATTATGCAAATTGAGCATCAATTAAAGATGCCAAAGATTTCTAACAAAATTCTTAAATTAAAAGAGGAATTCCAACATAAAGTTTGCAGTGAAATTCCTAGAGCTTTTTGGACACGGAAGAAACATGTTGTTTCTCTCCCCTATAAGCAGGGTTTTGATGAAAGATCACAGATTCATACTAAGGCTAGACCTAGCCAACTGAATTAAGAATTCTTAGAACTCTGTAAAAAAGAGATACGGGGTCTTTTAGATAAAAAGCTCATAAGGAAAAGTTATTCACCTTGGAGCTGCACAGCTTTTTATGTAAATAAAAATGCTGAAAAAGAAAGAGGCAAACCCAGATTAGTGGTTAATTACAAACCATTAAATGATGCCTTACAATGGATTAGATATCCTATCCCAAATAAAAAAGATCTTTTGGATAGACTTTATAATGTTTCTATCTTTTCAAAATTCGATTTAAAATCTGGATAGTGGCAAATCCAGATTAAAGAAGAAGATAGATATAAGACAGCATTCACAGTTCCTTTTGGACACTTTGAATGGAATGTCATGCCTTTTGGATTAAAAAATGCTCCATCAGAATTCCAAAATATTATGAATGAGGTTTTTAATCCTTTCTCTGAATTCTGTTTGGTTTACATAGATGATATTTTAGTCTTTTCATCATCTATTGATCAGCATTTCAAACATCTTAAAACTTTACAAGGTATTATTATCCATAATGGTCTTGTTCTTTCAGCCACAAAAATGGATCTTTTCAAAACACAGATTAGATTCTTAGGCTTTAATATTAATAAAGGGAAAGTAATTCCCATTGATAGAAGTATTGAATTTGCTTCTAAATTCCCTGATGAATTAAAGGAGAAGACCCAATTACAAAGATTTTTGGGAAGCCTTAATTATATTGGGGATTATTATAGTAAACTTGCCCATGATTGTGCCCTTTTACACCAAAGGCTTAAAAAGAACCCTTTACCATGGACATCTGAGCACACTAAAGTTGTTCAGAGAATTAAACTTAGAGTTAAACAATTACCATGTCTCGGATTAGCAAATCCACACTGGGACAAAATTGTTGAAACTGATGCTTCAGATATTGGTTATGGGGGAATTCTCAAACAAAAGAATCCCACAACCAATCAAGAAGAACTTTTACGTTTCACTTCTGGTACTTGGAAAGATTCTTCAAAAAATTATTCTACAATTAAAAAAGAAATGTTTTCAATAGTTAAGTGTGTCACTAAATTCCAAGATGATCTACTTAACCAAGCATTTCTTCTTCGAATAGATTTGCAGTGCTGCTAAACATATCTTAAAACAGGATGTTAAAAATCTTGTTTCTAAGCAAATTTTTGCTAGATGGCAGTCTGATTTATCAGCTTTTGATTTCCAGATTGAATATATTAAAGGAGATCAAAATTCTTTACCAGATTTTCTAACTAGAGAATTTTTGCAGGAAAAACAGGATGCAACCTCCGGATAAAGGAGGATTTCAATTTTCTCAAAGGCGTCCCAACAAAGGGAAGGGCCATCAACAGAACCCACAAAAGGGTTCCAATCTGAATAAAGGATCTAATCAGCCAAATAAGGCTGGTCCTCAGCAGAAACCTTTTGCCAAGGACATTCTAATTCAAGATGTGGTTTTCCAAAAAAAACAGATTTTGGAAACTTTCCTTGTTTTAGAAGATATTTCAAATGATGAAAAAATAAATCCAGATCCTTGGGGTCTTAAAGAAAGGTTTTTAACCATGCATAATTGGATGACCCAGGAGTCTAAGCCTAGATTTGCATTTGAAGCAATTATTTTGGAAACAGGTTCTGTTCAAATTGAACATTTCCATTTGGTTCCAAATGATAAAAAGTCTCCTATAACACATTATAAGTGTTATATTATTAAAGTTCTTTTTGCCCACCAATGGGGTCTTAACCCTGCTCAGGCAAGGACTTTAAAAATAAATGGAGCAACATATAATTATTGGGATTACTTAGAAGCTTGGAACAAAGCATTTTTGTATAAAAATCCCACAAAGAGTCATACTTGGCTGTTTGTAATAAATGAACAAATTTTAAAAACTGGCCTTAAAAGTTTCCCCAATTGGTTTTATCATTGGTGTGAAAAAATGGGACCAGAACTCAGTCTTCTTCCTCGGGAAATTTTGGATTATTTTACTATTTGGTATGACCATCATCCTATTCTCAGAGGAAAATCTCTTACAAACATCCCTTTTGGAAGAAACACTTTATTCTTCTTTGCCGAATTTAGAATTGTCTGGATTTGGAAATGGGATATTATTCTTACAGAAGATGCTCTACATCTTCCCATTCTCCAGAGAACCTTCTGGGTAAAATGGTAGCCTGGATATGACATTCCAAATGCTCTTTCAAAAATCCAGCCTGCTGTTAAAGAATATATTAGAATTTTTGAGACAGAAGAAAAGAAAAAGGCTGAAAAATTCCTGGCCGAAGCCTCTTCTGTTGCTTCCCATTTAAATATGTTTGAGCTCCTTTTTGCTTCCATTAGGGGGGAAAAATCCACACCTCTCAAAGGAAGAAATTTATGTCAAGGTTATGGAAGCTCTTAAAGAGCAATTCTTAGCCTCACAGGTTGCTCAAGGAAGTGGTCAGGCTACCTCAAGTCAGACCAAGGACCAAGGTCAGTCATCCCAAGCAACACAGTCAAATGCTTTTGGATGTTTAGCTGGTGAAGCTCAAGACCCATACGAAGATGAAGAAGATATGGATACAGCATCCATATCCAGTCAGGTACCAATTATGGAGGACCTGTTTGATGCCATGATTGCCACGGCATCCCAATCCAGTAAGTCTAATGACAAGCTGGAGTGAATGACGCATGCAGTGACGTACCCCTCAATGATGATGCATGCAATGACATAGGCGGCCCATGGTTTTGCGCATATGGTTTTACAGTCCATAGTTTTGCGCTCATGGTTTTCTTTAAAGTCAAAAAGTAGTTTGGCACGACTCCACCAAACAAGGACACGTATTCTACTTTTTGATTTTTTATTAGACATCTACAGTACCATGTCGGACAACTGTAGACTTTTATTTTCTTATTTAAGATGACCCTCTGAAATGTGGATGGGCATCTCACAGTTCTCTCTCTCTCTCTCCCTCTGTAACCTACCCTTTTATGATATTCTCCCTCATTCTCTGTAATTGTGGTTCATCACAAGTAAGTAATAAAATTTCTTTACTTTATCAGTATATGATGTAAGTAAAATTTTAATATGTGCATATATATACATAAAGAGAGAGAGAGAGGAGAGAGGAGAGACTCACAGATTTTGCAGCCTGGCTGCTGCTAGTAGCCACATCGCAAGCAAGGTCGTGAATGGGTGTCTTCGATGCAATAAATTGGAACAATTCTTCTGGGTAACTCGGCCGAGTTTCCAAGCATTGCTTCACCTGTTTATGAAAACAAATTTGCCACTTCTCTCTCTCTCTCTCTCTCTCTCTCTCTCTCTCTCTCTCTCCAATCTTGTTGTATTAAATATGTTAGCGAAAAATTAACTACTTCGAGAAACTTCTGAATAAATCCTTTGAGGCATTTGTCAAAGTATTTCTTTGAGGAATAACCATATTATTTTAAGGATTTGCCAGTCATAAAACTATTTGAGAAATTTCACAAGATGTTCACTAGAGAAATTTTCTTGAATACTTTTGAGAAATTTTTCAAAGTGTTTAAAAAGCTATGTATCTATATTTTTTAAAAGAAAACTCTGAGAGAAATTTAACAAGGTGTTCAACTTGTTTACTAGAAGTCTTTGAGTAATTTGAAGAGCCAATACTTTGAGGAATTTTCCAGAAGTATTCTGGAAGAGTTAAAAATTAGCTACTTTAAAAATTTTCTCAATATATCATTTGGGGAATTTCTCAAAGTAATTATGGTAAAACAGTATAAGACTTCAAAAAATTCCTCGAAGTATTCTGGTAACTAGTGTCAATCTTCATGTTATAATATCCTAAAAATCAAACATAAGAGAGGGCTTTTTTTTTGGCACCTTCCTCAAATCTGTTAGATTCAATTATCATTAAAAAAAAATAAAAAATCATGTACTCCATCCGTCCCCTTTTTTTGAGTCCACATTTGGGAACTCAACTTTTTAAGGGGATAAAAAGAATTTCCACCTACTTTCCACAATTGCCCCTAATCATTACAATAACTTTTTTTAATTTTGTCTTGGTGTAGATTTCAAGGAAGGATAGTTTTGGAAAGTAAGTAAAAATTGTATATCAATTTAGGAAAGTGGACACTTATTTTGGGACATCCCAAAATGGAATATAGGACTCAAAAAAAGGGGACGGAGGGAGTATATCATAATAAAATACAGTTATCATAAATAGATTCAATTATCATAACTTCACAATTGTATTTATTCACCTTCCATAACTGAAATACATGTTATACCATTTGATGATGCCAAAATCCGGGTAAGGATAATTTAGAGGGAGATGGATGAACAGAGGTAATTTGTATGTGGTTCGGCCCCGTTAATGAGGTGACCTATGTCCACGTGTGCATCGGTGCGCTTCACTAACAGATCACCGGTGGCTGTTGGTGAGCTAACAAGATGGGTGGCACTACAAGAAACCGACCGGGTATATGCGTAATAGTGATGTAATTTGCTATTCTCTAGGTTAAGAATGCGATCCCCTTGACAGGGAGTGAGGGACCTCTTTTATAGGTGCAAAAGGCCACCCGTACAAAGTAAATTATCAGATTTAGGAAACCCAATCTGATTACAATTGATTTACATGAAATTAGGAGAGTTTCCTAAGTGGTTTAGGAAACTACTTGCTCTTACCATTAGTCCGTCAGCTGTGATAGGAAACTGTCTAGAGGCTTGCTGGGCAAGCAGTCACACCTTCTTGGAGTGCGCCCACGTGGGGCCAGTCTGGAACGAATGCCCGAGCTGGGGACTGCACCGGGTGATTCTGCATAACTGCTCGGGAGGGTCGAGTAGTTAGCCCAATTTTAAGATGACTCGGCTTCTCTTTACTGAGGTGGCGAGGGTTGACTTTGACCTGATATTTTTGTACATATCAACTTCCCCCCATTTTTAAGGCTAATACGATGCTTCATTGGATGAGGATTGAAAATTAGCACTGCTCTGAAAAACCATCCGGGAAGGGGGCCGGGATCCTACCAGGGGGATGACCGGTCATGTTGGTCAGTCGGGGTCTAGACCGAGCGGTGGCTCTGAGGCCTCGAGGTCAATGTCTGCCACGTGTCAGCTAGTGGTTGGCCTGGTTAGGATCCAAAGAAGTCGGTGTTGACATAACCTACCAGTTGTATGGTAACCGGACCATCACGTCATGCATTCAATGCGTGCGCCTTTTGAGGCGACGCTCCATGTGCCCGAGGTAACAATTGTCAGGCAGTTTAAGCAAGAAAGCTTCATAGCCGTTGGATCGAGTTTGATCTGGGCCATTGACGTCGTGTATATAAGAAACACTTATCCATTTCATTCATTCTTGTTGCCACGAGATAGAGACAATCGATCAGTTTTGAGAACAAAAGTCCTCGGCCAAGCATCCCAAGTCCTTTCTCTGCGATCTTTTTTGTAAGTCTCTACTTCTTAGTTCAATTCACTATTTTCCACCATCTCTTCTTTCCGGAGTGAAGCTGGAGAGAGCGAATCCCCTAGTGTTAGAGCGAGAGTGGGATTTCTTCTTCCTTAGGTTCTGCCTCTTCCTTAGATCAGGCGGTACGTTAGGTGAGTTAAACCGCGCGGGTTGTCCCGGGATAGTCTTAGCCGAGTGTTACCTCACCCTAAGGACCCTTTACTCTTTGCCCTTTATGCTTGTCACTTTTCCCCCTCTGTACCTCAGACTAGGAGTTCCCAACCCGTATCAAGGTCGTCGCTTATTCCCCCATCCCACTGTAGGAAGACCAGAGATGTGCCATTTTTTAGCTTTGATTCCTTCTCTCGGTCAGAGGATGAACAATCGCAGTCCGGGACGCCGGATACGAGCCTGGACCCACCGTCTGCTACACTGTCGGACCACCACAGTGAGGGTAAGATCCGATCCGAGTGTCGGATGATGAGTTAGACCAGGAGGCCCTCGTAGCCTCCGTTTCGAGTGGCCCGGGCAACGAGACGTCGGGAGATCCTAACCCCAGGGTTGTGTTCGCCTGTGAGTCTACTCCGTCCACATTGCTCTCCCAGGACCTTGGCCGGATCAGGGATAGGTACGCCATTCCTGGTGACTGCTCCTTGACCGTTAATCCCGGCGGAGCCCACCTTTACCAGTCGGGCTTTGTCACCCTCTATGAGGATACCCTCATGGCTGGTTTTTAAATTCCTCTCCACCCCGTCGCCCGAGACCTTCTGATTTACCTCGGGATTGCCCCCGGGCAGTTGGCCCTAAATAGGTAGAGGTTTCTGATGTGGTCGATCTCTCTCTAGCCTCAAGTCTTCGGGTATGAGCTCACTCTTCACGAATTCTTATGGGCCCACCGACCATTCCCTGTTCATAGGGAAGTCGGGTTCTTTTCTCTAGTGGCTCGGCAAGGGAGATAGATTATAGTCAACTGCCCAAGCAACAACAAGGGGTGGAAGAACAAATTCTTCCAAGTGTCCACCCTCGGGCTCTATAATCGAGCCCCTAAAATTCAGTTGAGGACCTCCTGGGCGGGGGAGCTGAGGGTTAAGCCCGCCCAACGATTTTCCTTTCGCTTTTCCTTGCCTCTGATCATAACCTTGCAACTAACCGTTTTTTGTGTTTTGCTTTGCAACGGAATCACTTGGTCCTCCGGACATCCTCGAGGAGTGCCAGAATCGGATCCGGCACCTGGCCAGCTTGTCCACAAACATTTGGAACGTGCTCACCCGGACGGGAGATTTCGTCGCCACTTATAGCTCGAACGAGCCCATTGAAGCTCCGGTATTTCCTCTAATCATTCCTGGTAAGTGATCGGGACCATCTGGCCTTGGCCCCTTTTTTTTTCTGTTGCATTTTTTGCTATTTTTACTAGCTTCTGACCGCATGGTTTTCCTGTTCCTTCACAAAAATGGGTCCCCGGAGAGACCTTGAGCAGCAGAGGGCCAGACAGGCCGCTGTCACCCGAGTTACGGGTAGAGGAAAGAGACCCGCCACTGAGGTCTTGGGCAGTGATCGCCCACTCTAACGGTTAAGGCATGGGCCGCGAGCTCATTTGACGGCCGAGGAGATGTCGACTCCCCCTATGGTACTGGTGGAGGAGGTTGTCCCCCGGGCGGATATACCGTCTGGTATGCCCCTGGACGAGTCGGTGGAGATTCGGGAAAGGGTTTGGCCGATTCTCCTCCCTAGCCAAGTGGAGATGTGTGCGAACATGTCTCCCGAGGCCTTCTAGAGATGGTTGTACATCCTCTCTCACTTTGTAAGCTTTTCGTACCTTGCTCACTTATCATCACCACTCTTTTTGTTTATCTCATTTGCTTATTAACCGATCGATTTGTGTTTATTGCAGGTCGATTGCATGGCTGCCGGTGCTGAGTCCTTCCTGCCTTCTTTGGTTGGGAGGGCCACTGTCACTGAGGATGCCCTGTCATAAGAACGGGCAGCTGCAGAGGCCAGGGAAATAACCTTGGCCGTGGAGAATGATAAGGTTAAAGGCTTAGCCCTAAGCCTTGGAGCGGCGCAGGCAGAGTTGGCAACCGCCCTAGCAGATTTGGAGGCTGCCCTCGTAGCTGATGCCGAGGCCAAGGCAAAGGCTCTGGTAGAGGCGGCAGTAATGGGGTCAACGGAGGAGACCTTTGATGATGGATTCTTCCAAGGATACGAGGACTTGAAGCGGAGGTTGGCTCGAGATCACCCTAAGTAGGACATCTCATCCTATGAGGGGATTGACTCAAATTATTGGGATGTGGGTCCCGCCGCTACTGAGGGCACCGCCGTCGCCGGGACCAGACCCGCTGAAGACCTTACCCCGGGTGGGAAGATCGCTCTAGGAGGGGAGACTACTCCGGGAGGAGATGCTAGTGAGATTGAGGATGTGGTCGTGGTGGACGCCTAGCCTCTCTTCTTGTTATATTGTGTTGTTGTCTCTTTTTTTAGGAGGCTACTACAACTGCCCCCCAGGCAATGTACAAACTATTTTGCTAATTAATGAAAAGGTCCTTTGAGTCTACCCTTTTCTGTTAACTGTTTATTACTGTACTTTGTTTGTACTTGCCTATTTGTGATTGTCTGTGCCCAACAGGTTATAAGTCCTGTGGAAACCCTGCCTTAACAAAAGTTTAGGAGTGTACCGGTAGAAAGCACTCGGTCTTTTAGGAACCTATTTTGAAGGTTGTGCTCGGTATAGTGTAGGACACTGGTCCTGTTATTATCCGAGCGGTCTCTCTTGGACGCTATAGGTACTTAGGAATGTTCTAGAATTCCCAACCCTGTTAGTGCCTTATATCGACTGGTTTTTAGTCTTTCCCTTACTCTACCTTAGCAAAAGTTTTAGGACTGTGACCGGTAGAGAACACTTGGTCTTTTTGGAGACCTGTATTATAGGTCACGCTCGGTATAATGAAGGATTTTGGGTCATGTTATTTCCCGAGCGGTTTCTTTGGACACTGTAGGTACTCGGGGCTGTCTAACGGTGGCATCATGTGCCTAGCCCCGTGATTGCCCCAGGTAATGTACAAACTATTTTGCTAATTAATGAAAAGGTCCTTTGAGGCCACCTTTTTTGTTAACTGTTTATTGCTATACTTTGTTTGTATTTGCCTATTTGTGATTGCCTGTGCCCGACCGGCTATACGTCCTGTGGAAACCCTGCCTTAGTAAAAGTTTAGGAGTGTACCGGTATAAAGCACTTGATCTTTTAGGAACCTTTTTTGAAGGTTGTGCTCGGTATAATGTAGGACGATGGTCCTGTTATTATCCGAGCGGTCTCTCTTGGACGTTGTAGGTACTTAGGAATGTTCTGGAATTCGTAGCCCTGTTAGTGCCTTATACCGACCGGTTTTTAGTCTTTCGTTTATTCTGCCTTAGCAAAAGTTTTAGGATTGTGACCGGTAGAGAACACTTGGTCTTTTTGGAAACCTATATTATAGGTCATGCTCGGTATAATGTAGGATTTTGGGTCCTATTATTTCCCGAGCGGTTTCTCTAGATACTGTAAGTACTCGGGGTTGTCGAACAGTATCACATGCCTAGCCCCGTGTCCTGTTGAATGCCCGGTGTGATTGCCTGTTTTGGTCTAGAGTTAAACACCAGTATCCCTTTGCCCCCCAAGCTTTTGCTAAGGCGGGCATTTAGTGAGGGGATTGACCATAGGGAATTGACCTGGAACATGGGTGGTTGCAGGGTCTTTTGAGGCTTGCCATCATCAGCCGCCTAGGGGGATTTGCCCCCATCGTCGGTTGGGGACCTAAATGAAGCCAGTGCCTCGGATTTAAGACCGAGGTCTTTTACCTTGTCAAGCCGAGGTCTTTTGCCTCGGGTATCAAGCCGAGGTCTTTTGTGCCTTAGGTGTTGAGCCAAGGTCTTTTGCCTCGGGTATCAATCCGAGGTCTTTTGTGCCTCAGGTGTTAAGCCGAGGTCTTTTGTGCCTCAGGTGTTAAGCTGAGGTCTTTTGTGCACAGCACACTGGTAGGGATCACATCTTGTAGCAAAAACAGAAAATCTTTATTTCTTTTTGAAAAATCGTAATAAATACTCGAGTAGAGCTACAAATTTCTTAACCAATGCTAACTCGTCCTTATCCAAGTGTCACTGAAAGTACTTGCAGAGGTGTTGCACGTTCCATGGGTGAGATAGATCATTCCCGTCCAGAGTTTGTAACCAGTATGTACCCGTCTGGTTGGCTTGGGTAACCTTGTATGGTCCTTCCCAGTTTAGCCCTAACTTTCCATGGCTTGGGACTCTGGTAGACTGATTCACTGCCTTAAGAATGAGATCTCCCACCTGAAAGCTGCGGTGCTTCACTTTGCTGTTGAAATATCGGGATACCCTCTATTTGTAGGCTGCCACTTTCAGATATGCCCAATCTCTTTTTTCCTCTATCAATTCAAGCTTTCCTTTGAGAGCTCCCTCATTGCCCTGCTCGCTAAAATTTTCCACTCGGTAAGTAGGAAACCCGAGCTCTGTGGGGACCACTGCCTCAAGCCCATAGGTAAGTGAGAATGGTGTTTCACCGGTTGTCGCTCCGGGAGTGGTATGGTAGGCCCACAAAAGGGTTGGTAATTCCTCTGCCCAAAGCCCATTGGCGTTTTCGAGCCTGGTCTTGATTGAATGCAGAATATTCCGATTTATCACCTCGGCTTGGCCGTTGGCTTAAGGGTGCTCGGGTGAAGAGTAGTGATTGGATATCCCGTATCCCGAGCAGAATTACCTAAAGACTGAGGTATCAAACTGCCTCCCATTATTGCTGACTAGGACCTTGGGAATGCCGAACCGGTTGAGGATATTTCTCTCAATGAAGGTTTCCAGATTCTTCTCGGTGATTGTCTCCAAAGGCTCAGCTTCTGCCTACTTAGTAAAATAGTCCACGGCGATGACAGCGAACTTGACTTGCCCTTTCCCCATCGGGAGGGGACCAATAATATCGATGCCCCACTGAGCGAACGGCCAGGGGCTGAATATTGGTATCTGGGGCTCTCCCAGGCAGTTGATCACGGGGGAGTATCTTTGGCATTTATTGCATCGTTTGACATATTCTTGGGAGTCTCGGGCCTTTCTGCCATTAATAGCCTTATAGCAGGGCTTTTCGAGAGAGTGCCTGACCTCTTATGTGGCTTTTACACACATCTTCGTGGATTTTGTGCAATATTGCTTGGACCTGCATAGGATGTACACAACGGAGATATGGGATAGAGAACCCCCTTTTGTAGAGTACGCCATCAACAAGGTGGTACCTCGCCGCCCGGTACTTTACCCGACGGGCTTCTTCCTTCTGGTCCGGTAAAGTACCAGTTGTGAGGAAAGTTATGATCGGATCCATCCAACTGGGACCTAAAGTGGCTGGTTCAACCTCCACGCCCTCCGACTTGATCACGCTTGGCTCGGTAAGTAATCTATCCTTATCCCAGGAAAGTCTGACTCAGAGGACGAGACAAGGCGGGCTAACCGGTCGACTCTCATATTCTCTTCCCTTGGGATCTGCCTGATGGAGAAGCCTCTGAGTTTCTTTGAGACTGTTTGGATAAGGACCAAGTAAGCTATCATGTTGTCTTCCCGAGCTTCATACTCCTGGGTGACTTGATTGACTATGAGTTTGAGTCACTGTACCCCTGGACTTGTTGTGCACCCATTGATGTAGCCAACTGTAATCCAACCAGTAGGGCTTCATACTCGGCCTCATTGTTAGAGGCCCTGAACCCGAATCACAAGGCATACTCTAACTGGATCCCATTGGGTGTTGTCAGGATGATCCCTGCCCCGCTTCTCTGTTTGTTGGATGATCCGTCAACATATAGTACCCAGGTCTGGATGTTAGGCTGTAGACTGGGCGGTAGGATCGACGGGTTGCGCTCTTCGAGTGCCTCTTCTAGGTATGTAAACTCCACTATGAAATCTGCCACGGCTTGTCCTTTGATAGCCGTTTGGGGTCGGTAAACGACCTCAAACTCTTCTAGCTCCAATGCCTATTTAACGAGCCTCCCGGATGTCTCAGGCCTGCTTAGGATTTGGCGGAGTGGCTGATCTGTAAGAACCACAATGACATAGGCCTGGAAGTAGGGACAGAGTCTTCGGGCAAAGGTGATGAGGGCAAAGGCCAGCTTTTCGATGCACGAATATCTTCTTTCGGCGCCTTGGAGTGCCTGACTGGTATAATACACCGGGAACTGTATCCTGTGCTTTTTGTGGATAAGGGCCGAGCTTACTGCCGAAGGTGACACCGCTAAGTACAAGAATAATTCTTCCTCCGGTACTGGTGTTGAGAGTAGAGGACGAGATGCCAGGTACTTCTTGAGTTCCCGGAAGGCCTCCTCGCACTCTTCTGACCATTGAAAAGCCTTGCGAAGGATCTTGAAAAATGACAGGCATTGGTCGGTGGCTCAGGAGACGAATTTGTTCAATGCGGCTACCCGTCCGGCCAAACTCTAAACCTCTTTTGTTGACCTCAGTGACCGCATGTTGATGATGACTTGAATCTTCTCGGGGTTTGCTTCAATCCCCCGTCTACTAACTAGGTGCCCTAGGAACTTTCCTGGACGAGACACCAATTGTGCACTTGGACGGGTTCAACCTCATCCCAAACTTCCTTAAGATGCTGAAGGCCCCGGCCAGGTGTTCTAGATGGTCGGACTCGTCTCGACTTTTAACCAGGAGGTCATCAACGAACACTTCCATTAAACTTCTGATAAGATCTTTGAACATGTGGTTGACCAGGCGTTGATACGTCGCCCCCGTAATTTTGAGGCCAAAAGGCATCACTTTGTAGCAGTACGTGCCTTGGTCCGTGATTAATGAGGTCTTTTCCTCATCCCCGGGATACATGCTGATCTGGTTGTACCCGGAGTAGGCGTCCATAAATGAAAGGAACGAATGGCCTGCCATTGAATCTACAAGGAGGTCTATCATGGGCAATGGATAGCAATCTTTGGGGCAGGCCTTGTTCAGATTGGTAAAATCTACACTCATCTCCACTTCCCGTTGCTTTTTTTGACTAGTACGACATTCGCCAACCAGTCGGGATAGTGGACCTCTCTAATGGAATTTGCCTTCAGAAGTTTTTCAATCTCTTCATGCACTGCTACTTATCTCTCTGGGGCCATGCCCCGTCTCTTCTACTTGACTGGTCCAGAGTCCGGGTCGATGTTGAGACAGTGGGATATAACCCGGGGGTCGATCCCAGGCAAGTCTTCATGGCTCCAAGCGAAGACGTCCTGACTCTGCTGCAGGAGCTGGATCAACTCCTTCTTGAGGCCTGGTTGCAGGTTGGCCCCGATGCTAACGAACCGATCGGGAAACCTCTAGTTCTTTTATGGGGCCCATTCTATCATTTTTTTCCCTCGGGTCCATCTCCTGGACGCTCAATGTTTCTGTAATGGCTTCCCGGCATAGGGAGCTAACGTAACAACTCCGGGCAGTTGCCTGATTCCCTCATAAGCTCCCGAGACCATTAGGGGTCAAAAACTTGACCACCAGACTGTATGTTGACACAACCGCCCTGGCCTTATTGAACGTTGTTCTCCCCAAGATGACCTTGTAGGCCGATGGGGCCTTTACCACCATGAAGTTTGCTAGTACGGTGACCTGTTGGGGGTAAGTCCCCATGAGAACTGGGAGCTCAATTGTCCCGAGCGGTTGGGTGCTTGATCCATTGAAACCTACCAGGGGAGTGGCTACAGGTCGGAGCCGATCCCTTGATATTCCAAACTGGTCGAACGCTGAAATGAACAGAATATCAGAGGATTTGCTCGTGCCTACTAACACCCTCTTAACCACATAATTTGCTATGGAGAGCGTCACCACTAATGGATCATCGTGAGGACAGTGCATGTCTTCTACATCGTTGGACGAGAAGGTCAACACATCGGTCGGTGGAGAGTTGGTGGATTGGACATGCCAGACATCCAACCGAGATGCCCGAGCTTGCCTCTTCCTGGCCAACTGTGAATCCCCTCCGCCCGAAGTTCCTCCAGAGATCACGTTGATTTACCCGAGGGGTTGTGGCGGCTCGGGCACTCGAGTATCTTGCCGAGGTCGCCTATCTACCGCTACAAACTCGGCGAGATGACCCTATTCGATCAGCTTCTCGATGGCGATCTTAAGCTTGAAATAACCCTCCGTGTCATGGCCATGGTCTTTATAGTACCGGTAGAATTTGTCCCGATTTCTCTTCCCGGGCGGGCTCCTCAGCTTTGTTGGTTGTTGGAGTAGCCTCTGAGTCTCCGCGACGGCCATGACCTTGTGGATAGGCCAGGAAAGTGAAGTGAAGGTGATTGGGGCCTGTCCCGACCACCTCTCTGCTGGTCCTACTTTGGCTTCTTTCTCGGGCCCCTCTCGGAGCCCTCGTACTTGCATTTAGACCCCGGGGCTGGCGCACTTGGCCTTAAGGAATTCCTCTGTGTCGATGTACTTCCCAACCCTCTCTGAGAGTTCCACTAGGGTTGCCGGTCGATCTCCGTGGAATGACGTAGAAACTTTGGTGTGTTGAACTCCTGAGCAGAAGGCCATAATAGCGACCATTTTGTCTAGGTGGCGGATTTGAAGTCTCTATTGATTGAAATG
This sequence comes from Hydrangea macrophylla, assembly GCA_033977485.1. Classification (NCBI taxonomy): domain Eukaryota; kingdom Viridiplantae; phylum Streptophyta; class Magnoliopsida; order Cornales; family Hydrangeaceae; genus Hydrangea; species Hydrangea macrophylla. Next base: position 72,838,463 of record CM066984.1, on the reverse strand, counting down.
GATGATGTATTATTTTAGGGATTCCCCTTTGTGCTGCTTGATGGTCAACAGCTGGGTATCGGTTGCGATCGGTCTTGCATCCCCATGAATTGGCTGATGAAGAGTTTGTTCATCGTCTTGCAGTCATCGACCGTTCGGGGTTTAAGAGCATGGAACCACTATGTGGCTGGCCCTTTTAGGGTTCTTGGAAAGGCCAGACACAGTAGTTCGTCAACGGTAGTGACTAGTGCCATCTTGGCTTTATAAGACCGGATATGGTCCACCGGGCTTCCCAAACCGTTGTAGGCGTCAAGATGCAGTGGTTTGAATTTCTGTGGAACGGGGAACCCCGTGACCCGGATGGTGAAGGGGGACTCGGTCTCAGTGTTGGTGTGATCATGGCGTGGCTTGCGACTTAGCTGCTCAATTTGCTTCTACAGATCCTCAATCTGGGCCTTGACATCCTTCTGACCGGTCCTCTTCTCTGTATCTGCGCGGTGTGCTAGGTCAGATGAGGAGGTTTCTTCCTCGAAGTGCTTGGTCCTTGGGGATGAAACCCGGCTCCGGCTCCGGGTAATCATGTGCCTGAGATCCGGCAGCCCATGGCCAGGGGATCTCTGACTGAATCCCGGGTGGTTTGCCTTTGTTCTTCCCCTTTAGCAGCGCGCCTGCTATTGATGATGTCTTGGGCATCCCCTGTCCGGCTCGAGCGGCCTCGGGCGTGTTGTTGGGTCCGTTCGGGAGCCCGATTTTGCTCGTCATTCCCGAGCCGTCCCCTAGCCGAAGGGGACAATGGCTCAGTGTAGGCACGCCTTTGGGGTTTGATTGGCTCCTGATCAGGCACACTCTTCTCGGGCTGATCCTCGATCAATGGGAGCTTCTCCTGTCGGGCCAGCTGTGCTTCGATCCGCGGTAATCTGGTCGGGGGTCATGGCTGCCCAGACTGCGACGCCGCCTGACCTGTCGAAGCAGCGGTCTTCTTAACTTTCTTTAGAGGCATGTTGATTAGTCAAAGATTTGTTTTCGGAGAAAGCATTCGTTTCCCACATACGGCGCCAAACTAATGATGCCAAAATCTGGGTAAGGATAATTTAGGGGAGATGGATGAACACAGGTAATTTGTATGTGGTTCAACCCCGTTAATGAGGTGACCTACATCCACGTGTACGTCGGTACGCTTCACTAACAGATCACCGGCGGCTGTTGGTGAGCCAACAAGATGGGCAACACTACCAGAAACCGACCGGGTATATGCGTAATAGTGATGTAATTTGCTATTCTCTAGATTAAGAATGTGATCCCCTTGACAAGGGGTGAGGGACCTCTTCTATTGGTGCAAGAGGCCACCCGTACAAGTTAAATTATCAGATTTAGGAAACCCAATCTGATTATAATTGATTTGCATGAAATTAGGAGAGTTTCCTAAGTGGTTTAGGAAACTACTTGCTCTTTCCATTAGTCCTTCAGCTGGGATAGGAAACTGCCTGGAGGCTTGCTGGGCAAAGCAGTCACACCTTCTTGGAGTGCGCCCACGTGGGGCCAGTCTGGAATGAATGCCCGAGCTGGGGACCGCACCGGGCGGTTCTGCATAACAGCTCGGGAGGGTCGAGTAGTCAGACCAATTTTAAGATGACTCGACTTCTCTTTGCTGAGGTGGCGAGGCTTGACTTTGAACTGGTATTTTTGTACATATCACCATTTATGGGATTGATATATATATATATATATATATAAAACCCTTATATTCCAATAAGGGTAAATCAGTCCCAAAAATCTTAGTTTGGGCTTTTGACCGAAAAATATTAGGGGAGAGTCTTTTATCACTAATGATGGATGATGGGGGATTTTTGGGTAAACAAACTATTTTCGAAACTACTCTTTGTTTTAAAAATAAATAAAAATTTATGAATTATACTAACAGTTTATAAAATGTATATATATATATATATAAGGTGCGCTTCTTGTACGGATGTCCGCAACTTCAGCCGTTGGATCTAGTTTTCATTAAGGGTATTGTAGAAAACTGGATCAAATGGCTGAAAATAGAAGTCCGCAACTTATTAAGTTGCAGACGTCCGCACAAGAAGCGGACTGTATATATATATATGCAACTATTTTCCCCATAAGAAATGCAAACTGCTTATGGATTAATTAGTAACAGTCCATTTTTAGGGTACTTCTACAACATTAGGTCCATACCAAATAACATTAATAAACAAAACGACTCTGGAAGATATAAAAATTAAAAATAAAAGAAGAAGAGGTTTAGAAGTTAGACATTAATTCCACAGTGTATATATGTGTGTATACATATTTGTATATAAATATATATATTTATATACATGTATATATAGATTCGCATAAGAGAGAAGAAGAGTTATATATAAGTATATGTATTTAGTATTGTATTTTGTGAAAGTGGGTATAGAGAAAATAGTCTTTGTAATACATTGTATCTATTTGTCCTTACATGTCAATTTGTGTATAAATATAATTATACTAAAGAGATTCACTAAAGGGTGGGTGTTAATAAAAATTTTCCAAAAAAATACTTTAGTGAAAGATTTCAACGAAACATTGGGGAAAAAAATGGCCATTTGTGTAGAACACAATCACACACGACTCATTCCATGCAACTAACAATGGACCTTGTGCAAAAAATATACAAACTTTTAAAAATCCTTAATGTTAATTTACAAATCATATGTTTATAAAATTTAAATTTTTGAAAACTACTCGAGATGATTTATCAAACAAATATCATTTTTGATATAAAATATTTTTACAAAAAAAAAAAATTAAAGATAAATTTTTTTTCACAAAATGTAGTATGTGAAAATTGTTTTTGATTGTGAAAAATTATAACTTTGCGGTGATTTTATGTCACATATATTGTTCTTAAGCACTCCAGTGACGTACATCAGTAAGAATGTAGTTAGTATATCCATTGGTGTTGAGAAATACATTAAAATTTTGAAGAAAATAGTTGTTTGAAATTTCACAATTATAGTTTTGTGAAATTTCAAAAATAAAAAAGCTGTTTTTTTTGTGAAATTTAATAAGTTTAAGATTGTTTTGTATCACATGTATAGTCCTTTAACACATCCAATTAGATTATCAATAGGAATGTAAGTAGTCCATCCCTTAGAGTTGATTAAGCATTAACAACTCTCTAATTCTTTTCTTTCTTTTAAAAAAAAAAAAAAAGTAAGTATGTAAAATGTTTTGCAAAATTGAAATTTTTTTTTAAAATTTTTTTGGCTGAAATTAGTTAGCTTAAGGGTAAAAAATTGCTTTGTTCAATCCCCATCACAGGATACCCAAATCCCACACAAAGAAAGCACAAATATAAAGTTAAAAAACACAATTAAACTTTGTTTTGCTACAATTTGTTTCACCCACCATGGCATTTTGGGAGGTGAAATTGATTGTTCCCTTGTGAAGCTTAATTCCATTCATGTTTGTTAGGTAGAAATGGAACAAGGTAGGAATGGAATGGACTCAGGAATGGAATAAAACATGAATGGAACAACAATAGTCATTCTATTCCTCTATTTGGTTAAGTTTCTAAGAACGAAATGCCAATTACATTCCACTTTGGGTTTTAAACAATCAATCAGTGGAATAAAGTTAAATTTAAGCAATTTAGAGTAAACGAAATAGATGAAGAAACTGTTGATATTAATATTAGGGCGAGGGTGCTTGTTGCTTAAAGTATTACAGAAGCACGCTCACACTCAAAGCTCACAAATATTTTACAAAGTATTATTTTATGTGTGTGTGTGTGTGTGTGTGTGTGTGAGAGAGAGAGAGAGAGAGAGAGAGAGAGAGAGAGAGAGAGAGAGAGAGACTTCAGAATTATGCCAAAGATGATCCATACTGAGGGGAGAGCTTCAAATTTATAGACGAGAAGAGAAGGCTGGAAAGATTTGATCTTATCCTCTTGGATGTGTGTATGGCTCATAATGAATTTTAAAAAGCAACTTTTTAAAAGTTGCCAGGTACTTTTCACCTTTTGACCAGGAATAGTAAAGATTCTTCTTTTTCAAAAGCAAACAGTAAAATCCGTCGGGGAATCTGCTTTTTGAAAAAATGTCTGCCACTTTGTCGGCTACTTTTGTAAAAGTTGTTTGGTGCATTTCTTTTTCTTTATAAAAGTAAGATTCGTATCGACTTTATAAAAGTAGTTTGTCGTATCCTTCAAAGATTAATGATTGAATTGGGTTTCGAATCCATATTCATCGTTATTATCAAGATCATGTATATCTGAAGGACCCACATAATCATCTGCATTAACCATTAAAGAATCTGAGATGGGTACAGTGTCATTATCACTGTCAAAATCAAAATTCAATCTTTTGCAAAGTTCTTCCTTTACCATAGCCTTAAGCTCATCTTTAGGAAGGTTGGGGAACTTGGATTTTAGCTCTGATTGAATTTGAGATTTTATTTGGGAAATATTTAAAGGGGTTGAAGATAGTTGAGACGAGGAGGATGGGAGATCAATGTCTTATAATTTCATGAATGTGTCTGGCTCCAGATCACGATTAGTATATTTTGGCCACCATCTAACTGAGAACTTTCTACATAGAGACCAGACTGGTTCAGGGGAATTTTGTATAACAAAAATCCCATTTTAGGATCCATGGAATAGAGAATTCAATAGATAAGTATATAAGTTGATTATCACTTCTTCTAGGGGGTAGAACATCTACCAGAGGACCCATTTTAATGGCCCAAACCAAAAACCATGAAGGAATATCAAAATTACAGTTTTTATTAAACTGTATATACCATATGTGTTTAAACAATGGAATTTGTAATAAAAATACTTTATCCCAGGCTTTCTGATAATCATAAAAGTTATAGGCTTTACACCCTGAATGTGGAATAAAGAATAACTTTCTTTTCTTAGATGGATCCACTCCCCAATCAAACGAAGAGAGGACCTTGAGAATTTCCAGATTTGAGAAAGCATGGTGTTTTGATCTAGTGTAGGAATGCTCAACTGAGCCTGATTCAATTAACTATTTTCATAATAATCTTTAGAATTTCCAGTGGCTGATTTGGGATAAAACCAACTATGAGCTGTATCAAAATAGTGCAAAGCAATATCTCTGGGGAATTTACTGCCTTCATCCCTATTGTTTAAAATAAGTATAGGCCATGTTTTAACCTTGTTCTGGACCTTTATTTTTATTGTAATCATTATAACTACCTTGGATGGGGCGTAAACCTCCACCTCTTACTTCAGAAGAATACTCTGAAGCTAAGTCTCATCCTTATTCTGCAAAAATTCACAAGAAAGAAAGTCAGGGAGAAAATTAGTACTTCCTTTAATATATTATATTTTAAAATCAAATGCAGATAATATTCCTTGCCATCTTGCAAATATTTGTTTGGAAGCATTATTTTTAACATCTTTAAGAAGAACATCCTTAGCAGCTTGGCAATCTACTCGAATAAAAAAAATTTCTTGGTTGAGTAGATCTCGCTCAAAATTTGTAACACACAAAACAATTGCTAAGATTTCCTTCTTAATAGTTGAATAATTCTTATGGACTGGTTTCCAGACTCCAGATATAAATCTAACTAGTTGCTCAGAGCTATTAACTCTTTGTTTCAATATTCCACCATAACCCAAATCTGAAGCATCTGTTTCTACAATTTTAAAAGCTTTGGGGAGAGGTAGGAAAAGACATGGTAAAATCTTTGCTTTGGCTTTAATTCTCTTTACTACTTCAGTATGCTTATGGCTCCAGGCGGGAGGAATCTTCCTAAGTCTTTCACACAATACTGCAAAATCCTTATAAAGATCCTTGTAGTATTCTGATATATAATTTAGACTTCCCAAAAATCTTTGCAATTGGGTTTTGTCTTTTATTTCATCAGGAAATTTGTCATCAAACTCAATTGCTCTATCAATTGGTATTATTGTTCCTTTCTCAATATTGTGACCAAGAAATCTCATTTGGTTTGAAATAACTTTATTTTCTTGGCTGAAACAACTAGTCCATTTCTCTTGATAATTTTATAAAAAGTATCAAGATGTTTCCAATACTTTTCAATTGATGATGAGAATATTAAGACATCATCAATGTATAAAATACAGAAAAAGACAAACTGCTGCTCCAGCTACCCCATAAAATATACCTAAAGAAGAAGCCAAAAGTAGTGTTAATGTTATAACTCAAGAAGAACCTCAAGTAGAAATACAAGAGCCTCTGAAGGAGAAAATGAAAATAAATTTACTCTTGAAAGCCAGTTTATCAACTCAACGGTTAGAAACACCAATATGAATTATTATTCTCGACCTACTCCTATTGATATTCAATATGAGGAGAGACAAATAATAAATCCTATGTAATATAATGGAAATTTCATTTATGAATGGAATATTGATGGCCTTGCCGACTATTAGGTTGTAAATATTTTACAACATATGTCTATGGCCGCCAGTGCTATGCGTGTTAGAATTAATGAAATTAATCCTAAAATTATAGTAGTAAAGCTTTTAGTCTCATGATTTACAAGTCAGTTAAAAGGTTGGTGGGATCATTATTTAACCACGGAACAACAATTAGAAGTTTTAAGTTCTGTTAAAATTAAAAAGATGAAAATGATCAACATATATTAGGAAGAAATGGACAGAATATTCCAGATGTTGTTATCTCTCTACTCACATCGATAACATTTCATTTCCTTGGTGATGTTTCTCAATTGTTAGAAAAAGGAAAAGAATTGTTAATAAATCTTAAATGTCCATCCTTGACTCATTTTCGGTGGTGTAAAGATGTTTTTATGACAAAGCTCATGCTTAGATTTGACGCAAATCAAGAATTTTGGAAAGAGAGATTTATAGTAGGCTTACCAACCCTCTTTGCAGAAAAAGTCAGAAATCATGTCAATAATGGCCAACTCTCATATCATGAGTATAACTATGGTGAACTCATCAGTGAAATTTGTGCTGAAGGATTAGTTTTGTGTAATGACATAAAACTAAGGAAACAAATGAGGAAAGAGAGACGCACAAGAAGAATGGAGTTAGGAGAATTCTGTAGCCAGTTTGGATATGATTTAAACTGTTAGAATCATTTCCTTATTTATATTTATTTTGTACCTTACCTCACATCTAGTCTAGGTTCACCGTGTACTTCTATTGTACTACACACTGTAATACACTCCCTCCTATGCCTATATAAAGGATGATCTTGTACACTTTATACACATCATATATTATACAATTGTATTGACCTTACTAATTCTTTACATGGTATCAGAGCCATACGATCGACTCTTGGCAATCATCTTCTTCTCAATCGTGATCAATCAAACACATCTCTATAAAACACCACCAACACAAAAATAGCTGCCAACCAACCAAACAAGCCCAACATCCATTTGTATTTCCATCATTAGATTCATCACCAACCAAACCGTCAATTAACCAAACAAGCCCAACATCCATCGATTTTATCCCAAAACAAACAACTACTTCTGAACCTACAACTTTATTCATCAAATCATCACATCATCATTACTTCCATCCACTTTATCACCACCAATGAATCATCATAAACATCACCACCATTGAAATCTCTCTACCCCATCCCCACTGATTGATTTTGCAATCACCAAACAAACCAATCTGACCATTCAGCCATTATCCTCTTCATCACCGACCAATCTGCCATACCTGACCAGCTACATCATCAATCTACCTCTCCTCATCATTACCTAACACCTTTATCACTCCCCATCACCATTGCTCTCTCAAACCGCCATTGTAATTGATCTCCTTTCAACACTAAATAACAAGACCTGACCAACCTTACTAACAATGCGCCCAGATCCTGACCTGATCCAGATCCTACCCAACATTAACCCGACCCGATCCAGACCCTACCCACCATCGCCCAGAACCAGACCCACCTAACATTGACTCAACACACACCTGAAAAACTTGACATAACCCGAAATTAGCCTAAATCACTCTTTTGTATCCCAAGCCTATTCCCTATGGAATGCTACGACACTTCTCAACCCATTTCCATCATTATGGATGGAACAAACTATAATACTTGGGCCCAAGCTATGTCTAGTTTTCTGCGGCGACGCAAGCTTTGGCGTATTACCACTGGTGATATTACCTAACCCACCCAGACAGTAGGAGAGGATAAAACCAAATTTGAAGATCATCTTGAAGATTGGGATAGCAAGAACCACAAAATTATCACTTGGGTCCGCAACACCTGTGGTAGTTCTATCAGTCTCCAATTTGGTAGATTTACCACTGCCAAATCTCTTTGGGATTTTTTAGCCACGCATTACACCACAACTGATCTGGCTCATCAATATCAGCTTTTAAGTACTCTTCACTGCATAAAACAATAACCCGGACAGACAATCAATAGTTTTTTCTCCGAGACACACTATGTCTGGGATCAACTCACTTCTTCCGTACCAATTTTTACTGATGCCACCAATGCTGAGATATTCTCCTCATATCGCGATCGTCAGCGCCTAGTCCTCTTTTTGATGGCTCTCACTGACGATTTTGAGCATATTCGCGCATCTCTCTCCATCACAGTCCTCTACTGATTCTCGACTAGGAAATCACTGAACTTTTCTCTGAGGAAACGCCTTGGCCCTTGCCAAATACCTGCTACCAACAGTGTTCTTGTTACTTCCAAAGAACCTTCTTCTAACACTGTCCTTACTACTCATCGGGGGTATTCACCCAAGAATTATTCTCAATCCAATTATCAATACTAGATTCATCCTCAATTACCCTCCTGCCTCCGACTCCTCCAAACCATGCTGCAACTACTGCAAAATTTGTGGACACAATCTCTTGGATTGTCGAGTTTGCATCTACAAATACTATCAAAAGCAAGGTCCATGTCATCTGCAATACGACTGCTCCTAACATCCTACCAAATAGCACTCCATCCTCGAGGTGGTTCATCCAAATTTGCTGCTACTATAGCCGACCATTCATCATCCAATGCTTTTGCTTAAGGACTCACTACCTCTTATGTGGAAGATATTGTCAAACAAATCCTCGCTCAATCTAGTAATCCCACTCCTACTGCTCTCTCCATCACTTCGGGTAATTCATCTTGTTTTTTTTTACTCTAGCTGTTGTAATAATATGACATCGGATCCCACTCTTTTCACTACCACAAACTCTGCCACTCACACACCAACCATTCAAATCACTGATGGTTCTCTAATGTCGATTTGTAACACCTGCTCTCACAGATTATTTTAATCATATTTAGTATGCATTATTAATTATATAATAATGTTGGAAATGTATATGTGATGTGGGTTTTGACCCACTAAGTTGATTATGGGTGTCCATTGGGAAACCCAGATATGGCCAATGTGGCAATTCCAATTTGGAACATGTGTTGAGAGGTCCCTGTGTGATGGGACAGTGATGTGGAATCAATTTATGTGCTTAAAGGTTTATTAAGGGCATATGTGAAATATTTCATTAATATTTTATATTATGTTATTAGGAGGTGACCACTTTTGGGGTCAGTTAGGGGAACCTTTATGAAAGCGAATTGAACACGTTATATAATTAATAGTATAATTAGCAGCTTTATATAATTATATGGGACCACTTATAGGACCCATGCAAGACATAGAAAAATACCCATTTAAGTTTGGGATAGTTTTAATTCAGTTTCATAATTAGCATGGGTATAATTGTAAAACTAGTAAAATTGTGTGGAGGCTATACTAAAATTGGAAATCCTTAAAAGCAAGACACGTACAAGATGAGTCATTTTCATCTTGTTCATTTTACATTTACAGTAGAGAAAGAGATATAGGACATATATCAACGGAACGACGACGACACCGTTCTCGACGCCGATTAACACGCTAAACGACGTCGGTTTTCAATTCTAACCATATATTCGAACTCCTGGTGGTGAGACTAGCATTTTGGTACTAATTTTATTGAGTTATGTGATAGTTTTTCTGCGACCCATTTTGGGGGTTTAGTTCATAACTTGTAGTTTTTGTATAGGATTTGTACCTAGTTCATAGTAGGACTCTAATCTTGTGATTAGGCACGAAACCCAAGAGGTGAGTGATGTTAATTTTGATATTTGGATTATTTTCGTGTTGGGTTCAATTGTGATGCCAAAGCATGCCTAATTAGCTTAATTTAGCTTATTTAGTTTTTTATTGGACAAAATTCATGTGGTTAAAGTAGGCCAAATTTGAATTGTGAAAGCACAGTGTGATGTTTAAATGAGCATGTTGAGTTGTCTATTTGGGTCAAAGGGATTGCTAGTTCCATACCACCATGAGATAGTCTTTGTGGTGATGATCACAGTAGCCAGAGGTCTATGGGACCGCACATGTGAGGGCGTGGGTCATGACTAGTCACGTGGGCTTGGGGAGTGGATCGGAGCCGCTGGCTAGTCGGTAGTGGTGGGAGTGAACTAGTAATTGCCGGAGACTATAATTTCTTGCAATGTGTTGAATTGAGCATGCTTATTATCCATGTTCATAATTGGCATTATTCACTAAGCAGATAGCTTACATATTGTAGTGGTTATTAAATAACCATCGTAGGTGATCATGGCGAGGAATTGAAAAGGTAAACCGGGCGGTGGCATAGCTAACTCATGGGTTTTATGGAGTACTCGAAGACTAGTTTGTAGTTTCTTGTTTATAACTAGAAACTTGTAAATGGTTATGAACGGTTTAAATATGGTAATAGTGTATGTTTTATTATGGTTGGTTCAAGACTTATGTAATATTTCTAGTTAAGCTTTATACTTTAGTCGGATTTTTAACTCGTATAATAACCAGCTTGTATAATCTAGCTCTTGTTTTATAGGAGTTGTTGTCATCACTGGTGTTGAATTGGTTCGTTGTATCTAGTACTAGTGTCGTTGGTTTGGGACATTTGAACTTGGGGATTTATTTGTTGGGTTTGTTGTAAATGGTTATATTTAGTACTTTTCTTAAAGTGTTTTTTAAACTCTTGCTTGAACTTGGAAGCTCATGTTTGTGACTTTGATATGACTCTAAATGGTTTAAAGCATTAGTGTTGATTTCAACTTGTGATTTAGTAATATTATATGAGAATTTACTACTTGCTAAAACAGGGCAATTGTGTTAGCCCCATGAATTTATTTCATTATATTGATGGATAATTTTGATGATTAACAAACTATTTAGCTGTATTTTCTAATGATCTTATAATGATTAAGTTTGAAGCAAGTATATCTTATATCCATGAAAGTCCACACGATCATGAACAATCTTCATACATAGAGATTTGAAGATATGTGCTCAAAGGATTCAAGTTAAATGGAGTATTATGAGTTGAAGAAACTTGTTTCAAGTCTTTCCTAGGACTCTTTGTAAGCAATTTTTTTTTTGTGAACATCACTCTTAAGGGCTCAATTAATTTCAAAAAGGAACTAAGCTTTTAAACCCAACAAATCTTTAATAATTGCAGAAGAGCAGTCGACTGTCCTTTCGATTCAGTCGACTGAATGGTCAGTCGACTGGTCAATCAACCTGGTTAAGCAGAAATGACTTCTATCTGCAATCCAGTCGACTGCTATCCCGACGCAGTCGACTGAGCCTTCTGGTTTCTAATTCTTTTTGAACATTAGTTGACTGTTTGGTCAATCCAGTTGACTGAGCAACTGCGAAAAGAATAGTAACGGCTAGTTAACTTCATTTAATAAAGCATTTAAAGCTCCCAACCACTTCCAATGGTTGAATCTCTTAGGGAAGCTATAAATACATGTATTTGAACTTCATTTAATGCTCTAGATCAATCTAATTGAACAGATTTTTTTATCTCATTCATTTATTGAGCCCTAGTTTGGTGAGATCATAAATACCATTGCTCTAGACTTCAATTGTATATCTTGAGAGCATTCATTGTGAGCTTTATTCTGTATCTATCTGCTCTATTGTGAGAGTTTTTCCTCTTGTAACAAATTCTATTCAAAAAGGAAGTTTGTATTAAGGGTTGATGTAACCCTTGTCCAAGTGAAGAGGTTGTTCTTCAATTGGAGAGATTGTAAGGGTTTGATCTTCACCAAAATAAGATTGAGATAGTGAAATCCTCAAGAGGTGTTCTTGAGGGGTGGAAGTGGGGCGCGATGTTGCGTATTGCCGAACCACCTAAAAATCGGTTTGCAAGTGTTTCTTCTCTCAGATCTTTCCTTTTTAACTTGATTATATTTAATTAGGCCTTTTACTGTTATCAAAGATCAAAATTTCTTAAAACCTTATTCACCCCCCCCCCTAAGGTTTCCATATCGGGCCAACAATTGGTATCAGAGCCTCGGCTCAAATATTTCAACACATTTGAGTTAAAGATCAAATGGAAACCACTACCACCACTATCATCTATAGTGAGTGACAATCTTCAAATAGACCTCCTTGTTTTAATGGTTCCAACTATGCTTATTGGAAAAATCGTATGAGAATCTATATGATTGCTCAGGATTTTGATCTTTGGCAACTTGTTGTGAATGGACCTCACATTCCCATCAAGATTGTCGACAATGTTGAAATTGATAAAACTATTGAGGAATATAATGATATTGATAAAAGACTTATTAAGATGGACGCAAATGCTATGAACATTTTATATTGTGGATTAGACCCTAATGAGTATAATAGAATTTCTTCTTGCAAGTCCGCAAAGGAAATTTGGGATAAACTTGAGGTTGCTCATGAAGGTACTAATCAAGTTAAGAAATCAAAAATAAATCTTCTTGTTCAATCATATGAGATGTTTAAAATGTCATCAAATGAAAACATCAGTGAAATGTTTACTCGTTTCACCATAATTATCAATAGCTTGAAAAGTCTTGGTAAAATATATACTAATGAAGAGATGATTGAGAAATTTCTTAGGTCTCTTCCAAAGCATTGGCAACCTAAAGTGACGGCAATTCGAGAAGCCAAGGAACTCTCAACACTCTCATTGGAGCAACTTTTGGGCTCTCTCGTTACCCACAAAATGGAATTGGCAATTTTTGATAAGGAAGACAAAAAGAAGAACATAGCTCTCAAAACATCTCACGACAATGAAGAGGATAGTGATAGTAATGACGATGATGAGATGGCTATGATCACGAGAAAGTTCAAAAAATTCTTGAAGAAGGATAAGAACTTCACCAGGAGAACTCCTAAGGTGATAGAAGCCAAAAAGGAGCCAATTATATGCTTCAAATGCAAGAAGCCGGGTCATGTCAAGGCCGATTGTCCTTTGTTGAAGAAAAACTATAAGAAAACCAAGAAAAGGGCAATGAAGGCTACTTGGGATGATTCCGATAGCGACTCATCAAATGATGACTCAAGTGAGGAAGAAGTGGCAAATATTTGTCTAATGGCTCACTTGAGTGAGGTAGATGATCCTACTCCCGATACTTGTTTTGATTCGAAAAAATGTGATGAACTCCAAAATGCATTTGAGGAGTTACATCAAGAATTGGAAAACTTGGGAGCAAAGTATGTTTCTCTTAAAAAGAATTTTTCATTACTTTCAAATGAACTAAGTGAGTTGAAAATTCAAAATGACCTTTTGAGAAAAGAGAACGAAACTCTAAATGATCTAAAGTCTCAAAATGATTTATTGAAAAAGGAAAAGGAAGAGTCTTCATCAAATAATTTTTCTTCACACCGTTTAAAGAAAGAAAACGAGGACTTGAAAAAGCAAGTGGAGAATTTAAATAAAACTTTGGCTAAATTCACTCTTGGGGAACAAAATCTAAACATGCTCTTGGGAAAACAAAGGTGTGTTTTTGATAAAGCCAGTTTAGGATTCAATCCTACTTTTAAAGAAAAGAAATACAATAACTTCTTTTCAAAAGGTACCTCCACTAGCTCCAACAAAATCAAGTGAGAAGCTCACATTAAAACATTTTTGTTAAAGCAACTTCCTCAAGTATCTCCAATCCTAATGTTACATGCCATTAACATTAGGACATGTAACAACATCTCTCTTGAATTATAAATGACATGTAAATTATAAATGTCCAACAACATTTTTGTTAAAGGACATGTAAATTATAAATGTCCAAACAAGAGAAAAATCAAAATGGTGTGAATTGAAAAGGGAACAATATCTCTCTTTGCTAACAAAGTTGGACCCAACAAATATTGGGTACCAAAGAAGATCACTTAAACTTGTCTTGTAGGTTTGTCTCAAATCCTCTAGCAAGGATAAATGGTTCTTGGATAGCGGTTTCTCAAGACATATGACTGGAGACAAATCCATATTCTCATCTTTCTCTCAAAAGGACGGAGGAAATGTCACCTTCGGAGATAACTCTAAAGGAAAAATCATTGGTATAGGTAATGTTGGTAAGAATTCTTCTCTAACTATTGAAAATGTGCTTTTAGTAGAAGGACTTAAACATAATTTGCTAAGCATTAGTCAATTGTGTGATAAAGGCTTTCAAGTTGTGTTTGAATCGAACTATTGCATGATTAAGTATGCTTGTAGTGATAAAATGTTATTTATTGCCTATAGAGAAGAAAATGTGTATACAATTGATTTTGATGATATTTCTTCTCAAGACGTTAAGTGTTTTATCGCCTTAAATGAAACAAGTTGGCTTTGGCATAGAAGACTGGGCCATGCTAGCATTGATTTACTTTTAAATTTATCTAAAAATGAATTGGTTAAAGGTTTGCCAAAAACAAAATTTGTTAAAGATAAATTTTGTGATGCTTGTCAACTTGGAAAGCAAATCAAAACCTCTTTTAAAAAGAAAAAGGATATTTCCACTTGTAGACCTCTTGAATTACTTCATATGGATTTATTTGGTCCAAACAGAGTTGCTAGCATGAGTGGCAAAATCTATGCCTTTGTCATTGTTGATTATTTCTCTAGATTCACTTGGGTGTTCTTTCTTGCACATAAGGATGAAGCTTTTTCTCTCTTTGTTAACTTTTGTAAACGTGTTCAAAATGAAAAAGGGTACACGATTAACAACATAAGAAGTGATAGAGGCCAAAAATTTGATAATAATGAGATTACTTCTTATTGTGAAGAAAATGGTTTTGGTCACAATTTTTCGGCACCTAGAACTCCTCAACAAAATGGGATTGTTGAGAGGAAAAATAGATCTCTTCAAGAAATGGCAAGAACCATGTTAAACAATTTTTCTTTACCAAAGTATATTTGGGCCGAGGCCACTAGCACTTCATGTTATGTTATTAATCGTGTGGTCATTAGAAACAAGCTCAATATGAGCTTTGGAAAGGAAGAAAGCCCAACATAAGTTATTTCAAAGTTTTTGGATGTAAATGCTTTATCTTGAATACTAAGGATGACCTAGGAAAATTTGATGCTAAATCGGATGAAGGTATCTTTCTTGGATATTCTCAAATTAGCAAAGCCTATAGAGTTTTTAATAAAATGACATTGGTTGTAGAAGAATCAATGCACGTTGTTTTTTATGAAGCAAATCTTTTTAAGAAAACCTTGGATGATGAAATTGATGTTTCAAACAATGTTTCAAATAATGTTGAAAACATTGCTTCAAACTCTCTACCTCTTGAAAACTCTAAGGAAGAAGCACCTCTTTCCATTGAACCACCTAGAGTGGAAGCAAGAAGTGATCTTCCCTTTGAATGGAAAAACGTGCCTAATCATCATATTGATCAAATCCTAGGAGATCCTAGTCAAGGTGTGGCTACTAGATCATCTCTCAAAAATATTTGTAATAACTTAGCATTTCTATCTCAAATTGAACCTAAGAATATTGATGAAGCCGAGAACGATGAATATTGGATCTTGGCTATGCAAGAAGAGCTTAATCAATTTGAGAGAAATGAAGTTTGGACTCTTGTTCCTAGACCTAATGATCATACTATAATTGGAACAAAATGGGTCTTTCAAAATAAAAAAGGATGAATCCGGCATTGTTGTGAGAAATAAGGCTAGATTAGTTGCCCAAGGCTACAATCAAGAAGAAGGTATAGACTACGAGGAGACCTATGCTCCCGTAGCAAGACTCGAAGCCATTAGGATGCTTCTTGCCTTTGCTTGCCATAAAAATTTCAAACTTTTTCAAATGGATGTGAAAAGTGCCTTTTTAAATGGTTTTATATCCGAGGAAGTCTATGTTAAACAACCCCCAGGTTTTGAAAATCCACATCTTCCTGATCATGTCTTTAAACTAACAAAAGCTTTGTATGGTTTAAAACAAGCTCCACATGCTTGGTATGATAGATTAAGTAAATATCTTATTGATCTTGGTTTTAAACGAGGAAAAATTGATACTACTCTTTTAGTTAAAACCTCAAATGAAGATATTTTGCTTGTTCAAATCTACGTGGATGATATTATTTTTGGAGCTACAAATGAAAAGATGTGTGAAGAATTTGCATCGTGTATGCAAAATGAATTTGAAATGAGTTTGATGGGGGAGCTTAACTTCTTTCTTGGACTTCAAATAAAACAACATAAGGATGGCATCTTCATAAATCAATCCAAGTATATTAAAGATCTTTTAAAAAGATTTGGACTGGAAGGGAGTAAAGTTTTTCAAACCCCTATGAGTTCTACTTTAAAACTTGATAAAGATGAAGCCGGCAAGCCGGTAGATTGTAAGCTTTACCGGGGTATGATTGGTAGTTTATTGTATCTCACTGCAAGTCGACCAGACATCATGTTTAGTGTATGTCTTTGTGCTAGATTTCAAGCTTCACCTAAGGAATCACATGTCATTGCAGTTAAACGTATTTTTCGTTATCTGCTTGGTACTATAGACTTAGGTCTTTGGTATCCTAAAAATACTTCTTTTGAGTTAACAAGCTTTTTGGATGCGGATTTTGCTGGTTGTAAAATAGGTCGCAAAAGTACTAGTGGTACATGTCATTTCTTAGGGCACTCTCTTGTTTCATGGTTTAGTAAGAAACAAAATTCGGTAGCTCTATCTACGGCCGAAGCCGAATATATAGCCGCCGAAAGTTGTTGTGCTCAAGCGCTTTATATGAAACAACAATTAGAAGATTTTGGACTCAATTATGATCATATTCCTATAAATTGTGATAATACTAGTGCCATATGTTTATCCAAAAATCCCATCCAACACTCAAGGACTAAACACATTGAGATTCGTCACCATTTTATTCGCGATCATGTTCAAAAGGGGGATGTCGATCTTGTCTTCATCGACACCGATCATCAATGGGCCGATATTTTCACCAAACCTCTTCTCGAAGAACGCTTTAGCGTTATAAGAAGGGAATTAGGTATGTCTCGTTTGTGTGATTTGATTTAAAATTCATCCTCTATGTCTCCTAAGCTTGTTTTTCCTCTCTTCTGTGTATTTCTGTCAGAAGTAGTTGACTGGACTCCCGTATCCGTCGACTGAATCATTATTCTGTTCTGCAGTTTTTTTTGGTTCTGCTTTTATCAGTCGACTGTGGCGTCGACTGAATGTTTGAATAGTCGACTGTAGCTTGTTGGTTTTCGTCGACTGATCCTTCCTTTGTTTTTCTTTTCTTTTTTTCTTCTTCTTTATTTTCTTTCCTTCTCCCGTCGACTATGGGGTCGACTGTTTCTTCTTTCTTTTGCTTTCTGCCCTCTTCAGTCGACTGAGGTGTCGACTGAACCTCTGTTAGCCCCAATTTTTCTTTGCCCTAATTTGGCATACAGTCGATTGTACCCGTGTACCAGTCGACTGGATCTTCGTTTTCTATTTATACCAGTTCATTTTTTTTCGCCTCTCTTCTTCTCTCAGGCGACTTATTTTTTTTCTTTCTTTTTCGTCTTCAATCCACTCTCTCATTCTCACCACTCACCCTCCTCTCCTTCAGTTATCTCTCTCATTCTTCATGACCCCATTCCTACTGATTTCTACTCCTCCACAATTCTATCCCTGATGGGATACAAACTCGAGAGTAATGTTTACGTGCCCAAGGTCACTCCTGATCCCCCTCATGTTCCCACACCTATCCCTCACCTCTATGATCCTCAGTCTACCCCACCTCCTCCTTATTTGTCCACTCTTCCGTCTTCGTCATCTGCTCCTCCACCTCTTCCTGCTATGCATACAGATTCACCAGCCCCTGATATCTTAGAGCAGTTATCCATTCTCTCCGCTAAGGTGTTAAGCCTCTCTACCGCCATCACCTCTCTCTCTACCTCTCATTCTCAGGCTCTTGAGACTATGTAGGCCACCTTCTCATCCTCTCAGCAGCAGGCTATCGAGGCACATCGGTGAGCTATTGAGTCCTTACGGGCTGATGTTTTTGAGATAGGGGGTTCTCTGGACACCTTGCGCACCTCGACTGCTGCTACTCAGGAGCTCCTTGATCGTCGTCTCGCATCTCTTCAATCCTCTCTTGATGATGCTCGTGAGGAGATTCGAGTGATCCGAACTCGCTTGGGTTTTTGATTGTGTCTTTCTTGGTGTGCTGGATGGGATAAATAGAAAATGATGGATGGATAAATTTTTTTGGCTAACTACTGGAATTACATTTCTTATTTGAATTCAGACATATGTAGTATCTTTAAATGGGATGGACTAAAATTGTTTTTGGATGAATGTACATATCTTAGATGTATTTCTTTTGGACATATGTTTGTTTGTTTATTTGGTTCAGCTGGATGTCAATACCATTTCCTGATTATATGAACAATTTCTTATCTTTACCAAACTATGACTTTTAAAAAAAAAAAATTTAAATACACTGTTCTAACTCGGGAAAATGATGCTAATGTTTTATCCGGTGATTCCCGACCCATCTCCACCACCGTTGCATCAATTTAGGGGGAGCTTCGCTTCCTTTTCTGCTTTTAATGATGTCAAAAGGGGGGAAAATAGTTGCCTTTTGTGATGTTCAGTTAATGTTTGCAAAAATTTTCTTTCATGACCAATTCATGTGATCATAGAATAATCTTGATTTCCTTCAAGCTCTTTTTATCTTGGGCAACTAGTAGTTTGTCATCATCAAAAAGGGGGAGATTGTTAGCCCCATGAATTTATTTCATTTTATTGATGGATAATTTTGATGATTAACAAACTATTTAGCTGTATTTTCTAATGATCTTATAATGATTAAGTTTGCAGCAAGTATATCCTACATCCATGAAAGTCCACACGATCATGAACAATCTCCATACATAGAGATTTGAAGATATGTGCTCAAAGGATTCAAGTTAAATGGAGTATTATAAGTTGAAGAAACTTGTTTCAAGTCTTTCCTAGGACTCTTTGTAAGCAATTCTTTTTTGTGAACATCACTCTTAAGGGCTCAATTAATTTCAAAAAGGAACTAAGCTTTTAAACCCAACAAATCTTTAATAATTGCAGAAGAGCAGTCGACTGTCCTTTCGATTCAGTCGACTGAATGGTCAGTCGACTGGTCAGTCAACCTGGTTGAGCAGAAATGACTTCTATCTGTAATCCAGTCGACTGCTATCCCGACGCAGTCGACTGAGCCTTCTGGTTTCTAACTCTTTTTTAACATTAGTTGATTGTTTGGTCAATCCAGTCGACTGAGCGACTGCGAAAAGAATAGTAACGGCTAGTTAACTTCATTTAATAAAGCATTTAAAGCTCCCAACCCCTTCCAACGGTTGAATCTCTTAGGGAAGCTATAAATACATATATTTGAACTTCATATAATGCTCTAGATCAATCTAATTGAACATATTTTTTATCACATTCATTTATTGAGCCCTAGTTTGGTGAGATCATAAATACCATTGCTCTAGACTTCAATTGTATATCTTGAGAGCATTCATTGTGAGCTTTATTCTGTATCTATCTGCTCTATTGTGAGAGTTTTTCCTCTTGTAACAAATTCTATTCAAAAAGGAAGTTTGTATTAAGTGTTGATGTAACCCTTGTCCAAGTGAAGAGGTTGTTCTTATATTGGAGAGATTGTAAGGGTTTGATCTTCACCAAAAGAAGATTGAGATAGTGAAATCCTCAAGAGGTGTTCTTGAGGAGTGGAAGTAAGGCGCGGTGTTGCGCATTGACAAACCACCTAAAATCGGTTTGCAAGTGTTTTTTCTCTCAAATCTTTCCTTTTTAACTTGATTATATTTAATTAGGCCTTTTATTATTATCAAAGATCAAAATTTCTTAAAACCTTATTCACCCCCCTCCCCTCTAAGGTTTCCATATCGGGCCAACATTGGCTGATAGAACTCTCAGAGGGGTTTTTGACCGATCGAAATACCCCCTGCCGAACCCTTTATTCTAAATGTTTCCAATGTTTTAAATTCAAACTTTTACTTAAAGAGGGTCTCTTAGGACTCCTTTAAACTTTGGAAAAGAAACTTTTGAAATTGTCCTTTGTTGGTTGAGCTTCTTTGGTTTAAGCTTAATTTAAACTTGTTTTTGAAACTTTAATGACTTGTGATGAGCCTTAGTGGCGTGCCACGTGTCTAGGAATCATTTAGGTGGTTTCGGGGCATGACACGATTAGTCATATAAGCATGGTTTTCACCTCTAATACTTCACTTCCTCACACTTATTGCATTCCCAAACTTACTCTGAATATTATATCTGTTGGGCAACTGTGCGATCTTGGTCTTACTGTTCTTTTTTCCTCCTCTGTTTATTGTGTGAAGGATCCACGGATGGGACGGATTCTTGGGATAGGCAGTAAAGTTGGACGACTCTTTGAGCTTATTAATCTCCATATCCCTACTCACTTTACCCCCTCTATTCAGACAGCTGCTCCAGTCTCCTCCAGTTCTCCAATTAGTCTTTGGCACTCTCGTCTTGGTCATGCCTCTGTTGGCCGCCTACAACCTTTAGTTTCTAGTGGTCAATTAGGACTTGTTAATAAGGAAACATTTGATTTTCTTCCATGTCAACTTTTAAAACAAACAACATTGCAATTCAATAAAAGTGATTCTTTTTCTTCTGCTCCTTTTGATTTAATTCATTCAGATGTTTGGGGGCCCTCTCCCACTGTCCCTATGGGAGGATCAAGATACTTTGTTGTTTTTATTGATGACTATTCTCGTTATACTTGGATTTTTCTAATGCGCAATCGGTCTGAGTTGCCTCAACTATATTTTGATTTTGCTACTATGGTCAAAACTCAATTTTCTTGCAATATCAAAGTTTTTCATGCAGGCAATGCTGCTGAGTACACTAATTCTGGAGTACTTAATTTCCTACACCAACATGGCTCTCTCCTTCATTGTTCATGCCCAGGCACCTCCCAAAAAAATGGTCGTGCTGAGCGAAACACCTTACTTCTGCTTCTTATCTCGAACGTTTTTGGGGGAAAGCCGTTCTTCTAGCTGTCTACACTAAGAATTGTGTTCCATCCCCAATCATTGACAATCAACCTCCATATGAGCGACTCTATAGTCATTTACCTGATTATAGTACACTCAAGGTTTTTGGCATTGCTTGCTTTATTCTTGTTCAACCTCATGAACGCACCAAATTAGAGTCCCGTTCCCGCCTGTATATGTTTCTTCCTTGGATATGGTATTGAACACAAGGGATACAGGTGTTGGGATCCTTACTCCAAACATCTCCGTGTGTCCAGGCATGTTATCTTCAAGGAGCACAAGATGTTCTCCTCCATGTCCAAATTTCACCTCTCACCCGATACTACTCCCCTTCTCTTCACTGATCCTTCGGTAGACCTGTTTCCAGAAAGTGTAACTATAGATTAGCCTTCTACCACATCCACATCTCCTGAGTTACCTATTCCCACTGATGATGCTCTTGAGTTACCCACCTTACCCTCTCCTGAGCTGCCTACCCCGATTGCTGGTCCTGCTCCTATAAATGCTCTACCTCTCCGATGAAGTGACCGGGTAAAAACTCCTACAGTTCATCTTCTCGATTATGTTGCTACAATCTTTCTCATCATGAACCTCAGTCTTATCGCGAGGCAGGCTCTAATCCTCTTTGGCAGAAAGTAATGGATGATGAATTGTAGGCACTTGAACAAAATCACAGATGGGATTTGGTAGAATTACTAAGTGGCAAAAATGCTATGGGATGCAACAAGATCAAAACTCACTCAGATGGATCCATTGACCGCTACAATGCTTGCCTTGTAGCCAAAGGTTTTACCCAGGAGTATGGGATTGATTATAAGGAAACATTTACTCCAGTTGCCCGTCTTACTTCTGTTAGCAGCCTCATTACCGTTGCAGTCCACCATTGGGATTTATTTTAAACAAAAATGCATTCCTAATGGTGATCTCACTGAAGGATTCTATATGCATCCTCCTCCTGGTTATCCTCATCACTCCTACCAAGTCTACAAACTCCACAAAGCTCTGTATGGCCTTAAACAAGCTCCACGAACCTGGTTTGCAAAATTCAGTATAATTGTTGAGGGCTTCGGTTTCATAACCAGCTCCTATAATTCGACTCTATTCATTCGCTGAACTAACCAGGGCATTATACTTCTTCTACTCTTCGTGGATGACATGATTATCACTGGAGATGATACATCTGGAATCTTGGGTCTCAAAACTCACCTAATCCAACATGTTGAAATGAAAGATCTTGGCAAGCTAAACTACTTCTTAGGACTTGAGATCACTAAGCCAAGTACTCCTCTAATATTCTTACTCGTGCAGGAATTACAGACAATAAGACCAGTCCCACCCCTCTTGAACTCAATTCTAAGCTCATACCTATGGATGGTACTCTTCTAGATGATCCCACTCTTTATCGCTAGATAGATGGGAGTCTAGTCTATCTCACAGTTACTCAACCTAACATTGCATATGCCGTTCATATTGTCAGCCAATTTCTCTCTGTCCCTCGATCGTCTCACTATTCTGCTGTTCCACGCATTCTTCGCTATATCAAAGGTACAATGTTACACGGGTTACACTTTTTTTGCGTATTCTTCACTCGAGCTCTGTACTTATTTTGATGCAGATTGGGTAGGAGACCCCACTGATCGACGATCCACTACAGGTTGTTGTTTCTTTCTTGGAGATTCTCTTTTCTCTTGGCGAAGTAAAAGCAAATTGTTGTTGCTCGCTCAAGTATAGAAGCGAAATATCGAGCCCTAGCTGATGCTACTCAAGAACTACTCTAGCTCCGTTGGTTACTTGAAGACGTGGGTGTTATTCATTCCAATGCCACTATTATCCACTATAACAATCAGAGTGCTATTCAGATTACTCACAATGATGTTTTTCATGAACGCATGTTACGACCCATCCCACTACGCATGGAAATAGGAAAGAGAAAAACCCTCTAGATCTCGTCCTACGAAAGGAAAGAGTAAAGGGAAAGCACCTATCCCTATTTGTTATAAATGTGGAAAACCATGGCATTACAAAAATAAATGTAAAACAAATCAAAGGATTAATGCCTTAGATATTGATGAAGATTTAAAGAATCATTTGAAGTCTATAATGCTTTTAGAAAGTGATGAAGAAATACACTATGAAGAAAATTTTGAAGATCGAGAAAATCCAGAAAGTTTGGATGAGCAAGAAGAGAATGAAGTGTCAGAACAAGAAGAAGAAAATTTGGGTGTTCTGATCACTATAAAGGAAAAATGGATTTTTATGAATCAATTTTAAAATGAATGTGTTAAGCATTAATGTAATATCTACTGAAGGAAATATTATTCTTGATATTGTTGATAAGATTTCTAACCCAGAAGAAAAGAAAAAGGTTATCATGAAATATATGAAAGTTCAAGAAGGAAAAACTTCTCAAGAATTACATTCTAAGAGACAAGATATAAATGCTGAAGATTATAACTTTAAGGATGTTGTGGCTAGATTAGCTACCAAGCCTGTTTGAAGTAAGGGAAAAATTCTTTTAGCCATTGACCTCCAAAACGAGATTAATGATCTTAAGTATGATATTAAGAATCTCAAAATTCGTATTGGAGATTTAGAAATGAAAGAACAGGATGCCCTTGGAGTAAACTCAAGAGAAGACTATTTCAAAACAGATAAAGGAAAAGGCATCAAAATTGAAGATGAAGAAGATGAAGACAATGACTTGTCTGAACATTTTGGTGAAGGAATATTTACTATTGAAAATTTTATTTACCAGAAATGGTATATTCATATTTCTTTAGTAATAAGTAATGAATATATTCTGGATACTATAGCCCTAGTAGATTCTGGTGCTGACATGAATTGCTTAAAAGAAGGATTAATTCCTTTCAAATATTTTGAAAAAAATCACTCAGAATCTTAATGCTGCTAATGGAAATATTTGTAAGAAAGGAATTTGTGTATCTACGACTTTTATATTAGTTACAATTCTTAATTAGCCTATTATACTAGACACCCCTTTTCTCTCCATCATACAACCTTTCTCTGTTGATAAGAATGGTTTAAAAACGTTCATAATGGATGAAGAGATTGTATTTCAATTTATTCATAAACCCATGGAAACTAAAATACATGCTCTTAAAGAAAATTTGATTCTTAAAGAAAAAAAATTTGCTTAATCAAAGAAGAATTGATTCACAAACGTAATAATGAACAACTGGATCAAACTGTTATAAAAACAAAAATTGAACAATTTCAAAAATTTATTGAAGACAATATATGTTCTGAGCATCCAAATGCTTTTTGGCATAGAAAGAAACATATTGTCTCGTTACCATATGAAAAGAACTTTGATGAAAAGACGATATCCTCAAAAGCTCATCCTATTCAAATGAGTAAAGAATTGTTAGAATTTTGCAAAACAGAAATACAAGTTTTATTAGACAAAAACCTCATAAGGAAAATCAAATCTCCTTGGAGCTACTCTGCTTTTTATGTAAACAAAAATGCAGAAATTGAAAAAGGGGTCCCTAGACTTGTTATTAATTACAAGCCTTTGAATACTGCTTTAAAATGGATTAGATATCCTATTCCCAATAAAAAAGATTTATTAAACTGACTTTGCCAAGCCTCTATATTTTCTACGTTTGATATGAAATCTGGTTATTGGCAAATTTAGGTGGCAGAGGAAGATAGGTATAAAACTGCTTTTAATGTTCCTTTTGGATATTACGAGTGGAATGTTATGCCTTTTGGCCTCAAGAATGCACCATCAAAATATCATAATATTATGAATGATATTTTCAATCCCTATTCTGATTTCTGTATTGTATATATTGATGATGTCTTAATATTCTCATCATCAATTGAAAAGCATTGGAAACATCTTGATACTTTTTCTAAAATTGTCAAGAGAAATGGACTAGTTGTTTTAGCCAAGAAAATAAAGTTGTTTCAAACAAAAGTGAGATTTCTTGGTCAAAATATTGAGAAATGAACAATAACACCAATTGATAGAGCAATTGAGTTTGCTGACAAATTTCCTGATAAAATAAAAGACAAAACCCAATTGCAAAGATTTTTGGGAAGTCTAAAGTATATATCAGAGTACTACAAGGATCTTCATAAGGATTCTGCACTCTTGTATGAAAGACTTAGGAAGATTCCTCCCGCCTGGAGCCATAAGCATACTGAAGCAGTCAAGAGAATTAAAGCCAAAGCAAAGATTTTACCATGTAGGCCTACCTCTCCCCAAAGCTTTTAAAATTGTAGAAACAGATGCTTCAGATTTGGGTTATGGTGGAATATTGAAACAAAGAGCTAATAACTCTGAGCAACTAGATAGATTTACGCCTGGAGTCTGGAAACCAGTCCAGAAGAATTATTCAACTAATAAGAAGGAAACCTTAGCAATTGTTTTGTGTGTTACAAAATTTTAGGGAGATCTACTCAACCAAGAATTTTTAATTCAAGTAGATTCCCAAGTTGCTAAGGATGTTCTTCTTCAAGATGTAAAAAATATTGTTTCCAAGCAAATATTTGCAAGATGGCAAGGAATATTAGCTGCATTTGATTTTAAAATAGATTATATTACAGGAAGTACTAATTCTTTCCCCGACTTTCTTACACGTGAATTTTTGTAGAATAAGTATGAGACTTAGCTTTAGAGGATATTCTTCTGAAGGAAGAGGCGACGCCCCATCTAAGGTAATTATAATCATTATAATAAAAAATAAAAAAGGTCTAGAAAGGGTTATTACCCATGTAGACTTTGTTGACAAGATTAAAACCTGGCCTATACTTATTTTAAACAATAAGGATGAAGATAGTAAATTCCCCAGAGATATTGCTCTGCACTATTTTGATACAACTCATGGTTTGTTTTATCCCAAATTAGCCACTGGAAATTCTAGAGATTATAATGAAAATATTTTAATTGAATCGGGCTCAGTTAAAATTGAGCATTCCTACACTGGATCAAAACACCATGCTTTCTCAAAACTGGAAATTCTCAAGGTCCTCTATTCGTTTGATTGGGGAGTGGATCCATCTAAGAAAAGAAAGTTGTTCTTTACTCCACATTCAGGGTGTAAAGCCTAGAACTTTTATGCTTATCAGAAAGCCTGGGATAAAGTATTTTTATTACAAAATCCATTGTTTAAACACACATGGTATATACAGTTTAATAAAAACTATAATTTTGATATTCCTCCATGGTTTTTGGTTTGGGCCATTAAAATGGGTCCTCTGGTAGATATTCTACCCCCCGAAGTTGTTAAAAGTTATAATATTTATAAAGCAAAGAAACTTCCTGGAAGAAGTGATAATCCACTTCTATACTTTTTTTTTACCCCCCGAAGTTGTTAGAAGTTATAATATTTATAAAGCAATGAAACTTCCTGGAAGAAGTGATAATCCACTTCTACACTTTTTGTTTATTTTTTATTTTTCTATTTTATGGAATTCTCTATTCCATGGATCCTAAAATGGGATTTTGTTATACAAAATTCCCCTGAACCAGTCTAGTTTCTATGTAGAAAGTTCTCAGTTAGATGGTGGCCAAAATATACTAATCATGATCTGGAGCCAAACAGAGTCATGAAATTATTAGATATTGATCTCCCATCCTCCTCGTCTCAACCATCTTCAACCCCTTTAAATATTTTCCCAAATAAAATCTCAAATTCAATCAGAGCTAAAATCCAAGTTCCCCAACCTTCCTAATGGCAAAGGCAGAACTTTGCAAAAGTTTGAATTTTGATTCTGACTGTGATAATGACATTGTACCCATCTCAGATTCTTCAATGGGTAATGCAGATGATTATGTGGGTCCTTCAGATATACATGATCTTGATAATAATGATGAATATGGATTCAAAATCCAATTCAATCATTAATCTATGAAGGATACAACAAACTACTTTACAAAAGTAGCCGACAAAGTGGCAGATAGCTTTTCAAAAAGCATAATCCCTGACAAATTTAACTATTTTCTTTTGAAAAAGAAGAATCTTTACTATTCCTGGTCAAAAGGTGAACAGTACCTGACAACTTTTAAAAGTTGGTTTTTGAAATTCATTCTGAGCCATACACGCGTCCACGAGGATAAGATCAAATCTTTCCAGAACATTCTCCTCTCGCTTATAAATTTGACTCTCTCCCCTCAGTATGGATCATCCTTTGGCATAATTGTGAAGTCCCTATATCTGTAAGTTTTATTTTATGAATGACTAATATGCTCAGTCTTTTAGCTGCTTAAATTATTAGTATCAGAGCCTGATGTTTATATAAATTAGCTTGAATAAGAGTGGTAGTCTGGCTTGACCCTAGAATTGTTTCTAGAGTTTTAAACACTGGACAATTTGTTGTCACAACCTTATAGTACATTCTGTACCCAACTTGAATATTTTCACTTCCTTCTTTCATTTTATACCTTTGGGTTTGAATATTTAAGGTGAGGACATCTAAAATATGTTTATCTGTTAAACTAGCAGGGAAATTGAGATAACAGTTAAAAATAAACTGGACCATGGCAGAGACTAGATTCAATCATTCCTAATAGTGAATCTAAAAATTGGAGATGTCTAGCATCTCTAAGATATACTAGGCGAGATGTATCAAGACCTGCATCTATCATAGGATTGATACTGACTTGGACTAATCCCAGATGAAGGTATTTAAATGCTTTCAAGAGATGTTTAGCAACAACTTGTGCGGATAACAATTTGAAACTTTGGTTATTATTAGTAACCAAATGAGTAGCTTCAACAATTTTTTTCTCATAAGATTAATCTGATAAAATGGTTTAACATAGTAAAGTTCCTTGACTGGAACAGAAGGCATTTTCCAATTTTTTAATTTTTTTTTCCAAATTTTCAATAGTAGTTTCATGCATGTTTTTGAACAAAATGAGATCTATATTTTTAGGAATAAATCTTGAACAAACTTCTTTTATAAAGTAGATACGAATCTTAATTTTATAAAGAAAAAGAAATGCGACAAACTACTTTTACAAAAGTAGCCAACAAAGTGCCAGACAGCTTTTCAAAAAGTCGATTCCTCGACAAATTTTACTGTTTGCTTTTGAAAAAGAAGAATCTTTACTATTCCTGGTCAAAAGGTGGACAGTACCTGACAACTTTTAAAAAGTTGCTTTTTGAAATTCTTTCTGAGCCATACAATGTCCAAGAGGATAAGATCAAATCTTTCCAGAGCCTTCTCCTCTCGCCTTAATTCCAGTCACGTTTGTTAGGTAGGAATGGAATGGACTCAGGAATGGAATGAAAAGATGAATGGACCAACAATAGTCATTCTATTCCTCTGTTTGGTTAAGTTTCTAAGAATGAAATACCAACTACATTCCACTTTGGGTTTTAAACAATCAATTAGTGGAATATAGTTAAATTTAAGCAAAACATTTTATATCTGTACAAAATATTTATAGTATAAACATTCAGTATTATTTATCTATAATATATATTTATATATTTAAAGAAACCAAATATTTTTAAAAACTTTCGTTTAGAGAAGTGTTATAGCATATCTTGGAATGATTTTTTTCAAATATGTAATCTTTTAACATAACTAGTTAGTCCGAGCATCTACTATCGAATATTCTTATGAAATATTTTGAAATTTGTAATTATATATATAATTGTTTAAAAAAAATATTTTTTATTATTTTTATTTAAAAAAAAATACTTAATATATATATTTATACAATTTATTTTAAGAAAAAATGTTTTAAATTTACAGTTATAGTCAATCCTCTGGTAATGCAATGGGCATTCCTTACCTTAGGTTTTGGCAAGGAATGTCCTTTCCTCATTCCTGCTTTAATGCGGATGCAGATTCCAATATATCTAGTCACACCAAACCCAAGATTGGAATGAACCCAAGAATGATCATTCCATTCCAAAGTTCATTCCTGCCTTCCCACTCTCTAGGCATGTTTGGTAGACCGGAATGAACCTTGGAATGGAATGGTCATTCCTAAGTTCATTCCATTGTTATGTTTGGCAAGACAAAATATGGTGGAATGGGCATTCCTTTTGGAATACTTATTCACCCTTAAGTAGGAATAGTCATTCCTTACCAAAACCCAAGGAATACTGATTCCATTCCTAGAGGGAATGGACTCTTTCCTTAGAAAAAAAAAAGCACGATCGTGACAGTCCCCCTTTCCCTCAAGATCGTGAGTCTCCACTCTCCATCTTATACCTCTGTTCAAGATCGTGACTCAATACAAGTCAGTCAGTCACACTCTCTCTCTCTCTCTCTATATATATATAATATTTCTATGTGGATGCCATCTTTTTTCACTGTTCATGTTTTTTTGGGTTGATGCTAACTAGGTTCAAACTAGGGTTCTATAATTAATAAAGTGAGATGTATCTATTGAAGCCGTGGACCCAAGGTGGAATCTTTAGGCAATCTTTATTCATACAAGTTTGCTATGTCCATCAAAAAAAAAATAATTGCTATGAGTTGGATGTGATGTCCTTTCACAAATGATCTTTTTACAATTTTACTATTGATCAATTCAAGAATTGTCCTTTCTGTTCTTTGAATTACCTTCAATTGATTTAGATGGTATTTTTAAGTTAAAAAAAAATTGTGTATTAGAGGGATGTTTAGGGGTATTAAATAGATTTTTGACAAGTTTAAGCTGAGTCTATGATTTGAACCAGGGTACGGGAATGGGCATGTCGCATATGTTATCTAGAAAGTTTAAGCCGAGTCTTTGATTTGAACCTTTGATTTTGTATATATAATCTCAACACATTTGTGTAGAAAGTTTTGGTATATGCGTGTGAAGGGGGATTTGTGAGGACACTAGTATATATCATACTATTTTAGTATATGATTGATCCACGTGTATTGTTTTAGTATATGATTGATCTACCTATACAAATACTCCTATATGTAGGGGCTGATATTTTCCAACTACCAAAATGGCCTCTCAATAAGCATAACCCCATGCCATTTGGTTGTAAATATACCAACCAAAGGAAAGAGAGACATGGCTTGAATATGTTGGATCTCAAAATTTATTGGTGGCCATAACTCTTTTTAAATGGAATCATGATATGCTCTCTAAATTGGAATTCCAAATACTTTGTCAATTGTACCACGTGTAGTAGTATAATTCTATCTTACACTAATATATATATATATATATATATATGTACAAGCACCCTGGCCCTGTGCAGGGCCGGTCCCGAGTATTTGGAGGCCCAGGACAAACTACTAAAAGTGAGGCCCTTATATGGGGGCAGTGCCCCCGAGGTAAATTTTTTGGGGGTCTATTTATACATAATTGACAATTTTTTTAGTTACTATAATTGACGATTTATTTCGGGTTACTTATAATATGAGTCTATTTGTGAAACTTAAACATTGTATGATGTCTTTCAAAATTCTAGAGGGGCCTATTTCTAAAACTCAAAAAATTCTTACACTAAAAGTGTAAAATTTAAAATTCTCTGGGCCTTCGCTTTTGAGTTTTATATACATCTATATCAATATATATGTAGTTGATGACACTAAATTGGGCCTTGAAGTTTTTTATTTGATGATTTTAAAGTGGTCCCAAATTCCCATCTCTTGTCTTACATTAATACTTTATTTCTGCATATGTCTAATTTAGATCATTGAATTTAAACATGCAGTTATGTCTCGCTTAAGTTTGGCCACAAGGAAATTGATGAGGAGGAGGAAAATAAATGCAACAACGTTGCATTGGTTGAATATAGTGCATCTAGTAAATTGGTTTTTTCAATTACTTCAAAAGATTGTACGAGCGCATGTGAGAAAATATTCGTTGAAAGCAATATATGATAATAATTTCTACAAAAGAAGAGATACTATGTACCAATTAGTATATAAGAGTGATGTGACATATATTGAGCAACTTAGGACGAATATTAAAGTATTCAATACATTGTGTTTTAAGCTACAAAACACTGGTCAATTAAAAAAAACAAAAAACATGCTAATAGATGAACAAGTAGCAATATTTTTGCATATTTTCGTCCATCATGTTAAAAATCGGGTTATAAAACAAGAATTTTCTTGATCATGAGAGACTATTAGTAGGCACTTTAAAGTTGTATTTAATTGCTGTTATACGATTACAAGGAGAGTTACTTAAGAAGCCCGATCCAGTTCTTGCAAATTCCGTGGATGATAGGTGGAAATGGTTTAAGGTATATTATATTTTTTTCGTCTTGTTTTCTTGAATCTTTCATGGATAAGATCTATTCTTTTATTTAAACATTAGAATTGTCTAGGAGCTTTAGATGGAACCTATGTCAAGGTGAAAGTGCCAATAGAAGATACAGCTAGGTATTGAACACAAAAGAATGAAGTCGCCACCAATTTCCTAGGAGTATGCTCACAAGATACGCAGTTTATTTATGTGCTGCCGGGTTGGGAAGGGTCAGCTGCTGATGGTAGAGTGCTTCGAGATGCAGTTAGTAGACAGAATGGGTTGAGAGTCCCACATAGTAAGATACTAAAATACCTTTCACGTGTCAATTAAAAAATTACATAATTTTTTAGCTTAGAGCAATTGCTTATATGAAGAATGTTAAACTATCTTTTAAAGGTTACTATTACCTTGTTGATGTTGGATGTACAAATGGAGAGGGATTTCTTGCCCCATACAGAGGTCAACGGTATCACCTAAATGATTGGAGGGAGGGACACCAGCCAACTACCCATGAAGAATTTTTCAACATGAAGCATTCAACAGCTAGGAATGTGATAGAGAGATGTTTTGGGTTACTTAAGATGCGATGGGCAATTCTTAGGAGTCCTTCTTTCTACCCAATAAACACCCAAAATTGTATAATAATGGCATGTTGTCTTGTACACAATTTCATAAGAAAAGAAATGCCTCTCGATCCATTAGAAGAACAGATGGAAGCACAAGAAGTAGGTAATGAAGTACATGGTGATCCAATTACGACTGTGGAGACATCAGATGCATGGAGTGCATTTAGAGAAAATTTGGCAAAAATGTTCAATGAGTAGAGGGCAAGTAGACAAGCCAGATAAAAATAGTTAGACTTTTTATGGTTGTTTTTTTTTTCTTTTGTACATGGTTAATTACTTATGGACGTATGTTATGTACTAATCAATTTTATAATTGTTGAATAGTTGAAATTAATTTTACAATTGTTGACATGAATGTGTGTGTGTGTGTGTGTTTTCATTGTTGTTGTATTTGTATTTGATTGTGCATATGACACGAATGGACTCATTAACAATGGAAGATTGAGGACTGGGCAAAAATAAAAGGTAATGGACCAAATTTGAGGAGGACAAGCTTATTGAGGCCATGTTTAACGCGAGTAGCGGAAACCATAAGGCAAATAATGGTTTTAAGCCCGGGTTTTATAATGCTATAGAGACCAAATTGAATGTCAAGGTACCTGGAGCAGGAATTAGGGCAAAACCATATATAGAATCAAGAGTCAAAACGCTAAAAAAAGATTTCAATGTTGTTCATGACATGTTATATGGGCCTAACACAAGTGGATTTGGTTGGGACAATGACAAGAAATGTGTAGTGGCAGAGGCATTGTGTGGAAAGAATACATAAAGGTAATTACTAAATTTGTGTTGCATTACATATTCTATTTTGCATAGAAATAAAAATAATTTAAATATGAATTTGCAGAGTCACAAGGGTGCAGCTATGTTCAGAAACAAATCACTACCCCATTTTGAGGAACTTCTCATAATATTTGGAAACGACCAAGCAACTGGTAGGTAGTGGTGTCAAAGCGGGCCTAACCGGGCTAGAGGGCTGGGCCTCACCTAAAATCAGGCCGGGCCGGGCTTGGGAAGGGAGGGGGGATGTCCGCCCCGAACCAGTGGCCCGGGCTCACTAGGGCCGGGCTTAGGGCCGGGCCGGGCTAGTGGACGGGCTCGTGGACGGGTGCATAGACGGGCCGGGCTGGAGTTTTGGGGGGGGGGGGGGGGGGGGGGGGGAAGTTTTAACTTTTAAAGTTTAATGTTTGGGAATTGGATTATTGGGGGGAGTTTTATTTTTACTCTTTTTTTTATATGTTTAGTTTATGCATTAATGATTAGTGATTACTAAAAAAAAGCTTGTTTAACAAAAAAAAAAAGTAAATAATATTTATTATTCAATAAAAATTAATGAGATTACTATTATTTGATATTTAAAAATTATAGTCTAATAAAAAATAAAAATTACTTGTCATAAATTGTACAATAAAAAGTAAAGATTTATTCATTACTGATTAGTGATTAGTAAAAAAAGTTCATTAAAAAAAAAAAGTAAAGAATATTTATTATTCAATAAAAATTAAAGAGATTACTAGTATTTGATATTTAAAAATTGTAGTCTAATAAAAAATAAAGATTATTATCATTAATTTCAATAATTTGTATAATAAAAAGTAAAGATTTATTCATTAATGATTAGTGATTACTAAAAGTCTAAAAAAAGTTCATTAAAAAAATAGTAAAGAATTTTTATTATTCAATAAAAATTAAAGAGATTACTAGTATTTGATAGGGGTGAAATCGGTTCGGTTCGGTCGGTTTTGAGGGTGAAAAATGCACCGAACCGACCTTTCGATTTCCAAGAGAATAAAAACCGAAACAGACCGAATAGTTGGAGAAACCGAACCAAACCGACCGAAGTTACTTCGGTTTGGTTCGGTATCGGTTTTTCCAGTTATTGAACACAATCTAAAAAAAAATAAACCCAAGAGTTAACATTGAATGTAAAAAACCAACTCCAAACAATCTTGAACATTTTGTAAACTAGATCCAAAAGCTTGAAGAAAAAAAAAATTCATAGATCCAACAAAATCAGAGTAACCTTGAAAAGAAATCATTCAAAAATTTGAAAAACCACAAATCTTGGTAAATCTGACGGGATCAAGACAGTAAGAGAGAGGACTCAACGGCGGATCCTTTGGTCGGAGTTCATCATTTTGAGTCTTCATCGTCGGAAAGTAGAGTTGGTGGTCGGAGCTCATCCTTTAGAGTATGGAGCGTTCGATTTCCTTCCTGGCTGATAGATCTCTAAGAGGAAAGGAGAGGAGAGGAAGAAAGGCTCATGGTAGGGAGGGAGCTGTGGCTGCTAGGGTTTGGAGGGTGAGAAAATGAAAGAGCCAGGGATAGATGAGAGATATGAAGTTTTACAGCCAAAAAAAAATAAAATAAAAGATGAGAGAGAAGAGGTGAATTGAGAGACTTGAGTTTTGGGAGTTTTCTTTATGGGTAACGTGTATATCATTTACTCTGTATTAGTTTAGTATTAATATATAATATAATAATTATTTGAGGAGTAGACTAGTCCTAGGTAGTAATAATAGTACTGCTCCATAATGATGACATAGACTTTGACAACTCCCTGCCCATGCTTTTCAAACGTGCTCCTCGATTTGTGATATGCATTGATTAAGAAAAAAAAATCTGATTCGCTATATATACATACTCATATAAATATATAATCTTCACTATGACTAAACTATCGGTTCGGTTCGGTTTTTTTCGGTTTGTCATTTTGAAGAACCAAAACCGAACCGATAATCTATTTTTTTAAATCCACGAAACCGAACCGAACTGATATTACAGAAAAACCGACCGAAACCGACCAAAATGGTTCGGTTCGGTCGGTCTGTTCGGTTTTTTTGGTTTTTCTTACACCCCTAGTATTTGATACTTAAAATTATAGTCTAATAAAAAATAAAGATCACTTATCATTAATTTGTATAATAAAAAGTAAAGATTACATTTTACAGAATTGGTTTTTTTTTTTTAAAAGCCGTTCACAGTTTATACTCATGCGGGCCAGGAGTATTACAATTGATTTGTTTGGAACTAAATGATCTTCAACTCTCATATTCATTCTTCAATTCTTCAATCTTCAATTTTCTTCCGTAACTTCCAAATTTGCGAAGTCTTCAAGAATAGGATCTTGGCGGTATTGAGTTCGATATTGTGCACGGTCCCAATCCTTCAAGCACATCAAGCAGTCAAGCATATCAGGAGATAATCTACTCCTCCTTTCCTCTAGCACCCTTCCACCTACACTAAAAGCAGACTCCGATGCAACTGTGGAAGCCGGAGGAGTTAGTAGATCACGAGCCATGATGGAAAGCACGGGAAAAGCTCTTACATGTTCTTTCCACCATGTCAAAAGATTTAAATTGACCATTTCCTCGTTGGTTAATCGGCTTTCCCACTCGGTTTCTCGATACTTATTTAATTCACCAAGAATGTTAGAGCTACTTACAAATGATTGACTAACACCCTTTTGTTTCTTTCGACTGAGAAACTGGCTCGCCCAAGAACCACCTGACGCTCCCGAACTTAACTCAATATTAGAAGTAGAAGAAGAAGTAGCACTTTCTTTATTTGTATATTTTTCATAGTAAATACGAAATAAAGATTCCAAAGTATTTTCCATTTCAAAAGTAGTTATTTCTAGACCATGCTCACCATCTGGTCCTTGCATCAATTCAGATATTTGTTTAACCATTTCACAAACACCATCAAAATTGATTCTAGGATCCAAGATTGCAGATAAGTAAAATACAGGTGGAATGTTAGACCAATATTTTTTAAACTTTTTTTCCATTTTCTCGCAAATATCAATAAAAATGTCATTTTTTGTTTATAACTATGAAATGTATGAGCCATGTTATATAATTCCATAAGAACTAAACAAGAAGTAGAATAGTAAACACCGGAAAGTTTATTTGTAGCATTGTAAAATACTTCTAAAAATCCATGAAAGTCAAATGCCATCTCCCAATCGTTTGAAGTCAAGTTTAGTGATGGATAATTAACATTAACAAATTGAGTAATAATATTACTATAATTTGTACAAGAATCTATCATAAGATAAGTAGAATTTCAACGAGTTTTAATATCAGTTTGCAATTTCTTTGGATTAAGACGATTTTGTTTACAAACACCATAAAATGCTTGTAGACGGCTAGGCGTTGAACAACAAAAGACCACTGCCTCTCTAATTTTAAGTATGTGATCATTAATTTTTGTTAATCCATCTTGGATAATCAAATTAATGATATGACATACACAACGACCATGAAATAATTTTCCATTCAACATTGGGCGCATAAGATCTTTAAACATATTAATAGCATTTGTATTAGCACTAGCATTGTCAAAAGTAATGCTTATAATTTTTTTCATAGTATCATACGCATTAAAAACATTGATTATATAGTTATATATATTTTCACTAGTATGAGGATAGTCTAAAGCACGAAAAGCAATGATATGTTTATTCATATTCCAATTTTCATCTACAAAATGCACCGTTATACATATATATCCCGTTTTATTACAACCAGTCCACAAATCAGAAGTGCATGCAATTGTACAATTAAAAGTAGAAAAATCCTCAATTAATTTTTTTTTGGTTTGTTGAAAAACATATTGTATATCACTTCTAAGAGTATTTCTAGTAATAGGTTGGTAGGCGGGTTGTAAAAAAGTTTGAATAAAACGTGTAAAGCACCCTTCTTCAACTAAAGTAAAAGGCATATCGGATGCACAAACAAATTTTGCCAAGCCTTCCCTCATTTTTTTTATTATAAAGAAAAGTTCCAACACTTGTGCCAGTTGTGCCAGTAGAAGCAGAAATTTGGGATTGTACTAGGCCGCCAGCTTGAGCGGTACCTGCTTCCCATGCACCTTTATGTTTGTTTATGATGTGCCTTATAAGTGTATTATTTCCTCCACCTTTGTAAGAAAATTTGAGTCCGCATATTTTGCAAATAGCTCCATTTTTTTCGTCATTTAATTTAAAAAATAACCAAACAGGTGATTTTAATTTTCTTTCAGTGGTGGGACTGGGATCATCAAGATTTGAAGGAGATGGTTCAGATGGATTAGACCCCATAATTTCAACGTCGTCATCATTCTCCAATTCCAAATCATTAATCTCATTTCTTTCCCCATAATCTAAATTTTCAAAGTCATAAGTTGAGCCTTTCCTAGTTTTTGAAGATCTTGAGTGAGATGCCATTTTTTTTAAATAAAAAAAAAAAAGAGGGGAAACAAATATAAAAGATTAAAAATACTAACAATTAAATAAGCAACTAATAAAGCAAGAAGTGAAACAATAAATAAATTTACCTCAACTTATAGTAGTAGAAGAAGAAGTGAACAACTATAAATTATAATAAGACTTGAGACTTGAGAGCTTGTAAGTTCAAGTTGTAGAAGACTAGAAGTGCCTTTACAAATTAGAGCTTTGATAATTGAATCACCAACTTGTAGAGTAGAAGTGCTTGTAGACTTGTAGTTTATGGAGTAGTATAGAGAAAGTAGAGAATAGAGAGAGATAATTGATTTTTGTATGAGAAAATATGTTGTGGGAGGTTTGGTATTTATAGAAAATGGGCTAAGGGGCATTTTGGGAAGTCAAAAAGCACATTTACATTTTTACCCCCAAAACTAGCC
Organism: Hydrangea macrophylla; assembly: GCA_033977485.1. Lineage (NCBI taxonomy): Eukaryota > Viridiplantae > Streptophyta > Magnoliopsida > Cornales > Hydrangeaceae > Hydrangea > Hydrangea macrophylla. Next base: position 72,800,737 of record CM066984.1, on the reverse strand, counting down.
GTTTTATAGTCGTTAGAGGGGTAAAAAGTGGAAAAATATTTGAAAAAGGGCCAAACTAGCCGTTATGGGCTCGGGCGGGCCTACCGGGCCGGGCCGGGCCACAACGGCTAGTTTATCCGGGCTTTTGGGTCAGGCTAGCGTGTTAGCGGGCCGGGCCGGGTTTCGGGCAAAGGAGCGGGCCGGGCCGGGCCGTGGACGGGATTAAGGGTGTCCACCCCGGACCGGACAAAAGTGCTCGGGCCTAGCGGGCCAGGCCTATACCGGGCCGGGCTTTTAGCCTGAAAAAATCGGGCCGGGCTCGGGTCGGGCCTGGCCGGGCCAACCCGACCCGATTGACACCTCTACTGGTAGGAATGCTCAAACACCTGCAGATGTTGTGGAAGAGCTTGATAAGAAAGATGTAGATAACGAGCCTGATAATGCAGGTAATTGGGTTGGATGATATAGATGCATCATTCTCTATTGGTTCAGCACAAATGGGAAGAAATTCAGTCGAAAAATCTTGTAGCCAAAGAAGGAAAAGAAATCGTCGAAGTAGTGACAACTTACTAGAAGAAATAAAAGAGGCAGGAATCATAATGGGAATAGAAATGAGAGAGTCGACCACCAAATTGACTGAATCACTTGGTTATGATGTAGCTGTTGCTAAAAAGAGGGTGAAGATAACAAAGAACTATTGAAGATATCTGCTATTTCCATGTTTGAGCGATTAGGGGTGCTCAAGTCGGGTGAGTCGGGTTTGGCCCTCATCCGCTCATCCATCTAAACATAGTCAAGTTTGCCCTCCTTCCATCCGTCATCCACTCGCTTTGTCGGGTGCACCCGACTCATCGGGTGGTCGGGTGAGTCGGGTGAAACCCGACTGTCTCATTTGTCTCAATCAAGCATTTGCTTTACACATGACTTTGTCTACATTTTTTTTTGCCTTTGAATATCTTTGTCTACATAGTCATGGGCTAACCAAAACTCTGACCAAACAAAAAATAAAAACATAGTCATATGCTAGTTTGATGGTTTTAATGTTTTTATATCTCCGCTAGTGACATATATATTAATATAAGAATATAACATATATATTTTTTTTTTCAAAGACTATATAATACATAATACATATATTGATATAAGCATATTACTTATATATATATATATTAAAGACTATATAATACATAATGCATATATTGATATAAGTATATTACATATAAATTTCATAAGCTCCTTTTAAAAAGCCACATGGGGGCCAAACTAAGCCTAAGTGTGTTTCAAGGCGGGTCAAGTGAATTGGGTTCACCCGAAACTGTCGGGTTTCCACCCCCAAGACCCGTGACTCCACCCACATTGTTTAAAAACCAAAAAAATGCTACAGGTGAGTCGGGTGGGCGGGTGGATTTTGAGTAGCCCTATGAACGACACAAAGCAACTCTCAAAATTGCTCGTAATCATGAAACAACTTATTTTTTTTTCACTATTGCCGATGATGAGAAGGAAGAATGGGTGAAAGCATTGCTTAGGGGGTGATATTTGAGCTTTTGGATATTTGTTAGTTTGAAAATAAAATTTGTTCTAAAGAACAACACTGAAATATTATTCTTTTTTGCTTTGTTTTTTTAACAAATAAGAATTCACTTGTTCTTTGGTTTACTTGTGCGTGATATTTGGTATTTGTAATGTATTGGTAGTAAAGAAGTTGTTTGTGCAAAAAGTAGTGAATGACTTCTTGCAAAGAAACTCCTTTAAAGTTATTTAATTATTAATAAAAAAAGTGATGATGCCAAAAATTGGTAACAGTAAAGTAAAGCAATTTAAGAGAGAGGGAGAGACTATTTTTTGTATGTGGTTCGGCCCTGTTAATGAAGGTACCTACGTCCACGGGTGTGTCTGAGCACGTTCACTAGCAGATCACCGGCGGGCCTGGTGAGCCAACAAAGAGGGGCGGCACTCCCAGTAATACCGGCCGGGTGTACGCATATAATGGTGAATTTTGTAGAAGTGCTGTGTAGACTCAAGAGTTGGCCGCCCCCTCAATGGGGGGTGAGTGGTCTCTTTTATAGATGCAAGAGACCTACTCATACATGGATAAGGAAATATAATCCTATTAGGGTGTGATTGACGCCAATCAAGTAAGCTTCCTAATTGTATTAGGATTGATTGACATTAATTGTGGGAGTTTCCCAATTGGATTAGGAAATAGATGCACTTTCCATAGTCTTCTAGCTTGAGTAGGAAACTACCCATAATTTTGGGCGTATCAGCTGCCCCCCATTTCCAAGATTGGCCAGATGCTATATCGGGGCAAGTTTGGAAATCAGTTTGATGCCACTTGCCACTGTCTGAGTGCTTGAGGAAGCTGCCTCGGGGCTTCTGAGCCTGGTGAGTCCTCGAGAACTGGCTGAGAGCTGAGTCCCTGCCTAGCTCGGGACCTTTATGTGCTCGGGAACTGACCGGGAGTTGAGACCCAGTCTAATTCGGAGTCTTTGTTGCTTGAGTTAGCTCCCAGGATGGTTACCTTCTGCTTGTAAACCTTCGTCAAGGCTGTGGGTAGAAGGATTTTACCATGTTGGACAAGCCGACCTAAAGCGTATTGCTCTAGGGTCCTTTTTACTGTTAACTCCCCAGGATGGTTGTCTTCTGCCCGGCCAGCCTTCGTCAAGACTGTTGGGAGAAGAGCTTGACCATGTTGGTGGAGCCGACCTAAATCACGTTGCTTTAGGGTCCTTTTACTCCTCTATCGTCGGCCAACCTAAGAGATTTTAGTCACCTCTATCGTCGGTCTGGACCTAAGTAGAGTTAATGTCTCTGAGTACTGTAGGTGCTCGGGTTGTCCAAGATTTTGACTTGGTTATCCGCGAGGCCTGTAAATACCCGGTGTGATTACCTGTTTAGTTCACTGCGCCATCTTGCCCCCCAAGCTTTCGCTAAGACGAGGGTCTTACAGAGGCTATGATCTGTAGGTAACCGACCTGGAACATGGTGGTTGCAGGGTCTTTTGAAGCTTGCCATCATCAGCCACCTAGGAGGTTTGCCTCCATCGTCGGCTGGACCTAAGCGAAGCCGGTGCCTCGGGCGTGACCCCGAGGTCTTTGGTGCCTGGGTTCGGAGCCCGAGGTCTTTTAGCGCCTGAGTTCGGAGCTTGAGGTCTTTTTAGTGCCTCGGGGTTAGGCCCGAGGTCTTTGGATGCCTCGGGGTTAGGCCCGAGGTCTTTTTATATGCCTCGGGGTTAGGCCCGAGGTCTTTGGATGAGCTCTCTGACAATCGGTGGAGCCTCACGTAGTGATCAGGCAAGTATCGTTGTAGTCGGGCTCCTAATTTTTATGTGCTGAAGGCAAAGCCGGAATCGCTTGACCCCGACCGATGTGAACTGGAGGTCGGATCGGGACTGCCGAACCATGCCTGTTGTGAGCTGGAGATCCGGTCGGGGCTGCCTGACCCGGATTGCTGTGAACCGGTGGTCGGGTCGGGATTGCCGGACTCAGACCTCTGTGAACTGGAAAAACTGTAAGAACTCCCGGGCTGATCTCACTTTCGCTTACTTCTGGAAGACTCGTTGCTTTCTTGCCCGGTGTATTTGGTCTTCAGAAACTCTTCAGTGTCAATATATTTTCCAACCCTCTCAGAGAGCTCAACCAAAGTTTCCGGTCGGTTTCTGTGGAACAACGCGGCGCACTTGGTGTGTTGAACTCCCGAGCAGAAGGCTATGATGGCGATTGTCTCGTCCAAATTGCGGATTTGAAGCTTCTGTTGGTTGAACCGGTCGGTGAACTCCTTGAGGGACTCATTATTCCGTTGTCTGACTGTTAGTAGTTGCATGTCTGGCTTTGGCCGCTCATGCATACCGGCGAACTGGTTGATGAACTGCTTGCTGAGTTGTTTGAAATTGCGGACCGATCGGGGCTCCAAGGAGTAGAACCACTGCATGGCCTGGCCTTTCAAAGTGCTGGGGAAGGCTAGGCAGTGTAGCTCATCGGAGTTGGTGGCTAGGACCATCTGAGCCTTATAGGTTCGGACGTGGTCGATCGGGCTTCCCGAGCCGTTGTATGAATCTAGCCGAGGCTGCTTGAATTTGCGCGGGATAGAGAACCTCGTGATCTGGCTGGAGAATGGTGACTCTGTCTCGGTATTGGCTTGATTCGGAACACAGTTTTGACCAAGCTTTTTGGCCACTCCGTCGATCTGTTTCTTCAAGTCCTTGATTCGGGCTTCCACTCCTTCCCGACCGGTATCTGAGGAGCTGGTCGGGTTGGTGGAAGAGGCTTCTTCATGGCAGGGTGTTGTCCTTTGGGTTCGGGCTCGGCTATGACTCCGGGTAACCGTTCGCCTAGGGACGACTTGACTCTTGACCGAGTGACCCTGGACTGATTCCCGGGCCATACGCTCCTGCCTTTCCTCTCGGGCAGCACGCCCACTGTTGATGTCTCTGGCATTCTCAACATGGGACGGGTTGGCTCGGGTCTGTTGTCTGGTCAAGATCGGTTCTCGACCGTACGCAATGTTCCCGGGTCGTTTCCCGGCCACTTGAGGATTGCTTTGCTTGACTAGCAGTGCTTCGATCTGTTGCTGGATTTGACGCTGGCCCTCCAAGAGTTGTGTGAGGGTTGCGGTGATTTGCTCATATGTCGGGACTGCTGCAGTCGACGCCGGGGCCGAAGGAACATCCCGGTCGGACTGTTGCGCAGCCTTCTTTGGTGGCATATTGATCAGTCAAGAATTTGTTGATGAGAAGAATTGTCGTTTCCTACAGACGGCGCCAAGCTGATGATGCCAAAAATTGGTAACAGTAAAGTAAAGCAATTTAAGAGAGAGGGAGAGACTATTTTTTGTATGTGGTTCGGCCCTGTTAATGAAGGTACCTACGTCCACGGGTGTGTCTGAGCACATTCACTAGCAGATCACCGGCGGGCCTGGTGAGCCAACAAAGAGGGGCGGCACTCCCAGTAATACCGGCCGAGTGTACGCATATAATGGTGAATTTTGTAGAAGTGCTGTGTAGACTCAAGAGTTGGCCGCCCCCTCAATGGGGGGTGAGTGGTCTCTTTTATAGATGCAAGAGACCTACTCATACATGGATAAGGAAATATAATCCTATTAGGGTGTGATTGACACCAATCAAGTAAGCTTCCTAATTGTATTAGGATTGATTGACATTAATTGTGGGAGTTTCCCAATTGGATTAGGAAATAGATGCACTTTCCACAGTCTTCTAGCTTGAGTAGGAAACTACCCAGAATTTTGGGCGTATCAAAAAGTATATTGGGATATTTGATTGAAATTTAATTCCATTCTAGTAGTTAGACTGTATAAACCAAACACTGAAATGTAAACAAGCATTCCATTTCTGGACTGTTAGCCAAACAAATGAATAAAATGCTCATTTCAGTCCATTCCTAAACTCATTCCATTTCTGCATTATTCCATTCCTGCAAACCAAACGTGCCATAATTACATGATTCCAGTGTTAGCACCCTCAATAATAGTTGGGGAAAATACCTTTTACCCCCCTGTGGTTACACCCATTTTCTCATAACCCCCTGTGGTTCATTTTGTAACACTTAACCCCCCTGTACTACAGACTAAAGTGAGACTGTTAATTTTTCTAACGGAGAAAAGGAAATGACGTTAATACCCCCAAGCCCCTATACATACTCTTTAAGGAAAAAAAAAATACCTTTTTACCCCCTATGGTTACACCCATGTTCTCATAATCCCAAGTGGTTCATTTTTGTAACACTTAACCTCCATGTACTAATGACTGAAGTGGGACTGCCGTTAGAAATGTTAACAGTCTCACTTCAGTCCGTAGTACAGGGGTTAAGTGTTACAAAATGAACCACATAAATTATAAGCAAATGGGTGTAACCAGGGGCGGATCTATATAAGGGCAAGGGGGGGCTCAAGCCCCCCCTAAGTTTTAGAAAATTCTTTATATACCCTGTAAAAGAAAGTTATATTTAAGTTAAGCCCCCCTAAAAATTTAATTAAGTCCCTATTCTATTAGGCCTCGTTTGGCAGGCCGGATAAATCTGGCGGATAGGACATGATAAGGCATGATCAGATAGGATAGTAATTATGTGTGATAAGTTGTTATGTTGTCCTGTGTTTGGAACGTGCCCATATATATATTCCAGATAATAACTAAATTATTATCCTAAAGGAAAAAAGAGATTTGAAAAAAAAAAATAAATAAAAAGTAGATCTGAAGGGAAAAAACTGGATCTTTAAAAAAAAAAAAGAAAAAAAATCTGAAAATGAAAAAAGTCTTTTTGTCCCAAGAAGTTATCTCAAACTTCTAATCTCACCTAATATTCCCCCTTCTATGGGTTAGAGTTATTGCGCTCTCCATGAGATAAAAACCAAGTTCAGAACTATTTTATCATATCTGGTGGCACCACCAAACGTCGGATAAAAGTTATATGCCTATTATCCTTACCACCAAAAAGGTTTAGGGGTTGTGTTATGGTAATTAAATTAGGGAATTCTCTCTATCTGAAAAAAAAAATTAAAAATTTAAGGAACTTTTATTTTGCTGTAGGTAGTTTTACATTAACTTGTACATAATGCTCAGAACTCCCTAGACTTAAAGGAAATCATTGGATTCTCTAGAGTCTTTTAGAGACTTATACATAATATTTATTATAAGTAAGCTGACATTCTAGAAAGATTACTTTATTATGAGGTCCAAAACTTCTAAAATATTATCATGAGTTTCTATTCCATTGGATGATCGCCCCTTATATAAATATTGGCCATTGATCGTACTAACTATTATTTATAAATAGGGTGACCTTCATCAAAATTATTCAAGAATTATAAAGTTTCTCGAGAAAAAAAACTGTACTTCGAAGAATTATGCAGATTATGGATCGAGTAGCTAGTAAAAAAGTGCATATTTATGTGTTTTCTCAACTTCTCCGTATCTTTTTTATCGTCAAATATGAAAAGTCTACTTAAGTACTGTAATGCGTAAAAGATAGCCCCCTTAGGCCAAATTCCTGGATCCGCCCCTGGGTGTAACCATAGGGGTAAATGTTATTTTCCCCATAATAGTTCGAGGACGGATGTTCACTCTCTCCCTCTTTCATGAGTTAAGTTGAGGCCGTTGAAGTTTACGTCCCATCCATTCCTCGGACATTTAAACCCCAAACGAAATCGTACTAACTAAAGCTAGTTCAATTTCTCTCAATTGAAACTCCTTTTGTAGCCTCTCACAATCTCATAATTGATAATTGGCCCACCCTAAAAGATACTACTCCGTACTACAAAATTAGGGCTTTTCCTTACTCGTTTTGTACGCCTCTCACAGTCTCCCTCTCAGTCGCGAGACTCACACTCATACCCAGTCACTTTCAGCTTCCCATTTTCCAACTCCGGCGACCGGCAATGCAGGCCCAGTAGCAGTAGGACCTTAAGCTCCAGCGGTGGCTGTGGCAATGGCAACTCCGGTGAGGTGCTGACGCCTTCGATTCTCAGAGTCTGCAGGTTTTTGTTTTTACTTTTAATTAGTGTTTTGACTTTTTTTTTTAGATTTCTACTTTAGGTTTCTTATTTAGATTGCGATTGTAGGTTTTTGAGTTGTGTCTCATTCAAGGAAAACAAAGCATACTTTTCTCTCTTTTTTTCTCTATGCATTTTTGAAGCTTCAAAGACAACGAGACTTTTCAATGTTTTAATTGCAGACCCATTTGGAATTTCCCTTTGTCATTTACAATGCCCATAAGGCTATGCTTGATTTATGGATTTAGTGATAGAAAAGAAAGAAAAACCCTTATTAGATTTTATTTTATTTATTTATTTTTTTTTTGTTGTTTTGTTTGGTTATTAAGGAAAATAATGAGGAAAGAAACTACAAAATAAATTACAATTTTTAAAATTTGTGAGTACTGCTCCACATTTTTTTCTTTTATTTTGTAATTTGTTACCTTCCAGTGTTATTTAAGCATTAAGAAAAATTCAAAAACTAATTTTCTTCTTGTTTCTCTTTTCCTAACCAAACAAAGCAGTTTGTTGCAAGGAAGAAATCCTATTGGGTGAATTGGAATTGGTGGTCCCTTGAACATTTGAAGTGGTGTAATAGATGTCAATTTCATACCATTATCCAGTATTTGCATCAAACTATAGATTTAGAGCATGCCAATTTGTACTTGATTTGAGTTGAATCATGAACTTGGGTTTCTCCATTGTGCCCGTGATTATAAGCATTGTGTATAGTATTCCTTTTTTCTCCAATTGGAATAGAGAATTCGAACCCTTTACCGAAGAGTAATGCTATGCTTTCCAAATTCAAATTCTAAATTCACATTTCAAATAATGTGGCCAGGGGCTTTCTGGATTTTGATTGGAGGATGTTGAAGTGACCTACAGTGGTCCCACTGTCACATCATTTAGAATGTGAATTCGGGAAGCATAATAGTACTCTTTACAGAACCCTAACCCGAAGGATCTACAACACAAAATGAAGAAAGCTCAAAGAGACATCTCCGGCACGAAACGAAGAAAAAGAAAAGAGAGATAGAGAAAGAGACTGTGTAGACAAAAGACAAGCCTGCCCTCGATTGGATTGCAGAAGTCTCAACAACTCACCAAGTACCATTTGAGTGAAGATGAGGATGAGACGGTCCAGAGTGTCTATAAAGGAGGAGCACTATTACATCCACATTTTTCTACACACTTTTGGACACACAACTTTAAATACATGTACCATGTGTTGTGTGAGTGGTAGACAAAAAAGTGTGAAAAATTCAACCAGCACAAGGTACATGCATTTTAAGTATAGTGTGTCAAAAAGTGTAAAAAAGTGTGCATACCTAGCATTATTTAATGTACCTTAGCTTATACAATAATATCATATGAGGGACTTTTAAAAAAACAGGAATTCCTTTTTGGCCACAAAACTTTTTAAGTGCATATTGAGAGATTTAGTTCTATTGTACTATTTTTATAAGCTCTTCAATGCTTTTCTATGGTTCCTTTTGGTGTTGTTCTATCTCACAAAATTGGGTTCCAGTATTCAAAATATATTTTTCTGAAAACTTTTTATTTTTATTTTTTAAAATTTTGGGCCCACTTCTGTGCGAGGGAAAAATTATTAGCAGGGGGTAATTAGGGTTTAGTCCATTTTAGAGTACTTTTTAAGCATTACGTCCAATAGTGAATTTTTTTAGTGAAAAGTCCTCACATATAAAACTGGGCAAAAAATCCCGACGATTTTGTGAAATTTTGAAATTTCCCAAAATCTTCGGATTATTTTGTTTAATTCTAACAAATGATTTGGGTTGAGGGACTTTTCGTATGTGTCATTCAACCAATAACTTTTCTAATAGGGGATTTAACACCAAATTTCTAAAAAAAAAAATTACAAGGGTTAAATATATTTTACCCCCCTTGTATTGTGTGAATTTTTCACACTTTTCAGTGCACCATTTACACATCACAAGATACATGCATTTAAACCTGGGTTTCAAATTCAGTGTGAATTTCGAAGTGTGCCTAGCATTACTCGTTGAAAAAACATGGTTGTGTTGGGACTCCAAACACGCGCTTCAATGCACACTGAGATAAAAGCCCAAAAAACGAATACGGTTTGTGTTTCTCATTGTTCTGGTGACACTATTTCATAATTTAGTGTGAAACTGGATATCCAAAATATCAAAAGCCTACACTTCTCGATTATGGCTTTTACAACTCTGCATAAATGCTTGTAAGTTTATCTTTAAATTTAGAAATTACTCAGAGAAATGGAATCAGACAGGACTAAGGTTGATTACATTACAATTCCAATGCAATTTATGCTTTTAACAAAAACGAAATAAAAGCACAACTATACTTGTTTCTCGAATTCCATAAAAACTAAAATTAAGTACTAAAGAGGACAAAAGTAGAATCACAAAATGAAAGAAGAGAACTATAGAAACATGGAATACTTTTAGAAATTCAATCATAGATCTCATTTGGTGAGAGGGTTAATTCTCATTTCATTTATTGCAACAGAAAACTAAAGATTAACAAATAAGTTTGAGAACACTGAAATTGGATATAGAAACACTAAAAAAAAGGTCAAAATAAACAATCAATGGGCGTCATCAAACCTGTGCCGGTTATAATCTTCTGCCATTGGAGACTTCTTCCAGAGAAGCAGTGCATGACGGTTGTTTTATTTTTTATTTTTAGTTTTTGAGAGACATGTGAGGGGCTTCTTAGACATGAGCAAATATTGGGTATTTCTGTTAACTTATACCATATAGGATTTTATTCCCTCTCACAGATTTTAAATTTTTGCTGACTTACGGAAGATTTTTTTTATTGAGTTGGAGAATGATTCCCCTAGAAATAGAGAGCCAGATGGATTAATACAAACCTTTTATTGGTTTGTAATATCATATAGAATTATATAACTGTTGTAATCAATATTTTTCCCTTAGACATGAGGAAGTTTTGGAAAATTACAGTTTTGGAAGTTTTATTAGGAATCTTAGGACGTGTGATGACAAATTAGGACTCTCATATAAGTATTTTGGATGAATAAGCATATTGATTTTAATGTAAATATATGAGTTGGGTACTGTCCTACATTGCTTAGAAGTGTTGTTGCATGTACGGTTTATAAGGTCTTAGTTTTCCTCTCTTTAACACCTGTTTTAAGGAGTTGAATGGGCTGGGCCTTACAAGTAGAACTGTTCAGAAAAACCGGACAACCGAACTGACCGCCCGAAACCGACCGGCCCAACCAGTCGGTGATTTATGCTTGTGGTCGGCGCTCGGTTCTACATTTTGCAAAAACTTGGAAGTCGGTTGGTGGCCGGTTGTCCTACTTTGTACACCGATTCACCCCGAAACCGACCGATGTCTTCAACATATATATTATATATATATATATTACATATATATGTTACATACACAATTGGACTGCACAAGTCCCACCACAGTCGCCTCTCTTGTTCACACAAACCCTCTTCTTGACTTGAACAAGAGATGACACAGCAAGGTCAACAAACCATCACCAACTTTTCCCCATCTATCAGTCAGAAAATAGCCATTATCCTCCGCTATTTCATCTTCTTCGCCTGTACCTACTGATTCTAGAACCTCCATAAACCCATTTCCAATTTCAATCGGTTACAAGAGGATTGTGGTTCGTTGATCTCATCATTCTCAGTTGGGAAGGCTGCAATTGATTTGTAAAAATCGTTTCTTGTCTTAGATGGGTTTGATTCTGAGTTTATGTTTTTTTTTTTTTCCTTCTTTGGATCCTTGTAATTTCTCTGTTCCTCTTTCTATCTCTCTTTGTTTGTTCTTCCTTTTCATCTAAATTAAGTTTGGGTTAGTTTATAAATCATTTTATTGTTCCATCATGATTTTTACTACAAATTTAAAGATTTGTTGTGCTTTTTAGTTTTTTACCAACTTGTTTTTCTATTCCTTCCAACGATAGAGACAATCGACTTCACCGACCGAAACCGACGGTAACCCGAGGACACCGAAACCGAAAACACCGAAATCATATTGGTCAGTTTCGGTTCTGTGGTACCACATCGCGAGTTTCGGTTCGGTGTTGCAAAGTGGCGAACCCCGACCGAAACCGACTGATGTACACCCTACTTACAAGTGATATCAGAGCCTTATTTACGTGTGTGCCTTTGCCACATGTGCGGAGCCTGTTATCGTCCCACATCGCTTAGATATGTTGTTACCTTGCGGTTTATAAGGGCTTAATTCTCATCTCCTTAACACCTCAATTTTAAGGAGTTGAATGGACTGGGGCTTCTGCTTTTCCCTTATAGAGTATATAGATTAACGAAATTAATTGTTCTGTCAATATGTGATATGAAAAGCATTGGACCAGTTCACCACACGATTGAGTCAATGAACCATAAATCAGTCAGCGAACCATGTGAGTCTCATGTCCTCCTTGTATTAACGGCTCATTGTTTAAAAAAAAAAAAAATTTGCCTTCCCCTTTGTGTCTTTTCAACAACAGTATCTCCATCCAATTGCCTTTGGTGGGATTTTCACTCCATCGTACATTGTTGTTGATCCATATTAGGGTAAGCAAACTCATCTCAATTACTGTATTTCATACATACAACTCCCGCCATTTGATTATATTTTAACATCAGAATAATATGTAAAAATGTATACACACACACACATACTTTTTAGGTCATTCGAGTGAAACCCACTTCCGATTTTATCTCGTTTTTAAGGCTGTGTAGCAAATCATTGCTTATAGAACTTTTCATGTTTTGAGGTGGTAACACGTTTGATGAACTTCAAGTGTTTGATGTAATGCATAAAAGAAAGAGATAAGTGTTTATCCTGGAATTGGGACCTAGAAATCAGCGACTAATTCTTGGAATACACAAATTAACTTAAGATCATTGTATCAAATTATCTGGATCATTGGAATAATGCAATAGGATTTATTAGATTACATCAATCTTATCTCCTTATTTGTCTTTTTGATAAAATTATTATAGATTCATTTTCTTTCTCCTTTTTACTGCACACAAGTCAAAAGTTTCATCATTAATTTGGTTCAATTCATACACTGTTCACGGTTGTGGTAGATTGGAGGCCAAAGAAGTCACAAGTTAACTTGTAAGCACTCCCTTGTTGCATTCATACTCGTAGTTAGCTTAAATCTTGTGTAATTTTTCCATTTGGGCCTTCTTTAACAAATTATTCATTGGTCTTTATCATTTTTAGATGACATTTGGATATAGATTCTATGTGATAGTTAACCTTTTTTAGGCCTTTCAAGAAAATCAGAGTCCTCAGTTTAATATGCTTGTTGTCTTCTATGTCTTGTGTAAATCGTGATAGGAGAGGGTTGGATTTGGGTGTGGACATTTCGTGCCTAATAATTTCTGAATTTTTTAGAACATTTAATCCTATCCATAACTTTTATCTGGCGTAATTCCAGACATAGGTTTGGGATGCGACAACATATGCGAGACACCGAGATCATTATCCCGCAAACTACCAAACGCAAGACTGGGTTCTACCGTCCTAATACTAAATGTCCGACAATTTTATTTTTCTACTTGATCCTATCTTATCATGTTCTATTCAATGCATGTATTTAACGTGCCAAACATGACCTTAGTTATTTGCTCAAGAAGAATTTTATCATGCTTTGATTACTTAAGTCCAAATGTGACAAGCCTGGCAAATGTCAGGCCCTCATTTTCTGCGGGCGGGTGAACGGGTGACTAATAAGAACAAGAAGGTAAATATGTAGAGGAATAAAAAGTTACGTACTATGTACAGTAACTTTTTGGAAGTCTTTGGTATGTTATTACTTGACTCTTCCTAGAATTTCAATTTTCAACCAACCATTGGCGGGCAAAAATAACCTGCTGACCTTTTAGTGCACAAAATGAAGAGGGTGAAAGAGACAGGAAAGAGTGTAAATGGAGAGGACTGAGGAGAGGGATCGAGAAGAATAATTCTTGAAAAATAGAGGTAGGTGGAGCCGGAGATATATATATATATAGAGAGAGAGAGAGAGAGAGAGAGAGAGAGAAGAGTTATAAAAATTGATACAGTTGACTTGTCTTAAAGAACTGTGTTGCTTTTGCGTTATTAACCTTTTTATCGACCCAACAAGACCTTAATACCACATTAATTACCTTTTAAAAATATTCTGCCAAACATGGTATCAATGTGAATTCCTTCATCCCAAATTTTTATATATCGTGATAACAATTCTGTATTACAGGCTTGAATCATAAAGAAAAATTGTATTTTGTAATGGGGACTGAAGAGCCAAAAGACCCCTTGAAAGGAATGGATTGGAAAAACATTGGTGGCGGTTCTGCGAGTGATGAGCCCAGTGCAGGAACAGTTACAAAAAAGCGACTCCCGAAAAGGATCAGGCAAATTCCTGACTATTATTTCCTTCCTAGAAGATCTATACCCTCAGCCATTGCATTCTATGGAGCGTGGATTGCTGGTGGAGTTGGTGCGGGGATGCTTTTGGAAATCTGGATTAAGAAGAAGGTCAAAGGTATGTCCTCCTTTACTCAAATTATATTTGTCATAAGGTTTGAGTAAACCCATCTTACGTACTCTTAGGCTCTGTTTAGTTGCAGATTCGTTGACGGAAAGGAAAAGAAATTATTAAGGAATATACTTTTCTTTGTCGGTTAATAAGGAAGATTGTGAGGAAAATAGGAAGGAAAAGAAAATAGTTGAAATATAAAAATGAAAATTTTTGACTTTTGTGAGTCACTTACCTTCCTCTTTTCTTGGATTTTTATTAAATTCTGAAATTCCTAATTAAGTCTCTAACTTTATTTAAGCATGGGCGAAAATAATAAGGAAAAGACTAGGGAAATACTTTTCCTTCTTGTTTTTCGTTTCCCTTTTCACTTGCTTCTCTAATCCATGAACCAAAGGGAGTCTTAGGCTCTATTTGGTTTGTGTGTTTAGAAAATGAACGGAAGAAGAAAATGAAAGTAATGCAAGAAGGATAACTAGTTTCCTTCTGTTTTCGTCCATGCTTAAGTAGCATTAATTATTATAGTATTTCAATCTAAAATTTTAACTTGAGAATAAAAGGAAGTGAAGTGAGTCATAGAATTCATGATTTATAATTTACTTCTGACCTTACTATCTATTCCTTCCTATATTCCACTCTTTTCTTTATTGACCAAACAAAAAAAAAGTACTTTCCTTGGTGTTTCGCTTTCTTCCCTCGTTAAATCTGTGAACCAAACTGAGCTTTACTGAAAATTACCATTCACTAGATCCCATTTGGTGGAGACAACTCAAGTTTCTAATTAGAAACTAGCATTTTGGGCATTTGTTAATGGCTTTTTACAGTACCAATGTTTCATTTAACAATGTGTCACTTAAGAGTCTGAGAATGAAAAGTAAAAAGATAAGAAAGTTGCCAGAATAGGGCTTTTTCTGAGACTTTTTATCTGTGTGAAATCTACTGTTTGGTTCTGTTAGAAATGCAAACAAAGCCTACGTTATTATAAGATGGATGACACTATACTATTATAGAAAGTAGTGTGTAATATTAAGTAGGCATACCTACCTAGCATATTGGATTGTACCATATCCCCCGGGCATAGCCCCTGTCTGTGCTTCTTATAAGCCTAGGTAATCCTCCCCTCATAAGGTATATTTTGAGGGTGAGTTAGGCCCATTGGTTTTTCTACTTGGTATCAAAGCCACCATCATCTTGTGCCCATCACCAGCCATTGTCGCACAACTGCGACATTCTGACAAACGTCACTATCAGCTATCCTCTCTTTGGCCTATGTCACTATCGGCCAGTCTCTCCATGGCTTCCGTCAACATCGCCCAGCCACTCCCGGCCTTTCTCCATATTTTAGTATCCTACCGAGTTGTTGCCATCTACGGCCTACCCTCCATTGCGTCCTGCGCAGCCCATGGGCTTCTCGATCATCTCCCTTACCCCTTTGTGGGCGTTGTTAATGGGCTTGGGCGCCTATGCACTCACCGACTGATTTGTTATGCCACCTTTTCTGGCAGCCATGACCCTTTCTTTTGCACCATGATTTTCGGGCAATTTTCCTGTTGGTTTGTTCGAGTTGATTAGCTCTGCCGTGATTTTTGATGGCCTTGTTTGTTTCTAATTGCACCGTGATGTTCGGGCAATTATTTGACGGGTTGGTTCACTTTTACTTGAATTGCCACGCTTCTTGGTTATGGTTGTTGGACGTTCAGTAATATCATTCACGTCCAAGCCCAAGTCCAAGTCCAAGTCCAAGTCCAAGTCCAAGTTCAAGTTCAAGTTGGCCACTTCGTCAAGTTTCTGTGCCTCAACTATTGTTCTAAAATTCCCTAGGCGGTAGGCAGGCCGCGAGGGGGGGCCTAGGGCCTAGGGGCCTAGGCGGAGGCCTAGTATTTTAAAGCAAATTTAACAATACAGAAACAATTCTAATAGACCAATATGAAAAAAAAAGAAGTCACATCATCAAATATCAACAATGTAATTTAAATTGATGCTTACCAACAAACTAAGCTTCCAACCCTTCTTCTCCATATTGCTCCAACACTCTTTCTCCATCGGACTCAAATTCATACTCCTCATCACCCTCTTCTTCTGTATCCCCATCAGATACAAAATCGACTTCATGAAGTTCTTGTGAGTTGTGAGTCCTCTTCAGTCTCTCTCTCTCTCCCTTAATCTTGGTAGTCAATTGAATGAATGACTGTGGTTTGGAGGCTTAGGGGATTATTAGGGTTTTGCCCTTGTTATTATTTCAAGAAAATAACAATTCCACCCCTAGGCCTCCTGGGCCGTCTAGGCCTAGGCGGCCTCCTGGGCAGGCCTAGGAGGCTTAGGCCGGGCCTAGAGCAGGCCTAAATCCCTGTGGGATTTTTGCAAGGATTAGGTGAAAATCCAGGCGGTTGAGCAAGGCCTAGGCGGAGGCCTAGGAGGATTCTTACAACACTGGCCTCAACTTGTGGGGGAGTATTGGGATATAGGAAATATTCTAAATTTGATTGTAATCCAATTAAATCCATTTATTTAGTAAATATTTAATTTTATCTTATTTTATTTGATTAGGTTATAAATCCCCTCATTTGTGGTATAGAGTAATGATTCTATTAGGATTAGATTGTGAACTTTTATTTCTACCTCCACCGTCTTGTAATTTATAATTCAATTAAGCTAATACAATGTAGCCATTTTGGGTATCTTTCCTTCTCGCCTCTCCTTCTCTTTCTTTTTTTCCTTTTCCCTACAAATTATGTTTTCCTACTTGGCATCAGAGCTGTGTCTGGCACCCTCCCCTTGTTGGACTTTCACTGTTGATGTGGTCCCAGGGGTGTGTTGGATTGTCCCACATCACCCAGGCATAGCCCCCATCTGTGCTTCTCATAAGCCTGGGTAATCCTCATTAGACGCCTGATAAGGGGTGGATTTCCTAGGCTTATAAGAAGAACGAACGGGGGCTATGCTTGGGCTACGTGGTACAATCTAACACACGCCCTAAACCACATCAACAGGGAAAGCCCAACAAGGGGAGGGAACCAAACTCACTCTGATACCAAATAGAAAACAGAATACCTAACTGGTAGTATAGTCTGGAATGGTTTCCATGCAAATTTAAGGAAATCAAATTTCCTTTTTTTTTTGAAAACTTTTTTCAATTTGTTTGACAATGATTTAGTATATGTCTTTTTAAATGATAAAGCGAAAGAAATGTTGTTGTATGAAATGTTTGGAAGTAGCAGTTTGGTTCTTGTAGAATTTGTAACCGATTGTCTGTTGTTACACGTAGTACCATGGTGTATTATCGTGCAAATAGTAACTTTTGTCTTGTATTATCGTGCAAATAATTTCCAGCATTGCTAGAGCTCTCCGGTGAAGAGGGTCGTTATTAGCTTGTGCAATTTGTTTGTTAGTTAACAGTCGTTTTAGCAATTGTACAAGGGAAAACTTGTCATTTTGAAAACTCGAAATGACACCATTAACCATTCTTGACAACCCCACTAACGGCAGGCTAAGAAGCACCGACACGTGACACGGATACGACACGACTCGAATATGTCGACACGACATTTTTCAAAAAAGCATGATACGATACGCCAAGGACACGATTATTATTTTTTATTTTTAAAATATATATTTTACCATGTGGTCGATGTCTAATTAAACTTGGCATAAAACCACATAAATCAATGAATAAAGTGTAACTTCAATTACCATAAAAAAAAATAGCAAAAAAGAGCAACAGAAACTAAATTAATGCCAAGGATTCAAATATATTCATATAATAAATATTGTTTATTTTTATTTAATTTACACTTCAATATAATTTCTTTTCAAGAATAGATATGCACTATACATATTTAAATTTGGCTGCTCATATTGCCAGAGCAATTTTCTTTAATGCCAAATCAACCCACAATTTTTCTAACGGATTTTTGACATTACTAACGGATTTTTAGCGTTACAAATAAAAAAGTGTTAGATTTTGCTCTGGCATTAAAGAAAACTGCTCTGTCATTATGATTTCCCTTAAATTTTCACCACTTATTAGTTATATATAAGACTAATTATAATAAAGTAACACTTCATATTAGTATCTAACTATTATAATACTATACAATACATACGATAGAGACGTGAGGAACTTGAGATAGAGAGAGACGATAGATTAGATGAGAGTTTCTGTTCACGAAGAGAGAGAGAGAGAGAGAGAGAGAGAGAGAGAGAGAGAGAGAGAGAGAGAGAGAGAGAGCAGTGATGACGACACGAAGGGGGAACCAGATAAGATGACACGAAGAGGAAACCCTAGGTTCTAGTCCAAGAAGAAGAAGAAGAAGAAGAAGAAGACGAAGACGAAGACGAAGAAGAAGAAGAAACCCTAGGTCCCAATCTGAAGAATAAGAAGAAGTAAAGCTGCGTGTCGACCAACCTTGGATGTGTATGTATCATCCTTGCTGTGTGTCGACTAATTTAGGGTTGGATGTGTGTCGACTGATAAGTGCTTTATTTTTATTTTTTTCAAAAACACACCCCAGCGTGTCCCGTGCGTATCAAGATCGTGTCCAAGGCGTGTCGCAATCGTGTCGGCTCAAGAAAAAATAATTTTTAAATCAGACTCGCAAAAATGCGTATCAGACACGTGTCGAAGGCGCGGCGCGTCGTGTCGGTGTCAGATACGTGTCGGATACTGATACGATGGCCAAAATAGAGTGTCGGTGCTTCATAGACGGCAGGGTAAATGTTGTACTGATACTCCGAAGGGTAGTCATTGTAATTCCAACACAAGAGTGATACTGTCTGCAATTATCAAAAACCTCAATAGTGATCAGTTTAGTTAAATCCAATATTTTAATTCACTTGTTCATTTTACACAACATGGTCTATGATATAGTGATGGCTGGTGGTGGTCTATTATGAGAACTTAAGCAATCAATCATAAGATGAACAAGGGATGAGAAGAGAAGAAGAGGCCGTTCTTATTGTAATTAACCAGCCAAATGGATAATTTTATACACGAGAGGAAATTATCACTATAGTACTGGTTTAGTAAAGACACCAAAAAGACTGGACTACCCAATAGGGTACTTCGGCTTATTGTTTTTGCATATATACTTTGATGTAGAGCTGCTAACTAATGTTTACCGTTGCTTGCTTTGCAGAGGACGGAGGTATCATATGGGAGTTTGACAAATAAATGCTGGATGGCACCACATTGCCATTCTGTTATATGACAATTCCCATTTTTGGTTTAAAATGTTGAACTTTTGGTCATTATGGTACAATTATATGTATTCTTTATAGTTGGAGAATTCACGTGAAAATATTTTATTCTCTAGGCTAACCTTTCCCCTCTTTTTCTTGCGAGTCGAACGTATTACAATCCCAGGGCTGTGGCTGGTATAGTTTTTGCAAATGCTTTATTTTGTTTTATTCTTTCTGGGGAATGCAAGACACTTGATAAAAAGAAAGTCCTAAAATTACCACGTAAGCAAAACATCGGGACCCCTTCAAGCTTCCAAAACATTGGAATGTTGTTTGGAGTGCTCCAAGGTATCACAATTTTCTGGCTCTCTTTGTTCTCCGATTCCAATTTATCACCATGATCGAAGCCAATATGCGATATGGATATATACTTTCAGGAAGTACTTCAATTTTTGATGTTTTTGCTAGCAATGCATATTTTTGTCTTGAGGGCCAATCTTTTAGCTCCAGGAATGCTATTTGGATACACAGAATGCTTATTCTTTAACTTGTCCAAGAATAATTGATGTTCAAGGTGGGATAGTTGCAAAATTCTGCAGGTAGAAAAACTGAAGCTTTTATAAAGGAGAGAATTATCTCGTGTGACTGTCACACCTGTGTTGTGCGACTTTCACTGTAATTTGAGTATTTTGTGGGTCTTACGTGAGTCGTACAGATGAAGAGATCATAGTGGCCTTCACGGTGTGACGGTCACATTGAATTATTTCTCCTGATAAAAAGTTTCTGAACTGGCTGAAAGATTTCTGGGAAGGGGATGGATATATGTAGGTCTATATGAAGCTTCCCACATACTGTTTTATTTTACATGCATATAATAGAAGAGTTGTCTTAATGGAATGATGGAAGTCATTTAAGATTAATTCCAACCTAGGGCATCATCATTCAGTATTACCATCTGCAAGGAAGATAGAAAAATGAAAAGGGTTATAAAGGGAGTTCCTTCCACCCAAACAAATATTCTCTCAAGTACCCAACATTCCAGTTGTGGGATCAAATTGAGTCTATCGGCTAGCCGTCCGATGTAATAGGCTTTGGGAAACTGCTGATTCCCAACGAAATTGCTCTCATTTATTTGAGTTTCTGCTTCTGGGATTGAATCGAAAAAGATTGTGTTTGGCCCAAAAGGTTGCCCAAGTAAGCTTGCTTTTGACCTTTCATATAATTTGGTGATCGACACATCCACTTCGATTGAATCGTAGAAAAGCTAGTTTACCAAACAGTTTAATTTTAGTTTCGTAACACTTTTGGTCAGGCTCCACAAGTTGTGATATGGCCTTAGTAACTCTTGATTTCCTAATGTGGTGCGACATTATAGGCAAATGTAACTACTTAAATTATAAATCATCAGTCAGAAGCTTAAGCTATTGGACAATAAACATGACAATGTATAGTAATTTTGTCATAAATATGAAGAGTTGGCACTGTGTAGAGGAGTGCCAGAGCTCTAATATCATATCATGTCAAGCCAATGGTTAATCCAAATGTTTAAGCTATTAGGCCTCACTTGGCAGGCCGGATAAAACTGCCGGATAAAATGGGATAAGGCATGATCAGACTAGATTAGTTATCCTGTCAGATAAGTTGTTATGCTGTAATGTGTTTGGAACGTGCTAGATAAAACTGTTGGATAAACAGTTTTATCCTAATTCAATGTTTCGTCGTGCCGGGATATAAATTCCGGATAATAACTAAATTATTGTTTTTTAACAAAAAAAAAAAAAAAAAGAGGTCTGGAAAAAAAGAAAAAAAGAAAAGAAAATAAAAGAAAAGAAAAAAGAGCTGAATTTTTTTTTTTAAAAAAAAACAAAGCAAAAAAAGAAAAAAAAAAAAAGAAGCAAATCTGGAAAAGATGATGAAAAAAAAGGAAGCAATTCTGGGGAAAAAAAGATCTAAAATATATATACAGAATGGATCTAAAGCAGAACAAAAAAGAAGGGTTTTGGACTGGATCATCTTTAACAACGGTTTTTTCACCTTTTGCGACGATAAAGGTGTCGCTAAAGATGGTCTACTCCAAAACCCGTCCCTTTGAGTCCGGACTGTATATATATTCCCAAGAGTTATCCCAAACCCCCTTATCCCCCCGCATCCCCCCCCCCCGGATGAAAAGGGAGTTTGGGATAAAATACTCCAACTTCGTACGCACACCAAACACTGGATTGGATAATTTTTATCCAATCTGAACCCCTTATCCGACGCGCCAAACATGGCCTTAGAGAATGAGCCTAACAATGTATGTCAAACTTAACACTTACATGGTGACATTTCTTGTAAGTTTGAAAAAATGTTCTATCGTATTATTGACTAGTTCAAAATCTTATACATAAACAAATTGGTAAGCAACCAACAATTCCTTGCCACAAGGTGCAAGAAAACTCTAGTTGACATTCGATACAGCTTTTTTTGGCAAAGTACTTGTTTTAGGACAATCAGAGTCTTTTGCAAGACAAATGCAGAATGTATTAAAGGACTACCATAACTTGAAATTTAATAAATAAACAAATAAAAATTCATGGAAATGAATATGACATGGGTGTGAAGCTCTTCCTCAATTCTGGCATGTTGGAACCAAAAAGATTCATTCTTCAGCAGCAGCACTGGCAGCACTCAGATCCACAGTTAGGTCAAGAGTCTGAAGCATGAAACCATAAATGAATGATTAGAAGTCAATTCTAAATCAGTAACATATTGATTTTAGGGACATTTGAGCAATCCAACATATTGATTATTCCTGAAAGAACGAACTAACAGAAAATCACTTTCCACTGTAGTAGAGACAGAAAAGCCTAACTCTTCATTTTCTTGACAAAAGTTTATTGTATTTATGCAAATGTAGAAGAATGCATTGACCATAATCAAACTTCAGAAGTACCTTTCCAGTTATTAGGCTGTACATGACAATCACTTCTTCTACTGTGGACTCAAAGTGTGTCGTTGCATCATAACTCTGCAAGGGTGGGTTTAGATATATCAGTAACAGTCTTATGGTGTGTTTGATAATCCAATTAAGTTCTGTTTAGTGCATTTAAAAATGTACCACTTAACTAAAAAGCTGCCAAATACCTACTGAAAACTTTGAAGTAACAAGATTCTATTGAAAAAAATCACTGAAAGTACACCGATGTAGCAAGAAAGTTAAAAGGATGTTTAGCTAATATTAGAACTGGTTCCATTGTCCCGAAAAGAGCCGGATCTAAATAGTTGTATGTGCTTAGCAGCTTTTTGGTTAAGTAGGAGCCATTGTCGGACTTAATAGTACCCCAAGAACTGATTCTTAATCAAACCAGCACAATATTGGTTTCCATAAAAACCAGATAAAAGTGAGACAGTGTCTGAACTTGATCCTATTTTAAGCATTCCCAAATAGGCACTTAGGAATGCCTTTTTTTTTATTATTTTCCTATCAAAATAATTAACATGGTTACGAGGGAAAAGTGAACTTTACGTGCTACCTGTAGGATGAGCTAAGCAAAAATTGAAAGAAAAGTGAACATATTCTTACCGAGGATATGAAACAATTGTCAACAGTATGCTGGTTAGTAGGTTCGTATCTGTCGTACGTGTCGAAAAATATTTCTTCGACAGGTCCAAGGAGCTCGATCCCAGGCTTCAATTCTACTTCAGGATTATCAGTCTCTGCTACTGTTGTAACAAAAGCAATGTACTTACCTTTAGGAGCTACATTGTGAGAGTAGGAACAGCAAAACAGGTACCTGCAACATCGAAGAGGATTAGGAAAAAAAAATCTTATACATTTCGTGGAACTTGTAAATTGTAATCATACACTTTTATCTTATGAGTTTATCTGCAATTTAATAACTTTATACGGTTGTACCAATTGATGACATGGAATCAGAATATTTTCTCAGTACTGATTTTGATGGTCTAATCAGAACTTGAACACTTCTATTTTTTCGGGTATGTGGATATTTTGTGTAAGACAGTGAAATTTTGATACTAATAGCTTCTTTGGCTAGGAAAGCAAATATATAATTTTTCTTTGAGTAGGAAAGCAATTATATCTCAATTTTGCTTCCACAAAGTACTATCAGACTTCTTTAGACTGATTTCTTTCCCCTTATTTGGATTTCAAGAGCATTCAGGGCGAAAATAAGGCAAAGACCACCTAATAGTACCCAGGAAATTGTAAACAATATTATAGGCAAAAGTTGAACTGCAATGAATGTACAGATGTATATATTTGAATATACCTAATGGAAAAATGGATAATATGTTCAAAGCAAATGCCTGTATATGTCCCGTGCATATGAAATGAGCATTGCTGGTCCAGAAATTTACATATGATAAGAATGAAATGAAAGAAGTTTAGCAAACATACATATCTGATTTTCGTCCAAGTTGTTTCTGGGGCAGAATAACCTGCACCGAGTGAGCATCACTGGTGTTTGGTATTGGATGACTCATTATACATATAGCACGGGCCACTTTGCCAACCTTCTTTACCTGTTGCAATAAATAGATTGAGTTCACTTGAACCAGTGAAAGCAAAAAGATCAAGACATTGATAGATTGATTCTTTCTTAGAAATTACCTTGTTCGGCAAATACGAAGGATCACATACAACTTTCTTGCATTTTGCAGTTTCTCCTTCTGAGGTCACTCCATAGGCCTTTCCATCTCCATCAAACTCTACCTGTGAGTTGCCGCATCGGACATCAAGAATGAGTGAAGGTGAAGAAAATAGTAAGAAGATAATACAATGGTTATCAAATCGTGAATCGAATCATAAATCGATTTGCCAAAATTATGAATCGTTAATTGTAAGATTCACTATTTTGGAGAATAAACAGTAATATATATATATATAAGCATGTAGCACAAATTTCATGCAACATCGAGGCTCAAAATTAAAAATTATGATTTGTGAATCATATAGGGTTACATGAAACTCGAATTGCTTGTGTGAATTGATTTGTGAATGCACCGATTCTAAAAACCATGGATAAGACTATTGATCTCTTTGATTAGACAAATTGTGCAACTCTTGATTAGCTAAAAAAAAAGGAATATAAGAGAAACAATCTCAACTCTACAACTCCTATCCTACTGCTTAATTTAAAGCGATTTCGCAGTGTAGGAAACAGGAGTGGACATGGCGCTTATATCGTAAAATGAAGTAAAAAATATAACTTTTGTTTGCTGTGTCCTAGCCAAGTCCCTATCCCACATTTGCAAGATTTGTCATGTAGCCATGTCTATGTCGTCTCGTATCTGTGCGACATAGGTTATCCTTGCTTGTATTCCATATGATCGTACATCTAAAAAACTGTTTCTCAGCTTGTTCTCAATCACCACTGCCTGTAACTCCTCACAAACCAGTTGTTTCTCGATTAATTTTTTTCTTCTATTTCAACATACACAACCTAGGTCACTTGTATTAACTATGGTTAGGACAAGGTCATGTTTCTCATTCCCCACTATCCTAAATGTTATATGCTGTCCTTGTAACCATCCTACAAAATCTCACTTGCTTTAGTAAATAATCACACAACATTCTAGAAGTTTTTCCCAAAATTTTCTGGAATACTTAATCACTACGTGTTTCCTTTCAGCCCTACTCAATTACCAGTATATATTTCTATTTCACTCAATTGCGTAGTAATCATTATATAAACCATGGTGTCCTTAACCATGGGTTAGCTAGGGTGATATTTTATAATTCAAAGGGTATCAGAATGATGCTATTGTTACCTTACACTCTGGCTTGCTGAGCATGTATGTCCCACCATAAACAGCACTCAGACGAGCAAATGCCTACCACAAATCACGAATCACATAGAGTTGTAGAAGAAAATGATCAAATATTTGTTTTGATTAAACATACCTGAGGCAATTCACCAAGGCCATACAGGGGATAGATATAAGGGGAACCTCCCTGAAAGCGAGCTAAAGACTCTGCATATAGCTTTTCAAATCAAAAGGTTGAAACAAATTAGCTGATTATCACTGCTGTGAATGAATAAAAGTGAAATGATTTAAATCTTTTATGGACATAGATGACAAGATAAATGAAAATAGTCGTATCATCACAAAAGCATGAATTGTTTTACAACCACAAGTGTATTCAATTGAAACACAAACTATGGTCCCATAACTAGAGTAATTACTGCACGAAATTAATTACAAAAAAGTGATGGAAAATATGAAATGACAATTATGAAAATAAAACTGATGTATACGATCAAACACAAAATTCAGCGATTCAAAATCTTCAATGTGAAGGAAAAAAACAAGGTAAAATCAAGATACAAAAGGCTTCACCTTCACTCGCTTCACAAAATCCATAGCAGGCTGGTCCAAGTAACTATCGTCTTTATGGAGAGCCAATGCATGCCCAATAAAGTCAACTGTGTTGTCATCTAGCCCGTACTTCCTATATCAAAATCAAACTTTTGAACTAACAAACTGCTCTATTCCCCAAAACCACAAAAGATGAGAATAAAATAAATCAACAACACTTCATACAAAAATCATGACCTATTTCTTGTTTATTTGTCATTAGACACAATGGCAATCTCAAAAGTATGAACCGAGATTCAATCATCTTCTTGTATAATAGATGTAAATTTTTAAAATGCGTCAAGTAAAGGAAAGAGATGAGGTTGAGATAGTACGAAATAACATCTCTTGCTGTAACTTTGTTGAGGTCAAGCCCTTCATGAGACTTTGGATCATTCTCTTCATAGTCTTGCACATAAATAAAGAACTTTCGGGCACGGCGCTTCTCAAACAAACCCATTAGTGGGGACTTCAGCGCTTCCACATCAGTGGCCGGTACTTTGTGAATCTGAAAATAGGATGAACCCATTTTTTTTTTTTCAGGAGAGAAAAGAAGTTAGAATCCAAATGGTCTCTTTCCAAAAGTTGAGTCAATGCCTGATAAGAAAAAAAATAGGAACCATACCTTTGCTTTATTGTAGACAAAACTACCATCTACGGCCTTAAAACTCAGATACTTTGTAACATCGGTGTGGATGAGAACACGAACCAAGGCACCATTAGCCATCGTGAACTGTCAAAACAATACATAATCATGCAAACAATACATTAAAAGAATTGGATGAATTACTCCACGTGAGTAAATATATGGTCTAAAAAAGTTATTATCGATGAGCATAAGTCATTAAGAGTCAACATCCATGGGGGTTTATCTAATGATGAAAGGATAAATTAGATAGACTAAAAAAAACCTCATTTATTCGATGATGTGGAAGTCATTTGAACCAGAAAGGTGAAAAAGTTTGAGAGAGTGGATTCTTTCTGATGAGATAATAAGATACAAAGAATTATTACAAAAAGATGCTTGATTAATTCATGCAATGATTTCTTCCATATACTCCATCTCTTTCAAACATTCTCGGAATCTAAAAGTCCTTTCGATCTTCCCTTGGAAAGGGTATATACATCAATTGTATCAGGAATAGAATCTACAATTTCCCAAAGAATTCAATGAACACATCTTTATTATTTGCCAAAGTCATATAAATTTGATCCTTGTGCTCCAACTTGATACAAATAGAATGTCAAAGAAATAGTTCGCTTTCCATTTATATCCTTCTAGCATCAATTCAGATATCAATTTATCCAAACAACATTAGTTAGTAGGCCATAAAGAATCTCGTAGATATAGGGGTGTTCACGAGTCGGGTGAGTTGGGTTTGGCCCTCATCCGCTCATCCATCCGAACATAGTCGGGTTTACCCTCCTTCCACCCATCATCCACTCGCTTTGTCAGGTGCACCCGACTCATCGGGTGGTCAGGTGAAACCCGACTGTCTCATTTGTCTCAATCAAGCATTTGCTTTACACATGACTTTTACTACATTTTCTCTTCTTTTTTTTTTTTGGCTTTGAATGTCTTTGTCTACATAGTCATGGGCTAACCAAAGCTCTGACCAAACAAAAAAATAAAAACATAGTCATGTGCTAGTTTGATGGTTTTAATGTTTTTATATCTCCGCTACATATATATTGATAAAAGAATATAACATATATATTTTTAAAGACTATATAATACATAATACATATACTGATATAAGCATATTACATATATATATATATTAAAGACTATATAATACTTAATGCATATATTGATATAAGCATATTACATATAAATTTTTAAAAAATTAAGTGTGCTTCGAGTCGGGTCGGGTGAATCGGGTTTTCACCCTCCTAGACCTGTGACTCCACCCGAAACTGTCGGGTTTCCACCCCCAAGACTCGTGACTCTACCCACATTATTTAAAAACCAAAAAAAAAGGCTACGGGTGAGTCGGGTGGGCGGGTGGATTTTGAGCAGCCTACGTAGATACATATGGCCTCAAAGCCAACATAGCTTGGTTAAAGCTATTGCTTGTGCAAACTTCATAATCTGATTAAATCCACTGTATAACAAATTAAGGCTTGCAAATAAATTTTACAGTATGGATGCTTATGACCTCCCCCTCAATGCCTTGCGATAATTATTCCTTTGGCATTTCGACCCTTACCACAACAATGTTATCCATAGATCAAATTATTTCAATGATTGGATTTCACTTGACTATCGACGATTTCGCTGAGTACGCTCAGGGGTAGAAGTGTTGCATATTTTGAGTAAATCCTGATATATATGATACCTAATAAATTCCAAAATCCTCTACACAATTCATTACAAAAGCTTTTTGACAAGTATTTGCACAAGAGGTCATCTGACCCAAATCATATTAATAAATAGGAACACATTCCAACTAATTCACAAAACATATACATTTGTGTCAAATTTGAACTAGTAACTAATCGATTTGTTAACATGTGTAAATTGCCTCCCCCTCCATGCCTTGCTTGTGCAAATTAATAAATTGATCTGTTAACCGTATGCTGAAACACGAAAAAGAAACAATTGGGTTATCAAATTATCTATCGAGCCATGAAAAAGATCCAACAAAAACATAAACAAATCCGGTATCTGTTTCACGTCAAGAAGTACACGGAGTAACTCCAATATAGCGGTAAAAGCAAGACATTTAGGTGGATCGACTCCTCAAGTTCCCATTAAAATAGGATCCACACAAGGAAAAGCACTTGCCATAGCGGAACTAGAGAAGGAAACAAAAAGGAAAGGGAAAATGCTTAGGAAAATCGTTTCCCCCCAAAATTAATATTTTAATTTGCTTTTCCATGTACTTTCTTTTCTTTCCTTTTTTGCTCACTGTTTCTTATAATCCGAACAAAGGAAAAATATTTTCCTCAAAGTCTTCTTTTCTTTTCCCACACTAAATCCTTGAACCAAACGGAGCCTAAATAAACATAGAAAGAAAGATATCCATATGAAGTTACAAAATGAAAGAGCTAAGCTTAGCTAACAAAGATTGCAAAAGTTCACAACCAATTGAGGCTAGGTTGGTTCATTAATCATTAACAAGTTACAAATAATGTACACCAAACTTGAAATTGTAAATGAATGAAGAGTTATTTCAATGCCTATTTAAGGTTGTAAACGAATTACTTAACTATGACAATTAGTTAACAAATTATTAATACCTTTGGGATCATATCAACATTGTAATCTCTGCTAGAGCCCAAATGTGCTGGTGGCGTGTCCTCACCCCTGAATCGCTTCCAGAGCTATAAACCCATATGGAAACAACTCAATGCCATATGAAAATCTGAATGGAAAAAGAAGCTTGAGAAAGAAAAAAGTCATATCACCAGATAGTAGTTACCTGGTTGAGATTGAGAGAAGTAGATTCTCCTCCGTAGTAATCATTTCTATCCATGTGCAGAACCTATTTCAAACAGGTCCCAAGTAAAACAGAAGTTAATTCATTACACCAAGGCCTTTACTTGATGCACATGCATAATTCGGGATACAAAATAACATCGTGCAATAGCGTTATTATATAAAGAGTGTCACCAATTGAAATTTCTGGGAACAAAAATGTCCGAGCTTGACATGCATTGTTGCGCCCGTTCTCTAACAGCTTAAGCTTTTGGGGCAACTGGTGACTTAACATGGTGTCAAAGCTTTGGTTGTTGGAGGTCTCTAGTTCAAGTATTTGTTCCGCTTTGATGTGCGTATATGCACTTTGTTATTAATCTCCACTATGACGAAGTTTGATTTGTTGACTCGCCACGTGCGAGATGGGGTTGCAAGTGAGGAAGAGCGTTGAAGCTTGATTTACATTGTTTGGCTCATTCTCTAACAACTTAAGCTTTTGGACCAACCAGTGACTTAACAAAAAAAATTGAAATGCAATATATGGATCCTAAGAGTTGAGACAAACAATTACTAATTGGAGTATGGTGCAAACATTGTAATTGCCACACTTGTCATATATTGATTGAAAGTACTCAAATCATATTGAAATGAATGCTAACTTAGACAAATTAATAAACGTATTTGACTTGTGAAAAAACTTCAGCTCTCTCTCTCTCTCTTCCTCTTCCTCTTCCTCTTCTGTTTTCCTCTTTCTATATCTAAAGTACAATATTAATACATGTACGTCCGGATAAACGTTTAGTTTCGGTCCAAACACAGCATAAGTTAGCTTGAATGAAGCTTAAACAGACCAGCTAAGAATCCAAATACTACAAAGGCAAGCGTGCTGGCGCAATATTCAGCTTTGGTTGGCTCATGTGCAACAACAATTCAAACAAGCAAAAAGGTATCCATACTTAAAACTAAGAACCTTATAATCCTTTTCTTTGCTTCCTTTTAATGACAAATTTGTTAAGCAATTTCATTAGTTTACCTAAACTAATAGGTAATCTCAAATCAACCATAATCTTTTGAAAAATCATTTCTAGTAATTTGAACATAAATTTGAAAGGGGATATTTTGCAAATTAACTCAGGAAAGATCGTAAAAAAGATAGCTCTACAGTTTTATTTCTTATTTTTTATTTTTCATTTTTCAAGAATTCGTGATGCTTTGATATATTGATTTGTTTATTTTCCATGTACCTCAACAAAGAAATAAAACACTGAAAAACATTAAGCAAGTATCAAATGTAAGTGAATTCAAGAACTCCTACTTTGGTTTGACACACCCAAATGACATAAAATCGTCATTTCATTATTTATTCATCAATGAAGAGAAATGCACCTCATTTTAGATAAGTATAGTGGCAACTTATAAAATAATAAAAACATTCACTCTTACGCTAAACTGGGACGTGTAATTTAGGCCTCGGAATTGGAAATTTATTGAATTAGAAAACAATCAATACGATTTTGGATTAACTTTTGTGTAAATATTTGACACAATTCCAATTCCACTTTCCCCACACACAACATTACTGGAAGTGCAAACTAAAAAGTCCTTAATCAATCACAACTGGAATAGGGGTGATTGGCTATGGAAAAGAAAAACATGTAAATTTCCGTTTTTTTTTTTTGGAGTGAGTTCTCGTTAATCTTGAGGGAAAAAAAAAAAAAAAAAGAAGAAACCAAAAACCGTAAAAGCACAAAAGGGGCCTAAGTGTATGTAGCATGTATATATATACTTCCTAAAACAGAAAATTACAGTTAAAAAAACGAAATAAAATGAAACTCAACAAATCATAATATGATCCTGATTCCTGACAAACAGAACCAGTTCTTTTCACAGTCAATTGATAGGCATTGATACATGAAGTAATGCTATGCTTCCCAAATTTTTATCCTAAAAGTGCTTTCCAAATGCTTTCCAAATGATGTGAGTAAACAACTTCCCATCAAAATTCAACTGGTTCTATTAGATCTGGCCCACTACCACAACGTCATTTGGGAAGCATAGCATTACTCTTGATACAATTACAATATGTAGCAAATGCAAGAAGAATTTTGTAGAAACATTTAAAGATCAGTACAAGCAATATATTTGGATATACATTCAAATAGACATATATGTATATATATATATGTACGTATGATACATGTATACACACAAATGTAATAAGTGTAAATAAGGCTTAATTACTTTGAGACCATCAACGGAGAGAAGACCGCTGAGAATGCATTCCTTGAGGCCAGTTCCAAGAACTACAACGTCGTACTCTTCATCCATGGCGGCGGTACAGACCTCTATGCCGAAAAAAATAAGAAGAGAGAATCGGAAGTTTTAGCGAGAGAGATGAAGTTTTAGCGAGAGAGAGAGAGAGAGTATGGAGGCGTTATGAGATCCGTGTTGAGAGAGGGTTGCCATGTGTTGCTATGAGAGAAGGAACAGGTCTCCGGCGTCAGGTCCGCCATAATCCGGTACTTGGTAATACAAGATCCCCCGCCAATTTTTAAGGACCTCTCTCGCACGTGCCCATCTCCTAATTCATGGAGTATATGGGGGTTAAAACGCTCATTTTTTTACTTTAACTCACGTGCTTTAAAACTGAACACTTCAACCAATTGCGATTTCGAATTAAAATGAAACTGTTAAAATTTTGTTCAAAATTTATAAAAATTTTAAAATTGGACAAAAATTTTAACACATTACCCCTTTTGTGAGATTAATTTTGAGGTTAATCCCCTTATGTGAAGATAATGCTATCATTTATAACCCACCTATGTGTAACTAATTTTTAACACTTAACTCTTTTAGAGAGCTAATTTTGAGATTAATTGCCTATATGCTGTTAATTTTGAGTCTTTGACACTTAAACTCTCCTATGTGAGGCTAATTTCAACACCAAAATCTCATTTGAGGCTATTTTGAGATAAATCTTAGTAGTTTTACTTTAGTTCAAAATCACAAGAAGTTAAGTGTCCACTTTTAAACCACAGAAGAGTAAAGTAAAAATGAATCTAACCATAAAGAGTTAAAATATAATTAACCCTTTATGCATCTATATCTACTATACTATAAGAACATAAAAACAGGCACGTCAAAAAATATGAATTTTCTCAATTTCTCTTATTTATCTAAAATATTACTCTTCTGCTAAACAATTATTTCCCTTGCTTTCCAAACAAATATGGAAGTGAATGAGGGCTTCTTCAGTGATTTTAGGATTTGCTGCTACATGGATTGGACACTAAGCAATCCTCGTAGCTTTCATTCTTCCTCTTTCTCTCTCCTCTCTTCTTGTCCTTCAGCTGACGAGCAGAACAATCAATTCAGTGTATCCCCTTGATTCTTCGAATTCAGGTAATTGGGTCATCTTAGTTTCTATAATTTGGGAATTTAGGGTTGCTAGATCTAGATGTGCTGAAAGTGCTGCTTTCTTTAACTTCAACCTCATATCAGGAGTTGATTTCCATGTTTAGGAATTAGCTTGTGTTTGGTTACTGAGAAAATTTCAAAGGGAAAATGAGGATTTCACTTGTTCTTTTGATTCAAAAAAGGAAAAATTCTCTTAATCAAGTAAAAAAGAATTGGGTTTGGGAAAGTTGAATAGAGGAATTGGTTTTCTAATGGTTCCAAACAATCAGTAATCTAAGCTTCAGCCTTTTATGGAATTATATTCTCTCTCTTCTAATCAGTTGGTCTTCCTCGATTTTTCAGTATGCGAATATATGGAGACTTCGCCTTCCCAAAATTTCCAGCTAAATATCCAAACAAGCTTTTTCAATTTGTAATTTCCCCATTTTTATTCTTTAATGATTTTCGTTGGAGATTACACATCTTTTAACTTGGGAGGCCCTAATATCCATGCACCTCATGAGCATTTATTAACTTTGTATATGTGATCGATTTGGTGTGGAAGTATTATATCTAAGAGGCATGTTGAGGGAACCAATTCTCACTATATTGTCTAGAGGGAGATCAAAAGGTGTAAAGAGTAGAGGGAGGCGCAAAATTTCATAATTTAAATTAAGAAAGTGGTCAAAAGTGAGAACAATTTTGGATTCTTAAACGATGACACACATCAAGGATCCAAAGTATTTTAGTCATCAAATCCATTATAGTACCAAAATTTTATGGTCCTCCATTCACTTTTTTAAAGCGAGGGCATTTATGAAATTAGGTTTGCTGGATGTCTTATGATACATTGACTAACTTGTTTTACTTCTTCTGATTATTACCTGCTTTTGATCCCAAAATAAATTAACAATTATTGTTAGCTACTTCATACACCTCATGATGGCTTTTTAGTGATTGTTTGTTTAATAAATTTGGGCTTCCATATTTTAAAGTTTGTGAACTGTGATAGGCTTGATAGGATATTCAGCTCAGAGGCTCTTCTACTCTTGGTATACCTGTAAATTTTGGCTTATCTTGAACCGTGTCCTCGCATTATCTGATTAAGGGTTCCTATTATGCTATAGTTCTCATTGAATTGGGACCTGATAATAATTATTATAAACTGTATTTAATTGACGAATTGGTGAAGATTTTACTACCTGAGGTATTCTGATCATAACTTATGATTAGGGGTGGCCAAACGGCCCGTGGCCCGCTTGGCCCACCCAGCTCGGCCCTAATTTTTCAGGGCTTGGGCAAAGATATTGGCCCGTTCAAGCGGGCTTGGGCAATCAATTTTAGGCCCGATCAATTTTAGGACCGGGCTTGGTCAAAACAAATGAGGCCCGCTTTGGCCCGGCCCGGCCCGACTATTAGTAAAATATATTTATTTTTTGTATTTTCTATTTTATTATATATAAATTAATATAATTTTACATAAGATATTCAATGTATATGTATTATCACAAGAGTTTTTATTGCATTTTTGTGAATAATGTGTCTTAATAATCATTCAAAATATTATTTATGATAATTTTTTAATTTTTTTAGTACAAGTTTTTAAAAATATAAAATAAAAAATAGCAATAGACGGCCCGCGGGCCGGGCTTGGGATTTTAGTGGTTGGTGTCGTGCCGGGCTTGGGCAACCAATTGTTGGCCCGCCACGGGCCGGGCCGGGCTTGGGCAAAGGTACTTACCCTTAGTATAGAGTTCAAGCCCGACCCGAGTCCGGCCCGGCCAGGCCCATGGCCACCCCTACTTATGATGTTCCACTGCCTATTTTATTGGGGAGAGGCCACATATTGTACAACTGGAAAATAATTTCCAAAACAAATTGTACATGGTGCTTTCTTGATTTTGAGTGCAAAAGACATTTATTCTA
The DNA here is from genome assembly GCA_033977485.1 of Hydrangea macrophylla. Taxonomy (NCBI): domain Eukaryota; kingdom Viridiplantae; phylum Streptophyta; class Magnoliopsida; order Cornales; family Hydrangeaceae; genus Hydrangea; species Hydrangea macrophylla. The sequence goes on along the minus strand of CM066984.1, from coordinate 72,766,466 downwards.
TAGTTTTTAATTATTTATTATTTTTTAAATGGTTTTTTTTTTTGGCAATATTATTTTTTATTTTTTATTTTTTTTGGTTGCATGCACGCTTTTGTCAAAAGCTATTTGATAATTTAAAGGGTAAATTGCATTTTGCATCCTCAAACTATACCATGTTTTGTACTTTGGTCCCTAAACTATCATTTTTTGCATTTTGGTCCTTCAACTATCATTTTGTGGCAGTTTGCCCCCTCCTTCACTTTCAGTGACGAAAAAAGTCACTTTTTAGTGACACCAAAAGTGACGCTAAAAGTGAGGGAAGGGGCAAACTGCCACAAAATGATAGTTGAGGGACCAAAATGCGAAAAATGATAGTTTAGGGACCAAAGTGCAAAACATGGTATAGTTTGAGGGTGCAAAATGCAATTTACCCTATTTTAAATAATAGGTAGAGCTGTTATCTTTTGACCCTAGACCCGTGGTGTATTAATTACACTAAGTTTACACATTCAATTTTAATCACACTTTCAACTGCTTTCTTACTTTGTGGGCATGTTATGAATTTTCCCAGGAACATCTTCTTTGTGTTCTAGAGCTCTACGGTTGAGCAACCCAACTGCACTCTGTGATACCGGTATTTGGGTTCACTTTTAATTTTAAAATAATTTTTAAATTCAAATTCAAATACAGAATACGAGTCGCCACTTAATTTTTTTAAAGGAAAAATTAAGAAATAATTTTAAAGCAAACTGATCTTTTTGGAAATCAGAGATTTCTAAGTCCAGGGATTACGGAATGAGAGGGGAAGGAGTCCGGCGTACTAAAATACCCCATCATCCTATCTTTCGTTAAGACTTTACTCTGTTGGATCGAAACAATCACACGCAAACAATATATGAAAAACAGAAAGATTAAAGAGACACAAAGAATTATCACGTGGTTCGGCAATGTGCCTACGTCTACACCGGAGAGCCTGAATTTTCCACTATCAAAAACGATTTAGGGTTACATCATATATATCTCCTATAGGTACATGGTAAAATCCCCAAAATACCCATATCGTACATAACTCTTGTCAGCATTCCAAGAGGGTCCGGCTCCATGACTACGCTTCGCTCCGCCATGGGCCACAGGGCCCTCCCCTTGACTCTTGGACCTAATGTTACGGACCCATTACAATATGAGCCACACCCAACAATCTCCACCTTGGCAAATATCAAGCCACCTTGAAGATCACAATTACATGCTCCACCTTGAACTAATATAGGGTAGGGGGTACTCTTCATCTTCAACAAGAAGAGACATTGATCAAGTCCAAGCAATGCTTGAACTTTTCTGTAGTAACGGGCTTTGTCAACATATCAACAGCATTGTCCGCCGTATGAATCTTTTCCAAAAGAATATCACCAGTAGAAACCAATTTCCTTATCTTGTGGAACTTCACATCTATATGCTTAGTTCTTGCATGATACACCTGGTTCTTTGCCAAATAAATGGCACTCTGACTATTACAATGCAACTGAACTCCACCTTGATCAACACCAAGTTCCTTGACTAAACCCTTTAACCACAGCGCTTCCTTTGCAGCCTCAGCTGCTGCCATTTATTCTGATTCAGTTGTGGATAAAGCCACAGTAGCCTGTAAAGTAGACTTCCAACATATAGGCCCACCTTCTAGTGTAAACACATAACTTGTCATAGACCTCCTATCATCCAGATCACCTGCATAATCTGCATCTACATACCCCACAACTGAAATAGAATCCTGCTGTCTCTGAAACATAATGTCATAATCTACTATACCTTGCAAATATCTGAAAATCCACTTCACTGCTTTCCAATGCTCTCTCCCTGGATTTGCCATATATTTACTAACTGTGCTGACTGCATGTGCCAAATCAGGTCTAGTGCAAACCATTGCATACATTAAACAACCTACAGCATTGGCATACGGTACCTTGGACATATCTTCAATTTCTGCTTCTGTCTTCGGGCATTGACTAGCAGACATCCTGAAGTGATTGGCCAATGGTGTACCAACTGGTTTAGTATCACTCATACTAAACATTTCCAGCACCTTCTTCACGTACTTTTCCTGAGAAACCCATAACTTTCCAGCCCTTCTTTCTCTCCGAATTTCCATGCCAAGAATTTTCTTGGCTACACCCAGGTCTTTCATTTCAAACTCTCTACTAAGCAATGATTTCAGTCTGACAATCTCTTTCACACACTTAGCAGCAATTAATATATCATCAACATACAGTATCAAGAAAATGAAAGAATCATCATCAAGAACCCTAAAGTAAACACAACAATCATACTCACAACGACTGTAGCCAATTCGAATCATGTAGGAATCAAACTTCTTGTACCACTTCCTTGGAGACTGCTTCAGCCCATATAGAGACTTCTTCAGTCTACAAACGAGATGTTCTGATTCTGGTTGAGTGAACCCCTCTGGCTGCTCCATGAAGATGTGCTCCTCCAAATCACCATGAAGGAAAGCAGTCTTCACATCTAGCTGCTCCAACTCCATATCACAATTAGCTACTAATGCAAGCACTGATCGGATGGAAGTGTGCCTAACCACTGGAGAGAAAACCTCATTGTAATCAACCCATTTCCTTTGTGAGCACCATTTTGCTACCAAAATTGCCTTGAACCTCTGCCCTTCCTTTTCTGATACTGCTTCCTTTTTCTTGTAGACCCACTTGCACCCGATTGCCCTCTTTCCCTCAGAAAGTTCCACCAAATCCCAAGTCTTATTCTTGTGTAGTGACTGAGTTTCTTCTGCCATGGCCTCCACCCACTTATCCCTCTCTTGATAAGTTGAAGGTTCTCCTCCACTAGTAATAAGTGCAAAAGAAACAAAATCATCATACCTAGCTGGTTGTTTCGTCGTGCGTCTGGGCCTGTCTGTGGCTATGCTATGATGCTCCTCTACTGGCTGGATAGTATTTTCTTTGTCTACATCAAGCTCCACCTCTATGACCTGTTTGTTGTTGCTATTCTCCTCTAACTGATGCTTCTGATCTTCTAAAAAAGTTCTCAACATTGAGTTTTCATCAAACACTACATCTTTGCTAATGACCACCTTCTGAGTTTCAGGATCCCAAAGCTTATACCATTTTACCTCTTTCTCGTATCCAAGAAAGATGCACTTCTTTGATTTCGGGTCTAACTTTGACCTCTCCTCACTCGGGATATGAACATAACCAGGACACCCGAATACCCTCATCATAGAGTAATCCACCTCCTTCTCTGTCCATACCTCTTCTGCTACCTTGCCATCAAGCACTGCTCTAGGTGATCTATTAGTGATGTAACATGCCATACTCACTGCCTCAGCCCAAAAACTCTTGGGTATGCCAGTATTCAGTCTTAAACACCTTGCTTTCTCTACTATAGTTCTGTTCATCCTCTCTGCAACACCATTCTGTTGTGGTGTTCTTCGAACTGTAAAATGTCTCTTGACCCAATGCTCATCACAGAACTTCAAAAATTGTGAATCTTTGTACTCTGTACCATTATCCGTTCTGAGGCACTTAATCTGTATTCCTGTTTGTTTCTCTACTTCTGTCTTCCATAGTCTGAACTTAGCAAAAGTTTCAGATTTATGCTTCATGAAGTAGACCCAGACCTTCATCGAGTAATCATCTATGAAAATTACGAAGTAATAAGATCCACCCTTTGATTGAACTCTTACTGGCCCCCAAACATCCGAATGAACATAGTCAAGAATACCCTTACTGCTGTGAGTAGCCGTCTTGAACTGCACCTTGCATTGTTTCCCAAGTACACAATATTTGCAGAAATCCAGTTTACAAGATTTTACTCCCTTCAACAGATTTCTCTCATGAAGCTCCAGCATACCTCGCTCACACATGTGACCAAGTCTTATATGCCATAATAAAGTATCATCAGTACTAGATTCTGCTGAAGTTGTTGCTGCAGCTCCACCTACAATCGTGCTTCCCGTCAACTTGTAAATATTTCCTACAACCTTTTGACATTTCATTAAAACCATAGCCCCTTTGATCACCTTCAAGACACCCCCTTCTGATTTAAATACACAGCCATTGGAGTCCAAGGTACCTAAAGAAATTAGATTCTTCCTTAAATCTGGAATGTGTCTCACATCACCCAAAGTCCTCACAATACCATCAAACAGTTTAATTTTAATGGTGCCAATACCAATGACTTTACAAGATGCATCATTACCCATGACAACATTACCATAATTTACTGACCTGTAGGTATCAAACCAATCCTCATGTGGACACATATGATACGAACATCTAGAATCCAGAATCCAATCATCCATGAAGCGATCAGTTGCCGATAACACGGAAAGCATATCTCCATCGCTACAGTCCGAACCATCCTCCACCACATTCGCTGAAGTAGTGACTTTCCCTTTTCCGTTGTCCTTCTTCTTCTCATTATTCTTCAACTCCGGACAATCTCTCTTCATATGCCCCTTATCATGACACTTGTAACATTCAATATTCTTTAACCATTTTTCCCTTGATTTCGATCTAGACTTATTCGTACCAGATCGATTCCCTCTATCCTTACTTCTTCTACGAGCGTGATTACCCTTTGCTACCAGCCCTTCTCCCTGAAACCCTTCAGTATTCTGTTTCCGTTAGTTATAAGCCAACAAGGCTGATGTAACATCCTCTAACTCCAGAGTCTCCTTTCCCCATAAAAGGGTTGTAACCAGATGTTCATAAGAAATAGGAAGAGAACTAAGAGGAATTAATGTTTTATCTTCGTCATCAAACTTGACCTCAATTCTCAAGAGATCACTGATAATCTAGTTGAAAACATTGATATGTTGCGCCAAATCTGAACCCTCAACCATCTTAAGCCCGTACAACTTTTGCTTAAGAAATAGTTTATTTGTGAGAGATTTCGACATATACCTGCTCTCCAGTTTCGGCCATATTCCAACAGGAGAATCTTCATCCAGAACGTGATACATAACCAAATTTCCAAGACAAAGACGAATGGTACTGACCGCCTTCAATTCCAGATCTTCCCAATCCTCGTCAGACATATTTGCAGGCTTCTTCGATTTACCGTACAACGCCTTAACCAGACCCTGCTGCACCAATAGATCTTTCACCCTTCGCTGCCAAAGACCGAAGTTTGAAGTTCCATCAAACTTCTCCACATCAAACATTGAGATCGAAGTATTCACCATTGTTGCGACGATTAACCTGCTCTGATACCAATTGTTGGATCGAAACAATCACACGTAAATAATATATGAAAAATAGAAAGATTAAAGAGACACAAAGAATTATCACGTAGTTTGGCAATGTGCCCACGTCCACACCGGAGAGCCTGAATTTTTCACTATCAAAAACGATTTAGGGTTACATCATATATATCTCCTATAGGTACATGGCAAAATCCCCAAAATACCCACCGCCATGGGCCACAACGCCCTCCCCTTGACTCTTGGGCCTAATGTTACGGACCCATTACAATATGAGCCACACCCAATATACTCAACATCCTTCTAATCAAATTATTAATATATGCCCTCAACCAATACATAGATATAAATATACATTACACAAGCATGTTGAAATGGTGTAAAATTGCTAATGACAGAATATCATTCAAAATCGAGTAGTACAGTTAGCAAGCGATATGATATGCAAATAGGGAACTAGAGACCTTACCCAGGGTCCAATCGCGAATATTAAACGTGCAATGCATACAAAAGTAGAAATCTTAATAAAAAGGTCTCTAATCACAAATATACATGTACATAAGGCAAACCATGATTCTAAGGAGTTGCACATGAAGTCGAAAATCATTAAAAAAATCAAAGAATAGTATGAAACTAGAGGGGGGGTCGAGGAATTGTACCTTAATAGTGCTACAAAATAACGGGTTAGCCCACATGTTTAAATAAATAATAAATATCAAATCCTAAATGACATTATTAAATCTCTTCTAACATAAAAAAAATGAATGTTAGTTGTAAGTATCAATATGCGTGGACGGATATATACATGGACAAGAGTAAATTATGAAATATTTGTTAGTTTGGATCACTTAACCTTTGAATTCAAGTTTAACCAATCATTACCAAAGCATGGTATAAGCCCTAGGTCATGAAAAGATAACTTGAACCATTATTTACAAGGTTTATTAATCCGTGACAAGATTCCAGAAATTTCATAGAGCAGACCTGAACTTTAAAATTTTGAAAAGCATACTTCCAACTGTTCGATCTTGATGATTTTTGGACGCAAGATGCCTTTATGAGTCTAGTTTCCAACCCAAAAAGAAAAATCAAAGATCAACGGTTCAATCTCCGGGAATTAGGCAGACACTAGACATCACTCAGGAATTTCCAACTCTCTGTCCAGAAATTTTGTATGATTTTCTAAAAATAGTAACTGAATCAGAAAGACTATGATCTTTTTAGGAGATCTTATTAACACATTGAACTTCATATAAACAATTATTTGAAGCCAGGAATACTTGATTAAGGCTCTGATTTATTTATTTCAAAGACGTGTTATTGTTCTGAAATTCTGGACAAATTGTTGCTTCACAAAACTCATGACCAAACCACTTTAAACATGAAATCTCCTCAAAACAAAAACTACAGTGGTAAATCTTTGTGTTATGGAAATTTCCAATTTGTTTCATACAATTCCAACGGTCCATTATTTAACTAAAAATCCTCGATCAAAAACAGTTTGGTGAACCCACTGTTTTACTGTCAAGTATATCTTTTATTTGATAACTTTAGCTATCAAGCCATTAAATTTGGCTTAACCTAAGTTACTTTTCCTCCCACTTGGTGGTCCTTGGAAACTAATGACACTTGTATTTATGGATCTCAATGAAGCATGAAAAGAACTTCATGAAATCTCTAAGTAATGAACCTAAACCATGGTGGTGGGTTTGGATTTATTAACCAAATGTGCTATCATCAACCTTAATCTTCTTGTAAATCATAAGTCTACAAGGGGATTTAAGGGATTCATAGACTAAGGGGACTCAAATAAGACATAGAAAGTCTTATGAGTTCCAAAAGATGAATATGACCCAAAAAGAAAATAAAAAAAAATCAAGGTTCAAATAATATCTAAATCAACTTTATGATTTATTCAACTTTAAACCTTATGTTAGTCTGATCCAAACCAATAAAATGCAAGTTCAATCACAACATTAGTGGTGTGTGATGAAATGGGGTGGGAAGAGAGTTTGTGAAAATGTGTAAAGATCCTAAAAGACTCTCTAAATATTGTGATTGAACTCAACTAAGAATTAATTTGTTTAGAGTTTTACCTCCAATTTTCCTCAACTTCTTAGTTGTTTCAGGATTTTCCCAAGATTAATCAAGCTCTTCCTTCTTCAAACTCTTCAAAACTTACTCCTAATAGTGTTTAGAAAATTAAAGAGATTGAAAACAAAGGAATTTAGGAATCTAAGCCAAGATATTAGCCAAAATCGAGATCCTTTGTAATGGGATATTCATCCCCTATACATAGGCAATTTTTAAAGGGGTATTTCAGTATTTTCACAGTAAAAACCCTAATTTTGAACGTCCTTTTAAATGTACAAATGTACTATTTTAAAGATGGCAGTCACAAAAAACGCGGCATTCAATGGAGATGGAAGCGGTACCCAACGATTGTCGTAACAGCACTCGCTGAATGCCGGGACGACATTAAGTGAATGCCGATGCGGTCCACAGGCTGCCGTTTTCTTCTAGAATTTCAATTTTTGCGGCATTTGATGAATTTTTGCGGCTTTGACTGAATGCCGTAGCGGCACTTACTGAGTGCCGCACTGGTAACCCGAGAATGTCGCAAGAGTGTATCATGTGCCGTTTCCTTCATTTTTTATTTTTCTTTTTTTTTTCTTTGTCTCTTCCTTCTTCTTTTCCTTTTTGTTCAAAACGAAGAGCCTTTTGAAGAGCTTGAGTCACCTTCGAAAATTCTAAATTAGTCGGATATTGTCATCATTGGATCTTAGAGGTAATACTCCCCTTAACCTGACATTTGGTCAAAATTGGGGTGTCTACAGTTTGCCCCTCTTCGACAGAGCTTGTAGACCAACGTGTGTCACAAGTGAATGTCGAAGCCTATGTGAAGACAAACCTTTGACCAAACTGTCGGATTCAGGTAAAACAAAATGCGTTGCAAAAGAAAATGGGCGCGCAGCCAAGTTCTAGTCGGTTGTGCTCAACGGTGAGCTGCCTACGTATCCGCTCAGGAATCAGACCGAAGACGTAGTTCGGGCAAGGATAATATGCACACAAGAATCACACAGATGAATGCACCTGCCCTGTCGTGATGCACGTGCTTATGCAGATGACGGTGGTCAATGCAACTTTATGCTCTACAAATGATACGGTTCGAGATAAAGCTATCCCGACATGCCTAGATGCAATCTGTGCTCTATGTTATCTAATGTTCGTGGTTGACTCAACTTAAAGATGAGTTACTACTATAATTTCGAGTTCCTACAACCCTCAGGTTAATGCTTTGCGAGCGAAAAGATGAGTGCAATTGACTGGGCGGCGCTTCGCGACGTTAGGCCCCGGCGACAATGCACGTTTGCTATGATAATCCGCATCCCTTCGGCCCCATCGGATACGTTTGCTCTGATAATCAGCAGTCCTTCGGCCCCGTCGGATATGTTTGCTCTGATAATCCGTAGTCCTTCGGCCCCGTAGGATATGTTTGCACTGATAATCCGTAGTCCTTCGGCCCCATCGGATATGTTTGCTCTGATAATCCGCAGCCACTCGGCCCCGTCGGATATGTTTGCTCTGATAATCCGCAATCACTCGGCCCCGTCGGATATGTTTGCTCTGATAATTCGCAGCCCTTCGGCCCCGTCGGATATGTTTGCTCTGATAATCCGCAGCCGCTCAGCCCCGTCGGATACGTTTGCTCTGATAATCCATAGCCCTTCGGTCCCGTCGGATATGTTTGCTCTGATAATCCAAAATTTTCAAAATCTGGAGTCAAGCAGACTCGAATTCATTTCAATCTTTCAACATTTGGAGTCAATCAGACTCAAATTCTTCCCAATATTCAAAATCAAGAGTCAATCAGACTCAAATTATTCTTGATTTTCAAAATCAAGAGTCAATCAGACTCAAATTCTTCTCAATTTTCAAAACTAGGAGTCAATCAGACTCAAATTCTTCTCAATTTTCAAAATCAGGGAGTCAATAAGACTCAAATTCTTCTCAATTTTCAGAATCAGGAGTTTATCAGACTCAAATTCTTCTCAATTTTCAGAATCAGGAGTCAATCAGACTCAAATTCTTCTCAATTTTCAAAATTAGGACTCAATTTGGTCCTGAAAATCATCTTTGGAGGCCAAACATATCCGTCAGATATGTTTGCTCTGATAATCCGTAGTCCTTCGGCCCCGTCGGATATGTTTGCTCTGATAATCCGCAGCCGCTCGGCCCCGTCGGATATGTTTGCTCTGATAATCAGTAGGCCTTCGGCCCCGTCGGATATGTTTGCTCTGATAATCCGCAGCCGCTCGGCCCAGTCGGTTACGTTTGCTCTGATAATCCGCAGCCCTTCGGTCCCGTCGGATATGTTTGCTATGATAATCCAAAATTTTCAAAATCCGGAGTCAAGCAGACTCGAATTCATTTCAATCTTTCAACATTTGGAGTCAATCAGACTCAAATTCTTCCCAATTTTCAAAATCAGGAGTCAATCAGACTCAAATTCTTCTTAATTTTCAAAATCAGGAGTCAATTAGACTCAAAATCTTCTCAATTTTTAAAACTAGGAATCAATCAGACTCAAATTCTTCTCAATTTTCAAAATCAGGGAGTCAATAAGACTCAAATTCTTCTCAATTTTCATAATCAGGAGTCAATCAGACTCAAATTCTTCTCAATTTTCAAAATTAGGAGTCAATTTGGTCCTGAAAATCATCTTTAGAGGCCAAAAGCATATTGTGGTCCAATTTCGGGGGTTTAAATTCAATTTTCGAGACCCAATTTTGAATTTTAGGGAGGGGGGGGGGGGGGGGGGGGGGGGGGGGGGGGGGAATCAAAAGCTCTTAACCACCTTAAACGCGGCACACGCTTGATAATGTGACAGTCCGTGACTACCATACGGCACTCGAAAAGTGCTGTTGTGGCACTTAGCAAGTGTCGCATGGCAGTCTACCAACTGCCGCGCACGAATATTGAGTGCCGCGTTGATGGGGCAGAATGCTTATACGTGGGTTTTTAATTCATTTTCATTCCATTCTCATTTCTTCTCCAATCTAAAATCCTCTGGAGATTTTTCTCCCTTTTCTCGCATTGATCTAGAGGATCTATAGGCCAGTCCCTCTCGATCAGAATCTCAATATCCTCTTTATTCTTGTTGTTTTCTTGAATTCTTTTGAAGGTTTAATTCTCAGTTTACTCTCCTTTTAACAGGTTATCCGATATGGCGAGTGGTTCAGGCAGTAGAAAGAGGGCCAAATATGTGGCCACTCCTCATCCTGACCCTACGTTCTTGCTCTGGGATCCGGACAAGCACCTATCCGCCAGGGCTTTCCGACGAGAGGTATACAGGCCTCATCTAGTTTCCTTTTCTTTTGACTTTTCCTTGTAAACTTTATGAATATCACGCACAGCAAACATAACTTCTCCTGCCCTCTTATGAATGCAAGCGCTATGCTATGTAAAATTTTCGAGCGTTTCAATTGCACCTGTGCTTATTCATCCATATTCAATTTCATTATTTTTCTTTCAAATTTTCTTAAAGACTTTTGAATGCGATGCATGTTAATCAAGACCTTATATATCCTCTCATGAATGCGACTGTTATGCCTATGAATTTTTTCGAGCGCTCCAAGCACCCTTTTATTTGTTCAAATTCGATTTGAATACTTTTGACCTTTACATACAAAGTTCAATGAACGTGAGGCATGTTATCAAAACTACATATGTTTTCTTAAGAATGCGAACATTAAACTTTGTGAAATCTCTCAAGTACTTTAAATGCTTTCCTCTTCACCCATTCATTATTCATCACTTCTTTTTTATTATTATTTATTTCCTATTTTTTTCTTTTATTTTCTTTTTCTTTCATCCTCTTATTTATTGACACCATGTCTCGTGATTCTTGCAGCTCCAGCCCAGTGTGCTGAAGGGGCATGGCAGCTTGGCCCATGACTTTGCATGGTACGTGTCCCTAAATCAAACCGTGAAGGAATTTATCGACGCTGCAGGTTTCGGGGGCTTCGTCAAGCTTTTGACAAAGAGCTCCAATGACCTATGACAGATTCACGCTCTCTCGGAGCGATGGTGGGACACCACCAACTCATTCCACTTCGAGTTCGAGGAGATGACGATGACATAGCTCGACTTCAACTTGATCACAGGGATCCCCTTCGGGGGAGAGTGCCTCTACTATCTTGATACGGTGACAGAGTGGGATCGGGTATTGCCACTGCTGGGAGTTGTTCCTGAGGAGCCTTGGTCATGGCCAAGTGGTTTATGGATACGTTCAAGGGCCAGCAGGGCTTCATGGACGAGCAGATGGCCCGAGGCTTCATCATGTACATGTTGGGGTGTTCTCTACTAAGCACTAGGGGGCATCGAATTTCTATGGCACTAGGGGGGTCCCTGGAGGACATGGGACATATCTATTTGACATGACTTGAAATGTGTGATCTCTTAACACGTCCAAGCGTAGACGGTCGCGTCGAGTAATAACCGGAAAGACCGAGTCGTATTCCCAAGGGACGAAAATGGGGGAAAGAATCCTAGATTCAATCCTAAAGAAACTAAAAGATGATTACTTAAGAAGTGGAGGTTCTAGCAGTCCTATTGAATTTGAGGTAAAAATAATTAGAGAATTAGAGTAAAATGACAATTTTTCTAAACAGAACGAAGCACAAGATTTAAAATTATAGATGAAAATATGTTGGGAACATGTGAGTCCACATAGTACCAGCCACTACCATGGTTTAACTATAACGAACAGTCACGGTTTTATCCTTATAGTATTCCATATTTCAAAAATAATTAAGTTAAACATCCTAGACACTAAGTATGTGGGTTTCACATACTTAGTGGTTCAATTACTTCACTTATTTATGAAGGACTGAAATAATACCAATCAAATCTATGAACGATGATAAACAAGTCGAATATAGAATATTCGACATGTTTGTCAAAAACTTCATTGGACTAATTAGTGTAATGAGCTTTTATTTCAAAATTAATTTGCAATTCGAACTTAAAAGATCAATTTAGACTTAGTTTCTGAAATAAAAGTCACTGGAATACAAAAAGGATTCAACCCAAGTCATATACATACCAATCGATTGATATTATTGTCAATCGATTGGCATGAAGTGACTTCCAATCGATTGACAAAAGTTCCAATCGATTGGCTTGGAATCCATAGCAATCGATTGGATTCTGTCTCCAATCGATTGCCATTGATTCTCAAACAGAATCATGGTAGTGGCTGGGAATAATGTTTTTTCACATTATTCCCAACCAGAACTCTAAGCTAGCATACTTAAACAAACGGAAACTAGACTAAATTGAGACATGATATATATATTAAATCTAAACATGGATTTACAAAAAGAATTTGAGATTGAAATAGAAATTCCTAACAATACTATAACTCGATAGATTACAGAATAGTGGAACTTAAACAGACAAAACCTGAATGAGTATATAAACTAGCAAATGTTAAACTTTCAAACTTGAATTCGTCTCTTCCCCAAAATTAAAATGAAAGAATTCCTACAAAATAAAGAATAATAAGCCAACCCTTGACCCCTCTCACTCCCCTCTTTTTATACCATAACATCACGAGCTGAAGACGTCTAGATTCATAATGTAATGGTTGGTCGTCGTCTTGATTGCTGCTGAGATCTTGCGCCATTAAAGAAATTTGACTCCCAATTTTCATCAATCGATTGACTATAATACCAATCAATTGGTGAAATACCAATCGATTGGTTAAATACCAATCGATTGGTTCTGAATGTAATCCAATCGATTGATATGATGCCAATCGATTGGTACTCAAACTTCATCCTCTTGTCTCTTGATTCAACTTGTTATTCGTTCCAACTTCAGAACCTGCATTTAAATGACAAAACACAACAATATACCAAGAGAACACATCATTGTGTAAAAAGATAAGTTACGACACAATTGCAGGTAAAATTGGAGGTGTGAGGCTAAGTTCATTCAATTTTCCTCTTAATTGGGTCAATATTCTACAAATATCAACCCTCATCACGACCCCCAACTAGCGTGTTGCTAGTCTCTAGCAAAGAAGCGGAATTAGAACAAGCTTAGATACACAACGACCACGTTATAGTTTCCATTGAGCTAAAACAAAGAGAAAAATCCTAACTCACTTTTGCAGGAATCGGGGTTGCATTTAGTGTTTGCAACAAGCCTTTGAACCCTTAGGTTAACCCTAATGGACGAGTTGTGTCTCGTGAGGGTTTACAGAGAATATACCCACAAAATTCAAATATCAAGCTTTCTAAACTTATCAAAGAATTCCAATCTCTCCTTTATGCTAAAAATTCTGCTTAACAAGAACATATAGATTCCTTTATCATGATATGGAAATAAACAACATGTTACAAAGTAATTATTCCAGTCGAAACTACATCCATAGCTTTCACATATCCTTGTGTGAGTGTGGAGTTAACAACTACAATCGAAATCTTTATCTCATAATTATTTGGATTGAACATGTTCAAAATTTCATAGTTTCAACTCGATTCTCACATGGTTTACGCTCAAAATAAAATCACTCTGAAACTGGCGTAAAAGTCATGCACTCATAGTATGAAGCTCAAATGAGTAAATGTAGAGGCAATAAAAAAGAATGCTTTCATACTAGACACTGAAAAAACACTTATTTCGAGGTGTAGGAGTCTCATGAATAGAATACCAGTTACTGCAAGAGCAACCTACTGTGGAGGACTCGTTTCATGCTCGAGATTCATTAAAATTATCTAGAATCCTTAGGACTTGTGACAGAAATATGAAGAAAGGTTAAAGATAGTGAAAAGTGAAAATCGGTTCAAGCATGTGATATGGTATTATCAGACTTCACTTCACACCTTTCATTTATCTAATTCCCGAATTTCTTTTATTTCTTCATTTCCACTAATTCTAAATTTTTTTTTGAAATATATATCTATTTTTTTGGACTGGGCTTTCTTCTTTTCCCCCTTTAGCCATTTACACCAAACCATCACGTGCTCAAACTATAAATATATTACTTCAGATAGAGGCATTGATTTGTGATAGATAAGTGGGAGTTTAGACTTTCTCGAGTGACGAGGTGAGAAATCGATGGCCTAAATCATCTTCTAAATACTTTAACATATCTCGAGTATTTCCTGAGTTTTGAATTAGTAGATCCTGAACATTCTTCTGAAGCACTAGCCAAATGAAACAAGAATGAGACTCTCAATGAGATAATAGCGTATTCAAGAAAAGACACAAGTAATTTGTGATTAACCCTCATAATGAAAGAATGGCTCAAAACTCACTAGGGTTTGAAGTTTTCACTATTAATTCAATCACATGACAATCGTATTTTACTCTAATTTAAAGATTCTATCGCGACTGTCAACTCGTGCTCAAATTTTCGGGATATATTCATGCTATGGACATAAAACCAAATTAGTGACAGAGTAACATGTAATCGAAATCCATAACTTGACAACAAAAGTATGAATGTGTCATTGCACAATGGAATTAGCTAGGAGAAACGAGATTTTGAAAGTTAGAAGCTTCACAACAAATTTATTTATTTATTTTATTTTATTATATTTTTTTTCTTCTTCTTATTATTATTATTATTATTATTATTATTATTATTATTATTATTATTATAACCAAAACAAACAAAGAAATTCTAAAATTAAACAGGTGTGCATTTTCAGATAAAAAATAACCAGATGTGAATATTTATACCCTACCCCCAACTGAAATCGACATTGTCCGCAATGTAGGAATTTCAAGTAACAAAAAGTAGATATCACCTGATTTACGCTTTTTAGTATTTACATGATAATTCACCTGTTTAAATACAAAAATCTCCACAACCAACCAAGATCAATAATATCATGGACAACAGAGAGAGTATAGATAATAAAAACATAATTCATGATCAAAAAGAAATATATGTACAGTAATGTCCATTAATCAAGATAGTCCATGTACAGATATACTGTCCAAAAGTATCCAACCCAACCAAACCAAAATAAAATATCCACAAAAACAAACAAACGACACAAGAGAGATTAAAAGATATGAAATTACAAAACACTCTCTCGCTCTCCAAAACTCCATCCTAAGGCTTAATAGTCGGATCTCTAGGTAGCGTATGTGTACCGTTATGAGCTGGATCTGCAAACCACATTACCACCCTCAGCGGCTATCTCAGGTTGGACGATAGCCGCCGGGTCACTCGCAGCCGGCGTAGAAACAGCAGCTGGAGGTGGTGGCGGGGGTGGTGTCTCAAGAAAATCACCCTCTGGTGGAGCTGACGTAGAAGCTGGAGCCATCGGTGGAGGTGGTACGGATGATTACAAAGACTGCTCAATCCCCAACAACATCGATATCTGCTCAATCTGATTGCTTAGCTGATCGAGTCTCGAATGAACGAAATCCCAATCAGAGGCTATCTGTGCAGACATCAACTCCTGCTGTGCAGTCATCTCCCGAACCATCCCATGCAACTACACTGTCGCTTCTCTCTCCTCTAAAAGAGCGTCATAAATCATCTGGAGAGAGGCAGGAGTAGAAACAGGCTTTCTTGGCCTGAACTCAAATCCCTCAGCATCTGCGGCTTTCCCTGGGATATCAATAGTGTGAGTGATAGTAGGGTCCGTAACAGGTGGTGCCTCAACATCCTCTTCCTCATCCTGACCCTCCGCCTCGGGCGTCCCTGGGTCATCTTCTTCTTCCTCAGAAGAAACTTCTCCTCTCTTTCTCTTCTTTTTCTTACTACTCTCTCCTACTTTCCCCTTTCCTTTTATTGATTTTTTAAACTGTGCAGCTGATCTTCTAGGTGTCGACTCGCCAAAAACTCCAATCTTCGACTTTTGGAATGCCTCACCAGCAGGAATTACCAATCCCGCCTCTTCATAAACTCTATGGATTACCCAAGCACCCTTGAGGAGCTGGGCCTTGCTGGGATGTCGTGTCGGCTCAACAAAAAACTCGATGAAGAGCCGAGCAAGGCATATAGGTAAACCAGTCCCAACGGCAAAGAAAACTCTTGTATACCAACCAGCCATATCCAACTTATATGTCGTAGGGAGGATGCAGCTGCATAGAGCCAAATGAAGCAAGTGATAATCCATCGTCAGATTATGGTTGTCAAAAACCGTAGTCCCCGTGTACTTCTTGATTTTGCCGCCTGAAATCTCTGTAGCAACAACATCAAACGAAGGGAAAGGACGGTCGACATGGATAGGGTACAGGTGATCTGGTACCTCAGTAATACCCAAGGCTCTGGCCACTGTAGTAGGGCTAAACTCGATTTGGCGGCCCTAAACACAAGAAAAGTATGTGTACGAAATATTCGGGGCTTTTACCATGCTTGCACACGCTGATCGAATCCAAGAAGCATACACTTTCTTTTGAATGGAAAGGACGGGGAGCCAGCTTGGAAATGAGCACAACCGAGTGAGGTAAAATGGCGGCTTGTCATCACTCCAAAGATTTTCAAATTGCCGCTCAACCATGACGTCCCTGGTTTTGAAATATTTCATGAACCAGGTATTCTCCTTGTCATTCCTAAACTTGTGAGCCAATGGTGGGTCAGGAATGTCAAGAGAAGTGGATTTCTCTGGGTGGGGCCCGCTCTCTTTGATCTTTGGAGCCATGAAAACTACAGAAGAAGGAGAACAACAAAACGAGATAAGGTAAGGAAGTAAACTGTTCTCTGAAAGTGTCAATCAATCGATAAAAATTGTCAATCGATTGACAAAAGAAACCAATCGATTGATTCCAAATGTCAATCAATTGAACGCAGATTTCAATCGATTAGAAAAAACGAATGAAGGGAGCCCACAACAAGGTCTCACGTCCCCCTTTCAACAATTTAATGGTCTTAAGACCAAGAGGGGCCCCCTCAAATGTTTTGACCAAGATAAAATACAAGAATGGGTATGGGTTTGGGAATTTACCTTGATTAAAAAGCGCGGGAAAATCCGCTCCTACCGACAATTGTGGATAGGATTGATAATCATATGATGATGATGATGCTAAAGGTGGTGAAGAAATGGGTTCCGAATTTGATAGTGATTTAGCTCAAATCACTCTCCCTCCTCTTCTACGATTTCTGCGGCGGTGATGGTGTTAATGGTGATGATGATGAGAGTGGTGATGGTTGATGGGGTAGAAAGGATGGAGAGGAATGGTGAGAAAGCTCTCACATGCCCAAAATCACCACGTCTCCCTCTCTCTCGATGATTTTGAAATGAAATGAGGGAGAGGGAGATGAACAGACTTTTGTGCCTGTCAGAAAACTCAATCGATTGATAAGTTATGTCAATCGATTGAGAAGAGAAGTCAATCGATTGGTAATCAAGTCCAATCGATTGATATAAAAATTTCATGGGGAACCAGATATGCTATAAAGAGTCACCCCCAACTGGTAAAGATTGCACTTTTAATTTAAGAAAAATCATGAATTTGAGCATCCAAACAGAGAAAACACCCACCAAATGCACAATTTAGGAGAATTTATTCAGGGGTTGACAATTTTATTGCTCAAAAATGGATTCACATCATCTAAAAATTTCAAGATCTCGAAAAGAAAGCAAACAACAAACAAACAAAAACAAAACAAAACGAAGTTCCATCCTATTCAGTGGTTACAGGAATTAGACACTCAATTAAGCTCAGATTTCGGAGAAGAAAAATCTTCCCCCTCAACATAATCTACGAAGTACTCCACCACTTCTCTATCCGAGTTCAACTGAAGATCTTCCAGAATTTCTCGAACAGAGCACAACAGATCCCATGTATCCAAATTAGCAATTGCTTCATTAGGAGAATCTGGGCATGAGCTAGATAGTGGAGTAAAAGATGGCCTTTCCTGTTCCATTTGTTCCGGAGTTCCTGGTGAACGGACTCCATGGAATAGCAAATGCGGAAGAAAATGCAGTGGATTCATCCTATAACCAATAAAAGACAGAATAAGGACCGAAAGAAAAACTAAAATAAAGAAACACACCAAGAGAAGAAGAAAAGAAAAACTATAATACGACAAACAAAATTCTCAAAATTTTTTATGAAGATGAATAGTCGGGATCATCCAGTTGGATGGTTTCTGACTCTGGTTCAAACCTCTCCAAAAATGGCTTCAAACGTTGCCCATTAACTTTGAACGCATTCCCATTCTTGGGATTCACAATTTCTACTGCCCCATGAGGAAACACTTCTTTGACAATAAAAGGCCCTATCCACCTTGATCTCAGCTTACCAGGAAAAAGATGAAGCTTCGAATCATAAAGTAACACTTTCTGCCCCAGTTCAAGCTTTTTTCTCAAGATCTAGCGATCATGCTTAACCTTTAATTTGGATTTATATGTGCGAGCACGATCGTAAGCATCATTCTGGATCTCTTCCAGTTCATTAAGCTGTAACTTTCTTGATGTACCACTCTCATGAATGTCAAAATTGAGCAGTCTGGTGGCCCAATATGCCTTATGCTCCAGTTCTACAGGTAAATGGCAAGCTTTTCCATATATCAGCCTATAGGGAGACATTCCAAGGTTCGTCTTGTATGCCATCCTATATGCCCACAAGGCATCAGTCAGACGTGATGACCAATCTTTTCTATTAATGTTAACAGTCTTTTCCAGGATGTGTTTGATTTCCCTATTAGTCAGCTTTGCTTGACCATTTGATTGTGGGTGATATGATAAGGCAATTTTATGGTTAACCCCATATTTTTGCATTAATGCCTCAAAAGGCTTATTGCAGAAATGGGTCCCACGATCGCTAATTATAGCCTTTGGTGTTCCGAATCTTGAAAGAATATTCTCTTTTAAGAATGAGATCACTGTTCTATGATCATTTTTCCTTGTCGGAATGGCTTCAACCCACTTGGACACATACTCGACCGCCAAAAGAATGTATTCATAATGAGAAGATAGTGGGAATGATCCCATGAAGTCAATACCCCAGCAATCGAAAATTTCAATAGTGATGATTGGGGTCATCGGCATTTCATTTCTCTTAGATAAACTCCCTAACATTTGGCTTCTAGCACATGCTCTACAAAATGCATACGAGTCTTTAAAAACTGTTGGCCAGTAGAAACCACTACTCAACACCTTCTGAGCAGTTTTCTGGGCTGAGAAATGACCGCCACAGGCTTTCGAGTGGTAGGAAGCTAAAATTTGAGAGATATCCTCCTCAGGGATGCATCGCCTAATTACTTGATCCGCACAGTACTTAAACAAGTACGAATCATCAAAGTAAAACCATTTCGCGATGGATAGAAATCTTTTCCTATCAGGAGACGACCAATGAAACAGGGTCTCTCCTGTTGCCAAATAATTGAGAATGTCTGCATACCAGGGCGAATTGGTTGCAACGAAAAGTTATTCATCTGGGAAAGATTCACGGATCGGAGTGGATTATAAGGATTTATCTTCAAACGTCAATCGGGAAAGGTGATCAGCCACAACATTATCCACCCCCTTTTTATCCTAGATAACCAAGTCAAATTCTTGGAGCAGGAGAATCCAACGTATTAATCACTGTTTGGTATCCTTCTTGGACAACAGATACTTCAACGCGGCATGATCGGTGAAACAAATGATCTGCGAGCCAATAAGATATTGCCTGAATTTTTCCAGTGCAAATACAATTACAAGCAACTCCTTTTCGGTGGTGGAATAATTTTGTTGAGCTCCATCAAGAGTTCTGCTAGCGTAGTAGATTACAATAGACTTCTTGTCTTTCCTTTGTCCCAATACAGCTCCAATCGCTATGTCACTTGCATCACACATCAGCTCAAAAGGAAGACTCCAATCTGGAGATTGCATTATTAGAGCTGTCGTGAGGTGATGTTTGAGTTTATCAAAGGATTCCTGGCACTCTCTATTCCATTCAAATGGTTGATCTTTAACAAGGAGTTGACACAACAATTTTGATATAGCGCTAAAATCCTTAATAAACCTCCGGTAAAAATCAGTGTGACCTAGAAACGATTGAATGTCTTTTACTGTAGTAGGAACAGGGAGATTAGAGATTATGTCAAGCTTTGCCTTATCTACCTGTATTCCCTCGGTAGAAACTATATGCCCCAATACAATTTCTTTTGTCACCATAAAGTGACATTTTTCCCAATAGAGGACCAAGTTTTTATCCTCACATCTTTTCAGAACTTTCTGGAGATTTCCTAAGCAATCATCAAAGCTACTTCCAAATACGGAGAAATCATCCATGAAAATTTCCATGATCTTTTCAACCATATCGCTAAATATGCTCAGCATACACCTCTGAAATGTTGCAGGTGCATTGCATAAGCTAAATGGCATCCGGAGATATGCAAATGTTCCAAATGGACAAGTGAATGTGGTTTTTTCTTGATCAGCAGGATCAATTTCAATTTGATTGTAACCACTATAACTGTCCAAGAAGCAGTAGAATTGGTGACCCGCTACCCTTTCGAGCATTTGATCCATGAAAGGCAATGGGAAATGATCCTTTCGAGTCACCGCATTCAATCTTCTGTAATCAATACACATGCGCCAACTTGTGGTCACACGTGTTGGTACAAGTTCACCTTCCTTGTTTTGCACCACTGTAATGCCGGCTTTCTTCAGCACTACTTGAGTAGGACTTACCCAAGGACTATCCGAGATCGGATAAATTACCCCAAAATCCAGCAATTTTAAAACTTCTTTCTTTACTACCTCTTGTAT
Source organism: Hydrangea macrophylla (assembly GCA_033977485.1). NCBI lineage: Eukaryota > Viridiplantae > Streptophyta > Magnoliopsida > Cornales > Hydrangeaceae > Hydrangea > Hydrangea macrophylla. The sequence continues at coordinate 72,745,526 of CM066984.1, read as the reverse complement.
GTTTGGGTTAAGTCGCCTTTGCATTTGCCGACATGGTTTGGCGTCTTCCTCAAGGTAAATCTTGTGTGTGCATATGGATGGACTTATTCCTCTTAAATTAGCGACAGTCCATCCTAAAGCACTTCTGTGTTGCTTGAGCAACTTTATCAGTTTGCCTTCCTGTTCTCGATTCAAAACATATGAGATTATAACAGGAAAGGTCTTCTCTTCTCCCAAAAATATATATTTCAATTCTTTTGGGAGTTCTTTCAATTCCAACTCTTGAAATTACAGGTTTGACGGCACTGCCAACGTTGTCTTTGGCGGTAACTGTTCATATTGGGTCGTCCACATTGCCCTTGCAACTTCCTCATCCATAACTTCCAATACGGCGCACATTTGACTCATCTCCGCATCATGTGGAGTGTATATATCCAATTCATAACACGAATTAGCGATAATTGACTCCACAGGGTCTGACGGAGCAGTCGAATCAAAATAATCCTGAATGACTGCCTCTACCCAATTTACTTCCTCTTCATCATCATCAAAATCTTCAATCTTAGGGTTTGAGAAGATCTTGATATTCAATGTCATATTCCCGAAAACTACGGTCATTACTCCATTCCTTACCTTGATTGTTGCATCGATCATTGTAAGGAAAGGACGTCCAAAGATCACCGGAATCTGCGATTTGGCATTGTATACGGGTTCAGTGTCTAAAACAACAAAGTCAACAGGAAAGACAAAAGTGTCAATCTGGACTAAAACATCTTCAAGAACTCCCCGCGGATATTTAATCGATCGGTATGCAATTTGGAGAGTGATGCGAGTGGGTTTGAGCTCTCCCAACCCTAGCTGTTGGTAAATAGTGTAAGGTGGAAGATTAACACTCGATCCTAAGTCGAGCAGAGCATTATTCACTTTCTTCTGACCGATTATGCAAGAAACCGTTGGTGTACCTGGATCCTTATATTTAGGAGGCAAATCACGTTTGAGAATTGCACTTGCTTGGCAAGCTAAGTAAGCGCTCTTCTTCACACTTTACTTCCTCTTTACAGTGCACAAGTCTTTTAAGAACTTAGCATAAGAAGGTACTTGTTTGATTGCGTCAAGGAGTGGAAGGTTGATTTTCACTTGCTTAAATAACTCCAAGAACTCCTGACTTTTGGTTTCTTGATGAGGTTTCTTCAACCTCTGAAGATATGATGCCGGAAAAGGGCACTTGGGTGCTTTCTCAGGGAGAGGTTCTTTTCTAGGTCTTCTCTTTATCTCAGTATCCTCGGGAACTGTTATTTCGGGCTCAACTGTTTCGCCCTCTTTCTCCTGTTCCACCAATTCTTCTTCTTTCTCTACCTCCTCATCATCGTCAACTACAGGGGATAGGAAAGGTGAAGCTTTTTCTATCACTTTTCCATTTCTCAACAAGGTTACAGCCTTCACCTCTTCATGTGATCCCGATCCTAAAGAGCCTGAACCTGAGTGTTGGCCTTTAGGATTAGGCTCTGGTTATGCTGGAAACATTATTCTCTCTCTATCTCCTTGTTGAGCAGCCAATCTTTCCACACTCATGTTGAGTTTACTCATTAGTTGCATCATGAGTGTATTAGGATCCTCTTGTCCCTTCTTATGAGGTGGCACATAAGTGTTGGATGAAGATTGGTTGTTACTCCCCTGATTGTACTTGGGTTGAGGTGAGTGATTTTGTTGATATTGATTCGGGTGGTTCCCTTGATTTTGTTAATAGGTAGGAGGAGGTTGGTAACTCTGTTGGTACCTTTGGTTCTGGGGTCGGTATTGGGTTCCTTTATCTGGCTGGCACTGTTGTGATGGGTTTACTGTGACAGCACTGTTTCTTTGGTCGAAGCAAGGATAACTCCACCTATCATTGGGGTTGAAACGACCAGGGGCATTTACAGCGTGTACCTCTACTGGACTCTGTTCTTGGTAAACATGGTATATTTGGCAATGTTGAGAGGTATGCCCCATTTGTAAACAACTAGAACATGATTCTTTAGAAGCAAATTGTATTACTGGGTCTTTCTTCGCCTCTAATGCCTCTAGCTTATGAGCTAGTTGCTCATACTTCTCCATTAAGCCATCTTCTGCTTTCAACTGATAAATACTCTTATTTCTTGAACTCGAATTAGTTTGAGTTCTCCCCACTTGAGTTTCCCATTCTGGTGAGTGTTTAGCCAACCATTCAAAATGAGCTTCAACCTGATCTGCATTTTTGCTCATAAACTCACCGTCACTCGTAGTTTCTACGAGTTTCTTTGACTTTGGACTGAGGCCGTCATAGAAGAAGCTTATTGTTTGCAACTTCTCGAAACCATGATGTGGACAGAGCAATAACAAATCCTTGAATCGCTCCCATGCTTCGGCGAATGTTTCTTCTTCTTTTTGATTGTACATCTTGATCTGTCTCAAGATGTCGGTCGTTAATCGATTGGGGAAGAACTTTTTGAGAAATGCCTCATGAATTGCTGGCCAAATCGAAATAGAGTTTGGCTTGAGCGATAATAGCCATGATTTCGCTTTGTCCTTCAAGGTGAATGGAAAAAGCTTTAATTGAATTATATCGCTTGGGCAAGTCTGATCGGTGAAAGTGCCACAAACGTCTTCGAAGTCTCGAATATGTAAATACGCCTTCTCTTTCTCCATCCCATGAAATGTGGGCAAACGTTGAATCATTCCATTACGAAAATGGAATGTACCCGTGTACGGAGGGATGCAGATACAAGAAGGTATAGCTGTTCGATCAGGAGCCAAGAGTTCTCGTAAAGGGCGTTGACCATCATCGATGAGGTCATGCCTATTCTCTCCTTGTCGACTCTCCGTGTCAGACATTGGAAAAGATGGAGTAGAAATAGGATTATCAGCACTATTGATGGAATCTTCAAATAACTTTATAATGAAAGCTTCAGTGGAGTCAAAGGACATAGAAGGACGCGAGCAATACGGCTTGTGTTCTGAAGAACGAAAAGAAAAAGAAAGAAAGAAATGGGGTAAGAAAGGATTGGATTAATCTAAAGATTCAAACTTTTGTTACAGTCCCCGATAATGGCGTCAAAAACTTGACACGACTTGAAATGTGTGATCTCTTAAGAGCACGTCCAAGCGTAGACGGTCGCGTCAAGTAATAACCGGAAAGACCGAGTCGTATTCCCTAGGGACGGAAATGGGGGAAAGAATCCTAGATTCAATCCTAAAGAAACTAAAAGATGATTACTTAAGAAGTGGAGGTTCTAGCAGTCCTATTGAATTTGAGGTTAAAAATAATTAGAGAATTAGAGTAAAACGACAATTTTTCTAAACAGAACGAAGCACAAGATTTAAAATTATAGATGAAAATATGTTGGGAACATGTGAGTCCACATAGTACCAGCTACTACCATGGTTTAACAATAACGAACAGTCGGGGTTTTATCCTTATAGTATTCCATATTTCAAAAATGATTAAGTTAAGCATCCTAGACACTAAGTATGTGAGTTTCACATACTTAGTGGTTCAACTACTTCACTTATTTATGAAGGACTGAAATAATACCAATCAAATCTATGAACGATGATAAACAAGTCGAATATAGAATATTCGACATGTTTGTCAAAAACTTCATTGGACTAATTAGCGTAAAGAACTTTTATTTCAAAATTAATTTGCAATTCGAACTTAAAAGATCAATTTAGACTTAGTTTCTGAAATAAAAGTCACTGGAATACAAAAAGGATTCAACCCAAGTCATATACATACCAATCGATTGATATTATTGTCAATCGATTGACATGAAGTGACTTCCAATCGATTGACAAAAGTTCCAATCGATTGGCTTAGAATCCATAGCAATCAATTGGATTCTGTCTCCAATCGATTGCCATTGATTCTCAAACAGAATCATGGTAGTGGCTGGGAACAATGTTTCTTCACATTATTCCCAACCAGAACTCTAAGCTAGCATACTTAAACAAACGGAAACTAGACTAAATTGAGACGTGATATATATATATATATATATATTAAATCTAAACATGGATTTACACAAAGAATTTGAGATTGAAATAGAAATTCCCAACAATACTATAACTAGATAGATTATAGAATAGTATGACCACGTCTCGTGGGACCATGCAGAGGAGGGCTTGCTCTACGTCCATAGCATGAGAGAGTGGATCTATGGTCGAGAGTAGAGGGTAAACTCTGAAACTTAACTTTGGTTTAAAATTTGCATTCCCATTGTGATATTCTAACCTCTTTTTTTTTTATTGATTTTCTGATTCAGGGTGACGGGGCGCGGGTATCTACTGATAGTAAAACTTCTACTACCTCTTTTCACTTATTTTAGTATTTTTCGATCTTTATATAACACTTGGCTATGCAATCTGTTTCTCCGTTCAGGAGGAATAGAATAGAACTTTGGTCTTGCAGGTGAGAGAGTTTCAGCAGCGGCTTCAGCAGTTCAGCATTGATTTTAGCGGAGCTCCCGGAGGTAGTGGTGCCGAACGAGGTGGAGGCAGCGGTGGAGGTAGCAGTGGCAGCAGAGGTGGAGGCAGAGGCGGGGGAAGGGACGGAGCGAGTGGGACAGAGTCAGAGGAGAAGCCCTCAGACGTGTCACGCGTCAGACTCAAGGCCGAGGCCGGGGTTGACCTTACTCTTTATTTCAGAGCGCTTTGGGGAGGATAGACACTTATTTGGATGATTGTATAAAAACACATGTATTTATTTTGATGACGGCTCTTGGATAGCCGGGATAGGATAGGCATTTGCATTACTTTTACTATGAATGTTTTTACCTTTTTTGCTTTGTACTATTGCTCATCGTATGTGTGACCATGGCTTGGTCCTTTTAATTTTCTGTGATAAGTGAACTCTTTTTTATTTTCATTATTTTTTCTCTTGCATGAATGAATGAATGATTTGGATGAATGTGACCATAGCTTGGTCTTGCTGTACGTGATACATGATGCACATGTTTATTGTTTTTATTCAGTTTTCTGTTTGCAAGTGTGCTGAAAACATTACAAACAAATGCTGGCCAACATTAAACTCCATGCGGTACTCGGTTAGCCCTCTGTGGCACTCAGTGAGCGCCGCATCAGCAGTTAGTGAATGCCGTACGACATTTATGGACTGCCGCACGACACTTACTTGAATGCCGTTCTACTTTATCAAGTACCGCCTTATGTTATGGGCAGATCTACTCTTATTTATACACTCCTTTCCTCAAAACTCCATAAAATACTCTCTTCTTGTATTCACTTCCTTCTAAAATGGGCCACATCAGTTCCCAAATCCACTTTCCATGGATGGATACTCTCTCTGGCATTGATAAGCTCAACTTTGAGTGTTTCAGATTGAATGATCTCCTTGCTTTCCGACGGATGCTTCTGAATGCGGACTTGCTTCGAGCCGCTGTTCGGTGTTGGGACCCCTCTCTCCATGTCTTCCGCTTTGGTTTCCAGGAGGTCTGTCCTTTGTTCGAGGAATTTAGTGCCATTCTGCACACTAATCCCTCTGCGGATTCGATAGCTCCTCTAGTGCAGGCCAGGTATGTCCAGGACCTTGCTGCTCTTCTTCACTCATGTTGAAATGAAGCAGGTTCTTTTGTCCAAGACCGACAAATGAACTTTGAACGCCTTTCCTCCGTCTACTCTCCGATGGGGGATCCTTATGATGGTGGATACCAAGTCATTCAGCGTAGTGCTTTATCGATGGCCATGCTCTCTTACTTCTTCTTCCAGTCATCTTCTGACATTCTCATACCCATTGCCTATGGTTTGAGGGAGATGAAAAGTGTTGTCATGTTGATCCTTGGCGAGACCTTGATTGGCTTGGATTGTGCTCATACCTCCAGGGCCATGTTATCTACGGGGACACCTTTTGTCTTACAGATTTGGCTCATAGAACGCCTTGATCTCTTCATACACCCTTCACACCTTTGTGGGCCACTTCCCTACGACCATATGGAGGTTCACTGCTTATTCCATTCTGCCAATGCTTGGCTTGGTTGGCTCCGAGGCCGTTCCGCTGGTGAAATCTATTGGGTCTGCCCACAGTGGTCTTACCTTTCTATTGCTGTACAACTTCCGGGACGACCTGGTATCTGGTTACCTGGCTTACATGCTACTACTATCTATGTTCTCAGCCGAGTGGTTCGTCAATACGGGCTTCTCCAAGATGTTACTGACGACATTACTGTCGATTTCACGAGGAGTTTGGTCATGCGTCCTTCCACCATAGTTTTTTGCTGAGGCTTGGCATGACAGGGTGGCCGCTCCCTTTCGAAGGATTCCAACTTCAGTTGTCCCCACTACTGAGTATCTTTTGCAGATCCAGGTCCTGGTCGACAGGCAAACTCCATAGACATACATAAGAAAGCAAAAATACGATTTAGCTTTATTTTACAAAAATATCTGACAAGTCCTGTCTACTTTCCAGCGCTTTTGAATGTGATTTTCCAAAGAAAGTTTATGTTTAGAAAATGTTCTAGTATGTTCAATCAATGTATCCACTCTTTCAATCTATCCTTAGGTTATGACAACCCTCTTTTTAAAATCTTTTATTGGCTTTTCGTTACTTTGCCTCGAATCTTGCATAGAGCTTTAATCATTCTATATCATGAATTCTTGTTTGTTTCTTTATAGTACTTATTTTGATAGCCAAGGTATCCAGAGGTGGGCTTAAGGTATTATCTGGGTTCCTCGGCTCAGCAAATGAAGTTTACCCCTGGTTTTGGGGCATCGATGTGATTCTGGGCAAACGCAAGTTTGCCCCTAGTCTGGCATAGGGATTTTTGGGTTCTTCAAGGACCGAAGGCTTTTGAGAGCCCTCCTACTTAACCCCGAGTGGGTATCAAGTCCGTAGTAGTTCGGTTTAAAGCTTGATTGAAGGTGCCGCTCGAACAGTTTTATTAATAGCCGAATCGAGTAGGTTGCCTACGTACCCCCGAGTGGAAATCAGGTCAAGTGTAGTTCATCGACATAGGAGGTTTTGTAAGAAGGGGTTTCAAGCAAACTATTTCTTGAGGCAATCGAGGTTAATTGGTTGTTTAAATTCAACCTCGTCTAGGCCCATACGATAGGCCGATCCTCCAGAGAGGAGAGTCTTAATGATGTATAGCCCGACCCAGTTGGGTTTAAATTTTCCTTTGGGATCATAAATAGGCACTTTCAGTTCTTTGAGGACCAGGTCACCCTCAATAAGCTTCCTTGGGCGAACCATGTTATTGAAAGCACGAGCTATCCTCTTCTGATACCCCCGAGTATGGTTTATTGCAGCCAACCTCTTCTCATCGAGCAACATTAACTCTTCATAACTTCCCCGGATTCACTCTAGTTTAGTTATTTCACTCTCTGCTAAAACTTGTAAAGATGGTATTTCTACTTCAGTTGGAAGGACAGCCTCCATCCCATAAACCAAAGAATACGGTGTAGCTCCTGTGGAAGTTCTTACGGAGGTCCAGTATCCCCACAATGCAAATGGTAATTTCTCGTGCCAATCCTTATATGTGTCTGTAGTTTTCCCCAAGATTGCTTTGACATTCTTATTTGCCGCTTCTACTGCCCATTTGTCTGTGGCCTGTACTGGGATGACTGATGACGGATGATCTTGTACTTTTCTAAGAGTGGGATGACTTTCCCTTGGAAATGACTGCTGTGATCAGAAATGAACTCATTTGGGACCTCGTATCTGCAGATTACGTTCTTTTCTATGAAGCTCACCACATCTCTAACCTTGAAAGTTGTATACGACGCAGCTTCCACCCACTTAGTGAAATAATCGATGACCACAATTATGTACCGGTGTCCATTGGAGGCCTTCGGGACTATCTTGCCAATGATATCAATACCCTAAATGAAAAATGGCTAAGGCATAGTCATGATATAGAGTTGGGAGGGCGGGGTATGCATCAGGTTCGCATGGATTTGGCACTTATGGCACCTCCTAACATATTCATAGCAATCTCTGTATAGGGTTGTCCAGTAATACCCTTGGTGAATTATCTTCTTTGCCAACATATGCCCGTTCATGTGGGGCCCACAAACTCCCTCGTGTATCTCCTCCATCATTCTCTTAGCCTCCCTTCCATGCAAACATTCCAAATTATACCCGGTATACGACTTTTTCCACAGCTTGTCTGCATAGATCACGAATTGAGCGAAAAATCTTCGAATCGCCTTCTTGTCCTTTTCTGAGGCTCCCTCGGGGTATTCTCCTTCTTTAATGAACTTCCAAACATCCTTGTACCAAGGTGCTTCTCCTTCCTCTTTTAGGGCTGCGATCATCTCAAATGATAGTCGGTTCCTTATTTCTATAGATAGCGGGATCATGGTGACTCCTGAAGGGATTTGTATCATTGAGGCTAAGGTTGCTAAGGAATTAGCCAATTGGTTCTCTTCTCGGGGAAGGTAATAGAATGTTATCTTCTTGATCTGCACCTTCAAACTCTACAGATAATCGTGATAAGGTCTCAATTTCTCATGCTTCACCCTCCAATCACCCCGAACTTGAGATATGATCAAATCAGAGTCCCCGAAAACATCGATCGATCTTCTCAACTTTTAAGGCCAGCGTCGCTTCCATTCCGATTATGCACGCCTCATACTCTGCCATGTCGTTGGTTGAGTTGTACTTAAGCTTGACGGCTAAAGGGGTTGGGGTCCCGTCTGGTGCTACAAGGATGATTCCGACCCCATAGCCCAGTTGATTGGCTGCTCCATTGAAGTACATTTTCCATAAGTTATCCTCTATCCCCATTACTCCTTCATCTGGGAATCAAAACTTGCCCTTCTCTTCAAATTCTATCGCAAGATCGGCCAGGTATTCGGCGACGACTCTTCCTTTCATGGATTTAGCAGTGACATACTTGATATCAAATTCAGCTAGCATCATAGTCCACTGAGAAATCCTACTGGTCAACACGGATTTATCAAATAGGTATTTAAGTGGGTCCATTCGGAATATTAGGGTTACATGGAAGGCTAACATGTAGTGCCTAAGACGACGGGTGCACCAAACTAAAGCCCAGCATGCTTTTTCTAAAGGCGAATACTTTAATTCATACCCGGTCATTCTTTTGCTCAAGTAATAAATGGCCTTTTCCACGTGCCCTTCTTCTCCTTCTTGGGCTAGCATACACCCCATTGAATCTTCGGACACAGAAAGGTATAGCAGTAAAGGTCTTACGGGTGAGGGTGGTGATAAGACAGGTGGGTTTTGGAGATAGGTTTTGATCTTATCAAAGGCTAGTTGGCATTGGGTATCCTACTCAAACTTCTCTCCTTTTCTAAGCAGCTTAAACAAAGGGTCGCAGGTTAGGGTAAGTTTTGAGTTGAAGCGGCTTATGAACTGTATCCTACCCAGAAACCCCCTCAATTCTTTCTCATTCTTTGGCGGCTGCATTTCAACTATGGCCTTTATTTTGGTCGGATCCACCTCTATTCCCCTCTGAGTGATAAGGAATCCTAACAGCTTTTCGGTGGTGACTCCGAAGGTGCACTACTGCGGGTTTAGCCTCATTCTAAATTCTCTTAACCTTCCGAAGAACTTTCTCAACGCCTCCAACTGTCCTTTCCTTTCTTTAGATTTCACAATCATATCGTCCATATACACCTCTACTTCCTTATGGATCATGTCGTGCAGTAACGTCGTAGCGGCCCATTGGTAAGTTGCCCCCGCATTTTTTAGCCCAAACGACATCACCCTATAGTAGTATATGCCCCATGGTGTGATGAAAGTGATTTTCTCCCTATCCTCGGGAGCCATTAGAATCTGGTTATACCCTAAAACCCCATCCATAAACTATAGGAGTTCATGTCCCACTTTATTGTCCACTAACACATCAATGTGGGGTAAAGGAAAATCGTCCTTAGGGCTGGCTTTGTTCAGATCGCAGAAGTCGACACAAATCCTAACACGACCGTCCTTTTTTGGGACAGACACAATATTGGCGATCCACTCCGGGTACTCTGTGACCATCAAGAATCCGGCTCTCAATTGCTTTTCAACTTACTCTTTAACTTTGAGTGCCCATTCAGGCATCATCGCCTCAAATTTTGTTTTATAGGTTTTGAATTGGGGAAGAGGGGGATATGGTGTTGGACTATTTCTGGATCGATACTTAGCATATCGCTGTAAGACCATGCAAAAACATCTTTTAATTCATTTAATAGATTGATTAATTCTTTACTTTCTTTTTTGCTAAGTGTAGAGCCAATAAAAATATTTTGAGGATTATCTTCATTTCCTAGATTAATCGTTAGAGTGTCCTCAATAATTTTACATGCAGATTCTTTTTCTTTTTCAATTAATTTTTGCAATTCATTTGGTATTTCATGATCATCATATTCATTAAGCACATTCGAGTAGGCAGAATTAGTCATACTTTCATTGATTTTCTTTGGAACGATTACAACAGACATGGAAATTGAAAGACGCCTCATTTGGGCCATTACATACTCTAGGTGTGGGGGATACCTATCACTAGACTCGAAAACCTGCTCCTTCTTGCTTTCTCCTCCCAGATCAGAAATGAAGCATTCTTCCTGATCCTCTATCTTCGTAATTTCTTCCATTTACTCTTTTTCTCGTTCCCCTTTAGCATGTTCTTTTTCGACCTTGTCTTCCACGACCCCTCCTTGGCCCGTTCCCTTGATCTTTGTGATCTCTTTGCCCAACAGATTCTTCATGACCGAGCCATCTAGCGCACCAATCCAATCTTTAGCAGTAGTTGACTTCATGGGCACCTACAGATATGGATCTTGATACTCATAGAATTCGTGGGGGAAGAAGATCTCAAACCTTGGCTTCAAATAACTATCTCTTTGATCCACCCATGGTTCTGGAAAGCCACAAAAGGGGAAATCCTCTCCCTCCTCCACAAAGTATCCATTGAGCATTTTCTGGTAAAGGTCCAATGGTGCATCAACTATTTTCTTCTCTCTCAGTTCTTTCTTGGATGGTTGATAGCCCAGACCATGAGTGTGAGTCTGTATCACCCTGAATTTCCTTAGAAATTCCACGTAGGAATGTAGAAATGACGACGTCACCTAGAGAACGGTTACAGAAGGTCCATTAGGATGACCGTAGTTAGGAGTCCTTATCAGGATCCTTAGTAAATGTCTTGACGACAACGATACTTCTAACCTAGCACCTATTAGAGTGGTCGTAACCTAGATGTCACATTTCATTTAGAATTCATAGACGGACTTGTATTCAGGCTCGTACACAGTCCCGCACATTCATAACTTATACATGTGTTCACTTTCATAGTATTACACTTTTACCAGAGCACTGGCACATTACCCGAGAGTTGGACCCACACTACCACTTGGCGGTTATGTGGACCCCACCCCAATCTACCCTTGGACACCCACCCACTTGCACATATGGGTACACATGGTGCACTCACTACACACAACCAAACCCCTCATCCCTCCCTCTATAAATAGAGCAACTCCCCCCCCCCCCCCCCCCTCATTCTAACACACATAGAGCTCTCATAATCTATCCAAATGGACTGCTACACAGAGAGAGAACCGAGAGAGAGTTAGGGAGAAGACACCACACACATACTCACATTGTGACTAACACACCATACCCTCATCTCTTTTCCCTCTATGTACACTCTCTCTAACACACAACACCCCCCTCTGTTCACTTCCTCTCTCTATACACACACACACGCAGAAGACCAGAGAGAGAAATATAGAGACGCAGGAGGGAGAGAGGAGAGTTGATCGGAGAAGAAGAAGGAAGAATATGAGAGATCTGAGCTCCTCGAGGTAAACCACTTTCCCCATTGCATTTCTAACCCTTTGCGTGTCATCTAGGAGCCCCTAGACCTTCATGCACGGCCCCAAACAGAGCCTAAGGCTCTCTGTCAGCTCCGGCGGCCATTAATGGAGCTTGATTTCGAAATCACAACCAAAGCTCTTAAAACCCACACCATGGTGACCCCTTGGTCCCAATAGAACCCCAATGTAGCAGGTTTGGATTTGGGTGACGTTTGGATGGCCATGCAGGCCATTATCCTTTTCTTGGCCGAAAACAATAATCGCTTGGTGGGTGCCTTAAATGTATGAACCGGGATCTGGGCTTGTAATATGTTGAAGAGGGGCCTATTCCGGTCAGTTTGCCGTTGGTCTCGTGGATTTTGATGAAGAGACGAGGAAGATATGAGGAGAGAGAGAGTCTCCGGCGAGCCGCGACTTTCCGGCGACGCCAGTTCGCTGGAGAAGAAGAAGACGACCCGTTTGGGTTCGGGTTATAACACCCGGGTTCGGGTCTGGTTAGGGTTAGGTTGAGTTTGTAAGAGGGTTTGGGTAGCGGGTCGGGTTGGCTTTTAAATAACCCGTGGGTCCTTTTAGTTGAACGGCGTCGTTTTGACGCCATGGGTCGGGTTGTGGGTTTGGTTTGGGTTTGGTTCGGGTCTAGTTGTGTCTGGTAATGGGTTAGGGTACGGTTAGGGTTCGGGTTAGCGGATAGGATTAAGTTGAGAGTGTGAGTGGTTAGGGTCGTGGGTCATCGGGTTGGGTTTAGTTTGTGTCTGTAATTGGGTTAGGTTTGAGTCCGGGTTTGGTTCGGGTATGGGTTAATGGGTAGATTTACTTTGTGCGTAGAGATGGGTTTCGGGTTCGGGTTAGGGTCAACCCGAATGGGTTTTGGTTTTGGGTTTCATTGTGTGTTGATATGGGTAGCCCGTTTGGGTTTCGATCGGGTCGGGTCTGACCCATCGGGTTGCGTCCTTGGACCTTCTTGAGAGTATATCCGGGTAACCCGTTTACCCATGGGTCGGTTCAGGTCGACCCATCGGGTCTGTGGAATTGTTTATTATTATTATTATTATTATTAAGTTTTAATTAGTTTAAAATACTTTAAATGGTTTTAATAATTATTAATAATTTATAATTAATACCATTAAGGTGTAATATTATAGAATATTATTTTAATATTCTATATATCATTATTATATTATATATATATATATATTATATATTTATTATTTAAATACTTAAAATAAATAATAAATATCAGTTTTAAATGGTTTTAAATAGTTAATAAATACCTATGTGTATTTATAAATTCTAGAAAATTAGGGTAATGACCCTGGGACTATTTTATTATATAATGTATGTTATAAAGCTATAATATTATAGTCCAGTATTTTTAATAATTAATAAGGAGCTATTTTATGAGTATATTAATTATTAAAAATTCCAAACAAGCTCCGAAAATTATGAAATAAATACTGGTGGTGTATTTTAATATCTAGCATTTAATAAAAATACTTCTAAGCACTGATATCTTAGTATAATTATAATTACATATTTAAATCCCGTTTCGGGTATTTTCTGGTATGTATTATCTTCAAAAATTCATAATAAATAATCTAGGACTCCGAAAATTACTCGGTCAGTTCCCAGAGTCTTAGATTAATGTCTAGAACATTCCCAAAAAGTTTGGTTACTTTTCGACTCGGTTGAAAATACAGCCTATCTTTCAGGGACCGCATTAGTATAGTAAGCTCTACCTTTTACCTCGTAAAACGCGACGGACTCCGATTTGAGTCTAGTCAATGGCGTTGGACTTAGAATGACACGTAAATCACTACCTTTAGGCTTATGACCTCATTTGGTAAAATTACTATTTTGCCCCTATAGTCGTTGTGGATATCGCAGGTTGGTTTACCCACAGCTTTTCAAAATCAATTTCTAAAACAAAATGAGTCGCCACTTAATTTTTTTAAAAGGAAAATTAAGAAACCATTTTAAAGCAACCGATCTTTTGCGAAACCAAAGATTAACTAGGTCCGGGGATTATGGAATGAGAGAGGAAGGAGCCCGTCGGACTAAAACACCCTCTCTCATCCTATCTTGCGATAGGCCTCTACTCAACATCCTTTTAATCAAATTTATTAATCTAAGTATGCCCTCAACTAATACATATATATATATATATACATCACAAAAGCATGTCCAAAGGGTGTAAAATTGCAATTGACAAAATATCATTCAAAAGCCACATAATTTAGGTAACAAGCGATATGATATGCAATAGAGAACAAGTGAACTTACCCAGGATCCAGCAGCGATAATAAACGTGCAATGCATGCGAACAAAATAAAATCCTAAAAAGAGTCTCTAATCACATATACACATAAGGCAAAACCTAATTCTAAGGTGTCGCGCATAAGGTCGAAAGTCAAATAAAAATCAAGGAATTTAATAAATTAGAGAGGGATTGAGAAATCGTACCTTAATAGCGCTACAAAACAAAGGGTTAGTTCGCATGATATGCAAAATACGATGTTAGAAATAACGATCCTAAATTTCTAGCTTACATCTATCTAATGTAATTAAATCCAAAGCAAATAAGTCTTAATTATAAGTGTCAAACCATATGGATGAATATGTACATGGACAAGGATAAACTATGAGATACTTTTAAACCTTGAATTCAAGCTCAACTAATCATTATTAAAGCATGGTTTAAGCCTTAGATCATAAGAAAGTCATTTAGGCCCTTATTTACAAAGTAAGTCAAATGTGTCATAAAAACTCTGAAAATTGCAGAGAGCATACCAGAACTTAAAAGAAATAAAAAACACGTCTCTTATGGTTTGATGTTGATGAAATTTGGACACAAGATGCCTCTGTCAGTCTAGTTTCCAAATCAAAAAGAAAATCAAGGTTTCAACGGTTAGATCTCCGGGAATATGGAAAACACTAGACATCACTCAGCATCTTACAATCTCCTGTCCAGAATTCTTGCACGATTTATTAAAAATAGTAAAAATATCAGAATTGCTTTGTTCTTTTTAGGGTGACTTCCTAACACATTAATCTACTTGGAAAAAATTATTTTGGGTCATAGAAACTTTGTTAGAACTCTGATTTAATTATTTCAAAAGAGTGTTGCTGTTCTGAAACTATTCTGAAATTCTGGACAGATTGTTGTTGCTTCACAAAAACCATGATCAAACCATTCTAAACATGAAACCACCTCAAAACAAAAATTACAGTGGTAGAACAATGTGTTATTGACACTTTCCCGTTGGTTTCACTTGATTTCAACGGTTAGATTTCGAACTAAAAATCTTTGATCAAAAACAGTTTGTGGATTCACTGTTTTTATTTTGCTAGTTCAACTTTTATTTGGTAACTCCAACTATTAAACCATGAAGTTGGGTTTAAACCAAACCATTTCTCCTACCATTTGATGGCCATGGGAGACTACAAACCTTTGTTCTTCATAGATTTCAAATGAAATATGGATTGACTTCATGAAATCTAAAGGATAGGGAAATCTAAACCATGGAGATGGATTTAGACTCGAAACTACATTCTCCTACCATTTAATGGTCATTGGAGATAAAGGTGCAACTAATACTTGGTAGTTTTCAAAGGAATATGGAAATGATTCCATGAGACACCAAGTTTAGAGGATCCAAGTCATGAATATGAACTTGGGTCCTATCTATGTGAAATAAAGTGATGATCAAGTTTTGACTTCCATGTAGAGCATGAGCTTACATGAGATTCAAAGGATCATGCTCAAGAGACCAATAGAGATATTGAAAATCTCCAAGACCTTTAAGAGAAGAAGATAGACAAAAAAAAGAAAGAAGTAAAAAGACTACTAAGTTTAAAACAAAGAAAGATGATGAAATATTCTAAGATTTAAAGATTTCAAGGGAAGAGAGAGTAAGCTAATAATCTAGGTTTAGAGGATCACCTCCAAATTATCCTCAAAGTTTTCTTTTGAAGATTATCCAAACTCTCCTTCAAGCTCTCCCAAAACTCTCTCTTTTCTTTCAAATGTGGGTGTAATGGATTATGTTTTCCCCCCCAAATGCCTTTTTTTTCTTGGTCCTCTCTACCAACAAGATCCCTTCTCTTTTATAGGCAAGAATATCAGGTATTTTTGGTGAATTTCGGAGCAAAAAACAGGTGTAATTCTCTCATTTGGTGGTACAATGTGTACTTTCTGAAATTACACAGACTGCTGCCCAGCGCGGCAGTCAGAAACCTGCCGCGGCAGTCCGTGAATGCCGTTGCGGCACTCAACAATTGCCGTTGCGGCACTTCGTGAGTGCCGCGCGGCTCTCATCGACTGCCGCGTCATTTAATTAATTGCCGCGTTTTTGTCAGTCTTACTTTATCAGTTTTTTGTTCTTATCTGCATACGCATACGTATTGCACTGCAAAATACAGACTTAAAAGTGAACGGCAGTCAGAATTCTGTGGCGGCACTCGGAGAATGCCGCGGCGGCACTTTCTGACTGCCGCGCGGCACTCATCGAGTGCCGCGGAATCCGCCGTGTGCCGTTTCTTGGTGAGATTCCCCTTTTTAGGTCTTTTCTCTTTTTGAAACAAATTATTTTTGAAGATCCTTTCCAAAAATCATGTCTTTTCCCTGAATTCTCCTGAATACCTGGTATTTTTCCTCTTTCTGTGAAATTTTATCGCGTTTTGGAGATTTTCCGAAGAGCTTGGAATACTTCAATTTTTCGGTCCTTGTCATCATCGGATACGGAGGTGACACTCTCCTAAATTCGACGTTAGGTCAAAATTGGGGTGTCTACAGTTTGCCCCTCTTCGGCAGAGCTTGTGGAGCAACGTGTACCACAAGTGAATGTCGAAGCCTGTGTGAAGACAAGCCTTTGACCAGACCGTCGAATTTAGGTAAAAACAAAATGCGTTGCAAAAAGAGAACATGCGCGGGGCAATGGTTCACGCTGGTCGTGCTCGATGATGAGCTGCCTACGTATCCGTTCAGGAATCAGACCAAGACGTAGTTCGGGTCAAGGGTCAAACATACACAAGCGCAAATAGTCATACGGATGAATGCACCTATCTTATCGTGATGCACGTGCTCAAGCAATCTGGTGCTTTCTGAATTAACCTTGTTATGTAAATGTCATGCTTATCACATTTTCCCTATGTATGACGCGCATTTCGTGGCGTGTTAGTCAGGGAAGATTATCTATGCGAGAATCTGTCATAGGAGTCATGAGAGCGCTTTTGATTTGATCACGAAGGTCAACGCAAATCCGTTGCGAAAACCGGGAATATAAATCCGTTATATTCTCAAAAACGAGGGTTAACGCAAATCCGTTGCGAAAACCGGGAATATAAATCCGTTATATTCCCCAAACGAGGGTTAATCGCAAATCCGTTGCGAAAACCGGGAATATAAATCCGTTATATTCCCCAAACGAGGGTTAATCGCAAGTCCGTTGCGAGAACCGGGGATATAAATCCGTTATATTCTCAGAAACGAGGGTTAACGCAAATCCGTTGCGAAAACCGGGAATATAAATCCGTTATATTCTCCAAAAGAGGGTTAATCGCAAGTCCGTTGCGAAAACCGGGAATATAAATCCGTTATATTCTCAAAAACGAGGGTTAACGCAAATCCGTTGCGAAAACCGGGAATATAAATCCGTTATATTCTCCAAAGAGGGTTAATCGCAAGTCCGTTGCGAAAACCGGGAATATAAATCCGTTATATTCTCAAAAAGAGGGTTAATCGCACGCAAGTCCGTTGCGAAAACCGGGAATATAAATCCGTTATAT
The DNA here is from genome assembly GCA_033977485.1 of Hydrangea macrophylla. Classification (NCBI taxonomy): domain Eukaryota; kingdom Viridiplantae; phylum Streptophyta; class Magnoliopsida; order Cornales; family Hydrangeaceae; genus Hydrangea; species Hydrangea macrophylla. The sequence continues at coordinate 72,727,970 of CM066984.1, read as the reverse complement.
TCTCAAAAAGAGGGTTAATCGCAAGTCCGTTGCGAAAACCGGGAATATAAATCCGTTATATTCTCAAAAACGAGGGTTAACGCAAATCCGTTGCGAAAACCGGGAATATAAATCCGTTATATTCTCCAAAGAGGGTTAATCGCAAGTCCGTTGCGAAAACCGGGAATATAAATCCGTTATATTCTCAAAAAGAGGGTTAATCGCAAGTCCGTTGCGAAAACCGGGAATATAAATCCGTTATATTCTCAAAAACGAGGGTTAACGCAAATCCGTTGCGAGAACCGGGAATATAAATCCTTTATATTCTCCAAACGAGGGTTAATCGCAAGTCCGTTGCGAAAACCGGGAATATAAATCCGTTATATTCTCCAAACGAGGGTTAATCGCAAGTCCGTTGCGAGAACCGGGAATATAAATCCGTTATATTCTCCAAACGAGGGTTAATCGCAAGTCCGTTGCGAAAACCGGGAATATAAGTCCGTTATATCCTCAAAAGAGGGTTAATCGCAAGTCCGTTGCGAAAAACCTGGGAATATGAGTTTGGGCCCGCAGGCTCGAATGTTGCGATTTTCAAAATTGGGAACCCAACGGGCCCAAATATCTTAATTTTCATAAATTGGGCGTCCACGAGCTCAAACATCTCCAATTTTCAAAATGGGGGCCCATGGGCTCAAATATTTTCTGAATTCAAAAATTTGTAGTCAAAGTGTACCTATGAAACGACCCTGAGGGCCAAAAGCGCAATGGGGCAATTTTTTGGGGCCTCAAATTCAATTTTTGGGACTTGATTTGAATTTTTGGGGGGAATGTAAATATCTTTGAACCGCCTTAATCGCGGCACACGCGGTTTTTCGCGGCAGTCCGTGACTGCCGCGCGGCACTCACGGAGTGCCGTTGCGGCACTCAGCGAGTGCCGCGCGGCAGTTGACTGACTGCCGCGCACGGAAAAATGAGTGCCGCGTTTGAGGGCAGTGGCTTAAACCGCCGGGGTTCAACACATTTTCTCATTCTCTCACTCTCTTCATCTCGAAATCTCTCTGGAGAAATTTTTCTCCCCTCATTTCTTTGCTTCTGTATTGATCCACGACATTCATAGGTATGTTCTTTTTGATCAAGACTCGATCAAACTCTTTTATTTCGTAGTTTTTTCGAACTTTCATGAATTTTAAACTCACGGATACTTCTCTTTTTTTTGGACAGGTTATGGCGAGCGGTTCTAGGAAGAAGAAGGCCAAGTATACGACCACCCATCATCCGGACGCCACTCTCTTGTTGAGGGACCCCGATGAGCATTTGTCGGTCCGCGCGTTCAAGCGCGAGGTAAACGCTTCCCTTTTGTCTATTTCTCGTATTTCTTTCCCGTATATCTTCCTTGTGAATGTAACATAGGATTGCCGCATCTTTTAGATACCCTGTTCTGAATGACATGCTCGTGGCGCCCTCGTGCGTCTTGGATGCTTTATTACATGCTCTTTGTAAAGAAATTTTATTTTTATTTCTCATGTAACGCTTGAATTTTCCGAACACTTATCCTTATTTTCTCCTTCGACTGTTTTCAAAAGCTTTTGAAAGCCGTTTAATCGGAATCTCAAACATTGCTTGTGAATAAAGAAATCCAATGCTCGTGGAAATGAAATCATGAACCTTTTCCTATATTTACCGCTCTGGCGAGTTTTCCTTGAGCATTTCTAATGCCATTTTATTATTCAAAAATTGATTCTCGAATGTTTGCAATTACGCGTTCCTTTTTGCAACCAAACTCTTTTCGGGCCCAAAATCCTTATTTTTTATTTTTTTTTATTTTATTTTTTTTAAAACTTATATATGCATGTTTTCAAAGAAGGTGGACAAAAACTACTCTTTCTCTTTTCTTTTCTTTTCGAAACCTTGCTAAAATTTTGAGCGTTTTCTTTTATTCATTTTCTCTTGAATGCAAACGGGTGCCTTACTTGTGAAATCCTATATGAACACTTCTAGACTTTCATTTCTTTTATTTATTACTTATCTCCTTCTTTATTGCTTTCTTCTTTTATTCATTCTCTAACAACCAATCTTGTGATTCTTTCTTGCAGCTGCAGCCCAAAGTGCTGAAGGGCCACGGCAGCCTTGCACATGGCCATGAGTGGTATACGCAGCTGAGCCCGACTGTGAGGGCTTTGGTGGACGCAGCGGGTTTTGGAGACTTCGTCAAACTTTTGACGAAGAGCTCCAACGACTTGCAGCAGATACATGCGCTGGCCGAGCGGTGGTGGGACACCACGAGTACCTTCCACTTCTCTTTCGGCGAGATGACGTTGACCCCGCTGGACTTCTCGATGATTACGGGGATTCCATTCGGGGGAGAGCCCCTGCGGCATCTCACGGACCAGGAGTGGGATCAGATGGAGCCGCTGCTAGGAGTGGTCCCGGAGGAGACCCTGGTTATAGCTCGGTGGTTCATGGATACCTTCCGGGGAAAGCCCGACTTTTCGGACGAGCAGATGGCCCGCGGCTTTTTGATGTACGTGCTGGGGTGCTCTTTGTTGAGCACCAGGGGCGACCGGATTTCTGCTCCCCTGGTGGCGTCGCTGGAGCATCTGGATTGGGTCACCGAGTTTGATTGGGCTGGTACAGGTTTAGCTATCCTGTACAGGCATATGGGTGACATTTCCCGGGGCAGGTCGACAGCCACCAGTGGGTATTGGAGAGCGTGGGAGGTATATACATATCTTATTCATTTTTTACATTCCATCGCTTATTTTTCTTTCAGAAATTTATTTACATTGCGATACTAATCTCTCTTTTCCTTCTCCCTTTTCATTACAGATTTGGTCCCATGAGTATCTCCGCATGATGTCTCCTGAGACACGTGCTGCGGACGCCCTCGTCATGCCCCAGGGGCTGAAGTGGGCGAAGGACAGGGTCGGGCGGAAGACTGGGGCTCATGACTTCGTTTCGTTCAGGAATTTCCTGACGAACCTACGGGAGGAGCATGTGCAGTGGCAGCCGTGGCTCAGGGCGCTACCCGAGGCTAGTGCGGGGATTCAGGAGTCGGCCGGGTATGACCCGATGAGACTGCTACTTGATGGTAGGTCAGAGGGCATGGCGTGGTACTTGGGAGAGAGGGTGACCAGGCAGTCTATAGCGGCTCCCAGATTCTTTGTGCCGTTCCCTCCTCCCGACTCTATGAGAGCTACAGACACTCTCCAGGGCGGCGACTACTCGGCTGCTCTAGCCGGCTTCGGTATCCACGGCTTCTTGGACGACCCTGACGGATACGCGGCCTTCCGTGCCGCCAAGCTGATGCCGAACTTCCCGCTGATGGAAGTGACTCGGGTGAGTAAATGATTCCTTTATTGTTTTTGTGATTCTTCCTTTTACTCTTTACCCATGTTTTATTACCTTTGTTTGCAGCATGTCCCTGCTGCGGTCCGCCCCCCTGGCCTACCTGAGTGGGACTGGACTATGCCGATTGTCTCGTTTGGCGAGCCTCACGTGACGACGATTCCCCGACTTTCGCAGGGCGCCCCCACCATTCCTATTCACTACGACCTTGTCCCGCGCGCTTACGCGGAGGAGGGCCTGTCGTATGCCCACAGCGTGCGACAGTGGGTTGCTGGGCGGGAGTGGATGGTAAGAAATTCATTCTCACTCCTATCTTTTACTGGAATTGTATCTCTTTTTACTGATCTTTATTTTTGTTTCTTGTTTTCAGGCCGAGGGAGCTCGAGCGACCGCCGCGGTTCAGTCGAGGGCCCTGGTATGATCTCTACCCTTTCCATATTCTTAGCATTCCGAATCCCTTTTCAATGATTTTCATGGACTCATCCCTTCTCTTCCAGATGGAGGAGAACAGAGTCTTATCTCAGCAGGTGGGGCAGCTCCAGCATCGGCTTCAGCAGTTCGGCATCTCTTTCAGCGACGCCCCCGGAGGTAGCGGTGCTGGGCGTGGCGGAGGCGTTGGCGAGGGCACTAGTGGCGGCAGGGGCCGAGGCAGCGGGCGTGGAGAGAGTGGAGGAGGCAGCGGGACTGAGTCAGAGGAGGAGCCTCTCAGACGCACGACTCGCCAGACTCGCGGCCGGGGTCGGGGTCGGAGTTGATCCTGCTTATATTTTGCTTTCTTTTGAGAGGATTTTTTTTATTGTACATATTTGGGTGGATGACTGTATAAATATACAAATATGCTTTATTTTGATGGCTGCTTCCTTTTATTATGCTTTCTGCTTTATTCACCGTATGTGTGACCATAGCTTGGTCCAAATTTTGCCGTATGTGGGACCATGGCTTGGTCCCGATTTTATTTCTATCTTTGAATGCTTCTGCTTCTTTTGCTTATTTGATATATACAAATGAATGAAATGAATGAATGAATGTATGTATTTACACGTGCTGCATGATGCGCACGTTTTATTGCTTCTCAATTAATTTTCTGTTTGCAGGTGGGCTGATTGTGTTACAAACAGATTCTGGCCAATGAAAAACTCAGAACGGCACTCGGTTAAGCCTCCGCGGCACTCGACGAATGCCGCAACGGCAGTCAGTGAATGCCGTGCGGCACTCACGAACTGCCGCGCGGCACTTCATGGAGTGCCGCTGCACTTTATCGAGTGCCGCGATCTGGTGGGCAGCTCTATTTCCCTACTTATACCCCTCCTCTTCTAACACTCCGCAAAACATCTCTCTCTCTTTCCACCCTCCTTTCAAATGGCCCCCATTAGCTCCCAAACTCTCTTCCCATGGATGGATACTCTCTCAGGTATTGAAAGGCTCAATTTTGAATGCTTCAGATTGAATGATCTCTTCTCTTTCCGGCACATGAACTTGAACGAGGGCTTACTGCGAGCTTCTATTCAGTGTTGGGACCCTGCTCTCAACGTCTTTCGTTTCGGCTTTCAGGAGATTTGTCCTTTGTTCGAGGAATTTAGCGCTATTCTCCACACTGATCCTTTTGCTGAACTGACGGTTCCTCATATTCAGGCTGGGTATGTCCGCGACTTAGCCACTCTTCTCCACATATCTCGAAATGCGGCAAGTTCTTTTGTTCATGATGGGCAGATCGACTTCGAACGCCTTTCTTCCGTTTATGCTCCTATAGGGGACCCTTATGATGGTGAGCATCAGATCATCCGCCGTAGTGCCTTGTCGGTTGCTATGCTCTCTTACTTTCTCTTCCAGTCATCTTCTGACATTCTCATACCCATCGCCTGCGGTTTGCGGGAGATGAAGAGTGCTGTTATGCTAGTCCTTGGTGAAACTCTGATCGGGCTGGGCCATGCTCATGCTACTGGGGTTATGTTATCTGCCGGGGCACCTTTTGTTCTGCAAGTTTGGCTCATGGAACGCCTTGATCTCTTCATTCACCCCTCGCATCTTCGTGGGCCGTTTTCTTACGACCGCATGGAAATCCATTGCTTATTCCAATCTGCCGATGCATGGCTCGGTTGGCTCCAAGGCCTCTCTTCTGGTGACATTTGCTGGATCTGCCCTCAATGGACTCATCGTTCTGTTGCTGTACGCCTCCCTGGGCGTCCTGGCATCTGGCTGCCGGGTTTAAACGCTACGACTTTCTACATTCCTGACCGAGTTGTCCGTCAGTTCGGACTTTTGCAAGATACTACTGAATCTGTGGCTGCCGATTTCACCAGGGGTTCTACTCTGCGTCCTCCCATTGTGAAGGCTTTCATAGAGGCTTGGTCGAGTAGGATGGCTGCTCCGTGCTCGAGGGTCCCTGCTTCGATTGTGCCCACTGCCCAGTATCTTCTGGAGATCCAGGCCTTGGTTGTGAGACAGACTTGATGAGACACGTGCATAATAAAACAAACGAAAACAGAGAAAAGTTGTCCCTTTCACAAAACTTTCTGACGGACCCTGCCTACTCTTTTACGCTTTTCGAATGTGATTGACTGATGTTGTTATCTTTAGGGAAATTTCTAGCATGCTTAATCAAAGCGCTCAACCTTTCGATTAATCTTTTATGAAGAATTCTCCTTTTAATGTCTTTATTCGGCTCCGTACTTCGCTTTTTGTTTTCTACTCATCCTTTTCCATGAATTCTTATTTGTTTCTTTATAGTACTTATTCTGACAGCCAGGTGACCTGAAGGATGGTTTTATTTCTGGGTTCTTCGGCTAGCAAACGAAGTTTGCCCCTGGTTTTAGGGCTTCGAAGAGATTCCGGGCAAACGCCAGTTTGCCCCTAGTTTAGCACTTCTTTTTTTTTTTTTTTTTTGAAATGACCGAACCAAGTTGGTTGCCTACGTATCCCCTAGCGGGAATCAGGTCAAGCGTAGTTCATCAAGGTAGGAGGCTTTGAAAGAAATGGTTTCAAGCAAAGTATTTCTTGAGGCGATCGAGGTTAATTGGCTGTTTAAATTCAACCCCGTCCAGGTCCATGAGATAAGCCGCTCCTCCCGAAATGAGGGTCTTAATGATGTATGGTCCGACCCAGTTGGGTTTGAATTTTCCTCTGGGGTCATAAACGGGCACTTTTAGTTCTTTGAGGACCAGGTCACCCTCAGCAAGCTTCCTTGGGCGAACCTTTTTGTTGAAATCACGAGCTATCCTCTTCTGGTATCCCCGAGTATGGTTTATTGCGGTCAACCTCTTTTCATCAAGCAGCATCAATTCCTCATATCTTCCTTGTATCCATTCTGATTCCGTCACTTCACATTCTGTCAAGACTCTGAGAGAGGGTATTTCCACCTCGACTGGAAGGACTGCTTCCATCCCGTAGACCAACGAGTATGGCGTAGCGCCCGTTGAAGTCCTTACTGACGTCCGGTACCCCCATAAGGCAAATGGCAGCTTCTCATGCCAATCCTTATATGTATCTGTCGTCTTCCCCAAGATTGCTTTAACATTCTTATTCGCTGCCTCTACTGCTCCATTCGTCTGGGGCCTATACGGGGATGACTGATGGCGAGTGATTTTATATTTCTCTAAGAGCGGGATAACTTCCCCCTGGAAATGGCTACCATGATCGGAGATAAACTCGTTCGGGACTCCATATCTGCAGATTATGTTCTTCTCAATGAAACTCACCACATCTTTGGCTTTCAAGGTCGCATACGAGGCTGCTTCTACCCATTTTGTGAAATAATCGATCGCCACGATTATATACCGGTGCCCATTGGAAGCCTTTGGGACTATCTCACCAATGATATCAATCCCCCATACAGAAAATGGCCAAGGGGTGGTCATGCTATAGAGCTGCGACGGTGGGGTGTGCATCAAATTTGCATGGATCTGACACTTGTGACACCTTCTAACATATTCACAACAGTCTTTGTCCAAGGTCGTCCAATAGTACCCTTGTCGGATGATCTTCTTCGCCAGCATGTGCCCGTTCATGTGGGGCCCGCATACTCCCTCATGTATTTCCTCTATCATTCTCTTAGCTTCCCTCCCATATAAACACTCCAAATTATACCCGGTGTAGGACTTCTTCCATAGTTTATCTGCGTAGATCACGAATTGAGCGGCAAATCGTCGTATCGCCTTCTTGTCCTTTTCTGAGGCTCCTTCGGGGTATTCTCCTTCTTTAATGAACTTCCATACGTCCACATACCAAGGCATTTCATCTTCTCTCTCTATGGCTGCGATCATCTCAAATGACGGTTGATTCCTTACTTCTATGGACAGCGGAATCATGGCAATTTTGGAAGGGATTTGGATCATCGAGGCTAAGGTAGCCAAAGAATCGGCTAGTTGGTTTTCTTCACGAGAGAGGTAGTAGAAGGAAATCTTTTGGAATTGCGCTTTCAGACTTTCTAGATAGTCATGGTAAGGTCTCAATTTCTCATGTTTTACCCTCCAATCTCCTCGGACCTGGGATATGATCAAGTTGGAATCTCCGAAGACATCAATCCGTCCGACTTTCAAAGCCAAGGCCGCTTCCATTCCAATTATGCAGGCTTCGTACTCTGCGGTATTGTTGGTTGAGTCGTATTTGAGTTTGACAGCTAATGGGGTAGGGACCCCGTCTGGTGCCATGAGAACGATTCCGACCCCGTAACCTAACTGGTTGGCTGCTCCATCAAAGTACATTTTCCACAATTCTTCCTTCACTTCCATTATTCCTTCATCTGGGAACTTGAAGTCTCCCTTATCCTCAGATTCTACAGCGAGGTCGGCTAGAAATTCGGCGACGGCCCTTCCTTTTACAGACTTGGAGGTGACATATCTGATATCGAACTCAGCCAGCATCATGGTCCAACGGGAAATCCTACTGGTCAAGACGGGTTTTTCGAACAGGTATTTTAACGGGTCCATCCGGGAAATTAGGATCACGGGGAAGGCTAACATATAGTGGCGGAGGCGACGGGTACACCAAACCAAGGCCCAACAGGCCTTCTCCAAGGGCGAATACTTTAACTCATATCCTACCATTCTCTTGCTTAAGTAGTAAATGGCCTTCTCCACGTGCCCCTCTTCTCCTTCTTGGGCCAGCATACATCCCATCGAATCTTCGGATACAGAGAGATAAAGTAACAGAGGTCTCCCGGGTGAAGGTGGTGACAAGACAGGTGGATTCTGGAGATAGGTTTTGATTTTGTCGAAGGCTTGTTGACATGGGGTGTCCCAATTGAATCTCTCTCCCTTTCTGAGTAGCTTGAACAGCGGGTCGTAGGTCATGGTGAGCTTTGAAATGAAACGACTTATAAATTGTATTCTACCCAGGAACCCTCTCAGTTCTTTCTCATTTTTCGGTGGGTTCATCTCGGTTAAGGCCTTTATTTTGGTAGGGTCCACTTCTATTCCCCTTTGGGTAATGAGAAATCCTAACAGCTTGCCAGTAGTGACTCCGAACGTGCATTTCTGTGGGTTCAGCCTCATCTTGAACTCCCTCAATCTCCCAAAGAACTTTCTCAAAGCCTCTAGGTGTCCTCCCCTCTCCTTGGATTTCACAATCATATCGTCCACATACACCTCTACCTCTTTGTGGATCATGTCGTGCAGTAAAGTGGTGGCAGCCCTTTGATAGGTTGCGCCCGCGTTCTTGAGTCCGAATAGCATGACCCTATAGCAATATGTTCCCCACGGAGTGATGAACGTGGTTTTCTCTCTATCCTCGGGAGCCATGAGGATTTGATTATACCCGGAGAACCCATCCATGAAAGATAGAAGTTCATGTCCCGCGGTGTTATCAACCAACACGTCGATGTGGGGTAATGGGAAATCGTCTTTAGGGCTTGCTTTGTTCAAATCCCAAAAATCCACGCAAACCCTAACACGACCATCCTTCTTTGGGACAGGCACAATGTTGGCAATCCACTCGGGATACTCGGTGACCATCAAGAATCCAGCTCTTAATTGCTTTTCAACTTCCTCTTTTACTTTGAGTGCCCATTCTGGCCTCATTCGCCTCAATTTTTGTTTTACGGGTTTGGAGTTAGGAAAGAGGGGGATGTGGTGTTGGACTATTTTAGGATCGATACCTGGCATATCATTGTAAGACCATGCAAAAACATCTTTGAATTCATTTAATAGACTGATTAGTTCTGTTCTTTCTTTATTGCTAAGTGTAGAGCCGATGAAGACATTTTGAGGATTGTTCTCATTTCCAAGATTAATTGTTAGAGTGTCCTCAATGATTTTACATGCAGATTCTTTTTCTTTTTCAATTAGTTTTTGCAGTTCAATAGGTATTTCATGATCATCACGTTCATCACATTCATTAAGCGCGTTCGAGTAGGCAGAATCAGTCATACTTTCATTGATTTTCTTTGGAGTGATTACAACAGACATAGAAATTGAAAGACGCCTCATTTGGGCCATTACAGACTCTGGGTGTGGGGGGAACCTATCACTAGACTCAAAAACCCACTCTTTCTTGTGCTCTCCTCCCAGGCCAGTAATAAAGTATTCTTTCGGACCTCCTGTCTTGGTCATTTTCTCCATCTCTTCTTCCTCAGCCTTTCCTTCCTCACCTTCTTCACTTTTGGCGGCTTCCTCCACTATGCCCTCGACGTATTCACCTTTGGTCTTCCCGGGATCCTCCTTCGTGACTTCTGCGTTTCCTTCGCCTAACAGATCTTTCATGGCAGAACCGTCCAGCATACCAACCCAGTCCTTGGCAGCAACAGATTTTTTAGGTACTTGCAAAAATGGGTCTTTGTACCCAGAAAATTCATGGGAGAAGAAGATCTCGAACCCCGGCTTCATGCATTTGTCTTTTTGATCCATCCATGGTTCTGGGAAACCACAGAAGGGGAAATCTTCTCCTTCCTTCACAAAATACCCGTTGAGGGTCTTCAAGTAAGGATCCAGCGGTGCGTTGACGGCCTTCTTCTTGGTTCTCAGCTCCTTCTTTGTTGGTTGATACCCGAGACCGTGAGTGTGAGTTTGAGTAGGGATTCTTGGGGCCTCCGGCAGGCCTTGAAGGTTCTTCCCCAACCCCAATCCTGGAAAGAAACCCATCTTCTTCATGATTCCGGCGACGACTGGACTAGCATATTGATCAAAATGGGGCGGTAGGGACTCTCCCGACTTTCCTTCTTCTATCGCGCCGATGAACTCGAATCCTCCCATTTTTGCTTCTTCTTCTTGTAGCTGTAGCTCTAGGACCGGTGCACTTGACGATGCTTCAGATGATCGAACCCAACTGTCTCCGAGGATATCACAGACTTTGTTTTCCCAGACATACTTAACTTTTTGATGAATTGTCGATGGGATAGCGCCCAAACTGTCCAACCAAGGTCTTCCCAGCAGCAGATTGAAAGAAGCGGGGATATCGATGATTTGGAACTCAGCTTCCTTGTCCATTGATCCGATAGCAAGGTTAAGAAAGATGATGCCCATGACTGTCCTTTGGGTGTTATCATATGCCCGGACCTTTTGTTGAGACGGCACAAAAGAAGATTCATCCAAGCCCATTCGTTTGGCTGTGCGGAAAGGACACACATTAAGAGCAGACCCGTTGTCAACGAGACAAGCGGGTACGGTGTTCCCCAAACATTCAACAGTGATGTACAAAGGCTTATTGAGCATGGGCCCTCCCGGTGGTAAGTCATTTGATGAGAAAGCAATAGCCAAAGTCGGAATTTTATTGATCAGCCCTACAAGGTCTTCCGGGGTGGTGTCGATAGACACGTCAGACTGATTAAGGGCGTCTAGGACCGCCTGCCTATGACGTTTGGAGGCAATCAGCAATCCCCAAACAGTAATGTTAGCCTGAGTCTACTTCATCTGCTTGAGGACTCTATCCTCTTCTTCTTCCTCGTTCATCTTTCCTTTCCCTTTCTCCAGCTCCCTCCCCGGGTGATCTTCCTCTAATTCATGTGGCTTGAAGTGCCTACCAGACCGAGTCAAGTGGTCAATTTCTTCTTTTGCCCAAATATCGTCGGTTTCTGAAACGGTCTTTGGGCCCTCTTCTACCTCTTCGTCGCTTTGGTACCATAGATCATCTTCCCCTACCAGGCCTATGTTCCGATCATTGCTTTCTTGGACCCACCAATCTGACTGCTCCGTTGCTTCATTCTCCCATATCCCTGGCTGGCTTCCAATCATACAGATTTCCGGATTTTCTGGTAACTGATTGTGGATATCGCAGGTTGACTTACCCACAGCTTTTCAAAAATCTATTTCTTAAAACAAAATGAGTCGCCACTTAATTTTTAAAAGGAAAATTAAGAAACCATTTTAAAAGCAAACTGATCGTTCGCGAAACCAAAGATTAACTAGGTCCGGGGATTATGGAATGAGAGAGGAAGGAGCCCGTCGGACTAAAACACCCTCTCTCATCCTATCTTGCGATAGGCCTCTACTCAACATCCTTTAATCAAATTTATTAATCTAAGCATGCCCTCAACTAATACATATATACATATACATCACAAAAGCATGTCCAAAGGGTGTAAAATTGCAATTGACAAAATATCATTCAAAAGCCACATAATTCAGGTAACAAGCGATATGATATGCAATAGGGAACAAGTGAACTTACCCGGGGTCCAGCAGCGATAATAAACGTGCAATGCATGCGATTAAATAAAACCTAGGAAAAGAGTTTCTAATCCATATATACACATAAGGCAAATCTTAACTCTAAGGTGTCGCGCATAAGGTCGAAAATCAAATAAAAATTAAGGAATTTGATAAACTAGAGAGGGATTGAGAAATCGTACCTTAATAGCGCTACAAAACAAAGGGTTAGTTCACATGATATGTAAAACACGATGTTAGAAATAACGATCCTAAATTTCTAGCTTACATCTATCTAATGTAATTAAATCCAAAGCAAATAAGTCTTAATCATAAGTGTCAAACCATATGGATGAATATGTACATGGACAAGGATAAACTATGAGATACTTTTAAAACTTGAATTCAAGCTCAACTAATCATTATTAAAGCATGGTTTAAATCTTAGATCATAAGAAAGTCATTTAGGCCCTTATTTACAAAGTAGGTCAAATGTGTCATAGAAACTCTAAAAAAATTGCAGAGAGCATACCAGAACTTAAAAGAAATAAAAAACACGTCTCTTATGGTTTGATGTTGATGAAATTTGGACACAAAATGCCTCTGTCAGTCTAGTTTCCAAATCAAAAAGAAAATCGAGGTTTCAACGGTTAGATCTCCGGGAATATGGAAAACACTAGACATCACTCAGCATCTTACAATCTCCTGTCCAGAATTCTTGCGCGATTTATTAAAAATAGTGAAAAATTCAGAATTGCTTTGTTCTTTTTAGGGTGACTTCCTAACACATTAATCTACTTGGAAAAAATTATTTTGGGTCATAGAAACTTTGTTAGAACTCTGATTTAATTATTTCAAAAGAGTGTTGCTGTTCTGAAACTATTCTGAAATTCTGGGCAGATTGTTGTTGCTTCACAAGAACCATGATCAAACCATTCTAGACATGAAACCACCTCAAAACAAAAATTACAGTGGTAGAACAATGTGTTATTGACACTTTCCCGTTGGTTTCATTTGATTTCAACGGTTAGATTTCGAACTAAAAATCTTTGATCAAAAACAGTTTGTAGATTCACTGTTTTTATTTTGCTAGTTCAACTTTTATTTGGTAACTCCAACTATTAAACCATGAAGTTGGGTTTAAACCAAACCATTTCTCCTACCCTTTGATGGCCATGGGAGACTACAAACCTTTATTCTTCATAGATTTCAAATGAAATATGGATTGACTTCATGAAATCTCAAGATGATGAATCCAAACCATAGAGATGAGTTTAGACCCAAAATACTTTCTCCTACCACTTGATGGTCATTGGAGATGAAGATGCAACTAATACTTGGTAGTTTTCAAAGGAATATGGAAATGATTCCATGAGACACCAAGTTTAGGGGATCCAAGTCATGAATATGGACTTGGGTCCTATCTATGTGAAATAAAGTGATGATCAAGTTTTGACTTCCATGTAGAGCATGAGCTTACATGAGATTCAAAGGATCATGCTCAAGAGATCAATAGAGATATTGAAAAATCTCCAAGACCTTTGAGAGAAGAAGATAGACAAGAAAAAGAAGTAAAAAAAAAGACTACTAAGTTTAAAACAAAGAAAGATGATGAAATATTCTAAGGTTTAAAGATTTCAAGGGAAGAAAGAGTAAGCTAATAATCTAGGTTTAGTGGATCACCTCCAAATTATCCTCAAAGTTTTCTTTTGAAGATTATCCAAACTCTCCTTCAAAGCTCTCCCAAAACTCTCTCTTTTCTTTCAAATGTGGGTGTAATGGAAGTGTATATGTTTTTCCCCCTAAAATGCCTTTTTTTTTTCTCTTGGTCCTCTTTACAAACAAGATCCCTTCTCTTTTATAGGCAAAAACACCAGGTATTTTTGGTGAATTTCGGAGCAAAAAACAGGTGTAATTCTCTCATTTGGTGGTACAATGTGTACTTTCTGAAATTACACAGACTGCTGCCCAGCGCGGCAGTCAGAAACCTGCCGCGGCAGTCCGTTAATGCCGTTGCGTCACTCAACATCTGCCGTTGCGGCACTTCGTGAGTGCCGCGCGGCTCTCATCAATTGCCGCGGCATTTAATTAATTGCCGCGTTTTTGTCAGTCTTACTTTATCAGTTTTTTGTTCTTATCTGCATGCGCATACGTATTGCACTGCAAAATACAGACTTAAAAAGTGAACGGCAGTCAGAAACCTGTGGCGGCACTTGGAGAATGCCGCGGCGGCACTTTCTGACTGCCGCGCGGCACTCATCGAGTGCCGCGGAATCTGCCGTGTGCCGTTTCTTGGTGAGATTCCCCTTTTTAGGTCTTTTCTCCTTTTGAAACAAATTATTTTTGAAGATCCTTTCCAAAAATCATGTCTTTTCCCTGAATTCTCCTGAATACCTGGTATTTTTCCTCTTTCTGTGAAATTTTATCGCGTTTTGGAGATTTTTTGAAGAGCTTGGAATACTTCAATTTTTCGGTCCTTGTCATCATCGGACACGGAGGTGACACTCTCCTAAATTCGACGTTAGGTCAAAATTGGGGTGTCTACAGTTTGCCCCTCTTCGGCAGAGCTTGTGGAGCAACGCGTACCGCAAGTGAATGTCGAAGCCTGTGTGAAGACAAGCCTTTGACCAGACCGTCGAATTTAGGTAAAAACAAAATGCGTTGCAAAAAGAGAACATGCGCGGGGCAATGGTTCACGCTGGTCGTGCTCGATGATGAGCTGCCTACGTATCCGTTCAGGAATCAGACCAAGACGTAGTTCGGGTCAAGGGTCAAACATACACAAGCGCAAATAGTCATACGGATGAATGCACTTATCTTATCGTGATGTACGTGCTCAAACAATCTGGTGCTTTCTGAATTAACCTGGTTATGTAAATGTCATGCTTATCATATTTTCCCTATGTATGACGCGCATTTCGTGGCGTGTTAGTCAGGGAAGATTATCTATGCGAGAATCTGTCACAGGAGTCATGAGAGCGCTTTTGATTTGATCACGAAGGTTAACGCAAGTCCGTTGCGAAAACCGGGAATATAAATCCGTTATATTCTCCAAACGAGGGTTAACGCAAGTCCGTTGCGAAAACCGGGAATATAAATCAGTTATATTCTCCAAACGAGGGTTAACGCAAGTCCGTTGCGAAAACCGGGAATATAAATCCGTTATATTCTCCAAACGAGGGTTAACGCAAGTCCGTTGCGAAAACCGGGAATATAAATCCGTTATATTCTCCAAACGAGGGTTAACGCAAGTCCGTTGCGAAAACCGGGAATATAAATCCGTTATATTCTCCAAAAGAGGGTTAATGCAAGTCCGTTGCGAAAACCGGGAATATAAATCCGTTATATTCTCCAAACGAGGGTTAACGCAAGTCCGTTGCGAAAACCGGGAATATAAATCCGTTATATTCTCCAAAAGAGGGTTAACGCAAGTCCGTTGCGAAAACCGGGAATATAAATCCGTTATATTCTCCAAACGAGGGTTAACGCAAGTCCGTTGCGAAAACCGGGAATATAAATCCGTTATATTCTCCAAACGAGGGTTAACGCAAGTCCGTTGCGAAAACCGGGAATATAAATCCGTTATATTCTCCAAAAGAGGGTTAACGCAAGTCCGTTGCGAAAACCGGGAATATAAATCCGTTATATTCTCCAAACGAGGGTTAACGCAAGTCCGTTGCGAAAACCGGGAATATAAATCCGTTATATTCTCCAAAAGAGGGTTAACGCAAGTCCGTTGCGAAAACCGGGAATATAAATCCGTTATATTCTCCAAACGAGGGTTAACGCAAGTCCGTTGCAAAAACCGGGAATATAAATCCGTTATATTCTCCAAACGAGGGTTAACGCAAGTCCGTTGCGAAAACCGGGAATATAAATCCGTTATATTCTCCAAACGAGGGTTAACGCAAGTCCGTTGCGAAAACCGGGAATATAAATCCGTTATATTCTCCAAACGCAGGGGTAATCGCAAGTCCGTTGCGAAAACCGGGAATATAAATCTGGGCCCACAGGCTCAGAAATTTTCAATTTTCATAAATCGAGAGCCCACGAGCTCAAATATCTCCAATTTTCAAAAAAATGGGGGGCCCGTGGGCTCGAATATTTTTGAATTTCAAAATTTGTAGTCAAAGTGTACCTATGAAACGACCCTGAGGGCCAAAAGCGCAATGGGGGCAATTTTTGGGGCCTCAAATTCAATTTTTGGGACTTGATTTGAATTTTTGGGGGGAATGTAAATATCTTTGAACCGCCATAATCGCGGCACACGCGGCTTTCTGCGGCAGTCCGTGACTGCCGCGCGGTACCCACGGAGTGCCGTTGCGGCACTCGGCGAGTGCCGCGCGGCAGTTGACTGACTGCCGCGCACGAAAAAATGAGTGCCGCGTTGAGGGGCAGTGGCTTTAAACCGCCGGGGTTCTCCTCCCTTTCTCTCATTCTCTCATTCTCTTCATCTCGAGATCTCTCTGAAAAAAAAATTTTCCTCATTCTTTCTTTGCCTCTATATCGGTCCACGACATTCACAGGTTAGTTTTGCTAGATTAGAGCTTGATTAAATTTGTTTATTTCACTGTTTTTTTTCAAATTTTTTACTAATCTACGCGTGGATTCTCTCTTTTCCTCCGACAGATTATGGCGAGTGGTTCAGGGCGCAAGAAGAGGGCTAGGTATACTGCCACGCATCACCCAGACGCCACGCTTTTACTGAGGGATCCTGATGAGCATCTGTCGGTCTGTGCGTTCAAGCGCGAGGTAAACGCTTCCCTTTCTATTTTTCATTCATTTCTTTCTTGTATTTCTTTCTCCATATGGATGCAATATACAATTGCACAACTGTTTAGATGCCTTGTTTCAAATGCGAATGCCATGCTTGTGGCGCCCTCGAGCGTCTCGAATGCTTTATTCCATGCCCCTCTTTTCTTTTAAAGAAATTTTATTTCTCATGAACTTAAAAAAAAAAAGAAGAACTATGCTTGAATTTTCCGAATGTTTCGCCTATCCCTTATATATTTTTTCTTTCAATTTTCTCAAGGACTTTTGAAAGTCGTTTGTGTTAATCGAATTTTCAAACACTTCTTGTGAATAAAGAATCTTAATGTTCGTGAATTTTTCCTTTCCATTTTTCTTAGGATTCATGAATGCGATGCTTTTTAAACATTTCCCTGTGTTTGTGAACTTTCTTGAGCGTTCCAAACGCCCTTCTATTATTTGAAAATGACTCCTGAATGCTTGCGACCACGTACTTCCTCGTACTAATTTTGGATTCGGGACCTTATATTATGCGTGCATTTCAAAAATGCGGACAAACTGCTTTTTCTTTTTCTTTTCGAAACCCTGCTATAACATTGAATGTTTTTTTTTCTTTTATTCATTTCAAACAATCGTGAAATCCTGGACTTTTCATTCATTAATTATTCATTCGCTGTTGTTGCTCTCTTCTTTATCTATCCCCTAACAAAAAAACTTTTTATTCTTTCCTTGCAGCTGCAGCCAAAGGTGCTGAAGGGGCACGGCAGCCTCGCCTACGGCCATGAGTGGTATACAGAGCTGAGCCCGACTGTGAGGGCTTTGGTGGATGCCGCAGGGTTTGGAGACTTCGTCAAGCTTTTGACGAAGAGCTCCAACGACCTTCAGCAGATACACGCACTGGCTGAGCGGTGGTGGGATACTACGAGTACCTTCCACTTCTCTTTCGGTGAGATGACGTTGACCCCGCTGGACTTCTCGATGATTACGGGGATTCCATTCGGGGGAGAGCCCCTGCGGCATCTCACGGACCAGGAGTGGGATCAGATGGAGCCGCTGCTAGGAGTGGTCCCGGAGGAGACCCTGGTTACAGCTCGGTGGTTCATGGATACCTTCCGGGGAAAACCCGGCTTTTCGGACGAGCAGATGGCCCGCGGCTTTTTGATGTACGTGCTGGGGTGCTCTTTGTTGAGCACCAAGGGCGACCGGATTTCTGCTCCCATGGTGGCGTCGCTGGAGCATCTGGATCGGGTCACCGAGTTTGATTGGGCTGGTACAGGTTTAGCTATCCTGTACAGTCACATGAGCGTCATCTCCCGGGGCAAGTCGACAGCTACCGGCGGGTATTGGAGAGCGTGGGAGGTACATATATATTTTATTTATTTTTCACATTCCATCGCTTATTTACTCTCAGAAATTTATTTGCATTGCGATACTAATTTCTCCTTTCTTTCTCTCTTTTTATTACAGATTTGGTCCCATGAGTATCTCCGCATGATGTCTCCTGAGACACGTGCTGCGGACGCCCTCGTCATGCCCCAGGGGCTGAAGTGGGCGAAGGACAGGGTCGGGCGGAAGACCGGGGCCCACGACTTTGTTTCGTTCAGGAACTTCCTGACGAACCTACGGGAGGAGCATGTACAGTGGCAGCCGTGGCTCAGGGCGCTACCCGAGGCTAGCGCGGGGATTCAGGCGTCGGCCGGGTATGACCCGATGAGACTGCTACTCGATGGTAGGTCAGAGGGCATGGCGTGGTACTTGGGAGAGAGGGTGACCAGGCAGTCTATAGCGGCTCCCAGATTCTTTGTGCCGTTCCCTCCTCCCGAGTCTATGAGAGCTACAGACACTCTTCAGGGCGGCGACTACTCGGCTGCTCTAGCCGGCTTCGGTATCCACGGCTTCTTGGACGACCCTGACGGTTATGCGGCCTTCCGTGCCGCCAAGCTGATGCCGGACTTCCCGCTGATGGAAGTGACTCGGGTGAGTAAATGATTCCTTTATTATTTTTGTGAGTTCTTCCTTTTACTCTTAACCCATGTTTTATTACTTTTGTTGGCAGCATGTCCCTGCTGCGCCCCGCCCCCCTGGCCTACCTGAGTGGGACTGGACTATGTCTACTGTCTCATTTGGCGAGCCCCATGTGACGACGGTCCCCCGACTCTCCCAGGGCGCCCCTACCATTCCTATTCACTATGATCTTGTCCCGCGCGCTTACGCGGAGGAGGGCCTGGTGTACGCCCATAGCGTGCGACAGTGGGTTCTTGGGCGCGAGTGGATGGTAAGAAATTCATTCTCACCCCTATCTTTGACTGGAATTGTATCTCTTTTTACTGATCTTTATTTCTGTTTCTTGTTTTCAGGCCGAGGGAGCTCGAGCGACCGCTGCGGTTCAGTCGAGGGCCCTGGTATGATCTCTACCCTTTCCATATTCTTAGCATCCCGAATTCCTTTTCAATGATTTTCATGGACTCATCCCTTCTCTTCCAGATGGAGGAGAACAGAGTCTTATCTCAGCAGGTGGGGCAGCTCCAGCATCGGCTTCAGCAGTTTGGCATCTCTTTCAGCGATGCCCCCGGAGGTAGCGGTGCTGGGCGTGGCGGAGGCGTTGGCGAGGGCACTAGTGGCGGCAGGGGCCGAGGCAGCGGGCGTGGAGAGAGTGGAGGAGGCAGCGGGACTGAGTCAGAGGAGGAGGCTCTCAGACGCACGACTCGCCAGACTCGCAGCCGGGGTCGGGGTCGGAGTTGATCCTGCTTATATTTTGCTTTCTTTTGAGAGGATTTTTTTATTGTACATATTTGGGTGGATGACTGTATAAATATACAAATATGCTTTATTTTGATGGCTGCTTCCTTTTATTATGCTTTCTGCTTTATTCACCGTATGTGTGACCATAGCTTGGTCCAAATTTTGCCGTATGTGGGACCATGGCTTGGTCCCGATTTTATTTCTATCTTTGAATGCTTCTGCTTCTTTTACTTATTTGATATATACAAATGAATGAAATGAATGAATGAATGTATGTATTTACACGTGCTGCATGATGCGCACGTTTTATTGCTTCTCAATTAATTTTCTGTTTGCAGGTGGGCTGATTGTGTTACAAACAGATTCTGGCCAATAAGAAACTCAGAACGGCACTCGGTTAAGCCTCCGCGGCACTCAACGAATGCCGCAACGGCAGTCAGTGAATGCCGTGCGGCACTCACGAACTGCCGCACGGCACTTCATGGAGTGCCGCTGCACTTTATCGAGTGCCGCGATCTAGTGGGCAGCTCTTTTTCCCTACTTATACCCCTCCTCTTCTAACACTCCGCAAAACATCTCTCTCTCTTTCCATCCTCCTTTCAAATGGCCCCCATTAGCTCCCAAACTCTCTTCCCATGGATGGATACTCTCTCAGGTATTGAAAGGCTCAATTTTGAATGCTTCAGATTGAATGATCTCTTCTCTTTCCGGCACATGAACTTGAACGAGGGCTTACTGCGAGCTGCTATTCAGTATTGGGACCCTGCTCTCAACGTCTTTCGTTTCGGCTTTCAGGAGATTTGTCCTTTGTTTGAGGAATTTAGCGCTATTCTCCACACTGATCCTTTTGCTGAACTGACGGTTCCTCAGATTCAGGCTGGGTATGTCCGCGACTTAGCCACTCTTCTCCACATATCTCGAAATGCGGCAAGTTCTTTTGTTCATGATGGGCAGATCGACTTCGAACGCCTTTCTTCCGTTTATGCTCCTATAGGGGACCCTTATGATGGTGAGCATCAGATCATCCGGCGTAGTGCCTTGTCGGTTGCTATGCTCTCTTACTTTCTCTTCCAGTCATCTTCTGACATTCTCATATCCATCGCCTGCGGTTTGTGGGAGATGAAGAGTGCTGTTATGCTAGTCCTTGGTGAAACTCTGATCGGGCTGGGCCATGCTCATGCTACTGGGGTTATGTTATCTGCCGGGGCACCTTTTGTTCTGCAAGTTTGGCTCATGGAACGCCTTGATCTCTTCATTCACCCCTCGCATCTTCGTGGGCCATTTTCTTACGACCGCATGGAAATCCATTGCTTATTCCAATCTGCCGATGCATGGCTCGGTTGGCTCCAAGGCCTCTCTTCTGGTGACATTTGCTGGATCTGCCCTCAGTAGACTCATCGTTCTGTTGCTGTACGCCTCCCTGGGCGTCCTGGCATCTGGCTGCCGGGTTTAAATGCTACGACTTTCTACATTCCTGACCGAGTTGTCCGTCAGTTCGGACTTTTGCAAGATACTACTGAATCTGTGGCTGCTGATTTCACCAGGGGTTCTACTCTGCGTCCTCCCATTGTGAAGGCTTTCATAGAGGCTTGGTCGAGTAGGATGGCTGCTCCGTGCTCGAGGGTCCCTGCTTCGATTGTGCCCACTGCCCAGTATCTTCTGGAGATCCAGGCCTTGGTTGTGAGACAGACTTGATGAGACACGTGCATAATAAAACAGACGGAAACAGAGAAAAGTTGTCCCTTTCACAAAACTTTCTGACGGACCCTGCCTACTCTTTTACGATTTTCGAATGTGATTGACTGATGTTGTTATTTATTATTTTTTTTTTTTTTAGGAAAATTTCTAGCATGCTTAATCAAGGCGCTCAACCTTTCGATTAATCTTTTATGAAGAATTCTCCTTTTAATGTCTTTATCTGGCTCCCTACTTTGTCTTTTATTCATTCTTTTTTCATGAATTCTTATTTGTTTCTTTATAGTACTTATTCTGACAGCCAGGTGACCTGAAGGATGGTTTTATTTCTGGGTTCTTTGGCTAGCAAACGAAGTTTGCCCCTGGTGTTAGGGCTTTGAAGCGATTCCGGGCAAACGCCAGTTTGCCCCTAGTTTAGCACATTTTTTTTTTTTTTTTAGGAATGACCTAACCAAGTTGGTTGCCTACGTATCCCCTAGCGGGAATCAGGTCAAGCGTAGTTCATCAAGGTAGGAGGCTTTGAAAGAAATGGTTTCAAGCAAAGTATTTCTTGAGGCGATCGAGGTTAATTGGCTGTTTAAATTCAACCCCGTCCAGGTCCATGAGATAAGCCGCTCCTCCCGAAAGGAGGGTCTTAATGATGTATGGTCCGACCCAGTTGGGTTTGAATTTTCCTCTGGGGTCATAAACGGGCACTTTTAGTTCTTTGAGGACCAGGTCAGCCTCAGCAAGCTTCCTTGGGCGAACCTTTTTGTTGAAAGCACGAGCTATCCTCTTCTGGTATCCCCGAGTATGGTTTATTGCGGTCAACCTCTTTTCATCAAGCAGCATCAATTCCTCATATCTTCCTTGTATCCATTCTGACTCCGTTACTTCACATTCTGTCAAGACTCTGAGAGAGGGTATTTCCACCTCGACTGGAAGGACTGCTTCCATCCCGTAGACCAACGAGTATGGCGTAGCGCCCATTGAAGTCCTTACTGACGTCCGGTACCCCCATAAGGCAAATGGCAGCTTCTCATGCCAATCCTTATATGTATCTGTCGTCTTCCCCAAGATTGCTTTAACATTCTTATTCGCTGCCTCTACTGCTCCATTCGTCTGGGGCCTATACGGGGATGACTGATGGCGAGTGATTTTATATTTCTCTAAGAGCGGGATAACTTCCCCTTGGAAATGGCTACCATGATCGGAGATAAACTCGTTCGGGACTCCATATCTGCAGATTATGTTCTTCTCAATAAAACTCACCACATCTTTGGCTTTCAAGGTCGCATACGAGGCTGCTTCTACCCATTTTGTGAAATAATCGATCGCCACGATTATATACCGGTGCCCATTGGAAGCCTTTGGGACTATCTCACCAATGATATCAATCCCCCATACAGAAAATGGCCAAGGGGTGGTCATGCTATAGAGCTGCGACGGTGGGGTGTGCATCAAATTTGCATGGATCTGGCACTTGTGACACCTTCTAACATATTCACAACAGTCTTTGTCCAAGGTCGTCCAATAGTACCCTTGTCGGATGATCTTCTTCGCCAGCATGTGCCCGTTCATGTGGGGCCCGCATACTCCCTCATGTATTTCCTCCATCATTCTCTTAGCTTCCCTCCCATATAAACACTCCAAATTATACCCGGTGTAGGACTTCTTCCATAGTTTATCTGCGTAGATCACGAATTGAGCGGCAAATCGTCGTATCGCCTTCTTGTCCTTTTCTGAGGCTCCTTCGGGGTATTCTCCTTCTTTAATGAACTTCCATACGTCCACATACCAAGGCATTTCATCTTCTCTCTCTATGGCTGTGATCATTTCAAATGATGGTTGATTCCTTACTCCTATGGACAGCGGAATCATGACAATTTTGGAAGGGATTTGGATCATCGAGGCTAAGGTAGCCAGAGAATCGGCTAGTTGGTTTTCTTCACGAGGGAGGTAGTAGAAGGAAATCTTTTGGAATTGCGCTTTCAGACTTTCTAGATAGTCATGGTAAGGTCTCAACTTCTCATGTTTTACCCTCCAATCTCCTCGGACCTGGGATATGATCAAGTTGGAATCTCCGAAGACATCAATCCGTCTGACTTTCAAAGCCAAGGCCGCTTCCATTCCAATTATGCAGGCTTCGTACTCTGCGGTATTGTTGGTTGAGTCGTATTTAAGTTTGACAGCCAATGGGGTAGGGACCCCGTCTGGTGCCATGAGAATGATTCCGACCCCGTAACCTAACTGGTTGGCTGCTCCATCAAAGTACATTTTCCACAACTCCTCCTTCACTTCCATTATTCCTTCATCTGGGAACTTGAAGTCTCCCTTATCCTCAGATTTTACAGCGAGGTCGGCTAGAAATTCGGCGACGGCCCTTCCTTTTACAGACTTGGAGGTGACATATCTGATATCGCACTCAGCCAGCATCATGGTCCAACGGGAAATCCTACTGGTCAAGACGGGTTTTTCGAACAGGTATTTTAACGGGTCCATCCGGAAAATTAGGATCACGGGGAAGGCTAACATATAGTGGCGGAGGCGACGGGTACACCAAACCAAAGCCCAACAGGCCTTCTCCAAGGGCGAATACTTTAACTCATATCCTACCATTCTCTTGCTTAAGTAGTAAATGGCCTTCTCCACGTGCCCCTCTTCTCCTTCTTGGGCCAGCATACGTCCCATCGAATCTTCGGATACAGAGAGATAAAGTAACAGAGGTCTCCCGGGTGAAGGTGGTGACAAGACAGGTGGATTCTGGAGATAGGTTTTGATTTTGTCGAAGGCTTGTTGACATGGGGTGTCCCAATTGAATCTCTCTCCCTTTCTGAGTAGCTTGAACAGCGGGTCGCAGGTCATGGTGAGCTTTGAAATGAAACGACTGATGAACTGTATTCTCCCCAAGAATCCCCTCAGTTCTTTCTCGTTTTTTGGTGGCTGCATTTCGGTTATTGCTTTTATCTTGGTAGGATCCACCTCTATTCCCCTCTGAGTAATAAGGAAACCTAATAACTTCCCGGTGGTGACTCCGAATGTGCACTTTTGCGGGTTTAGCCTCATTTTGAACTCCCTCAATCTCTCAAAGAATTTTCTCAAAGCCTCAAGGTGCCCTCCCCTCTTTTTGGATTTCACAATCATATCATCTACATACACCTCCACCTCCTTGTGGATCATATCGTGTAGCAAAGTGGTGGCAGCCCTTTGATAGGTTGCACCTGCATTCTTAAGTCCGAATGGCATGACCCTATAGCAATATGTCCCCCATGGAGTGATGAAAGTGGTTTTCTCCCTATCCTCGGGCGCCATGAGGATTTGGTTATATCCAGAGAATCCATCCATGAAAGATAGAAGCTCGTGCCCTGCAGTGTTGTCCACCAACACATCGATGTGGGGCAACGGGAAATCATCCTTAGGGCTTGCCTTGTTTAAATCTCGAAAATCAACGCAAACCCTAACACGACCATCCTTTTTTGGGACAGGTACAATGTTGGCAATCCACTCAGGGTACTCGGTGACCATCAAGAATCCAGCTTTTAATTGCTTTTCAACTTCCTCTTTCACTTTAAGTGCCCATTCTGGCCTCATTCACCTCAACTTTTGTTTTACGGGTTTCGAATTGGGAAAGAGGGGGATGTGGTGTTGGACTATTTTTGGATCGATACCTGGCATATCATTATAAGACCATGCAAAAACATCTTTGAATTCATTTAATAGACTGATTAGTTCTTTGCTTTCTTTATTGCTAAGTGTAGAGCCGATGAGGACATTTTGAGGATTGTTCTCATTTCCAAGATTAATTGTTAGGGTGTCCTCAATGATTTTACATACAGATTCTTTTTCTTTTTCAATTAGTTTTTGCAGTTCAATAGGTATTTCATGATCATCACATTCATCACATTCATTAAGCGCGTTCGAGTAGGCAGAATCAGTCATACTTTCATTGATTTTCTTTGGAGTGATTACAACAGACATAGAAATTGAAAGACGCCTCATTTGGGCCATTACAGACTCTGGGTGTGGGGGGAACCTATCACTAGACTCAAGAACCCACTCCTTCTTGTGCTCTCCTCCCAGGCCAGTAATAAAGTATTCTTCCGGACCTCCTGTCTTGGTCATTTTCTCCATCTCTTCTTCCTCAGCCTTTCTTTCCTCACCTTCTTCACTTTCGGCGGCTTCCTCCACTATGCCCTCGACGTATTCACCTTTGGTCTTCCCAGGATCCTCCTTCGTGACTTCTGCGTTTCCTTCGCCTAACAGATCTTTCATGGCAGAACCGTCCAGCATACCAACCCAGTCCTTGGCAGCAACAGATTTTTCAGGTACTTGCAAAAATGGGTCTTTGTACCCAGAAAATTCATGGGAGAAGAAGATCTCGAACCCCGGCTTCATGCATTTGTCTTTTTGATCCATCCATGGTTCTGGGAAACCACAGAAGGGGAAATCTTCTCCTTCCTTCACAAAATACCCGTTGAGGGTCTTCAAGTAAGGATCCATCGGTGCGTTGACGGCCCTCTTCTTGGTTCTCAGCTCCTTCTTTGTTGGTTGATACCCGAGACCGTGAGTGTGAGTTTGAGTAGGGATTCTTGGGGCCTCCGGCAGGCCTTGAAGGTTCTTCCCCAACCCCAATCCTGGAAAGAAACCCATCTTCTTCATGATTCCGGCGACGACTGGACTAGCATATTGATCAAAATGGGGCGGTAGGGACTCTCCCGACTTTCCTTCTTCTATCGCACCGATGAACTCGAATCCTCCCATTTTTGCTTCTTCTTCTTGTAGTTGTAGCTCTAGGACCGGTGCACTCGACGATGCTTCAGATGATCGAACCCAACTGTCTCCGAGGATATCACAGACTTTGTTTTCCCAGACATACTTAACTTTTTGATGAATTGTCGATGGGATAGCGCCCAAACTGTCCAACCAAGGTCTTCCCAGCAGCAGATTGAAAGAAGCGGGGATATCGATGATTTGGAACTCAGCTTCCTTGTCCATTGATCCGATAGCAAGGTTAAGAAAGATGATGCCCATGACTGTCCTTTGGGTGTTATCATATGCCCGGACCTTTTGTTGAGACGGCACAAAAGAAGATTCATCCAAGCCCATTCGTTTGGCTGTGCGGAAAGGACACACATTAAGAGCAGACCCGTTGTCAACGAGACAAGCGGGTACGGTGTTCCCCAAACATTCAACAGTGATGTACAAAGGCTTATTGAGCATGGGCCCTCCCGGTGGTAAGTCATTTGATGAGAAAGCAATAGCCAAAGTCGGAATTTTATTGATCAGCCCTACAAGGTCTTCCGGGGTGGTGTCGATAGACACGTCAGACTGATTAAGGGCGTCTAGGACCGCCTGCCTATGACGTTTGGAGGCAATCAGCAATCCCCAAACAGTAATGTTAGCCTGAGTCTTCTTCATCTGCTTGAGGACTCTATCCTCTTCTTTTTCCTCGTTCATCTTTCCTTTCCCTTTCTCCAGCTTCCTCCCCGGGTGATCTTCCTCTAATTCATGTGGCTTGAAGTGCCTACCAGACCGAGTCAAGTGGTCAATTTCTTCTTTTGCCCAAATATCGTCGGTTTCTGAAACGGTCTTTGGGCCCTCTTCTACCTCTTCGTCGCTTTGGTACCATAGATCATCTTCCCCTACCAGGCCTATGTTCCGATCATTGCTTTCTTGGACCCACCAATCTGACTGCCCCGTTGCTTCATTCTCCCATATCCCTGGCTGGCTTCCAGTCGTACAGATTTCCGGATTTTCTGGTAACTGATAGAACTTCCTTGGTTCCCCGACCTTGGTGATTAGCTTGGACGGATCGAATGTCACTTCTTCTACTCCCAAGAAGTAAAGACCCCGCGGCGGCGGTACGGCACGATGGTTTGGCAGTGGATTCTTGGTGACATTGGGAGCCTTGACAGGTGGCTCGGATATCACTTTGTTGTCAATGAGGTCCTGTATGTCATGCCTTAACCTCATGCACCGATCGGTCGAGTGGCCCTTTTGTTGGTGATATTTGCAGTAGAGATCTCCTTTGAAGTACGGCGGGAGTGGACTCGGCGGGGGTCGAGGTTCCAGCTGGCGGAGATGCCCTTTTGCTAACAGCCTGTCGAGGGCGGTTGATAATGATACTCCCAAATCTGAAAACTTCCTCATTGGCTTGTCTTCCCCTCCCCTTGGATGACTTCTGGTGATATCGAATTTCTTCTCTGGCTCGCTAAGCGCATTGACATCGATGGGGCCAGAGTGACCCCCCGAATGCCCTCCATTCGACCCATAACTAGGCCTTCGATATCGGTTCTGTGGTTCTTCCTTCTTTATTGTTCCTTCTTGGATTGCATCTTCGATTCTCGTCCCTACGTCGAATACCTCAGCAAAGGTATTGATTGACTGGAATCTCATCTTTTCCTGGTAAACTGGCTGTAGATTTTTCATCAACATTCGGATTTGGTCCTTCTCGGACGGCCTTTGTACCATTTTCGCAGCTTTCCCTCTCCAACGGCTTAAGTACTCAGCGAATGATTCTTTGTTCCCCTGCCTGGTTGTTTCCAAATCCCGGACAGTAACATCCAGGTCCTGATTGTATTCGTACTGCGCCACAAAGGCCTTAATCATCTCTTCCCATACTCTGGTTTTGCTTGGTTCGAGAGTAAGGTACCACGACAGGGCAGCTCCCGTTAGGGTTTGTTGAAACAGGACAGCCATCATGGTAGTGCTCAGCCCACTAGGCTGAAAAGCTCCTATGCACATTCGGACATGACTGCGGGGGTTGCCTGTGCCATCAAATTTATCAAAGACGGGCATTTTAAAACCGGCCGGCAGCGTCTCATGGACTCCGTCGTACAACCCTTCCAATTCCAACAGATAGGTATCCACCCCTTGAGCTTTGCGCATTACCCTCTCTAATTTTTCTATCTTCTCGGTCAGCAGCTTCTCCTTCTCATCTTTTTCCCTGTCTCTGTTGGCTCTCAGTGCATCATTCCAATGTGCCTCTTGATCGTCGAACCAATCCCCGTCTCCTCCTCCCATAGGCGGGTCCATGACAGGTGGAACCACATGTGGCGGTCGGCGGTTCAGCTCCTCTATCATTCCCATCATTCGATTCATGTTTTCAGCCTGTCTTCGCATCTGTTCTGCCTGCTGCTCAACTAGTACCCTCAGTCCGGTCATCTCTTCATTGTTTCTCTCTTCAGCCATGTCGACGTATCCTCTTCTCACTAACCTTGCCGTAGGACCTCTAAACCACCCTTGGTTTGCTATTTTTGCTCCTACAATAAATTTTGGAAATTTCTTTTTTAGAAAAACCCTTTTTTTTCTTTATTTTAGCAAAACCTTTATTTTGTAAGTCATGCGGATGCAAATGCATGTGTGTGTGTGTGCCTACTCTATATGCAAAAGAAAGGAAAATTCTAGTCCTAACACATAAGCACATAAGCACATAGAATCCTCATTCATCTCAAATGCGCCAACTTCACCTATCATTGTGATCCTTACTACCCCTTCAAAGGTCGGGCGAAATATTTTTGAAATTCACTTTGAAAAGCGTTTCTTTAAATGATGAGATTCTTCAAAACAACTCTCAAGTGAAAAATGTTTCTCAATGACGATGATTAAAATTTTGTTTTGAAATTCATTTGAAAAGCATTTCTTCCAAAAACAATTCCCAAAGATTAGTTTGGAGCTTGAATCAAAAGTGAACTCCAAAGATTTTTCGAAAAAAAAAAAAACGATTGAAAACTTTGGGATGAAAATTACAAAAATCCACTTGTTCTCAAAAAATTTTCTTTTGGGTAGGAGGATCATATGACAGGATTATCACCGTACTTTCCATGAATTTGGATGCATACAAGGTCAATGATGCTTAACTAAACATGATGTAGGAAGTATAATCTTATAATCAAGATTCGGCATGTCCTCCAAATGTCATGTAACACGTGGAGAAATTGCTAAAAGGTGATTAAAAGATTATTCATCTTTCATCAAGCAAGTATCGTCATCATCTCAAGTAATCCCTTCTGGGCATACAAAACTTCCTAGCACATAACCCTAATCAAGAATTGATTTCCTAAATTTGAAATGTTCTATAGAATCTACTATGCAAAGGCTGGGTTTCGGTCAAATAAGGGACCCTTGACACACACCCGATAGGATGCTTCATATACCAAATCATGGTACGAGATCAAGGGTGATCACACAGTCCCATGATGACTTGACCGACCGGGTTGCCCCGAGCCTCCAAGGTCATAGTTCCGTGCAATCGACTGGCTGGACATGCAAGTGAAATGCAACAGGCACACAAAGATTAATTAATTTGATTAGAAGGACATTTTTCAAGTCTAATCCTCAAGTGAACCCAAAATCAGAATTCTGGTCTGCGAAACCAGAGATTCTGGGTTCGATCCCCAGCAGAGTCGCCAGATTGTGGATATCGCAGGTTGACTTACCCACAGCTTTTCAAAAATCTATTTCTTAAAACAAAATGAGTCGCCACTTAATTTTTAAAAGGAAAATTAAGAAACCATTTTAAAAGCAAACTGATCGTTCGCGAAACCAAAGATTAACTAGGTCCGGGGATTATGGAATGAGAGAGGAAGGAGCCCGTCGGACTAAAACACCCTCTCTCATCCTATCTTGCGATAGGCCTCTACTCAACATCCTTTTAATCAAATTTATTAATCTAAGCATGCCCTCAACTAATACATATATACATATACATCACAAAAGCATGTCCAAAGGGTGTAAAATTGCAATTGACAAAATATCATTCAAAAGCCACATAATTCAGGTAACAAGCGATATGATATGCAATAGGGAACAAGTGAACTTACCCGGGGTCCAGCAGCGATAATAAACGTGCAATGCATGCGATTAAATAAAACCTAGGAAAAGAGTTTCTAATCCATATATACACATAAGGCAAATCTTAACTCTAAAGTGTCGCGCATAAGGTCGAAAATCAAATAAAAATTAAGGAATTTGATAAACTAGAGAGGGATTGAGAAATCGTACCTTAATAGCGCTACAAAACAAAGGGTTAGTTCACATGATATGTAAAACACGATGTTAGAAATAACGATCCTAAATTTCTAGCTTACATCTATCTAATGTAATTAAATCCAAAGCAAATAAGTCTTAATCATAAGTGTCAAACCATATGGATGAATATGTACATGGACAAGGATAAACTATGAGATACTTTTAAAACTTGAATTCAAGCTCAACTAATCATTATTAAAGCATGGTTTAAATCTTAGATCATAAGAAAGTCATTTAGGCCCTTATTTACAAAGTAGGTCAAATGTGTCATAGAAACTCTAAAAAAATTGCAGAGAGCATACCAGAACTTAAAAGAAATAAAAAACACGTCTCTTATGGTTTGATGTTGATGAAATTTGGACACAAAATGCCTCTGTCAGTCTAGTTTCCAAATCAAAAAGAAAATCGAGGTTTCAACGGTTAGATCTCCGGGAATATGGAAAACACTAGACATCACTCAGCATCTTACAATCTCCTGTCCAGAATTCTTGCGCGATTTATTAAAAATAGTGAAAAAATCAGAATTGCTTTGTTCTTTTTAGGGTGACTTCCTAACACATTAATCTACTTGGAAAAAATTATTTTGGGTCATAGAAACTTTGTTAGAACTCTGATTTAATTATTTCAAAAGAGTGTTGCTGTTCTGAAACTATTCTGAAATTCTGGGCAGATTGTTGTTGCTTCACAAGAACCATGATCAAACCATTCTAGACATGAAACCACCTCAAAACAAAAATTACAGTGGTAGAACAATGTGTTATTGACACTTTCCCGTTGGTTTCATTTGATTTCAACGGTTAGATTTCGAACTAAAAATCTTTGATCAAAAACAGTTTGTAGATTCACTGTTTTTATTTTGCTAGTTCAACTTTTATTTGGTAACTCCAACTATTAAACCATGAAGTTGGGTTTAAACCAAACCATTTCTCCTACCCTTTGATGGCCATGGGAGACTACAAACCTTTATTCTTCATAGATTTCAAATGAAATATGGATTGACTTCATGAAATCTCAAGATGATGAATCCAAACCATAGAGATGAGTTTAGACCCAAAATACTTTCTCCTACCACTTGATGGTCATTGGAGATGAAGATGCAACTAATACTTGGTAGTTTTCAAAGGAATATGGAAATGATTCCATGAGACACCAAGTTTAGGGGATCCAAGTCATGAATATGGACTTGGGTCCTATCTATGTGAAATAAAGTGATGATCAAGTTTTGACTTCCATGTAGAGCATGAGCTTACATGAGATTCAAAGGATCATGCTCAAGAGATCAATAGAGATATTGAAAAATCTCCAAGACCTTTGAGAGAAGAAGATAGACAAGAAAAAGAAGTAAAAAAAAAGACTACTAAGTTTAAAACAAAGAAAGATGATGAAATATTCTAAGGTTTAAAGATTTCAAGGGAAGAAAGAGTAAGCTAATAATCTAGGTTTAGTGGATCACCTCCAAATTATCCTCAAAGTTTTCTTTTGAAGATTATCCAAACTCTCCTTCAAAGCTCTCCCAAAACTCTCTCTTTTCTTTCAAATGTGGGTGTAATGGAAGTGTATATGTTTTTCCCCCTAAAATGCCTTTTTTTTTTCTCTTGGTCCTCTTTACAAACAAGATCCCTTCTCTTTTATAGGCAAAAACACCAGGTATTTTTGGTGAATTTCGGAGCAAAAAACAGGTGTAATTCTCTCATTTGGTGGTACAATGTGTACTTTCTGAAATTACACAGACTGCTGTCCAGCGCGGCAGTCAGAAACCTGCCGCGGCAGTCCGTTAATGCCGTTGCGTCACTCAACATCTGCCGTTGCGGCACTTCGTGAGTGCCGCGCGGCTCTCATCAATTGCCGCGGCATTTAATTAATTGCCGCGTTTTTGTCAGTCTTACTTTATCAGTTTTTTGTTCTTATCTGCATGCGCATACGTATTGCACTGCAAAATACAGACTTAAAAAGTGAACGGCAGTCAGAAACCTGTGGCGGCACTTGGAGAATGCCGCGGCGGCACTTTCTGACTGCCGCGCGGCACTCATCGAGTGCCGCGGAATCTGCCGTGTGCCGTTTCTTGGTGAGATTCCCCTTTTTAGGTCTTTTCTCCTTTTGAAACAAATTATTTTTGAAGATCCTTTCCAAAAATCATGTCTTTTCCCTGAATTCTCCTGAATACCTGGTATTTTTCCTCTTTCTGTGAAATTTTATCGCGTTTTGGAGATTTTCTGAAGAGCTTGGAATACTTCAATTTTTCGGTCCTTGTCATCATCGGACACGGAGGTGACACTCTCCTAAATTCGACGTTAGGTCAAAATTGGGGTGTCTACACTGATAGAACTTCCTTGGTTCCCCGACCTTGGTGATTAGCTTGGACGGATCGAATGTCACTTCTTCTACTCCCAAGAAGTAAAGACCCCGTGGCGGCGGTACGGCACGATGGTTTGGCAGTGGATTCTTGGTGACATTGGGAGCCTTGACAGGTGGCTCGGATATCACTTTGTTGTCAATGAGGTCCTGTATGTCATGCCTTAACCTCATGCACCGATCGGTCGAGTGGCCCTTTTGTTGGTGATATTTGCAGTAGAGATCTCCTTTGAAGTACGGCGGGAGTGGACTCGGCGGGGGTCGAGGTTCCAGCTGGCGGAGATGCCCTTTTGCTAACAGCCTGTCGAGGGCGGTTGATAATGATACTCCCAAATCTGAAAACTTCCTCATTGGCTTGTCTTCCCCTCCCCTTGGATGACTTCTGGTGATATCGAATTTCTTCTCCGGCTCGCTAAGCGCATTGACATCGGTGGGGCCAGAGTGACCCCCCGAATGCCCTCCATTCGACCCATAACTAGGCCTTCGATATCGGTTCTGTGGTTCTTCCTTCTTGATTGTTCCTTCTTGGATTGCATCTTCGATTCTCGTCCCTACATCGAATACCTCAGCAAAGGTATTGATTGACTGGAACCTCATCTTTTCCTGATAAACTGGCTGTAGATTTTTCATCAACATTCGGATCTGGTCCTTCTCGGATGGCCTTTGCATCATTTTCGCAGCTTTCCCTCTCCATCGGCTTAAATACTCGGCAAATGATTCTTTGTTCCCCTGCCTGGTTGTTTCCAAATCTCGGATAGTAACATCCAAGTCCTGATTGTATTCGTACTGTGCCACAAATGCCTTAATCACTTCTTCCCATACTCTGGTTTTGCTTGGCTCAAGTGTAAGATACCACGATAAAGCGGCTCCTGTTAAGGTTTATTGGAAAAGGACAGCCATCATGGTAGTGCTCAGCCCACTAGGCTGAAAAGCCCCTATGCACATTCGGACATGACTGCGGGGGTTGCCTGTGCCATCAAATTTATCAAAGACGGGCATTTTAAAACCGGCCAGCAGCGTCTCATGGACTCCGTCGTACAACCCTTCCAGTTCCATTAGATAAGTATCCACCCCTTGAGCTTTGCGCATTACCCTCTCCAACTTTTCTATCTTCTCGGTCAGCAGCTTCTCCTTCTCATCTTTTTCCCTGTCTCTGTTGGCTCTCAGTGCATCATTCCAATGCGCCTCTTGATCGTCGAACCAATCCCCGTCTCCTCCTCCCAAAGGTGGGTCTATAATGGGTGGAATCACATGCGGCGGCGGCCGGCGATTCAGCTCCTCTATCATTCCCATCATTCGGTTCATGTTTTCAGCCTGTCTTCGCATCTGTTCTACCTGCTGCTCAACTAGTACCCTCAGTCCGGTCATCTCTTCATTGTTTCTCTCTTCAGCCATGTCGACGTATCCTCTTCTCACTAACCTTGCCGTAGGACCTCTAAACCACCCTTGGTTTGCTATTTTTGCTCCTACAATAAATTTTGGAAATTTCTTTTTAGAAAAACCCTTCTTTACCTTTATTTTAGCAAAACTTTTATTTTGTAAGTCATGCGGATGCAATGCATGTGTGTGTGTGTGCCTACTTTATATGCAAAAGAAAGGAAAATTCTAGTCCTAACACATAAAACACATAAGCACATATAATCCTCATTCATGTCAAAATGCGCCAATTTCACCTATCATTGTGATCTTCACTACCCTTTCAAAGGTCGGGCGAAATATTTTCGAATTTTATTTGAAAAGCATTTCTTTAAATGATGAGATTTTTTCAAAACAATTCTCAAGGATTTAGAATCTTTTATTTAAAAAATGAGGATGTGAAAAATGTTTCTCAATAACGATGATTGGATTGAAATCTTGCTTTGAAATTCATTTGAAAAGCATTTCTTCCAAAAACAATTCCCGAAGATTAGTTTGGAGTTTTAATCGAAAGTGAATTCCAAAGATTTTTTGAAAGAGTAATTGAAAAACTTTGGAAAAAAGATTACAAAAATCCATTCGCTTTCAAAGATGGATTTAAAATTCTTTGGGTAGAAGGATCACATGATCGGATTATCACCGTATTTTTCATGAATTTGGATGCATACAAGGTCGATGGTGCTTAGCTAACATGATATAAGAAGTGTAATCTTATAATCAAGGTTCAACATGTTCTCCAAATGTCGTGGAACATGAGGAGAAATTGCTAAAAGGTGATTAAGAGTTTACACATCTTCTATTAGGCAAGCATCGTCATCATCTCAAGTAATCCTTTTCGGGCATACAAAACTTCCTAGCACATAACCCTAATCAAGAATTGATTTCCTAAGATTGAAAGGTTCTATGGAAGCTACTATGCAAAAGCTGGGTTTTGGTCAAACAAGGGACCCTTGACACACACCCGATAGGATGCTTCATATACCAAAACATGGTACGAGATCAAGGGTGATCACACAGTCCCATGATGACTTGACCGACCGGGTTGCCCCGAGCCTTCAAGGTCATAGTTCCGTGCAATCGACTGGCTGGACATGCAAGTGAAATGCAACAGGCACACAAAGATTAATTAATTTGATTAAAAGGACATTTTTCAAGTCTAATCCTCAAGTGAACCCAAAATCAGAATTCTGGTCTGCGAAACCAGAGATTCTGGGTTCGATCCCCAGCAGAGTCGCCAGATTGTGGATATCGCAGGTTGGTTTACCCACAGCTTTTCAAAATCAATTTCTAAAACAAAATGAGTCGCCACTTAATTTTTTTAAAAGGAAAATTAAGAAACCATTTTAAAGCAACCGATCTTTTGCGAAACCAAAGATTAACTAGGTCCGGGGATTATGGAATGAGAGAGGAAGGAGCCCGTCGGACTAAAACACCCTCTCTCATCCTATCTTGCGATAGGCCTCTACTCAACATCCTTTTAATCAAATTTATTAATCTAAGTATGCCCTCAACTAATACATATATATATACATCACAAAAGCATGTCCAAAGGGTGTAAAATTGCAATTGACAAAATATCATTCAAAAGCCACATAATTCAGGTAACAAGCGATATGATATGCAATAGAGAACAAGTGAACTTACCCAGGATCCAGCAGTGATAATAAACGTGCAATGCATGCGAACAAAATAAAATCCTAAAAAGAGTCTCTAATCACATATACACATAAGGCAAAACCTAATTCTAAGGTGTCGCGCATAAGGTCGAAAGTCAAATAAAAATCAAGGAATTTAATAAATTAGAGAGGGATTGAGAAATCGTACCTTAATAGCGCTACAAAACAAAGGGTTAGTTCGCATGATATGCAAAATACGATGTTAGAAATAACGATCCTAAATTTCTAGCTTACATCTATCTAATGTAATTAAATCCAAAGCAAATAAGTCTTAATTATAAGTGTCAAACCATATGGATGAATATGTACATGGACAAGGATAAACTATGAGATACTTTTAAACCTTGAATTCAAGCTCAACTAATCATTATTAAAGCATGGTTTAAGCCTTAGATCATAAGAAAGTCATTTAGGCCCTTATTTACAAAGTAAGTCAAATGTGTCATAAAAACTCTGAAAATTGCAGAGAGCATACCAGAACTTAAAAGAAATAAAAAACACGTCTCTTATGGTTTGATGTTGATGAAATTTGGACACAAGATGCCTCTGTCAGTCTAGTTTCCAAATCAAAAAGAAAATCAAGGTTTCAACGGTTAGATCTCCGGGAATATGGAAAACACTAGACATCACTCAGCATCTTACAATCTCCTGTCCAGAATTCTTGCACGATTTATTAAAAATAGTAAAAAAATCAGAATTGCTTTGTTCTTTTTAGGGTGACTTTCTAACACATTAATATACTTGGAAAAAATTATTTTGGGTCATAGAAACTTTGTTAGAACTCTGATTTAATTATTTCAAAAGAGTGTTGCTGTTCTGAAACTATTCTGAAATTCTGGACAGATTGTTGTTGCTTCACAAAAACCATGATCAAACCATTCTAAACATGAAACCACCTCAAAACAAAAATTACAGTGGTAGAACAATGTGTTATTGACACTTTCCCGTTGGTTTCACTTGATTTCAACGGTTAGATTTCGAACTAAAAATCTTTGATCAAAAACAGTTTGTGGATTCACTGTTTTTATTTTGCTAGTTCAACTTTTATTTGGTAACTCCAACTATTAAACCATGAAGTTGGGTTTAAACCAAACCATTTCTCCTACCATTTGATGGCCATGGGAGACTACAAACCTTTGTTCTTCATAGATTTCAAATGAAATATGGATTGACTTCATGAAATCTAAAGGATAGGGAAATCTAAACCATGGAGATGGATTTAGACTCGAAACTACATTCTCCTACCATTTAATGGTCATTGGAGATGAAGGTGCAACTAATACTTGGTAGTTTTCAAAGGAATATGGAAATGATTCCATGAGACACCAAGTTTAGAGGATCCAAGTCATGAATATGGACTTGGGTCCTATCTATGTGAAATAAAGTGATGATCAAGTTTTGACTTCCATGTAGAGCATGAGCTTACATGAGATTCAAAGGATCATGCTCAAGAGACCAATAGAGATATTGAAAATCTCCAAGACCTTTAAGAGAAGAAGATAGACAAAAAAAAGAAAGAAGTAAAAAGACTACTAAGTTTAAAACAAAGAAAGATGATGAAATATTCTAAGATTTAAAGATTTCAAGGGAAGAGAGAGTAAGCTAATAATCTAGGTTTAGAGGATCACCTCCAAATTATCCTCAAAGTTTTCTTTTGAAGATTATCCAAACTCTCCTTCAAGCTCTCCCAAAACTCTCTCTTTTCTTTCAAATGTGGGTGTAATGGATTATGTTTTCCCCCATAATGCCTTTTTTTTCTTGGTCCTCTCTACCAACAAGATCCCTTCTCTTTTATAGGCAAGAATATCAGGTATTTTTGGTGAATTTCGGAGCAAAAAACAGGTGTAATTCTCTCATTTGGTGGTACAATGTGTACTTTCTGAAATTACACAGACTGCTGCCCAGCGCGGCAGTCAGAAACCTGCCGCGGCAGTCCGTGAATGCCGTTGCGGCACTCAACAATTGCCGTTGCGGCACTTCGTGAGTGCCGCGCGGCTCTCATCGACTGCCGCGTCATTTAATTAATTGCCGCGTTTTTGTCAGTCTTACTTTATCAGTTTTTTGTTCTTATCTGCATACGCATACGTATTGCACTGCAAAATACAGACTTAAAAAGTGAACGGCAGTCAGAATTCTGTGGCGGCACTCGGAGAATGCCGCGGCGGCACTTTCTGACTGCCGCGCGGCACTCATCGAGTGCCGCGGAATCCGCCGTGTGCCGTTTCTTGGTGAGATTCCCCTTTTTAGGTCTTTTCTCTTTTTGAAACAAATTATTTTTGAAGATCCTTTCCAAAAATCATGTCTTTTCCCTGAATTCTCCTGAATACCTGGTATTTTTCCTCTTTCTGTGAAATTTTATCGCGTTTTG
Organism: Hydrangea macrophylla; assembly: GCA_033977485.1. NCBI lineage: Eukaryota > Viridiplantae > Streptophyta > Magnoliopsida > Cornales > Hydrangeaceae > Hydrangea > Hydrangea macrophylla. The sequence goes on along the minus strand of CM066984.1, from coordinate 72,690,063 downwards.
GAGATTTTCCGAAGAGCTTGGAATACTTCAATTTTTCGGTCCTTGTCATCATCGGATACGGAGGTGACACTCTCCTAAATTCGACGTTAGGTCAAAATTGGGGTGTCTACAGTCGTACTCATTCATTATTATTGTTTATTTCGTTTATTATTGTAGACCTTGACGGTTATCCACTTTTCAAGGATCGGTGACTCGAGGTGAGTTTCCTAACCTCACTCTAATCCTAATAAGATTAATATAAGATGTTTAAAAGCTACCTGTATGGTATTTTGTATAAGTGATATACTGATTTATGATGCCATATGTGTTCCGATAAATTGTATGGCTATGTGAAGCATGTTAAGGTAGTGTTATCGCATACGTGAGCATGTCAAGGGTTTTATCTATATGTTCATCGGTATCAATTCCATGTTATGCGATCCATGCTCTATATGTTACATTTCTGCTGTTAATTGGTTAGATACACGTTTTACGATGTTGATCGACTGGAATAGATAATGCATGCCACGTTAATAATAAAGAGGAATAAAAGTAGAATTGCATGTGAGTACTGATAATGGACACACGTGCATTTCATGACATATGTTAGCAAGCATTGCATAAGGGAGAGAGGTGTTTGATGAGATTATGAATGAAGAGAGATGTGATTTGTGGATCCTATGGATCAACGGCTGACGAGCTGGGTGGACATGAACGATTAGGGTTCCTAGCGCGCCTCTCGCCGTTGAAGACGTCCGGTGATGCGCATACGTGGTTGAAGACGTCCCATGTATCGTTGAATACGTCCGGCTAGTGCTCTAATATACTTCTCAGCCGTGTAGACTACCGGTGAGAGTATACCCATGGTTGAAGACGTCCCATGTGCCAGTCTCATTGTTTACAAATATTGTGCGCCGTGAAGACGTCCGGTGGCCTATCAAGGGACGAGTATGAATTGGCTGTGATAGTATGTTGTCATCCTTGATATACCGCGTGTTGTCAAGTGGATGAGAAAGAAAAGGCGAATGATGAGATTGAGTTGATGAGTCAAAATGATTTGGTTTGGAAGTTTTGGTTTTAAAATAAAATGGTTTTGAAAAGTATCTGTTTTAAAAGCAAGTGTCTTTGAAAAGGGTTGGGAGTGAGTCTTATTGGTCATGCATTTGCACGCACAAGTTATAATAAAGAGAATGTATTCTATGATGTTATGTTTATCTGATTACATGTCTTGTTGAGACCTCTGTTATGCCCGTGGTGAGAATGCGTCTTTTGATAAGAGATTAACCATATTTTTAGAGTATTAAACTATGACGTGAGTTGAGAGATGTTCTGTATTTATTGATTATAGTGCGGTTGAGACTCTCACTCAGCCTTGTTCCAAGGCTGACGGCATGTTACGCCCTGGGCATTCCTATGCTCAGAGTGTTGCAGGTTTGGAGATAGATAGAAGAGTTCAGGAGACAGTGCTGTAGAGCCAAGGAGAATAAAGCTTTGACCAAGATCTAATAGATAGTTTCTCAAGTGTTAAGCTTATGTAAATTATTTAGTATGGCCTCTTGTATTAAGATTGAAGTTATTGTAACCCTTGTTTAATTTCCGCTACTGTATTTATACTCTGATAAGTATTAGATCATGTCTAAGCTCTAGATTTTCCCTTATGATTGCACGGTGCGGAGTTAGAAGGACAGAGCGGTTAACAAACTAGTCACGTGTCTACGGACCCATAAAGGAAAATTTTTATTTTTCCTATTTTTGGCTTACTCCGGGGCGTGACAGGGTTTTAGTGGTATCAGAGCCTAGGTTAGGCATTTACCGTTTGTCCTATACACTTTAAGTTATAAACCATTAGATCTTTTCCTCACTTATGAAGATACTAACCCTATGATAGTTTATATTCGACAGGTTAGCATGGAACCATTCTATGTTCAAGACGGGTTTGGAGGACATTGGGTTTATCCAGATCGTATAGAGCCTGCATACCCAGTGTTGTACCGACAAAGGATTCGACGAAGTGCTCAGCAGCATTTGGAGGAAAACATGTGGCATGATGTACATGTGTTGGGAATTGAGGACCCAGAGATTCTGCAGAGAGAGGCATATTACCGAGAAAACACCCTTAGACTTGTTCATCAGGAAGCAGCTGAGATGACTCATGACAGCTATACCCTCCGAGTCATGACTTTTCGAGTTAAGCTGACACCCCCACCAGGAACCGTAGGACCATCTTCTACTATGCCACCCCCAGTACCAGAGGAGTCCATAGCTGATACACCTTTGACTGTTGAACCAGTCATGGGGACTGATAGGGAAGAAGAGGATGATGGAGAAGTTCCGGAAAAGGAGACCTATTCTGTGGAGGATGCTGATTCCGCAGTCGATGTCGACCCAACTAAGAAAGACATAGCTGAGAAGGGAAAGTCAAAGGTCGAGGACCTGGATGATTGAAGGACTATGTAATAGGACTGTTAGTCCATCTTTTGTGTATATAGCTGTACTCAGGCATGTAACACGTAGTAGTAGTAACGTGTACGCCTTTCATGTATCTGTTGTTGGCACTATTCCCTACTATGTACGTACTTAGCGTACGCACTCTCTGATGTAAATGTTTTTGTAACTATGTTGCACTATGTTTAAATCTATCTATGGAGATTATCCTCAACTTGACATATATATATTTTCACCTGGATGTACTGCTTGCTTATAATTAGTAACTTGTATACTCTTAGTCTATAAGAATAACGAATAAATCCCCGCGATGAGTTGAGCCATAGAGGTCACAAGTGTAATAAATATAGAATTAGGAACTAATGTAAGTTCAGGAAGTCAGACTTGGAATAATTGACAGTAACACAAGGTTTAGATAGAATTAAGAAAGGTACCCCCTTGTCACTATGAAACTTTAAGATATTTCATTAATTAGCACCAGTACTAAGTTAGTTTTCTGTGTTGGGCAGGCTAGCATGGAGCACCAGATAGAGTACAATGTTGCGGATGGACAGTACAGAGTCACCTTGGAAAGACAGTTTGCCCCTCGAGGATTTGGTCATGTTAGCAACACCATCAGACATAGAGTTCGCCAGAGTATAAGGAAGTGGACACGTTGTTTCTTCCGTGAGAGACCTGCTCCAGAGTTAGCATATCATAGAGTGGTAGCACCGTGCTTGCTGTCTGCTGAGATGGAGGAGATTCCTCATGCCTTTGGAAACCTTGCAATCCATGACCAGGATGAACCACAAGAAGACGTAGTACACTTTGTTACCCCTGCAGGTTCTGATGATGACTCAGATGATGATCCAGATGAAGACCCACTAGTGGAGCCTGAGATGATAGAGGACCCTGATTGGCCCCTAGAGCCAGCTTGGGATGCATTTGTTGGTATCCCTCCGATTGACTTTCCACCATCCAGTGATTTAGGAGAGGTGACCTCGGATTCTGATGTTGAGAGAGATGGAGGATGGATCCTTAGCTAGTTCATCTTATGTTTTATTTGTTCCACTTCTTTTGATGTACTCCAGATTGTAGAACTAGTATTCGTACTGTTGTTGGACCTTTTTATTCTCTGATCAGTAGTAGTTTGCTTGTGTCTTAACTATATTGTAGGGATGAGATGTATTCTTATTAATTACTAATCTTACTTTATTACATTTATTACTAATAAGATTATAGGCTTGACCATTAGTTGATAGATGATTTAGGCACTGACGAACTTCCTGAGATGGATCTCGGAATAGTCAGTTCAACCTAGAGTCTAGAAAGACCAAGGATATGGATGTCGTACCCTTGATCCTAATAGTAGTTGTGACAACCATTATATGCTAGAAATCCCTGTTAACTCAATACTGTTACTTGTCATATGATCAGACGAGATAAGATAAGGTATTGACCAATAGGTGTTAACTCGTAGGTATAACCCTTGCTAGCGTACACCATGGTTAAGAGAAAACGGAATACTCAGAATTCATCCAACGGAACAACAAATGTGATACCTCCAGCAGTGGATCCAACAAGATTGATAGGAGCTCTTGTCCGACGCGTGGAACAAGCAAGTGATCACTTGGACCGCGTCATCAACAGCAAGGATACTTGTCAGACAGGAGATAAACTGCTTGAGAGATTTCGTGCACTTAAACCAGGAACGTTCACTGGAATGACGGAAGCATGGGAAGCTGAACAATGGCTTCGTGATATGGAACGAATGTTTTAAGCCCTCGAATGCAACAAGACAGAGAAAAGACGCTTGGCTGTTTTCCAATTAACGTATTCAGCAGCAGACTGGTGGGAATCTGTCGAAGCTACAGTGGGCGAAGATGTTACAAGGAGAATGACTTGGGAAGCATTCAAAACGAAATTCCTAGCAAAGTACTTCCCAAGGACAGAGAGAAACAAGAAGAAAAAGAAATTCATAGAGCTAGTTCAAGGTAACATGACGATACAAGAATACACGAAAAAATTTGAGAGACTATCGCGATTTGCTCCCTACATGGTAGATACTCAGCAAAATAAGACACTGCAATATTACGAAGGACTTAATCCAGACATTCAAAAGACAGCAGCAGTATACCTTGACCAACCATTCAAAGAAATGGTCGAATTAGCCACACAACTAGAGAACATAGCCCTGAACAGCAAGAAACTAGAAAGCCACCCACAAAGAGGAAAAGATAACTGGTTCTAGGCAACCAACCCAGGAGGAAGTCGAAGAGGCAATCAAGTGCTATGGGCAACCGCTCGAATGCAGTCTGCAATAACTAGAAGAAACTCTGGACACCTCCAGAATCATCACAAAGGACAGAAAAACAATGACAGAAGAGATAGTCAGACAGCTGTTCAGACACACGCAAAGCAACGAGACATCTGCTACAACTGCGGAACACCTGGACACCACTCCAAAGAATGCACAGCACCGAAACAACTCACAGGACAACAGGTGTGGTGTTTCAATTGTGGAAAGACTGGTCACATACGCAAAGAATGCCCCGAACAAGAAGTTCAGAGCAATGCTCCACCACCACAGAGATCCAGAAAGAGAGCACGCAGACCAGGGAATCAATCTCAGCACTGAATAAAATGGAAGACTGAAGGTACTATGCCCACGGCTAGAACTTTGAATCCTATATGGAAATGATATTACAAGATGTTTGGGAACATTCAAGAGAACTTATGAGGAGGAGCTGATGTATTTCCAGGAAACTCAGACCCCGAAACAGTGGACAACAACTTATGGTCAGGTAGACCATTTAGATTGATAAGAGCGCCTGAGTTGGTATAGAACGACTAACCTTATGAGTAAGACTTTGTACAGTTTAAGATCTAGCAAACTCTAGATTTCGAGGACGAAATCCTCAAATAAGGTGGGTAGAGATGTAGCACCCTGAATTTCCTTAGAAATTCCACGTAGGAATGTAGAAATGATGACGTCACCTGGAAAACGATTACAGAAGGTCCATTAGGATGACCGTAGTTAGGAGTCCTTATCAGGATCCTTAGTAAAGGTCTTGACGACAACGATACTTCTAACCTAGCACCTATTAGAGTGGTCGTAACCTAGATGTCACATTTCATTTAGAATTCATAGACAGACTTGTATTCAGGCTCGTACACAGTCCCGCACATTCATAACTTATACATGTGTTCACTTTCATAGTATTACACTTTTACCAGAGCACTGGCACATTACCCGAGAGTTGGACCCACACTACCACTTGGCAGTTATGTGGACCGCATCCCAATCTACCCTTGGACACACACCCACTTACACATATGGGTACACATGGTGCACTCACTACACACAACCAAACCCCTCATCCCTCCCTCTATAAATAGAGCAACCCCCCCCCCTCATTCTAACACACATAGAGCTCTCATAATCTGTCCAAATGGACTGCTACACAGAGAGAGAATCGAGAGAGAGTTAGGGAGAAGACACCACACACATACTCACATTGTGACTAACACACCATACCCTCATCTCTTTTCCCTCTCTGTCCACTCTCTCTAACACACAACACCCCCCTCTGTTCACTTCTTCTCTATACACACACACACACGCAGAAGACCAGAGAGAGAAATATAGAGACGCAGTAGGGAGAGAGGAGAGTTGATCGGAGAAGAAGAAGGAAGAATAAGAGAGATCTGAGCTCCCTGAGGTAAACCACTTTCCCCATTGCATTTCTAACCCTCTGCATGTCATCTAGGAGCCCCTAGACCTTCATGCACGGCCCCAAACAGAGCCTAAGGCTCTCTGTTAGCTCCGGTAGCCATTAATGGAGCTTGATTTCGAAATCACAACCAAAGCTCTTAAAACCCACACCATGGTGACCCCTTGGTCCCAGTAGAACCCCAATGTAGCAGGTTTGGATTTGGGTGACGTTTGGATGGCCATGCAGGCCATTATCCTTTTCTTGGCCGAAAACAATAATCGCTTGGTGGGTGCCTTAAATATATGAACCGGGATATGGGCTTGTAATATGTTGAAGAGGGGCCTATTCCGGTCAGTTTGCCGTTGGTCTCGTGGATTTTGATGAAGAGACGAGGAAGATATGAGGAGAGAGAGAGTCTCCGGCGAGCCGCGACTTTCCGGCGACGCCAGTTCGCTGGAGAAGAAGAAGACGACCCGTTTGGGTTCGGGTTATAACACCCGGGTTCGGGTCGGGTCGGGTCTGGTTAGGGTTAGGTTGAGTCTGTAAGAGGGTTTTGGGTAGCGGGTCGGGTTGGGTTTTAAATAACCCGTGGGTTCTTTTAGTTGAACGGCGTCGTTTTGACGCCATGGGTCGGGTTGTGGGTTTGGTTTGGGTTTGGTTCGGGTCTAGTTGTGTCTGGTAATGGGTTAGGGTACGATCAGGGTTCGGGTTAGCGGATAGGATTAAGTTGAGAGTGTGAGTGGTTAGGGTCGTGGGTCATCGGGTTGGGTTTAGTTTGTGTCTGTAATTGGCTTAGGTTTGAGTCCGGGTTTGGTTCGGGTATGGGTTAATGGGTAGGTTTACTTTGTGCGTAGAGATGGGTTTGCGGGTTCGGGTTAGGGTCAACCCGAATGGGTTTTGGTTTTGGGTTTCATTGTGTGTTGATATGGGTAGCCCGTTTGGGTTTCGATCGGGTCGGGTCTGACCCATCGGGTCGCGTCCTTGGACCTTCTTGAGAGTATATCCGGGTAACCCGTTTACCCATGGGTCGGTTCGGGTCGACCCGTCGGGTCTGTGGAATTGTTTATTATTATTATTATTATTATTATTATTATTATTATTAAATTTTAATTAGTTTAAAATACTTTAAATGGTTTTAATAATTATTAATAATTTATAATTAATACCATTAAGGTGTAATATTATAGAATATTATTTTAATATTCTATATATCATTATTATATTATATATATATATATTATATATTTATTATTTAAATACTTAAAATAAATAATAAATATCAGTTTTAAATGGTTTTAAATAGTTAATAATTACCTATGTGTATTTATAAATTCTAGAAAATTAGGGTAATGACCCTGGGACTATTTTATTATATAATGTATATTATAAAGCTATAATATTATAGTCCAGTATTTTTAATAATTAATAAGGATCTATTTTATGAGTATATTAATTATTAAAAATACCAAACAAGCTCCGCAAATTATGAAATAAATACTGGTGGTGTATTGTAATATCTAGTATTTAATAAAAATACTTCTAAGCACTGATATCTTAGTATAATTATAATTACATATTTAAATCCCGTTTCGGGTATTTTCTGGTATATATTATCTTCAAAAATTCATAATAAATAATCTAGGACTCCGAAAATTACGCGGTCAGTTCCCAGAGTCTTAGATTAATGTCTAGAACATTCCCGTAAAGTTTGGTGACTTTTCGACTCGGTTGAAAATACAGCCTATCTTTCAGGGCCCGCATGAGTATAGTAAGCCCTACCTTTTACCTCGTAAAACGCGACGGACTCCGATTTATGTCTAGTCAATGGCGTTGGACTTAGAATGACACGTAGATCACTACCTTGAGGTTTATGACCTCATTTGGTAAAATTACCATTTTGCCCCTATAGTCGTACTCATACATTATTATTGTTTATTTCGTTTATTATTGTAGAACTTGACGGTTATCCACTTTTCAAGGATCGGTGACTCGAGGTGAGTTTCCTAACCTCACTCTAATCCTAATAAGATTAATATAAGATGTTTAAAAGCTACCTGTATGGTATTTTGTATAAGTGATATACTGATTTATGATGCCATATGTGTTCCGATAAATTGTATGGCTATGTGAAGCATGTTAAGGTAGTGTTATCGCATACGTGAGCATGTCAAGGGTTTTATCTATATGTTCATCGGTATCAATTCCATGTTATGCGATCCATGCTCTATATGTTACATTTTTGCTGTTAATTGGTTAGATGCACGTTTTACGATGTTGATCGACTGGAATAGATAATGCATGCCATGTTAATAATAAAGAGGAATAAAAGTAGAATTGCATGTGAGTACTGATAATGGACACACGTGCATTTCATGACATATGTTAGCAAGCATTGCATAAGGGAGAGAGGTGTTTGATGAGATTATGAATGAAGAGAGATGTGATTTGTGGATCCTATGGATCAACGGCTGACGAGCTGGGTGGACATGAACGGTTAGGGTTCCTAGCGCGCCTCTCGCCGTTGAAGACGTCCGGTGATGCGCATACATGGTTGAAGACGTCCCATGTATCGTTGAATACGTCCGGCTAGTGCTCTAATATACTTCTCAGCCGTGTAGATGACCGGTGAGAGTATACCCATGGTTGAAGACGTCCCATGTGCCAGTCTCATTGTTTACAGATAGTGTGCGCCGTGAAGACGTCCGGTGGCCTATCAAGGGACGAGTATGAATTGGCTGTGATAGTATGTTGTCATCCTTGATATACCGCGTGTTGTCAAGTGGATGAGAAAGAAAAGACGAATGATGAGATTGAGTTGATGAATCAAAATGATTTGGTTTGGAAGTTTTGGTTTTAAAATAAAATGGTTTTGAAAAGTATCTGTTTTAAAAGCAAGTGTCTTTGAAAAGGGTTGGGAGTGAGTCTTATTGGTCATGCATTTGCACGCACAAGTTATAATAAAGAGAATGTATTCTATGATGTTATGTTTATCTGATTACCTGTCTTGTTGAGACCTCTGTTATGCCCGTGGTGAGAATGCGTCTTTTGATAAGAGATTAACCATATTTTTAGAGTATTAAACTATGACGTGAGTTGAGAGATGTTCTGTATTTATTGATTATAGTGCAGTTGAGACTCTCACTCAGCCTTGTTCCAAGGCTGACGGCATGTTACGCCCTAGGCATTCCTATGCTCAGAGTGTTGCAGGTTTGGAGATAGATAGAAGAGTTCAGGAGACAGTACTGTGGAGCCAAGGAGAATAAAGCTTTGGCCAAGATCTAATAGATAGTTTCTCAAGTGTTAAGCTTATGTAAATTATTTAGTATGGCCTCTTGTATTAAGATTGAAGTTATTGTAACCCTTGTTTAATTTTCGCTGCTGTATTTATACTCTGATAAGTATTAGATCATGTCTAAGCTCTAGCTTTTCCCTTATGATTGCACGGTGCGGAGTTAGAAGGACAGAGCGGTTAACAAACTAGTCACGTGTCTACGGACCCATAAAGGAAAATTTTTATTTTCCCTATTTTTGGCTTACTCCGGGGCGTGACAGAGTCTGAGTGGGGATCTTGGAAACTCTGGTAGACCTTGAAGGTTCTTTCATAATCCCATGCCTGTGAAGAAACCCATCTTCTTCATAATCCCTGCGACGAGCGGGCTTGCATACTGATCAAAATAGAGCGGTAGGAATTCTCTCGGCTTCTCTTCCTCGAACATATTAATAAACTCGAACCCTCCTAGACTTGTCTCCTCTTCTTGAAATTGCACCTCTAAAACTGATGCGCTTGATGAAGCTTCAGACGGACGGACCCAACTGTCCCCAAGAATATCACGAACTTTGCCTTCCCAAACACATTTGACTTTCTGATGAATTGTATAGGATATGGAACCTAGACTGTCCAACCATGGCCTTCCCAATAGCAAATTGAAAGAAGCTGGGATATCAATGACCTGAAATTCAGATTCCTTTTCCATAGGCCCGACAGCGAGATGAAGGAGAATTATTTCCATGACTATCATTTGAGTGTTGTCATACGCTCTCACCTTCTGCTCAGACGGTATGAATGTTGATTCATCCAAACCCATGCGCTCAGCTGTTCGGAATGAACACACTTTTAGGGCAGACCAATTGTCAATAAGACAAGTAGGCATAGTGTTTCCCAAACATTCAACAGTGACGTACAACGGTTAATTGTGAACAGGCCCTCTCGGAGGTAGGTCATCGGATGAGAAGGTAATAGCTAGAGTCAGAATTCTGCCTATCATTCCCACGAGGTCTTCTGGTACTGTGTTGATAAAAACATTAGATTGGTTTAAGACATCCAGAACTGCCTGCCGGTGATGTTTGGAAGTAATCAACAAACCCCAAATGGTGATGTTAGCCTGAGTTTTTCTCATTTGCTTCAAAACCCTATCTTCTTTCTCTTTTTCATTCATCTTCCCTTTCCCTTTATCTAATTCCCTCGCCGGGTGATCTTCCTCTAGCTCATGCGGTTTGAAATGTCTCCCTGACCGGGTTAGATGACTAACCTCTTCCTTTGCCCACAGATTGTCGATCTCGAAAACAACTTTCAAACTTTCTTTCTCTGCTTCTTCTCCGTCGTTCTCATACCACAGGTCATTTCCTACCTGATCTATAATAGTGTTGCTAGTCTCTTGGACCCACCAGTCCGATTGCTTTGTCATTCCCTCCTCACATCTTCCTGATTGATTTAGAGTACAGATCATCGAATCCCCTGGCATCTGATAAGGTTTCCTTGGCATCCCGGCTTTAGTGATTAGCCTAGACGGATCAAAGGTCCGCTCTTGTATCCCCAAGAAATAAAGGCCTTACGGCGGCGGTACACCATGATGGTTTGGCAACGGATTCCTAGTAACATTAGGAGTTTTGACAGGCGGCTCGAATATCACTTTGTTACCAATGAGGTCCTGGATTTTATGTCTTAACCTCGTGCACCAATCCATAGAGTGATCCTTTTGTTGGTGAAATTTGCAATAGAGGTCTTCTCGGATGGTTGGTGGAAGCGAACTCGGTAAAGGGTGAGGCTCCAAAGGGCGAAGATGCCCTTTCTCCACTAGCCTATCAAGGGTGGTTGACAGCGATACCCCCAATTCTAAAAATTTCCTTGGCTATTTATCAACTCCTCGTCTTGTCATTATGTCGAACTTTCTCTTCGGTCCACTTAACGCGTTGACATCGGTGGGGCCAGAGTGACCCCCTGAATGTCCCCCATTCAACCCATAATTCGACCTCCTATATTGATTCGGCTTTACCTCTTTCTTGATTACCCCTTCTTGGATCGCATCCTCTATCCTCGTACCCATGTCAAAAACCTCAGTGAAGGCGTTGATCGACTGGAATCTCATCTTCTCTTGGTAGACGGGTTGAAGATTCTTCATTAACATTCGGATCTGATCTTTCTCGGGTGGTCTCTGTACCATCTTGGCTGCCTTTCCCCTCTACCTGCTCAAATACTCAATGAACGACTCCTTGTTTCCCTGCCTAGTGGGCTCCAAATCTCGGACTGTGACATCCAAATCTTGGTTGTACTCATACTGTGCCACAAATGCTTTGATCACCTCTTCCCAAATTCGGGTGTTGGTTGGTTCAAGTGTAAGATACCAAGACAGAGCACCCCCAGTTAAAGTCTACTAATATAAGATAGCCATCAAGGTAGTGCTCAGCCCACTCGGTTGGAAAGTTTCGATACACATTCTCACATGACTATGAGGATTCCCTGTCCCATCAAATTTGTCAAAGACCGGCATTTTGAATCCGGCAGGCAGTGTTTCATGGACCCCATCACACAACCTTTCTAACTCCATCAGATAAGTGTTAACCCCTTGAGCCTTACGCATCACTATTTCTAGCTTCTTGATCTTCTCGGTCATTATCCTCTCTTTGTCAGTGTTTTCCCTTTCCACCCTTTCCCTCTCTGCTCTAGGAACCTCGACTCTCGGCATCTCCGGGTCATCGTACCAGCCTTCTTCCCTGATGGGCGGGTTGTTGATTGGTGGATTTACAACCGGTGGCAGGCGTGCTATTGCTTCTATCATGACCATCATTCAGTTCATATTCTCAGCCTGTCGCCTCATCTGTTCTGCTTGTTATTCTACCAGTGTCCTTAGTTCTGCTACTTCCCCATCATTTCTTTCGTCTTCCAATTCTTCATCACTTTCCCTTCTTACTAGCCTTGATGTGGGACCTCTAAACCAGACCGTGTCCAAACTTGATGCTATATTTGCCCTACAAAGGAATTTTTATGATTTAAAAAAAAACTTTTGTTATTTCTCTTATTTCAATTTTAGAAAGACACTTTGGTAAAATCTTTTTATGAATGGTTCATGTGTTACAGATGCAAAACATGTGTGCGTGTGTGCCTACTCTATATGCAAAAGGAAAAAAAAATCTAATCCTAACAAATAGACACATAAGCATATAAAATCCTTATTCATGTCAAATGCCCTAATTTTACCTCTCTTTGTGATCCTTTTTACCCCCTTCAGAAATCATCTGGAAAGATAAAATATCTTGAAAACAATTCTCAAGAATTTCTTTTGAGAACGAGGATGTCAAACATTACTTAACAAAGGTGATTGGATTGTAATTTTGCTTCGAAATTCATTTTGAAAAACATTTCTCCAAAAACAATTCCCAAGATTTTGTTTTTGAAGATAACCATGCAAAGAAATAAAGATTAGCTTAGAGTTTTAATCAAAAGTGAACTCCAAGGATTTAGAAAGTGTGATTTTCTGAAAAACCTTGGGGTAAAAATGGCAAAATATCTCGTTTGCTTACAAAGATGGATTTAAAATTCCTTGGTTAGATTATCACCATACTTTTCATGGATTCGGATACATACAAGGTCAATGATGCTTTAGCTAAACATGATATAAAAGATGTAATCTTATAATCAAAATCCAACATATTCCCAAATGTCGTGGGACATTGAGAAGGAATTGCTAAAAGGTGATTAAAATATTATACATCCTATATCAAGCAAGCATCATCATCATCTCAAGTAATCCCTTTCGGGCATGCAAAAACTCCCTAGCACATAACCTTAATCAAAGATTGATTTCCTAAGATTTGAAAGGTTCTATAGAAGCTGTCATGCAAAGGCTGGATTTTGGTCAAATAAGGGACCCTTGACACACATCCGATAGGATGCTTCATATATCAAATCATGGTACGAGATCAAGGGTGATCACACAGTCCCATGATGGCTTGATCGACCGGGATGCCCCGAGCCTCCAAGGTCTTAGTTCCGTGCAATCGACTGCCGAGACATGCAAGTGAAATGCAACGGGCACACAAAAATTAATTAATTTGATTAGAAGGATGCTTTCAAGTCTAATCCTCGAGTGAACCCAAAATCAAATTTCTGGTCTGCGAAACTAGAGATTTTGGGTTCGATCCCCAGCAAAGTCGCCAGATTGTAGATACCAGCATTTGGGCCCACTTTTAATTTTAAAACAATTTTCAAATTCAAATTCAAATACAAAACACAAGTCGCCACTTAATTTTTTTAAAGGAAAAATTAAGAAACCATTTTAAAGCAAACTGATCTTTTAGAAACCAGATATTTGTAGGTTCGAGGATTATGGAATGAGAGGGGAAGGAGCCCGACGGACTAAAACACCCCCTCTCATCCTATCTCTCGATAGACCTCTACTCAACACCATTCTAATCAAATTATTAATCTATATCTGCCCTCAACCAATACATAGATATAAATATATATTACACAAGCATGTTGAATTGGTATAAAATTGCTAATGACAAAATATAATTCAAAATCGAGTAGTACAATTAACAAGCGATATGATATGCAAATAGGAAACTAGAGAACTTACCCGGGGTCCAGTCGCGAATATTAAACGTACAATGCGTTCAAAATTAGAAATCCTAATAAAAAGATCTCTAATCACATATATGCACATAAGGCAAATCATGATTCTAAGGCATTGCACATGAAGTCAAAAATCAATAAAAAGATCAAAGAATAGTATGAAACTAGAGGGGGGTCGAGGAATTGTTCCTTAATAGCGCTACAAAAACAATGGGTTAGCCCACATGTTTAAATAAAGAATAATATCGAATCTTAAATGACATTATTAAATCTTTTCTAACATAAAAAATGAATGCTAGTTGTAAGTATCAATTATATGCGTGGACGGATATATACATGGACGAGAGTAAATTATGAAATATTCATTGGTTTGGATCACTTAACCTTTGAATTCAAGTTTAACCAATCATTACCAAAGCATGGTATAAACCCTAGGTCATGAAAAGATCACTTGAACCATTATTTACAAAGTTTATTAAATCTGTGACAGGATTCCAGAATTTTCATAGAGCAAACTTGAACTTTCAAAATTTGAAAAGCATACTTCCAACGGTTTCGTCTTAATGATTTTTGGACACAAGATGCCTTTATGAGTCTAATTTCTAACCCAAAAAGAAAATCAAAGATCAATGGTTCAATCTCCGGGAATTAGGTAGACACTAGACATCACTCAGGAATTTCCAACTCTCTGTCCAGAAATTTTGTATGATTTTCTAAAAATAGTAAATGAATCAGAAAGACTCTAATCCTTTTAGGAGATCTTATTAACACATTGAACTTCATATAAACAATTATTTGAAGCCAAGAATACTTGATTAAGGCTTTGATTGATTTATTTCAAAGAGGTGTTAATGTTCTGAAATTCTGGACAGATTGTTGTTGTTTCACAAAACTCATGACTAAACCACATTAAACATGAAATCTCCTCAAAAAAAAAATTACAGCGGTAAAAATTTGTGTTATGGACATTTTACAGTTGGTTTCATACAATTCCAATGGCCCATTATTTAACTAAAAATCCTCGATAAAAAATAGTTTGGTGAACCCACTGTTTCACTGTCAAGTATATCTTTAATTTGATAACTTTAGCTATCAAGCCATTAAATTTGGCTTAGCCTAAGTTACTTTTTCTCCCACTTGGTGGTTCTTGGAAACTAATGACACTTGTATTTATGATTCTCAATGAAGTATGAAAAGAACTTCACGAAATCTCTAAGTAATGAACCTAAACCATGGTGGTGGGTTTGGATTTATTAACCAAATGTGCTATCCTCAACCCTAATCTTCTTGTAAATCATAAGTCTACATGGGGATTTAAGGGATTAATAGACTAAGGGGACTCAAATAAGACATAGAAATTCTAATGAGTTCCAAAAATGAATATGACCCAAAAAGAAAAAAAAATCAAGGTTCAAATAATATCTAAATCAATTTTATGATTTATTCAACTTTAAACCTTAGGTTAGTCTAGATCCAAACCAATAAAATGCAAGTTTAATCACAACATTAGTGGTATGTGATGAAATGGGGTGGGAAAAGAGTTTGTGAAATGTGTAAAGATCCTAAAAGACTCTCTAAATATTGTGATTGAACTCAACTAAGAATTAATTAGTTTAAAGTTTTACCTCCAATTATCCTCAACTTCTTGGTTGTTTTAGGATTTTCCCAAGATTAATCAAGCTCTTCCTTCTTCAAACTCTTCAAAACTTACTCCTAACAGTATTTAGAAAATTAAAGAGATTGAAAACAAAGGAACTTAGGAAGCTAAGCCAAGATATTAGCCAAAATCAAGATCCTTTGTAATGGGATATTCATCCCCTATATATAGTCAATTTTTAAAGGGTATTTCAATATTTTCATAGCAAAAACCCTAATTTTGGACGTCCTTTTAAAGGTACAAATGTACTATTTTAAAGCTGGCAGCCACAAAAAATGCGACACTCAATGGAGATGGAAGTTGTACCCAACGATTGCTGCAACGACACTCACTGAATGCAGGGACGACATTAAGTGAATGCTGGTGCGGCATTCAGGGTGCAGCATTCAGGGAATGCCGCAGATAATTCCACGGACTACCGTTTTCTTCTGGAATTCCAATTTTTGTGGCATTTGATGAATTTTTGCGGCTTTCACTGAATGTTGTACCAGCACTTACTGAGTGCCGCACCGGCAACCCGAGAATGCTGTAGGAGTGTATCATGTGCCGTTTCCTTCATTTTTTCTTTTCTTTTTTTTTTCTCTTTCATTCTTCCTTTCCTTTTTTGTTCAAAACGAAGAGCCTTTTGAAGAGTAAGTGCCTGTATTATGTTGGATTTTTGGGGGCCCTTTTGGGGGTACAGTTTTGCATAATGTCCTGTCTTTCTGCAGATGAAACAACGATCAGATTTCCTTTGGCCACGGAGGGATTTTTTCCAGAAGTATCTCCGTTTCTACTTCTTGGGGATGAAGGGAGATGGGTCAGGTGTATGCCTCTGAAAATGTTTGGATTTTTTAGAGGAGACTTGGCAACTACAGCTTTTTTTTTGCACTTAATGAAAAAATCTGGACGTGCACAAGAATTTCCCAGCATCTTGCCTTGATCATGAAATGTCTTGAATGATTTTTGTTGGTTACAGAGTTTGTCAAGAGCAAGAAAAACATGCTGGTAAATTTCTCCAAGTGACGCTTGTGCAGTTTGTTTTCCTTTTGTTTGGAGAAGACGAGAGGTTTCTGTGCCAAGGGGTTCTGGTAGTGATGTGAGAAAAGCTTGCTTGAGATTGACATCATCAATTCCACCAACAAAGTAGAATAGCTTAGTCATTTTTTTGTAATGCTTCTCCAAGTCGTGCCTTTTGAGGGAACAACACTGGACTCCAAGGAATTCAGTATGGATTATATTCAGAAAATCATCAATGGAAGGCATCTGTACAAGTTGGAGTTGTCTGTATTCTCCAAGACTAATGTACCATTGACACAGATGGCCATGAAATCTTGATAGGCATTTGGTGATTACTGTGCGTGTGGTAACACCTGGCTGCAGAAGTTCAGCAGTGCACCATGCATGGAGTTCATAAATTTTGTCAAGCCATTTGGAAGGAGGGATATTATCAAATGAAAAGCCTTGATTTGGGGAATTAGAAAATGGAGAGTCTGGTGACTGTTGTGGAGTTCGGTTGGCTGGTTCAGGGCCAACTGGAGAGTCCTCGTCAATAACCTCTTCAAACCTTGGGGATCCTAGATTCACCATATGAACCTCAGTTTGGTGGTCTGGGAGACAGAATCCTGTTTTGGGTCGTTCATCTGGATGAATTCCAAGTTGCCAAAAACTGGCTTTGAGGTCAAATTTTGAAAATATTTGGGCTTGGGTTAACTGGGAAAGGAGGTTATGGCATCGTGGAAGTGGGAACTTATCATCATGAAGAAAATGGTTGAGAGGTTGGTAATTTATGACAAGGCAAAGTTTTCCATGAACTTCTTCGGCTCTCTTGTTAACATAGAAAGCTTCACATGCCCACCGGGAGGTGGTGTTTTTGATGAGGCCTTCTTTCCATAGTTGCGCAACTTCGGCCAGAGCAAGCTTTACCTTCAGAAACCCTAAATTAATTGGACATTGTCATCATTGGATCTTAGAGGCAATACTCCCCTTAGCCCGACATTTGGTCAAAATTGGGGTGTCTACACACTTTCTCTGTCTTTCAGATCTTCAATTGGTTAACTTCACCAGCAGTTTCAACCATGCACAATTCCAGGTATTTGTTTCGAATGTCAATTAGGGTCTTCAAATTGTATTTATATTTTGGGTGTTTGTCTTGTCGACATAGCTAGCTTCATTAAATCAAGTGTACATGTATGCAATACTGTACCTAACCTCCAACTCTACCATAGCAGCAACGGAAGAGAGCAGCTTAAATAGGGCCAACAACAGTCTCACTTTATCGTCTCCATATATTTGATACTGAGAGTCAATTGTCTTAATTTAATACCAAGCTAAATTCAAAATTTTAAACTGTACATTTGTGCCATGACTAGTGGTCATGTCATTGACTGATGTTTTAGAAGCTTTTTTTTTTACTAAACTCTCTGTAAGTGGCAGCCACAGGGAGAAGATGCATGGCTGTAGTTTACAATCATGTGGCATGCTTAATTGAAAAACCTCAAGGGGTAAAAAAAAAACAGGAGCTCTAAGAAATTATTTTCATAAGGAACTTTATACCTACCAATATAGGAATGCTACAGCTACATAGCAAAAGGTAGATTTACTCTCATTCTATACTAAAAGTAAAAAAGCAACACTTAAAATTAAAGACTAACAAGTTGCAATAAAATTAGCCATATTGAATGAGATATTACTTTTACAGGCTAATAGCGAAGCCTAATAACTGATTGCATTCTAACGATTATAATTCCGGTGGATTTATTTGGATCTTTGGCAGCGTCCGTTGGATTTTTAATAGGGAACTCGAGGAATTTTAACCCATGTCTGTAATTATACTTTTGATAGCACATATGCACATAGTGTTATATAATGTCGGCTTTATGTGCAATATGATAAGTTGGGACAGAAAAAGGGCCTAATTCTAGACTTCATATTCACAAGGCAAAATTGTAGCAGAGACATTGAAAGAAATGTTGACCATTCACATGGTTGGTACTGCAATTACGCTCTTTAGCACATAAATTTAGAAAATGTCGCTTCGTTATCAAATATATGACTTGTAGATGGATGAAATGTGCTAACTGTGTTAGACTATTGGACATACTGCACGTACATGTCCGTTACTACACACTAGATGTGATGGGGGTGATAATCTCTCATAGCTTTGAAGGCCATTTATTAATGAAATGCCATCGAGACAAGTGCCCAGGTTACTTGCCTAAAAACCAGCCTATTGGTGACCAACATTCAAGAGTTGTGGTTAGTATTTGTATGTTACCAAATTAACACACTGAATATGATAATCACTGCATGCGAAAACTTCTAGATGTTTATATCAAAGCTGGAATGTCAGCGACTATGCAAAAGATTGGATGTAAAGCTTTAGTGCTCATTTATTGGGTACCTTTACTGCTAATTTATTGGGTAGTCAATGTTAAAAATACATGCGTTCTTCTGTAGATTCACAGAAGTTGTAGATAAAATAGTTGTACTTACAATTTCCTATCTAACTGTTTTAACATCTTATTGTGCTCTTTTAACTGCCACTTAACCCTAGCAAACGGCAGGATTAAGTTAGCGGGACTCCAACTATTATATATATACTAGCATATAACTCACACGATGCGTGGGTACATTGCTTTTTATTGCTCAATTAGTCACCATAAGTACTTCCTTTTGTTGCTCTACTTCGGTGTGTATCTCATTTGATTGGCATGCCCAACTACAGTAAAATGGAAAACCTTGGCTAATTTAAAACTTCATGCCTGAGTCCATCCTCAAAGTCCAAGTATTGTTCTCCACATGATTAAACTTTCACACAAAACCCAAATAAGCTTGTTTTATTATTAAATTTTTTTTTTGAAAATTCAAGAATAATTTTCATTGATATAGCAATAGCACACTGCCCAGAATTTACAAATACGCAACGCACTATACATTCATATCTCCAAAAACAATGGCTTACAATTAGATCTTCTTAATGTATGAAGAGTTCCAAATACAAAGTCATCACAAAAAAGAAATGATAATAATTAATTAATTATTTAATAGTAATTAAAAAAACTACAGTATTCAATCCTCAAAATCTTCAAACCTACTTTGGCTAAAACAATTCCAAAACAAACAAATCTTAAACCCAAGCCGACTACAGTTGTCAAGCATAACATAGCAAAGGAGACTACTAGTGAATTTGCATTGATATGGACATGAATCCCTTCCAGTCTTCACACTGCACCTGATTTTATTGTTCGTTGATTGAACCTACTAATCAAGACCAAAAGAGGAGACGAAATCCCCAATAACGGCAAAATAGAAAGAAAGTAGAAACCTATGTAATAAAACTACAAAATAGAATGAGAAGCGTAGAATTTATATGACATAATTTGGAGACTATCGCGAGAAAACACTGAATTTTGAAGTAAAAAAATGAGCATACATGAGAATAAAATTCATACTGAATTTCGAGTCCCTAACCTGTGAAGATGAGCCAAGGATTTAGAATATTTGCTACACAAATTCAAGAAAAATCAAGACTACAGCCCCAACAAATTTATTCAATAGGGTTCAAAGTTACAATACTAAATTTCAATCCAGCTAGAAGATATCATGAGATGCCAAACAACACAGAATGGTTTGAACAGTCACAAATTTAAAAGGTATTAAAGGTCCAAACCTTAGAAGCAGGAATCTTTAAAAGTGGTCACGCTCCCTGTCCCCGCTCCCGCTTCCAACCCCGCTTCCACTCCCGCCCTGCTTAAGAAGAAACCTTTGAAACCTCGTAAAGTTTGGCGCTTTCCCACCCTCACTCCTTCTCTCGCCCCCGCCCCGCCCCGTCTCCTGCTTCGTGCAACTTAGGTCGAAACTAACCAGTCTTTGTAACCATTAGCATCCGCAGCTGCAGTCTTTTGTGACTAATGGGACATGTTTTTATTTCGTTATTGTTGAAGTTTTCAACTAATTAGTCTAATCATGAGCAGCAGGTCTCCCGAACAGTTCCATATGTCAAGATGAATCTGGTTTTGATTGTGCAAATTTATATATATTAGCACTTACTCTTTTACCCTTTTATTTTTTTGAATCAAATTTTAGTACTTACTTGAAAGATTTATAATTGGAAAAATTTGCATCTTGGCATTCTCCAAATTATCTAGTAGAACATCAATGTTCATTCTTTTTTGTTTTTTTGATAAAACATATATGTTCATAATTGAATAGGATTTGTATTTGCAAGGAATATGCTAGAAAATTTTCAATTTAGTTTCCATTGAAACATTTCAAAATTCGTCTTGTACAAATATAAAGGATTCTAATCCAATTTAATAAATTAATCAGGCATATAGATCCTAGATCAATACCTGACCCGGTGTATGAGCTACCACCCACAATTATCCAGTTTAATTTATCCATGGCTTCAAAGTTTAGAACTTGCACAAGTAATGATGAAAAAAGAAAAAAAAATTTGTAAGTATGAATGAACGAACAATTAAAGATGATAAGACCAGTGTCCCAATACCCTATTGTGAATCGTAGACAATTAAAGATGGAGATTTAATCAAATAATGATTACCTTTATCAAAGGTCACAGAGTAGTAACTGGCACTTCCTAACTTGTCTTTTCCATCATAATCCCCCCAAAACTCCAACTTGCAAGAACCAATTTCAAAATGTAAAAGAACAGTATTGGTGCAAAAGTATTGCATTCTCAAAAACAATTAAACAAATAATTGTTAGTAATCTACCACAAAGAAAATCACTAGACAACACTGCTTGGAGGTGGTGATGGTGCAGCCACAACGGTGGTACCGGTCGATGGCAAAGTTGTTAGTGATGGAGACTGAAGAGGTTGTCATAAGAAAAATGTGAAAGAGAGAGATTGAGAGAGGGAGAGACGATCTGAATAAATGGGGGAGATGAATGTGGAAAGAGAGAGAGAGAGAGAGGAGGGGGGAGGGAAAGGTCCAATAAATGGGGGAGATAAATTGGGTAAGCGAAACTGAAACATAAAGGTCCAATAAATGTTGTAAGTTAATGCGTAGGTAGAATCGTGAAAGTCTCGTGTTACAATAGCAGATGGAGTGGATTATAGCTAACATTTTTGCTAAGGTATGAAGACAGAGGCACAATTAATACAGCTTTCCACGTGTCATCTCCACATACATTTCGCTTCTAACTCTCCGCTTTTTAGATATAGAATGGACCTCAATTTTGGTGACGAAAATTAGTCGCTAAAGGTGTAGTTCACTTGTAGCGACGAATTGTTCGTCGCTACAAGTGGAGATTCGTAAACGGACGTCCGCACCAGGGCTTCTCCGATATATATAGTGCATTATAGTGCTCTGCACTTTTCCACGTTTCAACAACACATTATAAATTCAAAATTGATAATGGTCACATAGAAATTTATTATAATATCCTAGGTTCATGATAAATTTCTCGTATCTATATAAAACTTATAGTTTTGGGGACGACAATTGTCAAAACATGATGAAAATTTTCTGACTTAATTTGTAAAGTCGAACTTGGTCATGGTCACATTCAAAATTTCTGATAAAGTTTCAAGAAATTTCTCATATTTATATAGTGCTTGTAGTTTTGGGTCCATTTGATCCCAATATGGAAACAGTTAAATGATTATGACAAAAAGAGAAATGTCTCATAATATTCAAGGACGAGTTTTGTCATTTTTCACAATCGATTTATTGAAAACTTTCATAAAGTATCTAAATGACTTGTCTAATAAAAAATATGTGAAAACTTTCATCGGAATTGCGAACGAATGATCACAACCACCTTAAATTTTTCAGACAGATGTAAAAATAACCATTGATCCAAAATTCTAGCAAATCAAACATGCAACAAGTCAATTTATGTGAATATTATGAGAAATTAGAACAATTTTCATATTAAAAACCATCGAATTACATACCCTTTCTACCCATGATTCCAATTTTGTATTAGCAATACAACAAATACGAAAGATATGAGAAATTTCTTCTTCACAAGCTTGGTAGATGATCAATGGATGCAGAGATCCTCATTTATGGTGGAAAATGGGGTAGAAATCGTCAGTCTCCATTTTTGAATTCGCAAAACCCTAAATGTACGATGAGAGGATTTGATGGTAGTTTAATAATTAAAAAAAATAACCTAACCATGCACATTTCTAAAAAAGGCATTTATGTCATACAAAATGGTGTAGGACTGTCACGACCCATCCCACTACGCGTGGAAATAGGACACGTGACACGCCACCAAGGCTCATCCAAACATCAATATTACTATACACAGCGGAAAGAACTTTAAAACAACCCTGGGTAATTAAAACTTAGGAAACATTACCCTCTGAGTTTGTAAAATCCATTGAAATCAGAGTTATAAAAAGTTTTGGCCAATGGAAAACACATTCAAAAGAATCAGTTTTGAAAATAGGGGTTCAGTCGACTGCTCCTAGGGTCCAGTCGACTGCTCAGTCGACTGATCAAGGTTCCCAGTTGACTGTGTTAAGCAGAACCAAAATGCAACATTTCAAAAGGGGTCCAGTCGACTGATCTGGAGACCCAGTCGACTGGTTTTATCATTAATCAAAGTAGTGGCCAAATTCAACAATGGTTCAGTCGACTGATCAATGGTCCAATCGACTGCTTCTCTTACTATTAACTTTCAGTATCTCCATCCTACGAGATCCAGTCGACTGATCCTGGGTTCAGTCCACTGCTCCCCTGCTGGACAGCCCTGTGTTGATAATTAACAACTCATGCTTTCTCCACACAACACCAAAACAACCACAACTGATTTCCAACATTTAAAACTTAACTTCAGACGTTCAAATACAGAATTACCATGTTACAGAACAAATCCAAAGATCTATTACAACGTACTATTACAATTTCAAATAAAACAAAACATATACAAATGTGGTTCCCCGGCGTTCCTCGGCCTCACTCCTCACGATTCTTCTTGTCTATCTTCTTACCTGCAATGGAGTACATCTCCACTGCTCAGCTATATGCTGAGCGTACAATTCTAAATGTATGCTTATATGACAGTTCATGATTTAAGCATCTAAAACACATAGAAATGGTCTCTAGGGTGAGTGGTACGCATTCATCCGGTCGATGCCGTAGGAGGCCCACCTCTCCCACGCATCTCGTACACTGGTTGGGCCTTCCTTCATACCAGGTACCGTGTCCTGGTTGGGCCTACCTCCAATCCAGACACAACCAAAATTCCAATTCCATCACAATCACAATCCTCAAGGTTCGAGGAGCTTACCCCGGATGAATTTGCACCAAACTCCCCTTTGACCCCAAGTAGACACATATCATGCTCACATAAACAGTTATACGTGCTTTTCATATAATTTCACGTGCATAATTAACGGGCCTAATTAATACATGAATTTCGCCCGGATCCAAGAATATCAAAAATGATGTTCAAAATATGAAAACCCATATATTTCATAGATCTAGAATTCATACCTCGTGCGATTCTCTTCAAACTTTGAAGGATTGTCTAGGGAACTAATTAATCGTCGGATTTCAAATTATACGCGATTCCCACGAGTTTTACCTGATTTTCCCCAAAGTCTAGAAATTAGATATTTCAGAAAAGTTTGCCAAACGCGGCCTAATTACTACCAAAACGTAGCTCTTACCTTCACGAGTTCAAATATGAAATCTGGAGAGAATCTGTCGGACGAACGATCGTCGATCTGCGTCGCAAAGCCCGTTGGCTCAATCTCCCTTCTCTCTCCTCTCTCTCTAGATATTTTTAGCAAGTTTGGATGAGAGTGAATCTCATCCACCACTATTTATAGACAAACTTTCTGGGAATTACGTTTACCTCCCCGCAAGTTTCTCAAACTTCTAATTAACCCATGAAACTTCGCACACGTCCAGTTTATACCTTTACGAGTGAAAACTATAAATTTCAAAAGTTTCCGACTAGGTTTCATTTGGGTCCAAAATAACGTCCGAAAACTATATTCTGTGGAATCTCTACACAACCTACCTTTTTAATTAACGTATCATTCACATTCTCACCACAGTTCTCAAAATGATATATACCAGTATCGAAACTATCAGAAATTATACTACACAGGTATAATTTACTATTCATAAAATACCAGATAGGTCAAATAACATTTAAATCATATAAATGTCATTTACTCGTGCCAATGAAAATCTCAATTACCAATTTTCTCGTGTCCTTACTGACACCTCACCGTTGACCCACAGTCAACCTCATTTAAATCCAATTATCAAATAACATTGATAACTCACAAAAATCAATATGCATGATAAAACAATAATTTTTCTGGAACGGGTGTGACAAGGACTTATTTTATACAAGTTTTTTTTGTTGGACCAATTGCTATACAAGTCCACCCCCTCGGACTTATAACCTTTTTATAATATACTTAACTCGATCTAATAAAACAACTACCATTGTCAATATGAAATTTTGAATAAAAATGTTTTCACATTAAAAAAAGTATGTGAAATTTCCAAGAACCTTCTTCCATAGCCAAATGAATACCTAAGTTTTGTCAGATTTCAAATCACTTTCAAAAACATGTCCTTAAGTTTTGTATGTAGAGAGAAAGATCAGGGTGGCTCAAAGAACAATAGAATACAAACCACAATTAAAACTTTCAATTTAAAAATAGGGTAAATATCATCTACTTCCCTTGAGGTTTGACCTTAATACACATACCTCCCCTTACGTTTTAGGAATCTCACTTACCTCTCTTATTTTTGAATTTTAGTGTTAGATTCTCTTAAATTTTCTAACGAATTGTTTAAGGAAAGGGGGAAACTGATACTAAATTCCAAAAATAAAGGAGGTAGATGAGATTTCTGAAAAGTGAAGGGAGGTATGTGTATTAAGATCAAACTTCATGGGAGGTAGGTGATATTTACCCTTAAAAATATGAACAAATCATCACAATTCAACAAGTGTCTAAAAGTACACAGTTTTTCAAAGAAGGTCAAGGATAATAAACCCAAAAATTTAGCCAATGCACACCTCTCCTCCAATCAATAATAGATATTCAATCTCTCATCCGAAATGAAATAAAATAAGGTAACTAAAAAGTTCAACCAAGCTTCAAGGAATGCAATCTCATAACTTCAAGAGCGTCACTGACCATCTTTGTCACAGTAGATCTAAAAGGTAAATTGTCTTCTCAAAGATGAGGACATCTGGATTGTGTACCAGAGAAATGGCTAGATCGAACCACTG
This sequence comes from Hydrangea macrophylla, assembly GCA_033977485.1. Classification (NCBI taxonomy): domain Eukaryota; kingdom Viridiplantae; phylum Streptophyta; class Magnoliopsida; order Cornales; family Hydrangeaceae; genus Hydrangea; species Hydrangea macrophylla. The sequence continues at coordinate 72,664,214 of CM066984.1, read as the reverse complement.
TGTTGAAGGCATATATCCTTTGGCCGTTCCAGTGTCACCGACTGTAATACCCGCATTTTCCAAGTGCTTTTGTATGCCTTTATAAGTAAATGAGATTTAACATATTTTTGCAAAACCTCACCCGATCGTTTGGACTTTATCCAATCGATTGCATTAGTGTCCCACCCAATCGATTAAACACTTCTCATTGAACTTTGACCGACTATTCCCAATCGATTGAACCCATCTCAATCGATTGAATGGTTCAGAACATGGAAACCACGTTTACATAGTGACCACGGCTGGTTTCCCCCTATATATACTGATGTTGTCAATATCAAGATATAAAAGTATGCTTACTTATGCTTTACTTTCAAAAGATTTGTAGTGTGGAAGTAAAGGTCGAACCTACAGAGATTGAATACTTAGCACTTTAATTTTTAAAACCTAAATTTAGTTAATTAAGAAAAACGGATTTTGGATTTAATTTGAATTAAACTAATAACAATAAAAGTAAATCTAAATTATGAAAGCAATTAAATATTTATTTTTATAATAAGTTTAAGGAACCTAGGATTGCAAATCCACCACTAGCTTCATAATAAGGGTATTTACGAATTACTTTAGCTTATTAAGTTGGATGATAATGGGAAATTGTAGCTACAAGCCCAATTCCTCCGTCAAGAAAATAACTATGGTTCAAGCACCAACATAATCCATCTTCGGTTAGCATGAATTATCCCACACTAAACTAGGGTTATGGTATAATCCGTCTAATCTAGGCATGGACTATTCGGATACTTGATAGCACAATTCAATTTAAGCACCATTACATGTAAATAATCTAAACAAGCACAGCAAGCGTAGATCATTGAGCATACTACCATCAAAATAGATCTAAGACAAGAGTAAACTTTGAAAGTAACGATTTAATCAATAAAAGCACGATTTATTTATAAAAACCCTCGGAACATGTAACTGTCATCCATACATAATAAAACTAAAATCAAAACATAAAATACACCCTATTACTTGGCTAGGGTTTCATTGAAACCCTAGATGTTGAGTTTAGCTGGCCATAGAATTGATGAACGGCAAGAGGTTGATGGAGGAGGCCATGGGAATCCTTGGTCTTCTTCTTTTTCTTCTCCTTGCTTTTCTCTCTTCAATGGCTGAAGTTTTTTGTTGTATATTGTGTGTATATTAATTTCCAACCTAAGAATTGAATTATAATTGAGTATTTATAGATTTGGAGCAAGTTTGGAAGCTTTCCTAACCCAATTCGCACTAAAACTGCTATATTTAGCTTTCTAGACTTAATTAGGCAGTTTCGTTCGCGTAGGGGTCTTCAGCTCTTCAAAATACACGTTTCATGTTTTTTCGTATGGATCGCGCGAGCGGGCCGCGCGAGCACGTAAAATGGGAGGTCGCGCGAGTGGCCGCGCGAGCGAAGGGTTGGATTCTCGTGCGAGCGGGCCGCTCGCGCGAAGTGGCTTTTTCTGCTTCTTTCTTCCTGCTTTTCCACCCCATTTAACTGGAAATCATTGCTTTCTTCCAAAACCTGACAGAAAGTAGAAAACAAAGTAAAATTATACAAAAAACAGGATAAAAATGACTAACAAATGTGAATTAAGGCGTATAATCGGGATTTGTTCTCTCTCAATCACACCCCCAAACCTACATTTTGCTAGTCCTCGAGCAAACAGAACATAAAAATAAAACTACTAATAAAAATCTATTCCATTTTCGCATGGATTATGATTGCACTTAGCTTGTGCAACAAGCCTTTTAAACCTCTAGGTGTCCCTAGTAGGATGAGTGAAGTCCCGTGAGGGTTCTCGTCTACAAGTCACCCACAACCATCTTTATTTCATTATGTATTTAAAAAGTTTTATTAAAAACAAAAAACATAATATTCGATACTCCTTATCATAGAACGATGATTCGAAATAGAATAATGAACAAGAAGAAACGGAATCAAACGTCTACCTACGTCATGAAAAACAATCTCAAGCACATGCATCGTATAAATCAATAGAGTTTCTCATAAAATTTCACGTGTGTTATATGGTAGTCAAATGAACACGTGTATGTCATGAACTTGGAATATAACTCGGATAACCGTCTAACTATGCTTCGACTACGAATCTCCCAATGTTAATTACACTCTAAAAATGAATCACTCAGAAACATGTGTAATCTTTCCAGTATATGGAAGCAAAGGAAATATGTTTTCAAAATGAGAAATGCTCACATATGACTCAAAAAAGACGCATGACACCAAAGAATAGTAGTCTCATGGATAGGACGCCAACAGTCAAGAAAAATTAATCATTACCATGTTTTAATCTCCCTCCCATCGTTTTCATATCCAAACCATGTTTCCTAGGATCAAATAGGACTTTTCAAAGGTTATAACGTGGCTCAGGCGATGAAAAAGGATAGAAAGGATTCATTAGGTAGTTTTCAGAATGGCATTGTAATGCATGTTCGATTTCTTTCATTCGTCTCTTCTACCAACTTTCATTTTTTCATTCTCCTCCTTTTCATATTTCTTTTTTAATTTCTTTCCTTTTCTTTTTTTTTTTCAACCCTTTTTTTTAATTCTTTTCCTTTTATTTCGTTGCTTTATGAATAATCAATCAATAAATAACAAGGTAACCACCCCAAACATCATCTTGTTCTCTTCTTCTTCTTAATCGACACATCGCCTTAATACCATTACAAGTTGACGAATCTCTCAGTGGTAAACTCCAAGTTGAGTTGGAGCAAAAACAAGGATAATGGTGATTAAAGAAAAAGGTCATTTTAACGGCTCAAAGGGTGAACTAAGAAAATTTATCATTTATCAGTGAGTAACAAACAAAGAAGGCCTAAAATCATGTCCTATGGTTATATGGTTCTTCAGCATTTATGATGGAAGATTATTTAGCATGGTAGCAAATATTTTAACTTGATTATCAACCAAAACAAGAATAATGAGACTAAACAACAAGTTAATGCGCTATTTCAACGAAATTCGACAAACACAAGATGTACTTATAACCCTCTAAAAAGAAAAGATAGGCTCAAAAGCTCACTGGGCTTAGTCTCCACCATATGTTATCTAGAAATCTGAATCATATTATAGTTCACATCAAACATGTATTCAAGCGACTATGTGCAGTGCATAGGTTTGTGTGCAAATCTATGATATAAAACTACGATTCGAATGATACATGACCTAAAACGTTTCAACATGACATCAGCAAATGTTTAACCACATCTTCTTTTGTTTACCATTCTATAATAATCTAAGTTACATAAGAAGAAGTATCGAATCAAGATTGCAAAAACGTCAGTAACATCATTTATTTAAGCACAAGAATCGTAATTTTTTAAAAATTTAGTGTAATAATGTGCATGTGTGTGCATACCCCCAAACCTAAACCTTTCATTGTCCCCAATGAAACAATTAAACGAAGAACGGAGAGTAGGTAAGAAAGGAACGATAATACCTTGATCTCGGCACTCACAAACAGGTGAACGTATAATAATATGGAATCAAAGTTCAATTACTCCAAACGGAGCACAATTTCACCTGTTAATACTTAACAAAAGAAAATTAAATAAACAAAATAAATAATAAAAGCTAATATATAATACATATGTTTTTTTCTTTTTATTTTGTTATTTATTTATTTTATTTTTTTTGTAAACAATAGAAACTAAACTAGAATTAAAAAAACGTAAAGGAAATAAAGAAAAACAAAACTAGAACTATGGAAACAAAGATAAACTTAAACGAAAAGAACTCAAAAGAAGAAACAGAAATGAAAAACAATTAGATAGGTTTGGGAAACAGAAGGTCAAAGAACAATGAGAAAAATTGAGAAATCCCCACCTCGTGCGAGCGGACCGTGCGAGCAAGCGTCGCGCGCGCGAGCACCTCTGCGAGGTAAACCTGAGGCCTATTATTAATTTTATTTAGAAAAATTTATAAGTGCCAGAATCGGGCGAGCGAACCCCTCGCATGCGTGATTCTAGGCGCGAGATGTAACAGAGAGCTCATATAATAAAAAGTTGAAAATTTTTTGTTTAAGGGAGAATATCGCATGGGCGGGCCGCGCGAGCGACATGGTCTTTTTCTCTTGTTTCTTTATTTCAAGGTAAATAAGTTCAAAATAAGTTTATCCCGACCCCTAAACCTGTCCAGAATGTCCAAAATAGACTCAAAAGGACTCAAAAATGACTAAAAATAAGAAAAACGAACGAAATAAAGCTTAGGTTACCTCCCAAGAAGTGCTATCTTTTACGTCTTTAGCTAGACCGTTCTAGTTCAAGATTTATGGAGGTTGAAAATCAGACTTTGTACCCCTTAGGATATCAGGAAGAGCCCGGTGACAAGCAGAAATAACGTCGTTTTGAATTAATTCGACCGACGGTTCTCCCAGATTATGTTCAAATCAATTTCTTACCTTTCGAGTGAATTCATCATTCGGGTCTTAGTTGTCAGGATTCATCCGCTCATTACGAATTATATTATTTTCCTCACCCATATTCAGTTCTTTGCTAGGCTCAATATTCCGTCTTACTTCATATTCCGCCTCACATAGGTAATCGTCGTCTTTAGGAGGTTGATCCATAGCATTAAAAACGTTTAATTTTAAGTTCATGTTCCCAAATGACACCTTCATTACCCCCGTCCAAAAGTTAACACGAGCGTTAGCAGTTGATGGCCTAAGATGATAGGAGTGTGTTTCCTAGCATCTAGCACGGGTTTAGTGTCAAGGACCATGAAGTTGACATGATAATAGCAATTATCAACTTTAACCAAGACGTCCTCGATGACTCCTCTAGGTATTTTAATAGAATGATCCGCTAATTGTATGGTAGCGGCCGTAGGCTTAAGTTCACCTAGTCCTAGTGTAGATATCGCAATTTTTCCTACCCACAGCTTTTTCTTTTAAAATTCTTTTAAATTTCAAATTCAAAACAAATGAGTCGCCACTTAATTTTTAAAAGGAAAAATTAAGAAACCGTTTTTAAAGCAAACTGATCTTTTTAGAAACCAGAGATTAACTAGGTCCGGGGATTATGGAATGAGAGAGGAAGGAGCCCGTCGGACTAAAACACCCTCTCTCATCCTATCTTGCGATAGGCCTCTACTCAACATCCTTCTAATCGAATTATTAATTTAAATGTGCCCTCAAATAATACATATGCATAAAATATACATTACAAAAGCATGTCTAAAGGGTGTAAGATTGCAAGTGATAAAATATCATTCAAAAGCCACGTAATTAAGGTAGCAAACAATATGATATGCAAATAGGGAACTAGAGAACTTACCCGGGATCCGATCGCGAATATTTAAACGTGCAAATGCATGCAAATAGATAAAACCTAGGAAAAGAGTCTCTAATCCATATATACAAGTAAAGCAAAACCTAATTCTAAGGTGTCGCGCATTAAGTTGAAAAATCGATAAAATAAAAATAAACTAAAGAGGAGTTCAAGAAATCATACCTTAATAGCGCTACAAAACGAAGGGTTAGTCCACATGATATACAATATATAAAGTTTGATCTTAAATAACAATCCTAGACTTCTAGTTTAAATCTATTAAATGTAATTAAATCTAAAGCAAATAAGTCCTAATTACAAGCATCAAGCCACATGGATGAATATGTTCATGAACAAGAATAAATTATGAAATAATCAGTGATTTAGATCACTTAAACTTTGAATTCAAGCTTAAATAATCATTATTAAAACATGGTTTGAGCCCTAGGTCATAGAAAAGTCATTTGGACCATTATTTACAAAGTTGGTCAAATCTGTCATAAAATTCTGAAAATTGCAGAGAGTAGACCAGAACTTTAACAAAATAAAAAGCATGCTTCCCATGGTTTGATCTTGATGAATTTTGTACACAAGATGCCTCTGTGAGTCTAGTTTCCAAATCAAAAAAGAAAATCAAAGTTTCAACGGTTAGATCTCTGGGAAAAGGACAAACACCAGACATCACTCAGAGATGTACAACTCTCTGTCCAGAGATTTTGTTTGATTTTTTAAAAATAGCAAAAAGATCAGAAATGATTTGTTCTTTTTAGGGTGACTTCCTAACACATTAATCTACTTAGTAAAAATTATTTTGGGTCACAAATACTTCATTAAGGTTCTGATTTACTTATTTCAAAAGAGTGTTACTGTTCTGAAACTCTGGACAGATTGTAGTGACCTTACAAAACTCATGACCAAACCACTTTAAACATGAAATCTCCTTAAAACAAAAATTACAGTGGTAAAACATTGTGTTATTGACACTTTCCCGTTGGTTTCATTCAGTTTCAACGGTCTGATTTCGAACTAAAAATCTTTGATCAAAACTGGTTTATGAACCCACTGTTTCATTGTCAAGTTCAACTTTTATTTGTTAACCCCAACTATTAAACCCTGAAGTTGGACTTAAACTAAACCATTTTCTCCTACCATTTGATGGTCATTGGAGGCTAAAGACATTTACATTTGTAGATTTCAAATGAAGTATGAATGGACTTCATGAAATCTCAAGATAATGAATCTAAACTATGGAGATGGGCTTAGACTCAAACTACTTTCTCCTACCACTTGATGGGCATTGGAGATGAAGATATGACTAATACTCATGAGCCTTCAAGAGTCTCAAGAGAGAAGTACAAACAAACATAGCTAATACCCATAGGTTTTCAAGGAATATGAAAGGGGATTCCATGAAACCTTAAGTTAAAGAATCCCAAACCATGGTGGGGGTTTAGACTCATTTACTTGCTCTTATGTGAAGGATGATCAACCTTGACTCTCATGGGGGAGCACAAGCTCACATGGAATCAAGGGATCCAACTCATGAGATTCAAGTGAAGTATGGAAGACTTCCAAGAATCTCAATAGAGAAATATAAACAAGGAAGAAGAGAAGAAGGAACTAAAAGAAAAGGCAATTAAAGTTTGCAAGTTCCCTAATAAAACTTCCAAGAAAAGGTTAATCAAAAGACCAAGTAGTTTTAAGATTAGAAGTTCAAAAGAATGAAGAAAAATAACTTGTGGTTAGAGGATCACCTCCAAACTATCCTCAAAGCTTCTCTCCTTTGGAGATCTTCCAAGCTCTTCTCTCTAAAAAATGTGTTAGTGTAGTGGTAGTTATTTCTTGTGTTTTTTTTTGTGTGTCCTCCCAAGGAAGATCTTCCTTCTTTTATAGACAAATATACCAAGTTTTCTCAGTGAATTCGGAGTAAAAGACAGGTGTAAATATCTCATTTGGTGGTACAATACGTACTTCCTGAAAATAGACAGACTGCTGCAAAAGGCGGCAGTCAAAAATCCTTTGCGGCAGTCAGTGGATGCAGCTGCGGCAGTCAGTGGATGACGTTGCGGCACTCCGTGAAAGCCGCGGCGGCTTTCTATGACTGACGCGCGGCTCTCAGTAAGTACCACGCCAAATTATTGATTGCCTCATTTTTGTCAACCTCACTTTATCAGTTTTTTGTTTTTATCCGCATACATATACGTATTGTACCACAAAATACGGACTGTTAAAGCAAAACGGCAGTCAGAAATTGTCGGCAGCATTCAGTAAATGCCGGTCCGGCATTCTGTGACTACCGTTCGGCACTCACTGAGTGCCGCAAACAACTGCCGTGTGCCGGTTTCTGTTGAACTTTCCCTTTTTAGGTCTTTTCTTTTCTCCTTTTTCTTAAAAAAACTTATTTTCGAAGATCTTTTCCAAAAGTGATGTTTTATACCTGAATTCTCCTAAACACCTGGTATTTCATTCTGTGAAAATTTTACCGCGTTTGGAGAACTTTCTGAAGAGCTTGGAACACTTCGAATCTTTCGGTCCTTGTCATCATCGGATATGGAAGTGACACTCTCCTTAATTCGACGTTTGGTCAAAATCGGGGTGTCCACACCTAGTTGTTTATAGACGTGATAAGGTAAGAGATTAACATTTGCTCCTAAGTCAAGGAGAGGCCGATGAATGATAGTGTCACATATGACACATGATATCGTAGGCGTACCTGGATCTTTATACTTCGGAGTAGCGTGTTGGAATATTGAGCTAACTTTTTTCGTGAGAAAAACCTTGTTAGGAGTGTGACTACTTAATTTACGCTTTTGAGTACATAGGTCTTTCAGACATTTAGCGTAAGCGGGAATTTGTTTAATAGCATCGAGGAATGGAATATTGATTTTAACTTGTTTAAATACCTCGAGTATATCCTTAACTTTCGACGTTTTCTTTGAAAAATTTGACAGTTCCTCAACATTCGATGGAAAAGGTAGTTTTGGAATATACGTCGTCGGGATTGTTACATTTTCTTTCCTATTTCTACTCGTTTCTCCACCCTTTTCTTTTTTAGAGTTAATGTTCCCTTCCTTCTCACTTTCATATGGCACGTCAACAACTTCCTCTTCTCGAATAGTCATCCTAGTCAAGACGGCATTTACTTGTTCATTCGAACCCCCATTCCCAAATTGTCCCTTAGGATTCTGAATACTTTGACTAGGCAACTTACCCTCGTTTCTACGACTCATAGCATTAGGTAATTGTCCTATTTGGGATTCAATCTTCGCAATGGATTGTGTGTGAGAGTGCACTATCTGTGCTTGTGCTTGTACTTGTGTTTCTATGTTTTAAAGGGAAGACAACACCTTCTCCTCGAAAGTGTTAACCCGTGGAGGGTTAGGATTAGGAGGAAGGTGTTGGTATTGACTTTGTTGAAATTGGGGTCGATAAGTATTAGGAAAATTGTTCGACATAGAATTATAGTTATTTTGTAGGAATTGTTGTATAGAATTAACGTGTTGCTCCACGAATTTCGGATATTGAGATGCAGAAGGACATGCAAGGATATTATGAGATGGTTCAGAACACAATGCACATACTTCTGAAGAAGGTGGAGTAGACCTATTTTTCATCCTCATAAGTTGGTCAAGTTTTCTAGTTAATTATTGCATTTTAATTGATTGACTTGACTCGAACTTTACCTCACGTTTAGGTTGCGAAAGATATCCCTCAGAACGTACTGACACAGCCTGATACATCGAGTTCTCGCTTAATGTTTCAAAAAAATTTCAAGCCTCATCGACACTTTTGTGTAGGAAGGTACCCGCACAAACAGCGTCGACGGTATTACGAACAGAGGGAATAAGTCCCTCGTAAAAAATCTGGACCAACTGCCACTTAGGGACCTGATGATGTGGACAAGAGCGTAATAATTCTTTAAATTTCTCCCATGTGTCATAAAGTGTTTCCCCATCTTGCATCACAAAATTTGTTATCGATTTTCTTATTTGATTTGTTCTTGTGATTGAGAAAAACTTTTGTAAAAATGCGTTGTGTAAGGCTTCCCATGTTTTAATTGTTTTTGGCTCAAGTGATTGAAGCCAATACTTCACTTTATCTCTTAAAGAGAATGGGAAGAGACGCAGTTTTAATTCATCATCAGTGAAATTTGGATTTTTAACGTAGAGCAAATATCTTGAAAATCTCCTAAGTGTTGATATGGATCTTCATTTAAACGGCCATGGAAAGAAGGAAGTAGCGAGATGGTAGACAACTTTATCTCAAAGTGAGATGTCGTCGCCTCCGGTAATTCGATACCAGCTTGAGGCGTGTAAGTCGTAGGAATAAAATAATCTTTAAGTGGAGGAAGTGGAGGTATATTAGGGTTATTTCCATTATTTCCGTTGTTTTCGTTATTTCCAATGTCGACCATTGGAATAGGTTTTATTTTAAAAATTCAAGTTTTCCTTAACCTTTTAAGGGTACTTTGAATTTCGGCCTGAAATAGAGATGATGGTTTTGGAGTCGACTCATCATCTATTATCAACCGAGCTCTAGGAGCTAGGGTTGAAGACTTATTGATTCTAAAGGTGCGCTCAAGTTCAAGATCGAAAGGTTGTAATTTCGGTTTATTTGACCGTGTACCAAACATAAACTAAAAGAAAAATGACACTAAAATAAAAACTGACTCAAACAGAAACACAAAACAATCACACAAATAGGACAACAAGTACACAACTACTATGATGCATGGATATTATCCTGTAATGTAATGACCACGTCAAAGCCCAGTGCCCCGGGTTTCCTAGCTAATGCAGTGCTCACTCCACAACTAACCTAATGCAAGTAATTGCGTCTCAGCGCCCCGACTTACAGTGGTTTGAAGTGAATTGTAGAGAGAGCGATTTACTTGAATTTTTATTTTTATTTTATTTTTCGCGTTAGCTCCATTGGTGCGCTAAGCTATTCCTCTCCAAAACGCTAGAATTTGATTACTTGAGAAACTACATAACAAAAGAAAAGTTAGTAACTTAAATAAAAAAACAGAAAAAGAAAAAGAAAAAGAAAAACTAATCTAATATTTATGAATTAACTAAACCAAGATTTTAAAGCTAAAGGTAGTAATTTGCAATCCCCGGCAACGGCGCCAAAAATTAATGTTGTCAGTATCAAGATATAAAAATATGCCTACTTATGCTTTACTTACAAAAGATTTGCAGCGTGGAAGTAAAGGTCGAACCCACAGAGATTGAATACTACGCACTTTAATTTTTAAAACCTAAATTTAGTTAATTAAGAAAAACGGATTTTGGATTTAATTTGAATTAAACTACTAACAATAAAAGTAAATCTAAATTATGAAAGAAATTGAATATTTATTTTTATAATAAGTTTAAGGAACCTAGGATTGCAAATCCACCACTAGCTTCATAATAAGGGTATTTACGAATTACTTTAGCTTATTAAGTTGGATGATAATGGGGAATTGTAGCTACAAGCCCAATTCCTCCGTCAAGAAAATAACTATGGTTCAAGCACCAACATAATCCATCTTCAGTTAGCACAAATTATCCCACAATAAACTAGGATTGTGGTATAGTCCGTCTAATCTAGGCATGGACTATTTGGATACTTGATAGCACAATTCAATTTAAGCACCATTACATGTAAATAATCTAAACAAGCACAGCAAGCGTATATCATTGAGCACACTACTATCAAAATAGATCTAAGACAAGAGTAAACTTTGAAAGTAACGATTTAATTAATAAAAGCATGATTTATTTATAAAAATCCTCAAAATATGTAACTGTCATCCATACATAATAAAACTAAAATAAAAACATAAAATACACCCTATTACTTGGCTAGGGTTTCATTGAAACCCTAGATCTTGAGTTTAGTTGGCCATAGAATTGATGAACGGCAAGAGGTTGATGGAGGAGGCCATGGGAATCCTTGCTCTTCTTCTTCTTCTCCTTGCTTTTCTCTCTTCAATGGCTGAAGTTTTTTGTTGTATATTGTGTGTATAATAATTGCCAACCTAAGAATTGAATTAGAATTGAGTATTTATAGATTTGGAGCAAGTTTGGAAGCTTTCCTAACCCAATTCGCACTAAAACTGTTGTATTTAGCTTTCCAGACGTAATTAGGCAGTTTCGTTCGCGTAGGGGTCTTCAGCTCTTTAAAATACGCATTTTATGTTTTTCGTATGGATCGCGCGATCGGGCCGCGCGAGCGCGTAAAATGGGAGGTCGCGCGAACGGGCACACGAGTGAAGGGTTGGATTCTCGTGCGAGCGGGCCGCTCGCACGAACTGGCTTTTTCTATTTCTTACTTCCTACTTTTTCACCCCATTTAACCGAAAATCATTGCTTTCTTCCAAAACCTGACAGAAAGTAGAAAACAAAGTAAAACTATGCAAAAACAGGATAAAAATGACTAACAAATGTGAATTAAGGCGTATAATTGGGATTTGTTCTCTCTTGATCATATACACCCATCCACCCCCCTATATACATATAGGTTTTGTGTTGTGTGAGATATATATTATATATACATCCTTATATACATATACACACCGAATATATATTTTTATATATGGACACATACTCACACACATACACACTCGGACAGAGAGAGAGTAGAAGACCGAAGAGGAAGAAGAGGAAAGAAGGGTGAGAAACAGAAGAGAAGGAAAAGACAAAGAAGAAAGAAAAGAGGGAGAGGATGCTCGCCAAACCACAGAACTCCACCGAAGACCGCCGTTATAACCCGGACCATTCGATGAGTTCCAAACTCACTTAGTAGCATCTTTATGGTGTTTTTACAAGTCTAAAAGTAGGAAAGACACTAGAAATGGACTTTCCTAATATCAATTCATCTTTGACTAATTCTGGGAAGAAGATGCCTACCTAATCGATTGGACAGGTTCCAATTGATTAAAGCCGATCGAATCGATTGAAAATGCGTCAATCGATTAGAAGGGACTCAATCGACTAGATGAGATCCTAATCGATTGTAAGGGTCTTTTAGTCAATCGATTGGACCCCTTACCCAATTGATTGGTACTTGTTGAATATTAATGTTTCCCGTTGTTTATGATATTAACTGTTCAACTATTTATATGTTGTACTATGCTTTCCATATGCAGTACCTAAATATTAAGAGAGATAATGGTAATTGTAATATCATGTTATTGATGATGTTACTTAAACGAATGTAATTAGGAATTGAATCATATAGTAGTGAATCGTATCCAATATATCGATCATGTTGGAAGTGACATGGATTAGTCGTATGTGTGTCTGTGTGGGATTCGTTGAGTTATGCATCGTACTCGCAAGCATTCTTAAAAGCGGTGAACTAGTGTTATTAAAAGCAGTGAACAAGAGTACTAATATATATTGAGTGTGGACTGATGTTGCTTGCAAGCACTCTTAAAAACGGTGAACACGGGTTCTTAAAAGCTGTGAACAAGAGCATTGGTACATCCATAGAATGGTTATGATATTAGAATGATGTATTGTGCTCGCAAGCATCCTTAAAAGCGGTGAACATGTAATACCCCGTATTTTTGTATGTATATAAAAAGGAGATTCTGTATAATTTCCCTTATTATACTTGTAATTTCACTCTCAATCGATTGAAGTTGTCTCAATTGATTGACATTATACATTCTTAATCGATTGAAACCCTACCAACATAAATGCAATGATTTCATCCCAGTTCAATCGATTGAACCCTGGTCAATCGATTGAAATGGTGCCATAATTTTTCTCGTGTGGTTTCAGTTGTCTTGATCCATACTCAATAGCATTCCCGTCTTGCATAAGCACGCATCCAAGTCCTTGGTGTGATGCATCACTGTAGATTATAAACCTTTCTCCGCTCTTAGGTATCGCAAGTACCAGTGATGAGGTTAATCTTAATTTAACTCCTGGAATACACCCTCGTGCTTATCTGTCCATTCGTACTTCATCTCCTTTCTTGTCAAATTTGTCAATGGTCCTACAATCTTGGAAAATCCTTCTACGAATCTCTGGTAAAATCCGCCAAACCAAGAAAACTTCTAACTTTTGTTGCATTGGTCGACCTATTCCAGCTTAAGACTGCATCAATCGTAGATGAGTCCACCAAGATTCCCTCCTAAGAAATCACATGTCCCATGAATTTGACTTCCTGTAGCCGAAATTCGCACGTACTAAACTTCGCAAACAACTGATTGTCTCATGTCTGTAGAGCAATCTACAGATGTTTCTTATGCTCTTCCTCCATCTTGGAATAAATTAGGTCTGAATACTCTATTCATTAAGTCCATGAATACTATTGGCGCCTTAGTTAATATGAAGACATAACTAGAAACTAATAATGCCCATATCTCGTCCTAAAAGCAGTCTTTGACACATTCTCTGGTCGAACCAATAATTGATGATATCCTGATCGTAGATCGATCTTTGAGAAGATCCTTGATCCTTGCAGTTGGTTGAATAGGTCATCTTTCGAGGAAGTGGATATCTATTCTTGATTGTGACCTTGTTCAATTCTTTATAGTCAATACAGAGTCGAAGTGTTCCATCCTTCTTCTTTTAAAATAGTACCGCTGTTCCCCAAGGTGATGTCCTTGGGCGAACAAATCCTAAATCTTCAAGTTCCTAAACTTGCTTCTTTAATTCCAACATTTCAGATGGCGCCATCTGAAATGGAGTCTTGGATTTCAATAGCGTTCCGGGTACTAGTTTCACGCAAAAGTCTATCTCCCGCTTTGGTGGAAGTCCGATAATATCCTGGAAAACATCTTTAAAATCTTGTACGGTAGGGATCTGGTCCATAGTAGGTTCCACACTCATACTTCCGATCGCAACCACCCAACTTGTAAGAAATATATCGCTCATTAGCTAACACTAAAATTTGATCATGGGACATCCTGGTATCGGAAACACGATAGTCCTGTAGGGCAATCCAAGTTGGCACCATACTTGGTAATCCAATCCATTCCTAGGATGATGCCAAACTCTGACATTGACAGAACTATCAAGTCTTTTAGAAGATTCCTATCTTCTAGGGTTAAGGGACAATCTTTGCATACCTTGCCTAACTTAATAGTCACTCCCGATGGTGACACAACATTAAGCGCTCTAAATCTAACTGGCGCACAATCTTAATATCAATAAATGAATGTACAGTACCAGTATCGAATAAAGCTTTAACTTAAATATGGAAAAGTACAAGCATACCTTCCAAATTCTGCTACTCCTCAGCATTAAAGCTTGTCTCTTCTGGGATGATGGCATTCACCCGAGTCTGATCTGGGGGTCCTTGTATCCCTTGAACTGGGGCCACTTAGTATCCTCTGTGAGGTATGAGTCAATCCTAGCTCAGGTGACCCAGGTTGTTATAGATACTATAAATGGAATTTAACCGGCGATGGACCCTAGAAGTGGTACAGAACTTAGCAATGTGCCCTAGTACCCCACAATTAAAACATCCCCCATTGCTGGGTTGTGGGTAGCAATCCGTGACTAAGGTAATGGTCCTCGTTTCTGGTCTACTGAGGTTAAATATAATTTGATTACAGCTTCCTGGTTCCATCCCAAGTGTGCTTAGTTCCTTGAAAGGTATCCTGAGGTTTCCAACCCTAGGTATTTCTTGGTGGTGGGTTCTGGAAACTCCTTTAAAAGTTCCTTGGTGGAGGGGGTCAGTTCATCTGATGTTGTTGCACTGGATATGCATCATTCTCCAGGCTCACTATGAATCTCACCAGTCCTTCAAACGATTGGTTAAGGTGACCAATCATCATGTGGTAGAGATGAAGGTTTAGTCCATAATAAAACCTCTTTATCTTCTTCTGAGGTGTGTTAATCATATGCTGAGCGAATCGGGACAATCGCTCAAACTGAGTAGTATATTCCCTTACAGTCCACCCTCCTTGGACCAATTTCATGGAATTCTTTTCTTATTGATCCTTCTCATCCTCTGGAAAGTATTTTTCCAGGAATCTACCTTTGAATGTTTCCCTGGGCATCACCCTTGCAGTGTTCATTCCAATGGTAGTCCATTCTGCCTTCCACTGGTCAGCTGCGGTGTAGGTCAACTGGAATGTGACAAGGCAGTGCTTTTCTTGTTCGTTAGATTCTAGAGCTTCGAAGATAAGCTTCATCTCATGTAGCTATTATTCCACCCTCCATGGCTCTATTAACCCATCAAACTTCTCCAGGCACAGGCCATGGAAACATTCTAGTAGCTTATCTTCGATCTGTCTCGGTGGAGGTAGTGCGACAGGGTGCTGGATAGGCCATTGGTGGGTAGCATGGTTATATGTGTCTCCAACATGCTCCATCCATTGCATGAATGCTTCAAAAATGCCTGTTAGGTCATACCCTCCAGAATAGGGTCTCCTAATTATGCTTGATTCCTCGGTCGAACCATAGTGGTCTTGTGTGTTGTGTACCTACAAAAAACCTATGGATTAGCTGACGGTCTTCCGAAGAAACAATAATCAAGATAAAATGATAAATCAAACGAACTATTCGTTCTACTCATAAGCACATAACACAACATCTCCAAAAGTATATATATATCCATCATCAAAAGATGTAGGGCAGGGTACACACTAGTCAGACTGTGTACCACGTGGGACATAAGCTGTTACAGTGCTAAAGTCAACTATACACAATACCACTACTAGTGGCTGCTAACTATACAAAAGAGCAATGGTAAAATAGCTATCCTTGAAATCCTCAAAAATATAGTGGACAACATTTTCGGATATATAGACTAGAAAATCTAAGTCCCCAAGGTCCTAACTCAATAGTCATCCACTTCTGATCCAAACAAGGGAGCCTCATCCTCGAATGAAAAATCTAACTTCTCGGGTAGGTCGTCTCCCATCAGTGCATCAAGATTTCCTATCCTGATCTCGACATCCCAATCTTCTATCATCACCTCATCGTCACCCTCATCAATAGCGTCTACTACTGGCGCAGTGGGATCAACATATGCAATGACGAATCCCTCAGCTACCATAATAGCCTCTGCTAGCTCAGCCTCTCCTATAATGAATCCATCTAGCTGTGCGACCATCCCTGCTACCTCTGCTGCCATCTGTGCTATTGGCCCTACAAGTGCCTTGCGTACGACTGCTTCCTCAAGCTCCTCATCATCAGCATCCTCATCTTTCTCTGGTACTAGAACGTCCTCTCCAACTATAACATCAATATATGCTGCCTCCAGGCCCTCAAGATCCTCTTCTGGGTTATCCTCTAGCTCTTCGTCATTGTCCATGGGCTCATCTTCTTCGTCCCTGTCCACATCCTCGTCCTGATCCTCATCCTCGGGCTCTATGTTGTCATTAGGATCCTCATCCTCCTCGTCATCTCCTAATGACTAGAGCTCTGCTAGCTCTGGCACTAGCACTACCAGTGCTGGTGGTGATGCCTAGGCTAGTGCAGATACAGGTACAGGCAGGGAGTTGGGTCTTGTTAAAATAAGCTCGTAACTCAATAACATCCATCTCCATCTTGCTCTAGATCAAGCGATCCATCTCATGATAAATAGCTTCCCGAGTCCTCGCATAATGATATGCGTCCATACAAATCTCAGTAGGGTGAGTCCGTCCAGTAACATAAAGAGCTCTCCATACATTATTCTCTAGGTATTGGCAGGCCGTACAACATATACGTTCGTAATAAAACTCCAGGTCAGCCAGCTCTACAGTGTCCCTATGAATCATGTGGCCTTCGTAGGTATCATCTACAAACTTATGAAAGTTTGGATCCATGCTAACCTACACAGAAACTATCTAATATCAGAATGACAAACTTATCTCAATGCTTATATCTCAGGGATCTTAATATGCTAAAACCAGATGGTGTGTGACAATTAGTGAGCGACATTATCATCCTAGGCTCTAATACGAAAAATTCTGTCACGCCTCGAAATAGCAAAAATAGAGAAAAATAAATTTTCTTTTTGGGTCCATAGGGAATGACTAGTGAAGTCATTGAATTGTCCACACCATACAGTTCTAAATAAAAACGACTGAAGAGAGAAGTACTAAAAACTAACTGAACATAATATAAGCATCTTACTATTATATCCGAGTCTAGAACATAGTAATTCAATTCTTAAGGCAACTTATGCCATATTATAAAACATAATATTAAGGTTTAAACAGATAGAACTATAATCTATTCTATGTCCTCAGTTGGAATATACGTAATCGTCAGCATAGTAATCTTTCCCAGTGCCTCCATCCTCAACAAGTCCACCCTCAACATATCCTTCCTCTGGATAGTAGCCATCCTTGTATGGTTCATAACTTGTAACATTATAAACAAGGTAGACTGGATGGGGAATGTCCAGGCATGAAAGGCTGTCAGCTTACTGAAAGCTGAGTGAGTAGATACTAAAACAGTATCATAAGTATAATGAAATTACTGGTTATGAAGGATATAAATGTAGCTCTACTTATAGTATATTTCATTATCGTTATCCACGTCTTATGACCCAAAGACCGATAAGGTACTCTTGATTGAAGAACAGACTCGATGGATCAACTCTATTGATATACCATCATTCAGTCCATTGCTGTTAAGGACATAACTGCCCACTACTTGTCATGGACACCACGTCAGAACATCTCCCACTATTAAGGACATAACCGCCTACTGCTTGTCAAGGATATAACGTTTGAACAAAAGCATATCGATCTATTGCCACGATCTAGCAATGTCTACCAGTGATCCCAATCCACTGCTTTTAAGGACATATTCTCAGCCCACAGCTTTTAAGGACATATCATAGATTACCTGGCTATCTTAGGACTACTTAGTCTAGCCCACTGCTTTTAAGGACATATCATGACCAAGTGTCCTCCCACATATGATTCCCAGAACTTATCAACTATCTATGTTCTGTACTAGTACTGATACATGACTTCCCATTGTGGCCTGACTACTCTGGTTAAAATGAAATGGACTATCAAACTGATTCATGACTTCTACGTTATAACCATTTTGAAACATTCTCACATTACTCTTAATAATATCTCATTATTGCGTCACATTATTCCTTATTCAACCCATATTGCATAATAAAAATACGAGACGGTATTTAAACAACTAAGCAATTCATATCATAAATAGACAACGATGTCAGCATTATGTAAATACCAATCGATTGAGACAAGGTTTCAATCGATTAGGTAAAAGATAGTTTCAATCGATTGAGAATAAGTTTCGATCGATTGAATCATTTTCAATCAATTGAAACACGTTAAATCGATTGAAAGTCGTCTTCTCCAGGCAGTGACGCCCATAACTGCTAGGGTGCTTTAGGGTTTATTTCTCCATGTCAAAAACTTACAAAAGCACCAAACTTAGCTACTGAGTGAGTTTAGAACTCACTAGAAATTAAGGCTTTGTTAGGTTTGAGCTTTTGAAGCTTGAGCTTCAATGGAACCTCTTCCTCCTCTCTCTTCTTTCCTTCCTCTGCCTTCTTCCCTCCGCTATGTCTCCTTCCTTACTCTTCTTTCTTCTTCTTCTTCTACCTCTCTTTCTTTGCCCGAGATTATATATATAAGTAAAGTGTATGTATGTGTACATGTATATATATAAGTGTGTGTGTATATAAATATGTATATCTCTTCTCTCCCTTAACTCTCTCGCTATCTAAAACCAACACACATACACACATTAAATACCCATATATAAGGAAAGGAAATAAATAGGTGGCATTCTAGCGTAGAACTGAGCATAATATTTCCAAACAATTTTAATCACTTGGAGTTAGTAGTGATAGTGTTTGCATTGAAGATATGGAGACACTATTTGTATGGAGAGAAGTTTGGTCTATTCTCTAATCATAAGAGTTTATGGTATCTATTCTCTCGAAAGGAGTTAAACATGCGATAACGAAAGTGGATGGAATTACTTAAGGACTGTGATTTCTCTTTGCAATATAATCCAGGTAAAGAAAATGTTGTGGCCAACGCATTGAGCCACCGACCTCGATTAGTAATCGCTACCATATTGGTTCGAGAATGGCAAGCGTTGGAGATTTTAGCCGAGTTTGACCTTCGGCTAGCAGAATCAGGAAAAGGATAATACCTTGGATGTCTGGTCGTATTGTCGACTCTGATCAGTCATATCATAGAGGCTCAACAACCACTAAGGATTTGAGACTATGGTTCACTAAGATGTTAGCAAAGGAACCAAAAGTTTGGAGTATTAGTGCAGATGGAGCCCTAAGATATAAAGGTAGACTCTGTGTGCCTGACGAAGATAATCTCCAAAAAGACATATTAGACGAAGAACACAAGTCACGAATGCCTGTCATCCTGGAGGTACAAAGATGTACAAGGACTTAAAAAAGAATTTTTGGTGGGAAATAATGAAGAGAGAATTCCCTGAGTACGTATCTCAACGTCTCACTTGTAAACAAGTGAAGGCGGAACACCAGAAAGCACCTGGACTTCTACAACCGCTCCTAATTCCCCAATAGAAGTGGGAACACATCACCATGAATTTTGTGGTAGGATTGCCAAGGTATCAGCAAAAACACGATGTCATTTGGGTAATAGTGGATCGATTAACGAAGATAGTGCATTTTATCACCTATAACATAACCTATCCGGTAGAACGGTTACACAGGATGTATATTCAGCAAGTCGTACGGTTACACGACGTACCTGTTTTGATCATGTCTGATCGAGATTCATGGTTCACTGCGGAGTTTTGGAAGAGTCTCCAGGCAGCAATGGGGACAACATTGAACTTGAGTTTAGCTTTCCATCCACAGATCGATGGACAGATTGAACGAGTTAATCGAGTGATGGAGGATATGTTACAAGCTTGCGAATAGATTTTGAGAGTTTTTAGGAGACACACTTGCCTTTGATAGTGCTTATAACAACAACTATCATACGAGCATAGAGATGGCGCCATTTGAAGCTTTGTATGGAAGACCTTGCCGATCGCCGTTGTGTTGGGCCAAAGTTTGAGATACTCGACTTCTTGTGCCAGAGATGGTACGTGAAAGCACTAAGAAGATTCAAGTAGTACGTGAGAAGATGAGAACAGTGCAAACCAGACATAAGAGTTAAGTTGACAAGCGATGTAAGAATTTAGAATTTGTAGTTGGAAATCACGTACTGCTCAAGGTTTCACCAGATTGAGGAATTGTTAGATTTAGGTAGAAGAGAGGCAAACTATCGCCTCGATTCATCGAACCGTTCGAGATTCTAGAGCGTGTTGGAAAGGTTGCCTATAGACAGGCATTACCACCAAAGATGTCAAGCGTGCACAACGTCTTCCACATCAGTATGTTACGGAAGTGTGATCACAACCCAGCACACGAGATTAACTTCGAGGATATAGAAGTTAATGATAACGTCACATTCAATGAAGAACCAGTGAGAATCTTGGATCGAGGGATCAAGAAGCTCAGGAACAAGGAGATTCCGCTGGTAAATATTCAGTGGAAACACCATGATGAAGGAGAAGCCTCATGGGAGTTAGGGTCAGA
Organism: Hydrangea macrophylla; assembly: GCA_033977485.1. Lineage (NCBI taxonomy): Eukaryota > Viridiplantae > Streptophyta > Magnoliopsida > Cornales > Hydrangeaceae > Hydrangea > Hydrangea macrophylla. The sequence continues at coordinate 72,643,403 of CM066984.1, read as the reverse complement.
GATGCGCGAGAAGTTTCCATTTTTTTTTGACCCTACTACTTTAGATTTCGAGGACAAAATCTTTTAATAAGTGATGGATGATGTAATACCCTATATTTTTTCATGTATATAATAAAAGAGATTCTGTATAGTTTCCCTTATTATACGTGTAATTTCACTCTCAATCGATCGAAGTTGTCTCAATACATTAACATTATGTATTCTCAACCGATTGAAACCCTGCCGACATAAATGCAATGACTTCATCCCAGTTCAATCGATCGAACCCTGGTCAATCGATTGAAATTATGCCACATGTCTGTAAATCTTATCCTCAGTTCTGCGCTGGAATGCCACCTATTTCTTTCCTTTTCCTATATATATGGGTATTTCATGTGTGTGTGTGTGTGTGTGTGTGTGTGTGTGTGTTGGTTTTAGATAGTGAACGAGTTTAGGGAGAGAAGAGATATACATATTTATATACACATTCATATATATATATACATACTAGCATTTGCCCGTGCTATGCACGGGTATCATTCAAATATATGTGTATATTTTTTTTAAAATTTATATATATCACCCATGAAATTTGTTAAAAAAAAATGAAAAAAAAATAGAATTTATGATGGGAGAGAGGCAGTTACAATGAATGTGAGAGAAGTTACTACAAAATTGTAGGAGGTTAGGAGGGTTTTTTTTAATAACTTTTTAAATTTCATTAAATTTCAAATATATATATACATGGTGTAGCAATGCCATGTGGCATTCCATGTACATGGGGTTGCCATGTGCCACCTACATTTGTATTTATATACATATAGATATATACACACACATACACTTTATATATTTATATATTCTTGGGCAGAGAGAGAGAGACGCAGAAGTAGTAGAAGAAGAAGAAGAAGAAGAAAGAGTAAGGAAGGAGACAGAGAGGAGGGAATAGGGGTGTTAAAGAAAACCGAAAAATCAAAAACCTACCGAAACCAAACCGATCAAACACCGATTGGTCAGTTTTTTAAGTAGTGCATAAGTTAAAACCAACCGAAAATCGACCAAAACCGCTTAAAATTGACCTACCGAAACCAAATGGTAGGTTTTAAAATCATAAAAAAAAAACTGAAGAAAAAAAAAACGACCGCGAACACCCCTAAGAGGGAAGGAGGCAGAGAAAGGAAAGAAGAGAGAGAGGAGGTTCCATTAAAGCTCAAGCTTCAAAAGCTCAAACCAAAAAACCCCTTAACTTCGAATGAGTTCTAAACTCACTCAGTAGCTAAGTTTGGTGTTTTTGCATGTTTTGGACGTGGAGAAATGAAACCCAAAGCACCCCAGCAGTTCTGGGTGTCACTGCATGGAGAAGACAACTTTTAATCAATTGAACGTATTTCAATCGATTGAAAATGATTCAATTGATCAAAACTTATTCTTCTCAATCGATCAAAAATGACTTCAATCGATTAAACTATCTTTTACCTAATCGATTGAAACCTTGTCTCCATCGATTGGTATTTACAGAATGCTGATATCCCTGTTTATTTATGATATGAACTGCTTAGTTATTTAAATATCGTCTCGTATTTTTATTATGCAATGTGGGTTGGAATAATGTGATGCAATAATGAGATATTATTAAGAATAATGTGAGAATGTTTCATAACGGGTTATAACGTGGAAGTCAACAATTAGTTTTATAGTCTATTTCATTTTAATTAGAATAGTCAGGCCACAATGGGAAGTTATGTATCAATACTAGTACAGAACATAGATAGGTTTGATAAGTTTTGGGAAACATACGTGGGAGGACACTTGGTCATGATATGTCCTTAAAAATAGTGGGCTGGACCAAGTAGTCCTAAGATAGCCAGGTGATCTCTGATATGTCCTTAAAAGCAGTGGGCTGGGATCACTGGTAGATGTCGCTAGGTCGTGGCAATAGATCGATATGCTTTTGTTCAAACGTTATATCCCTGACAAGCAATGGGCAGTTATGTCTAACAGCGGGAGATGTGCTGACGTGGTGTCCATGACAAGTAGTGGACAGTTATGTCCTTAACAGCAATGGATGGAATGATGGTATATCAATAGAGTTGATCTATCAAGTATGTTCTTCAATCAAGAGTACCTTATCGGTCTTTGGGTCATAAGACGTAGATAACGATAAAGGGGTTTGGAATAAAAATGAAAGATACTATTAGTAGAACTACATTTATGTCCTTCATAACCAGTAATTTCATTATACTTATAATACTGTTTTAGTTTTTACTCACTCAGCTTTCAGTAAGCTGACGGCCTTTCATGCTTGGACATTCCCTGTCCAGCCTATCCTATTTATAATGTTACAGGTGACGAACCATTCAAGGATGGCTTCTATCCGAAGGAAGGATACGCTAAGGGGTGGACTGGTTGAGGATGGAGGCACTGGGGAAGATTACTACGCTGACGATTACGTATACGCCAGCTGAGGACATAGAATAGATTATAGTTCTATCTGTTTAAACTTTAATAGTATGTTTGTACTAAGGTATATGTTGCCTTAAGAAATGAATTCTATGTTCCAAACTCGGATGTAATAGTATCGCGCTTATATTATGTTCAGTTAGTTTTTAGTACTTCTCTCTTTAGCCATTACTGTTTAGCACTGTGTGGTGTGGACAATTCGGTGACTTCACTAGTCATTCCCTATTGACCCAAATAGGAAATTTATATTTCTCTATTTTTGCTGTTCCAGGGTGTGACAGAACAAGAGCACTAATATATTGTGAAAGTATCACTGGAAAGTAGTAGTCAGTTGGTGTCAGTATTGTCGGTCTTTATATAACAAGACGTTAGTTGTCGATTAATAAAGAGGTAGAATAAAGAGAAGATTCTATTATTATTGGTAGAACTTTGAACTGATTTATACCATCTCAATCTTGTAGTCAATTTCATAATCTTGATACCCCGTTAGTATGTTACTCACTCGGCTTTCATTAAGCTAACGATGTTTTATGTCGCTAGACATTCCACGTTCATCCTTTCCAGTATATGGTTATACAGGAGAAGGACCGAGGGCGAGTACTTCTACGGGAAGGAAGGCTATGCTGAGGGCATCTATACCACTAATGGCCACATAGGGGAGGACTACTATGCGGATGACTATGTCTATTCTAGCTGAAGACTGGGATTAGACTGTAGTTACTTTTATGCTATAGAACTTTATATGTTTTGTATTTGGCATTGTTGCCTTAAGACTGTAGCTCTTTTATATTTCGCAGACTCTGATGTAATAGTTTAGTAACCTTATGATATATATTCAAAGCTGGACTTAGAATCATTATCCTATCTCCATTTATGTTATTTAAACCTTGTATAATGGACAATCATGTGATTTCACCAGTCATGGCCTACGAACCAAAAATTGAATTTCATTTTCTCTATTTTTGGTGCTCTAGAGCATGACACTGACATCCATGGCTGCTCTACCGTCGCTAGCCGTATGCTTTGCCAGCCGGCCACTGCCTCCCTTTTTGCCTTCTCTTCCTTTTTTTTTTCAACGTTCTCTCTCTTTATGTTGTAACTTCTTGGTCCTGATTTTAGTCATTTAAATGGGTCAAAGGAGTTGATTTAGTGAAGTTTCATTTAATGAAGGGCTTTTGACCAAAATTAAAAATGGGACAAGCTTTAAACTCACCTAATTCAAATATGAGGGATTTTTTTACTTAATTTCTATTAAAGTTTTAGGGACTAATGCGAAATAGGCACCAACTATAAATGACAAATTTGTGTTCGTTTGTCGTTGGCTTCTTTTTCGTGCAAGTCCGTTAGTTTCTTTTTGTTTTGGTCGTGTAATTCTTCTATTTGTACTAGCGTACAATGTTTTTTGGCCTCTTGGGGTGACTCATCTCTAAGCTTGAAGGTCTCATCCTGATTTATCGTGGTGGGTTCAGAGGGATGACTCTTCCTTCATCCATCCTCCCCATGCCCGATCCTTAGCCAAATCCACCCTCACTCCAACAGGACCCCACCCAATTGATTTACATATTACATAATATAGTTCATGTGCGGTAAAAAAAAAAAGAAGGTGCCATTTGATAGGTCTCAATGCATATTAACAAGGTGCCATACTCTTAGTTGTATAATACATCCATTTGATAGGTCTCAATGCATATTAACAAGGTGCCATTGTATTAATTTAGTTTTTGGTGTTATTTGATTTTGAATGTGCCATTTGGTAGTAATATCTCTCAGGTGCCACTTAGTGGTAACAATATTACATTGGACAATAGCCAAGTGTCAATATGTAGTACTTTTAGGTGTAATATGTACGATACAAATACATTGATTGGTTGTATTATAGAAAGCGCCCTAAAAAAGACCCAATCATTAAGATTAATACTATGGTTCCAAAAATTTTATCCCAAAGGCCAAAAGTGTTTCACTCCTACTTCATTGAATAAAGTCATGGTTTTGCTATCACATCATTGCCAAATAATTGAATAAAGTTTTGATTCCGTTATCCAATTGTAATCGATTCTACCCACATATATATATATAGTAATTTAGTCGCAACTCATTAATGAGGGTAGTTATGTGGTAAAAGGATAACTTTTTTACTTTTGTTTTAAAAAGTCCTTTATTTAGGATACTTATTAGTAACACATCCCTTAATTACCAAAAGAGGACACTTTCAAGACAAATTTTCCCATAAATATAGGGTAGGGCTAAATGCACCCTTGTTTTTGCTATGTACACCCACATTTCTTTGTTTAATATTTTTTAAACAATAAAATTACAAATTTCTCAAAAAATGCATAAATTTAAAGTTGGATGCATGGGTGTACATAGCAAAAATATGGGTGTATTTAGCTCCACCCTAAATAGAAACACCCTAAGCCTAAATCTTCAAACCCATCTCCTTCCTCCCAAACATATTTTCTCCCAAACCCTAGCCGCCTTTCAACCACCCCGACCGTCATAGCCACATCAACCACCGTCGTTTCTCATATCACGTGACCACCACCGCCAGCTTCGCGATGACTGACAACTTCACAAGACCATGGTTGCCACCTTCACGAACCCATTACATGACTTCTGTATAACACAGTCGTCGTCCAATGTATATTCATCCACTAAGACACTTATGAAGTGCCTCCATTATTGTTCACTTATGAAGTGCCTCCATTATTGTTCCTACCAAACATATATGTTTGCAATACTATTAATATACTTACATAGTTTCCATATCTATTACATCTACACGCCGATGTAGATATACCAAAAAATGGAATCAACCACAACAATGACAACTTACTGGGGTGCCTCTCTCTCTCTCTCTCTCTCTCTCTCTTTCTCTCTCTCTCTCTCTTCCAAAATATGTTGTGAAATTCACAGATAGAAATTTACAAAATCTTACAAGATGTTCACCCGAACATTTTATGAAATTTCAAAAAGATGAGCGGTCTGCAGTGGTGGTAGTTACGACAGTTGTGGCAGCTGCCAAGGTGGCATGGTGGTGATGGTGGTTAAGAGTGATTGATGGTGGTGGATAGGGAATACCTATGAAGAAGGTGACTAGGGTTAGGGTTTTGATAAAGGTGGCGAATAGGGTGTTATACAGAAGATGATAAATAGAGGTTTTTATACCAAGGGTATTTTGGTCTTGAAAAATATTGATAGACCTTTTAACAGAGATGTTTACTTGTTGGACCTTAGGCTAGATAAGAGACCCTATGAGGGACTTTAGACTGAAAATCCCCCAAAAGAATATATTATATAATGTGTTGACCCTATTTTAATCAGTTCAACACTTTTCTTCTCGCTTTCAATTTAGCCCAACCCAAATTATTCTACATCAATCCAAACTATACAAATAATAGTCAATGATCAACCTCTATTATTGAAAAGAAAAAGTGACAAAATGAACACATGATGAGTTACAAAAGTGATAATATTGTTAATCAGTTCAACATTTTTCTTCTCACTTTTCAATTTAGCCCAACCCAAATTATTTTACATCAGTCCAAACTATACAAATAATAGTCAACGATCAACATTTATTATTGAAAAGAAAAAGTGACAAAATGAACACATGATGAGTTACAAAAGTGAAAATAGTGACCCAAAATTTTCCATTTCAAGAGCACAGCCTCCGAACTCTGTGGAGTTCCGAGCTGACCTTGTTTAGAGGCCCATCTTTATATGTTTTTTCTAGGCCCCAAATTGTCAGGGTTTGTTGGTGTTGGAATGTCTCACATTGCCCTCTCTGTATGGTTTATAAGGTTTTAGATCACCTCTCTTTAACACCTAGATCTAAAGGAGTTGAATAGGCTGGGCCTTACAAATGATATCAAAGCCTTGCTTGTCCCTTATCTTCGTAATCCACGTGTGTTCCTTTGCCACACGTGCATGCAGGGGCATGTTGTCATCCCACATCGCTTAGATGTGTTGTTATTTATGCGATTTATAAGGCCTTTGTAATGTTTTGAAATTTTAATTAAGGGTATTGTGGTAATTTTGGTGGTCAATGTGTGGACCCAATTTGAACATATACATTTTAAATGCCTATCATTTGGTCTTGTGGTACCACTTTGGTATTTGTTTTAACACATGTGTGTGTATATAATACATAATTTGTGTGTGTGGGTGAGGGGACAAGATGAGACTCACAAGTCAACTCCCATACCACCCCAACCACCCCAACCACTAAAGTTTCCTAGGAAGCTTCCTAGGAAACTTCCCCATCTCCTTCTCCCTCCCTTATATATTTGGCTCTCTCTCTTTCTCCCCCTCATTTTCTTCTCATTTTCTTCTCTTATTTCTATTTCTATCTCTCTCTATGGTTTGGAAGTAAACCCTCCAAACTACTTCAACCTTCAACCCCAATTTTGAGCCTCCATATACCATTGTTGGAGCCAAGCTATTAGAGGCAAATATCATCACCTCATCTAGGGCTTCCTATGGGTACTTCTATTTTACATCTTGGGGATCTCTAGCTCACATTATGGACTAGAGGAAGAAAGGGGATTTCCTACTTTCTTATTCTTGAAGATCCACACTTGGGTTCTCTTATTTTCTCACTTGGATTCTCTATTTCATTTTCACATTTCCATTCTCAAGGGCAAGGTAGATTATATTGTCTTGATTCACTATGTATTTTATCTCTAATGTGTGATTTGTGTAAGGGTTGTTAAGGATTAAAACATAGCTTGTGACCTTGAACTATCCCTTTCACTAATCTTACTATGTTGATTAAAATGTTAGTTGTTGAGTCAAAATTAAATTTGCTTAAGTGATATTATCTACTCCTTAATTGTTGATTAATTGTTTAGTTGCCTAAATGAATTATTTGCTTACTTGATTAAGTAGCCCTTATGCCTAGAAGTTGATTTCATATGTTCCTTGTTGATATTCTATGAATTTGAAATCATATGTTAGCATGAATTAGATTGAAGTAATTGGACTTGCCTAAATATGTCAAGCATGTTAATTACCGTTTAATATGATAAACATTTGCATTGGAACCATAGAATTCATGTGCATTGTTGCCAAGTGGGCACACCTCATAGCATTAGCATGGGTGACATTTGAGAAATCCCTAAGAGGGGATAAAAGTAAATCCGACCCCAATAAAGGGGGATAAAAGTGGATAAGAAAATCCGGATGTGGGTTGTGTGGTGAGACAGGGTGGACGTACCTAAGAACGTGCCAAACTCCAACTTATATTCGACTAGCTATCGGAAAGTTGGTATGCTACATTTTCAGTGGGGGTGGCTCACAGTCCGGTAATGAGGCGAGTGATCATGTGTGCATGGCCCGAGTGCTCATTAGTTGCATTGACTAGGCGGCATTCATGGCACCACATGTTGCATATTAGTTATGGGATCCATATTGAATCTCTACAATATTTTCTACGAGCTTTCGTTCTCATAAAAAAAGACAATCCATTTTTCAAGGATTATCGAGTTGGGACAAGTCCCAAGAATTACTCGACGCGTGACGTCACACTTTGAGGATTTCATTCAAGAAGAATAGTAGTTTTGAAAATGTTTCAAACTTCTAGTTTTGTCTAAAAAGATAATGTAATAAATTTGAATCTTGTAGTTTAAATTCCTTAATACTTGATTCGGGCACATGTTTAGCCCTTTACTTAGAAAATGTTAGAATTTTTTACTTAATGTAATCGGACTTGTAATTGGGACTTTGAGTCGTCGCCTATGGGCGCATGTTAACATTAAATATTTATTCACTTTGATTCGGACACTTGTTAGTCTTTTAACTTAGATCCTTTTTATATCGTATTCATATTGGTTCGGATGTTCCGTTGTTCCGTTGAGTCGTTTTGGTAAGTTTATCGTATGGCTACACAGGTTCTATACTTAGAAAATTTCTAAAACTTCTAAATTTTCGAAATCTAATTTGGTTTATACTTAGCCTGTGGATAGTCTACTATGGGAACAATATCACTTTTGATTTCTAAGGGACTGTTTAGTTGTAAAGTCTCAAACCTTGATTTCATTAAAACTTTCAATTAAACCTCTTCCTCTTTTCTTCCACTCTTGATACTTCTTGCTTCCATTCTTTTAAAACTTCTTTGATAACAGAGTAATGTTGATTGATCCTATTTGACTCATTTGGTCCTCATGGGTCAATTCTTGACTTTTTGAATTTCCTTTGGAATCCACGTAGGATTCTCTCGTAGCTTCCACACTGTTTAGATTGGTCCACGTAGGATCTCTTCTTCTTCTTAATCTCGTTCTTTGACCTCTTTGACCCATCCACGTGTCGTGGATTTTGGGGCGTTATAGCCTTAGTTCCCCTCTCCTTAACACCTGAGTTTTAAGGAGTTCTTGTAAGGTCCAGCTCATTTAACTCCTTAAAACCCAGGTGTTAACGAGAAGGGAACTAAAGCCTTATAAACCGCACAGAGGGGGTATAAATGAACAATGTGGGACATTCCAATACACCACCGGGACCACAGCAGCTGAAAACTCGGCACGCCGGAAGACAAGCCCAACCAAGCTCTGATACCACTTGTAAGGCCCAACCCATTTAACTCCTTAAAACCTGGTGTTAAGGAGAGGGGGATTAGGGCCTTATAAACCACACAGAGGGGACATAAATGGAAGATGTGGGACATTCCAACAATTGGGAATTGATCCACAATCACAACAAGAAACACCCACAAATATGGAAGAAAATCAAGCAAATCAACACAACAAGATTTATATGGTTCAACCAACCCCAAGCCCACATCCACGGCCAAAGACTATCACTACGATTTATTATGAAGATTACATCCTCTCAAGACCACACAATGTATCTCTCCAACCAAGATATTTAAACACACACAATTGCTAGAACTAAAATTCCCCCTCACTAGTTCACGACCCTCACTTGTGTAGTACATATTGTGGCTCATCCAATCCCTTGAGTAAGCCATATATTTATATAAATTGTAAAATTCCAATCCTAATTGTAGTAAGATTTACTCCTATGATAAGTTTTATACACCAAAGAATACTCTTACAAACATTTCTATATAAAATAGATAACTTTCATTATCAAACGAACCTTATTTGATAAAGAAAGCACCAAATAAAGAACCAAATCAAAAATTAGGAAACAATCCCACTAATAAAATTTTAGGCACAATTCTAACACTACTCCCTTTCTCTTTCTCCACTTTAGGTATTTTATTTTCTCCACTTCCATGCTCATTCTTTCATATAAACATGGCATTACTACGTTGTTTTCTTTTTTCCCACTAAATTCATGAACCAGCTGTGTAACGTATTTGTTATAATATAGCAGTAAGCATTTTCTTCTTTACCTTCACATAAAAACAAAACCATTTGCTGTGGCACAGCTAATGAGTAAAATGAGCCATGGAGGTTGCCATGCTTCTCTTCCATTTAATATTATAGCCGATACAAAATTATTATTACATATAACCACTTGGGGTCTGTTTTTACACAACATTAATACTACACAATATTCCATAACTACATGGACAGATAGTTATGTCAACCTTCCTAGTCATCTCCATTGGAATCTCCATTCAGCCTGATCAGTAAGGTAACCTGGACGAGAAATTAAATCCAGAGAACGGAAAGCATAAGAATTAGGTTAGAATGAGACTGCCCTGCTTGAACTTCAAAGATAAGAAGGCTTTTTAACCATGGACTTTAGGCTCCATCTGGTTTGCAGAGTGAGACTAAAATATATACTGTAAGAAAAGTTGATAGAATTTACTCGCATGCTCTGTCACACTTTTTAGGGGCAAAAATGAAACACCACCAATCTCTTAACCCGCTTATCAACATAATTGTTCAAAACAGTGGGTGAATTTCGTCAAGATTTATGACATAATAGGACATTTGGACCATATTATTTCTATTTAAAAACTTCAGGGACCAGATTGATGGAATTAAAACTACAAAGACTAAAATAAGACGGGGATCAAACTTCAGGTGTATATTTTGTGCTTAAGCCTATAGTCATCTTTAATCCCGTCTTATTTTATTTTACGTATTTTTTTCACTGTCTGTATTATTAATGAACCAAAGGCACGTATTTCATTGTTAAATATATATATATATATATTGATACTCTATTTTATTTTATTTTTTAATTTAATATTTATTCTCTTTTTTTTTTACTTATTGAATCACGAATGTGTTAGGGTTTAATTTCCACATCAGATGTAGAAGGGGCTGGCGGTTAGTTTATAAGTGTAGAGGAAATCCTCACCTCATGAGATAGCTTTGGAAGTTGAGAAGGCCCAAGACCACCCAACACTGGTATCAGAGCTCATGTTACAACATCCCAGCCCAACAATCTAGGGTTTGTCGATCCCGATGTGGTCTTGGCCCTTCTCAACCCTAAAACTAGCTCATGAGGTAAGGCTTTCTCTCACACTTGTAAACCGACCACTTGCCCAATCCACATCCGATATAGGAAACCCCAACAGAACCAAACAGAGCTTTAATGTGATTGCAAAGCAATCTATTATATATATATATATAAATCAAAGCCAAAAGTCTTCTCACAAGCTTCCACGCGACAATTTCTAGCAGAAAACAAGGGGGCTAAAGTACTCACCCCAACTTGAGGGATGTGTCTGAGCTGTCATAGGTTTGTGGAGGACCATTGGAGTTGCATACATTGGTGACAGACTCCGATGATTGGCCTTCCTCATGAAACATGTTCTCCGAGTCAGCAGCAGTATGTTTATGGCCACTAGATATCTCCACCACCTTCAACCAAACATTCCATATGCCCATTAGTTAACATGTGTGTGTGTGTGAGAGAGAGAGAGACAGAGACAGAGAGAGAGGGAGAGGTGCAAGGCAGTTCATATATACTTGCTGTCTTAATCGCTCGTTCTCTTCCATCAGTTGTTCTCCCTGTAATTTTTGTCCATATCAGTTTTAAGAGGGGATAGAGAATAAAATGCGAAAAACATTATCAAAATTTCCAAGTGGTTAATTAACGTGTTTTTCAGTTTGCTTCATGTAGTTTTAAATGTATCACTAATACGAGTTTGAGTTTGAACTAACATACAACAGTTAATAAATTAATCTCTTAACCTTAACATGACAAAGCATGCTTTTTTTTTTTTGCTCGGCAAGATAAAATTTTTATTAAAGGCACAAAAGTCCACAAAAATGACTGTTACAAGTCATGAGATCCGACAAGAATCAGACCAAAAAGGCCCCCTCCATAGAAGAAGCAGCAAAAGGAAAAACACAGCCCATAAACAAATTTTGAGGCCCTAAACAAAACCAAAACAGAAGCACAAGCTTTACTGATGGGGGAGTATATGAAAAATGCACTAATCATAGGGGGGTGGGTGTATCGGTTATTAATTCAAGAATAAAATAAAATAACTATGTAAACTTTTGTCCAGTTAAATTTAACAAAATTACTAGAGACTGCACACTAGCCTAAATCACACGGGTATTATTTGCAAATTTGAAATTATAGTCGACAAACTAAATGGACTATCCATACCATTTTAAATCAGTTTCCACAATAACCATGAAATTGTCTTGCACCTATTTGCATTGCATCTCTCTCTCATGCGAATAATGAAGATTAAGGCCAAGGTTCTGTTTATTGCTGGATTACAAGGACTTGAATTGATGGTATTTTAGAGGTAAGAACACCATAAAACACTTTAAATCACACAGCTTTATTTTGAGAAACTAATAAGAATGTGGGTTTTTTTTTTTTTTTTTTTGAACGAACCCTCCAAGGCAGGGCAAATGACTCAACTGGTGTGGTACAACACCCCAGACATTTTCCCACAAGCTAACAGTTCTACGTAAGACAATGCGCACATCATGAGAGTCGAACTTGGAAGGTCTGGATTTATCGTTTTCCCCAGCAAACTCCATTCAAATTGGGCTACCCTAGTGGGCTTTAATTTGAAAGTAATGGGGTTTGGTTATTCTTTTTCCTAAAAATTAGGTAGAACTCCTCCAAAGTCGGCCGAAGAATTCAACCGTAATAAACCCCCGGATGCTGCCAACCAAACACTAGTATCAGGTGCACCTATGGTATCAATTTTACGAAATGAATATGTTTTTATTATATTTATGCAAAAAAAATTACAGTTTTTCATATTTGCTTAGTTTTTAGTTTTTTTCCTTGTATTTCATGGTCAATGTTTGATCTCTGTTGATAGATCTCGTTTTGCTAATTCCAAAACATCAAATTTTACGAAAAACGGACTCGTAGAATAAAAATTATAGCAATTTGAAGTTGTTTGGGCATAAAAATAACCTAATAAGTAAATGAAAAGTAGCATGGATTTTAGTTTGGAAATCCTGAGGCGGCTATGGCCGAAGCCCCCCTTAAATAAACCAAATTAAAACAACCCATAACAACGCCAAAAAACCAAAACAAACAGCCCTTGAAAACAGCCTATAAAAAGAAGAAACAACAAAGCCCCCAAAACCAACTAATATTGCAATTGTTTGGTAAAAAGGGAAAAAAAATAAAATATCTGATTGTTTATATTTCTAGTGTGCACCACCCATTGTTTCACAATAATATAAAGGTAAAGTGTTGTACCTTCTGTTGAAGGCTGCTAATCTCGTTCATAATTTTCTCACCCTGGCACAAAAACAAAAGAGTATTAGAGAGGAGTGGATCAATCAAGGCCTTCAAATATATATATATATATATATATCTCTACGAAATCGTAATTTGAAATTCAGGAGTAGAAATCTAGTTTTTGTGATGTTGGTTACAGTGATTGCTGGTTAGTGGTTTAAGGTAAATGATTACAAGTCCAAAAAAATTGTTGGTATTATTTTGTGCCAGTAGAAAGATCACTGGGCCTAACTCACCCTCAAAAGATACTTTATGAAGCTATTTGTAAGAAGCACAGACGGGGGGCTAAGCCTAAGCGATGTGGGACAATCCAACAAACTCCCTGGACCACATGAACACTCTCCCTAGCTCAAAGCCAAAATACTTGGCACGCCAAATTACACGACAGGAGGGCAAAGGGCCCCAGCTCTGATACCATGTTAAATTAGAGCATCTAACCCAAAACTAATTAGTAATAGGTAGAGTAGCCCCTCAAACTTATGTATGGAGTAGCTAGGTTATAAGTCCCCAATGTGGGACAATTTCAACACGCCCTCGCACGTGTGGCATGACTGAGAGCCAAAAACGTGGATTACTGAGATAGGGTGGTGGAGCACACGTGGACAAATTGGCCACAATAATAATAACCAACTCTGATACCAAGTAGCTAGAAAGACCAACAGGCCTAACTCACCCTCAAAAAACGCCTTATGAAGGGAGGATTACCCAGGGTTATAAGCAGTACAAATGGGGCTATCCCCGGCGATGTGAGACAATCCAACAATGTGCAATTACAAAAGAGACCATATATTTTATGTATTGTAAGCAATGTTCTAAAAATCGATAGACACTAGTCGAACAGTGGAGGGAGGCCTAGGGCCTAAGATCCTAGGCGGATTATTTTTTAACAAATAAAATTAATAATATAATAGATATTTTATCAGTTGTGTGGTTTTTTTCATTTATTTATAAATAATCATAAATTTTGGGTTTAGATATATATATATATACTAGTTATGTGGTGTTATTTGAAAATTTATAAAGATAGTTATGAAGATTTCAAATTATTGTAAAATTATTAGAGATCTATTCATAATAAATTTAAAGTACATATAGTCGTACACACTTTAGAGCTCACTAAAGGTGTGTTTGATAAAACTGAAAATTAAGTATTGAAAATAAAGTGCTGAATTTAAGTACTGAAAGTTTTTAAGTGATTTGTATTTGCTAGTAAAACAGTGTTTCAAGAACTAAAACAGATTGCATTCAGTGATTTATTTCAGTAGAATATTCATTTGTCATTTTCCGTGAATTTTTTACTGCTTTTTCAGTCAAGTGATTAGTTATCCAACATACTGAAGAAAAAAAAAATGATGTGCTGAAAATTTTCATTTTCATTACTTAATTGGGTTATCAAACACACCCTAAGTCTATCCTATCCCATCCCATAAAAAAGGGGTTCCTTAAGCTTGAGCCACCAATTGTGGTCTTCTCATTTTTTAAAATTGCAATCTCTCCCAGGCCCCGCCTAAGTCTGCCTAGGCACACCTAAACACGCCAAATCTGCTAGCCCATTTTTGCAAACGCTTAGGTAAAAATCCAAGCGGCTGGGTACCGTCTACCCCGATTTTTAGAACACTAATTGTAGGTTTTTCTATGTCTCGGAGCCAAAGCAATGTGTAGTTATAGATAATAGCCACTTATTGAGTGATGGTATTGTAGCACCACAAAATCTAACATGGTACCAATGTTCTACAAATCGCTAAGCGCTAATCGGGCGACTGAGGGGGGCTAGCACCTAGGGGCCTAGGTGGATTTTTTTAATATATATATATAAATATATCAATTATGTGGTGTTATTTAAGAATACTTATAGATTTGGAATCGAAATAATAGATCTATATAAAGATTTTGTGGAGTTTTTTTGGAAATAAGTAAACATTATAAGACGGTTTTTAATATTTTAAAAACTATTAAAGATCTCTTAATAATTAACTTAAACACTAAGTGTATATACACACTAATGTTAAGACGTAACTGTGAGAGTAGTTTTTTTTCCCTTCTTATGTTAACATAAATTCCAATCTCACCCCAGTCCACCTAGACCCCCGCCTAATATGTTAGGCGATTTTTCAAATGTCTAGGAGGAAATTCAAGCGACGGAACACAGCCTAGCGCCTAGGCTACCGCCTAGGCCGATTTCTAAAACAATGCACAGGTACGAGCATCCAAAATTTTAACAATATATATTTACACATTCATAAACACAGACCTTTTTCTCTATCAACCGGGTCAATCCTGCTTCTAGTGATCTCTCTAGCTGCTGCAGTTCATCTATGCTCAATCCTTGGAGCTCCTCTCCCCTCAGCCGCCTGTTTTAAATAAGACCCACACTTGTGCATATGAGATATACCTACCATTTCTTAAAATACCCTTTGGACAAATAACAAGCTGTTGCCACCTCATCTTATTAAACAATGGCACTACAATAATTTTATATGACGCACTTAAAAGTAAATAATTTTGATACCCTCGTTGTAATTACTTTAGCGCCATCTTTTTAATAAGTTGCCGATGACTTATATAGCCCAGAAAACAACGCTATCCTGTTACCTTCATGTAGTAGCCTAGTAGGATAGGAAAAACTGTATATACCTGCACTAAAACTAGACAAACTATATATAGAACAACATCTCCATTACATTTTGGCTAGCTCTTTCAGCTAAAAATTCCATTTTTCCATTTTAGCTAACCACTTTCCTAGAATTATGTTTTATTAATTACTTTTTTGATGGTCAAGATTTGTGACCATTGACATTATATAAACTCTGACAATTGGAATTTGGAGAGTGAATTTGGGGAGCCAACATTAATGACTCTCCAAATTTGTCTAGTAATTTAGGCTTAGTTTGGCCCCCACGTGACTTTTTAAAAGGAGCTTATGAAATTTATTATTAAGTTCTTTGATAATTTTATACAAGTGACACACTACTCTTCAAAAAGACATCGTGAAACCAAAAAGCAACCTTAAGCTTTTAAAAGCTCAATTCTAGAGCTTTTAAAAGCTCCCTCCAAAAAAGCCCAGGGTTCAATTTTTGCAAAGCTCATAAACTAGTTACCAAATAAATTAACATGAAATGGGGCTTTAAAAAAGGAGAAGTACCACGTGGGGGCCAAACTAAGCCTTAGTAGTTAGCCAAAATAGCTAGACAATAGAATAGCCTACCTACTACTAGTGTTCAAAAACTGAATTTTTGACTAGCTAGCTAGTTTTTTGAGCCTCTTACATAAGTACCTATTCTTTTGTAAGTAATAGCTCATAAGATGAACTTATACCTCAATTGATGGCTTTTCTCTGCCACTTCCTCGCTCAATCTGGAGTGGTCGCTGTTCTCTACTAGCTACAAAAACACATTTTTTTATTCCTATAGTCATGTAATTTGTATAAAACTGCTTCCATATCTCTATAAATAAAGAGAACTCAAAACAACTTACATGAAGCTCAAGAGATGGTTGACATGGTTGTTCCAGTTTCTCTAGATTCTTTGATTGCAAATTGTGCCTTTCAAGTATTCCCTTCATACTTCAGAAACCAAAAAAAAAAATTAAACAAAAAAAAACAAGTAAATAAATTAATCAATAATGCTCCTGAATAAATCATAGATGGTGTTTGGTCCTGTGACCATCACAGGATATATGAACTGAAATCCAACTCATGAAATGTCATCTTTAATGCATCAGTTCAATCAAATTGGTATGCAGAGGTGCATATATACCAGACAAAGTTGGACTTATAAGCTGTTTGGGCAGTCGTAGAACCGGTTATGTGGTTCATAAGTAAATTGGTTATACATATCCAAATATTTGATAGAGACCCTTAAGTTTGCGCCCTAGAACTGACCAACATGATATTGATTTTCACAAGGACCAAATGAGACTGAACCTAGTCCACTTTTGGGACATTTCCAACTAGGCCTTAAAGCCAAATTTCAATTTTTCTTCTTGTTACAACCTTATGGAGAAGATCATTACAAATATTTCTACACTTTGCTCTATGTAAATCAAGGAAGAAAAATGGTAAAGGGCAGGAAAGTCTCATGCATTCTACATATATAATCTTTTTTTTAAAGGGCAAATAAATTTATTAATGGAGTAGATTAATTAGAAGGTCAATAGAACAAGTACAATCCAACAATCTCAAGATGTTATATTGCTGCATTCGTCGTCAATAAATATACAAGAGGATGCCGCAAAAATTTGCATTTGATATTGAGGTAGTGTGTATACAGCATGCTAGAGAACATCTTGTGGCAATTTTGAATTTTCATCTTCGTTCCAAAAAAAAAAAATTTATTTATAGAAAGAGAACCATCGAAACTGAGTTTTATTAACTGTCAAATGTAAAGTTAAGAACATTACTGCTGTTTTTTTTTTTTTTTTTTGATATGGGGAGGAGTTGAGGTTCAAACACCGAACTATGCACTGGAGCGGACTTATAAATACCGAGCTCTTTACCACTTGAGCCATACCAACCTATGCAAGAATATTACTGCTGTTAAATGTATATATACAAATTGTGTATTTCTCTACATTAATCTCCTCAAATTTTTTTTTCTTCATAAAACCCATATATGGATTGCTTCCAGTGACATGATCAAACACCAAACACTATTTTTCTCTCTCTGAAAATTCGGATTTACAGAACTGATCGTATAGTTGTACATGGTACACACACACACACACACAGAGAGAGAGAGAGAGAGTAGAGAGAGAAACCTGGAGCTGGAATACTCGAAGAGTTTTCCAGTAGTTGAGAAGATGAGTAGTGCCACGTCAGCATCGCAGAGAACGGAGAGCTCTTCGGCCTTCTTGAAAAGCCCTCTTCGCCTCTTCGAGAACGTCACCTGTCTCGCCGTCGCGTTGTCGATCTTCTTGATCTGTATCTTCTCTCTCGCCATCTCTCTAGCTATATATATATGGATATATATATATATATATGTATATACACACACAATCGCTAGCTAGAAGCAAAACCCTTCAAAGAACACACACACAAAGCTCAGCAGAGAATAAACCATCATACAATGAAATGAAACTATAGATACAAACTTTTTCTATATGTATACATAGAGAGAGAGAGAGAGAGAGAGCGCTTGTGTACGACAAACGCAAAGGTTTTAGATGGGGACAGGTTTGGGACAAAATGAGCGGCATTTTGCCAAATTTAGCACAAGAATGAACATACAACCAAACCCTAGAGAGAGAAAATAGAAATAGAAACCCATTTGGGCATTCCTTTTCTTTTTCAGATCCAGATGAAGACCTCTCTGGAAAACCCACCAATTAGATACAGGAATTTAAATGAGTGTTAGGATAAAGATTTGCATTGGTTACTGAGCATTAATTTCTTACCAGTTTTGGGTTGGTGTTCTGGTGCTGGGTTTGTTTGGTTTTGGGAGACTCGGGAGAGAGAGTAGAGAGAGAAGCCTCCTCCAATGAGATGGGGGGAGAGAGAGAGTGGTGTTGGAAAAAGAGTGGAGTGATGTGTTTTGTGGTTTTAGAAAAAGAAAGAAAGAAAGAGCCTTTTATGGTGAAGCAAGAGCTCTCCTTTCTTTTAGTTTCTCTTGCTTTAGTTGCTGTAAAAGGTTAAAAAGAGATTTACAATCATCCCAAATTAAAAAGAGGAAAAAGAAAAACGAACCAAAGCTATAAATGAGATGATTATCATGATTTGAACAGGAGTTGTTTTCGGCTTATCTTGGTTTTTGTTCTGTAAACTATGGGTTAATCCTATGCAAACAACTCGCCCGGTTGCTTTTGGTTTGGATGATGTAATGCTTCCATCCTTTTGAAGGTAGTCTCATTGTTAAATGTGTTTAGTAACTATTTGAGCCATGTTTGGTTGCCAACTTGCCAAGGAGAGAATTGCTTCATTAGTCTATTTTAATTGATCAGTTCTAGGATTATTTATACCCTCCAAAATTAGATAGTCCCCCAATATGGTTTATTAGTCTATTTAAGCACACACAAACATCAGACTCAGGGGTGACAAATGGGCGAGTTGGGTTGGTTTTAGACAAATTGGGTAAGAAATGGGTCATTGACCCACATTTGACCCATTTACTCGGCTCAAATTTGGGCGGTCGGAATCGGTCCGGATGAGCCCAATGACCCCTTTTTTGATATATAAAAAATATTATTATTACTATATATATTATTTATTTATTTATTTATTAGCATAACAATATTAATTTGATGTTTTAAACAACAATATACAGTTATATATATATATATATATTCACTCACACACTTGGGTCTGTTTGATAATCATTTCGTTTTGTTTTTTTTTTTTTTTCATTTTTTTTAAAATTGAAATAAAAGAAGCGTTTGATAAACTAAATTTTTTTTTTTTTTCAAAAAATAATTGTAAAAAAAGGGACCAAAAATGAAAACAAAAGCGATTTTGGTATCCAAAATTACTATTTTGCCATTAAAAATTTTAAAAGCCATAATTATTTAAGATTAAACCAAAATTGAACTCATACAATTTTTATTTTTTTTTGCTGAAACCAAAAAATTATATAATCGCAAAATGACCAAATTACCCTTAGATCTTTCATTTAATGTCACACCCGTTCCAGAAATTTATAATTTTTTTTAATGCATCAGTTTAGATTTTTGAAATTATTAATGTTATTAATAATTTGAGTTGAGGTTGACTGTGAGTCAACGGTAAGGTGTCAGTGAAGACACGAGAACATGGCAGTTCATATTGCATGGGCATGACTAAATGACATTTATATGATTTAAATGTTATTTGACTTTATCTGGTATTTGATGAATAGTAATTTTATCTGTGTTGTGGGAATTCTGGTAATCTTGGATATTGTTATATCATTTTGAGAACTGTGGTGAGAACGTGAGTGATACGTTAATTAAAAAGGTAGGTTGTGTAGAGATTCCACAGAATATAGTTTTCGGACGTTACTTTGGACCCAAACGAAACCTAGTCGAAAACTTTTGAAATTTATAGTTTTCACTCGTAAAGGTATAAACTGGACATGTGCGAAGTTTCATAGGTTAGTTAGAAGTTTGAGAAACTTGCAGTGAGGTAAACGTAAATTTCCATAAAGTTGTCTATATATAGAGGTGGATGAGATTTCATTCTCATCCACAACTTCTAAAAATATCTAGAGAGAGAGGATAGAGAAGGGAGATTGAGCCAACGGGCTTTGCGACGCCGATCGACGACCATTCGTCCGTCAGATTTTCTCCAGATTCGAGATTTGAACTCGTGGAGGTAAGACCTACGTTTTGATACTACTTAGGTCGTGTTTGGCCAATTTTTGTAAAAATATTAATTCTAGACTTTTGGGGAAAATCAGGTAAAACTCATAGGAATCGCGTATAATTTGGAATCCTACGATTAATTAGCCCCCTAGACGATCCTTCAAAGTTTAAATAGAATCGCACGAGGTATGAATTCTAGATCTATGAAATATATGGATTTTCATGTTTTGAACATCATTCTTGATATTCTTGGATCCGGGCGAAATTCATGTATTAATTAGGCCCGTTAATTATGCACGTGAAATTATATGAAAAGCACGTATAACTATTTATGTGAGCATGATATGTGTCTACTTGGGTCAAAGGGGAGTTTGGTGCAAATTCATCCGGGGTAAGCTCCTCGAACCTTGAGGATTGTGATTGTGATGGAATTGGAATTGTGGTTGTGTCTGGATTGGAGGTGGGCCCAACCAGGACACGGTACCTGGTATGGAGGAAGGCCTAACCAGTGTACGAGATGCGTGGGAGAGGTGGGCCTCCTACGGCATCGACCGGATGAATGCGTACCACTCACCCTAGAGACCATTTCTATGTGTTTTAGATGCTTAAAGCATGAACTGTCATATAAGCATATATTTAGAATTGTACGCTCAGCATATAACTGAGCAGTGGAGATGTACTCCATTGCAGGTAAGAAGAAAAACAAGAAGAATCGTGAGGAGTGAGGCCGAGGAACGCCGGGGAACCACATTTGTATATGTTTTTGTTTTAAATGCTAAAACCTTGTGTTAAGGATTTGAAATTGTAATAGTATGTGGTAATAGATCTTTGGATTTGTTCTGTAACATGGTAATTCTGTATTTGAACGTCTGTAGTTAAGTTTTAAATGTTGAAAATCAGTTGTGGTTGTATTGGTGTTGTGTGGAGAAAGCATGAGTTGTTAATTATCAACACAGGGCTGCCCAGCAGGGGAGCAGTCGACTGAACCCAGGATCAGTCGACTGGATCTCGTAGGATGGAGATACTGAAAGTGAATAGTAAGAGAAGCAGTCGACTGGACCCTTGATCAGTCGACTGAACCACTGTTGAATTTGGCTACTACTTTGATTAATGGTAAAACCACTCGACTGGGTCTCCAGTTCAGTCGACTGGACCCCTTTTGAAATGTTGCATTTTGGTTCTGCTTAGCACAGTCGACTGGGGACCTGGATCAGTCGACTGAGCAGTCGACTAGGTTCCTTGATCAGTCGACTGGACCTCTGTTGAGAATTTTAGGTTTTGATTTATGCTCAGTTCAGTCGACTGGACCCTAGGAGCAGTCGACTGAACCTCTGTTTTCAAAACTGAGTATTTTGGATGTGTTTCTAATTGGCCAAAACTTTTTATAACTCTGATTTCAATGGATTTTACAAACTCAGAGGGTAATGCTCCCTAAGTTTTAAATACCCAGGGTTGTTTTAAAGTTCTTTCCGCTGCGTATTGTTATATGATGTTTGGATGAGCCTTGATGGCGTGCCACGTATCCTATTTCCGCGCGTAGCGGGATGGGTCGTGACATTTAGTGGTATCAGAGCTAGAGGTAACAAAACTTTGGGAACGTTCGACGACGAGAGGAGTGTTGAGTGAATTGTCACATGTTTTAAATTGCATCCACACATATTAGAGATGTTTGATGCATATGTATGTTATTTTACATACATACTATTGTTATTGTTGTACATGCATAGTGTTTATGCATTGAGAACTACAGGATTGTAATCATGGATGACCGAGAGTTATCACCCCATACCCGACGAATGAATGAAATGGCAGAGATGATGGGAAATATGGGAGAAATGATACGGAATATAGCGGAGCAACTGCCTCCCACACCCCACATCGAAGTGGAACCAATAACTGTAGTACATGCACCCGAAAATAGGGGTATGAGATCCATATCCGAACAGTTTGCTCGAAAGAAACCAATGGAATTTCATGGGACACCTGATACAACATTGGCAGAACATTGGGTTATGGACATGGAACGAATTTTTTGATCTATTCCGATGTCAGATAGGGAGAAGATTGAGAATGCAAGTGACGTATTAAGGGGTGAAGCTCAGAACTGGTGGGTGAACGTTTTAGATCAAGGAGCACCGATTACTTGGGAAGGGTTTAAGGCAGAATTCAATCGCCGATTCTTTCCGCGAGCTGCCTACAATGCAAAGAAGCGAGAGTTTGATAATCTCAAGCAAGGGGACATGACTGTAACGGAATATACTTCTAAATATAACGCGTTGTTGAGGTTTGGTAAGGGTTCAGTGCCCGAAGAGGAAGATAGGGAAAGAAAATTTGAAGAGGGTTTAAGGGATAATATCCGGTTGAGAGTAGAGACCTACGAGCATTCGACTGTTGCAGCAGTACAGCAGACGACGCTTGTAGCCGAAAATGGAATAGAGAGATCGAGACAAAATCACCAAAGAAAGCGAAGTCATGAGGGTGGTGACCGAAGTCAAGGGAGATCTTTTAAGAAATCATTTTCACGAGGCTCTAGTTCTGGTTTTAATGATTCCAGGATAGTACCAAGTGATATACCGTTGTGTCCGCTTTGCAACCGACCACACACCGGTCGATGTTTTCTGACCAACTTTCAGAACAGATCTACAGGGGGAAACAGTATGAGTTCTGCGACCTATCCGCAACTCAAGTGCTTTGATTGTGGTACCTTGGGACACCGAGCGAAGGATTTCCCAAAGAAGCGTTCTCAACAAGGGGCAAGTTCTATGGCTTCTAGTGGTTCGAAGCCTAAGCAGTCTAGTGACGGGGGACAAAGGACGGAGCAACGCCAGGGAAGATCATTCTAGATGAACCCTGGAGACGTGGCTGCTACTAATACAGTGGTCTCAGGTATGGTGCTTGTATGTTCTCACTTAGCACGCATACTCGTTGATTCAGGATCTACGCATTCGTTTGTATCTTATAACTTTGTGGAACATTTAACTGTTAAGTCTGCGCCACTAGGATACGATTTATCCATTGCCGTGCCGCTTAGTAACCCGGTAGTGACGTCTACGATATATAAAAACTGTGAGATCAGGATAGGTGAGAAGTTAATGACCGTAGACCTTATACCGATTGGGGTGAACCATTTTGATGTGATTCTGGGAATGGATTGGTTAGCTTTTAACCAAGCCACAATAGACTGTGAACGAAAAGAGGTTAATTTTCGATCACCGGTGCATGGGAACTTTTGTTTCCAAGGGAGTGGGGTTATACCACCGCCGTATTTGATTTCAGCTATCCGAGCGGGAAAGTTATTGAAAAAGGGATGTCAGAGATTTCTATGTTCAGTGACTGATGTCTCAGCGACCGAATCAATAGTAGAGGATATTCCAGTAGTGCGAGAGTACCCGGATATATTTCCCGATGACTTACCAGACGTCCTGATTGAAAGGGAAATTGAATTCGCCATTGACGTAAAGCCAGACTCAAGACCAGTATCTAAACCACCGTATAGGATGGCACCAGTGGAATTAAAGGAACTGAAAGTTCAACTACAAGAGTTACTTGACAAAGGTTTTATTCGACCAAGTGTATCACCGTGGGGAGCTCCAGTATTGTTGGTAAAGAAGAAAGATGGCTCCATGCGTATGTGTGTTGATTACCGGGAACTGAACAAGTTAACGATTAAGAATAAGTACCCGTTACCCAGAATTGATGACTTATTTGATCAACTACGTGGGGCACAAGTGTTCTCCAAGATAGACCTGAGATCGGGTTACCATCAGTTGAAAGTGAAGGCCGAAGATGTCGAGAAAACAGCTTTCAGATTGCGTTATGGACACTATGAGTTCTTAGTTATGCCATTTGGAGTTACCAATGCACCAGCTGCGTTCATGGATCTTATGAATCGAGTATTCAAGGATTATTTGGATGACTTTGTGATTGTATTCATTGATGATATCCTTGTTTATTCGCCAAGTGAGATAGAACACGAGAACCACTTGAGGTTGATACTTCAGAGATTGCGAGAGAAGCAACTATTTGGAAAACTTAAGAAATGTGAATTTTGGTTACCTAGTATTACTTTTCTTGGTCACGTGATTGATAAGAATGGAGTTTCAGTTGATCCTCACAAAGTAGAAGCTGTATCTAATTGGCAAAGGCCGACTTCCGTATCCAAAATTCGAAGTTTCTTGGGATTAGCGGGATACTACCGCCGTTTTATCGAACATTTCTCGAAGATTTCATTGCCAATGACAAGGTTAATGAGAAAGGGTGTCATTTTTGAATGGAGTCAGGAATGTGAAGACAGTTTCCAAGAGTTGAAGTCACGTTTGACGAGAGCACCTATTCTGACAATACTATCCGGAACCGAGGGGTTTGTGATCTATAGTGATGCGTCGCATCAAGGTTTGGGATGTGTACTTATGCAAGGTGGCAAGGTGATTGCCTATGCTTCGAGACAATTGAAGACGCTTGAAATTAATTATCCGACTCACGATCTGGAATTAGCCGCTGTAATTCATGCATTGAAGATTTGGAGACACTACTTATACGGGGAAAAGTGTGAGATATTCACAGACCACAAGAGTTTGAAATACATTTTCACCCAACGGGACTTGAATATGAGACAGCGAAGATGGTTGGAGTTGATGAAGGATTACGATCTTTCGATTGAGTACCATCTGGGAAAGGCGAATGTAGTAGCCGATGCATTAAGTCGAAAGACACCGAGGAATTTAGCTTACGAGCTAACACAACAAAAAGAGTTGATAAAAGAGATGGAACGCTTAGAATTGGATGTGATTCCAGGGACCAATGATGGCTTAATGATGACGATTGTAGTACACCCAGATATTATTGAAGAGATCAAGAAAGAGCAATTTAACGATGTCTATTTGTGCAAAATAAAGGACGAGATACCTTTGGGAAAACGACCGGGATTTATTTTACAACAAGGGGCGTTGATGCTTGGGAACCGATTATGCGTACCGAATGTGAAAGACTTGAAAGAACGACTGACACGAGAAAAATCTTGTGCGCTCTTGTGCAATACCCAAGTGTAGGTAGACGTGCAAGTAATATCTGGTAAGACCAGGTCGATCCCACAGGGAAGATGTTGACCTATTGATTTAGACTATCCTCAAAGAAAACAAAATAAAATAAATTTGAATGATGGTGCGGAACACGAAGTTCCACAAACAAGGATTACTAATGAAAATGATTAAAATAAACTAAACAAGCAAACTAACTAATTAAAACAGTACTATGAATTAAGGAGTTTAAAATTTAAGAAGAAAGTGTTGGGATTACACGAATCCGCAGTAACCTAGCCATCTACCATGCATTTGCCTTGAAGCA
Source organism: Hydrangea macrophylla (assembly GCA_033977485.1). Classification (NCBI taxonomy): domain Eukaryota; kingdom Viridiplantae; phylum Streptophyta; class Magnoliopsida; order Cornales; family Hydrangeaceae; genus Hydrangea; species Hydrangea macrophylla. The sequence goes on along the minus strand of CM066984.1, from coordinate 72,617,711 downwards.
CAAAGGAGTACATTACCTACAGTTTTCCGTATTCCTCAAAAGATAAAGATTCTATGGCCCTTTTATGACCGGGACCATATCATCACAGTTAAATTAAAATACTTGAAAGCGGTTTAATCCAATAGTTAAGACTCGCATCCTCAATGGTGTTAGCATTGAAGATGGTTTGCAAAATGTATTGAAAGAAAATGCCTTAGGGCCTTAGTTTTAAAACTGTTTTGACAAACTGAGCATTTATTTGGGACAGAATGATAACAAGTCCTAAAACAAAAAGTCCTGGAATACTGCAGGGAACATCCTCAAGAATCCGAGAGTTCGATCGATCGACGCGCTTTCGATCGATCGAAGACCTTCATCCCTCAATCGATCGAACTGACTTCGATCGATTGACTGTCTCTGGTTCGATCGATCGAACTGACTTCGATCGATCGAACACAGCGATTATTCTGCTGCATGGCAGAGGCTGGAGATCACTGTTTCATCGTGTTCTCCCAACCTGGGACTACTCAGACATCGTCTGGAGTGTCACAGAATTATTTTTAACGTAAGAAAAGATTAATACCCTGTTTGGTTGCGAGTTATTCATGAAAAAACTAAAAAACTATGGTGTTATCAATATTTAGCATGCAACACTATAAACTGAGCGATTAAACTATGCCTATGAAGTGCAGAATGTAAATGACAATATATAAATAACCTGAAGTGAATGATACTTGTATTAAACTCAAGAAATCCAGTCCACAATGTATAGATTCAAGGAAAACCTACAAAAAACAAACACAACTCTCTATCTCTCTCTCTAAAACTGTTAAAACAAAAAGTGGGCGTCCTTATGGACGTGCATAATACTCCTATATATAGACAACCTAAGAAACTAGGGTTAAAAACCCCGCATCTGCTGCGCACGTAAATGTTACTGGAAATACCCCGTTCGATCGATCGAACAGATCTCGATCGATCGAACCCTTGATCTTCAAGCGCTTCAACACTCTTCAAGCGATCGAACGCTCGATCGATCGAACCTTCTTAGAGCGATCGAACTTCACATTTTAGCTTTGACTTCTTTTGTTTGCATTCCAGCATTCCATTTATTCTGATGTTCATCTGTTTAGTCCACACAGCAGTAATCTGCACAAACAACAGCTAGAACAATACAACTTATCATAGATTAATCATAGTGTATAGAAATTAGCCTTGCAATGCAAATTGCGGATAACATGGGAAATTGTGATAAAAACTAATACAATTCTTCCTTTTAGCGCGGTTGTATTTTACAAATACCTCCGCTTTGCACAACCCCCAACTAGCTTATTGCTAGTCCCTAGCGATAAAGCGAAAATAAAAATAAAATAAAAACTCCTAAACTAATACTACCACGACTAAGAAACAAAGAAAAACTAAAAACAACCTAAACTAAGATAGAGAGAAAAATCCTAACTCACTTTCGCAGGAATCGCGGTTGCATTTAGCGAATGCAACAAGCCGTTAAACCCCTAGGTTCCCCCTAGTGGACGAGTGTTGTCTCGTGAGGGTTTGCAGTGAATATACCCACAAAATTCCAATTTTAAGCTCAAGAAGATTTAAAACAACTTGTAGAATTTCCCCTTCCATTAAGCTGTTAATTCAACTCTACAATAATATAATATCCTCTATCAACCCATGAAAGAGATCCACATACTCCCCTATATTGCCAAGTAAAATATACAAATGTATTACCATCATGCACCCGTGTGTGTGTGAAATTAACAACCATGCGTCCAACCCTTATTAAGAGTTATCTAGACCATTGTACTTTGGAAACTCGCAGTTTTAGCTCAATTCTCACATTGGTCACACTCAAAAAGAACGTCTCTCAGAAACTTGCTTTATAATGATCGCACATCGTATGAAAGCTTTGATAAGAATGATATTCTAAGTGCTAATGCTTTCATACTTGACTCTATGAAAAACGAACATTTAAGAGTGTATAGTCTCATGAATGGAATACTACTTACTAGAGGAGCGAAATACCGTGGACAACTCAACTCACACTTTCATGTTCAAACCAATTGTTGAGAATCTTCAAGACTTTGAATTATGGCTTTTATTTAGTAGGTGGGGGTGTTGTAGAGAAGAGTGTGCTTTTTAGTATGTGATGGAATTTCTTCTCTTTTTATTATTTATTCTTTTCTCCACCCAATCTCCCATTCATTTCATATACTTTTTTTTTTTTTTTTTTTTTTTTTTAACCTGGAACATCCCCCCAACAACTTCCTTCCATTTCACATACTTTGATGACTCATTCTCAACAAATTTATCAAACGGTTCAATGAGATCAAGGTATAGATCAAAGATTTGGATTCTTGTGCTTTTTATTGGAAATATTTAATTGAGGTGGGATCAGGGGTGAAACGATTCAATGAATGAGGGTGAGCTATATTAGGTGAAGGAATGGGTAAACGATGGCTTGAATCATTTTCTCAACTTTCAATTTTTAGCACTTAAGTGTTCATTGAGTTTAATTGGTAAATCCTGAACATTCTCCTCTAACAAGCAGTCAAAACTTTTTTTTAAAAAAAAAAACTGAGACTTAACAACGAATTTACCAAGTATATGCAAGAAAAACCATTCGACAATGTATGAGAATCCACTCAGAAATGACGATTGGCTCAATAGCTCACAAAGGGTTATTAGCTTCCACTACTTGTTCTTTTCGCACAACATTCATTTTAACTCAATTTTCAAGTTTTCTACATGGCTGCTAATTAGTGCACAAAAGTGTTGGGTACATAATAGCTTTACAGATGCAATTCATTTCAGTGATACAGAAAAACGCGTGGATTTAATTCATAAAAAAAGATAAGAACACTACAAATGTATCATTGTCTAATTAAGAAGCAGGAGAGGTTATTCAGAGTTATTCTATCAATATGATTCAAAAATTTTCAAAATTTTAACAGACTGTGTTCTCATTAAATTTAAAACATATCTAGGTGCAAAACCTGATTAAAACATATGAGTGTATACCTATCTATTATCCTACCCCCAACTGAAAACAACAAAGTCCCCAGAAGTTGATTTTCAATAAATAAAATAGATGGGTATCACCTGTATGGAGCAAATCGATGATCTCAAGCAAGCAACCTAGCATAGAAAAGTAGAACACAATCTCCAAACAGACAGGATCAATAGAAAAAAAATAATACGATAAAACCATGATCCAAACAAACTAAACCACTGGAATATGAACATAATAAAATACAAACAGAGATACATAATGTCCATACAAAACCATCCAACCAAATAATACAACCAAAAACCACCAACATATATCCAACCAACCAAAAAAAAAAATACATAAATACCACCTCCCCGACGAAAACTAATCGACCCCAGACGGCGTATCATCGGCTATATCAGAAGGGATGTCGATGGGAGTAGGCGGCAATACTGTAGTAGTAGGAGCAGTAGTAGATAGTGGATCTGCAACGGTGGAAACAGGATCAGCAGCCTCAGAATCTGGGGCAGCAGCAGATGATGGATCAGTAAGTGGTGGATCCGTAGGAGTAGCAACATGTGACGGATCAGCAGCAGGCGGAGCAGATGGGGTGGCCGTGGGATGGTGAGCAGAGTGAACAGCCTGATCAACCCCTATCTGAATCAATATGGACTCCAGCAAGGTCTGGATCTGATCCATCCGGCCCTCGAGTCTAATCCTGGCCTCTCTCTCCTCCAATAATAGCTCGCGAACTGTCGGGAGAGGCACAGAAGAAGAAGACTCTCCCTGGGCACGAGACTGCGACTGCTGTAGCAGCTCAAACTGCTGAATCGCAGCAACTGGATCATCCTCATCATCCGAATCAAGCTCCTCCACCTCGGTGGGTGTCCCTGAAGCTCTGGCCTCCGTGTCTGTACCGCGACGCCTCTTCTTCCTCCCCCTCACCCTCGCTGTCCCTTTCCCCTTGCGCTTCCTCTTCTGGGCGTCGGAGCGGCGAGCAGCCGCCTCGCTAAATCGGCGGGGAGAAGGGCGGATATCATCTCCAGCGAGCTCGAGGAATCCGGCATCGGCCATGACCCTCTGAATAGCCCAAGCACCCTTCAGGTGCTTCCTGGACGAGATATAACGGGTGGGGTGGACCATAAAATCAATATATAGGCGTGGTATACAAACAGGCTGTCCTGTCCCCACAGCATATAAGACTCGCGCATACCAAGCCGCGATCTTCTCTCTATAGGACGTCACTAGGAGGCAATTGCTGAGGACCAAATGAAGCATGTGGTAGTCATCGGTGAGAAAGTGGTCCTCGATCAAAGCATCGCCATCCCAAGACGGGACGGCGCCTCCAGTGAGCTCCCTGATAATAGCGGATGGTGGGGTCACTGGTGCATCAGGCCGGTGGGGGCAAACATAATCAGGTACCTCTGGTACCCCCAACGCGGCGGAAACGGTCGCGGGACTGATGATGAATGAGCGACTCCGAAAGAAGGCATGGTAGGTGAATGGTGTAAACGGGTCGCTGATCATAGTCGCACACGCACCTCTAATCCAGGATAGGTTGACCCTCTTGGCCAACGACAGGAGATCGAACCAGTGAGGCATAGCGCGGATCCGTGTGAGGAACCATGGGCTCTCAGTCCAGATGTGCTCAATAGGGCGCTCAATCATAACCATCCGTGTCTGAAAATACCGCTCGAACCAAACCCTATCCTCGTTATTCCGGAACCCGTGAACGGGTACCGGATCTGGTATAGTACGGTCGAGGGGCTTGGACTTATGATAGCCCGTCACTGGATTCATCTGGCAGTCCTGAAAATAAGACCACACAAGATACAGATAAGAACAGGAAGAAAAAAAAAGAAACAAAACAAACACTGCTGGAGTTCGATCGATTGAACTGGGTTCGATCGATCGAACTGGAGTAGACTTCGATCGCTTGAACTTTGTTCGATCGATCGAACAACTTCCCTTCGATCGCTCGAAACCAGTTCGAGCGATCGAACACAGCGGTGTTCAGCAATCGCAGAAACGAAAAGAAAACCAAAGTTATACTAACAAAATACGATCCTAAGACCAAGGGGACACCCCCTTGGGATTTTCTATCACGAACATAGAGGAAAAGAAAAAAAAACAAATGATTGGGGCCTACCTCGGTGTAGAACTCGCAGTGGAGATGGAGAGGACGATGATGTGACTATGAGAATGACCGGAGGGGTGATCAGGGTGTCTTATGGAATGCAATAGATCGGAAATTGCCGAGTCGCCCCCCCTCTGTCTTCGAGCGATTGAAAGTGAGAGTGAGGGAAATGAAGAGGTGTCCTGAAGACGCCTCGTTTAAATGCTTCGTTCGATCGATCGAAGTATGTTCGATCGATCGAACACAAATCCTTCAATCGATTGAACGTAAACTACAAGCGCTTGAACATTCAGGTTTCGATCGATCGAACTTGGTTCGATCGATCGAACACAAAAATTCCAGAATTCATTGGGATATGAACCACATCACTCCCAACTATCAGAAATAATTCTGGACATACAGAAAGACTGAAAAACAGTTGAAGTACAAGCATGTATGACAGGAATTCATCCTCCGAATAGAAAATCGCAATTTATATAAAAATAAAACTTTATAATTGCATCCAAATTGCAACATTATCATCCCCAACTGTGGTTAAAACCTTATTTTACTAAAGAAAACCAAAAATAAAACTAAAACTAAAACCAAAAACAAATTGTCAAGGATTACACTCCAGTTGCTAAACAAGAATTGAAATTGAACAGAAACAACTGAGATGTAGCACTAGTCTTCGAGTATAAAGATTTCCTCTTCCACGATCTCTTCATAATCCGCCGAATCTTCAGACGCGAAGTCCAAACTCGATGATTCCCTTTTCCAGAACAATCGAAAAGCAGCAAGGACATCATCAAACAAGTCTGGCGTCTCCACAGAATTGAAAGCCCATGCAAGAGGTGATCCGGACGGAGACAAGGATAAAGGAGTGTGATTTCGCAACGGACTGTCCTCTCGCGGCGGAGTGTGTGGGGGCCTTATGTAGGGCCCAAGACCATGAATCAGTTAATGTGGAAGGAATACCGGGATGCCATTTAGGAACATAGTGACAATCCTGGACAAAAGACAACAAACTGAAATTAAAACAACAGAACACAAGAAACACGAATTAACACAAAAAGAAAAACAAAGAAAAGAAACAATAATACAAAGAAATGTGACAAGTTCCAACCTCACTATTGGCATTGCTTCCCAAAATGCACTGGCTGGTAAGGGGCATTGGAGCCTGAATAGCAAGTAGCTCAAGTGCACGTAGCGGTATGGGACCAACTCAAGCACGAGGAAATCGTCCACGAAAACAAAGACGGCATTGTGGCGTTCTGGGACGACATCCTGAAGGACATGATCCTCCCATGGCTCCCATATGTCATCGTTTTCCCACTGCGCCATGAGTGCGTCATCCACCATTCGTCCCATGTACAGGTCATCATCCTCCTCCACATCATCATCATCCTGAAATCCCATATTTTCGTATGGATTGATATCCAGAAGGGCTGGTGGATATGGAATGTACCCTTGAGCAGCATCAATAAGAGAATGAGCTTCAGGGTCCTGATGAAGCAAGGGGCAGGGTATGAGTTCACCCTCAATCCAGGTGCCACAGCGACATTCTGAATCAGCCCAAGAACCTACAGAATGAACATCATCACCTCGCATCTATGTACCTGCAACAGAGTGGTTTAAGGTATAATGGATTAGAACTAGATCACAAACACGAAATAAAGAACGAAAACCAAAAAGAAACAAAAGAGAGAGAAACTAAAATGCAGGGAAAGAAAAGGAATACAACAACAATTGGAACTTCACTTTGGATTATCAATCATGAGAATAGCTGGGCTCATCCAGCTGGATGTGCTCAACTTCAGTTTGGAAGTTTTCCAAGAACGGTTTCAATCTCTGGCCATTGACCTTGAAACAATCATCATTCTTTGGATTGACAATCTCAACCGCCCCATGTGGAAAAACAGTTTTTACGATGAATGGGCCTGTCCAACGGGAACGGAGTTTTCCTGGGAAAAGGTGGAGGCGAGAGTCATACAGCAAGACTTTCTGCCCCGGCTCAAATGATTTACGAAAAATTGTACGATCATGGCGAGCCTTCAACTTTTCCTTATGCAACCTTGCAGAGTCATACGCATCTCGTCGTATTTCCTCTAGCTCTGCAAGTTGGAGCTTACGTAGCTGACCTCCTTCTTGAATATCAAAGTTCAATGAGCGCGTTGCCCAGTAAGCTTTATGTTCAATTTCAACAGGAAGATGGCAAGCTTTCCCGTAAACCAATCTGTACGGGGACATACCAAGATTCGTCTTATAGGCAGTACGGTATGCCCATAACGCGTCTGTCAATTTGTATGCCCAGTCTTTTCGATTGGAACTAACCGTCTTCTCGAGAATATGCTTGATTTCTCGGTTAGCCAATTCTGCTTGCCCATTAGACTGTGGATGATAGGCAAGAGAGATTTTATGATGGACTCCGTATTTCTTGAGAAGTGACTCCAAGGGCCTATTGCAGAAATGCTTTCCTTGGTCACTTAGTAAAGCTTTCGGAGTACCAAAACGAGACAAAATATGCTCTCTTAGAAATGACATGACCGTTCTGTGGTCATTTCGTCTCGTTGGTATCGCTTCTACCCATTTGGATACATACTCGACAGCAAGGAGTATGTATTCACAGTTGTTAGACTTGGGAAATGGGCCCATAAAATCTATGCCCCAACAATCAAATATCTCAATTGTGATGATAGGGGTTAAAGGCATAGAATTCCTTTTAGAAATGGTTCCAAACTTTTGACAGCGTTGGCATGTCTTACAAAAGGAATAAGCATCTTTGAAGACTGTGGGCCAGTAAAAACCGCTCTGTAAGACTTTTTGTGCGGTCTTTTGTGACGCGAAGTGGCCACCGCATGCCTCAGAATGGCATGACGCTAATATTACGGTTATATCCTCATTGGGGACGCAACGCCTGATGACCTGATCAGCACAGTACTTGAAAAGGTATGGGTCATCAAAGAAGAAGTGACGCGCGAACGAGAGGAACCGTTTCCTATCCTGGTTCGACCACTGAGTTGGTGTTTCACCCGTGACGAGGTAGTTTACAATATCAGCATACCAAGGCAGACTACTTACTGCCAGTAGCTGTTCATCTGGGAACTCATCTTTAATGGATTGGGATTCAGTATTGTCAACAAAAGTCAACCGGGACAAATGATCCGTAACCACATTCTCTACTCCTTTCTTGTCCTTGATAGTTAGATCAAACTCTTGGAGTAAGAGTATCTAGCGAATAAGCCGTTGTTTAGCGTCTTTCTTTGTCAGCAGATATTTGAGGGTCGAATGATCTGTAAAACAGACGATTGGTGACCCTATCAGATAAGACCTAAACTTGTCCAGGGCGAATACTACAGCCAGCAGCTCCTTCTCAGTGGTAGTGTAATTCATTTGAGCGTCATTCAAGGTTCGGCTGGCGTAGTATATCACATGTGGCTTATTGTCCTTTCTCTGGCCTAGGACTGCACCAATGGCGTAATCACTAGCGTCGCACATTAATTCAAAAGGCAAACTCCAGTCGGGTGCCTGTATTATAGGTGCGGAGGTGAGGAGATCTTTTAGATCCTCAAAGGACTTTTGGCAACTCTCTGACCACTCGAAAGGTGCATCTTTGACAAGAAGTTGACAAAGGGGTCGAGAAATTGCACTGAAATTTTGGATAAATCGACGATAAAAACCTGCATGCCCCAAGAATGAACGGATGTCTCTTACTGTACGGGGGACAGGTAAATTTGAGATTATGTCGATTTTAGCCTTATCCACTTGAATGCCTTCATCGGATATTATGTGGCCTAGAACTATACCCTTGGTCACCATAAAGTGACACTTCTCCCAATTCAAGACTAGGTGTTTGTCCTCACACCTCATTAAAACCTGTTCGAGATTGCTGAGGCAATCTTCGAAGCTATGGCCGAATACTGAAAAGTCATCCATGAAAACTTCAAGGATGTTTTCGACCATGTCACTGAATATGCTTAGCATGCACCGCTGAAAGGTAGCCGGTGCATTGCATAGGCCAAACGGCATTCGTCGGTAGGCAAAAGTACCGAATGGACACGTGAATGTGGTTTTCTCCTGATCTTCAGGAGCAATCTCAATTTGATTATACCCACTGTATCCATCCAAGAAGCAGTAATACTTGTGACCCGCCACACGTTCTAGCATTTGATCCATGAATGGCAAAGGAAAATGGTCCTTTCGGGTCACAGTATTTAACTTCCTGTAGTCAATGCACATCCTCCATCCAGTGGGGACACGTGTCGGTACTAATTCACCCTATTTGTTTGGGATGACCGTTATGCCTGCTTTCTTTGGAACTACTTGGGTAGGACTAACCCAAGGACTATCAGATATTGGATATATCATCCCAACATCAAGTAGTTTAAGCACTTCCTTTTTAACTACTTCTTGCATGTTGGGGTTCAGACGCCTTTGCATTTGCCTTGAGGGTTTAGCGTCTTCCTCCAGATATATCTTATGCGTGCATATGGATGGGCTTATGCCTTTGAGGTCAGCAATTGTCCATCCCATAGCATCCTTATGCTTGGTAAGCATTTCCACTAGCTTACTTTCCTGTTCATGAGTTAAAACAGATGAAATGATCACAGGATAAGTTTTTCCAGTCCCTAGGAATGCGTATTTTAGCTCTTTGGGGAGCTCCTTCAATTCTAACTCCGAGAACTGGAAACTAGAGGGCATTACCAACTTGGTTTTAGGAGGCAGTTGTTCATATGGCTGTATCCACATGCAATCGGCTCTATCCTCCTCTTTCGTATCCATCATAAGACACGTCTGGTTCAAGTCAGCATCCAATGGGGTGGACTCTGCAGGCTGATAAATATCGCCAAATTGAGTCATCACAACTTCCAAAGGATCTTTATAGTCGACCAAGTCAACTTCATCTTCAATGACCGTGTCTATATAATGGATTTCTTCCTCATCATCGTATTCTTCAGGTCGGGGATTAGAGAAGATCTTGATATTCAACGTCATGTTCCCGAATACGATAGTCATGATACCAGTTCTAATCTTGATTGTGGCATCAATGGTGTTGAGGAATGGACGTCCAAAAATAACCGGGATATGTGCACCAGGATTAGACACAGGTTCTGTGTCCAATATCACGAAATCAATCGGAAATACAAAAGTGTCTATTTGGACAAGGACGTCCTCCAATACCCCTCTAGGGTACTTTACAGATCTGTCTGCTAATTGCAAAGCAACTCGGGTGGGTTTGAGTTCACCCAACCCTAGCTGTTTATAGACTGAGTATGGCAGCAGGTTCACGCTTGCTCCTAAATCGAGGAGTGCGTTGTCTATCTTTTGATTCCCAATTCTACATGAGACCGTAGGTGTGCCGGGATCTTTGAGTTTTGGGGGCAACTCATTTTGAATGATCGCACTGGCTTGACATGCGACATAAGCATGTTTCTTCACGCTTTGCCTCCTCTTGACCGTGCATAGATCTTTGAGATACTTAGCATAGGCCGGCACTTGCTTGATAGCATCTAGGAGTGGAAGGTTAATCTTAACTTGCTTAAACAGTTCCAGAAACTCCTGATTCTTCGTCTCATTCTTGGGTTTCTTCAACCGTTGAGGATAAGGTGCAGGGAAGGGGCATTTTGGTGGTTCCTCCTTAACAGACTCCTTCCCAGGCCTTCGCTCAACTTCTTCCTCTACTCCAGGAGCTGCAATATTTGCCTTGATAAGATCGTCATTGGTAGACTGCTCCTCCTCTTGAGTAGATGGTAGCTCAACTTCCTTATCCACCACTTCCTCTTCATCGTACACTTCGGGAGTGGACAGAGGCATGCCTTTCTCTATGATTTTTCCACTTCTCAGTGTAGTCACAGCTTTAGCATGTTCTTGATTGTTAGGACCATTGTTATGTCCCTTGGGGTTCTGAAGTGGTTGAGCAGGGAATGTTCCTCCTGAGCTCTCTTGCCGTGCATCTATCCTCTCTAGTGTAGCAGACATTCTACTCATCATTTGGATGAGTTGCTGCGTTAGATTGGCATTAGCAAGTGGCTCCTCCTCTTGTACCTTCTTGTGCGGGGGCACATAGGCATTGGTTTGTGGTGCATTGGAGGGTTGAGCTTGATTGTAATTATTAGTTCTGTTTTGATTGTAATGCTGGGCTGGCCTATTGTTTTGCCCTTGATATTGATTATTGTTGTAGGGCTGCTGTTGATATTGATTTTGGGCCCCAGCATTATTTCTCCAATCAAAACCGGGGTGATTCCATCTATTGTTATTTTGAAAATTATTGTTGGAATTCCCCGCCCCTCGAAAACCTTGCATGGCATTCATCTCTATAGGGGCTTGCTCTTGAAAATGTGGCACATTAGGACAATATTGAGTTGTATGTCCCAACATGTTGCATGTGCCACATGGTTCTTCAGGCAAGACTTGCCTAGAGCTCTCTCCTTTCATACTTAACTCCTCTACCTTCTTTGCCAGCTCTGCATACTTCGTCATGAGGTGATCTTCATTGGTTAGCTGGTATAGGCTTTTCTCCTCTACACAGGATATCTGTGAGCGTGAGATATTGTCAGAATTTGACCATTCATGAGCGTATTCAGCTAACCATTCGAAATGGGCTTCGGCCTCTTCAGTGTTTTTGCGCAGAAATGGTCCCGAGCTCATCGTTTCCACCAACTTCTTTGTTTCACCATTCAATCCCTGATAAAAGAAGCTGATCGTTCGCCATTTCTCAAACCCATGGTGTGGGCACGAGAGAAGCAAATCTTTGAAACGCTCCCACGCTTGTGTGAAGGTTTCATTGCTCTTTTGTTTATAGGAATTGATTTGACGCTGAAGGTCTGTGGTCATGCGAGTAGGATAGAATTTCTTCAAAAACGCGGTGCGCATCGCATGCCAGGTGAAAATTGAATTAGGTTTTAGGGAGTGGAGCCACGCCTTCGCTTTATCTTTCAAAGTGAAGGGGAATAGCATTAAATGCGTCACCTCCCTAGGACAAGTTTGCGAGAATGTTTTGCAAACATCCTCGAAATCGGTGACATGTAAATACGCCTTCTCGCTTTCCATCCCATGAAAAGTGGGAAGCAGTTGAATCATCCCATTGCGAAACTGGAATTCGCCATTATGCGGTGGGATTTGAATGCAAGAGGGCGTAGGTGCATGTTCTGGTTGCATGAGATCGCAAAGAGGACGGAGTGCCTCATCGATTGGTACCACAACATTGTCACCATTTTCACTCTGATGATCATCCATTGATGCAGTTGGAGTGGCTATGGGATTGATGGAGCTTTCAGAGTCAGACAGATAGAAAGGATTTCCAAAAATTCCTTCAATGGAATTCTCGGACATGAACTGAGAGGGTCCCTAGGGTGAGAACTTACCCAAAAGAACTGAAAAGAAGAGAAAATAAAAATAGAAAGAGATGAAGAGAGACTGAGGTAATCTAAGGAATTGATCGTCGCCTTCCCCGGCAACGGCGCCAAAAACTTGACACGAGAAAAATCTTGTGCGCTCTTGTGCAATACCCAAGTGTAGGTAGACGTGCAAGTAATATCTGGTAAGACCAGGTCGATCCCACAGGGAAGATGTTGACCTATTGATTTAGACTATCCTCAAAGAAAACAAAATAAAATAAATTTGAATGATGGTGCGGAACACGAAGTTCCACAAACAAGGATTACTAATGAAAATGATTAAAATAAACTAAACAAGCAAACTAACTAATTAAAACAGTACTATGAATTAAGGAGTTTAAAATTTAAGAAGAAAGTGTTGGGATTACACGAATCCGCAGTAACCTAGCCATCTACCATGCATTTGCCTTGAAGCACAAAGGAGTACATTACCTACAGTTTTCCGTATTCCTCAAAAGATAAAGATTCTATGGCCCTTTCATGACCGGGACCATATCATCACAGTTAAATTAAAATACTTGAAAGCGGTTTAATCCAATAGTTAAGACTCGCATCCTCAGTGGTGTTAGCATTGAAGATGGTTTGCAAAATGTATTGAAAGAAAATGCCTTAGGGCCTTAGTTTTAAAACTGTTTTGACAAACTGAGCATTTATTTGGGACAGAATGATAACAAGTCCTAAAACAAAAAGTCCTAGAATACTGCAGGGAACATCCTCAAGAATCCGAGAGTTCGATCGATCGACGCGCTTTCGATCGATCGAAGACCTTCATCCCTCAATCGATCGAACTGACTTCGATCGATTGACTGTCTCTGGTTCGATCGATCGAACTGACTTCGATCGATCGAACACAGCGATTATTCTGCTGCATGGCAGAGGCTGGAGATCACTGTTTCATCGTGTTCTCCCAACCTGGGACTACTCAGACATCGTCTGGAGTGTCACAGAATTATTTTTAACGTAAGAAAAGATTAATACCCTGTTTGGTTGCGAGTTATTCATGAAAAAACTAAAAAACTATGGTGTTATCAATATTTAGCATGCAACACTATAAACTGAGCGATTAAACTATGCCTATGAAGTGCAGAATGTAAATGACAATATATAAATAACCTGAAGTGAATGATACTTGTATTAAACTCAAGAAATCCAGTCCACAATGTATAGATTCAAGGAAAACCTACAAAAAACAAACACAACTCTCTATCTCTCTCTCTAAAACTGTTAAAACAAAAAGTGGGCGTCCTTATGGACGTGCATAATACTCCTATATATAGACAACCTAAGAAACTAGGGTTAAAAACCCCGCATCTGCTGCGCACGTAAATGTTACTGGAAATACCCCGTTCGATCGATCGAACAGATCTCGATCGATCGAACCCTTGATCTTCAAGCGCTTCAACACTCTTCAAGCGATCGAACGCTCGATCGATCGAACCTTCTTAGAGCGATCGAACTTCACATTTTAGCTTTGACTTCTTTTGTTTGCATTCCAGCATTCCATTTATTCTGATGTTCATCTGTTTAGTCCACACAGCAGTAATTTGCACAAACAACAGCTAGAACAATACAACTTATCATAGATTAATCATAGTGTATAGAAATTAGCCTTGCAATGCAAATTGCGGATAACATGGGAAATTGTGATAAAAACTAATACAATTCTTCCTTTTAGCGCGGTTGTATTTTACAAATACCCCCGCTTTGCAACGACTTTTAAAGGAAGCACATAGTACTAGATATTCAGTGCACCCGGGAAGTAATAAGATGTACAGAAACTTAAGAAAAAACTTATGGTAGAAGGGTATGAAGCGTGAAGTCGCTAAATTTGTATCTGAATGTTCGGCATGTCAACAGGTCAAAGCAGAGAGACAAGTACCCGCGGGATTATTACAACCTTTACCTGTGTCGTAATGGAAGTGGGATGAGATTACGATGGACTTTGTTTCTGGATTTCCCCGATCATCCAACAAGAATGACAAGATTTGGGTTATAGTCGACCGATTAACCAAGTCAGCATTTTCTACCGATCAAGACGACTAAACCGTCCAAGTTAGCAGAATTGTATGTCAAAGAGATTGTAAGACTACATGGAGTCCCAGCTGTGATTGTATCAGATCGTGATAGTAGTTTTACGTCAAGATTTTGGGAAAGTTTGCAAGAAGCTATGGGTACGAAATTGAGTTTCAGTACTGCATTTCATCCTCAGACCGATGGACAGTCAGAGCGCATGATTCAGACGCTAGAGGATATGTTGAGATTGTGTGTGTTAGACTTTGGGAGTGATTGGGAGCACCATTTGCCGTTAATTGAATTTGCATATAACAACGGATTTCAGTCCAGTATTGGTATGGCACCATATGAAGCTCTGTATGGTCGTAAGTGTCGATCGCCAGTTTATTGGACCGAGGTGGGAGAAAGAAAGTTATTAGGACTTGAGTTAATACAGGTGACTACTGAGAAGGTGAAATTGATTCAGGAACGTCTTAAGATAGCTCAGAGTCGATAAAAGAGCTATACAGACTCTAAACGACGACCGATGAATTTTGAAGTGGGAGATTTAGTATACTTGCGAGTATCGCCTTCAAAAGGCATTGTACGATTTGGAAAGAAGGGAAAGCTCAATCCAAGATTTATAGGACCTTTTGAGATCCTAGAGAGAGTAGGTCCAGTGGCTTATCGATTGGCCTTGTCATTAGGGTTGGAACATGTGCATAACGTATTTCACGTATCAATGTTGCAACGTTGTATGACTGATACAAGTAAGATCATTGTACCTGAACCGCTGCAAATTCAGGGAGACTTGACTTATTTGGAACAACCAGTAGAGATTCTAGATTGAAAGGAACAAGTCTTAAGAACTAAGACGATTCCAATGGTAAAAGTATTATGGCGTAGTCACACGGTGGAAGAGGCTACATGGGAAAGTGAGGAAGACATGAGGAATGAGTATCCGTACTTATTCGACGCATGAGGTAAAGTTTGGGGACAAACTTCCTTTTTGGAGGGGAGAGTTGTCACACCCGTTCCAGAAATTTATAATTTTTTTTTAATGCATCATTTGAGATTTTTGAAATTATTAATGTTATTAATAATTTGAGTTGAGGTTGACTGTGAGTCAACGGTAAGGTGTCAGTGAGGACACGAGAATATGGCAGTTCATATTGCATGGGCATGACTAAATGACATTTATATGATTTAAATGTTATTTGACTTTATCTGGTATTTGATGAATAGTAATTTTATCTGTGTTGTGGGAATTCTGGTAATCTTGGATATTGTTATATCATTTTGAGAACTGTGGTGAGAACGTGAGTGATACGTTAATTAAAAAGGTAGGTTGTGTAGAGATTCCACAGAATATAGTTTTCGGACGTTACTTTGGACCCAAACGAAACCTAGTCGAAAACTTTTGAAATTTATGGTTTTCACTCGTAAAGGTATAAACTGGTCGTATGCGAAGTTTCATAGGTTAGTTAGAAGTTTGAGAAACTTGCGGGGAGGTAAACGTAAATTTCTAGAAAGTTGTCTATATATAGAGGTGGATGAGATTTCATTCTCATCCACAACTTCTAAAAATATCTAGAGAGAGAGGAGAGAGAAGGGAGATTGAGCCAACGGGCTTTGCGACGCCGATCGACGACCATTCGTCCGTCAGATTTTCTCCAGATTCGAGATTTGAACTCGTGGAGGTAAGACCTACGTTTTGATACTACTTAGGTCGTGTTTGGCCAATTTTTGTAAAAATATTAATTCTAGACTTTTGGGAAAACTCAGGTAAAACTCGTAGGAATCGCATATAATTTGGAATCCTACGATTAATTAGCCCCCTAGACGATCCTTCAAAGTTTAAATAGAATCGCACGAGGTATGAATTCTAGATCTATGAAATATATGGATTTTCATGTTTTGAACATCATTCTTGATATTCTTGGATCCGGGCGAAATTCATGTATTAATTAGGCCCGTTAATTATGCACGTGAAATTATATGAAAAGCACGTATAACTGTTTATGTGAGCATGATATGTGTCTACTTGGGTCAAAGGTGAGTTTGGTGCAAATTCATCCGGGGTAAGCTCCTCGAACCTTGAGGATTGTGATTGTGATGGAATTGGAATTGTGGTTGTGTCTGGATTGGAGGTGGGCCTAACCAGGACACGGTACCTGGTATGGAGGAAGGCCCAACCAGTGTACGAGATGCGTGGGAGAGGTGGGCCTCCTACGGCATCGACCGGATGAATGCGTACCACTCACCCTAGAGACCATTTCTATGTGTTTTAGATGTTTAAAGCATGAACTGTCATATAAGCATATATTTAGAATTGTACGCTCAGCATATAGCTGAGCAGTGGAGATGTACTCCATTGTAGGTAAGAAGAAAGACAAGACGAATCGTGAGGAGTGAGGCCGAGGAACGCCGGGGAACCACATTTGTATATGTTTTTGTTTTAAATGCTAAAACCTTGTGTAAGGATTTGAAATTGTAATAGTACGTGGTAATAGATCTTTGGATTTGTTCTGTAACATGGTAATTCTGTATTTGAACGTCTGTAGTTAAGTTTTAAATGTTGAAAATCAGTTGTGGTTGTATTGGTGTTGTGTGGAGAAAGCATGAGTTGTTAATTATCAACACAGGGCTGCCCAGCAGGGGAGCAGTCGACTGAACCCAGGATCAGTCGATTGGATCTCGTAGGATGGAGATACTGAAAGTGAATAGTAAGAGAAGCAGTCGACTAGACCCTTGATCAGTCGACTGAACCACTGTTGAATTTGGCTACTACTTTGATTAATGGTAAAACCAGTCGACTGGGTCTCCAGTTCAGTCGACTGGACCCCTTTTGAAATGTTGCATTTTGGTTCTGCTTAGCACAGTCGACTGGGGACCTGGATCAGTCGACTGAGTAGTCGACTGGGTTCCCTGATCAGTCGACTGGACCTCTGTTGAGAATTTTAGGTTTTGGTTTCTGCTCAGTTCAGTTGACTGAACCCTAGGAGCAGTCGACTGAACCTCTGTTTTCAAAACTGAGTATTTTGGATGTGTTTCTAATTGGCCAAAACTTTTTATAACTCTGATTTCAATGGATTTTACAAACTCAGAGGGTAATGTTCCCTAAGTTTTAAATACTCAGGGTTGTTTTAAAGTTCTTTCCGCTGCGTATTGTTATATGATGTTTGGATGAGCCTTAATGGCGTGCCACGTGTCCTATTTCCGCGCGTAGCGGGATGGGTCGTGACATTTAATAAATTAAAAAAATCAAGTCTTCAAATAACACAAGGTATCAGACCCAAAAGTTATTCGAGGTTCTGGATTTAATGGTGGGGTCCATTTTGAATGAATTTATATGTAAAATGACTATTTTGCCCTTCATACTTCAAAATGCCATAACTAGTTAAGACTAAACTAGATTGAACGCCGTCAGAGCCCGTGAGCTCATATTTAAGATAAATAACATTTGGGATCTAAAAAGTACATATATGGTAAAATGACCAAATTGCCCTTGGGGTTTACATATACGAAGTTAACACTGTTAATGTCTTCAAATAATACGGAGTGACCTACGCCTAGGTTTTTTGACGTTTTGGATCCAATGGTAGGGTCCACTTGGCCTGAATGTATTTGTAAAATGACTATTTTGTCCTTAAAACTTTAAAATGTCATAAGTTGTTGAAATAAAATCATAATTTAACGTCGTCAAAGCCTGTGAACTCATATTATTATGAAGAACATTTTGGAACCTAAAAAGTATATAGATCATAAAATGACCAAATTGCTCTTGGAGCTTACATATAAGAAGTTAACATTATTAAAGTCGTCAAATAATACGGAGTGACCTATTCCTAGGTTTTTTGACATTCTGGATCCAATAGTAGGGTCCATTTAGCCTGAATATATTTGTAAAATGACTATTTTGCCCTTCAAACTTCAAAATACCATAACTTGTTAAGACTAAACTATAATTAAATACCGTCAGAGTCTGTGAGCTCATATTTAAGATGAACATTTGTGACCTAAAAAGTGTATAGATCGTTAAATGACCAAATTGCCTTTGGGGCTTAAATATGAGAAGTTAACGTTGTTAAAGTCTTCAAATAATACAGAGTGACCTAGCCCAAGATTTTTCGACATTCTGAATCTAATGGTGGAGTATCTTTGCATGAATATATTTGTAAAATGACTATTTTGCCCATATGTATTTAAAAATCCATAACTTGTAAAGATTTACCCAGAGTTGATCATTTTATGATCTATATACTTTTTAGGCATTTTGATTTAATTTTAACAAGTTATGACATTTTGAATTTTTAAGAGTAAACTAATCATTTTGTCCTTATGTATTCAGGTCAAATAGACCCCTCCATTGGATTTAGAATGTCGAATAACCTTAGTGTAAGTCACCCCGTATTATTTCATTAATTTAACGATGTTAACTTATTACAAGTAAGCCCCAAGGGTAATTTGGTCATTTTATCATATATATATACACATACTTGTACCTTCCCAAATGTTCTTCATCTTAATATGAGTTCACAAGCTCTGACGACGTTCAATTCTAGTTTAGTCTTAATACGTTATGGCATTTTAAATTTTGAAGGGCAAAATAGTCATTTTAAAAATAGATTTATACCAAATGGACCCTACCATTAGATCCAGAACGTCAAAAAATCTAGGGTTAGGTCACTCCGAATTATTTGACGACTTTAACAATGTTAAATTTTTATATGTAAGCCCTAAGGGCAATTTGGTCATTTGATGATCTATACACTTTTTTTGTTCCAAAATGTTCTTCATAATAATATGAGTTTACAGGCTTTGACAACGTTAAATTCTGATTTTATTTTAGCAAGTTATGACATTTTAAAGTTTTAAGGGCAAAATAGTCATTTTATAAATATATTCAGGCCAAGTGGACCCTACCATTGGATCCAAAACGTCAAAAAACCTAGGGGTAGGTCACTCTGTATTATTTGAAGACTTTGACAATATTAACTTCGTATATGTAACCCTAAGGGAAATTTGGTCATTTTACCATATATGTACTTTTTAGGTCTCAAATGTTCTTTATTTTAAATATGAGCTCACAGGCTCTAACGGCGTTCAATTCTAGTTTAGTCTTAACAAGTTATGTCATTTTGAAGTACGAAGGGTAAAATAATTATTTTATAAATAGATTCAGACGAAATGGACCCTGCCATAAAATTCATAACCTCGAATAACTTTTGGGTATGACACCTTGTGTTATTTGAAGATTTAAACAATATTAACTTCATATATGTAAGGCCTAAGGGCAATTTGGTCATTTTACGACGTACATATTTTTTAGGTTCCAAAAAGGTTTTCATAATAATATGAGCTTATAGACTTTGACGAAGTTAAATTCTAATTTTTCTTAAACAAGTTTTGACATTTTGAAGTTTTAAGGGCAAATTAGTCATTTTACTAAGTAGTTATAAAATTTTGACACAAAAAAATAATTTACCAAACGCATTTTTTTTGTTTTTGTTCTCTCTTTTTAAAAAACAAAATAAAGTTACCAAACGCATTTTTTATTTTTATTTTTCAAAATGAACACAAAAGCAAAAAAATGAAATGGTTATCAAACGGGGCCTTATATAATATTATCATACCATGTGTGATTATCGTCATCATCATCAAGTGATTTCTTCATGTTCTCCAACGAAGATAGTGCGCTCAAATCTGTAGAGATTTCTTGATGTAGTAACACCCATTGTACCATCAAAACCCCTTCTGCATGTACTAATTTTATTTTTTTATTCACCGAAGAAAACCCTTCTTGATCTGATCTGACATTTATAAAGGGGAAGAGGGGAGGGGGGGGGGGGGGGGGGGGGGGGGGGGAATATGTGTATATATATGTATATAAGTCTCTATTTGAAAGCCCTATAATGAACCTCGGAGTCTGTGATCTTGGAGATTAACTCTACCAGAAAACTGATGAATCAGATGATTAGAGAGAGAGAGAATAGTGTCCTCACCAAAACCCTAAAGGCTCTGAGACGAATGTTATCATGGTAGAGATTCAATCAAAGATGAATGTGATCGTGATAAAGATTCGATCAGAGACCACCACAAGCTCTGGGAGAGAGAGAGAGAGAGAGAGAGAGAGAGAGAGAGAGGCACCATCGATTCACTAGAGAGAGAGAGTGAAAGACTGAGAGAGGCACCATCGATGAGAGAGAGAGAGAGAGAGAGAGAGAGAGAGAGATTGAGAGAGGCACCATTGATTCTCCATCAATATCCATCTGTTGCTTCTTTTTTTTAAGCCCGCGGCAAAAACCCACTTTCCACCCGTGTTTCACCCGTGATCAACCCTTGCATTAGAGTGATTTTCTTTCACAGTCCGCTTCGATCCGTACACAAAATAATACTTAACCCACATCCAAACCGACTGTGCGGGTTTGCAGGTTCGGGTTCTAGATTGCCAGGCATACATCAGACTATTTAATTAAAATATACTACTATTAATTAGTCCAATCCGTCTCAATCCCACCATCAATCTCGTGACCCAAACATGGCTGTGGGATATAAAATTTCATAAACAAGGCATTACTCATAAACTGTATATTTATACTTAAAATACAAATAAGGTTACAATTGGTTACCACATCTGAAACCCGAAACTAAATCCTGGTAATGTTCCAGATTTTAATTCCCGTTCTGGATAACCTAGTTTGAAACAAGTTCTGGTTCTAGTTCTTTTAAAAAAGTGTACCCATACCCTAATCTCATTGTACGATCCCGAGTATGGGTAAAAAATTGAATTTTAATAATTAAAAAATTATTATAAATCTTTTTGCAAATACCAATGACAAATTACAAAACACCATATATATAAAGGCTAATGCTAATGTCAAAGCAGCAATTGGTAATGCCAGTCTTGCCAGAGCAATAAGTGTTGCTAAAAATTTTACCGACAGAAACAACTCTTGCGATGGGACAAGGAAACCCCAGACTAACTTTCCTCGACCCCAGCAAGATATATCATTCGAATGCAATGATTTACGCATTTACTACTAGTGATCCCAGCTCACCGCTTTTTAAGAACGTATGAATAGTTTATCGGCTTTTAAGAACATATCATGGATCACCTAGCCTATCTTAGGGCTACTTGGTCCAGCTCATTGCCTTTTAAGAACATATACACTTCTCACCGGCTTTTAAGAACATATCATGACCAAAGCACGCCCATGAAAAATTCTCAAATCTTAGCAAACCTACTTAGTTTCATACTAACATCAATACAAGACATTTCCCATGTGGCTTGACTACTCTGAATAAAAGTGAACGATAACTCGAATTGATTCACGACTGCTACATTAACTAACGTACGAACATTAATCTGCTACCTTTAATGTTACTATGCTACGTCGATGTCTCAATATCTCTTATTATAACTATATTGCATGTAGGGGATTTCAAAATAGTATTTAAACAACTAAGCAGTTATAATATAACCAAACTAGGAATTTTCAACATAGCTAACAACAATAAACCCTATTCTATAACTACCGGTCGATTGAGAAAAAGGCCCAATTGATCGGGATAAAAGCAATAGCAATCAATTAGAAAAAAGTCCAATCGATTGGGTCATAATCAATACCAACCGATTGCATACAATGGCAATCGATTGGGTCAGAAATTATACCAATCGTTTGGGACTGCGTCTTCTACCTAGAGACATCAGCCCAAAAATGTAAATATTGGGGAAAGATGTATTGTACGTCTTGCCTTCTTTTGAATGTGCACGAACTTCAATACTAGGCTACCAAGTGAGTTTAGAACTCACCTTAGAAGACAAGGGTATGTTTGGGGTGTGATTTGAAAATTGGAGCTTCAATGGCTTCATCTCTCTCTCTCTCTCTCTCTCTCCCTCTCTTCGTTCTTCTCTGTTTTCCCCTTATTTCTTTTCTTCCTTCTATTTCTATTTTTCTCCTTCTCTTCTAGTCTTCTTCTTCTTCCACAATGTGTGTATTGATCGGGAGAGAACTAATCCTAAATATACGCCTTAACGAGCATTTGTTAGTACCTTTTTATCCTGTTTTTGTATATTTTTACTTCGTTTTCTAGTTTCTGACAGGTTTTGGAAGAAATCAACTAAACCAGGCTAAACAGGGTGAAAAAGCATAGTTGAAGAAGCTGAAAAAGCCAAGTCGCGCGCGCGACCCGTGCCGGCGAAATCCAGAAATCGCTCGCGCGATCCGCTCGCGCGAGATCCCCAGAATCGCTCGCGCGATCCGTACGCGCGAAGGTTCAAAAGTCGCGCTCGCGCGACCCGCTCGCGAGATATGTGGAAAAATCAAAGTTGCGTATTTCAGTGTACTGAAGACTCCTGTGCAAACGAAACTGCTGAATGACGTCCAGATTGTAAATAACATCAGTTTCAGTCCGTTTCGGGTTGTAAAGGCTTCCAAAACTTGTTGTAAATCTATATATACCCTATTTTATTATAATTAAGGGGTTGGCAATTATTATACACACATTCTACAACCATACTTCCAGCCATTGAAGGGGGGGAAGCAAGGAGAAGAAGAAGAAGACCAAGGGTTTCCATGGCCTCCTCCATCAACCTCTTGCTATCTACTACTTCTATGGACGGCTAGATCATAGATCTAGGGTTTCAATGAAGCCCTAGACAAGTAATAGGGTTTTATTTATGTTTTTATTTTAGTTCTATTATGTATGGATGACAGTCACATGTTTAGAGGATTTTTATAAATAAATCGTACTTCTAGTGATTAAATCATTGCTTTCAGAATTTATTCTTGTCTTAGATCTATTTTGACTGTGATGTGCTCAACGATCTATTCTTGCTGTGCTTGTTTAGATTGTTTACATGTGGTGGTGCTCTATTGATTCGTGCTATCAAGTATCCGAATAGTCCATGCCTAGGTTAGACGGATTAGATCACAACCCTAGTTTAGTGTGAGATAATTCGTGCTACCCGAAGATGGATTATGTTGGTGCTTGAACCATGAATATCTTCTTGTCGGAGGAATTGGGCTTGTAGCTACAATTCCCCATTATCATCCAACATAATACGCTAAAGTAATTCATAAATACTCCTATTATGAAGCTAGTGGTGGATTTGCAATCCTAGGTTCCCTTAAACATTATTTAAAACACTTTTAATTGCTTTCACAGTTTAGATCTAGTTTTATTGTTATTAGTTTAATTAAAATCCAAATCAAATCCGTTTTTCTTAGTTAATTAGACTTAGGTTTTAAAATTAAGAGCTGTAGTAATCAATCTCTGTGGGTTCGACCTTTACTTCCACACTGCAAATCTTTAGAAAAGTAAAGAATACTTTTTATATCTTGATTTTGACAACATCATGTATGTATGTGTAATACCCTATATTTTTGAAGTGTATGATAATACATGAGTTTCTGTATGAATGCATTGTCCATACTTGAAGTTTTACTTTCAATCGATTGAGCATGTTTCAAGCGATTGAGAAGTTCTTTGTTCAAGCGATCGAAACCCTGCTGATATACATTTATGATGTGGTTCCCTTTCTCAATCGATTGAACTAGTTTCAATCGATCGAAGTTGGCTGATCTGCTCACAAGAGGTCGAATACTCTTCGATCGATCGAACTTTTCAAAAATCTTATCCCAATTTTGTGCACTGGAATGCCACCTGGTGCCTCTCCTTTCCCTACATATAGATGTATTTCGTGCGTGTGTGGTGTTTGGAAAACCAAGAGATTAGAGAGAGTGTGTGTGTGTTGATACATATGTATACATCGATATATATATATACACACACATATATCCTATATATATACTCTGTGAGAGAGCAAGATAGACGAAGAGAAGAAGAAGAGGAAAAGGAGAAGCAGAGAGAGAGAGAGAGAGAGAGAGAGAGAGAGAGAGAGAGAGAGAGAGAGAGAAAGAAGAGGAGCAACCATTCAAGCTTAAAGCTTGTCTGCCAAACGCGCCCTTACGATGTTCGGTGAGACTCAAACTCCCTCGGTAGCTTAGATATATTGTTTTACACGTTGGATGTTTAACAATATCCCAAAAATGCCTAACGAATTCTAGACATTCACTGTCTGAATCTGAAGAAGACGACATTAGATCGATCAATCGAACTAAGTTCAATCAATCAAATACACAGAGTCTCAATCGATCGAAATGACTTCAATCGATTGAGACCATCTTCACCTTAATTGATTGAGAATCCTTCAATCGATCGAACTTTATGCTCTTCAATCGATCAAAAGGACTTCATTCGATTGAACCTAACAGAAAATAGTTGCTTCCTCTTAGTTTATAATTCATAATGCTTAGTCATTTAATTGATGTTCCATACTTCCATTATGCTATATTATGGATTAAGGGTTAATGGGGGTACGACGACGAGATAGTATGGTGAGTAACGTGTTCGGGTTCAAAAGGATAGTAAGGTCATGTCGAGCTAATAATTCGCTAACGTTAAATCTGATAAGCGGGTAGCATGGATTTGACCATGATCGTGAAAGTTATGGGTGTACAGTACTCGTAAGCGGTCTTAAAAGCGGTGAACAAGAGTAATGGTATATCCATATATCAGTCGTCATATTTGAACTATGTATGGTGTTCGCAAGAGTTCTTAAAAAGCGATGAACAGTAAGTGTTCTTAAAAGCAGTGAACAAGAGCACTAGTATGTCGTGATAATATAATCATTTCGTGGTAGTCAGTTGAGGTCAGTACAACCGGTCTTAGGATTTGAAGGCGTTAAGAATCGAGTAATGTGTTCGGAATAAAAAGAGAAAGATATTATTAGTATCAATACTATATATCATTCATAATTGGTACCTATTTTATATCTATGAGACTGTGTTAATTACCGCTCACTCAGCTTTCAATAAGCTGACGGCCTTCATTGCTTGGACATTCCCCGTCCAACCTACCCTATCTATGCAATTGCAGGTAATGAACTAGATGACAGTGGCTACTACCCGGAGGAGGGCTATGCCGAGGGTGAACCTACTAAAGCTGGAGAGGTCAGGGAAGACTACTACGTGAACGATTATGTTTACGCGAGCTAAAGAAGAAGACAGTATTTTAGAACTTTCTTCTAATTGGTACTTGGTCATCTGTTGCTTACAAACCTTTTATATTTCCTGTAGCGCACTCTGATGATATTGTAATAGCTAGAACTTTTATAATGTATTTAGTTTAGTATTATTACTGTTCTTGTTGCTTCTAGTTGACTAGTGTTGTGTGGTGTGGACAAATTAGTGACTTTCACCCGTCATTCCCTATGGACCCAAAAAGAAAATTTATTTTTCTCTATTTTGCTATTCTTGGGCATGATTGTATGTGTGTGTGTGTGTGTGAGAGAGAGAGAGAGAGAGTGTATATGTGTGTATGTGTATATATATAAACCAAAGTATATCTCTCCCTTTGTCTCTCTGTAATTTCTGGAAAGGCAAAAATGCAAAAACACGATTCATATATATAGAGGGAAAGGGTTTCATGTGGCCAATCCTCAGCCAGACTTAGAGAATCAAAACTGTTGAGTATAATCGATTGGCAAAAGTTCCAATCGATTGGGTTAGGTAGGAGATGGACAATTGATTGGGACAAGGGTCCAATCGTATGGGGGTTAGTATGACTCCAACCGATTGATATAAAGTCCAATGGATTGGTTTGAGGTGGTTATATGTGTCATGCCCCGGAACATAAAAAATAGAGAAAATAAATTCCTTGTTGGGTCCATAGGTAGTGACTGAAGAAGTCACATGATTGTCCATACCACACAATACTAAACGATAGGAAAGTAAAGAGGCAGTAATAAATACTTCTAACTCCAGGGATAATTGACACGACTAAAAAGTTGTGTGCTCTTGTGCAACACCTAAGTGTATCGTGCAAGTAATACTGGATAAGTTCAGGTCGATCCCACAGGAAAAGAATAGAGAGAATGTCTACTAAGTTATGACCTAAAGAAAGAAAAATATGAATGTAAAAGTGGAGTTATACTAACAAATCCTAATTAATTGAATTAAACTAAATAACAAACTAAAGCATAAAGAAACATAACTAATGAAATAAATAAATTAAAGGTGTTGGAAACACGTGAATCCACATTGATCCTAACCATCTACCATGCACATTCATTAACGTTCTATGGAGTTCATTCCCCTTCAGTATTCTATATTTTTCTAAAGATATAGAATCAATAGCCCTTACATGACCGGGACTATATCATCACAGTTCATTTAAAATACTTGGAAGACGGTTTAAAACAACGGTTAATACTTGCACTCTAAATGGTGTTAGCATTCAAAGTAGTTTTCAAAAGTCATTGAAGAAAAGTCCTTAAGGCTTTAAGCTCTAAAAACTGTTGTGACAAACTGATCTTATAGGGACAATTTGATGACAGATTTCTAAAACAGAAAGTCTTGAAATACTTAAAAGAATCATCTTAGGAATTAACAAGTCTGATCGATCAAAGCGCTCTCGATCGATCGAACTGCATCATCCTTCAATCGATCAAAATGTCTTCGATCGCATGACTATGGCTCTAGTTCGATCGATCGAAATACCTTCGATCAATCGAGCTGAAGGTTTCTAAAGATTGCATGGCAAAGGCTGGGAATCAATGATTCATCACACATTCCCAACGTTTAAACTACGAAAACATGAATAAACTAATACAGAAACAGTAACCTAGAGCAATCATAATAACTAGATTAATAAACAATGAAATAAAGATAATAGAAAAGAAAGACCTGGAATATTCTAAAAATAACTTGAAATAATCTTGAAATAAATTTGAATCTTCAATAATCTTCAGTAAAACAATGGAAAAAATGAAGAAGAACATGAATCTAACCTAATCTACTGCTAATCTAACCCTAAAACTACCCTAAAACTGCTATTTTTAGCATTCTAGAGCGTCCTCCCTTCGTTTGCCATCAAAACTACTAATTTATAAGGTTCCTGCAGACTGTACGCAACTTTTGGGGGAAAATAAAGCTCAAGCAATCGAGCTTAGTTCGATCAATCGAAGTCTCAATCGATTGAACTCTCTGCGCACTGAAATGAGAATGACCATATCTTTTCACTCGGACCTCGGATTGACCTCCCGTTTACGATCACACGACCATAACTCAAAGATCTACATTTTATATTTCTAGAGAAATCTTCAAAATCTTAAGTCTTCAATGTCAACAATGGAATTTTCTCAGCTGCTTCCATTATTCTCTTCACTAGAATCACTTTCTATGCAACGATTGCTTTCTATGACCTATAAAATAGTGTAAAAACACATGTTTGAGTTTCAATATCATAAAAAACACTTAATCATTGATATGCATCTAAGTCTAGGGACTTGGGGATAAAAGTTTGCATAAAAGACCAGGAGTGGGATTACTGTCCAAAGCCCTTTGGGCTTATCAGACATCTGAAAGGTCCAGCACTGTGGTAATACCATTTATGCTGACTTACGAGCATGATGCCATGTTACCTATGGAGGCTACAATCCGATCAGCCAGGAGAGCCTTTTAAAATCAGCTTGAGCCTGCTGATTATACTAAGGCTATGATAGCTGAGTTGGAAGGACTTGATGAGATGAGGCTAACGACCTTGGACTCATTAAGAGTACAAAACTTTGGGCTGCCCGAGCGTACAACAAGAGGGTGAAAGAAAAGTCCTTCTGTATAGACGACTTGGTTTGGAAGGCCGCTTTGCCTATTAGGGACAAAGATGACCATTATGTCAAGTGGTCGTTCAACTGGGAAGGTCCTTTCATCGTCTACCAAGTTAAGAAAGGTGGGGCATACAGGCTATGAGATATGGATAGAGAGGTTCACACCAGGTTAATAAACGGTCAGTATTTAAAGTCCTATTATCCTGCTATATAGGAAACCATTAATTTAGAATACCGACCAAATCCTGGGTTGGAAAACGAGCTTCTTATTAATTATGAGGCATAATGATCAAAAGTATCGTTGTATTAAGTAAAGCTGAGCACAACTTACGTACAAAATGCTTACACAAAAAAATACAAATATATATATATATCATGTGTACAGAGGTCAACTTGAAATTCCTAAGTTTCGCTCTCAAGTCCTCCCAAGTGTTCTCAATTCCAGCCCGGTCACGTTGAACCTTGTTAAGTTTCTGAGACCAAATACAGGCACTTGGAATGTTAGTTTGTAGTTGATCACTGCACTTCTGAGCATCTTCACCTAGTTGAGCCAAGGCTACATCAACCTTTACCAATGCTGCATCATTGGTAATAACCTCCGCTTCACATTCTCTAATTGCGCCCTGAGCAACGCAATATGGGCATAGAGCTAGGCATCTCGGGCAATCACTTGAGCCAGATTTACCTTTCTAGCCTCGTATTTTGTCATGGTAGACTTGAGGAACTGCATCGCATCCTGCTGAGCACTGAGATGAGCTTCGACCTCAGTTTGAACAATAGAGGTTGATTGATCCAAGATACGGTAACCCGGTAGCCATTCTTGGATTTCCTTGAGTAAAGCCAAGCTGCCCGGCAGAGAGCGAAGGATCGCCAAGAATGGTAGCCAAAGCAGCATTGATTTTAGTGGCTGGAGGGAGATCACCCAAACTGCAGGAAATGAGCCCGAACACAAGGTCCTTGGACTACTGTAAATTTAAAGGGAAAGCTGCCTCAGGCTCAAACGAACCTAGATTAAATGCTCCAAGGTCTAGGCCGGTGAAAAAATTGTCAAAGGGTATGAACGGTGCTGGACCCAAAGGAATCGCCTGTTTAAAAAGTCTGAAGCCAAGGATTAATATTTGTGAAAGATAGAAGAGCAAAAAACCCAAACACGGGGTAACATTACCTGGGCATGTGACCACGTGGAGGCTGATACGTCTTATGACGCAACGTCCTCACTGCTGGGCTGAGGGAATGGAACTTGGAGTGATTGTTGGCTTGGCTCAGAAGGAGGAGCCATAGTAGTGTCCTCCATCAAAACTCCAATACCCATGCTTGTACTAGGCTGAGCATCTGCTTCAGTGACCGAATAAATTGCTGGAGGTCGGTCTTCACTACTTGGGGCTAGTTCTTCTGAATGATTAGAAGTACGGAAACTGGTTACAATAGTCTCTTCAATACTCTCTACGGTCAATCTTGTTGCAGCTACGGAGGCAGCCCGATCAGTCATAACATCTCTGTCGACCCATTGTAGCACCTAGGAGATCGATTGTTCTACTTCTTCTCCGGCCGTCTCCAATGCGGCATCATCTTCGGGCAAGTCTTCACTGCTGGAGGAAAGAACCACTTGTCCTGGTACAGACTCCATAGTGGGGTCAGCATCATCATCTCTATCCAAGGGAGTCAGGGAAGGAACGACCTAGATCAAAATCGTTCCCCTTTTAGCGATCTGTTTGAGAATAGCCTCAGCCCGTTCAGTAGGCATAGGAACCTGAAGATGAGGTAGCGCAACTCGTGGTCGGGCTATTGAAGGTTAAGCTATTAGTGCTTGAAAAATCGGCCCAGCTAGCAATATGTCCTCCTCTGAATCCTTATCTACCGACTAAAATGAAACTAACCCCAGCTCTAGGGGAATGGGATGGACAGAGAACTTGTACCTGAGTAGTCAGAGCAGGTTTTTTCTTTTTGGTCAACCCTTAGCCCGGTGCCTTTTTGGTAGTCGGTCTCTTTGTTGGCTTCTTATATGCTGCCACTGGGGGAGCAGCAAGTTCATCGGCCTTGATGGCCAATAAGACATTGAATTAAAGCAACACCTCGATAGCGGTTATCTTGAAGATATTGGTAGCCCGATCAGACCACCACTTGTTAAATTCATCTGAAGCAATCAACCGATGGTGGAATAGTTAGAAGGTAAAGGCTTTCTTTAGTTTATCGGATCGATCGCTGATTTTGTTTTACTTACTCATCATACATGAACAAGCCCCGTTCCACCCAATCTTGATTTGCAGTTATAGCAGGAAAAACGGGCACCATTTGGGAGAGCCTAACTGACGGGCGAAAAGTAGGGTATAATAGAACTCTACCCCATACTTATTGTTGCTACGGGGAATGGTTGGGCTATATATAATGTCTCTAGCTACCAAATAGCTAGAGAATATTTCATTATAGGTGGACTAGGTGCCTGAACCCCCGTTAGAAGGATTGTTGTAAAGTTAAAGGAATGGGCAAAATTGATGAGAGAAGAAATGAAGGAAATCAGAAGGAGTCCGATTGGAGCATCCTTCATAGAAAAAAGTGAAACACTCCTCAAAGGTATGAGAGGAAGGGGCAACGTCTATAAAGTGGACAGCAAAAATGGGGACATCAGTTAACTCACGGGCTAGAGGCAGATGTAAAATGAAATATGAATGTAGCCAAAGTTTCAGGATCCAAATCAGGCGCCCTTTGGAATGGAAGCACGAGTTAATAAAATCTGTCACACCTCGGACTAGGTGTGCCCATACTAGAGTTGCTAAAGCCAATGGCTGACCACCAGCTAGTGCAAGGGCTAAGGTGGTATACTCCATGGTGATGGTCTAGACGAGCAGAAGAGGTACCTATTCAGCCAGTAAATCAAGAAAGTGGTGTGCTCGACATCGGATACCTCTGCCCCCTCTACACCCATACAGGCAGCAATGAATGGCCCATATGCAGTAATGGGTTTGAAGGAATTGGCTCCATCTTTAACCGATTCGCTCTGAGGATATGCGAAGCTGGCCGCTCCTATGTTAAGGCCAGATTTGATCTCCTGTCTGTGAGGGTATAGCGGTCAGACAGCTGATATCTTTGATGGTAGGCCCCATCGGCCCATAATAGAAGAGAAATCCATTACAGGATTGAGACCAGAATAGAAGAGCATAAAAAAAGAGAGGTCAGTCTATCTCAAGCCTAAACCGACTCAGCATGATGGTGTCATAGATGCCTGTTCATTTCTAATGGTCAGCCTTGGAGGCCGAGACTTTGAGTAGCTATTTGTCCCAGTTTGCTGCGGGCTGGGACCAACCCTTGATTGGATGGGTGGTTGTCCAAACATCGCTCTAGTGGGATAGGGGTTTTAGGAAGGGTTCATTGTCCATGGTGGAAAAATATAATGTGAAGGCGGCTGGAGGATCAATGCGAAACACCACACCGAAACTAGGTGCTACCGGAGTCCCATCGGAAGTGCAGCAAGTGGTAAAGCAATCGGAGGTGTAGATCTTGGCCAATTGTTGGACTTCCCTATACCAATTTTGGGGAGGAGGAGCATCTAGAAACAATTTTTTGGCCTTGGATGACGTCGCTTTGGGAGCCATTCAGTGGGTGGTGATAGAAGTTGCTAGCCGGAAAAGATGGTTTTCTAGAGAGAGAAAGGCTCTGGATGTTGCTTCTAGAGAGAAAGAGAGAGGAAGATGAAGACGATTTGGGAAAGTAAGAATGTTTGATCATTTTCATCTTTTTATATGTTTCACAACATTTAATGGGGTGTTATTGTTGGGATTCTTGAGATCTGACAGGCTCTGTATGATAAACACATGGCAGCTTTCAAATTTAAAATACCATATCAATCAAGGCGGGATGATTGACATAACCTTTTAGGGGGCAATTATTTGCACCCAAAAACTGCCAAGGGTTTTTGAGCCCGAATGAATTGGAATGGGCTTGGGTAGGGCTGGCCCAGGATCTGTTAGGGACTTTCCTTCCTGAGGCTGTAAGGACGATCGGGCTCGAGGGGTCAACACCACGTGGTTCAGGAGGATAAGGCATAGAGTCTAGTCTAGTGTAGTCCGATTGGTGATGGAAACAAACACCCAGTGATCGGGCACTATATTTGGAAGAAGCAGTAACTGTGAGAGTTTGTGCCTGATTGGTTGGAAGCATGCATATAGCTGTTATCGGGCTTATACATTTTAGAAGGCGCAACATGTGAGCAAGTAAGACATTCCGATGGGGAGAAAGGTGTGGATCACGATCATGGGAGCCCGATGGCTAAACTGATTAGGCGGTTCTATCTTTAATTAACACGACAGTTGTCACCCTCGAATTAAGGAAAGGTAGTCCGTTTAGGAATGGGTCTAATCACATCCAGCTGGATATGGAGGGATAATCCCAAAGATTTCGGGACTGGATTAATCAATAAGGATAAGGAAAGAGTTTGAAATTAGGAAGGATTTTGCCATCTATATCTTGCTTGGGATGCAATTCAAGGAGTCCTTACCATATCAAAATTTCCTAAAGGCCGCTATAAATACAAAGGTTGGCCAATCGTGTAAGGGACTCCGCGTCATTTCGAAATAGCATTCAAAGCATTAACCCTGCGTTCTTGTGTTCTTAGCTTTATTAGCAATAGGTCTGTCCTCTTTGTCATTTTCTATTTTCATCCTCCCTGTTGAGTAATCAGTGCCTGTTCTGATTCTGTTCTTTGGTTTTTTTTTTAATGTTTTTCCAAACACATTCAGTAAAATATCTTCGTATTTTATTAATTATTTGTGATTGTTTATGTGGTAAACTCTTCATGATTTGGCATGTGCACTTCAGTACTGCCATAGCACTTTCGGTGAGGGTACTTTCCTACTCACCTCACACAATCACCCTGTTAGGATTCAGATCTCTAAGCCATGTGTATCACTCACACAAGCACATAGGAAATTAGTTTGCATACACCGAGCCCGTTTGGCTTTGGCACGCCCATACAAACTACAACAAACAAATACTAGTTTGCAGGTTAGGCTAGTTCATAGGTAACTTACTATAAAAAAAAAATAACTCAAAAATGAGGTTTTAAATGGCAAATCAGTCAACTCAAGCTCTGTAGGCCACATAATCGTCCCTCTCACTTCACATACTCCTATGTATGACTTGTAGAAACAAACACAATGAAAACTTGACTCCTAGTTTGCAAATTAAGCGAGTCTATAGATTAAATTCAGAATACCACCCCCCCCCCCCCCCCCCCCCCCCCCCCCCCCCCTTTTCAAATTTGGGGTTTTGAAGGGCAAAACTATAAAATAAAAGTTCGAATCTCACGAGACCACAAATCAAACCTCACATACGAATAAAGGAACTTTAGGAACAAACAAAATGGAAAATGGGATATCGATTTGAAAGCTAAGCTACATTATAGGTGACTTAGGGTCGAAAACAACTCGAAACCAATGTTCTAAAGGGCTAATCAGTCAACCCACTCTCTGAAGGCCGCATACCCGACCCTCTCACCTCACAGAATGAAAAATAGACTTGTAGGACCAAACAGAATGAAAATTAGACTACTGATTTGCAGGTCACGCGAGTTTATAGGTTAAGTTTGAAAAGGTTCAAATTTGGGGTTTTGAAGGGCAAAATGGTAATAAAAAAAGTTTGAGTTTCACGAGACCAAAACTAACATGGCATTATTTTGTGATTGAATGAAAATTCACCATGAGACATGATTGTTTGTTGTGGTCATATATATGAGATGTGAAATGAGGTCTCATTGTTATTGTGTTGTAATTACAATTTTTTGGGATGTACGATAAACAAACGGCACTCTGCCGGAGTTGGTAAAAATTGTCTCTAATTAATATTTTATGACTTCATTATTTTCTAACGATCTCATTTTTATGATGGTAAAACTAATATGTTCCATTTATTTG
Organism: Hydrangea macrophylla; assembly: GCA_033977485.1. Lineage (NCBI taxonomy): Eukaryota > Viridiplantae > Streptophyta > Magnoliopsida > Cornales > Hydrangeaceae > Hydrangea > Hydrangea macrophylla. The sequence goes on along the minus strand of CM066984.1, from coordinate 72,583,651 downwards.
TGTCGCAGATTCGGTGTGGACGTGGATGATTTCAAGAGGCTCAGCTATATGTTTTTTTTTCTTTTCTTTTCTTTTGTGTAATGAACAATTTTTGTGGTTTGTATTATGTTTTAACAGGAACACGATATAATGATGTCTTGTAGTTTTTATTAGTGTTGAATAGGACTATATAATGCTATTTTGTGGTTTAGCATTGCTTTGTTGGATATTTAAACAGGAGCATAATTATTAAATTAGGGACCATTTTTTAATGTTGAAAAGAAAACAGTTTTGCTGATAAAATATTTCCTTGCCAAATGTTTATTCTAAATTAATTAAAAATTATTTTGGCAAGGAAATATTTGCTCGCTAATAGTAATTACCCAGCTTTTCTTTAGCGACGAAATATTCCCTCGCTAATAAATAGTCTTTAGCGATGAAACACTTGATTTGGTGAGGAAATATTTTGTTGCTAAAGCTTTTCAATGGCGAGGAAACATTATTTCCCGACAAAATAATACAATAGTATGAAAATTTAATAGACTTTTAGCGAGGAAATACTTAGTTATAGCGACGAAATTTGAAGCCAATAGCAAGGAACAATTACCTCGCTAGAAGCTCCCAACGGCAAGGAAAAATAGTTCATCGCCAGCACCCCTTTAACTGCAATACTACTATAAGGAATGTGGCGAGGAAAATATTTCCTCCCTAAAGCTTTTAGCGAGGAAATTTGTGCTTTTAGCGAGGAAAACATTTTCTGCTAAAACCATTTTTTGTTGTAGTGGCCCTGTATGGCATCCCTTATTCATAGCTTAGTTAGTGTGCACCATTAACTAGGATCCAATCACAACCGCCTCACGTAGTGCCTCCGTGTGGTGGTCACCCTCTAACACATCTGATTGATCCTATCGTAGGAAGTTCACATTTAGTATTTAATGAGTAGTGTACCCTCCTCCGTATGGAATGATTACTCCTAGCGGAGTGACACAGAATGCACTACTCATTTTACAGTGAACCGTTAATGGAAGATCGTGGAAGTTATAAATAAGTCCCTCTCCCACTAGATTTGATAATTAAGGATTTTACTTTTAGAAAAAATTTGTTTCTACTCATTGCCTATAGACATCCAATGCCTACTAATGAGTTAAAATGGTTTTTGATTTTTTTAGAAATCTCCCCAAAAATCCCATTTTACTAAACTATTTTGGATTAGGTCCACTCTAAATATCTTTTCATTAATAGGCCCAAATCAATACAAATTCCCATATCTTCTTATTTTTAAGACAATTATGCCCTTATACGTATTATATACATATATATATATATATATATAAATCAATATACGATTAGATGAGTTGTTATTTTAAGATTGCATTTAACAATCCCTTAATTATAGGTAAATGATTTTGGATATGAAATCCCATAATTATAGCATTACACATAGAATATCTTACCAACTTCTATTTTGATTGGTATTCATTTACACAATGTGAGTCAATTTTTGATACACATAATGTCATGTCATATAATTTCATCTTAAGAAACATAGATCGTATTGCTTTTTGGAAATCTTGGTAGGAATAACCAGTCACAATAGCAGTGTACAATTTTACAATGCAAAATAAGTGTCCATTCAACCTCACTTGATCATGTATGAGTCCATTAATATTCATCCTTACACCAAAACACATGACCAACAATAAACTACTACAAAGATATAGTAAAAGAAATAGAGGTTATACATATCCAACAAGGGGCAGTGAACAATTTTACACTGTGTAAAGCTCACACAACATTTTAATTCTGCATTGCTATTATTTTAGGAGAGCATTTTTGCTCACTATTGCTCACCTAAGTACCCCAATTCAAATATGCTTAGTTACATGAATATGCATGTTAAGTGTACAATTTTACACTACACTGGAAAAAAAGAACTGGTGACAAAATCTAATAAGTTTGCTTACACGAATGCATTATCCAAAGAATAACATTTAGCATGAATTGGTGACATTATAAGTGTACAATGTTACACTACACTGGGACAAAAGAACTGGTGATAAAATCTAATAAGTTTGCTTGCACGAATGCATTATCCAAGATTCCAAATAATAACATTTAGCAAGAACTTGTGACGTTTTAAGTGAACAATTTTACACAATATATAAAGCAATTGTTGAGAAAGAAACGAAGATGAACACAAAAATAAACTTCTAAAATTTCCCACCACGTAGATGAACACCTCATAAAGTACTACCATCGGTTCTATGAAACGAAGCATAGAAAATGTCAGGGCAGTGAAGCCATCTCTTTTTATCTAAGATTTTGGTCCGCCTATGCGTAGATAGATACCCTCCCCCCCCCCCCCCCCCCCCCCCCCCACACACACACACATATATATATTTATATATATATATATATATCGATGAGGACTTTGTTTTTTTCCTCCTCATCATGAACCACCACTTTGCCACCACCGCCACTGCCGACAATAGCCCATCAACATCTACTATCACTCTTCACCCCCTCATTGATGAGAAAATCGATACTCAAACCCTAATTTTGATTGAGTTTGATATCCAACCCTGGATCGATCGTAAGAGCATCGAAAACCTATCCAAGCATTACATCGTCCATCCGAAGAAAAAGAATCACCGATTCATATAATCGACCAGTTTGTGAATCTGCTATCTCAAGGGTTTGATCGGGAGCTACAAGAATTGATTCTGAAATCGAAGGTATTTTTAGAGCTTGAGATGGTTCTTTGTGGCTCGAATTTCTCAAAAAAGGCGAGAGAGAAAGTGGCTTATGCGATTACCGAATTGATTCGTTTCAACAAGGACTCCTACTTTTTCATGAAACACGAGCAGAATAAAATGATTTGGTGTTTGAAATTTGGAAATCCGAGATTGTCGGAGTGATTGGGGATTTTGTTTGCGAAAACTCCGTATGAAAATGAAGCACAATTACTATTTTAAAGGGAAACTCTGGTGTAGGGATAGTAAGGCCTAAAAAAACGTGTGGACCTATCATTAAATTGATTTTTGGGTTGGCCCTATTATCACAAAGTTACACTAAATAGGATTTAATAGTAGTTAACCCTTGAATTTTATTTTAGAAAACTCGATTTTGCATGCAAATAGTAACAATATATAAAATGCCAATCACAAACAAGCATATAAAAATGAAAAACTAAAACGAAATAAAGACATTCACAAATGTCTCTATCTCCCATGGCTCTATCTTCATCGATCCATCTTCTTGGTTTGGTCGCCTCTGGCTCCATCTTCATGGATATCGGCTTGCTCCTCCATCTTCATGGATTTCCTATTCTATTACAAAAAACCTATGCTTCTTTCGAAGCTTAGAATTTCTCTAGAAAGGATTTAGCAATAAATAATGGAAAAAAATAGATAGGCTAGGGAAACTGGTGTGACTCTCCTATTCACAGGAATGGAGTCATAACGATCTTTACATATGCCTTTAAAAACCAAACCAAAATTTAAAATACGCACCAATCTCAAACATTAAATACAAAATAACATGTTCTTGGTGCCATGAGAGATAGCGGTCTAATCTTTGCTGCAAGAAGTTAGTTGCACTAACAACCATGCATACATAACAGAATATATTTCTATTGGAACTCTTAATTGACTCGTATATTCCATAAACTCTTAATGGAAGAATTAGAACATGAAAATAGCATCTCTGGTTCTCTATCACCTTCGATCGATTGAACTTAAGATTTCACAAATTTATTTAAAAAATTTCAGAATGTTATAAAAAATTAAAATAAATAGTTTTTCAAAACTTTTAAACTATGAAAAACTCCTGGATAGAGAAACCATTTCAATTGATCGAACAAAGATTCATCGATTTAACAGAACAGAGTTTGATTGATCAAAACTAGTTCGATCACTTGAACCCAACATTGTTTCAATCGATCGAAACACTTTCAATCAATCGAACATAGGCATTTTCAATTGATCGAAACTGTCATGCATCCAATGCAATCACAGATTTGTTTTCTGCTGCAAAACCACTACAGAAATAGATTTGTGATGATGCAGTTTCAAAAATAGTCCTAAAACTACCATGCAAATCAAAACTAGTGTTCCAAATCGCATCTATAGATCCAAGCGAGTGTACTCAGATACCAATTGATGGATTTATGTTTCGAAAATGTTTAAATCATATGCGTAGTAGAAAAGCAAGTTTCAAAAACTTATTAGTATGCCCGGATCTACTACTCATCTATTCTATATAGATGCGTACAAGAGAAGGGACAACAATATGACCTAGTGGTCTTGAACTCAATTCCCACTTTGTCATCTTCCTTTTGTATGCAGCGACTCCCACTAAGTGATCTTTACTCTTATGTCTCCTATGAATGCTCCCGGTAGACTAGGGCTGGTGGGAACCCTAAAGGAGAGGATTAAGAAGGTTTGGGAAACCTAAAATAGCTTCTGCAACTTTTTGGAATAAAAATGACATTCAAACTTTTTTCTGTGCACAGCTGCCCTATTTATAGATTTTCAAACCGACTTTAACCTTCGATCGATTGAAACTCTTTCGATCGATCGAAACAAGTTCGAGCGATTGAACTAAACCAGAGTTCAATCGATCAAACCAAGTTTGATCGATTGAACCTTTAATCCATTGAAACTCTTTCAATTGATTGGTTCATCATCCTCATGTGTCTTTCCAAGCATTCTGGTAGAGCTAAGAGTAGGACCTTCTAGGTTCTTTATTATTGGCTCAGACCAGCTCAAACTCTTTGATCAGCAAATTAATTAACCGATCAGTTAACGTTTACTCCACTATAAAATGATAACTGCACTCCAACATAAAAGAATAAATCTGAAGCGATAAGTAGACTTAATGTCCCTCTACTATCAGCATTCATAATCATATTCATAAACTGTTACTGTCAACCTGAATGATGATTACATCTTCCATTCCTTGAGTCCCATTCACCTCTCATGATTACCAAAGATATTGATAACTACTTATCAACAAGAATGCAGTTCTCAATAATCAACTTGGTGACATTCTCAAGGGAATGCTTACTCTTTATCAGAGGGTAGATTCTATTTTGACAATATATGTTCACAACCATATGAATGTGACATACCTAAGATACCTGGGTGTTCATCTTGCAAGACCTCACTGATTGGTAACTCAAAGTAGTCACATCCACAGTTTGTGTCCATAATCATCTCAAGATTAAGAACACGTACCTTATACATGTTATGCGTTCCTATCAACTGTTGACAGTTTTATATGTCAAGTATCTCATGGTCCGTCAATGCACTATAGGCATTAACATATTAACTAAGAGTCATACTCTAGTGATTGAGATTCATCACTCCATCCAATGGTAGTTAATCATGCTACAGTGTATACCTGATGAGATATCCAGTCTCATCATCCACTGTGACAAGTTCTAAGTATCAAAGAATAGTAATTCTCATCTCACATACATGTATCTCATACATACATGAATTACTTACTATGATGCTTATGGATTACAACAATCATCTCATGAAAAATATGCATAATGGAATGTGTTAATGATATCCATATATAAAAGGCCAAACATCTCATACATAAAGACTGGGATTGAGGGCACAATCCCATCTGGTTTGTCCTATTTTCTCTAAAATTATATAGTTTTATAATAAATAAAAATATATATATAAGTCACTATACAAGCTCTTTATCAAACATATTAACAAGCTTTTTCACGAGCTTGCTCGCGTGCCTTAATCGATTGTGTTCATGAGATCAAATGAGTGAGTTGAGCCTAGCCTTTATCGAGCCGAGCTTCAAGCCCTTGTTGAGCAGTTTTGTTCGTGTCCACCCCTAAGCGTTACACTTAGTGAATAGTCTAACATGCTTTGAATGTCATGAACATGTATTATACAACAATTAAACACATAATACATATGTAGTCACTGAATTACTAGGTTAATGGTTCACTCGGATCCGAAAACCTTTCCCGTGGCCCTACGGTCCTTTCTATTCCTTGAACGTTCGTTCTTAAAGCGAGTTTCTTCCTCTTCTCGTCCCTTATTCCACCACAATGAACCATTACTCCCAATCATTTATTGACCACTTAACACATAGGAAAATAATCACATTACATGATAATTTCTACATAACCAATTTGTAGATTTCATTTCTAGCCTTTGCATGACTACTATGACTTGAATTGAGCAATTTTAATCATCAATTACAGCATCTAACATGTACCCTCATTCAAGCTTTAGTTAGAAAGCTTATCTTTAATGATTTCTACCCCAAATAAGCTTATCAATTCTCACCCCGGAGTAATTCCTACATGTTTTTGGTAAACATCGTGTCACCGATTAGAATGAGGTACCAAAATATGACAATTAAAAATGGAAATAAAGGTACAGAAGTGATTGTCTCACCTCCACAAATTCGAATATTGCTTCGGTTTGCAAATTGGACGATGGACGGCGATGGAACGACGAATTAGCAACGACGTATCTTTTGTATCTCTCTCTCTCTCTCTCTCTCTCTCTCTCTCTTATCGTTGACCTCCCTCTCTCTCTCTCTAAACTGTTTTGTTCTTTGTTTAATTAAAAGAAAAGACACTTGTCTTTTCTCCAAAGCCCCAAGTCATGACTCATGATTTTAATTGTGTTTAGCATCCCCTACCTCTAGTATAAAACTCCCAAGCATTCCATTAACTACCTAATTAACTCGGTGGGTGTTTGTCTAAGTCTTGTATGGGTTCCAAACGTGGTCCCAAATAATTTATAAAGTTGTTAATGTACCTACTAATTATGAATCTTTTACATTTATGCCCTTATGTGCATGGGTACCCAAACTGGTACCAAAAGCTAACATATAAAGCGTTATATATGAAAAATTTTAAGCACATATTCATTTAATCATATAAATGCACATAAATGAAAATTATATCATCCGGGCCCTTACGAGATTCCACTACATTACATGTCCCACCTCATTGAGGTCTTCCAACTGTGTTCATCACTGAACACTTTTCCACTAGTGAGTCCTTAGCCACACCTTAATCCATCATATACACTAATCAAACTAATTAATGTATACTAAAATGATTGTTTAACATTTTTCTGGGTACGGATGTTACATATATGAAAAACGAGAGTCGACAAAACTTAAAATCTATCGTTCATCGCAATCGTTAAAATTAGCGTCTTAAGATTTGAAACTAAGCATATACAGACTATAATCTATAATTTCCAATTCACAAAATTCATTTTCGGTACTGGAAATTTTGGACCTCTATTGATATATATACGTATATATATATATATATATCTATATTTGAAACCCACGTATCATTCTATATACTACAATGTATATGGTGAGTGAGTTTAAAGATTCACAGATATGAATTGTTGCTGGAATAAGAATTCCAAGAAAAACCGTAATACTCCGAACTAAAGTTTCGTAATGAAATCAAGCTATGGAGTTCCAAGCTTGCACTCTCTCTGTGTGTTCTATCTTTACTTTTTGTAATTCAGTTTGCTATTGTATGTTGCGTGTTTTGAGAGAGCAATGATAGAATTGAGAGTCTTGTATGTTTGTGTTTGGTGTATGCAGTGCAAGTATATATTAAATGAATGTGCTTGGAGCCCAAGTTGGAAATTGTGGCTTCAAACTCGTGCTCAACGCACACACATGTTAACCATGCACATAAATGCAATCATTTGATTTAGCTTAGTTCAGTTAGTTACATGGGCTTAGTTAGCAAAGTTAGCTTTAGGAATATTCCCAAAATATAATCTTGGGGAAATTAAATGTAATTGATGTGAAATTATATTTAATTAATGACTTTATCCTAAATCATATGATATTTTCGGAGCACAGTCTTTAAGTGATATTACAGACAAAAATACAAGGGAGTGCAAAATTAACGTATGAATTTACAACTAGTAACATAGTTACTAATTATTTATTAAAATGATGAAATTACTAGGAATAATACACATTAATAAAATAAAACTGGTATTTTATTCAACATATGAAAATTAGAAATTATAGGTTGCTACATATTGACTTACCCAATTATATCCTAATTAGATCTAGATTCTTATATGGACCACATAAAGTTAAAAATAATTAATTCTGAATTTATTCTTAAACGAAAGTAATTCCAACATAACTTTGCTTCGATTGAGTTTAAACTCCTAAATTGGATTATGAGAGTTAATACAAATTAGGGGTGAAAATGTTATAAACAATAAAAGAAAAATCACAAAAGGGGCTTAATTAACACAATTACCTTAGTGAGGGACCTAAACAAAATGGAAATATTAGTTGTCCTTAAACCACTACTATTCCCTCACTAAGGATGTAAATATAATTTTTTGATATTTCAATAGAATTTTGAATGTTAAATTGTTGAACTTAGAAAATCTATATTCGAACACTACATGATAAAGTAAAAAAAATATTTCAAAATATTCCATAAAATATACTCCCTCCGTCCCTTTTTTTGAGTCCATCTTTGGGAACTCAACTTATTAAGGGGACAAAAAGAATCTACACTTACTTTCCACAATTGCCCCTAATTATTACAATAACTTTTTTAGTTTTGTCTTGGTGTAGATTTCAAGGAAGGGTAGTATTGGAAAGTAAGTAAAAATTGTGTACCAATTTAAGAAAGTGGACACTAATTTTGGGACATCCCAAAATGGAATATAGGACTCTAAAAAAGGGACGGAGGGAGTAATACAAATATCTCACTAAAAGGAATTTTTGTAAAATGGACCAATTCCTTCATTCAATGCATATTGATTATTAACAAGAGCATCCAATAAGCCAATTCCCTTACAAGGAAGTAGTATGACGGGTCAAAGTTCTGATTGTTCAAATTGACTGTGAAGTAATATGATCAGCAAAGGCTCTGATCGAAGGCATTTCAGAGGTGAGAGTCGTGGGACGAGGATTTTGGTTATTTTTTATACATATATATATTTACAAAAGAAAATAATAATTAAATATTGAATATTTATATTATAAATATTTGTGCAAATATTAAATATTTAACTTTACTTTTATTACATTCCGTTAATATAATTGTTCAAACCAAAGGTGGAATGTTTTACGCTTTTAGCCTGTGTACACTCCAGGTTGGGTGCCGTTTGTGTTTTTGACATTTATCAGAGACGGACACGCATGCGACACGGCAAGATACGTATGGGATACGCTCAAATATGCGTCTGCATTATTTTAATTAAAATAGAATGTCGAACACGCAGGGGATACATTAGAGACACGCAAGGGACACTTCGGGATACACAGAGGACACTTTGGGAGAGAAGAAAGAAGAAGAAGAATACTTGTCACTGTCATCATCGCTGCAGTAGAGCTCCTCGTTGTCGAACCAGACTTCCTCCTCCTTGTCGTCAGGGGTGGAACTGAGTGTATAGTGGGGGGTGCCATGGCACCCCTCACATGTGGTAAATTGGTTTTACTAATGTACATGTATGTGTGTTATGCCTCATATTTTGTTGTCTGTTGGCACCCCCAAACAAAAAAAATCTACCACTCCTCATATTTTGTTGTTTTTGGCAACCCCAAACAAAAAAAATATGATACTCCCTTAGTCTCCTTAAATCATTTTATTGCTTTATTTCAACTCCTAACTTCAACCACATATGTTTGAGAATCATTGGGATACAAGATTTGAGCAGAATAGCATTACTCTATACAGTTAGACCACTCATTATGATAAACTCAACTCATCACACAAAATAACCTTACATAGTAAATTTGTAGTCTTACTAATAAGAAAAAAAAAGGAAAGAAAAAGAAATGAAAATAAGTATACTCATTTATAAATGGAACCAAAAAAATCGTGCCCCAGAACCCCGTGAGTCATTGTTAGATAACATAAATAGTAACTCGGCACCCCCAAAGACAAATTCTTGGTTCCGCCCCTACTTGTCGTGTGCCTCAGGGTCTACGACAGTACGAGGTTCCCCTTCTCTCTCTCTCTCTCTCTCTCTCTCTCTCTCTCTCTCTCTCTCTCTCTCTCTCTCTCTCTCTCTCTCTCTCTCTCTTCTATGGCTGCTGCTTTAGAATAAAGGATAAGAGCCTAATGAAACCCTAGATATAATGTGTAGATATATGTATATTAAAACACTTATCACTTATTATGAACAAACCCCATAAGTTTTTACAATATGATTAAAACATAATTCAACTATTATATTACTTCTTTGCAAATAACACCACATAACTTATCTTATAAAAAAAAACACCACATAACCTATGTTTGTCTAATAGTTTTAGTTTTTACCCCAAATTTATATTAATTATAAAAGAGTCATAAAGAAATCATCAATTTAATGTATGACTCACTATCTTTATCTCAATATTATATTTTTCAAGTATTTTTTGTAAAGTATTTTTCATTGTACTTTAAGTTTTTTTTTATACTTAAAATTAAATTATTTTTTTAAAATTTTCTTTTTATTCGAAGTATCCTAGCCGTCTCCATATCCTATATTTTTAGAATTTGTCGTTTCGCCGTCTCCAAGTCGTATCGTGTTCGTGTCGCGTGTCCATATCCGTGCTACATAGCTTTTAGCCAAACAATGAATGGCACTAGTAATATTTCATTCATTTCTTATTCCCTTTCTTTTTCTGACATCACGTGGTATTGTGATGTGTTGGATAAATATGTGTTTTTGGCCATGTTTGAGGTCAAATAAATGTGGGACCCATTTAGAGTTTGAATGGGGTCCTTGTGGATTTGTGATCTCCTCCATGAGGAGATGAACTTTAGATATTTACATGTCCAAAATTATTGTGGAGTGAATGAGAAATTCATCCATTGAATACATTTATATAATGTAAATACATGAATGCATGGGAAATGTATATAATTTATTATAATGTATATGCATGAAAAATGTACATACATAAATGCATTTATTCTCATTCATGGATAATGCACATTCATAGATGAATCATGTATATACATGGATGAATCTATAGATTCATAATGGATATACATGGATGAATCTACAAATACATAATGTACATCCAATGAATTATCTCTCCCCATTCTGAGCTTGCTCCTCAGAAATTTCAGAGTCAGAAAAACAAGAGTTATTTCCTTCCTTCTAAAATTCCTTCCTGAGAGAGACACAGAACATAGTTGGTTCGCCGGAGCAGTCGAACACCGTGCTTGTCTACTGCTGGTTATTACCGTTGTATCATGGGAGACAGATGCCGACGATTTCCTCAAGCACATCTGGTGAGGCGACGAATCTGTTTTAAGGAAACTGTGAAATGTCACAGGCCTCGGTTTGATCTTATTTGTTGTAGTTTTTCCAGTTATTGCTTTCTCTTTACATATTGTAATTCTGTTTCTATTCAAGTTCTATTTTTCCAGTGTTTACATATTGTAATTATGTTTATGTTCAAGTTCTATTTTTCCAGTTTGTAATCCAGAATCTGTTTCTGTTTTCCAATTGTATCAATGTAATTTTTCCAACAATCATAAAACAGATTCTATATATTTTACAAAACAAAAACAGATTCGGTTTTGGGAAAACAGAAACTATTTTGAAAAACAGTTTTACAAAAACTGCTACTGTAATTCTCGTTTTCTGCCCAAACGGTGCAGAATCAGGGAAAATTTCATTAGACGAAAAGTGTGCAGAACTGTGTTTTGCTTGTGTCAACTCGAGCAGAATCTTAAAATTTCTTCGTTTTCCTAATAATTTTTTGAAAACGAAATTCTGCTACTGTTAAAAATTAAGAGGAGAAAAAAAATTAAATAAAATATTAGATTTAATTTATTCTCTCCTTTGATAATATTTTCATAAATGGAAAATCAGAATGTGAACACTGTTGCAAACCCACCTGTTGCAACCGACGGTGCTACAAGCTCCAACAGCATGGTGATTGGCTTCATACCTGTGAAGGTTCCCTCAATCCAAACGGTACTTGTGAACCGTGGGGAGAAACCCGAGAAGTTTAATGGTGTGGATTTCAAAAGATGGTAGCAAAAGATGTTGTTCTACCTTACCACCTTGAACCTTGCGAGGTTCTTGAAGGAAGAGGCTCCTATGCCTAATAAAAATGAACAAGACCGAGAGGTTGTGCTAGCTATTGATGCTTGGAAGCACTCAAACTTTCTGTGCCGAAACTATGTGTTGAATGGCTTACACGATATACTCTATAATGTGTATAGTGTTAAGACCACTGCTAAGGAACTGTGGGAGTTCTTAGACAGAAAGTACAAAACCGAGGATGCCGGGTCAAAGAAATTTGTAGTGGGGAGATTCCTCGACTATAAGATGGTGGATTCAAAGACTGTGATCAGTCAAAGTTCAAGAGCTGCAAGTAATCTTGCATGAAATCCATGCTGAAGGGATGACCTTGAGCAAAACTTTTCAAGTTGCTGCTATAATTGAAAAGCTACCCCCCAATTGGAAGGACTTTAAGAACTATTTGAAGCACAAGCAAAAGGAGATGAAGATTAAAGATCTCATCGTCCGGCTTCGAATTGAAGAAGACAACAAAGGGGCTGACAGGAAATTGGGGAATTTTGAAGCCAAGGCTAATATGGTTGAGCATGGTCAAAGTTTTCGTGGGAAGAAGAAAATTCCTTCTGGCAAAGAGTACAAGATGGAACCAAAAGGTGGTATCGCCAAGAAGCCAAAATTTCAGTTTCAAGGAAAGTGCTACAACTATGGCAAAACTGGACACCGGGCTTCTGAATGCCGTCTGCCACAAAAGAGAGACAAAAATAATCAAGCTAATATGACGGAGTTAGATTCTATCTCAAGGGATGTCTCTGACATTAATTTATCTGCTGTGATCTCTGAAGTGAACTTGGTGGATTCAAACCCAAGGGAATGGTGGATAGACACTAGTGCTACTCACCACATATGCTCCGACAAAGCTATGTTCACTTCCTTCGAACCAATTACAAGTGGTGAGAAGATGTATATGGGAAATTCTACTTCCTCGGATGTTGAAGGCCAAGGAAAAATAATTCTGAAAATGACTTCAGGAAAGAAGTAACTCTCAACAATGTCCTTTATGTACCGGAAATTCGCAAGAATTTGGTTTCCGGATCTCTCCTAAGCAAACATGGCTTCCGAATGCTCTTTGAGTCAGACAAGGTGGTGTTGACCAAAGCGGGAATGTATGTGGGGAAGGGGTATATGTGTAATGGGATGTTCAAACTTAATATAGCAACTGTATTCCCAAAAGTCAATAAAATGAGTAGCACTTTTGTTTACTTGCTTGAGTCTTCCAATTTGTGGCATGGTAGACTAGGACATGTTAATTTTAATTCTTTGCGAAGATTAATTAAATTAGACCACATACCAAACTTTCATATTGATGCAAGTTATAAATGTGAAACTTGTGTTGAAGCAAAGTTAACAAAGACTTCATTTCAATCAATTGAAAGAAGCACTGAACCTCAAAAATTAATCCACACTGATGTATGTGATTTAAAAATGATTCAATCTAGAGGTGGTAATAAGTATTTTATTACTTTTGTTGATGATTGCACTAAATACTGTTATGTGTATTTGCTAAAAAGTAAGGATGAAGCTTTGGATAAGTTCATTCTATACAAGACAGAGGTTGAGAATCAACTAAGTAAGAAGATTAAGCTGTTGAGAAGTGATAGGGGTGGTGAATATGTAGCGCCATATGGTGAGTTTTGTACACAAAATGGAATTATTCACCAAACCACCGCACCTTATTCGCCTCCATCAAATGGAGTTGCTGAAAGGAAAAATCGTACCTTAAAAGAAATAATGAATGCTATGTTAATAAGTTCTGGATTGCCACAGAACTTGTGGGGGGAGGCAATTCTCTTCGCAAATTATATTTAATTTATAACGAATGTGGGGGTGTCTTGCAAAGGTTCTTGTACTTACTCCTAAGAAAGAAAGGATAGGTCCAAGAACTATTGATTGTTTATTTATTGGCTATGCACATAATAGTAGTGTGTATCGGTTTCTTGTACATAAATATGAAAACCCAGATATACACAAGAACACGATCATGGAGTCTAGAAATGCGTCTTTCTTTGAGAATATATTTCCTTGTAAAGAGGAATATAGTTCTAAAAAACGCACATTTGAGACTGTTGGGGAAGCTAGTAAAACCCAAGAAAAAAATGTTGATATTGAGCCTAGACGTGGGAAACGAGCTAGAACCTCAAAATCTTTTGGTCCAGACTTTCTAATTTATGTTATAGAAAGTGAGCCTCAAAGCTATAATGAAGCTATTAGATCACCAGATGGTCCATTGTGGAAAGAAGCAATCAAGAGTTTAATTGATTCTATCCTACAAAATCATACTTGGGAACTGGTAGATCTTCCTCCTGGTTGTAAGCCGTTGGGCTACAAATGGATTTTTAAAAGAAAAATGAAGACGGATGGTACTATTAATAAGTATAAGGCAAGGCTTGTCATCAAATGGTACATACAAAAGGAGGGTCTAAACTACTTTGATACGTATTCTCCTGTTACGAGAATAACATCCATTCGTATGATTATTGCAATCGCAGCATTGCGAGATCTCGAGATACATCAAATGGATGTTAAGACTGCCTTCCTTAATGGAGATTTGAATGAAGAAATTTACATGGAACAAGCTGAAGGATTTTCTGCTCCAGGCAAGAAAATAAAGTGTGTAAGCTTGTCAAATCATTGTATGGCTTAAAGCAAGCTCCAAAACAATGGCATGAAAAAATTGACAAAGCTATACTCTCTAGTGGATTTAAAAATAATGAGTGTGATAAATGTGTTTATGTCAAAGACACAACTAAAGGCTATGTCATCTTATGTCTTTATGTTGATGACATGCTCATAGTGGGTAGTAATGATGAGATCATTAAATCTACTAAGAAAATGTTGAATTCTAAATTTGACATGAAAGATATGGGACTTGCTGATGTTATATTGGGCATCAAGATCTCTAGAAATACTAATGGACTTGTTCTGTCATAGTCACATTATGTAGACAAGATTCTAGAAAAGTTCAACAAGTCTGATACTAGTATAGCCAGGACGCCTATGGACTTAAGTCTACACCTATCTAAGAATACTGGTGAGAGTGTTTCTCAACTAGGATATTCTCGAGTGATAGGAAGTTTGATGTACCTAATGAGTTGTACAAGGCCTGACATTGCTTATTCTGTTAGTAGACTGAGTAGATACACTAGTAATCCTAGTGTTGAACACTGGAAAGGGATAGTAAGGGTACTGCGGTACTTACGATATACACGTGATCAGGGACTGCACTACATGAGATATCCAGCTGTATTGGAAGGATACAGTGATGTAAACTGGATATCCGATATGAAAGATTCAAAATCTACAAGTGGATATGTTTTCACACTTGGTGGTGCAGCTGTATCATGGAAATCTTCAAAACAAACTTGTATTGCTAGATCGACAATGGAATCTGAATTCATTGCACTAGACATGGCAATTGAAGAGGCTGAATGGCTTCGCCATTTTGTAGAAGATATTCCAAGATGGTCAAAACCTGTGCCAGCTATTTGCATACACTGCGATAGCCAATCTGCTATTGGAAGGGCACAAAGTAATATGTATAATGGTAAGTCTAGACATATTCGTCGTAGACACAATACCATTAAACAACTACTCTCAAGTGGGATTGTCACAATTGACTATGTAAAGTCAAAGGACAATATTGCGGATCCGCTAAACAAAGGGTTAAATCAAGAGTTAGTTAATAAATCATCTAGAGGAATGGGACTAAAGCCTATGACGTTACAAGGGAATGAAATGGAAACCCAACCTAGTTGACTGGAGATACCAAGATCTAGGTTCAAAGGGACAACCTAATTTCATGTACCTTAAGAGAATCACTGAGAAGAAATGTTATTCTGCCCATTTCTATGATACAACAGTGATACCTGTATGGGTTGAGGATAAGCTTAGCATTTAATGACTATGCGTGCTGGTTTAACCAAGCGGAGTATAGCAGGATACTCTAAATAAGTCACCTATGTGAATGTGAAGTGGGGCCGCTTCTAAAAGAATTTGAAAAAGGAAAAATTCTTTGATAAACATTCACTGAACCAAGCGAGTGTTCAAGGCCAAAATGAACACAAGTGTAAGAACTAAACTATGTTTGGAAAGCTCCTGTGTGAGGTCTATCGGTTGTTTACACTAATGGCAATCAGTTCAAGACTACACGTTCACTGGTCAGCTAGTAAATCTGATAGATTGTCACAAGGGAAGGTTCAAAGCCAAAAGCTACCTATCCTTTGCAGGAGTGATCCGTTGTGCTCTCTCTTGTCGAGTCGTTGTCTCACATCGTTTCGATTAATTTCATTCATATGGGGGATTGTTGGATAAATATGTGTTTTTGGCCATGTTTGAGGTCAAATAAATGTGGGACCCATTTAGAGTTTGAATGGGGTCCTTGTGGATTTGTGATCTCCTCCATGAGGAGATGAACTTTAGATATTTACATGTCCAAAATTATTGTGGAGTGAATGAGAAATTCATCCATTGAATACATTTATATAATGTAAATACATGAATGCATGGGAAATGTATATAATTTATTATAATGTATATGCATGAAAAATGTACATACATGAATGCATTTATTCTCATTCATGGATAATGCACATTCATAGATCAATCATGTATATACATGGATGAATCTATAGATTCATAATGGATATACATGGATGAATCTACAAATACATAATGTACATCCAATGAATTATCTCTCCCCTTAGTCCTATATATTCTGAGCTTGCTCCTCAGAAATTTCAGAGTCAGAAAAACAAGAGTTATTTCCTTCCTTCCAATATTCCTTCCTGAGACAAACACAGAACATAGTTGGTTCGCCGGAGCAGTCGAACACCATGCTTGTCTACTGCTGGTTATTGCCGCTGTATCCTGGGACACAAACGCCGACGATTTCCTCAAGCACATCCGGTGAGGCGGCGAATCTGTTTTAAGGAAACTGTGAAATATCACAGGCCTCGGTTTGATCTTATTTGTTGTAGTTTTTCCAATTATTGCTTTCTGTTAACATATTGTAATTCTGTTTCTGTTCAAGTTCTATTTTTCCAGTATTTACATATTGTAATTCTGTTTCTGTTCAAGTTCTATTTTTCCAGTTTGTAATTCAGAATCTGTTTATGTTTTCCAATTGTATCAATGTAGTTTTTCCAACATAATGAAATACAACAAATATGTGAAAAATTGTATATGTAACTGCTAATCAAAATTAAGGGTAAAGTTTAGTACACACTCATTTATACAATTTTTAGGACACAATTTAAAAGATGTTTTTTATTTCTCTCCTATGATCTCAATAGATTCTACAGTGACACAGCATAGAAATAGACACATCATTTAAGTTGTGTCCCAAAAATTAAGTGAATAAGTGTGTCGCAATATTACCCCTAAATTAATTCATTATTTCTTCAGGACAATGAACCCATGTCACGAAGACGGAGAATTTTTCTATACGTTCTAGTGGATTGAACGTGCATATATTTTAGTAATTTTAGGTAAAAAAATATTTTTTTTTTCATTCAATTTAAACAATCTAAAACAAAATACTACTTCCCTCCCATTTTATATGTCCATCTTTTCTTTTTGGGATGTCCCAAAATTGTTGTCCACTTTCTTAAATTAGTATGCAAATTTTACTTAGTTTCCCAAACTACCCTTCCTTCCAATCAACACCAAAATAAAACAATAAAAGAAAGTGCAATGATTATGGGCAATTGTGGAAAGTAGGTGTAGATTCTTTTTGTCCCCTTAAATAGTTGAATTCCCAAAATGGACACATAAAATAGGACGGAGGGAGTATGTTTTTAGATACGTTAAACCACTTAGATGTGCAAGTTTTTTTTTTATAGGCCTGCTCATAAATATTTTATTCACAGTATTTCATTTATTTGATTTGATAGGTTCACTGGACCCGTAATCGATACTGAAGATGTGCTATCCACACCAGAAACTTCCAAAAATATTTCATGTAAAATAATGAAATAATAATCCATACAAAGTCATAGACTCGTAGGCCAAAAAAAAAAACCGCTGGAAAGGACATGTTTATTTTTTAATTTGGCACCTATTTTAGGTATAAAAAAAGAGAAAAAAATTATTGCTTTTTTAAGGGCACCTCCCACAAATTATATATTTAGGGTAAATTACACGGACCTTCCTTGATGTTAGATTAAATTACAATGACCTCCCCTGTAATTTGCAGAATAGCAATGACCTCCCCTGAGGTTACTGGAACGGTTACAAAGTGCCCCCTCCGTTAATGAAACGTTACAAACATGGAAGAAAAATGCTAATGTCACTCAAAACTAAGCCCAGAAGGTCCAAAATGCCCCTATTACACATATACAAAAACTCCAAAAATCATTCTTCACTCATCCCAGTTCGAAGAAGAAGAAGAGGCGCATAAGGTATTTTTTTCCTTTCTTTCTTGCTCTCTCTCTCTATATATATATATCAATGTCCTCACTCACTCATTCTCTCTCTCTCTCTCTCTCTCACGTATCTATCTCCCTCCATATATTTTTGTATCTCTCTCACCCTCTAATCCATCTCTCTCTATTCATATATATATATATATGTATATATAACTCATATATCCCTCATTCCAGTGCTAATTTATTTTGATTTGACAAACTATTGTTTGAAACCTATGTGCAAAAAATGGATGTATCTTCTTCAAGTACCAGTGGTCTTAATTTGGTGGAAATAAGGGAGATGAGGTTTCAAAATCGGCTATGCAAATGTGGGAAGAGATGTGCAATGAAGATTACTGAATCCAATGAAAAGAGCAACAAGGGAAAAATGTATTTTGTTTGCCCTAATGGAACCTGCAAATTTTGGAGTTGGTGTGCACCTGTCTCGGCAATGCCCTCGCCAACATCTCTAGGTGGCGAATCTACAAATGATAGAAATCACTACATGGCTGACCCAGTTTCCGAAAATATGCAAAGGATATGGGCAGAACTAAATGAGATAGAAAATCATAATCGAGCATGTTGTGCTCAATCGCAAAGTGTTGAGGCAAAGGTGGAGATCATGAAAATAATTGTGATTGCAAGCATGGTCTTGTCCTTGTTGTCAATTGCAGTTGCAGTTGGATGTTTTGTTAAGTGAAGTGGTTTAGTTATAGAAAGTGTCTATTAGGATGATGTTATGTTTTGTAATGGGATGTTTTGCAGTGAAATATAAGTTGGTATTTTGTAATGGGAATTGTGATGTGATATACATGAATTGTCATTGTAGAACTAACAGTATACATTGCCTCGTTGACAAACATGAATGGAGATAATATTCATTCATTAAAAAAGCCCCAAAGGCACGATATTCACATATATTAAGCTTTCAAGCTTAAACAAAAAGCCCAGGATATTCACATATATCAAGTTTTCAAGCTTAAACAAAAAGCCCAGGATATTCACATATATCAAGCTTTCAAGCTTAAACAAAAAGCCCCTTACAAACCTATACCCTTTCCATCCACAATATATACTTCCCAATATATACTTCCCAACAAACATCCATATATCCCAAAAAAACAGCCTGAAATATTTTCCTGAAAGCATTCACAAAAGCATTCACAAAATACCAAAAACCATCCCTAAAGTCATTCTATGATCATGATTATTGGCAAGGTTACGTAGTAGGGGCTGAAGTGGAAGCTTGTGTACTAGGGGCAGAATTGGTGTGCCCCCTTCCCCTTTATAGCTCTTTGGCCCCTTCCACTTGTAGCTCTTTGAACCCTTCCCCTTGTAGCTCTCTGGCCCCTTCCACTTCCTCTGCTTGAACTTCCAGTTTGGACAATAGATTGTGGCTGACTGATTGACTCAATAGGTGATGAAACCTAATGGTTGATTACTACAGTACTTTGTCCCTGAAACCAACAAACCAATTAATTTAAATAAAAAATGAAGAAATATTTTAAATCTAATTATAGCTTACTTGATTTAGATGTGTGGTAGTCCCAGTGTTGTTGCCCCCCCAACTGGAGCTCTCTGGCAAGTCCTTTGATTGTGCCCAAAATAGCCACAAATACTGCATCGCAATGTCTTTGATCTTTTACCCCCTTGGCTTATTTTATCATGCTCTAATCGCCTTTTTTAGGCCTCACTGGCCACCTCCTAAGTGTAGGAGGTAGAATAGGGTCAGTGTCTTCAGCAACATGTGTTCACATCCTATGATCATGTATTGGATGATCATCCCTTCATATGTCTTCAAGCACATATCCTTTGAGTAATAATAATCACAATATTGTTCAATGTCATACCTCTTGTAAGCAATTGTAGTTGCAGCATGCTTACAAGGCAGCCCAGATATTTGCCATGCCCTACATACACAATTCCTTATATTGAGATCCAACACATGCCTGACCCCAACATTGTCAACAAACTCAAATTCCTCACCACTAGCATGGACTACTTTGCAATTCCTTTACTCGTCCATGCATTTGTTTAGTTTCGTTTGAGTAGTTGCTATTACAATACTATTCCATGCTTTTCCTTTTCAAAACCTATTTTGTATCCTTCCCATAACCTTGGTCCTAATACCCTCAAGCATTGTCAGTATTGGTTTCTCCCTCAAAATACCCAGCCAACTATTAAATGACTCTGTCACATTATTTGTGATATAATCATTCCTTACCCTCTCATCAAATGCATACCTCAACCATGCATTTGAAGGATGATGCATAAGCCAGTTATGGGCTTCAGTGGAAAGACTTTTCAAACTTTCCATTGCCTCGTTGAATTCCATTTCATTATAAGCTCTAGCAGCCTTCCAAAAATATTTCCTCACTAGCAATCCTCTAAACTTCCCTTTGAAGTTGCTAAATAGATGGCGAGTACATTTCCGATGAGTCGCATTCGGGAAATACTCTCGAATTGCAAGTTCAAGCCTCTACACCAAATGTATAACAAATAAACCAACAAAAAGGAGTATGTAAATGGTCAGACAAATATAAAAGACAAATTACCAAACAAATAAATAAGCTATTCCATAGTTTATTTACCTTTTGTTGGTCGGACATGAAAGTCAATTGCCTGTTCTGATCACCTTCAATTACAGTATGTAAATGGTCCATGAAAAAGAACCAACTGTCTTGGCCTTCACTTTCAACAACTGCAAAAGCCACAGGAAAGACTCCATTGTTGCCATCTAGAAGAATAGCTGACACTAACACACCACCAAATGGGCCCTTCAAATGACAACCATCTACACCCAAGAATGGTCTGCACCCATTTAGATACCCATTCTTTGTAGCATTAAAGACAATAAAAATCCTTTTAAACTTAGGATTTTGTGTTGTATCAGGCCTATCACACTCAATTTTTGCAATGCTACCAGGATTGGTCTGTAGTATTTCATTAGCATACCTCCTAAGCATTGAGAAGGAATCTCCATGATTTCCCTCCAACTCACTAACTATCATTTTTTTAACTCTGTAAACTTGCATTTTATGAGCTTCTACACCAAATTTCTTCTGGACCAGTTCTTGCATAGCATCAATTTTCATGTATGGGTTGTCCTTGAGTCTATCCCCCAGCTTTTTAGCAATCCATGTTGAAGTGGCTTCAGCATTTGTGGTCATCCTCACACAATTATGGGCTCCAATGTATGTCTTAATCTTAAAGTGACATTATCTGGAAGAGGAGAGGCATGTATCCTCCATGGACAATCTTCAGCAGCACATTGACAAGTCACTCGACTTTTTTCATTTTTTATTCTTGCAAGTTTGAAGTCTTGAATGCTATAGTCTCTAAGAACATCCCTAAATTGGTTAACATTCCCAAATAATAAACCACTTTCTAAAATAATCTTCGAACCTTTACTTGTGTGAAATTCCTTCCCAAACCTAGTTATATCAGAAGCTCTTTCCAACGCTTTTGACTGCTAATATCTTCTCCTACCAGCATTCCCTTCTTGCTCACTAGATATATATCCATACTCATCCTCAGATTGATAATCAGATAGTCCATCATCATTACCATCATATTCAGGAACATAATTCCCATCACTCTCTTGACTACTATCCGATTCCAATAAACCTTGCCCATTCCATTCTTTATCCTCTGAACTAAATGCAACTAAATCATCCTCTTCACACCACTCCATACTTTCCTCTTCAGGACCTTCAGTAATTGGAGCATTGTTGGTTGGATTAGCTTCAATAATATGACTCTCAGCATTTCTAAGAGTTGTAGATACCCCCTGTGGTGGTGCATCAACACTTTGATTCACTTCAGGAAGTAGACCCCCACAAACCAAAGGTTCACTCTCTTTTACCTCAACATACAAATGGATATACTTAGCATTTCCCATCAACTTAAACATCTTCACAACATCATTATCTCCTCCAACAATCCTTTTTTCCATACTCCCAGGTACAACATATGTGAATGTAATAGTCATTCCAATTTGAAGGGAGATGAGAGAGGGCAACTTCCCACACATCATGCTCCAAATCAAAGAAACAATATAGATCGAAGTCAACATTCTCTATGGTATGTAATTTGGACATGCAATGAACTAAAATATCATGGAGATTATAACCCATATCTGAAACATAAAAATCACCAACATTAGGTGTGTATGTGTGTGTGCCCTCACTCAAACGCAAATCAATCAAAATGAAACTGAAGGAGAAGGAAAATAGTATATCAAGAACAACAATGATGAAATCATACAACAAAATCGATCAAAAAGAAGATAGATACCTTTGATCGATCAATCTATCGCGAATTGTCGATGATCACTGGTTAATTCAATCTGTGAAGAACGCTTTTCAAATCGCAGGACTAGGGTTTCTAGTTTGAACCTTCGATGATCTATCGTGAACCTTCGATGAACTGATCTGCTTCAGCTGTCTCATCGTTTGAACCTTCGAGATTTGATCTGCTTCGGTTTTCTCATCATTACTTTTTAGGTTTGGAAATGTAAGGGACAAACACTGTGATTGCAAACTCTCAGTATAAAGAATGGGTTTGGGGGTAAAATCATCTTTACAAAAAAAAAAAAAAAAAAACTAACGTTGTTGCCCATCCGTTTACCTCAAGGGAGGTCATTGTAATTTAACCTAACCTCAGGGGAGGTCCGTGTAATTTACCCATATATTTAAGAAGTTTAATTAGGTATTATTTTTTTTGCTTTCCAAGCAAAGGCTGTGTTTATTATTCAATTGATATCTAGTAAGTCTCAATCTCTTTTTTTATTCCTCTCTGATATTCTTCTTCTTGATTTTTCATTCCATGTGAATCTATAACCATACACTATAGGGTTTACATATAACTGAGAACGAACTCTGATGCTCGAAACTCCTACTTTCTACAATTGCGTGATTGCTAACATGCTACATGAGAAGTATACTAACCCAACTGCTTGAATATGTGTTTACGTGAAACTGTGAAAGAATCACAATGACCACATAAGCATTGCAGTCACGGTTTGAACATCAATAATTTCAATTCATGAAAAAACTTAGTAAAAGAAATTATAATTACTAAATCATAATTTCAGCCACATTTTGCTTTTATTGTTTTATAGTTTATTTATTTATTTATTTATTTGTCACTATTTAACTCCGTTTCGATTCACTTGTCCCAGTTCAATTCACGATTTGATTACTGTGATTACTGATGTTAAGTGTACTTATCAAATAGTTTGTGCTAATTTAGGGCTCACATGGTAACGTTGTGATTTTTTATTTTCAGTTTTTGATAATTGTAATTACTGATGTCCGTATACAATAATACCAGTCGACAGTTTAGAATATAATAATAATATCAGTCGACAATTTAGCAGTACCATAGTTATTTATCTTGGTTGATTGTATGATGGTGCAAAATACTGATCATTTTGATTCTATGTAGCAAGCCTTATGAAAGAAAAAATAAATGAAATAAATAAATAATTCTAAATTATGGAGTATCCATATCCTTGCTTACAAAACGAGGGAGGAGGTCTAAGCCTCGTGAGTCGAGCTCATATCCAAATAGGGCATTTAATTGAAATGATTAATTTCATATAAAAGTAATATCAATTAGGGTTGTTCAAGTTTATTTTGCACTAATTTTTGTAAGTTGGAGTGGTTGAAGTTTAATTATAAAATATAACACCCTCCGTCCGAAAATTGCTTGACACTTTTGAAAAATCCAACTTTTTAAGGGAACATAATAATTATGCTTTTGTCAAACTTTTATACTCCAACTTTTCAAGTTTGCCCGTCATAAATGCATTAAGATTAGTTAGAGGTGTGAAAAAAGAAAGGGCAACACAAAAAAGATTCAAAATTTATTGTGTTGACTTTTCAACATAGACTAACATTGTGCCTAAAATAGAAAGAGTACCCAGCATTTTGGGACGGAGGGAGAGTAATATGTAGTACAATAAGTGAGATACACTTACTAATTAAAGTAAAAGGTAAAAAAAAAAATAGATTTTTTAACTAGAAATTGGGTGCCTTAATTAAAAAATGAATGTGCCCTTATCGGCACTAAAAAAAGGGACAATTAGAGATATATCCCTTGCCAACTAAAAATTTAGCAAAAAGAGCCTTCAATATCTACATTTAAACCAAAGTCCCTTATCTTTGACAAAAGTGATATACACCCAAACATTTTCCACATTTCCCACACTCTAATATCCCAATTTGAAAAATATTTTGCAATTTTAAACCTCCATAACTTTTTGACCTACAACTCCATTTTTCTCAAATTTTATACCATTGGAATCATGTCGACAAGAGCTACAAAACTAGTATCATTGTTGATATGTTTTGAGGAAAAAAAAATCGAAAGTTTACATGCGTTGTTTGAAAATTTCACAAAATAAATTTTCAAAATTTTGACAAAGTTATTTTGTGAAATTATCAAATTTCAAAAACTTTTTTTTTCTTTTCAAAATTTCACAAAACTACTTTTGTGAAATTACACAAAAAAAAATTCAAAAATTTTGACAGTTATTTTGTGAAATTATCAAATTTTAAAAATTAATTTTTTTTTTCAAAATTTCTTCAAATTTCACAAAAAAAAAATTTGTGAAAATTATTTTGTGAAATTTCACAAAAGTTATTAAAAAAAAACTGTTCAAAACATATGAACAATGGTACTAGTTTGTAGCTCTCGTCGACACGATTCCAACAGTATAAATTAGTAAAAAAAAATGGAATTGTGGATAAAAAATTATAGAAGTTTAAAATATAAAAAGCTTTTTCGAAATGGGAGTTGATATAGTGTGGTCACTAACACGGTGCAAGTGTCACACCTTATCATTTCTTTCATTTGTTCACCGAGTATTGTGGCGTGAGAGACATGTGTTTGGCATGGTGACATGAACTTTTGATTAAAATACCAAAAGAGTGACTAGAAAAAAAAAAAGAGTAATATTTAGGACAAAAAGACTAGAAGATGCATAATATTTACATTTTTTGCAAATTTTTTTTTAAAAAACCTCAAAATGAAAAGAGCGACTTGAAGATGCATAACTTGCGTCTTGGACATAAAAATGGAATTAAAAACTAAAAATTAAAAAACTCAAAATGGAAAGAACGACTTGAAGCTGCACTTCTGTCGTAGAAAGAGTAATATTTAGGGCACTAACGAATTTCATTAACACTTACACCCACACTCTATCTCTCTCCTAGTGGCACTGTGGGGTCTGCAGTGGACTCAAAGTGCCACTAGAAGAGAGATAGAGTATATACGGGTGTGAATGTTAGTGAAATTTGTTAGTGCCCCTAGCATTGTTGGTCGTAAAAATAACACCAAACGACCGTAATATTCGAAAAGTAATTCTATGCAGAATCTTAACGTCGAGAGCCATAACAATTTTTTAAAACACATATACTAAAAATGTTGCTGTGATCCTTCAAATTTTCTCAGTGTCACCTGTATTTAATTAACTTCAAGTATTTAAGTCCTTAAAAATCCCTTTTGAAGATACTAAGAATGATTTATTTTAAAAGGAAAACTAGTAAAAAATATTTTAAAAATTAAGTATATGAACATATTTTCTTATTTTTTTTGCAAAAGTTATATATGGAGAGATTAATTATGTCATACCCGCTCCCGCGGCATTTAATTATATTATTTTAGCATGCATGGTATGCTTACTGTTGTGTTAATGAACACGTGTGAAGTGAGTGATGACTCACTGTTGGAGGGTGTCTCTTGAGAACCCGGTATTTGGCCTTGAAGGCAGTCCAGAAGGTGGGCATGTGAGAATTCCCTACGGTTGGGAAAATGAGTAATAACTCATGATTATGTGCTTAAATGTTTATTTAGGCATATGTGAATATAATTGATTATTGTATTGTTGATAGCGACTCATCGGAGTCATTAGATGCCTGGTGAGGACGAAATTGAACACGTTACATAATTTGGTAAGCTAATTAGCAATTTCGTAAAATTTGTAGAAACTTGCGTTTTAGCAACCAAACGGAACTTAGTCGGAAACCTTTTTAATTTTGAGGTTTTACCTGTAGAGCTATGCATTAGCTGTGTAGAAAGTTTAAGAGACTGATTTGAAGTTTTGAAAACTCGTGGGGAGGTAAACACAATTTTCGAAAGTGTTGCCTATATATAGATAGTGATGACTTTCATAAATTTTATAAAGTTTAACCTAAATTCAAGAAGAGGCCAAATGGAGGATTTCTTGGCTTAGAGTTTCAAGACTCGAATCGACGGAGTTCTACCCGTTCGTTTTTCATCAAATTCCGTATTTGAACTCTACGAGGTAAGGCCGTCGTTTTGATACCTATTAGGCCTTGTTTGGTTAAGTTTTCCGAAAACTCATTTTATAGAATTTTTATACAAAGTTGATAATTGGACTTTTGATTAATAGGAATTGTATTAGAATAATTACTGCACGTTCTTTGTGCTTGAGTTTTCCTTGGATCGGCGTTTAAGAGCGTAAATCGGAGGTGAGTGATATTAATCTTGAGTTTTGGATGATTCTATGGTTTAATGCATTGATATGCTAGGAACCTTATATAGATAACATGTGTAGTTCATATTGGGCAAAACTAATGTGTAAAGTAGGCCCAAGGCATGTTGAAATGAAAAGCATGATGAGTTGCTAGTTGAGCATGTTTATGTGCCTATGTGGGTTAAAGGGGGATTTGTGCTAATTCACCGTGAGACGTCCTCTCGAAGGGGGAGGATTAGTAGTGACGACGGTCACTTGCCGAGAAAGGCATTAACGCGACATGTCGAAGGGGCATGGGTCGTGGTTGAGTCTTAAGACTTTGGATCGGTGAATGTGCACTTATTCCCTAGAGACCAATAGTTATGTGTTATGATGGATTGGAACATATTTGTCATCCGTATGCTTGATTCATATTATTCACTAAGCGTTAGCTTAAACAAATCTATATATGTGGTTATATAAATAACCATTCAGGTGCAAGGACTGGAGGGGAGAATCGCGGGTAATGAGGCGAGGAAGGACTGGAAGCTCCTAATGTTTATAGAACTTGTAGCACTTTTTTTTATATGTGTTTAACTCTTGCCGGTTGTTTAACCGTGCAACTTGTATTAAGACTTATTATTTATGCGAGTACGGCACTTGGTTCACCTT
This sequence comes from Hydrangea macrophylla, assembly GCA_033977485.1. NCBI lineage: Eukaryota > Viridiplantae > Streptophyta > Magnoliopsida > Cornales > Hydrangeaceae > Hydrangea > Hydrangea macrophylla. The sequence goes on along the minus strand of CM066984.1, from coordinate 72,556,034 downwards.
AGGACCTTGGTTGCCAAGACGTGTGAAACTTGTAGTTTTGATACTTGTCATCCGGGACGGGTTTATGGTGGTTGTATAAATGGATATATATGTTTTGGTAGTTCTTTGAATGTTTAGCAAAGCTTTGAATTGTTTGGTTTTGAAAATGTTTGGTGGAAATGGTTTTGTTTGGTTTGATTTAAAATAGATTGGGTTGGTTTCTTTGGGTGAAAGAGGTATTGATTTATTAACGGCGTTTGTCGCGGAAGTGCCGGGAATTAACGGCGTTAGTAGGAAGCGCCGGTAATTAACGGCGTTTGCGAAAAAACGCCAGCAATTGTGAATACGGTCTTTTGGAGGTTTGGTTTCTGCACAGACCCCATTCGACCGGTCGAACGGGGCAATTCGACCGGTCGAAATGCCCCCTGCCAGAAATTTCAAACTCCTACTTCCAATGTTCGGAACAACTTCTAATTAGGCATGGAGGTACCTTTGGGGACCCTTTGACCTATAAAACTGTTACTTTTGAAAACGAAACTCGTTAAGGCGTGTTTGGGCACGTGTTTAATATAACCTTTGAAAAACTATTTGGAAGTTGGTGGTTTTGGTGCAAAACTTTTATTAAGGTCATTTTTGGAAACTTTAATCATTTTGGTAAGCCTTGATGGCGTGCCACGTGACCTAGATTCATATGTATGGATCCGGGGCGTGACAAATTAGTTTGTCTTTGATTATTACGTTTAATCTTCAGCCCATTATATGTGAAATCCGTGGAAGAATCACACAATTTTTAAAACCTTGAAAATCTAAACATATAATATCTCTACCAAAAAATTCATGTCAAGGCCGCCGCCCTGAATCCCAATATATATTTGTGCCCCCTGACTTAAAATTCCGACTCTGCCCTTGGTAGTGGAACCACATTAAAAAAATGATAGGACCACTTCAAAATCTTCCGATCAAAATTCAGTGAGCCAACTTTCATATATATATATATATATATATACAGTCAGGCTCTAGAGAGGGCGCCCTCTCTTTATTAAAGAGAGGGCTTTTGTTTTGACCGTCGGATCGTGTTTAAAAACTGTAAAATGACAACATTGCCCTTAATGAAAACACGATCCGACGACCAAAACAAAGGCCCTCTCTTTAATAAAGAAAGGGCGCCCTCTCTAGAGAATTTTCGTATATATATATATATATATATATATATAATAAGCATCTAAGATTCAAAATTTGAGAAGCCTATCATTTGCTCTATATATACTAAATGCATTGCAATTTCTAAAGAAAAATACATTTAAACATTCAACGCATTTTAATGATGTGTTAATATTTTCATTTTTAAAAATAAACATAAAAATTCATTATGAAATTGCAATTTTTTTTAAAAAAAAACCTCAAAATGAAAAGAGCGACTAAAAGATGCATAACTTGCGTCTTGGACATAAAAATGGAATTAAAAAATAAAAAATAAAAAACTCAAAATGGAAAGAGCGACTTGAAGCTGCACTTCTGTCGTAGAAAGAGTAATATTTAGGGTACTAACAAATTTCATTAACACTTACACCCACACTCTATCTCTCTCCTAGTGACACTATGAGGTCTACAGTGGACTCAAAGTGCCAATAGGAGAGAGATAGAATATATACGGGTGTGAATGTTAGTGAAATTTGTTAGTGCCCCTAGCATTGTTGGTCGTAGAAATAACACCAAACGACCGTAATATTCGAAAAGTAATTCTATGCTTTTCAAATATGGACAATGAGCTCACTTGATTTTTATTGAAGAATATTGAAGTAGTCCCCATTATTATTGACAGTTAACCTACTACCCAATATGCTGAGAACTATATTTGGAATACATGGTGTATAGGGGAAACTCCTAGTTGAAAAAACTCCCTATACATGTTACAACAGGCCCATTTTATTTTTATTAGAGAATGCTGAAATAGTCTCACAATCTATGATGAGATGGTTCTAATGATATATGTGTTAGGAAGCATATTTGATACATATGAGTGTGTAGAGAAAACTCCTAGTAGTAATTATTTACTTATATAATTATTGTTTTCCTACGTCTAATTTTTTCACATATATATATATACATATATGAAAATTCTCCAAAGAGGGCGCCCTCTATTTATTAAAGAGAGGGTCTCTGTTTTGACCGTCAGATCGTATTTTAAAACTGGATTTGACGGTCAAAACAGAGACCGTCTCTCTTTAGAGCATGACTGTAGATATATTCTGGCCAACATTTTACTTGTCAGTGCAGCTATGGCTATTCCGGGGTCAGCCGGGCAGTGCAAACAGTGCACTTGGCAATAAGGATAATTATATATCAGTTAACTTTTTGTAAAATTATTAATAATTATATGGTCTGTTAAATCTAAAAATTAAAAAATATTAATAATGATTTAAAAATTAAATAGTTATCATGAAAATTAAAAATAAAACATTATCTGTTGAATAGTTCTTTTGTATTTTAGTCAATATTTTATTTTCTACGTTCTGAACTTGCACCAATTTCTTGTGATGATTGCTCACAACGTTATAAAGACTTTGCTCCCAACATTGTGAAGAGTTTGCATCCGACTTTGAAACGAGTTACTCTCTACGTTTTGAAGAGTTGCTCTCAATAGGAGGTGGACACACTTCAGCTCAACCCGAACATTCGACCCAAAACCGAAGTTTTTAAACGAAATCTGATAAGTTTATTCGAGTTACTAAGTTAGTTCATTTTGAACATGAACCAAACTTATAAGTTCAGTTTGGATTTCCATAGATTTTTCAACGCGAACCCGACCCAATCTTTCAAAATTTCAAACATGTAAAATGTTATTTATAATTTTATCTCTTACAGTGTTTCATGGAATAGCTTAAAATGTACTGGATGAATATCTTTTTTGTACATATGCTGTGAACATGCCTCACTGCTATTATTATATATAAAAAAAAATAAAAAGTAAAAAAGTTTTTTTTGAAAAAAATAAAAATAAAAAAACTTTGGTTGACCTTCAACCCGAAGTTTTCGAACCGAACGCAAACTTACATTTCGGAACTTGAAGATTTTCAATCAATTCGGATTTCGATATCAAAATGACAAATTCGAACCCAAAACCCGACCCGTGCGAAGTTATCAATTCGAAATTGAATCGATCGATTGTCCACCCCTAGCTCTCAAACGTTTCGCAGAGTTGTTTCCAACATTATAAAGAGTTGCTCCAATTAAAACGTTATGTAAAATTTAATAAATTTTATATTTTTATAAAAAAATAAGGCTGCAAGTATTTTTTTTAGTTTAGAAAATATAATAGACTGATTTTTAATTTCTATGAAAAAAATAAACTGAAAATTAATTATCCCTTATAAAATAATTGCTTTTGGGGTTCCCGATATGACGAGAAATTGGTTTGTTCAATTTATCGTGTAACGAGTGAAAATTGCACGTGTTGGAATGGCAGATTTGTCGTACTGATATTTTGATTGACCTGTTTACATCACCTTCTACAGCTTTTTGACCGGCCACCTACTTTTCCGGTTCTCATTAGTCATCTTTTTTAAGTGTCCTTTGGCCACTGTATATGATTGATTAGATTAGCTGTCTCTGCTTTGTAGTTGTAGACCCGGTGGATCTCTGTCAAACAGAAACAAAACAAAACACCCATGACCTTGTTTTTCATGAATTTATTTAGGTAAATTACACTTGCATTCATGAGATAAGATCAAAATACAACAATTTTTTTTTATATTTATTTATTTATAATTTTCATAATTATATTTCGTAGCAGCTGGAAATGTAATAAAATTAAGGGAGACTTGGTGTAAGGCCCTTAAGGTTGGGTTAAGTTTGACTAAAGGACAAGTCATAATCAAACACCCATACAAGGACACACTCTAAAAAAAATTTTCCTCCTAAAGTCTTTTAAAATTTAAACTATCTCTCTTAGTCCTATAAATTTTTAAATTTTATTCTAAATGGCAAAATTGCCCATGGAATCCTAAGAGACCACCATCTCTCTTCTCTCTCTAACTTTCTCTCTCCTCCATAGCCACCACTACCAACATCTCTCTCTCCTCCCTCTCCATAGCCACCACCACCAACATCTCTCTCTCCACCATCTCCATAGCCACCACCATCACAACCACCACCACCATAGCCACCATCTTCTCTCCTCCTCCCTCCACCATCTTCTCTCTCCTCCCCCACCATAGCCACCACCACCACCACCTTCTCTCCTCCGCCCTCCATAGCCACCACCATCACAACCACCACCACCGGAGCTGTCGCCGTCGTCGCCAGAGCTGGAGCCGTCGCCACTACCACCAACGTACTCTCTTCTCTCTCTAACTTTCTCTCTCCTCACCCTCCATAGCCACCACCACCACCACCACCAAGTCTCTTCTCTCTCTAACTTTCTCTTCTCCTCCCTCCATAGCCACCACCACCGGAGCCACTACCGGAGCAGTCCTCGTGGTCGCCGGAGTCGCTGCCAGAGCCGTCGCCGGAGCCGTCGACGAAGCCATCGCCACTACCCCAACTCTCTTCTCTCTCTAACTTTATCTCTCCTCCCCCTCCATAGCCACCACCACCACCATCTCTCTCTCTTCCCCCTCCATTGCCACCACCACCGCCGACCACCACCACCGCCGGCCACACAAAAATCATGGCCAAACTGATCTCAGTCATCCTAAGAGAAATTTCTCTTACGATGACTGATCTCAGTCCACCTCCACCACCACCACTACCAGTCTCTACCGCCACCGTCCCTAATCCACCACCACCACCAGTCTTCACCGCCACCACCACCACCACCACCACCATCACCACCGTCCCATTTGAATAGAGAAATTTCTAAGACAAATATCACTTAGGATATATCCTAAGACAAATTTCACTTAGGATATATCCTAAGTCAAATTTCACTTACTGAGTGGTCGTTGGAGATTGAGAGGATGGTGGTCGCCGGAGATGGCGAGGGTGGTGGCTGGAGGTCAATCGAGTGGTAGGGAGTGGTCACTAGTGGTTAGGAGTGGCGTTGTGGTGGTCAAAAGGTGCAATGGAGGTGGTCACCGGAGATGGCCATGTGGTGGTCACCGGAGATGAGGGTGGTGGTCGCCGGAGATAGCGAGGGTGGTGGCCGGAGGTGGCAGGGGTAGTGGTCGGAGGTGGTGTGGAGTAGGGGTAATGGTGGCTAGGGTTTGTTTAGGGTTAGAGGTTGAAGGTGAGGGTATTTTTGTCTATGGACATTGGGAGGACTCATACCCAATGTGTATTTTAAGTTGTCCTTGATCCCAATAAAGGACAACTTAATGACCTTTTAGCCAATTTTCCCTAAAAGTAATGTTGTACGCAAATTTACTTAGATATCCCTAAATAAAATATAACCTAAATTAACCACGTTCCTTGTGGTCGATCGAGTGGTTAAGAGGTTTAGTGTTCGGGTCATGGGAAGTATGGTCACTGTGAAATTCACCCGGCGACTCCAGGGCCTCGGGAGATTAGTTGAGGTGCGCGCAAACTGGTCCGGACACCCCCGATTATCAAAATATATATAACTTAAATTAATTCAAAAATTAAAAATTACTAATGGGCAAATTTTACCTCTAGAAAAAAAAGAGTAATGCTATGTGCACATAAAGATCCAGATCATTCATTTTGATGTGGTCGGTCTATGACCGCATCAAAATGAAGGCCTAGATCTTTATGTGCACACTTTATGTGCACGAATCATTGCTAAAAAAGAAAAAAAGAAAAAGGTGGGCCTAAATATACCTATGTTTTTGTTATGTACACCCACATTTCATTGTTTAATATTTTTTAAACAATAAAATAACACACAACTCCTCAAACAATGCATAAATGTAAAGTGGGATGGGTGTACATAGCAAAAATATGGGTGTATTTAGCTTTACCCAAAATAAATTACTTTCTGGTATATCCAGAAATATTCTGTTAAGGCCAAATCGCCAAGGACTTGGGGCCACAAAGAGATGCACCCCATCAAGTAACGCCAACCGTTCGGGGGCAAGCTGCCCGGGGGATATCCCGAGGTAGATGAGCGCAACCCCGGGCGACTGGGTGAAGAGGCAAGCGAAGGCCCGCCATGAAGGCATATTCGTACAACGTGACGAAGCCCGACACATGGAAGTGGGCTCCGATGTTGTGGATAGAGCAAGAGAGGGGGGAAGGAAGATCATATTGGTCTCTGATTCGATCCAGGTCAGGACCACGCAGAATACTGACAATGTACTCACACGCGAATATGACTCCGGGACTGTTTGGCACAGACCCTTCATCGCTGGACCCTCGAGACGTCGAGGCTGCAAGAGAATCCCAGTGCGCCTCCTCATGAAACACCCGGGCGGGGATTATTCCCTCACTATGCTGGTCGGAGGGGGCTGAAGAAGGAGGATCCGGGCTTGTACTCATAGACCCGGATCGCAGCTGCTCGTCTTCTGACCGGGACGACGAGTTAAAGTCCGAGTGACACATGATTGCATCTGTGGATAATCTAAAGGGCAGACGACCCGAGAATGGGTCAAGAACTCCAAATCTGATGTACAAGGGAGGTAGATCTAATAACCTAAAGGGTAGGTCGTACAAGATTCGAGAAGAAACACAACACTCACTCAAGACTCCCTCAGGAACTCTTGCTCGGTCAATCTGTCCTAGTGTACCCCCAGATTGAAAGAAATGACAAAACCGAAGGAAGAAGAAATCCCAAGCTCGTACTAACCCAAGTGGGTTTACTCCCTCCAGCTTAGTTCAAGAAAAGAAGAAGAGAATGAAGAATTGAAGACGGGAAGGGAAGACTTACAAAGGTTATCGCAGAAAAGAACTCGGGAATCTTGCTCGGGAATCTTGGATGCTCTCAAAACCGTTCGGTAAATCCTCTTACTTGGCAGCAGATACTGGAGAGAGGGCCGAGTGTTCCTTATATAGGAATAGCGGACGGTCCAGATCTATCAGATCCGACGGCTCAGGAGTTTTCCTGCCGAGAGTCGCCGACAGTTGTGACCTCGGGCACGTGAAGGGTCGCCTCAAAAGACGTGCGCATTAAATGCGTGACGTGGAAGTCCGGTTACCACGTAACTATTCGGTTACATCTAAACCGACTCCGCTGGATCCCGACTAGGCCAATTATCCACTGACACGTGGCAATACACCACACCCGAGCTCCCATTCTTCCCGGTCGGTTACTACACCGAGGGGCCATGGTGTGGGCCCCCATCCCGAGCATCTTTTCCGGACCACGTCCGGACGGTTTCCCAGGAGCTACTTATTTTTGAATCCTCACCCGATTGTGCATCCGGTCAGTTCCTAAAATGGGGGGCAGCGTATGTCCAAAATAATCTAGCCAAGAAAGTGCCACGTCACCCAAAGGCGCCGGTTATTCTGGTGAGGGCGCACCCCGTGGGCCAAGCATTCCAGAGGTATCCAAGTAAACCGCTCTGTCACATCAACGGGCCGTGTATTGACAATCACAAACAACACGATTGATGCAAAATAAGATGGCCTCAGAGGACCTTTTCATTGATTAAAATATTTTGTACATTGGGGGGCAATTTTAGTGGCTTCCCTGGCAAAAAAAAAAAAAAAAAACAAAAAACAAAAAAGAACGCAAAAGAGGGTCTTCAGGTCCCTTTGCCCTGCAGAGCTTTGACTTCCTCTTCCATGGCAGCCATCCTGGCCACCAGCTCTTTTACAGTAAGCTCCAGAGCGTGAAAGTCCACCTCCCGCATGACAGAGTCCGTCTGCAGAAGAGCACTTTGCTTTCCACCGCCTACAGACGATCTTCTAGATTACCGAGAGAGAGGCCCCTCCAAGAGCTAGGCATATGAAGGCCGGCGTGTGCTTCCGACAGACTCCTTTTTGGTGGGGGTTGAGATTCCTCATCAACCTCCTTCTCCTTACCCTTCCTGGTAGGGCCTGGTGGCGGACCTGTACCCCCGGACGAGGTTGAATCAGAGCTGGTGGATAAAGCGATTGGCCCTTTAGGTGGGGCGGCCCCTCTCATGGCATGTAGGCCGGAAGCCATGGACTGGGTATAGCGGCGCGACCCGGAAGCCGCCGCAATAGGAGCTGCAACGGGAACGTCACCGCCGACCTCACCAGCTGGTCCCCCGATCAAATCGGAAAAACGGAGGCCGGCTTCAACCGCTCGGTTGATCGCCTCCATATCAGCCACAGCGGAGGCGATGTCACGGAAAGAGGCAAAGGACCTCTTGCACAGTTCAGGGTCAAAGGCTGCAGGGGGGTACATAGAGGGGTCCACCAACCAGTTACCAGAGACAACGACCCAAGGGTATTGACGCCAGTTCTTGTTGGGGAAGTCCAGATCCCAGACGAGATGCTTTCCTTCCGCTCCGGCGCGTAGATAAGGATCCCCGCGGTCGATGCTCAAGAGATAACACCTGGCGACGTCCACAGAGCGGAGGCATATCCCGAGCCGCTCATTCAGTGCCGATATACGCCAAAGAAGGCGGGCGAGATTTGGACGACACTTGTTCAATGGAAAGCATAATCCCTGTAAGAGATCACAAAAGGAGGCGGAGAAAGGGAAGCGTAGCCCCACTATTAGCAGAAGATAACTGCTAATAATGACCGAAGGGAAGGCCACATCTTCTCCTTCAATGTAAGAACGGATCCCGACATCTTCAGGGATCTCGTAGTCCCTCCTGAAAGCGGTCATTCCTTCGTTGGAGGTCAGGTTAATGCGGGAAGCCATGGGGAGAAACCTAGGTTGTAGAGAGGAAGAGGAAAAGAGCTCGGGAGTAGTTCGTTCTCAAGGACCGCTCGGTAAATACAATCTTCAGACAGTAGGCATCCATGGAATGAACAGGTTCTCCGTATATAGAAACCTTGAACGGCTCAGATCGAAATTGATCGAACGGCTCATATGTTTTCCCACCGAAACTGTCGCTTCAGTGACGTGGGGCGTCGCCTCGAAAGACGTGCGCATTAAATGTCCAATGGGACGATTCGGTTGCCACGTAGATGGGTCGGTTACTCCTAGGCTGGCACCGTTGGATCCTGACCAGGCCAGTGATCAGTGGACACGTGGCATGGGAAGAACTCGGGCTCACATGGTCACCGCTCGGTCTGTATCCCGGCCGATCACTCCAGCCGGTCCTGTCCCTGGCAGAATCCCGGTCTATTACCGAACGGTTTATCGGACGCAGTCTTAATTTTCAAACTTCATCTGATGGAGCATCACATCAACTTTGAAAATGGGGGGCAGCTGGTATGTCCAGAAATATTCTGTTAAGGCCAAACTGCCACGTCAACAGAATGGCCTAGATTATCCGGAAGGGGAGCTTGCGGTCACCGCCCCTGAGATCAACATGCGGCACCGCTCGGGATGCTTGCGTAGCCCTGGCGTGCGGTGTGGAACTTACCAGGAGGTGTAGATCAGTCCTGAGCTGTCCAGCAGTTTCCAAAATCAATTACAAGCCTGCAAAAGGAGATATGACAGTTTCCTAAACCACTTAGGAAGCTCCCTTAAAATCATGTAAATCTATTGTGATTAGATTAGGCTTCCTAATCTTATCAACTTACCATGTAGGGGTGGACTCATGCATCTATAAAAGAGCCCACCTACCCTGTCAATGAGGGACCCCGATTATTATTCTCTAGCTTACAAGCCTAAACAGAGAACTCACCTTCAAACGCATACACCCGACCGGTATTACTGGTAGTACCGCCCCTAAGTGTTGGCTCATTAGGCCCGCCGGTGATCTGTTAATGAGAGTGCACAAATGCAAATCGTGGACGTAGGTCACCTAGTTAACGGGACCGAACCACTCGCAAATTGTTCTTGTCATTTTTTCTCTTAAAATCTTTCTTACCAGTTTTAGGCATCATCACTTTCATATCATATATTTGTATTAGATAAAATACTATACAGATTTTTATTAACTTTGGTAAGGGTAAAGTAATTATTATTAAATGATTTAACAATTAAACTATATAATGGTGATAAAAAAATAATGGTTAACTTGACTGTTAACCAAAAGAATGAGTGAAGTGAATCCCAAGCCTAAAGAGAAGTTATGCAAACCACGTTAGAGGCTCGTATATTTTGACCTTACCTTAAGGAAGCTAAGTGTAATTTACCTAATTTATTTTTAGTACTAATGATGTTTTTTCCAAATTTAAATTTTATATTCAATTTTCAAATACTTTAAAAATTGTACTATAAAGTAAGTTGAAATTTAAATTTTCAAATCATAGCATTACTTAAGGTCCTAATTTTGTATTCATGTAGGGTGTCCTTTCTTGATAAACCAAGGTTTAAGGTTTGTATATATAATAACTTCACAATTTTTGCCATTCAATTTTAAAATAAATTGCTTTGGGCCAAAAGCTACTAAGAGCAGTGAATGGTGAAAACTCAAAAGAAAACTTTTGCCATTAATTGGCATACTTTTTGGACCAAACACAAGTTCGTTATTTAGTTTTATTTTAATTTTTGGAGTTTCATAATCAATCTTAGACTCTAAAAGTTGTTGGCAAGCAATCTTTAGAGGTTCTACTTGTGAACCTGCTCACGGGCGAATTCAGAAAATCAATCTAGGGGGACCTTGATATAGGGGGAAATGTATGGGGGAATTTTTTTTTGGACCTATCTATATATATATATATTGTATATATTTGGACCTATTTATACATAATTTGTTTTTGTGTATTTTGTATACATATTTTTAATTAACACAAAAATATAAAAGAAAGGGGCTTAGTATGAAAATTTTATAATGTCAGGGTTTTTTTTTACAATTTTCAAGAGGGGCTTAACTGTAATTTTTTTTTTCGTGTAAGTGTACAATTTTTAAAATTTTGGGGTGGGCTCTACCCTTCAACGTAGATCTACCCTTGTAGAACCTGCTTTTTCTATACGTACGTTTCTACTATAGCAATTTCTAAAAACTGATTCTTTATTAAACCAACATAATAGTGCTAGTTTTGATAAAAGGGAGTCTCAACCACAATCCCCTCAAACTAAACATGACCTACATAAAGTTCTCTAGGAACGAATTAGATCACTTGTCCTTGTTTCGGTCAAAAATATAATTTTATGCCAAAAAAACTTCAAATTGCTATAACTTCAGTTTTAGAAGTCTCATTTTTGAAAACTTTGATATTTTTGAAATCAGAAAAACAAGATCTGTCAGACAAAATCAATGTTAACTATGCAAAAAAAAAAACCCTTATAATTTAAACTAAAATGTGGAAATGTAATTTAGTTTTGCATGAATCTAATAAAATATAGTTCTTTTGTCACATTAACATTCATAGATGTGTAGATCTTAAAAAAAAAAAAAAAAAACACTTAAAAATCCCAAATGAGAAAGATATGACCATTTTTTACAAACAGATAGTATTATCTGTTTGTAATAAGATAATATTATGTATTCAAACAGATATAAGCTCAAAATAAGTCTGAAAATTATATTTATTTTGCAAAATTTTAAAGTCTAATGTGTTGATCTCGAAAACAAATTCATAAAATAAAAAATAAATCATCCAAAAAGGCCAAAAAAGAATGAGGAGGTTATGGTTGTTTAATGAAAACAAGTAAAATTATCTGTTTATCGATAGATAAATTTTATCCGTTCAAACAGATAAAAGCTCAAAATGAAACTCCAAATTAATTGTTTTTGCATAATTTTCAAGTCTAATGCATTGATCTAAAAAAAATACATGAAATAAAGAAAAAATTACCCAAAACAGGCCAAAAAAAAGAGAGAAAGCTGTTATGACTTTCTAAAGTTGACATTTTTCAAATAGATAATTATCTGTTTGGATCAAATTATAGATTTTTGCTATTTGAGGCTCAAAATTACATGTTCTTACAAAATTGGCAAGTCCAATGCGTAGTTCTCCACCCCAAAAAAAAAAAAAGCTAAAAAATGGGAAAGTTGAGGTCATTTAAATTTCACATTTTTCAAATAGATAATTTTATTTGTTTGAAATAGATTTTGACAGGTTAAGCAAACTAAAAAGTTAAAATTGAGCCTCAAAATTATTTATTTTAAAAAATAATACGTGAAATCTACAAAAAAAAAAAAAAAAAAAAAAAAAAATCCAAAAAGCTTAAAAATGACAAATTTATGGTTGTCTAAAGTGCAAATGTGTCGGCCAAATAGTTGGCTTATTTTTGTCCGGCACAGGGCCGGGTAAAACTGTATGAAAATAAAAAATAAAAATAAAAAATTTGTCGAAAGAGCTTTAATTGGTATAAAAAAGTAACCATGGACTTAGGCTCAAATTCACAAAATCCCTGGGTTTTTTTTTTCCTTTTACCTTACTGCCTCATATGCAGGGGTATATCAGTAATATCACCGAATTTTTTTTCATAAAAATAAAATAAAGAGAGAATGTTTGACTTGCTCCGAAGTTCTATATTCCAAAACAAGCCCTTAGAATCTTGTTTTGAGTTGACAGATACGGGGTTCCTCTTTCATTTCAAAATAATCTTTAGAGTTCAGATCGTTAAATGGTACCTACAAATGCATTCATTTGCCTTTGAAAAGAAAAAAAACAAATTGTTAATCTAAAATATATACAACATGTTAAGCAAAATAAATTTATTCTTAAGATATACCTTTAAAGACGTAGAGGAAGGGAAAACAAGAGGAAAATTAAAAATTTAGTTGTCTCTAGTTTTTCTGCTTTGATGATGCTGAAGTATTAGCTTTTAAAAAATTTAAGAGGAAGTTACAGAATTGAGAGTAAACAAAGCGATTGAAGAATGTAATATCCGATACAAAATTCAATATATTATCCTAATTTTTGAAAGATTCAAGAGAATCACCAAAATTTGTCAAATGCTGTGAGAAAGGTTGGTGTGATTTAACCAAAAACTTTTCATAATTTGGATTGGCTTATGTTGTTTAAATTAAAAGAAAAAAAATAAAAAATAAATAAGGGTCATGTTAGCCTCATTTTGTTTTATTCTGCAATAATGCTAGACTCACACAATATTCCACACAAAATTTCACACAAAACAATATTGGCCCTTGATTCCAGTTAGCCCCATGTGGAAAATACATGGGTTCCACATAGGACCCACCGAAACTAAGGGACATGATTGCTTTATGTGAAATTTTGTGTAGAATACTACGTGGGTGTAGCATTACTCTTTATTCTGAGGGCAATGCTAGGGGCACTAACAAAATCCATTAACACTTACTAACACACTCTATCTCTCTCCTAGTGGTACTGCGGGGTCCACTGCGGACCCCACAATGCCACTAGGAGAGAGATAGAGTGTGTTAGTAAGTGTTAGTGGATATTATTAGTGCCCCAAATATAACTCTTATTCTGATGCTTGGCTATTCATGATGATAGCTAGCTTGCGCTTTTAATGCATTGCCTACATATTCTTGTATTTGTGCTAAAATTGTAAGTACTGTATCACTTCATTTTCTACATAAATCTTGTTTCCTTTACCATGGACAATCTACCTATATCAGTCCCATAATCAAGGGGATTGTGTTCATTTCATTTTTTTTTGGGGAGATTGACACTCCCATATTTTACATAATAACTAATTAGTAATCTTATTTTATGTAATTTTTTGTACTGTGTTTTCCCCTTATTTTATGTTCTCAGGTACTAATACGGGCATAACTGCCCATTGATGTTTTGATGTCCCAAAAGAACTCTGAACTATAAAATCAAAACTTCTTTTGTCATGGTGCGGGAAGAGAGGCTCAACTGTTAGATCAAAATCATTTACGAGCAAACAATATTCAATCCTTGGATGATAACGGCCATATATAGTGGTTTTGTTGGTGGTTACGATCTTTTGTCATGGTGGTGGTAATATTTGTGATGGGTTACAATTTTTTTGTCATGGAGTTACAAAACCATTTTGTTACCCTCTTTTGTCTTGATGGTTACAATATTTTTGTTATTAGCTTAGAATTTTTCTTAACAAATTCTAATTTTTTATCGTAGGTTACAACTTTTCTTATGTAGTTATAATTTTTTTGTCAGAAATATGATAGAAGTTACAAATTTTCTTATGAAGCTATAATTTTTTTTGTCAGAAATATGATAAAATTTAATGTGCCTTTACATGTGACTATTATTCAACTATGAGTTGTTTTGTGAGCAGGAGGAATCGACTGCTTGAGAATCAAATGCTGAGAGTTGTATGTTGTGTATTGGTATTTTTTTTCCCCAATTGAAAGAAAAGAATTTCTTTGTATGGGTGTATTGGTATAGGTATTAGCATATTCATGCTTAGAGTATTCGAATATCATTTCAGGCTCCTATGGGGTGATACCAAATCCCAACTGTTAGGAGTAACACTTTCCAGTTATGTTAATTGTGAATTAAACGAAATAAAAAAAAATCCAAGCAACAATAATATTCATTCCACCAAGATCAACCAAAAAAACAATTAATATGGCACCCAAGTAATAACAATGATAGTAAAAGAGACCAATAATTTATGTGGAAAAATTTTCTAATGAAGACAGAAAAAAGCACCAGGCATTTTCGAACGATTCCACTATATCAAATAAGGAATACAAAATGTTCTCTCAAGTTTTGTCCAAAACTTAAGAATATCCAATCAATGAGGGTGAATACAAAGAATACTTCTTAGGGTTCACAAACCCAAAGAAATACAAGCAAATTGTAAATCTTCAAAATTCCCAATAATTTTGGGAAACAAACAAGCCCTCAAAGGAATCAACCATCTTGACTCTTCTATCTCACCCTCTGTTTTGATATTGGTGTCACATATAGCCGAGCCGAGAATCAAAACTAGGCTACTGAGAAAGCCTTTCATTTACTTTTGCTAAGTCAATAAAAGGCCTTGGCCCATTAAGAGTATCCAATTAAGGACTTTAGCAAGTAAGACAAAAACCCAACCCATACATGGATTATATCTCATATCTGTCATATGTATCGAACACATGTGATATGGTCACATGGTAGCTACCACTAAGAGTCCGTTTGTATTGGCATACAGTAAGAGGAGAAATTATTTGGTGGGTCTGTCATGCCATATCAGCATACTGATGTGATGTGACTATTTAATCCCAACAACTCATGTCGAGCTCACGCCCTAGGAAAGGCGGCTATCGATATGCCCCGGCTTTCTGAAAGTGGGTGAAATGCAACGGATTTTTGTTGAGAAGGGTGAAAAGAGTATACTAGAGCCTATTTGAAATGTTCAGAGTCGTCACCTAACATTATTCGGGTGTTAGGATCCCTGCAAAGACAAATAATGTAATCATTTTTGACTTAAAAAAACAATTTTGAGAAAAGCGGCCATTTAAAAGTGTGACTCTGAATAGCTATGCAAAAATCAGAGATTTTGAGATGGGTTCGGGGACTCGATTATGTCGAGGGAAGGTATTAGACACCCTCGAATATTCATGCAAACACAGTTGTCGGTTTTAGCGATTTTTATTAAAATGGGGTGTTTCGATTGAAAACAATTTTTTTAAGAAAGTGAATAGCATGGAAAATAGTGATGGGTATGGCTGGACTCTTTGAGAGTTGCTTACGCATCCCGACACGTGAATCAGGCCAAACGTAGTTCTGACTTTCATGTGTGCGAGTGTATTCATGATTTTTTTTTTAAGAAAAGGAAAAAGTGATCACGTTTGACCGTGCACGTGTGATGTAGTGATTTGAGAAAGAGTCGGTCTAACTAGGAATTTTAACCCACATGGTATAGTCCTAGATTTTAACCTTTAAAAAATGATTGAGATTGAAATGAGATTATACAAGTGAGTGGAGATTGAAGTATTTTCTTTTGTACTATTCTATTTTTTCATTTTTTTCTGTATTTTTATTCCTATGCCGGAAGTATGGATCGATACCCAAATCACTGAAAAAGTGTACAGGAAGTAAGGATCGGTGCTCAAAAGAAAGAAAAAGAGACTCATTTTTTTTTGTGTATTTTATTTTTATGCCAGAAGTAAGAGTCGGTCCGAAAAAAGAAGAAAAGAGAATTTTTTATTTTATTTTATGCCGGAAGTAAGGGTCGGTACCCAAACGAAAGAAAAGAGATTATTATTATTAATTTTTTTGGTGTATTTTCATTTTTATCCTGGAAGTAAGGGTTGGTGCCCAAAAGAAATAAAAGAGATTTTCGAATTTCCTTTTATCAATTATTGAGAAACTTGATAAGATAGGAGTATTTAGTAAAGCAACAAAAAAAAAAAAAACAACTCTTTTTATTTTATATTTTTTTTATTTTTTATTTTGGTAGATTTGAGTTGAGTATTCCAAAAATGGAACGGAGGGGGTCTTGATACTTCAAATTTTATGAAATTTTGAGAGAAGGTTCCTAAATGAGTTTAGTTGCCATGAGAGAAAACCGTTTTACAATATCGTTTGTAGATTGGGATAAATTAAATTTAGAAGCACCCTTATTCAGAATCAGAGACTGCACTGTCAATTAAAAGTAAATAATTTTTTATGAAAATTTAATGATTTTTAAAAAATGTAGAAAAATTTTTAGAGATAGATAAGAGGTTGAAGTTGATAAAAAAAAAAAGAGAAAAGAGCAAAACAAAAGTTGTAAGTGTCCAAAAGGAGGACGTTTTTGAGCAAACCTATTGTGATTTTTCTGGCAGATTCTGAGTTTCATATGATTGTGCTTTAAAAGTGGCTCAGACATTTTTTTTTAAAATATAAAATCATGAAAAATCTTGGATAGCTATCTTCGAGTTTGGAGAAGATCTCCAATTGCCCAGGCTGCTGTTGAGTCCGATTAGTCATTTATTCCTTTTCATTATTCTATTTATGTTAATTGAGCAATCTTTCTTATTTAGACATGGATTTCTGTATTAGAAAACCGTGTAGTCCCTAGTAGAATTGTCATGACCCATCGCACTACGCGTGAAAATAGGACACGTGGCACTCCACCAAGGCTCATCCAAATCACTTAATGACTATACACAGTGGAAAAGGAACTTAAAACAAGTTTGAGTATATAAAACTTTAGGAAACGATACCTTCTGAGTTGTAAAATCCATATAATATTGAAAACTTAATCATATTATGAAACGAATGATTTAATGTTGAAAGGGGTCCCAAAGGTACCCTAAGAACCAATCAAAACCTTTTGAAAATTTCCGAAAGGTATAGAAAAAGATTTCTGGCAGGGGGGATTTCGACCGGTCGAACGATCCTATTCGACCGGTCGAATGACCCTTTATCAGAATCCTGCACAAAGCTGCAGAATTTTGCCTAATGCATCACCCAACCTTACTCCTTTCATTCCTCTAAACAAGTTTACCTTATTTAAACTTCACCATCTATGCTAGGCTTTTAAGAACATCGTCAAGAGATGGTAATCTACGAAAAGCATTAATGTAATACCCGCTATTTTTAAATATTTATTTCCCAAGATGAATAAGTGTTTTTATGTTGTTATTATAATATTCAGTATTTATAGAACTCGGTTATAAATTTTCAAAATTTTTAGAAACAGAAATTTAGCAGATTTGTGAATATCTGGTATATTTGGACCAGTTATGATTTTCCAACCAAACATGCCCTAAGGAAATAATTATCCTTGGAACCTTTAACTCTTGGTAATTGCAAGGTGAGGTCCCTCCTTGGTTCCTATATATATGAGACCATTCCATTACATTTATCCTTAGACATATAAGGTTGAGAAGTTATCCTAATGCACACATACACAAACACCAAGAACACCAAGAACACACACAAGAACACCAAGAACACACACACAAACACCAAGAACACCAAGAACACACACACAAACACCAAGAACACCAAGAACACACACACAAACACCAAGAACACGAAGAACGCTATTTGAAGCCGGAATTTTATATTCGAAGATTCTTCGGGTTTTCTCGGCATTATTATTCTGCGAATTTAGGTGAGTCTCCAACTCACTCAGCTATTTATATTACACTTTGTTATGAACACATGATTATGATTATGATTATGATTTATATTAATTATGTGATGCTTATACGTATTATATTACGTATTTAGATAAATACGGCATAAATACGATAAATTGGTATTTTTTAATTACGACTGGAATCGAGATGGATTCTTAATGAGGATCAGAAACTCTTAACTTCCAACATGAATACTTATTTATTTAATCTCACGGAACTTTTATAAAATTCAGTTGTGGACGTACAAAACTGAAAAATGACCAAAATACCCTTGTGATCTATTTTCACTTAAATCGACTGAAATCAAGATAATTTCTTAATGAGGATCGAAAACTCTTAACTTCCAACATGAATACTTATTTATTTGATCTCACGTAACTTTTACATTTTTCGGATCCTGACTTATAAACTGGAAAATGACCAAAATACCCTTGTGCCCTATTTTTACTAGAATCATACACGATGCCTAATATTTCATTCTAGTTTTGGTTTGAATGTTGTTATGTGTAATACCCTGCATTTTCCTTGTATTGTTATATCCTTTTGATATATATGAGATAATGACGAGATTGAGAAGCCGACGTGCATATTAGTGGGTCTATCGACCGCAGAGGTCGATACTATTTATGGGTGCGCGAGAATGCGGTCACTAAGACTGTATGATGTTGAGTGTGGAATCCCAGGTGCTGGGACAGGTTCGGGACTTCGTGTCTGGTCGACGTATGATAGAATTGGACTACGTGTCGGATATGGGAGGCTATAGCAGTAGGACTTCGTGTCGAGTATAACATATTGGGCGAGTTGGCCAGAGTAACATATTGGGCGAGTTGGCCAGAGTAACATATGGGCGAGTTGGCCAGAGTAACATATTGGCGAGTTGGCCAGAGTAACATATTGGGCGAGTTGGCCAGAGTAACATATGGGCGAGTTGGCCAGAGTAACATATGGGCGAGTTGGCCAGAGTAACATATTGGGCGAGTTGGCCAGAGAAATAATAGTGCTGTGTGCTGAGAACTAATAGTGTTGTGTGCTGAGTAACAAAAGTGTTGTGTGCTGAGTAACAAAAGTGCTGAGAAACAATAGTGCTGTGTGCTGAGAACTAATAGTGCTTTGTGCTGAGAAATAATAGTGCTGTGTGCTGAGAAGTAATAGTGTTGTGTGCTGAGAAATGATAGTACTGTGTGCTGAGATGTAATAGAGCTGTGTGTTGTGATATGAGCTGTGTACGGTAATAATTGCTACGTGTTGTATCATATTAGGGCTATGTGTCGTAGTAACCATGTCAGGGTGGGTTGGCCGAAACGTTGGGACTGTGTGTCAAGAGTAAACAGACCGTAGGTATGGGACTACGTGTTTGATTAATGTGGACCCAAGAGTCTATGTTATGTGTGAGACTACGTGTCGAGGATAAATGAGTCATGAGGCGTTGGGCTACGTGCTAGATGGGAAAGGGGATGATGTCCGTATTATATCTTGGATTGGTGCATACATGCATACGAACAATGAGATGATCCTTTTTATTGATGTTGTTGTTATATGCTACATATCTGTAGATACTCTGTTAGTATTTGCATTCACTCGGCTTTCGTAGCTGACGGCGTTTTATGCCGCTGGATATTCAACGTCCAGCTGGCCAGGGTTATGAGTATGCAGGTGATGCATACATGGATAGGGGCCACGAGGATGGAGCCTACGATGACGGAGGCTATGCTGTAGATGACTACTACGCAAGCTGAAGAGTTGGAGCTTGCTGTTGATAGTTTATGCCTATGTTTTAGAGAGCGTTGTAATAATTAAGTTTGTAATCGGCATATGTTGCCGTAATACTTTATTTGTACTTCTGCGATACTTATGGTTTGTAATAGTTAGTATTGAACGCTGATTTTATATATCAACCCTAGAACTTTCCAATGTGTGGTTTGAACCATTACTCTGATGGTTTGACTTTGGTTATGGACAATATGGTGACTTTCAACTGTCATGGCCTACGGGTCCAAAAAGGAAATTATTTTCTCTATTTTTGCTACTACGGGGCGTGACAGGATTTTTTGGTATCAGAGCCTAGGTTTAGTAGTCGCGTTCACCAATTGTCCAACATTTCTTGAGTTGAACCTAAGATTCCTTGAGATAAGGGTTGACTCTAAGTTTGTGTTTTGGAGATCGTCCCTATGGAATTCTCCGTGCTATTAATGTGATACTAGTTATAGCTACTATTATGTTTAGTTGCGAATTATTTTCTATAACTATTACGTATAATTTTGGAATTATTTTCTATGACTATTTTGGGTTGACGACTAACCGAGAGATGTCTGTACAGGTACCCAACCTTACTGCATCGATGGCAGGAATGCCTACTCGGAATCGTCCCGCTCAGATTGAGGACGTCCCCCAAGCACCCCAAGCTGCTGATCCGACTGGACTGTTCGAAGCCTTTGTGCGTAGGATGGAAAGGATCAACAATCCTAACATGCACAACGAAAATAATCATGGACCACCCTCGCGGCCAGTTGAAGATAGAATAGTGGAGCGTTTTCGTCACTTTCGTCCGGAGAAGTTTGACGGGAATACTGAGCCGTGGCAGGCAGAATAGTGGCTCCGAGAGATGGAAGCAATCTTTGACACCCTGGGATGCAATGAGATAGAGAAGCGTCGACTGGCGACATTCCAGTTGACTTATGCGGCTGCCGATTGGTGGAAATCGGAGAAAGCAACCGTAGGAGAAGATGCTGCCGGAAGAATGCCATGGATCATCTTTAAGGGATTATTTTTGGAGAACTACTTTCCTCAGACAGAGAGGAACAGGAAGGAGAGAGAATTCATCGAGCTAAGGCAAGGGAACCTTACCGTAAGGGAGTATACGGTGCAGTTTGAACGATTGTCTCGATTTGCTCTGCATATGATTGATACTCCAGAAAAGAAGAACATGCAGTATCACCAAGGTCTTTCGTTGCCACTACAACGGATGACGTTGAATCATCAGGGTCAAACCTTCAAAGCCATGGTGGGAATGGCAATTGGTCATGAAGACATTAACTGTCGGGAGCAAGGACGTTTTGGGAATCGACCACCGAGGGGCAACCAAGGACCAAGACCTCCGATGCGGTTCCAAGGTAACAAGCGTAACTGGACTGGAGAAAAGAAACAACATCCTGCGTTTCCTCAGAATCGCTATGGTGTGAACCAAGCTCCTCCTCCGCAAGGACTCCCTGCTGCTACTGGAGGCAATACTGGTGGATGCTTCAACTATGGGAAGCCAGGTCATGCAGCTAAGGATTGTCGGGCTCCCAAGGGCTTTATCCGATCGGGCATTCGCTGTTATAACTGTGGCAATCATGGCCATATCAGCAAGGACTGTAGAGCACCTCGTAGGGCGTACAATGGACCAGCTGCTCAGGGCCAAGTTGGACAGGCTCGTATGAATGCTATCCTCCCAGAGAATGCGGGATTTGATGAGACTGAACAGCAGAACATGGAAGATACTCTTACGTTATTCAGCACTCGAGTTAGAGTTCTATTTGATACTGGTGCTTCGAATTCATTTGTTGCTATCGGAATTGTTAAACTTTTGGGTTTAGTACCCCAGGCGCTTGATGTAGCCCTGAATGCGGTATCACCTTTGGGAGTAACCGTAAAATTAGGGAAAGTGTGTAAGGACTGTACTTTAACCCTCGAGGATAGAATTCTTCCCGCAGATCTAATCGTTTTGTCAATGAAGGAATTTGACATCATCTTGGGATTTGATTGGCTCACGAAGTATTGTGCCAAGTTGGACTGTGCCAATAGGATGATTACCTTTTTGGTACCAGGAAGTCAGTCTTTTGATTTTCAATGCAACCCCTCTAGCGATGCTTTTCTCACTAGCCGTCTAGCAGCTATCGAGTGCTCGAGTTCGGAACTCACTGTTGCACAGATTCCTGTAGTACGAGACTTTGAGGATGTGTTTCAGAGTATTCTTAGACTGCCACCTAAGCGGGGGATTGATTTCTGTATCGAGTTAGTGCCTGGCACTTCACCGAAATCGAAGGCTCCTTATCGGATGGCACCAACGGAGATGCAAGAACTGAAGAAGCAAGTGCAAGAGCTAGAAGATCTCAAGTTCGTTTGACCCAGCACGTCACCTTGGGGAGCGCCGGTGTTATTTGTTAAGAAGAAGGACGGAACTCAGCGACTTTGTATCGACTATAGGGAGCTCAACAAGGTCACGATTAAGAATAAGTACCCACTCCCTAGAATCGATGATCTGTTTGATCAGTTGCAAGGAGCGACAACTTTCTCAAAGATCGATCTACGATCTGGATATCACCAACTGTTGGTTCGACCCGAGGATATTTCAAAGACTGCTTTCAGGACGAGGTATGGGCATTATGAATTCTTGGTTATGTCTTTTGGATTAACCAACGCCCCAGCGGTATTCATGGACCTAATGAACAGAGTATTTAGGCCCTACTTGGACCAGTTCATTATTGTGTTCATAGACAATATTCTGATCTATTCCAAGACCGAGGAGGAACATGAGGGACATGTAAGGATCGCACTACAAACCCTTCGAGATAACCAACTGTATGCGAAGTTCAGTAAGTGCGAGTTTTGGCTAAAGGAAGTCAAGTTCCTAGGACATGTTGTCTCGCAGGATGGAATAGCTGTAGACTCGTCCAAGATAGACACAGTTTTGGATTGGAATACACCAACGACTGCCACGGAAGTCAGAAGTTTTCTTGGTTTAGCTGGATACTACCGGAGATTTGTGGAAGGATTCTCCAAGATCGCAGCTCCTCTTACCGGACTAACGAAGAAGGATTTGAAGTTTGAATGGGGTAACAAGCATGAGCGAGCATTCCAAGAATTGAAGGAGAGATTGACTACAGCGCCAGTGCTTGCGATACCTAAGAGCGGTGAGCAGTTCACCATTTATAGCGACGCATCACACCAAGGACTCGGATGTGTTTTGATGCAAGATGGAAAGGTTATTGCATACGGATCACGGCAGTTGAAGCCTCACGAGTTGAATTATCCAACGCATGACCTCGAACTAGCCGCGATTGTTTTTGCTCTCAAGATTTGGAGGCATTATCTCTACGGCGAGAAGTTCGATCTGTTCTCAGATCACAAAAGCCTGAGATACTTGTTCTCTCAAAAGGAGTTGAATATGAGGCAACGAAGTTGGATGGAATTATTGAAAGACTATGATTTCACGTTGCAGTATCACCCTGGGAAAGCAAACGTAGTAGCCGATGCTTTAAGTCAGAAACCCAGGAGGATGATAGTAGCTTCTCTTATGATCAAAGAATGGCAAGCGTTGGGAACTTTGGCTGAATTCGGTATTCAAGCCTCAGATTCAGGTGAAGGACGACACTTTGGATGTTTGGTAGTACAACCGACACTCATCAGTCGTATCCTTGAAGCACAGAGGAAGAACGAAGGACTTCAAGAGTGGTTCGCGAGCAATGCAGTGAAGGAACCAGAGAATTGGAGTATTAGTTCAGATGGAGCACTCAAATGCAGAGGCAGACTTTGTGTGCCAGATGAAGATAATCTTAGAAAAGACATAATGGACGAAGCGCACAAGTCGCGAATGACTATCCACCCAGGAGGCACAAAGATGTACAAAGATTTGAAGAGAAACTTCTGGTGGGAAGGAATGAAACGAGAAGTTGCGGAACACGTGTCTCAATGTCTCACGTGCAAGCAAGTGAAGGCGGAACATCAGAAGCCTCCAGGACTTCTACAACCATTACCAGTTCCCGGATGGAAGTGGGAACATATAACTATGGATTTCGTGGTAGGTTTGCCAAGGTCTCAGCAAAACCACGATGCTATTTGGGTAGTTGTGGATCGACTTACCAAATCGGCGCATTTCATAGCTTATAGTATGTCGTATCCAGTCGAACGTTTGAGTCGGATGTACATACAACAAGTTGTGCGACTACACGGTGTACCAGTCTCAATCGTATCAGACCGCGACTCACGATTTATGGCAGAATTTTGGAAAAGTCTACAGACAGCTTTGGGGACTTCGTTAAGCTTGAGCACTGCCTTTCATCCACAGACTGATGGGCAGACTGAACGAGTTAACCAAGTGATGGAGGACATGCTTCGAGCGTGTGTTATTGATTTTGAGGGCTCATGGGAGACTCATCTACCGCTGATAGAATTTGCGTACAATAACAGTCACCACTCGAGCATAGGAATTGCACCCTTTGAGGCATTATACGGAAGACCGTGCCGATCACCTTTGTGTTGGGCAGAGGTTGGAGACAAGCAACTGCTTGGACCTGAGTTAGTTCGGGAAACTAACGAGAAGATCCAGATCGTGAAAGAAAGGATGCGAACAGCGCAGAGTAGGCACAAGAGTTATGCGGATAAACGTCGCAGAAGTTTGGAATTCAGTGTTGGAGATCATGTGCTGCTTAAGGTATCTCCGGTGCGAGGAATTGTCAGATTTGGGCAGAAGAGAGGAAAGCTAGCACCGCGTTTCATTAGACCATTTGAGATCCTTGAACGTGTAGGAAAAGTTGCCTACCGACTCGCGTTACCGCCTAAGATGTCAGGAGTACACAACGTGTTTCATGTTAGCATGTTAAGAAAGTGTGCTCACAATCCGAGTCATGAGATCAACTTTGAGAACATTGAAGTTAACGATAATGTGTCATTTCATGAAGGACCAGTGCAAATTCTGGATTGGGGAATTAAGAAGCTGAGAAGTAAGGAAATTCCGTTGGTAAAGATCCAGTGGAAGTTTCACGACGAAGGAGAAGCATCATGGGAGCTAGAGTCAGAGATGCGTGAGAAGTACCCTGAGTTGTTCAACGATGCTTAGTTCGGATTTCGGGGACGAAATCTTCAGTTAGTGGGGGATGATGTAATACCCGCTATTTTTAAATATTTATTTCCCAAGATGAATAAGTGTTTTTATGTTGTTATTATAATATTCAGTATTTATAGAACTCGGTTACAAATTTTCAGAATTTTTAGAAACAGAAATTTAGCAGATTTGTGAATATCTGGTATATTTGGACCAGTTATGATTTTCCAACCAAACATGCCCTAAGGAAATAATTATCCTTGGAACCTTTAACTCTTGGTAATTGCAAGGTGAGGTCCCTCCTTGGTTCCTATATATATGGGACAATTCCATTACATTTATCCTTAGACATATAAGGTTGAGAAGTTATCCTAATGCACACACACACAAACACCAAGAACACACACACAAACACCAAGAACACCAAGAACACACACACAAACACCAAGAACACCAAGAACACACACACAAACACCAAGAACACCAAGAACGCTATTTGAAGCCGGAATTTTATATTCGAAGATTCTTCGGGTTTTCTCGGCATTATTATTCTGCGAATTTAGGTGAGTCTCCAACTCACTCAACTATTTATATTACACTTTGTTATGAACACATGATTATGATTATGATTATGATTATGATTATGATTTATATTAATTATGTGATGCTTATACGTATTATATTACGTATTTAGATAAATACGGCATAAATACGATAAACTGGTATTTTTCAATTACGACTGGAATCGAGATGGATTCTTAATGAGGATCGAAAACTCTTAACTTCCAACATGAATAACTATTTATTTAATCTCACGGAACTTTTATAAAATTCGGTTGTGGACGTACAAAACTGGAAAATGACCAAAATACCCTTGTGATCTAGTTTCACTTAAATCGACTGAAATCAAGATATTTTCTTAATGAGGATCGAAAACTCTTAACTTCCAACATGAATACTTATTTATTTGATCTCACGTAACTTTTACATTTTTCGGATCCTGACTTATAAACTGGAAAATGACCAAAATACCCTTGTGCCCTATTTTTACTAGAATCATACACGATGCCTAATATTTCATTCTAGTTTTGGTTTGAATGTTGTTATGTGTAATACCCTGCATTTTCCTTGTATTGTTATATCCTTTTGATATATATGAGATAATGACGAGATTGAGAAGCCGATGTGCATATTAGTGGGTCTATCGACCGCAGAGGTCGATACTATTTATGGGTGCGTGAGAATGCGGTCACTAAGACTGTATGATGTTGAGTGTGGAATCCCAGGTGCTGGGACAGGTTCGGGACTTCGTGTCTGGTCGACGTATGATAGAATTGGACTACGTGTCGGATATGGGAGGCTATAGCAGTAGGACTTCGTGTCGAGTATAACATATTGGGCGAGTTGGCCAGAGTAACATATGGGCGAGTTGGCCAGAGTAACATATTGGGCGAGTTGGCCAGAGTAACATATTGGGCGAGTTGGCCAGACTAACATATTGGGCGAGTTGGCCAGAGTAACATATGGGCGAGTTGGCCAGAGTAACATATTGGGCGAGTTGGCCAGAGAAATAATAGTGCTGTGTGCTGAGAACTAATAGTGCTGTGTGCTGAGTAACAAAAGTGCTGTGTGCTGAGTAACAAAAGTGCTGTGTGCTGAGTAACAAAAGTGCTGTGTGCTGAGAAACAATAGTGCTGTGTGCTGAGAACTAATAGTGCTTTGTGCTGAGAAATAATAGTGCTATATGCTGAGAAGTAATAGTGCTGTGTGCTGAGAAATGATAGTACTGTGTGCAGAGATGTAATAAAGCTGTGTGTTATGATATGAGCTGTGTACGGTAATAATTGCTACGTGTTGTATCATATTAGGGCTATGTGTCGTAGTAACCATGTCAGGGCGGGTTGGCCGAAACGTTGGGACTGCGTGTCAAGAGTAAACAGACCGTAGGTATGGGACTACGTGTCTGATTAATTTGGACCCAAGAGTCTATGTTATGTGTGAGACTACGTGTCGAGGATAAATAAGTCATGAGGCGTTGGGCTACGTGCTAGATGGGAAAGGGGATGACGTCCGTATTATATCTTGGATTGGTGCATACATGCATACGAACGATGAGATGATCCTTTTTGTTGATGTTGTTGTTATATGCTACATATCTGTAGATACTCTGTTAGTATTTGCATTCACTCGGCTTTCGTAGCTGACGGCGTTTTATGCCGCTGGATATTCAACGTCCAGCTGGCCAGGGTTATGAGTATGCAGGTGATGCATACATGGATAGGGGCCACGAGGATGGAGCCTACGATGACGGAGGCTATGCTGTAGATGACTACTACGCAAGCTGAAGAGTTGGAGCTTGCTGTTGATAGTTTATGCCTATGTTTTAGAGAGCGTTGTAATAATTAAGTTTGTAATCGGCATATGTTGCCGTAATACTTTATTTGTACTTCTGCGATACTTATGGTTTGTAATAGTTAGTATTGAACTCTGATTTTATATATCAACCCTAGAACTTTCCAATGTGTGGTTTGAATCATTACTCTGATGGTTTGACTTTGGTTATGGACAATATGGTGACTTTCAACTGTCATGGCCTACGGGTCCAAAAAGGAATTTATTTTCTCTATTTTTGCTACTGCGGGGCGTGACAATTAATAACATAACAAGCTAAGGCTTGTTTGGATAAAAAGCACCAAAGTACTATTACATTCCTTCGAAACTCCGAATGTGACGAGTTAAGTTAAAAAACCACAAACCAAGAGTTCGGATCCTTATTCACATAACCGAAAAGAGTTTTAATACATATAATATCCTTACTAATCCATTCCAAGTTCTAAGTTAAGAACAAAACCCAAACCATTCAAAAATACATTGTTTGGAATGGTAACAAAAGTGTAGACAATCACCTTACCACCTTGCATAAGCACACAACACAACCCTTGATGCAAAGCATCACTATAGATCATAACCCCCCCGTTTCCGGATGGTATTATCAAGATAGGTGCCCTTGTCAACCTTGACTTCAACTCCTGAAAACTGTCTTCACATTCTTGACTCCATTCAAAAGTAACCCCTTTCCTCATCAACTTTATCATAGGCAATAAAATCTTCGAGAAATGCTCAATAAAATGGGGTTAATATCCTGCTAATCGTAAGAAACTTTGGATTTCAGATACAGTTGTCGGCCTCTGCCAATTAGATACGGCTTCTACCTTGTGAGGATCAACTGATACAACATTCTTGTCTATTACGTGACCAAGAAAAGTATTGCTAGGTAACCAGAATTCACACTTCTTAAGTTTACCAAACAGTTGCTTCTCTCGCAATCTCTGAAGTATAAGTCTCAAGTGGTTCTCATGTTCTATCTCATTGGCCGAATAAATAAGAATATCATCTACAAACATTATCACAAAATCGTCCAAGTAGTCCTTGAAGACTCGGTTCATAAACTCCATGAACGCGGCTGGTCCATTTGTAACTCCAAATGGCATGACTAGGAATTCATAATGTCCGTAGCATGTTCTGAAAGCTATTTTCTCAACATCTTCGACCTTTACTTTCAACTGATGATAGCCTGATCTCAAATCTATCTTCAAAAATACTCGCGCTCTGCAAAGTTGATCGAATAGATCGTTAATGCAACATATACTTGTTCTTGATGGTTAACTTATTCAACTTTATGTAGTCAACGCACATGCACATTGAACCATCTTTCTTCTTCACAAACAATACTGGGGCTCCCAATGGCGATATACTAGTTCGAATGAAACCCTTGTCAAGTAGTTCTTGTAGTTGAATTTTCAATTCTTTCAACTCTACTGGCGCCATTCTATATGGTGCCTTAGATACGGGTCTTGAGTCTAGCGTTATCTTGATAGTAGACTCAATCTCCCTCTCGACCAGAACATCTAGCAAGTCATCAGGAAATACATCTGGATATTCTAGTACTACAGGAATATCTTCTATCTTCAATTCGGTCGCCAAAGTATCAATTACTGAACATAAAAATCTCCGACATCCCTTTTTCAATAACTTTCCCGCTCGGATAGCTGAAATCAAGTACGTCGGTGGTGTAGCCCTACTCCCTTGAAAACAAAAGTTCCCATGTACTGGTGAGCGAAAATTGACTTCTTTCCGTTCACAGTCTATTGTAGCTTGGTTAAGACATAACCAATCCATTCCTAGAATTACATCGAAATGGTTCATAACAATCGGTATAAGGTCTACAGTCATCAACTTCTCGCCTAGTTTGATCTTACAATTCCTATATATTATTGACATCACCACTGATTTACTAAGCGGCACAGAAATGGATAAATCATATCCTAGTGGCGCGGACTTAACATTCAAATGTTCAACAAAGTTATGAGATACAAACGAATGCGTAGATCCCGAATCAACGAGTTGGCCTGCTAAGTGCGAACATACAAGCACTATACCTGAGACCACTATATCAGTAGTAGCCACGTCTCCAGGGTTCATTTGAAAAGATCTTCCCTCACGCTGTTCTATCTCTGGTCTCCTCTCACTAAACTGTCTAGGCTTCGAACCACTAGAAGCCATGAAACTTGCCCCTTGTTGAGGACGCATCCTTGGACAATCCTTTGCTCGGTGTCCTAGAGTGCCGCAATCAAAACACTTGAGTTGCAGATAGGATGCAGAACTCACACTATTTCCCCCTTTACCTCTACTCTAAGAATTAGTCAAAAAACACCAGCCTGTGTGTGGTCGGTTGCAAAGAGAACACAATGGAATGTTACTAGGTACTCTTCGGGAGTTACTAAAGCTAGAACCAAAGTCTTGTGAAAATGGCCTCTTAAATGACCCGCCTTGACTTCGGTCACCACCCTCATAACCTTGCTTCCCTTGATTTTGTCTCGATCTCTCCATTCCACTTTCAGCTACAAACGCCGTTTGTTGCACCACTGCGACGGTTGATTGTTCATAGATCTCTACCCTCAAATGAATGTTATCTCTTAAACCTTCTTCAAATTTTCTTGCTCTATCTTCTTCCTCCCGTACTAAACCTTTTCCAAACCTCAACAACGCGTTGTACTTGGAAGTGTATTCAGTCACAGTCATATCTCCCTATCGCAGGTTGCCAAACTCTCTCTGTTTTGCATTATGGACATCCCTTGAAAAGAATCGACGATTAAACACTGCCTTGAATCCTTCCTAAGTAATTGGTGCCTCTTGATCTAGAATATTTATCCACCAATTCTTGGCTTCGTCCCTCAGTACATCACTTGCATTTTAAATCTTTTCCCTATCAGACATAGGGATAGATTGGAAAATTCTCTCCATATCCATAACCCAATGCTCTGCCAGTGTTGTGTCAGCTGTTCCATGAAACTCTGTCGTTTCTTTCTCACAAGCTGTTCTGATACAGATCTCAAACCCCTACTCTCATGTACTGGTATTACAGCTATTGGTGCTGGTTCAAATGGAGGTGTGGGAGGCAATCGTTCCGATATATTCGGTATCATATCTCCCATACTCCCAATCATTTCTGCCATTTTATTCATACATCGGGTATGCGGTGATAATTCTCGGTCACCCATGATTGTTCAACCTATTAATCTCGATTCATAAACATTATGCATGTATGACAAGAATAATATCATGTATATAAAATAATATATATATATATATATATGCATCAAACATCTCTACCATGTATGGATGCACTCTAGAACATGTGATAAATCACTCAACACTCCACTCGTCGTCGAACGTTCCCAAAGTTTTGTTACCTCTAGCTCTGATACCACTAAATGCCACGATCCATCCCACTACACGTGGAAATAGGACACGTGGCACACCACCAAGGCTCATCCAAATCATTTAATGACTATACGCAGCAGAAAAGGAACTTAAAACAACTTTGAGTATATAAAACTTTAGGAAACGATACCTTATGAGTTGTAAAATCCGTATAAAATTGAAAACTTAATCATATTATGAAACGAATGATTTTATGTTAAAAGGACTCCCAAAGGTACCCTAAGAACCAATCAAAACCTTTTGAAAATTTCTGGAAGGTATAGAAAAAGATTTCTGGCAGGGGGCATTTCGACCGGTCGAATGACCCTTTAGCAGAATCCTGCACAAAGCTGCAGAATTTTGCCTAAGGCGTCAACCAACCTTACTCCTTTCATTCTTCCAAATAAGTTTACCTTATTTAAACTTCACCATCTATGCTAGGCTTTTAAGAACATCGCTAAGACATGGTAATCTACGAAAAGCATTAATAACAGAACAAGCTAAGGCTTGTTTGGATCAAAAACACCAAAGTACTATTACATTCCTTCGAAACTCCGAATGTGACGAGTTAAGTTAAAAAACCACAAACCAAGAGTTCGGATCCTTATTAACATAAACGAAACGAGTTTTAATACATATAATATCCTTACTAATCCATTCCAAGTTCTAAGTTAAGAACAAAACTCAAACCATTAAAAAATTACATTGTTTGGAATGGTAACAAAAGTATTTATTAGGGTGATTCTCATCATTCTCACACTTCTTTTTCTCTTTCTTCTTGTCACCTACAATGGAGTAAATCTCCACTGCTCAGCTATATGCTGCGTACACAATTCTAAACATATGCTTATATGACAATTCATGGTTTAAACATCTAAAACACATAGAAATAGTCTCTAGGGTGAGTGGTACGCATTCATCCGATAAATGAAACCGATGCCGTGGAAGGCACACCTCTCCCACGCATCTCGTACACTGGTTGGGCCTTCCTCCATACCATGTACCATGTCCTGGTTGGCCTTCCTCCATACCAGACATAACCACAATCAATATCATAATCCTCAAACATCGAGGAGCTTACCCCTAGATGAATTTGCACCAAACTCCCCTTTGACCCAAGTAGACATATAGCATGCTCATATAAATAGTTATACATGCTTTTATCACAATTTCTCGTACATAATAACGGGTCTAGTTAACACATGAATTTCGCTCGAATCCAAAAACATCAAGTCGATATTCAAAACATGAAAATTCCATATATTTCAGATCTAGAATTCATACACCGTGCGATCTCTTCAAAATTTTGAAAGATGAATAACATGCCCGATTAAATGTCGAATCTCGGATTAGACGCGATTCCTACAAGTTGACAATTTACCCAAATTCCTAGAAATTAGATGTTTGGAAAACATTAGCCAAATGCGGCCTAAGAGGTATCAAAATGAAGCTCTTACCTCTAGGAGTTCAAATCTAGAATTGGGTCAAAAACTGACAGATGAAAGGTCGTCGATCGGCGTCGTGAAGCTAGTAGCCACCAAATCTCCCCTTTCTCTCTCCTCCTTTGATATTTTTAGAAAGTTGTTAAAAATAAAGTCTCATCCATACTATTTATAGACATAACTTCCGTAAATTACGTCTACCTTCCCACGAGTTTCTCAAAACTTCTAATTATCTCCCAAAACGTCTTAAACGTCTAATTTATTACCTCACGAGTGAAAACTAAAATTTATAACTGTTTTTGACTAAGTCTATTTGGGTCCAAAATAAGGATCCAAAACTCTTCTCCGTGGAATATCTAAACCACCTACCTTTTTAAGCAACAGAACACTCACATTCTTACCACAATTCTTAAAATGATATAATACAATATCAAAATTACCAGAAATGTACTCCACACAGGTAAATTTACTATTCACGAGAATACTAGATATTTCGAATAACATTTAAATAATATAAATGCCATTTAATCATGCTAATGCAATATGAAGTTCCATGTTCCTGTGTCTTCACTGACACCTCACCGTTGACCCACGTCAACTCAACTCAAATTATCAATGAACACTAATAATTCCACAAATTACTACAATGCCATTCTTAAAACATTTAAATTTTGGAACAGGTGTGACAAGAACATTGGCCCCCATATTAGAAAACCATGTAGTCCCCAGTAAAACATGGCTGTCCATATTAGAAACCACGAGGGATTTCCGTATTGGGAACCATGTAATCCCGAGTCAGACGTAGATCTCTGTATTGGAAACCAAGTAATCCTGAGTCGGACGTGGATTATTATTTTTATTTATTTTTAATTTTTTTTATTATCTAGCAAGAATATAAATGATATATTCAAGAGATGAAGAAGA
Source organism: Hydrangea macrophylla (assembly GCA_033977485.1). Taxonomy (NCBI): domain Eukaryota; kingdom Viridiplantae; phylum Streptophyta; class Magnoliopsida; order Cornales; family Hydrangeaceae; genus Hydrangea; species Hydrangea macrophylla. The sequence goes on along the minus strand of CM066984.1, from coordinate 72,523,209 downwards.
GTTTGAACGATAATAAAAAAACTTGAGTTATTAGAGGAACTTGAGAAATTGGCTAGAATATTGATGGTAAGTGACTGGGAAGTTGGGTGATGATTTGAGACGGCAACAGATGATGATAGTAGTGAGGCAATCGTGAGGTATGCTGATGAGAATCGTGGTGATATGGTAGTTAGGCGAAGGGTGATGATTGTAATGATGGCCTTTATGGTGGTGGTTAAAAGAGGTGGTATAATATGGAGAAAATGGAAACTCCTTTTTTTTGTGGGATTTTTATTTTTGTATTTAATGATGAAGTGAGGGAGGTGGAGAGGGATATGAAGGAGATATGGGGGGAGGTATTAGGAGTGTTCATAAAAACAAAAAATCGAAGACCGACCGAAACTGAACTGACCAAAAAATGATTGGTCGATCTTCTAAACAAACGCACAAGCTAAAATTGACTGTAAACTGATCTATCGAAACTGAATGGTCGGTTTTAAAATCACGAAAAAATAAAAAAAAATTGACCGCGATCACCCCTAGGAGGTATAGAGAGAGTTTTTTTTCCCTTCATTTTTTTTCTCCTCCAGAATGGTGAGCATTGGCCTTGCTTTTATCGGCCAAACAAGAGCCCTTTTTTTATTTATTTTTATTTTTATTTATAAAAAAGCACTCCACTAAAAAATAAAGAAGAGACCCACACATTGCTTTTTTTCTTTCTTTCTTTCTTTCTTTTTATTTATTTATTTATTTATTTTTTTTATTTATAGTTTTGCTTTGCTTTCTACCCAGAGTGTCTCCACTGAGTTTGTGAAGGGTGAGAATTTATTGGGTGTGGACAGTCCACATGGTTATATTGGCTTTTTGATCGCGATTTTTTTTGCAAAACTTCTAATTTCAACCTTGAAATGATTTTGCATTCTTTGAAATTAAAATTTTTTTTGACAAAAACAAACACCTTTTTTCTTTTGTTATTGGGCAAAAATGGGGTGTCAACAGCAAATCGTATTCCCTCATGCATGTGATCACAAGGAAAGCAAAATTAAGTGGGATTACAAAACCACCAATCCATCCCAATAGTATTTGACAGAATAATGATGGGGCGCAGAACTGAGAGTTGAAGACCCACTTTTGCTTTTGAAAGCCTTGGGCAGGTGAATGCATGTGGATGAGAAATAATCGCGGAATTGTTCACCTTTTGACCCCATAGCTTTGACTTGCAATATCTTTTCCATTTGAGGTCAGATTGGGATGATTCAAAAATTGATAGGCTCGAGTTTATGAGTACTTTATTTTGAAATGATTGGGTTGGACAAAAATGGGGTGTTTATAGCTACCCCTCTTTGTCAGGTTTTACAAAGTAAATCATGACAAGATTCAGTAGATGACCCATTTTTGCGGCCTTTTTTTAAAAAAAAATCTTTTTTACTGGAGAGAAATGGTGTAGTCGGGAACTTTAGCCTGCATGGCGTAGTCCTAAACATTAATCGAGAAAGTGGTGGAAGTGATTTCTCGGGCGAAGCAAGTGAGCTTCATTGGGAATTGACTCTGTGAGGGTCAAGTGGAGAGTCTGGCGTGTAGAAGTGAGCAAGTGATGCTTTGAGAACGAGCGAGATGAGAAAGTGATGTGCCAAAGTAGGTAAGTGAGTGGTGTATCAAGGTAGGCATCTGGAAATTGGGAGTATTGCCGGATTAGGCAAATAGCTCCGCTTGGGATTGAGAGTATTACCAGAATGGGCAAATGACTCTGCTGGGGATTCATGTATGAATCGAATAGAAGAGGGATAGTGTAGTCAAAAAGTGCATAATTGCGTAATCTTGAACTTTAACCGAGAATGTAATAAAGTAAGGGTATGGTCGATCTCGCTGAGCTGCCTATGTATCTCTCGTCGGGAGAATCAGACCATGCGTAGTTCGTGATGATGAAAAGGATGCCATGTTAGGAAGGCGAAGAGCAAAATTCCATGTGGGGTGTGATTGCTGTGAGGATTCGAGAGTGACATGCCACGTTAGGTGTGATCGCTGTGGGATAGAGAGTGGCAAAATGTGATACGTGTGACTGTCATGAGATGGGGAAGGGTAAGAAAAATACCTGATGCTTGATGTCGATATAAGTAGGATGCCGTTTGAGGGACTTACGCCTGATTCTGATGGTAGATGGTGATATGATAAGGATGCCACTTGAAGGCATTGTACCCGGTATAAGACTTCTTCCACAATTTACCCGCATAGATCACAAATTGGGTAGAAAATCTCTAAATTGCCTTTTTATCTTACTCTGAAACTCCCTCAGGATATTCTCCTTTCTTAATAAAATTCCAAACGTCCACATACCAAGGTATTTCACCCTCTTCTCCTTCTTCAATGGCTGCGATTATCTCAAATGAAGGTTGGTTTCTTTCTTCTATGGATAATGGGATCATGGTAACTCCTACGAGAATTTGGATCATTGAGGCTAAGGTTGTTAAAGAATCGGCTAACTGGTTCTCCTCACGGGGAAGATAACAGAACAAAATCCTCTTAAATTGCACTTTCAATCTCTTCAGATATTCGTGGTAAGGTCTCAACTTCTCATACTTCACTCTCCAATCACCTCACACTTGGGATATGATCAAGTTAGAATCCCCAAAAATATCAATCCTTTCAACTTTCAAGGCTAGGGCTATTTCCATATCGATTATACATGCTTCGTATTCAACCTTATTATTAGTTGAATTGTACTTAAGCTTGAGGCTAGTGGGGTAGGGGCTCCGTTGGGAGATGTAAGAATGATTCCTACCCCATATCCGATCTGATTAGCCGCTCCATCAAAATACATCCTGCATAGGTCTTATTTTACCTCCATCACTCCTTCGTCTGGAAACTTAAATTATCCTTTTTCCTCGAATTCTATAACAAGGTCAGCAAGATATTCGGTGACGGCTCTCTCTTTGACAAATTTGGATGTGACATATCTTATATCAAACTCGGCTAACATCATGGTCCATTGGGAAATCCTACTGGTTAGGGTGGGTTTTTTGAACAGGTATTTGAGTGGGTCCATTCGAGATATCAAGTTTACAGGAAAGGCTAGCATATAATGCCTAAGGTGATAGGTACACCAAACCAAGGCAATGGCGAATAATTCAGCTCATACCCGGTCATCCTTTTACTTAAATAATAGATAGCTTTTTCCACACGCTCCTCTTCCTCTTCTTGGGCCAACATACACCCCATCAAATTTTCGGTTACGAACAGGTATAGCAATAAAGGTTTTCCAGACTGGGGAGGTGATAGAACATGCGGGTTTTGGAGATAGGTTTTATTCTTATCAAAGACTTGTTGGTATTGTCTATCCCACTCAAACTTCTCTCATTTCCTTAGTAATTTGAAAAGCGGGTCACAGGTCATGGAGAGTTTTGATATGAAACGGCTAATGAATTATATCCTACCCAAAAACCCCCTAAACTCCTCCTCACTCTTTAGTGGATGCATTTTGACTATGGCTTTAATCTTAGTCGGGTCCACCTCTATCCCCCTCTGAGTGATAAGGAATCCTCATAATTTTTCATTGGTAACCCCAAAGGTGCATTTTTGTGGGTTCAACCTCATCTTGAATTTTTTCAACCTCTCAAAAAACTTCCTTATTGCTCCTAAATGACCCCCCATCTCTTTGGATTTTACGATCATGTCATCCACGTATACTTCCACTTCCTTATGAATCATGTCATGTAGCAATGTAGTGGCAGCCCTTTGGTAGGTTGCACCCGCATTCTTAAGTTCGAATGGCATTACCCTATAGCTATATGTTCCCCAAGGCGTGATGAAAGTGGTTTTCTCTCTATCCCGGTGCCATAAGAATCTGATTATACCCCGAGAACTCGTCCATAAAAGACAAAAGCTCATGTCTTGTGGTATTATCAACTAGTATGTATGAGGTAAAGAGAAATCGTCCTTAGGGATAGTTTGTTTAAATCTCGGAAATCAATGCACACCCTAACATGACCATCCTTCTTGGGGACTGGCAAGATGTTGGCAACCCATCCAGGGTACTCGGTGACTATCAAGAATCCAACTCTCAATTGCTTTTCAACTTCCTCTTTTACTTTAGGCGCCCATTCAGGTCTCATTCGCCTCAATTTTTGTTTTATGGGTTTTGAATTTGGGAAGAGAGGGATATGGTGTTGGACTATCTCTGGATCAATACCTGGCATATCATTATAAGACGATGCAAAAACATCCTTGAATTCATTTAATAGATTGATCAATTCTTTACTTTCTTCATTACTAAGCGTGGAGCCAGTAAAAACTTTTAGTGGATTATTTTCATTTCCCAGATTAATTATTAGAGTGCTCTCTGTGATTTTGCATGCAGATTCATTTTCTCTTTCGATTAGTTTTTGCAATTCACTTGGTATTTTAGGGTCATCACATTCAATACATTTATCACATTTATTGAGCGCATTCGAGTAGGCAGAATCAGTCACATTTTCATTAACATTTTTTTGGGATGATTACAACAGACATAGCAATAGTAAGTGTCACACCCCGGAGCAGCAAAAATAGAGAAAAATAAATTTCCTTTTTGGGTCCATAGGAAATGATGAGTGAATGTCACTAATTGTCCACACCACACAGTTCAACTACAAGTAATAGGAAACAACTGATAAATAATAACGATTCTATTAATTACAATATTAGAGTGGCCCTCAGCATCACAACAAGCCTGGAGACAACATATGCCCAAGTACCAGCTACAAAAGTTCAATAAAAATAACATAAATATAAACTAGATATAACTTCTTCATCTCTAGCTAGCGTAAGGGTAGTTGTTAGCGTAGTAATCTTCCCCGGCATAAACGTCATTAGTGGGGCCACCCTTTGCATAATCCCCCTCCGGGTAGTACCCATCGTCACCAAATTCATCACCTACATTTATGGGGACATGGTAGTCTGGACAGGGAATGTCCAGTCATAAACGCCGTCAGCTTACTTCAGCTGAGTGAATAAAAACTCCCACAGTATCATATGTATAAAGTCCTTCCCAATTATGCATGATATAAAGTAATAATACTAATAAAATATTTTCCTCTTTTATTCAGACCCATCGTTATCTGATGATTATCGTCTTCCAACTCTAAGACTGACTATACTAATCTAGACTGACAACCATGAACTGATTATATCATCACGACATACTAGTGCTCTTGTTTACCTCTTTTAAGAACTCCTACTATTCACCACTTTTAAGAACTTTTGCGAACATCGCACATCATTCCAATATAACTAGTAGTTTATGGACGTACCAATACTCTAGTTCACCGCTTTTAAGAGCTCTTACTGTTTACCGCTTTTAAGAACACTGAGACGTATCATCCATTCATAATCAAAATGTATTAGTACTCTTGTTCCCTACTTTTAAGAATTCTTATGAGTACAATACATAACACTCACATTCCACGCAGATGTGTTCATGACCAATCCCTGACACTAACATCCTTGAATCAAAAGTAACTAATGCCCCATTGACTCAATCACCAGGTTATTCCATGTTACCCACCGTTATACTTCAAACCTTATCTCATTATCACGTCGTATCATTACTAATGTTCCGAATCCTACCACGTTACTCATTATATTATCTCAATCTCATTACCTATCCTATTACTCCCGTAATCCATAATATCGCATAATAGAAACATAGAACTACTTTAAACAACTAACCAGTTGGATTAACAACCTCAAAGGAAACAACCATGTTCTGTTAAAGTTTGATCGATTGAAAACATTTCAATCGATTGAGAAAAGTGAGTTTCAAGCGATTGAAGTACATTCGATCAATTGAAGGTTTGATCGATTGAACTCAGTTCAATCGCTCGAGAGTCATCTTCTTTAGCAATTCTGGATAATGAACATCCAAAAGGTGATAGGGGGTGTTTGAGGTCAATATTTACATCCACCAACTTGTAAAACATTATACTAATACTACCGAGTGAGTTTGGAACTCACTGAAAGATCGTAAGGGCGTGTTTGGAAACTTTCAAAGCTTGGTGACCTCCTATAGAGCTCCTCTCTCTCTCCTCTATCTCAGCCTTCTCTCTCTCTCTACCTCTGTCTCCTTCTCCTTCTCTTCATTTCCTTCTTCTTCTTCTTCTTTTTGTCTGTCTGTCTGTCTGTCTGTCTCTCTGTTTGGCTATATATATAGATATGTGTGTATATATATGTGTGTATATATATAAACATAAGCACATATACTCTCTCTAATACTCCTAGTTCAGCAACCCCAAATCTACACGAAATATAAGTATACATAGGGAAAGGGTAAGGACAGGAGGCATTCCAGCGCACAAACTGAGATAAGATTTACAATCGCGTTCAATCGATTGAAGCGACTTCGATTGATTAAGAGCAGATCGGCCAGGTTCGATCATTTGAGATCAATTGAAGTGGGGACCACATAATAAATTCATGTCGGTATGGTTTTGATCGATTGAACAGGGTTCGATTGCTTGAAATGACTTCGATCGATTGAAAGTAAATCTTCAAGTATGGTCATGGAAAGTATATAGAATCTCTTTATATTAATGAATACTAAAAATTTAGGGCATTACATCATCCACCACTTATTAAAAGATTTCATCCTTGAAATCAGAAGTAAGTATATCTAAAACAAAAATGGAAACTTCTCTCGCATCTCTGACTCTAACTCCCATGAAGCTTCTCCTTCATCACGATGCTTCCACTGAATCTTCACCAATGGAATCTCCTTATCCCTGAGCTTCTTGTACCACGGTCTAGATTCTGCACTGGTCCTTCATTAAACGTATTGTAGACACCCCAATTTTGACCTACCGTTGAATCCAGGGTGGGTTACCTCTGAAGATCGATGACGACAATGACCGGTGAAATTTGAAGATTTTCCAAATAATTCAAGCCCTTCGAAGATTCTTCAAATTAAGTTTTCAAAATTAAGGGGAAAAGAGGAGATTTGGGTGTTCAGAAAGACCTCGGTACATGTGAGAGAGACAACTTGAAAATTAATTCCAAAATTAAAGTATATATATAAGAATTTTGAGAGAAAAAGAAAGAAGGAAAGAAAAGAAGAAAATATGTATATATATGTATAATCTATTAAGTATATAAAGTATATGCTAGTATAAAGATTATTAGTATATTAGTTCAAGTTTACTAAAGTATATTAGTACTTAGTAAATATATATTTCAAAAATAAAATAAAAAAGGGGATTCAGTTAGCCATGGCACCGCGCCGGAATTCACTAAGTACTGCTCGGCACTCAGTGAGTGCCGGAACGACATTCAGTGAGTGTCGCAGCCAACTCTTCGAGTGCCGCGTGATGTAACAATCAATTTTTCTCACATGTTCTAGAAGAAATCTTTGCACATGGGTTTCCATTCGAATTTACCTAATTAACCCCATGGGAAAGGTCTATATAAGGAGGCTTTAACCTACTTTAGGAAGGGGGCTTCTTCTTCTACCATCCTCCATTGATATATACATTGAATTTAGAGAGAGAATTGAGAGAAAAATAAGAAGTTCTTGAAGAAAACTTTGAAGATTTTGAAGAATTTAAAGAATTTGGAAGATCTTCATCCAACAATTAAGAATTCTCTGAGGTTATAAGAGGCAACCTCTCAATCTTGTAGAGAATTAGGCTAATTCAATCACAAATTCATAGTTCTAGGATCTTTACACATTTTTAAAACCTCTCTTCTTACCCCATTTCATCACACACCACATAGAATTTGTGATTGAATTTCATAATTGTTCATCGATTTTGATTTAAATTAGCCTTGGGTTTCAAACAAAAACTAGTTCATGAGGAGATTTTATTTGGAACTAAGTTAAAACAAACTTTGATTTTATTCTTATTAATTCTTCCTTTGAAATCTATGGAATCTTTAATATCTCATGAGATTTCTTTGGGGTTTGTGTCATGCCCGCCCCGAAAGTGGAGGGCGTTCCCTTCGAGGGTCACGACTGTTTATTACCGATAAAGGCGAAGAAGTGCATGAAAGTGTGTGAACATGGGAGTAGGGCCAGTAAAAGTTTTAAAGTCACCACCTAATGTTATTGGGAGTTAGGATCCCTACAAAGACGATTAGAGTAATCATCTTTGACTTTTGAGAAAAGTGGGCCTTTTTAAAAGTGTAACTCTTGATAGTAGTGCGAAACTAGAGTTTCTTGAAGTGGGTTCGGGGACTCGATTATGTCGAGGGAAGGTATTAGGCACCCTCGAACATCTGTGACACACGGTTGCCGGTTTAGTGGTTTTCATAGTAATGGGGCGTAAGTAAGAAGTAGTAGAATACATATACAAGAAACTAAACACGAGCGTCTGTGAAACGCGGTTGTCGATTTACATATCTCGATACAAGACGATTTTGAAAGTATGTACGTATCTCGATACGAGATAGTTTAAAAGAGAATAGTTATGTATATGTATCTCGATATGATATAGTTTGAAAATATGTATACGTATCTCGACATGAGATAGTTTAAATATGTAATACGTATCTCGACACGAGATAGCTTGAAAGAGAATAGTTATGGCCGTACCCAAGTGTGGGTTGCATACGTATCTCGACTTGAGAATCAGGCCGTACGTAGTTCTGTGGTGTGTATGTGTGTGAGTGTTTGGTCGATCTAGACCGTGAGTGTGTAGGATAGTATTTTGAATAAAGTCAGTGTAGCTAGACACTTTAACTTGTATGGTGTAGTCCTAGACTTTAACCTTGAGAAAGTAATGAGACATGAGAAAGTGTTTTGAGTAAAAATCGGAGTAGATCGACCGTACGATGAGTTGTTTATTTATTTATTTATTTATTTTTATTTATTATTTTTATGATTTTTTGTCTTTTTATTTTATGTGTCGGAAGTAAGGGTTGGTGCCTAGGTAATAAAAAAGTGTGCCGGAAGTAAGGGCGGTGCCCATGAGGAGTGTGAAGACTTACCTGTCTTACGTGTGCTGTTTGCAGACTCCAATCAAAGGCGACATTGGAGTTTTATTTTGAGAAAGCCCATTTTTTGTATTTTTCTTTTCGTCTTCCTTTTTTGTATTTTTGATTTTTCTATCGGAATTACAGGTTTGTGCCCAATGAATTAAAAGTTTTACCGGAAGTACAGTTTGGTGCCCAGTGGTGTAAAAGAGTAACCTGAAGTAAGGGTCGACGCCCAGTTATGTAAAAAAGGTGATGTGAAAGTTTTACCAGAAGTACGGGTCGGTGCCCAATGATTTGAAAAAGGTGTAATGGAAGTAACGGTCGGTGGCCAGTGGTGTAAAACAGTAATCGAAAGTAAGGGCCGGCGCCCAGGTAAATGAAAAAGTACCAGAAGTACGAGTCGGTGCCCAATGATTTAGAAAAGTTCTACCAGAAGTACGAGTCGGTGCCCAAATGACTGTGAAGTGTACCGGAAGTAAGGGTCGGTGCCCACTGCTTTGAAAAGGTGCCGGAAGTACAGGTCGGTGCCCAGTGGTTTGAGAAAAAGTGCCGGAAGTAAGGGTGGGTACCCAAGTAATGAAAAAAGTGATGTGAAAGTTTTACCGGAAGTACGGGTCGGTGCCCAGTAGTTTTGAAAAGGTTTTACTAGAAGTATAGGTCAGTGCCCAGCGAATGGAGAGAAGTATCATCATCATTTTTTTTTGTGTTCCTGATTTATCAATGAATATCTATAACAGGAGATAAAGTGCAGCCGGGTGGGTCATTAGATCTCCTTCTAGCTAGTGTAGGATATAAAGTCTAATCGGGTGGAGTTCGAAGGTCTCCTTCTGACTGGCGCAGGATATAGCAGTTTGATAAAGTTTTACCGGGTGGTTCGTTAGATCTCCTTCCGACTGATGCAGGATATAAAGTCCAATCAGGTGGAGTTCGAGGCCTCCTTCTGACTGGCACAGGATATAACAGTTTGATAAAGTTCAGCCGGGTGGGTCATTAGATCTCCTTCCGGCTGACGCAGGATATAAAGTCCAATTGGGTGGAGTTCGAGGGTCTCCTTCCGATTGGCAAAAAGAAGGCGGAATATCCAACCAGTGGATTTATAGGGAAACCACACCACTAAGAGAAAATAAAAGAGATAGAAAAAGGTGGAATATCCGACCGGTGGATTTATGGGGAGCCCAGACCACAAAGGGAAGATAAAAAAGAAAGAAAAAGGCGAAAAATCTGACCAGTTGATTTATAGGGAGCCCCAGACCACTAAGAGTATAAGTTTGAGTATGTTTCCTGTACAGAAGGGGCTATTGAAATTCAGTCGATATTTATTGAGAAAGAATCCGGAGCTTTAAAAGGATCGTAATCGAGAACCGTCGCAAAAATAAGACGAGAAGGTCCGAAGTCATATTTCGACACAAAATTGACTTGAACGGACTTCATAGTTGGGTCTGGAAGGGCCAGAATAGTTCGAAAAGCCATATGTCGGGCCAAACTGGGTCCGATTGAGATGAGCGAGACCCACGGGGGTCAAAATTTGGCTGAGATAGCCTGAAATGGACATATAAAAAAGCCAAATAGGCCTTAAGATTTGGATTCGACCGATTTTGAGGTCACCGGTGCATCCGAAACGGCCAAATTAGCTAGGATCAAGTGTCCGTTCGTTGAAATCTGGACCCGGAATGGAGAAAATTAGGAAAAACCAAAAATAAGGCCAACTGCCACGTCAGCAAGCCACGTGGCAGTCAACGCCACATGGCGTGTTTTTGGTTGCTGGTCAAACCTGATTGGGTGGATGATATGGCATCTGACTAGATAGACCACATAGCAGAATGCGCCACGTGGCAGCTTATGATTGGATAGTTACTACTGACTCAGCATGATGTAGCAGATGACGTGTTGGATGACGTGGCAGTTTCTGCCATATGGCAGCCTTTAATTGGCTAGTCAATGCTGAGTTGGTGCTGTCGTGGTAGACACGTGGTAAATGACTGGGCTGCTTACTCAACAGTGCTCGCCGCATGGCAGTGTCTGGTTGGTGGGTCAAAGATGAGTCAGCAGTGACTCAACGCTGACAGGGTAGCTGCGCGTGGCTGTAGCGGTACATTGTGCAGTGGCACGTGCAGCGTGTGTGGCTATTTTTGGTTACCTTTAAAGGTCAGGCCGCAGGGGTTTGGATCGTCTGGGCTAGACAATTGGGTTAGTGGTGGTGGTTTTCGGCAGGGATCGCTGTAAAGTCCGTCAGAGGAGCATTTGTGCCACGGCGGTGCGTGGGATATTTTGACGGGGCATGGGGCCTCTATGGTGGTGATTAGGTGGTTTGGCCAACTGGGTTGGCTTCGTCTTGATGAGAGGGACCCACAGGTGGGTGCGGTGACGGAGTGAGAGGTTGGTAAGGGCCTGTTTGGTTGCTTTTTCTGATTCTGGGCTAAGCTTAAAGTCCTGTTTGGTTTAGACTTCATTTCTGGGCTTTATGGGTGTTTTTAAAGGCTGTGGTTGGGTAGGGGTTAGATAACAGACTGAGGTTTATGGGTTTGAGTGTTGGAGGCCATGGTGGTGTAGTGGTTGTTAGCCTTAAGGTATATTAAGGCATATTTAATTATGTTTTGATGATGTCAAATATGCTATGATAATTATATGATTCATATTGATTCATTCTTTGCTATTATCATAGTCATTTTTATGCTCATATATAATCTCATGTATTAATATTGTATCAATGTTTTAACATCTTTGTGTGCATGAGATTTAATTGATGTAGATCAAGATTACAAGGAGCTCAACAAAGATCAAGCTTGAAGACTTGAAGATATTTCATCCTTGGTTGAAGTCTAGGACCATCATTGTAAGGCATCTTGATCTCACACTCTTAGGGGCTCAAACAAATGCTAAAAGTTAAAGTTTTGGAAACAAATTTTAAATGGGTCATCTTTAAAGCAATGCCCCAACCAATTAGAAAATAATTAAATATTGAATCTTATATGGTTGGAAAGGTATTTGAATCTAGTTTCCAAAACATCAAACGGATTGAAAATCCGAGTTTTGTAGAGGAAGTTATGGCCATTTTAGTGGAGATGTGTCAGTCTTCCAAACAGGGAGGGGCAGTTGACTGAAGGCCCGATGCAGTCGACTGAAGTGAGCAGAATGCAAACAGAACCCTCTGTAAACACATCTCAGTCGACTGCTTCAAGGCCCAGTCGACTGCTTCAAGGTCCAGTCGACTGAAGCGACCTGGAAAGGCATAACGGCTAGTTTTTAAAGGGGCTTTTAATTACCAAACTTGCCACCAACGGCTATAATCTTTCTTGGCCTATAAATATATGTTTTCCCACACCATTTTATGTTGATCAATCAATTGGAAAACATCTATTTCAATCACACAACTTGTTGATTCTAAATTATTCACAATTGAGCCCTAGTTGTGTGAGTTTATCAATTTGCTCTAGCCTTCAATTGTAATCTTTGAGAGAGTGAATTGTAGTGAGCTTTCAATTGTATTATCCACTCTATAAAGAGAGTTCAATTTGTATCAAATCTATTGTAAAGGTTGAGGGTTAGTAACCCTTGTTTGCAAAGAAGAGGTGTTCTTCTTTGGGAGAGATCATAGGCTCTTGTAACGGTTTGGTGCACACCCGTAAGTGCTCCGGGAAACGGTTTGGTCTACACCCGTAAGTAGATCGGATTAAGGAATCCTCAAGAGGTGTTCTTGAGGGGTGGACGTAGGCCGCGGGGTGCGATTGCCGAACCACTTGAAAAATCGGTTTGCAAGTTTCTCTTCCCTTCTCTCTTTACTTAATTGCTTGTGATTGTGTTTTAATTTGCAATTTGTTTTAAAAGGTTAATTTCCGCTAAAACCTTATTCACCCCCCCTCTAAGGTTTCCACTTTTGGGCCAACAATTGGTATCAGAGCCTCGGCTCTTCTATTTTCAAAAGTTTTTGAAAATTTTGAGTTAAGATCCAAATGGAAACCGACTCTTCTTGCATTTATTATTGTGAGGGTCAATCGACATTAAGACCACCATGTTTTAATGGCTCAAACTATGCCTATTGGAAAAATAGAATGAGAATCTATATGATTTCTCAAGATTTTGATTAATGGCAAATCGTGGTCAAAGGGCCTCATCTACCTACAAAAATTGAAAATGGTTTTTCTATTCCAAAGATGGTAGATGAATATAATAATGCCGATAAGAAACTCATAAAAATAATTGCTATGGCAATGAATTTATTATATTGTGGTTTAGACCCAAATGAATACAATAGAATTTCATCTTGCGAATCCGCAAAAGAAATTTGGGATAAACTTGAAAATGCTCATGAGGGAACAAGCCAAGTTAAAAAGTCTAAAATCAATTTGCTTGTTCAAACTTATGAAATGTTTAAAATGTTGCCATATGAATCTATTGGAGATATGTTTTCTCGTTTTACTATTCTTATTAATAACTTGAAAAACCTTGGTAAAGTTTATACTAATGAAGAAATGATTGAGAAAATGCTTAGGTCTTTACCAAAGGATTGGCAACCAAAGGTCACGGCGGTTCGTGAAGCAAAGGAGCTTTCAACACTCTCCTTGGAACAACTCATGGGTTCTCTCATAACTCATGAAATGGAATTGGCCGTCTTCGAAAGTGAAGACAAGAAATTGGAAGTGAAAGAGGCCAAAAGGGGAGACATGGCTTTAAAATCCTCAAGCTCAAAGAAAAAGATGAAAGATGTTGATGAGGATGAGGAAATGCCAAAGCTCACCCGAAAATTTGCAAAGTTTCTAAGGAAAGAAAAATCGGGGAAGAAGTCACCCAAGGAGGAAAAACACAAAAAGAAGACAATCAAGGCCACTAATAGTAGTTCCGAGAGCGAATCATCGGACGACGACTCAAATGGTGTAGAGATTGTCAATCTTTGCCTCATGACAATGGAAAGGGCCTTTCCTACTACCTCGGCAAATGGAGCATCCAAGAAATGCTTGGACAAAGGTTAAGTATTGATTTGGTAATGGTAGGTTAGTAGGTAATTTTGCTTTGATTTGTTTTCATCATCCTACTTAAATTTTGTTTTGATTGATTTCATATCATACACTTATTTGTTTCAAATCACTTTGTCTTTAATATGCATACTTGATATTGCTTATTTGAAAAATGATAATATGCTTTTGTTTGATTAGACAAAGTTTTAAGAATGGTTAGACCAAATGATGTTTTGTGAATCATTCAAATTTTTGCTGCTGAACTGTCATTTTTATGAACTGCTGAACAAAGCAGTCGACTGGTACCCCGACACAGTCGACTGATTTAGCTGTGAGGCTTTGAATTTTTTTTTACATTGTTAAGTCGACTGAGGCGTCGACTGAGGCATCGACTGTTTTTGCATAACTTAATCCCTGTCCACTTCCGTCGACTGAGGCGTCGACTGAGCCTCTGTTAGCCCCAAATTTCTGAGCCCTAATTAGTTCTTCAGTCGACTGATCCGACTGAATGTTTGTTTTTCTTTGTTTTTGAGTTCTCCAACTTTATTATTCATATCTTTTGGTATCTTTTATCATTGCACATGCTTAGGGGGAGCACTTACATGTATTTATTTTCTCACATGTGGTTATATTTGTTTATTTTTGGTATCTTTTTGACTTTTGATTTGTATGCCTATTGTGAGGGGGAGCTTCGTATTTTATCCCCAAATCTTTTTGATAATGTCAAAGGGGGAGAAATATGAGAAGTATTGGGAAGATGTATTTGGGTAGTTATCATTCATGTTCTTTAACATATGATATCTTTTATGAATGATAATATGAAAATGACCAAATGTGCTTATATTGGCATATCCTTCATTGGTTGTTTGCCATCATCAAAAAGGGGGAGATTGTTAGCCTTAAGGTATATTAAGGCATATTTAATTATGTTTTGATGATGTCAAATATGCTATGATAATTATGTGATTCATATTGATTCATTCTTTGCTATTATCATAGTCATTTTTATGCTCATATATAATCTCATGTATTAATATTGTATCAATGTTTTAACATCTTTGTGTGCATGAGATTTAATTGATGTAGATCAAGATTACAAGGAGCTCAACAAAGATCAAGCTTGAAGACTTGAAGATATTTCATCCTTGGTTGAAGTCTAGGACCATCATTGTAAGGCATCTTGATCTCACACTCTTAGGGGCTCAAACAAATGCTAAAAGTTAAAGTTTTGGAAACAAATTTTAAATGGGTCATCTTTAAAGAAATGCCCCAACCAATTGGAAAATAATTAATGTTGAATCTTATATGGTTGGAAAGGTATTTGAATCTAGTTTCCAAAACATCAAACGGATTGAAAATCCGAGATTTGTAGAGGAAGTTATGGCCATTTTAGTGGAGATGTGTCAGTCTGCCAAACAGGGAGGGGCAGTCGACTGAAGGCCCGATGCAGTCGACTGAAGTGAGCAGAATGCAAACAGAACCCTCTGTAAACACATCTCAGTCGACTGCTTCAAGGCCCAGTCGACTGCTTCAAGGCCCAGTCGACTGAAGTGACCTGGAAAGGCATAACGGCTAGTTTTTAAAGGGGCTTTTAATTACCAAACTTGCCACCAACGGCTATAATCTTTCTTGGCCTATAAATATATGTTTTCCCACACCATTTTATGTTGATCAATCAATTGGAAAACATCTATTTCAATCACACAACTTGTTGATTCTAAATCATTCACAATTGAGCCCTAGTTGTGTGAGTTTATCAATTTGCTCTAGCCTTCAATTGTAATCTTTGAGAGAGTGAATTTTAGTGAGCTTTCAATTGTATTATCCACTCTATAAAGAGAGTTCAATTTGTATCAAATCTATTGTAAAGGTTGAGGGTTAGTAACCCTTGTTTGCAAAGAAGAGGTGTTCTTCTTTGGAAGAGATCATAGGCTCTTGTAACGGTTTGGTGCACACCCGTAAGTGCTCCGGGAAACGGTTTGGTCTACACCCGTAAGTAGATCAGATTAAGGAATCCTCAACAGGTGTTCTTGAGGGGTGGACGTAGGCCGCGGGGTGCGATTGCCGAACCACTTGAAAAATCGGTTTGCAAGTTTCTCTTCCCTTATCTCTTTACTTAATTGCTTGTGATTGTGTTTTAATTTGCAATTTGTTTTAAAAGGTTAATTTCCGCTAAAACCTTATTCACCCCCCCTCTAAGGTTTCCACTTTTGGGCCAACAGTGGTGGTGTTTGGTCAATGACCAAACATAACCTAAGGGTTTTTGGGAGGATTTTGTTTGAACGAAACAATGCCTTACAAGAGGGAGGCTGTCTCTTTTTTTGTTCGTAGGGAGGCAAGCTTTCTATAAATAGAAAGCTTTTTGAAACCCTAAATGGGTTATAATCCCATGTAGGTGGAATGCGAAGTGGTATAGCAACCTTCGATCGATTCTGAACTTCAATCTATGATAATTTTCAATCCGGATGTCCGATTCAGACGATTTGAAAAGATCTGGGCTTGGTTTAATGTCCTCTTCAACTTTGTGTGGTTGGATTGGAATTTGTTTGAAACCCAGAAATGCCTCCGTTTTCTTCAGACTATCGACGTCTGATCTAGATCGTCTAAACTTTGATTAACGATATCTTTTGATCCGACCGTCTAATCTTCCTGATTCAAGATGATTTGAAATTGTACTGACGTTCTCTTTGAATCGGTATGGTTCGATTGAGAATCTCAGACTTAGAAATAACCGTTTTGCCCCTTGTCTTTTCCCAATTGAGCTTCGAAACTTTGATTGGACGCCGTTTCTTCTCTAATTGTCCGATTGGGCTAATTCGACTCACATAATTCATACTTTTTCTCTATATTTCAATCCAGTTATGCCCTGTCGGACTTTCAGTGTTTGTGAATTGACAATCGTGTCCTTTTTACTTGATTTTGGTGCACCAAAACTTCGATCGGAGCCCGATTCTCCGTGTATTATCAAAATTTGATGATTTGAAGTCCTATGGGCTGGAATCAATTCTTGCTTTGCCTTGATGTAGTTGAATTCAACCTTCAGTTGTCCCAGACTTAATTCCGGTCTTGAATTTTGTGCCAAACTTCGATTCTGGTTGAAAACGTTGTCGATTATCGTAATCGGACGATCCTGGATTCTGAAACTCCGGTGGATGAGCTGTCATCTCTGTATTGACTCTGATTTGACCTCTGGAGTCCCTTTTTGGATTTTAGAGCTCTTTCCTCGATTTGAGTGCCTGGTGGGCCCCTTGTAACAGTTATTTCTTTTTTTGGTAGGTCAAAATGGGGTGTCTACAGTTGCCCCTCTTTGTCATATTTTGTGAAGTAAATCGTGACAAAGAAAAAGATGACCTATTTTGATCATTTTCTTTTAAGTGATGAGAATAAGTAAAAAGATGTGCCAAAGTAGGCAAGTGAGTATGAGATGCCATCATAGACAACTGATTGGTGTGCCAAAGTAGGCAGCTGGGGATTGGGAGTATTGCCAGAGTAGGCAGATAGTTCCGCTGGGGATTGTGAGTATTATTAGAATGGGTGAACAGCTCTGTTGGGGATCATGTGAGAATCGAGTAGAAGAGGGATGGTCTAGTCAAGAAGTGTGTAATCGTGTTATCTCAAACTTTAACCGAGAATGTAGCAAAGTGAGGGTGTGGTCGAGCCTTTATAGGTGCCTACGTATCTCCCATCAGAGAATCAGACCGTGCGTAGTTCGCATGACAGGGTGAAGAGGATGCCATGTTAGGAGGGTGAAGAAGATGCCATGTTAGGATAGCGAAGAGCAAAATGCCATATCGGGGCGTGATTGCAGTGGATATAAAAGAGCGAAATGCCATGTGGGGCATAATCGCTATAAGATAGAAGAGTAAAATTCCATGTGGGGGTGTGATTGCTATGGATATGAGAGAGCAAAATGCCACGTAGGGCGTGATCGCTATAAGTTAGTAGAGCAAAATGCCACGTCGGGCGTGATTGCTGTGGATATAAGAAAGCAAAATGCCACGTAGGGCGTGATCGCTGTAAGATAGTAGAGCAAAATGCCACATATGGTGTGATTGTTGTGGATATGAGAGAGCAAAATGCCACGTGTGGTGTGATCGCTGTGAGATAAGAGAGTGGCAAAATGCGATACGCGTGATTGCCATGAAGGTGAGAGTAGCAAAATCCGATAGAGTGTGGGAGGGTAAGAGAAATACCTGATGCTTGATGCCGATGTAAGTTGGATGCCATTCGAAGGACTTATACATGATGGTAGGTGATATGAATAGGATGCCACTTGACGGACTCACTCTTGATATTGAATGATAGACGATGACATGAATAGGATGCCCCTTCACGGACTCACTCCTGATTCTGATGATTGATAGTGTGAATAGGATACCACTTGACGGACTTATTTGTGATTATGATGATAGATAATGTGAATAGGACGTCTCTTGACGGGTTTACTCCTAATTCTGGTGATAGATAGTGTGAATAGGATGCCACTTGATGACTCACTCTTAATTCTGGTGATAGATAGTGTGAATAGGATACCACTTGACGGACTTACTCTTGATTCCGATGATAGATAGTATGAATAGGATGCCACTTGACGGACTCACTCCTGAGCTTGAAGATGTGATTGGGAAAGCCTCTTGAAGGACTCATTCCCGATAGTGAGAATGTGAACGGGATGCCTCTTGATGGACTCATTCCCGGTAGTGAGATTGTAGATGGGATGCCTCTTGACAAATTCATTCCTGGTTCTAATGATGTATTCTGATGCTGAATAGTGAACAGGATGCCGCTGGAGGGTCTCATACCTGATGCTGGAAGTGAATAGTGGAAAGGACGCCACTGGGGGCCTTATACCTGATGCTTGAGATGCACATGAGTAAGAACAGGCTATTGTTGGGGGATCTCACACCTGATTCCGAAATTATAGAATGAGTAGACTGCCACTTGGGGCCTTATACCTGATGCTTGTGATGGAATAGGATACCGTTTGAAGGACTTACTCCTGATTCTGATGATGAATTCTGATGATGAGTGGAAAGGATGCTGCTTGACGGGCTCATACCCGGTAGTGAGATTGTGAACAGGATACCTCTTGATGGACTCATTCCTGATGTCGAGAGTGTGAACAGGACGCCACTTGACAGATTCCTCCTGATGGTGAGATACATGAACAGGAAGCCTCTCAACAGACTCACACCTGATTCTAAATTCCTAATTTTGATTATGGATTCTGATGATGAGTGAACATGATGCCGTTTGAGGGTCTCATACCTGATTCCTGATTTGAGCGTGAACGGTTAGACCTGAGCGAGGGATAGATTTCATGACAATCTACTGAGGAGAAGATCGGTGTGATATGTGGATCTGAGTAGATGGATTAGTGTGAAGTTGGCGAGTCTGAGCAAAGGTTGATATCGTGGCTTGGTTAGTGGCGAGCTTTTTGGGTCATTCGAGAGTAGTGTCGGAACCAGTAATCCCTGCTATAGAAAGTATGCACTGTCTGCCATGCAGAAAGATATAAATGGATTTTGAAAGTCATGTAATGCTAAGTATACGTATTTACAAGAGTATGATGCATGAATCTATCATCTGTGAAAGAATGCTCATGAATTAGTGGATATTGACCATTTATCGCCAGTTGAGTACTAGAAGACAAAGTATTTGACTATCTAGGCTCAGTGCCCTAGTGATCGTCCTTCAGAAGGACCCAATTTTTTCAGTATTTGATTTCTCTTGAGCTCTCCTTTTCTCTGAAACCATTTTTACCTTCGGTGCCCTCACAGGTTTTCACCGAATCCGGTTACGTGATCGTTGTGCTTCAGTGTATCTTGTGATCTGAAAGTATGTGGCACCCCCATTATTAGGAATAATGTAAGTATGCGATCTTGTGAACCCAACAAGGCTTGTATCAATCAAAGTGGACTTTATTGGGTTGTAACGTAGACCAGGGTCATGGGTTGAGAACCGAAAGGATCGCATGAAGGCTCAAAGTATATTTTGAAAAGTCGGTCGAGATTTCTAAGATCACCTCTGCCCTACGTCTTCCTTCTTTTGATTTTGCTCTTTTTTTTTTCTTTTTCTTTTTTTGTATTCATCCCAATCTAGTGTGGGGTACGTTATTGCTAAGTAAAGTATATTCTAGAAAGAATTGCCGCAGTTTAAAGAACGTATCTGAGTCGGATCGCATCGTTTGTAGATTTGTTCCAGCTTTGCATTGAGTTTTATTTGTTTGTTTTTTCTTTCTTTTTTTTCTTTTGGCATTGCCCCAGTATAGGGGGTGATCCTTAGGGGTTTAAGTTTGAAAAGAAATCATCGTATGGCTTGAGTGGGCTAGCGAGGGGAAGTAGTATATGGATAGCTGAAATGATTGCCTCTAATCATTTTGACTCAAGTCGAGTTGGGGATGCATATTTACTTTCCTGTTGAGAATTGAGGGGCCCCATATCGCCAGCAGTCATTGTGATGACCTTTTTGCTGCGTCGTGGGGGAAAAGACTGTCCCAGTCTATGTGTGCCATGATCCTGAGAATGGACTAAGGTGTTCCTATTCTTGAATGCCAATCAGCTGTCTGATTCGTCCTTGTGTACTCAGATGACGTCAAGCTGTTGTGAATATGCATTGAGTGTGCCTTTTGTCATCCGATTCTTGTTGAGACATGAGTATCATCATAGGATCAAAAGGCCAATTTATGGACTTGAGTTTGTTCCCGGCATGATTTTGCATTGGTCGCACTTTCAAGTAAACCGGAACATATAGTTTGTTATGTTCGAAAGTCTAGTACGATGTCTAAGTTGTACTCAACAAGTAACGAGACAGTAATATCCACTAAACTATGAGATTTAATGAGAGCAAGATGACAGTTATTGAGTGATGCAAAGAATTTTTGTTTTTCATTTGAAAGTATGTACTTTATGCAAAGCAGACAAAGCATAAATTCAATAGTATAGAGAAACTGCCCCTGTGTGGCATATGATGAGAAGTAATGTTTCAAGACAGTGGGCCGAGTATTGGTCTCTTACAAGAGTCGTCTCGGGCATGGCCAGAGCTTGTGGATGTACATGGGTATAAGTAGGCCTATTGGTTCAGTGGCTTGAAGGTTCGAACAATCGTGAATGCACTGGTACTGCTCGAATTTGATCTCCTCGAATTTTGTCATCTGGCCCTGCTCAGGCTTGAAGCTTGGACATGTTTGGATTCAAAATTCAGAGTTGTTTGGACTGGTTATCTATTCAGACTTTATAAATCTGTGGAGAAGTTGATGATACTGAGAGTAGGCTGAGCGTGTAGAAGCTTTCCATGTTGACTTCTGCCACAAGTATACATGTAGTAGAGGTCAGAAGAAGTAGAGGTAGACGTAAAGTTAGTAAGTCGATTCAAAGAAAAGAAATAAGGATTCTTCTCCCAGTGACTCGTTAGAGATACGAGAGTGCTGCCCCAGTGTGATGTGTGTTCCCAAGATATAAGATGAATCGGGATAGCCTTTCGGCAACACCAAATGTCTTTAAAAATTGGATTTATCCTTGGGGAGTTTTTTTTTTGCTTTAAAAGGTGAGAACGAGTTTGGAAAAAGTCTGGCAGCCTTCCGGTGCCGTTATGAAGTTTTGGAAAAGTGTATTCGTCCTTGTTAAATTGTAAGGAGAGGATAAGTGAGAATAGGCAGCCCTTCGGCGCCATTATGAAGTTTTGAAAAAGTGCATCCACCCTTGTTAAAATGTAAGGGTAGGATAAGTAAGAATGCGCAGCCTTTCGGTGCTGTTTTGAGTTTGAAAAGTTTTTTCGCCCCTTGGTTTGTAAAAAGTGCAAGGGGAAGACAGAGAAGGATCCGATAGCTCGTCGGTTCCGTTTATTGTTTTTGAAAAGTTTTTCTGTCCCCAGTTTATACAAGGGGAGGATAAAAAAGCATTGGACAGCCTATCGGCACCGTATTATGTTTTTTTTTGAAAAGTTTTTCACCCTTGGTATATATAAGGGGATGATAAAAAAGAATCAGACAGCTTATCGGTGCCATTTTGTAATTTGAAAAGTTTTGAATGCACACGTGTAGAATGTGACTATGTGGAGAGGTTGACATCTAATGTAGACTTATTTTAGGCCCGGTTCCTGAGCCTTCAAACCTCCGGCGCCGTAGCATCTTCTCAGGTTGGTGGTCTCGAGCGGAGGAACTTTCGGTGCTGGTACCGACGGTACTACCACAACGGCCATGCCACTTACTAATCCTCCTATCTAATCTTAAGGGTTTCAGTTTTAGAACTGGGCTATGTCATGCTTGATGCAAGTGTGTAGTGTGTAGAGCGATAAAGTACGGCATTGGCCTTGTAGTTTCAGTATGGCATTGGCCTTGTAGATTCTTTTGAGTTGCAGGTATCTGTGGAAACAAGTCTATAACCTAAAAAGAATTATAGAAGTATAGCATAGTTAGTAAAAGAAATGCCCCTTTAGAATGAAAAGCACCAAAGTGACGGCCTGAGTCCTCTTAAGTCTATCCCCAGCAGAGTCGACAGCTATCGCGCCTCCCTCGAAAGTGGGGGGCGGTCCCTTCGAGGGTCATGATAGTTTATTGCCGACAAAGGCGAAGAAGTGCGTGAAAGTGCATAAACTTAGGAGTAGGGCCAGTAAAAGTTTCAGAGTCACCACCTAACGTTATTAAGAGTTAGGATCCCTGCAAAAATGATTAGAGTAATCATCTTTAACTTTTGAAAAATAGCTTGAGAAAAGTGGGCCCTTTTAAAAGTATGACTCTTGATAGTCGTGAGAAACCAGAGTTTCTTGAAGTGGGTTCGGGAACTCGATTATGTCGAGGGAAGGTATTAGGCACCCTCGAACATCCATGACACATGGTTGCGGGTTTAGTGGTTTTCATAGTAATGGGGTGTAAGTAAGAAGTAGTAGAATACATATACAAGAAATTAAACGCGAGCGTCCGTGACACGCGATTGCCGATTTACATATCTCGATACGAGGCAGTTTTGAAAGTATGTACGTATCTCGATACGAGATAGTTTAAAAGAGAATAGTTATGTATACGTATCTCGATATAAGATAGTTTTAAAATATGTATACGTATCTCGACACGAGATAGTTTAAAAATGTAATACGTATCTCGACACGAGATAGTTTGAAAGAGAATAGTTATGATCGCACCCAAGTGTAGATGGCATACGTATCTCGACTTGAGAATCATGTCGTATGTAGTTCTGTGGTATGTATGTGTGTGAGTGTTTGGTCGATCTAGACCGTTAGTGTATAGGATAGTGTTTTGAATGAAGTCCGTGTAGCTAGGAACTTTAACCTGTACGGTGTAGTCCAAGACTTTAACCTTGAGAAAATGATGAGATATGAGAAAGTGTTTTGAGTAAAAATCAGAGTAAATCGACCGTGCGATGAGTTGTTTTTTTTTTTTTTTTTTGTATTTATTATTTTATGATTTTTTTGTCTTTTTGTTTTATGTGCCGGAAGTAAGGGTTGGTGCCTAGGTAATAAAAAAGTATGCCGGAAGTAAGGACGGTGCCCATGAGGAGTGCGAAGACTTACCTGTCTTACCTGTGCTGTTTGCAGACTCCCAGCAAAGGCGAAATTGGAGTTTTATTTTGAGAAAGCCCATTTTTCGTATTTTTCTTTTCGTCTTCTTTTTTTTTGTATTTTTGATTTTTATACTGGAAGTACGGGTCGGTGCCCAATGAATTAAAAGTTTTACCGGAAGTACGGGTCGGTGCCCAGTGGTGTAAAGAAGTAACCGAAAGTAAGGGTTGGCGCCCAGTGATGTAAAAAAGGTGATGTGAAAGTTTTACCGTAAGTACGGGTCGGTGCCCAATGATTTGAAAAAGGTGTACAGGAAGTAAGGGTCGGTGCCCAGTGGTGTAAAATAGTAACTGGAAGTAAGGGTCGGCGCCCAGGTACATGAAAAAGTACCGGAAGTACGGCTCGGTGCCCAGTGATTTAGAAAAGTTCTACCAGAAGTACGGGTCGGTGCCCAAATGATTGTGAAGTGTACCAGAAGTAAGGGTCGGTGCCCAGTGCTTTGAAAAGGTGCCAGAAGTACGGGTCGGTGCCCAGTGGTTTGAGAAAAAGTGCCAAAAGTAAGGTGGGTGCCCAAGTAATGAAAAAAGTGATGTGAAAGTTTTAGCGGAAGTACGGGTCGGTGCCCAGTAGTTTTGAAAAGGTTTTATCAGAAGTATGGGTCGGTGCCCAGCGAATGGAGAGAAGTATCATGATCATTTTCTTTGTGTTTCCTGATTTATCAATGAATATCTATAACAGGAGATAAAGTGCATCCGAGTGGGTCATTAGATCTCCTTCCGGCTGGCACAGGATATAAAGTCCACTCGGGTGGAGTTCGAAGGTCTCCTTCCGACTGGCACAAGATATAGCAGTTTGATAAAGTTCAGTTGGGTGGGTCGTTAGATCTCCTTCAGCTGACGCAGGATATAAAGTCCAATCGGGTGGAGTTCGAGGCCTCCTTCCGACTGGCCAATGATATAGCAGTTTCATAAGTTCAGCCGGGTGGGTCATTAGATCTCCTTCCGGCTGACGCAGGATATAAAGTCCAATCGGGTGGAGTTCGAGGGTCTCCTTCTGATAGGCAAAAAGAAAGCGGAATATCCGACCAGTGGATTTATAGGGAAACCACACCACTAAGAGAAAATAAAAGAGATAGAAAAAGGTGGAATATCCATCTGGTGGATTTATAGGGAGCCCAGACCACAAAGAGAAGATAAAAGAGAAAGAAAAAGGCGGAAAATCTGACCAGTGGATTTATAGGGAGCCCAGACCACTAAGAGTATGAGTTTGAGTATGTTACCTGTGCAAAAGGGGCTATTGAAATTCAGTCGATGTTTGTTGAGAAAGAATTCGGAGCTTTGAAAGGATCGTAATCGAGAAACGTTGCAAAAATAAGCCGAGAAGGCCCGAAGTCATATTTTGACACGAAATTGACATAAACGGATGTCATAGTTGGGTCTGGAAGGGCAAGAATAGTCAGAAAAGCCATAAGTCGGGCCAAACTGGGTTCGGCTGAGTTGAGTAGGACCCACAGGGGTCAAAATTTGGTCGAGTTAGCCTAAAATGGACATATAAAAAAGCCAAACAGGCCTTAAGATTTGGATTCGACCAATTCTGAAGTCACTGGTGTGTCCGGAACGACCAAATTAGCTAGGAACAAGTGTCCGTTCATTGAAATCTGGACCCAGAGTGGAGAAAAAAATTGGGAAAAACCAAAAGTGGGACCAACTGTCACGTCAACAAGCCACGTGGTAGTCAATGCCACGTGGCACATTTTTGTTTGCTGGTCAAACCTGACTGGGTGGATGATATGGCTGCTGATTGGATAGACCACGTGGCAGAATGCGACACGTGGTAGCGTTCTGATTGGATAGTTACTGCTGACTCAGCATGACGTGGCAGATGATGTGTTAGATGACGTGCCAGTTTCTGCCATGTGGCAGCCTGTAATTGGCCAGTCAATGCTGAGCTGGTGCTGACGTGGCAGACACATAGCAAATGACTGGGCTGCTGACTCAGCAGTCCTTGCTACGTGGCAGTCTCTGGTTGGTGAGTCAAAGAAGAGTCAGCACTGACTCAGTGCTGACAAGGTAACTGCGCGTGGCTGTGGCGGTACGCTGTGCAGTGGCGCGTGCAGCGTGTGCGGCTATTTTCGGTGACCATTGGAGGTCAGGTCGCAGGGGTTTGGATCGTCTGGGCTAGATGATTGGGTTAGTGGTGGTGGTTTTCGGCCGGGATCGCCTGAAAGTCTGTCGGAGAAGCATTTGTGCTGCGGCGGCGCGTGGGGCCTCTGCGGTGGTGATCAGGTGGTTTGGCCAATTGGGTTGGCTTCACCTTGATGAGAGGGACCCACTGGTGGGTGCAGTGACGGAGTGAGAGGTTGGTAAGGGCCTATTTGGTTGCTTTTTCAGATTCTGGGCTAAGCTTAAGGCACTGTTTGGTTCAGACATCATTTCTGGGTGTTTTTAAAGGCTGTGGTTGGGTAGGGGGTTGGATAACAGACTGAGGTTTATGGGTTTTGAGTGGTGGAGGCCATGGTGGTGTAGTGGTGGTGATATGGTGGTGTTTGGTTAATGACCAAACATAACCTAAGGGTTTTTGGGAGGATTTTGTTTGAACCAAGCAAGGCCTTACAAGAGGGAGGCTGTCTCTTTTTTTGTACGCAGGGGGGCAAGCTTTCTATTTACCCTAAATGGGTTATAATCCCATGTAGGTGGAATGCGAAGTGGTATGTGGCAACCTTCGATCGGGGCCGTCGATCGATTCCGAACTTCGATCTCTGATAATTTTCAACCAGGACGTCCGATTCGGACGATTTGAAAAGATCTAGGCTTGGTTTAATGTCCTCTTCAACTTCGTGTGGTTGGATCGGAATTTGTTTGAAACCCGAAAATGCCTCCGTTTTCTTCAGACTATCGACGTCTGATCTAGACCGTCTGAACTTCGATTGACGATATCTTTTGATCCGACTGTCTGATCTTCCTGATTCAAGATGATTTGAAATTGTATTTGCGTTCTCTTTGAATTGGTATGGTTTGATTGAGAATCTCAGACTTTGAAATGACCGAATTGCCCTTTGTCTTTTCCCGATTGAGCTTCGAAACTTCGATTGGACGCCGTTTCTTCTCTAATTGTCCGATTGGGCTTCGACTCACATAATTCCTGTTTTTCTCAATATTTCCATCCAGTTATGCCCAGTCAGACTTTCAGTGTTTCTGGATTGACGATCGTGTCCTTTTTCTTTGATTTCGGTGCATCAAAACTTCGATCGATGCCCGATTCTCCGTCGGTTATCAAAATTTGATGATTTGAAGTCCTATGGGCTGGAATTGATTCATGCTTTGCCCTGATGTAATAGAATTCAACCTTCGGTTGTCCTGGACTTGATTTAGGTCTTGAATTTTGTGCCAAACTTCGATTCTGGTTGAAAACTTCGTCGATTATCGTAATCGGACGATCTTGGATTCTGGAACTCTGGTGGATGTGCTGTCATCTCTGTATTGACTCTGATTTGACCTCTGGAGTCCCTTTTTGGATTCTAGAGCTCTTTCTCGATTTGAGTGCCTGGTGGGCCCCTTGCGACAGTTCTTTCTTTGTATGGCAGGTCAAAATGGGGTGTCTAAAGTTTGGTCTCTTAGTCTCCCATAATCTATAATTTATAGAGGGATTAAGATTGAGCCAGAGTTATATTCATATGTTATTTGTTGGGTTTAAGTCTTGATCCATGGCTTGAATCCTCTAAATTGAGTCTCATAGATTTACTTCCATATTCTATGAGGTTCACATAGGTTTTGTTCATATACAATCTCCAAGGACCATTAATTTGGGGGGAGAATTAAATCGATATTCCTGAAGGATCATATGTTTGAGAGAAGAATTAGACGTAGGCTAATTTAATTCCCTATTTTAACTATTCAAAGTTCATATGATTAAGTAAGACCTAGAAGTTCTCTTACTAGATCCTCAACATGAGGACTATGAGGGAGATCTTTAAGGCTAAGTCCATGAATCTCTTTTATATTTCATTATACTTTTGAATAACCACAATCATACTTGATCTTAATTCTCTCTATAATCATGGATCAAGATTGATTCAAATTGTGAACACTAATTCAGCAATGGTGCAGTGAGTTCACTAACCATTTGTAATCAGATTTTAATTAAATCATGGCACGTTGGAATTGAATGAGACCAATTGTTGAGTGTTCATAACCCATATATGTATCACTAGAATGTTTGTTTTGATGAAATCTTATACTTAGGATGGTTTGGCCTTATGATTTGTGAGTAGGTTGCTCTCTGTCCAAATTTTTAAAACTATAAGTTGATTTTAAAATGAGTAAATTAGAGCCTTAATTAAGTTTTCTTGACCTCAAATAATTTTTTCTAGGTATTTCAATGTGTTAGGAAGATACCCTAAAAAGATCAAGTGTTTCTGATTTTTTTGCTATTTTAGAAAATCATACAAGAACTCTGGACAGAGAGTTGAAGATTCCTGATGTCTGGTTATGACCCTATTCCTAGAGATTCAACCATTGGATCTTTGATTTTCTTTTTGGGTTAGAAACTAGACTCACAGAGGCATAACATACTAAAAAATCATTAAGATCGAACCGTTGAAAGTATTTTATTTCTATTTTTGAAAGTCTGGTCTGCTCTCTGTAATTCTTACAATTCTGTCACTGTTTTGATAAAACTTGAATAACTCTAATCTAATGGATTCCTAATGTCCTAAGATTTAAACCATGTCTTAAATAATGTAAATTAAGCTGAGATCCAGAGGCTAAATTATCCAAATCAATGAATAAATTCATATCTAGTTCTTGTTCATGTCCATGCATTCATTCATGTATGTTGATGCTTATGATTAGAACTAGTTCTTGGATAAAGTTGGATTTAGTTGAACCTAATTGAACATAACCATGGGTTCCTTATGAACATGTTGGGATTATAGCATCCCTATATAGACATTACATTGCCTCCTAGTTGAGACTTGTATATCTATAGAGGTGCTATGTTTCCAACTAGTTAAAAGGAACTCATAGTTATGTCAATTCTTTTTCTACTTAATAGATTTAAGCTAGATGTTTTTAGGAATGATTATTTGATATTATATATCTTTTCTAAAGCATGTGGACTAACCCTTGTTTTATAGCACTTTGGAGGTACGATTTCTCAACCCCCCTCTAGTTTATTTCACTTCTTGATTTTATTGATTTTCGACTTCATGTGCGACACCTTAGCTTAGGTTTTGCCTTATACGTATATATGGGTTAGAGACTCTTTTTTCTAGGAATTTCTTTTATTTGTGTGTATTGCACGTTTAATATTCGCGGCTGGATCTCGGGTAAGTTCTCTAGTTCCCTATTTGCATATCATATTGCTTGCTAATTGAATTATGTGGTTTTGTATGCCTTTTATCGTTAGCAATTTTGCACCCTTTTGACATGTTTGTGTTACGTATACTTATATATATATATGTATTAATTGAGGGCATGCTTAGATTAATAATTCGATTAAAAAGGATGTTGAGTAGAGGCCTGTCATGAGATAGGATGAAAAGGGGTGTTTTAGCTTGCCGGTCTCCTTCCCCTTTCATTCCATAATCCCCTAGGCCCAGTTTATCTTTGGTTTTGCAAAAGATCGGTTTGCTTTTAAAATGGTTTCTTAATTTTTCTTTAAAAAATTAAGTGGCAACTCGTCTTTGAATTTGAAAAGAAACTATTTTAAAATTAAAAGTGGGCCCAAAATGCCGGTATCCACATGTATGATTGACGTTGACTTCAATATCCTTGAAGTTAATCTCGTTGGGTTGTGAGCACATTTCCATAGCATACTGACGTGGAACACATTGTGCACTCCTGACATCTTCGGCGGCAATGCGAGTCGATAGGAAACCTTTCCAATAAGTTCTAGAATCTCGAACGGTCCGATGAATCATGGTGATAGCTTGCCTCTCTTCTGTCCAAATCTAACGATGCCTCGAACAGGTGAAACCTTGAGCAGCACGTGGCCTCCAATGGCGAATTCAAAGTCTTTGCGTCTCTTGTTAGCATAACTCTTGTGTCGAGTTTGTATTGTCTTCATCTTCTCACGTACAATTTGGATCTTCTCGCTGGTCTCTCATACCATCTCTGGCCCAAGAAGTTGATTGTCGCCGACTTTGGCCCAACATAGCGACGATCGGTAAGGTCTTCCATATAAAGCTTCACACAGCGCCATCCCTATACTTGTATGGTAACTGTTGTTGTAGGCAAACTGATCAGCGGTAGGTATTGATCGGGAGAGAACAAATCCTAATTACATGCCTTAATTCACATTTGTTAGCATATTTTATCCTGTTTTTAAGTATTTTTATTTCGTTTTCTGTTTTAGAGCAGGTTTTGGAAGAAAACACTAATCCAGGTTAAATAGGGAGAAAAAGCAGGAAGAAAGAAGCTGAAAAAGGCACCTCGCGCGCGCGGCTTGCTCGTGCGGAAGTCCTAAAATCGCTCGCGTGGCCCGCTCGCGCGACCTGTGTAAAAATCAAATACGTGTATTTCAGTGTACTGAAGACTCCTACGTGAACGAAACTGCTTAATTATGTCTGGAAAGCTAAATACAGTAGTTTTTAGTGCGAATTGGATTAGGAAAGCTTCCAAAAACTTGCTACTAATCTATATATACCCTATGTTACTTCAATTTAGGAGTTGGCAATTATTATACACACAATATACAACCACACTTTCAGCCATTGAAGGAAGGGAAGCAAGGAGAAGAAGAAGAAGACCAAGGATTTCCATGGCCTCCTCCATCAACTACTTGCCATCTACCGCTTCTATGGACGACTAAACTCAAGATCTAGGGTTTCAATGAAACCCTAGCCAAGTAATAGGGTGTATTTTATGTTTTTATTTTAGTTTTATTATGTATGGATGACAGTTACATGTTCTGAGGATTTTTATAAATAAATCGTGCTTTTATTGATTAAATTGTTACTTTCAAAGTTTACTCTTGTCTTAGATCAATTTTGATGGTAGTGTGCTTAATGATCTATGTTTGCTGTGCTTGTTTAGATTATTTACATGTAATGGTGCTTAAATTGAATTGTGCTGTCAAGTATCCGAATAGTCCATGCCTAGATTAGATGGATTATACCATAACCCTAGTTTAGTGTGGGATAATTGGTGCTAACCGAAGATGGATTATGTCGGTGCTTGAACCATAGTTATTTTCTTGATGGAGGAATTGGGCTTGTAGCTACAATTCCCCATTATCATCCAACGTAATAAGCTAAAGTAATTCGTAAATACCTTTATTATGAAGCTAGTGGTGGATTTGCAATCCTAGGTTCCCTAAACATATTTCTAAAAATAATATTTAATTGCTTTCATAATTTAGATTTACTTTTATTATTATTAGTTTAATTAAAATCAAACCAAAATATGTTTTTCTTAAATTAGCTAAATTTAGGTTTTAAAATTAAAGCGCGGTAGTTAATCAATCTCTGTGGGTTTGACCTTTACTTCCACACTGCAAATCTTTTGAAAGTAAAGCATAAGTTAAGCATACTTTTATATCTTGATTTTGACAAGATCAATTTTTGTATGCACACGCATGCACATTATACTGCAATTTTTCAAAATTTTTCGATACTTGTGCTTAAATAAACGATGATTATCGACGTTTTTGCAATATAAATTTGATACTTCTTGTTATAGTACTTGGATTGTTATAGAATGATGAACATGAGAATATGTGATTAAACATTTGCTAAAGTCATGATGTAACGTTTTAAGTTATGTATCATTCTAATCGTAGTTTTATATCATAGTTTTGCACATAAACTTATGCACTGCACTTAAAACGTTACATCATGACTTTAGCAAATGTTTAATCACATATTCTTATGTTCATCATTCTATAACAATCCAAGTACTATAATAATTAGTATCAAATTTATATTGCAAAAACGTCGGTGATCATCGTTTATTCAAGCACAAGTATCAAAAAATTTTGAAAAATTTTGAAAAATTGCAGTATAATGTGCATGCGTGTGCATACCCCCAAACCTAAACCTTTCATTGTCCCCAATGAAACAATAAAACGAAAGAAAGGAGAGTACGTAAAGAAGGCACGATAATACCTCGATCTCGGCAAACACAAATCAGGTGAACGTACAATAATATGGAATCAAAGTTCAATTACTCCAAATGGAGCACTATTTCACCTATTAATACTTAACAAAAGAAAATTAAACAAACAAATAAAGGCTAAAATATAATACATATGTTCTTTTTTTTTTTTTTTTTTATATATATATTTTTTTATTTATTTATTAATCAATAAAAACTAAACTAGAATTAAAAGAATGTAATGAAACACATAGAAACAAAACTATCTAAACAAAGACAAACTCGATCGCAAAAAACTACCAGAAAAGAAAAACAACTAGACAGGTGTGGGAAACAGAAGGTAAAAGAATAAAGAGAAAAATTGAGAAATCCCCACCTCGTTCGAGCGACCCTTGCTCGCGCGAATCCCTCCGCGAGGTTAAGCAGACGCTTGTTATAAATTTTCTTTAGAAAATTTTCTAAGTGCCAGAATCGCGCGAGCGAACCCCTCTCGTGCTCGATTCTAGCCGCGAGATATAACGACATGTCGCGCACGCGACTTTGGTCTTTTCCTCTTTTTTTTTTTTATAAAAATTTATATAAGTTCAAAATAAATTTACACTGACCCCCAAACCTGTCCAGAAAACTCAAAAACAGACTCAAAATGACCCCACAAATACTAAAAAAAGAATAGAAACCGACGAACTAAAGCTTGGGTTACCTCCCAAGAAGCGCTATCTTTTACGTCTTTAGCTAGACCATTCTAACTCAAGATTCAAGGAGGCCGTAAATTGGACTGTATACCCCTAAGGATATCAGGAAGAGCTCGGTGGTAAGAAGAAATAATGTCGCTTTGGATTAATTCATTTGATGGATCATCCTTATTATGTTCAAATCTATTTCTTACCTTCCGAGTGAATTCATCATTAGGGTCCAGATTATTTAAATTCATCCGCTCATTACGAATTATATTATTTTCCTCACCTATATTCAGTTCTCTGTTAAGCTCAACATTCCGTCTTACCTTACATTCCGCCTCACATAAGTAATCGTCGTCTTTTGGAGGTTGATCCATAGCATTAAAAACTTTCAATTTCAAGTTCATGTTCCCAAACGACACTTTCATTACCCCCGTCCTACAGTTAACACGAGCATTAGTAGTCGCTAAGAATAGACGACCAAAGATGACCGGAGTGTGTTTCCTAGCATCTAGCACCGGTTCAGTGTCAAGGATCATGAAGTCAACAGGATAATAGCATTTATCAACTTTAAGTAAGATGTCCTCGACGATTCCTCTAGGTATTTTACTAGAACGATCCGCTAATTATATAGTAGCGACAGTAGGTTTAAGTCCACCTAGTCCTAGTTGTTTGTAGACATGGTAAGGTAAGAGGTTAACACTAGCTCCTAAGTCAAGGAGAGCCCGATGAATAATAGTGTCACCTATGACACATGAAATCGTAGGCGTACCTGAATCTTTATATTTCGGAGTAGCGTGTTGGAAAATGGAGCTTACTTTTTTCGTGAGGAATACCTTTTTCGGAATATGACTGCGTAGTTTGCACTTTTGTGTACACAGGTCTTTTAAACATTTAGCGTAAGCGGGAATTTGTTTTATAGCATCGAGGAATGGAATATTAATTTTTACTTGTTTAAACACCTCGAGTATATCTTCCATTTTTGACCCTTTCTTAGACAAATGTGACAGTCCCTCAACGTTTGATGGATATGGCATTCTCGGAATATAATTTGTTGGGACTTGTTCATTTTCTTTTCTCTTCCTACTCGCGTCCTCACCCTTTTCCTTATTCAAATTTATATTTTTATCTTTCTCAACCTCATCCGGAATTACAATAACTTCCTCATCTCGAGTAGTAGTCCTAGTCGAAACAGCGTTCACGCTCTCACTCGACCCCCCCTTTTCGTATTGTCCCTTAGGGTTTTGAACAGTTTACGTAGGCAACTTTCCCTCGTTTCTACGACTCACCGCAATAGCTATTTGTCCCAGTTGGGACTCAAGCTTTGCAATGGATTGTGTACGAGAGTGCACTATTTGTGCTTGTGCTTGGACTTGAGTTTCTATGTTTTTAAGGGATGCCAACACCGTAGCCTCAAAAGCGTTATCCCTTGGAGGGTTAGGATTAGGAGGTGGGTGTTGGTATTGACTTTGTTGATATTAGGGTCGATAAGCATTAGAAAAATTATTCGACATATAATTATAATTATTCCGTGGGAATTGTTGCATAGAATTAACGTGTTGCTCAACAAACTCTGGGAATCGAGATGCAGAAGGACATGCAAAGATATTATGTGACGGTACAGAACACAATGCACATACTTCGTGAGGAGGCGAATTGGACCTATTTCCCATCCTCATAAATTGGTCAAGTTTTCTATTTAATTCTTGTATTTCGATTGAATGACTGGACTCAACTTTTACCTCTCTTTTTGGTGGTGGCAGATATCCTCCAGAACGTACCGACACAGACTGATGTATCGAATTCTCGCTTAATGTTTCAAAATTTTTCCAGGCCTCTTCGGCGCTTTTGTGTAGGAAGGTACCAGCACAAACGGCGTCAACGGTATTACGCACGGAGGGAATAAGTCCCTCGTAGAAGACTTGAACTAATTGCCACTTAGGAACCTGATGATGTGGGCATGAGCGTAATAATTCTTTAAACTTTTCCCAAGTATCATAAAGCGTTTCCCCATCTTGCATCACAAAGTTTGTTATGGATTTCCTTATCTGATTCGTATGCATAATAGGAAAAAACTTTTGTAAAAATGCGGTGTGTAAGGCTTCCCATGTTCTAATTGTGTTTGGCTCCAAAGATTGGAGCCAATATTTAGCTTTATCTTTTAAAGAGAATGGAAAGAGCCCCATTTTAATTCATCATCAGTGATATTTTGAATTTTTAAAGTAGAACATATATCTTAAAAATCTCCCAAGTGTTGATAAGGGTCTTCATTAATGCGGCCATAAAAAGAAGGAAGTAGCGAGATGGTAGATGACTTTATCTCAAAGTGAGATGCCGTCGCCTCCGGTAAATCAATACATGTTTGTGGCGTGTAAGTCTTCTGAATAAAGTAATCTTTAAGCGGAGGAGGTGGAGGTATATTAGGATTATTTCCGTTATTTACGTTGTTTTCGCCGTCGACCATTAGAATAGGTTTTATGTTAATAAATCGAGTTTTCCTTAACCTTTTAAGGGTATTTTGAATTTCGACCTGAAATAACGATGACAGTTTCGGAGTCCGACTGACTCTAAGGGTGCGTTCAATTTCAGGATCGATAGAAAATAATTCAGGTTTACTTGAACGCGTACCAAACATAAACTAAAAAGAAAAGAAATTAAAATAAGGACTGACTCAACAAATACAAAAATAATCACGCAAATCAGACAACAGGCAAGCACACAGTACTACTATGATGCATGTAATTATCCTTATGCAGGGATTCACATCAAAGCCCAGCGCCCCGGGTTTCCTAGCTAATGCAGTGCTTACTCCACAACTAACCTAATGCAAGTAATTGCGTCTCAGCGCCCTGACTTACAGTGATTTGATGCGAAGTTTCAAAGAAAGCGATTTACTTGAATTTTATTTATTTATTTTTTTTCATGTAAGCTCCTTTGACGTGCACAGCTTGTCACACCCGTGCAATAAATTGCATGTTTTATAATACAGGAATTGAGATTTGTGGGATTTTTAATGGTTATTAATAATCTGAGCTAGGGTTGACTGTGAGTCAACGGTGAGGTGTCAGTAAAGACACGAGGAAATTGATAATTGAGATTTTCTTTGACTCGAGTAAATGACATTTATATGATTTAAATGTTATTTGACTTATATGGTATTTTGTGAATAGTGAATTATACCTGTGTAGTATAATTTCTGGTATTTTCGGTTTTGTTTGTTAACATTTTGAAAACTGTGGTGAAAACGTGAGTGTCACGTTAAATAAAAAGTAGGTTGTGTAGAGATTCCACGGAATATAGTTTTCGGATGTTATTTTTGGACCCAAACGAAACCTAGACGAAAACTTTTGAAATTTATAGTTTTCACTCGTAAAGTTATAAAATGGACGTGTGCGAAGTTTCGACAGCTAATTAGAAGTTTGAGGAACTCGTGAGGAGGTAAACGCGATTTTCGAAGAGTTCTTCTATAAATAGGTGGGGGTGAGATTCATTCTCATCCAAAACTCAAAAATATCTAGAGAGAGGAGAGAGAAGGGAGATTTGGTTGCCACGAGCTTGTCGGCGACATACGACGACCTTCTATCCGTCATATTTTCTCCAGATTTCATATTTGAACTCGTGGAAGTAAGACCTACGTTTTGATAGTAATTAGGCCGCGTTTGGCAAACTTTTGTAAAAATCTTAATTCTAGACTTTTGGGGAAAACCCAGTAAAACTTGTAGGAATCGTCTCAAATTCAAAATCCGACGTTTATTTAGCTCCCTAGACGATCCTTCAAAGTTTGAAGAGAATCGCACGAGGTATGAATTCTAGATCTATGAAATATATGGATTTTCATGTTTTGAACATCATTTTTGATATCTTTGGATCCGGGCGAAATTCATGTATTAGTTAGGCCCGTTAATTATGCACGTAAAATTATGTAAAAAGCACGTATAACTATTTATGTGAGCATGCTATGTGTCTACTTGGGTCAAAGGGGAGTTTGGTGCAAATTCATCCGGGGTAAGCTCCTCGAACCTTGAGGATTGTGATTTGATTGTGATTATGATGGAATTGGAATTTTGGTTGTGTCTGGATTGGAGGTGGGCCCAACCAGGACACGGTACCTGGTATGGAGGAAGGCCCAATCAGTGTACGAGATGCGTGGGAGAGGTGGGCCTCCTACGACATCGACCGGATGAATGCATACCACTCACCCTAGAGACTATTTCTATGTGTTTTAGATGCTTAAACCATGAACTACCATATAAGCATACATTTAGAATTGTGCACTCAGCATATAGCTGAGCAGTGGAGATTTACTCCATTACAGGTAAGAAGAAAGACAAGAAGAAGCGTGAGGAGTGAGGCCGTTGAGGAACGCCGGGAACCACATTGTATATGCTTTTGTTTTAAATCCTAAAACTTGTGTAATGATTGGGAAATTGTAATATGTTGTAGTAGAACTATGGATTACTCCAGTAGTATTGTAACCCTGTAAATTGAACGTTGTAGTTATGTTTTGAATGTGGTAGTTGTGGTTGTTATTGATGTGGAGATGTGGAGAAGCATGAATTGTAATTTTTTTCTTACAAGTTGCCCAGCAGGGGAGCAGTCGACTGGACCATGGATCAGTCGACTGGATCCCGTGTGATTGAGGCACTAAAAGTGAATAGTAAGAGAAGCACTCGACTGGACCCTTTATCAGTCGACTGAACACTGTTGATGTTTAGCTACTGCTTCTATTAATGATAAAACCAGTCGACTGGGTCCCCAGATCAGTCGACTGGACCCCTTTTGGAAGTGTTGCATTTTGGGTTCTGCATAACACAGTCGACTGGGTCCCCTGATCAGTCGACTGAACCTCTATTGAGAATTTTGGGTTTTGGTTTTTGCTAAGTAGAGTCGACTAGACCCTAGGCACAGTCGACTGAACCCCTGGTTTCAAAACTGATTCTTTTGACGTGTTTCTAATTGGCCAAAACTTTTTATAACTCTGATTCTAATGGGTTGTACAACTCAGAGGGCAATGTTTCCTAAAGTTTTAAATACCCAGGGTTGTTGTAAGGTTCTTTCCACTGCGTATAGTTATATGATGTGAGCCTTGGTGGCGTGCCACGTGTCCTATTTCCACGCGTAGTGGGATGGGTCGTGACACAGCTGCTCCACTCGAAACGCTAGAATTTTGAGTTCCTAAGAAATTACAAAAATAAAAGAAAAGTTAGTAACTTAAAACAAAAACGAAAAAATAAGAAAAGGAAAAAAAGTTAATCTAATATTTACGAATTAACTAAACTAAGATTATAAAACTAAAGGCAGTAATGCAATCCCCGGCAACGGTGCCAAAAATTGATCTTTTCAAAATCAAGATATAAAAGTTTACGTAACTTATGCTTTACTTTCAAAAGATTTGTAGTGTGGAAGTAAAGGTCGAACCCACAGAGATTGATTAACTACCGCGCTTTAATTTTAAAACCTAAATTTAGCTAATTTAAGACAAACAGATTTTGATTTGATTTTAATTAAACTAATAACAATAAAAGTAAATCTAAATTATGAAAACAATTAAATATTATTTTTAGAAATATGTTTAGGGAACCTAGGATTGCAAATCCACCACTAGCTTCATAATAAGGGTATTTACGAATTACTTTAGCTTATTACGTTGGATGATAATGGGGAATTGTAGCTACAAGCCCAATTCCTCCGTCAAGAAAATAACTATGGTTCAAGCACCAACATAATCCATCTTCGGTTAGCACGAATTATCCCACACTAAACTAGGGTTGTGGTATAATCCGTCTAATCTAGGCATGGACTATTCAGATACTTGATAGCACAATTCAATTTAAGCACCATTACATGTAAATAATCTAAACAAGCACAACAAGCATAGGTCATTGAGCACACTACCATCAAAATAGATCTAAAACAAGAGTAAACTTTGAAAGTAACGATTTAATCAATAAAAGCACGATTTATTTATAAAAATCCTCGGAACATGCAACTGTCATCCATATATAATAAAACTAAAATAAAAACATAAAATACACCCTATTACTTGGCTAGGGTTTCATTGAAACCCTAGATCTTGAGTTTAGTCGTCCATAGAAGCGTAGATGGCAAGTAGTTGATGGAGGAGGCCATGGAAATCTTTGGTCTTCTTCTTCTTCTTCTCCTTGCTTCCCTCCCTTCAATAGCTGAAAGTGTGGTTGTATATTATGTGTATAATAATTGCCAACCCCTAAATTGAAGTAAAATAGGGTATATATAGATTAGTAGCAAGTTTTTAGAAGCTTTCCTAATCCAATACGCACTAAAACTATTGTATTTAGCTTTCCAGACATAATTAGGCAGTTTCGTTCACGTAGGAGTTTTCAGTACACTGAAATACACGTATTTGATTTTTACACAGGTCGCGTGAGTGGGCTGCGCAAGCGCGATATTGGAAAGTCGCGCGCGCGAGGTTCCTTTTTCAGCTTCTTTTTTCCTGCTTTTTCTCCCTATTTAGCCTAGATTAGTGTTTTCTTCCAAAAACCTGCTCTAAAACAGAAAACGAAATAAAAATACTTAAAAACAGGATAAAATATGCTAACAAATGTGAATTAAGTCATGGAATTAGGATCTGTTCTCTCCCGATCAGATATGTCTCCCAAGAACTCTCAAAATTGATAACGCATGCGAGTAGCATTGACTCCATCACTTGATTAACTCGTTCAGTCTTCCCATCGGTTTGCGGATGAAAAGCTGAACTCAGGTTCAGTGTAGTTCCCATCGTTGTTTGGAGAATCTTCCAAATTCTACAATAAAGCGCGAATCTCTATCTGACACGATAGAAACATGTACACCGTGTAGCCATACAACGTGCTGTAGATTCGTTCGGTTCAAACTTTTCATTGGATATGTCATACTGCAGGGGATAAAATGTGAAGTCTTTGTGAGTTGATCCACGATTAACCAAATAGCGTTGTGGTTCTGCTATGACTTTGGCAAGCCTACCACGAAATCCATGGTGATATGTTCCCATTTCCATTGGGGAATCGGTAACGGTTGCAGAAATCCAGGTGGTTTTTGATGTTCTGCCTTTACTTGTTTACATGTAAGACATTGAGATACATACTCAACTACTTCTCTCTTCATTCCTTCCCACCAGAAATTCCTATTCATGTCCTTGTACATCTTCGTACCTCCAGGATGAATAGTCATTCGTGACTTATGTGCTTCATCCAATATTTCCTTTTGGAGCTTTTCTTCGTTAGGTACACAGAGTTTACCTTTACATCGTTCGGCTCCGTCTATATCAATACTCCAGACCTCTGTTTCCTTCGCTGACATCTTGGTGAACCATAATTTCAAATCTTTTGTTGTCTATTGAGCCTTCATGATATGGTTGATCAAAGTTGGATGTACCATAAGGTATCCAAGATGTTGTCCTTCTATTGGTTCCATTGGCTGAAGATTGAATTCGGCTAAAACTTCCAATGCTTTCCATTCTTGAATTAGTAATACAATAATCACTAATCGAGGTCGACGATTCAAAGCATCGGCTATGGCATTTGCCTTACACGGATGATATTATAATGCAAAGTCATAATCCTTAAGTAACTCCATCCATCTTCATAGTCGCATGTTCAACTCCTTCTGAGAGAACAAATACTTTAAGCTCTTATGATCAGAAAACAGATCAAACTTCTTTCCATAGAGATAGTGTCTCCAAATCTTTAATGCAAACACTGCTTCCAATTTTAGATCATGCGTCGGATAATTCTTCTCATGTACCTTCAATTGTCTTGATTCATACGCAATTACGTTCCCGTCTTACATAAGTACACAACCCAGTCCTTGGTATGATGCATCACTATAGATCACATACCTTTCTCCACTCTTAGGTATCGCGAGTACGGTGCAGAAGTCAATCTTTCCTTTAACTCCTAAAATACATGTTCATGCTTATCCGTCCATTCATACTTTATCTCCTTTCTTGTGAAATTCATCAACGATCCTACAATCTTGGAGAATCCTTTGACAAATCTCTGATAATATCCTGCTCGACCAACAAAACTTCTGACCTCTGTCGCATTGGTGGGTCTATTCCAGATTAAGACTGCATTAATCTTAGATAAGTTTACTGAGATACCGGCATAAGATATAACATGTCCCAAGAATTTGACCTCCTGTAACTAGAATTCACACTTGCTGAACTTGGCATACAACTTACGATCTTGAAGCATCTGTAAAGCAATCTGTAAGTGTTCCTTATGATCTTTCTCCGTCTTTGAGTAGATCAAGATGTCGTCGATGAACACTATAATGAATTGATCTAGATATGGTCTGAATACTCTATTCATCAAGTCCATGAAAACTGCTGGCGCATTCGTCAATCCAAAAGGCATAACCAGAAACTCATAATGTCCCTATCTCATCCTGAAAGCAGTCTTCATCACATCCTCCGGTCAGACCAATAGTTCAGATAGTTTTAATCCACCGCCCCAACAAAATAAATTCTTCCAACGGAATCAAAATCAATATCAACCACCTCCTCAAAAATATAATCAGCAATATAATCAATAGTATTAACCCCCACAACCACAGAATTATCAAGATAATAATCAAAATAACTCTAAAATTTATGTGCCCCCTTACAAGAAGGCACAAGAAGACCTAAACCACTTAATGATACAACAAATGGTTCAAGCTATGGGAAAACTTCAAACGACTATGGAAAGAGTAGGTAATCAATTTAAAATTGTCAAAAAAGGCATTTTCCTAGCTCAACCACAAGCAAACCCTAGAGGTCAGCCACAAAATGGCCCAAATGTAGGTTTGGAAAATCACGAACAAGCTAAAGCAATAATAACCTTAAGAATTGGTAAAGTTGTAGGGAAATATATCTCACCTTCTATAATTGAGAAAGAAAATGATATTGAAGATAATTATATGGAGGAGGTAGTTGAGCGATAACATTAAAGAAGATGAACATACTCACCTTAAGAATAATGAGAGTCAAGATAGGGAAAGAGAAGAAAAGGAAGCTTCTAAATACGTTCCTCCAACCCCTTACCCACAAAGATTAAAGAAACGACATGATGCTAAGAGTCAACGATTTTTAGAATTATTTAAACAAGTTAAAATTAATTTGCCACTCTTAGATGCTATAAATCATGTGCCCACTTATGCTAAGTATTTAAAAGATTTTTAAACGTAAGCAAGGTGTAAAGAAGAAAGCGTATCTTGTTGATCAAGTGAGTTCAATAGTAAAGCATAAATTATCACCTAAATATTAAGATCCAGGTATGCCAACAATTTCATGCATTATAGGAAACCAAAAGATAGATAATGCATTACTTGATTTAGGAGCTAGTGTCAATTTGCTTCCATATTCAGTCTATAAACAGTTAGTACTAGGGGATCTCAAACTAACTCATGTCACACTAAAATTAGTTGTCTATTAAGATACCTAGAGGTATTTTAGAAGATATCCTTGTTCGAGTTGATATATTTATTTTCCCTATAGATTTTGTGGTGTTAGACATAGAAACTGTACCTAACTCAAATGCCCAAATTCCTATTATTTTTGGTAGACCCTTTTTGGCAACAATAGACGCTACTATTCGCATTAGGAGCGGTATAATGACTTTGGTTTTCGGAGACATGATCTTGAATGTCAAGATTTTCTCGAACCCTCAACACCAAGAGGAAGAGTATGATGTAGAGGAAGTACAATTCATTGAGTCCATTCCCCAAGTTTATCTTGATTCAACTAGACTTGATGAATCTATAGAGCAAGTAAATGATCACACAATAATGGAACTATTGGAGGAGAGGCAGAAATACGAGATATTACCAAAACACGAGGATGAAGTATCTATCATCCTTGACATTTTAGAAAACTTAGAGCTTGATGAACAAGAAAATTGTGAGGATAGTAATGTGATTTTGACAAATAAATATTCTATTGAGGACTTGGACCAATTCAGGCCCAAGTTAGATGATCTTCACTTTCACCAAAAGGCATGTTATGATGACTTGGGTGCCCAAATAGACAGATTTTGCCAAGTCAAGCCCATGGCCGATCCTAGACAAGTCAAACTAAGTCCAAATAGAAAGTCACACCCTTGTATTTATCCTCTAATAGAAACTATTCCATTAAAAAGGG
The DNA here is from genome assembly GCA_033977485.1 of Hydrangea macrophylla. Classification (NCBI taxonomy): domain Eukaryota; kingdom Viridiplantae; phylum Streptophyta; class Magnoliopsida; order Cornales; family Hydrangeaceae; genus Hydrangea; species Hydrangea macrophylla. Next base: position 72,480,914 of record CM066984.1, on the reverse strand, counting down.
AGGTCTGTGATGGTTATGTGTTCAATTATTATTCTGACCCTTTTCTCATTGAAAAACCAAGGCCCCATCTTTAGCTTTTTCGTTTAAGTCTTTTGGGCAAATATTTCCTATTTTTATCAATGTTCCCCTAGAATTTGGAAGCAAAAAGGTTTTTACCATTACATCCAACCTTACATCTGAAATTAGTTGGGAGGAGATTTTATTTCCCGAGATCTTACATGATGTTCTAATTGCTTACTTATTTGTAGGGAGGATCCTCTGAAATTTTGATTATAATTATATGATATTTATCTTGCTTAATCTCTCATTGGTGGTTATGAATTATGGAGTATATCAATTATGTTCTCTTTCGTTTCTTGTTGCTAATAGAGTTTTGCAGGTAATCAAAATTTGGACCTTAATGCTTCGAGGTGCTATTCTTCCTTCTTTTGCTTTACTTTACTTGTCCATATGTATAGTTTAGAGCATTGAGGACACTGTCGAGTTTTAGTTGGGGGGGGGGGGGGGGGGAGTGAGTCATTGCATGCCTCGTATTATTGGTGTTTTCATTTCATATGCCTGTTGTTAGCAAGACCAAAAAAAATTTTAAATTTTTTATAAGAAATTTTAGTTGAAAAAAAAAATTTAAAAATAAATAATTAGTATTTAGAAATAAATGGATATTGTATGTGTGATGAAATTTTCCCTTTGTCCTTGTGCATGACTGTGACACACTCGTAGTATTTCCTATTTGATATAAGTGTGCATTACATGCTACATACAACTTGTTTATCACCTTAGTCATTGAATGCATCTTGTTTGTTGGACTTTACATATTTAAAGCACAATGGACAGTTATGTATATGATATGTGTTGTGTTGAAAATAAATTAAGCAATTCAAAAGATATGCAATCGAGACTAGATAACCCTAGTGAGTTTTTGTGCCATTCGTTTATTGTAAGAAGGTTAAAGAACATACATTCTCGCTAAACATTTTTGAAAAGTGTTCTCGTTGATACGTCTCATTTTTCATTCATTTTGATGGATCATTAGAAGAAAAAGTTCAGGATTTACCAAATTTTTAGGATTCTAGAGTTGCCTAAATGGATAGACCTAGACACTTAAAGGATGATACAAGTTGTGTTCCATTGATACATCCTTATACTTTGACAATTATATCTCGTATTCTAGTTGCTAAAAAATAATAATAAGTATATATGTGATAGCAACAGTCTTCTTTGTAATAAATTTTCTATTCTACCTTTTTGGAGTTGAAATTGCTAGCCATGAAATATTGCTTGTTCCGGTTCGTACTTGCACCCGTCTAAGTAATGTAAGCCTTGTTTACCTTGTTTTGGAGTTTTCAAGCATGTGATTGAGAAGGGAATTAACACTGGTGACAAATGTGAAAACAAATATATATAAAAAAAAGAAAAAAAGAAAAAAAATATATTATTATATGAAGTGAAGAGTTGAAGAATGGAGGAGTAGGGGTGATCTTAGTTACATGCTTAAATCTATACATTGTTGTGGACCGTGAAAAATGCAGAAAAGAGGTCTGGGCGTTCCTTGACAGTGTCCTGGGACAGATCCAAGGAGCACACTTCAAGGAACTAGAACTTCCTCACGCAATCCTAGAGATAAAGAGTCGCCACCTAATTTTTATCAGAAATTAGAAAACCCAAGTTTGAATCGCCCAAAGTTGAATAAGGTTACTCGCCCTTTATTACTAGAAACAAGGTTCGGGGGTCTTGGTACGAGAGGGGAAGGAGCCCGATCAGGATTAAAGCGCCCCCTCCTCGCCCTACCGAACGATAGGCCTTGATTCAAATATCCTTGTTCTTAATTCATAATTGATGTTCTTTCCTCAAACATACTAGATAATATATTAATGGCAAAAAGAAACATCTGATGAAAATCTTTTCAATAGATTAAATTAATAGCAGTCGGATGCACATGCAATACAAGAGAAAGATATACTCACAGTGGCTAGTCCCGCCCGGGACCGATGCAAATAAAGGAAACATGTCATGATATGCAAGAGGGAACGAGAAGACTTATATTGGGTTGACTCAAGTAGAGTCGCAAAAAGCAAAAGAAAGGAAACGTGTAGTGCAATCATGCAACAATTTTAGATAATATGTCTCTAACATATAAGCACATAAACGGAGAATATCCAAAAGGAATTGTGTCGTTGAAAACAAAGTTGTAAACTTAGAAAATTCTAAGAGAAATGATAGAGATAGTACACGATACATGGGCACTAAGCCACATGTAGACGAGGCAAACCCACAAATCGAAACCCGGATCCATGGCATTCAATTCTCTGTACTAAGACACCAAGGAATACCCAAGCATTGCAAAAATACAAACAAATAAATGATATGCATGAAAAACAAGAAGAAGACGTCATCAGTCAAATTTCTAGATTCAGCAACCTCTAATGAATCCTATCAAAAGTGGTCTTAAATATGAGCTGGGTTAAAACCTTTTTACAGAAAGTTATATACATGTCTTAGGGAACTTTTCCAAAAAGTAGGACCTCATTATCAATTTTGAAGTTCGAGAAATAAGAGTTTTGGGAACAGTGGATCAGTACTGTCTACTGTTCTTGTAAAAATCATAATTAATTCTACATAAATCACATTAAGCTCTATTTGATGTCAAAAGAAAGCTATTTCATTTTAGTTCATGAAAATAATAATCCCATGGACATATCATGATCTTAAGGTCTCTGAAAAATCGTTTTAACCATACTCTGTTATTCTAGAAATTTGGTATCATTTGATAAAGGAATGCAAAACATAATAGAAGTTCATAAATCATGTTAATCAAGTTAATCTAAGCTTTTGATCTCTCATCCATTTATCCTAGATGATTTCTAAACCAAGTTATATTCATTAATTGTTGTTGAGTGATCAAGGTATGACCATTTGGTATACATAATTATGATTGTAATTAATTTAAGAAAATTCCAGAATAGTTGTATCAACTTCAAACGCTTAGAAAGCAATCTTTACTCGATCATATGCTCATGATTTTACATTGGCATATAAATACATAAGTTAGGAATCATCCCCCAAAAGAGGATCATCGATAACTATCATAAATTTTTTGAAATTCAAATACAAAGAGACTATGTTCAAATCTGTTAGTCGATTTTCAACAATTTCTAAAAATAGCATATGGATCCTAAGGGTTCTCAAAACGGATCGAATGAAAGCTAATTTATCAAAGTTTACCCAAAAAATTTGAAATCCATCAAACTATGAGTTTTGATGGACCAAATCCTATGGACAAAACCAATCCGTTTTGCCGAATTTTAACTAGTTCATTTTAAAGTGTGAGAAAAATATCTTAGGTGATGGTTGAAGCTTATTAGAACGATCAAACTCATAGATCAACTTAATTATCATGATTCCCAATCAATTCAGCCCTTAAGTTCTATGAAGAACTATAGATCATAGATCAAAAGGACGTACAAATATCCTATTGGAAATGAAATTCAATAGGAATTCTAGGTTATGGTAATAATCAAGAGAAAAGTATGAACAAAGGTATCATCCTTCTCATAGATCATACTTCCAAACCATCATAGAATTCAAAATAAATACATATATATAATCATGTATGCATGGATCTAAACTAAATAGAAGAATGAAATCAAAATTGAAAATCAAAGTGAAAATCAATCTCTAATTAAGAATTATCAACAAAATCAAAAGAGACTTGGATCTAGCTATGTGAGTGTGTGAAGAACAAGAGAGGAAGAAGATGAGTGTTCTAACAAATAAAACAAAACTATACTAGATCCAAGTCTTATAGCTTTATATATAAAAGTAGGAATTAGAGATGAATTGTGATGTCTACCTCTTGGAGGATTCTCAATTATGCAATAAAAAGTTGATTTGAAGGATCTTTTTCTTCAAGTATTCTTCAAGCTCTTCAAGCACTCATCCATGGAAGTTAAGGGAGGCAATTGAAGTCCAATTCTTTAATGTAATTATCTTGAGATTAGTTTAATGGAAATTTCATTCATAATTCATTTCTTCTCTCTAGAAACCTCCCTTGAATTCTAAGTATATTCTTATATCTTGCAAGTATATTCACTTGTATTTTCTCCTCTCCTCTTGTATATTCTCTTGTATGTACTTGTGTTTGTAAGATGATCTTATATGGATCTATATATAGAGTTTTGAAAACTTAACTCTTAAGTTTCAGGGTTAAAATAGGGATTTTAGAGATCAAAAAGGGTTAAAATGGCTATTTAAGTGCTTAAAAATGCAATTTCCATGCAATTTCCTTGCAGTGGGAACCTCCTGGAAGGGTCTGGAACTAGAAAAATGCAATAGAGAACAATACATGTAGGTGGCGGTTTCGGTGGGACCCGCCATCCCTTTACCCAAAATCGCCACTTGCTTTTCTGGTTCCCTTGGTTGCCCTTAAGCCCTGTTTCAAAAATTACGTGCACTGCTTTTCCAGATTTTTGTAAAAATGGTTTTTTTGTGTCCGAAATCGTTCGTTTACATACCGTTGGAAAGAGATCAAGTTGAATTTCAGTATAAAAATATTCCAAGAGGTCTTGAAATGAAAATTGAAGTCCAATTGACGTCCGGAAGTCCTTTGAAATTTTCATCGTCTCTTTGAAATCAAGCGACTTCTTTTTTCAAAATTGCTTTTCAATGTGCATCGATTTTGAACCTTTCTTTAAAATTGAATCTTTGGATACTTAGAATACCATGTTTAGAACACTTCATGTTCATATAACCCTGAGTGAATATGAATTCTGAGAGACAATTTTGACAAAATTGGGATTTAGGCATGAAAAAGGGCTTTTCTAAGCTTGAAGTCACTTTCTGAAGTTTGACCTTTCGATTGTGTGGAATCTAGTACCTTCCATGGGATAATTTTCATCATTGAATCCTCCAAGATATTGTCCATCCAAAATCCTATCAGTGTGGTCAAAATTGGGTGTCTTTTTCTTTGATAAGCCCTATTGACTCTAGGTAGTTAGATTTTGAAGTGAAGGTAGTGAAAGAATTTTCCATAGTGTTTCGCTCTTCTAGTATGAAGTATTCCATTCATGAGACTACTACACCTAAACATGTCCGTTTTTCAGATTTAGATATGCGAGGTATTTATGTGTCTTTGCATTTACTCTAGACATGTCACACCCGTCAAGGGAAAATCATATTTTTTTAAATTGTATAACTAAATTTCTAGAATTATTAAAGTTGGTTAATAATTGAGGTGGAGTTGACGTGGGTCAACGGTGAGGCGTCAATTTGGGACACGGGAACCCGAGAATCACGAGGCATTGATTTGACTAAATGACATTTATATGATTTAAATATTATTTGATATTATTTTCTATGTGTGAATAGTGATATTACCTGTGTAGAGTAATTTCTTATAGTTTTAATCCTATTTAGGATCAATTTGATGGTTTTGACGATAACCAATAGGATACGTTGCATAAAAGATAGGATATCTATAAATTCCATGAAATTTGTTTTCGAACGTAATTATGGCGACAAGCAAACTTAGTCGAAAACTTTTTATAAATGATAGTTTTCACTTGGGAAGTAATGAATTGGACCTGTGCGACATTTCGGAGAATAATTAGATGTTTTGACAACTCGTGGGGAGGCAAACGTAATTCCTGAGAGTTGTGCCTATATATAGAAACCTTAAAATATTTTTCATAAATATCCAAAATCAAATAGTTGAGAGCTTGGGAGATTTGGGGGTTTTGAGTCCTTAGAGCTTCAAGACGCAAATCGACGACTTTTCGATCATTAGTTTTTTTTCCAAATTTCATATTTGAACTCCTCGAGGTAAGGGCTATGTTTTGATAGTTATTAGGCCTTGTTTGGCTTAGTTTTTATAAAAAAGCATAATTTTAGAATTTGGGGAAAACACATGTGTACTTGTAGGAATCACTTGAGATTGGAAATTTACATTCAATCGAGCTTCTAGTCGTTCCCTCAAAGTTATACGACGATAGCTCGAGGTATCAATTTCTAGCCAACGTTATATAGGAAAATTTTATGTTTTGATTTTCGACGACGAAATTGTGATATGGGTAAAATTCATGCGTTAGTATTAGGCCCGTTAATTATGCACGCGCTTAAATGTGAAAAGCATGTCTACTTTTAAGCAAGCACGTTCAGTTGATTATGTAGGTCAAAGGGGGGACTTTTACAATTTTATGCCAGTGTAAGCTTCTCGAAGTTTGAAAATTTAGTAGCAATGGCTACTGTGCATGGTTTAAGACTTAGACTTGCCATGGCACTTGGGGATGCAACGGTTGTAGACTTGGACTTGTCGCTACCGGATGAATGCGTGTTTTTCTCCCTAGAGACTATTGAATGTGACTTATGAGGTTGAAGCATGATTTATCGTATATGCATATGTTAAAAATTGTGCACTCAACATATAGCTAAGTAGTGGAGATTTACTCCATTGCAGGTGAATGAAAGAAAGGAAAGAAGAAGCTTGAGGAGTGAGGCCGTGGAAACGACAAGAATCACCCTTGTGTATATTTTTTGTTTCCATTAAAAAATAATGTAATTTTGGATAGTTTGGGTGTTGTACTTAACTTAGAACTTTGGAATGGATTAGTAATGATGTAATATGTAACAAAATTCTTTTTGGTTATGTTGTAATGAATCCAAACTCATGGATTCGTGTTTTGAATGCTTAACTCATCAATTTATCTTTTTGGAGGAATGTAATAGTACTTCAGTATTTTAATCCAAACAAGTCTTAACTAGTTTTAAGTATCATTTATTTTCATGGATTTAGTAGATTAAACTTTGTTCTTGAAGTCTTGTTGTAGTTGGAAGGGTTTGGAATAACATGCATAAGGTTGGAGTATCAGAATTGGTGACGGTTGATTGTCCTTAGGCAAAATTCTGCTATTAGGAGGAATTCTGCTAAAGGGACATTCGACCGGTCAAACGGGTCATCTTGACCGGTTGTAATACCCCCTGTATGTTTTATTTTTTTACCCCTTCCGGAAATTATTTAAATGTTTTGATTGGTTCTTAGGGAACCTTTGGGACCCCTTTTAACGTCATTTTATCCAGTTCAAAATATAATTATGTTTTCAATTTTATATGGATTTTACAACGCGGAGGGTAATGTTTCCTTAAGTTTTGAATACTCAAGGTTGTTTTAAATTTCTTATCCGTTGCATATAGTTATTTAATGATTCAGTGAGCCTTGGTGGTGTGCCACGTGTCCTATTTTCACACGTAGTAGGATGGGTCGTGACATTTATTGGTATCAAAGCTATAGGTAACAAAGCTTTAGGGACGTTCGACGATGAGTGGAGTGTTGAATGATTTTGACACATATTCTAGAGTGCATCCATGCATTGTAGAGATGTTTGATGCATATGTATGTTGTTGTACATATATATTATAAATATTGTTGTGCATGCATAGTGGTTATGCATTAAGATTGACAGGATTATACAATGAGTGATGGTGATCGAGACCTATCGCCACATACTCGGTGGATGAACCAAATGACAGAAATGATTGGAAACATAGGTGATATGATACAAAATATAGCGGAACGATAACCTCCAACACCTCTATTCGAGGCAACACCGATAGCCGTGGTACATGCATCTGAGAATAGGGGTATGAGATCCGTATTGGAACAGTTTACAAGGAAGAAACCAATGGAATTTCATGGAACGACTGACATAATGCTAGCAGAGCATTAGGTTATGGACATGGATATAAATTTTTAATCTATCCGGATGTCTGATAGGGAAAAAATTAAGAATGCAAGTGACGTGCTGAAAGGTAAAGCCCATAATTGGGGGTAAATGTTCTAGATCAAGGAGCACAACGTGAAAAAGAGAGAGTTCAACAATCTCTGCCAGGGAGACATAACCGTAACTGAATATACTTCCAAGTACAACGCATTGTTGAAATTCAGCAAGGGTTCAATGCCTGAGGAAGAGGATAAAGCAAGGAAGTTTGAGGAAGGGTTAAAAGAGAATATTCGTTTGAGGGTAGAGACCTACGAAGCATTTGACCATTGCAGCAGTACCACAAACGGCACTTGTAGCCGAAAGTGAAATGGAGAGATCGAGGCAAAAGTAGTAAGGTAAGAGAGGTAATGAGGGTGGTGATCAGAACCAAGGCAGATCTTTCAAGAGGCCGTTTGTTCGAGGCCCTGGTTCTAGTTTCAGTGATCCTAGGAGGACACCCAGTAACACACCGTTGTGCTCACTGTGCAACCGACCATACACGGGCCGATGTTTTCTAACAAACTTTTAGAATAAAACTCAAGGTATGAACAGTGTAAGTTCGGCACCTGGTATGAGAGGCAAGTGTTAGGATTGTAGGATGGTTGGGCATCAATCCCAAAATTGTCCAAGGAAGTGTCCCCAATAAAGAACGAGTTCTATGGCTTCTAGTGGTTCGAAGCCTAGACATGCCAACGACGGGGGACAGAGGATAAAACAATGTTAGGGAAGGTTATTTAAGATGAATCCCAGAGATGTGGCTACTACTGATATAGTGGTCTCAGGTATGGTGCATATATATTCGCACTTAGCACACATACTTGTTGAATCAGGTTCATTTGTATCTTATGCTTTTGTTGAACATTTGAATATTAAGTTTGCACAACTAGGATATGATTTATCCATTGCCGTGCCGCTTAGTAAACCAATAGTAACATCTACAATATGTAAGAACTGCGAGAACAAACTAGGTGAGAAGTTGATGACCGTAGATCTTATATCGATTATTGTGAACCATTTCAATGTGATATTAGGAATGAATTGGTTAACTCTTAACCAAGCTACAATAGACTGTGAATGAAAAGAAGTTAATTTTCGATCACCGGTGTATGGAAACTTTTGTTTTCAGGGTAGTGGGGTTACACTGCCACTGCATTTGATTTTTGCTATCAGAGTGGGTAGGTTGTTGAAAAAGGAATGTCAGGGATTTCTATGTTCAGTAACTGATATATCGACGAATGAATTGAAAGTAAAGGATATTCCAGTAGTGCGAGAGTATCTGGATGTATTCCCTGATGATTTGCTAGATGTTCTTATTAAGAGGGAGATCAAGTTTACCATCGAGATAATGCCAGACTCAAAATCGGTATCAAAAGCATCGTATCGAATGGCACCCGTGGAATTAAAGGAATGGAAAATCCAACTACAAGAACTAGTTGACAAAGGTTTCATTTGATTTATCATATCGCCATGGGGAACTCTAGTATTGTTTGTAAAGAAGAAGGATAGTTCAATGCACATGTGTGTTGATTATCGCGAGTTAAACAAGTTTACCATCAAGAACAAGTATTTGTTGCCAAGAATTGACGATCAATTTGATCAACTTCATGGGGCATAAGCATTTTCCAAGATAGATCTTAGATCAGGCTATCATCAGTTGAAGGTAAAGGCAGAAGATGTTGAGAAAATAGCTTTCAGAACGCGCTACAGACACTACGAGTTTCTAGTTATGCCATTTGGAGTTACAAATGTACCAGCCGCGTTCATGGATCTTATGAATCGAGTCTTCAAGGACTACTTGGACAATTTTGTGATTATTTTCATAGATGATATTCTTATCTACTCATCGAGTAAGATAGAGCATGAGAATCATTTGAGTTTGACACTTCAGAGATTGCAAGAGAAGTAACTATTAGGGAAATTAAAGAAATGTGAATTTTGGTTTCCTAGCATTACTTTTCTTGGTCACATAATTGACAAGAATGGAGTTTCAGTTGACCCTCACAAGGTAGAAGCCGTATCTAATTGGCAGCGACCGATTTCAGTATCCAAAATTCAAAGTTTCTTGGGATTAGTAGGATACTATCGCCATTTTATCAAGATCTTCTTGAAGATTTCATTGCCCATGACAAAGTTGATGAGGAAGGGTGTTACTTTGGAGTGGAGTTCGGAGTGTGAAGACAACTTTCAAGTGTTGAAGTCGTGATTGACAAGAGTGCCTATCTTGACAATACCATCTGGAACCGAGGGATTTATAATTTATAGTGACACTTCGCATCAAGGATTGGGATGTGTACTTATGCAAGGTGGCAAAGTAATTGCTTATGCTTCAAGACATTTGAAGACACATCAGGTTAATTACACAACTCACGACTTGGAATTGGCCGCAGTAATCTATGCTTTGAAGATTTAGAGAGACTACCTGTACGGGGAGAAGTGTAAGATCTTCACAGACCATAAGAGTTTGAAATACCTATTCACACAAAAAGATTTGAAATGAGATAGAAGAGATGGTTAGAATTGATGAAGGCTTATGATCTTTCGATAGAGTATCATTTGGGGAAGGCTAACGTAGTAGCCGATGCATTAAGCTGAAAGACGATAAGGAGCTTAGTTGATGAGTTAACCCAACAAAAAGAATTAGTAAAGGAAATGGAATGTTTAGAGTTAGATATGATTCCAGAGACCAATGGTGGCTTAATGATGACAATTATAGCCCACCCAAATATCATTGATGAGATCAAGACAGAACAGTTCCATGACTATTACTTGTGTATACTGAGAGATGAGATACCTTCATAGAAATGACCTAGTTTTAGCTTAGAGCAGGGAGTGTTGATGCTTGGGAATTGATTATGTGTACCAAACATAAAGAACTTGAATGAGTGACTTTTAGAGGAGGCTCACAATACTAAGTATATAATTCATCCATGAAGTAACAAGATGTACCAGAACTTGTGAGAAAACTTTTGGTGGAGAGGTATGAAGCGGGAATTTGCTAAATTTGTTTCTAAGTGTTTGATATGTCAGCAAGTCAAGGTAGAAAGACAAGTACTTGCAGGGTTACTATAGCCATTGCCTGTGTTAGAGTGGAAATGGGACGAGATCATGATGGATTTTATTTCTAGATTTCCACGATCACCTAACAAGAATCACAAGATTTGGGTTATAGTCGACCGATTGACAGAGTCAGCTCATTTTCTACCAATCAAGACAATGACTAAGCCGTCAAAGTTAGCAGAGTTGTATGTGAAAGAGATTGTGAGACTACATGAAGTCCCAATAGTGACTATATCGGATTGTGATAGTAGTTTTACATCAAGGTTTTGGGGAAGTCTACAGTTAGGCTATGGGTACGAAGTTGAGTTTCAGTAGCGCATTTCATCCGCAGACCGATGGATAGTCAGAGCGAATGATTCAGACTCTGGAAGATATGCTTAGATTTTGTGTACTGGATTTTGGGAGTGATTGGGAGAAGCACTTACCATTAATCAAATTTGTGTACAACAACGGGTTTCATTCAAGTATTGGAATAGCACCTTATGAAGCGTTGTATGGGCATAAGTGTCGATCGTTGATTGTTGGACCGAGGTTGGGGAAATAAAGTTATTAGGACCTGAGATAATGCAGTTGAATACTGAGAAGGTAAAGTTGATTCAAGAGCGACTTAAGGTAGCACAGAGTCATTATAAGAGCTATGCGGACTCTAAACGACGATCGATGACATTCAAAGTAGGAGATTTTGTATAATTGATAGTATAGCCTTCAAAAGGCATTGTTCGATTTGGAAAGAGGGGAAAGCTTAATCTGATATTTTTTGGACCTTTTGAGATCCTAGAGAAAGTAGGACCAATGGCTTATCGATTAACCTTATCATCAGAGTTGGAACATGTGCATGATATTTTCCATGTATTTATGTTGAGATGATGTATAACGGATATGAGTAAGATGATAGTACCAGAATCGTTACAGATCCAAGAAGACTTGACCTATATAGAACACCCGATGGAGATTTTGGATCAGAAAGAACACGTGTTGAGGACAAAAACAATTCCGATGGTGAAAGTGTTATGGCATAGTCATTCAGTCGAGGAAGCTACGTGGGAGAATGAGGAAGAGATGAGGAATGAGCATCCGCACCTTTTCGACTCATGAGGTATAAGCTTAGGGACAAACTTCTTTTTTGGAGGGGAGAGTTGTCACACCCGTCCTGGGAAAATCATATTATTTTAAATTGTATAAGTGAAATTCTGGAATTGTTAATGTTGGTTAATAATTAAGGTAGAGTTTACATGGGTCACGGTGAGGTGTCAATTGAGGACACGGTAACCTGAGAATTACGAGGCATTGATTTATCTAAATGACATTTATATGATTTAAATGTTATATGATTTTATCTGGTATATGTGAATAGTGATATTACCTGTGTAGCGTAATTTCTGATAGTTTTAATCCTGTTTAGGATCAGTTTGATGGTTTTGATGATAACCAATTTGATACGTTACATAAAAGGTAGGTTATCTAGAAATTCCATGAAATTAGTTTTCGAATGTAATTATGGCGACAAACGGAACTTAGTCGAAAACTTTTATAAATTATAGTTTTCACTCGGGATGTAATGAATTGGACGTGTGCAATGTTTCGGAGAATAATTAGATGTTTTGACAACTCGTAGGGAGGTAAATGTAATTCTCGAGAGTTGTGCCTATATATAGAAACCTTAAGATATTTTTCATAAATATCCAAAATCAAATAGTTGAGAGCCTGGAAGAATTGGGGGTTTTGAGTGCTTAGAGTTTCAAGACGCAAATCGTTGACTTTCTGATCGTCAATTTTTCTCCAAATTTCGTATTTGAACTCCTTGAGGTAAGGGCTACATTTTGATAGTCATTAGGCATTGTTTGGCTTAGTTTTTTTTATTTATTTATAAAAAGCATAATACTAGAATTTGGGAAAAACACATGTGTACTTGTAGGAATCACTTGAGATCGGAGATTTGACATTTAATCGGGCTTCTAGTCGTTCTCTCAAAGCTATACGACGATAGCTCGAGGTATGAATTTCTAGCCTCTGTTATATAGAAAAATTTCATGTTTTGATTTTCGACGATGAAATTGTGATCCGGGCGAAATTCATGCATTAGTATTAGGCCCGTTAATTATGCGCGCGCTTAAATGTGAAAAGCATGTCTACTTTTTTACGAGCATATTGAGTTGATTATGTGGGTTAAAGGGGAGACTTATACAATTTCATGCCGGAGAAAGCTTCTCGATGTTTGAGAATTTAGTAGTAACGGCTACTGTGCATGGTTTAAGACTTGGACTTGCCATGGCACTTGGGGATGCAACGGTTGTAGGCTTGGACTAGCTGTGAGCATCGCGGTTTAAGACTTGAACTTGCCGCTACTGGATGGATGCGTGTTTTTCTCCCTAGAGACTATTGAATGTGACTTATGAGGTTGAAGCATGATATATCGTATATGTAGATGTTAGAAATTGTGCACTCAGCATGTAGCTGAGCAGTGGAGATTTACTCCATTGCAGGTGAATGAAAGAAATGAAAGAAGAAGCATGAGGAGTGAGGCCGTGGAAACGACAAGAATCACCCTTGTATGTATTTTTGTTTCCATTCCAAAATAATATAATTTTGGATAGTTTGGGTGTTGTACTTAACTTAGAACTTTGGAATGGATTAGTAAGGATGTAATATGTAACAAAACTCTTTTGGTTGTGTTGTAATGAATCCTAACTCGTGGATTCGTGTTTTAAATGCTTAACTCGTCAATTTTGCTTTTTAGAGGAATGTAATAGTACTTCAGTATTTTAATCCAAACAAGCCTTAACTAGTTCTAAGGATGGTTTATTTTCATGGATTTAGTAGATTAAACTTTGTTCTTGAAGTCTAGTTGTAGTTGGAAGGGTTTGGTATAACGTGCATAAGGTTGGAGTATCGAAATTGGTGACGGTTGATTATCCTTGGGCAAAATTCTACTGTTAAGCAGAAATTCTGCTAAAGGGACATTCGACCGATTGAACGAGGCATCTCGACCGGTCGAAATACCCCCCTGCATGTTTTATTTTTCTACCCCTTCTGGAAATTATTTAAATGTTTTGATTGGTTCTTAGGTACCTTTGGGACCCCTTTAACATAATTTTATCTAGTTCAAAATATAATTACGTTTTCAATTTTATATGGATTTTACAATGCGGAGGGTAATGTTTCCTAAAGTTTTAAATACTCAAGGTTGTTTTAAAGTTTTTTTCCATTGCTTATAGTTATTTAATGACAGGATGAGCATTGGTGGTGTGCCACGTGTCCTATTTCCACACATAGTGGAATGGGTTGTGGCAATATAGCCTAAATATCATGAGAGAAAAAATAAATGCACCCGATTCAAAGTTATTTCATCTTGAGAGTTATACCCGGTGAGATTTGAGTTCAAATTGCATGTTTTTTTTTTTTTTTTTTTGTTATGGTTATATAAAACAGGGAAGATACGTTGATGTAGACACCCCAATTTTGACCTAACGTCGAATTTAGGAGAGTGTCACCTCCGTATCCGATGATGACAAGGACCGAAAAATTGAAGTATTCCAAGCTCTTCAGAAAATCTCCAAAACGCGATAAAATTTCACAGAAAGAGGAAAAATACCAGGTATTTAGGGGAATTCAGAAAAAAGACATGATTTTTGGAAAGGATCTTCAAAGATAATTTGTTTCAAAAAGAGAAAAAGACCTAAATAGGGGAATCTCACCAAAACACGGCACACGGCGGATTCCGCGGCACTCCATGAGTGCCGCGCGACAGTCAGAGAGTGCCGCTGCGGCATTCTCCGAGTGCCGCCACAGAATTCTGACTGCCGTTCACTTTTTAAGTCTGTATTTTGCAGTGCAATACGTATGCGTATGCAGATAAGAACAAAAAACTGATAAAGTAAGACTGACAAAAACGCGGCAATTAATTAAATGACGCGGCAGTCGATGAGAGCCGCGCGGCACTCACGAAGTGCCGCAACGGCAATTGTTGAGTGCCGCAACGGCATTCACGGACTGCCGCGGCAGGTTTCTGACTGCCGCGCTGGGCAGCAGTCTGTGTAATTTCAGAAAGTACACATTGTACCACCAAATGAGAGAATTACACCTGTTTTTTGCTCCGAAATTCACCAAAAATACCTGATATTCTTGCCTATAAAAGAGAAGGGATCTTGTTGGTAGAGAGTACCAAGAGAAAAAAAGGCATTTTGGGGGGAAAAACATATAAAAAAAAAAACACTTCCATTACACCCACATTTGAAAGAAAAGAGAGAGTTTTGGGAGAGCTTGAAGGAGAGTTTGGATAATCTTCAAAAGAAAACTTTGAGGATAATTTGGAGGTGATCCTCTAAACCTAGATTATTAGCTTACTCTTTCTTCCCTTGAAATCTTTAAACCTTAGAATATTTCATCATCTTTCTTTGTTTTAAACTTAGTAGTCTTTTTTACTTCTTTCTATTTTTTTGTCTATCTTCTTCTCTTAAAGGTCTTGGAGATTTTCAATATCTCTATTGATCTCTTGAGCATGATCCTTTGAATCTCATGTAAGCTCATGCTCTACATGGAAGTCAAAACTTGATCATCACTTTATCTCACATAGATAGGACCCAAGTCCATATTCATGACTTGGATCCTCTAAACTTGGTGTCTCATGGAATCATTCCCATATTCCTTTGAAAACTACCAAGTATTAGTTGCACCTTCATCTCCAATGACCATTAAATGGTAGGAGAATGTAGTTTCGAGTCTAAATCCATCTCCATGGTTTAGATTTCCCTATCCTTTAGATTTCATGAAGTCAATCCATATTTCATTTGAAATCTATGAAGAACAAAGGTTTGTAGTCTCCCATGGCCATCAAATGGTAGGAGAAATGGTTTGGTTTAAACCCAACTTCATGGTTTAATAGTTGGAGTTACCAAATAAAAGTTGAACTAGCAAAATAAAAACAGTGAATCCACAAACTGTTTTTGATCAAAGATTTTTAGTTCGAAATCTAACTGTTGAAATCAAGTGAAACCAACGGGAAAGTGTCAATAACACATTGTTCTACCACTGTAATTTTTGTTTTGAGGTGGTTTCATGTTTAGAATGGTTTGATCATGGTTTTTGTGAAGCAACAACAATCTGTCCAGAATTTCAGAATAGTTTCAGAACAGCAACACTCTTTTGAAATAATTAAATCAGAGTTCTAACAAAGTTTCTATGACCCAAAATAATTTTTTCCAAGTAGATTAATGTGTTAGGAAGTCACCCTAAAAAGAACAAAGCAATTCTGATTTTTTTACTATTTTTAATAAATCGTGCAAGAATTCTGGACAGGAGATTGTAAGATGCTGAGTGATGTCTAGTGTTTTCCATATTCCCGGAGATCTAACCGTTGAAACCTTGATTTTCTTTTTGATTTGGAAACTAGACTGACAGAGGCATCTTGTGTCCAAATTTCATCAACATCAAACCAAAAGAGACGTGTTTTTTTTATTTCTTTTAAGTTCTGGTATGCTCTCTGCAATTTTCAGAGTTTTTATGACACATTTGACTTACTTTGTAAATAAGGGCCTAAATGACTTTCTTATGATCTAAGGCTTAAACCATGCTTTAATAATGGTTAGTTGAGCTTGAATTCAAGGTTTAAAAGTATCTCATAGTTTATCCTTGTCCATGTACATATTCATCCATATGGTTTGACACTTATAATTAAGACTTATTTGCTTTGGATTTAATTACATTAGATAGATGTTAGAAATTTAGGATCGTTATTTCTAACATCGTATTTTGCATATCATACGAACTAACCCTTTGTTTTGTAGCGCTATTAAGGTACGATTTCTCAATCCCTCTCTAATTTATTAAATTCCTTGATTTTTATTTGACTTTCGACCTTATGCGCGACACCTTAGAATTAGGTTTTTGCCTTATGTGTATATGTGATTAGAGACTCTTTTTTAGAATTTTATTTTGTTCGCATGCATTGCACGTTTATTATCGCTGCTGGATCCCGGGTAAGTTCACTTGTTCTCTATTGCATATCATATCGCTTGTTACCTGAATTATGTGGCTTTTGAATGATATTTTGTCAATTGCAATTTTACACCCTTTGGACATGCTTTTGTGATGTATATGTATATATGTATTAGTTGAGGGCATGCTTAGATTAATAAATTTGATTAAAAGGATGTTGAGTAGAGGCCTATCGCAAGATAGGATGAGAGAGGGTGTTTTAGTCCGATGGGCTCCTTCCTCTCTCATTCCATAATCCCCGGACCTAGTTAATCTCTGGTTTCTAAAAGATCAGTTTGCTTTTAAAATGGTTTCTTAATTTTCCTTTTAAAAATTAAGTGGCGACTCGTTTTGTTTTAGAAATTGATTTTGAAAAGCTGTGGGTAAGTCAACCTGCGATATCCACAATCTGGCGACTCTGCTGGGGATCGAACCCAGAATCTCTGGTTTCGCAGACCAGAATTCTGATTTTGGGTTCACTTGAGGATTAGACTCGAAAAATATCCTTTTAATCGAATTAATTAATCTTTGTGTGCCTGTTGCATTTCACTTGCATGTCCAGCCAGTCGATTGCACGGAACTATGACCTTGGAGGCTCGGGGCAACCCGGTCGGCCAAGTCATCATGGGACTGTGTGATCACCCTTGATCTCGTACCATGATTTGGTATATGAAGCATCCTATCGGGTGTGTGTCAAGGGTCCCTTATTTGACCAAAACCCAGCCTTTGCATAGTAGTTTCTATAGAACATTTCAATCTTAGGAAATCAATTCTTGATTAAGGTTATGTGTTAGGAAGTTTTGTATGCCCAGAAGGGATTACTTGAGATGATGACGATACTTGCTTGATGAAAGATGAATAATCTTTTAATCACCTTTTAGCAATTTCTCCACGTGTTACATGACATTTGGAGGACATGCCGAATCTTGATTATAAGATTATACTTCCTATATCATGTTTAGTTAAGCATTATTGACCTTGTATGCATCCAAATTCATGGAAAGTACGGTGATAATCCTGTCATGTGATCCTTCTACCCAAATTTTTTTTTTTTAAGACCATCTTTGAAAACAAGTGGATTTTTGTAATTTTCATCCCAAAGTTTTCAATCGCTTTTTTCGAAAATCTTTGGAGTTCACTTTTGATTCAAGCTCCAAACTAAATTGTTTTTGGAAGAAATGCTTTTCAAATGAATTTCAAAGCAAAATCAAATCATCGTCATTGGGAAACATTTTTCACTTGAGAGTTGTTTTGAAGAATCTCATCATTTAAAGAAATGCTTTTCAAAGTGAATTTCAAAAATATTTTGCCCGACCCTTGAAGGGGTAGTAAGGATCACAATGATAGGTGAAGTTGGCGCATTTGACATGAGTGAGGATTCTATGTGATTATGTGCTTTATGTGTTAGGACTAGAATTTTCCTTCCTTTTGCATATAGAGTAGGCACACACACACACATGCATTGCATCCGCATGACTTTCAAAATAAAGGTTTTGCTAAGATAAAGATAAAGAGGTTTTTCTAAAAAGAAATTTCTAAAATTTATTGTAGGAGCAAAAATAGCAAACCAAGGGTGGTTTAGAGGTCCTACGGCAAGGTTAGTGAGAAGAGGATACGTCGACATGGCTGAAGAGAGAAACAATGAAGAGATGACCGGACTGAGGGTACTAGTTGAGCAGCAGGCAGAACAGATGCGAAGACAGGCTGAAAACATGAATCGAATGATGGGAATGATAGAGGAGCTGAACCGACGACCGCCACATGTGGTTCCACCTGTCATGGACCCGCCTTTGGGAGGAGGAGACGGGGATTGGTTCGACGATCAAGAGGCACATTGGAATGATGCACTAAGAGCCAACAGAGACAGGGAAAAAGATGAGAAGGAGAAGCTGCTGACCGAGAAGATAGAAAAATTAGAGAGGGTAATGCGCAAAGCTCAAGGGGTGGATACCTATCTGTTGGAATTGGAAGGGTTGTACGACGGAGTCCATGAGACGCTGCCGGCCGGTTTTAAAATGCCCGTCTTTGATAAATTTGATGGCACAGGCAACCCCCGCAGTCATGTCCGAATGTGCATAGGAGCTTTTCAGCCTAGTGGGTTGAGCACTACCATGATGGCTGTCCTGTTTCCAACAAACCTTAACAGGAGCCGCTTTATCGTGGTATCTTACACTTGAGCCAAGCAAAACCAGAGTATGGGAAGAAGTGATTAAGGCATTTGTGGCACAGTACGAATACAATCAGGACTTGGATATTACTATCCGAGATTTGGAAACAACCAGGCAGGGGAACAAAGAATCATTTGCCGAGTATTTAAGCCGATGGAGAGGGAAAGCTGCGAAAATGGTACAAAGGCCGTCCGAGAAGGACCAAATCCGAATGTTGATGAAAAATCTACAGCCAGTTTATCAGGAGAAGATGAGATTCCAGTCAATCAATACCTTTGCTGAGGTATTCGATGTAGGGACGAGAATCGAAGATGCAATCCAAGAAGGAACAATCAAGAAGGAAGAACCACAGAACCGATATCGAAGGCCTAGTTATGGGTCGAATGGAGGGCATTCGGGGGGTCACTCTGGCCCCACCGATGTCAATGCGCTTAGCGAGCCGGAGAAGAAATTCGATATCACCAGAAGTCATCCAAGGGGAGGGGAAGACAAGCCAATGAGGAAGTTTTCAGATTTGGGAGTATCATTATCAACCGCCCTCGACAGGCTGTTAGCAAAAGGGCATCTCCGCCAGCTGGAACCTCGACCCCCGCCGAGTCCACTCCCGCCGTACTTCAAAGGAGATCTCTACTGCAAATATCACCAACAAAAGGGCCACTCGACCGATCGGTGCATGAGGTTAAGGCATGACATACAGGACCTCATTGACAACAAAGTGATATCCGAGCCACCTGTCAAGGCTCCCAATGTCACCAAGAATCCACTGCCAAACCATCGTGCCGTACCGCCGCCACGGGGTCTTTACTTCTTGGGAGTAGAAGAAGTGACATTCGATCCGTCCAAGCTAATCACCAAAGTTGGGGAACCAAGGAAGTTTTATCAGTCACCGGAGAATCTGGGAATCTGTATGATAGGAAGCCAGCCAGGGATACGGGAAAACGAAATGACGAGGCAGTCAGATTGGTGGGCCCAAGAAAGCAATGATCGGAACATAGGCCTGGTAGGGGAAGATGATCTATGGTACCAAAGCGACGAAGAGGTAGAAGAGGGCCCAAAGACCGTTTCAGAAACCGACGATATTTGGGCAAAAGAAGAAATTGACCACTTGACTCGGTCTGGTAGGCACTTCAAGCCACATGAATTAGAGGAAGATCACCCGGGGAGGGAATTGGAGAAAGGGAAAGGAAAAATGAATGAGGAAGAAGAAGAGGATCGGGTCCTAAAGCAAATGAAGAAGACCCAGGCTAACATTACTGTTTGGGGATTGCTGATTGCCTCCAAACGTCATAGGCAGGCAGTCCTGGACGCCCTTAATCAATCTGACGTGTCTATCGACACCACCCCGGAAGACCTTGTAGGGCTGATCAATAAAATTCCGACTTTGGCTATTGCTTTCTCATCAAATGACTTACCACCGGGAGGGCCCATGCTCAATAAGCCTTTGTACATCACTGTTGAATGTTTGGGGAACACCGTACCCGCTTGTCTCGTTGACAACGGGTCTGCTCTTAATGTGTGTCCTTTCCGCACAGCCAAACGAATGGGCTTGGATGAATCTTCTTTTGTGCCGTCTCAGCAAAAGGTCCGGGCATATGATAACACCCAAAGAGCAGTCATGGGCATCATCTTTCTTAACCTTGCTGTCGGGCCAATGGACAAAGAAGCTGAGTTCCAAATCATCGATATCCCCGCTTCTTTCAATCTACTGCTGGGAAGGCCTTGGTTAGACAGTTTGGGTGCTATACCGTCAACAATCCATCAAAAAGTTAAGTATGTCTGGGAAAACAAAGTCTGTGATATCCTCGGAGACAGTTGGGTTCGATCATCTGAAGCATCGTCAAGTGCACCGGTCCTAGAGCTACAGCTACAAGAAGAAGAAGCAAAAATGGGAGGATTCGAGTTCATCGGCGCGATAGAAGAAGGAAAGTCGGGAGAGTCCCTACCACCCCATTTTGATCAATATGCTAGTCCAGTCGTCGCCGGAATCATGAAGAAGATGGGTTTCTTTCCAGGATTGGGGTTGGGGAAGAACCTTCAAGGCCTGCCAGAGGCCCCAAGAATCCCTACTCAAACTCACACTCACGGTCTCGGGTATCAACCAACAAAGAAGGAGCAGAGAACCAAGAAGAAGGCCGTCAACGCACCGCTGGATCCTTACTCGAAGACCCTCAACGGGTATTTTGTGAAGGAAGGAGAAGATTTCCCCTTCTGTGGTTTCCCAGAACCATGGATGGATCAAAAAGACAAATGCATGAAGCCGGGGTTCGAGATCTTCTTCTCCCATGAATTTTCTGGGTACAAAGACCCATTTTTGCAAGTACCTGAAAAATCTGTTGCTGCCAAGGACTGGGTTGGTATGCTGGACGGTTCTGCCATGAAAGATCTGTTAGGCGAAGGGAACGCAGAAGTCATGAAGGAGGATCCCGGAAAGACCAAAGGAGAATACGTCGAGGGCATAGTAGAGGAAGCCGCCGAAAGTGAAGAAGGTGAGGCTGAGGAAGAAGAGATGGAGAAAATCACCAAGACAGGAGGCCCGGAAGAATACTTCATCACTGGCCTGGGAGGAGAGCACAAGAAGGAGTGGGTTTTTGAGTCTAGTGATAGGTTCCCCCCACACCCAGAGTCTGTAATGGCCCAAATGAGGCGTCTTTCAATTTCTATGTCTGTTGTAATCACTCCAAAGAAAATCAATGAAAGTATGACTGATTCTGCCTACTCGAACGCGCTTAATGAATGTGATGAATGTGATGATCATAAAATACCTATTGAACTGCAAAAACTAATTGAAAAAGAAAAAGAATCTGCATGTAAAATCATTGAGGACACCTTAACAATTAATCTTGGAAATGAGAACAATCCTCAAAATGTCTTCATCGGCTCTACACTTAGCAATAAAGAAAGAACAGAACTAATCAGTCTATTAAATGAATTCAAAGATGTTTTTGCATGGTCTTACAATGATATGCCAGGTATCGATCCAAAAATAGTCCAACACCACATCCCCCTCTTTCCTAATTCCAAACCCGTAAAACAAAAATTGAGGCGAATGAGGCCAGAATGGGCACTCAAAGTAAAAGAGGAAGTTGAAAAGCAATTAAGAGCTGGATTCTTGATGGTCACCGAGTATCCCGAGTGGATTGCCAACATTGTGCCTGTCCCAAAGAAGGATGGTCGTGTTAGGGTTTGCGTGGATTTTCGGGATTTGAACAAAGCAAGCCCTAAAGACGATTTCCCATTACCCCACATCGATGTGTTGGTTGATAACACCGCGGGACATGAACTTCTATCTTTCATGGATGGGTTCTCCGGGTATAATCAAATCCTCATGGCTCCCGAGGATAGAGAGAAAACCACGTTCATCACTCCGTGGGGAACATATTGCTATAGGGTCATGCCATTCGGACTCAAGAACGCGGGCGCAACCTATCAAAGGGCTGCCACCACTTTACTGCACGACATGATCCACAAAGAGGTAGAGGTGTATGTGGATGATATGATTGTGAAATCCAAGGAGAGGGGAGGACACCTAGAGGCTTTGAGAAAGTTCTTTGGGAGGTTGAGGGAATTCAAGATGAGGCTGAACCCACAGAAATGCACGTTCGGAGTCACTACTGGCAAGCTGCTAGGATTTCTCATTACCCAAAGGGGAATAGAAGTGGACCCTACCAAAATAAAGGCTTTAACCGAGATGAACCCACCGAAAAATGAGAAAGAACTGAGAGGGTTCCTGGGTAGAATACAATTTATAAGTCGTTTCATTTCAAAGCTCACCATGACCTGCGACCCGCTGTTCAAGCTACTCAGAAAGGGAGAGAGATTCAATTGGGACACCCCATGTCAACAAGCCTTCGACAAAATCAAAACCTATCTCCAGAATCCACCTGTCTTGTCACCACCTTCACCCGGGAGACCTCTGTTACTTTATCTCTCTGTATCCGAAGATTCGATGGGATGTATGCTGGCCCAAGAAGGAGAAGAGGGGCACGTGGAGAAGGCCATTTACTACTTAAGCAAGAGAATGGTAGGATATGAGTTAAAGTATTCGCCCTTGGAGAAGGCCTGTTGGGCCTTGGTTTGGTGTACCCGTCGCCTCCGCCACTATATGTTAGCCTTCCCCGTGATCCTAATTTCCCGGATGGACCCGTTAAAATACCTGTTCGAAAAACCCGTCTTGACCAGTAGGATTTCCCGTTGGACCATGATGCTGGCTGAGTTCGATATCAGATATGTCACCTCCAAGTCTGTAAAAGGAAGGGCCGTCGCCGAATTTCTAGCCGACCTCGCTGTAGAATCTGAGGATAAGGGAGACTTCAAGTTCCCAGATGAAGGAATAATGGAAGTGAAGGAAGAGTTGTGGAAAATGTACTTTGATGGAGCAGCCAACCAGTTAGGTTACGGGGTCGGAATCATTCTCATGGCACAAGACGGGGTCCCTACCCCATTGGCTGTCAAACTTAAATACGACTCAACCAACAATACCGCAGAGTACGAAGCCTGCATAATTGGAATGGAAGCGGCCTTGGCTTTGAAAGTCGGACGGATTGATGTCTTCGGAGATTCCAACTTGATCATATCCCAGGTCCGAGGAGATTGGAGGGTAAAACATGAGAAGTTGAGACCTTACCATGACTATCTAGAAAGTCTGAAAGCGCAATTCCAAAAGATTTCCTTCTACTACCTCCCTCGTGAAGAAAACCAACTAGCCGATTCTTTGGCTACCTTAGCCTCGATGATCCAAATCCCTTCCAAAATTGCCATGATTCCGCTGTCCATAGAAGTAAGGAATCAACCGTCATTTGAGATGATCGCAGCCATAGAGAGAGAAGATGAAATGCCTTGGTATGTGGACGTATGGAAGTTCATTAAAGAAGGAGAATACCCCGAAGGAGCCTCAGAGAAGGACAAGAAGGCGATACGACGATTTGCCGCTCAATTCGTGATCTACGCAGATAAACTATGGAAGAAGTCCTACACCGGGTATAATTTGGAGTGTTTATATGGGAGGGAAGCTAAGAGAATGATGGAGGAAATACATGAGGGAGTATGCGGGCCCCACATGAACGGGCACATGCTGGCGAAGAAGATCATCCGACAAGGGTACTATTGGACGACCTTGGACAAAGACTGTTGTGAATATGTTAGAAGGTGTCACAAGTGTCAGATTCATGCAAATTTGATGCACACCCCACCGTCGCAGCTTTATAGCATGACCACCCCTTGGCCATTTTCTGTATGGGGGATTGATATCATTGGTGAGATAGTTCCAAAGGCTTCCAATGGGCACCGGTATATAATCGTGGCGATCGATTATTTTACAAAATGGGTGGAGGCGGCCTCATATGCGACTTTGAAAGCCAAAGATGTGGTGAGTTTCATTGAGAAGAACATAATCTGCAGATATGGAGTCCCGAACGAGTTTATCTCCGATCATGGCAGCCATTTCCAGGGGGAAGTTATCCCACTCTTAGAGAAGTATAAGATCACTCGCCATCAGTCATCCCCGTATAGGCCCCAGACGAATGGAGCAGTAGAGGCAGCGAATAAGAATGTTAAAGCAATCTTGGGAAAGACGACAGATACATATAAGGATTGGCATGAGAAGCTGCCATTTGCCTTATGGGGGTATCGGACGTCAGTAAGGACTTCAACGGGTGCTACGCCATACTCGTTGGTCTACGGGATGGAAGCAGTCCTTCCAGTCGAGGTGGAAATACCTTCTCTCAGAGTCTTGACAGAATGTGAAGTGGCAGAATCAGAATGGATACGAGGAAGATATGAAGAATTGATGTTGCTTGATGAAAAGAGGTTGACCGCAATAAACCATACTCGGGGATACCAGAAGAGGATAGCTCGTGCTTTCAACAAAAAGGTTCGCCCAAGGAAGCTTGCTGAGGGTGACCTGGTCCTCAAAGAACTAAAAGTGCCCGTTTATGACCCCAGAGGAAAATTCAAACCCAACTGGGTCGGACCATACATCATTAAGACCCTCCTTTCGGGAGGAGCGGCTTATCTCATGGACCTGGACGGGGTTGAATTTAAACAGCCAATTAACCTCGATCGCCTCAAGAAATACTTTGCTTGAAACCATTTCTTTCAAAGCTTCCTACCTTGATGAACTACGCTTGACCTGATTCCCGCTAGGGGATACGTAGGCAACCAACTTGGTTCGGTCATTTCAAAAAAAAAAAAAAAAAAAAAGGGTGCTAAACTAGGGGCAAACTGGCGTTTGCCCGGAATCGCTCCGAAGCCCTAAAACCAGGGGCAAACTTCGTTTGCTAGCCGAAGAACCCAGAAATAAAACCATCCTTCAGGTCACCTGGCTGTCAGAATAAGTACTATAAAGAAACAAATAAGAATTCATGGAAAAGAATGAGTAGAAAACAAAAAGCAAAGTACGGGGCCGAATAAAGACATTAAAAGGAGAATTCTTCATAAAAGATTAATCGAAAGGTTGAGCGCTTTGATTAAGCATGCTAGAAATTTCCCTAAAGATAACAACATCAGTCAATCACATTCGGAAAGCGTAAAAGAGTAGGCAGGGTCCGTCAGAAAGTTTTGTGAAAGGGACAACTTTTCTCTGTTTTCGTCTGTTTTATTGTGCACGTGCCTCATCAAGTCTGTCTCACAACCAAGGCCTGGATCTCCAGAAGATACTGGGCAGTGGGCACAATCAAAGCAGGGACCCTCGAGCACGGAGCAGCCATCCTACTCGACCAAGCCTCTATGAAAGCCTTCACAATGGGAGGACGCAGAGTAGAACCCCTGGTGAAATCAGCAGCCACAGATTCAGTAGTATCTTGCAAAAGTCCGAACTGACGGACAACTCGGTCAGGAATGTAGAAAGTCGTAGCGTTTAAACCCGGCAGCCAGATGCCAGGACGCCCAGGGAGGCGTACAGCAACAGAACGATGAGTCCACTGAGGGCAGATCCAGTAAATGTCACCAGAAGAGAGGCCTTGGAGCCAACCGAGCCATGCATCGGCAGATTGGAATAAGCAATGGATTTCCATGCGGTCATAAGAAAATGGCCCACGAAGATGCGAGGGGTGAATAAAGAGGTCGAGGCGTTCCATGAGCCAAACTTGCAGAACAAAAGGTGCCCCGGCAGATAACATAACCCTAGTAGCATGAGCATGGCCCAGCCCGATCAGAGTTTCACCAAGGACTATCATAACGGCACTCTTCATCTCCCGCAAACCGCAGGCGATGGGTATGAGAATGTCAAAAGATGACTGGAAGAGAAAGTAAGAGAGCATAGCAACCGACAAGGCACTACGCCGGATGATCTGATGCTCACCATCATAAGGGTCCCCTATAGGAGCATAAACGGAAGAAAGGCGTTCGAAGTCGATCTGCCCATCATGAACAAAAGAACTTGCCGCATTTCGAGATATGTGGAGAAGAGTGGCTAAGTCGCGGACATACCCAGCCTGAATCTGAGGAACCGTCAGTTCAGCAAAAGGATCAGTGTGGAGAATAGCGCTAAATTCCTCGAACAAAGGACAAATCTCCTGAAAGCCGAAACGAAAGACGTTGAGAGCAGGGTCCCAACACTGAATAGCAGCTCGCAGTAAGCCCTCGTTCAAGTTCATGTGCCGGAAAGAGAAGAGATCATTCAATCTGAAGCATTCAAAATTGAGCCTTTCAATACCTGAGAGAGTATCCATCCATGGGAAGAGAGTTTGGGAGCTAATGGGGGCCATTTGAAAGGAGGGTGGAAAGAGAGAGAGATGTTTTGCGGAGTGTTAGAAGAGGAGGGGTATAAGTAGGGAAATAGAGCTGCCCACTAGATCGCGGCACTCGATAAAGTGCAGCGGCACTCCATGAAGTGCCGCGCGGCAGTTCGTGAGTGCCGCACGGCATTCACTGACTGCCGTTGCGGCATTCGTTGAGTGCCGCGGAGGCTTAACCGAGTGCCGTTCTGAGTTTTTCATTGGCCAGAATCTGTTTGTAACACAATCAGCCCACCTGCAAACAGAAAATTAATTGAGAAGCAATAAAACGTGCGCATCATGCAGCACGTGTAAATACATACATTCATTCATTCATTTCATTCATTTGTATATATCAAATAAGTAAAAGAAGCAGAAGCATTCAAAGATAGAAGTAAAATCGGGACCAAGCCATGGTCCCACATACGGCAAAATTTGGACCAAGCTATGGTCACACATACGGTGAATAAAGCAGAAAGCATAATAAAAGGAAGCAGCCATCAAAATGAAGCATATTTGTATATTTATACAGTCATCCACCCAAATATGTACAATAAAAAAATCCTCTCAAAAGAAAGCAAAATATAAGCAGGATCAACTCCGACCCCGACCCCGGCCGCGAGTCTGGCGAGTCGTGCGTCTGAGAGGCTCCTCCTCTGACTCAGTCCCGCTGCCTCCTCCACTCTCTCCACGCCCGCTGCCTCAGCCCCTGCCACCGCTAGTGCCCTCGCCAACGCCTCCGCCACGCCCAGCACCGCTACCTCCGGGGGCGTTGCTGAAAGAGATGCCGAACTGCTGAAGCCGATGCTGGAGCTGCCCCACCTGCTGAGATAAGACTCTGTTCTCCTCCATCTGGAAGAGAAGGGATGAGTCCATGAAAATCATTGAAAAGGGATTCGGAATGCTAAGAATATGGAAAGGGTAGAGATCATACCAGGGCCCTCGACTGAACCGCGGCGGTCGCTCGAGCTCCCTCGGCCTGAAAACAAGAAACAGAAATAAAGATCAGTAAAAAGAGATACAATTCCAGTCAAAGATAGGAGTGAGAATGAATTTCTTACCATCCACTCCCGCCCAGCAACCCACTGTCGCACGCTGTGGGCATACGACAGGCCCTCCTCCGCGTAAGCGCGCGGGACAAGATCATAGTGAATAGGAATGGTGGGGGCGCCCTGCGAAAGTCGGGGAATCGTCGTCACGTGAGGCTCGCCAAACGAGACAATCGGCATAGTCCAGTCCCACTCAGGTAGGCCAGGGGGGCGGACCGCAGCAGGGACATGCTGCAAACAAAGGTAATAAAACATGGGTAAAGAGTAAAAGGAAGAATCACAAAAACAATAAAGGAATCATTTACTCACCCGAGTCACTTCCATCAGCGGGAAGTTCGGCATCAGCTTGGCGGCACGGAAGGCCGCGTATCCGTCAGGGTCGTCCAAGAAGCCGTGGATACCGAAGCCGGCTAGAGCAGCCGAGTAGTCGCCGCCCTGGAGAGTGTCTGTAGCTCTCATAGAGTCGGGAGGAGGGAACGGTACAAAGAATCTGGGAGCCGCTATAGACTGCCTGGTCACCCTCTCTCCCAAGTACCACGCCATGCCCTCTGACCTACCATCAAGTAGCAGTCTCATCGGGTCATACCCGGCCGACTCCTGAATCCCCGCGCTAGCCTCGGGTAGCGCCCTGAGCCACGGCTGCCACTGCACATGCTCCTCCCGTAGGTTCGTCAGGAAATTCCTGAACGAAACAAAGTCATGAGCCCCGGTCTTCCGCCCGACCCTGTCCTTCGCCCACTTCAGCCCCTGGGGCATGACGAGGGCGTCCGCAGCACGTGTCTCAGGAGACATCATGCGGAGATACCCATGGGACCAAATCTGT
This sequence comes from Hydrangea macrophylla, assembly GCA_033977485.1. Lineage (NCBI taxonomy): Eukaryota > Viridiplantae > Streptophyta > Magnoliopsida > Cornales > Hydrangeaceae > Hydrangea > Hydrangea macrophylla. Next base: position 72,452,381 of record CM066984.1, on the reverse strand, counting down.
AATGAAAAGGGAGAAAGAAAAGAGAAATTAGTATCGCAATGTAAATAAATTTCTGAAAGAAAAATAAGCGATGGAATGTAAAAAATGAATAAGATATGTATATACCTCCCACGCTCTCCAGTACCCACTGGTGGCTGTCGACCTGCCCCGGGAAATGTCACCCATATGCCTGTACAGGATAGCTAAACCTGTACCAGCCCAATCAAACTCGGTGACCTGATCCAGATGCTCCAGCGACGCCACCAGGGGAGCAGAAATCCGGTCGCCCCTGGTGCTCAACAAAGAGCACCCCAGCACGTACATCAAAAAGTCGCGGGCCATCTGCTCGTCCGAAAAGCCGGGTTTTCCCCGGAAGGTATCCATGAACCACCGAGCTGTAACCAGGGTCTCCTCCGGGACCACTCCTAGCAGCGGCTCCATCTGATCCCACTCCTGGTCCGTGAGGTGCCGCAGAGGCTCTCCCCCGAATAGAATCCCCGTAATCATCGAGAAGTCCAGCGGGGTCAACGTCATCTCGCCGAAAGAGAAGTGGAAGGTACTCGTGGTATCCCACCACCGCTCGGCCAGCGCATGTATCTGCTGCAAGTCGTTGGAGCTCTTCGTCAAAAGTTTGACGAAGTCTCCAAAACCCGCTGCGTCCACCAAAGCCCTCACAATCGGGCTCAGCTGCGTATACCACTCATGGCCATGTGCAAGGCTGCCGTGGCCCTTCAGCACTTTGGGCTGCAGCTGCAAGAAAGAATCACAAGATTCGTTGTCAGAGAATAAATAAAAATAGAAAGCAATGAAGAAGGAGATAAGTAATAAATAAAAGGAAAGAAAGTATAGAAGTGTTCACATAGGATTTCACAGGAGAGACATTCGTTTGCAATTTAAGAGAAAATGAATAAAAGGAAATGCTCAGAATTTTAACAAAGATTCAAAAAAAAAAAAAGAAGAAGAAGAAAAAAAAAGAGAAAGAGCAGTTTTGTCCACCAACTTTGGAAAAACATGCATATACAAGTTTTAAAGGAGATTTTGGGCCCGAGTCTGGTTGCAAAAGGAATGCGTGATTGCAAATATTCACTAATCAATCATTTTGAATAAAATGGCATTAAGAAAAATCGCCAGGACGGTAAATACAGGAAAAGGTTCGTGATTTCATTTCTACGAGCATTGGATTTCATTATTCACAAGCAATGTTTGAGATTTCGATTAAATGGTTTTCAAAAGTAGTTGAACAAAATCAAAAGGGAAAATAAAGGATAAATCGAGCATAGAATTCATTTTCTATTTTATTTTTTTTTTTCAAGTCCGCGAGAAATAAAGATAACAAAATTTGGATTCCTCTACGAAAAGCATGGAATAAGGTATTCGATACGCTCGAGGGCACCACAAACATGACATTTGGAACAGGGTATCTAAAAGCAGTGACAATCCTATGTTACATTCACAAGGAAGATATACGGGAAAGAAATACGAGAAATAGACAAAAGGGAAGCGTTTACCTCGCGCTTGAACGCGCGGACTGACAAATGCTCATCAGGGTCTCTCAATAAGAGAGTAGCGTCTGGATGATGGGTGGCTGTATACTTGGCCTTCTTCTTCCTAGAACCACTCGCCATAACCTGTCAAAAAAAAGAGAGAAGAAGAAAAAGGGAGATTCGCACGTTAAAATTCGTGAAAGTTTAGGAAAACAATGAAATAAAAGAGTTTAACCGAACCATGATCTAGCAGAACTTACCTGTGGACGTCGTAGATCGATATAGAAGCAGAGAAGAGGATGAGAGAAAATTTCTCCAGAGAGATTTCGAGATGGAGAGAGTGAGAGAATGAGAAAACATGTTGAACCCCGGCGGTTTAAGCCACTGCCCTCAAACGCGGCACTCATTTTTCCGTGCGCGGCAGTCAGTCAACTGCCGCGCGGCACTCGCTGAGTGCCGCAACGGCACTCCGTGAGTGCCGCACGACAGTCACGGACTGCCGCGAAAAACCGCGTGTGCCGCGATTAAGGCGGTTCAAAGATATTTACATTCCCCCCAAAAATTCAAATCAAGTCCCAAAAATTGAATTTGAGGCCCCAAAAATTGCCCCATTGCGCTTTTGGCCCTCAGGGTCGTTTCATAGGTACACTTTGACTACAAATTTTCGAATTCAGAAAATATTTGAGCCCATGGGCCCCCATTTTGAAAATTGGAGATGTTTGAGCTCGTGGACGCCCAATTTATGAAAATTAAGATATTTGGGCCCGTTGGGTTCCCAATTTTGAAAATCGCAACATTCGAGCCTGCGGGCCCAAACTCATATTCCCAGGTTTTTCGCAACGGACTTGCGATTAACCCTCGTTTGGAGAATATAACGGACTTATATTCCCGGTTTTCGCAACGGACTTGCGATTAACCCTCGTTTGGAGAATATAACGGATTTATATTCCCGGTTCTCGCAACGGACTTGCGATTAACCCTCGTTTGGAGAATATAACGGATTTATATTCCCGGTTTTCGCAACGGACTTGTGATTAACCCTCGTTTGGAGAATATAACGGATTTATATTCCCGGTTTTCGCAACGGACTTGCGATTAACCCTCTTTTGAGAATATAACGGATTTATATTCCCGGTTCTCGCAACGGATTTGCGTTAACCCTCGTTTTTGAGAATATAACGGATTTATATTCCCGGTTCTCGCAACGGATTTGTGTTAACCCTCGTTTTTGAGAATATAACGGATTTATATTCCCGGTTCTCGCAACGGATATGCGTTAACCCTCGTTTTTGAGAATATAACGGATTTATATTCCCGGTTCTCGCAACGGATTTGCGTTAACCCTCGTTTTTGAGAATATAACGGATTTATATTCCCGGTTTTCGCAACGGACTTGCGATTAACCCTCTTTTGAGAATATAACGGATTTATATTCCCGGTTCTCGCAACGGATTTGCGTTAACCCTCGTTTTTGAGAATATAACGGATTTATATTCCCGGTTCTCGCAACGGATTTGCGTTAACCCTCATTTTTGAGAATATAACGGATTTATATTCCCGGTTCTCGCAACGGATTTGCGTTAACCCTCGTTTGGAGAATATAACGGATTTATATTCCCGGTTTTCGCAACGGACTTGCGATTAACCCTCGTTTGGAGAATATAACGGATTTATATTCCCGGTTCTCGCAACGGATTTGCGTTGACCTTCGTGATCAAATCAAAAGCGCTCTCATGACTCCAATGACAGATTCTCGCATAGATAATCTTCCCTGACTAACACGCCACGAAATGCGCGTCATACATAGGGAAAATGTGATAAGCATGACATTTACATAACCAGGTTAATTCAGAAAGCACCAGATTGCTTGAGCATGTGCATCACGATAAGATAGGTGCATTCATCCGTATGACTATTTGCGCTTGTGTATGTTTGATCCTTGACCCGAACTACGTCTTGGTCTGATTCCTGAACGGATACGTAGGCAGCTCATCATCGAGCACGACCAGCGTGAACCATTGCCCCGCGCATGTTCTCTTTTTGCAACGCATTTTGTTTTTACCTAAATTCGACGGTCTGGTCAAAGGCTTGTCTTCACACAGGCTTCGACATTCACTTGTGGTACGCGTTGCTCCACAAGCTCTGCCGAAGAGGGGCAAACTGTAGACACCCCAATTTTGACCTAACGTCGAATTTAGGAGAGTGTCACCTCCGTATCCGATGATGACAAGGACCGAAAAATTGAAGTATTCCAAGCTCTTCAGAAAATCTCCAAAACGCGATAAAATTTCACAGAAAGAGGAAAAATACCAGGTATTTAGGGGAATTCAGAAAAAAGACATGATTTTTGGAAAGGATCTTCAAAGATAATTTGTTTCAAAAAGAGAAAAAGACCTAAAAAGGGGAATCTCACCAAAACACGGCACACGGCGGATTCCGCGGCACTCCATGAGTGTCGCGCGGCAGTCAGAGAGTGCCGCTGCGGCATTCTCCGAGTGCCGCCACAGAGTTCTGACTGCCGTTCACTTTTTAAGTCTGTATTTTGCAGTGCAATACGTATGCGTATGCAGATAAGAACAAAAAACTGATAAAGTAAGACTGACAAAAACGCGGCAATTAATTAAATGACGCGGCAGTCGATGAGAGCCGCGCGGCACTCACGAAGTGCCGCAACGGCAATTGTTGAGTGCCACAACGGCATTCACGGACTGCCGCGGCAGGTTTCTGACTGCCGCGCTGGGCAGCAGTCTGTGTAATTTCAGAAAGTACACATTGTACCACCAAATGAGAGAATTACACCTATTTTTTGCTCCGAAATTCACCAAAAATACCTGATATTCTTGCCTATAAAAGAGAAGGGATCTTGTTGGTAGAGAGGACCAAGAGAAAAAAAGGCATTTTGGGGGGAAAAACATATACAAAAAAAAACACTTCCATTACACCCACATTTGAAAGAAAAGAGAGAGTTTTGGGAGAGCTTGAAGGAGAGTTTGGATAATCTTCAAAAGAAAACTTTGAGGATAATTTGGAGGTGATCCTCTAAACCTAGATTATTAGCTTACTCTTTCTTCCCTTGAAATCTTTAAACCTTAGAATATTTCATCATCTTTCTTTGTTTTAAACTTAGTAGTCTTTTTTACTTCTTTCTATTTTTTTGTCTATCTTCTTCTCTTAAAGGTCTTGGAGATTTTCAATATCTCTATTGATCTCTTGAGCATGATCCTTTGAATCTCATGTAAGCTCATGCTCTACATGGAAGTCAAAACTTGATCATCACTTTATTTCACATAGATAGGACCCAAGTCCATATTCATGACTTGGATCCTCTAAACTTGGTGTCTCATGGAATCATTCCCATATTCCTTTGAAAACTACCAAGTATTAGTTGCACCTTCATCTCCAATGACCATTAAATGGTAGGAGAATGTAGTTTCGAGTCTAAATCCATCTCCATGGTTTAGATTTCCCTATCCTTTAGATTTCATGAAGTCAATCCATATTTCATTTGAAATCTATGAAGAACAAAGGTTTGTAGTCTCCCATGGCCATCAAATGGTAGGAGAAATGGTTTGGTTTAAACCCAACTTCATGGTTTAATAGTTGGAGTTACCAAATAAAAGTTGAACTAGCAAAATAAAAACAGTGAATCCACAAACTGTTTTTGATCAAAGATTTTTAGTTCGAAATCTAACCGTTGAAATCAAGTGAAACCAACGGGAAAGTGTCAATAACACATTGTTCTACCACTGTAATTTTTGTTTTGAGGTGGTTTCATGTTTAGAATGGTTTGATCATGGTTTTTGTGAAGCAACAACAATCTGTCCAGAATTTCAGAATAGTTTCAGAACAGCAACACTCTTTTGAAATAATTAAATCAGAGTTCTAACAAAGTTTCTATGACCCAAAATAATTTTTTCCAAGTAGATTAATGTGTTAGGAAGTCACCCTAAAAAGAACAAAGCAATTCTGATTTTTTTACTATTTTTAATAAATCGTGTAAGAATTCTGGACAGGAGATTGTAAGATGCTGAGTGATGTCTAGTGTTTTCCATATTCCCGGAGATCTAACCGTTGAAACCTTGATTTTCTTTTTGATTTGGAAACTAGACTGACAGAGGCATCTTGTGTCCAAATTTCATCAACATCAAACCAAAAGAGACGTGTTTTTTATTTCTTTTAAGTTCTGGTATGCTCTCTGCAATTTTCAGAGTTTTTATGACACATTTGACTTACTTTGTAAATAAGGGCCTAAATGACTTTCTTATGATCTAAGGCTTAAACCATGCTTTAATAATGGTTAGTTGAGCTTGAATTCAAGGTTTAAAAGTATCTCATAGTTTATCCTTGTCCATGTACATATTCATCCATATGGTTTGACACTTATAATTAAGACTTATTTGCTTTGGATTTAATTACATTAGATAGATGTAAGCTAGAAATTTAGGATCGTTATTTCTAACATCGTATTTTGCATATCATACGAACTAACCCTTTGTTTTGTAGCGCTATTAAGGTACGATTTCTCAATCCCTCTCTAATTTATTAAATTCCTTGATTTTTATTTGACTTTCGACCTTATGCGCGACACCTTAGAATTAGGTTTTTGCCTTATGTGTATATGTGATTAGAGACTCTTTTTTAGGATTTTATTTTGTTCGCATGCATTGCACGTTTATTATCGCTGCTGGATCCCGGGTAAGTTCACTTGTTCTCTATTGCATATCATAACGCTTGTTACCTGAATTATGTGGCTTTTGAATGATATTTTGTCAATTGCAATTTTACACCCTTTGGACATGCTTTTGTGATGTATATGTATATATGTATTAGTTGAGGGCATGCTTAGATTAATAAATTTGATTAAAAGGATGTTGAGTAGAGGCCTATCGCAAGATAGGATGAGAGAGGGTGTTTTAGTCCGATGGGCTCCTTCCTCTCTCATTCCATAATCCCCGGACCTAGTTAATCTCTGGTTTCTAAAAGATCAGTTTGCTTTTAAAATGGTTTCTTAATTTTCCTTTTAAAAATTAAGTGGTGACTCGTTTTGTTTTAGAAATTGATTTTGAAAAGCTGTGGGTAAGTCAACCTGCGATATCCACAGTTGAGTACTGCTATTGTCCATTCACACACACACAGACATAAAGTCTAATGGAAAGATGTACTATAATGATTTTGATGATAGATGCTATGTGTTGTGTGTTTTGTATTGCTATATACATATAGGGATGTTATGATGTGTTTCATAGTTGTGTGCTTGGCATTAGAGGATAGTTTGATCATATATTGTATCCATGGTTAGGAATTTTGTGAGTAGGTTCATTGCAAACCCTATTGAGACAACCACTCATCCACTAGGGGAACCTAAGAGTTTTACGGCTTGTTGCATATGCTAAATGCAATCGCGATTCCTGTGAAAGTGAGTTAGGATTTTTGTTTCTTTTGTTTTAATTTAATTTTTAGTGTTTTAATTAACCTTATAGTAGTTCACTTCATTGCTAGGGACTAGCAATGAGCTAGTAGAGGGGTGTGGTTAGACGTAGAAAGTGCATATTCATAGTATATTATATGGTCTTTTATGCATACTTTTATCCCCAAGTCCCTAGAGTTACATGCATTTCAATAACATTGTGCTTTTATTATGTTAATGCTAATATATATGTATTTGTATTGTTTTATAAGCTATTAGATGCATTTGGATGAAATGGATCTTGAAGCTTGGCAATGAATGTCTCACTTTTTGGCGCATAACCCTTATATATTTTATTTACATCATTTACACGATGTTTGGGAGTGTTTTGTAGGTTAGAGAAAGCATTCATTACTTAAAAGGTGATCCCGGTGGAGGAGAATAACAGCAACTGCTGAGAAAATGGCATTTTTTACATTAAAGATCTTGGAATTTTGAAATTGTTCCAGAGATAGAAGTTTTAGTTTGTTGAGTTGCAGCCGCGTGGCCACAAACCGTGCATCAATCCGAGGTCCGAGCAAAGAGATATCTCAATTCTCCCATCGGTGCATAGAGTTGTCAAATGCAGAAGACCAAGACTGATCTTGTATGTGTATCATGATCGGTCATGGGTCCTTTTCATCCCAGAATCGCAGAATACAGCTCATATATTACCTATATATACATCTTATGCGCGATTGTTACAGCAGTTTTTTTTTGTAGGTTAGGTTAAATCTTTTTTTTCTCTCCCCCATGTTTTCTAAGGCTCCATTTGGATCGTTGGAAAAGCAAGTTTAAATTCACGTTTTAATTCCAATGCTATAGTTCTTCCTTTTCCAGGTTTTTCTTGTGTTTGATTGTTAATTTTGGATTGTTTTGCAGTTGATTAGTATAGCATCCATCATGTTTTTCATTAATATAGTTGTTATATTCAATTTCACTGTGTTAGGCTAGATCTCTAGTTAGGAAAAAGTAATGAAATGGTGATAAATTTGATTTCCACGCATGTTTTCATCGAGTAGCCCTAGATCCAGAAATGGTGATCAATTTTATTTCCAGCAAATATTTGCATAAGTCTTCGTTAGTTCGTAGTTTTTATTTTTGGCATAAAGAAGTAGTTTTTCTAAATAAATCATCTTTTCTTTACTTTTAATATTAACAAATTAGGTAGGAGTAGAATTAATCAATTAAAATCATCTCACCCTTGGGTTTGACCTAGGCATACTAGAAAATATATTACTTGAACGATCACCTATACTTGGGTATAGCATTTAGAGAGAAGAATTTTAATAGTGTCAAAAACCAGAGATTTTGAGATGGGTTCGGGGACTCGATTATGTCGGGGGAAGGTAATAGGCACCGTCGAACATCCGTGCAAACACAGTTGCCGGTTTTAGTGATTTTTATTAAAATGAGGCGTTTTTGATTGAAAATAATTTTTATAGAAAGTGAATAGGATGAAAAATAGTGATGGGTATGGCCGCACTATTTGAGAGTTGCTTACATATCCCGAGACGGGAATTAGGTCAAACGTAGTTCTGACTTTCGTGTGTGTGAGTGCGTGCATATTTTTTTTAAGAAAAAGAAAAAAGTGATCATGTTTGACCATGCACATGTGATGTAGTGATTTGAGAAAGAGTTGGTATAACTAGGAACTTTAACCCACGTGGTATATTCCTAGATTTTAACCTTTGAAAAATGATTGAGATTGAAATGAGACTATACAAGTGAGTGGAGAATAAAGTAATATATTTTTTTTAATTGTACTTTTGCATTTTTTTTCAATTTTTTTCCTATGCCGGAAGTAAGGATCGATGCCTAAATGACTGAAAAAATGTACCGAAAGTAAGGGTTAGTACCCAAAAGAAAGAAAAAAAGATTGTATTTGTATTTTATTTTTATGCCGGAAGTAAGGGTCGGCGCCCAAAAATAAGAAAATTGATTATTTTTTATTTTTTATTTTATGCTGGAAGTACGGGTCGGTGCACAAAAGAAAGAAAATAGATTTTTTTTTGTGTATTTTTATTTTTTGCAGGAAGTGAGGGTCGGCGCCCAAAAGAAAGAAAAGAGAAATTTTTTTTGTGTAATTTTATTTTTATGCTGGAAGTAAGGGTCAGTGCCCAAAGGAAAGAAAACATATTTTTGAATTTTCTTTTATCAAAGTTATTGAGAACTTGATAAGTTAGGAGTATTCAGTAAAAGAAAAAGAAACCTTTTTTTTTCCAATTTCTTTCAGTTTTTGGCATATTTGAGTCGAGTATTCCAAAAATGGAACGAAGGGGTCTCGTTACTTCTAATTTTACAAAATTTTGAGGAAAGGTTCACAAATGAGTCTAGTTTCCAAAGGAGAAAACTGTTTTACAATATCTTTTGTAGATTGAGAGAAATTGAATTTAGAAGCATCCTTACTCAGAACCAGGGACTGCACTATGGACTCAAAGTAAACGATTATTTACAAAAATTTAAAAAAATTGTAGAGATAGGGAAGAGGTTGAAGATGATGAAAAAAAAATTGAAAAGAGCAAAATAAAATTTTTAATATGTCCAAAAGGAGGACGTTATTGAGCAAACCTGTGATCACAAGGAAAGTAAATGAAGTAGGACTGCAAAACCACCAATTCAACGCAGCAGTGTTTGACAGAATAATGATGGGGCACAGAACTGAGAATTGAAGACCCACTTTTGCTTTTGAAAGCCTTGGGCAGGTGAACTCATGTGGATGAGAAATAGTCATGTGTGGTAGGGTGCATGCGGAAATGTTAGCCTTTTGACCCCATAGCTTTGACTTGCGATATCTTTTCCATTCGAGGTCAGATTGCGACGATTCAAAAAGAGATAGGCTTGTGTTGATGAGCACTTTATTTTAAAATGATTGGATTGGGCAAAAATGGGATGTCTACAACTCACTTATCCTCTCCTTCCAGAGGGATCATGGCAAGTGGTTATCAAATATAAAATTTTAAATTTCACTAACCATTTGTCATGATCTCTTTAGAAGGAGGGGACAAGTGAGTGGTTGAGATTAAATGGTCACACCTAGGGGTGGGCACAAACAGAGCCACTCAACAAGGGCTCGAAGTTCAGCTCGAAAAAGGCTAGGCCCGACTCGCTCATTTGACCTCGTGAACATGATACATTAAGGCTCGCGAGCATGCTCGTGAAAAAACTCGTTAGTAGGTTTAATAAAGAGCTTGTATAATCACTTATATACATATATATTATAAAACAATATAAATTTATAGAAAATATGATAAATCTCGTAAATTGGCTTGATAAATGACTGATTCATCATTAAACTATATAGTTTTACAGGGTGCGCGAAAAAACTCGTTAAAAAGATCGCAATCAATTGAAAGCTCGATTATTTGAGCTCGTGAGCAAGCTCGCGAGCTTGTTAAAAAGCTCGCAAGAAAGCTTGACTCGGCTCGTGTCCACCCTTACATCACGTCAGCAGGCTGACGTGGTGTGACGGGCTCGGGCTCACTGAATAACTTTTCGTAAGAAAGGATCCTTTTCATATTATGCTGACGTGGTGTGACGGGCTCGGGCTCACTGAATAACTTCTCATAAGGTAGGGGGTCCTTTTCATGCCTAGAGTACTTGAATATCAGTTTGGGCTCGGGGTTCCTTCTACTAAGGGAAACAATGGGTCCAAAATGGTGAATGTGAAGTCGTTTGGCTCTGTTTATGGACCTTCGCAAAGTATTTCTGCTGGCAGGGAAACAGTCCTAAATTGTCTTGACCAATCACGCACTTTTTTGCAACTGCAATCGCAATCGCTACAATAATACTTTCCAAACGGGGCCTAAAGCACATCAGAGCCTCGTGTTGCTACATTCTGATCGAAACAAAAAATGAAAAATGAAGAAATTGTCCCCCACGGTTGGATGCCCCGCGGTGGTTTGGATAATTAGTTCATTTTAGTCCAATGACTATAATACCGCACCAGCATTGGGATTAAATAGTTCTAGGTAATTCTATTGGCACACACCTAATTTGCTCTTCACACCCACTTACTCTTCACACCCACCATTCCAATTAAAATTAAAACAATCTACTCTCTACACCCACCCCTATTCCCAAAATAACCCTAACTACTTTACACACCCTCCTTTTATCTCCCATTTCATTTAGTCTCTACACCCACCATATTCATCATCATCTTCCCTCAAACCCTAACTAATTACACCAAGAAATTACAGCAGTGACTCTAGACTTTAAAGAAGCCATGGTGGTGATGATTCTCACTTGAAGAAGACTCCATATTTGCGATTCTCACGATACACTAACCTCTTCATAGATTTAACCATGCTTTTTATGTATATTATATATGTAATGTGGTAATTTGAGAGCTTTGATTATGGTGATGTATTGCTATTTTTCCCCAAAAAAATTGAACAGTAGAAACAAGGGTTTTTTTTTGGTCGAAGTATGTTCGGAGGACCAGTGCTGCACAATTTAGATTTGTTCTGAGGTACGATCGGTGGAACTTTATTAATTTGCTCGGTGGAAATTGGTGTAACATTTATAATTTGTTCCTTCCTGAAGATCCGAACACTATTAATTCCGTCAATGCTCAAGGTTCGAAAAACTATTTAAAAACGCCCAAAAAAAAAAAACATGAAAAACCTCTTACTCTATATTTTCCTCCAATGTATTCGAATGATGCTCCATAATGAATATATATGAATCAAACCAACTAAAATACTATCTAGGGTTTGTTGATATTGGTGGGTGTCTATAAAGTTTTTTTTTTAATAATTCTTTTGATATCGATTAGAAGTGGGTGCAAGGAGTACTTATTTTAAAGTCTATTTTATTAACTTGTCCTTTTTGGTCATTGTGAAAGGGGTATGTTTGGAAGATAAAATATTCATTAAAGATGGGTGTAGTGAGTAAACAAGGTGGGTGCAGATAGAATCACCCAATAGTTCTCCTTATGGGAGATTATTTAGTTAAAATGGACTTAATCGTCCTTTATGGAATGGACAATCCAACGCTGGACTATTTAAATTAAATTGAAATATCCAATCACCTAAAGAGTAATGCTAGGCACATTTTGAAATCCACACTGAATTTGACATCTTATGCTTTAAATATATGTACTTGTGTGAATTTTTTACACTTTTCTGTGCACCACTTATACAGCACATAGTACAAGCATTTAAAGCTGTGTGTCAAATTCAGTGTGGATTTCAAAGTGTCCCTATTATTACTCATCACCTAAATCCCATCACTTTATCTTGCAAAACAGACGGAATGAGTCATCAAAAATTTTGAACCCATGTCAGCACTTAGCTTCATTTTTGTTTGGGTTAATATCACTTACTACCCCTAAAGTTTGATTCGAGAATGCTTAACCCCTCACATTCGAAGAACAATACTTTTTCCTTATGAGCTTTTACAAGTTACAATAAATCCCCCATTCTGTTTATTGAGCGTTGGTCAAACTAACAGAATAATTGAGTAAATATTGGGACACACCCAAAGATACAACTTTTGGGACACAACCCAAAAGATTTGTTTATATCACTCATGTGATGTCACTTGACCCCACAGTGACACAGGAGAGATAGACATATCTCTGGATTGTATCCTAAAAGTTGTGCATTTGGGTGTGTCCCAAGTATTACCTAGAATAATTATGAATTTATTAAATTGTACATAAACTAACCTTACCCAATTTTTAGAAGACTGAATGCTTCATCTTCATCCTCATTAGTAATTCTACCATGTACTTGACAGTGGAAAATGACATAAATTTTTTTTTTAAAAAAAAAGAAGGAAAATTAATGAAAAATCACTCAAAGTAATCTTCAAAAGTATAAAGGACAAATTGATTTTACAATTTTGTGAAAATGAAAAAAGTGGTGAAATACCAAATTTGTCCCAAAAGAAATCTCACCCTTGCGCCCCTCAACAATAAATGAAATGAAATGATATGGTGTGGCACTCACACGATATGAGCAGCCACAACATAGCACCCCCAATTTCAGTTTGTTTTTTTTTTTTCTTTATTTTTTTTTTTTTTTTTTTAAACTTTAAAATTTCATAACTTTTGATCTACAACTCTGTTTTTTACAAATTTTATACCGTTAGAATCATATTGACGAGAGCTAAGAAACTAGTACCATTGTTGATATATTTATGCAAAAAAACAAATTCAAGGTTTTACATACATTAATAATAAGTGAAAAATCACTTGACATATATGAATATCAAGTAAAATTTTACTTGACATACATGAATATTAATTAAAATTTTATTGAACTCGTACATGAACATTAAGTGAGATTTCACTTAATATTTATGTATGCCAAGTTGATATATTTTGAGGAATAAAAAGGAATTTTTCCTAAACTTAATAATAATGTATGCTAAGTTGATGTATTTTGAGGAAAAAAATAGCTTGTTTATAGGGAGAGTTTTAGTGAATTTTTAAAAGAATTCTTGCATTTGTGTGGTTTAAAATTTTGTGCTTTAATAATTGATTGTGAAATTTTGGGTTTTTAACAAAATTGTACATTGTTAAATATGCAAAAATTAATAAACAAATAAATTGAAATTTCACTTGACATACATGAACATTAAGTGAAATTTCACTTAACTCGACATTTGAGAGACCTTTTAACAAACTATGAATCAAATTGGACTTTAAACTCTAGACAGTAGCTCAACATGTTAGGGACTTAGTGTAAATTTCTTTTGGGGAAATTAGTGATATTTCACTTGGTATAAGTGAATATTAAATGAATTTTCACTGAACACATTAAAGAATATTAAGTGAATAGACATGAATGTCAAGTGAAATTTCACTTATTATTCATGTATGTAAAAACTTGAATTTTTTTTTTGCTCAAAACATATCAACAATGGCATTGATTTGATAGGTCTCGTTGACAAAATTCCAATGGTATAAAATTTAAAAACAATGGAATTGTAGATTAAAAGTTATGGAGTTTAAAGTTTATAAAACTGTTTTGAAATGGGAGCTGCTATGGTGTGGCCATTCACAAGGTGCAAGCGCCACAACATATCATTTTTTGATATGTTTGTTGAGTGGCGCGTGTTGTCACTTGGAAATGGGTAGTTTTGGGTTTTTAAAATTTTTTTGTCCTTTTTGTCAAAGACATATTTTTTTATAATGGAGCCTTGATTAAACTAAGATTCAAGTTGTACTTATTAAGAAGAAAAATTATGCTACTATTCTTATCTGTAAGTGCCCCCAGAAGACATGAAAAAACGTGCTTTTGAAAAAAAAAAGCAGAAATAAAAAAAACATGGATATGTTTTAAGGAATCGTAAAATGTTAAAGCATATTTTTCATTCGTGAAGATTTCAAAAAAAACTTACGAAAATCAAGAAATTTGTAAATACCTAGCAGATAGGTGCTTTAGAAATTTTTAGATTGTAATTTTACCAAATCTATTAGGTCTGCTAAAAGACAATTCAAACATGACAGGTGCTACAATTCTCTAATCAAACCATAAGGGTGGTAGGTTATACTAACCTTTGTTTTTTGGTCAAATTAAAGCTTCAATTCACTCACCACAAATGATATGTTTCTCAAATTTAATTTTGGGCAATGCTAGGTGTCATACCCGCTCCCGCGACATTTAATTATATTATTTTAGCATGCATGGTATGCTTACTGTTGTGTTAATTAACACGTGTGAAGTAAGTGATGACTCACTAGTTGTTTGAGAGTGTCTTTTGAGAACCCAGTGGTTGGCTTAGAAAGCACTCCATAAGTTGGACATATGAGTATTCCCTATGGCTGAGAAAATGAGCAATAACTCATAATTATGTGTTTAAATGTTTATTTAGGCATGTGTGATTATTATATTATTGGTAATGACTCATCAGAGTCATTAGATACCTGGTGAGGATGAAATTGAACACGTTGCATAAGTAGTAGGCTAATCAGTAATTTTGTAAAATTTGTGTGTGGGACCCACACGGGACTTGGTTGAATACTCAAATACTTTTGGGTAGTTAACTAGTTAGTTTAATAACTAGTGGTGGTGTAATTAAAATGAATCAAAACTAGTGGGAGTTTCACTAGAAATACCCATAAGGTTTGGATATTTAGATGAGGTCAGAGAGAAAGTCGTCTTTCTCATTACTTACAAATCCTTAGAGACAAGAGAAGAGAAAGAGAAGAGCTTTTGTGTTCTTGGGCATTTCTTGACGATCCAAGTAGCAAACGACCTCCAATCTTTGATACGAGACCGGTTTTGGACTTGTGGAGGTAAGGCCTATATATATCTATCTTTTATTTTGAGTTTTATCGATAGGTTCTTGGTGGGACCATGTGGGACCCATAACTAAAATTGGCCGATTTTGTGTAGGAATCGAACCTGGAGTAGAAGTGAACTTCTATTTCACGTTCTTAAGCAAATCGTTCGAGGTGAGTGATATAAATCTTAACTTTTGGAGATTCTATGGTTAAATGAATTTGATATTCTAGGGACTTTATATGTAGACCATATGTAGTTCATATTGGGCAAAACTCATGTGTAAAGTAGGCCCAAAGTATGTTGAAATGAAAAGCATGATGATTTGCTAGTTGAGCATGTTTATGTGCCTATGTGGGTTAAAGGGGGATTTGTGCTAATTCACCGTGAGACATCCTCTCGAAGGGGGAGGATTAGTAGTGGCGACGGTCACTTGTCAAGAAAGGCATTAACGCGACATATCAAAGGGGTATGGGTTGTGATTGAGTCTTAAGCTTTGGATCGGTGAATGTGCACTTATTACCTAGAGACCAATAGTTATGTGTTATGATGGATTGGAACATATTTGTCATCCGTATGCTTGATTTATATTATTCACTAAGCGTTAGCTTAAACAAATCCATATATCTGTGGTTATATAAATAACCATTCAGGGGCAAGGACTGGAGGAGAGAATCACGGGTAATGAGGCATGGAAGGACCGAAAACTCCTTATGTTTATAACTTGTATCACGTTTGTAATAGGTGTTTAACTTATGCTGGTTGTTTAACCGTGCAACTTGTAATAAGAGTTGTTATCTATGCGAGTATGGCACTTGGTTCACCTTAGGACCTTGCTTGCGAAGACGTGTGAAGCTTATACTTTTTATACTTGTAATCCGGGGGTCTATGATTTATTGTATAAATGGTTTGTATGGTTGTACAAGATCTTAAAATGGTTATCAAAGCTTTTGTAATGGTTTTGTTTGAAATGGTTTGGTTTGGTTGTTTTGGTAATATGAGTACTATTTTATTAGTGACGTTTGTGCGGAAGCGCCGGGAATTAATGACGTTTATTAGAGAAGTGCCGATAATTAACGGCATTTGTGAAAAAGCGCCGGCAATTGTGAATACGATCTTTGGAGGTTGGGTTCTGCCCAGACCACATTCGACCGGTCGAACGGGGCAGTTCGACCGGTCGAAATGCCCCCGGCCAGAAATTTCAAACTCCTTTTTCCAATATTCGGAACAACTTCTAATTAGGAATGGGGGTACCTTTAGGGACCCATCAACCTACGAAACTGTTAATTTTGAAAACAAAACTCGTTAGGAAGTGTTTGGGCACGTGTTTAATATAACCTTTGAAAAACTATTTGGAAGTTGGTTATTTTGGACCAAAACTTTTTTTAATGTCATTTTGGGAACTTTAATCATTGTTGGTAAGCCTTAATGGCATGCCATGTGACTTGGGACCACCTTGTTGGTTCCGGGGCGTGACATATAGTGGTATCAGAGCAAAAGGTTATAGACCTTGAGCTATGGGTTTAGGTTTAGAGCCTTGGGGATGAGAGACAATGTCATGAGTTTGGACATTGAATAATGTGTGAGGAATTTAGACTATTGCATCATATACATATGAATAGTGGCTGTATGCATTGTATCTTACATGCATACTATGAGATATATGTCATGACATGCAAGATATCATTATGTGATGGTTATCAGGAATAAGTGGTGGAAAGTATGGATATCAATAATGAAAATGCAACGAATTCGCGAATATATCAAATTAAAGCCGCTATTGAGGGGTTTATTAAAGTAGTGGATGAAGAGTGTCACCAAGGGGAATAGAGCCAGAAAATCCAAGTTTGGTACCAAGGACTGGACAAATAAGTGCCGAAAAGCTCGTAAAGAAGAATCCGACAATATTCACATGGGGATCGGATCCGAAAGTAGCAGATTTTTGGAAAATGGATATGGAACGCATATTCCAAAACTTGACATGCACTGATAGAGAGAAAATAGACAATGCCATTGATACGTTGAAAGAGGGAGCTCAGAATTGGTGGGTTGGTATCCTCGCAAGTAGAGCACCGACTACTTGGTCAGGTTTCATAGAAGAATTTTATGAGCGATATTTTTTGGATTTAGTGAAGACCCAAAAGAAGCGAGAGTTCATGAACTTGGAACAAGGGGATATGACAGTAAACGAGTATGCGACTGCATTAAATGGGTTGGCACGATTTGCATCGGGTATAGTTTTGGAAGAGGTAGATAGAGCCAGGCAGTTCGAAGAAGGTCTAAGGGAAAATATCCATAGTCGCGTGGATACATTTCATCTTCCAACATTTGCTGAAGTTCTCGATGTGGCTCTTATCACGGAAAGAGATATTGGGAACTATAAGCTTAGCCAACAAAGGAAGAGAAAGAATGAGAATCAAGGGAGGAACCAGGGTAACTTTAAGAAATCCTATTCAAGGGCACTTGGAGTTGGTTCAGGAAATCAAGGGGGAAGTTCATTCTTCGGAGGAGATAATTGGGGTGTTTGTTATATGGCAAATACGATTTATCATATTTATAATCAACCGGGACATGTTGCGAAGAATTGCATGCAGACAAGAACCCAAATTGTGAATGTGGATATGAGGGTTAAATGT
Source organism: Hydrangea macrophylla (assembly GCA_033977485.1). Classification (NCBI taxonomy): domain Eukaryota; kingdom Viridiplantae; phylum Streptophyta; class Magnoliopsida; order Cornales; family Hydrangeaceae; genus Hydrangea; species Hydrangea macrophylla. The sequence continues at coordinate 72,434,599 of CM066984.1, read as the reverse complement.
TATGAATGTGGTATGCCAGGCCATCGGGAGTGGGATTGCCTGAACAAGCGACAACATGGGGCAGGGTCTATGGCTTCTAGTGGAACGAGAATAGTGCAACAACCAGACAAAGGAAAGAAGGAACAAAGGGAGGTGTGAGCATTTAACCTTTTGCTAGGAGAGACTGCCACACGGACTCTGTGGTGTCAAGTACACTACTTATTTGCTCACGCCCTGCATGAGTACTTATGGATTTAGGATCCACACACTTATTTGTGTCGTATGAATTTGCTAAATGGTTGGATCTGATATCAGAACTATTGGGAATTAATTTGTCTGTATCAATACCATTAGGAAATCCTATAATAAGTTCGTTGGTATACAAAGCATGTGACATTAAGGTGAATGAAAAGACCTTAGCTGTTGATTTGGTACCATTAATTATTCATTATTTTTATGTAATTTTGGGAATGGATTGGCTATCGGTGAATTATGCTGCAATTGATTGTGTAAGGAAAAGAGCTACATTTCAAATACAATATCAGGAAGAGTTTTATTTCCATAGGGTAGGGATCACGTCACCACCAGATATTGTGTCGACTGCATGAGCTTGTCGACCAATGAGGAAGGGCTTGTCAAGGATTTTTATGTAGTATTCTTGATACAAGAGTCACCGGAACGGAGGTTGAAAACATTTCAATAGTGAAAGAATTTCCTGATGTGTTTCCTGAGGAGTTACCTGATACTCTAATTGAAAGAGAGATTGAATTTACCATCGATACGATACCTAGAGCACAACCGATATTGAAGGCACCATACCGAATGGCACTAGTGGAATTGAAAGAACTGAAACTCCAATTCCAGGAGCTACTTGATAAAGGGTTTATACAACCAAGTGTGTCACCATGGGTAGCACCGGTATTGTTTGTTAAGAAGAAAGACTGGACAATGCGGATGTGCATAGATTATAGAGAGTTGAACAAGTTGACGATCGATAACAAATATCCACTACCGCGAATTGATGACTTGTTTGATCAATTACAAGGGCCCCAGATATTTTCAAAGATTGACTTGAGATCGGGTTATCACCAATTGAAAGTCAAGACGGAGGATGTTGAGAAGACACTGTTTCGGACACGATATGGCCATTATGAGTTTTTGGTCATGCCTTTTGGAGTAACAAATGCACTAGTAGTGTTTATGGATTTGATGAACAGGGTATTCAAGGAATATCTGGATGATTTTATGATTGTGTTCATAGATGATATCTTGGTGTAGTCCAAAAGTGTTGAAGAACATAAAAGGCATTTAAGATTGGTATTACAACGATTACGAGAGAGGAACTTATTTGGGAAATGGAAGAAGTGTGAGTTTTGGTTAACTGAGGTAGCTTTCTTGGGGCATGTAATTTCTAAAGATGGAGTTTCAGTGGACCCGCAAAAGATTGAGGCTATAGCTAATTGGCTAAAATCAACAAATGTGTTAGAAATTTGAAGTTTCTTGGGATTGGCAGGTTATTATAGAAGGTTCGTGGAAAGTTTATCTAGGATAGCAATGCCAATGACTCAGCTGATGAGAAAGAACGCAGTATTTAATTGGGACTCAGAATGTGACAAGATCTTTGAAGATCTGAAGACTCGACTTATGTCAGCACCAATCTTGATGATTCCGTCTGGTACGGAGGGGTTTGTAATCTACAGTGATGTTTCACACAGAGGATTGGGATGAGATAAAGATGAAACAACTTCAAGACCCAATTTTGAAGAAGCTCTACGATGATATACCGCTAGATAAACACCTATAGTTTACCTTTGTGGACGATATTCTGGGATTCAGAAATCGGGCATGTGTATCTAATGTTGATGGGATTAAAGAGTTAATACTTGAAGAATCTCATAACACCAAGTATATAGTTCATCCGGGTAGTGCTTAGATGTATCGAGATTTGTGAGAGGTGTATTGGTGGTCTAGAATGAAGAGAGAGGTAGCAGAGCACGTGGCCAAATGCTTGGTTTGTCAGCAAGTTAAAGCGGAACATCAAAGGCCTGCACGGTTATTGCAACCTTTGGATGTACCAATATGGAAATGGGAAAAGATTACCATAAATTTTGTATCAAGATTTCCAAGGTATACAAGATTGAGCGGTAGTGTTTGGGTAATTGTAGATTGATTGACTAAGTCTGCACATTTCTTACCGATTAAGATAAAGGAACCGATGAAACTCATACAGTTATACGTAAAGGAGATTATGAGACTGCATGGAGCGCTAGTGTCTATAGTTTTAAACAGGGATAGTAATTTTTTTTCTAGATTCTGGAAAGGACTACAAGGAACTGTGGGTACAAAGTTAAACTTTAGTACAACTTTTCACCCACAGACGTATGGACAGTCCGAGCATGTGATTCAGATACTAGAGGACATGCTTCGACTATGTGTTTTTGACTTTAAGGGTGACTGGGAAAAGTATATACCATTGATTAAATTTACCTACAATAACAGTTTTCAGTCTAGTATTGGGATGGCAACATATGAGGCACTATATGGGCATAAGTGTCGATCACCGATTTGTTGGACTGAGGTAGGGGAACGAAGGTTAGAAGGACCTGAGATGGTTCAGTTGGCAGCGAATAAAGTAAAGGTAATACAACAATGGTTGAAAATGGCTCAGAGTCGTTAGAAAAGCTACGCGAATACGGGATAAAGGCCACTATAATTTGAAGTAGGTGACCGTGTATTCTTGAAGGTTTCACCTTCCAAAGGGATTATGAGGTTTGAAAAGCGAGGTAAGTTGAATCCTAGATATGTTGGACCGTTTGTAATTGTTGGCAAAGTGGGACCAGTAGCTTATCGGCTAGAGTTATCACAAGAGTTGGGTAATGTACACAATGTATTTTATGCGTCGATGTTGAGAAGAGTTATATCTGATTTAAGTCATGTGATTACTCCAGAATCATTGGAAGTTAGAGAAGACTTAACGTATGTTGAATGTCCGGTGAGAATCCTTGATAAAAAGGATTAGGTATTACGAAACAAGACGGTTCCATTGGTAATGGTTTTGTGGTGAAATAACTCAGTGGAAGAAACCACGTGGGAAAGAGAGGATGAGATGCAGGCAAAGTATCCATTCTTGTTTGGGGCATGAGGTACTGAAAGTTTGGGGACAAACTTCTTTTAAGGGGGAGAGGATGTCATACCTGCTCCCGTAGCATTTAATTATATTATTTTAGCATGCATGGTATGCTTACTGTTGTGTTAATTAACACGTGTGAAGTGAGTGATGACTTACTAGTTGTTTGAGGGTGTCTTTTGAGAACCCAGTGGTTGGCTTAGAAAGCACTCCAGAAGTTGGACATATGTGAATTCCCTACAGTTGGAAAAATGAGTAATAACTCATAATTATGTGCTTAAATATTTATTTAGGCATATGTGAATATAATTGACTATTACATTGTTGATAACGACTCATCGGAGTCATTAGATACTCGTTGAGGACGAAATTGAACACGTTGCATAATTAGTAGGCTAATTAGTAATTTCGTAAAATTTGTGTTTGGTACCCACACGGGAGGTTTGGATATTTAGATGAGGTAAGAGAGAAAGTCTTCTTTCTCATTACTTACAAAACCTTAGAGACAAGAGAAGAGAAAGAGAAGAGCTTTGGTGTTCTTGGGCATTTCTTGACGATCCAAGTAGCAAACGACCTCCAATCTTCGATACAAGACCGGTTTAGACTGGTGGAGGTAAGGCCTACGTATATCTATCTTTTATTTTGAGTTCAATCGATAGGTTATTGATGGGCCTATGTGGTATGCATAACCAAAATTGGCCGATTTTGTATAGGAATCAAACCCGGTGTAGAAGTGAACTTCTATTTCACGTTCTTAAGCAAATTGTTCGAGGTGAGTGATATAAATCTCAACTTTTGGAAGATTCTATGGTTTAATGCATTTGATATGCTAGGGACTTTATATAGATACCATGTGTAGTTCATATTGGGCAAAACTCATGTGTAAAGTAGGCCCAAAGCATGTTGAAATGAAAAGTATGATTATTTGCTAGTTGAGCATGTTTATGTACCTATGTGGGTTAAAGGGGGATTTCTGCTAATTCACCGTGAGACATCCTCTCAAAGGGTGAGGACTAGTAGTGGCGACGGTCGCTTGCCGAGAAAGGCATTAATGCGACATGTCGAAGGGGCATGGAACGTGGTTGAGTCTTAAGACTTTGGATCGGTGAATGTGCACTTATTCCCTAGAGACAAATAGTTATGTGTTGTGATGGATTGGAACATATTTGTTATCCATATGCTTAATTTATATTATTCACTAAGCGTTAGCTTAAACAAATCTATATATCTGTGGTTATATAAATAACCATTCAGGGGCAAGGAATGGAGGAGAGAATCGCGGATAATGAGGCAAGGAAGAACCGGAAGCTCCTTATGTTTATAGAACTTGTATCACATTTGTAATAGGTGTTTAACTTATGCCGGTTGTTTAACTGTGCAACTTGTAATAAGACTTGTTGTCTATGCGAGTATGGCACTTGGTTTACCTTAGGACCTTGTTTGCCGAGACGTGTGAAGCTTTTACATTTGATACTTGTAATTCCGGGGTCTATGGTTTACTGTACAAATGGTTTGTATGGTTGTACAAGATCTTAAAATGGTTATCAAAGCTTTTGAAATGGTTTTGGTTTGAAATGATTTGGTTGAAAGGCGAGGATTTGAGATGGTTTTGTTTGGTTTGGTTCATTTGGTAATATGAGTATTATTTTATTAGCGGCGTTTGTGCGGAAGCGCCGGGAATTAACGATGTTTATTAGAGAAGCACCGGTAATTAATGGCGTTTGCTAAACGCGCCGGTAATTGTGAATACAGTCTTTTGGAGGTTGGGTTCTGCCCAAACCCCATTCGATCGGTCGATCGGGGTAGTTCGACCGATCGAAATGTCCCCAACCAGAAATTTCAAACTCCTTCTTCCAATGTTCAGAACAACTTATAATTAGGCATGGGGGTACCTTTAGGGACTCATTGAGCTATGAAACTGTTACTTTTGAAAACGAAACTCGTTAGGACGTTTTTCGGCACGTGTTTAACATAACCTTTGAAAAACTATTTGGAAGTTGGTTAGTTTGGACCAAGACTTTTATTAAGGTCATTTTGGGAACTTTAATCATTGTTGGTATCAGAGCAAAAGGTTATAGGCCTTGAGCTATGGGTTTAGGTTTAGAGGCTTGTGGATGAGAGACGACGTCATGAGTTTGGACATTGAATAATGTGTGCGGAATTTAACCTATTGCATCATATGCATATGAACAGTGGTTGTATGCATTGTATCTTACATGCATACTATGTGATATATGTTATGACATGCATGATATCATTATGTGATAGTTATCAAGAATAAGTCGTGGAAAGTATGGATATCAATAATGTAAATGCAACGAATTCGCGAATAGATCGAATAGAAGCCGCTATTGAGGGGTTTATTAGAGCAGTGGATGACAGAGTGCCACTACGGGGAATGGAGCCAGAAAATCCAAGTTCGGTACCAAGGACTGGGCAAACAATTGCCGAAAAGCTCGCAATGAAGAATCCGACAATATTCACTGGGGGATCGAATCCAAATGTAGCAGATTTTTGGAAAATGGATATGGAATGCATATTCTGAAACTTGACATGCACAGATAAAGAGAAAATAGACAATGCCACTAATATGTTGAAAGAGGGAGCTCATAATTGGTGGATTGGTATCCTCACAGTAGAGCACTGACTACTTGCTTAGGTTTCACAGAAGAATTTGATAAGCGATACTTTTCGAATTCACTGAATAGCCAAAAGAAGCGAGAGTTCATGAGCTTGAAACAAGGGCATATGACAGTAAAAGAGTACGTGACTGCATTTAATGGGTTGGCTCAATTTGCACCGGGTATAGTTTTGAAAGAGGTGGATAGAGCCAGACAGTTTGAAGAAGGTTTGAGGGAAAATATCCATAGTCGCATGGATACATTTCATCGTCCAACATTTGCTGAAGTTCTCGATTTGGCTCTTATCGTGGAAAGCGATATTGGGAACTATAAGCTTAGCCAACAAGGTAAGAGAAAGAATGAGAATCAAGGGAGGAACCAGGGTAACTTTAAGAAATCCTATTCAAGGGCACCAGGGGCAGGTTTAGGAAATCAAGGGGGAAGTTCATTCTTTAGAGGAAATAGTTGGGGTGTTTGTTATACGGCAAATACGATTTGTCATATTTGTAATCAACCGGGACATGTTGCCAAGAATTGTACACAGATAAGAACCTAAAGTGTGAATGTGGATATGAGGGGTACATGTCATGAATGTGGTATGCCAGGTCATCGGGAGGGGGATTGTCCGAACAAGCGACAACGTGGGGCAGGTTCTATGGCTTCTAGTAGAACGAGAATAGTGCAACAACCAGACAAAGGAAAGAAGGAACAAAGGGATGTGTGGGCATTTAACCTTTTTCCAGGAGAGACGGCCAACGCGGACTCTGTGGTGTCAGGTACATTACTTATTTTCTCATTCCCTGCACGTGTACTTTTGGATTCAAGATCCACACACTCATTTATGTCATATGAATTTGCTAAATGCTTGGATGTGATGTCAGAGCCATTGGGATTTGATTTTTCTGTATCAATACCGTTAGGAAATCCTATAATAAGTTCATTTATATACAAAGCATGTGCATTAAGGTAAATGAAGAGCCCTTAGCTGTTGAATTGGTACCATTGATTATTCATCATTTTGATGTACTTTTGGGAATGGATTGGCTATCGGCGAATTGTGCTTCAATTGATTGTGTAAGGAAAAGAGTTGTATTTCAAATACTAGATCAGGAAGAGTTTTATTTCCATGGGGTAGGGATCACGTCAACACCAGATATTGTGTCGGCTGCACGAGCTTGTCGACTAGTGAGGAAGGGTTATCATGGATTTTTATGTAGTATTCTTGATACAAGAGTCATCGGAACGGAGGTTGAAAACATTTCAATAGTGAAAGAATTTCCTGATGTGTTTCCTGAGGAGTTACTTGATACTCTAATTGAAAGGGAGATTGAATTTACCATCGATACGATACCTGGAGCACAATCGATATCGAAGGCACCATACCGAATGGCACCAGTGGAATTGAAAGAACTGAAAATCCAATTACAGGAGCTACTTGATAAAGGGTTTATATAACCAAGTGTGTCACCATGGGGAGCACCGGTATTGTTTGTTAAGAAGAAACATGGGACAATGCATTATTGAGAGTTGAACAAGTTGACGATCGATAACAAATATCCACTACCACGAATTAATGATTTGTTTGATCAATTACAAAGGCCCCAGATATTTTCAAAGATCGACTTGAGATCGGGTTATCACCAATTGAAAGTCAAGGCGGAGGATGTTGAGAAGACACTGTTTTGGACACGATATGGCCATTATGAGTTTTTGGTCATGCCTTTTGGAGTAACAAATGCACCAGTAGCGTTTATGGATTTGATGAACAGGGTATTCAAGGAATATCTGGATGAGTTTGTGATTGTGGTCATAGATGATATCTTGGTGTATTCCAAAAGTGTTGAAGAACATAAAAGGCATTTAAGATTGGTATTACAACGATTACGAGAGAGGAACTTATTTGGGAAATTGAAGAAGTGTGAGTTTTGGTTAACTGAGGTATTTTTCTTGGGGCATGGAATTTCTAAAGATGGAGTTTCAGTGGACCCGCAGATGATTGAGGCTATAGCTAATTGGCTAAAATCAACAAATGTGTCAGAAATTTGAAGTTTCTTGGGATTGGCAGGTTATTATAGAAGGTTTGTGGAAAATTTCTCCAGGATAGCGATACCAATGACTCAGTTGATGAGAAAGAACGCAGTATTTAATTGGGACTCAGAATGTGACAAGATCTTCAAAGAACTGAAGACTCGACTTATGTCAGCACCAATCTTGATGATTCCGTCTGGTACGGAGGGGTTTGTAATCTACAGTGATGCTTCACACAGAGGATTGGGATGTGTTCTGATGCAAAACGGCAAGGTGATTGCTTATGGCTCACGTCAATTAAAGGTACATGAAGTGAATTATCCAACTCATGATCTTGAGTTAGCAGCAGTGATCTTTGCATTGAAAATCTGGAGCCACTATCTTTATGGGGAAAAGTGTGATATCTATACAGATCACAAGAGGTTGAAGTACTTGTTTACACAGAAAGAACTAAATATGAGGCAGAGGCAATGGTTAGAATTGATGAAAGACTACGACTTGTCGATTCACAACCATCCTGGCAAAGAAAATGTAGTTGCTGACGTGTTAAGTAGGAAGTCCACTAATAATTTGGCCTATGATTTGACTTCACAGAAACAACTTGTTAGTGAAATTGAAAGGTTAGAACTTGAGGTGATTTCAACTACTGAGGGAGGTTTGCTTGCAGCTATTGTAGCACACCCGACATTGATGGATGAGATAAAGATGAAACAACTTCAAGACCCAATTTTGAAGAAGCTCTACGATGAGATACCGCTAGATAAACACCTATAGTTTACCTTTGTGGACGATATTCTGGGATTCAGAAATTGGGTATGTGTATCTAATGTGGATGGGATTAAAGAGTTATTACTTGAAGAATCTCATAACACCAAGTATACAGTTCATCCGGGTAGTACCTAGATGTATCGAGATTTGTGAGAGGTGTATTGGTGGTCTGGAATGAAAAGAGAGGTAGCAGAGCACGTGGCGAAATGCTTGTTTTGTCAGCAAGTCAAAGCGGAACATCAAAGGCCTGCACGGTTATTGCAACATTTAGATGTACCAATATGGAAATGGGGAAAGATTACCATTATTTTGTATCGAGATTTCCAAGGTATACAAGATCGAACGGCAGTGTTTGGGTAATTATAGATCGATTGACTAAGTCTGCACATTTCTTACCGATTAAGACAAAGGAACCGATGAAACTCGCAGAGTTATACGTTAAGGTGATTGTGAGACTGCATGGAGCGCCAGTGTCTATAGTTTCAAATAGAGATTGTAATTTCTTATCTAGATTCTGGAAAGGACTACAAGGAGTTGTGGGTACAAAGTTAAACTTTAGTACAGATTTTTTCCTACAGACGTATGGACAGTCCGAGCATGTGATTCAGATACTAGAGGACATGCTTCAACTATGTGTTTTTAACTTTAAGGGTGACTGGGAAAAGTATACACCATTGATTGAATTTTCCTACAATGACAGTTTTCAGTCTAGTATTGGGATGGCACGATACGAGGCTCTATACGGGCGTAAGTGTCAATCACTGATTTGTTGGATTGAGGTAGGGGAATGAAGGTTAGAAGGACCTGAGATGGTTCAGTTGGTAGCAGATAAAGTAAAGGTAGTATAACAATAGTTGAAAACGACTCAGAGTCATTACAAAAGTTTCGCGGATACGAGACAAAGGCCACTAGAGTTTGAAGTAGGTGACCGTGTATTCTTGAAGGTTTCACCTTCCAAAGGGATTACGAGGTTTGGAATGTGAGGTAACTTGAATCCTAGATACGTTGGACCATTTGAGATTGTTGGGAAAGTGGGACCAGTAGCTTATCGGCTAGAGTTACCACAAGAGTTAGCTAATGTACACGATGTATTTCATGTGTCGATGTTGAGAATAGTTATATTTGATTCAAGTTATGTGATTACTCCAGAACCATTGGAAGTCAGTGAAGACTTAACGTATGTTGAATGTCCGGTGAGAATCCTAGATAGAAAGGATAAGGTATTACAAAACAAGATGGTTCCATTGGTAATGGTCTTGCGGCAAAATCACTTAGTGGAAGAAGCCACGTAGGAAAGAGAAGATGAGATGCAGGCAAAGTATCCATTCCTGTTTGAGGCATGAGGTACTGAAAGTTTGGGGACAAGCTTCTTTTAAGGGGGAGAGGATGTCATACCCGCTCCTGCGACATTTAATTATATTATTTTAGCATGCATGGTATGCTTATTGTTGTGTTAATTAACACGTGTGAAGTGAGTGATGACTCACTTGTTGTTTGAGGGTGTCTATTGAGAACCCAGTGGTTGGCTTAGAAAGCAGTCCAGAAGTTAGACATATGAGAATTCCCTACGGTTGGGAAAATGATTAATAACTCATAATTATGTGCTTAAATGTTTATTTAGGCATATATGAATATAATTAATTATTATATTATTGATAACGACTCATTGGTGTCATTAGATACCCGTTGAGGACGAAATTGAACACATTGGATAATCAGTAGGCTAATTAGTAATTTCGTAAAATTTGTGTAGGGGACCCACACGGGAGTTTGTTGAATACTCAAATACTCTTAGGTAGTTAATTAGTTAGTTTAATAACTAGTAGGGGTGTAATTAAAATGAATCAAAACTAGTGGGGGTTTCACTAGAAATACCCTTAAGGTTTGGATATTTAGATGAGGTAAGAGAGAAAGTCTTCTTTCTCATTACTTACAAATCCTTAGAGACAAGAGAAGAGAAAGAGAAGAGCTTTGGTGTTCTTGGGCATTTCTTGACGATCCAAGTAGCAAACGACCTCCAATCTTCGATATGAGACCGGTTTTGGACTCGTTGAGGTAAGGCCTACTTATATCTATCTTTTATTTTGAGTTTATTCGATAGGTTCTTGGTGGGCCCATGTGGGACCCATAACCAAAATTGGCCGATTTTGTGTAGGAATCAAACCCGGTATAGAAGTGAACTTTTATTTCACGTTTTTAAGCAAATCGTTCAAGGTGAGTGATATAAATCTAAACTTTTGGATGATTTTATGGTTTAATGCATTTGATATGCTAGGGACTTTATCTGGATAGCATGTGTAGTTCATATTGGGCAAAACTCATGTGTAAAGTAGGCCCAAAGTATGTTGAAATGAAAAGTATGATTATTTGCTAGTTGAGCATGTTTATGTGCTTATGTGGGTTAAAGGGGGAGTTGTGCTAATTCACCATGAGACGTCTTCTCGAAGGGGGAGGATTAGTAGTGGCGACGGTCACTTGCCGAGAAGGGCATTAACGTGACATGTCGAAGGGGCATGGGTCGTGGTTGTGTCTTAAGACTTTGGATCGATGAATGTGCACTTATTCCCTAGAGACCAATAGTTATATGTTATGATGGATTGGAACATATTTGTCATCCGTATGCTTGATTTATATTATTCACTTAGCATTAGCTTAAACAAATCCATATATCTGTGGTTATATAGATAACCATTTAGGGGCAAGCACTCCTGTGCTTAGCAAAGAGGTAGTAGCATTTAGGGTGGGCAAGAATGAGATTTTCCGGATAAGCCGGCGCAGCTCTTGCTTACTGTCTGTATGTGGTAAGGCCTGGTCAACTGCCCGACCACCTCTTTAGCTCATCTCTTATCAATGCTAACACTTTTTAATAAATGATGCCATTCCCGACTCGCGAAGTGAAGCTCAATCTCTATTCATTAGTTCAACGCTAAGATGTAGAACTGGATCGTAGATGGGTCAAGAGATCTTCAATCTGGAATTCTCTTTTTTATATTGCAATCCCTCTTAGTGAAAAATGACTCTACAGACTATGTAGGGGAATGCACTATGGGGACTCAATAAAAGACATTATTTGAGACTTAGGAAATGAAACTTCCATTCAACTATAGTCTGTTAAATAAAAGTCTCAGCAGGCACTAAGGGGGAAGCTTAGAGACGGAATTCAAATAGTTGAATATCGGAGTACGTGGGGGGTGAAGTAAACATAATTCTAGCAATATGGACCGGGCCTGCTTCCCATTCATTCTTTTATAAGGATGTTCTTCGGCTGGTCAATAGGGCATGCCGCTTTCGTTCTTTCCATTCAATATGTCCTCTCCTCCGGTAATACGTCCTCCAGCCCTTCCTGCTCGTCTGGAAACTCTCGCTCTCATCCCGCTTGGATAGCGAAGTAAGCAATCAAAGGGCTGACATTAGCGAGCACTCATAGCGTCCTTGCTTTCTCGATATCAATAATTAAGGATCTCTCCTCCTTCTGGTAGGTGCAAGCAATAAAAGGAATATCAATTAAATAATATCATTCCAATCAGTAAAGGAAGAGTTCTTCCCTTAATGATATATCGAAATATCTATTTTTTCATTCAAGGTTATGGAAGTTTGGTAAAGTCTTCTGTCAAGGTAGCATTTGCCTTCCCGGGAATCAATCCCTTTTGGAAACGGGTAAGGCTCCACTATTAACTGGCAAGGGTCCAGGTCCAATAGCGCTTCCTGTCTTTTCAAAAATCTCCCCCGTAGCAGTAGCGACACTCGAGTTCTTAGTGCCCGGTGCAATAAGTATGCCATTTCCATGCCTGCTTGTGAAGCGTGCGTCATCTCTTGTCTGAATTGAAGGCATCTCAATTACTACCTAAGGCCTTTTCGACCTTGGTTTAGTCTAATTTCACGCGAACTGCTAATGCGGCTGTGGCTGGTTGTAACAACCCTAAATTTTTAAGTGTGTAAATAATTATTTTAAATTATTTTTTTCAATCAGCAATGATATATGAGTGTACCTAGGTAAGACATGTGTTTAAAAATTTTAAGTTTGAAGAACCCATAAATTAAATTGCTAGTAAGCATATTTAATTTGTCCATATTTAATTTGTTAGTAATACCAATAATATTTCCCCTTTTGTTTTTGTATTAAAATTTCTAATGTTTCATTATTATTATGACATGTCATTTTGATCTTTAATTAAATTGTATGATAGATTATTGTCTGACTGAGTTATAATTTTTGTAGAATGACGAGTTTAGTGTCGGGTAGTGTTTCGGGGCCCACTAGTAAGTTAAGTAGTGAATTTAACATGAAAATTAAGTACCCGGGGTATGAGTACCCTTTGGGCTAGCCATTTTAGTGGTTTGTGTTACATTCTGGGCTCATTTGGGTCTCTTTTGTTAGCCCATAAAAAGAAAAACGGGATTATTAATATTTGTGTGAGTAAACATTTAGATTTGTAGGGTTAATTCGTAGTTTGATTGATTTTTGATTTGTGTTCATTATAGTTTGAATAAATCGTATGGATGGATGTTTATATAATACGGATCTATAGTGATATACACATATATATATATATATATATCAAAGGTTAGATATAAGTTATTTAGAAAATTGTAGGGAAAAAAAAAAGAAGACTAACACAAATTCGAATTTGGGTAAAATTGAAGAAAACTCTCAGTTCTGTTTTAGAAAATAATTCGTATTAATTCATACATTTTGTTTTTGGTAAAACTGTTTGCGTGAGTCAATGTAAAACGCGATTCTGCACATTTTTTGTCTAATGGTATTTTTCTCAATTCTGCACCGTTTGGGCAGAAAATACATATTACAGTAGCAGTAAATGTTAACTCCGAATTTTGAATTATGTTTATGAAAATTGTTAGAGATGTTTCTTTGTACGGTATTATTATGAAGAACAATTTCAACCCATGCTAGTTTTGGGGCTGTTTAATATAAGATTTGTTTGGGACAATTTTAAATAGTGTTGTTGAATGCTGATTTAAATGCTATAACTTATGCTATGTGCGGTATTAAATGATGATTGTGGAAATACTACGTTAGAGACGTGAAAAGAAGTTTGGCGCAAGGGCCTTATTGTGAATAATCGGATAATGATAATCCATGTAATAAATGATAAATTTCCAAAGTGGTTAATGATGTGATTAAATCCTCATGAATGGTACTTGTGTGTATTAACGTAGATGGTAAAAAAAAAAAAGTGGTTTCAAGTTCCTTAGTGTTCACCGCTTCCCGTTGTGTGATATATTTTTTTTTGGTAGCTCGACTTGCTGAGTGTACCCTTTTGCCAGTGGCTTCGTGATCAAGCTGGCCTAAGCCTTATGCTCGGCTTATTTGTTAGACGTCTAGGCATATTGACTGGCCTTCTGTGTGTATACCTGGTTTGGTTGATACCCCAACCAAACTAGCACCAGAGTGGATGTTGGTAGTATGTCCGGGCACACATGGGATATATGTGTGGGTGTACCATGGAGGGTGGCCAAGTGGTGAACCTAGGAAATTGAATAATGAATCATTCATAAAAAAAAATAAGTTGACCATGAGTAGGGTGACCTTAGTGGTGAACCTAGGGCAAGAAAAAAATGACAGTGATTGTAGAGCGTTAAATGCAAATGGATAAATTGTTGCGAAACATGAAATTGAAAACTCGAAATGGTTACCGTGGTATAATGCGAAGGAAATTGATATAATGATTCGATATTGGAGAATTTCTTATTCTAATACTAAGGATTTGTGCTAACTCTCGAGTTGCAGGATGGTGGGCCCACTAACCATTGTATGTAGGCTTTGGCTCACCATGCTATTTAAGAGTAAGTGTTTCTTTTACTTTGTGGGTGGAACAAACTGCCGCCGTGACTCGAGGAAACTACCGCTTGTCCTCACTCACGTGTGGAACTACAATTCTGCCTACAACTTTGTATGTGTTTGTGGTCTAGAGAGGGAGGGAGTCCAGCGGATTCCCAACCTCCGGGAAATTTATTGGGTATTATTATGTTAATTGATTATTGTTGGGTTGGAGTTGAGGGGACCACGAGTGATCCTTGAGACTGGAGCGTGTTTACTCATACCAGTGTTGTTATACAATGCTGACCCGTGTGATGTTTATCATGCGGGGGCGTTTCTCGGGAAACACAGCCGTTTTGCAGATTAAGGAGTAGGCCGGTATGACTTTTGGATTGCATGGATTTGCTTGAGGGCATGAAGACCTTTATTGTTCATTTGCTATTTTCATTTATTTGGCATTGTGGGCCATTATTGTAGTTGGTATTGGGACGTTTAGTAGCTCTGACCAAAGGTTGTAATAGAGGTTATTCTTTCAAAGCTTTAATTGTAAATGAAAAGATTTTTATTCTTAATGAGAATTGAGAAATATTTATTCAGCTTCTGCTTTTCAATATAAGTGATTTAGTAGTTGTAGCTTTAATAATATATATTTGAGTATTTTCGGAACCGCATGAGTGTTTTTTTTTTAAAATGGAAATGTGGTGGTTTTGTTTTAAAAACATAAATGGAGATTTATTACAAATGTGTTAACCTGGTTTTTAAGAACATCTATTTCCATTAAAAAGTTTTATTAGGATGGGTTTCGTGGTGTTCACTCCGATAGTTGGGCAGTCGAATAGTAGTCTAGATTTAGTTCTATGCTGATTATTTGGCTTTCCAAAAATCGGGGTGTGACACTGGTTGAGGTGCCGATCTTCTTTCTGATGCGGGAGCCTTTTTTTCCGTAAGTGAGAGCACTAGCACCGTCCGACTCCACTGGTACTATTCATCTATATATGGATCACTCCTGCTTTCTCCCCAATGGAATGATCTGGACCCTTGCGAAAGGACCTCTAAATCCGACAACCTTGACTGAAAGGCTCCCAATTAGGTCAGTAGCTGGCCGAGTAGCGGATAGACCAAATAAGCACAGTAGCTGTTTAGAGCCGAAGGAGCTCTATTTGGGATTCTATAGCCTACGCACTTGCCTTTAAGGGATCGAAGTTGGATGAATTTCCAGTGGTTCCTTCCATCGGCGTCATCGAACCACGTTAGCAATCCAGAAGAACTGGAAGCTCGAAACGACCAGTTAAAGGAATTGATCCGTTTAGCTCTGTTCTTCTCCCAGTTTTATAGCACACCCATGTAGAGGGATCTTTCCGACGCTAAGCGCGCTGCATCTCCTGTCCAAGTGAAGAATATCTTGTCCAAGTCCTTCCAGCTTGCATCCTTCTTTTGCCATTGGGAATGGAACATCTCTCAACTTGTAAGTGGTAGAAATGAAGGACTCTGTTGCAGGTTTTGGTGGATTAAAGAATCCTCTCAGAAGGCCGTGTATATTAGTAAAAAAAAGGGACTTTCATGGGTTCGATGGCTCTTTGACTGGTGTGCCTGAAAATTGGATTGATAAATGGGCTTTTGAAAGTCGATTTGTCGCAACAAGAGGTACTGTCTCCGCCTTTTCAAGTAGGGATCATCTCTCAAGTCTTATGATCCTCCATTGCTATTCGGTAGTAGCCTAAGGCTCAATGATTGATCTTCTGCGCTAAGGCTAGCATCTCATCCCATCTTTCATCTACTACCATTTCTCATCTTTCATCTTATTGCTTCGAGCTCTCTTCGGGAAAGTGTAACCTGTTCCTCCTTGATTTTATATAAACAACTGAGTGCCTTCTGCTCCTTTTGGTCTTCTCTTTCTGTGTCTATTGATCCCCTGCTCACTCACATTCTCTTTATCGAATCCTTCTAGGCAGATAGGACTACTCCTGCTTGCTCTTGGCCTTGGCTGCTTAGAGACATCCCTTTAGTTTGTCTTAGAGAATGGAATTAGGAATTCTATTTTCGTCTTATTGTAGGTCGGTCATCTGTTCAATCTGGAATTCCATCTCTTGTTTGCTTTCTGGTACCGGGTGAAGTTCCTTTGTTAAAAAAAAAGATCTATGTCAGGCTTCCCTTCCCGGCTGTCCTGTTCAATCCATTGTTCTTCTGTCTGAGGCAAAGGCAAATCCCTCATACTGTATACGGTCGAGCTGGCTTGGCTGGTACATCAAGCATATCGGCATATTGCTTGTTTGGTGTGGTACACATATCTGTCAATGTCAATCAAGTAATAGAATTCATTCCCACTGTGTGAGGAAAATGTGAAGAATTGCCATTTTATGAGCTTGTAAGGCCCGTTGAAGTCCCCAAATAGGCTATAAGTAGGCCGTTTGCTATTGCTATAAGGGCTGCTCGCCTTTATACGGCTTGGCTTCGCTATCGCTCCTATGTAGTGGTCGACCTAAAAAGTAGTATTCCTGCCATACCAGAATGCCTATTATCTAGTGCTAGAAGCTTCTCCAGAAGCAAGCAAGACGAGGTCGCTCTGCTTCGTAGACAAGGCTCGTTCCGTACTTTACTTACGAGCTCGTGTAGTACTCGCCCCTATCTCTAAAGGGGCTTATGCACTCCACTCGCTGTCTACTAAACGAGCGTTAGAGCGAGCGAGCGAAGCCTTCAATTTAGTGGCTTCCCCCCTTTTCCCTCACCCTACTCTTTCATTTCTGCTTAAGCTTCCCCGGTTTGGTTGGTTTGGGGGATTAATTGATTGGATACCCGAGAACCATAATCTTTCCATGGAATAGCTTCTACGATGATAGATAGGGGTCAGGTTTGTTTGGCATCTATGCCCCCTGCCCTCCAAATAGTATGGGAGCCTTTCAGCTCGTACTGCTCACACTCCTAGATCTTCACGGCACCTCCTCCACCATAGTGTGAGCTGGAATAACTCAGAAAAAGAGTGGCGCCTAGCCGTTGAGAGCGTCTGTTGTCTTTGTAGAGGAACAATATGATCTTGGACTGGCCCCCTTTGCATGACCTAGAAAGAAAAAGAAGTCCGTGCTACTATAAGGCCTCTAAACTCCTCCCTCAGGACACTGTAGCTTTGCCCATGGGGACGGGGTAGCCCCGACTTCCATAGATAGGGGTCGCGAACTCAGAAAGGAGTTTGAGTTTGACAAGGTAACCCAAGCATATACCTTGACCTTGGCGTATAACACTGCATCAGTTGATTCAGCGGCTTCCGTTGATGATGCATTAGCTGCTTCAGATGATGCTTCTAGGTCTTCAAATTATGCTTATGCTTCGGATGCTGCAGATGGGGATGGTGGACAGATATAGCTGCTTCTTCTCTCTTTCATTTTGAAATGCATTCATTCCCGGATGCGCTATTCCTTGTTTGTATAGTAGACAGTACCAGTTGGTTGTCCTTGAGACCGGAGACTGGACTCATTAACTCTTTGGAGCCGTACTTGTATGCCCTTTCTTCATTTGGTCCCTGAACTTGACCGATTACTGATGCCTTTCCAGACTATGGATAGGCGGCCTGTAGCCCACTGCATGAGGAAGAACCTTTTCCTCGCTTTAGCTTTAGCAAAGCTTAGGTAATCGATTTGTAAGGGCCGACAGAGGGTTTTAGAACCAGAACCAATGATGGAATTCACCCCGTGGCTTCTTTTGTGAAGGAAGGGAGTTCGCCGTCAAATGGTCTTCAAACTGACATCATAGCTCTTCTATCTCGCCCAGTCTTCCTGGTGCAGGAGCATATCATGGCTAAGGGTTTAAAAGCCATTGGGCAAACCTAAAACCCTAATAGAGTGTTCGTAGTCCCCGGAAAACCATAATAGACGTGAGGAGCCCGTGTTAGCAACGAAACTCAACTGTGAAAAGTCCATTTTGGTATTCTTCATTTATGTATGCCCAGGAAACAAAGACTTTCATCAGTTCAAGTGAATATCTCCGCTCTCGAACAAGCCCTTTCACTTTCAAACCCATACAAACCCGTGTCTGTAGCCTTGATCCATTGTGCTCGCCTTTGGAAATGCATTTACTACTTCTACTTCTACCCCTGCTCACAACAAACCAAGGGCGTCAGCAGGTGGTCTGGGTGTGATCGACTAGGCTGAGGGACGGACTTCATCTCTTCACTTACACCTTACACTTCTGCTGAGTCTAACGAGGCTCAGGTGCAGAGCCTTCCACTGTAGACCGAGCCCTCTTCCTAAATGAAGATAGGTAACGGAGTGAGGGATTCCCCGGTGGGGATCATGAGCTTCTCCCTTTCCTTTCTATGGAGCTAGTTTTCTTTTCTTGCTGTGATGTGTTGGCAGTTAGCTACTGATGCTCTTTCACTCATCATCAATCGCTCTACGCTATTTGCCAATTAAATTCCTCCTTGCTTTGCTTCTTCCCCACGATATGATTAGTATATCTCTTTCTATGCCAATCTATTGCCTTAGAAGGCATTATCTATAGCCCTCTCTTTCCTGCTTTGAGTACTATACTTATGAGTGGTAGTTCTTCGACTTGCTAGTCTTAAGCATTGGTTTCCTCCTGTAGGTATGGAATGAATTGGAACCCAATTAGATCTATAGGGATAGAGCAATATGTAAGAAGATGGAAGCCCTTATATCTCTCAATGTCTTTCCTTCTTGTTAGTATGTTATCTTCCCTTGCTTAAGTCCCTGTTAGTTGAGTAAGTCCTCTAAGCTTCTTGTTTGTGATTGCGTAAAGAGCGATTTTTAATGAAAAATCCCGGGTTTCTCAAACCTGTCTGTGAGTACGATTGATTGACATCGAGGAGTCTTAAACCTATTTTCTTTGGTGTCTCAATTCTTTATGTCACATAAGAGTCCGCATCTATAGGACCGCTATGGAACTGTCTTCTCTTCCAATATGAGCTCCCCAAGTCGGTCATTCCTTCTTAAATGGAGGACACTTCTCCGGATAGCCAGAGTAGTAATTGGGGCATTTACTGGGTCACTATTTCCTGGCTGGCTAACTATTCAAAGATTACAAATTTCCCCTGCTGGGTGAACTCCTAATTAATGGCGGAAGAAGGCGCCTGTCTTTCCGAATCCTGTTCTAAGGGCATCGCTCTGATAGTAGCAGCATATTTCGTCCTGATATTGAGCCCCGGTAAGCCAGATCGGGTTGATAACCAGTGACTTTTCCCGCCATTAATTACCCAGAAACCCGAGGTCAAAATCACTAGAAGTTCGAGCAGAAGTTCGAGTACTGACAGCATCAACAACTTCTTTTTTAAGAGAATAGTTTGCTCGTGGGATAAAAAGAAACCTAAAGGAAAGAGTAGGGTACCCTACTAATTGCGTAAGAGAAACGGGTGCTTGCTTTCCTGGTCTTGCCCTCAGGCGGGCCTCTTTCTCATTCGCCCCCTTTGTCCCACGCGCCAAAGTCATTCTCAATTGTCGCGCCTTCAAGTTCAATAAATAAGGTGGGTGGGTTTGCCTCTCCTGCATTCCGCAGGAATGGTATCCGGGCAGTCCTCATCAATACCCCAGGAATCTCCTTTGTTATAGTTTCCGAGGGTTTGCCCTTTGCTGTACTTCTAGCTCAATAAGTCCGGCAGCTTTCAAACGACGTATAAGCTACAGGATAAGCTTAGAGAAATGTTCATTTGCTGAGATACTGGATGCTTACCGAAAGAGGGGAATTGCACGTAAGAAAAGGGAGAATCTTCATGGACTGGCTTCCACCAATCGAAGTTTCGCGCATTTCATATGGTGGTAAAGTGAGACCACATAAAGAGCTCTCTGATCCTCATTCAGTCATATTATTCAGTAAGATTTGAGATCTTAAATGAGATCGTGTATAAAAAAAAAGGGGAATATTTCTTATTTCGTAAAAAAATTATAGAAGACTTTTTTTATATCAGGGGTTGTAAATGAGAGAGCCTTCCTGACATACTGGAGTTATAACATTTGAATTTCTCTGACATTCCACGAAACCAAAAATGAAGAAAAAGATCGTGTTTGCTTTTTCGAGAATGAGAAATGACAAGAAGAGTCTTGCACTTTGGAAGACCATTTTTACTCGTTTCGTTCTTTGGAAGACCATTTTTACTCGTTTCAGTCCTTTCTATCTTCGCTCTTGCCTATGCCTTAGCTACCGGTGCTCCAGGTGTTTATGGGTAAACCAAAGAAAATAGAACGACTTAAAGACTACGCCTGCGCTTACCTTTAAAGGCTTTTGGATGGCTCTTCATACTTTTGCCCTACCGATCCCTCGTATGGTACTGTTTTTCTTGTTGCGTGCTTTTCTACAGGAAGCATCCCAACCAGCAGCTTAAGAAGGAGTTCCGGTGCCAATTTCATACCCTTTACCATAAAAAGGTAGTGCTCCTACCTTCCGGTCTACTGGTTATATATCAATGGCTTACACCCCATCCACGGGCTTTGGCTCTTTAAGTGATGACAAGGATGCTGGATCAACTGTTGACTCGAATGCAGGTGAGTAAACTGGTTATGGTTCAAATGCATCTGGCTAACTAGCCACCTTTCCTGCTGCTCCTGTTACCACCTCCGCTTATACTGCTATTGATAGTGCTGGTTCCAGATCAACAGATTCAACTGCAATTGCTGCTGACTTTGTCTTTGCTACTGCTACTGCCACTCCACTGATTGAAAAGGGGTTTACTTCAGCCTGCCGCCGATTTACAGTTTCTTGTTATTGCATACTATCTCGATGGTTCCCCTGTTTACCAATCAGTACATTCACCGACTGCTTTAGCTCCTCAATTCGAGAAAGGAAGACTCGTACCTGTTACTGACTGGGAGTTTCCTATTGTTGCCTATTACTTGAATGGCACCCCTATCCGACAGACTAAAGATGAATCAGGCCACATCTGGTGGGACATCTGCGATTGTGACGACTGTGTTTGGGGCAGAGGAAGAACCAAAAAGAAGAAGAAAGAAAACATCCCATCAAGAATTGCAAGAGAGGTATGAGGCAGGTGACCCAAAGGTTGATCTACTTTGGGAGCCCTCAAGATAGTGTGATTACTACGTCTTATACTCCAAGAGCAAGCCTTCACCCCCGACCACTTCGTTCGTAATACCTGAATCCAGAAGAGACCCGAAATTCTAGTTTTTGGCTAATGAAAGCCCCACGTTATGGATCTTTTATTCATGGAGAGTGGAGACAGCTCTTCCTTCTATTCCCCATTCTCGATAGAGAGATGAGGGAAGGCAGCTCGACCGATGCATCTATTGATGATTATTTACCTATGAATGCCTATTTGCTTGCTTTATTCCTTCATTCATGGAAAGTTTAGAAGCAGCTAGAGAACTAAGGAAAAGAAAGAATAATGAAATGAGTCAAGAGGTGAGCACATACATATGAATTAATTCTGATTTGAAAAAGGTGGGGTTCAAATGCATTCCTCGGGTAGCCCTACTCCTACTATAGTCACTTCGACTGCTTATGAATGGAGTTCCCATCTTTTGAAATTCTAAATAATCGACTAATGACGAGTGCAATGAGTCTCTCTCCTTAACGACGTAGTCCGGAGCGAGTTTGACGAGCGTTGTGAGAGGGGTACTAATTAAGCATAGCGATATGGAATGGATTGAAATGAATGAAAGAAAGTGTGGAAACATGAACTTCGTGAAGCGGAATGAACGTAGTAAGTCTAGTGAAAGCAATTGGCTAGATAAGAATAGATTCTATCTCTTATTTCTTGTTTTTCCTGTTGCTATGCCCAGAATGTAGGATAGATATAGAAGATAGGGAGACCAGCCCCCTGCACTAAGCGGGTTGAGTTCCTCCTTCGAGTCATTGATTCTCGAGCACAGTATAGGGATAGGGGGCATCTATTCCAAGGGTATTTGCCAGGCTTGTTGGTCTTGTTCCTTTCACTATGGAGAGGATAGGAGGTGCGGAGTGAATCACAGATAGGAGTAGCCACACCCTCATTCCGGAAAGGCTTCATTGGAATAAGCGGAAAAGGTTTGCATCGTCGCCAGCGAATTCCGTGCAGTAATGGAAACACGACTGCAGGTGAGCTGAATCCGCCCGGGCTTGCCTGAACCCATTGTAACGATGGAATGTTGAAGGCGTGTAGCTTGTAGTTTAGGGGTGAAAAGGAAGGCAAGCCCCTTTAAAGTAAGTTCAAGCAGAAAGAATGGAATCCTGTGGATGCTTTCTTTCATCTCCTAAATTCTTTTTTTCTATGAAAGCAAGAGATGGAAAGTGTTGTTCTAAATTCTGCCTTATTCCATGAGATCTAGAAGCACTTCTGCAACTTTCTCTCTCTCTATTGGTCTTTCTCTAGTGCTCTTTTTTTGACTTCTTTCAAAGGGGAATGAAGGCCTTCCTTAGAAGTTGTCGCTCGATTGAAAGGATATAACACATACGAAACCTTAGCTTCGCTGACTTTCTGAGGTATAACCTTCGCCACGACATTAGTGGCTTAGCTCTTCGTGCTTCCCGCAGGCTTTTTTTATACAGAGAGAGTAAGGGGGGCGGTACGGAAGATTGGCCCGCTCCGCAAAGCTGAGCTTTTCGGTTCGCTCCCCCTATGTGGTCGGCCTTCTTACCAGTCTGCCTCCTTTCTCTTGATGAAATATTACACTACCCGAGCTCCAGCTTTGCTTGCGTTCTTCACCGGCGCTCGCCGGATGTATCACTCATCCCGCTCCTAAGGTAAGGAGTCTTCTCTGTGTTATAATCTTCACGGAAATGAATCGCATATGTTGGTTGAGAATTGCTCGGGAATTCATTGATAATGACTTTGCCAGGTTCTAGGGGGCTACTTTTCTTTTTTGTCGATCGAGCCGCTCTCCTTCATTCCACTCGTCCAACCCTCTTCACGAACTTGTACAATCGATGCCACAGAGATACACAACTCTATTATCAAAGAAATAGGGAAATGGGCGACGATTTGGCACCAGTTATCCGGAGGTGTGGAAAGAGCAGCTGTGAGAAGCGGAAAAACCATCAAAAAACGACGATTGTTCGTGGAGGTTTCCACAGAAAGACCCCTTTGTTCTGGCAAACGGATCACAATTACAGGTACCTGGGAGCGAGCATACCGATGGAATAAACGAAATACAAACAGTTAACATAATATGGTCATAGATCTTAGGTTGTAACTTGATCATGAGCGAATTTGTTGATGTTGCACCCATGAAGTATGGAAAGTGCCAAACATTGGGAACTACCCGGGAAAGAGTTAGGAACATGAACAAGGAGAAGCAAGAACCACTTAAATGGAGGAATCGATTGTATTTCGTCCTTTGTTCCCCATAGCAACTGGGGATCAAAAAGCACCAAATTTGATGACTTATTAAGGAAAAGACGAAGTAAGAGCATGCTATTGGAGACATTGCAACATATGTCGGGGAGGCCTCCGTTGATTGTGTATGAACAAAATACGAGTCCAAAGGCAGGGTAAGATTAGCTAATGGAGATATTAACTCTTCCGGGATGAAGGGAAAGACTGATCATGGATTAGGAGCGAAGACAAGCCGCGAGCTATGAACGAAGGGCAAGAGACAAGCAATTGAGGCGAATCTAGTTCTCAGACGAGCTAGGACATGAGTATAGGCTATCAATGCTATGCGAAGGGAGTAGAGTGTATGTATTTATTAAGACTTTGGGCAGCAGAATGGCAGGGTTCTTGCCATAATAAATACATATGGGAGGGGTCCTCTTTAGACAAACCCATTTTTTGGATGACCTTTTAGCCTGGAGGCGGGACTGTCGATAAGGGCACGTCCGGAGTCACGAACTTGATGGGTGCATGCTGCAGGAGTGTGTCCTTGAAAATTCAAAAATTCTAGTTGGGGGTGGCCCTACGTCGTTGTCCAAAGGCGACCGGGGGCGACGATTACTTTGCTGACACCACGATCTTGCCGCTTATTTCTCAAAGTCAAGAAATCTTGCACTTTATGCCTCAAATTATTACACCGATCGGTTGTATGACCCCTGTTCTGGTGTAATTAGGCATTTAAGTCTCTACCCAGGTGGGACCGGCAGCGGAAGGTACTAGAGGAGTTGCACCAAGCTATGCTCAAGCAGCATAGGAAGAATCTAACTCAATGGCAATTCCATTGGGCAAAAAGGCTTTATATAAGGGGTAGGGCTTCTGTCCCTAGTTGTTCCCTTTTTCGTATGTATATTGGTTGGGAACTTGCTGGTCATTTTGCTGCTCTTGCTGAGGCGGCGGGGCACTTTCTAATGTGAGGGGAGCTGGAGCAATGGCGTCTACAACATTTCTGGCCGAAGTAAGGTTGCGCTTCTTGTTTGAATTAGAGCCAGATTGCGGATCATCAGACTGCGTGATAGCTGGAGATGGGTTAGCAAAAAGCGGAGCTGTGGCCGGGAATCTACCCACTTTAATAAAAGACTCCATTCGATTGCCCGTTGCAGATGAAATATTTTAAATCCCAAAAGTCCCTTAGAAGGATGTAACTTACCAGGGGGTTACTAGCGGTCTTTATAGGTACTGGTAGCCGATTCGGATTGTATAGCTACTGGGAAGCATAAAGATCGATCAATGTCCAGATTGCAACGCATCAAGATGTCAATGCCCAGTAGTGAATGTGTTCCAGGTGGGTCTATCGTAAATATTCTAGTGCAAATATTCTAGTATCTCTATGTCTTTCAAAGCACGTCAAGACCAAAACAAAATATCATAATCACAGTGCTTTCATTTTTTTGAATATAATGGTTGGGCTTGGGCGGAAGATTTGTATAAAGAAGTGAGTGAATCTCGATGGCCTTTGTTGAACAGAGAGCGAACGGACGGCAAGTGACTTTGATCTCACGCGGGCCTATACTTGGGCTACTAATAAGGGGGCTGGGGTTTGACAGATCAAAACTGAGGCTTCGTTTAGCCACCTATGTAGTAGAAAACTCTGAGTTCGACGTTGAATAGCCATAGTGAGTTCATCACCAGTGGCATAAGCAGAGGAGGCATATGCGGTGGGGAGAAAGGAAATTTACCTCACTTCTTAGGATCCAACTCCAGTTAAACCCGCAACAAAGCCAGCACCGGAACCCGTTGCTTTCGTGGGATCAACTGCTCGTTTTCGATATAGAACTAGATAATCAAAAACTGCCTTTGCCTCTATCTCTATTTCTGGAGGGGGCTCGATCTCTAAATGGATCTGTTATAGCTAGTCTCGATATGCTTGGGACTCCGCCTCTTATGGATTTGGAATCGAGCGAGATGCTATGCTGAAACGGGTGCTAGCTTAAACCGCCATAGAACGAAGCTTAGCCGTCGCCCATATGCAAGAGATTCTGTTGGGTCCGTCCCGAGATGCTCACTACTACCTGGCTTTGGGGCCTTTCCCTCTCGTTAGCTTAGCTTGGCTTTAGTTAGATAAATCCCATGTGACTCCTAGTATTTATTGTTTGTTGTGATTTGGTCAAGTAACAAGTGTCAGCAATCCGTATAGTGCTATTCCTAGTACTTTGACTTGAGTCACCATGGCTACATAGCGGTTGTCATTCTCACTATCGCACTTTCTCTTCTTTCAGTTATTATCATTCCCTACACTACATCATAGTCAGGACTGCTCTGGAACGGAGCAACTAGAAAGATAAGGAAGCAGCAGATGCACGAATGGAACATGCAAGAGTAGGCTTTGAATTTCATTCGAATATAGTGGAAAAATGAATAGAATAAACGAGCTTTTAGCTCGAGAAGGCATCTTTGGATCGTTGAACTTTCACGCTCATATAGCGAGAAACTCTTCCAATTTCTAAAAAGAGCTCAGTAAATGAATGGTCGAGCAAGTGGCTGATGACAAGAATACATACCGGCGCGATTTCTATCCAGTGTTTGTGCCAGCCCACTAACCCCAGGAAGGGGTACACCAAAGACAAAGACAATCCAACCAAAGAACAAGGGCACGCCTTCACGGCTTTATCTGCCGTTACACGAGTACTTATTCATATTCGAGGAAGGCATGCCACACTAGGAACAGTTTGTGGATAAGAAAAGAAGTCTTGTCAACTAGAGGGAAAGCTCTATCAACTCCTTATCCCACTCATGACACTCTTGACCTGGAAAATTCCCCTTGGAATACCTTATAGAGCTGGGCAGGCAATCGGTTTGATTATCAGCTGCTCCCCGCCCATCAGCGAATGCGAGCCCTGCGAGTTGCGAGTGGAGAAAATGAGCCATCCTCACTGACGAACATTGAATATTGCGCATTTATGTGCCAATATAATAGACATATTGCTCATTTAATCCCCCAAATTTTTAATTTTACATGCATATTTGAATTAATATAATTTAATAGTGATGTCACTCAAATGCGTGTAAAAATGTGTTTTTACATATTTTATATCTTTAGGTAAAAATGAAGTGAAATAAAGGGAAGGAAAGAAGTAGCAACCACACCATAGTATATTCATATGAATAGTAATAAATAGTAGATGAATAGTAATGAATAGTAGTGAATAGTAATGAATAGTAAAATTTTTGAAAAAAACGTCCAAAAGAAAGAAAAAAAAATCTCGTGAAAAGAAATCAACATCCAAACAGTGTTTAGATGTTGACACATTTGCATATAACGATTTCCTTCTTTGCAGTTTTGTCAATGAAGATGTCAGAATGCCAAAGACAATCGAGGCGCATGAAGAAAAATGGCAAAGCTCGTGCTCAAACGTGACGAACGCGGTGATGAATTTTCATCGCAGTTCATCTATAAAAGGAAAGGAAGAGGCAGAGGAAATAACACACACCATTCACCATTCACCATTCACAACAATTCAACAGCTTCACAATCACTGTTAGGGAGAGAATAGTTTAGGGGAGGTTATTATGTGAGCACTTTATATTGTCCCTAGAAATAGGAAACTTTAGTTTTTCTTTGCCTTTTCTAGTTCTAGTAGTTGTAAAATTTTACTTTTATGTAATTGATGATTTTATGTTCAAAAATATGTAGCAAAACTTTATGTACTGTATTTCTTAAATTTAAAATATTTGTTTTCTTGTATGACCTTTGTCAATTTGTAGTAGTATTCTTATTTAAAATTAGATTTAATATTTCTAGTCTAGTAGTACTTATAGTTGCCCCCTAAAATAGTTAGAAATCCCAAATTTTCAGTTTTTACAGTAATATTTTTATTCACTAGAAGACAGATTTTACAAGCAAATATCATATTTCTTAGCCACGTGGTTGTTATAATCACCTACTAAAGTCCAAAAGTACATCATACTCATTTCTCACTCCAAAAGTATATTTGGATTTGGTTTGGCCTTATTTGTGTTCTTGGAGTTCAACCACTGTGACCCCACAAGAATCCAAAGTCAAAGGTTTAGTATTTTATTTTTGGTTTAGTATTTCCATTTATGTATATTTTATTAGCCTAGTTGTACTAATCTTTGCTATTTTGCAGATTCCACAAATTCAACCCCAGCTCATGTTAAGTAGAAAAATAATATAATAATATTATATTTCACTCTTACCTTAGTTTCACAACTTTAGTTTTAATTGAGCAGTCACTGTTTACACCTATTTAATTTATCTTTAAATTTTATTTGGAAGACAGTTTCAATTCCAAAATGGTAGGCTAAAACTTTAATTGGGGATATGTAATAAAAACTTAGAAACCACAACTTCTGTGCACTAAACTTAAATGGGCAAATTTATCTAGATGGGTTGTTTTTCCATTTATGGCCAAAAATATCTATGTATCTATAGTTTATGACCATTTAACATGTTTATATATTATGACTATATTGAGTACATATTTGAAATAAAAAGCCTAATTATGTGGATTGTCAAACTATGCCTTTTGTCATAAAAAAACACCTAGCATACTCAAACAACTCATATGACAAAGTTAATATTTCAAATATGTGTTTATATATATTTCTATCCAATAATGGATAGGCAATTGTGTAGTGGCAGAGTGGTGGGGACTGGACGCCGAATAACCCACGTTCGCGGCGGGGCACGGTTCGAACCTGGCTACTGTCCAATTGCCTTTTTATTTATCTTTAAACCAAACGACGTCGTTTCATATCAAACCTGACACACTTGATATGACCCTGACTAGTGAAAGTTTATTTTTAAATAAAGAATGACTCTGCGGTCTTAAATGCCAAACGCTTTTCAAATGCACAAAAGTTGTGGGATCTAGTGTTGGTTTGCATATTCCCAATTCTTTAAATCATTTCCCCCTAGTTAATTAATATTTCCTGTTTTATAATAGTTTTGCTTAAATATCTGTATTATTTTCATCTTTTGCTATTATTAAATCTAAAAAGTTTTTCTTACAAAAATTTAGCTTTTAAATATTTTTCTTCCTTTTCTTACTAGTATGTTCTTTAATTTATTTTGCACTGTGAAAATCTTTAGCATAAACTAATTAGGAAAAAAATAGCTTTAATTACTTTTATTGCAAAACTATAAAAATTAGTAGTTTAGTAAAACCCCACAAAAATCCATCATCTTTTATTTTCTTTTTAGTGACAAAATAGTTATCTGCCTAACTTAATAAAATTTTATTCCGTTCCCTGTGGGTTCGACCTGGACTTCCAGAACTTTATTACTTGTACGATCACCTACACTTGGGTGTGATAAGAAAACGCGTCAATAGGATGTCGTCAAGTTTTTGGCGCCGCTGCCGGGGAACGGTTAATAAAAAAATAAAAAAATAAAAAGTTAGGTTTAAAACTATTTTTCCTACTATATCTATATTTATATCTATATATATACCTATTCTACTTTATAAATATTCTAGTTTTTTTTTTTTAAAAAAAAAGCATTTATTTATATATATATATATATAAGCCTATCTTCTAAAAAATAAATATATAAAAAAATATAAAATAAAAAAAGAGTTTTATTTTTTTTACTTAGCTAATAATAATAATAATAATCATAATAATATTATTATCAGTTAGTTTTCACTTACTTCTTATGTCCTTAGATACTACTGAAGCTTTATATCAAGTACCACATAATTCTAATATTTCTAGTGAATCATCTAGTATACAGTTTCCTAGAATCATGGCTGAAATTGAAGGCATAGAAGGAATAGCTGATGATGCTCATAGTGAGCAAGGGGAAAATATACCACAATTTATTTTACCAGAACGTGAACAACGTCCTTTACGTGATTTATTTACCCCAGAAAGAAACATCACTCCTTCTTGCATCACTCTACCTAGACACACAGGAAATTTTCACTTTAGACATGGCATGATTCCACTCTTACCAACTTTCCATGGAATGGGGTCAGAACGTGCTTATCTTCATATTCGTGAATTTGAAGAAGTTTGTAGTACGTTCTCTGATCAAAGCTGTCCTATTGAAATAATCCGTCTTAAGCTTTTTCCTTTTTCTTTAAAATATAAAGCTAAAGCTTGGCTTTTATCTCTCCGTCCTGGATCTATAACTTCATGGCATGATATGAATGAAGCATTTCTAAAGAAATTCTATCCAAAAAATTTAACTAATAGCATGATGCGTCAAATTAAACTTTTTACTCAAAAAGAAAAGGAACCATTCCCTGAAGTTTGGGAACGTTTTAAAGATCTCCTACTAGCTTGTCCACATCATGGATTTGAAAAATGGCATCTAATTAATTTCTTTTATGAAGGATTAGAACCAAAATCAAAGAAATTAGTTGAAACTATGTGTCAAGGAGAATTTTTGAGTAAAACTGCCGACGAAGCTGAAACATATTTTGATTGGCTTAGCGAAAATGCTTCCCAGTGGGAAAAAGAAGAAATTGGTAGGACGGAAAAAGCTAAAAGTTTATACCAATTACAATCAGAAGATGAATTAACACTGAAATATGAAGAATTAGCACGTAAAGTAGAAGCTATAACAGTAGAAAAAAATAATCTACCTAAGAAGAAAAGAGAACTTTGTGACAGTTGTCATACTTTAGGACACTCTGCGAATGAATGTCCTAATAGTTCAAATTGTCAGGAAACAGCTCCAGCAGAGATAAACGCTGTGAATAATTATAGGGGTCCCCAAAACGCCTATGGTAATTCATACCAATCTAACTGGAGAAATCCTCCAAATCATATGTATACAAAAGAGGGTATTCTACAATTTCAAACTCAACACCAACCTCCTCAAAATAATCAATATTTACCTCCTCCGCCTCAATTTCAACAAACACAAAATACATATCCTAATTCACAGCAAAATTCTAATGTTTATGTGCCTCCGCACAAGAAAGTGCAAGAAGAGCCTTTACAGTCTATGATGCAACAATTAATACAAATCATGGGGAAACTACAAACATCTGTGGATAGGATTAATAATCAACACGATTCTAAAGGAAAATGCATTTTTCCTGCCCAACCACAACCGAATCCAAGGGGACAACCACAAGGTGATCCCTCAACTTCTAGTAATAATCAACATGAACAAGTAAAAGCTATAACTGTACTAAGAAGTGGTAAGGCCGTTGGACAAGAAATTTCACCTTTTTTAGAAGAAATTGAGCATACAAATAAGGAAGATAATATGATAGAAATCGAGGAAGAAATAAATGAAGATAAAATTGCTGATGAAGTTGAAGTTGAAACCCATGAAAAACAACAAATTTCTCAAGAAAATGAAACATCTGACTTACTAGTGGAAAAAGAAACAGAGGAAACTCCTGAATATTCTCCTCCAATTCCTTATCCACAACGTTTAAGAAAACACCAAGATACTAAGAATCAGGAATATTTAGAATTATTTAAACAAGTGCATATTAATATTCCTCTCTTAGATGCAATTAATCAAGTACCGACTTATGCAAAATTCTTAAAAGATTTATGTACTATCAAACGTAAGCAAAATGTACGAAAGGATGCGTATTCTGCTGACTTCGTTGAAGAAATTAATTCTATCGTACAGCATAATTTACCAACAAAATTTAAAGACCCAGGTACACCAACAATATCGTGTATTATTGGAAATCACAAAATTAATCACGCACTCCTTGACTTAGGAGCTAGTGTGAACTTGCTTCCTTATTCTGTTTATCAAGAACTTGGATTAGGTGAGCTAAAGCCCACTCGCATGGTATTACAACTTGCTGATAGATCTACAAAATACCCGCGAGGAATTTTGGAAGATGTTCTTGTCAAAGTTGACAAATTTATTTTTCCAGTAGATTTTATCATCCTTGATACAGAACCAGTATTAGATGCTAATGTGCAAATACCAGTCATTTTTGGAAGGCCCTTCTTGGCTACCATTGATGCAACTATTCGAATCCGCAGTGGTATGATGACTGTAGTATTTGGAAATATGACTTTAAATATTAAAGTTTTTTCTAATCCACAATATCAAGAAGAAGATGAGAATATTGAAGAAGTTCATGCCATTGAATCTCTATCACGAGAATATTTTAACTTGACTTGTTACACTGATCCAGTAGAATCTGTTATTAATAACTCTATTCATAAGCTAGACAGTAATAATCTACAAGAACATCTTATGAGTCAAGTATGTTTTAATGAAGATTCAACAGAAGAAATTATTCAAGAAGCAATGTGGACCACACATTTTGAACCTTTACCACCAAAGACTACATTAACACTTCCATCTAATTTACAAACCCCACAGTTGGAATTAAAAGAACTCCCTAAAGAGCTTAAATATGCTTTCCTTGGTAGTAATAATACTTATCCCGTAATAATATCATCTTTTCTAGACTCCAGTCAAGAAAATAAACTCATTATTATGCTTCAGAAACATAAAAGTGCCATTGGTTGGAGTATAGCAGATCTAAAAGGAATAAGCCCTTCAATATGCACTCACAATATATGTCTTGAAGATAATGCTAAAACCTCAAGAGAAATGCAAAGAAGACTTAATCCTATTATGCAGGAAGTAGTTAAGAAGGAAGTTCTCAAGCTACTCGACATGGGCATTATATATTCAATATCCGATAGTAAATGGGTAAGTCCAACACAAGTTGTGCCGAAGAAAGCAGGAATTACAGTTGTTCCGAATTCAAAGGGAGAATTAATTCCCACTCGTGTCACTACTGGATGGCGTGTATGCATAGACTACAGAAAACTCAATGCTGTGACTCGTAAGGATCACTTTCCTTTACCTTTTATGGATCAAATGTTAGAAAGAATAGCGGGTCATAAGTATTACTGTTTTCTAGATGGTTATAGTGGTTACAATCAAATAGAGATCGCACCAGAAGATCAGGAAAAAACTACTTTTACATGTCCATTTGGAACTTTTGCCTATCGCCGAATGACATTTGGTCTTTGCAACGCACCTGCGACCTTTCAAAGGTGTATGCTAAGTATTTTCAGTGATATGGTAGAAAAGAATTTAGAAGTTTTTATGGATGATTTTTCAATTTTTGGCAAAACCTATGATGATTGCCTTAGCAATCTTCAAAAAGTTCTCCAAAGATGTGAAGAAAAAAGTTTAGTTTTAAATTGGGAAAAATGTCATTTTATGGTCACTAAAGGTATTGTCTTAGGACACATTATTTCTGAAAATGGGATACAAGTAGACAAAGCTAAAATAGATCTTATCGCTAATTTACCCATTCCCAAGACTGTAAAAGACATCCGTTCATTCTTAGGACATGCAGGTTTTTATCGCCGATTCATAAAAAATTTCAGTACTATTTCCAGACCTTTATGTCAATTATTGTCCAAAGACACACCTTTTGAATGGACGAAAGAACGTCAAAATTCATTTGAGCAATTAAAAGAGCATCTCACTACTGCACCTATTATGCAATCTCCTGATTAGAGCTTACCATTTGAATTAATGTGTGACGCTAGCGACTTTGCCATTGGAGCTGTCCTAGGGCAGAGAAAGGATAAAAAGGCATCAGTTATATACTACGCTAGTAGAACTCTGGATAGTGCTCAAATGAACTACTCAACTACTGAAAAAGAATTACTAGCCGTGGTATTCGCTCTTAATAAATTTAGGCAATACTTGATTGGTTCCCCTATTGTTTGTTTTACTGACCACTCAGCTCTTAAATATCTTCTTTCAAAGAAAGACAGTAAGCCTAGGCTTATTAGGTGGATACTCCTACTACAGGAATTTAATTTAATAATCAAAGATAAAAAAGGAGTAGAAAATGTGGTAGCTGATCATTTATCTCGTCTCACTTTTGAAGACAATACTAGTGAACACTTACCTATACAAGACTCTTTTCCTGATGAACAGTTATTTTCTATGACTTCTCTACCATGGTATGCTGATCTTGTTAATTATTTAGTCACTGGAAAAATACCAAGCAATTGGTCATCATCAGATAAAAAGAGATTTCTAGCTATTGCTAGGCATTTCTACTTTGATGACCCATATCTGTTTAAATATTGTGCCGATCAGGTAATTAGGAAATGTGTTCCTAATGAAGAAATCGAAAATGTACTTTTCATGTGTCATTCGTCCTTTTGTGGAGGACATTTTTCATCTCGAGTAACTGCCATGAAAATTTTACAAAACGGATTATATTGGCCCACTCTATTTAAAGATTCATATTTATATTGTAAGGCTTGTAACCGCTGCCAAATGTTGGGCAGTATTACAAAAAGAAATCAAATGCCAATGACCCCTATAATTACAATTGAAATATTTGATTGTTGGGGCATTGACTTTATGGGACATTTTCCTCCATCTTGCCAATATGAATATATTTTATTAGCAGTCGAATATGTTTCAAAATGGGTAGAAGCTATTCCTACAAGAAAGAATGATCACCGTACAGTTATTGCATTTTTAAAAGATAATATACTTTCTCGATTTGGAACTCCTAAAGCAATAATAAGTGATCAAGGAACTCATTTCTGTAACAAGCCATTTGAAAAATTAATGAAAAGATATGGAGTGACCCATAAGGTGTCAACTGCATACCATCCACAAACAAATGGACAAGCTGAATTAGCTAATAGGCAAATTAAGCATATTCTCGAAAAAACTGTTGATTCTAATCGTAAAGACTGGTCTTCAAAATTAACAGATGCTTTGTGGGCATATAGAACTGCTTATAAGACCCATTTAGGGATGTCTCCATATAGACTTGTCTATGGAAAAGCTTGTCACCTACCAGTAGAATTAGAACATAAGGCATATTGGGCTACTAGAACTTTAAATTGTAATATTGAAGAGGGAGAAATTTTAAGGAAATTACAATTAAGTGAGCTTGAAGAAATTCGTAAAGACGCATATGATAATGCTCGAATTCATCAAGCAAGAACTAAAATGTATCATAGTAAGAATCTTTTGCGCAAAAGATTTACCCCCGCGCAAAAAGTTCTATTATATGACTCAAGACTACATCTTTTTAGAGGAAAGATGAAATCTCGATGGACTGGTCCATATATTGTAAAAAATGTTTATCCTTATGGAACTGTCGAGATTGAGGACCCTAAAGATGGAAATACATTTAAAGTTAATGGACATAGATTAAAGCCATTTTTAGAAGGATTTGAACCTGAGTTGGAGTCCATTCCTTTGGAGGACCCTAACTATAATGCTGTTTAATATCTTAAAACATAATTGGTATAGGACATAGTGTATCAGAGTATTTATATTTTCATAAGTCCTATTCTCTTAATTAGATAACTTTTTATATATAAGTTAACTTTGTCATTATTATTATCTTTTCCTTTTGTATTTCTTTTAATTACAGGTGTTATCCTTAGCTTCTTTTTCTCATCTCACTCATTGAGGACAATGTCAAACTCAGTTGGGGGGGACGGTTTCACGATTAACACCTGTTTGTTTATTTTATCTTTATTTCATAAAAAAAAAAAAATATAGAGAGAGATACACTGAAAAAAGAGAAAATGGCTTTATATAGGGCTTTGAACCATAAAAACTTTTCCCTATCTCTCTTTTTCTCTTTTTCCTTTCTTCTTCCTCTCTTTTCTCTCACTCTCGTCGCGATCTCTCTCTCTCATTCTCTGCAACTCTCTCACTCTCACTCCGACCCGATCATTCTCTCTCATTTTCTTTTTATTTTTTTATTTTTTTCGATCCAAAATCAAGATCCACTCTACTGATCACTAAAGGTAAGATCTATAATCCAGAGAAAAGCTTGATTTTATTCTCTATTTTTCCGATTCAGCTTATATTTTTAGTTTTTATTTTAGATTTTTATTTTCTCTCTTTTCCATTATTTAACAAAAATAATGTCCATAAGTTGTAGGTACTCACGCACCAAAGAAGCTTGGAAATATCACTCGATCTACGGCCCTACCAGGTTTTCAGATTTTCAAAGAGACAGGTGATATTTTTCCATTTCTTTGTTTAAAAAAAAAAAATGGACGACGCGCTAGTTATTGGTCTTCTGGATTTTGAACTTTATCTTATTATTATCCTAGTTCTTGCTATGTTAGTGTTGCGGTGCCCTTGTTAAAAATATATATATATATATAGAGAGAAAAATATAACTGTCTTTTCTTAGTTTTCTGTTTAAAAAAAAAAAAAAAATGCATGACTCAGAAGCCAAAATTTTTATAATGTTTGAAGTTTATATCATAATTCTTCTTATTACTATTATTGTAATGATGCATTGTCTTAAACTTTGTTAAAAAAAAAAAAAAATTATGTAGTTTTTCTTTTTGTGTGTTAAAAAAAAAAAAGAAAAAAAAATGTAGTTTTCTAATTTTCGTTTAAAAAAAAAAAAAAAAAAAAAATTTAGTTTCTGAATGTATATATTTTTCTTAAATATTTTTAGTTTTTAAATAAAATTCCCACCCACCCCCTCTAAGCTCTATTTAATTAGATCTTAGTTGATAGTTGGAAGGAGTGGAGGGTTGAGTCTAGCCTCTCTTGTTGGCTGAGAGTATAAAAAATGAATCCAATAGTCGATGATCAGACGTTAATGGGTCGCTCACTTGTTTCTGAGCAGAAGAAACCCTTTGCTGGCACTAGCCTTTATGCCATCAAAAGGAAAGCTAAAAGGTTAGGATGGTGTTTGAATTGTTATAGAGAAGAATGTCCTGGTTTAATTGCTCATAATGACACATCTTTTAAAGTTTACTACTGTTACAAAAGACAATTCAAATCAAAACAAAAGAAAATTTTGGTTGAGAAAGAGGACTGGATCCTTTAATACCCAAATAAATTTTGTTTTCCCATCCGTCATTTCTTTTTATTTTTATTTTTAGTTTTTGTACAGTCAATAATTTTCAGTCAGGTCAGACTTTAAAATGATCCTACGTGTACATCTGGCTTTCATTAGCTGGTTCGATAGGAGTAATTTGCATGATCCAAGCATCACCAGATATGTCTAGTGCGGTGAATGTCCCTAGAGGTAGCAAAAAAATAAGTAAAGCCAGAGTTATCTCTTAGCCTCTTACTGATGTTTTTAGCTTGCTAGTGGTTTTAGACTCATCTCTTTTACTAGAGGTGGATGGGTAATCATGACAACTTGGACGCTCCGGATTGCGTAGCCTCTTTTGTATAGGTGCAGAGGATACTAGTTGCACCATATATGTATCCAACTTAGTGGATATGCTTAGGATTTTTCAGAAGTTTTTCTTTTACTTTATATAAGATAAATTTGACACGTTAATGTTATTTTGGGTATGTTAATAGCATACAACACATTGTCACATGTTTTACTATTTTCAAATGCTAGAAACTCTTTAAACATTAAACACTTTTGAAACAGTGTGAAAATATTTACTGAATCTAAATGGATGAGTAAGCATAAACTATGCAGTTTAAAGACAAGTAGTGGAAACTAATTAACCCATGTGAGCTTTTGTGCCAATCTTCCTTTATGAGGGTTACTATTCTTTTCAGTCTCATTTTATTCTCTTTATTATATCACTTGTTGAAAGTCTCATTATTTTTCGTTGATTGATCATTAGAAGAGAACGTTCAGGATTTACCATTAGAACGTCCAAATTGCTTAAATGAACAAAGTCAATCTATTTTTAAAATGATTTAGGCCATCTTTTCTTTCAAATGCACCCCCCTTCACCTAATATTACCTTATTCTCAGTTCTATCCAAATAATACATTGCTCCACCTAGGAGTACAAACCTCACTTCTATATCCAGGTATGTGATTGGACTGTATTAATATTGTAAGAAGTGGTAAAGAAAGAAAGGAGTTGATTTAAAAAAAAAAAAAAAAAAACGAAAAAAAAAAATGAGAAATTTAAAAAAAAAAAAAAAAAATGTACATATGATAAAAAGGAGAAGAAAAGAAGAGGTTGGAATGAATTGCGCAAACACTCCAATCACATGCTTAGAACAAATACACCCCAAATCTCCTACTCATCTTAATTTCTAACCTACCAGTCAAAGTCCTAATGATTTAAAAGAAATTGATTTTTAAATTTAAGTGATCAGGATGTTCTCCACGGTAGATCGCTCTTCTAATGCTAAGTATTCTTTCATAAGACTTATTGTACTCCAAATGCTTATATATTGAGTCATAAAAAAAAATGGAAGCAATTCCTCTATCTTTGCTTCCCTACCAAGTGAGATGTTCTCTACACCGGTTTCTGAGAGTTTCTCATTAAAAGAGTGAAATCCTAGTGAGATTTGAGTTAAAACTACAAGTTTTATGGCTGTTAATAGTTATGTAAACTTTGAAGTTAAGATCAGTTGCTTGATTTTTCAAGTACACACTGTGAGTTTAAAGAGTATAAAAAATGCTACAATTGACAAAACTGTGAGTATATGTGTTGCATTACTATTACATACTTGAAAATTTTATTTTATTGCCAAATTTAATCTTATTTATTGTAAAAGGAGAAAATCTACCTTTATTTTTATTTCATTTTATTTTTACATTTAAAAAAAAATAAATTGAATTTTGTGGGTATATTCACTTCAAACCCTCACGAGACAACACTCGTCCACTAGGGGTAACCTAGGGGTTTAATGGCTTGTTGCATACGCTAAATGCAATCGCGATTCCTGCGACAGTGAGTTAGGTAATTTTATTTTCCCTAGTTTATTCCTACTCTTTAATAAAACTTCTAGAACAATTTCTCTTTTCACTTCATTGCTAGGGACTAGCAATAAGCTAGTTAAGGGGTGTGACGAACATTGAATATTGCGCATTTATGTGCCAATATAATAGACATATTGCTCATTTAATCCCCCAAATTTTTAATTTTACATGCATATTTGAATTAATATAATTTAATTGTGATGTCACTCAAATGCGTGTAAAAATGTGTTTTTACATATTTTATATCTTTAGGTAAAAATGAAGTGAAATAAAGGGAAGGAAAGAAGTAGCAACCACACCATAGTATATTCATATGAATAGTAATAAATAGTAGATGAATAGTAATGAATAGTAGTGAATAGTAATGAATAGTAAAATTTTTGAAAAAAACGTCCAAAAGAAAGAAAAAAAAAAATTTCTCGTGAAAAGAAATCAACATCCAAACAGTGTTTGGATGTTGACACATTTGCATATAACGATTTCCTTCTTTGCAGTTTTGTCAATGAAGATGTCAGAATGCCAAAGACAATCGAGGCGCATGAAGAAAAATGGCAAAGCTCGTGCTCAAACGTGACGAACGCGGTGATGAATTTTCATCGCAGTTCGTCTATAAAAGGAAAGGAAGAGGCAGAGGAAATAACACACACCATTCACCATTCACCATTCACAACAATTCAACAGCTTCACAATCACTGTTAGGGAGAGAATAGTTTAGGGGAGATTATTATGTGAGCACTTTATATTGTCCCTAGAAATAGGAAACTTTAGTTTTTCTTTGCCTTTTCTAGTTCTAGTAGTTGTAAAATTTTACTTTTATGTAATTGATGATTTTATGTTCAAAAATATGTAGCAAAACTTTATGTACTGTATTTCTTAAATTTAAAATATTTGTTTTCTTGTATGACCTTTGTCAATTTGTAGTAGTAAAATATTCCTATTTAAAATTAGATTTAATATTTCTAGTCTAGTAGTACTTATAGTTGCCCCCTAAAATAGTTAGAAATCCCAAATTTTCAGTTTTTACAGTAATATTTTTATTCACTAGAAGACAGATTTTACAAGCAAATATCATATTTCTTAGCCACGTAGTTGTTATAATCACCTACTAAAGTCCAAAAGTACATCATACCCATTTCTCACTCCAAGAGTATATTTGGATTTGGTTTGGCCTTATTTGTGTTCTTGGAGTTCAACCACTGTGACCCCACAAGAATCCAAAGTCAAAGGTTTAGTATTTTATTTTTGGTTTAGTATTTGCATTTATGCATATTTTATTAGCCTAGTTGTACTAATCTTTGCTATTTTGCAGATTCCACAAATTCAACCCCAGCTCATGTTAAGTAGAAAAATAATATAATAATATTATATTTCACTCTTACCTTAGTTTCACAACTTTAGTTTTAATTGAGCAGTCACTGTTTACACCTATTTAATTTATCTTTAAATTTTATTTGGAAGACAGTTTCAATTCCAAAATGGTAGGCTAAAACTTTAATTGGGGATATGTAATAAAAACTTAGAAACCACAACTTCTGTGCACTAAACTTAAATGGGCAAATTTATCTAGATGAGTTGTTTTTTCATTTATGGCCAAAAATATCTATGTATCTATAGTTTATGACCATTTAACATGTTTATATATTATGGCTATATTGAGTACATATTTGAAATAAAAAGCCTAATTATGTGGATTGTCAAACTATGCCTTTTGTCATAAAAAAACACCTAGCATACTCAAACAACTCATATGACAAAGTTAATATTTCAAATATGTGTTTATATATATTTCTATCCAATAATGGATAGGCAATTGTGTAGTGGCAGAGTGGTGGGGACTGGACGCCGAATAACCCACGTCCGCGGCGGGGCACGGTTCGAACCTGGCTACTGCCCAATTGCCTTTTTATTTATCTTTAAACCAAACGACGTCGTTTCATATCAAACCTGACACACTTGATATGACCCTGACTAGTGAAAGTTTATTTTTAAATAAAGAATGACTCTGCGGTCTTAAATGCCAAACGCTTTTCAAATGCACAAAAGTTGTGGGATCTAGTGTTGGTTTGCATATTCCCAATTCTTTAAATCATTTCCCCCTAGTTATTTAATATTTCCTGTTTTATAATAGTTTTGCTTAAATATCTGTATTATTTCCATCTTTTGCTATTATTAAATCTAAAAAGTTTTTCTTACAAAAATTTAGCTTTTAAATATTTTTCTTCCGTTTCTTACTAGTATGTTATTTAATTTATTTTGCACTGTGAAAATCTTTACCATAAACTAATTAGGAAAAAAATAGCTTTAATTACTTTTATTGCAAAACTATAAAAATTAGTAGTTTAGTAAAACCCCACAAAAATCCATCATCTTTTATTTTCTTTTTAGTGACAAAATAGTTATCTGCCTAACTTAATAAAATTTTATTCCGTTCCCTGTGGGTTCGACCTGGACTTCCAGAACTTTATTACTTGTACGATCACCTACACTTGGGTGTGATAAGAAAACGCGTCAATAGGATGTCGTCACTCACCAACTAGCTAATCAGACGCAAGCCAACAAAATTCTTCCAGATAAGAATGAATATGCCGGATCAGCATCAGCACCAGATTTTACTGCGTTTTATGAACCTGGTAGTGAGTTTCAATCCCCTGCTCCACCTGTTTTAATGCTTTAATCCACTAGTCATTCCCACTCGGATAGAGGGGGCAGCACAAACAAGGAAGAAGTGAAATGCTTTAAGGAGAGTGGCTTGACCCCCGCGTAAGAGACTTTATTACCCACCTCTCTTCCTACGGCTTTTTAGTAGAGGGATGCCCCTGGGGAGGGACCCTAGTCCCCTCAAGATATAGAGGAATAGTTGTCAGGGATGGATGGCTAATGAGAGGTAGGCAACCCCTTTACTTGATATTATATTAGTAAAGCGGAGGAGCCAGAAGTTACCCAAGAATAATAGGCATATGGAGCATAAGAAGGCTTTATTTAAAGGATCAAGGAAAGGTTATCCTTTATAGATGAGTGGGAGTTCCGACTATTAGATTAGGATTGATGGCAGGCTGGATTCGAAGGAAGGAGTTATGTTTCTCTAGAATCGGGCCACTACGCACGTCTGTATTCAATGATTTCTGGTGATGGGGGGTTAAGGGTGCACGTCCGGAGCTGGGGGTATCGGATTTTTAGTTGGGGGCGAAGAACGTATTGAATATCCCCCGGCTCGAGCATTTCACTCGTATCCAACGGGGTTTCAGTGCTCGAAGCGGATGGAGGAGTCGAATAGAGACATTGATGAGCAGCCGCGTAACCCGTTCCAATCCTCAACTCGAGACTTCTTGAGACAGGTGAACTGGAGCGCAGGCCATAAGAAGGTGACCAGAGGAGTCTTTTTGCGCAGTACGCATCAGAACTAGTGGAATGGGGGGATGAATTGGCCTATCTTGCTGGGGAAGAGGTTGGGGTTGCCACTCGGTCTACTTTTAAACCTCTTCTTGTCTTTCTTGAGGCCAATTTCAACAGATATCTTGAGAATAAATCCATACCAAGAACATAAAGTAAAGGGGAAAATGGGTCACCCTGCCGAAGTCCCCTCGAGCTCTTGAAAGGGGGGGTTCTCCATTAAGAATGTTAGAAAAAGTTGGAATTTTCACACACTCCATAATCCAGAAAATTAAGGTAGAAAAAAACCCCAGCTTTTTTAAGGTTTCCTTAATGAAAACCCATTCTATCCGATCATATGCTTGTCGCATATCCACCTTAACTGCCATATATCCATCCTTGGCCTTTGATTTATGCAAAACATGAACCAGCTCTTGTGCAAGGATTGCTTGATGGTGGAGCTTCCATCCCAGAACAAAAGCACCCTGATTAGAGGAAACAATCTTTGGAAGCACCTTTTGAAAAGGTTAGTCATAATCTTTGAAATGGCCTTCTAAAAAACATTACATAAACTAATGGGACGAAATTGTGATAAGCGATTGGAACCTTCACCTTTGGGGATCAGGGAAATGAAGGTATGATTGAGACCTCTAGGCATGGTCCCAGAGGAAAAGAAGTCCTGTATAACATCTACCACATCAGCTCCAACAGTGGCCCAGAAGATATTGAAAAAGGAAGCTGAAAATCCATCTGGTCCCGGTGTTTTTGAATTGGGCATTGAGAAGATGACATTTTTGATTTCGCTTTCTTCTGGCATGGAAAGAAATCTATCATTTTCCTCATCTGTGGCCAATCTAGGAATAACTCCCATCAGCTTGGCCTGTAATCTAGGATTGTCCAACTTGTACAGATTATGAAAATAGGCAACTGTTTCATTCTGAATGTTTTGCTGCCCATAAACTGTTGAGCCATCATCAAGCCTCAATTGTGATAAACGATTCCTGCTTCTGCAGTTAAGGGTTTTGAGATGGAAAACTTTAGATTCCGATCCCTTCCTTAAGCTAGAATTTTTGAATTTTCAAGGACCCACTCCTGCAGCATGCACCCATCAAGTTCGTGACTCCGGACGAGCCCTTATCGACAGTCCCGCCTCCAGACTAAAAGGTCATCCAAAAAATGGGTTTGTCTAAAGAGGACCCCTCCCATATGTATTTATTATGGCAAGAACCCTGCCATTCTGCTACCCAAAGTCTTAATAAATACATACACTCTACTACCTTCGCATAGCATTGATAGCCTATACTCGTGTCCTAGCTCGTCTGAGAACTAGATTCGCCTCAATTGCTTGTCTCTAGCCCTTCGTTCATAGCTCGCGGCTTGTCTTCGCTCCTAATCCATGATCAGTCTTTCCCTTCATTCTGAGTCAAGGGGATTGGGCTTCTTGTTTGAATTGGAGCCAGATTGCCTCCGGACACCTTAGAATAGATTTGATTGGAAGGAGGGTGAGGAAGGAACACAGTGATTTTACTGCTGGGATCCCAATCGGCCTGCATCCGCGGAAAATGGAACTCTCGAATCACGGGTGACTCGCTTTATCGGGATGGGAGTGGGAGGAATTGCTTAATCGGCATTTCTTTCCTTCCCTAAATCGATCCACTAGTAGGTAGCGGTAGGAGAGATCCATTATGGTGGGATGGACCGTTCTCGAATTCCGGCCGGCATTTCTGTCAATCGGCGGAAGACTCAAGCATACTGGGAGGGTACGACTTCAAGGGATGGACTCGATCGAACGGCCAACCACTTGCAATTTCGGTAGGAGATGAAATCCAAAAGACCATTATTAGCGTGTAGTAGATTGGCCCGAGTGCGTAATACGCCAGTCGAGAAGAAATCCCATCAATAGATTGAACGGTAGATAAAGGATCAGAGGATGAGAGGGGTAGATCTACCCAATATGGACCAATAACGGATGGCCCCCACCAACTACTTATCTCTCTCGCTCGCATTCAATTCATGACCTAACGACTATCCCGGTTTCGGGGAGGGAATCACTTGCTGGATCAAACCCAAGA
Organism: Hydrangea macrophylla; assembly: GCA_033977485.1. Taxonomy (NCBI): domain Eukaryota; kingdom Viridiplantae; phylum Streptophyta; class Magnoliopsida; order Cornales; family Hydrangeaceae; genus Hydrangea; species Hydrangea macrophylla. Next base: position 72,390,935 of record CM066984.1, on the reverse strand, counting down.
TAGGTTTGATCGGCCTGGCCTCGGGTGGTGGATCGAATGAACACTCAACCGCGTCATCACGGCAACGATGGATGTCCAACCTTTATATCTCTTCTTTCTCAATAAAGGCGGGTAAGGTAAATTCGAAGGCTAATCCGGCAACTGCTGACTAGAAGGCGAAAACAGCTTTTGCCAATCAAAGCCCCAAAACTAGTAAGGGCACTCATGCCCCAGCAAGATAGGGCGAAGCCAAAGCAAGACTAAACAAGCAAGAAAAGCCCTTTCTATCTTATTAGTATAGTAAAGCACTAACGCGCTTTAGAAAGATTGCTCGTTAGCTAGGCCGTTTTCAATAAGGCTCGCGCTAGGCCTCACATTTTTTGGCTTCGCCCTATCTTGCTGGTAATGGATTGATTCTTTCATTTTGCTTGGTTTAGGCAGGTAAGTGTTAAGAGGCTCTTTAAGGCTTTCATTAGGTATACATAGCTACACATATGACTTTCTTGCAATACATGGTGGTTGGCTTCGAATCACATGAAGCCCATATAGATGTCCACCCCTATTCCCTCTAAAGCTCTCCCAGTGGGGAACTGAATCAGTCCATACAAGGACCTACTGAGTCCGGTGAAAGCAATTGGCTAGATAAGAATTGCGGGTAATGAGGCAAGAAAGGACCGAAAGTTCCTTATGTTTATAGAACTTGTATCACGTTTGTAATAGGTGTTTAACTTATGCCGGTTGTTTAACCGTGCGACTTGTAATAAGACTTGTTATCTATGCGAGTATGACACTTGGTTCACCTTAGGACCTTGTTTGCCGAGAAGTGTGAAACTTGTACTTTTGATACTTGTAATCCGGGGGTCTATGGTTTATTCTATAAATGGTTTGTATGGTTTTACAGGATCTTAAAATGGTTATCAAAGCTTTTGTAATGGTTTTGGTTTGAAATGGTTTGGTTTGGTTCTTTTGGTAATATGAGTATTATTTTATTAGCGGTGTTGGTGCGAAAGCGCCGAGAATTAACGACGTTTATTAGAGAAGCACCGGTAAATTTAACGATGCTTATTAGAGAAGCATCGGTAAATAACGGCGTATGCAAAAAGCACCAGCAATTGTGAATACGATCGTTTGGAGATTGGGTTCTACCCAGACCCCATTCGATCGGTCGAACGGGGCATTTCGACCGGTCGAAATGCCCCCTGCCAGAAATTTCAAACTCCTTCCAATGTTCAGAACAACTTCTAATTAGGCATGAGGGTACCTTTAGGGACCCATTGACCTACGAAACTGTTACTTTTGAAAACAAAACTCGTTAGGGTATATTTGGGCACGTCTTTAATATAACATTTGAAAAAGTATTTGGAAGTTGTCTATTTTGGACGAAAACTTTTATTAAGGTCATTTTGGGAATTTTAATCATTGTTGGTAAGCCTTGATGGCGTGCCACATGGCCTGGGACCACCTTGTTGGTTCCGGGGCGTGACACTAGGGGCATAAACAAATCTCAGTAACACTCACTAACACACTCTATCTCTCTCCTAATGGTATTGCAGGGTCTATTGCGGACCCCACAGTGCCACTAGGAGAAAGATAGAGTGCGTTAGTATGTGTTAGTGGAATTTGTTAGTATTCCAAATATTACTCTTTAATTTTCAAATGCTTTGCTAGTTATGCTAGGGGCACTAACAAATTCCACTAACACTCACACCCATACTCTATCTCTCTCCTAGTGACAATAGGGTAATATTTGGAGCACTAACAAATTCCACTAACACTCACACCCACACTCTATCTCTCTCCTAGTGGCTGTCACTGGAGAGAGAGAGAGTGTGGGTATGAGTCTTAGTGGAATTTGTTAGTGCTCCAAATATTACTCTATTGTGGACCCCACAGCGCCACTAGGCCCACAATGCACTAAAAGAGAGATAGAGTGTGAGTGTGAGTGTTAATGGAATTTGTTAGTGCCCCAAATATTACTCTATTGCTTTCTGGTATCACCGACCACGACTACAAAGTGTTAAAAGACCACGACTACAAAGTGTTAAAATATTTAAAATATTGAAGGATACGAATCACTTATTCTCGCAACTCCCAGAGGCACTGAACTTGCTTGCCCTTTCTAGAACAGCAGATGGGACCCGAGCTCGGTATTCTAGGCTGTATCAAACTTTTGTCATGAAGGTTTCAGCACTCAGGGAATTAGTTAGCAAGCTAAAAAAGGGGGAGTATTGGTGATCCTAGTGAAAAAGCAGTACATGAGAGAAAAGGGTTGTTATTTATGTATTACTGTTATTTTATTTTGAGGCCTTTTGTTAGTTTTGTTTTTCAAGGTTCTCCGAATCAATTTGAGATTGTAATTTATTTTTTGATTTGTTATTGCCAATATACTGTACTTTGTGTTGATGGAAATTGTTAATTATTAATGTACATGGAAAATGTAATTTTTGGATCGTTGTTATAATTAAAATTTTCTGATGTAAAAACTGGATGATATGCTTGAGTTTAGTTTGGTTCGATTAACTCTTATTGTCCTTGGTTGTTTTCTTCCCCATTGTAAGCAATTTTGCTTTTTTTTAAAGCTCCAACGGTACGTAGCTTTTCCAAACTTCTATTGTTCGAAGGAGTGATTATTTTAAAAGCTAACCCAGACAGACTCTAAGAATGTTGAGTTTATTTAATTTTCCTATTTTCTGTCAAGCAAAAGCCACAAATTGATTGTCCAACAGGGTAAGTCTTGCAATGTTCTGTAAATTTCTGTACGAGTGAATCCAAATTGTGAAGACGACGTTAGATAGCCATTTCGTTTTTCTGTTTTTATTTTCAGTTTTTGTGTTAGAAATTTTTGTATTTATTTTTAAAAATGAAAACAAGAAATGCGTTGGGTAACCGTCCGTGTTTCACTTTCTTTTTTCTTTTTTTCTTTTTCAAATTTGATTTTAAAATTTTGGAAACTACTTTTTCTGGCTTCTAGTTTTGGTCCCTTTTTTGAAAATCAATTTTGAAAAAAAAAATACTCCAACAAAACCTGATTTACCTAACGCATTTTCTATTTCCATTAAAAAAAATTTAATAATAATAACGAACAGAAAAACAAAAACCAAAATAGTCATCAAACAAACCCTAGATCAGAACCTGTGGTCTCTCTCTCTCTCTCTCAAATTTTCATTTTCATATATAGAGAACTAATTTCTAACTCAGATGGAAAACACTGCCATTTGACAATGTTGCTGCAACCATTTTCATACATGTGAGTCGTGACTCACTTTGCATTATGTTGACAGGTTACACATTGTACTAATCCTATTCCTATGGTCTCTATTTCTGGTGAAACCCTGGTAGCTCTATCAGTAATCCTTTCAACCTTAAGCCCTTAGAATTTATTTTATCTCCACTACCCTTATATTTTGTAAGTGACACCTGTAACAACCTGCATTTCATTTAATTCTAAATTTGCATTTCCATATTTATGTTGCATTCCCGGTGTTATTTAATTTTTTTTATTTCTTGTTTTTTTTATTGTCAAAACCTTTTTGGGGGTCAAATTGAAATTTTTTTTTGTAAACTTAGTAATACCTGTGTTGGATTTCAAATCTGCATTTCAAAATGGTGAAAATATTTACTTCTGATGCAAACTGTATTTTTATGAAACCGAAAAACTATTTCCTATGTTAAAATGAATTTTCTGTATTTTGTGGTGATCACCACGTCACAAAACTACCAGTTTATGTTCAAAACTGTCTGTGTCGCGTTAAACTTTCACAGACTTTGGATTGGACGTAAAGTTAGAAGTGACTTGTGCTTTACTTTCCATTTTTGGAAACTAATCATTTGATAGGGCTTTGTTTGGGAATGCATTTTGAGGATGTGTTAACTTAGTACCATAAGTTGTTTTCCCATACATCATAAGTGATTCATAGACTACTTATAGGGGTCTTGTTTAGCAATCTAGTCGAACTGTGTGTTATTATGAACCTATAAGCTACAATACCCAAACACCCTTGTATGGCCCCTATACACCTATATTTGACCCTTGGTGAACTATTGAGTTATATATCTATGTACATATGTATATGTATATCAACAATCCTTGAGCTGAGTTTAATTCTGGGTAATTAGAAATTAGAAAAACAAAATTGAATTTGTTGAGTGTGGAGGAAAGAACTTGGCCTCCAAGTTCTCAAGTTTTGGCTCCTATATATCACTCACCCCTCTCTCCACTAGACACACACAATCTGTACTAAGTTACAAACTGAAAGAATATATATAGAGAGAGAGAGAGAGTGCAGAGACTTATACAAGGTTACAAAAATTTTAGAAAGAGAGAAGAGCCTTATATCACCATAGCCAAGCTTGAAGTTGGAATGTCTATTCTTATCTTTCTCAAACACATACTTTAATTACAACACAGTGAGTATTACTAACTCACTATGAATGTAATTCATGCATGCTTGTTTTCTGTGTATATGTTTGCGATTGTGAAATCACCATTGTCAATTTCTTCAAGAACTCCATAGCTTGAAAACCTGAATTTCTCAAACTTAACCAAAATCCATTTTTAGAGATAATTATAAAAGATTATACATCATAGTTGCTGAATTTAAAGTCCTAGAGCATAATTCGTTCATGAGAAAAAGTATATCAGAAATTAAGTTTTGACATCTTTTAACTTTTCGTAAAATCCGAGAGCTATGGATTGATTCACGTTAAATTGATCGCAAATTCTTAATCCTTGTAAAAAAATGAAGAAATCCATATATTACATGTTATATATAGTTACAGATTGCAAAATGGGTCAAAGGACACTTAAATTCTAAAACAGGGGACTTTTCTGTGAAGAAGACAAAGACACTGCCTAAACTCGCGTGCGCGATCGACCCCTCGCGCGAGCGGCCCGCACGCGCAATCCTTGTGTTTTTTGGTAGTTTGAAAAGTTTTTAAAAGAAAACAGAAAATGGGCATATCGCGCGAGCAAACCCTCATGCGAGGTCGCGCGCGCGAACTAGCAGTTTTCAGCTTTTGTTGTTTTTCTGTTAAGGACTGTTTGGACTATCTTTTAAAGACTGTTAAGGTTCTCTTTCGGAAATTTTATTAAATAAAAATAGTGTTTACTATGTTTGGATTATAAAAGTAATAAAATACGACTTCATAATCCTTGTACGCACGTTACTATTGTTTCTAATTATTTACATATTCTGTTAAAGTTCCATGACATACATGTGAAGTCAGTGGTACATGCATGGTGAGTGGTGGTCAGTGTTGGAAAGAGTATGTGGTTGAGATTGTATTGTGAACACTCCCTGGTAATTATGTACCAAAGTGTGACGTTATGAGATTGTGGATAGAGTGTCTTTGAAACGCGATAGTGACAAAACTGGACACTCCTTGGCGCCCATGGTAGCGCTAAAGTGTGTGACACCGACTTTGGACATTCCCTGGCACCCATGGTAGTACTAAAGTGTGGCCTACGGACACTCCCTGGTACCCGAGTCTGTATACTGTGTGAGGTTTCCTCCGGTATTTGCGAGGCAGATTAGGTACAAAAGTGTGAGGCATTGGACACTTCCTGGTACCCCATACTAAAGTGTGAGGCAAACTCGACACTCCCTGGTACCCCTGTGCTAAAGTGTGGTCATGTTAGTGTTTCAAAGATACTGAGTGAGAGAGTTGGGTGTTGTGTTGTCGAGAGAAAAGGGTTGGTAAGATGAGAATGGTTGCATTGTTCCTTGCATAGTCACATGCTTTATGAAATCAAGTTTATCAATGTTATCCTTACTGTTTTATAAATGGAATTTCATTTCTATGGTTAACCTGTTGATTTATGAAACTGTAAAATGGAAAATAGTAAATGAATATATGTTACATTCGAGCATGTGTTTTTAATACTCACCAGCTTCTTGAAGTTGACTACGTTGATGCGTCCTGGACATTCGTGTCCAAGCTTTTCAGGTTATGATCATGCTAGACCATATGACTACGCGAACTGAATCAATACTGAGGAAGAATGTTATTATTATTATATGTTTTAAGTTATGAACTGATATTGTAATAAGGATGACTGTAATAGATAGATATTATTTTGTTTCTAGGCGGAGTATGCCTTGGTTAATCCTGTGCTGTAATATTTATTAAGTTAGAAAATATTTGTAAGCCTTGATTGCTCTACTATGATTTATGGTTTTATGTTGTTCGACGTTTGGGACAGAATTAAACGCATTCTATATTTATGCTACGTCGGGGCGTGACAGGATTTAGTGGTATCACAGTCAGGTTATCTGCGAATAGTTTAGCCAGGTTAGGGTTTACCCATTTAGACCCGATTCCACATTCTGTCAGCTTAAGCTTTACTCCCGATGATACGACAGGAGGACAAACCCGGGACCCAAACGCCTAAGATTGTTTCTGTTAAGATTAGTCCTGATATAAGTAGTACCTTTTTGTCAGCTGGTATGGATCCAGCTCAACCATTCTTTGTACCAGATTTATTCGGGGGACACTGGGTCACCCAAGGTGCTATAGTACCAGCCTCAACAGTACTTTATCATGCTGCTATTGAGCAGCGAGCAGCTACGACTGTAGAGTTAAAGCTTTGGCATCAGATTCATGTGATAGGACTGGTTGATTTATATCGCATTCGCCTAGAGATCCTATATCTTTTTGAGGCTCAGCGTTTAGTACTGTTAGAGATGTTTCACTTGGTTAATAGCGATGCCTTCTACTTACCCCTTGAGGTTCTGATTGTGCATGCCCATCTTGCGCTGCTGGAGATGCCTCCACCAGTTATCCCTACAGAGGAGCTAGCGGTTCCTGTTGTCGAGGATGATGATGGCGAGGAGTTTCATTTGGTTCCTGTAGGTGGGGAAGATGATGATGATGAGGATGGTATAGGCCTAGATGACTTCGCGACTGGTCTCGAGGAGGAGCTAGCACTAGAGGTAGTCTTTCCCGAGGAGGTGTCAGTTGAGGCAGATGCCCCAGCGCCTGCTTCATCGTCGACCTCTCATGGCTATGATGGGGTGGGCCCCTTTCATGTTCAACGATTTTGCCCAGTCGACTCGTTGGATTTGCTCGTAGCCGCCTACGGAGACGATTGATGTTTTAGATATGACCTTGTACATATTAACTAGCTCTATCTCTTTTTGCAAACTGTATTGACATGCATTTGAGTATAGGGCACTGACCCGATTTTTTGGCATTAACTCTTGCATGGACGATGTACGTCCTAACCCATAGGGTAGGCATTTGACTGATCATACACGCTTTTTGGATCAACTTGACAAGAAGTTATATATAGAAATACTCTTTTGAATGATGTTGTTGTTTAAACTACTTTATATTACTGCTTCATGCATGTTCCTCATTCTGTTATCATTGGCATGCATTTAGAATGGCTGGGAGACCAAGGAGGAACATGAATTTGATCGAGGAGGCAGCATTAGCTGTAGATCCCATAGGAATGTTTGAAGTTTTTGTCAGGCGTTTCAAAAGGATCGGAAACCCGAATGAGAATCGGCAAGATCACCAAAATGGAGACAAGCTGCTATAGAGATTCCGTGCGCTGAGACCTGAACAGTTTGTGGGCACCGCAGAATCCTAGAAAGCAGAACAGTGGTTGAGACAAATGGACCACATTTTTAAAGCCGTCTAGTGCAATGAAATGGATAAGAGGAGGTTAGCTACCTTCCAATTGACCGATACAGCCGCAGATTGGTGGGACTCGGTGAAAGCTACTATCGGGAATAATGCTGCTATGGGAATGACTTGGACTGCATTCAAGGGAAGATTCTTGGAAAAGTATTTTTTAGCTGTAGAGAGGTACAGGAGGGAGAAGGAATTCATGGATTTAACTCAGGGAACTAAATCGGTACAAGAGTACACCACTTAGTTCGAGAGACTATCTCAGTTTGCCCCTCATATGGTTGATACTGAGGAAAAGAGGATCCGTAAGTATAACCAAGGGCTGACACCGCTTATTCGTCGCTTGACTCTTGGCCACCTAGATAAGTCTTTCGAGGATCTCATTGGCTTGGCCATTGATCTGGAAGAAGGCGCTCGAGTGAATCGTAAGCAATTCAATTTCTAGCCACCACAAAGGGATAACTTTGGAAATAAGCCACCGGCATATCGTACACAAGGACAGAAGAGGAATTTTGACCGAAGCAAGAAACCTCAGTCTATTACCTATCTGACTCAGCCCCGAGTTAGAGAAGGAAGTAGTGCTGGGAAATGCTTTAACTGTGGCAACCCCGGTCATCTAGCTCAAGATTGCAAGGCACCAAGGCGTGCTACTCAACAGGGGATAGTCTGCTACAATAGTGGTGAACCAGGGCACATTAGCAAATTCTGCACTGCTCCTAAGCAGGTGACTTATGGTCAACAGGGTCAGACTCGCTTGAATGTTGTGATTCCTAATGCTGCTGGATATGACGAGACTGTGTATGAAGAAGGGGATAATGGAGAAGCTCAACCTGATCAGCAAGTAGTGGAAGGTATATTAACTCTGTTTAATTCCCATGTTAAAGTGTTATTTGATACGGGTGCTGCACTATCATTCATATCTATTAATACTATTCAGAGATTGGGTATTTTGCATCATCCCTTGGAGAAAGCTTTGAAGGCTACCTCACCATTGGGAGCTACAGTCAAGTTAGGACATGTGTGCAAGGACTGTCCCCTACGGATAGGAGACCGTGAGATCCCATCTAGATTGATTGTCCTATCAATGAAGGAGTTTGACATAATCTTAGGGATGGATTGGCTCACTTAGAATCAAGCAAATTTGAATTGTGTGAGGACAAGAATTGCATTCTCCGACAATGGGAATCAATCATTTGAGTTCCAATGTAACCCTTCAGGAGATTTGTTCCTCACAAGGTGTTAAGCCAACATAGAAGTCATCAGTACAGAGATAACAACATCGTCTATACCTGTTGATCTTGTCAGAATCAAGATCTAAAAAGTATACTGTACTTTTCTAAAGATTTGCAGTAGTGAAAAAAAAAGGTCGAACCCACAGAGATTGAATTACAGCAGCTTTTAGTTTTAAAATCTAAATCTAATTAATTAAGAAAACGGATTTCGATTTGAATTGTAATTAAACTATTAAAACTAATTAAAATAAATCTAAATTATGAAAGCAATTTAAAAGTTATTTTAAACGATATTTAAAGTTAACCTAGGATCGCAAATCCACCACTAGCTTTATAATAAGGGTATTTATGCATTCAATTAGCTTATTATGTTGGATGATAATGGGGAATTGTAGCTGCAAGCCCAATAGAACACTTTTCTTGGACCGTTTAATGTACATACATTGTACTAATGCCTAGACGATTGCTAGCTTGAGATAATAAATGAAACATTGAGACGACATACTTTTGCACTCATTCCCTTTGGTCACAAAACTAATGGACTGGTCTATATCTCACTCTTCATCTAGTTCTCCATTGACAAAAACAATTTAAACAACCAACTGAAAAAGTTCTAAAACTAAATGTGCGACAATTGCTAGGATAAGATGAATGGACTCAGATCTCACCCTTTAGGAGAATATATTTCCATGGTCTATACCCACTTTGGGTGCAAACTATCACCACAAGGCGCAGCTTATACTTGTCAATTGAGCCATCTACCTTGCGTTAGATTTTGAAAACACACTTGTCTCCAATATTCTTGCACACATGGGAAATGTCAACTAACTCCCAGACCTTATTCGCGTCTATAGAGTTCATCTCATCTGGCATAAAAACTATCCACTCAGCTTCAGCAAGTGAGGAAAAATGCTTCATCAAAAGAAGCAGGCTCATCCTCATCCACTTGTGCAGACATTTGCACACATGAAAATGTCTCCCTCAATTTCAAAATGGCGACACAAAACTTTTTCCTCATCACCTATGGGGTATTATATGAGAATCTGGAGTGTCTAGTGGTACACTCCCACTATCTGGTACACTCCCACTGGCATCTAGTGGTGTACTCCCACTTGACTGGAGACTAGTGCCACTTTTCAGTGATTACTGGAAGTGGATTCTCAATCTCCCCACCATTGCTTAAAAATGGTATGTTGTCTTCAACATCCTCCAACTTATAGAGGTCAAGATATCTCTTAGTATTACCAACCTGGGGAAGTCATTCTCAATATCATATGACACCATTTCAATCATTCCTATACCCGGTAGTCCATTAAGATAACATAGCCTTTCAAGCTATTAGGATATCTTATAAAGATACACTTTCTAGCTCTTGGGAGTAGTTTCTCACATTTATGTGAGGTATTGTGAACATTATCTCCTAAGCCCCATAGGCGCAAATGCTTCTAAATGAGCATTTCACCTTTCATGGCTCATAAGGGAATAGAAGGAACTGACTGAGAAAAGCACTCTATTATGTAGGCATCAATAAAGAGTACATCCCCCCCAAAACAACATTGGGAGGTTGACTTACGCCATCATATTCCTAGCTATATCTAGGAGCGTCGTATTCCTTCTCTCTACAACAGCATATTGTTATGGAGTTTTAGGAATTAGAAGTTGTCTGCATATCCTCTTTTCCTCACACAGTTCCCTGAACTGATTAGATAAGTACTCGTGATCCTCATATCACGCGAAATCATTAATAAAAGTGAGAAAAAAATAAGCACCATTACGTGCCTTTACAACCATAGGTCCACAGATTTCTGAGTAAACTAGCTCTAATGCTTGAGTAGCTCTATATGACCTCTCTAAAAGTCTTTTGACATGCTTTGCCAACTAAGCAAGACTCACACATAGGTAGGTCAATCTTAGCAAATGGGCCAAAAAGGCCTCGAGCTAATCAAGTCATCCTATCACATCCTATGCGTTCAAGTCCAGCATGGCATGTCTCAGAATCAATGAATAACAGAGGAAACTAGAATTTATTAAAACAAGTAGTTATCCCTAGATAACCATGTCCTACAAACACTACCACCCAAAAATATCCATCTTATTTCCACCGAATTAAAAAACACCTTTGACTGCACTCTTCCACCTTGTTAGCCTTGGGTGCAAACTTGCTAACCCCACCATGCCTCATGGATTGTTTACCCTTACCATTGCGTTTAGGCCCACTAGCCTTACGCTTACTTCCACTTATGGAAAGTTGTAGTCAATAGTGTAGCTATATGGTTTGCCTTACCTTTTGGCGCCCTGTATTTAGCTCAACTTGTCGGGAAATGTCAAAACAAAAATAACATTTCCTTTGTGGATTATGATTTGTTTCCTGTGGACTCGCGAATCAGATAAAGAACTACTCATAGCCTGAAACTGCATTTCGCCCGTAAAGATGTTCCCAGTAATATGAAATCAAGAATCATACCTGACATCGACCTTAGATGTTCAATCATCATGTATTTGGAACATTTCCTTTACTTTCCCGAACTTCATAACTAGATGCTCAATTTGGTAGTGACTGTGCCACCGAAAAAAAATTCGAGTTAATCCCACAATTCTTTGGCTATTGGGTATTACTTATACGTCCCAACAAGATCATAATGTATGCTGCTTATCACAAAGCACGTGCTATGATCCTTCTCGAGCCAAAATGTTATAGGCTTTCTAGGTTATAACGATATTGGGCTCGACGCACATTATTCGGTTCAATGGGTTGGACTATAGAATAAGTCTAAAGCCCATAAGCTCTTACTTATTCTATAGGTGTGTTACTTTACAGTGTCATATAAAAAATTAGTCAATTTTAAACTTGTTATCTTTGTAAAGATCAATGAAGTGTGGTTTGAAAAGCATTTGAAAACATGCGCAAATGATTGACATTATTATTTGCACATTTCATAAAGTTGGTTTTAAAATTCAATTACAAATCATTTTCCCCTTTTATAATTTAAGACAAAAAAATTTGCTATTGCTCATTAATCAAATCTTAATTTTGTAAATCAAGAAAAAAACCTTTTATAATTAATTTTTTTAAAACAAACATCAATTAAATGGTACAATTACCTATCTAAGATCATCCACAATGATATAAAGTGCGCTATACATCAAAAGTGCTCAGGAACCCCACTTGGGTCTGAATTGACAACTTAGAGCTCAAGCTAAGGTAATTCAAGTGTATGATGTACGAATAAAGAAAACCATCCTTTTATAAATAGACTTTTCCAATAAAAGATATATAAACGCTCATCCTCACATTACGCTTATAGCCATTTAAAAAAAAACAGGGATGCCTTGTTCATATATATACAAAGAAACAAACTTAAACATACATCGTGAGGACACAAGCTCAATAAATTGTCAATTAATTGCCCATTCATTTTAACCAGATTAATGCATTATTCACATACACCAAGAACTCATGCGGTCTATTTAAAAATGAATAGACTAATCCATCACTCCATTTAAGGAGGAGGATTAGAGGTCTCGAGTCAATCAATCACAAACAACAGTAATTTAAACATGACCAATAATGCAATAAGCCTCTAAAAATAATAAAATGTGATGAACTAATTCATTGCTAAGCTTGGATAGCTCCCATAAGCTAAGGGAAAAATTCAATGAAAAATCCTTGATCTTTCACTAATTTTAGAAACAATTTTAGTTTTTAAAATTCATTTTAAACCAATTAGTCAAGGGCATTTAAATTAACAAATTAATTTAAAACCTTATGGAAAAAATTTTAATAATTGAAAAACTGATTTTCCATTAAATATAAAAAAATTTCAGAATTTTATCAAGACTCAAAATTATTTTGAATCAATTTAACAAAAAAAAATTTATCTAGTTAAACAAAAATAACTGTGAGTAACTAAATTCCCTAAAATACAAAAAATTGAAGGAATTTGTTCTCCAATGATTTTTAGTGGTTTAATATGATGTTCTAAACACCCCATATTAATTTCAAAAATTAATAATCTATTTTGGCTATTTTAAGCAATCCAATAAATGTCCATAAGTATAAATTTTGTGCTCCAAAATACCAACATTCAAATGAGATAATTCATGAAAATTTTCTCAAGTCTCCAATCAGTGTACAAAAATACTATTCATTAAATTCAAGAATTAATAACTTTAATTGTTATATTTTAAGCCATTAATATTGTGTACTTAACACAGTATGTGCTCTAAAATATATCCCAAAGAGCAAGAAAATTCACTAAAGAATTTTCTCAAGCTACCACTAGTGTGATAAACATATTGTGTTAATTCTATGAACTAATAATCAATAAAAAATATTTTAAGCAATTTAATATGCATACAAACACACATAATTATATGCTCTAAAATATTAATATAATTTACATAATTTACAAAATATTATCTATTGGTCCCACAAAATTTATATGATTCCAAAACGGTGTCCCTTTATGTCCCTTATTAATTACAAAATTAGTAATAGATTATGGCTATTTTAAGCAATTAAATAATCATCCATAAACATAAATCATATGCTCTAAAATACCATAAATACATGATGATTTACCAAAAAAATTATCTTAGAGTCCCATACAGTGTACTAAATACTATATATTAATTTAAAAAATTAATAATAATAATTAGATATTTTGAGCAATTAAAATAATATATAAAAATATGATTTAATGCTCTAAAATATCACAAACATCTAAGATAATCACCAAACTTTTCCTCAACACCCCCAGCAATATACAATATATTTTACATTAATTTCAAGAATTTATATTATGGTTTGGATATTTTAAGCAATTAAAATGCATACAATAACTCACCTTTTATGCTCTAAAAATACCAAAAATAATGAAATAATTTCCTAAGAAATTATTCTGGGTCTCACTCTATGTCCATAAGTTAAGAAAAATAAAACTTTATTTTTTCATTATTTTAAAGTAATTAAAACCAGTTTAAAACATTAAAAACTATGTTTTTAATTAACAGAAATTGTTTTAAATATAAAATAATTAAATAATATTCTGGAATAATTTTATAAAAATTATATTAAAAACTAGGGCTGGAGTGGAACCCACACGCGCTGGAGCTATGACTGGCCGGCCTGCGCTGCCGCGCGGGTGGGGGATGTGTTGTCAAGATCATCTTCTTTATTCAAAAACCATAAAAAAAAAATTAAAAAAAAAAAAAAAACCGCAGCCCAGGGCTGCGCGACCCCTCAACTTTTCTGACTTATATCTCCTGCAATATTGATCCAAAATGTGTGTATTTTATATGATTGGAAAGCCCTTGTGGCGTAGATGATGATAAAGCCAAAAAAAAAAAAGAATGATTGAACATGTAAATCATCCAGATTGGATCAAAGTTTCAGAAGAAAAAAAATTCGTTTGGAATGTGTAGAAATTAAGGGTTTCTATTTCTCCTTCATTTGAGATAATGAAGCCATGAGACTTTATGGGGGGACTCTAGGAACCATAAGGAACACAACCATATAAAAAAAATTTGGACTTATATTGGAGTTTGGTATTAGACCCACTTGAAAAATCACTTTTTCATATTTATGGTAAAAGCTTCACCAAGCTTTAATGGTAGATCACATTTGGAAGACATACTGGCGAATCAACAACCTATATGGCTCTGATACCAATGTAGATTAATCATGCACGCAATCATGGAGTCAAGTTTAGGTCACTTACATAGCGGAATAACCCAACAGATCGATTCGATGTTGTTATGAACCCGGAGCTTAAATCCACGTACTGGTACAATCTTTGAGCCTCCGTGCACCATCTTATGCTTCGCATAGGTCGTAGAAGATGCTACAAGAGCAATCCCCATGACAATCACGCGCTAAATCCCCAAGCACTTGGTGATGGCTTAGAGAGAGAATCTGTGAGAAAGAGGGGAAAGGGAGAGAGATAGCCAGCTTTGGGTGTGTTGTGTTACCCCAGTCGTGTGTACAATATATATATAGGCACACACACCTTTGAAAACCCTAGGTCTCCAAAGGCCAAAGCCCATTGGACCGGGTCCAATGTATGTGGATGTACCAATTACCCTATAATATTTCTTACAAGCACGAATCCATACCTAAGACTATCCACAGTGGCCAAGACCTTTGTGGTCTAACAACATCAATCCATCTTCCCCATGGGAGGGGGAGGATTCAACTCTCTCTGGTAGTGGTATGAGAGGTTTATTCCTTTTTGTGGACATGCGGCTCGGGTCCACCCTAGTGCTTTTCCTCTCTTTTGGAAAGAAATATTTTTCTTTTTATTTGAAATTGATTTTGAAATTCTGTTATGGTCCATGAAAACAGATATAGAGTCGTCACTTGGTCTTTAGGGAACCAAGAAACCCAATTTAACTCACCCAAACTGATAAAGGGCAATTATCCTTCATAACTAAAGAACTCGGCTTGGTTTTGGTACGAGAGATGAAGGAGCCTCTGCAACGACTAAAGCACCCTCAACTAGTCGCCCCGTCTTTCAACGGGCCTCATTTAGCTTCCAAATCATCTTATACTAAGTTTGGTTCTACAACTAATATTATGATAGGTATATTACATCGCACAAGAATCTTGAATTGGAAGATCAAAAGATAAAATATCATTCATAAGATCTAAGTCAAATATCACACAATGCAAAGTAAAAATCACATACAACAAAACCTATAATAAGTCGCCTAATCACATATCAAGTGATCAAGTTTTTCTAATCTAAGGGGGATATGGATTATTCTTGAACAAATAATCAAAGGAAACAAAATATGCTTAGCAAACTAGAATATATATGCATGTTGATTCTTGAGAGAAGAGGATTTCTCAATCCCTGGGATGGACGAGAAAGAAAGATTTGATCTAGGGGAAGCATGAAATGTGTGACCAATCTCATTCCATATTATCCTCTTAGATTAGGAACCACAAGACTCTAATTCTTGCATAAATGCAATGTTATGATCCTAGGATGTGCAAGGTAGTGGTGTGTATCTGTTCATGAGATTTTCTAAAGTGACTTGAAAGCATGAAGTAGGAATGAATGCATGAAGAATGACATTGTAGGATGCAAGAAAATATGGCAAAAACAACTTCATAAGACATGAACTAATTTGGAATGCATGTAAACATCTAATCAAAGCCCAAATGTCAAAATGTGTTTGCTGTGAATAGTGGATATAATGTTTGTGTCATCTTGTAAAAATGGAAAAGAGGGATTAAAAGCATTCTAAATTCATGAAAATCAATGGAGATCATCCTTACAGAGTCTAGAACACATAAGAAATAGGAAAACTGCCATCAGAGTTATAGAATGGGATAAATCACACAACAAGAGCGGTTGTTCATAAACAGAGTTTAGACTATCGACTGAAATGTAGAAAAATCTTTGAAAATTCATATGAAACATCTAATACAAAAAAATATACAAAAGGTTTCCTAACACACTGAAGTTTAAAGGAAAAAATAAGTTTGGACCACTCTTAATGAAAAAGTTATCTGGAACAAATGCTCAAATTCAACCAAAGCTGCTGTGATAAAAAGACAGAATGTTCTAAAAGAATGTTTGAGTTTAATAGCCCTTCCAAGTGTTTTCCTTTCAAACCAAAAATAATGGACATTGTTTGTGACACCCCAACCCGCCCCCGCAGGCTAGGACACGTGTAACAAAGCCAAGGACCAAACAATTACTTTTTTCAACGTTCCAAAAATTATTATTTGACTGAATTACCAGGGGTTTTATCAAATAAATTAATAAAAAGGAATAAATTAAAATTTTAAAAACCGTCAAATAATACTTGGGCAAAATCTCCCTTATTACAGCACTATTCACCCTGTTTTCATAAACTAAAACATATTTAACCCCTACTTCACTCATTTATTTAAATATTATAAAAACACATCAAAACCCCACTAAATATATAGATTCATTCTAACATAATAAAAGTTAAACCATAACATCTAATATGTTATTGCACATAAAACTGTAATCATTATACCATAACCCTCAACCATCTCCAACTAGTAATTTAGAAAAAATATAAATAAAATGAATAATACAAAACCCATCTAGCAAACCCAGCCCCGTAGTCTTGATCATTTCTCACTGTGATGTTTATCTGAACCTGCGTGGTCATTAGCCACAAAAATTGAATAAGCTTTCGCTCAGTGAGTACGTGGTGCTAATCATGCAATTGGAGTATTTAATGATTTATAACACCAATTAAACATTCACAAAAATAAATGGTCGCAGGCGTGTCAAGCAATCAACCACCATCGTTCTGGACCCCTGATTCCGGGCCATTCTCACCTTTTTCTGTCGCATATAGCGAAATCACACTCATTCATTTGTGACCGTAGTCAATTCGTTCATGTGGTCGTCACCACTATCCCCTTTTCTCTGAGGATTTCAACATCTCTCTGTCCCTTATATATAGGCTAACTAATGGTGATTATCACTTGAGACCCTTTAACTAAAATAAGCACATAAGCAGCTCAACATGTCAACATGGCAATTTCAACATTTTAGACATGTTAAATACAAACTAATCACATGCTTTTCTACTTAATCAATAATTAAACATTTAAAAGCATTTATTCATAATAAATAACATTAAATATCAAATTTTGGGATTAGGACACTCACCTCAACGATTAAAACAGCAAATTAATAGCCTAAAAGCTGATTCCTAGCAAGACCCAGTTCAAAGAATATTCCAAATGTGTTCCTACACATATTTTGGTAAACTAAATATTACCAACCCATTTGGGTCACGAAAAATCTATCATTTAAACTAAAAATAAATTACACCAAAATGTTATGCCTACCTCCACAAGTCCAAATATGACTTCATATCACGATTTGGGCAACATACGGCGAACCTATAGCATTGAGAAGGTCTAAACCCCCACTTTTCTCTTCTTCTCTCGCAGCTCTCTATTCTCTGTTTTTTTTTTCTTTCTTATCTTTCCTTTGTTTTATTTTTTTATGATTAACTAACATATATATATATATATATTATACTATACACACCCTGCCGCCAAACACACTCACACACTCACGTTTGTCCTTTTTTTTTTTTTTTTTTTTTTCTTTTACAGGATGAGGATGAGAGATGCTATGGTGCATCTCACCTCATGACAATTTGATACTATTTATACTTACACCCCCAAATATTCTTAAAACTTTATTATAAATCCTTTAATAATTATGTTAACTATCTAATATCTAAATGAGTATGTGTTTATGTCACATATGAGTCTCAAACATGATCCCAAATATTATATGAAGGCACTAATTGGCCTACCAATTATGTCACGTATCCCATTACATCCTCAGCAAGGTACCCAAACTGGTTCCATAATAAAAAAAATGAACAATAATAAAATATTAAAACACTTAACATTTTATCAATTAAATAATCACATGGCATCAACATGTATTTTAATATACACATTTATATTTACATGTCTACTATTTAATCACATAAATGCAACTAAATGCAATTTACTGAATCTGGACGTCCCATGGGTCCCATTTCACATTTCTCCAATTGTGGCCTTTATCAAGCACTTATCACATCGGGGTAACTGGAACTTACCCAAATCATCACATGCAATTAATTATACTAATTAATGCATGCAAAATAAATTTTACTTCCATTTTTCGGGTACGGGTATTACTTCTCTCCTTCCCTTTTAGGAAGTTTGTCCCCAAACTTTTCTCATTTCACGAATCAAATAGATATAAGTAATTCTTCTCAAACCTTTACGGGTTCATCTGCAACAATATGATGATAAAATATATTATACCCACTGGTGTGACCACAATTGCTACTGATTGGTCCCCATTCTTTCAACATTTTCAATTGACATACTGGAATTTCAACTATACCCTTTTCTGAAAATAAAACTTCTAGAGTATTTCTCTCTCTACAGTAGTCATATACCCCCAATCATTCTGGAACAAATTTCACTTGCGTTTATCATATTTCCCCATCAGATCTTAGCGGTGATATAAACGTCTCACAAAAGTTCAATTCTACTTTCATTGCTTTTGCAAAATTCCAAAACTTCTTCATAATCGACTACTTCTTTCTAGGATGACAAGTGCTAGTATCCACATAATTTCGTAAATTATTTTCACATATAGGTCATTTAATCCCCAACAAGTCTGCAGTTTCAATCAATTATCACAATCTGATTGGATCAACCTGTCCACAAATCATTTATATGACAATACCTAATTCTTGTTGACTTTGGCAATCCTGTCATGAAATTCAGTACGATGAATATTCAATTTCAGATTGTCAATAATATCAATCACAATAATCCCATGAACCTTCATTATTTCTGCCCTTATACCACACATCGCAAAGAATATTTTACGTTTCCCCCATCTGAAGGCAGCTTACTCAACATGTCTATCTTCAAAAAAAAAACTTATGCCCCTGTAACTAGTTACTAAGTCATTATATGCAATAAAATGCAATTAGTAATGTCGCATAGCCAATTACTAATGTATTAGATACTCAAATCTCATTATATACTTCAATTTTTCTTCTGAACTCATTCCCTTGAGCTATTTTTACTCGAGGTACATACTTGACTTTGAGATTCTGATACATTTTACTACAGAGCAGAGCTCAATCACTTTCCTTTCAATGGTTTTTGTTTTTTTCACAAAATTCTGAAACAGAAACTCAAATTGATATTCCACTCATCTGTTATAGTAATGCTGGTTGACCTCAATTTATTATCATCACTCCCTTGCCCAATTCTCGGAACAAGTTTAATTTCTAATAAATTTTGAATCTTGACTGAAATCATTTCTGAATAGTCAACGCGTACACCAAACTCTCGTTGATCTCTGATTCGAGCACCAAAACCCCTTTTGTCTTCACCTGATTAATATAAAATTTCAAATTGTAACTATCACGAGTTCCAACTGTCCTCTGTACTATGTACTCAATTTTCGTTATATAACTAAATATTCCAAGTCATGACAGTTAATATAAACTTCTGGCTCTTAAGAATATTACTGTCAAATGCCCAGTATAAAAGAATACCATAAATTCTAGATCTCGTACCAGATAATTCATTTTATGAGATTTCAACCATATATATGTAGTATAAATTATTGTTGTGTCAACATATAATCCAATCCCAACACAAACATTTGCAATAGTAATATTAATATTATCATAGAAGAAAATCTTCATTGTAATCAGTATAAGTTTCACATGTGTACTCGTGCAGAGAAGAAATCTTCAATATATTTTTAGTAATACCCAGTTAATGCCGTAACTTCAAATTCATATCACCTTTATAAGTCCCAATTTAATGATTTCTAACGACACCCACAAAATCTCTATCCCTTTTAAATCACATACTGTAAAAACACAACTCATTCACCCGATGTTCAACATAAGGCGAAGCTTTACAATTCTCAAACTTTTCAGATTGTAGAACTTGTCTTTCGATTTACGCTGTCTAAGCCCCAATATATAAAAATCGATACTCATTTGTCCCATCCTTGTAGCAGTTACAATCAATAAGCAACTGATTTTGTCGCGATACAACTTAAATACGATCCAACACACCTCAATCTCAAATTTTCTCCTGTGTTACCCAAGTGTGCAATACCCTTTTAAATGCGTTACTTATATGTAAACAAGATCACTCGTTGATCTCCGACTATAGTCCCAAGCAACAAGCGATTAAACTACTATTTTTTTCTATTGTTAGAAATAATCATACATTTGAAGTGCTTCATTGCCTTGTCATACTCCCCTTGTAATCAAGAATATTCCAACTCAATTCCCAAGAAATAAATTAATGATCCTTATCATGTATCCGCAACAAACAGTATTCAGAATAATACGTAGAATATCACAAGTTACTTTCAGACCCTTTTCTTTCCAAAATCATTTGGAATTCATTTTAGAATATAATATTCCAATTTAAAACCAAAGTAAAAGGTAATGTACTTATCTGAGCTTCCTAGCCCAACAGTGTTCATTTAAAATCTCTTTCCATATAATAAAAACGTTTACACCACTATCATATAATCAAAATATTTTTCATTAACAACTCCTTTAAATAACAATTGAAATACCCACATTTAATTTAAAATTATTTTCACTAATTTTCCCTTTCTACCCAATTTGGGTCAAATCCAACAGCTTCCATTTATGAAAATATTTTTAAACACTTACTGATTCACAATAAATCAGTTTTTTTTTTTCACAAAAGATAATTTCAAAATATTTTCTACTCGTTTAAATATATATATATATAACCTCACTTAGCATGACATACAAAGAATTCCAAAGTCTGAAAGTTTCCAGTGATATACTAGGATATTTGACAATTGCTACAGTGCAGTGAAATAGTCAGATCTCAATTGCTTACATATAAAGTACAAAGAAATAATAAAAATATTATAACCTGAGGCACATGGTGGTTGAACGAATCTTGTAGTGGTTTGGTTGTCAAAGAGATTACTACTTACTAAACTGGTAAACCCATTTTCAAATTCAAATCTCTGGTAGAAAATTCTGATAACCCGTGTAGCCAATCAACCCCATTAGTTATTCGCATAACACAACTACTTAGTTTTGTTCCCAATCAACCATATTCTTAACCAGAAAAGAATAATTTAGAACCGTAGTGACACCCCAGTCGTTAGGAACATAATAGGAAAGTTTGTTACTCTGAGTTAACCCCAAATCGATTATTCATACTGACACGTTGGAGAGCCAATCATTACTCGATAATAAGAGAAGCTCCTAAGATATAGAAATAAATAAATTTATGTTGAGAGATTCCTCAACAAGCCGATATAACCCAAATAGAGTTGAGAGATTCCTCAACAACCCATAATAATTCAAGCGACTGGATAAATCGCCAAATATCTCATCACCTCGACAAACTCAATACTTCACCTTCAATCCCAAGAGAATATATAAGGAGCTCGATAAATACTCCCAAAGATCATTACCGAATAAATAGAGAAATAAGAGATAACGATAATATCATATCTGCTCATGAGGCCCATATAAATCATACGAAATTCAGAATTCCCCAAACTATAATATTTGAATACCAGAAGACCCACCGTAAATAAAAAAATTCAGATGTCCATTTTCTTGACAGAAAATAAGAAATAATCTTCACTAATAATAATGCCCGATAATATTCGGAAAGAAATCCATACCCACAATTATAACCCAATACTCAATAACCCTTCATCAAGTCAATACCCTTGATAATATAATATCAGTCAAATCATTTCAGGATGATCAACTCAACTCTTGATTTCTGAACCCAAATTCCATAATATTCCCAAATTCAGAATTTCTTACTAAATTCTCAATCCCTCTTTCCAACTCAATAAATTCATCATATGGGAAAAACATTTCCCTTTATACCCCATTTTATCACAATGAAACTTCTAACCATCCCTCCACATATTATAATACGTAGAATGCGTGCAACATGATATGCATGTTCAACCATATTTAAATCATGTGTTGTAAATATGTATGCCTCTACATGTAGCTACGTGTCATGATCATCATATACGTACATTATTTTTATTTATTATTTTTTTTTTACGCGTCGTATTCGTCTCTCGTTCCCAAAGGCTCTAACCTATTGCTCTGATACCAAAATTTGTCACACCCCAACCCGCCCCTGCGGGCTAGGACACGTGTAACAACGCCAAGGACCAAACAATTACTTTTTTCAACGTTCCAAAAATTATTATTTGACTGAATTACCAGGGGTTTTATCAAATAAATTAATAAAAAGGAATAAATTAAAATTTTAAAAACCGTCAAATGATACTTGGGCAAAATCTCCCTTATTACAGCACCATTCACCCTGTTTTCATAAACTAAAACATATTTAACCCCTGCTGCACTCATTTATTTAAATATTCCAAAAACACATCAAAACCCCACTAAATATATAGATTCATTCTAACATAATAAAAGTTAAACCATAACATCTAATATGTTATTGCACATAAAACTGTAATCATTATACCATAACCCTCAACCATCTCCAACTAGTAATTTAGAAAAAAATATAAATAAAATGAATAATACAAAACCCATCTAGCAAACCCAGCCCCGTAGTCTTGATCATTTCTCACTGTGATGTTTATCTGAACTTGCGTGGTCATTAGCCACAAAAATTGAATAAGCTTTCGCTCAGTGAGTACGTGGTGCTAATCATGCAATTGGAGTATTTAATGATTCATAACACCAATTAAACATTCACAAAAATAAATGGTCGCATGCGTGTCAAGCAATCAACCACCATCGTTCTGGACCCCTGATTCCGGGCCATTCTCACCTTTTTCTGTCGCATATAGCGAAATCACACTCATTCATTTGTGACCGTAGTCAATTCGTTCATGTGGTCGTCACCACTATCCCCTTTTCTCTGAGGATTTCAACATCTCTCTGTCCCTTATATATGGGCTAACTAATGGTGATTATCACTTGAGACCCTTTAACCCAAATAAGCACATAAGCAGCTCAACATGTCAACATGGCAATTTCAACATTTTAGACATGTTAAATACAAACTAATCACATGCTTTTCTACTTAATCAATAATTAAACATTTAAAAGCATTTATTCACAATAAATAACATTAAATATCCAATTTTGGGATTAGGACACTCACCTCAACGATTAAAATAGCAAATTAATAGCCTAAAAGCTGATTCCTAGCAAGACCCAGTTCAAAGAATATTCCAAATGTGTTCCTACACATATTTTGGTAAACTAAATATTACCAACCCATTTGGGTCATGAAAAATCTATCATTTAAACAAAAAATAAATTACACCAAAATGTTATGCCTACCTCCACAAGTCCAAATATGACTTCATATCACGATTTGGGCAACATACGGCGAACCTATAGCATTGAGAAGGTCTAAACCCCCACTTTTCTCTTCTTCTCTCGCAGCTCTCTATTCTCTGTTTTTTTTTTCTTTCTTATCTTTCCTTTGTTTTATTTTTTTTATGATTAACTAACATATATATATATATATTATACTATACACACCCTGCCGCCAAACACACTCACACACTCACGTTTGTCTTTTTTTTTTTTTTTTCTTTTACAGGATGAGGATGAGAGATGCTATGGTGCATCTCACCTCATGACAATTTGATACTATTTATACTTACACCCCCAAATATTCGTAAAACTTTATTATAAATCCTTTAATAATTATATTAACTATCTAATATCTAAATGAGTATGTGTGTATGTCACATATGAGTCCCAAACATGATCCCAAATATTATATGAAGGCACTAATTAGCCTACCAATTATGTCACGTATCCAATTACGTCCTCACCAAGGTACCCAAACTGGTTCCCTAATAAAAAAAAAATGAACAATAATAAAATATTAAAACACTTAACATTTTATCAATTAAATAATCACATGGCATCAACATGCATTTTAATATACACATTTATATTTACATGTCAACTATTTAATCACATAAATGCAACTAAATGCAATTTACTGAATCTAGACCTCCCATGGGTCCCATTTCACATTTCTCCAATTGTGGCCTTTATCAAGCACTTATCACATCGGGGTAACTGGAACTTACCCAAATCATCACATGCAATTAATTATACTAATTAATGCATGCAAAATAAATTTTACTTCCATTTTTCGGGTACTGGTATTACATTGTTTGATGAGTTGTGAGGGTTTACAAATGGTTTCATCATCATCCATTGAGTATTGAACTCAAAAAGTCATTTTAAAGTCAGCTTGCTCACTGTTTTCGTGTTTTTGAGAAAAATGAACTTGAAATATTTGAAAACAAAATTTTGGGGTTTTAAGGGGGTTTTGAAATAGAGGTTTTAAAAGATGATTTCAAGGCTCAAAAGCATGATTTCAACATTTTGGAATGTCACCTTAAAACTCAAATCAAAAGTTCACCAAGTAGACAAACCATCAAAGTTTCCATTTGAATATCAACATCAAGGATTCATAGAAGTGTGTGTGCTTGTGCTTGTGTTTGTGTATGTGTATCATCATCCATTTAAGAATTACATAAAAACATACCATAATTATGATGAAACAATATGTACATAGCATGGATATTGGAATGCATGACAGTATGGAAGCATAAACTATGATGTACATGCATACAATGAATGAATATGGATATACCTAGGATGGCATGGTGATTGCATAGCATGGTATAGTGAAATTTGGCCAAAAGTGGTAAAGAATAGATTCATGGGATGTGGACTCATCTAGATATATTAGAGTGTTGCATCACAGTGTGAAAATCAAAAAGTGGCATAATGTGATTAGTTTCCAAACTGTATGCATCACTTTACAAAATCATAAAGGGATGTCAAACACGCATTGAAAAATTTGGGAAAAATCAGAACATCCCTAATGTGTATAAAATAGACAGAAAATTGCCAAACTACAGTAGGTATTATTGAATGGGAGATATAAATCAAACAGACATGTGACTTAAGAGTAGAGACTGCAGTGCAAACAAATTTGAAAGATTTTTCATAAATAGAAGACTAACTCTTGTGTAGACCAAAAGATACAGAAAGTTTTCTAACACATTTAATTTCAAGGAAAAAAAAAACTAAAAAAAATGTCACGTTCTATGATAAAAAAAACATCTGAAATAAATGCAAGAACTTAGACTACAATCTATGAGACAAAAGCCAGATTATTTACATGAAATTTAAAAATTCAAAAATGGTGAAAGGGTTGTTTGGATGAACTCAGTATGGTGTTCCTCATGTGTGTGTGTGTGTGTGTGTGTGTGTGTGTGTGTGTGTGTGTAGACATGGAGCTCACTTACTACCTATCTAATGCTCAAGAAGATGGTGAAAGGGGTTGTTTGGATGATTGAAGTTTTGGTGGAAACTTAAATAAAACTCATTTTTGATTGGAAAATGGAAGAAGACGAGTACTTCTCTTTCTCTCTCTATATTTCTCTAGAGTATTCTCCTAAGCTCTCTCTAAGTTTGCTAGTCTTTTCCTAAATGGAAGTAAATGTGTTTCTTTTATAGGCAAAGGAGAGGTGGTAAATTAGATTTTAGAAAGTTCAAAATTGTAATAACCTGCATTTTTCTTGCATTGTCATATTTAAAATTATATATATTTTGTCTGCTTTTATCCTTATGTGAAAAATTTATTTCTTGACTAATCTCATTATTGAAATTACTTTTGGGGTCAAAATGCAATTTTCATAAAAACTGGCAATACCTGTGTTAAATTTCAAATCTGTATTTCAAAACGGTGGAATTATTTCTTTTAAAACTCAAACTGTATTTTTATAAAATCAGAAAACTATTTCTAACATTAAAATGAATTTTCTGTATTTTTGTGATAAACACCGTGTCACGAAAATACTAGTTTAGGTTTAAAACTGTCCGCGCAGTGTTAAACTTCCACAGAATTTTGGGAGTAACTGATTGGACAAATTTCTTTATACCCAATTATTATTGCTAAAGTTTTCCCTTAGGCCTTGTTTGGCAAATGCTTGTAGTATGTGTGTTGTCCTAATGCCATAAGCTTGATTCCCAAACACACCTTGACCCACACCAACTCCACCTACCCTTTCAATTATCAATGGAGCATTATGAATTGCAAGTGTATATTTACACATCATTGCTGCACTTTCTTTGTAATTAGTGGAGATTAATGGAGAATGAGTGGGATGTTAGGCAAATGTTTTCTAAGTGGGAGTTTGAGTATTTATACACCCAACCACACTACACATTCTACACTCCTAACATAGAGAGCTTGAGAGAGTCACATAGAGAGATAATAATTTCAGAATTTGAAGAGCTCAATCCTCCATAGCCAAGCTTGAAATTGGAGATTCTTAATTCTTGTATTTCTTTCTCAACAACTTCTTCAATCTACATCACGGTGAGTATTACTAACTCACTCAAAATGTAACTCATTCTTTATTTACTGATTTAGGTAGTTAATTTTAACAGTAGCAGAATTTTGTTTTCAGATTTTTGTTAGGAAAACGAATGAAATTTAAGGTTTTGCCCGCGTTGTCTCAAGCAAAACTCGATTCTGCACACTTTTCGTCTAATGCAATTTTCTCAGATTTTGCACCGTTTGGGCAGAAAATGAGGATTACAGTAGCAGAAAAAGTATATTAGAAATTCAATCTAATATTTTCTCTTTTAATTTTAACAGTAGCAGAATTTTGTTTTCAGATTTTTGTTAGGAAAACGAATGAAATTTAAGGTTCTGCCCGCGTTGTCTCAAGCAAAACTCGATTCTGCACACTTTTTGTCTAATGCAATTTTCTCAGATTCTGCACCGTTTGGACAGAAAACGAGGATTTCAGTAGCAGTTTTTAGAATGCTATTAGTTATGTTTAAAATGATTAAGGCAATGAATTACGAATTTTCAATCCCCGTACGCGTATTATTTCTTTAATTCTGTGAATTCCTTTATGTTTAAAGTTTGATGACATTCATGTGGAGTCAGTTGTACATGCATGGTGAGTGTTGGTAGTGTGTAAAAGAGTAATGATAGTGTGGAAAAGAGTAATGATTGTGTGGAAAGAGTATGAGTTTGAGTTGTGGTTGTGGTTGTGGTTGTGGTTGTAATTGTGGCTGTGGTTATGGTTGTGGTTGTGGATGTGATTGTGGTTGGAGTTGAAAAAGAGGATGAGGGTGTCTTTGAAATGCGAAGGTGGCAAAAATGGACACTCCCTGACGCCCATGGAAGCGTTAAAGTGTGTGAAGCCGAACTTGGACACTCACTGGCACCCATGGAAGTGCTAAAGTGTGGCCTATAGACACTCCCTGAATGACTCGAGTCTGGATACCTGTGTGGGGGTTGCCCCGGTATTTGCATGGCGGTTAGGGTATTCAAAGTGTGAGGCATTGGACACTCCCTGGTACCCCGGACCAAAGTGTGAGGCAAACTGGACACTCCCTGGCGCCCCGTTGCTAAAGTGTGGCTATCTTAGTATTTCAAAGATACCAGGAGTAGGATAGAGGGTTGTTGGGTTTTTGTCGAGAGAAAAGAGTCGGTTAGATGAGATGGTGCATTGTTCTCATACACGGTCACATATGTGTGAATTTATCTTTTAATTATTGTTGTGGTTGTTTTCTAACAAGCTCTTTATCATAAATATAAACTTGTGGTATTTAAATGGAAATGGGAAAAAGGTAAATGGGCATGTTTTTACATTCAAAGCTATGTTTTTAATACTCACCAGCTTCTTGAAGCTGACGGCGTTGATGCGTCCTGGACATTCGTGTCCAGGCTTTGCAGGTAATAATCAAGATGAACCGTATGATTATGCAAATTAAGATCTGTTGCTGAGAAGAGATGTTACTTTTATATGCTTTATGATTATGTGTTGATTTGGTTTTGAGGATGACTGTAATAGACTGTAAGTTATTGTTTTATTTTCAAGGCGGTCTGTGCCTTAGTAAACCCTGTACTATAGGATGTAATAAGTTAGAGATTTAATTTTTATAAGCCCAGGTTGCCCTACTCTGATTAATGGTTTTATGTTGTTCGACGTTTTGGGACGGAATCGATCCTTCAAACTGTCGCGACCTACGGGTCCATAAAGGAAATTAAACGCTTTCCATATTTATGCTACGTCGGGGCGTGACAGGATTTGGTGGTATCAGAGCCATAGGTTTTCTAGATTGACCAGGCTCAGTTATTCACGCCATAGATTAGTGACATAGGTTACCCTAAAGTTTTACTAAGCTATACAACCAAGTTCTAGTGTTAGTTTAGTACGGATTACCCTTAGTTCAGAAACTAAAATTCTAAGTTGGTTTTATCATAGAAATGATTACCCGTTTGTCTTGTCACATCGACAAAAATAATAGCAATTTCCATATACCTTCAGACATATCCATTTAGGATTAGTCGAGATAACCATAACTTATGATACCCCTACAGAAAGATAGTAGCCGAGTTTCTAAGGAGTTAAAGCATACCATAGCCCTCATTAATAGCTTAGGCACTGACAAATTTCCTGAGTCAAATCTCGGAATAGTCAGTATGGCCCACAACCAGAGTCTAGAGGATAAGAATACAACCTCTTTGCTATTAGACAGCTCTAGTTCGAATACGTGTTATATGTACTTAATATATATTTTATTGTATGCTTATGTGATAATACGAGTATGTGATATAGTGATATATACTATTTTGAAAATTTTTGTCATAGTACTGTTGCATGCATGTTTCTCATTCTACTACCCCTATCATGCATAGAATGGCTGGAAGACCAAGGAGGAACAGAAATCTGATTGAAGGAGCACCCGAGGCTGCCGACCCCACGGGAATATTTGAAGCTTTTATCAGACGTCTCGAGAGGGTTAGTAATGCGAATGAAAACCAACGAGACCGCCAGACGGGAGATAAGCTGCTGGAGAGATTCCGTGCGCTCAGACCCGAGCAATTTGCGGGTACCACGGATCCCTGGAAGGCAGAACAATGGTTAAGACAGATGGACCGCATGTTTGAAGCTGTCCAATGCAACGAGATGGACAAAAGGAGATTGGCTACTTTTCAACTAACCGACGCCGCTGCAGATTGGTGGGACTCGGTCATAGCCACTATCGGAAACACCGCTGCTATGGGGATGACATGGACGGCGTTCAAAGGGAGATTCCTGGAGAAGTACTTTTCGGCTACGGAGAGGCACAGAAGAGAGAAGGAATTTATGGATCTGACGCAAGGAACCAAGACGGTGCAAGAGTATACCACACAGTTCGAGAGGCTGTCACGGTTTGCCCCGCACATGGTTGATACTGAGGAGAAGAAGATCCGAAAGTATAACCAAGGGTTGGCACCGCAGATTCGTCGCCTGACTCTCGGCCATCTAGACAAGACGTTTGAAGGACTAGTCGGCCTGGCTACCGATCTGGAAGAAGATGCTCGAGTATATCGCAAACAATTTGAATTCCGACCGCCTCAGAGGGGTAATTTTGGGAATAGACCACCAATGAATCGTACCCAAGGGCAGAAGAGGAACTTTGACGGAAGCAAGAAGGCACAAGCTATTACCTATCCGACTCAACCCCGAGTAGGAGAAGGAAGTAGTGGCGTAAAGTGCTTCAACTGTGGCAACCCTGGACATGTGGCTCGGGACTGCAAGGCACCAAGGCGTGCTGCTCAGCCAGGAATAGTCTGCTTCAACTGTGGTGAACCAGGTCACATCAGCAGGTTCTGCACTGCTCCTAAGCAAGCGACTTATGGGCAATAGGGTCAGACCCGCTTGAATGCTGTTATTCCTGATGCCGCTGGATATGATGGAGCTGTATATGAAGAAGGAGATCATGGAGAAGCTCAACCTGATCAGCAAGCAGTGGAAGGTACATTGACTCTATTTAACTCCCATGTTAGAGTATTATTTGATACGGGTGCTGCTCTCTCATTCATATCTGTTAATACAATTCGGAGATTGGGTATCTTACCTCATCGCTTAGAGAAAGCTTTGAAGGCTACATCACCAATAGGAGCTGCGGTCAGTTTAGGACATGTGTGCAAGGATTGTCCCTTAAGATTAGGAGACCGAGAAATCCCTGCAAGGTTGATCGTCCTATCGATGAAGGAGTTTGACATAATCCTAGGAATGGATTGGCTGTCTCAGAATCAAGTGAAGTTGGATTGTGCGAGGAAGAGAATTACATTCTCCGACAATGAGAATCAACCCTTTGATTTTCAATGTAACCCTTCGGGAGATATGTTCCTCACAAGATGTTTAGCCAACATCGAAGTCGTCAGTACAGAGGTGACAGCATCATCTATACCTGTAGTCAAGGACTTCGAAGAAGTATTTCAAGACATTTCTGGATTACCGCCCGAGAGAAGTATAGAGTTCTGTATTGAGCTTATACCGGGTACCCTACCAATTACCAAGGTTCCCTACAGAATGGCCCCCACAGAACTGCTAGAATTAAAGGGACAAGTACAAGAGCTCGAGAACCTAGGTTTTGTACGTCCAAGTACATCGCCTTGGGGAGCACCGGTGTTATTTGTGAAGAAGAAGGACGGGACGCTCAGGCTGTGTATCGACTACAGAGAATTGAATCGAGTGACAATCAAGAACAAGTATCCTTTGCCTCGGATCGACGATTTATTTGATCAACTACAAGGAGCTACGATATTTTCCAAGATAGACCTAAGGTCGGGGTATCATCAGTTGAGGGTACGGAAGGAAGACATACCTAAGACTGCTTTCAGAACCCGATATGGTCATTATGAATTTCTGGTGATGCCGTTTGGATTGACGAACGCCCCGGCAGTGTTTATGGATCTGATGAACAGAGTATTCAAGCCTTATTTAGATCAGTTTGTCATCGTCTTTATTGATGATATTTTGATCTATTCTAAGTCAGGAGAAGAACACGAGCAACATCTACGGATTGCGATGCAGACGCTTAAGGACCACCACTTGTATGCCAAGTTCAGTAAGTGTGAGTTCTGGTTGCAAGAAGTGAAATTTTTGGGACACAAGGTGTCATCTCAAGGAATTTCTGTGGATTCGTCCAAGACCGATGCTGTATCCAACTGGGTTAGGCCAAGCAACCCTACAGAAGTTCGGAGTTTTCTTGGACTCGCAGGCTATTACAGGAGATTTGTTGAGGGATTCTCCAAGATAGCTGCACCATTGACTGGGTTGACGAAGAAGAATTTGAAATTCGAATGGACAGAGAAGCATGAGCGAGCCTTTCTAGAGTTGAAAGAGAGACTCACTACCGCACCAGTACTAGCAATACCCAAGCCTGGTGAGAAGTTCACTATCTTTAGTGACGCATCATATCAAGGACTAGGGTGTGTACTTATGCAAGATGACAGAGTTATAGCCTATGGATCCAGGCAGCTGAAGCCGAATGAGTTGAACTATCCTATTCATGATTTGGAGTTGGCAGCAGTGGTTTTTGCACTCAAGATTTGGAGACATTATCTCTACGGTGAGAAGTTTGATTTGTTCTCCGATCACAAGAGTCTGAAGTATTTGTTCACACAGAAAGAGTTGAACATGAGGCAGCGCAGATGGATGGAGTTGATCAAAGATTACGACTTCACGTTGGAATACCACCCTGGTAAAGCTAATGTGGTCGCTGATGCTTTGAGTCGGCAGACTCGTGAGACGATCGCCTCCTTAATGGTTAGAGAATGGCGAGCATTGGAGACGTTGGCGGAGTTCGATGTACAGGGTGCTGAAAGAGGAGAAGGACAACTTGTTGGATGTCTTATCCTACAGCCTGTTCTCATTGATCGCATTATTGGAGCTCAGAAAGAAGATGAGAAGTTTCAATCATGGTTCAAGAAGATGTCAGAGAAGGACTCGACAGAATGGAAAGTGGGAGTCGATGGAGGGTATCGGTGCAAGAATAGATTATGTGTGCCGGATGTTGGAGAGCTTAGGAAGGATATCCTGGAAGAAGCACATAAGTCAAGATATACAGTTCACCCGGGAGGAACTAAGATGTATAAAGATTTGAAGAGAAATTTCTGGTGGGAAGGCATGAAGAAGGATGTGGCGGAGTTTGTATCCAAGTGTTTGACGTGTCAGCAGGTCAAGGCCGAACATCAGAGACCGTCGGGATTATTGCAACCGCTACCTATTCCTGGTTGGAAGTGGGAGCATATAACGATGGATTTTGTAGTAGGATTGCCTCGATCGCAGCAGAATCATGACGCTATTTGGGTAATTGTGGATCGATTGACGAAGTCAGCTCATTTTATTGCTTACAGTATGACATACCCGGTGGAAAAGATGAGCCGGATGTACATACAACAAGTTGTGCGACTTCACGGTGCACCTGTGACGATTGTGTCAGACCGTGACGCACGTTTTACTTCTGGATTTTGGGAAAGTCTGCAAGAAGCTATGGGAACTTCACTCAAGATGAGTACTGCTTTTCACCCTCAGACAGATGGGCAAACTGAGCGTGTTAATCAGATCATGGAGGATATGCTTAGGGCTTGTGTGATCGATTTTGAAGAATCTTGGGAGACACACTTGCCGTTGGTTGAATTTGCCTATAACAATAGTTATCATACGAGTATCGGTATGGCTCCGTTCGAAGCACTGTACAGACGACCATGTCGTTCTCCATTGTGTTGGGCAGAAGTTGGGGACACAGAATTGTTGGGACCAGATTTGGTTAGAGAAACCAACGAGAAGATTTCCTTGGTCAAGGAAAGGATGAGAACCGCTCAGAGCCGGTATAAGAGTTATGCTGATCGACGCCGAAAAGATCTGGAGTTTAGTGTTGGAGATCACGTACTTCTTAAGGTTTCACCAACACGAGGAGTAGTACGCTTTGGTCTCAAGAGAGGGAAGTTAGCTCCACGTTTTATTGGACCGTTTGAGATTTTGGAACGTATCGGGAAAGTGGCCTATCAGCTGGCGCTACCACCGAAGATGTCTGGGGTTCACAACGTGTTTCACGTGAGTATGTTGAGGAAATACATACGAGATCCCTCGCACGTGGTTAGTTATGATGACATTGAGACGAGTCATAACGTGTCTTACAAGGAGAGACCTGTGAAGATTTTGGATCAGAGTATCAAGAAGCTGAGGAATAAGGATATCCCGTTAGTGAAAGTTCAGTGGAATCACCATGACGAGAATGAAGCCTCGTGGGAAGTTGAAGCTGATATGAGGAAGAAGTACCCGGAGTTGTTTCATGACTAGTTAGTCTTGATTTCGGGGACGAAATCCTGTTTAAGGGGGGAAGGGTGTAATAACCTGCATTTTTCTTGCATTGTCATATTTAAAATTATATATATTTTGTCTGCTTTTATCCTTATGTGAAAAATTTATTTCTTGACTAATCTCATTATTGAAATTACTTTTGGGGTCAAAATGCAATTTTCATAAAAACTGGCAATACCTGTGTTAAATTTCAAATCTGTATTTCAAAACGGTGGAATTATTTCTTTTAAAACTCAAACTGTATTTTTATAAAATCAGAAAACTATTTCTAACATTAAAATGAATTTTCTGTATTTTTGTGATAAACACCGTGTCACGAAAATACTAGTTTAGGTTTAAAACTGTCCGCGCAGTGTTAAACTTCCACAGAATTTTGGGAGTAACTGATTGGACAAATTTCTTTATACCCAATTATTATTGCTAAAGTTTTCCCTTAGGCCTTGTTTGGCAAATGCTTGTAGTATGTGTGTTGTCCTAATGCCATAAGCTTGATTCCCAAACACACCTTGACCCACACCAACTCCACCTACCCTTTCAATTATCAATGGAGCATTATGAATTGCAAGTGTATATTTACACATCATTGCTGCACTTTCTTTGTAATTAGTGGAGATTAATGGAGAATGAGTGGGATGTTAGGCAAATGTTTTCTAAGTGGGAGTTTGAGTATTTATACACCCAACCACACTACACATTCTACACTCCTAACATAGAGAGCTTGAGAGAGTCACATAGAGAGATAATAATTTCAGAATTTGAAGAGCTCAATCCTCCATAGCCAAGCTTGAAATTGGAGATTCTTAATTCTTGTATTTCTTTCTCAACAACTTCTTCAATCTACATCACGGTGAGTATTACTAACTCACTCAAAATGTAACTCATTCTTTATTTACTGATTTAGGTAGTTAATTTTAACAGTAGCAGAATTTTGTTTTCAGATTTTTGTTAGGAAAACGAATGAAATTTAAGGTTTTGCCCGCGTTGTCTCAAGCAAAACTCGATTCTGCACACTTTTCGTCTAATGCAATTTTCTCAGATTTTGCACCGTTTGGGCAGAAAATGAGGATTACAGTAGCAGAAAAAGTATATTAGAAATTCAATCTAATATTTTCTCTTTTAATTTTAACAGTAGCAGAATTTTGTTTTCAGATTTTTGTTAGGAAAACGAATGAAATTTAAGGTTCTGCCCGCGTTGTCTCAAGCAAAACTCGATTCTGCACACTTTTTGTCTAATGCAATTTTCTCAGATTCTGCACCGTTTGGACAGAAAACGAGGATTTCAGTAGCAGTTTTTAGAATGCTATTAGTTATGTTTAAAATGATTAAGGCAATGAATTACGAATTTTCAATCCCCGTACGCGTATTATTTCTTTAATTCTGTGAATTCCTTTATGTTTAAAGTTTGATGACATTCATGTGGAGTCAGTTGTACATGCATGGTGAGTGTTGGTAGTGTGTAAAAGAGTAATGATAGTGTGGAAAAGAGTAATGATTGTGTGGAAAGAGTATGAGTTTGAGTTGTGGTTGTGGTTGTGGTTGTGGTTGTAATTGTGGCTGTGGTTATGGTTGTGGTTGTGGATGTGATTGTGGTTGGAGTTGAAAAAGAGGATGAGGGTGTCTTTGAAATGCGAAGGTGGCAAAAATGGACACTCCCTGACGCCCATGGAAGCGTTAAAGTGTGTGAAGCCGAACTTGGACACTCACTGGCACCCATGGAAGTGCTAAAGTGTGGCCTATAGACACTCCCTGAATGACTCGAGTCTGGATACCTGTGTGGGGGTTGCCCCGGTATTTGCATGGCGGTTAGGGTATTCAAAGTGTGAGGCATTGGACACTCCCTGGTACCCCGGACCAAAGTGTGAGGCAAACTGGACACTCCCTGGCGCCCCGTTGCTAAAGTGTGGCTATCTTAGTATTTCAAAGATACCAGGAGTAGGATAGAGGGTTGTTGGGTTTTTGTCGAGAGAAAAGAGTCGGTTAGATGAGATGGTGCATTGTTCTCATACACGGTCACATATGTGTGAATTTATCTTTTAATTATTGTTGTGGTTGTTTTCTAACAAGCTCTTTATCATAAATATAAACTTGTGGTATTTAAATGGAAATGGGAAAAAGGTAAATGGGCATGTTTTTACATTCAAAGCTATGTTTTTAATACTCACCAGCTTCTTGAAGCTGACGGCGTTGATGCGTCCTGGACATTCGTGTCCAGGCTTTGCAGGTAATAATCAAGATGAACCGTATGATTATGCAAATTAAGATCTGTTGCTGAGAAGAGATGTTACTTTTATATGCTTTATGATTATGTGTTGATTTGGTTTTGAGGATGACTGTAATAGACTGTAAGTTATTGTTTTATTTTCAAGGCGGTCTGTGCCTTAGTAAACCCTGTACTATAGGATGTAATAAGTTAGAGATTTAATTTTTATAAGCCCAGGTTGCCCTACTCTGATTAATGGTTTTATGTTGTTCGACGTTTTGGGACGGAATCGATCCTTCAAACTGTCGCGACCTACGGGTCCATAAAGGAAATTAAACGCTTTCCATATTTATGCTACGTCGGGGCGTGACAAAAATGGTCGCCCATTGGTCCAAAATAAGTTGGGAACCAAAACTACGTCATTTTGGTTTCTAAAATTTATGAAAAACTCCACAAAATTTATCAAAAATTTGGAAGTGAATAAAGGGCAGTGCCGCGGAAGCACTGAAGCTATGCCGCGGCGGCAGTCACCCTACTGGCCTAGTTCTGCGGCGTCCATTGGCCCCTATCACCCCAGATTCTTCATTTAGGCCCCCGGAACTTTTGGTATTCACGAAAAGATTCTATTTCGTTTGAAATTCACAGAAAATACATACGAACTCCAAACCAAGCTTGTGATACACTGTTGGAAAGGTATTAAAGCCTACTGATGTTGTCAGAATCAAGATATAAAAAGTGTACTTTACTTTTCTAAAGATTTGTAGTAGTGAAAGTAAAGGTCGAACCCACAGAGATTGAATACTACGCACTTTAATTTTTAAAACATAAATTTAGTTAATTAAGAAAAACAGATTTTGGATTTAATATGAATTAAACTAATAACAATAAAAGTAAATCGAAATTATGAAAGCAATTAAATATTTGTTTTTATAATAAGTTTAAGGAACCTAGGATTGCAAATCCACCACTAGTTTCATAATAAGGGTATTTACGAATTACTTTAACTTATTAAGTTGGATGATAATGGGGAATTGTAGCTACAAGCCCAATTCCTCCGTCAAGAAAATAACTATGGTTCAAGCACCAACATAATCCATCTTCGGTTAGCACGAATTATCCCACACTAAACTAGGGTTGTGGTATAATCCGTCTAATCTAGGCATGGACTATTCGGATACTTGATAGCACAATTCAATTTAAGCACCATTACATGTAAATAATCTAAACAAGCACAACAAGCATAGATCATTGAGCACACTACTATCAAAATAGATCTAAGACAAGAGTAAACTTTGAAAGTAACGATTTAATCAATAAAAGTACGATTTATTTATAAAAATCCTCGAAACATGTAACTGTCATCCATACATAATAAAACTACAAATAAATACATAAAATACACCCTATTACTTGGCTAGAGTTTCATTGAAACCCTAGATCTTGAGTTTAGTTGGCCATAGAATTGATGAACGGCAAGAGGTTGATGGAGGAGGCCATGGGAATCCTTGATCTTCTTCTTCTTCTCCTTGCTTTCCTCTCTTCAATGGCTGTGTATATTGTTGTATATTATGGCTGTGTATTATGTGTATAACAATTGCCAACCTAAGAATTGAATTATAATTGAGTATTTATAGATTTGGAGCAAGTTTGGAAGCTTTCCTAATCCAATTCGCACTAAAACTGCTGTATTTAGCTTTCCAGACGTAATTAGGCAATTTCGTTCGCGTAGGAGAATTCAGTACACTGAAATACGCATTTTATATTTTTCGTACGGGCCGCGCGAGCGCGATTCTGGGAGGTCTCGCGCTAGCGGCCGCGCGAGCGATTTCCTGGGTTTCGCTCGAGCGGGTCGTGCGCGCGATGTGGTTTTTTCAGCTTCTTTTCTTCTGCTTTTTCACCCCATTTAGCTTGGAATCCTTATTTTTCTCTAAACTGACAAAAAATAGAAAATAAATGTAAAATATACAAAAATAGGATAAAAAAGTACTAATAAATGTGAATTAAGGCGTATAATTAGGATTTGTTCTCTCCCGATCACACCCCAAACCTACATTTTGCTCGACCAAAATGAAAAGAAAAATAAAACTACTACTACAAATACTACTCCATTTTTGCATGGATCACGATTGTATTTAGCATATGCAACAAGCCATTTAAACCCCTAGGTGTCCCTAGTCGGACGAGTGAAGTCTCGTGAGGGTTCTCATCAATAAGTCACCCACAACCATCTTTATTTCATTATATATTTAAAAAGTTTTATTCAAACGAAAAACAAAATAGTCAATACTCCTTATCATAGAACGATGATTCGAAATAGAATAACGAACAAGAAGAAACGGAATCAAACGTCTACCTACATCATGAAAATCAATCCCACGCACATGCATCGTATAAATCAATAGAGTTTCTTATAAAATTGCACGTGTGTGATGTGGTAGTCAAATGAACACGCGCATGTCATGAACATGGAGTATACTTCGGATAACCATTTAACTATGTCTCGACTACGAATCTCACAATGTCAATTACACTCTCAAATGAAACACTTAGAAACAGGTGTAATTTTTCTAATATATAGCAGTAAAGAAAATATATTTTAAAACAAGAAACCGCTCACATATGACTCGAAAAAGACGTATGACACGAAAGAACAGTAGTCTCACGGATAGGACGCCAACAGTCAGGAGAAATTAATCATTACCATGTTTTAATCCCCTTCCCATCGTTTATATATCCAAACCATGTTTCTAGGATCAAATAGGACTTTTCAAAGGTTATAACGTGGCTCAAGCAATGAAAAAGGATAGAAATGATTCATTAGGTAGTTTTAGAGTGGCACTTGTAAGGCATGTTCGATTTCTTTCATTCGTCTCTTCTACCAACTTTCATCTTTTCATTCTCTTCTTTTCAATTATTTTCTTTTTCAACCTTCTTCTTTTTTTTTTCTACTACCCTTTCTTTACTTTTCTCTCTTTTCCCTTTCTTTTCGTTGCTTTCTGAATAATCAATCAATAAATAACAAGGCAACCACCCCAAACATCATCTTATTTTCTTCTTCTTCTCAAACAATACATCGCCTTACCACCGCTAAAAGTTGATCAATCTTTTAGTGTTGAACTCCAAGTTGGCCAAATTGGAACAAAAGATAATGGTAATTAAAGAAAAAGGGCATTTTACGGCTCAAAGGGGTGAATTAAGGAAATTTTATCATTTATGGGTCGGCAGTAAACAAAGAGGGCCTACCATCATTTCCTATAGTCATATGGTTCTTCAATGTTACAACGGAAGATTATTTAGCATGGTAACAAATATTTTAACTTGACTATCAACCAAAACAAGAATAATGAGACTATACAACGAGTTAATGCGCTATTTCAAGTGAAATTCGACAAACACAAAATGTATTCATAACCCTCTAAAAGGAAAGATAGGCTCAAAAGCTCACTGGGCTTAGTCTCCACCATGTGCTATCTAGAAATCCGAATCATATTATAGTTCACATCAAACATGTATTCAAGTGACTACGTGCAGTGCATAGGTTTGTGTGCAAATCTATGATATAAAACTACGATTCGAACGATACATGACCTAAAACGTCATATCATGACTTCAGCAAATATTTAATCACATCTTCTCTTGTTTACCATTCTATAACAATTCAAGTTACATAACAAGATGTATCGACTAGAGATTGCAAAATTTAAGCACAAGTATCGAAAAAAATTTCAAAATTTTGGTGTATATAATAATGTGCATATGAGTGCACACCCCCAAACCTAGACCTTTCATTGCCCCCAATGAAACAATAAAATGAAAGAAAGGAAAGTACGTAGAGAAGGAACGGTAGTACCTCGATTTCAGCAACCACAAACTAGGTGAACATATATAAATATAGAAATACAGTTCAAATGCTCCAAATGGAGACACTAATTCACCTGGCAATTCTTCAAAGAAAATAAACTAACAACGAATAAGAAAAGCTAATATATAATACATATGTTTTTTTTTATTTTGTTATTTATTTTTTTATTTTTTTTTTAAATAATAGAAACTAAACTAGAATTAAAATAACGTAAAGGAAATAAAGAAAAACAAAACTAGAACTATGGAAACAACGAAATACTTAATCTAAAATAAACTTAAGAGAACAAAATATAAAAACAACAAACCAGGTGCGGGAGACAGGAGGTTAGAGAACAAAAGAAAAAATTCCTGAAAATCCTACCTCGCACAAGCGGACAGCGCGAGCGAGCGTCGCGCGCGCGAATCCCTCTGTGAGTGTAAGCAGAAGCATGTTTTACATTTTATAAAAGAAATATTTCGAAGTCCCCAGATCGCGCGAGCGGGCCGCTTGAGTGACCTCCTCGCGCGTGCGAATTCCGACGCGAGGTGATACGGAGGCTAAATATCACATAAGGCTTTTAAAAAATTTCACTAAGGGGCAAGCTCGCGCGAGTTGCCATTTTTCCTCTTTTTCTTTATTTTTTGTATATAAGTTAAAAATAAGTTTACTTCGACCCCCAAAACTATCCAAAATGACCCAAAAAGGACTCAAAACTGACCCAAAGTGACCAAAAACACTCAAAATGAAAAGAAATGGACGAAATAAAGCTTGGGTTGCCTCCCAAGAAGCGCTATCTTTTACGTCTTTAGCTAGACCGTTCTAGCTCAAGACTCAAGGAGGTCGTAAATCAGAGTTTGTACCCTTTAGGGCGTTAGGGAGATTTCGGTGGAAAGCCGAAACAAGGTCGCTATTCGTTAATTCCTTTGATGACTCTCCTTTATAGTGCTCAAATCGATTCCTAACCTTTCGAGTAAATTCATCATTAGGGTCCGTACTATTCAAATTCATCCACTCATTTTCCACTATATTATTCTTCTCACTCACGTTTATGTCCTGATTAAGTTCAACCGTTCTTCTAACCTCACTACCCTCCATATATTGATAAGCATCGTCTTTAGGAGGTTGATCAATTGCATTAAACACGTTTAATTTAAGGTTTATGTTCCCGAACGACACTTTCATTACACCTGTTCGACAGTTGACACACGCATTAGTGGTGGCTAAGAATGGACGACCAAGAATGATAGGAGTGTATTTCCTAGCATCTAAAACAGGTTCAGTATCAAGGACCATAAAATCAATAGGATAATAACATTTGTCAACTTTAACTAAGACATCCTCAACGATTCCTCTAGGTACTTTCACAGAACGATCCGCTAATTGAATAGTAGCGGTCGTAGGTTTAAGTTCACCTAAACCTAGTTGTTTATAGACGTGATAAGGTAAGAGGTTAATACTAACTTTTAAATCAAGGAGAGCCCGATGAATGATAGTGTCACCTATGACACATGAAATAGTAGGCGTATCGGGATCTTTATACTTTGGAGGAGCGTGTTGAAAAATTGAGCTTACGTTTTTCGTGAGAAAGACCTTTTTCGGAGTATGACTGCGTATTTTGTGCTTTTGCATGCAAAGGTCTTTTTGGCATTTAGCGTAAGCAGAAATTTGTTTTATCGCATCGAGGAATGGAATATTAATTTTTACTTGTTTAAACACCTCGAATATATCTTCCGTTTTTAAATTTTTCTTTGATAAATTAGACGGTTCCTCAACGTTTGGTGGATATGGCATTCTCGGAATATAATTCGTTGGGACTGGTTCATTCTCTTTCCTAACTCTATCCATATCCTTTTCTTTATTCGAGTTAATGTGTACCTCTTTTTCTCTCGCATTCGGAATTTCAACAATTTCCTCCCCACGAATAGTCGTCCTAGTTGACATGGCATTAACTTGCTCACTCGTGCCCCCACCCTCATACTGTCCCTTAGGGTTTTGTAAAGTTTGACTAGGCAGATTACCCTCGTTTCTACGGCTTATTGTATTAGCTATTTGTCCCATTTAGGACTC
Source organism: Hydrangea macrophylla (assembly GCA_033977485.1). Lineage (NCBI taxonomy): Eukaryota > Viridiplantae > Streptophyta > Magnoliopsida > Cornales > Hydrangeaceae > Hydrangea > Hydrangea macrophylla. The sequence goes on along the minus strand of CM066984.1, from coordinate 72,349,205 downwards.
AAGCTTCGCAATGGATTGTGTGTGAGAGTGCACTATTTGTGCTTGTGCCTGTACTTGTGTTTCAATGTTCTTAGGGATGCCAACACCTTATCCTCAATAACGTTAACCCTTGGAGGGTTAGGATTAGGAGGAGGGTATTGGTATTGGTTTTGTTAAAACTGGGGTCGATAAGTATTAGAAAAATTATTCAGCATAGGATTGTAACTATTTTGTGGGAATCGTTGAATCGAGTTTATGTGTTGCTCCACAAATTCTGAAAATTGAGATGCTGATGGGCAAGAAAGTATAGAATGTGAAGGATCGGAACATAATGCACAACTTTCATAAGAGGGTGAACCCGACATTTGATTCATTGTCAAAAGTCGGTCAAGTTTTTTAGATAGGTCTTGAAATTCAATTGAGTGACTTGACTCGAACTTTACCTCTCTCTTAGGTTGATGAGGATATCCCTCGGAACGTACCGACATGGCCTGATGCATCGAGTTCTCGCTTAATGTTTCAAAAAATTTCCAGGCCTCGTCGGCGCTTTTGTGAAGGAAGGTCCCCGCACAAACGGCATCAACGGTATTACGGACAGAGGGAACAAGCCCCTCGTAGAAGACTTGAACTAATTGCCACTTAGGAACATGATGATGTGGGCATGAGCGTAATAATTCTTTAAACTTTTCTCAAGTATCATAAAGCGTTTTCCCATCTTGCATCACAAAGTTTGTTATGGATTTCCTTATCTGATTTGTACGCATAATAGGGAAAAGCTTTTGTAAAAATGCGGTGTGTAAGGCTTCCCAGGTTTTAATTGTATTCGGCTCCAAAGATTGGAGCCAATACTTCGCTTTATCTTTTAAATAGAATGGAAAGTGCCGCAGTTTCAATTCATCATCAGTTAAGTTTTGAATTTTTAAAGTAGAGCAGATATCTTGAAAATCCCCTAAGTGTTGGTAAGGGTCTTCATTAATACGGCCATGGAAAGAAGGAAGTAGCGAGATAGTAGACGACTTTATCTCAAAGTGAGATGCCGTCGCCTCCGGTAATTCGATACCTGCTTGAGGCGTGTAAGTCATACGAATAAAATAATCTTTAAGTGGAGGAGGTGGCGGTATATTAGGGTTATTTCCATTGTTTCCGTTGTTTCCAATGTCGGCCATTGGAATAGGCTCTATGTTCAAAGTTTGAGTTTTTCTTAAACGTTTACGGGTGCTTTGAATTTCAGCCTGAAACAATGATGATGGTTTTGGAGTTGACTCGTCGTCTATTTTCAACTGAGCTCTCGGAGCTTGGGTTGAAGACTTACTAATTCTAAGGGTACGTTCAATTTCAAGATCGAAAGATTTTAATTATGGTTTATTTGAACGTATACCAAACATAAACTAAAAAGAAAATAAACTAAAATAAGGACTGACTCAGCAAATACAAAAATAATCACGCAAATCAGACAACAGGCAAGCACACAGTACTACTATGATGCATGTAATTATCCTTATGCAGTGATTCGCGTCAAAGCCCAGCGCCCCGGGTTTCCTAGCTAATGCAGTGCTTACTCCACAACTAACCTAATGCAAGTAATTGCGTCTCAGCGCCCTGACTTACAGTGATTTGATTCGAAGTTTCAAAGAAAACGATTTACTTGAATTTTATTTTATTTTTTTCCGCGTAAGCTCCTTTGGCGTGCATAGCCGCTCCACTCTGAAACGCTAGAATTTTGAGTACCTAAGAAATTACAAAAATAAAAAGAAAAGCTAGTAACTTAAAATAAAAACGAAAAATGAGAAAAGGAAAAACCAAATCTAATATTTACGAATTAACTAAACTAAGATTATAAAACTAAAGGTAGTAATGCGATCCCCGGCAACAGCGCCAAAAATTGATGTTGTCAGAATCAAGATATAAAAAGTATACTTTACTTTTTTAAAGATTTGTAATAGTGAAAGTAAAGGTCGAACCCACAGAGATTGAATACTACGCACTTTAATTTTTAAAACCTAAATTTAGTTAATTAAGAAAAACAGATTTTGGATTTAATTTGAATTAAACTAATAACAATAAAAGTAAATCTAAATTATGAAAGCAATTAAACATTTGTTTTTATAATAAGTTTAAGGAACCTAGGATTGCAAATCCACCACTAGCTTCATAATAAGGGTATTTACGAATTACTTTAACTTATTAAGTTGGATGATAATGGGGAATTGTAGCTACAAGCCCAATTCCTCCGTCAAGAAAATAACTATGGTTCAAGCACCAACATAATCCATCTTCGGTTAGCACGAATTATCCCACACTGCAGATAGTGAGAATGGTCCAGAAAAAGTGAGAATGGTCCGGAATCAGGGGTCCAGAATGGTCCGGAAAACATATTTTAAGACATATTTTAACTGTTGTCCACTCATTAAGACATATTCGGTAATTATCCCTTTGTTGTCCACTCATTAAGACATATTTTAACTGTGATTTCGCTACATACGACGGAAAAAGTGAGAATGGTCCGCAATCAGGGTCCAGAACGATGGTGATTGATTACTTGACACGCATGCGGCCATTTATTGTTGTGATTGCATAATTGGTATTATGATTCATTAAATACTCCAATTGCATGATTAGTACCACGTTCTCACTAAGCGAAAGCTTATTCGATTTTTCTGACTAATGACCACGCAGGTTCAGATGAATATCACAGTGAGAAATGATCGAGACTACGGGGCTGGGTCTAACTTGCTTATATGTTTACATGTGAGGATTTGGATAAGCTTGAAGTTTATGATTTATAATGTGTTTAGAAAAAAAAAAAATTCTAGAATGAGTTTATAATATTTACACTTAACTGCTAGTTGGAAATGTTTTGGGAGTTATTGTATATTAGTTATGGAGTATATGTAAAAATGTATTAGAAAATATGCTTTAATTCTTTAGCATGTTAGAATTAATTTATATATTTTAGCTTAGTTTTTGTGTATTTTAGAATATTTATTGAAAGAAAATGTTACAGGGGTTGAAATATTTTAACTTATGAAACAAGGTGAATGGTGCTATAATAGGGTAAACTCTGCCCAAGTACCATTCGATCGTTTAAAACTTGTATATATATATATATATTATTTTATTTGATAAAAGGATATACAACCCTGATATTCAATCAAAATGTTATTTTTAGAACGTTAAAAATAATTGTTGGTCCTTGTTGACTTTGTTACACATATCCAAGTCCGCAGGGACGGATTGAAGTGTGACAAATTATTTCGGATAAGCTGTTGCTAGAATTACCGAATGAGTTAACAAGTATTCATGGGGTTCACATTTAATGGACATGGCAATGGATTCAATGGAGAGTCTTAAAGCTTTAGCCTGGCAACATTTGGTACTTTTAACGCGTCCATTACTCAGGCTCTAAGAGTATCCAGAGTGAGTAAAGGAAACTTAAATTAAATTTAAGTTAAGTTGTGGTACAGATTTAAGGTAGTGCACAGTGGTGTAGATGGGCACACGGCACATGAAAAGCCGTAAGAACACCAAGCGGCACACTCAGTGCCGTGAGAGCACCAAACGGCACAACTTGTGTCGTGTCATGGACTTGCTTAGAGCTGTTTGGAAGTGATGAAAATTTGAGATAGACTCAAGAAAATTCCTGAATTGCCAAAAAAAAAAAAAACAAACGGCACAACCAATGCCGTTTGGGAAGTGCACAACATAGGGTGTGCTGTGTGGTGGTGAGTGGTGTAGCACACGACATATCATGTGTCGTGAGGTGTGGGACGGCGCACACTTTGCCGTATGGCCGAACTTAGCAGAAACTTAGCCATACCATAAACTTAAGTTTAGCTAAGTTTCACTATCATATACCACAATTATATCTACACCATTGCATGCGTTCCACTATCATATACCACAAAGTTATCCTAAGTTATCCTACTACAACTACGCATTGTTGATGCTCTAAGGGGTCTCCATAGTTAAATGAATGTAAACAACTGACAGAAGAGGCCCACCACCACTAACATATCCCTTATAATAATGCTAGAGACATACTCTCTCCGTCCCAAATTGTTTGGCACTTTTGGGGAATTTAATTTTTTAAGGAAATGCAATAAATGCACTTTTGTCAAACTTTTTATGCCCCAACTTTTCAATATGCCTCTCATAAATGCATTTAGATTAGTTGGAGGTGTGAAAAAAGAAAGGGCAAAACAATAAAGATTCAAAATTTGTTGTGTTGACTTTTTAACATGGACTAACATTTTGGGACAACCCAAAATAGAAAGAGTGCCCTAGCAATTTGGGAGGGAGGGAGTAACTAATTGCACAATACTTTTCACAATTCACTACATTTAAAGCAAGAGGCACAACATTTAAAGCACAATCATTAAAGTGTTTTGTCTTTATGTGTGGTGATTTAAAATGTGGTGCATAAACTTTAAGGGTGTTGGTAAGGGCAAGTTCATTTTTTAATTTGGGCACCTTTTTTTGGTAAAAAAATAAACTTACTGCTTCTTTTAAGAGCACCTCCCACAAATTATATATTTAAGAAGTTTAGGTTTTATGTTTTTTTTTTTTTTGCTTTCTAAGCAAGGGTTGTGTTTGTTATTCAACTGATATCCAGTAAGTCTAATTAAATCTCTCTTTCTTATTCCTCCCTAACTTTTGATCTTCTTCTTCTTGCTTTTTCATTCTATGTGAATCTCTAATCATGTACTATTCTAGGGTTTATTATAAACAAGAGAAAACCTATGTCTTGAAACCCTCGTTAATCTGTAAATTCAACTCTCTGAAATTTTGATTTGTGATTAATTTAGTTCGTACATATAACTGAGAACGAAACATATTACACGAAAAGTAGACTAACCCAAATGCTTGAATAAGTATTTACGTGAAACTGTGAAACAACCATTGCAGCCACGTTTTGTTTTTATTATTTTATAGTTTTTTTTATTGTCATAATTTCAATGAATTCATGAACATGGAGTCTGTTAGTATCTGATCTACTTTTGTTTGTGTTAGAATCAGAGTTTGTCTCTTCTCGTTTTGGCTCCGGGCATGTAATCTTTCATATTTGGTTCTGTTTGACTTATAATTACTTATATGAGCAGTTGACATTGATAAAAAAAAATATCAATTCAGCCACGTTTTGCTTTTATTGTTTTATATTTTTTTTTCAATTATTTTACTACGTTTAGCTAGTTTCTACCATGTTTTAATTATTCTTTTTTAATCAATACTATGAATTCCTTAGTAGATGATGTCCGTATATTTTTATATTCAGCACATGCCGAAAAAAAAAATCAAGAATAGAAAAGATGTTGAAAATTACTTAGTACCTTTACCAAATATATTAGAAAACCAATGTGCAGATATCGATGTAACACCATATTTTTCCATTGATAAAATGAATATTTTACCATTTTAATACATTAATAATTAAATTTAAATTATTCTTACATTGTATTTATTATTATTATTTTTTTTTTATAAATATGTAGGTATTTGACTCGCAATCAGAGCTTATCTATTGGGCTCAAGATGTTGGTATTAGATTAAAATGGGTTGTCGTAATTACAAACTCTGATACATGTCTCGTGTTAAAGAAGTCAAAGTTGAAACGATTAATTTCATATAGAAGCATAGTTTCAACTGGGGTGGTCCAAGTTTATTTTGCACTAATTTTTGTCAATTGAGATGGTTTAACTTTATTTGTAAGGGTTAAATATATTTTACACCCTTGTAGTTTGTTACCTATGTCAGTTTGGTCCATGTAATTTAGAAAGTGTTACTTTAGTCCCAGTTATTTTGTAAGTGTGACAAATAAGTCCAATAAGTCCTTTAATGAAAAATTATTTTGTCACTGAAAGTAAAAAAAAATTGCCACAAAAAAGTGTTTTGAGTGACTAAAATGACACAAATGACACTTTCTAAACTACAGGAACCAAATTAACACAAAGGGAAAACTAGGAGGGTGTAAAATGTAGTTAAGCTTTATTTGTAAAATATAATATGTAGTACAATAAGTGAGGTGCCCTTACTAATTAAAGTAAAAGGTAAAAAAATTGATTTTTTTAAACTTAAAATTAGGTGCCCTAATTAAAAAATGAATGTGCCCTTACCAACAACCTTACTTTAAATGTTGTGAATTGTGAAAAGAATTGTGCAATTAGTTGTGTCTCTAACATTGCTCTATCCCTTATTAACATGTCTGTTGCATTGTCTATTTTTTGTATCTATTTATATATATATATATATATATATACCAAAACAAAAGACCTTCTATTAGACTATCCACATCACCATCTTCTCCTTTAGAAGAAAATTCTATGTGGTATTTCCTTGATTTTTCATTTTTTTTTTCATTTCTTTCTAATTCTTCTTCTTTTTTTTTTTTTGTCACTGTTCTTTTTTTTTTTTTTTTTTAAGTTTTTATATTCTCAAAATCAATAATGATAATGTTCTATCCCAAGAAGCCTCAATTTTCAACTAATTAATTTTGAAAGCTATTAATAAATATTGACTATTTTGTTTGATTTTTCAAATAGTAATTTAGTGACTATATAATTGGGAACTGCACCTATCTATTCTCAATACTATATCGAAAAGTCAAGCCTAACAACCTTCCCTTATTGTGCAATGTGGCATTTTCTAATTTGTTTTTCCCTGTTTTAATTTCCTTCGTTTAAAAAAAAATATTTTTTACATCATTGGCTTTTTTATGAGAGTGTACATGTATTTGTATAATATATATACAGTCAGGCTCTAAAGAGGGCGCCCTTTTTTTCTTAAAGAGAGCGCATCTGTTTTGGTCGTCAGATCGTGTTTTCATTAATGGCAGTTTTGTCATTTCACAGTTTTTAAACACGATCCGACGGTCAAAACAGAGGCCCTCTCTTTAATAAAGAGAGTACGCCCTCTTTAGAAAATCTTTGAATATATATATATATATATATATATATGAGTGCTTTGAAATAAAAAAAGTGTTTACCTATGGAATTGTATCTTTGGATAATGGAACTTCAATTATTATGGTTGGCATACCTATGAACATACATGTATTGAAACACAAAAGACTATGGTTTGTTTTTAATTTGATACTTACAAAATGAATTTATATAATTGCAAGATAAAATGATTTAATTATCATTGAGAAGCAAAACATGTATGCACATTATGATTATTTCATTCTTTCCTATTCCTTGCTATGTAGGAGTATATGTGTAGGTTTATGTCTAAATCAACACTTAAGGTTCAAAGAGCAGAAGAAATAACACCAAAAGTTTTCAACTCATAACAAATACATGCTTTTTATATGATTATTACCAGGCTAATTGATAATCAACATGGTAGCTTCAAAGCCACCACACAGAATTATAGAAGAAGATTTAAATCAACACATGCATCACTTCTAAATCCAACCCAACAAACGCTCGAATAGCTTCTTTTATAACGCCTTTTTTTTATTATGTAATTTTGACAAAAGCATCACTGGATTTTCAAATGTCATAAGAAATTATTTTTTGTTTAAATTCTTCTATAATTTTGTTTAAATTTGTCTATTTTCTAATAAAGTACCGTGCATTGCACGAATTTGTCGCCTAGTTTCAATAAAATTTGACACAAAACCAACGCATTACTACTGCTCTAATCAGCACTTAGACGCCCGATTACATGGTCTATCTCTATATATCGCTGTACATGTGTATACTAAATCTAGTTATAGGGCAAGGTTTGGGCTTTATTGGAGGACACCCCTAGGGACCTAGGCACAATGGTGAGTTTTGCTCCATTGTCCGAAAATTCAAAGACAACCTCTCGCTTCTGGAGTAAAGCTTGTACATATAATTTTTCCAAACTTTGCGGTTGCAAGAGCCTCATAAACTAAGTTTGCGTTCAAAGGCGAACCCAAGAACCTTGAAAGGGGTGGGTTCAACAAAATTTATTTTCACAAATACGAATCCATACTAAAAGTAAAAATTAAAAAAGTTACTCTTTCCGTCCTATATCAAGAGTCCATTTTGAAAATTTCAATTTCTTAACAGAACGTCTTTGATTGTTGTGAAATTTTACATCTTTTCATTATTGTCCTTGTTTGAATTTTAAAATTCTAGTATAACATCAAAGAAAATGTGAGAGAGTTTTATATATTAAAGGGTAAAATGTGGAAAAGTTTCACCACATTAATTCAAGCAAATTTGATTGGCTTCGACTTTTTGCTTTAATCAAAAGCAGAAGAAAAAGCCCTAATATTTTATCCAAAAAAACAGAAAAGAAAATGCCCTAATTGCAAGGACAACATTTACATTTTTTTTTTTAAAAAATTACTCAATTGCTTTGCCTGAATCTCGTTTGAATGAAACACTTCAATTTAATCTGCTTAATATAGACATAATAGATCCCAAAGCACTTTTATACCTTGTAGTATGTTTGAAAAGTAATTTCAAATGGATGGGTCTTTAACAAATTAAAACATAGGATGAAGCAAAAGGATAAATTATATCTTCTCTCTAATTATTTAAATATTCTGGAACATAGATGCAATTGTGCAAATGCCCTAATTGCAGGGACAGCATTTACATTTTTTAAAAAACTTACTCAATTGCTTTGCCTAAATCTCATTTGAACGAAAGCACTTCAATTTAATCAGCTTAATATTGACATAATAGATCCCAAAGCACTTTTATACCTTGTAGTATGTTTGAAATGTGATTTCAAATGGATGGGTCTTTAACAAATTAAAACATTGAATGAAGCAAAAGGATAAATTATTTTTTGAGTAATTCTTTGGTGACAACTTTCATACAACCTCTTAAAAAGATGTGTCTATCTTGAGTAATTCTTGGGATACAACTTTCATACAACTTTCACACAACATTCTTAAAAGATATGTCTATCTCTCTCTTGTGACGTCATTGGACACCACAGTAACACAGGAAAGAGATAGACACATATTTTAGGAGGTTGCGTGAAAGTTGTATGAAAGTTGTGTCCCAAGAATTACCCGTCTATCTCTCTTCTGTGATGTCACTGGACCCTACAGTGACATAGGAGAGAGATAGACACATCTTTTTGGAGGTTGTATGAAAGTTGTCACCAAATAATTATCCTTATTTTTTCTATCTAATTATTTAAATATTTTGGAACATAGGTGCAATTGTGCAAATGATCCAAGGTCGGAGCCTAAGGAGGGCTAGGATGGGCTATAGCCCCCCAAATTTTGGAGAATTTTTGTACCACATGTGATATTTTAGTCCAAATATAGTTTAGTCCTCCCAAATTTGGAAAAAAAAAATAGTATATGTGATATTTTAGTCCAAATGTTGTCTAGCCCATCCCAATTAAGTATTTCAAAACCCAATTTGACACCATATATTGTTGATAAATAGACCTCAAAATGTATAAATATAACCCAAAAACGATAATATTATTCTCAAATAGACCAATTCGACACTATATTTTATTATCAAATATTTATAAATAGACCCCAAATTTTTTTTTTCCGAGGGCAACCCCGCGTGAGTTTTCGTAGCCTCCCCCTCCCCCCCCTCCAAAAAAAAGGCCCCGCCCTTGAAATGATCTAAATATGCTAGATGTGTATATATGGGTGCAAAATGTGGTTAGTGTATCTAGGGAATTGTGAATATATGTACGTTGTGCATGGAGAGAGTGTGAGATAGAGAGAGACGAGCCGAGCCTGAGCAGGCTCGAGCTAGCTCGCGAGCTCAAAGGAGTCGATCTTAATTTCAAGTATTCGTGAGCTTTTTCGCGCAAACTTTTAAACTATACAGTTTAATAATAAAACAATTCTTTATCAAGCCTATTTACAAGATGTGTCTTATTTTATGTGAGATGTATTCTTTTTTTCTTTTTGTCCTTTCCCAAACAAGCCACTAAATGGACCAATCAAGAAGTTCAATGTCTACCATCACTACACCAGAATGGCCGATTTTTCACGGTTTTGGACAGTGACAAAGGTCCTTTGTCACGGTTAAAATCCGTGACATTTTCGGGTGTGACAAAAAAATTTGTCACTGTCCAAGACCGTGGCAAATGGCCTTTGTCACGGTTCATTTGTTACACTTTAAAAGTGACATATCCCTTCCAATTGTCACGGTTTTGTCACTGTTTAGAACAGTGACAATTCATTTATTTGTCACGGTCGTCAACCGTGACAATTTATGGTATTGGTCACATTATTTGTCACGGTTTTAGACTGTGACAATATATGATATTAGTCACATTCCTTGTCACAGTTTTGGACTGTGACAATCATTAAGAGCAGTGACTATTATGTAAAAATAATGTCACAATTTTCTCTAATTGTCACGGTATAGAACAGTGACAAACCAGAATTTATTTATTTAATTTTTTTTAAATATTATTTTTGCAAGAATTCACCCTATTATTTTTTATTCCTGACACAATACAATCACCAATAACAAAAATTGCAATCCGATGCAACCTATTATAAACACAAATTGTAAGATCACCAATAAACACAATCGCATGCATTATCAATATGCTCACATAAGAAAAGAAAAAAAAACCAAACTCATAACTTTAGCAATCCAAAAACCTAATATACGATGACAAACATTACAGAGAATGTTATAGTCTAAAATAAATCTATGAAGTCCACAAATAATCATCATCTTCGTCATACATCTCTTGGCATGTTGGTACGGCTTCCTACACATCTCCTCCTCAATGTTAACATTGTGCAAGATAGTCTCCTCGCATTCTTCTAACTCCATGTCAGGAAGAACGACTTCAAGAGCCTTGCACTGATCCCTCATCATTTATTGCCTTGAACTGGTCTGTGAGTGTAAAAATCACAAAGTCTGAGATTAGCCATTTATGGCGCAAGCTTAAAGATCAGATTTCAAAGCTACAATTCACTGGCTCCAGATATCCCATATTACCTTTCTATTTCTTTTCTTTTTTCCTTCTATTCTTGTGAGTGTGTTTGCAACTACCTTTTATAGTTTAAAAAAAATGAATATAACCTTCTATCCGATAATCATGGCAAAATAGTAAAAAAGCTCACAACAAAATGAAATATTCAAGGCATATTTTTTATTAATCATGAAGCTCCTACTCCAATCGTTGTAAGCATTCACAACATAGATGAGAGGCGAATCATTTATGATTTATGACAATCAATCTTATTTTAAATGCTTGTTTAAATGCCAAGTATTAATCTCTACACTTGTAGAAAATAAAGGAAATCATTAGGCATTTCGTTAGAATCGGACTAACAGTATTCAACATTACACTACAAAGAATATAGACTAGCATCTGCGAATTCACTACATTTAATATATAGTCAGTATAGGACGTGTACGTGTTGTGCTCTGTCGTGCGTGTGTGCAGTGGACGTGTGTAGTCGGCACGCTGCCTATGTGTGTGCGCTTGCTGCCTGTGCGCATGCTCATATGCTGCCTGTGCGCGTGTGTTGTGTTGTGCTGAGCAGTGGGCAGCCAAAATGGGGGCCCCCTATGTGATGCACGTGTGCTACCTGTGCGAGTGCAAGTGTGTTGTATGGGCTTTGTGCATCAGACTAATTACTAAAACATGTTTGCTCATCAGACTAATTACTAACTCTGTGAAAAGCAAATACCTTTGTTTTGCACCTTCACGTAGTTTGTTAATCCCATATACCCGGCCAATGTTATAGTGGTGTCGACAATTGTCCTGGCTTCAATCAAAAGTAATCCACCATTGTAGGTTCCATGGGAGAGCCGCGATGACATGACCCGAGAGAGGAGTGACAAGTTGACACCTGGATTGACAACAAAATTATAGCAGTAAGTGAAAAGGATATAGAAAATAAGCTTTCTGCAAATGCTCAAGTACATCCTTATTGTAAAACTCAGCCACATGCCAATTCAAACCTATTTTAAGTCTTAAACCAATAGTAAATCTATTTAAACAAAATGCTGTGTAAGCTTAAGGATATAATAAAAGAGTACACTATTCAATATGGTATTAAAAAGAAATTTAAAGTCTCAAGACTTGAAGCACTACAAAACCTCAAGACTGTTCATGAAAAAAGGTCCAACCATTAGCTTTTAGGAAAACTAAGAAAATAAAAGAAAACAACAAGATTCTTTCAACTTGAGAAAGACTAATTGTTTATCCCAAAAAAAAAAAGAAGAAGAAAGAAAGAAATTTATATTGTATGCATTTCTGCCCCGCTTTGTTTGGTAAGGACAACCGGACAGAAAATTATCTCCTTTTATCTTACGGATGGAACTAGTAAAGAAGAAAAAGAAACTTCGCATTTGAACACAAATTTTTTTTTGTCTTTGGATAATAATATTTTAACTCCAAACTCTGTCTATACATGTATCTAAAATGAAAGTTAGGTAAATTATTATCTGTATTCACATACAAGAAGAAGCTGTGGAAAAAAAATGCACATGTGGTTACTTATCATGATCAAAATGCACATATTCTCCAAAGGCCAAGAGTTGTTAATTTCTTCTTTTTCTTCCTTGTAATTTTTGTATACTTTTAGCTTTTTGCTCCCTGTTTTATATGCATTTGGAAATTTAGTAAAAGAAAGTAATGGGGTTTATGTTTATTTTTTAAATGAAAAATAAGAAGGCCATTGGCTTTATATCAATTACCTAACAGTCTATTCAATTCATCTTTTTATGAAATTTAAAGAAAATAAAGTAAAATGTGGAGCCAATGAATGAGCAGTATTTGGACAACTCGGGAAAATAAGAAGTCTACTAGATCATCTTACAAAAGAAAATTTTCCTAGTGGGCACATATTGATAAAGGTTGGAAAATTTTTCGCAATATATGTTTTCCTAAAGGAGAGATGCGAAGAACAAGTAGCTCCAATGATGAATTAAGAAAGAAATGCAGTTTGAGTAAGAAAGAACAAGCATAGTAAGAAAGAAAGAACAAGCTCTAATGATGAACAAGCAGCCAATAGCACAAGTTTGAGTAAGAAAGAAATGCAAAAAATCATAGTAACATGAAAAAAAGAAAAAGGAAAAGAAAGAAAGAAGGTGAAGTAAGCAACTCTGGTGATCCAGGAGCATGTCAAGTTAACAGACCTGTCCAAGAAGCAAATCACGTACATATGCACCCATTGTTGCATATGTAATGGGTATGTGCTCATATATGTCAAGTTAACAAACCTGTCCAAGAAGCAAATCAAGTACATATCAATAATAGATTCACCTTAGGTTATAAAACATAGAGATGGTCTCATGGATTTCCTTTAAGCAATTCAATAGAAAACCGACAAGAATGAGAAGTAACAAGTGGTTGTAGTAATAAACAAAATGGGTTACCAGATATGGCTTACCAATCACTCTCAAATTCTAATACACGAGAAACCAGTGCTGCAAAATAAATGGACATTTCAGTGGTATTAGTGAGCTGTGCTTATCTCCTAAAACTGTAAAATTAAGAAGTAATTAAAAGAAAAACTATTTCTTTTAGTACTGTGTTCACCCAAATATATATATTTTTTTTTATCGATATTTTTTACAGTACATCTACAAGACTTAATGAGTGTTCCTAGATACTCTTCAAATACACAAGCTATGAAATTAACATAACAGGGATTTAGAAATACAACAACTCTTTCCATCAATATAAGAAGTTATCCACAACCTAGGGTATATGGCTAAAGAAATGAGATACCAAAGTTATTGCAGGAGCAGATTCAGAGAATGAGAAAATTGGTAGCCTATGTGGAGATACAGAGTCACACACAATTGTATCAAAATGTTTGATGGTTTAAAATTTAATAAATGATATCCATTTTGAGATGAACATATGTGAAAATGAGAGCCAAAAGTACATGGAGAGAAATCAAAGCCAAACTCTCTAACCCATACTAAGCAGCCCTTGAAAATCACCAAGGAAGCGAAAACATAGCAACCAACAAAAACTACCCATACTCTCTCTATATATAAATATATATATATATAGATTATAGATATAGATGTGTGTGTAACCCTAAATAGCTGCAAAATTAAAAGAAAAAATTGCAATCATGTTTTTCAGGAATCATATTGATCGGGAGAGAACTAATCCTAATTATACGCTTTAATGAACATTTGTTAGTACCTTTTTATCCTGTTTTTGTATATTTTTACTCTGTTTTCTAGTTTCTGACAGGTTTTGGAAGAAATCAACTAAACCAGGCTAAACAGGGTGAAAAAGCATCAGGAAAGAAGCTGAAAAATCCAAGTCGCGCGCGCGGCCCGCGGGCGCGAGAATCCACAAGTCGCTCGCGCGATCCGCGCGCGCGAAGTACCAAAAGTCGCGCTCGCGCGACCCGCTCGCGCGATATGCCCAAAAATCAAAGTTGCGTATTTCAGTATACTGAAGACTCCTGTGCAAACGAGACTGCTAAACGACGTCCAGACTGTAAATTACATCAGTTTCAGTCCGTTTCGAGTTGTAAAGGCTTCCAAAACATGTTGTAAATCTATATAAACTCTATTTTTATTCAATTAGAGGGTTGGCAATTATTGTACACATCAATATACAGCCATATACACACACTTCCAGCCCTTGAAGAGGGAGAAGCAAGGAGAAGAAGAAGAAGACCAAGGATTTCCATGGCCTCCTCCATCAACTACTTGCCGATCTCTACTCCTATGGCAGCTTAGATCATTGATCTAGGGTTTCAATGAAGCCCTAGATGAGTAATAGGGTTTTATTTATGCTTTTATTTTAGTTTTATTGTGTATGGATGACAGTCACATGTTTAGAGGATTTCATAAATAAATCGTACTTTAATTGATTAAATCATTGCTTTCAGAATTTATTCTTGTCTTAGATCTATTTTGACTGTGATGTGCTCAACGATCTATTCTTGCTGTGCTTGTTTAGGTTGTTTACATGTGATGGTGCTTTATTGATTCGTGCTATCAAGTATCCGAATAGTCCATGCCTAGGTTAGACGGATTAGATCACAACCCTAGTTTAGTGTGAGATAATTCGTGCTATCCGCAGATGGATTATGTTGGTGCTTGAACCATGATTATCTTCTTGTCGGAGGAATTGGGCTTGTAGCTACAATTCCCCATATTCATCCAACGTAATATGCTAAAGTAATTCATAGATATTCCTATTATGAAACTAGTGGTGGATTTGTAATCCTAGGTTTCCTTTAAATATTATTTAAAAACACTTTTAATTGCTTTCATAAGTTAGATTTACTTTTATTGTTATTAGTTTAATTAAATTCCAAATCAAATCCGTTTTTCCTAATTAATTAGACTTAGGTTTTAAAATTAAGTCGTTGTAGTAATCAATCTCTGTGGGTTCGACCTATACTTCCACACTGCAAATCCTTTGAAAAGTAAAGAATACTTTTACATCTTGATATTGACAACATCAATTTTTGGCGCCGTTGCCGGGGATTGTATTACTACTCTTAGTTTTATAATCGTAGTTTAGTTAATTCGTAAATATTAGATTAGCTTTTTATTTTTCTTATTTTCTGTTTTTGTTTTTAGTTACTAACTTTTTCTTTTATTTTGTAGTCAACGTTTCCGAGTGGAGCAGCTAATTACATCAAAGGAGCATACGCAAATAAAATAAATAAAATAAAATAAATTGCTTCCTTTGGAATTCGCTTTAAACCGCTGTAAGTCAGGGCGCTGTGACGCACTATTTGCATTAGTTTAAGGTTAATTGCACTGCATTAGCTAGGAAACCCGGGGCGCTGGGCTTGACGCGGTCATTGCATTACAGGATAATTTGCATGCATCATAGTAGTTGAGTGCTTGTTATCTTAGTCGCGTGATTGCTTGCTATTTGTTTTTTTAGTTGAGTCAATCTTTGTTTTTAATTTCTTTTCTTTTCTTTTAGTTTATGTTAGGTACACGTTCAAACAAATCGGAATTACAACCTTTAGACTCTGAACTTGAACGTACATTAAGACTTAACAAGTCTTCAAATTTAACTTCTGGAACTAGGTTTGTAATAGACGACGATTTGACACCAAAACCAACGTCTTTATTTGAATCCGAAATACGTAATACTCTTCAAAAACTAAAGAAAACACGCTTTAATAACATAGAACCAATTAAAATGGCAGACATTGGAAACAATAACGAAAATAACCAAAATAACAACGGAGCTAATATGAATAACCCTAATATCCCTCCACCACCTCCACTTAAAGATTATTTTATTCCGACGACTTACACGCCGCAAACTTGTATTGAATTACCGGAGGCGACGGCATCTCACTTTGAGATAAAGTCGTCTACCATCTCGCTACTTCCATCTTTCCATGGTCGTTTAAATGAAGACCCTTATAAACACTTAGGAGATTTTCAGGACATATGCTCTACGTTGAAAATCCAAAATCTTACTGATGATGAACTAAAAATGCGTCTCTTTCCATTCTCATTAAAGGACAAAGCTAAATATTGGCTCCAATCTTTGGAGCCAAACACAATTAGAACATGGGAAGACTTACACACCGCATTTTTACAAAAGTTTTTCCCGATTATGCGTACAAACCAGATAAGAAAATCAATAACCAATTTTGTAATGCAAGATGGGGAATCACTTTACGACACGTGGGAAAAATTTAAAGAATTATTACGCTCGTGTCCACATCATCAAGTCCCTAAGTGGCAACTTGTTCAGGTCTTTTATGAAGGACTTATTCCCTCTGTTAGGAATACCGTCGATGCCGTTTGTGCGGGAACTTTCCTGCACAAAAGCGCCGACGAGGCCTGGAAAATGTTTGAAACGTTAAGCGAGAATTCAATGCACCAAACGGTGTCTGTCCGTTCGGAAGGATATCTTAATCAACCTAAGAGGGATGTAAAATTCGAGTCAAGTCAATCAATTGAAATAAAAGAACTATCTAACAAACTTGACCGACTTCTAACGATGAACCAAACGACAGCCTCACCCGCGCGAGAAATTTGTGCATTATGTTCTGATCCTTCACATTCGATACTTGCATGTCCATCGGCGAGTCAATTTTCGGAATTCGTGGAGCAACACATTAATTCTATTCAACAATACCCACGAAATAATTATAATGCAACTACTAATAATCCGGATGCGCCATGGAGAAACCATCCAAACTTCTTGTGGAAAAATAACAATAATAATCCTAACGAGGCGACTAATTTTCCAAATGCGTATCGACCTCCGTTCCAACCTAACCAATACCAACAACCGCCTCCTAATGCTAATCCTGCAAGGGGAAATATTTTTGAGGAAAAGGTGTTGGCGTCCCTTAGGACTATTGAAACGCAAGTTCAGGCACAAGCACAAATAGTGCACTCTCATACGCAATCCATTGCGAAGCTTGAATCCCAAATGGGACAACTAGCTATTGTAGTAGGTCGTAGAAACGAGGGGACGTTGCCTAGTCAAACAATCCAAAATCCTAAGGGACAATATGAGGTTAAGGGGTCGAATGAACAAGTGAACGCCGTCTCAACTAGGTTGACTACCCGAGAGGAGGAGGTAATAGAAATGCCGAATAAGAATGTGAAAGGTATGAATATTAACTCTAATAAAGAGACGGGTGAGGACATGA
Organism: Hydrangea macrophylla; assembly: GCA_033977485.1. Taxonomy (NCBI): domain Eukaryota; kingdom Viridiplantae; phylum Streptophyta; class Magnoliopsida; order Cornales; family Hydrangeaceae; genus Hydrangea; species Hydrangea macrophylla. The sequence goes on along the minus strand of CM066984.1, from coordinate 72,331,684 downwards.
GCCAAAATAGAATTCAAAAAGATAAAGAATCGGTCCCAACGAATTATACTCCTAGAATGCCATATCCACCTAACGTTGAGGAACCGTCTAATCTTACAAATAAAAAGTCTAAGGTTGAGGATATACTCGAGGTATTTAAACAAGTCAAAATAAATATTCCTTTCCTCGACGCTATAAAACAAATTCCTGCTTATGCTAAATGTCTAAAAGACCTTTGTACGCAAAAACGCAAAATACGGAGTAATACTCCTAAAAAGGTCTTCCTTACGGAAAAAGTAAGCTCTATATTCCAACACGCTCCTCCAAAATATAAAGATCCAGGTACGCCTACGATTTCATGTGTCATAGGTGACACTATCATTCATAGGGCTCTCCTTGACTTAGGAGCGAGTGTTAATCTTTTACCCTATCACGTCTATAAACAATTAGGTTTAGGTGAACTTAAGCCCACGGCCGCTACTATTCAATTAGCGGATCGTTCTGTTAAAATACCTAGAGGAATCGTCGAAGACGTACTAGTAAAAGTTGATCAATGTTTCTATCCCGTGGATTTTATGGTCCTTGACACCGAACCGGTGCTAGATGCTAGGAAGCACACTCCTGTCATTCTTGGTCGTCCATTTTTAGCCACGGCTAACGCACGTGTTAACTGTAGAACAGGGGTGATGAAAGTGTCGTTCGGGAATGTACAATTAAAATTAAATGTTTTTAATGCTGTTGATCAACCTCCCAAAGACGATGATTATCTAGGTGTGGAGGGTAGTGAGGTTACACGGAATAGTGAGCCTAAGAACGTAATGAATATAAGTGCGGGAAATAATGTGGACGATGATGAGTGGATGAATCCTAATCCTGTGGACCCTAATGCGGAATCTACTCGGAAGGTAAGAAATCGATTCGAACATAATGACAAACCGTTAATCGATTTAATTCAAAGCGATGTAATTTCTGCTTACCACCGAGCTCTACCTGACATCCTTCGGGGTACACAGTCCGATATACGGCCTCCATAAGTCTTATGCTAGAAAGGTCTAGCTAAAGACGTAAAAGTTAGCGCTTCTTGGGAGGCAACCCAAGCTTTATTTCATCCGTTTATCTTGTTTTTGGTCGTTTTTGGGTCTGTTTGTGTCTGTTTTAGACATTCTGGATAGGTTTGGGGGTTGGAATTAAGTTATTTTGAAAGTATATACATAATTTTAGCTACACAGTGGAAGAAACCAATCTCGCGCGCGCGGCCCGCTCGCGCGAGACGTCGCTCGCGCGGCCCGCTGGCGCGAGATTGCCCCTTAGTATTTTTCTTTCCTTTTCTTTTATTATGAGCCTCAGTAGTTACTCGCGCCTCATTTCGCGGGCGCGAGGTACCTCGCTCGCGCGAGATTTCAGAAAAAAAAAAAAAAAAAAAAAAAATTGAAATTCGCGCGCGCGACGGCCGCTCGCGCGGACCGCGCGCGCGATTCCCCCATTTCTGCATATTCTCTTTTGTTTTCTGTATCCTTCCCCCATACTTGTTCTGAGAATGTTTTTGTTTCTGTTTTTTATTTATTAAGTCATTTTAGATCGAGTTAGTTATTATTTTCCTTATTACATTTCCACTTTTTCGTTGTATTTCTTTTCCATTTGATAGTTTAGTTTAATTTAGATTAGTTTTACATTTCTATTTTATATTTCTGTTTCATTTCCTTTTAAATATTATTTTGTTAGTTTCTTTTCGTTTATCTAGTAGTAACAGGTAACATTGAACTCTATTGTCATATTCCTTTGTGTTCACCTGTTCTATGCTTGTCAAGATCGAGGTACTATCGTTCCTTCATTATGTACTCTCCTTTCTTTCGTTTTGTTGTTTCATTGGGGACAATGAAAGGTTTAGGTTTGGGGGTATGCACACACATGCACGTTATTATGCACTAAAATTTTAAAAATTTTCAATAAGTGTGTTTAAATAAACGATGTTACCTACGGTTTTTGCAATTTTAATCCGATACTTCTTAGTATGTAATGTGATTTGTTATAGAATGATAAACAATGGAATTTGTGATTAAATATTTACTGAAGTCATGTTGAAATGTTTTAAGTTATGTATTGTTTGAATCGTAGTTTTATATCATAGATTTGCACATAAACTTATGCACTGCACGTAGTCGCTTGAATACATGTAGGTTGTGAACTATAATATGATTCGGATTTCTAGATAACACATGGTGGAGACTAGACCCAGTGAGCTTTTGAGCCTATCTTTTCTGTTTTGAGGGTTATAAATACATTGTGTTTGTCGAATTTCATTGAAATAGCGCATCTACTTGTTGTTTAGTCTCAGTATTCTTGTTTTGGTTGATAATCAAGTTAAAATATTTGTTACCATGCTAAATAATCTTCCGTCGTAAATATTGAAGAACCGTATTACCATAGGACATGATTATAGGCCTTCTTTGTTTATTACCGACCGATAAATGAAAATTTTCCTTAGTTCGCCCTTTGAGCCATTACAATGCCTCTTTTTCTTGTTCACCATTATCCTCTTTAGAAGCTCCAACTTGATCAACTTGGAGTATACCACTGGAAGAGTGATCAACTTTTAGTAGTATTAAGGCGATGTGTTGATTGAGAAGAAGAAAATAAAATGCTATTGGGGTAGTTGCTTGGTATTCAATGAATAATCATTTGAGAAGCAAGAAAAGAAAAAAGGAAAAGAAACGAAATAGAGAAGATGAAGGTTGAAAAAAAAAATATATTGAAAGAAAAGAAGAAAAATGAATGAGAAAAAGTATGAAATGATGAAGTTTGTAGAAGAAGAATGAGAGAGATCGAACATGCCTTACAATGCCATTCTAAATCTACCATATCCATTTTATCATTTTTCATTACCTGAGCCACATTACAACCTTTGAAAAGTCCTATTTGATCTTGGGAAACATGGTTCGGATATGAAAACGATGGGAGGAGGATTAAAACATGGGAATGATTAATTTTTCTTGATTATTGGCATCCTATCCATGAGACTACTGTTCTTTCGTGTCATGCGTCTTTTTCATGTCATATGTGAGCGTTTTTCGTTTTGAAAACATAATTTCTTTGCTCACATATATTAGAAAAATTACACTTGTTTCTGAGTGTTTTATTTGAGAGTGTAATTGACATTGTGAGATTCGTAGTCGAAGCATAGTTAGATGGTCATCCGAGTTATATTCCAAGTTTGTGACATGCGCGTGTTCGTTTGACTACCTCATCACACACGTGCAATTTTATGAGAAACTCTATTGATTTATACGATGCATGTGCTTGAGATTGTTCTTCATGATGTATGTAGACGTTTGATTCTATTTCTTTATGGTCGTTATTCTATTTCGAATCATTGTTTTATAATAAGGAGTATTGATTGTTTTGTTTGAATAAAAGTTTTTAAATTAATAAGTTAATAAAGATGGTTGTGGGTAACTTGTTGACGAGAACCCTCACGAGACTTCACTCGTCCGACTAGGGACACCTAGGGGTTTAAAAGGCTTGTTGCATACGCTAAATGCAATCGTGATCCATACGAAAATGGAATAGATTTTTATTAGTAGTTTTTATTTTTAGTTTTGCTCGAGGACTAGCAAAATGTAGGTTTGGGGGTGTGATCGGGAGAGAACTAATCCTAATTATACGCTTTAATGAACATTTGTTAGTACCTTTTTATCCTGTTTTTGTATATTTTTACTCTGTTTTCTAGTTTCTGACAGGTTTTGGAAGAAATCAACTAAACCAGGCTAAACAGGGTGAAAAAGCATCAGGAAAGAAGCTGAAAAATCCAAGTCGCGCGCGCGGCCCGCGGGCGCGAGAATCCACAAGTCGCTCGCGCGATCCGCGCGCGCGAAGTACCAAAAGTCGCGCTCGCGCGACCCGCTCGCGCGATATGCCCAAAAATCAAAGTTGCGTATTTCAGTATACTGAAGACTCCTGTGCAAACGAGACTGCTAAACGACGTCCAGACTGTAAATTACATCAGTTTCAGTCCGTTTCGAGTTGTAAAGGCTTCCAAAACATGTTGTAATTCTATATAAACTCTATTTTTATTCAATTAGAGGGTTGGCAATTATTGTACACATCAATATACAGCCATATACACACACTTCCAGCCCTTGAAGAGGGAGAAGCAAGGAGAAGAAGAAGAAGACCAAGGATTTCCATGGCCTCCTCCATCAACTACTTGCCGATCTCTACTCCTATGGCAGCTTAGATCATTGATCTAGGGTTTCAATGAAGCCCTAGATGAGTAATAGGGTTTTATTTATGCTTTTATTTTAGTTTTATTGTGTATGGATGACAGTCACATGTTTAGAGGATTTCATAAATAAATCGTACTTTAATTGATTAAATCATTGCTTTCAGAATTTATTCTTGTCTTAGATCTATTTTGACTGTGATGTGCTCAACGATCTATTCTTGCTGTGCTTGTTTAGGTTGTTTACATGTGATGGTGCTTTATTGATTCGTGCTATCAAGTATCCGAATAGTCCATGCCTAGGTTAGACGGATTAGATCACAACCCTAGTTTAGTGTGAGATAATCCGTGCTATCCGCAGATGGATTATGTTGGTGCTTGAACCATGATTATCTTCTTGTCGGAGGAATTGGGCTTGTAGCTACAATTCCCCATATTCATCCAACGTAATATGCTAAAGTAATTCATAGATATTCCTATTATGAAACTAGTGGTGGATTTGTAATCCTAGGTTTCCTTTAAATATTATTTAAAAACACTTTTAATTGCTTTCATAAGTTAGATTTACTTTTATTGTTATTAGTTTAATTAAATTCCAAATCAAATCCGTTTTTTCTAATTAATTAGACTTAGGTTTTAAAATTAAGTCGTTGTAGTAATCAATCTCTGTGGGTTCGACCTTTACTTCCACACTGCAAATCCTTTGAAAAGTAAAGAATACTTTTACATCTTGATATTGACAACATCACATATCAAATGAAGGGACGAACCTTCCGGTGGTCTGAACAGCGCTTATTCAGAGTCTAATTGAAGATCTGCACCAAAAAAAGAAAAAGAAAAACCAAATCAGAAAATCGAAAGTAATTCAAGATCTGTAAAAAAAAAAAAAGGAGAATGTGGCTACTTGAATAACCCTAGAGAGAGGGGAAGAAAAAAAGAAAGTGGAAGACCTGACTCGACCCCTCATCTCTAATCATCCATACCTAGATGGATATAATGCATTGATAATAGAGAAGCCATAGAGTATTCATATACCAATTGTATAAAATTCATACGATTCAATGTCAAAGCATTCTCATTCTTTTGCCTCAAGAAAGCAAAATGGAAAAATAAAAATAAAAAATAAAAACAAATACTGTAATTACCAAATCTAGATCTGATCTACAAGTGAAAACAATAAAAAAAATTTGCAATATTGTTGAATTTGAGTACTGACCAATTGAAGAAACAGTTTTCAGATCTGGGATCGTTGGCCTCAAACACACGACATCACAGAAGTTACGGCAGCGGTGACGGTGTTCGACGATGCGGCCCTACCGTCGAACGAAAATAGTCCAGATCCGGGAGCCTCTTCATCGTCAAGGAACAGGTCCTCTGGAACCCAAAATGCGCTGGAGCGCACACGATTACTACTCAGATCAACGTCGCTGACATGAGCAGCGATCCGACGCTTGTATATATATATAGAGAGAGAGAGAGATACAGAGAAGACAGCGACACCGGAGAGGAAGAGAGAGTACCTTTGGTCTAACTGTGCCTGGCGGTGGAAGGCAGCGATGGGTAGTGGGCGTGGTTCGCGTCCGGAGGTGTTGTCGTAGCCTCAAATGCCCATATCTACACATCAATTTAAAGGGAGAGGAGAGGGGGTTGCTAATGGTGGTGGCGTGGTTTCTGATACCCTTCTCTCTCATGACCATTAGCAGGTGACATGAACAAAAATACTTTAGATCTGGTGAAAAAAATTGCAACTTTCATGAACTTCCATATCTTGACTGCTGGAGAAACGAAAAATTATAGATCTGAAGAAAAATCAAAAGTATCGAAAGTAACTTGCTCAATACCTTGACTGTCGGTGGTCGGTAGTGACCTTCGAGATAGAAAGAGGTCGACGACGAAGTCATTGCCGAAGAGAGAAGCTAACCGGTCCTATATGTGTGTGAGATATTGAGAGAGAAGAGTGTGAGAGGATAGTGGGGGGAAATAGATTGACAGGAGGGAAAAAGAAGATTATTAGAGTTAAAGCTTTTTAATACCCAGCGTGTCCTCTTAGCACATTTGTCACGGTTTCAAACAATGACTAACCTACATTAAACTTTGTCACTGTCACCAACCGTGACGATATTGTGTATTTGTCAAGATTATTTTTTGTCACTGTCAATAACAGTGACAATATGTGTCACTGTTTGGGACAGTGACAAACTGTCCGAAAATAAGTGTGACAATTCGGCCAATATGGTGTAGTGCATATTGATGTGACTGTGGGCCAGGCCATGTTTGGCTTTGTATTTGTATTTGTTTTTGTTTGTTTGTTTGTTTTTTATTTTTTTTGTTTTTTTTTTTTTTTTTTTGTATTTTTTTCTTCAAAAAGTGGGGTTGGAATATAAATTTAATTTATACACATGCTTATAAATAAAATCGATTGAACAATTTGATATAAATTGAATTTTATACACATGCCTATAAATAAAAATTTTACTTGTATTACCCAATGTTATCTATATTACACACACAATGTCTATAAATTTAATGTTAGGCCAACAAATTTGACTTACACACAACTGATTTTGCAAATATAAAATTAAATTTATAGGCATTGTACAAAAAAAAAAGGAAAAAAGAAAAAGATAGACTATAAATCAAATTTAGGCATGTGTGTATAATAAAATTAAAATTTTAATTCAAAATACGTAATTCAATTTATAAGCATGTGTGTGTGATACCAAATAAAATTGAATTTATAGCCTATAAATTCAATTTAGGCATGTGTTTGTAATCCAATATTAATTTTATCAATTTTATTTTATGAAATTTCTATGTGTCCATAAATTAAATTTATAGATATTTGCAGGCATGGGTGTTCAATGCATGAGTGTGTAAATTATATTTATAGGAATGTGTGTGTAATATCAACAATATGAATATGAAATAAAATTCACAAAATTAATGTTGTAGATTGTGCCTATAAATTTCATTTCATATTTTGATATTATACAATTTAGTTACTTTTTGTAAGGCGTCTTACTATTTTATGTATTTCAATTATTTATTTATTTTGATATCACACACGCATGCCTATTAATTTAATTGTATATTTTCATATTACACACACAATGCTTATAAATAAAATGTTATATTTTGATATTACACACATGTCTATAAATTTAATGTAGACACATGTTTCATAATTTAATTTTTATTTGATTTTATATTAATATTGTAAATTGAGGATAATATAAAAATATAAAATTCAATTTATCGGCATATGTATGTAATATCAAAATATAAAATGAAATTTATTTAAATTGAATTTAACCATGAGTCCGCGTCTTGCTCAGGCCACCCCTAGTGTGTGTGTATATATATATATATATACAAAGATTCTGTAAAGAGGGCGCCCTCTCTTTATTAAAGAGAGGGCCTCTGTTTTGACCGTCGAATCGTATTTCAAAACTGTGAAATGACAAAACTGTCATTAATGAAAACACGATCTGACGACCAAAACAGAGGCCCTCTCTTTAAGAAAAAAAGAGCGCCCTCTTTAGAGCCTGACTGTATATATATATATATATAAGTCACTATTCAAGTTATTTACCAAACTTATTAACTTTTTCACGAGCCTTAATCAATTGTTTTTATGAGCTCAAAAGAGCGAGTCGAGTTTAACCTTTATTGAGCGACTCAGCTCGTTTACACTCTAGACACATCCTGACGTGACCTATTTTCACGGAAGCAATATTCCATGCAGGACTATGAATTGAATCTGTGGGCCGGGCTAAAGAGATGGTTTGTAGGTTAGCTTTTTTATTGGGTTGGGCTAGAAGTTTCAAAAACTTTGCACTGGGTTACAATCCAGTTGAGCCCTGTGCTAACTTGTATTTTTGTAGGGTCTATGGTCAATCTAGATACCATATTTGAACAGGCTTGAGCAAACTACTAAGAGCATTCACAATGGGCAATAACATACAACAAATTTAGTGAACTAACATTGGGACGTTAACAATAGTGTAGGCTATATAACAAACGTAAGGAGTGAAGTTTAGTGGAACCTAAAGTTAGTTTACGCCTAAATTTCATTATTGTACATGTTATACGGCACAATGTGGGCCGTGAGAGGCTACACAGGACACACAAAGCTGCTATTTCCAAACACCTTCCAGACGACACACATTGTGTCATTCACTCACAAACAGCACATTGTGTACCATTAGGGCTTCTTTTTGTTGTTGTGCATAGTTTTCTTTTCATTCAAATGGCATATACTATGCCGTACCACTCTCAAACCGCACAACGTGAACGGTTTTAGCTCCCTTATTTTTTTAGTGCCAAATTTTCATTTTATTCAAAAGTCACATATTGTGTCATGCCACTTCCATGTGACACGCTGTAAGGCGTTTGTACACTACTTTATTACAAGTGCCCCCCCATCTTTGTACTACAAACTTAAACTATACGTTTTGTTTGTTGTATAATTCTGGATTTTCTAAAGCCAATCCTAGTCCACCCGAGGAGCATTGTCAGGAATATACCTACAGCCACTCAGAGCTTGTCAGAGTTGTAATGCACGTAGGGCATGTCTTAGTGGACGATTATGAATTTAATAAGTGATTTTTTTGGGTGTAGTTGTCTCAATTATTTGTTCACATTCTATGAAAATGAGAGATTAAGAGGTTGTATGGGTAACATGAGAACCGATTGTGTGGTTTAAAAAAAAAAAAAAGACATCGGTGCTCAATAGTCTAGTATTTGTGTAGTTATTTTTAGATTCTATAGAATTCTGTGAATGACGCAAAACTTAATACTCCAAAATTATATCATTGATAAATCAATTTATACATGGTTTTCACAAAACTAGTTAAATGTGAGAATGGAGTTTAACCTGCTCATGTCTTATATATTCGGAAAAAAAAATAAAAAAAACTTTACATACTTTGAAAATATCATGTGGCATGCTGATATGATTCTATTGTTAATGAGAATGAATTATTTGAATAGGGCTCACACATCAAAACTCTCAAATAGTGGGACCTATGAGATAAGCATGGAGAACGACCTCCTCTCATAAACAATAGGGAAATGCTATTATGAGCAGCTTCTCATGTGAGAAGCTTCTCACAATAGCATTGCCCTAAACAATAAGTTATGCACAATAATAGACTCACATATTTATATAATAGTTTGTCTGTAGGAACTGCATACACTAGGGGCGAGGCTACATGCTGGCTAGTGGTTTTAATTGAACTCACTCAAATTTATGAAAAACATATCTATTATATATATATATATATATATATAAAAATATAGAAGCAAATGCTTCCCCCCGAGCTTGCCACATCAGCAATCTATAATTCTATTAAAAATTCTATGTGGCAATGCATGAGATTAAAATGGAATATATGACAGCTTTAAATTCTCTCTCTCTCTCTCTCTCTCTCTCTCTCTATTTGCCTTCTATGAGTGCACCCCTCTATTCTTTTTTTCCTAGGTGGCATCCCTCTGTTTTCTTTGTTTTTTGTTTAGTTTTTTTTTTTGGCCTTAGATATAACTAACGCCCAATCTCTCCCTCTCCCGCCTCTTCTCGTTCCCCTCACTTTTCTCGCCTCCTCTCATTGTATTCCTCTTCCCCAACAATAAATTTTCATAGGCAGCATAGCTCTTCCTCTTCCTCTCATTATATCGCCTCTACAGTTCTTCTCTCACCTTCGTGTTCCAAGACTGCAAGTGGGGAAAAATCTCAAACTATTTAGAGAAAAAAGAGTTTCAGGGAGCGAAAGAAAGAAGATTGGCCATGTCTGTGTAGTAGAGTCTTCTTCCTGATATGTATCAAAACCTATAAAATCCTCTTCGGGCTTCTCTCTATGATCGGTTCGAACGAACAACTAAATCTATCAAAGGTTCGGTCTTTCTCAAAATTTTCCAAACTTTATATATCATTATGCATATTAGGGTTTGTTTTTGATAGAATCTGAATGCTTACTTGGTCTTATTCGATTTTGTCTTTACACTGATGAGCCCTGTAATGGGTGTTTTTGGATAATTTTATAAGATTTAGATTTCCACTGATCTGCTCAATCTAAACATGTAATTTGGTAGCTGACTAGGTGGTTTCTTTGTATGTTAAGTGTTTGTAAAATACTCTAAGTGAGAATAAGTTGTCACTTTAACCTTTTTGTTGGGTAAGGGCTGTTTAGGGTGGTTTTTGTTGTTACTTTGTTATGAAGTTTGTCCACTCTTTGTAAGCTTGGCTTAACAATAAAGAAATTTAATGATGCATAACTAGGGCTGATATCGGTCGGCTTTGGTCGGTTTTCATCACCATATTCTCACCGAACCGAAGCAATCGGTTATGCTAGAGTGTGCACCGATTTCGGCCGACAACTTCGGTGCAAGGTGATACACCGACCATTGCATCAGGCGGTCGGTTCGGTCGACATATGGGACTGAGAATTTTTTTCAACACATAAAGATCAGAGAGTCTAAAATCTACAAATAATTGGGAAAAAAAATTACATTCAAAGTTCAAACAACAAGAAATAGAATTCGAAAGTCATATAGAGTGAATGGATTCCAAATGTTCAAAGATCTAAACATAAAACAACAAACATGGACTAAAATGTGTGTAACCGGAGAAAGGAGACAAGGGTTTCGAAACAGTGTGTGTGTGTGTGTGTGTGTGAGAGAGAGAGAGAGAGAGAGAGAGAGAGAGAGAGAGAGAGAGTGATTTCAAAACTATGATTATTACTTACAAATTATGGTCGCGAACAAGAAGAGTTGCAGAATGAGAGAAGTAGAGAACGACGATGGTGACTGCCGATTGGTGAGGGTTCACAAACAAAAAACTCAAGCCTCAAGCCATGGAGGATTTGGGGCACAACATATTGTAAGGCCAGACAAATGAAATGAGAGAGAGTAAGAGAGAACTAGTGTTCTGGCTTTGTAAAGTGTGTTAACTAAGGTAGTGTAGTGGGGTTAGGTTCCCTCTAAAGTGTGTTAACTAAGGTAGTGTAGTGGGGTTAGGTTCCCTCAAAAGTAGGGATAAGTCATAAAGTTTAGTTTTTTGGGAAGTGCAATACTGCAGAGTGTAGATTGAAAGTGATATATGTATATTATATATATATATTAGTATAAACGAAGTTCAAAGCTTCTTAATATTCGGTCGGTGCGGTCGGCTCTTGAAAATTTAAAGGAAACACCGAACGCCGAACCGAAAATTCGGTATGGATGTTTAGCAAACCGACCACCGACTGTGGGATTTCAAAACCGGCCAAAGCAGTGGAGTTCGGTCGATATCGGCCGGTCGGTTCAGCCAGACGGTTTTTTTGATCAGCCCTATGCATAACTAAAAGATCTGAATTAGACATGATGAAACCACTTCATTTTATATGGACATCCACATGACCCTTCAACCTTTGGCTATAGTAAACATGATATTATATTCAATTCATAAGCTATAATCTCCAATTGATTGAAATGTTACCCTGATGGTTGGTATCTTCAAAGTCATGTATTGCTTATGGAGTTTATAGGAAGGGAAAAAAATTAGGAAAATAAGATTTAAATGTTTTTATGTCTTGCTAAATTAAAACCTATATGTCTACTCTTGGGAAATATTATAGCTAATGTCAGTAAGTATCACAACTTTAATTTTTCCTGGCAAAGAGGACATTAATTCCCATAATTCTTTTGATCAAGAGGCACAATGGGATGGTGATCCCAAACTACTGAACGACTTTGAATTGCATCAGCAATTACCGAAGGAGTTTTCCAGACATTGGACCAAACATCATCTGGTAAGTTTCTCTACCATTCGATATAATAAGCACATTTAACACGATCATTTAGAGAAATCAATCGTGTAGGAAATGCAAAATGTGACAATTTCTGTTGGGTTTTATTAAAGATTTCACATGTTAGAGTTTTCCATTGAGACTGTCCACGTCAGCTCTCTCTAAATAGTGCAGAAATCCTACGTGGCACCCATAAGTTGATTCACTTCATCTTTTCTTTTCTCCCTTTTTTCTCCTTAGTTCTCTCTTTTCATCTCTCCACCGCTGCCTCTTCGTTTCTCGACATAAATTGAGACAAGCAGCCACATAATTGTTCCGCTTCCAATAAATGAGTCTTTTTGTATTCTAGGGTTCAAAGCTTCAAGCCACGAACCCAAAATATATATATGTATATTTAGGGTTTAAGAGAAGAGAGGCTTCTTTGTTCTAGGGCTTGACGATCGCCTTTGATCGAGCAATCAAAGCTTTAATCTAAGCTAAGAAATTTTTTCCTTAAGAATGTAGTAACCCTTATTTTCATGTTTAAATAGACGATTTAGACTTCATGTGCGATTTTAGGGAAAATTGGTCATAGGGGTATTTTGGTCATTTTTTCCAATTTTGTAAGTCATGAACTGAAAATATAATTTTGGGGGAAAAGTTGCGTAAGGTTCAATGGCTTGGTATTCGTGTTGACAGTTAAGAGTTTTCGATATCCGTTTAGAAGATATCTCGATTTTAGTCAAAAATATCTTAAATAATATTATACAGCATATTCTCTTTTGAAAAATTATATATAAGTTTGTTACGCTTCATAAAACTTACACACTTCTCTACCTTCCTCACCTCAACTCTCTCTCTCTCTCTCTCTCTCTCTCTCTCTCTCTCTCTCTCCTTCCCATATATATATATATATACACACCTCGGGTTAGTGAAAGAAGAAGAAGATAAGTGTTTTAGAGTTGCTCAACATCATTTATAGGTACCGAGTTGTGTACAATATGCTTTCTAAATTCTCCGGAGTATTTATTTGTTATCTTTACTTATACTCTTTTTGCAGTAATATTGTGCTTTCATTTGGAATCAATAAGTATATGTTTATTGCTAAGTGCTATGGGATTAAAGGGTCATGAGCAAGGTGCACCTACCAACAGTCCAACAGGCCTCAGGGACCGACATACTGGAGATGGGTGAGGTGAGGTGAGGTGACTCTTTGCTATGTGACCAAGAGGAACCTGGTATGAAGTTTTTTGCGTGAGCGGTCGTGTCACGCCCCGACATAACATAAATATGGAAAGCATTTAATTTCCTTATGGACCCGTAGGTCGCGACAGTTTGAAGGATCGATTCCGTTCCAAACATCGAACAACATATAATGATATAAATCAGAGTAGAGCAATCAAGGCTTATAAAATTTTCTAACTTAATAATTATTACAGCACGTGGTCTCCTAAAGGCACAAACCGCCTTGAAACAAAATAATAACTATTGTCTATTACAGTCATCCTTATTACAAAAGTTCAGTTCATAACTTAAAAATATATAATAATAATAATAAATGGTCTCTTCATTCCCGATAGTCAAAATCAATTCGCATAGTCATACTGCTCCATCTAGTTACAACCTGAAAAGCCTGAACACGAATGTCTAGGGCGCATCAACACCGTCAGCTTATTGAAGCTGGTAATTATTAAAAACATGTGCTTGAATGTAAAACATATTCATTTACTAATTACAAATTCTCAGTTTCATTATTCAACAGGATATTAGCATGAAATTGAATTCATCTAACAAAACGTAAGGACAACATTAATAACTTTAATTCATAACATATGTGACCGTGTATGGAAAACAATGCAACCAATCTCATCTTACCGACTCTTTTCTCTCGACAAACACATATACCCGACTCTCTCACTCCAGTGTCTTTAAAATGCTAAGATAGCCACACTTTAGCATAGGGGTACCAGGGAGGGTCCAGTTTGCCTCACACTTTAGTACGGGTACCAGGTAGTGTCCACACTTTGACCGTACCACGCACGTCAGGGAGTGTCTAGTAGGCCACACTTTAGCACTACCATGGGTACCAGGAAATGTCCAAGTTCGGTGTCACACACTTCAGCGCTATCATGGGCGCCAGGGAGTGCCCAGTTTTGCCACCGTCGCATTTCAAAGACACTTTAGCCGCAATCTCAACACGTCACACTTTGGTACAAAATTACCAAGGAGTGTCCATACAACCATAACCACATACTCTTTCCCACACTGACCAACACTCACACCCTCCATGCATGTACAACTGACACCATATGAATGTCGTGTAACTATAAACAGAACATATAAATGCCGAGGGACGATAGCCATGTATATTTGACAAGAATTCGAACCAATATATAATTGCTCTTTGATAAATAAAACATAACACAACAGGACCAATATTGACATAACTTCCAAACAGAGCCTTAAGACCATAAAATATCATCCAGACAGTTCCTTGTCAGAAAGTAGACAAAAATAAAAAACTGTCATAAGTCGCGCGAGCGACCCCTTCCTTTTAAAACTTTTCTATCTGTCTGAAAACACGAACTGTCCGAAGTTGTACGCGCGGGCCATTCACACGAGGAGTCGCTCGCGCGATCTGCCTAATTTTCATTTTCCTTTTAAAACTTATCTATCTGCCAGAAAACACGAAGCACGCGCGCACAGGCCGCTCGCGCAACCCTCGCTCTCGCGATTGCGCGCACGAGTTCATGCAGTGGCTTCATCTTCTTCGTCAGAGTTCCCCTGTTTCAGTTTTTCAAACCCATTTTGGCTCATTTTCAATTCTGAAAGGGTACAAGCCAAGTAATATATGAATCTCTTTTTTTCCACGAGGATTAAGATTCTACAATCAATTTTACATGAATCATTCTATATCTCACGGATTTTATGAAAAACTAAAGGATGACAAAACTTAATTTCATATATACTTTTTCAAATGAGTAAATTAGCCCCTAATACTTTAAACATGGCATCTAGGATGTGCAATCTTTCATAATTATCTATAAAAGTGGATTTTGGTTAAGTTTGAGAAATCCATGTTTTCAAGCTATGAAGGCTCAAACGTAAAATCAACAATTGTGATCCATGATTCAAGCCTATAAACAGAAATTGAACTATGTATTACACATCAAGTGAGGTAGAAATACTCACTGTGATAAAGAATTGTGTGTTTGTTGAGAAAGATAAGACTAAACAAGAAAGCTCCAAGCTTTGGCTATGGGGTTGTAAAGGTTTCTTTCTCCAGAGTTATGTAACTAAACTCTCTGCAGCTTTCTCTTTTCTCTC
Source organism: Hydrangea macrophylla (assembly GCA_033977485.1). Taxonomy (NCBI): domain Eukaryota; kingdom Viridiplantae; phylum Streptophyta; class Magnoliopsida; order Cornales; family Hydrangeaceae; genus Hydrangea; species Hydrangea macrophylla. Next base: position 72,316,396 of record CM066984.1, on the reverse strand, counting down.
TGTTTTTCTTTCAATTTTCAAGGAGTAGTCAAGTATGTATGATCGTTGCATATATATAGAGATCAAACTCAGGAACTTGAGCTCCAAGTCCTTTGTTTGATACTCAACAAATTCAATTTTGTTTTCCAATCTACTAATGACCATGTATACATATCTGTATATAAGTCTTCATATACACAGGTTTAAAGGACTCTCTATATGTGTTAAGGGCCAAGTGTAGGTTTATAGGGGCCAACAAGAAAGTGTTTGGGAAATTGGACTTAAGTCTCAGCATTATCACACACAACTAAGCATTGTCAAACAAGGCATATGTAAAAGTTCTGGGAATTACTTACATTGTTTGGCAAAGTAGCTTATGACACTAAGCTAAAGCACACAAGAATTGCATTGCCAAACAAACCTAGCTAAACATTGCTAGCATTAATGGGGTTAAAACAAGTGTCAACTCATGATTGGGGGAGATTCCCAAACTATGGGAGCTCATCGCGGCGCGGACTGTCTTGAACATAACTGGTATTTTCATGGCGCGATGGTCGCCACAAAAATATAGAAAATTCATTTTAACGTAAGAATTAGTTTTTTGGTTTTAAAAAAATACAGATTGAGTCAAAAAATTATTTTTCACAGTTTTGAAATACAGATTCGAAATCCAACGCAGGCATTACTAAAATTATAGAATTTGCAGTTTGACCCCAACAATAATTCCAATATGAAATAAAACAAGTAATAGAATTTAACACATGAGAATTATAAATTAAAATAAATAATACAGGTTAAACATGAAAATTGCAAATTTAAAATAATTAAATGGAAATGCAGGTTGTTACAGGTTGGTTTGTGTGATTGGTCTATTTATTTGATTTCGTTGTACCTTTTGAGCCTTTGATATTTCTATCATATTGTATACTTTTCGATGTGGTTTTTAGATGCAGGTAGTCCCGGTGACCGAAGACTGGAAGGGAGATAAGGCTAAGGATGATATAGGAGAACCGTGGAGAATATGGGCCTGTTGGATGTTTTAATGAAATATTATATTTTTATTTTAAAGAATCAAAATGTAATTCATTTTATTTTTCAATAGAAATACGCTTTATTTTTGCGGGGCGTCACAAATTGTATCAGAGCCTGTCCCCAACCGGAAGTGTAGGACTAAGTCGAGGTTGGATAGTCTACATCGCCTGGGAGAAGTCGACGAAGGTAGAAAAAAAATTATTTTTACAAAACAAAATATTTTATATTTGTTTTAAACATTGTTTTAAAAAAAATTTGATGTTTTTTACAAAATACTTTTATCTCTAGATTTCGAGACGAAATCTTTGTTAAGGAAGGTAGATTTTTTTTTTTTTTTTTTTTGTAATCAGGGGTGTTCGGGTCAGCTTGCGCGCACCTCGACTAATCCCCCGAGGCCTGGAGGCGCCGGGTGAATACTCCAGTGGCCACGCCCCCCATGACTCGAACACTAAACCTCTTGGGTAGTACACCCAAGAAGCTTACCACTCGCCCACAAGGGACTTGGTTAGGAAGGTAGATTTTAGTAAATCGTATTTTTATGTTTAAATTGACAATTTAGACTTTGTGTGCGATTTTAGCAAAAATTAGTCACAGGGGTATTTTGGACATTTTTCCAATTTTGTAAGTCATGAACTGAAAATATAATTTTTGGAAAAAGTTGCGTAAGGTTAAATGATTTGGTATTCGTGTTGGTAGTTAAGAGTTTTCGATTTCCATTTAGAAGATATCTCGATTTTAGTCAAAAATATCTTATAGAATATTACATAGCATATTCTTTTTTGAAAACTATATATAAGTATGTTACGCTTCACAAAACTTACACACTTCTCTATCTTCCTCACCTCAACTCTCTCCCTCTCTCCTCCCCATATATATATATATATACACACCCCTCGGTTAGTGGAAGAAGAAGAAGAGAAGTGTTTGCGAGTTGCTCAACATCATTTATAGGTAACGGGTTGTGTACAATATGCTTTCTAAATTCTCCAGAGTATTTCTTTGTTATCTCTACTAGTACACTTTTTGTAGCAATATTGTGCTTTCATTTGGAATCAAATGAGTATGTGTTTATTGTTAAGTGCTATGGGACTAAAGGGTCATGAGCAAGGAGTACCTACCAACAGTCCAACAGGTCTCAAGGACCGACGTACTGGAGACGGGTGAGTTGAGATGAGGTGACTCTTTGCTATGTGACCAAGAGGAACTTGGTATGAAGCTCTATGCGTGAGCGGTTGGTTCGAGTGAGCGGTTGGTTTGTGTGATTGGTCTATTTATTTGATTTCGTTGTACCTTTTGAGCCTTTGATAATCCTATCATATTGTATATTTCCCAGTGTGGTTTTTAGATGCAGGTAATGTTGGTGTCTGAAGCCTGGAAAGGAGATAAGGCTAATCATTGCTAGCATTAATGGGGTTAAAGCAAGTGTCAACTCATGATTGGGGGGATTCCCAAACTATGGGAGTTCATCGCGACGTGGACAGTCTTGAATATAAACTGGTATTTTCGTGGCATGGTGGTCACCACAAAAATACAGAAAATTCATTTTAACATAGGAATTAGTTTTCTGGTTTTATAAAAATACTGATTGAGTCAAAAAATTAATTTTCACCGTTTTGAAATACAGATTCGAAATTCAACGCAGGCATTACTAAAGTTGTAGAATTTGCAGTTTGACCCCAACAATAATTCCAATATGAAATAAAACAAGTAATAGAATTTAACACATGAGAATTATAAATTAAAATAAATAATACTAGTTAAACAAGAAAATTGCAAATTTAAAATAATTAAATGGAAATGCAGGTTGTTACATCATTCCTCCCTTAAACAGGATTTCGCCCCCGAAATTAAGACTAACTAGTCATGAAACAACTCCGGGTATTTCTTCCTCATATCAGCTTCAACTTCTCACGAGGCTTCGTTTCATGGTGATTCCACTGGACCTTCACCAACGGAATGTCCTTATTCCTCAGCTTCTTGTTAATCTGATCTAAAATCTTCACGGGTCTTTCCTTATAAGAAACGTTATAACTTGTCTCAATATCGTCATAACTAACCACATGTGAGGAGTCTCGTATGTACTTTCATAACATACTAACATGGAATACATTGTGAACCCCAGACATCTTCGGTGGCAGAGCGAGTCAATACGCTACTTTCCCAACACGTTCCAAAATCTCGAATGGTCCGATAAAACGCGAAGCTAACTTCTCTCTCTTGAGACCGAAGCATACTACTCCTCGTATCGGTGAAACCTTAAGAAGTACGTGATCTCTGACGCTAAACTCCAAATCTTTCCGGCGTCGATCTGCATAACTCCTATACCTGATTTGAGCGGTTCTCATTCGTTCCTTGACCAGCGAAATCTTCTCGTTGGTTTCTCTAACCAAATCTAGTCCCAATAATTCCGTATCTCCAACCTCTGCCCAACACAACGGAGAACGACATGGTCGTCCGTACAATGCTTTGAACGAAGCCATCCCGATACTCGTGTGATAACTATTGTTATAGGCAAATTCGACTAGAGGCAAGTGTGTCTCCCAAGATTCTTTAAAATTGATAACACAAGCCCTAAGCATGTCTTCCATGATCTGATTAACACACTCAGTCTGCCCATCTTTCTGAGGTGAAAAGTAGTACTCATCTTGAGCGAGGTTCCCATAGCTTCTTGCAGACTCTACCAGAAACCAGAAGTAAAACGTACATGACGGTCTGACACAATTGACACAGGTGCATCGTGAAGTCGTACAACTTGTTGTATGTACATCTGGCTCATCTTTTCCACTGGGTATGTCATAATATAAGCAATGCAATGTGCCGACTTAGTCAGTTGGTCCACGATTACCCAAATGGTGTCATGATTCCGTTAAGATCGAGGCAATCCCACTACAAAATCCATAGTTATGTGCTCCCATTTCCAACCTGGAATAGGTAGCGGTTGCAACAATCCTGACGGTCTCTGATGTTCAGCCTTGACTTGTTGATACGTCAAACACTTGGATACAAATTCTGTCACGCCCCGACGTAGCATAAATAAGGAAAGCGTTTAATTTCCTTTATGGACCCGTAGGTCGCGACAGTTTGAAGGATCGATTCCGTCCCAAACGTCAAACAACAAAACATATTAATCAGAGTAAAGCAATCAAGGCTTACAAAAATTTTCTAACTTATTACATCTTATGAACCGGGGTCAACTAAGGCACAGACCGCCTTGAAAATAAAATAATAACTTAGGGTCTGTTACAGTCATCCTTAAAACAAAACAGTTCATAACTTAAAACAGATAAACTTAAAGCATATAATAAACAGTTTCTTTATTCCAGAAGCAGCCATTCTCAATTAGCATAATCGTATGATTCCTCCTGATTATAACCTGAAAAGCCTGAACACGAATGTCCAGGACGCATCAACGTCGTCAGCTTCAAGAAGCTGGTGAGTATTAAAAACATGACTTTGAATGTAAAGCATACCCATTTACCTTTTTCCATTATTAAATTACAGAAACAATTCACTTTATAAAACAACAAGGAATATAATAAAAGTCGTTCATTCATAAATACAGATACTCGTGAAATGAGACAATGCACCACACTCATCTCGCCGACTCTTTTCTCTCGACAGCCACAACAACCCACTATCCTACTCCTGGTATCTTTGAAACACTCAGATAGCCACACTTTAGCAACGGGGCGCCAGGGAGTGTCCAGTTTGCCTCACACTTTGGTCCGGGGTACCAGGGAGTGTCCAATGCCTCACACTTTGAATACCCTAACCGCCATGCAAATACCGGGGCAACCCCTCACACAGTATCCAGACTCGAGTTATCAGGGAGTGTCCGTAGGCCACACTTTAGCACTACCATGGGTGCCAGGGAATGTCCGAGTTCGGCTTCACACACTTTAACGCTTCCATGGGCGTCAGGGAGTGTCCATATTTGCCACCGTCGCATTTCAAAGATACCCTCTCCACAATTTCAACCACAACCACAACCACAACCACAACCACGACCACAACCACAAACTCATACTCAACCACAACCACAACCACGACCACAAACACAAACTCATACTCTTTCCACACTACCATTACTCTTTTCCACATAGACTGACACCCCTATGCATGTACCACTGACCCACATGAATGGTATGCACTTAAACGAAAACAAAAATGCTGAATTAAAGGAACAACACGCGTACGGGGGTTAATGAGTCATACTACAATGTTTTAATCATTCAAACATAACCAAATAGAGTTCTGATCAACTAAATTCCCAAACAGAGCCTTAACAGTACTAAAAAGTTGAACCAAATAGACCTTAAACACAAAAGAGACCAAAACAGAAACTGTCAGAACTCGCGCGCGCGGGCCGCTCGCGCGAAGTGTCGCTCGCGCGGGCCGCTCGCGCGAAATGCCCATTTTCTTTTTTATAATATAACTTTTCTGTCTGCCTGAGAAAGCCAAGGTCGCGCGCGCGGATCGCTCGCGCGAAGGGGTTCTCGCGCGACCCTCGCTCGCGCGACCAGCCAATTTTTCATTTATATATAAAAACTCTTACGTCTGCCTGGAGACGCCTACCTCGCGCGCGCGGGTCGCTCGCGCGAAAGGTCGCTCGCGCGGGCCGCTCGCGCGATTCCTCGCGCGCGCGATCGTGGCGCGAGATGAAGCTGAGGCTTCATCTTCTCCGCAGGAACTGTTCTGTTTCAGAAAACATGGTCTAAAATTGACCCATTTCAAATCTGTAAGTATGTTTATCATGTTATATATGGATCTCTTCCTTTTTCAACGAGGATTAAGAATCTATGATTAATTTAACACCATTTGATCCATAGCTCTCCAATTTTAGGAAAAACTAAAACATGTCAAAACTTCATTTTCAATATACTTTCTTATATGAACGAATTGGGTTCTAAAATTTCAGACATATCATCAATGAGGTATAATCTTTCATAATCAACTCTAAAAACAAGTTTTGGTTAAGTTTGGAAAATTGTGATTTTTGAAGCTCAAGCTTCCATGGACGAATTTAGTAGTGGAGTTCCAAATATACACACACAATATCAGTAAATAAGTATAGAATTACATTTAGAGTGAGTTAGAAATACTCACTTGATGAAGATTAACAGATTTAGTTGAGAAAGAAGCACAAATAAGAAATCCAAAACAAGCTTGGCTATGGAGGTGAAGTTCTCTCTCTCTAAAATTGCAGTGGTTAGACTCTCAAGCTTACTCTAACTCTCTGTGAAAATGATGTGCAGAATGTGTGTGTTTAGAGGGAGTGTATGTGAGTGTATATAAAGAAAGCCAATCTTGGCCACCAAGTTCAACCTTGAAGACTCTACATTAGATTTCAATTACTAATTTCCCCATTCAATCCTAAATGAACCACAAAATCACAGATGTGTGTGTGTGTGATATACATACGTATACATATATACATCCTCAGATTGTGAAGAGGCACATAGGGTGGTAGGGGTCAATCTTGAGGTGTTTGGCAATATAGCTTATGGACACAACACTTGCACATATAAGTTGTATGTTCCCAAACAAGGCACAAGGCAATCATCACTTGCCATAATTGGAAATAAAGCAAATGTCCAAATCGGTCACTTCCAAAATCTGTGGAAGTTAAACACAACATGGACAGTTTTGAACATAAACTGGTATTTTCGGGGCGCGGTGGTCACCACAAAAATACAGGAAATTCATTTTAACGTAAGAATTGATTTTCTGATTTCATAAAAATACTGATTGAGTCAATAGAAGTTATTTTCACCGTTTTTGGAATACAGACTTTGAAATCCACACAGGTATCACTAACTTTGTAAAATTGCAGTTTAGCCCCCAATAAACTTTAAAGGTGAATTAGATAAGAGATTAATATTCCAAACAAGTGACTGGAATTAAAGTAAAAGCAGACCATGCTAATTGAATTAAAATATGCCAATGCAAATACACATAAATTAAATATGGACATGAATTTTAAATTAAATGGAAATGCAGGTTATTACAAATTCGGCTACGTCCTTCTTCATACCTTCCCACCAAAAATTTCTTTTCAAATCTTTATACATTTTTGTTCCTCCCGGGTGAACTGTATATCTCAACATATGTACTTCTCCCAGAATATCATTTCTCAAATCCCCACAATCTGGTATACATAATCTGTCTCTGTATCTGTACCCTTCATCACTTCCTTGATCAAATTTATGTTCCTCCTTTGTCTCCCAGCCATTCTAAATGCATGTCATGATGCAAGAATGAGAAACATAAATGAAACGGATATATGAAGCAGTTTAAATGACAACAATATTCAAAAGAGTATTTCTATATATACGGGTTAGGACGTACTTTGATACAAAAAGCGTGTATGATCAGGTCAATGCCTACCCTATCTATACGGGTTAGGACGTACTTTGTCCATGCAAGAGTTAAATGTTACAAAAATGGGGTCATTGCCCTACACTCTAATGTATGTAAATACAGTTTGCAAAAAGAGATAGAGCTACTAGTCAACATATATAATATATACAAAGTCATATCTAAATCATCAATCATCGTCGTAGGTGGTCATCTAAAGGTCTAGCGAGTCGGCGTGGCGAAATCACTGAACATAAAAGGGGCCTACCCCATCAAAATTACAGCTATAAGAGGTCAACAATGAAGCAGGCCCTGGGGCATCTGCCTCTGGAAAGGCTAGCTCAAGCACTAGTGCCTCCTCAAGGTCGATGGAAAAATCGTCCGACCCTATACCATCCTCCTCAAGGTCCTCGGCAGTAGGAGCAAGTATGACATCACCGTCACCAACATCCTCCTCAACAGGAACCATCGAGTCCTCAGTTAGAATGACTGGTGGGGGCATCTCCAGCTGTGCGAGGTGAGTGTGCAGAACTTGAACCTCAAGGGGTAAGTAGAAGGGATCGTTATTTACCAAGAGAATCATCTCTACAAGCACTAAATGCTAAATCTCAATAAAATAAAGGGTCTCTAGGCAAGCACGGGACAAATCGACCATCCCTATAACGTGAATCTGCTTCCAGAGCTCTAACTCTATTGACACTGCTGTTCGCTGCTCAATAGCGACGTGGTAAAGTGCCGCTGAAGCTGGTACTATTGCTCCCAAAGTGACCCAGTGCCCTCCAAATGCATTTGGTACAAAAAATGGCTGAGCTGGATCCATACCTGAAAAGGTACTAACTTATGTTAGAGCTAATCTTAATAGAAATAACCTTAGGCATTTGGGTTCCGAGTCCATCCTACCTATCGTATCATCGGGGTGCAAAGCTTGAGCTAACAGAATGTGGAATTGGGTCTATACTAGTAAACCCTAACTTGGCTAAACTATTCTGAGATAACCTGGCTCTGATACCACTAAATCCTATCACGCCCCGACGTAGTATAAATATGGAAAGCATTTAATTTCCTTTATGGACCCGTAGGTCATGACAGTTTAAAGGATCAATTCCGTTCCAAACGTCGAACAACATATAATGATATAAATCAGAGTAGAGCAATCAAGGTTTATAAACTTTTCTAACTTAATAATTATTACAGCACGTGGTCTCCTAAATGCACAAACCGCCTTGAAACAAAATAATAACTATTGTCTATTACAGTCATCCTTATTACAAAAGTTCAGTTCATAACTTAAAAACATATAATAATAATAAATGGTCTCTTCATTCCCGATAGTCAAAATCAATTCGCATAGTCATACTGCTCCATCTGGTTATAACCTGAAAAGCCTGAACACGAATGTCTAGGGCGCATCAATGCCGTCAGGTTATTGAAGCTGGTGAGTATTAAAAACATGTGCTTGAATGTAAAACATACTCATTTACTAATTTCAAATTCTCAGTTTCATTATTCAACAGGAAATCAGCATGAAATTGAATTCATCTAACAAAATGTAAGGATAACATTAATAAACTTTAATTCATATCATATGTGACTGTGTATGGGGAACAATGCAACCAATCTCATCTTACCGACTCTTTTCTTTCGACAAACACATAAACCCGACTCTCTCACTCCAGTGTCTTTGAAACGCTAAGATAGCCACAATTTAGCAACGGGGTACCAGGGAGTGTCCAATGCCTCACACATTGACCATACCCCGCACGTCAGAGAGTGTTCAGTAGGCCACACTTTAGCACTACCATGGGTGCCAGGGAATGTCCAAGTTTGGCGTCACACAATTTAGTGCTACCATGGGCACCAGGGAGTGTCCAATTTTGCCACCGTCGCATTTCAAAGACACTCTAGCCGCAATCTCAACACGTCACACTTTGGTACACAATTACCAAGGAGTGTCCACATAACCATAACCAAATACTCTTTCCCACATTGACCAACACTCACACTCCCCATGCATGTACAACTGACACCATATGAATGTCGTGCAACTATAAATAGAACATATGAAATGCCAGGGATGATAACCATGTATATTTGACAAGAATTCGAACCTATAATCGCTCTTTGATAAATAAAACATAACATAACAGGACCAGTATTGACATAACTTCCGAACAGAGCCTTAAGAACCCATAAAATATCATCCAGACAGTTCCTTGTCAGAAAGTAGATAAAACCAGAAACTGTCCGAAGTCGTACGCGCGGGCCGCTCGCACGAGGAGTCACTCGCGCGATCTGCCTAATTTTCATTTTCCTTTTAAAACTTATCTATCTGCCAGAAAACACGAAGCACGCGTGCACATGCCGCTCGCACAACCCTCGCTCTCGCGATTGCGCGCGCGAGTTCATGCAGTGGCTTCATCTTCTTCGTCAGAGTTCCCCTATTTTAGTTTTTCAAACCCATTTTGGCTCATTTTCAATTCTGAAAGGGTACAAGCCAAGTAATATATGAATCTCTTTTTTTCCACGAGGATTAAGATTCTGCAATCAATTTTACATGAATCATTCTGTATCTCACGGATTTTATGAAAAACTAAAGGATGACAAAACTTAATTTCATATATACTTTTCCAAATGAGTAAATTAGCCCCTAATACTTTAAACATGGCATCTAGGATGTGCAATCTTTCATAATTATCTATAAAAGCGGATTTTGGTTAAGTTTGATAAATCCATGTTTTCAAGCTATGGAGGCTCAAACGTAAAATCAACAATGGTGGTCCATGATTCAAGCCTATAAACAGAAATTGAACTATGTATTACACATCAACTGAGGTAGAAATACTCACTGTGATAAAGAATTGTGTGTTTGTTGAGAAAGATAAGACAAAACAAGAAAACTCCAAGCTTTGGCTATGGGGTTGTAGAGGTTTCTTTCACCAGAGTTATGTAACTAAACTCTCTGCAGCTTTCTCTTTTCTCTCTGTTTTTCTTTTAGTTTTCAAGGATTAGTCAAGTTTGTATGATCGTTTCATATATAGAGATCAAACTCAAGAACTTGGGCTCCAAGTCCGTTATTTGATACTCAACAAATTTAATTTTGTTTTCCAATTTACTAATGACCATGTATACATATATGTATATAAGTCTTCATATACACAGGTGTAAAGGACTCTCCAGATGTGTTAAGGGCCAAGTGTAGGTTTATACGGGCCAACAAGAAAGTGTTTGGGAAATTAGACTTAAGTCTCAGCATTATCACACACAACTAAGCATTGGCACACAAGGCATATGTAAAAGTTCTGGGAATTACTTACATTGTTTGGCAAATTAGCTTATGACACTAAGCTAAAGCACACAAGAACTGCATTGCCAAACAAGCCTAGCTAATCTTTGCTAGCATTAATGGGGTTAAAGCAAGTGTCAACTCATGATTGGGGGAGATTCCCAAACAATGGTAGTTCATCGCGGCGCGGACATTCTTGAACATAACAGGTATTTAGTGGCGCGGTGGTCACCACAAAATACAGAAAATTCATTTTAACGTAGGAATTAGTTTTTGGTTTTATAAAAATACTGATTGAGTCAAAAATTTATTTTTCACCGTTTTGAAATACAGATTCGAAATCCAACACAGGCATTACTAAAATTGTAGAACAATAATTCCAATATGAAATAAAACAAGTAATAGAATTTAACACATGAGAATTACAAATTAAAATAAATAATACAGGTTAAACATGAAAATTGCAAATTTAAAATTATTAAATGGAAATGCAGGTTGTTACAGGTTGGTTTGTGTGATTGGTCTATTTATTTGATTTCGTTGTACCTTTTGAGCCTTTGATATTCCTATCATATTGTATACTTTCCGATGTGGTTTTTAGATGCAGGTAGTGCCGGTGACCGAAGCCTGGAAGGGAGATAAGGCTAAGGATGATATAGGAGAACCGTGGAGAATATGGGCTTGTTGGATGTTTTAATGAAATATTATATTTTTATTTTAAAGAATCAAAATGTAATTCATTTTATTTTTCAATAGAAATACGCTTTATTTTTGCGGGGCGTCACAAATGGTATCAGAGCCTGTCCCCAGCCGGAAGTGTAGGACTAAGTCGAGGTTGGATAGTCTAAATCGCCTGGGAGAAGTCGACGAAGGTAGAAAAAAAATTATTTTTACAAAACAAAATATTTTATATTTGTTTTAAACATTATTTTAAAAAATTTATGATGTTTTTTACAAAATACTTTTATCTCTAGATTTCGAGACGAAATATCTGTTAAGGAAGGTAGATTTTAGTAACTTGTTTTTTCATGTTTAAATTGACAATTTAGACTTTGTGTGCTATTTTAGCGAAAATTAGTCACATGGGTATCTTGGACATTTTTCCAATTTTGTAGGTCATGAACTGAAAATTTAATTTTTGGGAAAAGTTGCGTAAGGTTAAATGATTTGGTATTTGTATTGGCAATTAAGAATTTTCGATCTCCGTTTAGAAGATATCTCGATTTTAGTCAAAAATATCTTATAGAATATTATATAGCATATTCTCTTTTGAAAAACTATATATAAGTATGTTATGATTCACAAAACTTACACACTTCTCTATCTTCCTCACCTCAACTCTCTCTCTCTCTCTCTCTCCTCCCCATATATATACACACCTCGGGTTAGTGGAAGAAGAAGAAGAAGAAGAGAAGTGTTTGGGAGTTGCTCAACATCATTTATAGGTAACGGGTTGTGTACACTATGCTTTCTAAATTCTCCAGAGCATTTATTTGTTATCTCTACTTGTACTCTTTTTGCAGCAATATTGTGCTTTCATTTGGAATCAATGAGTATGTGTTTATTGCTAAGTGCTATGGGACTAAAGGGTCATGAGCAAGGAGTACCTATCAACAGTCCAACAGGCCTCAGGGACCGACGTACTAGAGACGGGTAAGGTGAGATGAGGTGACTCTTTGCTATGTGACCAAGAGGAACCTGGTATAAAGTTCTTTGCGTGAGTGGTTGGTTCGAGTGAGCGGTTGGTTTGTGTGATTGGTCTTTTTATTTGATTTCGTTGTACCTTTTGAGCCTTTGATATTCTTATCATATTGTATACTTCCCAGTGTGGTTTTTAGATGTAGGTAATGCTGGTGACTGAAACCTGGAAAGGAGATAAGGCTAAGGATGATATAGGAGATCCGTGGAGAAAATGGGTCTGTTGGGAGTTTTTATGAAATATTGTATTTTTATTTTAAAGAATCAAAGTGTAATTCATATTATTTTTCAATGGAAATACGCTTTATTTTTGCGGGGCATCACAAAGAATGGCATTCTAGGGTTATGTCACGCCCCAAAACAGAAAAAATAGAGAAAAAAATTTCCTTTTCGGGTCCACAGGGAATGACAGGTGAATGACTAATTATCCACACCACACATTACCTGTCAACTAATGAATAAGAACAACATGAACAAACTGAGTATAATAACAATTTAATCTATTACAAACATCAGAGTGGTCTCCAGGAACCTAACAGGTCTGGAGACAACATATGCCCAAGTACCCATTATAAAAGTTTAACAGAAATAACAGAAATATAAACTAGAAATAACTTCATCATCTCTAGCTGGTATAAGGTAGTCGTCAACGTAGTACACTTCCCCGGCATAATCATCGTTAGTTGGGCCACCTGTAGCATAATTCCCCTCTGGATAATAGCCATTGTCGTACACATCATCACCTGTACTAAGAGGGGTAGGGCAATCTGGACAGGGAACGTCCAAGCAATAACGGCCATCAGCTTATTGAGAGCTGAGTGAATAGAAACTCACAGGGTACCAATGATATAACGTAATAACAAGTTATGGAAGTTTCTAAGATATAGTGTTACAATAGTATCTTTCTCTTTATTATCCCACTGTCGTTTACTCAACCCTTATCATCTTGTTAATAACAAACACAACACATTCTGACCCTTAGAACAGACTTGATTGTAAAACTCCTAGATACACCAATGGTCTGCCTACTGCATCACCGCAAGTCATAGATATCATCTACCGCGTAACACCGCAAGTCATAGAGGTCATTTACCGCACACACCACAAGTCATAGATAATACGTCAGTCCATCCCCCACTTTTAAGAATATATGCACAATCCACCGCATATTAGGGATTTAACTCTTCAAACATCGACACATCAATTCCATTGCCACAACTTATTGTCAGGTACATATTCTCAGCCACCGCAAGTTATAGACACCTTCGCTTGTCTATCGCATTTGAGAATGCCTGTTTACCCAGCCACTGCAAGCCATAGACACCTTTGTTTATCTACTGCGTTTGGGAAACAGCTCCTCCCGTAATCATCCCAGAACTTAGCAAACCTGCCTATCGTTATACCACTACCGATGACATGACAACCCCATTGTGGCCTGACTACTCTGATTAAAATGAATGGATATCGAACTCATACATGAACTGCATAGTATCTAACGTCATCACATTAACCCATTATTCTTAATCCTTTTTAACATTATTGTCACATTATCCCTGATCAACCCATAATCACATACTGGAAATCTGAATTGAGAATCAAACAATCAAACCCTTTATATAATAAACAAGAGGAACTAACCATGTTCTACAAATGCCAATCGATTGGGACAAGGGTCCAATTGATTGGAATAAAACTATAACAATCAATTCCCAATCGATTGACTAAAATGACAATCGATTGGATCCAAAAATAAGACAATCGATTGATAACTTTGGCAATCAATTGGGTTACAATTAAGCGTAATTGATTGGAAATATATCCAATCGATTGGGACTCAATTGATGTCAATCGATTCGATTGGGAAAAAGTCCAATCGATTGGGACTTTGTCTTCTCAAGCAGATTGATAAAACATAATATATAAACATCTTAAGGACGTATTAACTACATCTAAACATCACCAAAACTTGTAAAAACATTATATTACAGGGATCGAGTGAGTAAAGACTCACCTAGGGTGTGTTTGGTTGGTGTTTTCTCTCTCTTCCTTCTCTTTCCTTCTCTGCCTTCTCTCTCCCAGCTCTCTGTCTCTTTCTCCTTCTTCTTCTTCTTCTTTCTGTCCAAAGATGTGTGTGTGTGTGTGTATGCGTGTTTGTGTGGATGTACATATGTATATATATATGAATGGACATATGTGTATATATAATATATAATCTCTCTCTCTCTCTCTCTCTCTCTTTCTCTCTCTCTCTCTCAAGATTGAACCAAACAGACCCAAGGCAAGAAAATGAGCCCATATATATAGAAAATAAGAGTGCTATGTGTCAATCCATGAATCAAAGTTGAAAATTTATCTCTATAGATGCCAATCGATTGGAAGCAAAAGCAATCGATTGGTTATAGATATTTTATAGGAATCGATTGTGAGTCAAGGGCAATAGATTGGTATATGCCACATATGAATTCAGGTTGGTAGGATGGCAATCGATTGAGAAAGGTGGCAATCAATTGGTATGCAAAAAGTAGCAATCGATTGGAACACAAGGGCAATCGATTGGTAACCAAAATTTACCAAATGAAGGGTAAGGGTTATACATGTATTAATATGAAGTCTTATTTAATAATATACACTCCCAAAAATACAGGGTATTACACGTTAACTCTTTCTCTCACTGAATATGTTTGTGAATATACATTTGTATCTATATATATACATATGTGTCTATCTCTGTCTATGGTGTACATATTTAATATGTTTTCTTACACAGCTTGAATTTAGGACAAAGGTAGAATTGGAAATTTCTGAACTTTAGAATTGCCTTTATTTAATAAATTGAAAGCCGAAAACTTTATTCATCTTATTAGGGTAACAATACAAATTGTATGTTTTGTTAGTTGAGGAAAACAATAGCTATAATTAGCATCAGATTCAATTTTGTTTTGTTTTTTTTACCTCTATTTTTTTCACACTGCTATTGTGTTTGTCATGTTGAATTCTAAATTTGCTTTGTGTGTGTGTGTGTGTGTGTTACCCATTTTTTTGGGTGTTTTGACTTTATGTGTATGTATAAACCCACTATTTGCTTGGGATCAATATATCATTTTTTTTCCCAAATAGGAATCCAAATAAACCTAGAAACCATTCACTCATCAGTTTGATCCAGTGAGACGAAGGCTCCACATTTCCCAGGTATTTTTTTAATGCCAAAAATTGTATTTTGTGTAAACTTTATTTGGCTTTGAGGATATACATAGGTTGGGTTGCAAATTTTATGCCTTATACTTGAGAATTGTGAAGATTTTGAAATTCATACGTTGGGCTGTCATTTGTGTGAAGAAATTAAATTTACTTTGATTGTTTAGGCAACCCTGGGGATGATAAGACCGAGTCTTGCCATTTCTATTTGGAATTCGAGGAGGCTGAAGAAGTTATTTCCTTGGTTATCGATCCTAGAATGTTCACCTCACAAGTTACTATTTCATAAATACCCGACACTCATATCAAAATGATGAGTTGCATCCTTTTCTTCATTTTAAATATTGTCTTGCTGTTGAACTCTCTTATTTTGTTTGCATCATGGTTATATTTACCTCCAACACCAAGGGAATGTTATACATTCACATCATATTCCTTTAATTTGAAACCTCAACCCCAGTCTTCACATTTTTTTACAATTTATCTACCATGTGTTGAGGAGATGCGGCAATCATTGCTGTCAAATTGTCAATCGGCTTACCAAAATGCAAATCGTGAATCGCAAGATTCAATTTTCTTTTCTTTTCTTATGAAGTAAATAATATATATGTGTATATGGTACATATGTAAAAACACATGCAAATTGCATTAAAATGGAAATAAAATTAACAAGTTAACACAAGTTTGACGTAGTATGAACTATGAAGGCTCAAAATCTAGAAAGTTTTCCACTTCAAACTTTAACTTCCAAATTTATGAATCTTGAATAATAGTTAATCTTGAAAAATTTGAGTCAACATATTATGACAACCACGGTGGTAGTTGTAGTGTAAATGTAGCTTTATCCCAACCTAACCACTACTTCAGACAGAATCACTTAGAATTTCTTTTGAGTTGGAAAATTTTTGTCACACCCATACCAAAATCTTATAAGTTTTATCATGCATATTTAGATTTTGTGAATTATCAATGTTATTTGATAATTGAGAATGAGGTTGATTGTGGGTCAACGATAAGGTGTCAGTAAGGACACGGGAATTTGGTAGTCGAGATTTGCATTGGCATGAGTAAATGGCATTCATGTGATTTAAATGTTATTTGTAATATCTGGTATTTTGTGAATAGTGAATTGTACTGGTGTAGTATAATTTCGGATAATTTAGATATTGATATAGATCTTTTTGAGAACTGTGGTGAGAACGTGAGTGTCACATTATATAAAAGGTAGGTTGTGTAGAGATTCCACAGAATTTAGTTTTCAGACGTAATTTTGGATCCAAACAAAACTTAGTTGAAAACTTTTGTAATTTATAATTTTCACTCATAAAGGCATAAATTGGGCGTACGTGACATTTCAAGAGTTAATTAGGAGTTTGAGAAATTCGCGGGGTGGTAAATGCGAGTTCCGAGAAGTTTGTCTATTTGAGAAATTTGTCTATAAATAGAGAGGGTGAGAATTTCATTTTGCCAAAAACTTATAAAATATCGTTGGAGAGGAGAGAGAAAAGGAGATTTTGTTGCCACAGGCTTTGTGACGACGATCGGTGACCTTTTGTCCATCAGATTTTCTCCGAATTTTAGATTTGGATTCCTGGAAGTAAGATCTACATGTTGATACCTCTTAGGCCATGTTTGGAAAACTTTTGTAAAAGTCTAATTTCTAGACTTTGGGGAAAACTCAGTAAAACTTGTAAGAATCACCCCAAATCTGAGATCCAACGTTTAATCGGCCCTCTAGTCAATCCTTCAAAGTTTGAGAGGAATTGCATGAGGTATGAAGTTCTAACTTGTGATATATAGGAAAATACATGTTTTATATTTTGAAGACGAAATTGTGATCCGGGCAAAATTCATGTGTTAATCTTAAGCCCGTTAATTATGCACGTGCTTAAATATGAAATTCATGTCTAAATTTACGCGAGCGCGTTGAGTTGTCTATGTGGGTCAAAGGGGGGGACTTATACAAATTCATGCCGAAGTAAGCTTCTCGATGTGTGAGAATTGTAGTAGCAATAGCTACTATGCATGGTTTAAGGCTTTGACTTGCCAGTGCACTTGGGGATGTAATGGTTGTAGGCTTGGACTAGCCATGGACATTGCGGTTTAAGGCTTGGACTTCCCGCTACCATATGAATGCGTATTTTTCTCCCTAGAGACTATTGATGTAATTTATGAGATTAAAGCATGTTTTGTCATATATGCATATGTTAGAACTTGTGCACTCAGCATATAGCTGAACAGTAGTGATTTACTCCATTGTAAGTAAGAAAAAAGACAAGAAGAAGCGTGAGGAGTGAGGCCGAGCAACACCGGGGAATCGCACTTGTTTATATTTTTGTTCCTCTTCCTAAACTTATATAAGGATTTAGGAATTCATAAAATGTTGTAATAGAACCATGGGATAGTTTCGTAGTACTGTAATTTTGTATTCAAACTCATGTATTTATGTTTTAAACCGTTGTAATATTGTGGTGGTTGTATTAGTTTTGGATTTGGAGAACTTTAGGTTGTTAAATTGCACAGCTTAGTAAACTACAGGGAATCAGTCAACTGGACTAGGATTCAGTTGATTGGACCACTATACCATTTTAGAAACTACTTTTAATTTGGCAAAACCAGTCAACTGGTCGATGTTTCAGTCGACTGGACAACTAAATGAAAAATGTTGATTTTGATTTTGCAAGAGGCACAGTCGACTGGGAAGAGTCAAACGATTGAAAAATTGAGGCCCCAGTCGACTGGACTCTAGCCACAGTCGACTGAACGGGCTGTTGGTCTTTTGAAACCTTTCTGCTTCAGGTCTCTAGTCGACCGGAGCCTCATTCAGTCAATTCAGTCAACTGGACCTCTGTTTTCAAAACTGAATTATTTTGGAAATGTTTCCAATTAGGCAAATTTTTTTGTAATTCTGATTTTAAATGGATTTAACTTATGTTTCCACTGCTATTCACACTTTAACGAACTAGATAAGCCTTAATGGCGTGCCACGTGTCTTATTTTCGCGTATAGCGGGATGGGTCATGACATTTATTGGTATCAGAGCTAGAGGTAACAAAACTTTGGGAGTGTTCGACGATGAGTGGAGTGTTGAGTGAATTGTCACATGTTCTAGAATGCATCCATACATGGCACAGATGTTAGATGCATATGTGTTTTATTGTACATACATGATATTGTTCTTGTCATACATGCATAGTGTTTATGCATCGAGATTAACAGGTTGAATAATCATGGGTGATCAAGAATTATCACCGCATACCCGACGTATGGATGAAATGGCAGAAATGATGGGGAATGTGGGTGAGATGATCCAAAATATAGTAGAATGGTTACCTCGAACGCCCCCATTCGAGCCAGTACCGATAGCCGTAGTGCCTACACTTGAGAATAGGGGTATTAGATCAATATCTGAACAATTTGCCAGAAAGAAATCGATCGAGTTTCATGGGACTTCTGACACGACACTGGCAGAGCATTGGGTTATGGACATGGAAAGGATTTTTTGATCTATCCCGATGATTGATGGAGAGAAGATTGAGAACGCCAATGATATACTCAGAGGTGAAGCTCAGAACTGGTGGGTGAATGTTCTAGATCAGGGAGCACCGATAACGTGGGATGGATTTAAAGCAGAGTTTAATCATCAATTCTTCCCAAGGGCTACTCTCAATGTAAAGAAGAGAGAATTTGATAATCTTCGACAGGGAGAGATGACTATGATAGAATACACCTCAAAATTTAATGCTTTGCTGAGATTTGGAAAGGGATCGGTGCTAACCGAGGAAGATAGAGCATGGAAATTTGAAGGAGATTTAAGGGAAAATATTCATTTGAGGGTGGAGACCTACGAACATTCGACTGTGGCAGCAGTACAACAAACGGCGCTTGTGGCTGAGAGTGAAATTGAAAGATCGAGGCAGAATCAACATGGTAAACGGGGAAATGAGGGTGGTGATAGGAACCAAGGTGGATCTTTCAAGAGACCGTTTCCAAGAGGCTCTGGTTCTAGTTTCAGTGACTTCAGGAGGACACCAAGTAATATACCATTGTGTTCACTTTGTAACTGACCACACTTAGGCTGATGTTTGATGACCAAACCCCAGAATAGGAACCAAGGAGGGGGTAGTACAAATTTGACTCCGAACATGAGGGACAAGTGTTATGATTGTGGGGTTTTTGGATATCAAGCCAAGGATTGTCCGAGGAGGCATTCCCAGCAAGGAGCTAGTTCTATGGCTTCCAGTGGAGCGAAGCCTAGACAGTCTAACGATGGGGGACAAAGGACAGAGCAACGTCAATGAAGGTCATTTCAAATGAACCCAGGGGACACGACTGCTTCAGAGAGAGTGGTCTAAGTATAGTGCTTGTATGTTCGCATTTAGCACGCATACTTGTGAATGGATTGGTTAGCTCTTAATCTAGCTACTATAGACTGTGAGCGGAAGAAGTTAATTTTTGATCAACGGTACATAGAAATTTTTGTTTTCAAGGGAGTGGGGTTAAACTGCCACCGTATTTGATTTCGGCTATCCGGGCGAGTAAGTTGTTGAGAAAGGGATGTCAGGGATTCCTATGTTCAGTACTGGATACTTTAATGACCGAGTTAAAAGTGGAAGACACTTTGATAGTGCGAGAATATTCAGACGTATTTCCTGATGACTTGCCAAATATTCTGATTGAGAGGGAGATCGAGTTTACTATTGAGATAATACCAGACTCAAGACCCGTATCGAAGGCACCATATAGAATGGCACCCGTAGAATTGAAAGAACTAAAAGTGCAACTATAGGAACTACTTGACAAAGGTTTCATTTGACCTAGGTTATCACTGTGGGGAGCTCCAGTATTGTTCGTAAAGAAGAAGGATGGTTCAATGAGAATGTGTGTTGACTATCAAGAACTAAACAAGTTGACAATTAAGAATAAGTATCCATTGCCGATAATTGACAATCTATTTGATCAACTTCATGGGGCACAAGTCTTTTCAAAGATAGAATTGAGATCGGATTATCATCAGTTGAAAGTGAAAGCTGAAGATTTAGAGAAGACAGCCTTCAGGACACGCTATGGACATTATGAATTCTTAGTTATGCCATTTGGAGTTACTAATGCACCAGCCGCATTCATGGATCTTATGAATCGAGTCTTCAAGGACTCTTGGACAATTTTGTGTTAGTGTTTATCGACGATATCCTTATTTATTCGGTGAGTGAGACAGAACATGAGAACCACTTGAGAGATATTCTTCAAAGACTACGAGAGAAGCAACAGTTTGGTAAGTTTAAGAAGTACGAGTTCTGGTTGTCTAGCATTACTTTTCTTGGTCATGCGATTGACAAGAATGGAGTTTCAGTTGATCCTCACAAGGTAGAAGCCGTATCTAATTGGTAGAGACCGACATTCGTATCCGAAATTCAAAGTTTCTTGGGATTAGCAGGATACTACCGCCTTTTTATCGAGAATTTCTCAAAGATTTCATTGCCAATAACAAAGTTAATGAGGAAGGGTGTTACTTTTGAATGGAGTCAAGAGTGTGAAGACAGTTTTCGAGAGTTGAAGGCACGACTAATGAGAGCACCTATTCTAACAATACCATCCGAGACTGAAGGGTTTATAATTTATAGCGATGCATCACATCAGGGTTTGGGATGTGTACTTATGCAAGGGGATAAATTAATTGCCTATGCTTCTAGATAGTTGAAGACACACGAGGCTAACTATCTGACTCATGATCTTGAATTGGCCGCTGTAATCTATGCTTTGAAGATTTGGGGACATTACTTGTACAGGGAGAAATGTGAGATCTTCATAGACCACAAGAGCTTGAAATACCTGTTCACATAATGAGACTTGATCATGAGATAAAGGAGATGGTTAGAGTTAATAAAGGATTACGACCTTTCAATTGAGTATCATCCAGGGAAGGATAATGTAGTAGCCGACGCTTTAAGCCAGAAGACGCTGAGGAACTTAGCCGATGAGCTAACTAATCAAAAGGAATTGATCAGATACATGGAATGTTTAGAGTTGGATGTGATTTCATAGACTAGTGGTGGCTTAATGATGGCGATCATAGTACAACCAGATATTATTGGTGAGATCAAGAGGGAACAGTTTTAACAATGTCTACTTGTGCAAAATGAGAGATGAGATAGCTTTTGGAAAGTGATCTGGTTTTGTATTGGAACAAGGGACGTTGCAACTTGGAAATCGATTGTGTGTGCTGAATGTGAATGGCTTGAAAGAGAGGATTCTAGAGGAAGCTCATAGTACTAGAGACTTAGTACACCTGGGAGGTAACAAGATGTACCGGAATTTACGAGAGAACTTTTGGTGGAAGGGCATGAAGCGTGAAATTTTTAAGTATGTTTTTGTGTGTTTAGCATGTCAGTAAGTGAAAGTAGAAAGATAGGTACCTACGGGACTGCTACATCCATTACCAGTGTCAGAGTGGAAATATGATGAGATTACAATGGACTTTGTTTCTAGATTTCCGCGATCTTCTAATAAGAATGACAAGATTTGGGTTATAGTTGACCGCTTCACAAAATCAGCGCCTTTTCTACCGATCGAGACGACCAAACCTTTGAAGTTAGTTGAGTTGTATGTGAAAGAGATTGTGAGACTACATGGAGTTCCAGCTGTGATTGTATTAGATCATGACAGTAGTTTTCCATCGAGGTTTTGGGGAAGTCTATAGAAGGCTATGGGTACCAAGTTGAGCTTTAGTACTGCATTTCATCCTCAGACCGACGGACAGTCAGAGCATATGATTCAGACATTAGAGGATATGCTTAATTCAGTTGTGTGTTTTAGATTTCGAGAGTGATTGGGAGAAACATTTACCGTTAATTGAATTTGCTTACAACAACGGGTTTCAGTCAAGTATTGGAATGGCACCGTATGAAGCTTTATATGGTCGAACATGTCGTTCACCGGATTGTTGGACCGAGGTTGGGAAAAGAAAGTTACTAGGACCTGAGTTACTATAGGTGACTACTGAGAAGGTAAAGCTGATTCAAGAGCGACTTAAGGTAGCTCAGAGTCGTTATAAGAGTTACGTGGACTCTAAGTGATGATCGCTAGTATTTGAAGTTAGAGATTTTTTATACTTGAGAGTATCACCTTCGAAAGACATTGTTCAATTCGAAAAGAGGAAAAAACTCAATCCGAGATTCGTAGGACCTTTTGAGATCCTAGAAAGGGTAGGTCCAGTGGCTTACCGATTGGCGTTGTCAGTAGAGTTGGAGCATGTGCACAATGTATTTCATGTGTGAATGTTGAGATCGTGTATGTTAGATTCGAGCAAGATCATGGTACCAGAACCGTTACAAATTCAAGAGGACTTGAGTTACATAGAGTATCTAGTAGAGATATTAGATTGGAAAGAGCAAATCTTGAGAACTAAGACAATTTCGATGGTGAATGTATGGGAAAGTGAGGAAGGAATGAAAAATGAGTATCCGCATCTGTTCGATGTATAAGTTATAAGTTTGGGGACAGACTTCCTTTTTGGAGGGGAGAGTTGTCACACCCGTACCAAAATTTTATAAGTTTTATTATGCATATTTAGAATTTGTGAATTATCAATGTTATTTGATAATTGAGAGTGAGTTTGATTGTGGGTCAACGATAAGGTGTCAGTAAGGATACGGGAATTCGGTAATCGAGATTAGCATTGGCATAAGTAAATGGCATTTATGTGATTTAAATGTTATTTGTAATATTTGGTATTTTGTGAATAGTGAATTGTACCTGTGTAGTATAATTTTGGATAATTTCGATATTGTTATACATCTTTTTGAGAATTGTGGTGAGAACGTGAGTGTCACGTTATATAAAAGGTAGGTTGTGTAGAGATTCCACTGAATTTAATTTTCGGACGTAATTTTGGATCCAAGCGAGTCTTAGTTGAAAACTTTTGTAATTTATAATTTTCACTCGTAAAGGTATAAATTGGGCGTACGCGACGTGTCGAGAGTTAATTAGGAGTTTGAGAAACTCGCGGGGTGGTAAACGCAAGTTCTAAGAAGTTTGTCTATTCGAGAAGTTTGTCTATAAATAGAGAGGGTGAGAATTTCATTTTGCCAAAAACTTATAAAATATCGTTAGAGAGGAGAGAGAAAAGGAGATTTGTTGCCACAGGCTTTATGACGATGATCGGTGACCTTTTGTTCATCAGATTTTTTCCAGATTCCAGATTTTAGATTTGGACTCCTGGAGGTAAGACCTACATGTTGATACCTCTTAGGCCATGTTTGGCAAACATTTGTAAAAATCTAATTTCTAGACTTTTGGGAAAACCCAGTAAAACTTGTAGGAATCACCCTAAATCTGAGATCCGACGTTTAATCGGCCCTCTAGTCGATCCTTCAAAGTTTGAGAAGAATCGCACGAGGTATGAAGTTCTAACTTGTGATATAAAGGGAAATACATGGTTTATATTTCGAAGACGAAATTGTGATCCGAGCAAAATTCATGTGTTAATCTTAAGCCCGTTAATTATGCATGCACTTAAATGTGAAATTCATGTTTAAATTTACGCGAGCACGTTGAGTTGTCTATGTGGGTCAAAGGGGGGACTTATACAAATTCATGTCGGAGTAAGTTTCTCAATATTTGAGAATTATAGTAGCGACGGCTACTGTGCATGATTTAAGGCTTGGACTTGCCAGGGCACTTGGGGATGTAATGGTTGTAGGCTTGGACTAGCCAGTGACATCGCGGTTTAAGGCTTGGACTTGTCGCTACCGGATGAATGCACTCAGCACATAGTTGAGCAGTGGAGATTTACTCCATTGCAGGTAAGAAGAAAGGCAAGAAGAAGCGTGAGGAGTGAGGCCGAGGAACGCCGGGGAACCGTACTTGTTTACATTTTTTTTCCTCTTCCTAAACTTGTATAAGGATTTAGGAATTCATAAAATTTTGTAATAGAACCACGGGATAGTTTTGTAGTACTGTAATTTTGTATTCAAACTCATGTATTTATGTTTTAAACCGTTGTAATATAATGGTGGTTGTATTGGTTTTGGATTTGGAGAACTTTAGGTTATTGAATTGCACAGCTTAGTAAACTAGCAGGGGATCAGTCGGCTGGACTAGGATTTGGTCGACTGAACCACTATAACATTTTAGAAACTACTTTTAATGTGGCAAAACTAGTCTGACTGGTCGATGTTTCAGTCGACTGGACAACTGAATGAAAATTTTTGATTTTGATTCTGCTAGAGGCACATTCGACTAGGAGGAGTCAGTCGACTGAGAAATTGAGGCCCCAGTCAACTGGACTCCAGCCACAGTCGACTGAACGGGTTGTTAGTCTTTTGAAACCTTTCTGCTTCAGGTCTCTAGTCGACCGGAGCCTCATTCAGTCGACTGGACCTCTGTTTTCAAAACTGAATTCTTTTGGAAATGTTTCCAATTGGGCAAATTTTTTTGTAATTATGATTTTAAATGGATTTGACTTATGTTTTCGCTGCTATTCACACTTTAATGAACTGGATAAGCCTTAATGGCGTGCCACGTGCCCTATTTTCGTGCGTAGCGGGATGGGTCGTGATAATTTTCTTCTTTTCCTTTACTATGATGGGAAAGAGAGTCCAATGGGGAGGATATCGCAAACACAGAGAGTGGGCAATCAGCTCGTGGTAGTGACGAAGATAAATATGAGGATAGTTTTTATGTAGTTTGTTATCATTTTTAATGCATATTTTGTGTTATTAATGCAGTTTTGTGAGTCTGTGTGTTATGCAGATTTTTGGTTGGTTTTTTTTAGGCAGTTTCTTGGTCCAATTTTTTAATGCAGTGATTTAATGGAGTTTTTTTTGGATCATTTTGCAGTGTCTTATGGCTCTGGTTTTGTTGTGGTTGTTTAATGGAGTCATCATGTTGGTATCCATCTTTCTCTCGGGAAGTATTTAAGTATATATTTATATATCAGTTTGTCTTTATCTCCCTCGACGTCTTCCCTGTTGCATCGACGATGAGGGTTTGATCCTTTAAACAGAGAGAAAGTTGATAATTGGTTCATTCAATTTCTATTAACCTACTATTTGGAAAGTTAAAACTTTTGAAATAGGTTAAGCACTTAAGGCTGTGGATATTTGAGTGCAAAGACCCGAGCCAAAAGGCCTTCATGCTAGGTTTGGGTGCAACCACACTTCTGGGTCTGGCCCTTGCTTGGTGGGTGCACCATTTGTTCTCCAGATGAGCTTCAAAAAGCCTCCCCAAATATACAATTATTAGTGGACTGCCTCGTTTTCACATGGTAAACCTGAGGTGAATTTTGGAAATTTGGGAAACACAATAAGGAATGAGCATATTAGCTTACACGAAAAGTAAAAGTAGTTCATTACATAATGCATTTTTTTGTATCAATTTTGATGTTGTCAAAATCAAGATATAAAAGTATGCTTATTTGTGCTTTACTTTCAAAAGATTTGTAGTGTGGAACTAAAGGTCGAACCCACAGAGATTGAATACTACACACTTTAATTTTTAAAACATAAATTTAGTTAATTAAGAAAAACATATTTTGGATTTAATTTGAATTAAACTAATAATAATAAAAGTAAATCTAAATTATGAAAGCAATTAAATATTTATTTTTATAATAAGTTTAAGGAACCTAGGATTGCAAATCCACCACTAGCTTCATAATAAGGGTATTTATGAATTACTTTAGCTTATTAAGTTGGATGATAATGGGGAATTGTAGCTACAAGCCCAATTCCTCCGTCAAGAAAATAACTATGGTTCAAGCACCGACATAATCCATCTTCGGTTAGCACGAATTATCCCACACTAAACTAGGGTTGTGGTATAATCCGTCTAATCTAGACATGGACTATTCGGATACTTGATAGCATAATTCAATTTAAGCACCATTACATGTAAATAATCTAAACAAGCACAGCAAGTATAGATCATTGAGCACACTACCATCAAAATAGATCTAAGACAAGAGTAAACTTTAAAAGTAATGATTTAATCAATTAAAGCACGATTTATTTATAAAAATCCTCGGAACATTTAACTGTCATCCATACATAATAAAACTAAAATAAAAACATAAATAAAACCCTATTACTTGGCTAGGGTTTCATTGAAACCCTAGATCTAGGTTTAGTTGGCCATGGAATTGATGAACGGCAAGAGGTTGATGGCGGAGGCCATGGGAATCCTTGGTCTTCTTCTTCTTCTCCTTGCTTTTCTCTCTTCAATGGCTGGAATTTTTGTGTATATGGCTATGTATAATGTTGTGTAATGATTTGTAACCTTCAATTTGATTTAGAATAGGATTTATATAGAGTTTGGAATGATTTAGGAAGCTTTCCTAAGTCAAATCGTACTAAAACAGCTATATTTACGTTTCTGGACGTCATATGCACAAACCACCTTCGCTGGGCACTTTAATTTAATAAAATACGCGTTTTTTGATTTTTATTCATAGGTCGCTCGCGCGAGGTCCTTTTCGCTGCACTGCGCGACTTTCGTAGAATTGCGATAACATTTTGCTCGGAACTCGGATTGACTTGTCGTTTGAAGCCACGCGTCCGTAACTCGAAGATCTACATTTTATATCTCTGGAGAAATTTCTCAAATCCAAAGTATTCGTTGTCAAAAATGCAATTTGCCGATGCTGCTACTGCATTTAGCTTTCACCAGAATCACTATTTGAGCCCAGAATGACTTGCAAAGCCACTAATCATTGGATTTTTGTGCATTTTCAAGTTAAAGCTCCAAATCCTACAAAATTTAGAATACTTAATAAAAAATAAATAATAACTAATAACTACATGAAATGGGCTAACAAAGGGTATTTGTAAGACTATAAACGGCAAATATTCATCGCCGATCATATTTCACCCTCATTTACCTCTGATTATCTTGTTGATTCTAAAAACTCTAGGTAAATAGTGCATTAATTTGATCATTTTGATTTCAAGATTGTTGGCAAATTGTTGACTCTTATGAATGTCTCTACAAATTGAAGTCAAGTAGATAGGCTCACAACAAATGCAGGGTAAGTCTTTTGACTAAATGTACTTCTTTACTTTCAACTATATGATTAGTATTGGAAATCCTTCCTTTTAGCAGCTTTCCTGCTCACCAATAAAATATGGCTTACTATTGGCTTAGGTTAGCTAAGAGAATATGGCAAGCAGAAGGCTGCCAATTACATGATCGACGACTAGAATAATATGTGATTGAGGTAAATGCTACTCCTACATGCTAATGTATAGACATGATATTGAAAGTTTGCTTACACCAGTTCGAGAAAATTCTTACACTCTGGAACTTCTATGAGGTTATATTTTTCCACTTCTCTCTTTTAATGTATTCATATAAAGATAGGTGGCACTTTTCCCCCAATTCTTATACTTTCTAATACGTACACAGAAACTGCATTTATAATGTTCATCTCTCTTACATTAATACTTGCTTTCTCTCTCTCTCTCTCATTAATCAAACTCCTCACCTGACTCTATTTCTCTCTCTATTTTTTTTATACTATATATATATATATACATGCATTTTTATTAATTTAAAGCCACAAGTCAAAGAGCCAATAAATTCTCTAGGAACATATACTAAACTTTCAAAACTTATTCCCTTACAACCCTTTTGCTTTTACACAAAGAAACAAACAATTAAATTGAATAGAAGACTCAAACAATTATTACACATAACTCTAGATTCAAATATGAATATATATATATATATATATGTATGTATGTATGTATGTATGTATTTGTAATTGCCTCATGACATGGAGCACTCAAGAGGGAACTCCTGAGGGAAGCCTTTGGCATCAATGCAATTATTATAGATCATGTTATTCTTTTGTGCCCATTTGATCCTTTCTTGGCCAGTGGTGTCCATATTTTCATTAAGCCATGAATTGCCAGAGGAATTGTTAGAACAAGAAGAAGAATATGAACTTGAAGGCCACACGCAAGCTTGATCAGCTTTGAAGTTTGGGTAACTATCAGAAACCTCCCCTGAGGTATTACCCAATATCAACAACCTCTCCTGGATTTTGAAAAATATCATCGACCTCCCTTATTTTTGAAACTTAAAAACATAAACCACCTCTCCGTTAATGGCTATTGACTGTCGTGTACATCAGATGCTCTAAGTAGCATTAAATGTTTATGAATGACTCAAATACCTTAGTGTGGATATCGCAGTTTTCTTACCCACAGCTTTTATTTTAAAATTCTTTTAAATTTCGAGTTCAAAAACAAATGAGTCGCCACTTAATTTTTAAAGGGAAAATTAAGAAACCGTTTTTAAAGCAAACTGATCTTTCAGAAACCAGAGATTAACTAGGTCCGGGGATTATGGAATGAGAGAGGAAGGAGCCCGTCGGACTAAAACACCCTCTCTCATCCTATCTTGCGATAGGCCTCTACTCAACATCCTTTTGATCAAATTTATTAATCTAAGCATGCCCTCAATCAATACATATGTACATATACATTACAAAAGCATGTCCAAAGGGTGTAAAATTGCTAATGACAAAATACCATTCATAAGCCACATATATCAGGTAGCAAGCAATGTGATATGCAGTAGGGAACAAGAGAACTTATCCGGGATCCAGCAACGATATTAAACGTGCAATGAATACAAAGAAAAGAAAATCCTAAAAAGAGTCTCTAATCACATATACAGATAAGGCAAGACCCAGTCTAAGGTGTCGCGCATGGAGTCGAAAATCAAGAAAATCAACAAATGAAATAAACTAGAGAAGAGATGAGAATTTGTACCTCAAATGCGCTACAAAACAAAGATTATTCCACATACTTCACATAATAATATGATATCAAACAATCAATCCTGATTCCCTAACTTAGATCTATCAAGCATGAAATCCAACTTTATTCAAATAGCTAGTTCTAATCATAAGCATTAATGTACATACATGAATGAATGTGAACAAGAATAAGACATGGATTTATTCACTAATTTGGGTCACTTAGCCTCTGGATTTAAGCTAAATTATCATTATTCAAAGTATGATTTGGGTCCCAAGACATTAGGAGACCATTTGAGTTGAAATAAATAAGATTAGACAAAATCAGTAGCAGTTTTTTTTATGAATTACAGAGAGCAGACCAGATCTTAAAAATTGAAAAAACCATACTTCCAACGGTTGGATCTTAATGATTTTTGGATATAATATGCCGCTATGAGTCTAGTTTCTAACCCAAAAAGAAAATCAAGGTTTGAACGGTTAGATCTCCGGTAATCTAGAAAACACTAGACATCACTTAGGAATCTGCAACTCTATGTCCAGAGATCCTGTACGATTTTCTAAAAATAGCAAAAAGATGAGAAACACTTAGATCTTTTTAGGGGATCTTCCTAACACATTAAGGTACCTAGAAAAAATTATTAGAAACCCCGGAAACTCTATTAAAATTCTGATTTATGAATTTCAAAAATGGACTTGCTATTCTGAAATTTCGGACAGAGAGTTGCATGTTTTAAAATCATGAGACCAAACCATCTTAGGCATGGAATTTCATCAAAACAAAAATTGCAGTGGTAAAACATTGTGTTATTGACACTTTCCTGTCGGTTTCACTTGATTCCAACGGTTAGATTTTGAACTAAAATTCTTTGATCAAAACCGGTTTATGAACCTACTATTTCAATGTCAAGTTCAACTTTTATTTGTTAACCCCAACTATTAAACCATGAAGTTGGACTTAAACTAGACCATTTTCTCCTACCATTTGATGGTCATTGGAGGCTAAAGACCTTTATATTTGTAGATTTCAAATGAAGTATGAATAGACTTCATGAAATCTCAAGATAATGAATCCAAACCATAGAGATGGCCTTAGACTCAAAACTACTTTCACCTACCATTTGATGGTCATTGGAGATGAAGATATAACTAATACTCGTGAGTCTCAAAGGAATATAGAAAGGATTCCATGAAACATCAAGCCCAAATCATAAATATGGACTTGGATCCATCTATTTTCTTATAGAATGAAGTGATGATCAAACTTTAACTCCCATGTGAAGTATAAGCTTACATGAGATTCAAAACATCAAACTCAAGAGTTTTCAAGAGAGATATTGAAGATCTCCAAGAATCTCAAAACAAAAACATAAACAAAAAATAGAAGAAGGATCAAAGAACTAGGAAACAAGGACTTCCAAGTTTACTTAACAAAACTCTAAAATTTAATCAAGAAAAACTAAATGACTTGAGGATTAGAAGCTAAAAAAAGAAATAAAACACAACTAAGATTAGAGGGTCACCTCCAAGACTATCCTCAGATTTCTATATTTTGAAGATCTTTCAAGTTCTTCTTCAAGCTCTCCAAAACTCTCTATCCCTCTCTAATATGTGTTGTTGTAGTGGTAATGATCTCTTGGTTGTATTGTTGTTGTTCTCCCAAGGAAGATCCTCCTTCTTTTATAGACAAAATTACCAAGTATTTTCAGTGAATTCGGAGTAAAAGATAGGTGTAAATGTCTCATTTGGTGGTACAATACGTACTTCCTGAAAATAGACAGACTGATGCACAGGGCGGCAGTCAAAAATCTCTTGTGGCAGTCAGTGGATGCCGCTGCGGCACTCCGTGAAAGCCGCGGCGGCATTGCATGACTGCCGCGCGGCTCTCAGTAAGTGCCGCGCCAAATTATTGATTGCCGCATTTTTGTCAACCTTACTTTATCAGTTTTTTGTTTTTATCCGCATACATATACGTATTGTACCACAAAATACGGACTTTAAAAGCAAACGACAGTCAGAACATGTCGGCGGCACTCAGTAAATGCCGGGCCGACATTTTGTGACTGCCGTCCAGCACTCACCGAATGCCGTTCGACACTCATTGAGTGCCGCAAAATACTTCCGTGTGGCAGTTTTTGTTGAACTTTCCCTTTTTAGGTCTTTTCTTTCCTCTTTTTTCTCAAAGATACTTATTTTCGAAGATCTTTTCCAAAAATGATGTTTTATACCTGAATTCTTCTAAATACCTGGTATTTTCTTCTTTTTGTGAAATTTTATTGCGTTTGGAGAACTTTCTGAAGAGCTTGGAATACTTCGAATCTTTCGGTCCTTATCATCATTGGACGTGGAGGTGACGCTCTCCTAAATTCGACGTTCGGTCAAAATTGGGGTGTCTACAGTTTTCCCCTCTTTGACAGAGCTTATGGAGCAACGCGTTTCACAAGTGAATCTCGAAGCTTGTGTGAAGACAAGCCTTTGACCAAACTGTCGGATTTAGGTAAAAACAAAATGCGTTGCAAAAAGAGAACATGCGCGCGGCAATGGTTCACACTGGTCGTGCTCAACGGTGAGCTGCCTACGTATCCCATTAGGAATCAGACCAAGACGTAGTTCAGGCAAGAGTCAAACACACACAGGCGCAAATAGTCATACGGATGAATGCACCTATCTTATCGTGATGCACGTGCTCAAGCAATCTCGTGCTCCATATAATGTCTCAGCAACATATTGTCTTTTCTTAGTATCAAAGATGCACCCTATGCCATTCTACTTATGATGGCATTCTATTCTGGGAAGGTCATAACAGTCATAGATGTGTTTCCTATGCTTAATTCCCCGACATTCTTCAAGAGTCATCTAATCGACTAGAATGCGCTTCGCGCCTTATACTCCAGTGTCAAACCAGGTAGCACGCTGAAAGACTGAGATGCGCTTCGCGCCTTATACTCCGGTGTCTTCCAAGAATCATCTGATCGATTGAGATGTGCTACGTGCCTTATACTCCGGTGTCAAACCAGGTAGCACGTTGAAAGACTGAGATGCGCTTCGTGCCTTATACTACAGTGTCTTCCAAGAATCATCTGATCGACTGAGATGCGCTACGCGCCTTATACTCCAGTGTCAAACCAGGTAGCACGCTGAAAGACTGAGATGCGCTTCGCGCCTTATACTCCGGTGTCTTCCAAGAATCATATGATCGACTGAGATGTGCTACGTACCTTATACTCCAGTGTTAAACCAGGTAGCACGCTGAAAGACTGAGATGCGCTTCGCGCCTTATACTCTAGTGTCTTCCAAGAATCATCTGATCGACTGAGATGCGCTACGCGCCTTATACTCCAGTGTCAAACCAGGTAGCACGCTGAAAGACTGAGATGCGCTTCGCGCCTTATACTCCGGTGTCTTCCAAGAATCATCTGATCGATTGAGATGTGCTACGTGCCTTATACTCCGGTGTCAAACCAGGTAGCACGTTGAAAGACTGAGATGCGCTTCGCGCCTTATACTCCGGTGTCTTCCAAGAATCATCTAATCGACTGAGATACGCTATGCGCCTTATACTCCCGTGTCAAACCAGGTAGCACGTTGAAAGACTGAGATGCGCTTCGCGCCTTATACTCCGGTGTCTTCCAAGAATCATCTGATCGACTGTGATGCGCTACGCGCCTTATACTCCGGCGTCGAATCAGGATCCACACTTTTTGAAAGACTGAGATGCGCTTCGCACCTTATACTCCGTTGTCTTCTAAGAATCATCTGAGATGAGCTTCGTGCCTTATACTCCGGTGTCGAGTGAGTTTGCTCTGAAAAATCCGTAGCCCTTCGGCCCCGTCGGATATGTTTTCTTACAGTGATCCGCAGCTCTTCGGCCTCGTCGGATATGTTTGCTCTGACTTTGGGATCAATCAGACTCAAATTCATTTTAATTTTTAAAATCGGGAGTCAATCATAGTTAATTTAATTAAAAATTTGGAGTCAGTCAGACTCGAATTAGTTCAATTCCAGACTTAATTTGATTTTCTAAAATCGAGAGTCTATTAGACTCAACAAATTCTCTTCTTAATCAAACAAATTTCATTCCATTTACTTTCAAAAATTTGGAGTCTAGTACTTCAGACTCAATTTACTTCAAATTTCTAAATCGGGAGTCCGATGGGCTTAAGTTATTTCAAACCCAAATCCACGTCAATTTCAAAAATCGAGAATCAGTTACACTCAATTTAATTCAATTTTCCAAAATTGGTAGTCAATTGAGCTTAATAATAATAAATTTTTTCAAATTTTGATCAGGAGTTAGTCAGGCTCAAATACACTCAATTTCACCAAGTCCGTAGTCGATTCGACTCAATTTGAGTTCAAATTCAAATGCTAAATTAGGAGTCGCCTAGACTCGACTTAATTCATTTCTGAAATCAGGAATCAGCGAGACTCAAACAAATTCAATTTCACCAAGTCCGAAGTCAATTTGACTCAAATCCAGGTCAAATTCAAATCCTAAATCAAATGTCAATCACACTTGATTCAATTCCTGCTTCGCAAAATCGGACAAAACCAGGAGTCAATCGGACTCAAAGAAATTTAAATTCACAAAATTGGACTTTAAAGGATCTCTATTTCACAAAGAATTTTACAAAATTGGGAGTCAATCGAACTCAAAAGAAAATTCTATTTCACAAGATTGGGAGTCAACCAGACTCAAAAGAATTTCTAATTTCCAAAAACATGAGCCAATCAGACCCGAAAGAATTTCTAACTTCCAATTTCAAAAAACCTGAGTCAATCAGACTCGAAAGAATTTCTAATTTCCAAAAACATGAGCCACTTAGACTTAAAAGGATTTCTAATTCCAAATCATTAGTCAATCATACTCAAAAGAATTTCAAAAGATTGGGAGTCAACCAGACTCAAAAGAGTTTCTAATTTCCAAAAAACATGAGCCAATCAGACTCAAAAGAATTCTCAATTTCGAATCATGGATCAATCATACTCAAAATAATTTCTAATTTCAAAATCGGAGTCAAATAGACTCAAAATAATTTTAAATTTCTAGAACATGAGTCAACTGGACTCGAATCAGATTCTATTTCACAACACCGAGAGTCAATCAAACTCAGATCTAAAATTGGGAGTTGATCAGATTTAAAGAAAAACAGACTCAATTCGATTCAAAAACTCTAAAATCTGGAATCAATCAGACTCAAATGAATTTTTCTAGAATTAGGAGTCAATTAGACTCAATTCAATTCAATTTCTAAACTCGAGTGCTAAGTTAGACTTTCATGAATCGGGAGTCAGACGGACTTAATGATTTTAATTTCAGCAATCGGGACTTAATTTAACATTAAATCTAGCGATAGTTAGATCCATTTTAGCCGAAACTTTCGAAAGTTCGGAGTCGGTTAGACTCAAAGAATTCAATTCCAACAAAATTCGGAGTTGAGCAGACTCACAAATTCAAAGGGAGTCATGTGGACCCAAAAATTCAGTTTTCTTACACAAGGAGTCAATAGATTCACATTTCAAAACAAAAGAGTCATTCGGATCCATGAACCCACATTTCCACAACAACGGAGTCACTATGACTCAAAAACTCGCATTTTACAACCACGGAGTCATTTGGACTCAAAATTTGCATTTTTCGACAACAGAGTCACTCGGACTCAATGAAATTCACGGAGTCACACGGACTCAACCAAAATTCACTTTTTATACAAATGGAGTCACACGGACTCAAAGAATTTCCTATTTCAAAATCGAGGGTTAATTTATTACATTTCAAATTTTCTTAATCAGAGTCAATTTTGACTCAACAAAAAAAAATTTCCAATTTTCAAAATCAGGAGTTAAATCAAACTCAATTTATTTCAATTCCCAAAATCGAGAGTCAAATTAGACTCAATTTAAATGAATTCAGTTCAATTTCTGAAATTAAGAGTCAATCAGTTCAATTCAGTTCATCGGAGTCGGTCAGACTCAGTTTTATTCAAATTCTAAAATCAGAAGTTAGTCAGATTCAATTCAATTCAATTCAACTTTTCAAAATCTGGAGTCAATCAGACTCATTTCAGTTCCATATTCTAAAATTGGAATTCAATCAGACCAATTCATAAGTCGATCAGATTCAAAGAATTTCTGCTTCACAAAATTGGGAGTCAATCAGACTCAATTTAGTTCAAACTCATGAATCAGGAGTCAATTGGACTCAAACAAATTCAAATTCTCAAAATCCAGAGTTCGGAGTCGATTCAAATTGAAACAATTCCTATTTCCAAAGGGGAGTCACACAAATTCACATTTTACATAGAACGGAGTCATGCGGACTTGAAATTTCATATTTCACAAAGACGGAGTCACGCGGACTCGAAATTTCATTTCGTTATTCAAACGAAGTCACACAAACTAAAAAATTCATATTTTTACACAAACGGAGTCATACAGACCCAACAAACTTTATTTTTACACAAACGGAGTCATACAGACCCAACAAACTCACGTTTTACGCAAACAGAGTCATGCAGACTCAAGAGTTCATATTTTACACAACGGAATTATGCGGATTGAAAAATTCATGTTTTCCAAAATTTCATTTCTTTATTCAAAAAAAGTCACACAAGCTGAACAAATTCACTTTTTACATAGAACGGAGTCACACGAACTCAACAAGTTTACTTTTTATACAAATGGAGCCATACGGAGTTAACAAATTCACGTTCTACATAAATAGAGTCACATGGACTCAATTAAACTCGAAGAATTTTATTTTACAAAAATGGGGAGTCCTCAGACTCAAGGACTTGATTTTTTTTTTCAAGATTTAGGGAGTCTTGAGACTCATAGAATTCGGACGGAGCTGATAGAAATAATGATTTTCTTCATTTGTGGACCTTCGGAAGAAACACTTCGATCTTGTCAAAAGAGGGAAATAACCTTTGCCCCTAGTCTTGGACTCTTCTTATATTTGCCACTTTAGCATTACGTTGTGATGGTGTTCGAAGCCTCTGCTCGAATTGCTCTTAGGATGCTCATGTAGACTTTTCCAAATCTTTATTCATCATCTTAGACCCATACACTTGAGACCATTATTGACTCATCAAAGGAGGACAGACTTGACAAAGCAATTTCGCAAGACGACTGACTCAAACTCTATATTATCATGATTTAATGTGCTTTCATTGTGAATAATGTATCATCTCACCTTTCATTTATTCATCATCTTACAAATGGTAGTGCTTTGCTAATAAAAATCTAAACTTTGAAAACCTCCTCTTTTTGATTTAGCGAATTTTTTGGCCATCTAGAATGTGCTTCAAATTAGTGCTTTAGCTCATAGAATGAAAGGCACTCTATTTCAATCCTTTCAAAACAAACTCAATTACTTGAGAACTTGCCTCTGGCATCGAGGGATTTTGGAAAACAAAGTTTGCCCCTAGTTTGAAAGAGACTTAGGGGCTTGCTTCTATAATAAAAGGGATTTTCAGCAAAGGAAGTTTGCCCCTGGTTTGGCGATATGTATGCTGCTTCAGGCAAACGTAAGTTTGCCCCTAGTCTGAAGGAAGGAAATCAAAGGCGCAAAAGGGTGCTGCTTACAGTTTAGGGATGGCTGTGGACCGAGAACTTTGGGAGGTTCGCCTACTTATCCCCGAGCGGGAATCAGGTCCAAAGTAGTTCGGCCAAGGCCTGAAAGAACAATAGCATGAGATGATGGGGTGATGACAGAACCAGATAGGTTGCCTAATATCAGGTCGAGCATAGTTCAAGTACTCTGGAGGTCTTGACAGAATTTAGGCTTCAAGATTTGGTGGGCTTTTCGAGCCATGTTGCCATTTGGGTCATGGGAGTGCATGTCACTTGTGGTAGCCCTTGTGTAGCATGATGAACTACTTTTTCCTTTATTTTATTCTCTTTCCTCTTTTCTTTTCTCTTCTTTTATTTTCTTTTCTTCTCTTTTATTTGACGGTTGATTCTTTAACCTTTTCACTAGCCAATTAATCACGTTTCATTCATGTCATACTTACAAAGTAATATCAGCCCTTTCAAATCACTCTTATTTTCTCAAAGATACCTTTGCGTCGTTTTAGGCCCACTTAGCCATTGAGCCTCTCACAAAAATTTTGAAGCTGATAAGTCTCTCTTTTCATTTCTAATTTCTTTCCTTTGTTAGAACAACGCAAAGTCTTGAGATAGTTCCTGTGCTAATGATCTGCTCAACAATTCTCAATTTTACCTATTCTCGGCCTTTTCTTTTCTCTTTCCTTTCTTTTCTCTACCTTACTATCTCTTATTCTTTCCATGATTTTGACTGGCTAGGATTAGAATTTTTGAAATCAACACGCATCTTATTTGTGCTCTAACTTTTGCCTAGGCGCCCTTCCGGGTTTTCATCCTAGCGAGCTCTTTCTTCTTTTCTTTTTTCATTTTCTTTTTTTCATTTTATTTTATTATTTTTTTGGAAGAAGAAGTTCATTTAAAATGTCTGGCTACCATCAAGGACCAAGTTTATGACTTTAGACTGTTTGGGCTCATCTTTTAGGCTTGGTATTTGAGAAAAGGGGATGGTGAACAAGCTTCAAGTTCCAAGTTCATCT
Organism: Hydrangea macrophylla; assembly: GCA_033977485.1. NCBI lineage: Eukaryota > Viridiplantae > Streptophyta > Magnoliopsida > Cornales > Hydrangeaceae > Hydrangea > Hydrangea macrophylla. The sequence goes on along the minus strand of CM066984.1, from coordinate 72,278,505 downwards.
TTTCAAGATTGAGCAAGAGCATCTTTAAATTCTTAAAGTAAAGCTAATCAATTCTCTACTCCTCCATGGTTTTGGCACAAAATTTACTTTGATCACTTGGGGATCCTTTTTAATGAAAAGATTTATTAAAAAGGTATTTTCCATGATCGTTTGAAAAAGTGACTATTTTTTTTGGGGCTTAATGATCCATACATTCACGACTTAGCACACTGAATCAAAAAAAATGAGATTTTATTCGACTAGTAGGGAAGGAGGATTACATCACTCGACTTGATAAACTCGACAAAGACTTGCAAACAAACTTGATAATAGACTGACCAAAAGACTCGACTGGACTTGACATTTGACTCCAAACTAACATGACTCGACTACCAGACTTGACTTGGTCTCAATTGGAGTGTCACAGATAATTTTCAATTTATTGGGTCCCCAAGAGCATCCACATTTGATTCAGCAGTAGCATTTCCAAACACTATTACCTCACTAGCATCTTCCTCAGGTTCATCATTCCCCTTCTGTATATTTGTAGGAACATCATCTGCCCTTATGGCCCATTTTTCAGTCGAATGGCCCTTCTCTGACTCATACCGAGTATTGTCAATGCCTTTTTCGATTCTGTTGATTGGGTCGGGGCCAGTTGGTTGTTGCGCACTCATAGAGGCAACGAATTCCTTAAGAGTATTTGGCGATGGCTGTGATTGAAAAGATTGTATGTCATGCCAGATGCCACTCGGTGGGTTCAGCAAAGGAGTGATGATTTTATGCTCGATGAGATCTTGGATATCATGGCGGAGTTTCATGCAATAGTTAGTTTTATGGCCAGGGGTCTGGTGGTAGGCACAGTACAAAGACAGGTCACATTTGCAGGGTAAGGGATCTAGTAGTGGCTTTGGGTCCAGGGGGTTGAGGTGACCATTCTTGACAAGGTGACCAAGGGCCATGGATAATGGCATGCCAAGGTTGGTGAAGATTCTCAGCTTGCGGGCTTGGTTTGATTTTGAATTCGACTTTGAGCTAGAATTGGTTCTTGGGTTGAGATGTGGACTTGGAATAGCTCTTTGGTTAGTTGGGATTGGGCCTGGATGTGGGCTTTGCTGAATGGTTAATCTTGGGTGTGGACTTTGGTGATAGGTTGGGTTTGGACATGGGCTTCGGTGCACAGGTGGGTTCAGACATGCTCGTTGGTGCTTCTTTAAGCAATCCATTATTATCTGATCTATCTTTTCCTCATCAAGGCCCATTTGATCTTTCAATAATTGAATGAACTCAAGCATGACCCCCTCTAATTGCTTCACCCTAGAATCTTGTTGCTCAACAACGACTTGCAGTTTGCTTATTTTCTCCTCCAAAGCTCTGTAGGCCATTGGTGGGTCTATCTCGACATGATGGTCCATGATCTCCTCTAAGTAAGAGAGATAAACCCAAGAAGATTAGAAGTGTCCTTACTAGGGGCTCTGGTTGTTCCACTCTTTCTAAAACAAATAGATAGGAAAAAAGGTCCGCACGCAGAATTGAATAGTGAGGGATTTTTGAGGGACTTTGATCTTAATTGGGAAGAAGATGTTGTGAGTTTGTATGCTACACGTATGTAATGATATCGATTGATGAGAGTGCAAAATTTACATGCTCTTATGATTTGATGCATGCACTGCACACATGGCACACGAATGAAATGCAAGTGTGTGTGTGCCTACTCTATATGCTAAAGCAAAGGAAAATTCTAATCCTAACAGGTAAACACATAAGCATATAAAATCCTCACCCATGTCAAGTGCAATAATTTCTCCTTTCATTGTGATCCCCACTACCCGTTCAAAGGTCAGTTTTTTTTTTTAAAAAAATATGAATTTCAAAAAATTCATTTGAAAAGCATTTCTTTAGAACGATGAGATCTTTCAAAAATAATTCTCAAGAATTTTGAATCTTTCATTTAAGGATGAGGATGTAAAAACATTTCTCAATAAAGATGATTAGATTGAAATTCTGCTTTGAAATTCATTTGAAAAGCATTTTTTTTAAAAGCAATTCCCTTGATTTTTGGGTTCTTCAAGGATAAGGATATGCAAATATACCTCAACAAAGGTTGACTTAGAATTTTAGTCAAAAGCGAACTCTAAAGACTTTTTGAAAGAGTGATTAAATGCTTTAGAATCAAAATCTGTTTATTTTCAAAGATGGATTTAAAATTCTTTGGGTAGAAGGATCACATGATTGGATTATCACCGTACTTTTCATGAATTCGGATGCATACAAGGTCAATAATGCTTAGCTAACAAGATATAAGAGATGTAATCTTATAATCAAGATTCAGCATGTTCCCAAATGTCGTGGGACATGAGAAGGAATTGCTAAAAGGTGATTAAAGGGTTACACATGTTTCACCAAGCAAGCATCATCATCATCTCAAATAATCCCTTTCGGGCATACAAAACTCCCTAGCACATAACCCTAATCAAAAATTAATTTCCTACGATTGAAAGGTTCTATAGAAACTACTATGCAAAAGCTGGGTTTTGGTCAAATAAGGGACCCTTGACACACATCCGATAGGATGCTTAATATACCAAATCATGGTACGAGATCAAGGGTGATCACACAGTCCCATGATGACTTGACCGACCGGGTTGCCCCGAGCCTCCAAGGTCATAGTTTTGTGCAATTGACTGGCCGGACATGCAAGTAAAATACAACATGCACACAAAGATTAATTAATTCGATTAAAAGGATATTTTTCAAGTCTAATCCTCAAGTGAACCCAAAATCAGAATTCTGGTCTGCGAAACCAGAGATTCTGGGTTCGATCCCCAGTGGAGTCGCCAGATTGTGGATATCGCAGTTTTCTTACAGCTTTTATTTTAAAATTCTTTTAAATTTCGAGTTCAAAAACAAATGAGTCGCCACTTAATTTTTAAAGGAAAAATTAAGAAACCGTTTTTAAAGCAAACTGATCTTTCAGAAACCAAAGATTAACCAGGTCCGGGGATTATGGAATGAGAGAGGAAGGAGCCCGTCGGACTAAAACACCCTCTCTCGTCCTATCTTGCGATAGGCCTCTACTCAACATCCTTTTGATCAAATTTATTAATCTAAGCATGCCCTCAATCAATACATATGTACACATACATTACAAAAGCATGTCCAAAGGGGTGTAAAATTGCTAATGACAAAATACCATTCATAAGCCACATATATCAGGTAGCAAGCAATGTGATATGCAATAGGGAACAAGAGAACTTACCAGGGATCCAGCAGCGATATTAAACGTGCAATGAATACAAACAAAAGAAAATCCTAAAAAGAGTCTCTAATCACATATACAAATAAGGCAAGACCCAGTCTAAGGTGTCGCGCATGGAGTCGAAAATCAAGAAAATCAACAAATGAAATAAACTAGAGAAGAGATGAGAAATTGTACCTCAAATGCGCTACAAAACAAAGATTAGTCCACATGCTTCACATAATAATATGATATCAAACAATCAATCCTAATTCCCTAGCTTAGATCTATCAAGCATGAAATCCAACTTTATTCAAATAGCTAGTTCTAATCATAAGCATTAATGTACATAAATGAATGAATGAATGTGAACAAGAATAAGACATGGATTTATTCACTAATTTTGGTCACTTAGCCTCTGGATTTAAGCTAAATTATCATTATTCAAAGTATGATTTGGGTCCCAAGACATTAGGAGACCATTTGAGTTGAAATAAATAAGATTAGACAAAACCAGTAGCAGTTTTTTTTTTATAAATTACAGAGAGCAGACCAGATCTTAAAAAATGAAAAAATCATACTTCCAACGGTTGGATCTTAATGATTTTTGGATATAATATGCCTCTGTGAGTCTAGTTTATAACCCAAAAAGAAAATCAAGGTTTGAACGGTTAGATCTCCGGTAATATGGAAAACACTAGACATCACTTAGGAATCTGCAACTCTATGTCCAGAGATCCTGTACGATTTTCTAAAAATAGAAAGAAGATGAGAAACACTTAGATCTTTTTAGGGGATCTTCCTAACACATTGAGGTACCTAGCAAAAATTATTAGAAACCCCGAAAACTCTATTAAGATTCTGATTTATGAATTTCAAAAATGGACTTGCTGTTCTGAAATTTCGGACAGAGAGTTGCATGTTTTAAAATCATGAGACCAAACCATCTTAGGCATGGAATTTCATCAAAACAAAAATTGCAGTGGTAAAACATTGTGTTATTGACACTTTCCCGTCGTTTTCACTTGATTCCAACGGTTAGATTTTGAACTAAAAATCTTTGATCAAAACCGGTTTATGAACCTACTATTTCAATGTCAAGTTCAACTTTTATTTGTTAACCCCAACTATTAAACCATGAAGTTTGACTTAAACTAGACCATTTTCTCCTACCATTTGATGGTCATTGGAGGCTAAAGACCTTTATATTTGTAGATTTCAAATGAAGTATGAATAGACTTCATGAAATCTCAAGATAATGAATCCAAACCATAGAGATGGCCTTAGACTCAAAACTACTTTCACCTACCATTTGATGGTCATTGGAGATGAAGATATAACTAATACTCGTGAGTCTCAAAGGAATATAGAAAGGATTCCATGAAACATCAAGCCCAAATCATAAATATGGACTTGGATCCATCTATTTTCTTATAGAATGAAGTGATGATCAAACTTTAACTCCCATGTGAAGTATAAGCTTACATGAGATTCAAAACATCAAACTCAAGAGTTTTCAAGAGAGATATTGAAGATCTCCAAGAATCTCAAAACAAAAACATAAACAAAAAATAGAAGAAGGATCAAAGAACTAGGAAACAAGGACTTCCAAGTTTACTTAACAAAACTCTAAAATTTAATCAAGAAAAACTAAATGACTTGAGGATTAGAAGCTAAAAAAAGAAATAAAACACAACTAAGATTAGAGGGTCACCTCCAAGACTATCCTCAGATTTCTATATTTTGAAGATCTTTCAAGTTCTTCTTCAAGCTCTCCAAAACTCTCTATCCCTCTCTAATATGTGTTGTTGTAGTGGTAATGATCTCTTGGTTGTATTGTTGTTGTTCTCCCAAGGAAGATCCTCCTTCTTTTATAGACAAAATTACCAAGTATTTTCAGTGAATTCGGAGTAAAAGATAGGTGTAAATGTCTCATTTGGTGGTACAATACGTACTTCCTGAAAATAGACAGACTGATGCACAGGGCGGCAGTCAAAAATCTCTTGTGGCAGTCAGTGGATGCCGCTGCGGCACTCCGTGAAAGCCGCGGCGGCATTGCATGACTGCCGCGCGGCTCTCAGTAAGTGCCGCGCCAAATTATTGATTGCCGCATTTTTGTCAACCTTACTTTATCAGTTTTTTGTTTTTATCCACATTCATATACGTATTGTACCACAAAATACGGACTTTAAAAGCAAATGGCAGTCAGAAAATGTCGACGGCACTCAGTAAATGCCGGCCCGGCATTCCGTGACTGCCGTCCGGCACTCACTGAGTGCCGTAAAATACTTCCGTGTGCCGGTTTTTGTTGAACTTCCCCTTTTTAGGTCTTTTCTTTCCTCCTTTTTCTTAAAGATACTTATTTTCGAAGATCTTTTCCAAAAATGATATTTTATACCTGAATTCTCCTAAATACCTGGTATTTTCTTCTTTCTGTGAAATTTTATTGCGTTTGGAGAACTTTCTTAAGAGCTTGGAATACTTCGAATCTTTCGGTCCTTATCATCATTGGACGTGGAGGTGACGCTCTCCAAAATTCGATGTTTGGTCAAAATTGGGTTGTCTATACTTAGGAACAATACCCTTTTGTATTGTCAAGTTTTCAATCAATGGAAGGACTCCTTTTTGTAATGCTTGTTTGCAATGTTCTAAATGTCCAGATGGTTTAACATAGACCATAGTGAAAAACAAAGCCAAAAAACAATTCTCCAAAACAAATTCACATTGCTTACAAAGCTACATGACTACATATTCCAAATCAAAAGCACATTGCTTATATGTTCCAAAACAGAATCACAACTGTTACCCAAAATGAAAATTTCTACACAGGTATTCTACCCAAATTTTGCACAAGTCATACCCAACCCCGACCCCCCCCCCCCCCACCACCACCACCAAAAAAAAAAAAAACAGTTTCTACCCAAAAAAAACCCACTTTCTGTAGAGTTTCTACCCAAAAAAAAGCCATTTTCTGCATAGTTTCTACCCCCAAAAAACCATTTTCTGCACAGTTTCTACCCAAAAAACCACTTTATGCACAATTTCAACCCAAAATAAACCATTTTCTGCACAGTTTCTACCCAAAAAAATAATTTTCTGCACAATTTCTACCAAAAAAAAACACTTTCTGCACAATTTCAACCCAAAATAAACCATTTTCTGCACAGTTTCTACCCAAAAAAACCATTTTCTGCACAGTTACGCCTCACACATGTATGCACATTGTTGTAAGTTTTGATCTTGAAAGTGTTGCCATCTGGGAGAGGAGATGCATGGATTCTCCAAGGACACCCAATGGCTGCACAATGGCAAGTGACTCTAGTCTTTTCGTTCTTGTCCTGCACCAATATAAAACCCTCTTGAATAGTATAATCCTTTAAAACTTCCCTAAATTTATGCACATTACCAAATAATAACCCTTTTTCCAATTCAATTTTACTCCTAGGTTGAGGATGGAACTCCTTCCTATATGAGTACTGTGAATAAGCCTTAGCCTTATCTCTATCTTTCTTTCTCATCAATTCACCACTTGAATCTGAGCCACATTCATTGTCAGAACCATATTTGGATAACTCATCATCACAATGTGTATACATGTCATCATCATCATCACTATGAACTCCTTTAATTTCAGAATCAGACTCTGACTCAGACTTAGTACCCATTTGCTCCTTCTCAAGATGGATGCCCTATTCCTCATCTTCAACATCAAAACCAAAAAATTCATCTCCACCACCCTCATCTGCATCTTCACCATCATCACACTACCCAAAATTGTCACCATGTTCTGCTTCATTGTTATTGGGTGATACATAAGCTGAAAGTCATGTAAGAGGTATATTTTGAGAACATTGGGTACTAGTTTGTGTTACCTCTACATACACATTTATAATTCGATTGTTCGAGTGAATTTTGAACATCGTAAGCATGTCAGTGTCACCCCCTACCAACATCTTCACATTAGAATTTGGATTGTCACAATAGAGGGCAATGGAAAATCCCACTTGAGTGTTAAGACCAGAAAATGCTACCCGACATATATTGTCCATCATGTCGAAGTAACAATACTTATCGGGATCTAAATTTTTTATACAATCTACAGTCGACCTTAAGTGAACAAACAAGTCATGAGTTCCAGACGTCATTACTAAAAAATGAAGCAAAATGAAAGAAACATTAGCGTATATGAACAACAATGATATCCACTCGCACAAACCATTCGTGAAAGCACAACCAAAACCTAATTTTACATCCCCAAGTAAAACCCCCAAATTAAAAGCCTTAAATTGGGTTCGTTCCAAACCCTAATTTTACAACCCCAATTTTGTAACCCAGTGTTGCATAACCCACTCCAAGATAACAAAAATATAGATGAAAGCCCTAGTTTAGTAACCAAGAACAAAGAAATCACACTAAACAAAAAATGCAATCTTACCCTTGATTGAAGAACAACTTCGATCGTTTCTCTCTTGTCTTCTACGTCTGATTCTACTTCAGGGGAGGTATTTCATCACAGAGTTTGATTCTTGTGTGCATTTGATTGCAATCTACAACCAGTTCATTCAATCTTCTTCTCGGAGCATTGGATCGCATGTGGACATAGTGTTAGATAGGAGAGTAGTTTGCAAGATTTGATAGTGTTTTGATGTTGGACCAGTATATGTGTTTTCTTTGCTTTATAAAAGGGTAGACATGTAACTTCACTCATTCTGTTACTCGCATCCATCAAATATAACGTAGAGGGGAGGTCGGTGATATTTTTTAAAATCCAGGGGAGGTCGCTGATGTTAAGTAATACCTCAGGGGAGGTTTCTGATATTTACCCTTGAAGTTTTGGTAGGAAGCTGTGAATGGGGCTTGGGTCGTATCTCTTTAGTTTCCGAGTTGGAGCTGAAGCAGTTGCATGAATGACTGATTTCAAGGAGTCAAACAAGAAGTGAATAACATTTTTATTATTCATTGATGATTACAACTAAATCACTTCTATTACAAAATTTTAAAGTTAACTATAGAGAGATATATGGTATTGTTGGTGATTCTATAACTTTGTTATTGTTATAGGGATTAAACGATGACTATTTTCGGTTCAAGCCGAACTCTGGCAACTGAAAATTTACTCAATACTTGAATTTCGTTATGGGATGATTAATTTACATTTTCCAATGTTCCAAATCATAGTTAAGAAATAGTGCAATGGTGATACGTTGGATTTGTAAACTTGAATATTATTTATTCGATTTTATTTTATATGAAAGTAAATTAGATAGAAAATTTTGAAATTATAGCACTATTTGTGATATTGCACTAATCAGTTAATCCCATCAACAATAATGACATTTGTAGTTGCTTCATATCTATAACAACTCGTGCATTGCATGGGGTATTCGACTAGTTTATATACATAGTTTAATGCTTCAAAAATTATTATTTTCTATGTTGATCTCATTGAAATAAAGGAAAAATAAGAGAGGGATGTTAAAACTTAATTTGATAAGGTTCAAGTAGACCCATTCTCTTTTACAATCCATTCAAATATTCAACAACCTAAAGTCATCATACAACCTAAAGTCACATTTTTGAGATGTATACAACATCTCTACCCGAACCTTCAAAAATGGCATATGAAAAAGGCATGAAATTTGTATTTTTCTTTAAAAAAATTAAAGGCATATACATGACTTAAAATATTGGGTGGATCTTTGAGATGTCAAATGTTCATATGCCAATTTGTTACATAAAACTTCAAATATATTTAATAGATGAAAGATTTGCATTTCAATTAAGGATGCTCTTAAGTCTTAAACCTCGTCAAGCTACATCTTACTACACCTATATTTTGTGATGTGCGATACGGATAGTATTTTTGCCTACGCCAGGGAACCACCCAAAACACGAGAAATATTTGGGTACCCTCAAAGTACCACGTGGCACGCCACTTGATACCCCGTACCCAAGAGTCACGCGCCACACAAACAATGGCATCCATCATAAAAAATTTAAATAGCCTACCAATTCTGTGTGGCGCTACCTTATTGGATGTGGGGCACCATATATGCACTACCTTGAAGGTACACAAAAACTTCTCCCCAAAATACCACCAAAAGAGGGTGGGAAATCGGAAAGTGGGTGTAGTGATCAAGTCTCCTTGTTTTTCACTAAGCCGAAAGAAGAAAATTGCCACGGCTCTTGCTGTTGTCATGAGGGATGCCGAGGCTAATGTTGTTTTTGCTAGAGTCTGGCATGACAGTCCAATGGACTCAACAGTGGCTAAAGCAAAGGTTACCATGTATGCCATCACAGAAGCAGTCTCTTTGGGCTTTAAGAACATTGTGTTTGAGGGGGCCGTGTTGCTGGTTTGGGAACCCCTTCACAATTGGAGTTTGCAACCGGAATGGGCTATCGAGAACACCATTTTAGAGTGTCGTTGAATGCTTGTTAATTGTTTTGCCTTTTGGCATTGTGCTAGAGTGCATAGATTTGTTAACTTTGTAGCTTATAATCTTGCCCAGTGAACTTTGAATTGTAATTTTTTTGGACTTATCCCGGTTGATAAAGTTCCTCAATGTGTTTTGGAGGAAAATTATCAAGGGGGTTAAAGGTCACTGTTTGTTGTTTGTTTTGTTTCTGTTTCAATGAATTTATTTCTCAGCAAAAAAGAAAGAAGAAAATTGCAGCACAAGAATTTAAGCTGACTGGTATTCCACCTGGCACCTGGTCAGCCAATAACATTGGTTCTCTTGAAAATGACAAGACTCCCCTCTAACTCAAACTAAAACTCAAATTGACCCCAATACCATCTACACCTTTCACATCATCACCTGAGCAATAGCATCTCACTAGTAGAGAAATTATTCAGTGAGTCCGTCACACCACATTAATATATTGATGTGATATAATAATTTTATCTAGATCATACATGTATCACCTATTTATAGGGGATCATGAAACATGGTTAGCAGTTATCAAATTTAAAAGAGTAATGTTATGTTTCTCAGAGCATCTGTAGTGGTGTGTAAAATTTAGATAAACTTAAATTAAGCTGTATAGGTGTAGCGCGCCTCGTAATGGTATAAAATGCGAACGATATTGAGAGAGCTTTGAGTTGAGTAGACGGCACACTGTGTGCCTTAAGGATGTTGGCCGGCACATAGTGTTCCATGAAGTGTGTGACTACATAAGTGATTCATTTATTACCAAACAAGAACCAAGACCAAAAAAAAAAAAAAAACGGTAGAAGGCACTTAGGCTTAGTTTGGCCCCCATGTGGTGCTTCTTCTTTTTTAAAGCACAATTTCATGTTAATTCATTTGATAACTAGTTTATGAGCTTTGCAAAAATTGAACTTAGGGCTTTTTTGGGGGGAGCTTTTAAAAGCTCTATAATGGAGCTTTTAAAAGCTCAAGGTTGCTTTTGGTTTCATAATATCTTTTTGAAGAGTAGTGTGTCACTTGTATAAAATTATCTAACAGCTTGATAATAAATTTCATAAGCTCATTTTAAAAAGCCACGTGAGGGCCAAACTAAGCCTTAGTGTGCTGTTTGCTTCTTGGGCAAAAAATATAAAAACAAAGATGGAAGGCACTTAGTGTGTCGTTTGCTTCTTGGGCGGCACATTATGTGCTGAGAGAAGGTTTGTTTTTTGGGACGACACACTCTGTGCCGTTTCGCTGTACATTAATGAAATTTAGCTAAACCACAAAACTTAAGTTCTCTTAAGTTTAACTGATATACACTGCCCATTTTACTACACCATTGTGTAGTGAATTCTTTAAGCTTAGCAAAGTTTGGGTGACGAAGCAACACCACTACGGATGCTCTCAAATTCTAATCTCATATGAGAGCATTTTTGCTCACCCAAAAAATGGTTCACCAATACTCACCCAAGCATCCCATTGGCCAATGCATTGGGACCCAGGATTAAACTGGGTCCCAATGCATTAGCCAATGGGATGCTTGGGTGAATATTGGTGAACCATATTTTGGGTGAGCGGAAATATTTTCATCTTAAATTTACATCCCAAATTATATGAGTAGTAGGGGATCACCTTTAATAATGATGGAACCACTTCAAATTGATACAATAAAAATTCAGGAACTCACTACCATATTTTTGAGATGTAAATTTAAAATTATAATTTGAGAAACATATGATTAAGTCAATTAAAATTCATGCAAAACTAACACCTCACCACTAGTGTGTGATGTGTCAATTTCTGCACACATCATTCATACAAAAGGTCAAATCCGTAATTTCACACTTAAAACCTCTGGAAAACCGTCGCCCTCTTCAAATATAATAGCTCGCCACTCCAGTCCACAGTATCCTCCCTCTCTCTCTCTCTCTCTCTCTCTCTCTAAAGATGGATGGAGACAGCAGTGGAGGAACCAGAGTCGAAAGATTTCTCAGAGCCTCCGAGCACTTCCTTAGTCGCCGAAACATCGACGGTTGCCGGAAATACGCACTCCAAGCGCAAGAAATCGACCCACAAAACGCCGGCGCCGCCCAACTCCTCGCCGTCACCGCCGTAATCGCCGCCTCGGAGACCCATATTAACGATAACGAACAGGACTGGTACGCAATAATGCAATTGAATCGTTACACACAAGACTCACAACTCATAAAATCCCAATTCAAAAACCTAATCTTACTCTTAAACCCTAGAAAGAACGATTTCGAACTCGCTAAAGACGCATTCGACCTCGTTCGCGACGCGGTGGCCGTGTTGTTGAACGATTCGAAGAAGGCTCGATTCGACAACGAGCTTAAAATCTTCGAGTTTCAGAGTGATTTCAAACAACGAAACGATGAGAAAATGGAGGGAAAGTGTGGTTTAGGTGATGATGAGACGTTTTGGACTGTGTGTCCGTACTGTTACTATGTGTATGAATTTCCTAGGGTTTATGAGGATTGTTGTTTGAGGTGCCATAATCAGAGCTGCCAGAGAGGGTTTCATGCGGTGATGATTCCATCGCCGCCGCCCAAAGAGGCGGTGGAAAGTGGCAGGTATCGGTGGTATGGGTTTTTCCCCCTAGGGTTTGAGGGCGGCAAAGGGAAAGGGTTTTCGTTTCCTTCGTGGACGCCTTTTACGCCAATGGAGGTGAAGGAGAAGAAGGATGTTCCTGAGGTTTCTAATGTGTGTGATGGAGATGATTTCATTGAAATATCGGATAATAGTGATGGTTCGTCGAATGAATTCGAGAGCAAAGATAGGTGCAAATCGACGAATAGTGATATGAACGAAGGCCGAACGGAGAAAGTGGAAAATTGGGATGAACCAGAGGTGCCCAATGTGGTGAAGCCGGTGGCGAAGAGGAGGAAATCGGTGGCAAGGACTACGAAGAAGTTAATGGGAAAAGGGACCAGAATTAACAAACAGGAAACAACAGTTCCTACTGAGAGCTATGACGGATTGGACTTTGTCGACGGTGGAGTGGAGTTTTTCGAGGGAGATGATGATATCTTTGTGGGTCTTCAAGACGGTTTCTGATGCGAGAATTGTGAATATTGGGACTTCTTTTAGGTATGGAAACAAATTCTCTTTTTTGTTCATAAGCTTACAGGATTGGATAGTTTAGCAAATGGCAATTGAAATTTTTTGCTTCACTGGTTGCCACATTTTGGTGGAAAGTAATGTGAAAAGTTAGACTAGAGTTAAATCTGAATGCCTTTGTCCAGCTTTCACCTTTTTTAGTGCTTTACATTTTGGTGGAAAGTAATGTGAAAAGTTAGAGTAGAGTTAAATCTGAATGCCTTTGTCCAGCTTACACCTTTTTTTAGTGCTTTACTTATGCTCTAATGCTTCCTTCCTGCGTTTGGAATGAGAATGATTTTTTTTTTCCATGGTACATACTTGAATATTAACATGTTTTAGAAAGATGTAGACAGGGAATAAAAGAGAAAGACGGCTGAAGTGGAGGTTCGGATATATTATAGAAAGAGATACTCACCGTAAAGATCAAGGAATATGGCATTCCTTCCCCAACCCCCAACTCTTTAGCTTGCAATAAAAATTCAATCTCAACGAAAAAGTTAATATAAAATGAGTTGGGATAACTCATTCGAAAATGAAACTCACTCTTAATGTTAGAGCTCAAATCGACATGATAGTCGATCAAAAGTTTACCTTCTGACCATAAGTATTCCTAGTCATTCGCAGCATTACTCCGAATTGGTGTTAAAGAAATTAATCAAGGGTCATTTAGAATAAAGTCCAATCGACTTACCTTTTCTAGCAATTAGTCCAGTCTAATAAACTTCTTAGGAATAGGTCCCTCCTATTTTATTTGGACACTTTTGCCCTTATTCCATAATAGGTGCACCTAAATAAATAACTTATCTCTCTCTCTCTCTCTCTCTCTCTCTATATATATATATATATATATACACGATACATATGTATAAATTAATACTTAGGGTGCGTTTGATAAAATTGAAAATTAAGTACTGAAAATTAAGTGCTGAATTTTAAGTACTGAAAATTTTAAGTGATTGAATTTACAGTACTAAAAACAGTTTTTCAAGTACTGAAATATATTGCATTCAGTGATTATTTTCAGTAGAAAATTTTCACTTAAAGTTTTTAGTGATTTTTTGGCTGCTTTTTCAATTCAGTGATACGTTGTCAAACGCACTGAAACAAAATAAGTGCTGAAAGTTTTCATTTTCAGCACTTAATTAGGTTATCAATCACACTTGTTTTCCTAAAATCTTGGGATTCTATTATATCTTGTAATTGATTGCAAAATCATGTTTGAAATTCAAATAATTTTCAGCTATAATTTCAACTCTATTTAAGCAATATCAAACCTCATTTTCATGTTTCGAGGACACAATCTCCATATATCTTTCTATTCCCTATTTGTTCTGAAATTTCACATGTTGGTGATGTGAAATTTCACAATCAGACTTACTATTATGAAATTTCAATTGTAAATTTACAAAAAATTTTAACAAATATCTTACTGGTATGAAATTTAAAAAAAAAAACTTGTACACTGTTATGAAATTTCACAATCTTCAAAAAAAAAAAAAAAAAAAAAAAAGAAATGAAATTTCACACAAAAAAAACCTTTGCTTTTATGAAAGTTCGCATGTCACAGATGTGAAATTTCACATTCAGACTGCTGTTGTGAAATTTCATGCATTGGAGATGGAAAAATTTACATCCAAATTTTGAAAAAGTCGATATCCTAACTACACTATAATAAGAAACTGTCCAAGTTATTCCACCAGCATCATTTTGTTGCTTAAGAAAGATTGTTTTCCCATGAATTAAACAAACGTAAACACCAAAGACATTGAGTTCAAGAAACATTGAAAATCCTTTTAGCAAAACACCGATATTGAGTTCTGAAAAACATTTTTGTACTAGAAAGTGATTGATAACGTGTGAAAAATTCACATTCAAGAAATTAAACATTGAAAATTCTTTTAGCAAGCCTCTGATATTGAGTTCTAAAACATATTTTTGTACTGGAAATTGATTTATATCTCGTACAAAAACATACAGATTTGAAAAAAATAATAAAAACAACAGAAACAAACAACGTTAAAAATTTGTTGAATATGACACCCACTTACCGTAAATGACGAACAACGATGTGTACTTTCTTGAAATCAAAACTCAAGAAAAAAAAAAAGATTCTCAGAATAATGAAGCTTCAAATCTCTGGTTTGTCAATAAACTGTATAATATCTTCAAACTCTTGAAACTATGAACAATTCGCTGCTGGAATCTACAATGTCAAGATTCAAACAAAAACTACATTCCTTGATTCGTGTAGATAGGTTGTTTCACTGAGGGTTTTAAAATAGCTTAAATCATGGGAATGACATAACTACCTTCCATAACATATTTTGTCCCATTTAATGACATAAATGTAGATAAACATGTATAGATGTATATATAGAGTCTCTCTGTATATCTAAGAGTAAATATGTCTAAAAAATCGTAATTAAGTGGGTCAAAGGACCAATTGCTACAAAAATTTAGGGGACAGGGACGTATTGCTATACTAAGAAAGGGGGAAGTCCTTGTGGTCTATGTTACCTGGACTCTCCTACTACCCCCAGGTACCCAATCCCCGTGTCCGACGCCCATACCCAATTCGGACACTCGGATCCTCCACAAGTGATGTTGAAAAGGCAAGTAGAAGCTTAAAATTATGGGCAAAGAGGTTTCTAACTATTGATATTAAGAAACATAGTATGTTTATACGTTCAGAAGGTGTCCGCATACCCGTATCTAACGTTTAGACACATATCCCCGGATCCTAAGATTTGGATTAGAGGAGGTCCGACACCTAGATACACACCCGCACCCGACACTCATACCCGAGTCTAGGTAACATAGCTTGTGGCTACATGACCAGGGTAGGTAGGGACTTATCGCCAAATTTCTAATTAATCAATTGCCTTCACCAACACCAAAATATAATTAATCACTCTATTTTCTGATAATATATTGTCAGTGAAATGGACAAAAATGAATTCCTTATTCCATTTGCGGGGCTTATTTTTGATAGGATGATCCAACATTTGTGTCCTCCCATCAAAGGCATTTGCTCCAAGTTTTGATTGTGCCGAGGAAATCTTTTAGCAATTGTACATGTGTTTCCGTTTTGGTGGTGAAGGTTTTAGATGTAAATCTTTTGCTTATTAAAGGTAAAACTCTTTTTCATAGAAGACGTAATTATTGTTTATTCTTTATACAATCACACTGGTACAGTACCCAATTATTCAAGATTCTAAAATTCGAATGCCACCTAACAGTCATAAAACAATAAAATTAAACTTGTTACTTGTTTATGTTCTTTTTATCTGTTTCATGCCTCTTTATGCATTTGCTTATCTTAGGATATTGTAATCACCTTTTCCATTTTTGTGCAACGTTGCGAAATGGAATGGCATTTTGTACTCGTTTGTGATTTAGCACGTATGAGAAGCACTGTATGATCTGAAATGTTATGATTCTTTTTAACTATATCTGTTATTTGTTAATGCAACCATTGTCAATAGACACACCATGCTATTAAGTTAGGCCAATGAAAGGAGAGTTTGTGCCCATAAATTATTCGATAAGTTACACAGAGCTCTCAAGAAGTTTGCATATACTGCATTTCCACCCTTGAGGTATGAGATAACACAAGAACCTTATTTTAAGATTTCGATAACAGATTCCACCAATCTCTATTGTTAAAGGCGTGCCTAAGGCTCAGGTGGGCTCAACCTTTGCCCCTTCACGCCTTGCCTTGCCCTAGGCAAAGCCCCTTCAAACAGGCCCCACCTAGGCACTCTTTTCTTGCGCATTTTTATAAAAGCTCAATGCGCAAGCGCGTGCCTCGGTAAAATTAACTTAATTAGGCATGAAACTAAAGCCCATATTCAGACCCATCTCATGACCCACTCTTATTAGTTTTGAACACATATTAAGATCCATTAGGCCGTAACAACTTCCAAAACACAAGGGTCACATTTTTAAAATAGAAGAATATTCTTCTTTGTGACCAACACTAACATTCCTATTGGGTCCCAAATTTTAGAGAAGGAAAAGAAAAGAGAGAGAAAAGCCTAATCCTACTAATAATATACATAGGAATTAATTTTGAAATTTTATGATAGGTTTATTTTTTATTAGGTCTTCAGTATGTTATTCTAAGGTTGACTAATTCGTGAAGCATCATAGAGACAACTTACGAGTTGGCCAATTAAGCTAATTAGTCATAATGGATATTACTTGGATGTTTTAGCAATTTATGTTTGTTATTTGTTGGGTTCTTACGTTTGCTTGAGCATGTTTAATTTCAAAGTTTTCTTGAAGTGTGCCTCACATCGCTTAGACTCGCACTTTTTTTTTTACACCTAGGCCTTGGGAGGCTTTTGTGGCTAAGTGTGGCTTGCGCCTTTAATAAGTATGCCCCCAATATATTAACAAAGCCGTCAGAGAATTACTTTTTCACTGCTGTTAATATTATAACAATACTGAATGACCAATTTACACTCGTTGAAATCTTGTACTCTCATTGTTCATTACCACAACTAAAGACTTCTTTTTAAGAAGAAATAAAAATTTTATCCCGCTCAATTGTGAAATATTGGCCTTTTGTTATTTTTAACTAACAGTGCAGGTATATTGGTCATTCAGATTGTTATTGCATCACACAACAAAGCTATCTAACAGCTAGTTAGCATATTTTAGGAATCTATTATCCAAATCTTAGAATAATGGAGGCTCTTGTAATATCTCATAGCTCAGGGGTGGATATATAGTATATACAAAGCTCCGGAGAGGTCAATGTAATTTTCCCTAAATTATTCTAATTGTTGGTGCAATACAAGAACTCTGAGAAGACCAGGTAAAGCAGAATGCAAATTTACGGGATTACTACGACAGGGAGGCGCACATTTTTCATAGTTTAACTTTTAAGACAGTGCTTCATTGGAGGGTGACAAAATTCAGGAACCCAGTATTCATTCAATTTCTTCGCATGGTTCAAATGGGAGTGGCCATTTTGATAACATGCTTATGGAGGCAAATTAGTCTCATGATATAAAATATTTCTTGCACTTCTGTTACAAAATTTCATTTTTTGGTTACTATTTATTTATTTATTAATTTTTTTTTTCTTCTGAGATTTCAAGTTTCAAATGTAAACGGCAGCATAGTGCACGCGGCTCCAGCCACTGCGGGGTCTGGGGAGGGTGATGTACGCAACCCGTGACCTCCAGGTCACAATGGAGCAACTTTACCGTTGTGTCATGGCTCCCCTCAAGTTTCAAATGTAGACATGAAAAATTTATAAGAATGATGTTTTGGCTAGCGTCATTTAACGCGCCAATAAAAAATTATGTGCTCACTGTAGACTTAGTTTCAAACCTAAGAAGTACGGACACGGACACACCAACGTGGATACGACACAGACACATCGACACGACAAAATTCTAAAAAATTGCACGTCGACACTCCAGAAAAAGTGCCTGTGAAGTGTCGTGTTAGTGTGTCGGACATGATACGACATGTGACACGTTATCTTCTTAGAAGTCTTGGTGCTTCCTAGTCTGAAACATTAAGATTGTCAGAGCATGTATATCTTGCAAATTGCTAGAGAAGAAAGTTGATCATATTTGCTTAAAACACATGTTCTCAAGCTCAATGGTTACATACTCCATTAACTTGTCAAGTATACCTTCTCTGAATGGTTCATTTGTGTTCAAATGGATTCATTCTCTTTTAACATTTTAGGGCCTGTTCAAGTTTTCAGTTTTTGCGTGTTCATTTTAAATTTTTATTTGAAAACAGGAGTAAAAAATGTGTTTGGTAAATTGGCTCTGTTTATTTATTTAGCCGAAACTCCACACATATTTTTGGCTGTCATTTTGAAAGAGAAAAATGGAAACTGGAACAAAAAACGAAAAACGACAACGTTGTCAAACGCCGCCTGAAAACGACACCACCACCTTAATCACTCTGCTTTTCTGTATTATCAGAAAAAATTTGTATCTGACCAGTCTAAAACCAAGGTGTGTCAATTGATCTGTTCATGGATGTTTAACACCATGATAATTTCAAATCTAGTGAGTTCATCAATCTTAATACCTTTGTAATTGCAAAATTATGAGTACTGAGCATCTGAATAGTGAGCAAAATTATCAAACCCCACTCAATTTGCTTATTTGTCAACCATTGTCTAAGAGTAGCTCGGACACTGCTTGTTACAAGTTTATGCTAAAAATTCCATTGTTTTATTTTAGTTGGCCACAGTTTTCTGTTGGAACTGTAAATAGAATACCGGGTCAATAGCCTCTTGATAAATCTTGAGTCGGTCGCGGATCTCGCTCTCTTTAATACATTTTGTGGCTCTGCCTAAAGTATGCAAGCAGTTCGTACTTGCCACGCCGTCTCTATGATAAAACAGGTCAGATATTACCTCTGTCTCAGTTATCTTTGAATAACTGGAGAATTAAACACCTTTGCTGACCTTGTTGCTCGGTATCAAATATTGGAAAACTCTCTTTCTTTTAGAAAATATATAAACTCACTAATTTTTTTTTTTTTTTTTTAGAACTTGGAAACTTTCAAAAGAATTGAAGTCCACTCTCCTCTTCCTCAAACAATGGTTAAGCCAATATATACATATGGGAGAAATAGTCTGTTGCCAAACAATCCATTACCATAGTAATGTTGCACTAGAAAGTTACAAATACACACACACACACACATATATATATATATATATTTATGCTCTATATCTCTCTACTTCTTGGTCAGAACCAAGACACTAGATAGGGTACATATGTCTTAACGTTAAACATAGTGTATATATGTATGTATTAAAACGTCAAAATGATTTAGCTTTCATAGTAATGGTGGCTTAAAAATTATAAAAAGCTTTTAATTGCATTAGTATTTTGTAAATTTTTATTTTATTAAAATATTCCAACAATTCTCCACTTTTTTTAATAAAATTTATAAAGGAATTTTTTATCGGGCAATTGATCATAAGATTGTACATAAATAAATGTATTTTTCAACTTGAACCTTTACATAGTGATAGTGCTTTCGATTAAACTAGAGTAACCGTAATTTTGAACTCTATCTCAGACAACACCCACACACAACCTTACTAAGGTGAAGTTCATAAGCCTGCACTTTACGGTCATGTGCTTACATCCCAGTATAGCAAAAACTCAAGAGAATTTGCCCAAAATTTCATAGGAAGCGGCTACACTTCCACAATCGCATAGGTAAGTCTAACAACAATACTCCTGTAGCTAGGTATCCCATTCAACATAGAGGTTAGATCTCATTAAGAGTTATAGTAACTCATCCTATTATCGCTTCAGGATATCATGCTTCTTAGGGATGGACTCGAAGTGTTAACCCCGCATAACACTAATAGCATGATTTCACTCATATCACTCCATGACTTGTTATTACCTTTTAATCTATTTCTTAGGATCTCCAGTCTATAGGCAGGGTTACCATCACAAGTGACTCGACTGCCTATTGGCTTTAGTCCCATCCCTTTCTAAGCTTTTTAAACCTTCTTTCGAGCTAGGCCTTTCGTCAAAGGATCAACTATATTATTCTCAAACTTGCACATTATCCACTCCTACAGATGTAGTAGAGATAAACTCTCTAATAGCTTTGTTTTTGCGACGTATCTATCGCCTCTTACCGTGACATCGATTCTATACTCTTGCAATAACCAAGTACTATTGCAGTGGATAAAATAGCTGGTATCTATCTCTCCCTTAAAGGGGTATCTCATAGCAGTCTTTTCAGTCAAGCATCCCTTACTAGAAGTAGCTAATGGTATCATCTCTTACTCCATCGTGGACTTAATAAAAAAAAGGCTATTTTTAAACTTCCATAAAACTGTGTCCCCAGCAATACTAAAAGTGTATTCACTTGTACTCTTTGAGTCACCTGAACGGGTATTCCAATTAGCATCTCTACATCATTTTAAGGACAGTGGTAAACTTCTCATTATGTAATCTGAAGTTCACGATCCTTTTCAGGTGACACATGACTTTCTCAACGATACTCTATTACGAAAGCCACTTGTGAGTTTGGAGTCTTCCGTTAAGGAATAACAATTGACATCAATATAACCTTCAAATACATTGGATTTATATATATATATATATATATATATAAAATATCTAAATTAATATGTTTCTTTAAAAATCTCATAATTCTTCCAATTGTATTTTTGTTTTTGAAATTGCGTACTTATTTCACCAGAAATAATTTGGTTAACAACCAGCCTTGAATTCTTTCAAATTTTGAAGTACGCCTATTTAAAAAAAATAATAAATTATTCCTTATTTCCGGGGTATACAATATATTTTTCAAAATTTAATTTTCCTAGATGTGAAATTTAATTTCACTTTGCCAGTACAAAATCCTTGGTACTGTGTGGATCACCAAGTAAAACATATTTTTATTCTCCATTGGAGAGTATCTCTTGTAGCAGTTGTAATTGTTACACATTCAGAAGCGATGGTAGAATTTACTTCCATCAACATAGCCACGAATGGCTCTTGAGTCACATTAACCCGTGGAGCAGACTGACGCTTCAAACAGCTCTGACTTTTCTCACAAAAAAACATACATTAGTGTCACTATGTTTTGAATGAGGTTTCTGGTTTGCATACCCTTAAAACGGTTCTGGCTCATAACAATTTTCCTTTTCAATTTTTTTTTTTAAATCTCATAAGACTGATTAAAAGAAATGCCAGTAGGGGTTCTAGTAATACTAATATCTAAAATTACACTGCTTTCACCCAAACCCATCATAACAAAACTAAGTGACAATATACTTTTGGTCTCTTTTCCAATCTCTAAAATTGAACCAAAATTAATAAATTATCTTCATATCATAATAAATACTTCACAACTGTATTTGTTGCAAATACAATTGTCACTTTTATTTTAAAAATTATCTGGAAAGATAGTTTGATCAAACTTTTCATGCTACTGATTGGGTGTTAGTTTTAAACCAAATAAATTGTATACAAGTATATACACTTATAGTCATCTGAATCTATAAACTCTTCAAGTTTATCCAAATAAATTCATCTGCTATCCATTTAAAAGGTGTTTACATCCATGTGATAAATAATCAAATCATGGATAGTAATAACAACTAGCGAAACTCTTATGACGGCATAACATGAGAATAGCTAGGTATCCAAAAATCAACACTTCCTTTCTGTTTAAAAGCCTTAACTACTAAAGTAGCTTCATATATTTAAATGGAACCATTAGGTTTAAAAATCTTTCTAAGGTTCTATTTAATTTCTATCATTTTACATTCAGATGGGAAACATACAAGTTCTGAAATACGACTAGACATAATAAAGTTCTCATTTTGAATGACTCCTTTTTAGAAGTAAGCGTCTGAAAATGCATATCCTTTAACAAGTAGGATCACATTCTAAAGTAGTGCATAATACATGTATGTATAGTCCGAATCTCCGACGGACTCAAACGGATGGGTTTTGGAGCGGACCATCTTTATCGACGATTTTTCAACCGTCGCAAATTTGCGACGAGCGACGAGCGAAAACCATCACAGAAGGTGAAAAAATCGTCGCTAAAGATGGTCTATCCCAAAACCCTTCTTTTTTGGTCCGCTTTAGATCCTTTCTGTATATATATACACTAATTTGAATGCACATGCGTTGCACGTGAATAGTGAACATCTAAAACTCATTTTGGAGCATTAAGCCAAGAAATATAGAAAGCACTAAATTAGGTAACAAAGAATTAATACAACTACAAGCATAGTATATAGAGACTGAAAGTATGTAGTGATACTCAAAGGATATAGTCATGCAATTCTTAATATTTTTATATTGCTAATTCATAAATTCCACCCAGAAAACACTAACTAATTTTGACCCAATCTTAATTTATGTCTAGTTTTTTTTTTATATGTTAATTTATGTCTATTGCGAACCATAAATCCACGAATTTTTTTAAAAAAAAAATTTAAAAAAAAAATAGTCCATAGAAGATGTGAACCAAGTTGGTCAAGTAAAAGCATAAAAGATTTGTCAAGCGCAGAGAAATAGTAAAAAGGGTCAAGAATATTATTGAGTTAGTACCCAACTAAAACTAATCAATAGAGACTATAAGGAACGCAGATTGAATATTCTCCATTATGTGTAAATTTTGCCACAGAAAGGTGAAGAAATTTTAGAGTTAGTAACCAAATGAAACCAGGCGAAAATTGAAAAAAAAAAAGAAAAAAAAAGGCCCAATCGTGTAACCAAAATAGAATTATACAAGCCATGTTTAATCACTTTAAAATCATAGAATTAGTAACCAATTGAAACTAAACCAGGCTTAAATAAAAATTAAAAAATAAAAATAAAAACCAATGTAACATAAACAATTCAAAAGGTATAAAATAAAATTCAAGTCATGCTCAACCATATTTATTAGGGCAGAATAAGATGTGTTGAAGAAATTAAAATACTTGAGGCGTGTGTATTTATGAATAGGTACTGGTGTGTTTGATAAAACTGAATATTAAGTGCTAAAAATTTAAGCGATTGATTTTACAATACAGAAAACAGTGTTTCAAGTACTGAAAGAGACTGCATTCAGTGATAATTTTCAGCAGAGAATTTTCTCTTAAAGTTTTCAGTGAGTTTTTGGCTTCTTTTTCAATTGAGTGGTACATTATCAAACGCACTGAAAAAAAATTAAGTACAAAATTTTTTTATTTCACCACTTAATTGGGTTATCAAACACACTCGTAATGAAATCATGTTCCATGCATGAGTAATCAACTTTAAGGCTATTCCAAGTTCCAGAGTTTAAGATTCAAAATTCTCTTCTTCGGCTCTTTTATTCCTCAGGAGATAAAGTTGGCTTGTCTAAAATGTCCCTTGAATGTGATTAATGGAGGAAATATAAATATTTGTTCTTTATCTTTTATCAGTTTATAGCACCAAATTCTTTTGGTCTCGTAAAGTGGAAAGAAGTCCGAAGGCAGAGAGGTCAACGTAACTTTATAATTCATGTGAATTTTTTGCTCTGTTTCAATCTTTCATCCATTTACTATTTGCCTATATTTGCAATATGATTATTGGACTTTTATTCACAAATTACCAAGTCATAGAATTTACATATATACTATCATTCTTATCAACTATCCAATGCCAATTTTCCAAATGATTTAAAAATATATTCTCTAAAGAGGGTCACTTCTCTTTATTAAAGAGAGGGCCTCTGTTTTGACCGTCAGATTGTATTTAAAAATTGTAAAATGACAAAACTGCCATTAATGAAAACACGATCCAACGGCCAAAACAGAGGCCCTTTCTTTAATAAAGAGAGAATGCCCTCTTTAGAGCCTGACTATATATATATATATATATATATATTTTTCATTGAGACGGTGCAAGAAGGAAGAATGCTTAAAAGTTAGACAAATTGTTTTGTGGGGAATCAGTGCCTCATTTTTACAAAAGCAAATTGCAATGAAATCCTAAAGAAGATGAATGCCTCTAAAATTAATAAAAGAAATTGGTAGAAACGTACCTCAATGGTTGACACTAAAGAAATACGAACGTTAGTTGAAATATTGTAGAGAAATATATGGAGAGACAATAAAAAATTGAGATTTTTTTGTTCAGTGAAAGATGTGTAAAGATAAAATGATATAATAATTTAGTTTAGTGAGAATCCTATAATAATAAGGATTCACAATATGTTACCCCCGGAGTACCAAAAATAGAGAAAAATAAACTTTATTTTTGGGTCCGTAGACCATGACTGGTGAAGTCACATGATTGTTCACACCACACAGTTCTACACAACAGAATAATTGAAGAGGTAGTAATATATTGTCACGACCCATCCCGCTATGCATGGAAATAGGACATGTGGCACGCCACCAAGGCTCATCAAATTCAATTAAAGTAAATAGCAGTGAAAAATATAAGTGAAAACCATGATATTCAAAGTTACAAAAAGTTTTGCGCATTTGAAAACACTTAAAGGAACACCCTGTTAGAAACCAGCAATCCAGTCGACTGATCAGGGCCCGGTCGACTGAAAATGCAAGATACAGATAGCCTCAAACACTCAGCAGCTAATCCAGTCGACTGATCAGGGTCCGGTCGACTAGAAATGCAAGATACAGAGAGTCCAAAATCTAAGGAGTTTGTCCAGTCAACTGAATCAGAAGTTTCCCTTTTGAAAACCCAATCCAGTCGACTATGGTTTTCACCTAGTCGACTGTTTCTTTCACAGAACGAAAAATAGCATTTCAACTCAATAATCCCGTCGATTCTGTCGGGAACCCAGTCGATTGCTTTTCAATATATCAGGCAGTAGTTGGTTCAAAACAGGGATCCAGTCAACTGTCCCTAAACCAATTGACTATTTTCCCTCAGTTTGTTGAGAATTCTGTAGATTATCAACTATGGTTGCCCAAACTCAATTCCAACACATACTCTAATATATTTCAACGATTTCAAATATAATTACAGAAGTTTTACTACAAGTTACAACTCCTCAAAAAAAAAAAAAAAAAAAAAAAAAAAACTTATTACAACATTTGGAAAGAAAAAAAAAAACATACACAAGAGTGATCCCGTCGTCCCATCGGCCTTACTCTTCGCATTTCTTTTTTCCTACCTTTTTATCACCTGCAATGGAACCACTGCTGAGCTATATGCTGAGTATACAATTCTAAACATATGCCTATATGACAATTCATGCTTTAAAACATCTAAACACATCAAAATAATTTCTAGGGAGAGTGGCACGTTTCCATCTGGTAATTGAGATTGATGCCATGGAAGGCCTTCCTCTTCCATGACCCCGTGCTCTGGTTGAGCATTCCTCCATATCAAGCACAACAACTATCCATGTCATAATCCTCAAACTTTGAGAAGCTTACCCCCGAATGATATTGCACCAACCACCGCCCCCCCCCCCCCCCCTTGACCTCAGTAGCCATATAGCATGCTCACATAAATATTTATACGTACTTTTATCAGATTTTCATGTGCATAAATAACGGGCCTAATTAATATATGAATTTCACCCAGATCCAAAATATCAAGTCCGATATTTAAAACATGTAAATTTCTTATAAAACACAGATCTAGAATTCATACTTCGTGCTAAAGCTCTGTAACTTTTAGGAAAATACTAGGGGACCAATTAAACGTTGGATCTCAGATTTCGAAAGATTCCTACAAGTATACATGTGTTTTCCCAAAATTCTAGAATTAGCATTTTCGTAAAAAGTTTCCAAACGTGACCTAAGGGGTATCAAAACATAGATCTTACCCCCAAGGAGTTCAGATACGAAATCTGGAAAAAAACTGACGAACAAAAGGTCATCGATCGGCGTCACAAAGCTCGTGGGAATAATCTCCTTTTTTTCTCTCTCTCTCTCTTTCTCTCTAAGATAAAGTTTTTGATATTTATGAAAAAATATCTTAAGTTTCCTATTTATAGGCACAACTCTCGAAAATTATGTTTACCTCCCCATGAGTTATCAAAACTTATAATTATCTCCCGAAACGTCTTAAAAGTCTAATTCATCGATTCACGAGTGAAAATCTATAACTTACAAAACTTTACGTCTAAGTTCCGTTTGGGCCCGAAATCACATTCCAAAAACTATTTCTATGGAATCTCTATATAATCTACCTTTTATGCAACATATCACCTATATTCTCACTGTAGTATTCAAAATAATCTAAAACAAGATCAACATTATCAGAAATTATACAAAACAGGTATAATTACTATTCACATACACCAAATATTTTAAATAACATTTAAATCAATTAAATGCCATTTAAATCACATTAACGCCTCAATGACTATCGAATCACCGTGTCCTCACTTGACACTTACCGTTGACCCACAGTTAACCTCATCTCAATTGTTAACCAACATTAATAATTCAGAATTCAAATATGCAATTTAAAACCAATGATTTTCCCTGGGACGGGTGTGACAACTCTCCTCTCTACAAAGGAAGTTTGTCCCCAAACTTATACCTCAAAGGTCGAAAAGATAGGGATACTCATTCCTCATCTCTTCCTCGCTCTTCCACGTAGCTTCCTCAACCGTATGACTACGCCATAACAGTTTCACCATTAGAGTTGTCTTCATTCTCAAAACTTGCTCCTTTCGATCCAAGATTTCTGCTGGATGCTATATGTAGGTCAAGTCTTCTTGGATCTGTAATGGTTCCGGTACGATAATCTTACTCGTATCCATCATACACCATCGCAACATAGACATATGAAACACATTGTGCACATATTTCAACTCAGGCGATAAGGCTAGTCGGTAAGCCACTGGTCCCACTTTCTCTAGGATCTTACACGGTCCTACGATATTGGGTTACGCTTCCCTCATTTTCCAAATCAGATAATGCCTTTCGAAGGCGATACTCGTAAGTACATAAAGTCTCCTACTTCGAACATCATCAGTCGTCGCTTAGAGTCCGCATAACTCTTCTAACGACTTTGAGCTACCTTAAGTCACCCTTGGATCAGCTTCACTTTTCCCGTAGTTGTATTATCTCAGGACCTAATAACCTTATTTCCCCAACCTCGGTCCAATAAACCTGTGAATGACACTTTTGGCCATACAAAGCTTCATACTATTCCATACCAATACTTGACTGAAACCCATTATTGTAAGCAAATTCAATCAATGGTAGGTGTCTCTCCCAATCACTCCCAAAGTCTAGGACACACAATCGAAGCATATCCTCTATTGTTTGAATCATTCGTTTTGACTGTCCATCGGTTTGAGGATGAAAGGCAGTACTGAAACTTAACTTGGTACCCATGGCCTTCTACAAACTTTTCCAAAACTTTGATGTAAAACTATTATCACGATCTAATATCATAACTGCCGAAACCTTAAGTAGTCTCACAATCTCTTTTACATATAACTCTGCTAGTCTAGACGACTTAGTCATCTTGATCGTAGAAAATGTGCTGATTTCGTCAATCTATTAACTATGACCCAAATCTTGTCGTTCTTGTTAAGCGAACGTGAAAATCTGGAAACAAAATCCATCGTGATCTCATCGTATTTCTACTCTGACACTGGTAATGGTTGTAGTAGTCCCGCAGGTACTTGTCTTTCCGTTTTAACTTGTTGACATGCCGAACACTCTGATACAAACTTAGCAACTTCCCGTTTGATACCTCTCTACTAGAAGTTCTCTCACAAGTTCCAGTACATCTTGTTACTCCCTAGATGAATTGAATATTTAGTACTATGAGCGTCCTCTAAAAGTCGCTCTTTCAAGTCTTTTACGTTCGGTACACACAATCGATTCCCAAGCATTAATACTCCTTGTTACAAAGTAAAATCTGGTTACTTTTTCAAAGGTATCTCATATCTCATTTTACATAGGTAACAATCGTTGAACTGTTCTATCTTGATGTCATCTATAATGTCTGGGTGAGCTATGATCGCCATCATTAAGCCACCATTGGTCTCTAATAATATGTCTATCTCCAAAAGTTCCATTTCCTTTACTAATTCTTTTTGTTGGGTTAGCTCGTCGGCTAAGTTCCTTGTCATCTTTCTATTAGAAAAGTTGCGTTCCTAGAATCCGTTGATAGCGCATATAAGTTGGCACTGCAAAAAATTTATGTGAAAGCTACAATAACCTACAAGATTGGAGCTAGGGTTACCTTGAACTGCAAAACGGATTGCTGTAGTAGACGAATCGATAACACGAGCTCGATAATAGCTCACGATCTTCTACTGTATTCCTCTGTTGCCAAAATATCGAACTGAATGTGGGCTCTATCAAAATCGTCTCTGTTTTCTGCTCTCCCTCTTTTACACTCTCTTTTCTATTCCGAGTTATAATACTCTTGATAGAAAAACACAAACTGAGAGGAGAGCCCAAGAAGCATATATATAGGCTACGATAAGGACCATAAGAAATCAATAAGGAATATGCTTCCTTATGGAATTAGGAAACCCTAATTCGAACTGAATTAGATTCCTATTTCTATAAATTATAATTCATACCACTAAAAAATTATAATTACACTCCTACCCTTATCTCAAAAATATATTTTGAGCTCCATGTTATTAAATGCTTATAATCTCCCCATGTTAAGATTACAGATATCCATTAATTAAATATAATTACTGACAATCATATTTAATTAATCTCTTAAAATTCATTGAGATCCTCTGCTTCACTTATCTGATATGTCGGATATATAATCCACCTGCAGGGTTTGACATAATCAAAACTTATAAGCTTTCTTAAGGGGATATCATCAATCCCAAAATTGAGACATGGATTCCATCATTAATTTATATCCACCACACAATCAATATTCTCACCCAATCCAATGAGATATTGACCCATTTAAGGATGTCACCCTTTTAGGGATCAAAGTGTAAATATCAAATGCACGTGTCTACAAATTAACTTAGGATTTCGAGCATAAGCACTCATAATAGCTATGAGGTATTAATTATCTTATAAGACAGTATAAAGATAATTACCCCAAGTCGGTCTCGTTCAATACACAAAGTGTACAAGCACAGTGAGTTGAAACTATACTGTTTCTCGTAGTCAAGACAAACCTACTACAACACCATGCTATAGTCCTACCGATGGTGTGTCCAATCCCATCTAAGATTGTAAACCAAAATCTTACATTCTATAATATCTGATGGTCTGATCTTCCGTGTGTAAGCCGAACTCTACACATCAAACCACCTACTAAGTAGAATGAGAGACACACATGCATAATATTAAATAAATAATATAATACAAACATTGCCCACACAGATTCTCATAAAAATGGAATAATTGATTTTATTGAATGAATAATAAATCAACTACATAAAGCATAACTTTTAGTATGTATCCCTAACACTTCCAACTTAAAGCGTCGGCTACTACATTAGCCTTTCCCGGATGATACTCAATCGAAAGATCGTAGTCCTTCATCAACTCTAACCATCTACTTTGTCTCATATTCAAATCTCGTTATGTGAATATGTATTTCAAACTCTTATGGTCCGTGAAAATCTCACACCTTTCCCCGTATAAGTAGTGTCTCCAAATCTTCAAAGCATGGATTACCACGGCCAATTCAAGATCGTGAGTCGGGTAATTAACTTCATGGGTCTTCAACTATCTAGACGTGTAAGCAATCACCTTACTACCTTGCATAAATACACACCCCAAGTCGTGATGTGACGCATTACTATAGATCACAAACCCCTCAGTTTTGGATGGTATCGTCAATAAAGTTGCTCTTACCAACCGCAACTTTAACTCTTGAAAAATGACTTTACATTCCAAACTCCATTCAAACGTAACACCCTTTCTCATCAGCTTTGTCATAGGCAATGAAATCTTCATGAAATTCTCAATGAATCGGCGGTAGTATCCAACTAATCCTAAGAAACTTCAAATTTTGGATACAGATGTCGGTCTTTGCCAATTAGATACAGCCTCTACCTTATGAGGATCAGCTAAAACTCCATTCTTGTCAATCACATGACCAAGAAAAGTAATGTTTGATAACTAGAATTCACATTTCTTAAATTTCCCGAATAGTTGCCTCTCTCGCAATCTCTGAAGTATAAGTTTCAAGTGTTTCTCATGATCTATCTCACTTGGTGAGTTATAAGAATGTCATCTATGTATACGATCACAAAGTCATCTAAATAATCCTTAAAGACCCGGTTCATAAGATCTATGAACGCGGCTGGTGCATTTGTCACTCCAAATGGTGTGACTAGAAATTCGTAGTGTCTGTAGCGTGTTTTGAAAGCTGTCTCGACATCTTCGACTTTTACTTTCAACTGATGGTAGCCTGATCTCAAATCTATCGTGGAAAACACTTGTGCCCCATAAAGTTGACTGAATAAATCATCAATTCTAGGTAACTGATACTTGTTCTTGATTGTCAACTTGTTTAACTCACGGTAGTCGATACACATACGTATTGAACCGGCTTTTTTCTTCACAAACAACACTGGAGCTCCCCACAGTGATATGCTAGGTCGAATAAAACCTTTATCAAGTAGCTCTTGTAGTTGGATTTCAATTCCTTTAATTCCACAGGTACCATTCTATACGGTGCCTTCGATACGGGTCTCGAGTCTGGCATTATCTCAATGGTAAACTCAATCCCCCTCTCGAGAAGGACAACAGGTCATCTGGGAATATATCCGGATACTCTCGTACTACTAAAAAATCCTCTACTCTCAATTCAGTCGCTGAAGTGTCAACTATTGAACATAGAAATCCCTGACATCCGTTTCTCAAAAACTTTCCCGCTCGGATAGCTAAAATCAAATACGGTGGCGGTGTAACCCCACTCCTTGAAAATAAAAGTTCCCATGCACTGGTGATAAAAAATTGACCTCTTTTCATTCACAGTCTATCGTGGCTTGGTTAAGGGCACACCAATCCATTCCTAGTATCACGTCAAAGTGGTTCACCGCAATCAGTAAAAGATCTACCGTCATCAAATTCTCACCTAGTTTGATCTCACAGTTCTTGTATATCGTAGATGTTACTACTAGTTTACTAAGTGGTATAGCGATGGATAATTCGTATCCTAGTAGCGTGGACTTAATAGTCAAATGTTCAACAAAATGTTGCGACACAAATGAATGAGTAGATCTCGAATCAACGAGTATGCATGCTAAGTACGAACATACAAGCACCATACTTGAGACCACTATATCTATAACAACCATATCCCTGGGATTCATCTGAAATGATCTTCCCTCGTGCTGCTCTGTTCTTGGCCTCCTATTATTAGACTGCCTAGGCTTCGAACCATTGAAAGCCATAGAATTCCCTCCTTATTGGGGATGCTTTCTTAGACAATCTTTCACTCAATGTCCTAGGGTACCACAATCAAAACACTTTATTTGCGGATAGGATGTGTAACTTGTTCTGCGGATTTTATTTTGGGAATTGGTCATAAAGCATCGACCTGTGTATGGTCAGTTGCAGAGTAAGCATAACGGTATGTTACTAGGTGCCCTTCTAGAATCACCAAAACTAGAACCACAACCTTGTGTAAACGGCTTCTTAAAGTTCCGCCTTGGTTTCGATCACTACCCTCATTACCTCGCTTGCCTTGCTGATTTTGCCTCAATCTCTCCATTCCACTTTTGGCTACAAGCGCCATTTGTTGCACTTCCGTCATAGTTGAATGTTTGTAGGTCTACACCCTCAATTGAATATTCTCCCTTAAACCTTCCTCGAACTTCCTTGCTCTATCCTCCTCCTTTGGCACTCAACCCTTTCCAAATCTCAACAACGCATTGTACTTGGAAGTGTATTCGGTTACATCATGTCTCCCTGTCGAAGATTATCAAATTCTCTCTTCTTCTCATTGAGGGTTGCCCTTGGAAAGAATCAACGATTAAACTCCGCTTTGAATCCTTCCTAAGTTATCGGTGTTCCCTAGTCTAGAACATTCACACACCAATTCTGGGCTTCACCCTTGAGCACGTCACTTGCATTATCAATTTTCTCCCTATCGGACAACGGAATAGATCAAAAAATCATTTCCATATCCATAACCCAATGCTCTGCTAGCGTTGTGGTAGCCATTCTATGAAATTCCATTAGTTTTTTCCTAGTGAACTATTTTGACATGGGTCTCTAACCTCGTGTCTCAGGTGCATGTACCATAGTTATCTGTGTTGTCTCAAATGGAGGTGTTTGAGGTAACTGCTCTGTTTAATTCCCAACCAAATCTCTAATGTTTTCGATCATTTCGGTCATGTGGTCCATGCATCGCGTATGTGGCGATAGATCTCGGTCATCGTCACTCATGATTGTACAGTCCTGTCAATCTCAATGCATCGACACTATGCATGTATGACAATAAACAAAATCATGCATGCACAACCACATACCATATGCATCAACATCTCTACTATGTATGAATGCAATCTAGAATATGTATTGAAAACTCAACACTCCACTCGTCGTCGAACGTTCCCCAAAGTTTTGTTACCTATAGCCTTGATACCAATAAATATCACGACCCATCCCACTACGCCGGGAAATAGGACATATAGTACACCACTAAGACTCATCCAATTCAATTAAACTAAATAAAAGAAGAAAACATAAATGAAAACCATGATATTCAGAGTTATCAAAAGTTTTGCGCCTTTGGAACACTCTGTTAGAAACCAGCAATCCAGTCAACTGATCAGGGTCCGGTCGACTGGAAATGCAAGATACAGAGAGCCTCAAACACTCAGTAGCCAATCTGATCGACTGAAAATGCAAGATACAGAGAGTCCAAAATCTCAGGAGTTTGTCCAGTCGACTGTGTTGGGGGACCCAGTTGAATATGGCATCAAAATTTCAATCGAATGATACTTCCCGGTCGACTGAATCAGAAGTTTCCCTTTTGAAAACCCAATCCAATCGGCTGTGGTTTTCACCCAGTCGACTGCGATTTTTTTACAGAACAAAATTAACATTTCAACCCAATAATACAGTTGACTGTGTCGGGGACTTGATCGTCTGCATTTCAATATATCAGGCAGTAGCTGGTTCAAAACAGGGATCCAGTCGACTGTCCCTAAACCAGTCGATTGTTTTCATTAGTTTGTTGAGGATTCTACAAATTATCAACTATAGTTGCCCAAACTCAATTCCAACACATACTCTAATACACTTCAACAATTTCAAACATAATTACAGAAGTTTTAATACAGGTTACAATTCTTAAAAAAAAAACCTTTATAGCAACATTTGGAAAGAAAAACAAAAATATATACAAGAGTGATCTCGTCGTCCCATCGGCCTCACTCTTCGCGTTTCTTCTTTCCCCTCTTCTTATCACCAGCAACGGAGTAAAGCGCCACTACTCAGCTATATGCTGAGTGTACAATTCTAAACATATGTTTACATGACAATTCATGCTTTAAAATATGTAAACACATCAAAATAGTTTCTAGGGAGAGTGACACATTTCCATCCGGTAATTGAGATTGATGCTGTGGAAGGCCTTCCTCTTCCACGCACCCCGTGCTCTGGTTAGGCCTTCCTCTATACTAGGCACAAAAAATACCAATATCATAATCCTCAAACTTCGAGGAGCTTACTCCCGGATGGAATTGCACCAAATCCCCCCTTTTGACCCAAGTAGACACATAGCATGCTCACTTAAATATTTATACGTGCTTTTATTGCATTTTCATGTGCAAAAATAATGAGCCTAATTAATGCATGAATTTCGTCTGGATCCAAAATATCAAGTCCGATATTTAAAACATGTAAATTTCTTATAAAACACAGATCTAGAATTCATACTTCGTGCTAAAGCTCTATAACTTTGAGAGAAGTATTAGATGACTGATTAAACGTTGTATCCCAGATTTCAAAAGATTTCTACAAGTATACATATGTTTTTCCCAAAATTCTAGAATTAGCATTCTCGTAAAAACATACCTCAAGGAGTTCAAATACAAAATTTAGGGAAAAACTGACGAACCAAAGATCGTCGATCAGCGTCGCAAAACTCGTGGGAATAATCTCCTTCTCTCTCTCTCTAAGATGTTGTTTTTGATATTTACGAAAAAAAACATCTTAAGTTTCCTATTTATAGGCACAACTCTCAGAAATTATGTTTACCTTCTCATGAGTTCTCACAACTTCTAATTATCTCCTAAAATGTCTTAAACGTCTAATTCATCGATTCAAGAGTGAAAATCTATAAATTACAAAACTTTACGTCTAAGTTCTATTTGGATCCAAAATCACGTTCCTAAAACTATTTCTGTGGAATCTCTATATAACTTACCTTTTATGCAACGTAACACCTACATTCTCACTATAGTATTCAAAATGATCTACAACAAGATCAACATTATCAGAAATTATACAAAACATGTATAATTAATATTCACATACACCAGATATTTCAAATAACATTTAAATCAATTAAATACCATTTAAATAACATGAATGCCTCAATGATTATCGAATCACCGTGTCCTCACTTGACACTCACCGTTGACCTATAGTCAACCTCATCTCAATTATTAATTAACATTAAAAATTCCAGAATTCAAACATATAATTTAAAACAAATGATTTTCCCCAAGACGGGTATGATATATATATATTCTAAGCTCAGCAGCGTATGTAACATAAAGTTACTTATCTATTATTATCAGAGTCTGCAGCAAGTAAACGAACAAAGGTCTTAAGGCAACGTATGCCGAATACGGAAGCACTAAATATCCAAATCATAAATATAAGGAAATACTGTCCAATCCTAGTCATCAGTCTGCATAAGAGTAGTCATCTGCATAGTAGCCCCCTCTAGTGTTTAAGTCCTCATTATAGCCATCCTCTAAGTAGAAGTCTTCCACTGGGTTGCATTCCCCTGTATAACCATAGACAAGATGCGATGGAACATAGGTATGTCCAACAGGACAAACAACGCCAACATGCATAGTAACCCCATCTGGTGTTCTCGTCCTCATTATAGCTATCCTCCATGTAGAAGTCTTCCATTGGGTGGCCTTCTCCTGTATAACCATAGACAGGATGCGCTGGAACATCGGTATGTCCAACAACACAAATGCCGTCAGCTTTAAGGAAGTTGAGTGAGTAAAATACGACGAGGTATCACAATTAGAAAGTCATTACAAGTTATGCAACGATATAGATTGAGTTCCATTGATGGTGTATTCTCTTCATAACCAACCTGTTAAAACATCTTGTTACGCAAAGATCAGCATACTCTAAGATTCGATGAACAACTTGATAATACGATTATTTGGATACACCCCTGACCACAATCCACATAGTTTAGGACACCATTGATCAGAATATATCAATCCATACCATACCAAGGATGTACCATTGATTGCAGTCCATATACGTTAGGACACCATTACTCAATAGACATTACCCTAAATCACAATATGGACATACTGTTGAGTTCAACCCATATACTTTAGGATACTGTCAATCAATTTATGCCATGGACATGCCATTAATTGTAGCCTACATACTTTAGGACACCCTTAATTAATATATACCACACTAAGCCACGACTTACGTAGTCAAACCTTCGGGTCAGTAATTACAATCCACGTACTTTAGGACACCGTTAATCCATGCCATACCAGGGATGTACCATTGATTGCAGTCCACATACGTTAGGACACCATTACTCAATAGACATTACCCTAAATCACAATATGGACATACTGTTGATTTCAACCCATATACTTTAGGATACCGTCAATCAATGTATGCCATGGACCTGCCATTAATTGTAGCCTACATACTTTAGGACACCCTTAATAAATATATACCACACTAAGCCACGATTTATGTAGTCAAACCTCTGGGTCTGTAATTACAATCCACATACTTTAGGACACCGTTAATCAATGTTCGGACACACATAATGATTACAGTCCACATATATTAGGAAACCGTCAATCAATATACACCCACGCAAAAAGCATCACCCGTACCCACTTATACTGACCTATTACTAAACTGACTCTCGACACTCTCATGTGGCCAACCTAACAAGATATACTAACCGGAGACCTATTTGATCCATAACCGATACGTTCGCTTATCATTGTTACCAACAATACATTATTCTCCACGCTGCCACATCCTGGCTTATCATTATCTCTTTCATTACTACAATATTTATGCGGGGTTTCAGTATAGTAAATAAACAACTAAACAGTTCATGATATAATTAATAGGAAATAACAACATACTATGACTGCTATTCGATTAGGGTCAGGCTCTAGTCGATTGGAGAAAAGTAATAACAATCGATTGGGAAACATACCAATTGATTGGATCCAAAATAATACCAAATGATTGCACAAAAGGCTAATCGATTAGGAAACAATTAATGCCAATCGATTAGATACAATACCAATGATTGGGGTCATAATTATGGCAATCGATTGGAAAAAGTTCAATCGATTAGAACATTGTCTTCTTCCCAGAGAATACGCAGTCCAGACTAAATTATGGGAGGGACGTATTCAAACCGTCATTCCTTGTTTTGAAGCATGTAATACAATCTAATACGCTACCAAGTGAGTTTAGAACTCACCGGAGGGTTCGGTTTCCGATGGCAGTCCTCGATGGAGCTTAGGGTGGTTGGTGAGCTTTTCTCTCATTCTCTATCTCCCCTTCTTCTCCTCTTCTTATTCTTCTTCTCCTTGTGGATATCGCAATTTTTCCTACCCACGACCTTTTGATTTTAAAACATTTTCCAAATTCAATTTCAAAAATGAGTTGCCACTTAATTTTTAAAAGGAAAATTAGGAAACCATTTTAAAAGCAAACCGATCTTCTGCAAAACCAAAGATTAACTAGGTCCAGGAATTATGGAATGAGAGAGGAAGAAGCCCGATGGACTAAAACACCTTCTCTCATCCTATCTTGCGATAGGCCTTTACTCAACATCCTTTTAATCGAATTATTAATCTAAGCATGCCCTCAACTAATATATATGTATATATACATTACAAAAGCATGTCTAAAAGGGTGTAAGATTGCTAACGATAAAATATAATTCAAAAATCACATAATTCAAGTAGCAACCAAGATGATGTACAAATACGGAACTAGGAAACTTACCCGGGATCCCGCCGCGAATGTTAAACGTGTAATACACAAAAAATAGAAATCCTAAGAAAAGGGGCTCTAACGCATATATACACATAATGCAAGACCTAATATAAGGTGTCACACATGGAGTCGAAAAATCAATAAAATCGATGAATGAAATAAACTAGAGAAAAGTTGGAAGTCGTACCACAATAGCGCTACAAAACAAGGGTTAGTCCACTATTATAGAAATGATATGTAATATCAAATAAGCATCTCCGAATGTCTACCTTAATTTTATCAAGTAGAAGAAATGACACAATTATGAATTCTAATACCAATCTATATGGATGGATGTATATGCTTACATAGATATGAACAATAATAAGCTATTGGATTATTCCTTGATTTAGATCATTTAGCCTCTATATTTAAACTTAACTAATCATTGTTAAAGCATGGTTAAAGCCCTAGGTCATGGAAAGATCATTTGGACCGTTGTTTGCAAGATATATCAAAATTGTGACAGAATTCTGAAAATTGCTGAGAGCAGATCAGACTTTAAATAAGAGGAAAAGCAAAGATCCCATGGTTTGATCTTGATGATTTTTGGACACAAGATGCCTATGTGAGTCTAGTTTCCAACCCAAAAAGAAAAAGAAAAGATCAATGGTCCAATCTCTGGAAAAGGATAAAAACCAGACATCACTAAGAGATTTGCAAATCTTTGTCCGAAGATTTTGTACGATTTTTTAAAAATAGTGAACGAATCAGAAAGACTTTATTCTTTTCAGGAGATCTTATTAACACATGAACTTATTATAAAAAATTATTTGGGGCCATTAATACTTGATTAGGATTCTGATTTACTCATTTCAAAAGGGTGTTGCTGTTCTGAAACTCTGGACAGATTGTTGTTGTTTCCCGAACCTCATGATCAAACCACTTTAAACATGGAATCTTATTAAAAAAAATTTGTAGTGGTAGAACTTTGAGCTATAGACACTTTCCCGTTGGTTTCATTCAGTTCCAACAGTTCAATGTTTAACTAAAAATCTTTGATGAAATGTGGTTGATGAACTCAGTGCTCCACTATTGGGCTTACTATCATTTTGTTGTATCTATCAACAAAGCCACGGGTATTGGCTTATCGTAAACCTAATCTCATTTCCA
Organism: Hydrangea macrophylla; assembly: GCA_033977485.1. NCBI lineage: Eukaryota > Viridiplantae > Streptophyta > Magnoliopsida > Cornales > Hydrangeaceae > Hydrangea > Hydrangea macrophylla. The sequence continues at coordinate 72,239,978 of CM066984.1, read as the reverse complement.
TTAAGGGTCATTGGAGATCAAAACATGACTAATACTCATGAGTCTCAAAGGAATATAGAAAAGATTCCATGAAACATCAAGCTAGAGAACCCAAATCATAAGTATGGACTTGGATCCATCTATTTGCTTATAAATTGAAGTGATGATCAAACTTTGACTCACATGTGAAGCATAAGCTTACATGAGATTCAAAAGATCAAACTCAAGAGCTTTCAAGAGTGATATTGAAGATCTCCAAGAATCTCAAGAGAAAAGTATAAATAAAAAGAAGAAATGAAATAAAGAAAATTAAGAGTAAATCCATCAAAGAACCTTTTGGAAAACTTGTTTACTTCAAGTTCATAAGCATTATTGAACCAAACCAAAGAAAGAAACAAAAGAATGAAAATATATCTATAATTTAGAGGATCACCTCCAACTATCCTCAACTTCTTGGTATTTTTAGGATATTCCAAAGGCTAATCAAACTCTTCTTCTAGCTCTTATAACCCTTTAATTTTCTTGAACTTCTTTGGAATCTCTAACTATCAAAGTTTAAATAATATTCAAATCTAAAAATGAGAGAGAGATAGAAATTCTAAAATCAAAGACTAGAAAGAATAAAAAGGATCCCTTGTAATGGGATATTCATCCCCTATATATAGGCAAACCTTAGAGGGTTATTTTGGTGATTTCATAGTAAAAAACCCTTATTTCAGATGTCCTTTTTGAAGGCACAAAATGTACTATTCCAAAGCTGGCAGACACAAAATGCGAAATTCGGTGGAGATGGAAGAGGCACTCAATGAATGCCGAACCGACTTTCATTAATTGTCGACGCGGTATTTAGTGAATACCGATGCGACACTTAAAGAATGCTGCGGACAACTTCGCGGACTGCCGTCTTTTCTGGAATTCTAATTTTTATGGCATTTTAAGGATATTAGCAGCATTCAGAGAATGCTACTGTGGTTCCCATTGACTGCTGGTACGGCACTTGGTGAGTGCCGCAGTGGCATCGTGTGACTGTCGCATTTCCTTCACATGCCGTTTTCTATCATTCTCCCTTTTCTTTCCCCTTTGATTTTTTTCTTTCTATTTTTGTTTGAGTTGAAGAGCCTTTCGAAGAGCCTGAGTCTCCTTTGGAAGCCCTAGATTAGTCGTTCATAGTCATCATTGGACCTGGAGATAATGCTTGCCTTAATTCGACGTTTGGTCAAAATTGGAGTGTTTACAATTTGCCCCTCTTCGACAAAGCTTGTGGAGCAACGCGTGTCACAAGTGAATGTCGAAGCCTTTGCGAAGACAAGCCTTTGATCAAATTGTCGGCTTTAGGTAAAAACAAAATATGTTATAAAAGAAAACATGCGCGCAGCAAGGTTCAAGTTGGTTGTGCTCAACGTTGAGCTGCCTACGTATCTATTTAGGAATCAGACCAAGACGTAGTTCGAGCAGGGGTCAAACACACACATAAGCACAAGTAGTCACATATATGAATGCACCTATCCTATCGTGATGCACGTGTTCATGCAATGATGACTGTTAATGTAACTTCATGCTTCATGCTTTTGAATTTTGTAAATGCAATGATATCTTGCTATTTCGATGTATGTAGATGCAATCCATGCCTTATGCTACTCAATGGTTATGTTAACTCTCTTCAAGATGCGCGGTCGTTTCTGCCAAAAGGATGAACGCAAGTGACTGGGTGGCACTTTGTGACTTAGACCCCAGTGCCAACGTACGTTTACTCTAAAAATCCATAGCCATTTGGCCCCGTTAGATATGTGTGCTCTATTTCATGCGTTTACTACACGATGTATGATGCATGATGCAGTAATCAGAGAAAATTCTTGGAGACTGGCCAACGTAAATCTGTTGCGAGGACCAAGAATGCAAATCTTTCACATTCTCAAAATTTTGGTCATCGTAAATTTGTTACGAGAATCAAAAATATAAATCCGTTATACTCCCAAAAGCGGGGCCAACGCAAATCTATTGCGAGGACCAAGATTTTAAATCTGTTACATTATCAAAATTTTGATCATCGTAAATCCGTTACGAGGATCGAGAATATAAATCCATTATACTCCCAAAAACGGGGCCAACGCAAATCTGTTGCGAGGACCGAGAATGTAAATCCGTTACAATCTCAAATTTTGATCAACGTAAATCCATTACGAGGATCAAGAATATAAATCTGTTATATTCCCAAAATGAGGTCAACACAAATCCGTTACGAGGACCGAGAATGCAAATCTGTTATATTCTCAAACTTTGATCAACGTAAATCCTTTACGAGCACTACAACAAAAATGGGCTTTAGCGACGAAACATTGCGACAAAATTTAAATTTCGTCGCAAAAAGTCTAGATTTAGCGACAAAATAAAATTTCGTCGCCTAAGAGGCTGAAAAAAACATAAATTTGGCGACGAAATTTTGTTTCGTCGCCTAAAGTGTCAATTTTGGCGACGAAATATTATTTCGTCGCCTAAAGTGATGTGTATGGCGACGAACTATTATTTCGTCGCCAAAAGTGATGCCTATGGCGACGGAATATTAATTCGTCGCCTAAAGTGTGTTGTAATGTGATGTGTATGGCGACGAAATATTATTTCGTCGCCAAAAGTGATGCTTATGGCGACGAAATATTAATTCGTCGCCTAAAGTGAGTTGTAATGTGATGTCTATGGCGACCAAATAATATTTTGTCGCTAAAAGTGATACCTATGGCAACGAAATAATATTTTGTCGCCAAAAGTCATGCCTATGGCGACGAAACATTAATTCGTCGCTTAAAGTGTGTTGTAATATGATGTCTATGGCGACGAAATAATATTCGTCGCTAAAAGTGATACCTATGGTGACGAAATATTATTTTCGTCGCCAAAAGTGATGCCTATGGCGACGAAATATTAATTTGTCGACCTAAAGTGATGCCTATGGCGACGAAATATTAATTCGTCGCCTAAAGTGAGTTGTAATGTGATGTCTATGGCGACGAAATAATATTTCGTCGCCAAAAGTGATGCCTATGGCGATGAAATTTAAATTCGTCGCCTAAAGTGAGTTGTAATGTGATATCTATGGCGACGAAATAATATTTTGTCGCCAAAAGTGAGACCTATGGCGACGAAATATTAATTCGTCGCCTAAAGTGATACCTATGGCGGTGAAATATTAATTCGTCGCCTAAAGTGATGTCGTGAATCTAATATGAAAATATCATATTTGAATTTGGACCAATAGTTACAATGGAATGGCTGAAAGTCTATGAAAAAATTATTAGGAGGAATGACTATAATAAAAATTAATCATGACCAATAAAATTAAATTCATAAAAATGTGTGTAAATTTAATTTGTAGGCATGTGTGTGTAAATTTAATTAATGGGCATGCGTATAATAAAATTAAATTCATAAATATGTGTGTGGACTCAACACATGTGGCAGTGGACCCAGTTGTTTTTGATTGTTTGTGATGTTGAAGTGATTTTACAATGATCCCACTTCAACGTTATTTGGGATGAAAATTTGGGAAGCATAGCATTGCTCTAAATAAATGTTCTAATATCTTTCACCAACTACTTGGACAAAAAAGTTAATAGCTTAATATTAAAAAACTAAATCTGTAAAAAATTATAAATTTGTAAACTATTGTAAGTTAGGCTAAAGATTATATAACCTAAAGCTGAAATTTTTATAATTAATTTTTTTGAACAACAAATTTTTATAAAGTTAAGGCTAAATTACCTTTTTACAAATTTTGATTGTTTGAGTAGCAATTTCAGTTTCTTTGTAAGTCGGTTATTTGAGTTTCTTTGAATAACCAAATTACGTACCCTTATGCTTTCAGCAAATTACCTTTTATTAAGTAGAATTATCAAATTACTATTTTGACTTTTGTAAATTATAATTTTTGTATACATGTGTGTATATATATATATATATATATATTTTATCTATATATTACTCCCTCCGTCCCTTTTTTTGAGTCCTATATTCCATTTTGGGATGTCCCAAAATTAGTGTCCACTTTCCTAAATTGGTAAACAATTTTTACTTACTTTCCAAAACTACCCTTCCTTAAATCTACACCAAGACAAAACTAAAAAAGTTATAATAATGATTAGGGGCAATTGTGAAAAGTAGGTGTAGATTTTTTTTGTCTTCTTAATAAGTTGAGTTCCCAAAGGTGGACTCAAAAAAAAGGACGAAGGGAGTAAAAAAGAGTTTTAAATTGTAGATTTAACGTAAATTAATATAGTTGTTCAATCAACTAATAGAACATCATTTTACTAATTAATAGAATATATTACATTACATTTTTCTTTCAAGTTCAACGTCTGTGTCTTGTACGGTCCGTCTTCAAGTAATATAATAAAATAGTAATGATATACTTCCCAAATTTCTATCCCAAAAGTGCTTCCCAAATGATATGATAGCAGGGTCAGATCTATTACAGTTAGATGAGTTAAATTTTGATTAGAAATGTTTTACCTAATGCCACTGCCACATGATTTAGAATGCACTTTTAGACTAGAAATTTGGGAACACTACAAGAAATTAAGGGGCGGGAAAAATTTGGGCAAAACACTACTGTGTTCCTTTTTCATACGCAAAAGGGGAAAAAAAAATAAAGAAATCCCTTCATTTGGTGTTTACAGAGAGAGAGAGAGAGAGAGAGAGAGAGAGAGAGAGAGAGAGAGAGAGAGAGAAGAGGATAGGGCTAACGCCGTCCACCACCGCGCCGTCGACTACCGCCGTCCACCATCGCCGTCTTGTTTCTTGACACCATTTCTCGATCCAATGCATTTCCCAAATGGTTAGGGCTCTCTCACTCTGTATCTGTATCTGTACAATATGTATTATCTTGTATCTCTCTCTGTATCTATATCTGTATCATATGTATTGTATTGTAATATATTCTTCTTTGATTGACCAATTCAGGAAAGAAATACGTCTAATTTTGCTTCTCCCATGTTTCTAAAAAAATTTTCCATCAAAACAAACAGTGATATAGTGTAAGCGGCATAAAACAAGAGGGAAACTTGAAATCCAATTAAATTTTTGTCTGAGAAGATAATAAGCTTCCTTTGGATTTAATTCACTTTTTATATTCTAGTTCTTACCTGTCTTCTGGTATTTTTAATTGAATTTTGTGCATTGTTTCTTGAAAGCTGTTAAAGCAGTGATCCAAAAATGGGTTTAAATAACTTTTTCTCCTCCTCAAAATCATTGACCACGTGGGTGTCTAACAAGACTAACCTAATCTTGTGTTTAGAAACTAAAGTACTTTGCAAGAAGAATCTCAGATGCCATGGACTGTGTGTGTATTGGAGAAAGTAATTAAAATAAGGGATATATGTTAATTTTTGTAATCCACAATTTATATTATATCACTTATCCAACTCAATTATTCATGAAGGAAACAAATACTCCCTCCGTCCCATTTTGTGAGTCCATCTTTGGGAACTCAACTTATTATACTATTTCTATTTTGCTTAGGTTGTGTCTTTGAACATCAGATGTTTGTTGTTGGGTCTCTTTGGACCCTGTTTTAATGAGTAATGCTATGGCTTCCCAATTTGCATCTCAATTGTGGTTTCCAACACGTGGGGAGTGAGACCACTTGATTTTAATTTGAGGACAATGAAGTGGTCTAATCATTATTCAATGGTGATCCAACAGCCACATGTGTGGGAAGCACATTTGGGGTAGAAAATTTAGGAAGCATAACATTACTCTAATTTACTTGCCCGAGTGGGGTTCAATTCAAAATTTAGGAACCATAAGTCTTTCACGACTTTCTTGGATAAATCCTATAGTGGCATTGGATATATCATACATCCGAGCGATTTGGTCTCAAAATATTGTAAATTATCTAAAAACCAAAGTGTTTTTCAAATATTAAACGTGTCATCTAATTGGGATATATGATCATTTCTTAAAACAATTTTTTTAATTAATGGTAACAACATACTAAACACTTGTCTATAATCATTAGAAATTCTTTTGTGTCAAAGTACATACTAACCAAATCAGTATTAACTCTACATTTATATACACACACACACACACACACACATATATATATATAAGGAACGAGATATTAATGATCAATTATTTTTCAAAGATTAATGGAATTAGTAATTGAGTTAAATTAAGTATAATAAGCCAACGATTTTTCAATTTTCTGTTTATGATCATGTGTATCTCTGTGTATTAGTGGCTTGGCTCTCTTGACTAGCTCTATATATGTTGATATTTAATTTGTACTAAGCTACAGAATGAGTTTCAAACGAAGTGACATGGCTGAAAATCAGGAGTAATGCTACACTTCCTAATTCTGTATCCCAAATGTGTATATGTTACAAGTATGTACCTCAAAGGATAGAAATTAACATACAACATAGATGTGATCTCCACATGTGGTCCAAACACATGTTTGTCTCCAAATTTAGTAGAGTAATGATATGCTTTCCAAGTTTGTATTCCAAATGTGGTTCCCAACATGTATTTTTGCCACAAATTTTAGAAAAGTAGTGCTATGCTTGGAAACCTCTTTTTATGTTTGTTGGCCATGCTTGAGACTTTGATAGATGGGGAATGAATAAATTTATAATCACTAGATTTTTTTTTAGTTCCTAATCCTTTTTTTTATGAATAAATTTATGATCACACGACCGGCCCCCTAGATTTGAAAAAAAAAAACTTAATTATACTAGTATTATTCGAAAATGCACGTTAAGAATATACACCATAGCCCCCCACCCCCCCGCACTTAAATTTTTTCTAAATTATTAAACTCGCCCCCCCTTATGAATTTTATTGAACCCAAATTTTTGCTGCTGTTTGGAGTTTACTTTTAAAACAAAAAAAGTGTTGACAGAAAATTAAAAAAAAAACTGTGAGAAAGCAAAAGAAAAAAATAGTGAGAAAGAAAAGAAAAAAAATCAATCTCTTTATCTCTCTCCCTAATCTCCCTCTCTCTCTCTCTCTCTCTCTCTCTCTCTCTCTTTCTCTCTCTCGGGTCTCTACCATCACTCACCACCATAGCCACCACCCTAATACCTCCCAAAACAGTTAACAAATTGTTGTTTGTTTGTTATATTTCTTGCAGGTCTAGCGTGAAACCTTCTTGGTAAGACTTCAATACCTTTTCTCTCTGATTTGAAGATCTCATCTCGTCGTCCGCATACGGTTGGCTGCCTTATCTCTCTCCACACTCCATCCTCAACAGATTTAGAGCTTCAGGTAATTTCCTCCTCTTCTATATCTTTTATTTATGGTTTGAAATAGTAGTTGCTTCTATCCTATGGGTAGAGACAATGTTCGAACAAGGACTAGTAGTAATAATGACTTATCAATTACTTTGACAGAGTAATTTTAGTTGAAATAATATAATCAACATAAAATTTAGATTGACCTCGTCAGTGTGATCAGATATGGACAAGGGTTGGATAGCATTGACTGACACAGCAAATGGGAGATTAAGTGCGCGCTATATCAATGGGGTGAAATCATTTATACAGTTTGCAAAAGGGGTTGCGGACCAGGAAGGCAAAATTTCGTGCCCTTGTAAGAATTGCGTGAACAATTTAAGGCAAACAGCTACAGCTATGAATGCTCACTTGCTCCATGTTGGGATTATGAAAACATATGTTCAATGGGTGGAGCATGGGGAACCCCGAATCTCAGCTAGTAGCGGCGGCAACCGGGGTTATGATTATCAAATGGAAGAGAATGACGATGAGGGTATGGGTGGTATTGATGCCCTACTCGAGGATAGGATGAGGGGTGAATTGACCGGTACATCCCAGAGGGAAGAAGTTCGAAACTTTGATAAACTCATGGATGATGCGAAATGTGAGGTTTACCCAGGTTGCCAGGATTTTACCCTATTGAAGTTTGTCATTTCTATTTTGAATGTCAAAGTGATGAATAATTGGAGTAATAAGTCACTTGATATGATTCTAGAGTTTCTTGTGAAACTTTTGCCTAAAGGTAATTTGGTTCCAAGGTCAACTTATGAAGCAAAGAAGATATTGCGTGACTTGGGCATGTCATACGAGCACATCGATGCATGTAAGAACGATTGCGCTCTCTTTTGGAAGGAAAATAAAGACCTGGATAAATGTCCGAAATGTGCCGAGTCCAGATATAGGCTAAAAAGAGGATCCTCCATAAGGTTTTGCGTTACTTCCCATTAACACCGAGGTTGAAGAGATTGTACATGTCTAAGAAGAGAGCCTCGGATATGAGATGGCACAAAGACAAACGGCTGGATGATGGGGTAATGAGGCATCCGGCGGACAGTGCTGAGTGGAAGGATCTAGATCTGCAGTATACTGAGTTTGCTCGAGAGCCTCGTAATGTAAGGTTAGGGCTAGCTACTGACGGGTTTAACCCTTTCGGCAATTTGAGTACCTCCTATAGTATGTGGCCTGTGATACTCATGCCATATAACCTGCCACCCTGGAAGAGCAGATGAGAAGTATGTTGGACTGGATGCACAGCAAAGGTTATGACGGTCCAGGGAGCTAATCTAGTCTTAGTGGGAATTCTTGGTCAGTGAGTATTTCTAACTACTTATAATTATCAGAGTTGATAATTTAACACAATAACTTAGGTTTGAAAACTTCACTCAAAACCTTATAATTATCAAATGTATCCATTTCTTTTCCTTTCTGTGCAACATATATGATGCCTAAAGTGGATATAACAACATTCGATATAGAATCTCTAGCAAAACGGTATATGTTCCTTTCATTTCTTCATCTTTTGTTCCTTTTTTTTTTTTTTTTTTTCTGTTGTTGACAAAACTAGCTTCGTATTCCAACACTAAATATTACATTAGCTAGGAAAAGCGAAATTGAGAGGCATGCTGGTCATTTTAGTATAAGCAAGAAAAGTCAGAGCAATGTTGCTGAGCTTAAGGCTTTGTTTTTGGTTTGTGGATTTAGAAAAGGAAAACATAAGGGTGAGGAAAATTAGAAGGAAAACTATTCCTTCGTATTTGTGTTCGTGTATTCCTTTGTGCTTAAATAACTCTAAATACTCAAAATCCGTGAATCTGTGGTATATGAAAAAAAGAAAAGAAAAAGAACTGCAGCAAGACAAAGTCCAAAAAACCATAAAAAAACTGAAACTGCAACAGCCCAAAAAACTAAAGCTTTTTCTTAAACGCATATACCTAGTATGCATATACTAAATAACATCGCTGAACCAAATGAAAAATCTTAAACTTTCTACTAAGGGAATGATTTTTTCTTCTCTTATATTTTCCCGCACTATCCATGAACCAAACAAAACATTAATTTTCTAAATGAGAGTGTGGGTCTGAGAAAGTGGGGCTAATTTGCTGATTATAGGGGCTGCTTTAAGGACTGTTTGGGGCTAATTTAAGGGCTGTTAGGTGATGATTTAAGGCTGTTAGGGGCTGATTGGGAACTAGTACAAGGACTATGATTACATTCAAAGTGAAACTTTTAGTTCAGGAGCTGAGTTTGAAAGAAGGCTAGGTTGCCCCAATTCCCAAAGACTTAACATAAATGTGGACAAGTAAATGAAAAACATTAAACCAGAAGGAAGTTATCAATTGAGAATATGTACATCATAAACAGAAATAGTAGGCTGTTTTAAACATGTAAAAGTTATTTCTGTAGCTAAATGCAAGCATGACTTTAAGATCCATAAACGATATTAAGGAGTAAATTTAATTGAAGTACTAAATACAAGAATTTTTAATTGAAGTACTAAACGATACTAAGGAGTAAATTTAATTAAAGTACCACATATTGTCTTAACTTAAGTACTAAATACAAGAATTTTTTCCCTCTCATAATAATAAAGAATATATATTTAATTAATATAAATGCTCCCCCAACGCTCCAAACCTTAGACTCTTCTATGTTCTCACGCTTTCACGCTCCCGCTCCCGTCTCTGCTCCCGCTTCGTGCGACTTAGCTATTTTTATTCAACTTATATCTAGAATTTTGGGATTTACTAGACCCAAGATAGTCCATATCCTATTAACAACAAAGAACTTTCCAGGCATGGGGGGTTTTTGCAACACCTACCCGCCATTGAAACAGTTTATAAACTTGCAATCTGATGAAAAACTTGACCTCCTATAACTACACCTAATCAACCTTCTAAAGGAAATCAAGAAGTAAAGGAGCCAAGAACAAGGAATTCTAACATCAACCTATCAACGAAGACTCCAACAGTACGGATTAAAAATGCTTGACAAGTAACTGAAGTGAATAGAAATTTCAATTCACTTATCTCCTGTTGAAAGTAGACAAATGGATAAAGAGCAGAATAACTTCAGCTTTTAGTCACCTTAACAGTGTCTCGAGGTGTCTTAGCCTTTGGTGTTTTCCTGTTCCTATGCTTTCTTGGGTCCTACCATAACAAAGCCATAGTTAAATAATTTTCAGAAATACTAGATGTAGCAGCACTCAAATAAGCCCATTTCACTTAAACTTTTATCCAAAATTTTGGGATTTAATATAATAAGGACAGTCCAAATGCTATTCAAAATATTGCTTTATATTCATTAAAGAACTTGCATTTGAATAGAGAATGTCCATACCCCAAACATATGACTGTACTTTTGTTTTTTCTCTGTTTAGTAATTGTCTTTCCATGGACGTCTCAACTGCATACTCATGGTGAGTTACCTGCCATGCCATATAGTAAGTTCGGAAATTAAAGGTAGGTGGATTAGGTACAACTGGCAAAAATATGCAAGGAATTAACTAATCAAACTCTTGGATCAGCATTACAGAAAAGAATCCTCGGACAACAATAGTAAACGACTCCAATTGATATCCCTTTTTCTATGTGAACTAAAGTGAAACAATTAATCATCATAGTCCCTATGGGGCTCCAAAACAATAACTATTCTAGCCACACTATCTAACTACCAAAGGAACTGAGGTTTGTTGTTACTCAAAATGAATTTATAGAAATAACACAGTTACATTATTTGACTAAACTAATTGTTCAAAGGGTATATATATTACTATATGGTATGTAATTAGTTTAGTATTCCACATGGAGAATATGTATAGTTATCTAGGTAAGTTTTAAATATTGGGCATTAGTTCTTGTAGTAAAATAATATCACCTTGACCCAAGAGGATCCAAACAACAATAAAAAGTAATTACCTCTGAATGAATCTCTAGGTGAGCTTGAGGTCTACAAAAAAACCCAAAGGTAAATTAACCAAATGCCCAAACAACAATTCAAGAGTCCAGAAACAATACGACATTAAGCTTGAAAACAAAAGGGAAGGAAAAATTCCTTTTTTTTTGGATCAGAATCCCTAGATATTGATGCTACATCATCACTGGTATCAAAAGCTCTGTACCAAAGAAAAAAAAAGCAATTTTAGTAGATAAAACTCCATTAGAGGTATGTACAGGAAACATATGACAGAAGCTCACTCATCTCGCGCTCATGTAAATATATACATACACATCCATGTATGTGTGGATATAATATACATACACACACACACACATAGAGAGAGAGAGAGAGAGAGAGAGAGAGAGAGAGAGAGAGAGAGAGAGAGAGAGAGAATAGTGAACAATAGATTCACCATCCATTCGGTTCATTTTTCAGTGTGCAACACAAGCGCTAATCGCAAGTCACAATACAACACTAATCAACACAATAATCTCAACCCAAGACCAGATCGGCAGAAGGAGCGTAGATCTGAAAAGAGAAAAAGATATTGATATAGAGATGTGTACCTTTGATCGGCATCATCTTCCCTTCGCTACGAACTCCTTCGACTGGCATATGGCCTTTGATTGGCATCTGACTCTCAACAAGAGCATAGATGGTGAGTAGGTTAGGGTTCATGATTGAGGGAAAGAGAAGAAGAAGAAGAAGAATAAGAAGAAGAAGAAGAAGAAGAAGAAGAAGAGGAAGAGAAGGAGGAGGAGGAGGTGGATGGAGGCTCTACGGTTCGCTGGTTTAGGTGGATGGAGGCTCTAGGTTCGGTGGTTCTCTGATTAAGAACCAAAGAGAGAGAGAGAGAGAGAGAGAGAGAGAGAGAGAGAGAGAGAGAGAGAGAGAGAGAGAAGAATAGGAGATGGAGGAGGCTGAAAGCCTGAGAGTAAAGAAAAGAGGGAGGGAGAATTCGCTAGTTAAGGAGGGACAATATTTGGGTAAAATTTGTAGTATTTAATTACAAAATTGACACCGTATTTTCATGTTTTGAATTTTTAATTTACAAAAATGCCACTGCATCTTATTTTATTAAATATCTTTCACTTTCAATGCAAATACTAACGGAATTTTGATATTTCTAACTAATGGTAATTTACCGTTACAAATTTATAACGGTAAATTTCCGTTAGAAATCTCAGATTTAGTACGTTAGAAATTGGGCATTTTGGTGTAGTGTAGGCTTGAAAAAACAATGTTTTTGGGGGTTTGGGGGGGGGGGGGGGGTGAAACCTTAAACCGTCGATTTGAAGGACATGAAACTTAACTCGCATCTCAGACACGACAAAAGAAAGTTGTGGGAACACACGGAAAGCAAAACGGACTTCCGGTTATCACATAACGCGAAAAAAATAAGTTTAGACATACTTAGGTTTGAAAAAGCTATGTTTTTGCGGTTTGGGGGGGTGAAACAGTAAACCGTCGATCCGAAGGACATGAAACTTAACTCGCACTTCATAGTACATTATCAATCATCTAAATTAGTATCTTCATCAGTTAGGATTAATTCTTCAACCTCATCACAATAGTCTGTTACTGTTTTATCTTTGATGGCTAAAAACTTAACTTATAATTACTTTATATTTCACATATTTTATGTTCGTTCACTAACTTAAAAGATACTAATGCTTTCTATTTTTTTTCATGCAGATTGGGTGTGGATATGGTGGATCGGTAGATAGTCGGCCACATCTTATTACTTTTTGTTATATAGTCTAACAATTTGTTATGTAATGTACAATGATGTGGATATGGTGGATGGGTATATAATCGGACAGATCTTGTTACTTTTGTTATGCAGTCTAACAATTTGTTATGTAGTGAACAATGTGCTAATACTTTTGTTAATCTTTAGTTTGTTTTTGTTGGGAACGTGAACAATTAACAATATTGCTTTTTGTTGCTTAATGAAGTTACTTAGAAACATTTAGACTTTTTTTTATGTTTAATTCTCTTTTGGTTTTGAAATTTATTGTGATAAACAGGAACGAACAGGATTATAGTATATGCAAATAATTTAATTTACTAGAATATATGTTTGGCGACAAAATTATTTCGTTGCCATTGCATATGATGAAAATGAATTGGTGACGAAATTTTTTCGTCGCTAATAGAAGCAAATCGTTTTTATATTTGGCGACAAAATTATTTCGTCGCCATTGTATATGATGAAAATGAATTGGCGACGAAATTTTTTCGTCGCTAATAGAAACAAATTGTTTTTATATATTTGGCGACAAAATTATTTCGTCGCTATTGCATATAATGAAAATGAATTGGCGACGAAATTTTTTCGTCGCTAATACAAGCAAACCATTTTATGCATTTCGCGACAAAATTATTTCGTCGCCATTGCATATGCTAAAAATGAATTGGCGACAAAAATAATTCGTCGCCACTGCATATGATGAATTGGAGATGAAAAGTTTTCGTCGCTAATGCAAAATTACTACAAACTAAATGACTCTTTTGGCGACAAAATGCGCATCAATGGCGACGAAAATTGTGAGCAATAGCGACGAAATAATTTCGTCGCCCTTTTTGTCTATGGCGACAAAAAATAAATTTCGTCGCCAGGTACCTTTGGCCACAAGGCAAAGGCGACGAAATTGGCGACGAAAGTTTTTCGTCGCTAAAGCCTTTAGCGACGAAAAATGGACTTTTGGCGACGAAATGTGTTTGTCGCCAAAGCACATTTTTGTTGTAGTGCTAGGATCAAGAATATAAATCTGGAGGTCAACACAAATCCGTTGCGAGGACCGAGAATATAAAGCCGTTATATTTTCAAACTTGGTCAAATTGGCTTAATTCAATTCAAAACTCCTAAGATCTAGGAGTTGATCATATTCAAATTTAATTCAATCTTAAATCTTCAAAATCGATAGTCAATCAGACTCAACTCATTTCAATTTTTCAAAGTCATGAGTCAATTAGACTCAAATCAATTCAATCTTCCAAAATCAGAGGTTAATCATACTCAAATCAATTCGATTATCAAAATCAGGATTCAAATTTTCCAAAATCACGAGTCAATTAGACTCAAATCAATTTAATTTTCAAGATCAGAAATCAATCAAACTTTACTTAATTCAATTCTTTCAAAATCAGGAGTCAATCAGACTCCAATCAATTCAACTTTCAAAACCAGAGTCATTCGGACTCTAATCAATTCAAATTCTTAAATTTAATTCAATTAAGTTTAATTTCTAAAATAGGGGTTAGTCAGACTGGATTCTATTTAAATTCTAAAATCAAAAGTCAATCAGACTCAATACAATTTTTTAAAGTCAATAGTTAATCATACTTAATTTAATTTCAAATTTTTAAACTCCGGAGTCAATTAGACTCAAACGAATTCAATTTCTCAAAATCTAAACATTTTTTTTAAATCAGGAGTCAATTCGAATTAAAACAATTTCTATTTCAACAAAATCAGGAGTCAATCGGACTCAAAGAATTCAAAATTTCAAAAATCGGGAGTCAATTCGACTCAAAACAATTTCTATTTCATCAAATCAGGAGTCAATCGAACTCAAAGAATTTCTTATTTTCAAAAAATTGGAGTCAATCGAAGTCGAAGCAAATTTTACTTCACAAAATTGAGAGTCAATGAGACTCAATTCTAAAGTTGGGAGTCAATCAGACTCAAAGAATCTTTGTTTCACGAAATTGGGAGCCAATCAGACTCAATTTAGTTCAAATTCTAAAATCGGGAGTTAATCGGACTCAAACGAATTCAATTCCTCAAAATCCAGAGTCCATAAGACTCAAACGTGTTCAATTTCATAAAATTTGGAGTCGGTTCAACTCAACTTAATTTAAAATCATAAAATCAGGAGTCGATCAGTCTTAATTCAATTTAATTCCATAAAATCCAGAATTCAAATTCGAAAATCCGGAGTCAATCAAACTCAATTCAAATCATATTTCAAAATCGGGAGTCAACCAAACATAATTTGATTTTCAATTGATCAGACTCGAATCAATTTATTCTTCTAAAATCAGGAGTCATTCAGACTCAAATCAATTCATCTTTTCAGAACTAGGAGTCAATCAGACTCAGATCAATTTATCCTTCTAAAATCAGGAGTCATTCAGACTCAAATCGATTCATCTATTTCCAGATTGGGAGTCAAAAAGAATTTTAATTTTCAAAATTGGGAGTTTAAATGAGACTTAAAGATTCATTGAAGACCAAAGCGAATGTGAGGTTTCCATTGAGGACTAACACAGATGCCATAAACGACTAACGAGGATTTCCATAGAGGACTAACGGGAATCAATTCGACTCAAACTAAATTCTATTTCAATCAGACTCAAAAACTTTCAAAAAAATCAGGAGTCGAATTAGACTCAAAGAATTTCTATTTCACAAAATTGGGAGTCGAATAGGACTCAAAGAATTTTCAAAATTTCTAAAAACAAGAGTCGAATTTGAGTCAAAGAATTTCTATTCTACAAAATTGGAAGTCGAATCGGACTCAAAGAAAAAACAGGAGTCAAATCCCTCAAAGAATTTCCATTTTACAAAATTGGGAGTCAAATCGGACTCAAGGAATTTTCAAAATTTCTAAAAATAGGAGTCAAATCAGACTCAAAGAATTTCTATTTCACAAAATTGAGAGTCGAATCGAACTCAAAGAATTTTCAAAATTTCTAAAAACAGGAGTCGAATTAGACTCAAAGAATTTCTATTTCTCAAAATTGGGAGTCGAATCGGACTCAAAGAATTTTCAAAATTTCTAAAAATAGGAGTCAAATCAGACTCAGAGAATTTGGACGGAGTTGATAGAAAGAATGATTTTCTGCATTTGTGGACACATCGATCTTGTCAAAAGAGGGAGGTCACCTTTGCCCCTAGTCTTGGACTCTTCTTATATTACAAATTTAGCATTATGTTGTGATAGTGTTTGAAACCTCTGCTCGTATTGCTCTTAGGATGCTCATGGAGATTTTTCAAATCTTTGTTCATCATCTTAAACCCACATATTCGAGACCATTATTGACTCATAAAAGGAGGACAGACTTGACAAGCTAATTACACAAGATGACTGACTCAAATTCTGTATTATTATGATTTAATGTGCTTTCATCGTGAATAATGTATCACCTTACTTTTTTATTCATCAATTTGCAAATGATAGTGCCTTGCTGATAAACCTAAATTTCCCTTTTTGATTTAGCGAATTCATTTCCCATGTAGAATTTGCTTCAAATTAGTGCTTTAGCTTATAGAATGAAAGACAGTCTATTTCAATCCTTTCAAAACAAACTTAATACTTTGAGGACTTACCTTAGGCATAGAGGGCTTTTGGCAAACAAAGTTTGCCCTAGTTTGACAGAGACTTGGGGGCTTACTTTTATGATAAAAAGGGTTTTCAGCAAACAAAGTTTGCCCCTAGTCTGGAATGAGGGATCTATAGGTGCAAATGATTTGCTTGTGTTTTGCGGACCGAGAACCAAGTGAGGCTCGATTACTTATTCCCGAATGGGAATCAAGTCCGAAGTAGTTCGGCTAAAGTTTAAAAAAAGTGCCAGATCATAGCAAGGGTGTCGACCCAACCGAACAGGTTGCCTATGTATTCCCGAGTGAGAGTCAGGTCGAACGTAGCTCAAGTACTCTAGAGGTTTTGAAAGAATTAGGCTTCAAGAATTGGTGGGCTTTTCGAGCCATGTTTTCATTTGGGTTCAATGAATGCTCTTTCTGAAATGGGTCGCTTGTGGTAGCCTTCGAACAGGATGATGAGAACATGAACTACTTCTCCCTTTTATTTTCTTCTTTTCTTTTCTTTTCTTCTTTTTTCCTTTTCTTTTCTTTTTGTTTGTGGCGGTTGATTCTTTTTACCTATTCACTAGCCAGTCTATCTTTACAATTCTCATAACACATCATGTTTTAATCATATTCTATCATGCTCATAAAGCAATATCAGCTCTCTGAATCACTCTTTGTTTTTCTCAAAGATATGTTTACATTGTTTTAGGCCCACTTAGCCATTGAGCCTCTCACAAAATTTTTATACTAATTGATGCTTTCAAATCTCTCTTTTCATTTCCAATTTCTTTTCTTTGTTGAGAACACAAAGCCTTGAGATAATTCATGTACCAATGGTGTACTTTGAAGTGCTCAAAAAATCTCAATCTTTTTTATTCTCTACCTTTTTTTTTCTCTTACTTTTCTTTTCTCTATCTCACTATCTCTTATCCTCTTCATGATTTTGACTAGGATTTGGATTTTGAAATCAACACGCATCTTTATTTTTGCTCTAACTTTTGCCTAGGCGCCATTTCGGGTTTTCATCCTAGCGAGCTCCCTTTTTTTCTTTTCTTTTCTTTTTGTGCTCTAACTTTTGCCTAGGTGTCCTTTCGGATTTTCATCCTAGTGAGCTTCTTTTTTTCTCTCTTTTTTTCTTTTGAAGAAAAATTTCATTTAAAACATCTAGCTACCATCAAAGACCAAATTTTTGGATTTGGACCATGGGCTTATCTTTTAGGCTTGTTATTTAGGAGAAGGGGATGGTGAGCAAGCCTCAAGTCCCAAGTTTATCTTTCCAAGATTGAGCGAGAGCATCTTTAAATTCTAAAAGTAAAGCTAATCAATTCTCTACTCCTCTTTGGATTTGGCACAGAATTTGCCTTGATCTTTTGTGGATTCTTTTCAATGCAAAGATTTATTAACAAAGATTTTCCATGATCGAGAAAAAAAAAAGTTATTCCCCCCCCCCTTTTGGCTTAATGATCCATACATTCATGACTTGGCACACTGAATCAATCAAAATGAGATTTTATTCAACTAGCAGCGGATTACACTCCCTAACTCGATTGATTCGATGAAGAATTGACAATAAACTCGATAACAGACTAAATTGAAGACTCGACTGGACTTGACATTTGACTCCAACGTAGACATGACTCGATTACAAACTGGACTAGACTGGACTTTGGTCTCAAATGAAGTTTCACATATGATCTTCAATTTATTACATTTTCAAGAGCATCCACATTTGCTTCAGCAATAGTATTCACAAACATTATCACCTCACTATCATCATTTGAAACCTTCGAGTTTGCCACTCGTGTTTGAGGAAACATTATCTGTTCCTATGGCCAATTTCTCGGTTAAGTGGCCCTTCTTCGAATCATTAGGCTCCACAAACTAATCAATCTCAATATAATCCTTTTCATTATCTTCTCTCTTCTAACTAATCTCACGTTTGCACTACTAACCCAAACTGTTCTAGGTTTGATGCTATCTCGCCTATAGTCACGTTTCATTTTTAATCAATTTTGATTGATTTTAAAAGAATTTTCATTTTCTTATTTTTTTTTTCACATTTTCTTTTGCAAATGCTTAGTGAAATGTTCATAAATGGTTCATATATCACACAGATGCAATGCATGTGTATGTGTGCCTGTTCTATATGCCAAAGAAACAAAAAATCTAATCCTAACACATAAAACACATAAGCACATAAAATCCTCATTCATGTCAAATGCACCAATTTCACCTCTCATTGTGATCCTCACTACCCTTTCAAAGGTCAAGTATTAAAAAATTGTCGAAATTCATTTGAAAAATATTTCTTTAAATGATGAGATCTTTCAAAAATAATTCTCAAGGATTTGAATCTTTTAATTAAAAATGAGGATGTGGAATTATTTCTCGATAAAGATGATTGGATTGAAATTTTGCTTTTAAATTCATTTGAAGAGCATTTCTTCTAAAAACAATTTCCAAAATATTTTGGATTTTTCCTTAGAAGATGATCATGTGAAAATATATTTTAACAAAGATTAGCTTGGGGCTATTATTAAAAGGTGAGCTCCAAAGATTTTGAAAGTGTGATTTTCCGAAAAAACCTTGGGGTAAAGATGGAAAAAAAAAAATTGTTCGCTTACAAAGATGGATTTAAAATTCTCTGAATAGAAGGGTCACATGATCGGATTATCATTGTACTTTTCATGAATTCGAATGCATACAAGGTCAATGATGCTTAGCTAATAAGATAAGAGATGTAATCTTACAATCAAGATTCAGCATGTTCCCAAATATCGTGGGACATAAGAAGGAATTTATAATTAGAAGATTACACATCCTACATCAAACAAGCATCGTCATCATCTCAATTAATCATGCAAAACTCCCTAGCATATTATCCTAATCAAGAGTTCATTTCCTAAGATTAAAAGGTTCTATAGAAGCTACCATGCAAAGGCTGGGCTTTGGTAAAATAAGGGACCCTTGACAAACATCCGATAGGATGCTTCATATACCAAATCATGGTACGAGATCAAGGGTGATCACACAGTCCCATGATAACTTGACCAATTGGGTTGCCCCGAGTCTCCAAGGTTATAGTTCCGTGTAATCGACTGGCTGGACATGCAAGTGCAATGCAACGGGCACACAAATATTAATTAATTCGATTAAAAGGGATGCTTTCAAGTCTAATCCTCGAGTGAACCCAAAATCAGAAATTCTAGTCTGCGAAACCAGAGATTCTGGGTTCGATCCCCAGCAGAGTCGCCAGATTGTGGATATCGCAATTTTTCCTACCCACAACCTTTTGATTTAAAACATTTTCGAAATTCAATTTCAAAAATAAGTCGCCACTTAATTTTTAAAAGGAAAAATTAAGAAACTATTTTAAAAGCAAATTGATCTTTTGCGAAACCAAAGATTAACTAGATCCGGGGATTATGGAATGAGAGAGGAAGGAGCCCGATGGACTAAAACACCCTCTCTCATCCTATCTTGCGATAGGCCTCTACTCAACATCCTTTTAATCGAATTATTAATCTAAGCATGCCCTCAACTAATACATATGTATATATACATTACAAAAGCATGTCTAAAAGGGTGTAAGATTGCTAACGATAAAATATCATTAAAAAATCACATAATTCAAGTAGCAAGCAAGATGATGTACAAATAGGGAACTAAGAAACTTACCCGGGATCCCGTCATGAATATTAAATGTGTAATGCACACAAAATAGAAATCCTAAGAAAAGGGGCTCTAACGCATATATACACATAAGGCAAGACCTAATCTAAGGTGTCACACATGGAGTCGGAAAATCAATAAAATTGATAAAAGAAATAAACTAGAGAAAAGTTGGAAGTCGTACCTCAATAGCGCTACTAAACAAGGGATAGTCCACATGTTTTAGAAATGATATATAATATCATATAACTATCCCCGAATGTCTACCTTAATTCTATTAAGTAGAAGAAATGACACAATTATGAATTCTAATACCAATCTATATGGATGAATGTGTATGATTACATAGATATGAACAATAATAAGGTATTGGATTATTCCTTGATTTGGATCATTTAGCCTCTGTATTTAAGCTTAACTAATCATTGTTAAAGCATGGTTAAAGCCCTAGGTCATGGAAAGATCATTTAGATCATTGTTTGCAAGATATATCAAAATTTTGACAGAATTTTGAAAATTGCTGAGAGCAGATCAGACTTTAAACAAGAGGAAAAGCAAAGCTCCCGTGGTTTGATCTTAATGATTTTTGGACACAGGATGCTTCTGTGAGTCTAGTTTCCAACCCAAAAAGAAAAAACAAAGATTAACGATCCAATCTCTGGGAAAAGGGTAAAAACCAGACATCACTAAGAGATTTGCAAATCTTCGTCTAGAGATTTTGTACGATTTTGAAAAAATAGTAAATGAATCAGAAAGACTCTAATATTTTTGCGAGATCTTATTAACACATTGAAATTCATATAAAAATTATTTGGGGCCATTAATACTTGATTAGGGTTCTGATTTACTCATTTCAAAAGGGTATTGCTGTTCTGAAACTCTGGACAGATTGTTGTTATTTCCCAAAAGTCATGACCAAACCACTTTAAACATGGAATCTTATTAAAACAAAAATTACGGTGGTAGAAATTTGAGTTATAGACACTTTCCCATTGGTTTCATTTCGTTTCAACAGTTCGATGTTTAACTAAAAATCTTTGATGAAAAGTGGTTGATAAACTCACTGCTCCACTATTGGGCTTACTATCATTTTGTTGTATCTATCAACAAAGCCACATGTATTGGCTTATCCTAAACCTAATCTCCTTTCCATTGAGGGTCATTGGAGATCAAAACATGACTAGTACTCATGAGTCTCGAAGGAATATAGAAAAGATTCCATGAAACATCAAGTTAGAGAACCCAAATCATAAGTATTGACTTGGATCCATCTATTTGCTTATAAAGTGAAGTGATGATCAAACTTTGACTCACATGTGAAGCATAAGCTAACATGAGATTCAAAAGATCAAACTCAAGAGCTTTCAAGAGAGATATTGAAGATCTTCAAGAATCTAAAGAGAAAAGTATAAACAAAAAGAAGAAATGAAATAAAGAAAACTAAGAGTAAATCCATTAAAGAACCTTTTGGAAAACTTGTTTACTTCAAGTTCATAAGCATTATTGATCCAAACCAAAGAAAGAAACAAAAGAATGAAAACATAACTAAAATTTAGAGGATCACCTCCAACTATCCTCAACTTCTTGGTGTTTTTAGGATATTCCAAAGGCTAATCAAACTCTTCTTCTAGCTCTTACAACCCTTTAATTTTCTTGAATTTCTTTGGAATCTCTAACTATCAAAGTTTAAAGAAGATTCAAAATAAGATTCAAATCTAAAAATGAGAGAGAGATAGAAATTCTACAATCAAAGACTAGAAAGAAAAAAAGGATCCCTTGTAATGGGATATTCATCCCCTATATATAGGCAAACTTTAGAGGGTTATTTTGGTGATTTCATAGTAAAAACCCTAATTTTGGATGTCCTTTTTAAAGTTAAAAAAATGTATACTTTCAAAGCTGGCAGACACAAAATGCGACATTCGGTGGAGATGGAAGCGACACTCAATGAGTGCCGGATTAGCTTTCACTGATTCCTAGCGCAGCATTTAGTGAATGCCGATGCGGCATTCAAAGAATGCTGCAGACAACTCCGCGGACTGCCTTCGTTTCTGGAATTATGATTTTTATGGCATTTTAAGGATATTAGCAGCATTCAAAGAATGCCACAGCGGTTCTTATTGACTGCCAGTACGGCAGTTGGTGAGTGCCGCAGCGGTATCGCGTGACTGCCGCATTTTCTTCACATGCCGTTTTCTACCATTCTCCCCTTTTTTCCCCTTTGACTTTTTTCTTTCTATTTTTGTTTGAGCTGAAGAGCCTTTCAAAGATCCTGAGTCACCTTTGGAAGCCCTAGATTAGTCGGTCATTGTCATCATTGGACATAGAGGTAATGCTCACCTTAATTCGACGTTTGGTCAAAATTGGGGTGTCTACACTCCTCTTTTGTCCATCTTCTCCTCTCTCTTGAGAGTGTGTGTGTGTTGTGTGTATATATATTGTATATATATGGGTGTATGTATATATGAATATATGTATATCTCTCTAGAACACATAACCATCCAGATGTATTAAAGAGGGAATGGGTATATATAGCGAAGGAAAACAAATTATAGCCACATAAACCAAACATAGTGACCAAGTTCTGCCTACTGCCAATCAATTGGGATCAGTTGGCAACTGATTAGGGTAGATATTATGATGGAAATCAATTGGTAAAGGGGCAATCGATTAGGGGTAGGTACACATTATGGATTCTGGTCGGCAGAGTAGCAATCAATTGAGAAAGATGGCAATCAATTGGTATTTTAAAAAGTGGCAATCGATTGAGACAAAATGGAAATTGATTAGGACCAAGATTTGTCCAACAGAAGGGGAAGGGTCATATAAGTACACATGAACAATATCAGGTCTTATGTATTAATATACACTCCAAAATATGGTATTACACCATCCACCACTTATCAAAGATTTTGTCCTCAAAATCAGAGTAAAGTCGTGCGATGACAAAAATAGAAACGCTTAGTGTTCAACTTCTTCATTCCTTGAGCTAGAATCTGCACTGATCCATCATGGTACTTCTCGTTGTTGCTCGCTTCAATATTTTCAAGGTTGAGCTTGTGTGCTGGGTTATGGGCATATCCCTTCAACATGCTGATGTCAAACACGTTGCGCATTCTTAGGATCTCGGGTGGAAATGCAAGGTCTGTAGGAGACTTCCTCCAAGATCTTAAGCTGGTAAAATCTAAAGTCGTAGTTGATCTCTCTCTTTGAACTTGAAGTCTTCGTGCCGTTGACCTACATTACTTCTTATATCAGGTCTGTGCTGTCCTTATCTTCTCTCTCACAACTTAAATCTTTTTACTAGTCATTAGACACGGTTGCGTCTGAGGAATTCTTCATCTTTGATCTACGCTTGACGTATCGATGAATGGCACTATCTTCGGTATAAGGGTTCGAATGTAGTCGTGCCTACACTCGACTCCATTATAGTAGGCGATCGTTGGTCAGTGATACAATGTTCATATATATGCTTCTGCTCTTGCTGTGCCACGAGTCTTTGTAGTTGATGATGTGTCTACGTGTCTGGGCTGGCCGCTACTGATTTTTAATAAGTCTTGGATCGTTGCTTCACTTAAGTCGGTGGGGTTAACTTCCGAGGGTGACATGTTGATCATCCTTCCTGCTTGATTTCTGATTACTTGAGATGATTCCATCATTGTAGCTATTGAGAAGATCTTCATGTGCCTCGCGCAAGTCTCAAAACATTGCACGACTCCTCTAGTCAAGCTTGTTATCTTTTATCTTTAGGTCTCAATTGTGCATCCACTCAATTAACATATGAGGTCACACCCCTAATAGGTGACTTAAGGCAATGATGAAATCCTATCCTTAATCTTCCCATAATTCTTAAGTCGTTGTGGACTATACCAAGATCTGGCGAGTAGTCTCACAACAGATGATGAGTTTCTTGAGACAGATCTCAAGGATTAAAAGATAGTACAATAACTAACTAAACATTGTAAGTCTCTCAGAGTAGAAATTAAAAGATAATTCATTTCATAATTGAAGCTGTCCAAATGAGGCCTTACTGATAAAAGAATGAAGTTGAATCTCAAAAGGCATATGAGGACCTACAAACACAAGTATAATAGTAGCATGGATATGATCCATTTAGTATTAGAATGTAAATCTATTAGTGATCGAATGACCGATTACAATGGAAGCGATGGGAACATTTCAAGATTTACAGGTAATAAAATAATTGACAGCGTAAGGTTTTCAATATATGAAATAGGAATTGAGTGTTCTCATAAGTGCAATAGTCTAAATGAAACCTTACTGAAATAAGCATGAGAAGCAACGATGAAATAGAGATCAAAACTTACGTACAAGGAACGTAAGGTTGTTGAGTTCGTAGTATGAACAAAGGCACATAACTCATTTAGAAGTTATTTCAAAAGTATTGAACATGCAAGAATTTGTTCAATGAACAAGAAGTTCAACGGAATGAACTCGCAGTAATAATTGAACTCAATCTCGAATGGATTATCAATAGTCAAGATGGTCAAGTATACTAGGAATGAAGACTGAAGAAATTGTCCAAAGTTCAAGGAATTCGAATTTCCTCACAATGAATGGTATTACAATAACCATTTGCAAAAACTAAAATGCTTAATGAATATATGAGACCTTCCTTACAAGATATGGATAAGAGAAGGCATAGATTTACTCATATAGAGTTGAAATAGGACAAGGGTTATGATTTCTCAACATGATTTCCATGCATAAGTTAGGCTCACTTCTATCTTATCAGCCACAACAACTGCTTGCTGACTCGGCATTGCTTCTACTGGATTTGTCTACTGGTGTTTAGAAGATTTATGTATGGTTCACAAATTGTACTAGCTAGTTTAAATTAGCCGACTTAACATCAATACTAACTCATGAATCTAAATCCAAGATCAAAAGGCTCGATACAATCTAATATGGTTACTGACTCTAGGGTCAATGGGCAATCATTGTGCATCTTAATCAACTAAACGGTTATTCCTTAAAGATGATACTACATTAAGGGTTGTCTCAAGTGCTTGGGGTACTAAACTCAGATCATGCAAAATCTTAACAACAATAAAATAATGGAATGCACTATCATCATATAAAGTTCTAACTTTTCGGTCAGCTAATGCGAGGTACCTTCTAGATTACGTTGCTCTTCTATATCAAATCCTGCTTCCTTGGGGACACTGGCGGTCATCTGAACTTGTTCTGGAAATCTTTGAGTTGGTTGCCCATAATATCCTTCATGAGTTGATCTGCAGTCTTTACTCAAGTGACCTCATCTACCACGGTTGAAGAAAATGCGATTCGTCTGGCGATCGACTCTAGGATCTAGGCAGTACTGAGAAAAATGCCCGTGTGCTCCATAGTTGAAATATACTTTGGGGTTCTAGTGTGGGGCAACGAACAATTCCTGAGGGAATGGTTCTCGCTGTTGTACTTGTTGATGTTGAGGAAAGATAGGCTAGGGCTTCCTTGTTCCATCCCACGTACGCTTAATTAATTAGAAATCGATCGGGGATTTCCATTCTTGTATACACCTTGGTGGTGAGGCTGAGAAATCTCTGTGCAAAAAGATCCTTGGTGACAGCGGTTGTTTCATCGACTTGGCCTTTGAAATGAATAGGCATCCTTCTCTAAACTCACAGCCAACCTAACTAATCCCTCAAAAAACTGGTTGAGGTGCCGGATCAACATGTGTCGAAGGTGTGAGTTCAATCCTTGATGAAATCTTTTAACCTTCTTCGGCGGAGTGTCAATCATATGCGATGCGAAATGGGAAAGGCGCTCGAACTGCGTAGTATACTCCCGCACTGCCCAATTACCTTGGACCAAATTCATGAATTTCTTCTCCTACTGATCCTTCTCGTCTTTTGGGAAGTACTTTTCCAAGAATTTGTCTTTGAACGTCTCCCAGTGCATTCTTCTAACAGCGCCAATTCAGATAGTGGCTATCTCGACTTCCCACCAATCGGTCGCGGCATAAGTCAACTAGAATGCAGCTAGACGTTGTTTGTCTAGCTCGCTGCACTCGATAGCTTCAAATATCAATTCCATCTCACGTATCCACTATTTAGCTTTCCACAGCTCGGTCATGCCGTCAAACTTCTCCGAATGTAGAGCACGAAACTGCTCTAATAGTTTGTCTCCTATCTACCTTGGAGGTATGCTGTGGTTATTGTTACCATTGTTGTTGGTGGCATGATGGGTAGCATGGTTATAAATATCGTCAACATGCTCCATCCATTGCATGATAGCTTTAAAGACGCCAGTTTCCATATCTTGAGGGATAGGTGCTCCTAGTCGGGCTTGGTTCCTTGTAGGTCCCACCATAGCGATCTGTGTTCTTTGTACCTATACATATGTATCGATTAGACACTGATCGCAAAAATATGAATATAGTAGGAGGTAGTTCACAACTCGATATAGGACCTACACGTATTATCACATTACTAGTAAAATAAATCCTCATATGGATGATTACCAACATACTCAGAGCCAGAACCCATCTCAAGGAATCGTAATGTTCAAAGTCTAACTGTGTAGGACAATTAGTGAGCGTGTAAAATACATGACAAACTATGGGCTCTGATACCAAAAATCATGTCATGCCCCAGAGCAGCAAAAATAGAGAAATATAAATTTCCTTATTGGGTCCGTAGGCCATGACTGGTGAAGTCACATATACAATAGAATAATTGAAGAGGTAGTAATATATTTTCTAAGCTCAGCAGTGTATGTAACATAAAGTTACTAATCTATTACTATCAGAGTCTGCAGCAATTAAAAGAACTAAGGTCTTAGGGCAACGTATGCCGATTATAGAAGTACTAAATATCCAAATCTTAAATATAAGGAACTACTGTCCAGTCCTAGTCTTCAGTCCGCATATTTACATAGTAGTCCCCTCTGGTGTTCCCGTCCTCATTATAGCCATCCTCTAAGTAGAAGTCTTCCACTGGGTGGCCTTCCCCTATATAACCATAGACAGGATGCGCTGGAATATAGGAATGTCCAGTGGCACAAACGCCATCAGCTTTATGAGAGCTGAGTGAGTAAAATACTAACAAGATATCACAATTTGAAAGTTATTACAAGTTATGCAACGATATAGATTAAGTTCCATTGATGGTGTATTCTCTTCATTGCCAACCTGTTAAAATGTCTTGTTATGCAAAGACCAGCATACTCTAAGATTCGATGAACAACTTGATAATATGATTATCTGGATACACCCTTGACCACAATCCACATACTTTAGGACACTATTGACCAGAATATATCAATCCATGCCATACAGCGTCTCCCATACCCACTTATACTAACCAGTAACCAAATTGACTCTTGACACTCCCATGTGGCCAACCTAACAGGATATACTAGCCGGAGACTGATTCAATCCATGACCGATGCATTCGCTTATCGTTATTATTAATAATACATTATTCTCCATGCTGCCCCATCATGACTTATCATTATCTCTTTCATTACTACAATATTCATGGGAGTTTTCAATATATTAAATAAACAACTAAATAGTTCATGATACAATAGGAAATAATAACATACTATGACTGCCAATCGATTGGAGAAAAGCAATAATAATCGATTGGGAAACATACCAATCGATTAGATCCAAAATAATACCAATCGATTGCACAAAAGGCCAATCCATTGGGTAACAATTAATACCAATCGATTGGATACAATGCCAAAATAATACCAATCGATTGCACAAAAGGCAAATCCATTGGATAACAATTAATGCCAATCGATTGGATACAATACCAATCGATTGGGGTCACTACTATGGCAATCGATTGGGAAAAGTTCAATCGATTAGAACTATATCTTCTTCCCAGAGAATACGCAATCCAGACAGAATTATGGGAGGGACGTATTCATTATATATTTCCTTCTTTTGAAACATGTAATACAATCTAATATGCTACCAAGTGAGTTTAGAACTCACCCGAGGGTTCGGGTTGCTGCGGCAGTCCTCAGTGGAGCTTGGAGTGGTTGGTGAGCTTCCTCCTCTCTCTCTTCTCTATCTCCCCTTCTTCTCCTCTTCTTATTTTTCTTCTCCTCTGTCTCTTGAGAGTGTGTGTTGTGTGTATGTATATCGTATATATATATGGGCGTATGTATATATGAATATATGTATATCTCTCTTTCTAAGACACACAACCAATTAGATATATGAAAGAGGGGAAGGGTATATATAGCGGAGGGAAACAAATGATAGCCACACAAACCAAATGTAGTGACCAAGTTCTGCGTACTGCCAATCGATTGGGATCAGTTGGCAATCGATTAGGCTAGATATTATGATGACAATTGATTGGTAAAAGGGCAATCGATTGGGGGTAAGTACACGTCATGGATTCAGGTCTAAACTAATAGGTACAATAATTAAACTATAGAAAATAAATTGCTTCCTAATACTGAAATTAAAACTACTCCAATCGACTACAATCAAAAAATCGTGGGTAAAAAAATTAACTAAAAGATGAGACCAATTTATATGTATGGTAATGGGACACCAAAAATGAATAGGAGATCAAACAGAAGTGATGCCTTAAAAATACAAATAAAAAACGAAAAAGAAACATGGGCATAATAAATAGAATAATAGAGAAATTTGATTTGTACCAAAAAAAGTAAGGGAATTGAAATGCCGAGAAATTATGACGGACCCAAATAAAAGATTAGAAGAGTAATGATATGCTTCCCAAATCCTAATTCCAAATTTACATCACAAATGATGTGGCAGTGATGTAGTAGTCAGTGATGTAGCAGTGGTCCACTTCAACATCATCCAATTAAAATTCAGTAAGCTCATTTCCACAACATTTGATAAGTGAGTTTGAAATTAAGATTTGGGAAACATATCATTACTCTTGTTGGCTAGAATGCCAAGAAAATCACAAATTGATGTGGTTAACTTTTAAGGATACCAAATGTGGGATTCAAAATTGGGAAATATTATATTATTCTATTATGATTTTCTAATTACAAAACAAGATTTGGATGTAAAGTGACAATAAACATATACTAGTTATAGGGGTAAAACAAAAATCGAACCACAGAAACCGAACCGATCGGTTCGGCCGGTTTTCATAAGAGTGGTGCAGTGTAAAACCGAACCAAAAATTAAGCCTAAAACTGACAAAATCCAACCGAACCGAACCGTTCGGTCAGTGGAAAAACTGCCCCAAAATTGACCGAACCGAACAGATTTCACCCTTAACTAGTTATAAAATTTCTATACAACAATTATTATAAAATCTAAGAGTACTGCTATGCTTTCCAAATCCCTATCCCAAATGATGTGGCAGTGGGACTATTGGATTTTGATTGGAGGATGTTAAAATGAGTCACAGTGGTACCACTCACATCATTTGGGATGGGGATTATTGGGATGAAATTTTGAGAAACATAACATTACTCAAAATCTAAAAACGAATAAATAACAACTAACAAGTACTAACCAGTATTTTCTTCAAGAAAGATATAAACATGACGTTAATTCATGAATTCTTTTCATATGAAGTAAAATTTGTACATATGAAGTCTGTGCTCTAAACAAACTTGTGCTAAGCGGTAAAACATTTTGAATTGTTAAACTACTTTTGAATGGCGAAAAGTGTATCAACTAAGATTCAACTACAAACTATGGGACTCAATTAGATTGAAAGTGTATACTAATAGGACACCAATAACTCAATAACAGATAAAATAAAAGTGGTGCTTTTGAAAAACAATACAAACGTATTTGTTTTGTATCAAAAAAGGTATTAATGTGGTGTTATATTTAAGGATGACTCTATTATAAAATTGGGGGACGGTCCAAGTAAATTAGCAAGAAATAAAAAAATACATATCATAGTAGGACTCCTCATTTTTTTTCTATTAAAAAATTGAAGGACTGGCCAAGTAAATTAGCAAAAAATAAAAACACATACTGATGATGCCGAAAATTGGTAAGAAGAATTTAAAGAGAGAAAGGACACAAGCAAGTTGTATGTGGTTCGGCCCCGTTAACAAGGTGACCTACGTCCACGGTTGCGTCTGTGCGCGTTCACTAGAAGATCACCAGCGGGCCTGGTGAGCCAACAAAGAGAGGCGGCACTACCAGTAATATCGGCCGGGTATATGCGTACAATGGTGAATTCTATATTCTATGCTTGTTAGCTGGAGAGTTCTTCAGATCCCTGTAGACATGGTAGGTGGGTTCTTTTATAGGTACAAGAGTCCACCGATACATGGTAAGCTAATCAGATTAGGAAGCCTAATCTGATCACAATTGATTTGCACGATTTGGGGAGAGTTTGCTAAGCGATTTAGGAATCTACGGGCTCTCCCTTAATAGAGTTCTGGCCAGATAAAGAAACTGCTTGAAAGGCTCGGTCTGGGCTGTGCCTCATGCCCGGGCTATGTGAGAATCCCGAGCGGTAATGATTGATGACCTCAGGAACGTAGGCCCCAAGCTCCCATTCCGGATAGTCCGGGTCCTTCGCTGCTGACGTGGCGATCTGGCTTTAGCATAACATTTTCGGACATATCAGCTGCCCCCCATTTTCAAAGTTGTTGTGATGTTCCATCAGATGAAGTTTTAAAAATTAAGGTTGCTTCTGAGGAACCGTTCGGTAATAGGCTGGGACTTTCCCCGCGGTGGGACTGGCCAGAATGATCAGGCGGGGTATGGACCGAGCGGTGACCCCGTGGGCCTGGGTCCCTCCTATGCCATGTGTCAGCTGGTCACTGGCTTGGTCAGAATCCAATGGTGCCAGCCTGGGAGTAACCAAACCATTTACATGGCAACCGAACCATCCCATCACGTATTTAATGCACGCGCCTTTTAAGGCGACGCTTCACGTGCCCGTGGTGACAACTATCAGCCGCTTCGGGGGGGAAAACATATGAGCCATTGGATCTGTTTCAATCTGGGCCATCCATGGTTCTTATATAAGGGATACTTGTCCATTTCTTTAACCCTTTACTGCAGAGATATAGATTACTGAGCGACTTGAGAGCAAGAACAATCCCGAGCAAGGTTCCCCAGCCCCTTTCTGTGCTAAACTCTGTAAGTCTTTTCCCTCAGCTTCAGTTCATCATTTTCTTCCCTCTCTGTCCCCTTCTTTCCTCTTTTGTGAGCGAGACTGTAGAGAGCGATCCTGCTTAAGTTAGAACAAGAGTGGGACTTTTTCTTTCTCAGGTTCTGCTCCTTCTTCCAGGCAGGAGGGACCTTAGGGCAGTTGGAGCGAGCGAGTGTTCCCGGGGTAGTCTTGAGAGAGTGTCACATGGTATTAAGGACCCTCTAATCTTTGCCCTTCAGGTTAGTGACGCTGCCCCCCTTGTACCTCAGACTTGGTGTCTCTGATCCATACTCAAGCCGTGTCCTTCTTCCTCACCCTTCCGCTGGAATACCAGAAATGGAACATTCCGACTTCAACTCTGCTTCACGATCAGAGAGAGAGGCCTCCCGATCGGGAATGCCCGTCATCAGCCTAGACCCACCTTTAGCTTTCCCTCAGATCACCAAAGTGTGGGTCGGATCCCTGCCCGAGTGTCCAGTGACGAGTGTGACTAGGAGGCCCCCGTTACCTCCGTGTCACGGGGTTCCGGCGACGAGGCACCTAGGGAATCTGATCCTGAGGTAGCATTCGCCTGCGAGTTTATCCGCTCAACCCTACGTGCCGGGGACCTTGATCGGATCAGGGATAGGTATGCTATCCCTGTCAACAATTCCTTGTTCGTTCACCCCGGCGGGGCTCACGTCTACCGTCGGGGTTTTGTCACTTTATAAGAGGACGCCTTCATGGCTGGCCTTCGTGTCCCCCTCTATCCGGTCGCCCAGGACCTTTTGATCTACTTAGGGATAGCTCCTGGGCAGTTAGCCTTGAACGGGTGGAGGTATCTGATGGGGTCCATCTCCTTGTGGTCTCAAATCTTTGGGTACGAGCTCAGCCTTCAAGAGTACTTCTAGATCCACCGGCCGTTCCCAGTGCACAGGGAGGCCGATTTCTTTTCCCTAGGGGCTCGGCAGGGAAAGAAGATTATTGTCAACTGCCCGAGTAACAAGGGGTGGAAGAACAAGTTCTTCCAAGTATCCACCCCTGGGCTTTGCGAGCAAGCCCCTGGGAGTCAACTAAGGATCTCCTGGGCAGGAGAGTTAAGGGGTAAGCCTGTCCTATGTCTTCTCTAGCCTCCTTCCAGGCTTTATGTTATAGCTTCAAACTGATCATTTTGGTTTGTTTTGTAGCGGGGTCTATCAATCTTCCGAGCGTTCCGGAGGATTGTGAGGGGAGGATTAGAGGCTTGGTTGAGCGGCCCGTGAACGTCTGGGACGTGTTAACCCGGTCGGGAGACCAAAGGGGTGACCATCGACCCGACCGTCCCACCGAAGCTCCAATCTTCCCCACCATCATTCCGGGTAAGAGCAACTCCAAGGGTAGTCATCAAATTTGGGTATCCAAAATGCTATTTGGTTACTTGAATAGTGTTTTACATGCCAAATAAGTCTCATGCACTCCAACCATAGTAATCAAAACTAGTAGCCATTTTATTGTTTAATATATTTTTATGTATCTCAACCATAGATACACTAAAAATATTATTTTATTCTCAAATTAATGGCTAGGATCATCCCACCAAATATGCATCCCCTCACTTTCTCTCTCCAAAGACTATAAGTTTGGAGACTCAAACCATGAGTTTGCATAATGGATCCCCTTTTGGATCCCCCATTGGAGTGCATTTTTTTGGATGAAGGGATCCATTTTAGCATCTTTTGGATTTGGATACCCATATGCATCCCCCATTGGAGTTGCTCTAAATGCTTCATCTTCTGTTTTAATTTTGGCTGTCCTTTGCTGTCTTGTTATCATAGTTACTGACCCCATGGTTGTTTTCTTTCTGCAGAGATGGCCCCCAAGAGAGACCCTGAATGGTTGAGGGCTCTGCAAGCTGCCGCTGCCGAGCGGATGGCGGCGGCGGCGGGGAAGAGGCCGGCCGTTGAGGCTTCTAACAGTGAGCGCCCGCTCAAGAAGCTCAAGTGCATCCCAGTGCCCGCCGAGGCTCCCGGGGAGGCAGCAACTCCTCGGGTGGTGGTAGTGGGGAAAACATCTACCCCCCGAGCTGAGATTCCTGCCGGGACACCCCTGGAGGAGTCTAGGGAGACCCGGGACAGGTTCAGGCCATACCTACTTCCTAGTCAAGTAGAGAGGTGTGCCGGCATGTCTCGTCAGGTTTTCCAGGGGTGGCTTTACAGTATCTCCCATCTGGTAAGCAATTTTGCTGCGTGTTCTGACTTCTGTGCATTTTTTTTTTGCTGGCAATAGTGATCGACCGGTTCCCTTTTGATTTGTTGCAGGTCGGCTGCATGGCTGCCGGAGCTGAGTCTTTCATATCGGCCCTTGCTGGGAGGGCCACCACCACCAAAACCGCCCTGGTTGAGAAAGAGGTTGCCCTGAAGACCAAGGAAAGGGCCTTGACCGTAGAGAAAAATAGGGTCAAGGGTCTAGCTTTGAACATCGGGACAGCCTAGGAGGAGTTGGCGGTGGCTCTGGCGGAGCTGGAAACCGAGCAGCCTGGCCGTGCAGTAGCGGAGGCTCGAGAGAGAGCACTCCTGGAGGCGGCAGCGGCCGCTGGTCACCCGGGGGAGACTTTTGATGACAGTTTCTTCCTCGGGTACGAAAACTTGAAGAGGAGGTTGGCCCGGGCCACCCAGAGTTGGATACCACTCCTTACCAGGGGGTGGATTCTGACTACTGGGACATGGTTCCCGAGGCTGGCGGAGATGCTGCTGCCAACGCCTAGGGGACTGCTGCCGCCAATGCCCAGGGGACCGCTGCCGCGACGGAGGGTGTTGTTGCCCCGACTGGCCAGGAGGGAGATGTCACACCGGAGGGTCAGGCTAGGGGAGAGGCTGGGGAGAGCGTGGACATCGTTGATGTAGACGACTCCTAACCTCTTCTCTCTTGGATTCTTGTTTCTTTTTTGTTGTAGTGTTTTTTTTTTTTTTTTTTTTTGGGGGGGGGGGGGGGGGGGGGGGGGGAGCTACTACAACTGCCCCCCTGGCTTTGTACAGTTTTTTTTATATTAAGGAAAAGGTTAATTTTCCTTCCATTAACTGTTTGTACTTTTCCTGTTTATGATTGCTTGTATCCGCCCGATTTTTAGCCGACCTAAGCCCCTGCCTTAGCAAATGGTTTAGGACAGTAACCAGTAGAACACCTGGTATTCTTGACTTGTTTTAAAGGTAATTGCCCAGTGTGCCATAGGAACTTGTCCTGTTTAGCATCTGGGGTGTCCCGGTGTATTATAAGAGTACCCTGTTTTACCGTCCGGGATGCCCCGGTGTATGATAGGAGTATCTTGTTTTACCGTTCGGGGTATCTTTCTCTGATCACTGTAAGTACTTAGGTTTCAAGTTCTTTTAGTGACCGGTGTGATTTCCTGTTTTGGCCTATTCCCCTGCCCCCAAGCATTTTTGCTAAGGCGGGAGTGCATGAGTTAATGTCCGTAGGAAACCGATCTGGAACATGGGTGGTTGTAGGGTCCTTTGAAGCTTGCCGTCGTCAGCCACCTAGAGGTTTGCCCCCGTCGTCGGTGCCGCGGGGGTGCCCATGAGGTCTTTTGTGCCTGGGTTCGGAGCCCGAGGTCTTTTGTGCCTAGGTTCAGAGCCTGAGGTCTTTTCTGCCTTGGTTTTTAGCCAAGGTCTTTTCTGCCTTGATTTTTAGCCAAGGTCTTTCATGTCTCGGGTTTAAGCCCGAGGGCTTTTTTGTGTTGCACGGTATACTGACAGGAGTAAATTTGCAAAATAAACTATTCAATTTTATTTAAAAACAAAAATTGATAGCGGTTACTCAATTAGAGCTATAAAAACAAATTTTCCTACCAATACGAAATTACCCGTGGCCAAGTGTTACTGATAGTACTTGCGGAGGTGTTGCACATTCCAAGGATGAGAGAGATCGTGCCCGTCCATGCTCTGTAGCCAGTAAGTTCCCAGTCTGTTGACCCGGGTTACTTTATACGGGCCTTCCCAGTTTGGCCCCAATTTTCCAAGGCTCGGGATTCGGGTGGACTGGTTCACTGCTTTAAGGATGAGGTCTCACACTTGAAAACTGTGGTGCTTCACCTTGCTGTTGTAGTATTGCGAGACCCGTTGCTTGTAGGTAGCCACCTTTAGATAGGATCGGTCTCTTTTTTCCTCCACCAGATCCAATTCTGATCTGAGAGCGTCTTCTTTATCCGGCGCATTGAAGTTCGCTACCCGATATGTAGGCAACCCGAGCTCTGTGGGGACCACCGCCTCAAATCCATAGGTTAAAGAGAACGGCGTCTCACTTGTTGCCGCTCAGGGTGTAGTGCGGTAGGCCCATAGGAGGGTTGGCAGTTCTTCAGCCCACAGCCCTTTGGTGCCTTCAAGCCTTGTTTTGATTGACTGCAAGATTGTCTGATTTGTCACCTCGACTTGACCGTTGGCTTGAGGGTGCTCGGGGGAGTAGTAGTGATTGAGTATCTCGTAGCCCGAGCAGAACTGCCTGAAGACAGGGGTGTCGAATTGTCTGCCGTTATCGCTGACCAGGACCCGGGGGATGCCGAACCTACTGAGGATATTCCTTTCCACGAAGTTTTCCATTTTTCGTTCGGTTATTGTTGCCAAGGGCTCGGCCTCCGACAATTTGGTGAAGTAATCAACAGCAATGACGGCGAACTTGACCTGCCCTTTTCCCATCGGCAAGGGACTGACAATGTCGATACCCCACTGGGCGAACGGCCAGGGGCTATGGATTGGTGTTTGGAGCTCTCCCGGTTGATTGATCATAGGAAAGTATCTTTGACACTTATCGCACCATCTGACGTACTCTTGAGAATCCCGGGCCATGGTTGGCCAGTAATAACCTTGCAATGGGGCTTTCCTGGAGACTGCCCGGCCTCCGATGTGATTCCCGCACACTCCTTCGTGGATTTCAAACAATACTGCTTGGACCTGCGCGGGGTGGACACAGCGGAGGTACGGGATAGTAAATCCCCTCTTGTAGAGGATGCCATCAACAAGATGGAATCAGGCCGCCCGGTACTTGACCCAGTGGGCCTCTTCTTTCTCATCTGGTAGCGCACCTGTTGTTAAGAATGCCACGATCGGGTCCATCCAGCTGACGATCGGGTCCATTCAGCTGGGTCCCATGGTGACCGGATCTACTTCCATGCCTTCTGAGTTCAACACATTTGGCTCGGGTAGATATTCTATCCGTATCCTGGGCAAGTCTGACTCAGAAGTCGAGGCAAGGCGGGCCAACCGGTCGGCCCTGGTGTTTTCTTCTCTGGGTATCTGCGTGATGGAAAATCCCCGGAGCTTCTTGGAAACCGCTCAAACAAGGGCTAAGTAGGCTACCATGTTGTCTTCCCGCGCTTTGTATTCTTGGTTGACCTGATTGACCACGAGCTGGGAATCACTGTATCCCTGGACCTATTGTGCACTCATAGAAATGGCCAATTGCAATCCGACCAATAGGGCTTCGTATTCAGCCTCGTTGTTGGAGGCATTGAACCCAAACCTTAGCGCGTACTCGAGCTGGATGCCGTCGGGGGTAGTTAGGATGATTCCTGCCCCACTGCCTTGCTGATTTGATGAACCGTCCACGTGCAGTACCCAGGTAGGGATGTCAGAGTGTAACCCGAGCGGTAGGGCCGGTGGCTCAGACTCTTCAACCAGGTCTTCTGGATACGTAAACTCAACCAGAAAGTCTGCTGCGGCTTGTCCCTTGATGGCCGTCCGAGGTCGGTAGACCACTTCAAATTCTTCCAACTCCAAGGCCCACTTGACGAGCCTCCTGGACGTGTCGGGGTGGCTGAGGATTCTGTGGAGAGGTTGGTCTGTGAGGACCACAATGACATGGCCCTGAAAGTACGGACGGAGCCTTCGGGCCGAGGTGGCGAGGGCGAATGCCAATTTTTTGATACGAGAGTATCTGCTCTCTGCGCCATATAATGCCCGACTGGTATAGTACACTAGGAACTGTATCCTGTGCTCTTCCTGAATGAGTGCCGAGCTAACCGCTGAGGGTGACACTGCCAAGTATAAGAACAATTCTTCCCCCGGCACGGGTGTTGAGAGTAGAGGAGGGGACGCCAGGTATTTCTTGAGTCCCTGGAATGCCTCTTTGCACTCTTCTGACCACTGAAACGTCTTGCTGAGGATTTTAAAGAATGGCAGACACCGATCGGTAGCTCAGGACAAAATCTGTTCAATGCGGCTACCCGTCCGGCTAAGCTCTGAACCTCCTTTGTCGATTTGGGCGACCGCATGTTGATGATGGCTTGGATCTTTTCGGGGTTTACCTCAATCCCCCGTCTATTGACTAGATGGCCCAGAAATTTCCCGAACGAGATGCTGAAGGTGCATTTGGCCGGGTTCAACCTCATCCTGAATTTTCTTAAAATGCTGAAGGCCGTGGCCAGATGGTCAAGGTGGTCGGACTCGTCCCGGCTCTTGACCAGCAGATCATCCACATACACTTCCATAGACTTCCCAATCAGGTCCTTAAACATGTAGTTGACCAGGCGTTGGTAGGTGGCCCCGCCATTCTTGAGACCGAATGACATAACCTTGTAACAATACATACCCTAGCCAGTGAGTAATGCAGTCTTCTCTTCGTTCCCGGGGTACATGCTGATCTGGTTGTACCCCGAGTAGGCATCCATAAACGAGAGGAGTGAGTGACCGACCGTGGAGTCCACAAGGAGGTCTATCCTGGGCAGCGAATAGCAATCCTTGGGACAGGCCTTGTTGAGGTCGGTGAAGTCAACACACATCCTCCACTTCCTGTTGCTTTTCTTGACCAGAACAACATAGCTAACCAGTTGGGATAGTGGACCACTCGGATGGACTTTGTCTTCAGGAGCTTTTCCACCTCTTTGGATACCGCTTTCTGTCTCTCAGGGGCCATGCCCCTTCTCTTCTACTTCACCGGTCGACAATCCGGGCTGACATTAAGACGATGGGACATTATCCGGGGTTAATCCCGGGCATATCCTCATGACTCCAACCGAAAACATCCTGGTTTTGCTGTAGGAACTGGGTCAGTTTTTCCTTCAGGCCGGACTCCAGTAGCGTACCAATGCTGACCGAGCGGTCTGGGTACTCGGGATTCAACATCACTCTTTTCAATTCTTCCACCGGACCTATCGTGTCACTCTGGTCCCGGGGGTCCATGTCCTGGACGTTTGATATTTCAGTGATAGCCCCCCGGTGCAACGAGCTGACATAGGATCTCCTGGTGGTAGTCTGATCTCCACGCAAACATTCAGGTCCCTGAGGAGTTGGGAACTTCATCGTTAAACTGTAAGTGGAGACGACCGCCCTGGCCTTGTTGAGGGTCGGACTCCCAAGAATGACATTGTAGGCCGACGGGGCTTCTACGATCACAAAATTGGCCAGCACAGAAGCTTACTGAGGTTAGGTCCCATTGAGAACTGGAAGCTCGATTGTTTCGAGCAGTTGTGTGCTGGAGTCATTAAATCCTACCAGGGGTAGCAACCGGGCGGAGCCGATCCCTGGAGATCCCGAGTTGATCAAATGCTGATGTGAACATGATGTCCGATGAGCTACCCGTGTCCACCAGCACCCTCTTGACCATGTAGTTTGCTATAGAAAGCGTCACAACTAGCGGGTCATCGTGGGGGGCAGTGGATATCTTTCACGTCGTCGGAGGAAAACGTCAATATGTCGGTCAGCGGGGAGTCGATGGATTAGACATGCCAGACATCTGCTCGGGAAGCCCGAGCATGCCTCTTCCGTGCCGATTGTGAATCCCCTCCACCTGACATTCCTCCGGAGATCACATTAATTTGACCAAGAGGTTGTATTTGGCCAGGAGCTCGGGCTCCTTGCGCAGGCCGTCCATCTGTTGCAACGTACTCTGCAAGATGACCTTGTTCAATCAACTTTTCAATTGCTATTTTTAACTTGAAGTAGTCCTCTGTGTTGTGGCCGTGGTCTATGTGGAAGCGGCAAAACTTGTCCCGATTCCTCTTCCCGGGCGGGGCTTTAAGCTTTGCTGACTGCTGAAGCAACCTCTGCTCCTTGGTCGCGGCCATGACTTCTTGTATGGGCCGGGAAAGGGGTGTAAAAGCAATCGGAGGCTGACCCTGGGCATCCTTCTGATCCTGCTTCGGCTTCTTTCCCGAGCCCTTCTCAAATCCTTCACGCTTGCGCTTGGCTTTCGGGGATTCGTCTCCCACCTGGCCGGCGCGCTTTGCTTTCAGGAATTCCTTAGTGTCTATGTACTTTCCGACCCTCTCTGAGAGCTCCACCAGGGTGGTCAGTCGGTCACGATGAAATGACGTGGTAACCTTGGTGTGTTGAACTCCCGAACAGAAGGCCATAATGGCGGCCATTGATTCGTGGTGAAAAGTACATATTTCTAGTGTATTACGTGGTATTTTATGCATACTTTTATCCCCAAAGTCCCTACATTTAGGTGCATTCTAATAACAATATTCTTTTTATTGTGTTAATGCTTAAATTTATGTTTTTGCATTATTTTATAGGTATTAGGATGTAAATCAATGAAGTGGAGATAAAGAAAAGTGATTCTGGTGAAGAGAACAACATAAGTAGTTGAGAAAATGCCAATTTTGACAATGAAGACTTCAGATTTGGAATATTTTCTTAGAAATACAAAATGTAGATCTTTGAGTTACGGTCGTGTGGCAGCAAACGGGAGGTCAATCCGAGGTCCGAGTGAAAGGTTATGGCCATTCTCCCATCGGTGCGCAGAGCTGTCAAAATCAGAGAGTTCAATCGATCGAGAGCTTAGTTCGATCGATCGAATTGAGATTGCGAATCTGAAGCCTTTGCTGGCTGAAACGGTCCACATACTCCCTTAGGGACTCCCCCTTGCGCTGCTTGATGGTCAGCAGCTGAGTATCCGGTTGTGACCAATCGAGCATCCCGACAAATTGGCTAATGAACAGCTTGCTGAGGGCTTTGAAGTCATCGACCGTCCTGGGTTTTAGAGCATGGAACCACTGTGCTGCTGGCCCTTTGAGTGTACTAGGAAATGCCAGGCACAGTAGCTTGTCCACTGTGGCAACCAGTGCTATCTGAGCCTTATAGGTACGGATGTGGTCCACCGGACTCCTTGTACCGTCATAGGAGTTGAGGTGAGGGTGTTTGAACTTCTGCGGGATAGGGAACTGCGTCACCTGAGCGGTATAGGGTGATTCCGTCTCTGTGTTGGTGAGGTCGTGGCCGGACTTGCAGCTCAACCTCTCAATCTGCTATTGCAGTTCCTCGAACTGGGCCTTAACGTCATCCCGCCCGGTTCTCTTATCTATATCCGAGCGATAGGTCAGGTCGGATGACGAGGCATCTTCCTCAAAGCGCGTCGACCTTGGGGATAGAGCCCAGCTCCGGGTCCGAGTAATCGTGTTCCTAAGGTCCTCCTGGCTCCTGATCGGGGGATCTTTGGCTGATTCCTGGGCCTTCTGTCCTGGCTCCTCCCCTCTGGCCGCGCATCGCCTGTTGATGATGGTTCTGGCATCCTCCACTCGGCGAGGATTGGGCCGAGCTTGCCTCTGCGAACGCCCAATTGCTTGGCTGCGCTCACCATCACCGAGGTGTTCCCAGTCCGGTGGGGACACCGGGGCGGAACGGGCTTGCCTTCGTGTCCGAGCGGGCTTTTGAACAGGGGTGCTTTTCTCGGGCTAATTTTCTGATGCAGGACGCTTCTCCTGCCGGGCCAAAAGCGCCTCCGCTTATTCCTGCGTTCGGCGCTGGCCCTCCAAGAGTTGCGCCAGCGTTGCCGTTATCTGTTCTGTGGTCATGGAGGCAGCCGATCGCCCAGGCTGTGAATCCTCTTGACCGGGCTGAGTAGTGGCCTTCTTACTCCTTCTAGGCGACATGTTGATTAGTCAGTATTTGTTTTCGAGAGGAAACAGTCGTTTCCCACAGACGGCGCTAAACTGATGATGCCGAAAATTGGTAAGAAGAATTTAAAGAGAGAAAGGACACAAGAAAGTTGTCTGTGGTTTGGCCCCGTTAACAAGGTGACCTACGTCCACGGTTGCGTCTGTGCGCGTTCACTAGCAGATCACCAGCGGGCCTGATAAGCCAACAAAAAGAGGCGGCACTACCAGTAATACCGGCCGGGTATATGCGTACAATGGTGAATTCTATATTCTATGCTTGTTAGCTGGAGAGTTCTTCGAATCCCTGCAGACAGGGTAGGTGGGCTCTTTTATAGGTACAAGAGTCCACCCATACATGGTAAGCTAATCAGATTAGGAAGCCTAATCTGATCACAATTGATTTGCATGATTTGAGGAGAGTTTCCTAAGCGGTTTAGGAATCTACGGGCTCTCCCTTAATAGAGTTCTGGCCAGATATGGAAACTGCTTGAAAGGCTCGGTCTGCACTGCACCTCATGCCCGAGCTATGTGAGAATCCCGAGCGGTAATGATTGATGATCTCGGGAAAGTAGGCCCCAAGCTCCCATTCCGGATAGTCCGGGTCCTTCGCTGCTGACGTGGCGATTTGGCTTTAGCAGAACATTTTCGGATATATCACATACCATAGTAGGACTCGTTATTTTTTTATGTTTTAAAAAAGTTGGACTATTATGGACGGACCAAAAAAAATGTGGTATACCAAACTTATTAAAACTCTAAGAAAAAAAAATTTAAGTAAAAGTGCACCGATCGATAAAAGTGTAAAATACTTATGGGGATTGGTACATATATATACACATATATAGATATAGATATAGATATAGATATTCTTATCGCAATTAGCACTGAGCTTTCTTACTCCTTGATGGTTCAAATTTTGTATCATGCTTACTATCATGCGCTACACATTCAAGATATAGGAGGTTGATAATCCTCACTTCCTCAATTGATGAAGAGATATATACTCATAAAAATTTGCACCAATAGACTCAAAAGTCACTTAAATTTTTATGTCTAAAAATGACAAGCATAACTATTAAATGCCTACCCAAATAATGCACTGTCTATGGCTCAACTAGTAAGTTCATTAGGATTTTTTTAAAAAATTTCAACATAAGCCAAATAACCCAATATTAAAAAAAAAAAAATTTGTTTTTTTGAAAAAATAAAAAATAAAAAACACAAAAGGGTAATTTTGTTTTAGAGTTCGGTACTCTTTATTAAAAAAAAGACATTCAATATAGTAAAGCTTATTCCTAAAAGTTTGAATCATCTCAATTACATCTCGGATGAATAAATATTACGAGTCAAAGCTATTGGGTGATCAACGTGGTATACAAGTTTACGTGAACCTATCACCCAAAAAAATCTCTTAAACGTACATGACATAATTCACACATGGCAACAACATATGCTGGTGGGACTGTTTTGAAATAAGCTTAGTAAGGCTTAGTTTGGCCCCCACGTGGCGCATCTACTTTTTTAAAGTACAATTTAATGTTAATTCATTTGGTAACTAGTTTATGAGCTTTGTAAAAATTGAACTTAGGGCTTTTTTGGAGGGAGCTTTTAAGCTTTTAAAAGCTCTAGAATGGAGCTTTTAAAAGCCCAATGTTGCTTTTTGGTTTCATGATGTCTTTTTGAAGAGTAGTGTGTCACTTGTATAAAATTATCAAAGAACTTAGTAATAAATTTCATAAGCTCCTTTTAAAAAGCCACATGGGGGCCAAACTAAGCCTAAGAGTAGCAACGCAAAAGAATGTCAAGAGAATGAAACTCTAGACACCAAAAATCAATGCCATGGAGTACATATTTTTATTTTACTTTCCTTTTGACTATCCCTTCTGTCTTTCTGTCTTTCTCTCTCTTATTCTAACGTCCGCAATCAATAATATCAATAAGCAACAGTTACTGGAAATTGAACCATAGATAGACGAATTACATAGGCACAACTACTCTCGAAAAACCATTAGGGAGAGTGAGGGGACCAAAATTGAAGGTGATGATTAAATTGAGCTGCATTTGCTTGAAGAAGATTTGATAATATTTAGTATAAAGTCTAAATTACTAGGCTTTTGTAGCAAATAATCCAGTCCAGTAAACTTTTTAGTAATAGGTCCTTCCTATTTTATTTAGACACTTTTGTTCTTACTCTATAATAGATATACCTAAATAAATGACTTATATATATATACACACACACGATACATATTATAACACCCACATTTGTGTTATTGCATTTGTATCATATTGTCATGCATGATAATGTGATGTGGCGTGTCCTATGACACATGGTTGAGTGAGTTTTGACTCACGAGTTGATTTGGGTGTCTGTATTAGAGAACCCTCTGAAACTGTGGTGATTGAGGATTTGTTGTTGTGACGTCTCTCCGAGTATGAGACGGTCACTGTGGAACACTTTAATGTTTATCCAAAAATAAATGTTTACCTGTGTATTTCAATATCTGTATTATTTTCTGTTTTAGAATTTATTTCTGTTGTTAGATTTAGTATCCTGGTGAGGACGAATGAACACGCTATTAATTTGGTAGGCTAATTAGCAACTTCGGAAACGTCATATAGAAATTCGCGTTTTAGCAACCAAACGAAACTTAGTCGAAAACTTTTATAATTTTGAGGTTTCACTCGTAAAGCTATGAATAAGCTGTATAGGAAGTTTCAGAGACTGATTAGGAGTTTGGAAAACTCGTGGGGAGGTAAACATAATTCCCCGAGAGTGTTGCCTATATATAGATAGAGATGAACTTAGATTTTTATAAGTCTTAACCTAAAAAACTCAAGAAGGAGGCCAAGAGGAGGCTAGAGGGAGATTTAGTTGCTTAGAGCTTTGCGACGCCAAACGACGACCTTCCGTCAGTTTGTTTTCTCCCATATTTCATATTCGAACTCCTTGAGGTAAGAGCTTCGTTTTGATATATGTTAGGGCCTGTTAGGCTAAGTTTTCTGAAAAGTTATTTTCTAGAATTTTTCATAAAAGTTGATAAATGGAATTCTGATCCATAGGAATTGTACTAGACGGGCTTCTGCACGTTCTTTGTGCACGGGTTTTCT
The DNA here is from genome assembly GCA_033977485.1 of Hydrangea macrophylla. Classification (NCBI taxonomy): domain Eukaryota; kingdom Viridiplantae; phylum Streptophyta; class Magnoliopsida; order Cornales; family Hydrangeaceae; genus Hydrangea; species Hydrangea macrophylla. Next base: position 72,195,773 of record CM066984.1, on the reverse strand, counting down.
TCAGATTGTATTATAGGAGCGTTATTTGGAGGTGAGTGATTCAACTATATTTTGGAATGATTTCTTGGCATGTATTCATGTTATGTTTGAATAACATGTATTAATCCTTAGAGATATATTGTGTAGTTCATATTGGGCATTTATATTGATAAGTAGGCTCAATAGCACGGTGATATGTTTTGATTATCGCGAGCATGGTGATATGTATTTGAGCATGTTAAGTTGCTTATGTGGGTCAGAAGGAGCACGTGGTCACCGTGCCATTTTGTGGAGCTGTTATAGGCATTAAGGTCGCACGATTGAAGAAAAGAATCGTGGGTCTTACCCTTTCGCGTGGACTTATTGGCGAGGAGTCGCGGATTGGGAATATGGACGGGCACGTGAGTCTCCGGCGACTAGTATGAAATGTAGAGATGTGAATGCGAACATGTTTATCATTCATGTACATATGTTGATTTATTCACTAAGCTTTAGCTTAAACAAATCGAAATATGTGTGGTTATTCAAATAACCATTGCAGGTGTAAATGCTGGCGAGGAATCAGAGAAGTGAGTACGTGGGTTGGGAGTTCGCTTGGAAGGCAAATTGAATGTAATCTTGTAGTTTTGGGATAATAGGAATGTTGTAATAAGAATTTGGTTGTTTTTAACCCATGTTTAATTTGGTATGATATAATGAATCTTGAACGTTGTATTAGACTATAACATGTTGTAATTATGTTTGGTAATGCTTTAATACAGCTAGAATTACTTTGGACTGAGTTTGATTTGAGTGGTTGATCATTGGATGGAAGTTAGGAAGCTTTTTTAAACTTGTTTTCTGCAGATTGGGCTGCTGCCAGGGGAGCAGTCGACTGAGCAGTCGACTGAACCCCTGAGCCTGTTAGCTACTGCTTCTTTTTTTGCAAAAGCAGTCGACTGGACCCCTCAGCAGTCGACTGGACCTCCAAGTTCAGTCGACTGGAATTCGCTGTTAAATCCCTGCCCTCCTCCGTCGACTTAGCAGTCGACTGAGCAGTCGACTGAACCTCTGGTTTTAAAATGTGTTTTGTTTTCCGCTGCGTGTGTTCTTCAAACCTAATTTTTGGGAACGTTAATGAATTGGTTTAGCCTCGGTGGCGTGCCACGGGCTCCGGTTCCGCTATTGTGGGATCGGGCTGTGACACATATATAGAAATTAGTGCTTATTAATTGTTTTCCTAAAATTTTGGGATTCAATTATAACTTGTAATTGATTGAAAAATTACGTTTAGAATTCAAATAATTTTCCGCTATAATTTCAACTCTATTCAACAAAATCAAATCACATCTCCATATTTTGAGGAGACAAACACAATGTCCATATATCTTTTTTCTTTTTGTCTGTTGTGAAATTTCACATCTTTGTGATGTGTAATTTCACAATCATATTTACTGTTATGAAATTTTAATTGAAATTTACAAAAACAAAACTTTTCATTATAAAAATTTCAACAAATAACTTACTGACATGAAATTTCACAATTAGACTTACTGTTATGATATTTCAATTGAAAATTCAAAAAAAAAAAAAATTTGTTATGGAATTTCAACAAATAACTTACTGTAATGAAATTAAAAAAAAAACTTACTGTTATGAAATTTCACAATCTTCAAAACACGCAAAAAAAAAAAAAAAAAAAAAACCAAAACAGAAAAAAAAAAAAAAACAAAACAAAAAACAAAAAAAGCAAAAACAAAAAACTTGCAATTATGAAATTTCACATATTACTGATGTGATATTTCACATTCAGACTGCTGTTGAGAAATTTCATGCGTTGAGGATGTGAAAATTTACATCCAGACTTTGAGATTCAATTCGTCTTCACTATCCAACATACATTTCTCATACCCAGCAAGCTTGTAAAGTAGCGACATATTAGTCATTGAATCTTGTTGTAAAGTAGTGACATACATTTCTTATACTTCACAACGTTGGGCTATCTTCGAGAAACAAAATCTATTAACACATTGAATCTCGTTGTAACAAAAATATTAGTCACAACAGTCTCGCCGGCGTATGTGAAGCAAAGAATCGTATGATCCTCCATTAAAAAGGCGTCTGTAGAAAAAAAATGAAATTACAATAGAACATGAGAACAAACAAAATTCGGTGATATGGAAATTCACATTGAATGAAACATTGAAAATTCTAGAAAATTATGTTGCAATCTAAAATTCATTTTTGTAATGGAAAATTATTTAAATCTCGATCAAAGACTTACAGATTTGGGATAAACACATAATCAAACAACGTGAGAAAATGGTTAAATATGATACCTACTTACCGTAAAGAATTAACAAGCACAATCCGTTCTTCTTTCTTTCAACAAATCTCGGAAAGCAATCATTCTCAAACTTGTATGATTCTCAAACTGATGGGTTCTGCAACAGTTGATTTTCATAATCAGTATAAAGTCTTCAAACTTTTAAAGATATCAACAATTCGCAAATGAAGTAATGTGAAAAATCAAACAAAGCATCTTCCTTGATTCGTGGATATGCCAAGCTGATTTGGTTCAATCTGATTTAAAAGTGTTTAAATGCTGATTTGATTCACCTTCCATAACAAACTTTGACCATTTAAAAGACATAAATGTATATAATTATATGTAGACGTATATATATATATATAACATCTTTATATCCAAGGGTAAAATTGTTATTAAAAATGGTAATTACGTGGGGATATGGACCTATTACTACACACGTTGGGGAGGTAGGGATATATTGTTAAATTAAGAAAGGGAATAGTCCCTATTAATGTACAGCTTTGATAGGTAGGGACTTACTACTAAATTTCTAATAAAAATATTACTCGCACTAATAATATATGATGATTTGAACTGTTATTCTGTTATTTGAAGACCTTAATGGAAAAATATCAAGTAATTCATAGTTATGAAACTGACAGACCGCGACGAGATCTAGGGTTCTTTTAGAATCACAAGAGAATCCGTTTGAATTTGCAAATTTTCTCAAAACCACTTATTCAACGCTATGGCCAAGTACTACCTTGGTGCCTTCTCTCCGTATCTCATGGGTATGTACTTATTTACCTCTATATCAACAAATATATACATGCAATTACACATGATATTTGTAATTTACACAAACAGATCACATATAAAAATGGAAAAAAAAAATAGATTTCATAACCTACCGACCGTGCTATATATCAACAAAAGTGTGATGGCCAAAGATGGCTGCACCACATAAAAAAACTTAACCCGGCCCCTAGATGTCCTCTCAATATTAGACCAAAAAAATTAGAGAGCATTTTTGTTCACTCAATTTTTGGTGCACTAATATTCACCTAAATCTTCCATTAGTTAATACAGTGAGACCCACGATTAAACACCATTAATTAAATCCTGGATCCCACTGCATTGACCAATGCGAGGCTAGGGGAAGCATCGGTGCACCAAAAATTGGGTGAGCAAAAATATTTTCAAAAAATTATCCACAATCTTGTCTGAATGCACCACATATTTTCTTTTCCAACAGATTTTCAAAAGTACAAAAGAAAGCTTTTCTTTATAATTAAGAGAAATGGCATTTTTTTTTTACCAAAACTTAAAAAGGATTTGTTAAGATATGGAGACTTAGACGATGATCTAGTATTTAATGGCAGAAGAACGTGTCTTAAAATTGTTGGAACTGTAAATAGAATAGAAACAAAATTACCGGATCAGTAACCTCTTGATTAATCTTTGCCCGAGTCGCGAATCTCGCCCTTTTAAAAATGTTTCGCAGCTCTTCCTAAAGTGTGCAAGCAGTTCGTACTTGTCACGCCGTTCCTAGGATAAAACAGCCCAGAAATCACCTCTGTCTCAGTTATCTTTGCACGGAAGAATAACTGGAAAATAAACACTTTTTTTTTTATTTTTTATTTTTATTTTATTTTTTATCTTGTTGCTTGGTATCAAATTATGGAAAACTCTTTCTTTCTTTTAGAAAATATGTAAACTCACTGATTTGATTTTTAAAATTTTTTTTTCTTACTTATTTTTTCAGAACTTGGAAACTCTCAAAAGAATTGAAGTCCACTCTTCTCTTCCTCAAACAATGGTTAAGCCAATATATACATGATACACATAAAATTGGCTCTATCTTATGACCGAGCGGTTCAAATCAGCAGCCAGTCTATGTCCCGGTCAAATCATGCACAACTCCTCGGACAAGCATCAGCCCGAGCAGTCTAGTCTACCCGAAACTCATCATCCCGAGCGGTTCATCCACGACCCGGCCAACAGGTCGGGAAAATCGCACGGGAACATTCCATCACGGGAACAGCTCATCCGGGTCCACAGGCATGATCCCGAGCATTACGGGCAGTTTCCTACTCAACCTAGAAGACTAATGGAAAGTGCAAACTATTTCCTAATCTAATTAGGAAGCCCCTACAATTAATGCCAATCTATATCAATTGGATTATAATTCCTTATCCATGTACGAGTATGTCTCTTACATCTATAAAAGAGACCTCTCATCCCATTCCCCAATTGAAGGGGCCGACTTTTCAGTCTACACAGCACCTCTATAGCATTCATCAACATGCCCGGCCGGCCTACGGTAGCTCCAGACTTGTTGGTTCACCACAGGCCCCCGGCTCTTTTACAGTACAGTGAACGTGCTCAGACACACACCTGGACGTAAGTACCTTCATTAACAGGGCCGAACCATATACAAAAACCAGTCTCTCACTCTCTCTCTCTTGTTAAACTGATCTACTTTACTCTTACCAAATTCTGGCATCATCAGTTTGGCTCCGTCTGTGGGAAACGACAAGCCTTCTCATCAACAAATCTCTTGATTGATCGTCATGCCACCAAAGAAGGGTAAGAAGGCTGATCAGCAGTCCGACCGGGATGTTCCTTCGGCCTCGGCACCGGCTGCGGCAGTCATGACATCTGAGCAGATCACCGCGACTCTCACACAACTCCTGGAGGGCCAGCGTAAAATCCAGCAACAGATCGAAGCCCTGCTAGCCCAGCAAAACAGTCCTCTAGGGGCCGGGAAATGACCCGGGAACGTTACGTACGGTCGGGAACGGATCTTGACCAGACAACGTGACCAAGCCACCCCGTCCCGTGTTGAGGATGCCAGGGACATCAGCAGTGGGCGTGCTATCCGAAAGAAAAGGTAGGAGCATACGGCCTAGGAATCAGTCCAAGGTCACTCGGTCAAGAGCTGAGTTGCCCCTAGGCGAACGGTTACCCGGAGCCATAGCCGAGCCCGATCCCAAAGTACAACACACCACCATGAAGAAGAAGCCTCTTCCACCAATCCGACCAGCCCCTCAGATACCGGTCGGGAAGGAGTGGAAGCCCGAATCAAGGACTTCCAGAAGCAGATCGACGGAGTGGCCAAAAAGCTTGGTCAAAACTACGCTCAGAATCAAGCCAATACCGAGACAAAGTCACCATTCTCCAGCCAGATCACTAGGTTTGCCATACCGCGAAAATTTAAGCAGCCTCGCCTAGATCTCTAAAACGGCTCGTGTAACGCCCTGTATTTTATTATCATTAATAAATAAATATTGCATTTTATTTCCATGAGTATTTTAATTTAATTTCTCTTTGTAATAATTATCTGGGGTCAAACCGTAATTTTTAAAACATTTTCTATGGTTTCAAAATCGATGTCTATATTTTTGTATAACCGGGAATTGAATTCCTACATTAATATAATTTTCTGTATTTTTATTTCAACCGTAAAATACCAGTTTTGGGAATGGGCAGTATAATTTTACCTGTGTGTGTGTATCATTGCGTGAGCTCAACACACACAAGGGTATCTTGTGTACACATTAGTGCAGTGTGTGGTTAGTGGAATGTGTGTGGAGTGTCTTGTGTGTGTAGTGCTACCTTTGGTGTGTTTTATATGCATAGTGCCAAGCACTTTGCATATTATTTATACACCCACTAATCCCCCCCATTGGAGCTATCTCTCATCTATCTCTCAGTCTCTCTGCAGTTCTCTCTTTCTCTCGGCAAGATCTCACACACACACACATAACACACATACAGTATATACATATACATATACACATACATAGCTATATATATATATCTCAAGATCAAATCAAGATCGGGAAGAATTTCTCAACGACGAATCACTACGGCGGAAGTTCTCGGCCTTTAATTTTCTGTATAATTAGCCTCTGTGAGTATTATAAACTCACTCGCCATGTTTATATATGTGTATTTCTGTATGTATATGTGTATATATGTGTATATATATATATGATACACCATTAGAGCTTAAAAATGGAGCTTTGAAAAAGTTAATCAAAATCGAATCCGTGAATTGTAATTGAAAGATATTGATCCCAATAGGCTACGGTTCGAATCCTACGGCTTAATTCATCCGTATCGCGACGTACCGTTGATTTAAAGTTTTGTCACCTCTCGGTTTTACGTGAAATCCGAGAGCTACGATTGAAATTAGTTAAAACCGATCGCGTATTCTTAATCTACGCGGAAAAACGAAGAAATCCATATATTACATGTCTTGGTTGGAACAGAATTGAGAAATGGGTCAAAAACAGGCTTCAAATTCGTAACAGGGGAGAAACTGCTGATACCAATCGATTGGAAACATATCCAATCGATTGACATGTTATTCAATCGATTGACATGTGTTCCAATCGATTGACATGTCATTCAATCGATTGACACTTTTGTCAATCGATTGACATTTTTCAGCATTGACGGCTTTTACTAAAACGACCATATCTTCCTCTAGGAAACTCGAAAACGCGCACGGTTTGAAGCGTTGGAAACTAGACTCAAAGAGCTTTCTGTTGATATGTAATTCATGTATACAAATTATAACTCATTTTTAATGGCATTACTTCAAAGTATATTAGAAATTCAATCTAATATTTTCTCTTTTAATTTTAACAGTAGCAGAATTTTGTTTTCAGACTTTTGTTAGGAAAACGAATGAAATTTAAGGTTCTGCCCGCATTGTCCCAAGTAAAACTCGATTCTGCACACTTTTCGTCTAATGCAATTTTCTCAGATTCTGCACCGTTTGGACAGAAAACGAGGATTTCAGTAGCAGTTTTTTTTGAATGCTATTAGTTATGTTTAAAATGATTAAGGCAATGAATTACGAATTTTCAATCCCCGTACGCGTATTATTTCTTTAATTCTGTGAATTCCTTTATGTTTAAAGTTTGATGACATTCATGTGATTTATTAATGGTGTTATTTATGAAACATTGACATACATATTAGGGTTGAGGTTGTGTGAAAAGAGTAAAGAGTGGCGTTCTAGTTGTGCGACCTCAATATCGATCGGATATTATTCCTGGTATTGGAGGCGACAGTGTTGTGTACGACTTAGATATCGATCGGATAGTATTCCTGGTATCTAAGGCGCGCGTTTCGGATATTGATCGGATAGTATTCCTGATATCCGAAGCGATGGTGGTAGTGTTGTGTACGGCTTAGATATCGATCGGATATTATTCCTGGTATCTAAGGCGCTTGTTTCGGATATTGATCGGATATTATTCCTGGTATCTGAAGCGATGGTTTGGTGTGCTCTTTTGGATATCGATCGGATAGTATTCCTGGTATCTAAGATAATGGTTTGGTTGTGTTGAGTTTTGTTGAGAGAAAAGAGTCAGAAAGATGAGGTGTTACATTATTCACGCATGGTCACATATTTATTGCTTTCTTTATTCCCCCGTAGCTTATGTTGGAATTGGAACCTTGAAGTTATTGCTTTTAAAAGTTAAATTGCACCGTTGTTTATATGCTTATATATACATTGCGAGCACTTGTTTATTTTGCTCACCAGCTTTCATAAGCTGACGGCGTTGATGCGTCCTGGACTGTATGTCCAGATTTTCAGGGTCAGGAGAAGCCAGGGTATTTTGACTATGCTACTTAGAGTCAGGAGACTTTCCAGGAGGCTGCTTTATATTTCCTAAGTCTTTTAATTTGGGTTTTGTAATAAACTAGTTTGGACTTTTGAATAAGGCGTTTTGTGCCTAAGACTATGACTGTTGTAATAGTTTAGTAAGTTTTTTTTCAGAGCTTATGTTTTTGTTAGTATCCTTGCTCTAGAATTGTTTGTTAAGTTATTGGTTGCAGGGACAATTGGTCATACTCACTTGTCACGACCTACGAGTCCATAAAGGAAATTAAATGCTTTCCTGAATTATGCTACGTCGGGGCGTGACAGCTCGGGAAGCTTGGTCGACCACGTCCGGACCTATAAGGCTCAGATGGCCCTACCTACCAACTCCGATGAACTACACTGCCTAGCCTTCCCCAGCATTTTAAAAGGCCCGGCCGTGCAGTGGTTCTACTCCTTGGAGCCCCGATCGATCTGTAGTTTCAAACAACTTAGCAAGCAGTTCATTAACCAGTTCTCCGGCATGCATGAACGGCCAAAGCCAGACATGCAGCTACTGACGGTCAGACAACGGAATAATGAGTCACTCAAGGAGTTCGCCGACCGGTTCAACCAACAGAAGCTTCAAATCCGCAATTTGAACGAGACAATTGCCATTATAGCCTTCTGCTCGGGAGTTCAACACACCAAGTGCGCCGCGTCGTTCCACAGAAACCGACCGAAAACTTTGGTTGAGCTCTCTGAGAGGGTTGGAAAATACATTGACACTGAAGAGTTTCTGAAGACCAAATACACCGGGCAAGAAAGCAACGAGCCTTCCAGAGGTAAGCGAAAGCGAAATCAGCCCGGGAGTTCTGACAGTTCTTCCAGTTCACAGCAAACCGGGTCAGGCAGCCCCGACCTGACCTCCAGTTCACAGCGGTCTGAGTCCGGCAGCCCTGACCCGACCTCCAGTTCACAGTGGTCTGAGTCCGGCAGCCCTAACCCGACCTCCAGTTCACATCAGTCAGGATCAAGCAGTTCCGACTTTGCCTCCAACATAGAGAAATCAGGAGCCCGACGTTCCTGATTCGACCCCCTGTCTCCATCGGTCTGGATGAGCCTGACTACAATGGTACTTGCATGATCACCACATGAGGCTCCACTGATTGTCAGAGAGGCATTCAAAGACCTTGGGCCTAACCCCGAGGCATCTGAAGACCTCGGGCCTAACCCCGAGGCATCAAAAGACCTCGGGTTCCGAACCCAAGCACCAAAGACCTTGGGATCACGCCTGAGGCACCAGCTTCGCTTAGGTCCAATCGATGATGGGGGCAAACCTCCTAGGTGGCTAATGATGGCAAGCTTCAAAAGACCCTGCAACCACTATGTTCCAGGTCGGTTACCTACAGTTATAGCCTCTGTAAGACCCTCGTCTTAGCGAAAGCTTGGGGGGACAAGACGGCGTAGTGAACTAAACAGGTAATCACACCGGGTATCTACAGACCTCGTGGATAACCAAGTCAAAATCTTGGACAACCCGAGCACCTACAGTACTCAGAGGCATTAACTCTACTTAGGTACAAACCGACGATAGAGGTGACTAAAATCTCTTAGGTTGGCTGACGATAGAGGAGCAAAAAGACCCTAAACCAATGTGATTTAGGTCGGCTCCACCAACATGGTCAAGCTCTTCTCTCAATAGTCTTGACGAAGGCTGACTGGGCGGAAGACAACCATCCTGGGGAGTTAACATAAAAGGACCCTAAAGCAATACGCTTTAGGTTGGCTTTTCAAATATGGTAAAATCCTTCTGCCCACAACCTTGACGAAGGTTCACGAGTAGAAGATAACTATCCTGGAGGCTAACTCAAGCAAAAAGACTCCAAAGTAGGCCGAGTCTCAACTCTCGGTCACTTCCCGAGCATTCACAGACTCCGAATTAGGCCGAGTCTCAACTCCCGGTCAGTTCCCGAGCACCTAATAGTCCCGAGCTAGGCTGGGTCTCAACTCTCAGCCAGTTCCTGAGGACTCATCAGGCTCAGAAGCCCCGAGGCAGCTTCCCCAACCACTCAGACAGTAGCAAGTAACATCAAACTGATTTTCAAACTTGCCTCGATATAGCATCTGGCCAACCTTGGAAATGGGGGGCAGCTGATACACCCAAAATTGGCTCTATCCTATGACCGAGCGGTTCAAATCAGCAGCCAGTACATGTCCCGGTCAAATCATGCACAACTCCTCGGACAAGCATCAGCCTGAGCGGTCTAGTCTACCCGAAACTCATCATCCCGAGCGGTTCATCCAGGACACGGCCAACAGGTCGGGAAAATTGCACGGAAACATCCCACCGCGGGAACAGCTCATCCGGGCCCACATGCATGATCCCGAGCATTACGGGCAGTTTCCTACTCAACCTAAAAGACTAATGGAAAGTGCAAACTATTTCCTAATCTAATTAGGAAACCCCCACAATTAATGTCCATCTATATCAATTGGATTATAATTCCTTATCCATGTACGAGTATGTCTCTTACATCTATAAAAGAGACCTCTCACCCCCCATTGAAGGGGCCGACTTTTCAGTCTACACAGCACCTCTATAACATTCATCAACATGCCCCGCCGGCCTACGGTAGCTCCAGACTTGTTGGTTCACCACAGGCCCCCGACTCTTTTACAGTATAGTGAACGTGCTCAGACACACACGTGGACGTAGGTACCTTCATTAACAGGGCCGAACCACATACAAAAAACCAGTCTCTCACTCTCTCCTTAAACTGCTCTACTTTACTCTTACCAAATTCTGGCATCATCAATACATAAGAGAGAAATAGTGGGTTGCCAAACAATCTATTACCATAGTAATGCTGCACTAGAACATTACAAACACACACATATATATATATATATATTTATACTCTATATCTCTCTACTTCTTGGTCAGAACCAAGACACTAGATAGGGTATATATGTATAAACTTTAAACATAGTGCATATATGTATATATTAAAACGTCAAAATGATTTAACTTTCTGGTGCCTAAAAAATTATAAAGAGCTTTCAATTGCAATGAAATTTTGTAAAATTTTATTAAAACATTCCAGCAGTTTGTACAGTCATTCTTTCTATTTTGAAAGTACAGTTGCTCTCCAAATCTGGCTAGTCATATAGCTATATATTCTCCATTTCAGCTAGCCTATTGGAGTTGGTTATTGAGAATTTTGCTAGGTATGACTAAAACTGCATTTTATCAATTGCAGGTTTCTTCATTACTTTCGTTAGGCCCTATTTGGTTCATGAATTTTATTAGGAAAAGTAAAGGGTGACAAAAACTAGTTTTATCGTGTTTGGCCTTGTGTTTTCGTTCTTGGTTAAACAGTATTAAAACTTCAATTTTTTAAAAATATAATTGTAATATATGAATAAAAGAAGGGAAACGATTCACAACAATTTTAACATTTTAAGATATTTCTCTACTTATTTTTATTTTCTTAATTATTTTCCACAGGAAAGAAAAAGGAAGAATGTCTCTTCCTTCCCAAATTTTCTTATGAAGTCTATGAACCAATCAAATGTCAACGAAATAACCTTGATTATGTGGACGCTATGAAAAAAATAATAGAACATAGAAAGACACCGCGTCTTTTCATTTTCTTCTTCAAGGTGGGAATTAAGAAAAATTCATTCAAAATCCTTAATTCTATATCTTGCATCATGTTTAGATTAAAGTACACTGAACCTATTTCAGCTAAAATTGACATTCAGTGCTTTAAAGTCTTCCCTAAAATTAATTAATCCAAGCATATGTATTTTGTGTCTCAAAAGTACCGTTTGAATCTAAATGTGCATTTAGGAAGTGATTCCAAATAGTAACATAGCCTAGTATTGGCTTCCTAGAATAGTGGTAATGGTGGTGATGGGTGGTTGCCCTCTCCTTGACCAAGGTTTCTTGTAAGTTGAAACTGAGTGAAGGTGGCAATAAAAAATAGAGAGCATTTTTGTTCACCCAAAAAATAGTACACTAATACTTACCCAAGTATCTCATTGGCTAATGTAGTGGAACCCACTGCATTGTTTAATCATGGATCCCACTGCATTGGCCAATGAGATGCTTGGATGAGCATTAGTGTATCATATTTTGGGTGAGCAAAAAGTATTTTCTCAAAAATAATACTCCACTTGCCTTTAGAGGGATATTGGGTTGAGGCTTGGGCCTTGCTTACTCTTACATATTAGGGGGGCATAGGCCCAAACAGGCTAGTTTGCATAAAAAATTAATGCCTTTAGAAGGGGATAGTGGGTTGCTGTTTGGGCCTGCTTAAAATATTAGGTGGACTTAGGCCCAAACATCTATATAGCACAGGACTATAGGATGAATGATCTTTGCGACTAAGACACTCTAAGCGGTTGACGTGTGTAATCATTCAATGGTTAAAAATTGTTTACACTCTTCAGCACTATGTTTTGAATTTAAGTTTTAAAAGAGTAATACTTGGGAAACAACTAAAAGACACAACCTTAGGATACAATTTTTATTTTGTGTCTATCTCTCTTCTGACGGGTTTCACAGTGCCAGTGGACCCCATAGTATCCACTAGGACCACTAGGAGAGAGATAGACACAAAATAGAGGTTGTGTCCCAAGGTTGTGTCTTTTGATTGTGTTCCAAATATTACTCATTTTGAAAACTGTGAAACTTTCCGTACTTTTTACACATGAGTAATGCTTATACATGTTTCTCCAAAAAAAATTTTTTCTTCCCAAAAAGTGTTTCTCAACACATGTGGCAGTGGGTCCCTCTTCATTGATAGCAGAATCACTTTAACATCAACCAATAAAAATCAGCTGGGCCCACTGCTACATGTGTTGGGAAATAATTTTGAAAAAAAAATTTGAGAAGCATAGCATTACTCTTTACACATTTTGTATTACCTTCCCCTCTCTCTATACATTCTTCCCCACTCTCAACTCTTTCTTTCTTTGTAATTAAATATGTATCTAAATATTAATATTACAAAATTTTTTTATTGTCAAAGTATGATTAATTTAGGTTTAAGCAAGCTTTTTATTGAGTGCCTATTTCTTTTATATACACTTGACATAAAGCATTGACTCAATAAAATGAACTCAATTTTCATATACTCATCTCATCATATTGTCTCATGACAGCTTGATCCATATTCTTTTCACTAATTTAGACAATAAGAAGACATGGGAATCAATACCGATAGAGGAGAACGATAAGATGAGAGTTGCTAAATATATCCGCCAAATTTCTCTCTATAATCACATATATAACATGAAATGCTGAACGTACGGTTCCACATTACATAATGTGGGTGTCGAGAGAAATTAAGTGAGTGTATTTATAGGGCCGGTCCTGAGATGACAAAAATTGTCCGAGGTCTCAAGCGAACTTTCAAAGGGGTCTAAAAAATGAGACCTCTATACTAAGTTTTATAGAAATTAGATAAAAATTAGAAGAAAATAGGCCTAAAAATGATAAGTTTCATAGAAATTAGAAAAATATTTGAAAAAAATAGACCTAAAAATAATAAATTTTGAGATCTAAAAATATGAGGCCTAAAGCGACCGCTTGGCTCGCTTGTGCCAATGGCAGACCTTGTGTATTTAATATCATTCCATCAAAATATCATGGGTGTCAACTAGTGCATTTGAGAGGATTAGGTGCTGTGCGGCGATGGAATATTAGTACGTTTGAAATTCACAGTGGCTTCATTTTTTTCCTATGAGAACAAAAAGTTTTGACAAAAATTATCTCAAAAAAATAAAATAAAATAATAATTGAGTTGAAGTCCCTGAATCTTTATCTAACATATAAATGTATATATTAACACAAAAGATCTTACTTTGTACAAGTTTGACAATGGCATGGACAATGGATATGAATAAAGGCTTCATGAGACAAATAAGCATTGGAAAGGATCTTTTATGAGACTTTTTTTTTTTTTTCACATATAACTCAAAAATTGCCAAAAAGGGATCACAATTTTGGCGGATTACTCAAAACTTTGGTCTCAATCCAACTACAAACATTTGTTTTTCCACCACTTTAAACTTTGTAGTTTGAATTTTCGATCAAATTAGTTGACTGGTCAAACTTAGGAGGGTACATAATAATGAGTTTGCAAAAAGGAAATGAGACATCTTTTGTCGCATAAGTCTCCAGTCCTTTTCACACATTTCGGTCAAAAGAAAACAAGTTAGAGAGAGAGAGAAGAGAGAGAGAGATAGGGAGGGAGAGAGAGAGATGGTATGATGATATGTGTTAGCATTAATCTTAAAAATAATGTATGTTTTGGATGAAATTTGAATTAATCGGCTAATTTCTTAAACAGATTAATGTAATAATATTTCGGTTGAAACACATCAACAAATCAATTCATAAAAAAAAAAAGAAAAAAAAAAGGAAAAAAAGAAGAAGAAGAAGTCACCTCCATGATACATCCTAGTCGTTGTCTCTTTAAAAACTATGTAACTTTTGGAAAAGCCAAAAGTGATACTTTCGAAAATCATTATTTGATGAATGGTGTAATATATTTTTGCACCTCTTCCACTAAGATGTATAATAGATCTAAACCACTAGCATCCATCATATTTTTGAATCTGGTTTGTAGGTGGACAAAAAGAACTATATATATATATATATAAGAACTATATATATAACCATACTAATACATATGGATGATGTCATAATTAATATTGTTATATTGAATGTTTTCTCTTCCACTCAAAGATAAAACCACCATTAGTTTCTAATGATGTCAAAATTTGGTAAGATAAACTAGAGCAGTTTAAAGAAAGAGAGAGAGAGAGTGAGTGAGTGAGAGACTGATTTTTGTATGTGGTTCTGCCCTATTAATGAAGGAACCTACGTCCACGGGTATGTCTGAGCATGTTCACTATACTGTAAAAAGCTGGGGACCTGTAGTGAACCAACAATAGTTTAGAGCTACTATAGGTCGGCCGAGCATGATGATGATTGTTATAGGGGTGTTGTATAGATTGAAAAAGTTGATCCCTCTCTATGGGAGTGAGTGGTCTCTTTTATAGATGCAAGAGATCTACTCATACAAGGAAACTAATTAGATTAGGTAATACAATCAATTTAGGATGTGATTGACACAAATGCTCGAGATGATGTTATGTAGCATGACCTGGTCGAGATAGGGGTCGGTCATTGAATAGAACCGCTCGGTCACAGAGTAGAACCAAGTTTGGGCGTATCAGTTGCCCCCCCCCCCCATTTCCATGGTTAGCTTGATGCTATATCGAGGCAAGTTTGGAAATTTGTCTAAAGCCGTTTGCCATTGTCTGAGTGCTCGAGAAAGTTGTCTTAGAACTTTCGAGTTTTTCTGAATTTCTCGGGAATTGGCTAAGAGTTGAGACTCAGTCTAATTCGAAACCTTTTGCTTGAGTTAGCTCCTAGGATGGTTATCTTCTGCCTGTAAAACTTCGTCAAGATTGTGGGTAAAAGAGTTTGACCATGTTGAAAAAGCCGACCTAAAGCGTATGGCTTTAGGGTCCTTTTATGTAAACTCCCCAGGATGGTCATCTTCCTCCTATCCAGCCTTCGTCAAGATTGTTGAGAGAAGAGCTAGACCATGTTGGTAGAACTGATCTAAAGCATGTTGTTTAAGGTCTTTTACTCCTCTATCGTGGGCCAACCTAAGAGGATAACCTCTATCGTCGGTTTGGACCTAAGCGGAGACCCAAAATGCATGGATTTTTAGGGATTTCTTTTACTCCTCTATCGTGGGCCAACCTAAGAGGATTTCCTTTATCGTCGGTTTGGACCTAAGTGGAGCTGGCGCCTTTGAGTATTGTAGGCGTTCGGGTTATCTAAGAGTTTGACTTAGTTATCCCCAAGGCCTGTAAATATCCGATGTGACCTCTTGTAGTTTTTATTCCCTCTTGCCCCCCAAGCTTTTGAGGTAGACGTTGCAGGAACAATTACTGTTGGCGGCCGACTTGGAACATTGGTAGTTACAGGGTCTTTTGTTGCCTCAGCTGTGATCCCAAGGTCTTTTGGTGCCTCGGATGTGACCCCGAGGTCTTTTGGGTGCCTCGGATGTGACCCCGAGGTCTTTTATTTGCCTCAGGTGTGATCCCCAGGTTTTTTAATGTGCCTCGGGTATGGCCCAAGTTCTTTTGAGGTGCCTCGGGTGTGGTCCCGAGGTCTTTTCAAGAGCTCTTTGACAGTCTGTGGAGCCTCATGCGATGATCATCGGGCAAGTGTTGGGAATATGCCCTCAAACCAGTTAGTTGGACAATGGAATATCATAATGTATTTATGCATGTTAGTTCATGAGATGAATATTAGACTGGAATCCTTAAACAACATTGTATGTGGTTCATTTGTGTATGTGATTACACATGTGAGATATGAATCACAAATCCTTGTTATTTCAAATAAGTCACAGTGGATGATAAGTCTAGATAACTTATCAGGTATACACTGTAGCATGATTAACGTCTACGGGGTAGAATAACGAATCTCATTCATAAGAGTCTTTGACTCTTGGTTAATATGCTAGTCCACTCGGTGCATTGACGGACCTGAGTTAAACCTATTGACACCCAAACGCTGTCACCGTCAATAGGAACTCAAAACTTGTATAGGGATACATGTCCTTAATCCTGAGACAGTTATGGACGCAAGTTGTATGCTTGGTTGCTTTGACTTACCAATCAGTGAGGTCTTGCAAGATCAACACCTGGGTATCTTGGGTAAATCAAGTATGCAACGTTGGGAACATATATTGTCAAAATGGAATTCTACCCTCTTCAATATAACGAAGAGTAAGTATTCCCTCGAGAATGTCACTAGGAGTGATTACTGAGAGCTGGCCAGCCTTGTCAACAAAGTGTTATTGTTGACATGTTTAGTAATCCAAGAGTAGTGAATGATACTTGAGGAATATAAGATGTACTATCTATTGGGTCGACAGTATCTTAAGACATACATCCCAATGATAGATACGAATACTGCCTGGTAGAGGGACATCCGTATCATATTATACAAGTCTAGCAATCACTTATGTATGGGTGATTTTGTTCTTATGCACTGGAGTGCAATTATCATTTTATAGTGGCATTAATGATAATTGATTAATTATTGATTCCTTAGTCAAGAGTACTGACTAGATGGAATAATAATTAATCGGAGCCAGTAATTAAGAACCTAGGAGGTCCCACTCTTAGCTCCGCCAAAATGCTTGGAAGGGCAAATGAGGATGCTGTCAAGACTGGTTCGATCGATCGAAGTTGTTTCGATCGATTGAAGTCAAGGCAGGTTCGATCGATCGAGTTTCGTTCGATCGATCGATTGAAAGTAAGGTCGGTTCTGAGAATCTATAAATAGGGCAGCTGCGTCCAGGGAAAAGGGTTCGTCGTTTTTAACGTACCAGTTGCTGCAGAACCTGTTTAGAGTTCCCAAACCTTCCCTATTCTCACTATTAGGGTTCCCACCAACCCTAGCCACTCCGGGAGCATTTGAGGAGACATAAGTGTGAAGATCTCTTAGATGTTGTTGCTGAACACACAAGGAGAAGGACAAAAATCAGAATTGGGTTCAAGACCTAAGGTATAGAATCTTCTCCATCTTGTTATGCGCATCTATAGAATTAACAAGTAGTAGATCCGGGCTACCAATAAAATATTTTGTAACTCGATTATTCCGCTGCGCGTTTAAAACAATTTTAAACCTGTTTTTCCTACAATTGGTATCAGAGCCTCGCTTGTTTGGATCTATAGATGCGTTTTGGAACACTAGTTTTGATTTGCATGTTGAATTTAGGACTGTTTTAAAAACTGCATCATCACATATCCGTTTCTGCAGTGTTTATGCAGTAGAATACAAATCTGTGATTGCATTGGATGCAAGGTGGGTTCGATCGATCTAAGTAGTCTCAATCGATCGAACATCATTTGTTCTCAAGCGATCGAACTCGTTTCGATCGATCGAACAGTGGTTCTGTTCGATCGATCGAATGTTGGTCGATCGATCGAGACAACTCTTTTGTCCAGGTGTTCAGTTTATAGATTTAAAGGTTTTAAAACATTTACTTTAAATTTTTATTTATTCTGTAAGTTTTTCAAAACATTCTGTGAAACTGAAAGTTCAATCGATTGAACTATGTTCAATCGATCGAAGGTTCAATCGATCGAACCTTTTCGATCGATCGAAGTGTGACAGAGAATTGTGATGCTGTTTTAAGTTCTAATTCAGTATGTAAATAGTTTATATACTATGTGAATCAATTAGGGGTTCCAATGATACATTTATTTGTTATATATGCGTGGATGTGCATGCGACTAACCCTTTTGCAGCAAGTTTAGTCCGCTATTTCCCATGGCACCAAGACTTTTAAATTTTGTATTTAATTGTTTGAGATTGGTGAATGATGAATGTATTATTTTGGTTTGGTTTTAAAGGCATGTGTAAAGGGCGCTGCGACTTCAATCCTACGAAAAGGAAAGTCACACCGGTTTCCCTAGCCTTTTATTCTGATGTTGCTATTTTGATTCTAGATAAATTGTAAGCTTCGAAAGAAGCATAGGACCAATGTAATAGATTTAGAAATTCCATGAAGATGGAGGAGCAAGTCGTTGTCCATGAAGATGGAGTCGGAGGCAATCAAACCAAGAAGAAGGTTCTATGGAGATAGAGCCATGGGAGATAGAGGCATTGTTGAATGTTTTTATTTCATTTTAGTTTTTGTTTTATATGCTTAGTTGTGATTGGAATTTTATATATTGTTACTACTTGCATGCACGTAAAACAAGTTTTCTAAAATAAAAATTCAAAACCTTTTTCCAACACATTAGTAAACACTTGATGTTTATGGGCAATGTGAAGAAACATTTTTTTATTGAAAAATTCCTATTAGTTCATTGTAAGTATGAGAAATACTCTGTCACTCATTTATGAGTGATCATTCCATACGGAGGGTATTTCTTATTGATTACTAGATATGAACTTCTTATAAAAATCTAGTGGGAGAGGAACTTATTTTATAACTCCCACGGTCTTCCATAAACGGTTCATTGTAAGGTGGGTAGTATATTCTGTGTCATCCAGCCATGGGTGATCGTTCCATACGGAGGATAGACTATTCATTGGTTACTAGGTATGAACTTCCTTTGGATAGAATCAATGAGACGCGTTAGAGGGTGACCACTACACTGAGGCACTACTTGAGGCGGTTGTCATTGGATTCTAGTTAATGGTAAACACTAGCTAAGCTATGGGTAAGGGATTCCACACGGAGCATTATCCAGAAACTTAGAGACCAAAAGTTCAGGAGTCATGAATTGTTTTGTAAGAGTTGCATAACATTCGTGATGGGTTTCCCAGTCAGGCTATCAGGTTATGATCGCCACACGGAGACTTAACTTTATAGGCTTGACATCCTGAAGACAATTAATGAGTTGGTTAAGGGAATTCCAATGTATCATATAAATTGTCATATTCATGATTTCCATATTGTAATTCTGTTACATAATTTGTATATCAGATTCATTATGTCTAGCCCACTTGCTATAACCATGATCCAGAATAAGCTAATTGGAAACAACTACGTTGAATGGAAACTGGAACTGGATGAATTGTTAACTGCTAAT
Organism: Hydrangea macrophylla; assembly: GCA_033977485.1. Taxonomy (NCBI): domain Eukaryota; kingdom Viridiplantae; phylum Streptophyta; class Magnoliopsida; order Cornales; family Hydrangeaceae; genus Hydrangea; species Hydrangea macrophylla. The sequence continues at coordinate 72,176,253 of CM066984.1, read as the reverse complement.
GGATGTAAATACGTTCTTACCATTCCCTGTCCACCTATTCCATGCCATGACACCCCAACTGATCTTGCGGATCAATATTGGTAGTGGATAAGATTTGATGGTATAGCTCGCTCTAGCATCTTAGACTCTGTGTCTGATGTGTTGAAGCAGCAACATCAACCTTTGAACACTGCCCGTGCTATAATATTGAACCTCGAGGAGATGTTTGGGGAGCTGAGTCGAACTGCAAGGCTTAGAGCCTTGGAGTTAGTCATGGACACCAGAATGTTGGAAGGAACTTCAATGAGAGAGCATGTTTTTAAAATGATTACTTATTTCAAAGTACTGGAAGTTCTGGGTTCCGACATTGATGGTGAGACTCAAGTTGACATAATCTTGCATTCGTTGCCTTCATCATTCACTCAATTTTAAAAGGTTTTTAAAATGAGTAAAACCGTTTTTTCAACAAGTGAATTGATGAGCTCTCTTGAGGCAACGATGGATATAGTCAAAGAGGAGTCAAATGTTTAAAACATTGGAATGGCTTCATCTTCTGGAACTAAGCCTAAGAGCATAAGTTCAGAGAAGGAGAAGCAAGACTCAAGGATAGGTGAGCCTAACTAAATTATTAGGAAGAAGGCAAGACTTGGAAAGGGAAAGGCTGATGCCGTGCCAAAAGGAAAGTGTTTCAATTGTGGCGTGAAAGGGCATTGGAAAAGGAACTGTGTGGAATACTTGACTGCCAAAAGGCAAGGGGATTGGAAAACAAGAATGTGCAATGATTAGAAGATCTTGATTGCCTTTTTGGGATCTGATGCAAGAGTTGCTATTAGATTAATAGTTTTATCTTGTAATAAAACTTTGGAGTTATTAGATGGATTTCAGTTTTGAATTAATGAATAATATTTATTCTTTTGATTTTGGTACTGAAATTCTTGATTAAAAGAAAGCGTTCTTTTATGTGATCTAAATAACTTGTCAAGCAAGTATCTCACCAATTTACTCTTGTTTATCATATATTATCTAATGTAGTATTTAAATGACTCATGGGTATTTTACCATCTAAATGAATAGCACCCTCAACTAATTCTATAACTTTTTGGTTTTGAATTTAGATCATATTTAATCTAATTAAGATAAATGGGGAGTAAAGGATTTGATCCTAAACTCTTTTGGTTGCTAAGACCATTGCCTATTTGTCAATCCTATTTAGAGAGTAAATGTGATCAGATCATATTAATCTAAATTAGGATAAATGGGGAGTAAAGGATTGGATCTTAAAACTCTTCTGGTTGTTGAGACCACTACCTGTTTGTTAATCCTATTTAGAGGCTAATATGATCAGGTGACTTTTCTTTTGAAAATCACACGACCAAGGACTTATTAGAATTAGGACATACTCACGTGTGTAGGCCAATAAACATTAGAGTTGAAAAGTAGTTTTGGCTACTTTGGATACTGATATACATTTACTTATTGCATCTTCATCCTCAATTTTGAAGAAATTCAAAAGTTTTGGAATGAAGAGTAATCGGTAAAAGATTATCATTTCCTTTTGATTTGATCAAAATGGTGAGTATCTGTCTAATGTATTTATTGTCCAAAGGAGATAAGAATGAGATTCTTTCTCGACAGTCTACGCCTAGTGCGCCTCCACGGGATGGTGTAGCAGGTAGAAGGAACTACCTTCTTTTAGATATGACTGGGTCATGGGATGAGTTATTTAGAGTTACTACTGTTCCTTATTTTTCTCGATGGAACTACAATGTACATACTGGATCTTATTCAAAAGCAAATCTTTTCGATAGACATCCCCAAAGTTATGAAAAGAATGCGACTTCTTTCTCATGGTAACTTTGGATAAGGATGTCTAGCACTTTAGTGTAAAGAAATGATGAGCCTTTTGAATCTAGATTAGAAGTATAATACTTTTGTGGTGTTTCCAGAGAAAACAAAAGTTGGTTGGAGACCAAATTTTGCAAAGGAAAGATAATATAAAAGAGTAAAGTAATTTATATCTTAAAGCAATCTATAAATCATCTAGGACTAAAATCTACTACCTCTTCATCCGTTCTTACATCGGTACTTCATTCTAGTGGGAGAATTCTTAGCATTGCTAAAATCTCCCTGTGCATTGAAGTTTTGTGATAAGGAAGCTCTGGTATATGATTTGCATAAGTCTACGGACTTAAGCAATCATCCAGAGATAAGGACATCTGTTTTGACATATTGGTCAAAATACTTTGGATTCATCTAAAGTGTGGATGTAGCTTAAGTGGATGAAAGGATCCTTGCGCAAAGGAAGTGTGGTGGTGATTATGGTTCCATATATTGATGACATCTTTATCATTGCGAGATGTTAAAGTAGTATTATCAATGATTGAGGTTAAGTTTCTACAGTATACTTGATATTTATGATCTCGGTGAGGCGAGCTATAATCTTTAGATTTCTGCTCATTCAAGATCGGAAAGTTAAGATAATGAGATTATCTCAAACTCCTATATCAGAAAGTTGCTGGCTAGATTCAACGTAGAACATTTCGATAAAGTTTTTTCACCTTTGAACATAACCTATTGCTCTTTCAAGACTTGTATCTTGGGATACAAGATGAAAGAGGTCGCATGAAAGGTATATCATAAGCCTTTGCCATTGATAAACCTTGTATGTGATATTAGGTATGGATATCAGTTATACCGTTAAGGTTGTTCACAGATATCAGTCCAAATGAAAATTCAATTTTCTGAACTATCATAAAGTATATATTCTCTAGGGCTTGAGAAAGAACTAGCGGATATATGCAGGGTGATGGTGTTTTGGACAATGTTCAAATTAGCTTTACTGGATACATGCCATGTGACGTCTTTTGTCTAGGGATATAGTATAACATGAAGATGTTTTACTATGGATTGTTTCAGTCGATGATCATCAGTCCCTATGCAAAACCTTACGGGTTAAGGATTTTGACAAGTCACAGAGACTATGCTAGTGTTAGTACTAACGCTATATGGTTATGAGTGCAAGTGGGAGTTTGTTGGGAATATGCCCTCAAACCAGTTAGTTGGACAATGGAATATCATAATGTATTTATGCATGTTAGTTCATGAGATGAATATTAGACTAGAATCCTTAAACAACATTGTATGTGGTTCATTTGTGTATGTGATTACACATGTGAGATATGAATCACAAATCCTTGTTGTTTCAAATAAGTCACAGTGGATGATAAGTCTGGATAACTTATCAGGTATACACTGTAGCATGATTAACGTCTACTGGGTAGAATGATGAATCTCATTCATAAGAGTCTTTGACTCTTGGTTAATATGCTAGTGCACTCGGTGCATTGACGGACCTGAGTTAAACCTATTGACACCCAAACGCTGTCACCGTCAATAGGAACTCAAAACTTGTATAGGGATACATGTCCTTAATCCTGAGACAGTTATGGACGCAAGTTGTATGCTTGGTTGCTTTGACTTACCAATCAGTGAGGTCTTGCAAGATCAACACCTGGGTATCTTGGGTAAATCAAGTATGCAACGTTGGGAACATATATTGTCAAAATGGAATTCTACCCTCTTCAATATAACGAAGAGTAAGTATTCCCTCGAGAATGTCACTAGGAGTGATTACTGAGAGCTGGCCAGCCTTGTCAACAAAGTGTTATTGTTGACATGTTTAGTAATCCAAGAGTAGTGAATGATACTTGAGGAATATAAGATATACTATCTATTGGGTCGACAGTATCTTAAGACATACATCCCAATGATAGATACGAATACTGCCTGGTAGAGGGACATCCGTATCATATTATACAAGTCTAGCAATCACTTATGTATGGGTGATTTTGTTCTTATGCACTGGAGTGCAATTATCATTTTATAGTGGCATTAATGATAATTGATTAATTATTGATTCCTTAGTCAAGAGTACTGACTAGATGGAATAATAATTAATCGGAGCCAGTAATTAAGAACCTAGGAGGTCCCACTCTTAGCTCCGCCAGAATGCTTGGAAGGGCAAATGAGGATGCTGTCAAGACTGGTTCGATCGATCGAAGTTGTTTCGATCGATTGAAGTCAAGGCAGGTTCGATCGATCGAGTTTTGTTCGATCGATCGAATGTTCGATCGATCGAACTCACTTCGATCGATTGAAAGTAAGGTCGGTTCTGAGAATCTATAAATAGGGCAGCTGCGTCCAGGGAAAAGGGTTCGTCGTTTTTAACGTACCAGTTGCTGCAGAACCTGTTTAGAGTTCCCAAACCTTCCCTATTCTCACTATTAGGGTTCCCACCAACCCTAGCCACTCTGGGAGCATTTGAGGAGACATAAGTGTGAAGATCTCTTAGATGTTGCTGTTGAACACACAAGGAGAAGGACAAAAATTAGAATTGGATTCAAGACCTAAGGTATAGAATCTTCTCCATCTTGTTATGCGCATCTATAGAATTAACAAGTAGTAGATCCGGGCTACCAATAAAATATTTTGTAACTCGATTATTCCGCTGCGCGTTTAAAACAATTTTAAACCTGTTTTTCCTACAGCAAGTACCACTGTAGTCGGGCTCATCTAGACTGATAAAGACAGGAGATTCGGTCAAGATCACCGGGCTCCTAATTACTCTGAGCTGGAGGCACAGTCAGGATCACTAGATCCTGACTACTGTAAACTGGAGGCTGGGTCGGGGTTGCTGGACTCAGATCGTTATGAACTGGAGGTCGGGTCGGGGCTGCCGAACATAGACCGCTGTGAATTGGAGGTCGGATCGGGGCTGCAGGACCCAGACCATTGTAAACTGGAGGTCGGGTCGGGGCTGCCGGACTCAGATCGCTGTGAACTGGAAGAACTTCTAGAACTATTGGGCTCCTTTGCATTGTTCTTCTCGGACTGATCTCGTTTCCGCTTATTCCTTGAATTATATGTCTGGGGTCTTTAGTCTTTAGAAATTCTTCAGTGTCAATGTACTTTCTGACCCTCTCTGCGAGTTCCACGAAGGTTTTCGGCCAGTTTTTGTGAAACAATGTGGCACACTTGCTGTGCTGAACTCCCGAGCAGAAGGCTGTAATAGCGATGGTTTCATCAAGGTCATAAATCCCGAGATTTTCTTAATTAAACCGATCGGTGAATTCCTTGAGGGACTCATTATTCTTTTTCCTGACTATCAACAACTGTATGTCAGGCTTTGGCTGTTCATGCACATCGATGAACTGGTTGATGAACTACTTGCTTAGTTGTTTGAAATCTTTGACCGATCGGGGCTTCAGGGCGTTAAACCATTGAGCGGCCAGGCCTTTGAAAGTGCTGGGAAAGGTTAGGCAGTATAGTTCGTCAACATTGGTGGCGACAACTATCTGGGCCTTGTAGGTCCGGACGTGGCCTATCGGGCTACCCGAGCCGTGGTATGAATCCAGGCAAGTCTGCTTGAATTTTTGTGGGATGGAAAATCTCGTGATTAGGCTAGAGAACGGTGACTCTATCTCGGTATTGACATGGTCTTGAGTAGCTTTCTGGCCTAGCTCTTTGGCCATTCTGTCGATCTGTTTCTTCAAATTCTAGATAAGGGCCATTACACGTTCCCGACCGGTATCCGGGGGGTTGGTCGGGTTGATGGAAGAGGATTTTTCTTCATGGCGTCCTGTCCTCTGGGACGAGGCTCGGCTATGACTCCTGTCGATCGGGTGCCTAAGATCGTCCTGGCTCCTAACCGTGTGATGGTTGACCAATTCCCGAGCCATGCGTTCTTGTCTTTCCTCTCAGGCAGTGTACCGTTGATGTCTATGGCATCCTCAACGTGGGACGGCTTGACTTGGGCATGTTGTCTAGTCAATATCGGTTCCCGACCGTACGCAAAGTTCCCGGGCTGTTTCCCGGCCACTGTAGGATTGCTTTGTTGGGCCAGCAGGGCTTCGATCTGCTGCTGGGTGTGACGCTAGATCTTCAAGAGCTGTGCAAGGGTCGCGGTGATCTGCTCCGGAGTCAGGACTGTCGGGGCCAGTAGGATGACCTGGTCAGCCCGCTGCGCAGCCTTCTTACCCTTCTTCGGAGCATGAATGTCAGTTGAGAGATTTGTGTTTTGAGAAATTCGTCGATTCCTACAGACGGCGCCAAGCTGATGATGCCAAAATTTGGTAAGATAAACTAAAGTAGTTTAAGGAGGAGAGAGAATGAGAGACTGATTTTCTGTATGTGGTTTGGGCCTGTTAATGAAGGAACCTACGTCCACGGGTGTGTCTGAGCACGTTCACTATACTATAAAAAGCCGGGGACCTGTGGTGAACCAACAATAGTTTTGTGCTACCGTAGGTCGGCCGGGCACGGTGTTGATTGCTATAGGGGTGCTGTATAGATTAAAAAAGTTGATCCCTTTCTATGGAAGTGAGTGGTCTCTTTTATAGATGCAAGAGACCTACTCATACAGGAAAACTTATTAGATTAGGTAATACAATCCAATTAGGATGTGATTGACACAAATCAAGTGGGTTTCCTAATTATATTATGAAGCAATTTGCACTTTCCATTAGTCTTCTAACTTGAGTAGGAAATTGTCTTGAATATTCTGGATCATGCCTTGGGGCCTGGATGAGCTGTCCCTACGACGAGCTGTGCCTGCACGGTCTTCCCGACCTATTGGTCGGGCTTTGGGCATATACTGCTCAGGATGTCTCGGGTCGTCCAGACTGCTCTGGATGATGCTATGTAGCATGACCTGGTCGAGATAGGGGCTGGTTATTGAATAGAACCACTCGGTCACAAACTAGAGCCAAGTTTGGGCATATCAGTTTCTATAATCAACATGATATCTTTAAGCAGGGCCGACCTTGAGATGACAAAAAATGTCCGAGGCCTCAAGCGAACTTTTAAAGGGGCCTAAAAAATGAGGCCTCTATACTAAGTTTTATAGAAATTAGGAAGTAATTAGAAGAAAATAGGCCTAAAAATGAGAAGTTTTATAGAAATTATGAAGAAATTAGAAGAAAATAGGCCTAAAAATGAAAAGTTGCATAAAATTTGGAAAAAATTAGAAGAAAATAGACTTAAATATGTGATTGCCTGAAAGCATGGCCTCAAAGCCGGCCTTGTCTTTGAGTTATATATGAGTAGAGATGGAATGGTTTTTGGGGACGAAACTTTATGTCTATGGGACATAAATATATTATCCTTGAAAGTTGATGTTTTGAGATAAAATATAATTTTGTTCCCTATTTAATAGTAACTTTTTTGGAGGCTCGTTATTTTTTGCAATGATTTTTTTCCTTTCAGATAATCATATCTATGCCTTTTGAATTTGGTATGACAAAACCAGAAATTTGAGAATAATTATACATTACTACGGTTATAGATACTGGAAATGTTACCTAAAAAAGACATCGGCAAGTAGGGATGCAACGGAGAGGGTATGGGATGGGGCCCCTTACTCCGGCCCTTCCCCGTTTACACAAGACCACTCCCCGCCCCGCCTTGCACAAGTTAATACCCCCCCCCCCCCCCCCCCCCTTGACTCCTTTGGGAACCCACCTCCGCCCCCGACCCCGCCCCGCCCTGCTCTACCATCTACTCACAGACCCTCAAAATTCCTTGTGGGTGTGGTGTGCAAACAAGTCTGTCTATGATTATAGAAATACACAAAATGCATACACACAAACCCATATATACACACACACATATCATAGACACACACACACACCCTCAATATATATATGTATGTACATATGTGAGATTAAGACAGTATAGATGAGAACGAGAGTTCGTCGGTGGTGGGACAGTGGCACTACTTCTCAGGAGAGAGAGAGAGAGAGAGAGAGAGAGAGAGAGAGAGAGAGAGAGAGAGAGAGAGACCATTGACTTATGACAGAAGAGCTTCTAGTTGACTGTCTTGTATTGGTTCTTGGAAGCCATTTTTTTTGGTTGTGAGAGAGACCATTGACTGGTGGTGGAGGGGCTTTTACTTGACTGTCTTGTATTGGTTCTTGAAAGCCAATTTTTGGTTGAACAATCTTGTCTTGGAACCCATTTGATGATGAGAGAGAGACCAAAAAAATTTGAGGAGTGAGAGATGGGCAGAGACTGAGAACGGCTAATTTGTTCAAACCAAACCCTAGGAGTATAATAGTTTATGTAATATACATATATACCCGCAGATATTTTAGGTACTCTAAGTATAATAAGGATGTTTTTGTAAAATATACATATAATTGGGGCAGGTTCGGGAAATTTCCCCCTTCCCCCTTCCCCCTTCCCTAGACCCCGACCCCGAAACCGACCCTGACCCGAACCCGACTTGGGTTGAAGAAATTCATCTCACACCTACCCCTACCCTGATAAAGTCACCTCCATACCTTACCTATTAGGGGGCAGGGAACCCGAAAAACCCACCCCATTGCCATTCCTATCGACAAGTTTCCTAAAAAAGTCATCAAGTTAGTCAACAAGTAGAATTCTTCTTTATAACTAAAGTAATGGAACACTTTTTTTTCTTCGAGAAACTGGTTAATTAAATCCAAAAAGGGTGTACAAATGTATAAGGGACAAACCCCAGGATAATATTACAATAAGCTCAAAAGCATGCTAAGAGAGAAAGAAGCCGAATTTTGAAAAACAACCTAAAAACAACTCTATCAAACCTAACTACCAATAGCTAAAAGGCTAAAACATGCCCAAAACAAATAAACAATGAAAACATAGCAAAACAGTAAAGAAATCCATTCATCAATGACGATCCTTTTGGTGACTTCATCTGAACTTCTTTTTTGCTCCCTTCTTTTTTTGTTTAGACGAGAAGGAGTTTTTGGGGATCAAAGACACATCCTCAAACACAAAATTTGAGTCCTCTTCAGAAATATATTCAGCCTAAATGGGGGAGTAATCTCGTGCTTCCTAGTCAATATCGTGATCAATGGTGGTGTGGTTAGAGGGAGAAGCCTCAGAATACACAACTGCTTCAACAACTGCCTCCGACCATGGATGAATGTCGTTGACAAGCGGGGCTATTTGTAAAATACAACCGCACTAAAATAAAGAAATACACTGATTTAGTTTACAATTCCTTGTTATATCTGTAATTTGTATTACACTGCTAGCTTTTATACAATGTAACTAATCTATGATAAGTTGTATTGTTTTAGCTACTATTTTGTGCAGATTACTATTTTGCTGTGTGAAGAAGTGGATAACAGGATAAAGGAAATGCTGGATTATAAACAAGAGAATTCAAAGCTGAAGTATGAAGTTCAAGTGATCGAGGTTTCAATCGATTGAGTAAAGTTCAAGCGCTCGAGTAATCCAGAAGTTCAATCGATTGAGTGATGTTCGATCGATCGAACATGCCTTTTATCAGAACTTACGCGCACGCAGTAGAAGGATGCATTGTAACCCTAGCTCTTAGGTTGTCTATATATATCTGTTTGCAAGACGTCCAGAAGGATGCCCACTTTATTTTTCTTCAGTTTACAGAGAGATAAAGAGTTTTGTTCTTGGTTTTGTAGGTTTCTGAAGGTTTGATATTGATTTGGCTTGGATGCCTATAAAGTAATCAAAGTTCTGATTTTCTAGGTTTTTATATATTCGTTTTACATTTTGCCATTAGTTCTAGTAGCTTATAATCTGAATAGTTATAGTTTTGCATGTTAAATATTGATTAAACCACAGTTTCTCATAGTTTTGCATGTTTAAATCACAACAAAACAAAGCCTTAATGAATATTTACGTTAAAAACGGATCTGTGACACTCCAGACCATGTCTGAGTAGTCCTAGAGTTGGGAGATCACGATGAAATATGATCTCCAGCCTCTGCCATGCAATAGAAAAATACCTGTGTTCGATCGATCGAAGTTTATTCGATCGATTGGACCAGAGACAGAGTCAAGCGATCGAAGACATTTCCATCGATTGAGAGATGACGATATTCGATCGATCGAAGGCGCGTCGATCGATTGAACCTTCTGATTCTTGAGAACGTCCTATGCAGTATTCCTAGACTTTCTACTTTCGAGATTTGTTATCGAACTATCCCCAAATGCTCAGTTTGTCAAAACAGTTTTTGAACCTTAAACCTTAAGGCATTTTTCTTCAATAACTTTTGAAAACCACTTTGAATGATTACACCATCAGAGTGTGAGTCTTAAGTATTGTTTTAAACCGCTTTCTTGTGTTTCAAGTCAACTGTGATGATATAGTCCCGGTCATGAAAGGGCTATGGATTCTTTATTTTAAGAGAAATATGCAATACTGTAGAAGATGTACTCCATTAAGCTTTAATGTAACTGCATGGTAGATGGCTAGGTCACTGCGGATTCGTGTGATCCCAACGTTCCCCTTTATTAAAGTAAAAACCATTTTTACATATTGCTGTAGTTAAATAGTTAATTCATAGTTTAATTCAATTATTTTATTTCTAGTAGTAGTTAATTGTAGAACTCCGTGTTCTACACCTTAATTAAATCTTGAATTTTCATTTTCTTTAGAGTTTAATCTAAGTAATTAGTTTGCAACCTTTCCTGTGGGATCGACCTGGTCTTAACCAGATTACTACTTGCACGTCTACCTACACTTGGGTATTGCACACAAGCGCACACAAATAATTTCTGTGTCAGTCGTCACTAACTTGGGATAGGCCGAGAACATATTATTCTTCTCCTTAGGCACAACCTTGGGGACCTGAACTTGGGTATTTTGATATGGCTCTAGATCGATCCTTTTCCCCTTATCCGATCGACTGACCACTTTCCACACCCCCACTTCTTCTTTTTCCTTGTTTCTCGTATGAGCTTGATTGAAACTACTTTGATAATGCCCTAAACTGGAATTCTTAGGAACAAGAGTCAGATTCACAGTCCTAGAACAGTCATGTCCAAATTTAGAGCACTTAGAACATCTAGTGGGGGTCCAATGGTATTCCACATCGATTTAGTTAAAAAGGATACCCCACTTTCATCCTCAGCCTCAATATCAAATTCCTTAAAATATCACGTTTAGGGTTAACTTCAACACACACCCTAGCATAGGAGATACGTCTTTGACTAGAAGTCATTTTGTCCACTCGAAGAGGTTTCCCAAGAAAGCTTGTGATGAACTTAATGTCTTTAGGGTTCCAGTACCCCAATGGAAGACCATAGCGGTTAACCCAAATGGGAACTGTCTTAGCAACTTCCTTGTCCAGAGTAATTTTAAGTTTCCATGGTCTCAAATTAATAGGTTGTCCAGCTATGGACCTTGGACCTCCCTCTAACACATCATCCCTTTTCTTGCTCGATGAGAAAGTAAAGAAGAATAAACCATAATAGGTGGCAATGGTATTAGTAAGGCCTTTCATAGAACAAAACCTTTCTGTGGTTTGAGTTAATAGCGAATAAGGCAACTTCTTGCCCAAAAAGTGACCAACAAGAGTAGTACTCCATTTGTTTTTTCCTTCCTCACTCGAATCTTTAGGGACTTTGAGAACCAATTCATCCCAGCTTCCATGGTTAAAAAATTCCAACCCAAATTCTGAAGGATCAAGATCAGCATAGGATGGCCTCAAAGAATCAGCATGAGACTATGAGTCCCTCACATCAGCCACGTTTATTTGAGCTTCAACGAGACATTGTGTAGAGATAGGCGTCCTAAGCACAATAGTATAAGAGGATTTAATATCCTTTTTGTCTGAGCTTGGAGGCTTATTAATGTCGGCCACCACTTTGGCATTATTATGAAGCTAGGGCCTGTTATCTTTCCATACTTGTGAACCAATCTAATTATGAACAACAACCAAGACATTCTGACAATCTGATTGGGTGTTAGACGTGGCTAGTGGTATATGCAAAGATCCTTTGGAAAAATATGAGTTATCACTAGCTGGGTTTGACACATAGGGAGCATTCACAAAGATCTAAGCTATTATTAAACTGATTGTGTGTGGAAACAAATCTAGACAAGGATCCTTCTCGGGTTATACCAGTCGGCATGTGTAAATCACCACACACTTCATCTTCTTCGCTGAAATAGGTTTGAACCTTACACCCATTACCATGAGCTTCATCAGCATTATAATTAACATGAAGAGTTACTGAGTTTCTAGGACCAAAATCTGAACATGTAATATGAGCCTTAAGGCCGCATGATAAAGGATCTTTAACCTGAATATCCTCTTGCATTAAGCTCGCCCTAAACTTCTTAAAGTGACTAGGTTCCATTAGATCTTCATCTGAACCCTCTTTTTTCAACTCTGAATCTGAAACTTTTGGGAATAGATTTGAGAACCCTTGATCATCTTTTTCAACAATAAGATGTTGATCTTGGGTATCCATAGAAACACCATCTAAATGGATTTTACATGCATCAATCTTGAGCTGCAAATTCGTAGTTTTAGACGAGGTCTCAGCTACTCCCGAACCATCATGACCCATAGTATCAGACCTATCCCCTTGGCAGGAGCTAGACCAGAAACATAAGAAAATTCCTTAACTTGGGAAATACTAGAGTAGAATTCTCCGATAGCTTCATCAGCCAATGAAATTGTCAAATCCGTCTCGAAAAATCTTTTATTTTAATTGCATATTTGAAATTTGGAATTATTAACGTGGATTAATAATTCAGATGAGTTGACATGGGTCAACGGTGAGGTGTCAATTGAGGACATGGGAAGTTAGTAATTCCTGAGGCATTCATGTGATTTAAATGGCATTTATCTGATTTAAATGTTAATTGAAATATCTAGTATATGAATAGTGAAATTACCTGTGTAGTGTAATTTCTACTAGTGTTAATCCTGTATAGGATCATTTTGGTGATTTTAACGATAACCAATAGGACGCGTTGCATAAAAGGTAGGTTATCTAGAGATTCCACGAAAATAGTTTTTGGAACATGATTTCGGACCCAAATGGAACTTAAGTGAAAACTTTTATAATTTATAGTTTCACTCGTGAATCGATGCATTAGACATTTAAGATGTTTGGGGAGATAATTAGAAGTCTTGAGAACTCGTGGGGAGGTAAACATAATTTTCGAGAGTCATTCCTACAACATAAGCACCCTTTTTACTAGTTTTGAAGTTTTCGCCCTTTGCTTCCGGCTTCGAAGGTAAATAGTCAAAAAAGTTCCCCGTAGAACGATAAATAGAAAACTTAAGATATTTTCTTCATGAATCTCAAAACAAATATCTTAGAGAGAGAAAGAGAGAGAGAGAGAGAGAGAGAGAGAGAGAGAGAGAGAGAGAGAGAGAGAGAGAGAGAGAGAGAGAGAGAGAGAGAGAGAGGGAGATTATTCCCACGAGCTTTGCGACATCGATCTACGATCGTTCGTCTGTCAGTTTTCAACCAGATTTCATATTTGAACTCATTGAGGTAAGATCTACGTTTTGATACCTCTTAGGCCTTATTTGGCTTAGGTTTTCAAAAATCTAATTTTTGGAATTTTGGTGAAAACCCAGTAAAACTTATAGGAATCACATATAAACGGAGATTCGACGTTATTTGGCCCCTCTAGTTAATCCTTCAAAGTTATAGAGCTTTAGCACAAGATATGAATTCTAGATTTGTGTTTTATAAGAATTTCCATGTTTTAAATATCGAACTTGATATTTGGATCCAGACGGAAATTTATGTAATAGTTAGGCCTGTTATTTCCATGGTCGGCCCAAAGGTGGACCAGAAGGGGCAACAGTCCCGGGTCACCAAAGTTCACAAAATTTTGAAGGTCCTTATGAAAATTTTATAATTACATTTTTACCTTGACATTTTTAGTATTTTATATTTAGCCCTCCTCCAATGCCCAATTTAGTGTCATTAACTACATATATATTGATATACATGTATATAAAACTCAAAAGCCAAGGCCTTAAAATTTTGAAAATTACACTTTTAGTGTAAGATTTTTTGATATTTAGAAATAGGTTCCTCTAGAATTTTGAAAGATACCATACAATGTTTAAGTTTCACAAATAGGCTCATATTATAATAGAGTAATATTTGGGACACTAACAAAATCCACTAACACTTACTAGCACACTCTATCTCTCTCCTAGTGGCACTGTGGGATCCGCAGTGGACCCCCGCAGTACCACTAGGAGAGAGATAGAGTATATTAGTAAGTGTTAGTCATGAGATTTGTTAGTGCCCCTAGCATTGCCCTTATAAATAGACCCCAAAAAATCGACAATTATGTATAAGTAACCCTAAAAAAAATTTGCCAATTATGCATAAGAAGACCTAAAAAAAAATTGACTCAGAGGCACTGTCCCCGAACCCCCGTAAAAGGGCCTCCCTTTTAATAGTTCGCTCCGGGCCTCCAAATACTCAGGACCGGCCCTGGTTATTTATGCACATGAAAATGTGATAAAAGCACGTACAGATGTTTATGTGAGCATGCTATGTGTCTACTTGGGTAAAAGGGGGATTTGGTGCAATTTCATCTGGGGGTAAGCTCCTCGAAGTTTGAGAATTTTGTGATTAATAATTGTGGTGTCTGGAATGGAGGAAGGCCCAACCAGGACACGGTGCATGGTATAGAGGAAGGCCCAACCAGAGCACGTGATGCATGGAAGAGGAAGGCCTTCCATGGCATCAATTTCATTTACCGAATGGAAGCGTACCACTCTCCCTAGAAACTATTTTTTATAAGTTTAGATATTTTAAAGCATGGATTGTCATATAAACTTATATTTAGAATTGTGCACTCAGCATATAGCTAAGCAGTGGAGCTTTACTCCATTGCAGGTGATAAGAAGAGAGGAAAGAAGAAACGCGATGAGTGAGGCCGATGGGACGATAGTACTTTTGCTTATGTTTTATTTTCTCTTTAATGAAGTAATAAGAACTTGGGATATTTGTAACATGTTGTAATTGAATAGTGGAAAGGATTTGTAGATGTTTTAATCGGTAGTAAAACTCGTATAATTAGTCTTTGAATCGTTGCAATATAGTAGTGAATGCGTTGTAATGTGTTGGTTTAATCACAACTTGAATTAGCAGCACGCTTAGTAAACTGAGGTAAATCAGTCGACTGGAGCCCTGTTTGATCCAGCCACTGCCCTGATATATTGCAAAACAGTCGTGTAGCAACCTTTATTTTTGTGCCCCTAATAATAAATTAAATGTTAATTTTTTATTTTACTACTATATGTTAATTGTAGTTGTGGTATTATTTGAATAAATATATACTAATGCTCGTATTGTTAATTGTTAAATACAACGCTATTCTATTTTACTATTGAGTATTATTTTCATAAGGACGTTATTTCCGTAAATAATAATTGTGCTGATAAATTCCAATTACATGACCTTAATTTTGTGACCCCTTCAGCAATTTTATTTGATTAATTATGCTTAAGATTGTTCCCCTAAGTTACCCTATAATCTGGGATTAAAATCATTAATAAAATATTAATCACATTGCTTACATTTTTTGGTTCCTAATAATTATTTGGGTATTTTCCTACACTACCCGGACTAACCTAACTACAATAACTGATCTAACTTAACTTAACAGACTAAATGTATTATTTGGCAAACTGATTGATGCGGTCAAATCATCCACATTTGTAATGTTATCTTCAAAATGATTACGTCCAGATAATTGAGCTTGCAACTTGCAAATCCAAACCAGTTGAACTCTCTATATATGAGTTCACACTTACTAAGAACAACACACAAAATTATTTTGCAAACACAAAGCAAGGCATAGTAATCTCATTTCAGTAAATCATATGCACGCAATTTCATTTACAGTAAGGTTTCAAAGCTCTCTCTTACCTCCATTTGCTCCCTCTCTCTCTCGAATTTATATATACACACCCACCTAAAGCTTTTCCTTCAATCATAAGCACACACACAATCAACATACTTACTGGGAATCAAAAGGAAATATAGAAATACTTAAGCAAGTGTATCACAGTAGCCAAAGGGAGCCATTGTCAAAGCTTGATATTTTACTTCGGAATTCTCGGTTTCCTTCAACAAGTAGCACAGCCCAAAATAACGCTCGGTGAGTCTCTCGAACTCACTTATAATGTAGTATTAGTCATTGCGCAAAAGCCGAGGCTATCAAATATAGAGATATACATGTACATACTTATATATAGTTTTGAAGGTACAAAATGGTTGTCTCACCGAACTCAACCAAAATGATTTCTGTAAATTGGGAATGAAGATTACAACCCGAGTAAGCTTTGTTTCAAATATTAGACCTTAATTTATAATAGTTACGACGTATGACGAATTGTAGTTTTGACGATTCTTGGATAGTTATCAATAAGTAGAGCTACGTTAGGAATTAAGACTTAAGACATATTCGTAATCTATGCGGAAAAAGGAAGAGAATGGTACATTACACTTGCTGTATCATTTCATTTCATAAAAATCGTATATACTCTGCAACTATACAGTCCTGAGGTTGAAGAGGACCAAGACCGGTCGCGATGCTTGACCAGGACCTGTCGCGACCATGACTGGTCCCGCATAACTATCAGGACCGGTCCCGACCATGTCCGGTCCCGCTAAAAGACCATGACAGATCAGATCATGCCCTTGTATGACTGAATGATCTGTTTAGTTTCACTAAATAGTTCCTTCAATGCATGTTAACTTCATTCATGCCATTTAAGTAAAACATTTATTATTTTACTTAAGTCATTAATGTAATTAACGAAATACCCTCCATTTGGATTCAATAAAAATACTTTTAAAAATCAATTCCTTATAGATAAAAAGTCAACTTTCCATACGAAAGCAAAATTATCGATTTTTGCACAGTGTATAATATTGGAGCATTATATTTACTATGTTTTCTTTGTTTTATTAAAAATTATATTTGATATATGGGGATCTAGATGAACTATTCACGGGACTTTTAAACTCTTGAATCAAAAATCTTATTTTTGACTATACCTAGCTGTTTTGACCATTCTAGGTCAACAATTAACTTTTCTGGAGTAAGTTGTTTTCATTCGTAATTATCATATTTTTTTGTTAGCTCTAATACCTTTATACTAGAATAGGAATCTGTCACATTGAATATAATTTGTATTAATCTGAATATAATTTGTATTAATCTAAATATAAATAGCTCCAATACCATATTAAGGAAAAGTAGAAACTGCTCTAATACCTTCTATAAAGAAAATGCTAAAAGAAAGATTTAAGTTATATCGTTTTGATACTTTATAAGAAAGTATGTAAAAGAAAGAATAAACTGTACGATCACCTTGACTCCTTTATGAATAAGTAAAGAAAAGAGAATAAGTCATGCACTTGAATAGTCGAGATGGCATGTTTGAAAGACGTTGTTTAGGGTTAACATGCATGGTGTGTAATGGTGAGATTGGAAAAGTCAAGAGAGGTTGTCTTGAGACGGGTAACCTTAATTATCCCAGGTCGTTGTAGACATGGCATGTTAATTAGGAAGGATTGAGCCCAGGCTGCTATAGATACGGTAGGCCAGTCAGAGTCTTTTGATAGCCTTAATTATTTCCAGGATGCTCTAGATACGGTCGCTTTGGATACAGTAGGCCAGTTTGGTGGTAGCTTTAAATTATTCTAGGCCGCTTCAGATACGGTAGATTAATTAAAGTATTCCACAGGTTATTGTAACCTTGAATGTCTAGGTACGTCCAGGCCGCTTTAGATACGGCAGACATATCGACAGTATTCTAAACTAACGGCCTTGAGTCGGAGGTTCAGGGGAACCGCTTGTGTTGTGTTTTGTGGTTGAGATAAAAGAGTCAGTGAGATGAGATAATTTGATTGTTCATGCACGGTCTTAAACATTCATTACTTAACTATTATTAATTGTTATTATGCAATGACTGGAATAATGGATTAACCATACTCTAAGGTACTGAACATTGATAATAACTGTAATGTACTTTTATATACATTGCTCGTATGTTCATTATACTTACTCGGTTTTCATTAGCTGATGACTTTATTTTTTCCTGGACATCCAAAATGTTCAAGAAATGATTATGCAGGGCAATATGATTATGCCAGCTAGAGGAGCCTGTAGTGTTACTTTTATAATTTAAGAAAGTTGTAATAAGGATATGGATAATGTTTTTAAATTTGAACAAAGCGAGTTGTGCCTTAAGGATATTTTATTTAAGAAAAATGTAATATTATTTTGAAGTTGTAATAATGTTTATTATTAACTTCCCTATTGCTTTATATACTCTGTTTTTCTGGTACATGTTAAGCTAAGTATAGGACAAGAGATCCATCACCTGTCCTGACCTACGGGTCCAAAATGGAAATGAAAAATTTTCCTTATTTTGATACACTGGGGCATGACATGATTTTTGGTATCAGAGCCTTGGTTGTATACTTAGGCTTAAGCCTGGACACAAGTTATGATAGCAAAAAGAGAGGCATAGTCAAGTGTCCTCTGTACTTAGGATCCGATATCCAGATATATTGAGATTAGCCCTGATATAAGACTGTTTTCTTTGTCATGTTATCATCATGGACCCATATCACGTACCAGATGATTTTGACGGACATGTGATTGGCCCCGATAGGATAGAGCGACACGATTTGGAATTCTACTTGACCATGATACGGTTCCAGGCTACGGTCAGTGTAGAGAACAGTGTTTGGAGAGCTATTTATATTGAGGGGATAGTAGACCTACACTGAGTTCAGTTAGAGGCCTTCAATCTGGCCCACACCGATAGGTTGATAGCGGATGAAATGATCAGGAGGATTCTTACCCCCGACCTCTATGAACCCGTAGACCTGGAGATGGTGCAGGCGCACTTGGCACTTCAGGCTGCTCCACCACCAGCTATAGCTCCAGTAGCAGTTGCACCCGAGGTCGCTATGATTGTACCTGCGATGATGGCTGGCGTCGAGGTAGTTATAGGCCGATTTGAGCTCAAGCTTCATGATGTTGAGATGCCCGAGCCACCCCCAGAGCTACCCATAGAGCTCATGGATATGGATAAGGCTCCACCTCTAGTCTCTGATGATGAGGATAGTAGCATTGGGATGACCGATCACCCGATGCATAGTTCCAAAGTTTGGCGCTGCAGGCCCCCGTTGCTCCCAGTAGGCATGTGTAGCTTTATGTTTATGAGCATGTTGTAAATATTGGACTAAGAAGTTCCACCTTTTGTCTTATCAAATTTTATAAGTTAGTATTAGAATGCATAAGGGGCAATGACTCCCACACTTTGCACATCAGACTGTTAGTCCCAAAAATCTCATCTTTTGGCTAGATAGAAGCATTTACTTGACATGATATATGTAACTTCTTACAAAAGATATATATAGAATATCTTTGAAACCTCGCATTGATACTTGCATTACTTCTTATAAATTGATTAATTGCTAACCTCATTGTACTATTAGGATTTAAGTTATAACTTGGCACGAAGAAGTCCCAGAAACCGCGACGCGATTGAAGGAGCACCACCAACGGTCGATCCGACCGGTATGTTTGAGGCATTTTCTCAGAGGATCGAACATATTGGAGACCTAAATGCCGCCAACAATTGAAATGGAAACGACAAGAGGAATGAAGTCTTAGTCCGTCAAACAGGGGATAAATGATTGGAGAGGTTCCGTGCCTTGTGACTAGAATAATTTGCTGGCACTGCTGAACCATAGAAAACCGAACAATGGTTGAGGCAGATGTATCATATCTTCAAAACAATGGATTGTACTGATCAGGAGAAGAAGAGACTGGCAACATTCCAATTGACATATGCTGCTGCAGATTGGTGGGAGGCAGTGAAAGCCACCATGGGAAAAGATGCTGTCAGAGCTATGATATAAACTACTTTTAGGAAGCAATTCTTGAAAAAGTATTTCCCGGCAACCGAGAGGCACAAGTCTGAAAGGGAATTCACAGATCTGGTCCAAGGAAACAAGTATGTGCAAGAGTACACGACTCAGTTTGAGAGGCTATCCAGATTTGCTCCACACATGGTGGAAACGGAGGGAAAGAAAATCTGAAAATTTAATCAAGGGTTGGCACCGCTGATTCGTCGTATGACTACTGGGCACTTGGATAAGACATTCGAATCTCTTGTGGAATTGGCCACTGAGTTGGAAGAAGACATGCGATCAAACCGCAAGTAGTTTTACTTCCGCCCACCGTAGAAGAGTAATTTTGGGAACAAATAGCCATATCACAATCAGGGCTAGAAGAGGAATTTCGACAGGAATCGAAAACCTCAGTCAGCCCCCTATCAGACTCAGCCACCATCAGGTGTAGGAGAAAGTACCAATAATTGTTTTAATTATGGTATACCCGGTCACATCTCTTGAGACTACAAGGCACCAAGGCGTGATGGTCATCATGATGTGGTGTGCTATAACTATGGCAAGATTGGTCACGTCAGCCACCGTTGTGCCCCCAAAGGAAGAAACTATGGCCAACAGGGATATGCTAGACTGAATGCAATCATTCTTGAGACCGTAGGTTATGAAGAAGGTGGTTATGATGAAGCTGTGTATAAAGGAACCCAATATGAAGAACAGCTAGAGCAGCAAATCATGCAAGGTACTTTAACACTTTATAATCATCGTGTGAAAGTCTTATTTGACACATGTGCCATACACACTTTTATTACTACCAAAATTCTTCCAAAAATGTGAATATATTACCTCACAAGTTAGACATAGCATTGAATGCTGTCTCACCATTAGGGGCTACTGTTACACTAAAACATGTATGCAAAATTTACCCTGTACACCTAGAGAATCGAATCTTCTAGCTAATTTGGTTATCCTAACAATGAAGGAATTTGATGTGATATTAGAAATCAACTGGCTCACTAAGTATCATGCTAAGTTTGACTGTGTTAAGAAGAGTATTACTTTTTTAGTACCTAGAGGTCAACCTTTTGAATTCCAGTGTAACCCTGTGAGTGATATGTTCCTCACCAACTGTCTAGCTAACATCAAGGCTGTTAGTAAAGAATTGACTATCTCATCGATACCTATAGTCAGAGACTTTGAGGATGTTTTTTAGGATATCTCTAGGTTGCCACTTAAGAGAGAGATCGATTTATGAATTGATCTAGTGCCTAGCAGTATCCCAATATCCAAAGCACCTTACAGAATGGCTCCTATATAAAATGTTGGAACTAAAGAAACAAGTTCAAGAACTTGAAGATCTAGGATTTATATATCCAAGTACATCACCCTGGGGAGCACCAGTGTTATTCATAAAGAAGAAGGACGAATCACTCTAATTGTGCATTGACTACAGAGAGTTAAATAAAGTTACCATCAAGAACAAGTATCCTCTACCCCGAATACATGATCTATTTGATCAATTACAAGGAGCTATGATCTTTTCCAAGATAGATCTACGATCAGGATAACATCAGTTACTCGTACGACATGAGGATGTTCCAAAGACAGCTTTCAGAACAAGGTACGGTAAGTATAAGTTTTTGGTAATGTTGTTTGGATTAACTAATGCCCCAACAGTGTTCATGGATCTGATGAACAGAGTGTTTAGGCCTTACTTGGATCAATGTATCATAGTCTTCATTGATGACATCTTGATCTATTCAAAGACCAAGGAGGAAAATGAACAACACTTGCGAATCTCAATGCAGACCCTTTAGAGTCATCACTTATTGCGAAGTTCAGTAGGTGTGAGTTTTGGCTACAAGAGGTAAAATTTCTAGGACATGTGGTCTCATAACAAGGAATTGTAGTGTATTCATAAAAAACTGATACTATTTCAAATTGGACTTGACCAACCAATCCTATAGAAGTCAGAAGTTTTCTTGGACTCACATGCTACTATCGGAGATTCGTAGAAGGATTTTCAAGGATAGCAGCTCCTCTGAATGATTTGACTAAGAAGGAAGTGAAGTTCGAATGGAATGATAAGCGTGAGCAGGCTTTTCAGGAATTGAAAGAAAGACTCACCATAGCACCAGTATTAGCAATACCAAGAGATGGCGAGAAGTTGTGTATTTTCAGTGATGCATCGTATCAAGGGTTGGGATGTGTACTTATGCAAGATGACAAGGTTATTGCTTATTGTTCAAGGCAGTTGAAGCCCAATGAATTGAACTACCCAACTCATGATTTGGAATTGGCAGCAATAGTGTTTGGTCTCAAGATTTAGAGACACTATCCATATGGAGAGAAGTTTAATTTATTCTACGATCACAAGAGTCTAAAATATTTGTTTACATAGAAGGAGCTGCATATGAGGCAACACCGATGGATGGAATGATTAAGGGCTATGACTTTACATTAGAATACCAACCTACCTAGTAAAGCTAATTAGTCACAAATGCCTTAAGTTAGAAACCTCAAGGTATAGTTGCATCTCTCATGGTTAGAGAATGGAAAGCCTTGGAAACTATAGCTGAATACGATGTTCAGATATCTATAGAGAGTGAAGCCTAGCAATTTGGATGTCTTTTAGTACAACCGACACTTATAAACCGTATTTTGGAAGCACAACAGAAAAACGCTGATCTTCAACTATAGTTTCAGAAATGTCAACGAAGGTCCCAGAGGAATGGAAAATTAGGACCGATGGAGCACTCCGATGCAGAAATAGACTATGTGTGACCAACATGGATGGTTTAAGGAAGGATATTCTTGAAGAAGCACACAGGTCAAGATTGACAATTCAACCAGGAGGAACTAAAATGTTTACGGATCTGAAGAGAAATTTTTGGTGGGAAGGAATGAAAAGGGATGTAGCCGAGTTTGTGTCTAAGTGTTTAACTTATCAACAAGTGCAAGCCAAACATCAAAGACCCTTAGGACTACTGCAACCCTACCTGTTTTAGGTTGGAAGTGGGAACACATCACCATGGATTTTGAAGTTGGGTTGCCCCAAACACAATACCACCACGACGCTATTTGGGTAATTGCGGATCATTTGATGAAGTCTACTTACTTTATTGCTTATAGTATGACTTATTTAGTGGAAAAGATGAGTAGGATGTACATTCAATAAGTGGTACGACTCACAGAGTACCAGTGTCTATCGTGTCAGATCACGATTCATGGTTTACTTCAGGATTCTGGGAAAGTCTTCAAGAAGTATTGGGAACTTCATTAAGTTTAAGTACTGCATTTCATCCACAGACCGATGGACAGACTGAATGCACCAATCAGGTTATGAAGGATATGCCCAGGGCATGTGTTATAGACTTTGAAAGTTCTTGGGAAACACATCTTCCATTAATCGAATTCGCCTACAACAATTACCATTCAAGCATAGGAATGGCTCCATTCAAAGCATTGTAGAATGACCATGATGATCCCCACTTTGTTGGGCAGAGATTGGAGATAAAGAACTGTTAGGGCCAGGCTTGGTTAGAGAAACCAACGAGAAGATAACTGTTATGAAAGAGATGATGCAGGCTGCACAGAGTAGACAGAAGAGCTACGCAGATAAACATAAAAGGACAAAGAGTTCACTATTAGAGATCATGTTCTTTTTAAAGTATCACCAATTCGTGGAGTAGTTCGCTTCGGACAGAAGAGAGGTAAGTTGTCACCTCGATTCATTAGACCATTTGAGATACTGGAACACGTTGGAAAAGTAGCCTATCGACTCGCGTTGCCACCAATGATGTCTGGAGTACACAATGTCTTTCATATCAGTATGTTGAGCGAATACAAGGGAGATCCTTCACACTTTATTGATTTCAATGACATAGAAATTCACGAGAATGTCACCTACAAAGAGAGACTTGTACGTATTTTAGATCACAGTATGAAGAAGCTGCGGAAGAAGGATATTCCTCTAGTGAAAGCTTAGTGGAAGTGTCACAATGAGAATGAAGCATCTTGGGAATTGGAATCAGAAATGAGAACTACGTACCCAGAGTTATTTCAAGACTAGTCAGCTTAGATTTTGGGGCAAAATCTCTATTAAGGGGGAGTGATGTTGCAACCTGTATTTTCGCGCCCCTAATAAAAGATAAAATGTCAATTTTTTTTTATTTTACTACTATACGTTAATTGTAGTTGTGGTATTATTTGAATAAATAAATATTAATGCTTGTGTTGTTAATTGTTAAATACAATGCTATTCTATTTTACTATTGAGTACTATTTTAATAATGACATTATTTCCATAAATAATAATTGTGCTAATAAATTTCAATTACATGACATTAATTTTGTGACCCCTTCAGTAATTTTAAATTAATTAATTATGCTTAAGACTATGCCCCTAAGTTACCCTATAATTTGGGATTAAAATCATCAATAAAATATTAATCACATCGCTTACATTTTTTGGTCCCTAATTGGGTATTTTTCTTGTCTACCCACACCAATCTAACTAAACTAACTGATCTAACTTAACTTAACAAACTAACTATATTATTTGGCGAACTGATTGATGCAGTCAGATCATCCACAGCTGTAATGTTATCTTCAAATCATTACGTCCAGATAACTGAGCTTGTAACTTGCAAACCTGTAGACACCCCAATTTTGACCAAACGTCGAATTAAGGGGAGTGTTACCTCCAAGTCCGATGATGACAATGTCCGAACAAAACTAAGACTTCCAAGGTGATTCAAGCTCTTCAAAAGGCTCTTCAATTCAAACAAAAAAGAAAAAAAGAAAAAATAAAATAAAAAGGAATAGAACGGCACATGGTGTGGGCTGCGGCAGTCACGCAGTGCCGTAGCGGGACTCTGTGTCTGCCGGACCGGCAGTCCGTAACTGTCGCAATTTTACATCAAGTGCCGCAAAAAACATATTTTCAAAAAAGGCGGCAGTCCCTGGAGTTGTCCGCGGCACTCGTTGAGTGCTACATCGGCATTCATTGAATGCCGTGACGGCATTCATTGAGTGCCGCTGCGGCATTTACTGAGTGCCGCTTCCATCTCCATTGCGTGCCGCATTTTCTAGCAGCCAACTGTAAATACAACACATTTTGTACCTTCAAAAGGACATCCGAAATTAGAATTTTTTACTATGAAGTTACAAAAATAACCCTCTATAGTTTGCCTATATATAGAGGATGAATATCCCATTACATGGGATCCCTTCTTTTCTTCCTAGTCTTTGATTCTATAATTTCTATCTTCATTTTTAGACTTGAATCTCATTTTGAATCTTCTTTATCTAAAAGCTTTGATAGTTAGAGATGCCAAAAAAGAAGTTTTAAGAAAATTAAAAGGTTGTAAGAGCTAGAAGAAGAGCTTGATTAGCTTTGGAATATCCTAAGAACACGAAGAAGTTGAGGATAGTTGGAGGAGATCCTCTAAATTTTAGTTATATTTTCATTCTTGTGTTTCTTTCTTTCTTATGTTTTCATTCTTGTGTTTTCTTCTTTTTTATACATTTCTTTTGAGATTCTTGGAGATCTTCAATGTCTCTCTTGAAATCTCTTGAGTTTGATCTTTTGAATCTCATGTAAGCTTATGCTTCACATGGGAGTCAAAGTTTGATTATCACTTCATTTTATAAGCAAATAGATGGATCCAAGTCCATACTTATGGTTTGGGTCCTCTAGCTTGATGTTTCATGGAATCCTTTCTATATTCCTTTGAGACTCATGAGTATTAGTCATGTTTTGATCTCCACTGACCCCAAAGGGAAAGGAGAGTTAGGTTTAGGATAAGCCAATGTCCATGGCTTAGTTGGTAGATGTAGCAAAAAGGATGATAAATCCAATATTGGAGCAGTGAGTTCATAAACCAGTTTTGATCATAGATTTTTAGTTAATGATCTAACCGTTGGAATTAAGTGAAATAAATGGGAAAGTGTCTATAACTCAAAGTTCTACCATTGTAATTTTTTTTTTAAGGAGATCTCATGTTTAAAGTGGTTTGGTCATGAGTTTTGTGAAGTCACTACAATCTGTCCAGAGTTTCAGAATAGTAACACCCTTTTGAAATAAGCAAATTAGAACCTTAATCAAGTATTTATGACCCAAAATAATTTTTTCTAAGTAGATTAATGTGTTAGGAAGCTACCCTAAAAAGAACAAAGCATTGTTTATTAATTTTTTTTTTTTATCTTTTTGCTATTTTTAAAAAATTGTACAAAATCTCTGGACAAAGATTTGTAAATCTCTGAGTGATGTCTGATTTTTGTCCATTTTCCAGAGATCTAACCGTTGAAGCTTTGATTTTCCTTTTAGGATGGAAACTAGACACACAGAGGCATCTTTTGTCCAAAATTCACCGACATCAAACCATGGGAAGCATGCTTTTTATGCCTTTTACTTTCTGGTCTGCTCTCTATAATTTTTAGAATTTTATGACATATTTGACCAACTTTGTAAATAATGGTCCAAATGATTTTTCTATGACCTAGGGCTCAAACCATGTTTTAATAATGATCAATTAAACTTGAATTCAAAGTTTAAGTGATCCAAATCAATGAAAATTTCATAATTTACTCTTGTTCATTCATCCATGTGGCTTGATGTTAGGACTTGTTTGCTTTAGATTTAATTACACTTCATAGATTTAAGCTAGAAGTCTAGGATTGTTATTTAAGATCCAACTTTATATCTTGTATATTATGTGCACTAACCTCTATTTTGTAGCGCTATTGAGGTACGATTTCTCAACCCTTCTCTAGTTTATTGTATTCTTTGATTTTAATTGATTTTTGACTTCAAGCGCGACACCTTAGAATTAGGACTTGCTTTACTCGTATATATGGATTAGAGACTCTATTCCTAGGTTTTATCTATTTACATGCATTTTCACGTTTAATTTTCACGGTCGGATCCCGGGTAAGTTCTCTAGTTCCCTATTTGCATATATTGCTTGCTACTTGAATTACGTGGCTTTTGAGCGATATTTTGTAAATTGGTAATTTTACACCATTTTGACATGTTTGTGTAATGTATACATATATCTATGTATTAGTTGAGGGCATGCTTAGATTTGTAATTCAATTTTAAAGGATGTTGAGTAGAGGCCTATCACAAGATAGGATGAGAGAGGGTGTTTTAGTCCGAAGGGCTCCTTCCTCTCTCATTCCTTAATCCCCGGACCTAGTTAATCTTTGGTTTCGCAAAAGATCAGTTTCCTTTTGAAATGGTTTCTTAGTTTTCCTTTGAAAAATTAAGTGGCGACTCATTTGTTTTAAATTTGAAATTTAGAAAAGATTTTAAAAGAAAAGTTGTGGGTAAGAAAATTGTGATATCCACAATCTGGCGACTCTGCTGGGGATCGAACTCAGAATCTCTGGTTTCGCAGACCAGAATTCTGATTTTGGGTTCACTTGAGGATTAGACTTGAAAGCATCCTTTTAATCGAATTAATTAATCTTTGTATGCCTGTTGCATCTCACTTGCATGTCCAGCCAGTCGATGCACGGAACTATGACCTTGGAGGCTTGGGGCAACCTGGTCGGTCAAGTTATCATGGGACTGTGTGATCACCCTTGATCTCGTACCGTGATTTGGTATATTAAGCATCCTATCGGATGTGTGTCAAGGGTCCCTTATTTGACCAAAACCCAGCTTTTGCATAGTAGTTTCTATAGAACCTTTCAATCTTAGGAAATCAACTCTTGATTAGGATTATATGCTAGGAAGTTTTGTATGCCCGGAAGGGATTACTTGAGATGATGACGATACTTGCTTGATGAAAGATGTATAATCTTTTAATCACCTTATAGCAATTTCTCCTCATGTTCCACGACATTTGGAGAACATGCCGAACCTTGATTATAAGATTATACTTCTTATATCATGTTAGCTAAGCATCATTGACCTTGTATGCTTCCAAATTCATGAAAAGTACGGTGATTATCCGGTCATGTGATCCTTCTACCCAAAGAATTTTAAATCCATCTTTGAAAGCAAATGGATTTTTGTAATCTTTATTCCAAAGTTTTCAATTACTCTTTCAAAAAAAAAAATATTTGGAGTTCACTTTTGATTAAAGCTCCAAACTAATCTTTGGGAAATATTTTTGGAAGAAATGCTCTTCAAATGAATTTCAAAGCAAAATTTCAATCCAATCACATTTATTGAGAAATATTTTCAGATCCTCTTTTTAATAAAAGATTCAAAATCCTTAAGAATTGTTTTTGAAAGATCTCATCATTTAAAGAAATGCTTTTCAAATGAATTTTAAATTTTATTTTTTTTGAATACCCGACCTTTGAAGGGATAGTGAGGATCACAATGAGAGGTGAAATTGGCGCATTTGACATGAATGAGGATTTTATGTGCTTATGTGTTTATGTGTTAGGATTAGATTTTTCGTTTCTTTGGCATATAGAATAGACACACATACACACACATGCATTGCATCCGTGTGACATATGAATCATTCATGAGCATTTCACTTGGCATAAAAATTTAATAAAATCAATAGAAGTATAAGATTCTCTTGAGAAAATCAGTCAAAGTTGATTAAAAGATAAGTGTCGTTGTAAGCGAAATAGCACCCGAGTTAAGCATTGTTTGGTACACAGATTCAAGCACGAGATTAGTCAGGAAGGAACAGATAGTAGGAAGAGAGATGTTTATGCTCATATGTTGCTAGTAAGGTGATAGTGTTTTGAAATACTGCTGCTAAAGCAAATTTGGATGTTCCTGAGGACCCAATATTTTGAAAATCGTCTGTGACACTCTAGTTAAGACCAAGTCGAGTCCAGTCTGTTGTCGAGTTATGATAAGTTGGAGTCAAATGTCAAGTCCAGTCGAGTCTTCTGGTCAGTCTGTTATCAAGTTTCTTTGCAAGTCTTTGTCGAGTTTATCGAGTTGAGTGATGTAATCCTCTTTCCCTACTAGTTGAATAAAATCTCATTTTTCTTGATTCAGTGTGCTAAGTCGTGAATGTATGGATCATTAAGCCAAAAAAAAAAATTCACTTTTTCAAACGATCATGGAAAATACTTTGTTAATAAATTTTTGCATTGAAAAGGATCCTAAATGATCAAGCAAATTCTGTGCCAAATCCAAAAATGGAGTAGAGAATTGATTAGCTACTTTAAGAATTTAAAGCTGCTCTTGCTCAATCTTGAAAAGATGAACTTGGAACTTGAAGCTTGCCCACCATCCCCTTCTCTCAAATACCAAGCCTAAAATATGAGCCCAACTAGTCTAAAGCCATAAACTTGGTCCTTGATGGTAGCCAGACATTTTAAATGAACTTCTTATTCCAAAAAATAAAAGAAGAAAAAGAAAAGAAGAAAGAGCTCGCTAGGATGAAAACCCGGAAGGGTGCCTAGGCAAACGTTAGAGCACAAAAAAAAAGAAGAAAGAGCTCGCTAGGATGAAAACCCGGAAGGGCGCCTAGGCAAAAGTTAGAGCACAAAAAAAAAGAAGAAGAAAAAGAAAAAGAAAAAGAAGAAAGAGCTCGCTAGGATGAAAACCCCAAAGGGCGCCTAGGCAAAAGTTAGAGCACGAATAAGATGCGTGTTGATTTAAAAAATCCTAATCCTAGCCAGTCAAAATCATGGAAAGAATAAGAGATAGTAAGGTAGAGAAAAGAAAAGAAAAGTCAGAGAATAGATAAGATTGAGAATTTTTGAGCACTTCAAAGTAGATCATTAGCACATGAATTACCTCAAGGCTTGGTGTTGTTCTAAACAAAGAAAAGAAATTAAAAATAAAAAGAGAGACTTATCAGCTTCAAAATTTTCGTGAGAGGCTCAAATGCTAAGTGAGCCTAAAACAATGCAGAGATATCTTGGAAAAAAAATAAAGATTTGAAGGACTGATATTACTTTGTGAATATGATAGAGTATGAATAAAACATGATGAGAGTTGTAAAAGATTAACTGGCTAGTGAAAAGGTTAAAGAATCAACCGTCAATTAAAAAAAATGAGAAGAAGAGAAAAGAGAAAAGAGAATAAAGGAAAAAGTAGTTCATCATGCTACACAAGGGCTACCACAAGTGACATGCACTCCCTAGACCTAAATGGCAACATGGCTCGAAAAGCCCACCAATTCTTGAAGCCTAATTCTTTCAAGACCTCCAGAGTACTTGAACTATGCTCGACCTGATTCCAACTCGGGGATACGTAGGCAACCTGTCTGGTTTGGTCACCACCATCATCATAATATGGTGTGCTCTTTCAGGCCTTGGCCATATTACCTTGGACCTGATTCCTATTCGGGGATAAGTTGAATCCTTTGAACATATGCGTGTGTTCATTTAAAACTAGGAGCAAACTTATATTTTCCTAGGACCACATATGTATTGCCAAACTAGGGACAAACAGAGTTTGCCAATCAGCATTGGGACATCACCCTTCAGCCCATCACATTCATGATGATTACCTCTATACTGGGAGTAAATGCATTTCAAGCATCCGGTACCAACATGTTCTCAAAGCCCTTGGGATGAGCCTATTTACCCTTACGTCTAGGGGGAAACTTCGTTTGCTGAAAGTCCCATTTTACCCTAGAAGCGAGCCCCAAGTCTCTTTCAAACTAGGGGCAAACTCTGTTTGCCAAATGCAAGTTCTCAAGTCACCAAGTCTGTTTTGAAACGCTTTGAAATGGAGTGTCTTTTATTCTATAAGCTAAAGCACTAATTTGAAGCATACTCTAGATAGGCAAAGAATTCAATAAAGGGGAAGTTTTCAAAATTTTGATTTATCAGCAAAGTACTACCATTTGTAAGATAATGAATAAACGAAAGGTGAGATGATACATTATTCACGATGAAAGCACATTGATTCATAATGAATGTAGAATTTTCGTCAGTCATCTTGAGTAACTGGCTTTGTCAGGTCTATCCTCCTTTGATGAGTCAATAATAGTCTCAAATGTGTGGGTTTAAGATGATGAATAAAGATTTGAAAAGTCTCCATAAGCATCCCACAAGCAATGCAAGCAGGAGTTTTAAACACTATCACAACACAATGCTAAAAGTGGAAATATGAGAATGGTCCAAGACTAGGGGCAAAGGTGAATTCCCTCTTTTGACACAATCATTATGTTTCTTCCAAATGGTCTGTAAGTGTAAAAAATCATGCTTTCAAGAGACTACTTGGACAACACAGATCCCGTTAGTTCCGTTCAAATTCTTTGAGTCCGAGGACTCCCCGTTTTGTAAAATCACTTCTTTGAGTCCGTGGACTCCCTGTTTTTGTAAAATCAATTCTTTAAGTCCGATGACTACCCATTTTTGTAAAATCATTTCGTTGAGTCCGAGTACTCCCCGTTTTTGTAAAATCATTTCTTTGAGTCCGTGGACTCCCTGTTTTTGTAAAATCAATTCTTTAAGTCCGAGGACTACCCATTTTTGTAAAATCATTTTTTTGAGTCCGAGGACTACCCATTTTTGTAAAACTATTTCTTTGAGTCCGAGGACTACCCATTTTTTTTTTAAAAAAAACTAATTCTTTGAGTCTGTGTGACTCCATTTGTATAAAAGTAAAGTTTGTTGAGTCCGTGTGACTTCGTTTGAATAAAGAAATAAAATTTCGAGTCCGCATGACTCTGTCTTTGTGAATATATGAATTTTTGAGTCCGTGTGACTTTGTTTGAATAACGAAATGAAATTTCGAGTCTGCGTGACTCCGTCTTTGTGAAATATGAAATTTTGAGTCCGCATGACTCCGTTTGCGTAAAATGTGAATTTGTTGGGTCTGTGGGACTCCATTTATGCAAAATACTGAGTTCTTGAGTCCGCGTGACTCCGTTTGTGTAAAATATGAGGCCGTGTGACTTCGTTTGAATAAAGAAATAAAATTTCGAGTCCGCATGACTCCGTCTTTTTGAATATATGAATTTTTGAGTTCGTGTGACTTCGTTTGAATAACGAAATGAAATTTCGAGTCCGCGTGACTCCGTCTTTGTGAAATATGAAATTTTGAGTCCGCATGACTCCATTTATGTAAAATACTGAGTTCTTGAGTCCGCGTGACTCCGTCTTTGTAAAATATGAATTTTTTAAAGTCCGTGTGACTTGGTGCTTATAGAATGTGAAGTTTCGAGTCCGTATGAATCCGTGTTTGAGAAATGTGAAAATTTTCAAGATCATATGAGTCTTCTTTGTAAAATGTGAATCAGTGCGACTCCCATCTGGAAATTGGAATTGTTTCAAGTCAAATCGACTCCCGACTTGGAAATGAGAATTGAGTTGAGTTGAACCGACTCCAGACTCCAGATTTTGAGAATTTGAATTTATCTGAGTCTAATTGACTCTTGATTCATGAGTTTGAACTAATTTGGGTCTGATTGATTCCCAGTTTCGTGAAGCAAAAATTCTTTGAGTCTAATTCACTCCCAATTTTGTAGAACAGAAATTCTTTGAGTCTAATTGACTCCCAATTTTGTGAAGCAGAAATTCTTTGAGTCTGATTGAATCCTAATTTTAGAATATGGAACTGGATTGAGTCTGATTGACTCCAGATTT
Organism: Hydrangea macrophylla; assembly: GCA_033977485.1. Classification (NCBI taxonomy): domain Eukaryota; kingdom Viridiplantae; phylum Streptophyta; class Magnoliopsida; order Cornales; family Hydrangeaceae; genus Hydrangea; species Hydrangea macrophylla. The sequence goes on along the minus strand of CM066984.1, from coordinate 72,144,009 downwards.
TGAAAAGTTGAATTGAATTGAGTCTATTTGACTCCCGAATTGAATTGAATTAAATCTGACTAACTTCTGATTTTAGAATTTGAATAAAACTGAGCCTGGCTGACTCTGATGAACTGAATTGAATTAAATTGAGTCTAATTTGACTCTCGATTTTGGGAATTGGAATAAATTGAGTCTGATTTAACTCCTGATTTTGAAAATTAGAATTTTTTTTATTGAGTCAAAATTGACTCTGATTAAGAAAATTTGAAATGTTATAAATTAACCCTCGATTTTGAAATAGGAAATTCTTTGAGTCCGTGTGACTCCATTTGTATAAAAAGTGAATTCGTTGAGTCCATGTGACTCAATTCGTATAAATATATATATATACATTTGTTGAGTCTGTATGACTCCTGACAAGCGGGGGTATTTGTGAAATATAACCGCGCTAAAAGAAGAAAATGTATTGATTTAGTTTACAATTCCTTCATTTATCTACAATTTGAATTACAACGCCAGTTTGTACACAATTTGATTAATCTATGATAAGTTGTGTGTTTTAGCTATAATTTGTGTAGACTACAGTTGCTGTGTGAAGAATTCAAAGATAACAATAAAAGGAAGTGCTGAATTCTAATGAAGACAATTAAAAGCTGAAATACAGACCTCAATCGATTGAAGACTATTCGATCGATCGACGGTTCGATCGATCGAGAGAGTTCAAGCGCTCGAAGACTCCAGAAGTTCAATCGATCGAAGTATGTTCGATCGATCGAATATGGCTTTTATCAGAATATGCGCGCACGCAGCAGAAGCGGGTTTTTAACCGTAGCATTAGGTCTTAAGTATATATTCTTGTATTATGTACGTCCAGGAGGACGCCCCCATTACTTTTATCAGTTTTTAGATAGAGAGATAGAGAGTTTTCATGTTTTTGTAGGTTTTGAAGGTTGGATATTGCTTTGGGATTGTTTTTTTCTAATTTAATACAAGTTTTCAGTTCCAGGTTACTTTATTCATTTTCTGCACTTAGTTTATAGAAGTTCAATCTGCTATTCAGTAGCCTTGCATGTTAGACATAGTTATACAACTAGTTTTTATAGTTTGCATGATTAAAACACAACCAAACAAAACTTTAATGGACTTCTACGTTAAAAACACATCTGTGACACTCTAGACCATGTCTGAGTAGTCCTTAGGTTGGGAGATCACGATGAAACCGTGGTCTCAGTCCTCTGCCATGCAGCAGATTAATTTCTGTGTTCGATCGATCGGACCAGAGACATTGTCGAGCGATCGAATAAAGTTCGATTGATCGAGAGATGAAGATATTCGATCGATTGAAAGCACGTCGATCGATCGAACTCTCTGATTCTTGAGGACATTCTATGCAGTATTCTTAGACTTTCTGTTTCACTGATTTGTTATCAAATTGTCCCAAAACGCTTAGTTTGTCAAAACAGTCTGTGAACTTTAAGCCTTGAGGCATTTTTCTTCAATATATTTTGCAAACCACCCTCAATGCTAATACCATTGTAGGTGAGAGTCTAAACTATTGTTTTAAACCACTTTTGTGTATTTCAAACTCCATTGTAATGATATAGTCCCGGTCATGAAAGGACTATGGATTCTTTATCCTAGGAGAAATACGGAATACTGTAGAGAGTGTGCTCCATTGAGCTTCAACGTAATTGCATGGTAGATGGCTAGGTCACGGTGGATTCGAGTAATCCCAACATTCCTTTTTAATTAAGAAAAACACATTTTAAATCATTGCTTTTGTTAGTTAGTTAGTAATTAGTTAATCTAGTTTAATTGCTTTACTTTTAGTAGTTGTTAAACCGTGGAACTTTGTGTTCTACACTCCTTTAAAATATTGAATTTTATTTTCTGGTTTGAGATTAATCTAGTAAGTAGTTTAACACCTTCCCTGTGGGATCGACCTGGTCTTAACCAGTTGCTATTTGCACGATTACCTACACTTGGGTATAGCACACAAGCGCACACAGAAAAATTCTCGTGTCAAGTTTTTGGCGCCGTTGCCGGGTAAGGCGACAAGCTAATGCTTCGATTACCTCAAATCTTTCCTTATCTTTTTCTGTTTTTCTTTTTCTTTTGTTCTTTAGATTAAAAATTTCTTAGGATCTTTCCCTTTATGTCCGATAATTCCATCGAAGGAATTTACGGATACCCATTCTATTCATCCAGTTTTCCTCTAGTTCTATTAACCCCATAGTTACACCGATCGATTCAATGGCTGATAATCAAAGTGAAAACGGTGATAATGTGGTCGTACCAATTGACGATTCACTGCGTCCTTTGTGTGACCTCATGACACCCGAACATGCGCCTACTCCATCTTGTATTCTCATTCCACCTCATGCAGGCGAATTCCAATTTCGCAATGGAATGATTCAACTCCTTCCTACCTTTCATGGAATGGAGAGCGAGAAGGCATATCTACATGTCAAGGACTTTGAGGATGTTTGTAAAACTTTCTCACAGAATTGTCCTGTAGATGTAACACGTCTAATGCTATTTCCTTTCACTCTGAAGGATAAAGCAAAAGCTTGGTTACTCACCTTGAAGCCAAACTCCATCTACACCTGGCATGCGATGAACACTGCTTTCCTGAAGAAATTCTTTCCACCTCGCATGACCACTGAGCTTAAACGACAAATAAATTCTTACAAACAAAAGAGCAATGAAACATTCACCCAAACTTGGGAATGTTTCAAGGATTTGCTACTCTCATGCCCACATTATGGGTACGAGAAATGGCGAACCATTAGCTACTTTTATGAAGGATTAAATGGTGAAACTAAGAAATTGGTCGAGACCATGAGTTCAGGGCCATTTCTTCGCAAAAACACGGAGGAAGTTGAAGCTCATTTTGAGTGGCTAGCTGAACACGCCCATGAGTGGTCAAATTCAGATGATATCCCACGCTCACAGATATCCTGTGTGGAAGAGAAAAGTTTATATAAACCAAAAAGTGAGGATCATCTGATGAATAAATATGAAGAACTAGCAAAGAAAGTGGAAGAATTGGGGATGAAAGGAGAGAGTTCTAGGCAGTTTTTGCCAGAAGAACCGTGTGGCACATGCAACATGCTGGGACACTCTACTCAATACTGTCCCAATGTGCCGTATTTTCAAGAACAACCCCCCATGGAAATGAATGCCATGCAAGGGTATAGGGGGGCGGGGAATTCCTACAATAATTACAATACGCAAAATAATAACAATAGATGGAATCACCCCGGGTTTGATTGGAAAAATAATGCTGGGACCCAAAACCAATTTCAACAACAACAGCCTTACAATAACAATAATCAATAACAAGGGCAATACAACAGGCAGTCCCAGCCATTCTAGCAAAATAGAGCACGTAACTACAACAACGCTCAACCCTCACATAATCAACAAGCCAATGTCTATGTGCCACCTCACAAGAAGGTGCAAGAGGAAGATCCACTCTCTAACGCGAATTTAACGCAACAGTTAATTCAAATGATGAGTAAACTGTCCGCGACATTAAAGAGGATGGATGCACGTCAAGAGGGGTCGAGTGGAACATTTCCTGCTCAACCACTTCAAAACCCTAAGGGATACAACAATGGCCCTCGTAATCATGAACAGGCAAAAGCCGTGACTACATTAAGAAGCGGCAAAGTCATAGGGCAAAACAAGCCTCATTCTACTCCCGAGGAGCATGAAGAGGTGGAAGTGGTGACTAGGAACAAACCATCTACTCAAGTAGACGAGTCGTCTACTAATGACAAACCATTAGCACCAAATAAGGACGCTCCTAAAGAAGTAAAAGAAGCTGAGAGAAGGCCTGGAAAGGAACCTGTCACTGAGGAATTACCTAAATGCCCTTTCCCTGCGCCTTACCCTCAAAGGCTCAAGAAGCCCCAACACCAGGCAAAGAATCAGGAGTTCTTGGAATTGTTCAAACAAGTTAAAATCAATCTCCCATTCCTTGATGCAATCAAACAAGTACCAGCCTACGCTAAGTATCTGAAGGACTTATGCACAGTCAAAAGGAGGCAAAGTGTACAGAAACATGCCTATGTCGCTTGCCAAGTAAGTGCAATCATTCAAAATGAATTGCCTCCGAAGTTAAAAGACCCTGGCACCCCAACTGTCTCATGTAGAATTGGAAATCAAAGGATAGACAACGCACTCCTTGATTTAGGAGCAAGCGTAAACCTGTTGCCATACTCAGTCTATAAACAACTAGGGTTGGGTGAACTCAAACCTACCCGAGTTGCATTGCAATTGGCAGATAGGTCAGTCAAATATCCTAAAGGAATACTGGAAGACGTTCTGGTACAGATAGACACTTTTGTCTTCCCGGTCGATTTTGTGATTTTAGACACTGAACCGGTGTCTAACCCATGCTCACAAATCCCGGTGATTTTTGGATGTCCATTCCTCAACACCATCGATGCCACAATCAAAATAAGAAGTGGTATTATGACCATCGTATTCGGGAACATGACCTTAAATGTCAAGATTTTTTCAAATCCCCGACCTGAAGAATACGAGGATGAAGAAGAAGTTAACTTCATTGAAACGGTCATTGAAGAGGAGGCTGATTTTGTAAATTACAAAGATCCTTTGGAGGTAGTTGTGTCACAATTCAATGCTACTTATCAATCTAATGATTCTACTCTATTGGATGCTGCCCTAAATCATGCCTGCCTCATGATGGAAGCAAAAGAGGAAGAAAGAGTTGAATGCATGTGGGTCACACCATATGAACCCTTACCTCTAAAAACGAAGTTAACTATGCCTTCAAGCTTTCAGTTTCACGATCTAGAATTAAAGGAGCTTCCAAAAGAGCTCAAATATGCTTTTCTGGGGACTGAAAAGACTTATCCCGTTATAATCTCATCCACGTTAAATCCAGAACAAGAGGATAAGTTGATTCAAATGCTCAAACTGCACAAGGGAGCATTGGGATGGACTATTGCTGACCTCAAAGGCATAAGCCCATCTATTTGCACCCATATGATATATCTGGAGGACGACGCTAAACCTTCGCGACAAATGCAGAGGCGTCTGAATCCAAATATGCAAGAAGTAGTAAAAAAGAAGTCTTAAAACTTCTAGACATTGGGATAATATACCCTATCTTAAAGCTCTTGGGTTAGTCCAACCCAGGTGGTGCCCAAAAAGGCTGGTATAACAGTTATCCCAAACAAAGATAGCGAGTTAGTACCAACACGCATCCCCACTGGATGGCGGATGTGTATTGATTACCGAAAGTTAAATACTGTGACCCAGAAAGACCACTTTCCATTGCCATTCATGGATCAAATGCTAGAAAGAGTGGCGGGTCATAAATTTTATTATTTCTTGGACGGATATAGTGGCTATAACCAAATCAAAATAGCTCCTGAAGAACAGGAGAAAATGACTTTCACTTGTCCGTTCGGTACATTCGCCTATCGCCGTATGCCTTTTGGCTTATTCAATGCACCTGCTACCTTTCAGCGGTGCATGTTAAGTATATTCAGTGATATGGTTGAATAGACACTCGAGGTCTTTATGGACGACTTCTCAGTGTTTGGCCATAGTTTTGATAATTGCCTAGAAAACCTAGAGAATGTATTAGCGCGATGCGAGGACAAACACTTAGTGCTAAACTGGGAAAAGTGCCACTTCATGGTGACCAAGGGAATTGTTCTCGGCCACATTATCTCTGATAAGGGTATCCAAGTTGATAAAGCAAAAATAGATATAATTGTAAATCTACCTGTCCCTCGTACAGTCCGAGACCTCCGATCTTTTCTTGGACATGCTGGATTTTATCGATGCTTTATCCAAAATTTTAGTGCAATCTCCCGACCACTGTGCCAACTCTTAGTCAAAGATGCACCTTTCGAATGGTCGGAAAACTGTCAAATATCTTTTGATGCACTAAAAGATCAACTTACCTCCGCACCAATAATACAGGCACCCGATTAGAGTTTGTCGTTCAAGTTAATGTGCGATGCTAGTGACTACGCCATTGGCGCAGTTCTAGGACAGAGGAAGGATAACAAGTCTTATATAATCTACTATGCCAGCAGAACACTGACCGAAACTCACATGAATACGACTACTGAGAAAGAGTTACTGGTAATAGTCTTCGCGCTGGACAAATTCAGGTCTTATCTGATAGGGTCCCCAATAGTCTGTTTTACAGACCACTCGGCCCTCAATTACCTGCTATCTAAGAAAGACGCGAAACAGAGGCTTATCCGCTGGATACTCCTACTCCAGGAATTCGATATCACTCTCAAGGATAAAAAGAGAGTAGAGAAAGTGGTCACCTTCCATTTATCTCGGTTGACATTCATGGACAACACTGAGCCTGTACCTATAAAAGATGATTTCCCAGATGAGCAACTGATGGCTGTCTCCAATTCGCCTTGGTACGCGGATATAATACATTACCTTGTTACAGGAGAGACCCCGAGCCATTGGTCAAATCAGGATAAAAAAAGGTTCCTTTCGTTCGCGCGCCATTTCTTTTTCGATGACCCATACTTATTTAAGTATTGTGCTGATCAGGTCACATGGCGTTGCGTCCCAAATGAGGACATAATTGTAATTTTGGCCTCCTATCATTCTAAAGCCTGCGGTGGCCATTTTGCCTCCCAAAAGACCGCACACAAAGTATTGCACAGCGGTTTCTATTGGCCCACCGTGTTCAAAGATGCCTATGCTTTTTGTAAATCATGCCAGCGATGTCAAAAGCTTGGTACAATTTCGAAAGGGAATTCGATGCCCCTCACTCCCATCACCATAATTGAAATATTCGATTATTGGGGCATCGACTTCATGGGCCCATTTCCTAAATCTAATAACTGTGAATATATACTCCTTGTTGTGGAATATATATCAAAATGGGTAGAAGCGATACCGATGAGACGCAATGACCATAAAACGGTGATGTCCTTTCTTAAGGAAAATATCTTATCGCATTTCAGAACCCCAAAAGCCCTAATAAGTGACCAAGGCAAACACTTTTGCAATAGGCCTTTGGAGTCACTACTCAAGAAATACGGGGTTAATCACAAGATCGCTCTAGCCTACCACCTACAAACGAATGGGCAGGAAGAGTTAGCTAACCGTGAAATCAAGCACATCTTAGAGAAAACGGTTAGTTTCAACAGAAAAGACTGGGCCTATAAATTGACTAATGTTCTTTGGGCATACCGTACTACTTACAAGACAAATCTGGGAATGTCTCCATATAGGCTAGTGTATGGTAAGGCATGTCACCTCCCCGTTGAAATTGAGCATAAAGCATATTGGGCTACACGCTCATTAAACTTCGACATTAAAGAGGGAGGACATCTCCGGAAACTGCAGTTGGCAGAACTGGAAGAAATTCGACGAGATGCATACGACAATGCCAAACTCCACAAGGAACGATTGAAGGTTCGCCATGACAGAACAATTTTTCGAAAATCTTTCGAGCCTGGACAGAACATTTTACTATACGATTCGTGCCATCGTCTCTTCCCAGGAAAACTCCGATCTCGGTGGACAGGACCCTTCATAGTCAAATCTGTCTTTCCACATGGGGCCGTGGAGTTATTTAATCCTAAGAACGATGGAAGTTTCAAGGTCAACGGCCAAAGGGTAAAATTGTTCTTAGAAGATTTCCAACCTGAGGTCGAGCCCATCCAACTGGATGAGCCCGACTATGCTTCAACCTAGAACGCTCAAGTGTGTTTTTTCAATGTTGTTGTACTTTCTTTTGCTGTTTCTCATTTTGTTTTGTTCTATTGTTTATCTTTTCCTTTTTGAGTGTGATCTTGATCATAATCTACTGCTCTAATTTCATCTCATGCAGGCTGTCCACCATGAGAGATGACGATGTTCACTCGATAGGGTCATGGGCTGATTCAGAATATCAGAACCCACCATGGACTGCTAAGGAAATAACATTCTTCTTATCTCCATACCAAGGGCCAGGAGCTGACGACATCATTGACTTAACCCACGGATACATCCCATACGATCCTGCTCTCCTCCAGATTAACCCATTTGCGCACATGGAACTCTCTGAAGAGGAGGGAGAGCCTGAAGGATATGTTGTGTGGGAGGTCAATGACGCTTTGATGGAACAGTGGGAAAATGACTCAATGTAGGAGCCATAGGAAGAAGAGGACTTACAAGATGTGGTGCCCGAACGCCACAATGCTATTTTCACATATGTTGACGACTTCATGGTCATCCATGTGGGTCCCTACATCTATGCGTATTTCAATTACTTGTTGTTTAGGCTTCAATGCCCTCTACCTGCTAGTGCACCTGGGACTATCTGGCCAATAGTGAGGTTAACTCTGGGTCACATTCCTTTCTTTTTTCTTTTTCTTTTCCTGTTGCTTTATTTAATTCTTCCTGTTTGTTCTTTCTGTTGCTCTGGTTAATTTATTTTCTTCATTTTCTTTTGTTTTCCCTTTGTCAGGAATATCACTATGAATCCACCATTTCCGCCGTTGTACCTTCCACATCAACTCTTTCATGGAGTTGGACCATACATAAGGTCCCCGAGAACTCCGCCACAATAGGAACGTCCGATGCGCAATTACACTCCGTTATCCTTGTCTCCATCCGAGTCCCCTGTTGTCGGTGAAATCAATTCCTTAGAGAGCTCAGACTTGCTCGATGATATCCTCGCTGCTTTCCGCTTGTTCTGGGAAAGGGAATCAAGTTCAGACTCTACATTTGAAGCTCCGGCAGCGAAGGAGGTTGTGGAAGACGGGATCTTCCTGCTTGAAGAATAGTGTTTCACTCCAATTGTTTTATGTCATTTCATATTTTCTTTCATCAATTGGAGTGTATTCTTGGACAAAGTTTTGTTAATTCACGCTTTATTTTAGTTTTTTGTTTTCAATAAGGTTTTCACGACCATGTTGGGGGCATTAATATTGCAAGAGGATGCTATTTTAAGGATTTATTTATATAAATTTGCAATTTTCTACTATGAGGATGAGTTTTTGGCTTACATGTTCTGTTAATACACTGTTTTATCACTATTCTGTATGTCCAGACCAGTGTTGGTTAGTTGGGGGTGTTTAATTTCTTAAATCAGGGATATTGTAGAATTTCTTTGCTCGATCGATCGAACGTACTTCGATCGATCGAGAATATCGGAATCTCGAGCGCTTGAGGAGGGCTCAATCGATCGAAGGTTCGATCGATCGAAATAACTCGAGTGATCGAAACCGGTATTTAAACGAAGCGTCGTCTATACACTTCATCAGTTTTTCTCTCTCCTTCCCTCCCTCGAGCGATTGAACACAGAGGGCAACTCACGCAGTTTTTTGGGACCCCACTTCCAACCACACCAATTGCGGAGCAACCGTTCTCCCTGATCATCATCTTCATCACTGTCATCCTCTTCTTGGCGCGTCTCTCGAGGTGAGGCCCCGAGAACCCCCTCGGTTTTCTTTCCATTTCATATTTGTATGGGTTGCCCCCCATTGGTTAGTTAACTCCTTTTCTTAGTTTTCTTATTGTATTTGTTGTTTTCGGGCTCTTCCCGTTATCAATCGTTGATACTGCCACTTCGCTGTGTTCGATCAATCGAACTGGTTTCGAGCGATCGATCCCATCGTCCGTTCGATCGATCGAACATTCTCGAGCGATCGAACCTGTAATATTCTCAATCGATCGAACAGGCTTCGATCGATTGAAGTGTGACAGTTTCATTTCTTTTTTTGGTTTCCCTATTTTTAATGTTTCTTTGTTTCTTTCTTATGTTTTAGGGCTAAACAATGAACCCTATCACTGGGTATCACAAAGCCAAGCCATTTGACCTAGCCATACCCGACCCTATACCTGAGCACGGGTTCAGAAACGACGAAGACTGGGTATGGTTCACCAGATATTTCTAGTTGCGCAAGGTCATGCTTGAGCGACCCCTTGAGACGGCATGACTGGCTACTCCTTGGTGTCTTGCACAGATACGTGCCATGCCACAGTGGTACACACTCTTCTCCCAGCCTAAGCTCGTTAATCTATCCTGGATCCGGGAGGCGTGTGCTACGATGATCAGGGATTCGGTTGCTCCGTTAACTCTCCGTTCTTTCTTCCATGGCCAGGAGATTATTTTTAGTTCGACCACCGTCTCTGCTGCTATTGGGGTACCTGAGGTACCTGATTGTGTTTGTCCGCATCGTTCCGACACACTGCTGCTCTCCCCGACCATTATTATCAGAGAGATCACTGGGGGTGCTCTTCCGAGTTGGGATGGCAAGGCTCTTATTCATGATGTTTTCCTTACTGATAATTATCATATGCTGTACCTCGTCCTCAGTAATTGCCTCTTAGTGACATCGTATCGGGAGAAGATTGCAGGGTGGTATGCCCGGGTTTTATATGCGATTGGGACACAGCAGCCTGTCTGTTTGCCTCGCCTCTAGATTGATTTCATGAGGCACCCCACTTGCTACATTCTGGCCAAGAAGCACCTGAAGGGTGCTTGGGCCATTCACAGAGGTATTGAGCAGGCAGGGTTACTTCATTTGGCGGATGATATGACTGCTCAATCTCACAGCCGTTTTGGCGAGACTGCTTCCCGTCGATTAGAGGCACAAAAGAGAAAGAGGCGGGGCAAAGGCAAGGCGAAAGTTGGAGAGAAGAGGAGGAGAGGAGGAGGCACCGATACTGAGGGTGCTGCTTCAGGGACGCCCACAGAGGCTGAGGAGCATGATTCGGAGGAGGAGATAGATCCTATTGAGGAGGTGGCGAGATTTGAGTTGAGGTAGAGGTCTCAGGCTCGTACCCAGGGAGAGTCTTCTTCTGCGCCTCTCCCGACTATTCATGAGTTGTTATTGGAGGAGAGAGAGGCCAGGATTAGACTTGAGGGTAAGGTGGATGTGATGACTACTCTGCTGGAGGCGATCTTGATACAGATCGGCGTCGACCAGGCAGTTCATGCAGCTGATGAACCACCACCCAGCAATCCACCTGCAGCTGCTCCTACCACTTCCACCATACCACCAACTACATCTGCTGTTCCACCATCCACCACCAGTCCATCATCTGCCGATCCATCTCCCCAGACTGATCCTGCAGCTTCTACATCATCGGCGTCACCACTTACTACGGAGATACCACTTCTACCTCCTCTTGTCGTGGTCGACACATCTTTATCTATTCCAGTTGCCATGATTACGAGTGACCCAGCAGCACCGTCTGTTGCTGAGGGTGGCGGTGCGGATGCTTCTGACGTTTTTATTGAGATATTATCGGACGCTGCCGATGATGTCTAGTTTATGGGGGATGGGTGTTGTTGATTGTTGTTATATTTTGGTCCTTGTGGTTGGAGTTGGATGTGTTGGCTTGTTGATTAGATATATTTTTGGATACTGTTGGGATATTTTGTATTGATTGGTTGCTTTGTATATTTTATATTTTAGTTGCATGGTGTATTTCATCACTATTCTGTTCTTTCACTTTATTATGTTTCTAGTGATTAGTTCCATTCCAAGCATGGAGCCCATGTTCTATATTTCATATTCTTTTGATCTCTGCTGCTTGGAGTTTGTATGCTCTCTGTACAGGTTGTTACAGTTGCCATTCTTATGATGATATATAACAGGTGATATCCCTCTATCTATTTTTGAAAATCGCCTGCTGGGGACATTGCAATTTTCAGTTGGGGGTGGGATGTAAATAGATAATCACCTGTGCACATTAAAATAAAGATTGCAAAATTTTCAGACAATTAAGTAAGTTTTTGAATTAAATTGGTAGAATACTTCTGAATATCCACTTCTATTTACCTTTTGTCAAGCAATGACACAATCATTTTATTCTCATCCTTTTATGAATTAGGTTCACGCATTTTTCTAGTTTCTCCAGGATGAAAGCATATGTTGATCATTCTTGTATCCAAATCATTTGCACGTATTAATAGCTATGCAGAAAACTTAAAATAAGAGTTAATACGACTTTTGTGCTTTAAAGAATGAAGTAGTGAAAACTAGTTACCCTTAGTGAGTTTTTGAATCCAATCTTTAATTCTGAGGGAATTATCACATTAAAATTTGAATTGTTTTTCTTGAATATGCCGATTAAATTTGTTGAATAGTCTCTAATTCTTTATCTTGGCTGCTTATTAGAGGAGAACGTTCAGGATTTACCAATTAAACTCAATGAACATTGACGTGTAAAAATTAAGAAGTTGAGAAAATGATTTAAGCCATCGTATTTGCTCCATACTCCATGTACCTATATCGACATCTCTGAATATGTGTTGTTCTTAACCCCACACCTAGTAAATAATGTCGAATCCATTATGAAATTCTAAATCCCTAACTTTATACCTTGACCTCAAGATACCCCAATTGCACACCCAATGTGATTAAATTGTTGAAGTATGAGGAGGGAATAGTGGTGAGAAGGGCTGAATATTTATATATTGTCCAAAAAAAAAAGGGAAAAAGGAGAAGAAGTTTATTAAAAAAAAAAAAAAAGGTTGGAATGAAGTAAAGGAGAAATTATTAAACTAAATCACATGAAGATGTGCGATTTCTTACCCTTTCATTTCTGCCCTACTAAATAAAACTGTCAAGTTAAAGTCTTAATGATTTTCAGCAACTTAGTTCAAACACGAGCGTATAAGTTGAGTTATCCACGGTATTTTGCTCCTCTAGTAAGTAGTATTCCTTTCATGAGACTATACACTATAAAATGTTCGTCTTTTATGGAGTCGAGTATGAAAGCATTAGTATCCGAAAAATCATTCCTATCAAAACTTTCATACCATGTGCGATCATTATTAGCCAAGTTTCTGTGGGATGTTCATTTGTGAGTGTAATAACTATGTGAAGCAACTCTGAGTGTAATAACTATGTAATAACTTGTAGTTGAAACTACAAGTTCTGAGAGTATGATAGTTTAAACAACTCTAAATAAAGTTGATGTATAGCTGTTAATTTCACACACACACGGATACATGGATGTGACGCATATGTTATTTTTATCTTGGTGACATGAGGAATATGTGCATTTCTTTCATGGTTTGAATGAGAATGATGTGTTTTGTAGAGCTAAGTCAATAGTTGAATAAAAGGGGAATGTTTAAAAGTTATTCTATATCTTTTTGAACTTAAAATCAGAGAATTTTATGGGTACATTCGCTGCAAACCCTCACGAGACAACACTCGTCCACTAGGGGGAATCTAGGGGTTTAACGGCTTGTTGCATTTGCTAAATGCAATCGCGATTCCTGCGAAAGTGAGTTAGATGGTTTTCTTTCTTTTTATTTTAGTTTAGTTAATCTGGATTTTTTTATTTTAGTTTTTCTGTTACAGTTATAGTGTAGCTTGTTTTTATTTTCGCTCTATTGCTAGGGACTAGCAACTCGCTAGTTGGGGGTTGTGACAAGCGGGGGTATTTGTAAAATACAACCGTGCTAAAAGAAGAAAATGTATTGATTTAGTTTACAATTCCTTCATTTATCTGCAATTTGAATTACAACGCCAGTTTGTACACAATTTGATTAATCTATGATAAGTTGTGTATTTTAGCAGTAATTTGTGCAGACTACAGTTGCTGTGTGAAGAATTGAAAGATAACGATAAAAGGAAGTGCTGAATTCTAATGAAGACAATTAAAAGCTGAAATACAGACCTCGATCGATTGAAGACTATTCGATCGATCGGCGGTTCAATCGATCGAGAGAGTTCAAGCGCTCGAAGACTCCAGAAGTTCAATCGATCGAAGTATGTTCGATCGATCGAACATGGCTTTTATCAGAATATACGCGCACGCAGCAGAAGCGGGTTTTTAACCCTAGCATTAGGTCTTAAGTATATATACTTGTATTATGTACGTCCAGGAGGATGCCCCCATTACTTTTATCAGTTTTTAGAGAGAGAGATAGAGAGTTTTCATGTTTTTGTAGGTTTTGAAGGTTGGATATTGCTTTGGGATTGTTTTTTTTCTAGTTTAATACAAGTTTTCAGTTCCAGGTTACTTTATTCATTTTCTGCACATAGTTTATAGAAGTTCAATCTGCTATTCAGTAGCCTTGCATGTTAGACATAGTTATACAACTAGTTTTTATAGTTTGCATGATTAAAACACAACCAAACAAAACTTTAATGGACTTCTGCATTGAAAACACATCTGTGACACTCCAGACCATGTCTGAGTAGTCCTCAGGTTGGGAGATCACGATGAAACCATGATCTCAGGCCTCTGCCATGCAGCAAATTAATTTCTGTGTTCGATCGATCGAAGTAGTTCGATCGATCAGACCAGAGACATTGTCGAGCGATCGAATAACGTTCGATCGATCGAGAGATGAAGATATTCGATCGATCGAAAGCGCGTCGATCGATCGAACTCTCTGATTCTTGAGGACATTCTATGCAGTATTCTTAGACTTTTTGTTTTACTGATTTGTTATCAAATTGTCCCAAAACGCTCAGTTTGTCAAAACAGTCTGTGAACTTTAAGCCTTGAGGCATTTTTCTTCAATATATTTTGCAAACCACCCTCAATGCTATTACCATTATAGGTGAGAGTCTAAACTATTGTTTTAAACCGCTTTTGTGTATTTCAAACTCCATTGTGATGATACAGTCCCGGTCATGAAAGGACTATGGATTCTTTATCCTAAGAGAAATATGGAATACTGTAGAGAGTGTGCTCCATTGAGCTTCAACGTAATTGCATGGTAGATGGCTAGGTCGCGGTGGATTCGAGTAATCCCAACATTCCTTTTTAATTAAGAAAAAAACATTTTAAATCATTGCTTTAGTTAATTAGTTAGTAATTAGTTAATCTAGTTTAATTGCTTTACTTTTAGTAGTTGTTAAACCGTGGAACTTTATGTTCTACACTCCTTTAAAATATTGAATTTTATTTTCTGGTTTGAGATTAATCTAAGTAAGTAGTTTAACACCTTACCTGTGGGATCGACCTGGTCTTAACCAGTTACTATTTGCACGATTACCTACACTTGGGTATAGCACACAAGCGCACACAGAAAAATTCTCGTGTCAACTCCATTAGTATGAAATGTGAATTTGATTGAGTCTGTGTGGTTCCATTTTTATAAAAAGTGAATTTTTGTTGAGTCCATGTGACTCCGTGAATTTCATTGAGACCGAGTGACTCTGTTGTCGGAAAATGCAAATTTTGAGTCCAAATGACTCCGTGGTTGTAAAATGCGAGTTTTCGAGTCCTAGTGACTCCATTGTTGTGGAAATGTGGGTCCATGGATTCGAATGATTCTTTTGTTTTAAAATGTGAATTTATTGACTCCTTGTGTAAGAAAATTGAATTTTTGGGTCCACGTGACTCCCTTTGAATTTGTGAGTCTGCTTAACTTCGAATTTTGTTGGAATTAAATTCTTTAAGAGTCTAACCGACTCCGAACTTTTGAAAGTTTGGGCTAAAATGGATCTAACTATTGCCATATTTTAATGTTAAATTAAGTTGAATCTGATTGGCTCCTAATTGCGGAAATTAAAATCATTTAAGTCCGCCTGACTCCCGATTCATGAAAGTCTAACTTAGCACCCGAGCTTAGAAATTGAATTGAATTGAGTCTGATTGACTCCTAATTCTAGAAAAATTCATTTGAGTCTGATTTGACTCCAGATTTTAGAGTTTTTGAATCGAATTGAGTCTATTTTTTTAATTTAAAATTCTTTGAGTCTGATCGACTCCCAATTTAGATTTGAGTCTGATTGACTCTCGGTGTTGTGAAATAGAATCCGATTCGAGTGCAATTGACTCCTATTCTAGAAATTTGAAATTATTTTGAGTCTGGTTGACTCCCAATCTTTTGAAATTAGAAATTCTTTTGAGTCTGATTGGCTCATATTTTTGGAAATTAGAAATTCTTTTCAGTCTGATTGGCTCATGTTTTTGGAAATTAGAAATTAGAAATTATTTTGAGTCTGATTGGCTCATGTTTTTGGAAATGAGAAATTCTTTTGAGTCTGAATGGCTCATATTTTTGGAAATTAGAAATTCTTTTGAGTCTGGTTGACTCCCAATCTTGTGAAATAGATATTCTTTGAGTTCGATTGACTCCCATTTTTGTAAAAATTCTTTTGTGAAATAGAAACTCTTTAAGTCCAGTTTTATGAATTTAAATTTCTTTGAGTCCGATTGACTCCTGGTTTTGTCCGATTTTGTGAAATAAGAAATTGAATCAAGTCTGATTGAATCATGATTTAGGATTTGAATTTGAATTTGATTTGAGTCAAATTGACTCCAGACTTGGTGAAACTGAATTTGTTTGAGTCTGACTGACTCCTGATTTCAGAAAATGAAATAAGTCGAGTCTAGACGACTCCTAATTTAGCATTTGAATTTGGACTCGAATTGAGTCGAATTGACACCGGAGTATAAGGCTCGAAGCGCATCTCAGTCGATCAGATGATTCTTGGAAGACACCGGAGTATAAGGCACGAAGCACATCTCAGTCTTTCAGCATGCTACCTGATTCGACACTGGAGTATAAGGCGCGAAGCGCATCTCAGTCGATCAGATGATTCTTGGAAGACACCGGAGTATAAGGCGCGAAGCGCATATCAGTCTTTCAGCGTGCTACCTGATTCGACACCGGAGTATAAGGCTTGAAGCGCATCTCAGTTGATCAGATGATTCTTGGAAGACACCAGAGTATAAGGCGCGAAGCGCATCTCAGTCTTTCAGTGTGCTACCTGGTTTGACACCGGAGTATAAGGCGCGAAGCGCATCTCAGTCGATCAGATGATTCTTGGAAGACACCGAAGTATAAGGCGCAAAGCGCATCTCAGTCTTTCAGCCTGCTACCTGGTTTGACACCGGAGTATAAGGCGCGAAATGCATCTCAGTCGATCAGATGATTCTTGGAAGACACCGGAGTATAAGGCGCGAAGCGCATCTCAGTCGATCAGATGATTCTTGGAAGACACCAGAGTATAAGGCGTGAAGCACATTTCAGTCTTTCAGAAAGCGTAGTTTCTAATTCGACACCAAGGTATAAGGCGCGAAGCGCATTCTAGTCGATTAGATGACTCTTAAAGAATGTCGGGGAGTTCAGCATAGGAAGCGCATCTATGACGGTTGTGACTTTCCCAGAATAGAATGACACCATAAGTAGAATGGCATAGAGTGCATTTTTGATACTAAGAAAGAACAATATGTTGCTGAGACATTATATGGAGCACGAGATTGCTTGAGCACGTGCATCATGATAAGATAGGTGCATTCATCCGTATGACTATTTGCGCTTGTGTGTGTTTGACCCTTGCCCGAACTACATCTTGGTCTGATTCCTGAATGGATACGTAGGCAGCTCATCATCGAGCACGACCAGCGTGAACCATTGCCGTGCACATGTTCTCTTTTTGCAATGCATTTTGTTTTTACCTAAATCCGACAGTTTGGTCAAAGGCTTGTCTTCACAAAGGCTTCAACATTCACTTGTGAAACGCGTTGCTCAACAAGCTCTGTCGAAGTGGGGCAAACTGTAGACACCCCAATTTTGACCAAACATCAAATTAAGGGGAGTGTTACCTCCAAGTCCGATGATGACAATGTCCGAACAAAACTAAGGCTTTCAAGGCGATTCAAGCTCTTCAAAAGGCTCTTCAATTCAAACAAAAAAAAGGGAAAATGAAATAAAAAGGAATAGAATGGCACATGGTGTGGGCTGCGACAGTCACGCGGTGCCATAGCAGCACTCTGTGTCTGCCGGACTGGCAGTCCGTAACTGCCGCAATTTCACATCAAGTACCACCAAAAACATATTTTCAAAAAAGGCGACAGTCCCTGGAGTTGTCCGTGGCACTCATTGATTGCCGCATCGGCATTCATTGAATTCCGCGATGGAATTCATTGAATGCCGCGACGGAATTCATTGAGTGCCGCTGCGGCATTTACTCAGTGCCGCTTCCATCTCCATTGAGTGCCGCGTTTTCTAGCAGCCAGCTGTAAATAGAGCACATTTTGTACCTTCAAAAGGACATCCGAAATTAGGATTTTTTACTATGAAGTTACAAAAATAACCCTCTATAGTTTGCCTATATATAGAGGATGAATATCCCATTACATGGGATCCCTTCTTTTCTTCCTAGTCTTTGATTCTATAATTTCTATCTCTCATTTTTAGACTTGAATCTCATTTTGAATCTTCTTTATCTAAAAGCTTTGATAGTTAGAGATGCCAAAAAAGAAGTTTTAAGAAAATTAAAGGGTTGTAAGAGCTAGAAGAAGAGCTTGATTAGCTTTGGAATATCCTAAGAACACCAAGAAGTTGAGGATAGTTGGAGGTG
This sequence comes from Hydrangea macrophylla, assembly GCA_033977485.1. Classification (NCBI taxonomy): domain Eukaryota; kingdom Viridiplantae; phylum Streptophyta; class Magnoliopsida; order Cornales; family Hydrangeaceae; genus Hydrangea; species Hydrangea macrophylla. The sequence continues at coordinate 72,125,725 of CM066984.1, read as the reverse complement.
ATCCTCTAAATTTTAGTTATGTTTTCATTCTTGTGTTTCTTTCTTTCTTATGTTTTCATTCTTGTGTTTTCTTCTTTTTATACATTTCTTTTGAGATTCTTGGAGATCTTCAATGTCACTCTTGAAATCTCTTGAGTTTGATCTTTTGAATCTCATGTAAGCTTATGCTTCACATGGGAGTCGATCAAAATATGACCATCACTTCATTTTATAAGCAAATAGATTGATCCAAGTCCATACTTATGACTTGGGTCCTCTAGCTTGATGTTTCATGGAATCCTTTCTATATTCCTTTGAGACTCATGAGTATTAGTCATGTTTTGATCTCCAATGACCCCAAAGGGAAAGGAGAGTTAGGTTTAGGATAAGCCAATGTCCATGGCTTAGTTGGTAGATGTAGCAAAAAGGATGATAAATCCAATATTGGAGCAGTGAGTTCATAAACCAGTTTTGATCATAGATTTTAGTTGATGATCTAACCGTTGGAATTAAGTGAAATCAACGGGAAAGTGTCTATAACTCGAAGTTCTACCACTATAAGTTTTGTTTTAAGGAGATTTCATGTTTAAAGTGGTTTGGTCATAAGTTTTGTGAAGTCACTACAATCTGTCCAGAGTTTCAGAACAGTAACACCCTTTTGAAACAAACAAATTAGAACCTTAACTAAGTATTTGTGACCCAAAATAATTTTTTTCTAAGTAGATTAATGTGTTAGGAAGCTACCGTAAAAAGAACAAAGCATTTTTGATCTTTTTACTATTTTTAAAAAATCGTACAAAATCTCTGGACAGAGATTTGTAAATCTCTGAGTGATGTCTGGTTTTTGTCCATTTCCCAGAGATCTAACCGTTGAAACTTTGATTTTCCTTTTGGGATGGAAACTAGACACACAGAGGCATCTTGTGTCCCAAATTCATCGACATCTAACCATGAGAAGCATGCTTTTTATGCCTTTTACTTTCTGGTCTGCTCTCTGTAATTTTCAGAATTTTATGACATGTTTGACCAACTTTGTAAATAATGGTCCAAATGACTTTTCTATGACCTAGGGCTCAAACCATGTTTTAACAATGATCAATTAAACTTGAACTCAAAGTATAAGTGATCCAAATCAATGAATATTTCATAATTTACTCTTGTTCATTCATCCATGTGGCTTGATGTTAGGACTTGTTCGCTTTAGATTTAATTACTTTCGATTGATTTAAGCTAGAAGTCTAGGATTGTTATTTAAGATCCAACTTTATATCTTGTATATTATGTGCACTAACCTCTCTTTTGTAGCGCTATTGAGGTACGATTTCTCAACCCTTCTCTAGTTTATTGTATTCTTTGATTTTAATTGATTTTCGACTTCAAGCGCGACACCTTAGAATTAGGACTTGCTTTACTTGTATATATGGATTAGAGACTCTATTCCTAGGTTTTATCTATTTGCATGCATTTGCACGTTTAATTTTCGCGGCCGGATCCCGGGTAAGTTCTCTAGTTCCCTATTTGCATATCATATTGCTTGCTACTTGAATTACGTGGCTTTTGAGCGATATTTTGTAAATTGGTAATTTTGCACCATTTCGACATGTTTGTGTAATGTATACGTATATCTATGTATTAGTTGAGGGCATGCTTAGATTAGTAATTCAATTAAAAGAATGTTGAGTAGAGGCCTATCACAAGATAGGATGAGAGAGGGTGTTTTAGTCCGACGGGCTCCTTCCTCTCTCATTCCTTAATCCTCGGACCAAGTTAATCTTTGGTTTTGCAAAAGATCAGTTTCCTTTTGAAATGGTTTCTTAGTTTTCCTTTGAAAAATTAAGTGGTGACTAATTTGTTTTGAATTTGAAATTTAGAAAAGATTTTAAAAGAAAAGCTGTGGGTAAGAAAATTGTGATATCCACAATCTGGCGACTCTGCTGGGGATCGAACCCAGAATCTCTGGTTTCGCAGACCAGAATTCTGATTTTGGGTTCACTTGAGTATTAGACTTGAAAGCATCCTTTTAATCAAATTAATTAATCTTTGTATGCCTGTTGCATCTCACTTGCATGTCCAGCCAGTCGATGCACAGAACTATGACCTTGGAGGCTCGGGGCAACCCGGTCGGTCAAGTTATCATGGGACTGTGTGATCACCCTTGATCTCGTACCGTGATTTGGTATATTAAGCATCCTATCGGAAGTGTGTCAAGGGTCCCTTATTTGACCAAAACCCAGCTTTTGCATAGTAGTTTCTATAGAATTTTTCAATCTTAGGAAATCAACTCTTGATTAGGATTATATGCTAGGAAGTTTTGAATGCCCGGAAGGGATTACTTGAGATGATGACGATACTTGCTTGATGAAAGATGTATAATCTTTTAATCACCTTTTAGCAATTTTTCCTCATGTTCCACGACATTTGGAGAACATGCCGAACCTTGATTATAAGATTATACTTCTTATATCATGTTAGCTAAGCATCATTGACCTTGTATGCTTCCAAATTCATGAAAAGTACGGTGATTATCCGGTCATGTGATCCTTCTACCCAAAGAATTTTAAATCCATCTTTGAAAGCAAATGGATTTTTGTAATCTTTATTCCAAAGTTTTCAATTGCTCTTTCAAAAAAAAAATCTTTGGAGTTCACTTTTGATTAAAGCTCCAAACTAATCTTTGGGAATTATTTTTGGACGAAATGCTCTTCAAATGAATTTCAGAGCAAAATTTCAATCCAATCACATTTATTGAGAAATATTTTCAGATCCTCTTTTTAATAAAAGATTCAAAATCCTTAAGAATTGTTTTTGAAAGATCTCATCATTTAAAGAAATGCTTTTCAAATGAATTTTAAATTTTTTTTTTTTAATACCCGACCTTTGAAGGGATAATGAGGATCACAATGAGAGGTGAAATTGGCGCATTTGACATGAATGAGGATTTTATGTGCTTATGTGTTTATGTGTTAGGATTAGATTTTTCGTTTCTTTGGCATATAGAATAGGCACACATACACACACATGCATTGCATCCGTGTGACATATGAATCATTCATGAGCATTTCACTTGGCATAAAAATTTAATAAAATCAATAGAAGTATAAGATTCTCTTGAGAAAATCAGTCAAAGTTGATTAAAAGATAAGTGTTGTTGTAAGCGAAATAGCACCCGAGTTAAGCATTGTTTGGTACACAGATTCAAGCACGAGATTAGTCAGGAAGGAACAGATAGTAGGAAGAGAGATGTTTATGCTCATATGTTGCTAGTAAGGTGATAGTGTTTTGAAATACTGCTGCTAAAGCAAATGTGGATGTTCCTGAGGACCCAATATTTTGAAAATCGTCTGTGACACTCTAGTTAAGACCAAGTCGAGTCCAGTCTGTTGTCGAGTTATGATAAGTTGGAGTCAAATGTCAAGTCCAGTCGAGTCTTCTGGTCAGTCTGTTATCAAGTTTCTTTGCAAGTCTTTGTCGAGTTTATCGAGTTGAGTGATGTAATCCTCTTTCCCTACTAGTTGAATAAAATCTCATTTTTCTTGATTCAGTGTGTTAAGTCGTGAATGTATGGATCATTAAGCCAAAAAAAAATTTCACTTTTTCAAACGATCATGGAAAATACTTTGTTAATAAATTTTTGCATTAAAAAGGATCCTAAGTGATCAAGCAAATTTTGTGCCAAATCCAAAAATGGAGTAGAGAATTGATTAGCTACTTTAAGAATTTAAAGCTGCTCTTGCTCAATCTTGAAAAGATGAACTTGGAACTTGAAGCTTGCTCACCATCCCCTTCTCTCAAATACCAAGCCTAAAAGATGAGCCCAACCAGTCTAAAGCCATAAACTTGGTCCTTGATGGTAGCCAGACATTTTAAATGAACTTCTTATTCCAAAAAATAAAAGAAGAAAAAGAAAAGAAGAAAGAGCTCGCTAGGATGAAAATCCGGAAGGGCGCCTATGCAAAAGTTAGAGCACAAAAAAAAAGAAGAAGAAAAATAAAAAGAAGAAAGAGCTCGCTAGGATGAAAACCCGGAAGGGCGCCTAGGCAAAAGTTAGAGCACAAAAAAAAAGAAGAAGAAAAAGAAAACGAAGAAAGAGCTCGCTAGGATGAAAACCCCAAAGGGCGCCTAGGCAAAAGTTAGAGCACGAATAAGATGCGTGTTGATTTCAAAAATCCTAATCCTAGCCAGTCAAAATCATGGAAAGAATAAGAGATAGTAAGGTAGAGAAAAGAAAGAAAAGAGAAAAGAAAAGACAGAGAATAGATAAGATTGAGAATTTTTTAGCACTTCAAAGTAGATCATTAGCACATGAATTACCTCAAGGCTTGGTGTTGTTCTAAACAAAGAAAAGAAATTAAAAATAAAAAGAGAGACTTATCAGCTTCAAAATTGTCGTGAGAGGCTCAAATGCTAAGTGAGCCTAAAACAATGCAGAGATATCTTTGAAAAAAAAAAATAAAGATTTGAAGGACTGATATTACTTTGTGAATATGATAGAGTATGAATGAAACATGATGAGAGTTGTAAAAGATTAACTGGCTAGTGAAAAGGTTAAAGAATCAACCGTCAATTAAAAAAAATGAGAAAAAAAGAAAAGAGAAAAGAGAATAAAGGAAAAAGTAATACATCATTCTACACAAGGGCTACCAAAAGTGACATGCACTCCCTAGACCTAAATGGCAATATGGCTCGAAAAGCCCACCAATTCTTGAAGCCTAATTCTTTCAAGACCTTCAGAGTACTTGAACTACGCTTGACCTGATTCCCACTCGGGGATACGTAGGCAACCTCTCTGGTTCGGTCACCACCATCGTCATAATATGGTGTGCTCTTTCAAGCCTTGGCCATATTACCTTGGACCTGATTCCTATTCGGGGATAAGTTGAATCCTTTGCACATATGCTTGTGATCTTTTAAAACTAGGAGCAAACTTATATTTGCCTAGGACCACATATGTATTGCCAAACTAGGGGCAAACAGAGTTTTCCAATCAGCATTGGGACATCACCCTTCAGCCCATCACATTCATGATGATTACCTCTAGACTGGGAGTAATGCATTTCAAGCATCCTGTACCAACATGTTCTCAAGGCCCTTGGGATGAGCCTATTTGCCCTTAAGACTAGGGAGAAACTTCGTTTGCTGAAAGTCCCATTTTACCCTAGAAGCGAGCCCCAAGTCTCTTTCAAACTAGGGGCAAACTCTGTTTGCCAAATGCAAGTTCTCAAGTCACCAAGTCTGTTTTGAAACGCTTTGAAATGGAGTGTCTTTTATTCTATAAGCTAAAGCACTAATTTGAAGCATACTCTAGATAGGCAAGGAATTCAATAAAGGGGAAGTTTTCAAAATTTTGATTTATCAGCAAAGTACTACCATTTGTAAGATAATGAATAAACGAAAGGTGAGATGATACATTATTCACGATGAAAGCACATTGATTCATAATGAATGTAGAATTTCCGTCAGTCATCTTGAGTAACTGGCTTTGTCAGGTCTATCCTCCTTTGATGAGTCAATAATAGTCTCAAATGTGTGGGTTTAAGATGATGAATAAAGATTTGAAAAGTCTCCATAAGCATCCCACGAGCAATGCAAGCAGGAGTTTTAAACACTATCACAACACAATGCTAAAAGTTGAAATATGAGAATGGTCCAAAACTAGGGGCAAAGGCGACTTCCCTCTTTTGACACAATCATTATGTTTCTTCCAAATGGTCTGCAAGTGCAAAAAATCATGCTTTCAAGAGACTACTAGGACATCACAGATCCCGTTAGCTCCGCTCAAATTCTTTGAGTCCGAGGACTCCCCGTTTTGTAAAATCACTTCTTTGAGTCCGTGGACTCCCTGTTTTTGTAAAATCAATTCTTTAAGTCCGAGGACTACCCATTTTTGTAAAATCATTTCGTTGAGTCCGAGGACTTTCCATTTTTGTAAAATCATTTCTTTGAGTCCGTGGACTCCCTGTTTTTGTAAAATCAATTCTTTAAGTCCGAGGACTACCCATTTTTGTAAAATCATTTCTTTGAGTCCGAGGACTACTCATTTTTGTAAAACCATTTCTTTGAGTCCGAGGACTACCCATTTAAAAAAAAAACTAATTCTTTGAGTCTGTGTGACTCCATTTGTATAAAAGTAAAATTTGTTGAGTCTGTGTGACTTCGTTTGAATAAAGAAATAAAATTTCGAGTCCGCATGACTCCGTCTTTGTGAATATATGAATTTTTGAGCCCATGTGACTTCGTTTGAATAACGAAATGAAATTTCGAGTCTGCGTGACTCAGTCTTTGTGAAATATGAAATTTTGAGTCCGCATGACTCCGTTTTCATAAAATGTGAATTTGTTGGGTCCGTGGGACTCCATTTATGCAAAATACTGAGTTCTTGAGTCCGTGTGACTCCGTTTCTGTAAAACATGAGTCCGTGTGACTTCGTTTGAATAAAGAAATAAAATTTCGAGTCCGCATGACTCCGTCTTTGTGAATATATGAATTTTTGAGTCCGTGTGACTTCGTTTGAATAACGAAATGAAATTTCGAGTCCGCGTGACTCCGTCTTTGTGAAATATGAAATTTTGAGTCCGCATGACTCCATTTATGTAAAATACTGAGTTCTTGAGTCCGCGTGACTCCGTCTTTGTAAAATATAAATTTTTTAAAGTCCGTGTGACTTGGTGCTTATAGAATGTGAAGTTTCGAGTCCGTATGAATCCGTGTTTGAGAAATGTGAAAATTTTCAAGATCATATGACTCTCCTTTGTAAAATGTGAATCAGTGTGACTCCCATTTGGAAATTGGAATTTTTTCAAGTCGAATCGACTCCCGACTTGGAAATGAGAATTGAGTTGAGTTGAACCGACTCCAGACTCCGAATTTTGAGAATTTGAATTTGTCTGAGTCTAATTGACTCCTGATTCATGAGTTTGAACTAATTTGATTCTGATTGATTCCCAGTTTTGTGAAGCAAAATTCTTTGAGTCTGATTCACTCCCAATTTTGTGGAACAGAAATTCTTTGAGTCTAATTGACTCCCAATTTTGTGAAGTAGAAATTCTTTGAGTCTGATTGAATCCTCATTTTAGAATATGGAACTGAATTGAGTCTGATTGACTCCAGATTTTGAAAAGTTGAATTGAATTGAGTATATTTGACTCCCGAATTGAATTGAATTAAATCTGACTAACATCTGATTTTAGAATTTGAATAAAACTGAGTCTGACTGACTCTGATGAACTAAATTGAATTAAGTTGAGTCTAATTTGACTCTCGATTTTGGGAATTGGAATAAACTGAGTCTGATTTAACTCCTGATTTTGAAAATTAGAATTTTTTTTTGTTGAGTCAAAATTGACTCTGATTAAGAAAATTTGAAATGTTTTAAATTAACCCTCGATTTTGAAATAGGAAATTCTTTGAGTCCGCGTGACTCCATTTGTATAAAAAGTGAATTCGTTGAGTCCATGTGACTCCATTCGTATAAATATATATATATATATATACATTTGTTGAGTTTGTATGACTCCATTGGTATGAAATGTGAATTTGATTGAGTCTGTATGGTTCCATTTTTATAAAAAAGTGAATTTTTGTTGAGTCTGTGTGACTCCGTGAATTTCATTGAGACTGAGTGACTATGTTGTCGGAAAATGCAAATTTTGAGTCCAAATGACTCCGTGGTTGTAAAATGCTAGTTTTCGAGTCCTAGTGACTCCATTGTTGTGGAAATGTGGGTCCATGGATCCGAATGATTCTTTTGTTTTAAAATGTGAATTTATTGACTCCTTGTGTAAGAAAATTGAATTTTTGGGTCCACGTGACTCCCTTTGAATTTGTGAGTCTGCTTAACTTCGAATTTTGTTGGAATTAAATTATTTGAGTCTAATCGACTCCGAACTTTCGAAAGTTTGGGCTAAAATGGATCTAACTATCGCCATATTTTAATGTTAAATTAAGTTGAATTGGATTGGCTCCCGATTGCGGAAATTAAAGTCATTTAAGTCCGTCTGACTCCCGATTCATGAAAGTCTAACTTAGCACCCGAGCTTAGATATTGAATTAAATTGAGTCTGATTGACTACTAATTCTAGAAAAATTCATTTGAGTCTGATTTGACTCCAGATTTTAGAGTTTTTGAATCGAATTGAGTCTATTTTTTTTAATTTAAAATTCTTTGAGTCTGATTGACTCCCAATTTAGATTTGAGTCTGATTGACTCTCGGTGTTGTGAAATAGAATCCGATTCGAGTGCAATTGACTCATGTTCTAGAAATTTAAAATTATTTTGAGTCTGGTTGACTCCCATTCTTTTAAAATTAGAAATTCTTTTGAGTCTGATTGGCTCATATTTTTGGAAATTAGAAATTCTTTTGAGTCTGATTGGCTCATGTTTTTAGAAATTAAAAATTATTTTGAGTCTGATTGGCTCATGTTTTTGGAAATTAGAAATTCTTTTGAGTCTGAATGGCTCATGTTTTTGGAAATTAGAAATTCTTTTGAGTCTGGTTGACTCCCAATCTTGTGAAATAGAAATTCTTTGAGTTCAAAAATTAGGGAGATTTAAATGAGAAATCAAGAGATTTTGAAAAATTCAAGAGTTCTTTTTGAAGAATTTGAAGAAAAAGTTGAAGAATTTGGAAGAATTCTTCACAAAACAAGAAGTCCTTGAGGCTGTTAGAGGTAACCACCTAACCTTGCTTAGATTTAGGTTGAAATTCAATCACAAATTCATAGATTTAGGAATCTTTTCACATTTTCAAAACCTCTCTTCTTACCTCATTTCATCACACACCACATAGAGTTTGTGATTGAAATTTTTTTATGAGTTGATTTCATCGATTTGGATCTAGATTTAGCCTTGGGTTTTAAAAAAACCTAGTGTGTGAAGAGATTTTTAATTTGGATTTTGATCCTAAGATTTTTATGAGGATTACGTTGATCATTGTTACATCCACACAAGCTTGGGTAGGTTCAAGTCTTGTTTCATGATTTGGAGCCTTCAAATTGAGAATCTCATAGAGCTCTTTCTATACTCTATGAAAGTTCGCATGGATTAGCCATCTTAGTTTCCAAGGACCATCAATTTGAGAAGAGATTAGGATACAAAAAAGAGGTTCATATCCCACAAGGATCATCAACTATGAGAGAGGGATTGACATAATTTTTTTTATAACAAGTCAATATTAGTGCAGTGAACTCAAGAACTTATTGAGATCAAAGATTTTTAATTAAATCGTGATCCATGAGATTTGAGTGGGACCAATTGGAAAATGTTCGCAACTCATATATGTGTCCCTAGGTTTTTGTCTTGAAGAAACTTTATACTTAGGATGCTTTGACCTTATGATTTGTGAGTAGGTTGCTGTCCAAAATTTCAGAATAGTAAGTTCGTTTTAAAATAAGTAAATCAGAGCCTTATCCAACCTTTCTTAACTTTAAATAATTTTTTCTATAAATATTAATATGTTAGAAAGATACCCTAAAAAGACCAATGTGATTCTGATTGTTTACTATTTTTAGAAAATCATACAAAAACTCTGGACAGAGAATAGAAAATTCCTGAGTGATGTCTGGTTATGACCCTATTCCCAGAGATTGAACTGTTGGATCTTTGATTTCCTTTTTGGGTTAGAAACTAGACTTACAGAGGCATAACATACTCAAAAATCATTAAGAGCCAACCGTTGGAAGTAGTTTATTTCTATTTTTGAAAGTATAGTCCGCTCTATGGAATTCTTTCAATTATGTCACAGTTTTGATAAACTTTGAACAACTCTAATCTAATGGACTCCTAAGGTCCTAAGACTTCAAGCATGTCTTAAATAATGTCAATTAAGTTTAAATCCAGAGGATAGATGATCCAACTAATGAATATCTCATAGCTCATGATCATGCATTCATTCATACATATTAATGCGCATAAGTAAGGCTCATTTTTGGTTTAAGTTGCACTTAATTGAACTTAATTGAACATGACTATGGGTTCCTTATGATCATGTTGGGGCTATGGCCATTCTATATAGACATTACATTGGCTCCTAGTTGAGACTTGTATATCTATAGAGGTGTTATGGTTCCAACTAGTAAAAAGGAATTCAAAGTTATGTCAATTCCTCCTCTACTTGATAGATTTAAGCTAGAAGTTTAGGATTGATTATTTGATATCTTGTTAAAGCATGTGGACTATTATTTGTTTTGTAGCGCTTTCAAGGTACGATTTCTTGACTCTTTTCTCTAGTTTATTTTACTTGCTGATTTTATTGACTTTTCGATTCCATGCGCGACACCTTAGATTAGGTCTTGCCTTATGTTTATGTGTATATGTGATTAGAGACCTTCTTTTTAGGTTTTATTTTTTTGCATGCATCACACGTTTACTATTCATAGTGGGATCCCGGGTAAGTTCTCTAGTTCCCTATCGCATATCGTGTTGCTTGCTAATTGAATTACATTGTTTTGGATGCTATTTTATCGTTAGCAATCTTCACCCTTTTAGACATGCTTTTATAATGTATATTTATTCATATGTATTAGTTGAGGGCATGCTTAGATTAATAATTTGATTAAAAAAGGATGTTGAGTAGAGGCCTATCACGAGATAGGATGAGAGTGTTTTAGTCCGCCAAGCTCCTCCCCTCTCATTCCATAATCCCCGGACTCAGTTTATCTTTGGTAAAAGATCGGTTTGCTTTTAAAATGGTTTCTTAATCTTCCTTTTAAAAATTAAGTGGCGACTCTTTGAAATTTGAAAATGTTTTGAAAAATCTGTGGGTAAAAAATGCGAGTATCCATAGCGACCATGACCGATCTCGCATAACTATCAGGACTGGTCCCGCTAAAAGATCATGACCAGTCATGCCCCTCTGTGACTGAATGATCTGTTTAGTTTCACTGAATAGTTCCTTCACTGCATGTTAATTTTATTCATGCCATTTAAGTAAAACTTTTATTATTTTACTCAAGTCATTAATGTAATTAATGAAATGCCCCCATTTGGATTCAATAAAAATACTTTAAAAAATCAATTCCTTATAGATAAAATGTCAACTTTCCCTCCGAAGACAAAAATAGCAATTTTTGTACAGTGTATGATATCGGAGCATTATTTTTACAATGTTTCTTTCGTTTTAAAATGGGGATCTAGATGAACTATTCGCGGGACTTTTAAACCCTTGAATCGAAAATCCTATTTTTGACTATACTTGGTCGTTCTGACCATTCTAGGTCAACAGTTGACTTTTTTTTACTAAGTTATTTTAATTTGTAATAATCACATTTTTTTATTAGCTCTGATACCTTTATACTAGAATCGGAATTCGTCGCTCTGAATACCATTTGTAGTAATCAAAATATAAATAGCTCCGATACCATATTACGAAAAAATAAAAACCGCTCTGATACCTTCTATAAAGAAAATGCGAAAAGAAAGATTTAAGTCATATTGCTTTGATACTTTATAAGAAAATATGTAAAAGAAAGAGTAAACTGTACGATCACTCTGACGCCTGGTGTGTGATGGTGAGATTGGAAAAGGCAAGAAAGGTTGTCTTGAGACAGTTGACCTTAATTATCCCAGGCTGCTGTAGATACAGCATGTTAATTAGGAAGGATTGATCCCAGGCCGCTATAGATACGGTAGGCCAGTCAGAGTCTTGTGATAGCCTTAATTATTTCCAGGCCACTCTAGATACGTCATATTAATTGAGAGGGTTGTGCCCATGCCGATTTGGATACGGTAGGCCAGTCTGATGGTAGTTTTAAATTATTTCTGACCGCTTTAGATACAACATATTAATTAAAGTATTCCACAAGTTATTGTAACCTTGAATGTCTAGGTACGTCCAGGCCGCTTTAGACACGTAAAAACATATTGACAGGTATTCTAAACTAACGACCTTGAGCCAGAGGTTCAGGGGAACCGCTTATGTTGGATTTTGGGGTTGAGATAAAAGAGTCAGTGAGATGAGATGGTTTTATTGTCCATGCACGGTCTTAAATATTCATTACTCAACTATTACTAATTGTTATTATGCGATGACTGGAATAATGGATTAACCGTACTCTAGGGTACTGAACAATGATAATAATTGTTAGTGCACTTTTATATACATTGTTTTTGTGTTCATTATACTCACTCGACTTTCATTAGCTGATGACTTTATTTTGTCCAAGACATCCAAAATATTTAGGAAATGATTATGCAGGGCAATATAATTATGCCAGCTAGAGAAGCCTGCAGTGTTGCTTTTAGAATTTAATAAAGTTGTAATAAGCATATGGATAATGTTTTTACATTTGAGAAAGGCGAGTTGTGCCTTGAGGATATTTTATTTAAGGATAATGTAATATTATTTGAAGTTGTAATAATGTCTATTATTATCTTCTTGTTGCTTTATATACTCTGTTTTTTTTGGTACATGTTAAGCTAAGTACACGACAAACGATCCATCACCTGTCATGACCTATGGATCCAAAACAGAAATGAAATTTTTCTGTATTTTGCTACGCTGGATCATGACAAGACACAGTCGACTGGATATTTGGGTTGAAATGTTATTTTTGTCTCTATGAAAGAAACAGTCGATTGGGTGGAAACCACAGTCGACTGGATTGTATTTTCAAAACTTAGGAATTTCTATTTTCGTCGACTGGAAGAACCAGTCGACCGAGTATTTGAGACCCCAATCAACTAGGTCTCCGACACACTCGATTGGACAACCTCTGAGATTTTCCAACTTTTTGTATCTTGCATTTCCAATCGACTGGATCCTGATCAATCGACTGGATTGTTGTTTTTAAACAGGATGTGTTCTTTAAGTGTTTTCAAATGTGCCAAACATTTTGTAACTCTGATTTTCATGGATTTTTACTTATGTTTTCGGCTGCTATTTACTTTAATGGAATTGGATAAGCCTTAGAGGTATGTGTAGACACCCCGATTTTGACCAACTGTCGAATTTAGGGGATTGTTATCTCCAAGACCGATGATGGCAGTGTTCGACAAATTTGGGATTTCTGAGGTGATTCAAGCTCTTCGAAAGGCCCTTCAATTTTAAAAAAAAATGATGAAGAGAGAAAGGAAGAAAAAAGAAGAATGGAGAGAAAAGGGAAGAAATGAGAAAGAAAAGAAAATGGCATTCGGTTAAGCCTGCGGTAGTTATGTGGTGCCGTAGCAGTACTCATTGACTGCTGTACCGGTATTCAGTGAGAGCCTCATCGGCAATCACTGAATGTCGCGGACAACTCACCAAATGTCGCAGTAATCCGCGAGTTGTCTTTGGCACTCAATGAGTGCCATACCGGCAATTGGTGAGTGTCGTTCTGGCTTTTATTGAGTGCCACGGACAACTCTACCAAGTGCCACTATTTTTAACAGTCTGCTTTAAAATAGTACGCATTGTATCATCAAAAGGGCTTTAGGATTAGGGTTTTTACCCCTAAATTTACTAGAATGACCTTTAAAATTGGCCTATATAAAGGAATGAATATCCCCATTACAAGGGGGGGATTCTTGAACAACTCTTTGAGATAATTAGGAGACCATTATTGAGAGAATCTTAGAGAGAATTAAGAAAATCATTGTAAGGGTTGGAAGAAGAGCTTGGAGATCCTTTTGAAAACCTCCAAATCAGAAAGAAGTTGAGGATAATTGGAGGTAACATTTAATCATAATTAGTTCTTAGTTCAAAGTTCAATCAATATTCATAGAACTCCTTAGGATCTTTTACACATTTTTTCAAAAGTCTCTTCCAACCTCATTTCATCACACACTACTAGAATTGTGATTGAATTTTCATTTGTTTTTCAATGATTTGGATTTAAATAGCTTTGGGTTTAAGAACAAATAAGTTCTAAAGTAAAATCTAACTTAGAACATCAATTGAGTTTTGATTTCATCTCCTTTGTTTATATTCCTCTCTTGGGATTCATGAGATCTTCAAAATCTCATTTGATTCCCTTGAGTTGATTCTTCCAATTCTATATAAACTTGCGATTTAAATGGGAATCAAGGTAGGTCATAGCTATATCCATATCTAATTAGTGGATCCAAGTCTTATTTTCATGATTTGGAACCTCTAAATTGAAGTCTCATGGAATCTTTCTCATATTCCATTGAGGTTCATATGGATTGGTCATAATTAGTCTCCAAGGATCATCAACTTAGGAGGAGAATTGAATAAAGTGAGTCTATATTCCTCAAGGATCATCAACTTGAGAAAGGAATTAAGGTTTAAGAAGAGTCAACTCTAATAGCTTAGATGTTAACATTGGTGCAGTGAATTCAATAACCAGCAATGATCAAGGATTTTTAATTCAATCATGATCCATTGGAATTGAGTAAGGCCAATTAGAATGTGTCCATAACATAAAGAACTAATACTTCAATTTTTGTTTTGATGAGATTTCATGGCTAAGATGGTTTGATCTTAGACTTTGTAAACTAGTTACTCTCTGTCCAAAATTTCAGAATAGTAAGTCAGTTTTAAATTGATCTGATGAGAGCCTTAATCGAACATTCTTGGCTTCAAATATATTTTTTGTGAAGGATAATGTGTTAATGAGACACCCTAAAAATATTGAAGTGATTCTGATTCATTTACTATTTTTAGAAAATCATACAAAATCTCTAGACAGAGAGTTTATAAATACTGAGTGATGTCTGGTTTTGGTCCAATTCCTAGAGAGTGAACCGTTTGATCTTTGATTTTCATTTTGGGTTACAAACTAGACTCATAGAGAACTTGTGTCCAAAACTCATTAAGATCAAATCATGGGAGGTATGCTTTTCCAATTTTTGAAAATCTGGTCTGCTCTTAGTAATTCCTAGAATTCTGTCATAGATTTGATAAACTTTGTAAATAATAGTCCAAATGACTTTTTTATGACCTAAGACTTGAAATATGTTTTGATTATGATTAATTAAACTTAAATCCAAAGGTTGGATGATCCAAACCAGTGAATGATTTATAGCTTATTCATGTTCATATTCATGCATTCATCACACATGCATAGATTCTAGCAATTAGGACATCATCTTGTATTGTGCTAAGCCATAATTAATTGAACATAGCTATGGATTCCTTGTGATCATGTTGGGAATATATCATCTCTACATGGACATTACATTGGCTCCTAGTTGAGACTTGTATAACTATAGAGGTGTTTGTAATTTTAACTAGTTAGGAAGAATTCATAATTATGTCAACTCTTCCCATGTTTGATAGATTTAAGCTAGGGGTTTGATATTTAGGATTTGATATTATATCTTTTTCAAAGCATGTGGACTAACTCTTTGTTTTGTAGCGTTTTTGAGGTTAAATTTTCAAACTTTTCTCTAGTTTATTTATTTCCTGATTTTATTAATTTTTGACTTTATGTGCGATACCTTAGATTAGGATTTGCCTTATGTGCATATATATGTTAGAGACTTTTTTTTTTAGGTTTTATATTTATTTGCATGCATTACACGTTTCCCATTTCACGGTTGGATCTCGGGTAAGTTCTCTTGTTTGCTATATTGTATATCATTTGCTTGCTATTTGAATCTACTTGATTTTGTATGCTTTACATCGTTAGCAATTTTACACCATTTCAACATGCTTTTGTAATTTATACCTACGTATTAGTTGAAGGCATGCTTAGATTATTAATTTGATTAAAAGGATGTTGAGTAGAGGCCAATCACAAGATAGGATGAAAAGGGGTGTTTTAGTACACCGGGTTCCTTCCCCTCTCATTCCATAATCCCCGCACTTAAAAATCTCTGGTTTCCAAAAAATATTAGTTTTCTTTTAAAATGGTTTCTTAATTTTCCTTTTAAAAAAAAAGTAAGTGGCAACTTATATTTGAATTTGAAAAAGATAAAAAGCGTGGTTAGACTGCGATATCCACAATCTAGTGACTCTGCTGGGGACGAATCTAGAATCTCTGGTTTCGCAAATCAGAATTCCTGATTTTAGGTTCACTCGAGGATTAGACTTGAAAGCATCATTTTAATCGAATTGATTAATTTTCGTGTGCCTGTTGCATTGCACTTGTATGTCTCGCCAGTCGATTGCATGGAACTATGAGCTTGGAGGCTCGGGGAAACCCGGTAGGTCAAGTTATCATGGGATCGTGTGATCACCCTTGATCTCGTACCATGTTTTAGTATATGAAGCATCCTATCAGATGTATGTCAAGGTCCCTTATTTGACCAAAACCCGGCCTTTGCATAATAGCTTCCATAGAACCTTTCAGTCTTAGGAAATCAATTCTTGATTAGGAGTTATGTGCTAGGGAGTTTTTAATGCTTGGAAGGGATTACTTGAGATGATGATGATGCTTGCTTGATGTAGGATGTATGACCCTTTAATAACCTTTGTAGCAAATTCCTTCTCACGTCTCACGACATTTTGGAAGTTGCTGAATCTTGATTATAAGGTTATACTTCTTATATCTTGTTAGCTAAGCATCATCGACCTTGTATGCATCTGAATTTATGAAAAGTACGATGATAACCCGATCATGTGATCCATCTGCCCAAAGAATTTTAAAATCCATCTTTGAAAGCAAACAGATCTTTGCCATCTATATTCCAAAGTATTCAATCACTCTTTCAAAAATCATTGGAGTTCGCTTTTTGATTAAAGTTCCAAGTCAACCCTTATTGAGGTATATTTTCAAATTCTCATCTTCGAAGGAAGAACCCAAAATTAATGAGAGCTATTTTTTAAATGTTTCACCAACGAAAGAAATGTTTTTCAAATGAATTCCAAAACAAAATTCTAACCTAATCACCTATTGTTGAAAGATATTTTCACATCCCCATTTTTCAAAAACAAATCCAGAAACTTTGGAGATTGTTTTCAAAAGAATCACATCACCCAAGAAATACTTTTCAAGTGAATTTAAAAAAATTTCCAAAAATATCCAGCCATGGAAAAGGTAGCAAGGATCACAGTGAAAGGAGAATTAGCGAACTTGGCATGGGTGAGGATTTTATGGGCTTACGTGCTAGGATTAGGATTTTTTTTTTGTTGGCATATAAAGTAGGCACATACACACATATACACACACATGCATTACATCTGTGTGACATATGAACCATCCGTGTGACATACCAAGGATAAGGGCAAAGGAAAAGAAAAATGACAAATTCTTTTGCAATCATTAAAATTCTTTGTAGGGAAAAAATAGCACTTGATTCGGGCATTGTTTGGTTTAGAGGTCCCACAACAAGATTAGTAAGAAGAGAAAGTAACATTGAAATGGCACAAGAAGGAAATACCGAGGAAGTAGCAGAATTGAGGGCAATAGTAGAAAGGCATGCAGGAAGAGCACATAAGATGATAGGCTGAGAACATGAACAGCATGATGAACATGATAGAAGCAATGACTCGCCATCCGCCACCTGCAAATCCGCAGGTTATCGACCCACCCCCTCTAATGGTAAGAGAAAAAGACTAGTATGATGATCAGGAGGCATAGAGGGTTGATGTACCATGAGTTGAAAGAGAAAGAGAAAGAGAAAGAGAAAAGACTGAGAAAGAAAGGATAATGGCTGAGAAAGTAGAGAAGCTTGAGAGAGTGGTATGCAAGGCTCATGGAGTCGATACCTATTTGCTGGAATTGGAAGTCGGTTTCAAATGCCTATCTTTGACAAGTTTGATGGAACGGGGAATCCTCGCAGCCATGTAAGAATGTGTATCAGGGCCTTCCAGCCTAATGGGTTGAGCACCACCATGATAGCTATCCTATTTCAGCAGACTTTAATTGGGGCTGCCTTGGCCTGGTGTCTCATGCTTGAACCAAGCAAGACTAGAGTCTGGGAAGAGGTGATTAAATCATCTGTGGCATAGTATGAGTACAATCAAGACTTGGACATCACAGTCCAGGATTTGGAAACCACCAGGCAAGGAAACAAGGAATCATTTGCTGAATACCTGAGTCGATGGAGAGGAATGGCAGCCAAGATGGTCTAAACGCCCTCTGAGAAAGAACAAATCCAAATACTAATAAAGAACCTTCAGCCTGTCTACCAAGAAAATATGAGGTCCCAATCAAGCAACACTTTTGTCGAAGTTTTCGACGTAGGAACCAGGATAGAGGATGCAATCCAAGAAGGGGTAATTAAGAAAGAAGAGCAACCAAACAAGTACAAGAGGCCAAACTATGGGTCGAACGGAGGACATTTTGGAGGTCACTCGGGCCCCACTAATGTCAATGCATTAAGCAAGCCAGAGAGGAAGTTTGACATAATGAGAGGTCGACCAAGAACGGATAAGCCACAAAGGCAGTTTTCTAATTTGGGAGTTTCACTATTGACCGCCCTTGATAGGTTGATAACAAAGGGACACCTTCGCCCATTGGAACCTCGATCCTTGCCAAATCCGCTTCCACCGAGTTTTCTAGAGGATCTCTATTACAAATCTCACTAGCAAAAGGGCGATGCTATGGATCGATGCACAAGGTTAAGGCATGAAATTCAAGATCTCATCGATAACAAGGTAATATCTAAACCACTGTCAAAGCTCCCGATATTACCAAAAATCTACTGCCAAATCATCATGATGTGCCACCACTACAGGGCATCTATTCTTGGGGTTAGAGGAGACGACCTTCGATCCATCCAGGTTGATTACTAAAGTTGGGGAACCAAGAAAGTCTTACCAGCTGCCAAAAGATTTGGTAATCTGTACTCTTGGAAACCAGTTAGAGGAATATAGAGAGGAGACAATGAAACAAATATCCTTAATAGGTTGGTGGGTTCAGAAAACTAACAAATCTGCCTAGTATGCAGAAGATGATAGTCGAGATATAGATCACGTGGAAGATGATCTATGGTATGAGAGTGATTAAGAGACAGAAGTGGGGAAAGAAAGTTCAGAAATCGCCGGAGATGACTTACCCCCTAGAGGGACTATTCAAAATTAGCCGCTATACGTCACAGTTGAATGCTTGGGGAATACTATTCCCACTTGTCTCGTTGACAACATGTCTGCTCTAAACTTATGTCTGTTCTGAATAGCCAAGCAAATGGGTCTAGATGAGTTGACTGTCATACCGTCTGAACAGAAGGTAAGAGCATACGACATTACCCAAAGGACGGTCATGGGTATAATCTTCGTCAATCTCACCATCAGGCCTTTGGAAAGAGAAGTTGTGTTTCAAATCATCGACATCCTTGCCTCTTTCAACTTGCTGTTGGGTAGGCCATGATTTGATAATCTAGGTGCAATACCGTCAACAATCCATCAGAAAGTCAAGTGTATTTGGGTAAATAAGGTCTGCGATATTCTCGGGGATAGTTGGGTTCATCTGCCTGAAGCTTCATCAAGCGCACCACTCTTAGAGGTACATTTGCAAGAAGAGGAAACAAGTCTAGGAGGGTTTGAGTTCATCAATATGTTGGAGGGAGTAAAGCCAAGGGAGTTTCTGCTGCCATATTTCAATCAGTATGCGAGTCTGCTAGTCGCCAGAATTATGAAAAGGATGGTTTCTTCTCGGGAATGGGACTGGGTAAAAACCATCAAGGTCTGCCAGAGTTCCCAAGAATTCCAACAAAGACCCATACCCATGGTTTGGGTTATCAGCCATCAGAGAAGGAATTGAGAGAAAAGAATAAAGTAACTAAAGCACCAATGGACCCTTATCAGAAGACGCTTAATGGGTATTTGTGAAGAAAGGAGAGGATTTCCCTTTCTGTGGTTTTCCAAAGCCATGGGTATGTAGACACCCCATTTTGTCGGCTATCAAATTTAGGAGACCCATATCTTGGTGGTTCTCAATGATCGAAAAAGACTCAAAGAGGAATCCTAGAAGTTAGTTCTATCTCACAAAATAACTCAGAAAGTGGTGCAAATGACCAAAATGCCCCTGAAAGCCCAAATGCTCGTAAAGTTGGACCAAAAGTTTTGGAAACATGCTACATCGTAAGAAAAGTAATAAAATGAGTTTTAAAGTAAATCAGATGAAATCATCAGCTCCCAGAGACCCTCGAAAGTCCTGGAAGTTCCCAGAAAGTCCCAGTTGACCAGTTTGACCCAAGTTTAACCAAGTTTGACCAAAATCATCCAAATTTGCCCAAAAGTTTTGAGATCATTCTAGATTATGTGAAAAGTACTAAAACAAGTTTTAAAAGAAAATCAAATGAAAACGTCAGCTCCTGGGAGCTCCGAGAGGTTCCATGAACTTCTTGGAGGTCCTTGGTTTGACAAGTTTAACCTAAAAGTTGACTCAGAGACCGGAGCACCATATCATTTTTAAACATTTTTTTATGGATACTAGAGGTCAATAGCTTTCCAATGGTATATCACACATAATTTCTGGATTTATTATGAATTTTCGAAGGTGAAAAAGGCGATTAAATCACCTTTCATCGCGACTACCGCAAAACTTTTGAAAGTGACCTATCTCCAAACTTTTGTTTTTGGAAAGTAGACTGCATTACGTTTCCAATGGTATATCACAACCTCGGTTTGGAGTTCGCACGCTTTTTTTGTGAATTTCGGAATAAATAGGGTCTTTTCACGAATATCGGAACCTTTGGGGGCCTAAACAGAATAATCAGCACATCTGAGGAGCAGTGCCATTGAGGCATTGGCCCACTGCAGCCATAGTACGAGACCAGTGCTGCCACGACACTCTCCCCCAGAAGCCCATTTTTTGTAATTTTGTTTTGTGGTCCCATATTGAATAATTGAAATAAAAATGACGTAGTTTCATGTTCTCAGATGTTTGGGACCAGTGGGAGCACTTTTTAAATCACAAACTCCCCCCAAATTTTCCTATATAAACCCCCATTGACTCCTCATTTTAGGGGTGGCAATTGCAAGTTTATAGAAGTTGTAGAGAGAAAGTAATAGAGATAGGTTAGAATAGAGAGAAAAAGAGCTTCCTCCTTTGACTTTCAACAAGAAAGTGAGTTACCAACCTTGTTTTTTACTTCATTACTCCTCTTCACATTCAATACACCCAACCACCATTTTTTGATAGTATTTATGTGATAGGAAGCTACTTCCATGTCCAAATGTCCATATATGAGTGAAACACCAAGCTACAAGTCCAAAATCACATTGATTATCATCTATTGATTGCTATTTGATTTCTTGTTTGTATATGTTCATCTCTTCTTACCTCATTTCGTTTGGACTTTTCTTTGATTACTTACTAGTTCATCATCATCTAGATAATGACATGGTGTTTGAGGTGAGTGAATCCTTATGTATAGTAACTCTTAACCTCAAAAACATGTTTGATAGATGATGATTCTAACTTCAATACATTCCCATGTATTCTTGAAGTTATTTCCAAAATGAAAACAATGCTCTCCAACAATCTTGGAGGTTCTTGATATGAGTTTGATGTTGATATTCTAAGAGGTCATAATCTCCATTTGGTGCTGGAAATACTCCCTCAAAACCCCTATTTCAAAACCCCTATTAACCCTCTCATTTTGATTTCAAGAAATAAAACATTTGATTTTCTCAAAATCTTCAAAATAGTGAGTTATTTAACTTCAAAATGCCATTCTGAGTTCAATATTCAATGGATGATTACAAGACCACTTGAAAATCTTCCTAACTCATTAGAGAACACCCATGATTTTTGGTTTTATTTAAAAACACATGGAAGGGTTCCATTTTGACCCAAATATTCCTTCCAGATATTCTGTTTTTCTGTCATAGCTGCTTTGGTTGACTTTCAACTTATTTTTCAGTAAACTTTTACAAAGAGAGTGGTCCCAGCCCTTTTTTTCCTTAAACTTCAGTGTCTTAGGGAACATCCTGCGCAATATGGGCTTCCAAATGTTTTGTTTTCATTTTCAAAGATATTTCTATATTTCAGTCGACAGTATGAACTCTGTTTCTGAATAACCTCTCTTGTTTATATGATTTCTCTCAACCTGTGACTTCTGTAGTGATTTGGCTTTTGGATATTTGGATTTTATTTTAATTCTTTGATTAGATGTTCACATGCAATCCAAATTAGTCTAGATCTTAGGAAGTAGTTCATACTATATTTGTACACACCCTTTAATAACATCCTTCATACATTCATGCATATTTTAGACTTCTAAATCACTTTAGAAAATCCATGAACACAAACACTCTACTACTTTCCACATTCTAGGATCACACATTGCATCCATGCAAGATTTGGAGTTTTTATGACTCCTAATCTAAGAAGATTATAAGGAATGAGCTTGATCACACGTTCATGCTCCCCCTCAATCAAATCTTCCTTTCTCATCCATCTTGGGGATTGAGAGGTCTTCTTTTCTCAAAGATTAACATGCATCATACTAGCTTGCTAAGCAAATTTTTTTAGTTCTTTGATTATTTGTTTCAAGAACAATTCATGTCCCCCTTTAGATTAAGAAAACTTGATTACTTGATATGTGATTAGATGATTTTTTCCTATGTTTGTTTGTGTGATATTTCACTTTACATTATGTGATATTCGGCTTAGATCTAATGAATAATATCTTATCTTTTGATCGTCCATTTCAAGATTCTTGTGTAATGTAAATATAACTATCATAGTATTAAGTGTCGAACCAAACATATTATAAGATGATTATTTGGATGCTAATTAAGGCTTGTCGAGAGACAGGACGAGTTGATGATGTTTTAATCGTGACAAAGACTCCTTCCTCTCTCGTGCCAAAATCCCGAGTCAAGTTCTTTGATTGTGAAGGGCCGGTGCCCTTTATCGATTTGGGTGAGTCAAAATTAGGTTTCTTGGTTCCTTAAAAACCAAGTGGTGACTCTGTATCTATTTTCAACAGACATTTCTTTCTTCTTTCTTCAAAACATTTCAAAAGAAAAATCAATTCCGAAACCCTGAGAAAGAACGGGGGTGGTGGGTTCCCGGAGGCTGCGTGTCCATAATCTAGCGACTCTGCTAGGGATTTTAATTTTCAAAAAAAAAATAATACAGAGGTTTAACTTATAAGAATCATCTATCTTTTTGCTGTCTGGTTCACGGCATTGCACTCCTGCATTTCCCCCTCGGACTGTGTCTGAAACGCCACGCTGACATTGTTCAGGTCTTGTTGTACTAGGGCACAAGTCACCATAGATACTGTACCTTCCAAGGTATATCAAAATGAGCAAAAACTCCATAATGTCTCCCTGATGGTATATTGGAACTCTCATCAATGGACCCTTTTTGACAAAACCTGGCCTTTGCATATAGATTCCTGTAGAACCTTTTATAGGATTGTTAATTTATCTTTTCAAATAGGACAATGTGACATAACTGCTGTATGCCTTGACGTGATTACTTGCGCGGTGTAGACGCTTAGGTGGCATAGAACAAAACTTCCTTTTTATGATCCCCAAGGCAATCACTCACATGTAATTACATTGAGTTGACCTGTCTAGGCACCATGATAAAGACGTTTGCTCCATGTTCACAAGATATACACCGCAAACCTTGTTTGCCGGTTCAAAGACATAGGAGTATGAAAACTTGCTAGATTGTATGGTGACATCACTTGCTCTTCTCATATATCCCTATTTCTCGTAAAAACTTTGTCCAATTCACTTGAAGCTCTATCAGATACCAATTTCCCCCGAAAACTCTGACTAAATGTCTATATTTCCCAAAAAAACTTGTTTCTCCTAGAAACTCTGTCCAAATATCCCAGAAAAGCCCAATTCCCAAAAATACATGTTTTTCCCAGAAAACTCTAGCAAAAATGCCCAGAAAAATACATATTTCTCCCAGAAACTCTATTCAAATTTCCCAGAAACATCCAAAATACCTATTTCTCCTAAAACCTCTATCCAAAATACCAGTTTTTCCTAGAAGTTCAGTCCAAATCAACCATAAATCCTTGTTTCTCCCATAAACTCCTTCCAAACTTCCCAAAATATCCCGGAAATCCCTGTTATCCCTTGGTGATCATACTAGAAAGTAAGGTCAAACACACTTTGTATGTCTAGGATATTACTTGTTTAACTGCTATCTGTTAGAAATAGGAGCATCATATAGATTAGGGCCCGCATCTGCATGCTTGTCTCATATACATGCACCATTCCTATCAGTCGGCACGCACTATCTCAGTCAGTCTGTACATAAGTTAGTCCATGTTTGTTAACATCACTGTCACTGTCTGTCTAGGTCATCACTGTTGAAATCTGATACACTCCTCTCAAATCTGTAGGCCAGCATAGATTCCCAAAGTTAGCAGCTGGGATCCTCGTCTTAGGTCAAAAGTTTAAACGGTCGTTTAGTCAGAATTAGCCCGCCAAGTTAGTTAAGCATGAATCAGGAAGAGTTAGAAAACAAGGTCATTAAGGTAGGAGCAACTATAAGCCAGCAGTCTGACAGCTTGGCCCAAGTGTTGAAATTCATGGAGGAATTGAAGCAGCACTAGCCACAATACCCACTTGAGTTCCCACCACCACCAACGTTGGGGTTCGTACCACCTCCTGTCGCTGTACATGAAAATAAAGGGGAAGAAGAATGGTTTCATGCGGTCCCGCCGCCTGCGTATGAGAAGATATTCTAAGAGAAAATGGACAAAATTGACAAGCTAGAAAGTGTGTTGAGGAAAAGCAAAGGGGTTGATGACTACATGATAGACCTGGAAGGCTTTTTTGAACCTGTTAAGCTGAAGCTGACAGAAAACTTCAAGATGCCTACCATTGACTTTTTTAACAGAACTAGAAACCCAAAAAGCCACGTAAAGTTGTGTATGAGCATTTTCCAATCAATGGGCTGCACCCATGAGCACATTGCGCTATTGTTCCTGTAAACTCTTGCAAAGTCTGCACTGTCATGGTTTTTTACCATGGAAGCCTCCAAAACTTGGGCATAGAAAGATATCGTTCGGGTGTTTGTTGATCACAATTCTTACAACCAAGAGTTGGATGTCACGATTAGGGATTTGGAAACCACTCGACAGAACAACAATGAATACTTCACTGCATTTCTGAGCAGATGGAGGAAAAAGTGGCCCAAATGATTGGCTGATTGAAAAGGAACCAGTAAGAATGCTAATCCGGAATCTACAACTGCTCCACCATGAGAAATTGTTCTATCAGTCCATCTCTACCTTTGAGGAGTTGTTATTAGTTGGAACTCGGATCAAAGATGCAATCAGAGAAGGAAAGATTAAGAAAAAAGAGCCTCCAAGTCAGTCAAAAAGGCCAACTACCCCAAGAATTGCCTAGATGTCAATGCCCTTAGCAGCCAGCTCATGGCATACCCTCTTAGGCCATATCAATCCCCCAACCAAGCCAACTCCTCCAATCGCCCATTCCAGAAAAAGCCTCCCCGTAACTTTGCCAAGCTAGAGATCCCTCTCTCCTCAGCCTTAGACCGCCTCCTCAAGAAAGGCCACCTCCAACTGCTCCAACCACGAAACACCCCACCACCTCCAAGTTGTAATATGTCCAAGTACTATACATACAACCAAGCCCTTGGCCACAACACTGATGAATGCATGCGCCTCTACCACGATAACCATGACCTCATTGACTAGAATATCATTGAGCCACCAACAAAGCAGCACCACATCACCCAAAATCCCCTGCCAAACCACCAAAATATTAGCCTCAATGACTCCAACTCCACAACTTTCGACCCTTCTATCCTCATAATTCCCATAAGGCAACCACTATCCCTCATTGACATCCCAGATTCTATAGGAAATCATCTGATTGAAGAAGAGGATGAGGAATGGCATCAATAGCTAGATGATGAACAAGATTTGTTCTTCCTAGAAGAACATGATCTAGGGGCGGTAGACCTCAAATGGTATGATCCTGAAAATGTAAGTGATGCCTCCATATGGAACGAGCCGGAGAAACCATTTGTGGAAATAGATTGTGATTGGTTCAAAGAAGATGGGACTGTAGTAGGACCTACCCCTGTCGAGATTGATCACTTGACCAGGTCTTACCGTCACTATCAACCTCCGTAACTTGCTATCAAAGTCGTTGAGAAGGGGCCAATCAAGGATAAGGGAAAAGGGAAGATGGAAGAGGACATCTAAGAGGACAATGAGTTGATAAAATAGTTAAAGAAACCCAAGCGCATCTCATAATATGAGACCTCATGGTAACCTCCTACAAGCATAGGCAAGTCATGTTGAATGCCTTAGTTATGATCGAGGTATCCATTGATACTACACCGGAAGATATGGTGGCTTTCTTAGGCATGCTCACCCCTGATCCAATCACTACCTTCTCTGATGAAGACCTGCTGTCGGAAGGGTCTACACACAATAAAGCTTTGTACATCACTGTCGGTGCAAGGGGCAGCAAGTGTTGTTCTGTCTGGTTGATTGTAGACACCCCATTTTCTCGGCTATCAGATTTAGGAGACCCATAGCTTGGTGGTTCACGATGATAAAAAAAGACTTAAAAAGGACTACTGGAAGTTAGTTCAATCTCTCAAAATGCTCAGAATGACCAAAATACCCCTAAAAGCCCAAAAACTCACAGATTTGGACCAAAAGTTCTAGAGACATGCTACATCATAAAAAAGTACTAAAAAAGAGTTTTGAAGTAAAATCAGATGAAATCATCAACTCCCAGAGACCCCTAGAAGTCCCAGAAGTCCCGGTAAGTCTCCGTTTGCCGGTTTGACCTAGGTTTGACCAGGGTTTGACCGAAATCATCTAAATTTGCCAAAAAGTTTTGAGATCATTCTAGATCATGTGAAAAGTATTAAAACAAGTTTTAAAATAAAATTGGATGCAAACGTCAACTCCTGGGAGCTCCCAAAACTTCATGGAGATCCCACGTTTGACCGATTTGACCTAAAAGTTGACTTTGAAACAGTAGTGCCGTGTTATTTTTCAAACATTTTTCAAAATTTTTCATGGATACTAGAGGCCAATAGCTTTCCAATGGTATATCACACATAATTTGTGGATTCAAACGAATTTATTATGAATTTCTGAAGGTGAAAAAGACGATTAAATTGGCTTTTATCGTGAATATCGCAAAACTTTTCAAAGTGACCCAACTCTGAACTATTTTTTTTTAATGAAAATTAGACTCCATTACCTTTCCAACAGTATATCACAAGCTTAATTTGGAGTCCGTACGCATTTTCTGTGAATTTCGAACGAAATAGGGCCTTTTCACAAATACCAAAACCTCGGGGGGCCTAAATGTAATTTTCTAGGAATCTGAGGAGCAGTGCTGTGGCAGAACTGGGCCACTACCATGGTGGTACATGGCCAGTATCGCGGCGACACTCAACCCCCACTGAAGCCATTTTTGTAATTTATTTTGGGGGTCCAAATTGAATAATTGAAAGCCAAAACGACGTAGTTTCTTGTTCACAGGTGTTTGGGACCAATGAGAGCACTTTCTAAATCCCAAAACCACCCTAAATTGGCATATATAAACCCTCCTTTGCTCTTTATTTTGGGGAGGTGTGGACACGCGGGATCCGTCGTCCACTCCCGGTTTTTCCTGTTTGTTTCCGGGGTTTCGGAATTGATTTTCCTTTGTTTTGAAATTGATTTGAAAGAAAACAAGAGGTTGATTTCGAAAAAAATAAGGTCTTTCGAAAATAGATACAGAGTCGCCACTTGGTCTTTAAGGAACCAAGAAACCTAATTTTGACTCACCCAAACGGATAAAGGGCACCGGCCCTTCATAACCAAAGAACTTGGTTCGGGGTTTTGGTACGAGAGAGGAAGGAGCCTTTGTCGCGACTAAAACACCCTCAACTCGCCCCGTCTTTCGAAGGGCCTCAATTAGCATCCAAATAATCATCTTATACTATGTATGGTTCGGCAATTAATACTATGATAGTATATTACATCACATAAGAAACTTGAAACGGAAGATCTAAAGATAAAATATCATTCATAAGATCTAAGTCAAATATCATGCAATGTAAAGTGAAAGATCACACAAATAAACCTAGGAAAAATCGTCTAATCATATATCAAATAATCAAGACTTCCTAATCTAAAAGGGGACATGAATTGTTATTGAAACAAATAAACAAAGAAATCAAAGTATGCTTAGCAAGCTAGTATGATGCATGTTAATCTTTAAGAAAAGAAGACCTCTCAATCCCCGGGATGGATGAGAAAGGATGATTAGATCGGGGGAAGCATGAACGTGTGATCAAATTCATTCCTTATGATCTTCTTAGATTAGGAGCCATGAAGGCCCTAAATCTTGCATGGATACAATGTATGTATCTAGAATGTGCCAAGGTTGTAGTGTGCTTTGTGTTCATGGATTCCTAGAATGACTTAGAAGTCTAAAATATGCATGAATGCATGAAGGAAATCATCATGGGATATGTACAAATGTAATATGAACTACTTCCTAAGATATGAACTAATTTGGAATGCATATAAGCATCAAATCAAAGAATGAAAGTTAAAATGTGCTTGCTGTGAATAGTGGACAGAACAGTAACTAGATCTTTGGAAAATTGAAAAGAGGGGTTAGGAATGTTTTCAATGCATGATTTTTTATGGAGATGTTCCTTATTGTGTCTAGAACACAACCCAAAAAGCCAATCTTTAATAACTACTCCCTCCGTCCCATAATAAGTGTCCACATTTCCTTTTTTGAATGTCCCACAATAAGTGTCCACTTTCCTAAATTGGCATATAGCTTTTACTTACTTTCCAAAACTACCCTTATAATAAAGACAAAGAAGCATTTATTTGTGGTCCCAAAACAAGCAAAAAGTCAAACACCCATCACATCAAAGGGTAAAATTGGAAAGTGACTCTTTAATGAACCAAACAAATTAATATAATACAAATTTCTTAAACATTGTGCAAAAAGGAAGTGGACACTTATTATGGGACGGAGGGAGTACTACAGATTGAGAGAAATCACATAAACAACAAAGGTCACTCAGAAACAGAGTCTGTACTGTCGACTGATATGTTAGAAAATCTTAGAAAATGAAAACGAATGATCTAGAGGTCCATTTTATACAGAAAGTTTCCTAAGACATTGAAGTTTTGAGAGAAAAATAAGTTAGGACCACCCATTTTGGAAAAGTTTTCAGAAAAAGAGGTTGGAAGTGGACCTAGCTGCTGTGACAGCAAAAATAGAATGTCTGGAAGGAATGTTTGGATCCAAATGGACCATTTCCAAGTACTTCCAAGTCAAACCAAAAATCATGGGTGTTCTCCAATGGGTTAGGAAGACTTTCCAAGTGGCCTTACATCCATATGTTGAGTATTGAGTTCTAGGAAAATCTTTGAACTCAGATTATTCACTGTTTTGACTCACTGTTTTGAAAGTTTTGGGAAAAACTAGAGTTTTCTTTCTTAGGATTAAAATGAGGGGTTTTAAGAGGGATTTTGAAGTAGATGTTTTGAAAGCATATTTTCAATACTCAATGAAGATTATAGCCACTTGAAATTTCAACATCAAACTCATCATCAAGAACCTCCAAGATTGTTGGAAAGATTTATTTTTATTAGAACATAACTTCAATACACTTCAAGAATACCTTGGAGGTATTGAAGCTATGATCATCATCTATCAAACATGTTTTTGAGGTCAAGAGCTACTATCCATAAGAATTCACTCACCCCAAACTTCATGTCATCATTTAGATGATGAAGAACTAAGTAAATAAAGAAAATAAAAAAGAAATGAGATAAGAAGAGATGAACATAATATGAACAAGTAAGTAAATAACAATCAATAGATGATAATCAATGTGATTTTGGACTTGTAGCTTGGTGTTTCACTCATAGATTTTGACATTTAAAAATGGAAGTAGCTTCCTAACTCAAGAATGCTCAAGAATGGTGATTGGGGGTGTTTGGGATGTGAAGTAAAAGAGAGGTAATGGAAGAACACAAGATTAGAACTCACTTTCTATAGCAAAATAGTAGGAGGAAGCTCCTTTTCTCTCTTCTAAACCTATCTCTATCTCTCTTCTTCTCTACAACTTTTCATGCTTTTACACTTGGCCCCCCCAAAATGAAGAGCAATGGGGGGTTTATATAGGCCAATTTGGGGTGGTTTTGGGATTTTAGAAGTGTTCCCATTGATCCCAAACATTTGTGAACATAAAACTACGTCGTTTTGGTTTTCAATTAATCAAATTGGACCCCCAAAAAAATTACAAAAATGGACTCTGCGAGGGTTGAGTGCCGCGGCGGCAGTGCTCCTCAGAAGCCCAGAAATTTACGTTTAGGCCCCCAGAGGTTCCGGTGTTCGCGAAAAGGCCCTATTTTGTCCGAAATTCACAGAAAAATGCATACGAACTCAAAATTGAGGTTGTGATATACCGTTGGAAAGGTAATGGAGTCTACTTTACATAAAAAATAAGTCGGGAATAGGTCACTTTGAAAAGCTTTACGGTATTTGCGATAAAAGCCGATTTGACCGCCTTTTTCGCCTTCGAAAATTCATAATAAACTTGTTTTAAATCCAAAAATTATGTGCCATATACCGTTGGAAAGCTATTTACCTCTAGTATTTATGAAAAATATTTGAAAATTGTTATGGTGCCCCGGTTCTAAAGTTAAATTCTGGTCAAGCTGGTCAAACCTGGGATTCCCGGGAAGTTCTTGGAACCTCTGGGAGCTCCCAGGAGCTGACGTTTTCGCTCGATTTTCTTTTAAAACTCATTTTAATACTTTCCACATGATTTAAAATGATTCCGAAGAATTTGGACGTTTTTGGTCAAACTTGGTCAAACCTGGTCAAACCTTGGTCAAACCTGGTCAAACCTTGGTCAAACCGATCAACGGGGACTTTCCGGGAACTTCCGGGACTTCCGGGGGTCTCTGGGAGCTGACGATTTCATTCGATTTTTCTTAAAAAAACTCATTTTATCACTTTTCTTACGACGTAGCATGTTTCCAGAACTTTGGGACCAAATCTGGGAGTTTTCGGGCTTTCAGGGGCATTTTGGTCATTCTGAGCATTCTGAGCGATAGAGCTGACTTCCAAGAGTCCTTTTGAGTCTTTTACGATCATTGTGAACCACCAAGCTATGGGTCTCCTAAATCTGATAGCCGACAAAATGGGGTGTCTACAGGAGGCCAAGTGCAAAGCTTAAAAAAGTTATCGAGAGGAAGAGAGATAGAGATAGGTTTAGAAGAGAGAAAGTGAGCTTCTCCCACTTATTTTCTATAAGAAAGTGAGTTCTAATCTTGTTTCCTTTCATTACCTCTCTTATACTTCACATTCAAATCCTCCCCAACTACCATTCTTGAGCAATCTTGAGTTAGGAAGCTATTTCTATGTCCAAATGTCAATATCTATGAGTGAAACACTAAACTACAAGTCCAAAATCATATTGATTATCATCTATTGATTGTTATTATTTGCTTGTTTATATAAATGTTCTTCTCTGCTTACCTCATTTCTTTTTTCTTTGATCACGTACTAGTTCAGCATCATCTAAATGATGATGACATGATATTTGAGGTGAGTGAATCCTTATAGATAGTAGCTCTTGACCTCAAAAACAAGTTTGATAGATGATGATTTCAACATCAATACTTCCAACATATTCTTGAAGTTATGCTTAAATGAAACAAATCTCTCCAACAATCTTGGAAGTTCTTGACTTGGGTTTGATGTTGATATTCCAAGAGGTTAGAATCTCCATTTGATGTTGAAAATATTCTTTCAACACCCCTATTTCAAAAACCTTCTAAAATCCCAATATTTGGATTCCAAGAAATAAACCTTGTTTTCTCAAAAAATCTTCAAAGCAGCGAGTTATTCAACTTCAAAATAATATTCTGAGTTCAATACTCAATGGGTGATTACAAGACCACTTGGAAAGTCTTCCTAATTCATAATAGAACACCCAAGATTTTTTGTTTGATATACAAACACTTGGAAGGGGTCCATTTTGACCCAAACATTGCATCCAAACATTCTGTTTTTGCTGTCACAGCAGCTTGGTTGACTTTTCACTTGGTTTCCAGAAAATTTTGCCAAAGGGAGTGGCCTCAACTTATTTTTTCCTTGAACTTCAGTGTCTTGGGGAACTTTCTGTATATAATGGGCCTCTAAATGTTTTGGTTTAATTTTTAAAGAATTTTCTACATTTCAGTCAACCGTAAGAACTCTGTTTCTGAGTAACCTCTATTGTTCATATGATTTCTCTCAATCTGTGATAGTTATTGTAGTTTGGCATTTTGATATGTGTTTCTAGACACAATAAAGATGATCTCCATAAAAATTCATGAACTAAAAACATTCCTAACTCCACTTTTCCATTTTTACAAAATCAACTCACTGTTCTGTCCACTATTCACAGCAAGCATGCTTTTACTTTCATCCTTTGATTTTGATGCTTACATGCACTCCAAATTAGCTCATATCTTAGGAAGTAGTTCATTCTACATTTGTATATATCCTATAATAACATCCTTCATTCATCCATGCATATATTAAGATTTTTTAATCACTTTAGCAAATCCATGAACACAAACACACTACAACCTTTGCACATTCTAGGATTATACATTGCATCCATGCAAGATTTGGAGTTTTAGTGACTTATAATCTAAGAAGATTGTAAGGAATGAACTTGATCATACGTTCATGCTTCGCCTCGATCTAATCTTCCTTTTTCATCCGTCCCGGGGATTGAGAGGCCTTCTTTTCTCAAAGATTAACATGCATCTTCTAGCTTGCTAAGCATTTTTTGATTTCTTTGTTTATTTGTTTCAAGAACAATTCATGTCCCCTTTAGATTAGGAAAACTTGATTACTTGATATGTGATTAGAAAATTTTTCCTAGGTTTGTTTGTGTGATCTTTCACTTTTGCATTGTGTGATATTTGACTTTGATTTTATGAATGAAATCTTATCTTTAGATCTTCCATTTCAAGATTCTTATGTGATGTAATATACTATCATAGTATTAATTGTTGAATCAAGCATAGTAAATGATGATTATTTGGATGCTAATTGAGGCCCGTCGAAAGACGGGGTGAGTTGATGGTGTTTTAGTCGCGACAAAGGCTCCTTCCTCTCTCGTACCAAAACCCTGAGCCAAGTTCTTTAGTTATGAAGGGGCCGGTGCCCTTTATCCATTTGGGTGAGTCAAAATTAGGTTTCTTGGTTCCTTAAATACCAAGTGGCAACTCTGTATTTGTTTTCAGCAGACCTTTCTTTTTATTTCTTCAAGTTAATTTCAAAACAAAAGGAAAATCAATTCCGCATGTCCACAATCTGGTGACTCTGCTGGGGATATTTTATTTTAAAATAAAATAATACATTGGTTTGACTCGTAATAAGCATCCTTAAAATCATTTTCTTACTGTGTCTGGTTCACTGCATTGCGCTCCTACATTTCCTCTCCGACTGTGTCTAAAAAGCTGTGCTGACATTGTTCAGGTTTTGTTGTGCAAGGGCACAAGTCACCGTTGATACTGTACCTGTTAAGGTATATCAAAAGAGTAAAAACTTCCTTACTGTCTCTCTGACGGTATACGAGCTCTCGTCAACGGACCCTCTTTGACTAAACCCAGCCATTGCATATAGATTCCTGTAGAACCTTTTATAGGACTGTTCGTTTATCTTTTCAGATAGGACAATGTGATATAACTGCTATATGCCCTGGTGGAATTACCTGCACGGTGTAGACGCTTAGGTCGCATAGAACATAACCACTTTCTTATGATTCCCAAGACAATCACTCACATGTGATTACATTGAGTTGACCTGTCTAGGCACCATGATAAGGATGTATGCTCTGTGTTCACAAAGATATACACCGCAAACCTTGTTTGTCGGTCCAAAGACATAGGAGTGTCAAAACTTGCTAGACAGCATGATCACCATCATCGCTTATTCTTGTCATATATCCCCGTTTCTCTAGAAATTCTATCCAAATTTCCTAGAAATACCCAAAATACTTGTTTTTCCCAAAAAATCTATCAAAATCATCCAGAAATGCCCAGATATACTTGTTTCACCTAGGAATTATATCCAATTTTCTCATAAATACCCAAAATACTAGTTTCTCCCAGAAGTTTAGTCCAAATCAATCAAAAATCCCTATTTCTCCTAGAAACTCCCATAACTTCTGGAAATTCCTCGGAATCTTCCAAATCCCTGTTTCTCCCAGAAACTCTGTGCAAACTTCCCGAAATATCTCGAAAATACCTGTTATCCCTTGGTGATCATACTAGAAAGTAAGGTCAACACACTCTATATGGCTAGGACCTTACTTGTTTAACTGCTATCTATTAGAAATATGAGTATCATATAGATTAGGGCTTGCATCCGCATGCTTATCTCATGTGCATGCAGCATTCTCATCAATCTGTACACACTATCTCAGTCAGTCTATACACAAGTCGGTTCACGTTCGCTAACATCTCTGTCATTGTCTGTCTAGTCCTCACTGTCAAAATCTGATACACTTTTCCTCTCGAATCTGTAGGTCAGTATAGATTCCCAAAGTCAGTCGCTGGGATCCCCGTCTTGGGTCAGAAGTTTGAACAATCGTTTGGTCAGAATTAGCCCGCCAAGGTATTCAGCATGAATCATGAAGAGCTGGAAAACAAGGTCACTGAGTTAGGAGCAACTATAAGCTAGCAATCTGATCTGGCCCAAGTTTTGAGTTTCATGGAAGAACTGAAACAATAGGAGCCACAGTACCCACTTGGGTTCCCACCACCTCCACCTGGGTTTGTACCACCTCATGTCGCCGTACATGAGAATAGTAGAGAAGAAGACTGATTTTATAGGGTCTCGCCACATACATACGAGAAAAAGTTCCAAGAAAAGATGGACAAAGTTGACAAGCTAGAAAGTGTGTTGAGAAAGAGCAAGGGGTTGATGATTATATGTTAAAACTGGAAGGATTGTTCGAGCCCAACATGGTAAAGCTACCTGAGAACTTCAAGATGCTTGAAATTGACCATTTTGATGGAACTGGGAATCCGAAGAGTCACATCAAGTTGTGCATGAATATCTTCCAATCTATGGGATGCATTCATGAGCACATAGTTATGCTATTTCCTCAAACCCTCAAGAATGCCGCACTATCCTGGTTCCCAACTCTTGAAGCCTCCAAGACCCGAGTCTGGAAACATGTTGCTGAACTTTTATTGATCACTACTCTTATAACCAAGAGTTTGATGTCACCATCAGGGACCCAGAGACGACCAGGCAGAACATCAATGAGTCATTCGCTGCGTTCTTGGGCAGATGAAGGCATAAAGTGGCCCAAATGATCCACAGACCTGTTGAGAAAGAGCAAGTACGTATGCTAGTCAAGAACATGCAACAAGTGTACCAAGACAAGCTATTCTACCAGTCCATCTAAACATTTGAGGAACTGTTTGAAATAGGCACCAGAATAGAGGATGCCATCAGAGAAGGAAAGTTCAAGAAGGATGAACCCCAACCCCAGTCCAAGAGACCTAACTACTCCCTGGACTCCCTAGATATCAATGTAGTTAGCAACCAACCAATGGCATGCGCCCTCCGTCTGTACCAGTCCAATATGCCAAATCGCCCAAATGGCCCTCACGAATTCTCCAAACTTGATATTCCCCTTTCTATAGCCTTGGACCCCCTACTCAAAAAGGGCCACCTGCAGCTCCACCCTCATAAACCACTACCAGATCCCATACCGTCCCACTACAACATGAGCCTATGATGTGTTTACCACCAAAATCTAGGCCATGCCACCGATCAGTGCATCTGCCTCCGCCATGACATCAAAAATCTCATAGAGGATGTACCCCATCGTAATCCCATCCATTATCTTGGCTTGGAGCAACCGATCGAATGATCCCTTTTGCCGATACTAATGATTATTGAAGCTACACGGTAAAGTGATGGTGTCTGGAACTTCTGCTAAAAAAACAAGAACTATGATAAAAAGAATAAGTGAGTCATCGTGACACTCTATTTGAAACCAAGTCGAGTCTGTTCTATGTTTCAAGTCTATTTCAAGAGCAGTCTTGTGGTCAAGTCCGTCTATTTTTAAGTTCGGTTGAGTCTATACCAAGAAATGTAATCCTTCTCTTTTGATGGAATGAAATCTCATTTTGCTTAATCTGATGTGTCTAGTCATAAATGCATGAATCATTGAACTAAAATATCACTTTTCAAATCACCACAATATTAATCCGCTAATAAATTTTTGCATAAAAGAGAATCCCAAAAGGTCAAAGTCAATTTCGCGCTAACTCCAAAGAAGAGACAAGAATTGATTAGTCTTACTTTAAGAATTTGAAGATGCTTTTGCTCAAATCTCGAAAAGACATACTTGAAACTGATTTAGGGCTTGCCTGGCACCCTTTTTCCACCATTTTGAAGCCTTGAGCCCAATCCAATTGGGAGCCATACAATCTATCTGATTGAAAGCAGTGCAAACTTAGTCCCTGATGGTAGCCAAATACTTTCAATGAGTTTCTTTTCCCCTTTAAAAAAAAAATAAGAAAGAAAAGGAAAAAAAAAAGCTCGCTAGGTTGAAAACCCGAAAGGGCACCTAGGCAAAAGTTAGGGCTAAAAAGGTATTGATTTCCAAAATCTGACCCTAGCCAGTCAAAATGATGGACAAAATGAAAGAAAGAAAATTTTGGTGATACAGAGAATTGTACACTTCAAGGTACATCACAAGAATGTGTCTAGATCATATTTCAAAAAGCATCGAATGACCACAAACAAATTCTAAGGGCTGACATGCACATTATGAAATTCTGAGGTTGCGATTGAAAGATCTCACAAGAATCAACTACATGAAAAGAAAAATTGACTGGCTAGGTGAAAGTGAAAAAGATCGATTCTCAAAAGAAAACCAAAAAAAAAGAAAGGGAGATCAAAACTGAATCCTCTTATTCAAGGCTACCACAAGTGACCCAAGTTTGAACTTCTTTGACGATTGGTTTGAGAAACCCTCATACCTCAACCTTTCCAAGAACCTTAGCTTTGAACTATACTCGACCTGATTCCTACTCGGGGATACGTAGGCAACAGCATTAGTTCGGCCGACACCATCATAATCAACCCCCCCTCTTTTTTAAGACCTTGAATTTAACTACGCTCGACCTAATTCCCACTCAGGGATACGTAGGCAACCGCATCAGTTCGGTCGACTCCATCATAATCAATCTCCCCTTCTTTCAAAGCCTTGGCCTGAACTACATTGGACCTGATCCCCACTCGGGGTACGTAAGCAGACTTTCCAAAAAGAAAAGAAGGATGGCTTACTAGGTTAAAAATCTGAAAGAACGCCTAGGAAAAAATTAGAGCTAAATCCAGAGTGAGTAATAACAAAAGAGAGAAAATAGCTCGCTAGGTCACTTCACCAGTACCTAGACAAAAGTTATGAGCATATAAGAGATTAAAGTCACGGTCCTTGCCTCAAGCCAGAAATCACCTTACACACTAGGGCAAACTTTTCTACCCGCCTCGTTTGGCTAAATATTACTATCTACCCTTCATACAAGGGGCAAACTTTGGTCGTCTACCTCGTTTGCCCAAAACCTCCAATAAACCATTGTCCAAACTAGGGGCAAACTTCGGCCACCCTCTTCGTTTGCCTATGAATTTCACTTCCTACACCTCAAACTAGGGGCAAACTCGATTTGCCTAACACGATCCCTTCATACCAAGGGCGAGTTTTTAAGTCCTAAGTTGTTTTGAAAATTTTGAAATAGTGCATCTTTTATTCTAAAAGCTAAGGCACTAATTCAAAGCACTTCCTAGGAGAAGTAAAGAATTGATTAGATCAATAGGGAGGAATTTTCAAAAACCAGATTTATCAGCAAAGTGCTATCATATTAAGATGAGGAGTGAACATAAAAGATGAACAGTACAACATTTATGACAGAGGCACATTGGATCATGGAAATTTTAGAATTTCATGTCTGAGTCAATCCTTCTTTGTTTGGTTCAGTAATAATCTGATCGAAACTGTATCAGAGTTCAAGATTCATACAAACCAATCCAACTTTCCTTGTCATCGTTGTTCCTCAGAAGAAACCATTTTCATCCCAGAAAGGGTTGTCACCTTCCCCACATAATTAGTTTACTTCTAGAAGCATTGTCCCCAGAAGAGATATTTTTCCTCCAACAAGTTCAGTTCATCTTTAGTACAATCACTTACTCGATTGGCCCTCAAAAGAGTCATTTCATCCCTAGCAAATTCAGTTTTATCCCCAGTAAGCTTATCGATTAGTACATCGTCGATTCGATCCATTATAGTCCCAATAGTTCACTGTTGACTCATCTCGATTAGTACATCATTAGTCCAATCCATGACAATCACATTAGTTCACTATTGACTCGTCATTTCGATTCGTACATCGTCAGTTCAATCCATGACAGTCACAGTAGTTCACTGTTGACTCGTCATCTCGAGTACATCGTTAGTTCTTCTGATCACGGTTAGTCCAGCTGTTTATCCAATCTATGATAGTTATAGTAGCTCACTGTCGACTCATCATCTCGATACATACATCGTCAGTTCTTCTGATCACGGTTAGTCTAATTGTTGATCCAATCCATGACAGTCACAATAGTTCACTATCACTTATCACCTTGATTCGTACATCGCCAGTTTAATCCCTGACAGTCACAATAGTTCACTGTTGACTCATCATCTCGATTAGTACATCGTTAGTTCAATCCATGACAGTCACAGTAGTTCACTGTCGACTCATCATCTCGATTAGTACATCGTCAGTTCAATCCATGACAGTCAGAGTAGTTCACTATCGACTCGTCATCTCAATTCGTACATCGTTAGTTTATTCCATGACAGTCACAATAGTTCACTATCGACTCGTCATCTCGATTCGTACATCGTCAATCCAGTCCATGAGAGTCACAGTAGTTCACTGTCGACTCATGATCTCGATTAGTACATTGTCAGTTCAATCCATGACAGCATAGTAGTTCACTGTTGACTCATCATCTCGATTCGTACATCGTCAGTCCTTCTGATCACGGTTATTTCAACTGTTAATCCAATCCATGACTATCACAGTAGTTCACTATCGACTCTTCATCTCGATTCGTACATTGTCAGTTCTTCTGATCACGATCAGTCTAACTATTGATCCAATCCATGACGATCATAGCAGTTCACTGTTGACTCATCATATCGATTAGTACATCATCAGTCTAATCCATGGCAGTCATAG
This sequence comes from Hydrangea macrophylla, assembly GCA_033977485.1. Taxonomy (NCBI): domain Eukaryota; kingdom Viridiplantae; phylum Streptophyta; class Magnoliopsida; order Cornales; family Hydrangeaceae; genus Hydrangea; species Hydrangea macrophylla. The sequence continues at coordinate 72,086,676 of CM066984.1, read as the reverse complement.
TAGTTCACTGTTGAGTCATCACCTCAATTAGTGCTTTGTCAGTTCTTCTGATCACGGTTAGTCCAACCGTTGGTCCAACCCATGACAATCACAGTAGTTAATTGTCTACTCGTCATCTCGATTCGTGTATTGTCAGTTCATTAATCATCATTAGTTTACCATCACTCTCATTCAAAATATGTCGTGTTAATCATTCTCATTCAAAATCTTGGGCTTTCATATCTATTAATGGGGCTTCCATGTTCTAAGCTTTCATGTCCATCACTTGATGTCTTAGGACTTCTGTGTCCCATCTCCTAATTTCTAGGGCTTCCGTGTCTGTCAATTATCTGTCAAATTTTATCTTCGATTATCGTCCTCTGGGACCTCACATTTGATTCTATCTCCAAAGCGCACTTCCTAAAGTTTAAGAAGTTTTCTCCAAGACCCAGAGTCTTCAACACTTTGGTATCCCTGTCAGGATCAACCGCTGCGTTAGAGTCAAATGAACATTAACACAACATAAGTCCACTCAGAGTGACACACACTCACAACATCGGCTCATGCCCCGAACTACGTCCTGGTTTGATTCCCCCACAGATACGTAGGCAGCACATGCTGAGCACGACCAGCACCAGCCTCAGCATTCATGTTTTCTATCACTGCATCTTTTGCAACGCTTTTATTCTAAATATATAGCCTCCAAAAGACCTGTCTCTTCAAGGCTTTAGCACTCACTTGGGACATGCATTGCCTCGCAAGTTCATGCCAAAGAGGGGAAAACTATAGACACCCCATTTTTTTGGCTATCAAATTTAGGAGACCCATAGCTTGGTGGTTCACGATGATAAAAAAAAAAAACTCAAAAAGGACTCCTGGAAGTTAGTTCTATCTCTCAAAATGCTCAGAATGACCAAAAAATACCCTTGAAAGCCCAAAAACTCCCAAATTTGGACCGAATATTCTAGAAACATGCTACATTATAAAAAAGTACTAAAAATGAGTTTTGAAGCAAAATCGGATGAAATCGTCAAATCCCAGAGATCCTCGAAAGTCCCGAAAGTTCTCGGAAAGTCTCCGTTGACCGGTTTGACCTTGGTTTGACCAGGGTCCGACCGAAATCATCTAAATTTGCCAAAAAGTTTTGAGATCATTCTAGATCATGTGAAAAGTACTAAAAAAAAGTTTTAAAAAAATCGGATGAAAACGTCAGCTCCTGGGAGCTCCTAGGGATTCCCAGAACTTCCTAGAGATATCAGGTTTGACCGATTTGGCCTAAAAGTTGACTTTGAAATCGGAGCGCCGTGTCATTTTTCAAAATTTTTTTATAGATGCTAGAGGTCAATAGCTTTCCAACGGTATATCGCACATAATTTCTGGATTCAAAACGAATTTATTTTGAATTTTTGAAGGTGAAAAAGACGAGCAAATCGGCTTTTATCGCGAATACCGCAAAACTTTTCAAAGTGACCCAACTCTGAACGATTTGTTATGAAAATTAGACTCCATTACCTTTCCAACAGTATATCACAAGCTCAATTTTGAGTTCGTACGCATTTTTTTTTGTGAATTTCGGACAAAATAGGGCCTTTTCGCGAATACCGAAACCTTTAGGGGCCTAAACGTAATTTTTTGGGAAATCTTAGACTCCACTAATTTTCTATATGAAAGTGAATTCTATAATCTTGTTTCCTTCCATTACCTCTCTTATACTTCACATTCAAATCCTCCCCAACCACTATTCTTGAGCAATCTCGAGTTAGAAAGCTACTTCCATGTCCAAATGTCAATATCTATGAGTGAAACACCAAGCTACAAGTCCAAAATCACATTGATTATCATCTATTGATTGTTATTATTTGCTTGTTTATATAAATGTTCATCTCTCCTTACCTCATTTCTTTTTTCTTTGATTACGTTCTAGTTCAGCATCATCTAAATGATGATGACATGATATTTGAGGTGAGTGTATCCTTATAGATAGTATCTCTTGACCTCAAAAACAAGTTTGATAGATGATGATTTCAACTTCAACACTTCCGAAGTATTCTTGAAGTTATGCTTAAATGAAAACAAATCTCTCCAACAATCTTGGAAGTTCTTGACTTGGGTTTGATGTTGATATTCCAAGAGGTTAGAATCTCCATTTGATGATGAAAATATTCTTTCAAAACCCCTATTTCAAAAACCTTCTAAAATCCCAATATTTGGTTTCCAAGAAATAAACCTTGTTTTCTCAAAAAATCTTCAAAGCAGTGAGTTATTCAACTTCAAAATAATATTCTGAGTTCAATACTCAGTGGGTGATTGACCACTTGGAAAGTTTTCCAAACTCATTATAGAACACCTGTGATTTTTTGTTTGATCTACAAACACTTGGAAGGGGTCCATTTTGACCCAAACATTGCATCAAAACATTCTGCTTTTGCTGTCACAGCAATATGGTTGACTTTTAACTAGTTTTCCATAAAACCTTTCCAAAGAGAGTGGCCTCAAATCATTTATTCCTTAAACTTCAGTGTCTTGGGGAACTTTCTGTATATAATGGGCCTCTAAATGTTTTGGTTTCATTTTCAAAGAATGTTCTACATTTCAGTCGACCGTACGAACTCTGTTTCTGAGTAACCTCTATTGTTCATATGATTTCTCTCAATCTGTGATAGTCATTGTAGTTTGGCTTTTTGATATGTGTTCTAGACACAATAAAGATGATCTCCATAAACATTCATGAACTAAAAACATTCCCAACTCCACTTTTCCATTTTTACAAAATCAACTCACTGTTCTGTCCACTATTCACAGCAAGCATGCTTTTACTTTCATCCTTTGATTTTGATGCTTACATGCACTCCAAATTAGCTCATATCTTACGAAGTAGTTCATACTATATTTGTATACATCCTATAATAACATCCTTCATTCATCCATGCATATATTTAGATTTCTTAATCACTTTAGCAAATCCATGAACACAAACACACTACAACCTTTGCACATTCTAGGATCATACATTGCATTCATGCAAGATTTAGAGTTTTAGTGACTCCTAATCCAAGAAGATTATAAGGAATGAACTTGATCATACGTTCATGCTTCCCCTCGATCTAATCTTCCTTTCTCATCTGTCTCTGGGGTTAAGAGGTCTTCTTTTCTCAAGATATTCTATTTCAAGATTCTTATGTTATGTAATATACTATCATAGTATTAATTGCCGAATCATACATAGTAGAAGATGATTATTTGGATGCTAATTGTGGCCCGTCGAAAGACGGGGCGAGCTGAGGGTGTTTTAGTCGCGACAAAGGCTCCTTCTTCTCTCGTACCAAAACCCTGAGCCAAGTTCTTTGGTTATGAAAGGCCGGTGCACTTTATCCATTTGGTTGAGTCAAAATTAGGTTTCTTGGTTCCTTAAAGACCAAGTGTCGACTCTGTATCTGTTTTCAACAGACTCTTCTTTTCATTGCTTCAAATCAATTTCAAAACAAAAGGAAAATCAATTCCGCGTGTCCACCTTGATACAGGTTCCGCCTTAAGTGTTTGTACTTTAAGAATTTCCACCGCCTTGGGGGTCATATCTTAGACATCACTCTATCTGTGCAATCTGTGAGGGCTTATGACAACCCCAAGAGAACTGTAATGGGGACTGTTTCTCTGCAGATTTAAGTGGAGTCTTTGGTCTGCATTGAGCTCTTCCAAGTCATGGACATACCAGCTTCACTCAATTTATTGATTGGGAGACCTGGCTGTATGTCAATAAAGCTGTATCATCCACTACACCAAATGATCAAGTACGTTCATGATAAAAGGGTGAAAATCATCTTCGGCAATAGTTAGGAAAATGAAACCTTTCCAAGTTATGCTCCCATCTTTGAAATCCAAATACCTGAACTAAAAGAAGGGAAAATCGGAGGATTCTTCATGGAAAATGTCCACATGATTAGTAATGAAGATAGGTTCACTAAGATCTACTCTACAGTAGTCAATATCATCTGCAAAATGAACTACTTCCCTGGAATGGGGTTTGGCCGACGACAACAAGGGATCCGAGAGTTCCCTCAGATTAAAGGACAACAAGGCACCTTTGGGTGGGGTACAAGCCCACTGGGGAAGACATTGAGCTGCAAAATCTGTGAAAGAAAAGAGTAAAGGGTCTCCCACCGTACCGCAAAACCTTGAATGGTCAGTTCATCAAAGAAGGGGATGACTTCCCCTATTTTGGGTTTCCTGAGCCTTGGATTCATCAGACCACCGGAAAGAGATATCCTAGCCTTGAAATCTTTGCTGACTGCGGAAGGCCTCCTTATCAAGATCTATTTTATTTGGAAGAAGTTGTCAAAACCCCGAAAGAAGATTGGTTGAAGTACCTAGACACCGAAGCTATCGAGAAAATGTGGGAGGAACTTGCTGAAGAAAAGGAAGGAAAGATGGCCAAGAGCCAAGATGATCAGATCATGCCAGCTGAAGAGGTCTGAGCAACCAGGCTATAGAGTCATCTGTCTGTGTGTCCCTATCCCCTATTCCCCCATAGTCTGTACTTCTAATTATCGAGTCTGTACCAGAGTCGGCCATTGTAGGCCCACCACTGTCTAATGTAATCACTTCACCTATTATGAATGAAATGAAAGACGAATCTACTTACTCCTCTGTGTCTAATACTTGTGAATGCACAGATCCCTCCTAGGATCTCCCAATCGAACTTAAACAACTAATTAAAAAAACACCTACTTGTTAAATAATAAAAGATACTTTATCGAGTTGAAAAACATAATCCACAAATTGTGCATATTGGCTCAACGCTTAATAGAGAAGAAAAAGAAAAATTGACTCTTTTATTAAAAGAATTCAAAGATGTTTTTGCTTAGTCTTACAAAGACATACCTGGGTCGATCCCGACATTGTCAAACATCATATTCCCCTTCTCCCCAATTCTAAACCCGTTAAGTAGAAATCCGGGTATGTGGCTAGAGTGGGCACTCAAGGTCAAAGAAGAGGTAGAAAAGGAGTTCTAAGCGGGGTTCATCATTGTCACAGAGTATCCAGAATGGTTCACCAATATCATACCAATCCCCAAGAAGGATGGAAAAGTTCATGTATGAGTCAATTTTTGCAATCTAAACAAAGCCAGTCCAATAGATGACTTCCCGCTTCCCCATATTGATGTTTTCATAGATAACATCGCTGGACATGAGTTATTGTTATTTATGGATGGTTTCTCAGGGTACAACTGATGGAAAATCAGGTTTAAAATTATTTTTAAATGCGTAGCAGAATGGTTAAGCTTAAAAATCTTATTGGTAGCCCAGGATCTACTACTCCTCAATTCCATAGATGCGTACTAACAAGAGGGGACAAGAATTATACCTCAGGTCTTGAACCCAATTCTGATATTCTTCTTCCTTGGTGATGCAACAGCCTCCACTAGGTAGTCTTCACCCTTATGTCTCCTATGAATGTTTCCTGGAGAAGCTAGAGATAGTGGGATCTCTAATAGAGAGGAAAGAGAAGGTTTGGGAGCTCTTAAAATAGTTTCTGCAGCTTCTGGCATATTAAAATAACGAACTTCTTTTTCTGGATGCAGTTGCCCTATTTATTGATTCCCAGAACCGACCTAACATTCAAGCGATTGAAGTGGCTTCGATCGATCAAACCATCTTTGAGCGATCGAACCTGTCTAGACTTCAATCGATTGAGACTCATTTGATCGATCGAATCTGTCTTGACAAGATACTCGTGTGCCTTTTCAAGCATCCTAGTGGAGCTCAGAGTGGGACCTCCTAGGCTCTTTATTGTTGGCTCAGACCAGTTGTTAATTCCCATGACCAAACTCTTAGATTAGCAAACTAACCAACAGATCAGTTAATGTTTACTCCACTATAAAATGATATTTGAACTCTAACGCAAAAGAATATATCTGAAGCAATAACTAGACTTGCATGGTGTACGAATGTCCCTCTACCATCAGCATTCGTAATCATATTTAGGTAGTCGGATAACTGTTACTGTCAACCTGAATCATAAATACATCTTGTACTCGTTGAGTCCCATTCACTTCTCATGATTACCAAACATGTTGATAGCTACTTATCAATAAGACTGCAGTTATCAGTAATCAACTTGGTGACATTCTCAAGGGATTACTTACTCTGAATCAGAGGGTAGATTCTATCTTGACAATATATGTTCAAAACCCTATGAACATGACATATCCAAGACACCCAGGTGTTGATCTTTATAGACCTCATTGATTGGTAAGTCAAAGCAGCCATATCCACAGTCCGTGTTCATAATCATCTCAAGATTGAGAACACGTACCTTATTCAAGTTATGAGTTCTGATCGACTGTTGACAGTCTTAAGTGTCAATAGGAAAGCTCAGGTTTGTCAATGCATTACAAGCACTAGCATATTAACTAAGAGTTATACTCTAGTGATTGAGATTCATCATTCCATCTAATGGAAGCTAATCAAGCTACAGTGAAAACCTGATGAGATATTGTAGACACCCCGATTTTGACCAAACGTCGAATTACGGAGAGTGTCACCTCCATATCCAATCATGACAAGGACCGAAAGATTCGAAATGTTCCAAGCTCTTCAGAAAGTTCTCCAAACGCGGTAAAATTTTCACAGAATGAAATACCATGTATTTAGGAGAATCCAGGTATAAAACATCACTTTTGGAAAAAATCTTCGAAAATAAGTTTCTTTAAGAAAAAGGAGGAAAGAAGAGACCTAAAAAGGGGAAGTTCAACAAAAACCGGCACACGGCAGTATTTTGCGACACTCAGTGAGTGCCGAACGGCATTCAATGAGTGCCGAACGGCAGTCACAGAATGCCGGCCCGGCATTTACTAAGTGCCGCCGACAATTCTGACTGCCGTTTGCTTTAACAGTCCGTATTTTGCGGTACAATACGTATATGTATGCGGATAAAAACAAAAAAACTGATAAAGTAAGGTTGACAAAAATGCGGCAATCAATAATTTGGCGCGACACTTACTGAGAGCTGCGCGGTAGTCATGGAATGCCGTCATGGCTTTCACGGAGTGCTGCAGCGGCATCCACGGACTGCCGCAGAGGACTTTTTGACTGCCGCCCTATGCAGCAGTCTGTCTATTTTTAGGAAGTACGTATTGTACCACCAAATGAGACATTTACACTTGTCTTTTACTCTGAATTCACTGAGAATACTTGGTAATTTTGTCTATAAAAGAGGGAGGATCTTCCTTGGGAGGATATACAAGCAGTAGCTACCACTACACTAATACATATTTGAGAGAGAAAAGAGAGAGTTTTAAAAAAAATTAGAGAGAAGAGCTTGGAAGATCTTCAAAGGAGAGAAGCTTTGAGGATAGTTTGGAGGTGATCCTCTAACCACAAGTTGTTTTTCTTCTTTCTTTTGAACTCCTAATCTTAAAACTACTTGGTCTTTTGATTAACTTTTTTAGAAGTTTTATCAAGGAACTTACAAACTTTAATTGCCTTTTCTTTTAGTTCTTTTTTTTCTTCTTCTTTGTTTATACTTCTCTCTTGAGATTCTTGGAAGTCTTCCATACTTCACTTGAATCTCATGAGTTGAATCCCTTGACCCCATGTGAGCTTGTGCTCCCCATGAGAGCCAAGGTTGATCATCCTTCATATAGGAGCAAGTAAATGAACCTAAACCTCCACCATGGTTTAGGATTCTTTAACTTAAGGTTTCATGGAATCCCCTTTCATATTCCTTGAAAACCTATGAGTATTTAGCTATGTTTGCTTAAGACTCATGAGTATTAGTTATGTCTTCATCTCCAATGACCATCAAATGATAGGAGAAAGTGGTTTTGAGTCTAAGCCCATCTCCATGGTTTAGATTCCTTATCTTGTGATTTCATGAAGTCTATTCATACTTCATGACTATCAAATGGTAGGAGAAAATGATTTAGTTTAAGTCCAACTTCATGGTTTAATGGTTGGGGTTAACAAATGAAAGTTGAACTTGACAATGAAACAGTGAGTTCATAAACCGGTTTCGATCAAGGATTTTTAATTCGAAATCTAACTGTTGGAATCAAGTGAAACCAATGGAAGGGTGTCAATAACTCAAAGTTCTACCACTATAATTTTTGTTTCAAGGAGATTTCATGTTTAAAGTGGTTTGGTCATGAGTTTTGTGAAGTCACTACAATCTGTCCAGAGTTTCAGCACAGCAACACTCTTTTGAAATAAGTAAATCGGAACCTTAATAAAGTATTTGTGACCCAAAATAATTTTTTCTAAGTAGATTAATGTGTTAGGAAATCACCCTAAAAAGGACAAAGCATTTCTGATCGTTTTGCTATTTTTAGAAAATCGTGCAACAACTCTCGACAGAAGGTTGTAGAATGCTGAGTGATGTCTGGTTTTTGTCCAATTCCCGGAGATCCAACCGTTGAAACTTTGATTTCTTTTTAGGGTTAAAAACTAGACACACATAGGCATCTTGTGTCCAAAATTCATCAAGATAAAACCACGAAAACCATGCTTTTTATTTCTTTGAAGTTATGATCTGCTCTCAGCAATTTTCAGAATTCTGCAAGTTTTAATCAATTTTATGAGTAGTGGCCTAGATGATATTTTCATGAATTAAGGTCCAAACCATGTTTCAATAATGACTAGTTGAGCTTGAATTCAAATTTTAAATGATCTAAATCACCGAGTATTTTACAATTTATTCTCGTTCATGTATATATATTCATCCATATGGTTTGACACTTGTAATTAGGACTTAGTTGCTTTAGATTTAATTACATTTGATAGATTTAAGCTAGAAATTTAGGATTGTTATTTCTAACTTCATATCTTGTATATCATGTGAACTAACCCTTTGTTTTGTAGCGCTATCAAGGTACGACTTCTTGAATTCCTTTTGAGTTTATTGTAATTTCTTGATTTTATCGATTTTTCAATCTCATGCGCGACACCGTAGAATTAGGATTTGTCTTATGTGAATACATGTGATTAGAGACTCTTTTTAGGATTTTCTTTTGTTTGTATGCATTGCACGTTTAATATCGCTGCTGGATCCCGGGTAAGTTCTCTTGTTCCCTATTGCATATCATATTGCTTGCTACTTGAAATATGTGGTTTTTTGAATGATATTTTATCAATTGCAATTTTACACCCCTTTAGACATGCTTTTGTAATGTATATCTATATATATGTATTACTTGAGGGCATATTTAAATTGATAATTCAATTAAAAGGATGTGAGTAGAGGCTTATCGCAAGATAGGATGAGAGAGGGTGTTTTAGTCCGACGGGCTCCTTCCTCTCTCATTCCATAATCCCCGGACCTAGTTAATCTCTGGTTTCTAAAAGATCGGTTTGCTTTTAAATGATTTTTTAATTTTCCTTTTAAAAATTAAGTGGCGACTCATTTGTTTTTGAATTCAAATTTTAAAAGAAAAGCTGTGGGTAAAAAAAATTGCGATATCCACAGATATCCAGTCTCATCGTCCACTGTGACAAATTCTAAGTGTCAAATAATAGTAATCCGTATCTCACTTGTATGTATCTCATACACACACGAATTACCTAATATGATACCTAAGGATTAATAATCATCTCATAAAAGAAACATACATAATGAAATGTAAAACTGATATCCATATATTAAAATATTAATATCTAATACATAAAGTAATGGTTTGAGGGCACAAACCCAACAACAACCAGATTCTAATGGCACCAGAAGACCGAGAAAAGACAACATTCGCCACACTATGGGGATTTACTGCTATAGGGTGATGCCTTTTGGACTTAAAAATGCCAGAGCTACTTACCAAAGGGCCACTACCACCCTGCTACATGACGTGATACACAAGAAGTGGTAGTATACATGGATGATAGTTTGTAAAATCCAAGGATAGAGAAGGACACTTGGTAGCGTTAGAGAAATACTTTAAAAGATTGCGCAATACAAGATGAGACTGAATCTAAAGAAATGCACTTTCGGTGTGACCTCTGGATAGCTCCTAGGTTTTCTCATCACGCAAAGGGGGATAGAGGTCGACCCCTCCAAAATCAAGGCAATTTTAGAAATGGCACTGCCACATAATGAGAAAGAAGAAAGAGGGTTCCTCGGGAGGATCCAATTCATCAGCCGCTTCATCTCTAAGCTCATAACTACATGTGATCCCTTTTTCCAACTACTGAAGAAAGGGGAGAAGTTCCAATGGGATGACCAATGCGAAGCCATCTTCGACAATTTAAAAGCCTACCTCTAAAATCCACCTATCCTTTTACCACCTACCCCTTATAATCCCTTACTTCTTTACCTATATGTCTCTGAAAATGCCATGGGTTGCATGCTAACCTAGCAAAGAGAAGAAAGCCACTATGAAAAAGCCGTATATTACCTTAGCAAGAGGATGACTGGGTATGAGCTCTATAACTCTACCCTCGAGAAAACATTATGGGCCTTAGTTTGGTGCACTCACCGATTAAGACACTACCTGCTAGCCTTTCTGGTTATGCTTAAATCTCGCATGGATCGTCTAAAATACCTCCTCAATAAACCCACCCTAACCGGTCGCATATCCCGTTGGTTACTTCTACTATCTGAATTTGACATCAAGTATGTAACAAGTAAGTCCGTAAAAGGGAGAAGTATAGCTGAACATCTTGCTGAACACGCTGTTGATTCTGAGAAAAATGGAGACTTTACATTCTCGAACGAGAATAGCATGGAAGTTAAAGAAGAGCAGTGCAAGTTATACTTCAATGGGGCAGCCAACATGAAAGACTACAGAGTAGGAATGATCCTAGTATCACCAAATGGGGACCACACCCCACTGGCAGTCAAGCTCAATAATAACTCAACCAACAATACCGCTGAATATGAGGCGTGCATTTTAGGGATGGAGGCAGCCATATAATTGAAGGTTTAAAAATTGGATGTCTTCGGAGATTCAAACCTCATTGTGTCACAGGCTAGAGGAGAATGGAGGGTGAAGGAGGAAAGGTTAAAGCCCTATCATGATCATCTCAACAAACTCAAGAGACAGTTCAATAGCATAACATTATTCTACCTACCAGGGAGGAGAACCAATTAGCAGATTCATTGGCTACATTAGATTCTATGATCAAAATCCTCGTAGGAGTCAAGATGATACCTTTGGCAATTAAGCAAAAATGCGAGTCATCATTTAGCATGCTTGCCGCAATCGAAGAAGAATAAAAGGAGACACCATGGTACCAAGATATATGGGACTTTGTAGACAAAGGAACGTATCCCCAAGAGTCTTCTGAGAAAGACAAAAGTGCAATTCGAAGATTCGCCGAGCAGTTCATCATTTGTGGAGGAAGATTGTTGAAGAAAGGATAAAACAGTCATAACCTGACTTGCTTGTTTGAAAAGAGCGCCAGAAGGATGATGGAAGAGATACACAAAGTGGTGTGCGGTCCACACATGAATGGTCATATGCCAGCTAAGAAGTCGTAAGACAGGGGTACTACTGGACAACATTGGAGAAAGATTGTTGTGAATACGTGAAGAGATGCCACAAGTGCCAGATCCATGCAAACATGATGCACGTACCACCATCTCTACTCTACAGTATGACCTCTCCATAGCCATATTCAACCTGGAAAATCGATATCATCAACGAAATTGTTCCAAAAGCCTCGAATGGTATTCGATACATTCTAGTAGCTATTGATTATTTCACAAAGTGGGTTGAAGCTACATCCTACACTAAGTTAGGGGCTAACGAAGTGGCCAAATTCATCACGAGAAACCTCATCTGTCGCTATGGAGTCCTCCATGAGATTATTTCAGACAACGAAAGTCATTTCAAAGAAGTCAGAGATCTGTTTGAGGAATAGAAAATCACTTATCATAAGTAATCAACATACAGGCCGCAAACCAATGGTACAGTCGAAGCTGCAAACAAGAATGTCAAGGCCATACTGCAGAAATAAGCCAATACTTACAAAGATTGGCACAAAAAACTACCATTTGCACTTAGGGGATTTAGAACATCGATAAGGATGTCTATAGGAGCGACTTCTTACTCACTGGTGTACGAGATGGAGGCAGTACTCCTAGTCGAGATAGAATTATCATCCTTGCGGGTAATGACTAAATGTGAAATCTCAAAATCAGATTGGTTAAGAGAAAGGTAAGAAAAGTTCACTTATTAATGAAAAGCGCCTTGCGGCAGTCAACCATGTTCAAATTTATCAAAAGAGGATAGTCCGCGCCTTTAACAAAAATGTCCGTCCGTGGAAAATCATCAAAGGTGATCTTGTCCTTAAAGACCTGCGAGCCCCGATCTTCGATCCACGCAAAAAGTTCAAACCCAAATAGTTTGGGCCTTACATCGTCAAAACTATCCTTTCTGGGGGAGCAACCTACCTCATCAACCTCGACGGTGTCAAATTCAAAGAACCAATTAATTTTGATCGCCTCAAAAAGTACTATGCTTGACTTTTACCCTTTCTCCCAAACCATGACTTGAACTACTCTCGACCTGATTCCCATTTGGGGATATGTAGGCAACCTCCTTGGTTCGTTCATCCCACCCACCTAAAAATAACCCATTTCTTTTCAATCTTAGCCTGAACTACGCTCGACCTGATTCCCATTTGGGGATACGTAGGCAACCATAATGGTTTGGTCGACACCATCATAATCAACCTTTCTTTTTTCAAATCCTTGTCCTGAACTAAGTTGTACTTGATCCCCACTCGGGGGTAGGTAGACAGACTTCAAAAAAAAAATAAAAGAAAAGAGAAGGATGGCTCGTTGGGTCGAAAACCAGAAAGGGCGCCTAAATCTAAAGTGTTCAATAACAAAAGAGAGAAAAAAAGCTCGCTAGGACACTCCACTGGTGCCTAGGTAAAAATTATGAGCATATGAGAGAAATAAAGTCGTGGTCCTTCCCATAAACCAAAAACCATCATTCACATTAGGGGCAAACTTTGGCTACCCGCCTTATTTGCCTAAATATTTCCTAAACTGGGGGCAAACTTTGGTCATCTACCTCGTTTGCCTCACAACCACCCATATCCCAAACTAGGGGCAAACTTCAGCTACACGCCTCATTGGCCTCTAATCACCCAAGCATGCATGAGTAAATACCAAAAACAATATCTAATTGAAATATTGTTGCCAAATGTTTTCATCAAGCCAAAGATGCATGAAAAGTAACCGAGATTCACCAATAAACAAACTAAAAATATTACATAAGTAGGGATGGTTGAAAAGATAAAAGTCTTTCAAAAGCAATCACAAATATCAAAGACACTTGGGGGAAGAAGCAGAATCAGTCAAGTCCAATTTTATTTTGTGTCTTTTGTTTCTTCAGAGGTGACAAGCGGGGGTATTTGTAAAATACAACCGCACTAAAAGAAAAAAAAGTACTAAATTATTTCACAATTCCTTCATTTATCTGCAATTTGAATTACAAGGCTAGTTTGTACACAACTTGATTAAACTATGATAAGTTGTTTGTTTTAGCTGTAGTTTGTGCAGATTACTGTTGCTGTGTGAAGAATTGGATGAGAAAGATAAAAGGGAGTGCTGAATTTTAATGAAGATAAGTAAAGGATGAAAAGTGAACCTCGATCGATTGACAACCATTCATTCGATCAAAAGTTCGATCGATCGACAGAAGCTCAAGCGCTCGAAGACCCCAGAAGGTTCGATCGATCGAAAGATGTTCAATCGATCAAACATGGCTTTTATCAGATTATAAGCGCACGTAGCAGAGACAGGATTTTAACCCTAGCATTAGTGTTGTAGTATAAATACTAGTATTGTTTACGTCCATAAGGACGCCCACTTTCATTTTCATCAGTTTATAGAGAGTAGAGAGCTTTACTTTGTTTTTTTGTAGGTTTTAATCAATGTTATACATTGTTTGGTTTGGATTCCTCTTTGTTCAATACAAGTTGTCGTTTCCAGGTTACTTGGTTTATGTTCTGCACTTAGTCTATAGTAATATATTCTGTAATTTCGTAGTCTTGCATGTTAGTTAGAGTTAAATAATTAATTTTCATAGATTTTATGCAAAAATCACAACCAAACACACCTTTAATGGAACTTTATATTAAAAACGCATCTATGACACTCCAGACCATGTCTGAGTAGTCCCCAGGTTGGGAGATCATGATGAAACCGTGATCTCAAGCCTCTGCAATGCAGAAGAATAATGCCTGTGTTCGATCGATCGAATATGTTCGATCGATCGAAACAGAGATACAGTCAATCGATCAAAGTCAGTTCGATCGATCGAGGGATGAAGAAGTCCGATCGATCGAAGGCGCGTCGATCGATCGAACTCTCTGATTTATGAGAACATTCTATGCAGTATTCCTAGACTTTCTGCTTTACTGATTTGTTATCAAATTGTCCCCAAACGCTCAGTTTGTCAAAACAGTCTGTGAACTTTAAGCCTTGAGGCATTTTTCTTCAATATATCTTGCAAACCACCCTCAATGCTAACACCATCGTGGGTGCGAGTCTAAATTATTGTTTTAAACCGCTTCCATGTATTTCAAACTTAATTGTGATGACGTAGTCCTGGTCATGAAAGGACTACAGATTCTTTATCCTGAGAGAAATACGGAATACTGTAGAGAGTGTACTCCATTGAGCTACAACGTAACTACATGGTAGATGGCTAGGTCACGGTGGATTCGTGTAATCCCAACATTCCTTTTTAGTAAGGAAACACATTTTAAATCATTTTAAATAAATTAGTTAGTTGTTAGATTAATTTAGTTTAATTGCTTTATCGTTAGTAGTTGATAACCTGTGGAACTTTGTGTTCTACGTTTCTTAAAAATATTGATTTTTATTTTTCCTTTTTGAGACTAATCTAGGTTTTTAGTTTAACACCTTCCCTGTGGGACCGACCTGGACTTAACCAGACTACTACTTGCACGATTACCTATACTTGGGTATAGCACACAAGCGCACACAGATAAATTCTCGTGTCAAGTTTTTGGCACTGTTGCCGGGGAAGGCGACAAGCTAATGCTTCAATTACCTCAATCTATCCGTATCTCTTTCTGTTTTTCTTTTTCTTTCGTTCTTTCGATTAAAAATTACTTAGGGTCTTTCCCTCTATGTCCGATAATTCCATCGAAGGAATTTACGGAAACCCATTCTATTCATCCGATTCATCTAGTTCTTTTAACCCCATAGTTACACCTATCGATTCAATGGCTGATAATCAAAGTGAAAACGGTGATAATGTGGTTGTACCAATCGACAATTCACTTCGTCCTTTGTGCGATCTCATGACACCTGAACATGCACCTAAACCTTCTTGTATTCTCATTCCACCTCATGCAGGCGAATTTCAATTTTGCAATGGAATGATTCAACTCCTTCCTACCTTTCATGGAATGGAGAGCGAGAAGGCTTATCTACATATCAAGGACTTTGAGGATGTTTGTAAAACTTTCTCACAGAATTTTCCTGTAGACGTGACATGTCTAATGCTATTTCCTTTTACCTTGAAGGATAAATCAAAAGCGTGGCTACTCACCGTGAAGCCAAACTCCATCTACACTTGGCATGCGATGAACACTACTTTCTTAAAGAAATTCTTTCCACCTCGCATGACCACCGAGCTTAAACGACAAATAAATTCTTACAAACAAAAGAGCAATGAAACATTCACCCAAACTTGGGAGCGTTTCAAAGATTTGCTACTTTCATGCCCACATCACGGGTATGAGAAATGGCGAACCATCAGCTACTTCTATGAAGGGTTAAATGGTGAAACTAAGAAATTGGTCGAGACTATGAGTTCAGGGCCATTTCTTTGCAAAAACACGGAAGAAGCTGAAGCTCATTTTGAGTGGTTAGCTGAACACACCCATGAGTGGTCAAATTCAGACGATGTCCTACGCTCACAGATATCCTGTGTGGAGGAGAAAAGTCTATACCAACTAAAAAGCGAGGATCATCTGATGAATAAGTATGAAGAACTAGTGAAGAAAGTGGAAGAATTGGGAATGAAAGGAGAGAGTTCTAGGCAGTTTTTGCCTGAAGAACCATGCGGCACATGCAACATGCTGGGACACACTACTCAATACTGTCCGAATGTGCCGTAGTTTCAAGAACAACCCCCCATGGAAATGAATGCCATGCAAGGGTATAGGGGGGCGGGGAATTCCTACAACAATTACAATTCGCAAAATAATAATAATAGATGGAATCACCCCGGGTTTGATTGGAAAAACAATGCTGGGACCCAAAACCAATATCAACAACAACAGCCCTATAATAACAATAATCAATATCAAGGGCAATACAACAGGCAGTCCCAGCCATTCCATCAAAATAGAGCAAATAACTATAACCAAGCTCAACCCTCTAATAATCAACAGCCGAATGTTTACGTGCCACCGCACAAAAAGGTACAAGAGGAAGAACCACTCTCTAACGCGAATTTAACACAACAGCTAATTCAAATGATGAGTAAAATGTTCGCGACATTAGAAAGAATGGATGCACGTCAAGAGGGGTCGAGTGGAACGTTTCCTGTTCAACTACTTCAAAACCCTAAGGGATACAACAATGATCCCCCTAATCATGAACAGGCAAAAGTCATGACAACTTTGAGAAGTGGCAAAGTCTTAGGGAAAAACATGCCTCATTCTACTCCCGTGGAGTATGAAGAGGAAGAAGTGGTAACTAAAAACAAACCATCTACTCAAGAAGATGAGTCGTCCACTAATGACAAATCATTAGAACCATAAGAGGGCGTTCCTAAAAAAGTACAAGAAGTTGAGAGAAGGCCTGGAAAGGAACCCGTCATTGACGACTTACCTAAATGCCCTTTCCCTGCGCCTTATCCTCAAAGGCTTAAGAAACTCCAAAACGAGGCAAAGATTCAGGAGTTTTTGGAGTTGTTCAAACAAGTTAAAATCAATCTCCCACTCCTTGAAGCAATCAAACAAGTGCCAGCCTACGCTAAGTATCTAAAAGATTTATGCACGGTCAAGAGGAGGCAAAGTGTGAAGAAACACGCTTATGTCGCTTGCCAAGCAAGTGCAATCATTCAAAACGAATTGCCTCCAAAGCTTAAAGACCCTGGCACCCCAACTATTTTGTGTAGAATTGGGAATCAGAGGATAGACAACGCACTCCTTGATTTAGGAGCTAGCATAAACTTGCTGCCATATTCAGTATATAAACAATTAGGGTTGGGTAAACTCAAACCCGCCCAAGTTGCATTGTAACTGGTAGACAGGTCAGTCAAATACCCTAGAGGAATACTGGAGGACGTTCTCGTACAGATAGACACTTTTGTCTTCCCGGTCGATTTTATGATTTTGGACACTGAACCGGTGTCTAACCCATGGTCACAAATCCCGGTGATTTTTGGACGTCCATTCCTCAACACCATTGATGCCACAATCAAAATAAGGAGTGGTATCATGACTATCGTATTCGGGAACATGACTTTAAACGTCAAGATTTTTTCAAATCCCCGACCTGAAGAATACGAGGATGAAGAAGAAGTTAACTTCATCGAAATAGTCATCGAAGACGAGGCTAAACTTGTAGAGTATAAAGATCCTTTGGAAGTAGTTGTGTCATAATTCGACGCTACGTATCAACCTAATGATTATACCCTATTGGACGCTGCTCTAAATCATGACTGCCTCATGATAAAAACTAAAGAGGAAAATAGAGCTGAATGCATGTGGGTCACACCATATGAACCCTTGCCTCCGAAAACGAAGTTAACTATGCCTTCAAACTTTCAGTTCCCCGATCTACAATTAAAAGAGCTCAAATACGCTTTTTTGGGGACTGAAAAGACTTATGCCGTTATAATCTTAGCTATGTTGAATTCAGAACAAGAGGATAAGTTAATTCAAATGCTTAAACAGCACAAGGGAGCATTGGGGTGGACTATTGCCGACCTAAAAGGCATAAGCCCATCTATTTGCACCCATAAGATATATCTGGAGGAAGACGCTAAACCTTCGCGACAAATGCAAAGACGTCTGAATCCTAATATGCAAGAAGTCATGAAAAAGGAAGTCTTAAAACTTATTGACATTGGGATTATATATCCTATCTCTGACAGCTCTTAGGTTAGTCCAACCCAGGTGGTGCCCAAAAAGGCTGGTATAACAGTTATCCCAAACAAAGATGGCGAGTTAGTACCAACACGCATCCCCACTGGAAGGCGGATGTGTATTGATTATCGAAAGTTAAATGCTGTGACCCGGAAAGACCACTTTCTATTGCCATTCATGGATCAAA
This sequence comes from Hydrangea macrophylla, assembly GCA_033977485.1. Taxonomy (NCBI): domain Eukaryota; kingdom Viridiplantae; phylum Streptophyta; class Magnoliopsida; order Cornales; family Hydrangeaceae; genus Hydrangea; species Hydrangea macrophylla. The sequence continues at coordinate 72,068,439 of CM066984.1, read as the reverse complement.
TGCTAGAAAGAGTGGCGGGTCATAAATTTTATTGCTTCTTGGATGGATATAGTGGCTACAACCAAATTGAAATTGCTCCTGAAGATCAGGAGAAAACGACTTTCACTTGTTCGTTTGGTACATTCGCCTACCGTCGTATGCCTTTCGGTTTATGCAATGCACCTGCCACTTTTCAGCGGTGCATATTAAGCATATTCAGTGATATGGTTGAACAGACACTCAAGGTCTTTATGGACGACTTCTCAGTGTTTGGCCATAGTTTTGATAACTGCCTAGAAAACCTAGAGAATGTGTTAGCGAGATGCGAGGACAAACACTTAGTACTAAACTGGGAAAAGTGTCACTTTATGGTGACCAAGGGAATTGTCCTCGGCCACATTATTTCTCATAAGGGTATCCAAGTCGATAAAGCAAAAATCGATATAATTTCAAATCTGCCTGTCCCTCGTACAGTCTGAGACATCTGATCTTTTCTCGGACATGATGGATTCTATCGTCGCTTTATAAAAATTTTTAGTGCAATCTCCCAACCACTGTGTCAACTGTTGGCTAAAGACATACCATTCGAATGGTCGGAAGACTGTCAGACATCTTTTGATGCACTAAAAGAACACCTTACCTTCGCACCAATAATACAGGCACCCGACTGGAGTTTGCCATTTGAGTTAATGTGCGATGCTAGTGACTATGCCATTGGAACAGTTCTAGGACAGAGGAAGGACAACAAGCCTTACGTAATATACTATGCCAGCCGAACACTCAACGAAGCTCAAATAAATTATACGACTACCGAGAAAGAGCTACTGGCAATAGTCTTTGCTCTAGACAAATTCAGGTCTTATCTGATAGGGTCCCCAATAGTCTATTTTACAGACCACTTGGCCCTCAAGTACCTGTTATCTAAGAAAGATGCAAAACAAAGGCTTATCCTCTGGATACTCCTACTCTAGGAATTTGATATCACTATCAAGGATAAAAAGGGAGTAGAGAATGTGGTCGCTGACTATTTGTCTTGGTTGACATTTACTGATAACACTGAGCCCGTACCAATAAAAGATGAATTCCCAGAAGAGCAACTGATGGCTGTCTCCAGTTTGCCTTGGTACGCAGATATAATAAACTACCTAGTTACAGGAGAGACCCCGAGCCATTGGTCAAATCAGGACAAGAAAAGGTTCCTCTCGTTCGCACGCCATTTTTTTTTTATGACCCTTACTTATTTAAGTATTGTACTGATCAGGTCATCAGGTGTTGCATCCCGAATGAGGACATAACTGTAATTTTGGCCTCTTGTCATTCTGAAGCCTGCGGTGGCCATTTTGCCTCCCAAAAGACCACACACAAAGTATTACACAGCGGCTTCTATTGGCCCACCGTGTTCAAAGATGCCTACACTTTTTGTAAATCGTGTCAGCGATGTCCGAAGGTTGGTACAATTTCGAAAAGGAATTCAATGCCCTTAACTCCTATCATCACAATTGAAATATTCGATTGTTGGGGCATAGACTTCATGGGCCCATTTCCTAAATCTAATAACTGTGAATATATACTCCTGGCTATGGAATATATATCAAAATGGGTAGAAGCAATACCTACAAGACGCAATAACCATAAAACGGTAATGTCCTTTCTTAAGGAAAACATCTTATCGCGTTTCGGAACCCCAAAAGCTTTAACAAGTGATCAAGGCAAACACTTTTGCAATAGGCCTTTGGAATCACTACTCAAGAACTATAGGGTGAATCACAAGATCGCTCTAGCCTACCACCCACAAACAAACGGACAGGCAGAGTTGGCTAACTGGGAAATCAAGCATATTTTAGAAAAGACGGTTAGTTTCAACAGAAAAGACTGGGCGTATAAACTGACTGATGCTCTTTGGGCGTACCATACTGTATACAAGACAAATCTGGGAATGTCCCTATATAGGCTAGTGTATGGTAAGGCATGTCACCTCCCCGTTGAAATTGAGCACAAAGCATATTGGGCGACACGCTCATTAAATTTCGACATTAAAGAGGGAGGTCATCTCCGAAAACTCCAGTTGGCGGAACTGGAAGAAATTCGACGAGATGCATATGACAATGCTAAACTTCATAAGGAAAGGCTGAAGCCTCGCCATGATAGAACGGTTTTTCGAAAATCTTTCGAGCCTGGACAGAATGTTTTACTATACGATTCGCGCCTTCATCTCTTCCCAGGAAAACTCCGATCTCGGTGGACAGGACCCTTCACAGTCAAATCCATCTTTCCACATGGGGTCGTTGAGTTATTTAATCCTAAGAACAACGGAAGTTTCAAAGTCAATGGCCAAAGGGTAAAACCATTCTTAGAAGATTTCCAACCAAAGGTCGAGCACATACAACTGGATGAGCCCGACTATGTCTCGACCTAGAACGCTCAAGTGTGTTTTAACAATGTTGTTGTACTTTTTCTTTTATTGTTTCTCATTTTGTTTTGTTCTTTTGTTTATCTATATCTTTTTTAGTGTGACCTTGACCGTAATCTGCTATTCTATTTCTATCTCCTGCAGGCTGTCCAACATGAGAGATGACGATGTTCACTCAATAGGGTCATGGGCTGATTCAGAATATCAGAACCCACCGTGGACTGTTGATAAAATAGTATTTTGCTTATCTCCATACCAAGGGCCAGGAGCCGAAGGCGTCGTTGACTTAACCCATGGATACATCCCATACGATCCCGCTCTCCTCCTGATCAACCCATTTGAGCACATGGAACTCCCTGAAGAGAAGGGAAAACCTGAAGGATATGTTGTGTGGGAGGTCAATGACGCTCTGATGGAACAGTGGGAAAATGACTTAATGTAGGAGCCATGGGAAGAAGAGGACTTACAGGATGTGGTACCCGAACGCCATAATGTCGTATTCACATATGTTGACGACTTCCTGGTCATCCAAGTGGTTCCCTACATTTATGTGTATTTGAGTTATTTGTTGTTCCGGCTTCAATGCCCTCTACCTGCTAGTGCACCTGGGAATATCCGGCCAATAGTGAGGTTAACTCTGGGTCACATTTCGTTATCTTTCTTTTCCTGTTGCTTTGGTTAATTCTTCCTGTTTGATCTTTCTTTTGCTCTAGTTAACTTATTTTCTTCGTTTCCTTTTTGTTTCCCTTTGTCAGGAATATCTCTATGAATCCACCATTTCCACCGTTGTACCTTCCACATCAACTCTTTCATGGATTCGGACCATACATAAGGTCCCTGGGTACTCCGGTGTAAGAGGAACGTCCGATGTGTAATTATACTCCGTTATCCTTGTCTCCATCCGGATCCCCTATTGTCGGTGGAATCAATTCCTTAGAGAGTTCGGACTTGCTCGATGATGTCCTCGTTGCTTTCCGCTTGTTCTGGGAAAGGGAATCATCAAGTTTAGACTCTACATTTGAAATTTCGGCAGAGAAGGTTGTTGTGGAAGAAGAAATCTTCATGCTTGAAGAATAGTGTTTCACTTCAATTGTTTTTTGTCATTTCATATTTCTTTCATCAATTGGAGTGTATTCTTAGACAAAGTTTTGTTAGTTTCAACTTTATTTTAGTTTTCTTTTTCAATAAGGTTTTAAAGACCATGTGGGGGCAATAATATTGCGAGTGGATGCTATTAGAAAGATTTATTTATATAAATTTGCAATTTTCTACTATGAGGATGATGTTTTTGGCTTACATGTTCTGTCAACGAACTGTTTTATCACTATTCTGTATGGCCAGACCAAGGTTGGTTAGTTGGGGGTGTATAATTTCTCAATTCTATGATCCTGTAGAATTTCCAAGTTCGATCGATCGAACACATCTCGATCGATTGAACATACCAAAACCTTAAGCGCTTCAGCAGGGCTCAATCGATCGAAGGTTCGATCAATCGAACCATCTCGAGCGATCAAGACTTGTTTTTAAACAAGGCATCGTTCAGAATCTTCATTAGTCTCTCTTCATCTCCCTAACTCTCAATCGCTAGAAGACAGAAGGAGACTCACGATTTTTTGGACTCCCCCGCTTACAACCACATCAATTGGGAGTACCTGGTCCCCCTGATCATCATTGGCATCACCGTTAGCCTCTACTCGGCGCATCTCTCGAGGTTAGGCCCCGAGAACCCCCTCGTTGTTCTTTCCATTTCAAATTCGTATGGGGGTGCCCCCCATTGGTTATTTTACTCTTTGTCTTCATTGTCTTGTTGTATTTTATGCTTGCAGGCCTTTTCCGTTCTCAAAGCTCAAGACTACCACTTCGTTGTGTCGATCGATCGAACTGGGTTCGAGCGATCGAACCTAGCATCCTTTCAATCGATTGAACAAGTCTCGAGCGATCGAACCTGCGATTTTCTCAATCGATCGAACATGCTTCGATCGATCGAAGTGTGACAGTTTTATTTTTCCTTTCTGGTTTTCCTGTTTTAATGTTTCTATGTTTGTTTCTTCTGTTTCACTGCTTTACAATGAACCCTATCACTGGGTATCACAAATCTAAGCCACTTGACCTAACCATACCCAACCCTTTACCCGATCACGAGTTCAGAAACGAAGAAGACCGGGTATGGTTCACTAGATGCTTCTAGTCGCGTAAGGTCATGCTCGAGCGACCCCTTGAGACAGCATGGCTGGCTACTCCTTGGTATCTTACCCGGATACGCACTATGCCACAATGGTACATGCTCCTCTCCCAGCCTAAGCACGTTAATCTGTCCTGGATCCAGGAGGCATGTGCGACGATGATCAGGGATCCAGTTGCTCCATTCACACTCCGCTCATTTTTCCGTGGCCGGGAGATCATTTTTAGTCTAGCCACTGTCTCTACAGCTCTAGGGGTACCCGAGCTACCTGACTATGTTTGTCCATATCGCCCCGACACACCGCTGCTCTCCCCGACTGTTATTATCAGAGAGATCACTGGGGGTGCTCTTCTGGGCTGGGATGGCGAGGCCCTTATTCCTGACTTCTACCTCATAGATAATTATCATATGTTGCACCTCGCCCTCAGCAATTGCCTCTTAGTGACATCTTATCGGGAGAAGATTGCAGCATGGTACACCCGTGTGTTATATACGATCGGGACACGGTAGTCGATCTGTTTGCCTCGCCTTTACATTGATTTCATGAGGCACCCTACTCGATACATTCAGGCCAAGAAGCACTTGAAGGGTGCTTGGGCCATTCACCGGGTCATTGAGCAGGCAGGACTACTTTCATTGGCGGGTGATGTGACTGCCCTGTCTCGCAGTCATTTTGGCGAGACTGCTTTCCGTCGGTCTGATGCGCAAAAGAGAAAGAGGTGAGGTAAAGGCAAGGCAAAGGTTGACGAGAAGAGGAAGAGAGGAGGAGGCACTGATACGGAGGGTGCTGCTTCTGGGACGCCCACAGAGGCTAAGGAGCATGATTCTGATAAAGAGGGTGATCTTGTGGAGGAGGTTGCCCGTTTGGAGTTGAGACAGCGGTCTCAGGCTCCCGCCCAGGGAGAGTCTTCTTATGCGCCTCTCCCGACTATTCATGAGTTGCTATTGGAGGAGAGAGAGGCCCGGATTAGACTTGAGGGCAAGGTTGATCAGATGACGACTCTGCTGGAGGCAATCTTGATCCAGATTGGAGTCGAGCAGGCAGTTCAGGCAGCTTCTGCACCACCCATCAGCGATCCACCTATAGCTGCTCTAGACACTTCCACCGTCCCACCTACTACTTCTGCTATCCCACCACCCACCATCGGTCCATCACCTTCCACTCCACCTTCCCAGATTGATCCTACAGCTTCGACATCATCGACGACACCGCTTGCTACGGAGATACCACTTCCACCTCCTCCTGTCATGGCTGACACGTCCTTATCTACTCCAGCTGCCCCGATAGCGAGTGACCCGGCGACGGTTACGACTGTTGCTGAGGGTGGCAGTGGGGACGCTCCTGATGTTTTTATTGAGCTATTATCGGACGTCGCCGATGATGTCTAGTTTCTGCTGGATCGATGTTGTTGGTTGTTTTTGGTTATTGGGTTGTTTAGATATTTTGGACATTGTGGTTGGTTTTGGATGTGTTGGTTGGTTGTTGGATATTTTTGGATACTGTCGGGATATTTTGTTTTTTTTTTGTTGGATGGTTGGTATATTTTGTATTTTAGTTTGTATGGCGCCTATTATCACTGTTCTGTACTTTTACTTTCTTATATTTCCAGTGATTAGTTATATTTTAAGTATGGATCACATGCTCTATATTTCATATTCTTTTGATCTCTGCTGTTTGGAGTTGTATGCTTTCTGTACAGGTTGTTACACTTGCAGTTCTTATACTGATATATATCAGATGATATCTCTCTATCTATTTTGAAAATCGCCTGCTGAGGACATTGCAATTTTCAGTTGGGGTGGGATGTAGATAGATAATCACCTGTGCATATTGTTACTTAGCAATCTGGACCACTCTATCTATTGCTAATGTCATACAATCTCCATTATAGGTTTAAACAAATAAATTAATATTACAAAAATTTTAAAAACTTCAAACTATTAACCATGTTTTTGAATTAAATTGGTAGAATAATTTTGAATTTTCACTTCTATTTAGCTGTTATCAAGCAATGACACAACCATCTTATTCTCATCGTTTTATGAATTAAGTTCACACATTTTTCTAGTTTCTCTAGGATGAATGCATATGTTGACCATTCTTGTATCCAAATCATTTCCACATGTTAATAGATATGCGAAAAACTTAAAACAAGAGTTAATACGACTTTCGTACTTTAAGGAATAAAGTAGTGGAAACTAGCTACCCTTAGTGAGCTTTTGAATCCAATCTTCAATTCTGAGGGAATTATCACATTAAAACTCGAATTGTTTTTTTTTTAATATGCCGATTAAATTCATTGAATAGTCTCTAATTCTTCATTTTGGCTGCTTATTAGAGGAGAACGTTAAGGATTTACCAACTAAACTCAATGAACATTGACGTGTAAAAATTAAGAAGTTGAGAAAATGATTTAAGCCATCGTATTTGCTCCTTGCCTTCTCCATTTACCTATATCGACATTTTCGAATATGCATTGTTCTTAACCCCACACCTTATAAATAATACCGAATCCATTATGAAATTCTAAATCCCTAATGTTATACCTTGACCTCAATATACCCCATTGCACACCCAATGTGATTAAATTGTTGAAGTATGAGGAGGGAATAGTGGTGAGAAAGGCTGCATAAAAGAAAAAAAAAAGAAGGAGAAAGAGAAAAGGAGAAGAAGGTTAAAAAAAATGATGATATATATATAGAGGATGGTTGGAAGGAAGTAATGAAGAAATTACTAAACACGGTCACATGCTGAAAATGTGCAATTTCTTACCCTTTAAATTCTACCCTACTAAATAACAACCATCGAGTCAAAGCCTTAATGATTTTCAACAACTTGGTTTAAACATGAACATGTAATTTGAGTCATCCACGGTATTTCGCTCCTCTAGTAAGTAGTATTCCGTTCGTGAGACTATACACTCTAAAATGTTCGTCTTCTATAGAGTCGAGTATGAAAGCATTAGTATCCGAAAAATCACTCCTATCAAAGCTTTCATACCTTGTGCGACCATTATTAGCCAAGTTTCTGTGGGATGTTCATTTGTGAGTGTAATAACTATATGAGGAATGAGTTGAAACTACAAGTTCTGAGAGTAGGATAGTTTAAACAACTCTAAATAAAGTTCGATGTATAGCTATTAATCTCACACACACACGGATACATAGATGTGATGCATATGTTATTTTTATCTTTGCGACATGAGGAACATGTGTATTTCTTTCATGGTTTGAATGAGGATGATATGTTTTGTAGAGCTAAATTAATAGTTGGATAAAAGGGAATGTTTAAGAGTTATTCTATATCTTTTTGAGCTTAAAATCAGAGAATTTTGTGGGTACATTCACTGCAAACCCTCACGAGACAACACTCGTCCACTAGGTGGAACCTACGGGTTAACGGCTTGTTGCATTTGCTAAATGCAACCGCGATTCCTGTGAAAGTGAGTTAGGTAGTTTTCTTTCATGTTATTTTGATTTAGTTAATTTGGGTCTAGTTTATTTTAGTTTTTCTGTTATAGTCGTAGTTTAGTTTGCTTTTATTTTTGCTCTATTGCTAGGGACTAGCAAATCGCTAGTTGGGGGTTATGACAAGCGGGGGTATTTGTAAAATACAACCACGCTAAAAGAAGAAAATGTACTAAATTATTTCACAATTCCTTCATTTATTTGCAATTTGAATTACACGGCTAGTTTGTACACAACTTGATTAAACTATGATAAGTTGTTTGTTTTATCTGTAGTTTGTGCCGATTACTGTTGTTGTGTGAAGAATTGGATGAGAAAGATAAAAGGGAGTGCTGAATTTTAATGAAGATAAGTAAAGGATGAAAAGTGGACCTCGATCGATTGAAGACCATTCGATCGATCGACAGAAGCTCAAGCGCTTGAAGACCCCAGAAGGTTCGATCGATCGAACATGGCTTTTATCAGATTATACGCGCACGCAGCAGAGACGGGATTTTAACCCAAGCATTAGTGTTGCAGTATAAAAACTCGTATTGTTTACGTCCATAAGGACGCCCACTTTCATTTTCATCAGTTTATAGAGAGTAGAGAGCTTTACTTTGTTTTTTTTGTAGGTTTTAATCAAGGTTATACATTGTTTGGTTTGGATTCCTCTTTGTTCAATACAAGTTGTCATTTCCAGGTTACTTGGTTTATGTTCTGCACTTAGTCTATAGTAATATAATATGTTATTCCGTAGTCTTGCATGTTAGTTAGAGTTAAACAATTAATTTTCATAGATTTTATGCAAAAATCACAACCAAACACACCTTTAATGGAACAGTCTGTGAACTTTAAGCCTTGAGGCATTTTTCTTCAATATATCTTGCAAACCACCCTCAATGCTAACACCATCGTGGATGCGAGTCTAAACTATTATTTTAAATCGCTTCCATGTATTTCAAACTTAATTGTGATGACGTAGTCCCGGTCATGAAAGGACTACAGATTCTTTATCCTGAGAGAAATACGGAATACTGTAGAAAGTGTGCTCCATTGAGCTTCAACGTAACTACATGGTAGATGGCTAGGTCACGGTGGATTCGTGTAATCCCAACATTCCCTTTTAGTAAGAAAAACACATTTTAAATCATCACTTAAATTAATTAGTTAGTTGTTAGATTAATTTAGTTTAATTGCTTTATCGTTAGTAGTTGATAACCTGTGGAACTTTGTGTTCTACGTTTCTTAAAAATATTGATTTTTATTTTTCCTTTTTGAGACTAATCTAGGTTTTTAGTTTAACACCTTCCCTGTGGGATCGACCTGGACTTAACCAGACTACTACTTGCACGATTACCTATACTTGGGTATAGCACACAAGTGCACACAGAAAAATTCTCGTGTCAAGAGGCCTTCAGAAGTAAGCTTTTACCCAATTAGTCCAACCATTGAGGAAAGTAGTAATAGTGACAACTCTGACTCTGGAAGCATAGACCCTCTCAGTGAATCCTTGGGGGACCTCTTGAACCTGCCTGTACTACCTAGCCAACCGACGAGGATGATAGAAAGAAGTCACCCTCATACCCATCAACCTCACTCTCTGGTGATCCCCAAGGCTTGTAGTCACAGCATGAAGGCCCCAACGCCCCACAATCCAGCAAATGTCTATCTCAGATAGAGTACCCATCAGGTTAACCCAGTCAGCAAAAGTATAGTGAGAATGAAGCACAACCCTGGAAAAGTAAATCTGTGGCACACAGCCCGTCCACAACTGAAGACTCTCATATAGCAAAGCTTGTAACACCAAAGGCGCCCTGAAAGAAGAAAGGTTCTTTGATTGAAAGCATAGTCCAAACCATTCAAGGTTTTAGCTAGAGCCATAGCCATGGGGTTCCTACCCAATTTTAGTCCAAGGTAAAAAGACACCAAAACATTGGAACTACTCGAGAATAGGAAATGTGAAGTTATACACATGATCAGAGCCAATTGGCAGAGAGAGACCAGCTCAGTCAAGCCATAACTAAAGAGGTTGATCCATTCCACACCATCCGTAATGCTCAGCCAAGCCATGAGTTGAGCGGGATTGTACGATGCCATATTTTCTATCGCGGCTCTAGAAAAATTCAAAATTTTGGTAGCACCTCCCCGTTTCACAGACTATCCCACCTATAAGGTAAACACACTCACTATCAAAAGGCTGTTCATCGTAGTTACATCAAACAATCACAGAATCATAATATACATATATATCGTCACATGATCACTAACTAAAATAAGCACACAATTGCGCCTCCAAATCAGAAGCTATCCAGCCCAAAAGGCAAAAACATCATAATATCGTGTCAAAGGTGACAAACCATCCTATACATCATCTACCATTCAAAAAATACACTGATACAACCCAATCAAAAGCATAAAATCGAGGCAAAACAAAAGTCCCCGATCGTGAGACGTCTGTCCTCCTCTTCTTCATATTCTACCAGGCCACCCAGAGTATACGTCGATGAGGGCCTCCTACCGCCTCTGGACCTTGGCTTGGACCTTGATGAGCTAGCGCCGTCACTACGACACTGCACACAGAAATAAAATGAAATCAGTCAGTTGTGAGCCAGCAAAGGTGCAAAAATAAAGTCAAGTCAGAAACTTATCAAGGACGCCATCTGACTGGTGGCAAACTGTCACATGCCATCCATCTGTCAAGGGTAAAATCTAGGGTTAGAACCTCATATTCTTAAGGAGCACAAAATTACAGACATACCATGTGGTCTCGTATAAGGACCAAAGACCATAGGTTCGCTGCCAAGGCGTGTCCCTTCTTAGCGTAACTCCAAGGGACATTGAGGATGCCTACTGGCTGGGTGGGATACCCGCACGTGACTCGTGGTAGCTCAATTACCTGGGGGAACCATCGGCACCCAAGATGTTGACGGTCCAGTCCCAATGAGGGATTGGTCAAAAGCTGGAAGAGCCTATCCCCTATACATCCTGTGAAACTGTAGGCACAAAATAAGTTAGGAAAAGATGAGTCAAAAACATAAGTGATGAATAGAGATAAAGACGTAAAAACTCACATCCAGGAGTGGGAAATTGGGCTCAGAAAGTAGCCACGATAAGTCTTATAGCCAGCCTCGGAGCAGAAATGATCCCAAGTATAAGTACCAGCCAAAGCCGACTGTAGAGTAGCACTAGAAAGGTCATCAACATATATCATGGGAGGATCATGAGGAATATAGTACCTCAGGCCACCAATCACTTGCCTAGACATTCGTTCACCAAGATACCATTCCTTATCGTCGGTACTCTTCATAAAAAATTGGCAAAAAGCAAGAGGCCTAACTGCCTGAATCTCCTTAGGAGCAATGTAGGAAACACTTTCCCAAGGTGCCCACTTAATGCTAGAAACGGTCAACTCAGATAAGAAGTTCCTCAGAAGGATAATCCGGTGGGCCCTGTTCTTGACCATAATAATATCCCTTCGTCATCTCAAACCCCGAGGGAACAAAGGGATAGGAGCCATACCGTCCTCATCTTTACCTAACTCATCGACAGGAGAAGGAGGTAACATCTTCAGGTACTCAAAGCTCCAGAGCTGCACAAATAAAATGAAAAAAAATAGAAGTATGGAAATTAAAGCCAAAAGATAAAAGAGGTTGCAGTACATACCTTCCAAGCTTGCCAGAACCCTCCGGTCGATTTGATGTCCCCACAAGAAACCTCGTCCATGTGCTCATAAAGATAAGCCAAAGCTACACCACCCCAATCATAAGAAGGAATCTCATCAATGTTAGGGAAACAAGAGTGAAGCCTCATGCTCACCCGGTCATTTCGTGTCACAAAGATCGAATAACCGAGGATATACAGAAGGAAAACCCGCAATAGTTGCCAGTCGTTGAGATTGTGCCTCCCTTTTCTATAAGCCCGATAAAGCCAATCATAGGTGAACCAATGCCCTTCTAGATTCAGAAGAATAGCCCCGATCAGTGTTTCAATAGCCTAGGGATTAATCTCATAAAAGTAGTTCAAAATCAGGCGCTTCCCGCCAACTCTCAAGCCGGTAATCAGGGAAAAGTCAAAAGGTGTCATCATCATCTCACCGAATAGCATTTGAAAAGTACTGGTCATGTCCCACGATCTCTCAGTAAGAGCATAAAAGTATGCCAGATCATTTGTGCTTTTTGAAACCAGTCGGACAAAGCTGTCGAATCCCGCCTCGTCAATAATTTATCGAACAGTAGGCGACAGTAAGGTATATGTAATACCCTGTATTTTTGTTATACTTTTATATTTCTTTTAATATAAATAAGATTATGCATGCTTATATTTACTTTTCCTGAAATTTCAATTTTAATCAATCGAGCAAGCTTCGAGCGATCGAGAAGTTTCATTCTTCAAACGATCGAGCCCATTTCAAGCGATCGAAGCTCTGCCGACCTAAATTGATGATGTGTTTCTTTCCTCAAGTGATTGAACTGCTCTCAATCAATCGAACGTTGACCGACCTATTCTCAATCGATCAAACTTCCTTCGATCAATTGAACCCTGTAATTTCAGTATACGTGTTTCTACCACCTACCCTTTCTCTTTTCCTATATATATATATGTTATGTTTGATTGTTTGTGTGTGTGAGAGGGTTGCTGAATCTTGAAAAAGTTTAGAGAGGGAGAGAATATATATACACACACTCGATTATATATATATACAAACACTCACACACTCTCAAGGAAGAAGAAGAAGGAGAAGGAGAAGAAGGAAGAAGAAGAAGTAGAAGGAGAGGAAGGAGAAGAAGAAGAAGACCAAAGAACAGAAGAGAGGAGACAGAGAAAGAGGAGACCACCCATGGCCACTCCAAACTCGCCGGCATCGTCGACGTTAACGGTGGGTGTCTATACTGACTTAGTAGCGTAGATATGTATGTATATATGTGTTTCAACAAGAATGGATGTACCACAAACGTTTGAAGAAGGTCTAGTTTAACTCTGGAATAATACTGCGTTCAATCGATTGAACAGCGTTCGAGCGATCGAACACAGCCCGATCTCAGTCGATCAAAGTAACTTCGATCGATCGAACCTAGCTTTACCTCAATCGATTGAAATAACTTCAATCGATCGAACATATCAGAATGCTAAATGTTTAGTTATTTTATACCTGATGAACTGTTAACCTATTTATTATCATATGTTGATGTTGGAAAGCTGTATTAGAATAATACACATGTGGGATAAGGGATCTAATGCATTAAACAGTGGAACACATTGTATAAATAATATTATAATATTGTTAAGCAAATTGAGAAGTCGACATGCATAGTAGTGGGTCTATCGACCATAGAGGTTGATACTATTTGTTATTGGTACGTGTGAATACGATCGCTAAGATTGTAGGATGTCAGGTGTGGGAATCCCAGGTACAGGGATAGGATCTGGACTTCGTGCCAGGTTTTACCTATGATAGAGTTGGACTGCGTGTTGAATTTGGAAGGTTATGTGATGTGGGGCTTTGTGTTGAGTTTAATATAGCGGGACTATGTGTCGAGGGTAGTATGTCGGGGTTGGAGTCCCGTGGTATCTTAGGGCTGCGAGCCGTAATAGCATATCGGGGCTACGTGCCGTAATAGTATTAAGGAGCTGGGTGCTATAGTGGAGCTGAGTGTTTGCGAAGCTATATGCGGATGTATTGCTATGTGCTATAGTATTGTTGAGCGCTATGGTATATAGCTATGTGGATAGTAAAGCTTTGTGCGGTAGTATTGCTGTGTGTGACAGTAAGGCTGTGTGCGATAGTAAAACTGTGTGCGATAGTAAAATTGTGTGTGATAGTAAAACTGTGTGCGGTAGTAAAGTTGTGTGCGATGGTATAGCTGTGTGTGGTAGTATTGCTGAGTGCTGTGATATCGTAGAGCTAAGTGCTATGGAGATAAGTGCTATAATATTTTAGAGCTGAGTGTTGTGGAGCTAAATGTTGTGGTGAAACGGAGCTGAGTATCGTATTATATTTGGACTACGTGCCGTATTGCATTAGGGCTGTTGGCCATATTATAACAGGGTGGATTGGCCGAAATAGTGGGATTATGCGTCGGGATTTTATAACTTGTATGGTATGGGACTACGTATCTAATTTATGTGATAGGACGTGGGACTGCGTGTCGAGTGTCATAGACCGTAGGTATGGGACTACATGTCTGATTAATGTGGACCCAAGAGTCTATGTTATGTGTGAGATTTGATTGAGACGACGTCCGTTGTTATATTAAGTTAGTGTATACATGCATATGAACGATGAGATGATCCTTTTATTGATATTGTTGTTTTATATGCTGCTTATCTATAGATACTCTGTTAGTAATTGCTTTCACTCGGCTTTCGTAGCTGACGGCATTTATGCTGCTGGATATTCGACATCCAATTGGCCAGGGTTATGAGTATGTAGGTGATGCATACATGGATAGAGGATACGAGGATGAGGTCTACGATGATGGAGGCTATGCTGGTCCTGACTACTACGCAAGATGAAGACTGGGAGCAGTTAATTTATGTCTATATTTTAGAGACTTCGATTTTAGTTATGTTTATATCGGCGTAATGTTTCCAATTGGCCGTAATGTTTTATTTACGTTTCTGTAAACACTCATGGCTTTGTAATAGTTTAGTATTACTCTTTCACTTTATATATCAAACTTAGAATTTCCTCATGCGTGGTTTAATCCATTACTCTGATGGTTTGACTTTGGTTGTGGACAATATGGTGACTTTCAACTATCATGGCCTACGGGTCCAAAAAGGAATTTATTTTCTCTAATTTTGCAACTGCATGGCGTGATAGGATTTTTGGTATCCGAGCCTAGGTTTGGTAGTAGCATTCACCAATTGTCCAGCATTCCTTGAGTTTGAACCTTAAGATTCCTTGAGATAGGGGTTGACTTTAAGTTTGTGTTTTGGAGATCGTCCCTATGGAGTTCTCTATACTATTACTGTGATAATAATTATAACTAGTATGTTTAGTTACGAGTAACTTTCTATGACAATTTTGGGTTGACGACTAACCGACAGATGTCTGTATAGGTACCCAACCTTACTGCATCGATGGCAGGAATGCCTACTCAGAATCGTCCCGCTCAAATTGAAGATGTCCCCCAAACAACCCAAGTTGCTGATCCAACTAGACTCTTCGAGGCCTTTGTGCGTAGGATGGAACGGATCAACAATCCTAACGGGAACAACGAAAATGATCATGGACCACTTCCAAGGCCAGTTGAGGATCATATAGTAGAGCATTTTCGTCATTTTTGTCCAAAGAAGTTTGACGAAAATACTGAGCCGTGGCAGGCAGAACAGTGGTTCAGAGAGATAGAAGCGATCTTTGATACCCTAGGATGTAATGAGATCGAGAAGCATTGACAAGCGACATTCCAGTTGACTTATGCGGTGGCAGATTGGTGGGAATCGAAGAAAACAATTGTAGGAGAAGATGCGGCAGGATGAATGCCCTGGATCACGTTCAAGGGACTATTTTTGAAAAAATACTTTCCTCAAATGAAGAGGAATGAGAAGGAGAGAGAATTCATTGAGCTAAGGTAAGGGAACTTTATCGTGAGGGAGTATACAGTGCAGTTCAAACGATTATCCCATTTTGCTCTGCATATGATTGATACCATAGAGAAAAAGAATAGGCAGTATTACCAGGGCCTCTCACTGCCACTACAGCGGATGGCGTTGAATCATCAAGGTCAAACCTTCAAGGCTATGGTAGGATGGCAGTCGGTCATGAGGATATTAACGGTCGAGAGCAAGGACGCTTTGGGAATCGGCTACCACCCAGAGGTAAGCAAGGATCGAGACCTCCAATGCGATTCCAAGGGAACAAGCATAGTTGGACTGGAGAAAGAAAGCCACAACCTGCATTTCTCTAGAATCGCTTTGCTACAAACCAAGCACCTCCCCCATAAAGACTCACTGCTGCTACTAGAAGCAATATCGGTGGATGCTTCAATTGTGGGAAGCCAGGCCATGCAGCTAAGGATTGCTGAGCTCCAAATAACTATAACAGGTCGGGCATTCGTTGTTATGACTGTGGCAATCACGGCCACATCAGCAAGGATTATAGAGCACCCCATAGGGCATACAATGGACCAGCTACTCAGGGCCAAGTTGGACATGCTCGTATGAATGCTATCCTCCCCGAGAATGCAGGATTTGATAAGATTAAATAGCAGAACATGGAAGGTACTCTTACGTTATTCAGCACTCGAGTTAAAGTTCTATTTGATACTGGAGCTTCAAATTCATTTATTGCTATCAGGATTATTAAACTTTTGGGTTTAGTACCCCAGGCACTTGATGTAGCCCTGAATGAGGTATCACCTTTGGGAGTAACCGTAAGATTAGGAAAAGTGAGCAAGGACATTGCCTTAACCCTAGAGTATAGGATTCTTCCTGCAGATCTAATCGTACTGTCAATGAAGGAATTTGACATCATATTAGGATTTGATTGGCTCATGAGGTATTGTGCCAATAAGATGATTACCTTTTCGGTACCAGGAAATTAGTCTTTTGATTTTCAGTGCAACCCCTCTAGTGATGCTTACCTTACTAGTCGTCTAGTAGCTATTGAGAGCTCAAATTCAAAACTCACTATTGCACAGATTTCTATAGTCCGAGACTTCGAGGATGTGTTTAAGAATATTTCAGGATTTCCACCTAAGCGGGAGATTGGTCTCTGTATTGAGTTAGTGCCTGGCACTTTACCAAAATCGAAGGCTCCTTATCGGATGGCACCAACAGAGATGCAAGAATTGAAGAAGCAAGTACAGGAGTTAGAAGATCTCCAGTTTGAGCGACCCAACACGTCGCCTTGGGGAGCACCGGTGCTATTTGCCAAAAAGAAGGACGAAACTCAGTGACTTTATATCGACTATAGGGAGCTCAACAAGGCCATGATTAAGAATAAGTACCCACTCCCTAGGATCAATGATCTGTTTAATTAGTTATAAGGAGCAATAACTTTCTCGAAGATCCATTTATGATCCGGATATCACCAACTATTGGTTCAACCAGAGGATATTTCAAAAACTATTTTCAGGACGCGGTATGGACATTACGAATTCTTGGTTATGTCTTTTGGATTAACCAATGCTCCAGCGGTATTTGTGGACCTAATGAACAGAGTATTTAGGCCCTACTTGGACCAGTTCATTATCGTGTTCATAGATGATATTCTAATCTACTCAAAGACTGAGAAGGAACACGAGGAACATGTAATGATCGCACTACAGACCCTCTGAGATAATCAACTGTATGCAAAGTTTAGCAAGTGCAAGTTCTGGCTGAAAGAAGTCAAGTTCCTAGGACATATCATCTTATAGGATGGAATAGTCGTAGACTCATCAAAGACAGACTCAGTTCTAGATTGGAACATACCAACCACCGCAACAAAAGTTAGACGTTTTGTTGGTTTAGCTGGATACTATCGGAGATTCGTAGAAGGATTCTCTAAGATCACAGCTCCTCTTACCGGACTAACAAAGAAAGATTTAAAGTTTGAATGGGGTAATAAGCATGAACGCGCATTTCAAGAATTAAAGGAAAGATTGACTACAACATCAGTGCTTACGATACCCAAGAGTGGTGAACAGTTCACCATCTATAGCAACGCATCACACCAAGGACTTGGATGTGTTTTGATGCAAGACAGGAATGTAATCACATATGGATCGCGATAATTAAAACCTCATGAGTTGAATTATCTGACGCATGATCTCGAACTAGCCGCGATTGTCTTTGCTCTCAAAATTTGGAGACATTACCTCTACGATGAAAAGTTTATTTTTTGGATCACAAGAGTCTGAGATACTTGTTCTCTCAAAGAGAATTGAACATGAGGCAACGACGTTGGATGGAATTGTTAAAGGATTAAGCTTTCACTTTGCAGTATCACCCTGGGAAAGCGAATGTAGTGGCCGATGCGTTAAGTCAGAAACCCAGGAAGATAGTAGGAACTTCTCTTATAGTCAAAGAGTGGCAGGCGTTGGAAACTTTAGCTGAATCTGGCATTCAGGCCTCAGATCCAAGTGAAGGGTGACACTTTGGATGTCTCATGGTTCAACTGACCCTCATCAGTCATATTTTAGAGGCACAGAAGAAGAATGAATGACTTCAGGAGTGGTTCACAAGCAACGCAGTAAAAGAACTCGAGAATTGGAGTATTGTTGAAGATGGAGCACTCAGATGTAGAGGCAGACTTTGTATGCACGATGAAGGTGATCGTAGAAAGGATACATTAGACAAAGCTCATAAGTCGCGAATGACTATTCACCTAGGAGGTACAAATATGTACAAGGATTTAAAGAGGAACTTCTGGTAGGATGGTATGAAACGAGAAGTTAAGGAACACGTGTCTCAACGTCCCACGTGTAAGCAAGTAAAGGCAGAACATCAGAAGCCTCCAGGACTTCTACAACCGTTACCACTTCCTGGATGGAAGTGGGAACATATAACTATGGACTTTGTGGTAGGATTGTCGAGATCTCAACAAAACCACGATGCTATTTGGGTAGTTGTGGATCGACTTACCAAATCAGCGTATTTTATAGCTTATAGTATGTCGTACTCGGTCGAACATCTGAGCCGTATGTATATACAACAAGTCGTGCGACTGCACGGTGTACTTGTATCAATCGTATCAGACCGTGATTCAAGATTAACTTCAGAGTTTTGGAAAAGTCTACAGACAGCTTTGGGGACTTCGTTAAACTTTAGCACTGCCTTTCATCCACAGACTGATGGACAGATGGAACGGGTTAATCAAGTGATGGAAGATATGTTGTGAGCATGTGTTATTGATTTTGAGAGCTTATGGGAGACTCACCTACCGCTGATAGAATTTGTATACAATAACAGCCACCATTTAAGTATTGGAGTGGCACCCTTCGAGGCATTATACAAAAGACCGTGTTGATTGCCTTTGTGCTGGGCAGAGGTTGGAGACAATCAACTACTTGGACCCTAATTAGTTTGTGAAACTAATGAGAAGATAAAGATTGTGAAGGAAAGGATGCGAACGGTGCAGAGTAGACACAAGAGTTATGCTAATAAAATTGCAAAAGTTTGGAATTCAGTGTTGGGATCATGTGCTACTCAAAGTATCTCCAGTGCGAGGAATTGTCAGATTTGGACAAAAGAGAGGAAAGCTAGCACCACATTTCATTGGACCGTTTGAGATTCTCAAATGTGTAGAAAAGTAGCCTACCGACTCGCATTGCCACCTAAGATGTCAGGAGTACACAATGTCTTTCACGTCAGCATGTTAAGGACGTGTGCTCATAATTCGAGTCATGAGATTAACTTTGAAGACATCGAGGTGAACGACAATGTGTCATTCCATGAAGGACCAGTACAAATTCTGGATTGGGGAGTTAAGAAGCTGAGGAATAAAGAGATTCTATTGGTGAAGATTCAGTGGAAGTTCCACGATGAAGGAGAAACTTCTTGAGAATTAGAGTCAGAGATGCGTGAGAAGTATCCAGAGTTATTTACCGACGCTTAGTTCAGATTTCAGGGATGAAATCTTTATTTAGAGGGGGATTGTAATACCCTGTATTTTCATTGTACTTTTATATTTTATTTAATATAAATAAGATTTTGTATACTTGTATTTACTTTTCCTGAAATTTTAGTTTCGATCGATGGAGCAAGCTTCGAGCGATCGAGAAGTTTCATTCTTCAATCGATCGAGCCCATTTCAAGCTATCGAAGCACTGCTGACCTGAATTGATGACGTGTTTCTTTTCTCAAGCGATTGAACTGCTCTCAATCAATCGAACGCTGACCGACCTGTTCTCAATCGATCGAACTTCTTTCGATCGATCGAACCTATAGACACACACACCCGGTAATATATATATATATACAAACACTCACATACTCTCAAGGAAGAAGAAGAAGCAGAAGGAGAGGAAGGAAGAAGAAGAAGCAGAAGGAAAGGAAGGAGAAGAAGAAGAAGACAGAGGAGCAGAAGAGAGGAGACAGAGAAGGAGAAGAGAAAGAAGAGACCACCTGCGACCACCCTGAGCTCGCCGGTGTCGTCGATGTTAACGGTGAGTGTCAATACTCACTTAGTAGTGTAGATATGTATGTATATATGTGTTTCGATAAGATTGGATTCAGTTCAACTCTGGAATTATACTGCGTTTGAGCGATTTAACAACGTTCGAGCAATCGAACACAGCCCGATCTTAATTGATCGAAGTAACTTCGATCGATCGAACCTTGCTTTACCTCAATCGATCGAACATATTAGAATGTTAAATGTTTAGTTATTTTATACCTGATGAATTATTAACCTATTTATTATCATACGTTTATTGGAAAGCTGTATTGGAATAATATACACGTGGGATAAGGGATCTAATGCATTAAATAGTGGAACCCATTGTATAAACAATATTATAATATTGTTAAGCGAATTGAGAAGCCGACGTGCATAGTAGTGGGTCTATCGACCGCAGAGGTCGATACTATTTGTTATTAGTGCGTGTGAATTTGGTCGCTAAGATCGTAGGATGTCGAGTGTGGGAATCCCAGGTGCTGGGATAGGATCGGGACTTCGTGTCAGGTTTTACGTATGATAGAGTTGGACAATGTGTCTAATTTGGAAGGTTATGTGATATGGGGCTTCGTGTCGAGTTTAATATAGTGGGACTACGTGTCGAGGGTAGTATGACAGGGCTGGAGTGCCGTGGTATCTTACGACTGTGAACCACAATAGCATATCGGGAATGGGTGCCGTAATAGTATTAAGGAGCTAGGTGCTATAGTGGAGCTAAGTGGTTACGGAGCTATGTGCGGATGTATTGTTTTGTGCTGTAGTATTGCTGAGCGCTATGGTATATAGTTGTGTGCGATAGTAAAGCTATGTGCGATAGTAAAGCTATGTGTGGTAGTAAACTGTGTTCGATGGTATAACTGTGTGCGGTAGTAATGCTGAGTGCTGTGGAGCTAAGTGCTGTGATATTTTAGAGCTGAGTGCGATGGAGCAAAGTGCTATGGTGTAACGGAGCTGAGTGTTGTATTATATTCGGGCTACGTGCCGTATTGCATCAGGGCTGTTGGCCGTATTATATCAGGGGGGGGGGATTGGCTGAAACAGTAGGATTTTGAGTCAGGATTTGATAGCTTGTATGGTATGGGACTACGTGTCTAATTTATGTGTTAGGACATGAGACTTCGTGTCGAGTGTCACAGACTGTAGGTATGGGACTATGTGTCTGATTAATGTAGACCCAAGAGTCTATGTTATGTGCAAGATTTGATTTGGATGGCGTCCGTTGTTATATTGAGTTAGTGCATACATGCATACGAACGATGAGATGATCCTTTTATTGATATTGTTGCTTTATATGCTGCTTATCTATAGATACTTTGTTAGTATTTGCTTTCACTCGACTTTCGTAGCTGACGGCATTTATGCCACTGGATATTCGACATCCAGCTTGCCAGGGTTATAAGTATGCAGGTGATGCATACATGGATAGAGGATATGAGGATGAGGCATACAATGATGGAGGCTACGCTGGTGCTGACTACTATGCAAGTTGAAGACTTAGAGCTGTGTCGTAGTTAATTTACGTCTATGTTTTAGAGACTTCTATTTTAGTTATGTTTGTATCGGCGTATGTTGCTGTAATGTTTTATTTACGTTTCTGTAAACACTCACGGCTTTGTAATAGTTTAGAATTACACTTTGACTTTATATATCGAACTTAGAATTTCCTAATGCGTGGTTTAATCCATTACTCTGATGGTTTGACTTTGGTTATGGACAATATGGTGACTTTCTACTGTCATGGCCTATGGGTCCAAAAAGGAATTTATTTTCTCTATTTTTGCTACTGTGGGGCATGATAGTATACCACAAGAAAACATGAGCGAGACTGCCGTGGCCCTTCAAAACCACCTCCGGTACCTGCACGAATCAAAAGGTGCATAATACAGTTCACAAAATTAGCACAATGCATAAAAAATAGTCCTGAACTACCAAATGTTTCACATACCTAACTCGCTAGAACCATGGCAGAAAGATGACGTTGGGTGTCTCGTAAAATCAACTCCGGGGGTTGGCTCTTGAACCTTACTCGTTCTTTGGTTTTCTTCGAGAGCCTCGTCGAGCTTGAAGCCATGGATGTGCAAAGAAAATGAGAATTGGAACCAAAGTTTCTTCGTGAAATTTGGAGAAAAATAAAACACCAATCAAATTTCCAATCTTGGGAAAAGATTACACACCCAAGCGTGCACAAACTAATTTTTAGCGGGTTTTGGCTCCAAAAACACCCAAAATGGCCAAGAATGAGCATTTGGTGCTCAAAAACTCAAGATATACAACAATGGAGTCCGGCCTCCCAGTGCCGCTGAGGCATTGGCTAACTGCCGCCACGACAGTGGCCCAGTGCCGCTATGGCATCGCTCCCCAAGGGCCCCGCTTCGCTTTGCTTTAGCTCATTTTGGCATATTTCGGCCCGTTTTAGGCCCCGATTAGCCCCAGTGGCTTATTTCAGTCAAAATTCACAAGGTTTTACTCCTAACACATTTAATTTATCCCCAGCGGACAATTACAGAAAGAAAAAGGCCCCAGAAGGCCCGAATAGGCTTTTCAGAATCGCCATTGCGAGAATTATTTAATTGTGAGAGGTTCAGATTTGAAATCCTGGTTCTCGGTAAAGAAAAAATAGTTAAGAAAAATCCAAAGTGAATCCAGACTATCCCCAGCAGACAAATAGGCTCCCGAAGGCCCTAATTGGCTCTTTTGGATTGTGCCTTGGAAGATTTGATCAACTGTAAGAGATTTAGAGATAGGTCCTAGTTCCGGGTCAACAAATTTGATCAATCGTGAGAGATTCAGAGATAGGTCCTGGTTCTGGGTCAGCAGATTTGATCAACCGTGAGAGATTCAGAGATGGATCCTGGTTCTTGTTCAGAAGATTTGATCAACCCTGAGAGATTTAGAGATGCGTCCTAGTTCTTGGTCAGCAGATTTGATCAATTGTGAGAGATTCAGAGATGGGTCCTGGTTTTGGGTCAGCAGAATTTGATCAACCGTGAGAGATTCAGAGATGGGTTCTAGTTCTGGGTCAAAAGAATTTGATCAACCGTGAGAGATTCAGAGATGGGTCCGGGTCAGCAGAATTTGATCAACCATGAGAGATTTCAGATATGGATCCTGGTTCTCAATCAGAAGATAAGAGAGATTCCCGAAGAGTCCCCCACTATCCCCAACAGAAGATAACAGAAGTCAGAACCAAATTTCTGGATTGGTCATCATAATAATCGGCCGAAACATTGCCGTAGTCAAAAGACCCCGACTCCTGCAAGCAATATCTATTCACAATTCACGTCTCTGTGTCCGATGATTATTGTGAGCTCCATCACATGTCAGTTATTGTGAGCCTCCTCCCTTATCGTGAGTCGCCTCACTTCAATTATCATAAGTTTTCCCAACTGTCGGTTATCCTGAGCTCCCTCACCTGTCGGTTATCTTTAGTTGTCATCCTCGAGGACCCTGCATCCGATCCATTTTGCTTACGAAACACACTTCCAAAGTTTGAGAAGTTTGCCCCGAAAACCCAGAGTCTTCCAAACCTTGGTGTCTTTATCCAAGTCAGTCACTGCATCACAGTCAGAAACACTAGCACGACATAAGTCCACTCGGAGTGGCACAAACCCCACATCACCAGTTCATACTAGGATCAGAACACTAGACATGATAGGACTCGTACACATTCATATCACATCCATGTATTGCATATCATCCTCGTAGCATAGCATTCACGTGT
The DNA here is from genome assembly GCA_033977485.1 of Hydrangea macrophylla. Lineage (NCBI taxonomy): Eukaryota > Viridiplantae > Streptophyta > Magnoliopsida > Cornales > Hydrangeaceae > Hydrangea > Hydrangea macrophylla. The sequence goes on along the minus strand of CM066984.1, from coordinate 72,044,594 downwards.
CATGTTATGCAAGTGTAATTTGTTCCTTTGTGCCCGAACTACATCCTAGTCTGATTCCCCTTGAGAAATGTAAGCAGCTCATCAAGAGCACGGCCAACACATGCTTCAACATCATGTTTTTCATTTTTGCATCTTTGCAGCGCTTTTTCTCCTAAATCTATAGCCTCCAAAAAAACCTGTCTCTTCAAAGCTTTGGCACTCGCTTACAACATGTATTACCTCGTAAGTTCATGCCAAAGAGGGGCAAACTATAGACACCCAATTTTGTCAGCTATCAGATTTAGGAGACCCATGGTTTGGTGGTTCACCATGATAAAAAAAACTCAAAAAGGACTCCTAGAAGTTAGTTCTATCTCACAAAATAACTCAGAAAGTGGTATAAATGATCAAAATGCCACTTAAAGCCCAAATACTCCCAGATTTGGACCAGAAGTTCTAGAAACTCGCTACATCGCAAGAAAAGTAATAAAGGGAGTTTTAAAGCAAAATTGGATGAAATCATCAACTCTCAGAAACCTCCGAAAGTCCTGGAAGTTCCCGAAAAGTCCCCGTGACTGGTTTAACCCATATTTGACCAGGTTTGACTAGGGTTTGACCAAAATCATTCGAATTTGTCCGAATGGTTTGAGATCATTTTAGATCATGTGAAAAGTACTAAAGCAAGTTTTAAAAGAAAATCAAATGAAAACGTCACTGGGAGCTCTTAGAGGTTCCTAGAAATTATTGGAGGTCCCTGGTTTGACCAGTTTGACCTAAAAGTTGACTCGGAGATCGGAGCATTGCAACATTTTTCAAATACTTTTCATGGATACAAGAGGTCAATAGCTTTCCAACGGTATATCGCACATAATTTCTGGATTTAAAACGGATTCAGTATGAATTTTTGAAGGTGAAAAAGGCGATCAAATCGCCTTTTATCGCGAATACCGCAAATCTTTTCAAAGTGACCTATCTTCGAACTATTTTTTAATGGAAAATAGACTCCATTACCTTTCCAACAGCATATCACAACCTCGGTTTGGAGTTCTTACGCACTTTCTGTGAATTTCAGACGAAATAGGGTCTTTTCGCGAATACCGGAACTTCTGGGGGCCTAAATAGAATAATCTGGGCGTCTGAGGAGCAGTTCCACCATTGCACTGGGCCACTGCTATTGCGGTACAGGCCTAGTGCCACCGCAATACTCTCCCCCAGAAGCCCATTTTTTGTAATATTGTTTTTGTGGCCCCAAATTGAATAATTGAAAACCAAAATGACGTAGTTTCATGTTCACGGATGTTTGGGTCCAATGAGAGCACTTTTTAAATCACAAACTCTCCCCAAATTGGCCTATATAAACCCCCATTGACTCCTCATTTTAGGGGTGACAAATACAAGTTTATAGAATTTGTATACAGAAAGTAGTAGAGATAAGGTTAGAATAGAGAAAAAGATAGCTTCCTCCTTTGATTTTCAATATGAAAGTGAGTTCCCAACCTTCTTTTTTACTTCATTACTCCTCTTTACTTCACATTCAATGCACCCAACCACCATTTTTTGATAGTGTTTATGAGATAGGAAGCTATTTCCATGTCCAAATATCCATATATGAGTGAAACACCAAGCAACAAGTCCAAAATCACATTGATTATCATCTATTGATTGCTTTTTGATTGCTTGTTTATATATGTTCACCTCTTCATACCTCATTTCTTTTTGACTTTTCTTTGATTACTTACTAGTTCATCATCATCTAGATGATAACATGGTGCTTGAGGTGAGTGAATCCTTATGGATAGTAGCTCTTCACCTCAAAAACATGTTTGATAGATGATGATTCTAACTTCAATATAATCCCATGTATTCTTGAAGTTATTTCCAAAATGAAAATAATGCTCTCCAACAATCTTGGAGGTTCTTGATATGAGTTTGATGTTGATATTCTAAGAGATCATAATCTCCATTTGGTGCTGGAAATATTCCCTCAAAACCCCTATTTCAAAACCCCTCTTAACTCTCTCATTTTGATTTCAAGAAATAAAACATTTGTTTTTCTCAAAATCTTCAAAACAGTGAATTATTCAAATTCAAAATGTCATTTTGAGTTCAATATTCAATGAATGATTACAAGACCACTTGGAAATCTTCCTAACTCGTTAGAGAACACCCATGATTTTTGTTTTGATTTAAAAACACTAGGAAGGGTTCCATTTTGCCCAAATATTCTTTCCAGACATTCTGTTTTTCTGTCATGGCAGCTTTTTTCAACTTATTTTTCAGAACACTTTTTACACAGAGAGTGGTCCCAAACCATTTTTCCCTTAAACTTTAGTGTCTTAGGGAACTTTCTATGTAATATGGGCTTCTAAATGTATTGTTTTCATTTTCAAAGATATTTCTACATTTCAGTCGACAGTACTAACTTTGTTTCTGAATAACCTCTCTTGTTTATATGAATTCTCTCAACTTGTGACTTCAATATATATTTGGCTTTTTGATATGTGTTCTAGACACAATAAGGATGTTCTCCATAAAAAATCATGAATTAAAAATATATCTAGCCTCACTTTTCCATTTTTACAAAATCAACTCACTATTCTGTCCATTATTTACAGCAAGCATGTTTTATTTTAATTCTTTAATTAGATATTCACATGCAATCCAAATTAGCCCATATAATAGGAAGTAGTTCATACTACATTTTTACACTCCCTAAAATAACATTCTTCATACAATCATACATATTTTAGACTTCTAATTCACTTTAGAAAATCCATGAACATAAACACACTACTACTTTGCACATTCTAGGATTACACATTGCATCCATGCAAGATTTGGAGTTTTTGTGACTCCTAATCTAAGAAGATTATAAGGAATGAACTTGATCACATGTTCATGTTCCCTCTCGATCAAACCTTCTTTTCCCATCCATCCCGGGGATTGAGAGGTCTTCTTTTCTCAAAGATTAACATGCATTATACTAGCTTGCTAAACATATTTTTTGATTTCTTTGATTTTTTGTTTCAAGAACAATTCATGTCTCCCTTTAGATTAAGAAAACTTGATTACTTGATATGTGATTAGACGATTGTTTTCTAGGTTTTTTTGTGTGATCTTTCACTTTACATTCTGTGATATTTTGCTTAGATCTTTTGAATGATATCTTATCTTTTGATCTTCCATTTCAAGATTCTTGTGCAGTGATACACCCAAAATTGGCTCTATCCTATGACCGAGCGATTCAAATCAGCAGCCTGTCCATGTCCCGGTCAAATCATGCACAACTCCTCGGACAAGCATCAGCCCGAGCGGTTTAGTCTACCCGAAACTCATCATCCCGAGCGGTTCATCCACAACCCGGCCAACAGGTCGGGAAAACCTCACAGGCACATCCCACCGCGGGAACAGCTCATCCGGGCCCACAGGCATGATCCCGAGCATTACGGGCAGTTTTCTACTCAAGCTAGAAGACTAATGGAAAGTGCAAACTATTTCTTAATCCAATTAGGAAACCCCCACAATTAATGTCAATCTATATCAATTGGATTATATTTCCTTATCCATGTAGGAGTAGGTCTCTTGCATCTATAAAAGAGACCTCTCACCCACCATTGAAGGGGCTGACTTTTCAGTCTACACAGCACCTTTATAGCATTCATCTACATGCCCGGTCGCCCTACGGTAGCTCCAGACTTGTTGGTTCGCCATAGGCCCCCGGCTCTTTTACAGTATCGTGAACGTGCTCAGACACACACGTGGACGTAAGTACCTTCATTAACAGGGCCGAACCACATACAAATAAACCAGTCTCTCATTCTCTCTCTCCTAAATTGCTCTACTTACTCTTACCAATTTTTGGCATCATCATCTTGGCGCCGTTTGTGGGAAATGACAAGTCTTCTCATCAACAAATTTCTTGACTGATCATCATGCCGCCGAAGAAGGAAAGAAGGCTGATCAGCAGTCTGACCGGGATTTTTTTTCGGCCCCAGCACCGGCTGCGGCAGTCATGACATCTGAACAGATCACTGCGACCCTCACACAACTCCTGGAGGGATAGCGTCAAATCCAGCAACAGATCCAAGCCCTGCTTGCCCAGCAAAGCAGTCCTCCAGGGATCGGGAAACGACCTGGGAACGTTGCGTATGGTCGGGAACCGATCTTGACCAGACAACGTGCCTGAGCTAACCTGTCCCGTGTTGAGGATGCCAGAGACATCAACAGTGGGCATGTTGTCCAAAAGGAAAGGCAGGAGCATATGGCCCGGGAATCAGTCCAGGGTCACTCGGTCAAGAGCCGACTTGTCCCTAGGCGAATGGTTAGCCGAGCCCGATCCCAGAGGATAGCACACCGCCATGAAGAAGAAGCATCTTCCACCAACCTGACTAGCCCCTCAGATACCATTCGGGAAGAAGTGGAAGCCCAAATCAAGGACTTGCAGAAGCAGATCGACGGAGTGGCCAAAAAGCTTGGTCAAAACTGTGGTCAAAACCGTGTTCCGAATCAAACCAATACCGAGACAGAGTCACCGTTTTCCAGCCAGATCACAAGATTCTCCATCTCGCGCAAATTCAGGCAGCCTCGCCTAGATCCCTCTATCAGCTCGAGAAGCCCGGTGGACCACGTCCGGACCTATAAGGCTCAAATGGTCCTAGCCACCAACTCCAATGAACTACACTGCCTAGCCTTTCCCAGCACTTTGAAAGGCCTGACCGTGCAGTGGTTCTACTCCTTGGAGCCCCGATAGGTCTATCCTATGACTGAGCGGTTCAAATCAGAAGCATTTCCATATCCCAGTCAAATCATGCACAACTCCTCGGACAAGCATCAGCCCGAGCGGTCTAGTCTATCCGGAACTCATCATCCTGAACGGTTCATCCACAACCCAGCCAACAGGTCGGGAAAACCGCACAGGCACATCCTACCGTAGGAACAACTCATCCGGGCCCACAGGCATGATCCCGAACATTACGGGCAGTTTCCTACTCAAGCTAGAAAACTAATGGAAAGTGCAAAATATTTCCTAGTCCAATTAGGAAACCCCCACAATTAATGTCAATTTATATCAATTGGATTATATTTCCTTATCCATGTAGGAGTAGGTCTCTTGTATCTATAAAAGAGACCTCTCACCCCCCACTAAAGGGGCCTACTTTTTAGTCTACACAGCACCTCTATAGCATTCATCTACATGCCCGCCCGGCCTACAGTAGCTCCAGACTTGTTGGTTCACCACAGGCCCCCGGCTCTTTTACAGTATAGTGAACGAGCTCAGACACACACGTGGACGTAGGTACCTTCATTAATAGGGCCGAACCATATACAAAAAAACCAGTCTCTCATTCTCTCTCTCTTAAAATTGCTCTACTTACTCTTACCAATTTTTGGCATCATCATGTAGTGTAACATAACTATCATAGTATTAACTATCGAACCAAACATAGTATAAGATGATTATTTGGATGCTAATTGAGGCAGGTCGAGAGACGGGGCGAGTTGTGGGTGTTTTAGTCGTGACCAAGACTCCTTCTACTCTAGTAATAAAACCCCGAGCCAAGATCTTTGGTTATGAATGGCTGGTGCCCTTTATCCATTTGGTGAGTCAAAATTAGGTTTCTTAGTTCCTTAAAGACCAAGTGGCGACTCTATATCTATTTTTAATAGACCTTTCTTTCTTCTTTCTTCAAAACATTTCAAAAGGAAAATTAATTCCAAACCCCGAGAAAGAACGCGGGGGTAGGCTCCCGGAGGCTGCTTGTCCACAGGGTGGATCGACATGATAACACTTTGAAGCCAGGATTTGAAATCTTCTTCCCCCATGAATTTTTCAAACATGAAGACCCATATTTATAAAAATTCGTGAAGTCTTCCACTATTAAAGATTGGATATGTATGCTAGATGGTCCAGCTATGCAGAATCTATTGAATAAGGAAACCACGAAGATTGAAGGGAATGGCTGAGAAAAGATTGTAGAAGTCAAGATCAAAGAAGAGGATGTCAAGGATATGATGGAAGAGGTGCTGGAAAAGACAAGGGGAATGACGGAGAGATTAACAAGGGAAGAAAGGAAGAACCAGAGGGAGCAGAGACAGAAGGAGGGGATGAAATGGGAAAGCTGCTAGACTGTAATACCATAGAGCTCGAGAAAAGAGTCAACAAAGAGTAGGTCTTCGAGTCTAGTGATAAGTACCCCCCCTCCCCGAAATCTGTAATGGCCCAAATGAGGCGTCTTACTATTGCTATGTCTGTTGTAACCACCCCGAACAAAGTTAATGAAAGTATGACTGATTCTACCTACTCGAATGCGCTTAATGAATATAATGAATGTGATAACCATGAAATACCAAGCGAATTGCAAAAACTAATCGAAAAAGAACATGAATCTACAGGTGAAATCATTGAGAACACTTTGACAATTAATCTAGGAAATGAAGATATCCACAAAATGTTTTTATTGGCTCTACACTTAACAATGAAGAAAGCAAAAGAATTGATCAATCTATTAAATGAATTCAAAGATGTTTTTGCATGGTCTTATAGAGATATGTCAGGTATCGATCCAGAGATAGTTCAACATCATATCCCCCTCTTTTCTAACTCAAAACCAATAAAACAAAATTTGAGGCTAATGAGGCCTGAATGGGCGCTTAAAGTAAAAGACGAGGTTGAAAAGCAATTGAGAGCCGGATTCTTGATTATCATTGAGTACCACGAGTGGGTTACAAACATTGTGTCAGTCCTGAAGAAGCATGGTCGTGTAAGGGTGTGCGTGGATTTTTGAGATTTAAACAAAGCTAACCCTAAAGACAATTTCCCTTTACCTCATATCGACATACTAGTTGATAATACCACGGAGCATGGGCTCTTGTCTTTTATGGACGGATTTTCGGGGAATAATCAGATTCTCATAGCACCCGAAGATTGGGAGAAAACCATTTTCATCACGCTTTGGGGGTTCATATTGCTATCGGGTAATGCCATTTGGACTCAAGAATGCAGGGACAACGTATCAATGGGTCATCACCACATTATTGCACAACATGATTCCTAAGGAGGTGGAAGCATATGTAGATGATATGATTGTGTTTTTTAAAGTAGAATTCAATTTGGATCATCAACTGGGTTTTGATTTCATCTCTTTTGTTCATGCTCTTCTCTTGGGATTCCATTGAACCTTCAATGTTCTATTTGAATTCTTTGAGTTTGATCCTTTAATTTTCTGTAAATTCATATTTATATGAGGATTAGAGTTAATCTATGTTGTGTCTAGGAGTAATTGGTGAATCTAAGCCCATATTCATGGCTTTTGTTCATTAATTTGGAACTTATAAAACTCTTCATGTTTAATTAAGTTCTTTGGAATTTGGATTCTTAATCTCGAGAGAACATTAATTTGAGAGAAGGAATGGATGAGTTATGGTTTCAAATCCCTCAAGGATCATTAACATGAGAGAGAGATTAGGCTTAGGAGAAGCCAATTTTCATGGCTTAGATGTCAAAAATGGTGTAGTGATTCCAACGACGATTTGTGATCAAAGATTTTTAGTAAAATCATGATCCATTGAAATTGGATGAGACCAACTGGAATCTGTCCTTAATTTATAGATATACCACTGCATTTTTTGTTTTGATGAGATTTAGCGGTTAACATGGCTTGGTTATGGGTTTTGTAACCCAACTATTCTCTGTACAAAATTTCAAAACTGAGGACCTCTTTTAAAATGAATGGATCAAAGCCTTAATCAAACATTTTGAGCTTTAAATAATTTGTTCTATGAAGTTAAATGTGTTAATAAGATCCTCTAAAAATATTGAAGTAATCCAGATTCATTTACTATTTTTAAAAAAGTACACAATATCTCTGGACAGAGAGTTTGTAAATTTTAAGTAGTGTTTGGTTATGGTCCAATTCCCAGAGATTGTACCGTTTGATCTTTGATTCTTATTGGGTTAGAAACTAGGTTCACAGAGACATGACATACTCAAAAAAAATCATTTAAATCAAGTCATGGGAACTATGTTCTTTCCATTTTTTAATCTTAGGTTTCTTCTCTTTAAATTCTGGAAACCTGAGGCAGATTTGGCAAATCTTACTAGCTTTGATCCAAATGGTATTCTAATGCCTTAAGGCTTGAAATATGTTTTGATTATGATTAATTGAACTCAAATCTGGAGATTGAATGATCCAAATCAATGAATGATTCATATCTTATTCATGCTTATGCATTTCACAATCCTCATAGGTAGTCATGATAGTTGTATCTTAGAACTTTAACTTGTAAATCATTGAAATAAGTTGTGATTGGTTGAGTTTAGTCATGGATTCCTTTTAATCATGTTGAGATTGTATCATCTCTATATGAACATTACACTGGCTCCTAGTTGAGACTTGTATATCTATAGAGGTGTTGTGATTTCAACAAATTAGAAGGAATTCATGATCTTGTCAACTTTCTCCATGTTTGTTGGATTTTAAGCTAGGAGTTTGGTATAATTTGATATTAGATTTTGTTCAAAGCATGTTGACTAGCATTTGTTTTGTAGCGCTTTTAAGTTACGATTCCTCTACCTTTTTCCCATTTATTTCATTTCTTGATTTTATTGATTTTCGACTCCATGCGCAACACCTTAGACTAGGTCTTGCCTTATGTGTAATATGTGAATTAGAGACTCTTTTTTCTAGGATTTTCGATTTTTGTATGCATTGCACGTTGCCTTTCGTAGCTGGATTCCGCGTAAGTTATCTTGTTCTCTATTGTATATCATTCGCTTGCTAGATGAATCTACTTGGTTTTGTATTCCTTTATTGTTAGCAATCTTGCATTCTTTTCAACATGCTTGTGGAATGTATATTTATATCCATGTATTAATTGAGGGCAGACTTAGAATAATAATTCGATTAAAAAAGATGTTGAGTAGAGGTCTATCACGAGATAGGACGAGAGTGGGTGTTTTAGTCCGTCGGGCTCCTTCCTCTCTCATTCCATAATTCCGGGACCTAGAAATCTCTAGTTTCCAAAAGATCAATTTGCTTTTAAAACAGTTTCTTAATTTTCCTTTAAAAAATTAAGTGGCAACTCGTATTTTGAATTTGAAAAAGTTGAAACGTGGTTGGCCTGCGATATCCACACCTATGTCCGATCAGCTGTATATCAAAAATCCCAGTCGACTGAAGACCGTCTAGTCCACTGGACCCAGTCCTCCAGTAGCTCTCATTTTGAAACAACTTTCAGTTGACTGTGAGAGCAAACCAGCTGACTACTTCTTGAAAATTGGAAAGAATATTTTGGTCAAACAGTGCATCCAGTCGACTGTTTCCAAAACCAGTCGACTATTTACTAACCCAGTCGACTTTTTTCCCAAACTAGTAAACTATTTTCCAATTTACATAACATTTTGGAGAAGCTCTGTTTTCAAAGCTTATCAATGCTTACCCACGATTAACTACACATGCAAAACTCATTCCGAATTAGTCTTAATTGTATTACACCGTCTTCAAAACATAATTACAAGAGATTTTTACTATGATCACAACACTACGAATCCATTCCATGATTCAAGGACAATCCTGTCGTCCCATCGGCCTCACTCTTCTCGCTTCTTATTGCCTTTCTTCTTATCACCTGCAATGGAGTAATGCTCCACTGCTCAGCTATATGCTGAGTGAACAATTCTAAACATATGCATATATGACAATTCATGCTTTAACATTAACACTCATATAGAATAGTCTCTAGGGAGAGAGATACACATTCATCCAATAATGGAACCATGAAACTGATGTCGTAGAGGGCCTTCTCCCAACCACTCATCCAAGTGCTCTGCCAGGGCCTTCTCCCAAACTATGCACTATAGCCGTCGCTACAATTAATTCTCAAACATCGAGGAGCTTACCCTTGAAATGAAATTGCACCAAACACCCCTTCGACCCATATAAACACATAGCATGCTCACATAATAAACACATATACATGCCTTTCTTGCATTTTCACATGCATAATTAACGGGCCTAATTAATACATGAGTTTTGCCCAGATCCAAAATATCAAACCGAATATTAAAACATAGAAATTTCCTATAAACATAGGTTGAGAATTCATACCTTAAGCTACGCTCTTAAGATTTCAAGAGAAGTACTAGGATAACGATAGCAAAATAAATCTCCGATTATAAGAAAAACCTGCGAGCATTTACACGTTTTCCAAGAAAACTCAATATTGAGATTTTTGAAAAACTTAGCCAAATAATATCTAATAGGTATTAAAATGAAGCTCTCGCCTCGAGGAGTCTGAATATGAAATTTGGTTGAAATCTAACGGACAGAAGGTTGTCGATTGGCGTCGTGAGTTCTCTCTCTCTCTCTCTCTCTCTCTCTCTCTCTCCTAAGATATTTGGTTTTGAGATGTTTATGGAAATATCTCACATTTACTATATATAGACAAAACTTCTCGAAATTGTGTTTAACTTCCCGCAAGTTCTCTAATCTTCCAATTATTCCCCAAAACGCCTTAAACGTCTAACTTATTGATTCATGTGTGAAAATCTATAATTCATAAAAGTTTTCATCTTAGTTCCGTTTGGGTTTGTAATTACATTCTAAAAACTATTTTCGTAGAATTTTTAGATAACCTACCTTTTATGCAACGTATCACATACGTTCTCACTATAACATTCAAAATGATCTTAATCAAGATCAAGATTAAAGTACACAAAATAGGTAAAATTACTATTCACATATATCAGTTAAGGTCAAATAACATTTAATCACATAAATGTCATTTAAGTCGTGTCAATGCCTCATGAGTTACCAACTTCCCATGTCCTCAATTGACACCCACCATTGACCAACAGTGAACTCCACTCAAAATTATTAATCAACATTAATCATTTTCAGAACTGAATGTGCATTATAACAGTCCACTGCTTTTAAGGACATATGATTGGATTACTAGCTATCTTAGGGCTAATTCATTCGGTCCACCACTTTTAAGGATATATGATTAGTCCACCGATATTAAGGACATATGATTGACAAGTGCTTATTCCCATCAGAATCCTAGAACTTATCAAAACTACTATCTTTGTACTATTAACGATACATGACATCCCATTATAGCCTGACTACTCTGATTGAAATGAAATAGATATCAAACTTATCCATGATCGACATATCATCTAACGTTTATAACGTTAATCCATTATTCTTTAACCATACAAGTCTAATTACACTATCTTCCTATTATCGCATAGTCGCACAACGAAAGTATGAAATGATATATGAACAATCAACCCCTTTATGTAATAACTAATAGAAACTATTCATGTTCTGAACTTCTAATCGATTGGAACAAAGGTCCAATCGATTGGGGTAGAGGTCCAATCGATTGTGATAAAAACCATAACAGTCGATTAGGAAAAAGTCCAATCGATTGGATCTCAAATAATGCCAATTGATTGCAAACCTTGGCAATTGATTGAGAGTCATACTATGGCAATCGATTGGGAAACTATCTAATCGATTTGGTGGGACTTTGTCTTCTCCAGCAGAATTTCAGTTCAGCAGGTTAATGTTGGGAAGACATTTTGGCTATGTATTTCCTTCTTCAAAACTTGTAACACTCAATATAAAAGAGACCAAGTGTGTTGGAACTCACCTCTAGTTGTGTGTATATGTGTGTGGGTCTTGGAAGCTTCAAAGCTCACTTTCTCTCTCCTCTTTATCTCATCATCTCTGTCTCAGTCTCTTCTCCTTATCTTTATTCTCTTCTTTCACTACAAGGAAAAAGGCCTTTTATGTCACTTAAAAAGTGACATAAATAGGTATTTATGTCACTTTTTTTTCAGTAGAAAGTGACATAAATGGAGGCGACATAAATGTTTTAAAAGTGACATAAATATTTTCGAAAAAGTGACATAAATGTTTCATAAAACCAACACATTTGTTAATAAAAAGTGACATAAATACTTAAAAGTGACATAAATACCATTTTATTTATGTCACTTTTAAACTAAAGTGACATAAAAGTAGAAAAGTGACATAAATACCAAACAAAATTATTACATCAAAGTCTAAAAAGTGACATAAATACTTAAAAGTGACATAAATACCATTTTATTTATGTCACTTTTAACATAAAGTGACATAAAAGTAGAAAAGTGACATAAATACCAAACAAAATCATAACATCAAAGTCTAAAAAGTGACATAAATACAATTTTATTTATGTCACTTTTAACATAAAGTGACATAAAAGATAAAAAGTGACATAAATACCAAACAAAATTATTACATAAAAAGCCTTAAAGTGACATAAATACAGTAAAAGTGACATAAATACCACCCTGTACAAACAATATATACCACCCTGTACATATATAAAATGCCATGCACCCTGTACAAAATTAAATCCAACTCAATATATAATCTATTTCAACGACTAAATTTCATCGATTCATCACAATATCAACCAATTAATTGGCATGAACAAAAAGTATACAATCGATACGAGTCTAGTGCAAAACTAATAACATATACATATTATTTACATATTCATCAAAAAGTACTAATAAAACGTGGTTTGTTTGTTAGAACCTTCCATCAAATTGTGAAACTTTGTACCTACAAAAAAGATAAAGTTTTCATTAATTAGTTGTATATAAAATAATGAAAGAGTAAAACTATGTTTGGTTAAGCGGTTTACTGATTCACTACTCAAAATCTCAATAACTAAGCTTTTTCAAGCATAAGTGTCTAAAGAGTCACTTTTTTGCATTTTTTGTGAATCGTGAATCCGTAAAGCATTCCGTTAGTTCACACAAGTTTATTTAGGTATGTTTGAGGTGAGAGAAAAGTTTCGTGGCGTTTGGTTAAGCAGTTTACCGATTCACTACTTAAAACCTCAATAACTAAGCTTTTACAACCATAAGTGTCTAAAGAATCATTTTTCCGCATTTTTTGTGAATCGTGAATCCGTAAAGCATTTCGTTAGTTCATGCAAGTTTATTTAGGTATGTTTGAGGTGCGAGAAAGGTTTCGTGGCGTTTGGTTAAGCGGTTTACCGATTCACTACTCAAAACCTCAATAACTAAGCTTTTATCTTGAATAAGTGTCTAAAGAGTCACTTTTTTGCATTTTTTTTGAATCGTGAATCCGTAAAGCATTCCGTTAGTTCACGCAAGTTTATTTAGGTATGTTTGAGGTGCGAGAAAGATTTCGTGGCGTTTGGTTAAGCGGTTTACGGATTCACTACTCAAAACCTCAATAGCTAAGCTTTTATCTTGAATAAGTGTCTAAAGAGTCACTTTTTTGCATTTTTTTTGAATCGTGAATCCGTAAAGCATTCCGTTAGTTCACGCAAGTTTATTTAGGTATGTTTGAGGTGCGAGAAAGGTTTCATGGCATTTGGTTAAGCGGTTTACCGATTCACTACTCAAAACCTCAATAACAAAGCTTTTTCAAGCCTAAGTGTCTAAAGTGTCACTTTTTCGTATTTTTTGTGAATCGTGAATCCGTAAAGCATTCTGTTAGTTCACGCAAGTTTATTTAGGTATGTTTGAGGTGCGAGAAAGGTTTCATGGGGGATGCTATGGTACTATTTTGGGTTTAATTTGGCTTAGCTATGATGGTTGTAATTGACTCTATTTTGGTCGAAGTGGAATGAGTTCAAAGGCTTCAATGGCATTGCTAAATTGGGGGTTTCTAGCCTAAGGCTATTCAAGGCTTGGTGGTGATTTTGCTTATTTGATTTGAGAATCTTGTGAACTATTGCGGTTTGTTGGAAGCTCTTTTATTATAGAGTAAAGATTGGGACATACCCATATACACAACTTTGGGACACAACCCAAAAGATGTGTCTATATCTCTCCTATGATGTCACTAGACCCCACAGTGACACGAGAGAGATAGACACATCTCTTGAGTTGTGTCCCAAAAGTTGTGTATTCGGGTGTGTCCCAAGTATTACCCTTTATTATATTGGGTGAGATGGGTCTTAAAACTGTGCGAAGGGTCAAGCTTATTTTGTCTGTGGTTCGTGAATCCTATTGAGGTATTTCTGTCAAGATTACCCGTTAAAGGTTCAAGGCTGCTCAACGGATGCCTTTTGCTGGGAGAGTATTGGAGTAATTATGCAGGAATTGGTTTTGGTCCTACTTGGGTTATTGCTAGACGTCTCTTATGAAGTGTGTCCTGAATTGGATGAGTTTGACTTCAGGCCGCTTCTCTTATGAAGTGTGTTCTGAATTCATGTTGGTTTGATGATGGCTATGCCGTGTTATTTCTTTTGCTGCTCAGTCTAATTTGGTAACTTTGGATCATGCTCAGTTTAAGTGTATTCCGAGTTGGATGCTCAGTCTAATCTGCTGCTCAGTTTTAGTATTCATGCCGGTTTGTCCTCTAATTTGGATACGAGCTAGTTGGCTTCTTCGTTGCAATTAGTCTTCTTGAGGTTGGGGTCATTAGTTTTGGAAAATTAGAAGCCCTGAACATCAGGTGGTGAAAAATACAAAATTATTGATGAAGGCATTTTTGCAAAGTGTCATTTGCTTTTGAATTATTGCTGTCAGAGTTGCAGTGGTGCTGCCAAGAGGAATATAGAATGTTTATGTGCAGTTTGGGGAGTTATTCGGGTGTATTTCTGCAACTTGGGGTGGGTTTTGTTTATGCAGAATTTGGTGATTATGCAGATTTGATTTTGCTTGATTAGAGGTTTTGTTTTTCTTTGTAGGGAGCTTTTTATGGATTTAGCAGCTGTTATGGTTGCATTTACGATGTAATGGTTTTGGACTTTGTCCAGTTAAATAATATTGTTGCTGAGCAAAAAAAAAAAGGTAATTTGTTGATCGAATTAGAAAACAAAGCACTACAGCTCTCGTTCTTAATTCCAATATCTAAACCCCTAGACTTCCTTTGACCTTTTATTAAAATTCAAGCAATGAATGCATCATATTGCTCAACACCACCAGAACTATGTCCTATCGATAAGGAAGTAAAATTAATGAAAATGGTCACAGAATGACAGAAACAACAAGAACAGGAAACATGAGCACACCTGCGCTGCTGCATTTTTTATGAAAGTGGGTTCATTTGAAAAATTGTCCTCGAGGATAACTTTCCCACAGTTAGAACATCTGAGAAAATGAACAATAACCAGGAGATCAACTCTCAGAGTATGCACATAACGTTAATTATCAGGATTGGTGTATATCTCAAATAAGCATTAAAGAGAAGGTTCATTAAATTAGTCAGCACCTTTAAAACACAATCAAACCAAACAGAATGAAGATAACAATTAATGCTTGAGATACTCACAAGTAGCCATTGTCAAACTGTGGCAACTTGCAATTTCTTCCACAGATATCACACCACACCATTGTTGGATGATAATAATTCTCGCCAATCAACCTATCATTTATAAACAATAATTAAAATTGAACTTTTTGACACTGGACAGATATAGTATCAGGAGTGCTAAAGTGAAGGTTTGTCTAAGTCTGAAATTGAACTTTTTGACATGAAATTATCAAAGTCCACAGAGAATCTGAATTATCTGGCACTTGGGTTTGGATCATAGAGTAAATTGGAAATATATATATATATATATTACTGAACAACATTATTTTTACATTTATATCTCTTTTTTTTTACAGCATTGATTTAGTTTAGAAACAATTCAAGATAGTGTAGCAAGAACGAACTAAGAAGTGAAAATACTGAAGGTTTGGTTAAATCTGAAATTGAACTTTTTGACATGAAATTATCAAATTCCACAGAGAATCTGAATTATCTAGCACTTGGGTTTGGAATATAGAGTAAACTAGTCGAATACCTGTGCAAATGTAAGGCCTAGATTGTAATCCATAAATTAAAGTTGAAAATAATGTAGAAATCAAAAATGTGTCAAAAGCACTTAAAACTCGTATGTATAATATTAGAGATAGAAAAGTAGAGAGATAAATTACTATAAATACAGAAAAATGTAAGGTGGTTGAGTTCATGAATTCCAATAATTTTGGGACCAAATCATAGCATGTTTGTACCTACTATAACTTGTTGGAACCAGCTAGGTAAGCTTCAGCTACATCTGAAATGCCGCAGTAACACATTGACAGTAATTATCACATCCCAATTGTCTTTGCTTTTTTTTTTTTGTGTGTGTGTGTGTGTGTGTTTGTATTTTTTACATAAACATCGTGTAGTGTATATCGCCGGATATAAACCCAAAAATACAGAGAAAAAAAGGGGAGAAAATTGTGTGTTTTTTTTTTTTTTTTTTGTTTAAACTCTCTAATTTAAATGGTTATGATAACTCAGAAGTACTTGCCTTGATTACACTGTTAACTTCTGCACAAAACTTTCACCAACCTTTTCCCCCTCAATTGTTGCTGGAACACCACCATTTGCAATTTGTTGATCAAGCCCTTCTACAATAGTTGTTTTCCCAACATTAAGCTCTCCAAGAAGGCATGGTTTATTTTAGGCCGTCGGCCAACAATTTGAGCGGCCTAAAATTTGGGTCTGCCTTCCAAAACTGGATCCAACTTGCCCTAAAGAATGAGAGATTTAGCTTCAGAAACAATTTTTTCTGTGGAAAGAAAACCATTCAAATGTAAGATTCAAACCAAGAATTAGAGATATTTTGGCATCAGCACTTATTATAGATAGTAGGATATGAGCAAGTCTTGTGAAAAAACTAACAAAAAGAAAGAGTGCCTGCAAAGTTTTAGTCTAGTTAGATATTCAAATATCTTAGTTATTCACAAATTCTAGCGGTAGAAACCATATGGAATTAGTAACTACATGCAAATCATTTCCCAAAATCCTTGTACGCTACAAAATGATTTCGCCAAAAACAATAATTCACTCTCGATTACGAATTTGATGACAAATCTTCTTATAGTGTAAATACATTTCTTGAAGCATCACCTCTGCCTTTTAAAGTATTATGGTTGGCCTTAGAGTTAAAAGTCACGGACGAAAATCGCGTAGCTTTATGTGACCATCATTTCAGCTTTGATTTTAAATCTTAGATTTAAAGCTTTGACCTGGTTATCATTTGGCAAAGGATAAACCCAAGACCATGATAAGCACCAAAGCATATCACATGCTTATTAAATAATGATTCTATGGAGTAACTTTCTTGTCCAGCTGTAGAAGTGACAAAGAACTCAAAAACTAAGTAATTTCTGATCGAGAGAAGTAACCAACACTGTTCATAATCTTTGAATGAAGTATGATTACATCATGCAAAGCTGTCAGGAAGATGTACATATGTATAGATTGAAGCCAACCCAATAACCCACAACACATTATTTACAACTACGATCAATCACTTGGAACAATTCTTTTACGGATTTCCAAATGATAAAAAGGATAAATATCACAGCAATATGGAAATCAGACCTTACCTTGTCAAATATAAGATTATGGATTTGATTCTGAACCCACTATTTGATGTACTGCATTTAGTATCACAAAGAAGGAATTTGTGACAAAACCAAAAAGAAAACAAAAACCAATAGTAGTACAAAGAATTAGTTATTAAAATTAAACCCAAGCTCTGATGACCTACCATTGAGGACCAATACATCGAGGTTGAGCTAGCTTGAAAAGAAACAAATTGATACCTAGGCAGTCAAATTGCAGAGAAACTTCAAATTGGTGACACACAGTGTTGTGTACAGAGGACTTTGTGTAATAAGTCGTTTGTTCTCTAAGTCACCAATTGTCTTTGAAAAGAAACAAATTGATAGTTGATACTAATTGATAATAGCCCCAACCAATGAACTGCAGATTTGGGAAAAGAAAAAAATTTGTTTGTGTTGATACTATATGTCTATGTACTTGAAATACTTGAAAATGAAAGAAAGAAAAAAACAAATTTGAAAAAAAAAACCCAACAGGGTTTTCTCCTCAAAACCCAAACGGAGACAAACATGGATCAAGTTAAACTAACAGCAGCAAATATAATGATATGCATATACACAAATTGTGAACTCTTTGGAAAAAGTATACCTTTAAGCTCTATACACACTTAGGACCACGGTCCTACCTTGGTGGCAAAAGCCCACCATCCTCACCCAAGTGGTTAGTGTTCAAATCCCCCATCCCATGTATCAAAAAAAAAATAAAAGCTCTATACATACTTAACTTCGCAATCATATGAGCTGGTGGTGTTAAGTAAGAAACAGATGGTGTAAGTAGCAAATTCTTATGGAATTCTTACCTTTAGTTCTCTAGTGTTTTCTTCAAAGAAAAGTTACAAACTTTAAAATTCTTGATTTATTTTTCACCCAATTTTCTTTTCTGTCTTTTTTTTCCTCACAATTTTTCCTTACCAACCAAAGAAAGAAGAGAGTTTTCTTTTAATTAAGAGAGGTGGAGATACTCACAGCTTTTGGATCACAACCCTCATAAACTAACTTTACCTTTTCAGCTTCCATTGCCGTTGTCCTCACGATGCTTCTAGACTCGGGCACTGCCCACATTCTGTAACCAATTGATTTGTAATTAGAATCATGTATCCAACATTGAAAATCATAAAAATAACCTTGAAAATAACTTACTGTACCACAAAATCAAAAGAGGAAAAGAGTTATAATGTGGCAGTAAATCTCAGATAACCTTAAAGATATGGGCATAGAAAAGAAGGAATCAGATTTTTATGACCCACATATGTAAATTTTAAGGCTTTAAATATAATATGTGCACAAAATAATCAAAAATTAAGATGAAATGGCATAAAGTTATGTAGAGGTAATTCAATTAGGAGAAAGAATTAACCCAAACCTACAAATTAAGATGAAATGGCATAAATTTTGATGTCCCAATTCACCCAAACCTACAAATTAGCAGAGAGTCAACACAGAATCAACAAAAAATAAGAATTAGTTCAACTTGGATCTAAAAGTAAACTCACAAACTCTTGACTGCCAACAAAAAAGGAGGAGAACCATAGCACAAATTAAACCTAAAATTAATCAGTTAATGAAAACTGAAAAGTCAAACCACTTAAGCATGAGTATATAATAGCTTTTATACAAACAAGGAACAGAAGACCAAACTTGGATGGAGAAAAGAAGCTTGAATGGAGATATGTGATCGTACTACAAATAGTGGAGATATGTTCAGACCAACTCATTTTCCATATAAACAGATTGACATCAACAACTGCAAAAATAAGGGGTGGGGGGGGGGGGGGGTGAGAACAAATTTAAGTATGAACTTAAAATGCAGCAAAAGGCCAGATATTGATTACCTTAACATATTGATTACCTTAAACAGTGGACGCCCAAATCCTGCGGGTCGGAGATAAATATGAGATTAGACAAAACGAGAGCATGTGTGAGTTCTGAACCCTAATCGATTTCCATCCTCCCAATAGCCAAAAGAAAAGAAACAGTGAAGAAGACTAGGAATACCTTTGGTGCGTGAGAGCAGATCTGCGCGTGTGTGTGTGTGTGTGTGTGTGTGTGAGATAGGGAGATTATCGATAGAGAGGAGGCACTCCGCAGAGGTGGTTGACGGTGTCGGAGTCGGTGGTCTGTGGTGGCCGTGTGGTGGATGTGGTGGTGCCAGTATGGCCGCGTGGTGGCTCTGGTATGGTGTTTGGCGCGCGGAGAGAGAGAGAGAAAAGTAACCTGGGGAGAGTGTTTTGAAAATCAAAATCACCTTGGGAGGTGAGGACTGAGGTGAGACTGTATATATAGATATATATGTATACATATAGATATGTTTAGCCCTAGAAAGAAGGAAGAGGAAGAAGGCGCATCAAAAGGTTAGAGAGGGTCTGTAACCCTTGGTGTTCCCTCAATGGATTCAGTGAGAGAGAAGATGACCGGACCGAGAGAGAAGTTGACCCAGGGAAACCTTGGAGAAGTCAGTGGTGGCCTGGAGTGGAGTGGTGGGCTCTTCTTCTCTAGTTTAGATTTAGGGCTCTGCAAATTTGTGGAGGGAAATTTGCAAAATGTGACTAAGAGATCGCGCGCATAAATTTTTTTTATGTCGCTTTTTTAAAAAATTAGATATTTATGTCACTTTTTATAAAAAGTGACATAAAAATGAAATTTTTTATTTACAAAAATACCACCGCGTTTTTATTTATGTCGATTTTTAAAAAGTGACATAAATGTATTATTATTTATGTCACTTTTTTTTAAAAAGTGACATAAATGATAGAGTATTTATGTCACTTTTTATAAAAGTGACTTAAATACTCTATTATTTATGTCACTTTTTTTTAAAAGTGACATAAAAACCTAAAAAGTGACATAAAAAGCTAGGATGAAAAATAATTATGTCACTCAAAATAAAAGTGACATAAATGCAATTTAAAAAGTGACATAAAAAGCAATTTTTCTTGTAGTGTTTCTCTGTTTCTCTTCTTCTTCTCCTCTTCTTTGTTGCCCAGCAGTGTGTATAGATACATGTATGTGTGAGTTATGTATACATATGTATATATGAGTGTATATATATTTGTATATCACTCTTCCTCTCTCCAAGACTGTCAAAACCAACCCATGGGCATGAAATGAACTTATATATACAGGGAAAGAGAGTGTCATGCGTCAAACCACGAAGCAAACTTGAAGACCAAGTTCTGCACCTGGCAATCGATTGGGACCAGATGGCAATCGATTGGATGTAGATGCTTATGAAGGCAATCGATTGGGAAAAAGGCAATCAATTGGGTATGTCGGCAAGGGCAATTGATTGGAAAAATGGGCAGTCGATTAGGAGTCAAAAGTTGCAATCGATTGGTACTAATACCAATCGATTGTAACATCAAAATTACCAATAAAAGGGTAAGGATCTACGATCAAGTCACATAAATACATGAAATTTCATTCATAATTATAGATATGAAAATACAGGATATTACCCCGGCCACCCTTGCCGTATGGTTATCACGTCTGCACAACTTGGACAATCCAGAAACTCTTGGTCTATTGCCTTTCTTTACCCATGTTGTGAGTTATGTGAGAGGATTATGTAATATTGTGTGAATGCATAGTTGTTGGATGAATGACAACTTGTATGTAAAAGAAAGTTAGAAAAAAAAATAATAAAATAAAATAAATCTGAAGAAAATAGTAGAAAGAACACATGTATATGTATGTCACATAGACGTAGACATATATGTACATATAACATTGTTTAATTATAAAAAAAATACATTGACTACTCTTTAACCTTTCAGTCGTTGAACATACAAATGGCCCTTTAACAAATTGAAGTAATATCTGTTGGGTAAAGAGAAAGATTAAAAAACTTTGATATTGATTAAAATCATTTTAAGTCCTCCAGTAGCCGACGTTGGTACGTACAGGTAGCTTATTATGGCCACAAACTTTAAGATGTTAAGGCATCAAAGCAATTACGTACCTACATGTGTGCTGTATAGATATTAATCATATACATAAATATTTAATTATTAAAATATTCTAACACCATGCGTGTATAAGAAGTTACTCATTTTCAATCACTTTTTTTTTTTTTGCTAACAACCTCATTTTCAATCACGTTTACACGGAAAAAAGAAATGAGAAAGAGGTAGCTAGGCAAACACTGAATAACGGACTGTGCATTGTTGGGTAAAAGAGGAAGTACAGTAAATTATTTGGTTGCTTGTCAAACTACAAGAGTGACAGTCAGTCCAGCTGTCTCTGATTGAAAATTTGGACCTTAACAGATTTATTGGGCTTCTCGCATCTCTCATGGCTCTGTTAGATTAGATTCCCATAAAAATAAATTTTCTTGGAAGAGAGTTGATGAGGTTAAATTTGTATCTCCCAATTGATTAATTTAATTCCATCAGTGTTATTCATAATAACTTTTGTATGACTCAGTTAATTCCACTATAGTTGAGTTTAATCTCATTGCCAACGTGACACAATTAGGAAATCACAAATTTTGGTTTTCGATTTTTATCTTTCATTTTTTTTATTCTCAAGATTGGCGAGAGCTTACTTAAAATTAAAAAAGGAAAATGGCTTGAGGATTTACAAGTTGAACAGCACTTCATCCATTTCCTTGGTTATTAAATGGACCAATTTTTCCAAAAAGGTTAATTTAGTTGCTAATATAAGTGGTATTTCCTAAAAAAAAAAAAACCCACCACACTTTTCTTATATCGAAAATTTCATTGTCACATACTTTGAATGAAAATTAGTTCCGTGTTGTAAATCATGATCATTACTGTAAATTTCACGCTCATATCAAATAAATTACTAATAATTGGTAGGGAGGTGATAATTTGCCCTTGAACAAGAATGTCATGATCATAGTCCAATGAGTTGTGCAACAAGAAATTACATAGTATATTACAACGTAATTTTTTTTTTTTTTTTTTTGATACTAGTATATTACAACATAATTGTCCCTTCAAGCAGCTTTCAGACTTAAGAAAGGAAAAGAAAAAAGAAAGAAAAATGAGAAGAAAATTTATTTCCCTATATATATAGTGTCATCCATTTTTAAATAAGATCAGAAATTAAAATTTCTCGAAATAATACCACAAAGAAAGGAGAACAAACCTGACTCACAATTTAAAATTTTCGAAATTATTTTTGAACCAAAATGACTCACATTATTTTTTCTAACTAATCTAAGAAAAGAGTTTTCTTTCATAAAAAAAAAAATTTCCCTTTTACTCAAGAAATAAATGAACAAAATAAAATGAGGTCTCAGTGTTTTGGTCAAATTGCAGGTATGTGGAAGAGTAGGGACTGTTTTATGTTGGGAAAAAAAACAAAAAAGTTGTCATTTTCCGTAATCAACTGCGCCGGAAAATGATTGCGCATTCTCACTTTCTCATCAACTCAGACACAGAGACTACAGACAGACTTATTCTTCTAACAAAAAAATATTCCGGCAACTCTTTTTCTCTGTCTCTCTTTTTCTTCACACCAATGTCTCTCTTTTTTTCTTTTAATCATAGGGCAACAACTTTATGTAGAAAACAATAATTACTTTTTCGATGCTAATGTCATGGCAAAGTGCTAAAGTAAAAAATTTTAGGCTATACTTTACCGGACCTTTTACTTACTTCCTTCCTCTTTTTTTTTTTAGTTCTACATTTTATTTTAGGATGCACTAAAATTAGTGTCTATTTTTTTAAATTGGTATACAATTTTTATTTATTTTTCAAAACTAGCCTCCTTAAAATCTATACCAGGACAAAACTAAAAAAATTATTGTAATAATTAGGAGTAATTGTGAAAAATAGGTATAAATTCTTTTTGTCCCCTTAAAAAGATGAGTTCACAAAGGTGGACTAAAAAAAAGAGACGGAGGGAGTCGGATACTCATACAACGGTCTAATTTTGAAATAAGATTTTCAATTATATATATATAGTCAAGTTTCAGTGCGTAATAGGTGAATGTACTGGGTTTTAAGCCTACAAAATCGCGAGACGCCTCCCTGACCTACCCGCCCCTTTGACTCGCGGTTTTTTTAGACTTAAAAACCCAGTACGTTCACCAAGTGCTTACCTAGTACACACTAAAACCGGACTCTCTCTCTCCCTATATATATATATATATATATATATTCTAGTAAACTTTTCTTTTTACTACTATTTATTTTAGTAGGTTTTAACAATAGCGAATCCGGGCTGGGTGGGCTTTAGTCCACTATTTTTTTGAAAATAAAAAATCTATATGGAAAAAAATAAAATTTCATGTAATATGTTTAATAGCCCTTCCCAAATTATATATAACTAGTCGATCACCCGTGCAAATGCACGGGGATTTCTTAAGAAAATGGGAAAAGACGACAGTGTTGCAAGCCAAGATAGATATTAATATGCCTAATATAATAGCTTCAAACAATTAGAAAAGGAAAGAAAAAATGCAAAAATATAGTTAGCTTCAGTTTTTATTTGATCAATTAGGCACCAAATACTCAAATCCACCAAATCAATTCATAAAACTTCTAGAGACAACTATTTTAGTTAGGAAACTTAAATTTAGATCAGGCCCAGAAAACTGAAAAACCTGAAGGAAAGAAAAGGAAAGAGGCATCTTTTATTTTTTGGTATCCAGTTAGCTGAAAAAATAATCCATAACCACATGAGAGTATGAGAGACTTAATCAAGCATAATAAATAATAGGGATTATTACGACAAAGTTAAGAATCGAATACTTATTGACATCCATGTCAACAAAAATTTAATATTTCTTTTCTAAGTCTTTTTGGTCATGTCTTTATTATGAGGAGACCAAAAATGAGCTTTTTCAAATAACCTTGCCTATTTCGGATAACTTTATTCCATAAGCATAAATTTCGTACACAGCTTTTGCTTACAATACCAAGTAATGCCCTTCTGAATTAATTAATGATAGTATAAAAAAAGAATTAATTAATGACATCTTCTCCTTTGCAAACTAAAATGAAAAACAACACCATGACTGCAACTCTGCAAACTCAAAACTCAAGGACCGTTCTCAGATTTGTCTATTCTTCTTTCTCAATATTTTGATTTTTCCAATCCACTTTTTGTTTTCTTCACTCTCAACTTTGTAATTGGGCTTCCTCATCAGAATCTTCAATTGTGTCTCCTTCGGTCTTTCAGGAGAGGAGAGAGACAACCCTTATCCCCCACTTTGGCCACCGTGGCATTGATGGAGGAGTTGATTGGTTTGATGAGGAGAGAGAGGGGGAAGAAAGGTTGTTCTTGAAGTGATTTTGGGACTGAGTTGGTGTGGAAAACTGATTGGGGGATTGGGTTGGGTTTCACTGGTTTGGATTTGCAAATGACATTGAAGGTGTTTATGGTGGTTAGAGTTTAGAAAATAGGTGGGTTGGACTTAAATCGGAGGAGATGCAATTGCAGTATTCTCCAATCTGAAGATCAAATTTCTTCTTATCTTCTCCGTTTCCTCACTCTCTCTCTGTATATGTCATATATATATAAACGCATATGCAAGTATAGCAGTCATGATAATTGAGGGAGAGGAAGTGAAAGAGGCGGTCTCCATAATGTCATGGGGAGAGAGAAGGTCAAGCAATTTCTAGAGAAAGTATTAAATTCTGATACATTACAGGAGATTGGGAATGAATCTAGAAGAGAGAGAGGGAGAGAGGCCAACAAAATAAGGAGTTCAGGTACTGCCATGTTGGATTTTTTATTAAGAAAACAAAGGCCACGTGGATAGCTTTAGGGAGGTGTCACATAGGAAATTTGGAGGAAGGAAAGGGGTGCCACTTGGCATAGCTTAGAGAAGACTTTTGGCCTTGCCTTTTATATATAGATAATAGATGTGGTGACAGTACTTCTTAATTTAGTCTAATTCAAATTGTTATACAATCATTATTATAATTGATCAACGTACCATTATTATCGATCAGTCAAACGAATTACTATAATCCATCAATCATCATTATCGAAAAAAATTGATATAAGAAAATCCAAACCCAAAAATAAATGTAAAAAAAATAGGGTTAATCGCACATCCATCTAATCTCAATCCCAATTAAAAATTCTGGTTCGCCCAAGCGTGTTCATTCCATCTCTTCACTGGCTGCATTTGGTGCCGTTTTACACAGAATGTAGATAAAACCCTGTAAACTCCATAATTAACCAATGAAGACAACATGAAAAAGGAAAATATATGGACAAAGTGTATGCCAAAGAAGTCCAAATCTTTTAAGGGTAATTCTTTGTTGACAACTTTCATACAACCTCCTAAAAGATGTGTCTATCTCTCTCCTGTGTCACTGTGGGGTCCAGTGACATCACAGGAGAGAGATAGACACATCTTTTTAAGAGGTTGTATGAAAGTTGTATGAAAGTTATCACTAAAGAATTACTCATTTTTTAAACCTTTATTTTTCAAATATTTCTTATATCCGTTACAATTTCTCATCATAGTAATTTTTTAGCCAAAATTAATTAATAATTTATACTCTCTTTTTTTCTTTTTTTCTTTTTATTATTATTATTATTTTTTTTTTCTGCTGATCAGGGAACTCCACGAAGACCTGGCTATATAAAGAACGCTATGGCAGGGTAATTACTTGTCGGTCCATGCAACGTCGGCCTTACATACAAATCAAATAAGTCAAAGATTAGTTGGGACTTGATCTATCAAAAACCATTTTAGCATATCTTGTATAAGAACACTTTTCATATTTGTTAGTAATCACAAAAACAAAATAAAAATTGAAGTGCTAAAAGTATGTGCAAGTAAAATAAGTGATTGGTACACAGGAATTTGTAAGTATTCACGAAAACAAAATAAAAATTTAAGTGCTAAAATTATTTGCAAGTAAAATAAGTGATTGGTACACGTACTAGATAGCTCCACATTCAACCTAAAACTCCACTGGCCTTTAGCATACTAAAATTAGTATAAATGAAATGATCTAGCTAATTAGTCAAACAAGTCTTGGGCTAATGTTTTTCTAGGCCAATTAATCCTGAATTGTATGGTTCCTACTTCCTAGTACTCCTATATTCCATTTAAGGTAAGATATAGAGATCCACAATAGTTCTTACTAATGCTACGCTTTTAAACTTGCATTTTAAATTTGGATATCAAATGACTACGTATCAATATTGTCAAAGCAATAGTGGTTATTGTCGAAACAAACTCAGTTTATCACATAATCAGTTTGTTTTAACAATTGGCACTATTACTTTGATAATAGTGACAACTATCAAATTATGTAACAATAGTCACAAATTAAGGTGGCCCACTAAAAAAGAGCCTATTTTTTTGGGTCAAAAAAGGAGCCTATTCAAAGTCACTTGATATACAAATTTTGAACACACAAATTTGATAATCAACAATTATTTATTAATGTTATCGAATGGAATATTTTCTGGTTATATAATTTCTAATATATATATATATATATATATTTTGTGCTCAAACAAAATGGAACATGAAGTTGAAATAAAGGAAGAAAGATTGATACTCCTTTTATATTCACCTCTATAGAGCTACAAAAAGTACGTACTTTCTCAGTTCTACAATATTCTAATTTTCTCATGTAATGTTTGAACAACTCCCAAGAGTTTGACGAAAAACAGTACTGTGAGAGAATATATCAGACTAAAGGTTCGTCCTTTGTTAATTTCATTATCTGCAGCTTATTGTGTTTGATTCTTTATCATCCTGCCTTGAATACACCTATACGTTCATCACTACATGAGTAATGCAACAGTACTTCACAAATTTAATTAATCTGATCAAATGCTTTGTCAGCTATATTTCACGTAGTGGCATGTGGTACCACTGGCCACTGTCACAATATATATATATACGGTCAGGCTTTAGAGTGAACATATCCAGTGAATATATTTTTTTGCCTGAAATAACCCACAGGCTACCCCACTATCCCGCCGGTTTTTTCAGGCAAAAAAAAAATGTTTAATGGATATGTTCAGTCCATCATGTTCACTCTAGAGCCTGACTGTATATATATAGTACAATTAGTAAATCATTTGAAAACCGAATCTGGGAAACATAGAATTGCTCTTACTATATATATAAACGTATTTGAGTACTACGTATTATGGTTTCCAAATTTGAGATATCTCAAATGCTTTAATAGTTGTTCCACATATATATATATATATATAAATATATATATATGTGGTACCACGACAACTGTCATAGCATGTTGTATAACTGTCAAAAAATTTTAAAATAAATTTTAAAATTTAAATTTAAGAACCACAACATTATTCTACATATATATATATATATACGGGCAACACAAATACCATCTATAACGCTCCTCACTCGAGTTGACTTTGGTGGTCTCAACCAATGGTGGATACTCATGTCGTCAAAAAGTTAACTATTACTTCATAAGCCCAAAATTTGTAAAACAAAAATAAAAATCAAAATAAAAAAAATAAAAAAAACAGTCATTTTTATTGTATCACAGATTCACAACTCTCTCCCCCATTGGTTAGGACCGCTATAATGACTATACAAAGATGAATATGGGGAGGCAAGTAGGTGACCTCCCTCCCCCAAGATTTAAAAAATAAAAAATAAAAAAAGAGCCGTCTATTTATACTCGCATTATTCATAAATGTACTTTAAGTACATAGTCACGTCCCCTAATTTTTTAAAAAATTGTTAAACTCCCCAAAGCTTGATTTCTGGATTCGTCCGTGCACCAATGTAAGGTAGTAGTCCCGATCTATATTTTGGACAACACTTTAGTATATTTCCTTATAAACTTTTAATCTTGTTCTATATCCTATTGGTCCCGATCTATATTTTAAACTAGTCACATTTCAAATCGAGTAATGCTTGGAACATATAAAATATCCATATATAATTGCTCACAAAAATTTATTATCTATATCTCTTCTGGTGGATTCTGGTGGAGTCTACTGACACTCTGAAATTTGCTGATGAAAGAGACCGACACAATAAACTTTTTTTAAACTAGTTTATGTAGATATTTTATATGTCTCAACCATTTTTCAAAACACAAAGAAAAAGTAGCTGAGAAAATTTCTTATCTAACTCTTTTCACAATAATTTCTCCTTCAACATCAATATTCTCCTACACCGTCACCACTCGCCCCAAATCACCATCTCTCTCTCTCTCTCTCTCTCTCTCTCTCTCTATATATATATATATATATACAAACACATGTACACATTCATTATTCAGATTTGTGTGATTTTTCTCCTTCTTGAGAGTCGCACTCAGTGAAAGTGAGAGAAGAACAGATGTATTCTATTCCAAGTTACTATGATCAGTTTGGAAGTTGTTCGAATTCTATTAACAATATTCTTCAAGAAGCACTAATTAGCTCGAAAGAGACAACTCGAAGTGGGAATTCAATTTTAAGCTCGAAATCAGCTGCAGAAGAAAAAGCAATCGCGGCAAGTAAGAGCCACAGCGAGGCTGAGAGGAGACGAAGAAAGCGAATCAACGGCCACCTCGCCACCCTCCGCTCACTTGTTCCCAAAACAATCAAAGTAAGTTCATGCACATTTACATATACAGATAATAATATGTATATACATATTAATTTGTTATACAGATAATAGGGGTAAATATATTTTATCCCCTTGGGTTACACGTTTTTTTTTTTACTTTAGCCCCTGAAAGTTTAAAATTAAGATGACACTTAATTAACCCTTTGTTGGTGCGTGATAAGTGCAAAATCTACCAGTTGTTAACCTTTGAATTGAAATGATAAAACATAAACTTTATTTCAGTAACAATCAGGTGGGAATTACAAAGGGGCAAGTTACCAGAAAAACTTAACAGATTCATGTCACTCCTGACTATAGGTGGAGTAAGTGTGGATTACGTAATTGTACATTGGAGGGAATAAAGAGAAATGAGTCTTAACTACAAGAAATTAAAATATATATATTTAAAGACCTGTGTATCATGGTTTTGAAAATCGGACCAGACTGGCCGGTTCGACCGGTTGAACTGTCGACTGGTAAGTTTTCCGGTCCGGTTTGACTCGGTAACCGTTATTGGCACCAAAATCGCCCAGAACCGTTGAGAATCGTTCAAAAACCGTTTTTTTTTTTACCAAAACCGCTCAAAACCGTTTTTTGTCTACAAAAGTTTTTTTTTTTAATTTTTATTTCCCCTACATTTTTTTGAATCTCTTAATAATTTATACTTATGATAGGATAGCGTGAAAATAAAATTTGCTTTTTTTTTGTGTATTTTTGTATATTTTTTGTTTATATTTACTTATTAAAACTTATGTATAAATATAAATAATTAAATATTACATAATTATGACATCATGGTTTGATTACGGTTCACCCGACGGTTGAACCTCTAACCTGTGACCCGGTCAATTTTCCGGTTCAACAAACAGTCCAGTTTTCAAAACAATGCTCTGCAGTTAATTTTTTCGACTCCAACAGTCCTATTTATAATATACTCCCTCCGTCCCATATTTAGAGTCTCTTTTGGGAATTCCAACTTATTAATGGGACAACTTTGATTTTGGTGAGAATTTCAACTTTCCAATATTGCCCTTTTTGAAATTCAAAATTATAGTGTCACATCAAAACAAAGAGAGAGAAGAGTTGGATATAATAAAGGACAAATTTGAAAAGTGAATATTAAAGTACTTTGACTTTTCAAAGAGGACTCTTAAAATGGAACATCAAAAAATGGCATCAAAGACTCTTAATATGGGACAGAGTGAGTAGTTAAATGGAAAAAAGAGTCAATGGTTCTTTTAGTTCAGGCAGAATGCGATAAGGGGATGGATGGAAGGTCAAGTTTTTTTTTTTGGCTCAGCAAACAAGATTTTATTAAATAGACACAGTTAAAAACTTCCTAAAACCTATTAACCAAATATATAAGACCTCAAAATGCCCAAACCGGCACCCCAAAGTCTGCATAACAATACACAAAATTCTGGACAGATACAGTCACAAATTCTGCACAAAAAACTGGACAGATGGAAGGTCAAGTTACGTTCCAGTTTTTCATGGGCTACGTTATTCACAACAATCGAATTTTCGTCGAGACATAATTAAAGGTTTTATGCACGCTCAAAGGGGTAAAACGGTAATTTGGGAGCTGTTTCAAGCAAATGCCTAGATATTATTAATGAATTGTAATTCTTGGGGTTCAGAAACAAAATCTCATGGTGGAAACATCTTCTTGCACTGGATTCTTGCGATATTTAAAATATATGAAAACTTTACTTTCAGATTCACAAACGAAACTTTTGTCACCTCATCAAAGACTCTCTTAAGTATCTAACAAAAGACAAAATAAATTAGGTTCAAAGACTTTTTGTATATATCATACTTTCTTTTCTCGAAATTTAATTTTGAACCACTTATTATTAATTGGATCGCTTTAAGGCAGCCTACTTTTAGATTTATATCAATTCATGACAATTCATAAGAATCTTAACATAAGTAACGATTGAATTAGGTCCCGAATAATTGTCTTCAATTGAACCGGTTTAAAAAAAGGGTGGTCTTTTAAGTAAAATACTAATCTATAAACGGAGGTCGGAGAGTCTAAAATTAATTTTCAGAGTACCAAAATGTAGATAACCTAATATTAGATTAGATCATTCTAATTCTCATGTGTAAAATGACATATGACCCATTTGATTTGACAAACCTTCTGCTGTTATGATTTAATTGTAATAAAATTGCTTTTGACTAGAAATTGTCCAAGGAACATTCCACTAATTGTAAATTTCTGTAATTCAATCGAAAAAAAAAAAAAAACAAACAAACAAATCGAAAAGATTTAATCGTAAAAAGTTCCATAATCACCATTGAACTCCAAAAGTTACTGTCAAACACTGTCTTAATTATCCTCCATGACAAAGATATATATAAATATATATATATATATATATTAGAGAGAAAAAAAAAATTTCTGATTTAGATTCGAGGTTCTTATTGTAATTTCAAATGGCAGTCAGACAAGGCTTCATTGTTAGCAGAGGTGGTCCGGCGCATTAAGGAGCTAAAGAAGACAACAACAGAATTGGCAACCAGTGACAGTGATATTGATAATAACAACAATGTCGGTTGTCATGATATTAACACAGTGAGTACTGAGTCAATATTTCCAAGCGAGTCAGACGAAGTGAGGCTATGCTACAGTGACAGACAGTCAGGGACAGTGAAGGCGACTGTCAGCTGCGAGGACAGGGCGGAGCTGATGCCGGAGATGACGAGAGCGGTGAGGGCGGCGGAAGGGAAGGTGGTGAGGGCGGAGATGGCGACGGTGGGCGGGAGGACGAAGACCGTGTTGTGGGTCCGCGTCGACTCAGCAGGAGATGATGATGATGACGATGGATTAGGTAGACTGAGAAGGGCTTTGAAGGTGATAGTAGACAGAAGAGACAGGGTTGGTTTGTCTAGTACTGAGTCGGGGTCAGGGCAGGCTTTGTTGGGGAATAAAAGGCCTCGTCTCTCTCTCTATTCTGATTTTTGAGTTTTTGGGTGTCTGTCCTGGATTGATGTTTTTTCAATGACATATGGCCTGACATGAATGTTGGGACTAGTGTAGGGTTTGATGAAATAATTAGAGGCTAATTACACTTTACTTTACTCCCCTATGTGGTTTAAATTATAAGTAATCACTTAATTCATTGTGCTTTCGCCTTTTCGGGTAAACGGAATGGAGAGTGTTAAAAACTATAAATGTGCATCAATTTTTTCAAGGGTGAATTACACTTGACCCTCTATGGTTTGATCTGATTATACTTTAGCCTTGTGGTTTAAAAGTGACCACTTAATCTCCTTGTGGTTTGAGGGTGCTTTTGTATCTTAACACTTTCCGTTAGATTCTGTAACGGTTTCACCTTATCGAAAAGTACAGGGGATTAAGTTTTCACTTTTAAACCACAAGGAATAAAGTGTCATCGGGTCAAAATCATATGAGATAAAGTATAATTGACCATTTTCTTTAATAATATTAAGCCTACTTCCCAAAATTAAGGACAATCAAGGGTCAGGATGTGCTAAATGTGGTTAGGGTGTGGTTGAGAGTGTGGGTGTATCATTACTCAGCTATACTTCTCAAAATTTTACTATTAAATTTGGCTCCCAAAGCTTTAACAGTCGTGTCACATGGTGTGATAGGGGTCGGTGTACTTCATAAGTTACACAACTAGCTAAGTATTTTGAAATCAAATTTAGGATTCAAATTTGAGAACTATTGCATTACTTGTGTATTACATCCAATGATATGTTGTTCTATCAATCAATCAGTGTTACAATATGTGATATAACTTTTAAAATATTTAAAAATCTAATTTAAGAAGCATAATATTACGCATAAGAGACACAATTATGAATTTGGGACATAGGCAGTATATAGTTTTAAGTCTTAGCTGATGTAATATATATCTAAATGTATAAACAAAAACTTTGGCTAACTTTGAGCTTTTCATATATTGCATTCTATTATTAAAATTATTTTGGAAACTTCTGCTTTTGTAATTGATTAAATGATTGAATTTTGTATAGGTTGGCATAGTTCAAGTGGTAAAAAATTTGGCATTTAAAAGTTTCCTCCAATGCATAGGTTCGGTGTTCAAACCTCATCCCCTCCCCCATATCAAAAAAAAAAAAAACAATTGAATCTGTACACAAAAGGGTCTTTGTTAGGGTGAACAAGAACTCTCATACACACAAAATTGGGGTACTAAATATTTAAATTTATAAAATCAATTCACTTGTGAACCACATAAGTGTTGGGGAAATCAAGTCTAATCTTCCCACGGGATCTACAAGAAATCAATGCCAAAATAAAAGAAAATAATAAATAATCACATAAGAATACTAGATTTCTACATGGTTCGATCAATTATACATACGTCCATACCGTTGCAGAGTTGTATGATACTGTAGGGTTACAAAGAGAGTTTCAATCAACATTTACAGCCTTAGAAAATAGTATTTATAGCCTATACAAGTTTCCTTAATGAAATAGCTTCCTAGACCTATTAGGAAATTAGTAGAGATTCGTAGCAAATCCCTGATCCCACTCTAACGGCACCCACCTGTCGGATAAGATGGTGGGTGACATTCCCGAGAGTACATAGAAAAACTCGCCACCAAACTCGCTCCCTTACTCGCCCTGGCAGAGCTCGCCCGGGCGGATATGCCTTTTTCAGACTTCTTTTCCTTTTGTGAATAGAAGCTCCACCAAAACTATTGTAACAACCTGCATTTCATGTAAATTTTAATTTGCATTTCCATATTTAAATTGTTTGTACTGCTTTTATTTAAATTTCATTTTTCATGATTAGACTGTTAATACTTGTTTTATTTCATATTGAAATTCATGTTGGGGTTAAACTGCAATTTTTATAAAGTTAGCAATACCTGTGTGGATTTCAAAACTGTATTTCAAAATGGTGGAAATATTTTCTTTTAACTCAATCAGTATTTTTATGAGACCATAAAATCATTTCCTACATTAAAATAAATTTTTCGTATTTCTGTGGTGACCACCGCGCCCCGAAAATACCTGTTTATACTCAAAACTGTCCACGCGGTGTTGAACTTCCACAGATGTTGGAGGTGACTGATTGGGCAATTGCTTTATTTCCATTTATGGCAAACTAATCATTGGTTAAGACATTGTTTGGGACTGCTTTGTGTGTATGTGTATATCTTATGCCATAAGCCAAATTCCCAAACATCCCCACATTGACCCCTATACACCTACTTGCCCCTTAAGCCTAACTTGGCTCTTCAAACATCTGAGAATATGTATACGAATGTATGTATCTGTGTATATTCTGATTATTAGTTCATTTAGAAATTTGAAACAAAACATTTTGTTGAGTATTGGAGAATAGACTTGGCCTCCAAGTTCAAATTTGTAGAGCTTATTTATACACCACACACTCACACACTGCACATTACCAAATTCAAAGAGAAAATTGAGAGTTTCAGTTAGGGAGAGGAAGACTTGCAACTATAATTTTAGGAAGAAAAGAAGCTCAATCCTCCATAGCTTCAAGCTTGAAGTTTCAATTGGGTTGCTAAATTCTAGTTTCTTTCTCAACTAAATCTCCAAAGCTTCAATCGGTGAGTATTATCAACTCACTTTGGATGTAATATGTGTTTATTTACTGTTAGTATAGTTTATTTGATAATACACCATGGTTGATTTCACGTATGAACTCTATAGCTTTGAAATCAAGATTTTTCAAACTCAACCAAAACCTGTTTTGTTAGATGAATATGATAGATTACATGTCATATATGCTATACCCAAAGTTTTAGAGCCTAATTTGTTCATATGAAAAAGTATATTAAGAATTAAGTTTTGACAACTTTTAATTTTTCATAAAATTTGTGAGCTACGGTTTGAATTATGTTAAATTGATCGTAGATTATTAATCCTTGTCGAAAACCGGAGAGATCCATATATTACTTGCCATATTTAATTTGGAATTGCAAAATGGGTCAAAAAGACCCTATTAAACAGAAACAGAGCAGTTTCTACGAAGAAGAAGGAGCCTCAGCAATTAATCGCGCCACGATCGGGCGCACGAGAATTGCGCGAGCGGCCCGCGCGAGCGACCCCTCGCGCAAGCGGCCCTTGCGCGCGATCCTTGTTTCCCCAGGCAGACAGAAGAGTTTATATATATAAAATGAAATTTAGGCAGGTCGCGCGAGCGAGGGTCGCGCGAGAGACCTTTCGCGCGAGCGATCCGCGCGCGCGAGCGGCCCGCGCGCGCGACCTCTGACAGTTTCCAGTTTTGCTTGTTTTGTGATAAGGGACTGTTTGGGATAAAATTTATATACTGTTTGTGTACTGTTTGGGAAATTTACTAAAGCAGAATCCTTTTTGGTTATGTTTAAATGATCAAAATAATGAATTGCGACTTATCAATCCCCGTACATACATTGTTCCTTTAATTCAGCGATTTACTTTGTGTTTAAGTTCATGGCATTCATGTGGGGTCAGTGGTACATGCATGGGGGTGTTAGTCAGTGTGGAAAAGAGTAATGGTCAGTGTGGAAAGAGTATTGAGATTGAGATTGTGTGGTGGACACTCCCTGGTTATGGTGTACCAAAGTGTGACGTGATGAGATTGCGGTTGTGGTTGTGGTTGAGGTTTCGGTGAGGGTATCTTTGAAATGCAACGGTGGCAAATATGGACACTCCCTGACGCCCATGGAAGCGTTAAAGTGTGTGAAGCCGAACTTGGACACTCACTGGCACCCATGGTAGTGCTAAAGTGTGGCCTACGGACACTCCCTGATACCCGAGTCTGGATACTGCGTGAGGTTGCTCCGGTATTTGCATGGCGGTTTAGGTATTCAAAGTGTGAGGCAATGGACACTCCCTGGTACCCCGGACCAAAGTGTGAGGCAAACTGGACACTCCCTGGCGCCCCGTTGCTAAAGTGTGGCTATCTTAGTGTTTCAAAGATACCAGAGTGAGATAGTGGGTGGTTGTGTCTGTCGAGAGAAAAGAGTCGGCAAGATGAGTGTGGTGCATTGTCTCATACACGATCACATGCTTTATGAATGAACGACTTTGAATATTATATTCCTCGTTGGTTTATAAATTGAATTCTCTCTATGTCAAACTATTGATTTTACAAATTGAAAATAGAAAAAGGTAAATGGGTATGTTTTACATTCAAAGTTATGTTTTTAATACTCACCAGCTTCTTGAAGCTGACGACGTTGATGCGTCCTGGACATTCGTGTTCAGGTTTTTCAGGTTACAATCAGGAAGAATCTTATGACTATGCTGATTGAGAACGGCGGCTTGAAGGAATCTGTTATCTTCATTTCATGTTTTAAGTTTATAAGTTTTTAAGTTTCAAACTGTTTCTTTTATAAGGATGACTGTAATAGACACTAAGTTATTGTTTTGTTTTAAGGCGGTCTGTGCCTTTAGATGCCCGTACTGTAATATTGTTTAAGTTAGAAAAATTTTATAAGCCTTGATTGCTCTGCTCTGATTATTGTTTATTGTTGTTCGACGTTTGGGATGGAATCGATCCTTCAAACTGTCCATAAAGGAAATTAAACGCTTTCCATATTTATGCTACGTCGGGGCATGACAGGATTTAGTGGTATCAGAGCCAGGTTATTATTTATCTCAAGATAGTTTAGCCAGGTTAGGGTTTACCAGTATAGACCCGATTCCACATTCCATTAAGTGTTACACACCCGATGATACGACAGGGAGGATAGACTCAGAACCCAGATGCCTAAGATTATTCTGTCCTGACTTAAGTAGTACCTTTTCAGGTATGGATCCAGCTCAGCCCCTGTTTGTACCTGATGCTTTTGGAGGGCATTGGGTTACTGTGGGAGCGATAGTGCTGGCTTCGGCGACCCTTTACTTCACTGCTGTTGGGCAGCGTGCAGCTGCTACCGTCGAGCTAGATCTCTGGCACCAGATCCACGTGTTGGGACTGGTCGACCTGTCTCGTGCTCGCCTTGAGATTCTTTACTTTATAGAGATCCAGCGCTTAGTACTCGTTGAGATGGTTCTCTTGGTTAATAGCGATGCATTCTATTTTCCCCTTGAGGTTCAGGTTGTGCAAGCCCACCTTGCACAGCTGGAGGTGCCTCCATCGGTCGTCCCCGCTGTTGAGGATGACGGTGACGTTGACGTTGTGTTCGCTCCTATTTCCGAGGACGCCGAGGAGGATGGCTTAGGATGGGACGACTTTGCAGTCGATCTTGAGGAGGCACTTGCACTTGAGCCAGCCTTGCCTGAGGCAGATGCCCCTGGACCTGCTTCACTGATGACCTCTCATAGCTGTAACTTTGGGGCAGGCCCCTCTCATGTTCAGTGTTTTCATCAGGCCGACTCGCTTGATCTATTGATGGCTACCTACGGCGATGACTGACCGTTTAGATATCGCCTTGTATATATTGACTGTTTTGACTATTAGCTCTATCTCTTTTTGCAACTGTAATTTCATGCATTAGAGTGTAGGGCAATGATCCCATTTTTGTAACATTAACACTTGCATGCGTCCTAACCCATACAGATAGGGTAGGCATTGATCTGACCATACATGCTTTTTGTATCAACTTGACAAGAAGTTATATATAAAATATACCCTTTTGAATGTTGTTGTTGTTTAAATTGCTCGAATAGAACTGCTTCATGCATGTTTCTCATCCTTTCATCACCATCATGCATAGAATGGCCGGGGGACTAAGGAGGAACAGGAATTTGATTGAGGAAGCACCTGAGGCTGCCGATCCCACAGGAATATTTGAAGCTTTCATTAGACGTCTCGAAAGGGTTAGTAATCAGAATGAAAACCGACGACACCGCCAAACTGGAGACAAATTGCTGGAGAGATTTCGTGCACTAATGCCCGAGCAGTTTGTGGGTACAGCAGAACCCTGGAAGGCCGAACAATGGTTAAGACAGATGGACCGTATGTTGGAAGCTGTCCAGTGCAATGAGATGGACAAGGGGAGATTGGCTACGTTTCAGTTGACCGATGCTGCCGCAGATTGGTGGGATTCGGTCATAGCTACTATCGGGAATGGAGCTGCAATGGGGATGACGTGGACTGCGTTCAAGGGGAGATTTTTGGAAAAGTATTTCCCGGCTACGAAGAGGCACAAAAGAGAGAAAGAATTCATAGATCTGACGCAAGGAACCAAGTGGGTGCAAGAGTACACCACACAGTTCAAAAGACTGTCTAGGTTCGCTCCACACCTGGTTGATACTGAAGAGAAGAAGATCCGTAAGTATAACCAAGGGCTGACACCGCAGATTCGTCGCCTGACTCTCGGCCACTTAGATAAATCGTTTGAAGGACTTGTTGGTTTGGCTACCGATCTGGAAGAGGATGCTCGAGTGAACCGTAAGCAATTTGATTTCCGACCGCCTCAGAGGGGTAATTTTGGGAATAGACCACCAATGAATCGTACCCAAGGGCAGAAGAGGAATTTCGACGGAAGCAAGAAGACCCAGGCTATTACCTATCCGACTCAACCCCGAGTAGGAGAAGGAAGTAGTAGTGGAAAGTGCTTCAACTGTGGCAACCCTGGTCATCTGGCTCGAGATTGCAAGGCACCAAGGCGTGCTGCTCAGCAAGGGATAGTCTGCTTCAACTATGGTGAACCAGGTCACATCAGCAGGTTCTGCACTGCTCCTAAGCAGGTGACTTATGGTCAACAGGGTCAGACTCACTTGAATGCTGTTATCCCAGATGCCGCTGGATATGATGGAACTGTGTACGAAGAAGGAGATTATGGAGAAGCTCAACCTGATCAGCAAGCAGTGGAAGGTACATTAACTCTGTTTAACTCCCATGTTAAAGTGTTATTTGATACGGATGCTGCTCTTTCGTTCATATCTGTTAATACTATTCAGAGATTGGGTATCTTACCTCATCGTTTAGAGAAAGCTTTGAAGGCTACATCACCATTAGGAGCTGTAATCAGATTAGGACACGTGTGCAAGGATTGTCCCTTACGGTTAGGAGACCGTGAAATCCCTGCAAGATTGATTGTTCTATCGATGAAGGAGTTCGACATAATCCTAGGAATGGATTGGCTCTCTCAGAATCAAGTGAAGTTGGATTGTGCGAGGAAGAGAATTACATTCCCCGACAATGAGAATCAATCATTCAATTTTCAATGTAACCCTTCGGGAGATATGTTCCTCACAAGGTGTTTGGCTAATATCGAAGTCGTCAGTACAGAAGCGACAACATCGTCTATACCTGTAGTCAAGGACTTCGAAGAAGTATTTCAAGACGTTTCTGGTTTGCCACCCGAGAGAAGTATAGAGTTCTGTATTGAGCTTATACCGGGTACCGTACCGATCACCAAGGTTTCCTACAGAATGGCCCCCACCGAACTATCGGAATTGAAGGAACAAGTTCAAGAGCTCGAGAACCTAGGATTTGTACGTCCAA
Source organism: Hydrangea macrophylla (assembly GCA_033977485.1). Lineage (NCBI taxonomy): Eukaryota > Viridiplantae > Streptophyta > Magnoliopsida > Cornales > Hydrangeaceae > Hydrangea > Hydrangea macrophylla. The sequence goes on along the minus strand of CM066984.1, from coordinate 72,005,245 downwards.
GTATATCGCCTTGGGGAGCACCAGTGTTATTTGTGAAGAAGAAGGACGGGACGCTCAGACTATGTATCGACTACAGAGAACTGAACCGCGTGACTATCAAGAACAAATATCCCTTGCCTCGGATTGACGATTTGTTTGATCAACTACAAGGAGCTACGATATTTTCCAAGATAGACCTAAGGTCGGGATATCATCAGTTGAGGGTACGGAAGGAAGATATACCTAAGACTGCGTTCAGAACCTGATATGGTCATTATAAATTTCTGGTGATGCCGTTTGGAATGACGAATGCCCCGGTAGTGTTTATGGATCTGATGAACAGAGTGTTCAAGCCTTATTTGGATTAATTTGTCATCATCTTTATAGATGATATTTTGATCTACTCTAAGTCAGCAGAAGAACACGAGCAACATCTACGGATTGCGATGCAGACGCTCAAGGATCACCACTTGTATGCCAAATTCAGTAAGTGTGAGTTCTGATTGCAAGGAGTGAAATTTTTGGGACACAAGGTGTCATCTCAAGGAATTTCAGTGGATTCGTCCAAGACCGATGCTGTGTCAAACTGGGTTAGGCCGAGCAACCCTACGGAGGTTAGAAGTTTTCTTGGACTCGCAGGCTATTACAGGAGATTTGTTGAGGGATTCTCTAAAATAGCCGCACCATTGACCGGATTGACAAAGAAGAATTTGAAGTTCGACTGGACAGAGAAGCATGAGCGCGCCTTTCTGGAGTTGAAAGAGAGACTCACAACCGCGCCAGTACTAGCAATACACAAGCCTGATAAGAAGTTCACTATCTTTACTGACGCGTCATATCAAGGACTGGGGTGTGTACTTATGCAAGATGGCAGAGTTATAGCCTATGGATCCAGACAGTTGAAGCCGAATGAGTTGAACTATCCTATTCATGATTTGGAGTTAGCAGCCGTAGTATTTGCACTCAAGATTTGGAGACACTATCTCTACGGTGAGAAGTTTGATTTGTTCTTCGATCACAAGAGTTTGAAATACTTGTTCACACAGAAAGAGTTGAACATGAGGCAGCGTAGATGGATGGAGTTGATCAAAGATTACGACTTCACATTGGGATACCACCCTGGTAAAGCTAATGTGGTCGCTGATGCTTTGAGTCGGCAGACTCGGGAGACGATCGCCTCCTTAATGGTTAGAGAGTGGCGAGCTTTGGAGACTTTGGCGGAGTTTGATGTACAGAATGCTGAAGAAGGAGAAGGACAATTGTTCGGATGTCTTATCCTACAGCCTGTTCTTATCGACCGCATTATTGGAGCTCAGAAAGAAGATGAGAAGTTTCAAGCTTGGTTTGCGATGATGTCAGAAAAAGACCCGACAGAATGGAAAGTGGGAGTTGATGGAGGATATTGGTGTAGAAATAGATTATGTGTGCCAGGTGATGGAGAGTTAAGGAAGGATATCCTGGAAGAAGCACATAAATCAAGGTATACAGTTCACCCGGGAGGAACGAAGATGTACAAAGATTTGAAGAGAAATTTCTGGTGGGAGGGTATGAAGAAGGATGTGGCCGAATTTGTATCCAAGTGTTTGACATGCCAGCAAGTCAAAGCCGAACATCAGAGACCCTCGGGATTGTTGCAACCGCTACCTATTCCTGGTTGGAAGTGGGAGCACATTACGATGGATTTTGTAGTGGGATTGCCCCGATCGCAACAGAATCATGACGCTATTTGGGTAATCGTGGATCGATTAATGAAGTCAGCTCATTTCATTGCTTACAGTATGACATACCCGGTAGAGAAGATGAGCCGGATGTACATACAACAAGTTGTGCGACTTCACGGTGCACCAGTGTCGATTGTGTCAGATCGTGACGTGCGTTTTACCTCTGGATTTTGGGAAAGTCTGCAAGAAGTTATGGGAACCTCGCTCAAGATGAGCACTACTTTTCACCCTCAGACAGACGGACAGACTGAGCGTGTTAATCAGATCATGGAAGATATGCTTAGGGCTTGTGTGATCGATTTTGAGGAATCTTGGGAGACACACTTGCCGTTGGTGGAATTTGCCTATAACAACAGTTATCACACGAGTATCGGGATGGCTCCGTTCGAAGCATTGTACTGACAGCCATGTCATTCTCCGTTGTGTTGGGCAGAGGTGGGAGATACAGAATTGTTGGGACCAGATTTGGTTAGAGAAACCAACGAGAAGATTTCTTTGGTCAAGGAAAGAATGAGAACCGCTCAGAGCCGGTATAAGAGTTATGCCGATCGACGCCGGAAAGATTTGGAATTCAGTGTTGGAGATCACGTACTCCTTAAGGTTTCACCGACCCGAGGAGTGGTACGTTTTGGTCTCAAGCCAGGGAAGTTAGCTCCGCATTTCATCGGACCGTTCGAGATTTTGGAACGTGTAGGGAAAGTGGCTTATCGACTGGCGCTACCACCGAAGATGTCTGGGGTTCACAATGTGTTTCAAGTGAGTATGTTGAGAAAGTACATACGCGATCCCTCGCACGTGGTTAGTTATGACGATATTGAGACGAGCCATAACGTTTCTTACAAGGAGAGACCTGTGAAGATTCTAGATCAGAGTATCAAGAAGTTGAGGAATAAGGATATTCCGTTGGTGAAAGTTCAGTGGAATCACCATGATGAGAATGAAGCCTCGTGGGAAGTTGAAGCTGATATGAGGAAGAAGTACCCGGAGTTGTTTCAGGACTAGTTAGTCTTGATTTTGGGGACGAAATCCTGTTTAAGGGAGGAAGGATGTAACAACCTGCATTTCATGTAAATTTTAATTTGCATTTCCATATTTAAATTGTTTGTACTGCTTTTATTTAAATTTCATTTTTCATGATTAGACTGTTAATACTTGTTTTATTTCATATTGAAATTCATGTTGGGGTTAAACTGCAATTTTTATAAAGTTAGCAATACCTGTGTGGATTTCAAAACTATATTTCAAAATGGTGGAAATGTTTTCTTTTAACTCAATCAGTATTTTTATGAGACCATAAAATCATTTCCTACATTAAAATAAATTTTCTGTATTTCTGTGGTGACCACCGCGCCCCGAAAATACCAGTTTATACTCAAAACTGTCCACGCGGTGTTGAACTTCCACAGATGTTGGAGGTAACTGATTGGACAATTGCTTTATTTCCATTTATGGCAAACTAATCATTGGTTAAGGCATTGTTTGGGACTGCTTTGTGTGTATGTGTATATCTTATGCCATAAGCCAAATTCCCAAACATCCCCACATTGACCCCTATACACCTACTTGCCCCTTAAGCCTAACTTGGCTCTTCAAACATCTGAGAATATGTATACGAATGTATGTATCTGTGTATATTCTGATTATTAGTTCATTTAGAAATTTGAAACAAAACATTTTGTTGAGTATTGGAGAATAGACTTGGCCTCCAAGTTCAAATTTGTAGAGCTTATTTATACACCACACACTCACACACTGCACATTACCAAATTCAAAGAGAAAATTGAGAGTTTCAGTTACGGAGAGGAAGACTTGCAACTATAATTTTAGGAAGAAAAGAAGCTCAATCCTCCATAGCTTCAAGCTTGAAGTTTCAATTGGGTTGCTAAATTCTAATTTCTTTCTCAACTAAATCTCCAAAGCTTCAATCGGTGAGTATTATCAACTCACTTTGGATGTAATATATGCTTATTTACTGTTAGTATAGTTTATTTGATAATACACCATGGTTGATTTCACGTATGAGCTCTATAGCTTTGAAATCAAGATTTTTCAAACTTTACCAAAACCTGTTTTGTTAGATGAATATGATAGATTACATGTCATATATGCTATACCCAAAGTTGAGCCTAATTTGTTCATATGAAAAAGTATATTAAGAATTAAGTTTTGACAACTTTTAATTTTTCATAAAATTTGTGAGCTACGGTTTGAATTATGTTAAATTGATCGTAGATTATTAATCCTCGTCGAAAACCGGAGAGATCCATATATTACTTGCCATATTTAATTTGGAATTGCAAAATGGGTCAAAAAGACCCCATTAAACTGAAACAGAGCAGTTTCTACGAAGAAAAAGGAGCCTAAGCAATTAATCGCACCACGATTGCGCGCGCGAGAATCGCGCGAGCGGCCCGCGCGACCGACCCCTCGCGCGAGTGGCCTGCGCGCGCGATCCTCGTTTCCCCAGGCAGACAGAAGAGTTTATATATATAAAATGAAATTTATGCAGGTCGCGCGAGCGAGGGTCGCGCGAGAGACCTTTCGTGCTAGCGATCCGCGCGCGTGACCTTGGCTTTTTCAGGCAGACAGAAAAGTTTATATATAAAATGAAAATTTGGCATATCGCGCGAGCGGCTCGCGCGAGCGGCCCGCTCGCGCGACCTCTGGCTTTTTCCAGTTTTGCTTGTTTTGTGATAAGGGACTGTTTGGGATAAAATTTATATACTGTTTGTGTACTGTTTTGGAAATTTACTAAAGCAGAATCCTTTTTGGTTATGTTTAAATGATCAAAACAATGAATTGCGACTTATCAATCCCCGTACGTACATTGTTCCTTTAATTCAGCGATTTACTTTGTGTTTAAGTTCATGGCATTCATGTGGGGTCAGTTTTACATGCATGGGGGTGTTAGTCAGTGTGGAAAAGAGTAATGGTCAGTGTGGAAAGAGTATTGAGATTGAGATTGTGTGGTGGACACTCCCTGGTTATGGTGTACCAAAGTGTGACGTGATGAGATTGGGGTTGTGGTTGTGGTTGAGGTTTCGGTGAGGGTATCTTTGAAATACGACGGTGGCAAATATGGACACTCCCTGACGCCCATGGAAGCGTTAAAGTATGTGAAGCCGAACTTGGACACTCACTGGCACCCATGGTAGTGCTAAAGTGTGGCCTACGGACACTCCCTGATACCCGAGTCTGGATACTGCGTGAGGTTGCTCCGGTATTTGCATGACGGTTTAGGTATTCAAAGTGTGAGGCAATGGACACTCCCTGATACCCCGGACCAAAGTGTGAGGCAAACTGGACACTCCCTGGCGCCCCGTTGCTAAAGTGTGGCTATCTTAGTGTTTCAAAGATACCAGAGTGAGATAGTGGGTGGTTGTGTCTGTCGAGAGAAAAGAGTCGGCAAGATGAGTGTGGTGCATTGTCTCATACACAATCATATGCTTTATGAATGAACGACTTTGAATATTATATTCCTCGTTGGTTTATAAATTAAATTCTCTCTATGTCAAACTATTGATTTTACAAATTGAAAATGGAAAAAGGTAAATGGGTATGTTTTACATTCAAAGTTATGTTTTTAATACTCACCAGCTTCTTGAAGCTGACGACGTTGATGCGTCCTGGACATTCGTGTTCAGGTTTTTCAGGTTACAATCAGGAAGAATCTTATGACTATGCTAATTGAGAACGGCGGCTTGAAGGAATCTGTTATCTTCATTTCATGTTTTAAGTTTATACGTTTTTAAGTTTCAAATTGTTTCTTTTATAAGGATGACTGTAATAGACACTAAGTTATTGTTTTGTTTTAAGGCGGTCTGTGCCTTTAGATGCCCGTACTGTAATATTGTTTAAGTTAGAAAAATTTTATAAGCCTTGATTGCTCTGCTCTGATTATTGTTTATTGTTGTTCGACGTTTGGGACGGAATCGATCCTTCAAACTGTCGCGACCTACGGGTCCATAAAGGAAATTAAACGCTTTCCATATTTATGCTACGTCGGGGCGTGACAACTATTCCCTAGCTCTTGGAATTAGGCTCCACCAATCCTATCAATCTCCCACTTAGAGACTAATAACACTGATGTAACCCATATAAACACAAACTCTTCTCAAAGTCACAATCATACCCTCTACAACGTGTCTTCAAGTCCTACGCTTGAAGACCAACTGAAGTTCCACACAACATCAGTTTGTCAATGGTCATAGTCTTTGTCAACATGTTCGTCGGATTCTGACTCCCAATGATTTTCTCAAGAAATAGCACTCCATCATCCAAGAGAAACTGTGTAAAGTGATATCTTAATTGAATATGTTTTGTCCTCGAATGGAAAATCGGAATCTTCGCTAGATGAATAGCACTTGCTGTCATAGTTCAAACCACTATTTCCACGTTCCTTCCCCAATTCCTTCAAAAACCCTTGTAGAAAAATTATCTCCTTGCTAGCCTTTGTCACAGAAACATACTCTACTTTTGTAGTGGAGAGAGCTACGATCTTTTGTAGTTGAGACACCCAACTGATAGTCGTTCCACCCAAAGTATAACTATACCCCGTAGTAATCTTTCTGTTGTCCATACCACTAGCCAAATCTGTGTCTGCATAGCCTTGCAGTTGTTAAGAAACTGCGTTCCCAGAATCCGTTGACAGTGCGTATAAGTTGATACTGCAAAAATTACATGAAAGGTACAATAACCCTACAAGGGCGAAACTAGGGTTACCTTAAACTGCAAAAACGGTAGGGCTGTCCAAAGTATCCGTTGACCCGCGAGATCCAACCCAACCAGACCCACCCGATGCCTATGAGTCGGTCTTCGCGGGTTATGGATGGAATCACGGGTCCCTAATGCCCAACCCGATGCCTTTCGGTTCGGTACTCGGTTTCTCCCTCCCCCCACCTGACTTAACCCGACCCGACCCGACCCGACCCGACCCGAAGAGGCATAAATATATACATATTAATAATATATGTTATATACATATATCAGGAGCCTGAGTATAAATACTTCTTAAACATTTTAAATTCATTTTTAGGGTTTCTTATGGTCAGGAGAAAGAGAGAGAGTTGAGAAGCCGGCGCACCACCACCAGATCCACCACCACCCGCACACCACCACGAAGGCACATGAGGTTCCCTTCCCCGGTTCCCCCCCTCCCGGCACGTCGCTACTGCCGACCACCGCTACTAGATCTGGTTGAGAGAGGAGACAGAGGTATGTATTTTGCCAAATCCTCTTCAGATTTCAGAATCTTCATGATATCTATACTTTAAAATCTTCACATCTATCTTCAATGTTTGTGTTTGGTTGAAAAGAGTGATCTATGCTCAAAACAGAGACATGCAATTTGTACTCTCTTCTTACTATTTTTTTTTTGGTAACCAAGTGCGGACTACAATAAAATTCTCTCATTCTTACCTATTTTTTTTTTGGTAACCAAGTGCAAACTACAATAAATCCTCTCATTCTTACTAATATTTTTTTTTGGTAACCAAGTGCAAACTACAAAAAATCCTCTCATTCATACTAACTTTTTTTTTGGTAACCAAGTGCAAACTACAATAAATCCTCTTGATTCCTAATTTTTTTTAATCTATTGATTCTAATGTGACTGAATATATTCCCCTTTTCCTAAAACCCCAATTCATGGTCTATCCTTCTCTCTAATGTAGTAAAGTCTAACCTTTACAGTTTGTGTTTAGTTGAAAATCTAAAGTTTTTGTGTCTTTGATAGAACTTGTCAACTTGAAAAGAGAGATCTATGCTCAAAATAGAGACATGCAATTTGTACTCTCTTCTTACAAAATTTTTTTTTTTTTGGTAACCAAGTGCAGACTACAATAAAATTCTCTCATTCTTACTATTTTTTTTTTGGTAATCAAGTGCAAACTACAATAAATCCTCTCATTCTTACTAATTTTTTTTGGTAACCAAGTGCAAACTACAATAAATCCTCTCATTCTTACTTAATTTTTGTTTTGGTAACCAAGTGCAAACTACAAATAAATCCTCTCATTGTTACTGTTTTTTTTTTGGCTCTTCATTGTTCATTCGAATCATTCCTAAAAACATATTGAAGTGCAAACTACAAATAAGTCCTCTCATTTTGTGAGATCTCTCTATAATTATCAATGAGTTGAGTCTTCATTCCTATTTTTTTTATCTAACGATTCTAATGTGACTGAATACATGTGTTTTTTGTCTCTGTATTTGTAAGGCATGGAATCTGTTGATGGAATGGAAGTGGAAAGTGGAAAAGTAGGTGAACTTACTCAAGTTGAAGATGGCCAACAACAACAACAACAAGAAGATGGTGGAGGCCAACAACAACCGGCTGAAGCTCCTGCCCCAAATCTGGTTGAGAAACCACCACTTCCACCAAACACCAATGTGAGTAATAGGAGAAAGTCAATTGTTTGGGATCATTTTGTAAAAGAAGAGGATGCTCGTGGAGAAACTAAAAATTGAGTCTAAGAGTCTTTTATGCCTAGATGTACCAACTAGGTGGAACTCCACTTATAGGATGTTGGAAAGTGCTGAAAAGTTTGAAAAGGTATTCGAAAGATTGGAGGTTGAGGATTCAAAATACAAAGACTACTTTGGTGATTGGGAAAAGTGTAGGGTCTTTGTTAAATTTTTGAGACTCTTTTATTTGGCAACCAAACGTTTTTCGGGAACAACGTATGTCACTTCAAATACTTTTTTTTGATGAGATTGTTGTGATTCAGAGCCAAATAAACCAATTAATAGTAGCACAAAATCATGTGGTGAGTAGAATGGCAATAAATATGAAAGCCAAGTTTGACAAGTATTGGGGGAATGGGGATAAAATTAACATGCTTTTGTGCATTGCTGTGGTACTTGATCCAAGGAAAAAAATGACATATTTGCAATTTTTTTTTTCTGAGATGTATGATTTTATGGTAGTTAAGGAACTTAGTGAAAAAGTTAAGGTTTGTCTTACCCGATTGTTTGAGCATTATGCTTCTATTTCTTCACCCAATGTGCAAGAGAAAAGTACTAGTGGGCATGTTAGTATGGAAGTTGATTTTAACGATCCACATAAGCTTATGGCATCTAAGTATCAAAATTTCTGGAGGGAAGATTGTCGGGATGTAAGAATGAGGTAGAAAAGTACTTGGCTGAAAATCCTGAAGGAACAAATGATGCAAAGTTTGATATATTAGGTTGGTGGAAGAACAATATGAATAGGTACCCAGTGTTGGCTCAAGTGGTTAGAGATGTCTTGGCGGTTCCAGTTTCAACTGTTGCTTCGGAGTCCGCATTTAGCATAGGAGGGCGCGTATTAGATCCCTTTCAGAGTTCCCTATCTCCGTTAATGGTACAATGTCTAGTATGCACACAGAATTAGCTCCGAGATTCGGTACAAATTAATCTTCGAAATATGCTGGATCATATTGAGGAGCTTGAAGAGGCACTAGAATCAGGTATATTGCCAAAAATTTGCATTTTTTTTTTAATTTGACTCTAGTGTTTGCTCTAATTTATTGTTCAAAAATATTTCTTTGTAGGTGTTTTGGAGTCGGAATCAAGTTGCAGTTCAACTACGATTAATGTTGATTGAAGCCATTGTAGGTAGTTTGCAATTTAAAATTTATAAACCTATTATTCTTGAACAACTTTGGTTTATAACACTCGTATGTATCCTTGTTTGAACCATTTTTTTTCCTTTTCAGGTGGAGATCAAATTATGTATCAAGTCTACTATAGAATTGGTGGAACTGTGGAAGTCTTCTTGTTGTTGCTGCTTCAACTCCTTTAATATGGCTTGTTATTTTATTTTAGTTTCAGACTGTGTGTTTGTTTGTCTCAAGTACTTTGGTATTTTGTTGTTTCCATGTCAGGATTGTAAAATTTGTATGGATAATGTGATCTTAATGTTGGTTCTTTTTTCTTTTTATTTATGTTGAAATCTAAGGTCCTGAAGGATAAATTGGATAATTCTGTGATAAACTTCTAGTTGGCTTGTTGCCATGGTGGGTGGTGATGGACTGATGGTGATGGAACATTGGAACCTAGTATTAAGATGTTATTATTGGTTATATTTTCTTGTTTGGATGTTAATTTTTTAATTGTTTGTGGCCCAAAAACAGGTTTCAAGCAAAGTCAGGTTGCAAAACAGCTCAAATAAGGCTGCTTTAAGGCTACAAAATAGCCTACAAATGGCCATAAAATAGCCCAAAAAACTGCACATTTCTTAGTCGGGTTTCACCCGACCCAACCCGAAACCACCCGAACCCGAACTCACTTGAACCCGACGGATGATGAGTGGATGACGGGTGAGATGTTCAAACCCGATCATGTTTCGGATGGATGGTCGGGTGAGGGTCAAACCTGACTCACCCGACCCGTGGACACCCCTAAAAAACGGATTGCTGTAGTAGACAAATCGAGAATACGGGCTTGATTGCAGCTCATGATCTTCTACCGTATGTCTTTGATGCCAGAATCTCGAATTGAGTGTGGGCTCTTTCGAAATCCTTTCTGTTTTCTGCTCACTCTTTTCACACTCTCTTTTCTATTCTGAGTTATAATACTCTTATTGGAAAAAGGCAAACTGAGAAGAGAACCAAAGCAGCATATATAGGCTATGATAGGGACCATAAGAAGTCAATAAGGAATAGGCTTCCTTATGGAATTAGAAAACCCTAATTAGAACAGAATCAGATTCCCATTTCTATAAATTATAATTCATACCACTAAAGAATTGTAATTACGCTCCAAACATATTTTTCGAGCTCCATGTTATTAAATGCTTATTATCTCCCTACGTTAAGATTACAGATGTCCATTAATTAAATATAATTATTAACAATCATATTTAATAAATCTCTTAAAATTCCTTGAGATCCTCTGCTTAACTTATCTGATATGTCGGATACAAAATCCACCTGCAGGGTTTGACATAATCAAAACTTATAAGCTTTCTCAAGGGGATATCATCATACATCAATCCCAAAATTGAGACATGGATTCCATCATTAATTAATATCCACCACACAATTAATATTGTCACCCAATCAAATGAGATATTGACCAATTTAAGGATTGTAAATATCAAATGTAAATGTCTATAAATTAACTTAGTATTTAGAGTTTAAGCACTCATAATAGCCATGATGTATTAATTATCTTATTAGTCAGTATAAAGATAATTACCCCAAGTCGGTCCCGTTTAATACACAAAGTGTACCAGCATAGTGAGTTAAAACTATACCATTTTCCGCAGTCAAGACAAACTGACTACATCACCATACTGCAGTCCTACCGATGGTGTGTCCAATCACATCTAAGACTGTAAACCAAAATCTTACATTCTACAAGATCCGATGGTCTGATCTTCCATGTGTAAGCCGAACTCTACACACCAAACCACCTACTACGTAGAATAAGAGGCACACATGTACAATATTAAATAAACAATATAATGCAAACATTGCCCACACAGATTATCATAAAATGGAATAACTGATTTTATTTAAATAATAAATCAACTACATAAAACATGGCTTTTAGTATATTTCCCTAACAGCAGTACCATATTTGCTCCTTTGAAACAAAGTGCCATCTCCGAAGTGCCCCTCAAATTCCTGAGAACCCACTTCAACGCCTCCCAATGCTAATTGCAGGATTGCTCATGTAACTATTCAAAACTCCTACTGCATGTGTAATGTCTAGACGTGTACAAACCATGGCATACATGAGGCTCCCAACTGCCGAAGCGTATCACTACAACAAATATATGTATTAGCAAGGAATCATCGCAAGGAAATATAAATTTCCTTGCTAAAACTATTGTATTAGCAAGGAAATGTTATTTCGTTGCCAAAAGGCTGAAAAACATACACATTTGGTGACGAAAATTTAATTCCTTGCCAAAAGTGAAGTCTTTGGCAACGAAATAGCATTTTCCTTGCCAAAAGTGAAGTCTTTGGCAACAAAATAGCATTTTCCTTGCTAATAGTGAATTTTTTGGCAACGAAATCTCACATTCCTTGCCAAAAGTTAGTTGTAAATCCCTTTTATTTAGCAACGAAATCAATTTCCTTGCCAATAGCCTCAATTGTGGCGAGGAAATACAATTTCCTTGCTAAAAGAATGTTTTGGCAAGGAAAAGGAGATTCCTCTCTAAAACTCTTCATAAACATTTCCCCCCAAATCGCCCCAATTTTCCCTCCCTTTTAAGAGAAAAAAAAGGACAAGACCAAAAAAAAATAAAAAAACCTCTCAAAAGCTCAAAACCACGTATCCAGGGCCCCAACAAAGCCAATGTGTATATATATATATTAATTTATAATGATATGAACCAAGTAATCAGACCTTGCATTGATTATGATGGCTTCAATGTTGCTGATATTTTGTCCGATGTCATGCATATCATGTGTTTGTGGAAATATCTGAATGAGATATTGGATTTTCTTGTTGGTCTTTTGCGCTCTGTATTGGGGTGTTCTGGTGTAGTGTTCGTTAAGTGGGTTACATTAATCAAATTATGCCTTCTTGTAAAACAAAAACCATAATAAATACATCAAAAGCATCCAAGACGAGTTGGGATGAATCGGACAGTCGAACCGTCAGAATCAAGAACCGGACTATAAAACGAGTTGGGATGAACCAGACTATATATACATACATTTGTTGCATATGAAGTATATTTATATATGTGCTTATATGGACATGCACGGTACAGTGTGCGTATATATATATCACTACACCATATGGGTAAATTTGTAACGCGCAGATTTTGTGATTTGTAACGGATAAAAACCGTTGCTAACCTTGTAATGGATAAAAACTATATATTAGAAATTTTAAAAAGTATCAGTATTTTTCATTTATCTGTTTTCTTTTTTTTTTTAACGGTTATAAAATAATTACTAACAAATTTTAACCGTTTCAATTTTGTATCAGAACTAAAAATTAATATAATTAAGGTTGCATTTTGTCACCTATGTCAGTTTGGTCCCTGTAATTTAAAAAGTGTCACTTTAGTCCTTTCAGTTTCATAAGTGTGTCAAATAAGTCCAATAAGTCCTTTAGTGATGAATAATTTTATCAGTGAAAGTAAAAAAGTTGTCACAAGAAGGTGTTTGAGGGACTAAAATGACACACTTATGAAACTACGGTGACTAAAATGATTTTTTTAAACTACAGAGACCAAATTAACACAAAGTGCAAACTAAGAGGGTGTAAAATATTGTTAAGCCTATAATTAAAGAACGGTTTTTTTTATGGCCAAAAAGTTTAAGCTGTTAGATTAGATCCAACGGTGGAAAAAAGAAAATGAAAAAAGAGAGGGAAGATTGTGCGCATAATTAGAACAGAGGGGATTGGTTTTCTAAAAGAAAAAAAAAAGAAACAGGGATAGGAGAAAGAGAGGGAAGAGGCAACCCAATGGGCGGAACAACCACCGTTGCGCCGTCCGCCTATGCCTCTATCCGTACAAATTCCTCTCTTTCTCTCTCTCTCTCTCTCTCTCTCTCTCTCTCTCTCTCTCTCTCTCTGCGCCTCCGTCTGTGCCGTCCACCACCATCAGGTTGGGGTTTTTGATTTTTGAAATTTTTTGTATAATTTTAGCCGTGCCTATTACTCCCATTTGGAACTGGTTCCTGACTCTCTCTCTCTTTCTCCCTCTCTCTCTCTCTAATTGCAGAGCATAGAGCCATTCGGTTGTGACGGTAAGCTGCTGTGTCCATTTTTTTCTTGTTTTCTTTTCTTCTTCATGTTTTATTTGGCCCAGAATTAAACAAACCCTAGGTATAATTTGAACATTTTTTTGCTATGTTTCATGGATGTTGTTTATATGTTCCAAATGTTAATGGGTTTTCATGAATAGTGCCTATATTCTGTAGACATGAACTCTCTGCTCTGTAGTTTGAAGGTGGGTGCTATGTGGTTGCTTTGTAGGTTGGATTTGTTTGGTAGGCTATGTATAGGGAGTGCTTTTGTATTTGTATTATGGAAACTTGGTTTCTTGTATGTGTTATTTGACTTTTTTGGGTAGACGTAGCTTTTCTATGGTATATATTTGGTTTTAGTGGTTGAGTGCCTTGGAGGTGTTTGTTGCATTGTCTCTATGAAGGGGGCAAAACTGATTTTTGGTGGAGCAATCATTATTAGGAACCTGAGTGGGATCGCATAACCATAAAGTCATTGCGAAAGCAATGGCATTGTTTCTTAGATTGCAATTCAATCTGTCTCACTGGTAGTAGTACATTTGCATAGCAAAACTAGGATGCACTTTTGTCCATTAGATTTGTTAGTTCAATCCTCACAAACAAAGTCACCACTTGTTAATACAACATGAGATGCTTGTATCAAGTTGAATAATTAAAAAGCATTATTTATTGGTTAACTTGTGTATAGATTCACTGGACATAACACATTTTTTTCCCACTTTCTATGAATTGGGCACCACATGGTGCATCTCATCTCCTCGTACAAAAGATTACCCTCAAGACAAACATCCTTGCACATTTCAAAACCTGTTCACTTTATATCAACCCCTAAAGAGTGGTCTCTACCAAATGTAGATTTAAATATAAAAAGAACATTCTCTCCTTTGCTTGTCAAAGAATACAGTGAAAAGAAAAAGCAATTGAATGTGTATTTAATTTGTAGCTCTCTAATAAAATTAGTGTATCTCGTTGTAGAATTAGTGGCCATGATATATTTGTAGAATTAGTAGAATTAATTGTCATCATATATGTCCACTTAGCATGTTTCATATACCATACAAAAACTTCTTGTAGTTGAAGGAGCTGAATTTCCATGGGCTAGTAATGGACTGCCAAAAAAACATTGCATTTATTTTAATTTTTTCATAAATTGACTACTAGAAAGTTCTTCTTCTTCTTCTTTTGTTTTTTTCTTTTTCAAAAGCGACCAAAAAAAAAAAAGAACTGCTTTGATTGTAATTGGGCTTAATATGAATGAAATCTTCCTCTTTTGGGCCATAGATATTTTTTGTTTGGTTTGAACTCATGGGCTCTTGAGAAACTTTTTTAGGCTCAAGCCCATCATTCATATAATTGTGCAATCCATCTAACTCCTCCTTTATGATAGTTTGTTTTACTCTTTTTTCTTTTTGGTGGCGAGGAATACCTCTAATTTATGGCTAGATGACCCAAGTCATATAGTAAATCCTGAATGCATTCAAACTGTCATTGTTCACAAATAGTATTTAATCCTAGAAGTCTGTATAGTGAGATTCGAATACAAGATATTTGTATCATACAGTTCATCTGTGTGTTGGATTTATTTGTGTTTTCATGTAACCAGTGTTCTAAAAATCGGCCTAGGTGGAGCCTAGGCGCTAGGCGGTGCCCCACTGCTTGGATTTTCTCCTAGGCATTTAGAAAATCGCCCAACATATTAGACGGGGGTCTAGGCAGGATTACGAGGGGCTAGGCGGGATTAGGCAGGCTGGTGTGAGATTGTAATTTTGGTAAAATATGAAGGGAAAAAAATTACTCTCACGAGTACGTCTAACATTAAAGTATGTATATACACTTAATGTTTAAGTTAATTATTAATAGATCCCTAATAGTTTTTTAAATATTAAAGACCTTCTCATAATGTTTACTTATTTTCAAAAAACACCACAAACCTTTATGTAAATCTATTATTTGGACCCCAAATCTATAATTATTCTTAAATAACACCACACAACTGGTATATATCTCTATTATCTAATTATTTTTTTTGAACACTGCATGTAACAACCTTGTTCTTTAATTATTCAGCTGCCTGACTAGCAATTTTTAGAACATTGCATGTAACAACCTTGTTCTTTACTTCCTAGGTTTTGTTAATTTTTAGTTTCTATTCTCTTTCTCTCCAGTGGGATTTCATTAGATCAGTATATATCTCTTAATTTCTAAAATTTACTGTGAAATTCTAGTCTAACTGTTATGCAAGCATTCTAAACTACCCATTTGATTGGGATACAAGGTTTAAATTTGGCTTGGTGGTCATGTAACATATTGACTAAATGTAGTAAATCAAATGGATACCATTTGAGTGTACTGATATGTTACACAAACAAACTTGTGAGCAATTGAACGGTGCATGTGTGTATGAGGATAAGCATTGGAATAGATAAGAGAAAATGAACTTAAGAGTCCAAGTTATAAATGTAATTTACAATGTTCATCTATCACTGAGTATAGTGGTTGTAAATTTGTGAGTTACATGTGATGAGTAGTTGTGTAATTAAAAGCACTGTTGTGTCAAGTGGATCAAGCGCAAATCTTATTTTATTTAAATGGGATCCGGGGTGTGACAAAATTTGGGGAGTCCAAATGCTATTTTGTGTTTGATAGTCATGTACTCATCCATGTCCATTGCCTTAATCAAATTGTCCCAAGACAAATATTTGCTCAAGCCAACCGGCCTATAGAGATTTTGGGGTGAGCAAAAATGTATTGTTTGTAATTATGTATGTTTATATGACATGTTAATGAGGGGGTCTTAGTTGCATGTGATACTCAGTTTTGGAAGGCTGTGGTGATCGAGGTTGGTGCCGACGTTCTTAGGTGGTCATCATTTGTTCAGATTTGAATTCAAGGTACCCTCGTGTTCTTGGGCATTCTTATCTAATTTGTTTATATTTATTCTTGTTGAAACCGTGCAAGTTTAGGGTCTAATTATTTTGTCAAATGGGAAGAATTCAAAAAGGGTCCCAAATAAGTAATTAGATTCAAATTACTTTTCATAGAATGAATGAAGGAATGATTTGTTCCAGGCTTAAGATCGTCTTGAATAAAGAGGAAATTGTCTTTTAAAAGTATGATTCTATAATGTAGAGTTATGTTGAATTTGCACAGTTTATAATAAAACAGCCCCTTATTGCAATATGATTCTATAATGTTTTTTTTTCTCCCTCTACACTTGTTTAGATTTACCCGCCTGTTTGCATTACCTTAGCACATATGGTTAGACCTTGTTTATATACTCCCTCAGAGATATGCTTGCATCATTATTCACTTGATAAATCAGAACTTGCACATTTTATTAGATATGGGCAAGAGTTGGATACCATTGACTACCACACGATTGGGTAGGTTGAGTGAGCAATATGTAAATGGGTAAAATCATTCATCAAGTTTGCAGTTGCGGTTAAGGACCATGAAGGTAATATTCGATGTCCTTGTACAAGCTGTGGGAACATTCTACTATAGTTGGTTCCAATTGTTCACCTTCATTTGATCAAGAACGGGATTATGAAATCATATGTTCACTGGGTGGAACATGGGGAACCTCAAGTCTCGCGTAGCATTGCCGAGGAACATGGTTATGATCATCAAATGACAGATAATGATAGTGGGGCTCTGGAAGGTATGGATGAAATGGTAGAGGATTGAGTAAGTGGTGAGCCGGCCGATACGACCCAGAGGGAGGAAGTGCGAAATTTTGATAGACTAATCGATGACGCAAAACGTGACCTTTACCCGGGTTGCAAAGATTTTACTCTATTGAAGTTCGTCATTAGTATACTTGATGTGAAAGTACTGAACAATTGGAGTAATAAGTCGCTTGACATGCTTCTTGGGTTACTGATGAAACTTTTACCAGAGCGTAATTTGGTTCCGAAATCGACATACGAAGCAAAGAAGATAATACGTGATCTGGGCATGTCATACGAGCACATTGATGCATGCAAAAATGATTGCGCCCTCTTTTGGAAGGAGAATAAAGGCCTCGATAAGTGTTCGGAATGTGAAGAGTCCAGATACAAGATCAATCATGGCAAGGGTAAGAAGATATCCCACAAGGTTCTACGTTACTTCCCGTTGACACCGAGGTTGCAGAGATTGTACATGTCTAAGAAGAGAGCGTTAGATATGAGATGGCATAAAGATGAACGCGTGGATGATGGGGTATTGAGACATCCAGCTGATAGTGCTGAGTGGAAGTTACTAGATCAGCAATATCCGGAGTTCGCTCGGGGAGCCGAGGAATGTGAGGTTAGGGTTAGCCACTGATGGGTTCAACCCTTTTGGGAATATGAGTACCTCTTACAGTATATGGCCTGTGATACTCACACCCTACAACCTACCACCCTGGATGTGTATAAAAGAGCCATTTTTTATGTTGTCTTTACTTATTCCTGGGTCGTCACAACCAGGGAAAGCGATTGACGTTTACATGAGACCGTTGGTGGATGAATTGAAGGAATTGTGGGAAAATGGTGCATTAACTTACGATGCCTCAACTGGTCAGAATTTTCAAATGTGTGCATCTATATTCACGACTTTCCTGGATATGGTAACATATCTGGATGGAGTACAAAGGGTTATATGGCTTGTCCCATTTGCAATGATGAACCATATTCAGAACGCTTGAGAAATAAGATTGGGTACACTAACCATCGCTGCTATTTGCCTGAGAATCACAGTTGGCGTAGGAGTAAGGCCTACAACGGCAAGTGTGAAACAAGAACTAGATCACTCGAGTCACCGATTGAAAAGGTACAAAATCAGTTAGACCGGATACTGGTTGAAAACTTAGGAAAATTTTTAAGCAATCGTAAAGAAGTAAACTAGACCAAGTTAAGCATCTTATTTGAGCTTCCGTACTGGAAGGAGAGGAAGCTCTGACATAACATCGATGTGATGCACGTTGAGAAGAATATTAGTGAAAGTATTTGCGGAACTATGTTGGCCATTGATGGGAAGAACAAGGACACAGACAAGGCACGATTGGACTTGCAAGATTGGGGCATTAGGAAAGAGTTGCACTTGGAACAACGTCCCAATGGATCTTATGTCAAGCCTCGTGCAATATTTTCACTAACCCCAAAGGGCAGAGAAGCTTTTTGTGAATTTTTGAAATCTGTTAAGTATCCAGATGGTTATACGGTAAACATATCAAAGTCAGTGAGCACAAGAAATGGTAGATTATCGGGCCTTAAAAGTCATGACTATCATGTGAGTACTCCTGCAATGGATTCTACCAATCGGGATGCGTGGTTACATCGACAATAATATTTGTACAACTCTATTTGAGTTGGGAAACTTCTTCCAAGACGTGTGCGCCAAAACATTAAGGATGGGAGATTTGGAGAAGCTTGAGGAAAGGATAGTCCTTATACTCTGCAAGCTTGAGAAATATTTTCCCCCAGCTTTCTTTGATGTAATGGTCCATTTGGCTGTTCACCTTCCTCGAGAGGCCAAGCTGGGAGGACCGGTGCATTATCGATGGATGTACGTGATCGAAAGGTATATGTTATTGTGATATACATGTAGTTTCAACTCTATTTGCTAGATGGTCTAAATTAACACCCTTTTTTGGAAGGTATCTCGGAACTTTTAAAGAATATGTTACCAACCGAGCTCGCCCAGAAGGTTCGATCGCTGAGGCTTATATTGTCAAAGAGTGTATTACATTTTGCTCAATGTATTTAGATAAGATCGAAACCGTGTTTGATAGACCAGAGCGAAACGGAACAAACAACAGACTCCTGGGATGGATTCTATAGTAAAAAAGGCCAAAAATACCTCAATACAACCAAAAATGAGGTTTTAAGGGCCAACTTGGACAACCGACTGTCCGGATACCACCATACGACCACCTCAAGTATGACTAATTAGAGTTGTGGGAAGAAATAGAACAAAAAAGGGACTCCCGTGGTGGATTCCATAGTAAAAAAGGTCAAAAAAACACCTCAAAACAACCAAAATGAGGTTTTAAGGGCCAATTTGGACAATCGACTGTCCGGCTGCCACCAAACCTACACGATTACCACGATTATGACTAATTAGAGTAGTGGGAAGAAACGGAACAAATAATGGACTCCCGGGGAATATTCTATAGTAAATAAGGCCAAAAATACCTCAAAACAACCAAAAATGAGGTTTTAATGAGCAACTTGGACAATCGATAGTTCGGATGCCACCAAACCCACACGACCATCTCAAGTATGACTAATTAGAGTTTTTGGAAGAAACGGAACAAAAAACGGACTCCCGTGGTGGATTAATAGTAAAAAAGGTAAAAAAAAAACACCTCAAAACAACCAAAAATGAGGTTTTAAGGGCCAACTTGGATAACCGACTATCCGGCTGCCACCAAACCTACACGACCACCTCGAGTATGAATAATTAGAGTTGTGGGAAGAAATGGAACAAATAACGGACTCCCGGGGTGGATTCTATAGTAAAAAAGGCCAAAAACAACCAAAAATGAGGTTTTAATGGGCAACTTGGACAACCGATAGTTCGGCTTCCACAAAACCCACACAACCACCTTGAGTATGACTAATTAGAGTTGTGGGAAGAAGTGGAACAAACAACAGACTCCCGGGATGGATTTCATAGTAAAAAAGGCCAAAAACACCTCAAAACAACCAAAAATGAGGTTTTAAGGGCCAACTTGGACAACCGACTATCCGAATGCCACCAAACCTACATGACCACCTCAAGTATGACTAATTAGAGTTGTGGGAAGAAACGGAACAAAAAACAGATTCCCGTGGTGGATTCCATAGTAAAAAAGGTATAAAAAAAACACCTGAAAAATAACCAAAAATGAGGTTTTAAGGGCCAATTTGGACAACCGACTGTCCGGCTGCCACAAAACCTACACGACCACCTCGAGTATGACTAATTAGAGTTTTGGGAAGAAACGGATCAAATAACGGACTCCCGGGGAGGATTCTATAGTAAATAAGGACAAAAATAGCTCAAAACAACCAAAAATGAGGTTTTAATGGGCAACTTGGACAACCGATAGTTCAGCTATCACAAAACCCACACAACCATCTCGAGTATGACTAATTAGAGTTTTCGGAAGAAACGGAACAAAAAACGGACTCCCATGGTGGATTACATAGGTAAGAAGGTAAAAAAAAAACACCTCAAAACAACCAAAAATGAGGTTTTAGGGGCCAATTTGGACAACCGACTGTCCGCCTGCCACAAAACCTACACGACCACCTCGAGTATGACTAATTAGAGTTATGGGAAGAAACAAAACAAATAACGGACTCCCGGAGTGGATTCTATTGTAAAAAAGGCCAAAAACACCTCAAAACAACCAAAAATGAGATTTTAATGGGCAACTTGGACAACTGATAGTTCGGCTGCCACCAAACCCACACGACTATCTCAAGTATGACTAATTAGAGTTTTTGGAAGAAACAGAACAAAAAACGGACTCCCGTGGTGGATTCCATAGCAAAAAAGGTTAAAACACACCTCAAAACGACTAAAACTGAAGTTTTAATGGGCAACTTGGACAACTGATAGTTTAGCTACCACAAAACCCACACGACCATCTTGAGTATGACTAATTAGAGTTGTCGTAAGAAATGGAACAAATAATGGACTCCCGAGGTGGATTCCATAGCAAAAAATGTTTATAAAAAAAACACCTCAAAACACCAAAAAAAAGAGGTTTTAAGGGGCAACTTGGACTTCCGTTTTTTTTCCTTCATCTTTTTTTGAATGATAAGGAACTGATGTTATTATTTTACTTGTGATACAGATGGGGGCGCAGATGGGGTGCAGAAGTTTGGATTGCAAGCTGGAGTTTGTGCTACAATTTATTAGCTATGTTATGCAGTGAGATTTATTTAATATTATTTTGGATATATGAAACGTATATTTGTTGGATTTTTTTGTTGTGACCTATTAGGTACTTCTTGGATATATAATGCTTATGTTATGTTCGATGTGATTATTTAATATTATGATGATATGTTGGTCATGTTTTTTGATCATTCTATATTCTTACATTGGACAACTTTCAAAATTTTACAGGATTAATAATAAATATTGGATTGGACAGGATTTCCTGAAGTTATTTTTAGTGATAAAACTATTTCCTTGCCTTTGAGGAACAAAATCAGCAAGGAACCATATTTTTGTCGCTAAAAACCACATTTAGCAAGGAAATTATTTCCTTGCCTTAGATTAATACAATTGCCAATAAATTTTTTTTCCTCACTAAAAACCTCATTTAGCAAGGAAATTATTTCATTGCCTTATGTTAATACCATTTGCAAGGAAACAAGATTTCCTTGCTAAAAATGACTTTTAGCGAGGAACTAATTTCCTTGCCTTAGAGTTTTGTATTTGCAACGAAATTGTTTCCTTTCCAATTGTCCATATTACAACACAAAAATAGGTTTTTGGCAAGGAAATTAAGCCATTTAGCAACAAAAATGTTGATCAATAGCAAGGAAAAATTTCTTTGCGAAAAGTTAGGAATTGGCAAGGAAAATATTTTTCGTCACTAGAAGCAATGGGTAGGAAGCTTTAGCAAGGAATTGAGCGACGAAATTCTTTCCTTGCTAAAGGATTTTACCACGAAATTTTGACTTTTAGCAAGGAACTTTTTCCTTGCAAAAACACTTTTATATTGTAGTGTATGGAAATCTTTCCATATACTTCTGTTCTTCTTCGATTTCTGGGCATTGCTCCTTTGATAGCCTAAAGTGACTAGCTAAAGGAAAACCCACTGATTTTGCATCTCCCATGCTAAACCTGCTAAGCACCCTCTTCACATACTCTTCTTGTGACAATTTCAATGTACTCGCTTCTCTGTCCCTGCTAATCCCCATCCCTATGATTTTTTAGGCTTTGCCCAGATCTTTCATCACAAAGTGTTCGGATAGCTGACTCTTCAAATTGTTTATATCTTGAATGCTTGATCCTACCGACAACATATCATCAACATACAAGAGTAAATGATTAAATCACTTCTAAACCTCTTCGCAAAGGAAGAATGATCTGCTTGACATCTTGTGAAGCCACTTGTACTCATAAAACTGTCAAACTTTTTGCACCACTGCTGAGGTGCCTAGTTTAAACCGTACAAGCTTTTCACTAGCTTGCAAACCATTTTCTCTCTACCCGGTGCTTCAAACCCTAGAGGTTGCTTCATGTAGATTTCTTCATCTAAATCAACATGAAGAAAAGACACCTTCACATCTAGCTGATCTAGATGTAAGTTCTCTACTATCACTATGCTCAAAACCACCCTGATTCTAGTTAGCTTCATAACATGGGAGACCGTGAGATCCCATCTAGGTTGATTGTCCTATCAATGAAGGAGTTCGACATAATCCTAGGAATGGATTGGCTCTCTCAAAATCAAGCGAAGTTGGATTGTGCGAGGAAGAGAATTACATACCCCAACAATGTGAATCAACCCTTTGATTTTTAATGTAACCCTTTGGGAGATATGTTCCTCACAAGGTGTTTGGCTAACATCGAAGTCGTCAGTACAGAGATGATAGCATTGTCTATACCTGTAGTCAAGGATTTCGAAGAAGTATTTCAACACGTTTCTAGTTTATCGCCTGAGAGAAGTATAGTGTTCTGTATTGAGCTTATACCGGGTACCGTACCAATCACAAAGGTTCCCTACAGAATGGCCCTCACCGAACTATCATAGTTGAAGGAACAAGTTCAAGAGCTCGAGAACCTAGGTTTTGTATGTCCAAGTACATCGCCTTGGGGAGCACCGGTGTTATTTGTGAAGAAGAAGGACAGGACACTTTGATTATGTATCAATTACAGAGAATTGAACTGTGTGACTATCAACAACAAGTATCCCTTGCCTCGGATCGACAACTTGTTTGATCAACTATAAGGAGCTACGACGTTTTCCAAAATAGACCTTCGGTCGGGATATCATCAGTTGAGGGTACGAAAGGAAGACATACCTAAGACTGCAGTCAGAACCCAATATGGTCAATATAAGTTTTTGGTAATGCCATTTGGAATGACGAATGCCCCTGCAGTGTTTATGGATCTGACGAACAGAGTGTTCAAGTCTTATTTGGATCAGTTTGTCATCGTCTTCATTGATGATATGATCTATCCTAAGTCAGAGGAAGAACACAAGCAACATCTACGGATTGCAATGCAGACGCTTAAGGACCACCTCTTGTATGCCAAGTTTAGTAAGTGTGAGTTCTGGTTCAAGAAGTAAAATTTTTGGGACACAAGGTGTCATCTCAAGGAAGTTTTGTGGATTCGTCCAAGACAGATGCTGTGTCAAACTGGGTTAGGCCGAGCAACTCTACGGAAGTTCAGAGTTTTCTTGGACTCGCAGGCTATTACATAAGATTTGTTGAGGGGTTTTCTAAAATAGCTGCACCATTAACTGGATTGACGAAGAAGAATTTGAAGTTCGATTGGACAGAGAAGCATGAGTGTGCCTTTCTAGAGTTGAAAGAGAGACTCACTACCGCACCGGTACTAGCTATACCCAAGCCTAATGAGAAGTTCACTATCTTTAGTGACGCGTCATATCAAGGACTAAGGTGTGTACTTATGCAAGATGGCAGAGTTATCGCTTATGGATCCAGACAGCTGAAGCCGAATGAGTTGAACTATCCTATTCATGATTTGGAATTGGCTGCAGTAGTATTCGCACTCAAGATTTGGAGACACTATCTCTACGGTGTTTGATTTATTCTCCGATCACAAGAGTCTGAAATATTTGTTCACATAGAAAGTGTTGAACATGAGACAACGCAGATGGATAGA
Organism: Hydrangea macrophylla; assembly: GCA_033977485.1. Lineage (NCBI taxonomy): Eukaryota > Viridiplantae > Streptophyta > Magnoliopsida > Cornales > Hydrangeaceae > Hydrangea > Hydrangea macrophylla. Next base: position 71,981,022 of record CM066984.1, on the reverse strand, counting down.
GCTAGTCGAAGATTACGACTTTACGTTAGAATACTACCCTGGTAAAGCTAATGTGGTCACTGATGCTTTAATCCGACAGACTCATGAGACGATCGCCTCCTTAATGGTTAGAGAATGGCGAGCATTGGAGACGTTGGCAGAGTTCGATGTATAGAGTGCTGAAGAAGGAGAAGGACAACTTTTCGGATGTCTTATCCTACAGCATGTTTTAATCGACCTCATTATTGGAGCTCAAAAAGAAGATGAGAAGTTTCAAACATGGTTTGCGAAGACGTCAGATAAAGATCCAACAGAATGGAAGGTGGGAAGTGACGAGGGTATCGGTGCAGAGACAGATTATGTGTACCAGACTGTGGGGATTTGAGAAATGATATTCTAGCAGAAGCACATAAGTCAAGATATACAGTTCACCCAGGAGGAACGAAAATGTACAAGGATTTGAAAAGAAATTTCTAGTGGGAAGGTATGAAGAAGGATGTGGCCGAATTTGTATCCAAGTGTTTGACGTGTCAACAGGTCAAGGCTGAACATCAGAGACCCTCGGGATTGTTGCAACCACTACTTATTCCTAGTTGGAAGTGGGAGCACATCACGATGGATTTTATAGTGGGATTACCTCGATCGCAACATAATCATGACGCCATTTGGGTGATCGTGGATCGAGTGACTAAGTCAGCACATTTCATCGCTTACAGTATGACATACCCAGTAGAAAAAATGAGTCGGATGTACATACAACAAGTTGTGCGACTTCACGGTGCACCTGTGTCGATTGTGCCAGACCGTGACATACATTTTACTTCTGGATTTTGGGAAAGTCTGCAAGAAGCTATGGGAACCTCGCTCAAGATGAGTACTGCTTTTCACCCTCAGACAGATGGGAAAACTGAACATGTTAATCAGATCATGGAGGATATGCTTAGGGCTTGTGTCATCGATTTTGAAGAATCTTGGGAGACGCAATTGCCTTTGGTCGAATTTACCTATAACAATAGTTATCACACGAGTATCGGTACGGCTCAGTTCGAAGCATTGTACGGATGACCATGTCGTTATCCGTTGTGTTTGGCAGAGGTGGGAGATACATAATTTTTCGGACCAGATTTGGTTAGAGAAACCAACGAAAAGATTTCACTGTCAAGGAAAGAATGATAACCGCTCAAAGCCGGTATAAGAGCTATGTGGATCGACGTCGGAAAGATTTGGAATTTAGTGTTGGAGATCACGTGCTTCTTAAGGTTTCACTGACCCAAGGAGTAGTATGCTTTGGTCTCAAGAGAGAAAAATTAGCTCTGCATTTCATCGGACCATTCGAGATTTTAGGATGTGTCGGGAAAGTGGCATATCATCTTGCACTACCACCAAAGATGTCTGGGGTTCACAATGTATTTCATGTGAGTATGCTGAGAAAATACATACGAGACCCCTAGCACGTGGTTAGTTATGACGATATTGAGACGAGTCATAACATTTCTTACAAGGAGAGACCCATAAAGATTCTAGATCAGAGTATCAAGAAGCTGAGAAACAAAGATATTCCATTGGTGAAGGTTCAGTGGAATCACTATGACGAGAATGAAATCTCATGGGAAGTCGAAGTTGATATGAGGAAGAAGTACCCAGAGTTTTTTCAGGACTAGTTAGTCTTGATTTCGGGGATGAAATCCTGTTTTAAGGGAGGAAGGATGTAACAACCTGCATTTCATTTAATTTCAAATTTTTATTTCATATTTAATTAATGTTCCTGATGTTATCTCAAATTTGCAATTCTCATGTGTTAAAATCTTGTGACTTGCTTTATTTCATATTTAAAATTCTTTTGGAGTCAAACTGCGGTTTTATAAAATTTAGCAATACCTGTGTTGGATTTTAAAATTGCATTTCAAAAACGGTGGAAATATTTACCTTAGACACAATCAGTATTTTTATAAAACCAAAAAATCATTCTTTATGTTAAAATGAATTTTCTGTATTTTTGAGGTGATCACCGCACCGCAGAAATACCAGTTTATGTTCAAAACAGTCCGCGCCGCATCGAACTTCCACAGATTTTGGAAGTGACGTAAAGTTGGATTTGATATTTGCTTATTTTCCATTTATGGCAAGTAATGATTGAATAAGCTTTGTTTGGGTATGCTCCTATTTGGTGTGTTAATTTAGTACTATAAGTTGTTTTGCCAAACATGAGAAGTGCTTCCTAGGCTAGTTGTGCATGCCTTGTTTGCCAATGCCTAACTTGTTTGAGTTATTGTTGTGCCATAAGCTTGATTTCCCAAACAACCCCAAATTTGACCCCTACTAATCTATGTTGCCCCTTCAAAATTTGGAGAGTTTATACGTATATGTTTGTATATATGTGTTGTGTATAATTGCATATATGTATTTAACTAATTCAAAATCAATTTGTTGAGTGTATGAGAATATGCTTGGGCTCCAAGCTCTTCAATTTTGGTTCTATATAAACACACACAGAGCTCACATTACACAGTTCACAATCTGCACACTGTAGAAACACAAGAGAAAAGAGAGAGCTTGAGAGTTCATAATTTCATAATTTTAGAGAGAGAGAGAACTCTTAATCCCCATAGCCAAAGCTTGGGTTTGAATCTCTTACATTGCTATTCTTTCTCAACAATCTCTCTGCTCTTAATCTCAGTGAGTATTCTAAACTCACTCCAAATGTAAAATATATTTATTTACTATGTAGATTAGTCTAATTTAGAAATCTCTATTGATGACTTACGTTTGAAACTCCATAGCTCAAAAACATGGAGTTTCCAAACTTAATTAAAATTCATTTTCTAAATGAAATATGAAAGGTTATAATATGTAGAATATACGGTTGAAAAATTAGAGCTTAATTCGTTTGTATGGTGATGTATGATTAAAATAAAATTTCCGTCAACTCTTGAATTTTCGTAAAATCCAAGAGCTACGGATTGATTCGGGTTAAATTGATTTTGGATTCATAATCCTTGTGAAAAACCGAAGAGATTCATATATTACATGTCCCATATACTTTCAAATTTCAAAATGGGTCAAAAGACCCCTTTAAAACTGAAACAGGGGAAGTTCAGCGAAGAAGACGAAGACACTGCTGAAACTCACGCACGCGATCGCGCGAGCGGACTACACAAGCGGCCCGCGCGCACGAGCTGTGTGTTTTCTGGCAGAAAGAAAAGGTTTTTAAAAGAAAACAAAAATTGGGCATATCGCGCAAGCAGACCGCGCGAGCGACCCCTCGCGCGAGCGGCCTGCACGTGCGACTTCTGACAGTTTCTAGTTTTTGTCTATTTTCTGCTAAGGGACTGTTTTGATGATGTTTTATGGGTTTTTAAAGCTCTGTTTGGGAAATTTACTAAAACAGAATCCTATTTGGTTATGTTTGGACGATTAAAATGATGTACTACGACTTATCAATCCCAGTACGTACGCTGTTTCTATATTTCAGTGATTTACTTTATGTTTAAAGTTTTATGACATACATGTGAAGTCAGTTGTATATGCATGGTGAGTGTGAATGTTGGTCAGTGTGAAAAAGAGTAATGGTCAGTGTGGTATAGAGTGTGTGGTTGAGATTGTAGTATGGACACTCCCTGGTAAGTGAGTACCAAAGTGTGTTGTGGTTGAGATTGCGGCTAGAGTGTCTTTGAAATGCCACGGTGGCAAAACTGGACACTCCCTGATGACCACGGTAGCATCAAAGTGTGTGACGCCGACTTGGACATTCCCTGGCACCCATGGTAGTGCTAAAGTGTGGCCTACGGACACTCCCTGGTACCCAAGTCTGGATACTGTGTGATGTATTTGTGAGGCGGATTAGGTACTAAAGTGTGAGGCATTGGACATTCTCTGGCACCCCGTGCTAAAGTGTGAGGCAAACTGGACATTCCCTGGTACCCCTGTACTAAAGTGTGGCTATCTTAGCATTTCAAAGATACAGGTAAGAGATGGTGGGTTGTTGTGTTTGTCGAGAGAAAAGAGTCGGTAAGATGAGTTGGTGCATTGTTTTCATACACGGTCACATATATGTGAATTATAGCTTTCAAATGATATTATGGTTGTTTTCTAAAATGAACTCTTTACTCTAATGTAAACTTGTTGAATTAAATGGGAATTTGAAAATGGTAAATGAGTATGTGTTACATTCAAAGTTATGTTTTTAATACTCACCAGCTTCTTGAAGCTGACGGCGTTGATGCGCCCTGGACATTCGTGTTCAGGCTTTTTAGGTTTTGATCAAGCGGAACATTATGATTATGCAAACTGAGAACGACTGCTTTAGAAGATAGAACTGTTATCAATATCCTATGCTTTAGTTTATGAACTGTTTTGTAATAAGGATGACTGTAATAGATGTTAAGTTATTGTTTTGATTTAAGGTGGTTTGTGCCTTTAGAGACCCCATGCTGTAATAACTATTAAGTTAGAAAAATATTGTAAGCCTTGATTGCTCTGCTCTGATTATTATGTTTTTGTTGTTGACGTTTGGGACGGAATCGATCCTTCAAACTGTCACGACCTACGAGTCCATAAAGGAAATTAAACGCTTTCCTTATTTATGCTATGTCAGGGCGTGACAGAAGTGCCTTCTTACCCTTGGGTAACTCGGTAAGTTCCCATGTCTCATTTGACATAAGTGAGTCCATCTCGTCTTAACTCCCACTTGACTGAATCATCCACTTGTAGAGCTTCTTCATAACTTTCTGGTTCACCGCTATCTGTTAAATAACAAATAATACAAAGATGGAGAATACCTTTTTGTAGGTCTAGAGACTATGGAAGACCGCCTCACCATGGAATCCGGTGTGACTGGCTCTTGCCACGAAATTGTGTTAGCTGGTGTGTTCTAATCCCCAAAATCTATAATTTCTGAGGGCTCCTCTAGGTTAACATACCCAGTCTTCTCAACTTGAGCTTCTGTGCTGATTGACTCAATACCCATTCTATCCTTGTACATCACATTCTCATTGAATATGACATCCTTATTTTTAATGATTTTTCGATTTTGATTATCCCAAAACCAATACCCAAACTCATCCATGCCATAACCAATGAAAGTGCACTTCCTCGATTTAGGGTTCAGCTTACTCTTAGCTTTAAAATCAATATGCACATATGAAACACAACCAAACGTATGCAAATAAGAAAGATTTACCTCTTTTTCGCTCCAAAACTCCTCTGGTAACCTCCTATCCAAAGGAACTGATGGTCCACGATTGATAAGGTGTGCAGTCGTGCTAACTACAGCCACCCAAAACATCTTAGGTAGCCCAGAATGTATCCTCATACGTCTGGCCCGTTCATTCAAAGTTCTATTCATGCGTTCGGCTATGCCATTTTGCTGCGGGGTCCTTAGAATAGTCTTATCCATCCTAATTCCACTGTTTGAACAAAACTGAATGAACTTCCTGTCTTTGTACTCCATTCCAATGATGGATCTAATGCGTTTTACCTTTAAACCCGTCTCATTCTCTACCAAGGCTTTCCACTTCTTAAAAGTGCAAAAGACATCTGATTTATTTTTCAAAAAATAAACCCATACCTTCCGAGAAGAATCGTCAATGAAAGTCGCATAGTACCTCGAGCCTCCAAGTAATGAAACTGTAGACGGTCCCCATACATCGGTATGAACTAGCTCTAGCTTCTTCATCTTTAAACTTCTCTCAGTCTTCAAAAAACTCACCTTCCTCTATTTCCCGAAGGCACAATCTTCACAGAAGTCAATCTCCATTGATTTTAGGCCTTATAGCTTTCATTTTAACTATAGAGCTTTCATCCCCTTCTCACTCATGTGTCTAAGTCTGTAGTGCCACATATTGAACTCGTTCCTTGACTCTGCAACTGATATGGCATCTTTACTCCCCGTATCACATATAGAATGCCCTCCCTTTTACCATGAACCAACACCATGGCTCCCTTGGTAACCTTCCAATCATCATTGAAAAACATCGCAATGCATCCCATACTATCAAGTTGGCTTACAGAAATTAAATTCCTCTTCAAGCATGGCATATACCTAACTTCATTCATTTTCCATGTCGTTCCATTAAGTAACTTAACAGTCACCATACCCTTACCAATAGTATTGCAAGGTTTATCATCCCCATGATAAACCCTTCCGAAGTCACCTCGAATGTAGTCCTCATATTCAATGTGGCGTGAAAAGAGGCTCCCGAATCTACAACCCAAGATTCTGACTGAGTATCAAGATACAAAATAAGAGCATCTTGAACATCACTAGTCACTGCATTTGCGGAATCCTGCTCCTTATTCTTCCCTTCCCCTTATCACCCATCTTCGTGCAACAGTCTCTACTAAAATGACCATTCTTTCCACAGTTCCAACATTCTGCATCAGCAGCCTTTGCCTTTCCTTTAGACATCCTCCTTTGTGATTTTGATCTTCCTCGGTTGCATTCCTCCCCGGTGCTCTCCCTCTATTATCCATGTTCAATGTTGACCCAGATGACTCACCTGACTCTCTCCTTAAATTTTTTTTACTAAGGGCCAAGTCCTGGACATCACCATACTTCAACATATTACTTCTGGAAGCACTGCTGATAGTTGTGATAGTCCCATTCCAACTATCCGACAAAGATGACAATAAAAGTAGAGCCTTGATCTCATCTTCGAATTTAATACCAACCGAACCCAATTGTGTGGTTACTGTTGGCCCAAATGTGGAAACCTTAGAAGGGGGGGTGAATAAGGTTTTAGCGGAAATTAACCTTTTGAAAAACTTAATATTAAATTAAACACAATCACAAGCAATTATGTAAATAGAGAAGGGAAGAGAAACTTGCAAACCGATTTTTCAAGTGGTTTGGCAATCGCACCCCGCGGCCTACGTCCACCCCTCAAGAACACCTCTTGAGGATTCCTTTACTCCGATCTACTTCACGGGTGTAGACCAAACCGTTTCCCGGAGCACTTACGGGTGTGCACCAAACCGTTACAAGAGCCTATGATCTCTCCCAAAGAAGAACACCTCTTCTTTGCACACAAGGGTTACTAACCCTCACCCTTTACAAATTGAATTGAATACAAATGATAACTCTCTATGTAGAGTGGATAATACAATTAAAGCTCACTACAATTTTGCTCTCTCAAGAAATACAAATGAAAGATTTGAGAAAATTGATAAACTCACACAACTAGGGCTCAATTGTGAATGATTAAGAATCAACAAGTTGTGTGATTGAAATAGATGTTTTCCAATGGATTGATCAACATAAAATGGTGTGGGAAAACATGTATTTATAGGCCAAGAAAGATTATAGCCGTTGGTGGCAAGTTTGGTAATTAAAAGCCCCTTTAAAAACTAGCCGTTATGCCTTTTCAGGTCGCTTCAGTCGACTGGAACATGAAGCAGTCGACTGGTCCTTGAAGCAGTCGACTGGGATGTGTTTACAGAGGGTTCTGTTTGCATTTTGCTCACTTCGGTCGACTGAATCGGGCCCTCAGTCGACTGCCCCTCCCTGTTTGACAGCCTGACACATCTCCACTAAAATGGCCATAACTCCCTCTACAAAAATCGGATTTGCGATCCGTTTGATGTTTTGGAATCTAGATTCAAATACCTTTCCAACCATATAAAACTCAACATCTAATTATTCTTCAATTGGTTGGGGCATTGCTTTAAAGATAACCCATTTAAAATTTATTTCCAAAACTTTAACTTTTAGAGTTTGTTTGAGCCCCTATGAGTATGAGATCAAGATGCCTTACAATGATGGTCCTAGACTTCAACCAAGGATGAAATATCTTCAAGTCTTCAAGCTTGATCCTTGTTGAGCTCCTTGTAATCTTGATCTACATCAATTAAATCTCATGCACACAAAGATGTTAAAACATTGATACAATATTAATACATGAGATTATATATGAGCATAAAAATGACTATGATAATAACAAGGAATGAATCAATATGAATCATGTAATTATCATAGCATATTTGACATCATCAAAACATAATTAAATATGCCTTAATATACCTTAAGGCTAACAATCTCCCCCTTTTTGATGATGGCAAACAACCAATGAAGGATATGCCAATATAAGCACATTTGGTCATTTTCATATTATCATTCATAATGGATATCATATGTTAAAGAACATGAATGATAACTACCCAAATACTTCTCCCCAATACTTATCATATTTTTCCCCCTTTGACATTATCAAAAAGATTTGGGGATAAAACACAAAGCTCCCCCTCACAATAGGCATACAAATCAAAAGGCCAAAATGATACCAAAAATAAACAAATAAAACTACATGTGAGCTAATGAAACATGAAAGTGCTCCCCCTAAGTATATGCAATGATAAAAGATACAAAATGACATGAAAAGAGAGCATATTCTCCCAAAAGATACCAATAATAAAGTTGGAGAACTCAAAAGCAAAGAAAAACAAACATTCATTTGGATCAGTCGACGCCACAGTCGACGTCCCTAGGCAGAGAGTTTAAAACATCAATGCAGTCGACGCCACAGTCGACTTAACAATGCAGAATAAAAAAAATTCAAAGCTTCACACCTGAATCAGTCGACTGTGTCGGGGTACCAGTCGACTGCTTTGTTCAGCAGTTCATAAAAATGACAGTTCAGCAGCAAAAATTTGAATGATTCACAGAACATCACTTTGTCTAATCATTCTAAAAACTTTGTTTAATCAAACAAAAGCATATCATCATTTTTCAAATAACCAATATCAAGAGCATGATGATTTATGTAAAGACATATCCAAATCACAAGTGGATGAAACAAGATTTATGCATAAAAAATCAAGTGTGCATATCTAAACAAATTAATCTATCCTACTCCTACTAGGCTTAAGGTAAGAGATTTAACCATTGTCCAAGCGCCTCTTGGATGCAGCATTTTCCAAGGAGGTAGGAGAGGATCCCTTCACAACCCAAACCATGTTAATTTTATTTCGAAATGAACATTTAAAATTAACATGCCCCTTTTTCATACAATAATGACATGTTACATGGGGAAGGGTCTCATTTGAGATTGATGCTTTAGCAAAGAAATTCTTGTGAGCATTTTGAGAATTTGAAGTAGAGGATGTGGACTTTACAAAGAAGTTTTTGTACTTCTTTTCCTTGAATGTGGGATTAAATCCCAAACCGGCCTTATCAAAAACACATTTTTGTTTTCCCAAAAGCATATTCAAATTTTGTTCACCTTGGGTAAACTTGGCCAAAGTTTTTGTCAAATCATCCACCTCCTTTCTCAATTCAACCTTTTCCTTTTCAATAAATTCATTTGAAGGTTGATTGGTTGAAACAAGCTTTTCTTTTCTCAAAATTTCATTTTGAGATTTTAAATCATCCAATTGCTTTTTCAACTCCAAATTTTCTTTTTCAATCTTATTTGAAGATTGTGCTCTTAATACAAGTTTTTCATTTTCAATCTTCAAAGATTCATTTTGGGATTTCAAAATATTTAACTCATTTGAAAGTTTGGAAAAATTCTTTTTAAGATTTATATATTTGATTCCCAAATTTTCCAACTCCTCGTGTAATTCTTCAAATGCACTTTGAAGTTCATCATAATCATGAGTTTGAATAATTGAGATTAGTTTAGAATTTACCCCAAATTATGTAGTTTCCATGGATCTTAACTCTAGTTATTCAAAAATCTTTTGAAAGAGAAGAGCCGAGGCTCTGATACCAATTGTTGGCCCAAATGTGGAAACCTTAGAAGGGGGGGTGAATAAGGTTTTAGCGGAAATTAACCTTTTGAAAAACTTAATATTAAATTAAACACAATCACAAGCAATTATGTAAATAGAGAAGGGAAGAGAAACTTGCAAACCGATTTTTCAAGTGGTTCGGCAATCGCACCCCGCGGCCTACCTCCACCCCTCAAGAACACCTCTTGAGGATTCCTTTACTCCGATCTATTTCACGGGTGTAGACCAAACCGTTTCCCGGAGCACTTACGGGTGTGCACCAAACCGTTACAAGAGCCTATGATCTCTCCCAAAGAAGAACACCTCTTCTTTGCACACAAGGGTTACTAACCCTCACCCTTTACAAATTGAATTGAATACAAATGATAACTCTCTATGTAGAGTGGATAATACAATTAAAGCTCACTACAATTTTGCTCTCTCAAGAAATACAAATGAAAGATTTGAGCAAATTGATAAACTCACACAACTAGGGCTCAATTGTGAATGATTAAGAATCAACAAGTTGTGTGATTGAAATAGATGTTTTCCAATGGATTGATCAACATAAAATGGTGTGGGAAAACATGTATTTATAGGCCAAGAAAGATTATAGCCATTGGTGGCAAGTTTGGTAATTAAAAGCCCCTTTAAAAACTAGCCGTTATGCCTTTTCAGGTCGCTTCAGTCGACTGGAACATGAAGCAGTCGACTGGTCCTTGAAGCAGTCGACTGGGATGTGTGTACAGAGGGTTCTGTTTGCATTCTGCTCACTTCGGTCGACTGCATCGGGCCCTCAGTCGACTGCCCCTCCCTGTTTGACAGCCTGACACATCTCCACTAAAATGGCCATAACTCCCTCTACAAAAATCGGATTTGCAATCCGTTTGATGTTTTGGAAACTAGATTCAAATACCTTTCCAACCATATAAAACTCAACATCTAATTATTCTTCAATTGGTTGGGGCATTGCTTTAAAGATAACCCATTTAAAATTTATTTCCAAAAGTTTAACTTTTAGAGTTTGTTTGAGCCCCTATGAGTGTGAGATCAAGATGCCTTACAATGATGGTCCTAGACTTCAACCAAGGATGAAATATCTTCAAGTCTTCAAGCTTGATCCTTGTTGAGCTCCTTGTAATCTTGATCTACATCAATTAAATCTCATGCACACAAAGATGTTAAAACATTGATACAATATTAATACATGAGATTATATATGAGCATAAAAATGACTATGATAATAACAAGGAATGAATCAATATGAATCATGTAATTATCATAGCATATTTGACATCATCAAAACATAATTAAATATGCCTTAATATACCTTAAGGCTAACAGTTACAATATTGAATTTATTAAAGTGATCTGCTATAGATGCACCTTCTCCCATACGTAAGGTAAAAAGACATCGCATTAAATATACCTTATTGGAAGCTGAGGGTTTCTTATACATGTTAGACAAAGGGGACATAAAACTCTTCGTCATCTTCTTCTTTACAATACTAAAGGCAACATTGTGAGCCAAATTTAACCAAATCACACATAGGGCTTGTCAGTTTAACAACGCCAAATCCTCATCTTTCATCCTTTTTGGTTTATGTCCTGAAAGAGGAGTATAGAGTTTATTCTGATAAAGATAATCCTCCATCTGCATCTTCTAAAATTCGAAGTCTGTACCCTGCATCCAATTTATCGATCTTTACTTTTCCCTTCTGCCATCGCTCTCACCCGAACCAAAAGCTCTGATACATGTTGTTGGGGGGAAATCACGTCTAATCTCCCCACAGGATCTGTAAGAAATCAATGCAAGAACAAAAGAAAATAAAGAATAATCACATAAGAACACCAAATTTCTACGTGGTTCGGCCAATTATGCCTACGGAGTTGCAATCAATGTTTACAGCCTTAAGAAAGAGTATTTACAGCCTATACAAGTTTCCTTAACGAAATAGCTTCCTAAATCTATTAGGAAATAGAGATTCGTAGCAAATCCCCGATTCTGCTCGGGCATCCCGCTCGAGTAGATTAGATAGCTGGTGACATTACCAAGAGTTTATAGAAAAACTTGCCACAAAACTCGCTCCCTTGCTCATCCCAGCAGAGCTCTCTAAGGCAAAAATACCTTTTTCAGACTTCTTTTCCATTTGCGAATAGAAGCTCCACGAAACCTATCCCCTAGCTCTTGGAATTCGGCTCCACCAATCCTATCAATAAATATCGTTCTATGCTTGCCCAAATAAACTTAAGTGGCCAAACCCAACTCAAAGAAGTTTGGGAAAAAACCACTAAAATGAAGCTGTGGACACGCGGGATTCCACCACTTGCTGTTTTGAAATTGTTTTGAATCAAAGAAAGAAAATGGTCTATTGAAAACAGATACAGAGTCTCCACTTGGTCTTTAAGGAACCAAGAAACCTAATTTTGACTCACCCAAACGGATAAAGGGCACCGGCCCTTCATAACCAAAGAACTTGGCTCGGGGTTTTGGTATGAGAGAGGAAGGAGCCTTTGTCGGGACTAAAACACCCTCAACTCGCCCCGTTTTTCGAAGGGCCTCAATTAGCATCCAAATAATCATCTTATACTATGTATGGTTCGATAATTAATACTATGATAGTATATTACATCACATAAGAAAATTTGAAATGGAAAATCAAAAGATAAGATATCATTCATAAGATCTAAGCCCAAATATCATACAATGTAAAGTGAAAAATCACACAAATAAACCTAGGAAAAATCGTCTAATAATGTATCAAGTAATTAAGTTTCCCTAATCTAAAGGGGACATGAATTGTTCTTGAAACAAATAATCAAAGAAATCAAAATATGCTTAGCAAGCTAGTATGATGCATGTTAATCTTTGAGAAAAGAAGATCTCTCAATCCCCGGGACAGATGAGAAATGAGGATTAGATCGAGCAGAAGCATGAACGTATGATCAAGTTCATTCCTTATAATCTTCTTAGATTAGGAGTCACAAAAGCCCCAAATCTTTGCATGGATGCAATGTATGTATCTAGAATGTGCCAAGGTTGTAGTGTGCTTTGTGTTCATGGATTCCTAGAATGACTTAGAAGTCTATAATGTGCATGAATGGATGAATGAAATCATCACAATATATGTGCAAATGTAGTATGAACTACTTCCTAAGATATGAACCAATTTGGAGTGCATGTAAGCATCAAATCAAAGGGGGAAAGTAAAAGTGTGCTTGCTGTGAATAGTGGACAGAACAGTAACATAATCTTTTGAAAATTGAAAAGAGGGGTTAGGAATGTTTTCAATGCATGATTTTTTATGAAGATCTTCCTTATTGTGTCTTGAACACAACCCAAAAAGCTAATCTTTAATAACTATCACAGATTGAGATAAATCATATAAACAATAGATGTCACTCAGAAACAGAGTCCGTACTGTCAACTGAAATGTTGAAAAATCTTAGAAAATGAAAACAAATGATCTAGAGGCCAATTGTATACAGACGGTTCCCTAAGACATTGAAGTTTAAGGGAAAAATAAGTTAACACAACCCCTTTTAGAAAGATTATCTAAAAAATAAGTTGAAAGTCAACCAAGCTGCTGTGACAGCAGAGGCAGAATGTCTGGAGAGAATGTTTGGGTCCAAATGGACCATTTTCAAGTATTTCCAAGTCAAACCAAAAATCATGGGTGTTCTCTAATGAGTTAGGAAGATTTTCCAAGTGGGCTTGCATGCATACATTGAGTATTGAGTTCTAGATAAATCTTTGAACTCAGATCACTCACTATTTTGAAGATTTTGGGAAAAACTTGAGTTTTCTTTCTTGAAATCAAAATGAGAGGGATTGAGAGGGGTTTTGAAATAGAGGTTTTGAAAGTATATTTTCAACATCAAATAGAGATTATAACCACTTGGAATATCAAGATCAAACACATCATCAAGAACCCCCAATATTATTGGAGAGATTCATTTTCATTTAGAACATAACTTCAAGGATACCTTGGAGGGATTGAAGTTATAATCATCACTATCAAACATGTTTTTGAGGTAAAGAGCTACTATCCATAAGGATTCACTCACCTCAAACTTCATGTCATCATTTAGAGGGTGATGAACTAGTAAGTAAATAAAAATGTCAAAAAGAAATGAGGTTAGGAAAAGATGAACATAATATGAACAAGTAAGTAAATAACAATCAATAGATGATAATCAATATGATATTGGACTTGTAGCTTGGTGTTTCACTCATAGATGTTGACATTTGGACATGGAAGTAGATTCCTAACTCAAAAAGGCTTAGAGAAATGGTGATTGGGTGTATTGATGATGAAAAATATAGGAGAATGGTGGAGGAAAACAAGATTGGAACTCACTTTCTATAGAAAAATAGTAGGAGGAAGCTCCTTTCTCACTTCTAAATCTATCTCTATCTCTCTTTCTCTCTACAACTTTGTCAAGCTTTGCACTTGGCCCCCCAAAAATGAAGAGCAATGGGGGGTTTATATAGGCTAATTTGGGGTAGTTTTGGGATTTATAAAGTGCTCCCATTGGTCCCAAACATCTGTGAACATATAGCTACGTCGTTTTGGTTTCTAATTAATCAAAATGGACCCCCAAAAGAAATTGCAAAAAATGGAGGATTTTGGAGGAGAGTGCCGCCGCGGCATTGGCCATGTGCCGCCGCGGCAGTGGCCCAGTGCCGCCGGGACACTGCTCCTCAGATGCCCAAAAAATTACGTTTAGGCCCCCAGAGGTTCCGGTTTTTGCGAAAAGGCCATATTTAGTCTGAAATTCACAAAAAATGCATACGAACTCCAAATTGAGGTTGTGATATACTGTTGGAAAGGTAATGGAGCCTACTTTTCATAAAAAATATTTCGGAGATAGGTTACTTTGAAAAGTTTTGCGGTATTCGCGATAAAAGCCGATTTGATCGCCTTTTCCACATTCGAAAATTCATAATAGATTCATTTGAAATCAAAAAATTATGTGCGATATACCGTTGTAAAGCTATTGACCTCTAGTATCTATGAAAAATGTTTGAAAATTGTTACAGTGCTCCGGTTTGAAAGTCAAATTTTGGTCAAGCTGGTCAAACTTGGGATTCCCGGGAAGTTCTGGAAACCTCTGGGAGCTCCCAGGAGCTGACGTTTTCGTTCGATCTTCTTTTATAACTCATTTTAATACTTCCCACATGATCTAGAATGATCCCAGAGAATTTGGACGATTTTGGTAACTTGGTCAAACCTTGGTCAAACATGGTCAAACCGGTCAAAGGGGACTTTCTGGGAACTTCCTGGACTTCCGGGGGTCTCTGGGAGCTGACGATTTCATCTGACTTTGCTTCAAAACTAATTTTATTACTTTTCTTATGACATAGCATGTTTTCAGAATTTTCGGTCCAAATTTGGGAGGTTTTGGGCTTTCAGGGGCATTTTGGTCATTCTGAGCATTTTGAGAAATAGAACCAACATCCAGGAGTTATTTTGAGTTTTTTTTTTTATCATTGTGAACCACCAAGCTATGGGTCTCCTAAATCTGATAGCCGACAAAATGGGGTGTCTACAGTTTGCCCCTCTTTGGCATGAACTTGCGAGGTAACGTATGTCGCAAGCGAGTGCCAAAGCTTTGAAGAGACAGGTCTTTAGGAGGCTATAGATTTAGGATAAAAAGCGTTGCAAAAGATGTAATGATGCTGAGGCTAGTGCTGGTCGCGCTCTGCGTGAGCTGCCTACGTATCCCAAGGGGAATCAGACCAAGACGTAGTTCAGGGCACGAAGGAATAAATCACACATGCACAACGAGACAGACAGATGCTATGCTATGAGGATGGTATGCAATGCATGGATGTGATATGAATTGTGTCATGAGTCCTATCATGCATAGTGTTCTGATCCTAGTATGAGCTGGTACTGTGGGGCGTGTGCCACTCCGAGTGGACTTATGTTGTGCTAGTGTTTTTGACTGTGATGCAGTTATTGACCCGAATAGGGATACCAAGGTGTGAAGACCCTGGGTGTTGGAGCAAACTTTTGAATTTTGGAAAGTGTGCTTCGCAAGTGAATGTAATTGAACGTGGGGTCCCAGAGGACATTAATCAAAGATGAAGTTTGACAGATAATCGATGGACATGGAAATTCTAGACACAAAAACCCTAAGAATTCAAGTAATGGACATAAAAGCCCGAGATGTCAAGTGATGGACACGGAAGCCCCATTAATGGACATGGAAGCCCATGATTTTGAACGAGAATGAGGAACACAACATATTTTGAATGAGAGTGATGGTAAAACAATGATGATTAATGGACTGACGATTCACGAATCGAGATGACGAGTAGTCAGTGAATTACTGTGACTGTCATGGATTAGACCAACGGTTGGACTAACCGTGATCAAAAGAACTGACCATGCACTAATTAAGGTGATGAGTCAACAGTGAACTACTGTGACTGTCATGGATTGGACTGATGATGACGAGTCGATAGTGAACTACTGTAACTGTCATGGATTTGATCAACAGTTGGACTAACCGTGATCAGAAGGACTGACGATGTACGAATCGAGATGACGAGTCGGCAGTGAACTACTGTGACTGTCATGGATTGAACTGACGATGTATGAATCGAGATGACGAGTCGACAGTGAACTACTGTAACTATCATGGATTGAACTGACGATGTACTAACTGAGATGATGAGTCGACGGTGAACTACTGTGACTGTCAGGATTGAACTGCCGATGTACGAATCGAGATGATGAGTTGACAGTGAACTACTATGACCGTCAGGATAGAACTGACGATGTACGAATCGAGATGACGAGTCGACAGTGAACTACTATGACTGTCAGGATTGAACTGACGATGTACGAATTGAGATGACGAGTCGACAGTAAACTACTGTGACTATTAAGATTGAACTGTCGATGTACGAATCGAGATGATGAGTCGACAGTTAACTATTGTGACTGTCAGGATTGAACTACCGATGTACTAATCGAGATGACGAGTCGACAGTGAACTACTGTGACTTTCAGGATTAAATTGATGATGTACGAATCGAGATGAAAAGTCGACAGTGAACTACTAAAACTATCATGGATTGAACTGACGATGTACTAATCGAGATGACGAGTCAACAGTGGACTACTGTGACTATCATGGATTGAACTGTCGATGTACGAATCGAGATGATGAGTCGACAGTGAACTACTGTGACTGTCATGGATTGAACTGACGATGTACGAATCGAGATGACGAGTCGACAGTGAACTACTGTGACTGTCATGGATTGAATTGATGATGTACGAATCGAGATGACGAGTTGACAGTGAACTACTGTGACTGTCATGATTGAACTGCCGATGTACTAATCGAGATGACGAGACGACAGTGGACTACTGTGACTGTCATGGATTGAACTAACGATGTACGAATCGAGATGACGAGTCGACAGTGAACTACTGTGACTGTCAGGATTGAATCAATGGTTGGACTAACCTTTGATCAGAAGAACTGATGAATTGATATGCCTACTGGGGATTAAATTGAATCTGCTTGGGGGTGAAGTGACTCTGCTAGGGATGAAAGTGGCTTCTTCTATGGTCTTGACTGAGATACACCATATTCGTTCAGGACACTTTTCTGGAGATGAACTAGCTCTGTTGGGAACGACTTTGTTGGGGATGAGAAGATTCGACTGGGGAAAGAATGGTCGCACTGCGAATATAGTAATTCAGTAGTGGATGAAGAACATTTGTGACATATGGTTGCTGAGGAGCTGGTAGAAGATAGCCAGTGGATCTTGTGAATTTATTTCGTAAAGGCAAGTGAATGTGATTGGAGGGGTGTCATCAATGCTGGAGGTTTTTGGGACTCATATAATGTTGTAGACTTGACAAATGCAGTAATGGTGTTTGGAATATTTTCTTGTAGCCACAGGTTTTATAGTTGGTAATCACTTTAAACCCATACATTTGAGACCATTGGGACAAATGGACTTGACAGCAACAACGATGACAAGGAAAATTGGATTGGTCTATATGAACCTTGAACTCTGATATAGTTTCGATTAGATTATTACTGACTCAACCAAACAAGGATTGACTTGACGGAAGTAACGACACGAAGTGCCCAAATTAGCATAATTCAATGTGTCTTTGTCATAAGCGATGTACCGCTCATCTTTTATGTTCACTCCACATCTTAATATGATAGCACTTTGCTGATAAATCTGGTTTTTGAAAATTCCTCCCTATTGATCTAATCAATTTTCTACTTTTCCTAGGAAGTGCCTTGAACTAATGCCTTAGCTTTTAGAATAAAAGATGCTCAAAATTTTTTAAAATAACTTGGTGACTTGAAAACTTGCCCTTGGTGTGAAGGGACCGTGTTAGGAAAACGGAGTTTGCCCCTAGTTTGAGTTGTAGAAAGTAGAATTCATAGGCAAACGAGGTGGGTAACCGAAGTTTGCCCCTAGTTTGGACAATGGTTTATTGGAGGTTTTGGGCAAAAGAGGTAGGTGATCGAAGTTTGCCCCTTGTATGAAGGGTAGATAGTAAAACTCAGGAAAACGAGGCGGGTAGCCGAAGTTTGCCCCTAGTGTGGAAGGTGATTTTCTGGCTTGAGGTAAGGATCGTGACTTCAATCTCTCAAATGCTCATAACTTTTGCCTAGGCACCAGTGAGGCGACCTAGCAAGCTCTTTTCTCTCTTTTGTTATTGCTCACCTTGGATTTAGCTTTAATTTTTGCCTAGGCGTCCTTTCGGATTTTCGACCTAGCGAGCCATTCTTCTTCTTTTTTTTTTTTTGAAAGTCTGCCTACGTACCCCCGAGCGGGGATCAGGTTCAACGTAGTTCGGGCCAAAGTTTTGAAGGAAAAGGGGGATGATTATGATGGTGTCGACCGAACTGATGTGGCTGCCTACGTATCCCCGAGTGGGAATCAGGTCGAGCGTAGTTCAAGGCAAGGCTTGAAAGAAGGGGTTTGAGGTATGAGGGTTTTTCAAACCAATCGTCAGAGAAGTTCAAACTTGGGTTACTTATGGTAGCCTTGAAGAGGAGGATTCAGTTTCCATCTCCCTTTCTTTTCTTTTCTTTTTTTTTTTCTTTTTTTTTTTCTCTTTTTCTTTTTCTTTTTCTTTTGTTTTGAGGATTGATCCTTTTCACTTTCGCCTAGCCAGTCTCGAAATTCCAGAATGTGAACGTCAGTTCTCAGGATTTATGTGTGGTCGTTGCGAGCCTTTGAAATGTGATCTAGGCACGTTTTTATGATGTACCTTGAATTGTACAATTCTCTCATTTGTAAAATCATTTTGGCTGGCTAGGGTCAAATCTTGAAAATCAATACCTTTTCAGCTCTAACTTTTGCCTAGGTGCCCTTTCGGGTTTTCAACCTAGCGAGCTTTTTTTTTTTTTTTTTTTGAAGGGGGAAGAAACTCATTGGAATGTTTGGCTACCAACAATGACTAAGTCTGCATTTGACAGGTTTGTATGGCTCTTGATTGGAATGGGCTCAAGGCTTTAATATGGTGGAAATGGGTGTTGGGCAAGCCCCAAATCAGTTCCAAGTATGTCTTTTTGAGATTTGAGCAAAAGCATCTTTAAATTCTTAAAGTAAGACTATTAAATTCTTAGCTCTTCTTTGGGGTCAGCGCGAAATTGACTTTGGCCTTTTTGGGATTCTCTTTTTTGTTTTCTTTCTGTTTGATGTAAAAATTTATTAGCAGAGTAATATCCATGGTAATTTGAGAAGTGACATTTTCAGTTCAGCGATTCATCCACTTATGATTATACACATCAGATTAGGTAAAATGAGACTTCGTTCCATCACAAAAGAATGATTACATTACTCGATACAGACTCACAACAACTCGATGACACACGGACTCGACCACAAGATCAAACTTGAAATAGACTCAAAATATAGAACAGATTCAACTTGGTCTCAAATGGAGTGTCTTTGTGACCTATTTATTATTCTTATTCTATTTTTTCTTTTTAGCAGAAGTTCCAGACACCATCACTTTACTGCATAGCTTCAACACTCATTGGAATCATCAAAGAGATCACTCGAGCGGTTGATCCAAGCCAAGATAGTGGATAGGATTAGGATAGGATACATCCTCTATGAGGTTCTGAATGTCATGGCAGAGGCGGATGCATTGATCGGTGGCATAGCCTAGATTTTGGTGGTAAGCGCATCGTAGGCTCATGTTGTAGTGGGAGGGTATGGGATCCGGTAGTGGCTTGTGAGGGAGGAGCTGTAAGTGGCCCTTTCTGAGTAGATAGTCCAAGGCTGTGGAAAGGGGACATCAAGTTTGGAGAATTCGCGAGGACCTTGTGGGCGATTTGGCGGAATAGACTGATATGGACGGAGAGGGTAGTCCATTGGTTGGTTACTAAGCGCACTAACTTCTGAGGAGGCCAGGGGATAGTTAGGTCTCTTGGACTGGTGATGGGGTTCATCATTCTTGAACTTTCCTTCTCTGATGGCATCCTCTATTCTGGTGCCTATTTCAAACAGTTCTTCAAATGTTGAGATAGACTGGTAGAATAGTTTGTCGTGGTACACTAGTTGCATGTTCTTGACCAGCATACGTACTTGCTCTTTCTCAACAGGTCTGTGGATCATTTGGGCCACTTTATTCCTCCATCTGCTCAAGAACGCAGTGAAGGACTCATTGATGTTTTGCCTGGTCGTCTCTAGGTCCCCGATTGTGACATCAAACTCTTGGTTATAAGAGTAGTGATCAATAAAAGTTCTAGCAACATCTTCCCAGACTCGGGTCTTGGAGGCTTCAAGAGTTAGGAACCAGGATAGTGCGACATTCTTAAGGGTTTGAGGGAACAACATAACTAGGTGCTCATGAGTGCATCCCATAGGTTGGAAGATGTTCATGCACAACTTGATGTGACTTTTTGGGTTCCCAGTCCCATCGAAGCGATCAATCTCTGGCATTTTGAAGTTTTCCAGTAGCTTCAGCTTAACAGGCTCGAAAAGGCCTTCCAAGTCCAGCATGTAATCATCAATCCCTTTGCTTTTCCTCAGTACGCTTTCCAGCTTGTCAACCTTATCCATTTTCTCTTGGAGCTTCTTCTCATATGAAAATGGTGGGACCCCTTGAAGCCAATCTTCCTCCCCGTTATTCTCATGTAGGGGCAGTTCAAACCTCGGTGGTGGAAACCCAGGCGGAGGTTGCGGCCGCTGCTGCTTCAATTCTTCCATGAACTTCAGAACTTGGGCTAGGCTGTCAGACTATTGGCTTATGGTTTTTCACAACTCGGTAACCTTATTTTCTAAATCTTCTCGATTCATGCTGAAGTAAGCTGTCGGACTGATTCTGACCAAATGATTATCTGAACTCCTGACCCACGACGAGGATCCCGGCTGCTAACCTTGGGAATCTATACTAACCTGACAGATTTTGAGAGGACTAGATCAGATTTTGACAGTGATGACTTTAAACAGACATAGACAGTGATGTTAACAAACGTGGACTGACTTGTGTAAGACAGACTGAGATAGTGCGTACAGACCGATATGAATGGTGCATGCATGTGAGACAAGCACGCGGATGTAACTCCTAATCTATATGATGCTCCTATTTCTAACAGATAGCAGTTAAACAAGTAAGGTCCTAGCAATATAGAGTGTGCTATCCTTACTTTCCAGTATAATAACCAAGGGATAACAGGGATTTTTGGGATATTTCGGGAAGTTTGGATAGAGTTTCTAGGAAAAACAGGGATTTGGAAGATTCGGAGGAATTTCTAGAAGTTATGGGAGTTTCTAGGAGAAATGGACTGAACTTCTGGGAGAAACTAGTATTTTGGGTATTTATGAGAAATATGGATAGAGTTTTTAGGAGAAACAAGTGTATCTGGGCATTTCTAGGTGATTTGGGCAGAGATGCTGGGATTTTTGGAGAATCTGGGAGATTTGGGCAGAGCTTATGGGAAAACAGGTACTTTGGGTATTTTTGGGAAATTTAGACAGAGTTTCTGGGAAAAACTGGTATATCTAGAAAAATCGGACAGAGTTTCTGGGAGAAATTGTTATATCTGGAAAATTTGGGAGATTTGGATGATGGTGATTATACTGTCTAGCAAGTTTTCATACTCCTATGTCTTAGGACCAACAAACAAGGTTTGCAGTGTATATCTTTGTGAACATGGAGCAGACATCCTTGTCATGGTGCCTAGGCAAGTCAATTAAATGTGATCACATATGAGTGATTGCCTTAGGAACCATAAGAAAGAGGTTCTGCCTCATGCCACATAAGCGTCTACACCGCGCAGGTCATCCCGTCAGGGCATACAGCAGTTATATCACATTGTCCTATCTGAAAAGATAAATGAATAGTCCTATGAAAGGTTCTACAGGAATCTATATGCAAAGGCTGGGTTTAGTCAAAGAGGGTCCGTTGAGGAGAGTTCTAATATACCGTCAGAGAGACAGTACGGAAGTGTTTACTCTTTTTGATATACCTTGGAAGGTACAGTATCAACGGTGACTTGTGCCCTGGCACAGCAAGACCTGAACAATATCAGTGCCGCGTTTCAGACACAGTCAAAGGGGGAAAATGCAAAGTGCAATGCGGTGAACCAGACACAGTAAAAAGATGATTTTAAGGATGCTTTTTATGAGTCAAACCTCTGTATTATTTTATTTTAAAATAAAAAATCCCCAGCAGAGTCGCCAGATTGTGGACACACGGGATTCCACCACTTGCTGTTTTGAAATTGTTTTGAATCAAAGAAAGAAAATGGTCTGTTGAAAACAGATACAGAGTCGCCACTTGGTCTTTAAGGAACCAAGAAACCTAATTTTGACTCACCCAACCGGATAAAGGGCACCAGCCCTTCATAACCAAAGAACTTGGCTCGGGGTTTTGGTACGAGAGAGGAAGGAGCCTTTGTCGTGACTAAAACACCCTCAACTCGCCCCGTCTTTCGACGGGCCTCAATTAGCATCCAAATAATCATCTCATACTATGTATGGTTCGACAATTAATACTATGATAGTATATTACATTACATAAGAAAATTTGAAATGGAAAATCAAAAGATAAGATATCATTCATAAGATCTAAGCCCAAATATTATACAATGTAAAGTGAAAATCACACAAATAAACCTAGGAAAAATCGTCTAATCATGTATCAAGTAATTAAGTTTCCCTAATCTAAAGGGGACATGAATTGTTCTTGAAACAAATAATTAAAGAAATCAAAATATGCTTAGCAAGCTAGTATGATGCATGTTAATCTTTGAGAAAAGAAGATCTCTCAATCCCCGGGACGGATGAGAAAGGAGGATTAGATCAAGGGGAAGCATGAACATATGATCAAGTTCATTCCTTATAATCTTCTTAGATTACGAGTCACAAAAGCCCCAAATCTTTGCATGGATGCAATGTATGTATCTAGAATGTGCCAAGGTTGTAGTGTGCTTTGTGTTCATGGATTCCTAGAATGACTTAGAAGTCTAGAATGTGCATGAATGGATGAATGGAATCATCATGAGATATGTACAAATGTAGTATGAACTACTTCCTAAGATATGAACCAATTTGGAGTGCATGTAAGCATCAAATCAAAGGGGGAAAGTAAAAGTGTGCTTGCTGTGAATAGTGGACAGAACAGTAACATAATCTTTTGAAAATTGAAAAGAGGGGTTAGGAATGTTTTCAATGCATGATTTTTTATGGAGATCTTCCTTATTGTGTCTAGAACAAAACCCAAAAAGCCAATATTTAATAACTATCACATATTGAGAGAAATCATATAAACAATAGATGTCACTCAGAAACAGAGTCCGTACTGTCGACTGAAGTGTTGAAAAATCTTAGAAAATGAAAACAAATCTAGAGGCCCATTTTATACAGAAAGTTCCCTAAGACATTGAAGTTTAAGGGAAAAATAAGTTAGGACCACCCCTTTTAGAAAAGTTTTCTGAAAAATAAGTTGAAAGTCAACCAAGCTGCTGTGACGGCAGAGGCAAAATGTCTGCCAAATGGATTATTTTCAAGTATTTCCAAGTCAAACCAAAAATCATGGGTGTTCTCTAATGAGTTAGGAAGATTTTCGAAGTGGTCTTGCATCCTACATTGAGCATTGAGTTCTATAGAAATCTTTGAACTCAGATCACTCACTGTTTTGACTCACTGTTTTGAAGATTTTGGGAAAAACTTGAGTTTTCTTTCTTTGAATCAAAATGAGAGGGATTGAGAGGGGTTTTGAAATAGTGGTTTTGAAAGTATATTTTTAACATCAAATAGAGATTATAACCACTTGGAATATCAACATCAAACTCATCATCAAGAACCCCCAATATTATTGGAAAGATTCATTTTTATTTTGAACATAACTTCACGGATACCTTGGAGGTATTGAAGTTATAATCATCATCTATCAAACATGTTTTTGAGGTCAAGAGCTACTATCCATAAGGATTCACTCACCTCAAACTTCATGTCATCATTTAGAGGATGATGAACTAGTAAGTAAATAATAATGTCAAAAAGAAATGAGGTTAGGAAAAGATGAACATAATATGAACAAGCAAGTAAATAACAATCAATAGATGATAATCAATGTGATATTGGACTTGTAGCTTGGTGTTTCACTCATTGATGTTGACATTTGGACATAGAAGTAGCTTCCTAACTCAAAAATGCTTAGAGAAATGGTGATTGGGTGTAGTGATGATGAAAAATATAGGAGAATGGTGGAGGAAAACAAGATTGGAACTCACTTTCTATAGAAAAATAGTAGGAGGAAGCTCCTTTCTCACTTCTAAATCTATCTCTCTCTCTCTTTCTCTCTACAACTTTGTCAAGCTTTGCACTTGGCCCCCCCAAAATGAAGAGCAATGAGGGGTTTATATAGGCTAATTTGAGGTGGTTTTGGGATTTATAAAGTGCTCCCATTGGTCCCAAACATCTGTGAACATAGAGTTACGTCGTTTTGGTTTCCAATTAATCAAAATGGACCCCCAAAAGAAATTGCAAAAATGGACGATTCTGGAGGAGAGTGCCGCCACAGCACTGGCCATGTGCTGCCGCGGTAGTGGCCCAGTGCCGCCGCGGCACTGCTCCTCAGATGCCCAGAAAATTACCTTTAGGCCCCCAGAGGTTCCGATATTTGCGAAAAGGCCCTATTTTGTCCGAACTTCATAGAAAATGCATACGAACTCCAAATTGAGGTTGTGATATACCCTTGTAAAGGTAATGGAGCCTAATGTTCATAAAAAATAGTTCAGAGATAGGTTACTTTGAAAAGTTTTGAGGTATTCTCGATAAAAGCCGATCTGATCGCCTTTTCCACCTTCGAAAATTCATAATAGATTCATTTAAAATCCAAAAACTATTTGCGATATACCGTTGGAAAGCTATTGACCTCTAGTATCTATGAAAAATGTTTGAAAATTGTTACAATGCTCCGGTTTCAAAATCAAATTTTGGTCAAACTGGTCAAACTTGGGATTCCCTGGAAGTTCTGGAAACCTCTGGGAGCTCCCAGGAGCTGACGTTTTTGTGCGATCTTCTTTTAAAACTCATTTTAATACTTTCCACATGATCTAGAATGATTTCGGAGAATTTGGACGATTTTGGTAACTTGGTCAAACCTTGGTCAAACCTGGTCAAACCGGTCAACGGGGACTTTCTGGGAACTTCCGGGACTTTCGGGGGTCTCTGGGAGCTGACGATTTCATCTGACTTTGCTTCAAAACTCATTTTATTACTTTTCTTACGACGTAGCATGTTTCCAGAATTTTCGGTCCAAATCTGGGAGTTTTTGGGCTTTCAGGGGTATTTTGGTCATTCTGAGCATTTTGAGATATAGAACCAACTTCCAGGAGTCATTTTGAGTCTTTTTCGATCATTGTAAACCACCAAGCTATGGATCTCCTAAATCTGATAGCCGACAAAATGGGGTGTCTACAGAAGCAAACTTGGGACATTTATAACACACAGTCTCAAATCTAATATATATGCCCCAAAATAAAATTAGAGTTGATAATAAAAATTACATAATGATAGCAATAAATTAATTTAACTCTAAATTGTTATAAAATTATTTTAGTGTTCTTATTTTTAATGAAGTGACAGATTCTTTTATTCATTTAAGAATGAATACATTCAACTCTCTCTCTCTCTCTCTCTCTCTCTCTCTCTCTCTCTCTCTCAAGAAACTGTTGAAACAAAGTCCAAATGGATGAGAGGGACTCATATATATAGAAGAAGAGGTTGCCATGTGTCAAAACATGAAACAACTTGAAAACTAAGTTTCTGCACATGGCAATCGATTAGTATAAGATATTATGAGGGCAATCGATTGGATAGAGGAGCAATCTATCTGCATGTACATTAAGTAGAGCTTTTTATCATGTGCCATTTTAAATTTCAAAGTTAGTAGGGTGAGAAAATGTAAAGTCAAAACTCAAATCAAAGTATGGTGACTAAAATGACATTAGTTTCGATGGAATATTGAAATACTTATGAAACCAAATGGACCGATACGTCCAAACTACAAGTTCCGAAGATTGGGATCAAAGTGAAATTTACCTCAAATTTTAAGGGTAAAAAAAGTAATTTACTCCAAAGTTAGTTAAGTGAATGAAATTGGAAAAATCTTAAATCAACATAAGAGAATTATTAAAATATCTACGTTCAATGGTCAATGGATTAATAACTTTTACAACCACTTTGTGATCTGATTTTCCCTTTAGGGCCTGTATGGTTCATGCATTATTTTAACTTGATTTTAATTACTGATTGGCGACAAATAGTTCCCGTTAATAGTCCTGAAGTTACGCTTTGTTAGCCCATTTCATTTAGTTATTAGTTATTTTTTTAATAATCATTCTATATTTTGTAAGTTTTGGAGCTTTAACTTGAAAATGTACTAAAATTCAATGATTAGTGGCTTTGGAAGACATTCTGGGCTCAAAAGATGATTCCGGTGAAAGTTTGAGACAGTCACAGCCTCGGTAAATTGCATTTTTGATATGGAATACTTTGAATTTGAAAAATTTCTCTAGAGATGTAAAATGTAGATCTTCAAGTTATGGACGCGTGGCCATAAATAGTGAGTCAATACGAGATTCGAGTCAAAAGTTATCGCAATTCTATGATCAGTTTGCAAAGTTGAGAAAATTTGAGAAAAGCGAAAAAAGGCATCTCGCAGGAGCGGCCCGCTCGCGCGATTTTGGGGATCGTGCACCAGTGGCCTGCATGAGCTACCAGTTGAAAAAACCAAAAATGCATATTTCGATGTACTGAAGAGTCTTGTCCGAATGGAATTGGCTGAATACGTCTAGAAATGTAAATAAAGTAGTTTTAGTGCGATTAGGTTTAGGAAAGATTCCAAAACTTGCTCCAAATATATATATCTATATATCCTCTTTTAAGTAAAATTGGGGGTTACACAACATAATACACATCCATATACAGCAAAAACTTCATCCATTGAAGAGGAGGAAAGTAAGGAGAAGAAGAAGAAGACCAAGGATTCCCATGGCCTCCTCCATCAACCTCTTGCCAATCTTCGATTCTATGGCCGCCTAGACCAATATCTAGGGTTTCAATGAAACCTTAGCCAAGTAATAGGGTGTTATTTACGTTTTTCTTTTAGATTTATTATGTATGGATGATGATTACATGTTTAGAGGATTTTTAATAATAAAATCGTACTTCTATTGATTGAATCATTACTTTCACAGTTTATTCTTGTCTTAGATTTATTTTGAATGTGATGTGCTCAATGATCTATATTTGCTGTGCTTGTATGGGTTATTTACATGTAATGGTGCTTATTTGAATTGTGATATCAAGTAGTAGGGAAGACGGAGTGTGCCGCAACTCTAGTTTAGTGTGAGACACTCTGTGCCAACCAAAGATGAGTTATGTTGATGTTTGACTCGCAGTTATCTACTTGATGGAAGAATCAGGCTTGTAACTATGATTCCCCATTATCATCCAATGTAATAATCTAATTGACTGCATAAATACCCTTATTATGAAGCTAGTGGTGGATTTGCAATCCTGAGTTCAATACACATATTTATCAAAACAACTTTTAATCACTTTCATAGTTAGATTTATTTCCTTAGTTGTTTAGTTTAATTAAAAATCAAAATAAAAAAATTTGGTTGTCTTGATTAACTAGATTTAGGTTTTAAAATTAAAGTGCTTTAGTATTTCAATCTCCGTGGGTTCGACCTCTACTTCCACACTACAAATCTTTTAAAGTAGAGCATACTTTTTATCTACCACTAATCTTTTAAAGTAGATTATACTTTTTGTCACAGAAGGGCAGGACTGGTCCTGGTCAAATAGCGGGACTGGTCATGGTCAGGACCGGTCCTGATACTTATGTGGGACCGGTCATGGTTAGGACCGGCCCTTGGTATGTTTTGTGACCGGTCCTGGGTCGTCTTCTTCCTCAGGACTGTACAGTTGTAGAGCTATATACGAGTTTTACAAATCTGAAAGATACAGAAAGTATAATATACCATTCTCTTCATTTTTCTGGGTAAATTATGAATATATAAGTCTTGTTTTTCAATTCCTAATGTAACTTTACTTATTGATGAAAATCTGAGAGTCGCCGAAACTACGGTTTCGTTGTACGTCGCAACCATTACAAATTAAGGTCTAATATTTTAAACACAACTTACTGGGGTTGTAATATGTCATTCCCAATTTACAGAAATCATTTTGGTTGAGTTTGGTGAGACCACCATTTTTAAGCTTCCATAACTACATATATGTATATATACGTATATCTCTTAAATTGATACCCTAGACTTGTGCGCAATGACTAATACTACATTATGAGTGAGCTTAAAAGACTCACCGGTTGCTAGATTGGGCTATGCTACTTGCTGAAGAAAGACGTAAATTCTAAAATATAAGCTACGGCCTCTTTGAAACTTTGGGAGTTCACTCTGAGACTTCTATTTATGTTTTTCTTTCTTTTTATCCAATTTCCAGAATATATGAGTGACTGGATGTGTGTGCTTTAAAGTGATTGAGAGAGCAGAGGCAAATGAGAGCTTGAGCGTTTAGCAAATGTATATAGTACAGTGTATAGTTTTGCTTATTTTTGTGTGTGTATGTAATTGTACCTGAGAGAGAGAGAGAGAGAGAGAGAGAGAGAGAGAGAGAGTAATGGAGATGATATTTGAATTCAATAAAAATACTTTCAAAAATCAAATCCTTAGAGATAAAAAGCCAACTTTCCCTCTAAAGGCAAAATTACTGATTTTTGCACAGTGTCTGATATTGGGGCATTATTTTTATTAAGTTCCCTTTCTTTTAAAAATTCTTAAAAAGCATATTTGATATATGGGGATCTAGATGAACTATTCGCGGGACTTATTTTTGAGTGTACTTAACCGTTTTGGCCATTCTGGGTCAACGGTTGACTTTTCTGGACCTACTCAAAACCCTCTTATGATTTTCATGTACTTCTTCCTCTATGGATTGGTCCACTTAAGATCATCGAAGTTTTCAAAAGAGTTTCAAAGAAAGTTTGTAGTTTCATTTATATATCCGCACTAACGCCCATGTTTGAGATACGGGACATTACAGGTTCTGTTTTATAATGCAAACTACTGTACATTCTATTTTAAAGACTTGTGCATCGCTGCTACTTTTTAATAAAGAAAAGGAAAACAAACATAAAAATGGAATTCAGATAGGTTGATCTAGTTATTGATAATAACCAATGTATAAGTCACTCTGATACCATTTGTAGTAATCAAAGGAATAATTAGCTCTGATACCATATTAAGGAAATGTAAGAGGAAAATTATAAGTCATTCTAATGCCACTATAAAGAAGAAAAATTAAAGTCATATCGCTCTGATACCTTTCTAAAGAAAATGTGAAATGAGATAATAAGTCGTACATCGCTCTGATGCCTTTAAGAAATGCGAAAAGAAAGAAAGAAAATAAGTCATACACTTGCATAGTCGAGATGACATGTTTGAAAGGGGTCGTTTGGTTTCAGCACATATGTTTTGTATAAGCAAAGGGATAGAGAATGGAGGTAATGGTTTTTAAGAGAATATTTTGATTGTTGATTGGACCTTGGGAGGCATGCTACTATCTTTGTCAACATGGTTGACCTTTCGTCTTAGGGAGGCACACTAGTATATCAAAATCATTTGGCCCATGGGAGGCATGCTTTTCTGAACTAGTATTATTGTATGAGTAGATAGAGGTGATTGTGACCTCGAATATCTTGAATTGTTATTGCCGATAATACCAATCATTCAGCCCTTGGGAGGCACGTTATTCTGAAACCATATGTCAGTTGTGATATTGTTGCTAAGGCAAAAGAGTTGGTGAGATGAGAATGTCGCATCGTCATACATGGTTGCATAATTTGTCTACATGGAGAATCGTATCGCATGTTTTATTATATAACTGTTGAAAGGAATAAAGAAGAATATTTTCCCTATGAATGTTCCCATGTTGATCTATATCTTAACTATTATTTGACAACATCTTTGAATAAGTGATTAACCATACTTTAAGATACTGAACATCGACGACGGTTAAATATGCTTTTATATACATTGCGTGTGTTGTTTATTTTATTCACTCAGCTTGTATTCAAGCTAACGACATTTATGTCCTGGACACCCAACATCCAGGGTTCTCAGGTAATGAGGATACAGAGGACTACGGCTGTGCTAGCTAGAGACAGGAGCTTTTGGAAGAAGGCCTCTTTTATATTTTGTTATGTTTGAGGTTGTAAGCTAAGAATTATATGTTTTGCTTAGAATAATATTGTAAAGGCAATATGTGCCTAAGTCAGTTATTGATGTAATAGTTTAGTTAAGTTTGAGTATGGAGTATTAAGTTTGATTTATTCCCGCTTGCCATTTATTCTGGTTTAGCATTACTGTTTAGTTGTATTATGGACAATTGGGATCCTTTCACCTGTGACGACCTACGGGTCCAAAAAGGAAATGATAATTTTTCCCTATTTTGCTACATCGGGGCGTGACAGGATTATCGTATCAGAACCTGCGTTTTTAGCCAAATAGAAGCATAAACCAATTGTCCAGAATATTAGAACCCAATGTCTAAGCTTGTATTGGTTATAATGTAATTAGCCTAGATTAGCTAGTAGAGACATCTTGTCGAATAGACGTAAGGTATAATACTCACCAGGTACCCCGGAGCAGACCCAATTGAGGTTAGAGATAGTGATAACAACAAGAAGCTATTGTGGATGGTGAGTAGAATTTGACGGAGAACTTGGTATCTAGAGATATGTTTTGTCGTGGGGATCACAGTTGAGAAGATTTTAAGTGTAGACATTGACGAACATCCTGAGTCAGATCTTGGAATGGTCAGTGATAACTTAAGGTCTAGAGAAACTAAGAATAAGACAAACTCACTATGCTATACCGCATATTAGAAAACATGGCCTCATAGCCCAGTTTCTAGAGGATTGAAAAATGTGAGTAGGACTTAGTTAAACAACAACCCTACATGTATTCCGCCCCCTTTATATTCAATGATTGTGTTATTCGATAGAATTCTTATTTTAATATGTCCCGATTAACCAATTTGACACCAACTCATGCTAGGATTATAACAACACTATCTACATCTGCAACGACCAAATCATACCCAACAACCAGAGATCAGTCAAGAAGACTATCCGAAGTGTTGCCCCAAGAAGTTGACCCTACCGGTATGGCTAGAGCAATCAACTGGAACTTATGGAATGTCCGTAACAGAGCCACCGCAGGTTACTTAGGAGATAGAATGTATGAAGATTTCCTTGTTGAATCACGAGAACTACAAAGAATGGAACAAAAATCACAACAGATTGTACAAGCCTCGAAAACTGCCAAACACTTGAACAATTAACCAAAATCTGGAAAACTCCAATGGAAATAAAGATGTAGTAGTATTCAATGCTATCACAGTGGCAACATGGATCACCCTAGTAAGAAATGCTAGGCACCAAGGATAGGAAATCGAAACTCAAACAAAGAAATGAGAGACAAGGGTTGCAACCAAAGGTTCAAGGGACCCAAGATTGGTGTAGAGAAACATAACTCGATAATAAAAACCAAACTGTTGGACAAGTCACTCTCGATCTACTTTAACTGTCAGATGCCTGGACATCATTCCAAGGACTGTGTAGCACCCAAGAGGAACACAAAACAAGATATGCAATGATATCACTTGGTAATATGGGCCACGTCTGCAAGTATTGCTAGGAAATAAGAAACATCAATCAAGTTCTATCGGCTGATTTAGAAGAAGAAGGGAAGGATCATCGTGGTGAAAGCCAGGAGACCAAGGTCGTAGCAAATGACGATTTTAATATATGAATGGATAAAGAGCCATATACTTGGAAGAAGCTCCACCCTACGAATTGAATATAGGAGATTTCTTTTGTACTAGATTTCCTAAAATCTAGCTTATCAACATATATATATATTACTGGACTAGTAGTCCCAGCTTTTGTTTACGCTTATGCTAAGTTAGAGACCCGTAATCATCAATGTAATCTTTTATCTATAAATGAAATGACAGTCTTTTAATACATGCTATGTTTCCATAATTATGATGTTTTACTTTTAATGACTATATTGTATTTCATATGCATACCTTAGTATTGCTAATAGATGAAAAGCTTAGACAAAATTTCCTAAGGCACTTAAAATGCTAGTTTAAGATCTGTTAAGTTAATTATGATATAATGGGATCTGCATATAGTACTAATAAATATTTACATTAATAAATTCTTACTTAGATTGTTATAACTTTCTACAGATTCTTAAGATTTGTTTAGATTCTAAAAAATAGCCAATAGGTACCCTTTTGCAGCGCACATATGGCTTGAAGATGCACCCACAATTGTAGACCCAACTGGTATGTTCAAAGCTTTGGTGGGAAGGTTTGAAAGGATTGACAATCAGCAAGGGAATAATTATAACAATGACAACAACTATGGAAATTGAATGCCAGCCCGTCAAATTGGAGATAAGCTTTTGGAAATATTTCGCACCCTGCAACCCAAACAGTTTGCTGGAATTGCTGAGCCTTGGAAAGTTGAACATTAGTTATGACAAATGTATCGTATCATTGAGACAATGGAATCTAATGATCTAGACAAGAAGCATTTGGCTATTTTTCAACTGACATATGCTGCCGCAGATTGGTGGGATGCGGTAAGGGCTACAATAGGAGAAGAAGCTGTCAGAAGGATGACTTGGACCACCTTTAAGGAAAGATTTCTGGGAAAGTACTTCCCTACTACTGAGAAACATAGGAAAGAGGGTGAATTTATGGACCTAACCCAAGTCAACAAGTCAGTACAAGAATACATGACGCAATTTAAAAGATTGTCTCGCTTTGCACCACACATTGTTGATACCGAGGAGAAGAGAATTCAAAAGTATAATCAAGGATTGATTCCACCTATACGTCATATGACTATCGGACACTTATATAAGTCTTTTGAGGCTATTGTGGCAATGGCAACTGATTTGGAAGACGATGCTCGATCAAGTTGTGGGCAATCTGATTTTAAGCCACAACAGAAGCCCAACTCTGAAAACAAGCCACCATATCATCCCCAAGGATAAAAAAGGACCTTCAATGGAGAAAAGAAACCCCAACAAATAGTTCAACAGAACTAACCAAGGACAACAGAAGAAAACCGTAGTGGATGTTCTAACTGTGGTACCCCTAGACATATCGCTCAAGATTGTAGAGCACTTGTACGCTTTGGCCGACAGAGGATTAAATGCTACAACTGCGGTTCCTATGGACATATTAGTAAGAATCGCAAAGCTCCAAGGAAAGGAAACTATGAATCGCCTAGCTAACAAGGACAAGCCTGGCTTAACGCAATCATTCTTGAGGCAGCAAGATATAAAGAAGGAGGAGAGTATGAAGAGGTAGGACTGAACAAACCAAAGCCATAAGTGATGGAAGGTACACTGGTTTTGTTTAATTACCCCCTAAAAGTTTTATTCCATATGGATGCTAGACCAACATTTATTGTTGTTAGATTATTTAGAAAATGAATGTGGTATCACAAATGTTAAATGTAGCTTTGAATGTTGTTTCACTATTAGGAGCTACTACCCAGTTGAGACATGTATACAAGGATTGTACTTTATGTTAGAAGATTGTAATCTTTCTGCCAATCTGATTATCTTAACAATGAAAGAGTTCAATGTGATATTAAGAATATTTTATCTAGTGAAGTACCATACTAAGTTGGACCATACCAGAAAGAGGATCATAGTGTTTGGAGTAAACAGAATTTAATCCTATGATTTCCAACATAATTCACTGAGTAGTACATTTTTCATAAGTCGTCTAGCTAACCTCGAAACAGCCAACATAGAGATTTTCAACTCATCGTATCGATACTCATAGTCAGAAGTTTTCTTGACTTAGCATGTTATTATCGAAGATTCCTTTAAAATTGCATCTCCCTTGACCAATCTGATTTAGCTAACAAGGATGGTTATCATCTATGGTTTGTAACAGTTAGAACCAAGTGAGTTGAATTACCAAACTTACGATATCTAGAAATTTGAATTAGAAATTCGAGTTGATAACCCAAAACTATTTCAGCTTAGATTTCGAGGCGAAATCTCTATTAAGGGGGAGTGATGTAGCAACCTGCATTTTCGTGCCCCTAATAATAAATAAGTTATTGTTTTTATTGATGTATGTATTTATTTATAGTTGTCGCATTATTAGTATAAATAAATAATACTTGTGTTGTTAATTTTAAATACAATACCAGTTTATTTTACTACTACTTATTATTTTTAGTTGTAGCATTATTTCCATAAATAATAGTTGTTTTGATTGATTCTAATTACTTGACTTTAACTTTGTGACCCTTAGGAATTTCAATTATATTAATTTTGCTTAAGACTGCTCCCCTAAGTTACCCCATAATTTGGAATTAAAACTAGTAATAAATATTTATCACGTCGCTTACATTTTTCTTCCTAATATTATGTGGGGTATTTTCCTAGACTACCTAGACTAACTGGACTAACCTAACTGGTTCAACCAAACCAAATTGATTTAAACGGACTAACTGCATTATTGGATTCGCAATCATCCAGTATCTTATCCACAGCTATAAATCCTAACCATCATTCCGTTGTAACTTGAGAGCCAACTGTCTCACTGGTTAAATGCATACATTTGCACAGACTTATGATTTGGGCTAGCAAACTTATCACAGTAAAAACTCTTACATCTCTCAAGCTTTCTCTTCTCCATTGATCTCTCATCTCCATTACTCTCTCTCTCTCTCTCTCTCTCTCTCTCTCTCT
The DNA here is from genome assembly GCA_033977485.1 of Hydrangea macrophylla. Classification (NCBI taxonomy): domain Eukaryota; kingdom Viridiplantae; phylum Streptophyta; class Magnoliopsida; order Cornales; family Hydrangeaceae; genus Hydrangea; species Hydrangea macrophylla. Next base: position 71,945,997 of record CM066984.1, on the reverse strand, counting down.
CTCTCGGGGTACATTTACACACACACACACATACAAGCAAAACTATACACTGGACATATATACATTTTCAAAAGGCTCAAGCTCTCATTTGCCTCTGCTCTCTCAATCACTCTAAAGCACACACATCCAGTCACTTATATATTCTGGAAATTGGATGAAAAAAAAAGAAAAACAGAAATAGAAGTCTCAAAGTTTCAAAGAGGCCGTAGCTTATATTTTGGAATTTACGTCTTTCTTCGGCAAGTAGTGCAGCCCAATCTAGCAACCGGTGAGTCTTTTAAAGTCACTCATAATGTAGTATTAGTCATTGCACACAAGCCGAGGGTATCAATTTTAGAGATATACATATATATATATATGTAGTTGTGGAAGCTTAAAAATGGTGGTCTCACCAAACTCAACCAAACGATTTCTATAAATTGGGAATGAAAGATTACAACCCCAGTAAGCTATGTTTCAAATATTAGACCTTAATTTGTAATGGTTGCAACGTACGTCAAAACCGTAGTTTTGGAGACTCTCGGATTTTCATCAATATGTAGAGATACATTAGGAATTGGCAAACAAGACTTATACATTCATAATCTACGCATAAAAATGAAGAGAATGGTATATTATACATGTTGTATCTTTCAGATTTGTAAAACTAGTATATAGCTCTGCAACTGTACAGTCCTGAGGAAGAAGACGACCGAGGACTGGTCACAAAACATACCCAGGACCGGTCCTGAACATGACCGGCCCCACATGAGTATCAGGACCAGTCCTGACCAAGACCAGTCCCGCTATTTGACCAGGATCGGTCCTGCCCTTCTGTGACAGAATGATTTGCTTCACTTGGCAGCTTTTCCAGTTTCATTGAATATTACTTTCATTGCATGTTAATTCCATTCATGACAATCATTTCTCCCTTCCATTTATTATAATTAATGTAATTAACGAAGTACCCCCCATTTGAATTCAAAAAAAGTACTTTCAAAAAATCAATTCCTTATAGATAAAAAGTCAACTTTCCTTCCGAAGGCAAACTTACCGATTTTTGCATAGTGTCTAATATTGGGACATTATTTTTACTAAGTTCCCTTTCTTTTAAAAATTCTAAAAAATCATATTTAATATATAGGGATCTAGATGAACTATTCGCGGGACTTTTAAACTCTTGAATCGAAAATCTTATTTTTGACTATACTTAGCCGTTTTGGCCATTTTGGGCCAACGGTTGACTTTTCTGGACCTACCCAAGACCCTCTTCAGATTTTTATGTACTTCTTCCTCTATGGATTGGTCTGCTTAAGATCATTGAAGTTTTCATGAGTGTTTCAAAGAAAGTTTGTAGTTTCATTTTAGATATCCACACTGCTATCCATGTTCGGGATGCGGGGCGTTACAGGTTCTATTTTATATTGCAAACTACTGTACATTCAGTTTTAATGACATGTGCATTGCTGCTAGTGTCTTATAAAGAAAAGGAAAACAAATATAAAAAATGGAATTCGGATAGGTTGATCTGGTTATTGATAATAACCATATGTATAAGTCACTCTGATACCATTTGTAGTAATCAAAGGAATAGTTAGCTCTGATACCATATTAGGGAAATGTAAAAGGAAAATTATAAATCATTCTAATGCCACTATAAAGAAGAAAGATTAAAGTCATATCGCTCTGACACCTTTATAAAGAAAATGTGGAATGAGATAATAAGTCGTACATCGCTCTATACCTTTAAGAAATGCGAAAAGAAAGAAAGAAAATAAGTCATACACTTGCATAGTCGAGATGACATGTTTGAAAGGGGTCGTTTGGTTTTAGCACATATGTTTTGTATAAACAAAGGGATAGAGAATGGAGGTAATTGTTTTTAAGAGAATATCTTGATTGTTGATGGGACCTTGGGAGGCATGCTACTATCTTGGTCAACATGGTTGACCTTTCGTCCTTGGGAGGCACGCTAGTATATCAAAATCATTTGGCCCATGGGAGGCATGCTATTCTGAACTAGTAGTATTGTATGAGTAGATAGAGGTGATTGTGACCTCGAATATCTTGAATTGTTATTGCCGATAATACCAATCATTCAGCCCTTGGGAGGCACGCTATTCTGAAACCATATGTCAGTTGTGATATTGTTGCTAAGGCAAAAGAGTTGGTGAGATGAGAATGTTGCATCGTCATACATGGTTGCATAATTTTTCTACATGGAGAATCGTATCTCATGTTTTATTATATAACTGTTGAAAGGAATAAAGAAGAATATTTTCCCTATGAATGTTCCCATGTTGATCTATATCTTATCTATTATTTGACAACATCTTTGAATAAGTGATTAGCCATACTTTAAGATACTGAACATCGACGACGGTTAAATATGCTTTTATATACATTGCGTGTGTTGTTTATTTTATTCACTCAGCTTGTATTCAAGCTGACGACATTTATGTCCTGGACACCCAACATCCAGGGTTCTCAGGAAATGAGGATACAGAGGACTACGGCTATGCTAGCTAGAGACAAGAGCTTTTGGAAGAAGGCCTCTTTTATATTTTGTTATGTTTGAGGTTGTAAGCTAAGAATTATATGTTTTGCTTAGAATAATATTGTAAAGGCAATATGTGCCTAAGTCAGTTATTGATGTAATAGTTTAGTTAAGTTTGAGTATGGAGTATTAAGTTTGATTTATTCCCGCTTGCCATTTATTCTGCTTTAGCATTACTGTTTAATTGTATTATGGACAATTGGGATCCTTTCATCTGTCGCGACCTACGGGTCCAAAAAGGAAATGAAAAATTTTCCCTATTTTGCTACGTTGGGGCGTAATAACCTAGCCTTGGCCCAATTTGACCGTGATGCCCAATAGGCCGAGCAGATTTTGGGTGTTAACAATAATGCAAAATTTCACACTTTCAATTATGCATAAATTTTTCCTTTTATTTGAACAGAAGTGAGAAATTTCTCATCAAATTCTCATTAATTCATCTTAATATATTCAATTATGAAACTGCCACTGGCGCGGACGCAACTAAGACAAATGTATTGGATTCGATTTAATTGTAATAAATATATTAATATATTACTTTGATTAATATTATACAACATTTAAATGTCTTCTTTATATTTCCAAAACCAATGCTTTGCAATATAATACATTTTTTAACAGAAAAAAGTGAGAAATTCTCACTTATGCAAATACGAAGAAGAACACAACTTGTTTATTTTCAAAATAAATCCATTCAAGACAATTGTAAAACTTATTTTAGGAATATTAAATCCCTTATCCATTGATCTCCATGAAAATTGCTTAGTATAAACGAAATTGCACGTTTAAATAATAAGGAAATTCTTTGATTTTAGGGATATTAATTCCCTTATCCATGATCTCCATGAAAAATGCTTACCATAATTGATTTTCACACACATTTTTTTCTTACTTTAAATTTCTTAGTCAAACATTGAGAATTTCTCACTTTTTTTGCTTACTAGAACAATGATGATCAAAAGTGCGAGAAATTTTATAATTTTCTGGTTACTAGAAATTTATCACTTTGTATGTAAGAAGTTTTTAGTGCCATGGTATGTTCAATCAAGTAGTAAAATATACCAAATTTCTCATTTTTTAGTCATAGCAGAACAATGATAATTCAAAGTGTGAGAAATTTTTCACTTTTTTCTCATCAATTTTTGTTAAAATATAGAATTCTGAAAGTGTCATTGGCGCGGACACAATTGAGGCAACATATTAGTATATTTATTACAATTAAATTGAATTTAATATATTTGCCTCATTTGTGTCCGCACCAGTGGCAATTTCATAATTGAGTAAATTCACAGAAATTGATGAGAATTCTCATCAATTCGTCTTAATTTATTCAATACTGAAACTACCGCTTAAAAGTTTCCAAACTAATATGTAGAACTTCTTTACTGATCATAGTTATGAATTTCACACTAAATCGTCAATGTTCCTTCTCAAATATGTGAGGCATTCGATCATATTTGTACAGTATTACAGTACTATATTTAGAGAATTTCTCACCTTTGTATTAGTAACCTTCAAGCTTCCACACAAAATTAACTGATACTTTTGAAATTCAAATATAAAAAAAAAGACCAAAACCTTTTCCAAAACAAACAAATAACCTACAGATTTAAAATAGATCGCTTTCAACTACAGTGACCTTGATTTTAGGAACAAAATTCCATTATCCATGATCACCTACAATTCTGATTCCCATATTTAACTACGTATTTTAAATTCTTTTGAAATACACAGATTTGGTATATATGTGTTTATATATCTACACACACACACACATATATATATATATATGTATGTATGAACAAGGGTATAATGGTCCCAAAATTCTCTAGCCATTTAGGCAAAAGGACTAATTACTTATTATCTTCCTAACCACGGATTAATTTCTATACACACAATCTAGGAAGGATCAATTCCTATTAATGACCGAAATTAGGGACCAAATCATATATTTCTATGTAAATTATCCATTCTTGAACAAAATTTTAAACTTGCCTCAAACCTTATGCTCGCCCGAGCTTAAGTATATATAAACATTTAATGAATAGAGTATGAACATCCTAAATACTCATAGATCAGCTCGCTTGCAGCCTTAACTATAAAACACATAATTTGTCAAATCTCATTGTTCGTTCATATTCATGTGAACAAATTTGTGATATTATCTTCACTTATTTGATTCTTTTTAAAAGGCCAACCAACTAATGACTTTCATAGGGAATTTTTTTTTTTGGTTGGTTACCAAAGTCATTACCAATTATTTTTTGTTGGCATAATAGTATAAAAGACTAAAAGTACGAAAAAGGGAGCCAAATTAGGTTTTATTTGGAGAGGTGAAGTCATAGATTTGTTTTTAGGGAGAGGAGGGAAAAGGTTTGTTCTTAGCAGATATTATGTGCCAAACAAATATTTCATTTTGTTTGCTTTAATTTCGCGCGTGTCTTCCTCCTTTTTCATTTTGTTTGATTTAAAGTATCTGTGATGCAACAATTAATACACACTAAAGAAAAGTCAATAGACAATATTGATTATGTCCCACTAGGATTTAGGAGTCAAAAGCTCATTCGTAACCTATTAAACCGTAACCTATAGACAATATTATTGATTATGTCCCACTAGGATTTAGGAGTCAAAAGCTTTTAGCAAAATATAGTTCATCCGTAACCTACTAAACCATGAAAGATGTTGGTGTTAGGGATATATACTAAAAGCCATGTTGATTTATTATTCATTTAATAAAATTAGTTAATCCATTTTTTTTATGAGAATCTGTGTGGGCAATGTTTGTATTATATTATTTATTTAATATTATGCATGTGTGTCTCTCATTCTATATAGTAGGTGGTTTGGTGTGTAGAGTTCGGCTTACATACGGAAGATCAGGCCATCAGATATTATAGAATGTAAGATTTTGGTTTACAGTCTTAGATGGGATTGGACACACTATCGGTAGGACTGCAGCATGGTGTTGTAGTAGGTTTGTCTTGACTACGTAAAACGGTATAGTTTTAACTCACTATGCTGGTACACTTTGTGTATTAAACGGGACTGACTTGGGGTAATTATCTTTATACTGACTTATAAGATAATTAATACCTTATGGCTATTATGAGTGCTTATGTTCTAAATCCTAAGTTAATTTGTAGACACGTACATTTGATATTTACACTTTGATCCCCAAAAGGGTGAGATCCTTAAATGGGTCAATATCTCATTGGATTGGGTGGCAATATTAACTGTGTGGTGGATATTAATTAATGATGGAATCCATGTCTCAATTTTGGGATTGATGATATCCCCTTGAGAAAGCTTATAAGTTGTGATTATGTCAAACCATGCAGGTGGATTTTGTATCCGACATATTAGATAAGTTAAGCAGAGGATCTCAAGAAATTTTAAGAAATTAATTAAATATGATTGTCAGTAATTATATTTAGTTAATGGATATCTGTAATCTTAACATGGGGAGATAATAAGCATTTAATAACATGGAGCTCGAAATATATTTTTGAGATAAGGGTAGGAGTGCAATTATAATTCTTTAGTGGTATGAATTATAATTTATGGAAATAGGAATCTGATTCAGTTTGAATTAGGGTTTCCTAATTCCATAAGGAAGCCTATTCCTTATTGACTTCTTATGGTCCCTATCATAGCCTATATATATGCTGCTTTGACTCTCTCATCAGCTAGTGTTTTTCTATATAGAGAATTATAACTCGGAATAGAAAAGAGATTGAGAAAGAGGGAGAGCAGAAAACAGAAAGGATTTCGAAAGAGCCCACACTCAGTTCGATATTCTGGCAGCGGAGGAATACGGTAGAAGATCGTGAGCTGTTATCGAGCCCGTGTTCTCGATTCGTCTACTACAGCAATCCGTTTTTGCAGTTCAAGGTAACCCTAGTTTCGCCCTTGTAGGGTTATTATAGATTTCATGAAATTTTTGCAGTACCAACTTATACACACTGTCAACGGATTCTGGGAACACAGTTTCCTAACAGTTGGTACATCTTGTTTTATAAACCAAAGTTGTAGAATTTGCCTACATATATAGGGTGGTAAAGCTCCTTAAACTCTCCTCTCGATCCTCTCATGTCCTGTAACACAATGGCTGCTTTTAAGCATGGTTTGGTACTCTCTCTGATAATGACTTTATCACTTTCAAGCATCAATATGAGCCTGGCGGCTTTTCAATTACTTCAAGCGACTCCACCAGTAGGACCTACAGTGCCGACAATACCAACTCTACCCAAAGTTGTGTTGCCTCCATTGCCCGCGATGCCAACACCAGCTACAGTCGCCACCGCCAAACATTCCCTTCCCAATACTACCAACTATCCCAACTCTACCAAAACCCACGACATTGCCACCATTGCCGAGCACCCAAATTCCATCTTTGCCGAATATTCCAAAATTGCCAACTTTACCCACTACCATGCCAACAACCAATCCTTCAATTCCAACCATCCCCACAACAATCCCAGCAATTCCTTTTTTCTCCCCACCACTGTCCACCACTAGCCCTTGAGAGATGCCTCCATCACATTTATCTTTGCTCAATTGTAGTATGAATAGACTTTAACTTGTATTCTGGTAAAGTTTTAGTGTGTCCATTGTTGATTGTTGTCTCGAGGAGTGTGAGGTTTTATTTTATGAATTTGTGTCAATTTCATTGTATATATGGTGGTATTGTTAGTTTGTTCTCTATGAATATGATTCCTTTATTCTACCTTCATTACTGGATCTCCCAATAGGGGCGAAAGTTTAAACCTAAGAATTGAACTGACCGACTGACCATGTGGTCCAGTCAGTTTTCCCCAAAACCCTCCAAACTTAAAACCGAACCGAACTGACCATTCGATTAGTTTTTAAAATACCAAAAATTGGTCAAAACTGAACTGAACCGACCGACTTTCACCCCTATCTCCCAACATGCTTGTCATGTCCTTTATATGGAAATCTGAGGAGATCAAACTATATTATAAAAGCATTTCTATTTTATACCTGGTCTCTTTTTCTTTCTTTTTTGTTAATGATGGTGGTTTGTGCCTTGAACGGATTTATTGATCACACTAGCCCCTCAATAATTTTTCACACAAGTGTTACACCGCCTTACGCAAACTTGAACCAGCAACCCTAGATTTAAAGCATGTGACAACAACAGTTAATATAAGAGAGCTTCATTCACATGTCTCTGCAGCCAAATGCATTTGAAATAAAGTCACTAGCTGACATCTACACAACTTTTGGTCAAAAATTCCCTTGGATAGGGCTGTCAAAAATAAAAATAAAAGACAGACCGACCGAACTAATCGGTTCGATTCGGTCAGTTTTCAAAATACTACTCAAGTGTAAAAATCAAACTAAATAGAAAATTTACACTAAACCGAACCGCACCAAAACTGATCGGTTTGCTTAAATATTGGACCGAACCAAACTATTGACACCCCTACCCTTGAATGACTACAAAACTTTGAATTGCAATAATTTTTTGTTTATAAGTTTGATTTTTGTAAAATTTGATATTTTAGAATTAGAAAAATGACATCTATCAAATGAAATCAACATTGACTATGAGATCATGGAAAAAAGAATATGGAAAATTTAAACTACAAGGTAAAAACTTAAAAAAATTTTTGCATGAATCTAAAATAATGCACTATTTTTGCAAAAATTGACATGCATAGATGCATAAATTTAAAAAAAAATTAAATACATGAAATAAAAAAAATGCCAAATGTCCAAAAAAAAAAAAGAGAGAGAGAGAAAGTTGTGAACGTTTTAATTCAAATAGTTTAACTATATACTCAAAGATATAAATGCTCAAATTAATTAATGCTTTAATTACCTGTTTTGCACAATTTCCAAGTGCTCCAATGCATAGATCTCAAGAACAAAAAAATATGAAAAAAAATCACGCAAAATGGCAAAAAAAACATGAGAAAGTTGTGGTCATTCAATGCAAGCAGATAACTAAAAATTACGATTTTTTTTTTACAAAATTGACAATTTCAATGCATAGATCTTGAAAAATACATGAAATCATATTTTAAATAAATGAGAAAGTTTTAGCCATTTTAAAGTTGTCATTTTTAAATCAAGTTTCAACCAACAAAATTACTGAATCAAGAAAGCTCAAATTAATGCACTGAATGAGATATTTTTGCACAATTAGCATGACCAATGCGCATATTTCAAAAGTAAAAAAAATGCATGAAATAAAAAACTTAAATTACACAAAAAGGCCAGAAAATGAGAAACGTATGGCCAATTAAAGTGGACATTTTTCAATTATATATATATTATTCACTTGAAGATTTTGACAAATAAAATCGGTAGGCAAAAAAAGCTGAAATCGAGGCACTAAATGAGAAAAGTTTTAGACATTTTAAAGTGATCATTTTAAAATCAGATTTCAACCTATAAAATTGCTGAATAAAAAAAAAGCTCAAATCAATGCCCTGAATGTGATATTTTTGCACAATTAGCATAACCACTGTGTAGATTTCAAAAAAAAATATATACATGAAACAAAAACTTAAATCACTCAAAGGCCAGAAAATGAGAAAGGTATGACCATTTAAAGTCGGCATTTTCAATTATATAAATAATATTATTTACTTGAAGATTTTGACAAATAAAATCGCTGAACAAAAAAAGCTGAAATCGAGGCACTAAATGAGTTGTTTTTGCATAATTGGCAAGTCCAATGCATAGATCTTGAACAATACATGATATAATTGAAAAAAATTAATCCAAAAATCCCAAAAATTGAGAAACTTATAGTCATTTAAAGTAGACATGTTTCGAAGAGTTAATATGCTTTGTCATGATAAATAAAATTCTTGGATAACCAACGAAAAAATGGTTTTTTGTTTCCTTCAGAATTTTATATCACATATGGATCGTTCTTTCAAAGATTTTGATTTCACAACTCTAAAAATCGAAATTTAACGAAAATAAAAGTTATGAAATTTTGCACTGTAAAGAAACTGATGATGACGTGTTGTAACTAACTCTTACTAACTTTCAACCATCATGTGTAGGAGCCTCTTTAATGGGATTTGGGCATTGATTTGTTTCCTAAGCTTTAATATCTATCTTAATATTGGGTAACGGTGTGGGTTCCAAAACAATTTAATCCAAGGGCCAAGAGTTCTCCATTTACTCAACTTTGAATCTTGGCCCTTATCCACATCATATCCACTTTTCACCCTTAGATCAACTCAATCCAACGGTCACAAAACAAGCTCACCAACACCCCTTATGCACCATATAACTTCCACGCTCTAATGAACCCACTCTCACCAGAGATTCTCTCTCCCCTGATCACCTAACTTCCTCTTAGATGTTGAATTACCAAAATAAATTTTTTTATCGCAATTACCAAAATAAATGATTTTGAAATTTAAAAATTTCATTAGAATAAAAGGGGAGAAATTTTGGAAATACATATGCGCAATCAGTTTCTCTCTCTCTCTCTCTCTCTCTCTCTCTCTCTCTCTCTCTCTCTCTCTCTCTCTCTCTCTACGCCTCTCTCACTATCTCTCCACACTACACGCCTCCTCCTCTCTCTCTCTCTAACCTCTCACCCTCTCTCACTCGCTATCGCTTCCATCACCGCTGCAACACGTCTCTATCTCTCTCTGTCCATATCCCTCACGTCTCTCTCTCTCTCTCTCTCCTCCATATCTTTGAAACACCATCACAAAATTTGAAACACCACCTCTCAGTGTATCTATTTTGTCCCTGCTTCTCAGTGTATCTACTCTGTCCCTGCTTTTCAGAGTATCACTCTACCCATCACCACTATGGCCGACCACCACTACCACCATCACCATCACACCACCACCACCGCCTCTCAGTGTATCTACTCTGTCCCTGCTTCTCTATTTATGTTCAAAATGGCAAGATTTTGGTTGTGTTTTTCTTTTCCGATTAGAGTTAGGGTTTTTTTTTTGTTCTTCTTTATTCTGTTGTGTTTGATTAATTTCTAAAATCATAAGATTCCTTTTTCGCAATCATGAGATATGGGTAGCATATATGTTGATTTGCAAAACTAAATCACATTTTTTCCGTGCTTTGAATGTTCTTGCATTTAGCGAGCGTTTTTAAGTTTTTGTTTTAAGGTTTGCAAATTGGTGTTCACCGGTTTTTGATTTTTGGGTTCTAGGCTTTTGTGAGTAAATTATATTTTGCACCATTATAGTGTGAGTGTGATTTAACTTTGGTCTCTGTAATTTTAATTTTAATTTTGTCATTTTAATACTTACAGTTTTAGAATATAGTATGATACGCCCAAAATTATGGGCAGTTTCCTACTCAAGCTAGAAGACTAATGGAAAGTGCATCTATTTCCTAATCCAATTGGGAAACTCCCACAATTAATGTCAATCAATCCTAATACAATTAGGAAGCTTACTTGATTGGTGTCAATCACACCCTAATAGGATTATATTTCCTTATCCATGTATGAGTAGGTCTCTTGCATCTATAAAAGAGACCACTCACCCCCCATTGAGGGGGCGGCCAATTCTGTAGTCTACACAGCGCCTCTATATTTCACCATTATACGCATACACCCGGCCGGTATTACTGGTAGTGCCGCCCCTCTTTGTTGGCACACCAGGCCCGCCCGGTGATCTGCTAGTGAACGTGCTTAGACACACCCGTGGACGTAGGTACCTTCATTAACAGGGCCGAACCACATACAAAAAATAGTCTCTCACTCTCTCTCTCTCTCCTTAAATTGCTCTACTTTACTCTTACCAATTTTTGGCATCATCAGCTTGGCGCCGTCTGTGGGAAACGACAATTCTTCTCATCAACAAATTCTTGACTGATCAATATGCCACCAAAGAAGGCTGCGCAGCAGTCCGACCGGGATGTTCCTTCGGCCCCGGCGTCGACTGCAGCAGTCCCGACATATGAGCAAATCACCGCAACCCTCACACAACTCTTGGAGGGCCAGCGTCAAATCCAGCAACAGATCGAAGCACTGCTAGCCCAGCAAAGCAATCCTCCAGTGGCCGGGAAACGACCCGGGAACATTGCGTACGGTCGAGAACAGATCTTGACCAGACAACGGACCCGAGCCAACCTATCCCATGTTGAGGATGCCAGAGACATCAACAGTGGGCGTGCTGCCCGAGAGAAAAGGCAGGAGCGTATGGCCCGGGAATCAGTCCAGGGTCACTCGGTCAAGAGCCAAGTCGTCCCTAGGCGAACGGTTACCCGGAGTCATAGCCGAGCCCGATCCCAGAGGACAACACCCTGCCATGAAGAAGCCTCTTCCACCAACCCGACCAGCTCCTCAGATACCGGTCGGGAAGGAGTGGAAGCCCGAATCAAGGACTTGAAGAAACAGATCGACGGAGTGGCCAAAAAGCTTGGTCAAAACCGTGTTCCGAATCAAGCCAATACCGAGACAGAGTCACCATTCTCCAGCCAGATCACGAGGTTCTCTATCCCGCGCAAATTCAAGCAGCCTCAGCTAGATTCATACAACGGCTCGGGAAGCCCGATCGACCACGTCCGAACCTATAAGGCTCAGATGGCCCTAGCCACCAACTCCGATGAGCTACACTGCCTAGCCTTCCCCAGCACTTTGAAAGGCCCGGCCATGCAGTGGTTCTACTCCTTGGAGCCCCGGTCGGTCTGCAGTTTCAAACAACTTAGCAAGCAGTTCATCAACCAGTTCGCCGGTATGCATGAGCGGCCAAAGCCAGACATGCAAATACTAACAGTCAGACAACGGAATAATGAGTCCCTCAAGGAGTTCACCGACCGGTTCAACCAATAGAAGCTTCAAATCCGCAATTTGAACGAGACAATCGCCATCATAGCCTTCTGCTCGGGAGTTCAACACACCAAGTGCGCCGCGTCGTTCCACAGAAACCGACCGGAAACTTTGGTTGAGCTCTCTGAGAGGGTTGGAAAATATATTGACACTGAAGAGTTTCTGAAGACCAAATACACCGGACAAGAAAGCAACGAGTCTTCCAGAAGTAAGCGAAAGCGAGATCAGCCCCGGAGTTCTTACAGTTCTTCCAGTTCACAGAGGTCTGAGTCCGGCAATCCCGACCCGACCACCGGTTCACAGCAGTCCGGGTCAAGCAGCCCCGACCGGATCTCCAGCTCACAACAGGCATGGTTCGGCACTCCCGACCCGACCTCCAGTTCACATCGGTCAGGATCAAACAGTTCCGACTTTGCCTCCAGCACAGAGAAGTCAGAAGCACAACGACCCTGATTCGACCTCCTGTCTCCATCGATCTAGAAGAGCCCGACTACATTGGTACCTGCTTGATCACCACATGAGGCTCCACCGATTGTCAGAGAACTTATACAAAGACCTCGGGCCTAACCCCGAGGCATACAAAGACCTCGGGCCTAACCCCGAGGCATACAAAGACCTCGGGCCTAACCCCGAGGCATACAAAGACCTCAGGCCTAACCCCGAGGCAGCCAAAGACCTCGGGCCTAACCCCGAGGCAGCCAAAGACCTCGGGCCTAACCCCGAGGCACGAAAAAGACCTCGAGCTCCGAACTCAGGCAATAAAAAGACCTCGAGCTCCGAACTCAGGCGCTAAAAGACCTCGGGCTCCGAACCCAGGCACCAAAGACCTCGGGGTCACGCCCGAGGCACCGGCTTCGCTTAGGTCCAGCCGACGATGGAGGCAAACCTCCTAGGTGGCTGATGATGGCAAGCTTTAAAAGACCCTGCAACCACCATGTTCCAGGTCGGTTACCTACAGATCATAGCCTCTGTAAGACCCTCGTCTTAGCGAAAGCTTGGGGGGCAAGATGGCGCAGTGAGCTAAACAGGTAATCACACCGGGTATTTACAGGCCTCGCGGATAACCAAGTCAAAATCTTGGACAACCCGAGCACCTACAGTACTCAGAGACATTAACTCCACTTAGGTCCAGACCGACGATAGAGGTGACTAAAATCTCTTAGGTTGGCCGACGATAGAGGAGTAAAAGGACCCTAAAGCAACGTGATTTAGGTCGGCTCCACCAACATGGTCAAGCTCTTCTCCCAACAGTCTTGACGAAGGCTGGCCGGGCAGAAGACAACCATCCTGGGGAGTTAACAGTAAAAAGGACCCTAGAGCAATACGCTTTAGGTCGGCTTGTCCAACATGGTAAAATCCTTCTACCCACAGCCTTGACGAAGGTTTACGGGCAGAAGATAACCATACTGGGAGCTAACTCAAGCAAAAAAGACTCTGAAGTAGGCCGAGTCTCAACTCTCGGTCACTTCCCGAGCACTCAAAGACTCTGAATTAGGCCGGGTCTCAACTCCCGGTCACTTCCCGAGCAACTAAAGGTCCCGAGCTAGGCTGGGTCTCACCTCTCAGTCAGTTCCCGAGGACTCATCAGGCTCAAAAGCCCCGAGGCAGCTTCTACAAGTACTCAGACAGTGGCAAGTAACATCAAACTGATTTCCAAACTTGCCCCGATATAGCATCTGACCAATCTTGGAAATGGGGGGCAGCTGATACGCCCAAAATTATGGGCAGTTTCCTACTCAAGCTAGAAGACTAATGGAAAGTGCATCTATTTCCTAATCCAATTGGGAAACTCCCACAATTAATGTCAATCAATCCTAATACAATTAGGAAGCTTACTTGATTGGTGTCAATCACACCCTAATAGGATTATATTTCCTTATCCATGTATGAGTAGGTCTCTTGCATCTATAAAAGAGACCACTCACCCCCCATTGAGGGGGCGGCCAATTCTGTAGTCTACACAGCGCCTCTATAATTCACCATTATACGCATACACCCAGCCGGTATTACTGGTAGTGCCGCCCCTCTTTGTTGGCACACCAGGCCCGCCCGGTGATCTGCTAGTGAACGTGCTCAAACACACCCGTGGACGTAGGTACCTTCATTAACAGGGCCGAACCACATACAAAAAATAGTCTCTCACTCTCTCTCTCTCCTTAAATTGCTCTACTTTACTCTTACCAATTTTTGGCATCATCAGCTTGCTGCCCCCCATTTCCAAGATTGGTCAGATGCTATATCGGGGCAAGTTTGGAAATCAGTTTGATGTTACTTGCCACTGTCTGAGTACTTGTAGAAGCTGCCTCGGGGCTTTTGAGCCTGATGAGTCCTCGGGAACTGACTGAGAGGTGAGACCCAGCCTAGCTCGGGACCTTTAGTTGCTCGAGAACTGACCGGGAGTTGAGACCCGGCCTAATTCGGAGTCTTTGAGTGCTCGGGAAGTGACCGAGAGTTGAGACTCGGGCTACTTCGGAGTCTTTTTTGCTTGAGTTAGCTCCCAGTATGGTTATCTTCTGCCCGTAAACCTTCGTCAAGGCTGTGGGTAGAAGGATTTTACCATGTTGGACAAGCCGACCTAAAGCGTATTGCTCTAGGGTCCTTTTTACTGTTAACTCCCCAGGATGGTTGTCTTCTGCCCGGCCAGCCTTCGTCAAGACTGTTGGGAGAAGAGCTTGACCATGTTGGTGGAGCCGACCTAAATCACGTTGCTTTAGGGTCCTTTTACTCCTCTATCGTCGGCCAACCTAAGAGATTTTAGTCACCTCTATCGTCGGTCTGGACCTAAGTGGAGTTAATGTCTCTGAGTACTGTAGGTGCTCGGGTTGTCCAAGATTTTGACTTGGTTATCCGCGAGGCCTGTAAATACCCGGTGTGATTACCTGTTTAGCTCACTGCGCCATCTTGCCCCCCAAGCTTTCGCTAAGACGAGGGTCTTACAGAGGCTATGATCTGTAGGTAACCGACCTGGAACATGGTGGTTGCAGGGTCTTTTAAAGCTTGCCATCATCAGCCACCTAGGAGGTTTGCCTCCATCGTCGGCTGGACCTAAGCGAAGCCGGTGCCTCGGGCGTGACCCCGAGGTCTTTGGTGCCTGGGTTCGGAGCCCGAGGTCTTTTAGCGCCTGAGTTTAGAGCTCGAGGTCTTTTTAGTGCCTGAGTTCGGAGCTCGAGGTCTTTTTCGTGCCTCGGGGTTAGGCCCGAGGTCTTTGGCTGCCTCGGGGTTAGGCTCGAGGTCTTTGTATGCCTCGGGGTTAGGCCCGAGGTCTTTGTATAAGTTCTCTGACAATCGGTGGAGCCTCATGTGGTGATCAAGCAGGTACCAATGTAGTCGGGCTCTTCTAGACCGATGGAGACAGGAGGTCGGATCAGGGTCGTTGTGCTTCTGACTTCTCTGTGCTGGAGGCAAAGTCGGAACTGTTTGATCCTGGCCGATGTGAACTGGAGGTCGGGTCGGGACTGCCGAACCATGCCTGTTGTGAGCTGGAGATCCGGTCGGGGCTGCTTGACCCGGACTGCTGTGAACCGGTGGTCGGGTCGGGATTGCCGGACTCAGACCTCTGTGAACTGGAAGAACTGTAAGAACTCCGGGGCTCATCTCGCTTTCGCTTACTTCTGGAAGACTCGTTGCTTTCTTGTCCGGTGTATTTGGTCTTCAGAAACTCTTCAGTGTCAATATATTTTCCAACCCTCTCAGAGAGCTCAACCAATGTTTCCGGTCGGTTTCTGTGGAACGACGCAGCGCACTTGGTGTGTTGAACTCCCGAGCAGAAGGCTATGATGGCGATTGTCTCGTTCAAATTGCGGATTTGAAGCTTCTGTTGGTTGAACCGGTCGGTGAACTCCTTGAGGGACTCATTATTCCGTTGTCTGACTGTTAGTATTTACATGTCTGGCTTTGGCCGCTCATGCATACCGGCGAACTGGTTGATGAACTGCTTGCTAAGTTGTTTGAAACTGCAGACCGACCGGGGCTCCAAGGAGTAGAACCACTGCATGGCCAGGCCTTTCAAAGTGCTGGGGAAGGCTAGGCAGTATAGCTCATCGGAGTTGGTGGCTAGGGCCATCTGAGCCTTATAGGTTCGGACGTGGTCGATCGGGCTTCCCGAGCCGTTGTATGAATCTAGCTGAGGCTGCTTGAATTTGCGCGGGATAGAGAACCTCGTGATCTGGCTGGAGAATGGTGACTCTGTCTCGGTATTGGCTTGATTCGGAACACAGTTTTGACCAAGCTTTTTGGCCACTCCGTCGATCTGTTTCTTCAAGTCCTTGATTCGGGCTTCCACTCCTTCCCGACCGGTATCTGAGGAGCTGGTCGGGTTGGTGGAAGAGGCTTCTTCATGGCAGGGTGTTGTCCTCTGGGATCGGGCTCGGCTATGACTCCGGGTAACCGTTCGCCTAGGGACGACTTGGCTCTTGACCGAGTGACCCTGGACTGATTCCCGGGCCATACGCTCCTGCCTTTCCTCTCGGGCAGCACACCCACTGTTGATGTCTCTGGCATCCTCAACATGGGATAGGTTGGCTCGGGTCCGTTGTCTGGTCAAGATCTGTTCTCGACCGTACGCAATGTTCCCGGGTCGTTTCCCGGCCACTGGAGGATTGCTTTGCTGGGCTAGCAGTGCTTCGATCTGTTGCTGGATTTGACGCTGGCCCTCCAAGAGTTGTGTGAGGGTTGCGGTGATTTGCTCATATGTCGGGACTGCTGCACTCGACGCCGGGGCCGAAGGAACATCCCGGTCGGACTGCTGCGCAGCCTTCTTTGGTGGCATATTGATCAGTCAAGAATTTGTTGATGAGAAGAATTGTCGTTTCGCACAGACGGCGCCAAACTGATGATGCCAAAAATTGGTAAGAGTAAAGTAGAGCAATTTAAGGAGAGAGAGAGAGAGTGAGAGACTATTTTTTGTATGTGGTTCGGCCCTGTTAATGAAGGTACCTACGTCCACGGGTGTGTCTGAGCACGTTCACTAGCAGATCACCGGGCGGGCCTGGTGTGCCAACAAAGAGGGGCGGCACTACCAGTAATACCGGCCGGGTGTATGCGTATAATGGTGAATTATAGAGGCGCTGTGTAGACTACAGAATTGGCCGCCCCCTCAATGGGGGGTGAGTGGTCTCTTTTATAGATGCAAGAGACCTACTCATACATGGATAAGGAAATATAATCCTATTAGGGTGTGATTGACACCAATCAAGTAAGCTTCCTAATTGTATTAGGATTGATTGACATTAATTGTGGGAGTTTCCCAATTGGATTAGGAAATAGATGCACTTTCCATTAGTCTTCTAGCTTGAGTAGGAAACTGCCCATAATTTTGGGCGTATCATAGTACATTCATCAAATTTTCTTACAATTTTTGACAGGTTTAGGTTCAATATTGGTGTATAAAGTTGTAATTTTTCTAAGTAAAAATACCCCTAATAATACCTCACGTGTGCATTGTATGACCTATTTTTGTCAAAAAATGTAAAAACTTTTGTAACTATATTGAATCTAAACTGAAACTGTATGGACCAAAGTAATAAAATTGAAACTGCAGAGACCATAGCGACATCACTTTACAAGGGTGTAAAGTATAGTTTGCCTACCTTTTGTTTTGTGTACATTGTACAATGTATTGATGTTTTGCGACTTCCAGATATGTTAATCTTTTCAGGTTTTGTTGCAGATAATTAATAGCGGACTTCGGTTGGTCAAAAATCTTGCACCGGACTTTGAGGAATAGGTTGTGTCGTCTATCAGGGGTTCATCAAGGTACTATATATATATGAATTATGTTATAATATGCACTGATTCTAATTTTGCACTCTTGCAATTGATTGCATTGACTGCTTTTTTCCCCCATCTTTTTTGAATAAGTAGCATTTGGTTCTTAGCACATACTCTATGTTTAGATGTTCAGAATAATTTTGTTAGCCCTTGGGACTTCAAATACAAGCTCACCAACACCCCTTATGCACCATATAACTTCTAGCCTCTATTGAGCCCACTCTCACCCAAAATTCTCCCTCGCCTCACCTAACTTCCTCTTAGATGTTGAATTACCAAAATAAATTTTTTTTTATCGCAATTACCAAAATAAATGATTTTGAAATTTAAAATTTTCATTAGAATAATACGGGAGAAATTTTGGAACTGCATATGCGCAGCCAGTTTCCACTACAACAAATGAGACTTTTTGTGGCGCACAGTATTTGTGGCGCACGATACGCGCCACAAATACTACTTATTTGCGACGCCATTTTTTTTTTGCGACGCTAAATTCCAAGTCGTAAATAAAATAACAAAACTAGTCAAATATTTGTATTTGTGACGCATATATGCGCCACAAATAGAGGAGTAGTTATTTATGGCGCAATATGTGCGCCACAAATAGTGGAATGGTGATTTATGGCGCAATCTATGCGCCACGAATAGTAGAGTGGTTATTTATGGCGCAATATGTGCGCCGAAAATAGTAGAGTGGTTATTTATGGCACAGTATGCGCACCGAAAATAGTTGAGTGGTTATTTGTGGCGCAACACATGCGCCAAAAATAGCTATGTATTTATTTAGGGAATTGTTATTGCCACTCCATCGTAGAACTAAGACACTCCATGGTACCACTCTTAGAGCATGTGGTACCATGTATGCAATGCATTGCATACATGGTACCACATGCTCTAAGAGTGGTACCATGGAGTTCCTTAGTTCAATGATGGAGTGGAAATAGCATCACCCATTTATTTATAGCACAATAAATACTCCGAAAGTAAGTGACCAAAATAGTTAAGGGTCTCTTTGATAACAATTTCGTTTTGTGTGTGTTTTTTTTTCATTTTTTTTAAAATGGCAATAAAATGAGCACTGAGACCAAAAATGTATATATATAATCGCAAAATGACCAAATTGCCCTTAGATCTTACCTTTGATAAATATATTAAAAAATCAAGTATTCATATAACACAAGGTAACATACACAAAAGTTATTAGAGGTTCAGGATTTTGGGGTTTGGAGGGTCAAAATGCAAACCGTCAATCCGGTAATCACGAAACTTAACTCGCATCTCCCACACATCCATAGAAAGTTGCAGGAAGAAACGGAACAGGAATTGGACTCCCGGTTATCAAGATACAATTCAAAACAACTTTTTTACATCGTAAACTCTTGAAAACTAAGTTTTTGGTGTTTGGGGGGTCAAAATGCAAACCGTCGATCCGGTAACCACGAAACTTAAGTCGCACCTCCCACACGTCCATACAAAGTTGCAGGAAGAAACGGAACAAGAATTGGACTCCCGGTTATCAAGATACAATACCAAACAACTTTTCTACCTCGTAAACACTTAAAAATTATGTTTTTGGGGTTTGGGGTGTCAAAATGCAAACCGTCGATCCGGTAACTACGAAACTTAACTCGCACCTCCCACACGTCCATAGAAAGTTGCAGGAAGAAACGGAACAGGAATTGGACTCTCAATTATCAAGATACAATACAAAACAACTTTTCTACCTCGTAAACACTTAAAAACTATGTTTTTGGGGTTTGGGGGGTCAAAATGGAAACCGTCGATCCGGTAACTACGAAACTTATCTCGCACCTCCCACACGTCCATAGAAAGTTGCAGGAAAAAACGGAACAGGAATTGGACTCCCGGTTATCAAGATACAATACAAAATAACTTTTTTACCTCACAAACTCTTAAAAACTAAGTTTTTGGGGTTTGGGGGGTCTAAATGCAAACCGTCGATCCGGTAACTACAAAACTTAACTCGCACCTCCTACAAGTCCATAGGAAGTTGCAGGAAGAAACGGAACAGGAATTGGACTCCCAGTTATCAAGATAGAATACCAAACAACTTTTCTACCTCGTAAACACTTAAAAACAAAGTTTTTGGGGTTTGGGGGTCAAAATGTAAACCGTCAATCCGGTAACTACTAATCTTAACTCGCACCCCCCACAAGTCCATAGGAAGTTGCAGGAAGAAATGGAACAGGAATTCGACTCCCGGTTTTCAAGATATAATACCAACAACTTTTCTACCTCGTAAACTCTTAAAAACTAAATTTTTGGGGTTTGGGGGGTCAAAATGTAAACCGTCGATCCAGTAATCACAAAACTTTACTCGCACCTCCCACATGTCCATAGAAAGTTGTAGGAAGAAACGGAATAGGAATCGGACTCCCGGTTATCAAGATACAATTCAAAATAACTTTTTTACCTCGTAAACTATTAAAAACTAAGTTTTTGGGGTTTGGGGGGTCAAAATGCAAACCGTCGATCCGGTAATCACAAAACATAACTCGAAACTCCCACACGTCCATAGAAAGTTGCAGGAAGAAACGAAATAGGAATTGGACTTCCGGTTATCAAGATACAATACAAAATAACTTTTTTACCTCGTAAACTATGAAAAACTAAGTTTTTGGGGTTTGGGGGGTCAAAATGAAAACCGTCGATCCGGTAACTACGAAACTTAACTCGTACCTCCCATACATCCATAGAAAGTTGCAGGAAGAAACGAAATAGGAATTGGACTCCCGGTTATCAAGATACAATACAAAACAACTTTTTTACCTCGTAAACTATGAAAAACTAAGTTTTTGGGGTTTGGGGGGTCAAAATGCAAACCGTCGATCCGGTAATTATGAAACATAACTCGTACCTCCCACACATCCATAGAAAGTTACAGGAAGAAACGGAACAGGAATTGGACTCCCGGTTATCAAGATACAATACAAAACAACATTTCTACCTCATAAACTCTTAAAAGCTAAGTTTTTGGGGGTTCGGGGGGTCAAAATGCAAACAGTCAATCCGGTAACAATGAAACTTAACTCGTACCTCCCACACGTCCATAGAAAGTTGCAGGAAGAAACAAAATAGGTATCGGACTCCTGGTTATCAAGATACAATACCTAACAACTTTTCTACCTCGTAAACACTTAAAAACTAAGTTTTGGGGTTTTGGGGGTTTGGGGGGTCAAAATGCAAACCGTCAATCCGGTAACTACGAAACTTAACTTGTACCTCCCACACATCCATAGAAAGTTGCAGGAACAAACGGAACAGGAATTGGACTCCCGATTATGAAGATACAATACAAAACAATTAGCACTCATCGAACCCGTAAAGTTTGGGAAGGTTGGTAAGAAGAGGAAACGTCCAAGTATCGAGTTGAATTGGACAAAACGCAGCATTTTTTTTGAATTACCATACTGGAAGTCATTGAATTTGCGGCACAATTTGGACGTCATGCACATCGAGAAGAACATTTGTGATAATGTGATTGGAACGTTAATGAATATAGAAGGGAAAACAAAAGACAATGCTAAAGCTCGGTTGGACCTGCAAGAGCTTGGTATTAGAAAGGAATTGCACCTAACTCAAAGAGGTGATAAATTTATCATACCACCTGCATGCTATAGTTTGTCAACTGATGAGAGGAAGAGTTGGTGCGAGTGGTTTAAATCGGTGAAATTCCCAGATGGATATGCATCGAATATATCTCGGTGTGTTAATGTAAAAGAAGGCAAAATAACTGGATTGAAGAGCCATGACAGCCACGTGCTTTTACAACGTCTTCTTCCGGTTGTAATCCGTGGATATCTTAATGAATTTGTCTCAACCACCTTGATTGAGTTGGGAATATTTTTCAGGGAATTGTGTGCTAAGAAGTTGAAACTCCAAGTACTTGAGAGCTTGGAAAATGACATTGCCACAATCCTTTGCAAGTTGGAACAAATATTTCCACCAGCTTTCTTTGATGTTATGGTCCACTTAGCAATCCATCTGCCATTAGAGGCCAAATTAGGTGGACCTGTACAATACAGGTGGATGTATCCAATTGAGAGGTAACCTCTACATACATTGTAAATCTTTAGTTATTTAATATATCATTTAAACACTTAATTACGCATAAATGATACCTTGTAGGTTTTTGGGAACTCTTAAGAAATTTGTGCGCAATAAAGCACGACCTGAAGGTTCAATTGCTGAGGCGTACATTGATTATGAATGCATCACATTTATGTCCATGTACCTTGAGGATATTCCGACAAGGTTTAATCGAGAGGAAAGAAACTACGTTGGAGATAATGGGGTGAATGGAAGTGAACTTGCCATTTTCAATAAGAATTGGCGGACAATAAGTGCATCAAAATACGGATGGTGTGATCCGGCTGACTTGGGGACAATGCATTACACTGTATTGAATAATTGCGAAGAGACAAAAATATATTTTGAGTAAGTTGACTCTATTAGCATTATTTGCTTATTATTTTACTTAAAGATATGACAGTTAATTGAATTGCTGATGTAGTGAACATAAAGCTGAATTGCAACGACAGAACGTGAATAATATAGATAAAATGCAACAACAACAATTTGCTAAGTGGTTCGAGGATCGTGTAAGTATTTCATAGGAATATAAGTAAACTTGTTACATCATTACTCCATGAGTCACTTTATGATCATTTTGTGTTTCAATATTAGATTCAACTTTTGCGGCATCAAAACTCGCCTGAAGCTACTGATGGCCTATTTGCCTTAGCATGTTGTCTTGATCCAAGAGTGAAGCGTTACACTGGTTGCGTTATTGAGGGTATACGGTTTCACACCAAAGAACGTGAAATGCACAGAAAAACTCAAAATAGTGGTGTTTTAGTTGAAGGGGTGTACGAGGGTAATAATGAGTTGGAGTTCTACGGGGTTATCAATGATATTATAGAGTTGAAATATGGTGCAGACAACTCTGTACTATTGTTCAAGTGTGATTGGTGGGATGTCGGTAACAATAAGATCGGAATCCGCACTGATGCCCACTTCAAAAGTATAAATGCATCCCGAACGTGCTATAAGGATGATCCTTATGTGCTTGCATCTCAAGCAAAACAAGTGTTTTATCTTAAAGACACAAAATACAGAGGTGATTGGCTAGTCATTCAGGACATAAAGCCACGAAATGTATACGACGTTCCGGTCGTGCCTTTAATAGATGAAGAAGTTGACACAAATGACATGGCATTCCAAGAAGAGTTCCAATCTGGAACAGGTGTTGTACATGATGATAGTGAAGGAGTGTCAATAGCTTTGAATAGGCCAGACATCGAACCGGTGCATGTTGATGTTAGTGCTGTCATCCGTCCGGTAGAATTACGTCATTCAGATTCAACTTTTATCAATGACGATGATGATAGTGAATATTCCAATGATGAAGATGAAACATTGATGGAGTATTGTTCTGATGAAGAAGAACATGTGCTTGGGGATTTGGACACGGATATCGAGGAATGAGAGTGTATTAGACTCGGATATGCACGATAGATTATGCATTTTGGTGTTTTTTCTTTATGTTAATTAACAACGTTTACTAATTTTCTCTTTATATTGGTTGACAGTTTTCTCTTTATATTGGTTGGTCATTGGTTTTGCTCTTTCTTTTGGATAAATGGTTTTACTGTTTTCTCTTTATGTCGCTTCCGTCTCTTTATGTTGGTTGACAGTTTTCTCTTTATATTGGTTGACATTTTTATCTTTATATTGGTTGGTCATCGGTTTTGCTCTTTCTTGTGGATAAATGGTTTTACTGTTTTCTCTTTATGTCACTTCCGTCTCTTTATATTGGTTGACAGTTTTCTCTTTATATTGGTTGACTATTTTCTCTTTATGTCGCTTCTGTCTCTTTATATTCTTTTTGTAGATATGGCTCCTGGTAGACGACATACACGAGTCACCCAGTCTGCCCAGAGTGAGCCCATTCGTCAGACGACGTTAGATGACACACCAGTATCATCTAGTGTTGGTAAGATCAAGTTTTTCACCATACTAGCATAACTTCACAATTTATTTGGTCTATATAAAGAATTGTTCTAAGTGTTGATTCAAATTTGTTTACAGCTTCTACATCAACCAAAAAGGGACGTGGGAGGTCAAAGAATCTTGCCCTCCAAAGAGAGCTCGCCAAGAATGGAGGTCAACGTATATCCATTGTCATCCCACCCGGTTTAACGGAACCAGTTGGGCCGTACTGTCAAATGTTTAAGACAGAGGTGGGGATCATAGTCAAAATGAATCCCCCAGTGGCTGCGAGCACATGGAATGAGGTCCCAGAACAGGTTCTTAGTGCATGGCATAGACGGATTCAGGTAGCATTTGTGATATTTGAGTTGTTGCTTTGTTATTTTTACTTAACTATATTGTTAGAGATTATATTTTATTTCTAAACCCCCTTGCAGGAATCTTTCAATATTGATCTTCTCGATCCCCATACGGCGAACTCGTTCAAGTCATATTGTATGAAACGACTCAAGGAGTTTAGATACGAGCTCCACAAACATTTTAGAAACACCGAGGATCCAAGAAGCCACCCCCCAGCTAATGTGTCACATGTTGATTGGGACCTGTGTTGCGCGCGATATGAAAGCGAGGAGTTTAAAGTGATATACATATTTGTTTTCTTATTTTAATTACATTGATAAGAATGTGTGAACTAACTACACAGTTTCAAATTGTAGGCACTTAGCGCTCAAAATAAAAGATCAAGGTCACAACAGTCACTTAGCCATTGTGGTGGATCTAGGTCATTCGCCCAACACCGTTATGAGTTTGTAAGTCTAATACTAGCTTAATATGTGTCCTTTCTTTCATACTTAAAAAGCTTCCTAATTCATAATTTTCAATTTTATAGGAGCAAGAACCAGGTTCGCAGGGTCCGGTGGGCGTTATAGAGCTATATCGGAGAACACACTACAATGGAAAAACCGGTCTTTGGTCTTGTGACGAGGCGAAAACAAATTACGTAAGATAAAGATTATAAGTAGCAATACTTAGAGGTTATATTCAGTGTTGGTGCTCTTAGTATTTACTAATTAACCTTTCATATGTAGGAAACAATGCAGCAGATGAAGGCCGAGCCAACCCCAGAGGGATCCATCCCACCCACGGAGGAAGAAATTTTAGAGCGTGTATTAGGAAGGAGGTCTGGATATTTCAGAGGACTCGGCCATGGGGTGCGACCGTTACCTTCTAGACCAACATCTCATACAGTGTATGAGGAAAGGGTACGCGAAGCGAATGTAAGGACAAACCAGGCATTACAAGAGGTCGCAGATGTGAGAGCAGAAGTGGCAGAACTTCGCGCTTTGGTAGAGTCGTTGAGAGGCCAAGGGGGACCATCTAGTTGATATGGTAAGAATTAATAAATTTTGCATACATTTAAAATAGAGCTTCCTATTTGAAAGTTAAATTTTGTATACACACGCCTAAAAAAAAACCCTTATCGGATGCCCGGTTTGAGAGTTAGGCAAAGAAATAGAATTTCAAATTCTTGGGAATAATACGTTTTTTGTTTTTTGGTTTTTGTAATCTCTGATTACTTGTAAATTGTAAATACTAAATTACTTCTTCTTCTTCTTTTTCTCAGGTCTGGTGTTTTATTGGAAGATGGCGGTCTTTGGAATGATTTTGTTTTCTATAGAATTCGGAGACACTTAAACTTTCGTGACTTAATTTGTATTGAATTAAACATATGAATATTATTTTGTATTTGTTAAGTGACTTTATTTACATACTTTGTATGAATTGTTGGATCTTGTATGTGAATAATTATTTTGTGAGCATAAAATTTCTGTTTATGATTGAAAATATATTGATATAGCAGGTATACAATACAGGGGAAAAAAAAAAAGCAAAAAAAAAATAAATTCAAAATTTTAATTTCTGATGTAGTATTTGTGGCGCACTTGTTGCGTCACAAATGTTACCATGTATAATCTGGTTATAGTATTTGTGGCGCAATATTCGCGTCACAAATACCAATGTGAGAACTTTGATGACATTATTTATGGCGCACAATGTGAGTCGCAAATACAATAACACTAAATTTCTGAAAACTATTTGTGGCGCAGTCACCGCGCCACAAAATGTAATTATTTGTGACGCATAATCCACACGTCGCAAATAGTTATACTATTTGTGGCGCAATAGATACCCAATACTAGATGTCCATTTCCGACGCAAATATCTTCATTTGTGGCGCATTTAACGCGCCACAAATAATATAGTATTTGTGGCGCGTTGACTGCGCCACAAATACCTATCAGGGACGCGGGAATAAATGACGCACGGGCGACGCGTTGAACGCGTCGGAAAAGACTTTTTGTGGCGCGAACGAAAGTATTTGTGGCGCGAATGCGCGCCACAAAAAGTGTGTTGTGTTGTAGTGTTCTCTCTATTTATGCCTCTCTCACCATCACTCTACACTGCTATAGAGGTAAATAAGAGACTCTTCACAATCTTTGAGTCTTAATGTTGCGAACTACATTTTTTTCCTTGCACATAGAGAAGTATGTTAATCTAGGTAATTGATTTTGTCTTTCATCTACAAGTCCCCCTCCCTCCGTCCCTCCATCTTTCTTTTTTTGCTTTCACTATAAGAATTGCCAGCAAAGGCAATGCTTTCCAGTTGATTGAAGATCACTGTAATTTATTTCAATGGAATTTTGTTTATATTTTTGTGTCTATCTTAATAATCATGGACTAGCATCAATGTGTTTTGTTTGATGAGAAACTTAATGATTTGATGGAAATAGAATAGTTTTCTATATTCACAATCAACGATCACAAAACAAGTTCACCAACACCTCTTATGCACCATATAACTTCCACCCTCTATTGAGCCCACTCTCACTCGAAATTTTCTCTCACCTCATCTAATTTCCTCTTAGATGTTGAGTTACCAAAATAAAATTTTTTTATGGCAATTACCAAAATAAATGATTTTGAAATCTAAAAATTTCATTAGAATAATACGGGAGAAATTTTGGAACTGCATATGTGCAATCAGTTTCTCTCTCTTTAGGCCTCTCTTACTATCTCTCTACACTGCACGCCTCCTCTCTCTCTCTCTCTCTAACCTTTCACCCCCTCTCGCCCACCATCGCCTCCATCACCGCTACAACACGTCTCTGTCTCTTTCTATCCATATCCCTTACGTTTGTCTCTCTCTCTCTCTCTCTCTCTCCCTCTCTCTCTTCCATATATTTGAAACACTATCACAGAATTTGAAACAACACCTCTCAGTGTATCTATTTTGTCCCTGCTTCTTAGTGTATCTACCTTGTCCCTGCTGCTCAGTGTATCACTCTACCCATCACCAGTATGGCAGACCACCACCACCACCATCACCATCACGCCACCGCCGCCTCTCATTAATGTATCTACTCTGTCCCTGCTTCTCTATTTATGTTCAAAATGGTAAAATTTTGGTTGTGTTTTTTTTTTCGATTAGAGTTAGGTTTTTTTTTTGTTCTTCTTTATTCTGTTGTGTTTGAATAATTTCTAAAATCACAAGATTCCTTTTTCAAAATCATGAGATATGGGTAGCATATATGCTGATTTGCAAAACTAAGTCACATTTTTTCCATGCTTTGCATGTTCTTGCATTTAGCGAGCGTTTTTAAGTTTTTGTTTTAATTTTTGCAAATTGGTGTTCACCGGTTTTTGATTTTTGGGTTCTAAGCTTTTGTGGGTAAATTATATTTTGCACCCTATAGTGTGAGTGTGATTTCACTTTGATCTCTGTAATTTTAATTTTGTCATTTTCGTACTTGCAGTTTCAGAAATATAGTACATTCATCAAATTTTCTTACAATGTTTGGTAGATTTAGGTTCAATATTTGTGTATAAAGTTGCAATTTCTCTAAGTAAAAATACCCCTAATAATACCTCACGTGTGCATTGTATGACCTATTTTTGTCAAAAATTGTAAAAATATTTGTAACTATATTGAATCTAAACTGAAACTGTACTGACCAAAGTAACAAAATTGAAACTGCAGAGACCATAGCGACATCACTTTACATGGGTATAAAGTATAGTTTACCTGCCTTTTGTTTTGTGTACACTGTACAGTGTATTGGTGTATTGCAACTTCCAAATGTGTTAATCTTGTCAGGTTTTGTCACACCCGTTCCAAAATTTTCATGGTTTAAATTGCATAACTTGAGATTTTGTGAAATTATTAATGTTATTAATAATTTAGAGGAGTTGACGTGAGTCAACAGTGGAGTGTCAATTAAGGACACGATGATCAGAGAGTTACCTGTTGCACTGATATGAGTAAATGACATTTATATGATTTAAATGTTATTTAACTTTATCTGGTATTTCATGATTAGTAAATTTACCTATTGTGAGTATGTTCTGGTAATTTAGATATCGCTGTATATTATTTTGAGAACTGTGGTGAGAACGTGAGTGACGCGTTATATAAAAGGTAGATTGTGTAGAGATTCCACAGAATTTAGTTTTCGGACGTAATTTCGAACCCAAACGTGACTTAGTCGAAAACTTTTGTAATTTATAATTTTTACTCGTAAAGTTATAAAATGGATGTGGCGACGTTTTATGGATTAATTAGAAGTTTGAGAAACTCGCAGGGAGGTAAACGCGATTCCCGAAGAGTTTGCCTATAAATAGGTGAGGGTGAGATTTCATTTCTCACAAACCTTATAAAATATCTTGAGAGAGGAGAGAAAAAAGGGGATTTGATCCTATGGGCTTTGCGACGACGATCGGTGACTTTTCGTCTGTCAGATTTTCACCAAATTCGAGATTTGAACTCGTGGAGGTAAGATCTACGTTTTGATACTACTTAGGCCACGTTTGGAAAATTTTTATAAGAATCTAATTTCTAGACTTTTGGGGAAAACAAGTATAAACTTGTAGGAATCATCTCAAATTTGAAATCCGACGTTTAATCGGCGCTCTAGTCGATGCTTCAAAGTTTGAAGAGAATCGTATAAGGTATGAAGTTCTAACTTGTGAAATATAGGGAAATACATGTTTTAAATTTCGACGACGAAATTGTGATTCGGGCAAAATCCATGTATTAATCTTAGGCCCATTAATTATGCACGTCATTAATTGTGAAAAGCATGTCTACTTTTATGCGAGCATGTTGAGTTGTCTATGTGGGTCAAGGGGAAGTCTTATACAAATTCATGCCGGAGTAAGCTTCTCGATGTTTGAGAATTTTAGTAGCAACAGCTATTGTGCATGGTTTAAGGCTTGGACTTGCCAGGGCACTTGGGGATGTAATGGTTGTAGGCTTGGACTAGCCATTGACATCGCAGTTTAAGGCTTGGATTTGCCGCTACCGGGTGAAAGCGTATTTTTCTCTCTAGAGACTATTGATATGATTTATGAGATTAAAGCATGATTTGTCATATATTGCATATGCTAGAACTTATGCACTCAGCATATAGCTGAGTAGTGGAGATTTACTTCATTGCAGGTAAGAAGAAAGACAAGAAGAAACGTGAGGAGTGAGGCCGTTGAGGAATGCTGGGGAATCACCTTGTTCATATCTTTTGTTCTCTTTTCTTTAAACTTGTACTAAGAACTTTAAATTCGTAACATGTTTAGTGTGGAATCTTGGGAGAGATTGTAGTATTATTGCTAGAAAACTTTTTATAGTTACGTTTTAAATCGTTGGTATACAATCGTGTTTGTGTTGGCTTCGAATTGGAGGAGTCTAGATTGAAATAGTGCAGAGAATTAGTGTGCTAATGCGAATCAGTCGACTGGATCGCTTTGTGGAATTGAACACTCCTTGATATGTTTGGGGATCAGTCGACTGGATTGCGAAAAACAATCGACTGGATAGGGTCCCAGAACACCATTTTCTGTTAGAATAGAGTATCAGTCGACTGGACAGTTTCAGTCGACTGAAAAATTTGGGCACCAGTCAACTGGGTCCCCGACACAGTCGACTGGACCGGGCTGTTGATCATTTGAATTTTCTACCTTTGGATGGTCAGTCGACTGAGTTCTCGATCAGTCGACTGGACCTCTATTTTCAAAACTGAATTGTTTCTCCAGGTTTTCCAATTGGGCAAAACTTTTTGCAACTTTGATTTTAAAAGAGTGTACTTATTATTTTTTTCCGCTGCTATTTTACTTTAATGGAACTGGATAAACCTTGATGGTGTGCCACGTATCCTATTTCCGCGCGTAGCGGGATAGGTCGTGATAGGTTTTGTTGCGGATAATTAATAGCGGACTTCGGTTGGTCAAAAATCTTGCATCGGACTTTAAGGAATAGGTTGTGTCATCTATCAAGAGTTCATCAAGGTACTTTATATATATGAACTAGTCATAACCCGTGCCCGAGGGCACAAAGTGAAAAAAAAAAAAAAAAAAAAAAAGCTCTTTGTAAGCTTTTGGAAAGAAATAGAAAAGTAAAGCAAAACTTTTGTGATTATTTAGCCCATATTTGAGAAGCAACATTACTCATTTCACTAACTGGCCCTATAGACTATATCAAACTGATAGAACTAATCAAATGATCTATAAAAAAGGGTGGAACTAATCAAACTGATAGCAAAATTTACAACCATAGTGATGGAAAAACCCATTTTCTAGATAGACAATAGAATATAACAAATACGCTTTAGATCTTACGGTTACTGTTTTGATCAAATTGGGTAAGAGAATAAGAGAGATTATCATGCATGTTCACTTACATTGGCCAATATGTACTAATATAGCAATTAAAAATGTTGATCACTTTGAGAGTCAAAAATAGCCGTGCATACATCCATAATGAAATCATATTGAATTGAGTATATATTCATCGCTGCACACTGACAGAAAAGCATTTACAATAGTAAACATACAAAAAATATATGAAATTACTTTACCTTTTTCTTCTTCTACATTCTTTCCAAAGCCATGTGTATATTTCTCTCTCTGTGGGTTTGGATCTCACTATGCTCGCAGTACTCTCTCTCTCTCTCTCTCTCTCTCTCTCTCTCTCTCTCTCTCTCCCAATTTTGGCTTTCTCAGTTTGTTTCAAACTTCTGTAATTTGATTCAATGGTATCACCAGTTTGGGTTTCTCCGTTTGTTTGCTACAGGTTTTTATTTTTTTAGGAACTGAACCCAATTTTTTTTTTGTGACGACAGTGAAGACTCTTTACTTCTAAAATTTGAAAATTTAGTTTATTGTACACGGTTTTGCTGATTATCAATTTAAGTCCTTTACTTTTGTGTGTGTGTTTTTCATGCAAATAAGCATTAAAAAAAAAGATTCAACATCAAAAGAAATGAACACATGGTCTTTGCTTAAAAAATGCAAAAGAAACTATACTGTATACTTGTACATATTGGGTTTAGAAGATTCAACATCAAAGAAGGAAAAAAAAACACAGAAATTGAACAGAGAGACATAGCGATACATGAAAAGTTTCATTAAAAAAAAAGATACATGAAAAGTGAAAATACCTTCAACAAAGATACATCTCCATTCGTCTCTTCCTCTGATTTCACTTTGGTTTTCTATTTTCTTTACATTACAGAATGAATTTTTGACAGTGTTTTGCTTTTCTTAACCAACACATTTAGAGAGGGACAGCCTACATAGGGCATGGGAGTCTTTGGCTATGGTAGTTCTCTTCGAATATGCAGTTATAGAGAGAGAGAGAGAGAGAGATTGCACTAATTGAATGAAGTTAAAAAAAAAAATTCTACAGAACGTGTGAGTAGAGACAGTTTGTGGGTGGTAGTTTGTGACACTGAGGTGATGTAGTGGGTTAAACATATGTCCATAGTAATCACATGTTTTTTTTTATGGACAAATAATCTAACGGTTCAAAATATCTAATCCTCCCTCAAAGCTGAGATTGAAAGTCTCTAAAATGGGAGGGTCCCACACCGCCCTCCCTTATTATATAGATTGTAATGTAATAATCACTGATTCTAATTTTGCACTCTTGCAATTGATTGCATTGACTGCTTTTTCCCCCATATGTTTTGAATAAGTAACGTTTGGTTCTTAGCACATACTCTATGTTTAGATGTTCAGAATAATTTTGCAAGCCCTTGGGACTTCCAATACCAGTGTAGTTTGATAACAAACTGTATATTTGTATGCTCAGATTTATCTCAGCAACTTGATTTTAATGAATTGTACCTATTATGTTAGAATCGATTGAAAATGTTATATAATTGTTGTGTCAAAGAGCCCATGTTCTTGGTGTGGATTTGGTCATTTGGGCATCTCGACTGCCCATTTCATTTCACTCCATCTGCCTCTCACTTCTACTACTTCCACGATATTCAATGACTATCACTTTTAAAGTATAAAAGGAAGTTACATATAGATTTTTATTTTTAGGTATATATTGTTGATCCCAACGATCTTTGTAGTCGATGATTATACGATCTTTGATCTGTGTGTGAGATTTGCCCATTTCTTCTTCATTGTCGTTGTAAAATTCATTGTTTCCATTTGTTTTTCATTTATTTGAAAATTCATTCTTTCTACAATTGAAATAATCGGATTGCCAGAACTAATTTGTGTCATGTATTCTGTGCGAGGGGTCAGATTCAAGGAGCTTGATAGCTTGAACAGCACGGACCCAACCGTCATTTGGTAGAATAAAAGGGCCGCCTGCACATCGACCGATTCTTTTTTTAATGTATTCATTGTTTTTTTCCCCCCTAATTTTTCATTTTTTTTTCATAATTATCTTTCATGGTCTGATTATTTTGTTTTGTGTATCTTATCAGATTATCAAGGCACACAAGGATACCAAGTCAACTCAACACTTTATATCTCAAGATTATTCCATTTAGGCTGCAAAAGAGATTAGTATGTATCCTGTTTTGACTGTTTGCCATGATTTTTTTGTGGGTTTGGTTTGCTCACTATAGCAATTGAACTCACACTGTTTTCTCTTTGCGTTGCACAGTTTTGAATATTGTTTATGTTTTAATCAGGATAATGATTTGAGGAGATATGTTCATGTAACACATGAAGCCACAAAGTGAGTATATCCATTCACAGTTTTCCTCTATCTTATCATCCAGATATTGGGGTTTACCTCTCCATTATATTGTGATTGGTTATATATCCCATGATATATGAGTCTTTTCATAGTTTTCTTGTTTTAAATTTTAACACAAAAACTTAGCAGGTGAAGTATTTTTTATTTTTTTTTTTCTTCGACTTCTTTCAAAGATGATAATGAACTAGATGCGAGGTGATTTTTCACTCCAGTAAAATTTTGCCATGTTTGTTTCTATAGCATGTTCCCAAGCTTTAGGCAGTGTTTGGTTTGCAGATATGGAGTAGGAAAAGGAAACGAAAAAGGGAAGATAAGCGAGAAGAAAAATAATTTCTAAACGTTTTACTCCATGCTTGAACAATAAAATGATTTTGAAAATATGTAAAGTTTACAGAAACACAAAGATCCTTTCAAACCTAAGATCAGTCAATTTGCCTACACTTGGATCATTTTCTATTGGTAGAACAATTTCCCTTTTTTCTTTTACATTACTTCACTTTCAAATTCTTTTCTATGCCTTTATTCCAACTCCAATGCGTACATCTCGATAAACTCATGGGAGAAAAAAAATATATTTGACCATTTGAAAGACAAGGATTACTTTATGAAAAAGATAAAATAGCTTCATTAATCCTTTTTTTTTTATCCTTTGCTCCATGCCCGCGGGCACGGGTACATACTAGTAGCTTAATATGGCCCAAGTGGGCCAACTATTTTTCTAGTGCCTAAACTAATACAAGGCAGTAGCTAGATGATGTTTAATTTGTTCTGCGCAAGGTAACAGTCAAAAAACTGAGAGGGTTTTGTATGCATAGTGTGTGCGGCGGTCGCAACAGTGAGTTGATTGCATAGGATTGTTTGGATTGCCAAGATTCTTTTGAGATTTTGAAGAAGCATTTCTATTGCTTGTATGCCCTTGGGTTTGTGAACCCTAAGAAGTTATCTCTTGTACTCACTCTCTAGTTAATTTGGATACCTAAAGTTTTCGGGCAAAAACTTGAGAGAACATTTTGTATTCCTTATTTTACATGGTGGAATCATTCGGAGTTGCCCTGTAATTTTTTTCCCTCTTCATTGGACGGTTTTTCCACATAATTTCTTAGTGTCTTATTTATTATTGCTTTCATTATTTGTGGTTGATTGTGGTGGAAATTATTATTATTTTTGTGGCATAGATATTTGTGCCTATTTAATTAACACTAGACAAAGTTAGGAAGTATTACTCCTAATAGTGGGGATTTCGATTTTAATCCCAACAAGTGGTATCAGAGCTAAGGTTAGGAGTATTATTTATTGTTTTGTGTAATTAAATGGAGGAAATATCACATTCGATAATTAAGCTTACGACTTCGAATTATGCCCTTTGGAAGCCAAGGAGGATATTCTCTATTATAAAGATTTGTATGATCCTATTGAGGGTGATACGGCCAAGCCTACAACTATGTCTGCTACCAATTGGGTAAAATTAAATAGGAAGACAGTGGGTTGACCACACTATATTTCACCACATTGCCCAAGAAGTTAATGCACAGTGTTATGGAAAACAAAATTAGAGTCTATGTATGAGAGGAAGACCGTGTAGAATAACGCTTTCTTGATTCGAAGGCTTGTGAACTTGAAATTGAAAGATGGGAATTCCGTTCTCGAGCACTTGTGTGACTTTCAGAGTCTGGTAAATCAGTTGGCTACGATGAAGATGGTCTTAGATGATGAATTTCAAGCTTTGCTATTATTGAGTTCTTTGCCTGATAGTTGGGAGACATTAGTTGTGTCGTTGAGTAATTCACCTCCCAATGGTAAACTGACTTTGGATATGGTCAAAGACATCATGTTTAATGATGAATCAAGGCAGAAGTATATGGGTGCAGATCAGATACAAACTCTTGTCACAGAGAACAGGAGCAGGAATCCGAACAGAGGGTCTTAGAAAGGATCTAAAGATTGAAGTAAGTCCAAGAACAGCAGAGGCAAGTCATAGACGAGAGGAGGTTTTTTATGCTATTATTGTAACAAGCTTAAGGAAGGGCACACAAGCAAAAATTGTAGAATTCATAAGAAAGACCAGAAATAGGGTAATACTGAGAAGAAATCAGAAGACAAGAACACTTCAGCTATAGTTTCTGAGGATGTGGTGGTACTCTTATTTGGAGATGAATAGTGCTTACATGTTAAAAATAGTGTTGTTGAGTGGGTTATTGATACAGTTACCTCCTACCATGCTACTCCTAGTAGAGAGTTCTTCACTTTGTACAAAGCAGGTGACTTTGGTACTGTGAAGATGGGTAATTCTAGCTATTCCAAGATTGAGGGGATAGGTGACGTGTGTATTCGAACTAGCCTGGGTTGTACTTTGACATTGAAGGATGTTCGGCATGTTCTTGATTTATGGTTGAATTTGATTTATGGTGTTTCACTAGATAAGATGGGCTATGATAACCATTTTGTAAGCAAAAAGTAGAAACTCACCAAAGGGTCCCTAGTTGTTACAAAAGGAGAACTTTGTTGTACTTTGTACATGACTCATGTGAAGGTGTGTTAAAGCGGGCTCAATGTAATTGAGGACGAGTCTTCACCAAATCAATGGCATAGGCGGTTGGTGCACACGAGTGAGAAATGGTTGCAAATTCTGGCAAAGAAATCCCTCATTCCCTTCGCCATAGGTACAGTTCTTAACCCTTGTGATTATTGCTTATTTGGTAAGCACCATAGAGTTTCTTTTCATACTTCTAGTAAAAGAAAAACCAAGTTGCTTGCACTACAACAAAAATGTGCTTTGACGACAAACATATTTCATCGCCAAAAGTCCATTTTTCGTCGCCAAAGGCTCTAATAACGAAAAAATTTTGCTGCCAATTTTTTCGCCTTTGCCTTGTCGCCAAAGGTCCCTGGCGACGAAATTTATCTTTTTGCCATAGACAAAAAATGGCGACGAAATATTTCATCGCTATTGGTTACAACTTTCGTCACCATTGATTCATATTTTGTCACAAAAGAGCCATTTTTTGTAGTAGTTTTGCATTAACGATGAAACATTTCGTCGCTAATTCATTTGCAGCATATGCAATAGCGACGAAATTATTTCTTCGCCAAATATATGAAATGAATAGTTGTATTAGCGACGAAAAATTTCGTTGCTAATTCATTTTCAACATATGCAACAATAAAATAATTTTTTCGCCATAGATATAAAATGGTTGCTAGTATTAGCAACTAAAAGTTTCATTGCTAAAATTATGTATTCTAGTAAATAGAATTATTTGAATATACTCTAATCTTGTTCGTTCTTGTTCATCACAATAATATATAATACCAAAAGAGACAATCATATTTAACATAACAAGTCTCAATGTTTCTAAGTAACTTTATTAAGTAACAAGAATTAATATTGTTAATTGTTCACGTATCGTCGTACACAACAAAAAGAATTAAAATGCAACAAAAGTATTGAGCACATTGTCCACTACATAACAAATTATTCGAATACATAACAAAAGTAACAAAATGTGGCCGACTATCTACCGATCCACCATATCTACACCCAATCTGCATGAAAACAATGGAAAGTATTAGTATCTTTTACGTTAGTGAACGAGCATAAAATATGTTAAATATAAAATAATTATAATTTGAGTTTTTAGCCATCAAGGATCCTATTATTATTGCACAGACATCAGAGATAAATATTGTACAGACACCAATTTACATACATACGAGAACGAGAAAAGGCGAGAAAGAAATCCACAACTCGTGTCATTTTTCTTTTTCTTTTCTTTTTTTCCCTAATTTCTGATCATTTAAAAGAATTTTCCCTTTTTTGTTAGTGCAAAAGAAAATCCGAGAACTTTTTCATTTCCTTTTCTTCACTAAATCCATGAACCCAATGCACTTTAACGGAAATTAAATGACAAAAATGAAACATAAAATGCTACCTGTTCTAACAACGTCTGCGACTTCATTTAAAGCCTCTCCTCTCTAAGGCGTCCTGCAATCATAGAGAATATGAAATGTCATATCAACATCATCATCATTATCATCATTGATACCAACAATAATAATAGCAACAATAACACAAAATAGTTCCAACTCACCTTTGCCAACTTCACAACATTTTCAGCAACATGCCTTAGCAATATGTCTCAAAACGGCGTCATTAAATGAATCTTTGGTACCAGATATATCATATCTAGACTTGGCTTCCCATATCCAAAAAGGATGTCACTTAATATGATTTGTATATCTCTTAGTATTGTCGAGTAGAAGTTAATATGACTAAAGTCATATTGAAAATGAAATTACTATTAACAATTTTATACTGTGACTATTCATGTCCTTGATATGAACTTTAGCAAGGGTCCATTACACTATAGTATGATATTTGTAAACAAATATTATACAAAACTTATGGTGTCATCCACTAGATATCATAATATCAACTTTAATGTTGACTGACATCACATATCCACTTCTATTGCAATCACTAGAATAAGATACTGAGAACTGCAATGTGAAGCATATAATATTAACTACCAAGAAATTTTCTACAAAGAACAAAAAAGGCATAATTTTAAACCTATACATGATATTTTCTTAAAACATTTCCAGCCATGCGAACCTTCATTACATTGCACAGGGCATAGTAAAATGAAAAGGATATTTTTCCAACCAAATGCTAAGATTACCATTTGGCTTTCCCTCCGTGAAAGGAAAATTGGCAAATAGTGTTGTTGCAATCTGTCACAAGTAGTACAGTAATTAGATTTCCTAGAAAAAAATGAAATAAAATAAAATTGCCCATAAGAAAAGGTAATGGCCTAGGTTTCTAACAAGCAAAGCAAGGCCAAAACAAAATTTTTGGATCATGTCAGCTTTCAAACTGATGTCCAGATTAACCTATGAACGCCATAAATTGATATTCACCACTTCAATTAATCTTAAGATGGATCAAATTTTTTTTCATTTAAAGGTGAGTATGTAAATGTCTATTTGCGAGAGGCAAGTCTCTGAAGCTACCTTTTCACGAGTATCAAGCATTTCCCTTGGTAAGACGCTATTTGGGATAGCTTTTTCGGTGCCAACAATTATGTTATTGTTTAAAAGGCTTGATTGTTTAGATAAGCTTTTTCATATCTATTAGAAACACCTAATTTTTTTTTCTCCTTTTTTTCTGTTGCAAAAAAAAAAAAAAGATAATCTAAAAAAAGAATTTCCCCTTGGCAAAACACTATTTGGGATAGAGAATTTTACAGAGAACAAGATAAACAAGTCTAGTTTTTCAATCAAAAAGAATCAATTGCATAGGTAATATAGATTATGAGATATGAATCAAACAATGCAAGTTACTCAGAGTATGAAATAGCACTATCTACCAACTTTGTAGAAATAATAACTAAATCAATAAAAATGGCTACGAGTCAAACTTTATATTTCCAGAAAGCTAATGCAATGAATATTTAGGAAATAAATCAGAAAACATGAGTTTAAGTTCATATAGACTTTGAAAATGCTCTGAGGCTTAGTAATCTACAAAAAAGTAACAGATTTTGGGTCTTTTGTTTCAAATGCAAAGTATGATATAGCCTAAACGACTTGGATGAGAGGACAGTTCATCATACCCCACAACACAATGGTGTGGCTGAATGGATGAACCACACTATTGTAGAGATCAGAATCAGATGCATGTTTCGAATGGCTATGTTACCTAAGTCACTATGGGGTTAAGCAGTTCATATAGCTTGGTACTTGATTAATAGGTTTCCTCCAGCTCCTTAGATTTTGAGATTCCAAAGAAGATATGAACTAATGGTGATATTTCATACTCTTATTTGAGGGTGTGCAAGGCATTTCCTTGCTAAGGAGCAGAGATCTAAGCTTGATGATAAAGCTACTCCATGTATCATTGTTGGTTAGAAAGATGCAGAATTTGGGTACATGTTGTGGGATCCAGAAAATTAAAAGGTGATCAAAGCAGAGATGTGATTTTTCACGAGCATCAAATTTTGGCAGATTTTGAGAAACGTGCATAGCCTAGAACGAGTAGTGCTCCAGACTTTATACCAGTTCCTTCTACATCACAGGGTGCCATAGATGGGGGAGATGTATTAGATGAGCTACTTGTAGATGTTCCAAAATTCAAGGATGATGATGATGTTCCAGATACAGAGGAAGCAGGGGGAGTGGCCCCTCCACCAGAGATTATAGTACCTCCAGTTAAGAGATCGACTAGAAAGCACATGTTATTAGTCAGGTATTCCAGTTCTTAGTACATTTTGCTTACAGATAAGGGGGAACCAGAGAGTTTTCAAGAAGTTTAGACTCACAGAGATAGAGGTAGTTGGGTACAGACTATGCAAGATGAAATGAATTCCTTGTATAAGAATAGTATTTATGAGTTGGTTGATCTTCCTAAGGGCTGAAAAGCATTGAGAAACAAATGGATGTTCAAGTTGAAGAAGGATGGTGACAAGCTACAAAAGTATAAGGGTCGTTTAGTTATCAAGGGATTCGAGCAGAAGCATGGCATTGATTTTGAAGAGGATTTCTCACCGATGGTGAAGATGAGTTATATTCGAGTGGTTTTGGGTTTAGTGTCTAGCATGGATCTTGAGCTTGAGCCACTAGATGTGAAGACTACCTTCCTTCATGGTGATCTGGAGGAAGAGATTGACATGGTACAACCAGAGGGATTTGAAGTTAAGGGGAAAGAGCACTTGGTTTGCAAGTTGAAGAAGAGTCTCTACGGCCTTAAGCAAGTTCAGAGACAGTGGTACAGAAAATTCAACTCATTCATGGTGGGTCATGGGTTCAACAAAAATGCTGCAGATCAGTGTATTCATGTCCCGAAGTTTACCGATGGTAATTTTGTTATGCTTTTACTTTATGTTGATGATATGCTTGTTATTGGGCAAGATGCTAACATGATTCGCATGCTCAAAGGAGAGTTGTGCAAGTCCTTTGATATAAAGGACTTAGGCCCAGCACAACAGATTTTGGGTATGAAAATTGTTCATGATAGGAAAACCAAGAAGATATGGTTGTTACAGGAGAAATATGTTGAACGGGTGCTTGAAAAGTTCAATATGAGATATGTTAAGCCAGTTAGCACTTCTTTTGCGAGTCACTTCAAGTTGAGTAAAAATTTGTGTCCCTCTACACAAGAAGGAAGAGAAGCAATTGCGACATTACTTACTACTTCGCAGTAGGGAGTCTTATGTATGTGATGGTTTGTACATGACCAGATATTGCTTATACAGTGGGTGTTGTGAGGAGATTTCTTTTCAATCCTGGAAGAGAGCACTAGGTAGCAGTCAAGTGGATTCTTTGGTACTTGAAGGGCACTTCAAGTATGTGTTTATGTTATGGGGGTTCAAAACCAGTCTTGAAAGGGTTTACAGATTCAGATATGGTAGGGAACATCGATGACTGAAAGTCTATTTTGGGTTTCTTATTTACTTTTGCAGGGGGAGCTGTCTCGTGGCAGTCTAAGTTGCAAAAATGTGTTGCCTTATCTACCACTGAAGCTGAGTATATCTATAACACCCATGTATGAGTTTATGATACATCATTATATTTGTCCTGCATGATAATGTAATGTGATATATATTGTGGCACATGTTGTGGTGAGTCGTAACTCACGAGTCGATTTGGGTGTCTATGTAAGAGAACCCTCTGAAACATTGTAGAATGGATGTTTTGATGTTGCGAAGTCTCTCTGAAATTAAGACAGTCATTGTGGAATACCCTAAATGTCTATCTGAAAATAAATGTTTACTTATGTATTTCACTATCTGTATTATTAGGTGTTTTAGAATTGATTTTTGACTTTAATTTAAGTATCTTGGTGAGGACGAATCAACACGACACATAATTGGTAGGCTAATTAGTAATTTCATAAAAATCATGTGGGACCGCATTGTAGCAACCAAATGGAATTTAATGAAAAACTAGTAAAGTTAGATATTTACTACTAGGGGTTCTAAATCGAAGGTTTAAGACCTTGAAGGGAGTTAAATGGTATTTGAAAAAGTAAAAACTATATATACTAAAGTGTGAGATATTTTTGGTATGCAAACCCTAATTTTCTTCTAAAAAGGAGGAGAGAGGAGAGAGAAAAAAAGAGATTCAATCTTCGAGCTTGCGACGCATATATATGGCAATCCGTTCGTGGGCCAAAATATTTTATCGGATATTCGAACTCCTCAAGGTAAGGCCGTCGTTTTAAAATCCATTAGAGCATGTTTGTATAAGTTTCAATTCATAACTTTATGTTGTTTAGTTCATATTGGATGATTGCATTGATAAGTAGGCCCAATCGTACGGTGAAATGTCTAACTTATGTCGAAAACATGGGGAAATGTGTTTTAGCATGTTTAGTTGCTATTTGGGTCAAAGGAATACATGTACCAAGTCATTGTAGTGGAGCTGTTCTAGGCAAGAGGTCGCACGTTTGAAGAAAAGAAATGTGGGTCTTGCCTAGTCGCATGGGCCTTATTGGTGAGGAGTCGCGGACTAGGAGTGTGGACCGTACAAGTGAGACTCCAGAGACTAGTATTGCATCATTGATTTATTTTCTAAGTGTTAGCTTAAATAAATCGAAATATGTGTGGTTATTTAATACCTATTGCAGGTGTTAATGCCGGCGAGGAATCGAAGAAGTGATCACAAGATGTTGGGATTTCACTTAGAAGGCGACTCATCATGTTTATCTTGTAGTTTTGTAATCAAATGGTTGTTTAGTATGTAATATATATGTTTAATTTACGCCAGTTGTTAAATCGTGCAACTTGCAATAAGACTTGATATATGAGTATGGCACCTGGTTCACCTTAGGACCTAGTTTGATGAGGCGGGTAAAACTTTTTGGTACTTGTAATCCGAGGTATGGTTGTGATATAAATGTGTTTATATGTTTTACTGAACGACTTCATGTTTTGATTTAATGATTAAGGTAATATACGATCGCATGGGTCACTTGACTTTAGGCAATAACCTAATGCAAAAAAGGAATGTTGTCAGTGGGTCATTCGACTGGTTGAAGGGGATAACTTGACCGGTCGTAATGCCTTCTGCTGTGAAGGATTATTGCCGAGGGGTCATTCGACCGTCGAGCTTTCGACCGGTCGAGCGGGGCAGCTAGACCGGTCGAATTATGGTTTGCATGCTTACTCTTTCTACCACTTTTGGAAATTAAATAAATGTTTTGATTGGTTCTTAGGGTACCTTTTGGACCCCTTTTGACATAAATTTATTTGTTTCAAAATATGTTTACGTTTTTAAATTTATGCGGATTTTATAACTCGGAGGGTATTGTTTTCAAAAGACTTGTATACTTAATGTTGTTTTAAGATTTTTTCCACTGCTATGAAGTT
Source organism: Hydrangea macrophylla (assembly GCA_033977485.1). Classification (NCBI taxonomy): domain Eukaryota; kingdom Viridiplantae; phylum Streptophyta; class Magnoliopsida; order Cornales; family Hydrangeaceae; genus Hydrangea; species Hydrangea macrophylla. The sequence continues at coordinate 71,903,464 of CM066984.1, read as the reverse complement.
GCAAATGAATTAGATGAGCCTTTGTAGAGTGCCACGTGTCCTATTTCCGTCCGTAGCGGGATGGGGCGTGACAATATCGTTGCTACTAAAGCTGGTAAAGAGATGTTATGGATGAAACGGCTTCTCCAAGAGTTGGATTTGAAGCAAGATGAGTATGTGGTTCATCGCGATAGTCTAAGTGCTATGGAATTGAGCAAGAATACCACATATCATCCCCGTACGAAGCATATTGATGTTCGTTATCATTGGATACGTGAGGTAATAGAAAAACAAGAAATAAAGTAGAAGAAAATTCATATAGATAAGAATCCGTCTGTAAGCAGCTAGTTGGAATGGACTCTAAGCGGGGTCAAGGTTGGTGCGCCTTCTCTCATGTGTGTAGAGGGGGAAATGTGTTGGGTATGCCATGTATTTGTATATGTCTACACACATGAGATATTAGAAGCCTCTTTAATGGGCTTTGGGCATTGGTTTGTTACTTAAGCTTTAATATAGCTTAATGTGGACCCAAGTGGGCCAGCTATTTTTCTAAGTGCCTAAATTTATTTTATTTTTGGATGGATATAAGTGCCTAAACTAATACAAGGCAGTAGCCTTAGATGATGTTCAATTTGTTCAGCGCAAGGCAACATTCAAAAACAGAGAGGGTTTTGTGTGCATAGTGTGTGCGGCGGCCGGAGCAGTGAGTGGAGTGATCAAGGTTGTTGAATAAAGGTTGTTTATTGCATAGAGATTGTTTGGATTGCCAAGATTCTTCTGAGATTTTGAGGAAGTATTTCTATTGCTTGTATTCCCTTGGATTTGTGAACCCTAGGTAACCTCTATTATTCACTCTCTAGTTGGTTTAGATAACTCAAGTTTTCGGACAAAAATTTGAGAGAGTATTTTGTATTTTTTTATTTTACATAGTGGAATCATTCAGAGTTGTCATTTAATTTTTTTTTGTCTGAGCAACTCTAACCACATTACTCATATTCAATTTCTAGCTATTTTGGGGAACCAAAGTGTATTTTTGGAGCTCCAATGAGTTCTCCAAATGGTTCTCCATTTTGGGGAACCCATTTTTGGTTCTCCACATTTGAGGATAGAGAGTGTGAATATGAGTAATTATCCATAAGTAAAATAATGAAAAATAATACATATCATATTCATTTAAGGAGAGAGAGTGTATTAAAATTTTTAAATTTTGTATAAAAAATTAATATAATAATTCAAACTTCCCTATAATGGAGAACATAGTTGAAGTTGGAGGCTTAAAAAATGATTAGCTAAAATAACTTTTTAGCTATTTTGACTAAATATTAGACAATTTTTTAAGTAATGTGGTTGGAGATGCTCTTAGAGGATTTTTCCACATAAATTGTTGGTGTCTTATTTATTATTGCTTTCGCTGTTTGTGGTTGTAATTATTTATATTTTGGTGGCTTGAATATTTGTACTTATTTAATTTACACTAGATAAAGTTAAAAGAAGTATTACTCCTAAAGTGGGATTTCGGTTTTAATCCCAACAGTGAATGCAAACAGTTTTATGTTGTCCCACTAAGATGTAGAGTCAAAGCTCACCAAAAAGATAATAAATATATATATATATATATATCCATAACCCAAAACTATGACAGATGCACAGACGAGAAGGTTAAAAGGTCAACAAGATAGTGTTTCTCCAGAATTTGCCCAACATCTCATCAAACTCGCATTAGTCCTACCAAAACTCCAAATTCCAGATTTCGTTTTTTTTTTTTTTTTGTGTCCACCTTATTCATTTATTTGTTTATTTTGGAGTGATAAAGCCATTATAAGAAAGACTAATGTTATGCTTTTTAAATTTAATCCCAATCTGATTCCTAAATGCTTTTCCAATTGTATCATATGCAATGATATATGATTCGATCATTGTCACAAAATTTGCTACAGCTGTCAAAAAATTTGAAAACCAAATTTGGGAGCTATGACATTATTATTGTAAGAAAGGGGGCCTGGATTTTAGTTTTAGGAGATGGACTAAGGTTTGTTCTTGGCAGATGTTGTGTAATTAATTATTTCATTTTGCACAACTTCTGATTTATGGAACTCTAAGGTAGTAAATTTTTTATTTTTTTTTTGCCAATCGCAAATTTCGACGATTAACTCACATTTTTGATATTGGATTGCAAAATTTGTCTTGCCCAATAGTTTTATCTTAGTTTTTGGAGTACCATATTACTTATGAACTCTAAAAGTTGTCAAACACCCTCTTAACATGCAGGCGCGGGTGTTTATGCCAAAAAATAATTTATTGTACGTTCTCGAATATCTCCCTCTTTTCATTTAAGGGCGTGTTTGTTAATCCAATTAAATGTTAAAAATTAAATTTTTAGTATTTAACTTTTTTTTTTCAGTACATTTGATAATTTACAAGAGCTTATCACTTAAATGAAAAATGTAGCTGAAAACTTGCTAAAAATTATTTCAGCTCTAAAAGTTCAATACTTTATAAGTTTTATCGAACTGAACTAAATTTTGTATGGCACTACACGTAAGAAGCAGGGGTGTGATAGTCGGACACTCAGTATGGATGTGGCTGAATTTAATTAGTACACACACCCCATGCGGGCGCAACTACCTTCCCAAAGAATCCATGCTTCTAGTACTACACCTTATATTTAAAGCATGTAAGCAGCAACATAGTATAATGAATATATATATATATATATTAATCAATACAAACAATTCATGATGACTCGCCATAGGATATAGTGTCAAAGCTCACCAAAAATATAGTTTATCCATAACCTAGTAAACCATGACAGACGCATAAAAGAAAAGGTTGGAAGGTGAACAAACTAGTTGCCCAACCACATCCCATCAGACTTACATTAGTCCTACCAAAATCCAAAATCCAAAATCCTCAGCATTTGTTCACTATAAATAACCAATGGTACCCATTATTCCATAAACTAAAACAATAGCGAATTTGCCTACATAAAGGGTGAACTTACAAGCAATATATCTTCCTCTCTTATTACACAATGGTAACTTTTACGCATTGTTTTGTACTCTCTCTAATCATGGCTTTATCACTTTCAAGCATCAATATGAGCCTCGCAGCTCGTCAGTTACTGCAAGCGGCTCCACCAGTGGGACCTACACTGCCGACAATACCAACTCAACCCAAAGTTGCGTTGCCTCCATTGCCCGCAATGCCAACACTACCTGCAGCCACATTACCGCCACTGCCAAACACTCCCTTACCAACACTACCAACTATCCCAACTATCCCAACTCTGCCAAAACCTATGACATTGCCGCCATTGCCGAGCACCCAAATTCCATCTTTGCCAAATATTCCAACATTGCCAACTTTACCAACCCTTCCAACAACCATTCCTTCAATTCCAACCATCCCTACAACAATCCCAACAATTCCTTTCTTCTCGCCACCCCCATCCACCACTAGCCCTTGAGATATGCCTCCATCTCATTTATCTTTGCTCAGTTGGAGTATGAATTAAATTTTCCATGTATTTTGTTAGTGTGAGTGTGTCCATTATTGCTTGTTGTTTCATTTTATGGATTTGTTGTTACTTGGTATCAATCTCATTGTATTTTGTGGTATTGTATGTTTGTTCTATATGAATACGATTCCTTCATTTTGTCTTTATTGTATAATTAATCTCCCAAAATGTTCTCTTTCTCTTTACGGTTAATGAGAACATGGGCGGCTCATGCCTTGAATAGGTAAATCTCACTACAATCCTTCAAAGCATTTTCACACAGGTGTAGTTGCGTTGACCTACGCTTGAGGATGGCCCTGACTATTCAAACCAACAACCTAGCTATATGGGTAGTACCCAGAGATTCTCCAAATTGATCTTCCTTGGACTGAGGAGGGTTAATCTCCCATGTTGTCTATACAACAAACATGTTAACAGTACATGATGGCCAGGGTGCTCCAAAAAAAAAAGGTGGGTTTGGGTGTGTGTGTGTGGTGTGTGTATGTGTGTGTGTGTGTGTGTGTATGTGTGTGTGCTGGGGGGGGGGGTGTTGTTAAAAATTGAAAAATAAATGAGAAATAAGGACAAAGAGATAAAAAAGAAAGAAAAAAGAAAAGGCGCATCACCATTTTAGAGGTCCATAGAACCTTTACCCGAGGTTTCGATTCATCGGATCTATTCGACTCTGTGGACAAATGTAACACCCTGGAAATCAAGCCTTTTGTGCGAGGTCAATGAGTCAAACAATAGAAGGAAAGAAAAGAATGATCCTACGTGGACCAATCAAACAACGCGGAAGCAAAGAGGAATCCTACGTGGATTCCAAAGAAAAATCAAAAGTCAAGGATTGACTCAAGAGGACTAAACAGGTCAAATATGTCCAATCAACATAGTTTTGGTTTTAAAACGAGTTTAGAAGAAAGTTGAGTGAAGCCCCATTGAAAAAAGAAACAAAGGTCTTGAAAGTTTACAGCAATATAAGCTTTTGGAATTCTACAATCAAACGGTTCTTAAGAAATTGAAAGTATTAACTTTCCCCTAATATACTATCTATAGGCCAAGTATAAACCAAATTAGTTTTCAGAAATATTTTCTAAGTCAAAACCATATAACAAAGTTATTTGAAAGAAAAGAAAAAAAACATACCAGGTCGATCAACCGGTCAACACGCCTAAAAATATCTGGTTGACTGGATAGAGCACCTAAAAATATTTAATTGACCAGATAGAACACAAAAAAAAGAACAAGCAACCACATGGGGGTCTAAAGGCTTCAAATTAGATTCATAATATATACAACAAGGAAACAAGTGATATATAGCTACAAGTTCAAGTTAATATTGCCCAAAATGAATAAGTCACTAAAGTAAGGGCTAAACATGTGCCCAAACACAACTCCTATAGTATCATTAAACAATATACATGATCTCAAATTTGGATATACAAAAGAGTAGGGATCAAGTGATATATACCTACAAGGAATCAAGTGATATATAGCTACAAGTTCAAGTTAATATTGCCCAAAATTTATAAGTCACTAAAGTAAGGGCCAAACATGTGCCCAAACACAACTCCTATAGTATCATTAAACAATATACATGATCTCAAATTTGGATATACAAAAGAGTAGGGAAGAACATGTAAGCTTAGTAGTCTAAATAATGTCTAGGCATTAGATTACATCTATTACAAATCCTCAAATCCAAACAATGAACTAAGAAGTCGTTTTAAAAAACGAGACTCCCCAAAGTATGTCTTCAAAAGACTACATTAGGTCAACTACTCGTGGGCCTTGCCCTTGTCGACATCACCTGAAACAAAGTGGTTTCATAGATTCATTAAGCACGACGACTCAGTTGAAAACATTGAAGCGTAATTACAGCGACAAATGGAACTTAGACGAAAACTTTTGTGATTTATAGTTTTCACTCGGGAAGCGATAACATAGACATTAACGACATTTCGGGGAATAATTGGGAGATTGGAGAACTCATGGGGAGGTAACCGTAAATTTTGAGAATATTGTGTATATATAGAAAACCAAGAGATATTTCTATTTTACAACTTTTCCTTCAAAAATATCCTAAGGGAGATTTTGGAGCTTTGAGCTTCTGACGCAAATCGACAAACTTCTGCCCATTTATTTTTAACCAAATTTCACATTCGAACTCCTCGAGATCAGAACTTCAGTTTGATACCACTTAGTCCTTATTTGGCTAAATTTCATATAAATTGTGATTCTAGAAATATTGAAAAACTAATTGTAGAAACCACTTGAGATCGGAGATTCAACGTAGAATCAGGCTCATAGAGAATCCCTTAAAGTTATAGGGCGATAGCACGAGGTATGAATTCTAGACCTATGCATTATAGGAAATTACATGTGTTTGGATATTTAACTTGAAATTTAGATACGAGCAAAACTTTTATTAAATGGGCCTATTTATTATGCACTTGAAAAATGCATGAAAAACACGTATATATGATTATATAAGTATGTTATGTGTCTATGTGGGTCAAAGGGGGGTTCGGTGCAATTCTATCTGGGGGTAAGCTCCTCGATGTTTGAGGATTTTGGTATCAATAGTTAATGTGCCTGGTTTGGAGGAAGGTCCAACCATGGCACGGTGCATGTTTTGGAATAAGGCCCAGCCAGGGCACTAGGTGCGTGGTAAGAGGAGGGCCTTCCACGACATCAATTTTATTTACCAGATGGAAGCATACTACTCTCCCTAGAGACTAATTTGACGTGTTTTGATATCTTCAAGCATGAATTGTCATATAAGCATATGTTTAGAAATTTGCACTCAGCATATAGATGAGTAGTGGAGATTTACTCTATTACAAGTGATAAGATGAAAGGAAAGAAGAAGCGAGAAGAGTGAGGCCGATGGGGTGACGGGATCATTCTTGTTTATACTTTTGTTTTCCATTCCAACGTTGTAACATTTATGTTTTGAGAAACTAGAACTATGTTTGATCCTAACTTAGAAACTCTAGAATAAGTAGGAAATATTGTAATAAGTTGTAAGACTTCTTTTGGTTGGAACGTATCTGAACCCTTGAGTTCACTTCTTGGTGTTTAACAAGTTGAATTTCATGTTTTATGAATTTGTTGCAGCACATATGAGATTTGATCCAACGGACCCTTAACTTGATTAGTTAACGTTTTTCAAACTTAGGCAAGTTGTTATACATGTTCTTATAACTTTGGTAAAGTTGGTAAGGATTGGAATATGTTTGGAGTGTTGTATTAGGTGAAGGTTGGGTGATGCCGTAGCAAAATTTGGCTGCTAGAAGGAATTCTGTTAAGGGGTCAATCTACCGGTCGAACGGGGCAGTTCGGCCAGTTAAAATACCCCCTGCATGTTTTTCTTTTCTGCCCCTTCCGGATAATATTTAAACATTTTGATTGGTTCTTAGGGTACCTTTGGGACCCCTTTCAACATAAATTCATTCGTTTCAAAATATAATTACTTTTTCAAGCTTGTACGGATTTTATAACTTGAAGGGTATTGTTTCCAAAAGTTTTGAATAATAATGGTTGTTTTAAGCTCTTTTTTATAGCTATAATCTTATAATGAATTGGTTGAGCCTCGGTGGCGTGCCACGTGTCCTATTTCTACTCGTAGCGGGATGGGTCGTGACATTTATTGGTATCAAAACTATAGGTAACAAAACTTTAGGAACATTCGATGTCGAGTGGAGTGTTGAGTGATTTGACGTTTACTCTAGATTGCATTCACTCATTGTAGAGATGTCTGATGCATAAAGTACGTTGCTATACATAAATGATTATGTTATTATCGTACATAAATAGTGTTTATGCATTCGTGAATCAGTGGAATCATATGGGTGTAGAGCTGTGTGATGAGATGAGTTTTACCATGCATTATCATAGGCCTTGTATGGTAAAACGAGGAAAAGGTGATATCTTGGTGATGATAAACCATTGAATTTCTAAACAAAAACCAAATAAAGTTTGATCCAATCGGTGAATGTTGTAAATGATGGTAATGAGTGATCTTTGAGGGTGTTAACTGAGAACGAGGTCCGAGTAATGAAGAATAGAGGAGATTTCATTGGGGGTTCAAATGGAAGGTGAAAGGGATTGTTCGTAATTGAGTTTTGGGATTGGGATCGATTAGTAAGAGTTCTGTTTGAGACATGGGTCAAACGTCGAGGTAGGAGAGAATAGAGACATATGGTTGGGTAATATGATAGAAAGGTAATTCAGCAACATATATCTCTCATGTATAGGGCAGGTAAGGAATCTTTCACCTTATCTTACGGTGTTAACCTATGGTACGGTCATACGGGTTATCTTAAGGTTTTCTCTTACGGTGTATGTCAGGTAGTTGTAGAATCTTTTAACTTATTGTATGCTATTGAGACGATTGGATGGTTGAGGAATCTCTCAACCTATCTTACGGTATGTATTGGACGCTTGAGGAATCTCTCCACCTATCTTGTGGTATGTATTGGGGGTTGAGGAATATCTCAACGGATGGTGAGTATCATGGTTATTGAGGAATCTTTCAACTAAACCTGGCGTCGGGTGGTCACGGTACCATCGTGGATTTAAATGTGATAGGGGGATTAATAGCTGAGGCAACTGGTTGATAGTATTGACAAGCGGGGGTATTTGTAAAATACAACCGCACTAAAAGAAGAAAATATACTAATTTAGTTTACAATTCCCTTGTTTATCTGCAATTTGAATTACAATGCCAGTTTTTACACAATATGATTAAACTATGATAAGTGGTATTATTTTAGTGGTCATTTGTGCAGATTACTACTGCTGTGCAAAGAATTGGATGGAAATGATAACAGGAAGTGCTAGGTTCTAATGAAGACAGATCAATCATGAAAAGAGAGTTTCGAGCGATCAAAGAAGTTTCGAGCGATCGAGGTTTCGATCGATCGAATGCATCTCAAGCGCTCGAAGATCCCAGAAGTTCAATCGATCGAGAGATGTTTGATCGATCGAACATGGCTTTTATCAAATTTTATGCGCACGCAGCAGTGATAGACTTTTAATCGTAGCATTAGGTTTTTGTTATATATATTCGTATTGTATACGTCCCAGGGGACGCACACATTGCTTTTTATCAGTTTTAGAGAGAGAGACAGAGAGTTTACATGTTTTGTAGGTTTCAAAGCTTTGATATTGCTTTTGGATTATTTTTCTTTGGTTTAATACAAGTTCTTCTATTCCAGGTTCTGTGATTTCATTTTGTTTATATTCTAGTTGCTTAATATTGTAGTTTGATTCGTTAGTATTGATAGTAGCATAGTAGTGGTTTCAAATCATCATTAGTTTACATAGTTTTCATGTTAAAATCAAAACCAAACGCATCCTTAATGAATCTTTACGTTAAAAACGCATCTGTGACACTCCAGACTATGTCTGAGTAGTCACCAGGTTGGGAGATCACGATGAAACCATGATCTCAAGCCTCTGCCATACAGCAGAATAATTCCTATGTTCGATCGATCGAAGTTCGTTCGATCGATCGGACCAGAGACATTGTCGAGCGATCGAAGACATTTCGATCGATCGAGAGATGAAGTTGTTTGATCGATCGAAAGCGCGTCGATCAATCGAACTCTCTGATTCTTGAGAACATTCTACGCAGTATTTCTAGACTTTCTGTTTTACTGATTTGTTATCAAACTGTCCCCAAACGCTCAGTTTGTTAAAGCAGTCTGTAAACTTAAAGCCTTAAGGCATTTTTCTTCAATATCTTTTGCAAACCACCCTCAATGCTAACACCATTGTAGGTGCGAGTCTTAACTATTGTTTTAAACCACTTTTATGTGTTTCAAACTTAATTGTGATGACATAGTCCCGGGCATGAAAGGGCTATGGATTCTTTATCCTAAGAGAAATACGGAATACTGTAGAGGATGTACTCCATTGAGCTTCAACGTAATTGCATGGTAGAGGGATGGGTCGCGGTGAATTCTTGTAATCCCAACATTCCCTTTTATTAAGAAAAAATACGTTTTAAAATATCGCTTTAATTTGTCATTAGATTAATTTAGTTTAATTGCTTTATCTTTAGTAGTTGATAAACCGTGGAACTTTGTGTTCTACATCCTTTTAAAGTATTAATTTTTATTTTCCTTTTTAGAGATTAATCTAGGTATTTAGTTTAACACCTTCCCTGTGGGATCGACCTGGACTTAACCAGATTACTACTTGCACGATTACCTACACTTGGGTATAGCACACAAGCGCACACAAAAAAAATTCTCGTGTCAAGTTTTTGGCACCGTTGCCGGGGAAGGCAACAAGCTAACGCCTAGATTACCTCAATCAATCCTTATCTCTTTCTGTTTTCCTTTTTCTGTTATTCTTTAGATTAAAAACTACTTAGGGTCTTTCCGTTTATGTCCGATAATTCCATCAAAGGAATTTAGGGAAACTCACTCTACTCATCCGATTCATCTAGTTCTATTAATCCTTTAGTAACACCAACAGATTCAATGGCTGATAATCAAAGTGAAAATGGTGAGAATGTCATCTTACCAATTGACGATTCGCTTCGTCCTTTGTGTGATCTCATGACACCTGAACATGCGCCTACACCTTCTGTATTCTCATTCCACCCCATGCGGGCGAGTTTCAATTTCGCAATGGAATGATTCAACTCCTTCCTACCTTCCATGGAATGGAGAGCGAGAAGCCGTATCTACATGTCAAGGACTTTGAGGATGTTTGCAAAACTTTCTCACAGAATTGTCCTATAGACGTGACACGTCTAATGCTATTTCCCTTCACCCTGAAGGATAAAGCAAAAGTGTGGTTACTCACCTTAAAGACAAATTCAATCTACACTTGGCATGCGATGAACACTGCTTTCCTAAAGAAATTCTTTCCACCTCGCATGACCACCGAGCTTAAATGACAAATAAACTCTTACAAACAAGAGAGCAATGAAATATTCACCCAAACTTGGGAGCGTTTCAAGGATTTGCTACTCTCATGCCCACATCACGGGTACGAGAAATGGCGAACCATAAGCTACTTTTATGAAGGGTTAAATGGTGAAACTAAAAAGTTGGTCGAGACCATGAGTTCAGGGCCATTTCTTCGCAAAAACACTGAAGAAGCTGAAGCTCACTTCGAGTGGTTAGCTAAACATGCCCATGAATGGTCGAATTCGGAAGATGTCCCATGATCACAGATATCCTGTGTGGAAGAGAAAAGTTTATACCAACTAAAAAGTGAGGAACATCTGATGAATAAGTATGAAGAACTAGTTAAGAAAGTAGAAGAGTTGGGAATGAAAGGAGAGAGTTCTAGGCAGCTTTTACCTGAAGAACCATGTGGCATATGCAACATGCTGGGACACACTAAGCAATAATGTCCTAATCTGCCGTATTTTCAAGAACAACCCTCCATGGAAATGAATGCCATGCAAGGGTATAGGGGGGCGGGGAATTCTTACAATAACTATAATTCACAAAATAATAACAATAGATGGAATCACCCCGGTTTTGATTGGAAATATGATGCTGGGACACAAAACCAATATCAACAACACCAGCCCTACAATAACAACAATCAATATCAAGGGCAATACAACAGGCATTCCTAGCCATTCCATCAAAATAGATCAAACAACTACAACCAAGCTCAACCCTCTAACAATCAACAGTCGAACGTGTACGTTCCCCCACACAAAAAGTTACAGGAGAAAGATCCTCTTTCTAACATGAATCTAACGCAACAATTAATTCAAATGATGAGCAAGATGTCTGCAACGTTAGAGAGGATGGGTGCACGATAAGAGGGATTGGGAGGAACATTTCCTGCCCAACCATTTCCAAACCCTAAGGGATTCAAGAATGGTCCCAATAACCATGAACATTCCAAAGCCATGATAACTCTCAGAAGCGGTAAGGTGTATGAAGAGGAGGAAGTGGTGACTAAGAGCAAACCATCTACTCAGGAAGAGGAGCAACTCAATAATAACGAACCATTGGTTGAAAAAGATGAAGCTCCTAAACGAGTAGAAGAAGTTGAGAGAAGGCCCGGAAAGGAGCTTGCCATTGACGAATTACCTAAATGCCCTTTCCTTGCGCCTTACCCTCAAAGGCTTAAGAAACCCCAAAACAAGGCAAAGAATCAGGAGTTCTTGGAGTTGTTCAAACAAGTCAAAATCAATCTTCCACTCCTTGATGCAATCAAACAAGTGCCGGCCTATGCTAAGTACCTCAAAGACTTATGCACGGTCAAGAGGAGGCAAAGTGTGAAGAAACACGCTTATGTAACTTGCCAAGCAAGCACAATCATTCAAAATGAATTGCCTCCAAAGCTTAAAGACCCTGGCACCCCAACTGCCTCGTGTCGGATTAGGAATCAAAGGATAGACAATGCACTCCTTGATCTAGGAGCGAGTGTAAACCTGTTGCCAAACTCAGTCTATAAACAACTAGGGTTGGGTGAACTCAAACCCACCCGAGTTGCATTACAACTGGCAGACAGGTCAGTCAAATATCCTAGAGGAATACTGGAGGACGTTCTGGTGTAGATAGACACTTTTGTCTTCCCGGTCAATTTTGTGATATTGGATACCGAACCCGTGTCTAATCCATGTTCAGAAATCCCAGTGATTTTTGGACGTCCATTCCTCAACACCATAGATGCCATAATCAAAATAAGGAGTGGTATCATGACCATCATATTCGGGAACATGACCTTAAATGTCAAGATATTCTCAAATCCCCGACCTGATGAATACGTGGATGAAGAGGAAGTCAACTACATTGAGACGGTCATCGAAGATGAGGCCAATTTCGTTGACTATAAAGATCCTTTGGAAGTAGTAGTGGCACAATGTGACGCAGTCTACAAACCTAACGATTCAACTCCATTAGATGCTACCATAAATCATGCCTGCCTCATGATGGAAACTAAAGTGGAGGATAGAGCTGAATGCATGTGGGTCCTCCAAAAACGAAGTTAGCCATGCCTTCGAACTTTCAATTTCTCGATTTAGAATTAAAGGAGCTTCCAAAAGAGCTCAAATACGCTTTTCTGGGGACTGAAAAGACTTATCCTGTGATAATCTCAGCCACGTTGAATTCTGAACAAGAGGACAAGTTAATTCAAATGCTCAAACAGCATAAGGGAGCATTGGGGTGGACTATTGCCGACCTAAAAGGCATAAGCCCATCTATTTGCACCCATAAGATATATCTGGATGAAGACGCTAAACCTTCGCGACAAATGCAAAGGTGTCTGAATCCCAATATGCAAGAAGTCGTTAAAAATGAAGTCCTAAAACTTCTGGACATTGGGATTATATATCCTATCTCTGACAGCCCTTGGGTTAGTCCAATCCAGGTGGTACCCAAAAAGGCTGGTATAACGGTTATCCCAAACAAAGACGGTGAATTAGTACCAACACGCGTCCCCACCGGATGGCGAATGTGTATTGATTATTGAAAACTAAATACCATGACCCGAAAGGACCACTTTCCATTACCGTTCATGGATCAAATGCTAGAATGAGTGGCGGGTCATAAATACTATTGCTTTCTGGATGGATACAATGGTTATAACCAAATCGAAATTGCTCCTGAAGATCAGGAGAAAACAACATTCACGGGTCTATTCGGTACATTCGCCCATCGTCGTATGCCCTTCAGCTTATGTAACGCACCTGCTACCTTTTAGCGGTGCATGTTGAGCATATTCAATGATATGGTCTAACACACACTCGAGGTCTTTATGGACGACTTCTCAGTGTTTGGCCATAGTTTCAATAACTGCCTGGAAAACCTGGAGAAAGTGTTAGCAAGATGCGAGGATAAACATTTAGTACTAAACTGGGAAAAGTGTCACATTATGGTAACCAAGGGAATTGTCCTCGGCCACATTATTTTTGATAATGGTATCCAAGTCGATAAAGAAAAAATTGATATAATTTTAAACCTACCTGTCCGGGACATCCGATCTTTTCTGGGACATGTGGGATTCTATCATCGCTTTATCAAAAACTTTAGTGCGATCTCCCGACCACTGTGCCAACTCTTAGTCAAAGACGCACCTTTCGAGTGGTCAGATAACTATTAGACATCTTTTGACACACTAAAGGAAAACCTTACCTCTGAACCGATAATACAGGCATCGGACTGGAGTTTGCCTTTTGAGTTAATGTGCAATGCTAGCGACTATGGTATTGGCGCAGTTCTAGGACAGAGGAAGGATAATAAGCCTTATGTAATATACTACGCTAGTCGAACACTTAACAAAGCTCAAATGAACTATACAGCTACTGAAAAAGAGCTACTGGCAATAGTTTTCGCTCTGGATAAATTCAGGTCTTATCTGATAGGGTCCCCAATAGTCTGTTTTACAGACCACTCGGCCCTCAAGTACCTATTATCTAAGAAAGATGCGAAACAAAGGCTCATCCGCTGGATACTCCTACTCCAGGAATTTGATATCACAATCAAGGATAAAAAAGGAGTAGAGAATGTGGTCACCGACCATTTATCTCGGTTGACATTTACTGACAACACTGAGCTCGTACCAATAAAAGATGAATTCCCAGACGAGCAACTGATGGCTGTTTCCAGTTTGCCTTGGTACGCAGATATAATAAACTACCTTGTTACAGGAGAGACCCCAAGTTATTGGTCAAATCAGGACAAGAAAAGGTTCCTTTCGTTCGCACGTCATTTCTTTTTCGATGACCCTTACTTATTTAAGTATTGTGCTGATCAGGTCATCAGACGTTGCGTCCCGAATGAGGACATAACTATAATTTTGGCCTCCTGTTATTCTGAATCCTGCGGTAGCCATTTTGCCTCCCAAAAGACCGCACATAAAGCCCTACACAGCGGCCTCTATTGGCCCACTGTGTTTAAAGATTCTTACGCTTTTTGCAAAATGTGCCAACACTGTCAAAAGCTTGGTACAATTTCAAAAAGGAACTCTATGCCCTTAACCCCTATTATCATAATTGAAATATTCGATTGTTGGGGCATAGATTTTATGGGCCCGTTTCCTAAATCAAATAACTGCGAATACATACTCCTAGCTGTGGAGTATGTATCAAAATGGGTGGAAGCGATACCAACGAGACGCAATGACCACAAAACAGTAATGTCCTTCCTTAAGGAAAATATCCTATCGCGTTTTGGAACCCCAAAAGCATTAATAAGTGACCAAGGCAAGCACTTTTGCAATAAGCCTTTGGAATCACTACTCAAGAGCTACGGGGTGAATCACAAGATCGCTCTAGCCTACCACCCACAAACAAATGGGCAGGCAGAGTTGGCTAACCGTGAAATCAAGCATATACTAGAAAAGACGGTTAGTTTCAACAGAAAAGACTGGGCTTATAAACTAACTGATGCTTTATGGGCGTACCGCACGACCTTTAAGACAAATCTGGGGATGACCCCATATAGGTTAGTGTACGGTAAGGTATGTCACCTTCCTGTCGAAATCAAGCACAAAACATATTGGGCAACACGCTCATTAAACTTCAACATTAAACAGGGAGGTCATCTCCGAAAACTCCAATTGGCTGAACTGGAAGAAATTCGTCGAGATGCATACGACAATGCTAAACTTTACAAGGAAAGGTTGAATGCTCGCCATGATAGAACGATTTTTCGAAAATCTTTCGAGCCGGGACATAAAGTTTTATTATACGATTCACACCTTCATCTCATCCCAGGAAAACTCCGATCTCGGTGGACAGGAGCCTTTATAGTCAAATCTGTCTTTCCACATGGGGCCGTTGAGTTATTTAATCCTAAGAACGACGGAAGTTTCAAGGTTAATGGCCAAAGGTTAAAACCGTTCTTAGAGGATTTCCAACCCGAGGTCGAGCACATCCAACTGGATGAGCCCGACTATGCCTCGACCTAGAATGCTCAAGTGCGTTTTCACAATGTTGTTGTACTCTTTCTTTTACTGCTTTTCGTTTTGTTTTGTTCTTTTACTTATCTATTTTTGAGTGTGATCTAGATCTTAATCTGCTATTCCATTTTTATCTGTCTCCTACAGGCTGTTCAACATGAGAGATGTTGATGTCCACTCAATTGGGTCATGGGCTAATTCAGAATATCATAACCCCTCTTGGACTGCCGATGAAATAGCATTCTGTTTTTCTCCCTATCAAGGGCCAGGGGCAGAAGTTATCGTTAACTTAACCCAAGGATACATCCCATACAATCCTGCTCTCTTCCAGATCAATCCTTTTGAGCACATGGAATTTTCTGAAGAGGAGGGAGAACCAGAGGGGTATGTTGTTTGGGAAATCGATGATGCTCTGATGGAACAGTGGGAGTGTGATTCAATGTGGGAACCGTGGGAAGAAGACGATTTACAGGATGTGGTGCTGGAACGCCATAATACTGTATTCACATATGTTGATAACTTCCTTGTCATCGAATCAGTTCCTTATATTTATGTGCACATGCATTATGTGTTGTTTCGGCTTCACTACCCTCTACCTGCTAGTGCACTTGGGTCTATCATGCCAATAGTGAGGTTAAATCTTGGTCACATTCCTTTCTCTTCTCATTTTTCTTTATTTAATTCTTTCTGTTAGTTCTTTCCTTTATTCTAGTTGATTTATTTCTTCGTTTCCTTTTTGTCTTCCTTTGTCAAGGGTGTCACTATGAATCAAATGTTACCGTCGTTGTTCCTTCCACATCAGTTGTTCCACGAAATTGGACCATACATAAGGTCCCCAAGTACTCCGTCGCAAGAGGAAAGTTCGTTGCGAACTTACACGCTGTTATCGCTATCTCCATCCAGATCACCTCTTGCATGTGCGATCAATTCTTTGGAGAGTTTAGACCTGCTCAATGATGCCCTGGATGCTTTTCGACTGTTCTGGAAAAGGGAATCATCAAATTTGGACCCCACATTTGAAGCTTTGGCAGAGACAGAAGTTGTGGAAGAAGAAATCTTCGTGCTTGGGGAGTAGTATTTTACTTCAATTGTATTCTGTCATTTCATTTTTCTTTCATGAATTGAAGTGTATTCCTAGACAGAGTCAGTTAGTTTCAGTTCCTTTTAATTTTTCTTTATCAATAAGGTTTTGAATACCATGTTGGGGGCAATAATATTGCAAAGGGATGCTTTTACAATGTTTTATCTATAAAATTTTGCAATATTCTATGGTAATGATGACTTTTTGGCTTACATGACCTGCCAATGAATTGTTTCATCATTTTTCTGTATGTCCAGAACAATGTTGGTTAGTTCGGGGTGTATAATTTCTCAATGCAGTCATATTGTAGAACTTCCAACTTCGATCGATCGTACGTATCTCGATCGATCGAGATAATCAAAACCTCGAGCGCTTTAGCGGGCCTCAATCGATCGAACGTTCGATCGATCGAGCCTTCTCGATCGATCAAGACCTGCATTTAAACGAGGTGTCTTTCAGAAACATGCTCAGTCTCTCTTTCTCTTCCTCACACTCGGGCGATCGGTGACAGAGGAGGTTCACACAATTTTGGACCCCCCCCCACATACAACTGCATAAATTGAGGAGCACTTGGTTCCCCTGATCATCATTTGCATCGCCATCATCCTATACTCAGCGCGTATCTCGAGGTTAGGCACCGAGACCCCCCTCGTTTTTCTTTTCATTTCGGATTCTTTTGGGGGTGGCCCCTATTGGTTATTTTACCCTTTGTCTTAGTTTTTCTTGATATTCTTGTGTTTGCGGGCATTTCCCGTTCTCGTTCACCGTCGCTGCCACTTCACTGTGTTCAATCGATCAAACTGGGATCGAGCGATCGAACCCAGCCCTCCTTTCAATCGATCGAACTCGGCTCGAGCGATCGAACCGGCAATTTTCTCAATCGATCGAACATCTTTCGATCGATCGAAGTGCAGCAGTTTCATTTTCTTTTCTGTTTTCCCTGTTTTAATGTTTTTTCTGTTTGTTTCTTCCGTTTCAGGGCTTTACAATGAACCCTATCACAGGGTACCACAAGTCCAAGCCGCTCGACCTCACCACACCTGACCCCATACCCGCTCACGGGTTCAGAAATGAGGAAGACCATGCATGGTTCACTAGATACTTCCAATCCCGAAAGGTTATGCTCGAGCGACCACTCGAGACAGCATTGCTTTCCACTCCTTGGTATCTTACCCGGCTACGAGCTATGCCGCATTGGTACGCACTCCTCTCCTAGTCAAAGCACGTCAGTCTGTCCTGGATTAGGGAGGCATGTGCAACGATGGTTAGGGATCCGGTTGCTCTATTCACACTACGATCGTTTTTCCGTGGTCGGGAGATCATTTTTAGTCCGGCCACTATCTCCGCTGCTTTAGGGGTACCTAAGGTACCTAACTGTGTTTTTCCACACCGTGCCGACACACCGCTGCTCTCATCGACTGTTATTATCAGGGAGATCACCGGGGGTACACTTCCAGGATGGGATGGCGAGTCCCTCATTGCCGACTTCTACCTCACAGATAATTATCATATGCTACATCTCGCCCTCAGCAATTGCCTCTTAGTGACCTCCTATCGGGAGAAGATTGCGGCATGGTATGCACGTGTGTTATATGCGATAGGGACAGGGCAGCCGGTCTGTTTGCCTCGCCTTTACATTGATTTCATGAGACACCCTACACGATACATCCAGGCTAAGAAGCACCTGAAGGGTGCTTGGGCCATTCATCGGGTTAGTGAGTAGGCAGGTCTCCTTCCTTTGGCGGGTGATGCGACTGCCCAATCTCGTAGTCGTTTTTGTGAGACAGCTTCCCGCTGGTCTGATGCTCAAAAGAGAAAGAGGCGAGGTAAAGGCAAGGCTAAGGTTGGAGAAAAGAGGAGACGAGGAAGAGGCACTGATACGGAGGGTGCTACTTCTGGGACACCCACTGAGGCTAAGGAGCATGATTCTGAGGAGGAGGTGGACCCTGTTGAGGAGGTTGCGAGATTTAAGCTCAGACAGCGATCTCAGGCTCCTACCCAATGAGAGTCTTCTTCGTCTGCGCCTCTCCCGACTGTTCACGAGATTTGAGCTCAGACTCGAGGGCAAGATAGATCACATGACCACTATGCTTATGACCCTACTGGTCCAGCTAGGGTTCGATCAGTTTGTGCCCCCGTCTTCCCCTCACCCTGCACCTCCACCACCCACCACTAGTCTGTCTTCTTCTGATCCTACTGCTCCCTCTACTTCTTCAGCTCCACCAGCACCGATTGATCTTGTAGCTCCATCCACATCGACAACACCGCCTGCTACTGAGATACCACTTCCACCTCCTCCTTTCGTGGCTAACATATCATTATCTACACCAGCTGCCACGATTGCGAGTGACCCGGCGACCGCTACTACTGTTGCCGAGGGTGGTAATGGGGATGCTCCCGATGTGCTGATTGAGATATTATCGGACGTCGTCAATGATGTTTAGCTTCTGCTCAATTAGTGTTTGTGGATGTTTTGGTTGGGACTGTATTCTCTTCTCTCTCATGTTTTTCTTATGGTTTGGTTGGATATGTTGGTTGGTTTTAGATATGTTGGATTTTAGTTTGTATGGAGTATATTATCACTGTTCTGTTCTTTCACTTTATTATCTTTCCAGTGATTAGTTCTGTTTTGTGTATGGATTCCATGCTCTATATTTCATATCTTTTTGATCTGTGCTGCTTGGAGTTTGTATGCTTTCTGTACAGATTGTTACACTTGTGGTTCTTATAATGCTTTATCAGGTGATATCTCTCTATCTATTTTTGAAAATCAACTTCTGAGGACATTGTTATTTTCAGTTGAGGGTGGGATGTAGATAGATAATCACCTATGCATATTTCTACTTAGCAATCTGGATCACTTTATTGCATATGTCATATAATCTCGAGTTTGAATTCGTGAAGTTAAGAAAAATTAAAAAATGTTAAAAATTAAAAATTTCAAACGATTGAGCAAGGTTTGAATTAAATTGGTAGAATAACTCTGAATATTCACTCCTATTTAGCTGTTATCAATCACTGACACAACCATTTTATTCTCATCCTTTTATGAATTAACTTCACGTGTTTTTCTAGTTTCTCTAGGATGAATGCATATGTTGACCATTCTTGTATCCAAATCATTTGCACATGTTAATAGCTATGCAGAAAACTTAAAATAAGAGTTAATACGACTTTTGTACTTTAAGGAATAAAGTAGTGGAAACTAGTTACCCTTAGTGAGCTTTTGAATCCAATCTTCAATTTTGAGGGAATTATCACATCAAATTTGAATTGTTCTTATTGAATAAGCGTATTAAATTCGTTGAATAGTCTCTAATTCTTCATTTTGGCTGCTTAGTAGAGGAGAACGTTCAGGATTTATCAACCAAACTCAATGAACATTGACGTGTAAAAATTAAGAAGTTGAGGAAATGATTTAAGCCATCGTTATTTGCTCCTTACCTTTCCATTTACCTGTATCAACATTCCAGAATATGCATTGTTCTCAACCCCACACCTAGTAAATACTGCCAAATCTATAATGAACTCCTAAATCTCTAATCTTATACTTTGACCTCAATGAACCTCACTGCACATCTAATGTGATTAAATTGTTGAAGTATGTGATGAGGAGGGAGTAGTTGTGGGAGGAACCGCATAAAAGCAAAAAAAGGGAAGAAGATAGAGTCCAGGTTCTGTGAAAAAAATAAATAGAGGATGGTTAGAATCAAGTAAAGAAGAAAAATGATTAAAACTCAATCACATGCTAAAAATGTGCAATTTCTTACCCCTCTAATTTCTACCCTACTAAATAACAACCATCAAGTCAAAGCCTTAATGAATTTCAACACCTTAGTTTAAAACACGAACGTGTAAATTAGTATTCTATTCATGAGACTATACACTCTAAATGTTCGTCCTTTATTGAGTCAGGCGTGAAAGCATTAGGAGCCAAAACATCACTTATATCAAAGCTCTCACTCCATCAGCGATCATTATTAAACAAGTTTCTGAGAGATGTTCATTTTTGAGTATAAACCCATGTGAGAATTGAGTTGAAACTACAAGTTCTGAGAATATGATAGTCTAAATAACTCTAAATAAAGTTTGATGTATAGCTGTTAATTTCACACACACACGGATACATGGATGTGATGCATATATTATTCTTTCTTGGTGACATGAGGAACATGTGTATTTCTTTCATGGTTTGAATGAGGATGATATGTTTTGTAAAGCTAAGTTAATAGTTGAATAGAAGAAAGTGTTTACAAGTTATTCCATATCTTTTTGATCTTAAAATCAGAAAATTTTGTGGGTAGATTCACTGCAAACCCTCACGAGACAACACTCGTCCACTAGGGGGAACTTAGGGGTTTAACGGCTTGTTGCATTTGCTAAATGCAACCGTAATTCCTGCGAAAGTGAGTTACGTAGTTTCTTTCTTGTTACTTTAGTTGACTTGAGTTCAATTTATTTTAGTTTAGTCGTTATAGTAGTAGTTTGCTTGTTTTATTTTCGCTCTATTGCTAGGGACTAGCAAATCGCTAGTTGGGGGTTGTGATAAGCGGGGGTATTTGTAAAATACAACCGCGCTAAAAGAAGAAAATATACTTATTTAGTTTACAATTCCCTTGTTTATCTGCAATTTGAATTACAATGCCAGTTTTTACACAATATGATTAAACTAGGATAAGTGGTATTGTTTTAGTGGTCATTTGTGCAGATTACTACTACTGTGCGAAGAATTGGATGGAAATGATAACAGGAAGTGCTAGGTTCTAATGAAGACAGATCAATCATAAAAAGAGAGTTCCGAGCGATCGAGGTTTCGATCGATCGAATGCAGCTCAAGCGCTCGAAGATCCCAGAAGTTCAATCGATCGAGAGATGTTCGATCGATCGAACATAGCTTTTATCAGATTTTATGCGCATGCAGTAGTGATAGAATTTTAACCCTAGCATTAGGTTTTTGTTATATATATTCATATTGTATACGTCCCAGGGGACGCACACATTGCTTTTTATCAGTTTTAGAGAGAGAGACAGAGAGTTTACATGTTTTGTAGGTTTCAAAGCTTTGACATTGCTTTTGGATTGTTTTTCTTTGATTTAATACAAGTTCTTCTATTCCAGGTTCTGTGATTTCATTTTGTTTATATTCTAGTTGCTTAATATTGTAGTTTAATTTGTTAGTATTGATAGTAGCATAGTAGTGGTTTCAAATCATCATTAGTTTACATAGTTTTCATGTTAAAATCATAACCAAATGCATCCTTAATGAATCTTTACATTAAAAACGCATCTGTGACACTCCAGACTATGTCTGAGTAGTCCCCAGGTTGGGAGATCATGATGAAACCATGATCTCAAGCCTCTGCCATATAGCAGAATAATTCCTGTGTTCGATCGATCGAAATTAGTTCGATCGATCGGACTAGAGACATTTGTGGATATCGCAGGTTGACTTACCCACAGCTTTTCAAAATCAAATTCAAAAACAAAATGAGTCGCCACTTAATTTTTAAAAGGAAAATTAAGAAACCATTTTGAAAGCAAACTGATCTTTTAGAAACCAGAGATTAACTAGGTCCGGGGATTATGGAATGAGAGAGGAAGGAGCCCATCGGACTAAAACACCCTCTCTCATCCTATCTTGCGATAGGCCTCTACTCAACATCCTTTTAATCAAATTTATTAATCTAAGCATGTCCTCAACTAATACATATATACATATACATCACAAAAGCATGTCCAAAGGGTGTAAAATTGCAATTGACAAAATATCATTCAAAAGCCACATAATTCAGGTAACAAGCGATATGATATGCAATAGAGAACAAGTGAACTTACCCGGGATCCAGCAGCGATAGTAAACGTGCAATGCATGCGAATAAAAGAAAATCCTAAAAAAGAGTCTCTAATCACATATACACATAAGGCAAAACCTTATTCTAAGGTGTCGCGCATTAAGTCGAAAAGTCAATAAAATTAAGAAATTAAGATAAACTAAAGAGGAGTTCTAGAAATCGTACCTTAATAGCGCTACAAAACAAAGGGTTAGTCCACATGATATGCAAAATATGATGTTAAAAAATGACAATCCTAAATTTCTAGCTTACATCTATCTAATGTAATTAAATCCAAAGCAAATAAGTCTTAATTACAAGTGTCGAATCATATAGATGAATATGTACATGGACAAGGATAAACTATGAAATACTCTTAAACTTTGAATTCAAGCTCAACTAATCATTATTAAAGCATGGTTTAAGCCCTAGATCATAGAAAAGTCATTTAGACCCTTATTTACAATGTAAGTATAAATTGTAACAAAACTCTGAAAATTCCAGAGAGCAGACCCCGAACTTCAAAGAAATAAAAGGCATGGCTCCTGTGGTTTGATCTTGATGATTTTTGGACTCAATATGCCTCCGTGAGTCTAGTTTTCAAATCAAAAAGAAAATCAAAGTTCCAACGGTCGGATCTCCGGGAATATGAAAAATACTAGACATCACTCAGCACTTTACAACATTCTGTCCAGAATTCTTGCACGATTTATTAAAAATAGTAAAAAAAATCCGAATTGCTTTGTTCTTTTTAGGGTGACTTCCTAACACATTAAACTTCATAGAAACAATTATTTGGAGTCACAAACACTTTATTAGAACTCTGATTTAATTGTTTCAAAAGAGTGTCACTGTTCTGAAACTATTCTGAAATTCTGGACAGATTGTATTTGTGTCACAAAACTCATGATCAAACCATCCTAAACAAGTAACCACCTTAAAACAAAAAATACAGTGGTAGAATATCATATTATTGACACTTTCCCGTTGGTTTCACTTGATTTCAACGGTTAGATTTCGAACTAAAAATCTTTGATCAAAAACAGTTTGTGGATTCACTGTTTTTACTTTGCTAGTTCAACTTTTATTTGGTAACTCCAACTATTAAACCATGAAGTTGAGTTGAACCAAACCACTTCTCCTACCATTTGATGGCCATTAGAGACTACAAACCTTTAATCTTCATAGATTTCAAATGAAATATGGATAGACTTCATGAAATCTATAAGATAAGGAATCTAAACCATGGAGATGGGTTTAGACTCAAAACTACATTCTCCTACCATTTGATGGTCATTGGAGAGGGAGACATGACTATGACCCATGAGTCCTAAAGGAATATAGAAGGGATTCCTCAAGACATCAAATTTAGAAGATCCAACTCATGAGTATGGACTTGGATCCTCTTATGAAGTGGTGATCAAACTTTGACTCCTATGTGAAGCACAAGCCTACATGGGATTCAAAAGATCATGCTCAAGGGATCAAAAGAGATATTGAAGATCTCCAAGACTTTCAAGAGAAGAATATAAACAAGAAAGTGGAAGAAAGTAATATGGAAACAAAAGAAACTCCTAAGTTTACTTGATAAATAAAGAAAATAGTGAAAGATTTTAGGATTAGAGATTTTAAGAGAAGAAAGAAAAAGCCAATAATCTATGGTTAGAGGATCACCTCCAAATTATCCTCAAAGTTTTCTTTTCTTTGAAGATCTTCCAAGCTCTTCTCTCTAATTCTCTAAACACTCTCTTTTCTCTCTAAAAAATATTGGTGTAATGGAAGTATTTTTGCATGTGATCTCTCTCCCAATATGTTTCTTGGTGTTCTTCTTGGTCTCCCCTCTTTTAGGAAGATCCCTTCTCTTTTATAAGCAAAATTACCAGGTATTTTTGGTGAATTTCGGAGCAAAAAACAGGTGTAATTCTCTCATTTGGTGGCACAATGTGTACTTTCTGAATTTAGACAGACTGCTGTCCAGCGCGGCAGTCCAGATACTGCCGCGGTAGTCCGTGACTGCCGCTGCGGCATTTCATGACTGCCGTTGCGGCACTTCATGACTGCCGCGCGGCATTCATCAAATCCCGCGGCCATTAATGGATTGCCGCATTTTTGTCAGTCTTACTTTATCAGTTTTTTGTTCTTATTCGCATACGCATACGTATTGCTCTGCAAAAATACAGACTTTAAAAGCGAACGGCAGTCAGAAATCTGTGGCGGCACTCGGTGAACGCCGGAACGGCACTCTCTGACTGCCGCGCGGCACTCAGGGAGTGCCGCGGCAGTCTGCCGTGTGCCGTTTTTTGGCTAAAGTTCCCCTTTTAGGTCTTTTCTCTTTTTGAAACAAATTATTTTTGAATATCTTTTCCAAAAGTTGTGTTTTATATCTGAATTCTCCTTAATACCTGGTATTTCTCTCTTTCTGTGAAATTTTATTGCGTTTTGGAGAACTTTCTAAAGAGCTTGGAATACTTCGAATTTTTCGGTCATTGTCATCATTGGACGTGGAGGTGATGCTCTCCTAAATTCGACGGCCGGTCAAAATTGGGGTGTCTACAGTTTGCCCCTCTTTGACAGAGCTTGTGGAGCAACGCGTCCCATAAGTGAATGTCAAAGCCTGTGTGAAGACAAGCCTTTGACCTGACTGTCGAATTTAGGCAAAAACAAAATGCGTTGCAAAACGGGCGTGCAGCAGAATTCTAATTGGTCGTGCTCCATGATGAGCTGCCTACGTATCCCATCGGGAGTCAGACCAAGACGTAGGTCGGGCACGGGGTCGAACACACACAAACGCAAGTAGTCACACGGATGGATGCACCTATCCTGTGGTGATGCACGTGTTATGCAACGGTGTTGTCTGAATTAACCTGGTTATGTAAATGTCATGCTTATCACATTTTCCCTATGTATGACGCGCATTTTGTGGCGTGTTAGTCAGGGAAGATTATCTATGCGAGAATCTGTCACAGGAGTCATGAGAGTGCTTTTGATTTGATCACGAAGGTCAACGCAAGTCCGTTGCGAAAACCAGGAATATAAGTCCGTTATATTCTCAAAAACGGGGGTTGACGCAAGTCCGTTGCGAAAACCGGGAATATAAGTCCGTTATATTCTCAAAAACGAGGGTTGACGCAAGTCCGTTGCGAAAATCGGGAATATAAGTCCGTTATATTCTCAAAAACGAGGGTTGACGCAAGTCCGTTGCGAAAACCGGGAATATAAGTCCGTTATATTCTCAAAAACGAGGGTTGACGCAAGTCCGTTGCGAAAACCAAGAATATAAGTCCGTTATATTCTCAAAAACGGGGGTTGACGCAAGTCCGTTGCGAAAACCGGGAATATAAGTCCGTTATATTCTCAAAAACGAGGGTTGACGCAAGTCCGTTGCGAAAACCGGGAATATAAGTCCGTTATATTCTCAAAAACGAGGGTTGACGCAAGTCCGTTGCGAAAACCGGGAATATAAGTCCGTTATATTCTCAAAAACGAGGGTTGACGCAAGTCTGTTGCGAAAACCGGGAATATAAGTCCGTTATATTCTCAAAAACGGGGGTTGACGCAAGTCCGTTGCGAAAACCGGGAATATAAGTCCGTTATATTCTCAAAAACGGGGGTTGACCCAAGTCCGTTGCGAAAACCTGGAATATAAGTCCGTTATATTCTCAAAAATGAGGGTTGACGCAAGTCCGTTGTGAAAACCGGGAATATAAGTCCGTTATATTCTCAAAAATGAGGGTTGACGCAAGTCCGTTGCGAAAACCGGGAATATAAGTCCGTTATTTTCTCAAAAACGAGGGTTGACGCAAGTCCGTTGCGAAAACCGGGAATATAAGTCCGTTATATTCTAAAAAACGAGGGTTGACGCAAGTCCGTTGCGAAAACCGGGAATATAAGTCCGTTATATTCTCAAAAATGAGGGTTGACGCAAGTCCGTTGCGAAAACCGGGAATATAAGTCCGTTATATTCTCAAAAATGGGGGTTGACGCAAGTCCGTTGCGAAAACCGGGAATATAAGTCCGTTATATTCTCAAAATGAGGATTAATGCAAATACGTTACGCGGATCAGGAATATAAGTCCGTTATATTCTCAAGATGAGGGTTAACGCAAATATGTTGCGAAAACTAGGAATAAAAATCCGTTATACTCTCAAATTTCAAAGTTCGGGAGCCCACGGGCTTGGAATCTACTTTATATCTTCGAGACCCGGGGCCCACAGGCTAGGATTTCATCTTTTGAATTTTGGGGCCTACAGTCTCGAATTTTATTTCGATTTCTGGGAATTGGGAGCCCACAGGTTCAAATTTATACCCGTATTTTGAAATTTGTAGCCAATTTAAACCTGGAAACAAAATCGGGGTCAAAAAGTGCAATGAGGGCACACTTTGGGGGGCTCAAGTTCAATTTTCGGGACTTGATTTGAATTTTCGGGGGGAAAATAAATATCTTTGAACCGCCTTAATCGCGGCACACGCGGTTTTTCACGGCGGTCCGTGACTGCCGCGCGGCACTCACGGAGTGCCGTTGCGGCACTCGGCGAGTGCCGCGCGGCAGTTGACTGACTGCCGCGCACGGAAAAATGAGTGCCGCGTTTGAGCGGCAGTGGTTAAAACCGCCGGGGTTCAAATATTTCTTTCATTCTCTCAACCTCCTTTCTCTCGAAATCTCTCTGGAGAAAAATTTTCTCTTGTTCTTCTCTTGCTTGGATTGATCTACTGGGGTTTACAGGTTAGTTCTGCTCGATCAAAACTTGATTAATTTCCTTTATTTCGTAGTTTTTTGGAATTTTCATGAACTTTAACGTGTGAATCTCTCCTTTTTTGACAGGTTATGGCGAGCGGTTCTAGGAAGAAGAAGGCCAAGTATACGGCCACCCATCATCCGGACGCCACACTTTTACTAAGGGACCCCGATGAGCACTTGTCGGCCCGCGCGTTTAAGCGCGAGGTAAACGCTTCTCTTTTCTTTTTGCTCGCATTTCTTTCTCGCATTTTCTTCTCTTGTATGAATGTAACGTAGGATTGCCATATCTTTTAGATACCCTGTTCTGAATTTCGTGCCCATGGCACCTCCGAGCGTCCTTGATCCCTTTATTTCATGCCCCTCTTGCAAAGGAGTTTTTTTATTTTATGAATTTTCAGAAACTGGATGTTACGCTTGAATTTTTTTTGAACACTCATTTATTATTTTTTTCTTTAACTTTCCTCAAAGATTTTTTGAAAACCATTTAATCAAAACTTCAAACACCCAATGCTCATGAATTCACGATCCTGAACCTTCTCCTGTATTGGCGAGTTTTTCCTTGAGCATTCCAAGTGCCATTTAATTATTCAAAAAAAAAAAATTGATTCTCGAATGTTTGCAATTACGCATTTCGAAACTTATATGTGCATGTATTTCAGAGAATGTGGACAAACTACTCTTTTTCTTTTATTTTCTTTTCACAACCTTGTTAGAAAATCGAGCATTTTCTCTTATTCATTTCCTCCTGAATGCAAACAAGTGTGAAATCCTCTATGAACACTTCTGGACTTTCCATTTATTAATTATTTATTCGCTGTTGTTGCTCTCTTTTCTATCCATTCCCTAACAACAAACCTTTTATTCTTTTCTTGCAGCTGCAGCCGAAGGTGCTGAAGGGGCATGGCAGCCTCGCCCACGGCCACGAGTGGTACACAGAGCTGAGCCCGACCGTGAGGGCTTTGGTGGATGCAGCAGGGTTTGGAGACTTCGTCAAACTTTTGACGAAGAGCTCCAACGACCTACAACAGATGCATGCGCTGGCTGAGCGGTGGTGGGATACCACGAGTACCTTCCACTTCGATTTTGGGGAGATGACAATGACCCCCCTAGACTTCAGCATGATCACGGGGATTCCATTCGGAGGAGAGCCCCTGCGGCACCTTACAGACCAGAAGTGGGATCAGATGGAGCCCTTGCTAGGGGTGGTCCCGGAGGAGGCCTTGGTCACAGCTCGATGGTTTATGGATACTTTCCGGGGGAAACCCGGCTTTACGGACGAGCAGATGGCCCGAGGTTTCTTGATGTATGTGCTGGGGTTGTCCTTGTTGAGCACCAAGGGGGACCGGATTTCCGCTTCCTTGGTAGCGTCGTTGGAGCGCCTGGACCAGGTTGCCGAGTACGACTGGGTTGGTACAGGGTTGGCTATCCTGTACAGGCATATGAGTGTCATTTCCCGGGACAGGTCGGCTGCTACTGGCGGGTATTGGAGAGCGTGGGAGGTATACTTTTTCCTATATTGCTCATTATCATATTTCTTTCTTCCCTTTTTTTTTAAATATGAGACTAATCTTCTTTCTTCTCTCTTTGTATCACAGATTTGGTCCCACGAGTATCTTCGCATGATGTCTCCTCAAACGCGTGATGCCGACGCCCTTATCATGCCCCAGGGGCTGAAATGGGCGAAGGACAGGGTTGGGAGGAAGACCGGGGCTCATGATTTTGTTTCATTCAGGAACTTCCTGATGAACCTGAGGGAGGGGCACGTGCACTGGCAGCCGTGGCTCAGGGTCTTGCCTGAGGCTAGGGTGGGGTTGCGAGAGTCGGCCGGGTATGACCCGACTAGGCGACTTCTTGATGGTGGGTCAGAGGGTATGGCGTGGTATTTGGGAGAGAGAGTGACCCGGCAGTCGATAGCGGCCCCCGGGTTCTTTGTGCCGTTCTCTCCTCCCGACTCTATGAGGGCCACAGACACGCTTCAGGGCGGCGATCTCACGGCTTCTCGAGCTGGCTTCGGTATCCACGGCTTTTTGGACGACCCGTCAGGATATGCGGCTTTCCGTGCCGCCAAGCTGATGCCGAACTTCCCTCTGATGGAAGTGACTCGGGTGAGTAAACGATTCCTTTATTATTTCTGTGAATTTTCTTTTTATTCTTTACCCATGCTTTATTTCTTTTGCTTGCAGCCTGTTCCTGCCGCGGTTCGAGCTCCTGTCTTGCCCGAGTGGGACTGGACTATGTCGACCGTCTCATTCGGAGAGCCCCACTCGACGACGATTCCTCGACTTTCACATGGTGCTCCCACCATACCTTTACATTATGACGTCGTCCCGCGTGCTTATGCGGAGGAGGGCCTAGCGTATGCCCATAGCGTGCGATAGTGGGTTCTCGGGCGGGAGTGGATGGTAAGAAATTTATCCCCACTCCTACTTTTGACCGGGATTGTATCTCTTTTTACTGATCTTTATTCCTGGCTCTTGTTTTCAGGCTGAGGGAGCTCGGGCGACTGCTGCGGTTCAGTTGAGGGCCCAGGTATGATCTTCTACCCTTTCCATATTCTTAGTATTCCAAATGTCTTTTCAACACTTTTCTGGACTCATCCCCTCTTTTCCAGATGGAAGAGAACAGAGTCCTGTCTCAGCAGGTGGGACAGCTCCAGCATCGGCTTCAGCAGTTCGGCATCTCTCTCAGCGATGCCCCCGGAGGTAGCGGTGCTGGGCGTGGCGGAGGCGTCGGCGAGGGCACTAGCGGTGGCAGAGGCCGAGGCAGCGGGCGTGGAGAGAGTGGTGGAGGCAGCGGGACTGAGTCAGAGGAGGAGCCTCTTAGGCGCACGACTCGTCAGGCTCGCGGCCGGGGTCGGGGTCGGGGCTGATCCTGCTTATATATTTTTTTTGTTTTCTTTTGAGAGGATTTTTTTTTATTTTGGTGGATGACTGTATATATATACACATATGCTTTATTTTGATGGCTGCTCCCTGATGGTTGGTAGGATAGGCTTTCCTAATACTTGTATTATTACATTATTGCTTTTCACCGTATGTGTGACCATAGCTTGGTCCAATTCTTGCCATATGTGGGATCATGGCTTGATCCCGTCTTTATTTTTGAACGCTCTTGCTTCTTTTATCTTTTGAAAATAAAATGAAATGAATGAATGAATGAATGTATTTGTACGTGCTGCATGATGCGCACATTTTTATTGCTTCTCAATTAGTTTTCTGTTTGCAGGTGGGCTGATCGTGTTACAAACAGATTCTGGCCAATGAAAAACTCAGAACGGCACTCGGTTAGGTCTCCGCGGCACTCAGTGAGAGCCGCTATGGCAGTCTGTAAATGCCGCAACGGCATTCACTGACTGCCGCGCGGCACTTCATCGAGTGCCGCTGCACTTTATCGAGTGCCGCGGGTAGGTAGACAGCCTTATTCTTCTATTTATATCCCTTCATTCTCAAAGTTCCGCAAAACACATCTCATTTCTCCTCATTTCCCCTTCAAATGGCCCCCATTAGTTCTCAAATCCTCTTCCCATGGATGGATACTCTCTCCGGCATTGATAAGCTCAATTTTGAGTGCTTCAGACTAAACGATCTCTTCTCTTTCCAACAAATGAATCTAAATGAGGGTCTACTTCGCGCCGCCGTCCAATGTTGGGATCCTGCTCTCAATGTCTTTCGTTTCGGCTCTCAGGAGATTTGCCCCTTATTTGAGGAGTTTAGCGCCATTCTCCACACGGATCCTTCTGCTGAATTGATGGTTCCTCAGATTCAGGCAGGGTATGTTCGGGACTTAGCCAGCCTTCTCTACACGTCTCGGAATGCGGCGGGCTCTTTTGTTCATGACAGGCAAATCGACTTTGAGCGCTTTTCTTCTGTTTACGCTCCCATAGGAGACCCTTACAATGGTGAGTATCAGATCATTCGACGTAGTGCCTTATCGATTGCTATGCTCTCTTACTTCCTCTTTCGGTCATCTTCGGACACTCTCATACCCATCGCCTGCGGTTTGCGGGAGATGAAGAGTGCTGTTATGCTAGTCCTTGGTGAAACTCTGATTGGATTGGGCCATGCTCATGCCACTGGGGTCATGTTATCTGCTGGAGCACCTTTTGTCTTGCAGGTTTGGCTCATGGAGCGTTTGGACCTCTTCATTCATGCTTCCCATCTCTGTGGGTCACTTCCTTATGATCGCATGGAGATTCACAACTTGTTTCAGTCCACCGACGCGTGGCTTGGTTGGCTTCAGGGCCTCTCTTCTAGTGACATCTGTTGGGTTTGCCCGTCGTGGATCTGTCGCTCTGTTGCTGTACGCTTCCCTGGGCGTCCTGGCATCTGGCTGCCGGGTTTATATGCTACGACTTTCTACATTCCTGACCGAGTTGTCCGTCAGTTTGGACTTGTGCAAGATGTTACCGAATCTGTGACTGCTGGTTTCACCAGGGGGTTCCCTTTGCGTCCTCCTATCATAAAGGCTTTCATGGAAGCTTGGCCCAGCAGAATGGCTGCTCCTTTCCCGATGGTTCCTGCTCTGACTGTGCCTACTACTGAGTATCTTCTAGAGATCCAAACCTTGGCTGCGAGGCGAGCTTGACAGACACATGCATAATAAAGTAGACGAAAACAGGGAAAATGCCTGACATTTTACGAAACTCTTCTGACAGACCCTGCCTATCCTTTGTTTGCGCTTTTGAATGTGATTTCCTTATTTTTCCTTTTCAAGAAGTGTTGTCATGCTAAATCTAAAGTGTCCACCCTTTCGATTAATCTTTTATGAAGAATTATCCTTTTAATGTCTTAACTTGGCTCTTTACTTTGCTTCTTTGCTTTAAACTTTAATCCTTCTATGAATTCTCATTTGCTTTTTTATAGTACTTATCTCGATAGCCAGATGATCCAAGGGAGGGTTTTGTATCTGGGTTCTTCGGCTTAGCAAACGAAGTTTGCCCCTGGTTTTATGGCTTTGAAGCGGCTTTGGGCAAACACTAGTTTGCCCCTAGATTAACACCGTTTTTTTTTTTTTTTTTGAAATGACCGAACCAAGTTGGTTGCCTACGTATCCCCTAGCGGGAATCAGGTCAAGCGTAGTTCATCAAGGTAGGAGGCTTCGAAAGAAATGGTTTCAAGCAAAGTATTTCTTGAGGCGATCGAGGTTAATCGGCTGTTTAAATTCAACCCCGTCCAGGTCCATGAGATAGGCCGCCCCTCCGGAAAGGAGGGTCTTAATGATGTATGGCCCGACCCAGTTGGGTTTGAACTTTCCTCTGGGGTCATAAACAGGCACCTTCAGTTCTTTGAGGACCAGGTCATCCTCAGTAAGCTTCCTTGGGTGGACCTTTTTGTTGAAAGCACGAGCTATTCTCTTCTGGTACCCCCGAGTATGGTTTATCGCGGTCAGCCTCTTTTCATCGAGCAGCATCAATTCCTCATACCTTCCCTGTATCCATTCTGATTCTGTCACTTCACATTCTGTTAAGACTCTGAGAGAGGGTATTTCCACCTCGACTGGAAGGACTGCCTCCATTCCATAGACCAGCGAGTATGGCGTAGCACCCGTTGAAGTCCTTACTGACGTCCGATACCCCCATAAAGCAAATGGCAGCTTCTCATGCCAATCCTTATATGTATCTGTCGTCTTCCCCAAGATTGCTTTAACATTCTTATTCGCTGCCTCTACTGCTCCATTCGTCTGGGGCCTATACGGGGATGACTGATGGCGAGTGATCTTATACTTTTCTAAGAGCGGGATAACTTCCCCCTGGAAATGACTGCCATGATCGGAGATAAACTCGTTCGGGACTCCGTATCTGCAGATTATGTTCTTCTCGATGAAACTCACCACATCTTTGGCTTTCAAAGTCGCATATGAGGCCGCTTCTACCCATTTTGTAAAATAATCGATCGCCACGATTATATACCGGTGCCCAATGGAAGCCTTTGGAACTATCTCACCAATGATATCAATCCCCCATACGGAAAATGGCCAAGGGGTGGTCATGCTATAGAGCTGCGACGGTGGGGTGTGCATCAAATTTGCATGAATCTGACACTTGTGACACCTTCTAACATATTCACAACAGTCTTTGTCCAAGGTCGTCCAATAGTACCCTTGTCGAATGATCTTCTTCGCCAGCATGTGCCCGTTCATGTGGGGCCCGCATACTCCCTCATGTATTTCCTCCATCATTCTCTTAGCTTCCCTTCCATATAAACACTCCAAATTATACCCGGTGTAGGACTTCTTCCATAGTTTATCCGTGTAGATCACAAATTGAGCAGCAAATCGTCGTATCGCCTTCTTGTCCTTTTCTGAGGCTCCTTCGGGGTATTCTCCTTCTTTAATGAACTTCCACACGTCCACATACCAAGGCACTTCATCTTCTCTCTCTATGGCTGTGATCATTTTGAATGACGGTTGATTCCTTACTTCTATGGACAGCGGGATCATGGCAATTTTGGAAGGGATTTGGATCATCGAGGCTAAGGTAGCCAAAGAGTCGGCTAGTTGATTTTCTTCACGAGGGAGGTAGTAAAAGGAAATCTTTCGGAATTGCGCTTTCAGGCTTTCCAGATAGTCATGGTAAGGTCTCAATTTCTCATGTTTTACCCTCCAATCTCCTCGGACCTGGGATATGATCAAGTTGGAATCTCCGAAGACATCAATCTTTCTGATCTCCAAAGCCAAGGCTGCTTCCATCCCAATTATGCATGCTTCGTACTCCGCGGTATTGTTAGTTGAGTTATACTTGAGTTTGACGGCTAATGGGGTGGGGACCCCGTCTGGTGCTACGAGAATGATTCCAACTCCGTAACCCATTTGGTTGGCTGCTCCATCGAAGTACATCTTCCACAAATCCTCCTTGACCTCCATTATTCCTTCATCTGGGAACTTGAAGTCTCCCTTGTCCTCAGATTCTACAGCGAGGTCGGCTAAAAACTCGGCGACAACCCTTCCTTTTACGGACTTGGCGGTGACATATCTGATGTCGAACTCAGCCAGCATCATGGTCCAACGAGAAATCCTAATGGTCAAGATGGGTTTTTCGAACAGGTATTTTAATGGGTCCATTCGGGATATCAGGATTACAGGGAAGGCTAGCATGTAGTGGCGGAGGCGACGGGTACACCAAACCAAGGCCCAACAGGCCTTCTCCAAGGGCGAATACTTTAACTCATATCCTACCATTCTCTTGCTTAAGTAGTAAATGGCCTTCTCCACGTGCCCCTCTTCTCCTTCTTGGGCCAGCATACATCCCATTGAATCTTCGGATACAGAGAGATAAAGTAACAAAGGACTCCCAAGCGAAGGTGGCGACAAGACAGGTGGGTTCTGGAGGTAGGTTTTGATTTTGTCGAAGGCTTGTTGACACGGGGTGTCCCAATTGAATCTCTCTCCCTTTCTGAGTAGCTTGAACAGCGGGTCGCAGGTCATGGTGAGCTTTGAAATGAAACGACTTATAAATTGTATTCTACCCAGGAACCCTCTCAGTTCTTTCTCATTTCTTGGTGGGTTCATTTCGGTTAAGGCCTTTATTTTGGTAGGGTCCACTTCTATTCCCCTTTGGATAATGAGAAACCATAGCAGTTTGCCAGTAGTGACTCCGAACGTGCATTTCTGCGGGTTCAGCCTCATCTTGAACTCCCTCAATCTCCCAAAGAACTTTCTCAAAGCCTCTAGGTGCCCTCCCCTCTCCTTGGATTTCACAATCATATCGTCCACATACACCTCTACCTCTTTGTGGATCATGTCGTGCAGTACAGTGGTGGCAGCCCTTTGATAGGTTGCGCCTGCATTCTTGAGTCCGAATGGCATGACCCTATAGCAATATGTTCCCCACGGAGTGATGAACGTGGTTTTCTCTCTATCCTCGGGAGCAATGAGGATTTGATTATACCCGGAGAACCCATCCATGAAAGATAGAAGTTCATGTCCCGCAGTGTTATCAACCAACACGTCGATGTGGGGTAATGGGAAATCGTCTTTAGGGCTTGCTTTGTTCAAATCCCGAAAATCCAGGCAAACCCTAACACGACCATCCTTCTTTGGGACAGGCACAATGTTGGCATTCCATTCGGGATACTCGGTGACCATCAAGAATCCAGCTCTTAATTGCTTTTCAACCTCCTCTTTTACTTTGAGTGCCCATTCTGGCCTCATTTGCCTCAATTTTTGTTTTATGGGCTTTGAATTGGGAAAGAGGGGGATGTGGTGTTGGACTATTTTTGGATCGATACCTGGCATATCATTGTAAGACCATGCAAAAACATCTTTGAATTCATTTAATAGACTGATTAGTTCTTTACTTTCTTTATTGCTAAGTGTAGAGTCGATGAAGACATTTTGAGGATTGTTCTCATTTCCAAGATTAATTGTTAGGGTGTCCTCAATGATTTTACATGCAGATTCTTTTTCTTTTTCAATTAGTTTTTGCAGTTCAATAGGTATTTCATGATCATCACATTCATCACATTCATTAAGCGCGTTCGAGTAGGCAGAATCAGTCATGCTTTCATTGATTTTCTTTGGAGTGATTACAACAGACAGAGAAATTGAAAGACGCCTCATTTGGGCCATTACAGACTCTGGGTGTGGGGGGAACCTATCACTAGACTCAAAAACCCACTCCTTCTTGTGCTCTCCTCCCAGGCCAGTAATAAAGCATTCTTCCGGACCTCCTGTCTTGGTGATTTCCTCCATCTCTTCTTCCTCAGCCTTCCCTTCCTCACCTTCTTCACTCTCGGCAGCTTCCTCCACTATGCCCTCGATGTATTCACCTTTGGTCTTTCCGGGATCCTCCTTCATGACCTCTGCGTTCCCTTCGCCTAACAGATCTTTCATGGCAGAATCGTCTAGCGTACCAACCCAGTCCTTGGCAGCAACAGATTTTTCAGGTATTTGCAAAAATGGGTCTTTGTACCCAGAAAATTCATGGGAGAAGAAGATCTCGAACCCCGGCTTCATGCATTTGTCTTTTTGGTCCATCCATGGTTCTGGGAAACCACAGAAGGGGAAATCCTCTCCTTCCTTCACGAAGTATCCATTGAGAGTCTTTAAGTAAGGGTCTAGTGGCGCATCGAAAGCCTTCTTCTTTGCCCTTAGTTCCTTCTTTGTTGGCTGATATCCCAAGCCGTGAGTGTGAGTCTTAGTAGGAATTTTTGGAAACTCCGGCAGGCCCTGAAGGTTCTTTCCCAGTCCTAATCCTGGAAAGAAGCCCATTTTCTTCATGATTCCCGCGACTACTGGACTAGCATACTGATCGAAATGGGGCGGTGGAAATTCTTTTGGCTTTCCCTTTTCTATCATGCTGATGAACTCGAATCCTCCCATCTTCGCTTCTTCTTCTTGCAGCTGTAATTCTAGGACTGGTGCACTTGACGACGCTTCGGACGAACGAACCCAACTGTCTCCGAGGATATCACAGACTTTGTTTTCCCAGACATACTTAACCTTTTGATGGATCATCGATGGTATAGCGCCCAAACTGTCCAACCAAGGCCTTCCCAGCAGCAGATTGAAAGAAGCGGGGATATCGATGATTTGGAACTCAGCTTCTTTATCCATCGGCCTGATAGCGAGATTAAGAAAGATAATGCCCATGACTGCTCTTTGGGTGTTGTCATATGCCCGGACCTTTTGTTGGGATGGCACAAAAGAAGATTCATCTAAACCCATTCGCTTGGTCGTGCGGAAGGGACACACATTAAGAGCAGACCCGTTGTCAACGAGACAAGCGGGCACGGTGTTCCCCAAACATTCAACGGTGATATACAGTGGCTTGTTGAGCGTGGGTCCTCCCGGAGGTAATTCATTCGATGAAAAGGTGATAGCCGAAGTCGGAATTTTGCCGATCAATCCTATGAGGTCTTCCGGGGTGGTGTCGATAGACACGTCAGCTTGATTTAGAGCATCTAGGACTGCCTGCCTATGGCGTTTGGAGGCAATCAGCAATCCCCAGACAGTGATGTTAGCCTGAGTCTTCTTCATCTGCTTTAGGACCCGACCCTCTTCTTCTTCCTCGTTCATTTTTCCTTTCCCTTTCTCCAATTCCCTCCCCGGGTGATCTTCCTCTAGTTCATGCGGCTTGAAGTGCCTACCAGATCAAGTCAAATGGTCGATCTCTTCTCTTGCCCAAATATTGTCGGTTTCTGAAACGGTCTTTGAGCCCTCTTTTGCCTCTTCGTCGCTTTGATACCATAGATCATCCTCCCCTACCCGGCCTATGTTCCGATCATTGCTTTCTTGGACCCACCAATCTGACTGCCTCGTCACTTCGTTTTCCCATATCCCTGGCTGGCTTCCAAGCATGCAGATCCCTGAATTTTCTGGCAACTGATAGAACTTCTTTGGTTCTCCGACCTTTGTGATTAGCTTGGACGGATCGAATGCCGCTTCTTCTACCCCTAAGAAATAAAGACTCCGCGGTGGTGGCATAGCACGATGGTTCGACAGAGGATTCTTGGTGACATTGGGGGCTTTGACAGGTGGCTCGGATATCACTTTGTTGTCAATGAGGTCCTGGATTTCGTGCCTTAATCTCATGCACCGATCCTTCGAGTGGCCCTTTTGTTGATGATACATGCAGTAGAGATCTCCCTTGAAGTGTGGTGGGAGTGGACTCGGCGGGGGTCGAGGTTCTAGCTGACGGAGATGCCCTTTCGCTAACAGCCTATCGAGGGCGGTTGATAGTGACACTCCCAAATCCGAAAACTTCCTCAGTGGCTTATCCTCTCCTCCTCTTGGATGGTTTCTGGTGATATCGAACTTTCTCTCAGGCTCGCTAAGTGCATTGACATCGGTGGGGCCAGAGTGACCCCCCGAGTGCCCTCCATTTGATCCATAACTGGGCCTTCGATATCGGTTCTGTGGCTCCTCCTTCTTGATTGTTCCTTCTTGAATTGCATCTTCGATTCTCGTCCCTACATCGAATACCTCAGCAAAGGTGTTGATTGACTGAAATCTCATCTTTTCTTGATAAACTGGTTGCAGATTTTTCATTAGCATTCGGATCAGGTCTTTCTCAGGCGGCCTTTGCACCATTTTAGCTGCCTTTCCTCTCCATCGACTCAAATACTCGGTGAATGATTCTTTGTTCCCCTGCCTGGTCGATTCCAAATCTCGGACAGTAACATCCAAATCCTGATTGTACTCGTATTGTGCCACAAATGCCTTAATCACTTCTTCCCATACTCTGGTTTTGCTTGGCTCAAGTGTAAGGTACCATGACAGAGCAGCTCCTGTTAAGGTTTGTTGAAATAGAACAGCCATCATGGTAGTGCTCAGTCCACTAGGCTGAAAAGCTCCTATGCACATTCGGACATGACTGCGGGGATTGCCTGTGCCATCAAACTTATAAAAAACTGGCATTTTGAAACCAGCCGGCAACGTTTCGTGGACTCCGTCATACAATCCTTCCAGTTCCATCAGATAGGTATCCACTCCCTGAGCCTTGCGCATTACCCTTTCCAACTTTTCTATCTTCTCGGTCAACAGCTTCTCCTTCTCATCTTTCTCTCTGTCCCTGTTGGCTCTTAGTGCATCATTCCAATGTGCCTCTTGATCGTCGAACCAATCTCTGTCTCCTCCTCCCAAAGGCGGATCTATAATAGGTGGAATTACATGCAGCGGCGGCCGGCGATTCAGCTCCTCTATCATTCCCATCATGCGGTTCATGTTCTCGGCCTGTCTCCTCATCTGTTCCGCTTGTTGTTCGACTAGTACCCTCAACCCGGTCATCTCTTCGTTGTTTCTTTCTTCGGCCATGTTAGCGTATTCTCCCCTTACAAGTCTTGCCGTAGGATCCCTGAACCACGCTTGATTGGCTATTTTTGCTCCTACAACAAATTTTGAAAATTTTTCTTTAAAAAATTTTATTTTCATTTTATCAAACAAAGGCATTTGAAAAACAACTTCCCTTTTATATGTCATGTGGATGCATGTGTGCGTGTGTGCCTATTCTATATGCCAAAGAAAATGAAAATCCTAGTCCTAACACATAAGCACATAAGCACATAAAACCCTTACCCATGTCAAGTACGATGATTTCTCCATTCATTGTGACCCTCTTTACCCTTCGATGTCTAGAAATTTTAGGGTTTTCGAAATTCATTTGAAAAGCATTTTTGATGAAATCTTTAGAAAACAATTTTCAAGAATTCTGGATCACGCTTTTCAAAAAGTGATTGGGTTGAAACTCCTATTTTGAAAAGTGTCTTAGCTGATGAATAACCTTGGTTTGGCTCTGAAGTTTTAATCAAAAAATGAACTGCCAATTTTTTAAAAAGCGGTTGAAAACTTTGGAATAAAGATGGCAAAAATCTGTTTGCTTTTAAAGATGGATTTAAAATTCTTTGGGCAGAAGGGTCACATGATCGGATTATCACCATACTTTTCATGAATTTGGATACATACAAGGTCAATGATGCTTAGCTAAATATGATATAAGAAGTATAATCTTATAATCAGGGTTCGGCATGTTCCCCGAATGTCGTGGAACATGAGGAGAAATTGCAAAAAGGTGATTAAAAGATTATACGTCTTTCATCAAGCAAGTATCGTCATCATCTCAAGTAATCCCTTCCGGGCATACAAAACTTCCTAGCACATAATCATAATCACGAATTGATTTCCTAATATTGAAAGGTTCTATGGAAGCTACTATGCAAAGGCTGGGTGTTGGTCAAATAAGGGACCCTTGACACACATCCGATAGGACGCTTAATATACCAAATCATGGTACGAGATCAAGGGTGATCGCACAGTCCCATGATGACTTGACCGACCGGGTTGCCCCGAGCCTCCAAGGTCATAGTTCCGTGCAATCGACTGGCTGGACATGCAAGTGAAATGCAACAGGCACACAAAGATTAATTAGTTTAATTAAAAGGATGTTTTCAAGTCTAATCCTCGAGTGAACCCAAAATCAGAATTCTGGTCTGCGAAACCAGAGATTGTGGGTTCGATCCCCAGCAGAGTCGCCAGATTGTGGATATCGCAGGTTGACTTACCCACAGCTTTTCAAAATCAAATTCAAAAACAAAATGAGTCGCCACTTAATTTTTAAAAGGAAAATTAAGAAACCATTTTGAAAGCAAACAGATCTTTTAGAAACCAGAGATTAACTAGGTCCGAGGATTATGGAATGAGAGAGGAAGGAGCCCATCGGACTAAAACACCCTCTCTCATCCTATCTTGCGATAGGCCTCTACTCAACATCCTTTTAATCAAATTTATTAATCTAAGCATGTCCTCAACTAATACATATATACATATACATCACAAAAGCATGTCCAAAGGGTGTAAAATTGCAATTGACAAAATATCATTCAAAAGCCACATAATTCAGGTAACAAGCGATATGATATGCAATAGAGAACAAGTGAACTTATCCGGGATCCAGCAGCGATAGTAAACGTGCAATGCATGCGAATAAAAGAAAATCCTAAAAAAAGAGTCTCTAATCACATATACACATAAGGCAAAACCTTATTCTAAGGTGTCGCGCATTAAGTCGAAAAGTCAATAAAATTAAGAAATTAAGATAAACTAAAGAGGAGTTCTAGAAATCGTACCTTAATAGCGCTACAAAACAAAGGGTTAGTCCACATGATATGCAAAATATGATGTTAAAAAATGACAATCCTAAATTTCTAGCTTACATCTATCTAATGTAATTAAATCCAAAGCAAATAAGTCTTAATTACAAGTGTCGAATCATATAGATGAATATGTACATGGACAAGGATAAACTATGAAATACTCTTAAACTTTGAATTCAAGCTCAACTAATCATTATTAAAGCATGGTTTAAGCCCTAGATCATAGAAAAGTCATTTAGACCCTTATTTACAAAGTAAGTATAAATTGTAACAAAACTCTGAAAATTCCAGAGAGCAGACCCCGAACTTCAAAGAAATAAAAGGCATGGCTCCTGTGGTTTGATCTTGATGATTTTTGGACTCAATATGCCTCCGTGAGTCTAGTTTTCAAATCAAAAAGAAAATCAAAGTTCCAACGGTCGGATCTCCGGGAATATGAAAAATACTAGACATCACTCAGCACTTTACAACCTTCTGTCCAGAATTCTTGCACGATTTATTAAAAATAGTAAAAAAAATCCGAATTGCTTTGTTCTTTTTAGGGTGACTTCCTAACACATTAAACTTCATAGAAACAATTATTTGGAGTCACAAACACTTTATTAGAACTCTGATTTAATTGTTTCAAAAGAATGTCACTATTATGAAACTATTCTGAAATTCTGGACAGATTGTATTTGTGTCACAAAACTCATGATCAAACCATCCTAAACAAGTAACCACCTTAAAACAAAAAATACAGTGGTAGAATATCATGTTATTGACACTTTCCCGTTGGTTTCACTTGATTTCAACGGTTAGATTTCGAACTAAAAATCTTTGATCAAAAACAGTTTGTGGATTCACTGTTTTTACTTTGCTAGTTCAACTTTTATTTGGTAACTCCAACTATTAAACCATGAAGTTGAGTTGAACCAAACCACTTCTCCTACCATTTGATGGCCATTAGAGACTACAAACCTTTAATCTTCATAGATTTCAAATGAAATATGGATAGACTTCATGAAATCTATAAGATAAGGAATCTAAACCATGGAGATGGGTTTAGACTCAAAACTACATTCTCCTACCATTTGATGGTCATTGGAGAGGGAGACATGACTATGACCCATGAGTCCTAAAGGAATATAGAAGGGATTCCTCAAGACATCAAATTTAGAAGATCCAACTCATGAGTATGGACTTGGATCCTCTTATGAAGTGGTGATCAAACTTTGACTCCTATGTGAAGCACAAGCCTACATGGGATTCAAAAGATCATGCTCGAGGGATCAAAAGAGATATTGAAGATCTCCAAGACCTTCAAGAGAAGAATATAAACAAGAAAGTGGAAGAAAGTAATATGGAAACAAAAGAAACTCCTAAGTTTACTTGATAAACAAAGAAAATAGTGAAAGATTTTAGGATTAGAGATTTTAAGAGAAGAAAGAAAAAGCCAATAATCTATGGTTAGAGGATCACCTCCAAATTATCCTCAAAGTTTTCTTTTCTTTGAAGATCTTCCAAGCTCTTCTCTCTAATTCTCTAAACACTCTCTTTTCTCTCTAAAAAATGTTGGTGTAATGGAAGTATTTTTGCATGTGATCTCTCTCCCAATATGTTTCTTGGTGTTCTTCTTGGTCTCCTCTCTTTTAGGAAGATCCCTTCTCTTTTATAAGCAAAATTACCAGGTATTTTTGGTGAATTTCGGAGCAAAAAACAGGTGTAATTCTCTCATTTGGTGGCACAATGTGTACTTTCTGAATTTAGACAGACTGCTGTCCAGCGCGGCAGTCCAGATACTGCCGCGGCAGTCCGTGACTGCCGCTGCGGCATTTCATGACTGCCGTTGCGGCACTTCATGACTGCCGCGCGGCATTCATCAAATGCCGCGGCCATTAATGGATTGCCGCATTTTTGTCAGTCTTACTTTATCAGTTTTTTGTTCTTATTCGCATACGCATACGTATTGCTCTGCAAAATACAGACTTTAAAAGCGAACGGCAGTCAGAAATCTGTGGCGGCACTCGGTGAACGCCG
Organism: Hydrangea macrophylla; assembly: GCA_033977485.1. NCBI lineage: Eukaryota > Viridiplantae > Streptophyta > Magnoliopsida > Cornales > Hydrangeaceae > Hydrangea > Hydrangea macrophylla. The sequence continues at coordinate 71,860,841 of CM066984.1, read as the reverse complement.
GAACGGCACTCTCTGACTGCCGCGCGGCACTCAGGGAGTGCCGCGGCAGTCTGCCGTGTGCCGTTTTTTGGCTAAGGTTCCCCTTTTAGGTCTTTTCTCTTTTTGAAACAAATTATTTTTGAATATCTTTTCCAAAAGTTGTGTTTTATATCTGAATTCTCCTAAATACCTGGTATTTCCCTCTTTCTGTGAAATTTTATCGCGTTTTGGAGAACTTTCTGAAGAGCTTGGAATACTTCAAATTTTTCGGTCATTGTCATCATTGGACGTGGAGGTGACGCTCTCCTAAATTCGACGGCCGGTCAAAATTGGGGTGTCTACAACATTGTCAAGCGATTGAAGACATTTTGATCGATCGAGAGATGAAGTTGTTTGATCGATAAAAAGCGCGTCGATCGATCGAACTCTCTGATTCTTGAGAACATTCTATGCAGTATTTCTAGACTTTCTGTTTTACTGATTTGTTATCAAACTGTCCCCAAACGCCCAGTTTGTCAAAGCAGTTTGTAAACTTAAAGCCTTAAGGCATTTTTCTTTAATATCTTTTGCAAACCACCCTCAATACTAACACCATTGTAGGTGCGAGTCTTAACCATTGTTTTAAACCTCTTTTATGTGTTTTAAACTCAATTGTGATGACATAGTCCCGGGCATGAAAGGGCTATGGATTCTTTATCCTAAGAGAAATACGGAATACTGTAGAGGATGTACTCTATTGAGCTTTAACGTAATTGCATGGTAGAGGGTTGGGTCGCGGTTGATTCGTGTAATCCCAACATTCCCTTTTATTAAGAAAAAACACATTTTAAAATATCGCTTTGATTTGTCGTTAGATTAATTTAGTTTAATTGCTTTATCTTTAGTAGTTGATAAATCGTGGAACTTTGTGTTCTACATCCTTTTAAAGTATTGATTTTTATTTTCCTTTTTAGAGATTAATCTAGGTATTTAGTTTAACACCTTCCCTGTGGGATCGACCTGAACTTAACCAGATTACTACTTACACGATTACCTACACTTGGGTATAGCACACAAGCGCACACATAAAAATTCTCATGTCAAGTATAGAAGTGGAAATGTTGGGATCATTCGGGGGGATCATCGTGGGTAATCACTTGTATAGTAGAATGTAATGCCTTTGGTAAGAGAATTTATAGAACTTTGTCATTGAATTATAGCATTGAAATGAGAGAGATTTGAAAGTGTAGGCTCTGGTAATTGAATCTTAGAAGCTCTGGACCGTCATTAGTTTGATGCATAGTCTTTTGAAAATCTTTAGGATTCAGTTTGAAACGAATCCGAACTCTTGAGTTCATGTTATGAGACTTATACCATTTGTGTTCTTGTAATCCGTTGGGCGAGGTTATGTTGTGTAAATGGAATATATAGATATATGTATCTTACATGTCTTTAACATACTTTTCAAAGTTTTTGAAATGGTTTGGAGAGTTGCCGGTTTGAGCGGGTTGATTGGGGTCTAGGAAAATTTGAGTTTTATAAGAAGGAAATGCTATTTTGGTCGACCAGTCGAAGGGGGAAGTTCGACTGGTCCAGATCCTTTAGTTTTTGGTTTTTCATCCATCGGTTTTTATTAAAATTGACATAACACTTTCTAAAAAATTCAAATACGCGCACCATTTATTGTGTTAGAACCAGGACTCAAAGAGCTATGTTTTGATATAAAATTTAACCATATTTTCTAAATAAGTTCTTTTAAGATGTATAATCCATGCCTTCCTTGCTAATTCGCATGTTTCAAATAAAATGAAGAATCTTTTAATGTTTTTAAAAAATCGTTGATTGTTTGAAGTGAGTTATGGTCAATAGGAAGTTAGGAATACGATAATTATTACGATACTGAACAAGAGCAGTTGTAGAAATGGATAGAGTAAAGAGTCTTTGGGTAAGTCAAGTTAGAAAGATGAAAATGTAAATTGGGAAGATGAATCTTTGATGAGAAAATGAACAGGAACGATAGAAGTGGGATGAAGACTTGGGAGTATGTTGAGAACATTATCGGATATGATAGTATGATTGTAAAGAGGTTAGAGGACAATGGGGAATACAATGGAATGTTGTCTTAGTTGTCCTGGATTCCAAAAAGGTTAGAGGGTTTTGAGAATGTCGGATTTTACCCCCAAGAAAATTTTAAAGTTTTGAAAATGTTTTAAAATATAACTTTTGTTTACATAAGAAAAGTAGGAATAGATACATATGAGAAGGTATCAAGTAGACTTTAGAAGTTAGGGTATCGTGAAATGATATGGTATGCTAGTGCTGGGGATGCATTGATGTCTGTTGAACGAGTGGGTCTTATGTGAATTGGAAGTTGATAAGGAATTTATCGAAAATAGTGAGACTATAGTACTTTATGAGAAGATTTAATTCCAGGCTTATTTTCATATTATATGCTAGAATAGTATGAATACTTGAGCAATAGGTTGTTCGGAAACAGTGGATTTGAGATTCGAATAGCAACAATAAAGGACTTGAGAGTCCGAATTGGAGTTAAGTCAGGTTGACTAGAGTTATAAAATATTAAATTATTGAATAAGGTATGGTGCCTGGAGATGTTACACAAGGAATATACGCGTAGTGTAAAAGGGTTGTCAGAAACTCAGTAAGAGTTGGGATACATAAGAGTGATTGGTATGAACTTATGTAATGGTGGAAGTGAAACACTAAAGACTTATAGAGTTGTATGACTACGTAAATAGTAGTGGATCTAATAGACTAAAGGATAGTAGACGAGTAGGGAATGAGATGAGAAGGGATTTCCTTGCAGTTGAGACCTTCGATAGAAAAGTAACTAACTTAGGGTGTATGCACACTGTGTGAATAGAATGGATTGTGAATAATCAAAACTTTAGATAGGAGCGAGGTATGTTCTGAGCATGGGAATTTGTTTTGATGAGCTTTGTGGTATGTGTCTGATTGACTAAGTCAATATTGATTAATAATATTATTCGTTATGATGGGTATTAGGATAATTGTGTTGAGAAAGAGCTAAAGTATTGTGTGAGATTTCACAATTGTTGTTTTAAAATATAAATGAGAAATGCATTTGACTTTGTTGAAAGTTTTAAATCAAAATTGTAGGGTATAAACCTTCGATGTCAATTGACGGTAGTTGAGTACAGACTTTTGAGAGATAAATGACAAGTGTGGTGCTCTGAGGATTTATTTTCCTTCGAAGCTTGAGGATTTATTTTCTTCATGAGATTGTAATATCTTGGTGGAGATGTGTTGTTTTTAATGAGACAAACGTTGAAAGTACTTTTGGGAAAGTCTTTGTGAATTGATGAGATGGTATAAGTTTGGGGACACACTTTTTTTTTTGGAGAGGAGAGTTGTCACACCCGTCCCGGAAAATCTTTTTGTTTTAAACGCATAAATGTTTTACATGGAATTATTAATGTTGATTTATAATAGCGAATGAGGTTGACTATGGGTCAACAGAGAGTGTCAATTACGGACACGGAGATGTGACAATCAAAGAGGAATTAACATGACTTCAGTGACATTTATGTGATTAAATGTTATTTGACGTAATATGGCATATGTGAATAGTGATTTTACCTGTGTAGTGTAAATTCTAATAGTTTTGATATTGTTTAAGATCAATTTTATTTGGTTTATAGATAACCTAAGTGATACGTTGTATAAAAGGTAGGTCATAGAGTAATTCTACGAAAATAGTTTTCGAAACGTAATTAGGGTGACAAATGGAACTTAGAAGAAAATTTTTCTGATTTATAGTTATCACTCGGGAATCGATAATTTAGACATTTAAGACGCTTCAGAGAATAATTAGGAGATTGGAGAACTCTTGGGGAGGTAACCGCAAATTCCAAAAATGTTGTCTATATATAGAAAACCAAGAGATATTTTCATTTTACAACTTTTCCTTCAAAAATATCCTAAGGGAGATTTTGGAGCTTTGTGCTTCCGACACAAATTGACGAACTTCTGCCTATTTTTTTTTCAACTAAATTTCACATTCAGACTCCTTGAGGTAAGATTTTCAGTTTGATACCACTTAGGCCTTGTTTGGCTAAGTTTCATATAAATTCTAATTCTAAAAATTTTGGAAAAACTATATAATACTTGTAGGAATCACTTGAGATCGGAGATTCGGCGTAGAATTAGGCACCTAGAGATTCCCTTAAAGTTATAGGATGATAGCTCGATGTATGAATTTTAGACCTATGTCTTGTAGGAAATTACACGTTTTGGATATTTGACTTGATGTTTGGATCCGGGCAAATTCATGTGTTAAATAGGCCCTTTTATTGTGCACTTGAAAATGCATGAAAAGCCCATATATGTGATTATATGAGCATATTATGTGTCTATGTGGGTCAAAGGGGGGTTTGGTGCAGTGTAATTGCATCTGGGGGTAAGCTCCTCAATGTTTGAGGATTTTGGTATCAATAGTTGTGCCTGGTTTGGAGGAAGGCCCAACCATGGCACAGTGCATGGTTGAGGAGAAGGCCTAGCCAGGGCACCAGGTGCATGGTAAGAGGAAGGCCTTCCATGACATCAATTTCATTTACCGGTTGGAAGCGTACCACTCTCCCTAGAGACTAATTTGACGTGTTTTGATATCTTAAAGCATGAATTGTCATATAAGCATATGTTTAGAATTGTACACTCAGCATATAACTGAGTAATGGAAATTTACTCCATTGCAGGTGATAAGATGAAAGGAAAGAAGAAGTGAGAAGAGTGAGGCCGATGGAACGACGTGATCGTTCTTGTTTATACTTTTGTTTTCCATTCCAACGTTATAACATTTATGTTTTGAGAAACTAAAACTATGTTTGATCCTAACTTAGAAACTCTAGAATAAGTAGGAAATGTTGTAATAAGTTGTAAGACTTTTTTTGGTTGGAATGTATCCGAACCCTTGAGTTCACTTCTTGGTGTTTAACAAGTTGAATTTCATGTTTTATGAATTTGTTGAAGCACTTATGAGATTTGATCCAACGGACCTTTAACTTGATTAGTTAACGTTTTCCAAACTTAGGCAAGTTGTTATACATGTTCTTATAACTTTGGTAAAGTTGCTAAGGATTGGAATATGTTTGAAGTGTTGTATGGGTGAAGGTTGTGTGATGCCTTAGCAACATTCTGTTGCTAGAAGGAATTCTGCTAAAAGGTCATTCGGCAGGTCGAATGGGGCAATTCGACCGGTTGCAATACACCCTACTTCTTTTGAAAAATATTTAAATATTTTGATTGGTTCTTAGGGTACCTTTGGGACCCCTTTCAACATAAATTCATTCGTTTCAAAATATAATTATAGTTTTAAATTTATACAGATTTTACAACTCGGAGGGTATTGTTTCCAAAAGTTTTGAATACTAAATGGTTGCTTTAAGTTCTTTTTCCAATGCTGTAACATTGTAATGAATTGGTTGAGTCTCGGTAGCATGCCACGTGTCCTATTTCCGCCCGTAGCAGGATGAGTTGTAATAGCTTCAATCTTTGATGAGTCAATAGAACTCCATCTTTTGAAACAATGTGGCCTTGGAACTTCATTATTGGTAGCTAAAACTCGCACTTGGAAAACCTAGCATATAGCTGATGATCTTTTAATGTTTGAAGGACGATCCGTAGATGTTCTTCATGCTTCTCCAAATCTAGCGATTAGACGAGGATACCGTGGATGAGCACAATCACGAACTTATTAAGATAAGGACTAAAGATGCGGTTCATCAAGTCCATAAAAGTTGCAGGCAAGTTCGTCAAACCAAACAGCATCACAAGGAACTCATAATGCCCATAACAAGAATAGAAGGCGGTCTTCGAGATGTCTTGCTCTAGAATCCTCAATTGGTGGTAGCCCGATTTCAAATTAATCTTGGAAAAGCACGTCGAACCATGAAGTTTGTCGAATAGGTCATCGATCCATGTTAGAGGATAGTTATTCTTGATTTTAGCTTGACTTAACCGTTGACAGTCGATGCAAAGCCGTAGTGATTCATCATTCTTCTTTACAAATAGCATGGGTGTGGATATGTAGCCTCGGGGTCCACTCCTTTCACTTTAGAGAGGATTTGGTTTTGAAATTTCTTTTGAAAAGTCTATGAAGATAGATACAAAGTCGTCACTTGGTCTTTAGGCACTACAACAAAATTGGCCTTTAAAGACAGAAAAATGTGTTGCAATAGGTCACAAAATTTGTTACTAGTTGTTTTACCGACACTTACTTAAGTGTCATAATAGGTGTTGTTGCTAAGTCTTGTTGAGACACTTACCCAAGTGTTTGTAAAACTGTCGGTAAAGGATACTTTGTAACAACAGAGAAAATGTATCATTAAAAGTGTTTCTAGATGTTACTTTTAAAGTGACATATATTTATGAGTAATGACAAAACAAAAGTGTCATTAGAACTGTCACTGAAAGCTACTTTTACTAACGTATATATATATATATATATTTTTGTGTCGCTATGAGTGTCACTAGAAATTACACTAATATTTTTTTCTAACAGTCTACTAAGGTTTGAACCTAGGACCTCGTTGAATGTGTAGCGGTCTGGAATCCGCTTGACCAAATAGTTAACTTTCAACTACAAGTGCGAAAATTATTTATTTACATATAATAAAATCATGTACTATTAACATATATTTAAAGTAATAAATACCATTAGTAATACATTTTATATTACTAATATATTTACTTATTTTTATATTACATATTACTATAGTTATTATTATCGAATACATTTATTTAATTTATTATTTAATTAATAATTTTTTATTAAATTTAATAATATAGAGCACTAACAAAATAACTACGTATCCAATACTAATAGAATATCAGTACAATCCAGGAGCATATTTATTTTTTGAACATATAAAATCACCTTATATTTATGTCACCAAACACCTATATAATATATTCTTTGAACGTGACCATTCAACTACTATAATCTATTCTGACAAAAGTAATTTCAAAGCTATCGCAATCACAAAGCAGAGCTATCCTAAATTGAGCTGTATATTTTTTCTTGTATTTTCCTTCATGCTTAAATCATATTAAATATTAAAAAAATTAGACAGAATTACCGACGTCATTTTATTAAAGTAGGACAGAGGGCAAATGTCTAAATTTCAAACGCCGTTAATTAACGACATTGTTTACAAACGCCGTTAGTTATTGGCATTTTGTATGAATACGATGTTAAGTATTGGCATTTAACTAGCAAGCGCTGGTATTTGCGAACGCTCTTTAAAATTTTGGTAATTAACAATACTTATTTTTTTTTTAAAAAATGCTGGTAATTAAAGGTAAAATGTCGGGACATGCCATTTTTCTTGTTATGTTATTGTTATTTTTTTTAGACAATTCTCTCTTTATAAAGAAAAAAATTAACAAGTGTTGTTATTTTACACTTATTTTCTTTTTTAGAGACAGAAAATTATGTGTTTTTCAAGTAACTTCTAAAGTCGTGTTTTTTTTTAGAGAAACAATTATGTGTCCTTACAAGTAACTTCTAAAGACACTTATTTTCTTTTTTATAGATCAAAAATCATTTGTCCTTACAAGTAACTTCTAAAGACAATTATTTTTTTTTTTGTAGAAACAAAAAATTATGTGTCCTTACAAGTAATTTTTAAAGACAATTATTTTCTTTTGTAGAGATGGAAAATTATGCGTCGTTACAAGTAACTTCTAAAGACACTTTTATTTTTTGTCTCAAAATAAATGTCTCTATAGGTCATTTTTGTTGTAGTGAGGGAACCAAAAAAACCTAATTTGACTCACCCAAATGGATAAAGGGCACCGACCTTTCATAACTAAAGAACTTAGCTCAGAGTTTTGGTACGAGATAGGAAGGATCCTTCGCAGACTAAAACACCCTCAACTCGCCTCGTCTCTCGGTGGGCCTCAATTAGCATCCAAATAATCATCTTGTACTATGTTTGGTTCGACATTTAATATTTATGATAAGTATATTACATTATGTAAGAATCTTGAAATAGAAGATCAAAAGATAAGATATATCATTCATAAGATCTAGCCAAGTATCACACAATGCAAAAGTAAAGATCACACAAAACAAACCTAGGAAAAATCGTCTAATCACATATCAAGTAATCAACTTTTCCTAATCTAAAGGGGGACATGAATTGTTCTTGAACAAATAATCAAAGAAAATAAGATATGTTTAGCAAACTAGCATGTATGCATGTTGATTCTTGAAGAAAGAAGACCTTTCAATCCCCGGGACGGATGAGAAAGGAAGATTTGATCGAGGGGAAGCATGAATATGTGATCAATTTCATTTTTTGTAATCTACTTGGATTAAAAGTCATAAAAAAACCCGCAAATCTAGCATGGATGCAATATGTGATCCTAGAATATATGTTCAAGGTAGTAGTTAGTTTATGTTCATGGGCTCTCTAAAGTGACTTAAAAGTAGATAATATGAATGAATGTATGAAGAATGTTATTGTAGGATGTGTACATAAGTGGTATGAACAACTTCCTAAGATATGAACTAATTTAGAATGCATATGAACATCTTATCAAGAAATAGAAATAAAAATTAGTATGCTGTGAATAACGGACAGAATGTTTGATTCTTCTTGTAAAAATGAAAAAGCGAGGTTAGGGGAATGTTAGATTCATGAAATTTTATGGAGATCATCCCTGCTATGTCTTGAACACATATGAAAAAGCCAAATCAGGATTCAAGTTACAGATTGAGAGAAATCATACAAACAAGACAGGTTGCCCAGAAACAGAATCTGTACTGTCGACTGAAATGTAGAAAAAGATTTGAAAATGAAAACAATATATCTAGTGGCTCATAATATACAAAAAGTTCCCTAACACACTGAAGTTCAAGGTAAAAATGAGTTGTGACCACTCTTTTTGGAAAATGTTTCTGGAAAACAAGTTGAAAGTCAACTAATGCTACTGTGACGGAAAAATAGAATGTTTTAGATGAATGTTTGGGTCAAATAGGAACCCTTCCAAGTGTTTTAAAATCAAACCAAAAAATCATGGACATTTTCTAATGAGTTAGAAAGACTTTCCAAGTTGTATCACAATTATCCATTGAGTATTAAACTCAGAATATTATATTCACTTTGAAAAACTCACTATTTTGGAGGTTTTGGGAAAACAAGCTTTTCAATCTTTGCAAACCAAGGTTTATTGTTCAAGATAAGGTTTGAAAGGGGTGTTTTGAGAGTACATTTTTAGCACTCAAATGGAGATTATAACCACTTAGGATGTCATCTTCCAACTTATTTCAAGAACTCCTCAAAGTATTGACAAAATCAAGGTTTTTTTATTTAGAAATCAAAATCAAGAATCCATGAGAATATGATACATGAGATGATGGATGATGCACATGGTACATATGAGAGCATAGGATGTTAATAAACATGGAAAAATGAATTTCTTTGTATGTATAACAAATAAAGATGGATGGAAGTATCATATTAACACATAAGAATCATAATCAACAATCTGTGAATAGTGTCCAAAACAGTGAACTGATTTTGTAAAATCCACCAAAACTACTTCAATAGCTCTAGTAAGAGTCGGGAAAATCATGGATAACCCTTAATGTGTCTAACCTTAAAAAAAGCGAAACTACAATAGCTATTATAGATTAAATGAAACAAATCATAATGTACACATGACTCAGAAAGAAAGGCTGCTCTATTGACTGATTTCGTATGATTTTTTATAAATAGAAAAACAACTCTTATGATACTCAAAAGATACAGAAAGTTTCATAACACATTGAAGTTCAAATAAAAAATAGAAAATGCTATGTTATATGACAGAAAACATCCAAAATAAATGTATTAAGTCAGACTACAATCTTTGAGAGAAAAGACAGATTGTTAACATGAACTTCTAAAACTCATAAAACATGTTTCTACATTTCTAAAATTGATGAAACAAAATAAGGATGAACTAAGATGTATTAAGAAGGTTTTCCAAGTGGTTTCATCATCATACCTTAAGTATTTAGTTCAAGATAAATGTTTGAACTCAGATTGTTCACTGTTTTGAGAAAATCTGTAGAAAATGAACTTTTCCTTGTAGAAATCTCACTTGGTTTTGATTGGGGCTTTGAAAGGGGAGTTCAAAACTTTAACTTAAACACTTGAGAAGATGAAGCAACCATTTAGAACATCCTCTTAACACTCAAAACCTCAAGAACTTGGAAGAAGAAGAAGAAATCAAAATACAAATGAGATTGTGAGAGAGATGATGCAAATGGCAAAGAAATCAAAATAGAAATGAGGTGAGGGATAGATTATGCAAATGAAAATGAACCAAAATAGAAATGGGGGTTAAAAAGAGATTATGCTAGAATGTAAAGAAACAAAAATAGAAATGAGATTGGGGGATAGATTATGAAAATTAGTACAAGAAACAAGAATCAACTATTGAGAATCAAATCAACTATCAAGCATCAAAGAATCATTAACAAGCTCATATTCCTCTCATTTAATGGTATTAAACCCAAGAACACAACTCCTAATCTCTCTAAAACTCAAGAACTATGATAGAAAGTGTATTGGGGAAAAACGACTTAGTATATGGAAAACTATCAAGAAAACAACTCATATGTGAAGAAAACCCAAGAAAACTTCTTATATTTCTCTCTTCTTCTTCTTTCTCTCTTCCCTCTCCAGTTTTTTGTTCTTGACCCCCCCCCTTCCCATTGGTCCAAAATATGCTGAACATCAAAACTACGTCGTTTTGGTTATTGGAAATTTGAATTGGAACCCAAAAATTAAACAAATATTTGAAAACAAAAATGGAAAACTACTTAGAGTGTTGCCACGAAAGTGTGCCTCTATAGCACTGGAGGAGTGCCACAGTAGCAGTCAACCCCTCGGATGACCAAAATTTGATTTTAGGCCCATGGATGTTCCAAAATTTGCAAAACAGCCCTATTTCTTTCGAAATTCACAGAATATTCATACGAACTCCAAATTGAGCTTGTGATATACTGTTGGAAAGGTATTGAAGTCTACTTTCCATAAAAAGTAGTTTGGATTTTGGTCACTTTGGAAAGTTTTGCCATATTCGCAAAAGAAAAACCGATTTGATTGCCATTTTCACCTTAAAAAATTCATAATAAATTCATTTTAAGTCCAGAAATTATGTGTGATATATCGTTGGAAAGCTATTGACATCTAGTATTTGATAAAAATATTTTGACATCACAAAGTTGAATTTGACTTTTGGACAAACTTGTGGTCAAATCAGTCAAACAGTGCATTTCCAAGAAATTCTAACAAGTTCTGGGAGCCTCTAGAGACTGGCGTTTTCATTCGATTTACTTTTAAAACATATTTTAAGACTTTTCACATGATTTAGAATAATTTTGAAGTTTTTGGGCAATTTCTGAAAATTTTGATCAAACCGAGTCAAGTCTTGGTCAAACCGGAACTTCCGGGGCTTCCAAGAGTCTCTGTGAGCTGATGTTTTCATCTAATTTTCTTTTAATACATATATTATTTTTTTCTACCACATTGTATGTTTTCAGAGCTTTTGGACTAATCATGGGAGTTTTTGGATTTTAGGGGCATTTTTGTCATTTCTGTCGATTCTTGAGTTTTCGAGAGTTAAAAGTCATTTCTAAGAGTTTATCTACAGATATTTTCATCATCGAGGAACACCACGCTTGATGGTTTCCTAAGTTTGCTAGCCGACAAAATGGGGTGTCTACAAGGGTGCTCCCCATAGGAGACACTAGGGCGGATGAATCCTATGTCCAATAATTCTTCTATTTGAGTCATTCCCTCCTTCAACTCAGCAGGTGCCATTTGATAAGAAGTAATAGAAATGGGAGCGGTGCCCGGCACAATGTCTATTGCAAATTCAAAGTCACGAGTAGGCGACAAATCCAGTAAGTCTTCCAAAAATACATCGAAATACTCACAAATGGTAGGAGGGAACTCGCCATGAGTGGCCTCAACATCCTAGACTAACAAACTAGCCAACAAGCCAAAAGGACTCTCCTTTTGCACTAACTACACAAGGATGAAGTCAGAAGGACCAAACAGTCTCCAACAAAAAGAATACGATCTCCATTAGGAGCCAAGAGGGTGACTCTCCTCTTGAAGCAATCGATGAAAGCATTAAAAGTGTAAAGCAAGTCTATACCCAAAATGATGTCAAAACTACACATGTTCAACACTATTAGGACCACAACTAAGCGATGATCATCAATCACCAACTCGCAACAGTGGTAAACCATATCCATGGGTACAATGCCTCCAACCTGAGTATCATTGAGTAAGGAAGATTCTAAACACTCAACCCCTAAATAATCTAGAAACAAATGATGATGCGATGAATGTATGAGTGGCTCCGGTGTCTATCAAGATTGAAGCCCAACAATTAAATACAAAAAATATACCTCGAATCATAGAAGGTTCTCCTTGTTCTTGTGGAGTAGTAACAGGGAGCACATAAGCACGTTCTTGAGCTCCCTGACCCTATTCTCCTCCTCTACTATTTCCCTGGTTGTGGTGTTGGGCCTTTGGTGCATTGGGCCCAACACTAATGGATGGCAGAGTTGGAAGTGGCAAAAAGGAGGTCTAAAGCCCACCTGAGGTGGCCCAGAAGTAGGTAGCAGGGGTGGTATCAGACCCACCTCGGTTAGGACCGAAACAGTGAGAACCCTTTGAGTAGGAGTGTGAAAATGATTGTTGTTGTTGTTGGGATTGAATCTGGGTTGTAACTAATGAGGTTTCAGTCCTTTGCTTCTTGGAGTGATGATGAGATGATCCAGTAGGATGATTCTTTAGTGGAGGATTCGCCTCACAAGATTTCTTTAAGTGTAGATCCTTGTTCTCGATGAACAAGGAGGTGCCCAAGATGTTTTCATAACCTTTTAAGCATAGAGGTGACAACTTGGTCTAAATATTGGCCCTCAACCCTTCTTCAAATCTTGTACCTTTGAAGTGGGCGTCAGTGAATTGGGTGGAGGCAAAATGTGCTAATGCCATAAACTTTTCTTCATACTCCGTGACGGTCATGTCTCATTGCTTAAGATTGAAGAAATCGAAATACACCACATTCTAGACATTCTCTGGGAAGCACTTCTCTAAAAAAAGATATTCTAAATATTTCCAAGTCATCCTCGTAAGTGGGTGAACTTTCAGAGTGCAGTTCTACCAATTTAGAGCCTCATTGGTGAATTGAAAGAAAGTAGCATTGATACAGGAGGATTCATCGGTCATGCAAATGTATGGGAATATGCGATTGATCCATTGGATCCAATCCTCGGTTACTAAGGGACCGACATATCTCGAAAAGCTCAGAGGACTGCACTTCTCAAACTCTCTCATCAAGATTCGACTCTCCGATAGATGTGAATCTTGGGCTGCCAGTCTTTGTCGAGGAGTAGGGGGAAGGGTGGCGGGATCTCATCACGCACAACCCTCGCAACATCTCTCATAGCATCGGACATTGCTTGATAGACTTGAGGTCCTCGGGAACCTCATTATGATTCGAAGATGACGAGGATGAAACCTTAATCACCGCCTGGCCTTGACCTCTAGCACGTCCTCTTCGTCTTCTACCCCATGATTGCATGGAAGAAGACTAGGCCAAGTCGTTGTCTCCTCGGCCTCCAGCTCAGCCATCGTGGCCTCTAGCTCTACCAATACACCCTCTAACTATAGGCAGCATAGCTAGAAAACATATGTAAAAAAAGTTCAATAACCGTGAACCAACATGTAAATCACACAAGTGCTAAACATTTAGGCATGTAATCGTATAAGCACATAAGCATGTTATCATGTAATCCCGTAGGCAAATAAACATGCTATTATAATCAACTCATCATAAACAAGGTGCACCAAGCATTCGAACTCGGTTGGCTCGGATACCATTATGTAAAGCCCCAGCATCCAAGCCACGTGAGCAAGCTCAGTGAGTCAAACAATAGAAGGAAAGAAAAGAATGATCCTATGTGGACCAATCAAACAATGCAGAAGTAAAGAAGAATCCCACGCGGATTCCAAAGAAAAGTCAAAAGTCAAGGATAGACCCACGAGGACCAAATAGGTCAAATAGGATCAATCAACATAGTTTTGGTTTTAAAACGAGTTTAGAAGAAAGTTGGATGAAGCCCCAATGAAAAAAAGAGACAAAGGTTTGAGTTTACATTGAAAGTTTACAATAATATAAGCTTTTGGAAATCCACAACCAAACAGTCCTTAAGAAATTGAAAGTAGTAACTTTCCCTTAATATACTATCTATAGGCTAAGTATGAACCAAATTAGCTTTTTGGAAATTTTTTCTAAGTGAAAACCTTTAAATAGAGTTATTTGAACAAAAAGCACACTAGGCTGGTCAACCGGACAGCAAGCCTAAAAATATTCGATTGACCAGACAAAGCACAAAAAAACAATTTCTGATTGACCGGACAGAGCACATAAAAATATATGGTTGACCAGACAGAGCACAAAAAAAAACAACAAGCAATCACGTGATCGTCTAATGGCTTCCAATTAGATTCATAATACATACAACAAGGAATCAAGTGATATATAGCTACAAGTTCAAGTAACATTGACTAAAATGAATAAGTCACTAAAGCAAAGGCTAAACATGTGCCCAAACACAACTCCTATAGTATTATTAAACAATATACATGATCTCAAATTTGGATATACAAAAGAGTAGGGAAGAGCATGTAAGCTTAGTAATCTAAATAATGTCTAGGCATTAGATTACTTCTATTACAAATCCCCAAATCCAAACAATGAACGAAGAAGTTGTTTTAAAAAACAAGACTCCCCAAGGGACGTCTTCAGAAGAGTTTATTAGGTTGATTATGCATGGGCCTTGCCCATGTCGACATCACCTGAAACAAAGTGGTTTTATAGATTCATTAAGCACAACAGCTTTGTAGAAAATAATGAACAAATGTACTACTACTTCTAAGAAGGAACAGGCCTTGCCCATGGCCTTGCCCATGTCGACATCCCTATCTGGAATCTTTGATCATTTGTACAAAGAAGGAAAAAAAATCTTTGTTAGTAGATACAGTATAGTTTTTTTTTTAGGAAGAATTATGCTAACATTAGCATTATCAAAATTATGACATATTTGTAAATTTCAAGCCAAAGACTCAAAAAGTTCTTCTTTCTTTTTTTTTTTTTTGCTTGGAAGGATTAGGAAACTCTACTCAACTCAACCAACTATTTGTTGTTTTATATTTTTTTCATTTTTCTCAGCAACCAAATGGTCGAAAAAAGTAGGAAAAATATTTTTGTGGGTTCTCAAAAATTATTTAGTGAAGAGAGGGAGATATACGGAGACAGAAAATTTTGTAAAGTTTCATATGATAGAGAATATTTAAGCTAGTGATATGGAGAGAAATATTAATATGGAGAGAGATTTTAGGGACCCACACCATACATTGCTTATAAACAAACAAATACACAAAAATATAAGCACAACATATCTTTTCATAAACATATGTAATGATGCCTAAATTTGGATTAGAGAGAAGAATAAGAATGAGATAATAGAATTTGTATGTGGTTCGGCCCTATTAATGAAGAGTCCACGTGTGTGTGAGGGCACTCTTGTACTATGTATGAAGTTACTAGGGTCCTTGTGTGCCAACAATGGATGGAGCTGGCAGAGACTGGTCGAGCAATGTATACGTGTAATATGAAATTACGATCCCCCTTTATGAGGGTAAGGGGTCTCTTTTATAGAAACAAGAGAGCTACTCGTACAAGGTAAGTAAACTAATAAGGTAATACAATCTGATTAGGATTGATTAGCACAAATCATGGGAGTTCCTAATTGGATTAGGAAACAATCCACTTTTTCCACTAGTCGTCTAGCTCGTGTAGAAAACTATCTGGAACATTCTGGATCATGTCACGGGACATGGCAGGGCTGTGCCCACGATGAGCCGAGCCCATATAGTGTTCCCAACCTGTTGGTTGGGATCGGATAATTCTGGGTGTACCACTCGAGTTTGGTAGGGGTGGTTCTTTTGCCTTCACTGGATACTTTTGTACATATCAGTTGCCCATCGTTTCTAAGGCTAATGTGATGCTTCATCAGATGAGGGTTGGAAATTTATATAGCTCGACAAACTGTCCAGCATACAGCTCGAGAAATTGCTTGGGGTGGACCGGTTTCCCTATTCAATCGAGGCCTAAATCGATTAGTTGCCTCGGGAGCTTGGGGTCGGAATGGTTGCCCTACTCAATCGGAGCCTAAACCGGTTGGTTGCGTCAGGAGCTTGGGGTCAGTACTTACCACATGTGAAGGAGTGGTTCATCTGATCAGGATCTAACGAGACCGGTGTGAGCACAACCGGACAGTCACAACCCAATCGAACTATCGACGTCATACATTTAATGTGCACGCCTTTTGAGGCACCGCTTGGGCTGCCCGATGAGCCAGCTGTCATGCATTTAAGTAGGAGTTCAGCTAGACAATTGGATCTGAGCTCATTTGGACCATCCATGCTGTGTATAAAAGCACCACTTGAGCATTTTTGCTACTTCTGCTACCCATAGAGAGAGTTTACCTAGCAGTATTAAAGAAAAAGCATCCGATCAGGACTTTTGAGCTCTTTTTTGCACGTTCTTGTAAGTCTTCATCCCTCCAGCCTTACAATTCACTGTGTTTTTCCTTCTCTTCTTCATTTGCTAATATTTCTGAATGGAGGCTGGGGAATAGGACCCTGTTAGGACTCGTGAGGGAGTGGGATTTCTTTATCCTTAAGTTCAGCTTCTTCCTTAGATCAGGTGGTTCCCTTTCTCAAGACCTTGTATGCCTTACCATATAGGCTCTTGATCCTTCTACCCCTGTACCTTAGATTTGGGGTTGCCAACCCCTACTTAGGCTGCCAACTACTCCCTCATCCCATCATAGGAACCTTCGAGATGTGTCATTCTGATTTCAACTCATCTTCCGATCAAAAGATGAACAATCCAGGTCAGGTATCCTGGACTCCAACTTGGACCCTTCTTCACTAACTCTGTCAGACCACCACAGTGAAGGTAGGATTCCCATCCAGGTGTTTGATGA
The DNA here is from genome assembly GCA_033977485.1 of Hydrangea macrophylla. Classification (NCBI taxonomy): domain Eukaryota; kingdom Viridiplantae; phylum Streptophyta; class Magnoliopsida; order Cornales; family Hydrangeaceae; genus Hydrangea; species Hydrangea macrophylla. The sequence goes on along the minus strand of CM066984.1, from coordinate 71,843,776 downwards.
GGAGCTGAGCTAGGGGCTCCAGGTACCCTCTATGCCACGTGGGTTGGGTGATGAGGCCTCGATCTCTGGGAGTCCTGGTGTAGTCTTCTCATGCGAGTGGATCCCAGTAGTCTGCTTGTCAATGACCTAGGATGAATTAGGGATAGATACAAAATTCCCGGTCATTGTTCCCGGTCATTGTTCCTTGTCAATTCCCACTAGTGGGGCTCATCTGCGGTGGTTGAGTTTTGGCACCCTCTATATGGATGCATTCATGGCGGGTCTTCGCCTTCCCCTCCACCCGCTTGCTCGGGACGTGCTGATTTACCTCAGGATTGCTCCCGGGCCACTTGTCCTGAATGGGTAGAGGTTTTTGATGGGGGGCATACACCTCTGGCCACAAGTCCTGGGGTATGAGCCTACTCTTCAAGAGTTCTTGTGGACCCGCCAGCCATTCCCATTGCACAGGGAGGTCGGCTTCTTTTCTCTAGGAGCTAGGCAAGGGAAGAAGGTAATCGACAAGTGCTTGAGCAATAACAAAGGGGTGGAAGAAGAAGTTCTTCCTTGTATCTACCCTTGGGCTTTGTGAGGATGCTCTGGGGATTCAGCTGAGGATATCCTAGGCTGGATAGTTGAGGAGTAAGCTCTAGTCTTGAGTATTTTTCCTTTCATTTTGTTATTGCTGTAGAACTAACAGACCTATGCTCTTTTCTTTTTCGCAGTGGGGTCGACTGACAGGCTAAGCATTCCCAATGACTACCAAGATCAGATTATGGACTTGGCTGAGGAGCCGACCAACATTGCCAACTTGTTAACCCAGACGGAAGCTCGGAAAGTCTGTTAAAAGCCTAGTCATCCCTTTGAAGCTCCAATTTTTCCCCCGATCATTGCTGGTAAGTATTTTAGCTATTTTTCACTGCTTCTCTAATTATGTACATGCCTGCTTTCCCTTTGACATGTCTTTTCATGGTTTTTCAAAGATGGCTCCCAGAGACATGGCTGCTTTGAAAAAGAAGGAAGCTACTCTGGTTGTACAGGCAGGCTAGAGAACGAAAATGCAAGACCTTACTGGTGGCCAGTAACTAAACCAAATTCACCAGGGGCCCTACCTAGAACCAGCCAGTACGTTAACCCCCCGGGTTGAGATCATTATAACCATCGACCGACCTTCGGATAACATGCCAACTGGGATACTGTCAATTGAAGAAGCGAATGACGTCCGTGCAAGAATTTGACCTGGGTTGCTATAAAGCCAGGTCGAGAGGTGTTTAGGGTTGGGCTCTAAAATCCTAATCGGTTGGCTCTACAGCATCTCCCGTATGGTAGGTACCTTGTCTTTTTTGTTATTCACATTTCTCCATATGTGATGATTAATTGGCTTCTACTCCTTTTTCCAGACTGGTTGTTTGGCAGCCAGGGCCAAGACCTACTTACCCAGGATGGCTGAGAAGCTAGCCACTATTGAGGCCTCCTTGTCTACAGAGAAGGCGGCGCGGGAGGCTTTAAAATTTGCTCTTACAGTGAAGAGAGAGAAAATAAAGACGTTGGCCCTGGACCTGGGGGTGGCATAGGTGGAATTGGCAGTCGAGCAGAAGGCCCTAAAGGACTGCAAAAGCTGAGAAGAAGGCCCTGGCTGGTGCTATTGCTGCTCGGGAGGCAGCAGGAAAGGATGCGGAGGAAGGGTACGAGCCTGGCTTTCTCCAAGGCTATACCGACCTGACCCACAGAGCGGTTACAAATCATCCTGAGTCAGGCTGAGTCTGACTATTGGAGGGAGGGGGAGGTTGCTAAGACTGACGGACGGGTAGCTACTGGTGGAGAGGCTGATGCTGGTGGAGTGGCCGTGGAGACCGAAGATGCTGTGATCATCATAGATGACCAGTGGTGAGATTTTTTATTGATTTTTTTGTGGGGGGGCAATTTTAATTGCCCCCAGGCAATGTACATATTCGACTTAGTAATGAAAAGGCCCATTGAGGTCACTTTTTGCATACTGTCTGTACTTGTATATTTTTGCTTATTTTTGTTTGCCCATGCCCGACTAGTTGTTTAGCTTTATTACAACCTTGCTTTATCAAAAGGTTTAAAACTGTGATTGGTTGGAGACACTTGGTTTTTGGGGATCTGTAAAACCTTGAAATTTTTTTTAGTTATTGCACTTAGAATTTTTCAGGCATGTAGAACCCGATCGGGAATGGTAAGTGCTTGGGGTTAACCAAGCTCCTTGTAGCAATTCCCGACGTGGAGTCGAAACATTGTGGGTGCTTGGATGTCTAAGGGTTTATACATAGTTAATTCTAAGCCCTGTAGATGCTCGGTGTGACTTCTTTTTTAGTCCGTTATCCCTTCCTGCCCCTCCAAGCTTATGCTAAGGTAGACGTTAATAGAGGTGATGACTGTAGGTAGCCGACCTGAAACGTTGGTAGTTTCTGGGTCTTTTTGAGTTCACTATTATCAGCCACCTAAGGGGATTTGCCCCATCGTAGGTTATTGACCTAAGCAGAACTGGTGCCTCAGGTGTGTGCCCAAGGTCTTTTGGTGCCTCGGGCAGGATCTTAAGGTCCTTGGATGCTTTAGGTGTGTCCCAATGTCTTTTTTGTTGTGAATTACTGTTAGGGAGCACTGTTTGCAAGAAAGAATTTTTTGTCGATCTAAAAAATACTATGATTGCTCAGCAAGAGCTACAACTTTGTTTAAACAAAACATAAATCCCTAACCAGAGCTGATCCATATTTTATTGAAAGTACTTCCGTAGATGCTCCACATTCTATAGGTGTGACAGGTCCTGTCATCTAGTGTCTGCAACCATTAGGTTCCTGGTCAGTTGACCCGGGTAACCTTGTAAGGGCCTTCCCAATTTGGTCCCAACTTCCCGTGACTCGGGATTTTGGTATACTAATTTACTGCCTTAAGGACGAGACCTAGAAACTGCGATGCTTTAACTTGCTGTTGAAGTACAGTGAGACCCTCTTCTTGTATGCTGACACTTTTAGGTATGCCCGAGCCCTTTTTTCTATCAAGTCGAGCTCACTTCTGAAGGCTTCATTGTTGCCTTGCTCGCTGTAGTTTGCCACCCGGTAAGCTGGTAGTCGTCGTTCTGTGGGGACCACTGCCTTAAAGCCATAGGTGAGTGAGAACGGGGTCTCTCCTACTGTCGCTCGGGGAGTGGTGCGATAAGCTCATAGAGGGTCAGTAGTACATCTGCCTAGAATCCCTTGGCCTGTTTAAGCCTGATTTTAATGGACTGCAAAATTGTTTAGTTTGTTACCTTGGCTTGTCCATTGGCTTGAGGATGCTCAAGAGAAGAATAGTGATTCGATATCCCATAGCCCGAGCTAAACTGCCTAAATATCGGTGTGTCAGACTGTCTTCCATTGTCATTGACTAGTACCCGGGCCACACCGAACCTGCTGAGGATGTTCTTTAAAAAAACTTTCCATTTTCTTCTCGGTTATTGTCGCTATGGGCTTGGCTTCGGCCCATTTGCTAAAATAGTCCACTACGATGAAGACAAACTTGATCTGACCCCTTACTATGGGAAGTAAACCAACAATGTCGATGCCCCACTGAACAAATGGCCAGGGACTGAGGATTGGAGTTTGGGGCTCTATCAGGCAGTTGATCATGTTTCCATGTCTTTGGCACTTATCACACCACGTGACGTAATCCTGGGAGTCTTGGGCCATTGTAAGCCAGTAGGAGCCTTACGCAGGGCCCTGCGAGAGAGTGCTCAGCCTCCAATATGGCTTTCGCATACTACTTCATGAGTCTAGTACAAGATTTCCTGTACCTCGACAGGATGGATGCATCGGAGGCAAGGGATGTAAAATCCCCTCTTGTATAGCACACCGTCGATTAGGTGGTATTTAGCCGCTAGGTATTTAACCCGTCGGGCCTCATCATTTCTAGGCAGTAGGCTTCTGGTTGTAAGGAACATCATGATAGGGTCCATCCAACTAGGGCCCAAATAGACCGGGTCTAGCTCTATGCCTTCTGAGTTGATATACTGGGTTTGGGTAGATATTCTACCCTTATCCCGGGAAGGTCCGACTCAGAGGATGACGCAAGGCGCACTAACTGGTCGACTCATATTTTTTCTTCCCTCGGGATCTGTGTGATGGTAACTGATCGGGAGAGAACTAATCCTAATTATACGCTTTAACGCGCATTTGTTAGTACATTTTATCCTGTTTTTGTATATTTTTACTTCGTTTTCTAGTTTCTGACAGGTTTTGGAAGAAATCAACTAAATCAGGTTAAACAGGGTGAAAAAGCATCAAGAAAGAAGCTGAAAAATCCAAGTCGCGCGCGCGACCCGCGGGCGCGAAAATCAGATAATCGCTCGCGCGATCCGCTCGCGCGAGACCCCCAATAAATCGCTCGCGCGATCCGCGCGCGCGAAGATCCAAAAGTCGCGCTCGCGCGACCCGCTCGCGCGATATGCCCAAAAACCAATGTTGCGTATTTCAGTGTACTGAAGACTCCTGTGCAAACGAGACTGCTAAACGACGTCCAGACTGTAAATTACATCAGTTTCAGTCCGTTTCGAGTTGTAAAGGCTTCCAAAACATGTTGTAAATCTATATAAACTCTATTTTACTTCAATTAGAGGGTTGGCAACTATTATACACATTCATATTCAGCCATATACACATACTTTCAGCCCTTGAAGAGGGAGAAGCAAGGAGAAGAAGAAGAAGACCAAGGATTTCCATGGCCTCCTCCATCAACTACTTGCCGATCTCTACTCCTATGGCAGCTTAGATCATTGATCTAGGGTTTCAATGAAGCCCTAGATGAGTAATAGGGTTTTATTTATGCTTTTATTTTAGTTTTATTATGTATGGATGACAGTCACATGTTCCGAGGATTTTTATAAATAAATCGTACTACTATTGATTAAATCATTGCTTTCGGAATTTATTCTTGTCTTAGATCTATTTTGACTGTGATGTGCTCAACGATCTATTCTTGCTGTGCTTGTTTAGATTGTTTACATGTGATGGTGCTTTATTGATTCGTGCTATCAAGTATCCGAATAGTCCATGCCTAGGTTAGACGGATTAGATCACAACCCTAGTTTAGTGTGGGATAATTCGTGCTATCCGCAGATGGATTATGTTGGTGCTTGAACCATGATTATCTTCTTGTCGGAGGAATTGGGCTTGTAGCTACAATTCCCCATATTCATCCAACGTAATAAGCTAAAGTAATTCATGAATATTCCTATTATGAATCTAGTGGTGGATTTGCAATCCTAGGTTCCCTTAAACATTCATTAAAACAACTTTAATTGTTTTCATAGTTTAGATTTACTTATATGTTATTAGTTTAATTAAATCCAAACCAAAATCTGTTTTCCTTAATTAATTAGACTTAGGTTTTAAAATTAAGTTGCTGTAGTAATCAATCTCTGTGGGTTCGACCTTTACTTCCACACTGCAAATCCTTTGAAAAGTAAAGAATACTTTTATATCTTGATTCTGACGAGATCAATTTTTGGCGCCGTTGCCGGGGATTGTATTACTACTCTTAGTTTTATAATCGTAGTTTAGTTAATTCGTAAATATTAGATTAGTTTTTATTTTTCTTATTTTCTGTTTTTGTTTTTAGTTACTAACTTGTTTTTTTTTATTTTGTAGTCAACGTTTCCGAGTGGAATAGCTAATTACATCAAAGGAGCTTACGCAAAAATAAAATATAAATAAAAATTAAATAAGTTGCTTCCTTTGGAATTCGCTTTAAACCGCTGTAAGTCAGGGCGCTGTGACGCACTATTTGCATTAGTTTAAGGTTAATTGCACTGCATTAGCTAGGAAACCCGGGGCGCTGGGCTTGACGCGGTCATTGCATTACAGGATAATATTCATGCATCATAGTAGTTGAGTGCTTGTTATCTTAGTTGCGTGATTGCTTGCTATTTGTTTTTTTTTATTTTTTATTTGAGTCAGTCTTTGTTTTTAGTTTCGTTTCTTTTGTTTTAGTTTATGTTGGGTACACGTTCAAATAAACCAGATTTAAAATCTTTCGATATTGAACTTGAACGTACGTTAAAAACTAGTAAGTCCACAACCCAAGCTTCTATAGCTAGGTTGCAAGACGACGAATCAACTCCGATTCCGTCGTCGTTGTTTGAGGCCGAAATTCAGAGTACCCGTGAACGGATAAGGAAAACTCGAACTTTTCAAATTAAACCGATTAAAATGGCTGACGGTGGAAATAACAATAACAATCAAAATAACGGAGCTAATATGAATAATCTTAATATACCGCCACCACCTCCACTTAAAGATTATTTTATTCCGACGACTTACACGCCGCAAACATGTATTGAATTACCGGAGGCGACGGCATCTCACTTTGAGATAAAGTCGTCTACCATCTCGCTGCTTCCATCTTTTCATGGCCGTTTAAATGAAGATCCATATAAACACTTAGGAGATTTTCAAGACATATGCTCTACTTTGAAAATTCAAAATCTTACTGATGATGAATTAAAAATGCGGCTCTTTCCATTCTCATTAAAGGACAAAGCTAAATATTGGCTCCAATCTTTGGAGCCAAACACAATTAGAACATGGGAAGACTTACACACCGCATTTTTACAAAAGTTTTTCCCGATTATGCGTACAAACCAGATAAGAAAATCAATAACCAATTTTGTAATGCAAGATGGGGAATCACTTTACGACACGTGGGAAAAATTTAAAGAATTACTACGCTCGTGTCCACATCATCAAGTTCCTAAGTGGCAACTTGTTCAGGTCTTTTATGAGGGGCTTATTCCCTCTGTTAGGAATACCGTCGATGCCGTTTGTGCGGGAACTTTCCTACACAAAAGCGCCGACGAGGCTTGGAAAATGTTTGAAACGTTAAGCGAGAATTCGATGCACCAAACGGTGTCTGTCCGTTCAGAAGGATATCTTAATCAACCTAAGAGGGATGTAAAATTCGAGTCAAGTCAATCAATTGAAATAAAAGAACTATCTAACAAACTTGACCGACTTTTAACAATGAACCAAACGACAGCCCCACCCGCTCGTGAAATTTGTGCATTATGTTCTGATCCTTCACATTCGATACTTGCATGTCCATCGGCGAGTCAATTTCCGGAATTCGTGGAGCAACACATTAATTCTATTCAACAATACCCACGAACTAATTATAATGCAACTACTAATAATCCGGATGCGCCATGGAGAAACCATCCTAACTTCTCGTGGAAAAATAATAATAATAACCCTAATGAGGCGACTAATTTTCCTAATGCGTATCGACCTCAGTTTCAACCTAATCAATACCCACACCCGCCTCCTAATTCGAATCCTAGAGGTAACATTTTTGAGGAAAAGGTGTTGGCGTCCCTTAAGACTATTGAAACGCAAGTACAGGCACAAGCACAAATAGTGCACTCTCATACGCAATCCATTGCGAAGCTTGAATCCCAAATGGGACAACTAGCTACTGTAGTAAGTCGTAGAAACGAGGGGACGTTACCTAGTCAAACAATCCAAAATCCTAAGGGACAATATGAGGTTAAGGGGTCGAATGAACAAGTGAACGCCGTCTCAACTAGGTTGACTACCCGAGAGGAGGAGGTAATAGAAATTCCGAATGAGAATGTGAAGGGTATGAATAGTAATTCTAATAAAGAGACGGGTGAGGACATGAGCCAAAATAAGAAAGAAAAAGACTCGGTCCCAACGAATTATACTCCTAGAATGCCATATCCACCAAACGTTGAGGAACCGTCTAATCTTACAAATAAAAAGTCTAAGGTTGAGGATATACTCGAGGTGTTTAAACAAGTCAAAATAAATATTCCTTTCCTCGATGCTATAAAACAAATTCCCGCTTATGCTAAATGTCTAAAAGACCTTTGTACTCAAAAGCGCAAAATACGGAGTCATACTCCTAAAAAGGTCTTCCTCACGGAAAAAGTAAGCTCTATTTTTCAACACGCTCCGCCGAAGTATAAGGATCCAGGTACGCCTACGATTTCATGTGTCATAGGTGACACTATCATTTATAGGGCTCTCCTTGACTTAGGAGCTAGTGTTAATCTCATACCTTATCACGTCTATCAACAACTAGGATTAGGTGAACTGAAACCTACGGCCGCTACTATACAATTAGCGGATCGTTCTATTAAAATTCCTAGAGGAATCGTCGAGGACGTCTTGGTTAAGGTTGATAAATGCTTTTATCCTGTAGATTTTATGGTCCTCGACACCGAACCAGTGCTAGATGTTAGGAAACATACTCCTGTCATCTTAGGCCGTCCATTCTTAGCAACTGCTAACGCACGTGTCAATTGTAGAACGGGGGTAATGAAAGTGTCGTTTGGGAACATGAATTTAAAATTGAACGTTTTTAACGCTATGGATCAACCTCCTAAAAACGACGATTCCCTAAGTGAGGTGGAAGGTGAGGTAACGCGGAATATTGAGCCTACCAAGGAAATAAAGGTGAGTGGGAAAAATATAATAGCGGACGATGATGAGTGGATGGATCCTAATCCCGTGGACCCTAATGCGGAATCTACTCGAAAGGTAAGAAATCGATTTGAACATACTGACAAACCGTTAATCGATTTAATTCAAAGCGATGTTATTTCTGCTTACCATCGAGCTCTACCTGACATCCTGAGGGGTACACAGTCCGATTTACGGCCTCCGTGAGTCTTATGCTAGAAAGGTCTAGCTAAAGACGTAAAAGTTAGCGCTTCTTGGGAGGCAACCCAAGCTTTATTTCATCCGTTTATCTTGTTTTTGGTCGTTTTTGGGTCTGTTTGTGTCTGTTTTAGACATTCTGGATAGGTTTGGGGGTTGGAATTAAGTTATTTTAATAGTGTATACAAAATTTTAACCAAAAAATGGAAAAAACCATTCTCGCGCGCGCGGCCCGCTCGCGCAAGACGTCGCTCGCGCGGCCCGCTGGCGCGAGATGGCTCCTTAGTGTTTTTTTTTTTTTTCATTTGTTTTCTTTTTATGAGCCTCAGGTTCTCCTCGCGCCTCATTTCGCGGGCGCGAGGTACCTCGCTCGCGCGAATTTTTTTTATTGATTAAAAAAAAAAAATATATATATATATATATATTTTTGGAAATTCGCGCGCGCGTCGGCCGCTCGCGCGGACCGCTCGCGCGATTTCCCCATTTTCTGTTTTTTTTTTCCTTTATTTCTGTATCCTTCCCCCACACTGGTTCTAATAGTTTTTACGTTTCTGTTTTTGTTTATTACGTCAGTTTTAGATCGAGTTAGTTATTGTTTTCTTTATTATAGTTATACTTTTTCGTTTTATTTCTTTTCCTTTTGCTCGTTTAGTTTAGTTTAGTTTAACTTAGTTTTTAGATTTTTATTTTGTATTTTGTTTCTTTTACTTTTAATATTCTTTTGTTAGTTCTTTTCATTTATCTAGTAGTAACAGGTAACATTGACCTGTATTGACATATTCCTTTGTGTCACCTGTTCTATGCTTGTCCAGATCGAGGTACTATCGTTCCTTCATTATGTACTCTCCTTTATTTTGTTTTATTGTTTCATTGGGGACAATGAAAGGTTTAGGTTTGGGGGTATGCAATCACACATGCACATTAGTTTATGCAAAATTTTAAAAAATTTTAAAATTTTTCAATAAGTGTGTTTAAATGAACGATGTTACCTAACGTTTTTGCAATATCAATTTGATACTTCTTGTTCAATAACTTTGAATTGTTATAGAATGGTAAACAAGAGAAAATGTGATTAAATATTTGCTAAAGTCATGATGTAATGTTTTAGGTCATGTATCGTTTGAATCGTAGTTTTATATCATAGATTTGCACATAAACCTATGCACTGCACGTAGTCATTGGAATACATGTTGGTTGTGAACTATAATATGATTCGGATTTCTAGAGAACACATGGTGGAGACTAAACCCAGTGAGCTTTTGAGCCTATCTTTTCTTTTTAGAGGGTTATAAATACGTTGTGTTTGTCGAATTTCATTGAAATAGCGCATTAACTTGTTGTTTAGTCTCATTATTCTTGTTTTGGTTAATAGTCAAGTTAAAATATTTGTTACCATGCAAAATAATATTCCGTCGTAAACGTTGAAGAACCATATGACCCTAGGACATGATTTTAGGCCCTCTTTGTTTATGACCGATAAATGAAAAATTTCCTTAGTTCGCCCTTTGAGCCATTAAAATGTCATTTCTTTCTTAAATTACCATTATCCTTGTTTTTGCTCCGACTTGACAAACTTGGAGTTCACCACTGAGAGATTTGTCACCTTTCAGTAGTGTTAAGGCGATGTGTTGATTGAGAAGAAAAAAATAAGATGCTATTGGGGTAGTTGCTTGGTATTCGATGAATAATCATTTGAGAAGCAAGAAAAGAAAAAGGAAAAGAAAAAATAAAGAAGAGGAAGGTTGAAAAAAAAAATGATGAAAGAAAAGAAGAAAAAAAAATGAAAAGGAATGAAGAGAAAGAAAAGATGAAAGTTTGTAGAAGAAGAATGAAAGAAAATCGAACATGCTTTAGAATGCCATTCTGAAACTACCCAATTAATCCGTTCTATCATTTTTCATTGCCTGAGCCACATTACAACCTTTGAAAAGTCCTAGTTGATCCTAGGAAAGATGGTTTGGATATGTAAACGATGGGAGAGGGATTAAAACATGGTAATGATTAATTTCTCTTGATTATTGGCGTCCTATCCATGAGACTACTGTTCTGTCGTGTCATGCGTCTTTTTCGAGTCATATGAGAGCATGTATCATTTTGAAAATATAGTTCCTTTGCTCACGTATACTAGAGAAATTACACCTGTTTCTGAGTGTTTTTTTTTAGAGTGTAATTCATTGTGAGATTCGTAGTCAAGACATAGTTTGATGGTCATCCGAGTTATATTCCAAAGTTTATGACATGCGCGTGTTCATTTGATTACCATATCACACACGTGCAATTTTATGAGAAACTCTATTGATTTATACGATGCATGTGCTTGAGATGGTTTTTCATGATGTATGTAGACGTTTGATTCTATTTCTTTATGTTCGTTATCCTATTTCAAATCTTTGTTGTATAATAAGGAGTATTGAATATTATGTTCTTTGTTTTAAATAATAGTTTTTAAATTAATAAGTTAATAAAGATGGTTGTGGGTAACTTGTTGATGAGAACCCTCACGAGACTTCACTCGTCCGACTAGGGACACCTAGGGGGTTTAAAAGGCTTGTTGCATATGCTAAATCCAATCGTGATCCATACGAAAATGGAATAGATTTTTATTAGTAGTTTTTATTTTAGTTTTGCTCGAGGACTAGCAAAATGTAGGTTTGGGGGTGTGATCGGGAGAGAACTAATCCTAATTATACGCTTTAACGCGCATTTGTTAGTACATTTTATCCTGTTTTTGTATATTTTTACTTCGTTTTCTAGTTTCTGACAGGTTTTGGAAGAAATCAACTAAACCAGGTTAAACAGGGTGAAAAAGCATCAAGAAAGAAGCTGAAAAATCCAAGTCGCGCGCGCGACCCGCGGGCGCGAAAATCAGATAATCGCTCGCGCGATCCGCTCGCGCGAGACCCCCAATAAATCGCTCGCGCGATCCGCGCGCGCGAAGATCCAAAAGTCGCGCTCGCGCGACCCGCTCGCGCGATATGCCCAAAAACCAATGTTGCGTATTTCAGTGTACTGAAGACTCCTGTGCAAACGAGACTGCTAAACGACGTCCAGACTGTAAATTACATCAGTTTCAGTCCGTTTCGAGTTGTAAAGGCTTCCAAAACATGTTGTAAATCTATATAAACTCTATTTTACTTCAATTAGAGGGTTGGCAACTATTATACACATTCATATTCAGCCATATACACATACTTTCAGCCCTTGAAGAGGGAGAAGCAAGGAGAAGAAGAAGAAGACCAAGGATTTCCATGGCCTCCTCCATCAACTACTTGCCGATCTCTACTCCTATGGCAGCTTAGATCATTGATCTAGGGTTTCAATGAAGCCCTAGATGAGTAATAGGGTTTTATTTATGCTTTTATTTTAGTTTTATTATGTATGGATGACAGTCACATGTTCCGAGGATTTTTATAAATAAATCGTACTACTATTGATTAAATCATTGCTTTCGGAATTTATTCTTGTCTTAGATCTATTTTGACTGTGATGTGCTCAACGATCTATTCTTGCTGTGCTTGTTTAGATTGTTTACATGTGATGGTGCTTTATTGATTCGTGCTATCAAGTATCCGAATAGTCCATGCCTAGGTTAGACGGATTAGATCACAACCCTAGTTTAGTGTGGGATAATTCGTGCTATCCGCAGATGGATTATGTTGGTGCTTGAACCATGATTATCTTCTTGTCGGAGGAATTGGGCTTGTAGCTACAATTCCCCATATTCATCCAACGTAATAAGCTAAAGTAATTCATGAATATTCCTATTATGAATCTAGTGGTGGATTTGCAATCCTAGGTTCCCTTAAACATTCATTAAAACAACTTTAATTGCTTTCATAGTTTAGATTTACTTATATGTTATTAGTTTAATTAAATCCAAACCAAAATCTATTTTCCTTAATTAATTAGACTTAGGTTTTAAAATTAAGTTGCTGTAGTAATCAATCTCTGTGGGTTCGACCTTTACTTCCACACTGCAAATCCTTTGAAAAGTAAAGAATACTTTTATATCTTGATTCTGACGAGATCAGTAACCCCCCTGACATGTTGGCTTCCCAAGCTTCATACTCCTGATTGACATGATTAACAACTAGTTGGGAGTCACTATACATTTGTACTTGCTACGCACCCACTAAAGTAGCCAATAATATCCCGACCAATAGGGCTTCATACTCAGCTTAATTGATGGAGGCCTGGAACCCAGTCGGGTTACCGAACTCCTCGGACTAACTTTTCTTTGAGAATCTTCTCGGTCTCCTCAAGCATAGCTTCATGCCTTTCAGGGGCCATTTCCTTCCTCTTTTGTTTAACCAGGCAATAGCTCGGGTTAACGTTGAGTCGGTGAGACATGACCCGGGGATCAATTTGGGCATGTCCTCTATGGCTCCAAGCAAAGACATCTTGGTTCTGTCTCAAGAATCGGGTTAACTTTTCTCTTATCTCCTTATGTAAGGAACTAACATAACAGCTCTGAGTGGTTGCCTGATCTCTCCTCAGACTTCCTGGACCCTGTGGGGTCAGGAGTTTGTCAATCAAGCTGTAAGTTGACACAATCTCTCTAGCCTTATTGAGTATCGATCTCCCAAGGATGACATTGTAAGCCGACGGGACCTCTACCACAACAAAGTTTGTGAGCACGAAAGTTTGATGCTGGTAGGTCCCCATTAGAATTGGGAGCTCAATTATCCCAAGTGATTATGTGCTAGATCCATTATATCCTACCAAGGGAGTGGCCACTGGTCGGAGTCGATCCTTTGAGATCCTGAACTGATTAAAAGCTGAGGCAAACAGTATGTCCGAGGAGCTACCCGTGTCCATGAGCACCCTCTTCACCATATAATTGGCTATAGAGCGTTACCACCAATGGATCGTCATGGGGGTAATACAAGTCTTGGACATCGTCAAATGAAAAAGTCAAGAGATCAGCTAGTAGAGAGTTGGCTTGTTTGACTTGCAAGACATCCACCCAGGATGCCCGAGCATGCCTCTTCCTTGTCGATTGGGAGTCTCAATCGCTTGATGTTCTTCTAAAGACCACATTAATCTGGTCGAGAGGTAGTTGCTGATCGGGAGCCCAAACATCTTGTCGCGGTCGTCTGTCCGTGGTGACAAACTCGGTTAAATGACCCTGTTCAAAGAGCTTTTATCTTGAACTTGAAGCAGTCCTCGGTATCATGGCCATGGTCTTTGTGATACTGGCAGTACTTGTCCTGATTCCTCTTCTTGAGAGGGCTCTTCCAATTAGTGGGCTTCTTAAGCAGATTCTATGTCTTAATAGCTACCATGACCTCTTAGATGGCCAAAAAAGTGGGGTGAAGGCAATCGGGATCTGATCCTGACCACCCCATTGCTGATTCTATTTTTACTTCTTTCCTGAGCTCTTTCTAGAGGTCTCTCGCTTCTATTTAGCTCTTGCGGAATTGTCTTCTGCGAATTCGAATGTTTGGACTTCAAAAACTCCTCGGTGTTGATGTATTTCCCAACCCTCTTCGAGAGTTCAACGAAGGTTGTCGATCGTTGACAGTGGAATGATATGTTGACCTTGGTGTTCTGAACACCCGAACAGAAGGCTATGATTGCGACCATTTCAGTCAGGTCGTGGATCTGAAGTTTTTGCTGGTTGAACCAGTCGACGTAGTCCTTCACGGACTCTCCTTTTCATTGCTTGACATTTAGCAGCTGAATATCTACCTGTGGTCGACCAATCATTCCCACGAACTAGCTGAAAAAAAGCTTACTGAGTTTCTTGAAGTCACCAACAGATCGGGGCTAGAGCGAGTAGAACCGCTGTGCAGTTGGCCCATTGAGAGTGTTGGGAAAGGTCAGGCAGAGTAGTTCATCAGCGTTAGTCGCCAGTGCCATTTAAGCCTTGTATGTCCAGACATGATCGATCGGACATCCCGACCCATCGTAAGAGTCGAGATGAGGCTGTTTGAATATGTATGGAATGGAAAATCTTATGACCCGGTCGGTGAATGGTGATTCAGTCTCTGTATCGGCATAATTACAACTTGATTTTTGGCTTAATATGTTGATCCATTTTTCCAAGTCATTGATACGAGCTTCCACGTCCTCCCAACCATTGTCTTGTCCGGTATCAGTGTTTTAGGTCGAGTCAAAGGAAGATGCTTCTTATTTGAAGTGGGCTGTCCTCAAGGGTAGGGTTCGACTTTAACTCCAATTAATCATATGCCTAAGGTCACTTTGGTTCCTGACAGGGCGATGCTGGGCTGATTCTTGGGTCAATCGCTCTTGTCTCTGTCCTCTGGCTGGGCGTCTTTTGTTGATGATCTCTTTCTCATCCCTTGTGCGATTCGGGTTATCCCACACACATTGCCGGGTTCATATGGAACATCAGCCACGTTCATCATTCCCAGACTGTCCCACAGCTTGGGGAGATACTGGTGCAGTTTGGGCACGTCGATGGATTTGTACAGAGACCTGACCACACTCATCGTTCTGAGCTGTACCGCAGCCTGTGGGGGCTTATTCTGTTGGGCCAACAAAGCTTTGATTTGTTGTTGGGCTTGACACTGACCACCCTCTAGAAGTTGTTCAAGAGCTGTAGTGATCTGCTCTGGGGTAATGGAAACCGACGGTTGCTTGGCCGACGAATCCGCCTCTCCTGTTGGTGGAGCAGTTTTCTTATTCTTCTTTGGAGGCATGGCTATCAGCTATGAGATTTGTTTTTTGAGAAATTTGTCAACTTTCCCACAGACGGCGCCAAACTGATGATGCCTAAATTTGGATTAGAGAAAAGAAGAATGAGACCAGAATTTGTATGTGGTTTAGCCCTGTTAATG
Source organism: Hydrangea macrophylla (assembly GCA_033977485.1). NCBI lineage: Eukaryota > Viridiplantae > Streptophyta > Magnoliopsida > Cornales > Hydrangeaceae > Hydrangea > Hydrangea macrophylla. The sequence continues at coordinate 71,828,322 of CM066984.1, read as the reverse complement.
AAGAGGCCTACGTCTATGTGTGTGTTAGGGCACTTACACTATGATATGAAGTTACGGGGGTCCTTGGTGAACCAACAAAGGATGGAGCTACCAGAGACTAGCCGGGCAATGTCTATGTGTAATATGAAACTGTAATCCCTCTTTATGTGGGTAAGGGGTCTCTTTTATAGATACAAGAGACCTACTCGTACAAGGTAGGCAAACTGATAAGGTAATACAATCTGATTAGGAATGATTAGCACAAATCATGGGAGTTTCCTAATTGAATTAGGAAATAATCCACTCTTTCCATTAGTCTTCTAGCTCGTGTAGGAAACTGTCTGGAACATTCTGGATCACGTCACGGGACGTGGCGAGGCTGTGCCTGCGACGAGCCAAGCTCGTACAGTGTTCTCGACTTGTTGGTCAAGACTGGATACTTCTGGGTGTACCGCTCGGGTTAGGTAGGAGTGCCTCTTTTGTCCTCACTGGATACTTTTGTACATATTAATATATAATATATTTGCATACATATATTTCTATTGTATCTTTCCAAAAAATTCCTAAGGGATTTGCAAGTGGTAAAGAATTGATATGGCAAGGAAACTTTGATGGTGAACTTCCTAATGACAACAAGATAGCAATTAATAAAATTAAAACTCAACAAAAAAAAAAGGCAAGACGCTTGACATGTCAATTAGATAATTCAAGAAAACTATTTTAATTTTGTTTTTATGTATGAAGAAACAATAGAAAATGTAAAGCACATACCATTGCAATTGGTAAAACATATTATAGCAGTATTTGGTACGTAGTATCATATAACATGGCATTTTGGTATTATTTTTTTGTTTTTATTTTTTGATTAGATGGGGGAGAGAGAATGTTCAAACACAGAGCCTGGATACACAGAAAGGCACTAAGTGTTAGCACTTTACCACTTGGGCTATTCCCTGTAGAATTTGGTACTACTTACTAAGTACTTAAAAACTAAATTTGAATTATTCAAATTTGAAAAGCACAACACTACTCTTTTCCAAGAGATGTCAACCACATAAAAAATAGGCAGATAGAGAGAAAAACAAATAGATTTAGAAATGATATATATACGTATTATTTAGGTGTAGATACATACTTGATATGTATAAAAATGCCCAGTAAAAGCAAAGCTCCACTCGAGCATAACCCGTGCAGTACGCCCAGTATCATCAGGGCCCGTCCCACAGTTCGGGAACGCATCACGGGCTCAAGTCATCGCGGGGACAGTCGAGTCAGGCCCCAGAATGTGATCCAGAATGTTCCAAATAGTTTTCTATACGAGTTAGAAGACTAATAGAAAGTATAGGCTATTTCTAATCTAATTAGAAGACTTACACAATTTATGCTAATCAATCTCAATTGGATTGTGTTGCCTTATCAGATTACTTGCCATGTACGAGTAGGTCTCTTGTATCTATAAAAGAGATAGCTCACCTCCTTTAAGGGGGTTTGAAATAGTTATTTTACATAGACGCATATACCCTGTCAGTCTCTGGTAGCTCTGTCTCCCCTGTTGTTTCACCAATGACCCTCGGTGATTTGATAGTGTTTGTGCCCTGGCACATACGTGGATGTTGGTATTTTCATTAACAGGGCTGAACCACATACAATTTCTCTTGTCTAACTCTTCTTATCTCTTACCCAATATTTGACATTATCAATTTGGCGCCGTCTGTGGGAACGACGATAGTTTTTCCTCCAAAACAAATCTCCTAGCTGATAGTCATGCCTCTGAAGAAGAATAAGGAGATTGTTCAACTAACGGATCAGGTGGATTCACCAGTCGCATAACCAACGGCTCCCATGATGCCAAAGCAAATCACTACATCTCTTGTACAACTTTTGGAGGGTCAGCATCAAGCCAAGCTACAAATCAAGACTTTGCTAGCCCAACAGAATAAGTCCCCATAGACTATAGAATAGCTCAGGAATGATAACCCGACAGTGTACCCAAAACTGCACCAGCATCCCCCCAGGCTGTGGAACAGTCCAGGAACGATGAGCGTAGCCAGGATCCCATACGAACCCGACAACATGCCTGAGCCAACCCAAATCGCACGGGGGATGCCAGAGAGATCGTCAACAATAGGAGCATGGTTAGAGGAGAGGGATAATAACGATTGACCTGCGAATCAGCCCAAGATTGCCCAGTCAAGAGCCAAAGCGACTTTAGGCATATAATTCACTAGAGTCAAAGCCGAGTCCTATCCCTGAGGACAAGCACTTTAAAGAAAAAGCCTCTTCCTCTGACCTTACCTATCATACTGATAGTGTACGAGACACCGGTCAGGAGGACGTAGAAGCCCGCATTAATGACTTGGAAAGACAGATCGAGAAATTGAGCCAGAAACCAAGTCATAATTATATCAATACAAATTGAGTCACTGTTAACCAACCAGGTCACAGGATTTGTCATTCCATGCAAATTCAAGTAGCCTCATCTCAACTCTTATGATGGGTCGAGAAGTCTGGTCGACCATGTCTAAACCTACAAGGCTCAGATGGCACTACTAATGCTGATGAACAGCTCTACCTAGCCTTTCCAAGCATTCTCAAAGGGCTAACTGCATAATGATTTCACTCGCTTAAGCCCCGAACAGTTGGTTACTTCAAGGAACTTAGTAGGCTTTTCGTCAACCAATTCATGGGTATGCTTAGCCAATTGTAGCCAAACATCTAGCAGCTAAATGTCAAGCAGTGAAAAGGAGAGTCCCTGAAGGACTACGTCGATCGATTTAACCAGCAAAAGCTCCAGATTCACAACTTGAATGAGATGGTCGCAATCACAACCTTCTAGTCAAGGGTCCAGAACAACAAGGTCGTCATGTTGTTCCACCATCAATGGCTGGTAACCTTGGTTGAACTCTCGGAGAGGGTCAGGAAATACATCAAGACCGAGGAGTTCTTAAAGTCCAAATGTTCAAACTTCAAGGATGAAGATTCTCTAAAAGTCAAATGGAAATAGGAGACCACTGAAAAGAGTTCAGGAAAGAAACAAAAATAGGATCAGCAACGGGGTGGTTAGGATCAGACCCCGATTGCCTTCGTGCCACTTTTTCAGCCCATCCAAGAGGTCATGGTAGCTATTGAGGCTTAGAAGCTGCTCAAGAAACCTACCAAATTGAAGAGCGCACCCGAGAAGAGAGATTGGGACAAGTATTGCTGGTACCACAAAGACCACGGCCACAATTCTGAGGATTGCTTTAAGCTCAAAATTGCTATTGAGAAGCTCATTGAGTAGGTTCATCTAGCAGAGTTTGTCACCACAGATAGAAAATTGCGGTAAGATACCCGAGCTCCTGAGCAGTAATATTAACCCCTCGGCCATATCAATGTGGTCTCCGGAGGAACATCGGGCGAAGGGGACTCACAGCCGGTAAGGAAGAGGCATGCTTGGGCATCTCGAGCGGATGTCCTACAAGTCCAACTAGTATACTCCACACCGACTGATATCTTGACTTTTTCATTCGACGATGTTCGAGACTTGCATTATCCCCATTACAAACCACTGGTGGCAATGCTCTATATAGCCAATTATAAGGTGAAGAGGGTGCTCATAGACATAGGTAGCTCTTCTAAGATACGATTTTCCTCAGCCTTTGATTAGCTCAGGATATCGAGTGACCGGCTCAGACAAGTGGCTACCCTATTGTTGGGATTCAATGGATCTACAATTGCTCGGGAAGATCGAGTTACCAGTTCTTATGGGGACCTACCCACAACAGGTCTTCGTGCTCCCAAACTATGTCTTCGTATTCCTCAAAAGTCCGACACTAAAAAAGACCGGGAAGCTGAACAGGAGATCAGGCCATCGCCCAGAGCTGTTATGTCAATTTCCTGCGCAAAGAGGTGATTTCTGAAGTGCTAAACATTGAAGAGATGGACCCAAGGGATGTCAGGGATGGAATCAACCTAGTAGAAGAGCTCAGTCAAGTAGTATTGGACCCCCAGTTTCCCAACCGGTCCGTCAGCATCGGTACTTTCTTGGAACCGATTCTCAGAGAAAAGCTAGTCTAGTTCCAGAAAGAGCCAAGACATCTTCGCTTGGAGCCATGAGGACATGCCTGGAATTAATTCCCAGGTCATGTCCCATCAATTCAACGTTGACCTGAGCTTCCACCTGGTTATACAAAAGAGGAGGGGAATGGCCCCTGAAAGACAGGAAGCCGTACGTGAGGAGGTCAGTAAACTCCTCGAAGCAAAGACAATCCGTGAAGTGCAGTATCCCGACTGGTTAACTAATGTGGTACTAGTCAAGAAAAATAATTAAAAGTGGAGGTTGTGTATGGATTTCACCAACCTGAACAAAGCCTGTCCCAAAGATTGCTATCCACTACCTAGGATAGATCTCCTTGTAGATTCAATGGCCGGTCACTCACTCCTCTCATTCATGGATGACTACTTGGGGTACAACCATCTACATGTATCCCGGTGATAAAGATAAGACTTCCTTCATCACTAACCAAGCAACATACTGCTACAAGGTGATGCCCTTCGGCCTCAAGAACATCGGGACAACTTATCAACACTTGGTCAACTATATATTTAGAGATTTGATTAGAAAAACAATGGAGATGTACATTGATGACCTCCTGGTCAAGAGCCGAGATGAGTCCGATCATCTTGAGCACTTGGCATGGGCCTCTAGCATCCTAAAGAAGTTCTGGATGACGTTGAACTCGGTTAAATACCCATTTAGAGTCTCATCCGGGAAGTTCTTAAGACATCTAGTTAGCAGACGAGGAATTAAAGCCAACCCTAAGAAGATCCGAGCAATCATCAACATGCGGTCATCCAGATCAACCAAGGAGGTATAGAATCTGGCAGGGTAGGTGGCAGCATTAAATAGATTCATGTCCCGAGCAACTGACCGGTACCTGTCGTTCTTCAAGATCCTCCGCAAAGCCTTTGAGTGGTCAGAGGAGTGTGAAGAGGCGTTTTAGGAGCTCAAGAAGTACCTGACATCGCCTCCTATACTCTCAACACCCGTACCAAAGGAAGAATTATTTTTTACTTTATAGTCAAAATGGCATTCATTGAGTGCCAGAGTGGCATTCAGAGAGTGCTGCAGATAACTCGTGGACTGTTGTCTTTTTGTGTATATCATTTTGCCTTGTTTTTGATTTCTTCTTCTATCTTTCTTATTCTTTTTCTTTCTTTTTGCTTCCCAAAATTGCTTCTATTTTGCGGCATCTGGTGAGTTGTCTACGGCGTTCATGGAGTACCGTGCAGCACTTACTGAATGTCGATACAAAAGTCAGTGAGTGCCGCTTTGGCACTGCGTGACAACTACAATCCTTGCCGCATGGCATTTTCTGCTGTTCTTCTCTTTCATCTCCCATTTTCTTAATTAATTTTACTTTAGAGATTGAATTTGAGAAGCTTGAATCACCTTGGAAACCCAAAAAACTTTCGCACACTGCCATCATCGATTTTGGAGGTAACAATCTCCTAAATTCGACAGTTGGTCGAAATTGGGGTGTCTATAGCTGGTTGTCAATCAAGTCCGACAAGAGTATGAAGCTCGGGAAGATAACATGGTGGCCTACCTGGCCCTTGTCAGAATGGTTACCCGCAAACTCAAAGGTTTTCTCTATCACACAAATCCTGAGGGAAGAAAACGCAAGCGCTAACTGGGTAGCATGCCTAGCATTATCTTCTGAGTCGAACCTACCTAGGATAAGGGTAGAATACCTGCCCAAACCCAGTGTGTCCAACTCGGAAGGTATGGAGGTAGACCCGGTCGATTTAGGGCCCAGCTGGATGGATCCCCTAATGATGCTCCTCACCTCCGAAATTTTACTGGCCGGGAATGATGAAGCCTGTTGAGTTAGATACCGGGCAGCCAGGTACCACCTCGCCGATGGTGTACTTTACAAGAGGGGCTTCACCGTTCCCTACCTCTGATGCATCCACCCCACCCAGGTTCAGGAAATTGTAAGAAATCCATGAAGGAGTGTGTAGAAGCCATATTTTGGAGGCCGGGCACTCTCCTGTAGGGCCCTGCTGTAAGGCTACTACTGGCCAACAATGGCCCGGATTCTCGGGATTATGTCAAGCGGTGTGACAAGTGCTAAAGGCATGCAAACATGATCAACCACCTAGTAAAGCCCCAAATTCCAATCCTCAGCCCTTAGCCGTTTGCTTAATGGGGCGTCGATATAGTCAGGCTGCTTTTCATAGCAAAGGGCCAGGTCAAGTTTTCCATCATCTCAGTAGACTACTTTACCAAGTGGGAAGAAGCTGAGCCCTTGGCAACAATAACTGAGAAGAAAATTAAAAATTTTATTGAAAAGAACATTCTCAGCAGGTTCGGCATGCCCTGTGTACTAGTTAGTGACAATGGAAGACAGTTTGACACGTCGGTGTTAGGCAATTCTGCTCAGGCTACGGGATATCAATCACTATTTTTCTCTCGAACATCCTCAAGCCAATGGACAAGCCAAGGTAACCAATCGAACTATTCTACAGTCCATTAAAACAAGTCTGGAAAAAGCCAAGGGACTCTGGGTCAAGGAGCTACCGACCCATCTATGGGTATACTGTACCACTCCCCGAGCAGTAATGAGAGAGACCCCATTCTCAATCACCTATGTCTTCGAGGCAGTAGTCCCCACAAAGCTGGGACTACCAACTTACCAGATGGTAAATACAACGAGCAAGGCAACAAGGACGTCCTCAGAGGAGATGCCACACCCCAACCCGCCTCGCGGGCTAAAACATGTGTAATAAAGCCAACAAGGACCAAACAATCACTTTTAATGTTCCAAAAATGACATTTTGGCTGAAGTATCAGGGGTAATAATATCATTTCATCAAATAAAGTAACCAAAAGAAATAAAATAAAGTTTTAAAACCGTTGAATGGTACTTGAGCAGAGTTTCCCCTATTACAGCACCATTCTCCCTGTTTTCAAAACATGAATATTTAACCCCTGCTACACTATTTATTTAAATATTCTAAAATACATCAAAAATCTAACTAAAATACATAGATTCATTCTAACATAATAAAAGTTAAAATCATAAAATTGTAATCATTAAACCACAACTCCCAAACATCTCCAACTAGTAATTTAAAAATAAAATAAAAATGAATAATGCAAAACCCATTTAAGCAAACCCAGCCCCGTAGTCTTGATCAATTCTCACTGTGATATTCATCCGAACCTGCGTGGTCATTAGCCACAAAAATCAAATAAGCTTTCCCTTAGTGAATACGTGGTGCTAATCATGCAATTGGAGTATTTAATGATTCATAACACCAATTAAACATTCACAACAATAAATTTACGCATGCGTGTCAAGTAATCAATCACCATCATTCTGGACCCCTGATTTCGGGCCATTCTCACTTTGTTGTCGCTTTTAAAGCGATATCACTCATTCTCATGTGACTGTAGTCAATTCGTTGTGGTCGTCACCACCATTCCCTTTTCTCTGAGGACTTCATCATCATCCCCCTTTTCTCTGAGGAATGGCGTCCCTTATATATGGGCTAAATAATGGTGATTATCACTTGAGACTCTTTGACCCAAATAAGCACATAAGCAACTCAACATGTCAACATGGCAATTTCAGCATTTTTGGACATGTTAAATAATAATTAATCACATGCTTTACTACTTAATCACAATTAAATAATTTAAGCATTCACTAATAAATAAATAACATTAAATATCCAATTTTGGGATTAGGACACTCACCTCTTCGAATACCCCAAATAAGCCAAGAAATCCTGAATTTTCATAGATTCAGCCCAAATATGAACCTGTGGTTAATCCTACACAATTTTGGTAAACTAAATGTTACCAACCCATTTGGGTCACGAAAAATCTATCGATTAAACCCAAATTAAATTATACCATAAGGTTAGGCTTACCCTCACGAGTTCAAATATGACTTCGTATCACGATTTGGGCAACGTACGACGAAGCTATGGCATCGGAAAAGCCGAAACCCTCCCTACCTCTCTTCCTCCTCGGCTCTCTGTTCTTCTCTATTCTCTCTTTTTTTTTTCATTTCTTTTCCTTACCTTTTTTTTATTCAATTAATATAATATGTATACACATATAAATATAATATATGTATATAGATACTCACTGCCGCCGCCGCCTACACTTAACACACACGCCCACATTTTTCTTTTCTTTTCTTTTTTTTTTTCTATTGAATGATTCACCAAGGAGGTGTCATCTAACTAAAATTTCTACTAATTGCACTTACACCCCCCCACAATTTCTAAACTCCTATTATAACATCCAAACTAATTATATTACTATCCCAATATCTAAGTAAGTCTATATCTATGTGACGTATGGACCCCAAATGTGGTCCCAAATATCATATGAAGGTACTAATTAGCCTACCAATTATGCCACGTGTTCAATTACGCCTCACAAGGGTACCCAAACTAGTCCCATAAATAAACATGAACAATAATAGAATATTGAAGCACTTAACATGTCATCAATTAAATAATCACATGGTATCAACATGTACTATAATGTACTCATTTACACTTACACGTCTACCATTTAATCACATAAATGCAACAAAAATGCAATTTATTCTATCTGGACCTCCCCTGGGTCCCGTTTCACATCTGTCCAACTGTGCCCTTTATCAAGCACTTATCACATCGGGGTAACTGGAACTTACCCAAATCATCACATGCAATATTTATACTAATTAATGCATGTAAAATAAATATCACTTCCATTTTTCGGGTACAAGTATTACAGGAGAACTCAACCTAATAGAAGAAAAAAGGGATCGAGCATACCTAAAAATGGCAACATATAAGTAGAGGGTCTCACGGTACTTTAACAGCAAAGTAAAGCACTATAGTTTCCAAGTGGGAAACCTCGTCCTCAAAGTAGTAAATTAGTCTACAAAAATCCTGAGCCACAGAAAGCTTGGATCAAACTGGGAAGGCCCATATAGGGTTACCCAGGTCAACCGTCTCAGAACATACTAGTTGCAGATGCTAGAAGGACAGGACTTGCCATACCCATGGAATGTGGAGCATCTACGGAAGTACTTTCAATAAAATGAGGATTAGTATAGGTTAGGAACTTATGTTTTCTTTAAACAAGTTGTTGCTCTTCCCGATCAATCGTAGTAGTTTTTCAGATTGAATAAAGGTTTTTTCTTGCAAACAGTGTTCCCTAACGGTACTTCACAATAAAAAAGACCTTAAAATCACACCTGAGGCACAATAGAAGACCTCGGGACTACACCCGAGGCACCAAAAGACCTCGAGACAATACCTGAGGCATTAAAAAGACCTCAGAATTATACCCGAGGTACCAGTTCTGCTTAGGTGTATAACCTACGATGGAGGCAAGTCCCCCTAGGTTGCCGATAATAGCAATTTCGAAAAGACCTTGAAACTACCAGCATTTAAGCCGACTACCTATAACCATCCCCTCTATTAACACCCACCTTAGTATAAGCTTGGGGGGATGAAGGGATAATGGACTAAACAGGAAGTCACACTGAGCATTTGCAGGACTTGGAATTAACTAAGTATAAACCCTTAGACATCTAAGAACCCACAATGTTCTAAGTCCATGCCAGGACTGTTACAAGGAGCTTGGTTAATCCCGAGCACTTATAGTTCCCCGACTGGGTTCTACAAGCCTGAAAAATTCTAAGTAGAATTGCTCAAAAAATTTCAAGGTTGTACAGATCTCCTAAAGACCAAGTGGCTCCTACCAGTCATAGTTTTAAACCTTTTGCTATGGCAAGTTTGTAATAAAGCTAAACAACTGGTCAGGCACAGGCAAACACAAATAGGCAAAAATACACGAGTACAAACATTGGCAACATGCAAAAAAAAAATAACCTCAAGGGGTCTTGTCATTACTAGTTTGGAAAGAAGTACATTGCTTGGGGGGCAATTATAGTAGCATCCCCACAAAAAGAAAAATGAGGAAATATAAATCTACAGCACATGAACAATTAGGCGAAGTGGTCCAGAAGTGGCTAGACATGCTCCTTACTCAGGATTATCCATGATGAGCACTTCATGCTCAGTCTCCCCGACCTCTCCGATAGGAACAGCATCCCCGGTAGGCGCCTCCTGCACAGCGGCGCAGTGGGCTCCATGTCTAATAGTCAGAGTTCGCTCCTGAGTAGGCTTTAAGGTCCCACTAAGGATGGTCCAGAGCCACCCTTCACTTCAGGTTCATGAAACCCTGAAAGAAGCCATCGTCAAAGTCGTCATCAGGGATCTTCCCACCCCCTCACGCACAGTTGCTGCCTCAGCCAGGGCCTTCTTCTTGGCCTCTATAGTCGCCAGATTCCCTGGGTAGAACTCAGATCTACTAGGGCAGTCTCCAGCTCCACTTGAGCTGCACCTAGGCTTAAGGACATCCCCTTCTTTCTCTAGAGCCAAGGCATGTTTCTTGGCCTCCAGTGATGTCCTCTCACTTGAAAGAGCGGTCACCCTCTCAGCTAGGTCGAGCAGGTAGGACTAGGTTGCAACAACTATGTAACTCACCTGAAAAAGGAAAAGCACAAACTGGTCGATCATACCAAGCGAATGAATGTCAACAAAATGGAAAGAGACGGGATGTGTTACTTACAAAGTGGGAGAGGCTATAAAGCCACCCTAGGAGTGCTTATGGGGACATTCCTATACACATCTCGACTTGACTCGGGACAAGAGCCGGTCAGATTCTCTCCTGAATCTTTGAAGACTCCCTCATCTGGATCCCGGATGGTATGTTCCTTTTAGGGGTAGTGTCATATACCACCTTTACCCTTCGGAGCCGACGTCCTGGCCAGTTTTGAGTGAGGTACATATCTTATCCGCCTGAGCTACTGATCGTCAGGGATAGGCTCAGCAGCTGGCCTCTTCTTCCTCTTGCCCGCCCCGAGTGGAAATGGTGGCCTCCTTCGCCCTTAATGCTTTGGGGTCTCTCCTTGGGGCCATGTTTGTAGAAAAAAAAGTGATCGAGCAAGCAATGAAAAATGGCTGTGGTAGTAAAGGTAGTTTGAGAAGTAAGGACTTACCGGGAATAATCGGAGGAAATACGGATGCTTTAAAGGGCTTATCTGGCTCGTAGCTAACTTTCTAGTTCCCTGTTCGGGTTAACAAGTCAACAACATTGGTAGGATCCTGAGATAAGGCCCTAATCCAGTCCTGACACTCCTTCGGTATGCTCGGTGCGTCGGTCAACCCCACTACAAAAGACCGCAACTCAATTTGCTCTACGGCAACAACAAAATAAAAAGGAAAATAGACGCAAGGCCAGAGTTTACTCCTCAACTTCCCAGCCTAGGAGGTCCTCAAGTGATTTCCTGGAGCGTCCTTACAAAGCTCGAGGGTGGACACATGAAAAAACTTATACTTCCACCACTTGTTAGTTACTTGGGCTTTTTTCTATTATATTCCTTACCTGTCGAGCTCCCAGAGAAAAGAAGCCGACCTCTCCGTGTAACGGGAATGGTCGATGGGTCCATAAGAATTCCTAAATGATAAGCTCATACCCAAGGACTTGGGGCTAGAGGTGTATGGCCCCCATCAAGAATCTCTACCTGTTTGAGTCAAGCAACCTGGGAGCAATCCCGAGGTAGATCGGCATGTCCCTAGCAAGCGGATGGAGAGGAAGGCGAAGGCCTACCATGAAGGCATCCTCATAGAGGGTGATAAAACCCAATCAGCGCAAATGATCCCCACCGGTAGGTATGGCCAAGGAATAATGACCAAGAATATCATATCTATCCCTAATCCGCCACAGGTCAGAGACAAGCACACTACTGGGAGTCCCCTTACAAGAAAAGGCTACGTCAGGGCTACACGAGACTGATGCCTCATTGCCAGACCCCTGCGACACACAGGCTACCTAGAGCCCCTAGCTCATCTCATTGTCAGACACCCGAATAGGAATCCTACCTTCAATATGGTGGTCTGACGGAGTCAGTGAAGGAGGGTCTAAGCTTGTGTCCAGGGTCCCCTACCTTGATTACTCATCTTTCGATCGAGAAGATGAGTTAAAATCAGAATGACACATTTCTAAGGTCCCTATAACAGGACGAGGGAGTAGCTGGCAGCCTAAGTAGTGGTCAGGAACCCCAAATCTAAGGTACATGGGTGGAAGGACCAAGAGCCTATACAATAAGGTGTACACGATCATCACAGTCAGGTAGTACTCGGACAGAATGATCCTATAATACACCGAATTGGCTGACTTCTCTACCAAAGAAAGGGAACCACCTGACCTAAGAAAGAAACAGAACCTAAGGAAAAGAAATCCCACTCCATCGCAAGGCCTAAAGGGTTCCTACTCTACATCCTCATTCGAAAATAATAAACTATGAAGAGAAGGAAAAATACAATGAATTACAAGACTGGAGGGATGAAGACTTACAAGAACGAAGTGCAGGAAAGAGCTCGGGAACCTTGACCAGATGCTTTTTCTTTGATACTGCTCAGTAGACTCTTCCTATGGGTAGCAGAAGTAATGAAAATGCTCAAGTGCTCCTTTTATAGATTGCATGGACAGTCCAGATGATCTTAGATCTAATTGTCTAGCTAGTTTCCTGCCTAAACACTTGACAGCTGGCCCATCAGAAGGCATGGGCATTAATGGTATGACGTGATGGTTTGGTTAGGTTATAACTGATCGGTTACACTTATACTGGTCTCGTTGGATCCTGACCAGACCAACCACTCCTTGATATGTGATAGGTACTGACCCCAAGCTCTCGAGGTAACCGATCGATCTAGGTCCTGATTGACCAAGACGACCAGTCCGATCTTGAGAAATTTCCCAAGCTGCATTCCGGACGGTTTGCCGAGCTATACAAATTACCTACCCTCATTTGATGAAGCATCACATTAGCCTAAAAAATAGAGGGCAGTTGATATGTACAAAAAAGTCCAGTAAAATCAAAGCTCTGCTCGAGCATAACCCGAGCGGAACACCCAGTTTCATCAGGGCCCAACCCATAGGTCAAGAATGCATCACAAGCTCGGGTCATTGTAGGGACAGTCCAGTCATGCCCTAGAACATGATCCAGAATGTTCCAGACAATTTCCTATACGAGTTAGAAGACTAATGAAAAGTGTTGACTATTTCCTAATCTAATTAGAAGACTCACACAATTTATGCTAATCAATCTTAATTGGATTGTGTTGCCTTATCAACTTACTTGCCATGCACGAGTAGGTCTCTTGTATCTATAAAAGAGATCACTCACCTCCTTCAAGAGGGATCACATACTTATTTTACATAGATGCATATACCCGTCCAGTCTTTGGTAGCTCTGTCTCCCCTATTGGTTCACAAAAGACCCCCAGTGATTTGATAGTGTACGTGCCCTGACACACACATGGACGTAGGTCTCTTCATTAACAAGGTGAACCACATACAATTTCTCTTGTCTAACTCTTCTTATCTCTTACCCAATATTTGACATCATCAATACTAATTTGTGTAATCCATGCATATAAATATTTAGTAATTGAACAAAAACCACAGCAACGTGGGCAATTGCAACAATTTAAAATTATGTTCGAAGCCTCACAGTAGCAATTAAAGCCATTTTGTTTATTTAGGAATTTTGGTGTGATAGGAGACACAAACAATGGCAAGAAAACACTCGACCATCTTTTGTCCAAAAGAAAAAGCACTCTACCATTTCAACACCACCCTACTACAACAATATTGTAATCCTTGCAATGGCAGTCTCTTAGTTATTTTAGGACCGAAAATGAGAATCAAAGAACAATGCGTTCTTGAATCATGGTTCATGTCAATTCATGAAAAAAGAAAAGAAATAAATAAATAAGAATAAAGAAAAACATCTACCAAGAAAACACATCGGTACATGAGCATTGGGTAAGGAGAGCGATGCTATATGTGCATGGAATGTGATATCATTTCCTGTTTATAGATGGAGAGAAAAAGAACGATTTAATGTGATATGTGCGTGAGAAATGCATATCCTGTTTAATTATCAAATTTCAATCAATTTGGAGGATTTAATTTCCCTACTTAAATTGATTTCATTTTGGCAACAATCTCTTGTGTCACTTCCTATTTATAAGTGATATCACTTCATATATAAGGCGAGATATATATACATGGAGTATATGTATGCACTTTTGATCCGATAGTTTAAAATATCCAACTCTGTCTCAATGGTTGAGATTGAAAATTGCTACTAAGGAGTGCCCCACACCGCCCTCCTTTATTATATAGATATATACGATGAGATTTTACACACACATATATATCTATAAATATATAGATAGCAATGTATTTGCTATCCCACATGACAATCCTATTACACTTGAGATGCCATATGGTATCTCATTGGACTGCTGGTTATCTATACGTATTGTTGCAAATATATATAGAGAGAGAGATATGAAAAGAATGTGAATTAAATACGCATTTGTTTTATCACATTACAAAGTACTGACATTTTCAAAACCCACCCAAAAAAACTGCATTTCTTTAGTCACCCATTAACCACCACGAATTAGTGGAAATTGCAACAGTTTATCAAAATCAGACTGAGATTAAATTGCACCATGATTTATATATGTAGGGCTAAACATTTAATGCAATGGTTATATTTAGTGATGTGGTATAACTAATCAATAAAATCCTTTTACTTATCCATTTGGGCCCCTATTTCCATGGGGATCATCCCATATCTGCATAGTTTCAAAATATAATAAAAAGGGATAAATGATGACATGGTATCCCCGTTTCATTCAAGAGGGTCTTCGAAGGAAGTTTGGCCATAATTTCCATAAGAAGGTGCCCTTATTTTTCTTTTTTTTTTTAGTTAATTTTATTCTGTCCTTATTCCCCCTCGAATAGTCCAGTGAAACTTATGATGTGTATGTGTAATTTAATGATTTGATATGTACTTCATGTGAATGATGCATTTTTTTACTCTCTTTCACTGGCAGTAATGCTATACTTCATTTTTTATTTTAGTTTTTGCTGGCTATTTGAGCAATTCTATGCTTTTTAAATTTAGATCCTAAACATAATCTTTAACTCATGTGCAAGTGAGCCTGCTTGATTTTTATTAGAGGATGTCTAAGTAGTCTTTTCATTATAGAAGGTGATCCTACAAGCACATGTGTTTAGTGTTGGGTTTGTGCTCTCAAACCATTACTTTATGTATGAGACATTAGCATTATAATATATGGATATCAGCTTTACATTTCATTGTGTATGTTTCTTTCATGAGATGATTGTTTTGTCCTTAAGTATCATAGTAAGCAATTCGTGTGTGTATGAGATACACACAAGTGAGATACGAATTACTATTCTTTGATACTTAGAATATGTCACAGTGGATGATGAGACTGGATACCTCATCAGGTCTACACTGTAGCATAATAAACTACCATTGGATGGAGTGATTAATCTCAATCACTAGAGTGTAGCTCTTAGTTGATATGCTAGTGCTTATAGTGCATTGACGGACCTGAGCTTTCCTATTGACGCTTAAGGCTGTCAAGAGTCAATAGGAACTCATAACTTGAATAAGGTACGTGTTCTCAATCTTGAGATGATTATGAACACAGACTATGGATATGGCTGCTTTGACTTACCAATCAGTGAGGTCTATAGAAGATCAACACCTGGGTATCTTGGGTATGTCATGTCCATAGGGTTGTGAACATATATTGTCAAGATAGAATCTACCCTCTGATTCAGAGTAAGCATTCCCTTGAGAATGTCACCAAGTTGATTACTGAGTACTGCAGTCTTGTTGATAAGAGTTATCAACATGTTTGGTAATCATGAGTAGTGAATGGGACTCAAGGAATACAAGAAGTAATCATGATTCAGGTTGACAGTAACAGTTATCCGACTACCTGAATATGATTACGAATGTTGACGGTAGAGGGACATTAGTACACCATACAAGTCTAGTTATCGCTTCGGATATGTTCTTTTGCGTTGGAGTTCAGTTATCGTTTTATAGTGGAATAAACGTTAACTGACCAGTTAGTTAGTTTGCTGATCAAAGAGTTTGGTCATGGTAATTAACAAACTGGTCTGAGCCAACAATAAAGAGCCTAGGAGGTCCCACTCTTAGCTCCGCTAGGATGCTTGGAAAGACACTTGAGGAAGCTGTTAAGACAGGTTCGATCGATCGAAACGAGTTCGATCGATTGAAGTCAGCAGGTTCGATCGATCGAGAATGGTTCGATCGATCGAAGGTTCGATCGATCGAAGTCACTTCGATCGATCGAAGTCTAAGTCGGTTCTGGAAATCTATAAATAGGGCAGCTGCGTTCTGGAAGAAGATGATCGTCATTTTTATACGCAGAAGCTGTAGAAACTATTATAGTCTTCCCAAAACCTTCCTATCCTCTCTATTAGGGTTCCCACCAACCCTAGTCTTTCCGGCAGGCATCCGCAGGAGTCATAAGGGTGAAGATCATCTAGTGGAGGCTGCTGGAAGTTAAAGTTTCAGAATTGGGATCAAGACACTAAGGTATAATTCTTGCAACCCCTTGTACGCATCTATGGAATTGACGAGTAGTAGATCCTGGAATACCAAGAGTTTTATAACTTAACCTATTTTCGTTGCGCGTTTAAACTCTAACTTTAAACCACTTTTTCCTTCAATTGGTATCAGAGCCAGGCTCGTTTGGATCTATAGATGCGTTTTTGGAACCCTAGTTGTGATTTGTATGTTGATTTTAGAACTGTTTTCGAAACTGCATCGTCACAGATCTGTTTCTGCAGTGTTATCGCAGCAGAATACAAAACTGTGATTGCATAGGATGCAAGGTGGGTTCGATCGATCGAACTTGTTTCGATCGATCGAACATTCTGTTCTCAATCGATCGAACTAGTTTCGATCGATCGAAGCCTTCTGGTGTTCGATCGATCGAATAGTGTTCGATTGATCGAGACAGATTCTCTGTCCAGGTGTTCTGTTCACAATTGTAAAGGTTTTTTAAATTATACTTTAATCTTAAGTTATTTCTGTAAAATTTTTTAAATCATTCTGTGAAACAGAATGTTCAAGCGATTGAACAGTGTTCAATCGATCGAAGGTTCGAGCGATCGAACGGTCTTCGATCGATCGAACCGTGACAGAGAAGTAAGATGCTGTTTTAAGTTCTAATTCAGTATGTAAAGTGTTTATATACTGTGTGAATCAATTAAGTGTTCCAATAGTCACATATATTTTTTATGTATGTGTGGATGCGTGTATGACTAACGCTTTTGCAGCAAAATTAGTCGCTATCTCCCATGGCACCAAATCGTTTAAATATTTATATTTAATTTGTTTGAGATTGGTGCATGTTGTAATTTATTAATGGTTTGGTTTTAAGGCATATGTAAAGGGCGCTGCGGCTTCAATCCTACGAAAAGGAAAGTCGCACCGGTTTCCCTAGCCTTTTATTTCCTTTTTGCTATTTTCTTTTTCTAGATAAATTGTAAGCTTCAAAAGAAGCATATGTCCAATGTAATAGAATTAGAAATTCCATGAAGATGGAGCAAGGAGCCGTTGTCCATGAAGATGGAGCCGGAGGCGACCAAACCAAGAAGGTGGTTCTATGGAAATAGAGCCATGGGAGATAGAGGCATTGTTTGAATGCCTAAATTTCATTTTAGTTTTTTGTTTTATGTGCTTGTTTTGTGATTGGCGTATAATACATTGTTGCATGCACTTAAAACAAGTTTTCTAAAATAAAATTCAAAAACCGTTTTCAAAACATTAGTAAACATTGGATGTTTATGGGTAGTGTGTGGAAACATTTTTCAAAAGCAAAATCCTTAATTTACTAAATCTAGTGGGAGAGGGTCTTATCAAATAACACCCACGATCTTCCATTAACGGTTCATTGTAAGATGAGTAGTGTATTCTGTGTCACCTCGCCAGGGGTGATCATTCCATACGGAGGGTACACTGCTCATTGGTTACTAGATGTGAACTTCCTATGGATAGGATCAATCAGACGTGTTAGAGGGTGACCACCACACGGAGGCGCTACTTGAGACGGTTGTGATTGGATCCTAGTTAATGGTACACACTAGCTAAGCTATGGATAAGGGATCCCACACGGGGCATTATTCAGAAACTTAGAGATCAAATAGGTTCGGGAGTCATGGCTATTTTGCAAGAGTTGCATAGCGGATAAGTCATGATAAATCGAAAGATCGAACATTGACCACCACACGGAGGCTTTATTCTTTCGTTTCGATATTCCGGCGACTTTGTTTTTAAATAAGAGTTTTAAGGATTCTTTTATTTCAAACTGTCAATTCTGATATCCACATTTATTTTGTTTGTTTGATTTTCAGTAATCATAATGTCTGGATCTGCATTTAGTCCACTTGCCACCATACTCACTCAAAACAAGTTAACTGGAAATAACTACACTGAATGGAAACGTAACCTTGACATCGTTTTAACTGCGGAGGATCACATATATGTCCTCACCACCCCAAGCCCTGAAGAACCCGCGGCAAATGCTTCGGCAGCTGCCAGACGCGAGTTCGACAAATGGAAGAAGTCGAATGGAATGGCCCGTTGTTACATTCTGGCCTCAATGGCTGGTGTGTTACAACACCAATTCCAATCGAACGATTCTGCCAGTGACATTATCACATCCCTGAAAAAGATGTTTGGGGAGCATGGCAGGCCTGCCAGACAGGTAGCCATGCAGAAGATAATGAGTGCAAAGATGTCGGAAGGTACTCCAGTCAAAGAACATGTTTTAAAAATGATTGGTTATTTAAACGAACTGGAGACCTTGGGAGCCAACATCGATGCACAGACCCAAGTTGATATGATCCTCAACTCGCTGTCGCCATCATTCGCTCAATTCAAACTTAACTATAATATGAATCAAATGGATTTTTCAATGAGCGAATTAATGAGTTCTTTACTGGCAGCAGAAGGGGTGATCAAACCTGGGGGTAGCGTTTTAAACGTTGAGAAAAGCGCTTCTTCTTCCCGATCTACACCGAAAGGTAAGAAAGGAAAGAAGAAGGCTGGCACTGGTGGTTCAAGTGTTGGACCAGTCCCTAAGATTGCAAAATCTAAGGGAAAAGGTAAGGGCAAAGGGAAGGTGGGTGGCCAAGGCAAAGGAAAGTGTTTCCAATACGGTGAGAAGGGCCACTGGAAGAGGAACTGTCCAGAATTCTTAGCTACAAGAGTTCAAGGTATGATTGAATCACATGTGATTGAAGTAAGTTTTATTACGGATACTTCAAACACTTGGTGCATTGATTCTGGTGCGACTAACCATATCTGTAATTCATTGCAGGGGTTCAGATCAACCAGGAAATGCAGTGATGGGGAGATCGTGCTTACTCTAGGTTCTAGCGCAACCGTATCTGCGGTTGCTATAGGAGTCGTAGTTTTAGAATTTTCAGACAATAAAGTTTTGATTTTATCAGATGTACTTTACGTCCCTTTAATGAGACGTAATTTAATTTCAGTTTCTAATTTAACGAATAATGGTTATTCCTTTCATTTTGGAACTGAAGTTGTCATTAAAAGAAACAGTTCTTTTATATGTTCTGGTGTTAAATCAAATGGTTTGTATGTGATTACTCCCAATATTTCAAAAGATTCTTGTTTGGAACTTAATAACTCAGTGGTAACTTTACCATCTAAAAGAAAGGAACCTTCCACTAATCCAACAAGGCTTTGGCATATGAGGCTTGGCCATATCAATCTGAATAGGATTGGCAGACTAGTCAAAGAAGGGGTCTTAGGCGATTTGGTTCTCGAACCAATGGAAGTCTGCGAATCTTGTTTGGAGGGTAAGATGACCAAAAGGCCCTTTCCTGCAAAGGGCAATAGGACCAATTTATTGTTGGAATTAGTTCATACTGATGTGTGTGGACCAATAAATATTAGAGCAAGGGGTGGTTATGAGTATTTCATAACATTTACCGATGACCACTCTAGGTATGGATATGTGTACCTAATGCAGCACAAGTCTGAAGCCTTTGAAAAGTTCAAAGAGTTTAGGGCTGAAGTGGAGAAGCAATCGGGTACACATATCAAAGCCATTCGATCTGATCGAGGTGGCGAGTACCTCTCTAATGAGTTTATTGATCAACTCGTACAGAATGGGATTCTGTCACAGTTGACTGCACCTGGTACGCCTCAGCAGAACGGTGTAGCGGAGAGAAGGAATCGGACTCTTTTAGACATGACTAGGTCAATGATGAGTTATTCAGAGTTGCCATTTTTCCTTTGGGGTTATGCTTTGGAAGCCGCTGCATACATACTAAATCTAGTACCAAGTAAATCTGTTCCCAGGACACCACGAGAGATGTGGATTGGGCGCAAGCCTTCTTTGCAACATCTCCGGATATGGGGGTGTCCGGCACATGTGCTTAAAGGAAAGATGAGCAAGTTGGATTTTAGATCGGAAGTATGTTACTTTGTAGGGTATCCAAAGGGTACTTATGGATGGTATTTTTATGATCCAAGAGAACAGAAAGTGTTTGTTAGTACAAATGCTGTTTTCTTGGAGGATGATTATATCATGAACCATAAACCTAAGGGAAGGATAGATCTTAGAGAGATAGAAGGAGAGCCCTCAGTCCAACCCGCAGTTGATAACGATGAAAATCAAGAAAATACCACTTCTTCACCCATTTTCGCACCGGTACCTCGTCGTAGTGGGAGGATTATCAGCCAGCCTGATAGATACATGTTCTTAGGAGAAGTTTTTGAAGCTGTCTCCATAGAATCTGAATCTGATCCTGCCACTTACGAAGAGGCAATGGCTGATGCTGATTCAGCTCATTGGATTAAAGCTATGAAGGCTGAATTGGAATCTATGGATTCCAATCAGGTCTGGCATCTTGTAGAACTTCCAGCCAATATTAAACCCATTGGCTGCAAGTGGGTCTATAAGAGGAAAAGAGGATCTGATGGAAAGGTTGAGACCTTTAAGGCAAGGCTTGTGGCGAAAGGCTATACTCAGAAGGAGGGCATTGACTATGAGGAAACCTTCTCGCCGGTAGCCATGCTCAAGTCCATCAGAATACTCTTATCCATTGCTGCATGCCTAGATTATGAAATCTGGCAGATGGACGTCAAGACTGCATTCTTGAATGGCAATCTTGAGGAGGACATCTATATGCAACAACCAGAAGGGTTCATAGCTGGTCGGAAAGGTAACTTGGTATGCAAGTTGCAAAAGTCCATTTATGGGCTTAAGCAGGCATCCAGAAGTTGGAACATCCGATTTGACCAAGCGGTCAAGTCGTTTGGTTTCATACAGAATCTGGATGAGCCTTGTGTATACAAGAAATGTGAAGGGAAAGTAGTGGCTTTTCTTGTGCTTTACGTTGACGACATTCTACTCACTGGGAATGATGTAGTGGCGCTGTCAACGGTCAAGGTTTGGCTAGCTAGTACTTTCGATATGAAGGATCTAGGTGAGGCGAGCTATATTCTTGGGATAAAGCTCTTTCGGGATCGCAAGCAAAAGATAATGGGATTATCTCAAGCTGGTTATATCGAGAAAGTGCTAACTAGGTTTTCAATGGATAATTCGAAGAAAGGTTTGTTACCTTTCAGGCATGGTTTAGCGTTCTCCAAGGACCAGTGTCCAAAGACACAAGAGGAGAGGAATCGCATGGCAGGAATTCCCTATGCCTCGGCAGTGGGAAGTCTCATGTATGCGATGTTATGCACTAGACCAGATATCTGCTTTGCCATTGGCATGGTTAGCAGGTATCAATCGAATCCTGGTCCAGAGCACTGGACAGCCGTTAAGCACATTCTTAAGTACTTGAGAAGAACTAAAGATTACATGCTTATGTACGGCGGTAGTGAGTTAATTCCAGTAGGATACACTGACTCGGACTTTATGTCAGATAAAGATTCGAGAAAGTCGACATCCGGACATCTCTTTACCTTGGGAGGTGGTGCTGTTAGTTGGAGGAGCATTAAGCAGAAATGCATTGCAGACTCAACTACAGAAGCTGAGTATGTGGCTGCTTGTGAAGCCGCAAAGGAAGCTGTTTGGCTCAAGAAGTTCCTTATGGAACTCGAGGTGGTACCAGCGTCGCTGTCACCTATTACGCTATACTGCGATAATAGTGGGGCAGTGGCTCAGTCCAAGGAGCCAAGGAACCACGGGAAGGGAAAGCACGTAGAGCGGAAATATCACCTAATCCGAGATATAGTTCAACGTGGAGATGTGACTGTCACCAAGATTGCCACCGCTGACAATCTTGCTGATCCGTTTACAAAGGCCTTACCACAGAAGGTCTTTGATCGTCATCTAGATAGTCTAGGTCTTAGATGTAGTTCTGAATGGTTGTGAGTGCAAGTGGGAGTTTGTTGGGTTTGTGCTCTCAAACCATTACTTTATGTATGAGACATTAGCATTATAATATATGGATATCAGCTTTACATTTCATTGTGTATGTTTCTTTCATGAGATGATTGTTTTGTCCTTAAGTATCATAGTAAGCAATTCGTGTGTGTATGAGATACACACAAGTGAGATACGAATTAATATTCTTTGATACTTAGAATATGTCACAGTGGATGATGAGACTGTATACCTCATCAGATCTACACTGTAGCATAATTAACTACCATTGGATGGAGTGATTAATCTCAATCACTAGAGTGTAGCTCTTAGTTGATATGCTAGTGCTTATAGTGCATTGACGGACCTGAGCTTTCCTATTGACGCTTAAGGCTGTCAACAGTCAATAGGAACTCATAACTTGTATAAGGTACGTGTTCTCAATCTTGAGATGATTATGAACACAGACTATGGATATGGCTGCTTTGACTTACCAATCAGTGAGGTCTATAGAAGATCAACACCTGGGTATCTTGGGTATGTCATGTCCATAGGGTTGTGAACATATATTGTCAAGATAGAATCTACCCTCTGATTCAGAGTAAGCATTCCCTTGAGAATGTCACCAAGTTGATTACTGAGTACTGCAGTCTTGTTGATAAGAGTTATCAACATGTTTGGTAATCATGAGTAGTGAATGGGACTCAAGGAATACAAGAAGTAATCATGATTCAGGTTGACAGTAACAGTTATCCGACTACCTGAATATGATTACGAATGCTGACGGTAGAGGGACATTAGTACACCATACAAGTTTAGTTATCGCTTCGGATATGTTCTTTTGCGTTGGAGTTCAGTTATCGTTTTATAGTGGAATAAACGTTAACTGACCAGTTAGTTAGTTTGCTGATCAAAGAGTTTGGTCATGGTAATTAACAAACTGGTCTGAGCCAACAATAAAGAGCCTAGGAGGTCCCACTCTTAGCTCCGCTAGGATGCTTGGAAAGACACTTGAGGAAGCTGTTAAGACAGGTTCGATCGATCGAAACGAGTTCGATTGATTGAAGTCAGCAGGTTCGATCGATCGAGAATGGTTCGATCGATCGAAGTCACTTCGATCGATCAAAGTCTAAGTCGGTTCTGGAAATCTATAAATAGGGCAGCTGCGTTCTGGAAGAAGATGATCGTCGTTTTTATACGCAGAAGCTGTAGAAACTATTATAGTCTTCCCAAAACCTTCCTATCCTCTCTATTAGGGTTCCCACCAACCCTGGTCTTTCCGGCAGGCATCCGCAGGAGTCATAAGGGTGAAGATCATCTAGTGGAGGCTGCTGGAAGTTAAAGTTTCAGAATTGGGTTCAAGACACTAAGGTATAATTCTTGCAACCCCTTGTACGCATCTATGGAATTGACGAGTAGTAGATCCTGGAATACCAAAAGTTTTATAACTTAACCTATTTCCGCTGCGCGTTTAAACTCTAACTTTAAACCACTTTTTCCTTCATTTAGGATCTCCCGAATATTGGGTATCTGTCGTTAAACCAGGTCGAATATTTGGGATACAAAGTTTGATAAACATAGTATTTCTTCTTGGGTAAATATCATTGACCTCCCCTGAGGTATGACCTAATATCATAGACCTCCCCTGGGTTTTGAATAATATCATTGACCTCCCTTATTTTCAAAACCTTTTATGACTGACCTCCCATCTATTAACTTCTGTTCACTTTTGTTGCCGAATCTGAGTCTTGTGTGGCATACAAGCTTTTGCTTTTGCATTTGGCGTTCTATAGTTATGTCACAAACAAACACAACCCTTACTTTTGTTTTATTTAGTTTAATAAATTTAATATTTCAATTTTAGTTGTTTTAAAAATAACTTTTGATATACACTTTATTGTGTGAAATTCTGTAAAATAATAAAATATTATGTTCATTGTCCAGTATCAATCCTAGATTTATTTAAATGCCACAATAAGCATTTTAATTAAATAAGTAAAACTAATTAACTAAAAATGTACGCACATGACTCAGCAACTAAGGCGTAATTTGGCCCCACGTGGCTTTTTAAAAGTAGCTTATGAAATTTTTTATTAAGTTGTTTGATGATTTTGTACAAGTGACACATTACTCTTCTAAAAAACATCATGAAACCAAAAAACAACATTGAGCTTTTAAAAGCTCCATTCTGGAACATTTATAAGCTCCCCCCCAAAAAGCTATCAGTTCAATTTTTACAAAGCTCATAAACTAGTTACCAAATATATTAACATAAAATTAACCTTTAAAAATGTAGAAGTGCCAAAACGGGGGACCAAACTAAGTCTAAGTCCCTAATACTTCCCAAGTGTTTCCCAAATTTTGAATTATTCCAAATACTTCTCAAAGACATGTTGCAATGGGTCCATTAGATTTTTTTGATTGGAGGATGTTAAAGTGGTTCCATCAATATTGAAGGTGATTATTTTTAGTCAATTAGTTTTATTTATTTAATTAAAATACTTATTATGACATGTTAGTTTGCAAATCTCCCTTTGATTTCCAATGTATACAGTGATTTTGGTTTTTCACATTGTAAAAGTGAGATAAATCAGTAGCTACATGATATAGATGTGAGTTTGCTTTTGAATGGTTGAGAATACGAACCTTTTAATTGACATCAATTATCGGTGTTCTATGGGTTTTAGAAATAATTGCAATTCAGCAATCCATCACTTTTGTATATAGGATGGCTAATTATATTTTACCTTTTTTCAAAGAATCCCGTGCATAGCACGCGTTAACACTAGTATGTATGTGTGTGTTGTATGTGCGTGCGCGCGTGTGTGTCAAATCTCATTGTTGGTTCATATATACAATATATATATATATTAGTGATTGTATCTTGAATTCAGATTAATTATTGAAGGCTAACTAATTACTTCTTGTTTGTTGTTAATGCAGTAGTATGTAGCACCACCTATCACTATCACAGGTGCTACAACTATTTAAACACTTCAGAAATAATTTGTGTATTCAAATTTGGGAAGCATAACATTATTCTCATAAGAAGGGAGTCAAGATTTTAGTTTTTGGGTTGTAGTTTTATGGTTTTTGAATAAAAAAAATTATAGGTTTTTTTTTTTTGGTGAAGTTTAATGACCATTTTGAAAGTAGTGACATTTTTCGTTGGAAAAATATTTATCTTTGTTTGATTAGTAAAAAAACTGAGAAATATGAAGGAAAAGAAAGTATATAGTGCTAACTAAATTGAAAATTCAAAAGTTTTTGAGTCTCATGCCTCCCTATTGTCGTAAGCTTATATTTTAAAGGGAGACTTGGTGTAAGGCCCCTAAGGTTGGGCTAAGTTGGACTAAAGGACAAACCATAATCAAAAACCAACACACGGACACACTCTAAAAAAACTTTCCCTCCCAAAGACTTCCAAAATTTTAACTTTCCCTCTTAGTCCTATAAAATTTTAAGTTTCATTCTAAATAACAAAATTGGAACCCTAAGAGACCACCAACACCATCTCTCTTCTCTCTCTAACTTTTTCTCTCCTCCTCCCTCCATAGCCACCAACATCACAACCACCACCACTGGAGCCACCACCGGAGCCATCTTGTCGACGTCACTGGAGCGGTCGCCAGAGCCGTCGCCGTTGTTGTCGCCACTACCACCAATTCTCTCTCTAACTTTCTCTCTCCTCCCCCTCCATAGCCACCGCCACCACCACCATCTCTCTCTCCTCCCCCTCCATTGCTACCACCATTGCCGACCACCACCACCAATATAAATCTTCACGGCCAATTGATCTTAAGGAAAATTTCTGTTAAGATGACTGATCTTAAGAGAAATTTCTGTTAAGATGGTCAGATCTGTTGAGTGAAGGTGGGATGATAGGTGATGGTCGCCGGAGGTGCTAGTGGCGGTCGTCGGAGGTCGTATGAGATCACCGGAGGTGGATGTGGTATTGGCCGGAGGTTAGGCATGGGTGGTGGCAATGGTGGAGGTGGCAATGGTATTGGTGGTGGTGGAAGGAAGTGAATTTGATGGGACTAATTGACTGACTAACTTAATTGGCAACACCACTCCAAAGCATTTGATGAATGCAGTGAACTCCTAATTACTTGCCTGAATTGACTGACCCACCCACCGAAAACAGGTTATTAACAAAGCATACAACTAATATTGCTACTGTGTTGTTGGGTGAGAATGAGATTAAGGATAGATAGGTCCCTTCATTCTTATGCCAAAAAGGAGACTGATATAATAAATATGATGATCAGAGGCACCATTGATAATGATAGGAGTGAGCTTCTTAAAGGTAAAAAAAAAAAAAGGAACTACGAAGATGGAGGTGCTAGTGGCAGTCGCCGGAGGTCATCGGAGGTCGTCGGAGATGGTAGTGGCCATGGTGGTCGCCAGAGGCGGAAGTGGTAGTGGACTGAGGCTAGGCATGGGTAGTGGCAGAGATGTAAGGTTAGATGATGAAGATGAGGACATTTTGGTCCAAAAAAAAATTAGAAGTAAAAACCAAGTTGTTTTATTAAGTGTCATTCATTCCAATTTAGCTTATCTTAATGCCATTTTCACCAATTTTTCCTATCTTACAAACTGCTAATCTTTATATACTATTAAGCATGGAGGAAAATGCAAAAAAATAAAATAAAAAAATTCACAAGAGAATTGCTTTTTCTTTGTAGTTTCCTTTCTTCTTTTCTTTCCCGCACAAAATCCATGAACCAAACAAAGAAATAAGATGACATAGATGTGCTGGATTAAAGGAGAGCCACTTTTATGTGTACTTTTTTTTTCCTTCCTCAAATCTGCTATAATTTTTAAGTTATTTGGGAACCAAATTTGAGATTCAAATTTGAGAACCAGCACACCATTTATTACATACAATTTTTTTTACCAAAATTTGGGCCCTTACTATTTTATAGTATTATTTTTTTGGGGGTCAAATTAGAGCCCTATTTAAACGCCAAAAACCAGGGGACCTAGGCAATCCACCTATGTCGCCTATAGTAAGGGTCTGCTTTGGATTTACCAAACAATTTTATTTTACTTTTTAGATTTCCATTATTGCTTATGAACACAAAAGCTATTGCCGAACACGCTCTTAACATACAGGCACTAGTGTTTTGTGGCCAACAAATAAGGAATTTTGTTTGCTTTACGTTCTCCAATCTTTCCCTCTTTTAATCCAAGTTTTCCAAAACCATGAAACCCTGAATATACATAAAGCATACGAACAACAACAATTAACACAATGAAAAAAAACCAAGTCAATACAAGCAATTCAGGATGACCCACCAGGATATCGAGTCAAAGCTCACCAAAAATATAGTTTATCCATATTCTAGTGAACCTTGACAGATTCATAGAAGAGAAGGTTGGAAGGTGAACAAACGATTGTTTCGCCATAAGTTGCCCTAAGCAAAAATCCAAAAATCCTCTACATTTGTTCTCTATAAATACCCAATGGTACCCATTATTCCATGATGATGCCAAAATTTGGTAAGATAAACTGGAGCAGTTTAAGGGGAAAGAGAGAGTGAAAGACTAGTTTTTGTATGTGGTTCGGCCCTGTTAATGAAGGAACCTACATCCACGTGTGTGTCTGAGCACGTTCACTATACTGTAAAATGTCGGGGACCTGTGGTGAACCAACAATAGTCTGGAGCTACCGTAGGTCGACCGGGTGTGTTGATGACTACTATAGAGGTGCTCTACAGACTGAAAATTTGATCCCTTTCTATGCAGGTGAGGGGTCTCTTTTATAGATGCAAGCGACCCACTACTACATGGATAAAAAAATCTAATCCAATTAAGATTGATTGCCATTAATTGTGGGGGTTTCCTAATTGAATTAGGAAATGATGTGCTCCTTTTATTAGTCTTCTAACTTGATTAGGAAACAGCCTGTAATATTCTAGAGCGTATCTCGTGAGCCTAGCTTGACTACACCTTTACAGACTGTGCATGCGCGGTCTTCCCGACCTGTTGGTCGGGTCATGGATGAACTGCTTGGGAGGCCTTAGGTAGACCAAGCTGCTCGGGCTGATGCTTATCCAAGGAACTGTGCATGATTTGGTTGAGATAGGGGTCGGCCATTGAGTGGAACCGCTTGGTCATAGGATAGAGCCAATTTTGGGCATATCAGCTACCCCCCATTTCCAAGGTTGGCCGGATGCCATATCAGGGCAAGTTTAAAAATTTGTTTGATGCTGCTTTCCACTATCTGAGTGCTTTAGAAAGCTTCTTCGGAGCTTCTGAGTCTTGCGAATTCTCAGGAGGTGGTTAAGAGTTGAGACTCAACCTACCTCGGAATCTTTTAGTGCTCGAGAATTAGCCAAGAGTTGAGACTCGGCCTAAATCGGAGTCTTTTGGTGCTCGAGAATTGGCCAAGAGTTGAGACTAGGCCTAACTCGGAGTCTTTTACTTGATTTAACTCCCAGGATGGTTATCTTCTACCTGTAAACCTTTGTCATGGTAGTGGGCAAAAGAATTTGACCATGTTGGAAAAGCTGACCTAAAGCATATCGCTTTAGGTCCCTTTATGTTAACTCCCCGAGATGGTTATCTTCCTCCCAGCTGGTCTCCGTTAAGACTGTTGGGAAAAGAGCTTGACCATGTTGGCAGAGCCGACCTAACGCGTGCTGCTTTAGGGTCTTTTTTGCTCCTCTATCATAGGCCAACCTAAGAGGTTTAGTCACCTCTATCGTTGGTTTGGACCTAAGTGGAGTTATTGCCTCTAAGTACTGTAGGCATCCGGGTTGTCTAAGAGTTTTACTTAGTTAACCTCAAGGCCTGTAAATACCCGGTGTGATTTCCTATTTAGTTCATTGTGCCTTCCTGCCACCCAAGGTTTTGCTGAGATAAGGGTCTATAGAGGCTATGACTATAGGTAATAGACCTAGAACGTGGGTGGTTGCAGGATCTTTTGAAGCTTTCCATCATCAGCCACCTAGGGGGATTTACCCCCATCGTCGATTATGGACCTAAGCAAAGCCGTGCCTTGGATGTAACCCCATCGTCTTTTATGCTTCGGGTGTGGTCCCGAGGTCTTTTATGCCTCAGGTGTCATCCTGAGGTCTTTACAGGAGTTCTTTTATAGTATGATTTTTGCTCTATGATCAGGAAAAAGTACCATTGTAGTTGATCTCATATGGATTGTTGGAGACAGGGGGTCGGCTCGGGATGACCGGACTCCTGGTTACTCCGAGCTGGAGGCAAGGTCGGGATCACTGGATCCTGATTGTTATAAACTAGAGATCGGGTCAAGGCTGCCGGACTCAGACTGTTGTGAACTGGATGTCAGGTCGAGGCTACCGGACTCAGACCGTTGTAAGTTGGAGGAACTGCTAGAACTACTGGGCTTCTCCACATTGTTCTTCCCGGGGTGTCTCGATTTCACTTACTTCCGGAAGGCTCGTAGCTTTCTTACCCGGGGTCTTTGGTCTTTAGAAACTCTTCAGTGTCAATGTATTTTCCAAGCCTCTTTGCGAGTTCAACCGAGGTTGCCGGTCAGTTTTTGTGAAACGACGTGGCACACTTGGTGTGCTAAACTCCTGAGCAGAAGGCTGTAATAGCGATGGTTTCATCAAGATCATAGATCCCGC
This sequence comes from Hydrangea macrophylla, assembly GCA_033977485.1. NCBI lineage: Eukaryota > Viridiplantae > Streptophyta > Magnoliopsida > Cornales > Hydrangeaceae > Hydrangea > Hydrangea macrophylla. The sequence goes on along the minus strand of CM066984.1, from coordinate 71,798,398 downwards.
CAAGCTTCTCTTGATTAAACCGGTCGGTGAATTCCTTGAGGGTCTCATTATTCCTTTGTCTGATGTCAGTAGCTGCTTGTTAGGCTTTGGTCGTTCATGCACACCGATGAACTGGTAGATGAACTGCTTACTAAGTTGTTTGAAACTACAGACTGATCGGGGCTTCAAGGAGTAGAGCCATTGGGCGGCCGGGCCTTTCAAAGTGTTGGGGAAGGCCAGGCAGTACAGTTCATCGGCTTTGGTGGCCAAGGCCATCTGTGCTTTGTAGGTCCGAACGTGGTCTACCGGGCTACCCGAGCCGTCGTATGAATCCAGGTGAGGATGCTTGAATATTTGTTGGATGGTAAACCTAATGATTAGACTAGAGAACAGTGACTCTATCTCGGAATTGACATGGTTCTGAGTAGCTTTCTAGCCTAGCTCTTTGGCCATTCTGTCAATCAATTTCTTTAAATTCTGGATACGTGCCATTACACCTTCCTGACCGGTATCCGGGGGGTTGGTTAGGTTGGTGGAAGAGGGTTCTTCTTCATGAAGGTGTGTTGTCCTCTGGGATGAGGCTCGGCTATGACTCCGGCTGATCATGCGCCCAAGGCCACCTCGGTTCTTGATCGAGTGACCCTGGATTGGTTCCCGAGCCATATGCTCCTGCCTCTCCTATTGGGCAGCACGCATACCGCTGATGTCTATGGAACCCTCAACGTAAGACGAGTTGGCCCTGGCACATTGTCTGGTCATGATCGGTTCTCGACCGTACGCAACACTCTCGAGCTATTTCCTGACCGCTGTAGGATTGCTTTGTTGGGCTAGCAGGGCTTCGATCTGCTGCAGGATCTGATGCTGGATCTTCAAGAGCTGTGTGATGGTTACGGTGATCTACTTTGGTGTCAGGAACACCGGGGCCAGCAGGATAGCTCGACCAGCACACTGCGCAGCCTTCTTACCCTTCTTCGGAGGCATGACTGTCAGTTGAGAGATTTATGCTTTGAGAAATCTGTCGTTTACTATAGACGGCGCCAAGCTGATGATGCCAAAATTTGGTAAGAGAGGGAGAGTGAAAGACTTGTTTTTGTATGTGGTTCGGCTCTGTTAATGGAGGAACATACATCCACTTGTGTGTCTGAGAAAATTCACTATACTGTAAAAAGCCGGGGACCTGTGGTGAACCAACAATAGTCTAGAGCTATCATAGGTCGGCCGGGCGTGTTCCTGACTACTATAGAGGTACTGTATAGACTGAAAAGTTGATCCCTTTCTGTGGGGGTAAGGGGTCTCTTTTATAGATGCAAGAGACCCACTACTACATGGATAAGGAAATCTAATCCAATTAAGATTGATTGGCATTAATTGTGGGGTTTCCTAATTGGATTAGAAAATGGTGTGCTCATTCCATTAGTCTTCTAACTTGATTAGGAAACAGTCTGGAATATTCTAGAGCGTATCTCGCGGGCCTGGTTTGATTACATCTGTACGGACCGTGCTTGCGCGGTCTTCCCGACCTGTTGACCGGGTCGTGGATGAACCGCTCGGGAGCCCTCGGGTAGACCAAACCGCTCGTACTAATGCTTATCCAAGGAATTGTGCATGATTTGGTTGAGATAGGGGTCGGCCACTGAGTAGAACTGTCATAGGATAGAGCTAATATTGAGCGTATCATTCCATAAACTAAAACAATAGCGAATTTGCCTACATAAAGAGTGAACTTACAAGCAATATATCTTCTTCTCTTATTACACAATGGCAACTTTTACGCATTGTTTTGTACTCTCTAATCATGGCTTTATCACTTTCAAGCATCAATATGAGCCTCACAGCTCGCCAATTACTATAAGCGGCTCCATCAGTGGAACCTACAATGCCGACAATACCAACTCTACCCAAAGCTACATTGCCTCCATTGCCCGCAATGCCAACACTACCTACTGCCACATTGCCACCACTGCCAAACACTCCCTTACCAACACTACCAACTATCCCAACTGTGCCAAAACCTTCGACATTGCCACCATTGCCGAGCACCCGAATTCCATCTTTGCCAAGTTTTCCAACATTGCCAGCTTTACCCACCCTTCCAAAAAACCATTCATACAACAACCCCAACAATTCCTTTCTTCTCGCCACCATCATCCACCACTAGCCCTTGAGATATGCCTCCATCTCAGTTATCTTTGCTCAGTTGGAGTATGAATTAAATTTTCCATGTATTTTGGTAGTTTAATTTGAGTGTGTCCATTATTGTTTGTTGTCTTGAGGAGTGTGAGGTTTCATTTTATGGATTTTTTGTTACATGGTATCAATCCTATTGTATAGTGGTATTGTATGTTTGATCTATATGAATACGATTCCTTAATTTTGCCTTTATTCTATAATTAATCTCTCAAAATGTTCTCTTTCTCTTTTCCGTTAATGAGAATGTGGGTGGTTCATGCCTCAACAGGTAAATCTCACTAGTCTTCAAAGCATGGGGATGGCCCCGACCTTTCAAACAAGTAATTACCTCTGGGTAGTAGCCAGAGATTCTCCAAATTGAGCTACCTTGGAGAATCTTCGAGAATGTTGGCTACATAACAAACATGTTAACAGTACAAGATGCGGTGCTACAAATAATAATAATAATAATAGTAAAGGAAAATAAACATATATGAAAAAATAAAACCTAGATCAAATTGGATTTAAAAAAGAACACATCACCATTTTAGAAGTCCATACAACCTTTACCCGAGGTTTCAATTCATCTGATCTATTCGACTCTGTGGTCAATAAGGCTTTCTCTAGGAAAATCATTGTTGAATTAGGCTCAAGTTTATATTAGTAAAAAAAGAGTAATTGGGGTGGGATTGTTAGCAAAACAACAAATGTGTTTCATGGAAATATATAAACAACATAAAATAAAAGTAATTTTTGACCAGTATACAAGACTAATACAACAAGTAACAAAATTAAACAAAACATCATTGCTAAACTTTCAAGGTTATAATCACTTAGCAGTGTTTAGATGTGCTAAACTTTAAAGTGAAATTCATGTTAAAAGTCTAGATAAAAGCTCATGATAAAGCTCCTTTTCCCTTTAAAAAAAAATTAATGGTTTATTACAGACACGCTCCCTGTAGATAGTGCGATTTTTAGTTTGCCCCTGTAGTTTTGAATATCTCAGTGGTTAGTACCCTTTGTACTTTGGACTAATGTGCAACCGTTAATAAATCTGTTAGATTTAACAGAATAAGGCTTGTATAGGTGGTGTATTTGAAAATAGTTGTAACCATTGGGGGTGTAGAAGTGAATGATATAATAACCAAGCAAACTTCTATTCTATTAAATTTACTGAAGGTTGCACATTATTCCAAACCACAATAGTAACATGTTTAAAATTATCTGGCGCAAACTAAAAAACTCATTAACTACAAGGGTATATATGTAATCAACCAAGAAATAAATTAACCAAGGTTAACAATTTTGTAAGTTTGTCTCTAGGTAGGATGTGCTCAAGCACATCAAATCATGGATGTGTAGAACATGAACATTCTTGTACTCAGCCTGGCTCAGTTAGGCTCATTGTAAACAGGGCAAATTTAGTACCGGACAAGGGGGCCCCTTAATTTTAGTGAATTTTATACATACCTCAAAAAATGTATTTTGCACTTAAACCCCCTTTCCCCGACCCTCCAAATTTTTTTTCAAAAACACCCTATATTTGAGTTTTGAAAAATTAGACAAAACAACCAAAAAATATGCATTCAATTTTTTTGGTCTCAATTTCGTCGTAATAAGGTGTCATTTTATTTTACCTTTGGTGCCGAACAGTATTAACTATTCTAATATCCACTGTAACAACCTGTAATTTCATTTAAATTTTTAAGTGTAATTTCAATATTTTATTCATATTACTTGTTTAATTTGATAGAAATTCTTTTGGGGGTTAAATTGTAATTTGTATAATTCAAGAATGCCTAGGGCGTGATTTCAAAACTGCAATTTCAAGACGGTGAAAATGTTTACTTTTAATTCCAACTGTATTTTTATACAACCAGATAATAATTCCCTACGTTAATATAAATTTTTCGTATTTTTGTGATCACTGCGCCCCGAAAATACCAGTTTATGTTCGAAAACTGTCTGCGCTGCGATGGGACTTCCACAGTTTGGAAATCTCCACTAATCAGGATTTGACACTTACTTTCGATCATTTAATACAACTAATGATTGATTAAGTTTGTTTGGGAATGCATTTTGTGTGTGTGTATTTGTAGTGCCATAAGTTGATTTTCCCAAACACCCAAAGAGATTCCTAGACAACTTGCTTAGACCTTGTTTGGGAGTGCTAATTTTGTGTGTGTAAACTTGTGCCTAAAAGCTAAATTACCCAAACACCTAGACTAACCCCTATAGACTCTAATACAACCCCTACAATCCCATTTTAACAGATTGTATAATCTGTATATATGTATATCATTTACGTATATGCAAATATTAGATTTAGGGAAAATTAGTAATCAATTTAATTTTGTTGAGTGAGGAACAAAGGACTTGGAGCCCAAGTTCTTCCATTGTATTTCTATATATACAACACTCACACACATAACCTGAAATTTTAAAAACAGAAAACCAGAGAAAAAAAGAGAGAGTATAGAGAAGTTTACAGAAATTTTCTAGAGAGAGGAAGAGCTAGCTTGACCACCATAGCTAGAGCTTGGAGTGGATTCCTAATTTTGGTTATTCTATCTCAATTACACTTCAATCTTCTATTACAGTGAGTATTATTACCTCACTTAGAATGTAATTTCATGTTCAATTGTTGTTTGCATAGTTCGAATTGTAAACTACCATTGATGATTTTATTCTTAGTGCTTGAAGCTAAAAAATAGTGATTCTCCAAACTTAACCAAAATGGTGTTTGATAGATAGTAATGAAAGATTACGGTTCATAGATGCCATGTTTGAAGTATTGGAGCCTAATTCATTGATACTAAAAAGTATATTAGAAATTAAGTTTTGTCACCTCTAGGTTTTATGTAAAATTCGAGAGCAACAGTTTGAGTCATGTTAATCCGATCGTATATTCGTAATCCTTGCGAGCAAATGAAAAGAATCACATATTATATGTCATGTTTGCATTCGGAATTGAAATGGGTCAAAAACAGACCACAAAATTGAAACAGGAGAAAAAACGAAGAAGATGAAGACTCTCTGACAACTCGCGAGCGCGACCTGCGCGAGCTGTTCGCATAAGCGACTTGTGTATTTTTGATAAATTTTGAAATTTTGAAAAGAAAAAAAGAAAAGAGGAATATCACACGAGCAACCCGCATGAGCGACGAGGCCTTTTATCTGGTTCTTGTCTGATTTCTTATAAGGAACTATTTGGAAGAAGTTTTAGAGGTTTTTAAAGTACTAATTGGGAGATATGCTAAAACAGAATCATGTTTTGTAATATTATGTTAAAAAGGAATGATTGAAGACTTGATTAATTCTCGCACATACGTTGTTATTGTTTTTCTGTAATTCCCTTTTTGTATAAAGTTACATGACGTACATATGAGTCAAGTTTACATGCATGGTGAGTGATGGTCAGTGTCAAAAGAGTAACTAGATGATGTTGTGTATGGACACTCCCTGGTACTTGTGTACTATAGTATGATGCTATAAGCATATGATTTAGAGTATCTGTGAAATGCTACGGTGATAAAGTGGACACTCCCTGGCACCCGTGGCAGTGCTGTAGTGTGTGGCGCCGACTTGTACACTCCCCAGCATGTGGTAGTGCTATAGTGTATGGCCTACTGAACATTCCCTGGCATCTGTGGTATGGCTATAGTGTGGGGAAAACTGGACACTCCATGGTACTCATGTACTATAGTGTGAGGCAAACTAGACACTCCTTGGTACCCGTGTACTATAGTGTGGTCACCTTAGTATTTCAAGGTATTAGAACATGAGAGTTGGATGATGTGTGGTCGAGAGAAAAGAGTCGGATGAGAAGGTTGCATTGTTCCATGCACGGTCATATGTTTTATTGATTTGAAGATTGTGACATTATCTTTACTATTTTATAATTTGATTTCATCACAATATTTCTACAATGTGGAATGATGAACCTGTAAAATGGAAATGGTTATTGTTTTATATTAGGAGCACGGGTTTTTTATGATCACAAGCTTCTCGAAGCTGACGGCGTTGATGCTCCCTGGACATTCGTGTCTAGGCTTTTTAGGTTATGATCAAGGTGGACAGTATGATTATGCGAATTGATTTCAACCAACTGAGAAGAGAAAATTTGTTATTTCTACTTTATGTTTTGAACTGAACTTGTAATAAGTATTAATATAATAGATATTATTTTGTTGCAAGGCGGGATGTGCCTTTAGATGACTACGTGTTGTAATAAGTATTATGTTTCAAAATTTTTTGTAAGCCTTGATTGCTCTTACTCTGATTTAAATTATATTACTGTTCGTCATTTGGGACAAAATCGATCCTTCAAACTGTCGCGACGTACATGTCCATAAAGGAAATTAAATGTTTTCCCTGTTTATGCTACGTCAGAGCATGACAGGATTTAGTGGTATCAAAGCCAGGTTATATCATAAACAGTTTAGCCAAGTTAGGGTTTACCAGTATAGACCCGATTCCACATTCTAAAAGCTTATGCTTCGCACACCCGATGATACGACAGGAGGACAAACCCGCATCCCAAATGCTTAAGATTATCTCTTTTAACATTAGTCTTGATATAAGTTGGTGCATTTTTGTCAGGTATGGATCCAGTCCCGCCGCTATTTGTACCAGACAGGTATGGAGGACATTGGGTTACCCCAAGGGTAGTGGTTCCAACTTTTGTTGGGTTATACCATGCCCTCGATAGAACAGTAGGCAATGGCAATAGTAGAGTTGGATTTATGGCACCAGGTCCATGTAGTGGGACTGGTTGATTTGCCCCGAGTTCATCTTGAGCTCCTATATTTTGTAGAGGCTCAGCGATTGGTTTTATTAGAGATAGTGCAGTTGGTTAACAGCGATGCTTTTTATCTGCCTTTCGAGATTCAGATCGTGCATGCTCACATTGTACATCTAGATATACCCCCACCGGTTGTTCCAACGGAGGACTCGGTAGTTCCCGATGATGAGAGTATTGATGGCGGAGACATCATTTTAGCCCCTTTTGGTCTGGATGGTGGTGATGAAGTGGAGGAGGGTATGGGCTTGGATGACTTTGCTACCCATCTCGAGGAGGAGTTGGCACTTATGCCAGATCTGCCCGAGGAGATGTTGATTGAGGTAGATGTTTCAGAGCATGCTCCATCACCAACCTCTCGGAGCAGTGGTTACTATGCAGTAGAGCCGTTTCAAGTTCAGCAGTTTCGTCCCGTTGACTCTCTGGACTTATTGATGGCTACCTATAGGGATGATTGATGGTCTTGACATAATTTTGTAAATATTAGCAATATTGACGCATAACCCTATCTCTTTTTGCAAATTAAAATTACATGCATCTAGCTATAGGCCGATGACCCCATACTTTTGGTATTAACTCCTGTTTGGACGATGTACGTCCTAACCCATACAGATAGGGTAGGCATTGGACTGATCATGCTTTTTCATCTACTTGATGAGATGTTATGTATGTACAAATACTCTTTTTGATGTTGTTGTCACCTAAACTTTTATTGCATTAATATAATTATTCATGATTCTCATTCTGTTATCGTTATGGTGTGTTTAGAATGGCTAGGAGACCAAGGAGGAATAGGAACCTGATCGAGGAGGGAACTTTGGCTGCCGACCCCATGGAAATGTTGGAAGCATTTGTCAAATGCCTCGAGAGGATCAGGAACCATAATGAAAATCGTCATGATCGCCGAACAGGGGACAAATTGTTGGAAAGATTCTGTGCACTGAGGCCTGAACAGTTTGTGGGAATTGCAGAACCCTAAAAGGCTGAACAGTGGTTGAGGCAGATGGATCATGTAGTCAAAGCAGTTCAGTGCAATGAATTAGAAAAGAGGAGGTTAGCTACCTTTCAACTAACCGATGCTGTCGTAAATTAGTGGGACTCAGTAATAGCCACCATTGGGAATTAAACTGCTATGGGAATGTCTTGGACTATATTTAAGGGGGGATTTTTGGAGAAATATTTTCCACCGACTGAGAGGCACAGAAGGGAGAAAGAATTCATAGATCTAACACAGGGAAATAAGTCTGTGCAAGAATATATTACTTAGTTCGAAAGACTGTCTCGGTTCGCTCCCCATATGGTTGATACGGAAGAGAAGAAGATACGCAAGTATAATCAAGGACTGACATCGTAGATTCATCGCCTGACACTTGGCCACATGGATAAGTCATTTGAGGGACTAGTTGGCTTGGCCACTGATCTGGAAGAGGATGCTCCTATGAACCGCAAACAATTTGACTTCTGGCCACCTCAGAGAAGTAATTTTGTGAATAAGCCATCTATGTACGGACAAGGACAGAAGAGGAATTTTGATGGGAGCAAAAAACCCCAAACTAGTACCTATCGGTCTCAGCCCCGTGCAGGATAGGGAGGTAGTGTTGGGAAATATTTCAACTGTGGCAACCCCAGTCATTTGGCTCGAGATTGTAAGGCATCTAAGCGCATCTCTCAACAAAATATAGTCTATTCTAACTGTGGTGAACCTGGTCACATTAGCAAGTACTGCACTGCTCCTAAACGAGTGACTTATGGTCAGCAGAGTCTGGCTGGCTTGAATGCTATTATTCCCAATGCCGCTAAATATGATAAAACTGTTTATGAAGAGGGAAACTATGAAGAAGAACACCTTGAACAGCAAGCGGTGGAAGGTACATTAACTTTGTTTAACTCCCACGTTAAAGTTTTATTTGATATAGGTGTTGCACTTTCATTCATATCTGCTAAGACTATTCAGAGATTGGGTATTCTATCTCACTATTTAGAGAAGGTTTTGAAGCCTACGTCACCATTAGGAGCTATTGTCAAGTTAGGACATGTGGGCAAGGACTGTCCCCTACGACTAGGAGACCGTGAGATACCTGTAAGACTGATTGTTCTATCAATGAAAGATTTTGACATAATCCTAGGGATGGATTGGCTCACTTAGAACCAAGTAAAGTTGGATTGTGTAAGGAAAATAATTACATTCTCCGACAATAGGAATCAATCCTTTGATTTTTAGTATAACCCTTTAGGAGATATGTTCCTCACAAGATGCTCAACAAACATCAAAGTTGGCAGTACAGAAATGACAGTGTTGTCTATATATGTAGTCAAGGATTTTGACAAAGTATTTCAAGATGTTTCTCGTTTACTGCCCAAGAGAGGTCTAGAGTTCTGTACTGAACTTATAGCAGGCACCGCACTAATCACTAAAGTTTCCTATAAAATGACCCCCACTGAACTGTCAGAATTGAAGGAATAAGTTCAAGAACTCGAGAATTTAGGTTTTTTGCGTCCAAGTACGTCACCCTGGGGAGCGCCAGTATTATTCGTGAAGAAAAAGGATGGAACACTTCGGCTGTGTATCGATTACAGAGAATTGAACCGAGTGACTATCAGGAATAAATATCCCTTACCTCGAATCGATGATTTATTTGATCAACTGCAGGGAGCTACAACATTCTCCAAGATAGATCTACGGTCGAGATATCATCAATTAAGGGTACGAAAGGAAGACATAAATAAAAATGCCTTCAGAACCAGATATGGTCATTATGACTTTTTGGTAATGCCATTTGGAATGACGAATGCCCCGGTAGTGTTTATGGTTTTGACTAACCAATTGTTCAAGTCTTAGTTGGATCAGTTTGTCATTATCTTCTTAGATGATATTTTGATCTATTCTAAGTCAGAGGAAGAGCATGAGGAACATCTACGGATTACGATTCAAACGCTCAAGGATCATCGCTTGTATGCCAAGTTCAGTAAGTGTGAGTTCTGGTTACAAGAAGTGAAATTTTTGGGATATAAGGTATCATCGCAAGGAATTTATATGGATTCATCAAAGATAGATGTTGTATCAAATTGGGTTAGACCAACCAACCCTACGGAGGTTAGGAGTTTTCTTGGACTCGCGGGTTTTTACCGGAGATTTGTTGAGGGATTCTCCAAGATAGCACCCACCGTTGACCAGACTGACTAAGAAAGCTCAGAAATTTGAATGGATAGAGAAGCATGAGCATGCCTTCCTAGAGTTGAAACAGAAACTCGCCACAGCACAGATACTAACTATACCCAAGCTTAATGAGAAGTTCACTATATTCAGTAATACATTATATCAAGGATTAGGGCGTGTACTTATGCAAAATGGTAAACTTATCGCCTATTGATTGAGACAGCTAAAGCTGAATGATTGAACTACTCCACTCATGATTTGGAATTGGCTATAGTAGTATTTGCACTCAAGATATGGAGACATAATCTCTACGGTAAGATGTTTGATTTGTTTTCAGATCACACAAGTCTAAAATATTTGTTCATGCAGAAGGAGTTGAACATGAGGCAATGCAGATTGATGGAGCTGATTAAAGATTTTGACTTTATGTTAGAATACCGCCCTAGTAAAGCTAATGTCGTTGCTGATGCTTTTAGTCAGCAAAATCGTGGGACAATTACCTCCTTGATGGTTAGAGAATGGCGGGCATTGGAGACATTGGCTAATTTTAATGTGGAAAATGTTTAGGAAGGAGAAGGGTAACTTTTTGGATGTCTTATCCAACAGCCTACTCTTATTGACCACATCATCGAAGCACAGAAAGAAGATGAACAATTTCAGACATGGTTTGTTAAGATATCAGAGAAAGATCCGACAGAATGGAAAGTGGGGTGTGATGGAGGGTATAGATGCAGGGACAGATTATGTGTACCAGACTGTGGAGATCTACGAAAGGATATTCTAGAAGAAGCACATAAGGCAAGATTTACAACTAATCCAAGAGGAACAAAAAAGTACATGGATTGAAGAGAAATTTCTGGTGGGATGGTATGAAGAAGGACGCAGCCGAATTCGTATCCAAGTGTTTGACGTGTCAATAAGTCAAAGCCGAACATAAGAGGTTGTTGGGATTGTTACAACCGCTACCTATCCCAGGTTGGAAATGGGAACACATAACCATGGATTTTATAGTAGGATTACCTAGGTCACAGTAGAATCATGATGCTATTTGGGTAATCGTGGATCGAATAACTAAGTCGACTCATTGCATTGCCTATAGTATAACATATCTAGTGGAAAAGATAAGTTGGATTTACATACAATAAGTTATGCGACTTCATGGTGCACCTGTGTCGATTGTGTCAGGCCACAATGTACGTTTCACTTCTGGATTCTGGGAAAGTATGCAAGAAGCTATGGGGACCTCATGAAAGATGAGTAGTGCTTTTCACCCTCAGAAAGATGGAAAACCTAAGTGTGTTAACCAGATCATGGAAGATATGCTTAGGACTTGTGTTATCAATTTTGAGAAATCTTGGGAGACACACTAGCCTCTGGTTTAATTTGCTTATAATAATAGCTACCAGACGAGTATGGGGATGGCTCCGTTCGAAGCATTATACGGACGACAACGGGAAGATTTCTATGGTCAAGGAAAGGATGAGAACCGCACAAAGCAGGTACAAAAGTTATGTTGATCGACGCCAAAAGGTTTTGAAATTCAATGTCGGAGATCACGAACTTCTTAAGGTTTCACCAACCTGAGGAGTGGTGCATTTTGGTCTCAAGAGAGGAAAGTTAGCCCTGCGTTTCATCAAACCGTTCAAGATTTTGGATCGTGTCAGGAAAGTGACTTATCAACTTGCACTGCCACCAAAGATGTCTGGGGTTCATAATGTATTTCATGTTAGTATGCTGAGAAATACATATGAGATCCCTTATATGTGGTTAGTTTTGATGATATTGAGACAAGTCATAATATTTCCTATAAGGAGAAGCCCGTGAAAATTCTGGATCAGAGTATCAAGAAGTTGAGGAATAAAGATATCCCATTGGTAAAGTTCAGTGGAATCACCATGACGAGAATGAAGCCTCGTGGAAGTTGAAGCGGATATGAGGAAGAAATATCCAGAGTTTTTTCATGAGTAGTTAGTTTAGATTTTGGGGGCAAAATCCTATTTAAGGGAGGGAGGATGTAACAGCCTGTAATTTATTCCTATTACTTGTTTTATTTGATAAAAAATCTTTTGGGGGTTTCACTATAATTTGTATAATTCAAGAATACCTGGGGCGTGATTTCAAAACTATATTTTCAAGACAGTGAAAATGTTTACTTTTAATTCCAACTATATTTTTATACAACCAGGTAATAATTCCCTACATTAATATAATTTTTCTATATTAGGTGGTGATCACTGCGCCCAAAAAATATCAGTTTATGTTCGAAAATTGTTCGTGCCACGATGGGACTCCCACAGTTTGGGAATCTCCACCAATCAGGATTTGACACTTACTTTTGATCATTTAATACAACTAATGATTGGTTAAGTTTGCTTGGGAATGCATTTTGTGTGTGTGTATTTGTAGTGCCATAAGTTGATTTTCCTAAACACCCAAAGAGATTCCTAGACAACTTGCTTAGACCTTGTTTGGGAGTGCTAATTTTGTGTGTGTAAACTTGTGCCTAAAAACTAAATTACCCAAACACCTAGACTAACCCCTATAGACTCTAATACAACCCCTACAATCCGATTTCAACAGATTGTATAATTTGTATATATGTATATCATTTACGTATATGTATATATTTGATTTAGGGAAAGAGCACTACTACACCCACACACTTTTTACACACTTTTTTGACACCCAGCTTTAAATACATGTACCCTGTGTTGTGCAAGTAGTGCACAGAAAAGTGTGAAAAATTCAAACAGCACAAGGTACATGTATTTAAAGCATAGTGTGTTAAAAATGTGTAGAAAAGTGTGTATGCCTAGCATTATTATTAGGGAAAATTAGTAATCAATTTAATTTTATTGAGTGAGGAACAAAGGACTTGGAGACCAAGCTCTTCAATTAATATTTCTATATAGCTAGAACACAGCTAGAGCTTAGAGAAGTTAAAAAAACACACAACCTGCAGTTTTAAAAACAGAAAACCAGAGAGAAAAAGAGAGAGCATAGAGAAGTTTTTACAGAAACTTTCTAGAGAGAAGGCATAGAGACCTTAACCACCATAGCTAGAGCTTGGAGTGGATTCCTTATTTTGGTTATTCTCTCTCAACAATACTTCAATCTTTTATCACAGAGAGTATTATTAACTCACTTATAATGTAATTTCATGTTCAATTACTGTTTGTATAGTTGAAATTGTAATCTACCATTGATGATTTTATTCTTGGAGCTTTAACCTTTAAAATAATGATTTTCCAAACTTAACCAAAATGGTGTTTGATAGATAATAATGAAAGATTACAGTTCATAAATGCCATGTTTGAAGTATTGGAGTCTAATCATTCATACTAGGAAGTATATTAGAAATTAAGTTTTGTCACCTCTCGGTTTTACGTGAAATTCGAGAGCTACAGTTTGATTCATGTTCATCCGATCGTATATTTGTAATCCTTGTAGAAAATCGAAGAGAATCATGTATTATATGTCATGTTTGCATTTGGAATTGAAATGGGTCAAAAACAGACCACAAGACTGAAACACGGGAGAAAAATGAAGAAGATGAAAACTCTGTGACAACTCGCTAGTGCGACCCACGCGAGCGACCTGTACATTTCTGATAAATTTGGAAATTTTAAAAAACAAGTCGAAAAAGAGGCATATCGCGCTAGCACCCCGCGCGAGCAAAGGGGCCTTTTTTCTGGTTCTTGTCTAGTTTCTTATAAGGAACAGTTTGGAACAAGTTTTAAAGATTTTTAAAGTACCATTTAGGAGATATGCTAAAACAGAATCATGTATATGTTTTGACACATTATGTTAAAAAGGAATGATTAGAGACTTGATTAATTCTTGCATGTACGTTGTTACTATTTTTCAGTAATTCACTTTTTTGTATAAAGTTACATGACATACATGTGAGTCTGTAACAACTTGCATTTCATTTAATTTTAAATTTGCATTTCATATTTAATTAATGTTCCTGATGTTATCTCAAATTTCCAATTCTCATGTTTAGAATTCTAATACTTGTTTGATTTCATATTTAAAATTCTTGTTTGAGTCAAACTGCGATTTTGTAAAATTTAGCAATACCTGTGTTGGATTTTAAAACTGTATTTCAAAACGGTGGAAATGTTTCCTTTTGACATAATCAGTATTTTTATAAAACCAAAAAACCATTTCTTACGTTAAAAATGAATTTTCTGTATGTTTGTGGTGAAAACCACGCCGCAAAAATACCAGTTTATGTTTATAACTGTCCACACCGCATGGAACTTCCACAGATTTTGGAAGTGATGTAAAGCATGAAATGATTTATGCTTTACTTTCCATTTATGGCAAGCAATGATTGGGTATGTTTTGTTTGGGAATGCTTTTGGTGTGTGCTTGATCCTAAGGCCATAAGCTTGAATTGCCAAACAACATCAAATTGACCCCTACTACTCTAATTTGCCCCTTCACAATCTGAGAGTGTATATACGTATGTATAATCCAGCATATATGATCTATATTATTATTGGTTCAATTAGAAATTAGGAAAAACAATTTAGTTTGTAGAGTGTGTTTCACAACTCACAACTTGGAGCCCAAGATTGTGAGAATCTATATAAACTCATACACACTTCACAATCTGCACATTTTGATACACACACAGAGAGGAAAAGAGAGAGATTGAGAGTTCACTTACAGAGTATTTGTAGAGAGAGAAGCTCTTAATCCCCATAGCCAAAGCTTGGGTTTGAATCTCCTATATTGTTTTTCTTTCTCAACAATCTCTCTACTTTTAATCACAGTGAGTATTTTAAACTCACCCAAATGTAATTTCATGCTTAGTTACTGATTATGTATATGTATTGATAAATCACCATTGTTATTTCCTCCATGGATTTTGAGTTTGAAAAACATGAGTTTTCCTCAACCTAACCAAAATTCGTTTTGATAGATGATTTTGAAAGATTATAGTTCATATAAGTGGTAGTTACAATATTAGAGCTTAATTCGTTTGTAGCATGACGTATATTGAAAACAAAATTTCTGTCGTCTCTCGGATTTCCATAAAATCCGAGAGCTACGTTTCGATTCGTGTCAAATTGATTGTAGATTCATAATCCTTGCGAAAAACCAGAGAGATTCATATATAATAAGGCTTTATTTCGTTCATTTTGTAAAATGGGTATTTAAAACTGAAACAGGGGAATCCTGGGGAAGAAGACGAAGCTTCTGCTGAAACTCGCGCGAGCGGCTTGCACAATCGACCCGTCGCGCGAGTGGCCCGCACGCGCGAGCTGTGTATTTTCTGGCAAAAAGAAAGGTTTTAAAAAGAAAAACGAAAATTGGGCATATCGCGCGAGCGGCCCTCGCGAGCGACCTTTCGCGCAAGCGGCCCGCGCGCGCGAGCTGTGTGGTTTCAAGCAAACAGAAAAGACTTTGAAAAGAAAAATGAAAAATGGGCATATCGCGCGAGCAGCACACGCGAGTGAGGTGGCTGGTTTCAGGCAGACAAAAGATTTTAAAAGAAAATGAAAAAGGGGCACATCTCGCGAGATGCCCGCGCTCGCGACTTTGGACGGTTTCTGATTTTTGCTTGTTTTATGTTAACGAACTATTGGGTGATGTTTCATGGACCTTTAAAGCTCTGTTTGAGAAATTTACTAAAGCAGAAACCTATTTGGTTATGTTTGGACGAATGAAATGATGTATTACGACTTGACAATCCCCGTATGTACGTTGTTCCTATAATTCAGTATTTTACTTTATGTTTAAAGTTTCATGACATACATGTAGAGTCAGTTGTACATGCATGGTGAGTGTGAATGTTGGTCAGTGTGGAAAAGAGTAATGGTCAGTGTGGTATAGAGTGTGTGGTTGAGATTATTTTATGGACACTCCTGGTAAGTGAGTACCAAAGTGTGTTGTGGTTGAGATTGCGGCTAGAGTGTATTTGAAATGCGATGGTGGCAAAACTGGACACTCCCTGACGACCATGGTAGCGTCAAAGTGTGTGATGCCGAACTTGAACATTCCCTAGCACCCATGGTAGTGCTAAAGTGTGGCCTGCGGACACTCCCTGGTACCCGTGTCTAGATACTGTGTGATGTATTTGCGAGGCTGTCACGCCCCGACGTAGCATAATACAGGAAATCATTTAATTTCCTTTATGGACTCGTAGGTCGTGACAAGTGAGTATGACCAATTGTCCCTGCAACAAATAACTTAACAACATTTCTAAAAGAAAGGATACTAATAAACATAAGCTCCAGAATTAAAAACTTACTAACTATTACATAGGTCGAGGTCTTAGGCACAAACGCCCTTATTCAAATTCTAACAAGGTTTATTACAACTCTGAAAGGAAACACATAAGGAAAATAAAACAGCTCTTCTGAAACACCTCCGGTCATCTAACTAGCATAGTCAACGAACTCTGGCTGCTCCTGACCTGGAAAATCTGGACATAGAGTCCAGGACTCATCGACGCCGTCAGCTTATGAAAGCTGGTGAGTAAAATAAACATGTGCTCGCAATATATATAAGCATATAGAGCAAAGGTATAAATTAACATTAACAGCAATATATTCAAGGTTCCAATTTCAACATAAATCACGGGGGTGTAGACACCCCATTTTGTCGGCTATCAGATTTGGGAGACCCATAGCATGGTGGTTCGCAATGATCGTAAAAGACTCAAAAGGAGTCACGGAAGTCAGCTCTATCTCTCAGAATGCTCAGAATGACCAAAATGCCCCTAAAAGCCCGAAAACTCCCAGATTTGGTCCCAAAGTTCTGAAAACATGCTACGTCGTAAGAAAAGTAATAAAATGAGTTTTTAAATAAAACCGGAAGAAATCGTCAGCTCCCAGAGGCCCCCGGAAGTCCCGGAAGTTCCCCGAAAGTCCCCGTTGACCGGTTTGACCAAGGTTTGACCAGGTTTGACCGAAGTTTGACCAAGTTTGACCAAGTTTGACCGAAATTGTCCAAATTCACCAGAATCATTAGAAAAGTATTAAAATAAGTTTTAAAAGAGAATCGAGCGAAAACGTCGGCTCCTGGGAGCTCCCAGAGGTTCCCAAAACTTCCCGGGAATCCCAGGATTGACCAGATTGACCAAGATTTGACTTTGGAATCGGGGCACCGAAACAAATTTTCAAATATTTTTCATGGATACTAGAGGTCAATAGCTTTCCAATGGTATATCGCACATAATTTCTGGATTTAAAACGAATTTATTATGAATTTCCAAAGGCGAAAAAGACGATCAAATCGGCTTTTATCGCGAATACCGCAAAACTTTTCAAAGTGACCTATCCCCGAACTATTTTTTATGTAAAGTAGACTCCATTACCTTTCCAACGGTATATCACAACCTCGATTTGGAGTTCATATGCATTTTCTGTGAATTTCGGACAAAATAGGGCCTTTTCACGAATACCGGAACTTCGGGGGGCCTAAACAGCATTATCCAGACGAAGGGAGGAGCACTGCCGCCGCGGCACTGGCCCACTGCCGCCGCGGCACTCCCCCCCAGAACAGTCCATTTTTGTAATATGTTTTGTGGTCCCATTTTGATTAATTAAAAGCCAAAACGACGTAGTTTTATGATTTCAGATGTTTGGAGCCAATGGGAGTACTTTCTAAATCCCAAAAAACACCCCAAGTTGGCCTATATAAACACCCCATTACTCCTCATTTTGGGGGGAGTCAAATGCAAGTTTAGAGAAAGTTTGGGAGAGAAAGTGTAGAGATAAGGTTAGAGTGGAGAGAAAAGAAGCTTTCTTCTTTGATTTTTCAAAAACAAAAGTGAGTTCTAACTTTGTTTTTACTTCATTACTTCCATTTACTTCAACATTCAATACTCCCAACCACCATTTTAGTGAGCATTCAAGAGTGTGGAAGCTTCTTCCATGTCTAGTGTCATTACATATGAGTGATACACCAATCTACAAGTCTCATGCTTCATGAATATCATCTATTGATTATCATCTACTTGCTTGTTTATTTATTGTTCATCTCTTCTCATCCCATTTCTTTTTATTTTCTTTATTTACTTACTAGTTCATCACCATCTAAGTGATGACATGAAGTTTGGGGTGAGTGAATCCTCATGGATAGTAGCTCTTGACCTCAAAAACATGTTTGATAGATGATGACCATAACCTCAATACTTCCAAGGTATCCTTGGAATGTATTGAAGTTATGTCTAAAAACAAAATAAATCTCTCCAACAATCTTGGAGGTTCTTAAATGATGAGTTTGATGTAGGTATTCTAAGTGGCTATGATCCTTATTGAGTGTTGAAAACATGTTTTCAAAACATCTATTTCAAAACCCCTCTCAATCCCTCTCATTTGGTTTCAAGAAACAAAACTTTGTTTTCTCCAAAATCTTCAAAACAATGAGTCAAAACAGTGAGTGAGTTGAGTTCAAAGATTTTTCTAGAATACAATACTCAACACATGGATACAAGGCCACTTGCAAAGTCTTCCTAACTCATTGGAGAACACCCATGATTTTTGGTTTGACTTGGAAGTACTTGGAAATGGTCCATTTGGGGTCCCAACATTCCTTCCAAACATTCTGTTTTTGCTGTCACAGCAGCTAGGTCAACTTACGACCTCTTTTCCAGAAAACTTTTCCAAAAGGGGTGGTCCTAACTTATTTTTCCCTTAAAATTCATGTCTTAGGAAACGTTCTGTATAAAATGGGCCTCTAGATCATTCTTTTTCATTTTCTAAGATTTTCTAACATTTCAGTCGACAGTACGAACTCTGTTTCTGAGTGACCTCTATTGTTTATATAATTTCTCTCAATCTGTGATATCTATTCAAGATTGGCCTTTTGGGTTGTGTTATAGACACAATAAGGAACATCTCCATAAAAAATCATGCATTGAAAACATTCCTAACCCCTCTTTTCAAATTCCAAAAGATCATGCTACTGTTCTGTCCACTATTCACAGCAAGTACATTTCAACTTTCATTCTTTGGTTTGATGCTCATATGCATTCCAAATTAGTTCATATCTTAGGAAGTAGTCCATACTACATTTGTACACATCCCATGTTAATTTCATTCATTAATTCTTACACATTTTAGACTTCTAAGTCATTCTAGAAATCCATGTACACAAAACACACTACAACCTTTGCATATTTTTAGATACATACATTGCATTCATGCAAGATTTGGGGTTTTTGTAACTCTTAATCTAAGGAGATTATAAGGAATGAACTCGATCACCCGTTCATGCTTCCCCTTGATCTAATCATCCTTTCTCATCCGTCCCGGGGATTGAGAGGTCTTCTTTTATCAAAGAATAACATGCATCATACTAGTTTGCTAAGCATATTTTGATTTCTTTGTTTATTTGTTTCAAGAACAATTCATGTCCCCCTTTAGATTAGGAAAACTTGATTAATTGATATATGATTAGACGATTTTTCCTAGGTTTATTTGTGTGATCTTTCACTTTACATTGCATGATATTTGATTTAGATCTTATGAATGATATTTTATCTTTAGATCTTCCATTTTCAAGTTTCTTATGTAATGTAATATACTATCATAGTATTAATTGCCGAACCATACATAGTATAAGATGATTATTTGGATGCTAATTGAGGCACGTCGAAAGATGGGGCGAGTTGAGGGTGTTTTAGTCGCGACAAAGGCTCCTTCCTCTCTCGTACCAAAACCCCGAACCAAGTTCTTTGGTTATGAAGGGCCGGTGCCCTTTATCCATTTGGATGAGTCAAAATTAGGTTTCTTGGTTCCTTAAAGACCAAGTGGCGACTCTGTATCTGTTTTCAACAGACCTATTTTCTTTCTTTGATTCAAATCAATTTCAAAACAATCTCAAACAAGAGAAGTGGTCCGAAGCCCGGTATCCACAATCTGGCGACTCCACTGGGGATTTTTATTTTAAAAACAAAATAATACAGAGGTTTGACTCATAAGAAGCATCCTTAAAATCATATTTTTACTGTGTTTGGTTCACCGCATTGCACTCTTGCATTCCCCCCCTCCGACTGTGTCTGAAACGCGGCGCTGACATTGTTCAGGTCTTGCTGTGCCAGGGCACAAGTCACCGTTGATACTGTACCTTCCAAGGTATATCAAAAAGAGTAAAAACCTCCGTACTGTCTCCCTGACGGTATATTGGAACTCTCGTCAACGGACCCTCTTTGACTAAACCCAGCCTTCGCATATAGATTCCTGTAGAACCTTTCATAGGACTGTTCATTTATCTTTTCAGATAGGACAATGTGATATAACTGCTGTATGCCCTGACGGGATTACCTGCGCGGTGTAGACGCTTATGTGGCATAGAACAGAACCTCTTTCTTATGATTCCCAAGGCAATCACTCACATGTAGTCACATTGAGTTGACCTGCCTAAGCATCATGACAAGGATGTCTGCTCCATGCTCGCAAAGATATACACCGCAAACCTTGTTTGTCGGTCTTGAGACATAGGAGTATGAAAACCTACTAGAAAGTATGATCACTATAACCGTACTTACCAGCTTCCCCAGAAACTCTATCCAAATATCCCAGATATAACCACATTAACCAGTTTCCCCAGAAACTCTGTCCAGATATCCCAGATATAACCACATTAACCAGTTTTTCCCAGAAACTCTATCCGAATATCCCAGATATAACCACATAAACCAGTTTCTCCCAGAAGCTCTGCCCAAATATCCTAGATATGACCATATTGACCAGTTTCTCCCAGAAACTCTGTCCAAAATTCCCGAAGTATCTTGGAAATCCATGTTATCCCTTGGTGATCATACTAGAAAGTAAGGTTAGCACACTCTGTATGACTAGGACCTTACTTGTTTAGCTGCTATCAGTTAGAAATAGGAGCATCATATAGATTAGGCTTACATCCGCATGTTTGTCCCATTTGCATGCACCATCCTCTATCAATTTGCACGCGCTGTTTCGAGTCGGTCCACATCACTATCTTTGTCTGCCTAAAGTCGCCACTGTCAAAGATCTAATCTAGTCCTTTCAAAATCTGTCAGGTCAGTATAGATTCCCAAGGTCAGTAGTCAGGGTCTTATTCGTGGGTCAGGAGTTCGGATAATCGGTTAATCAGAATCAGTCCGACAGCTTGCTTCAACATGAATAGGGAAGAGTTGGAAAACAAGGTTACTGAATTGGGAGCGACCATAAGCCAGCAGTCCGACAGCCTGGCCCAGGTTTTGAAGTTCATGGAAGAACTAAAGCAGAGGCGACCGCAACCTCCGCCCGGGTTTCCACCACCGGAGTTTGAACTACCCCCACCTGAGAATAATGGGGAAGAAGACTGGTTTCAGGGGGTCCCACCGTCCGCATACGAGAAGAAGCTCCAAGAAAAGATGGACAAGGCTGAAAAACTGGAAAGCGTACTCAGGAAAAGCAAGGGTATCGACGATTACATGTTAGATCTGGAAGGCCTTTTCGAGCCTGTCAAGCTGAAACTGCCAGAGAATTTCAAAATGCCTGCCATCGATCGCTTTGATGGAACTGGAAACCCAAAAAGTCACGTGAAGCTGTGTATGAGTATCTTCCAGTCCATGGGCTGTACCCACGAACACATTGCAATGCTATTTCCGCAAACTCTGGCAAAATCTGCACTATCATGGTTCCTAACCTTGGAAGCCTCCAAAACCCGGGCCTGGGAGGACATTGTTCGAGTCTTCGTCGATCATTACTCTTACAATCAAGAGCTGGATGTCACCATCAGGGATTTGGAAACAACCCGGCAAAGCAACAATGAATCCTTCGCTGCATTTCTGAGCAGATAGAGGAACAAGGTAGCCCAAATGACCCACCGGCCAATCGAGAAAGAACAGGTAAGGATGCTCATCCGGAATCTGCAGCCGCTCTATCATGAGAAATTATTCTACCAGTCCATCTCCACCTTTGAGGAGTTGTTTGAAGTCGGAACCCGAATCGAAGATGCTATCAGGGAGGGGAAGATCAAAAAGGAAGACCCTCCGAGTCAGCCAAGAAGGCCCAACTACTCCCGGAATCCCCCGGATGTCAATGCCCTTAGCGGCCAACCCATGGCATATCCTCCAAGGCCATACCAACCCTCCAACCAGGCAAATTCCTCCAACCGCCCTTTCCAGAAAAAGCCCCCTCGCAATTTTGCCAAGCTAGAAATCTCTCTCTCCTCAGCCCTAGATCGCCTCCTCAAAAAAGGCCATCTCCAATTACTCCAGCCTCGAAATACCCCGCTCCCGCCTAACTGCGATATGTCCAAGCGATGTACTTACCACCAAGCCCCCGGCCATAACACTGATGATTGCATGCGCCTCCACCATGACATCCAAGACCTCATCGACCAGAATATCATCGAGCCACCACCAAAGCAGCCTCATATCACCCAAAATCCCCTACCAAACCACCAAAATGTCAACCTCATTGAGTCCAGCCCCGTACCCTTCAACCCTGCTACTTATATCACCCCCCTAGGACAACCCTTGCCTTGCATTGACATCGTGGATTCTGAGGGAATTCATCTGATCGGAGGGGAGAATGACGAGTGGCAGCAGCAGCTTGACGACGAGCAAGACTTGTTCTTCCTAGAAGAGCATGACCTAGGGGCGGTAGACCTCAAATGGTATGATCCTAACAACGAGAGTGATGCTTCCATCTGGAACGAGCCGGAAAAACCATTTGTGGGAACGGATTGTGATTGGTTCAAGAAGGATGGGACTGTAGAAGGGCCTACTCCTGCCGAGATTGATCATCTGACCAGGTCAGGACGTCACTACCAGCCTCTGCAGCCTACTACTGAAGCCGCCGAGAAAGGTCCGGTTAAAGACAAAGGGAAGGGTAAGATGGATGAGGTCATCGAAGAAGACAATGAGCTGATCAAGCAGCTAAAGAAAACCCAAGCACATCTCTCGATGTGGGACATCATGGTAACATCCTATAAGCACAGGAAAGCCGTGTTGAATGCCTTGGCTGGGATTGAAGTCCCCATCGACGCCGCGCCGGAGGACATGGTAGCTTTCTTGGGTGCGCTTACCCCCGACCCGATCATTACATTCTCCGATGAGGACCTGCCGCTAGAGGGATCCGCGCATAACAAGGCGTTATACATTACTGTGGGATGTAAGGAACAACAGGTGCCGTTTTGTCTAGTCGATACAGGTTCTGCTTTGAATGTTTGTGCCTTAAGAACTGCCACTGCTTTGGGGGTCAATATCCTTGACATTACGCCATCTGTACAATCCGTGAGAGCCTATGACAACACTAGAAGAAATGTGATGGGAACTGTTTCTCTCCAAATCCGGGTAGGATCTTTGGTGAGCAACGAGATTTTTCGAGTCATGGACATACCTGCCTCGTTCAATCTGCTGATTGGAAGACCCTGGCTTCACGCCAACAAAGCTGTATCATCCACTGTGCATCAAATGATCAAGTACATTCATGAGAAGGAGGTAAAGATCATCCTCGGTAATAGTTGGGGTAACGAAGCTTTCCCAAATTACGCTCCCATTTTCGAAGTCCAAATACCTGAGCTAGAAGAAGGAGAAATCAGAGGATTCTTCATGGAAGAAGTTCATATGATCCATGATGAAGACCGATTCCCTGAGGTCCACTCTGCAGTTGTCAACATTGTCCGCAAGATGAACTACTTCCCCGGAATGGGGTTGGGTCGACGCCAGCAAGGAATTCGGGAATTCCCGCAGATCAAAGGGCAACAAGGCACTTTCGGGTTGGGGTACAAGCCCACTGATGAGGACGCCGAGCTACAAAGGCCATGGAAGAAGAGGGTGAAGGGTCTCCCGCCATACCGCAAGACTTTGAATGGACAATTCGTCAAAGAAGGGGATGATTTCCCTTACTTCGGGTTCCCCGAACCCTGGGTCCATCAAACCACTGGGAGAAGGCACCCCGGGCTTGAAATCTTTGCTGACTGCGAGAGGCCCCCATATCAAGACCCGTTCTATCCCGAAGAAGTTGAAAAGACCCCAGAGGAAGACTGGTTGAAATACCTTGACACTGAGGCAATCAAGAAGATGTGGGAGGAATCCGCTGAGGAGGAGGAAGAAAAGAGGGCCAAGAGCCAAGATGATCAGATCAAGCCAACTGAGGAGGGTCTGAGCAACCAGGCTGTAGAGTCATCTGTCTGTGTCTCCCGATCCCCTACTCCCCCGAAGTCTGTACTACCGGTTATCGAGTCTGTACTGGAGTCGGCTGCTGTAAGCCCACCACTATCCAATGTAATCACTTCACCTATCATGAATGAAATGAAAGACGATTCTGCTTACTCCTCTGTGTCTGACACTTGTGAATGCACAGATCCCTCCGAGGATCTCCCAATCGAACTAAAGCAACTAATTGAAAAACCACCTGCTTATGAAATAATCGAAGATACTTTATCAGTTAACTTAGGTGAAATAGATAATCCACAGATTGTGCAAATTGGCTCAACCCTTAATAAAGAAGAAAAAGAAAAATTAACCCTCTTGCTAAAAGAGTTCAAAGATGTTTTTGCTTGGTCTTACGAAGACATGCCTGGGGTCGATCCCGACATCGTCCAACATCATATTCCTCTCCTCCCTAATTCTAAACCTGTCAAGCAGAAACTGAGGCGCATGAGACCGGAATGGGCACTCAAGGTTAAAGAAGAGGTGGAGAAGCAGTTCAAGGCAGGGTTCATCATTGTCACCGAATACCCAGAATGGGTTGCCAATATCGTGCCAGTCCCGAAGAAGGATGGAAAAGTTCGTGTGTGCGTCAACTTTCGTGATCTGAACAAGGCCAGTCCCAAGGATGACTTCCCGCTTCCCCACATTGACGTCTTGGTAGATAACACCGCAGGACATGAGCTACTGTCTTTCATGGATGGCTTCTCAGGGTACAATCAGATTCTAATGGCGCCAGAAGATCGGGAAAAGACGACATTCACCACCCCTTGGGGAACCTACTGTTATAGAGTAATGCCCTTTGGACTCAAGAACGCGGGGGCAACGTACCAAAGAACTGCCACCACTCTGCTGCATGATATGATTCACAAAGAGGTAGAAGTATACGTAGACGACATGATTGTAAAATCCAAGGATAGAGAAGGGCACCTGGTAGCGCTGGAAAAGTTCTTCGAAAGGTTGCGCAAATACAAGATGAGGCTGAATCCAAAGAAATGCACTTTCGGCGTAACCTCCGGTAAACTCCTGGGTTTTCTCATCACACAGAGGGGAATAGAGGTGGACCCCTCTAAGATCAAGGCAATCCTCGAAATGACGCCACCACGGAATGAAAAAGAAGTAAGGGGGTTCCTCGGAAGAATCCAGTTCATCAGCCGCTTCATTTCTAAGCTCACAGCTACATGCGATCCTCTATTCCGATTGTTGAGAAAAGGGGAGAAGTTCCAATGGGATGACCAATGCCAAGCCGCTTTCGACAAAATAAAAGCCTACCTCCAAAATCCGCCTGTCCTTTCACCACCAATGCCTCATAAGCCCTTATTCCTTTACCTATCCGTCTCTGAAAATGCCATGGGTTGCATGCTAGCCCAAGAAGGAGAAGAAAGCCACTCCGAAAAACCCATATATTACCTCAGCAAGAGGATGACTGGTTATGAGCTCAACTATTCTACCCTCGAAAAAACATGTTGGGCCTTGGTTTGGTGCACTCGCCGACTAAGGCACTACATGCTGGCCTTTCCGGTTGTGCTCATATCCCGCATGGATCCTTTAAAATACCTTCTCGAAAAACCCGCCCTGACCGCTCGTATATCCCGTTGGTTACTTCTATTATCCGAATTCGATATCAAGTATGTTACGAGCAAGTCGGTAAAAGGGAGAACCATAGCTGAGCATCTCGCAGAACATGCCGTTGACTCCGAAGAAAGTGGGGACTTTCCGTTTCCAGACGAGAGCATCGTGGAAATCAAGGAAGAACAGTGGAAGTTGTACTTCGATGGAGCAGCCAACATGAAGGGATACGGAGTAGGTATGATCCTAGTATCGCCAAGTGGGTACCATACTCCGCTAGCAGTCAAGCTCAATTATAACTCCACCAACAACACTGCTGAGTATGAAGCATGCATCCTGGGAATGGAAGCAGCCTTAGAGCTGAAAGTTCGGAGGTTGGATGTCTTCGGGGATTCAAACCTCATCATATCACAAGCCAGAGGAGAATGGAAAGTAAAAGAAGAAAGGTTGAAGCCCTATCATGATCGTCTCGACCAACTCAAGAGGCAGTTCGAAAGTATCACATTCCTCTACTTGCCCAGGGAAGAGAACCAGCTGGCAGATTCCTTGGCCACTCTAGCTTCGATGATCAAAATTCCTGTGGGAGTCAGGATGATGCCCTTGGTAATTGAGCAGAGGTACGAGCCTTCGTTTAACATAATCGCCATAGTCGAAGAAGAAGAGAATGAAGCGCCATGGTATCAGGATGTCTGGGATTTCATAGAAAAGGGGACGTTCCCCCAAGAATCCACCGAGAGAGACAAAAGGGCAATTCGAAGATTCGCAACGCAATTCATCATTTGCGGCGGGAAACTGCTGAAGAAGGGATACAACGGTCACAACCTGACTTGCTTGTTTGGGAAGAGCTCCAGAAGAATGATGGAAGAAATACACGAAGGGGTATGCGGCCCACACATGAACGGCCACATGCTGGCCAAGAAAATCGTGAGACAAGGGTACTACTGGACAACATTGGAAAAAGATTGTTGCGAATACGTGAGAAAGTGTCACAAGTGCCAGATTCATGCAAATATGATGCATGTACCACCATCCCTTCTGTACAGCATGACTTCACCTTGGCCATTCTCAACCTGGGGAATCGACATCATTGGAGAAATCATTCCGAAAGCCTCAAATGGAAATCGGTACATCCTGGTAGCCATAGATTACTTCACAAAATGGGTAGAAGCTGCATCTTACACCAAGTTGGGGGCCAAGGAAGTGGCCAAATTCATCAAGAGAAATCTCATTTGCCGTTATGGAGTTCCCCATGAGATTATTTCAGACAACGGAAGTCATTTCAAGGCAGAAGTTAGGGATCTGTTCGAGGAATACAAAATCACTTATCACAAGTCATCACCGTATAGGCCGCAAACCAATGGGGCAATCGAAGCTGCAAATAAGAATGTCAAGGCCATACTGCAAAAATCAGCTGATACCTACAAAGACTGGCATGAAAAGCTACCATTTGCACTTTGGGGATACAGAACATCGATAAGGACGTCCACAGGAGCGACTCCTTATTCACTAGTGTATGGGATGGAAGCGGTACTTCCGGTGGAGATAGAATTACCATCCCTACGCGTGATGGCAGAGTGTGAAATTTCATAATCAGATTGGTTGAGAGAAAGGTATGAAGAATTGGCCCTCATAGATGAAAAGCGTCTAGTGGCGGTCGACCATGTCCGAATCTATCAGAAGAGGATAGCCTGTGCTTTCAACAAAAGGGTTCGTCCAAGGAAGATTGTCAAGGGCGACCTTGTCCTTAAGGAGTTGCGAGCTTCGATCTTTGATCCCCGTGGGAAGTTTAAGCCAAAATGGGTCGGCCCTTATATCGTCAAGACTGTTCTTTCCGGAGGAGCAACTTATCTCATGGACCTCGATGGTGTCGAATTCAAAGAACCGATCAACATGGATCGCCTCAAAAAGTACTATGCTTGACTATCCAATAACCATTCCTTTCAAGCATTGCCTTGAACTACGCTCGACCTGATTCCCGCTCGGGGATACGTAGGCAACCACATCGGTTCGGTCGCTCCACCAACAAAAATAACCTTTCCTTTCAAAACCTTGGCCCGAACTACGTTGGACCTGATCCCCGCTCGGGGGTACGTAGGCAGACTTTCAAAAAGAAAAAGAAGGATGGTTCGCTAGGTTGAAAATCCGAAAGGACGCCTAGGCAAAAATTAGAGCTAAATCCAAAGTGAGCAATAACAAAAGAGAGAAAGTAGCTCGCTAGGTCACCTCCTTGGTGCCTAGGCAAAAATTATGAGCACGTGAGGGAAATAAAGTCGCGGTCCTTACCATAACCCAAAAACCACCCTCCACACTAGGGGCAAACTTCGGCCACTCGCCTCGTTTGCCTGAACCTCTTCTAAGCTAGGGGCAAACGCCGGTCATCTACCTCGTTTGCCTCACAACCATATATATCCCAAACTAGGGGCAAACTTCGGCTACCCGCCTCGTTTGCCTCTAACAACCCCAGCATGCTCAAGCAAGTACCAAAAGCAACAACTAATTGAAATCTCAAGTTACAAAATGTTTTTAGAAAGCTAAAATGCATAAAACGAGATTCCCAAAGTAACCAAGGTTCACCGATAAACAAACTTTGAATATTACATAGGCAGGAATAATCAAAGAAATAAAAGTCTTTCAAAAAGCAACCACATGTTCAAAGACACTTGGAGGAATGAGCAGAATCAGTCAGGACTAGTTTTGTCTTAGTGTCTTTTTATTTCTTCAAAGGTCTTTAGAAGTAGGCCTTTACTCGGTCAGTCCAACCATCAATAAAAGCAGCAATAGTGGTAGCTCTGATCCTGGAAGCAAAGACCCTCTCAGTAAACCCCCGGGGAACCTCCTGAACCTGTCCATACTGTCTGGCCAAACGGCGAGGATGATAGAAAGAAGTCTCTCTCAGACCCATCAACCACACTCTCTGGTGACCCCTGAGGCTCGTGGTGATAGCATAGAGGCCCCAACGCCTCACGATCCAGCAAATGTCAGCCTCAGATAAGGCGTTCATCATGCCCACCCAATCGACGAAGGTATAGTGAGAATGAAGCACGGCTTGACGAAAGTAAATTGGTGGTATACGGCCCGTCCACAGCTGAAGGCGCTCGTAAAGCCAAGCCTGTAACACCAAAGGCGCCCCAGAAAGAAGAGGAGTCCCTTGGTTGAAGGCATTATCCAAACCATTCAAAGTTTCAGCTAGAACCATGGCCATGGGACTCCTGCTAAGTTTCAGCCCGAGGCACACATGCACCAAGTCAATGGAAGTGCTCGAGAACAGGAAGTGCGAAGTCATGCACAATATCAAAGCGGCCCCACGGGAAGCATCATACACGCTGGGATTCCCAGGACTGGCGTACCGGGCAATAATGGAAGCAATGTTGAGAACCTCACCTTGAATCAGCCGGCGGGAAATAGTGACGGAGCAACTCAGGTATTCAGCCAAGGCTCGCGTAGGGCTGAGGGTATCAGCAGAAGGGAGAATCAAGTCAGAGTCAGAATCGAAGCCAAGAATAGCACAGAACTCCTCAAACATGGGGCATATTTCCAGGCCGTTGAAGTTGAAGACATGATTCACCGGGTCCCAGTGGGCAATGGCAGCACGCAAGAACTCAGTGTTCGAGTTCATCTGGCAAAGAGAGAACAGCTCGGTTAAGCCATAGCTAAAGAGGTTAATCCGCTCCACGCCATCCGTGATGTTCAGCCAAGCTGTGAGTTGAGCGAGATCATACGAAGCCATTTTTTCTGTCGCGGCTCTAGCAAAATTCAAAATTTCGGCAGCACCTCCCCATTTCACGGACTATCCCACCTGCAAGGCAAAAACACTCACTATCACAAAACTGCCCATCGCAGTAACATCCAGCAATCACAGTGCACATATATCAACAAGCACACAACTGCACCTCTAAACCGAAAGATATCCGGCCTAGGAGGCAAAACATCATAATACTCTGTCAAAAGGTCACAAATTGTGCTACACATCGTCCTACACTGTCCAAATAATCATATCCTCAGTACAACCCAATCGAAAACAGAAAAAGAAAATAAAAATAATAATTCCCGCTTATGAAGCCTCAGTCCTCCTCTTCTTCGTCCTCCGTCGGACCGCCCGGAGTGTATGTCGGCGACGGCCTCCTCCTGCCACCTCTGCATCTTGGACCTGTCCTCGATGAGCCAGCCCCGCCTCCACGGTACTGCACACACAAATAAAAATGAGGGCAATCAGTAAGGGAACAACAAAAAAATACAAAAACAGAGTCGAGTCAGAGACTTACCAAAGACGCCATCTGATTGGCGGCAAATTGCCGCATACCATCCATCTGTCAAGAGAAAAAATCCAGGGTTAGAACCTTATAACCTTAAGAAAGTGCAAAATTAAAGATGTACCCGGTGGTCTCGTGTGAGGACCAGGGACCGTAAGCTAGCTGCCAAGGCGTGACCCTCCTCAGCGTAACTCCGAGGAACATTGAGGACGCCCGCTGGCTGAGTAGGGTACCCACATGTGACTCGCGGCACCTCCATCATTTGGGGAGTGCCATCAGCGCCAAGAATGTTGACAGTCCAATCCCAAGGAGGGATAGGGTCGGGAGCCTGAGGAGCCTGTCT
Organism: Hydrangea macrophylla; assembly: GCA_033977485.1. Lineage (NCBI taxonomy): Eukaryota > Viridiplantae > Streptophyta > Magnoliopsida > Cornales > Hydrangeaceae > Hydrangea > Hydrangea macrophylla. The sequence continues at coordinate 71,767,987 of CM066984.1, read as the reverse complement.
CCTGTACATCTCGCGAAGCTAAAGGCACGGAATAAGTTAGGAAAAGATAAATCAAAAACATGAACAATGAATATAATCAAAAAAATACAAAAAGAACTCACCTCTAGGAGTGGGAAGTTAGGCATCAGGAAACGGCCACGGTAAGCCTCGTAACCGGTCTCAGAAAGAAAATGGTCCCAGACATCAGTGCCGGCTAAGGCCGCCAGCAGAGCATCTCCAGAGAGGTCACCAGCATCCATCGCAGGAGGATCGTGAGGGACGCGATACCGAGAACCACCAACCACCTGCCGGGAGACCCGCTCCCCAAGGAACCACTGTCTGCACTCGGTACTCTCCAGCAGAAGGCGGCAAGAGGTAAGAGATTTAACCGCTTGTATTTCTTCTGGGGCGGCGTAAGCGACGCCCTCCCAAGGTGTCCAATCAACACTAGAGGCCGTCAGCTCAGTTAAGGAGTTTCTGAGCAAAACAATCCGGTGGGCCCCGCTCTTCACCCCAACAACGTCCCTCCGCCATCTCAAACCTCGTGGGAATAAAGGCACAGGAGCCATGCCATCCTCATCCTCGCCTGATTCATCCGCCGGGGAAGGAGCCAACATCATCAAGTATTCAAAACTCCAAAGCTGCACAGACAAAGGAGAAATCAAAACAAGTATGGAAATAAAAAAGATGGAAAAATAAAAGAGGAAACGGTGCGTACCTCCGAAGCTCGCCAGAATCCCCCAGTAGATTTAACATCGCCCTGAGAGACCTCCCCCATATGCTTGTAGAGATGGGCCAAGGCAGCACCGCCCCAGTTGTAGGAGGGGATCTCATCAATGGTCGCCAGGCAAGAAAGAAGCCTCAAGCTCACCCGGCCGTTCCTTGTCGCAAAGATTGAGCACCCGAGGACATACAGAAGATATACTCTCAGAAGCTGGGAATTGTTCAGATTATGATTCCCTCTGCCATAAGCCCGGTAAAGCCAGCCGCAGGGAAACCAGTGCCTCTCCAGGTTAGGGGGAACAGCCCCAATCAGCATCTCCACCGCCTCCGGGTCGATCTCATAAAAATAATTCAGAATCAGGCGCTTCCCGCCGACCCTCAGGCCCGTGATCATAGAAAAGTCGAAGGGCGTCATAGTCATTTCACTAAACGGCAGGTGAAAAGTGTTGGTGGTGTCCCACCACCTCTCGGCCAATGCATAGAAGTGAGCTAAATCGTTGCTGCTTTTCGAAACCAAACGGACGAAGCCTCCGAACCCTGCATCATCCCCCGAGGACAAAAGCAGACAGATACCAGCTCCCAAAGGCCCTGACAGGCTCTCTTGGATTGAGCACCAAAAGAGATTCCCCGAGAACCCTGCATCATCCCCCGAGGACAAAAGCAGACAGATACCAGCTCCCAGAGGCCCTGACAGGCTCTCTTGGATTGAGCACCAAAAGAGATTCCCCGAGAACCCTGCATCATCCCCCGAGGACAAAAGCAGACAGATACCAGCTCCCAGAGGCCCTGACAGGCTCTCTTGGATTGAGCACCAAAAGAGATTCCCCGAGAACCCTGCATCATCCCCCGAGGACAAAAGCAGACAGATACCAGCTCCCAGAGGCCCTGACAGGCTCTCTTGGATTGAGCACCAAAAGAGATTCCCCGAGAACCCTGCATCATCCCCCGAGGACAAAAGCAGACAGATACCAGCCCCCGGAGACCCTGACAGGCCCGTAAGATTCGATCAAAAGGAGCAGTTGAAGAGAGATCCTAGAAAGTATCGCTTCATCCCCAGCAGATACAGATTAATCCTCAGCGGATTTATACACCGTCAGTTCAAATCACAGTAGTCCATTGTCGACTCGTCATCTCGATGCAAACATCGTCGGTCCATCGCTCTCATTACACCATGGGGCTCCTATATTCATCATGTGACGTCTCAGGATTTCACGTTCGTCCCGTGACTTCTATGTCAGTCTCTTAATTTCCAGGGCCCCTGTGTCCGTCGGTTATTTGCCAAAAGACATCTTCAATCATAGTCCTCTGAGACCCCACACCCAATTACGTTTGTTTACGAAGCACACTTCCAGAAGTTTGCCCCTAAACCCGGAGTCTTCTAGACTTCAATGCCCTTATCTGAGTCACCCACCACGTCACAATCGCAAACACTAGCACAACACCAGCCCACTCGGAGTGGCACACCCCATGGCACCTGATCATTCTAGGATCAGAAGGCTAGGCATGATAGGACTCATGTATGAGATCATATCACATCCACACATTGCATATCATCCTCATATAGCATAGCATCCGCCTGATTGTTGTGTATGTGCATATGTGATTTATCCCTTTGTGTCCTGAACTACGTCCTGGTCTGATTCCCCTTGGGATACGTAGGCAGCTCACGCGGAGCATGACCAGCATCATCCTTCCATCTTTTGCAACGCTGTTTGTCCTAAATCTATAGCCTCCAAAAAGTCCTGTCTCTTCAAAACTTTGGCACTCGCTTGCGACATGCGTTGCCTCGCAAGTTCATGCCAAAGAGGGGCAAACTGTAGACACCCCATTTTGTCAGCTATCAGATTTGGGAGACCCATAGCATGGTGGTTCGCAATGATCGTAAAAGACTCAAAAGGACTCACGGAAGTCAGCTCTATCTCTCAGAATGCTCAGAATGACCAAAATGCCCCTAAAAGCCCGAAAACTCCCAGATTTGGTCCCAAAGTTCTGAAAACATGCTACGTCGTAAGAAAAGTGATAAAATGAGTTTTTAAATAAAACCGGAAGAAATTGTCAGCTCCCAGAGGCCCCCGAAAGTCCCGGAAGTTCCCCGAAAGTCCCCGTTGACCGGTTTGACCAAGGTTTGACCAGGTTTGACCGAAGTTTGACCAAGTTTGACCAAGTTTGACCGAAATTGTCCAAATTCACCAGAATCATTAGAAAAGTATTAAAATAAGATTTAAAAGAGAATCGAGCGAAAACGTCGGCTCCTGGGAGCTCCCAGAGGTTCCCAGAACTTCCCGGGAATCCCAGGATTGACCAGTTTGACCAAGATTTGACTTTGGAATCGGGGCACCGAAACAAATTTTCAAATATTTTTCATGGATACTAGAGGTCAATAGCTTTCCAACGATATATCGCACATAATTTCTGGATTTAAAACGAATTTATTATGAATTTCCAAAGGCGAAAAAGGCGATCAAATCGGCTTTTATCGCGAATACCGCAAAACTTTTCAAAGTGACCTATCCCCGAACTATTTTTTATGTAAAGTAGACTCCATTACCTTTCCAACGGTATATCACAACCTCGATTTGGAGTTCATATGCATTTTCTGTGAATTTCGGACAAAATAGGGTCTTTTCGCGAATACCGGAACTTCGGGGGGCCTAAACAGCATAATCCAGACGAAGGGAGGAGCACTGCCGCCGCGGCACTGGCCCACTGCCGCCGCGGCACTGGCCCACTGCCGCCGCGGTACTGGCCCAGTGCCGCCGCGGCACTCCCTCCCAGAACAGTCCATTTTTGTAATATGTTTTGTGGTCCCATTTTGATTAATTAAAAGCCAAAACGACGTAGTTTTATGATTTCAGATGTTTGGAGCCAATGGGAGTACTTTCTAAATCCCAAAAAACACCCCAAGTTGGCCTATATAAACACCCCATTACTCCTCATTTTGGGGGGAGTCAAATGCAAGTTTAGAGAAAGTTTGGGAGAGAAAGTGTAGAGATAAGGTTAGAGTGGAGAGAAAAGAAGCTTTCTTCTTTGATTTTTCAAAAACAAAAATGAGTTCTAACTTTGTTTTTACTTCATTACTTCCATTTACTTCAACATTCAATACTCCCAACCACCATTTTAGTGAGCATTCAAGAGTGTGGAAGCTTCTTCCATGTCTAGTGTCATTACATATGAGTGATACACCAATCTACAAGTCTCATGCTTCATGAATATCATCTATTGATTATCATCTACTTGCTTGTTTATTTATTGTTCATCTCTTCTCATCCCATTTCTTTTTATTTTCTTTATTTACTTATTAGTTCATCACCATCTAAGTGATGACATGAAGTTTGGGGTGAGTGAATCCTCATGGATAGTAGCTCTTGACCTCAAAAACATGTTTGATAGATGATGACCATAACCTCAATACTTCCAAGGTATCCTTGGAATGTATTGAAGTTATGTCTAAAAACAAAATAAATCTCTCCAACAATCTTGGAGGTTCTTAAATGATGAGTTTGATGTAGGTATTTTAAGTGGCTATGATCCTTATTGAGTGTTGAAAACATGTTTTCAAAACATCTATTTCAAAACCCCTCTCAATCCCTCTCATTTGGTTTCAAGAAACAAAACTTTGTTTTCTCCAAAATCTTCAAAACAATGAGTCAAAACAGTGAGTGAGTTGAGTTCAAAGATTTTTCTAGAACACAATACTCAACATATGGATACAAGGCCACTTGGAAAGTCTTCCTAACTCATTGGAGAACACCCATGATTTTTGGTTTGACTTGGAAGTACTTGGAAATGGTCCATTTGGGGTCCCAACATTCCTTCCAAACATTCTGTTTTTGCTGTCACAGCAGCTAGGTCAACTTACGACCTCTTTTCCAGAAACCTTTTCCAAAAGGGGTGGTCCTAACTTATTTTTCCCTTAAAATTCAATGTCTTAGGAAACTGTCTGTATAAAATGGGCCTCTATATCATTCTTTTTCATTTTCTAAGATTTTCTAACATTTCAGTCGACAGTACGAACTCTGTTTCTGAGTGACCTCTATTTTTTATATAATTTCTCTCAATCTGTGATAGCTATTCAATATTGTCCTTTTGGGTTGTGTTCTAGACACAATAAGGAACATCTCCATAAAAAATCATGCATTGAAAACATTCCTAACCCCTCTTTTCAAATTCCAAAAGATCATGCTACTGTTCTGTCCACTATTCACAGCAAGTACATTTCAACTTTCATTCTTTCGTTTGATGCTCATATGCATTCCAAATTAGTTCATATCTTAGGAAGTAGTCCATAATACATTTGTACACATCCCATGTTAATTTCATTCATTCATTCTTACACATTTTAGACTTCTAAGTCATTCTAGAAATCCATGTACACAAAACACACTACAACCTTTGCACATTTTTAGATACATACATTGCATTCATGCAAGATTTGGGGTTTTTGTAACTCTTAATCTAAGGAGATTATAAGGAATGAACTCGATCACCTGTTCATGCTTCCCCTTGATCTAATCATCCTTTCTCATCCGTCCCGGGGATTGAGAGGTCTTCTTTTATCAAAGAATAACATGCATCATACTAGTTTGCTAAGCATATTTTGATTTCTTTGTTTATTTGTTTCAAGAACAATTCATGTCCCCCTTTAGATTAGGAAAACTTGATTAATTGATATATGATTAGACGATTTTTCCTAGGTTTATTTGTGTGATCTTTCACTTTACATTGCATGATATTTGATTTAGATCTTATGAATGATATTTTATCTTTAGATCTTCCATTTTCAAGTTTCTTATGTAATGTAATATACTATCATAGTATTAATTGCCGAACCATACATAGTATAAGATGATTATTTGGATGCTAATTGAGGCCCGTCGAAAGATGGGGCGAGTTGAGGGTGTTTTAGTCGCGACAAAGGCTCCTTCCTCTCTCGTACCAAAACCCCGAACCAAGTTCTTTGGTTATGAAGGGCCGGTGCCCTTTATCCATTTGGGTGAGTCAAAATTAGGTTTCTTGGTTCCTTAAAGACCAAGTGGCGACTCTGTATCTGTTTTCAACAGACCTATTTTCTTTCTTTGATTCAAATCAATTTCAAAACAATCTCAAACAAGAGAAGTGGTCCGAAGCCCGGTATCCACAGGGGGAATATAGTAGGAAATAAATACGCAATTGTACATGAATTGTGTAATATCTTATCTTGCCAATTTTCTTTAAAACAACCCAATTCAACCAACACATCATCTCAGATCACAGGAGTAATAACTACTCAGTCATCCAATTCACACACTACACTATCGCCTCCAATACCAGGAATACTATCCGATCGGTATTGAAGTCACACACCACACTACTGCCTCAGATACCAGGAATACTATCCGATCGATATCTAGGCCGATCACAACCAACCATCGCTCCGGATATCAGGAATACTATCCGATCAATATCCAAAACGCGCGCCTTAGATACCAGGAATATTGTCCGATCGATATCTAAGTCGTACACAACACTATCACCGTCGCTTCGGATATCAGGAATACTATCCGATCAATATCCTAAACGCACGCCTTAGATACCAGGAATACTATCCGATCGATATCTAAGTCGTATACCACACTGTCGCCTCCAATACCAGGAATACTATCCGATTGATATTGAGGTCGCACACCAGACCGCCACCCTTTACTCTTTTCACGCTTTATTCCACACATGCATGTTGACACAACTTCGACCCTAATGTGTATGTCAATGTTCATAGTTTGTAGCAACAATTATTAATCTCAAGCTGAATATTCTTTTCAACATAAATATCGGTCTTAAACATTCTTACAAGTCCAATTTCTAACAGTGAGCCTTTAAAACAGTATATTTGCCAAACAGTTCCTTGAAATTTCCCAAAACATTTTCCAAACAGTCCCTTACCAAAAATTATACAAACTGCTAGAACTGCCACCTTGCGAGAGCGGACCGCGCGAGCGGGGTAGAGGGGATGTCGCGCGAGCGGGTCGCGTGAGCGAAGGGGGAGGACAGGTCGCGCGCGCGGGTCGCGCGAGCGGGTCGCGCGCGCGAGTTGTTGCAGAATGTCATCTTCTTCGTTTTTCCCCTGTTTTCAATTTCAAAACTGTATTTTACCCATTTTCAGAATCTATTTCAACCGAGACATGTAATATATGAATCTCTTCGGTTTTCCGCATAGATTACGAATATGCAATCAATTTAAGCAATTACGGATTATATCTCTAGATATTCGCGATTAAAGTAAGGGTGTCAAAACTTTAAATCAACCGTTCGTCGCGATACGGATGAATTATTGCGTAGGATTCGAACCACAGCTTATTGGGACTAAGATCTTTCATTCCCAATTTACAAAATTGATTTTGGTTAACTTTTACGAAACTCCATTTTTAAGCTTCCATGGTGTATCACATATATATACACATATACACACACATATACACTAAATTATACATATATAAACATTGTGAGTGAGTTTAAATTACTCACTGAGGTGATAAAGGACTACAATTTGAGACCGAGATTTTCCGTCGAGAATTCCGTCGTTGAGAATTTCCCCCTCCGTTCTCCCTCTTGATCTTGATATAAATATATATAGCTATGTATGTGTGTGTATATTATATAATCTGTATATGAGTGTGTGTATGTTGATCTTGAGAGAGGGAGAGAAAGTGAGAGATGATTGAGAGAGTTATGGAGAGAATGAGAGATATACACATATATATAAACTGCCCAAAAATTGGGCTCCAAGAAAGAGGTGGAAAACGCACGGTGTGGTTGTGCTTAGGTGCTCCCACACCCAAGCAGCGGTATAGACGCAGATTGAAATTAAAACTGGTATTAACTGGTTGAAATAAAAAAATGCCGGAATCATATCAGTGTAGGAATTAAATTTCCAGTTTAAACAAAAATATAGATATTGATTTTAAAACCATAGAAAGTATTTTGGAAATTACAGTTTGACCCCAAACAAAATATTATAAATAGAAATAAAATGGAAATATTCATTTGTTAATGGAAAAGAAAATACAGGGTGTTACAGAGGCGGATTAGGTACTAAAGTGTGAGGCATTGGACATTCCCTGGCACCCCGTGCTAAAGTGTGAGGCAAACTGGACATTCCCTGGCACCCCTGTGCTAAAGTGTGGCTATCGGAGTATTTTAAAGATACTGGTGAGAGATGGTGGGTTGTTGTGTTTGTTGAGAGAAAAGAGTCAGTAAGATGAGATGGTGCATTGTTTTCATACACGGTCACATATATATGAATTATAGCTTTCCAATGATATTGTGGTTGTTTTCTAAAATGAACTCTTTACTCTAATGTAAACTTGTTGAATTAAACAGGAATTTGAAAATGGTAAATGAGTATGTGTTACATTCAAAGTTATGTTTTTAATAGTCACCAGCTTCTTGAAGCTGACGGCGTTGATGCGCCCTGAACATTCGTGTTCAGGCTTTTCTGGTTATGACTATGCTGCGCCCTATGGTTATGCAAACTGAGAACGGCTGCGTTTGGAAGATAAAACTGTTATCATATCCTATGCTTTCATTTATGAACTATTTTGTAATAAGGATGACTGTAATAGATGTTAAGTTATTGTTTTGATTTAAGGCGGTTTGTGCCTTCAGAGACCCTGTGCTGTAATAACTATTAAGTTAGAAAAATATTGTAAGCCTTGATTGCTCTGCTCTGATTATTATGTTTTGTTGTTGACGTTTGGGACGGAATCGATCCTTCAAACTGTCTTGACCTACGGTTCCATAAAGGAAATTAAACGCTTTCCTTATTTAGGCTACGGCGGGGCGTGACAGAGTCAAGTTTACATGCATGGTGAGTGATGGTCGATGTGAAAAGAGTAAATAGATGATGATTTGTATGGACACTCACTGGTACTTGTGTACTACAGTGTGATGCTATGAGGATATGGTTTAGAGTATCTGTGAAATGCGACGGTGACAGAGCGGACACTCCCTGGCGCCCGTGGTAATGCTATAGTGTGTGACGCTAACTTGGACACTCCCTGGCATGTGGTAGTGTTATAGTGTGTGGCCAACTGGACACTCCCTGATATCTCTGGTATCGCTATAGTGTGGGGCAAACTGGACACTCCCTGGTACTCATGTACTATAGTGTGAGGCAAACTGGACACTCCCTGGTACTCGTGTACTATAGTGTGGTCACTTTAGTATTTCAAGGTACGAGAACATTGGAGTTGGATGATGTGTGGTCGAGAGAAAAGATTCGGATGAGAAGGTTGCATAGTTCCATGCACAGTCACATGTTTAATTGATTTGAAGATTATGACATTATCTTTACTGTTTTACAATTTGATTTCATTACAATACTTCTAACATATGGAATGACGAACCAGTAATGGAAATGGTAAATGAATATGTTTTACATTATGAGCACGTGTTTTTAACACTCACCAGCTTCTCGAAATTGACGGCGTTGATGCACCCTAGACATTCATGTCTAGGCTTTCCTGGTTATGACCAAGGTGGACAGTATGATTATGTCAATTGATTTCAACCAAATGAGAAGAGGAAGTTTGTTATATCTGCTTTATGTTATGAACTGAACTTGTAATAAGGATTAATAGAATAGATATTATTTTGTTGCAAGGTGGGATGTGCCTTTAGATGACTACGTGCTGTAATAAGTATTATGTTTCAAAAAAATTTACAAACCTTGATTGCTCTTAGTCTTATTTAAATTATATTACTCTTCGACATTTGGGATGGAATTGATCCTTCAAACTCTCGCGACCTACGAGTCCATAAGTGAAATTAAATGCTTTCCCTGTTTATGCTACGTTGGGGCGTGACATCCGCCCCTTCCAAACAACCCCCTACCCTAACTTCAAGTTTCTATATCCGTCTCTGATCTATCTACTTACTATAATATAAGAACAGATAAGTAGGCATGTCAAAAAAATGAACTTCCTATTTTGCCCTTATTTTTATGAAAAATTACTCATTTGCCAAACAATTCTCTCTCTCTCTCTCTCTCTCTCTCTCTCTCTCTCTCTCTCTCTCTCTCTCTCTCTCTCTCTCTCGGTCTGTTCTCCTTAAAAAACTTCAAATAAATACAGAAGTGAATCAGGGGTGTTTTAGTCATTATAGGTCGACCGGCTAAAAAGACACTTGCCTACCTTTCATTCCTCCACGTAACCTACCTTTCTTCCTGGTAAAACACCTGTTGAGACTACATCCACTGATTTCTTCCTTTGTTCTTGAACACGCGTGCGCGCATGCACACACACACACATACACACACTCTCTCTCTCTCTTTCTCTCTCTCCCGCTTCAATCGACCTGACCGCAGAGGCAATTATCTTTGATAATCTGCTCACACATTCGAATTTGAATCGATTGAATTTCAAAGACATGATGCCTAACTTCTGCTAGTATGTGCAGTAATATTGCTATCGCCTCCAATGCCCAATTTCAATAGCTATATTTGTATAACAGGTAAGGGTTTTTGAACCATATCCCCACTTCTTTGTCTGCCACTAATATTTGCTATTGGATTTTATAGGCAGGTATACTTTCATTCTTTGGTTTTCCACCTGTTTGTTGACAGCGGACAAAAGATTGGTGCTGTCGGTCATTGGTTTTTGGTTTTGGATTTGCATTTCTCAACTAAGTTTAGATATTATTTTCATTACATACCAATTCCAAACAAAGTAGGCTTTTCTTTTGCTCCTAAAAAGACAATTTCGATCAAATTAGCTAGGGTTTCTTCTTCTTCTCTTCACAATTGTTCTTATGCATTGTATTTTTATTTCCATTTACACCACAGGCAATTGGAGGTGTCGGGTCAACCCTTTTTCCTCCACCGATCAGAACAAACTAGACATCAAATCTCCAAAGTATTTTCAACAAGATGGGGTTGTGGGTCTTGCAATTTTGGCCACCGTTAGCGAATTCGATAAGGCTTTAGCATTTGAATTTCGGTAGGTACTGTTACTTTTCTGGTCCATTCATGTTTATGCTACACCTAACTTTTGGGTGATTCTTTTTATGATTTAGGTCAGCTGTATTTGTGTTTTTGTTTCCCCTTTCTTTTGTGGCAGAAACTAATGTGTATATGTTGATTGTATAAAGAATGCTATTTGGACTGTACGCTAGCATCTACGTGTCTTCAATCTTGGTATTCTATCATTCTATTTATATGACAGATTAAAATTGAACTGATGCTAGGATCAGTTTAGTTTAAGTTCTGAATTGAGCCAAATCATTTTGTAGATTCACTAGAATTCAGTAATTGGTGATTTACTCACAAATGAATAATTTTGAATCCAAAACTTAAATTACAAATTAGAAAACTATAACATTAATATTTTCACAAGTGTTAGGTGACCCACCTAGCCATGACTTATGTCAAATAGGTATCATATAATTTGATATGAAAGGTGTAGTGAAGTCAATCTCAGATTCACACCATCTTCTAAAGTACATCAATATTGATACATGTACTTCCGAAACATCTTACTTTTGTTTCAAAGGAAGCACTATTCTTGTGTAAAATCCATTTTTCTCCCTACTTGATTGTCACTTACATCGATGTTACGCAGGCTAATTTTAAAGTAATCAAGAAGCGGACCGTAGTTACACGTGGTAGTTGACAACAAGAGTAGTGTTTTTCCCCTTCGTCTTTCTACCTTAGGTAGTATATTATTTCCTCTCTTATGCCCTAGGGCACAACAATATTTTAAAATGGTTTGATCTTTTTAATAATTTCCCAATGTTGTTACCTCTCTCCTTTAGTATAGTTATGCTTGTAGACTTTTAATCTTAAATTTGTTTTCAAACTCTATGTCACATGTTTTGTGTTAAATTGTTGAAATAGTATTCCTTCAAAAAAAAAAAAAGAATGTAAATTTCTAAGGGGGCAAGGATAACACTTTCATACGTTTGGTTAGTATTGAAATTAGAAGGACAATGAAGGAAAAATGGATTAAAATTCCTTACTATTTTGAATCTTTTTTCACCACTCTGCACATGTCCCTTCTTTTGATGCTATATTAATTTCCGCTGGATTTTGCATTCTTTACATATGTTTCAATTGTACCCGAGCTTTTGATTTTGGTAATATCAAATTTCCTTTTTTTAAAAAAGAAAATTTCAGCTCCTTCCTATGTATATTCTAAAAGCAGTTGAATGCTTTAGTTTCTGATCTGGCTTTCCTCTTTGCTATCATTAAATTTTATAAGTTTTAAGGCCTAATTTCAGCCTAAAAAAGAATTAGAAATGATACGTACACCTATTTGTTCACTAAATAACTATTTCATTAGTATTTGCCCAAGTGGGGAAGATAAGGATATGGAATACAAGATGATGCTTGATAGTTGTCATTATTTTCTAAACACAGCTCCCTTTCAGTTCGTAGATGTCGAGTAATTTGGGAATCTCCATAGGTTCTACCTTCATTCTCTTGATTTAGTTCTCAAAAAGCTGGAAGATTATGTAATAGAATACATTGAGAAAGATAACCATCATTTCCGATGTAGTTGCAAGCTTGGGTAGATACCTACAGGCAGACTTATTCACATGATTTAAAAATAAAAATACTTAAAAAGAACAAACCGATTGTATGCCCTTGGATAGCTTGACAGTACGTAGCTATGAAATTAACAATGTTAAGGTATTAATAAATGAAGAGCCTTGGTGCCAATGTCCGTATTGGTACAATTTTTATAGCAATGAGTTTTGGTTTTCTTTTACTGCTCTCTCAAAATCTTTGTCCATTTTCTTGATTAGTTTTCCTTATTCTTTTATTGTACATATGACATGATATAAAAGAAATTAATGATACCAAAACTCAATGTACTCAAAGAGAGTACAGGTAGTGTTTTGATCTCCAAAGAAAAATTAAAATGTTGTAATAAATAAAATTAAAACTAAAATGACATACATGGACTGATCTACCAAAACTTCTTTGGGGTTAGTCAAAGAACCTTACTTTCTTCTCTATTGCAACAGTGAGTTATTGGTTTTTTTGGGTGGTACACGTACTTCTGCAGATAATGGTGATTTTATACGTTCCAATAAAGGACCGTCGAATGACCCCGACATATTAAAGGTTTAACTTTTAACTTGTCCAATTGTATTTTTTTTCCTTCTGTGGTTCAATATTATGGAGTTTGTTAATGGCATATTATTAATGATGAGCCAGATGGTTCGCAGTGGTGAAGCCAAATGTTTGACAAAATATTCGATTCCAACCATTGATAAGAAGACAATTGAATGGTATACTGTTAATGATGAGCCAGATAATTGACAATGGTGAGGCCAAATGTTCAACAAAGTATTCGATTCCAACCAGCAGATGCTTGGAAATCCTCAAAATAGGATGTGGTTCATTGTTAGGGGCTGTTTGGGAAGTTAAAGAGGTTCATAAATGAATTCGTTGTACAAATCCAAGTGTTTGATAGTTGTCCATTTCTTGCACAAGTCCCTGTCTACTCTTATATCTCTCTTAGAATTACCTCTTATGTTAGTTACGTTAGGTTCAGCAACACGAATTTTGTTGAATTTTTTGGTTGTCACACTGACACGAATATTTTTCTGTGTGCGCTTGTGTGCTATACCCAAGTGTAGGTAAACGTGCAAGAAGTAACTGGTAAGACCAGGTCGATCCCACAGGGAAGGATGCGATTAAAACACCTAGATTAGACTCTAAAAGAAAAGAAAATTCAATATTTTAAGAAAAGTGTAGAACACAAAGTTCTACAATTAACAACTACTAAACTTAAAAACAACTAAATTAGATTAACTATTGATTAACTATTTAACTAAAGGAGATTTGAAAATGGTTTTTCTTGATAAAAGAAAGTGTTGGGATCACGCAAATCCACTATGACTCGGCCATCTACCATGCAAATGCAATTAAGCTCAACGGAGGGCAACTTCTACAGTATCCCGTACTTCTCTAAGGATATAGAATCAATAGTCCTTTCATGACCGGGACTATATCATCACAATTAAGTTCGAAATACACAAAGGTGGTTTAATTCAATAGTTAAGACTGGCACATACAATGGTGTTAGCATTGAGGGTGGTTTGCAAAATATATTGAAAGAAAATGCCTAAAGGCTTAACGTTTAAAGACTGTTTTGACAAACTGAGCATTTGGGGACAGTTTGATAACGAATCAGTAAAGCAGAAAGTCTTGGAATACTGTATTAGATGTCCTCAAGAATCAGAGGTCTCGATCGATCGACGCGCTTTCGATCGATCGAACTTCTTCATCTCTCGATCGATCTAACTACATTCGATCGATCGACTATGTCTCTAGTCCGATCGATCGAACTACATTCGATCGATCGAACACAGGAATAAAAATACTGCATGGCAGAGGCCTGAAATCACGGTTTCATCGCGATTTCCCAACCCCGGACTACTCAGACATGATCTGGGAAGTCTCAGATTTATTTTTAACGTAAAGGTTCATTAAAGTCATGTTTGTTTGCGAGTTTTTCATGAAAACTATGAAAATCAATGATTTTAACTCATCTAGCATGTAATACTATGATATGGAAGATTATACTACGAATAAATAAGTGCAGAATGTAAACAAAATAAAACGAAGTAACCTGGAGAAAAGCAACTACTATTAAACCTTACGAAATCCAAGCTACAATGAAATCCTTGATAAAAACCTACAAAATAAGATAAACTCTCTGGAAAACTGATGAAAACAAAGTATGTGCGTCCCCTTGGGACGTAAACAAAACGATTATTTATAGCCTAAACCTCATGCTAGGGTTAAAAACTCGTTTCCGCTGCGTGCGCGTATAATCTGATAAAAGGCATGTTCGATCGCTCGAAAAACTCTCGATCGATCGAACTTCCAGAAACTGTGATCGCTTGAACTCCACTCGATCGATCGAAACATCGATCGCTCGAACCCTGTATTTCAGCTTTGAGTTGTCTTCATCTAGACTAAGCACTTCCTTTTATCAACAGTCTTCAATCTTGTGCACACCAGCAGTAATCTGCACAAATAATCACTAAAACAATACCACTTATCATAGTTTAATCCATTTGTGCAAAAACTGATATTGTAATTCAAACTGCAGATAAACAGGGGAATTGTAGACTTTTCTAGTGTATTTTCCTCTTTTAGCGCGGTTGTATTTTACAAATACCCCCTGTTGTTACAACCCCCAACTAGCGATTTGCTAGTCCCTAGCAATAAAGCGAAAATAAAACAAGCTTACTACTACTATAACGACTAAAATAACAAAAATAAGACTAAAGCAACTAATCTAGTAAAATGAAAGAAACTTCCTAACTCACTTTCGCAGGAATCGCGGTTGCATTTAGCAAATGCAACAAGCCGTTAAACCCCTAGGTTTCCCTAGTGGACGAGTGTTGTCTCGTGAGGGTTTGCAGTGAATCTACCCACAAAATTCTAAATTTTAAGCTCAAAAAGATATAGAAAAACTTATAAACATTCTTTCCCATTCGACTATCAATTTAGCTCCACATAACATATCAACCTCATACAAACCATGAAGAAATCCACATGTTCCTCATGTCACCAAGATAAATATACATATGCGTTACATTCATGTATCCGTGTGTGTGAGGTCAACAGCTATGCATTCCAACTTTATTTAGAATTGTTTAGACTATCATACTCTTGGAACACGTAGTTTCAACTCGATTCTCACATGGGTTTGTACTCAAAAATGAACATCTCACAGAAACTTGTTTAGAAATGATCGCTCATGGTGTGAAAACTTTAATAAGAGTGATGTTCTGGCTACTAGTGTTTCACACCGAACTCGATAAAGGATGAACATTTAGAGTAATATAGTCTCATGAAAGGAATACTACTTACTAGAGGAGCGAAATACCGTGGATAACTCAACTTACACTTTCATATTCAAACTACGTCGTCAAGAATCATTAAGGCTTAGACAATTCGGCCTTTATTTAGTGAGATAAAGATAAGAGGGGTAAGAAATTGCACATCCTTGGCATTTGATTGCATTTATTTCTTCTTCATTCCAACCATCCTCTATTTTCATATATTTTTATTTCTCTTTACTTTTTTTTTTTTTCACCTGCTTCCCACAACTACTCCCTTCTTGTCAAATACTTCAACAATTTTAATCACATCAGCCGTGCAATCGAGTTTATAGAGGTTAAAGTATCAGACGAAAGGTTAGACTTTCATATTGGCGATATTTAATCAGTGTGGGGTCAAGAGATTCTTGGATGTTGATACAGGTATATGAAAAGAAAAAATAAGGAATGAATAACGAAGGCTTAAATCATTTTCTTAACTTCTTAGTTTTAGCACTTCAGTGTTCATTGAGTTTTAATTGGTAAATCTTGAACGTTCTCCTCTAATAAACAGCCTAAATGAAGAATTTTGAGACTATCCAACGAATTTGAAGTATATTCAAGAAAAAAAAATTCAAATTAATGTGACAATTCCCTCAGAATTGAAGATTGGATTCAAAAGCTCACTAAGGGTTATTAGTTTCCACTAGTTATTCCTTGAAGCATAAAAGTCATATTAACTCTAATTTTAGTTTTCTGCATAGCTCTTAACATGTGCAAATGATTTGGATACTAGAATGGTTAACAAATGCATCCCTCTTAGTGAAACTAGAAAAACGCGTGAACTAAGTCATAATGGGATGAGATGAATATGAATATGTCATTGCTTGATAACAGCTAAATAGGAGAGAAAATCAAAAATTTTCTACCAATTTAGTTCCAAAACTTGGTTAAAAATTTGCAATTTTTTTTTTATTTTTTTTTTGAATGAAGATTTGCAATAGATGGAGTGATACAGATTGCTAAGTATAGATATGCACAGGTGATGGTCTATCTACATCCTACCCCCCACTGAAAATTGCGATGACCTCAGAAGTTGATTTTCAAATATGTAGATAGAGTGATATCACCTGATAAAACACGTAAAAACCTCGCGCATAACAATCTGTAAAGAAACAGACAATCTCCAAGTGGACAGGATCAAAAGAAAAAGAAACAGGAATATAAAGCACAAGATCCATATATAGTAACATAACCAATCACTGTAAAGATAAAACAAAGAAACTAAAAGCAGTGATAAGAATGTACAGCCAAACCAAACCACAGTAACCTAACAGTGTCCAAAAATACCCAACAAAAACATAACGAACAACAATATCCCAAACCAACCCATAACATCCAAAAATCTACTACAAATACACCAAATGACTACCCATCATCGAGAACATCTGACAAAATCTCTATCAATAAATCTGGAGCATCCATAACTCCACCCTCGACACCGGTAGTAGCGGTAGTCGGATCGCTCGTCGTGGCAACTGTAGTAGTGACAGATGTGTCGACCATGACAAGAGCAGGTGGAAGTGATGTCTCCGAAGCAGTGGGTGTGGCAGATGTCGATGGGGCGATAAATGGTGCAGCTGATGTTGATGGTGCCAAAGGATCAACCGGTAGATCGGAAGTAGAGGGACCAGTAGGTGCAGAGGAAGATGGGCCAGTGGTGTGTGGTGGAGCAAGAGGAGGTGTAGTGGTAGGTGGAGGTGCATGTAATGACTGGTCAACCCTCAACTGGATCAAGATGGCCTCCAGCAAAGTCGTCATGTGGTCGACCCAGCCCTCGAGTCTGATCCGAGCCTCTTTCTCCTCCAACAATAACTCATGAACAGTCGGGAGAGGCACGGATGAAGAAGACTCTCCCTGGGCCTGAGCTTGAGCCTGAGATCGCTCTCTCAGCTCAAACTGTGCAATCTCCACCCGAGGATCAACCTCGTCATCAGAATCAAGCTCCTCAGCCTCAGTGGGCGTCCCAGAAGCAGCTCCCTCGGTGTCCGTCCCGCCTCCACGTCTCCTCTTTTCCCCCACCTTGGCCTTGCCTTTACCCTTTGCTTTTCTCTTTTTCTGAGCATCAGAACGGCGAGCCGCTGTCTCACCAAATCGACTAGAGGCCTGAAGAATGGAATCTGTAGCCAACGGGACTAATCCGGCCCGCTCAATAACCCTATGTATAGGCCAAACACCCTTCAGATGGCGCTTGGCGGCAATGTACCGCGTAGGCTGAACGAAAATGTCGATATACAGGCGAGACAGACAGACACGATGTCCTGTCCCAATGGAGTACAGAGCACGGGCATACCACGGCGCAAATTTCTTGTGGTAGGACGTCATCAGAATACAGTTGACCAATGCAAGGTGGATGAGGTGGTAATTCTCAGTCAAAAACTTATCCTCGATATTTGATTCGCCGTTCCAGAACTGAACGACACCTCCTGTGAGCTCACGGATAATGGTGGTGGACGAGATCGGTGGGGCTCCTGGTAAGGAGGGATAGAAACAGTCAGGGACCTCAGGAACCCCCAAAGCTGCAGAGACTGTGGCAGGACTGAAAACGATCTCGCGCCCGCGAAAGAATGATCGGTAGGTGAACGGGGCCGCAGGATCCTTAATCATGGAAGAGCAAGCTTCACGAACCCAGTGGATATTGATTTTCTTGGTCTGGATCAACATGTCGTACCACAATGGCATGTCTCTGATTCATGCTAGGAACCATGGAGCGGCAAGCCATACAGACTCCAATGGCCGCTCGAGCATCATCTTACGTGTCTGAAAAGAGTGGCTAAACCAAACACGCTCCTCGGGGCTCCGGAACCCGTGGTCAGGTATGGGATCCGGTATAGCGAGATCCAGAGGTTTGGACTTGTGATATCCCGTGATAGGATTCATTGTGGGTCCCTGAAAATAGAAGAAATACAGAATAGAAATCAAAACAAGGAAGAGAAGAAAAGAAACTGAAACTGCTTGTGTTCGACCGATCGAACAATGTTCGATCGCTTGAGAAAGGACAGAGTTCGATCGCTCGAGACTCTGTCGATCGATTGAGAAAGGGCTGGGTTCGAGCGATCGAACCCAGCTCGATCGATCGAGCACAACGAATATGCGGTGACTGCTTTCGAGAACAGAAAGAGTCATCACACACACAAAACAAGATATAAACTAAAAGAAAAGGTCTAAATAACCACTGGGGCACCCCCATGCACAAATGAAAGAAAAGAACAACGAGGGGTAACGTGGGGCCTCACCTCGAGAGACACGCGAGGTGACGGTTGCCCGCAGTGCCACTAATGATCAGGGGAACCCGGAGCTCCGTGAATCACGAGATATAGATAGGGGAGGCCAAAGCTCGTGGGATGCTCTCTCTGTTCTCGAGCGATAGAGTGGGTGTGAGAGACAAAATGAGATTTTATAAAACTTCAGAACGACGCCTCGTTTTAATACCAGTCTCGATCGATCGAGAGAGTTCGATCGATCGAACGTTCAATCGATTGAAGTCTCTTCAAGCGCTTGAATAACTGATAAGGTCGATCGATCGAGATGAGTTCGATCGATCGAACACCCTAATTTTTGTAATAACCCTGAATTAAGAAATTTAGCAACCCCAACAAGCCAACAATGTTCTAGACAAACAGAATAGTGAAAAACAGTGCATTTGACAGAACATGTAAGCCAAACTCATCCTCAAAATAGAAAATTGCAATTTGATATAAATAAATCCTTTTACTAGCATCCATATTGCAACAATATTGCCCCCAACTGGTATTTAAAACCTTATTCAACTAAAGAAAACCGAAAATAAAACTAAAACCAATAAAATTCTGTCAAGGATTCCACTCCAATTGATAAACGAAAGATGAAATGAATGGAAACAATTGAAATGCGGCACTATCCTTCGAGCATGAAGATGTCCTCTTCCACAATCGCTTCATGATCCGCCAAATTTTCAAAAGTGGAGTCCAAACTTGATGATTCCCTTTCCCAGAACAGTCGGAAAGCAGCAAGGATATCATCGAGCAAGTCTGGCGTCTCTAAAGAATCGAAAGCCCATGCAAGAGGTGATCCGGATGGAGACAAGGATAAAGGAGTGTAATCGCGCAACGGACTGTCCTCTTGCGGCGGAGTGTGTGGGGGCCTTATGTAGGGCCCAAAACCATGAACCAGTTGATGTGGAAGGTAAAGTGGCGGGAACGGTGGATTCATAGTGACAATCCTGACAAAGGAAATAAAAACAAAAGACAAACAAACCGATATTAAGATAACGGAACACAAGAAACAAGGATTAACACGAAAAGAAAAACAAGGAACAGAAACAAAATACAAAGAAAATGTGATTAAGTTCCAACCTCACTATTGGCATAGACTCCCAAAATACACTAGATGGTAAGGGGCATTGGAGCTTGAATAGCAGAAAGCTCAGGTGCACATAGCGGTATGGGACCAACTCGGGAACAGGGAAGTCGTCAACAAAAACAAAAACTGCATTGTGACGTTCTGGGACGACATCTTGGAGGTCACGATCTTCCCATGGCTCCCATATATCATCATTTTCCCATTGTGCCATGAGTGCATCATCCACCATTCTCCCCATGTACAGGTCTTCTTCCTCATCCACATCATCGTCATCCTGAAATCCCATATTTTCATATGGATTGATGTCAAGGAGGGCCGGTGGGTATGGAATGTACCCTTGAGCATCATCAATGAGAGAGTGAGCTTCAGGGTCTTGATGAAGCAAGGGGCAGGGTGTGAGTTCACCCTCAGTCCAGGTGCCACAACGACATTCTGAATTAGCCCATGAACCGATAGAATGAACATCATCACCTCGCATCTATGCACCTGCAATAGAGTGGTTTAAGGTATAACGGATTAGAACAAGATCACAAACACAAAAGAACGAACAAAGACTTAAAAACAAAAGAGAGAAACTAAAATGCAGGGAAAGATAAGGAATACAACAACAACATGGAACTCCCCTTTGGATTTTTAAGTGAAAGAATAGTTGGGCTCATCCAGCTGGATGTGCTCAACTTCAGTTTGGAAGTTCTCCAAGAACGGTTTCAACCTTTGGCCATTAACCTTGAAACAATCATCGTTCTTTGGATTGACAAGCTCAACCGCCCCGTGTGGAAAGACAGTTTTTACAATGAACGGGCCTATCCAACAGGAACGGAGCTTTCCTGGGAAAAGGTGGAGGCGAGAGTCATACAGCAAAACTTTCTGCCCCGGCTCAAATGATTTACGAAAGATCGTACGATCGTGGCGAGCCTTCAACCTTTCCTTATGCAACCTTGTAGAGTCATACGCATCTCGTCGTATTTTTTCTAGTTCTGCAAGTTGGAGCTTGCGTAACTGACCTCCCTCTTGAATATCAAAGTTCAATGAGCGTGTCGCCCAGTAAGCTTTATGTTCAATTTCAACAGGGAGGTGACAAGATTTCCCGTAAACCAGTCTATACGGGGACATACCTAGATTCGTCTTGTAAGCAGTACGGTATGCCCATAAAGCGTCGGTCAGCTTGTATGCCCAGTCTTTTTGGTTGGAGCTAACCGTCTTTTCGAGAATATGCTTGATTTCTCGGTTAGCTAATTCCGCTTGCCCATTCGACTGTGGATGATAGGCAAGAGCGATTTTATGGTGGACTCCGTATTTTTTGAGAAGTGACTCCAAAGGCCTATTGCAGAAATGCTTACCTTGGTCACTTAGTAAAGCTTTCGGAGTTCCAAAACGGGACAAGATATGCTCTCTTAGAAAAGATATGACCGTTCTGTGGTCATTACGTCTCGTTGGTATTGCTTCAACCCATTTTGACACATACTCTACAGAAAGGAGTATGTATTCACAGTTATTGGACTTGGGAAATGGGCCCATAAAATCTATGCCCCAACAATCGAATATCTCAATTGTGATGATAGGGGTTAAAGGCATAGAATTCCTTTTAGAAATAGTTCCAAGCTTTTGACAGCGTTGGCATGTCTTGCAAAAGGAATATGCATCTTTGAAAATTGTGGGCCAGTAAAAACCGCTTTGTAGAACTTTTTGTGCAGTCTTCTGTGACGCGAAGTGGCCACCGCATGCCTCAGAATTGCATGATGCTAAAATTATGGTTATATCCTCATTGGGGACGCAGCGCCTAATAACCTGATCAACACAGTACTTGAAAAGATATGGGTCATCAAAGAAAAAATGACGCGCGAACGAGAGGAACCGTTTTCTGTCTTGGCATGACCAATGATTCGGGGTTTCTCCCGTGACAAGGTAGTTCACAATATCAGCATACCAAGGCAGACCACTTACTACCAATAGCTGTTCGTCCGGGAACTCATCCTTAATGGATTGGAATTCAGTATTGTCGACAAAAGTCAACCGTGACAAATGGTCCGCAACCACATTCTCTACTCCTTTTTTATCTTTGATTGTTAGATCAAACTCTTGGAGTAAGAGTATCCAGCGAATGAGACGTTGTTTAGCGTCTTTCTTAGACAGCAGATGCTTGAGGGCCGAGTGATCTGTAAAACAGACGATTGGTGACCCTATCAGATAAGACCTAAACTTATCCAAGGCGAATACTACAGCCACCAGCTCCTTTTCAGTAGTTATATAATTCATTTGAGCTTCATTCAAAGTTCGGCTGGCATAGTATATCACATATGGCTTATTATCCTTTCTCTGGCCTAGGACCGCGCCAATGGCGTAATCACTAGCATCGCACATTAATTCGAAAGGCAAACTCCAGTCGGGTGCCTGTATTATAGGTGCGGTGGTGAGGAGCTCTTTTAGATCCTCGAAGGACTTTGGCAACTCTCTGACCACTCGAATGGTGCATCTTTGACAAGAAGTTGACAAAGAGGTCGAGAGATTGCACTGAAGTTCTGGATAAACCGCCGATAAAATCCTGCATACCCCAAGAATGAACGGATGTCTCTCACTGTACGGGGGACAGGTAGATTTGAGATTATGTCTATTTTTGCCTTATCTACTTGGATTCCTTCATCGGAGATTATATGGCCGAGGACTATTCCCTTGGTCACCATAAAGTGACATTTTTCCCAATTCAAAACTAGGCGTTTATCCTCGCATCGCATTAATACCTGCTCGAGATTGTTGAGGCAATCTTCAAAGCTATGGCCAAACACTGAAAAATCATCCATGAAGACTTCAAGGATGTTTTCGACCATGTCACTGAATATGCTTAGCATGCACCGCTGAAAGGTAGCCGGTGCATTACATAAGCCAAACGGCATTCGACGGTAGGCAAATGTACCAAATGGACAAGTGAATGTGGTTTTCTCCTGATCTTCAGGAGCAATTTCAATTTGATTATATCCACTATATCCATCCAAAAAGCAGTAATACTTGTGACCTGCCACACGTTCTAGCATTTGATCCATGAATGGCAAAGGAAAATGGTCTTTTCGGGTCACAGTATTCAACTTTCTGTAGTCAATACACATCCTCCATCCAGTGGGGACACGTGTTGGTACCAATTCACCATCTTTGTTCGGAATGACCGTTATGCCTGCTTTCTTTGGAACCACTTGGGTTGGACAAACCCAAGGACTATCAGATATCGGATAAATCATCCCAACATCAAGTAGTTTGAGCACTTCCTTTTTAACTACTTCTTGCATGTTGGGATTCAGACGCCTTTGCATTTGCATTGAGGGTCTAGCGTCTTCCTCCAGATATATCTTATGAGTGCATATAGATGGGCTTATGCCTTTGAGATCAGCAATCGTCCATCCCATAGCATCCTTATGCTTGGTCAGCATTTGCACTAGCTTACTTTCCTGTTCACGAGTTAAAGCAGATGAAATGATCACAGGATAAGTTTTTCCAGTCCCTAGGAATGCGTATTTTAGCTCTTTGGGTAGCTCCTTTAATTCTAACTCCGGAAACTGAAAACTAGAAGGCATTGCCAACTTAGTTTTAGGAGGCAATTGTTCATATGGCATTACCCACATGCATTCTGCTCTATCCTCCTCTATCGTATCCATCATAAGACATGTCTGGTTCAGGTCAGCATCCAATGGAGTTGACTCTGCAGGTTGATAGATATCGCCAAATTGAGTCATCACAACTTCCAAAGGATCTTTGTAGTCGACCAAGTCAATTTCATCTTCAATGACTGTATCAATGTAATGAATTTCTTCCTCATCATCGTATTCTTCAGGTCGGGGATTAGAAAAAATTTTGACATTCAATGTCATGTTCCCGAATATAATAGTCATGATACCACTTCTAATCTTGATCGTGGCATCAATAGTGTTGAGGAATGGACGTCCAAAGATAACCGGGATGTGTGCACCAGGATTAGACACAGGTTCTGTGTCCAATATCACAAAATCAACCGAAAATACAAAAGAGTCTATTTGAACAAGGACGTCCTCTAACACCCCTCTAGGGTACTTCACAGATCTGTCTGCCAATTGCAAAGCGACTCGGGTGGGTTTGAGTTCACCCAACCCTAGCTGTTTATAGACTGAATATTGCAGCAGGTTCACGCTTGCTCCTAGATCGAGGAGTGCGTTATCTATCCTTTGATTCCCAATTCTACATGAGACAGTAGGTGTACCGGGGTCTTTGAGTTTTGGAGGCAACTCATTTTGAATGATCGCACTTGCTTGGCACGCTACATAAGCATGTTTCTTCACGCTTTGCCTCCTCTTGACCGTGCATAGATCTTTGAGATACTTCGCATAGGCCAGCACTTGCTTGATAGCATCTAGGAGTGGAAGGTTAATCCTTCACAGACTCCTTTCCAGGCCTTCGCTCAACTTCTTCCTCTACTCTAGGAGCTTCAATGTTTGCCTTTATTGCCTCGTCATTAGTAGACGGCTCCTCCTCTTGAGTAGATGGTTGCTCATGCTCATTTTCCACCACTTCCTCCTCTCTGTACACTTCGGGTGTAGACAGAGGCATGCTTTTTTCTATGATTCTTCCGCTTCTCAGTGTAGTCACGGCTTTAGCATGCTCTTGATTGTTAGGACCATTTTTATGTCCCTTGGGTTTCGGAAGTGGTTGGGCAGGGAATGTTCCTCCTGAACCCTCTTGCCGTGCATCTATCCTTTCTAACGTGGCAGACATTCTACTCATCATCTGTATGAGTTGCTGCGTTAGATTGGCATTAGCAAGTGGCTCTTCTTCTTGTACCTTTTTGTGTGGTGGCACATAGGTATTGGTCAGTGGTGCATTGGAGGGTTGAGCTTGGTTGTAGTTATTAGTTCTGTTTTGATTGTATTGATGGGACGGCCTATTATTTTGCCCTTGATATTGATTGTTGTTGTAGGGCTGCTGTTGATATTGATTTTGGGTCCCTGCATTATTTCTCCAATCAAAACCGGGGTGATTCCATCTATTGTTACTTTGAAAATTATTGTTGGAATTCCCCGCCCCTCGGAAACCGTGCATGGCATTCATCTCCATAGGGGCCTGCTCTTGAAAATACGGCACATTGGGACAGTATTGAGTTGTATGTCCCAACATGTTGCATGTGCCGCATGGTTCCTCAGGCATCACCTGCCTAGAGCTCTCTCCTCGTATCCCTAGTTCTTCTACCTTCTTCGCCAGTTCTTAGTACTTGTTCATCAGATGATCTTCACTTTTCAATTGGTACAAACTCTTATTTTCCACACTCGATATTTGAGTTCGAGGTGTATCTTCAGAGTTAGACCATTCATGAGCATGTTCAGCTAACCACTCGAAATGAGCTTCAGCCTCTTCGGTGTTCTTTCGAAGGAATGGTCCAGAGCTCATAGTTTCGACCAGCTTTTTCGTTTCACCATTTAGTCCTTCATAGAAGTGACTGATGGTACGCCATTTCTCATATCCGTGGTGGGGACATGATAGAAGCAAATCTTTGAAACGCTCCCAAGTTTGGGTGAAAGTTTCATTGCTCCTCTGCTTGTATGAACTTATTTGGCGTTTTAGCTCTGTGGTCATGCGAGGTGGAAACAATTTCTTCAAAAACGCAGTGTTCATCGCATGCCATGTGAAGATTGAATTTGGTTTCAGGGTGAGTAACCACGCCTTTGCTTTATCCTTCAAAGTGAAGGGAAATAACATTAAGCGTGTCACAGCTACAGGACAAGTTTGGGAGAATGTTTTACAAACATCCTCGAAATCCTTAACGTGTAGATATGCCTTCTCGCTTTCCATCCCATGAAATGTTGGAAGGAGTTGAATCATCCCATTGCGAAATTGAAATTCGCCAGCATGTGGGGGAATGAGAATGCAAGAAGGAGTAGGTGCGTGTTCTGGTTGCATGAGATCGCACAACGGCCGCAGTGAATCATCCACTGGTACCACAACATTTTCACCATGTTCACTCTGATCGTCATCCATTGATTCAGTTGGAGTGGTGACAGGGTTACTAGAACTGGAAGAATTAGATGAATATAGAGGATTTTCAAAAATTCCGTGGACGGAACTATCGGACATAAATGAGAAAACCTAAGAAGATTGAAAACCTAGAGAACTCAAAGAAAAAGGAAAACAGAAATAGATCAGGAAAGATTGAGGTAATCTAAGGAATTGATCGTCGTCTTCCCCGGCAACGGCGCCAAAAACTTGACACAAATATTTTTCTGTGTGCGCTTGTGTGCTATACCCAAGTGTAGGTAGACGTGCAAGTAGTAACTGGTAAGACCAGGTCGATCCCACAGGGAAGGATGCGATTAAAAAACCTAGATTAGACTCTAAAAGAAAAGAAAATTCAATATTTTAAGAAAAGCGTAGAACACAAAGTTCTACAATTAACAACTACTAAACTTAAAAACAACTAAATCAGATTAACTATTGATTAACGATTTAACTAAAGGAGATTTGAAAACGGTTTTTCTTGATAAAAGAAAGTGTTGGGATCACGCAAATCCACTATGACTCGGCCATCTACCATGCAAATGCAATTAAGCTCAACGGAGGGCAACTTCTACAGTATCCCGTACTTCTCTAAGGATATAGAATCAATAGTCCTTTCATGACCGGGACTATATCATCACAATTAAGTTCGAAATACACAAAGGTGGTTTAATTCAATAGTTAAGACTCACACCTACAATGGTGTTAGCATTGGGGGTGGTTTGCAAAATATATTGAAAGAAAATGCCTTAAGGCTTAACGTTTAAAGACTGTTTTGACAAACTGAGCATTTGGGGACAGTTTGATAACGAATCAGTAAAGCAGAAAGTCTTGAAATATTGTATTAGATGTCCTCAAGAATCAGAGGTCTCGATCGATCGACGCGCTTTCGATCGATCGAACTTCTTCATCTCTCGATCGATCTAACTACATTCGATCGATCGACTATGTCTCTGGTCCGATCGATCGAACTACATTCGATCGATCGAACACAGGAATAAAAATACTGCATGGCAGAGGCCTGAAATCACGGTTTCATCGCGATTTCCCAACCCCGGACTACTCAGACATGATCTGGGAAGTCTCAGATTTATTTTTAACGTAAAGGTTCATTAAAGTCATGTTTGTTTGCGAGTTTTTCATGAAAACTATGAAAATCAATGATTTTAACTCATCTAGCATGTAATACTATGATATGGAAGATTATACTACGAATAAATAAGTGCAGAATGTAAACAAAATAAAACGAAGTAACCTGGAGAAAAGCAACTACTATTAAACCTTACGAAATCCAATCTACAATGAAATCCTTGATAAAACCTACAAAATAAGATAAACTCTCTACTCTGTATGGAAAACTGATGAAAACAAAGTATGTGCGTCCCCTTGGGACGTAAACAAAACGATTATTTATAGCCTAAACCTCATGCTAGGGTTAAAAATCTGTTTCCGCTGCATGCGCGTATAATCTGATAAAAGGCATGTTCGATCGCACGAAAAACTCTCGATCGATCGAACTTCCAGAAACTGTGATCGCTTGAACTCCACTCGATCGATCGAAACATCGATCGCTCGAACCGTGTTCGATCGCTCGAACCCTGTATTTCAGCTTTGAGTTGTCTTCATCTAGACTAAGCACTTCCTTTTATCAACAGTCTTCAATCTTGTGCACACCAGCAGTAATCTGCACAAATAATCACTAAAATAATACCACTTATCATAGTTTAATCAATTTGTGCAAAAACTGATATTGTAATTCAAACTGCAGATAACCAGGGGAATTGTAGACTTTTCTAGTGTATTTTCCTCTTTTAGCGCGATTGTATTTTACAAATACCCCCTCTTGTCACACACTTCCACTTCTTCATGCCTCTTTTTATTCAGAGGATGCCAATTTCTTTGATTGAAATGACATGGAATGTTTGGGTCCAATGGATTTAGGAAATTCTATGGATTTATTTTTCTTCAATTCTTTTAATGGTTATTCTACACTCATATGATAACAATATCTACCTGCAGATACACAATACTAGTTGGAGTTTAAGTTTGTTGTTTGTCTACAAAATTTGAAGAAAAACAAAAATTATATTAGTGTGTGTGTGTCAAATCTCATCGTTGGTTCAGACGATATATATTGTTTGTAGTGATTTGTATCTTGAATTCAGATTAATTTTTGAAGCCCAACCAAGTACTTGTTGTTTGTTGTTAATGCATACAGTGGTATGTAGTACCACCTATCACTCTCACAGGTAGTACAACCATTAAAACACTTGAGAACTAATTTCTGTATTCTAATTTGGGAATCATAACATTATTCTCATAAGAGGGTCAAGATTTTAGTTTTGGAACATGAGCTAAGGTTTGTTCTTGGCAGATGTAGAGTACTTTTTTATCTACAAAAGGAAAGTTCTCTCTTTATAGTACGTAGTGCTTTTTTTATATTTTTTATTTTTTTGTAGTAAAATAGTAGAATTTGATTTGCCTAGGGTTAGCTCTGACCATTTGGGGGCGAGCACTCCAATTGGAGCCCCTTGAAATGGACTCAGACAAGAATTCGGAGATAGCGGCTAGAAGCGATTTATTTTTTTTTTATGGGTTGCAATTATATGTTTTTTGAATTAAAAAATTATAGATTTTTTTTTTTTTGGGTGAAGTTTTAGGACTGTTTTGAAAGTAGTGAGATTTTCGTCAGAAATTTTTTATTTTTTTTGTTTGATTAGTAAAGAAACTAAGAAATATGAAGGAAAAGAAAGTATAGTGCTAAAGTTTTTGTGTCTCATGCCTCTTTATTTTCTTAAGCTTATATTTAAAATACTGCTAATTTTTATATATTATTTAAGTACAGAGGAAAATACACGAAAAATCACAAGAGATTTAATTTTCCAGTGTTGTTTCCTTTCTTCATTTCTTACCTGCAAAAAAATCATGAACCAAACAAAGCCTACCAAAAGTTGATCATTGATTGTAATTGTAAAGTTTGAAGTCTGGACTGATTATGAAACAATTTGATTTGGACCAAATTATAAGAAATAAGATTAAGTAGATGTGCTGGATTAAAGGGGAGCCACTTTTATATGTAGTTTTATTTTTTTCTTTCTAAAATCTGGTATAATTTCTTAAGTCAGTTGGGAGCCAAATTTAGGATTCAAATTTGGAAACCGGCACATTATTTATTTCATACAATTATTTTTTACCAAAATTGGGGCCCTTACTATTTTGTAGTATTATTATTATTATTTTGTTGTCAAATTGGGGTCCTAATTGAACGCCAAAAACCAGGTGCCCTAGGCAACCTGCCTACGTCGCCTATAGTAAGGGCCTGCTCTGGGTTCGCCAAACAATTTATTTTAGTTTTTAGATTTTCACAAATTGCGTATAAATTTCAAAAGCTATTGTCAAACACGCTCTTTAACATACAGGCTCTAGTGTTTTGTGCCCAACAAATAAGGCATTTTGTTTGCTTTAGGCTCTTGAATCTTTCCCTCTTTTAATCCAAGTTTTCCAAAACAATGAAACCCTGAATATAAAACATACAAGCAGCAAATAATTTAAAGTAGACATGTTTCGAATAGATAATATGCTTTGTCATGACAAATAAAATATTTGTTAACCAACGAAAAAATTGCTTTTTTTTTTTCCTATTGAATTTTACATCTTATTGATCTTCTTTCAAAGATTTCGATTTGATGACTCTCAAAAATCTAAATTTAACAAAAAACTGGTTTGAAAAATTAAAAATTATGGAATTTTGAACTGAAAACTGATGATGACGTGGTATAATTGCTTTCAAACTTCACGTGTTTTCAGTTGGAGACAAATCAATCATCTAATTAAAAAATAAGAATTGATCAGATAATGTGTCGGATTTGAGCTTCCACAGCTCAAATTTGAGGGACAAATCAATCATCCAACTCAATGCAAACAGTTTTATGAAGTCCCACCAGGATATAGAGTCAAAGCTCACCAAAAAGATTATATATATATATATATCTCCATAACCCTATAAATTTACTATGACAGATGCACAGGTGCGTCCTGGTCCTCTCATTGGAGGAACAGTGAAAATAAGGGTAAAATTGCATTTTCACTGTTTTTATTGTTTCTCCTGTAAGAGAAATAGGACGCTCTCAGTTCCTAAGAAACTGTGCTGAAACTATAAATTCCAGATTTCGGTTTTTTTTTTTTTTCCTTTTTTCTGTTTTTCTGTCCACCTTATGTATTTATTTATTTATTTGGAGTGTTAAAGCCATTATAAGAAATACTGATGGTATTTTTTTCAAATTTAATCCAAAATTTGATTCCTAAATGATATGTGATACTACTAACCATTGTTACAAAAATGTGCTACAACGGTCAATAAAATTATAAAACCAAATTTAGGAGCTATAACATTATTCTTGTAAGAAAGGGGGTTCGGATTTTACTTTTAGGACATGGACTAAGGTTTGTTCTTGGCGGATGTGTGTACTTTTTTTATTTCCACAAAGGAAAGTTCTATTTCTCACAACTTCTGCTTTATGGAACTCCAAGGTAGCCTTTTTTTTTTTTTTTTTTTGAGCAATCGCAAATTTCGACGATTGACTCACATTTTTGTAATTGGATCACAAAATTTGGTTTTCCAATAGTTTTATCTTAGTTTTTGGAGTACCATATTACTTATGAACTCTATAAGTTATTGCCAAACACCCTCTTAATATACAGGCACAGGTGTTTGTGCCAAAAATTAGTTTGCTTTACGTTCTGGAATATCTCCCTCATTTCATTTAAGGGTGTGTTTGGTAATCCAATTAAGTGTTAAAAATAAAATTTTTAGTATTATAACTTTTTTTTTTAATGTATTTGATAATGTACAAGAGCTCATCACTTAAATCAAAAGGTAGCCAAAAATTTATTGAAAAGTCATTACAAACAATCCATGATGACCCACCAGGATATCGAGTCAAAGCTCACCAAAAATATAGTTTATCCATAACCAAGTAAACCATGACAGATGTATAAAAGAGAAGATTGGAAGGTGAACAAACTAGTGTTTCTCCATTGCCCAACCACATCCCATCAAACTCTCATTAGTCCTACCAAAATGCCAAAATCCTAAACATTTGTTCTCTATAAATACCCAATGGTATCCATTATTCCATAAACTAAAACAATAGAGAATTTGCCGACATAAAGGGTGAACTTACAAGCAATATATATCTTCTTCTCTTATTACAGAATGGCAACTTTTGCGCGTTGTTTTGTACTCTCTCTAGTCATGGCTTTATCACTTTCAAGCATCCATATGAGCCTCGCGGCTCGTCAGTTACTGCAAGCGGCTCCACCAGTGGGACCTACACTGCCGACAATACCAACTCAACCCAAAGTTGCATTGCCTCCATTGCCCGCAATGCCAACACTACCTGCAGCCACGTTGCCGCCACTGCCAAATACTCCCTTACCAGCAATACCAACTATCCCAACTCTGCCAAAACCTGTGACATTGCCGCCATTGCCGAGCACCCAAATTCCATCTTTGCCAAATATTCCAACATTGCCAACTTTACCAACCCTTCCAACAAGCTTTCCTTCAATTCCAACCATCCCTACAACAATCCCAACAATTCCTTTCTTCTCGCCACCACCATCCACCACTAGCCCTTGAGATATGCCTCCATCTCATTTATTTTTGCTCAGTTGGAGTACGAATTAAATTTTCCATGTATTTTGTTAGTTTTGAGTGTGTCCATTATTGTTGGTTGTCTTGAGGAGTGTGAGGTTTCATTTTATGGATTTGTTGTTACTTGATATCAATCTCATTGTATATTGTGGTATTGTATGTTTGTTCTATATGAATACGATTCCTTCATTTTGTCTTTATTGTATAGGTAAATCTCACTACAATCCTTCAAAGCATTTTCACACAGGTGTAGTTGCGCTGACCTACGCTTGGGGATGGCCCTGACTATTCAAAACAACAACCTACATGGGTAGTACCCAGAGATTCTCCAAATTGATCTTCCTTGGAGTGAGGATGGTTAATCTCTCATGTTGTTTATATAACAAACATGTTAACAATACAAGATGGACAGGGTACTCCAAAAAAAAAAAAAAAGGTTTGTGTGTGTGTGTGTGTTGGGGGGGGGGGGGGGGGGGGGGGGGGGGGATGGTATTTGTGTTGGAGGGAAGTGTTCAAAATTGAAAAATAAATGAAAACAAGGACAAAGAGCTAAAAAATAATTGAAAAAAACTGGCACATCACCATTTTAGAGGTCCATAGAACCTTTACTCGAGGTTTTGATTCATCGGATCTGTTCGACTCTGTGGACAAATGTAATACCCCAGAAACCAAGCCACGTGTGTGAGGTCAATGAGTCTAAAAATAGAAGGAAAGAAAAGAATGATCCTACATGGACCAATCAAACAACGTGAAAACAAGGAGGAATCTTACGTGGATTCCAAAGATAAATCAAAAGTCAAGGATTAACTCACGAGGACCAAACGGGTCAAATAGGGTCAATCAATATAGTTTTGGTTTTAAAACGAGTTTAGAAGAAAGTTGGGTGAAGCCCTATTTCAAAAAAGAAACAAAGGTCTTGAAAGTTTACATTAATATGCACTGTTGGAAATCTACATCCAAACGATCCTTAAGAAATTGAAAGTAGTAACTTTTCCCTAATTTACTATCTATAGGCTAAGTATAAACCAAATAGCTTTCGGAATTATTTTCTAAGTCAAAACCATAAAACAGAGTTATTTGAAAGAAAAAAAAATACACACACACACACACCAGGCCAATCAACTAGACAACGCGCCTAAAAATATCTAGTTGACCGGACAGAGCACCCAAAAATATTCGATTAACCGGATAGAGCACAAAAAAAACAAGCAGCAACTACATGGGGGTCTAAAGGCTTCAAATTAGATTCATAATACATACAACAATGAAACAAGTGATATATAGCTACAAGTGCAAGTTAACATTTCCCAAAATGAATAAGTCGCTAAAGCAACGGCTAAACATGTGCCCAAACACAACTCCTATAGTATCAATAAACAATATACATGATCTCAAATTTGGATATACAAAAGAGTAGGGAAGAAGATGTAATTCACTACAACAAAAATTGGCCTTAGCAAGGAGCTGATTTCCTCGCTAAAGCCCTAGCAAGGAAAAATTTCTCGTAGTAGTTTTGTCGTTAAAGGGTTGCTGGCGACGAAATATTTTTTTCTCGCCAGTAAAACTTTTTAGCGAGGAAATTTTTCCCCGCTATTGGCTTCAAATTTTATCGCCATAATTAAGTATTTCCTCTCTAAAAGTTTTATAAGTTTTCATTCATTGTATAATTTTGCGAGGAAATAATGTTTCCTCGCCATAGAAAAGGTTTAGCAAGAAAATATTTCCTCGCTATTAGCTAGATTTCGTCCCCAAAATCGTTTCCTCGCTAAAAGTCTAATAAATTTTTGTGTATTTTATCATTTGGCGAGGAAATATTTCGGCACTAAAGAAAAGCTTGGTAAATTCTATTAGCAAGGAAATATTTCCTTGCCAAAATGATTTTTAATTAATATTGAATAAACATTTGGCAAGGAAATATTTTGTCGCCAAAGCTAATTTCTTTTCAAAATAAAAAAAAATGGTCCCTAATTTAATACTTCTGCTCCTGTTTAAATATCCAACAAAATAATACTAAAGCACAATATAACATTATATAGTCCTGTTTAAATATCCAACAAGACAATACTAAACCAATACTAAACCACAAAATAGCATAACATAGTCGTGTTCAGCACTAATAAAAACTACAAGACACTATTATATCGTGTTCATGTTAGAACCTAATACAAACCACAAAATACCTTACACCAGGTTGATGTTCAAAACTAATAAAATCCATTACATAGTGTCCATGGAATAACGACCACAAAAAGTTGTTCATTACACAAAAAAAAAAAAAAAACATGCAGCTGAGCCTCTTGAAATCAACCACTTTCACACCGAATCTGTGACACAAATAAATAGAACATATTAGCTATATTGTCATAAAAATGCAATCATACAAAAATAACGAAGTCATGAAATACAGATTAGAGACACAATTTTTAACAAAAATTCGACAGAGTGTCGTTTGCTTATCGTACATCCCAAAAATGTGTAATTACAACACAATAACAACTAGATCTCTTTTCACATCCCATAAATATGACCACAATAAACAATCATGTCTCATGGTAAATTTTCATTTAATCAAAAAATAATACCAAGCTAGTTTTAGTCTCGTGAAACTCGAACTTTTTTTGTAACATTTTGCCATTCAAAATCCCAAATTCGAGTTTTTTCAAACTTAACCTATAAACTTACGTAGCTTGCAAATCGGGAGTCTAATTTCGTTATGTTTGTTCCTAGAAGTCTAGTTTTCATTCCGTGAGGTAAGAGTCTGATAGAGTCTATTTCAAGTTGTTTTCAACCCTAAGTCACCTATAAACTAGCTTAGCTTGCAAATCGATATCCTATTTTCCAATCTGCTTGTTCCTACAAGTTCCTTTATTCGTATGTGAGGTTTAATATGTGGTCTCATGAGATTCAAAATTTATTGTATAGTTTTGCCCTTCAATACCCCAAATTCGAGGGTTTTGCTTTTCAAACCTAACCCATAAACTCGCATAACTAGCAAACTAGGAGTCAAATTTTCATTGTGTTTGTTTCTACAAGTCTACTTAGTTGTATGTGAGGTAAGAGGGTTGATCATGTGGCCTTTGGAGCTTGGGTTGACCGATTTTCCCTTTAAAACCCCATTTTTGAGTTATTTTCAACAGAGGGTTACCTATGAACTAGTCTAACTTGCAAACCAGTATCCAATCTCCTATTTTGCTTGATCATATAGGTTTATTTCCTTTTATGTGAGGTTTGAGTTCCAGTCTTGTGCAATTCTAAATAACTTAAAACTTTAGTTGTTCTTAAAAAATACATAAAATTACTAACGAAGAAGCCCCACCAACACCAAATGAGCCTCCCTCCATGTCATGACCCATCTTACGCAAGACTGCGAACATGCTCTCCATTGTTCGATTGTTCTCCGCCTACTGTTCAGCCATCTTCCGATTCTGCTCAGCCATCTTCTAATTCTGCTCTGCCATCTGTCGAGTTTGCTCCGCCATCTCCTCAACTTGGCTCTGGTTCTGAGCTTCAAGCTGTTTAACCCTTTCCTTAAGATGCCTAGAATTCTCATTATTCTGAGAAGATGCGATAGTGCTCCTAAATGAATAGGAAGGTCTCTTGACGAGTCCCTTTAAGGGGCCAGATCTTGCACCCAACACTTGAATAGATAGGTCTTCAGTGGTCAACAGAGGCGCATCAGATTGCGAGTAGTGATCTTCTTGCGTCTTTTTCAACGGCTCCTGTCAATTTTTTAGTAAAAATCATACGATTGATGACATCTAACAAATAATATTTAATGTTATTGCTTATAGAATATAGTAAAGGAATTGTACTTACGTTTTTTCTTTCACATGCAAGAGTAAACCACTTCTTCTTCTTGTCATTACAGTGGGTGGATTGGAAAAACTCAGCCAGTTTGATTGATTTACCCTTATTTTTTTCTTCCTGATTTGTAAATGTCAAATGTAAATGTACATCGGTATCAAGATATTATAACTAAAAATACGTACAAGCTCATTGGCCCTGGCTGCCATAGATTTTGAGCCGCATGTGTGATTGGTGTCAAGATGAGCCCGGTTAGCGGTGTTGACAGTAGATTGGTGCTTCAAGTAATAAGAACCAATGAATAATAACAAAAATAATATTAGAATAATATTAGTAGGTTTTACATTATTGTTGGAGCTCAACAAAAATTAGTAGATCATACTTGGAATTTGGGATCATTCCATTTATGAATAATAAGATGTGTCCATTGCTCGAGAGTGCAATTTTTCTGTGGGTTTGTTCAAATGTAGGCCTCACTCTTACCACTTTTCATAAAAAGGGACTTCTTGTATAGTCTGTGAGTCTGATCGCTGAGTTGACAGCCTAGCTTGCATCCACAGCCTTCTTGACATCAATCGCATCGCCTTGTAGATCAAACTTATCCTGAAAAACAAAAACATTGGAGATAATTAATGATAAATGATATATCATGTATTGAATTAATGAATAGCTACATATAGCATGTACCTTAAGTCGTTGAATGATCAGACCTGTAGAAGTAGGCGGGACATTAGACCACCAACGGACGCCTGGATTCGGTAAATGTTCCCTAAGATGTGCACCACTGGTGGAGGCAAAAGAGTTTGCATACTTACCCACTGGTTGCCTATACACAGTAGGGATGCCCACTAGTAGCTTGCCTTTCTTCTCGATGAGGCGTGTAGTTCTAATGCCTCGCTAACCCCGCCTGGCAGTTGATCCTAGTAACACATAACATTGATTTGCTAGTAGGTGAACAAATCAAGATAAGGAAAATTTTTAAATATTCACACTAGTTGGAATATAATCTTGATATCTTACCAACGCAACTACTATGTGGCTCACTAAGCGGGGCCTCCATCTCAATAGCATCAAAGCTGCCCCTATCTAGTGGTGTTTCTTGCATATCAACTTGCTGGAAATGCATCTCTTCAATAGACTGATTACCCCCCCTCGGCTATGGGATCCCCTTCCTGAACGGGTTCTGGGCTCAAAGGATCTGAATAGGTAAGTCTCTTTTGTGGTGGCATCTCAATATCCTGGCAAACAAAAGTAAAATGAATTTAAAAAGGTAAGGTTTTCAATTGCAAGAAATAGAAATATCAAACAACCTAATCTAATTGAACATTAATTACAAATCATAAAGCAATCATATGTATAATACCTCGTGTACTAAAGAGTCACACGAATCATCATCGTCGTCGTCTTCACCATCTAATGGTCTATACTCATTGTCATATTCAGTATCCCTAACTTTTTTCCCTTTTTAATTGTACATTTTGGCGAAGCCAAACTAATAAGAGATGTTGCCAAATGCTTTAATTCTAAGGCATTTAATCTCTTATTATTTTCATCAATTTTGTTTGCTCCTTGCTTCTCATATACAATAATTGCCGCTAAACCTGGTTTGACCCAATTTTTCCCTTTGGGGGGCATTTTGTACAACTATGAATCGTAAAGTCACATAATTAAATTCAAAACATAGAAAGCATAATCATAATCCATATCATGAACACGATACATTAAAAAAACGTAAAGATGTAAAGAAACTAAATAAAATGTAGAACAATCATTTCATTAAGCACATTTGTCCACATTCAAAACATGAACAAAAGTTACAGCTCTTAATCCATGTCATTATCCATATCAGCATTGGAATCAAAATGCTGTTCGCCTTCAACTTCATCATCTTTATCATTATCCATGTCATCTATTTCATTATCAACGTATGAAACAACCTTTGGTTCAACATCATCCTGGAAATATTGAACATCAATATCATCAATGACAATTGGGACAAATTGGGTGTATTCATCTAGTTGGAATGCATCATTAGGTTTTCGGCAAATCTTTGGGTTCTCCATCAACCACCATTGGTACATCGTATACTCCCCTATGATGCACCCATTGCATGACTTGCCAAGGTACACCAAATTTGGTATCGTTAACATAAAAGACTTGTTTTGCTTGGCTATGTAGGATAAAAGGGTCATCTTTATACCACCGACAGGTGACATCAATACTTATACAGTGTGCATCGGTTCAGATTGTTCTTCTACGAGTGATACTAGTGTTGTACCATTCACACTGGAACAAAACTAGTTTATTTTCACCCATGTACTCGAATTCCTAAATGTTGCACAAATGACCAAAGTAGTCGTGCATCTGCCCCTCATGATCCCTTTCTGTATTTACACCACTATTTTGGCTCATACAATGGTTGTCAAGATCTCTAGTATGGAATCTTGCATCACTAACTATGCATCCCGAGTATTGTTTAACTAACTAATTTGGACGTTTGGCCAAGGACCACAGCTGGTCGGAAATTGGTATAGAACCGTCTACTTTCAATGTATTAATCTACAAACACATACGACGCACTAAAGTTAGTCATAAATTTGTATAAATTGATTAGTGTTTGGCGTATTCCAAAGTTTAAAGTATCTTACACGGTCTCAGAACCAATTTGGAAATTCTTATCATTATATCCGAGTAATGTCAGGTCCAGTTGGAAACGGTAACTGATTTTTGGGTTCCCTACTCCAAATAGCCTAATTAATTCATTAATAATTATCATCATATGCATATATAATAGCATTAATAACCCAAGCAATGCACATTGTGAAGGGACCGCGTACTTAAATATGGTTCCACCTCAGGGCTATTGAAGAGCAAGAACCAATGAGCACTGTCACATAAATCTTGTGAGATCTTGGCAGACCTTGATATCGGACCAAGAGGACGGGCAAGGTCTGTGAAGATCGCCACGCCTCGATGAAGTTCACCACAATTTTCATTTCAATCAGGTCTATCAAACACGGTTTCAATCTCATCCATTTGGCCCAAATGTGTTGAGCAAAAACTGATACACTCTTTGATAATGTATTCCTCTGTGATCGAACATTCAGGACAATCTTGGTTGGTAACGTACCCTTTTAAAGTTCCGAGGAACCTTCAAAATACATTAGAGTGTTAAGACGTTACAACAAGCATCATAATGGTATTGAAAGTATATGAATAAACTTAGAGTAATAAGATTTACCTTTCAATCGCCTACATCCACCGATAATACACAGGTCTTGCCAGCTTCACCTCACGAGGTAAGTGAACGGCCAAATGGACCATTACATCAAAGAAACCTGGAGGAAATATCTTCTCGAGCTTGCAGAGTATGAGGACTATCCTTTCCTCTAGTTTCTCCAAATCGCTCAACTTTATTGTTTTAGAGCACATGTCCTAGAACCATTTGCCCAACTCAAATAATGTTGTGCTGATGTTCTTGTCTATGTAACAGCACATCCCAATTGGCAAATACGCTATAAGAGTACATGACAGTCATGACTTTTCAGGCCTGATAATCTACCATTTCTCGTGTTCACTGACCTAGATATGTTGGTCGCATACCCATCCAGATACTTCACTAATTTTAGAAATTCACAAAAAACCTCTCTATTATTTGGGGTCAATGAATATGTTGCATGAGGCTTGACATATGATCCATCGGGGCATATTCTTAGATGCAACTCTTGTCTTATACCCCAATCTTCTATGTCCAACTGTGCTTTGTCTGTGTCCTTGTTCTTCCCATCAATGGCCAACATAGTTCCGAAGACATTTTCACTAAAATTCTTCTCCACGTGCATTACAGAGATATTGTGTCGGAGTTTTTGTTTCTTCCAGTATGGAAGCTCATACAAGATACTTACCTTAGTACTCTTGTTGCTTTTGTCCTTCCCCAAACTGACAATAGACATCTGGTTCAACTGATCTTGAACCTTTTCAATCGATAACTCGAGGGATCTTTTTCTTCTCTCAAGCTTACTGTTATAGGCCTTACTCCTTCACCAAGGATGGTTTTCTTTCAAGTAGCACCGATGGTTAGTATACCCAATCTTACTCCACAATTTTTCTAAATACGGGTCATCGTTGCAAATGGGACAAGCATTATAACCCTTTGTGCTCCACCCAAATATGTTACCATATGCAAGAAAATCACGTATTGCCCACAGCAAAGTTGCACGCATCCAAAAAGTCTTACCAGTAAAGGCATCATAGGTTAATGCACCATTTTCCCATAACTCCTTCAACTCTTCCACCAAGGGACTCAAGTAAACATCGATCTCTTTCCCAGGTTGCGAGGGCCCAGGAATAAGTAATGACATCATAAAAAATGGCTCTTTCATAATCATCCAAGGTGGAAGGTTATAGGATATGAGTATCACAAGACACATACTATGGGAGGTATTCATATTCTCGAATGGGTTGAAACCATCACTGTCCAGTCCTACCCTCACATTGCAAGGATCTTGAGAGAATTGAGAATACTGCAGATGTATCTCCTTCCACTCAGCACTATCAGCTGGATCCTGTCATGCACTCACTTATCTTTGTGCCATCTCATGTCGGAAGCTCTCTTCCTAGACATGTACAATCTCTGCAACCTTGCTGTCAACAAAAAGTAACACAGAACCTTATGGGCGATCTTCTTACCCCTTCCATGATCGGGCTTGTACCTAGACTCCGCACATTCTGGACATTTATCTAGGCCTACATTCTCCTTCCAAAAGAGCATGCAATCATTCTTACGTGCATCAATGTGCTCGTATGACATGGCCAAGTCAAGTAGTATCTTTTTTGCATCATAATTTGACCTCATAACCAAATTACCTTACGGCAAAAGTTTTACTAGAAACCCTAGAATCATGTCGAGTGACTTGTTACTCTAATTGTTCATTACCTTCACATTAAGAATCGTGATGATGAAATTCAACAGAGTAAAGTCTTTGCAACTAGGGTAAATCTCATGTTTGGCATCGTCTAACAGTTTATCAAAGTTTCACACTTCCTCCCTTTGGGCCGTCTCGTCCATCTCACCGCTCATTCGATATTCTAACAGGGCTTCGATACCACACACACCCTCATTCTCATTGTCTCCCATTTGACATTCGTAACCATGATCGTTGCCACTGCTAGATGAGCTTCAGGGTTCTCCATGCTCCGCCCATTGAACATATGATTGCATAATCCCAAAACAGATCAAATGACTTTGTACAACTTTTCCCATTTATCGTGAGCAATTCACATATTTTTTACACAGACAACGAATTTTACCTTCTTGGTCCACAACTGGAATTGCAAATTGGATGAAAGACTTTACCCCATTTACATATCATTCACCTAGTCTCCCATTTGTTGTGACAGCTAGTGACATCCAACTCTTGTCCATATCTGAATGGAATAAATGTATGCCTAAGTTTTTTTACATTGTCTACACAAAAGGGTAAATGATTTCCTTTTTCACTTTTATCTAATGGTATTAAATGTTTTCTCTTTCCCGAAAATTGTGCTTATAGCCCAAATTTGCTTGCAGAGATATGATACACACACACACACACAAATATTCATATTTGGGTCAATTAAGGTATACATTAATAACTACCGATGAACGACAACGAGATCAAACACATTAAAAATATGAAGATACCATCCTACTTTCCATTTTGAATTAAAATATAACATTTTGAATTTTTTAAGTCATTTGCCTTAGTTGTTCTATATCTAAAATAATGTGTTGGAAAATTTTAAAACTTAATGTTGTTTAAGCATGAAGGAGAACATATGGGAAAACACTAGGAACTAGTTTTCATTTTTGTTTTCTTTCCTTCTCGGAATTAGCAAAAAAAATAGAACCTTACGTTATTTTATTTTACAAATAGCATGTCAATAAAGAAGTTGTAACGTATCATGTACACTTACACAAAAAATTCTACAATACAATCATTAATTACTTTTAGTTATACAATACATGATTCAAATTCAATTTTGGTCCATCAAACATTCCATAATCCATCAAAATGCAAACAAATATAAACCAAAATTAAAAAACATTTGGGAAGCATAGCATGTTTTGGAAATCACATTGGGATACAAAATTTGGGAGGCATAACATTACTTAGTGTTGCATAACAAATTGATTTTGGTACCAAATCACAACATGTAGGAACCAATTCATAATATTTTAAACCCAAATCACAACATGTCAGAACCAAATCATAATATTTTAGTACCAAATCACAATATGTTGGGACAAAATCACAACATATTAAGACCAAATCACAATATATAAAGACCAATTTTTTGACATCACCACAAAACTGTATCATAGAAAGTCCCTTAGATTATTAATCTAACAATTTTTTAATTGCTACTGGGTATCAATGTTAGTGAGTGAATGTGTATTATTCTTATATAGAATTGTAAATACAAAGGATTTTTTAACATTCGATCCTTTTGGGAGACCCCACTTAGTGGACTTCTGCTATTGTTCAATATCCACATGTCTTCCTAGCTTCTGACCACTTTCTCTCTCTTTTTGTTTCTTCTCTCTCTCTCTCTCTCTATCTATCTCTCTCTCTCCTAGTTATGTCCACACATACAAAAGAGTGAAGCCCTCTTCTCCAACCAAAACAAAATCTAGGATTTCAAAATGTAAAGAGTGAAGCCCTCATCTCCATCAAAAATTTAAAAAAATATATGAGAAAGGGAAAGGCTTAACACTTGTACCAAGTCAAAAAAATTTAGGGTTTCGCAGATTACCTATGTTGCCTCTATCGAGAGAGGGAGAGGCTGCCACTAAAGATGATCAGAGGAGATTACTGGAGGGAGAGGCTTCGAACTGGAGATGATGAGAAGTGATTTATGTTGTCGAAGCTCTTGAAGCCCTCATCTCTGTTATGCTGCTGAGAGTGAAGCTCCCATCTCTTTTTTTTTTTTAATCGCACTGAAGCCCTCATCTTTTATTTACACATTTTGTCTTTTTTTTTGGGGGGGACTGATTATGCATAGGTTGTTGAAGTTGTGCAAAGTAAATACTAATTATTTACTTTTTATTTATAGTCCACAAGTTGTTCGATTGGAGACATGGTGACATTGACTTTGAAAATTTACCTTTGTCAATTGACCAATTGCTAATGTCTACTAATTCAGATGTTTGTATGTTTAAAAAAAAATTAATCACTTTTTTTAAACTCTTTTTTATCACATTATTAATCACCATTTAGTTGTATCTTTAGTTGTTAATACTATATTGTCCCAAATTTTGTATCCTAAATGAGTTCTCACACAAGTGTTACAAGGTTCACTTTATTTTCTTGACCCAAAAAAAAAAAAAAGAAATCTTGATTTTCATTAGAGGATATTAAAGTGGTCACTATTATTGAATAATAGTTAGAATCACATTTGTATAAACATGTGTTTCAAAGAGGAAAGTGGTTATTGTTTTTTTTTTATATACTTACCTGGATCAGAACTAGATACACACACCCCACACACTCGCACACCCCAACTCCAACCGAACCCCAAAGCCCCACACTGGCCCACATCAAAGCCCAACAAGGGCCACTCATTCTGACTAAAAACTAATTGGGGGGCAAGCAACTAGAATCCCCTAAGGGGATTTGAATCCTCTCCCTTCCCACTGGGAAGAGAGTGGCTATGCCAATTGGGTTGCAGCCCGCTCAGCGAAAGTGGCTATTTAATTAGGATAGCAACATGTCTCTTATTCAAATTCTCTCCATGTTATCTTCTCTTTGTCATTATTCATTTCTACAATTATCACTTTTTTGCTTTTATCTTGAGTAGACAGTATTAGTAGTAGTGCATATGTGGATTGCAATTTAATTGGCCACATCATTCGGTAAGAAAAATGGGTAGCTTTAGCCAGTCTCCCTAGTACTACTCTTAATTATTTTTAGACTTAACTTTAGACAAGGGAATATTTTTTCCTGGCCAAAACATATATTTTAAGTGAGGAAACCTCATTTTCCTTGCCAAATGTCGGTTTTGGTGTGAGAAAATATATTTCGTTGCCAATGAGTGTTCCCCATAATTATTTTTTTATGCTTAACTTTAGGCAACAATATATTTTTTCCTCGACAAAACATACTTTTAACAAGGAAACCTCCATTTTCTCGCCAAATGTAAGTTTTGGCGAGGAAATATATTTCTTAGCCAAAAAAGGCTTCCCAAAATTAATTATTTTTAGACATAACTTTAGGCGAGAAAATATTTTTTCCTCGCCAAAACATTCATTTAGCGAGGAAATTTATTTTCTTCGCCAAAAAGTGTTTCACATAATTAATTATTTTTAGACATAACTTTAGGCGAGGAAATCTATTTTCCTCGCTAAAACATATATTCAGCGAGGAAATCTCATTTTCATCGCCAAAGGTTTGTTTTAGCGATGAAATATAATCCATCGCCAAAAAAGTATTCCCCATGACTAATTTTTTTTAGGTTTAACTTTTGGCGAGGAACTTTTTTTTTCCATTGCAAAACATACTTCTAGCGATAAACCTTCATTTTCTTCGCCACATGTTTGTTTTGGAGAGGAAAGATATTTCGTCGTCGAAAAATGATCCCTGTAATTATTATTTTTTAGACTTAACTTTAGGCAAG
Source organism: Hydrangea macrophylla (assembly GCA_033977485.1). Lineage (NCBI taxonomy): Eukaryota > Viridiplantae > Streptophyta > Magnoliopsida > Cornales > Hydrangeaceae > Hydrangea > Hydrangea macrophylla. The sequence continues at coordinate 71,723,949 of CM066984.1, read as the reverse complement.
GAAATATTGTTTCCTCGCCAAAACAAACTTTTGGCAAGGAAATCTTAATTTCCTCACCAAAAATAGGTTTTGGAGAGAAAAGTTATTTTGTCGCTAAATAAAAGGGGAAATAATTTTTTAAAAAACTAACTTTAGGCGAGGAAATATATGTTTTCTCACCACAGACTTCACTATAGCTGAGGTAAATATTATTTCGTCGCTAAAGACTACACTTTTGATGATGAAATAATATTTTTTTCTCACCAAAATTGATACTTTAGGCGAGGAAAAAAGACTTTCGTTGCCAAATGTGTGTGCCTTTCAGCTTTTTTGGCGACAAAAAATAGTTTTCTCACCAATAATATACTTTTGGCGAGTAAATTTAGATTGCCTCGTCATGTTTTGTTGTTAAAGCACATTTTTGTTTTAGTGAAGCTTAGTAGTCTAAATAATATCTATGCATTAGATTACATCTATTACAAATCCCCAAATCCAAACAATGAACTAAGAAGTTGTTTTCAAAAACAAGACTCCCCAAAGTATGTCTTCAAAAGAGTACATTAGGTCGACTACTCATGGGCCTTGCCCTTGCCAACATCACCTGAAACAAAGTGGTTTTATAGATTCATTAAGCATGACAGCTCAATTGAAAACATTGAAGCGTAATTATGGTGACAAACAGAACTTAGACGAAAACTTTTATGATTTATAGTTTTTACTCAGAAAGCGATAACTTAGACATTTAAGACATTTAAGACATTTTGGGAAATTATTGGGAGATTGGAGAATTCGTGAGGAGGTAAACGCAAATTCTGAGAATGTTGTCTACATGTAGAAAACCAAGAGACATTTTCAGTTTACAACTTTTCCTTCAAAACTATCCTAAGGGAGAGATGCAAATCAACAAACTTCTACCCATTTACTTTCAACCAAATTTCACATTCGGACTCCTCAAGGTAAAAGCTTCAGTTTGATACCACTTAGACCTTGTTTGGCTAAGTTTCATAAAGATTCTAATTCTAGAAATTGGGAAAAACTATGTGATAATTGTAGGAACCACTTGAGATTGGAGATTTGGCATAGAATCAGGCTCCTAGAGAATCCTTTAAAGTTATAGGATGATTAATCGAGGTATAAATTCTAGACCTATGCATTATAGGAAATTACATGTTTTGGATATTTGACTTAATATTTGGATCTGGGCAAAACTTTTATTAAATAGACCCATTTGTTATGCACTTGAAAATGCATTAAAAGCATGCATGTATGATTATATGAGCAAGTTATGTGTCTATGTGGGTCAAAGGGTGGTTTGGTGCAATTTCATCCGGGGGTAAGCTCCTCGATGTTTGAGGATTTTGGTCTTAATAGTTGATGTTCCTGGTTTGGAGGAAGGCCCAACCATGGCATGGTGCATGGTTTTGGAGAAAGCCTAGCCAGGGCACTGGCTGCGTGGTAAGAGGAAGGCCTTTCACGACATCAATTTCATTTACCGGATGGAAATGTACCTCTCCCTACAGACTAATTTGACATGTTTTGATATCTTAAAGCATGAATTGTCATATAGGCATATGTTTAGAATTGTGCACTCAGCATATAGCTGAACAGTGGAGATTTACTCCATTGCAGGTGATAAGATGAAAGGAAAGAAGATGCGAGAAGAGTGAGTCCGATGGGTTGACAGGATCGTTCTTGTTTATACTTTTGTTTTCCATTCCAATATTATAACATTTATGTTTTGAGAAACAAGAACTATGTTTGATCCTAACTTAGAAACTCCAAAATGGATAGGAAATGTTGTAATAAGTTGTAAGACTTCTTTTGGTTGAACTCTTGAGTTAACGTCTTGGTGTTTAATAAGTTGAATTTCATGTTTTATGAATTTGTTGCAGCACTTATGAGATTTGATCCAACGGACCCTTAACTTGATTAGTTAACATTTTCCAAACTTAGGCAAGTTGTTATACATGTTCTTATAACCTTGGTAATGTTGCTAAGGATTGGAATATGTTTGAAGTGTTGTATTAGGTGAAGTTGGGTGATGCCTTAGCGAAATTCTACTACTAGAAAGAATTTTGCTAAAGGGTTATTCTACCAGTTGAACGAGGTAGTTCGACCTATCAAAATATGCCCTGCATGTTTTCTTTTTCTACCCCTTCCGAAAAATATTTAAATATTTGATTGGTTCTTAGGGTACCTTTGCGACCCTTTCAACATAAATTCATTCATTTCAAAATATAATCATGTTTTCAAATTTATACGGATTTTACAACTCGGAGGGTATTATTTTCAAAAATTTTGAGTACTAATGGTTGTTTTAAGCTCTTTGTCTGCTGTTGTAATCTTATACTGAATTGGTTGAACCTTAGTTGCATGCCACGTGTCCTATTGTTGCCCGTAGCGGGATGGGTCATGACATTTATTGGTATAAAAACTATAGGTAACAAAACTTTGGGAACGTTTAACGTCGAGTAGAGTGTTAAGTGATTTGACGTATCCTCTAGATTGCATTCACTCATTGTAGAGATGTTTGATACATATGGCATTTTGCTATACATACATGATTATGTTATTGCCATACATGCATAGTATTTATGCATTCGTGAATCGATGGAATTATATGGGTAGAGTTGTATGATGAGATGAGGCTTACCATTTGTTATCATAGACCTTGTGTGGTGAAATGAGGGAGAGATGATATCTTGGTGATGATAAACCATTGAATTTCTAACAAAAACAAATAAAGTTTGATCAAATCGGTGAATGTTGTAAATGATGGAAATGAGTGCTCTTTGAGGAAAACCGAGAACGAGGTTCGAGTAGTGAAGAATAGAAGAGATTTCATTGGGGGTTCACATGGAAGGAAAAAGAGATTGTTTGTAATTGAGTTTTAGGACTGGGATCGAATGGTAAGAGTTCTGTTTGAGACATGGGTCAAACATTGCAACAGGAGAGAATACAGACGTATGGTTGGGTAATATGATATATAAGGTAATTCAACAATATGTTTTACTAATGTATGGGGCAGGTGAGGAATCTTTCACCTTATCATATCGTGTTAACCTACGGTACGGTCAAACGGGTTATCTTTAATCACTAGTATAGTATAATGTAATGTTCTTAGTATGAGAATTCGTAGAACTTTGTAATTCGCATTGTAGCATTGAAATGAGAGAGATTTGAAAGTGTAGACTCTGGTAATTGAATCTTAGAAGCTCTAAACTATCGTTAGTTTGATGCATAGTCTTTTGAAAATCTTTGGGATTCGGTTTGAAACCAATCCGAACTCTCGAGTTCATGTTATGAGACTTATACCATTCGTGTACTTGTAATCCGTGGGGCGACGCTATTTTGTAAATAGAATGTATATATATTTATATATATATATGTATAAATATTTTGAAATGGTTTGGAGAGTTACCGGTTTGAGCGGATCGATAGGGGACTAGGAAAATTTGAGTTTTGTAAGAAGGAAATGTTGTTCAGGTCCCTTTCGACCGGTTTAAGGGGGAAGTTCAACCAGTCGAACACCCCTCTGCCAGATCCTTCAATTTTTGGTTTTTCATTCGTCGGCTTTTATAGAAATGGACATAACTCTTTCTAAAAAATTCGGATTCGCGCACCTTTTTTTGCATTGCAACCAGGACTCACAGAGCTATATTTTGATATAAAATTTAACCATATTTTCAAATTACCATTTTTCCCTTGGACTGTTTTGTCACAAAAAAGTTCTTTTAATATGTCTAATCCAAGCTTTTCCTTGCTAATTAGCATATTTCAAATAAAATGAAGAATTTGTAAATGTTTTAAAACTGTCATTGAGTGTTTGAGGTGAGTTGTGGTCAACATGAAGTTGGGAATATGATAATTATTGTGATACTAAACAATAGGGTTGTGGAAATGGACCGAGTAAATAGACTTTGGGTAAGTCATGTTAGAGAGATAAAATGTAAATTGGGATAATGAATCTTTGATGAGAAAATGAATAGGAACGGTAGAAGTGGGATGATGACTTGGGAGTACGTTGAGAACATTTTCGGATATGATAGTAGGATCGTAAAGCAGTTAGAGGACAATGGTGGATACAATGGAATGTTGTCTCAGTTGTCCTGGATTCCAACGAGGTTGGAGGGTTTTAAGAATGTTGGATTTTACCCCAAGAAAATTTTAAAGTTTTGAAAATGTTTTAAAATATAACTTTTGTTTAAATAAGAAAAGTGGTTATAGATACATATGAGAAGGTGTCAAGTAGATTTTGGAACTCGGGGTATCATCAAATGATATGGTATCACGCCCCAAAATAGCAAAATAGGGGGAAAAAATTCCACTTCTGGATCCGTGGACACGTGACTGGTTGATTAACCATTCTGTCCTTTCTAACTCCGCACAATGCTCATAGATAAGGGATGTGCTAAACAAAAGCATAGCTTAATTATAACTGAACATAAATACAACAACAGAAATAAAACGATTTACAATATCTTTGAACTTATTACATGAGGCCTTACTAAGCTTTTACATAAGCTTAAACACTGAAATAACTATCCTTAGATCTCCAGCTCGGCTCTAACCTTCCTTAGCTTTTCAGTACTGCATCGTAAGCTCACCTTCCTGCCTAAGAAACACCTGCAACACTCTGGACATGGGAATGTCCAGGACATAATATGCCGTCAGCTTTGGAACAAAGCTGAGTGAGTAACATAACCACACAATAATCTATAATACAAAACATCTCTCGACTCATGTTTATAGTTTAGTATCTTAAGATACGGTCAGTCTCATATCAAAAGACTCATTCTCTCATGGGCATAGCAAAGGTCTCAATTACAACATGTAAGCATTAACACATATAATTCAATATCTCATCACACAATACATTCTCCTTATCGATGAATCCTTATATAAAGATAGTAACTCAATCCACAAATCCTTACCAGAACAACAACAACTCCCCGACTAGGTATTTAAAAAGGTTATGAACGTCTGCCATGATATATCTCAACATCTCGGATTACTTCAACAATCCACTACTAGTGTCTAGCACGAAGTCTCAGCTCTAGACCACAAATTTAGAGAGTCTGACACCATTTATCAACCAAACCTCCTTTCCTAAACCAAACCACCTTATCTTATTCGAACAACAACCATTAGCTCGCCCAAATGGGTGTTCGAAGAGAATACAGACAATCCACATAACTCATCTAGACATCCTAAAATGCTACCACAGTCCACTACCGGAGTATCACAGAGTCCCAAATCCAAGTAACAACACCAAAATGGCTGACACAATTCTACAACCAACCACCTTGTACTAGCCAAATCATCTCTTACTAACCAAACCCTCTAGCGCTAGCCAAAATAGCTTGCACTAAGCAAACATCTTTCACCAACCACCTCATCATGAAGAACTGAAAGGAATCTCAACTCTATGCACCACTACTTTGTCACGAAGAACCGGAGTCTGACCACTTTACTCTAGCTTTCACATCATCACAGAGAATTGAAGTGTTCCTACTAACCTTCACTTCGTCACGGAGAACTGAAGTGTTCGACTCAACCTTCACTTCATCATAAAGAACCAAAGTGTTCAACTAAACTCTTACTTCGTCACAAAGAACCGAAGTCTCCAACTTAACCTTTACTTCATCACAAAGAAAGAAAGTGTTCGACTTAACTCTCACTTTCTCACGAAGAACCAAAGTGTTCAACTTAACCCTTACTTTATCACGAAGAACCGAAGTGTTTGACTCAATCTTCACTTCATCACGAAGAACTGAAGCGTTCAACTAAACTCTCACTTTGTCATGAAGAACCGAAGTGTTTAACTCAACCTTTACTTCATCACGAAGAACCGAAGTGTTCAACTCAACCTAACAAATAAGCTCGGCACGGAGTCCTAGCTTTCCCAGCCAATCCAATACGAAGTCCTACCATAACCAAACTGAGTCTGACACGTAGTCCCAACTCACAACACTAGTCCGACATGAGGTCTTGACTTACCACATTAAAACGTCATCACACTAGGTCTCTGGTGGCCACCAGCCTGAAAACTATACCTTTTCCACACCATCCTAGCCTCCACTGCCTAGTTTACTCAACTCAACATTCGATACCAACTCGACCCACTCCTGATGTCACCTGGCGGATTCCCAGTGTAAACCAACAATACTCACGTCACTTATTTCAAGATTGGGCTCCTTAAATGACTACTGAATACGATGCATCATCGTTACACTTATAATCATTCTAGTTCCATAGTACATCTCCAATAGCTCCACACCTACATGAACCCTTCTTGATGCTTATATCCTCAATAGTACAACCAGGACACACCTCACCAGTAATACTTATGATGGAAAGTTAACCAATCACTATCAATGCGATAATCATGTCGTACAACATACTTAAAGCTTGAGTATGAACTTTCAATGGTCATAGAATATTCATAACAATGGAAGCATATCATATAACTCATGGATCTCTAACATGGAATTAATACCAAAAAATCATATAGATAAAATCTTTAACATGCTCATCTATGTGATAGTACTAACATAGCACGAATATTCATGGCAACACAAATACCGGAATACAAAGCAACATCAATCAACACAATGTATATACAATACGTCATATAAGTAGCTTGTAGATATCTTGGATTGATCTTAATATTGATTAGAGTGAGGTTAGCAAATTCACCTAGATAAGATAGCAAGCTCAGAACCTCGGTAGAAGCTAACCGGCAAGTTCTACAACATAAAACAGAAGAACAAGATAAACTATAAGTGCAAGCTACAGGGCACAATGGTAATTTTACCATATGAGGATATAAACCTCAATGTAGTGATATACGTGTCATTCTAAGTCCAACGCCACTGACTAGACTCAAATCGGAATCCGTTACATTTTACGAGGTAAATGGTAGGGTTACTATACTAATGTGGGCCCTAAAAGACAAGCTGTATTTTCAACCTTATCAAAAGTTCACCAAACTTTATGGGTTTCAGAAATTTTTCTAAGACCCTGGGAACTGACCACATAATTTTCGGGACTATAGATTATTTATTATGAATTATTGAATATAAAACTTTATATAAATATGGCCGTATTGGTCCTTAAAATACACAAGTATAACCAAACACAAGAAATAGGACTTGGGAGTATTTTTATTAAATACTAGACATTGAAATGCACTCCTAGTATTTATCTCATAATTTTCGGACCTTGTTTGATATTTTTTATAATTAATATGACCATAAAATAGCTCCTTAATAATTATTAAAAATACTGAATCTTAGTACTGGAACTTTACAATTTACAACATATAATAAAATAGTCTTAGGGTCATTACCCTAATTTTTCAGAATTTACTAATATATATAGGTATTTAATTACTATTTAAATACCATGGCAAAACAATATTTATTATTCACATTATACATATAAATAATAAATATACATTATTTAATATAGTAATAATACTCAGAATATGTGAAATATTATATAATGATATTTCATAACTTAGAAATACTAGTTATATAACTCAAAACTAATTTAGTTAAAAACTATTTAAACCATAAATAAGGAATTAATAATAATAATATAATTATTATTATTAATAACCCAGACCCGACGGGTCAAACCCGAACCGACCCTAACCCAAATGGGTGACCCGGACACATACTCACAGCAACCCAACCCAAAGACCCATTTGGGTCAAACTAAACCCGACCCGAGCTAATGCGGACTATCCATATATACACTTAAGAAACCCAATCTAAAAACCTAACAAAAAATTTGTTGGGTTAACCCGAACTAAACCCGTATCCACTCATACTCACAAAGAATCCCGACCCATTTAACCCATGGGTTGATCCAAACCCGCTACTATAACCGATCCATACCCGCACCCAAACCGACCCGGCATCAAAATGACGCCGCTTCACTTAAGTTGCCCATGGGTTTAAATATAACCCACCCGCAGCCTGACCCTACCCACTTCTACAATTATAACAACCCGACCCTAACCTAAACTGACCCGACTCAAAACCGGGTCTTATAACCCAAACTACATTTCTTCTCCGGTGAAAGCAAGGCCGCCGGTAAAAATGCGAGCTCACCGAAAAAGCTTGTGAGAGCCATATCTCTCTCGTCTTTCCATAAAAATGGACAAGATCAACGCCATTATAATCGATTTACCTCCCTTTATGACATGCTACAAGCCCACAATCTAGTTTATTCGTTTACTACTCAAACCATACCATTATCCCTTCGTCCAAAATGTGAATAACCCCTTATATGCTTGGCTAAACATGATCCAAATGAAAAGCTGCTCATTGGGGGTCTAATGGGGTTCACTCCAGTTAATTTGGTGTAAATCTTATGGGTTTTGGTTATACTTTTGCAATCAAGCTCTGGTGAGGGAGCTTTTATGGCCAAATGGCCAAGGCAGAGGCTATGAGACTCTGCTTGGTTTTCCATGTGGGTTCTATGTATATGTGAGAGACATGCAATGGTGCAAGGAAGGAAATGGGGACTGGGTACCTTAGGGAGTCTCTAAACTCCTATAACTTATTCGGTCTCCTTCTCTCTCTCTCTCTCTCTCTCTCTCTCTCTCTCTCTCTCTCTCTCTCCTCTTGTGTTCTCTTCTTCTTCCTCTACGTGTGTGCATGTGTGTGCTGGGAGGGTGGGACAGAGAGGATTAGTGATCAGAGATGAGATGTGGTTATGTGTACAATGTAGGGGATGTGTGGGTGTGTATAGGCTGAAAGTGTGAAGGGAAGAGTATGGGATTCTTCTTATAAGCTTTCGGGTTCTCTCTCTATAATCTGTGTATATGTGCAGATTGTGTATGGTGGTGTGATACACCAATGTGTATATGTATGAGAAGGAAAAGTGGGTATGACAAGTGGCTTGTATGAAGTGCCAAGTGTTGTGTATGCCTTAGCATGTTTGACAAGTGCAAGAAGAGTCCTACATGGCTGCCAAATGGTGGGTGGCAGTCGCATGGTTGCCATATGGCCATGCGTGGATCCCACGTCTCAATTTACGTGCAAGTAAATGCGATTACATGCATATCTTGATGTACATGCACGAATGCAATTATGCCTATGTACGAGGCTATGTATGAGCCTATGTATAAGTGGTCTATGAATTCTAAACTAGAATTAAGAGTCAGGGGTATGACTACTACTATTTGAAGTACTAAGTTAATATTGATGTTATTGTTGTCAGGGCAACAACTAAGACTTATGATCGAGTTCCATCTCAGGATTATCCCAAGGGACCTTCTGGAACCGGGATAAGTCTGATGACATCATTAATTCCAATTCATATATGGAATTTCCAAGGAAAAATTAGAGGTACTATATATGGTATACTAGTGCTGGGAATACATTGATATCTGTTGAACAAGTGGGTCTTATGTGAATTGGAAGTTGATAAGGAATTTATCGAAAATAGTGAGACTATAGTACTTTAAGAGAAGATTTTATTACTGTGTGTGTAACTTGTTGAAATCTGGCTCAAAAGGTCTAGTCCACTATGATCCTTTCAGATGGAGACATTTAATACTAAGTGAGGTTCAAGTCCGAAAGACATCTATACCCATTGCATAGTATTATCTTGCCTGCAATTTTTATATACATATATTTTGTTTCTACCCAATTATTCCTTATTTTATTTTTATTAAAAGTAGGGGATTGTAAGAAATTTTAATAAAAATAAAATAAAAATTATTGGCTAATTAGTGTATGGTCATTGGCTCTTAACTCACATTTTATGAACTTCTTCTTAAAAGTCATAAAAGACTATTGTTAGTCCATTATATATATGCTTGTAAGTTACAAGATGACACAATAATTTACCTAATGGCTACTTGGTTTTGGCTCTCTCTATATATATATACAAATATAGTCACTCGCACACAAGGATATATAGAGATTAGTTCCATGGAAAATATATATGAAAATAAGGAGGGTCATGAGATTTGGAGTAATTCTATATAGTATTTCACAATAATACAATGTTTTACATATCGTATCTTCTATAAGTTTGGGCAACTTGATAAAAGACTCTGACCCCCGCCTTCTGAGGACTTGCCCTACGGATGGTACAGAGCTGTGAGCTTATAGGTGATGTCTCTTGGAGTCGTCAGTGACCAATTGTACCCGCACGTGGGGAGGCACTACGGCTTTAGGTCGGCGCTTATGCGTGCCTCTCATCAACTCACAGCTAAGTTTTCCTTTATCTATTGTATACTAATTTTCTATTAGTTAGTTAATTATACTGTGTCGATTCATAATATGGTTTATGTGGATTATGTTTTACATCATGAATTAAATAAACTACTTTGTGAAAACCAAAATATTTTCCAACAATTTCAGCAGAAAAATAATTTTCTTTGTGATGATGCCAAAATTTGGTAAGAGTAAAGTAGAGCAGATTAAGGAGAAAGAGAGAGACTATTTTTTTGTATGTGGTTCGGCCCTGTTAATGAAGGTACCTACGTCCACATGTGTGTCTGAGCACGTTCACTATACTGTAAAAGAACCGGGGGCCTGTGGTGAACCAACAAGTCTGGAGCTACCGTAGGCTGGCCGAGCATGTAGATGAATGCTATAGAGGTGCTGTGTAGACTGAAGAGTCAGCCCCTTCAATGGGGGTGAGAGGTCTCTTTTATAGATGTAAGAGACCTACTCCTACATGGATAAGGAAATATAATCCAATTGATATAGATTAGCATTAATTGTAAGGTTTCCTAATTGGATTAGGAAATAGTTTGCACTTTCCATTAGTCTTCTAGCTTGAGTAGGAAACTGCCCGTAATGCTTGGGATCATGTCTGTGGGTCCGGATGAGCTGTTCCCGCCGTGGGATGTGCCTGTGCGGTCTTCCCGACCTGTTGGCCGGGTCGTGGATGAACCGTTCGGGAGGCATCAAACCGCTCAGAATGATGCTTGTCAGTAGTTGTAGAATAGAACCGCTCGGGCATGGGCTGATTTTGGGTGTATCAGCTGCCCCCCATTTCCAAGGTTGGTTGGATTCTATATCGAGGCAAGTTTGGAAATGTGCTTGATGCCACCTGCCACTGTCTGAGTGCTCGGGGAAGCTGCCTTGGAGCTTTTGAGTCTGGTGAGTCCTCAAGAACTGGCTGGGAGTTGAGACTCAGCTTAGCTCGGGACCTTTAGGTGCTCGGGAACTGACCGAGAGTTGAGACCCGGCCTAATTCAGAGTCTTTGAATGCTCGGGAAGTGACTGAGAGTTGAGACTCGGCCTACTTCGGAGTCTTTTTACTTGAGTTAGCTCCGAGGATGGTTATCTTTTACCCGTAAACCTTCGTCAAGGTTGTGGGTAGAAGAATTTGACCATGTTGGAAGAGCCGACCTAAAGCGTATTGCTTTAGGGTCCTTTTATGTTAACTTCCCAGGATGGTTGTCTTCCGCCCAGCTAGCCTTCGTCAAGATTGTTGGGAGAAGAGCTTGACCATGTTGGTGGAGCCGACCTAAATCACGTCGCTTTAGGATCTTTTTGCTCCTCTATCGTCGGCCAACCTAAGAGATTTTAGTCACCTCTATCGTCGGTTTGGACCTAAGTGGAGTTAATGCCTCTGAGTACTGTAGGTGCTCGGGTTGTCCAAGATTTTGACTTGGTTATCCTCGAGGCCTGTAGATGCCCTGTGTGATTGCCTATTTAGTTCACTGCGCCATCTTGCCCCCAAGCTTTCGCTAAGACGAGGGTCTTACAGAGGCTATGACTGTAGGTAATTGACCTGGAACATGATGGTTGCAGGGTCTTTTGAAGCTTGCCATCATCAGCCATCTAGGGGGTTTGCCCCCGTCGTCGATTGGACCTAAGCGAAGCTTGTGCCTCGGGGTTAGGCCCTAGGTCTTTGTATGTCTCGGGGTTAGGCCCGAGGTCTTTGTATGCCTCAGGGTTAGGCCTGAGGTCTTTATAAGGGCTCTCTGAGAATCGGTGGAGCCTCATGTGGTGATCAAACAAGTACCACTGTAGTCGGGTTCATCTAGACTGATGGAGACAGGGGGTCGGATTAGGATCATTGGGCTCCTGATTTCTCTGTGCTAGAGACAAAGTTGGAACTACTTGATCCTGACCGATGTGAACTGAAGGTCGGGTCAGGGCTGCCGGACTCAGACCGCTGTAAACTGGAGGTCGGGTCGGGGCTGCCAAACTCAGACAGCTGTGAACTGTAGGTCGGGTCGGGGCTGCCGAACTCAGACCGCTGTGAACTGGAGGTCGGGTCGGGGTTGCCTGACCCGGTCTGCTGTGAACTGGAAGAACTGTTAGAACTCCCGGGCTGATCTCGCTTTCGCCTACTTCTGGAAGACTCGTTGCTTTCTTGCCCGGTGTCTTTGGTCTTTAGAAATTCTCCAGTGTCAATGTATTTTCCAACTCTCTATGAGAGCTCAACCAAAGTTTTCGATCGATTTCTGTAGAACGACGCGGCGCACTTGGTGTGTTGAACTCCCGAGTAGAAGGCTATGATGGCGACTATCTCGTTCAGATTATGGATTTGAAGCTTCTGTTGGTTGAACCGGTCGGTGAACTCCTTGAGGGCTCATTATTCCGTTGTCTGACCGCCAGCAGCTGCATGTCTGGCTTTGGCCGTTCATGCATGCCGGCGAACTGGTTGATGAACAACTTGCTGAGTTTTTTGAAACTGCAGACCGATCGGGGGTCCAAGGAGTAGAACCACTGGGTGGCCGGGACTTCCAAAGTGTTGGGGAAGGCTAGGCATTGTAGTTTATTGGAGTTGGTGGCTAGGGCCATCTGAGCTATAGGTCCGGACGTGGTCGACCGGGTTTCCCGAGCTGTTATAGGGATCTAGGCGAGGCTGCTTGAATTTGCGCGGGATGGATAATCTCGTGATCTGGCTAGAGAACGGTGACTCTGTCTCGGTATTGGCCTGATTCTGAGCGCGGTTTTGACCAAGCTTTTAGGCCACTTCGTCAATCTGCTTCCGTAAGTCCTTGATTCGGGCTTCAACTCCTTCCCGACTGGTATCGGAGGGGTTGGTCGGGTTAGTGGAAGAGGCTTTTTCTTCATGGCGGTGTACTGTCCTCTGGGATCGGCCTTGGCTATGACTCTGGTTCATCGTGTGCCTAGGGACAACTCGGCTCTTGACCGAGTGACCCTAGACTGATTCCCGGGCCATATGCTCATGCCTTTCCTCTCGTGCAGTACGCCTACTATTGTTGTCTCTAGCATCGTCAACGGGGGATGGGTTGGCTTGGGCACGTTGTCTGGTCCAAATCGGTTCCCGACCGTGCGCAACGTTCCCGGGTCGTTTCCTAGCCACTGGAGGACGGCTTTGCTGGACCAGCAGGGCTTCGATCTGTTGTTGGATTTGACACTGACCCTCCAGGAGTTGTGTGAGGGTCGCGGTGATCTACTCAGATGTCATGACTGCCGCAGCCGGTGCTGGGGTCAAAGGAACATCCCGGTCAGACTGCTATCAGCCTTCTTACTCTTCTTCGGTGGCATGACGATCAGTCAAGAGATTTGTTGACGAGAAGACTTGTCGCTTCCCACAGACGGCGCCAAACTGATGATGCCAAAATTTGGTAAGAGTAAAGTAGAGCAGATTAAGGAGAAAGAGATAGACTATTTTTTTGTATGTAGTTCGGCCCTGTTAATGAAGGTACCTACGTCCACGTGTGTGTCTGAGCATGTTCACTATACTGTAAAATAGCCGGGGGCCTGTGGTGAACCAACAAGTCTGGAGCTACCGTAGGCCGGTCGGGCATGTAGGTGAATGCTATAGAGGTGTTGTGTAGACTGAAAAGTCGGCCCCTTCAATGGGGGGTGAGAGGTCTCTTTTATAGATGTAAGAGACCTACTCGTACATGCATAAGGAAATATAATCCAATTGATATAGATTGGCATTAATTGTAGGGTTTCCTAATAGGATTAGGAAATAGTTTGCATTTTCCATTAGTCTTCTAGCTTGAGTAGGAAACTGCCCGTAATGCTCGGGATCATGCCTATGGGCCTGGATGAGCTGTTCTCACGGTGGGATGTGCTTGTGCGGTCTTCCCGACCTGTTGGCCGGGTCGTGGATGAACCGTTCGGGAGGCATCAAACCGCTTGGAATGATGCTTGCCAGTAGTTGTAGAATAGAACCGCTCGGGCATGGGCTGATTTTGGATGTATCACTTTGTTTGATTAGTAAAGAAACTGAAAAACATGAAGGAAAATAAAGTATAGTGCAAACTAAATTAAAAATTCAAAAGTTTTTGAGTCTCATGCCTCTATATTTTCTTAAGCTTATATTTTAAATATTGCTAATTTTTATATATTATTTCAGTACAGAGGAAAATAAACGAAAAATCACAAGAGCATTGATTTTCCAGTGTAGTTTCATTTCTTCATTTCTTCCTCGCATAAAATTCATGAACCAAACAAAGCCTACTAAGGTTGATCGTTGATTGTAATTGTAAAGTTTAAAGTCTGGACTTATTTATAAAACAATTAGATTTGTTCTAAACTATAAGAAATAAGATGAAATAGATGTGCTGGATTAAAGGGGAGCCACTATTATATGTAGTTTTATTTTTTTTTCTTATTAAAATCTGGTATAATTTTTGTTAAGTCATTTGGGAATCAAATTTAGAATTTAAATTTGGGAATTGGGATATTATTTATTACATACAAAATTTTTTTTTTATCAAAATTGGGGCCCTTACTATTTTGTGATTTTTTTTTTGTCAAATTGGGGCCTTAATTAAACGCCAAAAACCAGGGGCCCTAGGCATAGAGGTGTCAATCGGGTCGAGTTGGCCCGGCCTGGCCCGAGCCCGGTCCGCTTTTTCTTCGGACTAAAAGTCCGGCCCGGCCCGCCACAAGGCCCGACCTGCTAGGCCCGGTTCACATACCCCGGGTCAGGGTGGACACTCATCCTTCCGTCCATGGCCCGGCCCGAAATGGTGAAAAAACCCGACCCGGCCCGAAGCCTGCCACGACCCACTCCAAAAATCGAAGAAAGCTCGCTAGCCCGTCCAGCCCGGCCCGATGTCTGGCCTACTAGGCCGGGTCCACCGGTCCGGGACGGACAGACCCCCTCCACTCCCAAGCCCGGCCCTAAGCCCGCTCGGGGCCCGACCCCGCCCGGCTTGGTCTGTTTGACACCTCTACCTAGGCAACCTACCTATGCCTATAGTGAGGGCTTTTGAACTCCACAAATTATTGTCAAACATGCTCTTAACATACCCCGCGCTAGTGTTTTGTGCCCAACAAATAAGGTGTTTTGTTTGCTTTGCGTTCTTGAATCTTTCCCTCTTTTAATCCATGTTTTCCAAAACAATAAGTTTTGCAAAACAATGAAACCTGGAATATAAAACATACGAGCAACAAATAATTTAAAGTAGACATGTTTCGATTATATAATTTGTTTTGTCATGACAAATACAATATTTGTTAACCAACGAAAAAATCACATTTTTTTTTTCTCTTCAAAATTTCACATCACCTATTGATCTTCTTTCAAAGATCTCGATTTGATGACTCTAAAAATTTAAATTTAATGAAAATCGGATTTCAAAATTAAAAGTTATGAAATTTTGAACTGTAAAGAAACTGATGATGACGTGGTGTAATTACTAACTTTCAAACTTCGTGCATGTGTTTTCAGTCGGGGACAAATCAATCATCCAATTAGCAAAAAAAAAAAATAAATAAATAAATTTGATCAAATAATGTGTAGGATTTGAGCTTCCACAGCTCAAATTTGAGGTAGATTGGACCAAATTTCCCATACAACAGTGAAAAAAACCAATTCAATGCAAACAGTTTTATGGTATCCCACCAGGATATAGAGTCAAAGCTCACCAAAACGATAATCTATATATGGTCTTATAGGATATCCATAACCCTATAAATTAACTATGACAGATGCACAGGCGAGAAGGTTAGAAGGTGAACAAGATAGTGTTTCTCCAGAATTTGCCTAACATCTCATCAAACTCGCATTAGTCCTACCAAAACTCCAATTTCCAGATTTCGTTTTTTTTTTTTTTCCCCTTTTTTCTTTTTTCTTTTTCTGTCCACCTTATTTATTTATTTCTTTTGGAGTGATAAAGCCATTATAAGAAATGCTAATGGTATGCTTTTCAAAATTAATCCAAAATTTGATTCCTAAATGCTGTAGCAGTTGTATCATATGCAATGATATGTGATATCACCGATCATTGTCACAAAATGTGCTACAACGGTTAAAAAATTAGAAAACCAAATTTGAGAGCTATAACATTATTCTTGTAAGAAAGGGGGTCCAGATTTTAGTTTTAGGACATGGACTAAGGTTTGTTCTTGGCAAATATTGTGTAATTTTTTTATTTGCACAAGGAAAGTTCTATTTCTCACAACTTCTGCTTTATGGAACTCCAATGTAGCCTTTTTTTTTTTTTGGCTAATTGCAAATTTCAGCGATTGACTCACATTTTCATAATGGGATCACAAAATTAGGTTTTGCCCAATAGTTTTATCTTAGTTTTTGGAGTACCATATTACTTATGAACTCTAAAAGAGTTATTGTCAACCGGCCACCTGACCTCTTAACATGCAGACATAGGTGTTTGTGCCAAAAAATAGTTTGCTTTACGATCTCTAAGTGTTAAAAAAATAAAATTTTCGGTATTTTAACTTTTTTTTAATGCATTTGATGATGTACAAGAGCTCATCACTTAAATGAAAAAACAGCCAAAAATTTATTAAAAATTCAGCCTAAAAATTCAATACTCTGTCAGTTTTATCAAACTTAGGTAAATCTTGTGTGGCACTAAACCTTAGATTTAAGCATGTAAGCAGCAGCACTTAGTATAATGAAAAAAAACAAAAAACAAAGTCAATACAAACAATTCATGATGACCCACCAGCCACCAAAAATATAGTTTATCCATAACCAAGTAAACCATGGCAGATGCATATATAAAAGAGAAGGTTGGTAGGTGAACAAACTAGTGTTTCTCCATAATTTGCACAACTACATCCCATCAAACTCTCATTAGTCCTACCAAAATTCCAAGATCCTCAACATTTGTTCTCTATAAATATCCAATGGTACCCATTATTCCATAAACTAAAACATTAGAGAATTTGCCTACATAAAGGGTGAACTTACTAGCAATTTATCTTCTTCTCTTATTACACAATGGCAACTTTTACGCATTGTTTTGTACTCTCTCTACTCATGGCTTTATCACTTTCAAGTATCAATATGTGCCTCGCGGCTCGTCAGTTACTGCAAGCGGCTCCATCAGTGGGACCTACACTGCCGACAATACCAACTCTACCCAAAGTTGCGTTGCCTCCATTGCCCGCAATGCCAACTCTACCTACAGCCACATTGCCGCCACTGCCAAACAATCCCATACCAACACTTCCAACTATCCCAACTCTGCCAAAACCAGCGACATTGCCGCCATTGCCGAGCACCCAAATTCCATCTTTGCCAACTATTCCAACATTGCCACCTTTACCCACCCTTCCAACAACCATTCCTTCAATTCCAACCATCCCTACAACAATCCCAACAA
Organism: Hydrangea macrophylla; assembly: GCA_033977485.1. Taxonomy (NCBI): domain Eukaryota; kingdom Viridiplantae; phylum Streptophyta; class Magnoliopsida; order Cornales; family Hydrangeaceae; genus Hydrangea; species Hydrangea macrophylla. The sequence goes on along the minus strand of CM066984.1, from coordinate 71,706,419 downwards.
TTCCTTTCTTCTCGCCACCACCATCCACCACTAGCCCTTGAGATATGCCTCCATCTCATTTATCTTTGCTCAGTTTTGACTATGAATTAAATTTTCCATGTATTTTTGTTAGTTTTGAGTGTGTCCATTATTGCTTGTTGTTTCATTTTATGGATTTGTTGTTACTTGGTATCAATCCCATTGTATATTGTGGTATTGTATGTTTGTTCTATATGAATACGATTCCTTCATTTTGTCTTTATTGTATAATTAATCTCCGAAAATGTTCTCTTTCACTTTTCAGTTAATGAGAACAAGGGTGGTTCTCAGAGATTCTCCAAATTGAGCTATCTTGGAGTGAGGGTTAATTTCCCCGAATGTTGGCTATATAACAAACATGTTAACAGTACAAGATGGGGTCAAAAAAACAAAAACAAAAACAAAAAAAAACAAACAAAAAACAAAAAAAGGGCGAAAAATGAGAGTACAAAAAGGAAAAATAAATGAAAAAAACGACAAAGCGCTAAATTGGATTTAAAAAAGAACACACGCATCACCATTTTCGATTCATTGGATCTATTTAACTTTGTGGTCAATATTGTTACTTCAGATAAGGCTTTCTCTAGGAAAATCTTTCTTAAATTAAGCTCAAGTTATACAAGTAAAGAGTAATAATTGGGGAAAAATAGATGACCATAATATTTGTCTGTGAGTTAGTTGAAGTACGTTGGGATGGGATTGTTAGCAAACAAGTAAGTAAGACACTCATGTGATTCATAGTAGCATAACTGTGAGAAGGTCTTTCATGGAAATATATAAACAACATACAATTAATAAAAGTAATTGTTGACCCGTATACAAGACTAATTCATGCAAGTAACAAAATAAAACAAACTATTGTTGCTAAACGTTCAAGGTTATAATCACTTAACAGTGTTTAGATGTGCTAAACTTTAATGTGGAATTCATGTTAAAACTCTAGATAAAAGCCAGTGATAAAGCTCCTTTTCCCTTAAAAAAATTATTAAAGGTTGATTATAGATAAATCCCTGTGGCTGTAGATAGTGTGGTTTGTAGTTTGCCTCCCTATAGCTTTGAACATTTCAGTAGTACCCCGGTGCTTTGGACTAATGTGTAACCGTTAATAAATCTGTTAGATTTAACATATAATAAGGCTTGTCCAGGTGGTGCATTTTAAAGTCGTGGTAACCATAGGGAGTGTATAAGTGAAAGATATAATATTAACTGTGTGAGTTCTTTTGTAGTGTGGATGATGTATAAAGAGATGTATAACATGTAGGTAGGTTAGTGTGGGTAAGATATAGTAAAATAATAGAAAAGTGGTAGAGCAGTCAGATGGGTCCCAGAGAGGACATGGCTCGAGTGAGATCCAAGGTAGTTACAAATAAGAGAGAGAAAAGCAATAAGTGTCCTAAGTGAGGAGGTTGATCGTGTGTAATAGCTGTTGAGTAACAAATCAACGGAGTTATAATGGTGAAAGGTATATGATGAGTGAAGGTAGAGGAGTGGTGCTAAGGTGTGGAAGGAATGAAGTTGGAGGAAGAGTGGTACTAAGGAAAGAATGAAGGTGGAGGAGGAGTGGTACTAATGTGTAGAAGGAGTGAATTAGGTGAAGGAGGAGTAGTACTAAGGTGGAGAAGTAATGACTAAAAAGTCTATGAGGAGTTTTAGGATGATGGTAAGGAGGCTGTGAGAACTTGATTAATTTCTCAAGCCTGGGTAGATTGGGTTAGCTTGGAGATGCTTCGGTTGTCGGATGCATTGAATGAGGCTGGTATTTATAGACGAGTTATGAAGGATTATGGTCTTGCTAGAGGAACTGCCAATGTGATGTGTTGGCACTATGGGAGAAGTCCCTCTATTTTAAGGTAGGTGAGGGTCTTAAATGTGGTGGTTGGGGTATTAAATGGGATTTGGCCAAGCGAAGATCAAGCAATGACGGGTCATGTATAAAATCACAGCTGACATTGGTGAGTGGCAGGTGCTGTAGGTGTGTCAACGAAAGGGTGGCTTGCTATTGGTTGCCGAGGCTTAAACAAGAGAGTGTATCAAGATCATGCTATTGGTCTGCACAATGTGCAGCAAGGTTGAAGTGATAAGGCAATGGGATGGTTAATGGCCTAATTGGTCTCACAGCCATGGGACTTCCTAATTGGTTTGTGAGGCTGGGTTGCAAGGCACGTGAAGGTCACATATCTCTCTCTCCTTTTGGAACCAACCCTAGCTTTTCCTGGGAGGTGCGAGCTAGGGAGATGCCCTTGACTCTAGCCACTTAGCCATGAGCTCTCGAGATTCCAAATAGACGTGACCACCCTCAAGTATGCTGCTCCTTAACCAAGGGTGGTTATAACACCCGCATTTGTGTTATTGCATTTCATTGCATTATCATGCATGATAATGTGGTGTGGCGTGTCTTATGACACATATTTGAGTGAGTTTTGACTCACGAGTTGATTTGGGTATCTATGTTAGAGTACCCATTGAGACGGTAATGAATGAGTACTGCGATGTTGTGAAGTCTCTCCGAGTATGAGACGGTCACTGTGGAATACTTTAAATGTTTATCTGAAAATAAATGTTACCTGTGTATTTTACTATCTGTATTATTTAATTCTGGTTTAGAATTTATTCCTATTGTTAATTTTAGTATCCTGGTGAGAACGAATTAACACGCTATTAATTTGTTAGGCTAATTAGTAACTTCGGTAACGTCATGTAGAAATTTGTGTTTTAGCAACCAAACGGAACTTAGTCGAAAACTTTTATAATTTTGAGGTTTCACTCGTAAAGCTAGGAATTGACTGTGTAGAAAGTATCAGAGACTGTTTAGGATTTTTAAAAACTTGCGGGAAGGTAAACACAATTTTCGGAAGTGTTGCCTATATATAGATAGAGATGAGTTGAGATATTTCACAAAGCTTACAACCTAAGTTTCAAAAAGAGGCCAAAAGGTGATTTTGATTGCTTAGAGCTTCTCGATGCCAAACGACGGACTTCTACTCGTTTATTTTATCCCAAATTTCATATTCGAACTCCTTCAGGTAAGGGCTTTGTTTTGATCAATGTTAGGACCCATTTGGCTAAGTTTTCCGAAAAGTTATTTTCTAGAATTTTCCATAAAAGTTGAAAATTGAATTTCTGATCGATAGGAATTGTACTAGACGGGCTTCTGCACGTTCTCTGTGCGCAGGTTTTCTTTGAATTGAATTATAGGAGCGTTATTCGGAGGTGAGTGATTCAACTTTGTATTATGGAATGATTGCTTGGCGTGTATTCATGTTATGTTTGAATAGCATGTGTTAATTCATAGAGATATATTGTGTAGTTCATATTGGGCGATTATATTGATAAGCAGGCCAATAGCATGGTGAAATGTTTTAATTCCTGAGAGCATGGTGATATGTATTTGAGCATGTTGAGTTGCTTATTTGGGTCAGAAGGAGCACGTGGTAACTAAGCCATTTTGTGGAGCCGATATAGGCATTAAGATCGCACGGTTGAAGAGAAGAATCGTGGATCTTACCCTTTCGCGTGGACATATTGGCGAGGAGTCGCGGATTGGGAGTATGGAATGTTCACGTGAGTCTCCCCCTACTAGTATGAAATGTAGAGATGTGAATGCGAGCATGTTTTCATTCATGTGCATATGTTGTTTTATTCACTAAGTGTTAGCTTAAACAAATCAAAATATGTGTGGTTATTTAAATAACCATTGCAGGTATTAATGCTGGTGAGGAATCACAGAAGTGAGCACGTGGGTTGAGAGTACACTTAGAAGACAACCTGAATGTTGATCTTGTAGTTTTGGGATAGCAGGAATGTTTTAATAAGGATTTTGGTTGTTTTAACTTATGTTAACTTGGAATCGCAGAACAAGTCCATAATGTTATAATGGATTGTAATCTCTTGTAATTATGTTTTAGTAATGTTTGAATCTGGTTGGGATCACTTTGAATCAAGTTTGGAGTGCGTGTTTAATCCCCGAACGTTTCAGAAAGCTTTTAACTTGGAAAATCTATCAAATGTGTGCTGCTGCCGTAAACCAGTCGACTGGTTTGTGGAGCAGTCGACTGGAGCCTCTTTTTTAGCATCATAGAGGATCAGTCGACTGGGTCCCTGACACAGTCGATTGGATTGTGGTTTCAATTCGGATATTTTATCCAGGCTGGACTTTAGTCGACCGGACCGTACCAGTCGACTGAATATTTGAAGCCCCAGTCGACTGAAGCTAGAAAATAGTCGACTGGATTATGTTTTAAAAACCCAAGTTTCTGCTGGACCAGAATTAGTCGACTGGATTGCTTATTTTCAAATGGTTTTGATTTGTTCTAATACGTGTGTTCTTCAAACTAATTTTTGGAAATATTAATGAATTGGTTTAGCTTCGGTGGCATACCTTCGGTTCTGCTATTGTGGGACCGGCCTGTGACAGTGGTTGATCCAAGTATGGGTGTGCTTATTCGTAAGGATAAGGAGAAAGGGATTGTGCACTGTGCGAGGCAAGCCCTTGTACTTGTATTGGTTGGAGTAATAGGTGTACTGGGAATGGTGAACCCATGCGACGGGGTAGTGAAGGGCTTGGTGTCCATGGAGTAAGGAACTCACGCGGCGAGTCAGTGGAGAGCTTGGTGTCCTTGGAGTGGGGAATGTGTGAATCCCCTTAGTCCCTGTGTGAGTGTGACTCCACACATGGGGTGGGGGCACTAAAGTCTTTTTGTAACGATCACTGTCACGTGCTACTCATGTGGCCTTCTATATGCGGATGTTGAGGTGTCATCCACGCGGAGATGAGAGATGAATTATTTAGATTTGTCAGCAATATGTGGTGTTGGGTGTGATATGGACTTGTGGCACGTAGTTTGTCTATTACTGATTACCTACAACAAATATGCAAACTTCCATTCTATTAAATTTAATAGAGTTAGTAAATCAAATTACACACCTTAGGGGTGTATATGTAATCTAGAAATAAATTAACCAAGCTTAACAATTTTTTAAGTTTGCTTCATAGGATCTGCTCGAGCACATCAAATCATGGACGAGTAGAACATAAACATTCTTGTACTCGACCTGGCTCAGTTAGGTCCCTTAATTTTAAAATATTTTATATATACCTTAAAAAAATATTTTGTACTTAAGCCCCCATTCCCCCACCCCAAGAAAAAGTTTTAATAAAAAATATTAAAAAAAAACAAAAACTCCATATTTTCATAATATTTGAGTTTTGAAAAATTTTACAATGCAACCAAAAAATGTAAGTTCAATTTCTTGGTCTTAATTTCATAGTAATAAGGTATCATTTTGTTTTACCTTTGGTGTCAAACAGTATTTCTAATATGCCATTTTGTGGAAGCTTTTTAGGTGCCATTTATTAGTATAATTTTTTTTTTCAACAGCAATTTTTTATTAAATAGCCTAAAAGACCGAAGATGATACAACATTCAAAGCACCCAAATAAGACCTTAAACAAGCCCCCCACAACCAATCCCTTGTGACAAAACAACCCAAAAATACACCAAATGAACAACCACCCCAGGCAACTAGCTACCCAACACAGTAGCTACACCACCATACCACACTCAATATTGAATATACAACACATGGAACAAAGCCCCTAAGTCAACCAACCAATCCGAAGGAAATTGCACCCGCTCCTATATGATACCACTTTGGGTCCAATTCCCACACCAGTTAACATAGTGTATCTTAGTTTATTGCATAATTAGTGATCAGTCCACAACCACATTAAAGCTCCCATGTTTTTTATTACCACCTTAAATCCTGAGCAGCAGGGTAGGAAAGGAGATCACACGAAATCCATGCTTGATAATCGCTTATAGTTTCAGCGGCCGATCATACCTTACTCCTCCATCTTCTTCCAGCAGCATCCTAAATTCTCAGCATAACCAGGCTAGCAGCCTAAGAAAACCTACATTTAGTGGCAGCCATATTGATAGTAGCAGCAGTAAATTTTTTTACAGCACAGCACAATTTTGACAGCACTTTGAAGGCCACAACTGAATTGGACCCCAATCCTTGCCCCAAAAGTCTCCTTTTAGAGACTTCAAGAAGCTCTATTTTCTTCCCCAAGATGACTGTTTCTTGCTACATATGCGGCGCATATTCTTGAATTTTTGGATGTTAGTTTGCTCTGTTTCAGCATATTTGCGGTGTCGATATATTGTCTTTTGGATTATGGAGCTGGCAAATTCACAATGCCTTCCTTTCTACTCGACTCTGTTATTTGTCTCATTTGAATCTTTCCTCTCACCCTTTTTTCCTACAAACGAATTAAAATCCATAACGGTCCATAAAATCCAAGCAAAAGCCTTAATCCACCGGCGACAACTCAATGTTTCTCAGCTCAGTGCTAGTACCAGAAATCATCAAGGAAATGCACTAAGAATCAAAACAACCCCCCCCCCCCTAGCTCGACTTATTCAGCAAGGAGTAGCACTAGGATCAACAACACATCCCCCAGATTGACCCATTCACGATCCGCCTTATTTGAAAATTTTTTCCAATTTATTCCTTTGATTTGTCTAGTAGCTTCTACATCCAACAGACATCATACGCACAAAATCACCAATGGTGTAGCCAAATCAAACATAGGATTGCACTAATATCATACACATCCCCTACTGTAGACCCCTCCAATTACCAGTGACATAAGGAAAAACATTCATTTTGCTGTGAAAAACCAGTAGTAGTAAATACCCTTAAGAAACAAATGCGACTCGAAAAACCCAATCACAAATGAGCACACACACTAAACACACAGCAAACGGAGTGATAAGCACTCCAATCACCGAAAGAAACAACCCGAAATGAGAACATACACCAAAGATCCCCCTCCAAACCACCCCCCCCCCCCCCCAAAAAAAAATTTTGTTACAATTCATGCAACTTGATTACTCCAGTAGTTTCTGTTGTGACAATCCAGTAATAGAAAAAGCCCATAAAAACACACGCGACTCGAAATTCCCAATCACGAACGAACACACACACCAAACATATACCAAAATGAAGTGATAAGCATTCCAATTACTGGAAAAAAAACAACCCAGGATGAGAACACATGCCAAAATAATCCCCCTCCCACCCCCAAGCACTGTTATAACTACAAGTGGCTAGATAACTCCAGACTTACATATTAAAGGTAATCACAAACTCCCCACAGTAATACTCTAATAGCTAGAATACGCAGCACACAACATCACTCTATTTCCCCTGTTATTATAGCACGCAGAAGAAAAGAAAAGAAGCTGAAACCCCCTTACATAAAAACAAAACCCCCACCATGCTCCCAATAGATAACCCTGTGCAATCCATACCCACACGCCAGAATCACCCTAGAATTCGACCCATTAAGCATGGGCTCCCCATTTTGAAAGAAACTCTCAAGGCATTCAAAAAATCTTAAACCAAATCCCAACCCAGACTTAAGCCCAACCAAAATACTAAAATCATCAATCCCTACCACTCCCCCCCCCCCCCCCCCCCCCCCCCCCCTCCTCTTTTATTTCTGCTCATTCCACCCATAAACAAAATAACTCTATCAAATACCCCCCTTTAAAAAAAATACTCAATTGTTTCAATCCTCATATCACTTATCTAACTTACTGTTGTTCATCATACCACACCACCATTGCCTCACTTCGGCCCACCCCTATCTTTGCTAGCGAGTCTGCTAACTCATTCCTACTTCTTAATGTGTGCACAAATGAAATTTGGCCACTTCTTGCCACAAAATTTTGAATCTCGTTCAGCATAAAACCATACTTCCATCACCTCGAACCATCGCCAGCAACCCAAGAAAGAACCACCTTAAAATCACTTTCAATGGTAATTGGAGTATTTCTATTCCATTCCTTTTGAACAATTAGAGCAAGGGCCATGTGTATCGCAACTAATTCAGCCAAATTAGAATCAGCCACTACAATATTAGCTGAGAACATTAACAAAATGCTACCTACAAAGTCTATTAGTACACCACCGATTCCCGTCGGGCCAGGTTTTGTAACGACCCACCTCCCCGTCTAGCAACAATATTGTCCGCTTTGGGCCTAAACACAAAGAACTTCCCAGGGGGTCACCCATCCCTGGTACTGCTCTGGCAGCAGCACGCTTAATAGTGAAGTTCTTTCATATTTAGCTCCCTCACGGTTTTAAAAGGCCTTATTGCATATAGAGGGGCGATTAATCCTTATAAACTAGTCCAGGAACTTCACCCCAGGCGATGTGAGACAAGCCCCCACACCTGAGCTCACCTCATCCATCTTGGCCTTCCTGCCTCAGGAGTATTGGATTTTGGTCGTCACAATCCACCCTCCTTAAGGGCCACATGTCCTCGTGTGGGACCTGTCCCACACTTCCGGGTGGGTTTCCGCTCTGATACCATTTATAACGACCCACCTTCCCGTCTAGCAACAATATTGTCCACTTTGGGCCTAAACACAAAGAACTTCCCAGGGGGTCACCCATCCCTGGTACTGCTCTGGCAGCAGCACGCTTAACTGTGAAGTTCTTTCATATTTAGCTCCCTCACGGTTTTAAAAGGTCTTGTTGCATATAGAGGGGCGATTAATCCTTATAAACTAGTCCAGGAACTTCACCCCAGGCGATGTGAGACAAGCCCCCACACCCGACCTCACCTCATCCATCTTGGCCTTCCTACCTCAGGAGTATTGACTTTTGGTCGTCACAGGTTTTCCCAATGAAGATCCATTAGTATTACATTTAAGTTATCCTTCCTTAGGCGGATTCCATTCCACAACAACTGGGTTTTTAAAATTTACTATAGTTAGTGTTGCAGTTGGGAGATTCAGTAGTGAATCATTAATGGTAATTCCTCCAACCTTTGAAGATGATTGGAACCACCAAGCCACCCTCAATTTAATCAATTCCATCAACAAGTTAAAATTTAAAGACCTTCTTCTGAATAAACATCATTTCTAACTAGCCATACTGACCACACAACCACATAAAAAACAATATGCCAAGCCTTGTAGCACTTTTGAGACGGGCATAGGGCTATCCACTGGGACCACCAAGTTAAAAAGAACCAGATATACAAGCTTTTACCTTCCACCAATCTATAACCGCACACCACACTTTCCACACTTCTGAGCACTTTAGGAACAAATGATCAATATCTTCAGGCTCCTCTCCACACAATCCACTAACAATGTCAACCTCTTGACCTAGGCCCAAATGGAAGAGATAACTTTAAACAGGTACCCACCCTTTCATTAGTTTTCAGAGAAAAAACTCAAATTTTGGAAGAACCCATCCTTTCCAAATGCCAGAAGAAATGGTTGATTACCATAAAGTAGATCCTAACACTCCTTGTAAAACGACTTTACGAAGAACACACCATTAGGTACCATCTTCCAAATGATCTGATCCCTTCAAAACATGCTTAATTTGGCTTTACTCAAAATCGTACTGAACTCTTCCCACTGATCTTCTTCCCAACCAAATAATCTCCGTCTAAGTCGAATATCCCAAAACCAACAGTTATTCCTCCAGTGACCAAATTGGCATATTGGCCCATCCTTTATATTAGCAAGGGCATATATTCTAGGTTAATTAACTCATAGAACAATCCCTTCTATCCATTCATCTTCCTAAAAATGGATACGATCACCTTTTCCCACCAACACCCCTAACCCCATTTTGCGCACGTGTTAAAAAATATCTTGTTTATCCACCGCCTAAAACCAGCCTTTCAGAATAGGTGAAAATCTCCTACCTTCCACAAATCCAAAGGACATAGCATTAGAATCCCACCTGTATTTGTAACATAAAACTTTTTCCATAACGACTCTAGCTCGTTTCCAAATCTCCACCACCACTTAGCGAGTAGAGCACAATTTTTTGATATATACATATAATGGGTAGTAAATTAAAAGGTCCCAAAGTGTTGTAACTTTGATATATATATATATCATACCATGGGAGAAGATTTTTTGAGTTTTTTGTATTAACTTTTATAGCATTAGCTTATATCATCTACATATATATATTTGTATGAATCGAAAATTCTATGGAGAGGGCACCCTCTCTTTAATAAACAGAGGGCCTCTGTTTTGGCCGTCAGATCGTGTTTAAAAACTGTGAAGTGACAAAACTGCCCTTAATGAAAACACGATCTAATGGTCAAATCAGAGGCCCTCTCTTTATTAAAGAGAGGGCGCCCTCTCCATAGCCTGACTGTTGTATGAATATACCAAAAAAATAAAAAATAAATATATAAATTGCCTCGACGTCTGCAAACTCGTCTACCACTAGGTATTACTTCTTGGCTGATTTTGCCCATTCCAACCCCCCCCCCCCCCCCCAAACTTCAAGTTTTTGTATCTATCCCGGATACACATATATATATATGTGTGTGTGTGTGTGTGTGTGTGTGTGTGTCAAATCTCATCGTTGGTTCATACAATACATATTGTTTTTAGTGATTGTATATTGAATTCAAATTAATTTTCAATGGCCAACCAATTACTTGTTGTTTGTTGCTAATGCTATGGCACCACCTATCGCTATCACAGGTGGTACAACTATTAAAACACTTTGAGAACCAAATTGTATGCGGTGGATTTAAGTGAATCAATTTGATCTGTCCATCCAAATCAAACTATAAAAACTAACACCATCTGCCCACGTGATGCGCACGGATTGGAACCAAGGGGCAAATCTGGAATCTCTCTTTTCCACCCATTTTTCTCCATACCCTGTTATACATATAAATATTTTTGCTAAGCAAAATCAAATTTTATTAAGATCATGATGAAACCTGATAGAATTCAAATAGAAAAGGCTTACAAACAAGATTCTGCCAAGGACTATAAACCAAAGATTCTGTCCAAACAATGCATTAGAAATAAAAAAAAAAAGAATAACCAACTACTCCTCAAACTAGATCACCCAAAATACCAAAGAGCATGAGCCCCCCAAAAGCACTCCTAGCAAGACCAATCCCAATTAGGTTGCCATGTCAAATGCTGCCAAAAACCAGAACCCAACAAGGCAGCCCCCACAATTGCAGCCAAAACCCAAAAATCCTTATAAAAAAATAGCACAAAAACAAAATACTGTGTTATACATATATGTGTATATATAATATCTAAATGTCTAAAACGGCCCTAAATTACGATTTAGCTCAAAACACAAGAAAAATTCACATAATCAGCTAGGGTTTGAGTATAAGAACAAGCATTAGTTCACGATCGTGGGAGCCAATTCACCTACATATAGTAACCATTCTTCCTCAAATTGCGAATCAATCTTGGTATCATCTTGCGAAGTAATACTGGCCATCCATTTTCTCTCCCTTAACTTCACCCGGTGTTTCAGACTTTCAAAGCCTTTTTTCTTAACCACTATGTTTCACACATTTAGGTATTATATTAATATATATTTATATACATACACATATATGTATAACAGTGTATGGGAAAAATGGGTGGGAAAGATGTTAGGATTGTGCCTAAAATTCCATTAGTGGAATTGTTTCCTAATTGCGATTTGATTCCTTATCTGGTTGTTTCTGAAGGAAAAACAGGTTTAAAAATTATTTTAAATGCGCAGTGGAAAGTTTAAGTTTCAAAACTTATTGGTAGCTCGGATCTACTACTCGTTAACTCTATAGATACGTAAACAAGAGGGGAAGAAGAGTTATACCTTAGGTTTTGAACCCAATTCTGATTGTCTTCTTTCTCAATGGTGCAGCAGCCGCCACTAGGTTGTCTTTACCCTTATGACTCCTACGGATGTTTCTGGTGAGGCTAGAGTTGGTAGGAACTCTAAACGGGGAGGATAAGAAGACTAAGGAAGACCTAAAATAGTTTCTGCAGCTTTCATATAGAAAAACGACGATAAAAAGCTCTATACGTAGCTGCCCTATTTATAGATTTCCAAAACCGACTTTAAGACTTCGATAGATCGAACCTTAGATCGATTGAACCACTTTCAATCGATCAAAATTGTCATGACTTCAATCGATTGATACTCTTTCGATCGATCAAACCTGCCTTGACAAGATCCTCATGTGCCTTTCCAACCATCCTGGCAGAGCTAAGAGTGGGACCTCCTAGGCTCTTTATTGTTGGCTGAGACCAGTCGTAAATTCTCGTGACCAAACTCTTTGATCAGCAAACTAACCAACTGGTCAGTTAATGTTTAGTCCACTATAAAACGATAACTAAACTCCAACACAAAAGAACATATCTGAAGCAATAACTAGACTTACATGGTGTACTAATGTCCTTCTACCATCAGCATTCGTAATCATAACTATCAACCTGAACCATGATTACTCTGGTATTCCTTGAGTCCTATTCACCACTCATGATTACCAAACATGTTGATAACTACTTATCAACAAGACTGCAATTCTCAGTAGTCAACTTCATGACATTCTCAAGAGAATTCTTATTCTTTAACAGAGGATAGATTCTATCTTGATAACATATGTTCAAACCCTATGAACATGACATACCCAAGATACCCAGGTGTTGATCTTTTATAGTCCTCATTGATTGGTAAGTTAAAGTAACCATATCTATAGTCTGTGTTCATAATCGTCTCAAGATTGAGAACACGTACCTTATATATGTTATGAGTTCCTATCGACTATTGACAACCTTAAGCGTCAATAGGAAAGCTCAGGTCTGTCAATGCACTATAAGCACCAGCATATCAACTAAGAGTTATACTCTAGTGACTGAGATTCATCACTCCATCCAATGGTAGTTAATCATGCTAGAGTGTAAACCTAACGAGATATCCAATCTCATTATCCACTGCGACAAATTCTAAGTATCAAAGAATAGTAATTCGTATCTCGCTTGTATGCATCTCATACATACACGAATTACTTACTATGATACTTAAGAATTAACAATCATCTCATGAAATAAACATACACAATGAAGTGTAAAGCTGATATCCATATATTAAAATGTCAATGTCTCATACATAAAGTAATGGTTAGAGGGCACAAACCCAACAAACTCCCACTTGCACTCATAACCATTCAGGACTATATCTAAGACCTAGACTATCTAGTACAGGTATACCAGCATCTTTAGTTCAAATAAAATAGTCCACTTGCTGTAGTAATGAGCGTGTTTACTGGAAAGCTTCTTTTATTTGCTTTAGGCTTGTTATTGAATTGTATCAGAATTCTGCTAAATAAACCCACCTAATTTTTCTATACATCCACATTATACATTGATGAGGAGTACATGAAACATCTTCTTTTGTATAAAACTCGCAAGATCTTGATTTTAATCTTTCTTGGTACTGGAACATCAACCAATGTGCAACTTCAATCATCGACCTCTACCAAAGTTTTCCAAATTGCTTTTACATCATTTTTCATCAGCAAACATGTGTAACAAGTTCTTATGTTTTGCTTTAGGAAGCCCACAAAATGTCGTGCCAAAGGGCTTCACTTTTCGGATATGCCTTAGTTATGTTAACATCTTGTGGATCCTTTACATCTGCAACTAAATGCATCCTTGTGTTATCTTTCTAAATGAGTATGAGGAGGATTATTGGTCATATTGATAATTTCTTGTTTTATTTTCCTTTTCTTCAACATTATTGGTTTCATCTACATTGACAATTATTTGTGGCTCTTATTTTTTCAAAAATAATTTGACATTTTTTGCGTTTTGGGATGTTGTTTATTTCTGAAATGACTAGAAATGTTGATCAATAGCCTTTGTGCATTTTTATTTGTGCTCTAGTTTGTGTTCACGTGGTGTTTCTTAAGCTGTGACTCCATTGGAGTGTTTTGGTCTAGATGTGTAACTTATGAGCTTGAAAGTCCATGTGGTGTTCCATAAGAATTTTTCTCTTAACTCGTAATATTAGTGTCTTATGTCTGTTATGACTGTGACTAAACCTCCTCCATTCATCATTATTATTCTAGTGGTCAGATATTCATTTGCATATGAGAACAGTCTCTTAGTAGACTTGCCGTTTAGATAACCGATCCACTTATGAACCACAGAACCTGTTCCCTGTTTTCCCAAACAGCCTATTAAAGAAGAACAAGTATGAGGATAATCTGACCGCAGATTCTCGCCTTAGTTCAGCATAAACTTGTTCGAGCTTCTTGGAGTCGGCATCATTCAACCTTGGGAATACATTCAACTTGGCATGAGTTATTTACTTGCTTAGCAGATCTTGGGGGAGTATCTGAAGAGACAAATAAAACTTTAAATAAATCTAGAAGTAGGAATCCAAATTCAAGCACATAGGTAACTTGCAAGTAACCAAAAAAGAGATTAGATAAGAGCTCAAGTATTGGACCTCAGGATCAAGCTGCATGGCTGAGGCCTCACTTTCCTTCTGGGAATCGCTAATGGTCTTGTCATCTAAGTTAGCACCTTTTGCTTGTGACTTGAAATGACTATCAACCACAAATTTAGTAAAGATCTCATCCTTGATGGGGTCAACAATGTCCTGTGTACAATGAATCCCTTTCCCATTAGATGGGGACAACTGAAATGATAATTAGAAGAAATGAACTTGGACTGAGAGATAACATTAACAACACACAGGATGTCAAAATGAGAAATGATTGGATCTGTCAATTCCACATTTTGTGTAAATGCCTTTGATGAGTCGTATCTGGAAACTAGAATTTAGGCTATATTGACTTTAGGAAAATAAATAAATAAATACATAAACATAGAGATGATAACACCACATGGTTGGAATATCAAGCCTTCTGTGTAGTCACCCAGACTTGTAATTTCAACTACAAAATTTTTAAAGCATCTTATTGCTGATTAATTGATTTTTGGGTATTAACAACTGCATCATAATTTGCTTCGTTGTCATATTAAGTATACACTCATACCTTCCCCTAATAGGATTTGTAGCAGCAATGACCGAGCAACAAGCCTGGAGTGAAGTGACGATTCCTGCCTTTGATATGCTAATACTTTGTTACTCCATTGCTTCATGGATACTTACCCTGTCATTAAGAATGAACAATCCCAGGCTCAGTTGATAACATTTTAGAAGACCACACACACACACATGCCTATTCATTCACTCACCTATCCTGATCGTTCATCTTGTCATTTGTTGCGTGCTATTCTCATCATTTGTTGGCTTAACAGCAACTGCTATTGAAAGGTAGGTATTTTCTGCTTCTGTTAGTAGAGATTGTTGCTTTCTTTTTAAACCTTTTGGATTTTGATCTTTGGAATGTTGGAAATTCATTTTATTTTGTCTTGGGTAGTTACCATGATATTTACTGGTCACAGCACACAAACACAGATAGAGAGCGATTTTATTTTTCTTGATTGTATGTTATGTGCTTGCTGCTTCTAAAATTCCTTTTGATGCATTTAATTCAGGTTCAGGTTCAAGTTCCCGTACTCGCTGTAGTATGGCCCACCCATTTTTTCTGCAGGATATTCCTTTGCTATAATGTTGCCAGTTGTGTCAATGGTTGAGGTACTAATTGGCTTCCATAAGCCTGTCTTTATTCTCTTAATACTAGATTAGAAAACCATATCGCTATCTTACAATGGATTAATATGGATGTTGAACTGCTAAGTGGTAACCCTCTGAAATATTTGGAAAATGGTCTTACTAAGTCGGGAACTAATTGGTCGAAAAAACAAAGTCGTGAACTTAATAAGATAACTTGATGTGCCATTGTACGTCAAACTATCCGTTGTTATTTTCATATAAACATTGATTGGTGGCCATGAATCCTCGCAGGACACGTAATTCTAAGGGAATACCACGAAACCTTACTCGCACCTCAAACATGACTAAATAAATGTGTGAGAACTAATCGAATGCATAACAGAATCACGGCTCACAAATAATGCAAAAAAAATGACTTTTTCATCACTTAGGCGTGAAAAAACTTAGATTTTGAGTAGTGAAACAGTAAAGCATGTATCCGAATAACACGAAACCTTACTCGCACCTCAAACATGCCTAAAGAAACTTGTGGGAACAAGCAGAATGCATAACGGAGTCATGGTGGATAAATAATGCGAAAAATGACTCTTTCATCACCTAGACTAGAAAAAACTTAGTTTTTGAGGTTTTGAGTAGTGAAATTGTAATTCGCTTATCCGAATACAACAAAACCTTACTCACATCTCAAACATGCCTAAATAAACTTGTGGGAACTAACGAAATGCATAACAGAATCACGGTTCACAAATAACGCGAAAAAAATAACTTTTTCATCACTTAGGCTTGAAAAAACTTAGATTTTGGAAGTTTTGGATAGTGAAACTATAAACCGCTTAATCAAACATCACAAAACCTTACTCACACCTCAAACATGCCTAAAGAAACTTGTGGGAACAAACAGAATGCATAATGGAATCATGGTTAACAAATAATGCGAAAAAATGACTCTTTCATCATTCCGAGTCCCCGAACACATTTTGGTCTCTCAAAACCCCCAAACATAGTTTCTCTTTTATTATTTTATATATACAACTAATTAATGAAAACTTTTTCTTTTTTGTAGGTACAAAGTTTCACATTTTGATGGAAAGTTCTAACAAGCGAACCACTTTTTTTGTTGGGCAAATTTTTTTTGTTACCTTCATAGTATTGTTAGTACTTTTTGATGAATATGTAATATGTTATTAGTTTAGCACTTGACTTGGATCGATTGTATATTTTTTTGTTTATTCCAATTAATTGATTGATATTGAGATGAATCGAAGAAATTTAGTAGTTGAAATAGATCATGGAGCTGGATTTAATTTTGTACAGGGTGGTATTATATGTACAGGGTGGTATAATAATATGGTTTTTACAGGGTGGTATTGAATTTGTATTATTTAAAACATTTATGTCATTTTTAAAAAAATTGACATAACTAATTACACATTTATGTCACTTTTATCAAGTATTTATATCACTTTTATAAAGTATTTATGTCACTTTTAAAGTTTTTATATCACTTTTAAGGCTTTGATGTAGTAATTTTGTTTGGTATTTATGTCACTTTTCTACTTTTACGTCACTTTTAAGTATTTATGTCACTTTGTATTAATTGGTTTTATGAAACATTTATGTCACTTTTATAAAACATTTATGTCACTTTTATAACATTTATGTCGCCTCCATTTATGTCACTTTTACTGGGAAAAAAGTGACATAAATACCTATTTATGTCACTTTTTAAGTGACATAAAAAGCCTTTTTCCTTGTAGTGTAGGTAACGATCAAAGACCTTCTGTAGCAAGGCCTTTGTAAACGAATCCACAAGATTATCAGTGACAATCTTGCTGACAATCACATCTCCATGTTGAACAATATCTCGAATTAGATGATATTTCCACTCTACGTGCTTTCCCTTTTCGTGGTTCCTTGTCTCCTTGGACTGAGCCACTGTCCCACTATTATCAGAGTATAGTGTAATAAGTGACAGCGACGTTGGTACCACTTCGAGCTCCATAAGGAACTTCTTGAGCCAAACAGCTTCCTTTGCGGCTTCACAAGCAGCCACATACTCAGCTTCTGTAGTTGAGTCTGTAATGCATTTTTGCTTAATGTTCCTCCAACTAACAGCACTAACACCCAAGGTTACGAGATGTCCGAATGTCGACTTTCCTCGAATCTTTATCTGACATAAAGTCTGAGTCAGTCTATCCCACTGGAATTAACTCATCATCGCCGTACATAAGCATGTAATCTTTAGTCCTTCTCAAGTACTTAAGAATGTGCTTAACGGCTGTCCAGTGCTCTGGACCTGGATTCGATTGATATCTACTAACCATGCCAATGGCAAAGTAGATATCTGGTCTAGTGCATAACATCGCATACATGAAACTTCCCACTGCCGAAGCATAGGGAACTCTTGCTATGCGAATCCTCTCCTCCTGTGTCTTAGGACACTGGTCCTTGGAGAATGCTAAACCATGCCTGAAAGGTAATAAACCCTTCTTTGAATTATCTATTTAAAACCTAGTTAGACCTTATCGATATAACTAGCTTGAGATAATCCTATTATCTTTCGCTTACGATCCTGAAAGAGCTTTTTCCCAAGGATGTAGTTCACCTCTCCTAGATCCTTTATATCAAAAGTACTAGCTAGCCAAACCTTAACCGTGGACAACGCCACTACATCATTCCCAATGAGTAAAATGTCGTCAACATAGAGAACAATAAAAGCCACCACTTTCCCTTCACACTTCTTGTATACACAAGGTTCATCCAGATTCTATATAAAACCAAATGATTTGACCGCTTGGTCAAAATGTATGTTTCAACTCCTGGATGCCTGCTTAAGCCTATAAATGCACTTTTACAACTTGCATACCAAGTTACCTTTCCAGCTATGAACCCTTTGGGTTGCTGCATATAGATGTCTTTCTCAAGATTGCCATTCAAGAATGCAGTCTTGACATTCATCTACCAGATCTCATAATCAAGGCATACGGCAATGGATAAGAGTATCCTGATGGACTTGATCATGGCTAGCGGCGAGAAGGTTTCCTCATAGTCAATGCCTTCCCTCTGAATATAACCTTTCGCTACAAGCCTTGCCTTAAAGGTCTCAACCTTTCCATCAGATCCACTTTTCCTCTTGTAGACCCACTTACAACCAATGGGTTTAATATTGGCTGGAAGTTTTACAAGATCCCAGACCTAATTGGAATCTACAGATTCCAATTCAGCCTTCATAGCTTTAACCCATTGAGCTGAGTCTACATCAGCCATTGTCTCTTCGTACATGGTAGGATCAGATTCAAATTCTATGGAGACAGCTTCAAAAACTTCTCCTAAAAACATGTATCTATTAGGCTGGTTGATAATCCTCCCACTACGACGAGCTACCGGTGCAGAAATAGGTGAAGAAGTGGTATTTTCTTGTCTTACATCATTATCAACTACGGGTAAGACTGAGGGCTCTCCTTCTGTCTCTCTAAGATCTATCATTCCCTTAGATTTATGGTTCATGATATTGTTAGGGATATATACTAAAAGCCATGCTTTATGTAGTTGATTTATTATTCATTTAATAAAATCAGTTAATCCATTTTTTATGAGAATCTGTGCGGGCAATATTTGTATTATTTTGTTTATTTAATATTATGCATGTGTGTCTTTCATTCTATATAGTAGGTGGTTTGGTGTGTAGAGTTCGCCTTACACACGGAAGATCAGGCCATCAGATATTATAGAATGTAAGATTTTGGTTTACAGTCTTAGATGGGATTGGACACACCATCGGTAGGACTGCAGCATGGTGTTGTAGTAGGTTTGTCTTGCCTACGGAAAATGGTATAGTTTCAACTCACTATGCTGGTACACTTTGTGTATTAAATGGGACTGACTTGGGGTAATTATCTTTATACTGACTTATATGATAATTAATACCTCATGGCTATTATGAGTGCTTATGCTCTAAATCCTAAGTTAATTTGTAGACACGTACATTTGATATTTACACTTTGATCCCTAAAAGGGTGAGATCCTTAAATGGGTCAATATCTCATTGGATTGGGTGACAATATTAATTGTGTGGTGGATATTAATTAATGATGGAATCCATGTCTTAATTTTGGGATTGATGATATCCCCTTGAGAAAGCTTATAAGTTTTGATTATGTCAAACCCTGCAGGTGGATTTTGTATCCGACATATCAGATAAGTTAAGCAGAGGATCTCAAGGAATTTTAAGAGATTATTTAAATATGATTGTCAGTAATTATATTTAATTAATGGATATCTATAATCTTAACATGGAGAGATAATAAGCATTTAACAATATGGAGCTCGAAATATATTTTTGAGATAAGGGTAGGAGTGCAATTATAATTCTTTAGTGTATGAATTATAATTTAGGGAAATAGGAATCTGATTCAGTTCGAATTAGGGTTTCATAATTCCATAAGGAAGCCTATTCCTTATTGACTTCTTATGGTCCCTATCGTAGCCTATATATATGCTACTTTGGCTCTCTTCTCAGTTTGCGTTTTTCCATATAGAGAATTATAACTCGGAATAGAAAAGAGAGCGTAAAAAGAGGGAGAGTAGAAAATAGAAAGGATTTCGAAAGAGCCCACACTAAGTTCGATATTCTGGTAGCAGAGGAATACGGTAGAAGATCATGAGCTGTTATCGAGCCCGTGTTCTCGATTCGTCTACTACAGGAATCCGTTTTAGCAGTTAAAGGTAACCCTAGTTCCGCCCTTGTAGGGTTATTGTAGTTTTCATGTAATTTTTTTGTAGTACCAACTTATACGCACTGTTAACGGATTCTGGGAACGCAGTTTCCTAACAGATATAATCATCCTCCAAGAAAATAACATTTGTACTAACAAACACTCTCTGTTCTCTTGGATCATAAAAATACCATCCATAAGTACCCTTAGGATACCCCAAAAAGTAACATACTTCTGATCTAGAATCCAACTTGCTCATCTTTCCTTTCAGCACATGTGCCGGACACCCCCATATCCGGAGATGTTGCAAAGAATGCTTGTGCCCAATCCACATCTCCCGCAGTGTCCTGGTAACAGATTTTCTTGGTACTAGATTTAGTATATATGCAGCTGTTTCCAAAGCATAACCCCAAAGGAATAATGGCAACTTGGAATAACTCATCATCGACCTAGTCATGTCTAAAAGAGTCTGATTCCTTCTCTCCGCTACACCATTCTGTTAAGGCTTACTAGGTGCAGTCAACTGTGATAGAATCCCATTCTGTATGAGGTGATCAATAAACTCATTAGAGAGGTAATCGCCACCTCGATCAAATTGAATGGCCTTGATATGTGTTCCCAATTGCTTCTCCACTTCAACCCTAAACTCTTTGAACTTTTTAAAGGCTTCAGACTTGTGCTGCATTAGGTATACATATACATACCTAGAGTGGTCATCAGTAAATGTTATAAAATACTCTTAACGACCCTATGCTCTAATATTTATTGGTCCACACACAACAGTATGAACTAATTCCAACAATACATTGGTCCTATTGGCCTTTGCGGGAAAGGGCCTTTTGGTCATCTTACCCCCTAAACAAGACTTGTAGACTTCCATTGGCACGAGAACCAAATCGCCTAAGACCCCTTTTTTGACTAGTCTGCCAATCCTATTTAGATTGATATGGCAAAGTCTCATATACCAAAACCTTGTTGGATTAGTGGAAGGTTCCTTTCGTTTAGATGGTACAGTTACCACTGAGTTATTAAGTTCCATACAAGAGTCTTTAGAAATATTTGGAGTGATCACATACAAGCCATTTGATTTAACACCAGAACAAATAAAATAACCATTTCTTTTAATCACAACTTCAGTTCTAAAATGAAAAGAATAACCAATATTCGATAAATTAGAAACTGAAATTAAATTACATCTCATTGAAGGGACGTAAAGTACATCTGATAAAATTAAAACTTTATTGTCTAGAAATTCTAAAGCTACTACTCCTATAGCAACCACAGATATGGTTGCGCTAGAACCTAGAGTAAGTACGATCTCCCCATCACTGCACGCCCTGGTTAATCTAAACCCCACAATGAGTTACAGATATGGTTAGTCGCACTAGAATCAATGCACCAAATGTTTGAAGTATTTGTTATAAAACTTACTTCAATTACATGTGATTCTATCATACCTTGAACTCTTGTATCTAAGAATTCTGGACAGTTCCTCTTCCAGTGGCCCCTCTCGCCGCATTAGAAATACTTTCCTTTGCCTTGGCCACCTACCTTCCCTTTGCCCTTACCCTTTCCCTTAGATTTTGCAATCTTAGGGACGGTCCAACTCTTGGACCACCAGTGCTAGCCTTTTTCTTCCATTTCTTACCTTTCAGTGCAGATCAGGAAGAGGAAGAGCTTTTCTCAACGTTCAGAACGTTGCCCCTAGGTTTGATCACACCTTCCGCTGCCAATAAAGAATTCATTAATTCGCTCATTAAAAAATTCATTTGATTCATATTATAATTAAGTTTGAATTGAGTGAATAATGGTGACAGCGAATTGAGGATCATATCAACTTGGATCTGTGCGTCAATGTTGGCTCCTAGGGTCTTCAGCCTATTCAAATAACCAATCATTTTTAAAACATGTTCTTTGATTAGAGTCCCTTCCGACATCTTAGCACTCATTACTTCTGCATGGCAACCTATTTAGCAGGTCTACCATGATCCCCAAAAACATCTCTTCTAGGGATTTGATAATGGCACTAGCAGAATCATTCGACTAGTATTGGTGTTGTAACACATTAGCCATAGAAGCCAATATGTAACAATGAGTCATCCACTTGTCAAACTCGCATCTAGCAGTAGCCATAGCATTTGCAGTGGGTTCTTTAGGGCATGGTGTGGTGAGAACATGTATGTGATCCTCTGCAGTTAAAATGATGTCAAGGTTTTGTTTCCATTCTGTGTAGTTATTTCCAATTAACTTGTTCTGAGTGAGTATAGTAGCAAGTGGACTAAATGCAGATCCAGACATTATGATTTACTGAAAAAATCAAACAAACAAAATAAATATGGATATCAGAATTTGACAGTTTGAAATAAAGAATCCTTAAAACTCTTATTTTAAAAACAAAGTCGCCAGAATATCAAAACGAAAGAGAAAAGCCTTCGTGTGGCGGTCAATACTCGATCTTTTGATTAATCATGACTTGTCCACTATGCAACTCTTGCAAAACAAGTTATGACTCCCGAACCTATTTGATCTCTAAGTTTCTGAATAATGCCCCATGTGGGATCCCTTATCCATAGCTTAGCTAGTATGTACCATTAACTAGGATCCAATCACAACCGCCTCAAGTAGTACCTCCATGTGGTGGTTACCCTCTAACACGTCTGATTGATCCTAACCATATGAAGTACACATCTAGTAACTAATGAGTAGTGTACCCTCTATATGGAATGATCACCCTTGGCGAGGTGACACAGAATCCACTACTCATCTTACAGTGAACCATTAATGGAAGATCATGGGTGTTATAAGTCAGAGCCTCTCCCACTAGATTTGTTAAAAAAAAAGATTTTGCTTTTGGAAAATTGTTTCTGCTCATTGCCCATAGACATCCAATGTCTACTAATGAGTTGAAACGGTTTTTGAATTTTATTTTAGAAAACTTGTTTTACGTGCATACAAGTAGTAACAATATAATTAAATGCCAATCATAAACCAAGCACATAAAACAAAAAACTAAAATTGAAACAAACGCATTCATATGCCTCTATCTCCTATGGCTCTATTTGCATAGAATCTCCTTCTCGGTTTGATCACCTCCGGCTCCATGTTTATGGACAATGGCTTGCTCTTCCATCTTCATGGATTTTTAAATTCTATTATATTGCTCTTATGCTTCTTTTGAAGCTTACAATTTATCTAGAAATAGAAAATAACAATAAAATAAAAGGCTAGGGAAACCGATGCAACTTTCCTTTTCGTAGGATTGAAGTCGCAGTGCCCTTTACATATGCCTTAAAACCAAACCAATGTAAATACAACAAACACCAATCTCAAACATTTAAATATGGAATTTTAAAGAATTTGGTGCTGTAATAACCTGCATTTTCATTTATTTGCATTATCATATTTAATATTCATTGTCTACTTTTGTTCTCATTACAACTCTTGTGTGTAGAATTTATTTCTTGCCTTATTTCATATTTGAAATTCTTATTGGGGCCAAAACTGCAATTTTATAAAAATTAGCAACACCTGTGTTAGATTTCAAATCTGTATTTCGAAACGGTGAAAATAATTTCTGTTGACTCAATCAGTATTTTTATGAAACCGGAAGATCAATTCTTAAGTTAAAATGAATTTTCTATATTTTCGTGGTGAACACCGTGTCACAAAAATACCAGTTTACATTCAAAACTGTCCGTGCTACTCTAGGATTACACAGATTTTGGACTCAACGTCAATCAGACTTGACATATACTTTAGACTCATTAAATTCCCCCAATGATTATGCTATGCCATGTTTGGCAATGTGCACCCTACTTGTGTTTTGTTGTGATCATAAGCTTTCATTTCCAAACAACTCAAGCTTTGACCCCTACTAGTCTATTCTTGCCCCTTCACTCCCTTGGAATGTATATACGTATATGCAATGTACATATGAGCTGGGTTAAATCTGAGTGGATGTTTTACCAAATTTAAAACCCAAATTGTTGAGTGTAGGAGGTTTTTCTTGGTGGCCAAGCTACCACAATGAATCATCTATTTATAACTCACATTCACTCATACACACTCACACATTCTGAAATACTTTCAATTTAGAATTCTCAACACTGAGACAAAAGAGATACTTGAGAGTTCATAGCTACTGAAATTCTTAGAAGGAAAAATCTACACAAAACTCCATAGCCAAAGCTTGGAGTTGAATCCTTATTTGCTTAGTCTTTCTCAACAATCTGTTAATCTTCTTATCAGTGAGTATTACTAACTCACTCGGAATGTAATTCACCATTGATTTACTATTTTGTGTAGTTAATTTGTGATCACCATTTTTGAGATCACGTTGGAAGTTCCATAGCTTGAAAATCATAACTTTTCAAACTTAACCAAAATCTGTTCTTGTAGATAATAATGAAAGATTATGGTATATATAGACTATGTTTAAAGTATTGAGGCCTAATTTGTTCATAGGAGAAAGTATATTAGAAATCAAATTTTATCATCTTTTAGTTTTTCATAAAACTAGAGAAATATGGTTTGATTCATGTTAAATTAGTTGTGGATTCTTATTCCTTGTGAAAAACTAAAGAGAATCATATATTATAAGGCCTAGTAATTTACAGAATTGAAAATGGGTCAAAAAGACCCTGAATTTCTGAAACAGGGCATTCTCCACGAAGAAGATGAAGCCTCTGCTTCATCTCGCGCGCGCGATCGCGCAAGCGAGGGTCGTGCGAGCGGACCGCATAAGCGACCCCTCGCAAGAGCGGTCCGCGCGCGCGAGGTTTGTGTTCCCAGGCCGACAGAAATGTTTTATAAAAGAAAAATAAAAATTAGACAGATCGCGCGAGCGGACTGCGCGAGCGACCTTCCTGTATTCTGGCAGATAGAAAAGTTTTAATAAAGAAAATGAGAATTGGGCATATCGCGCGAGCGGCCCGCGCGAGCGACTCCTCGCGCGAGCGGCTCGCATGCGCGACTTTTGGCAGTTTCTAGTTTTGCTTGTTTTGTGATAAGGGACTATTTGGGATAAAATTTATGTACTGTTTGAGTACTATTTGGGAAATTTATTAAATCAGAATCTTAATTGGTTATGTTCGAACGATTAAAACGTTGTGTTGTGACTTATCAATCCCCGTACGCTCGTCATTTGTATAAATCAGTAAATTGCCTTATGTTTTAAAGTTTCATGACATACATGTGGAGTCAGTTGTACATGCTTGGTAAGTGTGAATGTTGGTCAGTATGGAAAAGAGTAATGGTCAATGTAGTATAGTGAGTGCGGTTGAGATTGTGATGTGGACACTCCCTGGTAAGTGAGTACCAAAGTGTGTTGTAATTGAGATTGCGGCGAGGGTGTCTTTGAAATGCGACGGTGGCAAACTGGACACTCCCTGATGACCATGGTAGCGTCAAAGTGTGTGAAGCCGAACTTGGACATTCCCTGGCACCCATGGAAGTGCTAAAGTGTGGCCTACGGACACTCCCTGATACCCGAGTCTGGATACTGCGTGAGGGTTCCTCCGATATTTGCATGGCGAATTAGGTAGTCAAAGTGTGAGGCAATGGACACTCCCTGGTACCCCGGACCAAAGTGTGAGGCAAACTGGACATTCCCTGGCACCCCTGTGCTAAAATGTGGCTATCTTAGCGTTTCAAAGATACCGGTGTGTGATAGCGGATTGTTGGGTTTTGTCGAGAGAAAAGAGTCGGTAAGATGAGATGGTGCATTGTTCTCATACACAGTCACATATATGTGAATTACATCTTTTAAATAATATTGTGCTTGTTTCCCCAATATGACCTCTTTGCTTTAATATAGACTTATTGGATTAAATGAGAATTGGAAAACGGTAAATGAGTATGTTTTACATTCAAAATTATGTTTTTAATACTCACCAGCTTCTTGAAGCTGACGGTGTTGATGCGCCCTGGACATTCGTGTTCAGGCTTTTTAGGTTATGACTACGCGGGGCCTTATGCGTATGCTAACTGAGAACGGCTGCTTTTGGAAGATAAAACTGTTATTAAGATTCTATGCTTTAATTCATGAACTGTTTTGTAATAAGGATGACTGTAATAGATATTAAGTTATTGTTTTCTTTTAAGGCGGTTTGTGCCTTTAGAGACCCCGTGCTGTAATATGTAATAAGTTAGAAAAATATTTGTAAGCTTTGATTGCTCTACTCTGATTATATGTTTTTGTTGTTCGACGTTTGGGACGGAATCGATCCTTCAAACTGTCACGGCCTACGGGTCCATAAAGGAAATTAAATGCTTTCCATATTTATGCTACGTCGGGGCGTGACAGGTGCCATGGGAGATAATAGACTAAGCTTGCTGCAAAAAGGTTAGTCGTACGCACATCTATACATGTATGATAAATATATGTATCGATTGGAACCCCTAATTTTATTCACACAGTACATAAACTTTTTACGTGTTGAATTAGAACTTAAAATAGCATCTCAGTTCTCTATCACACTTCGATCGATCGACAAAGGTTCGATCGATCAAACCATCGATCGATTGATCATAGTTCAATCGATTGAACTTTCAGCTTCACAGAATGTTTTGAAAAATTTATAGAATAATTTAAAATTGAAGCATATAATTTAAAAACCTTTAAAACTGTGAATAGAACACCTGGATAGAGAATCTATCTCGATCGATCGAACTCAGTTCAATCGATCTAACAAAATAAAGTTCGATCGATCGAAAGCTATTCGATCGCTTGAGAGCGAAGAGCTTTAATCAATCGAACATACTTCAATCGATCAAACCCACCATGCATCCAATGCAATGATAGATTTGTATTCTGCTACAAGACTGCTACAGAAATAGATCTGTGATGATGTAGTTTTGAAAACAGCTCTAAAATCAATATACAAATCAAAACTAGTGTTCCAAAATGCATCTATGGATCTAAACAAGCCTGACTCTGATAATTGAAGGAAAAATAGGTTTAACATTTGTTTTAAACTCGCAGAGGAAAGATAAAGTTTTAAAAACTTATTGGTAGCCCGGATATACTACTCGTTTACTCTATAGCTGCGTAAAAAAGAGGGGAAGAAGAGTTATACCACAGGTCTTGAACCAATTCTGATTGTCTTATTTCTCGATGGTGCAACAGCCTCCACTAGGTTGTCTTCACCCTTATGACTGTTAGGGATATATACTAAAAGCCATGCTTTATGTAGTTGATTTATTATTCATTTAATAAAATCAGTTAATCCATTTTTTATGAGAATCTGTGTGGGCAATGTTTGTATTATATTATTTATTTAATGTGTGTCTCTCATTCTATATAGTAGGTGGTTTGGTGTGTAGAGTTCGGCTTACACACGGAAGATCAGGCCATCAGATATTATAGAATGTAAGATTTTGGTTTACAGTCTTAGATGGGATTGGACACACCATCGGTAGGACTGCAGCATGGTGTTGTAGTAGGTTTGTCTTGACTGCGGGAAACGGTATAGTTTCAACTCACCATGCTGGTACATTTTGTGTATTAAACAGGACCGACTTGGGGTAATTATCTTTATACTGACTTATAAGATAATTAATACCTCATGGCTATTATGAGTGCTTATGCTCTAAATCCTAATTTAATTTATAGACACGTACATTTGATATTTATACTTTGATCCCTAAAAGGGTGAGATCCTTAAATGGGTCAATATCTCATTGGATTGGGTGACAATATTAATTGTGTGGTGGATATTAATTAATGATGGAATCCATGTCTCAATTTTGGGATTGATGATATCCCCTTGAGAAAGCTTATAAGTTTTGATTATGTCAAACCCTGCAGGTGGATTTTGTATCCGACATATCAGATAAGTTAAGCAGAGGATCTCAAGGAATTTTAAGAAATTAATTAAATATGATTGTTAGTAATTATATTTAATTAATGGATATCTGTAATCTTAACATGGGGAGATAATAAGCATTTAATAACATGGAGCTCGAAATATATTTTTGAGATAAGGGTAGGAGTGCAATTATAATTCTTTAGTGGTATGAATTATAATTTATGGAAATAGGAATCTGATTCAGTTCGAATTAGGGTTTCCTAATTCCTTAAGGAAGCCTATTCCTTATTGACTTCTTATGGTCCCTATCGTAGCCTATATATATGCTGCCTTGGCTCTTCTCTCAAGTTGCATGATTTCATATTCTAAGCTTCCCTTGACCTCCTAGCTTTCTTCTAGAAGGATTTCCACCAAACCCTAGTCTCTGTGAGCATTCAAGAGACATAGGAGTGTAGATCGCTAGCGTCGGACAACGCTCACTAAAAGAGCTTCGGACTGCTCGATACTGATCGAAAGTTGCTGAATTTTTTACACAACGTTCCTGACGTCGAGACGGAGCTACTATTAAAAATTCAAGGAAATCGGAGATCGTTTGATCCTCCTAACGAGCACATCTTTGTCGGATCAATGTGATCAGGATTGAATCGTCACAGCAATCAAAGAGAGTGTTATAACTGGGAATAGAAAATAGAACGTAAAGAGGGAAGAGCAGAAAACTAAAAGGATTTCGAAAGAGCCCACACTCAGTTCGATATTCTGGCAGCAAAGGAATACGGTAGAAGATTGTGAGCTATTATCGAGCCCGTGTTCTCGATTCGTCTACTACAGCAATCCAATTTTGCAGTTCAAGGTAACCCTAGTTCCGCCCTTGTAGGGTTATTATAGATTTCATGAAATTTTTTGCACCAACTTATACCCACTGTCAACGAGTTCTGGGAACACAGTTTCCTAACAATGACTTCTACAGATGCTTCCAGAGAGGCTAGAGTTGGTGAGAACTCTAAACGGGGAGGATAAGAAGACTAAGGAAGACCTAACTAGTTTCTGCAGCTTTCGTATAGAAAAATGATGATTAGAAAACTCTATACGCAGCTGCTCTATTTATATATTTCCGAAATCGACTTTAAGACTTCGACTGATTGAAGTGGCTTCGATCGATCGAACCTTAGATCGATTGAACCACTTTCGATCGAACTTGTTATGATTTCAATTGATCAAAACTCTTTCGATCGATCGAACCTACCTTGATAAGACCCTCATGTGCCTTTCCAAGCATCCTGGCAGAGCTAAAAGTGGGACCTCCTAGGCTCTTTATTGTTGGCTGAGACCAGTTGTTAATTCCCATGACCAAACTCTTTGATCAGCAAACTAACCAACTGGTTAGTTAACGTTTACTCCACTATAAAATAATAACTGAACTCAAACACAAAAGAACATATCTGAAGCGATAACTAGACTTGGATTGTTTACTAATGTCCCTCTACCATTACCATTCATAATCATATTCAGGTAGTCGAATAAATGGTTACTGTCAGCCTGAATCATGATTAATTCTCGTATTCCTTGAGTCCCATTCACCACTCATGATTACCAAACATGTTGATAACTACTTATCAACAAGACTGCAGTTCTCAGTAATCAACTTGGTGACATTCTCAAGGAAATGCTTACTCTTTAACTGAGGGTAGATTCTATCTTGACAATATATATTCACAACCTTGTGAATATAACATACCCAAGATGCCCAGGTGTTGATCTTTCATAGACCTCACTGTTTGGTAAGTCAATGTAGCGATATCTATAGTCTGTGCTCATAATCATCTCAAGATTGAAAGCACGTACCTTATACAAGTTATGAGTTCCTATCGACTGTTGATAGTCTTAAGCATCAATAGGAAAGCTCAGGTCCGCCAATGTACTGTAAGCACCAGTTGTATCAACTAAGAGATATACTCTAGTGATTGAGATTCATCACTCTATCCAATGGTAGTCAATCATGCTACAGTGTAAACCTAACGAGATATCCAGTCTCATTATCCACTGCGACAAATTCTAAGTATCAAAGAATAGTAATTCGTATCTCGCTTGTATGTATCTCATACATACACGAATTACTTGTTATGATACTTAAGGATTAACAATCATCTCATGAATTAAACATACGCAACCAAATGTAAAGCTGATATCCATATATTAAAATGTCAATATCTTATACATAAAGTAATGGTTTGAGGGCATAAACCCTACAATTTTCTTATCAAATAAGGATTCCTTTAATGGTGGAAGCTACCTAGTTTATAAAGGAATGTTTGTGAGAGTATTCTGTATTGTACAAGACTTACCATAGGGGTAAATCCTACTATAATTAGGATTGGGACTCTACAATCTATAGAAATATAGGGCTTACTCAAGGGATTTGAATAACCCACATTCTACATACACAAGAGAGAGCTACAAAATAGTGAGGGGGAGATTCGTTTTTAGAAATTGTGTGTCATATAACTTGGTTGGAGAATTATATATGTGAGGTCTTGAGTGCTTTTAATCTTTATGTTAATCGAGTTGATCGCCTTTGCATGTCGACGTAGGCATTGTCGGGCCGAACCACATTTAAATCTTGTTGTGTTGGTTTGCTTAATTTTTCTTTCATAATTGTGTCATTCTTGTTCTATTTATCTCCATAATTGTGGGTGTGGTTTTTCTTCTTGTGATTATGGGCCCATTCCCAACAAGTGGTATTAGAGCTCAGTTGAGAATCCATGGTAGTTGGAGATAGTTCGCTTGGGGATATGCGAATGGCAATAGAAAAGTTTGATGGCCAAAAGAATTTTAGCATGTGGCAAGTACGTATGAAGGACACCTTTGTGCAACAAGGTATAGAGGATGCATTATGCGGTGAAGATAACAAGCCAAAAGGGATGACCGATAAGATGTGGAAGAGGATTAACTCTATAGCCGTTAGTACCATGCGGCTTAGATTGGTGGACGATGTGGTGTACGATGTTATGGGAGAGACCTCCGCAAAAGCTTTGTGGTAAAAGCTTGAGGATTTGTATTTGGGAATGAACTTCACCAATCATCTTATGTTGAAGCAAGAGTTGTACTCCTTTAGGCAGAAAGAAGGAGTTGATCTTCAAGCCCATATCGGTGAGTTTAACAAATTATTGTGCGAGTTATCCAACGTTGGCTTCAAACTAGACGATGATTGAGGACAAAGCTATCATTCTCCTTACATAGATAAAATCTACCCATAATCAATTATTCAATACATTATTGTATGCGAGAGTTACCATAACGGTGGAACAGGTGAAGAAAGCTCTATTCTCTAGCGAAAAGATGGATAACAAAGAGGGAAAGTTGGAAGATGCAAAAGCAGTTGTTACATAAGAGAGGCCAAGGCAAGGGAAAAAGAACTCTAGTAGAGGTGATAGTGGAGGAGCATGACATAGAACTCCTATGAAGGATAAGGAGTGTTGCTATTATGTAGAGAAGGGTCACTTTATGCGAGATTGCCTAGCAAAGAAGGATAATAGAGGAATCGATGTACACGTGTTGGAACATTCAGATGTAGTTGTCATAAAAGTCATGACAATTACAGAGGAAGAGAAGAAAACCACGGATTGGGTTCTTGACTTAGCTTGTTTTGCTCACTTATGTTTGCATGTAGATTGGTTCTCGTCCTACAAACCGATGGAGGAAAAAGTCTATATGGCGAACAATACAGTTGAAGAAATCAAAGGTGTTGGAACTGTTCGAATCAAGACTTCAAATGGGTTGACAAGGCTTTTAACAAGCATGCTTCATGTTCCGGGTTTGAAGGGAAACGTAATTTCCTTTAGAATGTTTGATTCCAAAGGATGCTCATTTGTCGCGAAGAGAGGCATTATGAAGGTGAAGCGTGATTCTTGTATAATGTTATTGGAAAAGAAGGTTGGAAATTTGTATGTTTTGCTGGGATGAACATATTTTAGAGATATCACAAAGAATAAGAGGGTATGGAAGCCGGTGGGAAAATCTATTGAGGGAATAGATGATGAGGCTCCAACAACTTCAGTGATGACAACTTTTACTCAAGGTGAAGATGACCACAATAGCAAAGTGGAGCTCGTGCGTTTCGTATTTGATGACGTTGGTGATCTCAAGTTCATGGGGGATGTGAACTTGAGTAATGGTGTAGCTGAATAGCTTTAGGGAATGGTAAAGGCGATGCACTATCGATGTGGAAGTTGAAGATTACAAGAGGAAGACTCTGAAGACAGTTGGGAAGGAATTTGAGGCAATGTAAAGATTGTTAGGATTGTGCCTAAAATTCCATTAGTGGAATTATTTCCTAATTATGATTTGATTCCTTATTTGGTGGTTTCCTTATCAAATAAGGATTCTTTTGATGGTGGAAGTTACCTAGTTTATATAGGATTATTTGTGAGAGTATTCCTTATTGTACAAGACTTACCATAGGGG
Organism: Hydrangea macrophylla; assembly: GCA_033977485.1. Taxonomy (NCBI): domain Eukaryota; kingdom Viridiplantae; phylum Streptophyta; class Magnoliopsida; order Cornales; family Hydrangeaceae; genus Hydrangea; species Hydrangea macrophylla. The sequence continues at coordinate 71,673,973 of CM066984.1, read as the reverse complement.
TAAATCCTACTACAATTAGGATTGGGACTCTACAATCTATATAAATATAGGGCTTACTCAAGGGATTTGAATAACCCACATTCTACATACACAATAGAGGGCTGCACAATTTTTAGCAATTGTGTGTGTCATATAACTTGGTTGGAGAGTTATACACGTGAGGTCTTGAGTGCTTGTAATCTTTATATTAATTGAGGTGATAACTTTTGCACATGGATGTTGGCATTGTTGGGCCAAACCACATTTAAATCTTGTTGTGTTGGTTTGCTTGATTTTTCTTTCGTGTTTGTGTCGTTCTTGTTCTATTTATCTCCATAATTGTGGGTGTAGTTTTTCTTGTTGTGATTGTGGGCCCATTCCCAACAAAAGAGAGATTCCTTTTTTGCCCCTTGGTTCCACTCCGTGGGCTTGATGTGGGTAGATGGCGTTAGTTTTTCTGGTCTGATTTGGATGGATAGATCAAATTAATTCACTTAAAGTGGTTGAGGGATGAAATTGACCAAATTAAAATTTGAGGCACCAAAATGAAACAGAAACCAAACTGTAAGAGACTAAAATGTATTTAACCCTAACATTATTCTCGTAAGAAAGGGAGTCAAGATTTTAGTTTTCGGACAGGATCTAAGGTTGGTTCTTGGCAGATGCAGAGTTCTTTTTTATCTACACAAGGAAAGTTCTCTCTTTACAGTACGTATTTTATTTTTATTTTTATTTTTATTTTTATTTTTATTTTTATTTTTTTGCAGTAAAATTGTAGAATTTGGTTTTCATGCCCAAGGTTTTCCGTAACCATTTGGGGGCCCTAGACGAGCTCTCCAAGCAGAGCCCCTTGATGAATGGACTCATACAGGAATTCGGAGATAGCAAACCAAGGTGATTTTTTTTTGGGTTGCATTTATATGTTTTTTTTAGAAAAAAATTTATAGATTTATTTTCCCTGTGAAGCTTTATGACCGCTTTCAAAGTAGTGAGGTTGTTTAGGAAAAAAATTATTTTCTTCATTTGGTTAGTAAAGAAACTGAGAAATATGAAGGAAAAAGAAAGTATAGTGCTAACTAAATTGAAAATTCAAAAGTTTTCGAGTCGCTTGTCTCCCTATTTTCTTAAGCTACACTTATATTTTAAATACTGTTAATTTTTCTATTTTATTTAAGCATGGAGTAAAATCGAAGAAAAATTACAAGAGAATTAATTTTCCTCTGTAGTTTCCTTTCTTCTTTATTTTTCTGCCCTAAATCCATGAACCAAACAAGACCTACTAAGGTTAATCATTGATTGTAATTGTAAAGTTTAGACTAATTATAAAATAATTTGATTTGGACTAAACAATAAGAAATGAGATGAAATAGATGTGTAGTACTAAAGAGGATCCACTATTATATGTAGCCTTTTTTTTTCTTTTTCTTTTTTAAAATCTGATATAGCTTTTAAGTCATTTGGTTCCCAAATTTGGGATTCAAATTTGGGAACCAGAACATACTTCATTGCATATAATTTTCTTTTTCTTTTTTTTTTATACAAAAATTGGGGCCCTTACTAATTATAGTATTATTATTTTGTCAAACTGAGGCCATAATTAAACGTCAAAAACTAGGGGACCTAGGCAACCCGGCTACGTCGCCTATAATATGGTTCGACCTTAACCAAACAGTTTTATTTTAGTTTTTGAATTTCCATAATTGCTTATAAACTCCAAAAGCTATTGTCAAACACCATCTTAACATGCGGGCACTAGTGTTTTGTGCCCAACAAAGAAGGCATTTTGTTTGCTTTACGTTCTCGAATCTCTCCTGGACCTCTTTTATTATTCCAAGTTTTCCAAAACAATGAAACCCTGGATATAAATCATGCAAGCATCTACAATTAGTACAATGAAAAACAAACAAGTCAATACAAGCAATTCATGATGACCCACCCATCAAACTCACCAAAAATATAGTTTATCCATAACCTAGTGAACCTAGATAGATGCAAAGAAGAGAAGATTGGAAGGCAAACAAACGATTGTTCTCCATATTTTGCCCAATGACTTCCCATCATAACTCATATGAGTCCTACCAAAATTCGAAAAATCCTCTACATTTGTTCTCTATAATTACCCAATGGTACCCATTATTCCATAAACTAAAGCAATAAAGAATTTGCCTACATTAGGGGTGAACAAGCAACTGAACTTTCTTCTCTTATTATACAATGGCTACTTTAAGCATCGTTTTGTACTCTCTCTGATCATGGCTTTATCACTTTCAAGCATCAATATGAGCCAGGCGGCTCACCAGTTACTTCAAGCTGTTCCACTAGTGGGACCTACACTGCCGATGGTACTAGTTCTACCCAAACCTGCATTGCCTCTGTTGCCTGCAATGCCAACACTACCTACTGTCACATTGCCACCACTGCCAACCACTCCATTACCAACACTACCAACTATCCCAACACTACCAACTATCCCAACTATTCCAAAACATGTTATATTGCCGCAATTGCCGAGCACACAAATGCCAACTTTGCCAACATTACCTACTACCTTTCCAACATTTACCATTCCTTCAATTCCAACCATCCCTACAACAATCACAGCAATTCCTCTCTTCCCACCACCACCATCCACTAATAGCCCTTGAGTGATGCCTCCATCGCATTTGTCTTTGCTCAGTTGGAGTACTATGAATTGAATTTTACTTGTATTTTGGTAAGTTTAGTGTCCATTACATTATTTGTTGTCGATCTCCGAGGAGTGATAGATTTCATTTTCTGGATTTGTCACTTGGTACCAATTTCATTGTATATGGTGGTATTGTATCTTGGTTCTCTATGAATATGATTCATTCATACTCTTTATTATTGAATCTCCCAAAATATTCTTTTTTTATTTTTTTATTATGTTTAGTGGGAACAAGTGTGGCTTGTGTAAAGAACAGGTAAATCTCACTAGCCCCTCAAAGCAATTTCACTATTACATTGACCTATACATGGGGATAGCCCCTGCCGTATGAACCACCAACTATTGGTACAAAGGTGGTGCTCAGCAAATATAGAAAAGGGTACCACTATTGTCAAAGCAATCGTGGCTATTATCAAAACAACTACTATTTTTAAGTTTCAACAAGTGAAGTTATTTTGGCAACATCCACTATTGCTCTGGCAACATCCAATTTGCTCTAGCAATAGTGGTGCCCTATAGAAAAAGGTAGAAGAAAAAAAAATGAACAAAGGAGAGGAAATAAATAAAAACAAGTACTCCCTCCATCCTAAAATAAGTTTCCATTTCTAGTTTGCGCATTGTGTAAGAAAAATACATTATTTAATTTTTTAGTACATAGTCATTTTCCTATTTTTACCCCATTGATATGATGGGTGTTGACTTTCTACATATTTTGGGACTATACATAAATGCTATTTTATCATTATATAAGGGTATTATAAGAAGATCATTAAAAAAATTAATATCAAATTGTCATCTTTATTGATAAAGAAATTACACAAAATTGAAAACACTCAGACGAAATCGCATCCAAAGGACACCCCCTAAAGGCCACCCCTATACCCAAAAATCAACACAAACCTCTCGTAGACTCAAATACAAATAGTTGGCATGCCTCCCCCATTCAGCGTTCTCAATCTACAACCCCACCTTTCAATTACACCATAAGATGTACAGAAACTCAACAAATGTCACATACCAACACCCACAATTGCCTCACCATTCACAATTGCAACACCCCTTAAAAAATTAAGGGCCATTTCTCATTAACAGATGCAGAATATACAGCAATCACACAAGTAATAGAAAAGCATACCACCACGATTCAATTAGCATCCCAAATTGTTTGTGCACACTGGTTGACTTAATTAAACTTTGATCACATTTACCCCCCTGATGAAGACCATAACCCCAGGCTCCGACTTCAAAGACTCCATCCTGTACATAAACCAATACGACCTCCAGCTGAATCCAGTGCTAGCAGAAATCTCCAAAAACTGATAGCAGAAAAAAAAATGAAGCCACTCACCAGATAAGTTTTGCAGATTCCACTTAATCAAATGAACTTGAACGTTGATAAGAAGGGTTACAGGATAGCAATTAGCAAACCTCTCACGAGACCGATCTCTGATGTCTTCTATCAAAAAATCCAACTCAAGATACACAATGATGATGCCAAAATTTGGATGATGTGAGTAAGAAGTAAAAGAGAGAGATTTAAGTGTGGTTCAGCCCTGTTAATTAAGGAACCTACATCCACGTGGTGTGTCGGAGCACTTGTACTAGCAAATCACCGGCGGCCTTGGTGAACCAACAAAGATGGGCGATACTACCAGAGACCGATCGGGTATATGTGTATGAATCGCGTGTAGCTGCTACTCTGGAAAATAAGAATGCAATCCCCTCAAAGGGGGTGAGTGATCTCTTTTATAGATACAAGAGACCACTCGTACAAGGTAAGTGGCCTAGTTACTTAGTATAATCAAACAGGGATCGATTAGCACAAATCGTGGGAGTTCCCTAATTGAGTTAGAAAACTATCTAGGCCTTCCATTAGTCTTCTAGCTGAGATAGGAAAATGCCTTGAATCTTCTAGAGCACATAATGGGATATGCCCGAGGTGCGCCTATCGTGGGGTGAACCCGTATCATGCACCAGACCTGTGGGCCGAACCTGAGCAGTCCTAGATGGACGGCTTGGGATGGTTGTGTGGTGAGCGCAATTACTGGATTACTCAGCACTTCTCGCTAAGGTGGCGGAGGTTGACTTTGACTGGATTTTCTTATATATATCAACTGCCCCCATTTTCGAGGCTAATATGATACTTCATCGGATGAGCATTGGAAATCAGTGCAACTCGGTGAACCATTCAGGACTCTAACCGGGACATTACTTGGGGCCGGACCAGTTGCCTTGGTCAGTTAGGGGTTGGACCGGACGGTTGCCTCGGGTGCTTAGGGTCGGTGCTTGCCACGTGTTAGGGAGTGATTGGACTGGTCAAAATTTGACCAGGACGGTGTAGGGGTAACCAGGCCATTACATCTGAACTGAGCCGTCACATCACTCATTAAGTGCGCACAACTTTTGAGGTGTCGCTTAACGTGCTCGAGGTGACAGTTATAGGATTATTTAGGCAAGAAGATTTCTTGGCCGTTGGATCTGATTTCATCTGAGCTGTCCATACTACCTATATAAGGGACACTTAAAACATTTCTCCATTCCTGCTGTCCAAAGAGAGAGATTACCGTGCGGTCTAAGAGAGAAAGCTTATGTTCAAGCCTCCTGAGCTCTTTTGCGCGCTTAACTCCTGTAAGTCTTCACCTCTTTAGCCTTATAATTCATTATTTTTATTTTATCTCCTTCATTTTTCTTTATTCTTAAGTTAGACTGGAGAATAAAAACCCGTTAGGGCTCGCGAGGGAGTGGGATTTCTTTTTTCTGAGGTTCTGCTTCTTTTGTTTGCTGTAATAATTGACTGGTTTATGCTTGCTTTTTACAGGTCGACTGCATGGCTGCCGGAGCCGAGTCTTTCCTGCCCACCTTGGTCGGGAGGGCTGCCATTGTTGAAGCTGCCCTATCAAAAGAGAGGGAACTTTGGAGGCCAAGGAAACTGCCCAAACTGTGGAGAAGGATAAGGTAAAAGGCATGTCTCTGAGCTTGGGAGCGGCACAGGCAGAGTTGGGGACCAACTTGGCGGAGCTGGAAACATCCCGGGCAAGTCTGGTGTGGCAGAGGCTCGGGAGAGGGCTCTATCCGAGGTGGCAACAGCAAGGTCTTTTGAGGAGGTCTTTGACAATGGCTTCTTTCAGGGCTACGAGGACCTGAAGAGAAGGTTAGCCCGAGACTACCCCGAGTAGGACCTCTCATCTTATGAGGAGATGGACTCGGACTTTTGGAATGCGCAGCCCATCGCCAATGAGGGAACTGCCGCCAAGGGTACACCAGTCGAAGAAACTGCACCGGGAAGGGAGGTCAGGGAGACTGAGGAAGTAGTGGTCATGGATGACCCATAGTTCCCATCCTATAGACATCTTGTATTTTCTCCCTTTTTTTCTTTTTCTTTCTTTTTTTTTTTTTTTTTTTTTTTTTGGGGGGGGGGGGGGGGGGGAGGCTGCTATAATTGCCCCCCAGGCATTGTACATTTTCTTTTAAGTTGTTAATGAAAAGGCCCTATAAGGCCACCTTTTGCACCAACTGTTTGTGTGCTTGTACTTATTTACCTGTGCTTATAATTGCTTGTGTCCGACCAGTTGTAAGTCTTATCAAAACCCTGTCTTAGCAAAAGGTTTAGGACCGTGACTGGTAGGGAACACTTGGTCTTTAGGGGAACCTGTAGTGCCTTTAAATTCCCGAGTCGTTGATGGCTAGGAGGTCCTCAGGTTCTGCCTGAGGTAGTGGGGGAGTTTTTAACTGTTACCGCTCGACTAGCTAAGTCTGGGTATTATAGGTACTTAAGGATATTTTAAGGGTTTATACTTAGTTTATTCCAAGTCATGTTAATGCCCGGTGTGATTTCCTGTATTAGTTCATCCCTTCCTGCCCCCAAGCGTTTACTAAGGCGGGAATGTGTAGGGGTAACGACCATAGAGAACCAACCTAGAACATCGGTAGTTCTGGGGTCCTTTGACTCCTCTATTTTTACCAACCTAGGGGATTTTCCCCCATCGCAGGTTATGGTACTAAGCGGAGTTTGTGCCCTGGGTATGATTCCTAGGTCTTTTGTGCCTCGGGTATGATCCCGAGGTCTTTTTTTGCCTCAGGTATGATCCCGAGGTCTTTTTGCCTCGGGTATGTTCTTGAGGTCTTTTTTGCTGAATAACAACAAGGAGCATTACTTGTAGTAAAAAACAAAATCTTTAATCCTTCCGAAAATTATGATAACTGCTCGGTAAGAGCTATAGTGTGTTAAAAAGAAAATACAACTCTGTAGCCAGCCTTGATCCTCACTTTACTGAAAATACTTCCGCAGGTGTTCTACGTTCCAAGCGTGTGATAGCTCATATCCTTCTAGTGTCTGCAACAAATAGGTGCCCGGACAGTTGACCCGGTTAACTATGTACGGGCCTTCTAAGTTCGGTCTGAGTTTTTCGTGACTCAGGACTTTGGTTGACTGATTGACTACCTTGAGGACGAGATCCCTGACCTGGAAACTGCGGTTCTTTACCTTGCTGTACGCCCGGTCCCTTTTTTCTTTTATTAGATCAAGTTCTCCTCTAAGGGCTTCCTCATCGTCGTGCTCGTTATAGTCTGCCACCCGGTATATTGGTATTCCCAATTCTATGGGGACTACCGCCTTAATGCCATAAGTAAGCGAGAATGGAGTCTCATATGTTGCTGCTCGGGGCATAGTGCGGTAGGCCAGCAAAAGGGTTGGTAGTTCTTCTGCCCAGTGTCCCTTGGCATTCTCAAGCTTGGTCTTAATGGATTATAGGATCGTTCGATTTGCAACCTCGGCATGTCCGTTGGCTTGATGGTGCTCAGAAGAAGAGTAGTGATTTGATATTCCATGGCCTGAACAGAACTGCCTGAATACTGGGGTGTCAAATTGCCTTCCGTTGTCGCTTACCAGTACCCAAGGGACATCAAACCTGCTAAGGATGTTTTTTACCACAAAGCTTTCCATCTTCTTCTCGGTAATGGTTGCCAAGGGCTCGACTTTTGTTTATTTGATAAAGTAATCCACGACAATGACAGTAAACTTGACCTGACCCTTTGCCATGGAGAGTGGCCCGACTATGTTAATGCCCACTGAGAAGGGGCTAAGGATTGGGGTATGGAACTCACCCGGTCAATTGATTATTCTCGCATGCCTTTGGCACTTAACGCACCGAGTGACATATTCCTGAGAATCCCAAGCCATCGTCAGCCAGTAATTCTCCTATAACAGGGCCCTATGGGAGAGTGTCTGGCCTCTAATATGGCTTCCACGCACCCCTTCGTGGATCTCATATAGAATTGTCTGGACCTGAGCAGGGTGAGATACAATGGAGGTAGGGGATAGAGAATCCCTTCTTATAGACTATGTTGTCAACGAGGTGATACTGAGCTGCCCTATATCTGACTCATCGGGCATCATCTTTCCTAGCCAGTAGGCTCCCTGCGCTGAGGAAAGTTACGATGGGGACCATCCAGCTGGGTCCCAAATCAACAAGGTCGACCTCCATTCCTTCCGAGCTGAGTACACTAGGTTCGGGGAGATACTCAACCCTTATCCCGGGGAGGTCTGATTCTGAAGAGGATGCCAGTCACGCTAATCGGTCGGCCCTTGTATTTTCTACACTCAGGATCTGTGTAAGGGAGAACCCGTTGAGTTTCTTTGTTATTGATCGGACGAGGGCTAGGTAGGCCACCATACTATCCTCCTGGGCTTCATAATCTTGGCGAACTTGGTTAAGGACCAACTGGGAATCACTGTACCCTTGAATTTGCTGTGCGCCCATTGATACAGCTAGCTGTAGCCCGACTAACAAAGCCTTATACTCGGCTTCGTTGTTGGAGACTTGGAACCCAAATCTCAGGACATACTCTAATTAGATCCCATTGGGCATGGTCAGGATGACCCTTACCCCACTGCCTTACTTTCTGGCTGCAACTTAGGTGGTGACCCGTGCGAGGCAAGTTCCTCAGTCGAGTTTTCCGCATATGTGAACTCTACCAGAAAGTTTGTCATGGTCTGCCCCTTGATTGCTATGCGTGGTCTGTAAACCACTTCAAATTCTTTCAACTCCAATGCCTACTTCATGAGTCTCCCATAAGTTTTGGGTAGGGAGAGTATCTTGTGCAATGGTTGATCAGTGAGGACCACTATAACATGGGCCTGGAAATACGAGCGAAGTCGCCGAGCTGAGGTGATAAAAGTAAAGGCGAGCTTTTTTATTCAGGAATATCGGCTTTCTGCAGCCTGGAGCACTCAGCTAGTGTAGTAGACCAGGTTTTGCACCCTGTGCTCTTCTCTAATCAATGTCGAGCTCACAACAGAGGGTGACACTGCTAAGTAGATAAATAGCTCTTCATTTGGGATGGGCGGTTGAGAGTAGAGGTGGCGATGTCAGGTACTTCTTTAATTGTTAGAATGCCTTCTCACACTCTTTGAACCTTTTAAAAGCTTTACGAAGGATCTTGAAGAAGGGTAAGCACCAGTCAGTTTCCCTGGAGACGACCCTGTTCAACTCTGCTACCCGTCCGGCCAAACATTGGACCTCCTTCGTTGACCTAGGTAATCGCATACTGATGATGGTTTGGATCTTTTCGTGGTTTGTCTCAATTCTCCGCCTGCTGACTAAGTGTCCCAAGAACTTTTCGGACGAGACTCCAAATGTGCACTTAACTAGGTGCAACCTCATTTGGAATTTTCTTAAGATGCTGAAGGTCCCGGCCAGGCGTACGAGATGGTCAGACTCGTCTCGCCTTTTGACTAGAAGGTCGTCGACGTATACTTCCATTGTCTTCCCGATCAGATCTTTGAACATATGGTTGACCAGGCGTTGGTAAGTAGCCCTAGCGTTCTTAGGCCGAAAGGCATCACCTTGTAGCAATATATCCCCCGGTTGGTGATGAACGAAGTCATTTCTTCGTCCCCAGGATACATGCTGATCTGGTTGTATCCCGAGTAGGCATCCATAAAAGAGAGGAATGAGTAACAGGCCGTGGAGTTGACAAGGAGGTCTATCTTGGGTAGTGGATAGTAGTCCTTGGGGCAAGCCTTGTTCAAGACGGTGAAGTCCATGCACATCCTCCACTTTTCGTTGCTCTTCTTTGACCAGCACAACGCTGGTGAGCCAGTCAGGGTATTGCACTTCCCGAACAAACTTTACCTTGAAAGTTTCTTGATTTCTTTGCGTACTGCTTCCTGCCTCTCAGATGCCATACCTCTCCTCTTTTGCTTGACCGACCGACAGCTTGGATTGATGTTGAGTTGGTGGGACATGATCTGGGGGTCAATCCCCAATATATCCTCGTGATTCTAGGCGAAGATGTCTTGGTTCTCTCTTAGGAACTGGACTAACTTTTCTTTGAGACTCGATTCTAGGAGAGTACCGAAGCTGACAGACCGGTCGGGCAATTGTGGGTCCACCACTACTTGATCAAGCTCTTCCACCGGGATGACCTCGTCCCGTGTATCCCTCGGGTCTATTTCTTGAATGTTCAGCATTTTCGTAATTGCCTCTTTGCGCAGGGAACTAATGTAATAGCTTGGAACGGTTGCTTGATCCCCTCGCAGACTTCCAGGACCCTAGGGGGTCGGGAAGTTGACAACCAGACTGTAGGTTGACACAACCGCCTTAGCTTTGTTGAGCATTGGCCTACAGAGGATGACGTTGTAGGCAGATGGGAACTCCACCACCACAAAGTTTGCCATAACAGAGGCTTGCTGCGGGCAGGTCCCCATTAAGACTGGTAGCTCTATCATCCTGAACGGTTGTGTGCTAGACCCATTGAATCCGACCAAGGGAGTGGCCACTGGCCGAAGTCGGTCCCTTGATATCCTGAGTTGGTTGAATGCTGAGGCAAATAGAATGTCTGAGGAACTGCCCGTGTCTATAAGTACCCTCTTAACCATGTACCTGGCTATAGAGAGTGTTACCACTAACGGATCATCGTGTGGATGATACAGGTTTCTAACATCATCGAATGTGAACATTAGTACATCGGTTGGTGGTGAGTTTGCTAGTTAGACATTCAGAACATCCGTTCGGAATGCCCGTGCGTGTCTCTTCCTCACCGATTATGAGTCCCCTCCGCCGGATGTTCCTCTGGAGATCATATTAATATGGCTAAGAGGTTGTTGCTACTCAGGCGCTCGGGTATCCTGCCACAGTCGTCTGTCTGCTATAACAAACTCGGCAAGGTGACATTGCTCGATGAGTTTTCAATGGCCATCTTGAGCTTGAAACAATCCTCAGTGTCGTGGCCATGATCCTTATGGTACTAGCAAAACTTGTCCCGGTTCCTCTTCTTGGGCGGGCTCTTCAGCTTTGTCGGTGTCTTAAGCAGTCTCTAAGCTTCAGTAGTGGCCATAATTTCCTGGATAGGCTGAGAAAGTGGTGTGAAGGTGGTCAGGGCTTGATCCCAACCTCGTCGCGATTGATCTTGCTTCGACTTCTTTCTCGAATTCTTCTCGGTATTTTCTCGCTTTCTCTTAGCTTTCGAGTAATCATCTTCGGCAAAGCTTGCATGTTTAGATTTCAGGAATTCCTCCGTGTCGATATACTTCTCGACACTCTTTGAGAGTTTAACCAAGGTTGCTGGTCGATCTCTGTGGAACGACGTAGCACAATTGGTGTGTTGAACTCCGGAGCAGAAAGCCATGATTACTGCCATCTCATTTAAGTTACAGATCTGCAGCTTCTGTTGGTTAAACCGGTCGACGTAGTCTTTCAGGGACTCCCCCCTTCCACTGTTTGACAGCCAGCAGTTGGGTTTCTGGCTGCGGTCAGCCAAGCATGCCCACGAACTGGCCGACAAAGAGTTTGTTGAGTGCCCTAAAGTTGTCGACCGTCCAAGGCTTTAGTAATTGGAACCACTGTATGGCTAGCCCCTTCAGGATACTTGGGAAGGCCAGGCAGAGTATTCATCGGCGGTTGTGACCAACGCCATTTGGGCCTTATAAGTCCGGACGTGGTCGACCAGGCTTCCTATTCCATCATACGAGTTTAGGTGTGACTACTTGAATTTGCGTGGGATATCAAATCTCATGACCCGAATGGTGAATGATGTCTCGGTTTCGGTGTTGGTGTAGTCAAGACCTTGATTGTGTTTCAACTTCTCGATCTGTTTTTGTAGATTATTGATGCAGGCATCCACAACCTCCGGGCTAGCATCCTGTTTGGAGTTGATGTGGTAGGTCAAATCAGACGAGGATGCCTCTTCTTCAAAGGTGTCATCCTCAGGTATAGGGTTTGACTTCGAGTCTGATCAATCATATGCCTAAGGTCGCTCCGGCTCTTGGCCAGGCGGCCCTGGGCTGATTCCTGGGCCATTTTCTCTTGCTCCTCCCTTCGGGCGGCACGCCTGCCATTGATAATTTCTCGGGCAACCCCCATGCGACTCGGGGTAGCACGGGCACATTGTCGGGACCGTTCAAGGCCAAGGCCACGCTCTTCGTTCCTATGCTGTCCCACTGCCTGGGGGGACACCGGTGCAGTGTGGGTACATCGCTGGACCCGTACGGACGCCCGGTCACATGGTCACATGTGTCGGTCCCGAGCTGCTCCTCAGTCTGAGGCGGCTTGCTCTGTTGGGCCAGCAAAGTCTCGATTTGCTGTTGAGTCTGGCGCTGGCCCTCCAGGAGCTGTGCCAGGGCCGCAGTAATTTGTTCTAGCGTCATGGAATCCGTTTGACCTACGGTATGAGCGGTCTTGTTGTTCTTCTTTGGAGGCATGATCAATCACAGATTTGTTGACAGGAAACTGTCGTTTCCCTTAGACAGCACCAAGCTGATGATGCCAAAAATTGGATGAGGTGAGTAAGAAGTAAAAGAGTGAGATTTGAGTGTGGTTCGGCCCTGTTAATTAAGGAACCTACATCCACATGGTGTGTCGGAGCAATTGTACTAGCAGATCACCGACGGCCTTCGGTGAACCAACAAAGGTGGGTGGTACTACTAGAGACCAGTAGGGTATATGCGTATGAATCGCGTGTAGCCTCTACTCTGGAAAATAAGAATGCGATCTCCTCGAAGGGGGCGAGTGATCTCTTTTATAGATACAAGAGTCCACTCGTAAAATGTAAGTGGCCTAGTTAGGCAGTATAATCAAATAGTGATCGATTAGCACGAATCGTGGAAGTTCCCTAATTGAGTTAGGAAACTATCTAGGCTTTTTATTAGCCTTCTAGCTGAGATAAAAAACTGTCTGGAACCTTCTGGAGCACATAATGGAATGTGCCTATGGTGCCCCTATCGTGGGGTGAACCCGTATCGTGCACCCGACCTGTGGGTCGAACTCGGGCAATCCTAGATGGACAGCTTGGGATGGTTGTGTGGTGAGCGCAATTACTGGATGACTCAGCTCTCCTCGCTGAGGCGGCAGAGGTTGACTTTGCCTTGATATTTTTGTACATATCACACAATATGCATAATTCTTCAATTGGATCCCTTCAACTCATACAACATCAATTATGATCTGATTCGATTCCAAGGATATCATCCAAAATCAAGCCAAGCCAAACTGGATAATCCACAACTTCAGCCCCTCAGAACAATAATAATTGGCCCCAACTGACAGAGAAGAACAAAATCACAACTCACAAGACACCAAAACAAAGGGACAAGAGCTGAAAGTGACTCCCCAAAGGACCAACCACCCAAAACAGCACGAAGGAGGCGAGGGCAAAAACATAAATTAATGCCCACACACCAGGAAAAATCTCCCAACAAAACACACCAAAACACTGAGGATCTCGAAAAGAACAACCTGAATCGAAAAATTTTAAAAATAAAAAAAAATAAATAAATAAATTTGGTGTGGGCACTTATTTTGGACATCCCAAAAATGAATATGAAGACTTATTTTGAAACAGAGGGTGTAAAAGAGAGGGGGTCGAATAGAAGGCAGAATCGGGCCAACTTAAGTCCTAAAACAAAGAGTAATGTAAGTCCTAAAACAAAGAGTAATGCTAGGATACTTGTGGATTTTATTTATGAAATTTGTTATGCTCCCTGACATTACTCTAAAACAAATTGCAAAAATTGCATGAGTACTTTTCCGAGAATACACTACATAGTACGGTCATTCAATACTTGTAAAACATGATCTGACCCAAAAAAAAAAAAATAATAATAAATTTACTTGGAATATAATTTATTCAGCCAACAATGATAGGGATACACACCAAACGACACACTAAACGACACACTGTGCTTTAAATGCATGTACTTTGTGTTATTTGAATTTTTCACACTTTTCTATACATCACTTACACAGCACAGAGTACATGTATTTAAAGCTGGTGTGTCGTTTAGTGTGTCATTTGGTGTGTATCTCTATCATTTTTGTTTATTCAGCAGAATCATATGTTCACTTCACCTATGTGCATACATGGTATATATAACACAGCCAATACAACACGTTGTAATGAAAGACTACTAAGGTTGACTTCAAAGAAAAGGCAGAAATAAAAAATAAATAAAAAATTAATAAAAAAACACCGATGAGGAGCGTATCATAATTTTAGAATTAACAATGATATATTTCCCAAATTTGAATTTAAATTTGGTCTTCAAAGGATTTAACAGATGTATCACATGTTGTGCCAGTGATCGGTGATACCATATGACACTGAATGAAGTACAACTAACAAAGTTTTTGAAAGCCAAATTTAGGAAGAATAGGATTACCCTAATTCTAGTTAGCAAATGTTAAATTTTAGAGGTGCCTAGGCCCTTTCACGAATATTCTCTTATCTCAGGCCATGTTCAACTAAAAGTTCAGAATGTTGGCCCAGACAAAGCTTTTTTCTTTCCTCACGATAGCGAATTAAAGAAATTTTATTAAAGAATTTTATTATTTACGTTTACAGACACCTGACGCTTTTCAGAGACACGATATTAATCATAGTTCTGATCATCAGTGCTTTAGCTAAAGTTAATAATAATAAACAGGTAAAAAAAACATCAGCTAGTAATGAAATATTGTTTATTTCAAGCACCTCAATGATCTAAGCCATGTAAATCTAAACAAGAAATTAAAATGCTTCATCACTTGATCATAGCTGTCTATATTACAACTTGATTAGAAGATTTCAAAACATTATAAGCCTCTAATTTTTCGAATCCCAAAATCGTTTATTTTAAAACGAACATCGTTTTTTTTCATTCAAAGCTTAAGAAATGCAATTGATTGAAAATACCATGTCCATGATTTTACAATCATAATAAAAACCACACAATATGGCGAAAGAATTTGCAAATCTCGTTGCTTGTTCATAAAATATTTGTTGCGATACTGTCTTGGGTTTTCAGATCCATCAGAGACCAACCAACTACACGAGCTTTTCCTTTTCGTTTGGGCAACCCGACAAATTCATTTTGTAAACGTATCACGTAGATTCGTACATAAGTACAAAACGGGGCCACAGATAAAAGCAAGCTAGAGTTTTCTTGACAGATATATAGCCTTGTAATTTCTCATCTCCATAAGGAAAATTCTTGCTAGCTTGACATGCATGCCAGCCTAGGATTTTTGGGCCATACAATTAAATCACTTTGTTGTGTTTTATTTTAATTTTATGAGATGTGTTCATTTCGTCTTACATATCAAAAAAAAAAAAAAAAAGCTCAGCAAAATATTGTTTATCCATATAACCCAAAAAAAAAACCATGACAGATGATCAATTCATTGAAAACACGGTTGGAAGGTAAACAAAACAAACTAGTGTGTTTCTCCACACTTAGCCCAACCACATCTCACCAAAACACACATTAGTCCTACCAAATCTCCAATATCCTCAACATCTCTTCTCTATAAAAACCCAGTTTTACTTGTTGTTCCATAAACATTAGAACTGACCAATATCAAATAAATTTAGCTCCTGAATTTTCTTCTCACATTCAACAATGGCTGCTTTAAGGTATGGTTTCATACTATCTTTGATAGTGGCATTATCGCTTTCAAGCATTCATCTGAGCCTGGCGGCTCGCCAGTTACTACAAGCGGCACCACCAGTGGGACCTATAGTGCCGACAATACCGACTCTACCCAAAGCAACATTGCCTCCATTGCCAGCAATGCCAACACTACCAAAACCTACATTGCCACCATTACCAAATACACCCTTACCAACACTGCCGAAACCCACAACATTGCCGCCATTGCCAAGCACCCAAATTCCGACTTTGCCAAATATTCCAACATTGCCAACTTTACCCACTACCTTTCCAACATTTACCATTCCTCCATTCCCAACAATCCCTACAACAATCCCAACAATTCCTTTCTTCTCCCCACCACCATCCACTGCAAGCCCATGAGGGATGCCTACATCTCAACTATATTTACCACTTTAGATAATGATATGAACTATATGTACTTGTCGTTCGGTAGTTGGAGTCACTCTTTATTTGTTTGTCAGTCTTGAGGATTGTGAGGTTTCATTGTTTAATTTGGATTTGTTGTGTCACTAAGATTGAATTTCAATTTTTAATAGTATAGTACCTTGCTCTTTATAAATGATTCTGTCTTCACTATTTGAGTTTAATTCGTAAGATGATGGCTATCGTAACGAACACTGGAAAAATTTAAGGAAAAGAAGTAAAAGATGGAAAGAATTGCTAATTAGTTTGATTTGAAAAGAAGGAAATAAATAAATAAATAAAAGGAAAAAAAAAAAAAAAACAACAACAACAACAACAACAACAATAATGGAGTACATCATAATTTTAACTGGCAACCAATAACCAGCAGAAATATGCTTTTCTTCACTAAACTAAAATAAAAAATAATAAATAATAAAATAATAAAAAAAAAATGAAAGAGAGAATGCAGTTTTGCTCAGCCATAATTAATGCTCTCCTTTGCCCACCCTCCTCTCTCATTAACTAATGCAGTAAGAACCAGGATTAAATAAGAATTAATTAATAGTGTAAAGTACTGAGCTCCACTGTATTAGCCAATGGGGAAGGAGAGTAATTAAGCAAAAGGTGAGCAATTTTAAAGTGAGCAAGCATGCACTAAAAAAAGTGTAATGCTATGATTTCCAAATTTTTATCATAAAAGTGCTTCCTAAATAATGGTTTGCAGTGGGGCCATGCAAATAACTTTCAATCAAAATTTAACTGGTCTCACAGTATTAGGCGAAGCCTCACTGCTACATCATTTGAAAAACACTTTTGGAATAGAAATTTGGAAAGCATAGCATAAATAAAACAAAAAACTCTAGTCCCCCAAAAAATAAGAAAACATATGTATATTTTTCATCAATATCATTACGCTTACCACAACTGAAGCTTTTGGGTGGCGAGATTATCATGGTAATCATCTCTATGTTAATTAAAGGATTACTATTGCTCCGTTTGTTTTAATATAAAATATTTTTTTAAAGAATACAAAAAATAAATAATAAAATAAAATAGTAATAAATATAAATAAAAATAAAAATTCCAGTGTATGGTTGCATTATTTAGGAGGTAAATTGTTTAGTTGAAAAACATTTACAGATCATGGAAAGCCCATAAATTATTTTCCGTAAAACTGATTGGAAATTTCACGATGAGCGAAGTATTGCCAGGCCATCCATTATCTCAAGCTTTCAACCTGATGCAACACTAGTCAACAATTGAGAAATCTCTAGGATTGAACTACGTGCTAATTAGTGTTTGCACCTAAAAACCGCCAAAGGTTTTCTAGCCCGATTGATATGAGGATATGGGCCTAGAGATAGTCGGGCATGGGCATTTCAGACACCGGTTGGTCCGGAGTAGATGATGACATCGGGTTTAGGGGAAGCGTCACCAGAAGTTTAGAGAAGGCAACCTGGATATTCCATGGTATGGAGCCCGATAGGCAGCATCAGACCCGCAGTGGTCTATCGGGCATCAATGGTGGAAGCAATGGAGCAAGGACACATGTTGGAGACCGATTGAGACGCCGGGCATAAGGGACTTCATCGGGCATTTGTCAGAGCGAGAGCCCGATGAGGAGATAGAGAACATGAATGTACCAACTATCGGACACCATATCTACTGAAAGTGATAAAGGTTGGTGACGTGAGCCCGATTGGACGTCAGTACCTGGAGAGATGTTATCGGGCATAAAGACATTACATGAGTCCGATGAGTCTTTAGTCACAGGAATGAGGCCGATGGGAATAGAGGCAAGGCGGTTCTGATGACAGCTGCCATTTGTGACGTCACTACAGATCTGGGGAAATCCGAGTCCGTTTGGGAAAGAATCTTATCACCAACAGCTGGATTGATGCGTCTGATTCCTAAATTAAAGGGATTAAGGCAATCAAGTTCTTGATAAGGAAGGAATCATTGATATAAAAGGGTTTCTTCAATTAACCAATCAGTTAGTAGCTTAAGGCGCAAGCTAAGGAGTCCTTTCCTAATCAGAATTCAATCACGGCCGCTATAAATATGGAAGCAGGCCAAGTTGCAAGGCACTCCGCGTCACTCTCGAAAACAGCATTCAACAAAGCATTCAACAGCATTCAACTTTTATGTTCTTTCTGCAAGCATAGCAAATAGGTCTACCCTCTTTTGTTATTTTTTCTTTTACTGTTTTCATTCTCACGAACAATCAGTCTGTTCTGAATCTGTTCTTTGGTTGTATTTTCCAAACATTTAATAAAATCTGTATTTTATTAATCGTTTGTGATTGTTTACTTGATAAACTCATACACTATTTGGCTTGTGCGCTTCAGTACTGCCAAGGGATTTCTGGTGAGGGTACTTTCCTACTCGCCGCACACAATTGTTTTAGTTTAGAAGTCAGATCTAAAAGCCTTGAGTATCACTGACTCAAGCACTTAGGAAATTAGTTTGCACACACTGAACCATTTTTGGTTCTGGCACGCCCGCGCATAACTACTAGCAAACATTTTGGCACGCCCGGTGGGACCCATAGTGTCAAGTCATGCCGCCAAAGAAGGATAAGCAGATCGGCAAAAACGGCCAAGAAGAGTCGGCCGTTGATCCACCTATGGAGGAAAGCACTGGTCATTCTCCGGACGACGGTGGCGTTACTATCGAAGCAATCTCGGAAACCGTGAGAGCCACCGTTGATCCCTTGAGGCAGGACTATAATACCTTGATAGGGTCAATGGCAGGTCTCAACAGTGTGGTCAGGCAAACGGCAGATATACGCCGGGAACAGTCTGAGTTGGTCATGGAGACTAGGGTTACCCACGTGAAGCTGGACGCCCTGGCTACTCAGATACAACAGCTTTGGGCTGTTCTTCAGGCCAATAACAACCAAAATGCCGCGGGATCAGGCTCAGGCTCGGGATCGGGCTCGGGCACGCCGCTTGAGTCCGACAAATCAAAAGACTCACTCTATGTCTGTCCAAACCTAAGGGAGGGTAACATCTCGGGCAAGAAGCCCGAATTACATAACGACACGGCCGGTGGCGTGGTGATCACCGATCCCAGTGGATCGGCGACGCCAAGCTTTGTCCAGACAGGAGGCCGTGTTGAAACCCAGTTCGACCGTACACCACCTCTAGTTCGCGTTGCTGGGGGGCAAAGAAACAATGGCGGGTTTTGGACCCACCAGACCAATAATAGTCAACAGTTGCCACCTCCACTAACAAACCCAGAGGTAAACGGCCAACAGATGCCCCTAGGTAACGCTACTGGGGGGCAAAGGAATAATGATGATTTTTGGCTTCGTCAGGCCAATAACAACCAACAGCCACCACCACCACCTTTGGTGAATGCCCGACCCGTTGCGCAGCCTATTAACAGGGAGGAGTTGGTGGCGGCCATACATGAAGAGTATGGCCCGTTCATGAGAAGGATGGAGAGGCCGACATATCGACGGCCTTACCCGCCCGAAATTGACCAAGTTAATTTCCCACCAGGGTATAAAGTTCCGAACTTTACCCTATTCTCTGGGGAAAGTGAGCATACCACGGTAGAGCACATAGGCCGATTCATTGTGCAATACGGCCATGCAGGCAATAGCGACCCTTCAAAACTAAGGTTGTTTCCAAATTCGCTCACGGGCATAGCATTTTTGTGGTATGTCAATCTCCCGGCCAATTCAGTACAAAATTGGCCAGCAATGGAGGAATTGTTTCATGGGCAGTTTTATAGGACTGAGCCTGAGATATCGTTGGCAGATCTATCTAGGATGCTCCAACTAGTGGGAGAGACCGTTGAAACATATATAGCCCGATTTAGGAAGGCTAAGTACAGATGTAAGACAATATTGCCCGAGGAAGAATACGCAAAGATGGCTATGGGCGGAATGTCTTTCGAGCTTCGCAAAAAGTTCGAAGGGACTGATTTCCGTGATTTATTCGAGCTGGCTTCAAGGGCCGCCCGTTACGAGCGTATCCTACTTGATGAACAGGAAAAGAAGAATTCTTCTAAGGGAACGTATTACAAAGATCCCAACTACGAGGTCCATCTAGCAGATTGTGACCTCGAGGCAGAAATCGATATGGCCGAACTAATCTCTAAACGGCCTATTGTGTGTAATGACTTGAACAAACCAGTCAATAATAACGCCGCTGCTAAAAAGATGACGTTCGAGGCAGGAAAAAATTACACATTTGACATAACGATGGCCGATCAGATTTTTGATGCCCTTTTGGCTGAAAAAGTGATCAGGCTAGGTGAAGGTCATCGGATCCCCAAGGCCGATGATATAAAAAATAAGGAATATTGTAAGTGGCATAATTCCTGGAAACACTCTACTAATAACTGCGTTGTTTTTCGTAATGTGATACAGGAGAACGTGGAGAAAGGAGTGTTCAAATTTTCGGACAAAGCTATGGGAGTTGATGCGAATCCGTTCCCACAGATCACTGGAACCAATATGGTAATGCACGATTTGACTAAGCTGACACGGCCAAGGGTCAAGATAGACTTGACCGATAGCGAGAAGGTCCCAAAGCAAAGGGAAGGGAAGCAAATTGCCATTTCAGGAACTGATAGGCCAAAGGTGACTATTCACGAGCTTCAGAGGACATACCAGGAACGCAAGGAAGCAGAACAAAAGGCTGAGGTTGAGGTAGCCCGATTAACCACAGATAATTTGATCGCGGATTTACGACACCAACTAGAGCTGATAGAACAAGGCCTATGTCCGAGGTGCAAGGCCGATATCAAGAAAGGGGCCTCTATCCCAAGCAAGAGGCCTAGAGTTGAGGAACGACGAGAGTGCAGCCCGAGAAGATCCGTGCATGAGAGGCTTTCCTTGCCCAAACAGGGACGCGTTAAGCCCGAGTGGAAGCCGAAGCCGCCGCCAGCAAGCGGTATGCCTAGCTCGAGTCATATGGAAGGAAGGGAATATCGATCACGACCCACGATGAGTGCCTCACAAAGGGTTACAGCATCAGACATTCGCTCCCGAATGATACTCCCACCAAGAGTGAGTGATGGAAGATGGTATAGAGCTGAGCATCCAAAATTTCCAGCGATGCCTCAATACAGCAAGTCTCAGAAGAGGAGGTATCAGAGGCTGAGACAGGCCGAGAGGGAACGGCAGCAATTGAAGGGTCAAGTCCAAGATCCTCCAAGGTCCCCGCAGCATAGGGCCGGCAAACAGACAACGGCCATGGAAGAAGATGAGCCCGTTTTTGACCAGAAAGCGGGCAAAGGGGCGATGCATGCCACAGAGCGCTTGAAGAAACTTTTTGAACAAGAAAAGTGTGAGCCATCGGCCCATCCAATTGAGGAGGCCGATGATTATGAAGATGAGGATGATACACTAATTCAATTCGGAACCATCCCGAAAAATCTATCCTCAAACATGGTGTTTACTCTTCCCATGTCATTCAGGGCTAAACCGGATCAGCCAGCGGCCATTGAAGGTGACGTAATAGAATGCCAGACCAAAGAGTCGGCGGTAATAGAAAGTTTGCCTTGGGGTGGTGGAGAGACCGTTAGACCCAAGGTGGTAGAGGCTACGAGCAAGAATGTGGACTCTACCGATATACAAATCGATCGGCCAAAGATAACCATCTTGAGGCCGAAAGGGATCCAAACTGAAGAGGGGCTGAAACCAGCGGGGCCAGTCAAGGTGGTTTTCGAGAAACCTACCTATCAAATGTCTCAGCACCTGAAGCCGTTGTACGTAAAAGGACACATTGAGGGGATCCCCGTGAATAGAATATTGATTGATGGGGGATCTACAATCAACATCATGCCCCAAATCATGCTGAGGATTCTTCAAAAATCTGAGTCGGAACTGATTCCGACCGAGATGAATGTTCAGAGCTTCACGGGCACACCATCTAAGACAAAGGGCATCTTGCCTCTGGAGCTGACGGTTGGAACCCAAACGGCCATGACAGCTTTTTTCATCGTTGAGACATCGGCCGCGTATAACGCGTTGCTTGGCCGTGATTGGATCCATCCCAATTATTGCATCCCTTCCACTCTCCATCAATTGTTGATCTTTTGGAGAGATGACGAAGTGGAAGTGGTTGGGGCTGATACGAAGCCATTCGTTGCCCGGGTGCAGACAGCCGATGCAGTATTATACGAAGATGATATCGGACCTGTCAAGTTACTAGGATGCGGCAAACTGGGCAGACCAAATGCAGCCACATTCCGTAAAGAAATTCTACCAAATTTAAAGCTTGGTTATCACAATCTAAGTCGGACAGAAGAGTCAAGGCCGATAGAGATTAATGAACAAGAAGACTTCGATGGATCCACGACCAATTGAAGTTAAAAGACAGCTGGCCCTTAAGGCCAGCATGGCCAGATGGTGCGCATATTTGGCCGATAGGAGATTAGAGATCGGCCATGTGGACGGAATGATAAATCTGGCCGATTGTATCTATGAAGAAGAAACGCCAATAGAGGAAGAGATTCAGATGGATGAACTCAAAACGGCCACAGCTAAGCTTGATGACTTGAAGGCCGACGTGCAAGATCCACTATTGGAGATCAACCTGGGTAATGAAGGAGAGCACAAACCCACATATGTGAGTCAGGTGCTTGAACCGCGGTTTCAGGCCGATATCATTGCTCTCTTGCACAAATACAAGGATTGCTTTGCCTGGGATTACGATGAGATGCCCGGACTATCCAGAGAATTGGTGGAGCACCGTTTGCCAATTAAACCGGGTTTTAGGCCGTTTAAACAGCTCCCACGGCGCATGTCACCTGAAGTCACGATGAAGGTAAAAGAAGAAATTGAGAGACTTTTGGGAGCTGACTTCATTCGGACAGCCATGTACGTGGAATGGGTATCGAATGTAGTCCCAGTGGTAAAGAAAAATGGTAAGCTGAGAGTCTGTATTGATTTCAGAAATCTAAACCTAGCTACCCCAAAAGACGAGTACCCTATGCCCATGGCCGATCAGTTGATTGATTCGGCCGCCAAACATAAAATTTTGTCCTTTATGGATGGGCACTCAGGGTACAACCAGATTTACATTGCTGAGCAGGACGTCCCGAAGACAGCTTTCCGGTGCCCGGGGGCAATTGGAACCTTTGAATGGGTTGTCATGCCTTTCGGACTAAAGAACGCTGGAGCCACATATCAGAGGGCTATGAATTCAATTTTCCATGATATGATCGGGCATTTCATGGAGGTTTACATTGATGATGTGGTGGTGAAATCGGGCGATAACGCCGATCACTTGAGAGACCTAGAGAAGGCGTTTGAAAGAATGCGGGCTCACAAACTAAAAATGAACCCTCTCAAATGTGCTTTCGGTGTCTCGGCAGGGAACTTCTTAGGATTCCTGGTGCATCAAAGAGGGATAGAGGTGGACAAGAACAAGGCTCGGGCAATACAGGCAGCAAAGCCACCAGCCAATAAGAAAGAGCTTCAAAGGCTGCTCGGGCAGATTAATTTCCTGAGAAGATTCATCTCCAACTGTGCAGGAAAGACCCTAGTATGGACCCCACTATTGAAGATCAAGACCGACAAAGAATTCAAGTGGGAAGACAGCCATCAACAGGCCTTTGAGGGAATTAAGCAATATTTGTCAACTTCCCCAGTTTTAATGCCACCCAAGAAGGGTAGGTACCTTAAATTGTATATATCAGCTTCTGACTGCTCTATAGGAAGTATGTTAGCTCAGGATAATGAGCAAGGAAATGAGCAAGCCGTTTATTACTTAAGCAGAATATTAACTCCAATCGAGCAGCGCTATGCGCCGATTGAGAAATTATGCTTGGCATTGTATTTTTCATCACAGAAGTTAAGAACGTATATGTTGCCCGTTTCTACTTATATTATATGTCAAACCGATGTGATAAAATATATGTTGTCAAGACCAATCATGAGAGGCCGAATTGGAAAATGGACCTTGGCCCTGATGGAATTTGCCATCCAATACCGATCACAGCAATCGGTTAAAGGCCAGGCCATAGCCAATTTCTTGGTTGATCACCCAGATCCAACTGATCTGGGAGAGTTGCTACCAGCACCTAAAGTATTAAACACTTCCTTGGTCCCATGGACATTGATTTTTGATGGGTCCAAAAGCGCAGAGGGTGCTGGGGCAGGTGTGGTCATTGTATCACCCAAATATAAGAAGACAAAAATGTCATTTCGGCTCGATTTCAAGTGCACAAACAATCAAGCCGAATACGAAGCATTAATTATCGGACTAGAGATACTCCTTGAGTTGGGGGCATCGTCCGTACACATAAAGGGAGACTCAGGGCTGGTGATCGGGCAGATATCAGGCGAGTTCCAAATAAAAAGTTGGGAATTATGCCCGTTTCACTCTGTCGCCACGCAACTTATGGACGAGTTTGATGATATTAGCGTGAGTTATATCCCTAGGTCTACGAATACCGAGGCTGATAAGCTGGCTAAGACAGGATCGGCCTCGTCTTCTACAAAGGTTTTGGAAGACCAAGTTATCACGGTTCATGTCCGATCACTGCCTTCCGTTACAAGAAGAGGTTGGTACGCTACTACCAATTCGGTCTTGATGGAGGATGACGACTGGAGAGTGCCTATCATCGAGTACCTGAATCACCCAAATGTCAGGATAGACCGGAAAGTTAGATTGTTCGCGGTCCGATTCGTGATGATCGATGGAGAATTGTTTAAAAAGCCCATCGGTGACGACGTAATTTTGAGGTGTTTAGGCAAGAAACAGGCCATGCAGGTGATGGCCGAAGTGCATGAAGGGATTTGTGGGGCTCATCAGGCCGGTACAAAAATGAAATGGTTGCTGAGAAGGTATAACTATTATTGGCCAGGCATGCTGAAGGATTGTATCAGCTATGCAAAGGGATGCCAAGCGTGTCAGAAGCATGGCCCGATCCAGCATGTACCGGCTAAGGAGCTCCAACCAATAATAAAACCATGGCCGTTCAGAGGATGGGCTATGGATCTAATTGGCAAAGTCTTGCCACCATCATCAGGCCAACACTGTTTCATTATAGTGGCGACGGATTACTTCACTAAGTGGGCCGAGGCTATACCATGTAAAACGGTGACCCAGACTACCGTGATAAAATTTATTGAAGAACACATCATACATCGATTCGGCCTGCCAGAAACCATAACGGCCGACCAAGGGTCTGTGTTCACAGGGGCCGAGACAACCGCTTTTGCGGAGAGCAGAGGGATTAAAATTCTCAATTCTACCCCATATTATGCTCAAGCTAACGGCCAGGCCGAGTCAACCAACAAGATTCTTAAGGGGATCGTTGAGAAGATGATCGATGACAACCCTAGGGAATGGGACAAGTTGTTGTCCGAGGCACTGTGGGCCTATCGGACGTCTAAGAGGTCCAGCACCGGAGTAACACCATTCATGTTAACTTACGGGCACGACGCTATGTTACCAATGGAAGTCACCGTCCGATCGGCCAGGAGAGCTTTACAGAACCAGCTTGAGCCCGCAGATTACACAGAGGCTATGATAGCTGAGTTGGAAGGACTTGATGAAACGAGGCTCATGGCCTTAGACTCGTTAAAAGTGCAGAAGCAGCGGGCCGCCCGAGCGTATAACAAGAGGGTAAAAGCGAAGTCCTTTAGTACAGAAGACTTGGTTTAGAAGGCCGTGTTACCTATCGGGGATAAGGATAATCGGTACGGTAAATGGTCGGTCAACTGGGAGGGTCCGTTCATTATACATCAAGTCAAGAATGGTGGTGCATACAGACTGCGGGATATGGATGGGGGTATTCATCCTAGATTAATAAATGGTCAATACTTGAAGTCTTATTACCCTACTCTGTGGGAAACTATTGACTTGAACTATAAACCAAATCCAGGGTTAGAATACGACCAGCTCATTAATTACGACCCTGAGCCCGAGTAACAAAAGTGTTGTTTGTATTGATAAGGCTGAGCACAGCTTACTTACAAATATATATGAGTAAAAAATAAGTACAAAAGAGGAGTCGGCCTCTAGGCCGACTCAAAATTCCTAAGCTTAGCCTTCAAGTCTTCCCAGGTCTTGACGGCTCCAGACCAGTCTTTCTTGGCCCTCTCTAGCTTTTGGGCCCAAGACCGAGATAGGGGGACGCTGGTTTGTAGTTGATCGCTGCACTTCTAGGCGTCGCCACCAAGTAAAGATAATGCCTCATCAATTTTCCCAATAGAGGCGTTGTTGGTAACAACCTCGGCCTCGCATTGGGCGAGTTGAGTTTTCAGTACAGCAATTCGGTTCTGCAGCCAAGTACCCCTGGCTAGAACCTGAGCACGGGAGGCTTTTCCCGCTTCGAACTTGGCTCTGGCCCCTTCCAAGAACTTCAATGCTTTCTGACGGGAGCCTAAATGAAGTTCTGCATCCGCTTGAATTTTCGAGGCCGTTCGATCCATAAGACGGACGCTAGGAAGTCTTTCTTTGATCTCCACAAGTAATGATAGCTGCCCGTCTGAAAGAGAAGGATCGGCCATGAGTGTGTTCAAAGCGGTGTCAACGTCAGCCGCAGCAGGAAGATTGGAAAGTTCTTGGTCAGCAAGCCCGAAGAGCAGGTCCTTGGCTTGTTGAAGGATGGAAGGTGAGACTGCTTCGGGCTCAAGGGGGCCAAGGTCAAAAGCTCCTAGGTCCAGGCCCGAGAAAAAGTCGTCGAAGGGGATGATGGGCACTGGACCTGTGGGATCGCCCTGTTCGATAGAAATACGGTCAGGAATGGTCTTTAAAAAATGATATAAGTTCAAGAAAGAACGTACTTTGCGATATGGTGCAATACCTGGGGGTGAGGACTAAGTGAGGCCGAGATCGCTGCGCGAATATCGGCCTCACTTGATTGAGAAGGTGTTGGCTGTAGAGAAGAAGGGAGACCGGTCTCCGTCTCAGGACTAGTTAAAGCCACCGTTGGCTGCGGGACCTCAGCTCCAGCCTCTGTGGCAGATGTCTCAGGAGGACTGACCTCGGCCACTACTGGATCTATTATTGTGGGAACAGGAGACCCGATGGCCGGGGTAGTTTCCTCTTGTCCAGTGGATGCTTCAGTTTCAACAGGGACGGGTTGGTCCACCTCGTCCGCAGCAGCTTCAACGGTAATCCCAGCATCGGCCACGTCCTCAGAACTGGAAGAGAGGACGACTTGCTCCGGAGCTTGGATGGAGGCAGCAAGGTCTTCATTTCTGCTTGAAGGAGTTAGAGGAGGCACGATGTGAAGTGGCATCACCCGAACGGCCACTCGTTCTAGATAAGCCGTTGTAGAGGCCGGTGATGTAGGGAGAGTTGGAGGAAGAGTCTGAGCGGGATTCGGAAGTAGGTCCTCTCCCGAGTCTTCGTCAGCAAGCTGCAAAGACAGAACAGAATGATTAATACTGAATGAAAGGAATTCGGGCTTAATCAACAAAGCAGAGGGAAGAGCAAACCTGAACAGAGGCCGGTGTTTTTTTGTTTCTTTTGAGGCGGACCCCTGCCTGGAGTCGGTTTGCGAGCCGGTCTCTTGGCGATTTGTTTACGCTGGGTTGGAGCTGCTACTGGTACAGGGACATCGGCTACAGTGGCCGATGTTGCAGTAAAAGGCACCAGGGCCTCAGCAGCGGTGCATGAAAATATGCTTCGAGCCCGTTCACCCCACCACTGGGTGAACTCTTCTGATACTATTGGCCGGGCAGAGAAGGGTGTAAAGTTGAACGCGGCTTTGAGCCGGTCTGACCTCTCTGTTATCTTTTTCACCTGCCCGTCATTAACAATAAGGCCACGTTCAACCCAGTCAACGTTGACGGTGATTCCAGGAGGAACGGGCACGAGTTGAGTAAGCCCGAATTAGCGGGCATATAGAGGAGCAAAGTAGTACTCGGCCCCGCATTTATTGTTGGCCGACGGGATGCTTGGGCTAAAGATAATGTCTCTAGCTACTAAGTAGCTAGAAAAAATTTCATTATAAGTAGACTGGGTGCCCGAACCCCAGTTTGAAGGGTTATTGGAGAGCTGGAGAAAAGAAGAGAATTGAAGGGAAAAGAATGGGGTGAAGAGATTGACGTCCCGAGGGGAGCAACCCTGGTAAAAGAAGGTAAAACACTCTTCAAAAGAGTGTAAAGAAGGAGATACGTTCATGAATTGAATAGCGGAGATTGGAACGTCAGCCAAGGGAGTGATGGTGGGTTGGAATTCAGGGAAGTACGAGTGAAGCCACAATTGCAGTATCCACATCGGGCTCCCACCAGCACTGAAGCCCGAATGAACGAAATCCGTTATGCCTCTGACCAGGTGCGCCCAGACCAGCGTAGCCATGGCCAACGGATGCCCTGATGCAAGAGCCAAGGCTAGGGTTGTGTATTCTTTAGTGATGGCTTGGCTGGCTGAGCAGAAGAGGTATTTATTGAGCCAGTAGATGATGAAGGCAGTATGTTCTGCGTCGGACACCTCTGTATCATCTGCCCCAATGCAAGCGGAAAGAAAGCCTCCAAAGGCTGTAATCGGCCTATGAAAAATGGCCCCGTCCCGTACAACTTCTTGTTGAGGATAGGCAAAGCTGGCCGTCCCAACATTAAGCCCAGGAATGATTTCTTGTCCGTGGGGATGGAGGCCGAGCAGATAACTAATGTCCTTGACGGTGGGAGCCATTGGTCCGCAGCGGAAAAGAAAGCCGTTGCAAGATGAGGACCAGAATAGTAAGGCAGAGAGAAGGAGAGGTCGGTCTATCTCGATTCGAGACCGGCTAAGCATGATTGCATCATAGATGCCCGTTTGCTTCCAGATAGCGGCCTTAGAGGCCGAAACCCTAGTTACCCACTTGTCCCAGTCAGCGGCGGGTGTCGGCCATCCTCGAATTGGCTGGTAAGCAGTCTGGACCTTGCCCCAGTGAGTAGGGACTTGTAGGAACGATTCGTTTCCTACGGGAGAGAAGAAAGGAAGAAAAGCCGCCGGAGGGTGGCCAAGAAACGCCGCGCCTAAGCCTGGTGCGACGGGAGAACCGTCGGAGGAACTGTAGGGGGTGAGGTATTCAGTGGATATGTCAGCGGCGTGAGCTTTGGCCAAAGCCCTAACCTCCCTGCATCGGTTTTGTGGTGGAGGAGCATCAACGAAAGTCTTCTTGCCTTTAGTGGTGGCCGGAGCAGCCTTAGGAGCCATTTATGGGAGAAATGGGTCGTCGGAGAAGATGGAGGTTTTAGAGAGAGAAGCTCTGCGATTGCTTAAGGAAGAGAAGAAGAATGCCAATAGGTTGTGCCGTTGTGGGGAGTTCTGAAGGATGGGTGATATTTAAATATCACGACGCCATCATGGCGCATTAAATGTGGAGTGACCGGTGGGATTCTCCATAATCTGACAAGTTGTTGCGTGCTCGACGCGTGGCCAGTTTAAAATTTAAAATGTCACATCAATCAAGGCGGGATGTTTGATGTGACCTTTTGGGGGGCAATTGTTTGCACCTAAAAACCGCCAAAGGTTTTCTAGCCCGATTGATATGAGGATATGGGCCTAGAGATAGTCGGGCATGGGCATTTCAGACACCGGTTGGTCCGGAGTAGATGATGACATCGGGCTTAGGGGAAGCGTCACCAGAAGTTTAGAGAAGGCAACCTGGATATTCCATGGTATGGAGCCCGATAGGCAGCATCAGACCCGCAGTGGTCTATCGGGCATCAATGGTGGAAGCAATGGAGCAAGGACACATGTTGGAGACCGATTGAGACGCCGGGCATAAGGGACTTCATCGGGCATTTGTCAGAACGAGAGCCCGATGAGGAGATAGAGAACATGAATGTACCAACTATCGGACACCATATCTACTGAAAGTGATAAAGGTTGGTGACGTGAGCCCGATTGGACGTCAGTACCTGGAGAGATGTTATCGGGCATAAAGACATTACATGAGTCCGATGAGTCTTTAGTCACAGGAATGAGGCCGATGGGAATAGAGGCAAGGCGGTTCTGATGACAGCTGCCATTTGTGACGTCACTACAGATCTGGGGAAATCCGAGTCCGTTTGGGAAAGAATCTTATCACCAACAGCTGGATTGATGCGTCTAATTCCTAAATTAAAGGGATTAAGGCAATCAAGTTCTTGATAAGGAAGGAATCATTGATATAAAAGGGTTTCTTCAATTAACCAATCAGTTAGTAGCTTAAGGCACAAGCTAAGGAGTCCTTTCCTAATCAGAATTCAATCACGGCCGCTATAAATATGGAAGCAGGCCAAGTTGCAAGGCACTCCGCGTCACTCTCGAAAACAGCATTCAACAAAGCATTCAACAACATTCATCTTTTATGTTCTTTCTGCAAGCATAGCAAATAGGTCTACCCTCTTTTGTTATTTTTTCTTTTACTGTTTTCATTCTCACGAACAATCAGTCTGTTCTGAATCTGTTCTTTGGTTGTATTTTCCAAACATTTAATAAAATCTGTATTTTATTAATCGTTTGTGATTGTTTACTTGGTAAACTCATACACTATTTGGCTTGTGCGCTTCAGTACTGCCAAGGGATTTCTGGTGAGGGTACTTTCCTACTCGCTGCACACAATTGTTTTAGTTTAGAAGTCAGATCTAAAAGCCTTGAGTATCACTGACTCAAGCACTTAGGAAATTAGTTTGCACACACTGAACCATTTTTGGTTCTGGCACGCCCGCGCATAACTACTAGCAAACAATTAGGGCCTCTTTGGAATGTAAGTTACTTGTTTCAATCTTCCAATTCAGAGGCTATATATATATATATGCATACATTGTCTAATGTAAATATTATTTTGGATAAAGGGTTTGGTCCATTATAACACAAATATATGATTTGGTCCTGGCCATGCGTTTTAATAGGATTAAATCCAGACTTTGAACTACGTTCTCAGTCTAAATTTAATCATAAAAAAATGCATGATGAGAGGCCGAATCACATATTTCTATATTATTTCTTATTTGTTTGCCTATTGCTTCTCAGTCTAAATTTAATCATATTAAAATGCATGATGAGAGGCCTAATCACATATTTTTATATTCAACAATGATAGGAATACACACCAAATGACACACTAAACGACACACAGTGCTTTAAATGCATGTACCCTGTACTGTTTGAATTTTTCACATTTTTCTGTGCATCACTTACACAGCACATGGTATATGTATTTAAAGTTAGTGCGTCGTCGTTTAGTGTGTATTCCTATCATTTTTGTTCTATATTATTTCTAATTTGTTTGCCTAGCGCTCCACATCGTGTGAGTTGGAAGAGAATGAGACAAAGCAGCCCAATCAATGGGATGAGGCCTGCAATTTCTAAGGGCCCAATTTAAAATTAACCCTCACTTATGTATAAGTCCATGTATGTATAAAAATAAACAGGCCCCCATAAGATTTTGACCCATTAAGACTTAAAAGAGCCCAATCAACATTCCATTGAACTAAAAAAACAAGCCCAATCAGGACTTACTTGCTAAACCCTTAAAACCAATTTCTCCCAAACAGACCCTGATAACTCTAAATCTCTCTTGCCCTCTCATTCACGCACACACTGCTTTCTCTTTTGGGTTTAATGTATTACACGATTAACACCCCCCATTTGATTAGACACATTTTAATTTTATCCCTGTGATTTAAAAGTAAATATTTAATCTCCTTGTGATTTTAGACTAAAGCAAAACTGTCACAAAACTAATAAAATTCTGAAATTGGCCAAAAATATTAACACTTATCCCCCATTTGATGTTAATTTTAGAGTTAACCCCCTATTTGGGGATAATGCTGCATTACATTCACTAAACTTTCAATTTCTAAAAATCTCACAAATCAAAACTATAACATACAAATATTCTTGCAAATATATGTCGAAAAAAAAACATTTGAAAAATAAAAAATAAAAAAATCTTCAAAGGCGCTGCCCCCGAACCCCCGTTGGTCATTAGGGTCCCGTCTTTCAATCTCTCTTTGGGCCCCTAAAATGTCAGGACCGGCCCTGGGAAAACCAGAATTATTTTGGTAATGGCAATAAAAGGATTGGAACAAACATAAATTGTGTTTTTGTAATAAAACAGTTCAAATTTGTTGGAATGTGCATGTCAGCGCATCACGTCCCACATTGGAAGCGGACGGAGTAACAGTCCAGCATATATAAGTGTGAGTTTTCCTCAAACCATTGAGGCACCGTCTAGGTTAGCGCTTAGAAGGACATAATCATGTGCGCTCGATATTGGGTTAAGGCTTTGGGCTGTCCAATCTAATCGAGCCAGGGTTGGATAGGAATGGCAACGGGGCGGAGTGGAGTAGGAGTCGCCACACTTCTGCTCCACTTCTACTCATGAAGCACACTAACTCCTATAGCATTTAATAATGCACACTCCTACTCCACTCCATCTCACTCTTACTCCATTTACCTGTTTAGATATTCTTTAATTTCAAGTAAATCTGCATAATTTTGAAAGAAATTAACATAAAAAAAATACAAAAATTAACCTCCAACATCTCACTTAGGCAATGTTGAGAAATGAGAATGACTAATTGTGATTTGTAACCCTAGCATTTTCTTTATATATCATAGGTATTAAGTAAATTACTTATACTACCGAGGGTATTTCAGTAAGTATGCAATATAATCGGGTCGGAGTAGGAGTTAGGGATGTATTCCCAACTCCACTCCTTTATAATTTTGGTAAACTCCAACTCCTTACCATTCGGAGCGGAGTGGGACGGAGTACGAATGGGGCAGAGTAAATTATCATCCCTAGGATGGGCTAACCCACTTTCTACCAGTGGTATCAGAGTCAGGACAATGCCTATGTTGAGGTGGGGATGCTGGATTGTGTCAGCACATCACGTCTCACATCGAAAGCGGACGGAGTAAAGGTCCTGCATAAAAGTTGTCACGCCCCACAGTAGCAAAAATAGAGAAAATAAATTCATTTTTGGACCTATAAGCCATGACAATTGAAAGTCACCATATTGTCCATAACCACAGTCAAACCATCAGAGTAATGATTCAAACCACGCATTGAAAAGTTCAAAGGTTGATATAGAAAACCAGAGTTCAATACTAACTATTACACACCATAAGTATTTGCAAAAACGTAAGTAAAATACCATGGCAACATATGCTAGTTATAACCTTAACTATTACAGAGTCTCTAAAACATAAACAAAAACTACAGCCAAGCTCCAGGTCTTCAAATCGCGTAGTAGTCAGCATCAGCATAGCCTCTGTCATCGTAAGCCTCATCCTCGTAGCCTCTTGTCATGTACTCCCCGCCTGCGTACTCGAAGCCATGGCCAACTGAACGTAGAATATCCAGTGGCATAAAATGCCGTCAGCTACGGAAGCCGAGTGAATGAAAATACTAACAAAGCATCTATAGATTTGCAGCATATCTAACAGCAACATTATTAAGAATCATCTCGTCGTTCACGTTCATGAGTGCACCAACTCAATATATATAATTTATATCCTCCCAACCAAATCTCATCATAACATGGACACTTAGATCCACATCATGCACGCAGCCTTACTTCTTACTATACTCAACTCATTCCTTGGCAGTCCCTTCTAATCTGGCATGTAGCCCTGTACACCCATACATCACGAGTTGTTCAAACTTGACACGTAGCCCCAATCTCTAACATATAAATCAGACACATAATCTCACACCACACGATCTATTAATCCCGACACATAGTTCTAACGTTTTGATCAACCCGTCCTGATATAATACGGCACGCAGCCTTGATATAATACGGCACGCAGCCCTGACATACCACATCACTTAACTCCACAGCACTTAGCTATACTTATAGCACTTAGCTATACCACATACCACAGCACTTAGCTATACCACATACCACAGCACTTAGCTCTGAAATACCACAGCACTTAGCTCCTCAAGCACTCAGCTCCACTATACTATTACGGCAAACAGCCCCGATATACTACTACGGCACACAGCCCCGATATGCTATGGCACACCAGTCCCAATACGTTACGGCCACCAACCCCGATATAATAAACTCGACACAAAGTCTCACATCACATAACCTCCCAGATCCAACACACAGTCTAACTCTATCACACGTAAAACCTGACACATAGTCCCGATCCTATCCCAGCACCTTAAGATCCCACACTCGACATCATACGATCTTAGCGACCATAGTCATACGCACAAATATAAATAGTATCAATCTCTGGGGGGTTGACAGACCCACTACCATGTATGTCGGCTTTTCAATTCGATTAACAACATTATATCATCATTATATGATTGGCTCCACTATTCAATGCATTAAGCCCATTATTCCATGTATGTGTTATTCTGATATTGCATACCAACATCAACCTATGATCATAAACAGCTTAACAGTCCACCAGATATAAATAGGCTAAACATTCGACATTCTGTCAAGTTATCGATTAAACTCACTTCAATTGATTGAGGTAAAGCTAGGTTTGATCGATCAAAGTCATTTCGATTAATTGACAAAAATAATGTTTGATCGCTTGAACTACATTCGATCGACGATTGAGATCGGTCTGTGTTCAATCGATCAAAAGCAGTTCGATCAATTGAGAGTAGTATTTTTCCAGAATTGACTGGACCTTTCTCGTACGTTAGGGGTCCATTCTTTCTTGCCAAAACACATATATAACTATGCATCTACGCTACTAAGTGAGTGTAGACACTCACTGTAAGGTTTGGTGACGCCGGCTAGTTTGGGGTGGCCGTAAGTGGTCTTAGGTGGTTTCTCTCTCCTCTTTTTCCTCCTCTTTCCTTCTCTGCCTCTCCTTTCTCTATCTCTTCTCTTTTTCTCCTCCTTTAGACACCCCAATTTTGACTGGCCGTCGAATTTAGGAGAGCGTCACCTCCACGTCCGATGATGATAAGGACCGAAAGATTTGAAGTATTCCAAGCTCTTCAAAAAGTCTCCAAAACGCGATAAAATTTCACAGAAAGGAGAAAATACCAGGTATTTAGGGGAATTCGGATATAAAATACAATTTTCGGAAAAGATCTTCAAAAATAATTTGTTTCAAAAAGAGAAAAGACCTAAAAGGGGAACCTTAGCCAAAAAACGGCACACGGCAGACTGCCGCGACACTCCCTGAGTGCCGCGCGACAATCAGAGAGTGCCGTTCCGGCGTTCACCGAGTGCCGCCACAGATTTCTGACTGTCGTTCTCTTTTAAAGTCTGTATTTTGCAGAGCAATACATATGCGTATGCGAATAAGAACAAAAAACTGATAAAGTAAGACTGACAAAAATGCGGCAATCCATTAATGGCCGCGGCATTTGATGAATGCCGCGCGGCAGTCATGAAGTGCCGCAACGGTAGTCATGAAATGCCGCAGCGGCAGTCACGGACTGCCGCGGCAGTATCTGGACTGCCGCGCTGGACAGCAGTCTGTCTAAATTCAGAAAGTACACATTGTGCCACCAAATGAGAGAATTACACCTGTTTTTTTGCTCCGAAATTCACCAAAAATACCTGGTAATTTTGCTTATAAAAGAGAAGGGATCTTCCTAAAAGAGGAGAGACCAAGAAGAACACCAAGAAACATATTGGGAGAGAGAGCACATGCAAAAATACTTCCATTACACCAACATTTTTTTAGAGAGAAAAGAGAGTGTTTAGAGAATTAGAGAGAAGAGCTTGGAAGATCTTCAAAGAAAAGAAAACTTTGAGGATAATTTGGAGGTGATCCTCTAACCATAGATTATTGGCTTATTCTTTCTTCTCTTAAAATCTCTAATCCTAAAATCTTTCACTATTTTCTTTGTTTATCAAGTAAACTTAGGAGTTTCTTTTGTTTCCATATTACTTTCTTCCACTTTCTTGTTTATATTCTTCTCTTGAAGGTCTTGGAGATCTTCAATATCTCTTTTGATCTCTTGAGCATGATCTTTTGAATCCCATGTAGGCTTGTGCTTCACATAGGAGTCAAAGTTTGATCACCACTTCATAAGAGGATCCAAGTCCATACTCATGATTTGGATCTTCTAAACTTGATGTCTTGAGGAATCCCTTCTATATTCCTTTAGGACTCATGAGTCATAGTCATGTCTCCCTCTCCAATGACCATCAAATGATAGGAGAATGTAGTTTTGAGTCTAAACCCATCTCCATGGTTTAGATTCCTTATCTTATAGATTTCATGAAGTCTATCCATATTTCATTTGAAATCTATGAAGAATAAAGGTTTGTAGTCTCTAATGGCCATCAAATGGTAGGAGAAGTGGTTTGGTTCAACTCAACTTCATGGTTTAATAGTTGGAGTTACCAAGTAAAGTTGAACTAGCAAAATAAAAACAGTGAATCCACAAACTGTTTTTGACAAAGATTTTTAGTTCGAAATCTAACCGTTGAAATCAAGTGAAACCAATGGGAAAGTGTCAATAACACAATATTCTACCACTGTAATTTTTGTTTTAAGATGGTTTCATGTTTAGGATGGTTTGATCATGAGTTTTGTGACACAAATACAATCTGTCCAGAATTTCAGAATAGTTTCAGAACAGTGACACTCTTTTGAAACAATTAAATCAGAGTTCTAATAAAGTGTTTGTGACTCCAAATAATTTTCTCTATGAAGTTTAATGTGTTAGGAAGTCACCCTAAAAAGAACAAAGCAATTCGGATTTTTTTACTATTTTTTAATAAATCGTGCAAGAATTCTGGACAGAAGGTTGTAAAGTGCTTGAGTGATGTCTAGTATTTTTCATATTCCCGGAGATCCGACCGTTGGAACTTTGATTTTCTTTTTGATTTGAAAACTAGACTCACGGAGGCATATTGAGTCCAAAAATCATCAAGATCAAACCACAGGAGCCATGCCTTTTATTTCTTTGAAGTTCGGGTCTGCTCTCTGGAATTTTCAGAGTTTTGTTACAATTTATACTTACTTTGTAAATAAGGGTCCAAATGACTTTTCTATGATCTAGGGCTTAAACCATGCTTTAATAATGATTAGTTGAGCTTGAATTCAAAGTTTAAGAGTGTTTCATAGTTTATCCTTGTCCATGTACATATTCATCTATATGATTCGACACTTGTAATTAAGACTTATTTGCTTTGGATTTAATTACATTAAATAGATGTAAGCTAGAAATTTAGGATTGTCATTTTTAACATCGTATTTTGCATATCATGTGGACTAACCCTTTGTTTTGTAGCGCTATTAAGGTACGATTTCTAGAACTCCTCTTTAGTTTATCTTAATTTCTTGATTTTATTGATTTTTCGACTTAATGCGCGACACCTTAGAATTAGGTTTTGCCTTATTTGTATATGTGATTAGAGACTCTTTTTTTTAGGATTTTCTTTTATTCGCTTGCATTGCCCGTTTACTATCGCTGCTGGATCCTGGGTAAGATCACTTGTTCCCTATTGCATATCATATCGCTTGCTACCTGAATTATGTGGCTTTTGAATGGTATTTTGTCAATTGCAATTTTACACCCTTTGGACACGCTTTTGTGATGTATATGTATATATGTATTTGTTGAGGGCATGCTTAGATTAATAAATTCGATTAAAAGGATATTGAGTAGAGGCCTATCGCAAGATAGGATGAGAGAGGGTGTTTTAGTCCGACGGGCTCCTTCCTCTCTCATTCCATAATCCCCGGACCTAGTTAATCTTTGGTTTCGCAAAAAGATCGGTTGCTTTAAAATGGTTTCTTAATTTTCCTTTTAAAAATTAAGTGGCGACTCTTTTGTTTTGAAATTGAAATTTGAAAAGGATTTTAAATAAGAAAAGCTGTGGGTAAGGAAAAAATGCGATATCCACAATCTGGCGACTCTGCTGGGGATCGAACCCAGAATCTCTGGTTTCGCAGACCAGATTTCTGATTTTGGGTTCACTTGAGGATTAGACTTGAAAAATATCCTTTTAATCGAATTAATTAATCTTTGTGTGCCTATTGCATTTCACTTGCATGTCCAGCCAGTCGATTGCACGGAACTATGACCTTGGAGGCTCGGGGCAACCCGGTCGGTCAAGTCATCATGGGACTGTGCGATCACCCTTGATCTCGTACCATGATTTGGTATATGAAGCATCCTATCGGGTGTGCGTCAAGGGTCCCTTATTTGACCAAAACCCAGCCTTTGCATAGTAGCTTCCATAGAACCTTTCAAAATTAGGAAATCAATTCTTGATTAGGTTTATGTGCTAGGAAGTTTTGTATGCCCGGAAGGGATTACTTGAGATGATGACGATACTTGCTTGATAAAAGATGTATAATCTTGTAATCACCTTTTAGCAATTTCTCCATATGTTCCACGACATTTGGAGAACATGCCGAACCTTGATTATAAGATTACACTTCTTATATTGCGTTAGCTAAGCATCATTGACCTTGTATGTATCCAAACCCATGAAAAGTACGATGATGGTCTTATCACGTGACCCTTCTACCCTGAGAATTTTAAAATCAGCCTTCAAAGAATAAGATTTCCGTGGCCTTTATTCAAAACCGCTCTTTCAAAGGACTTGGGGGATTTCAAAATCAAGATTTTGAAAAAATTCATGCTTTTCAAAAACAGAAATTTTTGACCCAATCACCTTATGATCCAAAATTCTTGAAAACTGCTTTCTAAAGATGCTTCCCAAAATGGATTTCAAGAATCCCCAAAATTTTTCAAAACTTCGAAGGATGGGAAAAGAAGGCCACAATGAATGGAGAAATCATCGTACTTGACATGGGTAAAGGTTTTATGTGATTATGTGCTTATGTGTTAGGATTAGGATTTTTTTTTCTCTTTTTAGCATATAGAGTAGGCACACACGCACACATGCATTGCATCCGCATAACATACAAAATAAAAGTTTTTTTGCTAAAATAAAGGTAACAAGGTATTCTAAAAAAAATAAAACTTAAAATCTGCTGTAGGAGCAAAAATAACCAATCAAGCGTGGTTCAGGGATCCTACGGCAAGACTTGTAAGGAGAGTATACGCTAACATGGCCGAAGAAAGAAACAACGAAGAGATGACCGGATTGAGGGTACTAGTCGAACAGCAAGCGGAACAAATGAGGAGACAGGCCGAGAACATGAACCGCATGATGGGAATGATAGAGGAGCTGAATCGCCGGCCGCCGCCGCATGTAATTCCACCTATTATAGATCCGCCTTTGGGAGGAGGAGACGGAGATTGGTTCTACGATCAAGAGGCACATTGGAATGATGCACTAAGAGCCTACATGGACAGAGAGAAAGATGAGAAGGAGAAGCTGTTGACCGAGAAGATAGAAAAGTTGGAAAGGGTAATGCGCAAGGCTCAGGGAGTGGATACCTATCTGATGGAACTGGAAGGATTGTATGACGGAGTCCACGAAACGCTGTCGGCTGGTTTCAAAATGCCAGTTTTCGATAAGTTTGATGGCACAGGCAATCCCCGCAGTCATGTCCGAATGTGCATAGGAGCTTTTCATCCTAGTGGACTGAGCACTACCATGATGGCTGTCCTATTTCAACAAACCTTAACAGGAGCTGCTCTGTCATGGTACCTTACACTTGAGCCAAGCAAAACCAGAGTATGGGAAGAAGTGATTAAGGCATTTGTGGCACAATACGAGTACAATCAGGATTTGGATGTTACTGTCCGAGATTTGGAAACGACCAGGCAGGGGAACAAAGAATCATTCGCCGAGTATTTGAGTCGATGGAGAAGAAAGGCAGCTAAAATGGTACAAAGGCCGCCTGAGAAAGACCAGATCCGAATGCTGATGAAAAATCTGCAACCAGTTTATAAAGAAAAGATGAGATTTCAGTCAATCAACACCTTTGCTGAGGTATTCGATGTAGGGACGAGAATCGAAGATGCAATTCAAGAAGGAACAATCAAGAAGGAGGAGCCACAGAACCGATATCGAAGGCCCAGTTATGGATCAAATGGAGGGCACTCGGGGGGTCACTCTGGCCCCACCGATGTCAATGCACTTAGCGAGCCTGAGAGAAAGTTCGATATCACCAGAAACCATCCAAGAGGAGGAGAGGATAAGCCACTGAGCAAGTTTTCGGATTTGGGAGTGTCACTATCAACCGCCCTCGATAGGCTGTTAGCGAAAGGGCATCTCCGCCAGCTAAAACCTCGACCCCCGCCGAGTCCACTCCCACCACACTTCAAGGGAGATCTCTACTGCAAGTATCATCAACAAAAGGGCCACTCGACGGATCGGTGCATGAGATTAAGGCACGAAATCCAGGACCTCATTGACAACAAAGTGATATCTGAGCCACCTGTCAAAGCCCCCAATGTCACCAAGAATCCTCTGCCGAACCATTGTGCTGTGCCACCGCCGCGGGGTCTTTATTTCTTAGGGGTAGAAGAAGCGGCATTCGATCCGTCCAAGCTAATCACAAAGGTCGGAGAGCCAAAGAAGTTCTATCAGTTGCCAAAAAATTCGGGGATCTGCATGCTTGGAAGCCAGCCAGGGATATGGGAAAACGAAGTGACGAGGCAGTCAGATTGGTGGGTCCAAGAAAGCAATGATCGGAACATAGGCCGGGTAGGGGAGGATGATCTATGGTATCAAAACGACGAAGAGGCAAAAGAGGGCTCAAAGACCGTTTCAGAAACCGACAATATTTGGGCAAAAGAAGAGATCGACCATTTGACTCGATCTGGTAGGCACTTCAAGCCGCATGAATTAGAGGAAGATCACCCGGGGAGGGAGTTGGAGAAAGGGAAAGGAAAAATGAAGGAGGAAGAAGAAGAGGATCGGGTCCTAAAGCAAATGAAGAAGACTCAAGCTAACATCACTGTCTGGGGGTTGCTGATTGCCTCCAAACGCCATAGGCAGGTGGTCCTAGTCCCTCTGAATCAAGCTGACGTGTCTATCGACACCACCCCGGAAGACCTCATAGGATTGATCGACAAGATTCCGACTTCGGCTATCACCTTTTCATCGAATGACCTACCTCCGGAAGGACCCACGCTCAACAAGCCGCTGTATATCACCGTTGAATGTTTGGGGAACGCCGTGCCCGCTTGTCTCGTTGACAACGGGTCTGCTCTTAATGTATGTCCCTTCCGCACAGCCAAGCGAATGGGGTTAGATGAATCTTCTTTTGCGCCGTCCCAACAAAAGGTCCGGGCATATGACAACACCCAAAGAGCAGTCATGGGCATTATCTTTCTTAATCTCGCTATCGGGCCGATGGACAAAGAAGCTGAGTTCCAAATCATCGATATCCCCACTTCTTTCAATCTGCTGCTGGGAAGGCCTTGGTTGGACAGTTTGGGCGCTATACCATCGACGATCCATCAAAAGGTTAAGTATGTCTGGGAAAACAAAGTCTGTGATATCCTCGGAGACAGTTGGGTTCGTTCGTCCGAAACGTCATCAAGTGCACCGGTCCTAGAATTACAGCTGCAAGAAGAAGAAGCGAAGATGGGAGGATTCGAGTTCATCAGCATGATAGAAGAGGGAAAGCCGAAAGAATTTCCACCGCCCCATTTCGATCAGTATGCTAGTCCAGTGGTCGCAGGAATCATGAAGAAAATGGGTTTCTTTCCAGAATTGGGACTGGGGAAGAATCTTCAGGGCCTGCCAGAGGCTCCAAGAATCCCTACTCAGACTCACACTCACGGTCTAGGGTATCGGCCAACGAAGAAGGAGCTGAGAGCAAAGAAGAAGGACGTCAGTGCGCCACTAGACCCTTACTTAAAGACTCTCAATGGGTATTTTGTGAAGGAAGGAGAAGATTTCCCCTTTTTCGGTTTCCTAGAACCATGGATGGACCAAAAAGACAAATGCATGAAGCCGGGGTTCGATATCTTCTTCTCCCATGAATTTTCTGAGTACAAAGACCCATTTTTGCAAATGCCTGAAAAGTCTGCCAAGGACTGGGTTGGTACGCTAGACGGTTCTGGCATGAAAGATCTGTTAGGCGAAGGGAACGCAGAGGTCATGAAGGAGGATCCCGGAAAGACCAAAGGTGAATACGTCGAGGGCATAGTGGAGGAAGCTGCCGAGAGTGAAGAAGGTGAGGAAGGGAAGGCTGAGGAAGAAGAGATGGAGGAAATCACCAAGACAGGAGGTCCGGAAGAATGCTTTATTACTGGCCTGGGAGGAGAGCACAAGAAGGAGTGGGTTTTTGAGTCTAGTGATAGGTTCCCCCCACACCCAGAGTCTGTAATGGCCCAAATGAGGCGTCTTTCAATTTCTATGTCTGTTGTAATCACTCCAAAGAAAATCAATGAAAGTATGACTGATTCTGCCTACTCGAACGCGCTTAATGAATGTGATGATCATGAAATACCTATTGAACTGCAAAAACTAATTGAAAAAGAAAAAGAATCTGCATGTAAAATCATTGAGGACACCCTAACAATTAATCTTGGAAATGAGAACAATCCTCAAAATGTCTTCATCGGCTCTACACTTAGCAATAAAGAAAGTAAAGAACTAATCAGTCTATTAAATGAATTCAAAGATGTTTTTGCATGGTCTTACAATGATATGCCAGGTGTCGATCCAAAAATAGTCCAACACCACATCCCCCTCTTTCCCAATTCAAAACCCATAAAACAAAAATTGAGGCGAATGAGGCCAGAATGGGCACTCAAAGTAAAAGAGGAGGTTGAAAAGCAATTAAGAGCTGGATTCTTGATGGTCACCGAGTATCCCGAGTGGATTGCCAACATTGTGCCTGTCCCAAAGAAGGATGGTCGTGTTAGGGTTTGCGTGGATTTTCGGGATTTGAACAAAGCAAGCCCTAAAGACGATTTCCCATTACCCCACATGGACGTGTTGGTTGATAACACTACGGGACATGAACTTCTATCTTTCATGGATGGATTCTCTGGGTATAATCAAATCCTCATGGCTCCCGAGGATAGAGAGAAAACCACGTTCATCACTCCATGGGGGACATATTGCTATAGGGTCATGCCATTCGGACTCAAGAATGCAGGCGCAACCTATCAAAGGGCTGCCACCACTTTACTGCACGACATGATCCACAAAGAGGTAGAGGTGTATGTGGACGATATGATTGTGAAATCCAAAGAGAGGGGAGGGCACCTAGAGGCTTTGATAA
This sequence comes from Hydrangea macrophylla, assembly GCA_033977485.1. Taxonomy (NCBI): domain Eukaryota; kingdom Viridiplantae; phylum Streptophyta; class Magnoliopsida; order Cornales; family Hydrangeaceae; genus Hydrangea; species Hydrangea macrophylla. Next base: position 71,630,967 of record CM066984.1, on the reverse strand, counting down.
AGTTCTTTGGGAGATTGAGGGAGTTCAAGATGAGGCTGAACCCGCAGAAATGCACGTTCGGAGTCACTACTGGCAAGCTGCTAGGATTTCTCATTACCCAAAGGGGAATAGAAGTGGACCCTACCAAAATAAAGGCCTTAACCGAGATGAACCCACCAAAAAATGAGAAAGAATTGAGAGGGTTCCGGGGTAGAATACAATTTATAAGTCGTTTCATCTCAAAGCTCACCATGACCTGCGACCCGCTGTTCAAGCTACTCAGAAAGGGAGAAAGATTCAATTGGGACACCCCGTGTCAACAAGCCTTCGACAAAATCAAAACCTACCTCCAGAACCCACCTGTCTTGTCGCCACCTTCGCCTGGGAGACCTTTGTTACTTTATCTCTCTGTATCCGAAGATTCAATGGGATGTATGCTGGCCCAAGAAGGAGAAGAGGGGCACGTGGAGAAGGCCATTTACTACTTAAGCAAGAGAATGGTAGGATATGAGTTAAAGTATTCGCCCTTGGAGAAGGCCTGTTGGGCCTTGGTTTGGTGTACCCGTCGCCTCCGCCACTACATGCTAGCCTTCCCTGTAATCATGATATCCCGAATGGACCCATTAAAATACCTGTTCGAAAAACCCGTCTTGACCAGTAGGATTTCCCGTTGGACCATGATGCTGGCTGAGTTCGACATCAGATATGTCACCGCCAAGTCCGTAAAAGGAAGGGCTGTCGCCGAGTTTTTAACCGACCTCACTGTAGAATCTGAGGACAAGGGAGACTTCAAGTTCCCAGATGAAGGAATAATGGAGGTTAAGGAGGATTTGTGGAAGATGTACTTCGATGGAGCAGCCAACCAAATGGGTTACGGAGTTGGAATCATTCTCGTAGCACCAGACGGGGTCCCCACCCCATTAGCCGTCAAACTCAAGTATAACTCAACCAACAATACCGCAGAGTACGAAGCATGCATAATTGGGATGGAAGCAGCCTTGGCTTTGGAGATAAGAAAGATTGATGTCTTCGGAGATTCCAACTTGATCATATCCCAGGTCCGAGGAGATTGGAGGGTAAAACATAAGAAATTGAGACCTTACCGTGACTATCTGGAAAGCCTGAAAGCGCAATTCTGAAAGATTTCCTTTTACTACCTCCCTCGTGAAGAAAATCAACTAGCCGACTCTTTGGCTACCTTAGCCTCGATGATCCAAATCCCTTCCAAAATTGCCATGATCCCGCTGTCCATAGAAGTAAGGAATCAACCGTCATTCGAAATGATCGCAGCCATAGAGAGAGAAGATGAAGTGCCTTGGTATGTGGACGTGTGGAAGTTCATTAAAGAAGGAGAATACCCCGAAGGAGCCTCAGAAAAGGACAAGAAGGCAATACGACGATTTGCTGCTCAATTTGTGATCTACGCGGATAAACTATGGAAGAAGTCCTACACCGGGTATAATTTGGAGTGTTTATATGGAAGGGAAGCTAAGAGAATGATGGAGGAAATACATGAGGGAGTATGCGGGCCCCACATGAACGGGCACATGCTGGCGAAGAAGATCATTCGACAAGGGTACTATTGGACGACCTTGGACAAAGACTGTTGTGAATATGTTAGAAGGTGTCACAAGTGTCAGATTCATGCAAATTTGATGCACACCCCACCGTCGCAGCTCTATAGCATGACCACCCCTTGGCCATTTTCCGTATGGGGGATTGATATCATCGGTGAGATAGTTCCAAAGGCTTCCAATGGGCACCGGTATATAATCGTGGCGATCGATTATTTTACAAAATGGGTAGAAGCGGCCTTATATGCGACTTTGAAAGCCAAAGATGTGGTGAGTTTCATTGAGAAGAACATAATCTGCAGATACGGAGTCCCGAACGAGTTTATCTCCGATCATGGCAGTCATTTCCAGGGGGAAGTTATCCCGCTCTTAGAAAAGTATAAGATCACTCGCCATCAGTCATCCCCGTATAGGCCCCAGACGAATGGAGCAGTAGAGGCAGCGAATAAGAATGTTAAAGCAATCTTGGGGAAGACGACAGATACATATAAGGATTGGCATGAGAAGCTGCCATTTGCTTTATGGGGGTATCGGACGTCAGTAAGGACTTCAACGGGTGCTACGCCATACTCGCTGGTCTACGGAATGGAGGCAGTCCTTCCAGTCGAGGTGGAAATACCCTCTCTCAGAGTCTTAACAGAATGTGAAGTGACAGAATCAGAATGGATACAGGGAAGGTATGAGGAATTGATGCTGCTCGATGAAAAGAGGCTGACCGCGATAAACCATACTCGGGAGTACCAGAAGAGAATAGCTCGTGCTTTCAACAAAAAGGTCCGCCCAAGAAAGCTTACTGAGGGTGACCTGGTCCTCAAAGAACTGAAGGTGCCTGTTTATGACCCCAGAGGAAAGTTCAAACCCAACTGGGTCGGGCCATACATCATTAAGACCCTCCTTTCCGGAGGGACGGCCTATCTCATGGACCTGGACGGGGTTGAATTTAAACAGCCGATTAACCTCGATCGCCTCAAGAAATACTTTGCTTGAAACCATTTCTTTCGAAGCCTCCTACCTTGATGAACTACGCTTGACCTGATTCCCGCTAGGGGATACGTAGGCAACCAACTTGGTTCGGTCATTTCAAAAAAAAAAAAAAAAAAAAAAAAAAAAAAAAAAACGGTGCTAAACTAGGGGCAAACTAGCGTTTGCCCAAAGCCGCTTCAAAGCCATAAAACCAGGGGCAAACTTCGTTTGCTAAGCCGAAGAAACCAGATAAAAAACCCTCCCTTGGATCATCTGGCTATCGAGATAAGTACTATAAAAAAGCAAATGAGAATTCATAGAAGGATTAAAGTTTAAAGCAAAGAAGCAAAGTAAAGAGCCAAGTTAAGACATTAAAAGGATAATTCTTCATAAAAGATTAATCGAAAGGGTGGACACTTTAGATTTAGCATGACAACACTTCTTGAAAAGGAAAAATAAAAAAAATCACATTCAAAAGTGCAAACAAAGGGTAGGCAGGGTCTGTCAGAAGAGTTTCGTAAAATGTCAGGCATTTTTCCTGTTTTCGTCTACTTTATTATGCATGTGTCTGTCAAGCTCGCCTCGCAGCCAAGGTTTGGATCTCTAGAAGATACTCAGTAGTAGGCACAGTCAGAGCAGGAATCCTCGGGAACGGAGCAGCCATTCTGCCATGCCAAGCCTCCATGAAAGCTTTCACTACGGAGGGACGCAAAGCGAACCCCTTAGTAAAATCAGCAGTTATAGAATCGGTAGCGCCTTGTAAGAGTCCGAACTGACGGACCACCCGGCCAGGGATGTAAAAAGTAGTAGCATACAAACCGGGCAGCCAAATGCCAGGTCGCCCAGGGAGGCGCACAACAATAGAGCGACAGGTCCACGACGGACAAACCCAGCAAATGTCACTAGAAGAAAGGCCCTGCAGCCAACCAAGCCACGCATCGGCAGACTGAAACAAGCTATGAATCTCCACGCGATCATAAGGAAGTGACCCACGGAGATGGGAAGCATGTATGAAGAGATCTAGATGCTCCATGAGCCAAACTTGCAGAACGAAAGGTGCCCCGACAGGTAACATAACCCCAGTAGCATGGGCATGGCCCAACCCGATCAGAGTTTCACCAAGGACCAGCATAACAGCACTTTTCATCTCCCGCAAGCCGCATGCCATGGGTATAAGAATGTCAGAAGATGACTGGAATAGGAAGTAAGAGAGCATGGCGATTGACAAGGCACTACGTCGGATGATCTGGTACTCACCGTCATAGGGGTCCCCTATGGGAGCATAAACAGAGGCAAGGCACTCAAAATCAATATGCCTGTCACAAATAAAGGAGCCCGCCGTATTTTGAGATATGCGGAGAAGAGTGGCGAAATCCCGAACATACCCGGCCTGAATCTGAGGGCCCATCAATTCAGCAGAAGAATCAGTATGGAGAATGGCGCTAAACTCCTCAAACAAGGGGCAGATCTCTTGAGAACCAAAGCGGAAGACGTTGAAAGTGGGATCCCAACATTGAATGGAAGCCCGAAGTAGGCCCTCATTCAAACTCATCCGTCGAAACGAAAAGAGATCGTTCAGTCTGAAACACTCAAAGTTAAGTCTGTCAATACCCGAGAGAGTATCCATCCATGGGAAGAGGATTTGAGAACCAATGGGGGACATTAAGGGGAGAATGAGGAGAAATGAGAAGTGTTTTGCGGAACTTTGAAAATGAAGGGATATAAATAGAAGAATAAGGCTGTCTACCTACCCGCGACACTCGATAAAGTGCAGCGGCACTCGATGAAGTGCCGCGTGGCAGTCAGTGAATGCCGTTGCGGCATTTACAGACTGCCATAGCGGCTCTCACTGAGTGCCGCGAAGACCTAACCGAGTGCCATTCTGAGTTTTTCATTGGCCAGAATCTGTTTGTAACACGATCAGCCCACCTGCAAACAGAAAACTAATTGAGAAGCAATAAAAACGTGTGCATCATGCAGCACGTACAAATACATTCATTCATTCATTTCATTTATTTTCAAAAGATAAAAGAAGCAAGAGCATTCAAAATAAAGACGGGATCAAGCCATGATCCCACATACGGCAAGAATTGGACCAAGCTATGGTCACACATACGGTGAAAAGCAATAACGTAATAATACGAGTATTAGGAAAGCCTATCCTACAAACCATCAGGGAGCAGCTATCAAAATAAAGCATATGTGTATATATATACAGTCATCCACCAAAATAAAAAAATCCTCTCAAAAGAAAACAAAAAATATATAAGCAGGATCAGCTCCGACTCCAACCCCGACCGCGAGCCTGACGAGTCGTGCGCCTAAGAGGCTCCTCCTCTGACTCGGTCCCGCTACCTCCACCACTCTCTCCACGCCCGCTGCCTCGGCCTCTGCCACCGCTAGTGCCCTCGCCGACGCCTCCGCCACGCCCAGCACCGCTACCTCCGGGGGCATCGCTGAGAGAGATGCCGAACTGCTGAAGCCGATGCTGGAGCTGTCCCACCTGCTGAGACAGGACTCTGTTCTCCTCCATCTGGAAGAGAGGGGATGAGTCCAGAAAAGTGTTGAAAAGACATTTGGAATACTAAGAATATGGAAAGGGTAGAAGACCATACCTGGGCCCTCAACTGAACCGCAGCAGTCGCCCGAGCTCCCTCAGCCTGAAAACAAGAGCCAGGAATAAAGATCAGTAAAAAGAGATACAATCCCGGTCAAAAGTAGGAGTGGGGATGAATTTCTTACCATCCACTCCCGCCCGAGAACCCACTGTCGCACGCTATGGGCATACGCCAGGCCCTCCTCCGAGTAAGCACGCGGGACGACGTCATAGTGTAGAGGTATGGTGGGAGCACCATGTGAAAGTCGAGGAATCGTCGTTGAGTGGGGCTCTCCGAATGAGACGGTCGACATAGTCCAGTCCCACTCGGGCAAGGCAGGAGCTCGAACCGCGGTAGGAACAGGCTGCAAGCAAAAGAAATAAAGCATGGGTAAAGAATAAAAAGAAAATTCACAGAAATAATAAAGGAGTCATTTACTCACCCGAGTCACCTCCATCAAAGGGAAGTTCGGCATCAGCTTGGCGGCACGAAAAGCCGCATATCCTGACGGGTCGTCCAAAAAGCCGTGGATACCGAAGCCGGCTCGAGCAGCCGTGAAATCGCCGCCCTGAAGCGTGTCTGTGGCCCTCATAGAGTCGGGAGGAGGGAACGGCACAAAGAACCCGGGGGCCGCTATCGACTGCCGGGTCACTCTCTCTCCCAAATACCACGCCATACCCTCTGACCCACCATCAAGAAGTCGCCTTGTTGGGTCATACCCGGCCGACTCTCGCAACCCCACCCTAGCCTCAGGCAAGACCCTGAGCCACGGCTGCCAGTGCACGTGCCCCTCCCTCAGGTTCGTCAGGAAGTTCCTGAACGAAACAAAATCATGAGCCCCGGTCTTCCTCCCAACCCTGTCCTTCGCCCATTTCAGCCCCTGGGGCATGATAAGGGCGTCGGCATCACGCGTCTGAGGAGACATCATGCGAAGATACTCGTGGGACCAAATCTGTGATACAAAGAGAGAAGAAAGAAGATTAGTCTCATATTTAAAAAAAAGGGAAGAAAGAAATATGATAATGAGCAATATAGGAAAAAGTATACCTCCCACGCTCTCCAATACCCGCCAGTAGCAGCCGACCTGTCCCGGGAAATGACACTCATATGCCTGTACAGGATAGCCAACCCTGTACCAACCCAGTCGTACTCGGAAACCTGGTCCAGGCGCTCCAACGACGCTACCAAGGAAGCGGAAATCCGGTCCCCCTTGGTGCTCAACAAGGAGCACCCCAGCACATACATCAAGAAACCTCGGGCCATCTGCTCGTCCGTAAAGCCGGGTTTCCCCCGGAAAGTATCCATAAACCATCGAGCTGTGACCAAGGCCTCCTCCGGGACCACCCCTAGCAAGGGCTCCATCTGATCCCACTCCTGGTCTGTAAGGTGCCGCAGGGGCTCTCCTCCGAATGGAATCCCCGTGATCATGCTGAAGTCTAGGGGGGTCATCGTCATCTCCCCAAAATTGAAGTGGAAGGTACTCGTGGTATCCCACCACCGCTCAGCCAGCGCATGCATCTGCTGTAGGTCGTTGGAGCTCTTCGTCAAAAGTTTGACGAAGTCTCCAAACCCTACTGCATCCACCAAAGCCCTCATGGTCGGGCTCAGCTCTGTGTACCACTCGTGGCCGTGGGCGAGGCTGCCATGCCCCTTCAGCACCTTCGGCTGCAGCTGCAAGAAAAGAATAAAAGGTTTGTTGTTAGGGAATGGATAAAGAAGAGAGCAACAACAGCGAATAAATAATTAATAAATGGAAAGTCCAGAAGTATTCATGGAGGATTTCACACTTGTTTGCATTCAGGAGGAAATGAATAAGAGAAAATGCTCGATTTTCTAACAAGGTTCCGAAAAGAAAAGAAAAGAAAAAGAGTAGTTTTTCCACATTCTCTGAAATATATGCACATATAAAGAGATTCTAGGCCCGAAAAAGTATAAGTTTCGAAATGCGTAATTGCAAACATTCGAGAATCATTTTTTTTTTAATAATTAAATGGCACTTGGAATGCTCAAGAAAAAACTCGCCAATATAGGAGAAGGTTCAGGATCGTGAATTCATGAGCATTGGGTGTTTGAAGTTTTGATTAAATGGTTTTCAAAAAAATCTTTGAGGAAAGTTAAAAGAAAAAAATAATAAATGAGTGTTCAAAAAAAAATTTTCATCCAGTTTCTGAAAATTCATAAAATAAAAAACTCCTTTGCAAGAGGGGCATGAAATAAAGCGATCAAGGACGCTCGGAGGTGCCATGGGCACGAAATTCAGAACAGGGTATCTAAAAGATGTGGCAATCCTACGTTACATTCATACAAGAGAAGAAAATGCGAGAAAGAAATGCGAGCAAAAAGAAAAGAGAAGCGTTTACCTCGCGCTTAAACGCGTGGGCCGGCAAGTACTCATCGGGGTCCCTCAGTAAAAGTGTGGCGTCCGAATGATGGGTGGCCGTATACTTGGCCTTCTTCTTCCTAGAACCGCTCGCCATAACCTGTCAAAAAAGGAGAGATTCACACGTTAAAGTTCATGAAAATTCCAAAAAACTACGAAATAAAGGAAATTAATCAAGTTTTGATCGAGCAGAACTAACCTGTAAACCCCGGTAGATCAATCAAAGCAAGAGAAGAACAAGAGAAAATTTTTCTCCAGAGAGATTTTGAGAGAAAGGAGGTTGAGAGAATGAAAGAAATGTTTGAACCCCGACGGTTTTAACCACTGCCGCCCAAACGCGGCACTCATTTTTCCGTGCGCGACAGTCAGTCAACTGCCGCGCGGCACTCACCGAGTGCCGCAACGGCACTCCGTGAGTGCCGCGCGGCAGTCACGGACTGCCGCGAAAAACCGCGTGTGCCGCGATTAAGGCGGTTCAAAGATATTTATTTTCCCCCCGAAAATTCAAATCAAGTCCCGAAAATTGAACTTGAGCCCCCCAAAGTGTGCCCTCATTGCACTTTTTGACCCCGGTTTTGTTTCCAGGTTTAAATCGGCTACAAATTTCAAAATACGGGTATAAATTTGAGCCTGTGTGCTCCCAATTCCCAGAAATCGAAATAAAATTCGAGCATGTAGGCCCCAAAATTCAAAAGATGAAATCCTAGCCTGTGGGCCCCGGGTCTCGAAGATATAAAGTAGATTCCAAGCCCGTGGGCTCCCGAACTTTGAAATTTGAGAGTATAACGGATTTATATTCCCAGTTTTTGCAACATATTTGCGTTAACCCTCATTTTGAGAATATAACGGACTTGTATTCCCGATCCGCGTAACGGACTTGCGTTTGACCTACGTTTTGAGAGTATAACGGATTTATATTCCCAGTTTTCGCAACGGACTTGCGTCAACCCTCGTTTTTGAGAATATAACGGACTTATATTCCCGGTTTTCGCAACGGACTTGCGTCAACCCTCGTTTTTGAGAATATAACGGACTTATATTCCTGGTTTTCGCAACGGACTTGCGTCAACCCTCGTTTTTGAGAATATAACGGACTTATATTCCCGGTTTTCGCAACGGACTTGCGTCAACCCTCGTTTTTGAGAATATAACGGACTTATATTCCCGATCCGCCTAACGTATTTGCATTAACCCTCATTTTGAGAATATAACGGACTTATATTCCCGGTTTTCGCAACGGACTTGCGTCAACCCTTGTTTTTGAGAATATAACGGACTTATATTCCCGGTTTTCGCAACGGACTTGTGTCAACCCTCGTTTTTGAGAGTATAACAGACTTATATTCCCGGTTTTCGCAACGAACTTGCGTCAACCCTCGTTTTTGAGAATATAACGGACTTATATTCTCGGTTTTCGCAACGGACTTGCGTCAACCCTCGTTTTTGAGAATATAACGGACTTATGTTCCCGATTTTCGCAACGGACTTGCGTCAACCCTCATTTTTTAGAATATAACGGACCTATATTCCCGGTTTTCGCAACGGACTTGCGTCAACCCTCGTTTTGAGAATATAACGGACTTATATTCCCGGTTTTCGCAACGGACTTGCGTCAACCCTCGTTTTTGAGAATATAACGGACTTATATTCCCGATCCGCGTAACGTATTTGCGTTAACCCTCATTTTGAGAATATAACGGACTTATATTCCCGGTTTTCACAACGGACTTGCGTCAACCCCCGTTTTTGATAATATAACGGACTTATATTCCCAGTTTTCGCAACGGACTTGCGTCAACCCTCGTTTTTGAGAATATAACGGACTTATATTCCCGATTTTCGCAACGGACTTGCGTTGACCTTCGTGATCAAATCAAAAGCACTCTCATGACTCCTGTGACAGATTCTCGCATAGATAATCTTCCCTGACTAACACGCCACGAAATGCGCATCATACATAGGGAAAATGTGATAAGCATGACATTTACATAACCAGGTTAATTCAGACAACACCGTTGCATAGCACATGCATCACGACAAGATAGGAGCATCCATCCGTGTGACTACTTGCGTTTGTGTGTGTTCGACCCCGTGCCCGAACTACGTCTTGGTCTGACTCCCGATGGGATACGTAGGCAGCTCGTCATGGAGCACGACCAATTAGAATTCCGCTGCACGCCCGTTTTTGCAACGCATTTTGTTTTTGCCTAAATTCGACAGTCAGGTCAAAGGCTTGTCCTCACACAGGCTTTGACATTCACTTATGGGACGCGTTGCTCCACAAGCTCTGTCAAAGAGGGGCAAACTGTAGACACCCCAATTTTGACCGGCCGTCGAATTTAGGAGAGCGTCACCTCCACGTCCGATGATGATAAGGACCGAAAGATTTGAAGTATTCCAAGCTCTTCAAAAAGTCTCCAAAACGCGATAAAATTTCACAGAAAGGAAAAAATACCAGGTATTTAGGGGAATTCGGATATAAAATACAATTTTCGGAAAAGATCTTCAAAAATAATTTGTTTCAAAAAGAGAAAAGACCTAAAAGGGGAACCTTAGCCAAAAAACGGCACACAACAGACTGCCGCGGCACTCCCTGAGTGCCGCGCGGCAGTCAGAGAGTGCCGTTCCGGCGTTCACCGAGTGCCACCACAGATTTCTGACTGCCGTTCTCTTTTAAAGTCTATATTTTGCAGAGCAATACGTATGTGTATGCGAATAAGAACAAAAAACTGATAAAGTAAGACTGACAAAAATGCGGCAATCCATTAATGGCCGCGACATTTGATGAATGCCGCGCGACAGTCATGAAGTGCCGCAACGGCAGTCATGAAATGCCGCAGCGGCAGTCACGGACTGCCGCGGCAGTATCTGGACTGCCGCGCTGGACAGCAGTTTGTCTAAATTCAGAAAGTACACATTGTGCCACCAAATGAGAGAATTACACCTGTTTTTTTTGCTCCGAAATTCACCAAAAATACCTGGTAATTTTGCTTATAAAAGAGAAGGGATCTTCCTAAAAGAGGAGAGACCAAGAAGAACACCAAGAAACATATTGGGAGAGAGAGCACATGCAAAAATACTTCCATTACACCAACATTTTTTAGAGAGAAAAGAGAGTGTTTAGAGAATTAGAGAGAAGAGCTTGGAAGATCTTCAAAGAAAAGAAAACTTTGAGGATAATTTGGAGTTGATCTTCTAACCATAGATTATTGGCTTATTCTTTCTTCTCTTAAAATCTCTAATCCTAAAATCTTTCACTATTTTCTTTGTTTATCAAGTAAACTTAGGAGTTTCTTTTGTTTCCATATTACTTTCTTCCACTTTCTTGTTTATATTCTTCTCTTGAAGGTCTTGGAGATCTTCAATATCTCTTTTGATCTCTTGAGCATGATCTTTTGAATCCCATGTAGGCTTGTGCTTCACATAGGAGTCAAAGTTTGATCACCACTTCATAAGAGGATCCAAGTCCATACTCATGATTTGGATCTTCTAAACTTGATGTCTTGAGGAATCCCTTCTATATTCCTTTAGGACTCATGAGTCATAGTCATGTCTCCCTCTCCAATGACCATCAAATGGTAGGAGAATGTAGTTTTGAGTCTAAACCCATCTCCATGGTTTAGATTCCTTATCTTATAGATTTCATGAAGTCTATCCATATTTCATTTGAAATCTATGAAGAATAAAGGTTTGTAGTCTCTAATGGCCATCAAATGGTAGGAGAAGTGGTATGGTTCAACTCAACTTCATGGTTTAATAGTTGGAGTTACCAAATAAAAGTTGAACTAGCAAAATAAAAACAGTGAATCCACAAACTATTTTTGATCAAAGATTTTTAGTTCGAAATCTAACCGTTGAAATCAAGTGAAACCAACGGGAAAGTGTCAATAACACGATATTCTACCACTGTAATTTTTGTTTTAAGATGGTTTCATGTTTAGGATGGTTTGATCATGAGTTTTGTGACACAAATACAATCTGTCCAGAATTTCAGAATAGTTTCAGAACAGTGACACTCTTTTGAAACAATTAAATCAGAGTTCTAATAAAGTGTTTGTGACTCCAAATAATTTTCTCTATGAAGTTTAATGTGTTAGGAAGTCACCCTAAAAAGAACAAAGCAATTCGGATTTTTTTACTATTTTTTAATAAATCGTGCAAGAATTCTGGACAGAAGGTTGTAAAGTGCTGAGTGATGTCTAGTATTTTTCATATTCCCGGAGATCCGACCGTTGAAACTTTGATTTTCTTTTTGATTTGAAAACTAGACTCACGGAGGCATATTGAGTCCAAAAATCATCAAGATCAAACCACAGGAGCCATGCCTTTTATTTCTTTGAAGTTCGGGTCTGCTCTCTGGAATTTTCAGAGTTTTGTTACAATTTATACTTACTTTGTAAATAAGGGTCCAAATGACTTTTCTATGATCTAGGGCTTAAACCATGCTTTAATAATGATTAGTTGAGCTTGAATTCAAAGTTTAAGAGTGTTTCATAGTTTTATCCTTGTCCATGTACATATTCATCTATATGATTCGACACTTGTAATTAAGACTTATTTGCTTTGGATTTAATTACATTAGATAGATGTAAGCTAGAAATTTAGGATTGTCATTTTTAACATCGTATTTTGCATATCATGTGGACTAACCCTTTGTTTTGTAGCGCTGTTAAGGTACGATTTCTAGAACTCCTCTTTAGTTTATCTTAATTTCTTGATTTTATTGATTTTTCAACTTAATGCGCGACACCTTAGAATTAGGTTTTGCCTTATTTGTATATGTGATTAGAGACTCTTTTTTTTAGGATTTTCTTTTATTCACATGCATTGCACGTTTACTATCGCTGCTGGATCCCGGGTAAGTTCACTTGTTCCCTATTGCATATCATATCGCTTGCTACCTGAATTATGTGGCTTTTGAATGGTATTTTGTCAATTGCAATTTTACACCCTTTGGACACGCTTTTGTGATGTATATGTATATATGTATTAGTTGAGGGCATGCTTAGATTAATAAATTCGATTAAAAGGATATTGAGTAGAGGCCTATCGCAAGATAGGATGAGAGAGGGTGTTTTAGTCCGACGGGCTCCTTCCTCTCTCATTCCATAATCCCCGGACCTAGTTAATCTTTGGTTTCGCAAAAAGATCGGTTGCTTTAAAATAGTTTCTTAATTTTCCTTTTAAAAATTAAGTGGCGACTCTTTTGTTTTGAAATTGAAATTTGAAAAGGATTTTAAATAAGAAAAGCTGTGGGTAAGGAAAAAATGCGATATCCACACCTCCTTCTACTTCTTCTTCTTCTAAACGAGAGTGTGTGAGGGAGAGTTTATATATATATACATCCGGTTTTTGTGTATATATATAAGTGTAGGTAATGGTAGACAACTCACATAGTTTGACCATCACATGTTACCAACAACTCCGCGTGTATCAATATCCCCACCAATTATGGGTTCCACCTATAGGATCACCATGGGTCCAGTCCAAGACTGTGCACGTTTACCCACCTCAGAAGCCCACCTAAGAGGAATCCACTCTGAAGCCCACTTCAAAGCACCCACTTTGAAAGCCCACTTCAGAATACCTACTTCGGAGTACCCACTCCGAAGCCCACTTCAAAAGACCCACTTCGAAGCTCACTTCAGAGTACCCACAAACAAAGCCCACAGTAAAGAAGCCCACCCAGAGCAAAGTGGCCTCCATTCTCACCGGCTGCTCTCTCCACTCGCCCTACCACCACTCATTTGGCACGTGGACATTATCCCCAACTTAAACCTTGGTCAATCCATCGATCACTAGTCAAAGCTTGCCATCACTTGGAATCACCATTCGTACCATCAATTGGAATGACCATTCACCACGGAATTGGTCATCGATTGGAATAACCACTCATCACAGAATTGGCCATCGTCGTGGAATTGGCCACCACTTGGAATGACCACTCACCATGGAATTAGCCATCGCTCTGGAATTGGCGATCGCTTGGAATAACCACTCGCTATTAAACCCTCACGTGCCGCGACAGATCTCTCCTCGATACTCCCCATAAACATTGTACTACACACAAGCACACACTTACATGTGCACACAAGCACACACTTACACGTGGATTCTCCACCTTTGGCCATGAAGCAGTACCAAGGGTGGCTAGATCCACCAAAAACTCGAGAGCTCATGGCTCGGTGGCTAGAAACAGGGGCACCTCCCTACCTGAACGCCTCACAGGCAAAGCTAGGGTTGGTCCCAAAGAAAAAGAGAGACATGTTGTTGGGTTTGTGCCCTCAAACCATTACTTTATATAGGAGACATTGACATTTTAATATATGGATATCAGCTTTACATTTTGTTATGTATGTTTTTTTCATGAGATGATTGTTATCCTTAAGTATCATAGTAAGTAATGCATGTATGTATGAGATACATACAAGTGAGATACGAATTGCTATTCTTTTTTTTACTTAGAACATGTCACAGTGGATGATGAGACTAGGATATCTCATCAGGTTTACACTGTAGCATGATTAACTACCATTGGATGGAGTGATCAATCTCAATCACTAGAGTGTAACTCTTAGTTAATATGCTAGTGCTTATAGTGCATTGACGGACCTGAGCTTTCCTATTGACACTCAAGGCTGTCAATCAGTCAATAGGAACTCATAACTTGTGTAAGGTACGTGTTCTCAATCTTGAGACGATTATGAACACAGACTGTGGATATGACTGCTTTGACTTACCAATTAGTGAGGTCTATAGAAGATCAACACCTGGGTATCTTGGGTATGTCATATCCATAGGGTTGTGAACATATATTGTCAAGACAGAATCTACCCTCTGTTTCAGAGTAAGCATTCCCTTGAGAATGTCACCAAGTCGATTACTGAGTACTGCAGTCTTGTTGATAAGAGTTATCAACATGTTTGGTAATCATGAGAGGTGAATGGGACTCAAGGAATACAAGAAGTAATCGATATTTATGTTGATAGTAACAGTTATCCGACTACCTGAATATGATTACGAATGTTGAAGGTAGAGGGACATTTGTACAACACACAAGTTTAGTTATCGCTTCGGATATGTTCTTTTGCGTTGGAGTTCAGTTATCGTTTTATAGTGGAGTAAACGTTAACTGACCAGTTAGTTAGTTTGCTGATCAAAGAGTTTGGTCACGGTAATTAACAAACTGGTCTGAGCCAACAATAAAGAGCCTAGGAGGTCCCACTCTTAGCTCTGCCAGGATACTTAGAAAGACACATGAGGAAGTTGTCAAGACAAGTTCGATCGATTGAAGTTTTGGCAGTCTCGATCGATCGAGAATGGTTCGATCGATCGAACGTTCTATCGATCGAAGATCTTCGATCGCTCAAAGTCTAGGTCGGTTCTGGGAATCTATAAATAGGGCAGCTGCGTTCTGGAAAAGAAGTTTGTCGTTTTGAACGTCAGAAGCTGCAGAAACTGTTTTAGAGCACCAAACCTTATCCTTCCTCTCCATTAGGGTTCCCACCAACCCTAGTCCTTCCTACGAGCATCCATAGGAGTCATAAGAGTGAAGGCCATCTAGTAGAAGCTGCTGGAAGTTAAAGAAAATCAGAATTGGGTTCAAGACACTAAGGTATAACTCTTGTCCCCTCTTGTGCGCATCTATGGAATTAACGAGTAGTAAATCCTGGGCTGCCATTAAGTTTTTATAACTTGACTTTTCCGCTGCGTGTTTAAACTTTTAAATTAAACCGGTTTTTCCATCACACGTGACCATCGTCACGTGCCCTGCCCCTCCAGCCTCACAACCAATTAGAGAGGCCTATGATTACAAGACCAATTGAAACCTTTGATTCGCACCTTGCCTAGTCACTTCAACCTCACTGAGCATTCTGCAGACCAATAGCATCATCTCAAAGAACCCTAATGCTTAACCTTCTGCACCACCACCAGTAGAAACCATCATACTGAATCATCGACTATTCACATTTCCCCTCACTTAAACCTTCGAACCAATAAAGGAGAACCTCGATTCCCTTCCTAGATTGTGGATATCGTATTTTTCCTTACCCACAGCTTTTCAAAATCAAATTTAAAAACAAATGAGTCGCCACTTAATTTTTAAAAGGAGAATTAAGAAACCATTTTAAAAGAAAACTGATCTTTTAGAAATCAGAAATTAACTAGGTCCGGGGATTATGGAATGAGAGAGGAAGGAGCCCGTCGGACTAAAACACCCTCTCTCATCCTATCTTGCGATAGGCCTCTACTCAACATCCTTTTAATCAAATTTATTAATCTAAGATTGCTCTCAACTAATACATATATATATATATACATCACAAAAGCATGTCCAAAGGGTGTAAAATTGCAATTGACAAAATACCATTCAAAAGCCACATAATTCAGGTAGCAAGCGATATGATATGCAATAGAGAACAAGTGAACTTACCCGGGATCCAACAACGCTAGTAAACGTGCAATGCATGCGAACAAAAGAAAATCCTAAAAAAGAGTCTCTAATCACACATACACATAAGGCAAAACCTAATTCTAAGGTGTCGCACGTTAAGTCGAAAAATCAATAAAATCAAGAAATTAAGATAAACTAAAGAGGAGTTCTAGAAATCATACCTTGATAGTGCTACAAAACAAAGGGTTAGTCCACATGCTTTACATGATAATTGTGGGCCCAAAAAGGAAACCTTAGAGGGGGGGTGAATAAGGTTTTAAAAAATAATTTAGAAATTTGTTCAAATTGATTGCCCAAACAATTAAATTACAAAAGCAATGTAAAGAGAAGGGGAAGAGATACAATGCAAACCAATTTTTAGGTGGTTCGGGAAACCGCACGCCGCGCCCTACTTCCACCCCTCAAGAACACCTCTTGAGGATTCCACTATTTCAATCTTCTTCGGGTGAAGATTAAACCCTTACAATCTCTTCAAGGAAGAAAATCCTCTTCTCTTGAACTAGGGTTACACCAACCCTTAATACACACTACCTTTATAAATGGGTTTTGATACAAGAATGGAAGACTCTCTCAATAGAGTGGATAAATACAAGATGTAAGCTCACAATAAATTGCTCTCAAGAAAATACAAATGAATGCTAGAGCAATAGAATTTATGATCTCACCAAACTAGGGCTCAAGATATTAATGAGATGAAAAACTTAGTTAGATTGTTCAAGGAGAGCCTCAATGAAGTTCAAATAAATGTATTTATAGCTTCCTTTTGATTTCCAACCGTTGGGGGTAGTTGGGAGCAATTAATGCTACAATAAATGCATTAAACTAGCCGTTACTGTGTTTATCGCAGTCATTCAGTCGACTGTCATCACAGGGCAGTCGACTGCTTTTCAAAAGGATATACTGAATGGAGAAGATCAGTCGACTGGGTCGCGATGGCAGTCGACTGGAATGTACACATTAGAAAACTCTGTGTACCCAGGTCGACTGTTCAGTCGACTGGATAATCAGTCGACTGCTTCTTTACAGATTTCAAAGGAAAGGTTGGGTTAGTTATGTAAAACCTTTATTAATCAACTTTGAGCCCTAAAGTAAGATGTTCACATAAATAAATTGCTTACATAGAATCCTAAAACAAAGATTAAGACAAGATTTTCAACTTGTAAAGCTCCGTTTGGCTTAGGATCAATCACCATGTATGAGAAAAATATATAATCAATGTCCCTGCAACTTAATCATCTTGAGATAATTAGAAACCATTACTAAGTAGTTTGTTAATCATCAAAATTATCCATTCAAATAATGGAAGGGGCTAACAATCTCCCCCTTTTTGATGATGACAAACTATTTGTTGCCCATTGAAAAGGTTATGAACAAAGGATCAATGATGATACGTTTATCTACTAATGTTCAATGATATACTTTTCCTCCCCCTTTGTCATTAACAAAAAACAGATAAGGAGGTAAAGAACCAAGACAACAATCAAAAAATTGCATTAACGCTGAAATTTGTTATATAAACACTTAAATTTATCAACAAAGTCAAAAGGCTAACAATGTGATACTATAAGCAGCCAAGATTCTATCAACAGATACTATAACAATGTGATACTATCAACAGATACATAATCTAGCCAAGATTCAAAAAGAATTGTAAGATCAGTAAATGTGCAAAATTACAATGACTATTCATCTACCCAAAATCTTGTCCAACACACCAAGAATGACACAGTCAGAAGTGTAAGCGAGTCCGGATAATACGGATCTCCTCACGAGCGTCATCAACAGAAGCCTGAAGAGATGATAGACGACGATCAAGAAGCTCCTAAGTAGCAGCAGTGGAAGTGCGCAAGGTGTCCAGAGAGCCACCAATCTCAAAAACATCGGCTCGTAATGATGCGATGGCGCGCTGGTGATGCTCAGTTGCCTCCTGCTGTGTGGAAGATAAGGAAGCTTGCAAAGTTTGAAGAGACTGGGAGTGAGAGTCAGATAGAGAGGAGATGGAGGTAGAGAGGCTCAAAACCTGAGCAGAAATAACGGAAAGCTGCTCCAAAATGTCAGGAGAGGGTGTATCAACAGTAGGTGGAGGAGGAGGAGTGGAAGATGAAGAAGGATGAGAAGAAGGAGTAGGAATGGAAGGGGTAGGAGCAGTAGGGGTTGCGGGATCAGTAGAGACCTTGGGGACAAAGACATTTGCCACGAGTTTGTATCCCATAAGGGATAGAATAGTGGAAGAGTAAAAGTCAGTAGAAATGGGATCATGACGATCAAATTCGTCCTCTAAAGGGACCTTGAAATGACGGAAAACAGAAGTCAGAGCTAGGCCATAAGGTAAAGAGCTAGTTTTTGATTTCTTTTGACATTCACACATGTGGCGGCAAAAAAGATACGGCAAATCATAAGATTTATTTTCAAGAAGGCACCAAATTAAGAAAACAACCAAGAAAGAGACTGAGTCTCGACCGCCAGCACGGGGCAGAAGGGTATAGGTCAGAAGATGGTGAATGAGACGTGCCTCAAAGGTTAGGACAGAAGCCTTGGGCTTCACAGGATATGACAACTCATTGTTGCCGGTGATAAGACGGCAAGCAATGAGAGGGTCGAATCTGTGCCCTTGATTCCAAGAATTAATATTATATTCAGTAATATCTCCATGACGAATATGAAAAATAGAAGAAACAGAGTCGGGATCTAGACGAATTTTAATACCACGAACAAAAGAGGTAATGGTGTCTGCATGATATCCAAAAGTCATATTGCAATAAAACTCCTTAACAAGAGTGGGATAGCACGGTTGACTAAGACTAGTAAATAGATGTCATCCTAAACGTTCTAATAGAAATCCTATTCGTAGATTAGCCGATTTAGAGAAAGGAATGGGAATGATCTTACCATAAACTACATGTCGGTGGGAAAAGATTTCATCAAAGCTCTCTTGCTCCTCTTGAGTAGGGAAGCGCTTGACTTTGGTTGCCTGAGGGGCAGAGGATGGACCACTTGCAGGAGTCTTCCTCTTGAGCTTAGGAGCCATGAGATACCAACAAGGAGGGTTAAAGGCGAGAGTAAGAGAAGGAGAGTACAGAGATGAAGAGATACAGAGGAAGGAGAGGGAGGAGATGAGGTCTAAGGTTCAGAGAAGGAAGAGGATAGAGAGGAAATGATAGAGAAGAGCTGGAGGATCTTGAATGGGAAAGAGAAAAAAGGACGGAGGAGAAAGAAAAAAAATCGCCGGAGAAAGAAGAAGTGAAGAAGAGAAGGAAAGAGGGGCGCGATATATATAGAATATAAGAAAGGAGTCGACTGCGTCGCATTAGCAGTCGACTGATCATCAAATTAGGGCTCAGAATTTGGGGCAATCAGAGTCTCAGTAGACGCCGCAGTCGACTGAGGTGGGCAGGGGTTGAAAAAGTTGAAAACCAGTCGACGCCTCAGTCGACGTGAGTGGGCAGGGATTTTAGTTTTAAAAGCAGTCGACGTTACGGTCGACGCCTCAGTCGACTGATGAGATCAGAACAAATAATTAAGGGAGAAAGAATAGGATCAATCGACTGTTACGGGAAGACAGTCGACTGCTTTGTAAAAAAGAAGAACAGAAGGGGAACAAGAGTCTAGATACAGAAGTTTAAAGCACATCACTCAAATAGGACAAGCCTAATTCTCTTCTAATAACACAAAGACGTTCTTCGGGAAGGGGTTTTGTGAAAATATCAGCCCATTGACGATCGGTGTTGATGAAAACAAGATCAACATCCCCCTTTTGAACATGATCGCGAATAAAATGATGACGAATCTCAATGTGTTTAGTCCTTGAGTGTTGGATAGGGTTTTGGATAAACATATTGTCACACCCGTTCCAAAAATTTATAGTTTTATCATGCAAAATTGTAAATTGAGAAGTTATCAATGTTAATTGATAATGGTGGATTGAGGTTGACTGTGAGTCAACGGTAAGGTGTCAGTGAGGACACGGGAACATAGAAGTTCATATTGCATAATCATGAGTAAATGACATTTATATGATTTAAATGTTATTTGACTTTATCTGGTATTCCTGTGAATAGTAATTATACCTGTGTAGTATAATTCTGGTAAATTTGGATATGATAGTATCATTTCGAGAACTGTGGTGAGAACGTGAGAGATACGTTAATTAAAAGGTAGGTTGTGTAGAGATTCCACAGAATTTAGTTTTCAGACGTTATTTTTGGACCCAAACGAAACCTAGTTGAAAACTTTTGAAATTTATAGTTTTCACTTGTAAAGTTATAAAATGGACGTGTGCGAAGTTTCGTGGGTTAATTAGAAGTTTTGAGAACTTGCGGGGAGGTAAACGTAATTCCCCGAAAACTTGCCTATATATAGATGAGTATGAGATTTCAAATCTCATCCAAACTCCTAAATATCTAGAGAGAGGAGAGAGAAGGGAGATTTTGTTGCCTCGGGCTTTGCGACGACAAACGACGACCGTTCGTCCGTCAGATTTTCTCCAAATTCAAGATTTGAACTCGTGGAGGTAAGATCTACGTTTTGATACCACTTAGGCCGTGTTTGGCCAAGTTTTTGTAAAATCTTAATTTTGGACTTTTGGGAAAAATCAGGTAAAACTTGTAGGAATCGTACCAAATTCGAAATCCGACGATTATTTATTCCCCTAGACGATCCTTCAAAGTTTGAAGAGATTCGCATGAGGTATGAATTCTAGATCTATGAAATATATGGATTTTCATGTTTTGGACATCACTTTTGATATTCTTGGATCCGGGCGAAATTCATGTAATAGTTAGGCCTGTTAATTATGCACGTGAAATTATGATAAAAGCACGTATAACTGTTTATGTGAGCATGTTATGTGTCTACTTGGGTCAAAGGGGAGTTTGGTGCAAATTCATTCGGAGTAAGCTCCTCGAACCTTGAGGATTGTGATCTTGTTGGAATTGGAATTTGTGGTTGTGTCTAGATTGGAGGTGGGCCCAACCAGTACACGGTACCTGGTATGGAGGAAGGCCCAACCAGTGTACGAGATGCGTGGGAGAGGTGGGCCTCCTACGGCATCGACCGGATGAATGCGTACCACTCACCCCAGAGACTATTTCTATGTGTTTTAGATGCTTAAACCATGAATTGTCATACAAGCATACATTTAGAATTGTACGCTCAGCATATAGCTGAGCAGTGGAGATGTACTCCATTGCAGGTAAGAAGAAAGACAAGAAGAATCGTGATGAGTGAGGCCGAGGAACGCCGGGGATTTCACACTTGTATATGTTTTGTTTTAAATCTTAAACTTGTGTAAGGATTTGAATATTGTAAGATGTGGTAATAGATCCTTGGATTAGCTTTGTAACATGGTAATCTTGTAATTGAACGTCTCTAGTTATGTTTTAATGCGTTAAAATCAGTTGTGGTTGTGATTGTTATTGGTATTCAGTAGTAGGACTTGTAAATTCCAGCACAGGGCTGCCAGCAGAGGAGCAGTCGACTGGACCCCCTGATCAGTCGACTGGATCTCATGTATTTGAGATACTGTAAGTGTATATCAGAGAAGCAGTCGACTGAACCCCTTGGGCAGTCGACTGAACACTGTTGACTTTAGCTACTGCTTCCTTTGAATGAAAAGCAGTCGACTGGATCCCCAGATCAGTCGACTGGACCTCTTTGCAGTATGATGTATTTTTGGTTCTGCTTAACACAGTCGACGGAGCAGTCGACTGGACCCTAGCACAGTCGACGGGGCAGTCGACTGAGCCTCTGTTTTCAAAACTGTTTTCTTTTGAAGTGCTTTCCTTTGGCCAAAACTTTTTATAACTCTGATTTCAATAGATTTTACAAACACAGAGGGGAACGTTTTCCTAAGTTTTAAACTACCAGGGTTGTTTTATAGAAGTTCTTTCTGCTGCGTATTATTAGATGATGTTTGGGTGAGCCTTGGTGGCGTGCCACGTGTCCTATTTCCACGCGTAGTGGAATGGGTCGTGACACATATGGCACTAGTATTATCACAATTTATAGGAATATGATCATAATAAAGTCCAAAATCTTCCAATTGTTGTTTCATATAAAGTGTTTGAGCACAACAACTTCCAGCAGCTATATATTCGGCTTCTGCCGTAGATAGAGCTACCGAATTTTGTTTCTTACTAAACCATGAGACAAGCGAATGTCCTAAAAAATGACATGTGCCACTAGTACTTTTACGATCAATTTTACAACCGACAAAATCCGCATCCGAAAAACTTGTTAATTCAAAAGAGGTATTTTTAGGATACCAAAGACCTAAGTCAATAGTACCTAGAAGATAACGAAAAATACGTTTAACCGCAATGACATGTGATTCCTTGGGTGAAGCTTGAAATCTAGCACAAAGGCATACGCTAAACATGATATCCGGTCTACTTGCGGTGAGATACAATAGACTACCAATCATTCCCCGAAAAAGCTTACAATATACCGGCTTGCCGGTTTCATCTTTATCAAGTTTTAAAGTAGAACTCATAGGTGTTTGAAAAACTTTGCTTCCTTCCAATCCAAATCTTTTTAAAAGATCTTTAATGTACTTGGATTGATTTATGAAAATGCCATCTTTATGTTGCTTTATTTGAAGTCCAAGAAAAAAATTTAGCTCCCCCATCAAACTCATTTCAAATTCATTTTGCATACATGATGCAAATTCTTCACACATCTTCTCATTTGTAGCTCCAAAAATAATATCGTCCACGTAAATTTGAACAAGCAAGATATCTTTATTTGAGGTTTTAACAAAAAGTGTAGTATCAATTTTTTCTCGATTAAAACCAAGATCAATAAGATATTTACTTAATCTATCATACCAAGCACGTGGAGCTTGTTTTAAACCATATAAGGCTTTTGTGAGTTTAAAAACATGATCCGGAAGATGTGGATTTTCAAAACCGGGGGGTTGTTTAACATAGACTTCCTCGGAGATGAAGCCATTTAAAAAGGCACTTTTCACATCCATTTGAAAAAGTTTGAAATTTTTATAACAAGCAAAGGCAAGAAGCATCCTAATGGCTTCGAGTCTAGCTACGGGAGCATAAGTCTCCTCGTAGTCTATACCTTCTTCTTGATTGTAGCCTTGGGCAACTAATCTAGCCTTGTTTCTCACAACAATGCCGGATTCATCCTTTTTGTTTCGAAAAACCCATTTTGTTCCAATAATAGTGTGATCATTTGGTTTAGGAACAAGAGTCCAAACTTCATTTCTCTCAAATTGATTTAGCTCTTCTTGCATAGCCAATAACCAATTTTCATCGTTCTCGGCTTCATCAAAGTTCTTGGGTTCAATTTGAGATAGAAATGCTAAGTTATTACAAATATTTTTGAGAGATGATCTAGTAGCTACACCTTGACTAGGGTCTCCTAGGATTTGATCAATAGGATGATTAGGCACATTTTTCCATTCAAAAGGAAGATCATTTCTTAAATATGCTTTAGGTGATTCAATGGAAGGAGGATCTTCTTTCTTTGAGTTTTCAAGAGGTAGAGAGTTTGAATCATTGTTTTCAACATTATTTGAAATATCTTTGGAAGTGTCAATATCATCGTCTAATACTTTCTTAAAAGGATTTGCTTCATCAAAAACAACGTGCATTGATTCTTCCACAATCAATGTTCTTTTATTAAAAACTCTATAAGCTTTGCTAATTTGAGAGTATCCAAGGAAAATGCCTTCATCCAATTTAGCATCAAATTTTCCCAAGTTATCCTTAGTATTCAAGATAAAACACTTACACCCAAAAACTTTGAAATAACTTATGTTGGGCTTTCTTCCTTTCCAAAGCTCATATGGGGTCTTATTAAGCTTGTTTCTAATGACCACACGATTAATAACATAACATGAAGTGCTAGTGGCCTCGGCCCAAAAATATTTTGGTAAAGAGAATTCATTTAACATAGTTCTTGCCATTTCTTGAAGAGATCTATTTTTCCTCTCAACAACCCCATTTTGTTGAGGAGTTCTCGGTGCCGAAAAATTGTGACCAAAACCATTTTCTTCACAAAAAGAAGTAATCTCATTATTATCAAATTCTCGGCCTCTATCACTTCTTATGTTGTTAATCGCATACCCTTTTTCATTTTGAACGCGTTTACAAAAATTAACAAAGAGTGTAAAAGCTTCATCCTTATGTGCAAGAAAGAACACCCAAGAGAATCTAGAGAAATCATCAACAATGACAAAGGCATAGATTTTGCCACTCATACTAGCAACACGATTTGGACCAAATAAGTCCATATGAAGTAACTCAAGAGGTCTACATGTTGATATTTCCTTTTTCTTTTTAAAAGATGTTTTGATTTGCTTTCCGAGTTGACAAGCATCACAAACTTTATCTTTAACAAATTTTGTTTTTGGCAAACCTTTGACCAATTCATTTTTAGATAAATTTGAAAGTAAGTCAATGCTAGCATGACCCAATCTTCTATGCCAAAGCCAACTTGTTTCATTCAAAGCGGAAAAACACTTAACATCTTGAGAAGAAATATCATCAAAATCAATTGTATACACATTGTCTTCTCTATAAGCGATAAATAATGTTTTATTGCAACTAGCATACTTAATCATGCAATAATTTGATTCAAACACAACTTGAAACCCTTTATCACACAATTGACTAATACTAAGCAAGTTATGTTTTAGACCTTCAACCAAAAGTACATTTTCAATGGTTAATGAGGAGTTCTTACCAATATTACCTATACCGATGATTCTTCCTTTAGAGTTGTCTCCAAAAGTGACATTTCCTCCATCCTTTGGAGAGAGAGATGAGAACTTGGATTTGTCTCCGGTCATATGTCTTGAGCAACCACTATCCAAGAACCATCTATCCTTGCTAGAAGATTTGAGACAAACCTACAAGACGAGCTTAAGTGATCCTCTTTGGTACCCAATATTCGTTGGGTCCAACTTTGTTAGCAAAGGGAGGTGTTGTTCCCTTTTCAATCCATACCATATTGAGTTTTCTTTTGTTTGGACATTTGTAGTTTGCATGTCCTTTTCTCAAGCAATAATGGCATGTAATATTAGGATTGGACATACTTGAGGAGACTTCCTTTACAAAGAAATTTTGATGAGAATTTTTCACTTGATTTTTGTTGGAGCTAGTGGAAGTACCTTTTGAAAAGAAGTTATTGAATTTCTTTTCTTTAAAGGTAGGATTGAATCCTAGACCGGCTTTTTCAAAAATGCATCTTTGTTTTCCCAAAAGCATATTTAGATTTTGTTCCCCAATAGTGAATTTAGTTATTGTTTTGGTTAAGTCTTCTACTTGCTTCTTCAAGTCTTCATTTTCTTTCTTTAAGATACTTGAAGAAAAATCGTTTAATGAAAGCTCTTCCTTTTCTTTTCTCAATGAATTGTTTTGAGATTTTAGGTCAATTAGAGCTTCATTTTCCTTTCTCACAAGATCATTTTGAATTTTCAAATCACTTAGTTCATTTGAAAGTAATGAAAAATTCTTTTTAAGAGAAACATATTTTGCTCCCAAGTTTTCCAATTCTTGATGTAATTCCTCAAAATCATTTTGGAGTTCATCATATTTTTTAGAATCAAAATAAGCATCGGGAGTAGGATCGTTTACCTCATTCAAGTGAGCCATAAGACAAATATTTGTCACTTCTTCATCACTTGAGTCATCTTTTGATGAATCACTATCGGAATCATCCCAAGTAGCCTTCATCGCCCTTTTCTTGGTTTTCTTGTAGTTATTCTTCATTAGAGGACAATCGGCTTTGACATGGCCCGGCTTTTTGCATTTGAAGCATATAGTTGGATCCTTTTTAGCTTCTATTGCCTTAGGAGTTCTCCTAGTGAAATTCTTATCCTTCTTCAAGAATCTTTTGAATTTCCTAGTGATCATAGCCATCTCATCATCTTCATTGCTATCACTATCTTCTTCATTGTCTTGAGATGTTTTGAGAGCGATGTTCTTCTTCTTGTCTTCCTTATCAAATACCGCCAACTCCATTTCGTGAGTAACAAGAGATCCCAAGAGTTGCTCTAATGAGAGTGTTGAGAGTTCCTTGGCCTCTCGGATTGCCGTCACTTTAGGTTGCCAATGCTTTGGAAGAGACCTAAGCAATTTCTCAATCATCTCCTCATTAGTATATGTTTTACCAAGACTTTTTAAACTATTGATAATAATGGTGAAACGAGTGAACATTTCACTAATAGTTTCATTTGAAGACATTTTAAACATCTCATATGTTTGAACAAGTAGATTTATTTTTGATTTCTTAACTTGATTAGTACCTTCATGAGCAACCTCAAGTTTATCCCAAATTTCCTTTGCGGAATCGCAAGAAGAAATTCTATTATACTCATTTGGGTCTAATCCACAATATAAAATATTCATAGCATTTGCATTCATTTTGATAAGCCTTTTATCAATGTCATTGTATTCCTCAATAGTCTTCTCAATTTCAATACCGTCTACAATCTTGATGGGAATGTGAGGTCCATTCACAACAAGTTGCCAAAGATCAAAATCTTGAGCAATCATGTAGATTCTCATACGATTTTTCCAATAGGCATAATTTGAACCATTAAAACAAGGAGGTCTATTTGAGGATTGTCCCTCACTATAGATGATAGTATTTGAGGTGGTTTCCATTTGATCTTTAACTCAAAAAAAAAGTTGGAAAATTGAGCCGAGGCTCTGATACCAATTGTTGGCCCAAAAAGGAAACCTTAGAGGGGGGGTGAATAAGGTTTTAAAAAATAATTTAGAAATTTGTTCAAATTGATTGCCCAAACAATTAAATTACAAAAGCAATGTAAAGAGAAGGGGAAGAGATACAATGCAAACCAATTTTTAGGTGGTTCGGGAAACCGCACGCCGCGCCCTACTTCCACCCCTCAAGAACACCTCTTGAGGATTCCACTATTTCAATCTTCTTCGGGTGAAGATTAAACCCTTACAATCTCTTCAAGGAAGAAAATCCTCTTCTCTTGAACTAGGGTTACACCAACCCTTAATACACACTACCTTTATAAATGGGTTTTGATACAAGAATGGAAGACTCTCTCAATAGAGTGGATAAATACAAGATGTAAGCTCACAATAAATTGCTCTCAAGAAAATACAAATGAATGCTAGAGCAATAGAATTTATGATCTCACCAAACTAGGGCTCAAGATATTAATGAGATGAAAAACTTAGTTAGATTGTTCAAGGAGAGCCTCAATGAAGTTCAAATAAATGTATTTATAGCTTCCTTTTGATTTCCAACCGTTGGGGGTAGTTGGGAGCAATTAATGCTACAATAAATGCATTAAACTAGCCGTTACTGTGTTTATCGCAGTCATTCAGTCGACTGTCATCACAGGGCAGTCGACTGCTTTTCAAAAGGATATACTGAAAGGAGAAGATCAGTCGACTGGGTCGCGATGGCAGTCGACTGGAATGTACACATTAGAAAACTCTGTGTACCCAGGTCGACTGTTCAGTCGACTGGATAATCAGTCGACTGAGTCGACTTAACAGTCGACTGCTTCTTTACAGATTTCAAAGGAAAGGTTGGGTTAGTTATGTAAAACCTTTATTAATCAACTTTGAGCCCTAAAGTAAGATGTTCACATAAATAAATTGCTTACATAGAATCCTAAAACAAAGATTAAGACAAGATTCTTCAACTTGTAAAGCTCCGTTTGGCTTAGGATCAATCACCATGTATGAGAAAAATATATAATCAATGTCCCTGCAACTTAATCATCTTGAGATAATTAGAAACCATTACTAAGTAGTTTGTTAATCATCAAAATTATCCATTAAAATAATGGAAGGGGCTAATAATAATAATATGATATCAAACAATCAATCCTAATTCTCTAGCTTATACCTAGCAAGCAATGAAATCCAACTTTATCCAATTACTAGTTCTAATTACGGGTATTAGATGAATGAGTGAATGTAAACAAGGATGAAACATGGATTTATTCACTAATTTGGGTCACTTAGCCTCTGGATTTAAGCTAAGTTATCATTATTCAAAGTATGATTTGGGTCCTAAGGCATTAAGAGACCATTTGAATTGAAATAAATAAGATTAGACAAAAATAGTAGCAATTTTTATGAATTACAGAGAGCAGACCAGATGTTCAAAAATAGAAATAAAATACTTACAACGGTTGGATCGGAATGATTTTTGGATATGTTATGCCTCTGTGAGTCTTGTTTCTAACCCAAAAAGAAAATCAAGGTTTGAATGGTTAGATCTCCGGGAATACAGAAAATACTAGACCTCACTCGGGATTTTACAGCTCTCTGTCCAGAGATCTTGTATGATTTTTTAAAAATAGCAAACAAGTCCGAATTGCTTCATTCTTTTTAGGGAACCTTCATAACACATTAAGGGGCTTATAAAAAATTATTAGAGGTCATGAAAACTTGGTTAGATCTCTGATCTATCAATTTTAAAATCGATTTGCTGTTCTGAAACTATTTTGAAATTCTGGACAGATTGTGGTTGTCTCACAAAACCCATGATCAAACATTTCTAAACATAAAACCACCTTAAAACAAAAATTACAGTGGTAGAATGATGTGTTATTGATACTTTCCTGTTGGTTTCACTTGATTTCAACGGTTAGATTTCGAACTAAAAATCTTTGATCAAAAACAGTTTGTGGACTCACTGTTTTTATTTTGCTAGTTCAACTTTGTTGGTTAACCTCAACTATTGAAGACATGAAGTTGAGATTAAACCAAACTACTTTTCTTACCATTTGATGGTCCTTGAAGACTAAAAGTCACTTTATGCTTATGGATTTTGATGAAGTATGGAATGAACTTCTCAAAATTCCAAACAATGAACTCAAAACCTTATAGACCAAAGCTTGAATTCAACTTAGTACTCCTACCATTTGATGGTCATGGGAGACAAAGACATGGCTAATACTCCTAAGTTTCAAGAAGAATAAGGGAATGACTTCATTAAATACCAAGTTTAGAAGATCCAAGTCATGGGCATGGACTTGGATTCAACTATGTAAATCAAAGTGATGATCAAATCTTGACTCTCATGTAGAGTATGAGCTTTACATGAGGTTCAAAGGATCATACTCAAGAGAATCAAGAGAGATATTGAAAATCTCCAAGACTCTCAAGAGAAGAACACATACAAGAAATTGAAGAGAGAATTAGAAGTAGAAACTCCTAAGCTTTCTTGACAAACAAAGATAACAAGAGATTTTAGTCCAAAAGAAAAAGAATAAACAAACAATCTAAGGCATAGGGGATCACCTCCAAATTATCCTCAAAGTATTCTTTGAAGATCTTCCAAACTCTTCTTCTTAGTTCTCTAAACTCTCTTCTCTTTTCTCTCCAAAATGTGTTGATGTAGTAGTTATGGATGTTCTATGTAGTGTCCCTTGTTGTATATCTCTCCTTCTCTCTTATAGGCAAAATTACCAGGTATTTTTGGTGAATTTCGGAGCATAAAACAGGTGTAATTCTCTCATTTGTTGGTACAATGTGTACTTTCTGAAATTATGCAGACTGCTACCCAGGGCGGCAGTCGACAAACTGCCGCGGCATTCCGTGAATGTCGCCGCGGCGGTTGCTAACTGCCGTCGCGGCACTACGCGACTGCCGCGCGGCATTCATCCAATGCCACGGCAAATTAATGGATTGGCGCGTTTTTGTCAGTCTTACTTTATCAGTTTTTGTTCTTATTCTCATACGCATACGTATTGCTCTGCAGAATACAGACTTTAAAAGTGAACGGCAGTCAGAAATTTCTGGCGGCACTTGGTGAATGCCGGCACGGCACTCTGTGACTGCCGTGCGGCAGTCACTAAGTGCCGCGGCAGCCCGCCGTGTGCCGGTTTTGGCTAAAATTCCCCCTTTTGGATTTTTCTTTTTTCAAAGCAAAATGATTCCTGAGGATATTTTCCGAAAATCGTGTTTTATACCTGAATTCTCCTAAATACCTGGTATTTTCTCTTTTCTGTGAAATTTTACCGCGTTTTAGAGAACTTTCTGAAGAGTTTGGAATACTTTGAATCTTCCGGTCCTTGTTATCATCGGATACGGAGGCGACACTCTCCTGAATTCGACGGTTGGTCAAAATTGGGGTGTCTACACCCCTCCAGCCTCACAACCAATTAGAGAGGCCTATGATTACAAGACCAATTGAAACCTTTGATTCGCACCTTGCCTAGTCACTTCAACCTCACTGAGCATTCTGCAGACCAATAGCATCATCTCGAAGAACCCTAATGCTTAACCTTCTGCACCACCACCAGTAGAAACCATCATACTGAATCATCGACTATTCACATTTCCCCTCACTTAAACCTTCGAACCAATAAAGGAGAACTTCGATTCCCTTCCTCGCTGCAACTTCTGCACCAATAGCATTCCTCCCCTCTTGTCTCCCTTTGACCAACCAATGGTATTGGTTCACCTCTGAACGACGATACCCCTTCTTGCATTAATGACCCCAACTACCTCAAACAGACGAACCACTCCGAAAATGCCAACTCAGCTACTTCCAGTTGTACCAAGAACCTCACAAATCTTGTATAAATACCAACCTCATTCAATACATCCACGAACCCAAGCCTAACCCGAGCTCAACCTAGATCTTAAGCTCTAACCCAGTCTTAAGCTTCAACTCTAGCACTTAAGGCATTCATCATATTCTCCAAAATCCCCAAGAACAACCCAGCCCAACTCAGTCTAACCAAACAACACCCAAGTCTGAATCTACACTTCAAACATTTACTCCGGCCCGTAAACTCTCCAAAAAAATCATTGGTCATCACTTGGTCTCCACCAACTACCTCTAGACCTTCCCCCACCTACTTTAAACTCTTCAAGACTCCACTAGACACTTATCACATACTACCACCTCCAACTAAGACCCCGACGCTTACTGCTTTCTCTCTCTCTCTCTCTCATTTGTGGTTACCTTAGTTCTCACTCGAGGCACGTTCCGGTTCCCATTTCTCTACTGCATTTTTAAACATTATTATTCTACTACACTTTCTGTATTATTTTATCATATTTTATCCGTTATTCCACATGTACTAACCTGCTTGCGTGTTATACCCATCCATATATCTCATACACATCACATTAGGACCTACCACATTTTGGCGACCACAGTGAGAGGTATACTCACAAGCATGGTTTGTAAACACGAACGATAGTTTTTCTGGTTTTGCTAATACTCAACATTATCTTATGCAAGCCAAGGGGGTCCACACCCACTTGTGCCACCCCTCCATCAACTGGCATTTCATTCATTCTATTTTCTTGGTCCTACCAGAGACAACTTACTTTATTATCACTCGCCCTTTCTTCTCCCTCCTCAAGCCTTCTTGCTCCCTCTTACTCTCTCACCCCTCCCTCCCTGCTCCAACTTTGTAACAGTGTTTCAACTCTGTGATATTCACATATTTATTGGTTTAAAATTTTTTTTTTACAAAACCATTATATTTTTCTTTCTCATGAATGGCACAATTTATTACTCCGTATCAAAAGACAAAAGTCACAATTTTTGACATATTTGAAAATCACTTTTCAATAAATATATATGCATATATTTTCTTAATCTCCAAAATTTGCAGTGAGTCATTTAAATTATTTTTTTTATTTCTAAAAAAAAGAAAAAAAAAAAAACTAGACATGCCCCAAATCATTTAAAAATTAAGTGCTCACCTACACGAGCCTGCAATTTTTTGAATCATCCCAAACGGGCATCGGATGAAGAATTCATGACAAGTCAAAATTTGTTTAGTAAAAAAATTACCCATGCTCAAAATTATGACATTTCCATAATTTTTGAGAAATATTATGATCCTACCATAATTTCTCTTTTACATCAGAGCTTGTTACATGCGAGTAAAAATTTTTTTAATGAACCATTGGAACCTACTAAGTACCACGGGCCACGACAGCAAAAGGCCAAAACCAAAACAATTACTCGTACATGCTCCATATATAGAATAAAAAATATTGAAATTAAGTCCTTGCAGCCATAACATCAATTGTCAACACAGTGATCTATCACATGGGCCACTGACAAGAATGGTTGAACAGACCATCGAGCAGTGTAAAAGAAGTGGGTCCAACTAACCCCTACCAGCACCAACACCAGCACCAACACCCAAACTCTCGACCTTTCTCTCCACATCGGGCCCACACTTTTGCCATCGCTGAAACGCCTCGCCATCGCCATCAATTGTTAATAGTGTCGTCGCTCCAAACTTACTATTTTCTCTGTCCCATTTGTGACTTTATCTTTAGAACTCAACTTATTTGGACAAAAATTACACTTATTTTTTACAATTGTCCTTAATTAGTATAACAAATTTTTTTATTTTTTTATTTTGTCTTGGTGTAAATTTCATGGAAACATAATTTTAAAAAATAAGTAAAAATTATAACTCTCTCTATCTCTCTCCTACCTGGTATCACCGTGATAGCATGTGCATGTGCCCATTTAATTATTTTTTTTTTGGGTCCGACATGTGCCTTTGACACACCCTATAATTCCATAGTCATCAATGTCTATCTATTTAAGCATACAAAGCTTACAACCTAACGCTTGTACAGTACACCATCATGGAGCAGTACAAATTTTACAACAAAAAAATTACTTCAGTATTCAGGGTCACTTTCAAAGTTTATTACTCCGTACAATTTATTTTAAAGTAATGATCTCTCTGACTATGTTTCAAGTAAAGAGTCCATTGACAACCCCACCTTTGGGTAAACTTTTATCTACTTCTAATCTCTCCACTCTAGAACCCAAACCCACTTTCCTAAGTCTTACCTCTGTATTGATTGTAATGGAATACCATGTCATAATATATAGCATCTCTAATATAAGAGAGATGTTCTGGATGCTCACACTATGGAAGTGGATGCTCACACTATGCTCACAACCAGTGCCCTCCTCCACTTCACAAGCGAATGCATTTTTCCAATCTCTCATTTTTTTTTGCCCTTTCTTATGGATCGTCACACTATGAGCATATACACACTAGAAAATATCACATTATGCACTCACAAAACAACTTGACACTCAATTCATGTGTTACACGAAACTCATGGGCCCACCTTTCACCAAACTTTCTCAAATATATACATCATCTCTAGTTAGCAAAAAAAAATATACATCATCTCTCTATGATATATGATACAAACATATATAGGAGTAAACCTTCCCGTTTCCAGAGCAGAAGTCTAACAGACCCCCCACCACACGTTCCCCCTCTTTCATACTCTCCCTCTCTCCTTAGGCCTATGCCTATATATAAAATATACACTCGGTTTCTCTCTCCACTCTACCTGGCGACATCACCATAATGCCTCTAGCCGACGACATCACTATACCACCCCTTAACCCGTCGCCTAGAGCCATCGCTAGCACTCTTGCCTCACTTTCTCTCTGCTCCCTCTCGCCCAACCCAAAATAAAATAAAATAAATAAATAATATTTCCAACCAACACATTGCCAGTCAAACACTCCAAGTCAACTCAAAATGCTTATCGATAGCCTTTTGAGTCTGTCGTTTCGCTCGCCGCCGGTCCTCAACACTAACCACTTAAGCAACCACTTTAGGTCCCACTTCAATAGGAATTTCACTCAAAATAATAACATAGCCCATGTTGGTATATATCAAATATATATATTTTACACAAATATTTGTGAAGACTCCATCTTCGAAGTTCTCTTAGTTCCCAAAAGGTAGGACTAGAAGTGGTATCACTCATTGTACAACCATGCGAATGGCCAAAAAAAAAAAAGCACTATTGCTTGCCCAGGCCCACCAAACCCATCAACGGCACCTACCAGTCCATCCCTAGCCCCAACCCGTCGCTTAAAGACCACCGATTCCCTTGCCCATCGCCAAGCCACTGACACAAGGGGACCCACCTTCTAATAACCATTGTCGCACCGCGACGGGAAAAAAATAGGTTTTTTTTTTTATATATAAGAGAGAGTGTTTTTTTTTTTAAAAAAATGAAAAAAAGAGGAATGTGGGGGAAGTATTTTTTTATTTTGAAAAATAGGCCAAGTAGATTTTTCAGAGTCGCCACCTAACTTTGTACGGGTGTTAGGATCCCGATAAAGATACGGAAATATATCTTTATATTTTTAAAGTTTGGGAAAGTGGGCCTATGTTTTTGACAAGTAAACCAGAGATTTAGAAAGGGGTTCGGAGACTCGGTTATGTCGAGGGAAGGTATTAAGCACCCTCGAACATCCATGACGAAGCATGGTTGCCAAATTGGCGATTTTCATAATAACGGGGCATAAGATAAAAGAATAAGAATTTACAAAAAGAAAAAAAAGGATGAAAAGTTATGGCCGCACCCTTATGGAGTTGCATACGTATCTGGGGTTGAGAATCAGGCCAAACGTAGCTCTACTTGTTATTTATTTTTTTTTTGAAATTTTTGGTCGCGTTTGACCGTGCTCGTGTGTTATAGTGTTTTTGAAAAGTCGGTGTAGCTAGGACGTCGATCACCGTAATCAAGTCCTAGACTTTAACCTTGATTATGTGCCGGAAGTAAGGGTCGGTGCCCATTTGAGTCTCGAACATTCAAGTCGTTAACGTTATTGAACAACGTAACTAATCGAAATATTCGGTTTTGAGAAGGTTGCCGGAAGTAAGGGTCGGTGCCCGTTTGAGTCTCGAACATTCAAGTCGTTAACATTATTGAACAACGTAACTAATCGAAATGTTCGGTTTTAGAAAGGATTTGAATACCGGAAGTAAGGGTCGGTGCCCGTTTTGAACATTCATATTATCGGCGTTATTGAACAACGGGATAACTTGAAATGTTCATTTTGAAAGAAAGGTTTTTGAAAGTTACCGGAAGTAAGGGTCGGCGCCCGAAACAAAGAAAAGAGATTTTTTTTTTGTATTTTATTTTTTATACCGGAAGTAAGGGTCGGTGCCCATTGAGTGAAAAGTGTGCCGGAAGTATGGGTCGGTGCCCAGTGAGTGAAAAGTGTTCCGGAAGTATGGGTCGGTGCCCAGTGCTTTGAAAAGTATACCGGAAGTAAGGGTCGGTGCCCAAAAGAAAGAAAAGATTTTTTTTTATTTTTTTTATTTTTTGTACCGGAAGTAAGGGTCGGTGCCCATTTGAGTGAGAGAATGTACCAGAAGTATGGGTCGGTGCCCAGTGAGTGAGGTGTGTACCGGAAGTATGGGTCGGTGCCCAGTGAGCGAAAAAGTGCGTTAGAGTGATATTACCTGTGAAGAAGGGGGCTACTGAAGCCCAATCGGTGATTGTTGAGAAAGAAAATCGAGAAACGTAGCAGAAATAGTCCAATAAGACCAAAGTTGTACTTCGACGCGAAATCGACTTGAATGGACGTCATAGTTGGATCCAGAAGGGCCGAAATAGTCAGAATAGTCATAAGGCGGGACGGAAAGAGTCCGGGCTGAGTTGAGCGGGACCCGCGGGGGTTAGAACTGGCCGAGAGAGCCTGAAATGGACTTATAGAATGCCAAACAGCCCTTTAAATTTAGATTCAGCCAATTCTGAGGTGACCGGTGCGTCCGGAACGGCCAAATTAGCTGGGAACAAGTGTCCGTTCGTTGAAATCTGGACCCGGAATGGAGAAAATTGGGAAAAACCAAAAGTGGGGCCCAAGTGCCACGTCAGCATGCCACGTGTCAGTCAAAGACACGTGGCGCCTTCTGGTTGGCTGGTCAAAGCTGACGCGGCGCTGACTGGATGCGCTGACTGGGCAGGCTGTGGATACGTGCCAGCCTCTGATTGGGTGGTTGTTGCTGATGTGTCAGTGACGTGGCAGACACGTGGTACTGACACGTGGCAGGTGATGCCACGTGGCAGACTGTCATTGGTCAACCAACTCTGATGTGGCGATGACGTGGCAGACATGTGGCATGACACGTGCCAGTGCCACGTGGCAGGTGATGGCACGTGGCAGCCTGTGATTGGTCCATCAATACTGACATGTCGATGACGTGGCAGATGGTGTGGCATGACACGTGGCAGTGACACGTGGCAGGTAATGCCACGTGTCAGTTAATGATTGGGCCGACAGTGATGACGTGGCAGATGACGTGGCTTGCTGACTGGACAGATGACTCAGCAGGCTTGCCACGTGGCGGCCTCTGATTTGTTGGTCAACCGCTACGTCATCGATGACTCAGCGCTGACTGTGTCTGCGCGTGGGGAAGCGGAACGATGCGCTGGTGGCGCGTGTAGCGCGTGCGGCCGTTTACGGTGTCCGTTGGAGGTCGGTCCACCGCGATCTGGATCGTCTGGTCCAGACGATGAGAATGGATGTGGTGGTTTCCGGAAAAAGTCGCCGGAATGTTCGTCGGAGTTGAATCTGTGCAGCGGCGGCGCGTGATGCGTTTGGGCGGCGCGTGTACCTTCTGTGGAGGTGGTTTGGTGGCGGGACCAGCGGCGTTGGCTTCGTCTTGGCCTGGTGGACCCACTGGATGGGGAGGTGAGATGCAGAGAGCTCTGTAAGGGCCTGTTTGGTTGAGTTTTCAGATTCTGTGAAGGTTCAAGGCCCTGTTTGGTTCAGACAGTTTTTTCTGGGTCTTCTGGGTGTTTCTGAAGGCTATGATTCTGCAGGGTGCTGGGTAATGAGGTAGTGATGATGGGTCTCTGGTGGTGGTGATAGTGGTGGTGTGATGGTGGTGATGTGGTTGTGTTTGGTGAGGTTTATTGATCAAACCAACCAAACAAAGCCTTTGGAAGAAACACCAGCCAAACAGGGCCTTGGGAGAGACAGCTGCTTCCCCCCCCTTCGTCTGCTGAAGGCTCTCTATTTATAGAGAGATTCTTTGAAACCCTACATGGGTTTTAATCCCATGTAGGCGGAACGCGTGGTTGTAGGTTCCAACTTTCGATCAGGACCTTTGATCGATTCCGAGCTTTGTTCCTTGATATTTTTCAATCCGAGCATCCGATTCGGATTATTCGAAAAGATCTGGGCTCGGTTTAACGTCCTCCTCAAATCCGTATGGTTGGATCGGAATTCGTTTGAAACCCGGAAACGTCTCCGCTTTCTTCAGACCATCGACGTCTGATCAAGACCGTCTAAACTTTGACTGTCGAAATCTTTTGATTCGACCGTCTGATCTTCCTGATTCAAGATGTTACGGACTCGTAATAT
Organism: Hydrangea macrophylla; assembly: GCA_033977485.1. Lineage (NCBI taxonomy): Eukaryota > Viridiplantae > Streptophyta > Magnoliopsida > Cornales > Hydrangeaceae > Hydrangea > Hydrangea macrophylla. The sequence continues at coordinate 71,593,881 of CM066984.1, read as the reverse complement.
CGTTCTCTTTATATCCGTACGGTTGGATCAGAGATCTTGAGCCCGGATATTGACGTGTATGTCATTGTCGATGTTGATCGAGCCGTAAAAACTTGAATCGAACACTGATTCTTCTCCGATTGTCCGATTGGACTGATTCAAGTCACAGAATCTCTGTTTTTCTCTGTATTTCAGTCAATCATGTCCAGTCGGACTTCTGGTGTCTCCGGATTGACGATCGTGTCCTTTTTTCTCGATTTCGGTGCGCCGAAGCTTCGATCGGAGACCGATTCTTCGTCGGTTATCAGAATTTGATGATTTGAAGTTCCGTGGCCCGGTGTTGATTCATGTTCAGCTTTGATGTAATCGAATTCAACTTTTGGTTGTCCCGGACTTGATTCCGGTCTTGAATTTGTACTGAACTTCGATTCTGGCTGAAAACGTCGTCGGACGATCCTGGGTTCTGGGACTCCTGATTGATGAGCTGTGGGCTCTGTATTGACTTTGATTTGACATCTGGGATCCCTGTTTGGATTCTGGAGCTCTTACCTCGATTAGAGTGCCTGGTGGGCCCCCTGTAACAATTATTTTCTCTCTTTTTTTTGGTGGGTCAAAATGGGGTGTCTACAACCATCACCCAACCCTTCTCCAATCGACAAGACCACCATCGATACTAACCCACCATCGGTAGTAACCCCCATTAACCAACCCATCGGCACACGCTATTATGAACAACCAATCACCAAACCACATCGCCCCCTTTCATCGACGACTTACCACCAACAGACCCCAACCACCCAGTCCCAAATCAGTAGCTTGAGTTGTCGAACCACCCCTACCCATTGTCTCACCTTTTTTTTCCCCCGCCAGTCGTCCATCACCACCCCTCTCTCCTCTCTGTCGCTAGCCCATGGGGCCCACCAACCTCTCGCCATCGCTAGAGAGGCCACCTCCACGGCAACACCCTCCTCGTCGAAACCCCCACCCACTCAGTAACCCACCGATCCAAAAAAAACAAATAAATAAAAAAACAAAAAAAACCTCCGTCGTTGAGACCCCCGTTGTTGCCATTTTGTGGGGCCCTTACAAACCCATCGCCAACTCCATCACCAACCCATCGACAACTCCATCGATAACTCACCCCCTTCGTTGGCCATCTAAACTGTCGCCAAACACTACCGACACCCCAACCTATCATACACACCCATCGTAAACGCAAAATAAAAATAAAAATAAATAATAAAATGGGGAAAAAGAAACTCCGTCACTTGGTCCCATTCCCCCTCGCTAGCTCTCCGTAGCTACCATCGATACCCCTAACCCGTCGCCAAAAGGTGGGACCCATCCCTCTTTCTTTTCTCCATCGCCACTCGAAGCCATCGCCACCACCAATCCCATTTCCCAACACAGCCACCACCCCCTCGTCACCTACACTGGGCCCACCACCTCTTAACTCGTTGCCTAGCCATTGTTCCCTATTTTCTCTCTCCTTCCCATCGCCAACTCCAAACACTGACTCCACTTGTCTCTCTTTCACTCGTCGCTAGCCCTTGGACCCATCCACTAGGATTAATCTGTTTCCCTCTCAACCCGTTGCCAATTTATGGGGCCTACACAACCCATCGTCACCCACTCCCAGCTAACCCACAGCTATTATAGACGCCCAAGCTGGAGCCAAACTCTATCACTACCCGAATCTGTCTACACCAACCCCCAATTTTCCAACTCATCGCCACCACATGGGCCCACGCAACCCATCGCCACTCAAAAAAAAAAAGAAAAGAGCTCGTCGACAACCACCAACCATCACCACCGCCACCGCCACCAACCAAGTTCGTCGACAGCACCCGGGCCCACCCATTCAAACAGATTCACCTTCCCACCTCCCATCGCCAAGCCCATCCTCAACCATACAACTTCCAACCACCGACAATCACACCCATCGACTACCAAAATAAAAAGATCTCTCCGTCGCCAACTCCATCGACAACGCTACCCATCCCAACAACTCTATCGACAACGCCATCAACAACACACCATCGATAATGCCATCAACAACACCATTAACAGCGCCATTAATAAACACGCCATCGACAATGCCATCGACAACCCCCATTGAAAAAACTCCATCGACAACCAGTCGTCACTAGCTTAGTGAGACCCACCCTCTCCAACACCACAAGAGACCCCACCATCGATATAAAAACATGTTGCCTAAAGGGCTGGACCCACATCTTTCTCTCATCGCCTAAAGCTGTCGCCACCCCTCTCCAATCCCCACCATCCATCGCCAACTCCCATCACCAAACACCACCCACCATGTGCCATCGCTGAGACCCCAGCTCTACCACCACTGTCGCTAAACCCTCTCTCTCCCAACTGTCGCCACCTCAAAACCCATCGCCATCCCCTATGATCGGCCCCTGGGCCCACCCCCTTCCTCCTCTCCGGGTCTTCTCCTCCTCGATACCAAGCTGAGTCCCCTCTCGCCGTCGCCAAGGCCATCGCCCAAATACCCAAACTCCCCATACAGTCACTACCACCATCACCTTAAGCTATCGGAACTACCAACAGTCGACATCCCTTCTCTCTTCAGATCTCTCTCTCTCTCTCTCTCTCTCTCTCTCTCTCTCTATCTATCTTTCTCATCCCGATGCCAATCCTTCACCTTCTTTCACCATCGCTATGTCACAACTTCAAAACTATCACCGCTACCACCTCCTAATCGCCGCTCTCTGACACCTCCTACCACCAACCGACACCACCCAAGATATGGACATAGTTTCCAGCTTTACCAAACAACCAACAACCCTCATTCTCTTACCAGAGTTACCTATTACTGGCCAAGAGGGAATTCTATATTACCCATATATAGTACATCTAGTATAAAACTGCAGTACATCACAACCAGAGCTAGGCCACCACCGGTTTCTTTTCGAGCAGGAAAATGATGCACTAATGTTTATCGAGATCAGCTCTTATCTCGTTTCCCAGAGGGGGAAGAAAATGCTCCACCTAAGTTACCAATTTTTTGCTCCACTTGAGCTACCAGTTTTTATTTTTTCCAAGATGGGAGAAAAAAATGCTCCACCTAAGTTACCAATTTTTTGCTCCACAAGAGCTACCAGTTTTTATTTCTTTTCAAGAAGAAAAAAAAAATGCTCTCCCTAAGTTACCAGTTTTTTGCTCCACTTGAGCTACCAGTTTTTATTTCTTTCCAAGAAGAAAAAAAAAATGCTCTCCCTAAGTTACCAATTTGTTGCTCCACTTGAGCTACCAGTTTTTATTTCTTTCCAAGATGGGAAAAGAAAATGCTCCACCTAAACTATCAACTTTTATTTCTTTCCAAGGGGGCAAAGAAATGTTCCTCCTATGACAACAGTTTCTTTTTTCCATTTCTTTCCAGAGGGGAGAGAAAAATGTTCCGACTAAGCTAACAACACTTGTTTCTTTCCATTCCAAAGGGGGGAAGAAAATGCTCAACATAAGCTTCCAGTTTTTATTTTTATTTTTATTTTTTTATTTTTTTCAAGGGTGGAGAAGGAAAATTTCCACCTAAGCCACAAGCTCTTGTTTCTTTTCAAATGAGAAGGGGGGGGGGGGGGGGGGAAGAAGGGATCTGTTGATCTTAACAGACTCACACAAGGGACCCTTCGAGTTACAAGCCACATCCAATTTTTCCTCAATTTCAAACAACTCACTCTCCAAAAAACAATAAAAAATCTTTTCTTTATACAAATTCAAGACCAAATGGTTGGTCAACTTTACTCTCTCCTGCTCATTCTTGCTTCACTGACTGGGAGCAGTTCTCTTACAAAGCTCGACTCCATCATGTACAACTACTAGCAACACACTTGTTTTTGGTAAAATTAATTTTACCATCACCACATCGACATAGAAGCCATGGAAAAAAAGGGAGAGACACTCTGAAGAGTCAAATTTTCCAAACTTCACTATCCCAAAGACCATGGTGAAAATAATGTCCGCACAAATATGCTTGTCACAAGACATGCGGCCTCTACTTGATCTCTCGACAGCAATAATCAATAGACATGTTGCCACGGCCACCACTTACTCTCTCGCCAGCATAATGCCACTGCCACTTATGGCCAGTGACGTACTCCATTTGCTCTCTCGCCAACAAATTCATTCTATAGGCAGTGACATGATGCTGCCACCACTTACTGTACAACGACATGCTCTATTTGCCCCCTTGCCAGCAAATTCACTCTCTAGCCAGCGACATGATGCCACCACCATTTGCTCCCTCGCCAATGATATGCTGCTCATATGTAAACGACATTCACTTAGATAGGGTCTTTTTCACACCCTCAAGTACCCCATCGAAGCTTACTCAAAAGCTTACTCGAAGAACTGTACTTTGCATCCATCGGGAAGTATTTACATTATTTCACTTTTGGTGCTATAAGGCACAAAGCTCACTGGGTCTATATCTCTAAGAAGGGCAAAGCATGAGGATTGTTCAAAAATTGTAGCAACCAAACACGTCCCCACTCTCACCCTGTACCCTCTCCAAATAGCACAAGTACTTTGATACATTGAAACGATACATCAAAGCATAAGTAATCACCAACATACAGTCTACACCACCGACATGTCCTCAATAACTCCACTATCAGTATTAATGTTATGATTTATTCTCTGTCTCTCCATAATGAATGAGCTCCACTCTCCATAGGGTGGCACGAACATCGCATTCTCCACCAGAGGGGTGGCACGAGCACCCGCTCTCCGTCCCAATCTCCATATTTCCAAAGAAGGGACGACCCTTATCTCCGTGTCTCCATAGGATGGTATGGGCATCGCGCTCTCCCCCTTTATCTCCAAATCTACATAGTGACACAAGCATTGTGCTCTTCCTCGGGGTGGCATGAACATCACATTCTCTCCCAATCTCACTATCTCCAAATGGCTCAGTCATAATATCCAATCCTCAAAGAGCACGAGCATTACACTCTCCACCACATGGGCGGCATGAGTAACACACTCTCTCCTAGGGGCACACTCCCCAACATTGGCAGCTTGAGTATTGTACTCTTTTCCCCCAAGATAGGAATCCTAAACAAAATAAAGCTCTCCTAGGGGCACACTCTCCAGCTCTCCTAGGGGCCTATTCCCCAACATGGGTTGTTCAATCAGTTCATATATGGCCAACGTCTCCTAAAACCAAAATTCCACGAGGTGTAGTAGCCTAATACTTTCGCAGCCCCACAGAAACACAAGGGTATCACCATTTCATCCTACAATCGTAATCTTCATCCCTAAAATATGGTAAAAAAAAGTATAAACCAGTCACTCACCCTAAGCGCCATATAGAAGTGCGACATTCGGACAGAGCATGCACAATCCAATAAGACACGTGCACTAGTAAAAACGTTCCTTCCACATTTTTGCTCTATTAAAAACACTCCGTACAAATATGCTAGGCAAAACTCGAAGTCCCACTTCACAGAGAAGCTTGATACAAAATATGGCAGAGGTCCTAAGAAGTTTTGATCCCACGCCATCGCCAAAACACTCTGGTAAAATCACATGGTGATAGCCCAGATAGGGAGTTTTCCTCAAAATGACGCAAAATCTGAAACATGTCTCACACTAGAAGTTTAAAATGGTTGAAGAGCTGGATGCAGGAATTTTCTAAGGGCCACTTTTTATAGAAACTCTCCAAAGATAAGATATAGTAGGTACCAAGCAAAGTTCACATCCATCGGAGTAGTCAATAACCAGATTCGCCATGATTCCCGCTGGGACACCATACAACCTGCTGCAGATGTCCATCCATCATCAAAAAGTCATATCAAAAAGTTATGGAAAGATTATGCCTGCATCCTAGCCGCTTCACGCCTAGAATACAGACAGGGGGGCTAATGTAGGTAATGGTTGACAACTCACATAGTTTGACCATCACATTTCACCAACGACTCCATGTATATCAATAACGCTACCAATTATGGGTTCCACTTATATAATCACCATGGTTCCAGTCCAAGACAGTGCACGTTTACCCACCTCAGAAGTCTACCTTAGAGGAACCCACTCTGAAGCCCACTTCAAAGCACCCACTTCGAAAGCCCACTTCAGAATACCTACTTCGGAGTACCCACTCCGAAGCCCACTTCAAAAGACCCACTTTGAAGCTCACTTCAGAGTACCCACAAACAAAGCCCACTGCAAAGAAGCCTACCCAGAGCACAGTGGCCTCCATTCTCACCGGCTGCTCTCTCCACTCGCTCTACCACCACTCATTTGGCATGTGGACATTATCCCCAACTTAAACCTTGGTCAATCCATCAATCACTAGTCAAAGCTTGCCATTGCTTGGAATCACCATTCGTACCATCGATTGGAATGACCACTCACCACAGAATTGGCCATCGCCATAGACTTGGCCACCGATTGGAATAACCACTCACCACAGAATTGGCCATCGCCGTGGAATTACCACCGCTTGGAATGACTACTCACCACGGAATTAGCCATTGCTATGGAATTGGCCATCGCTTGGAATAACCACTCGCTCTCAAACCCTCATGCGCCGCAACAGATCTCTCCTCGATACTCCCCATAAACATTATACCACACACAAGCACACACTTACATGTGCACACAAGCACACACTTATACGTGGATTCTCTACCTTTGGTCATGAAGCAGTACCAAGGGTGGCTAGATCCACTGGGAACTCGAGAGCTCATGGCTCAGTGTGGCTAGCACCAGAGGCACCTCCCTACCTGAACACCTCACAGGCAAAGCTAGGGTTGGTCCCAAAGAGAAATAGAGACACGTGACCATCGTCACGTGCCCTACCCCTCCAGCCTCACAGCCAATTTGAGAGGCTTACGATCACAAGACCAACTAAAACCTTTAACTCGCACCCTGCCTAGTTACTTCAACCTCACTGAGCATTCTATAGACTAATAGCATCATCGCAAAGAACCCCAATGCTTAACCTTCTACACCACCACTAGTACTAACAATCATACTGAATCATCGACGATTCACATTTTCCCTTACTTAAGCCTTCGAACCAATAAAGGAGAACCTCGATTCCCTTCCTCGTTGCATCTTCTGCACCAATAGCATTCCTCCCCTCTTGTCTCCCTTTGACCAACCAATGGTATTGGTTCACCTCTAAACGACGATACCCCTTCTTGCATCACGTGCCTTCTTAACACACTGGCTTGTCCACATCCTCATTTAATGACCCCAACTACCTAAAACAGACGAACCACTCTGAAAATGCCAACTCAGCTACTTCTAGCTGTACCAAGAACCTAACAAATCTTGTATAAATACCAACCTCATTCAGTACATCAACAAACCCAAGCCTAACTCGAGCTCAACCTAGATCTTAAGCTCTAACCCAATCTTAAGCTTCAACTCTAGCACTTAAGGCATTCATCGTCTTCTCTAAAATCCCCAAGAATAACCCAGCCCAACTCAGTCTAACCAAACAACACCCAAGTCTGAATCTGCACTTCAGACATGTACTCCGACCCGTAAACTCTCCAAAAAGACCATTGGTCATCACTTGGTCTCTACCAACTACCTCTAGACCTTCCACCACCTACTTTAAACTCTCCAAGACTCTACTAGACACTTACCACATACTACCACCTCCAACTAAGACCCCGACGCTTACTGCTTTCTCTCTCTCTCTCTCATTTGGGGTTACCTTGGTTCTGACTTAAGCCACGTCCTCTCTGACTCTCATTTTTCTACTGCATTTTTATACATTATTATTCTACTACACTTTCTGTATTATTTTATCATATTTTATCAATTATTCCACCTGTACTAACCTGCTTGCGTGTTATACCCATCTATATATCTCATACACATCACATTAGGACCTACCACAATAAGTATGTGTGTATATATATAAACTATCAATATCTCTCCCTCTCTAAAACTCAACAACCCAAGCACACACCCAAAACAAACATATATATAGGGATGAAAGAGAGTGTAGGTGGTAGCTCTACGTATACTAACAATAACAAGTTTGATCGATTGAAGTACGTTTGATCGATTGAGAACAAGTTGGTCAGGGTTTGATCGATTGACATAGGTTCAATCGCTTGAGAAAGGGTTCCACCTCACAATTCAGGTTGGTAGAGGTTCAATCGCTCGAAGGATGTTCGATCGATTGAGAAATGAAACTCTCGATCACTCGAAGCTTGCTTTATCTATTGAAACTAAAATTACAAGAAAGGTAAATACAAGCACAGTGAATCTTATTTATATCAAAAGGGGTATAAAATTACAAAGGAAATACAGGGTATTACATAAGTGCATGTGGGTCTTCCTCAAACCATTGAGGTGCGTTTTGGGTTATAGCCCAGAAGGGCAAAATCACGTGGGCTCGCTGTTGGGTTAAGGCTTTGGTCTGTCCAATCAGGCTAGCAGCTATGTGGACAATACCTTAAATAGGTTTGGAGATGGACTGACCCAGTTTTTAACAAAATTTAGGGTATCATACTCGTAAATCTCTCACAATTTGCATATTTTTTTGCTAAAATCATTTTACATAATAAATCATTTCACACACCAAATAAACATTTTTCTGGGATATGCTTTTAACCTTAGCCAACCATTGGAAAACATAAGAAAACAATTTGTTTTACATGAGAATATAAGAATATAATTGATAAAACTATCATGATGAAATATTTTATATGCCAAGATCTTGAATACAGCACATCTTAAGAGATCATGAATGAACAAAATATAATACATACCACTTTTAGCCATTGAGATTGGTAGAGCCCAGAATTGGAACCCCTTAAATTGAACCTTAATAATGGCTTATCCTTCTTCTCTATGTCTCTCAATATACCCAAGAACTAAATATTTCTAATTGATGGATTGTCTTCCAAGGGATGTTCTTGAGTCTTTTATAGAGTAGAAAAGAGAGCCCTTTAATTACTGTCATGAATGACTGTCTTGGAAGATGAACCATTCCATCATGGGTTTTAACATAATCATTCCAAGAGTCATCTATATAATTGATATTGGGATATTTTCTATTGGCTAAATAGTTGGTGGAGTCCAACCAACATAGAAGGCTAGTGGGCCACCTTTTATAGGACTTTTAAAAGTCACATAGGACTCTTAAAAGTCAAACATGAGTTTACATTCTGCCACATGGCCCACTAGGCCGATTATGACATTTGAAAAAGTTGGATTCCATGTATAAAACTTTAATATGTGATCACAAAATTTTGAAATTAGCCAATACACCCAATCTATAAGATACTGTCACACTAAGATTATAGCATAGACTATCAATGTGAGCCATAGCGGTTGTACAACATTTATGTCGTAATCCTTTCCATGCACCATACCATTAATAACATTTACTAACCTTAGTCTATTATGCCAAAATGCCCATGTAATGTGTCTTGTTAAGATATTTCCTGTTTATCTATCAATCAAACATAATTTGTGAACATATAATTGAAAGCTTGAAAGAAACAGAAACATACTTTAATTGCTCATAAGTGTCAATTATACTACAACTGAAAAATCCATTATGTACATCATTGATTACTCAAAAGGATCATCCTTATAACATGTTCGTTACATGTCTTTGGAGGTAATCCCTTAATCAATGGATCAGCAATCATAAGACCAGTGCTCAAATTTTCAATTGACACTTGTTGTTTCTGCACTCTTTCTCTAATAACCAATTACTTAAGTTCCATGTGCTAGGAACCACTAGAGTACTTTCCAATATTCTTAAAGAAGAAAATTATTGCAGTATTATCACAATAATGTTTCAGCGGCCTAGCAATAGAGTCAGCAATACTAAGTCCTGAAATGAAATTTTGTAACCATAGAGCATGAATCGTGGCCTCAAAACATGCCAGCCTCCATCGTGGATAAAGTAATAATGGACTGCTTCACACTCCACCAGCTAGCAGAAACATAAAGCCTGATGTGGACTTTTTGCTATCTAAGCAACCACCAAATTCGAGTCAGAGTATCCGATCACTTCTAACTGATCTGATCTCCTATATTTGAGCATATAATCCTTCGTCCCTTAAAGATATCGCATAACCTTCTTAATTGCTTTCCAGTGTCCAATTCCTGGATTACTTTGATATCTATCTAGCATTCCAACTGCAAAGCTAATATCCGATCTGGTACAAGTCTGAGCATACATTAAGCCGCCCATAGCTGATGCATATGGAGCTTTGTTCATTTGTTCCTTTTCTAAGTCATTCCTAGGCACTGACTTTCATTTAACTTGTCACCTTTCATGATTGGTGCATCACTGACTGAACAAAACTATATATTGAATCTTTCCAAGACTCGATTGATATGATCTTTCCGACAGACCTACCAATCCTCGAGATCAATCCCTCAAGATCTCTATGCCAATGACATAGGATGCCTCACCCATATCAACCATCTTAAAGCACTTGACAAGATACTCCTTAATTTAGTGCAACAAACCAAGGTCACTACTGGCTAACAAAATGTCAACCATATATAGCACTAAAAAAAAAACTTGCTCCCACTAAGCTTCAAATATATATACACTGATCAATAGTGTTTTCCTCAAATCCAAAAGCAGTAATGGTATCATTAAACCTTATGTACCATTGCCTGAAGCTTGTTTAAGACCGTAAATGGACTTCTTTAATTTGAAAGCCAACTGTTCTTTCCCCTTCTTTGCAAAACCCTTCAGGTTGCTCCATTTAGATATCTTTATCTAAATTTCCATTCAAAAAATAATTTTCCCATCCATTTGATATAACTCTAGATCATAATAAGCTACAAGTGCAATAATAATTCTTAGTGACTCCTTAAATACCGGAGAGAAGATCTCTCTATAATCAATGCCCTCTTTCTGAGTAAAACATTTAACCACAAGTCTGGACTTACATCTCTTATATTACGTTTAACATTGCACTTGGTCTTGAAGACCCATTTACAACTGACTTTCTTACAATTATTAGGCAATTCGATGAGATCCCAAACACCATTCTTGTCCATTGATTTCAATTCTTCATTCATAGCATCGATCCATTTACTAGAATTATCACTTTCTATGGCTTGTGAAAATGAAACCGGATCCTTGTTAATTCCAATATCAAAATCAGATTCTTGTAGATACACCACATAATCATATGAAGTTGCAGGTCTCTTTTCCCTTTGAGATCTCCTCAGAATTGCTAGTTGTGATGTTTCCCTTTGAGATCTCCTCAGAATTGCTAGTTGTGATGGTTCTATATTATTTTCAATGGCAATATCCTCATGAAGTGGTGAATCATTTCCATTATGTTGTTCATTTCCCTCAACTGCTTGAATAGCTTGGGGAACAACAATTTTACGAGAAGAAAGGGTACTGGGATATCCATTCTTTTTTCCTCAAGATTTACCTTTCTTGATTCATCACTCCTACTAACTTCGCCATTCTCTAAGAATCTGGCATTATCGGTTTCTACAATCCTCATACTACAGTTAAGATAATAAATTTGTACCATTTGGACTTATCCAAATAATAGTCCTTGAATCTAACTTTTTTTCATGTGGATTGAAGATCCTTGCTTCTGCTAGACAACTCCAAACATGTAAATATCTCAAACTAGGCTTCCTACCAGTCCACAACTCGAAAGGAGTTGTTGGGACCGCCTTACTAGGAACCATGTTCAAGATATACATTACAGTCTTTAATGCTTCACCCCACAATCAATCAGCAAATTCCATGCTTTTCAAGAAATTTGGCAAATGGGCTAGGATTTTGGCTAGTCTCATCATATCTACCATAGAACTCACCACCTCGATCAGACCTCACTATTTTTACCTTTCTATCTAACTGCCTCTCAACCTCAGTAATGAACACCTCAAGAATGTCAACGGCCTGAGATTTTTTATGTATTAGATATACATAACCATAGCGAGAAAGATCATATAAAGGTGATAAAATACCTCTTTCCAACAAAATATAGAATAGAGAATGGTCCACAAATATCTATATGAATGATCTGAGGAAGCTCGATACTTCTCATGGCACCTTTCTTAGTGTGTTTGGTTTGCATTCCCTTATTGCATTCCACGCACACTTGAAAACCAGTGAAGTCTAGGTTAACCAAAATCTCAGTCTTCATCAATCTCTCAATTTTATCCCTACAAATATGCCCCAGTCTTTTATGCCACAAGATTAAAGATGTTTCATTCATTAGGCCATGTTTTGAACCAACATTCAAATGCATGGCTATTAAAGATTATGCACACTTATTATTTAAGAAAATTTAATAGAAACCATCACATAAAATTCCAGAACCAACCATAACAGAATTGAACATCAAACTGAGTTTTGCACTACCAAATAAAACTGAATATCCAGAAATATCTAATCTAGATAAATAAACCAAATTCTTAGAAATCGAAGGAACATAAAGAGTGTCCATAAGATCCATCTGATGACACGTCTCCAAGAGCAAGCGGTAGGTTTTAACAGATACAACTTCTGCTTTGAGACAGGTCCCCATGTAGATGAATCATTCACTGTCCTTCAGCTTCCGGGTTGTAAGGAATCCCTACATCGAATTTATTATGTGAGTCTTAGCCCTCAAGTCAATCCACCATGTGTTTGAAGGAACTTTAGCAAGATTTGATTCATAACATATAAAGGAAAGATTATACCTCTCCTTTTGAACCAAGCTCTACACTTGCTGCATTCCTTCTTCACATCTCCTTTCTTGCCACAATTGCCACAAAAGTAACATATGATAATGAACTTTCCATGATCCTAGCTACTTTTACCAGGCCCCTCCCCTTTCTTTGGTGGAATTTGATGGATTTAGGTTTCAAAAAACTTAAAAAACATGCACAGCAGAAAACAAGTTCAAAGCATTGATTGGCATGCGAGATCTACTTCTTATCGACCTATAGTTGCATAGATACGAGAGTATACCTTTAGGTCTTGAACCCAATTCAGATTATGTCTTCTCCCTTTAGTGTGCAATAGCTTCTTCTAGAAAATCTTCACCCTTATATCTCCTTGAACAATTCCCGGAGAGGCTAGGGTTTGTGGGAACCATAATAGATAGGTGAGGAGGGTTTACAAAACTTCTAAAACATTTAAACCTTTTGAGAGAAGAAAAATGACGAGCTGTCTATTCTGTCTCGCAAGTCCTCCTATTTATAAGTTTCCAAACTAACTTTTGGTTTCAATTGATTAAAACACTTTCAATCGATTGAAGTGGAATTAATCGATTGAAATGCCAATCACCAATCAATTAAAACATTTTCAATCGATTGGTTTGGCTATACTTGCCTTTCCAAGTATCCTTCCAAAGCTAAGAGTAGGACCTCCTAGGTTCTTAATTGTTGGTTCAGACCAGTTTTTAATCCCCACGATCAAACTCTTTGATCATTAGGTTAACCAACTGATCAGTTAACGTTAACTCCACTAAATAACAACGACTGCATTCCAATGAAAAAGAACATATCTGAAGCGATAACAAACTTGTATAATTCTACTAATGTCCCTCTACCTTTAGCATTCGTAATCACATTCAGGTAGTCGGATAAACTATTACTGTTGTGGAGACTGGCATTTGGGCCCACTTTTGTTTTTAAAACAATTCAATTTCTTTCAAATTCAAATACAAAGAGTCGCCACTTAATTTTTTTAAGGAAAATTAAGAAACCATTTTAAAAGAAAACCGATCTTTTGCAAAACCAAAGATAAACTGGGTCCGGGGATTATGGAATGAGAGGAAAAGGAGCCTGGCGGACTAAAACACCCCCTCTCATCCTATCTCGTGATAGGCCTCTACTCAACATCCTTTTTAATTGAAGTATTAATCTAATTATGCCCTCAACTAATACATATATACATATACATTACAAAAGCATGTCTAAAAAGGTTTAAGATTGCTAACGATAAAATAGCATCCAAACCCATGTAATTCATTTAGCAAGCAATATGATATACAATAGGGAACTAGAGCATTTACCCTGGATCCCACCGTGAATATTAAACGTGTGATGCATGCAAGAAAATAAAACCTAAGAAAAGGTCTCTAATCACTTATACACATAAAGCAAGACCTAATCTAACGTGTCACACATGGAGTCGAAAATCAACTAAAATCAAAGAATAAAATAAACTAGGGAGGGGTTGAGAAATAGTACCTTAATAGCGTTGCAAAACAAAGATTAATCCACATGCTTCAAACAAGATATCAAATAATCAATCTTAAACTTCTAGGTTATATCCATCGATTAGAGGAAGAATTATCATAACTATGAATTCCTTTTAACTAGTTGGGGCCATAGCACCTCCATAGATATACAAGTCTCAATTAGGAGCCAATGCAATGTCCGTATAGAGATGTCATAGCTCCAACATGATCATAAGGAATCCTAGTCATGTTCAATTAGGTTCAATTAAGTGCAACTTAGGCCAAATTGAGTCCTACTTATGAGTATCACTATGCATGAATGAATGCATGAGCATGAGCTACGAGATATTCATTAGTTTGGATCATCTCGCCTCTGGATTTAAACTTAATTTACATTATTTAAGGCATGCTTAAGATCTTAGGTCATTAGGAGTCCATTAGATTAAAGTTGTTGAAATTTTATCAAAACAGTGACAGAATTGTAAAAATTACAGAGAGCAGACCAGACTTTCAAAAATAGAAATAAAATACTTCCAACAGTTGAATCTTAATAATTTTTGAGTATGTTATACCTCTGTGAGTCTAGTTTCTAACCCCAAAAAGAAAATCAAACATCCAATGGTTGAATCTCTGCGAATAGGGTCATAACCAAACATTACTCAAAAACTTTCAACTCTCTGTCCAGAGTTTTTGTATGATTTTCTAAAAATAGTCAAAAATTTAGAAACACTTTGATCTTTTTAGGGTACTTTCCTAATACATTGAACTACCTAGAAAAATTTATTTGAGATCAATAAAACTTGATTAAGGCTCTGATTTACTCATTTTAAAATGAACTTACTATTATGAAAGTTTGAACAGAGAACAACCTATTCACAATTCATAAGGCCAAACCATCCTAAATATGAAATTTCATCAAGACCAAAGTCCTAATGGTGCATATATGAGTTATGAACACTCTCCACTTGGTCTTACTCAATTCCCATGGACCATGATTTAATTAAAATCCTTGATCTTAGTGAGTTCATGAGTTCAGTGCACCATTGATAGGATTCGTATTCAGAATCTCAACTAGACTTAGATCACACCTAATTCCTCTCTCAAATACATGTTCCTTGAGGAATATAGACCCATTTTCACTAGTTCTGCTCCCAAGTTAATGGCCCTTGGAGACTAAAATATGACTCAAATTCATGTGAACCTTATAGAATATAGGAATAACTCTATGAGACTCATCTTGGAGGCTTCAAGTTATGGTTCAAAACTTAAACCCAACAAGAACATATAGAAGTAACATGACCCATCTTAATCCCCACATAAATCATGAGATTATGGAAAACTAATAGATCGAAATCAAAGGAAATTCTAATGAGATATAGAAGATCTCATGGATTTCAAAGAGAAAATAGAGACAAAAGGAAATAAAATCAAGGTTTCCATAAAATCCAAGTAAATATACTTTTATATTTTGTTTTTGTTTAAAACTCAAGGCTATGTTAAGATCCAAACTAATGAAAACAAAACTTGGAAATCCAATCACAAACTTTATGTGGTGTGTGATGAAATGAGGTGGGAAGAGAAGTTTTGAAAATGTGTAAAAGTCCTAAATCTATGAGTTTGTGATTGAATCTAGCCTAGCTCTAGATAGAGTTAGAAGGTTACCTCTATTACCTCATGAACTTCTTGATTTGTTGGAGAAGATCTTTCAATTTCTTCAACTTTTTCTTCAAATTCTTCAAAAGAACTCTTGAATTCTTCAAAACTTCTTAATTTTTTTTTCTTTTAAATCTCTCTATTTTTCTATAACTTGCAAATGGAAGTAGGGGATTGAGGGAGAAGAAGGATTGGATTGGAATCCTTGTAATGGAGGTGAAGGCCTCCTTATATAGGCCACAATCTGAGGGGTAATTGGGTAATTTTGGGTGCGCAAGAATATTCCATACGCATTTGAAGAAAATAGGCTGTAACAGTGAGCGACACTCACTGAGTTGTCTGTGGCACTCAGTGAGTGCCGTTTGGGCACTCAGCAAATGCCGCAGCGGCACTCAGTGAGTGCCGCCTGCCGCCTATGACGCGTGCCGCACCAACGGTATTGTCTCCTTTTATTTTATTTTTAAATACTTATACATATAAATTATACCTTTACTTTATAAAATACACTTTTATAAATTCTATAGATATTCCATTATATTATATTTTTCTTCTTCTTTTCCTTCTTTTTCCATTCTTTTCTTTTCTTTGAAATTCTTTTTCATTTCTTTTGTTTTCAAGATAGTAATATATATATATATATAATTAATTTTGGAAACTTGACTTTTAGGCTGTTCTTTTCTCATACGTATTTCATACCTGGGTCTTTCCGAATCACCTGATTTTCCTCGTTCTCTCAATTTTGAAAACTCAGCTTGAAGAATCTTTGGAAGAACTTGAACTACTTGAAAAATCTTCGAATTCCGTCGGTCATTGTCATCATCGGTCTAGAGGTAACCATCCCCTGAATTTAACGGTCGGTCAAAATTGGGGTGTCTATAGTTTGCCCCTCTTCAGCAGAGCTTATGAAGCAACGCGTATCGTAAGTGAATGTCGAAGCTTGTGTGAAGACAAGCCTTTGACCGATCCGTCAAATCTAGGTAAAAATAAAGTACATTGCAAAAACAAGATGCCTAGATGGTCAATGCTGGTCGTGCTCAATGTTGAACTGCCTACGTATCCCAACAGAAATCAGACCAGGACGTAGTTCAGGTAAGGGACCAAACACGCGTAATCACAAATAAGCATACAGATGAATGCACCTATCCTATCGTGATGCACGTGCTCAAGAAAATTCATGCTCCATGCTCTCAGGTTCAATGACTTAGAACCATTATGCTCCCCATAGTAGCAAAATGCATCGTATTCCTTAAACTTTCTATGTCGATGACGTCCTATCCTGGGAAAGTCATAACTGTCATAGATGCACTTTTTATGCTTAATTCCCCAACATACTTCATGAGTCATTAAATCGAATAGTGATTAACTGAGATCTAATGTCAAATCAGAAAGCACGCTGAAAGACTAAGATGCGCCTTGCGCCTTATACCCCGCTGTCTTCTAAGAATCATCGGATCGACTGAGATGCGCCTCGCACCTTAGACTCCGATGTCGAATCAGTAAGCACGCTAAAAGACTGAGATGCACCTTGCGCCTTATACCCCGCTGTCTTCTAAGAATCATCTTATCAACTGAGATGCGCCTCGCGCCTTAGACTCTAGGTGTCGAACCAAGAACCATGCTCGTTTTGAAAGACTGAGATGCGAATTGCACCTTATGCTCTAGTGCAAGGTTAACGCAGATTCATTGCGAGAAACGAGAATAAAGATTCGTCATTTTCTGAAAGTAACGTTGATGCCGGCTTGATTAAATTCATGACTCCTAATTTTAGGAGTTATGCAAGATTCATTTTCGAATTAATTTTCCTAAATTCGAAAATCCTTAGACTTGAATTCAAAGTTTCTAAAACTTGGAATCAAACAGACTCAATTTTCAAAAAACCAGAGTCAAATCAGACTCAAATCAAATCAATTTTCAAAAATCCGGAGTCAAATCAGACTTGAATCAAATTATTTTCAAAAATTTGGAGTCTATTAGACTCGAATTAAATCAATTTTCAAAATTCCAGAGCCAAATCAGACTCAAATCAAATCAATTTTTAAAAATCCGGAGTCTATCATACTTAAATCAAATCATATTTTAAAAAAAAATTGGAGTCTATGAGACTCAAATCAAATCAATTTTCAAAAATCCGGAGTCGATCAGACTCAGATCAAGTCATTTTTCGAAAATTCGAAGTCAATCAGACTAGAAAATTATTTTCGAAAATTCGGAGTCAATCAAACTCGAATCAAATTATTTTTCAAAAATCCAAAGGCAATCGGACTCGAATCAAATCAATTTTCAAAAATCCGGAGTCAATCAGACTCTAATCAACTCATAATCCATGTTCAAGTCTTTGTTTTCAACAATCCGAAGTCAATCAAATTCGAGTCAAATAAATTTTCAAAAATCCAGAGTCAATCAAACTCGAATCAAATTATTTTTCAAAATCTGGAGTCAATCAGACTCTAATCAAATCAAATTTAAAAAATCTGGAGTCAAATCCAATTCGATCTCTTACAACTGGGGCTAATTTTAACTTGTGAAAGGGCTTTAAAGCTTCTTTTTTAAACCTTGGGTGTTTTTTCAAAACGTGGGAAAATCTTTGAGGACATCTAAGAAAAATTCGGTGGTCCCCAGCATAAATATGAAAATTTTGGGAGGAAAGGGGCACCTGTCACACGCGGCGGCACTCGGTGAATGCGCAGCGTCACTCAGTGAGTGCCAGTGTGGCACTCGCTAACTGCCGCACGGCACTCAATGACTGCCGCTGCCTTTCCGTCGTCTGCCGGTTTGGCAGGCAGTTTTTTAAGAACTCAAGTTCTTTCTTTTCTTTCTCATTCTCTTCTTCTCTCCTACGAGCTCTCTCTCCAAAACCCTCTTCCCTCTTGATTCCCAACTCAAGAATCAGCCAAAGATCAAGGTATATTCACTCTTTTACTCACCAAGATTGCATTTTTTCTTGATTTATGCTTTGAAACCATAGTTATTTGATATATTTCCTCTATTTTCTCCAAATCATCTTACATGATCTTGCTTTCCTTCATGTTTCTTGTAGATTTCAAAGATGGCTAGTAGTTCAGGGTCCCATGGTCCCTCTAGGAAGAAGTACAAACCCTCTACCAGCCATAGTTCATCGTTTCTTCTTCCTGACCCCGGGGAACACCTCTCGGCACGAGCCTTTAATAAATTGGTATAACCCTAACTCCTCTCACTCTCTTATGACAACGAAAGCCATTCAATGTAATGCTTGATGATCAATGTATGTAGGAGTATGTCTTAGCTTTTGTGAAAATATGATATGCCCAAACTATTGTTATGCCCTCTTGATTAATTTTTTTTGAATGGACTGCCATGATCATGTTCAATGCTTGAAATCATGCTTGCCCTTTTCCCCTCAGTTTGGATTCATTGATATTATGCCGAGATCACGTCCATGAATCTCATTATTCTTATTTATTCTTAATGAATGAGAGATAGTATCGACCCTGTAAGGTACTCAAATGATTTTACCTAGACCAGGCTTATTTTTTGTATGCACCTAATATGGACCCAAGATTCATGGTCATAAAGCCCCTATGACTTGAGAATTTATTCTTGAAAATCATGGAGTCACATTGACTATAAAAAAAATTTATTTTGCAAAAATTATGGAATCATTATGACTTCAAAAATCCACCTTTTTCAAAAATCACAAAGTCACTACAATCTCAAAATAATTTCCTCTTCTCTCTCTTTTTGTAAAACTATAGAGTCGCTAGGACTTAAGAATTTTATTTCTTGTGGAAGCACGGAGTCATTAGGACTCAAGAATTTTATTCCTTCTTTTAAAACAAAGGAAATGCTAGAACTCAAGAATTTTACTCCACAGAAAACACGGAGTCGCTAGGACCCAACATTATTCACAAGAACACGAGGTCACCATGACTTCAAAGAATTTCTCTTTTATTAGATTGCTGCCTTGAAAGAATTTTATTCATTATTATTTTCTTTCTCGAAATGTGGAGTTATTTAAAAGAAGAAATTCCTCTCTATCCTTTTATTTATCAGTCCTCATTGACTCTGTTATCCTTCCTATTTTATTGCATTTTCTAGACTTGTTATTCTTTCTTCCTATTCTTATCCATATTTTATCCTTTTGCAGATGCCCGAGACTGCCCTCAAGGGTCATGGGAGCCTGGCCCATGTTCGTAGGTGGTATGAGGAGCTCTCTGAAGGAGTTCGAACTGGGATCAATAACGCTGGCTTTGGGCTCTTTATGCTGCTCTTGGAGAAGAGTTCAAATGACATGACCCATATCCAAGCCTTGGCAGAGAGATGGTGGGATACAACGAACACATTCCACTTGCCGTTTAGGGAGATGACAATGACTTCGGTGGACTTTGCCATGATTACTGGTATCCCTTTTGGCGGACTTCCTGTGGTTTGTTATGACGATCTCCCGAGCCGTCATGAGCAGATTTTGTCCTACTCGGGACTCATCTAGAGAGTTCATAGTGCCGGCGAAGTGGTTCATGGACACCTTTAGAGGTCAGGCCTTTACTGACGATCAGATGATTAGGGCCTTCATTATGTATGTGTTGGGTTGCTCCCTAATGAACACGAGAGGAGACATGATCAATCTGGGGTACATAACCTCTCTGGAGGACATCGATCGTATATCCTAGTATAACTGGGGAGGGGCAGGGTTGGCTACTCTCTATTGTCACATAAGTGAAGTCTCCAGGGGAAACTTCCCCTCCACTGGCGGGTACTAGACAGCCTGGGAGGTAAAACCTTTTATTATTATTATTATTTTGTTGCTTTTCTTTCTCTCTTTTTTACTTTATTCACCCCTTCTAATTTTATTTCAAACGCTAGGCTCACTTTTTAACATTTTTCTCTTTACAGATATAGTCCCATGAGTACCTTCATATGAGGGCTCCCAATACCAGGGATGGTGAGGCTGCCATTATGCCTCAGGGCCTAAAATGGAGAAAAGGGGCGACATGTCGAAAGGTGGGGGCAGACGACTTTGTGGTTATAAGAACATCCTCATCAACTTACATGAGGTCCATGTGATATGGAATCCGTGGGAGGTGGCCCTCCCAGAGGCTAGTGCAGAAATTCAGGCTGCTGTGGGTTTTTCCAAGATGAGGATCCTGATAGTGGGAGAGGCGTGCCGAGAGTGGTACCTCGGTGAGAGGGTGAATAGGCAGTCTCTTTTTGCCCCAGCTTTTTACGTGCCGAGGGCTCCCCCAGCTACCATGAGGAGCACTGATACCCTAGACCATGAGGACTTTGTCGCCGCTCTAGGTGGGAAGAATATTGTGAATTATTTAGATGGTCCAGACGGCTATCCTAATTTCAGATTAAATTCTCTCATGCACAATTTTCCTCTCATGGATGTTACCTGGGTAACAGACTTTTCATACCTTTATTCCTTTGGAATATCCTTTTACCTTTGCAATAATACTTACAAAAACTTGAATTTTCTTTACAGCCGGTCCCTAGAGTAGCTAAACCTCCAGCCCTCCCACAGTGGAGCTAAACCTCCAGCCCTCCCACAGTGGAACTGGAGCATGCCTATGGTTCATATGGGCCAGGAGACCATGTATCAGCTGACCCCCTATGCTCAGAATGTCCTGACCATCCCCCTATAGTATAATATGGTTCCCAGAGATTACGCAGAGGAGGGGCTATCGTATGCGCATACTGTCCAACACTGGATTCACGGTCGCGAGTGGAGGGTAAGTCTCAACACTACTATATTTATTTATTTTCTTCAATTGCTTTAATCACTATTGTCTAAAAACTCAATTTTTTAGGCCGATGGAGCAAGGGCTAATGCAGATCTTCAGTTTAGAGCTATGGTATATCTATCAACCTTTTTTTCTTTTTTTCTTTAGTCTGAAAATTTTGAAAGAATATTCATTTTTTTTTGTTCTTTCTTTTCAAAATTGAACCCTTAGAAAAAGAATTTATTCCCACAAAGTTTGAAGTTAAAGAATTTCAAAAGAATCCGAACTTTATTAGATTGAAACATGGAGATTTCAAAAGAATTTTATTATCTTTCTTTTATGCAGGAGGAAGAGCTTAACGCCATGAGGAGGCAAATACAAGGGCTTCAAATGGGTCAGGGAGGCGACTATCATCGAGGCAGCGGTCAAGGCAGGGGTGATGGTGGTGATGGCGGAGATGGTAGAGCTGGGGGAAGTCAGATAGATCCATAGGCGCCCAGAAGGAATCTTCATCGTTGACGAGGATGATCTATCTCTTCTTTCTTCTTTTTTTATTATATAGAGTCCCTGTGTGGACAAGACAGTAGAAACTTCCCTTCTTTTTATATTCATGAATCTTAAGACTGATATGACTTGCACATATGATGGCAAATGAGCCGATCTTGATATCTCATGCTTATGTACAATTTATTGGGAATGTGAATGCTTTTATTTATGAATGCGGGAGTTGCCGCTTGGATGCTTGATTTAGCAAATGTATAATCTTTTTCTTGCTTCTTTTATGCAGGTTTTGGGCTGAATAGTATTGAAAACTACACCAAGAACTGCCTGGAACCTGAACGGCACTCACTAAATGCCATGCGGCACTTAGTAAGTGCAGCTCAACACTCAGTGAGTGTCGCCGCTTTTTCAGTGAGTGTCGCCGCTTTTTCTACGAGTGTCGTAAGGTACCTTTTCCTTTGTAAAAACTAATTTTTGGTTCATTCCAAGATTTCAAACTTCCTTATTCTTCTCTTTATCCAATCTCTCATCATCTGCTCATTCTTATTCCCTTATGGCTCTCATTAGCTCAGATATTCTTTTTCCGTGGATGGACTCTCTCTTAGGTATCGATCGACTCAACTTCGAGTCCCACAGATTGACGGACCTCTTTGCTTTTTGTCATATGGCTCTAGATGAGGACTTACTCCGAGCCGCCATCAGATGTTGGGACCCCTCTCTTCATGTCTTTCGGTTCAGCCATAAGGAGATTTGTCCACTTTTTGAGGAATTTAGCACCATTCTCCATACTGATCCTTTTGCTAATTTGATAGTCCCCCAGGTACAGGCGGGATACGTTTAGGATCTAGTGGCCCTTCTCCATATTTCTCATAGCGCTCCCAGTTCTTTTATTAGTGATTAGCACATTGATTTTGACTGCCTTTCTTCCACTTATGACCCCGTTGGAGATTTGGCTAACGGAGGATATCAGATTATCAGGCGTAGTATCCTTTCTTTGGCTATGCTCTCCCACTTCCTATTTCAGTCTTTTGCCAACATCCTTATCCCCATAGTCCGCGGTCTCCGAGAGATGAGGAGTGCAGTCATGTTAGTCCTCAGGGAGACTCTACTGGGTCTTGACCACGCTCATGCCACCGAGGCTAGGCTTTCTTCCCGGGCTCCTCACGTTCTTCAGGTTTGGCTTCTAGAGCATTTAGGTCTGTTCATTCATCCTTCTTACCCCGGGAGGTAGATCCCCTGTGACCGTTTAGAGGTTCGTCACCTATTTCATTCTGCTGATGGTTGGTTCTCTTAGTTCTGGAGCCTCTTTTACGAGGACATTCATTGGATATGCCCCAGATGGATTTACTACTCAGTCACGGTATGGCTCCCCGAACATCCCGGGGTTTGGCTACCAGGTTTGCATGCTACAACTTTTTATGTTCCAAGCCGGGTAGTTCACCAGTTTGGGTTGTTCAGGATGTTTCGGATACTATTACTGCAAATTTCTCGAGGAGTTCTGCCCTACACCCTTCTGCCATGAGGCTATTTGTCGAGGCTTGGCACGACAGAGTATCGGCTCCCTTTCAGAGGGTTCCTTCTTCGATTGTTACTACTACTGAGTACCTTTTCAAGATTCAGACCTTGGTTGGGAGATAGCTTTATGACTAAGCAGACATAAGGACATGACAAGATTTTAATTACAAAAAGCTTTGACAAATCCTGCTTACTCTTACTGCACTTTATTATGTGATGCATTTTAATTTTCAAAAGACTTTTCCTTGTAATTAGAAAATGTTCTAAACATGTTGAATCAAAGTTTGCGCTTTTCCTATCTTTTTAGGTTATGAAAATTTTTCTCTCAATGTTTTTTTAGCTTTTATTACTTCGCTTTGAGTCTTTTATTAGAGCTTTAATCATTCTATACCATGAATCCTCATTTGCTTCCACATAATACATATTTTGATAGCTAGTAGACCCAGAAATGGGTTTAGATATTATCTGGGTTCTTCGGATTAGCAAACAAAGTTTGCCTCTAGTCTTGGGGTTCTGATTTTTGCTTTGGGCAAACGCAAGTTTGCCCCTAGTTTGGCATAGAGAAACTCAAGCTATTGGATTTTATCAAGAGTTGGGTTTTATTTGGATCGAGGGCCTTGTGAGTCCGCCTACTTATCCCCGAACGGGTATCAGGTCCGTAGTAGTTCAGCCAAGGCTAGAAAGAAAGTGCCTTTCAGGCAAGATTTTTATGACCGAACCGAGCAGGTTGCCTACGTATCCCCTAGCGGGTATCAGGTCAAGCGTAGTTCATCAAAGTATGAGGTTTCAAAAGACAAGGTTTCAAGAAAAATATTTCTTGAGGCGATCAAGGTTGATTGGTTGTTTAAATTCAACCCCATTTAGGTCCATAAAATAGGCAGCCCCTCCGAAAATTCTTTGAAATTCTTTTTCTTTTCTTTTGTTTTCAAGATAGTAATATATATATAATTAATTTTGGAAACTTGACTTTTGGGCTGTTCTTTTCTCATATGTATTTCATACCCGGGTCTTTCAGAATCAGCTGATTTCCCTCTTTCTCTCAATTTCAAAAACTTAGTTTGAAGAATCTTTGGAAGAACTTGAACTGCTTGAAAAATCTTCAAATTCCGCCAGTCATTGTCGTCATTGGTCTAGAGGTAACCATCCCCTGAATTCAACGATCGGTCGAAATTGGGGTGTCTACAACTGTCAACCTTAATGATGATTACATCTTCCATTCCTTGAGTTTCAATCACCTCTCATGATTACCAGATATGTTGATAACTACTTAGCAACAAGACTGTAATTTTCAATAATCAACTTTATGACATTCTCAAGGGAATGTTTACTCTTTATAAGAGGTTAGATTCTATCTTGACAATATATGTTCACAACCCTATGAAGACCTACCATAGTCTGTGTTCATAATCGTCTCAAGATACCCAAGATACCCAGGTACTGATCTTGAAGACCTCACTCATTGGTAAGTCAAAGCAGCCATATCCATAGTCTGTGTTCATAATCGTCTCAAGATTAGGAACACGTATCTTATACAAGTTATGAGTTCCTATCGACTGTTGACAGTTTTAGATGTCAATAGGAAAGCTCATGGTCCGTCAATGCGCTATAGGCACTAGCAGATTAACTTAGAATCTCACACTATAGTGATTGAGATTCATCACTCCATCCAACGGTATTTAATCATGCTACAATGTATACCTGATGAGATATCCAGTCTCATCGATCATCCACTGTGACAAGTTCTTGTTGGGTTTGTGCCCTCAAACCATTACTATATGTATTAGACATTAGCATTTTAATATATGGATATCAGCTTTATATTTTATGATGTATGTTTCTTTCATGAGATGATTGTTTAATCCATAAGTATCATAGTAAGTATTTCGTGTGTGTATGAGATACATACAATGAGATACGAATTACTATTCTTTGATACTTAAAGCTTGTCACAGTGGATGATGAGACTGGATATCTCATCAGGTATACACTGTAGCATCATTAACTACCATTAGATGGAGTGATAAATCTCAATCACTAGAGTGTGACTCTTGGTTAGTATGCTAGTGCTTATAGTGCATTGACGGACCTGAGTTTCCTATTGACGCTCAAGGCTGTCAATCAGTCGATAGGAACTCATAACTTGTGTAAGGTACGTGTTCTCAATCTTGAGACGATTATGAACACAGACTGTGGATATGACTGCTTTGACTTACCAATCAGTGAGGTCTATAGAAGATGAACACCTGGGTATCTTGGGTATGTCATATTCATAGGGTTGTGAACATATATTGTCAAGACAGAATCTACCCTCTGTTTCAGAGTAAGCATTCCCTTGAGAATGTCACCAAGTCGATTACTGAGTACTGCAGTCTTGTTGATAAGAGTTATCAACATGTTTGGTAATCATAAGAGGTGAATGGGACTCAAGGATTATAAGAAGTAATCATGATTCAGGTTGACAGTAACTGTTTATCTGACTACCTGAATATGATTGCGAATGCTGACGGTAGAGGGACATTAGTACAACATACAAGTCTAGTTATCGCTTCGGATATGTTCTTTTGCGTTGGAGTTCAGTTATCATTTTATAGTGGAGTAAACGTTAACTGATCAGTCGATTAATTTGCTGATCAAAGAGTTTGGTCATGGGAGTTAATCAACTGATCTGAGCCAACAATAAAGAGCCTAGGAGGTCCCACTCTTAGCTCCGCTAGGATGCTTGGAAAGGCAAATGAGGATGATGTCAAGACAGGTTCGATTGATCGAAGTTGTCTCGATCGATTGAAGTCTAGGCAGGTTCAATCGATTGAAGATGGTTCGATCGATCGAATGTTCGATCGATCGAAGCCACTTCGATCGCTCGAGGGCTAGGTCGGTTCTGGGAATCTATAAATAGGGCAGCTGCGTTCTTAAAAAGTTGTTCGTCGTTTTGAACGTCAGAAGCTGCAGAAACTGTTTTGGAGCCCCAAAACCTTCTGTATCCTCTCCATTAGGGTTCCCACCAACCCTAGTCCTTCCTGCGAGCATCCATAGGAGTCATAAGAGTGAAGACCATCTAGTGGAGGCTGCTGGAAATCAGAGATTTCAGAATTGGGTTCAAGACAGTAAGGTATAATTCTTGTCCCCTCTTGTGCGCATCTATAGAGTTGATGGGTAGTAGATCCGGGCATGCCAATTAAGTTTTATAACTTGATTTTTCCGCTGCGCGTTTAAACTTAGAACTTAAACCGGTTTTTCCAACAATTGGTATCAGAGCCACGCTCGTTTGGATCTATAGATGCGTTTTTGGAACACTATTTTGATTTGCATATTGATTTTAGAACTGTTTTCGAAATTGCATCGTCACAGATCTGTTTCTGCAGTGTTATCGCAGTAGTATACAAATCTGTGATTGCATAGGATACAAGGAGGATTTGATCGATCGAACATATTTCGATCGATCGAACATCTGTTCTCAAGCGATCGAACAGTCTTCGATCGATCGAATGAGGTTAGATCGATCGAGACAGATTCTTTGTCAGGTTCTCTGTTTCACAGTTTTAAAGTGTTTTGAAATTAAAAACTTTAATTTTAAAATATTCTGTAAAATTTTCAAATCATTCTGTGAAACAGAATGTTCAAGCGATTGAACAGTGTTCAATCGATTGAAGGTTCGAGTGATCGAACGGTCTTCGATCGATCAAATTGTGACAGAGAAGTAAGATGCTATTTTAAGTTCTAATTCAGTATGTAAAGAGTTTATATACTGTGTGAATCAATTAAGTGTTTCAACAGTTACATATATTTGTTATGTATGTATGGATGCGTGTACGACTAACCCTTTTGCAGCTAGATTAGTCGCTATCTCCCATGACACCAAATCATTTGAATATTTGTATTTAAATTGTTTGAGATTGGTGCATGTTGTAATTTAAGTTTGGTTTGGTTTTAAGGCATATGTAAAGGGCGCTGCGACTTCAATCCTACGAAAAGGAAAGTCGCACCGGTTTCCCTAGCCTTTTATTTTGTTGTTATTTCTATTTCTAGATAAATTGTAAACTTCGAAAGAAGCATAGGACAAATGTAATAGAATTAGAAAATCCATGAAGATGGAGCTAGAGGCGATCAAACCAAAAGGAGGTTCTATAGAGATAGAGCCATGGGAGATAGAGGCATTGTTTGAATGCCTATATTTCATTTTAGTTTTTTGTTTTATGTGCTTGGTTTGTGATTGGCGTATAATACATTGTTGCATGCACGCAAAACAAGTTTTCTAAAATAAAATTCAAAAACCGTTTTCAACACATTAGTAAACATTAGATGTTTATGGGAAGTGTGTAGAAACAGATTTTCTCAAAAAGCAAAATCCTTTTTACTAAAACTAGTGGGAGAGGGTCTTATTAATTACACCCACGATCTTCCATTAACGGTTCACTGTAAGATGAGTGGTTCATTCTGTGTCACCTCGTCAGGGGTGATCATTCCATACGGAGGGTGCATTACTCATTGGTTACTAGATGTGAACTTCTTATGATAGGATCAATCAGACGTGTTAGAGGGTGACCACCACACGGAGGTGCTACTTGAGACGGTTGTGATTGGATCCTAGTTAATGGTACACACTAGCTAAGCTATGGATAAGGGATCCCACACGGGGCATTGTTCAGAAACTTAGAGATCAAAAGGGATCAGGAGTCATAACTTGTTTTTGCAAGAGTTGCATAGCGGACAAGTCTTGATTAATCGAAAAATAGAAAATTGACCTCCACACGGAGGCTTTATTCTTTTGTTTCGATATTCCGACGACTTTGTTTTAAAATAAGAGTTTTAAGGATTCTTTTATTTCAAACTGTCAAATCTTGATATCCATATTTATTTTGTTTGTTTGATTTTCAGTAATCATAATGTCTGGATCTGCATTTAGTCTACTTGCCACCATACTCACTCAAAACAAGTTAACTGGAAACAACTACACTGACTGGAAACGTAACCTTGACATCGTGTTAACTGCGGAGGATCACATATATGTCCTCACCACCCCATGCCTCGAAGAACCCGCGGCAAATGCTTCGGCATCTGCCAGACGCGAGTTCGACAAATGGAAGAAGTCGAATGGAATGGCTCGTTGCTATATTCTGGCCTCAATGGCTGGTGTATTGCAACACCAATTCCAATCGAATGATTCTGCCAGTGACATTATCACATCCCTGAAAAAGATGTTTGGGGAGCATGGCAGGCCTGCCAGACAGGTAGCCATGCAAAAGATAATGAGTGCAAAGATGTCGGAAGGGACTCCAGTCAAGGAACATGTTTTAAAAATGATTGGTTATTTAAACGAGCTAGAGACCCTAATTGCCAACATCAATGCACAGACCCAAGTTGATATGATCCTTAATTCGATGTCGCCTTCATTCGCTCAATTTAAACTTAACTATAATATGAATCAAATGAATTTTTCAATGAGCGAATTGATGAGTTCTCTTTTGGCAGCGGAAGGGGTGATCAAACCTGGGGTCAATGTTTTGAACGTTGAGAAAAGCGCTACCTCCTCCCGATCTGTGCCGAAAGGAAAGAAAGGGAAGAAGAAAGCTAGCACTGGTGGTTCAAGTGTTGGACCAGTCCCTAAGATTGCAAAATCTAAGGGAAAAAGGTAAGGGCAAAGGGAAGGTGGGTGGCCAAGGCAAAGGAAAGTGTTTCCAATGCGGTGAGAAGGGCCACTGGAAGAGGAACTGTCCAGAATTCTTAGCTACAAGAGTTCAAGGTATGATTGAATCACATGTGATTGAAGTAAGTTTTATAACGGATACTTCAAACACTTGGTGCATTGATTCTGGTACGACTAACCATATCTGTAATTCATTGCAGGGGTTCAGATCAACCAGGAGGTGCAGTGATGGGGAAATCGTACTTACTCTAGGTTCTAGCGCAACCGTTTCTGCGGTTGCTATAGGAGTCGTAGTTTTAGAATTTCTAGACAATAAAATTTTGATTTTATCAGATGTACTTTACGTCCCTTCAATGAGACGTAATTTAATTTCAGTTTCTAATTTATCGAATAATGGTTATTCTTTTCATTTTGGAACTGAAGTTGTGATTAAAAGAAATAGTTCTTTGATATGTTCTGGTGTTAAATCAAATGGTTTGTATGTGATTACTCCTAATATTTCTAAAGACTCTTGCATGGAACTTAATAACTCAGTGGTTAATGTACCATCTAAAAGAAAGAGACCTTCCACTAATCCAACAAGGCTTTGGCATATGAGGCTTGGCCATATCAATCTAAATAGGATTGGCAGACTAGTCAAAGCAGGGATCTTAGGCGATTTGGTTTTAGAACCAATGGAAGTCTGCGAGTCTTGTTTAGAGGGTAAGATGACCAAAAGGCCCTTTTCTACAAAGGGAAATAGAACCGATGCATTGTTGGAATTAGTTCATACTGATGTGTGTGGACCAATAAATATTAGAGCAATGAGTGGTTATGAGTATTTCATAACATTTACTGATGACCACTCCAGGTATGGATATGTGTACCTAATGCAGCACAAGTCTGAAGCCTTTAAAAAGTTCAAAGAGTTTAGGGCTGAAGTGGAGAAGCAATTGGGCACACATATCAAGGCCATTCGATCTGATCGAGGTGGCGAGTACCTCTCTAATGAGTTTATTGATCACCTCGTACAGAATGGGATTCTGTCACAGTTGACTGCACCTGGTACGCCTCAGCAGAACGGTGTAGCGGAGAGAAGGAATCGGACTCTTTTAGACATGACTAGGTCGATGATGAGTTACTCGGAGTTGCCATTATTCCTTTGGGGTTATGCTTTGGAAACCGCTACGTACATACTAAATCTAGTACCAAGCAAATCTGTTCCCAGGACACCACGAGAGATGTGGATTGGGCGCAAGCCTTCTTTGCAACATCTCCGGATATGGGGGTGTCCGGCACATGTGCTGAAAGGAAAGATGATCAAGTTGGATTCTAGATCGGAAGTATGTTACTTTGTAGGGTATCCAAAGGGTACTTATGGATGGTATTTTTATGATCCAAGAGAGCAGAAAGTGTTTGTTAGTACGAATGCTATTTTCTTGGAGGATGACTATATCATGAACCATAAACCTAAGGGAAGGATAGATCTTAGAGAGATAGAAGGAGAGCCCTCAGTCCAACCCGTAGTTGATAACGATATAAATCAAGAAAATACCACTTCTTTACCCATTTCTGCACCGGTACCTCGTCGTAGTGGGAGGATTATCAGCCAGCCTGATAGATACATGTTCTTAGGAGAAGTTTTTGAAGCTGTCTCCATAGAATCTGAATCTAATCCTGCCACATACGAAGAGGCAATGACTGATGTTGATTCAGAACATTGGGTTAAAGCTATGAAGGCTGAATTAGAATCTATGGATTCTAATCAGGTCTGGGATCTTGTAGAACTTCCAGCCAATATTAAACCCATTGGTTGTAAGTGGGTCTACAAGAGGAAAAGAGCATCTGATGGAAAGGTTGAGACCTTTAAGGCTAGGCTTGTAGCGAAAGGTTATACTCAGAAGGAGGGCATTGACTATGAGGAAACCTTCTCGCCGGTAGCCATGCTCAAGTCCATCAGAATACTCTTATCCATTGCTGCATGCCTAGATTATGAGATCTGGCAGATGGACGTCGAGACTGCATTCTTGAATGGCAATCTTGAGGAGGACATCTATATGCAACAACTAGAAGGGTTCATAGCTGGTCGGAAAGGTAACTTGGTATGCAAGCTGTAAAAGTCCATTTATGGGCTTAAGCAGGCATCCAGGAGTTGGAACATCCGATTTGACCAAGTGGTCAAGTCGTTTGGTTTCATACAGAATCTGGATGAACCTTGTGTATACAAGAAGTGTGAAGGGAAAGTGATGGCCTTTCTTGTGCTTTACGTTGATGATATTCTACTCATTGGGAATGATGTAGCGGCATTGTCAACGGTCAAGGTTTGGCTAGCTAGTACTTTTGATATGAAGGATCTAGGAGAGGCGAGCTATATTCTTGGGATAAAGCTTTTTCGGGATCGCAAGCGAAAGATAATGGGATTGTCTCAAGCTGGTTATATCGATAAGGTGCTAACTAAGTTTTCAATGGATAATTCGAAGAAAGGATTGTTACCTTTCAGGCATGGTTTAGCGTTCTCCAAGGACCAGTGTCCAAAGACACAGGAGGAGAGGAATCGCATGATAGGAGTTCCCTATGCTTCAGCAGTGGGAAGTCTTATGTATGCGATGTTATGCACTAGACCAGATATTTGCTTTGCCGTTGGCATGGTTAGCAGATATCAGTCGAATCCAGGTCCAGAGCACTGGACAGCCGTCAAGCACATTCTTAAGTACTTGAGAAGGACTAAAGATTACATGCTTATGTACGGTGGTAGTGAGTTAATTCCAGTAGGATACACTGACTCGGACTTTATGTCAGATAAAGATTCGAGGAAGTCAACGTCCGGTCATCTCTTTACCTTGGGAGGTGGTGCTGTCAGTTGGAGGAGCATTAAGCAGAAATGCATTGCAGACTCAACTACAGAAGCTGAGTATGTGGCTGCTTGTGAAGCCGCAAAAGAAGCTATTTGGCTCAAGAAGTTCCTTATGGAGCTCGAGGTGGTACCAGCGTCGCTGTCACCTATTACGCTTTATTGTGATAATAGTGGGGTAGTGGCTCAGTCCAAGGAGCCAAGGAACCACGGAAAGGGAAAGCACATAGAGCGGAAATATCATCTTATCCGAGATATTGTTCAACGTGGAGATGTGACTGTCACCAAGATTGCCACCGCTGACAATCTTGCTGATCCGTTTACAAAGGCCTTGCCACAGAAGGTCTTTGATTGTCATCTAGATAGTCTAGGTCTCAGATGTAATCCTGTATGGTTATGAGTGCAAGTGGGAGTTTGTTGGGTTTGTGCCCTCAAACCATTACTATATGTATTAGACATTAGCATTTTAATATATGGATATCAGCTTTACATTTTATGATGTATGTTTCTTTCATGAGATGATTGTTTAATCCATAAGTATCATAGTAAGTATTTCGTGTGTGTATGAGATACATACAATGAGATACGAATTACTATTCTTTGATACTTAAAGCTTGTCACAGTGGATGATGAGACTGGATATCTCATCAGGTATACACTGTAGCATCATTAACTACCATTGGATGGAGTGATAAATCTCAATCACTAGAGTATGACTCTTGGTTAGTATGCTAGTGCTTATAGTGCATTGACGGACCTGAGTTTCCTATTGACGCTCAAGGCTGTCAATCAGTCAATATGAACTCATAACTTGTGTAAGGTACGTGTTCTCAATCTTGAGACGATTATGAACACAGACTGTGGATATGACTGCTTTGACTTACCAATCAGTGAGGTCTATAGAAGATGAACACCTGGGTATCTTGGGTATGTCATATTCATAGGGTTGTGAACATATATTGTCAAGACAGAATCTACCCTCTGTTTCAGAGTAAGCATTCCCTTGAGAATGTCACCAAGTCGATTACTGAGTACTGCAGTCTTGTTGATAAGAGTTATCAACATGTTTGGTAATCATGAGAGGTGAATGGGACTCAAGGATTATAAGAAGTAATCATGATTCAGGTTGACAGTAACTGTTTATCCGACTACCTGAATATGATTGCGAATGCTGACGGTAGAGGGACATTAGTACAACATACAAGTCTAGTTATCGCTTCGGATATGCTCTTTTGCGTTGGAGTTCAGTTATCATTTTATAGTGGAGTAAATGTTAACTGATCAGTCGATTAATTTGCTGATCAAAGAGTTTGGTCATGGGAGTTAATCAACTGATCTGAGCCAACAATAAAGAGCCTAGGAGATCCCACTCTTAGCTCCGCTAGGATGCTTGGAAAGGCAAATGAGGATGATGTCAAGACAGGTTCGATCGATCGAAGTTGTCTCGATCGATTGAAGTCTAGGCAGGTTCGATCGATTGAAGATGGTTCGATCGATCGAATGTTCGATCGATCGAAGCCACTTCGATCGCTCGAGGGCTAGGTCGGTTCTGGGAATCTATAAATAGGGCAGTTGCGTTCTTAAAAAGTTGTTCGTCGTTTTGAACGTCAGAAGCTGCAGAAACTGTTTTGGAGCCCCAAAACCTTCTGTATCCTCTCCATTAGGGTTCCCACCAACCCTAGCCCTTCCTGCGAGCATCCATAGGAGTCATAAGAGTGAAGACCATCTAGTGGAGGCTGTTGGAAGTCAGAGATTTCAGAATTGGGTTCAAGACAGTAAGGTATAATTCTTGTCCCCTCTTGTGCGCATCTATAGAGTTGATGGGTAGTAGATCCAGGCATGCCAATTAAGTTTTATAACTTGATTTTTCCGCTGCGCGTTTAAACTTAGAACTTAAACCGGTTTTTCCAACAGTTCTAAGCACCAAAGAGTAGTAATTTGCATCTCGCATATATGTATCTCATACATACACGAATTATCTACTATGATACTTAAGGATTACAAAAAAATCATCTCATGAAACTTACAAACATATGGAATATAAACTGATATCCATATATAAAACGTCAATGTCTCATGCATACATTAATGGTTTGAGGGCACAATCCTAATAGAAATCTCTTTTCTTTCATAAACTTTCCTTTCTTTTTAGCTCCTTGAGTTACAACCAACACAGATTAGGGTCCTTCTTGCCTCAATCTCACTTCCTCTTGAATGCACATACTAGTTAGCTCATTCAAATTCCATTTGTCATTTTGAGTGTTATAGTGAATTTTGAATGGGCCAAACTGAGGAGGGAGTGAGTTGAGAATAAACTGTATGAAGAAAAATTCATCCACTTGCATCCTTAGTGCTCGAAGTTTTGCAGCTTTGTCAGTCATATAGAGAATATATACATGAACTCCTCTATTACCATCATATTTGACAGTAGTTAACTCTACCATAAGTGTGCTTGTTAGAGACTTATCTGCTAATTTAAAACATTCTTTAACAGCAGCCAAGAGTTCCAATGCGCTATTAGTTTGAGGGGGAGAAGTATTGATGTTATTAGCTATGGTCATCCTCATAAATATAGGACTAAGTCTGATCAATCTCTTCCAAGCTTTCAAAGTATTAACATGTTCTGCAGTTCTATCAACAATAACTTCCTCAAGTTTTTTAGCCGAAAGTGCCATGTTGACATCTAACATACCTTGTGTGAATTGGACTTGTTCATACCATTTTGAAAAGTTTGACCCATTAAGAGTTGGAATGCTAGATGCATAAGAGTGCAACGAAGTGGGAATAGTTACTGAAATAGGACAATATTGCTCACATTAAGGCCTTGAGTCTATCTTTAATATGGAATGATCAATTCTAAACAGATGAACTATTGACATCACTACAGTTTCTCCTTTAAGCGAAACCCTAGCATATCTAGTGTCCACTCTATAGGTGCAAAAAATATAATCACCTATTTAGGTCTAATGCAATTTATGTCACTTTTATAGATAGTCATGTTACCTTTGGGTATCCAATTCTACACTACTAAGTAACACAAATTGTATTACCCTATCTAGTTCATAGTTAGTTGAAAGTGTCTCTCCTTTGGGCTAGTCCCAATCTCCTAACTATGACTACCATTGAAAATATTATTGTCTTTTATGTCATCCTTATTTGACTAATCTTTAGTATAGCTTTATATTCATAAGGCTCACTAACATAGGTCAATTTGGTGACTACCAAATTCATAAACCCTATGAAAATAAAACTGACCAACAATATTCTCTCTAACCTTTACTAGCAGTCAGGCACAAACATTGCGTGTTGTATTTTTATGTTTTTATAAACTTAACTAATACATTTTATTTTTGTTAAAATGATTTGTTATGGTTTTATAACCTAGCAAAAAAAATTTTATTTTGGTAAAAAAGTAATTTTGACATTAAAGTAAAAACATGAAAATTGTGAAAAATAAAATAATATAACCATCAAAAAGATTACAAAAAAATTGAACTAAATTTAATTTCTTAAATTCCGATCTCTGGTTCACCATCACCAATTAAACATCAATAAATACTATAATCACAACTTTTATAACAACAATCCCACTATTTTAATTTATAAGAACTGATATCATCTTCTATATAAGTAGTACTACTATAGTATTCACTGCTATAACTCAATTCATTTAATTGACCAATCAAAAGCCTACCATGTTATGTGATTAGACAAAAACCTTATTCCCATTTACTATTGTATGGAGATATGTACTATAAGCAGCTACATGTAAATATGTACGTAGTGCATGTGAGAAGGATGGAGAAGTTTTTGTGTACCCTCAAGGTAGCATGTTCTGAGTAGAATAGGTTTGAAACAACGTGCATGGCATACATGTTTGCATCTGTGTAAAGTATGAAAATATATACATACAAAACGAAATATTTGCATCTGTGTAAAGTATGAAAACACACACACAAAAGGAAATATTTGTGTCTGTGTAAAGTATGAAAACATGCACACACAAAAGGAAATATCTTGACTTAGTGACGAATTCATCATAAAAGCTATTCAATTAGTCATTGCCCCTACATGTATATATATATATATATACAATCACCCATATAACTAACATGTATACACAAACATATGCATACAAAGAGAGCAGAATTAAAGACCTGTCGTGTTCATTGGTCTGAGTATGTCCTTTTCTCTATTTCTAGTATTTGAGTAAATTCTACACAACGGTGTTTTGAGAAGTGGGAGAGAGAAGAAAATATGGAAAAAGAGCCGTGCAGGCAGTTGGACAGTTTTTCAAATTTGAATTTAATTCATTTTAATTTATGCTGATGTGTACTGACTATTTAGTCCTTTCATATTTGTTTTTTGGGTGTTAAAGTGTATTGGTTTTAATGTAAATATGAGTGTTCGAAAAATTAAATTGGAACCCCTACCTTTGCCTTTAAAGAATAGTATAGATTATTTAATTACTAAAATTGTCATTTATCTACTTAATCATTCATAATAAAATAATAAATTTATATTTTTCTTTTATGTGATTAAAATCTCTTCAATGACAAAAAGTAGCACTAACTCTAATTTTAGAGTTAAAACAAATAAACATAAATTTATTTTAACTATAAAATGTAACCATAATATTTAATTACATACAGTATCGTACAAAACACAAAATGAACAATTAAACTAAAATAAAATCATATTGGAATTACAATACACCAATACTAGTAATTATCAATATGACTTCAACGTTTAATGATGCACAATAACATATATCACTAAGTTTAATTTAATCAAAAGATCCACTTACATACATGTTTACCAAAACACATCACATATGATATGTTGATACCATACTCATGTATATGTAACCAAATCAAGTATATCACAATGGTTATACATGTACTAATTACAAGTTAATCATACAGATTTTTCCCAAAACAATTCATTCTACACAATTAAGGAATCTACAAAGACTCAGCCTTTATCTTGACACCATATCACAAAACTATATATGAATGATAGAAATAAGCTGATATGTCTATAATTATACAGTCTCGTTCAGATCCGAGAGCCTTTGAATGGCGACGACACACATTTTATGGTGCAAAATTAACACCAATTTAGATCTAAACATGCATATATTGTAAGATGCATATATTCAAAACATGGCTCTGGTGCCAACTATAAGAATGTAATTGATAAAACTATCATGCGAAAAATTTGTATATGCCAAGATCTTGAATACAACACATCTTAAGAGATAATGTATGAACAAAATGTTGGGTTTCCATGTGTATTTGTCCATGCACATGAGATATTAAGCCCATTTAGTGGGCTGATTTGTTGTGGGCTTGAAAAAGCCTTAGTTTAATCATCATGGTCTTTGTGGGCCCGTGGGCCAAACATGTTGTTTTCTAGCTAATTCATTTAGCTAATGAATTAAAATAGAGATGCAATGAATCTCAATGAGTGTTCTGCGCATATACTCAAAAACAGATAGGGTTTTTGTGTGCCCAATGTATGCGGCAGTTGGAGAAGAAGAAGGAAGATCCAGGGTTGTTTGGTGTACCAAAGTCTTAGAGATTTTGAAGAGGTAGTTTTACTTGTATTTGGTATTTTGAACTCTAAGAGGTAACCCTTATACTCTCTCTTTAGTTGATTTGAATACCTCAAGTTTTCGGGCAAAAACTTGAGAAAACATTGTATTCCTTTTTTTATATAGTGGAATTACTCGGAGTTGCCCTGTGATTTTTTCCCTCTTCATTGGAGGGTTTTTCCACATAAATCTTGGTGTCATTTTTATTGCTTTTATACCTTGTGGTAGATTGTGGTAGAAATTATTATATATTGTGTCACGCCCCGAAGTACCAAAAATAGGGGGAAAAAATGAATTTCCTTTATGAGTTCGTAGACACGTGACTGGTTGAGAGTGCCACCTGATTGTCCAAACATGGTGATAACAATAATGTGATATGGGAAAGTGGCTAAGTTCAGCGGAAGCAGAAATTTAAAACATCCAAGTCTTACATCAGTAGTATATTACAGACCAAAAAGATATCCAAAAGTTACATATTACAAGACCAGCTAAACTATTACATCAATAACATAATAATAACAAAACTATAACAAAAGAAAAGCTCCAAAGTCTTCAGCTGGTGAAACCATAGCCTTCCTCGTAGTAATCTTCACCAGCATACTCTTCAGTAGTAAAGCCCGCATCTTGATAGCAATCAGCTCCATTTGGACCTACAAAGGCTAGACGTGGAAGGTCCAGCGGCATGAAAAAGCCATTAGCTGTTAAGCTAAGTGAGGGTCCCCTTAAGGTTACCACCACTTAAGGTAAGTTATTCTTCATTTCTTCTTATTCTCAACTATGTCTCGTTGATCTTTTCTTATTCTCAAAACTATACCTTGTTTAAACCCAATCATTCCCTTTGAAACTTAACCCACAACTGAACTGACCAACGACATTGACTGAAAGAAGACTTAACTCCAAACGCATTTACCGGTCAAGAAGGAACAACACTCGATAATGAATCGCTTGATTGAACACATCACTGATGATCCTCAGAACAAGTGTGCGGGATATTAACAATCTCTTGGTCGAACACATCATGAAGATCCTTAGGTCACCCGCACGTTACCGAACACGTCATGCCGATCCTCAGACTAACGGTACGGGACATTAACAATCACTTGGACGAACACGTCATGCCGATCCTCAGGTCACTCGTACATAACCAAACATGTCATGCCAATCCTCAGGTCACCCGTACATAACCGAACATGTCATGCTGATCCTCAGTCCAAGGGTGCGAAAAAATAATCAACTAGTTGATCGAACACATCATGACGATCGTCAGGTCATCCGCACTTGACCGAACACAAACATAACTCTCCAATTGACTCTATGGAATTACTGAAAGACCAACTTTGCAAGAAATATACAAACACGACACGAAAGTTCACAAATCAACTTTGACCGGTAGTCACACGACTAGAAACGAGACCCAATGTCCCTTATTTGCATAAAATCTGTTATTGAAGGTTTTATCGTTATTTTACACGTTCGTACTTTTCGTAGTTTAGTTCATTAATATCATCCATTTATAACCGTCGGTATTTCGCTTTACATTCGACATTCTGTTTTACCTCTCAATATGCTTACGATGGAAACTTTCCCAATCACTTACCAACGCAATAATCGTGCCATACAACATACTTATAGTTTGGGTATGAACTTTCCAACGGTCATTAAACTATATTCATAACAATGAGAAACATAGCACGTAGCTCATGGATTTATAACATGGATTTAATACCAATAAACATATAGATAAAATCCTTAACATACTCATCTATGCGATAGCACTACCATAGCACAAGATTTTCATAACAACACAGGTA
The DNA here is from genome assembly GCA_033977485.1 of Hydrangea macrophylla. NCBI lineage: Eukaryota > Viridiplantae > Streptophyta > Magnoliopsida > Cornales > Hydrangeaceae > Hydrangea > Hydrangea macrophylla. The sequence continues at coordinate 71,554,488 of CM066984.1, read as the reverse complement.
CTGGAAAACTAGCATGAACAATCAACACCATGCATAACAAAACATCATACAAAAAGCTACACAATTTGCCAGGATACATTTTCACTGTATTGACTGAATTAACATGATTTTTTTGGGCATGATAAATTGCTTTATAGATTAAACTCAAAACTAGAACATTATAGGTATTTGGATCATCTTCATGTACAAAAAAGATCTAGCTTCAATTACATTTTTGATCTACTCAAAATATTTATTTTACAAGACATTTCTTATATCTCGGACTGTTCTGTCACAGATTTTTAGCACTGTGTTATACGTAAATTTTACCTATGAAGGGTTCATGTTTAGACCAGGGTATGGAAGAGCTATTTGTAGATACATACGTTAGCTTTCTCCACAAAAAAACCTAGCATAATTCTCATTTTTGAACTGCTCCAAACGTTGACTTTACTAAACTACATTCTGTTGAAAGTTTCTGTTTCTCAGATTCATAACACTGCGTTGTACGTGCATTTCACCCATGAAAGAGTGATTTATAGACTGAGCTATAGAAGAGTTATTTGTAGATAAATGAGTTAAATTTCTTCACAAAAAAACCATAGCTTAATTCTCATTTTTTAACTGCTCCAAACGTTGATTTTACTAAACTACATTCTGCTGAGAGTTTCGGTTTCTCGGATTCATAACACTTCGTTGTACATGCATTTCAACCATGAAGGATTGATTTCTAGACTGAGCTATCGAAGAGTTATTTGTAGATAAATGCGTTATATTTCTCCACAAAAAAACCTAGCTTAATTCGGATTTTTGAGCTGCACAAAACATTCATTTTACTAAACTACCTTCTGCTGGAAGTTTCTATTTCTTAGATTCAAGGATTTGTCTTGCTATATATGTTCTAAATTGAGTTAGATTACTCACAATTACTCACTATTTACTCACCAAAGCTTGAAATTAAGCTTGATGTTGTTCTTAAGCTTGATGGAGCTTGAACTTCAACTTCAAGGATGACTTCTTCTCTTCTTTCTCTCAAGAATTAAAACTCTATCTCTCTCTCACAGATTTGAAGTGCTGGTCATAGAGACAAAGTGTGTATAATGCATGCTATATGCATGCTTATATAGGAATCCTAGGAGCTAGGTGTCATGTGGCATGTGTATATGCCATGACATATGTCCTACAAGTGGACATGTGTCCAAGAGGGTGGCATGTGGCTGCCATATGGCCGGCCATGTGGGCCCACCTTGGATTGTGTGCCACTTTCTCGATTTACTTGTAACCGAGTATTATTTCTAATGTCCGGGTCCGGGTATGGGACTAAGTTAAATCTCATTACGGTCGAGTTGGTATGGTTACTACAGTCTAATCAATAATCCTGAGATACGTCAAAACCATCACCCAACTAAAATAATAATATAATAATATAGCCGGTCCAATACAGAAATTCGAAAAGCTGGTATTATTAATGAAAGAAAAATTACAGGTGTTACATCTTCCACCACCTATTAAAGGATTTCATCCTCGAAATCAGAGCTTATCTAGGTACAAAACAGAAAAGGATGTTTCTCTCGCATCTTTGACTCCATTTCCCATGAAGCTTCTCTTTCATCATGATTATTCTGCTGAACCTTCACCAATGGAATCTCCTTGTTTCTCAGCTTCTTGGTCTCTCGACCCAAAATCTTGATGGGTGTCTCTGTTTAGGATACGTTGCTATTTATCTCGATGTCCTTGAAGTCGATTACATGTGGCGTCGCGCCCTGATGATATTCCTTCAACATAATGATGTGAAAAACATTGTGAATACTTGACCATCTTGGTAGCAATGCGAGTCTATAGGAAACTCTTCCTACGCGTTCCAAGATTTTGAATGGTCCGATATAGCGTGGCGACAACTTTCCCATTTTCTGTCCAAGCCATACTACTCCTCGGACTGGTGATACCTTGAGTAAAACATGTTCTCCTACCTTGAACTATTTGTCCGTGCAATGTTTGTCTGCATAGCTCTTATATCGATCTTGTGCTGCTTTCATCTTCTGTCTGACAATTAGTCTCTCGAACCATCTCCGGTCCTAGAATCTTGCCATCTCCAACTTCAGCCCAACATAATGGCGAACGACACGGCCTTCCATACAATGCCTCGAATGGTGCCATGCCTATGCTTGAGTGATAACTATTGTTGTAGGCAAACTCAATCAATGGAAGATGTGTCTCCCATGAACTCTCAAAGTCAATCACGCAAGCTCTGAGCATGTCTTTCATTACTTGATTGGTCCTCTCGGTTTGCCCGTCGGTTTGAGGATGAAATGCTGAACTCAATTTTAGTGAAGTTCCTAAAGCTGTCTGGAAACTTTCCCAGAATTCTACAGTAAATCGAGAATCGTAATCAGACACTATGCTGACGGGTACTCCATGCAATCGTACGACCTGTTGTATGTATAACTGACTCAACTTCTCCATAGAGTATGTTATAGTGTATGCTATGAAGTGAGCTGACTTGGTGAGTCGGTCCACAATCACCCAAATAGAGTCATGGCTCTGTTTAGATTGGGGCAGACCTACCATAAAATCCATGGTAATGTGTTCCCACTTCCACTACAGAATCGCTAATGGTTGTAACAATCCTGATGGCTTCTAATGTTCCGCCTTGACTTGTTGACAAGTAAGACACTTAGAAACATACTCTACCACTTCTCGTTTCATGCCTTCCCACCAGAAATTCTGCTTCAAGTCTCTATACATCTTTGTACCTCCAGGATGAATAGTCAAACGGGACTTGTGTGCTTCATTCAGAATGTCCTTCCTCAGAGTCTCTACATCAGGAACACACAGTCGATTCCTACATCAAAATCCTCCATCTAAGCCTACGCTCCATTCCTCGGGTTCCTTTGCCGAAACTTTAGCAAACCACTTCTTCCATTCTTCGTCTTTCTACTGGGCTTCCAAAATACGATTAAGAAGCGTCAGTTGTGCTACTAAACATCCAAAATGGTGTCCTCCTTCTGTCTCTGTGGGTTGGAGATCAAATTTTGCTATGGTTTCCAATGCTTTCCATTCTCGAATCATGAGATTAGCAACTATCTCGCGAGGTTTAAGACTCAAAGCATCTGCAACAACATTTGCTTTACTAGGATGGTACTGTAGAGTGAAATCATAATCCTTGAGTAACTCCATCCATCATCTCTACCTCATATTTAGTTCCTTTTGAGAGAACAAGTACTTCAAGCTCATGTGGTCTGAAAATAAATCAAACTGCTCCCCATAGAGGTAATGTCTCCATGTTTTCAGTGTAAACACAATTGCAGCAAACTCTAGATCATACATTGGATAACTTATCTCGTGCGGCTACAATTATCTCGATCCATATGCTATCACCTTCCCATATTGCATAAGTACACACCCTAATCCTTGGTGTGAAGCATCACTATAGATGGTATATCTTTTATAGCTCTTGGGTATTGCTAACACAGGTGGCAAAGTTAATCTTTCCTTCAGCTCTTAAAATGCACGTTCATGTCGATCCTTCTAATCGAACTTCGACTCCTTCTTCGTAAGACCAGTTAATGGGGCTGCGATTCTAGAGAATCCTTCTACAAATCTCCTGTAGTAGCCAGCCAAACCCAAAAAACTTCTAATCTCTGAAGCATTACTCGGTCTTTTCCAATCTAGTACTGCGTCTATATTTGAAGAATCCACTGATATCCCATTCTGAGAGACCACATGTCCTAAAAACTTGACTTCTTTAAGCCAAAACTCGTATTTACTGAACTTTACATACAGTTGGTTGTCCCTGAGTGTAAGACGTAAGGTAATCTGCAAATATCTTTCGTGTTCCTCCTTGGTCTTGGAATAAATCAGTATATCATCTATAAAGACGATAATAAACTGATCCAGGTAGGGCCTAAATACCCTATTCATCAAGTCCATAAACACTGCTGGGGCATTGGTTAGCCCGAATGGCATCACAAGAAACTCGTAATGTCCATATCTGGTACAGAATGCTGTCTTTGACACGTCTTCTGTTCGAATTAACAGCTGCTGGTATCTTGATCTCAAATCAATCTTTGAAAATGTCGTGGCTCCTTGCAATTGATTGAACAAGTCATCAATACGTGGCAGCGGGTACTTATTCTTCATGGTTACCTTATTCAACTCCCTATAGTCTATACAGAGTCGAAGCAATCCATCTTTCTTCTTTACGAACAGTGTCGGTGCTCTCCATGGTGATGTGCTTGGACGCACGAATCCCAAATCCTCCAACTCCTATACTTGCTTCTTCAATTCTTGTATTTCTGTCGGTGCCATCCTGTGCGGGGTCTTGGAGACAGGAATGGTTCCAGGTGTCAGTTCTATACAGAAGTCTATCTCTCGCTTTGGCAGCAAACCTGAGAGATCTTTAAATATGTCCTCGAATTCTCGTACTATCAGAATCTCTGCGATCATGATCTCTGATCTTGTGCCCTTGATGGCAGCCAAGCGACTAGTGAGAAAACCATCACTCAACGGGTTACACTAAAAGAAAAAGGGTTGACTTCCAGGTATCGTAAAGGTAATTGACTTGCTGGTACAATCCAAGATAGCATGGTACTTGGTGAGCCAGTCAATTCCTAAGATGACGTCGAACTCCTTCATTGACAAGATCACCAAATCCACGAATAGGTCTTTATCTTCTATGTTGATGGGACAGTTTCTGCATACCCTATTCAACTTAACAGATGTACCCATTGGAGACACAGCATTCAATACTACAGTAAGGTTTTGAGGTACTAAACCCAAATCTTGTCTGACTCCACTAGCAATAAACAAATTCGACGCTCCAGTATCAAATAACGTTTTAACTCTGTTGTTGAAAAAAGTGAGCGTACCTTCCAGATTCTGATGTACTTTGGCGTTAAAGCCTACTGCTTCCGGAATAACAGTATTCAGATGAGTCTTGGCAGCTTTCCCTTGAGTGTTGGGTCCATTGTATCCTCGGCGCGGTGCCTTGCAGTCTTGGTTCTAGTGGCCTTTCTCTCCACAATTATAGCATATGAGTCCACCATGATTGTGGTTCTTGGAGGTTCTGTAATCTTTGGCATGGTGGCTGGGTATGCCATAGTTGAAGCAACTCCCTGGACCTTTTACTTGGGCGATATAACCTCCTTGATATCCAACAGGGACTGGTGCTTGTGGTGCTGTAGTTTTGGCTTATTATGGTTGCCTCCGTGCCTGCTGCTGCTTCCTTTCTCCATTCCAAGTGCGCTTGTTATTCTGATAATGCATGGGTAGCCTTGATCCTTGGACATTTTATGATGGAAACCTACTGGTAAACCTCTTCTGCTTCTGTTTCTGTATATTCTCCATCTGTGTAGCCTACCCTACCAAAGATTTAAAGGACTGACTCACGTAAACTGCACTCGTCTCTTGTAGTGAAAGAGATAACCCTTGGTGATATGTTCATTCTTCGTTTAAGGTGTGTCTACCATGTGATGCGCGAAACGGGACAGGCACTTGAATTGCGTTGTATACTCCTGAACAGACTTGTTCCCTTGAACCAATTCCATGAATTCCTTCATCTTCAGATTTCGTTCTACTAATGGAAAATACTTTGATAGGAACCGTTCCTTGAACACGGTCCATGTCATTTCCCTTATGGCTCTTTATCCCAAAATAGCCTCTTCCGCTTCCCACCAGTCTGCAGCGGCATATGTCAACTGAAATACGGCTAGGTGACGTTTTTCGGCCTCACTGCAATCCATGGCTTTGAAGATGAAATCCATCTCTCGTAGCCATTGCTCCGCTTTCCATGGTTCCATAATCCCATTGAACTTTTCCAGTCTTAATGCGCGGAAACGTTCAAGTAACTTATCCCCTGTCTGCCTTGGGGGTGGTGCTGGGCGGTTATTGTTGTTTCCTTCATTGTTTGAAGCCCTCTCAATCCTTCTGACCAAGGCTGAGAGTAGTCCTGTAGGGTCTATCTCATTAGGTATCTTCGGTTCTTCCTCGTTATGACCATTGCAGTTCCCCCAGCCATCTGAAAACAACGCACAAGTTTTACTGCTAATATCCTTTGATTCCATACTGAGTCTTTATAGGTAGCCTTGATGTGTACCAAAGTTAAAATATAATAAGCATGCATATATTACTAAATGTCAATGGAATAAAGTGATATAACTGAAACCATTATATTAAACCAAAAAGATTTACATCAAAGTACTGCATCCAAGGCCAGTACATACTATACAATAGTTTAAGTATCTACTAGGTGTGCTTACAAAAAGAACATGTACAAAGTACTTACAACTGAAATATCTATAATGTGAGCTACACCAAACAAAACTAATATGCACATCACTACATAGAAGTAATAGCAGCTCTCTGAAGATCATATCAACATGGTAGGGCATAGAAGTCTGCCTCATCGTCGGTAACCGTAGGTGGTATCTCGTCCCCTAGAACGGTAACTACCTCCGCTGGCATAAAATCCAGCCACTCATCAAACTCATCTGGTCCACCATCTGGTAATATCCATCCTGATGCTACGTCATCTCCGCCAACTCCATCCAAGTTGATGTCATCCTCATCGTCTAGCTCTACAACCTCTAGTGGCGCATCGTCCAACTCGACAGCTAACTCATCAGGCTCAATGACATCATCTGGATCCACATCGTCATGTATGTCAGGCTATGCATCGGGATCATCCTAAATTAGCTCTATAACTGGATCGTCTGCGGGGTCCTTTAAGAACTCCTCCTCCTCTAGGTCCTCCTCAACATCAGCTGGATCTTCCCCGTGATCCTGCTCGGGTATCGGTACTATCACATCCTCATCAGCTGACAGTACTGGATAATCGTATACATCATCCTCTAGTCCCTGAGCATTCTCTACTGGATCGGCCTCCTCGATCGGCTCATCGTCGCTACTCGCTGGGTCGTCCTCAATCATCAGGACATCGTCATCATCTGTGTCGTCAACGTCAGATGGGTCATCTGCTGTGTGGCTACTGCCTACAGAATCCTCTCTACTCGCTCTGTCGTCATCGCTATCTGTATCCATGGGGTCTAAATCTGTATCTGGCTCTGGTATGGGCTCGGGTGAGAATGGTGGTGCAGGTGCGGCCATGATAATCGGGAAGAGTATATCATCGTATAGTACCTTGTCCTGAGCCATGCTGATAAGCTCTTGGTGGATAAGTATGGTAGTCTCTGAAGCATGAATCGACTCAAGCTGAACTTGATCTGGATACTGTAGTGCATCGGTATGCACGGCTCTCCGCATGTCCTCCTCTAAAATGTGCCTCACCCTCTGGCAGATCCGCTGTCGATATAGTACAGGGTCGACAGGCTGGATACGACTGTCAAGAATATAGTGCCCTCCGAAATCATCGTGAACAAAGATCGGCTCCATAGTCCTGCAAGAGGAACTAACTAAGTGTCAGTACTAATATGAGGTAAATCTTATTCTCATAACTTAAAGTGTAGGACAATCAGTGAGCGCGTCAAAACCTAAGGCTCTGATACCAAAAATCCCTATCACGCCCCAAAGTACAAAAAATAGGGAAAAAAATGAATTTCCTTTATGGGTTCGTAGACACATGACTGGTTGAGAGTGTCACCTGATTGTCTAAACATGCTGATAACAATAATGTGATATGGGAAAGTGACTAAGTTCAGCGGAAGCAGAAATTTAAAACATCCAAGTCTTACATCAGTAGTATATTACAGACCAAAAAGATATCCAAAAGTTACATATTACAAGACCAACTAAACTATTACATCACTAACTTAATAATAACAGAACTATAACAAAAGAAAAGCTCCAAAGTCTTCAGCTGGCAAAACCGTAGCCTTCCTCGTAGTAATCTTCACCAGAATACTCTTTAGTAGTAAAGCCTGCATCTTGATAGCAATCAGCTCTGTCTGGACCTGCAAAGGCTAGACGTGGAAGGTCCAGCGGCATGAAAAGCCGTTAGCGGTTAAGCTAAGTGGGGGTCCACTTAAGGTAAGTTATTCTTCATATCTTCTTATTCTCAATTATGTCTCGTTAATCTTTTCTTATTCTAAAAAATATACCTTGTTTAAACCCAATCATTCCCTTCGATACTTAACCTACAACTGAACTGACCAACGACATTGACTGAAAGAAGACTTAACTCCAAACGTATTTACCGATCAAGAAGGAACAACACTCGATAATGAATCATTTAATTGAACACATCACTGATGATCCTCATAACAAGTGTGCGAGATATTAACAATCTCTTAGTCGAACATGTCATGCCGATCCTCAGGTCACCCGCACGTTATCGAACACGTCATGCCGATCCTCAAACCAAGGGTACGGGACATTAACAATCACTTGCACGAACACGTCATACCGATCCTCAGGTCTCCCGTACATAATCGAACACGTCATGCCGATCCTCAGTCCAAAGGTGCGGAAAAATAGTCAACTACTTGATCAAACACATCATGACGATCCTCAGGTCATCTGCACTTGACCAAACATAAACATAACTCTCCAATCGATTCTATGGAATTACCGAAAGACCAACTTTGCAAGAAATATCCAAACACGACACGAAAGTTCACAAATCAACTTTGACCGGTAGTCACACGACTAGAAACGAAACCCAATGTCCCTTATTCACATAAAATCTATTATTGAAGGTTTTATCGTTATTTTACACATTCGTACTTTTCGTAGTTTAGTTCATTAATATCATCCATTTATAACCGTCAGTATTTTGCTTTACGTTCGACATTCCGTTTTACCTCTCAATATACTTACGATGCAAACTTTCTCAATCACATACTAACGCAATAATCGTGCCATACAACATACTTATAGTTTATATTCATAACAATGAGAAAACATAGCACGTAGCTCATGGATTTATAACATGGATTTAATACCAATAAACATATAGATGAAACCCTTAACATACTCATCTACGCGATAGCACTACCATAGCATAAGATTTTCATAACAACACAAGTACCGGAAAACTAGAATCAACAATCAACACCATGCATAACAAAACATCATACAAAAAGCTACACTATCTACCAGGATAAATTTTCACTATATTGACTGAATTAACATGATTTATTTGGGCATGATAAATTGCTTTGTAGATTAAACTCAAAACTAGAACACTATAGTCATTTGGGTCATCTTCATGTAAAAAAACATCTAGCTTCAATTACATTTTTGAGCTACTCAAAATATTTATTTTACAAGACATTTCTTATATCTCGGACTGTTCTGCCCCAGATTTTTAGCACTGTGTTATACATAAATTTTACATATGAAGGGGTCATTTTTAGACCAGGTTGTAGGAGAGTTATTTGTATATAAATGAGATAAATTTCACCTCAAAACAACCTAGCTTAATTCTCATTTTTGAGCTTCTCAAAACGTTGATTTTACTAAACTACATTCTGCTGAAAGTTTCAGCTTCTCAGATTTATAACACTGCGTTGTACATGCATTTCACCCATGAAGGATTGATTTTTAGACTGAGCTATAGAAGAGTTATTTATAGATAAATGAGTTATATTTCTCCACAAAAAGACCTAGCTTAATTCTCATTTTTTAGCTGCTCCAAACATTGATTTTACTAAACTTCATTTTGTTGAAAGTTTCTGTTTCTCAGATTCATAACACTGCGTTGTACATGCATTTCACCCATGAAGGATTAATTTCTAGACTGAGCTATAGAAGAGTTATTTATAGATAAATGAGTTAGCTTTCTCCACAAAAAATCTAGCTTAATTCGGATTATTGAGCTGCACAAAACATTCATTTTACTAAACTACCTTCTGCTGGAAGTTTCTGTTTCTCAGATTCAAGGATTTGTCTTGCATGTCATGAAAACTTCAACACAACAATATTAAACTCCTAATAAACATTAATAGATGCTAAATATGTTCTAAATTGAGTTAGATTACTCACAATTACTCACAATTTACTCATAATTTACTCACTATTTACTCACTAAAGCTTGAAATTAAGCTTGATGTTGTTCTTGAGCTTGATGGATCTTGAACTTCAACTTCAAGGATGACTTCTTCTCTTCTTTCTCTCAAGAATTAAAACTACAGCTCTCTCACAGATTTTAAGTGCTGGTCATAGAGACAAAGTGTGTATAATGCATGCTATATGCATGCTTATATAGGAATCCTAGGAGCTAGGTGTCATGTGGCATGTGTATATGCCATGACATGTGTCCTACAAGTGGATATGTGTCCAAGAGGGTGGCATGTGGATGCCACATGGTTGGCCATATGGGCCTACCTTGGATTGTGTGCCACTTTCTCAGTTTACGTGCAATCAGGTATTATTTCTAATATCCGGGTCCGGGTATGGGACTAAGTTAAATCTTACTACGGTCGAGTTGGTATGGTTATTACAGTCTAATCAGTAATCCTAAGATACGTCAAAATCGTCACCCAACTAAAATAATAATATAACAATATAGCCGATCCAATACAGAAATTCAAAAAGCTGATATTATTAATGAAAGAAAAATTACAGGTGTTACATATTGTGGCTTGGATATTATTTGTGCCTATTTAATATACACTAGACAATGTTAGGAAGTGTTGCTCCTAATAGTGGGGATTCCGATTTTTTCCCAATAAGTGGTATCAAAGCTAATGGTTATTGTTGAATTATTGTCTTGTGTAATTAAATAGAAGAATCATCACATTCGATGATTAAGCCTACGGCTTCTATTTATGCCATTTGGAAGCCAAGAATTGATGATATTCTCTATTGTAAAGATTTGTATGATCCGATTGAGGGTGATACGGCCAAGCCTACAACTATGTCTACTATCGATTGGGTTAAATTAAATCAAAAGATAGTGGGTTGACCACACCGTATTTCACCACTAACAAGCGGGGGTATTTGTAAAATACAACCGCGCTAAAAGAAGAAAATACACTGATTTAGTCTACAACTCCCTTGTATATCTGCAATTGAATACAAATGCCAGTTTTTACACAATATGATTAATCTATGATAAATGGTATTGTTTTAGTGATTATTTGTGAAGACTATTGTTGCTGTGTGGGGAACTGAATGAGCAAGATAAAAGGAAGTGTTTGGTTTTAATGAAGACAACTCAAATATGAAAAGGAAGTTTCGAGCGATCGAGGATTCGATCGATCGAATAATTTCAAGCGCTCGAAGATCCCAGAAGTTTAATCGATCGAGGGATGTTCGATCGATTGAACATGGCTTTTATCAGAAATTACACGCACGCGGTAGAAATGGGATTTTCAACCCTAACCTTACGTTTATGTATATCTATTTGTATTGTATGCGTCCAGAGAGACGCCCACTTCACTTTTTACCAGTTTAAAGAGAGAGTTATAGAGTTTACATGTTTTTGTAGGTCTTGAAGCTTGAATATTGTTTTTGGATTTTTTCTCTTTAGTTTAATACAAGTTCTTCTATTCCAGGTTTTGTTATCGTAGTCTATTCACATTTTTGTTACTTAATATTGTAGTTTAATCTGTTAGTATTGGTAGTATCATAGTAGTACTTTTAAATCACCATTAGTTTTCATAGTTTCATGCTTAAATCACAACCAAACAAGACTTTAATGGACTTTTACGTTAAAAACAAATCTAAGACACTCCAGACGATGTCTGAGTAGTCCCCATATTGGGAGATCACGATGAAACCATGATCTTAAGCCTCTTCCATGCAGTAGAATAATTCCTGTGTTCGATCGATCGAAGTTTGTTCGATCGATCGGACCAGAGACATTGTCGAGCGATCGAAGACATTTTGATCGATCGAGAGATGGAGATATTCGATTGATCGAAAGCGCATCGATCGATCAAACTCTCTGATTTTTGAGAACATTCTATGCAGTATCCCTAGACTTTTTGCTTTAGAGATTCGTTATCAAACTGTCCCCAAATGCTCAGTTTGTCAAAACAGTCTTTGAACTTAAGGCCTTAAGGCATTTTTCTTCAAAATCTTTTGCAAACCACCTTCAATGCTAACACCATTGTATGTGCGAGTCTTAACTATTGTTTTAAACCGCTTTCATGTGTTTCAAATTAATTGTGATGATATAGTCCCGGTCATGAAAGGACTATGGATTCTTTATTCTAAGAGAAATACAGGATACTATAGAAAATGTGCTCCATTGAGCTTCAATGTACTTGCATGGTAGATGGCTAGGTCGTGGTGGATTCGTGTAATCCCAACAATTTTCTTTTATTAAAAAAAACACATTCTAAAACATCGCCTTAGTTAATTAGTTAATCATTAGTTTAATTTACTTTAGTTGTTTTACTTTTAGTAGTGATTTTGTGGAACTTTGTGTTCTACAATCCTTTATTTATTGATTTTTATTTTCCTTTTAGAGTTTAATCTAAGTATTTAGTTTATCACCTTACCTGTGGGATCGACCTGGTCTTAACCAGAGTACTACTTGCACGATTACCTACACTTGGGTATAGCACACAAGCGCACGCACATTCTTAAACGTGTCAAGTTTTTGGCGCCGTTGCCGGGGAAGCGACAAGCTAACGCTTAGATTACCTCAATCTATTCTTATCTCTTTCTGTTTTCTTTTGTCTTTTATTCTTTAGATTAAAACTACTTAGGATCTTTCCTTTTATGTCCGATTATTCCATCGAAGGAATCTATGGAAATCCATTCTACTTAGCCGATTCCTCCGATTCTATTAATCCCATAGCCATACCTACCGATTCAATGGCCGACAATCAAAGTGAAAACGGTGAGAATGTGGTTGTACTAATTGATGATTCGCTTCGTCCTTTGTGCGATCTCATGACACCTGAACACGCTCTAACACCTTCTTGTATTCGCATTCCACCTCATACTGGCGAATTTCAATTTTGCAATAGAATGATTCAACTCCTTCCAACATTTCATGTAATGGATAGCGAGAAGGCATATCTACACGTCAAGGACTTCGAGGATGTTTGTAAAACATTTTCACAAAATTGCCCTGTAGATGTGACACGTCTAATGCTATTTCCTTTCACTTTAAAGGATAAAGCAAAAGCATGGCTACTCACTTTGAAGCCGAATTCGATTTACACCTGGCATGCGATGAACACTGCGTTCTTAAAGAAATTCTTTTCACTTCGCATGACCACTGAGCTTAAACGACAAATTAACTCTTATAAACAAAAGAGCAATGAAACCTTTACCCAAACTTGGGAGCGTTTCAAGGATTCGCTTCTATCATGACCACATCACGGGTATGAAAAATGGCGAACCGTAAGCTACTTTTACGAAGGGTTAAATGGTGAAACTAAAAAGTTGGTCGAAACCATGAGTTCAGGGCCATTTCTTCACAAAAACACGAAAGAAGCAGAAGCCCACTTCAAGTGGCTAGCTGAACATGCTCACGAACGGTCCAATTCGGAAGATGTCCCACGTTCACAGATATCCTGTGTAGAGGAGAAGAGTCTATATCAATTAAAAAATGATGATCATCTAATGAGTAATATGAAGAACTATTTAAGAAAGTAGAAGAGTTGGCAATGAAAGGACAGAGTTCTAGGTAGGTTTTACCTGAACAACCATGCGGCACATGCAACATATTGGGACACACCAATCAATACTGTCCCAATGTACTGTACTTTCAAGAACAACCCCCCCTGGAAATGAATGCCATGCAAGGGTATAGGGAGCGGGGAATTCCTACAATAATAACAACGTTCAAAATAACAATCGATGGAATCACCCCGGGTTTGATTGGAAAAATGATGCTGGGACCCAAAACCAATATCAACAACAACAGCCCTATAATAACAATAATCACTATCAAGGGTAATACAATAGGCAGTCCCCGCCATTCAATCAAAATAGAACAAATAACTATAACCATGCTCAACCCTCTAATAATCCGCAATCAAATGTCTACGTGCCACTGCACAAAAAGGTGCAAGAGGAAGATCCAATCTCTAATGCGAATTTAACACAACAGTTAATTCAAATGATGAGTAAAATGTCCGCAACATTAGAAAGAATGAATGCATGACAAGAGGGGTCGAGTGAAACGTTTCCTGCTCAACCACTTCAAAACCTTAAGGGATACAACAATGGTCCCAATAATCATGAACAGGCAAAAGCCGTGACTACTCTGAGAAGCAGCAAGATTATAGGGTGCAATTTACCCCTCTCTACCCCTGAAGAGTACGAAGAGGATGAAGTGGTAAATAAAACCAAACCATCCACTCAAGAAGAGGAGTCATCCACTAATGACAAACCATTAGAATCAAATGATGACACGCCTAAAGAAGCAGAAGAAGTCGAGAGAAGGCCCGAAAAGGAGCCTATCATTGATGAATTACCTAAATGCCCTTTTTCTGCTCCTTGCCCTCAAAGACTTAAGAAACCCAAAAATGAGGCAAAGAATCAAGAGTTTTCGGAGTTGTTTAAACAAGTCAAAATCAATCTCCCACTCCTTGATGCAATCAAACAAGTGTCGGCCTATGCTAAGTACCTTAAAGACTTATGCACGGTCAAAAGGAGGCAAAGTGTAAAGAAACACGCATATGTCGCTTGCCAAGCAAGCGCAATCATCCAAAATGAATTGCCTCTGAAACTCAAAGACCCCGGTACCCCAACTGTCTCTTGCCGAATTGGGAATCAAAGGATAGACAACGCACTCCTCGATCTAGGAGCAAGCATAAACCTGTTGCCATACTCAGTCTATAAACAACTAGGGTTGGGTGAACTCAAACCTACCCGAGTTACGTTACAACTAGCAGACAGGTCAGTCAAATACCCTAGAGGAATACTGGAAGACATTCTAGTGAAGATAGATTCATTTGTCTTCCCGGTCAATTTTGTGATTTTGGACACTGAACCTGTTTCTAATCCATGTGCACAAATCCCGGTGATATTTGGACGTCCATTCCTCAACACCATAGATGCCACAATCAAAATAAGAAGTGGTATTATGACCATCGTATTCGGGAACATGACTCTAAATGTTAAGATTTTTTCAAATCCCCGACCTGAAGAATACGAGGATGAGGAAGAAATCAATTATATTGAAATGGTCATCGAAGACGAGTCTGATTTTGTAGATTACAAAGATCCCTTGGAGGTAGTTGTGTCATAATTCGATGCTATCTATTAACCTAATTATGGAGACAAAAGAGGAGGACAGAGCTGAATATATGTGGGTAACACCATATGAACCACTACCTCCAAAAACAAAACTAGTCATGCCTTCCAATTTTTAGTTTCCCGACCTAGAGTTAAAGGAGCTTCCAATAGAGCTCAAATACGCCTTTCTAGGAACTGAAAAGACTTACCCTATCATAATTTCATCTACATTAAATCCTGAACTAGAGGGTAAGTTAATCCAACTGTTAAAACAATATAAGGGAGCATCAGGATGGACGATTGCCGACCTCACAGGCATAAGCCCATCCGTGTGCACTCGTAAAATATACTTGGAGGAAAATGCTAAGCCTTCACGACCAATGCAAAGGCGTTTGAATCCCAACATGCAAGAGGTAGTTAAAAAGGAAGTGTTAAAACTACTTGATGTTGGGATTATATATCCTATTTCTGATAGCCCTTGGGTTAGCCCAACCCAAGTGGTGCCCAAAAAGGTAGGGATAACAGTAACCCCAAACAAAAATGGTGAATTGGTACCACCACGCGTCCCCACCGGATGGCGGATGTGTATTGATTACCAAAAATTGAATACTGTGACCCGGAAAGACCACTTTCCATTACCATTCATGGATCAAATGCTAGAGCGAGTGGCGGGTTATAAATATTATTGCTTCTTGGACGGATATAGTGGCTATAATCAAATCGAAATTGCTCCTAAAGATCAGGAGAAAACGACCT
Organism: Hydrangea macrophylla; assembly: GCA_033977485.1. Lineage (NCBI taxonomy): Eukaryota > Viridiplantae > Streptophyta > Magnoliopsida > Cornales > Hydrangeaceae > Hydrangea > Hydrangea macrophylla. Next base: position 71,538,654 of record CM066984.1, on the reverse strand, counting down.
TCACTTGTCCGTTTGGTACATTCGCCTATCATCGTGTGCCTTTCGGCTTATGCAACACACCTGCTACCTTTCAGCGGTGGATGTTGAGCATATTCAGTGATATGACTGAACAAATACTCAAGGTTTTCATGGATGACTTCTCAGTGTTTGGCCATAGTTTTGATAACTGTCTGAAAAACCTTGACAAAGTGTTAGCGAGATGCGAGGACAAACACCTAGTATTAAACTGGGAGAAGTGTCACTACATGGTGACTAAGGGAATTGTCCTCGGCCACATTATTTCTAATAAGGGTATCCAAGTTGATAAAGCAAAAATTGATATAATCTCGAACCTACATGTCCCCCGTATAGTTAAAGATATCCGCTCTTTTCTGGGACACGCGGGATTTTATTGCCGTTTTAACCAAAACTTTAGTGCGATCTCCCGACCACTTTGTCAACTCTTAGTCAAAGACACACCATTTGATTGGTCGGACAACTGTCAAACATCTTTTGACGCGCTAAAAGAACACCTTACCTCCGCACCGATAATTCAGGCACCTGAGTGGAGTTTGCCATTTGAACTAATGTGCGATGCTAGTGACTATGCCATTGGTACAGTCCTAGGACAAAGGAAGGATAATAAGCCTTATGTAATATACTATGCTAGCCGAACACTTAACGAAGCTTAAATGGACTATACGACTACCGAAAAAGAGCTACTGGCAATAGTCTTTGCTCTAGATAAATTTAGGTCATATCTGATAGGGTCCCCAATTGTCTATTTTATAGACCACTTGACCCTCAAGTACCTGCTATCTAAGAAAGACGTGAAGCAAAGGCTTATTCATTGGACTCTTACTCCAAGAATTCGATATCATAATCAAGGATAAAAAAGGAGCAGAGAATGTGGTCGCCGACCATTTGTCTCGGTTGACATTTACTGACAACACAGAACCCGTACCAATTAAAGATGAATTCCCAGATGAGCAACTGATAGTGATTTCCAGCTTGCCTTGGTATGCGGATATAATAAACTATCTTGTTACGGGAGAGATACCGAGCCATTGGTTGAATCAAGATAGGAAACGGTTCCTCTCGTTTACACGTCATTTTTTTTATGACCCTTACTTATTGAAGTATTGTGCTGATCAGGTCATCAGACGTTGCATCCCAAATGAGGATATAACTGTGATTCTAGCCTCATGTCATTCTAAAGCCTGTGGAGGCCATTTTGCTTCGCAAAAGACCGCATAAAAAGTACTACACAACCGATTCTATTGGCCAACCGTGTTTAAGGATGCTTACTCGTTTTGCAAATCATGCCAACGCGATCAAAAGCTAGGCACAATTTCAAAAAGGAATTCTATACCCGTAACTCCCATCATCACAATTAAAATATTCGATTGTTGGGGCATTGACTTCATGGGCCCATTTCCAAAATTAAATAACTGTGAATACATACTCCTAGTTGTGGAATATATATCAAAATGGGTGGAAGCAATACCGACGAGACGCAACGACCACAAAATAGTAATGTCCTTCCTTAAGGAAAATATTCTGTCGCGTTTCGGAACCCCGAAAGCATTAATAAGTGACTAAGGCAAGCATTTCTGCAACAGGCCTTTGGAGTCACTTCTCAAGAAATATGGAGTGAACCACAAGATCACTCTAGCCTACCACCCTGAAACTAACGGGCAGGCAGAATTGGCTAACCGTGAAATCAAATATATACTAAAAAATATGGTTAGTTTCAACAGAAAAGACTGGGCATATAAATTGACTGATGCTCTATGGGCATACCGTACAGCTTATAAGACAAACCTAGGGATGTCTCCATATAGGTTAGTGTACGGCAAAGCATGTCAGCTCCCTGTCAAAATGGAGCACAAAGCATATTAGGCGACACGCTCATTGAACTTCTACATTATACAGGGAGGTCATCTCCGAAAACTCCAGTTGGCTGAACTGGAAGAAATACGTTAAGATGCATACAACAATGCTAAACTAAACAAGGAAAGCTTAAAAGCTCGTCATGATAGAATGATTTTTCGCAAATCATTCGAGCCGGGGCAGAAAGTTTTGTTGTACGATTCTTGCCTCCACCTTTTTCCAGGCAAGCTCCGATCCTGGTGGACAGGTCCATTCCTTGTCAAATTCGTTTTTCCATATGGGGCCGTCAAGCTCATAAATCCCAAGAACGATGATTGTTTCAAGGTTAACGGCCAAAGGTTAAAACTGTTCTTGGAGAATTTCATACCAGAAGTTGAGCACATCGAGTTAGATGAGCCCAACTATTCCTCCACCTAAAATACCTAAAAGCGTGTTCATATTTTGTTGTTGTATTCTTTTCTTTACTGTATTCTTATTTTATTTCATTTATTTCTGTCTCTTTTTGAGTGTGACTTCGTTTCTAATCTACTATCATCTATCTCTCCCCTGCAGACTATCAAAATATGAAGGATGATGACGTCCATTCGATAGGGTCATGGGCTGACTCCAAATATCCTAATCCTCCATGGACTACCGAGGAGATTGCATTCTGTCTCTCTCCTTATCACAGACCCGGAGCAGACGATGTCATTGACTTAACCCAAGGGTATATCCCTTATGATCCTGCACTTCTCCAAATTAATCCTTTTGAGCACATAGAATTTCCTGACGAGGAGGGAGAACCTGAAAGGTACTTTGTTGGGGAATTCGATGATGCCCTTTTGGAACAATGGGAGAATGATTCAATGTGGGAACCATGGGAAGAAAAAGATTTACAGGATGTGGTGCCCGAACTGCATAATGTTGTATTCACGTATGTTGATGACTTCCTTGTCATCGAATTGGTTCCGTACATTTATGTGCATATGAGTTACTTGTTGTTCCAGCTTCAATGCTCTCTACCTACTAGTGCACATGGTGATATCATGCCTATAGTGAGGTTAATTCCTTGTCACACTTATTTTCCTTTTCATCTTTCTACATTTAATCCTTTCTATTGGTTCGTGCTTTTGTGTTACTTGATTTCTTCTTTTTGGTTGATTTCTTTGTCAGGATTGTCACTATGAATCATATGCTACTGTCGTTATTCCTTCCACATCAATTATTTCATGGTTTTGGACTATATATAGGGTCCCCAGGTACTCCACCGCAAGAGGAAGGTTAGTTGAGAAATTACACTCCGATATCTTTGTCTCCATCCGACTTACCTCTTGCATGTGCAATCAATCCTTTGGAGAGTTCGGACTTGCTTGATGATGTCCTGGCTGCTTTCCGACTATTCTGGGAATTGGAATCATCAAGTTTAGACTCCACATTCAAAGATTTGGCAGAGAAAGAAGAAATGGTGGAAGAAGAAATTTTCATGCTTGAAGAGTAGTGTCTCACTTCAATTGTTTTCTGTCATTTGGGGTTTTCTTTTATCAATTGGAGTGTAAATCTAGACAAAGTTTTATTAGTTTCAATTTATTTGCGTATTTTTTCTTTATTATTAAGGTCTTAGGTACCATTGTGGGAGAAACATTTTTGCAATATGGATGCTATTAAATAATTCTATTTATAAAAATTGCAACATTTTACCTTGTGAATGATGATGGCTGGCTTACATGTCCTGTCAATGAACTGTTCTATCATTTTTCCTGTATGTCCAGACTAATGTTGGTTAGATGGGGGTGTATAATTTCTCCATTCAGTAATATTCAAAAAAATTTAGGTTCGATCGATCGACCTCATCTCGATCGATCGAGGGCGTCCCATCCTCAAGCGCTTCCACAAGTCTCAATCGATCGAAGGTTCGATCGATCAAACTTTCTCGATCGATCGAGACTTGTATTTAATCGAGGCGTCATTCATACACTTCATCAGTTGCACTCTCTTCCTCAACAACTCTCTAGCGATTGGCGACAGAGACGACTCGGGGCAATTTCTGTCCTTTCCCCCCTCACACATATCATTTGGGACCCCCAGATTCCCCCTGATCCTCATCATCATCACTCTCATCTCCTCCCTGTGTATATACCCAAGGTATGGTCCCGAGACCCCCTTGTTTTTTGTTTTCTTTGAATTCTTGAGGGGAAGCTCCCAATTGGTCCTTAAACCAATTTTTGTTAGTTCTTGTTCTCTATTTTGTGTTTACATTCTTTTCTTGTTCGTCTTCTTGTCGCTGCGTTTCTACTGTGTTCGATTGATCGAACTGGGCTCGAGCGATCGAACCCAGTCCCCTTTCGATCGATCAAACTAGGCTCAAGCGATCGAACCTTGCACCTTTTCAATCGATTGAACATTCGTCGATCGATCGAACATAAGCAATAGCCATTTCTTTTCCTTTATTCCTTGTTTTAATTTGTTTTCTTGTTTTGCTTCCATTTCAGGTTTTTGCAATGAACCCTATCACAGGGTACCACAAGTCCAAACCCCTTAGCCTTACTATTCCTGATCCGATACCCGATCATGGGTTCGGAATGACGAGGATCGGGTTTGGTTTACACGCTACTTCCAGACGAGGAAGGTGATGTTAGAACGGTCCCTCGAGGCAGTATAGCTGTCCGCCCCGTGGTTTCTCGCACGTATCCGTGCCATGCCCAGTTGGTTAACGATGTTGACGCAATCTAAGTAAATCAACATCACATGGGTACGAGAGGCGTGTGCGACTATGATTAAGGATTCTGCAGTTCCGTTCACTTACAGATCATTCTTCCGGGGTCGCGAGATCATTTTTAGCCCGGCTACCGTGGCCACAGCTTTGGGTGTACTAGAGACACCCGACCACTATTACCCATATATACCCAGTACACCCGAGACTCTACCATCTGTCATCATCCAGGAGATTACCGGTGGTGCGATTCAGATCTGGAACGACATCTCCCTGATTGAGGACCGATTTCTAACCGAGCAGTACCATCTCCTCCACCTGGTGCTCGCCAATTGCATATTGATGACATCTTACCACAAAAAGGTGGCGCCATGGTATGCTCAGGTTCTGTATGCCATTAGGACGGGGCGGAGTATCTGTCTCCCTCGACTATATATCGACTTCTTTGTCCAGCCTACGCGGTACATTGCCACCAAGCGTCATCTGAAGGGCGCTTGGCCCATCCATAGGGTGATTGAGCAGGCTGGATTGATACCATTGGCCACTGACACGATTTCTTAGGCCTCGAGTTGGTTTGGTGAGACAGCAGCACGCCGTTCAGATGCGCAGAAGAAGAGGAAGCTGAAAGGAAAAGCTAAGGTAGAACCAAAGAGGAAGAGGGGAGGAGGCACCGATACAGAGGGTGCAGCTTCTGGGACACCCACAGAGGTTGAGGAGCTAGATTCTGATGACGAGGTTGATCCTCGTATTGAGGTTGCATAGTTTGAGCTGAGACAGCGATCTTAGGCTCCCGCCCAGGGAGAGTCTTCTTCATCTGTGCCTCTCCCTACTGTTCATGAGTTACTATTAGAGGAGAGAGAGGCCCGGATTAGACTCGAGGGCAAGATGGACCGCATGACAACTCTTCTTGAGGCTATACTGATTCAGATGGGGGTCGACCAGTCTCTACATACACCTCCACCACCCACTACTGGTCCTTCATCTTCAGCTCCGCCTCCACAGGTTGATCTTTCTGCTCCGTCTACATCGGCGGCACCACCTACTAGTACTAACCCTTCTCCTGCTGCTCCACCTAGTACTTCTTTTACTCCACCTCCTACTGTTCCCTCTGCACCATCATCATCATTTCCACCACCTCCAGTCGTGGCTGACCCATTACTATCTACACCAGCTACCCCGACTATGAGTGACCCGGCGACGGTTCCCACTGTTGCTGAGGGTGGGTGAGGATGATCCTGCCACACCGATTGTGATTTTATCTGATATAGGGGATGATTAGGGTTTGTCTTGTGCAAGGGAAAGTTCCATTGTATTTTGTTTATTACTGTGTCTCTCTCGTCGTTTATTTTGGTGGCTTGGTTATGATTGGACATTTGTATCAGTGTTTTGTACTTATATTGTTATATTATGCCAGTGATTGGACGTTTGTATTCCATATAGCCTTTGCTTTATCCGTAATTATGATTTCTTGTGCTATGGGCTGCTTGGAGTTTGTATGTTTTCTTTAACAGATTGCTATACATGTGGTTATGGCTTTGGTGTTATCAGGTGCTATCTCTCTACTTATCTTGAAAATTAACTTCTAAGGACATTGCAATTTTTAGTTGGGGTGGAATGTAGATAGCTAATCACCTGTACATGTTTTTATTTCGCAGTCTGGATAATTTTATTGCACATAGCGTACAATCTCTATTATTAAAAAATAAATAAATAAATAAAAATTAAATTAAATTAAATTAAATTAAATTATAAACTATTAAGGATTGTTGAATTGAAGTGGTAGAATAATTTTGAATATTCACTTCTATTTAGCTGTTATCAAGCAATGACACAATCATTTTATTCTCACCACTTTATGAACTAAGTTCACGCGTTCTTCTAGTTTCACTAGGATAAATGCATATGTTGACCATTCATGTATCCAAAAATCCATATGCACATGTTAATAGTTATGCAGAAAACCTAAATAAGGGTTAATACGACTTTTGTGCTTTCAAGAATAAGTAGTGGAAACTAGTCACCCTTAGTGAGCTTTTGAACCCAATCTTCATTTCTGAGGGAATTATCACATTAAATTCAAATTGTTTTTCTTGAATATACGTACTAAAATTCGTTGAATAGTCTCTAAGTCTTCATTTTGGCTGCTTATTAGAGGAGGACGTTCAGGATTTACCAACTAAACTCAATGAACATTGAAGTGTTAAAACTAAGAAGTTGGGAAAATGATTTAAGCCATCGTTATTCGTTCTTTACCTTTCCATATACTTGTATCAACAGTCCAGAATATGCATTGTTCTCAACCCTGCACCTAGTAAATACTGCCAAGTCTATGATGAAAATCTACATCCCTAATCTTTTACTTCGACCTCAATGAACTCATTGTATATCTAATGTGATTAAATTATTAAAGTATGTGATGAGGAGAGAGTAGCTGTGGGAGGGACCGCATAAAGAAGAAAAAAAGGAAAGAAGGAGCAATCCAGTTAAAAATAATAATAATAACATATATGAGAATAGAGGATGGTTGGAATGGAGTGAAATAAAATTACTAAACTCAATCACATGATGAAGATGTGCAATTTCTTACTCCTCTCATTTCCGTCCTACTATATAAATAATAAAAAACCGAAAAGTCAAAGCCTTAATGATTTTTAACAACTTAGTTTGAATATGAATGTGTAATTTGGGTTATCCACGGTATTTTGCTCCTCTAGTAAGTAGTATTCCTTTCTTGAGACTATACACTCTAAATGTTTGTCTTTTATTGAGTCAGGTGTGAAAGCATTAGTAACTAAACTTTCAATTTTTATCAAAGTTTTCACACCATGTGCGATCATTATTAAACTAGTTTCTGTGAGACATTCATTCCTGACTGTAAACCCATGTGAGAATTGAGTTGAAACTACGAGTTCTGAGAGTATGATAGTTGAGACAACTCTAAATAAGGTTCTATGCATAGTTGTTAACCTCACACACACACAGATACATGGATGTGACGCCTATGTTATTTTTTCTTGGTGACATGAGGAGCATGTGAATTTCTTTCATGGTTTGAATGAGGATGATATGTTTTGTGAAGCTAAGTTTACAGTTGTATGGGAGGGAGTGTTTACAAGTTATTCTATATCTTTTTGAGCTTAAAATCGGAAACTTTTGTGGGTACATTCACTGCAAACCCTCACGAGACAACACTCGTCCACTAGGGGGAACCTAGGGGTTTAATGGCTTGTTGCATTTGCTAAATGCAACCGCGATTCCTGCGAAAGTGAGTTAGATAGTTTCTTTCTTTTAATTTTAGTTCAGATTACCTGAGTTTAATTTATTTTAGTTCAGTCGTTGTAGTATTAGTTTAGCTTGTTTTATTTTTGCTTTATTGCTAGGGACTAGCAATTCGCTAGTTGGGGGTTGTGACAAGCGGGGGTATTTGTAAAAATACAATAGCGCTAAAAGAATAAAATACACTGATTTAGTCTATGATTCCCTTGTATATCTGCAATTTGAATTAAAATGTCAGTTTTTACACAATATGATTAATTTATGATAAGTGGTATTGTTTTAGTGGTTATTTGTGCAGACTACTGTTGCTGTGTGAGGAACTGAATGAGCAAGATAAAAGGAAGTGTTTGGTTTTAATGAAAGACAACTCAAATATGAAAAGGAAGTTTTGAGCGATTGAGGTTTCGATCGATCGAATAAGTTCAAGCACTCGAAGATCCCAGAAGTTCAATCGATCGAGGGATGTTCGATTGATCGAACATGGCTTTTATCATAAATTACGTGCACGCGGTAGAAGCGGGATTTTCAACCCTAGCCTTAGGTTTGTGTATATATATTCGTATTGTATACATCCAGAGAGACGCCCACTTCACTTTTTACCAATTTAAAGAGAGAGTTATAGAGTTTACATGTTTTTGTAGGTCTTGAAGCTTGAATATTGTTTTTGGGTTGTTTCTCTTTAGTTTAATACAAGTTCTTCTATTCCAGGTTTTGTTATCGCAGTCTATTCACATTTTTGTTGCTTAATATTGTAGTTTAATCTGTTAGTATTGGTAGTATCATAGTAGTAGTTTTAAATCACCATTAGCTTTCATAGTTTCATGCTTAAATCACAACCAAACAAGACTTTAATGGACTTTTACGTTAAAAACAAATCTAAGACACTCCAGACGATGTCTGAGTAGTCCCCAGGTTGGGAGACCACGATGAAACCATGATCTCAAGCCTCTGCCATGCAGCAGAATAATTCTTGTGTTCGATCGATCAAAGTTTGTTCGATCGATCGGACCAGAGACATTGTCGAGCGATCGATGACATTTCGATCGATCGAGAGATGAAGATATTCGATCGATCGAACTCTCTGATTCTTGAGAACATTCTATGTAGTATCCCTAGACTTTCTATCGAACTCTCTGATTCTTGAGAACATTCTATGCAGTATCCCTAGACTTTCTGCTTTAGAGATACGTTATCAAACTGTCCCCAAATGCTCAGTTTGTCAAAACAGTCTCTGAACTTAAGGCCTTAAAGCATTTTTCTTCAATATCTTTTGTAAACCACCTTCAATGCTAACACCATTGTATGTGCGAGTCTTAACTATTGTTTTAAACCGCTTTCATGTGTTTCAAATTAATTGTGATGATATAGTCCCGGTCATGAAAGGTCTATGGATTCTTTATTCTAAGAGAAATACGGGATACTGTAGAAAATGTGCTCCTTTGAGCTTCAATGTAATTGCATGGTAGATGGCTAGGTCGTGGTGGATTCGTGTAATCCCAACAGTTTCCTTTTATTATAAAAAAAACACATTCTAAAACATCGCCTTAGTTAATTAGTTAATCATTAGTTTAATTTACTTTAGTTGTTTTACTTTTAGTAGTTATTTTGTGGAACTTTGTGTTCTACAATCCTTCATTTATTGATTTTTATTTTTCTTTTAGAGTTTAATCTAAGTATTTAGTTTATCACCTTCCTTATGGGATCGACCTGGTCTTAACCAGATTACTACTTGCACGATTACCTACACTTGGGTATAGTACGCAAGCGCACACACATTCTTAAATGTGTCAACCACGTTACCCAAGAAGTCAATGCACAGAGTTTATGGAAAAAAATAGAGTCTGTATACGAGAGGAAGACTACGCAGAACAAAGCTTTCTTGATTTGAAGACTTATAAAGATGGGAATTCCGTTGCCGAACACTTGAGCGACTTTTAACATCTGGTAAATTAGTTGGCTATGATGAAGTAGGTCTTTGCTATTATTAAGTTCTTTGCCTGAGAGTTGGGAGGCGTTGGTTGTGTCTCTTAGTAATTCAGCTCCCAATGGTAAGCTAACTTTGGAGATTATTAAAGATAGCATGTTTAACGAGGAAACCAGGCGAAAGGGTATGGGTACAGATCATACATAGGCTCTTGTCATAGAGAACAGGGGTAGGAATTCAAATAGAGGGTCTTGGAAAGGATCTAAAGATCGTAGTAAGTTCAAGAACAGTAGAGGCAAGTCACAGACGAGAGGAGATTTTTATGCTATTATTATAACAAGGAAGGCCACACGAGCAAAAATTGTAGAATTTGTAAGAGAGATCAGAAATAGGGAAATACTGAGAAGAAGTCAGAAGACAAGAATACTACAGCTACAGATTCTGAGGATGGGGTGGTACTCTCATTTGGAGATGAAGAGTGTTTACATGTTATAGATAGTGATGTTGAGTTGGTTATTGATACAGCCGCCTCTTACCATGCTACTTCTAGGAGAGAGTTCGTCACTTTGTTCAAAGCAATGAGTTTGGTACTGTGAAGATGGGTAATTCTAACTATTCCAAGATTGAGGGATAGGTGACGTATGTATTCGGACTAGCCTGGGTTGCACTTTGACATGGAAGGATGTTCGGCATGTTCCCAATTTACTGTTGAATTTGATTTTTGGTGTTGCACTAGATAAAATGTGTTAATGATGACCATTTTGGCAGCAGAAAGTGGAAACTCACCAAAGGATCCCTAGTTATAACAAAAGGGGAACATTGTTGTACTTTGTACAAGACTCATGTGAAGGTGTGTTCAAGTGGGCTCAATGCAATTGAGGATGAGTCTTCACCAAATTTGTGGCACAGGCGGTTGGCACACATGAGTGAGAAAGGGTTGTAGATTCTGGCAAAGAAGTCCTTTATTCCCTTTGCCAAAGGTACAGTTCTTAACCCTTGTGATTATTACTTATTTGGGAAGCACCATAGAGTTTCCTTTCATACTTCTAGTAAAAGAAAAACCAAGTTACTTGATATAGTTTATTTTGATGTTTGCGGACCCATTGAGGTGGAGTCTTTGGGCAAAAATAAGCATTTTCTTACTTTTATCGATGATGCTTCACGTAAAGTGTGGGTGCATTTTCTGAAAACAAAAGACCAGGTCTTTCAGATTTTCAGAGGTTCCATGCCATGGTGGAAAGAGAGACAGGAAAACCTTTGAAGTGCCTTCGTACTGATAACGGGAGAGAGTACACTTCAAAAGAGTTGGAAGCATATTGTGTAGATTATGGTATACGGCATAAGAGGACAGTTTTACGTACCCTATAGCATAATGGTGTGGCCGAGAGGATGAACCACACTATTGTAGAGAGAGTCAGATGCATGCTACGAATGGCTAAGTTGCCCAAGTCAACCTGGAGTAAAGCAGTTTGCACGACTTGTTACTTAATTAATCGGTCTCCTTCAGCTCCTTTGGATTTTGAGATTCCAAAGAAGATATGGACTGGTGGTGATATTTTCTATTCTTATATGAGGGTGTTTGGGTACAAGGCATTTGCACATGCTGCTAAGGAGCAGAGACCTAAGCTTGATGATAAAGTTACTCCATGCATCTTTGTTGGTTATGGAGATGCAGAGTTCGGGTACAGGTTGTGGGATCCAAAAAATAAAAAGGTGATCAGAAGCAAAGATGTGATATTTCACGAGCATCAGACTTTGGCAGATTTTGAGAAACCTGTACAACCTTGAGCGAGTAGTGCTCTAGACCTCATAGTAATTCCTTCCACATCACAAGGTGCCACAGATAGGGGAGAAGTACAGTATGAGCCAATTATAGATGTTCCAGAATTCGAGAATGATGATGATGTACTAGATACAGAGGATGTTGAGCAGGGGGAGCAACCCCCTCCACTAGAGATTACAGTACCTTAAGTCAAGAGATCGACTCGAGAGCAAAGGCCATCAGACAGGTATTTCAATTTTGAGTATATTTTGCTTACAGATGAGAAGGAGCTAGAGAGTTTTCATGAAGTTCAGACTCACAGAGACAAAGGTAATAAGGTACATGCTATGGAAGATGAGATGAATTCCTTGCATAAGAATGACACTTATGAGTTGGTTGATCTTCCTAAGGGCAGAAAAGCATTGAGAAACAAATGGGTGTTCAAGTTAAAGAAGGATGGTGACAAGCTACTAAAGTATAAGGCTCGTTAAGTTGTCAAGGGCTTTAGGTAGAAGCATGGTATTGATTTTGATGAGATTTTCTCACCGGTGGTGAAGATGAGTTCTATTCGAGTGGCTTTGGGTTTAGTAGCTAGGATGGATCTTGAGCTTGAGTAGCTAGATGTAAAGACTTCCTTCCTTTATGGTGGTTTGGAGGAAGAGATTTATATGGTACAGCCAGAGGGGTTTGAAGTTAAGGGGAAAGAGCACTTGGTTTGCAAGTTGAAGAAGAGTCTCTATGGCCTTAAGCAAGCTCCGAGATAGTGATACAGGAAATTCGATTCATTTATAATGGGCCATGGGTTCAAGAGAACCGCTGCAGATCAGTGTGTTTATGTGCGAAAAATCCCGAATGGTAACTTTATTATCCTTTTGCTTTATGTTGATGGCATGCTTGTTATTCGACAAGATGTTAATATGATTCGCAGTCTAAAAGGAGAGTTGTTCAATTCCTTTGATATGAAGGACTTAGGCCCAGCATGACTGATTTTGGGTATGAAGATTGTTCGTGACAGGAAAGCCAAGAATTTATGGTTGTCACAGGAGAAATACGTTGAATGGGTGCTTGAAAAGGTCAATATGAGAGATACTAAGCTAGTTAGCACTCCTCTTGCGAGTCACTTTAAGCTAAGTAAAAGCTTGTGTCCCTCTACCCGAGAAGGAAGAGAAGAAATGGCAGTTGTTCCTTACTCCTCGGCAGTAGGGAGTCTTATGTATGCGATGGTTTGTACATGGCTAGACATTGCTCATGCAGTTGGTGTTGTGAGCAGATTTCTTTCCAATCCCGGAAGAGAGCATTAGGAAGTAGTCAAGTGGATTTTTCGGTACTTGAAGGGAACTTCAAGTATGTGCTTATGTTTTAGGGGTTCAAAACCAGTCTTGGAAGGGTTTACAGATTCATATATGGTAGGGGACATTGATGATCGAAAGTCTATTTTGGGTTTCTTATTTACTTTTGCAGGGGAGCTGTCTTGTGGAAATCCAAGTTGCAAAAATGTATTGCCTTGTCTACCACTGAAGCTGAGTATATCGCTGCTACTGAAGTAGGGAAAGAGATGTTATGGATGAAACGGTTTCTCAAAGAGTTAGATTTGAAGCAAGATGAGTATGTGGTTCATTGTGATAGTCAGAGTGCTATGGACTTGAGCAAGAATGCCACATATCATTCTCGCACGAAACATATTGATGTTCATTACCAGTGGATTCGTGAGGTATTGGAAAAGCAGGAAATGAAGTTGAAAAAAATTCATACCGATAAGAATCCATCTAACATGATGACTAAGGGTGTTACAAGAAAGAAGCTTGAGCTCTATCGTGAGCTAACCAGATTGGACTCCAAGTGAGGGACCAAGATTGGATGTTCCCTCCTCTCATGTGTATGGAGGGGGAGATTTGTTGGGTTCCATGTGTATTTGTCCATACACATGAGATATAAAGCCCATTTAGTGGGCTGATTTATTGTGGGCTTTAAAAAGCCTTAGTTTAATCATCATGGTCTTTGTGGGCCCGTGGGCCATACTTGTTGCTTGGTAGCTAATTCATTTTGATAATGAATTAAAAGAGTAATACTTGAGACACAACCAAAAGACACAACCTTGGGACACAATCTCCATTTTGTGTCAATCTCTCTCCTGACGAGCCCCACAGTGGCAGTAGACCCCATAGTACTCACTAGGACTACTAGGAGAGAGATAGACACAAAATGGAGGTTGTGTCCCAATGTTGTGTCTTTTGGTTGTGTCCCAAGTATTACTCATTAAAATAGAAAGGCAGTGAATCTCAATGAGTGTTCTGCGCATATACTTATAAACAGAGAGGGTCTTTGTGTGCCCAGCATGTGCGGCGGTTGGAGAAGAAGAGGGAGGATCCAGGGCTGTTTGGTGTACCAAAGTCTTAGAGATTTTGCAGAGGTATTTTTACTTGTATTTTCTTTGGGTATTTTGAACTCTAAGAGGTAACCCTTGTACTCTCTCTTTCTCGAGTTGATTTGGATACCTCAAGTTTTGGGGCAAAAACTTGAGAAAACATTGTATTCCTTATTTTACATAGTGGAATTACTCGGAGTTGCCCTATGGTTTTTTCCCTCTTTATTGGAGGGTTTTTTCACATAAATATTGGTGTCATTTTTATTGGTTTTCTAGCTTGTGGTTGATTGTGGTGGAAATTATTATATATTGTGGCTTGGATATTATTTGTACCTTTTTAATTTACACTAGACAAGGTTAGGAAGTGTTACTCCTAATAGTGGGAATTTCGATTTTTTCCCAACATAAAATATAATACATACCATTGCTAGCCATTGAGATCGATAGAGACTGGAATTGGAACCCCTTAAATTGAACCTTACTAATGGTTTCTCCTTCTTCTCTCTGTCTCTCAATATACCCAAGAACTAATTTTCTATGGTTGATGGATTGTCTTTCAAGGGGTGCTCTTAAGTCTTTTATAGAGGAGAGAAGAGGGCCTCTTAATTACTATCATGAATGATTGTCTTGGAAGATGAACCATTCTATCATGGGTTTTAACATAATCATCCCAAGAGTCATCTATATAATTGATATTAGGATATTTCTATTGGCTAAATAGTTTGTGGAATCTGCCAACATAGAACGCTAGTGGACCAACTTTTCTAGGACTTTTAAAAATCACATAGGAGTCTTAAAAGTCACACATGAGTTTATAGAGAAAGGTTTACAAGCAAAGAAAATTCTGATCTAAGACATTTTACGTCAAAATTAACGGAGCGTTGATGTCTTGAAATTAGAAAAATGAGATCTATCAAACGAGATCAATATTGACTATGAATTTATGGGAGGAAATAAATAAAATTTAAACTAAAACGTGAAATACATTTTTTTTTTTTATGAATCTAACAAAAATATACTTCTTTTGTATAACTGACATCAATGGAACGTAAATCTTGAAAAATATTTGAAATCAAAAAATTAATTACCCAAAAAGAAAAAAAAGTGAGAAAGTTACGGTCCTTTAATTCAAACAGTTAAAAGCTCAAAACATGGTTCCAAATTATCTATTTTTGTATAATTTTCAAGCCCAATGTATAGATCTTAAAAAAAAAATACATGAAATAAAAAAATACCAAAAAAAAGTCAAACAATGATCAAGTTATGACTATCTAAAGTTGTCATCAATTATCTTTTTGTAAATAGATAAAATCGTTGAACAACCAAATGAAAAAAAATAATTTTTCTTCGAAATTTCAAGTCACATATGGATAGTGTTGTAAAGATCTCGATTTTACGATTCCAAAAATCTATATTTATGAAAAACGAATTCAAAAATTGGAAGTTATGGATTTCTAAAGTTATAAATATAAAGAATAATAAATAAATAAATAAATAATAATGTCATGATAAGCAAGCCAAAAACTTTGAGCTTTTGCTTGTATTACTTCAATATGAGTGATTCTTACGAAAAATCCCTTATTAATAGGGTCCTTTTTTAAGCTAATATTACTCTCTCTTTTTTTTTTGTTAAAAAAGTAAAATTACATGATAAAAATATGAAGGGAAAAAAATGTCCTAATTATTATTTGAGTAATGCTATGCTTCCCAAATTTTTTTGTATCCCAAATACTTTTCTAATATATGTGATAGTAGGACTACCTTGTATAATGATGGGACCACTTCAATATCCTATAATCAAAATTCAGTGGGTGTATTACCATATGTATTTGGGAGGTATTTAGGATTCAATTAAAATTTGGGAAGTATAGCATTACTCAAGTATTTTGGGCCTTAGATGGTGCCTAACTTGGCTATGGTATGGGTGAGCCACCCCTGTTACTTCGACTCCAAACAATGTTTGGGAGTGTAAAAATCGAGAGAAAAGAAGAGAAAATGAGAGAAATTAAGTACCTAACTTTCTCTAACTTTCTCTCATTTGAGAGTTTAGTAAGGAGAGAAAGGGAGAGAAAAGTGACCCCACTTTCTCTTGATTTCTTTCTCTCCAAATCGGAAAGAAAGTGAGAGAAAAGAAAGTGAGGATTAATGAATATTTCATAATTCTCATAATACCCATTATTTTAACCTAGTAACTTTTTTATTACATCTATGTCCTAGGGTACCTACAACTACACAATATATGTTATTTATGTAAAAAAATAAAAATATTTTATCTCTCTTCTTATGGGAAGATCCATTCCCCTCGGTGTTAAAAGAAGGAAAAGAAGAGGCATGAGAGGCCTTATTACTTGAAGTTATTGATTGGAAGATGGGTAGATTTGTAACTTCTCTTTTTTTGTTTTCTTCTCAATTTGCAAACAAGAGGAAAGAAAGTAACTTTCTCTTCTCTCCTAAACTCCCAAACAAGATGAAAGAAACCACCATCATTTCATTTCTTTTCTTTTCTCTCCTAGCTTATGACTTTTTCTTCTTTTCTTTTCCTTCCCAAACTCCCAAATACAAATGAATATGCATAGCTAGCCAATAAAAGAGTGTCGGTAAGGGCACACGAGGTTTTAATTTGGGCACCTAATTTTAAGTAAAAAACAAAAAAACAAAAAAACAAAATTTTTACCATTTGCTTTAATTATTACAGGCATTGCTAACATATTTTTTAGCCAATTATTGTAAGACAAGCCTAAAAGTTTAACTTCTTTATACCACAAATATTTTGTATGACCAACTCAAAGTGCTCTCTCTCTCTCTCTCTCTCTCTCTCTCTCTCTCTCTCTCTCTCTCTCTCTCTCTCTCTCTCTGAGCTCGACTCATGAGGCTATGGCATCTCTCCCTAGGTTTGTATACAAGGTGTATACATGAACAATTAAGAAAGTGAGAAATTAAGTGTTTGTTTATAGAGCTGTATTATGCTTCCGAAATTTTGTATTCCAAATGGTACCCAAACACATTTGGCATTGAGATCACTTTAACATCCCTCCAATTAAAATCAAGTGTCACTGTTGCCACAAGTGTTTGGGAAATATCTGGGTATCCAAAATTTGAGCAGCGCATGTTTACTCTTGTTTGTAATAAACCCAAAAACAAATTGAGACCACCTTTTAAAGAAATTAAAAACAAATGATCAAACATCAAACCAAATGGGTAGGCAGCCCTAGGTTTTTTTTTTTTTCCAACAGCAGCCCAAGTTTTTGACTTCTTCTTATATATTAACTCCAATAAACTATTCAATTCCACCTGAAAAAGAAAAAAAATAATATACGATTTGTATCAATTGGTATATCAGTGCATCGTTAGATATTCACATGAGACAAAATAGAAAGAAGAATAAGATTAGAAGTCAGGGAGGGATATAAAAAAGAGATATTGAGACTTACCGGATATCACTTGAATAACAAGCACAACCCTTGCTTAGAAAGCACAACAAACAAAGCATAGCCCCTGTTCGTTGCAGCTTCAAAATAAGTTGAGTAGCTATACTCTCAAAAGCGTCTAAACCTTGCTTTTTATAAGTTAGCTTATTTTCCACTTTGAAGTTATTTCTGCTTAAAATAAGTTGTAAGCTAAACCCTGTTTGGTGCAGCTTAAACTTATTATAATCTATAAGCTGAAAAAGTCAGCTTATAAGCTGCAACAAACACTCCCATAAAACTTCTTAAGTGTATAATTTGTGGGAGGTGCCCTTAAAATAAGCAGCAAATTTTTATGGGTTAAATACGCTTACATTGTGGTTTGGCTGATTTGCACTTACCCCCTGTGCTCCCTTGTGGTTTGGACTAAAGTGCAACTGTGACTTTTTTCATCCAAATTAATGATTTTAAACTTGGGAGTCCTAATTTGAAGGGTAAAATAACTCTTTTACCCCTAAAAGTCATATTAAAAGGAAAATAAATAAATCATTTTCTTTGGGTCAAGCACATGATCTATACCAAGAAAATCCTAAAATGTCAAAGACTCTTTCTCACCCATCTAAATGAATTGAAGTAAACAAATTTTGTTCTTAACATTGTTATAAAGACGTGGGGGTAATTTGGTCATTTTTGCATGCTCCATCAGCAAATTTTAACGGTTGCACTTTAGTCCGAACCATAGGAGGTCTTAGCGCCAAAATTTAAACCACATAGAGTTTTAACTACAAATAGACCAAACCATAAGGCGTATAATAACCGTATAAGTGTATTTAACCCAATTTTTATTTACTAAGGGTATTTCATATCCTTGGTTTGTGCATTTTTCTTTAGTTTATATTTAAACCTTTTTTGCAAGTTAAATTTCGTTATCTATCGAGGGCACCTTTTCTTTGAGGAATTTGAAAAGCTCAATTTTGTGGTTTAAAGTTGAAGTTGCTTAGCTTAGAATAATACAACATTATTTCTTTTGACCTTGTTCTTTCTTTCTTTTTTCTACTTGGAGTTGGATATGAATCATCATTATTGGTTTTTTTTTTTTTAATTTTAAAATCTGATGGAGTTTAAAACTTTCAACTTGAATTATTGTTTTATTCATGTTTTCAAATATAGTTGGTGGAGTTTAAGGTATTACTTGATGATACACCCAAAATTGGCTCTATCCAATGACCGAGCGGTTCAAATCAGCAACTAGTCCATCTGTCCATGCACCAGTCAAATCATGCACAACTCCTCGGACAAGCATCAGCCCGAGCGGTCTAGTCTACCTGATGCCTCCCGAGCGGTTCATCCACGACACGGCCAACAGGTCGGGAAAACTGCACGGGCACATCCCACCACGGGAACAGCTCATCCGGGCCCACATGCATGATCCCGAACATTACGGGCAGTTTCCTACTCAAGCTAGAAGACTAATGGAAAGTGCAAACTATTTCCTAATCCAATTAGGAAACCCCCACAATATATGCCAATCTATATCAATTGGATTGTATTTCCTGATCCATGTATGAGTAGGTCTCTTACATCTATAAAAGAGACCTCTCACCCCCTATTGAAGGGGCCGACTTTTCAGTCTACACAGCCCTCCTATAGCATTCATCAACATGCCCGGCCGGCCTACGGTAGCTCCAAATATGTTGGTTCACCACAGGTCCCCGGCTCTTTTACAGTATAGTGAACGTGCTCAGACACACCCGTGGACGTAGGTACCTTCATTAACAGGGCCGAACAACATACAAAAAACCAGTCTCTCACTCTCTCTCTCTTTAATCTGCTATACTTTACTCTTACCAATTTTTGGCATCATCAGTTTGGCGCCGTCTGTGGGAAACGACAAGCCCTCTCATCAACAAATCTTTTGACTGATCGTCATGCCACCGAAGAAGGGTAAGAAGGCTGATCAATAGTCCGACCGGGATGTTCCGCCGGCCCCGGCACCGGCCGCAGCAGCCATGACATCTGAGCAGATCACCGCGACCCTCACACAACTCTTGGAGGGCCAACGTCAAATCCAACAACAGATCGAAGCCCTGCTGGTCCACCAAAGCCGTCCTCTAGGGGCCGGGAAATGACCCTGGAGCGTTGCGTACGGTCGGGAACCGATCTTAACCAAACAACGTACCCGAGCCAACCCGTCCCGTGTTGAGGATCCCAGAGACATCAACAGTGGGCGTGCCGCCCGAAAGAAAATGCAGGAGCATATAACCCGGGAATCAGTCTAGGGTCACTCGGTCAAGAGCCGAGTTGTCCCTAGGCGAATGGTGACCCAAAGCTATAGCCGAGCCCGATCCCAGAGGACAGCACACCACCATGAAGAAGAAGCCTCTTCCATTGACCCAACCAACCCCTCAGATACCGGTCGGGAAGGAGTGGAAGCCCGAATCAAGGACTTGCAGAAGCAGATTGACGGAGTGGCCAAAAAGCTTGGTCAAAACCGCGTTCAGAATCAGGCCAATACCAAGACAGAGTCACCGTTTTCCAGCCAGATCACGAGGTTTGCCATCCCCCGCAAATTTAAGTAGCCTCGCCTAGATCTCTATAATGGCTCGGGAAGCCCGGTCGACCACGTCCAGACCTACAAGGCTCAGATGGCCCTAGCCACCAACTCCGCTGAACTACACTGCCTAGCCTTCCCCAGCACTTTGAAAGGCCCGATCGTGCAAATGGTTCTACTCCTTGGAGCCCCGATCAGTCCGCAGTTTCAAGCAACTCAGCAAGCAGTTCATCAACCAGTTCATCGGCATGCATGAACGGCCAAAGCCTGACATACATCTACTGACAGTCATACAAAGGGATAATGAGACCCTCAAGGAGTTCACCGGCCAGTTTAATCAAGAGAAGCTCAGCATCTATGATCTTGATGAAACTGCCGCCATTGTAGCCTTCTGCTCAGGAGTTCAACACACCAAGTGCGCCACGTCGTTTCACAGAAACCGACCGGTAACCTTGGTTGAACTCGCAGAGAGGGTTGGAAAATACATTGACACTGAAGAATTTCTAAAGATCAAAGACCCCGGGCCAGAAAGCAACAAGTCTTCCAGAAGTAAGTGAAAGCAAGATCAGCCCGGGAGTTCTGACAGTTCTTTCAGTACAGCAGTCCAGGTCAGGCAGCCCCGACCCGACCTCCAGTTCACAGTAGTCGGCAGCCCTGACCCGACCTCAAGTTCACATTGATCAGGATCAAGCAGTTCCAATTTTGTCTCCAGCACAGACAAATCAGGTGCCCGACGATCCTGATCTGACCCCCTGTCTCCATCGAGATGAGCCCGACTATAGTTGTACTTGCTTGCTATTCACATGAGGCTCCACCGATTGTTAGAGAGCTCTTCCAAAGACCTCGGGCCTAACCCCGAGGCATTCAAAGACCTCGAGCTCTAAACCCAGGCATTAAAAAGACCTCGGGCTCCGAACCCAGGCACTAAAAAGACCTCGGGCTCCAAACCCAGGCACTAAAAAGACCTCGGGCTCCGAACCCAGGCACTAAAGACCTCGGGATCGCACCCGAGGCAAAAGACCTCGGGGTCACGCCCGAGGCACAAGCTTCGCTTAGGTCCAACCGACGATAGGGGCAAACCCCCTAGGTGGCTGATGATGGCAAGCTTCAAAAGACCCTGCAACCACCATGTTCCGGGTCGGTTACCTACAGTTCATAGCCTCTGTAAGACCCTCATCTTAGCGAAAGCTTAGGGGC
The DNA here is from genome assembly GCA_033977485.1 of Hydrangea macrophylla. Classification (NCBI taxonomy): domain Eukaryota; kingdom Viridiplantae; phylum Streptophyta; class Magnoliopsida; order Cornales; family Hydrangeaceae; genus Hydrangea; species Hydrangea macrophylla. Next base: position 71,517,614 of record CM066984.1, on the reverse strand, counting down.
CAAGACGACACAGTGAACTAAACAGGTAATCACACCCGGTATCTACAGGCCTCGCGGATAACCAAGTCAAAATCTTGGACAATCCGAGCACCTACAGTACTCAGATGCATTAACTCCACTTAGGTCCAAACCGACGATAGAGGTGACTAAAATCTCTTAGGTTGGCCAACGATAGAGGAGCAAAAAGACCCTAAAGTAACGTGATTTTGGTCGGCTCCACCAACATGGTCAAACTCTTCTCCCAACGGTCTTGACGAAGGCTGACTGGGCAGAAGATAACCATCCTGGGAAGTTAACACAAAAGGACCCTAAAGTAACACACTTTAGGTCGGCTTTTCCAACATGGTCAAATTCTTCTACACACAACCTTGACGAAGGTTTATGGGTAGAAGATAACCATCCTGGAGGCTAACTCAAGCAAAAAGACTCCGAAGTAGGCCGAGTCTCAACTCTCGGTCACTTCCCGAGCATTCAAAGACTCCGAATTAGGCGGGGTCTCAACTCCCGGTCAGTTCCCGAGCATCTAAAGGTCCCAAGCTAGGCTGGGTCTCAACTCTCAGCCAGTTCCTGAGGACTCACCAGGCTCAGAAGCCCCGAGTTAGCTTCCCCAAGCACTCAGACAGTGGCAAATAACATCAAACTGATTTCCAAATTTGCCTTGATATAGCATTTGGCCAACCTTGGAAATGGGGGGCAGCTGATACACCCAAAATTGGCTCTATCCAATGACCGGGCGGTTCAAATCAGCAACCAGTCCATGCACCGGTCAAATCATGCACAACTCCTCGGACAAGCATCAGCCCGAGCGGTCTAGTCTACCTGATGCCTCCCGAGCGGTTCATCCACGACACGGCCAACAGGTCGGGAAAATCGCACAAGCATATCCCACTGCGGGAACAACTCATCCGAGCCCACAGGCATGATCCCGAGCATTACGGGCAGTTTCCTACTCAAGCTAGAAGACTAATGGAAAGTGCAAACTATTTCCTAATCCAATTAGGAAACCCCCACAATATATACCAATCTATATCAATTGGATTGTATTTCCTGATCCATGTATGAGTAGGTCTCTTACGTCTATAAAAGAGACCTCTCACCCCCCATTGAAGACTTTTCAGTCTACACAGCCCTCCTATAGCATTCATCAACATGCCCGGCTGGCCTACGGTAGCTCCAAACTTGTTGGTTCACCACAGGCCCCCGGCTCTTTTACAGTGTAGTGAACGTGCTCAGACACACCCGTGGATGTAGGTACCTTCATTAACAGGGTCGAACCACATACAAAAAACCAGTCTCTCACTCTCTCTCTTTAATCTGCTCTACTTTACTCTTACTAATTTTTGGCATCATCACTTGAATTATTGCATTGCTCCCTCTCATATATCTACTCTTTTTTACTTTGCTAAGCCCTTTTTTTGTTGAGGTTTTTGGGTTTTTAATTGATATAAAGAGCACTCTTTAGTCAATAAGTTGATGTTGCAATTATTGATTACATGGTTGAATACCACCCAGGTGGTAGCCCAGTTGGACAGAGCCAATATTCCTTATCCCAAGGTCAAGAGTTCAAATCCGGACGTAAGTTGAAAGCGCTTGTGTTAGTAAAGCCTGATTTCTGTGGTCTGTGGATAGGCTTCTGGCTCACTGGTCGCTTTAGTGGGGGTGTGGTGACGGGCTCGCCTACACAGGCAGTAGCTTTGGCTCAAACTGGACATTCCACATCAGGGAGGAGCTCCTATGGTCACGCCAGGGAGGGTTGCTACGCTAGTTGCCCCCTTCTCCCCTTTCTTTGAGCAAAAAAAAAAAAGATTACATGGTTGAATATGCGACACATCAGTGGGTAAAAAGGGGCTGAGAATTGTTTTAGTTGTGAAATAAACTCATCAATGTAATTTTTTAATGTTTGGAAGGTATAACTAAATGCAGAGTACTAATTTTTTTTTTTGAAAAAATTACACTTTAGTCTATTAAACTATACACATGTTTTCAATTGGGTCCATAAACTAATTTTTTTTTTTCAATTGGGTTCTTAAACTTCAAAATTCATTCAATCAGACTTAAATTTTGACACTGTTAGCTTAAATTATTAGAAATTGTCACGTACATTACGCGTAATGCTTACATGTCATATGTTAGGTTAAGACAAGAGGAGATTGTGAATGGCTAAAAATTTATGCGATTTTGGGTATAATTGAATGCGATTTTGATCTAGTCGAATGTGTTTTCGAATTTGATTGAATGCGATTTCGGATCTGATTGAATGCAATTTTTTGCACTATTCACAATCTCCCGTATTTGTTTTAACCTAACTTGTGACATGTAAGCATTACGTGCAACGTACTTGATAATTTCTAATAATTTAAGCTAACAGTGTCAGAGTTTGGGTCTGATTGAATGAATTTTTGAAACTCAAGAACCCAATTGAAAAAAAAATAAGTTTATGGACCCAAATGAAAATAGGTATATAATTTAATAGACTAAAGCTTAATTTACCCCCTTTTTTTTTACACCGAGATATATTTGAATTGATTTTATTGCAATATTACATTAATGTGTTTTTTTTTTTTTTTTTTTTAAAGGATGAGATATTTTTAGGCTTTGTATGAAAACGATTTTCCTTGAACGAGGGAGGGGAAAAATAGAAGCACTAGCTATTCAATTTTTTTGTACGAATTATTTCACTGTTGTGAGATGTTATATTTTGGTTTGAAACACACAATACATAACAAATTAAATGTCACGTTCAAGTGTAGTTGACTAATGACCAAACACATTTATACTTTGTATTGTTTAGTAGTGGAGTCAGCCACGGACAAAACCTAGTTTTTACATAAGATAGGTGCCCAATATAAAAAGCCAGAGCCTGCCTTAAATAGTTCCAATAATTAAAAGGCCTTTTCACCTTGTTAATTTTCTAGGGTTTTTGATCTCTAAGGTTATGGTTTCGAAATTCGCCATGGAGTCACAAAACGGCATTGCTCTCAGTGAAGAAGAAGAAGAAGAAGAAGAAGAAGAAGAAGAAGAAGAAGTGGAGGAGGTAGCCATTATCCTTTTTCGCTCTCCTAATAACCTCCTATAATATATGTCCTAATCATGTTGAATCTTTGCTTTCATTACATGTACTGTTGTTATTATTTTCCGTTTGGTTGCTGAGAAAATGAGTCAAAGAGAGAAGAAATAGGAGTTTGAGTCCTACTTTTACTTTTTACTTTTTATTTTTTTATGGGTTTTCGTTTCTTTAAAGACAGACAAGGAATTCAGTTAGATTAGTGTGTTAGGGTTAGTCTATGCATTAGGTTAACAGTTTTTTAGGGCAGTAAGTGTGCATGCGTGAGAATATGATACATACATTAACAAAGTGCTCACCCCCATTGTTGATTTGGCTGATTTGTGAGCGAATTTATTGCGTATTCCACCAAGGGTGTTGGCTGCAATGATTGTTATGTTGTTGTTTGGTTGAGAAAATTTAGGGAAAAATATAGAACACAATATCAATTGTTGGCAGGGCCGCCTGTGATAATTTGGGGGCCCTAGGCTATCATTTGAAGACTGGTCTGGCCCTTGACCGAGGTTGGCCTCTAACCATGGGGGGTGTGGGGGCAGTATCCCCGAGGCGAAAATTTTGGCGTCTATTTATACACATTTACGGGTAGGATTTTTTGTATTGTGTGAGCTTTTTTTTGGCCATTTTGAGAGTTAGTGAATAGATATTGTCTTCTTCCCGAACCCCTTCGTTATTCCACATGCATTCATATTTTCGCTTTTATTTTCAATAACAAGAGTTCATCACTTTCTATAAATTGTAAAGCTTCAATCGATGTAACTCAATTTGAGTTTGGCTAAACTGGAAAGTGGGAAATAAAGTGTTGGACTAGTTACAATACATTATGTATATCCTTCTTTTCTTTGTAATAATTGGGCTTGAATCAATTGCATTTTTGCATTTACGTGTTACCTATGACCATTTTATTCTAGGCACTCAATATTATTTCGGGGCCCTCCGCATGAGAAAAAAAAAGGACAAAATTTGGGGCCCTGGTCGCCTACCCTCAGGGCTGGGCCTGATTTAGTGTGAGTGGTTGAGAATCCCTAAACCTTGTTATTATGATAGTATATATTTCCAGTTCGTAATATTTTGTTGTTGCATTGAGTTCTTGGGATGTGGGTGTGGTGGTAGACCGAAAGTAAACGACTTTCGAACATCCTTATTTATCTAGGAGTGAAAGCCCCATTGGTGTGGGCCCTGTGTAGTCAACGAAGTTTTGCCAGGAAAGGATGGTCTGCGAGCTTGATTGCATTTCTCCTCAAATAGAGGGTCAGAGACTCGGAATAAGGGCCAGACCCTCAACAAAAGAATGGATTAAGGTGATAGAGTGTTATTACGAGACGCTAGGCTTCGGAATTGAAAAAAGTGCTCTCTTTCTTTTTCCTTTTTTTTTTGTGGGGGGTGTGTGGTCAGGAACAAGACTTCTGAGCAGAAATTTTAGAACTGCTTTTGTTTTTACTAGAAGAATGGTGTTCATTTTCTAGGACTATTAGGAAACATGTAGAGTATGAGGCCTGGCATTTCATGGTGGAATAGATATAATGTTCACTTGTATGGCATTACTGCTCTGTTTGGCTGCTGGGAGTGTGAGGATTTTGCAGTTTGTTGATTTTAATGTTTCATATTGCTCAGTCCAGAAAACACAGAAGAAATTGATTAATTCGGGCAGAATCAGGTTGAGTTTACTGTGATATATATATATATATATATACATATAGGTACATATATTTGTGTGTGTGTGACTGTGTGTGTATATGTCTTCACATTTCTTTTTCAATTTTTTTTAGAATCCAGAGTTTTTTTTTATTTATTTTTTATTTTAAGGTATAGTTTCTTTTCTCCTGCATTTAACTTTTAGTTTTAGTAAGGATAGATTATTTCTCTGTTTTCATAGAGCAAACTCAGCAAAGTAGAGTTCTCTGGTTCATTTTGAATTATGATACTTGTTTTGATTTTTATTTTTTCCTATTATTTCTTCTGTTTTGCTACAGATAAACGTATACTTGAAGGTCGTCAAAACAATTGCCTTAAAGATAAGGAAGTCCGAGAAAATAAAAAAGCTAAAAGCAATGGTGAGTAAGCAGGAACGCGTTTCTGAACATTTTCAGGAGCTTTTTTTCACCGGTGAGCAGCTCGTGGATGACCAAAAGCTAGATGATTGTGGCGTCCAGAACAACTCGACTCTGCATCTCATTCTCCAAAACTCAGTTCCAACGAAACTATATGTGAATATACCATCAAAACAGAAAACCGTTAAGGTCGAAGCAAAGATTTATGATACCGTAAAAAACATCAAATCCTTGGTTCAGGATAAAGAGGGGATCAAATCGGATCAGTTAACACTTTTCTATGCTGGAAAGCTACTTGAAGATGACAGAACTTTGGCTTCCCTTGAAATACCATTGGAATCAACCCTTTATTTAGTCCTTAATCCAAGAGATGTTTTGAGAGTTTCTGTGAAATTCCCATCTGGGGATATTGTGAAACATGAAGTTAAGATCTTGCACACCGTTGGTGATTTCAAAGCAATAATTGGGAGCTTTGTTGATTTTTGTGTTGGTGATGCTTATGTTACATATGGAGGAAAGATACTTACGGATTCAAAGACCCTGGCTTTTTATAACATCACAGAAGACTCAATCTTGGAGATTTTGTTTTCAAAATTTCAGATATTCGTGAAGGCTTTGACTGGAAAAATCATGACTCTTGATGTGCGCCCGGACGATACAATCAAAGATGTGAAGAACAAGATTGTTGGTAAATCAGGTGTTCCTGCTGAAAAACAAAGGTATTTTTTTGCTGGAAAAATTCTTGAGGATGATTGGGAATTGGGTAGTTACAATGTCCAGAAGAACTCAACTCTATTTTTGCTATAGCTTAGATATATGTATCATACTACGGGATAAGATTTGTTGAGTTTTTGTGTTAATTTTTATAGTATTAGTTTGATTATATCATCTACATGAAAAATATGTATAAACTGGATTACTGGACTAAAATCGAAGTGCAACTTCTTAGTTTCACCCTTGCCACGCCCCCTCCCCCCCTACCTCAAGTTTCTGCATCCACCCCTGTGTGGTTATGCGTATATCCGCATAGTGAAGGTTGTTTCTTTGTAAGTGTCTTATTATCGTTTTGGACAAACCGTAGAATGGTTTTGCACACAAAAGATTAACAGGATACATAACCTCAATGATCCAGGTATTTTGTAACCATCTTTTTACTAACTCTCACTTTGGATATATGTTAGATGCATAGGGTAGTATTATGGAGAAGAAGTATTACCAATAGGATGGTGCTCTCCATTACTTGCTTTCTATTTTTAATTTTATTTTAATTCCTTGGCCAGCATTGTCTTGTTTATAGCTTCTTCACTAAATGTTATCAGCAGACCGATTCAATCGAAAACTTAAAGCTTTATGAATATTTGGAAATATGGAATTTGTGAAAACTTGGGGTTGCATGAGCTTGGATGATTCAATATGACAAGTCCACTCCTTGTGACAGTTTTTTGGCATCTCTATTTAAACGTTTAAAACACTTTATCCTATTCATTATCCATCTTGCGTTTGTCTTTATGAATCCTTGTTCTTTTGGAAAGTAAAAATTTTTGTAGAGTGCAGCCTTAAAACAAGCTCAAAATATTCTGGAAACACAGTTGCAAACAAACCGTATTTCACGCAAACAAAGTGGATCTCTTCCGCGCTTCAATCACAATCTCAGCACCATTATAATTTATTTCTTTAGTACATAACAATCCCAACTCCATCTCTTAACTTGTACATTTTCTTGCTCTCAAAAGAGTACAAGTTCATCTTTGTATTCACTTATTTTTCTTATGGGATGGTGTGTAAAACCCGAGACTCTGAGATGATTTCTATACATGTATGTATAGCGTAAGAGGTGACACCATGGGCTTTTACTAATTAAGAGTAGAGTGTGCGAATCCCGGAATGTCAGCTTGAATGCAGATCCCTCTTGATAGATTAAGATATATATCTTACAATTTACAAGAATTTCAAACTATTTTCAACCAAAATTTTATCATCCCATTAAGGAAGTGAAGATTTTTTTTTTATCACGTCTCTTTTTTTTTTTTGGTAATCGGGGGTGTCCGGGCCAGCTTGTGCGCACCTCGACTAATCCCCAGAGGCCTGGAGGCGTCGGGTGAATACTCCGGTGGCCACGCTCCCCATGACTCGAACACTAAATCTCTTGGGTAGTACACCCAAGAAGCTTACCACTCGGCTACAAGGGACTTGGTTTTTTTTTTTATTAAGTCACTAACAAAGATGCAATAAAAAGCTGGATATGCAACGTTTTACAATTCATTCTCCTGTTTCTTTGCAAGAGCTGGATGTTCTTTAAACTTCTTGTATGTATTCCTCTTTTAATCTTATTTCTATCTGGCATTCCTCTTATAGTTTATAAAATGTAAAATTTTAGAGACCCCTTCAAGAACATTCTTACTTTTCAGGTCATATTGAACTCAAATCTTTTCTCAGCACAAAAAAAAAAAGAAAAAAGAAAAAAAAACAGGAGTTCAAATGGTTGGTTGAGATGAGGCTTTTTTGGGAATAGAATCATTCTTAAGTTAGCTTCAAAGTTATCCCAAATTTGTCCTGAAAGTCCTTAAAGAATTTTTCTTCTATTTGGTTTGCTTATTTATTTGGGAAAAAAAAAAAAGAAAACAAGAACGAAAACTAGTTCTCTGTTTTCGTCCATGCTCAAATTACATAGCAAGTCACAAAAATTTCATAATTTAATTGTAACTTAGGAAAAAATGGAGGAAAGTGACTCACAAATTAAAAAAAAAAATCATTTTATTTCTCACTACATTTTCTATTATTCACTAAAACATTTTCTAAGTGTTTTTCTTTCTTTTCTTTTTCCTCAATTAAAGCGTCAAAGAATTTTATTACTATGTTGATGATACCTTGGTGACAAGATAATGATAGCAATCACCAATATTTTATTTGGTTTGCTTATTTATTTGGGAAATGAAAAAGAAAAAGAACACAAGAACGAAAATTAGAATCGGTTTTCGTCAATTCTTAAATAATATAACAAGTTAAAAAAAAAAATTCATAATATAATTGTAACTTAGAAAAAAAAAGAAGAAGAAAGTGACTCACAAATTAAAAAAATTTCAATTTATTTCACTATTTTTTCTTTTATTCACTATTTTCCTTATTGACAAAACAAAGGAAAAGGTTTCTTAGTGTTTTTCTTTTTTTTTTCCCCTCAATTAAAAGTAAAAAGAATTTTATCATTATGTTGATGATACCTTGGAGACAAGATAATGATCAGTATTTTCGTTAAAGACCGGCTGATGGGGTGAAGTGACGCAAAAAGTCTCTAATAAAATGAAACATTGTGGATTTCAAGCACCTCGATCAATGATCTAAACCATGTAAAATCCAGACAGATTTAAAAGATATCAAATTACTTCAACCTTTTCGTTCTCATCCCATAAAGAAATTGAACATTTTTATGATTTTTGTATGCAAATAATTAAGCCACTACCAAAGAAGCAATAAAGAGCTGAAATATTTTCCATTGACTTAAAAAAAAAATTTTGATCCCCCACATGCAATGGTACTCACCATTAATAAAAATCATTCATTTTCATTCTAAGTTTTTGAAAAGAGTAATGCTAGATGCACTCCTAAAAGCACAACCAAATGCACAACCCTGCTTAAAAATGTTGGACCTCGTGCTGAAAAATTTGTGCACAAAAAAGGGGGCGTGCAGGGTGTGCAAGCTTTTCAGCACGAAGTCCAATATTTTTAAGCAAGGTTGTGCATTTGATTGGTGCATTTAGGAGTGCATCTAGCATTACTCTAAAATCCAAATGATTGAAAGTATCATCTCTATGATTCACCATCTCAATAAAAATCACAAGAAAATTTGTCAAATCTCATCGTTTATTCATATGATTTCTGTTGCGATACTATCTTGGATTCTTAGATCCATCTGAGGCCAACCAACTACTTGAGCTTCGTTCTTTCCTTTTGGGCAACCCGACAAATTTTGTTTTGTAAGCATGTCGCGTAGGTTTGGACAGAAATACGAAAATGGTGGCCAATTGGGTTTTTTTTTTTTTTTTTTTGGAGAGGTAAAAAGAAGCTAGAGATTTTTCTTGGCAGATGGTCTAATTGTATCTTCTCATCTCCACAAGGAAAATTCTTTCTTGCTTGACAAGCCAGACTAGTTTTCTTTGGGCCATACAATTAAATCATCTGGCATGAGTTCTTTTAGCGTTATATAGAGTCAAAGCCCAGCAAAATTTAATTTTCCATGTAACCTACTAATTAAACCTTGACAGATGCATAAAAAAAAAAATTAATAATAATAATAAAAATTTGTAGTTGGAAGGTGAACAAACTAGTGTGTTTTCTCCACACTTTGGCCAACCACATCTCATCCAAATTCTCATTAGTCCTACCAAATCTCCAAAATCCTAAAATTTGGTCTCTATAAATTCCCTATAACACTTCTTGTTCTATGAACTAAAGCTGTAGAATTTTCCTATAGTCAGTGTGATCAAACTTCTTAAAGTATATCCTCTTTTGTTAAACAATGGCTGCTTTTAAGCATGGTTCCGTACTGTCTTTGATTGTTGCATTATCACTTTCAAGCATGCATATGAGCCTGGCAGCTCGCCAGTTACTACAAGCGGCTCCACCACTGCCAACAATACCAACTCTACCAAAAGCTACATTGCCTCCACTTCCGGCAATGCCAACACTACCTACACCCACATTGCCACCGTTGCCAAACACGCCCTTACCTACACTGCCAAAACCCACTACATTGCCGCCATTGCCGAGCACCCAAATTCCAACATTGCCAACTTTACCCACTACCTTTCCAACATTTCCCATTCCTTTAATCCCAACAATCCCTACAACAATCCCAACCATTCCTTTCTTCTCCCCACCACCATCCACTTAATTATAGCCAATGAGAGATGCCTCCATCTCATATATATGAAATGTACTTGTCGTTCGTAGTTGGAGTCTGTTGGGAGCCTCGTGCACGAGTTGCTCCTCTCTTTTTTTTTTTAATTTTATTTTTTTTTATGTCTGTGTGTGTGAAGAGATATCCATTCCAATGTAACGGTGTTGTTGTATCTTGTTTTCTACGATTATGATTCCTAGTGTTTTTTCCTCACTGTTGACTTTCCTAAAATGATGGCTATTATTGCAACAAACATACTGACAGTACAAACGGGGAAATTAATGCTTAGAACATAATTTACGAGCAGAGACTTTTTCGGATCATTCCATGTTTAATGTACATTTTACGAAGCAGAAATATTTTTTCTCCTTCACCTAAGCACATACATGATACATAACACAAACAGTACATGTCTGTATTCTATATCTATATCTATATATAAGAGCCTTAGTGACAATAGTTCACCCAGTTCCTAAGTTGAAATACCATTTTACCCTTTTCTATTCCATCTATTCCCTTATCCTTTAGTCTTTGATTTGACTTTTGTTCTAATCTGGATGGCTTTTCCGGTATATTTGTGCCAAAAAACCGTACGTTATCATCCAAGTTTTACAACCTTTCTTTAGGTTTATTTTGCCCCCTCTACTACACCATATTTAATCATGCATCTGTACTCATCATAAGCAGGGGCGGACCCATAGAGAGACTAGGGGGGGCCATGGCCCCTGCAATATTTTTGAAAATTTTGGGGTTTATGTAGAATTTTGAAGATTTGATAATATTTTACATAGTGGCCCCCCCAAATTTGTGACTTTACATGTGTAGGTTCTTAACACATATTGTCCACTTGACTTTCATTATGTTAAAATGGTAATGTGTTAGGAATCACATTTGGGGATAAAATAATTTGGGAATAATAACATTGCAAGATTAATAACAATATTCACTAGTGTGAGCGTGTGACATTAAAAGTCTCTATTAATAGTGAAGGGGAAGAGTAATATCCCATTATTCAACTCAGGAGATAAACAATGCCTAAATCCAATTTGCCACAACTACTCGTTCGACTATCTGTCTCACTTAAAAATAAAAAAAATATGTATAAATGACCCAAAAAAAAAATTTTCGGGGGCGCTGCCCCCGAACCCCCGCATAGAACTTGGCCTCCCCTAACACAAAATCCTGAGTCCGCCAGTGATCATAAGGATATATTGATTTGTGTCAGGGTAATTTGGTCACGTCAAAATAAGGTAATTAGGTTTAGGTTAGCTTTTGCAATTTTATTTAATATAATAATGAGGTTTCAATCAGCAATATTGTGTGTAATTACATTTGAGTCAACAAGTTTTTGCTCTAGGTCAACAAATTCTAGGATATTTATTATGTACTTCAACAAAAGTAGCTATTTTGGTGGCTATTTACGAATTGGTCACTCATATTTACATTTTTGTCAACTTCTTCCCTCAAATTTAGGATTTACATATTGTAATTTGTGTAATTATTACTCACTTAAACAAAAGTCAAAAATGTGGTTAATTGGTCAACTTCTTCCCTCGAATTTATGATTTATAAATTGTAATACGTATAATTACATTTACGTTAAGATTTTATGACATATTTATCATTCACTTCAACAAAAATTCAATAATAATGCCTAAATACATGTTGGTCTGTAATATTTACATTTTGGTCAACTTTTGTCCTAAAATTTAGGATTAATATATTATGGATTTTTTAACCACATACTGTGGCTTCTTCCCTTTCCCTTTCCCTTTTTCCCTTTTATTTTAAACTGAATTTTATAGTACACACACATGGCTATAAATTTAATTTATACACATGCTTATAATTCTTTTTTTTATTAGACACATACCTAATATGTGTCAATTACCGTTCCAAAACTACAGTCCATTACAGAACTTTGAATATATTGAGATTTAAATCAACTCATAAAAATGTAAATACATTTTTGCTTTGTTATTCTAGAACTATAAATCCCATACCAAATTGAAACAACACTATTCAAATCTTATACTCAAATCCATGGCCGGAAATAGTGTACTTATGCCTTTCAAAAAAGAATCGTTGATATCAGTATGACAATTGCAGATGTACATACCAAATGAAGATTTTACTTATTTTAACACATGATATAAATTCAATTTTATTACACACATATCAACTACTATTTCAAAAATATTGTAGTGCTTTCTTCACAGGAAATGAATATAATTTGAGAAAATAAAATGTCTTTTATTTGTTTATTAAATTTTTATACCATTGATATCAAAATTCAAAATGAGGAAAAAAGAAAACAAATAAGCTAATAAGAGGGATTGACACCTGCAATATACATGCTGGTACCCTAGTTATGTAATAAAAGGCTGCTAAGTATGTGTTGAAATAAATAAAAAAAAACCACCAACCATGGAGCACACATCATAGTTTTAACTACCAACCTGTAACCAGAAGCAGAAATATTGTTTCAACAATATCTCCCCCCTCCTTCCCAAAAAAAAAAAAAGACCCAAAGTCCCAAAAGAAATTATCATATCATAAAGCATACGACTACTGAAGCATTTGGGTGAGAGATGATCACAGTAATCATTGCAAAGCTAAATTAAATAAGAAAATACTTTTGTTCACCTAAAATATGGTACATCAACGCTCACCCAAGCATCCCATTGGCCAATGCAGTGGGATTCAGGATTAAACAAAATTAAACAACATTTGTTTAATCCTGGGTCCCTTTGCATTGGTCAATGGGATGCTTGGGTGAGCATTATATTGGTGTACCATTTTTTGGGTGAGCAAAAATGCTCTCATTAAATAACCACCAGGGCTTTGTTTGGTTCTTGGATTTAGTGAGGGAATAGAAAAGAAACATAGAGTAAAACATTTTCCTTTGTTTGATTTATAAGGAAAACAATGAGAAAAATAGGAAGGAAAAGAAAATATGATGAGAAATAATATTTTAAATTTTGTGAGTCACTCCCTATCTTTTTTTACTTTAGAATTATTTTTTGTAAATGTGCAATTTTTCATGTCCTTTGTTTCTATAGTTCCCTTCTCGTTTTTCTTTTTCTTTTCCTTTTCCTTTTTATTTTTATTTTTTTTCAATAAATCAATAAATTCATAAACCAAACAAAGAATGCAGAAATAAAATGAGATAAAGAAATTGATATAGCACAACCGGAGACCAATGAAATATTATGGACTAAATAAGCACCTCAATTATCTTAGCCATGTTTGTCCTCTGGCCAAAATGTTGTACTATAAATTAATCATCAGATTGTCGGTAGCTCTCGCAAAATTAGCAGATCCACATATATTCTAAGTCAATCTTTTCCATCCCACAAAGAAATAGACTAAGATATTTAGGGTAGGCTAAGTTACAACTAGACTAAGATATTTTTTACTAAAAAATTTATAATTCAAAGTTTCGGTGTGCCCTATTTGTCTCCGGCACTGTCTCTGAAATTAAGTATTTTAGAATATGTGGATCCCTTTCCTTCCTCTTTACTTGAATTCCATGTGTACTTTAAAAATATGTAACTTGTTAATATTATTTAAGCTTTGAGGAAAATAAAAAGAAAAAGACTAGGGAAACAGTTTTGCTTATCTTTTCTTTTCCTTTTCCTTTTCCTTTTTCTTTTCCTTTCCGTTTTCTTTCTTCTTTTCTTTCTCAAAAATTCACAAATCAATTAGAGCCTAAATCACAAGGAATTTTCTTTAAACTATCTGAGAAACTTCATCATTATCATCAATTTTTGCTTTGGGGAGGCCAGACTATCATAGTAATCATCACTGATGTAAAAAGAGAACAAGTGACATAGTAAAAATGGGACAAAGATTCATTAATAATATCATAGTAATACTGTATACTAGCTGAGCTACTCAACAAGCCTTGCGAACATATTCGATAAAGCTCTGTTCGGCTCGACTCGTTTAATAAACTAGTCAAACTCAAGCCTAAATATTTGGCTGAGCCCTTGCGAACAAGCTCGGCTAGTAAATACAGTTTTAATTGCACTTTGCACCCCTGAAGTTTGGGTGGTTTTGCAATTTGTAGCCTAAAGTTTTAAATTTGACATTTTGGTCCCTAAAGTTTTACAATTGTTGCAAATAATTCCAAATAGCCCTTTAGTAACGAAATCATTTGTCACTAAAAGTGAAAATTTCGTCGCAAAAAGTCTTTGATGAACTAAAGTGCAACTCATCCCAAACTTTAGGGACAAAGTCCCACATTTGAAACTTTAGGGTGCAAAGTACAATACTACCCAAACTTCAGGGGTACAACGTGCAACTAATCCTACCGTTTTAATTGCACATAAAAGAAAAAAAGCTCAAACGTGATTTCTATTCTACAAATAAAATGATGGATATGCAATGGTGAACAATTCTGTTTTTGTACCAAACGAATAAAGAGCTGAAAATTCTTTCAAGTTGTTTTATGCGTTCCTCTTTCATCTTATTTCTCTAAAACATTAAATCCCTATATTTAATTAAGACAAATGTGCTGCAACATTTAATACACAATGAAAAAACCAAGTCAATACAAGCTATTGATGATGTCCCACCAGCACCTAGAGTCAAAAGTTCACCTAAATATAGTTTATCCATAACCCATTGAACTATAAAAATTGGAAGGTGAGCAAACTAGTGCTTTCTCCATAATTTGCCCAACCACGTCTCATCAAAACTCACATTAGTCCTACCAAATCTCCAAGATCCTCAACATTTATTCTCTATAAATACCCAATGATACCTATTGTTATAAACTAAAGCAATAGAATTAATTTTGCCTAGATTCAAGGTAAACAAGCTCCTTCAAATTCTCTTCCCATATTAAGCAATGGCGGCTTTTAAGCATGGTTTCATAATATCTTTGATGGTGGCGTTAACACTTTCAAACATCCATGCGAGCCAAGCAGCTCGCCAATTACTACAAGCGGCACCACCAGCAGGACCTACATTGCCAACAATACCAACTGTACCCAAACCTACGTTGCCTCCCTTGCCGACAATGCCAACACTACCTACAGCCACATTGCCACCACTGCCTAACAATCCCTTACCGACACTGCCAACTGTCCCAACTCTGCCAAAACCCACAACATTGCCGCCATTGCCGAGCGCCCAAATGCCATCTTTGCCAAATATTCCTACATTGCCAACTTTACCCACTACCCTTCCACCATTTACAATTCCTTCAATTCCAACCATTCCTACCACAATCCCAACAATTCCTTTCTTCTCCCCACCACCATCCACAACTAGCCCCTAAGGGATCTCTCGGTCTCATTTATCCTTCTCACATACATTATGATATATGTATTGCCCATATTAGTTTGTTGTCTTCATGAGTGTGAGCTTCATTTTTATGGACTGTTTTTTGTATGTAACGATGTATCGATTTCCATGTTCGTGGTAATATTATTTCTTATCCTTTAGCAATAGTGATCCGTTAATTTTTCGTTTTATCTTTTATTTAGGGCTCGCATAGTAACGTTGTGGTTTTTTATTTTCAGTTTTTGTTTTCATTTTTTGTATTTATCACAGTCAACTCCCTATACAAAAAATGGAAACATAAACTAAAAACGCTACCATGCATAATTTCCCAAAATGTTGGTTATCACAAAAAAAAAAAATTTAATCAACAATACAAAAGAGGGAAAATGGGAAAAACAAGTAAAAGAAAAAGAAAATTGATTGAACTCACGATAGGGCAGACAATAGGAATGTAATTTACTGGACATAATTATATTTTGTATATACACATCTACATGGTAGTACAATACATGACCAGTCCTTAAAATGACGAGACTAAACTGAATTTTACAAAAGAGCAGAGATGATGTAAATCTTAAACAGCCAAAATACTGAAAAATCATTCCATATATGTGTCCAACACGCCATGTGATGGCCATAGTGATCTCTTCAGTACTGTAGGACAAACGTGCGATCCATAGAGTACTCAAATCACAGTGGAAGTCACACAGGTGTGACTTTTCCGAAAATACTGCATCTACTAAGCATCACATTGTCCATCACTCTTGCAATAGGGATACATATCTATTACAACTTACATGATCTCAAAATACTACTAATCAAAATTTCTCATCCCATTAATAAGTTTCACATTTGTTATGAATTTGTAAGCAAAGACTATGCCACCATCAAAGTACAATAAACAGTTGGAATATTACCATTCCTTTGACTTACCTCAAGAATTCACTTACCTCAAAAATTCATTCATAAATCTAGAAATACATGAAAACACATCTACTTTATATCTATATATATATGGGATTCATAAGAAATTCTCCCTTCCTCACTCAACTGCTACTTGATCGAACAATTATATATAGTCAATGGCTTTACACCATTATTAAGTTGAAAAAACATTCAAAGTAACTATTGGCCCAAAAATAATCCTTAGAGGGGGTGAATAAGATTACTAGCAATTAATGGCAAATTAAAAACTAAAACAAGCACAAAATAATTAATAACAATAATTAAATAGAGTGAGAGAAAGGAACACTTGCAAACCAAGCTTTTCAAGTGGTTCGGCAATCCGCAATTCGCGGCCTACGTTCACCCCTCAAGAACACCTCTTGAGGATTCCACTAATCCATCTTCTTTGGGTGAAGATCAAAGCACTCCTTACAAGTTCTTCTTGAACTCCTTGTTACACTTCCAATGAAGAAACCCTTCACTTGGAACAAGAGTTACACCAACCTTCTTACAACTTCAAGGTTTTAAGAATGTTTGAATACACTGAATAGCACTCTCTTTGTAGAGTAGATAGAAATATTAAAAGGTCACAATAATAGCTCTCAAGGAATTACAAAATCAAATCAAGAGCTAGAAGCTTGAATCTTAAATAATTAGGGCTTTTTTGTTTGATTGCAACAAGTGAGTATTCAATAGGAGTAATTCATGTGTCAACAACCAAATTTGAAATAAGTATATATACTCTCTCAAGGAAATCTGAACATTTCAGGTAGGTGGGAGCATTAAATGTTAAAGCAAAAACAGAGGAAAAAGAGTCGTTACTGTTCTGCGCAGAGGTCCAGTCGACGGGGTTCACGATCCAGTCGACTGCCTTTTGAAATATTGAAATTGCACCTCGACTGTTTTACTAGGTTTAGTCGACTGAAGGTTTAGTGCAGATACTACCTTTTAAAACCATTCCACAGTCAACTGCTTTTCTTTCAGTCGACTGAAAAAATATGCGTCCAGTCGTCTGTTTTTCATAGAAAAACAGTTTTCCTATTTTGACTAGTTTGTGTAATTTTAAGCCCTTATTTTTTAGATTCAATCTAACCAATATTACAAAAATTCCTATAAGGACAATATAAGATATAAATAATCTTCCACAATGGTTCCCTAGAATATCCATCATCATTCTTAAGGATCTCTTTGGAAAACACACTTAAATAAAATCATAAGTACTCAACTTAATAGTTTGTTAATCATCACAATTACTTAAGGTAGAGCCCTTGGGGCTAACAGTAACAAAAAAAAATCTAACTAATTAAGTAGATTTCGGATATATCCTGATGATGCCAAAATTTGGCAAGATAAATTGAAGCAGTTTTAGGAGAGAGAGACAGTGAGAGACAGGTTTTTGTATATGGTTCGGCCCTGTTAATGAAGGAACCTACGTTCACATGTGTGTCTGAACACATTCACTATACTGTAAAAAGCTGGTGACCTGTGGTGAACCAACAATGGTTTGGAGCTACCGTAGATCGACCGGGCGTGATGATGATTGCTATAGAGGTGCTGTATAGACTGAAAAGTTGGTCCCCTTCTATGAGGGTGAGTGGTCTCTTTTATAGATGCAAGAGACATACTCGTACAAGGAAATTATACAGCCTGATTTAGGATTGATTGGCATCAATCGTGGTGGGGTTTCCTAATTGGATTAGGGAACAATTTTCACTTTTCATTAGTCTTCTAGCTGAGATAGGAAACTGTTAGAGTCTGAACAGTTTGGGATGTGCCTCTGAGTTAGCTGGCCTGGACCTGAACTATTTTATAATTGGACTACGTATTTTGACCCATAGGTCGGGGTCAGAACTGATCGGTTGGTTGGGTCGCACCCGGTCGAGGTCGGAGCACTGGCAGTCATCTTGGAGCTCGGACCTAGAGGTCGGCAGGTCAGACCCGGAGGTCGGGAGCTCGGACCTGGAGGTCAGGAGGTCAGACCCGGAGGTTGGGAGCTCAGACCTAGAGGTCGGGAGGTCAAACTCGGAGGTCGGGAGGTCAGACCTGGAGGGAACCGCTCGGTCATACAATAGAGCCAATTTTGGATGTATCAGCTGCCCCCCATCTCCAAGGTTCGCTGGATGCCATATCGAGGTAAGTTTGGAAATCTGTTAATTGCTCGGGAAGGTTGCCTCGGAGCTTCTGAATTTTGTGAACTCGCGGGAACCGGCTAAGAGTTGAAACTTAGCCTGATTCAAAATCTTTAAGTGCTTGGAAATTGGCTAAGAATTGAGACTCAGCCTAATTCGGAGTCTTTTGCTTGAATTAGCTCCCAGGATGGTTATCTTCTGCCTGTCAGCCTTCATCAAGGTTGTGGGTAGAAGACTTTGACCATGTTGGAAAAGCCGACCTAAAGCGATTTGCTTTAAGGTCATTTTTATGCTATCTCCCCATTATGATTATCTTCCACCCAGCAAGCCTTCGTCAAGACTATTGGGAGAAGAGTTTGACCATGTTAGTAGAGCTGACCTAAAATGTGTTACTTTAGGGTCCTTTTGTTCCTCTATCATGGGCCAACCTAAGAGGATTTCCTTTATCGTCGGTTTGGACCTAAGTGGAGCTGGTGCCTCTGAGTATTGTAGGCATTCGGGTTGTCTAAGAGTTTGACTTAGTTAACCCTTAGGCCTGTAAATACCCAGTGTGATTGCCTATTTAGTTCATTGTGCCTTCTTGCCCCCCCAGCTTTTGCTAAGACGGAGGTCTGTAGAGGCTATGACTGTAGGTAACCAACCTGGAACGTGGGTGGTTGCAGGGTCTTTTGAAACTTGCCATCATCAACCACTTAGGGGGATTTTCTCCATCGTAGGTTATGAGTCTAAGCGAAATCGACGCCTCGGGTGCGATCCCAAGGTCTTTTTGGTGCCTCGGGTGTGATCCCGTGGTCTTTTGCCAACTGCGTAACAGTGGTCTTTGGTTGCCTCGAGGTTGAGCCAACCTCCCGAGGTCTTTTTAGTGCCTCAGAAGTTGAACATGAGGTCTTTTATTGTGCCCCAGGGATCAGTGATGAGTTGATACTTAGGCAATCTGAACCTTTATAGGAGCTCTTTGACAGTCTGTGGAGTCTTGTACTTGTTAGGGATATATACTAAAAGCCATGCTTTATGTCGTTGATTTATTATTCATTTAATAAAATCAGTTAATCCATTTTTTATGAGAATCTGTGTGGGCAATATTTGTATTATATTATTTATTTAATATTATGCATGTGTGTCTTTCACTCTACATAGTAGGTGGTTTGGTGTGTAGAGTTCAGCTTGCACAGGAAAGATCAGACCATCAGATCTTGTAGAATGTAAGATTTTGATTTACAGCCTTAGATGGATTGGACATACCATCGGTAGGACTGCAGCATGGTATTGTAGTAGGTTTGTCTTGACTGCGAGAAACGGTATAGTTTCAACTCATGATACTGGTACATTTTGTGTATTAAACGGGACCGACTTGGGGTAATTATCTTTATACTGACATATAAGATAATTAATACCTCATGACTATTATGAGTGCTTATGCTCTAAATCCTAAGTTATTTTATGGACACGTACATTTGATAGTTACACTTTGATCCCTAAAAGGGTGAGATCCTTAAATGGGTCAATATCTCATTGGATTGGGTGACAATATTAATTGTGTGGTGGATATTAATTAATGATGGAATCCATGTCTCAATTTTGGGATTGATAATATCCCCTTGAGAAAGCTTATAAGTTTTGATTATGTCAAACCCTGTAGGTGGATTTTGTATCCGACATATCAGATAAGTTAAGCAGAGGATCTCAAGGAATTTTAAGAGATTAATTAAATATGATTGTCAGTAATTATATTTAATTAATGGATATCTGTAATCTTAACATGGGGAGATAATAAGCATTTAATAACATGGAGCTCGAAATATATTTTTGAGATAAGGGTAGGAGTGCAATTATAATTCTTTAGTGGTATGAATTATAATTTATGGAAATAGGAATCTGATTCAATTCGAATTAGGGTTTCCTAATTCTATAAGGAAGCCTATTCATTATTGACTTCTTATGGTCCCTATCGTAGCCTATATATATGCTGCTTTGGCTCTCTCCTCATTTTGCGTTTTTCCATCAAGAGTATTATAACTCGGAATAGAAAAGAGAGAGTAAAAAGAGAGAGCAGAAACATAAAGGATTTCGAAGGAGCCCACACTCAGTTCGATATTCTTGCAGTAAAGGAATACGGTAGAAGATCGTGAGCTGTTATCGAGCCCGTGTTCTCGATTCGTCTACTACAGCAATCCGTTTTAGCAGTTTAAGGTAACCCTAGTTCCGCTCTTGTAGGGTTATTGTAGTTTTCACGCAATATTTTTGCAGTTCCAACTTATACGCGCTGTCAATGGATTCTGGGAACGCAGTTTCCTAACAGTGGTATCAGAGCAACGTTGATTCTGCGTATGGGTTGGACACAACCATGTTGTCCAATAAAACAGATCTTATGCGTATTTTGATGGATGGATAGAACGTAGAACTGTGCTAACCCTTGTTTTGCAGCGTTCTTATTCCACTGTTATGGTCACTGATTTTGTGTGATTGGATCCCACGATGGTTTTATCCGTGGTTAATTTTGCTGTTTTAATATAGCATGTGAACTCCTTTATGGAGGCATAGGATTTGTGTGTACTGGATCCCACACTTGATTGATGTGTGGTTAATTTACTGCAAAGAAATAGCATGTGAACTCCTTCATGGAGGCATAGGGTTTGTGTAATATATCTCAAGTGAATCCGTGAAGACAGTTCGTGAAGACAGTTTACAAGCAGTTTCAGAAAGCAATCTGGAGGCAGTTTCTGAAGGCTGTTTCAGAAAACAGTTCTGGAAGGTAGTTGCTGATGGTAAATCGGATTCAGCTTCCGGGGCGCTGCCCCCTCGATCCCCGCGAGCTGACTGGGCAGCTCGACCCCCGTGCGTAGTGGCGACATAGAGCTAATCGGGTTCAATGAAGATTTCTTCACAAGAGTTGCAGCTTGACCATAATAGTGGGATTCCTATTTTGTTGTGGTTTCCTTATTTATGTGTGATTGAATGATTATTATTGTTTCATGTTTAATGAATAGGACAACATGAATAATTGTTCCTAGACTTATTACAGATGTCTAGCTGCATGTTTAATTTATATTAATTTAAAATGATGGACAACTACATGTGTATTTAGAAATAAAACTAATTCCATAATTTGAAAACATAAGTACTTATTTTCTAAAATCATGAGAATAGAATAATTTTATTATCTACACATGTGGGTTTCACAAGTAAGGATGAATTAATCCTTGTCAAGTATTTCATTATTTTTTATTAATTAAATTAAAAGTTTTTCTAAAAAATTATAACCCTCAAATTTTTTTAAAATTCTAAGTGGGAGAGGGAATTTATCAAGTATAAATCCCATGGTCTCCATCACTGGTTTGTAGATGTATGATTAATTTTGTGTGATGGCTCTAGTGTCATCCTCTCCATCGAATGTAGTTGATCATGGAATCATCAGTACAAACTTCTTTAAAAGAATGTTTTGGGTGATTGTTGGTGTGGGTCACCTCTCCATCAGAGGTGTTCATCATAGAACTCTTGACCTAAAATTAAGTGATGGTATACACTTAGCTATAAATAATAATATCCTCTCCATCTGAGTCACTGTTGTTATTTATAGGATCAAAGCAAGTCAGCAGTTTAATTTTACTAGGCAAGGTACATTGCCTGGATAGTAAAATTAAAAGGCAATTGCCTATCTGAACAAATGATGGATAGTATATGGCTTCCCATCGAGTCATACTATCCCGGTGTATCAGGTTGCTGGCGGATTATTTTCAAATATGGTAGAGGGAACCAATATTTTCAACTCGAATCCATAGTAATTTTTTGCCCAAATGTAATTATTAATATTATGTGATTCTCAGGCTTTTAAATGGGTTCCTTCAATCCACTCGATGTTATACTTAAAGAAAACAAACTTACTGGACCAAACTATATAGACTGGAAAAGGAATTTGGATATTGTGTTAACTGCTGAAGGGTACAAGTTTGTGCTTACTCAAGAATGTCCTGAGCAACCTAGTGAGGGGGCAACCGCTGAGGAAACCCAGGCTCACAAGAAATGGGTCAAGGCTGATGAGATGGAGCGGTGTTACATTTTGGCATCCATGTCAAATGTGCTGTAATATCAGCATCAGTCAATGGCCAGCGCCTATGACATGATGGAGAGCCTCCGAGAGATGTTCGGGGATCAAAGTCGTGCTGCTAGGCAGGTTGCCATGAAAGACTTGATGAACACAACCACGGCTGAGGGGACGCCTGTAAGGGATCATGTTCTTAAAATGATATCTCTTCTTAATGAACTAGAGATCCTTGGAGCTACAATCGACGGGGAAACCCAGGTCGATATCGTACTCCAGTCACTGCCAGAGTCTTTTAAGCAATTCCACCTTAATTACAACATGAATAAATTTAAATATACTTTGGGGGAGCTGCTTAAAGAACTCCAGGCAGCTGAGGGTCTCAACAGAAAGTCAGGGAGTGCTCTTATGTTTGAGAAAGGTTCTGCTTCAATGCCGAAAGGCAAGAAGAAAATGAAAAAGGCTTAAAAGAAGGCCGCGGGTCCTCCGCCAATCCAAAGGCCACGAGGACAACCGGGAAAGCCTAAAGGCAAATGTTTTGTTTACAAGCAGCCAGAACACTAGAAGAAGCAATGTCCAGTTTATCTCGCCAGACAGAACAATCAAGGTAAATCTCATTTACAAGTTGTTGAATCGTGTTTAGCGGTCCGATCTACCTGTACCTGGTGTGTAGATACGGGAGCCACTGATCATGTATGCAATTCTTTGCAGGGGTTCCAGGGAACCAGGTAGCTCAGTGATGGAGAGATTTATCTATATATGGGAAATGCTACGAGAGTAGCAGCAGTTGTAGTAGGAGATCTACATCTTAGTTTTGGTAGAGATAGGATTTTAATATTAAGAAATTGCCTTTATGTACCTTCTATTAGAAGGAATTTAGTTTCAGTTTCTAGTTTAGTAAAGAATGGATATTCAGTTCATTTTAATAAAGTTGTAGTTATTAAAGAAAATAAACGTTTTATTTGTTCTGGTCAATTGGTGGATGATCTTTATATTATAAATACTATCTCTCCTATACTGTAACTTAATGAATTGAATAACACAAATAGTTTGCCATTTAAGAGAAAAGAACCTTCGAGGATGAACCAAACGCATTTTTGGCACTTACGCCTTGGTCATATTAATTTGAAAAGGATTCAAAGACTGGTTCAAAATGGGCCATTAGGCTCATTGGAAGTGGAGGCAATTCCAGTTTGTGAATCCTGCTTGGAAGGTAAAATGACCAAGAGGCCATTCTCGGCCAAGGGCTATAGAGCAAAAGAGCCATTGGAACTGGTTCACTCTGATTTGTGTGGTCCTATGACTGTCCAAGCAAGAGGGGGATTTGAGTACTTTGTCACTTTCATCGATGATTACTCAAGGTATGGGTACATTTATTTGATGCAGCGTAAGTCTGAATGCTTTGAGAAATTCAAAGACTTCAAGGCTGAAACGGAGAAGCGTCTAGGTAAATGTATCAAGACACTATGATCTGATCGTGGTGGAGAGTACCTCTTGGGAGAGTTTAGGGAATACTTATTGGAGCAAGGGATTACATCCCAATTGTCTGCACCCTGTATGCCTCAGCAGAACGGTGTAGCAGAAAGAAGGAACAGGACTCTCATGGATATGGTAAGATCTATGATGAGTTACTCGGATTTACCAATTTTCTTTTAGGGACATGCATTAGAGACAGCTGCATACATTCTAAACTTGGTACCATCTAAGTCAGTACCTACTACTCCCACGGAATTGTGGACTGGGCGAAAGTCTAGTCTGCGGCATGTTCGGATCTGGGGTAGTCCAGCACATGTGCTAAAAGGGAACGCAGAAAAGTTGGAATCAAGAACAGAAGTATGTTTCTTTGTTGGGTATCCAAGAGGAAATAAAGGTGGTCTGTTTTATAGTCCTAAGGATCATAAGCTTATTGTTAGCACCAATGCCACATTCTTAGAAGAGGACTATGTTATGGACCACAAGCCCAGAAGCCGTATTGTTCTAGAGGAAATGAGAGGAGAGACACCGACACATACTTCTTCGATACCATCGGTACGAGAAGAAACATCACAAGACAGAGTTATCGATATTCCATTACCGCGTTATAGTGGGAGGATTATCGAAACTGTAGACCCCGAACCAACCATTAACACGCAGGTTCATGAACCAGTACAGCGTTCAGATAATGGTGTATTAGGTTCAGAATCTTCACAACGAAATATCAGTGATACACAGACACGGGTTGTGCCTCGTCGTAGTGGAAGGGTTATTATTCAACCTGACCGGTATATGTTCTTGGGAGAGTCTTATGACCGGGTCCCTGATGAACAAGGTATCGATCCCTGTAACTACAATGAAGCACTCCAAGATAAAGATACAGATCTTTGGCAAAAGGCTATGAAATCTGAAATGGAGTCTGGGATCTTGTAGAACCACCCAATGAAATAAAACCCATTGGATGTAAGTGGACTATAAGAAGAAGAGAGGAGCAGACGGTAAGGTGAAAACCTTTAAAGCAAGGCTTGTTGCGAAAGGGTTCACTCAAAAAGAGGGAATCGATTATGAGGAAACCTTTTCGCCGGTGGCCATGCTAAAGTCTATCCGGATTCTCTTATCCATTGCTGCACATTTCGATTATGAAATTTGGCAAATGGATGTCAAGACAACATTTCTAAATGGGAATCTTGACGAGTGCATCTATATGATGCAACCAGACGGGTTCATTGCGAAGGGCCAAGAACACATGTTGTGCAAGCTTAAGAAGTCCATTTATGGACTTAAGCAGGCATCTAGGTCTTGGAATATCCGCTTTGATCAAGCAATCAAGTCTTTTGGTTTTGATAAATGTGCGGATGAATCTTGTGTGTACAAGAAACACGATGGAAGAGTGGTGGTGTTCTTAGTACTATATGTGGATGATATCTTGCTAATCGAAAACGATGTGGGGGTATTATCTTCTGTAAGGGTATGGTTGTCCAATCAATTCAATATGAAGGACTTGGGAGAAGCCGGTCACATCCTAGGGATTAAGCTTATGCGAGATCGCAAGAATAGGATGTTGGGCTTGTCACAAGGCACTTATATTGACAAAATTCTTCCAAGGTTTAGCATGCAAGATTCCAAGAAGGGATTCCTTCCCTTCAGACACGGATTTACTCTATCTAAGGATCAGTGTCCTAAGACACCTGATGACATAGAGAAGATGAAGGCAGTTCCTTATGCCTCGGCAGTAGGAAGCCTAATGTATGCTATGCTATGTACTAGACCTGACATCTGTTTTGCTGTTGGCATGGTTAGTAGATATCAATCTAATCCAGGGCAAGAACATTGGTCTGCGGTAAAAAATATTCTCAAGTACCTGAAAAGGACTCGAGACTATATGATAGTTTACTAAGCAGACAGTCTTGTACCCATTAGGTACACAGATTCTGATTTCATGTCAGATAGGGATTCCAGAAAGTCTACCTCAGGATATGTGTTTACCCTAGGAGGTGGAGCCATTAGTTGGAGGAGTATCAAGCAGTCATATATTGCTGATTCTACCATGGAAGCCGAGTATGTGGCTACTTCGGAAGCCGCTAAGGAGGCCGTTTGGCTCAGAAACTTCCTTATGGATCTAAGAGTAGTACCTGCGGTACAATCGGCTATTACCCTTTATTGCGATAATAGCGGAGCGGTTGCTAACTCAAAGGAACCAAGCCATAAGAAGGGAAAACATATTGAGCGTAAGTATCACCTGATACGAGAGATCGTGCAAAGAGGTGATGTTGAAGTGACCAAGATAGCATCAGCAAATAACCTGGCAGATCCTTTCAACAAGAGCTTACCGGCCAAGACTTTTGACAGTCATGTAGAAGGGATAGGAGTGAGGTGTGTCGCATTATGGCTTTGAGTCTAAGTGGGAGATTGTTAGGGATATATACTAAAAGCCATGCTTTATGTAGTTGAATTATTATTCATTTAATAAAATCAGTTAATCCATTTTTTATGAGAATCTGTGTGGGCAATATTTGTATTATATTGTTTATTTAATATTATGCATGTGTGTCTTTCACTCTACATAGTAGGTGGTTTGGTGTGTAGAGTTCGGCTTGCACAGGGAAGATCAGACCATCAGATCTTGTAGAATGTAAGATTTTGATTTACAGTCTTAGATGGATTGGACACACCATTGGTAGGACTGCAGCATGGTATTGTAGTAGGTTTGTCTTGACTGCGAGAAACGGTATAGTTTCAACTCACCATACTGGTACATTTTGTGTATTAAACGGGACCGACTTGGGGTAATTATCTTTATACTGACTTATAAGATAATTAATACCTCATGACTATTATGAGTGCTTATGCTCTAAATCCTAAGTTATTTTATGGACACGTACATTTGATATTTACACTTTGATCCCTAAAAGGGTGAGATCCTTAAATGGGTCAATATCTCATTGGATTGGGTGACAATATTAATTGTGTGGTGGATATTAATTAATGATGGAATCCATGTCTCAATTTTGGGATTGATGATATCCCCTTGAGAAAGCTTATAAGTTTTGATTATGTCAAACCCTGCAGATGGATTTTGTATCCGACATATCAGATAAGTTAAGCAGAGGATCTCAAGGAATTTTAAGAGATTAATTAAATATGATTGTCAGTAATTATATTTAATTAATGGATATCTGTAATCTTAACATGGGGAGATAATAAGCATTTAATAACATGGAGCTCAAAATATATTTTTGAGATAAGGGTAGGAGTGCAATTATAATTCTTTAGTGGTATGAATTATAATTTATGAAAATAGGAATCTGATTCAATTCGAATTAGGGTTTCCTAATTCCATAAGGAAGCCTATTCCTTATTGACTTCTTATGGTCCTTATCGTAGCCTATATATATGCTGCTTTGGCTCTCTCCTCATTTTGCGTTTTTCCATCAAAAGTATTATAACTCGGAATAGAAAAGAGAGCGTAAAAAGTGAGAGCAGAAACATAAAGGATTTCGAAGGAGCCCACACTCAGTTCGATATTCTGGCAGTAAAGGAATACGGTAGAAGATCGTGAGCTGTTATCGAGCCCGTGTTCACGATTCGTCTACTACAGCAATCCGTTTTAGCAGTTTAAGGTAACCCTAGTTCCGCCCTTGTAGGGTTATTGTAGTTTTCACGTAATATTTTTGCAGTACCAACTTATACGCGCTGTCAATGGATTCTGGGAACGTAGTTTCCTAACAGTGGTATCAGAGCAACGTTGATTCTGCGTATGGGTTGGACGCAACCATGTTGTCCTATAAAACAGATCTTATGCGTGTTTTGATGGATGGATAGAACGTAAAACTATGCTAACCCTTGTTTTGCAGCGTTCTTATTCCACTATTATGGTCACTGATTTTGTGTGATTGGATCCCATGATGGTTTTATCCGTGGTTAATTTTGCTGTTTTAATATAGCATGTGAACTCCTTTATGGAGGCATAGGATTTGTGTGTATTGGATCCCACGCTTGATTGATGTGTGGTTAATTTACTGCAAAGAAATAGCATGTGAACTCCTTCATGGAGGCATAGGATTTGTGTAATATATCTCAAGTAAATTCGTGAAGACAGTTTACAAGCAGTTTCAGAAAGCAATCTGGAGGCAGTTTTTGAAGGCTGTTTAGAAAACAGTTCTGGAAGGCAGTTGCTGATGGTAAATCGGATTTAGCTTCCGGGGCGCTGCCCCCTCGATCCCCGCGAGCTGACTGGGCAGCTCGACCCCCGTGCGTAGTGGCGACATAGAGCTAATCGGGTTCAATGAATATTTCTTCACAAGAGTTGCAGCTTGACCATTATAGTGGGATTCCTATTTTGTTGTGGTTTCCTTATTTATGTGTGATTGAATGATTATTATTGTTTCATGTTTAATGAATAGGACAACATGAATAATTGTTCCTAGACCTATTTCAGATGTCTAGCTGCATGTTTAATTTATATTAATTTAAAATGATGGACAACTACATGTGTATTTAGAAATACAACTAATTCCATAATTTGAAAACATAAGTACTTATTTTCTAAAATCATGAGAATAGAATAATTTTATTATCTACACATGTGGGTTTCACAAGTAAGGATGAATTAATCCTTGTCAAGTATTTCATTATTTTTTATTAATTAAATTAAAAGTTTTTCTAAAAAATTATAACCCTCAAATTTTTTTAAAATTCTAAGTGGGAGAGGGAATTTATCAAGTATAAATCCCATGGTCTCCATCACTGGTTTGTAGATGATATGATTAATTTTGTGTGATGGATCTAGTGTCATCCTCTCCATCGAATGTAGTTGATCATGGAATCATCAGTACAAACTTCTTTAAAAGAATGTTTTAGGTGATTGTTGGTGTGGGTCACCTCTCCATCAGAGGTGTTCCTCATAGAACTCTTGACCTAAAATTAAGTAATGGTATACACTTAGCTATAAATAATAATATCCTCTCCATCTGAGTCACTGTTGTTATTTATAGGATCAAAGCAAGTCAGCAGTTTAATTTTACTAGGCAAGTCAGCAGTTTACACTTACTTAATTACAAGTATGCATAAATTAAATTTACACTTACTTCCTTGATGACGTATATTGTGAAATAATACCTAGGGTTTCTTAGAAAAAACTATTTCGCTCTTTTAAAACATCTTAACAAGTAGTAAAACAGTTTCTAGTTTAGTAAAGAATGGATATTCATTCCATTTTAATAAAGTAGTAGTTATTAAAGAAAATAAACATTTTATTTGTTCTGGTCAATTGGTGGATGATCTTTATATTATAAATACTATCTCTCCTATACTGTAACTTAATGAATTGAATAACACAAATAGTTTGCCATTTAAGAGAAAAGAACCTTCGAGGATGAACCAAACGCATTTTTGGCACTTACGCCTTGGTCATATTAATTTGAAAAGGATTCAAAGACTGGTTCAAAATGGGCCATTAGGCTCATTGGAAGTGGAGGCAATTCCAGTTTGTGAATCCTGCTTGGAAGGTAAAATGACCAAGAGGCCATTCTCGGCCAAGGGCTATAGAGCAAAAGAGCCATTGGAACTGGTTCACTCTGATTTGTGTGGTCCTATGACTGTCCAAGCAAGAGGGGGATTTGAGTACTTTGTCACTTTCATCGATGATTACTCAAGGTATGGGTACATTTATTTGATGCAGCGTAAGTCTGAATGCTTTGAGAAATTCAAAGACTTCAAGGCTGAAACGGAGAAGCGTCTAGGTAAATGTATCAAGACACTATGATCTGATCGTGGTGGAGAGTACCTCTTGGGAGAGTTTAGGGAATACTTATTGGAGCAAGGGATTACATCCCAATTGTCTGCACCCTGTATGCCTCAGCAGAACGGTGTAGCAGAAAGAAGGAACAGGACTCTCATGGATATGGTAAGATCTATGATGAGTTACTCGGATTTACCAATTTTCTTTTAGGGACATGCATTAGAGACAGCTGCATACATTCTAAACTTGGTACCATCTAAGTCAGTACCTACTACTCCCACGGAATTGTGGACTGGGCGAAAGTCTAGTCTGCGGCATGTTCGGATCTGGGGTAGTCCAGCACATGTGCTAAAAGGGAACGCAGAAAAGTTGGAATCAAGAACAGAAGTATGTTTCTTTGTTGGGTATCCAAGAGGAAATAAAGGTGGTCTGTTTTATAGTCCTAAGGATCATAAGCTTATTGTTAGCACCAATGCCACATTCTTAGAAGAGGACTATGTTATGGACCACAAGCCCAGAAGCCGTATTGTTCTAGAGGAAATGAGAGGAGAGACACCGACACATACTTCTTCGATACCATCGGTACGAGAAGAAACATCACAAGACAGAGTTATCGATATTCCATTACCGCGTCATAGTGGGAGGATTATCGAAACTCGTGTAGACCCCAAACCAACCATTAACACGCAGGTTCATGAACTAGCACAGTGTGCAAATAATGGTGTATTAGGTTCTGAATCTTCACAACGAAATATCAGTGATACACAGACATGGGTTGTGCCTCATCGTAGTGGGAGGGTTATTATTCAACCTGACCGGTATATGTTCTTGGGAGAGTCTTATGACCGGGTCCCTGATGAACAAGGTATCGATCCCTGTAACTATAATGAAGCACTCCAAGATAAAGATGCAGATCTTTGTTAAAAGGCTATGAAATCTGAAATGGAGTCCATGTACTCCAATCAAGTCTGGGATCTTGTAGAACCACCCAATGAAATAAAACCCATTGGATGTAAGTGGACTATAAGAAGAAGAGAGGAGCAGACGGTAAGGTGAAAACCTTTAAAGCAAGGCTTGTTGCGAAAGGGTTCATTCAAAAAGAGGGAATCGATTATGAGGAAACCTTTTCGCCGGTGGCCATGCTAAAGTCTATCCGGATTCTCTTATCCATTGCAGCACATTTCGATTATGAAATTTGGCAAATGGATGTCAAGACAGTATTTCTAAATGGGAATCTTGACGAGTGCATCTATATGATGCAACCAGACGGGTTCATTGCGATGGGCCAAGAACACATGTTGTGCAAGCTTAAGAAGTCCATTTATGGACATAAACAGGCATCTAGGTCTTGGAATATCCGCTTTGATCAAGCAATCAAGTCTTTGGGTTTTGATCAATGTGCGGATGAATCTTGTGTGTACAAGAAACATGATGGAAGAGTGATGGTGTTCTTAGTACTATATGTGGATGATATCTTGCTAATCGAAAATGATGTGGGGGTATTATCTTCTGTAAGGGTATGGTTGTCCAGTCAATTCGATATGAAGGACTTGGGAGAAGCCGGTCACATCCTAGGGATCAAGCTTATGCGAGATTGCAAGAATAGGAAGTTGGGCTTGTCACAAGGCACGTATATTGACAATATTCTTCCAAGGTTTAGCATGCAAGTTTCCAAGAAGTGATTCCTTCCCTTCAGACACGGAATTACTCTATCTAAGGATCAGTGTCCTAAGACACCTGATGAGATAGAGAAGATGAAGGCAGTTCCTTATGCCTCGGCAGTAGGAAGCCTAATGTATGCTATGCTATGTACTAGACCTGACATCTGCTTTGCTGTTGGCATGGTTAGTAGATATCAATCTAATCCAGGGCAAGAACATTGGTCTGCGGTGAAAAATATTCTCAAGTACCTGAAAAGGACTCGAGATTATATGATAGTTTACCAAGCAGACAGTCTTGTACCCATTGGGTACACAGATTCTGATTTCATGTCAGATAGGGATTCCAGAAAGTCTACCTCAGGATATGTGTTTACCCTAGGAGGTGGAGCCGTTAGTTGGAGGAGTATCAAGCAGTCATATATTGCTGATTTTACCATGGAAGCCGAGTATGTGGCTGCTTCGGAAGCCGCTAAGGAGGCCGTTTGGCTCAGAAACTTCCTTATGGATCTAAGAGTAGTACCTGCGGTACAATCGGCTATTACCCTTTATTGCGATAATAGCGGAGCGGTTGCTAACTCAAAGGAACCAAGCCATAAGAAGGAAAAACACATTGAGCGTAAGTATCACCTGATACGAGAGATCGTGCAAAGAGGTGATGTTGAAGTGACCAAGATAGCATCAGCAAATAACCTGGCAGATCCTTTCAACAAGAGCTTACCGGCCAAGACTTTTGACAGTCATGTAGAAGGGATAGGAGGGAGGTGTGTCGCATCATGGCTTTGAGTCTAAGTGGGAGATTGTTAGGGATATATACTAAAAGCCATGCTTTATGTAGTTGATTTATTATTCATTTAATAAAATCAGTTAATCCATTTTTTATGAGAATCTGTGTGGGCAATGTTTGTATTATATTGTTTATTTAATTATGCATGTGTGTCTTTCACTCTACATAGTAGGTGGTTTGGTGTGTAGAGTTCGGCTTGCACAGGGAAGATCAGACCATCAGATCTTGTAGAATGTAAGATTTTGGTTTACAGTCTTAGATGGATTGGACACACCATTGGTAGGACTGCAGCATGGTGTTGTAGTAGTTTGTCTTGACTGCGAGAAACGGTATAGTTTTAACTCACCATACTGGTACATTTTGTGTATTAAACGGGACCGACTTGGGGTAATTATCTTTATACTGACTTATAAGATAATTAATACCTCATGACTATTATGAGTGCTATGCTCTAAATCCTAAGTTATTTTATGGACACGTACATTTGATATTTACACTTTGATCCCTAAAAGGGTGAGATCCTTAAATGGGTCAATATCTCATTGGATTGGGTGACAATATTAATTGTGTGGTGGATATTAATTAATGATGGAATCCATGTCTCAATTTTGGGATTGATGATATCCCCTTGAGAAAGCTTATAAGTTTTGATTATGTCAAACCCTGCAGGTGGATTTTGTATCCGACATATCAGATAAGTTAAGCAGAGGATCTCAAGGAATTTTAAGAGATTAATTAAATATGATTGTCAGTAATTATATTTAATTAATGGATATCTGTAATCTTAACATGGGGAGATAATAAGCATTTAATAACATGGAGCTCGAAATATATTTTTGAGATAAGGGTAGGAGTGCAATTATAATTCTTTTGTGGTATGAATTATAATTTATGGAAATAGGAATCTGATTCAATTCGAATTAGGGTTTCCTAATTCCATAAGGAAGCCTATTCCTTCTTGACATCTTATGGTCCTTATCGTAGCCTATATAGATGCTTCTTTGGCTCTCTCCTCATTTTGCGTTTTTCCATCAAGAGTATTATAACTCGGAATAGAAAAGAGAGTGTAAAAAGAGAGAGCAGAAACATAAAGGATTTCGAAGGAGCCCACACTCAGTTCGATATTCTGGCAGTAAAGGAATACGGTAGAAGATCGTGAGCTGTTATCGAGCCCGTGTTCTCAATTCGTCTATTACAGCAATCCGTTTTAGCAGTTTAAGGTAACCCTAGTTCCGCCCTTGTAGGGTTATTGTAGTTTTCACGTAATATTTTTGCAGTACCAACTTATACGCGCTGTCAATGGATTCTAGGAACACAGTTTCCTAACAGTACTATGGTCGGGAAAAATACCATTGTAGTTAGACTCGTCTGGTCTGTTGGTGATAGGAGGACAGCTCAGGATCACCGGGCTCCTGTCTACTCTGAGTTAGAGGCAAGGTCGGGACACTGGATCCTGATTGCTGCAAACTGGAGGTCTGGCCGGAAGCACTGGAGGTCGGGCCCGAAGCAAGGAGGCCAGATACATTTCATATAGAGTCCTTATTGGTCTGGAATACCATGGAGGATTATACAACCGTTTTAATGAATATTTTTCCTTTGAGGAGTATTCTCACTTCTGGAGCCGGCATTTTAAACTTAATTTAAAACTTGTGGTTCATATAAGACTTTCTTGAGGAGAGCAACATGATCTTAAATTAAGATTCAAGATTATCTAGAAAGTCACAGGAGAATTTTTCTTAGAATATGAAAATTTTCATCAATGTGATTAAAGCTTACAAACACCTGAAGTTTTTGGGAGACGAGATGATCATAGTTATCATATCTACTTAAAATAAAGAACGATTGACGACAGTGTGAAATGGGATCAAAGTTAATAACAAATAAAAAAGAAAAAAGAAAAAGAAAAGCACAACGAGTGTCTACGAATTATGGACATGCGCCCCCGACACGGATACCCACACACGTCGACACAACAAACACCCTAAAAGAATTGCATGCTGACACAACAAGAAAAGTGTCCGTGAACACACGACATGACACGACACGACACGTGACACATTACCTCCTTATAGGTGTGTTCATGCTACCTAGACGGAGTGTAACCCACAAGAAGCAATGAATGTTTGTGGATTACAACACCTCAATGATCTTAACCATGCATAATGCAGATTAACTTAGCATCGCATGATCTGTATTACAACTTAAGATAGTTCAAAATATAACCATTTGAATGATCAATATATATATATTGAATTTACTCATTCTATACTAAACTAAACAGTTTTTTATTTTGTATGCATAGAATATAAGCCATTAGGTCCACTACCAAAGATGCAATAAACAGCTAAAATATTGTCACTCTTTTGAGTCATATAATTTGATCATCGACATGCAATGACAATAAATTCATATTGAATTCTAGAAATACTTTCCAATTGATAATGTGCCTGCAATGAAAAGCGAATATCATCATTCCAAGTTTTATAACAAGTCCAAAGATTAGAAAGTAAAACAAATGGAATTCAATTATAGTAAAATATATAAGAAGATTAAGCCCATAAAATTTTATCATCTTTGGTGTGGTTCCCGAGAAAATATTTAATAAAACGGATTTTTGGTGACGTGTAGTATCACCGAACAATGGAATTCTTTTATTTATCCGTTAGCTCCTGTTTCTAGGGAATCCTTCCCCATTTAACCATAGTTTTCAAATATATTAAGTTATACTCATTGACGTGGTATACTCATTGTATACCCGTTTTGAACTCCTATCGTTTTCAAAGGCCAACCAACTAATGAATTACTTTTTGTTGGAAAAATTTCATTGATACAATTGAAAAACAGAAACAGGTTCTTGATTACAAACTTGAAAATAGAACTTGAACAGAAACAGAATTACAATATGTAAACAGAAAGCAATAACATGAAAAATATAACAAAAATAAGATCAAACCGAGGCCTGTGAAATTTCACAGTTTCCTTAAAACAGATTCGCCACCTCACCGGATGTGCTTGAAGAAATCGTCGGCGTCTGTCTCCCAGGATACAGCGGCTTCTAACAGTGGTACTTGTACAACGTACAATTGCTCCGGCGAACCAACTATATTCTGTGACTCTCTCTCTGAAACTGGGACTGGAAGGAAGAACACTTTGAATAAACTGTGTTGGATGTTGAAGGTGTGTATAGACTGAAGGAGAGTTGGAATATATTTGTGTATTCATCATTTCAAAAATTCCAAAGGTTGTAACTACAACCTTTTGGAGTTCTGTAACTCTTCCAGAAATCCCAAAGGTTTCTGCAATGTTAAACATGTGCAGAAGTTCCAAGGGTCTCTTCATTACAAAATTGTAATACCAAAAACTTGAGGGGTCTAAAAAGAAATATTCTGTGCGCACCCGCACCCACGACCCGGCTCGGTCGGTAGGTCGGACGGCCGGCGGCGGCGGCGCGCGCGTGTGGAGTAAACCCAAAGGGCCATAGGTACTCCCCCTTCCACAAAACTGGGTACCCCTTGGGGCCCAAACCCAAAACATGAAGTAGCCTTATAAATACACTAAAGGCTACTTCTAGTTTTCCTATGTGGGACAAGGCAAATTGTGAACCTCTTTCATTTCAACAACTCCTTGTATGGGGCAACCTTTAATCATTAATTTCTCATTCACCCATCAATAGTTTTGGACATGTGAATATCCAAACTTCATCTCCTCATGGAGGAGAACACAAATCCACAAGGACCCACTTAAACTCTAAGTGGGTCCCACTTTTATTAGCCCTTAAACATGGCCAAAACACATATTTATCCAACAATCCCCCACATGAATGAAATTAACCGAAACGATGTGAGACAGTGACTCGACAAGAGAGAGAGAGCACAACGGATCACTCCTGCAAAGGATAGGTAGCTTTTGGCTTTGAACCTTCCCTTGTGACAATCTATCAGATTTACTGGCTGACCAGTGAACGTATAGTCTTGAACTGATTGCCATTAGTGTAAACAACCGACAGACATCACACAGGAGCTTTCCAAACATAGTTTAGTTCTTACACTTGTGTTCATTTTGGCCTTGAACACTCGCCTGGTTCAGTGAATGTTTATCAAAGAATTTCGCCTTTCTCAAATTCTTTTAGAAGCGGCCCCACTTCACATTCACATAGGTGACTTATTTAAAGTATCCTGCTATACTCCGCTTGGTTATACCAACGTACACAGTCATTAAAAGCTAAGCTTATCCTCACACCATGCAGGTATCACTGTTGAATCATAGAAATGGGCAGAAGAACATTTCTTCTCAGTGATTCTCTTAAGGTACATGAAATTAGGTTGTCCCTTTGAACCTAGATCTTGGGATCTCCAGTTAACTAGGTTGGGTTTCCATTCCATTCCCTTGTATCGTCATAGGCTTTAGTCCCATTCCTCTAGATGATTTATTAACTAACTCTCGATTTAACCCTTTGGTTAGCGGATCCGCAATATTGTCCTTTGACTTTACATAGTCAATTGTGACAATCCCACTTGAGAGTAGTTTTTTAATGGTATTGTGTCTACGACGAATATGTCTAGACTTACCATTATACATATTACTTTGTGCCCTTCCAATAGCAGATTAGCTATCGCAGTGTATGCAAATAGCTGGCACAGGTTTTGACCATCTAGGAATATCTTCTACAAAATGGCAAAGCTGCCTTGTCTAGCGCAATGAATTCAGATTCCATTGTCGATCTTGCAATACAAGTTTGTTTTGAAGATTTCTATAATACAGCTGCACCACCAAGTGTGAAAACATATCCACTTGTAGATTTTGAATCTTTCATATCGGATATCCAGTTTGCATCACTGTATCCTTCCAATACAGCTGGATATCTTATGTATTGCAGTCCCTGATCACGTGTATATCGTAAGTACCGCAGTACCCTTACTATTCCTTTCCAGTGTTCAGCACTAGGATTACTAGTGTATCTACTTAGTCTACTAACAGAATAAGCAATGTCAGGCCTTGTACAACTCATTAAGTACATCAAACTTCCTATCACTCGAGAATATTCTAGTTGAGAAACACTCTCACCAGTATTCTTAGATAGGTGTAGACTTAAGTCCACAGGCGTCCTGGCTATACTAGTATCAGACTTATTGAACTTCTCTAGAATCTTGTATACATTATGTGACTGTGACAGAACAATTCCATTAGTATTTCTAGAGATCTTGATGCCCAATATAATATCAGCAAGTCCCATATCTTTCATGTCAAATTTAGAATTCAACATTTTCTTAGTAGATTTAATGATCTTATCATTACTACCCACTATGAGCATGTCATCAACATAAAGACATAAGATGGCATAGCCTTCAATTATGTCTTTGACATAAACACATTTATCACTCATTGATTTTAAATCCACTAGAGAGTATAGCTTTGTCAAATTTTTCATGCCATTGTTTTGGAGCTTGCTTTAAGCCATACAATGATTTGAAAAGCTTACACACTTTATTTTCTTGCCCTGGAGCAGAAAATCCTTCAGGTTGTTCCATGTAGATTTCTTCATTCAAATCTCCATAAAGGAAGGTAGTTTTAACATCCATTTGATGTATTTCGAGATCTCGCAACGCTGCTATTGCAATAATCATACGAATGGATGTTATTCTCGTAACAGGAGAATACGTACAAAGTAGTCTAGACCCTCCTTTTGTCTATACCCTTTGATGACAAGCCTTGCCTTATACTTATCAATAGTACCATCCGTCTTCATTTTCTTTTTAAAAATCCATTTGTAGCCCAACGGCTTACAACCAGGAGGAAGATCTACCAGTTCCCAAGTATGATTTTGTAGAATAGAATCAATTTCATTCTTGATTGCTTTATTCTACAATGGACCATCTGGTGATCTAATAGCTTCATTATAGCTTTAAGGCTCACATTCTATAACATAAGTTAGAAAGTCTGGACCAAAAAATTTTGAGGTTCTAGCTCGTTTCCCACGTCTAGGCTCAATATCAACATTTTCTTCTTGGGTTTTACTAGTTTCCCCAACAGTCTCAAATGTGCGTTTTTTAGAACTATAATCCTCTTTACAAGGAAATATATTCTCAAAGAAAGACGCATTTCTAGACTCCATGATCGTGTTCTTGTGTATATCTGGGTTTTCAAATTTATGTACAAGAAATCGATACGCACTACTATTATGTGCATAGCCAATAAATAAACAATCAATAGTTTTTGGACCTATCCTTTCTTTCTTAGGAGTAGGTACAAGAACTTTTGCAAGACACCCCCACATTCGTAAGAACTGTAGGAAGGTTTTCGACCATTCCATTGTTCATACGGGGTTTGATCAACTTTCTTTCGAGGTACCTTATTTAAAATAGAATTTGCGGAGAGAATTGCCTCCCCCCCACAAGTTCTGTGGCAATTCAGAACTTATTAACATAGCATTCATCATTTCTTTTAAGGTACGATTTTTCCTTTCAGCAACTCCATTTGATGGAGGCGAATAAGGTGCGGTGGTTTGGTGAATAATTCCATTTTGTGCACAATAGTCACCATACGGTGCTACATATTCACCACCTCTATCACTTCTTAACACCTTAATCTTTTTTCCAAATTGATTCTCAACCTCTGTCTTGTATAGAATGAACTTATCCAAAGCTTCATCCTTACTTTTTGGCAAATTCACATAGCAGTAGTTAAGGCTATCACCGAAATAAGTAATAAATACTTATTGCCACTATCTTCTTGGTTCTCCCAAGACTATCACATATGCTAAAATAGTATACTCAATATGATGTATTCTCCATCATATGTCTACCCCCACATTTTCTAGTATAGGACAATTTCAAGTTGATACGAGAATTTATCATTGTCCCATCGCGATAAAATTCCAAGATCTCATGACCTTACTTTATCACGAACAACACTCATGTTCATGCCTCGGTAAATTTCAACCATAAAATTTTAGTTTTTATGAACCAATTCTCATCTTCATGAACCTCCATGATATTTTAATTATGTGCAACACTTTAAAACTTTCATAATAATTGCTACAAAATGGGTTACAAAAATAGTTTTTTTATTTTTTTTTTCCTTCAACATCTAACGAGGCAGAATTTCCCATATACATCTTGTCACCATTAGTCTCTTGGACTTGACTGATCACAGTCTTTGAGTCCACTATGTCTAAGGACTCCCACAGTTCCTTAGCAGTGGTCTTGACCCTATACACATTATAGAGTGTTTCGTCTAAGTCATTCAAGACATAGTTTCGGCACAAAAATTCCGAGTGCTTCAAAACATCAATAGCTACCACAACCTCTTGATCTTGTTCATTTCTATTAAATTTATTGGGTTTCTCCCAGTGGTTCACAGGAACCATTTGGATTGAGGGAACCTTAACAATCATCGAACCAATCACCACGGAGTTGGTAGCACCATCGGTTACAACAGAGTTCATGGTCTCATTTTCCATTTCTAAAATTATCACAAGAGAAAAGAAATTAAATCTAATATTTTCTTTTTTATTTTTTTTAGCAGCAGCAGAATTTCTTTTCCCAAATAATTGTTAGAGAATGAATGAATTTTAAGATTCTGCTCGCTTATTCCCAAGCAAAACGCGATTCTGCACACTTTGTGTCTAATGTAATTTTTTCTGATTTTGCACCGTTTGGCCAGAAAACGAGGATTACAGCAGCAATTTTTGTAAAACTGTTTTTTCAAAATAGTTTCTGTTTTCCAAAACCGAATCTGTTTTTGTTTTGTAAAATATATATAATCTGTTTTAAGATTGTTGGAAAAATTTCATTGATACAATTGAAAAACAGAAACAGATTCTTGATTACAAACTTGAAAATAGAACTTGAACAGAAACAGAATTACAATATATAAACAGAAAGCAATAACATGAAAAATATAACAAAAATAAGATCAAACCGAGGCCTGTGAAATTTCACAGTTTCCTTAAAACAGATTCGCCGCCTCACTGGATGTGCTTGAGGAAATCGTCGGCGTCTGTCTCCCAGGATACAGCGGCTTCTAACAGTGGTACTTGCACAACGTACAACTGCTCCGGCGAACCAACTATATTATGTGACTCTCTCTCTGAAACTGGGACTGGAAGGAAGAACACTTTGAATAAACTGTGTTGGATGTTGAAGGTGTGTATAGACTGAAGGAGAGTTGGAATATATTTGTGTATTCATCATTTCAGAAATTCCAAAGGTTGTAACTACAACCTTTTGGAGTTCTATAACTCTTCCAGAAATCCCAAAGGTTTCTGCAATGTTAAACATGTGCAGAAATTCCAAGGGTCTCTTCATAACAAAATTGTAATACCAAAAACTTGAGGGGTCTAAAAACAAATATTCTGTGTGCACCCGCACCCACGACCCGGCTCGGTCCGTCGGACGGCGGCGGCGGCTGCGGCGCGCGCGTATGGAGTAAACCCAAAGGGCCTTAGGTACTCCCCCTTCCACAAAACTGGGTACCCCTTGGGGCCCAAACCCAAAACATGAAGTAGCCTTATAAATACACTAAAGGCTACTTCTAGTTTTCCTATGTGGGACAAGGCAAATTGTGAACCTCTTTCATTTCAACAACTCCTTGTATGAGGCAACCTTTAATCATTAATTTCTCATTCACCCATCAATAGTTTTGGACATGTGAATATCCAAACTTCATCTCCTCATGGAGGAGAACACAAATTCACAAGGACCCACTTAAACTCTAAGTGGGTCCCACTTTTATTAGCCCTTAAACATGGCCAAAACACATATTTATCCAACACTTTTTCATTTTACTTTTTTATTTTTTTTGGAGCTCGTCGCCCACTTTTTTTAGGCACATCTCTTATATTTGGACACGAGCCCGAAAAGAGGTCAATTTCATGGGATTTTTTCTTTTAACGAAGCCATTGTAAAAAGGGGTTAGGTTTTTATAGGCAGATATTTAAATATTTTATGTTGACAAGTAATTGCTAAACAATTACAGTAACAAAAAAATCCTTTCGTATGCTATATTTTCTTGTGTGTGTCCTTGAGTCAAAGCAGAGCTCAATACAGTTTATCAATAACCTATAAACTAGGGGTGGCAATTCGGGTTTTCGTGTCATAATCGTGACATTAATCGAGTTGTGTGCTTTGGGTTTGATTTTTAGTTTCGAGTGTTATTCATCTATAATATAAACTGTTTTAAATTAATCGTGTCATGTCGTGTCGTGTTCGGGTTGTCTCAGTAAAACGGATTGTCGTGTCAAAAATTGCCACCCCTACTATAAACTATAACATATGCATAGAAGACATGGATGGAATTGAAGGTGAACAAACTAGTGTTTCTCCATAGTTTGCCCAACCACATCTCATCAAACTCAAATTAATCCCACCAAAACTCCAAAATCCTCCAACTTTCTTCTCTATAAATAGATGCCCACTATCTACATACTAAAGCATAAGAATTTGCAACATTCAGTGTGAACAAGCTCCTTGAAATTTTTTCTCCTATTAACAATGGCGACTTTTAAGTACGGTTTGGTAGTGTCTTTAATTGTGGCACTATCACTTTCAAGCATCCATACGAGCCAAGCAGTTCGCCAATTACTACAAGCGGCTCCACCAGCAGGACCTACACTGCCAACAATACCACCTTTACCCAAACCTACGTTGCCTCCATTGCCGGCAATGTCAACGCTACCTACAGCCACATTGCCGCCACTACCAAACAATCCCTTGCCTACCCTGCCAAAACCCACAACATTGCCGCCATTGCCGAGCACTCAAATGCCATCTTTGCCAAATATGCCAACATTGCCAACTTTACCCACCCTTCCAACAACCATACCATCAATTCCAACCATCCCTACAACAATCCCAACAATTCCATTCCTATCCCCACCACCATCCACTACTAGTCCCTGAGAGGCCACCATCACATTTTCCTTTCCTCCCTTATAATAAAAAAAATATGATTCATAAATGTATTTTGGTAGTTTGAGTGAGTTCATTGTTGTTTGTGCTCGAATAGTATTGTATCTTGTTCTATATGAATATGATTCCTTCATTATGTCTTCCCTATTGAATCTTCCAAAATGGTGGTTATGTAACAAAATTATAAACAGTACAAGGGGAAAAAACCAAGGAAACTAAAGAGGCAAAAAGAAGAAGAAAATAGCAACAACAAAAACTAGACAAACTTGGTCCTAAAACACATTGGATAAATCAATGACCAGCTTTCCGACAAAGATCTTTCGCAGTCATTATTGTCTACATACGTGATAAACACCACAACTTGTGCACGTTATAATGAAAGAATGCTAAGTTTGATTCATTATATATATCTATACATATATAGATAGGAATGTATTTTGTGGAACACGTGGCACTCTCATTCCACAAGAGTTGCCACGTGGCACTCTATATCTAATATCATCTATACATACACTGGTGTATACATATTGCAAGTAGCATCTGATTTGAAATTAATAAAACCAAAAAGTTTTCCCAACTTCTCTTTAACTCCCCACTCTCTCTCTTCACGTCTGACCTCTCCCCACTCAAATACCCACTAACTTCTCTCCAACATCTGCCCCCCCCCCCCCCCCCCCCCCCCCCCCCCCCTCCCAAAAAAAAAGGAAAAAATAGTAAAACCAAACCGCACCCTGTTTTCTCTTTTCCTTTAAAACTCTTCTTCCCAACATCAAAAAAAAAAAAGGGAAGAAAAAGAAAATGAAGAAGGCATACGGCTGTTTCTCTCATTCCCTCCCTCTCTCTGCAATCTTTCATTATATTATGACAAATTTAATCGGTGTGAGAGGGGCAAACAAACTTTGGATGATTCATTTGCGAAAAAGGTATTGGTTTAATATTTGGTTGTGATCTTGATCACCCTTTAGCATTTACGCATGTTCTAGCGGTGTACATGTGGGATTAAATGGGGATGGGGGTATTGATTGTTTTATTTGAGTAGGCCAAGGGAGGGTTTTTTTTTTATTTTTTTATTAGATGATTGTATATATGTTTCTTTTACTGCTCAGTTGTATATTTTGCAACCATTCATTGAATCTTTGATTTGGTATGATATTTGAATTTATCACCAGTCTTATATTGAGTTCGAAAAACTTGAAATGTGATCTTTTTAATCAGGGTAGTTATCCACACATTTGACAATGTGCAAGGTCCTATTTGGTAATGTTATCTTTTTAAAATGTCATACAGCAGGTCAATGCTAGAAACAAAAGTATTTTAAAAATATCCCCTAAAACTCACCATAGGCACCGAGACCACTTTGAGAGAGAACGTAGACCAACTACTAATTTTAATAGGCTAGAGAATTTGATATAATGGGTGTTAAAATAAAAAAGAGTAATGAATTTTGCTCTAATTTGGCAACAGGTGTTAAATCTTTTTATTTTACACATCAATTGCAAACTTGACATACTTTTTTTTTGTTAGAAGGGGAAGGGGTGGGGGTGGAATTTACATTCCACATGCAATGGAGGGGCAAAGACCATGTTCATCACCAAACAAGTATGCTCAGTTTGCTAATTTGATATAATTTTTAAAATCTAGAAAATTGATGTAACGATTGTAATTGTTATTTATCATTCCTCAATTTTTTCAATTCTTTTTAAACTTTTTTTTATATCCGTGCATAGCACGGGTCAATGCTAGTATATATATATATATATATGTTGATGATGCCAAAAATTGGTAAGAGTAAAGTGGAGCAATTTAAGGAGAGAGAGAGAGAGAGAGTAAAAGACTATTTTTTGTATGTGGTTCGGCCCTGTTAATGAAGGTACCTACGTCCACGGGTGTGTCTGAGCACGTTCACTAGCAGATCACCGGCGGGCCTAGTGAGCCAACAAAGAGGGGAGACACTACCAGTAATACCGGCCGGGTGTATGCATATAATGGTAAATTTTTGTAGAGGTGCTGTGTAGACTAAAGAGTTCCCCCCCCCCCCCCCCCCCCCTCCCATGGGGGGTGAGAGGTCTCTTTTATAGATGTAAGAGACCTACTCGTACATGAATAAGGAAATATAA
This sequence comes from Hydrangea macrophylla, assembly GCA_033977485.1. Classification (NCBI taxonomy): domain Eukaryota; kingdom Viridiplantae; phylum Streptophyta; class Magnoliopsida; order Cornales; family Hydrangeaceae; genus Hydrangea; species Hydrangea macrophylla. Next base: position 71,473,520 of record CM066984.1, on the reverse strand, counting down.
TCCTATTAGGGTGTGATTGACACCAATCAAGTAAGTTTCCTAATTATATTAGGATTGATTGACATTAATTGTGGGGGTTTCCTAATTGGATTAGGAAATAGATGCACTTCCCATTGGTCATCTAGCTTGAGTAGGAAACTGCCCATAAGTTTGGGCGTATCAGCTGCCCCCCATTTTCAAGATTGGCCAGATGCTATATCGGGGCAAGTTTGGAAATTAGTTTGATGTTACTTGTCGCTGTCTGAGTGCTTGTGGAAGCTGCCTCGGGGCTTCTGAGCCTGGTGAGCCCTCGGGAACTGGCTGAGAGTTGAGACCCGGTTTAGCTCGGGACCTTTAAGTGCTCGGGAACTGACCGGGAGTTGAGACCCGGCCTAATTCGGAGTCTTTGAATGCTCGGGAAGTGACCGAGAGTTGAGACTCGGCCTACTTCGGAGTCTTTTTTGCTTGAGTTAGCTCCCAGGATGGTTATCTTCTGCTCGTGAACCTTCGTCAAGGTTATGGGTAGAAGAGTTTTACCATGTTGGAAAGGCCGACCTAAAGCGTATTGCTTTAGGGTCATTTTATGTTAGCTCCCCAGGATGGTTGTCTTCCGCCCAGTTAGCCTTCGTCAAGACTGTTGGGAGAAGAGCTTGACCATGTTGGTGGAGCCGACCTAAATCACGTTGCTTTAGGGTCCTTTTGCTCCTCTATCGTCGGCCAATCTAAGAGATTTTAGTCACCTCTATCGTCGGTCTGGGCCTAAGTGGAGTGAATGCCTCTGAGTACTGTAGGTGCTCGGGTTGTCCAAGATTTTGACTTGGTTATCCGCGAGGCCTGTAGATACCCGGTGTGATTACCTGTTTAGTTCACTACGCCATCTTACCCCCCAAGCTTTCGCTAAGACGAGGGTCTTACAGAGGCTATGATCTGTAGGTAACCGACCTGGAACATGGTGGTTGCAGGGTCTTTTGAAGCTTGCCATCATCAGCCACCAATGAGGTTTGCCTCCATCGTCGGTTGGACCTAAGCGAAGCCGGTGCCTCGGGTGTGACCCCGAGATCTTTGGTGCCTGGGTTCGGAGCCCGAGGTCTTTTTAGTGCCTGAGTTCGAAGCTCGAGGTCTTTTTAGTGCCTCGGGGTTAGGCCCGAGTTCTTTGGTTGCCTCGGGGTTAGGCCCGAGGTCTTTTTATACGCCTCGGGGCTAGGCCCGAGGTCTTTGGATGAGCTCTCTGACAATCGGTGGAGCCTCACGTAGTGATCAAGCAAGTACCATTGTAGTCGGGCTCATCTAGAATGATGGAGACTGGGGGTCGGATCAGGATCGTCGGGCTCCTAATTTTTTATGTGCTGAAGGCAAAGCCGGAACTGCTTGATCCTGACCGATGTGAATTGGAGGTCGGGTCGGGACTGTCGAACCATACGTGTTGTGAGCTGGAGATACGGTCGGGGCTGCCTGACCCGGACTGCTGTGAACCGGTGGTCGGGTCGGGATTGCCGGACTCAGACCTCTGTGAACTGGAAGAACTGTAAGAACCCCCGGGGTGATCTCGCTTTCGCTTACTTCTGGAAGACTCGTTGCTTTCTTGCCCGGTGTATTTGGTCTTCAGAAACTCTTCAGTGTCAATATATTTTCCAACCCTCTCAGAGAGCTCAACCAACGTTTCCGGTCGGTTTCTGTGGAACGACGCAGCGCACTTGGTGTGTTGAACTCCCGAGCAGAAGGCTATGATGGCGATTGTCTCGCTCAAATTGCGGATTTGAAGCTTCTGTTGGTTGAACCGGTCGGTGAACTCCTTGAGGGACTCATTATTCCGTTGTCTGACTGTCAGTAGCTGCATGTCTGGCTTTGGCCGCTCATGCATACCGGCGAACTGGTTGATGAACTGCTTGCTGAGTTGTTTGAAACTACAGACCGATCGGGGCTCCAAGGAGTAGAACCACTGCATGGCCGGGCCTTTCAAAGTACTGGGGAAGGCTAGGCAGTGTAGCTCATCGGAGTTGGTGGCTAGGGCCATCTGAGCCTTATAGGTCCGGACGTGGTCGACCGGGCTTTCCGAGCCGTTGTATGAATTTAGCCGAGGCTGCTTAAATTCGCGCGGGATAGAGAACCTCGTGATCTGGCTGGAGAATGGTGACTCTGTCTCGGTATTGGCTTGACTCGGAACACGGTTTCGACCAAGCTTTTTGGCCACTCCGTCGATCTGCTTCTGTAAGTACTTGATTCGGGCTTCCACTCCTTCCCGACCGATATCTGAGGAGCTGGTCGGGTTGGTGGAAGAGGCTTCTTCATGGCAGGGTGTTGTCCTCTGGGATTGGGCTCGGCTATGACTCCGGGTAACCGTTCGCCTAGGGACAACTTGGCTCTTGACCGAGTGCCTGCACTGATTCCCGGGCCATATGCTCCTGCCTTTCCTCTCGGGCAGCACGCCCAATGTTGATGTCTCTGGCATCCTCAACATGGGACGGGTTGGCTCGGGTCCGTTGTCTGGTCAAGATCGGTTCTCGACCGTACGCAATGTTCCCGGGTCGTTTCCCGGCCACTGGAGGATTGCTTTGCTGGGCTAGCAGTGCTTCGATCTGTTGCTAGATTTGACGCTGGCCCTCCAAGAGTTGTGTGAGGGTTGCGGTGATTTGCTCATATGTCGAGACTGCTGCAGTCGACGCCGGGGCCGAAGGAACATCCCGGTCGGACTGCAGCGCAGCCTTCTTACCCTTCTTTGGTGGCATATTGATCAGTCAAGAATTTGTTGATGAGAAGAATTGTCGTTTCCCACAGACGGCGCCAAGCTGATGATGCCAAAAATTGGTAAGAGTAAAGTGGAGCAATTTAAGGAGAGAGAGAGAGTAAAGACTATTTTTTGTATGTGGTTCGGCCCTGTTAATGAAGGTACCTACGTCCACGGGTGTGTCTGAGCACGTTCACTAGCAAATCACCGGCGGGCCTGGTGAGCCAACAAAGAGGGGAGACACTACCAGTAATACCGGCCGGGTTTATGCATATAATGGTGAATTTTTGTAGAGGTGCTGTGTAGACTAAAGAGTTGCCCCCCCCCCCCCCCCCCCCATGGGGGGTGAGAGGTCTCTTTTATAGATGTAAGAGACCTACTCGTACATGAATGAGGAAATATAATCCTATTAGGGTGTGATTGACACCAATCAAGTAAGTTTCCTAATTATATTAGGATTGATTGACATTAATTGTGGGGGTTTCCTAATTGGATTAGGAAATAGATGCACTTTCCATTGGTCTTCTAGCTTGAGTAGGAAACTGCCCATAAGTTTGGGCGTATCATATGTAAAAAGCAATTAGCCTCTAAAGCACACAGGGTATGCGTATTGGGTTTGCGCACTGGGATTTTTAACCTAAAAAAATCGCAGGCCGCCTCGCTAACCCTGGCCCCGTCCCGTTGCCCCGCGATTTTTTTAGACTAAAAATCTCAGTTCGCAAACTCAGTGCACTTTAGAGGCTGACTGTATAAAGAGATGAGGAGCACATTAAAATTTTAGTTTTAGCCATACAAAACTTTAGGGGCGTGACCTTTTGACGAGTTTTCTCACCTCTCGAGGTATATTGCTAAAAATTGTAGGTTCAAATGAGGCTTTCTTGAGGAGACAACAATTCTTACATTACACCTAAAGTTTATTACAAAACATATACGTAAAGTTTGGTTCTTATCTCATTTTAGTCCCTGTAGTTTCAATTGCATCAATTTGGTCCTAGAAGTTTTTAAACAGAAACAATTAATATGATCCCAATGTCCAATTTTGTTAGCAAATTTGACGGAATTCACCCACTGTTATGCACAATATTTACACTAATGAGAGATTAGTGGTATTCCATTTTTACCCCTAAAAAGGTGTCAGTACATACAATGTGAGTAAATTGATCACATTGCTTTTATTAAAAACTTCAAGGACCAAATTCTGTCAAGTTTTTTCATTGGACATTTAGATCACATTGCTTTTATTAAAAACTTCAAGGACCAAATTGATGCAATTGAAATTACACAGACTAAAGGGAGACTTTCAAGAATATATTTTGTAATTAAGTCTTTAAAATAGTATATACTTCACCAACATCATCAAGTTCACAACACAGGCTTTTGGGAGGTGGAACTATCATAGTAAAATATTTGCGGCGAACATTTTCGCATTTAATTTACCTGAAAACTGTTTCACTCCCTTCCAATAAAAAAAAATAACTTACAGATTAAAAGTCCATAAGTCACTATCCTAAAGCCAATTCTCAAATACTGCTATAGTTGGGAAGGTCCAAAAAAATGAAGCTTGTACCATTAGTGTATTGAAATTGCTCTTACTAGGAGACAAAAAAGATGTATACTTTTGTACTTGAAAACGATGGGAAAGGATGAAACCAGTTTTAAAAAAAAAAAAACAAAAGGTTTTAGAAGAAGAAGAAGAAAAGGTGGGGTGAGTTCTTGTTCGGCTGGGAAAGTGACAAAGAGGGAGATTGATAAAGAGGGAGAGAGAATGTAGCTTTACTTTTAGGTTTAGGAGTACAAAAATTAAAAATAAAAAATAAAAACCCATTAGAGGCATTTTTTTCTACCCCTAATTAATAGAATTGCCACATAGACAAATAGTTGGCGCCAATTTTCCCTCCCATATGAGTAAAATTTTGGGAATACATTAGGGGCATTGTTATCCGCCCTAATTAGTGTTAATAGAGGCCAAACATACTTCCACCCCTAATTGATTATTAATAGGGGCGCATGACTTATTTTGCCCCTAATCCAGCGTCCCTAATGCTCTCAATTTTAATAGTGTATACATTTATTCTGGGCATGCTTTTTGAGCTTCCAAGATAAATCAATGACCTCTTAAATACACAATAGACTCCAGGCCGGCCCGAACCAACCCACCCAGGCCACCCATTTGTCAGGTCTAGACTGTGCACCACGAACTGCTCTAAGCATTTTAGGGAGTAAATTAAAAGTTGTGTGTTTTTCCTGAGAGTAATGTTGGGGAGTATAGCAAATCTTACAAACAAAATTCCTAAACACTAAAATGTGTCTCTCTTCTCTGGATCCCACAATGTTAGTGGACCTCATCAAGAAAGAGATAGACACATTTTAGTATTTGTGGATTTTGTTTGCGATATTTGTTATGCTCCCTATCATTACTCTTTCCTGGATGAACTCCAAGGACCAACCAAGAGACTGAGAAGAATAAAGATTGGGGCACAAACACAATACACAAACATATAAAATGTCTCTCTCTCTCTCTCTCTCTCTCTCTCTCTCTTCTCATAGGGTTCACTATCATTGTGGAATCCACTGACACTGTAGGGTCCACAGAGGAGAGAGATAAAACTACCCAATTGAGAATCCTACCCACAAAGTATCGAAAATGTTTTTTTAACACATTAGCCTCATACCACACACTGGAAAACATAGAACCAAAAAATGGTTTTACATAAAATGTTTTACAAGAAAGATTATTCTAGGGAAAAATATTTTACGTATATATATACACACATGTATATACATATAGATAAACACTACCATTTGCAGGAATTTTAAAATAACGTGGATCAAAATTCTCTCCCCCGTGAAGAAACTGAACACTTTCGTGGATTTTGTATGCAAAGAATTAAGTCACCACCAAGACGTCTATGTGCAATGAAATATAATTTTTTACTCCTTAGTTTTGTGCCAAACAAATAAATCATATTGTTTTCTTTACAGTCCTGTATGTGTTCCTCTTTTTATCTTATTTCTCCTTAACATTGAACCCTCAATTTCAATGATCTTTTCAGCTTTTCATTCCATGCTTTTTGAGCTTTTTTGTATATCCTGATTCCTAGGGTATGCCCCTTGTACATCTGTACATTTTTTTTTCTTTTTTTAATTAGCCCTTCTTCCGGACAAAAAACATTGAATTGAACCCTCAAATAAATGGCAAATGTGCTGAAATAACCCATGTACAAAACAAAAAACCAAGTCAATGCAAATTATTGATAATGTCCCAACAGGACAGAGAGAGTCAAAGCTCAGCAAGTTATAGTTAATCCATAAACCTATAAGTGTAAAGATTGGGACACACCCAAAGATACAACTTTTGGGGCACAACCTAAAAGATGTGTCTATATCTCTTCTGTGATGTCACTGGACCCCACAACGACACAAGAGAGATAGACACATCTCTTAGGTTGTGTCCCTGGATCCCACAATGACACAGGAGAGATGTAGACACATCTTTTGGATTGTGTCCCAAAAATTGTGTCTTTGGGTGTACCCCAAGTATTACCCAACCTATAAACCAGGACAGATGCACAGAAGAGAAGATTGGAAGGTGAACAAACTAGTGTGTTTCTTCATACCTTTGCCCAACCATATCAGATCAATCTCACATTACTCCTACCAAAACCTCAAAAATCATCAACATTTATCCTCTATAAACTGTTCTACAAACTAAAGCAGTTGAGAATTTGCCAATATATATTAAAACTGAAATTTTCTTCTCCTTCTAACCAATGGCTGCTTTTAAACATGGCCGGTTTCATACTTTGTCTAGTCATGGCTTTATCACTTTCAAGCATCCATATGAGCCTGGCAGTGGCAGCTCGCCAGTTACTGCAAGCAGCACCACCACTGGGAAGAATGCCAAGTTTGATTTTAAGGGGGAAAAGAAAAGGAAAGAAAGATGGGGAGAGAGAGAGAGAGAGAGAGAGAGAGAGAGAGAGAGAGAGAGAGAGAGAAATTAAAAAGAAACAGCAATACTCCCAATTTTAATAGCAAATGTAAAATTTTAGAGGTACAGAGACTCTGTGACCAGTTTTTCTAGACCTCTCCGGGTATAAAAATTATAAATTGCTGGTTCAAATAAGCGTTTCTTGAGAAGAGCAACAGTTCTTAAGTTAAGCTCTCAACATTATGCAGCCATTTACCTTAAATCCGCATATCATGAAGTTCACAACGCCTAAAGCTTTTAAGAGGGGATATGATCACAGCAATCATCTCTGGTTCAAATTAAGAACAACTGATGGAGTTAAATGGTATAAATAGTTTTTGTAATAAAAAAATAATTAAAGAAAACCACAACCATGATTTCTGTTAATATAACCCAAAGCAATCAATCGAACTTTTTATCAGCCATGTAAATCCTAAATAGGTAAATTCAGTATCAAGTAAGCATCAAATTATTTCTCTCTCGTTATAGATATCTTATAATGATCTCAGCCATGTAATTCCCAAACAGGCACAGTGCTGCACCAATTAAGCACTACATTCTTGATCTGTTTGTTTCACAATAGGTATATGTGTGTATAAAAGTTGCAAGAATTTCAAAATGATGGCTATCAAAAATTTCTCATCCCCCATAAAGAAGCTGAACATTTTTGTGATTCGTATGCGAAAAATTTAAGCCACTACCAAAGATGCAATAAAGAGCTGGTTATGCAGTGACAAAACTACTCACACTTCAGTGTTTTTATGCCAAATAGATAAATCATTTTGTGGTTTTTCGTTCGTGTATGTTTTCCACTTCATCTTAATTCTCTTAATTACAGACCCTTTAGATCCTCTGAAGCACAGATGCGATACGACATGAACACATCGACACGACAAAATCCTTAAAAATTGCACGTCGACTCTCCAGGGAAAGCGTCTGTGAAGTATCGTGTCCGTGTGTTAGACACGATACTGACACGTGACACGTTACCTTCTTAGAAGTGTCGGTTCTTCCTAGCTTAGATTTAAGGCAAGTGTGCTGCAACAGTTAGTACACAATGAAAAGAACTAAGTCAATGCTAAACATTGATGATGTCCCACCAGGACATATGAGTCAAAGATCAGCTAAATGTAGATTATCCATATCCTATTAAACTAGTATAACAAAGTTGGAAGGTGAACAAACTAGTGTTTCTCCAGAATTTGCCCAACCAACATCTCATCAAAACTCCCTTTAGTCCTACCAAATCTCCAAAATCCTCAACATTTGTTCTCTATAAAACCCAATGGTGCCAATTGTTCCATATAACTAAAGTAGTAGAGAATTTGCCTACTTTAAGATTAAACAAGCTCCTTAAAAATTTCTTCTCTTCTTACACAAATGGCTGCTTTTAAGCATGGTTTTGTTCTATCTCTAATCGTGGCTTTATCACTTTCAAGCATCCATATGAGCCTAGCAGCTCGCCAGTTACTGCAAGCGGGACCTACATTGCCCACAATACCAACTCTACCCACAGCTACATTGCCGCCATTGCCGGCAATGCTACCAACTGTCCCAACTCTGCTGAAACCCACAACATTGCCGCCATTGCCGAGTATTCCAACATTGCCAACTTTACCCACTACCCTTCCAACAACCTTTCCTTCAATTCCAACCATCCCTACAACAATTCCTTTCTTCTCCCCACCACCATCCACTCCTAGCCCTTGAGAGATGCCACCATCTCATTTATCCTTCTCACTTAAGAGTGTCATCTATATACATCTACTGTTGTTGTTTCAGTGAGTCCATATCTGTTTGTTGTATTGAGGAATCTTAGTTTCATTTGTTATGGATTTGTTTGTGTTAGAATGTATCGCTCTCTATGTTTGATGGTATATTGTATTTTATTCCATATAAATATCAGAATACCATTCTTCATTTTTGTCTTTAACTACTGAATCTCACTAAATGTTGCTTATCTTAATAATCAACATGACACTCCAAAAGGGGAGACAAAAAAAAAAAAAAAAAAAAAAATTTGATTGAATATAGGATAGGGCAGACTTTGGTCCTGGAATGGATAAATCAATGACCATTATTTCGAGCAAGTAGTTTTCCTGGTAACTCCATTGCTAAAGTTGTAACTTACTCAACTGAGCTATATTTTGTACTCGAGGTATGGACATACCGTACGGCAAACGTGATACAATACATGACGAGTATGCATGAATTGATGATAGAGGACTAAATTGGATTTAAAAAGCACAGAGATGAGGAATAGATAATCATTTTAGAAGTCCATAGAACAATTAACTGAGAAACCTATGTATCGAAATGTATTCAACTTCATGGTCAAAAGCAATAATTATAGTTTAGCTTCAACATTGTCTGAAAATTTGCCTTTAAACTTAAAGTAAGAAGGAACTACATCAAATATCATTTAAGTTTATTCATGAGACGCGTGTGGGAGACAAGATCATCACAGTAATCATCTATTCAATCAATGAAATTATGCTGAAATGATAAGTATTTAACAACAAATAACTGAAGAAAAGAAAACCATAACAGTGATTTTATTAACTTAACTAACTACCACAAATGAAACCACTTTGAATTACGCCTCAATGATCTTAGCCATGTAAATCCTACACGGCCAAAATACTGCATCTACTAAGCATCACTTTTTCCATTCAGTAAATGTTTCTCCCCCGAGAAAAAAAAAATTTGATTTCGTAAGCTAATTAGACTACTACCAAAGATGCATTAAAAAGATGGAAGATTTACATCCCTTTATCTTCTACATGCAATGACAATCAATTTATTTCAAAATCCAAGTGCAAACCAAATCAATTATCTAACTTTTCAAGTTTTTGATATCCAAAATTACAAATTACAAATGAATTATGAGCTCATACTTATGACATCCCCTATGATCTCATAATTACTAATAATCCCCTCATATTTTATAAAATAATACCAACTTTCCTTGAGATGTGCATTTTGTCGTGAAAATTTACCTTCCGGTTTCCACAGTCAATTGCTAGTTGATCAACTATAATGGATGTTAACAGTGCAAAACAGTTACAAAATTACCATTATACCGTTAATAAGTCAAAAAACAAGAGAGTTAAATCAAGGGACCGAAGTGTTGGAATTGAAAAAACAGGGAGTCAGGGTAATTTTCGGTAAACTAGAAGTACTAATGTATTTTTGAGCCTTTTTTAATAACTACATATTTTTCCAACTAGATCCACCATGTGATGAATTGCAAGGATGAATTACGACACAAAAATGTAAAGCTAAAGATGAATTAGACAATTCAATCCAAAAGGCCATACAAGATTCAATATCAAGTGATAAGTACATATAAATAAAAATTCAGGATTTCTCAACAAACCCCACCTGCTACTATATCTTTTGTTACTCTCATTGAACCAAATTAATCCACATCAGAATATTACATCCCCCAAAAATACTAAAGACTATATAAATCAGATTCACATATATGAACCATGGTACGTGTTTTCAAGTGCTCAAACAACTGGTCCCACAAAATAAGACTTTGGTAAGTCAGTTTCCATGGCAAAGCTTGGATAAACCATTTGTTGCGAGTTGGTTTACATTTGAATACTTTTGAGTCAAACTAGGATTTAGGAAGGTGAACAAACTAATATTTCTCCACACTTTGCCCAACCACATCTCATCAATATCATACTTGTCCTGCCAAACCACCTAAACCCATCAGCATGTGTCCTCTATATATACCATTTAGTGGTTGTTATCCTATACTAACATAAGCACTTACCTATAATCAGGACTGCAGCTCCTTACATTTTCTTATCCTATTAAACAATGGCTACTTTTAAGCATGGTCTCATACTATCTTTGATCGTTGCATTATCACTTTCAAGCATCCATATGAGCCAGGCAGCTCGCCAATTATTGCAAGCGGCTCCACCGGTGGGACAACCTACATTGCCAACAATACCAACTGTACCAAAACCTACATTGCCTCCACTTCCTGCAATGCCAACATTACCAAAACCGACATTGCCACCATTGCCAAACACGCCTTTACCGACATTGCCAACTGTCCCAAGTCTGACAAAACCCACAACATTGCCGCCATTGCCCCAAATTCCAACTTTGCCAAATATTCCAACATTGCCAACTTTACCCACTACCCTTCCAACAATTCCAATTCCTTCAATTCCAAACATCCCTACAACAATTCCTTTCTTCTCCCCACCACCATCTACTACTAGCCCTTAGAGAGCTGCCACCATCTCAAGTTATCCTTCTCACTTAAGAGTGTCCTCTGTATTATACATGTACTATGGTAGTTTCAGTGAGCCCATATTTGTTTGTTGTATTGAGGAGTGCTAGTTTCATTTTATGGATTTGTTTGTGTCAGTATGCATCGCTCTATATGTTCCATGGTATATTCTTTCTTATCCTATATGAATATGATTCTTCATTTTCGCCTTTGACTCTTTGGCAATCGATTCTCTCAAAAGGTTGCTTATTTTAACAAATATGTGTTAACAATACAGATGAGGAGAAAAAAACATAGCAAGTACAACAAAAAGGAAATTTATTGAATGCAGGATAGGGCAGAACTAAGATTGTAATCTTAAACAACGGAATAATATTTTGTACTTGTAATGGACATACATGATACAATACATGCCGAGTATGCATGATGACAGAGGGCTAAATTGGATTTTAAAAGAACGGAGATGAGGAACAGATAATCATTTTACAAGTGCATAAAACCTCTAACCGAGAAACCAACGTATTGAAATGTATTCAATTTTATGGTCAAAAACCCTGGTTCATATAAGGCAACGACAGCTTTTTTTTTTATTCAACAGTTTCTCCAAATTTATGATGAAGCCGTGACTCCAATTAGATCCTCGGCCCGAGAAACAAGAGAATTCCCAATTACCGTAGGTCGGCACCAAGGGTCGGCCATGAGCCGTTATTCATTCGCCCTAATTATGGACGTATGGATGAATTAACTATACATCCAAGATGAGATTTGGTTTTCTCCAAATTTACCTTTAATCTTATAGTACGAACGAAGTATCCCAATATCATTTACGTTCATTCAAGAGACACTTATGGTGGGAAAAAAAATGTTAAAAAATTGGTACTACTAGCAATTTTTGAAGGTACAAATGAATGAACAGGTGAACAAGGCGATCTTATGTATTTAGACACTCATAAATCTCCTGAATCGTATGGCTCAGAAAACCAAAAACAACACACACACACACACACACACACACACACACACACACACACACAAAAGAGGCTATCAAGGTAAAACCAAGAAAAATGGAGTGTAATACATATTGAAGTGAAAAATATATATACAACAAACATATTGGAACCCCACTTTTTCCCAGCATATGACTCATACGGGTGATATTTTCCAGCAACAACCCCTAAGTCAACTATGAACCAATCTGAGGCATGAGAACATCGAGAAGAAGTATAGTTACCAGCACTGAGAATATTTTGGTTTGGTGCCTTCATGTTGAAAATATTTTGGTTACGCAAAACCAAACCGCCTAAGGCTTAGTTTGGCCCCTATGTGGTTTTTTAAAAGTGGCTCATGTTTGCCAAATATTCCAACATTGCCAACTTTACCCACTACTCTTCCCACAACCGTTCCTTCAATTCCAACCATCCCTACAACTATCCCACCAATTCCTTTCCAGTCCCCACCGCCATCCACTACCAGCTTTTGAGAGATACCACCATTAGATTGACCTTTTCCTCAGTTGCAGCAAAATCTGGCTTATACATAGTTTGAGTGAGTCCATTTCTGTTTGTTGTCTTAAGTGTTGTGAGGTTTCATTTTTTTGGATTTGTGTGCCACTGGGTATCGATTTCAATGTTTGTAGTTGTATTGCATCTTGTTATATATTGAATATAATTGCTTCATTATGTTCTCACCATTGAATCTTCCAAAATGTTTGTTATGCAACAAACATATTAGCAAATTAGCAGTATAACGGGGGCAAAAAAAAAAAAAAACAAGTAAAAGAAGAAGAAAATTGCTAGAATGCAAAACTGGGCAAACTTTAGTCCTAAGAAACAGTGGATAAATCAACGACCAGTTTTTGGAGCAAGATATTTTCTTAGCCATTCCATGCTTACAATATAATTGACTCACCAGAAGTATATTTCTAAGCAGTATACTTATTCACATCCATGATAAACAACACAACATGTACACATTGTAAGGGAAGAATGCCAAGTTTGATTTTAAGGGGGAAAAGAAAAGGAAAGAAAGATGGGGAGAGAGAGAGAGAGAGAGAGAGAGAGATTAAAAAGAAACAGCAATACTCCCAATTTCAATAGCAAATGTAAAATTTTAGAGGTACAAAGACTCTCTGACCAGTTTTCTAGACCTCTCCAGGTATAAAAATTATAAATTGCTGGTTCAAATAAGCGTTTCTTGAGAAGAGCAACAATTCTTAACTTAAATTAAGCTCTCAACATTATGCAGCCATTTTCATCAAAAAAAAAAAAAAAAATTCATGCAGCCATTTACCTCAAATCCGCATATCACGAAGTTCACAACGCCTAAAGTTTTTAAGAGGGGATATGATCACAGCAATCATCTCTGGTTCAAATTAAGAACAACTGATGGAGTTAAATGGTATAAATAGTTTTTGTAAAAAACAAAATAATAATAAAAGAAAACCATAACCATGATTTCTGTTTTCTGTTAATATAACCCAAAGCAATCAATCGAACTTTGTATCAGCCATGTAAATCCTAAATAGGCAAAATTCAGTATCAAGTAAGCATCAAATTGTTTCTCTCTCGTTATAGATATCTTATAATGATCTCAGCTATGTAATTCCCAAACAGGCACAGAGCTGCACCATTAATTAAGTACTACATTCTATATTTGTCTCACAATAGGTATATATGTGTATAAAAGTTGCAAAGACTTTCAAAATTATGGCTATCAAAAAATTTCTCATCCTGTAAAGAAGCTGAACATTTTTGTGATCTGTATGCGAAAAATTTAAGCCACTACCAAAGACGCAATAAAGAGCTGGTTACGCAGTGACAAAACTACTCACACTTCTGTGTTTTTATACCAAACAGATAAATCATGTTGTTTTGTTTTTCGTTCGTGTATGTTTTCCACTTCATCTTAATTCTCTTAATTATAGACCCGTTAGATCCTCTGAAGCACGGATGCGATACGACACGGACACATCGACACGACAAAATCCTAAAAAATTGCACGTCGACTCTCCAGGGAAAGTCTGTGAAGTATCGTGTCCGTGTATTAGACACGATACAATACGTGACACTTTACCTTCTTAGAAGTGTCGATTTTTCTTAGCTTAGATTTAAGGCAAATGTGTTGCAATAGTTAATACACAATGAAAAGAACCAAGTCAATGCAAAACATTGATGATGTCCCACCAGGACATATGAGTCAAAGATCAGCTAGATATAGATTATCCATATCCTATTAAACTAGTACAACAAATTTGGAAGGTGAACAAACTAGTGTTTCTCCTGAATTTGCCCAACCAACATCTCATCAAAACTCCCATTAGTCCTACCAAATCTCCAAAATCCTCAACATTTGTTCTCTATAAAACCCAATGGTACCAATTGTTCCATATAACTAAAGCAGTAGAGAATTTGCCTACATTAAGATTAAACAAGCTCCTTAAAAATATCTTCTCTTCTTGCACAAATGGCTGCTTTTAAGCATGGTTTCGTACTATCTCTAATCGTGGCTTTATCACTTTCAAGCATCCATATAAGCCTGGCAGCTCGCCAGTTACTACAAGCGGCACCACCACCAGCGGGACCTACATTGCCCACAATACCAACTCTACCCACAGCTACATTGCCTCCGTTGCCGGCAATGCCAACACTACCAACTGTCCCAACTCTGCCGAAACCCACAACATTGCCGCCATTGCCGAGCATCCAAATTCCATCTTTGCCAAATATTCCAACATTGCCAACTTTACCCACTACCCTTCCAACAACCTTTCCTTCGATTCCAACCATCCCTACAACAATTCCTTTCTTCTCCCCACCACCATCCACTACTAGCCCGTGAGAGATGTCACCATCTCATTTATCCTTCTCACTTAAGAGTGTCATCTATATTATACATCTACTGTTGTAGTTTCAGTGAGTCCATATCTGTTGGTTGTATTGAGGAGTCTTAGTTTCATTTTTTATGGATTTGTTTGTGTTAGTATGTATTGCTCTCTATGTTTGGTGGTGTATTGTGTTTTATCCAATATGAATATCAGAATACCATTCTTCATTTTTGTCTTTAACTACTGAATCTCACTAAATGTTACTTATCTTAGTAATCAACATGACACTCCAAAAGGGGAGAGAAAAAAAAAAAAGGAAATTGATTGAATATAGGATAGGGCAGACTTTGGTCCTGAAATGGCTAAATCAATGACCATTATTTCAAGCAAGTAGTTTTCCTGGTAACTCCATTTGCTAAAGTTGTAACTTACTCCACTGAGCTATATTTTGTATATAAGGAATGGACATACCGTACAGCGTACGTGATACAATACATGACGAGTATGCATGAATTGATGATAGAGGACTAAATTGACTTTTAAGAAGAACAGACATGAGGAATAGATAATCATTTTAGAAGTCCATAGAACAACTAACTGAGAAACCTATGTATCGAAATGTATTCAACATCATGGTCAAAAGCAATAATTATTGTTTAGCTTCAACATTGTCTGAAAATTTGCCTTTAAACTTAAAAGTAAGAAGGAACTACATCAAATATCATTTAAGTTTATTCATGAGACGCATATGGGAGATAAGATCATCACAGTAATCATCTATTCAATCAATGAAATTATGCTGAAATGATAAGTATTTAACAACAAATAACTTTTGAAAAGAAAATTTTATTAGCTTAACTAACTACCACAAATGAAACAACTTTGAATTACACCTCAACGATCTTAGCCATGTAAATCCTACACAGCCAAAATACTGCATCTACTAAGCATCACTTTTTCCATTGAGTAAATATTTCTCACCCAAGAAAAATAAAATAAAATAAAATAAAATTCGTAAGCTAATTAGACTACTACCAAAGATGCATTAAAATGATGGAAGATTTACATCCCTTTATCTTCTACATGCAATGACAATCAATTTATTTCAAGAGTAATATTTGGGTGACAAACACTTTTTACAAACACTTACAAGCACACTCTATATCTCTCTCCTAGGTGCCACCCAGGAGAGAGATAGAGTGTGTTTGTAAAAAGTGTTTGTCACCCTACCATTGTTGTTATTTCAAATAGCAAGTGCAAATCAAATCAATTATCTACCTTTTCAAGTTTTTGATAATCCAAAATTACAAACGAACTATGAGCTCATACTTATGACATCCCCTATGATCTCATAATGACTAATAATCCCCTCGTATTTTATAAAATAATACCAACTTGCCTTGAGATGTGCATTTTGTCGTGAAAATTTCTCCCGGTTTCCACAGTCAATTGCTAGTTGATTAACTATAATGGATGTTAACAGTGCAAAACAGTTACAAAATTACCATTATACTAATATGTCAAAAAACAAGAGAGTTAAAATCAAGGGACCGAAGTGTTGCAATTGAAATAACAGGGAGTCAAGGAAATTTTCGGAAAACTAGAAGTACTAAAGTATATTTGAGCCTTTTTTAAATAACTACATATTTTTCCAACTGGATCCACCATGTGATGAATTGCAAGGATGAATTGCGACATAAAAATGTAAAGCTAAAGATGAATTAGACAATTCAATCCAAGAAGACAATGCAAAAGGCCATACAAGATTCAATATCAAGTGATAAGCATATATAAATAAAAATTCAGCTGTCATTTAAGTGCATTTTTCATAAGTGACTTTACAGGGGGGAAAAAGATTCATTTTCATTAATAGCATGCTTAGCTTTTACTATGAAATGATTATAATGGAAAAAGCTTACAATTCTCAAATTTAAGTAATTTATTAAGGTATCAAACAATTTCAGCTTCTGACTCAGGATTTCTCAACAAACCCCACCTGCTACTATATCTTTTGTTACTCTCATTGAACCAAAATTAATCCACATCAGAAAATCACATCCCCCAAAAATACTAAAGACTATATAAATCAGATTCACATATATGAACCATGGTACGTGTTTTCAAGTACTCAAACAACTGGTCCCACAAAATAAGACATTGGTAAGTCAGTTTCCAGGGTAAGCTTGGATAAACCATTTGTTGTTAGTTGGTTTACATTTGAATACTTTTTGAGTCAAATTAGGATTTAGGAAGGTGAACAAACTAATATTTCTCCACACTTTGCCCAACCACATCTCATCAATATCATACTTGTCCTGCCAAACCACCTAAACCTTTCAGCATGTGTCCTCTACAAATACCATATAGTGCTTGTTATCCTATACTAACATAAGCACTTACCTATAATCAGGACTGCAGCTCCTTAAATTTTCTTATCCTATTAAACAATGGCTGCTTTTAAGCATGGTCTCATGCTATCTTTGATCGTTGCATTGTCACTTTCAAGCATCCATATGAGCCAGGCAGCTCGCCAATTATTGCAAGCGACTCCACCAGTGGGACCTACATTGCCAACAATACCAACTGTACCGAAACCTACATTGCCTCCACTTCCTGCAATGCCAACATTACCAAAACCGACATTGCCACCCTTGCCAAACACGCCTTTACCGACATTGCCAACTGTCCCAACTCTGCCAAAACCCACAACATTGCCGCCATTTCCAAGCACCCAAATTCCAACTTTGCCAAATATTCCAACGTTGCCAACTTTACCCACTACCCTTCCAACAATTCCATTTCCTTCAATTCCAACCATCCCTACAACAATTCCTTTCTTCTCCCCACCACCATCTACTACTAGCCCTTAGAGAGCTGCCACCATCTACTACTAGCCCTTAGAGAGCTGCCATCATCTCAAGTTATACTTCTCACTTAAAAGTGTCCTCTATATTTTACATGTACTATGGTAGTTTCAGTGAGTCCATATTTGTTTGTTGTATTGGGGAGTGCTAGTTTCATTTTTATGGATTTGTTTGTGTCAGTATGCATCGTATATTCTTTCTTATCCTATATGAATATGATTCTTCATTTTCGCCGTTGACTCTTTGGCAATTGAATCTCTCAAAAAGTTGGTTATTTTAACAAATCTGTGTTAACAATACAGATGAGGTGAAAATAACAAAGCATGTACAAAAAAAAGGAAATTTATTGAATGCAGGATAGGGCAGACCTGCTCCTAAAAGTTTTCCAGTAACCCATGCTAAGATTGTAATCTTACACAATGGAATTATATTTTGTACTTAAGGTAATAGACATACATGATACAATACATGCCGAGTATAATTGGATTTTAAAAGAACAGAGATGAGGAACAGATAATCATTTTACAAGTGCATAAAACCTCTAACCGAGAAACCAACATATTGAAATGTATTCAATTTTATGGTCAAAATCCCTGGTTCATATAAGGCAACAACAGCTTTTTTTTTTTATTCAACAATTTCTCCAAATTTATGATGAAGCCGTGACTCCAATTAGATCATAGGCCGGAGAAAACAAGCGAATTCACAATTACCGTAGGTCTGCACCATGGGTCGGCCATGAGCCGTTATTTATTCACCCTAATTATGGGCGTATGGATGAATTAACTAAACATATCTAAGATGAGATTTGGTTTTCTCCAAATTTACCTTTAATCTTATAGTACGAACGAAGTATCCCAATATCATTTAAGTTCATTCAAGAGACGCTTATGGTGGGAAAAAAAATGTTTAAAAAATGGTACTACTAGCAATTTTTGAAAGTACAAATGAATGAACAGGTGAACAGGGTGATCAAATGTATTTAGACACTCATAAATCTCCTAAATTGTATGGCTCAGAAAACAAAAAAACAACACAAAACAAAAAGGCCAGCAAGGTAAAACCAAGAAAAATGGTGTAATATGTATTGAAGTGAAAAATATATATACAACAAACATCATATTGGAACCCCACATTTTCCCAGCATATCAAATTACTTTCCAATTCTAACATTTCAACTCATACGGGTGATATTTTCCAGCAACAACCCCCAAGTCAACTATGAACCCATCAACCTCTTTGGTGTCATAATACAATCTGGGGCATGATAACATTGAGAAGAAGTATAGTTACCAGCCCTGAGAAAATTTTTGGTTTGATGCCTTCATGTTGAAAATATTTTGGTTACACAAAACCAAACCGCCTAAGGCTAAGTTTGGCCCCCATGTGGCTTATGTACTTTATTATTGGGTTGTTTGATAATTTTGTACAAGTGACACATTACTCTTAAAAAAAAAATCACAAAATAAAAGGCAACATTGAGCTTTTAATAGCTCTATTCTAGAGCTTTAAACCCAGCCGCCGTAACACCCACACACCCCCCCCCCCCCCAAAAAAAAAAAAAAAGCCCCAAGTTCAATTTTTACAAAACTCATAAACTAGTTACCAAATGAATTAACATGGATTTGTGCTTTAAAAATGGAGAAGCAACAAAATGGGGGAAAAACTAAGCCTAAATCTATCTCAGCGCCTGTAGAACACAATATTTCGACTACAATTTGCCTTCACAGCATCTTCCAACCTCTCAACCCGGTCAAAATCAACTTTGAAAGTGACCATGGTGATACCATCTTTACCAGTATCATAATCTTGTTTGATCTCCTCAACTTGAAACGATTGTAACTGCAAAACACCAAAACAAGTGTACTCTTGAGTTACACTTTAGACCATAACTATGTCGTATATGAAAATTTCAGATATGCTCAAAGGCTTGATCTAAATTAGTTTCCCACCGTATTGGCAGAACTCTTGGCTATTCATACTCTCCTATACTTTTTCATTCATGCAATGTCTAGGCATTACAGATACAACAATGCAGCATTATTAAAAATAATAAAAAAAATTACTAGAGGGATTGGTTCGTGACCAAGAACAAGTCCACTCCCTTGTATCCTAGTTAAATATCTTGGTAAGTAAGCTTTGTTTCCTTTCTTTCTCATACAGTCGTACCTAGTTCAATTCAGGGTCCTAATATTCCAGTGCAAATTGCAATACAAGATTATAGCATCAAGGTCAGTATCTGTAGTAATCAACAATTTTGATTTGTAATATTTCTCAAGAAACAAGAGATACAAAGCCATTTAAAGTCTTGAACCCAAGACAATTCATGTGGATGCTATGGAGACAATCTGTACCATACGGTTATAGGCCATGAAGCATGGCTACATCTACAAAAGCAGTCATACATGTATCGTATTCGTATAGATACCGATGCTCCATGAATACTCAACTATGATGCACTGACACTCTTTTTTGGCCCTGTTATCCTTGTTGGGAGAGTCTGAGATACGGAGAGGCTCCGACACGCCCTAGACACATGTCAGATACTCTTAAAATACTTTGTTCTTGTTTTAGAAGTGGACACGTAGACGACACGCGGAGGACACATAATCGAAACGTGCGGAACATGCTGCGTGGATTTTTTTTTTTAATAATGTTTTTAAATAATGTCTTGAATTTTATTTATTGGCATTTTTATTAATATTACTACTGATAATGCATAATATTGTTGTAATTTTTGTGTTTTTATGCTAAGTTTTATTAGAATAATGTCAGGTTTCTAGTACATGGTAACATATATCTTTTAAAAAAATAATAAATAAATAAAATAAAAACCAACGCATCCATGATATATCCATATCCTACTTTTTTGAGAAATATCGTGTCCACGTATTTGCATCGTGTACGTGTGTCGTGTCCTTGTTAGCTCATGAATACACTGTAGGGACTTTCTCAACATATCTGTAAATTAAATAGTTTCATTAATCTTGAACCGATATCGAACCTACTTGACGTGTTTGATGCATTTTGAAAATTGAGACAAAGAAAATCTTATTAATTTAATGCCATTACTTGGACAAACATGACAAAGGTAAAAATTTTGACTACTTTTCGGAGAAGAATTGGTATGAGGGTAATCTTTGAATTTGGTGCCAAATAACCAACCATGATATAATAATTTACACCCAAATTTGTAACATCTTATTTGAATTCAATTGTTTTGTAGAAGTAAAAATTATTGTATTCAATATATATGTCGACATACATACATACAATAAATTGTTTATCAAAAAGTGCATACAACAAATTCACAGTATCTTGCCATATATAAATCCTAGTTTTTTTTAATACATGTCCTTCTATCTCTTATCCATTAATGCCCCATAAGTTATAGATAATTGTTCGGTTCAACTATATTAGCTTCCTCTTTCCGCAAAAGCTTCTAAAAAAGACTACCAAGCTAAGGCAAAAACAATAAAAAAATAAAAGGTGATAAACTTCTAAATGATGAGTTTAGCCAAAGCCGAGTAGTCCTTTGGAGAGCCTCCTTGGTTGGATTATATTACAATATGCCACAAGATTCTATGTTAGCAACTGCTCACGCTCACCAAGCCCCAAACAAAGTCAATACACCCAATCAATTATATAAGGCAATCTGGTACAAGTTATGAATTAAAGTTGCTAATCCTCGTAAAAAGTTAGCAATGGGCTGCATGAGCCACTCATCTTTGTTTTAAAACCTCCATGCCATACACTACAGAAGACTTATGAGCTATGAAGCACGGGCACTCTATTTAGGCTTGCGTACTATGTCGACACGCGAAGAAAGAGTGTTCATTCTTTCATTTTTCTCCACTTGGGACACATCTAGGATATGTTAGGGACACCTTTTAGACATGTACAAGACACTTCGGTTTTCTACAATTGGGGTTTTCCCCTCTGTTGTGAAAGGCGCACCTAGGCGCAAGCAGGCGCAAAACTAGGGCCTCGCCTAAGGCTAGGCGCAGCCCCTTCAATCAAGCGCATGCGAGGCACGCCTTTTAGGGCTTTTTTTGCGAGTAGCGCGCCTAATGGAAGCGAGACCCAATCACTATTGTGTACCCCAACCCCAAATCCCAATCGCATTTCAGTTTAGCGTGAAAAAAAAAAAGCGCTGCGAAACCAGTCGTGAGCCCTAGGAGCTTCAGGTATTTTCTTTCTTCTTCTTCTTCGCTGCTCTTCTTCTTCTTCGCGAGTCGCGACTATCTGCGGCTCTTTTTTTTTTTTCCCCTCTTTCCTACGATCTCTCTTCTTCTTCGCTGCCTTCTTCTTTTTCTTCTTCTTCTTCTTCAAGTCTGCGACCTTTTTTTTTTTTTTTTCCTTTCTTTCTTCTTCTTGCAAGTCTGCGAAACAGACAAACAGTCTTTTTTTTTCTCTTTTTTTTTTTCCCTTTATAGTTGATTCATCTACTTTAAAATTAAAAAAATACTAGAAAATTTTTTTTTTAAAAAAAAAGTCTTAATGTCTTGATCTTTGGGTGGAGCCCTAGGCATAACATACTAGAAAATTTTAAAAATCATATAGAAAATACTAGTATATGTTAGTATATGTTATGTTAGAGGATAATATTGTAAAGTGTAATGTTATAGTGTCCCATTTCGGTTAGATTGTAAAAATGTAGCTTATTGCTAAGTCTATATATATTAGGCTCTTGTAATCATTTTGTATTGAATTCAATATATCATTTTTCCTCTCTTTTACATGGTATCAAAAAGGGTCACGATCTGACCTAGAGAGTCCTTTGTTTGCCGACCTATTGTCGAGAGTGTTTGCCGAGCTAAGATCAAAAATCAACCCTAATCTTTTACAACCAGCCGCCCCTTAACACCCAAACTAAACCCTAGCCGGAGCCCATCTCTCTTCTAACCTCCATTACCCAGCCACCGAAGCCATCCACTGCAAACCCACCCTCTGGTGACCCTCGCCTGAGTCCGGCGAACCTCCGGCGACCTCCAGTGATCCCTTATGTGCTCCAGCGAAGCTCTGGCGAAGCTATGGCGAAGCTCTGTTTGTGGTATTTTTTGGTTCAGATCTGCTTTGTTCTTTTCTTTTTTTTCGGCTTCGTTTCACCTCCGATCTGGTTTGTTTTGGACTGTTGGGTTCCAATCTGTCTCCGCCTCTATTCACCTTGTTTCTCTTGTTCTTCATAGAATCTAAGATTCTCCCACAACTCACTACTCGGAAGTTGAACGGTTCTAACTTTAATCCATGGTCTCGGGCTGTCACAATTGCTCTAACTGGATTGGGTTTCGAAGATCATCTCATCGCTACGGCTCCTACCACTGTTGTTTTTGCTTCTGGTGGCCCTGGTGAGAAAGCCATCAAACAATGGCGTCAAATGGATGCTCAAATTGTTGCTCTCCTCGGGAATTCTATGGAATCGCAGGTTGCGGATGTGTGTAGTCATTTGGGTACGTGTAAGCAGATTTTGGGGGTATACCTCTTATTTTCCAGTGACTTGACTCGGATGTACGATGTCTCTTCTCAGTATTTTCAATTGCACCAGAATGAGTTGTCTGTGACTGATTACTTTGCTTCATTTCAACGGCTGGTGGAAGAGTTGAATAGTGTCCTTCCTATTACTGCCGATGTGAAGGAACAACAAAAACAGTGGGAACAAATGGCAGTGATGAAATTTCTTGTCGGTCTGAAGTTCGATTTTGAGCTAGTTCGATCTCAGATTCTTGGTGATGCCTCCCTTCCCTCCCTTTTGCCGAAACCTATCAACGTGTTCTTCGCAGCACTTCTCGGGATTCCACTACCCCTGTTCCTTCCATTGTCGATCATTCAACCCTTGTTACTCAGACTTCACAGCATCCTATCGGTTGGGGTGGTAGTGGTCCTCCCCGTCGTGGTGGAGGTTATCGTGGTGGACAAGGAGGTCGTGGTCGCGGCCCCATGCGTCATTGTGATAATTGCAACAAAGATGGTCACTCGGGAGACTTGCTGGGAACTTACTGGACGTCCTGCACGGTTTGCCCATGCTGCTGTTACTACTACTGGTGATCCTCATCCTCCTGCTCCAGTTGTGGCTAATCACTTTTCGATTTCTCAGGATGAATATACTCGGTTTCTACAGTTTCAAGCATCTCAACAGGCATCTTCTCCTAATACCTCTCTTGTTCAGAAAGGTACATCCACGGCTTGTCTTACCTCTCGTTCTACTCTTTGGGTAATTGATTCTAGAGCCACTGATCATCTCACAAGTACATCGACCCTGTATTCATCTCTTGAAAATCCTCCTCATTGCCCCCGGTCACATTAGCTGATGGCTCCTCTATTCCTATTGAAGGAATAGGGACTATCTCATTGTCACCATTATTGTCTTTATCTTCTGCTCTTTACATACCTCGGTCACCTTTTAATTTAATTTCTGCTAGCAAATTGACAAAGAATCTTAATGCTTGTGTCTCATTTTCTCCTGGTTCTGTTCTTACTCGGAAGATGATTGGTGTAGGGCATGAATCCGATGGTTTCTACTATTTTGATGGTTCATCTCCACAATTCACATCTCCCACTGCTTGTTCTGCCACAGTGTCTCCTCACCAGATTCATTGCTACCTTGGACATCCTTCCTTAGCCAACTTGAAGCTGCTAGTACCTAGTTTGAGTCATTTGTCTGTGTTAGAGAGTGAGTCGTGTCAATTAGGGAAGCATCACCGTGTCTAATTTGCTCCTCGAGCCAATAAAAGAGTAACTTGTCCATTTCAATTAATACATTCAGATGGTTGGGGTCCACACCGTATAACCTCTATTAAGGGGTATTGGTACTTTGTTAGCTTTGTTGATTTCTCCATAATAACATGGATTTATTAATGAAAAATCGTTCTGAGTTATTTTCAATATTCTGTGATTTTTGTAATGAAGTTAAAACTCAATTTATTGTTCCTATTCAGATTCTTCGTAGTGATAATGCACAAGAATATTTCTCTCATCCATTCACCACCTACATGAGCTAATGTGGGATGCTCCACCAATCATCGTGTGTGCACGCACCTCAACAAAATGGTGTTGCAGAAGGGAAAATCGTCACTTGTTAGAAGTCACCCGCACCTTGTTGGAAATGAGGGTTCCCAAATGTTACTGGGGGATGCAGTTCTTACTGCCTGTCATTTACTTAATCGTATGCCATCTTCTGTTCTAGATGGGTGCACTTCTCATGCTACATTATTTCCTACTGAGTCTCTATTTACAGTTAGTCCAACGGTTAGTCCACGTGTTTTTGGATATGTTTGTTTTGTCCATCAACTTACCCCGGGCACTGACAAGTTAGATCCACTGCTATTAAGTGTGTTTTCCTAGGGTACTCTCGCGTTCAGAAAGGCTATCGTTGTTATATCCCTACCCTGCGCTGTTTCAACTGATGTTACCTTTTTTCAGCCCACTCCATACTATTCAGAATCCCACTCTATGAGGATACTAATTTGATGCTTCCCTTACCTCTTGCAATACCTACCGCATCCCCAGTTCTTCCCACCCCAGATGTTTCCTCCCGCTTGGATCGCCCAAACTTGCAACCATATACTCACCAAGGTTATTTAAGGCGCAAGGCGCACTGAGGCGCAAAGGTCTTCTGGAGCCTAGGCGCGAGGCGCACTCCGAGGCGCGCGCCCGAGCAAAGCGAGGCGCACTACCTTTTCTTTTTTTTTTATATATATATTATATACATTAATATTATAATTTACTAATGATACCTTCTATCAAAATATTTTTTAAAAAAATATTATGAATGATATAAAAAATACATAAAGTTATTTTTTAAAATACAAATTTAGAAATAGACAAGAAAAAAAGATCTATTTTTTGTTATAAATTCAGAAATGCAAAAAAAATGTTTTAAGTTTTTTATTTCTTCGTAATTTTAAATATATATATATATATAAGTTATCCACTTCCTGTAATAAAAATTATGAATATAAGTGTATATCCTACATGCCTAGAAAAAATAAAACTTTTTTTTTTTTGAGGAAGTATTAAAAAAAAAAAAAAAGTAACTTCTTATATATAATCTATTACTTTTGGAAAAAGTGAAATCCACTTAGACAACTTTAAATAATAATAATAGAGTAATGCTAGACCCACAAAGTGAGCCACACACTTTTTCCACACACATTTAAATGTTTGTACTTTGTGCTATTTGAATTTTTTACACTTTTTTGTGTCCCACTTATACAGCACAGGGTACATGCATTTAAAGCTGTGTGTGAAAAAAGTGTGGTTCACTGTGTGGGTCTAGCATTTTCCATAATAATATCATATACATATTCTCCAAAAAAATATATCATCATATAAAGATATAGACTAAGAATTTTTATATAATATAACTAAATAGGACTAATAAATATATATATATATATCCTACTCTCTGTTTCGCACAATTTAAGGGAAAAAAAACCCTGTTTCTCCTCTGTTTCTATCACCGACAGGTTCTAGGGCTGCGAAGAAGAAGAAGAAGAAAAGAAAAGGAAAAAAAAAATTCCGACTGGTTCTAGGGTAGTTCGAGAAGAAGAAGAAGAAGAAGAGAGAAAGAAAAGAAAAAGAAAAAGAAAAATAGTTCGACTGCTCTCATCGAACTGTCGAAGAAGTCGATTAGTCGAAGGAGGAAGAAGAAATCGAAGAAGAAGAGAAGTCGCAGTCGCGACTGAAGAAGAAGAAGAAGAAGAAGAAGAAGGAGGAGGAGGAACATACCTGGTCCAAAGTGGCTTGGGAGCTGTGATTGAAGCCTTGACTGGTTCTGATTTGGTTTTTTTTTTTTTTCTTTTGATTTGACCCAAAAATTTGTGTTTGAGCCTCGACTTACACTGGGCGCGAGCCTCATGAGCCCTGCGCCTCGCGCCTAGGCGCGCCTCGATTGCGCCCAATTGCATGCGCTGCGCCTAGCCTTGGGCGAGGCTCATCCCTTGCGCCCGCCTGCGCCTCGCGCCTAGGCGCGCCTTTAACAACAGAGATATTCACCGGACTGTTTCGAATTCTGCTACTCCACCGACCGCCTCTGCGTCTTCAAATC
Source organism: Hydrangea macrophylla (assembly GCA_033977485.1). NCBI lineage: Eukaryota > Viridiplantae > Streptophyta > Magnoliopsida > Cornales > Hydrangeaceae > Hydrangea > Hydrangea macrophylla. The sequence goes on along the minus strand of CM066984.1, from coordinate 71,446,858 downwards.
CGACTCCATTAGAATCTGACCTTCCCATTGCTCTCCGTAAGGGTAAGCGCTCTTATACTTCTCGTCTTATTTCCAACTTTGTCTCTTATAATCGTCTGTCTCCTATTTTTTCTTCATTTGTTTCCTTTTGTCTTCTATGTCGATTCCCAACACAGTTGTAGAGGCTCTTACCCACTCTGGATGGAGACAGAAAATCGAGGATGAAATGTTTGCATTACGAGATACTGGTACTTGGGACTTAGTTCCTCTTCCTTCGGGCAAGGCCGTAGTGGGATGCCGTTGGGTTTATACTGTTAAAGTCCACCCTAATGGCACGATAAATCACCTGAAAGCCTGCCTTGTTGCCAAGGGCTATACGCAAGTTTAAGGCCTTGACAATTCCGAGACTTTCTCTCCTGCGGCTAAGATCACCTCCGTTCGTCTCCTCATTTCTCTTGCAGCTACATTTCACTGGCCCTTACATCAGCTTGACATCAAGAATGCCTTCCTTAATGACACTGTGTTGGAAGAGGTATATATGGAGCAACCGCCTGGGTTTGTTGCTCAGGGGGAGTCGAATATGGTGTGTAGATTACGAAGATCTTTGTATGGCCTGAAACATTCTCCTTGTGCCTAGTTTGGTAGGTTCAGTGATGTAGTTGCTGAATTTGGACTCCAAAGATGTGGTGTTGATCATTCAGTCTTTTATCGGCATACTGAAGCAGGTAAAATCTTCTTGCTTGTTTATGTCGATGACATTGTTATAACCGAAGATGACTCCAAGGGTATTTTGGAGTTGAAGTTATTTCTGCAGAACAAATTTCAAACTAAGGACCTCAGGTAGCTTAGATATTTTTTGAGTATTGAGGTTGCCAGATCAAGTGAAGGGATTTGCTTATCTCAAAGGAAATATGTTCTTGATTTCTTATTAAAATCAAGGATGTTAGGATCCAAACCTGTGGAGTCTCCTATGGATCCTAACACCAAGTTACTATCAGATTAAGGGGAGTTATTGGAGGATCCTGAGCAATATAGACGCCTGGTTGGTAAGCTTAATTATCTTACTGTTACTAGACCTGACATTGCCTTTTCAGTGAGCGTCATCAGCCAGTTCATGAGTTCTCCTCATACCACACATTAGGAGGCAGTGATGCGTATTTTGAGGTATCTCAAAGGAGCTCCAGGATGTTGTTTATTGTACCAAGATCGAGGTCATATACGGATTGAGAGCTACAGTGATGCTAATTGGGCTGGGTCTTCTGGTGATAGGAGATCCACTACAGGATATTGTGTTTTGGTTGGTGGTAATCTTGTATCTTGGAAGAGCAAGAAGCAGACAGTAGTTGCTAGGTCGAGTGTTGAGTTTAAATATAGCGCCATAGCACATACTACGTGTGAATTAGTGTGGATGAAGCATCTTCTAGAAGAGCTTGGATTTACTCAATCTTGTCCTATGAATTTACTTTGTGAGAATCAAGCTGCCGTGCATATAGCCTCCAATCCAGTATTTCATGAGGGGACAAAACACATCGAAGTTGATTGTCATTTTGTTCGGGAAAAGCCTCTAGAGAAAGTTATCAATACCGTTCACGTGAAATCACAGATCAGTTAGCCAATTTGTTCACACAGGTATTAGTTGGGACTCGAGTTAAATACATATGTGACAAGCTTGGTGCATATGATATGCATGCTCCAGCTTGAGGGGGAGTGTTAGAGGATATTATTGTAAAGTGTAATGTTATAGTGTCCCGCATTGGTTAGAAAGTAAAAATGTAGCTTATAGCTAAGCCTATATATATTAGGCTCTTGTAATCATTTTGTATTGAATTCAATATATCATTTTTTTCCTCTCTTTTACATGTTAAAAAAGGATAGCCAAGCTACTATATCATATAAAAAATATTTAAATGTATTTTTGTGCCTCGCTTCGCTCGGGTGCGCCCCTCAGAGTGCGCCTCGCACCTAGGCTCCAAGAGACCTTTGCGCCTCAGTGCGCTTTGCGACTTAAAAAACCTTGGTTTTTCCAAATTAGATTATTTCTTTCTCTTCCATAAGTACAATTCCTTTTGTGGTGATGTGTATCTATGCCTAGTTCCTAGACACATGTAAGTATAAAATTCAATTTCTAATGTACAGTATCATACTTTCAATTGAGTTACATTGTCCTGTTATGCTTCCGTTAATTTTGTGCATTTGGTTTTAAATTGAATCTATGTAAGCATTTCTTTTCAAATTATCTCTCTATTTTTTCCCTATTCTCATGTCTTTTCTTTTCTTCTGCCTAAACAATAATTCTTGAACAGTGAACAACCAGTTATCATGAAAAATTCTACATAAAAAGCAATTGAGGCTTGGAGAATTAGGGAACATGTCTTACTTTTAGTTATTTTGATGTTGTAATAATATTGTTTTGAATTGTGTTTTCTACTGAAACAATATTAGGTTTTCATACTCTGTGTGTGTGTGTGTGTGTAAAGTATCTGTGTCCTACTTTTTTGAGCAATTTTGTGCTCGTGTCCCCTTTCGTTTGTGCTTCTTAATTTATGATTAGCCACTATTTCAAACACAAAATATGTCGAGTTAATGATCAAAACCGGGAACAAAAGCCTTGTCCAAAGAGATCACTAATGCCAAGTACGAGCGAATATGGTCTTGTAAATACGATGACTCAAGTGAAAGTATTTATATGTTTCTCCAACTGCATCGCAGCATTGTGCTAGGTCAAGTGGGCAGTCTTTAGGGGCCGAAGAGAATACTCATTTATTATTAAACAAACAATCAATTTGAAGATGTGGTCCAATTTTATTAAAAAGGCCACCTTGCCATATGACAAGTGGCTTTAACAGATTCTTGCCACCGGAGAAAAAGGAATAATATGTGGGTAAACATACAGCTCACAAAACTCACAGTCGATATGTTTTCCCGCATACTGGACTGATGTGCAGCCTTGACAACTGAACTTGACACTGGAGAAAATTGCAGAAGCCATAAAGATTCAAATGACTATGGTGTATCATTCTCCCAAGTCCCAAGAAACTTGGTAAGTTAGACCATGATGGTAGATTGTGATCGGGAGAAAAAAAAAAAAAACAAAATGAACAAGGTTTTGTTTTCAGAAAAGGTTTAACCTTGTCTTTTCTTTTTCCTTTTTTTCTTTTTTTAGATTAACCTTGTCTTTTCTAATGTGCTAGTAAGATGATAAAGCAACATATGCACTGATAAATAAAAAGAAAATATATATATAAATATATAAATAAGGAAAATTGCTACGTACTTGTCTTTATAGTAACAATAATATCAATCATGATCTAACAAAGACCAAGAACGTCTACCAAGAAACATTAGTTGATGTCATGATTCAATAGAACCATTTAAATTATTATATTATTACTTTCACACACATCTTATTCATCATTCAGCAAATACCAATAGTGTCTAAGAAGAAAGCATTGCTAATGCTTGATTTCATGATCGAGAGAATCATGAAAAACTGTGATATCATTACTTTCAAACACATACCCATTAAAATTAAGTGAGAATCAGGGAAAACAAAAGATCAAGAACACACATAGCTGATCTTACCTGATGGTACAATACTCCCAAAAGATCAAATGGAACCTCCAGACCCATTGGAATCTACAGATAAATTTCCCAAGTACAAGTATAAGACCCATGAAAAATCAATCAGTATATTATTGATAGTAAAATATATTAATCCTGCAAAATAGCCACTTCAAAGATTCAAAAGTGAGAAATGATTAAAAATAGGGACCCTAAGAAGTACTGTACTTTAGATTTCACAAGACAAGTTGGTGCATTTCTCAAGCACTCTGATGCAACTCCTCCATAAGCCCTGACTAATCCTCCAGTGCCTAGTTTTATACCTCCAAAATATCTGAAAAAAGAAGAGCAAAACCAAACTGACAACTCAGAAGAACATTAATGTACCACATATCGTAACTCCATGCATAAGCATCCAAAATTCATGCATGAGAACTTACAGTGGTTTGGATTTTGGAATGACATTTTCGGAATGAATTCTCGCCAATTGTAATTATATTATGCTCTTCATTTGCAACTTAGTTTATAGATGGAAAACAATACTTACTTTTGCAAGAAAGTATGTCATACTTGCTTCCACTTTTTAGTTGGAGATGATGTTTTGCATATGAGGACATTAGTTGGGGTACATGAAACCCCATGCTCCTCAACTATAAAGCAAATTTCTATATCCATCTCTACCCCTCTTTCGCTTTTCTTTTCTCTCTTTAACTAAAGTATGCCATTAACATATGTACACTATGTAATACAAGGAAAAAGTCACTGTCGTACGCAACGCAACACAAGTGTAATGTGATCCGTCGCACTACAAGCACAATTATGCGATATAACACGGGAATATTGTTTCAAGCTATGTTGTCAGATCGTGAATCAAATCATGAATTGGCTTGCCAAAATTATGAATCGTGAATCGAATCAAATTGTGAATCGTAATATTTACATTTTTAGAAAATAAATAATGATATATCTGTATATGCATATGAACACATGTATATACATAGTTGTATGTATAATCCTATAACAATGTATGCTTTTTTTAGGATGTGAAGCCCAGCATTTCACATACATGCATGAATGTGAATAGGAAAAAGGAACAAATATAAGGACAATTCTCATTATGCTGATTTGCTAATAAAAAGTTGGGCATTATCTGACAAATCACCTTTTTATTTCCAAACAAGCATAAGCTTATATGTAGAAATTGTATCACAAATTAACAATCAGTGAACTAATAAAAAGTGAAGAATACGACAATCTAGGTAGTACTGGTAGGGATTCTGGTAAGGGATACAGGTGCGAGGGATTCGCCAATTTTCTAAAAAGTAAGGGTGCGGGTGCAGGTGCGGCGGGAATACTTAGACAAAATATTAAAAAATATATTTTCATATAATAGTAGATATAAATTATTTTATAACTATTAGTACATTAGTGTATACCCTAGATAATTGCTATAATTATTTTCTATTATTTCACTTTTAAATCCCCAAAGTTTTCAAAATTGTATGTAGAACTTGTGTTTTTTTTTTCAAAAGAACGCTACATAAAAACCCCAGCCACACTCCTAAAGAACTCAAAGAATCCATGGTGCATTAAGTGCGGGTACGATGGCCTTTTCAAAGAATTTGTGCTTCATAGACGACAATCTATAACGAGCGAAACTAACACCTTTTAATTTTTATTATTTACTTTTTTTTTTAGTGAAACTTTAAATTTTTATGAATCGGATGAATCATGTGAATCGTATGAATCGAATCGTGAATTGTCCATGAATCGGACAATTCAGACAGATTCAATGCAATTTCCGACTCATAGGCACAATTCGAATCATTCGATAGGAGAATCGAATCGAATCATGAATCATACAATTCCAACAACCATTCCAAGCTACTTCATTGAAAGGGTAACAAAGGATGCAAAGACAGTAAAGGTGCATCAACAAAACCAAAAACTAGTGGAGTATATACCTGATCACGACCACCATCACTCTGTCTATTCCAGAAGAAACAATTGCAGAATATATTGGTTTACCAGCAGTTCCAGAAGGCTCACCATCATCACTACTCCGATATTGATCTCCAACCTAGATCAAGAGGAAAAAAATAACAATTGCAACGTACTAAATTTAGGAAAATGACCACCAAGATGGCAACCCCCCCACCTATTTATGCTTACCATGAGTTCGCGCCTTAACTCAAACATCTATAGTACATGCATAACTTCTAACCCATAAACTTGATAAGAGAGGACTTGCCCGGCTAACACTTCATATTCAACACAAAGGTGTTTGCATTAAACAGTTTACCTCACTTGCAGGGGCTGAGCCACTAAGACCCTATTGGGGGCACGTATTCTCCTCAACATTTCAAAATTACTCTTACCTTATGCATTCTATATTTTATGCATTTGTGCCCCCCTAAATATCTAATTTGCCCCATCTAAAATCATAACTCTCTTTTGTCCTTCAATTTTTTCTAACATTCACCCAAATAAATATCCTATTTACCCAAGTAGTCTCAAGTATTTAAGCCTTTTTAAGCATTTATAGATATCCCTTTTAAACGTTCAAGGATTCGTTGTTTTGTTATTGAAAAAGGAAAAAAGAAAAGAAAAAAGAAATTAAGTACACGTATACAATTTTATTTAAAAGAGTTATGGAGAGATTAGTTTGTCTATGAATACTTGTGTTTTACCCCATAATACACTATGTGAAATCAGGAATAATCACTCGATTTTTAAAAGCCTAGAAATAAAAACTTACAATATTTCTATCGAAAAATAAATTAAAAAAACAAAAATGGGCCGACAGCGCCCTTGCCCCCCCATTTGTGGCCCCACTAAGATCAAATCGTGGCTCCGCCCCTGCTCACATGGTACAGCAAACTGTCATTTGGAATGAACTTAACAAATGGGACTCACATACTAACCCCTCAAAACCAACCAAAAAATTCAATGTGATGCTATGAATTAAAGGAAAAACTTATGGTAAGCATACAAGGATTGGGGCCTTTGGTAATGTCTCACCTAATTTTGAAGCAAAGTAATAAAATTTATTCAACTTAAAAAAACACACTCAAATATGTAGAGTGATTATACATACCTTATAAGCCCAACAATTATGAGTAGCGCGAGGATCGCGGACCTAGGTTTCAACACATAATGGAGATTAATTACAACTAACCAACAAAGAATACTAACTATTTAAGGTAACTAACTTACAGCATCCCTACAGTACTAGCAAAATTTTATCAAAAAATTGGCAAATTGAAATATTTCAATTAGCCAGTTTTTGATAGTAAATTGGAATGCTTGGTCCATTTGAGCTTTAGCTAGTATACAAAATTATTCTTTGAACTTGAGATTAGGAGAGCTAATTTATCCGGTAAAAAAAACAAAATTGAAACAAAGAAACCCTAGAAATACACCTGGGAGAGGAAGGAGTGGGCGGAGCGTTCGTCGGAAATGGGGCCGGCGATGGCGATGAACTTGCTCTTCTTGATCTCTTTCTCGAAAGTGACTCTCTCTTCTTTGATCGTCGTGTACGAACCACCACCGCTATTAGAATTACTGGTTGTGGTAGAGGTGGCCATTGGTCTCTTCGCCGCCGTGACGGCGGAAACCGACGAGAATAGCCGGTGATAACGGTGGTGGTTGTTCTTCAGCCTGTGGCAGGGAATTAAATATGAGTTCGCCACCTGCATTTGCTTTTATGGGTCATCTGTATGAGAGAAATGGAGAGAAGATAAAGAGAATGGGACTATTTTCTGACTAGTTGTCTCGTTTGATTTTGTAGTGGGGAGAGAAGAGAAACTGAGAAAGAGGGAGAAAGTCGAAAGAAAATAGTTTCCTTTTGTTTCTCTCTAACTTTGAGAAATTTTTGGATACCCTACCGTAATACGTGGCATAACGTACCCAATAGAAGCGCGTCATATGAATAATAAAATCGAGCACAAAAAATTTAAATAGTTCAACAATTATATGTGGCACTACCTCATTGGATGTAGAGCATCACATAAGCGCTACTTAAAGGTACACAAAAACTTTAAAAAAATTTCGAAGAGAAAAGAAGATAAACTTAATTAATAATGTGCAAAAATCAATACGCTGTAATATACTATTATTTCATCTAACATATATCTCTAATAGATAATAAAAAAAAAAGAAGTAAATTGGTTATAAGTACTTTCTTTTTTTTTTCCTCTTATAAAATTAATTAGACGAGAGAAAGATATGTTTTTTTTCTTTTCTGTTCTCTCCTCTATTGCCTATCCAAACAAGATGGAGAAAACTCAACTATCTTTTCCCTTCTCTTAAAAAGTTTCTCTTCTCTTCTCTTCTCTCCACTTGCTGAAACCTCTTTTTACTGACCTCTTTTTTCTGATTTTTATCTCTATTGGAGATGGGTAGGGTAAGGAAAATTGTGGCTTTTTAATTTGGACACTTAATTTAAAAGTAAAATTTTATTCATTTATTTTTGTTAGCCCCAAGGGTTTTACTTTAAGTAATTTTGATAAGAGTAATTCTTTGGTGACAATTTTCATACAACCTCCTAAAAGATGTGTCTATCTCTCTTCTGTGTCACTGTGGGGTTCAGTGACATCACAGGAGAGAGATAGGCACATCTTTTTAGGAAGTTGTATAAAAGTTGTATGAAAGTTGTCACCAAAGAATTACTCTTTTGATAATTAACAAACTATGAAGTTGAATGCTTGTGTTTATATTTAGTGTATGGTCCAAACAAAGCTTTATAATTTTGATAGATATGCAAATGGAAGCTTCTTGGAAGATCATTTTACTTGTATTGTGCTTATAGGATTCTATGTAAAGTTAGTTAAACTGTTTTTTCTAAGATAAGGGCTTAAAACTTTGACAAATCGTTCAATACATAAAAACTATTTTTCACTAGAAAAATAGTCGTCTAGATCATTTTCCCAATCGATTGGACACCTCATAGTTCAGTCCACTGAGAGTGAAAACAGTCGACTAATTCATGTTTTTGAAAGGTAGTTTCTGCCTCAACATTCCAGTTGACTAGTCCTTGTTTTCAGTCGACTTTTTTAATGGCGCCTTTTAAAAGATTTGAAAAGCAATCGACTCGATCGCGACATCAGTCGAAAGGATTACTGCGCAGAACAGTAACAACTCTTTTTCTAGGGTTTTGACTTTGCATTAAATGCTCCCAACCAAACGTTTAGATTTTCAAGGGAGAGTATTTGTACTCATTTGAAATTAGTTGTTGAACACTTCATCACATTCATTCAATACTCATCCATTGCAATCAAAGACTCAAGCCCTAGGTTTGTGAGATTCAATCTACTTGCTCTAGTTTTCCTTGTAATTCCTTGAAAGCAATTAAAGAGAGCTATTTATTGAATTCGTCTACTCTAAAAGAGAGTTTTTCAGTTGTTTTCAAACACTCAATCATTCTTAAAGTTGTAAAGAATAGTTGGTATAACCCTTGCTCCAAGTGAAGGTGTACTTCATTGGAGGTGTAAAGAAGTTAAAGAAGAACTTGTAAGAGCGGCTTAACCTTCTCCCAAAGGAGGTTTTTTAGTGGAATCATCAACAGGTGTTCTTGAGGGGGTGGAAGTAGGCCGTGGATTGCAGATTGAGGAACCACTTGAAAACTCGATTTGGAGGTTGTAGAGGAGGATATTCTTTATGAGGAGATGGTTATGCCGGAGGTACCCATTATGCCTTAGTTACATGTCGGACCTATAGTACATATGACAGCCATGGCCGATATGGCAGTAGGATGGATAGCTAAGATAGTCGGACAGCCAGCTGGATTTATTATGGGAGAGGATGCATTAGCAGGGGCATTGGACATAGCTGATGGATTGGCTATTGTAGCCATCGACGTTCGCTATTCAGGCAATGATGGTAGAGGATGCAAATGAAGAGATATTTGAGGATTGGAATATCGGAGTAGTAGTCGGAGATCTTGTCGCACCGGTTGAGGATGCTCCCCTTGACGAGATGGATATCATTTCAAACGATAAGGCACCACCAGTAGGATCAGATGTTGACAATTTTTAAGTCAGGATCTGGAGGAGGGTTAGTTTTTGCTAGTTTTATATCAAGACATGTTGTCTACATGATTTTTAGGATCTTGAGAGATAGCTATTTGACCATAGCTTTGTATAGATATTATCAATAGTAGTAGCATTGTAAATAGCTGACCTTAGTAATGTTTTAGCCTATGTCCCATGTGGTACACAGTTTGACTAGTGTGTACTATGTGGTACATCTTTTGATATATATATATATGAGCAATACTTTTGATATTGATGGTATGTTTAAGTTGATATATGCTAATTAGTAGAATTATTAGTACTTCTTGCTTCTTGCTTCTTGCTTTATCTTGACTTTGATCCTACTAGAAGACTTTCCGTTAATCAATAGGTCTTTTGTAGGTACACGACACACATTATCAGCATGGTTAAACCGAGGAATCAAGCACGATTAGGAGCCCATATTCCTGAAGGCATGGATCTAACGGGCGTTTTTGAAGCTTTTATGCAGAGGATGGAACATGTGGGAGATACTTATAACCACTCTACTCACCAGAGACATGTTGCACCACCGCCACCAAGACAGACTGGTGATAAGTTACTCGAACATTTTTGTGGATTACGCCCAGAGAAATTTGACGGATTAACGGAGTCATGGAAGGTGGAATAGTGGATACGGGAAATGGAATTGATTTTTGAAGTTTTGGAATGTACTAAGCAAGATAAGCATCATGTTGCCACATTTCAGCTCACCTATGCCACTGCAGATTGGTGGGAAGCCAAAAGAGCTACGATAGGATCTGAAGCTGCATGGAGAATGCCTTGGGGGATATTCCGAGAAAGATTTCTAGAAAAGTACTTCCCAGAGGATGAGAGAGATCAACAGGAGAGAAATTATGAGCCTGGTCATAGAAGGATGGACTGTACAAGAATATACTACATAATTTGAGCGATTGTCTCGATTTGCTCCGCACATGATCGATACACCATAGAAGAAAGTGAAAAGATTTCACCAAGGATTGAACCCCCACCTCAGACATATGATGGTTGGTCTTCTAAATCAGTCATTTGAGGGGATTGTCAGATTTGCTACAGGATTGGAAAAGGACGGTTATCCAACACATCGACAGCAGATAAATTGACACCAGTCATCAAGGGGTTCCAGCAGCGGAGTTTCTAGAAGCAACCACCAAGAAACACCCAGGGTTGGAGACCTCAGGGGAACTTTCAAAGGAATAAGTGCACCTGGGATGGAACTAGGAAGCCTCAGCAGGGTCATCCTCGACCCCAGCAATATCGCCAGCAGGGACCACAGCCCCAGGCGCTATTAACAGCCCCGCCAACCAACAACGGGGGGTGTTTTAATTGTGGGAAGTCAGGGCACATTGCCAAGTTCTGTACGACCTCCAGGGTTAACCATCGGACAGATGCTAACTATTGAAATTGCAACAAGCTAGGGCACTTGAGCACGGATTGTCGTACACCTCGCGGAGGATATTATGGGGCACCAGTTCAGGGAATACAAGGACCCACAGATCAGAAAAGGATGAAAAGTATCATCCCAGCAGAGGTAGGCTTTAACGTTGATGAGCAACAACATTTGGAAGGCATGCTTATACTCTTTCATAGTCTAGTTAAAGTTTTATTTGATACTGGAGCTGCATGTTTGTTTATTGCCATTACGATTGTGCGTCTGTTGGGTTTAGAACATCAAACACTTGAGCTAGCAGTTCTGTCGATGTCAGAGTTCGACATTATCCTAGGGATGGATTGGTTAACAAAGTATGATGCTAATTTGAACTACCCTACCAGGACGATTGCATTTCCAATACCAATACGACCAATGAGTAGATTTCAATGCTATTCAATGAGCGACATATGATTTGTGTTCAATATTGCATTCTTAACTCATGATCTTATCCGTATTGAGCACGAATTAGTACCTAAATTGGGAAATTTAATGGATAAATTGTACATTTGTTAATCCTCTTTATTATTGTCTTTTGACTAATAAAAATCTCTTTCTTGTAGATGTTTGAGACTTGGTAGAAGATTGGATCCGAAATCATGAGATTTGTCTTCAAAGGAACAAAAATATTCAAAATCTGCCCAGACGGATCGATCCAGTCTCATCAGGTGGATCGATCCGATCATTCTAAAGAGTCTTACTACCCAGAAAATGCTAGGCGGATCGATCCGGCATTACACTGCAGATTGATTCGCGAGTTTCGCTGAGGATTTTGCTTCCCAATTAAAGAATCGGATCGATCCGAATTTTTGCCTTGGATCGATCCGCGGCCTCTGATGGTGTTCTTTCTTTTTATTACAAGTTTGCCATTGTGGGTTGGGAGTATATATAGTTAGAGATTGGGTTATTGTTAGGGTTAGCTTGTATTTTATTTGTTAGTTAGGAGTAGTAAACTCTCTCTCTCTTGGGTTTCCATCTCTCCATCCATTTACTCTCCCGTCTACCTCACTCAAGTTGTATTGTAGACTAAGAGAGAGAAATTAGTGTGTGTATTGAATAGCTTAAAGCTTGGCTTGGATTTTTATTGGATATATCTATGGCATTTATGATGGTTCCCTTTAGTTGGTATAATCTCTCTTTTCCCCTCTTTAATATTAATGTTATTGTAGTTATGAGTAGCTAAATCATGTAGGTTGGGGATCATAAACCCACCATTGGACCCATGTGTGTTTTAATGTAGGACTTTGACACTTTATAGCATGTATAGAGTTCATGGGTGCAAGGTTTGATGTCTTGAGACCCAACTTATAATGTCAAGCATTGAAAGTTGTTAAATCTCTAGACTTCAAATCTATACTCGTGTATTGCATTGGAACTTCTATCTAGCATGTAAGTTGACTACCACATATTTGATAGTTTGCCATAATGGGATTCTCTACTCTAGAATGTGCTACAATTATGAAATCCATGTGTCGGTTGGTCTAAGGTAGGGGAATGCTCCCTAACCTCGATTTCTCCATTTACAAAACCCCCATTTTTTTTAATTAAACTTAGCTTTGTTCAAAGTTTACTTTCCATTTTCTAAATAGTCATTGTAGTATAATTTAGTACAAATTGAATCAAACCCAAAGTCAAAAACACTCAATTTTATTTCGTAGTTTTTTAATTACTAATTGGTTATTAAGCACCCACCAAGCATTGTTGCATTCCAATCCCTGTGGACTTGACACCCTATTTCCATTGTACTCTGTTTTTAATAGGGTAACAAAAGAACTTGATTTTGACCACATCAAAATGGCTCTGTTGCCGGGGATTGGCATTGGCAACAACCTTCAGTCACTTAGTTTCTAATTATTGTGCTTTTGCTTTTGATATTGTTTTCTTTCTTGTTGATTGCCTTTGAAGGAGTAGCCTTCAGTTGAGAATCAACAATCTTCTACGATGTCCAACCCGAGCAATCAAGGTATGAATATTCCCTTTTCTAATCCAAATAATGCTAGTTCGAGTTCGAGTGGTAGTGGTAGTGGTAGTGGTTCTTTTTGGTGACCTCCGCTGTCCCAAGCAAACCCATACCCGAATGATCTCTCACCCTCGAATTCTCTGAATTCTTCCACGTATGGTCACCAAGACCTAGATTGGGACACACCCAAGGACCATGCGACTTTCACCACCACTAATGTGAATCCCGATGGATTCCCTCGAGAGGAATGTGGTCAACATAACCCCATACCCCCTCTCGTTCATCCGGCATATCCACCGCATGCCCCACCACCTTTCCAGCATTGCTACCCTCCTCCACCCTCTCTCATGGATCAACATTTCGGGAGAACGATCGGGGATTATCTTCAACCCGAGACCGTGTCTTCCCCATCTTGCATAACATTCCTGTACAATATGGGAGTGTTCCGTTTCAAGTTCGGGATGATCAATCTCTTTCCCAATTTCCATAGACGAGAGAATGAGGATCCCTACAAGCATATTATGGAGTACAAGGATATGTGTGGGACGTTTGAACAACAAAGATGCACACCCGAGCTCATAAGGCTCAAATTGTTCACTTTCTCACTCAAAGATAGGGCTAAAGATTGGTTAGTGACTCTTCCTCCATACTCCATAGGTTCATGGCCAAAACTCCAAAAGCAATTCTATAAGGAGTTTTTCCCCATACACAAAATACAAGCATTGGTCAAATAAATTCAAAATTTTTCCCAAGGAGAACATGAAACCTTTGCTGAGTATTGGTTGAGATTCAAGGATCTCCTTAGGAAATGCCCGCACCATGGTTTTGACAAATTCTGCCAAATTTCCATTTGTTATGGCAGGTTACAACCCAACACCAAACGATTAATTGAAACTATGTGTGTCGAGAGTTTCTTGACTCTTGAGGCCGAGCAAGCCGAAGCTCATCTTGAATATGTTTATACTTCTCGCGGTTGTTGTGCATCTAACCCTCATGACCGAACTTTGCCGGTCACCGTTGCCCCATTGAATCATAATCTCTATCAAGTGTCAAGTGAGGTCGATCCCATCTCTGAACTCACTAGAAAAGTGGAAGCCTTGGAATCATAAAAGAGCACCATCCCCATCACTCCTCCCCCGATCATTACTCCGAGCAATCCATTACATTGCTACCTTTGTTATGATTTAGAGCACTCAACCAACGAGTGCCCCGTTCTTCTTATCCTTCGAAACCAAGCTTTGGAGCAAGCATGTGCACTTAGGATGAACATTAGGCCCCGGTATAATCATTCCCAAAATGATGCCTACAATCCTCCCGGGAGGTGGAGTGCACCGGGACATAACTACCACAGTAACAAAGGGGTAATTATAGCTCCTAATGTGCCTCCACAACCATACTACCCTCACCAACCACCCTCACCATCTTATGCACCTCCAAACTTTGGACCACCCGTACCTCAACCTCAAGGACCTTCTTTCGTCCAAAATCAAGGAGCATAACATCCTCCAATGCCTTATGTGCCCCCTCAAAAGAAGAACATTGAGGACCCCAATCATGGCTTGTCCCAAAGAATGAGCCAACTTGAGCAATCCATACAAGCGATGCAATCGTCGCACGCGCAATCTATGCAAGCTTTACAAGCTCAATTGGCTCAATTGCTCCAAAATCAACAAGTTGTTGATAAGGAAAAGCTTCCCGCATAACCATTTCAAAATCCAAAAGGTCAAGTGAATAGTGGAGCCTCAAATTCCAATGGTCCCATTGAGCATCTAAAAGGAATCACCACTCTCCAAAGTGGCAAAATCATGGGCAACAAGGTCCAAAAACCTCCTCAAGAACCAAAAATTGGCGATAACCCGATTAGAGTTGAGGCCGAACTCGATGAGGGAGACTCGTTGTCCCCTAATGACATGGATTTGGAAGAGGACTTACCTAAAGTCCCTGATTTTATGGATCAAGAATTTTTTGATTCCGCTCCTCCGTTTCCTCAAAGACTTAAAAATAAGGCCGAGAATAACAAGAATCATAAATTTTTGGAATTATTTAACAAAGTTAAAATCAATATTCCTCTTTTGGAGGCCATTAATCAAGTTTCGGCCTATGCAAAATTTCTTAAAGACCTTTGCACTGTCAAAAGGAAACTCAATGTCAAAAAGAGTGCCTACATGGCCGTACATGCGAGCTCCGTTATCCTTAATGAAGTTCCTCCAAAATACAAGGACCCCGGTTGTCCTACCATAGCATGTGTGATTGGACAACACCATATCAATAGAGCGCTCCTTGATTTGGGTGCTAGTGTGAATCTACTTCGTTATTTGGTGTACGTCTAATTAGGCCTCAGAGAGTTAAAGAGACCCGTGTCACTTTATAAATGGCCGATAGATCTGTCAAGATGCCACATGGTATAATAGAAGATGTTATTGTTTAAGCTGGTAATTTTTACTATCCAGTGGATTTTATTATACTTAACACACAACCCGTTGTGAAGAGCAATCGCAAATTCCTATCACTTTAGGCCGCCCATTCCTCACTACCGTTAATGCCTTGATCAATTGTAGGAATGGTCTCATGCGATTGACTTTCGGTAACATGACCGTGGATGTGAATATTTTCTCCATCTTTAAGCAACTGGATCTCGATGAGGAGGACAGGGCTGAAATTTATGAAATTTTTCTTATTGATTCGTTGGTGCAAGGTTTTTTCAATATTTCGAGTGATTCCAGTGTTAATGATTCTTGCATCATCCCTTATCTTGACCATACATATGTGCTTGATGATGACATAGCTAACTTTGAAAATGTTGAAAAATGCTTAACTATTGATGATGTCATTAGCGATTGTGATCATGAATTTGGGAGGGAGGAAGAGATAAGTGAGGAGAAAATTATGGTTGTGGAGGAGTTGGATGTTGAAGGGATTTTAGGAGAGGCCATGTGGACTTCTAATTTTGAGAGACTACCCCCTAGGGATAGTTTCACTCTTCTTTCCAATGTCGTTACACCAAAACTTGAGCTCAAAGTCTTACTGAGCGAGCTCAAGTATGTATTCTTAGGAGAGGATGAGAGTTTCTCGATGGTGGTGTCTTCCTGACTTGACCCTTGTCAAGAAGGGAAATTGGTAAAAGTGCTAAAGGAACACAAGAGTGCCCTAGGGTGGTGTATTGCCGACTTAAGAGGAATTTACCCTACTGTTTGCACCCATAGGATTTATTTGGAGGAGAATGCCAAACCATCTAGACAAATGCAAAGACGGTTGAACCCCAAAATGAAGGAGGTGGTAATGGCCGAGGTCATCAAGTTGTTAGATAATGGGATCATATATCCCATTTTCGATAGCGAATGGGTGAGTCTGACCCAATTGGTTCCCAAGAAGTCGGGAATCATAGTCATAGAGAATGAGAAAGGTGAGCTAGTGCCTACTAGGACTACCACGGGATAGAGGGTATGCAATGATTATAGGAAGTTGAACACGATCACTAGAAAGGACCACTTCTCCTTGCCCTTCCTGGATCAAGTCTTGGAGAGAGTTGCTGGACACAAACACTATTATTTCCTTGAAGGGTATTCGGGATACAATCAAATTGAAATCACCCCCGAGGATCAAGAGAAGACTACCTTCACATGCCCCTATGGCATATTTCCCTATAAGAGAATGCCTTTTAGGCTATGCAATGTACTCGTGACCTTTCAACGGTGCATGTTTAGAATTTTTAGTGACATGGTGGAAAAGTTCCTTGAAGTCTTCATAGATGACTTTAGTGTGTTTGGCGATTCTTTTGATGAGTGCCTCGAGAACCTTGAGAAAGTTCTCGAACGATGCATAGAAAAGAATCTTGTACTGAATTGGGAAAAGTGTCACTTCATGGTGACACAAGGCATCGTTTGGCCACATAGTCTAAAGTGAGGGGATGCAAGTTGACAAGGCAAAGAATGACATCATCTCTAACCTTCCGTCCCCAAAAACTCTTAAGGACATAAGGTCATTCTTAGGACACGCGGGTTTTTTTTGGCGGTTTATTAAGGACTTTAGTGCTATTTTGCAGCCCATGTGCCATCTCCTCTCTAAAGATCACTTTTGAGTGGACCCACGAGTGCCAAGAGGCATTCAATAAGCTTAAGGATGCACTTACCATTGCACCTATCATGCAAGGCCCCGATTGGAACCTCCCATTCGAGCTCATGTGCGATGCTAGTGACTACGCCGTTGGGGCCGTGTTGGGGCAATAGAAAGACAAAAAGCCCCATGTTATTTACTTTGCAAGTCACACATTAGATAGCGCCCAATCCAATTACTCCACAACGGAGAAGGAATTACTCACTATAGTATTCGCTCTTGAAAAAGTTTGGTCATATGTAGTAGGATTGTCGATTATTTGTTTTACCGATCATGCCGCTCTTAAGTATCTTTCTCCAAGAAGGATGCTAAAGCGAGGCTCATTCGTTGGATCCTACTTCTACAAGAGTTTGACCTGTCCATCAAAGATTAAAAGGGGGTGGAAAATGTTGTCGCCGATCATTTGTCATGTTTGACATTTGATCACAATCATATAGACCCTATACCCATTCAAGAATGTTTTTTGGATGAGCAATTGCTCAAGGTCTCTACTCTCCCGTAGTATGCAGACGTGGTAAATTTTCTTGTCACGGGAGATTCGCCTCAAGATTGGTCTACTAAAGACCGAGGGAGGCTTATGTTGATGGCACGATCATTCTTTTATGATGATCCTTATGTTTTCAAGTATTGTGCCAATCAAATAGTTAGGCGATGTGTGCCTAATGATGAGATATCGAGTGTGTTGTCTTTTTTCCATGACCAAGCATGTGGAGGTCATTTTTCTTCGCAAAAGATCGCTTTTGAAGTTCTCCACAGTGGTTTGTATTGGCCCACAATCTTTAAGGATGTGTATGCCTATTGCAAGGTGTGCCCTCGATGCCAACTACTCGATAAAGTCACCAAGAGGAACTCCATGCCTCTAAACCCCATTCTTACCATAGAAGTTTTTGATTGTTGGGGGATAGATTTCATGGGTCCCTTCCCTAAATCCAATTGCTTTGAGTACATCTTGGTGGCAGTCGATTACGTCTCCAAGTGGGTTGAGGCCATACTGTCTAGGACTAATGACCATAAAGTGGTTTTAGAATTCCTCAAAGAACATATTTTATCCTAGTTTGGCACTCTGAAAGCCATAATTAGTGATCAAGGGGTGCACTTTTGTAATTCCCGTTTTGCTTGTTTAATGGAGCAATATGGCGTAACCCACAAAGTCTCCACCACATACTATCCTCAAACCAATGGCCAAACAAAATTGGCTAATCGTGAAATTAAGGGGATTCTAGAGAAGATGGTTGATCCATCAAAAAAGGATTGATCTTTTAGGCTAACTGATGCGCTTTGGGATTATAGGATGGCATATAAGACAAATTTAGGAATGTCCCCCTACCGGTTGGTCTATGGGAAAGCATGTCATTTGCCCGTCGACCTTGAGCACTGTGCTTATTGGGCCATTAAGAAGCTCAACTTCGTGTTGATGAGCTTGGTGAGAGGGGGAAGCTTCAACTTGATGAGTTGGAGGAAATTTGAAGTGAACTCTACGAGAGTTCAAAAGTGTATAAAGCACACGTTAAAGCTTTTCATGACAAACACATTGTGCGTAAGCATTTTGTAGTTGGTAACAAGGTGCTATTATATGATTCACGGCTCCATTTGTTTCTAGGTAAGTTACAATCCCAATGGATTGAACCTTACATCGTGCATAAAGTGTATAATCATGGAGTCGTTGAGATTCAAAATCCCATGGATGGGACGATATCCAAGGTTAATTGGCAAAGGCTCAAACCTTTTCTAGAAGGTTTTGACACCGAGTTGGTGTCAATCCCTTTAGACGACCCCAGTGTTGGGGTTGAGTAGGCTCCCTTGAGCTATACTCTTTTTTTGTATGCCTAATGACCCATGTTCGGCATAGTTTTTGTTCTCATTCTAATGCATTTCATCCACATTTGCATCATTCATGCCCTTCTTACCCATTGTTGAAATTTTAAAGCTATAGGGGCCAATACGGATCGATCCATAGGATCGATCCGCCCATTCTACATGGATCGATCCGCCTATTTTCAAAGAGTTCACTGCACAAAAATTGCATATCGAATCGATCCGCTCATTTCATGTGGATCGATTTGCTCTTTCTTAGTAAACTCTCTGCTAAAAAAATGTATATCGGATCGATCCGCTGTTTTCACTTGGATCAATCCGCGAGTTTTGCTAAGGATTCTGCTTCCCAATTGAAGAATCGGATCGATCCGGATTTTTGCCTTGGATCGATCCGCGGCCTCTGATGGTGTTCTTTCTTTTTATTACAAGTTTGCCATTGCCATGATCTCTCTTTTGATTAACTTGTTTTGAGAACATTTTTCACCCTAGGTTGAGAGTATTCTACATGTTGTTCACATTTTGCACATTAACCTATAGGACTTTGATATCATGTACATTTGTTTATATTTTGGAGATTGCGGGCATTATATTACCTATTTCTTGTAAGTTCTTCATAATGTGATGAATTTGGGGGAGGGTTGCACTTCACATTTTGTTTTCTTCACACACCTTCCCACTATACATGCTAGGTGTTTGACAAAATGCTCATTTGAATGTTTCTCTTTAGTCTAGGCCTTTATTCATCTTGCTTGCTTGGCATTTGGAATTTTCACATGATTTTGCATGGATGAACGTCCCAGACTAGGGCTAACACTTCTTTTTGCATCCACTTAGTTTGCACACATTGATCCCTCTTTTGCTTACCTTTATGTTAAGAGCATTCCATATGTGCCTAGTGTTTATCATTTTCTTATACTTGCTGTGGTAGCTCTTTTTCTTTACAGGGACAATGTTTGCACTTAAATACAATCGAATCCAACTCACCCTGGAGAATAGGGGATTTGAGGGATTTCGGGCTAAGACCGAAAAGAAATGGTATGAATCATTTTTTATGAAGAAAAAGCCCATCTTACCCGAGCTCCGGATCGTGTTTGACGATTTTCCCGCTGATGTAGAGGTTATTTTCTGAAACCGCCATTGGATACCCCAACTCGAGTACTCAGGGGGATGTAATGAGACGTGGGTGCAGATATTTTATTCTAGTGTGGTCACCACGGGGCCTTACTCTTTCAAGGCTTATGTGCGCTGGTTAACACTGCATCTTTGTCCGTGCTTATGGGTGTCCCGTCCATCCAAAATCACATATGGATGATTAAGGACCCAAGCAAAGGATCTCTGACCAGTTAGCTCCTTCCACCTTTACCAAATTTTATTGCTTGGTTAACCTTATACTGGCGGCGGCAGTGTCGCCCACCAAACATAAGACCGTGCGCAAGGATCATGCTGCCCTGTTGTATGCTATTAATGACACCTTAATCCCAGTTGATTTTGCAACTCTTATCATCCTTCATATGATTGTTGCTGCTGTGGACACCACCGCCTCGGGCAGCCTCCCCTTCCCTACCCTCATCACCCGCCTTTGTAGCCACCATGGGTGCAATGCCTTAGCCACTGACATTTTAAAACCTGCGCCTTCGCCTATTAATTTTACTACCATACCAAGAGCGATGCACAAATTTATTTGCACTTTAAGAGGGCTAGGACCGAAGAGGGACCCAGTGGTACGCATGAGGAGGAAGCCAGCCAGCCCCACCTATGACATGTTTGAGGTGTACTAGCGCCTTGATAGTTTGGGTGGAGAGTAGCAGAGACAAAGTCGAGATTTGCAGGGACTACGAGGTGAGGTTCAGGATTTCTGTGGGGATTATCTGCGCGACATTGGCATGATGATGCGTTTCCAGAGCAACTTCTTTCAGATGCAGTTCCCCGGAGTGGATGTCCCCTACTATTTCCAGAATCCATATAGAGGGCCAGGTGGAGCAAGAGACCAAGGCGATGATGGTGATGGAGCGGATGACTAGGTGTAGTTTCCTCAAATTCTAACTCTATAGGCTCTAATTATAGTGCGTTAGCATTGTTCTTAGCGAGTTTAGAATTTGTAGGTAACTCTTTTATGTTGGGCATTCCCATGTTGGGATTAAAGTTGGTTGGGTTAGTGTGTGTTTATCTTTGTTGTGTTTGGATGATTTGGGATTTGTGGATGGTATTTTGATGTTTGTGGATTTGCTAATTTCTTCTCTCTAAGTTGGGTACAATGTGGATGATTTGGATTCTAGTTTTTTTTCGACTGTTGGTTTATGCTTATTTCTTTCCTATTGTGCCATGTCAAATTCTCCTATTTCTTTTCTTTTTTTTTTTTTTTGTGGATTCTAACATTGCAGGCACATTTTATTATTGCATGCTCCCTTTACTTGCCTCCGGTAATATTGTTCTTCCCCTTGTACTTTATTGTTTCATTGAGGACAATGCTCAGTCCTAGTTGGGGGGGTGGGGTGTGAGAGCTAGCTCCTTTCATCGCAATTTTAGTCTCATCTCTTTCATTTAACTTTAAAGAAAAAAAAATTGCCTTGTCCCGTGTTTCCAATGACTTTAGTATAGTTGCCCCGTTCTAAGGCCGAGCATGACGCTTGTCTTGAAGTTTTCTTTCGATATTAGTATGCGACACTTGTTGAATCCCATTAGTTTTATAACTATCTTGAGTATAGGGAATTTCATGAAGTTTAAATCTTGGACTAACGAGCACGTTGCATATTGTTACCCGGAAATCGTTTGAAACACAAGTGGAGACTTTACCCTTTTGAGCTTTAGATCCTTTGCTCTATTGTTGAGTGCTACACATTTCAATTCTCTATTTTTTTTTTCTGAAAAATACACAAAAGTCGTAAATAATCTCATCTTCTTGCTTTGATTGTTCATTAGAGAAATCATTTTGTGGAATGTAAAACTCTTGCTTACTTGTCATTGTAGTTGAGAATATAGAATCACATTGTTCGAGGAAATGATTTTAGGTCCTCTTCACAATTTCTAGCCCCAACCGCACATACCTTCTTTCACTGAACCATACACCTTCCATATCCACAATTGAATAACATTCTTGGGATGTCTTTGCATGAGATCGTGTTTATAAAGTTGTAAAAGAGATTGAATCATTTTGATTGTGAAAGTAAAAAAGAAAAAAAAAAGAAGTTAAAAAAAAGAGAAAAACTTCATAGTCAATTGGACTTCTCTTTGTGAGCTTCAAAGAAATATTTGTGAATGATTCATCTCCTATTGTCATTTATATTCATGCATTCCAATAAATCCCAAGATTGTGCCCAACCATTTCACTTACTTTTCCCTTGTCCTCCACCTCATAACACCCTCCCTACTTTACAATACCCTTGAGATCCTAATCGATCCTCATGTTTTGTGATTCGGAGTTTGAAACGATTATGACAAGTAGTTAGAGTTATTTCACGTCTTCTAGTGAATGATATCTTTGATGAGATTAATTTTACTCATTTTTCACGCTTATATTTTTCATCATTGGCATGTGTGTGGCTTTGATTTCTATTTCCATTACTCTTTTTGCCCGCATGGCCCGAGTGTATTGCCCATTTCGACTGATTCATTTTTAGAATGTAATACCGGTGAGAATTGAGTTGAAGCGCGTTTTGAACAAAATTAGGATTATGAAAGCATTGCCATTTTTTTGATAATTGTAGTGATGCACTTCACACCACACACGCATCCAAGATTGAGCTTAATGAAGTTTATCTAATAGCCTTGATAGTTTCAGAACTTTATGGATTTGCGTGTCATATGCTAAAATCTTTTGAAAATCCTTGAGATTATGTTGAGTGTTGACATTAGATAGTGTGCAACTATCTTGAGCAAATAAAATGTTTATGGGTAGCATTCCAAGGACCCTCTGGAGACAAAACTCCGCCTACATGGGTAACCTAGAGGTTTAACGGCTTGTTGCATATGCTCAATGCAATCGTGTTCCCCACGAAAACGGTTTATCTTTCTTTCTACATAAATCATGGTGCAAGGTTATTCTTGAATCTCTTGGTATTTAGCTTTGTTACTAAGGGACTAGCAACATTCTAGTTAGGGGGTGTGATTCGTGTTCAATATTGCATTCTTCACTCATGATCTTATCCGTATTGAGCACGGATTAGTACATAAATTGGGAGATTTAATGGATAAATTGTATCTTTGTTAATCCTCTTTATTATTGTCTTTTAACTAATAAAAATCTCTTTCTTGTAGATGTTTGAGACTTGGTAGAAGATTGGATCTGAAATCATAAGATTAGTCTTCAAAGGAAGAAAAATATTCAAAATCTGCCCAGGCAAATCAATCTAGGCTCATCAGGCGGATCGATCCGCTAATTCTTAAGAGTCTAACTGCCCAGAAAATGCCAGGCAGATCGATCCGTCATTACTCCGCGGATCGATCCGCGAGTTTTGCTAAGGATTCTGCTTCCCAATTGAAGAATCAGATCGATCCAGATTTTTTCCTTGGATCGATCCGCGACCTCTGATGGTGTTCTTTCTTTTTATTACAAGTTTGCCATTGTGGGTTGGGAGTACATATAGTTAGAGATTAGGTTTTTGTTAGGGTTAGCTTGTATTTTCTTTGTTAGTTAGGAGTAGTAAACTCTCTCTCTCTTAAGTCTCCATCTCTCCATCCCATTTACTCTCTCATCTACCTCACTCAAGTTGTATTGAAGACTAAGAGAGAGAAATTAGTGTGTGTATTGAATAGCTTAAAGCTTAAAGCTTGGCTTGGATTTTTATTGGATATATCTATGGCATTTATGATGGTTCCCTCTAGTTGGTATAATCTCTCTTTTCCCCTCTTTAATATTAATGCTATTGTAGTTATGAGTAGCTAAATCATGTAGGTTGGGGATCATAAACCCACCATTGGACCCATGTGTGTTATAATATAGGACTTTCACACTTTATAGGATGTATAGAGTTCATAAGTGCAAGGTTTGATGTCTTGAGGCCCAACTTACAATGTCAAGCATTGAAAGTTGTTAAATCTCTAGACTTCAAACCTATACTCGTGTATTGCATTGGAACTTCTATCTAGCATGTAGGTTGACTACCATATGTTTGATAGTTTGTCACAATGGGATTCTCTACTTTAGAATGTGCTATAAGTATGAAATCCATGTGTTGGTTGGTCCAAGGTGGGGGAATGCTCCCCAACCTCGATTTCTCCATTTACAAAACTCCCAATTTTTAATTAAACTTAGCTTTTGTTCAAAGTTTACTTTCCATTTTCTAAATGGTCATTGTAGTATAATTTAGTACAAATTGAATCAAACCCAAAGTCGAAAAGACTCAATTTTATTTCGTAGTTTGTTAATTACTCCTCGCATTATAATTAGTTATTAAGTGCCCACTAAGAATTGTTTCATACCAATCCCTGTGGGCTCGACACCCTATTTCCATTGTACTATATTTTTAATAGGGTAAAAAAAGAACTTGATTTTGACCACATCAACATGTTTCTTACAAGTGGTTTAGCTATAATCGAAGGTACAAGTACGAGTACGAAACTCACGATGGATCAGATTCCTACCATACAAGACTTTTAGGACGTATTCCAAGATATTAAAGGACTTCCACTGAAGAGAGAAATAGACTACTGTGAGGAACTAGTACCTGGTATATTGCCAATATCTAAGACTACATATAGGATGGCACCGACTGAGATGTTGGAATTGAAGAAACAAGTTCAGGAACTTGAAGATTTAGGTTTTATTTTCCCGAGTACGTCACCTTGGGGAGCACTAGTTCTGTTGTGATGAGGAAGGATGGAACACTTCGACTCTGCATAGACTACAGGGAGTTGAACAAAGTTAAGATTAAGAATTGATACCCACTTCCCCAAATAGATGATTTATTTGACCAGTTGCATGGATCAAGGATCTTTTCAAAGATCGATCTACGGTCAGGATATCATCATCTATTAGCTCGACCAGAGGATGTGTCAAAGACTGCATTCAGGACAAGATATGGGCATTACAAGTTTTTGGTTATGCCTTTTGGATTGACAAATGAGCCAACAATATTCATGGACTTGATGAATAGAGTATTCAGACCATATCTGGATCAATTCATTATAGTGTTCATCAATGACATCTTGATCTACTCAAAAACGAAGAAGGATCACAAGGAACACTTACATATTGCCTTACAGATACTCAGAGATAGTAAGTTGTATGCAAAGTTTAGCAAGTGAAAATTTTGGCTACAGGAGGTTAAATTCTTGGGACATGTGATATCTCAATATGGTTTCTCTGTGGATTCATCTGAGATCGATGCAGTCTTAAGCTGGAACAGGCCGACCAATGCGATGGAGATAAGAAGTTTCCTCGGCCTAGCTGGATATTATCAGAGATTTGTAGAAGGATTCTCCCAGATTGCGGGACCCTTGATGAATTGGACAAGAAAGGAGATAAAGTATGAATGGAAAGATAAGCATAATGGTGCAATTCAGGAGTTAAAGGAAAGACTGACTTCTGCAGCAGTACTCGCGATATCTAAGAGTGGAGAGAGGTATGTGATCTATATTGATGAATCACACCAAGGACTTGGTTGTGTGCTTATGTAAGACGGTATGGTCATTGCATATGGATCTAGACAGTTGAAGGTATATGAGAAGAACTATCCGATGCATGATCTAGAATTAGCAGAAATAGTGTTTGCATGAAGATTTGGAGACACTATCTCTATGGAGAAAAGTTTGATCTGTTTTCCAATCATAAGAGCTTGAAGTATTTTTTCTCTTAAAGGGAGTTGAACATGCGACGATGAAGGTGGATGGAGTTACTTAAGGATTATGACTTTTCATTGCAATACCATCCGGGTAAAGAAAATATTATAGTCGATGCTTTGAGTCATCGACCTAGACTAGTGATCGCTGTGCTACTAATCTGAGAATGGAAAGCACTGAAAATTTTAGCTAAATTCGATCTTCAACCAATGGAACCAATGGAAGGACAACATTTTGGATGTCTTATGGTACAACCAACTTTGATCAACCGTATCATGGAAGCTCAATAGACAATGGAACATTTGAAGTTATGGTTTGCGAAGATGTCAGCAAAGGAACCAGAAGTTTGGAGTATTGGTACAGACGGAGCCTTACGATGTAAGGGTAGACTCTACGTACCTGACGAAGAAAGTCTCCGGAAAAAAAAATTGGATGAAGCACATAAGTCACGGATGACTATTCATCCTGGAAGTAGAAAGATGTACAAGGATCTGAAGAGAAATTTTTAGTGGAAAGGAATGAAGAGAGAGGTAGCTGAGTATGTATCTCAATGTCTTACTTGTAAGTAAGTGAAGGCAGAACATCAGAAACCACCTGGATTACTGTAATCATTGCCGATTTCCTGATGGAAGTGGGAACACATCACCACGGATTTCGTGGTAAGATTTTCGAAGTCACAATAAAACCACGATGCTATTTGGGTACAAAGACGGCACATTTTATCACCTGCAATATGACATAGTGGAACATTTGAGCTGGATGTATCTACAACTCGTTGTATGGTTACACGGTGTACCTATTTCTATCGTATCTGATCGAGATTTCGCTTTACTGTAGAGTTTTGGAAGAGTCTCCAAACAGCGATGGGAACTACGCTGAGCTTAAGTTCAACCTTTCATTTGTAAATCGATGGTTAGACTGAACAACTCAATCAAGTGATGGATGGCATGCTGCGCACTGCGTTATCAATTTTGAGGGTTCTTGGGAGATGCACTTTCTATTGATCGAGTTCGCCTACAACAATAGTACCATACGAGCATAAGAATGGTGCCGTTTGAAGCTTTATATGGAAGACCTTACCGATCGCCACTATGTTGGACTGAAGTCGGAGATACTCAACTTCTTGGGCCAAAAATGGTACGAGAGACCAGTGAGAAGATTCAAATTGTACGTGAGAAGATGAAGGCAGTACATACCTAACGCAAAAGTTATGCTGACAAATGAGGCAAAGACTTGGAGTTTGCAGTTGGAGACCATGTGCTACTTAAGGTTTCCCCTGTTAGAGGCATCATCAGGTTTGACCAAAAGAGAGGCAAGCTATCACCACGATTTATCGGACCCTTCGAGATTCTAGAGCGTGTTGGGAAGGTTGCTTATCGACTTGCGTTGCCGCCGAAGATGTCAGGAGTGCACAGTGTTTTCCACATCAGTATGCCGAGGAAGTGTGCTCACAACCCAATGCACAAGATCATCTTCGAAGATATTGATGTTAACAACACCATTACATTCAACGAAGGACCAGTGCAAATTCTAGACCTTGGGATCAAGAAGCTCAGGAACAAGGAGATTCCATTGGTGAAGATTCAGTGGAAGCATCATGATGAAGGAGAAGCTTCATGGGAGCTAGAGTCGGAGATGCGTGAGAAGTTTTCATTTTTGTTTTAGACCTTATTTGTTTCGATTTCAAGGATGAAATCCTTAATGAGTGGTGGATGATGTAATACCCTGTATTTTTGGATTTTATATTAATACATAAGATTCTATATACTTCCCTTGATCATACTTGAAGTTTCGCTTTCAATCGATCGAAGTGCTCTCAAGCGATCGAGCGTTTCAATGTCAATCAATCGAACCTCTTTCAAGCGATTGAAACCCTACCAACATGAATTTATTACGTGTTCCCTTGTTCAATCAATCAAATCGGTCTCAATCGATCGAACCTGGTCGATATGCTTTCAAGCAATCAAAGTAGCTTCGATCGATCGAACATGTCTGGATATTTTATCTCAATTTGTGCGCTGGACTGCCACCTTACACCCCTCTCCCCTATATTTATTGAACCATATTGTATGTGTGAGGTTTGTTTGCTGAAACCAAAAGCTTAGAGAGAGAGAGAGAGAGAGAGAGAGAGAGAGTTTGTATACATATATATACACATACATCTATATACATACATATATGTACACACATCTTTATATATATTCTACGAGAGAGAAGAAAGAAGCAGAGAAGGAGATTGAAGGAGGAGATAGAGAAAGAGACAGAGGCAGAGAGGAGGAGGAGCCATTGGAGAAGCTCAGAGCTCACACTTTACCGAACACACCCTTACAACATTCGGTGAGTTCTAAACTTCACTTGGTACCTTTTATGTGATGTTTTACTAGTTTTATGTAAATAAATAGACCCAAACACACCCTAATGCCTCTGGACGTTCACTATTCAGAATCTCTAGAGAAGATGACTCTCAAGCAATTGAACTGGGTTTAATCGATCGAAAAGACTTCGATCGCTTGAGCTTTACTTCGAATTGATTAAAATGGTTTCAATCGATTGAACTTAACAGAAAATGGATTGTTCCTTTTGTTTACTTTATAAGAGGTTCGAATGTTCGATTCCTGATTTGGACTTTTAGTATACGATTATGGGTGGATCAGGGATAATGTGACAACAAAGATAAGTATGATTAAGAATAACATATTAACATGATGACGTTATATGCTATGTGGTTCATGTATGAGTTCGATATTCGTTCATTTCAATCAGAGTAGTCAGGCCACATGAAAATTGTCATGTGTCGGTATTAGTACTGAGTTTACGTAGGTTTGATAAGTTCTGGAAATGGTACATGGGCGGACGCCTAGTCATAAGATGCTTTCACATGCGGTGGATGGTTTATATCCTTAACGAGCAGTGGACAGGACCATGTAGTCCTAAGATAGCCAGATGATCCATGCTATATCCTTAACGAGCGGTGGATGGGTTATATCCTTAACGAGCAGTGGATGGGGATCACTGGTATATGTCGTTGAGTTGTGGTAATAGATTTGATATGCTGTTGTTCAAAATGTTGTATCCCTGACATGCGGTGGATGGTGATATGTCTTTAACGAGTAGGGGATGGATTGACGTGGTGTTCATGACATACGGTGGATGGTTTATATCCTTAACGAGCGGTGGACAGAATGATGGTATGTCTATATATGTTAAACGATTGAGTCTGTTCTTTCCAGTTAGAGTATGTTGATTATCGGTCTTGGAATGATCAGACCATAAGGGTTGGTTATGACGCATTGAATGAAGATGAAGATACTATTATAACACTATATCTTTTTCACTTCCATAACTTGTTATTACATTATATGATTGGTAACTTGCGAGTTTCTATTCACTCAACTCTCAGTAAGCTGATGGCCATTATTGCTTGGACATTCCCTGTCTAGATTATCCTATCTCTGTTAATGCTGATAATGAAGCATATGATGGCGGCTACTACCCTAAAGGGGAATACACAAAGGGTGGCCCCACTGATGCTGATTATGCCGGAGAAGGCTGTTACGCTAACAACTATCCATATACCAACTAGAGATGAAGAAGTTATATTTAGTTTTATATTACTGTTGAACTTTATTAGTTTAACGGGTACTTGGGCATATGTTGTCTCCAGACCTGTTGTGATCCTAAGGACCACTCTAATATTTCAATTGATAGAATCGCTATTATATGTTCAGTTGTTTACTATTCCTGTTTATTAGTTGGACTAGTATTGTGTGGTGTGGACAATTAGTGACATTCACCTGTCATTCCCTATGGATCCAAAAAGGAAATTGATTTTTCTCTATTTTTACTACTCTGGGGTGTGACATTTTGGACTTCACTTTGATCACATCCCTCTTAGATGCAGTAACACTAGTGCAACTAGTCTCTCTAAGAATCCCATTCAACATTCTAGGACTAAAAACACATTAAGATTAGGCATCACTTCAGATCATGTTCAAAATGGCGACGTCTAATTTCTTTTCATCGATACTAATCACCAATGGGCAGTTATCTTCACTAAACCTCTTCAAGAACATTATTTTTGTATCATTCGTCGTGAATTAGGGATGTCTAGTTTAGCCGATGTTGTGTAGATTCGTAGCTTGGATCCCCTTTCCCAAAATTTTCTATCCAAAATTCCTTTTTAAAAGAATTAAAATTGTTTTCTTCAAACCAGTCAACTGCAAACTCTTATCAGTCAACCGGATTGTGTTGTCAAAACCCCCTTTCTGCTAGAATTTTTAAAGCCGTCTAGTTGACCAGAATACCTCTTTAGTCGTCTGTCTTCGTGCCCTAACTTTTTCCAATTGACTGCCTCCCCAATTTAGTCGACTGGATCTCTGAGCCTATTTATATTTCGATGCGTTTAATTTTTCAGTTACCCAATTTTTTTCCCCTTTTCTTCAGTCGACTGAACTCCCTCCCCTCCCTTGCTTCGATCTCCATTCCCCTTACTCCGGTGACCTCCTTAGAATTCCTGATCACTACCATCTCCATTTCGTCTCTCTCTCTCTCTCTCTCTCTCTCTCTCTCTCTCTCTCTCTATATATATATATATATCCTTTTTCTTTCGCGAAAATGCCTCCCAAGAATCTCACAGGTTTCTGCTCTTCCTCTGCCTTGTCCTCCTCTTCATTTCCTTGACACGAAGCATATGAAGAACTACTAGGATGCCTTTATCCATCGGAAGGTAGTCATTGGTAAAACTCTACACCCAGACTTTTCAAATTCTTATGGTTTACGCATTGGTGCCTTATTTGATGCCTTAGGGTGGACCCCATTTCTTCCATTTCTTAGCCTGCTTACCCCACACTTGTCCGTGAGTTTTTCTCTAATCTTACCCCTCACCTCAGGCGATTTCTTTTTCTTCCATGGTTCGAGGAGTCAAAATGATTATTACTCCCAATATTGTTGTTCAGATTTTTGGTATCCCCATGGGCAACATACGCCGCTGATGATAACAAATGGAATACTGGGTCTGGTTTTGACCCATTGATTACCTGTAGGCAAATTTGTGGAAACCCTGAATTAGTTCGCTCGTCTAAACCCTCCGCCTCTCAGCTCACATTTGAGTCCCGTCTCCTCCACCACATTATTATCGATACTTTCCTTCCTCGCATAGGTGGTCGCGATTAGTCTCTTACTTTGATGTTTTTCTGTAATGGTGTATCCTAGAAGGTAAAAAGTGTGATTTTTCCTATCTTTTCTGCAAACACATATGTAAGACTCAAAAGAAGTCAAAAGCCAATTCCCTCCCCTTTGGCATGGCTCTTACCTCTATTTTTCGTCATTTCAAGATTCCCCTTGATGATTGTGATTGCCATGAACCCACTGGTCATGATGTCTATTCCACCACCACTCTGTTACTTATGGGCTATAAGCTCGAGGGTGGCGTGCTTGTTCCGAAGGCCCCTCGCACTCCTTCTGGTACCTCTCCTCCTCCTTTTAGTACCCCTCCTCCTCCCTCTGCTACCACCACCACTGGCCCCTCTACTAATGTTCCCTCCACTTCTACTCCTTCTACTTCTACTGGCATTCCCTCCTCCTTAGCCCATCTTGCTGCTGCTGATCTCACAGAGAAGTTCTCCATTATCATTGCCTCCATTGAGTCTCTCTCCGCTACTATCACTTCCCTTCACTCTATTCTAACTTCTAGTGTCTCTACTCTCTCATCTACAGTCGCTTCCCACTTTTACACTCTTCGTGCTAACATTCTGGATATTGGCACTTTTATTGATGTTTTCCTCACCTCTGATGCTGCCACTCAGGAGTTAGTGGATCATCATTTGTCTCAGATGCAGTCCAGTCTTGATGATGTAGGTGATGACATTCGCTTGATTCGGACTCGCTTCCAGATTTGACGGCCTTGTTTGATCTCTTTTGATTTTTATTTTGATTTGGCCAAGATATATAGATGGATAAGCTGGATCTATGAAAATATTATCAGAATAATTGGGAAGATAATATTATCTCATATGGGAAGATAAGGATAATATTTCTTAATATTGTTGATATTATCAAGTTATGGAAAGATATATATTATCAATATTTTGGGAGATAACATCAAAATATTATGGAAATATGTCTTTTGCTTGCTTAGAAAGTCAGCTGAATGAAGTCATAATATGGACTAGGTTCAAGATCAGATTTATGGAGATAAATCTGGTATATTTTACCATATAATTATTCTGAATATTATCTTGCCTTATCATTATCAGTCCATGCCGTTGTAAATTGATAGGCCGACCAAGCTATCAACTCACAACACATTCCAAAAAGCATTTTATAATGCATTCTTAGTTTTAGGCAAATTAAAGCATCTCTTTTATTCTCTTAGACTTTCTTAGCTTTCAAATACTTCTTGTTACTTCTTTTCCTTTAATTAAATAAAAATCTGTCTTTTTATTTAATTTCGCTTTGTTTTTTTATTCACCACTTGTTGGCTTGTGTGCTTTAACACTGCCATAGGACATTTAGGTGAGAGTACTTTCCTACTCACCTTTCCCAATCACCTTAGAAGTTAGATAATATGAAACATTATGTATCACTCACACAAGTATTTTAGGAAACTTAGTTTGCACTCTCGAACCACTTTTGGTTCTGGCACGCCCGCAAAAACTATAGCAAATAATAATGTACTACATAATTGAAAAATCAGCCAAAATTTGATTGAAAACTTTAAGTGAAAATTTAAAGCTAAAAATAATCACTGAATGTAGTTTATTTAAGTACTTGAAACACCATTTTCAGAATTACAAATTCAATCGCTTAAAATTTTCAGTACGTAAAATTCAGCACTTAATTTTCAGTATTTAATTTTTAGTTTTATCAAACGAAGCCAAATTTTGATTTGTTTAGGGTGAGTACTTGCACAATGTTTTATTCTTCCAATTTTGCCACCGATGTTATTGTAATAATTGGCTTTGGTTCTATGACTTCACTTGGAGTACCACTTTCTTAATTCGCTCTTATGATGGTTTTGTTCTTCCCCCCAAGACCAAAATTACTTTCTATGACTTTTTGTTTTTTTTTTTATAAATATTTTCCCTTTCATTTCCCTCGAATATATATATATATATATATGCAAACCAAACAGAGTTTAAGATTGTGTTTGATAACCCAATTAAGTACTGAAAATGAAATTTTAAAGCACTTATTCTTTTTCAAAGGTTTTGACAATGTACCACATAAATTGAAAAAGCAGCAAATAATCCATTGAGAACTTTAAGTGAAATTTTTTGCTAAAAATTATTGCTGAATGCATTTGGTACTTTAAACACTGTTTTCATTATTGCAATTCAATCATTTAAAATTTTTAGTACTTAAAATTCAGCAATTAATTTTCAGTACTTATTTTCATTTTATCAAATGGACAACACTGATCCTTATTTTGATTTAGGAAAGAAAATGAAGATTTGTAACAGGAGTAGTGTAACGCCTCAAAAACCAAGCCACATGGACAGAACAACGAGTCAAACAATACAAAGGAAAGCAAGGAATAGTCCTACGTGAACCAATCCAACAAGGCGAAAGAATAGGGGAATCCTAACGTGGATTCTAAAGAAAAGTTAAAGATTAACCACAGGCTAAGTATAAGCCAAAATAGATTTCAAAAATTTTGAAGTTCTAAAAAAGTTACTATTCACAGACAGAGGGTCTTTCGACCAGTCAGAGTGGTACATTCGACTGGTCGAATGCCCCTCTGAAACACAAGGATTATGGAGAGTACCCTTCGACTGATCGAGTGGTCCCATTGGACCGGTCAAAGGTACCCTATACAGTCCTTGAATAGAAGTTGCAATAAGAAAACATAAGTAAGGGAAATATCATTGAGTTCCAGATAAACTCAAGCTTAATAGACATGGATTAATGAGGACCCAAGATGATCAAATAACAATTCCAGATCAAGAAGAAATTTACAATTAATTTCTTGTAATTCAAATCTACGAATGAGATAACGAATAACAACAAGTACAATGTTCCCACCATGAACTATATTATTGGAAAGTTAACAAAAATCATAAGACTTCCTCGTAAGAAATCTTCCAAAACAAGACGACACGAGTTGGAAAACTCTTGGGCATTGCCCTAATCAACAATTCCTGAAAAAGGGGATTTTATAGATTCATTAAGCACGACGGCTCAGTAGAAAACATTATAGAAATGTACTACTACTTCTAAAATCATGCTATGACATGCGGTGCAATGTTTTGCACTGTGGTGATGCAATTAGTTGGATGACCAACCGTGAAACTTTTCCAATACCAATTTCCATAATCACTCACTCTTAACACTGGATGTGAGCCACTCCAACGTGAGTGTAGCATACAAGATCTCTAGTAGGTAACCGAATTTGACCTTGCATTTTCGAATGTTTAATGATCACTAACAATCTTCCTCACTTCACACCCGCCTCCGGAATTTTATCAACAAATCCCCAAACATGGATCTTAAGAAGACATTCTCCAAACGTGGGAATTCTAACAGCAATCATAAGTCCCAAGCCAATGCCATGAATGTTTTGCTGACTTGGTGATTATGAAATGCTACTAGATGCAATTTTGCTTTAACAATGTCCTTTCTATGATTTCGATACTATGAAATAGGCAAGGTAGTTCAAGATACCAAAAACGAAATTAATGGGGAAAAACATATAAAGGCACAACCATCACCTTAGGCAAATAAGAGATTACTATCATCAATAATTATTTGAAGCCATAACAGCTAAATGACATTTAGGTAAAGCATGGATTCACTTAGGCACAAAGAACATGTATGTACTTAATCAAATATGGTACGTAGGAAAAATTCTAAAATAAGATTAGTCAAGTAATAGGTCTAACCTACACATAGCAAACCATACAATTAGAAATGGGAGTGCACTTAGACAGTGAAATCTAACTCTTGATTATTTGAACAAATGCTCACACCAAAGAAATTCAAAGGGGAAGTCATGTATACTAGCATATCCCACAAGCTATCAACACCTAGTTAATTAAAAACACATTAAGGAATATGAACTAAGGTGTATAAAAAATAACATAAATCACTTCTTGGGTTCTAGGACAAGAAATACCAAACCACAAATCCCACGAAGAAATTGAGAACACCGGTGTGAAGGACATATAAGCACTTAATAATAGCTAAATGATATTTAGGTCAAGTATGGATTCACTTAGGTACAAAGAACATATAAGCACTTAATCAAATATTATAAGAAAAATGCTTAAACAAGATTAATTAAGTAATAGGTCTAACCTACACATAGCAAGCCATGAAATTAGAAATAGGAGTGAACTTAGACTATGAAAACTACCTCCTGAGTTTTTGAGCAAATACTTACACCAAAGAAATCCAAAGGGGAAGTCACGTATACAAGCATATCCAACAAGCTATCAACACCTAGTTAATTAAAAACACATTAAGGAATATGAACTAAGGTGTATAAAAAATAACATAAATCACTTGGTTCTAGGGCAAGAAGTACCAAATCGTAAATCCCACAAACAAACCGAGAATACCGGTGTGAAGGACTTGGTGGATGGTCAACTTTGCCTCTAATGGTCTTGTCCCAAACTTGGGTCCTTGGCCTTCAAATGGAGCTTGAAAGCTTGAGCATCCATGGAGGATCTAATCTCCAAAACATGGAGAGAGAGAGAGAGAGAGAGAGAGAGAGAGAGAGAGAGAGAGAGAGAGAGAGAAAAGAAAAGAAAGTGAATGATAGAGAGAGTTATATCTGGCTACTTTAGGGGGAGGGAAGAAAGAGAGAGTCTTTAGTAGGAGGAAAAAAAAAAGCGATAGTGTTGAGTGTTGACTCCAAAAAGTAGTGATGGGATGGAGTTAGGTGTGGGTAGTTTTTAGGTGTAAAACTCACAAACATCTATACACATGTGAACTCATATATGACCCAATAAACAACTAGTGATACCAACAAGTATCAAAATTTAAATTACACTGTCCCAAATCAAAACCCACATTGGTTCAAAATTACCTAAATGCCCTTTTAAAATTATGGGTTTCTACAATCTGCTCCTGTAATAACTCGAGATTTTAAAATAGTGATTTAATATCAGATTTTAGAACTTCGGTGAAAATTTGGAATTTTTTGAACTATGTTTAGATTTTTAGTCACAGGGGCATTTTGGTAATTTTTGCCTGAGATGCAAGATTGATCAAAAAATTTGAAAATAAGATTTTTGGAATAAAAGGATGTATGCTTAAATGATTCACTTCTGGTGTTTTAACTTTTGTCATAACTGGTACGGTCAGTGAGATGTAGCAGTTTGTGTGTGTGGTACCTTGTGCTTTGAGGGTTGTACCAAGTCACTTGCTATATAAGGAAGTTGTTAGGAGATTTTCATTTATATCTATCTCTCTCTCCTAACTTCATCTTCTTTAGAGAGAAAACACCATTGGTGGTCTAAAGCTTAGGCTTGTTAAGCTTTCAAACTCAGATCAACTCGTTTACTCTCACTTTTAGCCTTGCCCCTTTGGAGTTTATCCTTCCTAGCGACGAGGAGCACATGAGGATGCCTTTATTTTGCAAAAGCCCCAAATTAATTTCTTGAAAGAATTTCCTAAAAAGTAAAGGTAGTTCATATAACTCTCTAATATGATATATTATATGTTAATTAGTATAAATCTAGAATACTACGTGGTTTGGTACACGTTTGACGTGCATAAAATCCAAACCTAGTTCTCTTGAAATTTTGCCTAAATAATCTAGATGCTTATGTGCTTATGTGTTTAAATGAAAGTTGAAAACATATCTACTTGCTTTCATAGAAGTTTGATAACATGTTTGTGTAGAAATCCATGATTTCTTGCCTATGCTTAAGTTTTATAAAAGACTATTAATGCGCTTGTTAATATAGAGCATAATATTGTTCATTTGCATTTCATAAGCATGAGATAAGCATGATTATGAAATTGGGCATGAACATGTGCATCAACATGAAAATGCATGAAAAGGGATTTTGGGTGAAAGACCTCCATGTGTGGGGCTTTCGATTTAAAAAGGGGAAGATCTCCATGTGTGGGACTTCCGGATTTCAAAGATCATGAAAAAACTCCAAGAGAGGATTTTGATTTGAAGTATAGATAATCCCAGTTGTGGGTGTGAATGTGAGGATTGGATCCATTAGGAACTCGATCTCCTGGTCTTGCAAACCATAGAAATCGTAAGCTAAAGACCCGTATGAGGTGGTTAAAGGCCCCTATAGCATGGTGGCCCATAGACCGGGTGTTGTTTTTGAGTGTGAGTGTTTGAAAAATTCACGAAAAGTCCTACGGGGCGACATTGTCTTGCTTTGGCAACAAATCATTACATTCACGCATTCATGCATATAATTCATGATATCATTGAATTGTATGATTATATGGGCCGTCGTGCTCATGGACTATTTTTAAAACCTTTTTAGGTAAAATGGATAAGGGCAAGCCCCTATAGTGATTGGCATGTAATCGCCTCTTAAAGACCTCGTTTGTGGGGAGATTCTAGAAATCATGTAATACATAGTTATATGTTTTAGATTTGTAAGTTATGCTTTTGCATAGTAGATTGTTATCGGACGCATGTTAGTCCGTACTTGTTTTTAAACTAGTAATCATGGTTGTTTTTGGGGTGCATGTTATCCCCTTTCAACTTAGACTTAATAATGTTAGGATTCATTATATTCGTATTGGCATTTAATCGTGACATAAGTCACTCATTTTCGTAAGATTGCATGCATATATGTTGTTGATTGAACAACTCGTTTTCATTTTTAGTTATGCTTGGATTGGGAGGGTGTCACATAGTTTTTACTTCCCCTTTTATTGAGTTAGAATCACCCGTTTGGGAGCAAAGTTGTGTGAACATATAGTTGTTGTGCAGTAGAGTCTTCTGCTACTACAATCCAGTTGACCGATCGGGCGTCCAGTCTACTGGATTCTATACCTAAGAGGTTTGGACTCTTTGTATTTATAAAAACAGTCGACCCAGTGGCCCCAGTCGGCTGAACATTTCATGCCCAGTCGATTGAATCTATTCCAATCGATCGGGATAAATGTTTTATGAACTCTCTGTTTGAAAACCAGTTGACCGGACCATTTTATCAGTCGACTAGATCGGGCTGTTCAAAATAATGCTCTCAACATCTTGCAAAACCAGTCGACCGATGTCCTGATCAGTCGACTGGATCTACAATTGTTCAAATCTTCCTATTTTAAAAACATTTTAATTTGACTGTTGAATTATCTAATCACCCTAACCCCAATTTTTAGGATTTGGGGCATTACAACTCTCCTTAAAAGAATTCCGTCAAGGAATTCAAAACAAGAATGAAAATGAACTCTATCAAAGAACGGTCCATGACCACACCAAAACGTCGTAATGTCACAAACAACGTGAACACTAGCACAACGTGAGAAAACAAAACATCTCACCCATTGATTCCAAAAAGAAAAGGAAAGCTCAATAAAATAGTCAGTAAGCACACCAAGGGTGCTAAGGAACAAACGCAAGGGATATACGAGGTTCAACATTTAAAGGACAAAGTCAACTCCAAAGATCAACAAAAATAATGGAATGAACCTGCAAACCATTGGATCAACCAAAAATGTGCTAGAACAAAAATAAAGTACAACCGGATGTCTCAAATTCATCGAATCAAAACAAAAGTGATCCCTTCAAAAGGAACACGTGGTCACAAGAACACAACAGGCTATTGTATACCCAAAATTTGTATAAAAAATGAATAAGCAACAAGTATGCAAAGGATATGTATACCAACAAAAGATATGATCTAATCATCAACCGGAAACCCAATTCATAGAATAGAGGGTAACCTGTAGAATGGAAATAACATTCTACAACCATCACTCATGGTGAAACATTCGCAAAACCCAAGGAATAAATGGAATAAACTTCAATCGATATGTAAAAGAATCAAAGGAAGATATTACACAAACATGAATATCACACAGAGATCGAATTATAATTAAACACAAGATTCTCAAAGTAGATTAATGATATACTATCAAAGAATCATCATACGAAGCAAAAGTATGATGTTTCAAGACATGAGTTCCAAATTAAACTAAATAACTAGGTTAACTCCCAAGGAATGATCCAACACTCAAGAGTGAAACCAAGGAAAACTTCACAAAACAAACGATATACTCGGTACTAAAGACCGTAAAGACTTAAAGCTACATCTTAACCACATGAGAGATACGAGTCACAAACACTTACTCATAATACATCGCTCCTCACAAGAAGACAATGACCAATATAGACACAACAGTCTACAACAATGGCAACGGGAAGTCGATAGAAGAAATTATTATCACATCCCAAAACATAAACATCGCTATAGTCAATTACAATGATTTCACTAATCGATGGATCTATTGAGAGATTTTGTCTCACAATAATACAGTAAATGAAATGCCACTGTCACAAGTTAAAGGGTCTCACAAGGAAAAGTGTCTAAGAAGACATAATGATGCCATCAACAAGACAACAATAAATCAAATAGGTGAACGAACAGATATAAACCAACAAGTTCACCAATCATCGTTGTCGCACGCAATAACCAAAAATATATCAAAGAATTATGCCTTGACCAAAACAAGGAAACATATGGTCATAACAGTATCAAGCTCCCGAACTTTCAACTATTGAAAGCCTGATTCACATCAAAACGAACTAGAAGTTCCCGAACTAGGTGATCTTGAAATGTCGCACAAAAGATGGAAGAAAACTAGGAGACATGCCTAATATAAAGAGTTGTAAAAAACTTATGCCACAAACGGATCACAATTAACGAAAGTGTTCAAGGAAACACGGTCGAAGTTTCTCAGCAAAATGAAGACAACTATACAGAAGTTGACACACTAACCGAACGTGATCTCAAAACAAACAATCAACAAGAATCCTCCTCTGCTCAAAGCAAGGATGAAATTGAAAGATCGTAACAATCTCGAACAAAGCACAATCACATAATCTCACAACAGGGTAAGGAAAAAAATAAGGACTCGCTGATCACGATAAATAAGGAATGCACCAAGTGCATGAATCAAACTTGTCAACAATGACATCAAAGCAATATATCAAGATGATATGAAATTAAAAACTAGGGTTCTATCCAGCTATTGAAAGCCTGTAACCCTAACATAATCGATCCAGGAGGTCTAAAATCACAAGGATAAAATCTCACAGCATCCACTTCTAACAACAACATTATCAAAATTACTAACAAGAGAACATGCCCTAGGCATACTCCTAATACCAATATAGAAATAAGGTGGATGGTGTCAAACAGTCACTTTTATTCAAATAACAGAGTAAGAGATAAATCAACAGAATCAAACGATGAAACTAAATACAATCTAATGGATAAGTCATAGAATCAACTAAAAATCCCCCCCCCCCCTACGAATCAATTGTATGGTCAAAAAAATAACAATTGTTTACATCAATAGGCCATAAAATTAGGCAACATCAATAGGCAATTGCCAAAAAATCCAAATAACATGAAAATTACAACAACGTCCCTTAACAAGGACAAGGTAAGCTCGAGTTCAATATGAAACATAATCGGAGAACTCAGGAAACTATAAGAAAAACAATCCTTACAGTCACAGCAAAAGATACATCTAATGCAGATTTACACGAAATTCTTGCACAATCCAACAATAAGGTACTATGAGAACGACCATAATATTCAAGGTATAAAAGATCACACGATTGCAAAATAACAAACCCTCAAGGCATACAATAAGATGCAATCAAATTTAAGCCTTACGAATAATAAATTAAGGCTGCCAACAATAGAGATCCACAACACATAAGAGATCATACTCCCAAAAATCGGTATGATCTTGAATTCACAGATATAACGAAATCGAGAATCTTAACAATAAATCATCTAACAATATCTATCCCTCAAGAAGTAGGGAAAGATTCGAGTGTTCAACAACTTAAGTTCGAATTCAACGAAATAAATTCCAAGAATTTAATAAGGCAAAACCATCGGAGAAAGATCGATTCGAGAATCAACAAGTCTAAAGAAAAAGGTCATCACAGTACTATAGTGTAACATGCCCAAATTCAAAACTTAAGGGTGAACTAGTTTGAAATCAACCACCCTCAATTACGATAATCAAATCAACAAGGTACAAATGTGCTTTCAAGAAAAGGCTTGGAACAATGGAACCACAACACTGTAGCAAGAGTTCAAAGATGATAAGGATTAAGAATAAACCTACTTCCAAGAAGTAAAATAGAAATAAGAATCCATACTTACTCACAAGGGAAGAAACACCAAAAAAATACGTGTTTCTAAGACCAATGCCACAGCATTAACCACACAGTATTAACATTGATTCCTTAATGAAAATCACAATGACGTATACATGAAATATACATAGACTGCCAACCACAATCGAGGGTTATCAAGATAGAATACTCTTATAAGGATCAACATAGCCTTTAGAGAGGCTTTACATTATGTGCAAATTGTTAGCCTTAAGGTATATTAAGGCATATTTAATTATGTTTTGATGATGTCAAATATGCTATGATAATTACATGATTCATATTGATTCATTCCTTGTTATTATCATAGTCATTTTCATGCTCACATATAATCTCATGTATTAATATTGTATCAATGTTTTAACATCTTTGTGTACATGAGATTCAATTGATGTAGATCAAGATTACAAGGAGCTCAACAAGGATCAAGCTTGAAGACTTGAAGATATTTCATCCTTGGTTGAAGTCTAGGACCTTCATTTTAAGGCATCTTGATCTCACACTCTTAGGGGCTCAAACAAATGCTAAAAGTTAAAGTTTTGGAAACAAATTTTAAATGAGTCATCTTTAAAGCAATGCCCCAACCAAATGGAAAATAATTAGATGTTGAGTTTTATATGGTTGGAAAGGTATTTGAATCTAGTTTCCAAAACATCAAACGGATCGCAAATCCGAGTTTTGTAGAGGGAGTTATGGCCTTTTTAGTGGAGATGTGTCAGGCTGTCAAACAGAGGGGCAGTCGACGGGGCAGTCGACTGGGCAGTCGACCGAACTGAGCAGAATGCAAACAGAACCCTCTGTAAACACATTCCAGTCAACTGCTTTAAGGGGCAGTCGACTGCTTCAAGGTTCAGTCGACTGAATCGACCTGAAAAGGCATAACGGCTAGTTTTTAAAGTGGCTTTTAATTACCATATGTGCCACCAACGGCTATAATCTTCCAAGGCCTATAAATACATGTTTTCCCAAGCTATTTGGGGTTGAGATTTTCATTGGAAAACATCTATTTAATCACACAACTCTTTGATTTCTAATCATTCACATTTGAGCCCCAAATTGTGTGAGTTATCAATTTGCTCTAGATTTCAATTGTAACTCTTGAGAGAGCAAATTGTAGTGAGCTTTTATTTGTATTATCTACTCACTAAGGAGTTATTGTGTGAGCTTAAAATTGTATTATCCACTCTAGAGAGAGAGAGTTCAATTTGTATCAAATCAATTGTAAAGGTTGAGGGTTAGTAACCCTTGTGTGCAAAGAAGAGGTTTTCTTCTTTGGGAGAGATTGAAGGCTCTTGTAAAGGTTTGGTGCACACCCGTAAGTGCTCCGGGAACGGTTTGGTCTACACCCGTAAGTAGATCGGATTAAAGGAATCCTCAAGAGGTGTTCTTGAGGGGTGGACGTAGGCCGCGGGGTGCGATTGCCGAACCACTTGAAAAATTGGTTTGTTTGTATCTCTTCCCTTAACTCTTTACATTTTTGTTTGTGCTTGTGTTAAATTTGCAATTA
The DNA here is from genome assembly GCA_033977485.1 of Hydrangea macrophylla. Classification (NCBI taxonomy): domain Eukaryota; kingdom Viridiplantae; phylum Streptophyta; class Magnoliopsida; order Cornales; family Hydrangeaceae; genus Hydrangea; species Hydrangea macrophylla. The sequence goes on along the minus strand of CM066984.1, from coordinate 71,404,330 downwards.
AGTTTTTCAAAGGTCAATTTCCGCTAAAACCTTATTCACCCCCCCTCTAAGGTTTCCACTTTTGGGCCAACACAAAATAAAACCCATAGCACCTGAAGGTAAGCATCTCAAGAATGTACTCGAATATGTAGGAATACCCGAGTCGGAAGGCACAAACTATAAAAGCCATCTAATAGTACGTAACGCCGCATTATTAGAACCAATAAGTAATTCATCAGGTTAGAAAATATCTTTTAAGTACTTCAAAAGTACATATACATATAGGTTTTCAAATATGCGCAACGTATTAACATGTTGGTTTTCACAAGTTTAAAACTTATCTTCCAGATTTTCTACTTAAGAAATCTTATATGAAATGCCGATCAAAGTATCTATGAGTATGCGTATAAGCACCTCTAAACACATAAAATATAAGATATTATCTCAACATGCTATCGTTATCAAGTTTAACAATTTAGTGATATTAAAACAAGTAATCATGTAAGCACATTAGCATGTTATCGTATAATCCCGAAGGCAAGTAAACATACTTTTCATCCTTTCCATTTATAACATGAAAATCTATCACGTAATGCACTAACTAATACATTATGTTACAATAGTGTAAACATATAAAACATATGCACAAAAGCATATAGGCACATAATCTCAAATGCATGTAACATCTAAGCATGCTCGCTTAATAACGTCCAACTTAAAGAAAATTGATGACAATTTCATCATATAGGCATACAACACTAAAATGCAAACAATTAGTAACATAAGGTCAATAAATATAATTGAGATCTTTTAAGAATACAACTCGATGTAAGGCACTGTTCAATACTTAACTATCAACCCTACAAGGCGCAGTACGTCGAACGAATAATCCAAACAAGGAAACCTCATGTATATTCCCTTTAACCTTGTATGGTCAATGAATAAGCATCAATAGATAGTCACACCAAGATGTATTGCCAAAGTCACTTCTAATGAGTATAGCATTAAAGTGAAATAAAAAGTAAAGACCACCTTATGTCGACAAATCACATAGTCAAGATATATAGGCATGTGATCACATAAACACATAAACACTTAAGCATATTAACACAAAGTCCCGTAGGCTAGTAGACATGCTATCACAATTAATTCATCATTTAAATGAAATGAAACAATTCATTTAACTAAGCATGGTTGAAATCATAATAGGTGCAATGGTTACACATGGACCTAATTTATCACCCTGAGTACCAAGGTATTCGAACCCGGTTAGCTCTGATACCATTCTGTAATCCCCCAGAAACCAGGCCATGTGGACAAGGTCAACGACTCAAATAATACGAAGGAAAGCAAGGAATAGTCCTACGTGGACCAATCCAACATGGTGAAAGCATAGGGAAATCCTACGTGGATTTCAAAGAAAAGTCAATAAGTCAAGGATTGACCCTCGAGGACCAAACAGGTCAAATAAGGTCAATCAGCATAGGTTTGGTTTTGAAATGAGTCTATAAAGTATTAAGAAACCCCAAAGGTTTAAAAGAAACAAATAATGAAATTTTCTTTGAAAGTTTACCATAAAAGAGGTTTTCAAAGATTACAACCAAACGGTCCTTAGTAAATCAAAAGTAGCATTCTCCCATAAAAGATTAACCATAGACTATGTATAAGCCAAAATAGATTTAAAAATTTTTGAAGTTTTTGAAATGTTTCTATTCACAAACAGAGGGTATTTCGACCAATCTGAGGGGTACATTCGACCGGTCGAATGCCCCTCTAAAACACAAGGATTCTGCAGAGTACCCTTCAACTGGTCGAGTAGTCCCATTGGAACGGTCCCATTGGACTTGTCGAAGGTACCCTGTACTGTCCTTGAACAAAAGTTGCAACAAGAAAACATAAGTAAAGGAAATATCATTGAGTTCCAAATAGACTCAAGCTTAATAGACATGGATTAATGAGGATTCGAGATGATCAAATAACAATTCCAGATCAAGAAGAAATTTACAATTAATTTTTTGTAATTCAAATCTACGAATGAGATAACGAATAACAGTCAGTACAATGTTCCTACCATGAACTATATTATTGAAAAGTTAACAAAAATCATAAGACTTCCTCGTAAGGAATCTTCCAAAACAAGACAACACGTGTTGGATAACTCTTGGGCCTTGCCCTAATCAACAATTCCTGGAGAAGGGGGTTTTATAGATTCATTAAGCATAACGGCTTAGTAGAAAACATTATATAAATGTACTACTACTTCTAAAATCATGCTATGACATGTGGTATAATGTGTTGCACTATGGCGATGTAATTAGCCAGATGGCCAACCGTAGACTTTCCCAATACCAATTTCCATAATCACTCACTCTCAACACTGGATGCGAGATACAAGATCTTCGGTAGCTAACTGAATATGACCTTGCATTTTGAGAATCTTTTAAGGATAATAAACAACCTTCCTCACTTCACACCAGCTTCCAGAATTTCATCAACAACTACCCCCAAACGGGATCTCAAGAAGACATTCTCCAAACATGGGAATTCTAACAATAATCATAAGTCCCAAGTCAGTGCCATGAAAGTTTTGCCAACTTGGCGATTATGAAATGCTACTAGATGCGATTATGCTTTAACAATGTCCTTTCTATGATTTCGATACTATGAAATAGGCATGGTAGTTCAAGATACCAAAAACTAAATTAATGGGGGAAAACATATAAAGGCACAATCATCACCTTAGGAAAATAAGAGACTACTAACATCAATAATTTTTTGAAGTCATAATAGCTAAATGATATTTAGGTCAAGTATGGATTCACTTAGGTACAAAGAACATATAAGCACTTAATCAAATATTATAAGAAAAATGCTTAAACAAGATTAATTAAGTAATAGGTCTACACATAGCAAGCCATGAAATTAGAAATAGGAGTGAACTTAGACTATGAAAACTACCTCCTTAGTTTTTGAGCAAATACTTACACCAAAGAAATCCAAAGGGGAAGTCACGTATACAAGCATATCCAACAAGCTATCAACACCTAGTTAATTAAAAACACATTAAGGAATATGAACTAAGGTGTATAAAAAATAACATAAATCACTTGGTTCTAGGGCAAGAAGTACCAAATCGCAAATCCCACAAAGAAACCGAGAATACCGGTGTGAAGGACTTGGTGGATGGTCAACTTTGCCTCTAGTGGTCTTTTCCCAAACTTGGGTCCTTGGCCTCCAAATGGAGCTTGAAAGCTTGAGCATCCATGGAGGATCTAATCTCCAAAACATAGAAAGAAAAGAGAGATATATAAAGAGAGAAAATGAAAAACAAAGTGAATGAGAGAGAGGGAGAGAGAGAGAGATCGGACCATTTTAGGGGAGGGAAGAAAGAGAGAGTGTTGAGTGTTGACTCCAAAAAGTAGAGATGGGATGGGGTTAGGTGTGGGTAGTTTTTAGGTATAAAACTCACAAACATCTATACACGTAAACCCACATATGACCTAATAAACAACTAGTGATACCAACAAGTATCAAAATTTAAATTACATTGTCCCAAATTAAAACTCACATTGGTCTAAAATTTTTGAAATACCTTTTTAAAAAATCTAGGTTTCTATAAGTAGAACACTAGCATGTGATCCTAATAACAAAACAAGCTATGAAGATGTGAAGAAAAAAGTAGAGAGGGTAAAACTTGCATGCTTTTGAGTACAAAACATGAAAACCCATCTCTGTTGGCCATTCAATTCATATTGAGAGGTTTCAAACAAAAAATAGAAGTACCACCATACAAAGATGGTCTAAGGCATGTGATTATTGAAGTTAGAGTAAAAGGATGTTTGGTCATCACTTGTGCAGTTCCATAATCTATTGTGTAACCCAAAAGCTAAATATGAACAGTTTGGGAAAGAAAATTGCTTCTGCTCTTATAATTGTGGATTTTTCATAACAAGATGGAAGTTGCTGTGGGGCAGCTTTAGCCTAATCTCAGTTAAAGCCAACTATTACAACTCTATCTCACCAGAAGTCGAAAAAACTTTATTGATCTCTCATATAGACATATATGTGCCCCGTGTTTTTTTTCCTTCTTGAAAATGCCTCCTCGTCCTCATTATATTGTTTACATATGTAAATATAGAGAACGTAAGCGACAGGATTTTTATCACTAAAGATGTACAAAATCCTCGCTAAAAGTGAAATCACCTTTAGCGATGAAAACTTCATTGCTGAGCCTGGCTGTATAAATATACACAATTTGGAAAAATTACCCAATGTGAACCATCCACTTAAAACCATTTGCAAAAATATATACCTCTAATTAATTTACATTAAATTTATAACATTTTACATTATCCATCCATTTATATGTGTGTATATATGTATATGTGTGTATATATATATTAAGATATTGTTATAGAATTAATAAATTTGATATATAGTTAATAATTAAATGATCTACGATAATGATAAAATACGATACTTTAATGATTTAGCTATGCTAAAAGTTTATAATACATATTAACATAATAAGTATATATGTATGTCAATGCTAGTACAAGTGTAATACAACACAAGAGCATAATTCTTTTTTTATACATTGTAAATCACTTTTACGATATGATGATGCCAAAATTTGGATAAGATAAACTAGAGCAGTTTAAGGAGAACAAGAAGAATGAGACGAGAATTTGTATGTGGTTCGGCCCTGTTAATTAAGAGACCTACGTCCACGTGTGTGTCGGAGCACTTGTACTAACAGATCATCGGCGGTTCTCGATGAACCAATAGAGAGGGCGATACTATCGGAGACCAGCCGGGTGTATGCGCATGAGTATCACGTATTTCTAGTCTATAGAACGAGAATGCGATCCCCCTTGAAGGGGTGAATGGTCCCTTTTATAGATACAAGAGACCACTTATACAAGGTAAGTAGCCTAATTAGGTAATATGATCTAATTACAATTGATCAGCACAAATTATAGGAGTTTCCTAATAGGATTAGGAAACGGCCTTCTCCTTCTATTAGTCTTCTAGCCGAGATAGGAAACTATATAGAACCTTGTGGAGCAAGTCACGGGATATGCCCGGGCTATGCCCACCATGGGGCGAGCCAGCATCGCACACCCGACCTGTGGGTCCAAGGTGGGCGGTCTTAGGTGGACAGCCCAGAATGGTTACGTGGTGAGCGCCATTATCGAATGACTCGGCATTCCTCACTGAGGTGGTGGAAGCTAACTTTGATTAGATATTTTTGCACGTATCAGCTGCCCCCATTTTTAAGGATAATGTGATGCTATATCGAATGAGGATTAAAAATTTGCATAGCTTAAAAAATCGTCCAGGAAGCAACTCAAGAAACTGCTCGGGTCTGGGTTGTCGCTGCGGTCACTCGGTGCTTGGGCCAATCGGTTGACCTTGGAAGCTTGAGTTCGGTACCTACCATGTGTCAAAGATTTATTGGTCCGGTTAAGATTCAACGAGGTTGTAACCGAACAGTTATATTGTAATCGAGCCGTCGTGTCAAGCATTGAATGTGTACGCCTTTTAAGGCACCACTTGGTCTGCCTGAGGCGATAGCTGTCAGTGTTTTGGCGAGAATTGTGTAGGACCATTGGATCTGATTTGATCTAGACCATCCATGCTGCCTACATAAAGAACACTTATGTATTTTTATTGTTCCTATTTCCCATCTACTGAGTCTACCGAGCGGTCTGAGAGAAAAAAATCGTTCGGTCAAGGTCTACCGAGCTCATTCCTACGTCTTTTTCTGTAAGTCTTCGTCTCTCCAGCCTTGTAATTCTCTGCATTTTCTTCTTCTTCTCCTCCTCTTATCCCCGAGTAAGGTTGGAGGATAGAAATCTGCTAGGGCTTGCGACGGAGTTGGATTTTTTCTTTCTAAGGTTCTGCTCATTCCTTAGATCTAGCAGTGAAATAGAACAGTTGAATCGATCAAGGTTCCCTGAGGTGGTTCTATCCGAGTGCTACTTTACATTGAAAACCTTATACCTCTTTCCCTTTAGGCTTTTAGTACTGCCCCTTGTATCTTAGACTTGGAGTCCCTGACCCTTACTTAGGTCATCAGTTACTCCCTCACCCAGCTGTTAGCGATATGTCACTTTGGCTTCAACTCGTCATCTCGATCAGAGACGAACAATCTAGGCCAGGTACTTCAGACACCAGCCTGGACCCTCCATCATTCTCTTCTTTTGATCACTATAGTGAGGGTAGGATTCCTACCGTGGTACCTGACGCAGGACCGAACTAGGCCTACATTGAGGTTCTCAAGCCGGGGAAGGCTGGAAACGAAGTGTCGACCTTAGATAGCTCAAAGGTCTTATTCTCCTGCATGGGGACCTCTAGTAGTCTAGGTGCACCTGACTTAGCTAGGATTAGGAAGAAATTTTCTTGCTTCAATGGCTTCTCCCTGGCTGTGCCGGACGATGAGGCACATATTTCCCGACCGGGGTATACCACACTCTATGAGGATGCACTCCTCGAAGGTCTTCGCCTACCTCTTCATCCCCTCGTGTAGGACTTGCTGATTTACTTAGGTATCACCCTTGGGAAGCTTGCCCCAAATGGATAGAGGTTTCTGATGGGGGCCGTATCCCTCTGGCCCCAAGTGTTCGGGTACGAGCTTACCCTCCATGAATTTCTACAGACCTACTGGCCATCCCCATTATATAGGGAGGTCGGATTCTTTTCTTTGAGTGCCTGGTAAGGAAAGAAGATCTTGGATAACGCCCCCAAAAACAACAAGGGGTGTAAGAAAAAGTTCTTCTGAGTACCCACTTTCGGGCTCAACGCGGAGGCCCCCGGAATCCCCTTGAGGACTACCTGGGCACGCAAGCTGATAAGTAAGCCGCGTATTAAATCTTCTGTAAATTTTTCCCCACTACAGTAGTAAAGGTTGACTTTTTCTTCTCTCTCTCTTTTTGTTCTTACAGTGGGATCGGCCGACTAAGGGTACTAGCTCAGGCTTCCATGAACATCGTTGATGTATTTTCTAGGGTGGAAAATTCCATGGTTACATACCATCCGGACAAAGTTCTCACTGTCTCAATCTTTCATCCTATCATCGCTGGTAAGTCTTAAAGTTATACTAATTTCCCGTTTACTTTCCTAATATCCGTATCTTAGTCAGTCGCCTTTAGACTCACTCTTTTCATGATTTGTCACAAAGATGGCTCCCGGGGATGTAGCTATCTTGAAGGAGAAGGAGGCTGTGCTGGCCACCTGGGTTGGCCAGAGGAGAAAGAGATAAGGTCCAGGGCTAGCAACTGAAAAGGATTCACCGGGGGCCCCGCGTAGAGAAAGAAGCAGTCGGGACATCAATTCCCAGAGTGACTATCGTTGTTCCCCCCATACGCCTTGCTAACGCCATACCGGCCAGGACATCGACTCCCCAAGTTGAGGCTGTTACCCTCCAGGCCACATGACATTCTGGTCAGGATGCTCGCGGTAGAGATAGTGGACGATGTCCAAGTGAGGGTCCAGCCTGGGCTGTTACAGAGCTAGATTGACAGGTGCTCCAGGTTGGGCCTCGATGCCCTGATTGGGTGGCTGTATAGCATCAGACATGTGGTAGTAACTTCATATGCAATTTTTCTTATTTCCCTGCCCGCAGCAACTAATGACTTCTTTCCCTTATACTTACAGGTTGGTTGCTTGGCGGCAGGGACTGAGGCTTACCTGCCCGGGGTGACCGAGAGACTGGCTTCTACTGAGGCTGCTTTGTTTGCAGAGAAGGCAATACGGGAGGCTTCAAACTTCACTCTCTCTATGGAGGAGGAGAAGATGAGGGCCCCATCCCTGGAGTTAGGGGAAGCTTAGGAGGACCTAGAAGGTGAGCGGGGGGCTGCAGAATCCAAGAAAGTAGCTACAAAGGCCAAGAAGGTCACAAAAGCCAAGTAGCTCGCTCTTTCTGAGGTCATCACTGCTCAGGAGGCGGGGGTGAAGAACGCAGAGGAAGAGTTTGAGTCTGGCTTCTTCACGGGCTACGTTGACCTGACCCAGCGGGCGGCGACTGACCATCCAGATTGGAACCTCTCGGGCTACTCCTGCACTGAGTCCAACTACTGGAAGGAGGCGCAGGCTACAGAGGGGATCCCGTCCGAGAGTGCTGCTCCACATGGAGGGGTCGGCAAAACTGAGGAAGTGGTCGTGGTTGACAATCCTTAGCTCCCGGCCGGTGTATCATTTATGCTCTTCTTTCTTTTTTTTTTAGGGGAGGGGGGGGGGGGGGGGGGGAGAGAGGCTGCTATAATTTTCCCCGGGCATTGTACATATCCTTTTGATCAAGTAATGAAAAGGCCCTTTGAGGTCACCTTTTTATAGCAATACTTTATGTTCTTGTATTCGTATGCCTATGTTTGGGTATAATTGCCTATGTCTGACCGGTTGTGAGTCTTGTAGAAACCCCGCCTTTGCAAAAGGTTTAGGACTATGACTGGTAGGGAACACTTGGTCTTTGGGGGACCTGTAGCGCCTTTGAGTTCTCTGAGCCATTGATGGCTAGGTAGTTTGTAGGTATGTAGGCCCCACCGAGGTAGTGAAGGAATTTTCCTACTTCTACCCAGTAGGTTAATTCTGGGCATTATAGGTACTTAGGAATGTTTTAGGGGTTAATTCTAAGCCCTGTTAGTGCTCGGTGTGATTTCTTGTTTTAGCACAATATTCCTCCTGCCCCCAAGCTTTTGCTAAGGCGGGCATCTGTGGAGGAAGTGACTGTAGGGAACTAATCTAGAACGTTGGTAGTTCCAGGGTCCTTTTAAGTTTTTTATCATCAACCACCTAGGAGGATTAACCCCCATCGTAGGTTATGGACCTAAGCAAAACCGATGCCTCGGGCATGATCTCAAGGTCTTATTTGTGCATCGGGTGTGATCCTGAGGTCTTTTTGTGCCTCAAGTGTGGTCCTAAGGTCTTTTTTGTGGTGGTGGAACATTGGTAAGGAATGTTGCTTTCACAAAAAGATTTTATTCAACCTGAAAAATACTATGATTGCTCGAGAAGAGCTAAAACTTTGTATAAGCATAAGTCCTTAACTAGTTCTAGCCCACACTTTATTGAAAATACTTCTGTAGATGCTCCATGTTCCACGGGTGTGACAGGTCCTGTCCATCTAGCATTTGCAATAAGTAAGTTTATGGACGGTTGACTTGGTGTTCGCTCTCGGGATATGTATGATTCAAGTGCAAATCAATCGTAACAAGTAATACTTGGGTAGGTTCGAGGTCGATTTCCACGGGGACTAGACAGGAAGATTATACTTTCAAGGCTCGAATACACTACTATCATAACTAAAAAGAAGGAAAACATGGTTGGTTTGAGGGTGTGTAACTTCTTAGACTAAAACTGTCATGAAGTAAAATTAAAGTAACAACAACAACTAATTACGTTAACTAATTTAAACAACGGCTAAAAATTAACTACAATGAGTGAGCTAGATTAACGAGTTTAATTTACTTAAACGAAAGAGGGCTAGGGGTCATGCTACCAACCTTGGATCACACAAGGGTAAGTCTTAGGGAGTTGGAGGGGGCTTCTCAAGTGAACAAAGCTCCTCGGAGGCTAACAATCAAACATGTGGGTTGTCAACCCTACTATGAAAGTGATGGAAAAAACAGTTTAAATTAAAAGTTTAAACGCACAGTGGAAAAGTCAAGTTGTGAAACCTTATTGGCATGCCCGGATCTACTACGCGTCAATTCTATAGATGTGTACTAACTAGTGAAGGGACAGGTATTATACCTTTGTGTCTTGAACCCAATTATGAAATCTTCAACTTCCAGCAGCCTCCACTAGATGGCCTTCACTCTTATGACTCCTATGGATGCTTGCAGGAAGGACTAGGATTGGTGGGAACCCTAATGGAGAGGATTGGGAAGGTTTAGGGAAACCTAAACAGTTTCTGCAACTTCTACGTATAAAAACGATGATTAAAAACATTCAGTACGTAGCTACCCTATTTATAGATTTCCAGAATCGACCTAACCTTCGAGCGATCGAAGTGTATTCGATCGATCGAATCTTCGTTCGATCGAACAACCCTCGAGCGATTGAACCTGCCTAGACTTCAATCGATCGAAACTCCTTCGATCGATCACACTTGCCTTGACATGATCCTCATGTGCCCTTCCAAGCTTCCTAGCGGAGCTAAGAGTGGGACCTCCTAGGCTCTTTATTATTGGCTCAGACCAGTTTGTTAATCACCGTGACCAAACTCTTTGATCAACAAACTAACTAACTGGTCAGTTAACGTTTACTCCACTATAAAACGATAACTGAACTCCAACGCAAAAGAACATATCCGAAGCAATAACTAGACTTGTATGTTGTACTAATGTCCTTCTACCTTCAGCAATCGTAATCATATTCAGGTAGTCGGATAAGTATTACTGTCAACCTGAATCATGATTACTTCTTGTATTCCTTGAGTCCCATTCACCTCTCATGATTTCCAAACATGTTGATAACTCTTATTAATAAGACTGCAGTACTCAATAATCGACTTGGTGACATTCTCAAGGGAATGCTTACTTTGAAATAGAGGGTAGATTCTGTCTTGACAATATATGTTCACAACCCTATGAACATGACATACCCAAGATACCTAGGTGTTGATCTTCTATAGACCTCACTGATTGGTAAGTCAAAGCAGCCATATCCACAGTATGTGTTCATAATCGTCGCAAGATTAAGAACACGTACCTTATACAAGTTATGAGTTCCTATTGACTGTTTGACATCATTAAGTGTCAATAGGAAAGCTCAGGTCCGTCAATGCACTATAAGCACTAGCATATTAACTAAGAGTGACACTCTAGTGATTGAGGTTAATCACTCCATCCAATGGTAGTTAATTATGCTATAGTGTATACCTGATGAGATATCCAGTCTCATCATCCACTGCGACAAGCTTTAAGTATCAAAGGATGGTAATTCATATCTCACTTGTATGTATCTCATACATACACGAATTACCTACTATGATACTTAAGGATTGAAAATCATCTCATGAAATAAACATACATAATGAAATGTAAAACTGATATCCATATATTAAAATGCTAATGTCATACATAAAGTAATGGTTTGAGGGCATAAACCCAACAGAAAGATGAAAGCTTTGAGGGGACTAAGGACGAATGTTGGATTGGTGATATAGATTCAATAACCCCCATTGTATGACAATGGAGGTAAAGAAACAAACATATTACAAACCCAACACTCTTCAACTCTTAAGAAGATCCAACCCCTTTAGATTTTCAAGAAGCACAAAGATCCATAGGTGGGTTCATGACCCTTAACCTAGAAAACTAGCTACACATGGATTTTATTATAACAACAATAAGGTAAGTAATAAATGAGTAGAGATACATCACCATTAATGAAAACAACTACTTCGAGAGAGAGAGAATCCAATAAATGACTTGAATAAATGCTCCAACAAAGTAACCAAGCTTGAAAGTTGAAGAATCTCTCACAATCTCACTTGCAAGCCCTAAATCTAAACTAATCTATGAACCAATAAATAATAAATCCTAGAGAAATACAAGAGGGTTAAGAGAGAGAGTCTAAGTTACTGTAATATTCGGTCAAGACCCCTCAATTCGAGTTATAATGGGGTATTTATACAAATCCTTTGGAGTGGCAAACTTGTAAAACAAAGGGTACAACAACAGGGTCATTCGACCGGTCAAGCGGGCCCATTCGACCGGTTAAATGCCCTCTGCATTGAATCTTCAAATAAGAACACATGAAATGGACCAATCGAATGGGGCATTTTGACCGGTCGATTGCCCCTCTGCTTTGAATCTTCAAAGCTTCTCAACTAGTTTGCACACTGATCACTCAAATTACCAGACTCGTAGGGCTAGCTTTATCAAGTTGAGAACGACCTCCAAACATGAGGTTTTGGAGTCCAAAATTGAGCTCGAAATGGCTGTAAGGAAAGTGATCTTCAACCGAGGCTTTGCTTCCTAACTCGGATTGCCAAAAAGACCTACAAAACACTCACATAACCCGTGTAAAAGATGTAAACAGTAGAAATGAGGGTTATATAAGAGAAGTGTGTAAATAATGTACTTAGAAGCTCGGGATTGCTATTTTGCGCCATTATAAATCAATAGCTATGCAAAATATGTGATAAATCATACCCCCCCTACTAGCACATTGCTAGTCTCTAGCAGTTAAGCGGAGAAGGAATAGCTCTAAGGACATTATTCAAACACTTTATTTAAAAACAGGGAAGATAAACCACTTTCGTGGGGAGCACAGTTGCATTGAGCTATTGCAACAAGCTGTTAAACCTCTAGGTTACCCCTAGAGGTGGAGTTTTGTCTCCGAAGGGTAACCTCTAGGTTACCCCTAGAGGTGGAGTTTTGTCTCCGAAGGGTTCTCAGAATGTTACCCACAAACATAAACTTCCTCAAGATAGTTGCCAGCAAATCAAAGTGCATAGAACTCAACATAGTCAGGAGATTTTCGATGAATCTTAGCAAAGTGACACACAAGTTCCCACAAGTCCACAAACTATCAAGATTATAAGAAAACTTCATCCATTCCATCTCTCGGACATTCGTGGTAAAGGTTGCATGCCCACAAGTATCGGCACGGTGCAATGCATTCATAATCCAAATTTTGATCAAAACTGCGCTTCAACACAATTCTCACCGGTAATACCCTCAAAAATGAAACTCTCAAAATGGGCAATACTCTCAGGACATGCGGGCAAAGAGTAATGGAAATGGAATGCAAAGCCCCGCACATGTCAAGTGTGAAAAACGTTCATCTTTATAAAATGGGTAAAACAAATCTCATGAAAGATACCATGCATTAGAGGTGGTGAATAAAAACTCTAACTGCTTGACAAATTCGTCTCAAACTCTGAATTATAATACCAAGGATCAATTAGGACTGGGTAAGGTCAACAAGTGGAAACAGGGTGATGAAATGTCATTAACGGGGTCGGGAGGTGTTTAGGGAATAATCTCGGACTAAAGGGTTTGCACAAGGGCTCACACTACTAGGGAATAGTCATAAATGATTAATTTCAATGAGGTGCAATGGAGAAGTACATTTCTCATGGAGCTCTTATTTCTTTCTTGGGTAAATTACCTTTTACCCCCCTGTGCTTCGGCCCTATGGCACTTTACCCCCTTGTAGTTTTGAATGTAACACATTACCCCCCTCAACTATTAGGCTAACTAAAACTGTTTGTTTTTCTAACACCTAAGGTGAAAGATAAATATGCCCTCTCTTATTGCCATTCAAATACACTGTGAGCTTCTCTCTAGGTGGTTCTCTCTTTAGAGCTGGGCTAGTCTCAGTTTTTCTCTTTCTCCTCCTTTTGGACTCTACTACAGATCGAAGTCTATGTTTCTCCGGTGTTTGATTGCTTTGATCCCTCTCATAGATTCTTTACTCCTTTTTCTCTTCGTTTCTTTCGATCTTCCACCCTTCCTTGGTTTGATTTGTATTTGTTGCCATGAATTTTAGCGATTCATGGACTCTGTCAGAATGTCATGGATTGAATAATTTGAATCTTGATTTTCTGTTGATTGATTGCTCTGATCTATCTTGTCTCTTCCCTTTTCTTCCATTTGCTGCCTATTGCGATTTATAGTTCTCACAAAACCTAATTCTTATTTTTCATGCTATTTGTTTTCTGTGTTTCTTCTTCCATTGAAGGAACTTGACCTGATAAACTGAGGATTAATCTCTTTGATGATGAAGAAATATCCATCGAGGCCCAATCTCTTTGTCTGATTGGAAAATTTTTATCTGATAAAGTTCTGAATAGAATTGGGGGGAAAAATATTTTGGGGTCTCTTATGGTATAATACAAAATTAACCATTTGTTGGGAAGTTGTTTGTCATGAATAGACCAAGAATATACTTTGGAAACACATACACAAAAGTTCTCGTACAATACATACTTATATAGCCACAAAACAAGACAAAACCCAGCATACATTGCAAAAAAAATTATGTTTTGTGGCAACTGGGTATTGGTCCTTTCACAAATCTTTCAATATCTTTGCCCAGATTGTGAAAAAAGAGATGAAGAAGATGTCATAATTGCTGGTTTGTGATGAAGGCTTCTCCAATTTCTTTGCCCTAACTACTCTATTTTTTCCCCTAACATGCGTGTATAACTACAAATGTATTAAAGGTAAAGAAGAAGAGGGTAGTTTGGTCATTCTTGTAATTAAATTTGGCTCCAATCTTTCCTGCGTGATGTTGCCGTGAAATTAGACGATAAGAGTGACAGTGTCAGTTAGCCCAATAGTTGAGGGGGGTTATGTGTTACATTGTAAATTATAGGGGGTAAAGTGACACAGGGGCTAACCACAAGGGGGTAAAAGGTAATTTACCCTTCTTTCTTTATGTTCTTTCCATCTTTTTTTTTTTGAACTTTTCATGAGCTTTTATTTTCTTGCAGTAACCTCCCCACCAATCACGACTCGATCCCTTTAGATTCTAACACGCAACCTTATACAAACAGTCTTCCAAGAGCGTACTTTAAACACTAGAAATGGGGAAAGTATGGAGTGATGGGCTAATGTGAAAGAGGTGTATGCGGAAGGGGTAAGAGAAAATGGTGAGAGATGTGACCTAAAATCATTTCCTAGGTGTACTACAATTCATTGTTCTCCACTATGATGACAAGCAAGACAATGTTTTTAAATTCACATGACGATCCTCTAATGCACGGTCAAACAAGAAGATGAGATTGTCTACAACTTTAGTACGCTTTTCAACAGGAGAGAAGTAGTGTATACAACGCTCAAGAATGGAGGCTGGCTCAAAATTCTCACACGGTTCAAGTCTCCACAATTGTTTCAAACAGTAAATGGATTATAATTGCATTAAACATCGTCCAGTCACAAGTAGCTAAGCAATGTGCACCATAAGTCCAAGATTTAAAATTTATGAAGTTCACACTAATCGGGATAGTTCTAGGACTTTTGGGAATCAACGAGTGTCACATGCTAATATCACAAGAAAAAAAAATCAAGACAAGCGTCATCGCTTGGCACTTTGAATGGGCAACTATGCGACAATCATTAGAAGCGTGGACCAAGGGTCCAAGTCTTTTTTTTTTAACAAAAAACAATCTTATAGTGTCATGTGGCAAGAAACAATGAAGTTCAAACCAAAGATTAGCGACAATCACACCCCCTACTAGATCCATGCATTGTCCCCAATATATGAGCATCGAAATAAACAAAAAGAACAAGAGAGAGGAGAGTATGTCACCAATTGGGCGATCCCTGTAAAGCCCAGAAGAGATGATCCTGCACCAGTAACTACTACCAAGCACATCAACGAAGAAAAGAGAACGAGAAATAAAGAAAACATGAACTTCTATTAATTATAAACATCAAAAGTTACAGAGATACATGAAAAAGCCTAAACGGCGCCGAAAACTTGTTCGCTCTCGGGATATGTATGATTCAAGAGCAAATCAATTGTAACAAGTAATACTCGGGTATGTACGAGGTCGTTTCCATGGGGACTAGACCGGAAGATTATACTTTCAAGGCTCAAATACACTACTATCGTAACTAAAAAGAAGGAAAAGATGGTTGTTTTGAGGGCATGTAACTTCTTAGACTAAAACTAGCATGAAGTAAAATTAAAGTAACAACAACTAATTACGTTAACTAATTTAAACAACAGCTAAAAATTAACTACAACGAGTGAGCTAGATTAACGAGTTTAATTTACTTAAACGAAAGAGGGCTAGGGGTCATGCTACCAACCTTGGATCACACAAGGGTAAGTCTTAGGGAGTTGGAGGGGGCTTCTCAAGTGAACAAAGCTCCTTGGAGGCTAATAGTCAAATATATGGGTTGTCAACCCCACTATGAAAGATGAAAGCTTTGAGGGGACTAAGGGCGAATGTTGGATTGGTAATATAGATTCAATAACCCCCATTGCATGACAATGGAGGTAAAGAAACAAATATATTACAAATCCAACACTCTTCAACCACTTAAGAAGATCCAACCCCTTTAGATTTTCAAGAAGCACAAAGATCCATAGGTGGGTTCATGACCCCTAACCTAGAAAACTAGCTACACATGGATTTTATTATAACAACAACAAGGTAAGTAACAAATGAGTAGAGATACATCACCATTAATGAAAAAAACTACTTCAAGAGAGAGAGAGAATCCAATAAATGACTTGAATAAAAGCTCCAACGAAGTAACCAAGCTTGAAAGTTGAAGAATCTCTCACAATCTCAATTACAAGCCGTAAATCTAAACTAATCTATGAGCCAATAAACAAGAAATCCTAGAGAAATACAAGAGGGTTAAGAGAGAGAGAGAATCTAAGCTACTGTAATATTAGGTCAAGACCCCTCAATTCGAGTTATAATGGGGTATTTATACAAATCTTTCAGAGTGGCAAACTTGTAAAACAAATGGTGCAGCAACAGGGTCATTCGATCGGTCGAGCGGGCCCATTCGACTGGTTGAATGCCCCTCTGCATTGAATCTTCAAATAAGAACACATGAAATGGATCGGTCGAATGGGGCATTTCGACCGATCGAATACCCCTCTGCATTGAATCTTCAAAGCTTCTCAACTAGTTTGCACACTGATCACTCAAATTGCCATAACTTCTCATTTTGGCCTCCGATTGAGGTGAAATTTGCGGCCACGCGAAGAGGACTCGCAGGGATAGCTTTATCAAGTTGAGAATGACCTCCAAACATGAGGTTTTGGAGTCAAAAATTGATCTCAAAATGGCTGCAAGGGAAGTGATCTTCAACTGAGGCTGCCTTCCAACTCGGATTGCCAAAAAGACCTACAAAACACTTACATAACCCGTGTAAAAGATGTAAACAGTAGAAATGAGGGTTATGTAAGAGAAGTGTGTAAATAATGTACTTAGAAGCTCTGGGAGTGCTATTTTACGCCGTTATAAATCAATAGCTACGAAAAATATGGGAAATCACTTAGGTAACTTTATATGGGCCTTTCTAGTTTGGCCCCAGTTTCTTGTGACTCAGAATTTTGGTGGACTGATTGACTGCCTTGAGAACGAGGTCCCTCACTTGGAAATTGCGGTGTTTTACCCTACTGTTGAAGTACCGTGAGACCCTCTGCTTGCATGCTGCCACCTTTAAATATGCCCGGTCTTTTTTTTCTTCTATCAGGTTGAGTTCCCTCTAAGTGCTTTCTCGTTGCCTTATTCACTGAAATTTGCCACCTGGTACGTTGGTAATCTAAGCTCTGTGGGTACCACTACCTCAAAGCCATAGGTAAGTGAGATTGGTGTTTCTCCTATTACCGCTCAGGGAGTGGTATGGTAGGCCCATAGAAGGGTCGGTAGTTCATCAGTCCAAAGTCCCTTGGCCTGTTCAAGCCTGGTTTTAATGGACTGCAGAATTGTCTGGTTTGTCACTTGGCTTAGCCATTGGCTTGAGGGATGCTCGAGAGAAGAATAGTGATTTGATATACCATACCCCGAGTAGAATTACCTGAATATCAGGGTGTCGAACTGCCTTCCATTGTCGCTGACTAACAACCGAGGAATGCTGAACCTGCTAAGGATGTTCTTATCAATAAAACTCTCCATTTTCTTCTTGGTTATGGTCGCTAAGGGCTCAGCCTCTGCCCACTTGGTAAAGTAGTCCACAACGATGACGACAAACTTGACCTGTCCCTTGCTATGGGAAGGGGTCCGACTATGTCAGTGCCCCACTGAGCAAACGGCCAGGGGCTAAGTATTGGAGTTTGTGGCTCTGCTAGGCGGTTGATCATGTTGGCATGTCTTTGACACTTGTCACGCCGCTTGACATAATCTTTGGAGTCTCGAACCATTGTGGGCCAGTAGTAACCTGTAGTAGGGCCCTTCGAGAAAGTGCCCAGTCTCCTATGTGGTTTACACATACTCCTTCGTGGATCTCATATAAGATTGCTTGGACCTGGGATGGGTGGATGCATTAGAGGTAGGGCAGGGTAAATCCCCTCTTGTAGAACACGTCGTCAACAAGGTGGTACCTAGCTGCCTGGTATTTTACCTGTCAGGCTTCGTCCCTCTTGTCCGAGAGGTCCCCCATTTGTGAGGAATTGCACGATAGGGTCCATCCAGCTGGACCTTAAATTGACAGGGTCGACATCCATGCCTTCTGAGTTGAACACACTGGGCTCGGGCAGGTATTCCACCCTTATCCCGGGGAGGTCTAACTCAAAAGATGATGCTACCCGTGCTAACCGATCGACCCTTGTGTTCTCCTCTCTCGGGATCGTTTAATTAAGAAACCCTTGAGCTGTTTAATAACAGACCTGACTATGGCCTAGTAGGCCACCATATTATCTTCCCATCCCTCATACTCCTAATTGACTTGGTTGACAACCAGCTGGGAGTCACTATATCCTTGAATTTGTTGTGCGCCCATTGAGGTAGCCAATTGCAACCCGACCAACAAGGTTTCATACTCGGCTTCGTTGTTAGAGGCCTGAAACCTGAACTTTAGTGCATACTCTAGCTGGATCCTATCGAGTACGGTCAGGATGATCCCTGCCCCGCTGCCCTGTTTGTTGAAGGATCTGTCCACATAGAGTACGCAGGTCGGGGTGTCAGGAAGTAGGCCGCGCGACAGCTTGGGCAGGAATGACTGCTCTACTAGGTCTTCTGGAAACGTGAATTCTACAAGGAAGTCTGCCACCGCCTAACCCTTGATTGCTGTATGGGGTCGTTAGATCACTTCAAATTCTTCCAATTCCAATACCCACTTCATGAGCCTCCCGGACATTTCAGGTCGGCGAAGGATCTGGCGAAATGGCTGATCTTTGAGGACCATAATGACATAGGCCTAAAAGTACGGGCGAAGTCTTCGGGCAGAGGTGATTAGTGCAAAGGTGAGCTTCTCAATGTGGGAGGATCTGCTTTCTATGCCTTGTAGTGCACGGCTCGTGTAGTAAACCGGGTATTGTATCCCGTGCTCCTCTCTGACCAATGTTGAGCTCACCACTGAGGGTGACACTGCCAAGTACAGCAATAATTCCTCCTCTGGTACGGGCATTGAGAGTAAAGGAGGCGATGTCAAGTATTTCTTGAGCTCCTGAAATTCCTCTTCACACTCTTCCGACCACTAAAAAGCTTTGTGGAGGATTTTGAAGAACGACAGGCACCGATTGGTTGCCCGGGAGACAAATCTGTTCAAGGCAGCTATCTGCCCGGCCAAACTTTATACTTCCTTTGTTGATCAAAGTGACCGCATATTTATGATGGCTTGAATTTTTTTGGGGTTTGCCTCAATTCTTCGCTGGCTCACCATGTGGCCCAGGAACTTCCCGGATGAGACTCCAAATGTGAACTTGGCCGGGTTCAACCTCATCTGAAACTTTTTTAAGATGCTGAAGGCCCCGACCAAGTGCTCGAGATGGTCGAACTCGTCTCTGCTTTTGACCAGGAGATCGTCAATATATACCTCCATCGTTTTCCTGATAAGATCTTTGAACATATGGTTGATCAGGCGTTGGTAAGTTGCCTCGACGTTCTTGAGGCTGAAGGGCATCACCTTGTAGCAATATGTCCCCTGGTCAGTGATAAAAGAAGTCTTCTCTTCGTCCCCGGGATACATGTTGATCTGGTTGTATCCCGAGTAGGCATCCATGAAAGAGAGAAGTGAATGACTGGCAGTGGAGTCCACAAGGAGGTCTATCCTAGGTAGTGGATAGCAGTCCCTGGGGCAAGCCTTGTTTAGGTCGGTAAAGTCCACACATTCTCCACTTCCCGTTGCTTTTCTTGACAAGTACCATGTTAGCCAACCACTCGGGATAGTGAACTTCTCAGACCGACCTTGCCTAGAGGGGCTTTTCAATTTCCTCGTGGATTTCCACTTATCTTTCGGGAGCCATGCCCCTCCTCTTCTGCTTGACCAGACGGGAGCTCAGGTCAACATTGAGACGGTGGGACATGACCCGGGGATCTATTCATGGCACATCTTCATGGCACCAGGCGAAGACGTCTTGATTCTATCTCAGGAACTGGATTAACTTTTCTCTAAGCCTTGGTTCCATGAGAGTGCTAATGCTGATGGATTAGTCGGGAAATCGAGGGTCCAGCACCACTTGATATAGTTCCTCCACTAGGCATACTCCATCCCTCACATCCCTTGGATCCATCTCCTAAACGTTCAGTGTTTCTGTGATCGCCTCTCTGCATAGGGAGCTGACATAACAGCTTCGAGTGATTACTTGATCTCCACGCAGGCTTCCCAGACCCTGGAGGGGTTGGGAACTTGATCACTAGGCTGTAAGTTGACACAACTGCTTTGGCTTTGTTGAGCATGGGCCTTCCGAGGATGAGATTATAAGCAGAAGGGGCTTCTACTACGAAAAAAATTGTGAGTACAGAGACCTGCTGCGGGTAAGTCCCCATAAGAACTGGTAATTCGATCATCCCAAGAGGTTGTGTGCTTGATCCGTTGAATCCTACCAAGGGAGTGGCCATTGGTCAGAGCTGATCCCTAGATATCCCTATCTGATCGAATGCCAAGGCAAATAGAATGTCTGAGGAACTGCCCGTGTCGACCAACACCCTCTTAACAATATAATTGGCTATCGAGAGCGTTATCACTAGCGGAGCATCGTGGGGACAGTGCAGGTCTCAGACATCATCGTATGAGAAGATGAGGATGGTGGAGCGATGGCTGGCTGGACCTATAGGACATCTTCTCAGGATGCCTGGGCATGCTCTTCCTAGCCGACTATGAATCCCCGATGCCTGATGTTTCCCCAGAGATCATATTGATGTGACCGAGGGGTTGCTGCTACTCAGGAGCCCTGGTATCTTGCAAAGGTCATCTATCTGTGGTGATGAACTTGACAAGGTACCCCTGCTCGATCAACTTCTCGATGGCCATCTTAAGCTTGAAGCAATCCTCCGTATTGTGGCCGTGATCTTTGTGATACCGACAGTATTTGTCCCGGTTTCTCTTATCGGGCGGGCTCTTAAGTATCATCGATTTTTTGAGTAGCCTCTAGGCTTCGACAGTGACCATAACCTCTTGGATAGGTCAGGATAGTAGTGTGCAAGTAATCGGGGCCTGATCCCTACCGCTTCGTTATTGATCTTGCATTGGCTTCTTTCTTGAGCCTTTCTCAGAACCCTCGCACTTCTGTTTGGATTTCGAGGATTCATCTTCCGTGAAGCTGGCGCATTTAGACTTTAGGAACTCTTCCATGTTTATGTACTTTCTAACCCTCTCTGAGAGTTCAACCAGGGTGGCCGGCCGATCATGGTGGAACGATGTAGCAACCTTAGTGTGCTGAACCCCCGAGCAGAAGGTTGTGATTATGACAGTTTCGTTTAGGTTACAGATCTGAAGCTTTTGCTGATTGAAATGGTCGACATAATCCTTCAAGGATTCTCCCTTGCACTGCTTGACAGCCGATAATTGGGTGTCTGGCTGTGATCGGTCAAGCATCCCTACGAACTAGCTGACGAAGAGCTTGCTGAGTACATTGAAGTCGTCAACCGTCCGGGGTTTGAGTGAGTGGAACCACTGTGCGACCGGCCTGCCCTTTGAGGGTGCTGGGGAAGGCCAGGTATAGTAGTTCGTCGGCATTGGTAGCTAACGCCACTTGAGCCTTGTAAGCCCGAACATGATCAACCGGGCTCCCTGAGCCGTCATAAGAATCAAGATGTAGTTGTTTGAATTTTCGCGGAATGGGAAATCCTGTGACTCGGACGGTGAAGGGTGACTTGGTTTTAGTGTTGGCATAGTCATGACCTGGCCTGCGACTCAACTTCTCGATCTATTTTTGCAGGTCACTGATTTGGGCCTTGACGTCATCCAGGTCGATCTTTCGCTTTGTATCTGTACGGTAGGTCCGGTCGGACAAGGAGGTCTCATCTTTAAAGTGTATCATCCTCAGGGATAGGGCACAACTCTAGCTCCGATTATTTGTGTGCCTAAGGTCACCTCAGCTTCTAACTGGGAGACCCTGGGCTGATTCCCGGACTGTTTGGTCTTGCTCTCCCCTTCGGGCAGCACGCCTATCATTGATGATTTCTCTGGCAGCCCCTACTTGGCTTGGGTTGGCTCGGGCACGTTGCTGGGTCCGCCCGGGGGAGATACTGGCGCAGTATGGGCACGTCGTCGGGCCCGTACAGGCCCCCGACCACGTTCTTCGCTCCTACGCTGCTCCACCGTCTGAGGAGGATCGTTTGGTTGGGCCAGCAGGGCCTCGATTTGCAGTTGAGTCTAACGCTGGCCCTCCAGAAGTTGCGCGAGAGCAACGGTGACTTGTTCCAAAGTCATGGTATCTGGCCTGTCGGTTGGACGATCTTCTTACCCTTCTTCGGTGGCATGTCGATCAGTCACTGAGTTGTTTTAGAAATCTGTCGATTTCCCACAGACGGCGCCAAGATGATGATGCCAAAATTTGGATAAGATAAACTAGAGCAATTTAAGGAGAGCATGAAGAATGAGACTAGAATTTCTATGTGGTTCGGCCCTGTTAATTAAGAGACCTACGTCCACATGTGTGTCGAAGCACTTATACTACAGATCACTGGTGATTCTCAATGAACCAACAGAGAGGGCGGTATTATCGGAGATCGACCGGGTATATGCACATGAGTATTGTATATTGCTATTCTGTAGAACGAGAATGCGATCCCTCTTGAAGGGGATGAGTGGTCCCTTTTATAGATACAAGAGTCCACTTATACAAGGAAAGTAGCCTAATCAGGTAGTATGATCTAATTATAATTAATTAGCACAAATTGCGAGAGTTTCCTAATAGGATTAGGAAACATCTTTCTCCTTCCAATAGCCTTCTAGCCGAGATAGGAAATTGTATTGAACCTTTTGGAGCAAGTCACGGGACATGCCCGGGCTGCGCCCACCGCGGGGTGAGCCCGCATCGCACACCCAACCTGTAGGTCCAAGCTGAGCGGTCTTAGGTGGACATCCCAGAATGGTTGCGTGGTGAGCGTCATTACCGGATGACTCGATATTCCTAGCTGAGGTGGCGGAAGCTAACTTTGACTGGATATTTTTGCACGTATCAGTCTATCACGATATGTTACATAAATACCACAATTGTCAAAATTAACTCTTATTATAATCTATTCTAACAAAAGCTATCAAAATCACAAAATCACAAATTGTCCCAAACAGACTCTAAGTGTTTTAACCGTAGAAGCCATTGCCAAAATAGAATTCTCATAAACTTGCACTAGAAGAGTGACACTCACTATATGAATACAAATAAGAGAACTATATTTATGAATGCAAATAAGAGAAATGGTAAGAAATATGGAGAAGGTGAGATAAGTGAAGAAGTGACCCAAACGAGTTAGTTTTATAATAATTACTTTTTACAATACTTATAATTGTATTTTTCATAACTAGTATTGTAGTTTAACTTTAAATATTTGTATTGGGAAAAGAGAAATTTTTTTGGTACCCCTCCCTAGTGCTTTCTATTGGTATAGTTAATCCAATAAGAATTTCAGAAGTTCTATAATTATATCAAAAATTAATACTCCATATGTCCCCATGTTAAAAGTTACTTTGGGAATTCGAGTTATTTAAGGAAACTTTTTTTAGTGTGGTGAAATTTTATAACTTTTCATTACTGTATTTGTTGAATTTTAAATTTCTAGTGTCACGTGAAAGAAAAAGTAGAGAGAGTGTTTATATATTAAAATGTAAACTTGAAATGTGCAGTTGAAGTACATTAATTTACTTTTTAAAAGGACGAGGGACATCCCAAATGGAATAAGGGCATGTATGGAATGACAACTTTAGAATGCGTTCTCATTTCTCACCAATTGCCTTTACATATTCATTTTCATTATCAACTTATTTAAATATGCAATTTATACATTTTTATTTTTAAAAAGCAAGTCTCTGTAAAGATGATGTTTTACACACGAGGAAATGAGTTGGGAGTTGACGGAACCGCATGCTAACCGCATGCTCCTTAACTTCTACTTCCTCCGTTCCAAAATAAGTGTCCACTTCAAATTTGTACATTGTTTAAGAATGATGTATTATATTAATTTTTTGGTTCATTGCATTGTCATTTTCCTATTTTACCTTTGCATATGATGTGAGTTTGACTTTCTACTTATTTTGGGATCAAACATAAATGCTACTTTGTCTTTATTACAAGGGTATTATAGGATATTTGTTAAATTTTGTAGTTGACTTTCAAAAGTGGACACTTATTATGGGACATCTAAAAAAAGAAATGTAAACACTTATTTTGGGATGGAGGAAGTACAATAAACTAATCTTCCTCTACAATGCATTTATCTCCATTTCGACTTTTTTCTTTCATCTATACATAAAAATAAATATCAATATTAGTACATATATTTTGAAAATGATGTCACTTTTGTACCAAACGGAGCATGTACATTTTTTTAGTAGCACATGTGCTAGTAGTGACACACTCCATGTACGTGGAGGGAGAAAAATCGAAAGAGGGGTAGATATGGAGATGAAAATATTATAGAGTAAGATATACTTATCATGAAAGTTGAGGAGCATAGCGTTGCATAGACCTCCAACTCACGTCCTTAAGTATAAAACATCGTCTCTAACTTAAAGCCAAAACAAGTAAGACTTGTTTTCGTAAAAAAGATAAAAATTGTAATATAATGCATCTTTACTACCATTTCAAACAAGTAATAAATAGTTATTATTTGTGACATTTAGTATTTCATAATGTCGCTTTGGCCGAGTGGTTAAGGCGTGTGCCTGCTAAGTACATGGGGTTTCCCCGCGAGAGTTCGAATCTCTCAGGCGACGAATGTTGTACCAATTTGTTTTTTAATATTCTAAAATTGTGAAGTGGGGCTCTCCTCCAGTCAGACTTGCTCTGCTATAATAAGATGAGTAATGCTAGGTACACTTTGAAATCCATACTGATGTAACAGAACTATATCTTTTCCTCTAAGCTACGTCCCTCTTTGTTTTTCTTTATTACCATGTGACGTTACTCTCTATTTTTCTTTGTCTTTTTTTCCTCTACTCTCTCGTATTCTTTAAGTCTCAAATTGATATACGTCTTTTCAAATTCTCACTCTAAATTAAAAAAATCCACTTTAATTGTGTAATAATTTACCTCTTTCTATGGCACTTTTTACAATGAATGTTATCAAAAGATTCAAACGAGTTGTTTTCTCTTTATAAAGCCACAAGATCCCATAAAGAATGTGTTAAATCAAAGAGCCCTCCATCTACTAATAAAAGCTCTATTTTTTCTCTTTCATGAAAAAAAACAAAAAAAAGTCTTTCTTTCCCTTTTTCTTTGCTTTTTGTGGCTCCGTTAGATCTTCAATAGACCTTTCTGATAACTCTATCCTCATATTTTTTGTTTTGCATTATTCATATGGTACGGATATGTATATAGTCAAATAATAATATTATGATAGAAGTAACATGTTAGTTGCATTCACTTCATGGTGATTTTTCCATTAATGGATGCAACATTTGTTACTAATGTTTTTATTGGATCCTATTGCAGTGTAACATTTTGAAAATGGTATAATATATAATATGTCTAATTTGATCGGCATGGACCTAATAAGCATGAAAATGTACGTATAACTTCTTATGAGATTTGCTTAATGTCTGCTTGATATAGAGTCACTTCCTTTCCCTATGTATTTGTTTTGCAGTCCAGTCATATATAAATCATAAAATGCCCCCAAATTTGAGAGGTTAAGTTTTTCTTTTCATTTTGACTATTTTAAGGACATTTTTAAATAAGCATTATTAGTTTTTTTTTTATTCCTTTATAGGGTAAATTACATTTTGTACCCTTGTAGTTTGGATGTAATGTCATTTTGGTTTCTACAGTTTCAATTTTGTCAATTTGTTCAATATAGTCCATTAATAAAATTCTCCTACAATTTTTGACAGATTATGGTTCAATATAGGTGTGTAAAGGGTAATTTCTACTAGAAAATTTACTATTATGTCCCTAATGATACCTCAATTGTTCATCGCACAATCTATTTCTTTCAAAAATTGTAAGAGAAATAGTCTACATTGAACTTAAACTGAAATTGTGATGACTAAGTTAACAAAATTAAAACTGCAAAGACGAAAATGACATAACATCCGAATTTTAAGGGTGTAAAGTATAATTTACCCTCTTTTATATTATTACTTTTAGTAATCCTTATGTTTCTATTACTTTTGTACGTATATATTTTGGGCCCAGGAGAGCCAGTCAGACTTGCTTCCAGAAGATACATTACAAATTTACATACATAACAGGTGTATATACCGGAGAAATTATCCTATGATGTTGGATCATATGCCACGTGATAGTCTTGTAGTACACTGTCATGTGATAAAGTGTAAGTTATTTGTCTGCTAAAGGTAGACAACTTTGCTACGTGGCAGTCCCATATTGAGCGGAACCATCATGTGATAATGGTCTCGTAGTTTGAATAACATCTCATATATACGAGAAATTATTCTATGGTCCTGGACCATATATCACGTGGTGGTCCCGGTCAGTAATAAACTGTCATGTGGCTAACTGTAAATTTTTTTATTTCTCAAAATCAAATAAATTTGCTACATAACAATTCCGTACAAGTCCAGATTACATGTAGAAACTGCCCCGGACCATTGGATAAATTCTCCATATATACGTATACATTTTACCTCATCAAATTGTAGACAGCACCTCCTACGACATTCACGCGGTGGTGACCCAAAATACTCGGCCATTAATCAGAACAAGACACGTGTAGTATAGTCAGGTCACATTTTTTTTTAATAATGCTAGATATACACTTTTTTTTTACTCACTTTTTGACACACTATGCTTTTAATGCATGTACCTTTGCTGTTTGAATTTTTTATACTTTTCTGTGCACCACTCACACAATACAGGGTATATACATTTAAAATTATGTGTCAAAAAATATGTAAAAAAGAGTGTGAGTGTAGTAGTGCTCTTTTTTTTTTTGCTAAACATAGAGTCAGGTCACATATAAAGGTCCTATTTTACATTTTAGCTTCAAGACAGAAAGTGGGATTCAAGTCAAGCTTAACATTTGGCCCCAACGAATGGCCGGTACAAATTATACTTTAAGTTTATTAAACTATAACCTATTTTAATGGAGTTTATAAAATTTTTTTTTGGGCAATTACATCCTTGAATTTCAAAAATTCATTCAATCAGACTCAAATTTTGAAACTGTTAGCTTAAACTCTTAGAAATTGTCACGTACGTTGCGCGTAATGCTTACCTGTCACATGTTAAGTTAAGACAAATGTTAGAGATTGTGAATAGAGCAAAAAATCGCATTCAATCAGATCTGAAATCGCATTTAATCAAATTCGAAAATGCATTCGACTGGATCCAAAATTACACTCAATCACACCCAAAATCATATCATTTTTTTTAGCCATTCACAGTCTTCATTGTTTGTCTTATTCTAATATGTGACAGGTAAGCATTACGCGCAACGTACGTGACAATTTCTAATAATTTAACCTAACAGTGTCAGAATTTGGGTCTGATTGAATGAATTTTAAAAATTCAAGAACCTAATTGCAAAAAAAAAAAAAAAAAGATTTAAAGACTCAATTGAAAACATGTGTATAATTTAATGAGTAAAGATTGGGACACAAACAAACACACAACTTTTGGGACACAACCCAAATAATGTGTCTATCTCTCTCCTGTGATGTCACTGGACCCCACAGTGACACAAGAGAGAGATAGACACATTATTTAGGTTGTGTCTCAAAGGTTGTGTGTTTGTTTGTGTCCCAAATATTACCCTATAATTTACCATTATTGATTTTTTTGAAGATTTATATTTCAGGATCACATCCAACGAAAAATAAGAGAACTTTTTATTTGACTTAAAAAGTGTAAAGTTTTAAGTATCTTGTCTTTTAAAAGAAAACTCTTATATTTAAACATTTTAAAAAGAATAATATTAGTTACACATAAACAGGACACCTAAACTATCCATCTGTTAATATGAATTTTCAAAATTATTCATTAGTTACCAAATAAAATTTGAATTAATTTCAACATTGTCATGACATATCAAACAATGAATAGTTTAAGTATCCCGTGTAACTGTTGTACCTTGCATTACTCTTTTAAAAATGAATAAAATTCTCTTGAATTGGAGAGTCTAAAGTTTGACTATATGTTTATTAATATATACATATATACACAGAGAGAGAGAGGAAAGAGAGGGAGAGCAAAGAATTGTAAAAGGAATTTGCAGGCAATAAATTATTATTTAAAGAAGATTTTAAAAGTATGTTTACTTATATAGAATTAAGAATCACTTATTTTTAATTATTGGGAGATTTGAATTTGTTTGGCAAAAATTTTGTTTATAATTTTTTTAGAAATTTGTTCAACTTAGAAACCGCTTATATCAAAACTAAAAGCAACAATTTGTGCTTCTCAAAAATCTAGTTTAAATTTTTTTTTACTCCCGCATCAATATTAAACGGGTTCTAAGTCAACCACAATTAGATGGGGGGAGTGCCTTGCAATTTTTACAGAGTGCTGCTAAATGTTGTTGGGATTATATCACATGTGGGATAATCGTATTAATTTAGGGATTGTGATTTGGCTAAATTCCTATTGTGATTTGATTTCTTTTTATGATAGAGTTGTATTACTTGTCTAACAAGTAATAGGTTGTAAGCTCTATATAAATGGATGTTGTATAGGAATTTAGAGAAGTCCTTGGTGTATCAAGTTGGGGGTCTCCCCTCATGGGGGTGCATGGTTTAGTGTGAGAGAGATATTAATCACTGGAGTTTTTTGTGAGGGTTGTTCACAATGATAATGATGTGAGGTAGGGTTGGGTATTTCTTTATCTCTGTGATTTCTCTATGTCACAGTGATTAATTTTGTCAGGTTCTTTGGGGTATTGAGTGGGGAGTGTACAAGGGTCTTGTATTTGGGTTATGAGATTTAATCCATGTAACTTATACCATATTTTACTCAGTAGTGAATAATAGATCTCTCGGGTGTGGACGTAGGTGGGTGTTTGGGCGAACCCCCGTAGAAATCTCTGTGTCTTTTCTTTGATGTGCATGTTTACTTACTGCTCATGTATATGTGTTTATTTGGGAGAATTTGGTTGCACGTGTTAAATTCTTAACAAGTGCTATCAGAGCTATGATGGTCAGATCATGGTGACAGAGGCGCACAGTGACAGTGGAGATTAGCAGCACGGTAATTAAAAGATAACACAAGATGAAGAAAAAAGAAAAAAAAAAAAAAAAAAAGGAACGAGTGAACATGTTAGTAACGTGGTGATGGTGGTCGTGGTCGTGGTCCCGTGAATGATAGGCTTCAAATTTGTTTTTTGAAGTTTGTCATGGTAAATTATTCCATGTGGCATGTTGTAGCGAAACTTGAATCATGATTGGTTGGAATTTCAAGAAGCTTGTGGGGATAAGCTATGTTTCTTGGAATTTGGGTCAGAGATGGTTCCTAAGGTTTTTGAGCGCTACAGATTCATCTGTTGGTGCAGATTTATGAAATCTTGCACAGATTGTAATTTATTTTTCTTAGTGATAGATCATATATATACATATTGCAGCAGGTTAGGATCTAGGGCAGAAAAATAATTTTGATACTACTGTGATTGTAGCAGGTTGCGTATGGTGGAGAGGTTCTCACATTCCACTCATACGGGCATTTCTCTTGGGTTAGATTCTGGGTACGGTAAGCATGTGCTTCTGGAGAAAATAATTTGATAGGTTCTCAGAAGGCATGGGCAGACACAGGCGCAATTATCCGAAAGAGGTAATTGTTAGGATACTGCTCGTAGGAACGTTGATCAAATATATTTGGAGCAGGTTCGCTATTTGGGTAGTGTGATATTGATCCCAAAGTTGCGGAGGAATCTAATATTGATGCTGAAATCATACACGGCGGTTGAGTGAAGTGTGAATGGTTTATGTCGTCTAGTTGGTAGAGTTGTACTCCTGTGGATATCGCAATTTTTCCTACCCACAGTTTTTTTTTTTAAAATTCTTTTAAAATTCAGAACAAAAACAAATGAGTCGCCACTTAATTTTTAAAAGGAAAAATTAAGAAACCATTTTAAAACAAACTGATCTTTTAAGAAAACAGAGATTTTCTAGGTCTGGGGATTATGGAATGAGAGGTGAAGGAGCCCGTCGGACTAAAACACCCCCTCTCATCCTATATCGCGATAGGCGTCTACTTAACATCCTTTTAATCGATTTAATAATCTAAGCATGTCCTCAACTAATACATACGTATAAATATACATTACAAAAGCATGTCTAAAAGGGTGTAAGATTTGCTAACGGCAAAATATCATTCAAAAATCACATAGTTCAAGTAACAAGCAATATGATATGCAAATAAGGAACTATAGAACTTACCCGGGATCCATACCGTGAATATTAAACGTGCAATGCATGCAAATGAATGAAACCTAGGAAAAGAGTCTCTAATCCATATATACAAGTAAAACAAGTCCTAACTCTAAGATGTCGCCCATTAAGTTGAAAAATCGATAAAATCAAGAAATTAAAATAAACTAAAGAGGAGTTCAAGAAACCATACCTTAATAGCGCTACAAAACAAAGGGTTAGTCCACATGATATACGAGATATAAAGTTGGATCTTAAATAACAATCCTAGACTTCTAGCTTAAATCTATCAAATGTAGTTATCCTAAAGCAAACGAGTCCTAATTATGAATGTCAAGTCACATGGATGAATGTAAACATAAACAAGAAGAAGTCATGAAGTACTTATTAATTTAGGTCACTTAAACTTTAAATTCAAGCTTAACTAATCGTTATTGAAATATGGTTTGAACCTTAACTCATGAAAATATCATATAAGCCATTATTTATAAGATTGATCAAAATTGTTAGAGATTTTTAGAAATTGCTGAGAGCGGATCAGAACTTTAAGGAAGTAAAAAAGCATGGTTCCTATGGTTTGATCTTGGTGAATTTTGGACACAAGATGCCTCTGTGTGTCTAGTTTTTAACCCAAAAAGAAAATCAAAATTTCAACGGTTAGATCTCTGGGAATTGGACAAAAGCCAGAAATCACTTAGGATTCTACAACCCTCTATCCAGAGTTCTTGCACGATTTTCTAAAAATAGTAAAAAAATCAGAAATGCTTTTTTTATAGTAGCTTCCTAACACATTAACCTACTTAGAAAAAATTATTTTGGGTAAAAAGTGCTAGATTAAGATTCTGATTTGCTTATTTCAAAAGGGTGTTACTATTCTGAAACTCTGGACAGATTATGGTTGTTCCACAAAACCCTTGATCAAATCACTCAAAACATGAAACTACCTTTAAACAAAAGTTACAGTGATAGAACTTTGAGTTATAAACACTTTCCCGTTGGTTTCATTCCAATCCAATGGTTCGATGTTCGGCTAAAAATCTATGATCAAAAACAGATTGTGAACTCACTGCTCATTGGGTTAATTCACTTCATTCCTATCAACTTAGACAAGTAAGCCATGGAATTGGGCTTGTCTAAAGCTAATTCTCCTACCACTTGGTGATCATTGGAGACTAAATATATTCATATTTGTAAATTTCAAAGAAGTATAGAAGAACTTTATGAAACTTAATCATAACAAACCTCAAACCATGAAGATAGGTTTAAGTCCATTATGCTAAATGTTCTAGTATCAAACTTAGTCCCCTTATGAATCACAAGATTACAAGGAGATTAAGGGATTTCAAGCCAAGAGATTCAAGTAAGACATTGAAAGTCTTATGAATCCAAGGGATGAACACAAAATAAAACAAAAGAAAACTAAAGAACTCAATGCATACTATAATTAAATTTGGACAAAGACTAATTATTCTAGAGTTTACCTCGAAAGTATCCTTAATTTGGTGATTTTGGAGAACTTCCAAAGACTAATCAAGCTCTTCCACACTAATTCACACAACTCTTTCTTTAAACTATTCTAAACTCACTCCTAATCATGAAAATTAAGGCAAGGAGAACACTTATATAACCTCTAGATTCAAAGAAAATCCCCCCAACCCCTTACAAGTAAATATTCATCCTTTATTTATAGACAATTTTAGAGGGGTATTTCAGTCATTTCAGGACCGAAAAGCCTAATTCAGGCGTCCTTTTGATAGTACAAAGCGTGCTGTCTTACAGTTGTTTGTTACAAAAATGCGTCACTCAATGGAGATGGAAGCAGCACTCACTGAATGCCGGAACGGCACTCAGTGATTGCCGTTGCGGCATTCACTGAATGCCGATGCGGCACTCAATGAATGCCGCGGACAACTCCAGGGACTGCCTTTTTTTGTAAAAATTCATTTTTTGCGGCACTTGCTGAAATTCGCGGCATTCACGAAATGCCGTTCGGCAGTCCAGAGACTGCCGCAGCGGCAGCCCGTGACTGCCGCAAAAGGGGTCGAGTGCCGTTCTGCCTCCATCTTCCTTTTCTTTTGCCTTTTTGCCTTTTTAGGTTAGAGAGTTTTTTGAAGAGCTTGAATCATCTTTGGAAGTCCTAGGTTTGTTCGAACGTTGTCATCATCGGACTTGGAGGTAACACTCTCCTCAATTCGACGTTTGGTCAAAATCGGGGTGTCTACAACTCCCAAGTACTTAATGAAAAATTCTTATATAAGTAAGTGCATGGATGTTTTGTTCACGGTACAGACGATGGTGAGGGAAAATCCTACTTGAGGAGAAGGAGGTATCAAGGCTCTTCTCTGGTGGAGTTAACGAGTATAATTAACTCGCCGTAGTTGCATATGTATTGGCCGCGATTTGACAAATCGGAGGTGTTGAGACCAAGTTGATTTGGGGTGTGCAACTGGTACAGAAGACGGTTAATGGTAAAGGGTTGCAAAGTGGTCAACTTTGTGGGTGTTGATCATATGTGATAGATGGATTAAGTAGTCTCCCCACAAGTGATAGAGGGGGTGATTGTCGGGATTATATCACATGTGGGATAATCGCATTAGTTTAGGAATTGTGATTTGGCTAGATTCCTATTGTGATTTGATTTTCTTTTGTGATAGAGTTGTATTACTTGTCCAACAAGTAGTAGGTTGTAAGCTTTGTATAAAGGGATGTATAGGAAGTTAGAGAAGTCCTTGGTGTACCAAGTTGGGGGTCCCCTCATGGGGGTGCATGGACCAGGGTGAGAGAGATATTAATCACTGGGGTTTTCTGTGAGGGTTGTTCACAATGATAGGGATGTGAGGTAGGGATGGGTATTTCTTTATCTCTGTGATTTCTCTATGTTATAGTGATTAATTTTGTCAGGTTCTTTTGGGGTATTGAGTGGGGATGTACAAGGGTCTTGTATTTGGGTTATGGGATTTAATCCATGTAACTTGTACCATGTTTTACTCAATAGTGAAGAATGGATCTCTCGGGTATGGACGTAGGCAGGTGTTTGGCCGAACCACGTAGAAATCTCTGTGTCTTTTCTTTAGTGTGCATGTTTACTTACTGCTCATGTGTGTGTGTTTATTTGGGGGAATTTGGTTACACGTGTTAAATTCGCAACAAATGTCCCACCCACCTTATGCAATGAGGATTAGTATTTGAACCATCTAATGGTACTGTAAATTTTTGAGTGTTTGGGAAAATTCAGTAGGTGCATTCAAGAACTCCTTTTTCGAATTAACCTCTTTTGAGCGAGAGAAGAAATAAGAGTAATGCTATGCTTCCCATATCCACCTCTCAAATGATGTGGTACTGGGTCCCTGAATTTTGATTGGAGAATGCTAAAGTAACCCCATAGTTAGGGGTGTAAACGAGCTGAGCTGCTCAACAAGGGCTCGAAGCTCGGCTTGATAAAGGTTAATTAGGCTCGACTCACTTTTTTTTAGAAAGCTCACGAGCAGGCTTGGCTCGACTCGTATACACCCCTACCCACAATGGTCTCACTGCCATATCATTTGGGATGTGGATTTAAAATTTGGATTTTGGTGTTAGATCTATAATCTATAAAATTGTAGAACCCTAGAGTAATAAAAACATAGTCCTAGGATCATATCATGTTAGATTATCGAGGATATAATATAGTAGAATACATACCTGTATCCATGGTAGCAATTAGTAAACCTGAGAAGAAAGATGATTACCGGTTATGTCTTCCTCAGTCAAATTTCTTTAATTCTGTAGTGGGTTCCTTCCCTAGATGGGATAGAAGAGGAAGACTATATATATTGATTTGACATTTTGGGGACCATAACCTATAATATCCTTATACACTACTCTGTTAGGGTTCCCACTATTCCTAACAGGGTCAGTATATGATATCCACTCATTAAACCCATACCCAGTAGAAGTCCATGGGCTGCTTATAATTAGACCATATAACAAAAGCCCATTTAATTTATAGCCCTTATAATATAATTGATATTAATATGTTGCCCACTATTATTACGAAACGTAATTTCTTGACAATCTCCTACTTGGGCTACATATAATTCTTGAAACAATTATATTACATGTTCCTAGATGCGCACCTATATGCTATTTATCTGAGGACTTCACTTTAGTTTCAATCTGGTCCATTTCCTATATTAATATGGGATCAAGGTGCTTTCGCCACACATAATCGTAACTAGACCTTCAATGGTCAACATACCAACACAGTCAATGACATAGATCAAGTATGGATGAGTAGCATGGAAATTATATGCAATGTGATCTCAAACTTGTCTATTTCCAACTGGTCCTACTTTAGTTTTTATTGCGATCAATCCGAAATAATGCAAAACAGCATATAGTAAACAATTAGATTCAGAGAAAAATCATAATATATCAACTTTATTCTGCAGAAAATAAAAACCATGTAAATGTCAAAAATAGAACTTCTAAAGTAAACTCCCACTAAACCAAAGTATCGTTAGATAACCTAACACCCATATGAGCAGTGTGCTCGTGAAAGACCTTAGGAGGTAATCCCTTGGTCAGCGGATTAGCAATCATGGAGTTTGTCCCTATATGTTTTATTGAAATTTGACCACTCTGAACTCTTTCCTTAACAACCAGAAACTTGATGTCAATATGCTTCGACTTCATAGAGCTTCTGTTGTTATTGGAATATAGCACTGCAGATTTATTGTCACAGTATATCTTTAATGGCCTTTCAATGCCATCTACAACACATAACCTAATGATAAAGTTTTGCAACCATATCCCATGGTTGTATGCCTCATAACTGGCTATGAACTCCGCAGCCATGGTTGAAGAAGCTATGAGTGTCTACTTAGTACTCTTCCAGGATATAGCTCCTCTAGCCCGCATATAAACATAGCCTGACATGGATCTCTTACTATCTTTGCATCCAGGAAATCGAAATCAGAATACCCGATGATCTCCAAAAGATCTGATCTCCGATACGTGAGCATGTAGTCCTTTGTTCTTTGTAAGTATCGCATAACCCATTTGGCTGCTTTCCAATGATCCATTCCTGGGTTACTCAAATATCTGCCCAATACTCCTACTATGAATGTAATATCTGGACGCGTACATACTTGAGCATACATTAGACTTTCTACTACTGACGCATAGTGAATCTTTTGCATCTCCTTAGATTCAAGGTCATTCTTGGGGTACTGTCCGAGACTGAACTTGTCTCCTTTAGTTATGGGCGTATCTCTTGATGAACAAACTTTCATGTCGAATCCTTAAAACTTTTACGATATAACTCTTTTGTGATTACCCAAGGATACCTTGAGAGCGATCTAGAAATATCTGTATTCCTAATACAAAAGAGGTGTCCCCAAGATCTTTATCTCAAAATTCTTAGTGAGAAAGCTCTTGATTTCGTGCAATAAGCCTATGTCGCTGTAGGCTAGTAGAATATCATCGACATATAAAATCAGAAAGATATACTTACTCCCACTGAACTTGTGATATACACAGTCATTAACCACATTCGCCTCAAAACCATGCGAGGTGATTACTTAATGGAACTTGTGATACCATTGATGGGAAGCCTGCTTGTGACCATAGATGGATTTCTTTAATTTGCAGATCATAGACTTTGGATCTAGGGGTGTTCATCACAGCCCGTGAACCCGACCCATCCACACGACCCGACCAATTTTGTCGATTTTTCATGATATGGTTCGAGTCTCGGGTGTATAAGTGTTCATTTTCATGGGTTCGGTTCGGTCATCGGATTTTATAACCCTGCACCCGATAAACCCGACCCGACCCGACTAATACACAAGACATTTGAAAATGATTTTATTTATTTTTTATTTTTTTACATATGCCTAACAAGGATAACAGACTAAATATACTAATATAGAGATGAGATTAGAGGGTATATATAGTCTTTTAAAGATTTTGGGGTTAAAATCCTTTCTCTGCCTCTCTCAGACTCTCACTCTCAGACCCCAAACTCTCTGACTCTCTCCATGGACCATCATCCACACTCCATCATTGCCATCACTGGCCACTGTCTTCCTCCCTCCACCAACCACCGTCGCCACTAGCACGCAGCACCGCTGCCTTAGTCCCCTTGATGTTCTGTGACTTCTATCGTCGCTTGAAGTAGGCCCTAATGCGATAGATCTTCAACTTTTTCTTCAATATCTTCTTCTATTTTTTGATATATGTCAGATATACAACTTATATGAACAGATTTTATATTTTGTAGATAGAGGATTCCAACTTCCACATTTCATTTTCAGATCTACAGACTACAAGCCTACAATTGAGGGCTTTGAAACTATTCCACTCAGGTATATTTTTCTACATTTTGTTTCTTCTAATCTGCTCATTACTCTTTTTTTTTTTTTTTTTTCAGAGAACCAGTGAAACAAAAATTTTCATGTGAACCTGTCTACCTATGCTTCTTTAATTATTTTGTATATTTGACTATTTGAGGCTTCCACATTTCAGATCTACAAATTACATTTGAGGGCTTCAAAAATAATTCCACTCACTCAGGTATATTTTTTTTACATTTTTTTTCTTCTAATCTTCTCATTGCTCTTATTTTTTATTTTTTGTAGATCCAGTAAAACAAAAATGTTCATGTGAACTTTTCTGATTATGTTTCTTTAATTATTTTAACATTTTTTTTCTTCTCATTACTCTCCAGTTAAACATGTAAATCTATTATATGAATCTGTCTACATATGTGTCTGTAATAATTTTTACATATTTGTTTTCTTCTCATTACTCTTATTTTTTAGATCTAATTAAACATGCAAATCTATGATGTGAACCTTAGAATCTATGTGAATAATGAACATATTTCTCTAATAATTTTTGTATTTAATTGTGTACTAGTTGTAACTTCTGTAAGTGTGTTGTGCATTTGAATTTGCTTATTTTCTTATTTCTTATAAGGAATGGAGTCTGCTGCTACTCAGCCTACTTGTGAAGTTATTGATGTTACTCAAGATTCTCTTAACCAAGGCCAAGATGGAGTGGATATGCAGGCTATGCAGCAACCAAATGATGTGGAAAAGAATGATGAAAATGGTTCAACTCCAGCCGCAACTGAGAGACCGCCACTTCCGCCCAAAACCACGGTGAGAAACATTAATGAAACCAGTGGTAGGAAGAAATCTATTGTATGGGACCACTTTATAAAAGTACAAGGAAGTGATGGTTTAGCAAAGGCAGATGTAAGCACTGTAAAAGACAATACCGAGCCGATTCAAAGAATCACGGGACAACTAACTTAAAAAATCATTTGGAAGTTTGTCCCAGTGATCCTTTGGGTTTGAAGGGAAAAAAGTCCAAGGGACAAAGTACATTGTCTTTTCAACCCAAAAAGGAAGGGGAAGAGAGGTTTAATCTTGTTGCAACGAGCTTTACCGTAGAGGCTGCTAGGAAAGCTCTTGCTGAAATGATAATTGTTGACGAGTTACCCTTTAGGTTTGTTGAAAACTACAGGTTTAAAAGATTTTGTACTGTTATGCAACCTAAATTCAGGAATGTCCCATCTCGAATCACAATTGCTAGAGATGTTGTTAAAATATACAATGTGGAAACAAGGAAGTTGAGAAAAGTCTTGAGCGATCATAGAGTTTGCTTAACCACTGATACCTGGACCTCAATTCAAAATTTAAATTAAATGTGTCTTACTTGCCATTATATAGATGATGATTGGAAGTTACAAAAGAGGATTATCAACTTTTTTCAAATTGATGACCACAAGGGAAAAACCATTGGCAAAAAGGTTGAGTCTTGTGTCTTTGAGTGGGGCATAGGTATCATTTCACGTTGACTATAGATAATGCTAGTTCTAATGCAGGTGCAATTAGGTTATTAAAGAGATTAGCAAAAGATTGGAAGGGTATGGTCTTAGGGCATGAGTTTTTACACATAAGGTCTTGTGCTCATATCCTCAATTTGATTGTGACTGATGGGTTGAAAGAACTCGATGAGTCTGTTGTTAAGGTACGTGAGGCTGACAAGTATTTGAAGTCCTCTCCAAATAGATTTGAAACTTTTAAGAAGTGTGTTGAGAAATTAAAAATTGAGTCCAAGAGTCTTTTGAGTCTAGATGTACCAACTAGGTGGAATTCAACCTATGTAATGTTGGAAAGTGCTGAAAATTTTGAAAAAGTATTCGAGAGAATGGAGGATGAGGATTCCAATTTCAAAGCGTATATTGAATCATCTAGTACAGGGGGGCCTCCAAGTGAAGAGGATTGGGAGAAGTGTAGGGCTTTTGTTATGTTTTTGAAAATCTTTTACTCGGCAACCAAACGATTCTCGGGTACTTTGTATGTCACATCAAATGTTTTTTTTGATGAGATTGTTGTGATTCAAACCTCAATAAACAAATCAATTAGAGCACGAGAGAATGCAGTTAGCAAAATGGCAATGAATATGCAAGCCAAGTTTGATAAATACTGGGGTAATGCGGATAAAATATACCTCCTTTTGTATGTTGCGGTTGTGCTTAATCCACGAAAGAAATTGTCTTACTTGTAATTTTGTTTTTTCGAGATGTATGGTGATGTTGTTGCTAATGAATTGAAAGATAGGGTGAAAGTTGCATTGACACGGTTGTATGATCATTATGCTTCGATTGTTTCACCAATTGTGGAAGTTCCAAATGTTGGTCGGGCATCAAGCATGGAAGTTGATATGGATGATCCACATCAACTCATTGCCTCTCGATTTCAAAATTATTTGGATGGAAGATTATCAATGGGGTGTAAGAATGAAGTTGAGAAGTACTTGGTTGAAACTCTGGAAGGAACAAGTGATCAAAAGTTTGACATATTAGGTTGGTGGAAGAACAATTGTGGTAGGTACCAAGTGTTGTCTCAAGTAGTGCATGATGTCTTAGCGGTCCCGGTTTCAACAGTTGCTTCAGAGTCAGCATTTAGTACGGGAGGTCATATACTTGACCCATTTCGTAGTTCACTCTCTCCTTTAATGGTACAAAGTCTTATATGCACCTAAAATTGGCTTCAAGCATCGATGCCGATTAATCTTCGACAAATGTTGGACCATGTTGAGGAACTTGAAGAAGTTTGTGAATCAGGTATATTTGGATATTTTGCCTGCTTTTTCTAGTGCATAATTAATGGATTAGTGTTAACATTTAGTGTATTGTTTTAAAATGTTATTTTGTAGCGGATTCAAAATTGGGACCGAGTTCTAGTTGAAGTGTCAGTATTCCTGACTCGAGGCATTGTAAGTTAACTTGAGTCACAACCTCTCTTTTATTTCACATTTCAAACTATACTTAACTCGGTTAGTTTTTTGTCTTTGCAATTTACATTAAGGGTTGTGCATGGAGTTGGAGGAAGTTGGTGACCAAGTAGCCTTTGTAACTCTTTCTTGCTTGCTGGGAACTTTGCTTCTTAGATAGCCCGAGCCTTGTTCTTGTCTATCTCTATCCCTCGATGGTGCACCAGGAAACCCAAGAAGTTCCCTGCTGAAACGCCGAATGTACATTTATGGGGATTCATTTTTAACTTATGAGTCCGCATTCTTTCAAGTGCTTTATCCAGATCCCTAAAATGATAGGTATTGTCACTAGAATTTACCACTACATCATCGACATAGACCTCCATGAATCGTCCAATCATGTCATGGAAGATTGAATTCATTGCCCGTTGATAGGTGGCTCCTGCATTCTTCAGCTCGAAGGGCATGACAATCCACTCAAAGGTTCCAATTGTCCCTGGGCACTGAAAAGCTGTATCTAGGACATCTTCCTCAGCGATGTAAATTTGATTGTACCCTGAGTTCCCATCTATAAAGGACAAGATCTTGTGCTTGGCGGCCGAATCAATGAGCTGATCGGCCATTGGCATTGGATATTCGTCTTTCAGGGTAGCTAGGTTTAGGTTTCTGAAGTCAATGCAAACCCTGAGCTTTCCATTCTTCTTCACTATTGGGACTACATTCGAGACCCATTCTACATATCTAGTAGTCCAAATAAAACTGGCGTCTACAATTTCCTCCATCACCTTCAGAGTAACCTCTAGTAACATGCACCGAGGTAGCTATTTGAATGCCCTGAATCCTAATTTAATTGGCAATCGGTGTTCCACTAGTTCCCTTGATAGCCCTGGCATCTTATCATAGTCCCAGGCAAAGTAATCTTTGTACTTATGTAAAAGTGCTATCATCTCGGCCTGAAACTGTGGTTCTAGCACCTGACTTACATAAGTAGGCTTGGGCTCTCCTTCATTGCCTAGTTTGACTTCTAATAGTGGATCTTGAACATCGGCCTTCAGATCATCCAGCTTTGCTATGGCCGTTTCTAGTTCATCCATTTGCATTTCTTCCTCCCTTGGTGTTTCTTCTTCATAGATATAATCGGCCAGGTTAACCATACCATCAATTGGGTTGATCTCTAATTACCTATCGGCCAGATATCCATACCATTTGGCCATGCTGGCCTTTAGGGCCAGCTGCCTACGAATCTCAATTGGTTGTTGATTCATTGATCACGTCTTCTTCTTTGAGTTCAACCAGCCTGACTTCTTCTGTCTGATTGAGTTGAGGGCAGCACTTTATATTCTCTTTGATGAATGTTGCTACGTTAGGCTTGCCCATCTTTCCACATCCTAGCAGCTTCACAGGTTTGATGTCATCTTCATACAATAATGCATCGGCCGTTTGAATAAGTGCCACAAATGGCTTCGTATCGGCCCCCACTACCTCTACCTCATCTTCCTTCCAAAAATCAATAACTGATGCAAAGTGGAGGGGATACAATAGTTGGGGTGTATCCAATCTCGGCCCAACAACGCGTTATAAGCGGCCGATGTTTCAACAATGAAGAAAGTAGTCATTGCTGTCTTGCTTCCTATTGTCAGCTCCAAGGGCAGGATGCCTTTGGTCCTTGATAGTGCTCCGGTAAAACTCTGAATATTCATCTCGGTCAGGATTAACTTCGATTCGGACTTCTGCAGCACCCTTAGCATTATTTGGGCATGATATTGATGGTGGAGCCCCCGTCAATGAGAATCATGTTCATGGGGACTCCTTCAATGTGCCCTTTCACATACAGTGGCTTTAAGTGTTGGGACATTTGACATGTAGGTCTTTCAATATCACTTTAACGGGCCCTCCTGGCTTTTATCCTTCCTCAGTTTGTTGCCCTTTTGGCCTTATGATGGTTATCTTGGGCCGATCAGATTGTTGCTCGGTTGCATCCACGTTCTTACTCGTGGCTTCTCCCACCTCTGGCTTGACGATTTTTCCTCCACTCCAGAATATGTCTTCTATAGTGGCCGATTCTTTGGTCAGACCTTCTATCACATCTCCTTCCATAGCCGTTGGCTGGTCTGGTTTGGCCATGAAGGACATAGGCATGGTAAACACCATGTTTGACGTTAGACTCATAGGGATAGTCCCGAATTAGATTGACTTTGTGTCCGAATCTAAAAAATCATCATCGGACACGACGTCTATAGCATCGGGCTCGGGCTTATACTCTTCTTTTAGCTTTTTCTGCCTAAAAATTTCCTTCAGGTGCTCCGTGGCGTGCATCGCTCCTTTACCTGTTTTCTTATCAAAAATGGGCTCCCCTTCTAATGGATGTCCTTAGGAATCGGAAAATACAGGTGTGATGGGCTTGGGGGAACTATGAGCTCGATTGTCCCAGTATTGTCATTCTCGCTCAGCCTGTCTTGCATGTTGATATCTTTTTTTTTATCAGATTTGCTGTATTTGGGGGCTGCCAGGAATTTTGGGTGTTCAGCCTTATACCACCTTCCTTCACCTACTCTGGGTGGTAGTACCATTATTGGACGTATGTCCGAGATCGGGCCTTTTCCCTGTACATCTAGTTTGGAGAATGTCCGATGACGTCTTATCTCCAACTGGCCTGAGTCTCTGGGGCCGGACTGGGAGGCTGGTAATGGCTTGGGTTTCCATTCGAGCTCATCCTGACTCAGCTTAGGCAATGATAGCCTTTTGTGCACGGACCTTCTTGGGTTATGCTCTCTATGCTCGTTCGTCCTAGGCCTCTTTCTCGGGCTGGAGGCCTCCATCCTGACATCGGCCTTGCATCTCGGGCAGAGGCCTTATTATATTAGATCAAGTTGGTGTCGTAAGTCAGCTATCAAGCTATCAGTGGTTGATCTGGCCGTTTTGACTTCGGCCTTATGTTCTGCTTTCCTTCGTTCCTGATAAGTCTTCTGGAGCTCATGAATGGTTACCTTCGGCCCCTCGATGGCTGAAATGGTAATCTATTTTCCTTCTCTTTGCCGCAACTTTTCCTCCTCCTCGGTCAGGTCTACCTTTGGCCTAGTCAGCTTGGTCAAATTAGGCGTCACCATGTTGGCACTGGTGATTTGAGGGAATGGATTAGCATCAACTCCCATAGCTTTGTCCGAGAATTTAAACACTCCCTTCTCTACGTTCTCTTGTATCACATTACGAAAAACAACGCAGTTATTAGTAGAGTGTTTCCAGGAATTATACCATTTACAATATTCTTTATTTTTTTGTCATCGATCTTAGGGATCTGATGACGATCACTAAGCTTGATCACTTTATCGGCCAATAAGGCATCAAAAATCTGATCAGCCATAGTTATATCAAACGTATAGTTTTTTCTCGCTTCAAATGCCATCTTTTTCACAGCAGCATTATTATTGATGGGCTTGTTTAAGGCATTACATACAATCGGTCGTTTATAGACTAGCTCTTCCATATCAATCTCTACCTCGAGGTCACAGTCCACAAGGTGGACCTCGTAATTAGGATCTTTGTAGTACGTTCCTTTGGACGAGTTCTTTTTTGCCTGCTCGTCCAAGAGGACCTGCTCGTCCAAGAGGATACGTTCGTAGTGAGTAGCCCTCGTGGCCAGCTCGAATAGGTCACAGAAATCAGTCCCTTCGAAC
This sequence comes from Hydrangea macrophylla, assembly GCA_033977485.1. Lineage (NCBI taxonomy): Eukaryota > Viridiplantae > Streptophyta > Magnoliopsida > Cornales > Hydrangeaceae > Hydrangea > Hydrangea macrophylla. The sequence continues at coordinate 71,361,003 of CM066984.1, read as the reverse complement.
CTCTTGCGGAGCTCGAAGGACATTCCCCCCTATTGCTATCTTAACGTATTCTTCTTCAGACAAGACCGTCTTGCACCTATATTTTGCCTTTTGAAAACGGGCTATGTAAGTCTCAACGGTCTCTCCTACTAACTGTAGCATTCTGGATAAATCTGCCAGTGATGTTTCGGGCTCAATCCTATAGAATTGGCCGTGAAATAGTTCTTCCATCCCCTGCCAATCTCACACGGAGTTGGTTGGGAGATTTACATACCATAAAAAGCTACCCCCATGAGGGAGTTTGGAAATAGCCTTAGTTTTAATGGGTTGCTGCTACCCACATGGCCGCATTGTACTATAAAATGACCAATATGCTCTACCGAGGACTGTTCACTTTCCATCGAAAACAGAGTAAAATTTAGAACCTTGTATCCTTGGGAAAAGTTGACTTGGTCAATTTCAGGTGGGTATGGCCGTCTGTACGTCGGCCTTTCCATCCTTCTCATGAATGGGCCATACTCTTCGTGTATGGCCGCCACCAGCTCCTCCTTATTGATTGGTTGTGGAGCGACGGGCTGAGCTACCACCACAGGGGGCACTATCGGAGGTGGTAATTAGTGTTGATTGTTATTGGCCTGATGAGTCCAAAAAACACCATTAGTTTTTTGCCCCCCAGCAGCGTGGACAGGGGGGGTCATGTGGCTGAATGGTTGAACAAAAACTAGTGTCATTGATCCATTAGAATTGGTGACCTCTCCACTGCCCGATTCCCCTCCTTATGGGTCAGGCTGTTATTTAACCCGTTCTGCCCTCGTAGATTTGGGATGACATAAATAGGGTCTTTCTTTTTATTGGCCCATCCAGAAGAGCCGATGTGTTCTTTAGGGCTTTCTGGAGTCAGCTTCTCAGCCAGCAGAGCAAGGATTTTTTACAGGCCTGAGATCTTTGAGGTCAGGCCGTCTAACTTATCGTCCGTGGTCCTAGTGGACGAGACAAGGTCAATCTGACCCCGATGTATTGTGACCGTTTGGTCAATTAACTCCTTGAAGTTATCCATCGAACCTATCAAGGCGTTATAGTCTCGCCTCATAGGTTCAACATTCATTCTAAGGACTTTTGAAATTGCCTCTAGAGTCACACCGCTATCGTGTGGAGAGCGACCGATACTCTCTTCAGCAGTTGGGTCAATGACAGGATCATCCTATTCGTTCTTTCCGTTTTTCTTCGGAGGCATAACTTAACACTATGGGTCACACCGGGCATGCCAAAATGTTTGCTTGTAGTTTTGCGCTGGCATGCCAAAGCAAAACAGGCTTGGTGTGTGTATGTGTGTGTGTGTGTGTGTGTGTGTGCAAACTAATTTCCTATCTGCTTGAGTGAGTGATACTCAAGGCTTTAAGACCTGACTTCTAAAAGATGATTGTGTGTGATGAGTAGGAAAGTACCCTCATAAAAAATCATTTCGCAGTACTGAAGCGCACAAACCAAATAGTGCAAGAGTTTATTAGGTAAACAATCACAAATGATTAATAAAATACAGATATTTTATTAAATGTTTGGAGAATAAAACATACAACCAAAGAACAAGATCAGAATAGGCTTTGATTGTCCAAAGAATGAAAACAGTTGAGAAAATAACAAAAAGGGAAGAGATCTATTTGCTACGGATGCTGTGGATGCTAAGAGACAAAGGCTTGAATGCTTTGAATACTGTGAAAGAATGCTATGAGTGCTGTTTTCCGAGATGATGCGGGGTGTTTTGCAAGGTTGGCCTGCCTCTATATTTATAGCGGCCTATAACCGTTCTGATAAGGCAAAGACTCCTTGACTTGCGCTCCAAACAGATGACTGATTGTAGAATCTTTCCTAATCCCATATTCTTGCCTTATCCGGAGTCTTGATTGATTTAATCCCAATATTATAGGGATTAGCCTTTATATATCCAGTTGAACGTGATCAGATTTTTTTCCAAAACAAACTCTGCCTCCTCAAAATCAAGATGTCCTCATCATGACAGTTACCAACTCCCTCCCTCATGTGTTCATCGGACTCCCCTGACAATGCTTTCAGCTTTATTAGACATGAGCAACCTCCACTTGTCATGCTTTTTGACTTTCATGCCCGATGACAGTCTTACGAATGCTCCTTGACCAATCAGGCTCATGCAATCAGCCATTTTCGTTTATTCCCAGTATGGTGTCTGATTGCTAAGTGTACTTTCTTAATCATTCATCAGGCTTCCCTTCGACGCCAGCTTATTCCTCTCGGATGCCCTATCGCTGTACTCCTGCTTGGTCTCCCAATCAGACCCCTACACCCACTATTGCTCATTCTAAAGATGATGCCCGATCTGTTGGTACATGACTCATACCGCCTATCGGGCTCCACCAAACTGGGACAACAACCTTGTCTTTCTGATCCGCGTGATGTTCTCTCCTTGAGCCCGATGGGTCTTTGCAATCTCTGGGCCGACCACTCCTAGACATGCTTTGGGCCGACCATCTTCAAACCCATTTCAACATTCCATTCGGGCTCAAAAACTTTTGGCGATTTTTGGGTGCAAACAGTGTGTGTGAGAGAAGATGCTAGCGTAATTTTATTTTATTAGACAAACTTTGACTACATATATACTTATATTATTTTAAGTTAACAATTTGTTATGTTTTTAAGTAATGTTATTCTTGCATAGGTTGGCATGACTCAAGTGGCAAAGATCTTGGCATATATAAGTTCTCTCTAATGCATAAATTAGGGGTTCGAACTTCATCCTACACTCCCATATTAGGGAAAAAAAATAATGTTATTCTTCAAAAATTCATTACTAATATTTACCAACAAATCTATTATATATATCTATTATATATATATATATAAGCTGAAGCAAACCCTTCCTCCACAGCTTCCCACATCAGCAGCTCAAAAATCCTATGTGGCAAAGCTTCTGCCTTCCTCTACTGTTAAACGTCTCTTCTCTCTCTCTCTCTCTCTCGCTCTCCTAGTTGTCCTTCGTCTCTTCTCTATGAACTCACTGAATCTTCTCCTTCGTCATCTCCTACTCAACGACTCCACTCCCCACTACCTCCTCCTCTCCCATATTCATTGAATCTTCATCCTCCGCCAGATTCATTAAATTATGTCCATTAACACTCATTAATTTCTCTCCCTCTTTCTTAACACCAATCAATGTTCCTCCCTATATTTTCCATGTTTTAACCTTGGTTGGCCCAGCAATTGCTATGGAATTTATTTGTATCAGTTGAAGCCGCTGTGGCTAACCTCCCCGTCTTCCAATCGCTGGTCAGGTGGTCAGATTTTTCTCCCTTTTCTTTCACCCTTTTCTCTATATATAATATAATTAAGAGATGTATATACCTAATTCATTGTGATTTCAAATATGTGATTTAGGTATTGGTTTCTTACACATGCAATTGGTTCTTTTCCCAGGTAAAATTTTCACGTGTTTATTGATTGCTTCTTTTTTTTCCCTGTTTTTCTTTGAATATGGTATTATTGGTTGGAACACCGTTCTCACACCTTCATTGGTTGTTTCATTTTCCCCCCTTTTCCCCCAAGTTTGGTAATTATTGGAATGAACACAGTATTGGTTTATTAGACTTCAGTGGTTTATCAAACTTTAGTCTGATTGGTCTAAATAGTTTGTTGATCTATTTTTGAGATAGGCCATTGTAGGTGTGGCTGGGCGTTTAACCCCATTGGTATTGTGCATATCATATGTTTGTGTTTTGGTCTAAGTAGGATATGTAGTGTGTACTGTGTAATGTTGACAGAGCTTCTTCTGCGGTTGTTTTGTGGTCTGCTAAGTACGACCAATAGACTGTATTGGACTTGTATTTTTTTCATGGCTTTTTAATATATCTTGATTATTGATTGTATAAAAAATACAAAATTTGTTCCATACAACGTGGAACATTAACTGTTGTTGATTTAAATTTCTTTGAATCGCATTGCAAACTTGGTTCCTAAAGATTCTTTGATTTTTCTTCTATATACTGTACTAAGTTGACCTATATGAGACTTTCAAGAGCTTTTTTTGGCTAAAAAAAGGTTGAGCTTTTCCACGAGACTCTCCAAATATCTATGAGGCTCTTAAAGGTATGTTACATAGTATCAGCATATTTTTACCTTCAAATGTCTGTTGAAGGTTTAATTGATTAAATAGTGATATAGGTCATCAAATATGTGACTAAAGAGATTTGCAGAGCATCTTTAGACATGGGCTTTACTCTTAAGTTTTTCCGCTTACTCTACATACATTAAATATTTAGCAGGTATACCAATTATTTTGAAATAATTTTAAAACATGCATTTAGCTAGGTACACTTCATGTTATTTTAAGATTGAATTAGTTATATGAAAAGAATAATGCTATAGTGACCGAACTATACAGAAATTTTGTACCAAATTTGGTGGACCCCACACTTTTCAGCATAATTTAATTATTTTGGTCGGATCTTTTTAACCCATCCTTTTAACCCATTTTCGCCTACCCTTTAATTGTGTTCTTAACCCAAATCACAGAGGCCCCCAAAAAGCCATAGTCTCTGCAAAAAGTTTAGAGAAAGAGATAGAGAGACAGAGACAGAGAAAGTTCAAGTCTTGCTTTTAACCCATCCTTTTAACCCATTTTGGTCGCTGGCAGGATGGGAATTGACAAAACTTCAAGTCTTGTTTGTGGGTTTATCAAAGAAAGTGAATTTTTTTAGTTTTTTGTAGTTGAATTTGCTCTGTTGATGGATTTTGTCATAAGCCACAAGGGTGGATTTAGTCCTCTCTTATTTCTTGAGTTAATAAAGTATTTTGATTTTTGTGGACTTTTGGTGTTATTCTTTTTCATTCAGTCAATTGTTCACAGTGTGATTTTTTTATTTGGATGCTGAGAAAATGTAGAAAAAGAAAAGAAAATGTGTTTTTTTTTTTTAAATTTATTTTCTCTTGTTCGTTTAATTTCCTTTTAGGGTTTTTTCATGCCTCCTTTGGTAGTAGGCAGGATGAGATTATGTGCAAAGTGCAAGTCTTGTTTGTGGATTTATTTAAGAGAGGGCTTAAACTCTTTTTTTTTTTTTTTTTGAATTTGCTCTCTTGTTTGTTTAATTTCCTTGTTGGGTTATTTCATGCCCCTTTTGGTTGCTGTAGGATGTGAATATGGCTTTTGGACTTAGATGAATTTGGGTTGAGAAGACAAACTGAGAGAGGGGCAGATGAGAGAGAGAGAGAGAGAGAGAGAGAGAGGCAGATGAGAGATTAGATGGAGAGAGAGAGAGAATGCAGATGAGGGATCAGGAGAGAAAACGTAGTACTCGTATTAGGTTGATTTGGGTTTAAAAATGATGCATTGAAAATGGGTACGTGTAAAAGTGTGGTCCCTACTGAATTTCGGTACATAGCTTCGGTGCACTTCGGTTATTCTAGCATTATTGATATGAAAGACAGAGAAGAAATATTGAAATAATACTCAATTGCATTTCACTCAAGTTGCTTGCATTGTTTCTTTGTTTACTTGAGACTGAAAAACAATTATTTAATGAAAAAAAAACCTAAAAACAGTTTTGTTTTATGAACTAATAGAATAACAGTTTAGTTTATGAGAAATTGTGTATTGAGAACCTATATTAACACCGCAACCAGATAAAGTGACATGTGAAAACAACTATACATGGGCGGTTTTCGAAGGCATAGAACCGGTTCTGTGTTTCACAAGAGTTCACAAGAGAACTATTTCTACAATTGCATGAGTTTGGTGGAGATCCTTTTTTGTGCATACGAGTCCATGCTTAACCAAAAATACAGATGGTTCTTTATCAAACCAACAATATGTTGATTTCAATTAGAATTGGTTTTAATGTTTCACTACAATCAGTTTTTGCAGGTAATGGTCTTTTTTGTGCTTGCCACGTAAGATACAGAATATGCATGATAAGACAGCAAAGACAGTGAATAGTTGCCCAATATTGAATAGACACTACAATCTTTAAGCTTGAATTTACCTTTCGTTACATTTTCTGTTTCTTTTGGTTACATTTTAACTGCAGGTTTACTTTTTCGTATTTGACTCCGCTTCAGTGTCTTTGCGCTGCCAGCAAATATAGTTGCATTCCAATTGTAAGCATGTGGAAATGTGAAGTTAGATCCACTAAAGATGATGCTTGCAATTCTGTTGACCTATTGGTTAGTTGAATTTTTTGGATTTGAATGATTCAAGTTTTAAGGCCATTATAAAATACCTAGGATCACAAACTTCAGTTTTTTTTGTTAAAGGCCAAAGTTGTTATATATTTATGAGATTTTTAAAGATTTTTTGTACAGGTTTCCTATTTATTTATATTTTATTTATTCATTCTCTCTTGAATAACCATTTCGTGACAGTTCATAAATCTATTATCCGATTTTTTTCAAGATAACATTTATGAGTTTTTTTGGTATTAATTTTTTTTTTTTGGGTATTTGTTCATTCATTGTGCTGTTTATTGATACTTTACTTCTTCAGCTAGGCACAAGGGAAGAATAATGTTGCAATTTCATATTGAGAATCTAGAAGGAATTCAACACCAATATTCTTCATCTAAAGATGAATGACTACAATCTCAAGTAAGGATGGCAGAATTACACCATGAGCAAAGCATTCACAAAGAATATGCGCTAATGTCAAACGACAGTGTAGAAACACAAAATGAAACGGTAACCATTGATCTTTGTGCATTACCAAATTGTTAGTGTATAGCTACACTACAAGTAACAATTTTTAATAATTTTGCTAATGTCTTGCAAGCAGGCGATACTATCTTATCTTACTCTTAGAGGGCTCAAAAAGTCGACCAATGCAACAAAAGCCAGTTGCAAGCAAGCTCGAAGAAGATATTATTGAAGCCATACCAATCGAAGTGGATACAAGGGCCAAGTGGTGCATCAGGAATAATCAAAAGGCCAAAGACCAAAAAAAAAATGTTCAATTGATCAAGCAACGAAATAATAAGTGTGAAGACAAATAAGTACTAAACACATCCCAGAAACCTTACATACCTATGTTCGTTTATTATACTTTTAGATAAATACATTTTGAAGTGATGTTGTAACAAATTTTGTATACAATTACAAGCACCCGTACAATTACATTTACGAAGCTTATTTGTTATGCCAATTTATGTTATTTACTATGACATCTAAAAAACATCTAACATTTACCACAACAGGCGTACAACAGCAGTGCTACATTTCCATCCGCGCTGAATAACCTAATTGAAGCTGCTTACATTTTCCAATGGCATGAAGCCATAACAGAAGCCTCAATTTGGGCTACTGCTTCACAATTGCGAGAACTATTCGCAACAATGTTGACACAATGTGAAGTGTCTGACCCATTACAATTATGGGAGGGGAATTGAAGCTTTTAACCAACGACATCGAGCACAGGCAATGACGTACTCTATCTCTTGAACATTTAAAGTTATCAAAGGCCCAAATTAAAAATTACGCCCTACATGAAATCAATCAAATTCTAAATAAAATGGGGCATAAACTAAAAGACTACCCTCCATTACCTGTGCCAGATGCATAAATATTCAAACCAAGCACCAACAAATTGATCCAAGAAGAAATGTCATACGACATCGGACAGCTAAGAAGTGAACACAACACTTTAGCCGCAGGCTTGAATGAGGACCAAACGACAATATTTAAGGCGGTAATAAATGTAGTGAACGCAGAAGCAAGGGGTTTGTTTTTTATTTACGGTCATGGAGGAGGAACAGGGAAAACATATTTGTACAGGACAATTTTATCAGCAATACGTTCCCAACAAAAAATCGCACTTGCTGTAGCATCATCAGGGATAGCTGCTCTATTGCTGCTGGGGGGAAGAACATCACATTCAAGATTTCACATCCCAATCAAATTAACAGAAGATTCCACTTGTGAAGTCAAACCAGGAAGTCATGCAACCGAACCGCTATCAAAGACGAGCATAATAATATGGGATGAAGTACCTATGGCACATAAACACTGTTTCGAAGTCGTTGATAGAACCTTAAAAGCTATAATGCGTCTTGAAAAGCGTGAAAATGAAACAAAGGCATTTGGAGGAAAGGTAGTAGTAATGGGTGTAGACTTCTGGCAAATCCTACAAGTTGTACCAAAAGGAGGAAGAGAAGAGATAGTCCAAGCATCAATAAATAGATCACATTTATGGCAACATTGCAAGATATTTTTGCTACAAAGAATTATGCGACTAGCTTCTACCTCCAAACAATCTAACTGTACAACATCACTCCCTAATTTGCAAAATGGATACTACAGATTGGGGATGGAGAAGATGGCGACGGTGATGGAGAAAGTAAAAATTCAACTTCTAAAAGAATTCATAATTCCGTCAACTCAAGATCCTGCCAGTGATATCATTGAAAGCACTTATCCAAAAATAGAAGAAAAACTCAAGGACAAAAGGTACTTGGAAGAGCAATACTTGCACCAACGAATGAGATGGTCGAAGAAAAAAACAACAGGGTTATCAAATTGATAAACGAAGATGAAAGAACATACTTCAGTGCAGATTCCATTTGTAAGGCATCATCTTATTCAGAAGATCAATAAACTCTATACCCAATAGAATTCCTCAATACTCTGAAGTTCCCAGGGATACCCAACCACAAACTCATTCTAAAGGTTGGTTTACCAATGATGCTTCTCAGAAATTTAAACCAAATTGTAGGACTTTGTAATGGAACAAGACTCATCATCACACAACTTGGAGATCGGATAATAGAAGCAGAAATCATAACCAGTATAAATATTGGTACAAAAGTCTTTATTCCAAGAATTGGGTTATCTCCGAGGGACACAAAATAGCCATTCGTACTCAAAAGAAGGCAATTCCCAATCACAGTATGCTTTGCCATGACCATTAATAAGAGCCAAGGGCAATCATTGAAAAATATTGGTCTTTTCCTGTAGAAACCAGTATTCACCCACGGCCAATTATATGTGGCACTTTCAAGGGTAACTTCGAGGAGTGGATTAAAGGTGTTAATCAACACAGATAATTCAGAAGAGGAGACGACCATAAAGAGCATCGTCTACACTGATGTCTTTAACAACCTACCGAAAGGTACAACAGTCCAACTACAATCCACGATGGGAAAATCCAACCAAAAATGCAAATTAAACATTGTTCTCACATATCTTTGTCAACTTCAATGTAAACAATGCAAACAACACCATTCCAATTACTAATGAAACTCATCAATGCAGCACAACAAACAAGCTAAAGCAAAGATGGATTACATGCATACACCACAGTGTGCACAACGGATTTTATCAGAGAGAAAACATGCCGCAAGATGAAGAGGTAAATCCCTAACTACAAAATCTAATTAACTACACAACTTTTGCATCCAATTACATTTCACATAAACAACGCACACTTTAATCAACAAGTGTAAACTAAAAACAAATCTAACTATAAATTTATATATATATATATATATCCTACTCCCATATTTTCAAAAACCCACAAAAGAATTGTTTTGAAACTCAAACTTATTAATATTCTCTAGAAGCTGTGCTGAACTAATACAGATGAAGATCATTAAACTAGCTATGCATTTATTGTTCATGCCTTCTTCATTCGTATTTGACACATGCACACACAAACATATTATATGTATATATATATATATGTATATGTATGTATACATGTATATAATGAAGAAAGAAACACACACATTACATTAGAATTTTTCAATGCCTTTCTCTCTCTCTCTCTCTCTCTCTCTCTTTGTTATGAGTTTAAAAAGATTTTATCTACCTTTTTCTTTATTTTTAAATTTTATTATAGATGCAATTCCTGAAGGAATCACCTTATCACATTTTCTGTGGGCAAGAAGTAATTTGAGGTATCAAATCTCTCTATTTTTTTTACAAGATTTTAAATTTCTCTGTTTCATAAGGATTCGTTTGTTTCATAGACTTTGCCTGGGAAAAACCAATAAAACAAACAAAACAAATTACAAATAATGGGTTGGTGAGGAAAATGCAAAGGAAAAAAAAGGAAAAAGAAAATTAAATTTGTTCAATTTTGTGAATCACTTTCCTCACTATTTCCTTGGTTCAACTTTTCATCACATTTGACAAATTTTGCCCTTAAATGTTCAGGTAAAGAAGAACACCAGCCACCCGCTGTGACAACTGTTTGCCTTCTAGGTAAAAACCTACTGCTCATCAGTGCATCATACTTGTAATACCCTGTATTTCTAATAAATATTTAATGCAGAGAGATTCCATATACTTCCTTTGACCATTCACAAAATTCAATCTTCGATCGATCGAATCTCGTTCGAGCGATCGAACACCTTCAAAGTTCAAGCGATCAAACATTTTTCAATCGATCGAAACTCTACCGACCTGAATTTAATACGTGGTGCCCATTTCAATCGATCGAACCCTTTTCAATCGATCAAACCTGGCCGAACTGAGTTCGAGCGATCGAGAAATCTTCGATCGATCGAACATGAAATTATCAGAATTCCAGTTTCTGCGCAAATGCTGCCACCTTGCCCTCCCATTCTCTATATATACATTGGTTTTGTGGGTATGGGAGAGTTTGCTGATATTGTAAGTTTGAGAGAAGATTGTGAGTGTGTGTTTATATATATATACACATACATCCTCATATATATATATCTATACACACATCCATACACATATATATATAATTTCTGTGGGAGAGAGAGAGGAGAAGAAGGAGAGAAAGAGAAGGAGGCCGAGGAGAGAAAGAGAGGAGCCACCATTAAAGCTCCGGGAGCTCAAAGCTTTGCCAAACGCGTCCTTAGCACCCTAGGTGAGTTTTTACTCACTCGATCTCTTTACTATGATATTTTACGAGTTTTGGTATGTTTAAATCGTATTAAAAACGTCCCTAAGACGTATATATATTTGTGCTATTTTGAATCTGCTGGAGAAGACAACTCTCGAGCGATCGAGAAGAGCTCAATCGATCGAAGGTTCAATCGATCGAACAACTTTCGATCGATCGAACTTCATTTTCTCTCAATCGATCGAAATGACTTCAATCGATCGAGACATGCAGAACATGGTTTGATTCTTTAGTTCATTTTATATGAGGTTCGAATACTCGATTCACGATTCGGACTTCTATTATGCGATTATGGGTTTAGTAGGGATAATGTGACAACACAGATAAGTATGTTAAGAAAAATGGATGAATACAATGACGTAAGATAATATACGGTTCATGTCTGAGTTCGATATCCGATTATTTCAATCAGAGTAGTCAGGCCACATGGGAAGTCATGTATCAATAGAAGTACAGTGTTTAAGTAGGTTTGATAAGTCTTGGATATGGTACGTGGGCGGACGCCTGGTCGTGATATGCTTTCGCATGCGGTGGATGGTTTATATCCTTAACGAGCAGCGAAAAGTGGGCAGGACCATGTAGTCCTAAGGTAGCCAGATGATCGACGATATATCCTTAACGAGCGGTGGATGGTTTATATCCTTAATGAGCGGTGGATGGGTGATCACTGGTATACTACGAGAAGTCGTGGCAATAGATTTGATATGCTGTTGTTCAAAGCGTTATATCCCTGACATGCGGTGGATGGTTTATATCCTTAACGAGCGGGAGATGGACTGACGTGGTGTCCATGAATGCGGTGGATGGTTTATATCCTTAACGAGCAAATGGACAGAATAATGGTATGTCTACATATGTTAAACGATTGAGTCTGTTCTTTCTAGACAAAGTGTGTCGAAGTTTTGGTATGAGTATAATAAGACGATAAGGGCTGAGTTACGATATTGGAATACAGAGAAGATATTATGTAATAGAACTATATCTTAGACGTTTCAATAACTTGTTATACGTTATAGCATTAATACCCTGTGAGTTTCTATTCACTCAGCTCTCAGTTAGCTGACGGCCGTTATTGCCTGGACATTCCCCGTCCAGCTTTTCCTGTCTCTTTCAATACAGATAATGGAGCTTACAGTAGCGGTTACTACCCTGACGGAACTTATGCAGAGGATGGCCCCACTGATGCCGGTTACGCCGGAGAAGGAGGGTACACTGATGACTATCCTTATGCCAGCTGAAGACTGAAGATAGTGATATCTAGTTTATGTATTTCTTTTGTTCCGTTGAACTCTATTTAGTTTAGTTGACGGGTACTTGGGCATATGTTGTCTCCAGACCTGTTGTGATCCTGTGGACCATACTCTGATGTTTGTAATAGATAGAACTGTTTATATTTCAGTGGTTTGTGGTTCCTGTTTGGACTAGTACTGTGTGGTGTGGATATCAGTGACTTTCACTTGTCATTCCCTATGGACCCATAAAGGAAATTTATTTTTCTCTATTTATGCTGCACCGGGGCGTGACAGGGTTTTTGGTATTAGAGCACTTAGGTTCTGATATTGTCGTTCACTGATGGATTCCACACCATCTGGTCCTAGTGTTGAGTTTCCTGAGATGAGATATGAGTATAAGATAAGTTCGTCTTCCTGATGATAGATAGTTTTCTTTGCAGGATAGCATGGATCCAGAGTTCCATCAGTTCGTTACCGATGCTTATGGAGGGCACGTGATCCATGGGGATACAGTGGAGCCAGCTGACCCGGAGTTTTATCAGGAGCGTGTGTGCCAGATAGCTAGTCGACATTTAGAGGAGGATATGTGGAGAGCGCTTTATGAGACCGGGAGGACTCACCCGACGCAGATGCGTATGGATGCTTACCATACTGCGAGAATTGGTAGAGACATTTGCCAGGAGATATTGCGGTTAGTTCAGAGTAAGCCTGAGATGGATGAGATTGAGTTGAGAGCCATTGTAGCCGGTCCACCAGAGCCTATAGTTGCACCAGCACCGGCAGAACCAACATCACCCGTACTCGACGTACCAGTTCCAGAGCCTGAGCCGATTCAGGAGGATGAGGACCCAGAGCCCGAGGATGAGCATCCCGATGAGGATATGGACGAAGATGGAGAGGAGGAGCCGATAGATGATGAGGACCCAGTAGAGGATGAGCCTGCAGATGACGCAGACGAGGATGAGCCAGAGGATGACCCCGAGGAGCCAGAGTTCGGGCCAGAGGATCCAGTACAGGACCCAGAGGCTGTTGAGGCAGACATTGTAGTAGATGAGGATGCGCCCGATGAGGAGGTAGTTGTGCCAGAGATACCTGTTGTGCTTCAGATACCAGCCGGACCGATTATGCATATGGCAGCCATGGTCGATATGGCAGTAGGATGGATAGCTCAGATGGTCGCTCAGCCAGCGGGTTTTGTTATAGGAGAGGCCGCGATAGCAGGAGCTCTTGATATAGCCAACGGATTCACCGCAGTAGCAGTCGATGTCGCTAACCAGGCGATAGTGGACGTGATGGAGGACGATGATGCAGAGATGATAGAGGATTGGGATATAGGGGTAGTAGTTGGAGATCTTGTTGCACCAGTCGAGGATGATCCACTCGAGGAGATGGAGATTGATTCAGAGGACGAGGCACCACCAGCAGGATCAGATGCTGACGACTTTTGAGTCAGGACCTGCAGGGCTTAGTTTTGTTAGTTTTACCAGGACATGTTGTCCACTAGATTTTTGGGAGCTTGAGAGATAGCTATTTGACCATAGCTTTGTATAGGTGTTAGCAGTAGTATTAGTAGTTGACCTTAGTACTATTTTAGCCTTGTCCCACGTGGTACACAGTTGGATTTGTGTGTACTATGCGGTACATCTTTTTGTTATACGAGCAGTACTTTTGATATTGATTGTTGGTTATTTGATGTATGAGTTGTAGAACTGTTAGTTCTTGTTGCTTCTCGTTCTATCTCAGTTTCGTTTCTGCGAGAAGACTTTCAACTAATCGATATGTCTCTTGTAGGCGATACTCATTATTATCATGGTAGGACCCTTGAGAAATCACCAAGCACGAATTGGAGCACCTATTCCGGAAGGGATGGATCTAACGGGAATTTTTGAAGCATTTATGCAAAGGATGGAACATGTGGGGGATACTTATAATCACTCCACCCACCAGAGACCTCTTGTACCACCGCCACTGAGACAGACTGGAGACAAGTTGTTAGCAAATTTTCGTGGGTTACGTCCAGAGAAATTTGATGGACTAACCGAACCATGGAAAGCCGAACAATGGATAAGAGAGATGGAATTGATATTTGAAGCATTGGAATGCAGCGAACAAGAGAAGCGTCGTCTTGCTACATTTCAGCTCACTTATGCCGCCGCAGATTGGTGGGAAGCCGAGCGAGCCACTGTCAGAACCGATGCTGCAAGAGCGATGTCATGGGAGACATTCAAAGGAAGATTTTTGGAAAAGTATTTCCCAGAGGATGAGAGAGATCAACAGGAGAAGAACTTTCTCAATCTGGTTCAAGGAGGATGGACTGTCAGGGAATACACAACACAGTTCGAGCGTCTATCCAGATTTGCTCAGTATATGATAGACACTCCACAGAAGAAGGTGAAGAGATTTCACCAAGGATTGAATCCCCACTTCAGGCATATGATGGTTGGTCATCTGAACCAAACATATGAAGAGATTGTTAGATTTGCTGCGGGATTAGAGAAGGATGCTTACCCAGCACAGCAACCACAGATGAATCGACCCCAGTCGTCAAGAGGGTTTCAGCAGAGGAATTTCCGTAACCTGCCGCCAAGGAATACCCAAAGTTGGAGACCACAGGGGAATTTTCAAGGGAGTAAGAGAACCTGGGAAGGAACCAGAAAGCCACATCAGGGCTATATTCGACCCCAGCAATATCCACAGCGAGGACCACAGCCTCAGGCATTGCTGACAGCGCCGCCGAGCAATAGCGGAGGATGTTTTAATTGCGGAAAGCCAGGGCACATTGCAAAGTTTTGCACAACTTCCAGGGTTAACCACCGACTAGGAGCTAACTGCCGGAATTGCAACAAGCCGGGACATCTAAGTAAAGATTGTCGTGCACCACAAGGAGGGTACTATGGAGCATCGATTCAAGGGATACAAGGACCTCCAGATCAGACAAGGATGAATGCTATTATTCCAGGAAAAGCTGGCTTTAATGCTGATGAGCAGCAACATTTGGAAGGTACGCTTGTGCTCTTTATAGTCCAGTTAAAGCTTTATTTGATACTGGAGCTGCACGCTCATTTATTGATGTTAAGATTGTGCGTCAATTGGGTTTAGAACCCCAGACACTTGAGTCAACACTGAATGCTGTGTCGCCGTTGGGAGTGACAGTTAAGTTGAGTAAAGTGTGTAAAGATTGCCCATTGACCTTGGGAGATAGGAATCTACCAGCAGACTTAGTAGTTCTGTCAATGTCCGAGTTCGACATTATCCTAGGGATGGATTGGTTAACTAAGTATAGTGCCAATTTGGATTGCCCTACTAGGACGATTGTATTTCTGACACAAGGAAGGCCGACGATTAGATTTCAGTGTCAGCCGACGAGCGACATGTTTCTTACGAGTAGTTTGGCTACAATCGGGAGTACGAGTATGGAGCTCAAGATGGATCAGATTCCTATTGTACGAAATTTTCAGGATGTATTCCAGGATATTAAAGGACTTCCACCGAAAAGAGAAATAGACTTTTGTGTGGAATTAGTACCTGGTACTTTGCCAATTTCCAAGACTCCATATAGAATGGCACCAACTAAGATGTTGGAACTGAAAAAGCAAGTTCAGGAACTTGAAGATTTAGGTTTCGTTCGCCCGAGTACGTCACCTTGGGGAGCACCAGTTCTATTTGTAAAGAAGAAGGACGGAACACTTCGACTCTGTATAGACTACAGAGAGTTGAACAAGGTAACAATCAAGAATAGATATCCACTACCTCGGATAGACGACCTATTCGACCAGTTACAAGGATCGAGAATCTTTTCCAAGATTGATTTACGTTCAGGATATCACCAGTTGTTAGTTCGACCAGAGGATGTGTCAAAGACTGCATTCAGGACAAGATACAGGCATTTCGAGTTTCTGGTTATGCCTTTTGGACTGACAAATGCACTAGCAGTATTCATGGACTTGATGAATAGAGTATTCAGACTATATCTGGATTAATTCATCATAGTGTTCATTGACGACATACTAATCTACTCGAAGACGGAGAAAGACCACAAGGAGCATTTGCAAATTGCCTTACAAACACTTCGAGATAACAAGTTGTATGCAAAGTTCAGCAAGTGTGAATTTTGGCTACATGAGGTCAAATTTTTAGGACATGTTGTATCTCAAGATGGTATCTCTGTAGACTCATCTAAGATTGATGCAGTCTTAAGTTGGAATAGACTGACCAATGCGACAGAGGTCAGAAGTTTTCTTGGTCTAGCAGGATATTACAGAAGATTTGTCGAAGGATTTTCCAAGATAGCGGGACCATTGACGAATTTAACAAGGAAGGAGACAAAGTACGCATGGACAGACAAGCATGAGGGAGCATTTCAGGAGTTAAAGGAAAGATTGACTTCTGCGCCGGTACTTGCGATACCTAAGAGTGGAGAAAGGTATGTGATCTACAGTGATGCATCGCACCAAGGACTTGGTTGTGTGCTTATGCAAGACGGGAATGTCATCGCATATGGATCAAAACAATTGAAGGTACACGAGAAGAATTATCCGACGCATGATTTGGAATTGGCAGCAATAGTGTTTGCATTAAAGATTTGGAGACACTATCTCTACGGAGAAAAGTTTGATCTGTTTTCCGATCATAAGAGCTTGAAGTATTTATTCTCTCAGAAGGAGTTGAACATGCGACAACGAAGATGGATGGAGTTACTCAAGGACTATGACTTTTCATTGCAATACCATCCAGGTAAAGCAAATGTCGTAGCAGATGCTTTGAGCCGTAAACCTCGACTAGTGATCGCTGCATTACTAATTCGAGAATGGAAAGCGTTGGAGGTGTTAGCCGAATTCCAGCTCCAGCCAGTGGAACCAATGGAAAGGCAACATTTTGGATGTCTGATGGTACAACCAACTCTGATCAGCCGTATTATAGAAGCTCAGCAGACAACAGAGGATTTAAAGTTATGGTTCGCGAAGATGTCAGCTAAAGAACCAGAAGTCTGGAGTAGTGGTACAGATGGAGCCTTACGATGTAAAGGTAGACTCTGTGTACCTAACAAAGAAAATCTCCAGAAAGACATATTGGATGAAGCTCATAAGTCACGGATGACGATTCATCCAGGAGGTACAAAGATGTACAAGGACTTGAAGAGAAATTTTTGGTGGGAAGGAATGAAGCGAGAAGTGGCTGAGTATGTTTCTCAGTGTCTTACTTGTAAACAAGTAAAGGCAGAACATCAGAAACCACCTGGACTGCTACAGCCGTTACCAATTCCTCAATGGAAATGGGAACACATCACCATGGATTTTGTGGTAGGATTGCCAAAGTCACAGCAGAACCACGACGCAATTTGGGTAATCGTGGATCGACTTACGAAGACAGCACATTTTATTTCCTATAGCATGAAGTATCCAGTGGAACGATTAAGTCGGATGCATCTGCAACATGTAGTACGGTTACACGGAGTACCTGTTTCTATCGTATCAGATCGAGATTCGCGCTTTACTGCAGAGTTTTGGAAGAGTCTTCAGACAGCAATGGGAACAACTTTGAACTTGAGTTCAGCTTTTCATCCACAGACCGATGGACAGACGGAGAGAGTTAATCAAGTAATGGAAGACATGTTACGTGCTTGCGTCATTGATTTTGAGAATTCTTGGGAGACACACTTACCTTTGATAGAGTTCGCTTACAACAACAGTTATCATTCGAGCATAGGAATGGCACCGTTCGAAGCTTTGTACGGAAGACCTTGCCGATCGCCGTTATGTCGGACTGAAGTCGGAGATACTCAACTTCTTGGGCCAGAAATGGTACGAGAAACCAGCGAGAAGATCCAGATTGTACGTGAGAAGATGACGACAGCTCAGACCCGACACAAGAGCTATGCTGACAAGCGACGAAAAGATTTAGAGTTTGCCGTTGGAGATCATGTGCTACTCAAGGTTTCACCAGTTCGAGGAATCGTCAGATTTGGTCAGAAGAGAGGCAAGTTATTGCCCCGTTTTATCGGACCATTCGAGATTCTAGAGCGTGTTGGGAAAGTTGCTTATCGCCTTGCGTTGCCACCGAACATGTCAGGAGTGCACAACGTTTTTCACATCAGTATGCTAAGGAAGTGTGCTCACAACCCAGCGCACAAGATCAACTTCGAGGATATTGAAGTCAACGACAATGTTACGTTTAACGAAGGACCAGTTCGCATTTTAGATCGTGGAGTCAAGAAGCTCAGGAATAAGGAGATTCCCTTAGTCAAGATTCAGTGGAAACATCATGATGAAGGAGAAGCTTCGTGGGAGCTAGAGTCAGAGATGCGTGAGAAGTTTCCGTTTTAGTTTTAACCCTGTATGTTTCTGATTTCGAGGACGAAATCTTTTGTTGGGTGGTGGATGATGTAATACCCTGTATTTCTAATAAATATTTAATGCAGAGAGATTCCATATACTTCCTTTGACCATTCACAAAATTCAATCTTCGATCGATCGAATCTCGTTCGAGCGATCGAGCACCTTCAAAGTTCAAGCGATCGAACATTTTTCAATCGATCGAAACTCTACCGACCTGAATTTAATACGTGGTCCCCATTTCAATCGATCAAACCCTTTTCAATCGATCAAACCTGGCCGAACTGAGTTCGAGCGATCGAGAAATCTTCGATCGATCGAACATGAAATTATCAGAATTCCAGTTTCTGCGCAAATGCTGCCACCTTGCCCTCCCATTCTCTATATATACATTGGTTTCGTGGGTGTGGGAGAGTTTGCTGATATTGTAAGTTTGAGAGAAGATTGTGAGTGTGTGTTTATATATATATACACATACATCCTCATATATATATATATGACACGAGGAAAATCTTGTGCGCTCTTGTGCAATACCCAAGTGTAGGTAGACGTGCAAGTAATATCTGGTAAGACCAGGTCGATCCCACAGGGAAGGTGTTGACCTATTGAATTAGACTATCCTCTAAAAGAAAGCAAAATAAAATGAATAAGTTTGAACGATGGTGCAGAACACAAAGTTCCACAAACTAGGATTACTAATGAAAATAATTAAAATTAACTAAACAATCTAACTAGCTAATTAAAACAGTACTTGAAATCAGGGTGTTTAACTTTAAAAGAAAATGTTGGGATTACACGAATCCGCAGTAACCTAGCCATCTACCATGCATTTGCCTTGAAGCACAATGGAGTACATTACCTACAGTTTTCCGTATTCCTCTAAAAATAAAGAATCCATGGCCCTTTCATGACCTGGACCATATCATCACAGTTAAATTAAAATACGCAAAAGCGGTTTAATTCAATAGTTAAGACTCGCATCCTCAATGGTATTAGCATTGAAGATGGTTTGCAAAATGTATTGAAAGAAAATGCCTTAGGGCCTTAGTTTTAAAACTGTTTTGACAAACTGAGCATTTATTTGGGACAGAATGATAACAAATCTTAAGACAAAAGGTCCTGGAATACTGCAGGGAACATCCTCAAGAATCAGGGAGTTCGATCGATCGACGCGCCTTCGATCGATCGAAGACCTTCATCCCTCAATCGATCGAACTGACTTCGATCGCTCGACTGTCTCTGGTTCGATCGATCGAACTAACTTCGATCGATCGAACACAGCGATTATTCTGCTGCATGGCAGAGGCTGGAGATCACTGTTTCATCGTGTTCTCCCAACCTGAGACTACTCAGACATCGTCTGGAGTGTCACAGAATTATTTTTAACGTAAGAAAACATTAATACCCTGTTTGATTGTGAGTTTTTCATAAGAAATCTAAAAACTATGGTTTTATCAATATTTAGCATGCAACACTATAAACTGAGCGATTAAACTATGCCTACGAAGTGCAGAATGTAAATGACAATATATAAATAACCTGGAGTGAATGATACTTGTATTAAACTCAAGAAATCCAGTCCACAATGTATAGATTCAAGGAAAACCTACAAAAACAAACACAACTCTCTATCTCTCCTTCTAAAAACTGTAAAAAAAGATGTAAAGTGGGCGTCCTTAAGGACGTGTACAATACTCCTATATATAGGAAAACCTAAGAAACTAGGGTTAAAACCCGCATTCTGCTGCGCATGCAAATGTTACTGGAAATACCCCGTTCGATCGATCGAACTGTTCTCGATCGATCGAACCCTTGATCTTCAAGCGCTTCAACACTCTTCAAGCGATCGAACGCTCGATCGATCGAACCTTCTTAGAGCGATCGAACTCCACATTTCAGCTTTGACTTCTTTTGTTTGCCTTCCAACATTCCATTTATTCTGATGTTCATCTGTTTAGTCCACACAACAGTAATCTGCACAAACAACAGCTAAAACAATACAACTTATCATAGATTAATCATATTGTATAAAAATTAGCCTTGCAATGCAAATTGCGGATAACAAGGGAAGTTGTGATAAAAACTAATACAATTCTTCCTTTTAGCGCGGTTGTATTTTACAAATACCCCCACTTTGCACAACCCCCAACTAGCTTATTGCTAGTCCCTAGCGATAAAGCGAAAAATAAAAAATAAAATCAAAAACTCCTAAACTAATACTACCACGACTAAGAAACAAAGAAAAACTAAAAACAACCTAAACTAAGATAGAGAGAAAAATCCTAACTCACTTTCGCAGGAATCGCGGTTGCATTTAGCGAATGCAACGAGCCGTTAAACCCCTAGGTTCCCCCTAGTGGACGAGTGTTGTCTCGTGAGGGTTTGCAGTGAATATACCCACAAAATTCCAATTTTAAGCTCAAAAAGATTTAGAATAACTTGTAGAATTTCCCCTTCCATTAAACTGTTAATTCAACTCTACAATAATATAATATCCTCTATCAACCCATGAAAGAGATCCACATGCTCCCCCATATCACCAAGTAGAATATAACAAATGTATTACCATCATGCACCCGTGTGTGTGTGAAATTAACAACCATGCGTCCAACCCTTATTAAGAGTTATCTAGACTATTGTACCTTGAAAACTTGCAGTTTTAGCTCAATTCTCACATTGGTCATACTCAAAAAGAACGTCTCTCCGAAACTTGCTTTACAATGATCGCACATTGCATGAAAGCTTTGATAAGGATGATATTCACAATGCTAATGCTTTCATACTTGACTCTATGAAAAACGGACATTTAAGAGTATATAGTCTCAGGGATGGAATACTACTTACTAGAGGAGCGAAATACCGTGGACAACTCAACTCACACTTTCATGTTCAAACCAATTGTTGAGAATCTTCAAGACTTTGAATTATGGCTTTTATTTAGTAGGTGGGGGTGTTGTAGAGAAGAGTGTGCTTTTTAGTATGTGATGGAATTTTCACTTCTCTTTTTATTCTTTATTCTTTTCTCCACCCAATCTCCCATTCATTTCATATTTTTTTTTTCTTTTTTTTTCTTTTTTTTTTTTTTTTTTTTTGACCTAGAATATCCCACAACAACTTCCTTCCATTTCACATACTTTGATGACTCATTCTCAATAAATTTATCAAACGGTTCAATGAGGTCAAGGTATAGATCAAGGATTTAGATTCTTGTGATTTCATTGGAAATATTTATTTGAGGTGGGATCAGGGGTGAAACGATTCAATGAATGAGGGTGAGCTATATTAGGTAAAGGAATGGGTAAACGATGGCTTGAATTATTTTCTCAACTTTCAATTTTTAGCACTTAAGTGTTCATCGAGTGTAATTGGTAAATCCTGAACGTTCTCCTCTAACAAGCAGTCAAAATTTTTAACGAAGACTGAGACTTAACAACGAATTCACAAGTATACGCAAGAAAAACCATTCGACAATGTATGAGAATCCCCTCAGAAATGACGATTGGCTCAATAGCTCACAAAGGGTTATTAGCTTCCACTACTTGTTCTTTTCGTACAATATTCATTTTAACTCAATTTTCAGGTTTTCTACATAGCTGCCAATTAGTGTGCACAAGTATTGGGTACATACTAGCTTTACAGATGCAATTCATTTCAGTGATACAGAAAAAACGCGTGGATTTAATCCATAAGAAGATAAGAATACTACAAATGTATCATTGTCTAATTAACAAGCAGGAGAGGTTATTCAGAGTTATTCTATCAATACGATTCAATAAAAATTTTTCAAATTTTAACAGACTGTGTTCTCATTAAATTTAAAACATTACCAAGTGCAAAACCTGATCATTACGAGTGTATACCTATCTATTATCTCCTACCCCCAACTGAAAACAACAAAGTCCCCAGAAGTTGATTTTCAATAAATAAAATAGATGGGTATCACCTGTATGGAGCAAATTGATGATCTCAAGCGAGCAACCTAGCATAGAAAAGTAGAACACAATCTCCAAAACAGACAGGATCAATAGATAAAAATAAAACGATAAAACCATGATCCAATCAATCTAAACCACTGGAATATGAACATAATAAAATAAAATACAAACAGTGATAAATACTGTCCATACAAACGAACTAACTAAATCATCCAACCCAAAACCACCAACATATACAACCAACCAAAACCAAACCCAAAATCAGTACAATAACTAACCAAAATACATAAATACCACCTCCCCAACTAAAACTAATCGACCCCAGACGGCGTATCATCTGCTACATCAGAAGGGATGTCGATGGGAGCAGGCGGCAATACGGTAGTAGTAGGAGCAGTAGTGGATAGTGGATCGGCAATGGTGGAAACAGGATCAGTAGCCTCAGAATCTGGGGCAGCAGATGATGGATCAGTAAGTGGTGGATCTGTAGGAGTAGCAACATGCGATGGATCAGCAACAGGCGGAGCAGAAGGGGTGGCTGTGGGATGGTGAGCAGAGTGAACAGCCTGATCAACCCCTATCTGAATCAATATGGACTCCAGCAAGGTCTGGATCTGATCCATCCGGCCCTCGAGTCTAATCCTGGCCTCTCTCTCCTCCAATAGTAGCGCGTGAACTGTCGGGAGAGGCACAGAAGAAGAAGACTCTCCCTGGGCCTGAGTCTGCGACCGCTGTCGCAGCTCAAACTGCCGAACCGCAACAACTGGATCATCCTCGTCATCATCCGAATCAAGCTCCTCCACCTCGGTGGGTGTCCCTGAAGCGCCCGCCTCCGTGTCTGTACCACCACGCCTCTTCTTCCTCCCCCGCACCCTCGATTTCCCTTTCCCCTTTCGCTTCCTCTTCTGGGCGTCGGAGCGGCGAGCAGCCGCCTCGCTAAATCGGCGGGGAGAAGGGCGGATATCATCTCCAGCGAGCTCGAGGAAACCGGCGTCAGCCATAACCCTCTGAATAGCCCAAGCACCCTTCAGGTGCTTCCTGGATGAGATATAACGGGTGGGGTGGACCATAAAGTCGATATATAGGCGTGGTATACAAACTGGCTGTCCCATCCCCACTGCATATAAGACTCGCGCATACCAAGCCGCGATCTTCTCTCGATAGGAAGTCACTAGGAGGCAGTTGCTGAGGACCAAATGAAGCATGTGGTAGTCATCAGTGAGAAAGTGGTCCTCGATCAAAGCATCGCCATCCCAAGACGGAATGGCGCCTCCAGTGAGCTCTCGGATAATAGTAGATGGTGGGGTCACTGGTGCATCGGGCCGGTGGGGGCAAACATAATCAGGTACCTCTGGTACCCCCAACGCGGCGGAAACGGTGGCGGGACTGATGATGAACGGGCGACTCCGGAAGAAGGCATGGTATGTGAATGGCGCATACGGGTCGCTGATCATAGTCGCACATGCACCTCGAATCCAGGATAGATTGACACTCTTGGCCAACGACAGGAGATGGAACCAGTGAGGCATAGAGCGGATCCGTGTAAGGAACCATGGGCTCTCTGTCCAGATGTGCTCAATAGGTCGCTCGACCATCACCATCCGTGTCTGAAAATACCGCTCGTACCAAAGCCTGTCCTCGTCATTCCGGAACCCGTGTGCGGGTACCGGATCTGGTATAGTACGGCTGAGGGGCTTGGACTTATGGTAGCCCGTCACTGGATTCATCTGGCAGTCCTGAAAATAAGACCACACAAGATGCAGCTAAGAACAGGGAGAAAAAGAAACAAAACTGCCACTGCTGCAGTTCGATCGATTGAACTGGGTTCGATCGATCGAACTGGAGTAGACTTCGATCGCTTGAAAATTGTTCGATCGATCGAACAGCTTCCCTTCGATCGCTCGAAACCAGTTCAAGCGATCGAACACAGCGATCGCAGAAACGAAACGGAAACAAAAGTTACATAAGCAATGAACTAACAGAAGAAGATCCTACGACCAAGGGGACACCCCCTTGGGATTTTCTAACACAAACATTAAGGAAAAGGAAGACACAAACAAGTGGAGCCTACCTCGGTGTAGAACTCGCAATGGGGATGGAGAGGATGATGATGTGACGATGAGAATGACCAGAGGGTTGATCAGGGTGACTTTTTGGATGCCAGAAATTGGAAATTGCCGAATCGCCCCCCCCTCTGTCTTCGAGCGATTGAAAGTGAGAGTGAGGGAAATGAAGAGGTGTCCTGAAGACGCCTCGTTTAAATGCTTCGTTCGATCGCTCGAACTATGTTCGATCGATCGAACACAAATCCCTTAATCGATTGAACATAAACTACAAGCGCTTGAACATCCAGGTTTCGATCGATCGAACCGGGTTCGATCGATCGAACCCAAAAATTTCAGAATTCCATGGGATATGAACCACATCACACCTAACTATCAGAAACCATTCTGGACATGCAAAGAGACTGAAAGAACAGTTGAAGAACAAGCATGTAGGACAGAAATTCATCCCCATAATAGAAAATCGCAATTTTTATAAAAATAAAACGTTAATAATTGCATCCAAATTGCAACATTAACATCCCCAACTGTGGTTAAAACCTTATTTAATTAAAGAAAACCAAAAATAAAACTAAAACTAAAACCAATAACATTTTGTCAAGGATTACACTCCAGTTGAAAAACAAAAATTGAAATTGAACAGAAACAACTGAAATGTAGCACTAATCTTCGAGTATAAAGATTTCCTCTTCCACAATCTCTTCATAATCCGCCGAATCTTCAGAAGTGAAGTCCAAACTCGATGATTCCCTTTCCCAGAACAATCGAAAAGCAGCAAGGACATCATCAAACAAGTCTGGAGTCTCCAAGGAATTGAAAGCCCATGCAAGAGGTGATCCGGATGGAGACAAAGATAACGGAGTGTGATTGCGCAACGGACTGTCCTCTCGCGGCGGAGTGAGTGGGGGCCTTATGTAGGGCCCAAGACCATGAATCAGTTGATGTGGAAGGAATACCGGGATGCCATTTAGGAACATAGTGACAATCCTGGACAAAAGACAACAAACTGAAATTAAAACAACAGAACACAAGAAACACAAATTAACACAAAAAGAAAAACAAAGGAAAAAAACAAGAATGCAAAGAACTGTGACAAGTCCCAACCTCACTATTGGCATAGGTTCCCAACATGCACTGGCTGGTAAGGGGCATTGGAGCCTGAATAGCAAGTAGCTCAGGTGCACATAGTGGTATGGGACCAACTCAGGAACAAGGAAGTCGTCCACAAAAACAAAAACGGCATTGTGGCGATCTGGGACGACATCCTGAAGGTCAAGATCTTCCCATGGCTCCCACATATCATCATTTTCCCACTGTGCCATGAGTGCATCGTCCACCATTCGTCCCATGTACAGGTCTTCTTCCTCATCCACCTCTTCGTAATCCTGAAATCCCATATTTTCGTATGGATTGATGTCCAGGAGGGCTGGTGGATATGGAATGTACCCTTGAGCAGCATCAATGAGAGAATGAGCTTCAGGATCTTGATGAAGCAAGGGGCAAGGTGTGAGTTCACCCCCAGTCCAGGTGCCACAACAACATTCTGAATCAGCCCAAGAACCGACAGAATGGACATCATCACCTCCCATATTCACCTGCAACAGAGTGGTTTAAGGAATAATGGATTAGAACTAAATCACAAACACGAAAGAACAACAAAAACTAAACACAAAAAAAAAAAAAAAAAGAAACTAAAACGCAGGGAAAGAAGAGAAATACAACAACAATTTTGAACTCCACTTTGAATTTAAGTGTGAGAATAGTTGGGCTCATCCAACTGGATGTGCTCAACCTCAGTTTGGAAGTTCTCCAAGAACGGCTTCAATCTTTGGCCATTGACCTTGAAACAATCGTCGTTCTTTGGATTGACAATCTCAACCGCCCCATGTGGAAAAACAGTTTTGACGATGAACGGGCCTGTCCAACGGGAACGGAGCTTTCCTGGGAAAAGGTGGAGGCGAGAGTCATACAGCAAAACTTTCTGCCCCGGCTCAAATGATTTACGAAAAATCGTACGATCGTGGCGAGCCTTCAACCTTTCCTTATGCAACTTTGCAGAGTCATACGCATCTCGTCGTATTTCCTCTAACTCTGCAAGTTGGAGCTTGCGTAGCTGACCTCCCTCTTGAATGTCAAAGTTCAATGAGCGTGTCGCCCAATAAGCTTTATGTTCAATTTCGACAGGAAGGTGGCAAGCTTTCCCGTAAACCAGTCTATACGGGGACATACCAAGATTCGTCTTATAAGCAGTACGGTATGCCCATAACGCGTCAGTCAATTTGTATGCCCAGTCTTTTCGATTGGAGCTAACCGTCTTCTCGAGAATATGCTTGATTTCTCGGTTAGCCAATTCTGCTTGCCCATTTGACTGTGGATGATAGGCAAGAGCGATTTTATGATGGACTCCGTATTTCTTGAGAAGTGACTCCAAGGGCTTATTGCAGAAATGCTTGCCTTGGTCACTTAATAAAGCTTTCGGAGTACCAAAACGAGACAGAATATGCTCTCTGAGAAATGACATGACCGTTCGGTGGTCATTTCGTCTCGTTGGTATCGCTTCTACCCATTTCGATACATACTCCACAGCAAGGAGTATGTACTCACAGTTATTCGACTTGGGAAATGGGCCCATAAAATCTATGCCCCAACAATCAAATATCTCAATTGTAATGATAGGGGTTAAAGGCATAGAATTCCTTTTAGAAATGGTTCCAAGCTTTTGACAGCGTTGGCATGTCTTACAAAAGGAATAAGCATCTTTGAAGACTGTGGGCCAGTAAAAACCGCTTTGTAAGACTTTTTGTGCGGTTTTCTGTGACGCAAAATGGCCACCGCATACCTCAGAATGGCATGACGCTAATGTCACGCGGGTGACCCGGGTTCGATCCCCGGCAACGGCGCCAAAAACTTGACACGAGGAAAATCTTATGCGCTCTTGTGCAATACCCAAGTGTAGGTAGACGTGCAAGTAATATCTGGTAAGACCAGGTCGATCCCACAGGGAAGGTGTTGACCTATTGAATTAGACTATCCTCTAAAAGAAAGCAAAATAAAATGAATAAGTTTGAACGATGGTGCAGAACACAAAGTTCCACAAACTAGGATTACTAATGAAAATAATTAAAATTAACTAAACAATCTAACTAGCTAATTAAAACAGTACTTGAAATCAGGGTGTTTAACTTTAAAAGAAAATATTGGGATTACACGAATCCGCAGTAACCTAGCCATCTACCATGCATTTGCCTTGAAGCACAATGGAGTACATTACCTACAGTTTTCCGTATTCCTCTAAAAATAAAGAATCCATGGCCCTTTCTTGACCGGGACCATATCATCACAGTTAAATTAAAATACGCAAAAGCGGTTTAATTCAATAGTTAAGACTCGCATCCTCAATGGTATTAGCATTGAAGATGGTTTGCAAAATGTATTGAAAGAAAATGCCTTAGGGCCTTAGTTTTAAAACTGTTTTGACAAACTGAGCATTTATTTGGGACAGAATGATAACAAATCTTAAGACAAAAGGTCCTGGAATACTGCAGGGAACATCCTCAAGAATCAGGGAGTTCGATCGATCGACGCGCCTTCGATCGATCGAAGACCTTCATCCCTCAAACGATCGAACTGACTTCGATCGCTCGACTGTCTCTGGTTCGATCGATCGAACTAACTTCGATCGATCGAACACAGCGATTATTCTGCTGCATGACAGAGGCTGGAGATCACTGTTTCATCGTGTTCTCCCAACCTGAGACTACTCAGACATCGTCTGGAGTGTCACAGAATTATTTTTAACGTAAGAAAACATTAATACCCTGTTTGATTGTGAGTTTTTCATAAGAAATCTAAAAACTATGGTTTTATCAATATTTAGCATGCAACACTATAAACTGAGCGATTAAACTATGCCTACGAAGTGCAGAATGTAAATGACAATATATAAATAACCTGGAGTGAATGATACTTGTATTAAACTCAAGAAATCCAGTCCACAATGTATAGATTCAAGGAAAACCTACAAAAACAAACACAACTCTCTATCTCTCCTTCTAAAAACTGTAAAAAAAATGTAAAGTGGGCGTCCTTAAGGACGTGTACAATACTCCTATATATAGGAAAACCTAAGAAACTAGGGTTAAAACCCGCATTCTGCTGCGTATGCAAATGTTACTGGAAATACCCCGTTCGATCGATTGAACTGTTCTCGATCGATCGAACCCTTGATCTTCAAGCGCTTCAACACTCTTCAAGCGATCGAACGCTCGATCGATCGAACCTTCTTAGAGCGATCGAACTCCACATTTCAGCTTTGACTTCTTTTGTTTGCCTTCCAGCATTCCATTTATTCTGATGTTCATCTGTTTAGTCCACACAACAGTAATCTGCACAAACAACAGCTAAAATAATACAACTTATCATAGATTAATCATATTATATTAAAATTAGCCTTGCAATGCAAATTGCGGATAACAAGGGAAGTTGTGATAAAAACTAATACAATTATTCCTTTTAGCGCGGTTGTATTTTACAAATACCCCCACTTTGCAATATATATATATCTATACACACATCCATACACATATATATATAATTTCTGTGGGAGAGAGAGAGGAGAAGAAGGAGAGAAAGAGAATGAGGCCGAGGAGAGAAAGAGAGGAGCCACCATTAAAGCTCCGGGAGCTCAAAGCTTTGCCAAACGTGTCCTTAGCACCCTAGGTGAGTTTTTACTCACTCGATCTCTTTACTATGATGTTTTACGAGTTTTGGTATGTTTAAATCGTATTAAAAACGTCCCTAAGACGTATATATATTTGTGCTGTTTTGAATCTGCTGGAGAAGACAACTCTCGAGCGATCGAGAAGAGCTCAATCGATCGAAGGTTCAATCGATCGAACAACTTTCGATCGATCGAACTTCATTTTCTCTCAATCGATCGAAATGACTTCAATCGATCGAGACATGCAGAACATGGTTTGATTCTTTAGTTCATTTTATATGAGGTTCGAATACTCAATTCACGATTCGGACTTCTATTATGCGATTATGGGTTTAGTAGGGATAATGTGACAACACAGATAAGTATGTTAAGAAAAATGGATGAATACAATGACGTCAGATAATATACGGTTCATGTCTGAGTTCGATATCCGGTTATTTCAATCAGAGTAGTCAGGCCACATGGGAAGTCATGTATCAATAGAAGTACAGTGTTTAAGTAGGTTTGATAAGTCTTGGATATGGTACGTGGGCGGACGCCTGGTCGTGATATGCTTTCGCATGCGGTGGATGGTTTATATCCTTAACGAGCAGCGAAAAGTGGGCAGGACCATGTAGTCCTAAGGTAGCCAGATGATCGACGATATATCCTTAACGAGCGGTGGATGGTTTATATCCTTAACGAGCGGTGGATGGGTGATCACTGGTATACTACGAGAAGTCGTGGCAATAGATTTGATATGCTGTTGTTCAAAGCGTTATATCCCTGACATGCGGTGGATGGTTTATATCCTTAACGAGCGGGGGATGGACTGACGTGGTGTCCATGAATGCGGTGGATGGTTTATATCCTTAACGAGCAAATGGACAGAATGATGGTATGTCTACATATGTTAAACGATTGAGTCTGTTCTTTCTAGACAAAGTGTGTCGAAGTTTCGGTATGAGTATAATAAGACGATAAGGGCTGAGTTACGATATTGGAATACAGAGAAGATATTATGTAATAGAACTATATCTTAGACGTTTCAATAACTTGTTATACGTTATAGCATTGATACCCTGTGAGTTTCTATTCACTCAGCTCTCAGTTAGCTGACGGCCGTTATTGCCTGGACATTCCCCGTCCAGATTTCCCTGTCCCTTTCAATACAGATAATGGAGCTTACAGTAGCGGTTACTACCCTGACGGAACTTATGCAGAGGATGGCCCCACTGATGCCGGTTACGCCGGAAAAGGAGGGTACACTGATGACTATCCTTATGCCAGCTGAAGACTGAAGATAGTGATATCTAGTTTATGTATTTCTTTTGTTCCGTTGAACTCTATTTAGTTTAGTTGACGGGTACTTGGGCATATGTTGTCTCCAGACCTGTTGTGATCCTGTGGACCATACTCTGATGTTTGTAATAGATAGAACTGTTTATATTTCAGTGGTTTGTGGTTCCTGTTTGGACTAGTACTGTGTGGTGTGGATATCAGTGACTTTCACTTGTCATTCCCTATGGACCCATAAAGGAAATTTATTTTTCTCTATTTATGCTACACCGGGGCGTGACAATACTGTACTAACAGCATTGTAATTTCAGTTTCACTGCTTGCTATTTCAGAAAAAAAAAAAAAAAAAAAAAAAAAAAAAAAAAAAGGATTTACATCTCCTTCTTCTTCTTCTTCTTCTTCTTCTCTCTCTCTCTCTCTCTCTCTCTCTCTCTCTCTACACATATCAATTTATATATCTACTATCTATATGACCACATATACAAACATAAACAAGCACCTTCCATGAAGGGTAGTGAAATGTCGACCACAAGGTGAGATAATCTTTTGATACGAGGGCGACCGACTGGTATGTCATTAAACTTAGTCATTTAGAACAACATGCCTACAAGTGGACTGGGCTCAACCGACAGGTGCAGAAAAAGAAATTGACTCATCATCTCTGATATCTACCAATAACTTGATTCCAATCAACAGATTCATTCCGTCATACATGCTGCACGCAGACACGTTAGGCAGCTTTACTACAGACGATTTTCACCATGACTTTATTTAACAGCAAATACAATCACAAGTTTGATATAACTAACAAGCACAATAGTACAAGTTTAAAAAAAAAAACTACAAACAAATTACTAAGCATCTCCCATCAACCCGTGCATTGCACGGGTCTTCGACTAATTTAAATATGTAATTATGTAACCTAATAAATATGAGTGCATAATCTTTTTTTTCACAGCCGTAATGACTACACCGTTATCTCCCTTCAACGGTATTTATTTGAAGGAGGATTGACATTTTTTGGGACTAAAGTTGTAAAACTGGAGATTTTTTATTTTATTTTAATAGAAATATGTTTGTTAATATGTACACCATATATAGTTTCTGAATGGCTAGTTCTATTTTTTTTTTTTGTATATAAATACCATGCCATAACTTTTACTAAAATTTGTATTATTCTCACATGACAATTTTAACATGAGCTAGATGAATTCAAAAACAAAAGGTCGTTTGACATAGTACTAATTTCAGGGGCCACCCACCATTAACGACGTTAAAGTGTTTTTTAAAAAAAAAAAAGGAAAAAAAAAAAAAAAAAAACCGTCAAAGTCAATGCAAATAACCCAAAATACATCTTAAAGAGTCCAGAAGGGCAAGCAGTTGGCGTCCATTCTCATTTCACACATCAAAATTTAATTAACAAAAGTGGACCCCAGAGTCCGCGCAATTTGTAGATTTCCAAATCTTTTCTATATCTATATCTATGATTTATTACGTTAGACTTGACACTTAGTTTCAAGCAAAAAAAAAAAAAAGACTTGACACTTTGTTTTGGGAAGTAAAAATCAATTATGTGGTTCAAGGCTTGATTGAAAAAATAAAGAAATAATTATGTGGTTTACCATAGAACTTGAGGTGTTATAAATTTAGGGTGGAACTAAATACATCATATTTTCTGTTAAATACACTATTCTGTAGTATTAAAAGATAAAAAAAAAAATTATGAATGAATATGATATATTTAATAAAAAAAAATGATAAATTTAGCCGCATCCTAAATTTAAATGTTTGGCAAATGATTCTTTGTTGCAAAATAGTACATGTCACCTCTAATATATTTTTTAAAATTATTTCATATATATATATTTGATCAGAAAATTATTTCATATTAGAAATGCTCAAAATTGAACCTGGTTCAAACCCACTCTTTCTTTCAATATGATTTTTAGCAGAACACATGTTATATCGGTTTGACGAAGATCACCAGGTTTTAACTAGATATGGATTTCTGTGCAAAAAAATGAACATTAATTAAACAATTGAGTTCATAGGATTAGTTCACTCATAAACAGACAATAGAACCGATTCTTTGACTTCCCAAATAGAACCTTTCTAAGGCTTAGTTTGGCCCCTACGTGGTGCTTCTCATTTTTTAAAGCACAACTTCAGGTTAAATCATTTGGTAACTAGTTTATGACCTTTGCAAAAATTAAAGTTGGGGTTTTTTTGGAGGGAGCTTTTAAAAGCTCCAGAATAGAGCTTTTAAAAGCTCAAGATTGCCTTTTGATTTCATGATGTCTTTTTGAAGAGTAGTGTGTCACTTGTATAAAATTATCAAAGAATTTAGTAATAAAATTTCATAAACTCCTTTTAAAAAGCCACATGGGGGCCAAACTAAGCCTAAGAACTCCCAAACACGCCCTTGGGCATAGCGTGTGTGAAACCTAATTTCCAAGTCGTTTCTCCAAACAACTTTCCCTCTATAAATTCCATTCCCATCCAATGGTCTTCCCCCAGGCCCAAAGTGGTGTCGTCTATCTCCAACTTTCTCTCTCATAGCATATGTCTCAGAGACCCAACGTTCCACATTCCTCCTCCATAGCCTTTGCCCTTCATTCTCATCTCCTGGTTTCCAGTGAGATGAGCCCAAATTCCAACTGGTCCTCTTCTCCTTGATCTCTCTCGATCAATTCAAAACACCCACAAAAACAAATTCTCAAATTCTCCATCTAAATTCAATAATTTTCTCTGGGTTCGAAGAAACTGTTAATTTTCCAGAGAAAATTAAGATGGGTGTCAAAGGTTTCGTCGAAGGAGGCATAGCTTCGATCGTCGCGGGATGTTCGACCCACCCGCTTGATCTGCTCAAGGTCCGGATGCAGTTACAGGGCGAGAGTGTTGCCCCGAACCCGGCTGTTCAAACGCTCCGACCCGCTCTCGCCTTCCACCACCACACCTCTCCGACCCAAATACACCTTCCACCACCGGCGGCGCGTGCGGGCCTAATCACCGTCGGCGTCCGGATCGTCCAGCAAGAAGGCGTCGCCGCCCTGTTCTCCGGCGTCTCCGCCACCGTCCTCAGGCAGACCCTCTACTCCACCACCCGGATGGGTCTCTACGACATATTGAAACAAAAATGGACCGACCCGAACACCGGTAACATGCCGTTGCTGCGCAAGATAGCCGCCGGCCTCGTCGCCGGCGGGATCGGCGCCGCCGTCGGAAACCCAGCCGACGTCGCCATGGTCCGAATGCAAGCTGACGGGCGGCTCCCTTTGGCGCAGCGTCGTAACTACAAGAGCGTGGTGGACGCAATCTCTCAGATGGCCAAGAGCGAGGGTATCGCTAGCCTGTGGCGCGGCTCATCGCTTACGGTGAACCGCGCCATGCTAGTAACAGCATCACAGCTCGCATCGTACGATCAGATCAAGGAGACTATTTTAGACAAGGGTCTGATGAAGGATGGGCTCGGGACCCACATCACGGCGAGTTTCGCCGCCGGATTCGTGGCCGCGGTGGCCTCAAATCCGGTAGATGTGATCAAGACCAGAGTGATGAATATGAGGGTGGAGCCTGGAAAGGCCCCACCTTATAGCGGGGCCATTGATTGTGCGATGAAGACAATCAAAGCTGAAGGGCCAATGGCCCTTTATAAGGGGTTCATACCTACGATCTCAAGGCAGGGTCCATTTACTGTGGTGCTCTTTGTTACACTGGAACAGGTCCGGAAGGTTTTCAAAGATTTCTAATCTAAATTAGTAGAAATTATTACTACAAGGATGATGACGAAGAAGAATTCAAATAATAAAAAATGAAACTTATTTTTAATAATTATTCTGATATTCTATGGATTTATTCTACTAGAGTTCCTAAAGATTGGGACAGAAGATGTATTCCCATTGTATTTTTGTGTTGTTGGTTCAATGAAATAAGAAAATATTGAGGTTTTGACTCATGTATTGATGCTTGATTGTTCGAAGGTGTGATAGTTATATTTTATCAGTCAAAATAAAGAAGGTTATTGAATAAGGGGAAGTTAATGAGAGTTTTGTTATGGGAACTGGGAGTATTGGTAAGTTTTCTTTTTTTTTTTTTGTCTAAATGTGTGTACCAACATATGTGACTTTAGGTACAGTTGATTTTAATTGGTTGATGTTGAGGTGGTCGATCCTAATATTAATAAAGAGGTGCTTACTGTCACTTCTTAAAAAAATACTTTTTAGAATAAAATTTTGAGAAACATAGTATTATTCTCTTTTTATGGACATATCTATCACTCTAGCTTTATATAACGTAAACTATGTGGCAGTCCAATCGTGCGTTTGAATTGCCTATTCCAATACGCCTTTTTTTAGCTATTCCAACAAACTGGCCTGACTCAGCTTGTACCCTTAGGCCTCGTTTGTTTCGCAGGACTAAAAGGGGGATTGGAATAATAGTCCATTTTAATTGATTAGTCCAGTGTTTGACATTGCTATGGAGCGCGGGACTAATTGCCCATTTTAAAAGAATAGTCCCCCATATAGGGGACTAAGTTATACCATGGGGATGTGGTATTAGTAGTCCCAGGACTATTTTCTAAAAAGGACTAATTGTCCAATCCCAGCTCCGTCATCCAAACATGGCCTTAAGCTTTTTAGTTTCAGTGAAACCACAAGCATACCAACATATAGGACAAAAGAGTTGTTTGATTCATGAATGAACATTTTGAGCAAATTACTTTATATATCCCTAATCATATGTTTATATTACCACTTAATCCTAGCAGAACAAATTGATTTCTCTTAAAATTACGATTTTACTCTAATTTATATATATTACGCCCTAAACATATACTATAAATTATGTACTAATTTAATTCTCAAACATAGAATATTATTATTATAATAATTATTTTCTTAATGCAATATATGGATTAGTTATATGTATTGGCATGGACCGTGACTTTAATCTCTCAACTGCTCATAATTTTTGCCTAGGCACCAGTGAGGTGACCTAGCAAGCTCTTTTCTCTCTTTTGTTATTGCTCATCTTGAATTTAACTCTAATTTTTGCCTAGGCGTCCTTTCGAATTTTCGACTTAGTGAGCCATCCTTCTTTTCTTTTTGAAAGTCTGCCTACGTACCCCCGAGCGGGGATCAGGTCCAACGTAGTTCGGGCCATGGTTGGAAAGAAGCGGGTTGATTTTTAGGTACGTGGGGTGACCGAACCATTGTGGTTGCCTACGTATCCCCGAGCGAGAATCAGGTCGAGCGTAGTTCAAGGCAAGGTCTTGAAAGAAATTGGTTTGGTTATGATGGTGTCGACCGAACCGATGTGGTTGCCTATGTATCCCCGAGTGGGAATCAGGTCGAGCGTAGTTCAAGCAAGGCCTTGAAAGGAATGGTTATTTTTTGTTGGTGGAGCGACCGAACCAATGTGGTTGCCTACGTATACCCGAGCGGGAATCAGGTCGAGCGTAGTTCAAGGCAAGGCTTGAAGGAAATTGGTTTGATTATGATGGTGTTGACCGAACCGATGTGGTTGCCTACGTATCCCCGAGTGGGAATCAGGTCGAGCGTAGTTCAAGGCAAGGCTTGAAATAAGGGGTTTGAGGTATGAGGGTTTTTCAAACCAATCGTCAAAGAAGTTCAAACTTGAGCCACTTGTGGTAGCTTTGAATAAAAGAGATTCAGTTTCAATCTCCCTTTCTTTTCTTTTTCTTTTTCTTTTTCTTTTTCTTTTTCTTTTGTTTTGAGGATTGATCCTTTTCACTTTTGCCTAGCCAGTCGATTCTTGCTTTTCATGTAGTTGATTCTTGCAAGATCCTTCAATCGCAATCTCAGAATTCCAGAATGTGCATGTCAGCTCTCGGAATTTATTTGTGGTCATTCCGTGCCTTTTGAAATGTGATCTTGGCACGTTCTTAAGATGTATCTTGAAGCGTATGATTCTCTTATTTGTTTCATCAAAATTTTCTCCAACATTTTGACTGGCTAGGGTCAGATTTTGGAAATCAACACCTTTTTCAGCTCTAACTTTTGCCTGGGTGCCCTTTCGAGTTTTCAACCTAGCGAGCTTTTCTTTTCTTTTTTTTTTTTTTTTTGAAAGTGGAGATGAAACTCATTGAAATGTTTGGCTACCATCAAGGACCAAGTCTGCACAGGTTCGCATGGCTATCAATTGGGTTGGGCCCAAGGCTTTGAAATGGTAGAAATGGTGGAAAGGGTGTTGGGCAAGCCCCAAGTCAGTTCCAAGCATGTCTTTTCAAGATTGAGGCAAGAGAATCTTTAAATTCTTAAAGTAAGACTATTCAATTCCAGCTCTTCATCAGTGTCAGCGTGAAATTGATTTTAACCTTTCAGGATTCTTTTTGTTTTGTCGTAGAAAAATTATTACCAGAGTAATATCCATGGTAATTTGAAAAGTGACACTTCAGTCTAGTGATTCATGCATCTATGACTAGGCACATCAGATTAGGCAAAATGAGACTTCATTCCATCAGTAGAGAAGGATTACAGACTCATTAACAACTCGGTGACAGACAGACTCGATCACAAGACTAAACTTGAAATAGACAAACACAAAACAGACTCGACTGGACTCGACCCGGTCTCAAATGGAATGTCACAGTGACTCACTTATTCTTTTTATTTCTTTTTTTTCTAAAGAGCATCTTCATTTGGTTTTCTAGCAAGAGTTCCAAACACCATCACTTCACCGGCATAGGTTCAACATTCATGGGCCTCAGCGAAGAGGATCAGTCGAGTGGTTGGTCCAAGCCAAGATAGGAGATGGCATTAGGATGGGGTGCATCCTCTGTGAGATTTTGAATGTCATGGCGGAGGCGGATGCACTGATCGGTGGCATGGCCTAGATTTTGGTGGTAAGCACATTGTAGGCTCATGTTGTAGTGAGAGGGTATGGGATCCGGTAGAGGTTTGTGAGGGAGGAGTTGCAGGTGGCCCTTTTTGAGTAGGTGGTCTAAGGCTGTGGAGAGGGGAAGATCAAGTCTGGAGAATTTGCGAGGGCCTTTAGGGCGATTTGGTGGAATGGACTGGTGTGGACGGAGAGAGTAGGCCATTGGTTGGTGGTTAGGTGCATGGACATCTGGGGAGTCTAGGGAGTAGTTGGGTCCCTTGGACTGGTGTTGGGGTTCATTATTCCTGAACTTTTCTTCTCTGATGGCATCCTTTATTCTGGTGAGCTTGTCAAGAGCTTCTTGATCCAAACTATGTATCCAAAGATCAGCTAATTTTCCAAACCATTCAGTACAAGGTGCTGGCCGGGAAGATAGCAGAATCGAGGGTGGTGGGTTAGCCAAATGCCGTATCATATCTGTCATTTCCGCAAGCTCATCCCTGATCTTCTCAACAGCAGGTTCCATAGCGGTCATTCTAGCATCCACAGTTATTCTGATTAGTTGATCATTAGGTGTACGAGTCCAAGCAGAGTGAATGCGGACTTCTGGTCTCATTTTCTCAAGAAATCCTAGGACCTGGGTGAGGTGATCCGAAAGCTGAGTCATAGTGGTTCTCATCTTGGCGACTCGAGTTTCCAAGCTTTTGTGATCCATAGGTTTGTTTCTGGGAGGGCTGTTAATCCCAAGAAGAAAATGTAGCAGGACGACGTTTGGGACCTGTGATGTCTTACAAATTGAAATAACAAGGATCAGACTCGGAGGATGAAGATCGATGATCATGTGATGATGAGAAGGGATAGACTGTGTGGACTTATGAGATATATGCGTGTGCAAACTGGCATGAACTGTGTATGTATATGAGACAAGCATGCGGATGCAAGCCCTAATCTATATGATGCTCCTATTTTTAACAGATAGCAGCTAAACAAATAAGGTCCTAGGCATACAGAGTGTGCTAGCCTTACTTTCCAGTGTGATCACCAAGGGACAATAGGGATTTCCGGGATGCAGAGTTTCTGGGAGAAATAGGGATTTGGAAGATTCGAAGAAATTTCTAGAAGTCATTTCTAGGAGAAATTGGGAAATCAGAATTTCTGGGAGAAATTGGTACATCTAGGCATTTTTGGGAAGTTTGGATGGAGTTGTTGGAATTTTTGGGAAATCTTGGAGATTTGGATAGAGCTTATGGGAAAACATGAAAACTCGGGTAAGTTGGACAGAGTTTATGGGAGAAACAAGTATACCGGAATTTCTAAGAAAAATTGAGGTTTTTGAGTATTCTGGGGGAAGCAAGAATATCTGGGGGGACATAAGTATATCGGAGTTTCTGGAAGAAATTGAGATTTCTGGGTAATCTGGGGAGAAATAGGGATTTCTAGGAAATCTGGGTGATTCGGACAGAGTTTCTAGAAGAAACAGGGATATCCTGATGAGCTGGGTAGAGTTTCTGGAAGAAATAGGAATGTACGACGGGAATAGGTGATGATGATGATCATACTGTCTAGCAAGTTTTCATACTCCTATGTCTCAGGATCAACAAACAAGGTTTGCGATGTATATCTTTGTGAACATGGAGCAGACATCCTTATCATGGTACCTAGGCAAGTCAACTCAATATGATCACATGTGAGTGATTGCCTTGGGAATCATAAGAAAGAGGTTCTATTCTATACCACATAAGCGTCTACACCGCGCAGGTAATCCCGCCAGGGCATACATCAGTTATAACACATTGTCCTATCTAAAAAGATAAATGAACAGTCCTACGAAAGGTTCTATAGGAATCTATATGCAAAGGCTGGGTTTAGTCAAAGAGGGTCCATTGACGAGAGTTCCAATATACCGTCGGAGAGACAGTACGGAGGTTTTTACTCTTTTTGATATACCTTGGAAGGTACAGTATCAACGGTGACTTGTGCCCTGGCACAGCAAGACCTGAACAATGTCAGTGCCGCGTTTCAGACACAGTCGGAGGGGGGGAAATGCAAGAGTGCAATGCAGTGAACCAGACACAGTAAAAAGATGATTTTAAGGATGCTTCTTATGAGTCAAACCTCTGTATTATTTTGTTTTGAAAATAAAAATCCCCAGCAGAGTTGCCAGATTGTGGACACCGGAAGTGGACCACTTCTCTTGTTTAAGATTGTTTTGAAATTAATTTGAATCAAAGAAAGAAAATAGGTCTGTTGAAAACAGATACAGAGTCGCCACTTGGTCTTTAAGGAACCAAGAAACCTAATTTTGACTCACCCAAGCGGATAAGGGCACCGGCCCTTCATAACCAAAGAACTTGGTTCGGGGTTTTGGTACGAGAGAGGAAGGAGCCTTTGTCGCGACTAAAACACCCTCAACTCGCCCCGTCTTTCGACGGGCCTCAATTAGCATCCAAATAATCATCTTATACTATGTATGGTTCGGCAATTAATACTATGATAGTATATTACATTACATAAGAAACTTGAAAATGGAAGATCTAAAGATAAAATATCATTCATAAGATCTAAATCAAATATCATGCAATGTAAAGTGGAAGATCACACAAACAAACCTAGGAAAAATCGTCTAATCACATATCAATTAATCAAGTTTTCCTAATCTAAAGGGGACATGAATTGTTCTTGGAACAAATAATCAAAGAAATCAAAATATGCTTAGCAAGGCTAGAATGATGCATGTTAATCTTTGAGAAAAAGAAGATCTCTCAATCCCCGGGACGGATGAGAAAGGATGATTAGATCGAGGGGAAGCATGAATGTGTGATCAAGTTCATTCCTTATATTCTCCTTGGATTAAGAGTTACAAAAACCCCAAATCTCGCATGAATGCAATGTATGTATCTAAAATGTGCAAAGGTTGTAGTGTGTTTTGTGTACATGGGTTTCTAGAATGACTTAGAAGTCTAAAATCTGTATGAATGAATGAATGAAATTAACATGGGATGTGTACAAATGTAGTATGAACTACTTTCTAAGATATGAACTAATTTGGAATGCATATAAGCATCAAATCAAAGAATGCAAGTTAAAGTATGCTTGCTGTGAATAGTGGACAGAACAGTAGCATGATCTTTTGGAATTTGAAAAGAGGGGTTAAGAATGTTTTCAATGCATGATTTTTTATGGAGATGTTCCTTATTGTGTCTAGAACACAACCCAAAAGGCCAATCTTGAATATCTATCACAGATTGAGAGAAATTATATAAACAATAGAGGTCACTCAGAAACAGAGTTCGTATTGTCGACTGAAATGTTAGAAAATCTTAGAAAATGAAAAAGAATGATCTAGAGGCCCATTTTATACAGAAAGTTTCCTAAGACATTGAATTGTAAGGGAAAAATAAGTTAGGACCACTCCTTTTGGAAAAGTTTTCTGGAAAAGAGGTCGTAAGTTGACCTAGCTGCTGTGACAGCAAAAAACAGAATGTTTAGAAGGAATGTTGGGACCCAAATGGACCATTTCCAAGTACTTCCAAGTCAAACCAAAAATCATGGGTGTTCTCCAATGAGTTAGGAAGACTTTCCAAGTGGCCTTGTATCCATATGTTGAGTATTGTGTTCTATAAAAATCTTTGAACTCAACTCACTCACTGTTTTGACTCATTGTTTTGAAGATTTTGGAGAAAACAAAGTTTTGTTTCTTGAAACCAAATGAGAGGGATTGAGAGGGGTTTTGAAATAGATGTTTTGAAAACATGTTTTCAACATTCAATGAGGATCATAGCCACTTAGAATACCTACATCAAACTCATCATTTAAGAACCTCCAAGATTGTTGGAGAGATTTATTTTGTTTTTGGACATAACTTCAATACATTCCAAGAATACCTTGGAAGTATTGAGGTTATGGTCATCATCTATCAAACATGTTTTTGAGGTCAAGAGCTACTATCCATGAGGATTCACTCACCCCAAACTTCATGTCATCACTTAGATGATGATGAACTAGTAAGTAAATAAAGAAAATAAAAAGAAATGGGATGAGAAGAGATGAACAATAAATAAACAAGCAAGTAGATGATAATCAATAGATGATATTCATGAAGCATGAGACTTGTAGATTGGTGTATCACTCATATGTAATGACACTAGACATGGAAGAAGCTTCCACACTCTTGAATGCTCACTAAAATGGTGGTTGGGAGTATTGAATGTTGAAGTAAATAGAAGTAATGAAGTAAAAACAAAGTTAGAACTCACTTTTGTTTTGAAAAATCAAAGAAGAAAGCTTCTTTTCTCTCCACTCTAACCTTATCTCTACACTTTCTCTCCCAAACTTTCTCTAAACTTGCATTTGACTCCCCCAAAATGAGGAGTAATGGGGTGTTTATATAGGCCAACTTGGGGTGTTTTTGGGATTTAGAAAGTACTCCCATTGGCTCCAAACATCTGAAATCATAAAACTATGTCGTTTTGGCTTTTAATTAATCAAAATGGGACCACAAACTTAATTACAAAAATGGACTGTTCTGGAGGGGAGTGCCGCGGCGGCACTGGGCCAGTGCCGCGGCGGCACTGCTCCTCCCTTCGTCTGGATAATGCTGTTTAGGCCCCCCGAAGTTCCGATATTCGCGAAAAGGCCCTATTTTGTCCGAAATTCACAGAAAATGCATATGAACTCCAAATCGAGGTTGTGATATACCGTTGGAAAGGTAATGGAGTCTACTTTACATAAAAAAAAAGTTTGGGGATAGGTCACTTTGAAAAGTTTTGCGGTATTCGCGATAAAAGCCGATTTGATCGCCTTTTCCGCCTTTGGAAATTCATAATAATATTCGTTTTAAATCCAGAAATTATATGCGATATACCGTTGGAAAGCTATTGACCTCTAGTATCCATGAAAAATATTTGAAAATTGTTTCGGTGCCCCGATTCCAAAGTCAAATCTTGGTCAAACTGGTCAACCTGGGATTCCCGGGAAGTTCTGGGAACCTCTGGGAGCTCCCAAGAGCCGACGTTTTCGCTCGATTCTCTTTTAAAACTTATTTTAATACTTTTCTAATGATTCTGGTGAATTTGGACAATTTTGGTCAAACTTGGTCAAACTTGGTCAAACCTGGTCAAACCTTGGTCAAACCTAGTCAAACCTTGGTCAAACCGGTCAACGGGGACTTTTCGGGAACTTCCGGGACTTCCGGGGGTCTCTGGGAGCTGACGATTTCACCCGATTTCTCTTAGAAACTCATTTTATTGCTTTTCTTATGACATAGCATGTTTTCAGAACTTTGGGACCAAATCTGGGAGTTTTCGGGCTTTTAGGGGCATTTTGGTCATTCTGAGCATTCTGAGAGATAGAGTTGACTTCCAGGAGTCTTTTTGAGTCTTTTACGATCATTGTGAACCACCAAGCTATGGGTCTCCTAAATCTGATAGCCGACAAAATGGGGTGTCTACACCCTGTAAGATGGTTTCAACTAGGGCATCTTCATCCCATCCCGAGGGGCAGAATCACAACCTTAGACCTTTCCATCAGGATAATCCGAATCCTCCTGCGCCAGAGGTGTCAACTGGCGGGCATCCACTGCCTCAGCCACCTCGTCCACTAATTCCCATGGAGGCAATTATGCAGCAGATCAGGAGTTTGCGGACACCACACAAATCCTAGTTCAGCAGCAATATGCTATGTCTCAATTTGTGGGGAACCAGTTCAACCTTCCGGAGGATCATAAGGATCGTGATCACCCTCCTAAGACTGCCCAGAGATTGACAATTAGGAGCACAAATGAGCTCTGATACAAAAGAGATGAACAGATTGCAGAATCAAAGGGTCATCCAAAGGATGATTCACCAGAGGCATTGGAGCTCAAGGCGGAACAAGAGTTGCAAGAGCTGTTGGGGCAGGCTGGCCCCTCTATTTATCAAGAAAATCACCGATGAGCCCCCTCCAAAGGGGTTCATCCTCCCAAAATTCAATATGTATGATCGGAAGGCAGAAATTTTCCTAAGTGTTCAAATCAGGTCAAGCCTTAATGCTTTAACCCAATCTTAAATCTAGGAAAATCTCTAATGAGAAATTTCCTAACTATTCAGATCAGCTTAAGTCTTAATACCTTAAAGTTGATCTCTAATCTAGAAAAAAACTCTAACAAGGAATTTTATTTAGTGTTCAGATCAGGTTAGGCCATGGTGTCTTCAGATCAGCCTCAAATCTAGGAAAATCTCGAACGAGAAATTTTCTTAAGTATTCATATCAGGTCAGGCCTCAGGGCCTTAGGGCCTATCTTAAATTTGGAAACGATTTCTAAAAACAATACCCAACTATTCATAGTAAATAAGAGAACAACATGACATATAACGACCAAAATAATATTGATAATATTATACAGAAGGGGGGGAGGGGGGAGAAGGGCCTCCCAGTTGTTCAGTATAAAAAAAGGAGTCTCTACACTACAGGAAAAACTTTAGAGCCGGTAGTAGCTAACTTCAGAACCAAGGGTAGATGAGTTAGCTTCAGGATTAATGGCAAGGGAGATCAAAGTCTGGAAGACCACTAAGGGCATTGTTAGCCCCAAAGTGTTATTCCACTAAGTTGAATGGATAATTTTGATGATTAACAAACTGCTTAGTTGTATTTTTCTAATGATTTTAGGTTGATTAAGTTGCAGGAAATATATCGTACAACAATATATATTCACATGTTCATAAATCTTCTCCATACATAGAGATATGGTGATTTGTGCTCAAAGTTTCAAGCCAAACGGAGCTTTACAAGTTGAAGAATCTTGTTTTAATCATTTTTTTTGGACTCTATGTAAGCAATTTATTTATGTGAACATCTTACTTAAGGGCTCAAATTTGATTGGAAAAAGGTTTTACATAGTTAACCCAACCTATCTTTGAAAATCTGCAAAGAGCAGTCGACTGTGAAGTCGTTTCAGTTGACTGATTATCCAGTCGACTGAACAGTCGACCTGGGTACACAGAGATATTATCTGTGTGCAATCCAGTCG
Organism: Hydrangea macrophylla; assembly: GCA_033977485.1. NCBI lineage: Eukaryota > Viridiplantae > Streptophyta > Magnoliopsida > Cornales > Hydrangeaceae > Hydrangea > Hydrangea macrophylla. The sequence goes on along the minus strand of CM066984.1, from coordinate 71,316,733 downwards.
ACTGCCCTCCCGACGCAGTCGACTGAGTCTTGTGCTTTTCTATATCCTTTCAAAAGTCAGTCGACTGTCCTGAGAATCCAGTCGACTGAATGACTGCGATAATCACAGTAACGGCTAGTTAACTGCATTAAATGAAGCATTTAATTCTCCCAACTACTTCCAACGGTTGGAAATCCTAAGGAAGCTATAAATACAGATATTTGAACTTCATTTAACAACTTTTTTTTTATCAATCCAACTAAAAATTTCATCACATTTACTCCTTGAGCCCTAGTTTGGTGAGATCATAAATTCTATTGCTCTAGTCTTCATTTGTATATCTAAAGAGCAATTTATTGTGAAGCTTCATCTTGTATTTATCCACTCTATTGAGAGAGTCTTCATTCTTGTATCAAATCTTATTTATAAAGGTAGTGTGTATTAAGGGTTGGTGTAACCCTAGTTCAAGTGAAGAGGATTTTCTTCCTTGGAGAGATTGTAAGGGTTTAATCTTCACCCAAAGAAGATTGAGATAGTGAAATCCTCAAGAGGTGTTCTTGAGGGGTGGAAGTAGGGCGCGGCGTGCGGTTTCCCGAACCACCTAAAAATTGGTTTGCATAGTATCTCTTCTCTTTATCTTTCCTTTGCTTTTGTGATTTTTCCTTTTGGGCAAGTTAATTTGAACAAAATTTAAATTAGTTTTTAGAAACCTTATTCACCCCCCCTCTAAGGTTTCCTTTTTGGGCCAACAATTGGTATCAGAGCCTCGGCTCAAATTTCTAACGTATTTGAGTTAAAGATCAAATGGAAACCACCACTACCACTATCATCTATAGTGAGGGACAATCCTCAAATAGACCTCCTTGTTTTAATGGTTCAAATTATGCCTATTGGAAAAATCGAATGAGAATCTTCATGATTGCTTAAGACTTTGATCTTTGGCAACTTGTTGTGAATGGACCTCACATTCCCATCAAGATTGTAGACGGTGTTGAAATTGAGAAAACTATTGAGGAATACAATGACATTGATAAAAGGCTTATCAAGATGAATGCGAATGCTATGAATATTTTATATTGTGGATTAGACCCAAATGAGTATAATAGAATTTCTTCTTGCGAATCCGCAATGGAAATTTGGGATAAACTTGAGGTTGCTCATGAAGGTACTAATCAAGTTAAGAAATCAAAAATAAATCTACTTGTTCAATCGTATGAGATGTTTAAAATGTCTTCTAATGAAACTATCAGTGAAATGTTCACTCGTTTCACTATTATTATCAATAGTTTAAAAAGTCTTGGTAAAACATACACTAATGAGGAGATGATTGAGAAATTGCTTAGGTCTCTTCCAAAGCATTGGCAACCTAAAGTGACGGCAATCCGAGAAGCCAAGGAACTCTCAATACTCTCATTGGAGCAGCTCTTGGGCTCTCTCGTTTCTCACAAAATGGAGTTGGCGGTATTTGATAAGGAAGACAAGAAGAAGAACATTGCTCTCAAAACATCTCAAGACAATGAAGAAGATAGTGATAGCAATGAAGATGATGAGATGGCTATGATCACAAGGAAGTTCAAAAAATTCTTAAAAAAGGATAAGAACTTCACTAGGAGAACTCCTAAGGCGATAGAAGCTGAAAAGGAGCCAATTATATGCTTCAAATGCAAAAAGCCGGGCCATGTCAAGGCCGATTGTCCTTTGATGAAGAATAACTACAAGAAAACCAAGAAAAGGGCAATGAAGGCAACTTGGGATGATTCCGATAGTGATTCATCAAAAGATGACTCAAGTGATAAGGAAGTGGCAAATATTTGTCTAATGGCTCACTTGAGTGAGGTAAATGATCCTACTCCCGATACTTGTTTTGATTCTCAAAAACATGATGAACTCCAAAATGCTTTTGAGGAATTACATCAAGAATTGGAAAACTTGGGAGCAATATATATTTCTCTTAAAAAGAATTTTTCATTACTTTCAAATGAATGAAGTGATTTGAAAACTCAAAATGATCTTTTGAGAAAGGAAAATGAAGCTCTAATTGACCTAAAATCTCAAAATGATTTATTGAGAAAAGAAAAGGAAGAGTTTTCATTAAACGATTTTTCTTCAAGTATCTTAAAGAAAGAAAATGAAGACTTGAAGAAGCAAGTGGAAGATTTAAACAAAATAATAACAAAATTCACTCTTGGGGAACAAAATCTTAATATGCTTTTGGGAAAACAAAGGTGTGTTTTTGAAAAAGCCGGTTTAGGATTCAATCCTACCTTTAAAGAAAAGAAATACAATAACTTCTTTTCAAAAGGTACTTCCACTAGCTCTAACAAAAATCAAGTAAAAAAATTCTCATCAAAACTTTTTTGTTAAAGAAGCCTCCTCAAGTGTTTCCAATCCTAGTATTACATGCCATTATTGCTTGAGAAAAGGACATATAAATTACAAGTGTCCAAACAATAGAAAACTCAAAATGGTGTGGATTAAAAAGGGAACAACACCTCCCTTTGCTAACAAAATTGGACCCAACGAATATTGGGTACCAAAGAGGATCACTTAAGTTTGTCTTGTAGGTTTGTCTCAAATCTTCTAGCAAGGATAGATGGTTCTCGGATAGTGGTTGCTCAAGACATATGACCAGAGACAAATCCAAGTTCTCATCTCTCTCTCCAAAGGATGGAGGAAATGTCACATTTGGAGACAACTCTAAAGGAAGAATCATCGGTATAGGTAATGATGATGCCGAAAATTGGTGAGCAAGACTTACGCAGGAAAAAAAAGTGAAAAGAAGTTTGTGTGTGGTTCGGTCCCGTTAACGAGGTGACCTACGTCCACGATTGCGTCTGGGCGCTTCTCACTAGCAGATCACCGGCAGGCCTGGTGAGCCAACAAGGACGGGTGGCACTCCCAGTAATACCGGCCGGGTATATGCGTGCAGATGGTGTGTTCTCTCAGTGCTTGTATGCTCAGAGAGTGTATATCATCCCCCCTTTGACAGGGGAGGTGGGCTCTTTTATAGATGCAAGAGTCCACCCTTACATGGTAAGTTAGTAAGATTAGGAAACCTAACCTAATTACAATAGATTGGCATGATTTTAGGAGAGTTTCCTAAGTGGTTTGGGAAGCTACTCATCTTTCCTTAATAGAGTCCTGGCCACATAAGGAAACTGCCCGGAGAGCTTTACCCGAGCTGCACCTCCTGAGGAGTCGCCGCTTCTTACGCCCGGGCCAGCTGATGATCCCGAGCGATGGCGTCTGACGCGGGGCGCGGGCCCCAGGCTCTCTTCCCGTGACGGTTGAGCTTCAGTAGGATATTTCCAGATGTATCAGCTGCCCCCCATTTTCGGAACTGACTGGATGCGTCATCGGGTGAGGATTCTAAAATCTGCATTGCCTCGAAAACCACCCGAGTGGCACTCGAGTGTGCGGCACGAGATGGGGTCCACACTCCAGGTTGCTCGGTGGATTTACCGACCGGTTCAGGTTAGAGCCCGGATGTAAGTATTGCCACGTGTCAGGGATCAATTGGCCTGGTCATGGTCCAGCGATGCCCGCTTGGGGATAATTGAATCATCTTCGTGGTAACTAAAACATCTCCGTCATGCCTTCAATGCACGCGCCTTTTAAGGTAGCAGTTCGCATGCCCGAAGTGACAACTGTCTGCCACTTTGGGCGGTAAAACGCGCGAGCCGTCGGATTCCCTTTGATCCGGGCAGACCCTGAGTTCTATATAAAGGACTTTTGCTCATTTCTTCAACCCTTTACTGCAGAGATTTAGACCACCGAGCGCCTTAAGAGTCAGAGCAATTCCGAGCAAGATTCCCGAGCCCCTTTTTCTGCACCTAACTGTGTAAGTTCTTCTTTTTCTTATTTCCCTGTCCCCTTCTTTCCTCTTTTCTGAGCGAGACTGGAGAGAGCGAACCTCCTTAAGTTGGAACACGAGTGGGATTTCTTCTTCCTCAGGTTTTGTTTCTTCCTTTGGGCAGGGGGCTCCTTAGGGTTGTTAGAGCGCTCGAGTGTTTCCGGAGTAGTTCTGAGAGAGTGCCACTTAGTGTTGAGGACGCTTTATTTTCTACCCTTTAAGTTGGTGGTCCTTCCCCTCTTATACATCCGGCTCGGAGTCCCTGACCCGTACTCAGGCCGTGTCCTTCTTCTTCTCCCTTCCGCGGGGATACGTGAGATGGAACATTCCGATTTCAACTCCGCTTCTCGGTCAGAGAGTGAGATGTTCCGGTTGGGCTCACCCGACACCAGTTTAGACCTACCTTCAGGTTCCCCCTCCGATCATCACAGCGAGGGCCGAATCCCAATCCGATTATCCAGTGACGAGGCCGACTAAGAGGCCCCCGTTGCCTCGGTGTCACGGGGTTCAGGTGATGAGGCGCCTGAGGAATATGCTCCCTCGGTAGCATTCGCCTGCGAGTTCATCCCCTCGGCTCTGCGTGCCGGGGACCTTGATCGAATCAGGAGTAAGTACGCCATCCTCGACAATAGCTCTTTGTCTGTCCACCCCGGCGGGGCTCACATTTACCACCGGGGCTTTATTACCTTATACGAGGATACCTTCATAGCTAGCCTTCGAGTTCCCCTCCATCCTGTCGCTCGGGACGTCTTAATCTTCCTGGGGATAGCTCCCGGGCAGCTAGCCCCGAACGGATGGAGGTATCTTATGGGGTCCATCTCCTTGTGGCCCCAGATCTTCGGGTACGAACTCACCCTCCAAGAGTTCTTCTGGATTTACCGACCGTTCCTAGTTCACGGGGAGGCCGGGTTCTTTTCCCTGGGTGCTCGGCAGGGGAAGAAGGTCATAGTCAACTGCCCGATCAACAAGGGGTGGAAGAACAAATTCTTCTAAGTGTCCGCTCCTGGGTTTTGTGAGCCAGCCCCTGGGAGTCAACTGAGGACCTCCTGGGCAGAGGAGTTGAGGGGTAAGCCCATCCCGAGTCTTCTCTAGCAATTTTCTTTTTAGGCTTTTGTTCTACGGCTTCGGACTAATCATCTTGGTTTGTTTTTGTAGCAGGGCCCGTCAATCTCCCAAACATCCTGGAGGATTGTGAGGAGAGAATCAGGGGCTTGACTGAGCAGCCTGTCAACGTCTGGGATGTGTTGACCCGATCAGGAGACCAGAAAGGCGACCGCTGACCCTGTCGTCCCGCCGTAGCGCCGATCTTCCCTAGCATCATCCCGGGTACGAGTTTTTCCACTTAGTTTGACTTTGGCTAACTTTTGACGCCTTGTTATTCTGGCTGTTGACATCACAGCTGTTTCTCTTTTGCAGAGATGGCCCCCAGAAGAGATCCCGAGCAGCTGAGGGCTCTGCAGGCTGCAGTTGCCGAGCGGATGGCGGCAACCGGGAAGAGGCCGGCCATTGAAGCCTCTGACAGCGCGCGCCAGTTTAGACGACTTAGGCATGGCCCATCGGCGGCCCAGGCTCCTGTGGAGACAATAACCCCCCGGGTGATAGCAGTGGGGGAAACATCCGCCGCTCGAGCTGAGGTTCCCACCGGGACGTCCCTGGACGAATCTAGGGAGACCCGAGAGAGGGTCAGACCATGCCTACTCCCCAGTGAGGTAGAGAGGTGCGCCAGCATGTCTTCCCCAGTTTTTCAGGCTTGGCTATACAGCATCTCCCACCTGGTAAGTAATTTTTCTGTATTTTTCGCATTCTTTGCTTTGGTGGTACTATTGACCGACCATTTTCCTTTTTACTTCGATTGCAGATCGGCTGTCTGGCTGCCGGAGCCGAGTCCTTCATGTCGGCCCTTGCTGGGAGGGCCACCGCTGCCGAGACCGCCCTGGCCAAGAAAGAAGTTGCCCTGGCCGAGAAAGAAGTTGCCCTGGAGACCAAAGAGAGGGCCTTGACCGTGGAGAAAAATAGGGTCAAGGGCCTGGCTTTGAGCCTCGGGGCAGCCCAGGAAAAACTGGCAGTGGCTCTGGCGGAGCTGGAGGCTGAACGGGCATGCCGCACAGCAGCCGAAGCTCGGGAGAGAACACTCTTGGAGGCGGCAACAGCCGATCCCCCAGGGGAAACTTTCGATGACGGCTTCTTCCTCGGGTACGAGGACTTGAAGAGGAGGCTGGCCCGGGACCACCCGGAGTTGGACACCACTCCCTACCAGGGTGTGGATTTTGACTATTGGGACATGATACCCGAGGCCACTGAGGGTGGTAGCAGTGGGATCGCTGCCGCGGCTGAGGGTACCATTGCCCCGGCTGACCAAGAAGGAGATGTTGCACCGGAGGGGCAGGCCGGGGGAGGAGTCGATGAGAATGTAGACATTGTTGATGTAGACGACCACTAGGCTCCCTTCTCAAGGACTTTTCTAGTTTTTGTTTTGGTGGGGAGGCTACTACAACTGCCCCCAGGCTTTGTACATTTTGTTTCAATTAATGAAAAAGGCCCCTGAGGTCAGATTTTCCCTCCACTAACTGTTTTCTTTTTCTGTACTATGCCTTTGTAATTGCTAGTACCCGTTTGGTTTTGGCCGACCTAACACCTGCCTTAGCAAATGTTTTAGGACCGTAACCAACAGAACACCTAGTCTTACCGACCTTTCTAAAAGGTGATCGCCCGGAGCGCTGTAGATACTAGCCCTACCAAGCATTTGGGATCGTCCGGTGTATTATAGGAATACCCTGTATTGCCGTCCGGTTTGTCCCGGTGTATCATAGGTGTATCCTGTTTTACGACCCGGGATATATCTCTGATCATTGTAAGCGCTTAGGAAGATCATCCAAGCTCTTGTAGCGACTGGTGTGATTCCCTATTTTGGCCTAATATTCCCCTGCCCCCCAAGCATTTTGCTAAGGTGGGAGTACGAAAATAGGTGACCGTAGGGAACCGACCTGGGACATGGGTGGTCGCAGGGGCATTTGAAGCTTGCCATCGTCGGCCACCTAGGGGTTTGGCCCCGTTGTCGGCCGGCCTAAGCGAAACTTGAAGTAATTTCCTGTTTAGGTCTACAATCCCCTTGCCCTAGGCATCCTGTTAAGGCGATGGCATGTTGGGGAGTGGCCATAGGAAACTGACCTGGAACATGGGTGGTTGCAGGGTCCTTTTATGCCTGGGTTCGGAGCCCGAGGTCTTTTTCTGCCTTGGGGTTAGGCCCAAGGTCTTTGTTGCCTCGGGGTTAGGCCCGAGGTCTTTTCCTTCTTTGTTTTGCATGGCACGGGGTACCGACAAGAATAACTTTTCAAAACAAACTAGTCAATTTTATTTCAAAAGTAGTAATCTGTAATGGTTGCCCCATCAGAGCTACAAGAAAAGAATTTCCCTATAGTACTAAATTCCCCTGATCAGGTGCTACTGATAATTCTTGCGGAGGTGTTGCACATTCCAAGGATGAGTAAGATCGTGCCCGTCCATGCTCTGTAACCAGTAGGTTCCCGGACGGCTGACCCGAGTTACTTTATACGGGCCTTCCCAGTTTGCCCCCAACTTTCCGTGGTTTGGGATTCGGGTAGACTGGTTCACTGCCTTGAGGACGAGGTCTCCAACTTGAAAGCTACGGTGCTTTACCTTGCTATTGTAATATCGCGAGACTCTTTGCTTGTAGGCGGCCACCTTCATATAGGCCTGGTCTCTTTTTTCTTCCACTAAGTCCAATTCTGTCCTGAGGGCTTCCCTGTTGTCCGGATCGCTGAAGTTGGCCACCCTGTATGTTGGCATCCCGAGCTCTATGGATACCACTGCCTCAAACCCATAAGTTAAGGAGAATGGGGTCTCACCAGTAGCCGTTCGGGGTGTGGTGCGGTATACCCATAGAAGGGTTGGTAGCTCATCAGCCCACAGGCCCTTGGGACCCTCAAGCCTTGTCTTGATTGATTACAAGATTATCCGGTTGGTTACCTCGGCTTGACCATTGGCTTGTGGGTGCTCGGGAGAAGAGTAGTGATTTAGTATCCCATAGTCCGAGCAGAACTGCCTGAAGACGGGTGTGTCGAATTGTCTGCCATTATCGCTGATCAGGACTCGGGGAATACCGAACCTGCTGAGGATATTTCTTTCCACAAAGCTTTCCATTTTTCGCTCGGTTATCGTTGCCAAGGGCTCGGCCTCCGCCCATTTGGTGAAGTAGTCAACTGCTATCACGGCAAACCTAACTTGCCCTTTCCCCGTCGGTAAGGGACCAACAATGTCAATTCCCCACTGGGCAAATGGCCAGGGATTGTGGATCGGCGTCTGGAGTTCTCCCGGTTGGTTGATCATGAGAGAGTACTTCTGGCACTTGTCACACCTTCGCACATATTCCTGCAAATCTCGGGCCATGGTCGGCCAATAGTAACCCTGTAGTAGGGCCTTTCTAGAAAGCGCCCAACCTCCGATGTGGTTCCCGTACACACCTTCATGGATTTCAAATAGTATTGCTTGCACTTGCGCAGGGTGAACGCAGCGGAGGTACGGGATAGTAAATCCCCTCTTGTAGAGAATGCTGTCGAGGAGGTGATATCGCGCCGTCCGGTACTTGACCCGGCGCGCCTCATCCTTGTCATCTGGTAGCCTTCCTGTCGTCAGGAACGTCACGAACGGGTCCATCCAACTGGGTCCCAAAGTGACCGGGTCAACCTCCATGCCCTCTGAGTTGATCACGCTCGGCTCGAGTAGGAATTGTATCCTTATCCTGGGCAAGTCTGACTCAGAAGACGAGGCCAGGCAAGCCAGCCGGTCTGCTCTGGTATTTGCTTCTCTAGGTATCTGGGTGATGGAGAATCCCTGGAGCTTCCTGGAGACCGCCCGGACAAGGGCCAAGTAGGCTACCATATTGTCCTCCCGCGCTTCGTATTCTTGGTTTACTTGGTTGACCACGAGCTGGGAGTCGCTGTAGCCCTGTACCTGTTGCGCACTCATCGAGGTGGCTAACTGTAATCCGACCAAGAGGGCTTCGTACTCGGCCTCGTTGTTGGAGGCGCAAAACCCAAACCTTAAAGCATATTCAAGCTGGATACCGTCGGGGGTAGTCAGGATGATTCCAGCTCCACTACCTTGCTGATTGGAGGAACCGTCCACGTGCAACACCCAAGTTAGGACATTGGGACTTAATCCGGGAGGTAAGGCCGAAGGCTCGGGCTCTTCGACTGGGTCTTCGGGGTACGTAAACTCGACCAGAAAGTCTGCTACAGCTTGCCCCTTGATGGCTGTCCGGGGTCGATAAATTACTTCAAACTCTTCCAACTCCAGGGCCCACTTGACGAGCCTCCCGGATGTGTCTGGCCGACTGAGAATTCTACGTAGAGGCTAATCGGTCAGGACTACAATGGCATGGGCCTAAAAATACGGGCGGAGCCTTCGAGCTGAGGTGATGAGGGCGAAGGCCAGTTTCTCGATGCGGGAGTATCTGCTCTCCGCACCTTGCAACGTCCGACTGGTGTAGTACACTAGGAACTGTATCCCGTGCTCTTCCTGAATAAGTGCCGAACTAACTGCCGATGGTGACACTGCCAGGTATAGAAACAATTCATCCCCGTGTACGGGTGTCGAGAGCAAAGGAGGGGATGCCAGGTACTTCTTGAGTTCTTGGAATGCCTCCTTACACTCTTTTGACCACTGAAATGCTTGGCGGAGGATTTTGAAGAACGGAAAACACCGGTCGGTGGCTCGGGACACGAATCTGTTAAGTGCGGCCACCCGCCCAGCTAGGCTTTGCACTTCCTTCGTTGATTTAGCTGACCGCATGTTGATGATAGCTTTAATCTTCTCGGGGTTTGCCTCAATTCCCCGTCTGTTGACTAGATGGCCGAGGAACTTCCCGGATGAGACACCAAAGGTGCATTTGACCGGGTTCAACCTCATCTTGAACTTTCTCAAAATGCTGAAGGCCTCGGCCAGATGCTCTAGGTGGTCGGACTCGTCCCGGCTCTTAACCAGAAGATCGTCCACATACACTTCCATAGATTTTCCGATGAGGTCTTTAAACATGTAGTTAACCAGGCGCTGGTATGTAGCCCCGGCATTCTTGAGGCCGAACGGCATGACTTTGTAACAGTACATGCCTTGGTCGGTGATGAACGCTATCTTCTCTTCATCCCCGGGGTGCATGCTAATTTGATTATACCCCGAGTAAGCGTCCATGAATGGGAGGACTGAGTGACCTGCCGTTGAGTCGACAAGGAGGTCTATCCTGGGTAGTGGGTAGCAGTCCTTTGGGCAAGCCTTGTTGAGGTCGGTGAAGTCTACGCACATTCTCCACTTCCCGTTGCTTTTCTTAACAAGAACGACGTTAGCTAGCCAATCGGGATAGTGGACTTCTCGGATTGACTGTGCCCTTTGGAGCTTCTCGATCTCCTCGCTCACTGCCTTCTGTCTCTCGGGGGCCATGCCCCTTCTTTTTTGCTTAACCGGACGACAGTCCGGGCTGACATTGAGACAATGGGTCATGACCCGGGGGTCAATCCTGGGCATATCCTCATGACTCCAAGAAAAAACGTCTTGATTTTGCCTTAGGAATTGAGTCAGTTTTTTCTTCAGGGCGGGTTCCAGTAGGGACCCTATGCTGACCGCGCGGTCTGGGTATTCAAGGTTTAGCATGATTTATTCCAGTTCCTCCACCGGTCCTATCATGTCGCTCTGGTCCCGAGGGTCCATTTCCTGGACGTTTAACGTTTCTGTTATTGCCCCCCGGCGCAATGAGCTAACATAACAACTGCGGGTGGTGCTCTGATATCCGCGCAAGGATCCAGGCCCCTGAGGAGTCGGGAACTTCACTGTCAGGCTGTAGGTGGAGACGACCGCCTTGGCCCTGTTGAGGGTCGGCCTGCCAAGGATGACGTTGTATGCCGATGGGGCCTCTACGATCACAAAATTGGTGAGCACGGAGGCCTGTTGAGGGTAGGTCCCCATGAGAACTGGAAGCTCGATTGTTCCGAGCGGTTGTGTACTGGAGCCGTTGAATCCGACAAGGGGAGTAGCGACCGGTTGGAGCCGATCCCTAGAGATCCCTAGCTGGTCAAACGCCGATGTGAACATGATGTCGGACGAGCTGCCCGTGTCCACTAGCACCCTCTGGACCATGTAGTTGGCTATGGAGAGCGTTACTACTAGCGGGTCGTCGTGGGGACAGTGGATCCGCTGCAGGTCGTCGGACATGAATGTTAGGGCTTCGGTTGGGGAGGAGCCGGTGGATTGGACCTGCCCGACATCCGCTCAGGAAGCCCGGGCGTGTCTCTTCCGTGCCAATTGTGAATCGTCTCCGCCTGATGTTCCTCCAGAAATCACATGGATGTGGCCGAGTGGCGGTGGCAGTAGCTGGTTAGGAGCCCGGATGTCCTGCCGAGGCCGTCCTTCTGTGACGAACTCGGCGAGGTGTCCCTGCTCAATCAGCTTCTCGATATCTATCTTCAATTTGAAGCAATCCTCTGTTTCATGGCCGTGATCCCTGTGGTAGCGGCAAACTTGTCCCGGTTCCTCTTACCGGTCGGGGCTCTGAGTTTAGTTGGTTGTGGGAGCAACCTCTGGGCCTCAGCGGCGGCCATAACTTCATGGATCGGGCGGGAAAGAGGTGTGAAAGCAGTCTGGGGCTGACCCCTTGTGTCTCTCTGATCTTGCTTCGGCTTCTTTCCCGAACTCTTCTCGAGCCCTTCGCGCTTGCGCTTGACTTTGGGGGATTCGTCCCCCGCTTGGCCAGCGCGCTTTGCCTTCAGGAACTCCTCGGTGTCTTTGTATTTTCTGACCCTCTCTGAGAGTTCCACCAGGGTCGCCGGTCGATCGCGATGGAACGACGTGGCAACCTTGGTGTGCTGAACTCCCGAACAGAAGGCCATAATGGCGGCCGTTTCGTTAAGGTTGCGGATCAGGAGCATTTGCTGATTGAACCGATCCACATATTACCTCAAGGATTCCCCTTTGCGCTGCTTGACGGTTAGCAGCTGGGTGTCCGGCTGTGACCAGTCGAGCATCCCGACAAACTGACTGATGAAGAGTTTGCCGAGGGCTTTGAAGCTGTCAACCGTCCGGGGCTTCAATGCGTGGAACCACTGTGCGGCTGACCCCTTTAGGGTACTGGGGAAAGCCAAGCACAGCAGCTCATCTATCATGGTGACCAGTGCCATCTGCGCCTTGTAGGTGCGGATGTGGTCTACCGGACTCCCTGTGCCATCGTATGAGCTGAGATGAGGGGGTTTGAACTTTCGCGGAATAGGAAATTGGGTCACCCGAGCGGTATAGGGCGATTCTGTCTCCGTGTCAGTGAGGTCGTGACCGGACTTGCGGTTCATCCTCTCGATCTGCTGCTGTAGTTCCTCAACCTGGGCTTTGACGTCCCTCAGCCCCGCTCTCCTATCCGTGTCTGAATGGTAGGTAGGGTCAGATGATGAGGCCTCCTCCTCAAAGTATGTCGACCTTGGGGATAGTACCCGGCTGTGGGTCCGGGAAAGCCTATGCCTAAGGTCCCCCCGGCTCAGGACGGGAGGGTCGTCGACCGATTCTCGGATTTTTTGTCCGGATTCTTCTGCCCTTACTGCGCGCCGCCGATCAATGATGATTCTGGCATCCTTCGCTCGGCGTGCTCGGCGAGGAATGTACCGAGGTACTCTTTACGAGCGTTTGGTAGCCTGACTGCGCTCTCCGTCCGTGGGTCGTTCCCGGTCTGGTGGGGACACCGGAGCTGATCGAGCTTGCCTGCACACCCGAGCAGGCCTACAGATGGGAATGCTTTCCTCAGGCTGACTTTCTGACGCGGGACGCTTCTTGTGTTGGGCCATAAGCGCGTCTATCTGTTGTTGTGTTCGACGCTGGCCCTCTAGGAGTTGCTCCAGCGCCGCCGTGACCTGTTTGGTGGTCATGGAAGCAGCCCGTGGCTCGATCTGCAAGTTTTCCTGACCGGCCGAGTCGGCGGTCTTCTTACCCTTCTTTGGCGGCATGTTGATCAGTCAAAGATATTTGTTGATGAGAAGACTTTTCGTTTTCCCACAGACGACGCCAAACTGATGATGTCAAAAATTGGTGAGCAAGACTTACGCAGGAAAATAAAGCGAAAAGAAGTTTGTGTGTGGTTTGGTCCCGTTAACGAGGTGACCTACGTCCACGATTGCGTCTGGGCGCTTCTCACTAGCAGATCACCGGCAGGCCTGGTGAGCCAACAAGGACGGGTGGCACTCCCAGTAATACCGGCCGGGTATATGCGTGCAGATGGTGTGTTCTCTCAGTGCTTGTATGCTCAGAGAGTGTATATCGTCCCCCCTTTGACAGGGGAGGTGGGCTCTTTTATAGATGCAAGAGTCCACCCTTACATGGTAAGTTATTAAGATTAGGAAACCTAACCTAATTACAATAGATTGGCATGGTTTTAGGAGAGTTTCCTAAGTGGTTTGGGAAGCTACTCATCTTTCCTTAATAGAGTCCTGGCCACATAAGGAAACTGCCCGGAGAGCTTCACCCGAGCTGCACCTCCTGAGGAGTCGCCGCTTCTTACGCCCGGGCCAGCTGATGATCCCGAGCGATGGCGTCTGACGCGGGGCGCGGGCCCCAGGCTCTCTTCCCGTGACGGTTGAGCTTCAGTAGGATATTTCTGGACGTATCAGGTAATATTGGTAAGAATTCCTCATTAACTATTAAAAATGTACTTTTGGTTGAAGGTCTTAAACATAACTTGCTTAGCATTAGTCAATTGTGTGATAAAGACTTTCAAGTTGTGTTTGAATCAAATTATTGCATGATTAAGTATGCTAGTTGTGATAAAATATTGTTTACTGCTTTTAGAGAAGACAATGTGTATACAATTGATTTTGATGATATTTCTTCTCAAGATGTTAAGTGTTTTGCCGCTTTGAATGAAACAAGTTGGCTTTGGCATAGAAGATTGGGGCATGCTAACATTGATTTACTTTCAAATTTGTCTAAAAATGATTTGGTCAAAGGTTTGCCAAAAACTAAATTTGTTAAAGATAAAGTATGTGATGCTTGTCAACTTGGAAAGCAAATCAAAACATCGTTTAAAAAGAAAAGGGAAATATCAACTTGTAGACCTTTAGAGTTACTTCATATGGATTTATTTGGTCCAAATCGAGTTGCTAGCATGAGTGGCAAAATCTATGCCTTTGTCATTATTGATGATTTCTCTAGATTCACTTGGGTGTTCTTTCTTGCACATAAGGACGAAGCTTTTATACTCTTTGTTAACTTTTGTAAGCGTGTTCAAAATGAAAAATGGTATGCGATTAACAACATAAGAAGTGATAGATGCTGAGAATTTGATAATAATGAGATTACTTCTTTTTGTGAAGAAAATGGTTTTGGTCACAATTTTTCGGCACCTAGAACTCCTCAACAAAATGGGGTTGTTGAGAGGAAAAATAGATCTCTTCAAGAAGTGGCAAGAACCATGTTAAATGAATTCTTTTTACCAAAATATTTTTGGGCCGAGGCCACTAGCACTTCATGCTATGTTATAAATCGCGTGGTCATTAGAAACAAGCTTAATAAGACCCCATATGAGCTTTGGAAAGGAAGAAAGCCCCAACATAAGTTATTTCAAAGTTTTTGGATGTAAGTGTTTTTATCTTGAACACTAAGGACAACTTGGGAAAATTTGATGCTAAATCGGATGAAGACATTTTCCTTGGATATTCTCAAATTAGCAAAGCTTATAGAGTTTTTAATAAAAGAACATTGATTGTAGAAGAATCAATGCACGTTGTTTTTGATGAAGCAAATCCTTTTAAGAATGTCTTAGATGATGACATTGACACTTCCAAAGATATTTCAAATAATGTTGAAAACAATGATTCAAACTCTTTACCTCTTGAAAACTCTAAGAAAGAAGATCCTCCTTCCATTGAATCACCAAGAGCAAAATTAAGAAGTGATCTTCCCTTTGAATGGAAAAATGTGCCTAATCATCCTATTGATCAAATCCTAGGAGATCCTAGTCAAGGTGTAGCTACTAGATCATCTCTCAAAAATATTTGTAATAACTTAGCATTTCTATCTCAAATTGAACCCAAGAATTTTGATGAAGCCGAGAACGATGAAAATTGGTTGTTGGCTATGCAAGAAGAGCTTAATCAATTTGAGAGAAATGAAGTTTGGACCCTTGTTCCTAAACCTAATGATCACACTATTATTGGAACAAAATGGGTTTTTCGAAACAAAAAGGATGAATCCGGCATTGTTGTGAGAAACAAGGCTAGATTAGTTGCCCAAGGGTACAATCAAGAAGAAGGTATAGACTATGAGGAGACCTATGCTCCCGTAGCTAGACTCGAAGCCATTAGGATGCTTCTTGCCTTTGCTTGTTATAAAAATTTCAAACCTTTTCAAATGGATGTGAAAAGTGCCTTTCTAAATGGCTTTATCTCCGAGGAAGTCTATGTTAAACAACCCCCCGGTTTTGAAAACCCACATCTTCCCGATCATGTCTTTAAGCTAACAAAAGCTTTGTATGGTTTAAAACAAGCTCCACGTGCTTGGTATGATAGATTAAGTAAATATCTTATTGATCTTGGTTTTAATCGAGGAAAAATTGATACTACTCTTTTGGTTAAAACCTCAAATGAAGATATCTTGCTTGTTCAAATTTACGTGGATGATATTATCTTTGGAGCTACAAATGAGAAGATGTGTGAAGAATTTGCATCATGTATGCAAAATGAATTTGAAATGAGTTTGATGGGGGAGCTAAACTTCTTTCTTGGACTTCAAATAAAGCAACATAAAGATGGCATTTTCATAAATCAATCCAAGTATATTAAAGATCTTTTAAAAAGATTTGGATTGGAAGGAAGCAAAGTTTTTCAAACCCCTATGAGTTCTACTTTAAAACTTGATAAAGACGAAACCGGCAAGCTGGTAGATTATAAACTTTTTCGGGGAATGATTGGTAGTCTATTGTATCTCACCGCAAGTAGACCGGATATCATGTTTAGCGTATGTCTTTGTGCTAGATATCAAGCTTCACCTAAGGAATCACATATCATTGCGGTTAAACGTATTTTTCGTTATCTTCAAGGTACTATAGACTTAGGTCTTTGGTATCCTAAAAATACTTCGTTTGAATTAACAAGTTTTTCGGATGCGGATTTTGCCAGTTGTAAAATTGATCGTAAAAGTACTGGTGGCACTTGTCATTTCTTAGGACACTCACTTGTTCCATGGTTTAGTAAGAAACAAAATTCGGTAGCCCTATCTACGGCCGAAGCCGAATATATAGCTGCTGGAAGTTGTTGTGCTCAAACACTTTATATGAAACAACAATTAGAAGACTTTGGACTCTTCTATGATCATATTCCTATAAATTGTGATAATACTAGTGCCATATGTTTATCCAAAAATCCTATCCAACACTCAAGAACTAAACACATTGAGATTCGTCATCATTTTATTCGCGATCATGTTCAAAAGGGGGATGTTGATCTTGTTTTCATCAACACCGATCGTCAATGGGCTGATATTTTCACCAAACCTCTTCCCGAAGAACGTTTTTGTGTTATTAGAAGAGAATTAGGCTTGTCTTGCTTAAGCAATCTGCCTTAAAATTCAATACCTGGGCTCACATATTCCTTCTGTGCAAATCTAACCAAAGAAGTCGACTGGAACCCCGTAACAGTCGACTGGTTCTGTCCCTTCTCTCTTGATTCTATGTTTCTGCTTATATCAGTCGACTGAGGCGTCGACTGATCCTCAGTTAGCCCCAAATTTCTAAGCCCTAATTTGTTGTTCAGTCGACTGCTCATGCGAAACAGTCGACTGCTCCTCTATATTCTATATAAACCGCGTGCTCTTCCCTTTTTCCTTCTTCACCTCTTCTTCTTCTTCCGGCGATTTTTTTTTCCTCTTTTTTCCTCCCCATCCAAAATCCTCCCTTTATTCTCTCTCCTTTCCCTTACTCCTCTCCTTCGTCCTCTCCATTGAACTCCTCATACTTCATCTCTTCCTTTCCTTGTGCCTCATTCTCTCTCTTTTTTTTTTCTTTCTCTCTCTCTCCTTTTCACTATCTACAGCTTCCTTTTCTCATGGCTCCCAAGCTTAAAAGGAAGACCCCTGCAAGTGGTCCGTCCTCTGCTCCTCAGGCGACCAAAGCCAAGCATTTCCCTACTCAAGAGGAACAGGAAAACTTTGACGAAGTCTTCTCTCACAGGAATGTAGTTTTTGGTAAGATTCTTCCCATTCCTTTTTCTAAATCCGCTAATCTTCGACTAGGATTTCTTCTGGAACGTTTAGGATGGCATCTCTTTACTAGTCTTAACCAACCATGCTATCCCACACTTGTTAAGGAATTTTATTGTAATATGACCTTTAGCCATCGTGCAGACACCCTTAACTCATTTGTTCGTGGTATTAAAATTCATCTGAATCCTGAATCTGTTTTTTCTATTTTTCATATCCGTCGTGGTGATATTACTGAATATAACATTAATTTTTGGAATCAAGGGCACGGGTTCGACCCTCTCACTACTTGCCGTCTTATAACCGGCAACAATGAGTTGTCATATCCCGTAAAGCCCAAGGCTTCTGCCCTAACCTTTGAGGCACGACTTATTCACCATCTTCTCACCTATACCCTTCTGCCCCGTGTTGGGGGTCGAGATTCTGTCTCTTTCTTGGGTGTTTTTTTAATTTGGTGTCTTCTTGAAAATAAAACTTATGATTTGCCGTATCTCTTTTGCCGCCACATTTGTGAATGTCAAAAGAAGTCCAAAGCCAGTTCTTTACCTTATGGCTTTGCTTTGACTTCTATTTTCCGTCACTTCAAGGTTCCCTTGGAGGATGAATTTGATCGTCATGACCCTATTTCCACTGACTTCTACTCCTCCACTATCCTATCCCTGATGGGATACAAACTCGTGGGAAATGCATATGTTCCCAAGGTCTCTGCTGATCCCACTCTTCCTCCTGGTTCTACCACTCCCATTCCTTTTTCTTCTCATCCGTCTTCATCTTCTGCTCCTCCACCTCCACCTGCTGTTGATACATCCGCTCCTAACATCTTGGAGCAGCTATCCATTCTTTCCGCTCAGGTTCTGAGCCTCTCTACCTCCATCTCTTCTCTATCTGTCTCTCACACCCAATCTCTTGAGACTATGCAGGCTTCCTTATCTTCTTCTCAACAGGAGGCATTTGAGCTTCATCAGCGCGCCATCACATCCTTACGAGCCGATGTTTTTGATATTGGTGGCTCTTTGGATACTTTGTGCACTTCTACTGCTGCTACTCAAGAGCTTCTTGATCGTCGTCTATCGTCTCTCCAGGCTTCTGTTGATGATGCTCGTGAGGAGATTCGTATTATCCGGACTCGCTTACACTTTTGATTGTGTCTTTCTTTGGGTGTTGGAAAAGATGTTGGATAGATGGATGGTTTCTTTTATTTTTGTTTATTTACTGATCTTACAAATTCTTTTTGGATCTAGACTTGTATAGTTTGTTAGGTCAGACTAATTCCTTTTGGATAGCTGGATATTTTTTTTCTTTTGGCTTTGTAGCTATTTTTGGAAATTTGAATGTGTTAATACAATCTCTTGTTCTGCATCTCTTTGTGTTTTGATTGTTGCTCTGTTTTTGCTTGGGAAAATGATGATTTTTTCTCTCCGACCCATTCTCTGTTTTTTGTTGATGCCAAAGGGGGAGAAAAGTTGCACAATGATGCTACTATAGTTGTTATCTTGTGTTTGTTGAGAAAAGTTGCACAATGCTACTATAACTGTTATCTTGTGTTTGTTCTTGGAACAAATGAGATCATTAAATTGTGTTGCTATTTTTTTTTCATGGGCAACAAGTAGTTTGTCATCATGAAAAAGGGGGAGATTGTTAGCCCCAAAGTGTTATTCCACTAAGTTGAATGGATAATTTTGATGATTAACAAATTGCTTAGTTGTATTTTTCTAATGATTTTAGGTTGATTAAGTTGCAGGAAATATATCGTACAACAATATATATTCACATGTTCAAAAATCTTCTCCATACATAGAGATATGGTGATTTGTGCTCAAAGTTTCAAGCCAAACGGAGCTTTACAAGTTGAAGAATCTTGTTTTAATCATTTTTTTTGGACTCTATGTAAGCAATTTATTTATGTGAACATCTTACTTAAGGGCTCAAATTTGATTGGAAAAAGGTTTTACATAGTTAACCCAACCTATCTTTGAAAATCTGCAAAGAGCAGTCGACTGTGAAGTCGTTTCAGTCGACTGAACAGTCGACCTGGGTACACAGAGATATTATCTGTGTGCAATCCAGTCGACTGCCCTCCCGACGCAGTCGACTGAGTCTTGTGCTTTTCTATATCCTTTCAAAAGTCAGTCGACTGTCCTGAGAATCCAGTCGACTGAATGACTGCGATAATCACAGTAACGGCTAGTTAACTGCATTAAATGAAGCATTTAATTCTCCCAACTACTTCCAACGGTTGGAAATCCTAAGGAAGCTATAAATACAGATATTTGAACTTCATTTAACAACTTTTTTTTGATCAATCCAACTAAAAATTTCATCACATTTACTCCTTGAGCCCTAGTTTGGTGAGATCATAAATTCTATTGCTCTAGTCTTCATTTGTATATCTAAAGAGCAATTTATTGTGAAGCTTCATCTTGTATTTATCCACTCTATTGAGAGAGTCTTCATTCTTGTATCAAATCTTATTTATAAAGGTAGTGTGTATTAAGGGTTGGTGTAACCCTAGTTCAAGTGAAGAGGATTTTCTTCCTTGGAGAGATTGTAAGGGTTTAATCTTCACCCAAAGAAGATTGAGATAGTGAAATCCTCAAGAGGTGATCTTGAGGGGTGGAAGTAGGGCGCGGCGTGCGGTTTCCCGAACCACCTAAAAATCGGTTTGCATAGTATCTCTTCTCTTTATCTTTCCTTTGCTTTTGTGATTTTTCTTTTTGGGCAAGTTAATTTGAACAAAATTTAAATTAGTTTTTAGAAACCTTATTCACCCCCCCTTTAAGGTTTCCTTTTTGAGCCAACAGGCATGAAGGGCCTCAACTTGTTCTTTATTAGGGTCAACTTGAGCAAAGTCAACCTCAGGAAACTTGATCTTTAGCTTTGCCGAGATCTTCTCCTTACACTCAACCCATCCTTTGTCGTACCCTTCATTCATCAACTGAGACCCTATCACCACTAGCTCCTCTATTTTTTTTCCTTGAAATAGGCCAGAGCCGTAGCCTTCTTCTCTTCTTCCACTCTCTTTCCAAGGTCCGCCAGGTTTACCTTCAGCTTGGCTCTGACCTTTTTCTTAGCCCCCAACAGAGTTTCAACTACATCAGCCTTCCTAACAGCTTCGACAAGCTGGTCAGCCTTCCTGATGAGGGTCAATGTTTGTAGAATATAGGCCCAATAAAGTATAAGATATGTTACATTTAGTCCCGTATCTCTAGTTTTATCTACATTTGAGTTTTAATACCCTTCTTCATACAATGATATATTTCCTTGGTATGTTATTGTGTTTAATACCCTTCTTTACACAATGATATATTTCATTGGTATGTTATTGTGTTTAGTTCCTTTTTATGCAAGGTTAGAAGTTGACTTGGAAATAGGTTTAAAGGGATATTAAAGAAAGGAAGAGGACATGTCAGAATGAAAAAGCAAGTCCCAATTGATTGGCCACCTAGGGCAATCGATTGCTAAATCTCACAACCCAATTGATTACGTCCAGTGGCAATCTATTGGTTAGGACTGCTCAGTAAAACCTCTTTAATGGTGCATGATCTCAGCCAATCCCATAATGGATGATGATCAACTGTTACACATTGCACTGAACGTATTCTTGTGATCCCAGTAGCTGTATATATAGGAGTTTGTAATAAGGGAGGGGGTTGGTTCCTAACCCTTTGTTTTGCAGGTTTATGCTAGAGTTTTACATTCATGGCAAGTAATTTTTGAATTTTGTAATTTCATATTGTAGTATTCAAGTTCCAATTCTATTTTCCTTTATATTCTGTAATTGCTACTTTCATTTTGTTTAAATCTTAGCTTGAATCACCATTGTTATTTTATTTTCATGCTTGTTTCCATGTCTGGATCTAATTTTATTAGCCTATTTCAACATAACTATGTTTCTGCATTTTCAAATATGCAAGTAGGCTCGTGGTTGAGAAGAAAGTGCTGAAACATTGTTTCTCAGCCACTGCCATGTTTTGGAATGAGAATTAGTGGCAATCGATTGGATATAAAACCCAATTGATTGCCATCGATTCAAGGCCAATCGATTGGTATTATATACCAATCAATTGGGAGATAATCATGCCAATCGATTGCTATCTATGGCAATTCATTGGTAAGATAAAGTCTTGGGAATAATCTTTCAAGGATTCCAGTGACTTATGTTTCAGAAATAGTAACCCAAATTGATCTTTTACTGTTTAAATTACAAACAAAATTTGAGATATAAGCCTTAAGGCCTCTTAATTTGATGAGCACTTGTGATTAGCATGTCGAACATTTCATACTCGATTTGTTTATTATAGTTCATAGTCTTAAATGGTCAAGTATTTCAGTCCTTAAACAAATTAAAGTTATTCACCCACTTATCATGTTCTAAGCACATAATTAGTGTTGGGATCTCTAAGCTTAAATCCATTTTGAAATAGTCAATTCTAAAAAGGCAAAGCCCCATCAGAAGTTCAATGTTAAAATGTGGTAGTGGTTGGGATAACATTGATTAACGTGTTCCCAACCCCTTTTTGATATATAGTATCAAATCACTCGTCCCTTAATTAATTAATTTAGTCGTTGGTTAATTCTAATTAGTTTTATAATTTGAATCTTGTAGGAACTTTAGTACCTCCCCAAGAAATCATCTTTTGTTTCTCTTAGAATCAATGTGGAAACTTTTTGTCCCCATCTTTTGTCTCTAGGGATATGACCTGGTCTTACCAGTTTTTACTAGACGTGACCATTTACATTTGAACGTACTCGCAAGAGCACACACAATTCTTATCGTGTCAAGTTTTTGGCACCGTTGTCGAAGACAGTAATAAGGCCAAAAAAATTTAGATTGACCCGATCCTTTCTTGCCTCATTTCTATCTTTTTTTTCTTTCGATTCTTCAGAACTCAACCTTTGTGGTTTGTGTCCTTCTATGTTATTCAACTCCACTGAAGCT
This sequence comes from Hydrangea macrophylla, assembly GCA_033977485.1. Taxonomy (NCBI): domain Eukaryota; kingdom Viridiplantae; phylum Streptophyta; class Magnoliopsida; order Cornales; family Hydrangeaceae; genus Hydrangea; species Hydrangea macrophylla. Next base: position 71,294,726 of record CM066984.1, on the reverse strand, counting down.
TTCATCACAGACTTGTTTGGAAAATTTTCTAATAGTGCTGATAATCCTATCTCTACCCCTACGAGTTCTAATTCAATGGCTGATAACGAAAGTATGAATAGAGAGAATAGGATTGAACTCATTGAGGATAGCCTACACCCCTTACGTAACCTTCTCACTCCTAATCGTACAGCTATACCTTCTTGTATTCGCATCCCACCGCACACAGGCATATTCCATTATCGAAATGGAATGATTCAAATGTTGCCAACTTTCTATGGGATGAAAAAAGAGAAGGCATATCTACATATGAGAGAGTTTGAGGATGTCTGCGGTACATTCTATATCAAACCTACCCGAGTGATACAATCCGACTAAAGCTTTTTCCTTTCACCCTGAAGGATAAGGCGAAGTCATGGTTATTATCCCTCAGACCAAACCCTATATCCACCTAGCCTGCTATGCATGAGGCCTTCTTAAAGAAGTTTTTCCCTAATCGGTTAACTATCGATTTGCTGAGACAAATCAAGACTTATTCTCAAAAGGAGGGAGAAACTTTCATCGAGGCATGGGAGCATTTTAAAGAACTGTTATTGTTGTGCCCACATCGTGGTTTCGAGAAGTGGTGCACAATAAGCTTCTTCTATGATAGTCTTAGTCCAAAGATGAAGAAACTCATCAAAACCATGTGTAATGGTGGGTTTATGAAAAAGAATGCGGATGAGGCTGAAACCCATTTTGAATGGTTATCCAAGCATGCTCCAGAATGGGAACCTCAAGAGTCAAGGACTCACACAAGTCAGAAGAGTATCTTTCAGTTAAAAGCTGAAGATAGTTTGATGGAAAAGTGTGAGCACCTGGATCGTAAGTCAGAGCCATTAAAGATGAAGAGTGAACAAGTAAAGCAGATTGTCCTTGAAGAATCATGTGGAAGTTTCCTTATGATAGGACACACCTCTCAGACTTGCCCAAGTTATCCTGTCTATCAATAATAGAATCCTGTAGAGGTGCATGCTATTAATGCTCCAAATCGTTTCAATCCTTCAATCCTTCAATCCTAATAATAGATGGAGCTACCCTAGTATCACTACAAGAATAGTATTGCCACAACAAACCCATCTCAAAAGTGGCAACGAAATCAAGGAATCCATTACCCCAGAATCGAGGGTACCAACCAAATTACCAACCCATCCTACACCAAAATCATTACTAGCAATACAAACCTCAACCCCAAGTCATCATCCTCCCTCAAACACTTATGTGCTACCCCATAAAAAGGCACAAGATGATCCAAACACACTCATGATACAACAGATGATATAGGTAATGAGTAAGGTCAATACCAGTGTAGAAAAAATGACTGCTCAGTAAGAGGATAGAGGGAGAAACATTTTGCCAACATAGTCGGAACCTAATCCTAGAAGTCAACATTCAGGTTCAGCCCACTCAGGGTCGGGACCACATGAACAGGCTAAGGCTATAATCATGCTGAGAAGTGGAAAAGTGATTGAAAAATATTCTCCTCCCTCACATCCTATGGTTAAAGAGGAAGAAGAGGTGGAAAATGAAGAGAAATTGGTGGAAGAAAGAAAAGAGGGTGAAATAGTTGAGCCCGAAACAAATTTTTTTGAGGATACAGAATTGAAAAGAAGGCCAAGAAAGGAACCTCTATTCAAAGAGGCTCCTAAATGCCCTTTTCCAGCACCCTATCTTTAGATTTAAAGAAACCTCAACAAGAAACCAAAAGTCAGGAGTTTCTGGAATTGTTCAAACAAGTAAAAATCAACCTTCCACTCCTTGATGCAATCAAACAAGTACCGTCCTATGCTAAGTTCTTAAAGGACTTGTTGTCACGCCCCAACGTAGCGAAAATAGGGAAAATAAAATTCCATTTTTGGACCCGTAGGTCGTGACTGGTGAATATCACTTGATTGTCCATACACACATTTCTAAAACATCAAAGATATAACACAGCAATTGAAATAACTGAAATACTAACTTCACATAAAATCATAAAAGATCTGGTTACAAATCCCAACATTGTAGTAACTGAAACTAAGTCTTAAGGCACACTCGCCAACTATAAAGAACATAGTTAAAACATAATTTAAAGGACAACTAATCTAGCCCTAAGCTTCAAGTGGCGTAGACGTCATCGACGTCTTGGTGGTGTTCCCCCTCGATTCCCTCTTCGGTCTGACCATCCTAGTCATAGCCTACCTCTAGGTAATCCTAGTAATAGCCCTCAATAATAGGTGTCTCTCCTGTATAGCCATAGGTCTGGAAAGCTGGACGTGGGTATATCCAGCAGCATAAACGCCATCAGCTTAGGAAAGCCGAGTGAGTAATAAACTAACAAAGTATTAAAATAAGAAGTCTTTACTAGGATTTGTGTTTAGAAGTAGTTCTCTCAACATTCTCGTTCTAACATGTTCCTATACGCTATATGGGACTCAATGACCTGACTTACAGTAATGGTCAGCCTGGTATGCAACCTCAACTATCCCATTCTCGTAATGTAATGGTCAGCCTGGTACGAAACCACATCTATCCCATTCTCTACGACGTTTCCTGGTTCAGAGTACCAGCCATTAAATATTCACAGTACCTTGGTATCATCATACCAGTCACATAAACAACGTGACTTTGTATAACCGTACCGGCCGTTACACAAAATCAACGTGCCTTGGTATCATCACACCAGCTGTTACATATCTCAATCATCATTTCTCTTTCTACAGTCATGGCTATCACTTGCCACAACAGATCATGATATATACAAGAAGACTCAACCCAACATAACTCACAAACTTCACGATCGCTTAACTCATACCATATGAATAGTAGATAGTCTCCGTGACTACAATGCCCCATACTATGCATGTCGGCTTCTCAATACGAACCTCCTCACATTTAGGATTTATTTATTTGACAACTTTAGGTTCATTATTCATTCGTGTATCTTCGCAACATGCTGAAGTCTCATTCTAGCATATAAAATAATAATAGAAAGCTCTGATAGACATGTGATCACATAATATAATTCAGACAATGATTGTTACATTTTGCTTAGATATAATCGATTGGAATACATCAACAATTGATTAGGGAAATTCAAGTGCCAATTGATTAGGATTAGGATAAATGGCAACCGATTGGTATCCAAAAGATGGCAATCGATTGGTAAAATCACCAATCATTTGGGACAAAGTTCAATTGATTGGAAATAATGGCAATCGATTGGTACTTCACCTTTTCACAAAAACGTACTGAAATTATCCAAAACTGAAATGATACTTTATGGATCCATTTTTCTTCGTACAAAACTCATGAAAATACCTCATAAGGCTATTAAGTGAGTTTAAGAACTCATAAGTATGTGTAGGTATGGTTGTGTGCTTGAGAAGCTTGTACTTTGAAGCTTTAATGGTGGCACCCTCTTTCTCCTTCTCTGTCTCTCTTCTCTATCTCTTTCTTTCTCCATTTTCTGTCCTTTTTCTTCTCTCCTTGGTTGTGAATGTATGTGTGAGTGTTGGAGTGTATATATATGTATATGTGTGTGTGTGTATATAGGTATATGTGTGTATATATAGAGTGAGAGCTCAAGTAAACCAACCAAATAGATCTGGGGACGAGTTTGGGTCAGTATATATAGGCAAGGGGCTACATGCAGCAAGCAGGAGGTGTCTTCTTTGCAAGAAATACTTGGAGACCAAGTTCAGTGAATGGGAATCGATTGGGATCAATGGAAATCGATTAGTACTAAGGCGGCAAGGGCAATCAATTGGTATAAGTGGCAATCAATTGGTACCCAAAAAATGGCAATCGATTGGGAAACCATGGCAATCAATGGGGCTACAAAGTTTACCAAAGATAAGGTTAAGATGAGTATTAACATAGAAGTCATTGCATATATGTATATGTCATAATTACAACAAAAATACGGATATTACATTATCCACTACTCATTAAAGATTTTGTCCCCGAAATCAGATGTAAGGGATTATCAAAACAACTCTAGAAACTTCTTTCGCATCTCCGACTCTAGCTCTCACGAAGCTTCTCCTTCAACATGGTGTTTCCATTGAACCTTCACCAATGTAATCTCTTTATTTCTGAGCTTCTTGACTTCTCGATCCAAGATCCGCACCGGTCCTTCATTGAAAGTCACATTGTCATTCACCTCAATATCTTCAAAGTTGAACTCGCGCTCTGGGTTGTGGGCTTACTTCCTCAACATACTGACATGAAAAACATTGTGCACTCTTGACATCTTGGGTGGTAATGCAAGTTTATAGGAAACTTTTCCCACACTTTCTAGAATCTCGAAAGGTCCTATAAAATGTGGCGCTAGCTTCCATCACTTCTGATCAAATCTGATGGTGCCTCGAACTGGAGATACCTTGAGAAGTACGTGATCTCCAATGTTGAATTCCAAATCTTTGTGATGCTTGTCCACATAACTCTTGCCTGGCCTGTGTGCTGTCTTCATCTTCTCTCACACTACTTGAATCTTCTCGTTAGTCTCTCGTATCATCTCTGGTCCAACCAGTTGATTATCTCCAACTTCGGCCTAGCATAACGGTAGTCGATAAGGTCTTCCGTATAAGGCTTTGAATGGCACCATCCCTATACTCGAGTGATAGCTATTGTTGTATGAGAATTTGATCAATAGAAGGTGCGTCTCCCATGAACTCTCAAAATCAATAACACATGCTCGCAGCATATCTTCCATCACTTGATTGATGTGCTTCGTCTGTCCGTCGATTTGTGGATGAAATGCTGAACTCTGGTTCAATGAAGTCCCCATAGCTTTCTGTAGCCTCTACTAAAATTCTATGGTAAAATGCAAATCATGATCCGATACAATCGTTATAGGAACCCCACGAAGTCGTACAATTTGTTGCAGATACAAGTGACTCAATCGTTCCACTGGATAGGTCATACTATAGGCTATGAAATGTGCTTTTGGTGAGTCGATCTTCAATCACCCAAATAGCATCGTGGTTTTGCTGAGACCTTGGCAGACCCACCATGAAATCTATAGTGATATGCTCCCATTTCCATTGGGGAATTGGTAGCGGTTGTAATAATCCAAAAGATTTCTGATGCTCTGCTTTAACTTGCTTACATATGAGACATTGAGATACATATTTAGCAATATCTAGCTTTATCCTATCCAACCAAAAATTTCTCTTTAAATCTTTGTACATCATTGTACTTCCAGGATGAACTGTTATCCATGATTTGTGTGCTTCATCTAGTATATCCTTCCTAAGATTCTCCTCACCGAACATACAGAGTCGATCTCGATATCTAAGTGCTCTATCCGCACTAATGTTCCAATTATCAGGTTCCTTTACTACAACACTTTCGAACCATTGTTGAAGTCCTTTATTTCTCTTCTGTGCCTCTTGAACGTGATTGATAAGAGTCGGTTATACTACAGTACATCCAAAATGTTGTCCTTCTTCTGATCCTACTGGTTGGAAGTCGAATTCCACCAGCGTCTCTTAAGCCTGCCATTCTCTGATCATTAGAGAAGTAACTAAACCACGAGGTCTCCTGCTCAATGCATCAGCCACTACATTTGCTTTACCCGGATGGTATTGCAAGGAAAAATCATAGTCCTTAAGTAACTATATCCATCTTTGCTGCCTCATGTTCAATTCCTTCTGAGAGAACAGATACCTCAAACTCTTATGTGTAGACACCCCATTTTGTCAGTTAACAGATTTAGGAGGTCACAAGCATGTCAAACCTCGATGATTAGAAAGATCGGATTTTTAGAGATTGCCTCAAACTCTCAAGAAGTCAAAAATTTTACAAAAATTACCAAAATGCCCCTAAAAGCCCAAAACTCTCCAAATTGGCCCATAATATCAGAAATCATTCGATGTTGTTCAAAATAAAAAGAAAAGAATTTTAAAAGAGAAATATTTGAAAATTGTCAACTCCTGAAGACCCTCGAAAGTCCCAGAAGTTCTTGGAAAGTCCCTGTTGACCGATTTGACCAAGGTTTGACCAAATCATCCGAATTCGTCCAAAAGTTCTGAGATTATCCTAGATCATGTGAAAAGTTTAAAAATATGTTTTGAAAAGAAAATCGAATGGAAATGTCAGTGTCCGGAGGCTCCCAGAACATCCCAAAATTTCCTGGAAGTGCACTGTTTGACTGATTTGATTTCAAGTTTGACCAAAAGTCAAAGTCACCTTTTTGAAATTAAAATATTTTTATCAAATACTAGAGGTCAATAGCTTTCCAACGGTATGTCGCACATAATTTCTGGATCTAAAATGAATTTGTTAAGAATTTTTTAAGGTGAAAAATGCGATCAATTCGACTTTTATCGCGAATACCGCAAAACTTTCCAAAGTGACCCAACTCCAAATTATTTTTTATGGAAAGTAAACCTCAATATCTTTCCAACGGTATATCACAATCTCAATTTGGATTTTGTATGAATTGTCTGTGAATTTCGGACGAAATAGGGCCATTTCGCGAATTCCGGGAGATTTGGGAGCCAAAATGCAAATTCTGGTCAACGGGAGGGTTGACTGCCGCGACGGCACTGGCCCACTGCCGCGGTAGCGGTGGCCAAGTGCCGTGGCGGCACTTTGAGTGATTTTCATTTTTTTTTTAATTTTTGGTTAATTTTTGGGTTTTAATTCAAATTTCCAACAAATAAAACGACATAGTTTTGATTATTCCGGGATTTTGGACCAATTAGAGACTTTTTAAAACCCAAAATACCTCCCCAAGTTGGCCTATAAAGGAGACCCATTTGCTTCCATTTGGGGAGAGCTTGGAAGCCATTAGAGAGAGATATAGAGAGTTAGGAAGAAGTAGAGAGAGATAAAGATTTTCTTCTTCAAATCCAAGCCAAATGTGAGTTTTTTTTTAGTTTTCTCAAAACTAAACTAGTATTTACAAGATTTCAATTCATTTTCTTCATCTTCTTTGAGTTTCCAATGAGTTAGAGAGCAATCTACACCCACATACACACATATATAAGAGGTTGAATGCTTGTCGTTCCACCATTGAATATCATCTATTGATTGTTTATTTTCTTGCTTATATACAATGTTCATCTCCTCTTACGTCATTTCTTTTTTTTTTTTTTTCTTTGTTTTACTTATAGTTCATCATCATCTAAATGATGACATGAAGTTTGAGGTGAGTGAATCCTTATAGATAGTAGCTCTTGACCTCAAAAACATGTTTAATAGATGATGATTATAACTTCAATATCTCCAAGGTATCCTTGAAGTTATATTCAAAATAAAAATGAATCTCTCCAATAATATTCCAAGAGGTCATATTCAAAAATAAAGGTTCTTGATGATGAGTTTGATGTTAATATTCCAAGAGGTCATAATCTCTATTTGATGTTGAAACTATACTTTCAAAACCTTTATTTCAAAACCCCTCTTTAACCCCCTCATTTTGATCTCAAGAAAGAAAAACTCTAGTTTTTCCCAAAATCTTCAAAACAGTGAGTCAAAACAGTGAGTGATCCGAGTTCAAAGATTTCTCTAGAACTCAATACTTAATGTATGGATACAAGACCACTTGGAAAGTCTTCCTAACTCATTAGAGAACATCCATGATTTTTGGTTTGACTTGAAAATACTTGGAAAGGTTCCATTTTGGCCCAAACATGCACTCCAGATATTCGGCCTTTACTGTCACAGCAGCTTGGTTGGCTTTCAACCTGTTTTACAGAAATATTTTCCAAAAGGGGTGGTCCTAACTCATTTTTATCTTGAACTTAAATGTCTTAGGGAACTTTCTGTTTAATATGGGCCTCTAGATCTCTCTCTCTTTTTTTTTTTTTTTTTTTTTTTTTTTTTTTATCATTTTCTAAGATTTTCCAACATTTTAGTCAACAGTACGAACTCTGTTTCTGAGTAACCTCTATTGTTCATATGATTTCTCTCAATCTGTAATAGTTATTAAAGATTGGCCTTTTGGGTTGTGTTCTAGACACAATAAGGAAGATCTACATAAAAAATATTGCATTAGAAACATCCCTAAACCCTCTTTTCAATTTCCACAAGATCAAGTCACTATTCTGTCCACTATTCACAGCCAGTATACTTTTAATTCCATCCTTTGATTTGATGCTTACATGTACTTCAATTTAGCTCATGTCTTAGGAAGTAGTTCATACTACGTTTGGACATATACCATGATGATTTCCCCATGCATTCATTCATATTTTTAGACTTCTAAGTCACTTTAGAAAATCCATGTACACAAACACACAACAATCTTTGCACATTCTAGGATCATACATTGCATTCATGCAATATTTGGGATTTTTATAACTCCTAATCTAAGAAGATTATGAGGAATGATCTTGATCATACGTTCATGTTTCCGGGAATTGAGAGGTCTTCTTTTCCTCAAACATTAACATGCATCATACTAGCTTGCTAAGCATATTTTGATTTCTTTGATTATTTATTTCAATAACAATTCATGTCCCCCTTTAGATTAGGAAGTCTCGACTATATGATATATGATTAGACAATTTTTCCTAGGTTTGTTTGTGTGATTTTTCACTTTACATTGTGTGATATTTGGCTTAGATCTTATGAATGATATCTTATCTTTTGATCTTCCATTTCAAGATTCTTATGTGATGTAATATACCTATCATAGTATTAATTGTCGAACCAAGCATAGTAAAAGATGATTATTTGGATGCTAATTGAGGCTCGTCGAGAGACGGGGTGAGTTGAGGGTGTTTTAGTCGCGACAAAGGCTTCTTCCTCTCTCGTACCAAAACCCCAAACCAAGTTCTTTGGTTATGAAGGGCCGGTGCCCTTTATCCATTTGGGTGAGTCAAATTAGGTTTCTTGGTTCCTTAAAAGACCAAGTGGCGACTCTGTATCTGATTTCAACAGACCATTTTCTGTCTTTGATCTAAATCAATTTCAAACAAATCCGCGTGTCCACAATCTGGCGACTCCACTGGGGATATTTATTTTCAAAATAAAATAATACAGAGGTTTGACTCTTAAGCAGCATCCTTAAAATCATCTTATTACTGTGTCTGGTTCACCGAATTGCACTCTTGCATTTCCCCCCCTCCGACTGTGTCTGAAATGCGGCGCTGACATTATTCAGGTTTTGCTGTGCCAGGGCATAAGTCACCGTTGATACTGTACCTTCCAAGGTATTTCAAAAAGAGTAAACACTTCCGTACTGTCTCTCTGACGGTATATTGGAACTCTCATCAATGGACCCTCTTTGACTAAACCCAGCCTTTGCATATAAATTCTTGTAGAACCTTTCATAGGACTGTTCATTTATCTGTTTAGATAGGACAATGTGATATAACTGTTGTATGCCCTGACGGGATTACCTGTGAGGTGTAGACGCTTATGTGGCATGAGGCATAACCTCTTTCTTATGATTCCCAAGGCAATCACTCACATGTGATCACTTTGAGTTGACCTGCCTAGGCACCATGACAAAGATGTCTGCTCCATGCTTACAAAGATATACACCGCAAACCTTGTTTGTCGGTCCTAAGACATAGGAGTATGAAAACCTGTTAGACAGTATGATCACCATCATCGCATGCTCCTGTCATATACACCTGTTCTCCTAGAAACTCTACCCAACTCATCTAGATATCCCAGTTTCTCTCAAAAACTTTGTCTAAATTTCCCAGAAATTCCCAAATATTCCAGTTTCTCCCAGAAACTCCGCTTAGATTTCCTAAAAATTCCCAAAACACTCAGAAATTCCCAAGTATCCCAGGTTCTCTCAGAAACTTTGTCTAAATTTCCCAAAAATTCCCAAATATACCAGTTTCTCCTAGAAACTCCGCTTAGATTTCCCAAAAATTCCCAAAACACTTAGAAATTCCCAGATATACCAATTTCTCTCAGAAACCCTGTCTAAATTTCTCAAAAATACCCAAATAACAGTTTCTCCCAGAAACTCTGTTCAGATATCCCAGATATAACTGAAGTAACCAGTTTCTCCAAGAAACTCTATCCAAATATCCCAGATATGCCAGTTTCTCTCAGAAACTCTATCCAAACTAACCAGAAATGTCCAGATATGCCAGTACTCTCAGAAACTCTGTCCAAATCAACCAAAAATACCTAGTCTTTCCTAAAAGCCTTCATAAAACCCTAAAAACCCCTGTTATCCCTTGGTGATCATACTGGAAAGTAGGGTTGGCACACTCTATATGGTTAGGACCTTATTTGTTTAACTATTATCTATTAGAAATAGGAGTATCATATAGATTAGGGCTTACATCCGCATGCTTGTCTCATTTGCATACACCATTCCTATCGGTCTGCACGCACTGTTTCAGTCAGGCTGTACACGAGTCAGTCCATGTCTGTTAACATCACTATAGTTGTCATCTCAATCATCACTATTAAAGTTTGACATAGTCTTTTCACACCTATATGTCAGTACAAGTTTTGAGCACCCATGATCTGCATTTGTGATTCAGAGGATTAGGGAGTCACCTTATCAGAATCACTCAACCGAAAGTCAGCTTTATGGATCCAGAAGGTTTGGAAGCCAGAGTGACAGAAATGATCAACCAATAGTTTGACCGGTTGGCCCAAGTTTTAGCCTTTATGGAAGAACTGAAACAGCAACAACCACAATACCCACCTGGGTTCCTACCGCCACCGGGGTTTATACCACCACCACCGCCTGGGTTTGCACCACCTCTTGAGAACAATATAGATGATGATTGGTTCAATGGGGCCCCACCACCTACACTTAATAAGAAAATTCAAGAAAAACTGGATAAGGTCGACAAGCTTGAGAACATATTGAGAAAGAGTAAGGGGGTCGACGATTACATGTTAGATCTAGAAGGATTGTTTGAGCCCAAAAAATTAAAGCTACCTGAGAACTTCAAGATGCCTGAAATTGATCGTTTTAATGGAACTGGGAATCCGAAGAGCCACGTAAAGTTCTGCATGAGTGTTTTCCAATCAATGGGTTGCACCCATGAGCACATTACAATGTTGTTCCCTCAAACCCTCGCCAAGGCTGCTCTATCCTAGTTTCTGACCTTGGAGGTTTCTAAGACGCGGACTTGGGAAGATATAGTCCAGGTCTTCATTGATCATTACTCCTATAACCAAGAGCTCGATGTCGCCATTCGAGATCTGGAGACTACCCGGCAAAACTTCAATGAGTCCTTCGCTGCTTTCTTGAGCAGATGGAGGAACAAAGAGGCCCAAATGACCCACCGACTAGTGAAAAAGGAACAAGTCTGGATGTTGGTCAAGAATCTACAGCCGATGTACCATGAGAAACTATTCTACCAGTCCATCTCAATATTTGAAGAACTATTTGAGATTGGGACTAGAATTGAGGATGCAATCAGGGAAGGTAAGATCAAGAATGAAGAATCACGAAGCCAGTCCAAGAGGCCCGACTACTCCGGAAACCCTTCGGATGTCAACGCCCTTAGTAACCAACCCATAGCCTATTCTCCCCAACCATACCAGCTCACAAACCAAACCAGCTCGCCTAGCCACCCTTACCAAAATAGGGCACCCTGTGAATTTTCCAAGCTAGATATCTCCCCCTCCGTAGCCTTAGGCCGCCTGCTAAAAAAGGGACACCTCCAACTCCTTCAGCCTCGTGCCGATCCCCCACCACCTAACTGTGACCTGTCCAAACGATGTGCCTACCACCAAGTCCCAGGCCATGACACCGACCAATGCATACGTCTTTGCCATGATATCCAAGACCTCATTGACCGAAGAATCATTGAGCCACCACCCATTCAACCCCATGTCACCTATGCCCCTGGCCGGTCCTTTCAAATGATCCCCTTTACTGAGGCCAATGAATGTTGAATCTATGCAGTGGAGCAATAGTGTTTGGAACTTCTGCTATAAAAAAAACAATAATAATAAATGGGTCACAAAGACACTCCATTTGAGACCAAGTTGAGTCTGTTCTATATTTTGAGTCTATTTCAAGTTGATCTTGTGGTCGAGTCTGTCTGTCATCGAGTTGTTGTAAGTCTGTATTGAGTAATGTAATCATTCTCTTGTGATGGAATGACGTCTTATTTTGCCTAAACTGATGTGTATGACTATAAGTGCATGAATCGTTGAACTGAAAATGTTACTTTTCAAATTACCATGAATATTACTCTGCTAATAAATTTTTGCATCAAACAGAAAAAAAAAAAACAAAAAAAGAGAATCCCAAAAAGGCCAAAGTCAATTTTGCACTGACCCCAAAGAAGAGCTGAGAATTGAATAGTCTTACTTTAAGAATTTAAAGATGCTTTTGTTCAAATCTCGAAAAGACATACTTGAGACTGATTTGGGGCTTGCCCAACACCCTTTCCACCATTTCTACCATTTCAAAACCTTGGGCCCAACCCAATTGATAGCCATGCGAACCTGTGCGGACTTGGTCCTTGATGGTAGCCAAACATTCAGTGAGTTTTATCTCCACTTTCAAAAAAATAACAACAGAAGAAAAAAAAAAGAAAAAAAAAGAAAAGAAAAGCTTGCTAGGTTGAAAACCCGAAAGGGCACCTAGGCAAAAGTTAGAGCTGAAAAGGTATTGATTTCCAAGATCTGACCCTAGCCAGCCAAAATGATTTTACAAATGAGAGAATTGTACAATTCAAGGTACATCATAAACACGTGCCTAGATCACATTTCAAAGGCTCGGAACGACCACACATAAATCCCGAGAACTGACGTGCACATTCTGGAATTTCGAGATTATGATCGGAAGATCTCACATGAATCAACTATGTGAAAAGGAAAATTGACTGGCTAGGCGAAAGTGAAAAGGATCAATCCTCAAAACAAAAGAAAAAGAAAAAGAAAAATAAAAATAAAAAGAAAAAGAAAAAAAAAAGAAAAAGAAAAAGAAAAGAAAAGAAAAGAAAGGGAGATGGAAACTGAATCCTCCTCTTCAAGGCTACCATAAGTAACCCAAGTTTGAACTTCTTTGACGATTGGTTTGAAAAACCCTCTTACCTCAAACCCCTTCTTTCAAGCCTTGCCTTGAACTACGCTCGACCTGATTCCCACTCGGGGATACGTAGACAACCGCATCGGTTCGGTCGACACCATCATAATCAAACCAATTTCCTTTAAGCCTTGCCTTGAACTACGCTCGACCTGATTCCCACTCGGGGATACGTAGGCAACCGCATCGGTTCAGTCGACACCATCAATATTAACCCCTCTTCTTTCAAGGTCCTGGCCCGAACTACGTTTGACCTGATCCCTTCTCGAGGGTACGTAGGCAGACTTAAAAAAAAAAGAAGAAGGATGGCTCGCTAGGTCAAAAATCTGAAAGGATGCCTAGGCAAAAATTAGAGCTAAATCTAAGGTGGTGAGCAATAACAAAAGAGAGAAAAGAGCTCGCTAGGTCACCTCACTAGTGCCTAGGCAAAAGTTATGAGCATTTGAGAGATTAAAGTCACGGTCCTTGCCTCAAGCCAGAAAATCACCTTCCACACTAGGGGTACACTTCGGCTACTCGCCTCATTTGCCTGAATTTTACTATCTACCCTTCATACAAGGGGCAAACTTCGGTCACCTACCTCGTTTGCCCAAAACCTCCAATAAACCATCATTCCAAACTAGGGGCAAACTTTGGTCACCCACCTCATTTGCCTATGAATTTCACTTCGTACACCTCAAACTAGGGGCAAACTCCGTTTGCCTAACACGATCCCTTCACACCAAGGGCGAGTTTTCAAGTCACCAAGTTGTTTGGACATTTTTTTGAAATGGAGCATCTTTTATTCTAAAAGCTAAGGCACTAATTCAAAGCACTTCCGGGGAGAAGTAGAGAATTGATTAGATCAATAGGGAGGAATTTTCAAAAACCAGATTTATCAACAAAGTGTTTTCATATTAAGATGAGGAGTGAACATAAAAGATGAGCGGTACAACATTCATGATGAAGGCACATTGGATCTTGGCAATTTGAGAATTTCATGTCCAAGTCAATCTTTTTTGTTTGAGTCAGTAGTAATCTGATCAAAAGTGTGTCAGAGATCGAGGTTTCATATAAACTAACCCAACTTTTCTTGTCGTTATTGTTAAGTCCATTTGTCCTAATGGTCTCAAATGTGTGGGTTAAAGGCAATTCCCAATTATAAAAAACTTTGGATACAAGCAGAAGTACCAAACATTGTTACTACACCATTTAATATCACAACATGAGAAGTGTCCCAGGTACAAGTGGCATACACTTGTAAGTGGTTGCAAACTACAAACTGATAGTTGTTTCTTAAGGCGGCTGATCGGAGGAAATGTCGCCAACACCAAGAAACTATTGCTGAAGTATTGATGATGTGTGTCGATAAGATGTGTTGTTGAGGTGTTTTATGGTCTAGAGTCTAGATGTGTTGATAAGATGTATTGTTGAGGTGTTTTAGGGCTCAGAGTCCAGGTTTGTTGATGAGATGTTTTGTGAGGATGTTTTAGAACCCGAAAATTAGAGGAGCATCGAGGAACATCAAAATATTTGAGAAGCATTTTTGGAGCATCGAGGAACATCAGAAGAGTTGATAAGAATTGTTGGAGCATCGAGGAACATCAGAACAGTTGAGAAGTATCGTTGAAGAGTTGAGGAACATCAGATGTGTTGAGGAGCATCAGATTTGTTAAGGAGCATCGTTGAAGAGTTGAGGAACATCAGATGTGTTGAGGAGCATCAGATTTATTGAAAAGTCGAGGAGCATCATTGATGATTTGAGGAGCATCGTTAAGATATGAAGAACACCGTTGAGAATCAAGAAGCATTGAGAATCACCGTCAAAGAATTGAGGAACAACATAAGCACCATTGAGAATTGAGGATCATCATTGAAATTTAAGAAGCACTGTTGAGAATCTGAGAGTCACTGAGTCCATAGCATCATGATTAAGGGGAGCACGAGTCAAGTCTAGAGGGTCACTTCACCCAACACAACAAATTGGGCATGACATGACACATAGGCCATCGGTCGCGACACACACAAATCACAAAGCCCACTAGGAGTGGTAAACACACCATAAGCATCTTTTGAGCACCGTAGTATCACTTTGAGCACCAACGCTATTCCTTGGGTAAGACCCCCGGTTCGAGATCCTTCACAAAGTCTATTAGTTGGAGCGAAGCATAAATCACCAAGCCCACTGAGAGTGGCGAATACATAGAACACATGTACTAGGACCACAAGCACTTTAGAACACAACACATGCATGACACAAGTCCACTTGGAGTGGTACACCCTACAGCACCAGTTCATGCTAGGATCAAGACACTAGATATGATAGGACTCAGGACACAATTCATATCACATCCATGCATTGTATATCATTCTTATAACATAGCATCATCCCCGCATAGCATCCGCCTGAATGTTGTATATTTGCATGTTCTATTTCTTTGTGCCCCGAACTACGTCTTGGTTTGATTCCCCTTGGGATACGTAGGCAGCTCACGAAGAGCACGACCAGCACTAGCCTCAGCATCATCCGTGCATCTTTTGCAATGCTTTTATCCTAAATCTATAGCCACCAAAAAGACCTGTCTCTTCAAAGCTTTGGCACTCGATTGCGACATGCGTTGCTTCACAAGTTCATGCCAAAGAGGAGCAAACTGTAGACACCCCATTTTGTCGGCTAACAGATTTAGGAGGCCACAAGCATGTCAAACCTCGATGATTAGAAAGATCGGATTTTCAGAGATTGCCTCTAACTCTCAAGAAGTCAAAGAATTTGCAAAAATGACCAAAATGCCCCTAAAAGCCCAAAACTCTCCAAATTGGCCCAGAATCTCAGAAATCATTCGATGTCATTCAAAATAAAAAGAAAAGTATTTTAAAAGATAAATGTTTAAAAATTGTCAGCTCCCAAAGACCCCCGAAAGTCCCAGAAGTTCCCGGAAAGTCCCTGTTGACCGATTTGACCAAGGGTTGACCAAGTTTGACCAAAATCATCCGAATTCGTCCAAAAGTTTCGAGATCATCCTAGATCATGTGAAAAGTTTAAAAATATATTTTAAAAGAAAATCGAATGGAAATGTCAGTGTCCGGAGGCTCCCGGAACTTCCCAGAATTTCTTGGAAGTGCACTGTTTGACTGATTTGGCTGCAAGTTTGACCAAAAGTCAAAGTTGCCTTTTCAAAATTAAAATATTTTTATAAAATACTAGAGGTCAATAGCTTTTCAACGGTATGTCGCACATAATTTCTGGATCTAAAACGAATTTGTTATGAATTTTTTAAGGTGAAAAATGCGATCAATTCGACTTTTATCGTGAATACCGCAAAACTTTCCAAAGTGACCCAACTCCAAATTATTTTTTTATGTAAATTATACCTCAATACCTTTCCAAGGGTATATAAAAATCTCAATTTGGATTTCGTATGATTTTTTTGTGAATTTCGGACAAAATAGGGCCATTTAGCGAATTTTGGGAGTTCTGGGGGCCAAAATGCAAATTTTGGTCAACGGGAGGGTTGACTGCCACGGCGGCACTGGTCCACTGCCGCGGCGGCACTCTGAGTGATTTTTCATTTTTTTTTTTTTTGTAATTTTTGGTTAATTTTTGGGTTTTAATTCAAATTTCCAACAAATAAAACGACATAGTTTTGATTATTCCGGGATTTTGGACCAATTAGAGACTTTTTAAAACCCAAAATACCTCCCCAATTTGGCCTATAAAGGAGGCCCATTTGCTTCCATTTGGGGAGAGCTTGGAAGCCATTAGAGAGATATAGAGAGTTAGGAAGAAATAGAGAGAGAAATAAAGATTTTCTTCTTCAAATCCAAGCCAAATGTGAGTTTTTATTTAGTTTTCTCAAAACTAAACTAGTATTTACAAGATTTCAATTCATTTTCTTCATCTTCTTTGAGTTTCCAATGAGTTAGAGAGCAATCTACACCCACATACACACATATATGAGATGTTGAATGCTTGTGGTTCCACTATTAAATATCATCTATTGATTGTTTATTTTCTTGCTTATATACAATGTTCATCTCCTCTTACCTCATTTCTTTTTTTTTATTTTCTTTGTTTTACTTATAGTTCATCATAATCTAAATGATGACATGAAGTTTGAGGTGAGTGAATCCTTATGGATAGTAGCTCTTGACCTCAAAAACATGTTTAATAGATGATGATTAAAACTTCAATACCTCCAAGGTATACTTGAAGTTATATTCAAAATAAAAATGAATCTCTCCAATAATATTGGGAGTTCTTGATGATGAGTTTGATGTTGATATTCCAAGAGGTCATAATCTCTATTTGATGTTGAAAATATACTTTCAAAACTCCTCATTAACCCCCTCATTTTTATCTCAAGAAAGAAAAACTCTAGTTTTCCAAAATCTTCAAAACAGTGAGTGATCCGAGTTCAAAGATTTCTCTAGAACTCAATACTCAATGTATGGATACAAGACCACTTGGAAAGTCTTCCTAACTCATTAGAGAACACCCATGATTTTTGGTTTGACTTGAAAATACTTGGAAGGGTTCCATTTTGGCCCAAACATTCACTCCAGATATTCGGCCTTTACTGTCACAGCAACTTGGTTGGTTTTCAACTTGTTTTACAGAAAATTTTTCCAAAAGGGGTGGTCCCAACTCATTTTTCCCTTGAACTACATTGTCTTAGGAAACTTTATGTATAATATGAGCCTCTAGATCTTCTTTTTTTTTTTTTTTTTTTTTTTTTTTTTTTTTTTTTTTTCAGTTTCTAAGATTTTCCAATATTTCAGTTGACAGTACAAACTCTGTTTCTGAGTAACCTCTATTGTTCATATGATTTCTCTCAATATGTAATAGTTATTAAAGATTGGCCTTTTGGGTTGTGTTCTAGACACAATAAGGAAGATCTCTATAACAAATCATGTATTAAAAACATCCCTAACCCCTCTTTTCAATTTTCACAAGATTAAGTCACTATTCTGTCCACTATTCACAACAAGTATACTTTTAATTTCATCATTTGATTTGATACTTATATGTACTTCAATTTAGCTCATGTCTTAGGAAGTAGTTCATACTACATTTGTACATATACCATGATGATTTCCCCCATTCATTCATTCATATTTTTAGACTTCTAAGTCACTTTAGAAAATCCATGTACACAAACACACAACAACCTTTGCACATTCTAGGATCATACATTGCATTCATGCAAGATTTGGGGTTCTTGTAACTCCTAATCTAAGAAGATTATGAGGAATGATCTTGATCATACGTTCATGTTTCCCCTCGATCTAATCTTCCTTTCTCAGCCGTCCCGGGGATTGAGAGGTCTTCTTTTCCTCAAACATTAACATGCATCATACTAGCTTGCTAAGTATATTTTGATTTCTTTGATTATTTATTTAAATAACAATTAATGTCCCCCTTTAGATTAGGAAGTCTCGACTATTTGATATATGATTAGACGATTTTTCCTAGGTTTGTTTGTGTGATCTTTCACTTTGCATTGTGTGATATTTGGCTTAGATCTTATGAATGATATCTTATCTTTTGATCTTCCATTTCAAGATTCTTATGTGATGTAAATACCTATCATAGTATTAATTGTTGAACCAAACATAGTAAAAGATGATTGTTTGGATGCTAATTGAGGCCCGTCGAGAGACGGGGCGAGTTGAGGGTGTTTTAGTCGCGATAAAGGCTCCTTCTTCTCTCGTACCAAAACCCCGAACCAAGTTCTTTGGTTATGAAGGGCCGGTGCCCTGTATCCATTTGGGTGAGTCAAATTAGGTTTCTTGGTTCCTTAAAGACCAAGTGGCGACTCTGTATCTGTTTTCAACTGACCATTTTCTTTCTTTGATCTAAATCAATTTCAAATAAAAATAAGCAAGTGGTGGAATTCCGTGTGTCCACATTATGATCCACAAATAAGTCAAACTTCTCTCCATACACGTAATGCCTCCAGATCTTGAGAGCAAACACTATCACATCCAATTCTAGGTCATGCATAGGGTAATTCTTCTTATGCAATTTCAATTGCCTCGATCCATATGTAATCACTTTACCATCTTGCATTAGCACATAACTAAGTCCTTGATGCGAAGCATCACTATAAATCGTAAACCTTTCTCAACTCTTGGGTATAGCCAAAACTGGCGATGTGGTCAACCATTATTTCAATTCTTGGAATACTCCTTTATGTTTGCCCGTCCATTCATACTTTGCTTCCTTTCTTGTCAACTAGTTTAAAGGCCCTACAATCTTGGAGAGTCCTTCTATGAATCTCTGATAATAACCTGCCAAAAGTAGAAAACTCCTGACTTCCGTGGCACTGGTCGGCTGATTCCACTTCAAGACTGCATCAATCTTAGATGAATCCACAACTATTCCGTCCTTTGAAACAACATGTCCTAGGAACTTCACTTCCTATAGCCAAAATTCACATTTGCTAAACTTCGCATACAATTGGTTATCTCAAAGTGTCTATAAAGCAATATGTAAATGTTTCTTGTGTTCTTCTTTCTTCTTAGAGTATATCAAGATATCATCAATGAATACAATGATGAACTAGTCTAGATAAGGCTTGAATACTCGATGCATCAAGTCCATGAATACTGTTGGAGCATTGGTCAATCCAAAAGGCATAACCAACAACTCGTAATGCCCATATCTTGTCCTAAATGTGCTCTTTGACACATCTTCTGGTCGAACTAATAGTTGATGATAACTCGAACATAGATCTATATTTGAAAAGACCGTTGATCCTTATAATTGGTCGAATAAATCATCTATCCGGGGAAGTGCATACCTATTCTTGATCGTGACCTTGTTCAATTCTCTATAATTAATACAAAGTCAGGAAGTACTGTCCTTTTTCTTCACGAATAGTACTGGTGCTCCCCAGGGTAACGTGCCAGGTCAAACGAACCTAAGCCTTCCAATTCTTGCACTTACTTCTTCAGTTCCAACATCTCAGTTGGTGCCATCCTATACGAAGTCCTACATATTAGTAGTGTTTTGGTCACCAATTCTATACAAAAGTCTATCTCTCTCTTTGGCTGTAGTCTAGATATGTGCTGAAATATATCTTAAAAACTTGCATGGTAGGAATCTGAACAACGGTGACCTCCGAACTGGTGCTTCCAATCGCAGCTAGCCATCTCATAAAAAATGCATTGCTCGAAGGATTATACTGGAATTTAAAAGACGACAAATCATTCTACTAACACAATTCAATTTGGCACTGTACTGGGTAAGCCAATAAAATCCTAAAATCACATCAAATTCAAACGTTGATAGAGCTATCAGATATGCCAAAAGATTTATACCTTCTAGGGTCAGGGGATAATCTTTTTACACCTTTCCCACCTTAAAGGTCACACCCAAAGGTGACACAGTGTTAAGAGCCATCTCAAGGGCTTGAAGAATTAATCCCAACTCACGCATAACCTTAATAGCAATAAATGAACATGAAGCGCCCGTATCAAACAAAGCTCTAACTTGATGATGGAAATGTACAAGCGTACCTTCTAGATTTTGATGTTCCTCTTCATCGAATCTCGCTCGCTCTGGGATGTTCGCATTCATCCAAACCTGTCCTGGTGTCCCTTGCTATCCTTGAGCTAACGCTCTATAATATCCACTA
This sequence comes from Hydrangea macrophylla, assembly GCA_033977485.1. Classification (NCBI taxonomy): domain Eukaryota; kingdom Viridiplantae; phylum Streptophyta; class Magnoliopsida; order Cornales; family Hydrangeaceae; genus Hydrangea; species Hydrangea macrophylla. The sequence continues at coordinate 71,274,128 of CM066984.1, read as the reverse complement.
TGTGGTGCTCGGTAATCCTTACTCATATGCCCACGTATACCACAGTTGTAGCAAACCACACCTGATCAGTCAACATTCATGGGTGCTCAGCAGTCCCTAGCTAGATGTCCTGGTATCCCATAATTAAATCATCCACCCATCTCTCTTTCGGGAGCAGCTGGTGGTGCTTGAAAAGGTGGCCTCTATTGTCCTAGCTATTGGGGTCGGGGAAATGACATTAGAGGTTTCCTTACTCCATCCCAAGTACACTTATTCCCCTGAATAATTGGTTGGGGTCTCCATCCTGGCATTCTTTGCGGCGGGGCTTGGAAACTCCTCTATTGAAAATTCCTCGGTGGCGGGGGTCGTGTCATTTGTTATCTCTGGACCTACTGCCCATCCTTCTCTAGACTTGCTGCCAATCTAACCAACCCTTCAAATGATTGGTTTAATTGTCCCACTATCATGTGCCTCAGATGCGAGCTATGTCCCTGATGGAACCTCTTTATCCTCTTGGGAGCCGTGTCCACCATATATGGAGCAAAATAGGAGAGATGTTCAAACTACATGGCATACTCTTGTACCATTCGACTTCTCTGGACTAAACCCAGAAAATTCTTCTCTTGTTGATCACGCTCGTCATCAGGGAAATACTTTTCTAAGAACCTTCCCTTGAAAGTCTCCCACGACATCCTTCTTGAACCTTCTAGTCCCATTATTGCTCTCTCAGATTCCCACCAATCTGATGTGGCATATGTGAGCTGGAATGTGGCTAAACGATGCTTTTTCATGCTCACAACAATTGACAACCTCAAAGATTACTCCATCTCCCTGAGCCACTGTTCTACTTTCCAGGGTTCTGTTAAACCATCAAATTTCTTAGGTTGCAATGCCCGAAAATGTTCCAGCAACTTGTCTCCTGTCTGAGGTTCACCTAGACTATTGCAGTGATTATGGGTACTTCCCAGGTGTTCCATATGTCTCATGAAAGCAATGAATACTCCCATTGGATCCATTTCTACTGGAATGGGTGCTCCAAGTTTATGACAATCTCTAGCAGCTCCAGCCATAGTGCTTCGTGTGCAGTGTACCTATAAAAGATCCATCATCAAGATGTTGATCTCGTCCCTAAAAAATAACACATACAGGAATAGTAAAATAGTAAGTAAACGTAAATCTAAGATATACAGAGCAAAATTATCTCGTATATATAACCACAGTCAAGACATAAGCCTACAAGATGTCACCACTATACAAAGGTTACGCATATGCCGACTACCATGTACAACATCCCCCAAAGACACCCAAAAGCAAAAAGTGGGTGACAGGACCTATAAACAAACTAAATTCTTAACTTAGAGACCTTAGAAGTCGTCCACATCTGACCCATAGAATGAAGCCTCATCCTCTGGGGTAATCAGATCTCCCTCAGTTCCATCCTCGTCTAACGGCTCATCCTCCCTCATCTAGGGGCTCATCAAGATCCTCCAACATAAATCCATCCTCTAGGTCCTAAACACCACCCTCTGTAGCCTGTAGTATGGCCTCTGCTAACCCTGCCTCTTCAATCACAAATTCGTGGAGATGTGCAGCTATCACTCATGCCCACTGTGCTGCGACCTATGCTATGTCAACTGTACCTCCTAAAGCTATCTGAGGAACGACAACATCATCTACAAAGTTCTCCTCGGCCACTAAAATATCCTCCCCTACTAGTATATCCATCTCCTTAGGGTCCTGCTTCTCATCATTCTCATCCTTTAACACCTCATCAGCTAATATAACCTCATCTGGTATAATATCCTCAGTCTCCAGCTCTTCATCAGCTGATAAATCCTCATTTGGTATAATATCCTCCTCCGGATCCTCCTCTTCCTCCTCATCATCTGAAACTACAATAACTGCCAGAGGTACTGGCTCCTCTGCCTCTATCTCAGCCTCGTCATAACCATCCAAATCCTCATCGGCTCTATTCAAATCATCATCATCATTTGTCTTAGTGGCATGGCCTACCATCGGCTGGTCATCTTCCTCCGGGGGTGGGGGGTATCTGTGGAGGCGGCTCCTTTGGAAGTAGAGGCGGTATATATTTGATGTTCCTAAGAAGATACTGATAAATCCCTTAATCACACGATATCACTAGTGACTCCTCCTCAATATGCCTCAGTGTGTCCTCATGATAGATCGCCTCTACTCAAAGCTCCTCTGGATCCTCAGTCCTCAAGATATGAAAATCATACCATAGGTCTGCCTCTAGAGTAGTCATGGCTCTTTGATGAATCATCCTAGTATAGTAAGCTAGATCTGCTATCTCTACATAACCCTCATGTATCCAATGCCCTCTGTATACATCCGGGACAAATGTAGGCGCCATGCTACCTAAAAAGAAACTATCTAATATCATAACTAAACTTTGAGACTCATATGTTAAAAGCTTAAACTTAAATGCTAAATGTGTCGGACAATCAGTAAGCACAAGCAAACCTAGGCTCTGATACCAAAAATCCTGTCATGCCCCGACTTAGCAAAAATAGGAAAAATAAAATTCCATTTTTGGACCCGTAGGTCGTGACTGGTGAATATCACTTGATTGTCCATACACATAGTTCTAAAACATCAGAGATATAATGCAGTAATTGAAATAAATGAAATATTAACTGCATATGAAAACGTAAAAGATCTGGTTACAAATCCCAACATTGTAGTAACTGAAACTAAGTCTGAAGGCACACTCGCCAACTATAAAGAACATAGTTAAAATTTTATTTAAAGGACAACTAATCTAGCCCTAAGCTTCAAGTGGAGTAGACGTCATCTTGGTGGTGTTCTCCCTTGATTCCCTCTTAAGTCTGACCATCCCAGCCATACCCTTTCTATGGGTAGTCTTAGTAATAGCCCTCATGAATAGGTGTCTCGCTTGTATAGCTATAGGTCTAGAAAGCTGGACGTTGATATATCCAGTGGCATAAATGCCATCACCTTGGGAAAGTCGAGTTAGTAATAAACTAATAGAGTATCAAAATAAGAAGTCTTTACTAGTATTTTCATTTAGAAATAGTTCTCTCGACGTTCTCGTTCTAACACATTCTGATACACTATATGTGACTCAATGACCTGACTTACAATGTTATGGACTATATGTCCATATTTTTGACTCAGTTTGGGGTAGTCATTCATATAAAATCATGATTTGAATTTGTTTCACCTGCCAATCATAATAATACTCATTCTTGGTTGTTTTTAATAATTTGATTTTTAAAAAAATGGATGTTTAACTTATGGAACTTTGGAATTGCTTTCTTTTAATCAGTTAGCATGTGATGACGCATTCATATTAGTCTTATTATGTTATGGATCTTGCTTACATATTATAGTGTTGCTAGTCTAGTCATATCTCTGTTGCACTTTATGTTCTAAATCTTATGCACGAGTCAACTGTTATAAGTGAAACTTCAATAAGAGCAAAATACGATTGTTGTGTGAAAAAGAGAAGTAGTTGAGACTTCAACCCTTGGTGAGAATTGGGCCATTCATTATTCTTGAGGGCTAAATTACAATATCTCATGTCAATCTCTTTAAAACAAGCTAAAAACTCATTATAAGCCTCATTTTTCTTGTTTTGGCTAACTACGAGAGGAGAACGTTCAGGATTAACCACTCTTGAACTCATGAACTAATAGAATAAGTGAACTAAGGAGTCTAGATAGTGAGTTAGGCAATCGATACCATACTCTATTACTTGAGCGTTACCTTTACTTACACTCATTGAGATTTTTTGTCCTTTACCCCTCTACACAAGTGAATAATTATTGAGGGTGATGTTTTGGGCAGAAGAGGAAGTTAGAACCCACTAATAGTGAATTGCCCAAAACAAAGAAAAAAAAAGGCCAAAAAGAAGAAAAAAAGGTGAGTGCAATGAAAAGAAAGAAAATGGTGTAGGAAAGTTGAGTGAATAAGAAAAGAAAAAAAGAAAAAGAAAAGAGAAACGAGTGGAAAATTCCAAACGATTGGGGAAGTTGAAAAGTGAAAAAATACAAATGCTAAAGCCCTCTAATCACACTCATATTCCATACTCCATGCTCTGTCACAAGTCCTAATGATTCTTGAACCTTGGTTTAAACATTTATATGGAAGATGTCTCCATGGTATTTCGCTCCTCGAATAGTTAGCATTCCTTTCATGAGGTTTTTGCCCTTTAGATTTTACGTTTTCAGTGTCAACTACCAAAAGCTCTTATTTTCTATTGTAATTACTCATTTATAGCTTCAGTACTACTAGAGAATACAATTACGCCTGTTTCTGAGAGATCCCTATTCTAATAGCGTAACTCATGTGAGATTTGAGTCAAAACTACTCAATTTTGAACATGAATAGTCTAAAAAGCTCTATGTTGAAGAATTACTTGTAGTTGTTGACAACTCACATGCACACACAAGAATATGTAAATACAATAATTTCTTCATGACTTGATTAGCAATATTTGTGAAATGTTGACACTTTCCATAGCATATTTTGAGAACGATAAGTTATTACCGAGCATTGTTTCTGATAGAGGGGAAAGTGTTGTCCCAAAAGTTCCATAGAATTTAACATCTTAAATTTTGTCGGTATATTCACTGCAAACCCTCATGAGACTTACCTCGTCCATTAGGGGGAACCTAGGGATTTAAAGGCTTGTTGCATACGATAAATGGAATCGTGATTCATGCTACAGTGAATTAGGGTTTCCCTTTGGTTTGTTTAATAAATGTGCAACTCAGGTTGTTGCTTATTATATCTTATTTTTAATTTTGCTTCATTGCTAGAGACTAGCAATATGCTAGTTGGGGTCATGATGAAGGTCGGTATTTGTATTGGCCCGATAAAGTATACAATCTATAACCTTTAGCCTCATATCTCTAGTTTTATCTGCATTTGTGTTTTAATACCCTTCTTTACACAATGATATATTTCTTCAGTATGTTGTTGTGTTTAGTTCCTTTTTATGTAGGGTTAGAAGCTGAATTGTAAATAGGTTTAAAAGGGATATTGAAGAAAGGAAGAGAACGTGTCAAAGTGCAAAAGCAAGTCCTAATCAATTTCCCACCTGGGGCAATCGATTTCCAACTCTCACAACCCAATCGATTGCATTCAGTGGCAATTGATTGGTTGGGACTATTCAATCAAACCTCTTTAATGGTGCATGATCTCAGCAAATCCCATAATGGACGAGGACAAGCCATTGTAGACACCCCAATTTTGACCGACCGTCGAATTTAGGAGAGCGTCACCTCCACGTCCGATGATGATAAGGACTGAAAAGATTCAAAGTATTCTAAGCTCTTCAGAAAGTTCTCCAAACGCGATAAAAATTTCACAGAAAGAAGAAAATACCAGGTATTTGGGAGAATTCAGGTATAAAACACCATTTTTGGAAAAGATCTTCAAAAATAAGTTTCTTTAAGAAAAAGGGAAGAAAGAAAGGACCTAAAAAGGGAAATTCAATAGAAAACGGCACACGGCAGTATACCGCGGCACTCACGGCACTCAGTGAGTGCTGAACGGCATCCAGTGAGTGCCAGCCCGGCATTTACTGAGTGCCGCCGACATTTTCTGACTGCCGTTTGCTTTTAAAGTTCGTATTTTATGGTACAATACGTATATGCATGCGGATAAAAACAAAAAACTGATAAAGTAAGGTTGACAAAAATACGACAATCAATAATTTGGCGCGGCAGTCACGGAGTGCCGCGACGGTAGTCACATAGTGCCTAGGTGGCATCCACGGACTGCCGTAGATGATTTTTGACTGCCGCCCTGGGTAGCAGTCTGTCTAAATTCAGGAAGTACGTATTATACCACCAAATGAGATGTTTACACCTGTCTTTTACTCTGAATTCACTGAAAATACTTGGAAATTTTGTCTATAAAAGAGGGAGGATCTTCCTTGAGGAGGAAGAGGATACAACACAATTCAAGGGAGAGATACAACACAATACATGAGAGATAACCACCACTATACTAACATTTTTTGAGAAAGAAAAGAGAGAGTTTGGGAGAAATTAAAGAAGAGTTTGGAAGATCTTCATAGGAGAGAAACTTTGAGGATAGTTTGGAGGTGATCCTCTAACCATAAGTTGTCTATTTACATTCTTCCTTTTCTTGAATTTTTAATCCTCAAACCTTTTTATTTCTCTTTGCTCCATTCCTTTTGTTGATCATACTTCCTTCTTGAGACTCTTAGAGATTCTCAATATCTCTCTTGAAATCTCTTGAACATGATCTTTTGAATCCCATGCAAGCTTGTGCTTCACATGGGAATCAAAGTTTGATCATCACTCCATTTCATAGGCAAATAGGTGGATCCAAGTCCACACTCATGACTTGGATCCTCTAAACTTGATGTTTCATGGAATCCTTTCTATATTCCTTTGAGACTCATGAGTATAGTCATGTCTTCATCTCCAAGGACCATCAAATGGTAGGAGAAGATGGGTTAGTTTAAGTCCAACTTCATGGTTCAATAGTTGGAATTAACAAATAAGAGTTGAACTTGACAAATGAAAAAAGTGAGTTCACAAACTATTTTTGATCAAAGATTTTTAGTTCAAAATCTAACCGTCGAAATCAAGTGAAACCAACGGGAAAGTGTCAACAACACAATGTTCTACCACTGTATTTTTTGTTTTAAGGTGGTTTCATGTCTAAAGTGGTTTGGTTGTGAGTTTTGTCAGGACACAATAATCTGTCCAGAGTTTCAGCATAGTAACACTCTTTTGAAATAAGTAAACCAATGCTTTAATAAAGTGTTTGTGACCCAAAATAATTTTTTCTAAGTAGATTAATGTGTTAGGAAGTCACCCTAAAACGAACAAAGCATTTCTAATTTTTTTGCTATTTTTAGAAAATCATGCAAGAACTTTGGACAGAAGGTTGTAGAATGCTGAGTGATGTCTGGTTTTTGTCCAATTCCCGGAGATCCAACCGTTGAAACTTTGATTTCTTTTTTGGGTTACAAACTAGACACAGAGGCATCTTGTGGCCAACATTCATCAAGATCAAACCACGGAAATCACGCTTTTTCATTTTTTAAAGTTATGATCTGCTCTCTGTAATTCATAAAAAACTGCTTCTGTTTTTGTCTAATCTTATTTATTTCAACTCAAATGGCCCCCCCTATTATCTTGAGACCCAAATCATGCTTTGAATGATGATAATTTAGCTTAAATCCAGAGGCTAAGTGACCCAAATTAGTGAATAAACACATGTCTTATTTTTGTTCACATTCATTCATTCATGTACATTTAATGCTCATGATTAGAACTAGCTATTGAATAAAGTTGGATTTCATGCTTGATAGGTTTAAGCTAGAAATTTAGGATTGTTATTTCTAATTTCACATCTTGTATATCATGTGGACTAACCTTTTTGTTTTGTAGCGCTATTAAGGTATGATCTCTAGGACCCCCCTTTAATTTATTTTAATTTCTTGATTTTTCAACATTATGCGCGACACATTAGAATTAAGATTTTGCCTTACATGTATACATGTGGACTAGAGACTCTTTTCTTAGGTTTTATTTAATCGCATGCATTGCACGTTTAATATTCGCGGCTGGATCCTGGGTAAGTTCTCTTATTCTTTATTGCATATCATATTGCTTGCTACTTGAATTACATGGCTTTTGAATGATATTTTGTAAATTGGTAATTTTACACCATTTTGACATGTTTGTGTAATGTATACGTATATCTATGTATTAGTTGAAGGCATGCTTAGATTAGTAATTCAATTAAAAGGATGTTGAGTAAAGGCCTATCGCGAGATAGGATGCGAAGGGGTGTTTTAGTCCGGTGGGCTCCTTCTCTTCTCATTCCATAATCCCCGGACCTGGTTAATCTCTGGTTTCTAAAAGATCAGTTCGTTTTTAAAATGGTTTCTTAATTTTTCCTTTTAAAAATTAAGTGGCGACTCATTTATTTTTGAAATTGATTTTGAAAAGTTGTGCGTAAAAGAAAGAAAACTGCGATATCCACACTCTGGCGACTCCACTGGGGATCGAACCCAGAATCTCTGGTTTCGTAGACCAGAATTCTGATTTTGGGTTCACTCGAGGATTAGACTTGAAAAATATCCTTTTAATCGAATTATTCATCTTTGCGTGCCTGTTGCATTTCACTTGCATGTCCAGCCAGTCGATTGCACGGAACTATGACCTTGGAGGCTCGGGGCAACCCGGTCGGTCAAGTCATCATGGGACTGTGTGGTCACCCTTGATCTCGTACCATGATTTGGTATATGAAGCATCCTATCGGGTGTGTGTCAAGGGTCCCTTATTTGACCAAAACCCAGCCTTTGCACAGTAGATTCTATAGAACCTTTCAATCTTAGGAAATCAATTCTTGATTAGGATTATGTGCTAGGAAGTTTTGTATGCCCGGAAGGGATTACTTGAGATGATGACGATACTTGCTTGATGAAAGATGTATAATCTTTTAATCACCTTTTAACAAATTCTCCTCATGTTCTGCGACATTTGGAGAACATGCCGAACCTTGATTATAAGATTATATTTCTTATATCATGTCTAGCTAAGCATCATTGACCTTGTATGTATCCAAATTCATGGAAAGTACGGTGATAATCCAGTCATGTGATCCCCCTACCCAAAGGTTTTTCTCAAGGTTTTCGATTACCTTTTCAAAATTTTTTTTCCTCTTTTCAATTAAAAAATTCCCAAATTAACCTTTGTTAAGGCATATTTCACTTGATCATCTTCAAAAGAAAAATTCAAAAATCCTTGAAAATTATTTTGGTAGAAGAATGTTCTCAAAAAGAACTCTCAAGGATTGTTTTCAAAGGCCTTTTAACTACCCAAAAAAAAATGCTTTTCAAATAAACTTTGAAAATTTTGAAATGACCAACCTCTGAGAAGGTAGTGAGGATCACAATGAGAGGAGAAATCAGCGCACTTGACATGGGCGAAGATTTTATGTGCTTATGTGTTAGGATTAGAATTTTCTCTTTTTTGGCATATAGAGTAGGCACACACGCATACATGCATTGCATCCGCGTGACATACAAAAGGAAAGTTTTTGTTTAAATGACTTTGTGTGATAAAGTGAAGATAAAAAAGGTTTTAAAAGAGGACTTTTCAAATTTATTTGTAGGAGCAAAAATAGCAAATCAAGCGTGGTTTAGGGATCCCACGGCGAGACTAGTAAGGAGAGAGTACGCTGACATGGCCAAAGAGAAAAACAACGAAGAAATGGCCGGGTTAAGAATATAGGTAGAACAACAAGCAGAGCAAATGAGGTGACAGGTGGAAAACATAAACTGTATGATGGGGATGATAGAAGAACTGAATCGTCGACCACCACATGTAGTTCCGCCCGTTATAGCCCCACCTTTGGGAGGAGGGGAAGGAGATTGGTTCGATGATCAGGAAGCACAATGGACTGATGCACTGCGGGCCAACAGAGACAGAGAGAAAGCTGAGAAAGAGAAGCAACTGACCGAGAAAATAGAGAAGTTGGAAAGGGTGATGCGCAAGGCTCAGGGGGTTGACACCTATCTAATGGAGTTAGAAGGCCTGTATGACGGGGTCCACGAGACGCTGCCTGTCGGGTTCAAAATGCCGGTCTTTGATAAGTTTGATGGCACCGGAAATCCTCGCAGTCATATAAGAATGTGTATTGGGGCTTTCCAACCGAGCGGCTTGAGCACAACTATGATGGTAGTCCTATTCCAACAAACTTTGACTGGAGCTGTTCTGTCCTGGTATCTTACTCTCGAACCAAGCAAAACCAGGGTGTGGGAAGAAGTGATTAAGGCATTTGTGGCACAGTACGAATAGAATCAAGATTTGGATGTCACTGTCCGAGATTTGGAGACCACTAGGCAAGGGAACAAAGAATCATTCGCCGAATACCTGAGCAGATGGAGGGGAAAGGTAGCTAAAATGGTACAAAGGCCGTCTAAGAAGGACCAGATCCGAATGCTAATGAAGAATCTACAGCCAGTGTATCAAGAAAAGATGAGATTCCAGTCGATCAACACCTTTGCTGAGGTTTTCGATGTCGGGACAAGGATAGAGGATGCAATCCAAGAAGGGGTAATCAAGAAGGAGGAGCAACCAAACCGGTACAGGAGGCCAAACTATGGGTCCAACGGAGGACAAATAGGGAGTCACTCTGGCCCCACCGATGTCAATGCATTGAATGGACCAGAAAGGAAATTTGACATAGCACCAAGGAAAGGAGGGGATAAAGCACCAAGGAAATTCTCAGATTTGGGAGTGTCACTGTCAACCGCCCTCGATAGGCTGTTAGCCAAGGGGCATCTCCGTCAGTTGGAACCCCGACCTCCACCAAGTCCGCTTCCGCCAAATTTTCATGGGGACCTCTTTTGCAAATTTCATCAGCAGAAGGGTCACTCAACGGATAGGTGTATGAGATTAAGGCACGAGATTTAGGACCTCATTGATAACATGGTAATTTCGGAACCCCCCACCAAAGCTCCGAATGTTACTAGAAATCCCCTTCTGAATCATCGAGCCGTGTCACCACCGCAAGGCCTTTATCTCTTGGGGATAGAAGAAGCAACCTTCGATCTGTCTAGGCTAATCTCTAAGGTCGGGACACCAACAAAGCCATACCAGCTACCTGAGGATTTGACAATCTGTGCTTTGGAGGATCAGCCAAAGGAGAACGAAATAGGGCAGTCAGACTGGTGGGTTAAAGGGAGTGACGATCGAGACGAGAACCAGGTAGAAGATGATCTTTGGTACGAGAGCGATAAAGAAACAGAGATAGTGAAGGGTACTTTGAAAGTTGATTCAGAAGTTGACAATCTGTGGGCAAGAGAAGAAATCAGTCATTTAACTCGGTCAGGCAGACACTTTAAACCACATGAGCTAGATGAGGATCATCCTGGGAGAGAATTGGACAAAGGGAAAGGGAAGATAAATGAAGAAGAGGAAGAAGACAAGGTTCTAAAGCAGATGAAGAAAACTCAGGCCAATATCACCATTTGGGGGTTGCTGATTGCCTCCAAACGCCATAAGCAGGCGGTCTTAGACGCTCTGAACCAATTTGACGTGTCTATCGACACCACCCCGGAGGACCTCATAAGGCTGATCGGCAAAATTCCGACCTCGGCTATTACCTTCTCGTCAAATGACTTGCCTCCAGGAGGGCCCGTTCGTAACAAATTATATGTCACTGTCGAATGCTTGGGGAACGTCGTGGCTGCTTGCCTGGTTGACAATGGATCGGCTCTCAACGTGTGTCCCTTTCGAACGGCTAAGCGAATGGGCCTAGATGAGTCAACATTTATACCATCGGAGCAAAGGGTAAGAGCCTACGACAACACCCAGAGAACGGTCATGGGGATAGTCCTTATTCATCTCATTATCGGCCCTTTTGGAAAAGAAGCTGAATTCCAGGTCATCGACATCCCCGCTTCTTTCAACCTGCTGCTAGGTAGGCCTTGGTTGGACAGTTTGGGTGCTATACCGTCAACAATCCATCAGAAGGTTAAGTATGTCTGGGAGAATAAAGTTTGTGATATCCTCGGGGACAGCTGGGTTCGTTCGCCCAAAGCATCATCAAGCAAACCGGTTCTAGAATTATAGCTGCAAGAATAAGAAACAAAAATGGGAGGGTTTGAGTTCATCAGCATGTTGGAAGAGGAAAAGCCGAGAGAGTTTCTACCGCTCCATTTCGATCAGTATGCCAGTCCAGTGGTCGCAGGGATCATGAAGAAGATGGGTTTCTTTCCAGGATTAGGATTGGGGAAGAACCTTCAGGGCTTGCCAGAGTTTCCAAGAATCCCTACTCAGACTCATACTCACGACCTGGGGTACCAGTCGACAAAGAAGGAATTGAGGACGAAGAGGAAGGCCGTCGATGCGCCGCTAGACCCTTACCAAAAGACGCTCAATGGATATTTTATGAAGGAAGGAGAAGATTTCCCCTTCTGTGGCTACCAGAACCATGGATGGACAAGAAAGAGAAAAGTCTAAAGCCAGGGTTCGAGATCTTTTTCTTCCATGAATTTTCCAAGTACAAAGACCCATTTTTACAAATGCCTGAAAAGTCCGTTGCTGCCAAGGATTGGATCGGTGCGCTAGACGGCTCTGTCATGAAAAATCTGCTGGATGAAGGAAGCACGGAGATTATGAAAGCGGATCCTAGAAAAGCCAAAGGTGAATACGCCGAAGGTCTGGTGGAGGAAGCAGCCAAGAGTGGAGAAGATGAGGAAGATCAGGGAAAGACCGACAAGGGGAAGGCCGAGAAAGAAAAGATGGAAGAGATTACCAAGGCGGGGGATCTGGAAGAATGCTTCATCACTGATCTGGGGGGAGAGAACAAGAGAGAGTGGGTTTTTGAGTCTAGTGATAGGTTTCCCCCGCACCCAGAGTCTGTAATGGCCCAAATGAGGCGTCTGTCAATTTCTATGACTGTTGTAATCACTCCAAAGAAAATCAATGAAAGAATGATTGATTCTGCCTACTCGAACGCGCTTAATAAATGTGATGAATGTGATGATCATGAAATACCTAATGAATTGCAAAAGTTAATTGAAAAAGAAAAAGAATCTGCATGCAAAATCATTGAGGACACTCAAACAATTAATCTGGGAAATGAAAATAATCCTCAAAATATCTTTATCGGCTCCACACTTAGCAATAAAGAAAGCAAAGAACTAATCAATCTATTAAATGAATTCAAAGATGTTTTTGCATGGTCTTATAATGATATGCCAGGCATTGATCCAAAGATAGTCCAGCACCACATCCCTCTCTTTCCCAATTCAAAACCCATAAAACAAAAATTGAGGCGAATGAGGCCAGAATGGGCACTTAAAGTAAAAGAAGAGGTTGAAAAGCAATTAAAGGCTGGATTCTTGATGGTCACCGAGTATCCTGAGTGGATTTCCAACATTGTACCTATCCCAAAGAAGGACGGTCGTGTTAGGGTTTGCGTTGATTTTTGAGATTTAACCAGGGCAAGCCCTAAAGACGATTTCCCGTTACCCCACATCGACGTGTTGGTCGATAACACTACGGGACATGAGCTTCTATCTTTCATGGATGGATTCTCTGGGTATAATCAAAACCTCATGGCACCCAAGGATAGAGAGAAAACCACGTTCATCACTCCGTGGGGGACATATTGCTATAGGGTCATGCCATTGGGACTCAAGAATGCAGGTGCGACCTATCAAAGGGCTGCCACCACTTTACTGCACGACATGATCTAAAAAGAGGTAGAGGTGTATGTGGATGATATGATTGTGAAATCCAAAGAGAGGGGAGGGCACCTAGAGGCTTTGAGAAAGTTCTTTGAGAGATTGAGGGAGTTCAAAATGAGGCTAAACCCACAGAAATGTACCTTTGGAGTTACCACATGAAAGTTGTTAGGGTTCCTTATTACCCAAAGGGGGATCGAAGTAGACCCGACCAAAATAAAAGCCATAACCGAAATGAACCCACCAAAAAATGAGAAAGAACTGAGAGGTTTCCTGGGGAGAATACAGTTCATCAGCTGCTTCATTTCCAAACTCACCCTAACCTGCGACCCACTATTCAAACAGCTTAGAAAAGGAGAGAAATTCAAATGGGACGCCCCTTGCCAACAAGCCTTCGACAAGATCAAAACCTACCTCCAAAACCCACCTGTCCTATCACCACCTTTACCTGGGAAACCCCTGTTACTTTATCTCTCAGTATCTGAAGACTCGATGGGGTGTATGCTGGCCCAAGAAGGAGAAGAGGGGCACATGGAGAAGGCCATTTATTACTTGAGCAAAAGAATGGTCGGATATGAGTTAAAGTACTCGCCCTTGGAAAAGGCCTGTTAGGCCTTGGTTTGGTGTACCCGTCGCCTTCGCCATTACATGCTAGCCTTTCCTGTAATCCTGCTATCCCGAATGGACCCATTAAAATACCTATTCGAAAAACCTGTCTTGACCAGTAGGATTTCTCGTTGGACCATGATGCTAGCTGAATTCGACATCAAGTATGTCACTGCCAAGTCTGTGAAAGGAAGGGCTGTCGCTGAGTTTTTAGCCAACCTCCCCATAGAATTCGAGGACGAGGGAGAATTCAAGTTCCTGGATGAGGGAATAATGGAGGTAAAGGAGGATTTGTGGAAAATGTACTTCGATGGAGCAGCCAACCAATTAGGTTACGGAGTTGGAATCATTCTCATAGCACCCGATGGGGCCCCTACCCCATTAGCCGTCAAGCTCAAGTATAACTCAACCAACAACACCGCGGAGTACAAAGCATGCATAATTGGGATGGAAGCAGCCTTGGCTTTGAAAGTCGGACGGATTGATGTCTTCGGAGATTCCAATTTGATCATATCCCAAGTTCGAGGAGATTGGAAGGTAAAGCATGAGAAACTGAGACCTTACCATGACTATCTGGAAAGTTTGAAAGCGCAGTTCCAAAAGATTTCTTTTTACTACCTCCCTCGTGAAGAAAACCAACTAGCCGACTCTTTGGCTACCTTAGCCTCGATGATCCAAATCCCCTCCAAAACTGCCGTAATCCCGCTATCCATAGAAGTGAGGAACCAACCGTCATGTGAAATGATCGTGGTCATAGAAGGCGAAGAGGAAATACCGTGGTATGTGGATATGTGGAAGTTCATTAAAGAAGGAGAATACCCCGAAGGAGCTTCAGAAAAGGACAGAAAAGCGATTCGACGATTCGCCGCTCAGTTTGTGATTTATGCAGATGAGCTATGGAAGAAATCCTACACTGGGTATAATCTGGAGTGCCTATATGGGAAAGAAGCTAAAAGAATGATGGAGGAAATACATGAGGGAGTGTGTGGGCCCCATATGAAAGAGCACATGCTGGCGAAGAAGATCATTCGACAGGGGTACTATTGGACGACCTTGGACAAAGACTACTACGAATATGTTAGAAGGTGTCATAAGTGTCAAATTCATGCAAATTTGATGCATACCCCGCCGTCACAGCTCTATAGCATGACCACCCCATGGCCATTTTCCGTGTGGGGGATCGATATCATTGGTGAGATAGTTCCGAAGGCTTCCAATGGGCACCGATACATAATCGTGGCGATTGATTATTTTACAAAGTGGGTAGAGGCAGCCTCGTATGCAACTTTGAAAGCCAAGGACGTGGTAAGTTTCATCGAGAAAAACATAATCTGCAGGTATGGGGTCCCAAATGAGTTTATCTCCAATCATGGCAGTCATTTCCAGGGAGAGGTTATCCCGCTCTTGGAAAAGTATAAGATCACACGCCATCAATCGTCCCCATATAGGCCTCAGACGAATGGAGCAGTAGAAGCAGCAAATAAGAATGTTAAAGCAATCCTGGGGAAAACGACAGATACATATAAGGATTGGCATGAAAAGCTGCCATTTGGTTTATGGGGATACCGAACCTCGGTGAGAACTTCAACGGGTGCTACGCCGTACTCATTGGTCTATGGGATGGAAGCCGTTCTCCCAGTCGAGGTAGAAATACCCTCCCTCAGGGTTTTGGCAGAGTGTGAGATCACCGAATCAGAATGGGTACGAGAAAGGTATGAGGAGTTGATGTTACTCGATGAGAAGAGGCTGGCCGCAGTAAACCACACTCGGGGGTTCCAGAAGAGGATAGCTCGTGCTTTCAACAGAAAGGTCCGCCCAAGGAAGCTTGCTGAGGGTGACCTGGTCCTCAAAGAACTGAAAGTGCCTATTTATGACCCCAGAGGAAAATTCAAACCCAACTGGGTCGGGCCATACATCATTAAGACTCTCCTTTCCGGAGGAGCGACCTATCTCATGGACCTGGACAGGGTTGAATTTAAGCAACCAATTAACCTCGATCACCTCAAGAAATACTTTGCTTGAAACCTTTCTTTCCAAAGCCTCCTACCTTGATGAACTACGCTCGGCCTGATTCCCGTTATGGGATACGTAGGCAACCTACTCGGTTCGGTTAGTAAATAATTTCCTGATTGGCGCCTTTTCTTTGCAGTCTTAAGCAGAACTACTTGGGACCTGACGCCCGCTTGGGGATAAGTAGGCGAGCTCTCCAAAGCCCTCGGTCCATACAAAAAAAAAAACTGTGCTAAACTAGGGGCAAATTGGCATTTGCCCAGAACAACTTCGAAGCCCTAAAACCAGGGGCAAACTTCGTTTGCTAGCCGAAGAACCCAGATACAAGACCTCCTTTTGGATCATCTGGCTATCAAATAAGTACTATAAAGAAACAAATGAGAATTCATGACATAGAAGGAGTAAAGCTTTAAGCAAAGAAAAAAGCAGAGAGCCAAGAAAAGACATTGAAAAGAGAATTCTCCATAAAAGATTAATCGAAGGGGTGAGCACTTTGATTAAGCATGTTAGAACTTTCCTAAAAAAATAACAACACTTCTTGAAGAAAAAAACAAATTAAGGGAAATCACATTCAAAAGCGTAAAAAGAGTAGGCAGGGTCTGTCAGAAAGTTTTGTGAAATGGCAAGCTTTTCCCTGTTTTCGTCTACTTTATTATGCATGTGTCTGTCAAGCTCGTCTCACAACCAAGGCCTGGATCTCTAGAAGATACTGGGTAGTAGGCACAGTCGGAACAGGAATCCTCAGGCACGGAGCAGCCATCCTACTGTGCCAAGCCTCGATGAAAGCCTTCACGATAGAAGGGCGCAAAGTGGACCCCCTGTTGAAATCAGCAGTCACATATTCAGTAGTATCTTGCAAAAGTCCAAACTGACGGACAACCCGATCAGGAATATAGAAGGTAGTAGTACGCAAACCCGGCAGCCAGATGCCAGGTCGCCCAGGAAGGCGTACAGCAATAGAGCGATGGGTCCACTGCGGACACCCAGCAAATATCACTAGAAGAGAGGCCCTGGAGCCAACCAAGCCATGCATCGGCGGATTGAAGTAAGCTGTGAATCTCCATACGATCGTAAGGAAGTGACCCGCGAAGATGGGAAGGGTGTATAAAGAGATCCAAATGCTCCATGAGCCAAATCTGCAAAACAAAAGGTGCCCCGGTAGGTAACGCGGCTCCGGTAGCATGAGCATGGCCCAATCCAATCAGAGTTTCACCAAGGACCAGCATAACTGCGCTCTTCATCTCCGTCAAACCACAGGCAATGGGTATGAGAATGTCGGAGGATGACTGAAAGAGAAAGTAAGAAAGCATAGCAATCGACAGGGCACTACGTCGGATGATCTGATACTCACCATCGTAAGGGTCCCCTATGGGAGCATAAACGAAAGAAAGGCGCTCAAAATCAATCTGCCTATCACAAATAAAAGAGCCCGCTGCATTCCGAGATGTGTGGAGAAGAGTAGCTAAATCCCGGACATACCCGGCCTGAACTGGAGGAACCGTTAATTCAGCAAAAGGATCGGTGTGAAGAATGGCGCTGAATTCCTCAAACAAGGGGCAAATCTCTTTAGAGCCAAAACGAAAGACGTTGAAAGAAGGATCCCAACATTGGATGGCAGCTCGAAGTAGGCCCTCATTCAAATTCATTCGTCTGAAAGAGAAAAGATCATTCAGCCTGAAGCACTCAAAGTTGAGCCTATCAACCCCGGAAATGGTATCCATCCATGGGAAAAGGATTTGGGGCCATTTTGGAAGAAAGTAAAGAAGAAAAGAGAAGAGTTTTGCGGAGCCTTGAGAAAAAAAGGGTATAAATAGGGGAATAAAGCTGCTTACCTACCCGCGACACTCGATAAAGTGCAATGGCACTCAATGAAATGCCGCACGGCAGTCCATGAATGTCGTTGCGGCATTCACAGACTGCCGTCGCGGCACTCACTGAGTGCCGCGGAGACCTAACCGAGTGCCGTTCCGGGTTTGTCATTGGCCAGGGTCTGTTTGTAACACGTTTAGCCCACCTGCAAACAGAAAACTAGATAGAAAACAATAAAACGTGTGCATCATGCAGCACGTGCAACAAAGATCAATACATTCATTGATTCACTTTCATTTCGCAATAAGAAAAAGAGAAATCAAAGCATTCAAAATAAAAATAAGGACGGGACCAAGCCATGGTCCCATATACGGCAAAAGAAGGACCAAGCTATGGTCAAACATACGGTGAATAAACAGAACGAAAAAGATACCCAAGTACTTACCCTACCGGTTATCCTAAGCAGCCATCAAAATAAAGTGTATGTATATACAATCATCCGAATAAAAGTGTAAATCCTCCCAAAACACTCAAAAGAAATAAAAAATAAATAGTAAGAAAAAGTAGGATCAGCCTCGGCCCCGGCTGCGAGTCTGGCGGGTCGTACGCCTGAGGGGCTCCTCCTCCTACTCTATCCCGCTACCTCTACCGCTCCCTCCACGTCCGCCGCTACCGCCGCCTCTGCCTCTGCCACTACTGGTGCCCTCACCACCGCCTCCACCACGTCCAGCGCCGCTACCACCTCCTCGCCCCACGCCTCGTCCAGCACCGCCATCCCCAGGAGTGTCGCTGAGGGGAATGCCGAACTGCTGAAGCCGCTGCTGGAGCTGCCCTACCTGCTGGGACACGACTCTGATCTCCTCCGTCTGAAATAAGAGAGGATAAGTCCAGAAAGTGTTGAAATGACGGATGAAATACTGAGAATAAAAGGAATAAAAAAATCGTACCTGGGCCCTCAATTGAGCCGCGGCAGTCGCCCGAGCTCCCTCAGCCTAAAAATAAGAACCAAAAATAAAGATTAGCAAAAGGAGAGGCAATCAAAGTTGAAGTGAAAGAAAGGGATAAGTTTGTTACCATCCACTCTCGCCCGAGAACCCACTGCCGCACGCTGTGGGCATACGTCAAGCCCTCCTTCGCATAAGCACGCGGGACGACGTCATAGTGAAGGGGAATAGTAGGGGCACCCTGTGAAAGCCGGGGGATCGTCGTCAAGAAGGGCTCTCCAAACGAGACGGTCGACATGGTCCAATCCCACTCGGGCAAGGCAGGAGGACGAGCCGCGGCAGGAATAGGCTGCAAATGAAAAAATAATAAAGCATAAATAAAAAATTAAAGGAAATTCGTAAAAATTGTAATAAAGGAATCATTTGCTCACCCGAGTCACTTCCATCAAAGGGAAGTTTGGCATCAGCATAGCGGTGCGGAACGCTGCATATCCTGTGGATGGGTCTACAAAGTCATGAATACCCAAGCCCATCAGAGTAACTGTCAGCTCGCTACCCTGGAGGGTGTCTGTGGCTCTCATAGAGTCGGGAGGAGGGAACGGCACAAAGAATCCCGGGGCCGCCAGTGACTGCCTAGTCACCCTCTCTCCTAAATACCACGCCTGGCCCTCTGGCCCATCAAGGAGTCGCCTCGTCGGGTTATATCCAGCTGACTCTCGGATCTCCGCGCGAGCCTCAGGAAGCACCCTAAGCCAGGGCTGCCAGTGAACGTGCTGCTCCCTCAAGTTCGTCAGGAAATTCCTGAACGAAATGAAGTCGTAGGCCCCAGTCTTCCGCCCGACCCTATCCTTCGCCCATTTCAGCCCCTGGGGCATGATAAGGGCGTCATCATCACGTGTCTCAGGGGATATCATGCGAAGATACTCATGGGACCAAATCTGTAATGCAAAAAGAAGAAAAGGGGTTAGTCTCACAATTTAAATAGATTTCTGAAAATGAAATAAGTAATGGAATATAGAAAAGGTATACCTCCCACGCTCTCCAATAGCCACTGATGGAAGCCGGCTTGTTGTGGACACCGGAATCGGACCACTTCTCTTGTTTGAGATTGTTTTGAAATTGATTTGAATCAAAGAAATAAAATAAAAGGTCTGTTGAAAACAGATACAGAGTCGCCACTTGGTCTTTAAGGAACCAAGAAACCTAATTTGACTCACCCAAATGGATAAAGGGCACCGGTCCTTCATAACCAAAGAACTTGGCTCGGGGTTTTGGTACGAGAGAGGAAGGAGCCTTTGTCGCGACTAAAACACCCTCAACTCGCCCCGTCTCTCGACGGGCCTCAATTAGCATCCAAATAATCATCTTATACTAGGTTTGGTTCGGCAATTAATACTATGATAGTATATTACATCACATAAGAATCTTGAAATTGAAAATCAAAAGATAGGATATCATTCATAAAATCTAAGTCAAATATCATACAATGTAAAGTGAAAATCACACAAATAAACCTAGGAAAAATCGTCTAATCATATATCAATTAATCAAGTTCCCTAATCTAAAGGGGGCATGAATTGTTATTGAAACAAATAAACAAAGAAATAAAAATATGCTTAACAAGCTAGTATGATGCATGTTAATCTTTGAGAAAAGAAGACCTCTCAATCCCCGGGATGGATGAGAAAGGATGATTAGATCGGGGGAAGCATGAACGTGTGATCATGATCATTCCTTATAATCTTCTTAGATTAGGAGCTACAAAAACCCCAAATCTTTGCATGGATGCAATGTATGTATCTAGAGTGTGCCAAGGTTGTAGTGTGTTTTGTGTTCATGGATTCCTAGAATGATATAGAAGTCTAAAATGTGTATGAATGGATGGATGAAATCAATGTGGGATATGTACAAATGTAGTATGAACTACTTCCTAAGATATGAACTAATTTGGAATGCATATAAGCATCAAATCAAAGAATGAAAGTTAAAATGTGTTTGCTGTGAATAGTGGACAGAACAGTAGCATCATCTTTTGGAAATTGAAAAGAGGGGTTAGGAATGTTTTCAATGCATGATTTTTTATGGAGATCTTCCTTATTGTGTCTAGAACACAACCCAAAAGGCAAATCGTGAATAGCTATCACAGATTGAGAGAAATAATATAAACAATGAAGGTCACTCAGGAACAGAGTCCGTACCGTCGACTGAAATGTTGAAAAATCTTAGAAAATGAAAACTAATGATCTAGAGGCCCATTTTATACAGAACGTTCCCTAAGACATTGAAGTTTAAGGGAAAAATAAGTTAGGACCACCCCTTTTGGAAAATTTTTCTGTAAAACAAGTTGGAAGTGGACCTAGCTGCTGTGACAGCAAAATCAGAATATATGGAGAGAATTTTTGGGTCCAAATGGACCATTTTTAAGTGCTTCCAAGTCAAGCCAAAAATCATGGATGTTCTATAATGAGTTAGAAAGACTTTCCAAGTGGTCTTGCATTCATACATTGAGTATTGAACTCAAAATAATTCCTTAAAGTTAAATGACTCACTGTTTTGAGGGTTTTGAGAAAAACAAGGTTTATTTCTTGAAATCAAAATGAGGGGTTTAAGAGGGGGGGTTTTGGAAATGGGGGTTTTGAAAGTATACTTCCAGAACTTGGATGAATATTCTAACCACTTGGAATATCAATTCCTAACTTATTTCAAGCACTTCCCAAGTATTTGCAAACCATGGTTTCATTTGGAAACCAAACTCAAGAATCTATGGGAGTATGATACATGAGAGGATAGATGATACATGATATGATATATCATGCTAAAAGTGGTAAAGAACATGTGCATGGGATATGGGTTCATCTAGATACAAGAGAGTGTTGCATCAAAGTGTGAAAGTCAAAAAGTGAAATGCTGTGAATAGTGGACAGACTGTATGCATCACTTTGTAACATTATAATGGGAGGTCAAACGTGCCTAGAAAAATGTGAGAACAATCAGAGATCGTCCTTATTGTGTCTAGAAAGTAACCCAAAAAGCCAAACATCAATAGCTATCACAGATTAAAAGAAATAAATCCGAATGTACACATGACTCAGAAACAAAAGCTGCACTGTTGACTGATTTTGTATGATTTTTCATAAATCAAAGAAAAGGTTTATGATGACCCATTATATACCAAAAGTTTCCTAAGACACCCAAGTTTTATAAAACAAATAGAAATGATATATGTACAGTGACGAAAATATCCAGAATAAGTGCAAGAAGTTGGGTGAACATTTTGTGAGAACAGAGGCAGATTATGAATATGAACTTCTCACATCCAAAACAAATACTTTCACATTTCTATAATTGATGAGAAAAATTGGGGACAAACTATGATGTCTTAGGAAGATTTTCCAAGTGTTTTCATCATCATAACTCAAGTATTTAATTCAAAACAAATCTTTGAATCTGAACAGCTCACTGTTTTGGATCATTCTTGAAGAAAATGGATTTGAGTTTTGAAATAGAGTTTAAGTTCTTGATTGGGGGTTTTTGAAATAGATGTTCAAAGCATGAACTTAAACTCTTGAGATGACCATGTGACCACTTAGAACCTCATCTAACCTTGAATCATTGAATAACTCTCAATATTATTGGAGAGATTCATTTTTATTTTGGACATAACTTCAATACATTTCAAGAACATCTTGGAAGTATTGATGTTATGATCATCATCTATCAAACATGTTTTTGAGGTCAAGAGCTACTATCCATAAGGATTCACTCACCCCAAACTTCATGTCATCACTTAGATGATGATGAACTAGTAAGTAAATAAAGAAAATAAAAAGAAATGAGATTAAGAAGAGATGAACATAATATGAACAAGCAAGTAAATAACAATCAATAGATGATAATCAATATGATTTTGGACTTGTAGCTTGGTGTTTCACTCATAGATTTTGACATTTGGACATGGAAGTAGCTTCCTAACTCAAGAATGCTCAAGAATGGTGATTGGGTATATTGATGATGAAGTATATAGAAAAATGGTGGAGGAAAACAAGATTAGAACTCACTTTGATTGGAAAAAATGGAAGAAGAAGACTACTTCTTCTCTTTCTCTCTCTATATTTCCCTAGAGTTTCTTCCTAAGCTTTCTCTAAGCTTCCATGTCTCTCCCCTAAATGGAAGTAAATGACTTCTTTTATAGGCAAAGGAGGGGTGGTAAATGGAGTTATAAAAAGTTTAAAATGGTCTCCCATTGGTCCAAAATAAGCTGGGAACCAAAACTACGTCGTTTTGATTTCTAATATATCAAATTGGGACCCCAAAAGAAATTACAAAAACTCACTGTTCTGGAGGGGAGTGCCGCGGCGGCAGTGGGCCAGTGCCGCGGCGGCACTGCTCCTCCCTTCGTCCAGATAATGCTGTTTAGCCCCCCTGAAGTTCCGGTATTCGCGAAAAGGCCCTATTACGTCCGAAATTCACAGAAAATGCGTACGAACTCCAAATTGAGGTTATGATATACCGTTGGAAAGGTAATGGAGTCTACTTTACATAAAAAATAGTTCGGGGATAGGTCACCTTGAAAAGTTTTGCGGTATTCGCGATAAAAGCTGATTTGATCGCCTTTTTCGCCTTTGAAAATTCATAATAAATTCGTTTTAAATCCAGAAATTACGTGCGATATACCGTTGGAAAGCTATTGACCTCTAGTATCCATGAAAAAATGTTTGAAAATTGTTTTGGTGCCCCGGTTCCAAAGTCAAATTCTGGTCAAACTGGTCAACCCTGGGATTCCCGGGAAGTTCTCGAAACCTCCGGGAGTTCCCAGGAGCTGACGTTCTCGCTCGATTTTCTTTTGGAACTTGTTTTAACACTTATCTCATGATTTAAAATGATTCTGGTGAATTCGGACGATTTTGGTCAAACTTGGTCAAACTTGGTCAAACCTGGTCAAACCTTGGTCAAACCTAGTCAAACCTTGGTCAAACCGGTCAACGGGGACTTTCCGGGAACTTCCGGGACTTCCGGGGGTCTCTGGGAGCTGACGATTTCACCCGATTTCTCTTAGAAACTCATTTTATCGCTTTTCTTACGACATAGCATGTTTTCAGAAGTTTGGGACCAAATCTGGGAGTTTTCGGGCTTTTAGGGGCATTTTGGTCATTTTGAGCATTCTGAGAGATAGAGCTGACTTCCAGGAGTCCTTTTGAGTCTTTTACGATCATTGTGAACCACCAAGCTATGGGTCTCCTAAATCTGATAGCCGACAAAATGGGGTGTCTACACTTGTCCCGGGAAATATCACCCATATGCCTGTACAAGATGGCTAATCCTGCACCAGCCCAGTCATACTCCTCGACCCGGTCCAGGTGCTCCAGGGACGCTACCAGGGACACATCGACCCGATCACCCTTGGTGCTCAGCAGAGAGCACCCCAACATATACATGAGAAAGCCTCGGGCCATCTGCTCGTCGGTAAAACCCGGCTGGCCCCTAAATGTATCCATAAACCATCGGGCTGTGACCAAAGACTCCTCCGGGACCACTCCCAACAATGGCTCCACCTGGTCCCACTCCTGGTCCGTCAGATACCGTAAGCGCTCTCCGCCGAAGGCCACCTCCGTGATCATCGAGA
The DNA here is from genome assembly GCA_033977485.1 of Hydrangea macrophylla. Lineage (NCBI taxonomy): Eukaryota > Viridiplantae > Streptophyta > Magnoliopsida > Cornales > Hydrangeaceae > Hydrangea > Hydrangea macrophylla. The sequence continues at coordinate 71,249,923 of CM066984.1, read as the reverse complement.
AGTCCAAGGGAGTCATCGTCATCTCCCTGAAGTCAAAATGAAAGGTACTGGTGGTATCCCACCACCGCTCGGCCAGTGCATGTATCTGCCGCAAGTCGTTAGAGCTCTTTGTTAAGAGTTTGACGAAGTCTCCAAACCCGGCCGCATCCACCAAAGCCCTCACTGTCCCACTCAACTGTGTATACCACTCATACCCATGCGCGAGGCTGCCATGCCCCTTCAGCACCTTAGGCTGCAGCTGCAAGAAAGAATCACAAATTTTGATATTAGTAATTGGATAAAAGAAAAGGTAAATAAACAGATGGCAGCAAAAAGACAAGGAAATGCGACATAAAAAGGAAAGAAATAAAAAAATCTGGAAATATTCGCAGAAATTTCACAAACGTGGCACTCGTTTGCGTTCAGTTCAGCAGATGTTCACAAAATAATAAGAAGAAATAAGAGAAAGCACCCAATGTCCTAGCAAGGTTTCGAAGAAAAAGAAAAGAAAAGAATAACTTGTTCGCATTTTCGGGAATACATGCATATATAAACATGTAAAGGTGCAAAAGAAATATGAGTCTAAAAGAAGCGCAGTTTTAAAGAGAAGTTTGTAAGAATAATAAAAGGCGTAATTTAAGTCACAAGCGGTCGAGAATCAGTTTTGAATAATAAAAGGCATTTGGAACGCTCAAGAAAATTCACGAGTTCAGTAAACATGAGTGAGAATAATAAATTGTGATTCATCGAGCATAATATTCACAAAGTTCATGAGAAGTAAAATGAAATGCGAGATCTTGAATAAAATAAGCGTGAAAACGCTACAAGCATGGCATTTACATTTTGAAATGAGACATTCAAAGTCATGATTCACAATACATTCCATTAAGTTCTAAAACAATACATTCTATTAAGTTCTAAAAGGAGAAAATTGAAAAGAAAAAGATTTGCGTTTACCTCGCGCTTAAACGCGCGGACAGATAAGTGCTCATCAGGGTCCCGCAATAAGAGTGTAGCGTCTGGATGATGAGTGGTCGTATACTTGGCCTTCTTCTTTCTCCCCGAACCGCTCGCCATAATCTGTCAAAGAAAATAGAGAATTCGAGCGTTAGATTCGTGAAAATTTCAGAAAAATAAGGAAATAAACGAGATTAATCAAGTTTCGGTCAAGTAGAACGAACCTGATAAGTCCCTGGTAGATCAATCCAAGCAAGGAAAGGAAGAGGAAAATTTTCTCCAGAGGGATTTCGAGTTCAAGAGAGATCGAGAGAATGAGAAAAATGAATTGAACCCGGCGGTTTTAGCCACTGCCGCTCAAACGCGGCACTCAGTTTTCCGTGCGCGGCAGTTGATGAACTGCCGCGCGACACTCACTGACTGCCGCAACGGCATTCCGTGAGTGCCGCACGGCAGTCACAGACTGTCACAAAAATCCGCGTGTGCTGCGGTTAAGTCGGTTCAAAGATCCTTCATTTCCCCCTAAAATTCAAATCAAGTCTCAAAAATTGAATTTGAGGCCCCCAAAATTTGTCCTCATTACACTTTTGGCCCTCGGGATCGTTTTTAGGTTTAAATTGGCTACAAATTTTAAAAATTTAGGAATATATACGAGCCCGTGGGCCCCGATTTTTTAAAATTGAAAAAGATTTGAGCCCGTGGGCTCCCAATTCCTGAAAACTGAAAATATTTGAGCCCGTGGGCTCTCAATCTTTGAAAATTAAAAAAGATTTCAAGAATATAACGGATTTATATTCTCGGTTCTCGCAACAGATTTACGTTTACCCTCGTTTTGGAATATAACAGATTTATATTCTCGGTTCTCGCAACAGATTTACGTTTACCCTCGTTTTGGAATATAACATATTTATATTCCCAGTTCTCGCACCAGATTTGCATTTACCCTCGTTTTGGAATATAACAGATTTACATTCCTGATTCTCGTGAAAGATTTGCGTTTACCCTCGTTTTGGAATATAACAGATTTATATTCTCGGCTAACGGATTTATATTCTCGGTTCTCGCAACAGATTTGCGTTTACCCTCATTTTGGAATATAACATATTTATATTCTCGGCTAACGAATTTATATTCTCGGTTCTCGCAACAGATTTGCGTTAACCCTTGAAAATCAAATCAAAAGCATCTTTGTGACCCCCGCAACAAGTTTTGCATCGGTCAAGAATTAGGTGATCTTCCCTGACTAACACGTCACATAAAATACGTCGTACGTGGGGAAGACATGATGAGCATGGCGCTTGTATGACCAGGTCAATTCAGAAAATACCATTGCATGGCACTTGCATCACGATAAGATAGGTGCATTCATCCGTATGGTTACTTGTGCTTGTGTATGTTTGGCTCCTGTCTGAACTACGTCTTGGTCTGATTCCTATATGGATACGTAGGCAGCTCACCGTTGAGCACGACCAACATGAACCGTTTGTGAAGTCATTTTTTGCAACGCATTTTGTTTTACCTAAATTCGATAGTCTGGTCAAAGGCTTGTCTTCACACAGGCTTTGACATTCACTTATGAGACGCGTTGCCCCACAAGTTCTGTCAAAGAGGGGCAAACTGTAGACACCCCAATTTTGACCGACAGTCGAATTTAGGAGAGCGTCACCTCCACGTCCGATGATGATAAGGACCGAAAAGATTCAAAGTATTCCAAGCTCTTCAGAAAGTTCTCCAAACGCGATAAAATTTCACAGAAAGAAGAAAATACCAGGTATTTGGGAGAATTCAGGTATAAAACACCATTTTTGGAAAAGATCTTCAAAAATAAGTTTCTTTAAGAAAAAGGGAAGAAAGAAAGGACCTAAAAAGGAAAATTCAACAGAAAACGGCACACGACAGTATACCGCGGCACTCAGTGAGTGCCGAACGGCATCCAGTGAGTGCCGGCCCGGCATTTACTGAGTGCCACCGACATTTTCTGACTGCCGTTTTCTTTTAAAGTCCGTATTTTGTTGTACAATACGTATATGTATGCGGATAAAAATAAACTGATAAAGTAAGGTTGACGAAAATACGGCAATCAATAATTTGGCGCGGCACTTACTGAGAGCCGCGCGGCAGTCACGGAGTGCCGCGACGGCAGTCACAGAGTGCCTAGGTGGCATCCACGGACTGCCGTAGATGATTTTTGACTACCGCCCTGGGTAGCAGTCTGTCTAAATTCAGGAAGTACGTATTGTACCACCAAATGAGATGTTTACACCTGTCTTTTACTCCGAATTCACTGAAAATACTTGGTAATTTTGTCTATAAAAGAGGGAGGATCTTCCTTGAGGAGGAAGAGGATACAACATAATTCAAGGGAGAGATACAACACAATACATGAGAGATAACCACCACTATACTAACATTTTTTGAGAAAGAAAAGAGAGAGTTTGGGAGAACTTGAAGAAGAGTTTGGAAGATCTTCATAGGAGAGAAACTTTGAGGATAGTTTGGAGGTGATCCTCTAACCATAAGTTGTCTATTTACATTCTTCCTTTTCTTGAATTTTTAATCCTCAAACCTTTTTATTTCTCTTTGCTCCATTCCTTTTGTTGATCATACTTCCTTCTTGAGACTCTTAGAGATTCTCAATATCTCTCTTGAAATCTCTTGAACATGATCTTTTGAATCCCATGCAAGCTTGTGCTTCACATGGGAATCAAAGTTTGATCATCACTCCATTTCATAGGCAAATAGGTGGATCCAAGTCCACACTCATGACTTGGATCCTCTAAACTTGATGTTTCATGGAATCCTTTCTATATTCCTTTGAGACTCATGAGTATAGTCATGTCTTCATCTCCAATGACCATCAAATGGTAGTAGAAGATGGCTTAGTGTAAGTCCAACTTCATGGTTCAATAGTTGGAATTAACAAATAAGAGTTGAACTTGACAAATGAAAACAGTGAGTTCACAAACTGTTTTTGATCAAAGATTTTTAGTTCGAAATCTAACCGTCGAAATCAAGTGAAACCAATGGGAAAGTGTCAACAACACAATGTTCTACCACTGTAGTTTTTGTTTTAAGGTGGTTTCATGTCTAAAGTGGTTTGGTTGTGAGTTTTGTCAGGACACAATAATCTGTCCAGAGTTTCAGCATAGTAATACTCTTTTGAAATAAGTAAACCAATGCTTTAATAAAGTGTTTGTGACCCAAAATAATTTTTTCTAAGTAGATTAATATGTTAGGAAGTCACCCTAAAAAGAACAAAGCATTTCTGATTTTTTTGCTATTTGTAGAAAATCGTCCAAGAACTCTGGACAGAAGGTTGTAGAATGCTGAGTGATGTCTGGGTTTTGTCCAATTTCCGGAGATCCAACCGTAGAAACTTTGATTTCATTTTTGGGTTGCAAACTAGACACACAGAGGCATCTTGTGTCAAAAATTCAACAAGATCAAACCACAGAAATCACGCTTTTCCATTTTTTAAAGTTATGATCTGCTCTCTGTAATTCATAAAAAACTGCTACTATTTTTGTCTAATCTTATTTATTTCAACTCAAATGGCCCCCCTAATATCTTGAGACCCAAATCATACTTTGAATTATGATTATTTAGCTTAAATCCAGAGGCTAAGTGACCCAAATTAGTGAATAAACACATGTCTTATTCTTGTTCACATTCATTCATTCATGTACATTTAATGCTCATGATTAGAGCTAGCTATTGAATAAAGTTGAATTTCATGCTTGATAGGTTTAAGCTAGAAATTTAGGATTGTTATTTCTAATTTCACATCTTGTATATCATGTGGACTAACCTTTTTGTTTTGTAGCGCTATTAAGGTATGATCTCTAGGACCCTCCTTTAATTTATTTTAATTTCTTGATTTTATTGATTTTTCAACATTATGCGCGACACATTAGAATTAAGATTTTGCCTTACATGTATACATGTGGATTAGAGACTCTTTTCTTAGGTTTTATTTAATCGCATGCATTGCATGTTTAATATTCGCGGCTGGATCCCGGGTAAGTTCTCTTGTTCTTTATTGCATATCATATTGCTTGCTACTTGAATTATGTGGCTTTTGAATGATATTTTGTAAATTGGTAATTTTACACCATTTTGACATGTTTGTGTAATGTATACGTATATCTATGTATTAGTTGAGGGCATGCTTAGATTAGTAATTCAATTAAAAGGATGTTGAGTAAAGGCCTATCGCGAGATAGGATGAGAAGGGGTGTTTTAGTCCGGTGGGCTCCTTCTCTTCTCATTCCATAATCCCCGGACCTGGTTAATCTCTGGTTTCTAAAAGATCAGTTTGCTTTTAAAATGGTTTCTTAATTTTTCCTTTTAAAAATTAAGTGGCGACTCATTTATTTTTGAAATTGATTTTGAAAAGCTGTGGGTAAAAGAAAGAAAACTGCGATATCCACAGCCATTACACATTGCACCTAGATGTATTCTTGTAATCCCAATAGTTGTATATATATAGGATTTTTTAATAAGAGAGAGGGGTTGTCTCCTAACCCTTTGTTTTGCAGGTTTATGCAAGAGTTTTACATTTTTGGTAAATAATTTATGGATTCTACAATTTTGTATTGTAGTGTTCAGGTTCCATTATATTTTCCTTTGTATTCTATGATTGCTACTTTCATTTTGTTTAAATCTTTGTTTGAATCACCATTGTTATTTATTATCATGCTTGTTTCCATGTCTGGATCTAATTTAATTCGCCTATTTCAACATAACTATGTTTTTGCATTTTCAAATATGATAGAGTAGGCTTGTGGTTGGGAACAATGTACTGAAACATTGTTTCCCAGCCACTGCCATGTTTCATAACGAAATTAGTGGCAATCGATTAGATACAAAACCCAATCGATTGCCATCAATTCAAGGCCAATCGATTGGTATTATATGCCAATCGATTGGGAGACAATCATGCCAATCGATTGCTGTCTATGGCAATCGATTAGCACTATAAAGTCTTGGGCAAAATCTTTCAAGCATTCCAGTGACTTATGTTTTAGAAGCTGTAACCCAAATTGATCTTTTAAAGTATAAATTGCAAACAAATTTTGAGATTTGAGCCTTAGGGCCTCTTAATTCGATGAGCACTTGTGATTAACATGTCAAATATTACATACTTCATTTGTTTATTATAGTTCATAGTTTTAAATGGTCAAGTATTTCAGTTCTTAAACAAAGTAAAGTTATTCACCCACTTCTCATGTTCTAACCACATGATTAGTGTTGGGATCTCTAAACTTATATCCATTTTGAAATAGTGAATGCTAAAGAGGTAAAGCCTCATCAGAACTTCAATGCTAAAACATGGTAATGGTTGGGACAATGTGGATTCACGTGTTCCCAACAACTTTTTCATATGCAATTTTAAATCACTAGTCCCATAGTTAATTAATTTAGTCATTGGTTAATTATAATTAGTTTTATAATTGAATCTTGAGCATAGTAGGAACTTTAGTACATCCACCTTAAGAATCATCTTTTGTTTTATTTTAGAATCAATCTAGAAACTTTCTGTCCCCATCTTCCGTCTCTAGGGATACGACCTAGTCTTACTACATTTTATGTGACTCGACCGTTTACACTTGGAAATACTCGCAAGAGCACACACAATTCAAGTTGTGTCACTTCCTAACAACTTCAACGAGCTGGTGTTGGACCTCGGCAAGTTTAGGATTCCATGGTGGCTTTCTTTAGACCAACCTTGGAAAGTTCAATTTGAAGAGCATAAGCTCTGGCCGTCTTAGTAGAGGTCTTTTATGCTGGAACCCTCAAAGTTTACACTACCAATAGCAGCGATCCTGAAAACCCCCTACAAAGAAAAGAGAATTCAAAGATCTGCAAAAGACAAAAGCCCATATCATATGAACGGAATGGATCTAGAGTCTAGACATAACCTCGATCTAGGCATCGATGTAGGGCTGGAGGTAGCCTGGTTTCTTTACTAGGTCTACCAGGTCTACAAATTTGGCAGCCATCTTCATGGAGGATGCCTCAATGTAGGCATCTGTTGATCCACCCTCGTAGAGCACGGGCTGGGGTTTGGTTCGTCTGTTCGACAGAAGGAACCCAGCCTTAAGAACAACCCAATGATCGGAATCAGCATTTTTCAGTTATGAAATAGAACTCCATGAAGCACCATTGTCTCTGAGATACAATAGAGTAATCTTTAGGAAAACTTAGGTACGTTAGAAATCCAATTTAGAAACAATAACCCGTAGCTTTTTCACATGAAATAATGAAAATTTACTGTTTACAAAGCAAAATCTGGACCTCAGGATGGGATCCAGAGAACTAACTTTACAAAATTTTCCTAAAATAGCCTAAATTAGTGACCCAAGCCTTTACATTGGCCAAAAAACCACTTAGGAGAATTTTCACCCTTTTTGCACCTCATAAGTTTGCTCCTTCTTGGAGTCAGCCTCACTCTTTTGACCATAACTCAAAATATAAAAACAATTTTTGAATGACCAAAACCATCTTAAACTAGACTCCTACACCTTTCCAGTGGTATATCACAAGCCCAAAAAGGATGAACAAGGTGAGAGAAGGAAGTTTGGAAGTCTGGAGAGAAAACACAACTTCCGGGCTAAAAGTCATGGTTGCTTTCAGTTGAGTACCACGCAGCACTCTTGGACTACCGTCCTAGCCCTATGAGTGCCACTATGGCTCTCAAATTTCCCAGACCCATTCTGACCCTTGATTTGACCCCAATCAGCATGAAAACGTGAAAATTTGTGTTTTTTTTGTCCCACATCGCTTAGCTATGAACATTTTCACCTAAAACTTCAACTATAAAAGGGGGACCTCTCTTTCCCATCTAAGACACATGAAAATCCTAAAGACTAGAGAGCCCAAGAAAACCCCCATTGGAGGATTCCTAAGCACTCCTAGAAAGTTCTGAGGAATAGTTAAAAGTTTTAAAGTTAGGAATTGAGTCTTGGAGTCTGTGGTGCCAGTGAAGTTCTACCGAATGATTGTTCTGAGGGAAGTTCTTGGGCTAAGTTCTTCTTCCTTTTCATTTTCTTCTTTTAATTTTTGTTTGATCTTTAAATATTAGGATAGTTTTAGTACCTTGTTTGTAGTATCCCTATTAAAGTAGAGGTATCCCTGGCGAAGCTATCCGTCTATGTTGGGGTAGCCAGAGCTCATGGGGTTAGTATCCAATCCATGGATATTCGATCCCAGAGGATATTGAAATCTTAATTTGGATGTACGAGTCTAGATTTAGGGCATTCATGTAAGAATTTAATTGTAATTCATATTAATTGGGATAGTAGGCTATCCATGTTTATTTATATCCATGCATAGTAGTAATTTAATTAATTCATATCCATGAATTAGTTAATCCATGTAACCCTTGCATAATTAATTTAAATCATAATAGCTTAATTTATGAATTAATTCTTATCCATGCACATGCATACTCATGCACACTATCGTCACTTAGAATAGTAGGATATCTATACAAAGGATAACACTTAATTAGGCTTACACATGCACACTACTACATATAGTAGTCATGTTTGGATACATACATACACTATCCATGCTTAGAATAGTAGGGCATTCACTAAGATTATCCTATACATTATGCTGTGATTGTCCTAACCATGGTTAATTAGTGTAATTGGGAATGCAATACTATCCCAGGTAAGTTCTCTAGCATCCCTCTTATTTACTGCTTACCTAAGATCACATAGAAGCATGATTAGGTGGATAAAACACATATTTTAATTCCCTACATGAATACTTGTGCTTAGAATTCACGTTTTTCTAGGGTTTTGAGTGTGCTTTTCATGTTTAATTTAATTTTATTTCCTGTTGCATGCATAAGGGAGCATAGTAATACATTCAGTTCCCAAGTTACTACTTTAGCACGTGCATTGCATATAAATGTGCAGTTTCTTGCACGATTTTCTTTTATTAGTTGTTCATAACTTGTATTAAGATTGAATTAGTATAATTGAACCATCCACATAATGTCTAGTTAAACACCTTGAAAGCTGAGTAGAGGCCCATCTCACGATGGGGCAAGAGGGGGTGTTTTAGTACGATCTAGCTCCCTCCTCTCTCGTACCTTACCCCTAAACCGAGTTCTTTGGTGGTGACGAGACGGTGCTCTGTATCCATTGGACTTGATAGATTTAGTTTTGTTGGTTTCCTTTATCAAACCAAGTGGTGACTCTATCAGTGAGGATCTCTCCGGATTTAGCCTTATGGGATAAAACATGGATTACTCACTTGTGTAGCCTCGGATATGGATCATGGCCATCGATTATTGCTTCGGGTGGGATAAAAAGTCCCATGGAATCTAAATACGAGTAATCCAAATTGGTCGAATCAGATAAAGGCTAATGACGGGTGGTGAACCTTAGTCGTGGCTATTGGTATGAGATTTGAATGAGATCAATCAAGCAGGCTTACTCCTTCTAGTCCCCAATTTTGGTTCGGGTAACCACAATAGGCGGCTCTGCTGGGGACTGAACTAAGAGTGTAAGACTTCAAAACTTTCAAGGTTCTTTGACTTTATATTATGAGGATCGCACATGCATTAGCTTTAGAAAGCTTGGGAGGACCAAAGTCGGGGGACTGCAAACGTCAGATCCCCCCTGTAGAGGACTTCCTTGCCCTAGCACGTACCTAATGCTATAAAAATTTGTCCACATACCACACCAAACCCTATAATAGGGATATATAGGATACTCGCTGGGGGACCCTTGTTGACTCTATCCACCTTGATGCATATAGTAGCCATAGATCCAATCCTTTAGGGCTTGACCTGTTATGACAATGTGAGCACACACTTTACTTGCCCTTCGGGATTACTTGACATGATAAGAAAGCCTATACGACACGTAATACATAGCCCTGTCTAACATTTAAGGCATTCTATCTCTATGAAATGTTCATCGCATGACATAAGGATCGATTGCTTATGTGCTATACTGGGAATATGTGCCACGAGTCCGTAGGACTATAAAATCATAACCTTGTTTGCATCCTATTCGCTAAAGTAGCCCTAATCAGATCTAGGCAATCATAAACCCTATCACACATGAAATTCTAGACATGGAATAGCTTGTGTGAAATTGATTATAGTAGCCACGGGATGAGAAGGAATGCTCGTTGATGCGATTAAGACTTATATGGCTACATGTTAGTTAAGGTGGTTACCAAATCTGGTCTCTTCATAGCATACATAGCATACATGGCATTGAGAGATCCTAAAATGAAAAGATAATGAAAAGATAAGTACAGTTTCCTAATTTGGGCATAAATGGGTTACAAACTGTCTAGAGATGGCTCCAAAGAAGACCGTAAGCACACCTTCTTGGGTCCGTCCCCTTGGTTCAAGAAGACTAGTTTGAGCTACAAGTATTGGAATACCTATGGCCAAAGAGAATGAGAGAATGGAATAATTAGAGGGTACCTTGGCCCGTCAGGGGCAACAGTTACAGCTTATCATAGACCATTTGGGATAAACTACTGTGAATCGCAGGGCCTACCTGCTGTTGATTCACCCATACCACCTATTTCAACTATTGCACCCAAGAATCTTGTTGATCAAAATTCTGTCAAGGAGGAGGAATGGTTGAATGATAGTGTACACAGAGATTTCAGAAAGATGATGAAAGATAAGTTGGACTGTCTAAAAAGCGTGGTGAGGAAATCCTATGGTGTTGATGACTATCTGTTAGACCTTGAGGTTTTCTTCAAACCTACAAAGGTCAAATACCCTAAGAAGTTTAAGATACCTAACTTAGAGAAGTTTGATGGGACCGGGAATCATAAGAGCCATCAGAAGATGCATATCACTACCTTGAGACCTATGGGGTTGGGATGTCGTGCGAGCGGGTCGCGCGAGCGATTTCGAGCCTTTTGCACGAGCGGGCCGCGCGAGCGATGTGGCTTTTTCAGCTTCTTTTCTTCTGCTTTTCACCCCATTTAGCCTGGAATCCTTACTTTTCTCCAAATCCTGACAGAAAATAGAAAACAAAGTAAAAATATACAAAAAAAGGATAAAAAGGTACTAATAAATGTGAATTAAGGCGTATAATTAGGATTTGTTCTCTCCCGGTCAATGATGATGATTATAAGGTGCTGAAGTCGAGAGCATTTTTCCTCACCCAAAAATTATTCACCCATTGCTCACCCAAACACATCATTGGATGAGCATGTGGGACCCACCACTTTTCATAGATAAAACAAGAATAAAATAATATGAAAAGTTGTGGGTCACACATTCTCACCCAATAAGGTGCTTGGGTGAGCAATTTTTGAGTGAGCAAAGATGTTCTCATGGAAGTTTGGTGTATTCATTCATAGATTTTCTTTTCCATTGGCAACTTATTATGGATTGTTTCTCTTTCTTTACAAAAAGAAACGTAAAAGATTTTCCTTATGTAAAATTGAATTTTAAATTAGTAATTTAAAGTAAAAGAAAAAAAATTCACACACACACACACAACCATACACACACCCACACATATATTGAGATTATTTTGTGTAGTGGTTTGGTATAGGAACATAGAAGCTGGGCCGTGAGAGAAGGGGGAAGGGGGCGGGGTTTGAACCTTAATATTGAGCGTGACATTGCCGGTCTAAAGTTGTTACTCAAATTTTAACTAACTAGTTAGGTGAAATTTTCACATAACTACAATTTAACATAACTAGTTATGTGAAATTTAAAAATATATATTTCTCATACTGTTTATGACACGATCATTACCGTGGCTCGCACCTCACCCTCCTCTCCCTCCCCATCCACTAGGCCCCGATACTTATTGTCACTTGTCAAGGACTTTGTGAAATTTCACATCACCTTTTTCTTTTCACAAATTCCACATAACTAATTATATGAATTTCAGATGTTGAAGTAATATCACTAACTTTTTCTTTTACAAATTTCACATAAGTTTTTCTTTCTACATTGTCATGTCCTAAAGCAGCAAAAATAGAAAAATACAATAAAATTCATTTTTGGGTCCGTAGTCCGTGACTGGTAAAGTTACATAATTGTCCACACCACATAGTTTTAAACAGATATATAAAGAGGCAACAATAAACAAATCTATGTCTGATTGACCTAAACAGAACTCAAAGTTTCTAGTCTTATCACAGTCAAAGTCTAAAAAAAATAAAAGGAACTGAAATCTTAAGGCAACATATGCATGATTACAAAACATAATAAAGTCTAATGAAAGTAGCAACAGAAAGAAATACAATCTATTCTAGTCTTCAATTAGCATAGACATAGTCATTCACACTATAGTCCTCCCTAGCGTAACCATCTTCAGCGGGGCCACCCTCTGTATAGTCTTCTTCCGGGTAGAAGCTATCATCGCAAGGTCCTTCTCTTGCAAAATCATAAACAGGGTAAGTTGGAACGTGGGAATGTCCAGCGACATCAATGCCATCAGCTTATGATAGTTGAGTGAGTGAAAAACTAACCAAGTATCATAATTATGAAGTTGATACAGATTATTGAAACAATATGAGTTATAATTCTACTATTGGTATCTTCTCTTATTCAAAATTGTTGGAACTTTACTCATCTTATCACTCAAAGAGTGACAATACTCTACTGAATGATTACCGAACTTGATAGTATCACTTCTTGGATACACCACTGCTCCGGTCCACCTCACTTAAGGATATATGCATAGTCTACCGCTTTTAAGGACATATTAATGAGCAGACATATCAGTCCATTGCCAAAACTTCTCAAAATCTACTAGACCCCGGTCCACTACTTTTAAGGATATATTAATAGATCACCAGCCTATCTTAGGGCTATATGGTTCAGTCCACCGCTTGTCAGGACATATTCACAGTCAACCGCTTTTAAGGACATATTAATGACCAATGCCCACCCATGTAAGATTCCCAGATCTTAGCAAACCTACTTAGTTCTACACTGACACCGATATAATGACATTTCCCATGTGGCCTGACTACTTTGAATAAAATGAATGATGACCAAAATGATTAACGACTGATACGCAAACTAATGTTACAAAACAATAATACGTTACTCCTAATATTTCTACGTTATGGCATCTCGTTATCTCATTATTACAATAGTACTTCATAAAGGGATCATGAAACATTATTTAAACAACTAAACAGTTCATAACATACATAATAGAAAACAATAACATTTTGTAATTACCAATCAATTGGGAAAGGTGTCCAATTGATTGGGTAAAAGTCCATGATAATCGATTGAGAACCTATCCAATCGATTGGATCTTATCCAATTGATTGAGTCCCTGACAATTGATTCGGTTGGGTTCAATCAATCGGAACCCATCCAATCGATTGAGAAAACGTCTTCTTCCCAGAAATGGGCAGAGATGGCCTAGGATTTGGGAATTCCATTATATGCGTCTTTCCTTCTTTTACACTTTGTAAAATACCATAATTACGCTACTATGTGAGTTTGGGACTCACCAAAGTAAAGGGGGTGTGCTTGGTGAGCTTTGGGACCTTGAGCTCCAATGGCCTCTCTCTCTCTCTCTCTCTCTCTCTCTCTCTCTCTCACTCTCACTCTCTATCATCCTCTGTCTTTCTTCTTTTCCTTCCCTCCTTCTATTTTCCTTTCTTTTTTTCTCTGTTTTCTTTTGCTCCTATTGGCTGTGTGTATGTGGGGGGTGGGGGGGGGGGGGTGTGTGTGTGGGGGGGGGGGGGGGTGTATGTGTATATATATATATCTATCTATCTATCTCTTTCTCTATCCAAATTTCTATAACAACAGCAAACAACACTAAATACCCACATATATATAGAAAAAGAGTATGCCAAATGTTAGCATCCCAAGCAAACTTGGATACCAAGTTCAGTCTCGTCCAATCGATTGAATGGGGTTCAATCGATTGATTACAGGCGATTAAGTTCAATTGATTGAGTGGGGTTCAATCAATTGGATATGACTTCCTTGGCAATCAATTGGATGGGATGTAATCGTTTGACTAGGGCTTTGTAAGGACAATTAGGGCAATCATATTGAATCTCATTTATATAAATATATATCCAAAATTACAGGGTATTACACACATAACTTTTTCTTTCCATAAATTTCATATAACTTTTTCTTTTCACATAACAAGTTATGTGAAATTTTAGACACTGGAGTGAGTTTCACATGACATTTTCTTTTCACAAATTTCACACAACCAGTTATGTGAAATTTGCTTCTTTTTCCTTTTTCTTTCTTTCTTTTTCCTTTTTTTTTTGTCCTTTTTCGGAATTTCATAGCGGCAATGGTACTTGTTTGCTAGATCTCATCGAAAACATTGTGAAAAATATAAATTTTACAAAAAAATTAATTTCTGGATTGAAAGTTATGGATTTGTTTGGTTTGGGCATTTTTTGTAGAGGAGTTTTAAAAAATTTCTCAAAATTAGTTAAGTGAAATTTTTAAAATTTTACATTACTGGTTATGGGAAATCGAAAGCAATGGCTTAGCCTAATTGGCAAAAGGGTGTTCCAAGCCATGACCATTACAAAGGTTTGCACTCCAATGCCCTCTCCCTGAAAAAGACACTTATGTCATCGCACGAAACCACTACACCAAAACAATTGAAAAATGTTATGTAAAATTTCATTTAGCTTTTTAGATGTGAATTTCACAAAACTTTTTCTTTCTTTCTTTCTTTCTTTCTTTCTTTCTTTCTGTCTTTTTTTTCAGAATTTTTAGTGACAAATACTTGTTGGATAGATCTCGTCGAGTAGATTTAAAAAAAATAATTTTATAAAATAGTAATTTCCAGATTGAGAGTTATGCATTTTTCAAGTTCAAAATGTATATATTTTTTAAATTAGTTAGAAAAGTTTAGATTCTTAGTGGCTGGAAATGAACATATGCCCGTGAGTTTCGTGCATGGATAATTTTGTCCCAACTAAATATGGGATGTTTCATTAAAAAAAATTTGACTGAACCTAAGACCAAAAAGTCTATTTTGTAGGATTTCTGACGAAAATTCTCAAAAAAGAATTAGGCAAATCAGATCCTTTGACTAGTTTAACTGAAAAATATTATGTGAAATTTTGCAGACTTTTTCATGTAAAATTTCATAGACTATTTTTCTTTATAATTTCAAATGAACAATCTCATCGAGCAGATTCTAAAACTATCAATTTTATATAAAAATCATTTATATATTAAAAGTTTTTACATTTAAAAGTTTGCCAAAACTTTTTCAAAATTAATTACAAGGCTTGAAGACATTTTAGTACCCTCTAGTTTGACCAAAGTTTCATTCTGTGCCCTCTTGTTTCAATTTAAATACTTTGGGCTCTGTAGTTTAGAATTGTTTTTAATGTAGGCCCCTGCGTCTAACTCCGTTAGTGCAACTTGATGGCACACTCATGTGCCTTGAAAACTCCAGGGTCCAAAGTGAAACTTCTTCGAAACTCTAGGGCCTAAAGTGAAACTTTTTTGTCTTCTATTGTTAATGGAGTTAGGGTTAGGGCTCACATTACAGGAAAATTGAAACTACAGGGTGCAAAATGTTTAAATTGAAACTAGAGGACTCAAGATAAAACTTCATCCAAACTAAAGGGTACTAAAATGCCTTTAAACCTCAATTACAATGTGTACACGGGGTATCCAATGCCATACTTTTGAATGAAGAAGTCACATGGACGTACACCCGTGCGCGCGTGATGTAATGTCAAAGGCTAATTTTCTCCAAAAAAAATTTCTTTTTACTCTTTTTTTTTTGTTTTATCACAAACAACATAAAGTATTTCATATCTGGAGTTTGAGTGGGCTCTTGTTGCAACTGCGATGCTTTTGAGGTGATTTTTTGTGTAGTGTTGTTTGGTAGCTTCTCCTCAACCCCAGTTTTCTACCAGTGCCACAGTCCGAGATATCTTTAGAGGTGGGAGATTGCAGTGCGGCTTCAAATGTTTTTTTATGTTTGTTTTGTTTGGGTTTTGTTTTGTTGTTTTCTCTTGTATTGTTATTTTATCTGATGCTTATACTGGTTCCACTCGGGATCTGTTTTGTTCAAAATTTTCTTTTTTGACCTTTTAGTAAACTAAATTATGTGTTGTACCTATCACTTAAAAAGTTCTGATACCAAAAATTGGTAAGAAAGACTAAGAAGAAAGATATGGTGACAATTGTATGTGGTTCGGCCCTGTTAATGAGGTGACCTACGTCCACGGGTGCATCAGTGCGCTTCACTAGAAGATCGCCGGCGGGCCTGGTGAGCCAACAATTGGGCGGCACTACCAGTAATACCGGCCTGGTGTATGCATATGAAATCAGTGTGTACAGCTATTCTCTAGGTAAAGAATGCAATCCCTCCTTAATGGGGTGAGTGGCCCCTTTTATAGGTGCAAGAGACCACCCGCATACGGCAACTGATTAGATAAGGAAGCCACATCTAATTACAATTTGACGAGCATAAATCATGGGAGGTTTCCTAAGTGGCTTAGAAAACTATTCACACTTTCCATTAGTCTTCTGATTGATTTAGGAAACTGCTGTGTGGCTTGGTTATCAAACTGAGCCTCGTGAAGAGCTACTACGCTGCATGCCCGGGCTGTGTAAGCTCCCGAGCGGTAGCACTTCGAAAGACCTCGGGATCGGTGGACCATCAGCTCCCTTTCCGGATAATCTGGGTCCTTTGCTGCTGACGTGGAGGTTTGACTGTAGCATGATATTTCTGGGCGTATCAACTGCCCCCCATTTTTGAAGTTGATGTGATGTCCCATCGGATGAAGTTTGAAAATTAAAACTGCTTCCAAGGAACCGTCCGGTAAGAGGTCGGGACTCTACCCGGGGTGGGACCGGTCGTGGTGGTAAGACAGGGTTTGGACCGAGTAGTGGCCATGTGGGCTCGGGTCTTACCTCTGCCATGTGTCATCTTATGACTGGCCTAGTCAGGATCAAACGATGCCAATGTGGATGTAACCGGGCCATTTTTGTGGTAACTGAACCCTCTCGTCAGACATTTAATGCGCGCACCTTTTGAGGCGATGCTTCGCATGCCCGAGGTGACAACTGTTAGCCACTTTAGGCGGGAAAGCGTATGAGGCGTTGGATCTGTTTTGATCTAAACCGTCCGTGGTTCTTATATAAAGGATACTTGTTCATTTCTTCAACTCTTTGCTGCAAAGACATATATTCCTGAGCGGTTGGAGAGCGAGCAAGATCCCGAGCAAGATTCCAGAGCCCTTTTTTGCACTATACTTTGTAAGTCTTTCCTTTCTAGCTTCAGTTCTTCACTCTTTTACTTCTCTTCTTTTCTGAGCAAGGCTGGAGAGAATGAACCCACTTAGGTTAGAATGGGAGTGGGATTTTTTTCTTCCTTAGGTTCTGTTCTTTCTTCAAGTCAGGAGGCACCTTAGGGTAGCTGAACCGAGCGGGAGTTTCCGGGGTAGTCTTGAGAGAGTGTCACCTTACGTTAAGTACCATTCACTCTTTGCCTTTTAGTTTAGTGACCTTGCCCCCTTTGTATACCGGGCTAGGGGTTCCTGACCCATACTTAGGCCGTAACTTGCTTCCCCATCCTACCATAAGAGTACCAAAAATGAAACATTCTGGCTTCGATTCTGCTTCCCGGTCAGAGGATGAGATGTACTAATCGGGAAGTCCTGACACTAGCCTAGATCCACTGTCCACTTACCCATCTGACCACCAGAGTGAAGGCAGGATCTCGATCCGTCTCTCTGATGATGAGTCGGACCTGGAAGCCCCCTTTGCTTCCGTTTCCCGGGGTTTAGGTGATGAGACACCAAGGGAATCCGACCCCGAGGTAGCCTTCTCTAGCGAATTCATCCCGTCCACCTTGCGTACTGAAGATCTCGGGCGCATTAGGGATAGTTATGGCCTTCCTGACTACTGCTCCTTGGTAGTGAGTGTCGGTGGGGCCCAAATCTACCAGCGGGGTTTCACTACCCTATATGAGGACATCCTCATGGTTGGGTTCCGCATCCCCCTCCATTCGGTCGCTCGGGATGTCTTGATATACAAGGGGATTGCCCCGGGCCAGTTGGCCCCGAACGGTTGGAGATTCCTCATGGGGCCCATCTCCCTATGGCCCCAAGTTTTTGGATACGAACTCTCTGTCCAGGAGTTCCTCTGGACACACTGACTGTTCCTGTACATGGAGAGACCTGGTTCTTTTCTCTCGGGGCTCGCCAGAGGAAGAAGATCTTAGTCAACTGCCCGACCAACAACAAAGGGTGGAAGAACAGGTTCTTCCAAGTGTCCACCCTTGGGCTCTGTGAACCGGCCCCCGAGATCCAGATAAGGACTTCCTGGGCGGGAGAGTTAAGGGGTAAGCCCGTTCGGTTTCAATTTTTTGCTTTCTTCTTTGTTTTGCTCCAGTTTCTAAGACTAACCACTTTGCACTTTGCTTTGCAGCGGGATCAACCAATCCTCCGAGAATTCACGACGAGTGCCAGGCTAGGATCAGGAGTTTGGCAGACTGGCCGATAAGCATCTGGAATGTGTTGACTCGGACAGGCGACTTTCGAGCTACTGACTACCCGGCTCAGCCCACTGAAGCTCCGGTATTCCCCCCAATTCTTCTTGGTAAGTGCTCGGACTCTGCCGTCTCCCATGGTACTCCTTCCCCGTCTTCTTCATTGATTGTTAACTGTTCAATTTTCTTCTTTTACAGAGATGGCTCCGAAGAGAAATATGGAGCAATTGAGGGAGAGTGATCGCTGCCGCTGCTGCTGCTGCCGCCCGAATGGCGGTGGCACAAGGGAAAAGGCCCGCTGCCAAGGCCCCGGGTGGCGAGCGCCCGCTGAGGTGGATCCGGTACGGGGTAGCAAACCGTTCGGAGCCAGTGGGGACCTCAATGCCCCACGTGGTGGTGGTTCAAGAGACCGCCCCCCGGGCGGGGGTGCCGGCCGTGGCACTGATGGTTGCCTCGGCCAAGATCAGGGAGCTGGTGAAACCCGATCTGTTCCCCAGCCAAGTGGAGGCGTGTGAAAACATGTCTCCCGAGGTCTTCCAGAGCTGGCTGTACAGCATCTCTCACATGGTGAGTTCTTCTGCCTTTGTTTCTTTTTCTTCAATTATTTTATCAATAGTGCCTGTTTACTCACCAGTCGGTTTTCACTTCTTCGCAGGTCGGATACATGGCCGTCGGGGCTGAGTCCTTCCTACCTTCATTGGCTAAGAGGGCCACTGTTGATGAAGCCGCTTTGTTTGAGGAGCAAGCGACCTCAGAGGCCAGAGAGACTGCTCTGGCCGTGGAGAAGGACAAGGTGAAGGGTTTGGCCTTGAGCCTTGGCACTGCTCAGGCCGAGCTGGCTACAGCCATGGCCAACCTAGAGGCCGCTGGGGCCAGCGTAGCGTCGGCGGAGGAACGGGAGAAGGAGCTGGCAGAGGTGATGGCAGCTGGAGCCCGAGCGGAAGCTTTCGACGACGGCTTCTTCCAGGGCTATGAAAATCTGAAGCGCAGGCTATTGTGGACACGCGGGGTTCCACCACTTGCTTATTTTTGTTTGAAATTTGATTTTGATCAAAGAAATAAAATAGGTCTGTTGAAAATAGATACAGAGTCGCCACTTGGTCTTTAAGGAACCAAAAAACCTAATTTTGACTCACCCAAATGGATAAAGGGCACCGGCCCTTCATAACCAAAGAACTTGGCTCGGGGTTTTGGTACGAGAGAGGAAGGAGCCTTTGTCGCGACTAAAACACCTTCAACTCGCCCCGTCTTTCAACGGGCCTCAATTAGCATCCAAATAATCATCTTATACTATGCATGGTTCGACAATTAATACTTATGATAGGTATATTACATCCCATAAGAAACTTGAAATGGAAGATCTAAAGATAAAATATCATTCATAAGATCTAAGCCAAGTATCACACAATGCAAAGTGAAAGATCATACGCACAAACCTAGGAAAAATCGTCTAATCACATATCAAGTAATTAAATTTCCCTAATCAAAAGGGGACATGAATTGTTCTTGAAACAAATAATCAAAGAAATCAAAATATGCTTAGCAAGCTAGTATGATGCATGTTAATCTTTGACAAAAGAAGATCCCTCAATCCCCGAGACGGATGAGAAAGGAGGATTAGATCGAGGGGAAGCATGAACGTATGATCAAGTTCATTCCTTATAATCTTCTTAGATTAGGAGTCACAAAAGCCCCAAATCTTGCATGAATGCAATGTATGTATCTAGAATGTGCCAAGGTTGTAGTGTGTTTTGTGTTCATGGATTCCAAAAATGACATAGAAGTCTAGAATGTGTATGAATGAATGAAGGAGATCATCATGGGATATGTACAAATGTATTATGAACTACTTCCTAAGACATGAGCTAATTTGGAGTGCATGTAAGCATTAAATCAAAGGATGGAAGTAAAAGTATGTTTGCTGTGAATAGTAGACAGAACAGTAGCATAATATTTTGAAAATTGAAAAGAGGGGTTAGGAATGCTTTCAATGCATGATTTTTTATGGGGATCTTCCTTATTGTGTCTAGAACACAACCCAAGAAGCCAATCTTTGATAACTATCACAGATTGAGAGAAATCATATAAACAATGGAGGTTACTCAGAAACAGAGTTTGTACTGTCGACTGAAATGTCAAAAACTCTTAGCAAATGAAAACAAAACATCTAGAGGCCCATATTATACAGAAAGTTCCCTAAGACATTGAATTTCAAGGGAAAAATAAGTTGAGACCACACGTTTTGGAAAACGTTTTCTGTAAAAACAAGTTGAAAGTAGACCAAGCTGCTGTGACAGCAAAAACAGAATATCTAGAGGGATTGTTTGGGTCCAAATGGACCATTTTCAAGTATTTTCAAGTCAAACCAAAAATCATGGGTGTTCTCTATTGAGTTAGGAAGACTTTCCAAGTGGTCTTGCATCCATACATTGAGTATTGAGTTCTAGAGAAATCTTTGAACTCAGATCACTCATTGTTTTGAAGATTTTGGGGAAAACTAGAGTTTTCTTTCTTGAGATCAAAATGAGGGGTTTTAAGAGGGGTTTTGAAATAGAGGTTTTGAAAGTATATTTTCAACATCAAATAGAGATTATAACCTCTTGGAATATCAACATCAAACTCATCATCAAGAACCCCCAATATTATTGGAGAGATTCATTTTTATTTGAGCATAACTTCAAGGATACATTGGAGGTATTGAAGTTATAATCATCATCTATCAAACATGTTTTTGAGGTCAAGAGCTACTATCCATAAGGATTCACTCATCTCAAACTTCATGACATCATCTAGATGATGATGAACTAGTAAGTAAATAAAGAAAATAAAAAATAAATGAGGTAAGAAGAGATGAACATTGTATATAAGCAAGCAAATGAACAAATCAATAGATGATAATCAATTTGATATTGGACTTATAGCTTGGTGTTTCACTCATAGATATAGACATTTGGACATGGAAGTAGCTTCCTAACTCAAAAATGCTTAGAGAAATGGTGATTGGGTGTATTGATGATGAAGTATATAGAAGAATGGTGGAGGAAAACAAAGTTGGAATTCACTTTCTATAGAAAAATAGTAGGAGGAAGCTCCTTTCTCACTTCTAAATCTATCTCTATCTCTCTTTCTCTCTACAACTTTATCAAACTTTGCACTTGGCCCCCCTAAAATGAAGAGCAACGGGGGGTTTATATAGGCTGATTTGGGGTGGTTTGGGATTTAGAAAGTGCTCCCATTGGTCCCAAACATCTGTGAACATCAAACTACATCGTTTTGATTTTTAATTAATCAAAATGGACCCCAAAAAATAATTATAAAAACATACTGCTCTGGAGGAGAGTGTCGCGGAGGCAGTGGGCCAGTGCCGCGGCGGCAGTGGGCCAGTGCCGCGGTGGCAGTGGGCCAGTGCCACAGCGGCACTGCTCCTCAATCGTCTGGATAATCCTGTTTAGGCCCCCAGAGGTTCCGGTATTCGCGAAAAGGCCCTATTTCGTCCGAAATTCACAGAAAATGCATACGAACTCCAAATTGAGGTTGTGATATACCGTTGGAAAGGTAATAGAGTCTATTTTACATAAAAAATAATTCGGGGATAGGTCACTTTGAAAAGGTTTGCAGTATTTGCGATAAAAGCCGATTTGATCGCCTTTTTCGCCTTCGAAAATTCACAATAAACTCGTTTTAAATCCAAAAATTATATACGATATACCATTGGAAAGCTATTGATCTCTAGTATCCATGAAAAATATTTGAAAATTGTTACAGTGCTCCAGTTCTAAAGTCAAATTTTGGTCAAACTGGTCAAACCTGGGATTCCCGAGAAGTTCTGGAAATCTCTGGGAGCTCCCAGGAGCTGACGTTTTCGCTCGATTTTCTTTTAAAACTCATTTTAATACTTTCCACATGATCTAGAATGATCCTGGAAAATTTGGACGATTTTGGTCAAACTTGGTCAAACCTTGGTCAAACCTGGTCAAACCTTGGTCAAACCGGTCAACGGGGACTTTCCGGGAACTTCCGGGACTTCCGAGGGTCTCTGGAAGCTGACGACTTCATCCGAATTTACTTAAAAACTCCTTTTCTTACTTTTCTTACGACGTAGGATGTTTCCAGAACTTTCGGTCCAAATTTGGGAGTTTTTGGGCTTTCAGGGGCATTTTGGTCATTCTGAGCATTTTGAGAAATAGAACCAACTTCCAGGAGTCCTTTTGAGTCTTTTTCGATCATTGTGAACCACCAAGCTATGGGTCTCCAAAATCTGATAGCCGACAAAATAGGGTGTCTACAATTTGCCCCTCTTTGGCATGAACTTGCGAGGCAACGCATGTCGCAAGCGAGTGCCAAAGCTTTGAAGAGACAGGTCTTTTGGAGGCTATAGATTTAGGATAAAAAGCGTTGCAAAAGATGCAATGATGCTGAGGCTAGTACTGGTCGCGCTCTGCGTGAGCTGCCTACGTATACCAAGTGGAATCAGACCAGGGCGTAGTTCGGGGCGCAAAGGAATAAATCACATATACACATACACAACAATCAGGCAGATGCTATGCTATAAGAGTGATATGAAATGCATGGATGTGATATGAATTGTGTCCTATCATGTCTAGTGTCCTAATCCTAGTATGAACTAGTGCTGTGGGGTGTACCACTCCGAGTAGACTTGTGTCGTGCCTGTATTGTGTTCTAAAGTGCTTGTGGTCCTAGTACATGTGTTCTGCGTATTCGCCACTCTCAGTGGGCTTGGTGATCTACGCTTCGCTATGACTAATAGACTTGTGAGGGATCTCGACCTGGAGGTCTTACCCAAGGAAGAGCGTGGTGCTCAAAGTGATACTGTGGTGCTCAAAAGAATGCTTATGGTGTATTTGCCACTCCTAGTGGGCTTTGTGATTTGTGTGTGCCGCGACCGATGGGCTATGTGTCATGTTATGGCCAATTTGTTGTGTTGAGTAAAGTGACTCTCTGGACTTGACTCGTGCTCCCCTTAATCATGATACTATGGACTTGATGACTCTCAGAGTCTCAACGGTGCTTCTCAAATTTCAATGGTGATTCTCAATTCTCAACAGTGCTTATGTTGTTCCTCAAATCTTTGACGGCGCTTCTCAATACTTCTTGATTCTCAATGGTGTTCTTCAAATCTTAACGATGCTCCTCGACTTTTCAATGATGCTTTTCAACTCTTCTGATGCTCCTCAACAAATCTGATGCTCCTCAACACATCCGATGTTCCTCAACTCTTCAACAAATCTGATGCTCCTCAACACATCCGATGTTCCTCAACTCTTCAACAAATCTGATGCTCCTCAACACATCCGATGTTCCTCAACTCTTCAACGATGCTTCTCAACAAATCTGATGCTCCTCAACACATCCGATGTTCCTCAACTCTTCAATGATGCTTCTTAACAAATCTGATGCTCCTTAACAGATCTGATGTTCCTTAATTCTTCAATAATGCTCCTTAACACACCCGATGCTCCTTTTCAACAATACTCTCTTCTGATGTTCCTCGATGCTCCAATAATGCTTCTCAACTCTCCTGATGTTCCTCGATGCTCCAACGATGCTTCTTAACTCTCCTGATGTTCCTCGATGCTCCAACGATGCTTCTCAACTCTCTTGATGTTCCTCGACACATCTGATGCTCCTCCTCAACAATGATCCTCAACACATCTTATCAAAACTTCTGGACTCTGAGCCCTAAAACACATCTTATCAACACTCCTCATCAACACATCTGGACTCTGAGCCCTAAAACACCTCAACAACATATCTCATCGACACACCTCATCAACACATCAGTAATAGTTTCTTTGTGTTGGCGATATTTCCTCCGATCAGCCACCTTGAGAAACAACTATCGGTTTGTAGTTTGTAACCACTTACGGGACACTTCTCATGTTGCGACCTCGACTGGTGTAGTAATAATGTTTGGTACTTCTGCTTATATCCAAAGTTTTTTTTTATATAATTGGGAATCACCTTTAACCCACACATTTGAGACAATCAGGACAAATGGCCTTAACAGGAACGACAAGGAAAGTTGGGTTAGTTTGTTTGAAACCTCGAACTCTAACGCACTTTTGATCAGATTACTACTGACTCAAACAAAGAAGGATTGACTTGGACATGAAATTCTCAAATTGCCACGATCCAATGTGCCTTCATCATGAATGATGTACCGTTCATCCTTATGTTTACTCCTCATCTTAATATGATAGCACTTTGCTGATAAATCTGGTTTTTGAAAATTCCTCCCTATTGATCTAATCAATGTTTTACTTTTCCCAGGAAGTGCTTTGAATTAGTGCCTTAGCTTTTAGAATAAAAGATGCTCTATTTTAAAATTTTAAAATAACTTGGTGACTTGAAAACTCGCCCTTGGTGTGAAGGGACTGTGTTAGGCAAACGGAGTTTGCCCCTTGTTTGAGTTGTAGAAAGTAGAATTCATAGGAAAACGAGGTAGGTGACCGAAATTTGCCCCTAGTTTGGACAATGGTTTATTGGAGGTTTTGGGCAAACGAGGTAGGTGACCGAAGTTTGCCCCTTATGATGAGGGCTGATATTTGTATAATATTGGCCCGATGAGGAGAAAAATTGACTGAATTTAACCCTCAATCTCTAGTTTTACCTACACTTTTGTCTTAATTCATCTCCTTACACAATGATGCATTTTTCCGTGGTATATCGTTGTGTTCAGTTCTTCGAATGCAGGTTATGAAGCTTGAATGAATTTTAGGATGAAGGGGAAGAATCAAGGAACAAGAAAACAAAGTTTAAGTACCAATCGATTGGACTTGTAACCAATCGATTGGACATTTGACCAATCGATTGGAATTTTTACCAATCGATTGGTGAAACCTGGAAATCAAATTCCTCTGATGGCGCAAAGATCTCAGCAGTCAAAGCTACGACCAGCCGTTACATTGCGAACCTGGACACTTTTAGCTCGGAGTACTGCTGTATATATAGGGGGAAGTGAAAGGGATAGGGGGTTGGTTGATTGTTCATTGTTTTGTAGGATTTCCCCGTAGAAGTTTCTGTTAGGACGAATACAATTTGATTGGATCGAGCTTTGATCTTGTTCTCTACTTTTTCAGGTTTCATTATATCTTTGTATTGGTCATTTTATGTTCAATTGAGGTTCGATTATGAGTTTAGTTCGAATTTCCATTTCAATTTCAGACTTATAATAAAAGTTATGTTTAGAAATGATTTTACTTTTATGTTATCATTTATTTTTATTTCTTTTGTTTCAATCATGCTAGAGTAGAACCCTAGTTGGGGGCAATGTGAAGAAACATTGTTTCCCAACCACTATTGTGATTCTGTGAAAGAATCAATGGCAATCGATTGGAAACAGAACCCAATCGATTGCCATAGATTCCTAAGCCAGTCGATTGGATTTTTGTCCAATTGATTGGGAGTCATTCGATTCCAATCGATTGCCATTTATAGCAATCGATTGGCATTCTTATGATTTGGGCAGACTCTTTTTAATATTCCAGTGGCTTTTACTTCAGAAACTAAGTCCAAATTGATTTCGTTAAGTTCAAATTGAAAACTGATTTCGAAATAAAAGCCCCTTCGGCCATTTAACACAATGAACTTTTGGACGAACATATTGAATATTCTATACTCAATCTGTTAGTTATGGTTCAAAGTTTTAATTGACTCTTATTTCAGATCTTCATAGTAAGTTAAGGAATTTGAATTACTAATTATGTCATATTAACATTCTTAGTAACTAGGATTGTTTTACTTAATCCCTACAAGAAATAAGGAATATTAGAAGGATGAAGCCCCAGTTGTGCGGTAATGCTAAATTACGATAGTGGTCGGTACTTTGTAGACTCACATGTTCCCAACTCCTTTTCATATTTAATTTTAAATCCCAATTTTTAATTCTATCTAGTTGAGTTGTCGCTTCACTTTATCTTGTTTCTTTTATTTATTCTTTAGGACTGTTAGCAACCCCCATCTCAAAGAAATCATCTTTTATTTAATTTTAGGATTCAATCTAGAGTTTTCTGCCTTATTCTTCCGTCCTTTGGGATTCGACCCGGTCTTACCGGTTTTAACGCGACGCGACCGTCTACACTTGGACATACTCTTTAGAGAACACATTTCAAGTCGTGTCAAGTTTTTGGCGCTGTTGCCGGGGACGGTAACAAAGGCCAGATTCTATTGATTGATCCGATCTTTCTTATCCCATTTCTATCTTCTTTTTTCTTTCTTTTCTTTCTTTTTGTTCTTCAGAACACAAGTTGTATTGTTGTGTCCTTCTATGTCCTTTGATTCCACTGAAGCCTTCATCACAAATCTATTTGAAGATTCAATCCATAGTGCTGATAATCCCATTTTCACTCCATCCACTTCTAACTCAATGTCTGATACGGAGAGCCAACAAGGAGAGAATAGGCATGACCTCATCGATGACGGTCAACGACCTCTACGAGAACTCTTGGCTCCTGATCGCACTGCCACACCTTCTTGTATCCGCATCCCTCCACACACGGGTACATTCCATTTTCGTAATGGGATGATTCAACTTTTACCCACATTTCACGGGATGGATAAAGAGAAGGCGTACTTGCACATTCGAGATTTCGAAGATGTTTGTGGCACTTTCATAGATCAGACTTGCCCAAGTGATATTATCCGACTGAAGCTCTTTCCCTTCACCTTGAAGGACAAAGCAAAGTCATGGTTATTGTCACTCAAACCGAATTCGATTTTGACTTGGCCAGCAATTCATGAAGCCTTTCTGAAAAAGTTCTTCCCTAATCGGTTAACGACAGACATCTTGAGACATATCAAGATGTATAATCAAAAAGAGGAAGAAACTTTCGCTGAGGCATAGGAGCGTTTTAAGGATTTGTTACTGCTCTGCCCGCATCATGGTTTTGAGAAGTGGCGAACAATAAGCTTCTTCTATGATGGCCTAAGTCCAAAGTCAAATAAGCTCGTAGAAACTACGAGTGACGGTGAGTTTATGAGCAAGAATGCCGACCAAGCAGAGGCTCATTTCGAATGGTTAGCCGAACACTGTAGACACCCCAATTTTGACCGGCCGTCGAATTTAGGAGAGCGTCACCTCCACGTCCAATGATGACAATGACCGAGAAATTTGAAGTATTCCAAGCTCTTCAGAAAATTCTCCAAAACGCGATAAAATTTCACAGAAAGAGGGAAATACCAGGTATGTAGGAGAATTCAGATATAAAACACAACTTTTGGAAAAGATATTCAAAAATAATTTGTTTCAAAAAGAGAAAAGACCTAAAAAATGAATTTTAGTAAAAAACGGCACACGGCGGGATGCCGCGGCACTCGGTGACTGCCGCACGGCAGTCACAGAGTGCCGTGCCGGCACTCGTCAAGTGCCGCCACAGGTTTCTGACTGCCGTTCGTTTCTAAAGTCTGTATTTTGCATAGCAATACGTATGCGCATGCAAATAAGAACAAAAAACTGATAAAGTAAGACTGACAAAATTGCGGCAATCCATTAATTGCCGCGGCATTTGGTGAATGCCGCGCGGCAGTCATGAAGTGCTGCAACGGCATTTGATGAATGCCGCAGCGGCAGTCACGGAATGCCGCGTCAGTATCTGGACTGCCGCGCTAGACAGCAGTCTGCATAATTTCAGAAAGTACACATTGTACCAACTAATGAGGGAATTACACCTGTTTTTTGCTCCGAAATTCACCAAAAATACCTGGTAATTTTGCTTATAAAAGAGAAGGGATCTTCCTAAAAAGGGGGAGACCAAGAAGAAGAACACCAAGAGATATTGGGAGAGAGAACATATACTTCCATTTCACCAACATTCTTTTAGAGAGAAAAGAGAGTGTTTAGAGAATTAGAGAAGAGCTTGGAAGATCTTCAAAGAAAAGAAAACTTTGAGGATAATTTGGAGGTGATCCTCTAACCATAGATTATTAGCTTATCCTTTCTTCTCATCTCTAGTCTTAAAATCTTTCATTATTTTCTTTGTTTATCAAGTAAACTTAGGAGTTTCTTTTGTTTCCATGCTACTTTCTTCCATTCTCTTGTTTATTTTCTTCTCTTGAAGGTCTTGGAGATCTTCAATATCTCTTTTGACCTCTAGAGCATGATCTTTTGAATCCTATGTAGGCTTATGCTTCACATAGGAGTCAAAGTTTAATCAACACTTCATAAGAGGCTCTAAGTCCACACCCATGATTTGGATCTTCTAAACTTGATGTCTTGAGGAATCCCTTCAATATTCCTTTAGGACTCATGAGTCATAGTCATGTCTCTCCTCCAATGACCATCAAATGGTAGGAGAATGTAGTTTTGAGTCTAAACTCATCTCCATGGTCTAGACTCCTTGTCTTATAGATTTCATGAAGTCTACCCATATTTCACTTGAAATCTATGAAGAGTAAAGGTTTATAGTCTCTAATGGTCATCAAATAGTAAGAGAAGTGGTTTGGTTCAACTCAACTTCATGGTATAATAGTTGGAGTTACCAAATAAAATTGAACTAGCAAAGTAAAAACAGTGAGTCCACAAACTATTTTTGATCAAAGATTTTTAGTTCGAAATCTAACCGTTGAAATCAAATAAAACCAACGGGAAAGTGTCAATAACACAATATTCTACCGCTGTAATTTTTGTTTTAAGGTGGTTTCATGTTTAGAATGGTTTGATCATGGGTTTTGTGAAGCAACAATAATCTGTCCAGAATTTCAGAATAGTTTCAGAACAGCAACACTCTTTTGGAATAATTAAATCAGAGTTCTAACAAAGTTTCTATGACCCAAAATAATTTTTTCCAAGTAGATTAATGTGTTAGGAAGTCACCCTAAAAAGAACAAATCAATTCGGATTTCTTTGCTATTTTTAATAAATTGTGCAAGAATTCTGGACAGAAGGTTGCAAAGTGCTGAGTGATGTCTAGTATTTTCCATATTCCCGGAGATCCGACCGTTGGAATTTTGATTTTCTTTTTGATTTGAAAACTAGACTCACAGAGGCATATTGAGTCCAAAAATCATCAAGATCAAACCATGAGAGATATGCTCTTTATTTCTTTTAAGTTCGGGTCTACTCTCTGCAATTTTCAGAGTTTTATGACACATTTGACTTACCTTGTAAATAAGGGCCTAAACGACTTTCTTATGATCTAAAGTCTAAATCATGCTTTAATAATGATTAGTTGAGCTTGAATTCAAGGTTTAAGAGTACTTCATAGTTTATCCTTGTCCATGTACACATTCAATCATATGGTTTGGCACTTGTAATTAGGATTTATTTTGCTTTGGATTTAATTACATTAGATAGATTTAAGCTAGAAATTTAGGATTGTTATTTCTAACATCATATTTTACACGAACTAACCCTTTGTTTTGTAGCGCTATTAAGGTACGATTTCTCAATCCCTCTTTAGTTTATTAAATTCCTTGGTTTTTATTTGATTTTTCGACTTAATGCGCGACACCTTAGAATTAGATTTTGCCTTATGTGTATATATGGTTAGAGACTCTTTTAGGATTTTCTTTTATTCGCATGCATTGCACGTTTACTATCGCTGCTGGATCCCGGATAAGTTCACTTGTTCCCTATTGCATATCATATCGCTTGCTACCTGAATTATGTGGCTTTTGAATGGTATTTTTGTCAATTGCAATTTTACACCCTTTGGACATGCTTTTGTGATGTATATGTATATATGTATTAGTTGAGGGCATGCTTAGATTAATAAATTTGATTAAAATGATGTTGAGTAGAGGCCTATCGCAAGATAGGATGAGAGAGGGTGTTTTAGTCCGATGGGCTCCTTCCTCTCTCATTCCATAATCCCCGGACCTAGTTAATCTTTGGTTTCGCAAAAGATCAGTTTGCTTTTAAAATGGTTTCTTAATTTTTCCGTTTAAAAATTAAGTGGCGACTCTTTTGTTTTAGAAATTAATTTTGAAAAACTGTGGGTAAACCAACCTGCGATATCCACAATCTGGCGACTCTGCTGGGGATCGAACCCAGAATCTCTGGTTTCGCAGACCAGAATTCTG
This sequence comes from Hydrangea macrophylla, assembly GCA_033977485.1. NCBI lineage: Eukaryota > Viridiplantae > Streptophyta > Magnoliopsida > Cornales > Hydrangeaceae > Hydrangea > Hydrangea macrophylla. The sequence goes on along the minus strand of CM066984.1, from coordinate 71,219,480 downwards.
ATTTTGGGTTCATTTGAGGATTAGACTTGAAAAATATCCTTTTAATCGAATTAATCAATCTTTGTGTGCCTGTTGCATTTCACTTGCATGTCCAGCCAGTCGATTGCACGGAACTATGACCTTGGAGGCTCGGGGCAACCCGGTCGGTCAAGTCATCATGGGACTGTGTGATCACCCTTGATCTCGTACCATGATTTGGTATATGAAGCATCCTATCGGGTGTGTGTCAAGGGTCCCTTGTTTGACCAAAACCCAACCTTTGCATGATAGTTTCCATAGAACCTTTCAAAAAAATTAGGGAATCAATTCTTGATTAGGGTTATGTGCTAGGGAGTTTTGTATGCCCAAAAGGGATTATTTGAGATGATGACGATGCTTGCTTGATAAAAGATGTGTAACCCTTTAATCACCTTTTGGCAAATCCTTCTTATGTCCCACGACATTTGGGAACATGCTGAATTTTGATTATATGATTACATCTCTCACATCTTGCTGAGCTAGCCATCATCAACCTTGTATGCATCCGAATTCATGAAGAGTATGACAACGATCCGATCATGTGATCCTCCTACCCAAAGAATTTTAAATACGTTTTGGAAGCAAATAGATTTTTTGGGTATCTTTATTCCAAGGCATTCAGTCACTCTTTCAAAATTTTTGGAGTTCACCTTTAGATCCAAATTCCAAATCAACCATATTTGAAGGAAGAACCTAAAATTCTGGGAACCTAAAATTCTTGAAGTTTTACCAACTAAAGGAATGCTCGTTGAACCTAAGCACCTTTTTGTTAAGAAAAATAATCCAAAGAAATCATTTTCAAATAAATTTTCAACCCAATCATCTTTTGTTTAGAAATGTTATTGTTTTCGAAGGAAAGTTTCTTAAGGAATTTTGGAAAAGATCCCATCATTTAAGGGAAATACTTGTCAAAATGAATTTCAAAAAATTCTAAATTTGAAAACCTTGAAAGGGTAAAGAGGATCACAGTGAAAGGAGAAATTAGCACACTCAAACATGGATGGGGTTTTATGTGTTTATGTGCTTATGTGTTAGGATTAGGATTTTTCTTTCATTTAGCATATAGAATAGGCACACACACACACATGCATTGCATCCGCATGATGCATAAAACAAAAAATCTTCCTCGAACAAAATAAAGGTAAAAGGTTTTTTTTTCTAAAAGAATTTTCAAAATTTATTGTAGGAGCAAAAATAGCAAACCAAGGGTGGTTTAGAGATCCTACGGCAAGGTTAGTGAGAAGAGGATACGCTGACATGGCCGAAGAGAGAAACAATGAAGAGATGACCGGATTGAGGGTACTAGTTGAGCAACAAGCTGAACAGATGAGGAGACAGGCCGAGAACGTGAATCGCATGATGGGAATGATAGAAGAACTGAATCGCCGACCGCCACCGCATATGGTTCCGCCTGTCATGGACCCGCCTTTGGGAGGAGGAGACGGGGATTGGTTCGAAGATCAAGAGGCACATTGGAATGATGCACTGAGAGCCAACAGGGACAGGGAGAAGGATGAGAAGGAGAAGCTGTTGACCGAGAAGATAGAAAAATTGGAGAGGGTAATGCGCAAGGCTCAAGGGGTGGATACCTATCTGATGGAACTGGAAGGGTTGTACGACGGAGTCCATGAGACGCTGTCGGCCGGTTTCAAAATGCCAGTTTTCGATAAGTTTGATGGCACAGGCAATCCCCGCAGTCATGTCCGAATGTGCATAGGAGCCTTTCAGCCTAGTGGATTAAGCACTATCATGATGGTTGTCCTGTTTCAACAAACCTTAACGGGAGCTGCTCTGTCGTGGTACCTTACTCTCGAACCAAGCAAAACCAGAGTATGGGAAGAGATGATTAAGGCATTTGTGGCACAGTACGAATACAATCAGAACTTGGATGTTACTGTCCGAGATTTGGAAACAACCAGGCAGGGGAACAAAGAATCATTTGCCGAGTACTTAAGCCGATGGAGAGGGAAAGCTGCGAAAATGGTACAAAGGCCGTCCGAGAAGCACCAGATCCGAATGTTGATGAAAAATCTACAGCCAGTTTATCAGGAGAAGATGAGATTTCAGTCAATCAATACCTTTGCTGAGGTGTTCGATGTGGGGACAAGAATCGAAGATGCAATTCAAGAAGGTACAATCAAGAAGGAAGAACCACAGAACCGATATCGGAGGCCCAGTTATGGATCAAATGGGGGGCATTTGGGGGGTCACTCTGGCCCCACCGATGTCAATGCACTTAGCGAGCCGGAGAAGAGATTCGATATCATCAAAAGTCATCCAAGAAGAGGGGAGGATAAGCCAATGAGGAAGTTTTCAGATTTGGGAGTATCATTATTAACCGCCCTCGATAGGCTGTTAACAAAAGGGCATCTCCGTCAGCTGGAACCTCGACCCCCGCCGAGTCCACTCCCGCCATACTTCAAAGGAGACCTCTATTGCAAATATCACCAACAAAAGGGCCACTCGACCGATCGGTGCATGAGGTTAAGGCATGACATACAGGACCTCATTGACAACAAAGTGATATCCGAGCCACCTGTCAAAGCTCCCAATGTCACCAAGAATCCACTGCCAAACCATCGTGCCGTACCGCCGCCGCGGGGCCTTTACTTCTTAGGAGTAGAAGAAGTGACATTCGATCCGTCCAAGCTAATCACAAAAGTTGGGGAACCAAGGAAGTTTTATCAATCACCGGAGAATCTGGGAATCTGTATGATGGGAAGCCAGCCAGGGATATGGGAAAACGAAATGACGAGGCAGTCAGATTGGTGGGTCCAAGAAAGCAATGATCGAAACATAGGCCGGGTAGGGGAGGATGATCTATGGTACCAAAGCGATGAAGAGGCAAAAGAGGGCTCAAAGACCGTTTCAGAAGTCGACGACATTTGGGCAAAAGAGGAGATAGATCATTTGACCCGATCTGGTAGGCACTTCAAGCCGCATGAGCTAGAGGAAGATCACCCGGGGAGGGAATTGGAGAAAGGGAAAGGAAAAATGAATGAGGAAGAAGAAGAGGATCGGGTCCTAAAGCAAATGAAGAAGACTCAGGCTAACATCACTGTCTGGGGGTTACTAATTGCCTCCAAACGCCATAGGCAGGCGGTCCTAGACGCTCTGAACCAAGCCGACGTATCCATCGACACCACTCCGGAGGACCTCGTAGGGCTGATCAGCAAAATTCTAACTTCGGCTATTACTTTCTCCTCAAACGACTTGCCCCCGGGAGGACCCATGCTCAATAAGCCTTTGTACGTCACTGTTGAATGTTTGGGGAACACCGTACCCGCTTGTCTCGTTGACAACGGATCTGCTCTTAATGTGTGTCCTTTCCGCACAGCCAAACGAATGGGCTTGGATGAATCCTCTTTTGTGCCGTCTCAACAAAAGGTCCGGGCATATGATAACACCCAAAGGGCAGTCATGGGCATCATCTTTCTTAACCTTGCTATCGGGCCAATGGATAAGGAAGCCGAGTTCCAAATCATCGATATCCCCGCTTCCTTCAACCTGCTGTTAGGGAGACCTTGGTTGGACAGTCTGGGTGCTATACCGTCAACAATCCATCAAAAGGTCAAGTATGTCTTGGAAAACAAAGTCTGTGATATCCTCGGGGATAGTTGGGTCCGTTTTTCCGAAGCATCGTCGAGTGCGCCGGTTCTAGAATTACAGCTGCAAGAAGAAGAAGCGAAGATGGGAGGATTCGAATTCATCAGCGTAATAGAAGAAGGGAAGTCGAGAGAGTTTCTGCCGCTTCAGTCCGATCAGTATGCTAGTCCAGTGGTCGCAGGAATCATGAAGAAGATGGGTTTCTTTCCAGGATTGGGGTTGGGGAAGAATCTTCAGGGCCTGCCAAAGGCCCCAAGAATCCCTACTCAGACTCACACTCACGGTCTTGGGTATCAGCCAACGAAGAAGGAGCTGAGAGCAAAGAAGAAGGACGTCAATGCGCCACTAGACCCTTACTTAAAGACTCTTAATGGGTATTTCGTGAAGGAAGGAGAGGATTTCCCCTTCTGTGGTTTCCCAGAACCATGGATGGACCAAAAAGACAAATGCATGAAGCCGGGGTTCGAGATCTTCTTCTCCCATGAATTTTCTGGGTACAAAGACCCATTTTTGCAAATGCCTGAAAAATCTGTTGCTGCCAAGGACTGGGTTGGTACGCTGGTGTAGACACCCCATTTTGTCGGCTATCATATTTAGGAGACCCATAGCTTGGTGGTTCACAATGATCGTAAAAGACTCAAAAGGACTCCTGAAAGTCAGCTCTATCTCTCAGAATGCTCAGATTGACCAAAATGCCCCTGAAAGCCCGAAGACTCCCAGATTTGGTCCCGAAGTTCTGAAAACATGCCACGTCGTAAGAAAAGTATTCAAATGAGTTTTAAAAGAAAAATCGGATGAAATCGTCAGCTCCCAGAGACCCCCGGAAGCCCCGGAAGTTCCCGAAAAGTCCCCGTTGACCGGTTTGACCAAGGTTTGACCAGGTTTGACCAGGGTTTGACCAAGTTTGACCAAGTTTGACCAAAATCGTCTGAATTCACCAGAATCATTCTAAATCATGAGAAAAGTATTAAAACAAGTTCCAAAAGAAAATCGAGCGAAAACATCAGCTCCCGGGAACTCCCGGAGGTTTCCAGAACTTCACGGGAATCCCAGGTTTGACCAGTTTGACCGGAATTTGACTTTAGAACTGGGGCACCGTGACAATTTTCAAATATTTTTATGGATACTAGAGGTCAACAGCTTTCCGACGGTATATCGCACATAATTTTCGGATTTAAAACAAGTTTATTATGAATTTCCAAAGGCGAAAAAGGCGATCAAATCGGCTTTTATCGCGAATACCGTAAAACTTTTCAAGGTGACCTATCCCCAAACTATTTTTTATGTAGAGTAGACTCCATTAACTTTCCAACGGTATATCACAACCTCAATTTGGAGTTCGTATGCATTTTCTGTGAATTTCGGACGAAATAGGGCCTTTTCGCGAATACCGGAACCTCTGGGGGCCTAAACGTAATTTCTGGGCGTCTGAGGAGCAGTGCTGCCGCGGCACTGGCCCACTGCCGCCGTGGCACTGGCCCAGTGCCGCCGCGGCACTCATCCCTCGCAGAGTCCATTTTTGTAATTTTTTGGGGGTCCAATTTGATTAATTGAAAGCCAAAACGACATAGTTTTATGTTCACAGTTGTTTGGGACCAATGGGAGTACTTCTAAAACCCCAAAACCACCCCAAATTGGCCTATTTAAACCCCCCATTGCTCTTCATTTTGGGGGGGCCAAGTGCAAAAGCTTGAAAAGTTGTAGAGAAGAAGAGAGAGAGAGATAGATTTAGAAGAGAGAAAAGGAGCTTCCTCCTACTATTTTGCTATAGAAAGTGAGTTTTAATCTTGTTTGCTTCCATTTCCTCTCTTATACTTCACATTCCAAACACCCCCAATCACCATTCTTGAGCATTCTTGAGTTAGGAAGCTACTTCCATGTCCAAATGTCAAAATCTATGAGTGAAACACCAAGCTACAAGTCCAAAATCACATTGATTATCATCTATTGATTGCTATTTACTTGCTTTGATTATATATATGTTCATCTCTCCTTATCTCATTTCTTTTTCTTTTCTTTATTTACTTACTAGTTCATCATCATCTAAGTGATGACATGAAGTTTGGGGTGAGTGAATCCTTATGGATAGTAGCTCTTGACCTCAAAAACATGTTTGATAGATGATGATCATAACCTCAATACTTCCAAGGTATTCTTGGAATGTATTGAAGTTATGCCCAAAAATAAAATAAATCTCTCCAACAATCTTGGAGATTCTTAATGATGAGTTTGGTGTTAGTATTCTAAGTGGTCATAATCCTTATTGAGTGTTGGAAATATGTTTTCAAAACATCTATTTCAAAACTCCCTCTCAATCCCTCTCATTTGATTTCAAGAAATAAAACTTTGTTTTCTTCAATATCTCTAAAACAATGACCCAAAACAGTGAGCTGTTCAGATTCAGAGATTTGTTTTGAATTAAATACTCAAGTTATGATGATGATACCACTTGGAAAACCTTCCTAATACATCATAGTTTGTCCCTAATTTTTCCCATCAATTATAGAAATATGAGAGTATTTGTTTTGGATGTGAGAAGTTCACATTCATAATCTGCCTCTGTTCTCACAGAATGTTCACCCAACTTCTTGCACTTATTCTGGACATTTTCATCACTGTACATATACCTTTTCTATTTATTTTATAAAACTTGGGTGTCTTAGGAAACCTTTGGTATATAATGGGTCATCATAAACCTTTTCTTTGATTTATGAAAAATCATACAAAATCAGTCAACAGTGCAGCTTTTGTTTCTGAGTCATGTGTACATTCTGATTTTTTTCTTTTAATCTGTGATAGCTATTGATGTTTGGCTTTTTGGGTTATTTTCTAGACACAATAAGAATGATCTCAGATTGTTCTCACATTTTCCTAGGCACGTTTGACCTCCCATTATAATGTTGCAAAGTGCCATATGCAGTCTGTCCACTATTCACAGCAAGCACATTTCAACTTTTATTCTTTGATTTGATGCTCATATGCATTCCAAATTAGCTCACATCTTAGGAAGTAGTTCATACTACATTTGTATATATCCCATGTTGATTTAATCCATTCATTCATGCACATTTTAGACTTCTAAGTCATTTTAGAAATCCATGAACACAAAACACACTACAACCTTTGCACATTTTTAGGTTCATACAATACATTCATGCAAGATTTGGGGTTTTTGTAACTCTTAATCCAAGAAGATTATAAGGAATGAACTTGATCACACGTTCATGCTTCCCCTCGATCTAATCATCCTTTCTCATCCGTCCCGGGGATTGAGAGATCTTCTTTTCTAAAAAAAAATAACATGTATCATTCTAGTTTGCTAAGCATATTTTGATTTCTTTAATTATTTGCTTCAAGAACAATTTATGTCCCCTTTAGATTAGGAAAACTTGATTAATTGATATATGATTAGACGATTTTTCCTAGGTTTATTTGTGTGGTTTTTACTTTACATTGTATGATATTTGACTTAGATTTTATGAATGATATCTTATCTTTTGATTTTCAATTTCAAGATTCTTATGTGATGTAATATACTATCATAGTATTAATTGCCGAACCAAACCTAGTATAAGATGATTATTTGGATGCTAATTGAGGCCCGTCGAAAGACGGGGCGAGTAGAGGGTGTTTTAGTCGCGACAAAGGCTCCTTCCTCTCTCGTACCAAAATCCCGAACCAAGTTCTTTGGTTATGAAGGGCCGGTGCCCTTATCCGCTTGGGTGAGTCAAAATTAGGTTTCTTGGTTCCTTAAAGACCAAGTGGCGACTCTGTATCTGTTTTCAACAGACCTTTCGTTTTCTTTCCTTGATTCAAATCAATTTCAAAACAATCTCAAACAAGAGAGAAGTGGTCCGATTCCCGGTATCCACAATCTGGCGACTCTGCTGGGGAATTTTATTTTCAAAACAAAATAATACAGAGGTTTGACTCATAAGAAGCATCCTTAAAATCATCTTTTTACTGTGTCTGGTTCACTGCATTGCACTCTTGCATTTCCCCCCTCCGACTGTGTCTGAAACGCGGCGCTGACATTGTTCAGGTCTTGTTGTGCCAGGGCACAAGTCACCGTTGATACTGTACCTTCCAAGGTATATCAAAAAGAGTAAAAACCTCCGTACTGTCTCCCTGACGGTATATTGGAACTCTCGTCAACGGACCCTCTTTGACTAAACCCAGCCTTTGCATATAGATTCCTGTAGCACCTTTCATAGGACTGTTCATTTATCTTTTCAGATAGGACAATGTGATATAACTGCTGTATGCCCTGGTGGGATTACCTGCGCGGTGTAGACGCTTATGTGACATAGAACAGAATCTCTTTCTTATGATTCCCAAGGCAATCGCTCACATGTGATCACATTGAGTTGACCTGCCTAGGCACCATGACAAGGATGTCTGCTCCATGATTACAAAGATATACACCGCAAACCTTGTTTGTTGGTCCTAGGACATAGGAGTATGAAAACTAGCTAGACAGTATGATCACCATCATAACCTGCTTCTCCCAGAAACTCTGTCCAGATATCCCAGATATAACCATATTAACTAGTTTCTCCCCAAAAAACTCTGTCCAGATATCCCAGATATAACCATGTTAACCAGTTTCTCCCAGAAACTCTGTCCAGATATCCCAGATATAACCATATTAACCAGTTTCTCCCAGAAACCCTGCTCAAATTTCCCAGAAATACCAAGAACTGTATCCCAGTCAACCAGAAATGTCTGAAAACCCCTGTTATCCCTTGGTGATCATACTAGAAATTAAGGTTAGCACACTCTGTATGGCTAGGACCTTATTTGTTTAACTGCTATCTGTTAGAAATAGGAATATCATATAAATTAGGGCTTACATCCGCATGCTTGTCATCCATGCATACACCATTCCCGTCTCTCTGCACGCACTGTCCCGAGTCAGTCCACATCCCTATCGTTGTCTGTCCAAAAGTCATCACTGTCAGGATCTGATACACCCCATTTCTCTCAAAATCTGTCAGGTCAGTATAGATTCCCAAGGTCAGCAGCCGGAATCCTCGTTGTGGACCAGGAGTTCGGATAATCGTTTAGTCAGAATCAGTCCGACAGCCCGCTTCAACATGAATAGAGAAGAATTGGAAATCAAGGTCACCGAGTTAGGAGCAACTATAAGCCAACAGTCCGACAGTCTAGCCCAAGTCCTGAGGTTCATGGAAGAACTGAAGCAGCAGCAGCCGCAACCTCCGCCCGGGTTTCCGCCACCAGGTTTTGAACCTCCTCTACATGAGATTAATGGGGAGGAAAACTGGTTTCAAGGGGTCCCACCGCTTACGTATGAAAAGAAGCTCCAAGAGAAAATGGATAAGGTCGACAAGCTAGAGAGCGTACTGAGGAAAAGCAAGGGGGTCGATGATTACATGCTAGACCTGGAAGGTCTCTTTGAGCCTGTTAAGCTGAAACTGCCGGAGAACTTCAAGATGCCTGAAATTGATCGTTTTGATGGAACTGGGAATCCGAAGAGCCATGTAAAGTTCTGCATGAGTGTTTTCCAATCAATGGGCTGCAGCCATGAGCACATCGCAATGTTGTTCCCTCAAACCCTCGCCAAGGCCGCTCTATCCTGGTTTCTGACCTTGGAGGTTTCTAAGACGCGGACTTGGGAAGATATAGTCCAGGTCTTCGTTGATCATTACTCCTACAACCAAGAGCTCGATGTCACCATCCGGGATCTAGAGACTACCCGGCAGAACTTCAATGAGTCCTTCGCTGCGTTCTTGAGCAGATGGAGGAACAAAGTGGCCCAAATGACCCACCGACCAGTCGAAAAAGAACAAGTCCGGATGTTGATCAAGAATCTACAGCCGCTGTACCATGAGAAACTATTCTACCAGTCCATCTCAACATTTGAAGAACTGTTTGAGATTGGGACTAGAATTGAGGATGCAATCAGGGAAGGGAAAATCAAGAATGAAGGATCACAAAGCCAGTCCAAGAGGCCAGACTACTCCCGAAACTCTTCGGATGTCAACGCCCTTAGTAACCAACCCATGGCCTATTCTCCCCAATCATACCAGCTCACAAACCAAACCAGCTCGCCTAGCCGCCCTTACCAAAATAGGGTACCCCGTGAATTTTCCAAGCTAGATATCTCTCCCTCTGTAGCCTTAGGCCGCCTGCTAAGAAAGGGACACCTCCAACTCCTTCAGCCTCGTGCCGATCCCCCACCACCTAACTGTGACGTGTCCAAACGATGTGCCTACCACCAAGGCCCAGGCCATGACACCGACCGGTGCATACGTCTCCGCCATGATATCCAAGACCTCATTGATCGAGGAATCATCGAGCCACCACCCATTCAACCCCATATCACCTAAGCCCATGGCCTATCCTTTCAAATGGTCCCTTTTATTGACACCCATGAATGTTGAATCCGTGCAGTGGAGCGATAGTGTTTGGAACTTCTGCTTAAAAAAAAAAAAAAAAAAAAAAACAATGATAATAAATGGGTCACAAAGACACTCCATTTGAGACCAAGTCGAGTCTGCTCTATGTTTTGAGTCTATTTCAAGTTTGATCTTGTGGTTGAGTCTGTCTATCATTGAGTCGTTGTGAGTCTGTATCGAGTAATGTAATCGTTCTCTTCTAATGGAATGAAGTTTCATTTTGCCTAATCTGATGTGTATATTCATAAGTGCATGAATCGCTGAACCAAAAATGTCACTTTTCAAATTACCATGGACATTACTCTGCTAATAAATTTTTGCATCAAGCAAAAAAAAAAAAAAAAAAAAAAAAAAAAAAAAAGAGAATCCCAAACAGGCCAAAGTCGATTTCGCGCTTACCCCAAAGAAGAGCTGAGAATTGAATAGTCTTACTTTAAGAATTTAAAGATGCTTTTGCTCAAATCTCGAAAAGACACTTGAGACTGATTTGGGGCTTGCCCAACACCTTTTTCTACCATTTTAAAGCCTTGAGAGCCATACAAACCTGTCCAATGCAAACTTAGCCCTTGATGATAGCCAAACATTTCAGTGAGTTTCATCCCCACTTTCAAAAAAAAAAGAAAAAAAAGAAAAGAAAAGAAAAGAAAAGAAAAAGCTCGCTAGGTTAAAAACCCGAAAGGGCACCTAGGCAAAAGATAGAGCTGAAAAAGGTGTTGATTTTCAAAATCTGACCCTAGCCAGTCGAAATGTTGGAGAAAATTTTGATGAAACAAATGAGAAAATCATACGCTTCAAGATACATCTAAAGAACATGCCAAGATCACATTTCAAAAGGCACGGAATGACCACAAATAAATTCAGAGAGCTGACATGCACATTCTGGAATTCTGAGATTGCGATTGAAAGATCTCACAAGAATCGACTATATTAAAAAGCAAAACTGACTGGCTAGGCGAAAGTGAAAAGAATCAACCCTCAAAATAAAACAAAAAGAAAAAGAAAAAGAAAAGAAAGGGAGATTGAAACTGAATCCTTTTATTCAAAGCTACCACAAGTGGCTCAAGTTTGAACTTATTTGACGATTGGTTTGAGAAACCCTCAAACCAATTTCTTTCAAGACCTTGCCTTGAACTACGCTCGACCTGATTCCCACTCGGGGATACGTAGGCAACCACATCAGTTCGGTCGACACCATCATAACCAAACCAATTTCTTTCAAGACCTTGCCTTGAACTACGCTTGACCTGATTCCCGCTCGGGGATACGTAGGCAACCACATCGGTTCGGTCACCCCACCTACCTAAAAATCAACCCGCTTCTTTTCAACCATGGCCCGAACTACGTTGGACCTGATCCCCACTTGGGGGTACGTAGGCAGACTTTCAAAAAAAGAAAAAAGAAGGATGGCTCGCTAGGTCGAAAATCCGAAAGGACGCCTAGGCAAAAATTAGAGTTAAATCCAAGGTGAGCAATAACAAAAGAGAGAAAAGAGCTTGCTAGGTCACCTCACTGGTGCCTAGGCAAAAGTTATGAGCATTTGAGAGATTAAAGTCACGGTCCATGCCTCAAACCAGAAAATCACCTTCCACACTAGGGGCAAACTTCGGCTACCCGCCTCGTTTGCCTGACTTTTACTATCTACCCTTCACACAAGGGGCAAACTTCGGTCACCTACCTCGTTTGCCCAAAACCTCCAATGAACCTTCCTCCAAACTAGGGGCAAACTTCGGTCATTTACCTCGTTTGCCTACCGATCCCACTTCATGCCCTTCAAACTAGGGGCAAACTTCGTTTGCCACCCGATCCCTATACACCAATGATAAGCCTTCAAGTCACAAACATTGTCTTGAACAGATGGAAATGGAGCATCTTTTATTCTATAAGCTAAGGCACTAATTCAAAGCACATCTTGGGAGAAGCAAAGAAATTGATTAGATCAGTAGGGAGGAATTTTCAAAAAACCAGATTTATTAGCAAAGTGCTGACATATCAAGATGAGGAGTGAACATAAAAGATGAGCGGTACATCATTCATGGTAAAGGCACTTTGGATCGTGGCAATTTGAGAATTTCATGTCCAAGTCAATCCTTCTTTATTTGAGTCAGTAGTAATCTGATCACAAGTGTGTCAGAGACCGAGGTTTCATACAAACTAACCCAACTTTCCTTGTCGTTCCTGTTAAGTCCATTTGTCCTGATGGTCTCAAATGTGTGGGTTAAAGGTGATTCCCAATTATAAAAAAAAAAAAACTTTGGATATAAGCAGAAGTGCCAAACATTATTACTACACCAGTCAAGGTCATAACATGAGAATGTCCCAGGTACGAGTGGCATAAACTCGTAAGTGGTTGCAAACTACAAACCGACAGTTGTTTCTCAAGGCATCCGATCGGAGGAAATATCGCCAACACCGAGAAACTATTGCTGATAAGGTGTGTCGATGAGACGTGTTGTTAAGGTGTTTTAGGGCCCAAAGTCTAGATGTGTTGATGAGGAGTGTTGATAAGATGTGTTTTAGTGCCCAAAGTCCAAGTGTGTTGTTGAGGAATATCGGATGAGTTGAAGAACATCAGATTTGTTGAGAAGCGTCATTGAAGAGTTGAAGAGAACATCGGATGTATTGAGGAACATCAGATTTGTTGAGAAGCGTCGTTGAAGAACATCAGATTTGTCGAGGAACATCAGAAGAGAGTATTGTTGAAGAGAACATCGGATGTGTTGAGGAACATCAGATTTGTTGAGAAGCGTCGTTGAAGAGTTGAGGAATATCGGATGAGTTGAGGAACATCAGATTTGTTGAGAAGCATCGTTGAAGAGGAATATCAGATGAGTTGAGGAACATCAGATTTGTTGAGAAGCGTCGTTGAAGAGTTGAGGAATATCGGATGGGTTGAGGAACATCAGATTTGTTGAGAAGCGTCTTTAAAGAGTTGAGGAATATCGGATGGGTTGAGGAACATCAGATTTGTTGAGAAGCATCATGGAAAAATCGAGAAGCATCGTTAAGATTTGAAGAACACCGTTGATAATCAAGAAGCCTTGAAAAAGCACCGTCAAAGATTCGAGGAACAACGTAAGCGCCATTGAGAATTGAGGATTGAGAAGCACCGTTGAGACTTTGGGAGTCACCGAGTCCATAGTGTCACGACTAAGAGGAGCACGAGTCAAGAATCACTTCACCCAACATGACACATAGCCCATCGGTTGCGGCACACACAAATCACAAAGCCCACTGGAGTGGCAAACACACCATAAGCATTCTTTTGAGCACCACAGTATCACTTTGAGCACCACGCTCTTCCTTGAGTAAGGCCTCCAGGTCGAGCTCCCTCACAAGTCTATTAGTCATAGCGAAGCATAGATCACCAAGCCCACTGAGAGTGGCAAATACACTGAACACATGTACTAGGACCACAAGCGTTTTAGAACACAATACAGGCACGACACAAGTCCACTCGGAGTGGTACACCCCACAGCACCAATTCATGCTAGGATCAGAACACTAGACATGACAGGACTTAGGACAAAATTCATATCACATCCATGCATAGCATATCACTCTTATAGCATAGCATCCGCCTGATTGTTGTGTATGTGCATGTGTGATTTATTCCTTTGTGCCCTGAACTACGTCCTGGTCTGATTCCCCTTGGGATACGTAGGCAGCTCACGCAGAGCACGACCAGCACTAACCTCATCATCCTCGCATCTTTTGCAACGTTTTTATCCTAAATCTATAGCCTCCAAAAGACCTGTCTCTTCAAAACTTTGGCACTCGCTTGCGACATGCGTTGCCTCGCAAGTTCCTGCCAAAGAGGGGCAAACTGTAGACACCCCATTTTGTCGGCTATCATATTTAGGAGACCCATAGCTTGGTGGTTCACAATGATCGTAAAAGACTCAAAAGGACTCCTGAAAGTCAGCTCTATCTCTCAGAATGCTCAGATTGACCAAAATGCCCCTGAAAGCCCGAAGACTCCCAGATTTGGTCCCGAAGTTCTGAAAACATGCCACGTCGTAAGAAAAGTATTCAAATGAGTTTTAAAAGAAAAATCGGATGAAATCGTCAACTCCCAGAGACCCCCGGAAGCCCCGGAAGTTCCCGAAAAGTCCCCGTTGACCGGTTTGACCAAGGTTTGACCAGGTTTGACCAGGGTTTGACCAAGTTTGACCAAGTTTGACCGAAATCATCTGAATTCACCAGAATCATTCTAAATCATGAGAAAAGTATTAAAACAAGTTCCAAAAGAAAATCGAGCGAAAACATCAGCTCCCGGGAACTCCCGGAGGTTTCCAGAACTTCACGGGAATCCCAGGTTTGACCAGTTTGACCGGAATTTGACTTTAGAACCGGGGCACCGTGACAATTTTCAAATATTTTTATGGATACTAGAGGTCAACAGCTTTCCGACGGTATATCGCACATAATTTTCGGATTTAAAACAAGTTTATTATGAATTTCCAAAGGCGAAAAAGGCGATCAAATCGGCTTTTATCGCGAATACCGTAAAACTTTTCAAGGTGACCTATCCCCAAACTATTTTTTATGTAGAGTAGACTCCATTACCTTTCCAACGGTATATCACAACCTCAATTTGGAGTTCGTATGCATTTTCTGTGAATTTCGGACGAAATAGGGCCTTTTCGCGAATACCGGAACCTCTGGGGGCCTAAACGTAATTTCTGGGCGTCTGAGGAGCAGTGCTGCCGCGGCACTGGCCCACTGCCGCCGCGGCACTGGCCCAGTGCCGCCGCGGCACTCATCCCTCGCAGAGTCCATTTTTGTAATTTTTTGGGGGTCCAATTTGATTAATTGAAAGCCAAAACGACATAGTTTTATGTTCACAGTTGTTTGGGACCAATGGGAGTACTTCTAAAACCCCAAAATCACCCCAAATTGGCCTATTTAAACCCCCCATTGCTCTTCATTTTGGGGGGGCCAAGTGCAAAAGCTTGAAAAGTTGTAGAGAAGAAGAGAGAGAGAGATAGATTTAGAAGAGAGAAAAGGAGCTTCCTCCTACTATTTTGCTATAGAAAGTGAGTTTTAATCTTGTTTGCTTCCATTTCCTCTCTTATACTTCACATTCCAAACACCCCCAATCACCATTCTTGAGCATTCTTGAGTTAGGAAGCTACTTCCATGTCCAAATGTCAAAATCTATGAGTGAAACACCAAGCTACAAGTCCAAAATCACATTGATTATCATCTATTGATTGCTATTTACTTGCTTTGATTATATATATGTTCATCTCTCCTTATCTCATTTCTTTTTCTTTTCTTTATTTACTTACTAGTTCATCATCATCTAAGTGATGACATGAAGTTTGGGGTGAGTGAATCCTTATGGATAGTAGCTCTTGACCTCAAAAACATGTTTGATAGATGATGATCATAACCTCAATACTTCCAAGGTATTCTTGGAATGTATTGAAGTTATGCCCAAAAATAAAATAAATCTCTCCAACAATCTTGGAGATTCTTAATGATGAGTTTGGTGTTAGTATTCTAAGTGGTCATAATCCTTATTGAGTGTTGGAAATATGTTTTCAAAACATCTATTTCAAAACTCCCTCTCAATCCCTCTCATTTGATTTCAAGAAATAAAACTTTGTTTTCTTCAATATCTCTAAAACAATGACCCAAAACAGTGAGCTGTTCAGATTCAGAGATTTTTTTTGAATTAAATACTCAAGTTATGATGATGATACCACTTGGAAAACCTTCCTAATACATCATAGTTTGTCCCTAATTGTTCCCATCAATTATAGAAATATGAGAGTATTTGTTTTGGATGTGAGAAGTTCACATTCATAATCTGCCTCTGTTCTCACAGAATGTTCACCCAACTTCTTGCACTTATTCTGGATATTTTCATCACTGTACATATACCTTTTCTATTTATTTTATAAAACTTGGGTGTCTTAGGAAACTTTTGGTATATAATGGGTCATCATAAACCTTTTCTTTGATTTATGAAAAATCATACAAAATCAGTCAACAGTGCAGCTTTTGTTTCTGAGTCATGTGTACATTCTGATTTTTTTCTTTTAATCTGTGATAGCTATTGATGTTTGGCTTTTTGGGTTATTTTCTAGACACAATAAGAATGATCTCAGATTGTTCTCACATTTTCCTAGGCACGTTTGACCTCCCATTATAATGTTGCAAAGTGCCATATGCAGTCTGTCCACTATTCACAGCAAGCACATTTCAACTTTTATTCTTTGATTTGATGCTCATATGCATTCCAAATTAGCTCACATCTTAGGAAGTAGTTCATACTACATTTGTATATATCCCATGTTGATTTAATCCATTCATTCATGCACATTTTAGACTTCTAAGTCATTTTAGAAATCCATGAACACAAAACACACTACAACCTTTGCACATTTTTAGGTTCATACAATACATTCATGCAAGATTTGGGGTTTTTGTAACTCTTAATCCAAGAAGATTATAAGGAATGAACTTGATCACACGTTCATGCTTCCCCTCGATCTAATCATCCTTTCTCATCCGTCCCGGGGATTGAGAGATCTTCTTTTCTCAAAAAAAATAACATGTATCATTCTAGTTTGCTAAGCATATTTTGATTTCTTTAATTAATTGCTTCAAGAACAATTTATGTCCCCTTTAGATTAGGAAAACTTGATTAATTGATATATGATTAGACGATTTTTCCTAGGTTTATTTGTGTGGTTTTCACTTTACATTGTATGATATTTGACTTAGATTTTATGAATGATATCTTATCTTTTGATTTTCAATTTCAAGATTCTTATGTGATGTAATATACTATCATAGTATTAATTGCCGAACCAAACCTAGTATAAGATGATTATTTGGATGCTAATTGAGGCCCGTCGAAAGACGGGGCGAGTAGAGGGTGTTTTAGTCGCGACAAAGGCTCCTTCCTCTCTCGTACCAAAACCCCGAACCAAGTTCTTTGGTTATGAAGGGCCGGTGCCCTTATCCGCTTGGGTGAGTCAAAATTAGGTTTCTTGGTTCCTTAAAGACCAAGTGGCGACTCTGTATCTGTTTTCAACAGACCTTTCGTTTTCTTTCCTTGATTCAAATCAATTTCAAAACAATCTCAAACAAGAGAGAAGTGGTCCGATTCCCGGTATCCACAGCTGGACGGTTCTGCCATGAAAGATCTGTTAGGCGAAGGGAACGCAGAGGTCATGAAGGAGGATCCCGGAAAGACCAAAGGTGAATACTTCGAGGGCATAGTGGAGGAAGCAGCCGAAAGCGAAGAAGATGGGGAAGATCAGGAAAAGGCCGACAAAGGGAAAGCTGAGGAAGAAGAGATGGAAAAAGTCACCAAGACTGGAGGTCCGGAAGAATACTTTATTACTGGCCTGGGAGGAGGGCACAAGAAGGAGTGGGTTTTTGAGTCTGGTGATAGGTTCCCCCCACACCCAGAGTCTGTAATGGCCTAAATGAGGCGTCTTTCAATTTCTATGTCTGTTGTAATCACTCCAAAGAAAATCAATGAAAGTATGACTGATTCTGCCTACTCGAACGCGCTTAATGAATGTGATGAATGTGATGATCATGAAATACCTATTGAACTGCAAAAACTAATTGAAAAAGAAAAAGAATCTGCATGTAAAATCATTGAGGACACCCTAACAATTAATCTTGGAAATGAGAACAATCCTCAAAATGTCTTCATCGGCTCTACACTTAGCAATAAAGAAAGTACAGAACTAATCAGTCTATTAAATGAATTCAAAGATGTTTTTGCATGGTCTTACAATGATATGCCAGGTATCGATCCAAAAATAGTCCAACACCACATCCCCCTCTTTCCCAATTCAAAACCCATAAAACAAAAATTGAGGCGAATGAGGCCAGAATGGGCGCTCAAAGTAAAAGAGGAGGTTGAAAAGCAATTAAGAGCTGGATTCTTGATGGTCACCGAGTATCCCGAGTGGATTGCCAACATTGTGCCTGTCCCAAAGAAGGATGGTCGTGTTAGGGTTTGCGTCGATTTTCGAGATCTAAACAAAGCAAGCCCTAAAGACGATTTCCCATTACCCCACATCGACGTGTTGGTTGATAACACTGCGGGACATGAGCTTCTATCTTTCATGGATGGATTCTCCGGGTATAATCAAATCCTCATGGCGCCCGAGGATAGGGAGAAAACCACGTTTATCACTCCATGGGGGACATATTGCTATAGGGTCATGCCATTCGGACTCAAGAATGCAGGCGCAACCTATCAAAAGGCTGCCACCACTTTACTGCATGACATGATCCACAAAGAGGTGGAGGTGTATATCGATGATATGATCGTGAAGTCCAAAGAGAGAGGAGGGCACCTAGGAGCTTTGAGAAAGTTCTTTGGGAGATTGAGGGAATTCAAAATGAGGCTAAACCCGCAGAAGTGCACATTCGGAGTCACCACCGGGAAGTTATTGGGTTTCCTTATTACTCAGAGGGGAATAGAAGTGGACCCTACCAAAATAAAGGCCTTAACCGAGATAAACCCACCGAAAAATGAGAAAGAACTGAGAGGGTTCCTGGGTAGAGTACAATTTATAAGTCGTTTCATTTCAAAGCTCACCATGACCTGCGACCCGCTGTTCAAGCTACTCAGAAAGGGAGAGAGATTCAATTGGGACACCCCGTGTCAACAAGCCTTCGACAAAATCAAAACCTATCTCCAGAATCCACCTGTCTTGTCACCACCTTCGCCCGGGAGACCTCTGTTACTTTATCTCTCTGTATCCGAAGATTCGATGGGATGTATGCTGGTCCAAGAAGGAGAAGAGGGGCGCGTGGAGAAGGCCATTTACTACTTAAGCAAGAGAATGGTAGGATATGAGTTAAAGTATTCGCCCTTGGAGAAGGCCTGTTGGGCCTTGGTTTGGTGTACCCGTCGCCTCCGCCACTATATGCTAGCCTTCCCTGTAATCCTGATATCCCGAATGGACCCATTAAAATACCTGTTCGAAAAACCCGTCTTGACCAGTAGGATTTCCCGTTGGACCATGATGTTAGCTGAGTTCGACATCAGATATGTTACCGCGAAGTCCGTAAAAGGAAGGGCTGTCGCCGAGTTTTTAGCTGACCTCGCTGTAAAATCTGAGGACAAGGGAGACTTCAAGTTCCCAGATGAGGGAATAATGGAAGTCAATGAGGAGCTGTGGAGAATGTACATTGATGGAGCAGCCAATCAGTTAGGTTACGGGGTCGGAATCATTCTCGTAGCACCAGACGGAGTCCCTACCCCATTAGCTGTCAAACTCAAATACGACTCAACCAACAATACCGCGGAGTACGAAGCCTGCATAATTGGGATGGAAGCGGCCTTGGCTTTGAAAGTCGGACGGATTGATGTCTTCGGAGATTCCAACTTGATCATATCCCAGGTCCGAGGAGATTGGAGGGTAAAGCATGAGAAATTGAGACCTTACCATGACTATCTAGAAAGCCTGAAAGCGCAATTCCGAAAGATTTCCTTTTACTATCTCCCTCGTGAAGAAAACTAACTAGCCGACTCTTTGGCTACCTTAGCCTCGATGATCCAAATCCCTTCCAAGGTTGCCATGATTCCGCTGTCCATAGAAGTAAGGAATCAACCGTCATTCGAAATGATCGCAGCCATAGAGAGAGAAGATGAAATGCCTTGGTATGTGGACGTGTGGAAGTTCATTAAAGAAGGAGAATACCCCGAAGGAGCCTCAGAAAAGGACAAGAAGGCGATACGACGATTTGCTGCTCAATTCGTGATCTACGCAGATAAACTATGGAAGAAGTCCTACACCGGGTATAATTTGGAGTGTTTATATGGGAGGGAAGCTAAGAGAATGATGGAGGAAATACATGAGGGAGTATGCGGGCCCCACATGAACGGGCACATGCTGGCAAAGAAGATCATCCGGCAAGGGTACTATTGGACGACCTTGGACAAAGACTGTTGCGAATATGTTAGAAGGTGTCACAAGTATCAGATTCATGCAAACCTGATGCATACCCCGCCGTCACAACTCTATAGCATGACCACCCCGTGGCCATTTTCTGTGTGGGGAATCGATATCATTGGTGAGATAGTCCCGAAGGCTTCCAATGGACACCGATACATCATCGTGGCAATCGATTATTTTACCAAATGGGTAGAAGCAGCCTCATACGCAACCTTAAAAGCCAAAGATGCGGTGAATTTTATCGAGAAGAACATAATCTGCAGGTATGGGGTCCCTAATGAGTTTATCTCCGATCATGGCAGTCACTTCCAGGGAGAGGTCATCCCGCTCTTGGAAAAATATAAGATCACCCGTCATCAATCATCCCCGTATAGGCCCCAGACGAACGGGGCAGTGGAAGCAGCAAACAAAAATGTTAAAGTCATCTTGGGAAAAACGACAGACACATATAAGGATTGGCACGAGAAGCTTCCATTCGCTTTGTGGGGATATCGAACCTCAGTGAGAACTTCAACGGGTGCTACGCCGTATTCGTTAGTATACGGGATGGAGGCAGTCCTTCCAGTCGAGGTGGAAATACCCTCCCTCAGGGTTTTGGCAGAATGTGAGATCAGCGAACTAGAATGGATACGGGAAAGGTATGAGGAGTTGATGCTGCTTGATGAAAAGAGGTTGACCGCGATAAACCATACTCGGGGGTACCAGAAGAGGATAGCTCGTGCTTTCAACAAAAAGGTTCGCCCAAGGAAGCTTGCTGAGGGTGACCTGGTCCTCAAAGAACTAAAAGTGCCCGTTTATGACCCCAGAGGAAAATTCAAACCCAACTGGGTCGGACCATACATCATTAAGACTCTCCTCTCCGGAGGAGCAGCTTATCTTATGGACCTGGACGGGGTTGAATTTAAGCAGCCAATTAACCTCGATCGCCTCAAGAAATACTTTGCTTGAAACCATTTCTTTCAAAGCCTCCTACCTCGATGAACTACGCTTGACCTGATTCCCACTAGGGGATACGTAGGCAACCTACTTGGTTCGGTCATTTAAATAAAACCGCCCGGGCGGCGTCCTCTTTCAAACCTTGAGTTGAACTACTGCAGGCCTGACGCCCACTCAGGGGTAAGTAGGCAAGCTCTCAAGAAGCCTTCGGCCCAAGAAAACCTAAAAGCAAGAAATGTGTGTGCTAAACTAGGGGCAAACTGGCGTTTGCCCGGAATCACTTCGAAGCCCTAAAACCAGGGGCAAACTTCGTTTGCTAGCCGAAGAACCCAGAAATAAAACCATCCTTCAGGTCACCTGGCTGTCAGAATAAGTACTATAAAGAAACAAATAAGAATTCATGGAAAAGAATGAGTAGAAAACAAAAAGCAAAATAGGGAGCCGAATAAAGACATTAAAAGGAGAATTCTTCATAAAAGATTAATCGAAAGGTTGAGCGCTTTGATTAAGCATGCTAGAAATTTCCCTAAAGATAACAACATCAGTCAATCACATTCGGAAAGCGTAAAAGAGTAGGCAGGGTCTGTCAGAAAGTTTTGTGGAAAGGCCAACTTTTCTCTGTTTCCGTCTGTTTTATTGTGCACGTGTCTCATCAAGTCTGTCTCATAACCAAGGCCTGGATCTCCAGAAGATACTGGGCAGTGGGCACAATCGAAGCAGGGACCCTCGGGCACGGAGCAGCCATCTTACCCGACCAAGCCTCTATGAAAGCCTTCACGATAGAAGGACGCAGAGTAGAACCCCTGGTGAAATCAGCAGTCACAGATTCAGTAGTATCTTGCAGAAGTCCAAACTGGCGAACCACCCGATCGGGAATGTAGAAGGTAGTGGCACTCAAGCCCGGTAACCAAATGCCAGGTCGCCCAGGAAGACGTACAGCAACAGAACGACGAGTCCACTGAGGGCAGATCCAGCAAATGTCACCAGCAGAGAGACCTTGGAGCCAACCGAGCCAGGCATCAGCAGAATGGAATAAGCAATGGATCTCCATGCGGTCGTAAGAAAATGACCCCCGAAGATGCGAGGGGTGAATGAAGAGGTCGAGGCGTTCCATGAGCCAAACTTGCAAGACGAAAGGTGTCCCAACAGATAACATGGCCCCGGTAACATGGGCATGGCTCAATCCAATCAGAGTTTCACCAAGAATCAGCATAACAGCACTTTTCATCTCCCTCAAACCACAGGCAATGGGTATAAGAATGTCAGAAGATGACTGGAATAGGAAGTAAGAGAGCATGGCAATTGACAAAGCATTACGTCAGATGATCTGGTACTCGCCATCATAGGGGTCCCCTATGGGAGCATAAACGGAGGCAAGGCGCTCAAAATCGATATGCCTGTCACAAATAAGGGAGCCCGCCGCATTTCGAGATATGTGGAGAAGAGTGGCTAAGTCGCGGACATACCCAGCCTGAATCTGAGGAACCGTCAATTCAGCAAAAGGATCAGTGTGGAGAATAGCGCTAAATTCCTCGAACAAAGGACAAATCTCCTGAAAGCCGAAACGAAAGACGTTGAGAGCAGGGTCCCAACACTGAATAGCAGCTCGAAGTAAGCCCTCATTCAAATTCATGCGTCGGAAAGAGAAGAGATCGTTCAATCTGAAGCATTCAAAGTTGAGCTTTTCAATACCTGAGAGAGTATCCATCCATGGGAAGAGAATTTGGGAGCAAATGGGGGCCATTTGAAAGGAGGATGGAAAGAGAAAAGAGATGTTTTGCGGAGTGTTAGAAGAAGAGGGGTATAAGTAGGGGGTAAAGCTGCCCACTAGATCGCGGCACTCGATAAAGTGCAGCGGCACTCCATGAAGTGCCGCGCGGCAGTCCGTGAGTGCCGCACGGCATTTACTGACTGCCGTTGCGGCATTCTCTGAGTGCCGCGGAGGCCTAACCGAGTGCCGTTCCGAGCTTTTTACCGGCCAGGGTTTGTTTGTAACACGATCTGCCCACCTGCAAACAGAAAACTAAATAGAGAGGCAATAAAACGTGCGCATCATGCAGCACGTGCAAATACATTCATTCATTCATTTTGCATATATCAAATAAGTAAAAGAAGCAGAAGCATTCAAGGATAAAAATAAAATCGGGACCAAGCCATGGTCCCACATACGGCAAGATTTGGACCAAGCTATGGTCACACATACGGTGAATAAGCAGAAAGCATAATGAAATGTGTAAAGCATCTATCCTACCAAGAAAAAGGAAGCAGCCATCAAAATAAAACATGTATATACAGTCGTCCACCAAAATATAAATTCTCCCACAAACTCTCAAAAATGAAAAAAAAATAATAAAAACAAAAGCAGAGTCAGCCGCGACCCCGACCCCGGCCGCGAGTCTGGCGAGTCGTACGTCTGAGAGGCTCCTCCTCTGACTCAGTCTCGCTGCCTCCACCAGTCCCGCCGTGTCCGCCACTGCCGCCGCCTCGGCCTCTGCCACCGCTGGTGCCCTCGCCGCCACCTCCGCCACGTCTAGCACCGCTACCTCCGGGGGTATCGCTGAGAGGGACGCCGAACTGCTGAAGTCGCTGCTGGAGCTGCCCCACCTGCTGGGACAGGACCCTAATCTCCTCCGCCTAAAATAAAGAAGAGAATGAGTCCCGACATCATTGAAATGACGGATAAATATTGAGAATAGAAAGAATAAAAGATCATACCTGGGCCCTCAGCTGGGTCGCAGTAGTCGCTCGAAAACAAGAGACAGGGATAAAGGATCAGCAATAAAGAGATACAATCCCAGTCAAAAGTAGGAGTGGGAATGAATTTCTTACCATCCACTCTCGCCCGAGAACCCACTGTCGCACGCTATGGGCGTACGCCAGGCCCTCCTCCGCGTAAGCGCGCGGGACAAGGTCGTAGTGAATAGGAATGGTGGGAGCGCCCTGTGAAAGTCGGGGGATCGTCCTCACATGGGGCTCGCCAAACGAGATGGTAGACATAGTCCAGTCCTACTCAGGTAGGCCAGGGGGCGAACCGCAGCAGGGACATGCTGCGAACAAAAGTAATAAAACACGGGTGAAGAATAAAGGGAAGAACTCACAAAACAATAAAGGAATCATTTACTCACCCGAGTCACTTCCATCAGCGGGAAGTTCGGCATCAGCTTGGCGGCACGGAAGGCCGCATATCCGTCAGGGTCGTCCAAGAAGCCATGGATACCAAAGCCAGCTCGAGCAGCCGAGTAGTCGCCGCCCTGAAGTATGTCTGTAGCCCTCATAGAGTCGGGAGGAGGGAACGGCACAAAGAATCTGGGAGCCGCTATAGACTGCCTGGTCACCCTCTCTCCCAAGTACCACGCCATGCCCTCTGACCCACCATCGAGTAGCAGTCTCATCGGGTCATACCCGGCCGACTCCTAAATCCCCGCGCTAGCCTCGGGTAGCGCCCTGAGCCACGGCTGCAACTGTACATGCTCCTCCCGTAGGTTTGTCAGGAAGTTCCTGAACGAAACAAAGTCATGAGCCCCGGTCTTCCGCCCGACCCTGTCCTTCGCCCACTTCAGCCCTTGGGGCATGATGAGGGCGTCAGCAGCACGTGTCTCAGGAGACATCATGCGGAGATACTCATGAGACCAAATCTGTAATGAAAGAGAGAAAGAAAAAGGAAATTAGTATCGCAATGTAAATAAATTTCTGGAAGTAAAATAAGCAATAGAATACAAAAATAAAAAATATATATACCTCCCACGCTCTCCAATACCCGCTGGTAGCTGTCGACTCGCCCCGGGAGATGCCACTCATATGCCTGTACAGGATAGCTAAACCTGTACCAGCCCAATCAAACTCGATGACCCGGTCCAGATGCTCCAGCGACGCCACCAAAGAAGCAGAAACCCGATCACCCTTGGTGCTCAACAAGGAGCACCCCAGCACGTACATCAAGAAGCCCCGGGCCATCTACTCGTCCATAAAGCCGGGTTTCCCCCGAAAAGTATCCATGAACCATCGAGCAGTGACCAAGGCCTCCTCCGGGACCACCCCTAACAAGGGCTCCATCCGATCTCACTCCTGGTCCGCAAGGTGCCGCAGGGGCTCTCCTCCGAATGGAATCCCCGTAATCATCGAGAAGTCCAGCGGTGTCAACGTCATCTCGCCGAAGGAAAAGTGGAAGGTACTCGTGGTATCCCACCACCGCTCGGCCAGCGCATGTATCTGCTGCAAGTCGTTGGAGCTCTTCGTCAAGAGTTTGACGAAGTCTCCAAAACCCGCTGCGTCCACCAGAGCTCTCACGGTCGGGCTCAGCTCGGTGTACCACTCGTGGCCATGTGCAAGGCTGACGTGGCCCTTCAGCACTTTGGGCTGCAGCTGCAAGAAAGAATCACAAGATTTGTTGTCAGAGAATAAATAAAAGGAGAAAGCAATGAAGAAGGAGATAAGTAATAAATAAAAGAAAAGAAAGTATAGAAGTGTTCACATAGGATTTCACAGGAGAGACATTCGTTTGCATTCAAGAGAAAATGAATAAAAGGAAACGCTCAAAATTTTAACAAGGTTTCGAAAAGAAAAGAAAAAAAGAAAGAGTAGTTTTTGTCCACCTACTTTGGAAGACATGCATATACAAGTTTTAAAGGAGATTTTGGGCCCGGAAAGAGTCTGGTTGCAAAAAGGAATGCGTGATTGCAAATATTCAAGAATCAATTATTTTGAATAATAAAATGGCATTAAGAAAACTCGCCAGGACGGTAAATACAGGAAAAGGTTCGTGATTTCATTTCTACGAGCATTGGATTTCATTATTCACAAACAATGTTTGAGATTCCGATTAAATGGCTTTCGAAAGTCGTTGAACAAAATCAAAGGGGAAAATAAAGGATAATTCGAGCATAAGATTCATTTTTTATTTTATTTATTTATTTTTCAAAAGTTCACGAGAAATAAAATTTTAAATTTGGAATTTCTTCACAAGAAGCGTGGAATAAAATATTCGGAACGCCCGGGGGTGCCACATACATGACGTTGGAAAAGGGTATCTAAAAGTGGTGACAATTTTAGGTTACATTCACAAGGAGGAAGAAAATGAGAGAAAGGAATACGAGAAATAAATAAAAGAGAAACGTTTACCTCGCGCTTAAACGCGCGGGCCGACAGATGCTTGTCAGGGTCCCTCAATAACAGCGTAGCGTCTGGATGATGGGTGGCCGTATACTTGGCCTTCTTCTTCCTAGAACCACTCGCCATAACCTGTCAAAAAAGAAAAAGGGAGATTCGTACGTTAAAATTCGTGAAAGTTCAGGAAAACAATGAAATAAAAGAGTTTAACCGAACCATGATCTAGCAGAACTTACCTGTGGACGTCGTAGATCGATATAGAAGCAAAGAAAGGATGAGAGAATTTTTTCTCCAGAGAGATCTCGAGATAAAGAGAATGAGAGAATGAGAAGAAAGAAGAGAACCCCGGCGGTTTAAGCCACTGCCGCTCAAACGCGGCACTCAAATTTCCGTGCGCGGCAGTCAGTCAACTGCCGTGCGGCACTCGCCGAGTGCCGCGCGGCAGTCACGGACTGCCGCGGAAAACCGCGTGTGCCGCGATTATGGCGGTTCAAAGATATTTACATTCCCCCCAAAAATTCAAATCAAGTTCCAAAAATTGAATTTGAGGCCCCAAAAATTGCCCTCATTACACTTTTGGCCCTTAGGGTCGTTTCATAGGTACACTTTGACTACAAATTTTGGAGTTCAAAAATATTCGAGCCTGTGGGCCCCCTTTTTTGAAAATTGGAGATGTTTGAGCTCGTGGGCTCTCAATTTATGAAAATTAAAATATTTGGGCCCGTTGGGTTCCCAATTTTGAAAATCGCAGTACTTGAGCCCGCGGGCCCCGACTCTTTAAAATTGAAAATATTTGAGACTGTGGGCCCAGACTTATATTCCCGGTTTTTGCAACGGACTTGCGATTAACCCTCGTTTGGAGAATATAACGGACTTATATTCCCGATTTTCGCAACGGATTTGCGTTTTCTCGGTTTTCGCGACGGATTTGCGTTAACCCTCGCTTTTTTGAATATAACGGACTTATATTCCCGGTTTTCGCAACGGACTTGCGTTAACCCTCGCGTTTTTTTTTTAATATAACGGACTTATATTCCCGGTTTTCGCAACGGACTTGCGATTAACCCTCGCTTTGGAGAATATAACGGACTTATATTCCCGATTTTCGCAACGGATTTGCGTTTTCTCGGTTTTCGCAACGGATTTGCGATTAACCCTCGTTTGGAGAATATAACGGACTTATATTCCCGATTTTCGCAACGGACTTGCGTTAACCCTCGCGTTTTTGAGAATATAACGGATTTATATTCCCGGTTTTCGCAACGGACTTGCGTTAACCCTCGCGTTTTTGAGAATATAACGGATTTATATTCCCGGTTTTCGCAACGGACTTGCGATTAACCCTCGTTTGGAGAATATAACGGACTTATATTCCCGATTTTTGCAACGGATTTGCGATTAACCCTCGTTTGGAGAATATAACGGACTTATATTCCCGATTTTCGCAACGGATTTGCATTTTCTCGGTTTTCGCGACGGATTTGCGTTAACCCTCGCTTTTTTTGAGAATATAACGGACTTATATTCCCGGTTTTCGTAACGGACTTGCGTTGACCTTCGTGATCAAATCAAAAGCACTTTCTTGACTCCTGTGTCACATTTTTGCATGAAAAGTCTTGCCTGACTAACACGCCACGAAATGCGCGTCATACGTAGGAAAATACGATGAGCATGACATTTACACAATCAGGTCAATTTAGAAAAAGCCAATGCATTACACTTGCATCACGACAGGATAGGTGCATCCATCCGTGTGACTACTTGCGTCTGTGAATGGTCAACCCATGCCTGAACTACGCTTTGGTCTGATTCCTGATAGGGATACGTAGGCAGCTCGTCATGGAGCACGACCAATTACAATTCTGCTGCACGCCCGTTTTTGCAACGCAGTTTTTGTTTTTGCCTAAATTCGACAGTCAGGTCAAAGGCTTGTCTTCACACAGGCTTTGACATTTACTTATGGGACGCGTTGCTCCACAAGCTCTGTCAAAGAGGGGCAAACTGTAGACACCCCAATTTTGACCGGCCGTCGAATTTAGGAGAGCGTCACCTCCACGTCCAATGATGACAATGACCGAGAAATTTGAAGTATTCCAAGCTCTTCAGAAAATTCTCCAAAACGCGATAAAATTTCACAGAAAGAGGGAAATACCAGGTATCTAGGAGAATTCAGATATAAAACACAACTTTTGGAAAAGATATTCAAAAATAATTTGTTTCAAAAAGAGAAAAGACCTAAAAAAGGAATTTTAGTAAAAAACGGCACACGGCGGGATGCCGCGGCACTCGGTGACTGCCGCACGGCAGTCACAGAGTGCCGTGCCGGCACTCGTCAAGTGCCGCCACAGGTTTCTGACTACCGTTCGTTTATAAAGTCTGTATTTTGCAGAGCAATACGTATGCGCATGCAAATAAGAACAAAAAACTGATAAAGTAAGACTGACAAAATTGCGGCAATCCATTAATTGCCGCGGCATTTGGTGAATGCCGCGCGGCAGTCATGAAGTGCCGCAACGGCATTTGATGAATGCCGCAGCGGCAGTCACGGAATGCCGTGTCAGTATCTGGACTGCCGCGCTGGACAACAGTCTGCATAATTTCAGAAAGTACACATTGTACCAACTAATGAGGGAATTACACCTGTTTTTTGCTCCGAAATTCACCAAAAATACCTGGTAATTTTGCTTATAAAAGAGAAGGGATCTTCCTAAAAAGGGGGAGACCAAGAAGAAGAACACCAAGAGATATTGGGAGAGAGAACATATACTTCCATTTCACCAACATTCTTTTAGAGAGAAAAGAGAGTGTTTAGAGAATTAGAGAAGAGCTTGGAAGATCTTCAAAGAAAAGAAAACTTTGAGGATAATTTGGAGGTGATCCTCTAACCATAGATTATTAGCTTATCCTTTCTTCTCATCTCTAGTCTTAAAATCTTTCATTATTTTCTTTGTTTATCAAGTAAACTTAGGAGTTTCTTTTGTTTCCATGCTACTTTCTTCCATTCTCTTGTTTATTTTCTTCTCTTGAAGGTCTTGGAGATCTTCAATATCTCTTTTGACCTCTAGAGCATGATCTTTTGAATCCTATGTAGGCTTATGCTTCACATAGGAGTCAAAGTTTAATCAACACTTCATAAGAGGCTCTAAGTCCACACCCATGATTTGGATCTTCTAAACTTGATGTCTTGAGGAATCCCTTCAATATTCCTTTAGGACTCATGAGTCATAGTCATGTCTCTCCTCCAATGACCATCAAATGGTAGGAGAATGTAGTTTTGAGTCTAAACTCATCTCCATGGTCTAGACTCCTTGTCTTATAGATTTCATGAAGTCTACCCATATTTCACTTGAAATCTATGAAGAGTAAAGGTTTATAGTCTCTAATGGTCATCAAATAGTAAGAGAAGTGGTTTGGTTCAACTCAACTTCATGGTATAATAGTTGGAGTTACCAAATAAAATTGAACTAGCAAAGTAAAAACAATGAGTCCACAAACTGTTTTTGATCAAAGATTTTTAGTTCAAAATCTAACCGTTGAAATCAAATGAAACCAACGGGAAAGTGTCAATAACACAATATTCTACCGCTGTAATTTTTGTTTTAAGGTGGTTTCTTGTTTAGAATGGTTTGATCATGGGTTTTGTGAAGCAACAATAATCTGTCCAGAATTTCAGAATAGTTTCAGAACAGCAACACTCTTTTGGAATAATTAAATCAGAGTTCTAACAAAGTTTCTATGACCCAAAATAATTTTTTCCAAGTAGATTAATGTGTTAGGAAGTCACCCTAAAAAGAACAAAGCAATTCGGATTTCTTTGCTATTTTTAATAAATCGTGCAAGAATTCTGGACAGAAGGTTGCAAAGTGCTGAGTGATGTCTAGTATTTTCCATATTCCCGGAGATCCGACCGTTGGAATTTTGATTTTCTTTTTGATTTGAAAACTAAACTCACAGAGGCATATTGAGTCCAAAAATCATCAAGATCAAACCATGAGAGATATGCTCTTTATTTCTTTTAAGTTCGGGTCTACTCTCTGCAATTTTCAGAGTTTTATGACACATTTGACTTACCTTGTAAATAAGGGCCTAAACGACTTTCTTATGATCTAAAGTCTAAACCATGCTTTAATAATGATTAGTTGAGCTTGAATTCAAGGTTTAAGAGTACTTCATAGTTTATCCTTGTCCATGTACACATTCAATCATATGGTTTGGCACTTGTAATTAGGATTTATTTTGCTTTGGATTTAATTACATTAGATAGATTTAAGCTAGAAATTTAGGATTGTTATTTCTAACATCATATTTTACACGAACTAACCCTTTGTTTTGTAGCGCTATTAAGGTACGATTTCTCAATCCCTCTTTAGTTTATTAAATTCCTTGGTTTTTATTTGATTTTTCGACTTAATGCGCGACACCTTAGAATTAGATTTTGCCTTATGTGTATATATGGTTAGAGACTCTTTTAGGATTTTCTTTTATTCGCATGCATTGCACGTTTACTATCGCTGCTGGATCCCGGGTAAGTTCACTTGTTCCCTATTGCATATCATATCGCTTGCTACCTGAATTATGTGGCTTTTGAATGGTATTTTTGTCAATTGCAATTTTACACCCTTTGGACATGCTTTTGTGATGTATATGTATATATGTATTAGTTGAGGGCATGCTTAGATTAATAAATTTGATTAAAAGGATGTTGAGTAGAGGCCTATCGCAAGATAGGATGAGAGAGGGTGTTTTAGTCCGATGGGCTCCTTCCTCTCTCATTCCATAATCCCCGGACCTAGTTAATCTTTGGTTTCGCAAAAGATCAGTTTGCTTTTAAAATGGTTTCTTAATTTTTCCTTTTAAAAATTAAGTGGCGACTCTTTTGTTTTAGAAATTAATTTTGAAAAGCTGTGGGTAAACCAACCTGCGATATCCACAAACACGCACCGGAATGGGAAACTCAAGTGACGAGAACTCAGACCAGTTCGAGTTCAAGTAAAAAGAGCATTTATCAGCTGAAGGTGGAAGATGGCTTACTGGAGAAATACGAGCAACTGGCTCGTAAAATGGAAATTTTGGAAGCGAAGAAGGACCCGGTAATACAATTTGCATCGGAAGAGTCATGTTCGAGTTGTTTACAGATGGGGCATACCTCTCAACATTGCCAAATATACCCTGTTTACCAAGAACAGAGTCCAGTGGAGGTACATGCTATAAATGCCCCTGGTCGTTTCAACCCCAATGATAGGTGGAGTCATTGACACGAGAAAAATCTTGTGCGCTCTTGTGCAATACCCAAGTGTAGGTAGACGTGCAAGTAATATCTGGTAAGACCAGGTCGATCCCACAGGGAAGGTGTTGACCTATCGAATTAGACTAACCTCTAAAGAAAATAAAATAAAAAGAATAAGATTGAACTATGGTGCGGAACACAAAGTTCCACAGCTAAAATTACTAAAGAAAATGACTAACGATCTAACTAGCTAATTAAACAGTACTTGAAATTAAGATGTTTAACTTTAAAAGAAAGTGTTGGGATTACACGAATCCACAGTAATCTAACCATCTACCATGCATTTACCTTGAAGCACAAAGGAGTATATTACCCACAGTTTTCCGTATTCCTCTAAAGATAGAGATTCTATAGTCCTTTCATGACCGGGACCATATCATCACAGTTAAATTAAGATACATGAAAGCGGTTTAATCCAATAGTTAAGACTCGCATCCTCAATGGTGTTAGCATTGAAGATGGTTTGCAAAATGTATTGAAAGAAAATGCCTTAGGGCCTTAGTTTTAAAACTGTTTTGACAAACTGAGCATTTATTTGGGACAGAATGATAACAAATCCTAAAACAAAAGGTCCTGGAATACTGCAGGGAACATCCTCAAGAATCCGAGAGTTCGATCGATCGACGCGCTTTCGATCGATCGAAGACCTTCATCCCTCAATCGATCGAACTGACTTCGATCGATTGACTGTCTCTGGTTCGATCGATCGAACGGACTTCGATCGATCGAACACAGCGATTATCCTGCTGCATGGCAGAGGCTGGAGATCACTGTTTCATCGTGTTCTCCCAACCTGGGACTACTCAGACATCGTCTGGAGTGTCAAAGATTGATTTTTAACGTAAAAGAACATTAACACCTTGTTTGATTGTAAGTTTTTCATGAAAACTACGAAATCTATGATTTTACAACTATTTAGCATATAATATCACGAGATGAGCGATTAAACTATGACTACTAAGTGCAGAATCTAAGTGAGCAGTATATAGATAACCTGGAATAGACGATACTTGTATTAACTCAGAGAAATCCAATCCCCAATGTAAATATTCAATGAAAACCTACAAAAAACCAAACAAACTCTCTATCTCTCTCTATAAAACTGTTAAAAAGTAAAGTGGGCGTCCCACTGGACGTGTACAATACTCCTATATATAAGAAAACCTAAGAAACTAGGGTTAAAACCCGCATCTGCTGCCTACGCAAATGTTACTGGAAATACCCCGTTCGATCGATCGAACTGCTCTCGATCGATCGAACCCTTAAGCCTCAAGCGCTTCCACTCTCTTTGAGCGATCGAACTCTCGATCGATCGAACCTTCTTAGATCGATCGAACTCCACATTTCAGCTTGGGCTTCTTTTGTTTTCATTCCAGCATTCCATTTATTCTGATGTTCATCTGTTTAGTCCACACAGCAGTAATCTGCACAAATAACAGCTAAAACAATACAACTTATCATAGATTAATCATAGTGTATAGAAATTAGCCTTGCAATGCAAATCGCAGATAAAACGGGAAGTTGTGATAAAAACTAATACAATTCTTTCCTTTAGCGCGGTTGTATTTTACAAATACCCCCGCTTTGCAGTCATCCTGGTTTCGATCAAAGAAACAGTGCTGCTGCAGCGAACCCATCTCAACAGTGGCAGCCGAATAAAGAAAACCAATACCGACCTCAAAACCAAGGGTACCACCAGAGTTACCAACCTCCTCCTACTTATCAACAAAATCAAGGGTATCACCAGAACCAATATCAAAATCATTCACCTCAATCTAACTACAATCAGGGGAGCAACAACCAAACCTCATCAAACACTTATGTGCCACCCCATAAGAAGGCACAAGAGGATCCTAATACGCTCATGATGCAGCAGATGATGCAGCTAATGAGTAAACTCAACACAAGTATAGAGAGGTTAGCTGCCCAACAAGGAGATCGAGAACGAACCATGTTCCCTGCACAACCAGAGCCAAATCCTAAAGGCCAACACTCGGGTACAGGACCCTCGGGATCTGGACCACATGAGGAGGCCAAGGCGGTAACTGTGTTGAGGAGTGGAAAAGAAATTGAGAAAGTCTCCTTGCCCTCACAACCTGTAGTTAGTGATGAAGAAGAGGAAGAGAATGAAGAAGAATTGGTGGAAGAAGGAAAAGATGGCGAAACAGTTGAGCCCAAAACAACAATTCCTGAGGATAATGAAATAAAGAGAAGACCTGGAAAAGAACCCCTCCTTGAGGAGGCAACCAAATGTCCTTTTCCGGCACCATATCCTCAGAGGTTGAAGAAACCTCAACAAGAAACGAAAAGTCAGGAGTTTCTGGAGTTATTCAAACAGGTAAAGATCAATCTCTCACTCCTAGACGCAATTAAACAAGTGCCTTCCTACGCCAAGTTCCTAAAAAACTTGTGCACTGTAAAAAAGGAAGCAAAGTGTTAAGAAGAGTGCTTACTTGGCATGCCAGGCGAGTGCGATCGTAAAACACGATTTGCCTCCTAAATACAAGGATCCAGGTACGCCAACAGTTTCTTGCA
Organism: Hydrangea macrophylla; assembly: GCA_033977485.1. Classification (NCBI taxonomy): domain Eukaryota; kingdom Viridiplantae; phylum Streptophyta; class Magnoliopsida; order Cornales; family Hydrangeaceae; genus Hydrangea; species Hydrangea macrophylla. The sequence continues at coordinate 71,185,632 of CM066984.1, read as the reverse complement.
TAATTGGTCAGAAGAAAGTGAACAATGAACTGCTCGATTTAGGATCGAGTGTTAATCTCTTACCTTACACTGTCTATCAACAGTTAGGGTTAGGAGAACTTAAGCCAACTCGCATTACTCTCCAACTGGCAGATCGATCAATTAAATACCCGCGAGGAGTGCTGGAGGATGTCTTAGTCCAGATTGACACTTTTGTCTTTCCTGTTGACTTTGTTATTCTGGACACTGAACCAGTTTACAATGCTAAATCTCAGATTCCAGTGATCTTTGGACTTCCTTTCCTCGCGACAATTGATGCGACGATTAAAGTAAGGAGTGGAGTTATGACCGTTGTTTTTGGGAATATGACATTGAATATCAAAATCTTTTCAAATCCCAAAATTGAAGATTTTGATGATGAGGAAGAGGAGGTGAACTGGGTAGAAGCAGTAATTCAAGATTGTTTTGATTCAACTGCTCACTCTGATCTTGTGGAGTCCATTATGACTAACTCATGTTATGAATTGGATAAATACACTCCACAAGATGAAAGGATGAGTCAGATATGCTCTATATTGGAGGTTGTTGAAGAGGAAGTTGCAAGAACAATGTGGACGGCTCAATATGAGCAGCTACCGCCAAAGACCAAGTTGGTTGTGCCGTCAAACCTGCAATTTCCAGAGTTGGAACTGAAGCTCCCAAAAGAATTGAAATACGTATTCCTGGGAGAAGAGAAGACCTTTCCTGTGATAATTTCATCTGTTTTAAATCACGAACAGGAAAGTAAACTGATACAGTTGCTTAAGCAACACAGGAGTGCGTTAGGATGGACCGTTGCTGATTTAAGAGGAATCAGTCCATCCATATGCACCCACAGGATTTACCTTGAGGAAGATGCCAAACCTTGTCGTCAAATGCAAAGGCGTCTTAACCCAAACATGCAAGAGGTGGTGAAGAAGGAAGTTTTGAAGTTGCTGGATGTTGGGGTTATTTATCCAATTTTGGATAGTCCTTGGGTGAGCCCGACTCAAGTAGTGCCGAAGAAAGCTGGCATTACAGTGGTAGAAAATAAAGCAGGAGAATTGGTACCCACATGTGTAACCACGAGTTGGCGTATGTGTATTGACTATCGAAGGTTGAATGCGGTAACTCGGAAAGATCATTTTCCATTGCCCTTTATGGATCAAATGCTCGAAAGGGTAGCGGGTCACCAATTCTATTGTTTCCTGGATGGTTATAGTGGTTATAACCAAATTGAAATTGATCCTGCTGATCAAGAGAAAACCACTTTTACCTGCCCGTTTGGAACATTTGCTTATCGCCGGATGCCATTCGGATTGTGCAACGCACCTGCTACTTTTCAGCGGTGCATGCTGAGCATCTTCAGCGATATGGTAGAGAAGATTATGGAGGTTTTTATGGACGATTTCTCCATTTTTGGAAGTAGCTTTGATGATTGCTTAGAGAACCTCCAGAAAGTCCTAAAAAGATGTGAGGATAAGAATTTGATCCTCAACTGGGAGAAATGTCACTTTATGGTGACAAAAGGGATTGTCTTGGGACATATCGTGTCTGCTGAGGGAATACAGGTAGACAAGGCAAAGATCGATATAATTTCCAATCTTCCTGTCCCCACTACAGTGAAAGAAATACGATCATTTCTAGGTCACGCCGGTTTCTACCGGAGGTTTATTAAGGATTTCAGTGCTGTATCTAGACCACTATGCCAACTCCTTGTTAAGGACCAACCATTTGAGTGGAACAGCGAGTGTCAGGAATCTTTTGATAAACTCAAACATCACCTCACAACAGCTCCGATAATACAATCTCCGGATTGGAGTCTTCCTTTCGAGCTGATGTGTGATGCGAGTGACACAGCGATTGGAGCTGTATTAGGACAAAGGAAAGACAAGAAGCCTACTGTGATCTACTACGCCAGCAGAACCCTTGATGGAGCTCAACGTAATTACTCTACTACTGAAAAGGAGTTGCTGGCAATTGAATTTGCACTGGAGAAATTCAGGCAATATCTGATTGGCTCGCAGATCATTTGCTTCACTAATCATGCTGCGTTGAAGTATCTGCTATCCAAAAAGGATACAAAACAGCGATTGATACGCTGGATTCTCTTGATCCAAGAATTTGATTTGATTATCAAAGATAAAAAAGGGGTGGAGAATGTTGTAGCCGATCACCTCTCACGATTGACGTTTGAAGACAATTCTTCACAATCCATTCCGATCCGTGAATCTTTCCCAGATGAACAACTTTTTGCTACAACTAGTCTGCCCTGGTATGCTGACATTGTCAATTATCTGGCAACAGGGGAGACCCCATATCATTGGTCCACCCCTGACAAAAAGAGGTTTCTATCCATCGCCCGATGGTTTTACTTTGATGATCCGTACTTGTTTAAGTACTGTGCGGATCAAGTAATTAGGCGATGTGTCCCCGAGGAGGATATCTCTCAAATTCTAGCTTCCTGCCACTCAGAGGCCTGCGGTGGCCATTTCTCAGCTCAGAAAACTGCTCAAAAAGTGCTTAGTAGTGGTTTCTACTGGCCGATAGTTTTCAAAGACTGTTATGCATTCTGTAGAGCATGTGCTAGATGCCAGATGTTAGGAAGCTTGTCTAAGAGAAATGAAATGCCGATGACCCCGATCATTACTATTGAAATTTTCGATTGCTGGGGCATCGATTTCATGGGACCATTCTCGCCATCATCTCATTACGAATATATCCTTTTGGCGGTCGAATATGTGTCCAAATGGGTTGAGGCTGTTCCGACAAGGAGAAATGATCACAGAACAGTGATCTCATTCTTAAAAGAGAACATTCTATCAAGATTCGGAACACCGAAGGCCATGATTAGCGATCGTGGAACCCATTTCTGCAATAAGCCTTTTGAGGTACTTATGAAAAAATATGGGGTTAACCATAAGATTGCTTTATCATATCACCCACAGCCGAATGGTCAGGCAGAGCTAGCCAATAGGGAGATCAAACATATCCTGGAGAAAACCGTGAACATCGATAGAAAAGATTGGTCATCACGTTTAACTGATGCTCTATGGGCATACAGGACGGCGTATAAGACGAATCTTGGGATGTCTCCCTACAGGCTGATTTATGGAAAAGCTTGCCATTTGCCTGTGGAATTGGAGCATAAGGCATATTGGGCAACTAGATTGTTAAATTTTGATATCCATGAAAGTGGTACATTGAGAAAATTACAACTCAATGAATTGGAAGAGATCAGGAATGATGCATATGATCGTGCTCGAACTTACAAGTCAAAATTAAAAGCTAAGCATGATCGATCGATCCTGAGAAAGAAGCTTGAACCGGGACAGAAAGTGTTACTCTACGATTCAAAGCTTCATCTCTTTCCCGGGAAGCTGAGGTCAAGGTGGATAGGACCATTTGTTGTCAAAGAAGTGTTTCCACACGGAGCAATAGAAATCGTTAATCCCAAGAATGGTAATGCTTTTAAAGTCAATGGACAACGTTTAAAACCATTTTTGGAGAGATTCGAGCCAGAATCAGAGACCATCCACCTGGATGATCCTGATTATTCTTCTTGAAATTTGAGAACCTTGTGTTGTTGTATAGTAGTTTTCTTTTCTTTGTGTGCTTCTCTGTTTCCTTTTATTCTTATTCTGTCTTTTGATTGGCTATAGGATGAATCCATTGCATTACCTACCACATTTGCTCTACCATGGACAGAGGGAGCAAGAAAGGCCAATTTTTACTCCACTTTCCAGTTCATGCCCGGATTCCCCTATTGCGGTAGTCGCCAATATGAATACCTGGAATTTGCTTTGCGCAGTTCGAGAAATTCTGGAAGACCTTCAAATCGATTCAGATGGGGAAGTCGTGGAGTACTCTGTGGATTATGTTGTAGGAGAAGACTTTTCTTCCCCTGAACCTGAGCAGAATTGATAATTCCTGTAGCAGTTGAATAATACAGAATTTCATTTCTTGTTTTCTTTATGTTTGTTTGTTTCCCGACCAAGATCTTGTACTCTTTGGATGATAATAATCCATTTTGAACCATGAATTGATGATGTTTGGAATAAATTCTTCCTACTTGTGTGATTGATGGGTTTGATTCCTGTTTGAATGCTTAAAGTCTTGTTTTTATCTTGAGAGTGCATTCTGAACCAGTTGGGGGTGATTTGATGAACCATTCCTCTGACCTTGTGATCTGTAAGTACCAATCGATTGGATTTTATACCAATCGATTGCCAATTTCGGTACCAATCGATTGCCAAAATTGGCAATCGATTGCCATTCAAATCAGACGTATAGTCTGATCATCTCCCTCTCTCTCATTTTATTACAAAATTGATTGAGAGAGAGAGAAGGTTACGATTTGAGTTGGGAGAGAACTCCATCCCCATTTTTCTCATCATCATCATCACCACCGTTTTTCCCCATCATCATCGTTTATCATCATCATCATCGCCAACATCACCACCGCCGCTGAAGATATAAGAGCAACTGGGGGGGGGGAGGTTGTGTGCTCAGGACTCCTCACCGACATCACCTCTGTTTTAGTATTTCACTCATCAATCTCGCCTTAGTTGGAGGGTTGATTTGTCAAAATTTTGTAGCCGCGGCACCCATTAAGGTAAATCCTTAAACCCACTTTGTAGTTCTTTCCCTAATCTGGTTTTTAATGCAAGAGGGAGTCCCTTTTGGCCCTAAGACCAATAATAATGAACTGGGGGGGCGTGAGACCTTGTTGTGGGCAGCCCCCCATTTTCACTGATGGCAATCGATTGCCATTAGGGCCCAATCGATTGGGGTTGGATGGCAATCGATTGTCAATTTATGCCAATCGATTGGCATTTTCAGAGAGGCAGAATGTTCTTTCTTGTCATGTAAACTTTCTATTTTCTCTCTTTTCAGTTGCAATGGCTCCCAAATCCAAAGATAGCAGCCTCCACCAAGACAAGTCCACATCTTTGGTTATACCAGACCCACCGCTTCCTCACGGTTTCCGTACAGACAAGGAGAACATCTGGTTCTCGAAATACTTTCAGAATCGTGAAGTAATGGTGGAGCGTATGTTCGAAAATCTTTGGAGCGACTCCAAGATTCCTTTTTATCTCTCTCAGCTTCGTGCTTATCCCGATTGGATGCCAGTTCTCACAACCGCAAAAAAGGTCAATGCCTCATGGATCCGAGCTTCCATAGCAAGTATGCTTAAGGTTCCAGGGAATCCATACACTTTTTCTTCTTGTGTTCGAGGGCGAGAGGTTTTATTCAGCCCGGCTACAGTCTCGGCAGCTCTGGGGATCGCCGAGGTTCCAGATCATTTATTCCCTGTACACATTGATCGACCGTTCCCTTCATTTGACCTGGTTGCCTCAGAAATTTCAGGAGGCAAAGTAAATAAATGGAATGGAGAGGGAACCTTCTGGGACCACAATCTCACCTCAGCCTATCACTTATTACACTTGGCCATTGTCGGGTGCATTCTTCCGACAACATACAAAAAAGAGCTAGCTGGGTGGTATGCGCAATTTCTATATGCTATTGGAACCAAAAAGAAGATTTGTCTTTCTCATCTCCTGCTAGATTTCCTTTTTGACTGCACCAGGCATTTGGGACGTACCCAACACCTCAAAGGTGTATGGGTTATTCATACAGTGTGTGCAGCAGTAGGTATTCCTCAGCTTCAAGTTGCTCTTCCTCTTAAAAGTCCTAAGATTGGTGTGTTCTGCGAAGCCACAGCTAGACGATCGGATGCTCAGTTCAAGGCCCTTAGTAAAGGAAAAGGGAAAGTTGGAGAGAGTAGTAGCAAGAAGAAAAGTGATAAAAGGAAAAAGAGAAAGCGAGGAGATGAGTCGTCAGAGGAGGACGATGACCCAGGGACGCCGACTGAGGCGGAGGGTCAGGATACGGTTATAGTTGAGGAGGAGGAGGATGAGGACTCAGGGACGCCGACTGCGGCTGAGGGTCAGTACGAGTTGAGGAAACGTGAGCCCCCTGCAACATCCACGTCTACTCCAGTATCTCTCCAGACCATTTATGATTTCTTAGTAGAGGAGCGAGAGGCGAGAGTGCAGCTTCAGGGGATGGTTAGAGAGCTCACTACACAACAGTTGTTGATGACTGCCTAGATTTCGTTGGATCGTGACGCTGTGCAGGGGAGACTTGAGCTGCTAGGTAGTCAGATAGAGCAGATTATGATGCTGTTAGGGATTGAGCAGTCCTTGCGCTCATCTATGCCACCTCCTCCGGCAGCTCCAGCTTCTACGTCGGCTCAGCCAGAGGGAGTTATTTTTGAGACACCTCCACCACCACCACCTCCAGCTGCTGTTCCCCCACCAGCTGTGAGTGACCCGGCGGCTGTCGTCCAGACTGGGACAGTGTAGACACCCCATTTTGTCGGCTATCAAATTTAGGAGACCCATATCTTGGTGGTTCGCAATGATCGTAAAAGACTCAAAAGGACTCTCGGAAGTCAGCTCTATCTCTCAGAATGCTCAGAATGACCAAAATGCCCCTGAAAGCCCGAAAACTCCCAAATTTGGTCCCAAAGTTCTGAAAACATGCTACGTCGTAAGAAAAGTGATAAAATGAGTTTTTAAATAAAACCGGAAGAAATCGTCAGCTCCCAGAGACCCCCGGAAGTCCCGGAAGTTCCCCGAAAGTCCCCGTTGACCGGTTTGACCAAGGTTTGACCAGGTTTGACCGAAGTTTGACCAAGTTTGACCAAGTTTGACCGAAATTGTCCAAATTCACCAGAATCATTAGAAAAGTATTAAAATAAGTTTTAAAAGAGAATCGAGCGAAAACGTCGGCTCCTGGGAGCTCCCAGAGGTTCCCAGAACTTCCCGGGAATCCCAGGTTTGACCAGTTTGACCAAGATTTGACTTTGGAATCGGGGCACCGAAACAATTTTCAAATATTTTTCATGGATACTAGAGGTCAATAGCTTTCCAACGGTATATCGCACATAATTTCTGGATTTAAAACGAATTTATTATGAATTTCCAAAGGCGAAAAAGGCGATCAAATCGGCTTTTATCGCGAATACCGCAAAACTTTTCAAAGTGACCTATCCCCGAACTTTTTTTTATGTAAAGTAGACTCCATTACCTTTCCAATGGTATATCACAACCTCGATTTGGAGTTCATACGCATTTTCTGTGAATTTCGGACAAAATAGGGCCTTTTCGCGAATACCGGAACTTCGGGGGGCCTAAACAGCATTATCCAGACGAAGGGAGGAGCACTGCCGCCGCGGCACTAGCCCACTGCCGCCGCGGCACTGGCCCAGTGCCGCCGCGGCACTCCCCCCCAGAGCAGTCCATTTTTGTAATATGTTTTGTGGTCCCATTTTGATTAATTAAAAGCCAAAACGACGTAGTTTTATGATTTCAGATGTTTGGAGCCAATGGGAGTACTTTCTAAATCCCAAAAACACCCCAAGTTGGCCTATATAAACACCCCATTACTCCTCATTTTAGGGAGTCAAATGTGAGTTTTGCAAAAGTTTGGGAGAGAAAGTTGTAGAGATAAGGCTAGAGTAGAGAGAAAAGAAGCTTTCTTCTTTGATTTTCAAAAACAAAAGTGAGTTCTAACTTTGTTTTTACTTCATTACTTCCATTTACTTCAACATTCAATACTCCTAACCACCATTTTAGTGAGCATTCAAGAGAATGGAAGCTTCTTCCATGTCTAGTGTCATTACATATGAGTGATACACCAATCTACAAGTCTCATGCTTCATGAATATCATCTATTGATTATCATCTACTTGCTTGTTTATTTATTGTTTATCTCTTCTTATCCCATTTCTTTTTATTTTCTTTATTTACTTACTAGTTCATCATCATCTAAGTGATGACATGAAGTTTGGGGTGAGTGAATCCTTATGGATAGTAGCTCTTGACCTCAAAAACATGTTTGATAGATGATGATCATAACCTCAATACTTCCAAGGTATTCTTGGAATGTATTGAAGTTATGTTCAAATAAAATAAATCTCTCCAACAATCTTGGAGGTTCTTAAATGATGAGTTTGATGTAGGTATTCTAAGTGGCTATGATCCTTATTGAGTGTTGAAAACATGTTTTCAAAACATCTATTTCAAAACCCCTCTTTATCCCTCTCATTTGGTTTCAAGAAACAAAACTTTGTTTTCTCCAAAATCTTCAAAACAATGAGTCAAAACAGTGAGTGAGTTGAGTTCAAAGATTTTTCTAGAACTCAATACTCAACATATGGATACAAGGCCACTTGGAAAGTCTTCCTAACTCATTGGAGAACACCCATGATTTTTTGTTTGACTTGGAAGTACTTGGAAATGGTCCATTTGGGTCCCAACATTCCTTCCAAACATTCTGTTTTTGCTGTCACAGCAGCTAGGTCAACTCACGACCTCTTTTCCAGAAAACTTTTCCAAAATGGGTGGTCCTAACTTATTTTTCTCTTAACATTCAATGTCTTAGGAAACTTTCTGTATAAAATGGGCCTCTAGATCATTCCTTTTCATTTTCTAAGATTTTCTAACATTTCAGTCGACAGTACGAACTCTGTTTCTGAGTGACCCCTATTGTTTATATAATTCCTCTCAATCTGTGATAGCTATTCAAGATTGGCCTTTTGGGTTTTGTTCTAGACACAATAAGGAACATCTCCATAAAAAAACATGCATTGAAAACATTCCTAACCCCTCTTTTCAAATTCCAAAAGATCATGCTACTGTTCTGTCCACTATTCACAGCAAGTACATTTCAACTTTCATTCTTTGATTTGATGCTCATATGCATTCCAAATTAGTTCATATCTTAGAAAGTAGTTCATACTACATTTGTACATATCCCATATTGATTTCATCCATCCATTCATACACATTTTAGACTTCTAAGTCATTCTAGGAATCCATAAACACAAGGCACACTACAACCTTGGCACATTCTAGATACATACATTGCATTCATGCAAGATTTGGGGTTTTTGTAACTCTTAATCTAAGGAGATTATAAGGAATGAACTCGATCACCCGTTCATGCTTCCCCTTGATCTAATCATCCTTTCTCATCCGTCCCGGGGATTGAGAGGTCTTCTTTTATCAAAGATTAACACGCATCATACTAGCTTGCTAAGCATATTTTGATTTCTTTGCTTATTTGTTTCAATAATGATTCATGTCCCCTTTAGATTAAGGAAACTTAATTACTTGAAGCGTGATTAGATGATTTTTTTCCTAGGTTTATTTGTGTGATCTTTCACTTTACATTGCATGATATTTGATTTAGATCTTATGAATGATATTTTATCTTTAGATCTTCCATTTTCAAGTTTCTTATGTAATGTAATATACTATCATAGTATTAATTGCCGAACCATACATAGTATAAGATGATTATTTGGATGCTAATTGAGGCCCGTCGAAAGATGGGGCGAGTTGAGGGTGTTTTAGTCGCGACAAAGGCTCCTTCCTCTCTCGTACCAAAACCCCGAACCAAGTTCTTTGGTTATGAAGGGCCGGTGCCCTTTATCTATTTGGGTGAGTCAAAATTAGGTTTCTTGGTTCCTTAAAGACCAAGTGGCAACTCTGTATCTGTTTTCAACAGACCTTTTCTCTCTCCTTGATTCAAAATCAAACGAATTTCAAAACATCAAAAAGCGGTGGAAGCCCGGTATCCACAATCTGGCGACTCCACTGGGGATTTTTATTTTAAAAAAAAAATAATACAGAGGTTTGACTCATAAGAAGCATCCTTAAAATCATCTTTTTACCGTGTTTGGTTCACCGCATTGCACTCTTGCATTTCCCCCCTCCGACTGTGTCTGAAACGCGGCGCTGACATTGTTCAGGTCTTGCTGTGCCAGGGCACAAGTCACCGTTGATACTGTACCTTCCAAGGTATATCAAAAAGAGTAAAAACCTCCGTACTGTCTCCCTGACGGTATATTGGAACTCTCGTCAACGGACCCTCTTTGACTAAACCCAGCCTTTGCATATAGATTCCTGTAGAACCTTTCATAGAACTGTTCATTTGTCTTTTCAGATAGGACAATGCGATATAACTGCTGTATGCCCTGACGGGATTACCTGCGCGGTGTAGACGTTTATGTGGCATAGAACAGAACCTCTTTCTTATGATTCCCAAGGCAATCACTCACATGTAATCACATTGAGTTGACCTGCCTAAGCATCATGACAAGGATGTCTGCTCCATGCTCGCAAAGATATACACCGCAAACCTTGTTTGTCGGTCTTGAGACATAGGAGTATGAAAACCTGCTAGAAAGTATGATCACTATAACCGTACTTACCAGTTTCCCCAAAAACTCTGTCCAAATATCCCAGATATAACCACATTCACCAGTTTCTCCCAGAAACTCTGTCCAGATATCCCAGATATGACCATATTGACCAGTTTCTCCCAGAAACTCTGTCCAGATATCCCAGATATGACCATATTCTCCCAGAAACTCTGTCCAAATATCCCAAATATAACCACATTAACCAGTTTCTCCCAGAAACTCCGTCCAGATATCCCAGATATGACCATATTGACCAGTTTCCCCCAGAAACTCTGCCCAAAATTCCCGAAGTATCTTGGAAATCCATGTTATCCCTTGGTGATCATACTAGAAAGTAAGGTTAGCACACTCTATATGGCTAGGACCTTATTTGTTTAGCTACTATCTGTTAGAAATAGGAGCATCATATAGATTAGGGCTTACATCCGCATGTTTGTCCCATTTGCATGCACCATTCCCCATCAATCTGCACGCACTATTTTGAGTCGGTCCACATCACTATCTTTGTCTGCCTAAAGTCACCACTGTCAAAGATCTAATCTAGTCCTTTCAAAATCTGTCAGGTCAGTATAGATTCCCAAGGTCAGCAGTCAGGGTCTTATTCGTGGGTCAGGAGTTCGGATAATCGGTTAATCAGAATCAGTCCGACAGCTTGCTTCAACATGAATAGGGAAGAGTTGGAAAACAAGGTTACTGAATTGGGAGCGACCATAAGCCAGCAGTCCGACAGCCTGGCCCAGGTTCTGAAGTTCATGGAAGAACTGAAGCAGCGGCGGCCGCAACCTCTGCCCGGGTTTCCGCCACCGGAATTTGAACTACCCCCACCTGAGAATAATGGGGAAGAAGACTGGTTTCAGGGGGTCCCACCGTCCGCATACGAGAAGAAGCTCCAAGAAAAGATGGACAAGGTTGACAAACTGGAAAGCGTACTCAGGAAAAGCAAGGGTATCGATGATTACATGTTAGATCTGGAAGGCCTCTTCGAGCCTATCAAGCTAAAACTGCCAGAGAATTTCAAAATGCCTGCCATCGATCGCTTTGATGGAACTGGAAACCCGAAAAGCCACGTGAAGCTGTGTATGAGTATCTTCCAGTCCATGGGTTGCACCCACGAGCACATTGCAATGCTATTCCCGCAAACTCTGGCAAAATCTGCACTATCATGGTTCCTAACCTTTGAAGCCTCCAAAACCCGGGCCTGGGAGGACATTGTTCGAGTCTTCGTCGATCATTACTCTTACAATCAAGAGCTGGATGTCACCATCAGGGATTTGGAAACAACCCGGCAAAGCAACAATGAAACCTTCGCTGCATTTCTGAGCAGATGGAGGAACAAGGTAGCCCAAATGACCCACCGGCCAATCGAGAAAGAACAGGTAAGGATGCTCATCCGGAATCTGCAGCCGCTCTATCATGAGAAATTATTCTACCAGTCCATCTCCACCTTTGAGGAGTTGTTTGAAGTTGGAACCCGAATCGAAGATGCTATCAGGGAGGGGAAGATCAAAAAGGAAGACCCTCCGAGTCAGCCAAGACGGCCCAACTACTCCCGGAATCCCCCGGATGTCAATGCCCTTAGCGGCCAACCCATGGCATACCCTCCAAGACCATACCAACCCTCCAACCAGGCAAATTCCTCCAACCGCCCTTTCCAGAAAAAGCCCCCTCGCAATTTTGCCAAGCTAGAAATCTCTCTCTCCTCATCCCTAGATCGCCTCCTCAAAAAAGGCCATCTCCAATTACTCCAGCCTCGAAATACCCCGCTCCCGCCTAACTGCGATATGTCCAAGCGATGTACTTACCACCAAGCCCCCGGCCATAACACTGATGATTGCATGCGCCTCCGCCATGACATCCAAGACCTCATCGACCAGAATATCATCGAGCCACCACCAAAGCAGCCTCATATCACCCAAAATCCCCTACCAAACCACCAAAATGTCAACCTCATTGAGTCCAGTCCCGTACCCTTCAACCCTGCTACTTATATCACCCCCCTAGGACAACCCTTGCCTTGCATTGACATCCCGAATTCTGAGGGAATTCATCTGATCGGAGGGGAGAATGACGAGTGGAAGCAACAGCTTGACGACGAGCAAGACTTGTTCTTCCTGGAAGAGCATGACCTAGGGGCGGTAGACCTCAAATGGTATGATCCTAACAACGAGAGTGATGCTTCCATCTGGAACGAGCCGGAAAAGCCATTTGTGGGAACGGATTGTGATTGGTTTAAGAAGGATGGGACTGTAGAAGGGCCTACTCCTGCCGAGATTGATCACCTAACCAGGTCAGGCTGTCATTATCAGCCTCCACAGCCTGCCACCGAAGCCATCGAAAAATGTCCAGTTAAAGACAAGGGGAAGGGTAAGATGGATGAGGTCATCGAAGAAGACAATGAGCTGATCAAGCAGCTAAAGAAAACCCAAGCACATCTCTCGATGTGGGACATCATGGTAACATCCTTTAAGCACAAGCAAGCCGTGTTAAATGCCTTGGCTGGGATTGAAGTCCCCATCGACGCCGCGCCGGAGGACATGGTAGCTTTCTTGGGTGCGCTTACCCCCGACCCGATCATTACATTCTCCGATGAGGACCTGCCGCCAGAGGGATCTGCGCATAACAAGGCATTATATATTACCGTGGGATGTAAGGAACAACAGGTGCCGTTTTGTCTAGTCGACACAAGCTCGGCCTTAAATGTCTGTGCCCTGAGGACTGCCACCGCCTTGGGGGTCAATGTCCTTGACATCATGCCATCTGTGCAATCCGTGAGAGCCTATGACAACACTAGAAGAAATGTGATGGGAACTGTTTCTCTCCAAATCCGGGTAGGATCTTTGGTGAGCACTGAGATTTTTCAAGTCATGGACATACCTGCCTCGTTCAATCTGCTGATTGGAAGGCCCTGGCTTCACGCCAACAAAGCTGTATCATCCACTGTGCATCAAATGATCAAGTACATTCATGAGAAGGAGGTAAAGATCATCCTCGGTAATAGTTGGGGTAACGAAGTTTTCCCAAATTACGCTCCCATTTTTGAAGTCCAAATACCTGAGCTAGAAGAAGGAGAAATCGGAGGATTCTTCATAGAAGAAGTTCATATGATCAAGGATGAAGACCGATTCCCTGAGGTCTACTCCGCAGTCGTCAACATTGTCCGCAAGATGAACTACTTCCCCGGAATGGGGTTGGGTCGACGCCAGCAAGGGATTCGGGAATTCCCACAGATCAAAGGGCAACAAGGTACTTTCGGGTTGGGGTACAAGCCCACTGATGAAGACGCCGAGCTACAGAGGCCATGGAAGAAAAGGGTGAAGGGTCTCCCACCATACCGCAAGACTCTGAATGGACAATTCGTCAAAGAAGGGGATGATTTCCCTTACTTCGGGTTCCCTGAACCCTGGGTCCATCGAACCACCGGGAGAAGGCACCCCGGGCTTGAAATCTTCGCTGACTGCGAGAGGCCCCCATATCAAGACCCGTTCTATCCCGAAGAAGTTGAGAAGACCCCAGAGGAAGACTGGTTGAAATACCTGGACACTGAAGCAATCAAGAAGATGTGGGAGGAATCCGCTGAGGAGGAGGAAGAAAAGAGGGCCAAGAGCCAAGATGATCAGATCAAGCCAACTAAGGAGGGTCTGAGCAACCAGTCTGTAGAGTCATCTGTCTGTGTCTCCCAATCCCCTATTCCCCCGAAGTCTGTACTACCAATTATCGAGTCTGTACTGGAGTCTGCTGCTGTAAGCCCACCACTATCCAATGTAATCACTTCACCTGTCATGAATGAAATGAAAGACGATTCTGCTTACTCCTCTGTGTCTGACACTTGTGAATGCACAGATCCCTCCGAGGATCTCCCAATCGAACTAAAGCAACTAATTGAAAAACCACCTGCTTATGAAATAATCGAAGATACTTTACCAGTTAACCTAGGTGAAATAGATAATCCACAGATTGTGCAAATTGGCTCAACCCTTAATAAAGAAGAAAAAGAAAAATTAACCCTCTTGCTAAAAGAGTTCAAAGATGTTTTTGCTTAGTCTTACGAAGACATGCCTGGGGTCGATCCCGACATCGTCCAACATCATATTCCTCTCCTCCCTAATTCTAAACCTGTCAAGCAGAAATTGAGGCGCATGAGACCGGAGTGGGCACTCAAGGTTAAAGAAGAGGTGGAGAAGCAGTTCAAGGCAGGGTTCATTATTGTCACCGAATACCCGGAATGGGTTGCCAATATCGTGCCAGTCTCGAAGAAGGATGGAAAAGTTCGTGTGTGCGTCGACTTTCATGATCTGAACAAGGCCAGTCCCAAGGATGACTTCCCGCTTCCCCACATTGACGTCTTGGTAGATAACACCGCAGGACATGAGCTACTATCTTTCATGGATGGTTTCTCAGGGTACAATCAGATTCTAATGGCGCCAGAAGATCGGGAAAAGACGACATTCACCACCCCTTGGGGAACCTACTGTTATAGGGTAATGCCCTTTGGACTCAAGAACGCGGGGGCGACTTACCAAAGAGCTGCCACCACTCTGCTGCATGATATGATTCACAAGGAGGTAGAAGTATACGTAGACGACATGATTGTGAAATCCAAGGATAGAGAAGGGCACCTGGTAGCGCTGGAAAAGTTCTTCGAAAGGTTGCGCAAATACAAGATGAGGCTGAATCCAAAGAAATGCACTTTCGGCGTAACCTCCGGTAAACTCCTGGGTTTCCTCATCACACAAAGGGGAATAGAGGTGGACCCCTCTAAGATCAAGGCGATCCTCGAAATGGCGCCGCCACGGAATGAAAAAGAAGTAAGAGGGTTCCTCGGAAGAATCCAATTCATCAGCCGCTTCATTTCCAAGCTCACAGCTACATGCGATCCTCTGTTCCGATTGTTGAGAAAAGGGGAAAATTTCCAATGGGATGACCAATGCCAAGCCGCTTTCGACAAAATAAAAGCCTACCTTCAAAATCCGCCTGTCCTTTCACCACCAATGCCTCATAAGCCCTTATTCCTTTACCTGTCCGTCTCTGAAAATGCCATGGGTTGCATGCTAGCCCAAGAAGGAGAAGAAAGCCACTCCGAAAAAGCCATATACTACCTCAGCAAGAGGATGACTGGGTATGAGCTCAACTATTCTACCCTCGAAAAAACATGTTGGGCCTTGGTCTGGTGCACTCGCCGACTAAGGCACTACATGCTGGCCTTTCCGGTTGTGCTCATATCCCGCATGGATCCTCTAAAATACCTTCTCGAAAAACCCGCCCTGACCGGTCGTATATCCCGTTGGTTACTTCTATTATCCGAATTCGATATCAAGTATGTTACGAGCAAGTCGATAAAAGGGAGAACCGTAGCTGAGCATCTTGCAGAACATGCCGTTGACTCCGAAGAAAGTGGAGACTTTCCGTTTCCAGACGAGAGCATCATGGAAATCAAGGAAGAACAGTGGAAGTTGTACTTCGATGGAGCAGCCAACATGAAGGGATACGGAGTAGGGATGATCCTAGTATCGCCGAGTGGGGACCACACTCCGTTAGCAGTCAAGCTCAATTATAACTCCACCAACAACACTGCTGAGTATGAAGCATGCATTCTGGGAATGGAAGCAGCCTTAGAGCTGAAAGTTCGGAGGTTGGATGTCTTCGGGGATTCAAACCTCATCATATCACAAGCCAGAGGAGAATGGAAAGTAAAAGAAGAAAGGTTGAAGCCCTATCATGATCGTCTCGACCAACTCAAGAGGCAGTTCGAAAATATCACATTCCTCTACTTGCCCAGGGAAGAGAACCAGCTGGCAGATTCCTTGGCCACTCTAGCTTCGATGATCAAAATTCCTGTGGGAGTCAGGATGATGCCCTTGGTAATTGAGCAGAGGTACGAGCCTTCGTTCAACATAATCGCCACAGTCGAAGAAGAAGAGAATGAAGCACCATTGTATCAGGATGTCTGGGATTTCATAGAAAAGGGGACGTTTCCCCAAGAATCCACCGAGAGAGACAAAAGGGCAATTCGAAGATTCGCAGCGCAATTCATCATTTGCGGCGGGAAACTGCTGAAGAAAGGATACAACGGTCACAACCTGACTTGCTTGTTTGGGAAGAGCTCCAGAAGAATGATGGAAGAAATACACGAAGGGGTATGCGGCCCACACATGAACGGCCACATGCTGGCCAAGAAAATCGTGAGACAAGGGTACTACTGGACAACATTGGAAAAAGATTGTTGCGAATACGTGAGAAAGTGTCACAAGTGCCAGATTCATGCAAATATGATGCATGTACCACCATCCCTTCTATACAGCATGACCTCGCCTTGGCCATTCTCCACCTGGGGAATCGATATTATTGGTGAAATCATTCCAAAGGCCTCAAATGGAAATCGGTACATCCTGGTGGCCATAGACTACTTCACAAAATGGGTAGAAGCTGCATCCTACACCAAGTTGGGGGCCAAGGAAGTGGCCAAATTCATCAAGAGAAATCTCATATGCCGTTATGGAGTTCCCCATGAGATTATTTCGGACAACGGAAGTCATTTCAAGGCAGAAGTTAGGGATCTGTTCGAGGAATACAAAATCACCTATCACAAGTCGTCGCCATACCGACCACAGACCAATGGGGCAGTCGAAGCTGCGAATAAGAATGTCAAGGCCATACTGCAAAAATCAGCTGATACCTACAAAGACTGGCATGAAAAGCTACCATTTGCACTTTGGGGGTACAGAACATCGATAAGGACGTCCACAGGAGCGACTCCTTACTCACTAGTGTATGGGATGGAAGCAGTACTTCCGGTGGAGATAGAATTACCATCCCTACGCGTGATAGCAGAGTGTGAAATTTTGGAATCAGATTGGTTGAGAGAAAGGTATGAAGAATTGGCCCTCATAGATGAAAAGCGTCTAGCGGCGGTCGACCATGTCCGAATCTATCAAAAGAGGATAGCCCGTGCTTTCAACAAAAGGGTTCGTCCAAGGAAGATTGTCAAGGGCGACCTTGTCCTTAAGGAGTTGCGAGCTCCGATCTTTGATCCCCGTGGGAAGTTTAAACCTAAATGGGTCGGCCCTTATATCGTCAAGACTGTTCTTTCCGGAGGAGCAACTTATCTCATGGACCTCGATGGTGTCGAATTCAAAGAACCAATCAACATGGATCGTCTCAAAAAGTACTATGCTTGACTATCCAATAACCATTCCTTTCAAGCCTTGCCTTGAACTACGCTCGACCTGATTCCCGCTCGGGGATACGTAGGCAACCACATCGGTTCGGTCGCTCCACCAACAAAAAATAACCTTTCCTTTCAAAACCTTGGCCCGAACTACGTTGGACCTGATCCCCGCTCGGGGGTACGTAGGCAGACTTTCAAAAAGAAAAAGAAGGATGGTTCGCTAGGTTGAAAATCCGAAAGGACGCCTAGGCAAAAATTAGAGCTAAATCCAAAGTGAGCAATAACAAAAGAGAGAAAATAGCTCGCTAGGTCACCTCCTTGGTGCCTAGGCAAAAATTATGAGCACGTGAGAGAAATAAAGTCGCGGTCCTTACCATGACTCAAAAACCACCCTCCACACTAGGGGCAAACTTCGGCCACTCGCCTCGTTTGCCTGAACCTCTTCTAAACTAGGGGTAAACGTCGGTCATCTACCTCGTTTTCCTCACAACCATACATATCCCAAACTAGGGGCAAACTTCGGCCACCCGCCTCGTTTGCCTCTGATAACCCCGGCATGCCCAAGCAAGTACCAAAAGCAACAACTAATTGAAATCTCGGTTACAAAATGTTTTTAGAAAGCTAAAATGCATAAAATGAGATTCCCAAAGTAACCAAGGTTCGCCGATAAACAAACTTTGAATATTACATAGGCAGGAATAATCAAAGAAATAAAAGTCTTTCAAAAAGCAACCACATGTTCAAAGACACTTGGAGGAATGAGCAGAATCAGTCAGGACTAGTTTTGTCTTAGTGTCTTTTATTTCTTCAAAGGTCTTTAGAAGTAGGCCTTTACTCGGTCAGTCCAACCATCAATAAAAGCAGCAATAGTGGTAGCTCTGATCCTGGAAGCAAAGACCCTCTCAGTAAACCCCCGGGGAACCTCCTGAACCTGTCCATACTGTCTGGCCAAACGGCGAGGATGATAGAAAGAAGTCTCTCTCAGACCCATCAACCACACTCTCTGGTGACCCCTGAGGCTCGTGGTGATAGCATAGAGGCCCCAACGCCTCACGATCCAGCAAATGTCAGCCTCAGATAAGGCGTTCATCATGCCCACCCAATCGGCAAAGGTATAGTGAGAATGAAGCACGGCTCGACGAAAGTAAACTGGTGGTATACGGCCCGTCCACAGCTGAAGGCGCTCGTAAAGCCAAGCCTGTAACACCAAAGGCGCCCCAGAAAGAAGAGGAGTCCCTTGGTTGAAGGCATTATCCAAACCATTCAAAGTTTCAGCTAGAACCATGGCCATGGGATTCCTGCTAAGTTTCAGCCCGAGGCACACATGCACTAAATCAACGGAAGTACTCGAGAATAGGAAGTGTGAAGTCATGCACAGTATCAAAGCGGCCCCACGGGAAGCATCATACACGCTGGGATTCCCAGGACTGGCGTACCGGGCAATAATAGAAGCAATGTTGAGAACCTCACCTTGAATCAGCCGGCGGGAAATAGTGACAGAGCAATTCAGATATTCAGCCAAGCCTCGCGTAGGACTGAGGGTATCAACAGAAGGGAGGATCAAGTCAGAGTCAGAATCAAAGCCAAGGATAGCACAGAACTCCTCAAACATGGGGCATATCTCCAGGCCATTGAAGTTGAAAACATGGTTCACCGGGTCCCAGTAACCAATGGCAGCACGCAAGAACTCAGTATTTAAGGTCACCTGGTAAAGAGAAAACAGCTCGGTCAAGCCGTAGCTAAAGAGGTTGATCCGCTCCACGCCATCCGTAATGTTCAGCCAAGCTGTGAGTTGAGCAGGATCATACAAAGCCATATTTTCTGTCGCGGCTCTAGCAAAATTCAAAATTTCGGCAGCACCTCCCCGTTTCACGGACTATCCCACCTACAAGGCAAAAACACTCACTATCACAGAACTGCCCATCGCAGTAACATCCAGCAATCACAGTGCACATATATCAACAAGCACACAACTGCGCCTCTAAACCGGAAGATATCCGGCCTAGGAGGCAAAACATCATAATACTCTGTCAAAAGGTCACAAATTGTGCTACACATCGTCCTACACTGTCCAAATAATCATATCCCCAGTACAACCCAATCGAAAACAGAAAAAGAAAATAAAATAATAATTCCCGCTTGGGAAGCCTCAGTCCTCCTCTTCTTCGTCCTCCGTCGGACCGCCCGGAGTGTATGTCGGCGACAGCCTCCTCCTGCCACCTCTGCATCTTGGACCTGTCCTCGATGAGCCAGCCCCGCCTCCACGGTACTGCACACACAAATAAAAATGAGGGCAATCAGTAAGGGAACAACAAAAAATACAAAAACAGAGTCGAGTCAGAGACTTACCAAAGACGCCATCTGATTGGCGGCAAATTGCCGCATACCATCCATCTGTCAAAGAAAAAATCCAGGGTTAGAACCTTATAACCTTAAGAAAGTGCAAAATTAGAGACATACCCGGTGGTCTCGTGTAAGGACCAAGGACCGTAGGCTAGCCGCCAAGGCGTGACCTCAGCGTAACTCCAAGGAACATTGAGGACGCCCGCTGGCTGAGTAGGGTACCCACATGTGACTCGTGGCACCTCCATCACTTGGGGAGTGCCATCAGCACCTAGAACATTGACGTTCCAATCCCAAGGGGGGATAGGGTCGGGAGCCTGAGGAGCCTGCCTCCTGTACATCTCGCGAAGTTGAAGGCACAGAATAAGTTAGGAAAAGATAAATCAAAAACATGGACAATGAATATAAACAAAAAATACAAAAAGAACTCACCTCTAGGAGTGGGAAGTTAGGCATCAGGAAACGGCCACGGTAAGCCTCGTAACCGGTCTCAGAAAGAAAATGGTCCCAGACATCAGTGCCGGCTAAGGCCGCCAGCAGAGCATCTCCAGAGAGGTCACCAGCATCCATCGCAGGAGGATCATGAGGGACGCGATACCGAGAACCACCAACCACCTGCCGGGAGACCCGCTCCCCAAGGAACCACTGCCTGCACTCGGTACTCTCCAGCAGAAGGCGGCAAGAGGTAAGAGATTTAACCGCTTGTATCTCCTCTGGGGCGGCGTAAGCGATGCCCTCCCAAGGCGTCCAGTCAACACTAGAGGCCGTCAGCTCAGTTAAGTAGTTTCTGAGCAAAACAATCCGGTGGGCCCCGCTCTTCACCCCAACAACGTCCCTCCGCCATCTCAAACCTCGTGGGAATAGAGGCACAGGAGCCATGCCATCCTCATCCTCGCCTGATTCATCCGTCGGGGAAGGAGCCAACATCTTCAAGTATTCAAAACTCCAAAGCTGCACAGACAAAGGAGAAATCAAAACAAGTATGGAAATCAAAAAGATGAAAAAATAAAAGGAGAAAACAGTGCGTACCTCCCAAGCTCGCCAGAATCCCCCAGTGGATTTAACATCGCCCCGAGAGACCTCCCCCATATGCTTGTAGAGATGGGCCAGGGCAGCACCGCCCCAGTTGTAGGAGGGGATCTCATCAATGGTCGCCAGGCAAGAAAGGAGCCTCAAGCTCACCCGGTCGTTCCTTGTCGCAAAGATTGAGCACCCGAGAACATACAGAAGATAAACCCTCAAAAGCTGGGAATTGTTCAGATTGTGATTACCTCTACCATAGGCCCGGTAAAGCCAGCCGCAGGGGAACCAATGTCTCTCCAGGTTAGGGGGAACAGCCCCAATCAACATCTCCACCGCCTCCGGGTCGAGCTCATAAAAGTAGTCCAGAACCAGGCGCTTCCCGCCAACCCTCAAGCCCGTGATCATGGAGAAATCAAAAGGCGTCATAGTCATCTCTCCGAACGGCAGGTGGAAAGTGTTGGTAGTGTCCCACCACCTCTCGGCCAGTGCATAGAAGTGAGCCAAATCATTGCTACTTTTTGAAACCAAGCGGACGAAGCCTCCGAACCCGGCATCATCAACCATCCTCTTAACGGTGGGCGAAAGCTGGGTATACCATAAGAAAGCATGGGCAAGGCTACCATGGCCTTTCAATGCCACTTCCGGCACCTTCACACAACAAACGACAAAAGATGCACAAAATCACTATTCACGACCCGAGAGCCGAATTCACAAAATCCACATTCGAGCACAAATCGAACTTCTAACGATCTCTAGGTGCACGCTACGGCTCACAAAACTAGCATAATACATGAAAGCAGTCCTAAAAGGTCGAGAGTTTCACATACCAAGCTCGCTAGAGCCGCGGCCGAAAGATGGCGTTGAGGGTCCTGTAAAATCAAGTCTGGAGCTTGCACCTCGGCCTTCATCCGTCCCTTGGCCTTCTTAGACGGTCTCCTTGAGCTCGAAGCCATGGATCTACAAGAAAAATGGAATTCACATTTAAACTTTTTTCTTGAAAATTTGGGCAAACCAAAACACCAATCAAAAATCCAACTACGGGGAAAGATTACTCACCTGAGCGCGCACAAGCTGCGTTTTGATGAATTTTGGCTCCAAAAACGCCCCAAAATGGCCAAGAATGAGCTTCTAGAGCTCAAAAAAACCCGAGATATAGGAAGATGAAGTCCGGTCACCCAGTGCTGCCGCGGCACTGGCCAACTGCCGCCGCGGCAGTGGCCCAGTGCCGCCACGGCACTCCTCCCCGTGGGCCCCGCTTCGCTCCGTTTTGCTCCGTTTCGCCCCGTTCTGGCCCGTTTTGGCCTTTTTCAGCCCGTTTTTGGCCCCGATCAGCCCCGATGGCCCATTCCAATCGAGATTTATGAGGTTTTACCCCAAGCAGACTAAAAGTTGTCAGAACTACCTCCAGCAGGCAAAACCTGGGAAAAATCGGCTCCCGAAGACCCGAATCGGTCGTTTCAGGACAATCGTCGCGAATTTCGATCAAACACGAGAATTCTGGTAACGGATCCTGGTTTTTAGTTAATGCACCGAATAAAGAAAAGAGATTCTCCGAGAACCCTGCATCATCCCCCGAGGACAAAAGCAGACAGATACCAGCTCCCAGAGGCCCTGACCGGCTCTCTTGGATTGAGCATTGAAAGACTTGATCAACCGTGAGAGATTCAGAGATGGATCCTGGTTCCCGATCAAGAAAAGAGATTCCCCGAGAACCCTGCATCATCCCCCGAGGACAAAAGCAGACAGATACCAGCTCCCGGAGACCCCGACAGGCTCTCTTGGATCGAGCACCAGAAGAGATTCCCCGAGAACCCTGCATCATCCCCCGAGGACAAAAGCAGACAGATACCAGCTCCCAGAGGCCCTGACAGGCTCTCTTGGATTGAGCACCAAAAGAGATTCCCCGAGAACCCTGCATCATCCCCCGAGGATAAAAGCAGACAGATACCAGCTCCCAGAGGCCCTGACAGGCTCTCTTGGATTGAGCACCAAAAGAGATTCCCCGAGAACCCTGCATCATCCCCCGAGGACAAAAGTAGACAGATACCAGCTCCCGGAGACCCCGACAGGCTCTCTTGGATCGAGCACCAGAAGAGATTCCCCGAGAACCCTGCATCATCCCCCGAGGACAAAAGCAGACAGATAACAGCTCCCGGAGACCCCGACAGGCTCTCTTGGATCGAGCACCAGAAGAGATTCCCCGAGAACCCTGCATCATCCCCCGAGGACAGAAGCAGAAAGATACCAGCTCCCGGAGACCCCGACAGGTTCTCTTGAATTGAGCACCGAGAGAGATTCCCCGAGAACCCTGCATTATCCCCCGAGGACAGAAGCAGAAAGATACCAGTTCCCGGAGACCCCGACAGGCCCGTAAGATTCGATCAAAAGGAGCAGTTGAAGAGAGATCCTAGAAAGTATCGCTTCATCCCCAGCAGATTCAAATTAATCCTCAGCGGATTTATACACCGTCAGTTCAATCACAGTAGTCCATTGTCGACTCGTTATCTCGATGCAAACATCGTCGGTCCATTAATCATCATCGCTCTCATTACACCATGGGGCTTCCATGTTCATCATGTGACATCTCAGGATTTCACGATCGTCCCGTGACTTCTGTGTCAGTCTCTTAATTTCCAGGGCCCCTGTGTCCGTCGGTTATTTGCCAAAAGACATCTTCGATCATAGTCCTCTGAGACCCCACACCCAATTACGTTTTTTTACGAAGCACACTTCCAAAAGTTTGCCCCTAAACCCAGAGTCTTCTAGACTTCAATGCCCTTATCTGAGTCACCCACCACGTCACAATCGCAAACACTAGCACAACACCAGCCCACTCGGAGTGGCACACCCCATGGCACCTGCTCATTCTAGGATCAGAAAGCTAGGCATGATAGGACTCATGTATGAGATCATATCACATCCACACATTGCATATCATCCTCATATAGCATAGCATCTGCCTGATTGTTGTGTATGTGCATATGTGATTTATCCCTTTGTGTCCTGAACTACGTCCTGGTCTGATTCCCCTTGGGATACGTAGGCAGCTCACGCGGAGCACGACCAGCATCATCCTTCCATCTTTTGCAACGCTGTTTGTCCTAAATCTATAGCCTCCAAAAAGTCCTGTCTCTTCAAAACTTTGGCACTCGCTTTCGACATGCGTTGCCTCGCAAGTTCATGCCAAAGAGGGGCAAACTGTAGACACCCCATTTTGTCGGGTATCAGATTTAGGAGACCCATAGCTTGTTGGTTCGCAATGATCGTAAAAGACTCAAAAGGACTCTCGGAAGTCAGCTCTATCTCTCAGAATGCTCAGAATGACCAAAATGCCCCTGAAAGCCCGAAAACTCCCAGATTTGGTCCCAAAGTTCTGAAAACATGCTACGTCGTAAGAAAAGTGATAAAATAAGTTTTTAAATAAAACCGGAAGAAATCGTCAGCTCCCAGAGACCACCGGAAGTCCCGGAAGTTCCCCGAAAGTCCCCGTTGACCGGTTTGACCAAGGTTTGACCGAAGTTTGACCAAGTTTGACCAAGTTTGACCGAAATTGTCCAAATTCACCAGAATCATTAGAAAAGTATTAAAATAAGTTTTAAAAGAGAATCGAGCGAAAACGTCGGCTCCTGAGAGCTCCCAGAGGTTCCCAGAACTTCTCGGGAATCCCAGGTTTGACCAGTTTGACCAAGATTTGACTTTGGAATCGGGGCACCGAAATAATTTTCAAATATTTTTCATGGATACTAGAGGTCAATAGCTTTCTAACGGTATATCGCACATAATTTCTGGATTTAAAACGAATTTATTATGAATTTCCAAAGGCGAAAAAGGCGATCAAATCGGCTTTTATCGCGAATACCGCAAAACTTTTCAAAGTGACCTATCCCCGAACTTTTTTTTATGTAAAGTAGACTCCATTACCTTTCCAACGGTATATCACAACCTCGATTTGGAGTTCATACGCATTTTCTGTGAATTTCGGACAAAATAGGGCCTTTTCGCGAATACCGAAACTTCGGGGGGCCTAAACAGCATTATCCAGACGAAGGGAGGAGCACTGCCGCCGCGGCACTGGTCCAGTGCCGCCGCGGCACTCCCCCCCAGAGCAGTCCATTTTTGTAATATGTTTTGTGGTCCCATTTTGATTAATTAAAAGCCAAAACGACGTAGTTTTATGATTTTAGATGTTTGGAGCCAATGGGAGTACTTTCTAAATCCCAAAAACACCCCAAGTTGGCCTTTATAAACACCCCATTACTCCTCATTTTAGGGAGTCAAATGTGAGTTTTGGAAAAGTTTGGGAGAGAAAGTTGTAGAGATAAGGCTAGAGTAGAGAGAAAAGAAGCTTTCTTCTTTGATTTTCAAAAACAAAAGTGAGTTCTAACTTTGTTTTTACTTCATTACTTCCATTTACTTCAACATTCAATACTCCCAACCACCATTTTAGTGAGCATTCAAGAGAGTGGAAGCTTCTTCCATGTCTAGTGTCATTACATATGAGTGATACACCAATCTACAAGTCTCATGCTTCATGAATATCATCTATTGATTATCATCTACTTGCTTGTTTATTTATTGTTTATCTCTTCTTATTTTCTTTATTTACTTACTAGTTCATCATCATCTAAGTGATGACATGAAGTTTGGGGTGAGTGAATCCTTATGGATAGTAGCTCTTGACCTCAAAAACATGTTTGATAGATGATGATCATAACCTCAATACTTCCAAGGTATTCTTGGAATGTATTGAAGTTATGTTCAAATAAAATAAATCTCTCCAACAATCTTGGAGGTTCTTAAATGATGAGTTTGATGTAGGTATTCTAAGTGGCTATGATCCTTATTGAGTGTTGAAAACATGTCTTCAAAACATCTATTTCAAAACCCCTCTCAATCCCTCTCATTTGGTTTCAAGAAACAAAACTTTGTTTTCTCCAAAATCTTCAAAACAATGAGTCAAAACAGTGAGTGAGTTGAGTTCAAAGATTTTTCTAGAACTCAATACTCAACATATGGATACAAGGCCACTTGGAAAGTCTTCCTAACTCATTGGAGAACACCCATGATTTTTGGTTTGACTTGGAAGTACTTGGAAATGGTCCATTTGGGTCCCAACATTCCTTCCAAACATTCTGTTTTTGCTGTCACAGCAGCTAGGTCAACTCACGACCTCTTTTCCAGAAAACTTTTCCAAAATGGGTGGTCCTAACTTATTTTTCTCTTAACATTCAATGTCTTAGGAAACTTTCTGTATAAAATGGGCCTCTAGATCATTCCTTTTCATTTTCTAAGATTTTCTAACATTTCAGTCGACAGTACGAACTCTGTTTCTGAGTGACCCCTATTGTTTATATAATTCCTCTCAATCTGTGATAGCTATTCAAGATTGGCCTTTTGGGTTTTGTTCTAGACACAATAAGGAACATCTCCATAAAAAAACATGCATTGAAAACATTCCTAACCCCTCTTTTCAAATTCCAAAAGATCATGCTACTGTTCTGTCCACTATTCACAGCAAGTACATTTCAACTTTCATTCTTTGATTTGATGCTCATATGCATTCCAAATTAGTTCATATCTTAGAAAGTAGTTCATACTACATTTGTACATATCCCATATTGATTTCATCCATCCATTCATACACATTTTAGACTTCTAAGTCATTCTAGGAATCCATAAACACAAGGCACACTACAACCTTGGCACATTCTAGATACATACATTGCATTCATGCAAGATTTGGGGTTTTTGTAACTCTTAATCTAAGGAGATTATAAGGAATGAACTCGATCACCCGTTCATGCTTCCCCTTGATCTAATCATCCTTTCTCATCCGTCCCGGGGATTGAGAGGTCTTCTTTTATCAAAGATTAACACGCATCATACTAGCTTGCTAAGCATATTTTGATTTCTTTGCTTATTTGTTTCAATAATGATTCATGTCCCCTTTAGATTAAGGAAACTTAATTACTTGAAGCGTGATTAGATGATTTTTTTCCTAGGTTTATTTGTGTGATCTTTCACTTTACATTGCATGATATTTGATTTAGATCTTATGAATGATATTTTATCTTTAGATCTTCCATTTTCAAGTTTCTTATGTAATGTAATATACTATCATAGTATTAATTGCCGAACCATACATAGTATAAGATGATTATTTGGATGCTAATTGAGGCTCGTCGAAAGATGGGGCGAGTTGAGGGTGTTTTAGTCGCGACAAAGGCTCCTTCCTCTCTCGTACCAAAATCCCGAACCAAGTTCTTTGGTTATTAAGGGTCGGTGCCCTTTATCCATTTGGGTGAGTCAAAATTAGGTTTCTTGGTTCCTTAAAGACCAAGTGGCGACTCTGTATCTGTTTTCAATAGACCTTTTCTCTCTCCTTGATTCAAAATCAAACGAATTTCAAAACATCAAAAAGCGGTGGAAGCCCGGTATCCACAGACAGCTGCTAAGGGTGACAATGAGGTGGTTGTTGATCCAGGTCATGACGATGCGCCTGTGCCATCTGGTGACCAGACTGCTGAGCCTTAGGAGGGAGTGTTGGAGAGCGAGAGAGTTTATTGTTGTTTCTTATCCTGTGATCTCGCTTACATTATTTTTGTTGACTTGTGGACATTTTGGTACTTTTGTGGATATTTTATTTTGGTTGATTGGATAGCTTGGTTGGATAGTTGGTTTTCGCTTATATCTGTACTTGGACTTCATTGATTTTGGACATTATTATTACAGATAGTTCTTTTTGTTCATGGATTATGCTTCTATTGTTGATACTTTCTATTATTATCCATATGCTCTTGATCTTGGTTGTTTGGGGAGATTGTTTTATTCAAATAGGTGAATTCTCAGAATTATGCTGAAATGATTGAATCAGGTTATATCTTCTTTTACTTGAAATACTTCCATTGGGGACAATGCAGATTTCAGTTGGGGGTAGAGCGTAGATATCCACATGTATTCTCTTGAATTTAAAATGCACACCTGTTTAATATTTCAATTTCCAAATTTTCCTAGTTTTGTTTTGTTTCCTTATATTAAAAAAAAAAAAAAAACTGTTGTTAAATTTCTTACTTTCAAAACCTCGTTTCTCCTCGCTAATTTATTGTGCAATGATGCATTCATGTCTTTCTTGTTATATTATGGATTTCGATTACATGATACTTTGTCGCTAATCTGGCTTTACATCCATAGTTTGAACATATCCTGAAAACATTTTGCACGAGTTGACAATCACAAAAGAATCTTTAAATTAGAATGAAATACGATTGTCATGATTAATGGATTAATAGCAAAACTTTAAACCCTAGTGAGTTTCAAGCCATTCTTTTATTCTGAGGGTTAATCGCATAAACTCGTGTCAATTCTTGAAATGCACATTTTTCTAGTTAAGAGTCTCATACTTGTTTCATTTGGCTGATGCGTCAGGAGAACGTTCAGGATTTACTAATTTAAAAATTCAGGAAATACTCGAGATAAGTTATTATGTTTAGAAGATGATTTAGGCCATCGTTTTCTCGCCTCATCACCTGAGAAAGTCTAAATTCCCACTTACCTATCACAAATCAATGCTACTACTTACAATTACATATTTATAGTCAAGCATGTGACGGTTTTGTGAGAATAATTAAAGGAGGAAGAGAAGAAGTAAAAAAAAAAAATGAAGAAATAAAAGAAATTGGAGAATAGATAAATAAAAAGGTGTGAAGTGAAGTTGGTTTTACCATGTTACATGCTTGAACTCATTTTTCACAGTCCATCATCTCTTGCCTCTCTTCATATTTCTGTCACAAGTCCTAAGGATTCTGGATTAATTTTAACAAATCTCGAGTATGAAATGAGTTTTCCACAGTAGATCGCTCCTGTAGTAATTGGTATTCCATCCATGAGACTCATGCACCTCAAATAAGCGTTCTTCAGTGTCTAGTATGTAAGCATGTTTGATTGCCTCTACATTTACTCATTTGAGCTTCATACTATGAGTGCATAATTTTTACGCCAGTTTCAGAGTGATTTTTATTTTGAGCGTAAACCGTGTGAGAATTGAGTTGAAACTATGAAATTTTAAACATGTCAATCTAAATAATTCTAAGATAAAGATTTCTATCGTAGTTGTTAACTCCCCACACACACACAAGGATATATAAAAGTTGTGGATGCAGTTTAACTTGAATAGTTACTTTGTAACATGTTGTTTACTTCCATAGCATGATAAAGGAATTCATGTCCTTGTTAAGCAGAATTTTTAGCATAAAAGAGAAACTGAAGCTCTTTGATGAGTTTAGAAAATTTGACATTTGAATTTTGTGGGTTAATTCTCTGAAAACCCTCACGAGACACAACTCGTCCATTAGGGTAAACCTAAGGGTTCAAAGGCTTGTTGCAAACGCTAAATGCAACCGCGATTCCTGCGACAGTGAGTTAGGATTTCCCCTTTGTTTTAGCTCAATAAATTTGTAACTTTGATTGTTGGTCGTCTTAGTTTGTGTTAACTCCGCTTCATTGCTAGAGACTAGCAAAGCGCTAGTTGGGGGTCGTGATGAGGGCTGATATTTGTATAATATTGGCCCGATTAGGAGAAAAATTGACTGAATTTAACCCTCAATCTCTAGTTTTACCTACACTTTTGTCTTAATTCATCTCCTTACACAATGATGCATTTTTCCGTGGTATATCGTTGTGTTCAGCTCTTCGAATGCAGGTTATGAAGCTTGAATGAATTTTAGGATGAAGGGGAAGAATCAAGGAACAAGAAAACAAAGTTTAAGTACCAATCGATTGGACTTGTAACCAATCGATTGGACATTTGACCAATCGATTGGAATTTTTACCAATCGATTGGTGAAACCTGGAAATCAAATTCCTCTGATGGCGCAAAGATCTCAGTAGTCAAAGCTACGACCAGCCGTTACATTGCGAACCTGGACACTTTTAGCTCGGAGTACTGCTGTATATATAGGGAGAAGTGAAAGGGATAGGGGGTTGGTTGATTGTTCATTGTTTTGTAGGATTTCCCCGTAGAAGTTTCTGTTAGGACGAATACAATTTGATTGGATCGAGCTTTGATCTTGTTCTCTACTTTTTCAGGTTTCATTATATCTTTGTATTGGTCATTTTATGTTCAATTGAGGTTCGATTCTGAGTTTAGTTCGGATTTCCATTTCAATTTCAGACTTATAATAAAAGTTATGTTTAGAAATGATTTTACTTTTATGTTATCATTTATTTTTATTTCTTTTGTTTCAATCATGCTAGAGTAGAACCCCAGTTGGGGGCAATGTGAAGAAACATTGTTTCCCAACCACTATTTTGATTCTGTGAAAGAATCAATGGCAATCGATTGGAAACAGAACCCAATCGATTGCCATAGATTCCTAAGCTAATCGATTGGATTTTTGTCCAATCGATTGGGAGTCATTCGATTCCAATCGATTGCCATTTATAGCAATCGATTGGCATTCTTATGATTTGGGCAGACTCTTTTTAATATTCCAGTGGCTTTTACTTCAGAAACTAAGTCCAAATTGATTTTGTTAAGTTCAAATTGAAAACTGATTTCGAAATAAAAGCCCATTCGGCCATTTAACACAATGAACTTTTGGACGAACATATTGAATATTCTATACTCAATCTGTTAGTTATGGTTCAAAGTTTTAATTGACTCTTATTTCAGATCTTCATAGTAAGTTAAGGAATTTGAATTACTAATTATGTCATATTAACATTCTTAGTAACTAGGATTGTTTTACTTAATCCCTACAAGAAATAAGGAATATTAGAAGGACGAAGCCCCAGTTGTGCGGTAATGCTAAATTACGATAGTGGTCGGTACTTTGTAGACTCACATGTTCCCAACTCCTTTTCATATTTAATTTTAAATCCCAATTTTTAATTCTATCTAGTTGAGTTGTCGCTTCACTTTATCTTGTTTCTTTTATTTATTCTTTAGGACTGTTAGCAACCCCCATCTCAAAGAAATCATCTTTTATTTAATTTTAGGATTCAATCTAGAGTTTTCTGCCTTATTCTTCCGTCCTTTGGGATTCGACCCGGTCTTACCGGTTTTAACGCGACGCGACTGTCTACACTTGGACGTACTCTTTAGAGAACACATTTCAAGTCGTGTCACCTTATATGAAGGGTAGATAGTAAAATTCAGGCAAACGAGGCGAGTAGCCGAAGTTTGCCCCTAGTATGGAAGGTGATCTCTGGCTTAAGGTGAGGACCGTGACTTTAATCTCTCATATGCTCGTAACTTTTGCCTAGACACTGGTGAAGTGACCTAGCGAGATATTTTTTCTCTTTTGTTATTGCTCACTTTGGATTTAGCTCTAACTTTTGCCTAGGTGTCCTTTCGGATTTTCGACCTAGCAAGCCATCCTTCTTCTTTTTTTGTGAAAGTCTGCCTACGTACCCCGAGTGGAGATCAGGTCCAACGTAGTTCGGGCTAAGACCTTTAAAGAAGAGGGGTTAATATTGATGGCGTCGACCGAACCGATGCGGTTGCCTACATATCCCCAAGTGGGAATCAGGTCGAGCGTAGTTCAAGGCAAGGCTTGAAGAAAATTGGTTTGATTATGATGGTGTCGACCGAACCGATGCGGTTGCCTACTTATCCCCAAGTGGGAATCAGGTCGAGCATAGTTCAAGGTAAGGCTTTAAGAAAATTGGTTTGAGGTATGAGGGTTTTTCAAACCAATCGTCAAAGAAGCCCAAACTTGGGTTACTTATGGTAGCCTTGAAGAGGAGGATTCAGTTTCCATCTCCCTTTCTTTTCTTTTCTTTTCTTTTTCTTTTTCTTTTTTTTTTCTTTTGTTTTGAGGATTGATCCATTTCACTTTCGCTTAGCCAGTCAATTTTCCTTTTCACATAGTTGATTCATGTAAGATCTTCCTATCATAATCTCAAAATTCCAGAATGTGCACGTCAGCTCGCGGGATTTATTTGTGGTCGTTTCGAGCCTTTTGAAATGTGATCTAGGCATGTTTTTATGATGTACCTTGAAGCGTACAATTCTCTCATTTGTAAAATAATTTTGACTGGCTAGAGTCAGATCTTGGAAATCAATACCTTTTCAGCTCTAACTTTTGCCTAGGTGCCCTTTCGGGTTTTCAACCTAGCGAGCCTTTTTTTTTTTCTTTTTTTTTTTTTTGAAGGTGGAGATGAAACTCACTGAAATGTTTGGCTACCATCAAGGGCCAAGTCTACATAGATTCGCATGGCTATCAATTGGGTTGTGCCCAATGCTTTGAAATGGTAGAAATGGTGGAAAGGGTGTTGGGCAAGCCCCAAATTAGTCTCAAGTATGTCTTTTCGAGATTTGAGCAAAAGCATCTTTAAATTCTTAAAAGAAGACTGTTCAATTCTCAGCTCTTCTTTGGGGTCAGCGTGAAATTGACTTTGGCTTTTTTGGGATTCTCTTTTTTTGTTTTTTTTTTTCTGTTTGATGCAAAAATTTATTAGCAGAGTAATATCCATAGTAATTTGAAAAGTGACATTTTCAGTTCAGCGATTCATGCACTTATGATTATACACATCAGATTAGGCAAAATGAGACTTCATTCCATCACAAGAGAATGATTACATTACTCGATACAGACTCACAACAACTCGATGACAGACAGACTCGACCACAAGATCAAACTTGAAATAGACACAAAATATAGAACAGACTCGAGTTGGTCTCAAATGGAGTGTCTTTGTGACCCATTTATTATTATTATTATTATTTTAGCAGAAGTTCCAAACACTATCGCTCCACTGCATGGATTCAACATTCATGGGTGTCAATGAAACGGATCATTTGAAAGGATAGGCCATGGGCTTAGGTGACACGGGGTTGAATGGGTGGTGGCTCAATGATTCCTCAATCAATGAGGTCTTGGATATCATGGCGGAGACGTATGCACCGGTCGGTGTCATGGCCTGGGCCTTGGTGGTAGGCACATCGTTTGGACAGGTCACAGCTAGGTGGTGGGGGATCGGCACTAGGCTGCAGGAGTTGGAGGTGTCCCTTTTTTAGCAAGCGGCCTAAGGGTACGGAGGGGGAGATATCTAGCTTGGAAAATTCACGGGGTACCTTATTTTTATAAGGGCGGCTAGGCGAGCTAGTTTGGTTTGTGAGCTGGTATGGTTGGGGAGAATAGGCCATGGGTTGGTTACTAAGGGTGTTGACATCAGAAGGGTTTCGGGAGTAGTCGGGCCTCTTGGACTGGCTTTGTGATTCTTCATTCTTGATTTTGCCTTCCCTGATTGCATCCTCAATTCTAGTCCCAATCTCAAACAGTTCTTCAAATGTTGAGATGGACTGGTAGAATAGTTTCTCATGGTACATCGGTTGTAGATTCTTGATCAACATCCGGACTTGTTCCTTTTCGACTGGTCGGTGGGTCATTTGGACCACTTTATTCCTCCATCTGCTCAAGAACGCAGCGAAGGACTCATTGAAGTTCTGCCGGGTAGTCTCCAGATCCCGGATGGTGACATCGAGCTCTTGGTTGTAGGAAGACCTGGACTATATCTTCCCAAGTTCGCGTCTTAGAAACCTCCAAGGTCAGAAACCAGGATAGAGCAGCCTTGGCGAGGGTTTGAGGGAACAACATTGCAATGTGCTCATGGGTGCAGCCCATTGATTGGAACACACTCATGCAGAACTTTACGTGGCTCTTCGGATTCCCAGTTCCATCAAAACGATCAATTTCAGGCATCTTCAAGTTCTCAGGTAGCTTTAATTTGTTGGGCTCAAACAATCCTTATAGATCTAACATGTAATCGTCGACCCCCTTACTCTTTCTCAGTATATTCTCAAGCTTGTCGACCTTATCCAATTTTTCTTAAATTTTCTTATCAAGTGCAGGTAGTGGGGCCCTATTAAACCAATCATCATCTACATTGTTCTCGGGAGGTGGTGCAAACCCAGGCGGTGGTGGTGGTATAAACCCCGGTGGTGGTACGAACCCAGGTGAGTATTGTGGTTGTTGCTATTTCAGTTCTTCCATAAAGGCTAAAACTTGGGCCAACCGGTCAGACTGTTGGTTGATTATTTCTGTCACTCTGGCTTCCAAACCTTCTGGATCCATAAAGCTGACTTTTGGCTGAGTGATTCTGACAAGGTGACTCCCTAATCCTCTGACTCACAAATGCAGATCCTGGGTGCTCAAAACTTGTACTGATATATAGGTGTGAAAAGACTGTGTCAGACTTTTAACAGTGATGATTGAGATGACAACTATAGTGATGTTAACAAATGTGGACTGAGTCGTGTACAGCCTGACTGAAACAATGTGTGCAGACCGATAGGAATGGTGTATGCAAATGAGACAAGCGTACGGATGTAAGCCCTAATCTATATGATGCTCCTATTTCTAACAGATAGTAGTTAACACAAATAAGGTCCTAACCATACAGAGTGTGCTAACCTTACTTTCCAGTATGACCACCAAGGGCTAACAGGGATTTTCGAGGTTTTATGAAGGCTTTTAGGAGAGACTAGGCATTTCTAGTTGATTTGGACAGAGTTTCTGAGAGAAACTGGCATATCTGGACATTTCTGGTCGGTTTGGACAGAGTTTCTGAGAGAAACTGGCATATCTGGGATATTTGGACAGAGTGTCTGGGAGAAACTGGTTAATTCGGTTATATCTGGGATATCTGGACAGAGTTTCTGGGAGAAACTGTTATTTTGGGTATTTCTGAGAAATTTAGACAGGGTTACCGGGAGAAACTGTTATTTTGGGTATTTCTGAGAACTTTGGACTGAATTTCTAGGAGAAACTGGTATTTTGGGAACTTTTGAGAAATTTAGACTGGGTTTCTGGGAGAAACTGGTATGCTTGGGAATTTCTGAGTGTTTTGGGAATTTTCGGGAAATCTAAGCGGAGTTTCTGGGAGAAACTGGTATATTTGGGAATTTCTGGAAAATTTAGGCAAAGTTTCTGAGAGAAATTGGTATACTTGGGAATTTCTGAGTGTTTTGGGAATTTTTGGGAAATCCAAACGGAGTATCTGGGAGAAATGACATATTTGGGAATTTCTGGGAAATTTAGACAAAGTTTCTGAGAGAAACTAGGATATCTGGATGAGTTGGGCAGAGTTTCTAGGAGAACAGGTGTATATGACAGCAGCATGTGACGATGGTGATCATACTGTCTAACAGGTTTTCATACTCCTATGTCTTAGGACCGACAAACAAGGTTTGCGGTGTATATCTTTGTGAGAATGGAGCAGACATCCTTGTCATGGTGCCTAGGCAGGTCAACTCAATGTGATCACATGTGAGTGATTGCCTTGGGGATCATAAGAAAGAGGTTCTGCCTTATATCACATAAGCGTCGTCTACACCGCGCAGGTAATCCCATCAAGGCATACAACAGTTATATCACATTGTCCCATCTGAAAAGATAAATCAACAGTCCTATGAAAGGTTCTACAGGAATCTATATGTAAAGGCTAGGTTTAGTCAAAGAGGGTCCGTTGACGAGAGTTCCAATATACCGTCAGAGAGACAGTACGGAGGTTTTTACTCTTTTTGATATACCTTGGAAGGTATAGTATCAACGGTGACTTGTGCACTGGCACAGCAAGACCTGAACAATGTCAGCGCCGCATTTCAGACACAGTCGGAGGGTGAAAATGCAGAAGTGCAATGCGGTGAACCAGACACAGTAAAAAGATGATTTTATGAAAGCTTCTTATGAGTCAAACCTCTGTATTATTTTGTTTTAAAAAAAAAAAAAACCCCAGCAGAGTCGCCAGATTGTGGACACGCGGGGTTCCACCACTTGCTTGTTTTTGTTTGAAATTTGATTTTGATCAAAGAAAGATAATAGGTCTGTTGAAAACAGATACAGAGTCGCCACTTGGTCTTTAAAGAACCAAAAAACCTAATTTTGACTCACCCAAATGGATAAAGGGTACCGGCCCTTCATAACCAAAGAACTTGGCTCGGGGTTTTGGTACGAGAGAGGAAGGAGCCTTTGTCGCGACTAAAACACCCTCAACTCACCCCGTCTTTCAACGGGTCTCAATTAGCATCCAAATAATCATCTTATACTATGCATGGTTCGACAATTAATACTTATGATAGGTATATTACATCCCATAAGAAACTTGAAATGGAAGATCTAAAGATAAAATATCATTCATAAGATCTAAGCCAAGTATCACACAATGCAAAGTGAAAGATCACACGCACAAACCTAGGAAAAATCGTCTAATCACATATCAAGTAATTAAGTTTCCCTAATCTAAAGGAGACATGAATTGTTCTTGAAACAAATAATCAAAGAAATCAAAATATGCTTAGTAAGCTAGTATGATGCATGTTAATCTTTGAGAAAAGAAGATCTCTCAATCCTCGGGACGGATGAGAAAGGATGATTAGATCGAGGGGAAGCATGAACGTATGATCAAGTTCATTCCTTATAATCTTCTTAGATTAGGAGTCACAAAAGCCCCAAATCTTGCATGAATGCAATGTATGTATCTAGAATGTGCCAAGGTTGTAGTGTGTTTTGTGTACATGGATTCCAAAAATGACTTAGAAGTCTAGAATGTGTATGAATGAATGAAGGAGATCATCATGGGATATGTACAAATGTAGTATGAACTACTTCCTAAGATATGAGCTAATTTGGAGTGCATGTAAGCATCAAATCAAAGGATGGAAGTAAAAGTATGTTTGCTGTGAATAGTGGACAGAACAGTAGCATGATATTTTGAAAATTGAAAAGAGGGGTTAGGAATGTTTTCAATGCATGATTTTTTTATGGGGATCTTCCTTATTGTGTCTAGAACACAACCCAAAAAGACAATCTTTAATAACTATCACAGATGGAGAGAAATCATATAAACAATGGAGGTTACTCAGAAACAGAGTTCGTACTGTCGACTGAAATGTCAAAAACTCTTAGAAATTGAAAAAAAAAAAACATCTAGAGGTCCATATTATACAGAACGTTCCCTAAGACATTGAAGTTCAAGGTAAAAATAAGTTGAGACCACACGTTTTGGAAAAAGTTTTCTGTAAAACAAGTTGAAAGTAGACCAAGCTGCTGTGACAGCAAAAATAGAATATCTGGAGGGAATGTTTGGGTCCAAATGGACCATTTTCAAGTATTTTCAAGTCAAACCAAAAATCATGGGTGTTCTCTAATGAGTTAGGAAGACTTTCCAAGTGGTCTTGAATCCATACATTGAGTATTGAGTTCTAGAGAAATCTTTGAACTCAGATCACTCACTGTTTTGACTCACTGTTTTGAAGATTTTGGGGAAACCAAAGTTTTCTTTCTTGAGATCAAAATGAGGGGTTTTAAGAGGGGTTTTGAAATAGAGGTTTTGAAAGTATATTTTCAACATCAAATAGAGATTATAACCTCTTGGAATATCAACATCAAACTCATCATCAAGAACCCCCAATATTATTGGAGAGATTCATTTTTATTTGAGGATACCTTGGAGGTATTGAAGTTATAATCATCATCTATCAAACATGTTTTTTAGGTCAAGAGCTACTATCCATAAGGATTCACTCACCTCAAACTTCATGTCATCATCTAGATGATGATGATCTAGTAAGTAAATAAAGAAAATAAAAAATAAATGAGGTAAAAAGATATGAACATTGTATATAAGCAAACAAATGAACAAATCAATAGATGATAATCAATGTGATATTGGACTTGTAGCTTGGTGTTTCACTCATAGATATAGACATTTGGACATAGAAGTAGCTTCCTAACTCAAAAATGCTTAGAGAAATGGTGATCGGGTGTATTGATGATGAAGTATATAGAAGAATGGTGGAGGAAAACAAGGTTGGAACTCACTTTCTATAGAAAAATAGTAGGAGGAAGCTCCTTTCTCACTTCTAAATCTATCTCTATCTCTCTTTCTCTCTACAACTTTGTCAAACTTTGCACTTGCCCCCCCCCCCCCAAAATGAAGAGCAATGGGGGGTTTATATAGGCTAATTTGGGGTGATTTTGGGATTTAAAAAGTGCTCCCATTGGTCTCAAACATCTGTGAACATCAAACTACATCGTTTTGATTTTTAATTAATCAAAATGGACCCCCAAAAATAATTGCAAAAACATACTGTTCTGGAGGAGAGTGCCGCAGCGGCACTGGGCCTGTGCCGCGGTGGCAGTGGGCCAGTGCCACGGCGGCACTGCTCCTCAATCGTCTGGATAATCTTGTTTAGGCCCCCAGAGGTTCCGGTATTTGCGAAAAGGCCCTATTTCGTCCAAAATTCACAGAAAATGCATACGAACTCCAATTTGAGGTTGTGATATACCGTTGGAAAGGTAAAGGAGTCTATTTTACATAAAAAAAATAATTCGGGGATAGGTCACTTTGAAAAGTTTTGCGGTATTTGCGATAAAAGCCGATTTGATCGCCTATTTCGCCTTCGGAAATTCACAATAAACTCGTTTTAAATCCAAAAATTATATGCGATATACCGTTGGAAAGCTATTGACCTCTAGTATCCATGAAAAATATTTGAAAATTGGTACAGTGCTCCGATTCTAAAGTCAAAGTTTGGTCAAACTGGTCAAATCTGGGATTCCCAGGAAATTCTGGAAATCTCTGGGAGCTCCCAAGAGCTGACGTTTTCGCTCGATTTTCTTTTAAAACTCATTTTAATACTTTCCACATGATCGAGAATGATCCCAGCGAATTTGGACGATTTTGGTCAAACTTAGTCAAACCTTGGTCAAACCTGGTCAAACCTGGGTCAAACTGGCAACGGGGACTTTCCGGGACTTTCGGGGGTCTCTGGGAGCTGACGACTTCATCCGACTTTACTTAAAAACTCATTTTCTTACTTTTCTTATGACGTAGCATGTTTCCAGAATTTTCGGTCCAAATCTGGGAGTTTTTGGGCTTTCAGGGGCATTTTGGTCATTTTGAGCATTTTGAGAAATAGAACCAACTTCCAAGAGTCCTTTTGAGTCTTTTTCGATCATTCTGAACCACCAAGCTATGGGTCTCCTAAATCAGATAGCCGACAAAATGGGGTGTCTACAGCTATCCCGGGACCACCCCGAGTGGGACATCTCGTCCTACGAGGGGATTAATTCAGACTTCTGGGATGTAGGTCCTGCTACGGGCGAGGGCCCAGCTGCTAATGCTGGCCTTGTTGAGGAGGCTACCCCGGGTTGGGGCTTTGTACCAGGAGGAGGAGCTGACCCCGAAGAGGAGGCTGGGGAGACCGAAGACGTGGTCGAGGTGGACGACTAAGGTTCCCGACCTGTTTTCTTTTATGTTATGGTTTTTTTTTGGGAGGCTTCTATAATTGCCCCCAGGCGATGTAAATAATTTTGTTTGCTAATTAATGAAAAGGTCCGTGAGGCCATTCTTCTTTCCATTAACTGTTTACATATTTTGGCTGTTTGTGATTGCTAGTATTCGCCCAGTTTTAACCGACCTAAATCCCTGCCTTAGCAAATGGTTTAGGACCGTAACCGGTAGAACAGCTAGTCTTACCGACCTATTTTAAAGGTGACTGCCTGGTGTATTATAGGAACTTGTCCTGTTTACCGTCAGGGATGGCCCGGTGTATTATAGGAAAATCCTGTTTTACCGTCCGGGATGGCCCGGTGTATTATAGGAAAATCCTGTTTTAACGTCCGGAATGTTTTATCTCTGATCACTGAAGTACTTAGGAATGTTAGGATTCCAAGTCCTTTCAATGACCGGTGTGATTTTCTGTTTTGGCCCAGTCCCCGGCCCCCAAGCATTTTGCTAAGGCGGGTGTGCGGGAGTGAGTGGCCGTAGGAAATCGACCTGGAACATGGGTGGTTATTGGGTCATTTGAGGCTTGCCATCATCAGCCACCTAGGGGGTTTGCCCCCGTCGCTGGTTGGGCCTATGTGAAGCTGTTGCCTTGGGGTTAGGCCCGAGGTCTTTGTGCCTTGTTTTTAAGCCAAGGTCTTTTGCCTCGGGTGTCAGCTCGAGGTCATTGTGCCTTGGTTTTGAGCCAAGCTTTGTCATGCCTCGGGGTTAGGTCCGAGCTCTTTTAGGCCTCGGGTGCAATCCCGAGGTCTTTGGAGGCGCCTTAGGGTTAGGTCCGAGGTCTTTCAATATTGGACGGGACACTGATAGGAGTAATTTTGCAAAGTAAAGTCTTTTATTTTATTCAAAAATTTATAATGAATGCTCAAATGGAGCTACAAAAATTTTCTGACTAGTGCTAAACTGTCCATGTCTTAGGGTTACTGATAGTACTTACGGAGGTGTTACACATTCCAAGGGTGAGACAAATCACGTCCATCCAGGCTCCAAAGCCAGTAAGTTCCCGGTCGGTTGACTTGGGCAACTGTATATGGACCTTACCAGTTTTGCCCCAACTTTCCATGGCTCGGGATTCAGGTAGGCTGGTTTACTGCCTTAAGGACGAGGTCTCCTACTTGAAAATTGTGATGCTTCACCTTGCTATTGTAATATCGTGAGACCCGCTGCTTATAGGCTACCACCTTTAAATAGGCTCGGTCTCTTTTTTCCTCTACCAAGTCCAGTTCTGTTCTGAGTGCATTTTCGTTGTCTGGCACGCTGTAATTCGCCACCCGATAAGTAGGTAACCCGAGCTATGTAGGGACCACCACCTCGAACCCGTAGGTTAAGGAGAACGGCGTCTCACCTATTGCCGCTCGGGGCGTAGTTCGGTATGCCCACAGGAGGGTTGGCAATTCTTCAGCCCACAATCCTTTGGCGCTTTCAAGTCTTGTTTTGATCAACTACAAGATCGTCTGGTTTGTCACCTCGGCTTGACCATTGGCTTGAGGGTGCTCGGGGGAGGAGTAGTGATTAAGTATCCCATAGCCCGAGCAGAACTGCCTGAACAATGTGGTGTCGAATTGCCTGCCGTTGTTACTGACAAGAACTCGGGGAATGCCGAACCTATTGAGGATATTCTTTTCCATGAAGCTTTCCATTTTTCGCTCGGTTATTGTTGCCAAGGGCTCGGCCTCCGCCCACTTGGTAAATTAGTCAACGACGATGACTGCGAACTTAACCTGTCCTTTTCCCGTCGGTAGGGGTCTGACAATGTCGATACCCCACTGGGCAAAGGGCTAGGGGCTTTGGATTGGTGTCTGAAGCTCTCCCGGTCGGTTGATTATGGGAGAGTATCTCTGACATTTGTCGCATCTTTTGACATACTCTTGAGAATCACGGGCCATTGTCGGCTAGTAATATCCTTGCAGTAAGGCCTTTCTAGAGAGTGCCCGGCCTCCGATGTGATTCCTGCACACTCCTTCATGGATTTCATACAACACTGATTAGACCTGTGCGGGATGGACGCAGCGGAGATACGATACAGAGAATACCCTTTTGTAGAGGATGTCGTCTATAAGATAATATCGGGCCGCCCAGTACCTGACCCGGCGGGCCTCCTCTTTCTCATTTGGTAACACACCCGTTGTCAGGAATGCCATGATCGGGTCCATCCAGCTGGGTCCTAAGGCGCCTGGTTCCACCTCCATGCATTCTGAGTTGATCACACTTGGCTCGGGCAGGTATTCTACCCTTATCCTGGGCAAGTCTGACTCAGAAGACGAGGCGAGGCGGGCTAACTGGATGGCCCTGGTATTTTTCTCTCTAGGTATCTGCGTGATGCAGAAACCCTGAAGCTTCTTCGAAATCGCTCGGACAAGGGCTAGATAGGCTACCATGTTGTCTCCTGGGGCTTCGTACTTTTGGTTGACTTGATTGACCACGAGTTGAGAGTTGCTGTAACCTTGGATCTGTTGCCCACCCATAGAAGTGGCCAACTGCAACCCGACCAATAAGGCTTCATACTCAGCTTCGTTGTTGGAGGCACGGAACCCAACCTTAGGGCATACTCGAGCTAGATGCCGTCGGGAGTAGTCAAGATGATTCCTGCCCCACTGCCTTGATGGTTTGAGGAACCGTCCACATATAATACCCAGGTGGGGATGTCATCTTGTAACCTGGGCGGTAGGACCGGTGGGTCGAGCTCTTCAACCGGGTCTTCTGGATATGTGAACTCAACCAAAAAGTCTGCTACTGCTTGCCCTTTGATTGCCGTCCGAGGGTGGTAGGCTACTTCAAATTTCTCTAACTCCACGGCCCACTTGACGAGCCTCACGGACGTGTCAGGCTTGCTTAAGATCCTACGGAGAGGTTGGTTAGTAAGGACCACAATGACATGGGCCTGAAAGTACGGACGAAGACTCCGGGCAGAGGTGATGAGAGCGAATGCAAGTTTTTTAGCGGGAGTATCTGCTCTCCGCACCTTGGAGCGCCCGGCTGGTATAGTACACTGGGAACTGTATCCCGTACTCTTCCCTAACGAGTGCCGAGCTGACCGCTGAGGGTGATACTGCCAGGTATAGGAACAATTCTTCTCCTGATACAGGTGTTGAGAGT
This sequence comes from Hydrangea macrophylla, assembly GCA_033977485.1. Classification (NCBI taxonomy): domain Eukaryota; kingdom Viridiplantae; phylum Streptophyta; class Magnoliopsida; order Cornales; family Hydrangeaceae; genus Hydrangea; species Hydrangea macrophylla. The sequence continues at coordinate 71,143,441 of CM066984.1, read as the reverse complement.
AGAGGGGGAGATTCTAAGTACTTCTTGAGTTCTTGGAACGCCTCCTCACACTCCTCGTACCACTGAAATGCCTTACGGAGGATCTTAAAGAAAAGCAGGCACCAGTCGGTAGCTCTAGAGATAAATATGATCAGTGCGGCAACCCGTCCGGCCAGACTCTGTACTTCTCTGGTCGACCTGGGCGACCGCATGCTGATGATGGTCTGGATTTTCTCGGGGTTTACTTCGATTCCCCGCCTGCTGACCAGGTGCCCTAAGAACTTTTTGGATGAAACGCCGAATGTGCACTTGGCCGGGTTCAACCTCATCCCGAACTTCCTAAAAATGTTGAAGGCCCCGGCCAAATGTTCCAGATGGTCCGACTCGTCCCAGCTTTTGACCAGTAGATTGTCGACATATACCTCCATTGATTTCCCGACCAAGTCTTTGAACATGCGATTGACCAGGCGTTGATACGTTGCCCCAGTGTTTTTGAGGCCGAAGGGCATGACTTTGTAGCAATAGGTCCCCTGATTCGTGATGAACGAGGTCTTTTCTTCTTCTCCGGGGTACATGCTGATCTGATTATACCCGAAGTAGGCGTCCATAAATGAGAGGAGCGAATGGCCGGCCGTGGAATCCACAAGGAGGTCTATCCTGGGCAGCGGATAGTAATCCTTGGGGTAGGCTTTATTCAGGTCGGTGAAGTCCACGCACATCCTCCACTTCCCGTTGCTTTTCTTGACAAGTACTACATTGGTTAACCAGTCGGGGTAGTGGTTCTCTCATATGGATTGGGCTTTGAAGAGCTTCTCGACCTCCTCACACACTGTTTTTTGTCTATCAGGGGCCATGCCCCATCTCTTCTGCTTAACCGGCCGGGAGTCTGGGTCGACATTGAGCTGATTAGACATTACCCAGGGATCAATTCCGGGCATATCTTCATGGTACCAGGCGAACACATCTTGACTCTGTTGCAGGAATTGAATCAGCTTCTCCCTAAGGCGGGGCACCAACAGGGTGCCGATGCTGACTGTTTGGTCTGGGAGTTGTGGGTCCAAAGCCACTTGTTCTAATTCTTCGATCGGGCCCACTCAATCATTCTAGTCCCTCGGGTCCATCTCCTGGATGTTCAATGTCTCTGTGATTACTTCCCGGCGAAGGAAACTGACATAGCAACTCCAGGCGGTTGCCTGATCTCCACGCAGGCTCCCGGGTCCATGAGGGGTCGGGAACTTGACTGTCAAGCTATGAGTAGAGACGGCAGCCCTGACTTTGTTGAGCGTAGGCCTCCCGAGAATGACATTGTAGGCGGATGGAGCCTCCATGATTATAAAGTTTGACAACAGGGAGATTTGCTGAGGGTAAGTTCCCATAAGCACGGGGAGCTCCATGGTACCAAGCGGCTGGGTACTTGATCCATTAAAACCCACCAGAGGAGTAGTAATCGGGCAGAGCCAATCCCTGGACATCCTGAACTGATCGAACGCTGACACGAACATGATATCGGTTGAGCTGCCTGTGTCTACCAACAACCTTTTGACCACGTAATTGGCTATGGAGAGCGTCACAACCAACGGGTCATTATGGGGGCAGTGGACGCCCTACAAATTGTCAGAGGTGAACGTTAATACATCAATTGGTGGGGTGCCGGTGGCTTGGACCTGCTAGACATCCGCCCGGGATGCCCGAGCATGCCTCTTCCTAACCGACTGTGAGTCCCCGTCGCCCGACGTTCCTCCGGAGATCACGTTGATTTGACCAAGAGGTTGTATTTGACTAGGATCTTGGGCTCCTTGCGTAGGCCGTCCATCTGTCGTGACGTACTCTGCAAGATGACCCTGCTCGATCAGTTTTTCTATGGCTATCTTCAACTTGAAGCAATCCTTTGTGTCGTGACCGTGGTCTCTATAAAACTTATCCCGATTCCTTTTTCCGGGCAGGGCTTTGAGTTTCGCCGGTTGTTGAAGCAACCTCTGTGCCTCGGCGGCGGCCATGACTTCGTGGATTGGTCGAGACAGAGGTGTGAAAGCGATCTGGGGCTGATCCCGACCTCCTTTCTGCTGGTCTTGCCTGGGCTTTTTTACCAGGCCCTTCTCAGAGTCCACACGCCGCCGTTTGGCTTTCGGGGACTCATCTCCCGCGAAGCCGGCGCGTTTGGACTTCACAAATTCTTTTGTGTCTATATACTTTCTGACCCTCTCCGAGAGCTCCACCAGGGTTGCCAGTCGATCTCGATGGAACGACGTAGCGACCTTGGTGTGTTGAACTCCCGAGCAGAAGGCCATGATGGCTGCTGTTTCGTTCAAATTGCGAATCTGGAGCCTCTGCTGATTGAAGCGGTCCACGTACTCCCTTAGGGATTCGCCCTTGCGTTGCTTGACCGTCAATAGCTGAGTGTCCGGTTGCAACCGATCGAGCATCCCTACAAACTGGCTAATGAAAAGCTTGCTCAGCATCTTGAAGTCATCAACTGTTCAGGGCTTGAGGCCGTGGAACCACTGCACGGCTGGCCCCTTGAGAGTGTTGGGGAAAGCCAGGCACAGTAATTCATCAACCGTGGTAACCAACGCCATCTGGGCCCTGTAGGTGCGAATGTGATCCACTGGGATCCCTATCCCGTCATAAGAACTGAGATGCGGTGGCTTAAACTTCCGCGGGAAGGGGAATCCGGTGATCCGAGCGGTATAGAGCGACTCGGTCTCCGTGTTGGTATGGTCAGGACGCTGCTTGCGGCTCAATTGCTCGATCTGTTTCTGCAAGCCTTGGATTTGAGCATTCATGTCTTCTCGCTCGGTCTTCCTTTCAATGTCCAAACGGTAAGTCGGATCAGATGACGAGGCTTCCTCTTAGAAGTGTGTTGACCTCGGGGATAGAATCCGGCTCCGGCTCCGGGTAATCCTATGCCTAAGTTCTCCTCGGCTCCGGGCCGGAGGGTCTTTGGCTGATTTCCGGGGCTTTGGCCCTGATCCTTCCCCCCTAGTGGCGCGTCGCCTGCTGATGATGTCTCTGGCATCTTCCACCCGATGAGGATTGGTCCGAGCTCGCCGCCTGGTGTGCCTGGGCGCTCCACTACGATCACCATCCCGGGCGAGTTCCCAATCCGATGGGGATACCGGCGCAGAGTGGGTATGGTTCCGGACTTTTCCTGGCTCCCGGTCGGAGGCACTTTTCCCGGTCTGGTTCTCTGACTGAGGGCGTTTCTCCTGTAAGGCCAACAACGCTTCGATTTGTTGCTGGGTCTGCCGTTGGCCTTCTAGAAGTTGCGCGAGCGCCGCTGTCACCTGCTCAGAGGTCATGGAGGTGGCCTGCTGCTCGAGCTGCAAGTTCTCCTGACCGACCGAAGTAGTATTTTTTTACCTGTCTTTGGTGGTATGTTGATCAGTCAAGGAATTTGTTGGTGAAGAACTTATCGTTTCCCACAGACGGCGCCAAACTGATGATGCCGAAAATTGGTAAGAGAGACTAAGAAGAAAGATATGGTGACAATTGTAAATGGTTCGGCCCCGTTAATGAGGTGACCTACGTCCACGGGTGCGTCAGTCTGCTTCACTAGCAGATCACCGGCGGGCCTGGTGAGCCAACAACTGCGCTGCACTACCAATAATACCGACCGGGTGTATGCGTATGAAATCAGTGTGTACAGCTATTCTCTAGGTAAAGAATGCGATCCCCATTAATGGGGGTGAGTGGCCCCTTTTATAGGTGTAAGAGACCACCCGCATAAGGCAACTGATTAGATAAGGAAGCCCCATCTAATTACAATTTAATGAGTATAAATCATGGGAGGTTTCCTAAGTGGTTTATGAAACTATTCACACTTTCTATTAGTTTTCTGATTGATTTAGGAAAATGATGTGTGGCTTGGTTATCAAACTGAGCCTCATGAAGAGCTGCTGCACTGCATGCCCGGGCTGTGTGAGCTCCCGAGCGGTAGCACTTCAAAAGACCTCGGGATCGGTGGAACATCAGCTCCCTTTCTGGATAATCCGGGTCCTTTGCTACTGACGTGGAGGTTTGACTGTAGCATAATATTTTTGGGCGTATCAGTATCCAATTTTGAACCTAAGACTAATTAACCCTTAAAAATTCTATTAAAAAAATTATGTTAAAAAAAATTCCATTTAAAAAAATCTCTTACATATTATCATAGCTGTCGCGAAAGGATTCGACTTCTGTACTTCTGAAGGAGTGATGCTATGTGTTTCAAATTTGAATTTCAAACTTTGAATTTCAAATTTAGTTCTCAAATACTTTATCAATTGTACCATATGTAGTAACGATAATTGTGGTATCACATATCACTATATGTAATATAACTGACAAATTATTTGAAAAACAAATTTGAGAATGATAACATTATTCATTCTAGAAAGAAAACTCTAAAGAGAACTGTAAAACAAACAAAATCTTTTAAATTGGCTCAGATAAAATCTTTTAAATTGAGCAGAGCACATACCCAACTTGAATAACCTAAGACAACCAGACATAGTTAACCAAAATTTTGTGTAGACACCCTCTTAAAGTTGAAATATGAATTTCACACTGACATTAAAAACTTTTCATTTTTTTTTGGGGAAATGTTTGGTACACACTTTTTGACACACTTTTTGACACAGTATGCTTTAAACACATGTACCTTGTGCTGTTTGAATTTTTTTACACTTTTTTATGCACTACTTACACAACACAGGGTACATGCATTTAAAGCTGTGTGTCAAAAAGTGTGTGTATGTAGCACTACTTTTTTTTTTTTTTTTCTACTCCTGTGGAAGTGGGGAAACATCCAAATATAAATCCTTAAAACATGCAAAACTTTACTTTTCAGATGCTCACTGGCAGACAATTGAAAAGGTGATGCTGTAAGAACCTAAACAGCAATATGATTTCCTTTTCGTCAGTATTATTGTTATGGGCCTCATTAAGTTTGTGTCCTCAGAAATTCAACAACAATAAATAGGCTTGGGACCCAAAGCTTGACTTCTCATGTTTGGTTGATTGAGAAGATATTTGAACGGCCAAGGCATAATATTAATAAGGGTAAATAACACGTCGTCCAGAGTCTTATCTTTTGTTCAAATTTTGCTCTTCATAAGGATTCAAAAAAAAATATTTGAGTAGGGCATAAAATAAAATTTTTAAATGTAATATGTTGATTCAATTGTATTTGAGTCAACACACAAGTATTTTAAAAAATAAATGTATATAATTGTAATCCAAGCTACCTTGAATATTTACCCAATTCTTAACTCTCCTGTTTGGTGAACCCTGATTATTTACGTTATTTAAACGTTATAAATTATAATCAGCGATAATCTCTTATTATCAAGAAAATAGTGATTATATGAACATGTGTAATCACAACGAGCTATAGTGACTACGAAAAATATATATATATATGTATATATATCATGTCACTGTAGTCCTTCGGACTAATATAACATAATGTCACTGTCTTTGCGACCGTGACCTTTTACTACTTGAAAAATATCTTCTATTTGATGATATGTTATTGTCTTTATCTTGGACAGTACATAAATGATATGTTACTGTCTCTTTTGTGCAATACAATGTCACAAATCTTGACGCGATATTATTGTTTTTACTTGAGCAGTAATATCTGAAAATTGGTCATAATTTTACAATTTTTTGCGATAGTAACATGTTACTATCGTTGCAAAAACGTTTTTTATTTGATGATATGTTACTGTCTTTACCTTGGACAGTATTGTACGTAAAGGCAGTAACATCTGTACATTGGACATAATTTTGTCACTATTTAGTCAATTTGAAGCACGCCACTGTCTTTACTTGGGAAACACTATAAAGACAGTATCATATGCTAAAATGACCATAACTTTGCGATTCTTTAGCCTTTTTGGACAAATAAAATTTTTTTTTGTTTGGGTTATTTTTTCGACATCTATGCAATGGAAGTGTTGATTTTACAAAAAACATAAATAAAAAATTTTGATCTCCATTTTTGAGCTATAAAATTTCATTTTTTTTAAACTATCTTATAGTCAATATGCATCTTGTTTTGTAGATTACGGATATATAAATTTTATCGAAAACTAAGTTGTAGTTTAAAATTTGTGGCATTTTAAATATTGAAAAAATAAAAAACTATTGTAGGAAACATGCTGATTAGTTGCTGAAAATAAGGAAAGAGATACATTAATAGCATTTTAGAGTCGTTATGGTCCAAGAAAATCTCAAGGACATTAATAGCATTTGACATTTGGCATCTCAAGGACATTTTAGAGTCATTTTGTGCAGGTTATTGTACACTTTGATACACATTAGGGAACTACAATCAGCAGACCTTAATTTCTTACACATATTAGAAAAAAAAAGAATTTTTTATGAAATTTTTGTCAACTTTAGCAAGGATAAATTAGTCATTAAAAAAATCACAATATAAAAAATTAAATGTCAATTTTTTACTTACCCGGCAGAGTATTACTCAATCCCAAGCATCAAGGGACGTGATTGTAATTTTTAATACCAAGAAGGAAGTTGCTTTATTTTGACTTTATCTCAGGAGACTTTATCTCAGGAGACATCAATGTAATTTATCATATAATAGTGCTAAAGATACACCCTTATACACCCTCTTTACCATATTAGTAAATATTGGTGATTTGGTTTGGAGACATGAACGAGTGAAAATCTTTTTTAATTACAAATTAACAGACATATTTTTACATTGCAATTACAAATTTTCCACTGACACAATTCAATACCAAAATTACGTTAACTAAAGGGTAATGTCTGGGACACAACTAAATACACAACTTTTAGGACACAACTTAATTAATATGTCTATCTCTCTCCCATGTCACTGTGGAGTCCAATGACATCACAGAAGAGAGATAGACACATTATTTGAGTTGTGTCCCAAAGATTGTGTGTTTAGGTGTGCCCCAATCTTTACTCTTAACTAAATCCAATGGCCTCTATCGAGATTATATGTAGTGAGACATTTCATTAAATTTCAAATTTATGATTTAAATGATCTGTAAAATTATAAAATTGCAAATTTGTCCTCCACTAAGAGATCAAAATTACAAGAAAGCTCCTCTATCGGTATTAAAAAATAATCTTTAAAGGGATTGTCAAAATTTTTTTTTGGTATTCTCACTCTTAGGACATGTTTTCTCTTACACTTTTTACAGATCTTTGGAATGATATTTGGCAAATAATGAGTTAACCATAATACATTTAAAAATCAATAGTGCATGGTTTATTGTCAGTCTCTTCTCATTGGCCTACCTCAAGGTATAGATGTTTTTTTGGGTATGTAAGGGTGTGCTCCAAATATTACTCTTTAAAATTTTCAAAGAAGGTCACGTCAAAGCTTGACAAAGCTAATGGGATTCACCCTCTTTTATTAATTTATTGTTACTTGCATTTTTATTTAACACACATATATGTAATCTTATTTATAAATATGTATATATATATACACATAAAGTGGAATCAGCCACTTGTCACGTGACATCTCTATATTTTATTCACATTATTTATACATACATATATGATTAAATCAAGATATATATTTTGCTACTTTTTAAATAATATCTAATCTAATCTATATCTTTTACAGGTGTAAAGATGTGTTTGATAAAACTAAAAAATTAAGTACTAAAAATTAAGTGCTGAATTTTATCAAACAGACCCTTAGATTATAAAGATTTGCAGCATTGTATGTATCAAATGTTTAAGTTATAGTAACTCTCCCGTTTATTACACAAACTACAAATCTAGTTTTAGTAGATTTGGGAATCAAAATTTTAAAGCGAACACTAATGATTGTTTTAATCAATTGTCATTTTTTTTTTCGTGAATCCCGGGTGTTAAAATATTTATGCAAATTATAGAGGAGGCTAGTCTCAGTATATTGACCTTGAGTAAAACTTTAGGCACACTGATTTTCACAACCTCACCCTCCACAGTTTGATGTGTCAGCCATGTAGTGAGATGAGACCCACCATTTAACACAATATTCTCACAAATGATACTCCCACTACATGGTTATCATATCAGATTGTGAGAGATGATGTTATGAAAATGGGTGTGCCTCAAATTTTACTCATTGACCTTGCAAAAATTTGTTTTCCTAACTTTGTCTGAATCTCGTTAGCAAACAATCAATTCTCAAATAGGTTGTGAGGTCACTTCTGATTCTCTAATCAATTTTTACGAGGAATGTACAATTTCACCACATTCACAAAATACTCAAATTACATTAAAAATCATACAAGTGTGATGATCACACACGAGATAATTTTTCTTTGAATAAAAGTTGGGACACTAACAAATATCACTAGCACTCATAATCAGTGCAACTAAAAGAGAGAGAGAGAGTGTGAATGTGTGTATTAGTGAGAGTGCAACTAAAAGAGAGATAGAGTGTGAGTGTTAATGACCACACAGTGCAACTAAAAGAGAGATTGAGTGCAACTAAAAGAGAGATAGAATATGAGTGTGAGTGTTAGTGACCACACAATTAGGGGTGGCAATCGGGTCGTGTCGGGTCATAATCGTGTCGGGTCATTGTCGTGTCGGGTTATAATCGTGTCATTCTTAACGTGTCATAATCGTGTCGGGTCATACACGGGTCACCCGTTTAACCCGTCTAATCCGTGTAGGGTGTCATCGGTTCGGTTCAGTTCGGTTCGGATCGGATCGGATCAAATCGAATCGAATTTTTATTTTTTTATTTTTGATTTTTTTTAAATGTTTTGAAAACCAACCGAAGTGGTCGGTTCGATCTATTTTGCCAATTTTAGCGATCAGATCAATTTTTTAGTTGTAAGGAATTTAAGAAACCCAATCAGTTAGCTCGGTTCGGCTATTCGAAATAAGCTTACAGCCCTACTAAGAACACAAACAAGTCTTCCATCAAATGTATCAATTATTAACACGTACATCTTAAATACCAAAATACTACAATATAGCAATATCTAACTATTATAAACTTAACACCCAAGCACATCCACACAAACTGAATAAGAAGAAATATTGTTTTTACTAATAGTATAAAAAAATTTCTTCACTTGTCATCCATCAAGAATTAAGATTAACATTTGTATTTATCTAATTGACTAATTTGTCTCCCTCCCAATCCAGCAATCCTAGCGGGCTTCGTTCCTTTTTTTTCTTTCTTTTTTATTTTTTAATTATTTTTTATTTTTATTTTTTATGCAATGCTTGATGCATGAATGCTTCCAGGCTCCAGCTTCCTTCGTCCCTTATTAGTTATTAATTATTATATATAAATTTACTTGTTTGGTAACTTGGTAACTACTCTATTTTTTTTAGCAAAAAAAAAAAAACGATTTTAGTTTATATATATCTATATATATTTAAAATATTTTTTTCCCTAAAAAAGTAATAATAATAATTTTTTAAAAAAAACATTTTTTTTAAAATCTTTTTATATTGCTTTTATTTTAGACTTCCAAATTATTAAAAAATATTTTTAAAACTAAAAAAAAATGCTCCAATTGCACTTAAATACTTAATCGGGTCAAACGGGTTAGACGGATTGACCCGCTTCAACCCGTTTATTAATCGTGTCAAACGAGTCGACTCGTTTATAACCCGTGCCCTTATACGGGTCACTCAAACCCGTTTATTTTCTTGTCGGGTCGTGTCGAGTTGCCGTATCGTGTCGAAAATTACCACCCTTACATACAATGCAACTAAATAAGAAATAAAGTGTGAGTGTGAATATTAATAATATTTATTAATACCCCTAACATTGTTGATTTCTCTTTACCGTAAGTTTGGAGCACAATTTGGTCCACGGATGCAATTATTATAAGGGACATAACATAGCCCACCAACCAAATTACTAGGAAATTTCTTAAGCTAGCATTATACCTTTCTCTCACTTCCCCTCTCTTCAGCTCTCTAGAATAAGTGAAAGTCCAAATAGAAAGTTTAGATGGTGGAGTAGAACAACTCATTCAAAGGTGCCCTGATACCTGGGTTTGTAACACTGAACATGGACCGTCCACGTGTATCATACAATTTTTTTAATTTTTTTTTCGTGTATCATGCAATTAGTTTACAGAAATATCATAGTAATATTCTAGAGCATAAGCTCAACTATCAAAGCATCTTGCAGGTGACAAACTAATGATTTGTCATTCCAAAAAATTTCTCCATCAGCATAGGTCCCCCTTGAATTAGAAGTTATTTGGTGTATCGGCGGACCATTATTTGATACTGGATCAATTATTGATCCAACAGGGCACTCATAAACTTTTTCAGGGTACCAATTTCTGTAAGCACCTATATTATTTTTTTGAGTGGTGCTAAATCCACCGGAATGGAGTAAATATTCAATGCTACGGAGATATTACGTCAATAAAATAACATACTCAGAAATTTAAAATTTGTGTTTATGTGAATGAAATTTTCCTTAAAAATAGAGGTATAGATGGATAAATAAAGGATTCAAATTTGATTATTATACCATATCAACAAAATTACCGTTATAATGAATATTTTCTCTAGAGCTACCGATTTTCTTTACCGATGAGGTGGCCAATTACATGGCAATCCACGTGGTCATCCTAGTGGCTACTCAAATAAAATCGGAAATTAATTACAGTATTAGACAGAATAAATAATATCCAATTGAAGATAAAAAATAAGATGCATTTTACAAGGAAACATGTGTCATATTTCTTGTTATAAGTTCGGTCTACATTGCTTCAACCTTTTCCTTATAAATACATTCATATATCTTTATTGTACACGTATAATCAAAACAAACATTTGATAAATATGCTCAGAAATGCTCAATTTTTGAATTTTTTTGGTCCTTTTGTAAGGGCTTTTTTCCCCTCTACCCAAGACTCTTATCTACAATCCAAAGTGCTGCATTCACCACCTTTCTCTGATATGTTATATGTGACCATATTATAAATACTTGTAATTTCATCTCTCAATTTTCATGCATATGTGGAAGTCATATGGTAATTGTGTAAAAGACTTGGACCAACCCCTTTCTTTAAGAGCTTCTATTGAAATATTTAACTTAAAACATTTCACAATTTTGTCCCCAAGACAATGACAAGGAATTATAAAGTAATTATGAACTACCAAATCTCCTAATGTGTCATTTTGTTGTTCAATGTTGAATTTGAAACAATTTTGTAATTAGTGATGGTGATAAATTTGCTGATACAACTTACAACTTTATCACGGACCCCAGCTATTATATATTTATTAAATAATTATAAAGATGTTAAAATATGTCAATTAAATCATTTAAATGTATGCTTTGTAGTGGGAGCCGTGGAAGTATCCATTTCCGTAGGAAGATCCAGGCCACAAGTTACAGCTCTCTTTCTCTCTTAGTGGCCTAGTACCTACAAGGAGTTCTACCAACATTATTCATTCCAACCCCGGCATATGTGACAAAATATACTGGGACCACCTATTTACATTTGAAGTTATTTATGAATGTGACGTAATTGAATACCAAATTTTGGAATAAAAATTGACAACTATAGCGATACAAATGTGTATATATATATGTATATGTATATATAAGTGTGTGTGTATGTATGTCTGTGTGTGCACACACACATTTATGTAGACATTCTATTTTATAGGCTATCAAATTTAGGAGATTGTAGACACCCCGATTTTGACCAAACGTCGAATTAAGGAGAGTACGTGTCGCCTCCATATCCGATGATGACAAGGACCGAAAGATTCGAAGTGTTCCAAGCTCTTCAGAAAGTCCTCCAAACGCGGTAAAATTTTCACAGAATGAAATATCAGGTGTTTAGGAGAATTCAGGTATAAAACATCACTTTTGGAAAAGATCTTTGTCGATATCGCAGTTTTCTTTCTTTTACCCACAGCTTTTCAAAATCAATTTCAAAAAATAAATGAGTCGCCACTTAATTTTTAAAAGGAAAAATTAAGAAACCATTTTAAAAGCAAACTGATCTTTTAGAAACCAGAGATTAACTAGGTCCGGAGATTATGGAATGAGAGAGGAAGGAGCCCGTCGGACTAAAACACCCTCTCTCATCCTATCTTGCGATAGGCCTCTACTCAATATCCTTCTAATCGAATTATTAATTTAAACGTGCCCTCAACTAATATATATGTATAAATATACGTTACAAAAAGCATGTCCAAAGGGGTGTAAAATTGCAATTGATAAAATATCATTCAAAAATCACATATTTCAAGTAGCAAGCAACATGATATGCACTAGGGAATAAGAGAACTTACCTGGGATCCAGCAGCGATATTAAACGTGCAATGCATACAAACAAAAGAAAATCCTAAACAAGAGTCTCTAATCACATATACATATAAGGCAAGATCCTAATTCTAATGTGTCGCGCATGAGGTTGAAAAATCAATAAGATCAAGAAATTAAAATAAATTAAAGGGGGTCCTAGAGATCATACCTTAATAGCGCTACAAAACAAAAGGTTAGTCCACATGATATACAAGATGTGAAGTTAGAAATAACAATCCTAAATTTCTAGCTTAAACTTATCAAGCATGAAATCCAACTTTATTCAATAGCTAGTTCTAATCATGAGCATTAAATGTACATGAATGAATGAATGTGAAAAAGAATAAGACATGGATTTATTCACTAATTTGGGTCACTTAGCCTCTGGATTTAAGCTAAATTATCATTATTCAAAGTATGATTTGGGTCTCAAGACATTAGAGGGGCCATTTGAGTTGAAATAAATAAGATTAGACAAAAACAGTAGCAGTTTTTTTATGAATTACAGAGAGCAGATCATAACTTTAAAAAATGGAAAAGTGTGGTTCCCATGGTTTGATCTTGATGACTTTTGAACACAAGATGCCTCTGTCTGTCTAGTTGTTAACCCAAAAAAAAAAAATCAAAGTTTCAACGGTTGGATCTCCGGGAATTGGACAAAAACCAGACATCACTCAGCATTCTACAACCTTCTGTCCAGAGTTCTTGCACGATTTTCTAAAACTAGCAAAAAAATCAGAAATGCTTTGTTCTTTTTAGGGTGACTTCCTAACACATTAATCTACTTAGAAAAAATTATTTTGGGTCACAAACACTTTATTAAAGCATTGATTTACTTATTTAAAAAGAGTGTTACTATGCTGAAACTCTGGACAGATTGTAGTGACCTTACAAAACTCATAACCAAACCACTTTAGATATGAAACCACCTTGAAACAAAAATTACAGTGGTAGAATATTGTGTTATTGATACTTTCCCGTTGGTTTCACTTGATTCCGACGGTTAGATTTCGAACTAAAAATCTTTGATCAAAAACAGTTTGTGAACTCACTGTTTTCATTTGTCAAGTTCAACTTTTATTTGTTAACCCCAACTATTGAGCCATGAAGTTGGACTTAAACTAAGCCATCTTCTCGTACCATTTGATGGTCATTGGAGACTAAAAGACCTTTATATTTATAGATTTCAAGTGAAGTATGAACGGACTTCATGAAATCTCAAGATAAAGAATCTAAACCATGGGGATGGGCTTAGACTCAAAACCACTTTCTCCTACCATTTGATGGTCATTGGAGATGAAGACATGACTATACTCATGAGTCTCAAAGGAATATAGAAAAGATTCCATGAAACATCAAGTTTAGAGGATCCAAGTCATGAGTGTGGACTTGGATCCATCTATTTGCCTATGAAATGGAGTGATGATCAAACTTTGATTCCCATGTGAAGCACAAGCTTACATGGGATTCAAAAGATCATGTTTAAGAGATTTCAAGAGAGATATTGAGAATCTCTAAGAGTCTCAAGAAGGAAGTATGATCAACAAAAGAAATGGAGCAAAGAAAATAAAAAGGTTTGAGGATTAGAGATGCAAGAAAAGGAATAATGTAAATAGACAACTTATGGTTAGAGGATCACCTCCAAACTATCCTCAAAGTTTCTCTCCTTTGAAGATCTTCCAAACTCTTCTTCAAGCTCTCCCAAACTTTCTCTTTTCTTTCTAAAAAATATGTTAGTATAGTGGTGGTTATCTCTCATGTATTGTGTTGTATGTCTCTCCTCCCCCTCAAGGAAGATCCTCCCTCTTTTATAGACAAAATTACCAAGTATTTTCAGTGAATTCGGAGTAAAAAAACAGGTGTAAATGTCTCATTTGGTGGTACAATACGTACTTCCTGAAATTAGACAGACTGCTGCCCAGACGACAATCAAAAGTAATCTGCGGCAGTCCGTAGGTGCCGCCGCGGCACTTCATGACTGCCGCTGCGGCATTCAATGATTGCCGCGCGGCACTAAGTAAGTGCCGCTCCAAATTATTGATTGCCGCGTTTTAGTCAGCCTTACTTTATCAGTTTTTTTGTTTTTACCCGCATACACATACGTATTGTACCACAAAATACGGAGTGTTAAAGCAAACGGCAGTCAGAAATTGTCGGCGGCACTCAGTAAATGCCGGGCCGGCACTCACTGGATGTCGTTCGGCACTCACTGAGTGCCGCGGAATACTGCCGTGTGCCGTTTTCTGTTGAACTTCCCTTTTAGGTCTTTTCTTTCTTCCCTTTTTCTTAAAGAAACTTATTTTTGAAGATTTTTTCCAAAAATGGTGTTTTATACCTGAATTCTCCCAAATACCTGGTATTTTCTTCTTTCTGTGAAATTTTATCGCGTTTGTAGAACTTTCTGAAGAGCTTGGAATACTTCGAATCTTTTCGGTCCTTATCATCATTGGACGTGGAGGTGACGCTCTCCTAAATTCGACGGTCGATCAAAATTGGGGTGTCTACAATCTTCGAAAATAAGTTTTTTTAAGAAAAAGGAGAAAAGAAAAGACCTAAAAAGGGGAAGTTCAACAGAAACCGGCACACGGCAGTTGTTTGCGGCACTCAGTGAGTTCCGAACGGCAGTCACAGAATGCCGGACCGGCATTTACTGAGTGCCGCCGTCAATTTCTGACTGCCGTTTGATTTAACAGTCCGTATTTTGTGGTACAATACGTATATGTATGCGGATAAAAACAAAAACCTGATAAAGTAAGGTTGACGAAAACGCGGCAATCAATAATTTGGCGCGACACTTACTGAGAGCCACGCGGCAGTCACGGAATGCCGCCGCGGCTTTCACGGAGTGCCGCAGCGGCATCCACTGACTGCCGCAAAGGATTTTTGACTGCCGCCTTCTACAGCAGTCTGTCTATTTTCAGGAAGTACGTATTGTACCACTAAATGAGACATTTACACCTGTCTTTTACTCCGAATTCACTGAGAATACTTGGTATTTTTTGTCTATAAAAAAAGGAGGATCTTCCTTGGGAGGATATACCAAAAAAATACCAATATAACAACACATATTTGAGAGATAGAGAGTTTTGGAGAGCTTGAAAAAGAGCTTGGAAGATCTCCAAAGTAGAGAAGCTTTGAGGATAGTTGGAGGTGATCCTCTAAATTTTAGTTATGTTTTCATTCTTGTGTTTCTTTCTTTCTTATGTTTTCATTCTTGTGTTTTCTTATTTTTTATACATTTCTTTTGGGATTCTTGGAGATCTTCAATGTCTCTCTTGAAATCTCTTGAGTTTGATCTTTTGAATCTCATGTAAGCTTATGCTTCACATGGGAGTCAAAGTTTGATCATCACTTCATTTTATAAGCAAATAGATGGATCCAAGTCCATACTTATGACTTAGGTCCTCTACATTGATGTTTCATGGAACCCCTTCTATATTCCTTGAAAACCTATGAGTATTAGCTATGTTTGTTTGTACTTCTCTCTTGAGATTCTTGAAGGCTCATGAGTATTAGTCATGTCTTCATCTTCAATGACCATCAAGTGGTAGGAGAAAGTAGTTTGAGTTTAAGCCCATCTCCATGGTTTAGATTCATTATCTTGAGATTTCATGAAGTCTATTCATACTTCATTTGAAATCTACAAATATAAAGGTCTTTAGCCTCCAATGACCATCAAATGGTAGGAGAAAATGGTTTAATTTAAGTCCAACTTCATGGTTTAATAGTTGGGGTTAACAAATAAAATGTGAACTTGGCAATGAAACAGTGGATTCATAAACCGATTTTGATCAAAGATTTTTGGTTCGAAATCTAACCGCTGGAATCAAGTGAAACCAACGGAAAAATGTCACTAACTCAAATTTCTACCACTGCAATTTTTGTTTTAAGGAGATTTCATGCTTAAAGTGGTTTGGTCATGAGTTTTGTGAAGTCACTACAATCTGTCCAAAGTTTCAGAACAGTAACACTCTTTTGAAATAAGTAAATCAGAATCTTAATAAAGTATTTGTGACCCAAAATAATTTTTTCTAAGTATATTAATGTGTTAGAAAGTCACCCTAAAAAGAACAAAGCATTTCTGATCTTTTTGCTATTTTTAGAAAATCGTGCAAGAACTCTGGACAGAAGGTTGTAGAATGCTGAGTGATGTTTGGTTTTTGTCCAATTTCCGGAGATCCAACCGTTGAAACTTTGATTTCTTTTTTGGGTTAAAAACTAGACACACAGAGGCATCTTGTGTCCAAAATTCATCAAGATCAAGCCACGAAAATCATGCTTTTTATTTCTTTAAAGTTATGATCTGCTCTAAGCAATTCCAGAATTCTGCAAGTTTTAACCAATCTTATGAGTAGTGGCTTAGATTATATTTGTATGAGTTAAGGTCCAAACCATGTTTCAATAATGATTAGTTAAGCTTGAATTCAAAGTTTAAGTAATCTAAATCATTGAGTACTGACACGAGAATTATTCTGTGTGCGCTTGTGTGCTATACCCAAGTGTAGGTAATCGTGCAAGTAGTAGTCTGGTTAAGTCCAGGTCGATCCCACAGGGAAGGTGTTAAACTAATTACTTAGATTAATCTCAAACAAGAAAAAAAAAATCAATATTTTAATAATGCAGAACACAAAGTCCCACAATTTATCAACTACTAAAAAGATTCAAACAATTAAACTAAATTAAACTAATTACCAACTAACTAATTAATTAAAGCGATAATTTAAAATGTGTTTTTCTTAATTAAAAAGGAATGTTGGGATTACACGAATCCACCGCAACCTAGCCATCTACCATGCAGTTGCATTGAAGCTCAATGGAGTACATCCTCTACAGTATTCCGTATTTCTCTTAGGATAAAACATCCATAGCCCTTTCATGACCGAGACTATATCATCACAATGGAGTTTGAAATATACAAAAGCGGTTTAAAACAATAGTTAAGACTCTCACCTCAAATGGTGTTAGCATTGAGGGTGATTTGCAAAAGTTATTGAAGAAAAATGCCTCAAGGCTTAAAGTTCACAGACTGTTTTGACAAATTGAGCATTTTGGGACAATTTGATAACAATCCAGTAAAACAGAAAGTCTAGGAATACTGCATAGAATGTCCTCAAGAATCAGAGGGTTCGATCGATCGACGCGCTTTCGATCGATCGAATATCTTCTTCTCTCGATCAATCGAACTGTATTCGATCGATCGACTGTGTCTCTGGTCCGATCGATCAAACAACTTCGATCGATCGAACACAGGGATACTCTGCTGCATGGCAGAGGCTTCAGATCACGATTTCATCGTGATCTCCCAACCTGGGGACTACTCACACATGGTCTGGAGCGTCACAGTTTTATTCTTAATGTAAGTACTCATTAAAGTTGCATTTGGTTGAGATTTAAACACGCAATCAATGAAAAACTATGGTTTAAACGCTACCAACAAGCAAAACTACGACCTACTCAGGTTTAAACTATGTAATCTGCTAAAAGAATGCAAACAAAACTGATATAACAAAACCTGGAACGAACAAGCTATTAATAAACTTCAAACTTCAACTGAATTCAATATCCAATCACCGAAACCTACAAGAAATCAAAGTAAAACACTCTCTCTCTATGTAAAACTGATAAAAGTAAAAAGTGGGCGTCCTTCTGGACGTTTACATTACGAATCTATATAGTAAAACCTAATGCTTAGGGTTAAACATGCATTCTGTTGCGTGCGCATAAAAATCTGATAAAAGGCATGTTCAATCGATCGAACAATTCTCGATCGATTGAACTTCCAGGACTTCGATCGCTTGAACTTTTCTCGATCGATCGAAACTTCGATCGATCGAATGGTCTTCAATCGCTCGAACTCTATATTTCAACTTTGATATGTCTTCTTTGAAACCAACCACTTCCTTTCATCATTATCTTTCAATTCTTCACACAGCAACTGCAGTCTACACAAATTACAGCTAAAACACACAACTTATCATAGTTTAATCAATATGTGCATAAAGTAGCATTGTAATTCAAATTGCAGATAAGTGATGGAATTGTAAACTAAATCAATACATTTTCTTCTTTTAGCGCGGTTGTATTTTACAAATACCCCCGCTTGTCACAACCCCCAACTAGCGATTTGCTAGTCCCTAGAAATAGAGCGAATAATAAAAGAAAACAAGCTAAACTACACTATAAAAGAAAAACCAGAATAACTAGATCCAGATTAACTAAATTAAAATGACAAGAGAGAAAACTACCTAACTCACTTTCGCAGGAATCGCAGTTGCATTTAGCGAATGCAACAAGTCGTTAAACCCCTAGGTTCCCCCTAGTGGACGAATGTTGTCTCGTGAGGGTTTGCAGTGAATATACCCACAAAATTCTCTGATTTTAAGCTCAAAAAGATATAGAATAACCTTTAAACATTCCATTTTTCATTAAACTATTAATTTAGCTCTACACACATCTCATCCTCATTCAAACCATTAAAGAAATGCACATGTTCCTCATGTCACCAAGATAAAAATGACTTAGGCGTCACATCCATGTATCCGTGTGTGCGTGAAATTAACAGCTATACAACGAACTTTATTTAGAGTTGTTTAAACTATCATACTCTCAGAACTGGTAGTTTCAACTCAATCCTCACATAGTTATTACACTCAAAAATGAACATCCCACAGAAACTTGGCTAATAATGATCACACATGGTATGAAAGCTTTCATAGGAGTGATTTTTCGGATACTAATGCTTTCATACTCGACTCTATAAAAGACGAACATTTAGAGTGTATAGTCTCATGAAAGGAATACTACTTACTAGAGGAGCGAAATACCGTGGATAACTCAACTTACACTTTCATGTTTAAACTAAGTTGTTGAAAATCATTAAGACTTTGGATTGATAGTTTTTATTTAGTAAGGTAGAAATTAGAGGGGTAAGAAATTGCACATCTTTAGCATGTGGCTGTATTTAGTAATTTCTTCACGTTATTCCAACCATCCTCTTCATACATATCATCCTTCATTTCATTTTTTTTTTAAACTACTTCTCCTTTTCTCATTTTTTTTAACAAAATATATATATGCATCCCTTCTCACCACTATTCCCTCTTCATACTTCAACAATCTAATCACATTGGGTGTGCAATGGGGTATATTTAGGTCAAGGTATAAAGTCAGGAATTTTGAATTTCATAATGGATTTGACAGTATTTACTAGGTGTGGGGTTAAGAACAACACATATTCAGAGATGTCGATATAGGTAAATGGAAAAGGTAGGGAGCAAAAATGATGGCTTAAATCATTTTCTCAACTTCTTAATTTTTAACACTTAAATGTTCATTGAGTTTAATTGGTAAATCCTGAACGTTCTCCTCTACTAAGCAGCCAACATGAAGAAATAGAGACTAGACAACAAATTTAATCGGCATAGTCAAGAAAAACAATTCGAGTTTTAATGTGATAATTCCCTCAGAATTGAAGATTGGATTCAAAAGCTCACTAAGGGTAACTAGTTGTCACTACTTCATTCTTTAAAGTATAATAGTCGTATTAACTCTTATATTAAGTTTTCTGCATAGCTATTAATACGTGCAATAGATTTGGATATTCTCGATCGATCGAGATACGTTCGATCGATCAAACAAAGAAATTCTATAGTAACCCTGATTTGAGAAATTAAACACCCCCAACTAGCCAACACTTGTCTGGACATACAGAATAGTGATAAAACAGTGCATTAACTGAACATGTAAGCCAGAAACATCATCCTCATAGTAGAAAATTGCAAATTTATAACAATAAATCCTTATAATAGCATCCATTTGCAACAATATTGCCCCCAGCATGGTCTTTAAAATCTTATTGAAAAAGAAAAACTGAAATAAAACTGAAAATAATAAAACTTCGTCTAAGAATACACTCCAATTGATGAAAGAAACATGAAATGACATAAAACAATTGAAGTCAAGCACTATTCTTCAAGCAGAAAGATTCCTTCTTCCACAACTTCCTTCTCTGTCGGAACTTCAAATGTAGAGTCTGAACTTAATGATTCCCTTTTCCAGAACAAGCGGAAAGCAGCAAGGACATCATTGAGCAAGTCCGAACTCTCTAAGGAGTTAATTCCACCGACAATAGGGGATCCAGATGGAGACAAGGAGAACAGAGTGTAATCGCGCATCGGATGTTCCTCTTGCGGCGGGGTTTCCGGGGACCTTATGTATGGTCCAAATCCATGAAAGAGTTGATGGGGAAGGTACAACGGTGGAAACGGTGGATTCATAGTGATATTCCTGACAAAGGGAAAACAAAAGGAAATGAAGAAAATAAATTAACTAGATTGACAGAAAAATAAACAGGAAGAGATAAATAAAGCAAAATGAAAAGAAAATGAAAGGAAAGTGACCCAAATTTAACCTCACTATTGGCCAAATATCCCCAGGTGCACTAGCTGGTAGAGGGCACTGCAGCCTGAGCAACAAATAGCTCAAATGGACATAAATATTGGGAACCACTTGGACGACCAGGAAGTCGTCGACATATGTGAAAACAACATTGTGGCGTTCTGGCACCACATCTTGTAAGTCCTCTTCTCCCCATGGCTCCCACATTGAGTCATTTTCCCATTGTTCCATCAAAGCGTCACCGACTTTCCACACAGCATATCCTTCCGGCTCTCCCTCCTCTTCAGGGAGTTCCATGTGCGCAGATGGGTTGATCTGAAGGAGCACAGGATCATACGGGATGTATCCGTGGGTTAAGTCAATGATGTCATCGGCTCCTGGCCCTTGGTATGGGGATAAGCAAAATGCTATTTCATCAACAGTCCACTGTGGGTTCTGATACTCTGAATCAGCCCATGACCCTATCGAGTGAATATCGTCATCTCTCATGGTGGACAGCCTGCACGAGATAAAATTGGAATAGCAGATTATGATCAAAATCACACTAAAAAAGAAATAGATAAACAAAAGAACAAAACAAAATGAGAAACAACAAAAGATAGTACAACAACATTGATAAAACGCACTTGAGCGTTCTAGGTGGAAGCATAGTCGGGCTCATCCAGTTGGATGTGCTCGACCTTCGGTTGGAAATCTTCTAAAAACGGTTTCAACCTTTGACTGTTGACCTTAAAACTTCCATCGTTCTTAGGATTAAATAACTCCACAGCCCCATGTGGACAGACAGATTTGACTGTGAAAGGTCCTATCCACCGAGATCGGAGTTTTCCTGGGAAGAGATGAAGGCGTGAATCGTATAGTAGAACGTTTGTCTAGGCTCGAAAGATTTTTGAAAAATCGTTCTGTCATGGAGAGCCTTCAATCGTTCCTTGTGGAGTTTGGCATTGTCATATGCATCTCGTCGAATTTTTTCTAGTTCCGCCAACTGTAGTTTCCGGAGATATCCTCCCTCTTTAATGTCAAAGTTTAATGAGCGTGTCGCCCAATATGCTTTGTGTTCTATTTCGACAGGAAGGTGATATGCCTTACCATACACTGGCCTATATGGAGACATTCCCAGATTTGTCTTGTATGCAGTACAGTATGCCCATAAAGCATCAGTCAGTTTGTAGGCCCAGTCTTTTCTGTTGAAACTAACCGTCTTTTTTAATATGTGCTTGATTTCACGGTTAGCCAACTCTGCCTGCCCATTCATTTGTGGGTGGTAGGCTAGAGCGATCTTGTGATTAACCCCATATTTCTTGAGTAGTGATTCCAAAGGCCTATTGCAAAAGTGTTTTCCTTGGTCACTTATTAGAGCTTTTGGGGTCCCGAAACGCGATAAGATATTTTCCTTAAGAAAGGACATTATCGTTTTATGGTCATTGCGTCTCGTCGGTATCGCTTCTACCCATTTTGATATATATTCCACAACAAGGAGTATATATTCACAATTATTCGATTTAGGAAATGGGCCCATGAAGTCGATGCCCCAACAATCGAATATTTCAATTGTGATGATGGGAGTTAAAGGCATCGAATTCCTTTTTGAAAGTGTTCCAAGCTTTTGACATCGTTGGCACGACTTACAAAAAGCATAGGCATCTTTGAATACGGTGGGCCAATAAAAACCGCTATGCAATACTTTGTGTGCGGTCTTTTGGGAAGCAAAATGGCCACCGCAGGCTTCAGAATGACAGGAGGCCAAAATTACAATTATGTCCTCATTCGGAACGCAACGCCTGATGACCTGATCAGCACAATACTTGAATAAGTAAGGGTCATCGAAGAAGAAATGGCGTGCGAATGAAAAGAACCTTTTCTTGTCCTGATTTGACCAATGGCTCGGGGTCTCTCCTGTAACGAGGTAATTGATTATATCCACGTACCAAGGCAAGTTGGAAACAGCCATCAGTTGCTCGTCTGGGAATTCATCTTTTATAGGTACCGACTCAGTGTTGTCTGTGAATGTCAACCGAGATAAATGGTCGACAACCACTTTCTCTACTCCCTTTTTATCCTTGATAGTAATATCGAATTCCTGGAGTAGGAGTATCCAGCAGATAAGCCTCTGTTTCGCGTCTTTCTTAGATAACAGGTACTTGAGGGCTGAGTGGTCTGTAAGACAGACAATTGGGGACCCTATCAGATAAGACCTGAATTTATTCAGTGCGAATACTATTGCCAGTAGCTCTTTCTCATTAGTCGTATAATTCATTTGAGCTTCGTTCAGTATTCGGCTGGCATAGTAAATTACATATGGCTTGTTATCCTTCCTCTGTCCTAGAACTGCGCCAACGGCGTAGTCGTTAGCATCGCACATTAACTCAAACGGCAAACCCCAGTCAGGTGCCTGTATTATCGGTGCAGAGGTAAGGTGTTCTTTTAGTGCATCGAAAGATATTTGACAGTTTTTCGACCATTCAAAAGGTACATCTTTGACGAGTAGTTGGCATAGTGATCGAGAGATTGCACTAAAATTCTGGATAAAGCGTCGATAGAATCCAGCATTTTCCAGAAAAGATCGGATGTCTCTAACTGTACGAGGGACGGGTAGATTTAAAATTATATCGATTTTCGATTTATCGACTTGGATACCCTTATCAGAGATGATGTGGCCGAGGACAATTCCTTTGGTCACCATGAAGTGACACTTTTCCCAATTTAGTACTAGGTGTTTGTCCTCGCATCTCGCCAACACATTCTCTAGGTTTTCTAGACAGCTGTCAAAACTATGGCCCAACACTGAGAAGTCGTCCATAAAGACCTCGAGTGTCTGTTCAACCATATCACTGAATATGCTTAACATGCACCGCTGAAAGGTAGTAGGTGCATTGCATAAGCCAAAAGGCATACGGCGGTAGGCGAATGTACCGAACGGACAAGTGAAAGTTGTTTTCTCCTGATCTTCAGGAGCTAGTTTAATTTGGTTATACCCACTATATCCGTCCAAAAAGCAATAAAATTTGTGACCCGCCACTCTTTCTAGTATTTGATCCATGAATGGCAATGGAAAGTGGTCTTTCCGGGTCACAATATTTAACTTTCGGTAATCAATACACATCCGCCATCCAGTGGGGACGCGTGTTGGTACTAGCTCGCCATCTTTGTTTGGGATAACCGTTATACCAGCCTTTTTGGGCACTACCTGAATTGGACTAACCCAATAGCTGTCAGAGATAGGATATATTATCCCAATGTCAAGGAGTTTTAAGACTTCCTTTTTCACGACTTCTTGCATATTGGGATTCAGACGCCTCTGTATTTGTCGCGAAGGTTTAGCGTCTTCCTCCAGATATATCTTATGGGTGCAGATAGATGGGTTATGCCTTTTAGGTCGGCAATAGTCCATCCTAATGCTCCTTTGTGCAGTTTAAGCATTTGGATCAACTTATCCTCTTGTTCTGAATTTAACGTGGCTGAGATTATAACGGGATAAGTCTTTTCAGTCCCTAGAAAGGCGTATTTGAGCTCTTTTGGAAGCTCCTTTAATTCCAAATCAGGGAACTGAAAGTTCGAAGGCATGGTTAACTTCGTTTTCGGAGGCAAGGGTTCATATGGGGTGACCCACATGCATTCAGCTCTATCCTTTTCTTTAGTTTCCATCATGAGGCAGGCATGATTTAGGGCTGCGTCCAATGGAGTAGAATCATTAGATTGATAAGTAGCGTCGAATTGTGACACTACCACCTCCAAAGGATCTTTATAGTCAACAAAATCTGCCTCGTCTTCGATGATTATTTCGATGAAGTTAACTTCTTCTTCATCCTCGTATTCTTCAGGTCGGGGATTCGAGAAAATCTTGACATTCAAAGTCATGTTCCCGAATACGATGGTCATGATTCCACTTCTTATCTTGATTGTGGCATCAATGGTGTTGAGGAATGGACGTCCAAAAATCATCGGGATTTGTGAACATGGGTTAGACACAGGTTCAGTGTCTAATATCACGAAATCAACCGGGAAGACAAAAGTGTCTATCTGTACCAGAACGTCTTCCAGTATTCCTCTAGGATATTTGATTGACCTGTCTTCCAATTGCAATGCAACTCGGGTGGGTTTGAGTTCACCCAACCCTAGTTGTTTATATACTGAATATGGCAGCAAGTTCACGCTCACTCCTAGATCAAGGAGTTCGTTATCTATCCTTTGATTCCCAATTCTGCACGAGACATTTGGGGTGCCAGGGTCTTTAAGTTTTGGAGGCAACTCATTTTGAATTATTGCACTTGCTTGGCAAGAGACATAGGCATGTTTCTTTACACTTTGCCTTCTTTTGACCGTGCATAAGTCTTTCAAATACTTAGCGTAGGCTGGCACTTGTTTGATTGCATCAAGGAGTGGGAGATTGATTTTAACTTGTTTGAACAACTCCAAGAACTCCTGACTCTTTGCCTCATTTTGGGGTTTCTTAAGCCTTTGAGGATAAGGTGCAGGTAAAGGGCACTTAGGTAATTCGTCAATAACTGGCTCCTTTCCAGGCCTTCCCTCAACTTCTTCTACTTCTTTAGGAGTGTCTTCACTTGATTCTACTGGTTTATCATTAGTAGACGACTCCTTTTCTTGAGTGAGTGGTTTGTTCCTGGTCACCACTTCCTCCTCTTCATACTCCTCGGGAGTAGAATGAGGCATGTTTTGCCCTATGACTTTGCCGCTTCTTAGTGTAGTCACGGCTTTTGCTTGTTCATGATTAGGGGGACCATTATTGTACCCTTTTGGGTTTGGAAGTGGTTGAGCGGGAAATGTGCCACTCGAACCCTCTTGTCGTGCATCCATTCTGTCTAATGTCGCGGACATTTTACTCATCATTTGAATTAACTATTGTGTTAAACTCGCGTTAGAGAGTGGATCTTCCTCTTGCACCTTCTTGTAAGTTGGCACATAGACATTTGCGTGTTGATTATGTGAGGGTTGAGCGGTGTTGTAGTTATGTGCTCTATTTTGCTGGAATGGCTGGGACTGCCTGTTGTATTGCCTTTGATATTGATTATTGTTGTTATAGGGCTATTGTTGTTGAAATTGGTTTTGGGTCCCAGCATTGTTTTTCCAATCGAATCCGGGGTGATTCCATCTATTGTTATTATTTTGCGAGTTGTAATTATTGTAGGAATTCCCCGCCCCCTATACCCTTGCATGGCATTCATTTCCATGGGAGGTTGTTCTTGAAAATATGGCACATTGGGACAATATTGAATAGTGTGCCCCAGCATGTTACATGTGCCACATGGTTCTTCAGGCAAGAACTACCTAGAACTCTCTCCTTTCATCCCCAATTCTTCCACTTTCTTTACTAGTTCTTCATACTTGTTCATCAAATGATCCTCACTTTTTAATTGATATAAACTTTTCTCATCCACACAGGATATCTGTGAGCGTGGGATATCATCTGAATTTGACCACTCATGGGCGTGTTCATCTAGCCACTCAAAATGAGCTTCAGCTTCTTCCGTGTTTTTACACAGAAATGGCCCTAAACTCATGTCCTCGACCAACTTTTTCGTTTCACCATTTAGCCCTTCATAAAAGTAGCTGATGGTTCGCCATTTCTCATATCCATGATGTGGGCATGAGAGTAGCAAATCCTTGAAACGCTCCCAAGTTTGGGTGAACGTTTCATTGCTCTTTTGTTTGTAAAAATTGATTTGTCGTTTAAGCTCGGTGGACATGCGAGGTGGAAAAAATTTCTTTAAGAAAGCGGTGTTCATCGCATGCCAAGTGTAGATGGAGTTTGGCTTCAAGGTGAGTAACCACGCTTTTGCTTTATCCTTCAGAGTGAAAGGAAATAGCATTAAACATGTCACGTCTACAGGACAATTCTGTGAGAAAGTTTTACAAACATCCTCAAAGTCCTTGACATGTAGATATGCCTTCTCGCTCTCCATTCCATGAAAGGTAGGAAGGAGTTGAATCATTCCATTGCGAAATTGAAATTCGCCTGGATGGGGTGGAATGAGAATACAATAAGGTGTAGGCGCATGTTCAGGTGTCATGAGATCGCACAAAGGACGAAGTGAATCGTCGATTGGTATAACCACACTATCACCATTTTCGCTTTGATTGTCGGCCATTGAGTCGATTGGTGTAACTATGGGGTTAATAGAACTAGATGAGTTGGATGAATAGAGTGGGTTTTCGAAAATTCCTTCGATGGAATTATCGGACATAAAGGGAAAGACCCTGAGTAGTTTTTAATCTAAAGAACAGAAGAAAAAGAAAAACAGAAAGAAGACAAGGAAAGATTTGAGGTAATCGAAGCGTTAGCTTGTCGCCTTCCCCGGCAACGGCGCCAAAAACTTGACACGAGAATTTTTCTGTGTGCGCTTGTGTGCTATACCCAAGTGTAGATAATCGTGCAAGTAGTAGTCTGGTTAAGTCCAGGTCGATCCCACAGGGAAGGTGTTAAACTAATTACTTAGATTAATTTCAAACAAGAAAATAAAAATTAATATTTTAATAATGCAGAACACAAAGTCCCACAATTTATCAACTACTAAAAAGATTAAAACAATTAAACTAAATTAAACTAATTACCAACTAACTAATTAATTAAAGCGATAATTTAAAATGTGTTTTTCTTAATTAAAAAGGAATGTTGGGATTACACGAATCCACCGCAACCTAGCCATCTACCATGCAGTTGCATTGAAGCTCAATGGAGTACATCCTCTACAGTATTCCGTATTTCTCTTAGGATAAATAATCCATAGCCCTTTCATGACCGGGACTATATCATCACAATGGAGTTTGAAATATACAAAAGCGGTTTAAAACAATAGTTAAGACTCTCACCTCCAATGGTGTTAGCATTGAGGGTGGTTTGCAAAAGTTATTGAAGAAAAATGCCTCAAGGCTTAAAGTTCACAGACTGTTTTGACAAATTGAGCGTTTTGGGACAATTTGATAAGAATCCAGTAAAACAGAATGTCTAGGAATATTGAATAGAATGTCCTCAAGAATCAGAGGGTTCGATCGATCGACACGCTTTCGATCGATCGAATATCTTTTTCTCTCGATCAATCGAACTGTATTCGATCGATCGACTGTGTCTCTAGTCCGATCGATCGAACGACTTCGATCGATCGAACACAGGGATTACTCTGCTGCATGGCAGAGGCTTCAGATCACAATTTCATCATGATCTCCCAACCTGGGGACTACTCAGACATGGTCTGGAGCGTCATAGTTTTATTCTTAATGTAAGTACTCATTAAAGTTGCGTTTGGTTGAGATTTAAACACGCAATCAATGAAAAACTATGGTTTAAACGCTACCAACAAGCAAAACTACGATCTACTCAGGTTTAAACTATGTAATCTGCTAAAAGAATGCAAACAAAACTGATATAACAAAACCTGGAATGAACAAGCTATTAATAAACTTCAAACTTCAACTGAATTCAATATCCAATCACCGAAACCTACAAGAAATCAAAGTAAAACACTCTCTCTCTATGTAAAACTGATAAAAGTAAAAAGTGGGTGTCCTTCTGGACGTTTACATTATGAATATATATAGTAAAACCTAATGCTTAGGGTTAAACATGCATTCTGCTGCGTGCACATAAAAATCTGATAAAAGGCATGTTCGATCAATCGAACAATTCTCGATCGATTGAACTTCCAGGACTTCGATCGCTTGAACTTTTCTCGATCGATCGAATGGTCTTCAATCACCCGAACTCTATATTTCAGCTTTGATATGTCTTCTTTGAAACCAACCACTTCCTTTCATCATTATCTTTCAATTCTTCACACAGCAACTGCAGTCTACACAAATTACAGCTAAAACACACAACTTATCATAGTTTAATCAATATGTGCATAAACTAGCATTGTAATTCAAATTGCAGATAAGTGATGGAATTGTAAACTAAATCAATATATTTTCTTCTTTTAGCGCGGTTGTATTTTACAAATACCCCCGCTTGTCAAGTACTCCAATAATTTATTCTTTTCATGTACATATTCATCCATATGGCTTGACACTTATAATTAGGACTTGGTTGCTTTAGATTTAATTACATTTGATAGATTTAAGCTAGAAATTCAGGGTTATTATTTCTAACTTCGTATCTTGCATAGCATGTGGACTAACCCTTTGTTTTGCAGCGCTGTTAAGGTATGATTTCTTGAACTCCTCTTAATTTATTTTAATTTCTTGATTTTATCGATTTTCTTGACCTTTATGCGCGACACATTAGAATTAAGATTTTGCCTTAAATGTACATATGTGGATTATAGACTCTTTTCCTAGGTTTTTATTTAATCGCATGCATTGCACGTTTCATATTCGCGGCTGGAGCCCGGGTAAGTTCTCTCGTTCTTTATTGCATATCATATTGCTTGCTACTTGAATTACGTGGCTTTTTGAATGATATTTTGTAAATTGGTAATTTTACACAATTTTGACATGTTTGTGTAATGTATACGTATACCTATGTATTAGTTGAGGGCACTCTTAGATTAGTAATTCAATTAAAAGGATGTTAAGTAGAGGCCTATCGCGAGATAGGATGAGAAGGGGTGTTTTAGTCCGATGGGCTCCTTCCCTTCTCATTCCATAATCCCCGGACCTAGTTAATCTCTGGTTTCTAAAAAGATCAGTTTGCTTTTAAAAATGGTTTCTTAATTTTCCTTTTAAAAATTAAGTGGCGATTCATTTGTTTTAATTTAAAATTTAAAAGAACTTTAAAAGAAAAAGTTGTGGGTAGGAAAAATTGTGATATCCACAATCTGGCGACTCTGTTGGGGATCGAACCCAGAATCTCTGGTTTCGCATACCAGAATTCTGATTTTGGGTTCACTCGAGGATTAGACTTGAGAAATATCCTTTTAATCGAATTAATTAATCTTTGTGTACCTGTTGCATTTCACTTGCATGTCCAGCCAGTCGATTGCACGGAACTATGACCTTGGAGGCTCGGGGCAACCCGGTCGGTCAAGTTATCATGGGACTATGTGATCACCCTTGATCTCGTACCATGATTTGGTATATTAAGTATCCTATCGAATGTGTGTCAAGGGTCCCTAATTTGACCAAAACCCAGCTTTTGCATAGTAGTTTCTATAGAACCTTTCAATCTTAGGAAATCAACTCTTGATTAGGATTATGTGCTAGGGAGTTTTGTATGCCCGGAAGGGATTACTTGAGATGATGACGATACTTGCTTGATGAAAGATGTATAATCTTTTAATTACCTTTTAGCAATTTCTCCTCATGTTCCACGACATTTGGAGAACATGCCGAACCCTGATTATAAGATTATACTTCTTATATCATGTTTAGCTAAGCATCATTGACCTTGTATGTATCCAAATTCATGGAAAGTACGGTGACAATCCGGTCATGTGATCCCCCTGCCCAAAGATTTTTTTTTCTTTCAACTAAAATTCCCAAACTAACCTTTGTTAAAACATATTTCACAAAAGAAAAATTCAAAAATCCTTGAAATTATTTTTGTAGAAGAATGTTCTCAAAAAGCACTCTCAAGCATTGTTTTCAAAATCTCTTTACCATCCAAGGAAAGCTTTTCAAAGAAATTTTGAAAAATTTTGAATATCCAACCTCTGGGAGGGTAGTAAGATCACAATGAGAGGAGAGATCAGCGCACTTGACATGGGTGAGGATTTTATGTGCTTATATGCTTATGTGTTAGGATTAGGATTTTTTCTTTTTCCTTGGTATATAGAATAGGCACACACACACACACATGCATTGCATCCGTGTGACATTTTTACTAAACGTCTTTTAAAAATGTATCTTTGTGTGACAAAAGAAAGTGGGCAAAAAGTCTTAAAAAGAAAATTTCAAAATTTGTTGTAGGAGCAAAAATAGCATCAACGTCAAACCAAGCGTGGTTTAGGGATCCCACGGCGAGGCTGGTAAGAAAAGAATACGCTGACATGGCCGAAGAAAGAAACAACAAAGAAATGGCCGGGTTAAGGATATTGGTAGAACAACAAGCAGAGCAAATGAGGCGATAGGCCGAAAACATGAACCGTATGATGGGGATGATAGAAGAACTGAATCGCCGACCACCACATGTAATTCCGCCTGTTATGGACCCACCTTTGGGAGGAAGGGAAGGAGATTGGTTCGATGATCAGGAGGCACAATGGACTGATGCACTACGGGCCAACAGAGACAGAGAGAAAGCTGAGAAGGAGAAGCTACTGACCGAGAAAATAGAGAAGTTGGAAAGGGTGATGCGCAAAGCTCAGGGAGTTGATACCTATTTGATGGAGTTGGAAGGTCTGTATGACGGGGTCCACGAGACGCTGCCTGCCGGATTTAAGATGCCGATTTCGACAAGTTTGACGGGACTGGAAATCCTCGCAGCCATGTAAGGATGTGTATTGGGGCTTTCCAACCAAGTGGGCTGAGCACAACCATGATGGCAGTCCTATTCCAACAGGCTCTGACCGGGGTTGCTTTATCCTGGTATCTTACTCTCGGACCAAGCAAAACCATGGTGTGGGAGGAAGTAATCAAAGCATTTGTGGCACAATACGAGTACAATCAAGATTTAGATGTCACTGTCCGAGATTTGGAGACCACTAGGCAAGGGAACAAAGAATCATTCGCCGAATACCTGAGCAGATGGAAGGGAAAGGCAGCCAAAATGGTACAAAGGCCGTTTGAGAAGGACCAGATCCGAATGCTGATGAAGAACCTACAGCCAGTGTACCAAGAAAAGATGAGATTCCAGTCAATCAACACCTTTGCTGAGGTTTTCGATGTCGGGACTAGGATAGAAGATGCAATCCAAGAGGGGATAATCATTAGAGAGGAACAACCAAACCGGCACAGGAGGCCGAGCTACGGATCCAACGGAGGACAAACGGGGGGTCACTCCGGCCCCATCGATGTCAATGCACTGAATGGGCCAGAAATGAAATTCGACATAACACCGAGGAGAGGAGGGGACAAAGCACCAAGGAAGTTCTCAGATTTGGGGGTGTCACTATCAACTGCCCTCGATAGACTGTTAGCGAAGGTGCATCTTCGTCAGTTGGAACCTCGACCTCTACCAAGTCCACTTTCGCCAAATTTCCAAGGAGTCCTCTTCTGCAAATTTCATCAGCAGAAGGGTCACTCAACGGATCGGTGTATGAGATTAAGGCACGAAATCCAGAACCTCATTGATAACAAAGTAATTTCAGAACCACCTACCAAAGCTCCAAATGTTACTAGAAATCCGCTTCCGAATCATCAAGCTGTGCCACCACCGCAGGGCCTTTATCTCTTGGGGATGGAAGAAGCATCCTTCGATCCGTCTAGACTAATCACTAAAGCCGGGACACCAAGAAAGTCATACTAACTACCTAAGGATTCGACAATCTGTGCTTTGAAGGATCAGCCGGAGAAGAGTGAAATGGGACAGTCAGACTGGTGGATTCAAGGGAGCGACGGTCGAGACATGAGCCAGGTAGAAGACGATCTTTGGTATGAGAGCGACAAAGAAACAGAGGTGAGGAAGGATACTTTGAAAGTTGATTCAAAAGTTGATAATATGTGGGCAAGAGAAGAAGTCAGTCATTTAACTCGGTCAGGCAGACACTTTAAACCGCATGAGCTAGAGGAAGAACATCCAGGGAGAGAATTAGAAAAGGGAAAAGGGAAGATGAACGAAGAAGAGGAAGAAGACAGGGTTCTAAAGCAGATGAAGAAAACTCAAGCCAATATCACCATTTGGGGGTTGCTGATAGCATCAAAACGCCACAGGCAGGCAGTGTTGGACGCCCTAAATCAATCTGATGTTCCCATCAACACAGCACCGGAAGATATCGTGGGAATGATTGGCAGAATTCCAACCTTGGCTATTACCTTTTCTTTAAATGACATGCCCCCCGGAGGACCCATGCTCAACAAGCCGTTGTATGTCACTGTTGAATGTTTGGGGAACACAGTGCCCGCTTGTCTCATTGACAACGGGACTGCTCTGAATGTATGCCCCTTTTGAAAAGCCAAACGAATGGGCTTAGATGAATCGTCTTTCGTGCCTTCCCAGCAAAAGGTCAGGGCATATGACAACACTCAGAGAACGGTCATGGGCATCATCTTTCTTAATCTTGTTATTGGACCAGTGGAGAAAAAAGCTGAATTCTAAATCATTGATATCCCTGCTTCCTTTAATCTACTGCTAGGGAGGCCATGGTTGGATAGCTTGGGTGCCATACCGTCCACCATTCACCAAAAGGTAAAATGCGTTTGGAAGAGCAAAGTCTGTGACATTCTCGGGGACAGCTGGGTTCGTTGGTCCGAAGCATCATCGAGCGCACCGGTTCTAGAATTACAGTTACAAGAAGAAGGAGCAAATATGGGAGGGTTCGAGTTCGTCGGCATGATTGAAGAGGAAAAGCTAGCCAAAAAAATTCCTGCCACTATACTTTGATCAGTATGCCAGTCCATCGGTCGTAGGGATAATGAAAAATATGGGTTTCTTTCCAAGCATGGGATTGGGAAAGAATCATCAAGGCATGCTTGAATTCTCGCACATTCCAACTCGGACTCACACTCATGGTTTGGGTTACCATCCGACAAAGAAGGAATTGAGGGCAAAGAAGAAGACAGCTGACGCGCCAATGGACCCCTATCAAAAAATGCTCAACGGTTACTTCGTGAAGGAAGGAGAAGATTTCCCTTTCTGTGGCTTCCCAGAGCCATGGATGGACCAGAAAGACAAATGTCTAAAGCCGGGGTTCGAGATCTTTTTCTCTCATGAATTCTCCGAGTACAAAGACCCATTTTTGCAAATGCCTGAAAAGTCTGCTACCGTCAACGATTGGATTGGTGTACTGGATGGACCGATCATGCAGAACCTGTTGAGTGAAGGAGGGGTAAAAGCCAAAAGAAAAGGGAAATAAGACAAGGGCCTGGAATTCGAGGTTGGGGAGGGGAATGTTGAGGATTTGCTGGAAGAAGAGCCGAAACCAGAAAAGGAAGAGAAGACGGAAATCGGGGGACTGCCGGGTTGTAACACTGTGGAGCTCAAGCAGGGAGCCAACAAGGAGTGGGTCTTTGAGTCTAGTGATAAGTATTCCCCTCACCCAGAGTCTGTAATGGCCCAAATGAGGCATCTTACTATCGCTATGTCTGTTGTAATCACTCCTGACAAGATCAATGAAAGAATGACTGATTCTTCCTACTCGAATGTGCTTAATGAATGTGATGAATGTGAAATACCTGATTAATTGCAAAAATTAATTGAAAAAGAAAATGAATCTTCATGCAAAATCATAGAGAACACCCTAACAATTAATCTAGGAAATGAAAATAATCCTCAAAATTTCTTTATCGGCTCTACACTTAGCAATGAAGAAAGCAAAGAACTAATCAATCTATTGAATGAATTCAAAGATGTCTTTGCATGGTCTTATAATGATATGCCAGGTATTGATCCGGAGATAGTCCAACACCACATCCCCATTTTCCCAAATTCTAAACCAGTAAAGCAAAAGTTGAGGCGAATGAGGCCTGAATGGGCACTCAAAGTTAAAGAGGAGGTTGAAAAGCAGTTAAGAGCCGGATTCTTGATGGTCACCGAGTACCCAGAATGGATCGCCAACATAGTGCCCGTCCCCAAAAAGGATGGTCGTGTTAGGGTTTGAATTAATTTTCGAGACCTAAACAAAGCAAACCCTAAAGACGATTTCCTTTTACCGCATATCGACGTCCTCGTTGATAACACCGCCGGGCATGAGCTTCTGTCCTTTATGGATGGATTCTCTGGCTATAATCAGATCCTGATGGCACCAGAAGATAGAGAGAAAACCACTTTTATCACGCCATGGGGGACATACTACTATAGGGTGATGCCATTTGGGCTCAAGAATGCAGGAGCAACATATCAGCGGGCCGCTACCACGTTATTGCACGACATGATCCATAAAGAGGTGGAAGTGTATGTGGACGATATGATTGTGAAATCTAAGAGAGGGGAGGTCACTTGGAGGCTCTGAGGAAATTCTTCAGGAGGTTAAGGGAGTTCAGGATGAGATTGAACCCACAGAAATGTACCTTCGGAGTCACCACAGGAAAATTGTTAGGGTTCCTCATTACTTAGAGGGGGATCGAAGTAGACCCGACCAAGATAAAAGCCATAGTCAAGATGCAGCCACCCAAAAATGAAAAAGAGCTGAGGGGGTTCCTGGGTAGAATACAATTCATAAGCCGCTTTATCTCAAAGCTCACCATGACCTGCAATCTGCTATTTAAATTGCTCAAAAAAGGAGAGAAGTTCGAGTGGGATACCTTGTGCCAAAAAGCCTTCGATAAGATCAAAACTTACCTCCAAAATCCACCTGTCCTGTCACCACCTTCACTCGGGAAGCCTTTGTTGCTGTACCTTTCTGTGATCGAAGATTCAATGGGATGCATGTTGGCCCAAGAAGGAGAAGAAGGACACTTAGAAAAGGCCATTCATTATTTGAGTAAAAGGATGACCGGATATGAGCTGAAGTACTCACCCTTAGAGAAAGCATGTTGGGCCTTAGTTTGGTGTACCCGTCGCCTTAGGCATTATATGTTAGCCTTCCCCGTGATCTTAATCTCCTGAATGGATCCGCTCAAATACCTGTTTGAAAAACCTGCCTTGACCAGCAGGATTTCCCGATGGACCATGATGCTAGCCGAGTTTGATATCAGATATGTCACCTCCAAATCTGTTAAGGGGAGAGCCATCGCCGAGTACCTAGCCGACTTCGCCGTGGAAACTGGGGAGAAAGGAGAATTCAAGTTCCCTGATGAAGAAGTGATGGAGGTAAGGGAGGATTTGTGGAAAATGTATTTCGATGGGGCCGCCAATCAATTAGGCTATGGAGTCGGAGTTATCCTTGTAGCACCTGATGGAACCCCTACCCCATTGGCCGTCAAGCTTAAGTACAACTTAACTAATAACATCGCAGAGTACGAAGCGTGCATAATAGGAATGGAGGCGGCGCTGGCCTTAAAGGTCGAAAAAGTTGATGTGTTCGGAGATTCCAATTTGATCATATCCCAAGTGCGGGGAGATTGGAGGGTGAAACACGAAAAGCTGAGGCCATACCATGACTATTTGGAGAGTTTGAAAGAACAATTCAAGAAGATATCATTCTACTACTTTCCCCGAGAGGAAAACCAATTGGCTGATTCCCTAGCAACCCTAGCATCAATGATACAGATCCCCTCGGGGGTCACAATGGTCCCATTATCCATAGAAATCAGAAATCAGCCCTCATTTGAGACAGTGTGGATATCGCAATTTTTCCTACCCACAGCTTTTTCTTTTAAAGTTCTTTTAAATTTCAAATTCAAAACAAATGAGTCGCCACTTAATTTTTAAAAGGAAAATTAAGAAACTATTTTTAAAGCAACTGATCTTTTGCGAAATCGAAGATTAACTAGGTCCGGGGATTATGGAATGAGAAGGGAAGGAGCCCATCGGACTAAAACACCCCTCCTCATCCTATCTCGCGATAGGCCTCTACTTAACATCCTTTTAATTGAATTACTAATCTAAGCGTGCCCTCAACTAATACATAGGTATACGTATACATTACACAAACATGTCAAAATGGTGTAAAATTACCAATTTACAAAATATCATTCAAAAAAAGCCACGTAATTCAAGTAGCAAGCAATATGATATGCAATAAAGAACGAGAGAACTTACCCGGGATCCAGCCGCGAATATGAAACGTGCAATGCATGCGATTAAATAAAAACCTAGGAAAAGAGTCTCTAATCCACATATATACATTTAAGGCAAAATCTTAATTCTAATGTGTCGCGCATAAAGGTCAAGAAAATCGATAAAATCAAGGAATTAAAATAAATTAAGAGGAGTTCAAGAAATCATACCTTAACAGCACTGCAAAACAAAGGGTTAGTCCACATGATATACAAGATACGAAGTTAGAAATAACAACCCTGAATTTCTAGCTTAAATCTATCAAATGTAATTAAATCTAAAGCAACCAAGTCCTAATTATAAGTGTCAAGCCATATGGATGAATATGTACATGAAAAGAATAAATTATTGGAGTACTCAATGATTTAGATCACTTAAACTTTGAATTCAAGCTTAACTAATCATTATTGAAACATGGTTT
Organism: Hydrangea macrophylla; assembly: GCA_033977485.1. Lineage (NCBI taxonomy): Eukaryota > Viridiplantae > Streptophyta > Magnoliopsida > Cornales > Hydrangeaceae > Hydrangea > Hydrangea macrophylla. The sequence goes on along the minus strand of CM066984.1, from coordinate 71,106,652 downwards.
GAGTCCTAGGTCATAGAAAAGTCATTTGGACCATTATTTACAAAGTTGGTCAAATCTGTCATAGAATTCTGAAAATTGCAGAGAGCAGACTAGAATTTTAACAAAATAAAAAGCATGCTTCCAATGGTTTGATCTGGATGAAGTTTGGACACAAAATGCCACTGTGAGTCTAGTTTCCAAATCAAAAAGAAAATCAAAGTTTCAACGGTTAGATCTAGGGAAAAAGGATAAACACCAGACATCACTCAGAGATATACAACTCTCTGTCCAGAGATTTTGTTTGATTTTTTAAAAATAGCAAAAAGATCAGAAATGATTTGTTCTTTTTAGGGTGACTTCCTAACACATTAATCTACTTAGGAAAAATTATTTTGGGTCACAAATACTTAATTAAGGTTCTGATTTACTTATTTCAAAAGAGTGTTACTGTTTTGAAACTCTGGACAGATTGTAATGACCTTACAAAACTCATGACCAACCCACTTTAAACATGAAATCTCCTTAAAACAAAAATTACAGTGGTAAAACATTTTGTTATTGACACTTTCCTGTTGGTTTCACTTAATTCGAACGGTTAGATTTTGAACCAAAAATCTTTGATCAAAACCGGTTTATGAATCCACTGTTTCATTGTCAAGTTCAACTTTTATTTGTTAACCCCAACTATTAAACCATGAAATTGGACTTAAACTAAACCATTTTCTCCTACCATTTGATGGTCATTGGAGGCTAAAGACCTTTATATTTGTAGATTCAAATGAAGTATGAATAGACTTCATGAAATCTCAAGATAATGAATCTAAACCATGGAGATGGGCTTAGACTCAAACTACTTTCTCCTACCACTTGATGGTCATTGGAGATGAAGACATGACTAATACTCATTAGCCTTCAAGAATCTTAAGAGAGAAGTACAAACAAATATAGCTAATACTCATAGGTTTTCAAGGAATATGGAAAGGGATTCCATGAAACATCAAAGTAGAGGACCTAAGTCATAAGTATGGACTTGGATCCATCTATTTGCTTATAAAATGAAGTGATGATCAAACTTTGACTCCCATGTGAAGCATAAGCTTACATGAGATTCAAAAGATCAAACTCAAGAGATTTCAAGAGAGACATTGAAGATCTCCAAGAATCCCAAAAGAAATGTATAAAAAAAAGAAGAAAACACAAGAATGAAAACATAAGAAAGAAAGAAACACAAGAATGAAAACATAACAAAAATTTAGAGGATCACCTCCAACTATCCTCAAAGCTTCTCTACTTTGAAGATCTTCCAAGCTCTTCTTCAAGCTCTCCAAAACTCTTTATCTCTCTCAAATATGTGTTGTTATATTGGTATCATTTGGTATCCACTTCTTGTATATTTTTTTGTATATCCTCCCAAGGAAGATCCTCCTTCTTTTATAAACAAAAAATACCAAGTATTCTTAGTGAATTCGGAGTAAAAGACAAGTGTAAATGTCTTATTTGGTGGTACAATACGTACTTCCTGAAAATAGACAGACTATTGCAGAAGGCGGCAGTCAAAAATCCTTTGCGACAGTCAGTGGATGTCGCTGCGGCACTCCGTGAAAGCCGTGGCGGCATTCCGTGACTGCCGCGCGGCTCTCAGTAAGTGCCGCGCCAAATTATTGATTGTTGCATTTTTGTCAACCTTACTTTATCTGTTTTTTTGTTTTTATCCGCATATATATACGTATTGTACCACAAAATACGGACTGTTAAAGCAACTGGCAGTCAGAAATTGTCGGCGGCACTCAGTAAATGCCGGTCCGGCATTCTGTGACTGACGTTCGGCACTCACTGAGTGCCGCAAACAACTGCCGTGTGCCGGTTTCTGTTGAACTTCCCCTTTTTAGGTCTTTTCTTTTCTCATTTTTCTTAAAAAAACTTATTTTCAAAGATCTTTTCCAAAAGTGATGTTTTATACCTGAATTCTCCTAAACACCTGGTATTTCATTCTGTGAAAATTTTACCGCGTTTGGAGGACTTTTTGAAGAGCTTGGAACACTTCGAATCTTTCGGTCCTTGTCATCATCGGATATGGAGGTGACACTCTCCTTAATTCAACGTTTGGTCAAAATTGGGGTGTCTACAGTTTGCCCCTCTTTGACGGAGCTTGTGGGGCAACGCGAATCGCAAGTGAACGTCAAAGCCTGTGTGAAGACAGGCCTTTGACCAAACTGTCGGATTAAAAGGAAAAACAAAATGCGTTGCAAAACGAGAACATGCGCGCGGAAATGGTTCATGCTGGTCGTGCTCAATGATGAGATGCCTACGTATCCATTCAGGAATCAGACCAAGACGTAGTTCGGGCAAGGGTCAAACATACACAAGCACAAATAGTCATACGGATGAATGCACCTATCTTATCGTGATGCACGTGCTCAAGCAGTCTCGTGTTCCATATAATGTCTCGGCAATATATTGTCTTTCTTAGTATCAAAAATGCACCCTATGCCATTCTACTTATGATGTCATTTTATTCTGGGAAAGTCACAACCGTCATAGAAGCGCTTCCTATGCTTAATCCCCCGACATTCTTTAAGAGTCATCTAATCGACTGAGATGCGTTTTGCGTCTTATACTCCGGTGCCGAATCAGGAAATGTGCTGAAAGACTGAGATGCGCTTTGCGTCTTATACTCCGGTGTCTTTTGAGGATCATTTGATCGACTGAGATGCGCTTTGCGTCTTAGAATCCGGTGCCGAATCAGGAAATGTGCTGAAAGACTGAGATGCGCTTTGCGTCTTATACTCCGGTGTCTTTTGAGGATCATCTAATCGACTGAGATGCGCTTTGCGTCTTAGACTCCGGTGCCGAATCAGGAAACATGCTGAAAGACTGAGATGCGCTTTGCGTCTTATACTCCGGTGTCTTTTGAGGATCATCTGATTGACTGAGATGCTCTTTGCATCTTAGACTCCGGTGCCGAATCAGGAAATGTGCTGAAAGACTGAGATGCGCTTTGCGTCTTATACTCCGGTGTCTTTGAGGATCATCTGATCGACTGAAATGCGCTTTGCGTCTTATACTCCGGTGCCGAATCAGGAAATGCTGAAAGACTGAGATGCGCTTTGCGTTTTATACTTCAGACTCAAATTATTTCAAATTTCTACATCGGGAGTCCGATGGGCTTAAATTATTTCAAATATCTAAAGTCGGGGGTCCAATGGACTCAAATAATTGATTTTACAAAAATGGGGAGTCCACATACTCAAAGAGTTGATTTTACAAAAACGGGGAGTCCACGGACTCAAAGAATTGATTTTACAAAAACGGGGAGTCCTTGGACTCAAAGAATTTGAACAGAGCTGACGGGGTTTGTGCTGCCTTAGTAGTCTCTTAAAAGCATGATTTCTGTGCTTGCAGACCATTTGGAAGAAACGTAATGGTTGTGTTGAAAGAGGGAAGTCACCTTTGCCCCTAGTCTTGGACCATTCTCACATTTCCACTTTTAGCATTGTGTCGTGATAGTGTTTTAAACTCCTGCTTGCATCGCTCGTGGGATGCTTATGGAGACTTTTCAAATCTTTATTCATCATCTTAAACCTACACATTTGAGATCATTACTGACTTATCAAGGGAGGACAGACCTGACATAGCCGGTTATTCAAGATGACTGACGGGAATTCTACATTTATGAATCAATGTGCTTTCATCGTGAATAATGTATCATCTCACCTTTTACTCATCATTTTGCTGATAAATCAAAACTTTGAAAACTTCCCCTTTATTGAATTCTTTGCCTATCTAGAGTATGCTTCAAATTAGTGCTTTAGCTTATAGAATAAAAGACACTCCATTTCAAAGCGTTTCAAAACAGACTTGGTGACTTGAGAACTTGCATTTTGACAAACAGAGTTTGCCCCTAGTTTAAAAGAGACTTGGGGCTTACTTCTAGGGTAAAGTGGGGCTTTCAGCAAATGAAGTTTCCCCGTAGTCTTAAGGGCACATAGACTCATCCCAAGGGCCTTGAGAACATGTTGGTACAGGATGCTTGCAATGCATTTACTCCCAATCTAGAGGTAACCATCATGAATGTGATGATGTTGAAGGGTGATGTCCCAATGCTGATCGGCAAACTTTGTTTGCCCCTAGTTTGGCAATACATATGTGGTCCTAGGCCAATGCAAGTTTACTCCTAGTTTCAACTTATCCCTGAATAGGAATCAGGTCCAAGGTAATGTGGCCAAGGCCTGAAAGAGCACTCCATATTATGACGATGTGGGTGACCGAACCAGACAGGTTGCCTACGTATCCCCGAGTGGGAATCAGGTCGAGCGTAGTTCAAGTACTCTGGAGGTCTTGAAAGAATTAGGCTTCAAGAATTGGTGGGCGTTACGAGCCATGTTGCCATTTGGGTCTAGGGGGTGCATGTCACTTGTGGTAGCCCTTGTGTAGCATGATGAACTACTTCTTCCCTTTATTCTCTTTTCTCTTTCTTTTCTTTTCTTATCCTCTCTTTTTTTTATTTGATGGTTGATTCTTTAACCTTTTCACTAGCCAGTTAATCACGTTTCATTCATATCATACTTACAAAGTAATATCAGCCCTCCAAATTACTCTTTATTTTTCTCAAAGATATCTTTGCATTGTTTTATGCCCTCTTAGCCATTGAGCCTCTCACAAAATTGTGAGCTTAATTGATACTTTCAAATCTCTCTTTTCATTTCTAATTTCTTTAGAACAACACAAAGTCTTGAAATAGTTCATGTGCCAATGATCTTCTTTGAAGTGCTCAAGAATTCTCAATCTTATCTATTCTCTGCCTTTTCTTTTCTCTTTCCTTTCCTTTCTCTTCCTTACTATCTCTTATTCTCTCTATGATTTTGACTGGTTAGGATTAGGATTTTTGAAATCAACACGCATCTTATTTTTGCTCTAACTTTTGCCTAGGCGCCCTTTCGGGTTTTCATCCTAGCGAGCTCCCTTCTTTTTCTTTTTCTTTTCTTTTTTTTTTGGAAGAAGCAGTTCATTCAAAATGTTTGGCTACCATCAAGGACCAAGTTTATGGCTTTAGACTAGTTGGGCTCATCTTTGAGGCTTGGTATTTGAGAAAAGGAAACGGTGAGCAAGCTTCAAGTTCCAATTTCGTCTTTTCAAGATTGAGCGAGAGCATCTTTAAATTCTTAAAGTAAAGCTAATCAATTCTCTACTCCTCCTTGGTTTTGGCACAAATTTTTTTTGGGGATTATTGACAGAGTATTTTCCATGATCGTTTGAAAAAAAATGAATTTTTCTTTTTCCTTTTTTGTTTTGTTTTGGGCATAATGATCCATAGATTCACGACTTAGCACACCGAATAAAAAAATGAGATTTTATTCAACTAGTAGGGCAGGAGGATTACATCACTCGACTCGATAAATTTGACAAAGACTTGCAAACAAACTTGATAATAGACTGACTAGAAGACTCGACTAGACTTGACATTTGACTCCATACTAACATAACTCAACTACCAGACTTGACTCAGTCTTAATTGGAATGTCACAGATAATTTTCAACTTATTGAGTCCCCAATAGCATCCACATTTGAGTCAGCAGTAGCATTTCCAAACACTTTTACCTCACTAGCATCTTCCTCAGGTTCATCATTCCCCTTCTGCATCTTTGTAGGAACATCATCTGCCCTTATGGCCCATTTTTCAGTCGAATGGCCCTTCTCTAACCCATACCGAGTATTGTCAATGCCTTTTTCGATTCTGTTGATTGAGTCAGGGCCAGTTGGTTGTTGCGCACTTATGGAGGCAACAAATCCCTTGAGAGTATTCAGCGATGGTTGTGATTGAAAAGATTGTATGTCATGCCAGATGCCACTCAGTGGGTTCAGCAAAGGGGTGATGATTTTATGCTCAATGAGATTTTGGATATCATGGCGGAGTTTCATGCAATAGTTAGTTGTATGGCTAGGGGTCTGGTGGTAGGCACAGTACAAAGATAGGTCACATTTGCGGGGTAAGGGATTTGGTAGTGACTTTGGGTCCAGGGGGTTGAGGTGACCATTTTTGACAAGGTGACCAAGGGCCATGGATAATGGCATTAGGGGGTGAAACAAAAACCGAAAAAACCGAACCACCGAACCGAACCGATCGGTTCGGTCAGTTTTCATAAGGGTAGTGCAGTGTAAAACCGAAAACTGAACCAAAAAATTAGCCTAAAATCGAAAAAACCGACCGAAACTGAACCAATCGGTCGGTCGAAAATCACTCCCAAAACCGACCGAACCGAATCGATTTCAGCCTTAAATGGCATGCCAAGGTTGGTGAAGATTCTTGGCTTGCGGGCTTGGTTTGATTTCGAATTCGACTATGAGCTAGAGTTGGTTTTTGGGTTGAGATGTGGACTTTGAATAGCTCTTTGGTTAGTTGGGATTGGGCTTGGATATGGGCTTTGGTGAATGGTTAAGCTTGGGTATGGACTTTGGTGATAGGTTGGGTTTGGACATGGAATTCGGTGCGCAGGTGGGTTCAGACATGCCTGTTGGTGATTCTTTAAGCAGTCCATTATTCTCTGATCTGTCTTTTCCTCATCAGGGCCCATTTGATCTTTCAATAATTGAATGAACTCAAGCATGACCACCTCCAATTGCTTCACCCTAGAATCTTGTTGCTCAACAACGACTTGTAGTTTGCTCACTTTCTCCTCCAAAGCTCTGTGGGCCATTGGTGGGTCTGTCTCGACATGATAATCCATGATCTCTTCTAATTAAGAGAGATAAACCCAAGAAGATTAGAAGTGTCCTTACTAGGGGCTCTGGTTGTTCCACTCTTTCTAAAAAAACAGATATGAAAAAAAGGTCTGCATACAGATTTGAATATTAAGGGATTTTTGAGGGACTTTAATCTTAATTAGGAAGAAGATGTTGTGAGTTTGTATGTTACACGTATGTAATGGTATCGATTGGTGAGAGTGCAAAATGTACATGCTCTTATGATTTGATGCATGCACTGCACACATAGCACGCGAACGAAATGCAAGTGTGTGTGTGCCTACTCTATATGCCAAAGCAAAGGAAAATTCTAATCCTAACAGGTAAACACATAAGCACATAAAATCCTCACCCATGTCAAGTGCAATAATTTCTCCTTTCATTGTGATCCCCACTACCCATTCAAAGGTCGGTTCTTTTTTTTTTTTGAAACAATTTTCAATATTCATCTGAAAAGCATTTCTTTAGAACGATGAGATCTTCCAAAAACAATTCTCAATGATTTTTGAATCTTTTATTAAAAAGAGGATATGAAAATATTTCTCAATAAAGGTGATTAGATTGAAATTCTGCTTTGAAATTTATTTGAAAAGCATTTCTTTCAAAAATATTTCCCAAAATTTTGGATTGTTTCTTAGAAGATGATCATGTGAAATTATACCTTAATAGAGGTTAGTTTGGAGCTTTAATCAAAAAGTGAACTCCAAAGATTTTTTGAAACAGCGATTGAAAACTTTGGAATAAAGATGGCAATAACTGTTTGCTTTCAAAGATGGACTCAAAACTCTTTGGGTAGAAGGATCACATGATCGGATTATCACCGTACTTTCTATGAATTCGGATGCATACAAGGTCAATGATGCTTAGCTAACATGATATAAGAAGTATAATATTATAATCAAGATTCGGCATGTTCTCCAAATATCGTGGAATATGAGGAGAAATTGCAAAAAGGTGACTAAAAGATTATACATCTTTCATCAAGTAAGTATCGTCATCATCTCAAGTAATCCTTTCCGGGCATACAAAACTTCCTAGCATATAATCCTAATCAAGAGTTGATTTCCTAAGATTGAAAGGTTCTATAGAAACTACTCTGCAAAAGCTGGGTTTTGGTCAAATAAGGGGCCCTTGACACACATCTGATAGGATGCTTTATATACCAAATCATGGTACGAGATCAAGGGTGATCACACAGTCCTATGATAACTTGACCGACCGGGTTGCCCCGAGCCTCCAAGGTCATAGTTCCGTGCAATCGACTGGCTGGACATGCAAGTGAGATGCAACAGGCATACAAAGATTAATTAATTCGATTAAAAGGATGCTTTCAAGTCTAATCCTCAAGTGAACCCAAAATCAGAATTCTGGTCTGCGAAACCAGAGATTCTGGGTTCGATCCCCAGCAGAGTCGCCAGATTGTGGATATCGCAATTTTTCCTACCCACAACTTTTTCTTTTAAAGTTCTTTTAAATTTCAAATTCAAAACAAATGAGTCGCCACTTAATTTTTAAAAGGAAAATTAAGAAACCATTTTTAAAGCAACTGATGTTTTGCAAAATCGAAGATTAACTAGGTCCGGGGATTATGGAATGAGAAGGAAAGGAGCCCATCGGACTAAAACACCCCTCCTCATCCTATCTCGCGATAGGCCTCTACTTAACATCCTTTTAATTGAATTACTAATCTAAGCGTGCCCTCAACTAATACATAGGTATACGTATACATTACACAAACATGTCAAAATGGTGTAAAATTACCAATTTACATAACATCATTCAAAAAAAGCCACGTAATTCAAGTAGCAAGCAATATGATATGCAATAAAGAACGAGAGAACTTACCCGGGATCCAGCCGCGAATATGAAACGTGCAATGCATGCGATTAAATAAAAACCTAGGAAAAGAGTCTCTAATCCACATATATACATTTAAGGCAAAATCTTAATTCTAATGTGTCGCGCATAAAGGTCAAGAAAATCGATAAAATCAAGGAATTAAAATAAATTAAGAGGAGTTCAAGAAATCATACCTTAACAGCGCTGCAAAAAAAAGGGTTAGTCCACATGCTATACAAGATACGAAGTTAGAAATAACAACCCTGAATTTCTAGCTTAAATCTATCAAATGTAATTAAATCTAAAGCAACCAAGTCCTAATTATAAGTGTCAAGCCATATGGATGAATATGTACATGAAAAGAATAAATTATTGGAGTACTCAATGATTTAGATCACTTAAACTTTGAATTCAAGCTTAACTAATCATTATTGAAACATGGTTTGAGCCCTAGCATAGAAAAGTCATTTGGACCATTATTTACAAAGTTGGTCAAATCTGTCATAGAATTCTGAAAATTGCAGAGAGCAGACCAGAACTTTAACAAAATAAAAAGCATGCTTCCCATGGTTTGATCTTGATGAATTTTGGACACAAGATGCCTCTGTAAGTCTAGTTTCCAAATCAAAAAGAAAATCAAAGTTTCAATGGTTAGATCTCTAGAACAAGGACAAACCCCAGACATTACTCAGAGATGTACAACTCTCTGTCCAGAGATTTTGTTTGATTTTTTAAAACTAGTAAAAAGATCAGAAATGCTTTGCTCGTTTTAGGGTGACTTCCTAACACATTAATCTACTTAGGAAAAATTATTTTGGGTCACAAATACTTTATTAAGGTTCTGATTTACTTATTTCAAAAGAGTGTTACTGTTCTGAAACTCTGGACAGATTGTAATGACCTTACAAAACTCATGACCAAACCACTTTAAACATGAAATCTCCTTAAAACAAAAATTACAGTGGTAAAACATTGTGTTATTGACACTTTCCCGTTGGTTTCACTTGATTCCAACGGTTAGATTTCGAACCAAAAATCTTTGATCAAAACCGATTTATGAATCCACTATTTCATTGTCAAAAACTATTAAACCATGAAGTTGGACTTAAACTAAACCATTTTCTCCTACCATTTGATGGTCATTGGAGGCTAAAGACCTTTATATTTGTAGATTCAAATGAAGTATGAATAGACTTCATGAAATCTCAAGATAATGAATCTAAACCATGGAGATGGGCTTAGACTCAAACTACTTTCTCCTACCACTTGATGGTCATTGGAGATGAAGACATGACTAATACTCATGAGCTTTCAAGAATCTTAAGAGAAAAGTACAAACAAACATAGCTAATACTCATAGGTTTTCAAGGAATATGGAAGGGGATTCCATGAAACATCAAGGTAGAGGACTTAAGTCATAAGTATGGACTTGGATCCATCTATTTGCTTATAAAATGAAGTGATGATAAAACTTTGACTCCCATGTGAAGCATAAGCTTACATGAGATTCAAAAGATCAAACTCAAGAGATTTCAAGAGAGACATTGAAGATCTCCAAGAATCCCAAAAGAAATGCATAAAAAAAAGAAGAAAACATAAGAGTGAAAACATAAGAAAGAAAGAAACACAAGAATGAAAACATAACAAAAATTTAGAGGATCACCTCCAACTATCCTCAAAGCTTATCTACTTTGAAGATCTTCCAAGCTCTTTTTCAAGCTCTCCAAAACTCTCTATCTCTCTCAAATATGTGTTGTTATATTGGTATCTTTTGGTATCCACTTCTTGTATATTTTTTTGTATATCTTCCCAAGGAAGATCCTCCTTCTTTTATAGATAAAAAATACCAAGTATTCTCAGTGAATTCGAAGTAAAAGACAGATGTAAATGTCTCATTTGGTGGTACAATACGTACTTCCTGAAAATAGACAGACTGCTGCAAAAGGCGGCAGTCAAAAATCCTTTGTGGCAGTCAGTGGATGCCGCTGCGGTACTCCGTGAAAGCCGTGGCGGCATTCCGTGACTGTCGCGCGGCTCTCAGTAAGTGCCGCGCCAAATTATTGATTGTTGCGTTTTTGTCAACCTTACTTTATCAGTTTTTGGTTTTTATCCGCATACATATACGTATTGTACCACAAAATACGGACTGTTAAAGCATCCGACAGTCAGAAATTGTTGGCGGCACTCAGTAAATGCCGGTCCGGCATTCTGTGACTGCCGTTCGGCACTCACTGAGTGCCGCAAACAATTGCCGTGTGCCGGTTTCTGTTGAACTTCCCCTTTTTAGGTCTTTTCTTTTCTCTTTTTTCTTAAAAAAACTTATTTTCGAAGATCTTTTCCAAAAGTGATGTTTTATACCTGAATTCTCCTAAACACCTGGTATTTCATTCTGTGAAAATTTTACCGCGTTTGGAGGACTTTCTGAAGGGCTTGGAACACTTCAAATATTTCGGTCCTTGTCATCATCGGATATGGAGGTGACACTCTCCTTAATTCGACGTTTGGTCAAAATTAGGGTGTCTACAGACAGTCGCGGCCATAGAAGACGAAGAGGAAATACCGTGGTATGTGGATGTGTGGAAGTTCATTAAAGAAGGAGAATACCCCGAAGGAGCCTCAGAAAAGGACAGGAAGGCGATTCGACAATTCGCCGCTCAATTTGTGATTTATGCGGATAAGCTATGGAAGAAATCCTACACCGGGTATAATCTAGAGTGCCTATATGGGAAAGAAGCTAAGAGAATGATGGAGGAAATACATGAGGGAGTATGTGGGCCCCACATGAATGGGCACATGCTGGCAAAGAAGATCATCCGACAGGGGTATTATTGGACGACCTTGGATAAAGACTGTTGTGAATATGTTAGAAGGTGTCACAAGTGCCAGATTCATGCAAATCTAATGCACACCCCGCCGTCACAGCTCTATAGCATGACCACCCCTTGGTCATTTTCCGTATGGGGGATTGATATCATTGGTGAAATAGTCCTGAAGGCTTCCAATGGGCACCGATACATAATCGTGGCAATCGATTACTTTATCAAATGGGTAGAGGCAGCCTCGTACGCGACTTTGAAAGCCAAAGACGTGGTGAGTTTCATCGAGAAAGACATAATCTGCAGGTATAGGGTCCCGAATGAATTTATCTCCGATCATGGCAGTCATTTCCAAGGAGAGGTTATCCCGCTCTTAGAAAAGTATAAGATCACTCGCCATCAGTCATCCCCGTATAGGCCTCAGACGAATGGAGCGATAGAAGCGGCGAATAAGAATGTTAAAGCAATCTTGGGAAAAATAACGGATATGTACAAGGATTGGCATGAGAAGCTGCCATTTGCACTGTGGGGGTACCGGACCTCTATAAGGACTTCTACAGGAGCTACACCTTATTCACTGGTTTACGGTACAGACGCCGTTCTCCCAGTCGAAGTACAAATACCCTATCTCAGGGTCTTGGCAGAATGCGAAGTAACTGAGCTAGAATGGATGAGGGGGAGGTATGAAGAGCTGATGTTGCTCGATGAGAAGAGATTGGCCGCAATAAACCATACTCATGGATATCAGAAGAGAATAGTTCGTGCTTTCAACAAAAAAGTCCACCCAAGGAAGCTTGCTGAGGGTGACCTAGTCCTCAAAGAACTGAAAGTGCCCGTTTATGACCCTAGAGGAAAATTCAAACCCAACTGGGTCGGGCCATACATCATAAAGACTCTCCTCTCTGGAGAGGCGGCCTATCTCATGGACCTGGACGGGGTTGAATTTAAGCAACCAATTAACCTCGATCGCCTCAAGAAATACTTTGCTTGAAACCGTTTCTTTCAAAGCCTCCTACCTCGATGAACTACGCTTGACCTGATTCCCGCTAGGGGATACGTAGGCAACCTACTCGGTTCGATCAGTAAATAATTGCCTGATTGGCGCTTTTCTTTGTAGTTATAAGCCTAACTACTTGGGACCTGACACCCATTTGGGGATAAGTAGGTGGGCTCTCCAACGCCTTCAGTCCAAAAAAAAATCTGTGCTAAACTAGGGGCAACTTGGCGTTTGCCCAGAACCACTTTGAAGCCCTAAAACCAGGGGCAAACTCCGTTTGCTATCCGAAGAACCCAGATATTTACCTAAAACCCATCTCGGGATCTCGTGGCTATCAAAATGAGTACTAGAAAGAAACAAACGAGAATTCATGGTATAGAAGGAGTAAAGCTTTAAGAAAAAAAAAAGCAAAGTAAAGAGCCAAGAAAAGACATTGAAAGGAGAATTTTTCATAAAAGATTAATCGAAGGGGTGAACACTTTGATTAAACATGTTAGAACTTTCCTAAAGATAACAACACTTCTTGAAGAGAAAAAAATAAGGAAAATTACATTCAAAAGCGTAAAAGGATAGGCAGGATTTGTCAGAAATTTTTAAGAACTTCATCTTGTTTTGTTTTAGTTTCATCAATACAAGCCTGTCTCTAGATCAGTGTTTGAATCTGAAGAAGGTATTCAGTTGTGGGCACAGTAGGAGCCGGGATTCTCCGGAAAGGAGCTAAAACCCTGTCGTGCCAAGCCTCGATGAAAGCCCTCACAATAGAAGGGCGCAAAGTGGACCCCCTGGTGAAATTAGCAGTCACAGATTCAGTAGTATCCTGTAAAAGTCCAAAATGGCGGACCACCCGATCGGGAATGTAGAAAGTAGTAGCACGCAAGCCCGGCAGCCAGATGCCAGGTCTCCCAGGAAGACGTACATCAATAGAGCGATGAATCCACTGCGGACAGACCCAGCAGATATCACTGGAAGAGAGACCCTGGAGCCAACCGAGCCATATGCATCGGCAGAGTAAAATAAGTTGTGAATCTCTATACGATCGTAAGGAAGTGACCCGCGAAGATGGGAAGGGTGTATAAAGAGGTCCAAACGCTCCATGAGCCAAATCTGCAGAACGAAAGGTGCCCCGGCAGATAATATGGCCCTGGTAGCATGAGCATGGTCCAGCCCTATCAGAGTCTCGTCGAGAACCAGCATAACTGCACTCTTCATCTCTCTCAAACCGCAGGCAATAGGTATGAGAATGTCGGAGGACGACTGAAAGAGAAAGTAAGAAAGCATAGCAATCGATAGAGCGCTACGCCGTATAACTTGATACCCGCTATCGTAAGGATCCCCAATGAGAGCATAAACCGAGGAGAGGCGCTCGAAGTCAACCTGTCTGTCATGAATGAAAGAGCCCGCGGCACCGCGGGAAATATGGAGAAGAGCCGCCAAGTCTTGAACATACCTGACTTGTACCGGAGGAACAGTCAGATCGGCAGAAGGGTCAGTATGAAGGATAGCACTGAACTCTTCAAACAAAGGACAAATCTCTTGATGACTGAAACGGAAGACGTGGAGCGAAGGATCCCAACATCGGACAGCGGCTTGAAGCAAACATTCGTTCAGAATCATTCGCCGGAAGGAGAAAAGGTCGTTTAGCCTAAAACACTTAAAGTTGAGCTTATCGATACCAGAGAGGGTATCCATCCACGGGAAAAGGATTTGAGAGCTAACGGGGGCCATTTGAGAGAGGGGAGAATAAAAGAATATAGTGTTTTGCAGAGTTTTGAAGAAAAGAGGGTATAGATGGAGGTAGATCTGCCTGGAGTCAGGGCGGCATTCGGTAAAGTAGAACGGCACTCGACAAAGTGCCGCGCGGCAGTCCGTGAGTGCCGTTGCGGCATTCGCTGACTGCCGCTGCGGCACTCACTGGTGAGTGCCGTTCTGAGTTTTTTGTTGGCCAGGGACCATTTGTAACAGTTTCAGCCCACCTGCAAACAGAAAACTAAATAAAGAACGATAAAACGTGCGCATCATGCAGCACGTACAACAAAACCAAGCCGTGGCCGCATACATTCACCCATTCATTCATTCATTTGTTCATTTCAAAATAAATAAAAGAGATAGAAGCATATAAAACTCAAATAAAAGGGGGACCAAGCTATGGTCCCACATACGGTAGGTAAGAGAAAATGAAAAAGAGGTTCCAGCATAATAAAAGGACCAAGCTATGGTCACGCATACGGTGAATGAACATAATGAAAAGCAGAAAATGTAAAAGACATCCAAGTGCCTATCCTACCAGCTATCCTAAAGCCGCCATCAAAATAAAGTGTATGTGTATATACAATCATCTGAATAAAATATATATGTCCTCTCGGAACACTCAAAAGTAAAAAAGTAAAGAAGAAGGCGAGATCAGCCTTGACCCCGGCCCTGAGCCTGACGGGTCACACGCCTGAGGGGCTCCTCCTCTGATTCTGTCCTGCTCCCGCCGCCCCTACCTCTACCTCTGCCGCTGCCTCCACCGCTACCGCTGCCTCGCCCCACGCCTTGTCCGGCACCGCCGTCTCCAGGAGTGTCACTGAGAGGAATGCCGAACTGCTGGAGCCGCTGCTGAAGCTGCCCCACCTGCTGGGACAGGACTCTGATCTCCTCCACCTGAAATGAGAGAGGATAAATCCAGAAAGTGTTGAGAGGACAAATGAAACACTGAAAATAAAAGGTGAAGATAATACCTGAGCCCTCAGCTGAGCCGCGGTAGTCGCTCGAGCTCCCTCAGCCTAAAACCAACAACCAGGAAACAAGAATAAGAGTTGATAAAAATAACGTAAGTTGAAGTTAAAAGCTAAAATAAGTTTCTTACCATCCACTCTCGTCCAAGGACCCACTGTCGCACGCTGTGGGCATACGTCAAGCCTTTCTCCGCATAAGCACACGGGACGACGTCATAATGAAGAGGAATAGTAGGGGCGCCCTGCGAGAACCGGGGGATCATCGTCAAGAAAGGCTCGCCGAATGAGACAGTCGACATGGTCCAATCCCACTCGGGTAAGGCGGGAGGACGAGTAACGGCAGGGACGAGCTGTAAACAAGATATAAGCATAAATAAAGATTAAAAAAGGAAATTCATGAAAGATTGAAGGAAGGACTCTTGTGCTCACCCGAGTCACTTCCATCTGAGGGAAGTTCGGCATCAACTTAGCAGCACGGAAAGCTGCGTATCCTGTGGGAGGCTCCAAGAAGCCATGAATACCCGAGCCAGCCAGAGCAGCCGTGAGCTCCCTACCCTGAAGCGTATCTGTGGCTCTCATAGAAATTGGAGGAGGGTGTGGCACAAAAAATCCCAGAGCCGCCAGTGACTGCCTAGTCACCCTCTCTCCCAAATTCCACGCCTGGGCCTCCGGCCCATCCATAAGCCGCCTCATCGGATCCCATCCGCCCGATGCCTGAATCCTCGCAGAAGTCTCAGGAAGCACTCCGAGCCACGGCTGCCAGCGAACGTGCTGCTCCCTCAGGTTTGTCAGGAAATTCCTGAACGAAATAAAGTATTGTGCCCCAGTCTTTTGCCCGACCCTGTCCTTCGCCCATTTCAGCCCCTGGGGCATGATGAGGGCGTCAGCATCACGTGTCTCGGGGGACACCATGCGAAAATACTCGTGGGACCAAATCTTCAATAAATAAAAAGAGAAAGAGGTCATTGACACGACTAAATAGTTGTGCGCTCTTGTGCAACACCCAAGTGTAGGTGATGGTGCAAGTAATATAGTACTGGAAGTCCAGGTCGATCCCACAGGGAAGGTGTTAAACTAAAAACTTAGATTAATCTCAAAAAGGGAAAATAAAAATCAATATTTTAAAGGAATGTAGAACACAAAGTTCTACAATTTATCAACTACTAAAAATACAGCAATTAAACTAGATCAACTAATTACTAACTAATTAATTAAAGCAAAGATTCAAAGTGTGTTTTTCTTAATTAAAAAGGAATGTTGGGATTACACGAATCCACCGCAACCTAGCCATCCACCATGCAATTACATTGAAGCTCAATGGAGTACACTCTCTACAGTATTCCGTATTCCTCTTAGGATAAAGAATCCATAGTCTTTTCATGACCGGGACTATATCATCACAATGGAGTTTGAAATACACAAAAGCGGTTTAAAACAATAGTTTAGACTCTCACCTACAAAGGTATTAGCATTGAGGGTGGTTTGCAAAATTTATTGAAGTAAAATGCCTCAAGGCTTAAAGTTCACAGAGTGTTTTGACAAACTGAGCGTTTTGGGATAATTTGATAACAATCCAGTAAAACAGAAAGTCTAGGAATACTGCATAGAATGTCCTTAAGAAAAAGGGTGCTCGATCGATCGACGCGCTTTCGATCGATCGAACATCTTCTTCCCTCGATCGATCGAACTAACTTCGATCGCTCGACGATGTCTCTGGTCCGATCGATCAAACTAACTTCGATCGATCGAACACAGAAATTAATCTGCTGCATGACAGAAGCCTGAGATCACGGTTTCATCGTGATCTCCCAACCTGAAGACTACTCAGACATGGTCTGATGTGTCACAGTGTTGTTTTTAACATAGAAGTCCATTAAAGTTTTGTTTGGTTGTGTTTTAATCATGCAAACTATAAAAACTAGTTGTATAACTATGTCTAACATGCAAGATTATGTATTTCATAGATTATACTACTATAAACTAAGTGCAGAAAATGAATAAAGTAACTTGGAACTGAAAACTTGTATTAAACTAGAAAAAACCAATCCCAAAGCAATATCCAACCTTCACAACCTACAAAAACATGAAACCTCTCTATCTCTCTCTCTAAAAACTGATAAAAGTAATGGGGGCCTCCTCTGGACGTACATAATACAAGTATATATACTTAAGACCTGATGCTAGGGTTAAAAACCCGCTTCTGCTGCGTGCGCGCATATTCTGATAAAAGCCACGTTCGATCGATCGAACACGTCTCGATCGATTGAACTTCTGGGTCTTCGATCGCTTGAGCTTCTCTCGATCGATCGAACATTCGATCGATCAAATGGTCTTCAATCGATCGAGCTCTGTATTTCAGCTTTTAATTGTCTTCATTAGAATCCAGCACTTCCTTTTATCTTTATCTTTCAATTCTTCACACAGCAACTGTAGTCTGCACAAAATACAGTTAAAACACACAACTTATCATAGTTTAATCAAATTGTGCACAAACTGGCGTTGCAATTCAAATTGCAGATAAATGAAGGAATTGTAAACTAAATCAATACATTTTCTTCTTTTAGCGCGGTTGTATTTTACAAATACCCCCGCTTGTCACAACCCCCAACTAGCGAGTTGCTAGTCCCTAGCAATAGAGCGAAAATAAAAACAAGCTACACTATAATTGTAACAGAAAAAATTAAAATAACTAAATCCAGATTAGCTAAACTAAAATAACAAGAAAGAAAACTATCTAACTCACTTTCGCAGGAATCGCGGTTGCATTTAGCAAATGCAACAAGCCGTTAAACCCCTAGGTTCCCCCTAGTGGACAAGTGTTGTCTCGTGAGGGTTTGCAGTGAATATACCCACAAAGTTCTCTGATTTTATAGCTCAAAAAGATATAGAATAACTTTTACCATTCCCTTTTATTCATCTATTAATTTAGCTCTACAAAACACATCATTCTCATTCCAGCCATAAAAGAAATACACATGCTCCTCGTGTCACCAAGATAAAAATAACATATGCATTACATCCATGTATCCGTGTGTGTGTGAAATTAACAGCTATACATTAACTTTATTTAGAGTTTTATAGACAATCACACTCTCAGAACTGGTAGTTTCAACTCAATCCTCACATAGTTATTACACTCAAAAATGAACATCCCACAGAAACTTGGCTAATAATGATCGCACATGGTATGAAAGCTTTCATAGGAGTGATTTTTTGGATACTAATGCTTTCATACTTGACTCTATAAAAGACGAACATTTAGAGTGCATAGTCTCACGAACGGAATACTACTTACTAGAGGAGCGAAATACCGTGGATAACTCATATTACACGTTCATGTTTAAACTAAGTTATTGTGAATCATTAAGGCTTTGACTTTTCGGTTTTTATTTAGTAGGGTAGAAATTAGAGGGGTAAGAAGTTGCACTTTTTAGCATGTGGCTGTGTTCAGTAATTTCTTCACTCTATTTCAACTATCCTCTCCATACATATAAGTATATATATCATCATTCATTTTTTTTTCTTTTTTTTTTTTTAAACCCTCTTCTCCTTTTTTTTTTTTTTTATATATATATAGCCCTTCTCACCACTATTCCCTCCTCATACTTCAACAATTTAATCACATTGACTGTGCAAAGGGGTATATGGAGGTCAAGGTATGAAAATAGGGATTTAGAAGTTCAAAATGGATTCGGTATTATTTATTAGACGTGGGGTTAAGAACAACACATATTCAGAGATGTCGATATAGGTAAATGGAGAAGGTAAGGAGCAAATACAATGGCTTAAATCATTTTCCCAACTTCTTAATCTTTACATGTCAATGTTCATTGAGTTTAGTTGGTAAATCCTGAACGTTCTCCTCTACTAAGAATCCAAAATGAAAGAATTCGAGACTATTTAACAAATTTAATCGGTATATTCAAGAAAAACAATTCGAATTTTAATGTGATAATTCCCTCAGAATTGAAGATTGGATTCAAAAGCTCACTAAGGGTAACTAGTTTTCACTACTTCATTCTTTAAAGTACAAAAGTCGTATTAACTCTTATTTTAAATTTTCTGCATAGCTATTAATACGTGCAAATGATTTGGATACAAGAATGATCAACATATGCTTTCATCCTAGAGAAACTAGAGAAACGCGTGAACTTAATTCATGAAAGGATGAGAACAAAATGATTGTGTCATTGCTTGATAACAGAATAGAAGTGAATAATCAAAATTATTCTACCAATTTAATTCAAAAACTTACTTAATTGTTTGAAAATTTTGCAAAGTTGTTGAATGTGAATTTTTTTTATTTTAACAATAATTTACTTTAGTTGCTATTGGAAATTGTATGACATACGCAATAGATAGAATGGTCCAGATTGCTACGAGCTAATGTGCACAGGTGATTATCTATCTACATCCCACCCCCAACTGAAAATTGCAATGTCCTCAGCAGGCGATTTTCAAAAATAGATAGAGAGATATCACCTGTTATATATCATCATAAGAATGGCAACTGTAACAACCTGTACAGAGAGCATACAAACTCCAAGCAGCAGAGATCAAAAGAATATGAAATATAGAACACGTGATCTATGCTTGGAATGGAACGAATCACTGGAAATATAATAAAGTGAAAGAACAGAACAGTGATAAAATGCACCATGCAACTAAAATATAAAATATACAAAGCAGCCATCAATACTAAATTTCCCAACAGTATCCAAAAATATATCTAACAACAAACCAACACATCCAACCCCAACCACAAGGGCCAAAATATAACAACAATCAACAACACCCATCCCCCAAAAACTAGACATCATCGGCGACGTCTGATAATATCTCAATAAAAACATCAGGAGCATCCCCGCCTCCACCCTCAGCAACAGTCGGTGCTGCTGGGTCACTCGTAGTCATGGCAGCTGGAATAAATAAAGATGTGTCGGCCACGACAAGAGGAGGTGCAAGTGGTATCTCCGTAGCAAGCGGTGACACCGATGATGTAGAAGCTGCAGGATCAGTCTGGGAAGATGGATTGGCAGATGATGGACCGGTGGTGGATGGTGGAACAGCAGATGTAGTAGGTGGGACGGTGGAAGTGGTAGGAGCAGCAGTAGGTGGATCGCTGGGTACGGTAGGTGTAGCTGTATGAGCTGCCTGGTCAACTCCGATCTGTATCAAGATCGCCTCCAACAGAGTAGTCATCACATCCACCTTACCCTCAAGTCTAATCCTGGCCTCTCTCTCCTCCAATAACAACTCATGAATAGTCGGGAGAGGCGCAGAAGAAGACTCTCCCTGGGTACGAGCCTGAGACCTCTGTCTCAACTCAAATCTTGCCACCTCCTCAACAGGGTCTAACTCCTCCTCCGAATCATGCTCCTCGGCCTCTGTGGGCATCCCAGAAGCAGCACCCTCAGTATCGGTGCCTCCTCCTCTCCTCCTCTCCTCTCCAACTTTCACCTTGCCTTTGCCCCGCCTCTTCCACTTTTGTGCCTCTGACCGGTGGGAAGCAGCCTCGCCAAAACGGCTGCGAGACTGAGTAGTCATATCATTTGCCAAAGGAAGTAACCCCGCCTGCTCGATAACCCTGTGAATCGCCCAAGCACCCTTCAGGTGCTTCTTGGCCTGAATGTAGCGAGTGGGGTGCCCCATGAAATCAATGTAGAGGCGATGCAAACAGATAGGCTGCCGTTTCCCAATCGCATATAAAACCCGGGCATACCACGCTGCAATCTTTTCCCGATACGATGTCACTAAGAGGCAATTACTGAGGGCGAGGTGCAGCATATGATAATTATCCCGGCTCGAAAGAGCACCCCCAGTGATCTCTCTGATAATAATGGTCGGGGAGAGCAGCGGTGTGTCAGGGCGATGCGGACAAACACAACCAGGTACCTCGGGTACCCCAATAGCAGCAGAAACGGTGGCCGGACTAAAAATAATCTCCCGACCACGGAAGAAAGAACAGAGAGTGAACGGAGCAACTGGATCCCTGATCATCGTAGCACACACCTCCCGGATCTAGGATAGATTAACGAGCTTAGGCTGGGAGAAGAGCGTGTACCACTGTGGCATGGCACGTATCCGTGCAAGATACCAAGGAGTAGCCATCCATGCCATCTCGAGGGGTCGCTCAAGCATGGCCTTGCACGACTGGAAATATCTGGTGAACCATACCCGGTCTTCGTCGTTTCTGAACCCATGCTCTGGTATAGGGTCGAGTATGGCTAGGTCAAATGGCTTGGCTTTGTGATACCCAGTGATAGGGTACATTGTTTAGCCCTAAAACATAAGAGAGAAACAAAGACATTAAAAATAGGAAAACCAGAAAAAGAAATGAAACTGTCACACTTCGATCAATCGAAGCCTGTTCGATCGATTGAGAATATTGCAGGTTCGATCACTCGAGAATGTTCGATCGATCGAACGGATGATGGGTTCGATCGCTCGAAACCAGTTTGATCGATCGAACACAGCGAAGTGGCAGTCTCGTCGATTGAGAACGGGAAGAGCCCGAAAACCACAAATACAATAAGAAACTTAAGAAAAAGAGTTAACGAACCAATGGGGGGCACCCCCATACAAATATGAAATGGAAAGAAAAAATGAGGTGGTTCTCGGGGCCTCACCTCGAGAGACGCACCGAGAAGAGCATGACAGTGATGAAGATGATGATCAGTAAGAACGGTTGCTCCGCAAATGGTGTGGTTGGAAGTGGGGTCCCAAAAATCGCGTGAGTACCCTCTGTGTTCAATCGCTCGAAGGAGGGAGGGAGAGAGAGAGAAACTGATGAAGTGTATAGACGACGCCTCGTTTAAATACAAGTTTCGATCGCTCGAGCTGTTTCGATCGATCAAACATTCGATCGATTGAGCCCTCCTCAAGCGCTCGAGGTTATGATATTCTCGATCGATCAAAATGCGTTCGATCGATCGAGCAAAAAAATTCTACAATATCCCTGATTTGAGAAATTCAACACCCCCAACTAACCAACACTGGTCTGGACATACAGAATAGTGATGAAATAGTGTATTAACAGAACATGTAAGCCAAAACGTCATCCTCATAGTAGAAAATTGAAATTTTATATAAATAAATCCTTAAAATAGCATCCTCTTGCAACTTTATTAATGCCCTCAACATGGTCGTTAAAACCTTATTGAAAACGAAAAACTAAAATAAAGCGTGAATTAACAAAACTTTGTCCAAGAATACACTCTAATTGATGAAAGAAAATATTAAAAGACATAAAACAATTGGAGTGAAACACTATTCTTCAAGCAGGAAGATCTCGTCTTCCACAACCTCCTTCTCTGCCAGAACTTCAAATGTAGAGTCTAAACTTGATGATTCTCTTTCCCAGAACAAACGGAAAGCAACGAGGACATCATCGAGCAAGTCCGAACTCTCTAAGGAATTGATTTCACCGACAACAGGGGATCCGGATGGAGACAAGGATAATGGAGTGTAATTGCACATCGGACGTTCCTCTTGCGGAGGAGTTCCCGAGGACCTTATGTATGGTCCAACACCATGAAAGAGTTGATGTGGAAGGTACAACGGTGGAACTGGTGGATTCATAGTGATATTCCTGACAAAGGGAAACAAAAACGAAACGGAGAAATTAAATTAACTAGAGCACAGAAAGAACAAACAGGAAGAATTAAACAAAGCAAAAACAAAAAGAAAAAGAAAGGAATGTGACTCAGAGTTAACCTCACTATTGGTCGGATATTCCCAGGTGCACTAGTAGGTAGAGGGCATTGAAGCCTAAACAACAAGTAACTTAAATACTCATAGATGTAGGGAACCACATGGATGACTATGAAGTCGTCAACATATGTGAAAATAGCATTGTGGAGTTCGGGCACCACATCTTGTAAGTCCTTTTCTTCCCATGGCTCCCACATTGAGTCATTTTCCCACTGGTCCAACAGTGCGTCATCCACTTCTCCAATAGCATACCCTTCAGGTTCTCCTTCCTCTCTAGAAAGGTCCATATGCTCGAACGGGTTAATTTGGAGGAGTGCAGGATTGTATGGGATGTATCCGTGGGTTAAGTCAACGATGTCGTCAGCTCCTGGCCCTTGGTATGGAGATAAGCAGAATGCAATTTCATCAGCAGTCCACGGTGGGTTCTGATATTCTGAATAGCCCATGACCCTATCGAGTGAACATTGTCATCTCTAATGTTGGATAGCCTGCACGAGATAGAAATGGAATAGCAGATTACGATCAAGATCACACTCAAAAAGGAAAAGATAAACAATAGAACAAAACAAAATGAGAAACAGCAAAAGAAAAAGAATGTACAACAACATTGATAAAACGCACTTGAGCGTTCTAGGTTGAACCATAGTCGGGCTCATCCAGTTGGATGTGCTCGACCTCTGGTTGGAAATCTTCTAAGAACGGTTTCAATCTTTGGCCATTGACCTTGAAACTTCTATCATTCTTAGGATTAAATAACTCAACGGCCCTGTGTGGAAAGACAGATTTGACTGTAAAGGGTCCTATCCACCGAGATCGGAGTTTTCCTAGGAATAGATGAAGGCGCGAATCATATAGAAAAACTTTTTGCCCAGGCTTAAAATATTTTTGAAAAATCGTTCTGTCGTGGCGAGCCTTCAACCGTTCCTTGTGGAGTTTGGCATTGTCATATGCATCTCGTCGAATTTCTTCTAGTTCTGCCAACTACAGTTTCCGGAGATGTCCTCCCTCTTTAATGTTGAAGTTTAATGAGCGTGTAGCCCAATATGCTTTATGCTCAATTTCAACGGGAAGATGACATGCCTTACCATACACTAGCCTATATGGAGACATTCCCAGATTTGTCTTGTAAGCAGTACGGTACGCCCAAAGGGCATCAGTCAGTTTATAGGTCCAGTCTTTTCTGTTGAAACTAACCGTCTTCTCTAATATATGCTTGATTTCACAGTTAGCTAACTCTGTCTGCCCATTTGTTTGTGGGTGGTAAGCTAGAGCAATCTTATGGTGTACCCCATATTTATTGAGTAGTGCTTCCAGAGGCCTATTGCAAAAATGCTTGCCTTGGTCACTTATTAAGGCTTTCGGGGTTCCGAAATGCGATAAGATATTTTCCTTAAGAAAGGACATTACCGTTTTATGGTCATTGCGTTTCGTCGGTATCGCTTCTACCCATTTTGATATATATTCCACAACAAGGAGTATATATTCACAGTTATTAGATTTAGGAAATGGTCCCATGAAGTCTATGCCCCAACAATCGAATATTTTAATTGTGATGATGGGAGTTAAGGGCATAGAATTTCTTTTTGAAATGGTCCCTAGCTTTTGACTGCGTTGGCATGACTTGCAGAAGGAAGAGGCGTCCTTAAATATGGTGGGCCAATAAAATCCGCTATGTAGAACTTTTTGTGCGACCTTCTGGGAAGAAAAATGGCCACTGCAAGCTTCAGAGTGGCATGAGGCTAGAATTACGGTTATGTCCTCATTCGGGACGCAACGCCTGATGACCTGATCAGCACAATACTTAAATAAGTATGGGTCATCGAAAAAGAAATGGCGTGCGAACGAAAGGAACCTTTTTTTATCCTGATTTGACCAATGGCTCGGGGTCTCTCCTGTAACAAGGTAATTTATTATATCCGCATACCAAGGCACGTGGGAGACGGCCATCAGTTGTTCATCTGGGAATTCATCTTTTATAGGTACAGGCTCAGTGTTGTCCATGAATGTCAACCGAGATAAATGGTCGGTGACCACATTCTCTACTCCCTTTTTATCCTTGATAGTGATATCGAATTCCTGGAGTAGGAGTATCCAGCGGATAAGCCTCTGTTTCGCGTCTTTCTTAGATAGCAGGTACTTGAGGGCCGAGTGGTCAATAAAATAGACTATTGGGGACCTTATTAGATAAGACCTGAATTTGTCCAGCGCGAAGACTATTGCCAGTAACACTTTCTTAGTAGTTGTATAATTCATTTGAGTTTTGGTTAGTGTTCGGCTGGCATAATAGATTACATAAGGCTTGTTGTCCTTCCTCTATCCTAGAACTGCGCCAATGGCGTAGTCACTAGCATCGTACATTAACTCGAACGGAAAACTCCAATCGGGTGCCTATATTATCGGTACGGAGGTAAGGTGATCTTTTAGTGCATCAAAAGATATTTGACAATTTTCCGACCATTCAAAAGGTGCATCTTTGACTAGGAGTTGGCATAGTGGTCGTGAGATGGCACTAAAATTTTGGATAAAGCGTCGATAGAATCCAGCATGTCCCAGAAAAGATCGGATGTCTCTAACTGTACGGGGGACAGGTAAATTTGCAATTATATCTATTTTTTCTTTATCCACTTGGATACCCTTATCAGAGATGATGTGGCCGAGGACAATTCCTTTGGTCACCATGAAGTGACACTTTTCCCAGTTTAGTACTAGGTGTTTGTCCTCACATCGCGCTAACACATTCTCTAGGTTTTCTAGGCAATTATCAAAATTATGGCCAAAAACTGAGAAGTCGTCCATAAATACATCGAGTGTCTGTTCAACCATATCACTGAATATGCTTAATATGCACCGCTGAAAGGTAGCAGGTGCATTGCATAAGCCAAAAGGCATACAGCGGTAGGCGAATGTGCCGAACGGACAAGTGAAAGTCGTTTTCTCTTGATCTTCAGGAGCTATTTCAATTTGTTTATAGCCACTATATCCGTCCAAGAAGCAATAAAATTTATGACCTGCCACTCTTTCTAGCATTTGATCCATAAATGGTAATGGAAAATGGTCTTTCCGGATCACAGTATTTAACTTTAGGTAATCAATACACATCTGCCATCCAGTGGGGATGCGTGTTGGTACTAACTCGCCGTCTTTGTTTGGGATAACTGTTATACCAGCCTTTTTGGGCACCACCTGGGTTGGACTAACCCAAGAGCTGTCAGAGATAGGATATATTATCCCAATGTCTAGAAGTTTTAAGACTTCTTTTTTTACTACTTCTTGCATATTAGGATTCAGACGCCTCTGCATTTGTCGCGACGGTTTAGCGTCTTCCTCCAGATAAATCATATGGGTGCAAATAGATGGACTTATGCCTTTGAGGTCAGCAATAGTCCATCCCAATGCTCCCTTGTGCAGTTTGAGCATTTGAATCAACTTATCCTCTTATTCTGGAGTCAATGTGGATGAGATTATCATAGGATAAGTCTTTTCAGTTCCTAGAAAAGCGTATTTGAGCTCTTTTGGAAGCTCCTTTAATTCCAAATCAGGAAACTGAAAGTTTGAAGTCATAGTTAACTTTGTTTTCGGAGGTAAGGGTTCATATGGTGTGACCCACATGCATTCCTCTCTATCTTCCTCTTTTATTTCCATCATGAGGCTGGCATGATTTAGGGTAGTGTCCAATGAGGTAGAATCGTTAGGTTGATAAGTAGCGTCGAATTGTGACACAACTACCTCCAAAGGATCTTTGTAATCTACAAAATCAGCCTCCTCTTTGATGACCGTTTCAATGAAGTTAACTTCTTCTTCATCCTCGTATTCTTCAGGTCGGGGATTTAAAAAAATCTTGACATTTAAGGTCATGTTCCCGAATACGATGGTCATAATACCACTTGTTATTTTGATTGTGGCATCAATGGTGTTGAGGAATGGACGTCCAAAGATCACCGGGATTTGTGAACATGGGTTAGACACAGGTTCAGTGTCTAGAATCACAAAATCGACCGGGAAGACAAATGTATCAATCTGTACCAGAACGTCTTCCAGTATTCCTCTAGGATATTTGACTGACCTATCTGCCAATTGCAATGCAACTCGGGTGGGTTTGAGTTCACCCAACCCTAGTTGTTTATAGACTGAGTATGGCAACAGGTTTACGCTTTGTTCCTAAATCAAGGAGTGCGTTGTCTATCCTTTGATTCCCAATTCTACACGAGACAGTTGGGGTGTCAGGGTCTTTTAACTTCGGAGGTAATTTATTTTGAATGATCGCACTTGCTTGGCAAGTGACATAGGCATGTTTCTTTACACTTTGCCTCCTTTTGACCGTGCATAAGTCCTTCAGATACTTAGCGTAGGTTGGCACTTGTTTGATTGCATCGAGGAGTGGGAGATTGATTATAACTTGTTTGAACAATTCCAAGAACTCCTGATTCTTTGCCTCGTGTTGGGGCTTCTTGAGCCTTTAAGGGTAAGGCGCAGGGAAAGGGCATTTAGGTAATTCGTCAGTGACAGGTTCCTTTCCACACCTTCTCTCAGCTTCTTCTACTTCTTTAGGAGCGTCCTTATTTGGTGCTAATGGTTTGTCATTAGTGGACGACTCGTCTACTTGAGTAGATGGTTTGCTCCTAGTCACCACTTCCTCCTCTTCATACTCCTCGGGAGTAGAATGAGGCATGTTTTGCCCTATGACTTTGCTGCTTCTTAATATAGTCACGGCTTTTTCCTGTTCATGATTAGGAGGGCCACTGTTGTATCCCTTTGGGTTTGGAAGTGGTTGAGCGGGAAATGTGCCACTCGACCCCTCTTGACGTGCATCCATCCTCTTTAATGTCGCGGACATTTTACTCATCATTTGAATTAACTGTTGTGCTAAATTTGTGTTAGAGAGTGGATCTTCCTCTTGCACCTTCTTGTGAGGTGGCATATAGACATTTGCTTGTTGATGATGTGAGGGTTGAGCGCTGTTGTAATTATGTGCTCTATTTTGCTGGAATGGTTGGGACTGCCTGTTGTATTGCCCTTGATATTGATTATTGTTATTGTAGGGCTGTTGTTGTTGAAATTGGTTTTGGGTCCCAGCATTGTTTTTTCAATCGAACCCGGGGTGATTCCACCTATTGTTATTATTTTGCGTGTTGTAATTATTGTAGGAATTCCCCCCCCCCCTATACCCTTACATGGCATTCATTTCCATGGGGGGTTGTTCTTGAAAATACGGCACATTGGGACAGTATTGAGTAGCATGTCCCAGCATGTTGCATGTGCCGCATGGTTCTTTAGGCAAAAACTGCCTAGAACTCTCTCCTTTCATCCCCAATTCTTCCACTTTCTTTGCTAGTTCTTCATATTTATTCATCAGATGATCCTCACTTTTTAGTTAATATAAACTTTTCTCTTCCACACAGGATATCTGTGAGCGTGGGATATCATCTGAATTTGACCACTCATGGGCGTGTTCAGCTAGCCACTCAAAATGAGCTTCAGCTTCCTCCGTGTTTTTACGAAGAAATGGCCCTAAACTCATGGTCTCGGCCAATTTCTTAGTTTCACCATTTAATCCTTCATAAAAGTAGCTAATGGTTCGCCATTTCTCGTACCCGTGATGTGGGCATGAGAGTAGCAAATCCTTAAAACGTTCCCAAGTTTGGGTGAATATGTCATTGCTCTTTTGTTTGTAAGAATTTATTTGTCGTTTAAGTTCAGTGGTCATGCGAGGTGGAAAAAATTTCCTCAGGAAAGCAGTGTTCATCGCATGCCAGGTGTAGATGGAGTTTGGCTTCAAGGTGAGTAACCACGCTTTTGCTTTATCCTTCAGAGTGAAAGAAAATAGCATTAGACGTGTTACACCTACAGGACAATTCTGTGAGAAGGTTTTACAAACATCCTCAAAGTCCTTGACATGTAGATATGCCTTCTCGCTCTCCATTCCATGAAAGGTAGGAAGGAGTTGAATCATTCCATTGTGAAATTGGAATTCGCCTGCATGAGGTGGAATGAGAATACAAGTCGGTGTAGGTGCGTGTTCGGGTGTCATGAGGTCACACAAAGGACGCAGTGAATCTTCAATTGGTACGACCACATTATCATCGTTTTTGCTTTGATTATCAGCCATTGAATCGATCGGTGTAACTATGGGGTTAACAGAACTAGAGGAACTGGATGAATAGAATGGATATCCGCAAATTCCTTCGATGGAATTATCGGACATAAAGGGAAAGTTCCTAAGAAATTTTTAATCTAAAGAACAAAAGAAAAAGAAATACAGAAAAAAAAATAAAGAAAGATTGAGG
Source organism: Hydrangea macrophylla (assembly GCA_033977485.1). Lineage (NCBI taxonomy): Eukaryota > Viridiplantae > Streptophyta > Magnoliopsida > Cornales > Hydrangeaceae > Hydrangea > Hydrangea macrophylla. The sequence goes on along the minus strand of CM066984.1, from coordinate 71,077,565 downwards.
TAATCGAAGCGTTAGCTTGTCGCTTTCCCCGGCAACGGCGCCAAAAACTTGACACGATTAAATAGTTGTGCGCTCTTGTGCAACACCCAAGTGTAGGTGATCATGCAAGTAATATAGTACTGGAAGTCCAGGTCGATCCCACAGGGAAGGTGTTAAACTAAAAACTTAGATTAATCTCAAAAAGGGAAAATAAAAATCAATATTTTAAAGGAATGTAGAACACAAAGTTCTACAATTTATCAACGACTAAAAATACAGCAATTAACCTAGATCAACTAATTACTAACTAATTAATTAAAGCAAAGATTCAAAGTGTGTTTTTCTTAATTAAAAAGGAATGTTGGGATTACACGAATCCACCGCAACCTAGCAATCCACCATGCAATTACATTGAAGCTCAATGGAGTACACTCTCTACAGTATTCTGTATTCCTCTTAGGATAAAGAATCCATAGTCCTTTCATGACCGGGACTATATCATCACAATGGAGTTTGAAATACACAAAAGCGGTTTAAAACAATAGTTTAGACTCTCACCTATAATGGTATTAGCATTGAGGGTGGTTTGCAAAATATATTGAAGTAAAATGCCTCAAGGCTTAAAGTTCACAGACTATTTTGACAAACTGTGCATTTTGGAACAATTTGATAACAATCTAGTAAAACAGAAAGTCTTGGAATACTGCATAGAATGTCCTCAAGAAAAAGGGTGCTCGACCGATCGACGCGCTTTCGATCGATCGAACATCTTCTTCCCTCGATCGATCGAACTAACTTCGATCGCTCGACGATGTCTCTGGTCCGATCGATCGAACTAACTTCGATCGATCGAACACAGAAATTAATCTGCTGCATGACAAAAGCCTGAGATCATGGTTTCATCGTGATCTCCCAACCTGGAGACTACTCAGACATGGTCTGGAGTGTCACAGTGTTGTTTTTAACGTAGAAGTCCACTAAAGTTTTGTTTGGTTGTGTTTTAATCATGCAAACTATAAAAACTAGTTGTATAACTATGTCTAACATGCAAGATTATGTATTTCACAGATTGTACTACTATAAACTAAGTGCAAAAAATGAATAAAGTAACTTGGAACTGAAAACTTGTATTGAACTAGAAAAAACCAATCCCAAAGCAATATCCAACCTTCACAACCTACAAAAACATGAAACCTCTCTATCTCTCTCTCTAAAAACTTATAAAAGTAATGGGGGCCTCCTCTGGACGTACGTAATACAAGTATATATACTTAAGACCTAATGCTAGGGTTAAAAACCCGCTTTTGCTGCGTGTGCGCATATTCTGATAAAAGCCACGTTCGATCGATTGAACTTCTGGGTCTTCGATCGCTTGAGATTCTCTCGATCGATCAAACATTCGATCGATCGAATGGTCTTCAATCGATCGAGCTCTGTATTTCAGCTTTTAATTGTCTTCATTAGAATCCAGCACTTCCTTTTATCTTTATCTTTCAATTCTTCACACAGCAACTATAGTCTGCACAAAATACAACTAAAACACACAACTTATCATGGTTTAATCAAATTGTGCACAAACTGGCATTGCAATTCAAATTGCAGATAAATGAAGGAATTGTAAACTAAATTAATACATTTTCTTCTTTTAGCGCGGTTGTATTTTACAAATACCCCCGCTTTTCAGTCATGAGTCTCACAGTTTAAATAAACATCCAAAAGCATAATAAATATTGAAATGGAAATAAAAAGGAAAGGACGTACCTCCCACGCCCTCCAAAAACTGCCAGTAGAAGCCGACCTATCCCGGGAGATCTCTCATATGTGCTTGTACAGGATGGCTAATCCTGCACCAGCCCAGTCATACTCATGAATCTGGTCCATGCGCTCCAAAGAGGATACCACGGTGACGGAGAACCGATCGCCCTTGGTGCTCAATAGGGAGCACCCCAACATATACATCATAAAGCCCCGAGCCATCTGCTCATCGGTAAAGCCCGATCTGCCCTGGAATGTATCCATAAACCACTTGGCCGTGACCAAGGGCTCCTCCGGAACGCTCCAAGCAACGCCTCCACCTGGTCCCAGTCTCTGGTCGCATCCAAATACCGTAAGGGCTCTCCCCCGAATAGAATCCCTGTAATCATGCTAAAATCAAAGGGAGTCATCGTCATTTCCCCAAAATCGAAGTGGAAGGTATTGGTGGCATCCCACCACCTCTCCGCCAGCGCATGGATCTGTCGTAGATCGTTGGAGCTCTTCGTCAAAAGTTTGACGAAGTCCCCAAAACCGGAAGCCCCAATAAATCCCTGTATGGTCTCACTAAGCTCCCCATACCACTCATAGCCATGAGCGAGACTGCCATGCCCCTTTAGCACCTTGGGCTGCAGCTGCAAGAAAGAACCACAAGTTTTAGTGTTAGTAATTGGATAAAGGAGAACAATAAAAAATATAAATATATATATGTGTATATATAAATTATAAGCAGGTGATAATAAGGAGACAGAGGAAAAGCGACATGAGAATGAAAAAAAGAGAGGGAGAGAACGAAAAGGAAAATCCGGAAATATTCATAGAAAGTTTCACAAGCATGGTACTCGTTCATAGAGCCTAGCGATCGTTCACAGAATAATAAAAGAAGTGAGAATGTTCAAAAGTGCTAGAGAGATTTCAAGAAAGAGAAAAAGAGGGAGAGGAGTTTGTTCATATTTTTGAAATATATGTGTATATAAACTTATGAAAGTTCAAAAGAAATTTAGTTTCAAAAAAAGCATAGTTTCAAAGAGAAGTATATGATCACAAGCGTTCAGAATCAATTTGGAATAATAAAAGGGCGTTCGGAACGCTTGAGAAAATTCACAAGTATAATAAACACGGGGGAATGTTCAGGATTTCAAATAAAATGCATCGCATTCGTAAATCTTGAAAATGGGAAGGAAAATTCGCAAGCATTAGGTTCTTTATTCACAAGAGGTGTTTTGAAACTTTGGTTAAACACAAACGGCATTCAAAAGTTCTTGAGAAAAGTCAAAAGAAAATTAAGGAAATTGATACAGGCAGAACGCCCGAAAGTTCAACAAACATGAGGAAGAATAATAAATTATGATTCGTCGGGCATAATATTCATAAAGTTCATGGGAAGTGAAATAGAAATCTTGAATAAAGTATGCAGAAAAACGCTACAAGTATGGCATTGGCATTTAAAATGAGACATTTAAAGTTATGATTCATTATACATTCCATAAAGTTCTAAAAGAAGAAAATTAAAAAGAAAAGGGGGAGCGTTTACCTCGCTCTTGAACGCGCGGGCAGATAAATGATCATCAGGGTCCCGAAGCAAGAGTCTGGCATCGGGATGATGAGTGGCCGTATACTTGGCCTTCTTCTTCCTCCCCGAATCGCTCGCCATAGTCTGTCAAAGAGAAAGAGAGATTCGCGCGTTAAATTCATGAAAAATTCAGAAAAACAACGAAATGAAAGCGATTAACTGAGTTTTGATCGAGTAGAACTAACCTGAAAGCCCCGGTAGATCAATCCAAGCAAGAAAAGAGAAGAGGAAAATTTTCTCCAGAGAGATTTCGGGTTAGATGGAGTTGAGAGAATGAAATGAAATGTAATGAACCCGGTAGTTTATGCCACTGCCGCTCAATCGCGACACTTGACTTTCTTGCCCGGCAGTCGGTGAACTGCCGAGCGGCACTCGTTGACTGCCGCAACGGCACTCAGTGAGTGCCGCACGGCAGTCACGGACTGCCGCGAAAAGCCGCGTGTGCCGCGGATAAGTCGGTTCAAAGACCCTTCATTTTCCCCCCCAAATTCAAATCAGGTCCTGAAAATTGAACTCGAGCCCCCCAAAATTTGCCCTCATTGCACTTTTGGCCCCCGGGATCGTTTTTAGGTTTAAATCGACTACAAATTTCAAAAATTAGAATAAATTTGAGCCTGCGGGCTCCAAATTTTGGAAATTAAGATAAATTTGAACCTGTGGGTTCTAGATTTTGAAAATAAAAGATAAAATTAAGCCCGCAGGCTCTATATTAAAAAAAAAAAAAAAAAAAAAAAAAAAAACTAGAATAGATTTTAGCCAGTGGGCTCTGAAGTTTTGATCACCTCGTTCTGGGAATATAACAAATTTATATCCTCGATCCTCATAATAAATTTACGACGATCCTTTGTCTTGAGAATGTAACGAATTTACATTCTCGGTTCTCGCAACGAACTTGCGTTAACCCCCGTTCTGAGAATATAACAAATTTATATCCTCGATCCTCGTAATAAATTTACGACAATCTTTTGTCTTGAGAATGTAACGAATTTACATTCTCGGTTCTCACAACGAATTTGCGTTAACCCCCGTTCTGAGAATATAGCAAATTTATATCCTCGATCCTCGTAACAAATTTACGACGATCCTTTGTCTTGAGAATGTAACGAATTTACATTCTCAGTTCTCGCAACAAATTTGCATTAACCCCCGTTCTGAGAATATAACAAATTTATATCCTCGATCCTCGTAACAAATTTACGTCGATCCTTTGTCTTGAGAATGTAACGAATTTACATTCTCAGTTCTCGCAACGAATTTGCGTTAACCCCCATTCTGAGAATATAGCAAATTTATATCCTCGATCCTCGTAACAAATTTACGACGATCCTTTGTCTTGAGAATGTAACGAATTTACATTCTCAGTTCTCGCAACGAATTTGCATTAACCCCCGTTCTGAGAATATAACAAATTTATATCCTCGATCCTCATAACAAATTTACGTCGATCCTTTGTCTTGAGAATGTAACGAATTTACATTCTCGGTTCTCGCAACGAATTTGCGTTAACCCCCATTCTGAGAATATAACAAATTTATATCCTCGATCCTCGTAACAAATTTACGTCGATCCTTTGTCTTAAGAATGTAACGAATTTACATTCTCGGTTTTCACAATGAACTTGCGTTAACCCCCGTTCTGAGAGTATAACAAATTTATATCCTCGATCGTCGTAATAAATTTACGACAATCCTTTGTCTTGACAATGTAACGAAATTACATTCTCGGTTCTCGCAACGAATTTGCATTAACCCCCGTTCTGAGAATATAACAAATTTATATCCTCGATCCTCGTAATAAATTTACGACGATCCTTTGTCTTGAGAATGTAACGAATTTACATTCTCGGTTTTTGCATTGAATTTGCGTTAACCCCCGTTCTGAGAATATAACAAATTTATATCCTCGATCCTCGTAACAAATTTACGTCGATCCTTTATCTTGAGAATGTAACGAATTTACATTCTCGGTTCTCGCAACGAATTTGCATTAACCCCCGTTCTGAGAATATAACAAATTTATATCCTCGATCCTCGTAACAAATTTACGTCGATCCTTTGTCTTAAGAATGTAACGAATTTACATTCTCGATTTTCACAATGAACTTGCGTTAACCCCCGTTCTGAGAGTATAACAAATTTATATCCTCGATCGTCGTAATAAATTTACGACGATCCTTTGTCTTGAGAATGTAACGAATTTACATTCTCGGTTCTCGCAACGAATTTGCATTAACCGCCGTTCTGAGAATATAACAAATTTATATCCTCGATCCTCGTAATAAATTTACGACGATCCTTTGTCTTGAGAATGTAACGAATTTACATTCTCGGTTTTTGCAACGAATTTGCGTTAACCCCCGTTCTGAGAATATAACAAATTTATATCCTCGATCCTCGTAACAAATTTACGTCGATCCTTTATCTTGAGAATGTAACGAATTTACATTCTCGGTTCTCGCAACGAATTTGCGTTAACCCCCGTTCTAAGAATATAACAAATTTATATCCTCGATCCTCGTAACAAATGTACGTCGATCCTTCGTCTTGAGAATGTAACGAATATACATTCTCGGTTCTCGCAACGAACATGCGTTAACCCCCGTTCTGAGAAATACCAGGTGTTTAGGAGAATTCAGGTATAAAACATCACTTTTGGAAAAGATCTTCGAAAATAAGTTTTTTTAAGAAAAAGGAGAAAAGAAAAGACCTAAAAAAGAGAAGTTCAACATAAACCGGCACACGGTAGTTGTTTGCGACACTCAGTGAGTGCCGAACGACACTTAGTGAGTGCCGAACGGCAGTCACAGAATGCCGGACCGGCATTTAATAAGTGCCGCCGACAATTTCTAACTGCCGTTTGCTTTAACAGTCCGTATTTTGTGGTACAATATGTATATGTATGCGGATAAAAACAAAAACCTGATAAAGTAAGGTTGACCAAAATGCGGCAATCAATAATTTGGCGTGGCACTTACTGAGAGCCGTGCAGCAGTCACAGAATGCTGCCGCGGCTTTCACGGAGTGCCGCAGCGGCATCCACTGACTGCCGTAAAGGATTTTTGACTACCGCCTTCTGCAGCAGTCTGTCTATTTTCAGGAAGTACGTATTGTACCACCAAATGAGACATTTACACCTGTCTTTTACTCCGAATTCACTGAGAATACTTGGTATTTTTTGTCTATAAAAGAAGGGGGATCTTCTTTGGGAGGATATACCAAAAAAATATACCAATATAATAACACATATTTGAGAGAGATAGAGAGTTTTGGAGAGCTTGAAGAAGAGTTTGGAAGATCTCCAAAGTAGAGAAGCTTTGAGGATAGTTGGAGGTGATCCTCTAAATTTTAGTTATGTTTTCATTCTTGTGTTTCCTTCTTTCTTGTGTTTTCATTCTTGTGTTTTCTTCTTTTTATATATTTCTTTTGGGATTCTTGGAGATATTCAATGTCTCTCCAGAAATCTCTTGAGTTTGATCTTTTGAATCTCATGCAAGCTTATGCTTCACATGGGAGTCAAAGTTTGATCATCACTTCATTTTATAAGCAAATAGATGGATCCAAGTCCATACTTATGACTTAGGTCCTCTACCTTGATGTTTCATGGAACCCCTTCTATATTCCTTGAAAACCTATGAGTATTAGCTATGTTTGTTTGTACTTCTCTCTTGAGATTCTTGAAGGCTCATGAGTATTAGTCATGTCTTCATCTCCAATGACCATCAAGTGGTAGGAGAAAGTAGTTTGAGTCTAATCCCATCTCCATGGTTTAGATTCATTATCTTGAGATTTCATGAAGTTTATTCATACTTCATTTGAAATCTAAAAATATAAAGGTCTTTAGCCTCCAATGACCATCAAATGGTAGGAGAAAATGGTTTAGTTTAAGTCCAACTTCATGGTTTAATAGTTGGGGTTAACAAATAAAAGGTGAACTTGACAATGAAACAGTGGATTCATAAACCGGTTTTGATCAAAGATTTTTGGTTCGAAATCTAACCGTTGGAATCAAGTGAAACCAACGGGACAATGTCACTAACTCAAAGTTCTACCACTGTAATTTTTGTTTTAAGGAGATTTCATGTTTAAAGTGGTTTGGTCATGAGTTTTGTGAAGTCACTACAATCTGTCCAGAGTTTCAGAACAGTAACACTCTTTTGAAATAAGTAAATCAGAACCTTAATAAAGTATTTGTGACACAAAATAATTTTTTCTAAGTAGATTAATGTGTTAGGAAGTCACCCTAAAAAGAACAAAGCATTGTTGATCTTTTTGCTATTTTTAGAAAATCGTTCAAGAACTCTAGATAGAAGGTTGTAGAATGCTGAGTGATGTCTGGTTTTTGTCCAATTCCCGGAGATCAAACCGTTGAAACTTTAATTTCTTTTTTGGGTTAAAACCTAGACATCTTGTGTCCAAAATTCATCAAGATCAAGCCATGTGAACCATGCTTTTTATTTCTTTAAAGTTATGATCTGCTCTCAGCAATTTCCAGAATTCTGCAAGTTTTAACCAATCTTATGAGTAGTGGCTTAGATGATATTTTCATGAGTTAAGGTCCAAACCATGTTTCAATAATGATTAGTTAAGCTTGAATTCAAAGTTTAAGTGATCTAAATCATTGAGTACTCCAATAATTTATTCTTTTCATGTACATATTCATCCATATGGCTTGACACTTATAATTAGGACTTGGTTGCTTTAGATTTAATTACATTTGATATATTTAAGCTAAAAATTCAGGGTTGTTATTTCTAACTTCGTATGATTTCTTGAACTCCTCTTAATTCAGCGCTGTTAAGGTATGATTTCTTGAACTCCTCTTAATTTATTTTAATTTCTTGATTTTATCGATTTTCTTGACCTTTATACGCGACACATTAGAATTAAGATTTTGCCTTAAATGTACATATGTGGATTAGAGACTCTTTTCCTAGGTTTTTATTTAATCGCATGCATTGCACGTTTCATATTCGCAGCTAGATCCCGGGTAAGTTCTCTCGTTCTTTATTGCATATCATATTGCTTGCTACTTGAATTACGTGGCTTTTTAAATGATATTTTGTAAATTGGTAATTTTACACCATTTTGACATGTTTGTGTAATGTATACGTATACCTATGTATTAGTTGAGGGCACGCTCAGATTAGTAATTCAATTAAAAGGATGTTAAGTAGAGGCCTATCGCGAGATAGGATGAGAAGGGGTGTTTTAGTCCGATGGGCTCCTTCCCTTCTCATTCCATATTCCCCGGACCTAGTTAATCTCTGGTTTCTAAAAAGATCAGTTTGCTTTTAAAAATGGTTTCTTAATTTTCCTTTTAAAAATTAAGTGGCGACTCATTTGTTTTGAATTTGAAATTTAAAAGAACTTTAAAAGAAAAAGCTGTGGGTAGGAAAAATTGCGATATCCACAGAGATCCATAGCTTGGTGGTTCACGATGATTGAAAAAGACTCGAAAAGGACTCATTGAAGTAGTGTTATCTCTCAGAATGCCAGAAAATGACCAAAATATCCCTGAAAGCCCAAATGCTCCCGGATTTGAACCAAAAGTTCTGAAAACACTACGTCATGAGCAAAGTAATAAAATGAGTTTTAAAACAAAATCGGATGAAAACGCCAGCTCCCATAAGTCCCGAAAGTTCCCAGAAAGTCTTCGTTGACCAGTTTGACCCAAGTTTGTCCAGGGTTTGGCCAAAATCATCTGAATTCGCACGAAAGTTTTGAGATCATTCTAAATCATGTGAAAAGTACTAAAACAAGTTTTAAAAGAAAATCGGACAAAGAAGTTAGCTCTTGGGAGCTCATAGATGTTCCCAAAACTTCCTAGAAGCATTATCATCAATTAAGGTTTGGCTAATTCTTGGGATAAAACTCTTTCAGGATCGTAAGCGAAAAATAATGGGATTATCTCAAGCTAGTTATATCGAGAAGGTACTAACTGTTTCTATGGACAATTCGAAGAAAGGCAATAGTTTCCTATGCTTCGGCAATGGGAAGTCTCATGTATGCGATGTTATATACTAGACAAGATATATACTTTTCCATTGGCATGGTTAGCAGGTAGTCGAATCCAGGTCTAGAGCACTAGACAGCCGTTAAGCACATTCTTAAGTACTTGAGAAGGACTAAAGATTACATACTTATGTACGACGGCGATGAGTTAATTCCAGTGGGATACACACACTTGGACTTTATGTCAGATAAAGATTCGAGGAAGTCGACATCCGGACATCTCTTTACCTTTGGAGGTGATACTGTTAGTTGGAGGAGTAGTAAGTAGAAATGCACTACAGACTCAACTATAGAAGCTGAGTATGTGGCTGCTTGTGAAACCGCAAAGGGAGCTGTTTGGCTCAAGAAATTCCTCATGGATCTCGAGTTGGTATAAGCATCATTGTCACCTATTACGCTATTCTACGATAATAGTGGGGTAGTGACTTAGTCCAAGGAGCCAAGGAACCACGGAAAGGGAAAACATGTATAGTAGAAATATCATCTAATTCAAGCTATTGTTCAACGTGGAGATGTGACTGACACCAAGATTGCCACCACTGACAATCTTGCAGATCCGTTTACAAAGGCCTTGCCGCAAAAGGTCTTTGATTGTCATCTAGATAGTCTAGGTCTCAGATGTAGTCCTGAATAGTCATGAGTGCAAGTGGGAGTTTGTTGGGATTGTGCCCTCAAACCATTACTTTATGTATGAGACATTGGCATTTTAATATATGGATATCATCTTTACATTTCATTATGTATGTTTCTTTCATGAGATGACTGTTAATACACTACACCATATGGCCTCATTACTAACGGATATTTCTGTTGGAAATAATACTACTAACGGATATATCCGTTAGAAATTAGGTTACTAACGGTTGTTTTCCACCTAATTTTAAAAGATTTGTATTGAATACTAACGGTTTGTCAACAATTACTAATGGATATATCCTTTAGTAATATTAATAAAATATAGAAAAATATATAATTTATATGCTCCCCAATAAATTGTTTTGGCACCTAATTAATACGCATAACTAATCTCCAGAAATAAATAACAAGCTCAACTAATAATACATTCAAAAGATAATACACGATCAAATATACACTTTGTGTCTCCAAAATATTTACCATTTACCACTAATTACATTCTAACCAAAATATTCAGAAATATAATCAATATATCTATCACGAAAGGACAGGCATGGGCCCAAGTAGGATGGACGGCAACATAGTCTCCATTTGACTCTACCCAACTCCGGAGATTCAAGCAGCTCAGCCAACACATCTTCTTGCCTCTCAACCATCTCTCTCTCCCCTTTACCTTGTCCACACAAATATGAAAATCTAGTGTCAGAATTGTGCAATAGATCTCAGATAAATACATAGGTAAAAAAAAAATGTAAATCAAGCATCACACTAGAGTGCAACTATCCAATGAAAGTTAAACATAAAAAAGGGGATGGAAATGCAACATTGGCGACGGTATAGCTTGAAACAATCTACAAGCATTTTTTATAAAAGTATTTTTTTTACCATACTTTCTTTTCCTTCTTTCCATTTTCCACCCTTTTTCCATTTCACGTGACTGAACCCTTGAACTGAACATAGCTTAGACCAACTGAATTCAGTGTAATAAAAACGCGAGGAGGCATTACCAATTCATCATTGATCTTGTATATTGCTGGTTCATCCATTTCCCCAACTTTGTGGTGTCCAACATTGACAGCCTGAAGATCAAGAACATGATTGAATGTGATTCAACTACCCACCAAGGATATAGAAGTTTGGAAAAGTATTGATCATGGCTTCCTTTCTAAAAAAAAATTATATATTTTTTAAACCCAGTCTATTTCTGCCAAAATTTAATACGATATAATATACAATCATTATAACAAGCAAATATAACTTAAACAAGGACGATGATTAGTACCTTTGGATGACCCCTTTTATGGAACACCCATTTGCCAGGTTCAGTGACACTGTTCATTACCCAATTTCATGTACCTGTTCACACAAGTTAATGAATTTTTTCCTTGAGTTTAATACTTTTAAAAAATATCTATGACATATCATGAGTGACAATTAAATATGAGAGGTAAATAGTGGTACAGAGAAACCATATAACAATAAGCTGCATTTTGAAGGAGATAATTTCAAGATACAAATCATGATCAGATGATACCAAACTCATCAAGCAATAGCAAGATTATTATTACAATTATAGAATATAAAAGAAACTCAAAATAAGTAGATTCACCCTGGATTGACTGTCTTAGTGCTCTATATCTGATTTGTCTGTCTCCTATTGTTACGAGAAATCCCTTACTTCCTGATCAAATCAAGCCGAAGAAAAATAGGATAAAGCCGAGCTTCCTATCGCAGCTTGGTTTTTGCTCTTAAGTACTCCTAAGCCCAGCCTCTTCTTTATGAGATTAAGAGCTAAAGTTAGTGTCAGTACATGTGACACTTTGAGCACTTATCTCTATATACATCACACTTGTCCATGTTACGGATTATGTATCTAACCTTGGACCATAAATCCCTAAAAGGGGAAAAGGTGTTGGTGCACATGCTAAATATCAAACTGTCGGTCTCATCCTATCTCGAGAAAATATTGACGATTTTAGCATATACTATTGAGACTATTGCTAAATAACAAATGAATAAAAAGAAATTGCTTTATCAATGGAGAAAAAAATATATTAGAACTTATATATAAAAACAAAGGGGATGTTCAATGTTGAACAAATCATCCATTGAGCTATCAAGGAGTAACGGTGGACAATAACTAAAACTTAACACTTCATCTTCGAAAAAATGAATTTGAGGCATATCAGGGAGATCGACTGTGGAGGAATTTATCTATTGAGGCGGCTCTTGGAAAGACAGAGATAGAAAAAGATGGATCTTCTTACGATTCAATTACATTTGAAGAACAAAATTTAATCAAATCTCTAGCTCTAATATGGAAGGTCTATAGATTTTAATCAAGGACATATAATATGGAGATGTGATGAAAGTGAAGACAATTGCAAGAAATATTAGTAAATTTTGGTGGGGTTTACATCAAAGATCAATACTAACCCCTACCCTTTTACTTTATTCGCATGGATGAACTAACTAGACAATATTCAAGAGATCATGTGGTGCATGTGTTAGGATGTGTGCCCTGATATCCAAAACAATTTGTTATTTATTTAAATAGATTTGTTTTAGCATTGAATTTCATATCATCATACAATGAATGTTCTATATCATAACATGATTAGTCCTTGAATTACCAAATGGTATGGTTCATTTGTCAATCATTATTTTCAAAATTCTTGAATTATTTGCAGCAACTGATAAGACTACGCATCTTATCTATCAATTGTAATGGAGAGAGAGAGAGAGAGAGAGAGAAGAAAGAAAGATAAGGCAAAAACAAAGCACCTAAACCCGTGGATTGAAAAAAGCAAAAATCAAACTCTCGAGGAATAAGAGTCCTGGGAATATCCCCGCTCATAAAGACAAATACCCTGACAAAATTAGTTGTAATGAAGAAATTAGAGCCCATTCTAGTAGTAATTAACAGAATATTAACTTCATATGTTCTTATCTATTTGAGAGAGAGAAAGAGATGTGAAGTTTGAAGCATGAAAGACAATATATGGGGGGCATTTTTATCACCAACTACCTGCTTTGTTAATCAATTCCAATACTAAATAAAAACTATAATAAAGTATATGAAATATTAGAAACTCAAAATGTGGTTATATAAGCAGACCCAATGTGGTTATATAAGCAGACTCAAAATGTGGTTACAACCATAAAAAATCTCCCTCTAGTACATTGACTTTTCCAAAAAATACTCCAAAAATGGGACAACCAAAAATGGAATCAAGGACTCTTGATTTAGGACATAGGGAGTATGAGTATTAATGCGTAGGGTAATTTTTAACACTTAATCCATTTAGTGGGCTAATTTTAGGGTTAACTACCTATGTGGGGATAATGTTGACACTTAAACTCTCCTATGTGCGGCTAATTTAAATACTTAATCCCCATGTGGGGCTATTTTGAGAGAATTCTTAGTAGTTTCACTTTTATCCTTCATCCTTCATATGGCCATCAACACTACATACAGTAATTAGAAGACATCACAAGTTCAATAGAAAGAAAGAAAAAAAAAATCAAGCAGAGAGAGAATTATATACAACCATTTTCACAACCAGCGGGAAATTTCCCTGAGCAAAATGAACATGTGCCAAATTTAGCCACGCATCTGGAATTTGGACAAAAACACTTCCACTAGCAGCTTCTTGAACCTACAATATTGGAAACATAAATAACCTCAGCAACAATGAAATCTTCTTATTTTATTTTGTTATATTTTTAATCATGAAGCAAAACAAAACAAAACAAATTTAGCCGACCTGCGTAAAAAGATCCTTCAAAATGTCGAAGTGGCCCTTTTCGGCCAAAACCACATCAGCACCATTGGCAGCATAAAAATTATAAGTATGGTGAACCAAAACCTGGTAAGATGGAAAATTAAAAAGATAATATAAGGAATCACTAGGAAGTATCAGGGCATGAAAATTAGGGAGAAATCACTATGAAAGCATGAAAATAAAAGAACCTAAATGAGCAAAGCACCAAACTCCTAGCCACATGACCCATGCCTAAGTACTACGATTAACAAATCCTTCAAAATAGGCTACATCATGTGAATCCTATAGCAGTAAATGTGAACCAAAACCAAGGAAAAAAATGCTCTAATGGGTACATTCCATTCCTCATGGAAAAAACAAAAGGCCCCCGCAATGGAACTAAAAGCTTTGCTTTTGCGTCAACTTCGATAAATAAGAAAATAACAAATCAAGGCAATTACTAACACCAAAAAGAAAATGCAAGTCAAACAATATTAACTATTGTCACTTTTAAGCATTATAAGTTTATGCTCTTAAATAGATAGTACTACAAAGAATTCAATTGACCGTCTCAAAGCATCACAGGATCAGTAAATATACACACCTCCAGTTGAATACGTATAACTATGTACCTCAGATAGAAGCTCTGTGTCATCGTATTTCTTTCACTTACAGGTTCCCTTTCCTAAACATATAATCCTCTTCAAAAACTCAAACATCACACACAAAAATGCAGAGATTTGTGTGTTTGGCTCTCTCTGTGTGTGAGAGGGAGAGACTGAGATAGGGAAAAGTTTAGGGAACCAAGAGAGAGGGTATATGTGTGTATAATCGTGTGCGTGAGTGAAAGAGAGAGGAAATGTGTGTATGTGTATGTGTGTGTGTGAGAGCATGTGTGTGTAGATCTGTGTGTGAGCATATCGATCGGTGTATGTAAGTGAGGGGGGATGTGTATGTGTGCAGATCTGTGTGTGTGTGTGTGTGTGTGTGAGAGAGAGAGAGAGAGAGAGAGAGAGAGAAATAGAAAGATTACCAGATCGAAAGATTACCAGATCTTCGGCGATGGCAGAGGCGGCGACACAAGCGGCGGAGGCGGAGGCGGCGGCGACGATCTAGAGTATAGAAGAAGAAGAAGAAGAAGAAGAAGAAGAAGAAGAAGAAGAAGAAGAAAGAATGAGGAAGAAGAAAAAAGGGAATCTAGGGTATAGAAGAAGAAGAAGAAGAAGAAGAACAAAGAATATCTTCAGGCAGAGGCAGCAGGCGCGGGCAGCGGCGGTGCTCTCCTTCTCGATCTCCCTTTCTCTTCTCTCCCGCTTTCTTTCTATTTTTATTAGAGCCCGCTGGTTTTGTTATTTTTAAGAAGAACAAAATTATTTTATTATTATTTTTTTCATATCACATTTCTAATGGATATAACCGTTGCAAATATAAAAAATCCGTTACAAAATTTAAGTTGCCAAAATAATGCAATTTCTAACGATTTTTTTAATTTCTAACGGATATATCCGTTAGAAATCATAAAAACTGTCCGTTAGAAACCTGGCCATATGGTGTAGTGAATCCTTAAGTATCATAGTAAGTAATTCATGTGTGTATGAGATACAAATTACTATTCTTTGATACTTAGAATTTATCACAGTGGATGATGAGACTGGATATCTCATCAAGTTTACACTATAGCATGATTAACTACCACTGGATGAAGTGATGAATCTCAATCACTAGAGTATGACTCTTAGTTAATATACTAGTGCTTATAGTGAATTAACGGACCATGAGCTTTCCTATTGACACTTAATACTGTCAACAATCGATAGGAACTCATAACTTGTATAAGGTATGTGTTCTTAATCTTGAGACGATTATGGAGACAGACTGTGGATATGGCTACTTTGACTTACCAATCAGTGCAGTCTATAAAAGATCAACACCTGGGTATCTTAGGTATGTCATGTTCATAGAGTTGTGAACATATATTGTCAAGATAGAATCTACCCTCTGATAAAGAATAAGCATTCCCTTGAGAATGTCACCAAGTTGATTACTGAGAATTGCAGTCTTGTTGATAAGAGTTATCAATATGTTTGGTATTCATGAGAGGTGAATAGGACTCAAGGAATGGAAGATGTAATCATTATTTAAGTTGACAGTAATAGTTTATCCATCTACCTGGATTTGATTATAAATGCTGACGGTAGAGGGACATTAGTACATCATAAATGTATAGACATCGCTTCGGATTTGTTCTTTTGCATTTGTCATTTATCATTTTATAGTGGAGTAAACGTTACTGATCAGTTGGTTAATTTGCTGATCAAAGAGTTTGGTCATGGAAATTAACAACTGGTCTGAGCCAACAATAAAGAACCTAGGAGGTCCACTCTTAGCTCCACCAGGATGCTTGGAAAGGCACATGAGGATCTTGTCAAGACAGGTTCGATCGATCGATCGATCGAAAGAGTTTTAATCGATTGAAGTCAAGATAGGTTCGATCAAATGAAACAACTTCGATCGATTGAACGTGAAAGTCAATTTTGGAATCTATAAATAGGGTAGCTATGTGTAGAATTATTTTAATCAACGTTTCTTCACTCCAGCAGCTGTAGAAACTATTTTAGGGTTTCTCAAACCTTTTCTATCCTCCCTATAAGAGATCCTAACATCTCTAGCCTCTCTGGAAGTGTTCAAAGGAGATATAGGAGTGAAGACCATCTAGTGGAGGCTGCTGCACCATCAAGAGAGAAGAGAATCATAATTGGGTTCAAGACCTGAAGGTAATACTCTTCTCTTCCTTGCGTTTGCGCATCTATAGAATTGATGAGTAGTAGATCCGGACATACCAAAAGTTTTTTAAACTTTTTTTTTCCGTTGTGCATATAAATAAGTTTTCGAATCCTATTTTTCCTTTACGAACTTGACGGCAATGATGATGACAAGGAAGGTTGTGTTGGTTTGTATGAAACCGTAAGCTCTGATACACTTTTGATCAGATAATTACTGACTCAAATAAAGAAGGATTGACTTGGACATGAAATTCTCAAATTTCCATGATCCGATGTGCCTTCGTTATGATTGATGTACCGCTTTACTTATATGTTCACTTCTTTTTCTTTTGTGGTAGCACTCTTCTGATAAAGCTAAGGTTCGAAAGCTTCTCCCTAAAGTCTAGCCAAGTATTAGCTTATTCAAAATGTGCTTTGAATTATTGTCCTAGCTTTGAGAATAAAGATACCCCATTCAATCTATTCAAAATAAAATTAGTGACTTGAAGAATTGCCATCGGTGTGAAGGGATTGTGTAGCAAACAAAGTTTGCCCCTAGTTTGGAAGGTATAAAGTGGAATCAGTAGGAAAACAAGGTAGGTGACCAAAGTTTGCCCCTAGTTTGGAGAATGAGTCATTGGACGTTCTAAAATGAGGTGGGTGACCGAAGTTTGCCCCTTGTATAAAGGGTAGATAGTAAAATTCAGGCAAACGAGGCAAGTAGCCAAAGTTTGCCCCTAGTGTAGAATGTGATTTCTGGCTTAAGGTAAGGACTACGACTTTTAATCTCTCAGATGCTCATAACTTTTGCCTAGGTACTGGTGAAGCGACTTAGCAAGCTATTTTCTCTCTTTTGTTATTGCTCACTTTGGATTTAACTCTAATTTTTGCCTAGGAGTCCTTTCAGATTTTCGACCTAGCGGGCCATCCCTTTTTTTTCTTTTGAAAGTCTGTCTACGTACTCGTGAGTAGGGATCAAGTCTAATGTAGTTCGGGCCAAGGCCTTGGAAGAAGAGGGGTTGATTATGCTGGGTGGACCAAACCAGTGTGGTTGCCTATGCATCCCCTAGTGGGAATCAGGTCAGGTATAGTTCAATGCCAAGATCTTTGAAAAGGTTAAGGTATGAGGGTTTTTCAAATCAATCATTTGTGGTAGCCTTGAATAAGAGGATTCAGTTTCGTATCTCCTTTTTTTTTAGTACTGATCCTTTTCACTTTCGTCTAGCCAGTCAAATTTTTTTTTCACATAGTTGATTCATGTGAGATCGTTTTATCACAATCTTAAAATTTCACACGGTACGTGTCAGCTCCCAGAATTTGTTTGTGGTCGTTCCGAGCCTTTTGAAATATGATCTAGGCACGTTCTAATGATGTACCTTGAAGCGTACAATTCTCTCATTTGTCTCATGAAAATTTTCTTTTTCTTTACCTTTCTCTATCATTTGCCTGGCTTGGATCAGATTTTGGAAATCAACACCTTTTCAGCTCTAAATTTTGCCTAGGTGCCCTTTTCCGGTTTTTAACCGAGCGAGCTTTTCTTTCTTTTTCTTTTTCTTTTTCTTTTTTTTGAAAGGGAGAAGAAACTCACTATGTTTGGCTACCATCATGGACAAAGTCTGCATTGCTTTCAATCGGATAGATTTGCATGGCTCTCAATTGAGTTTTGCCCAAGACTTTGAAATGGTGGAAAATGGTGTTGGGAAATCCCCAAGTCAATTCCAAGTATGTCTTTTCAAGATTGAGGCAAGAGCATCTTTTAAATTCTTAAAGTAAGACTATTCAATTCTCGGCTCTTCTTCGGTGTTAGCGCGAAATAGACTTTGACCTTTTCAGGATTCTTTTTTATGCAAAAATTTAAAAGCAGAGTACTGTCCATGGTAATTTGAAAAAGTGATAATTTAATTCAGTGATTCATGCATTTATGACTAGAAACATCATGTTAAGCAAAATGAGATTTCATTCCATCAAAAGAGAAAGATTACAAACTCAAAACAACTCGATGACAGACGGACTTGACAACAAGACTAACTCAAAACATAGAACATACTCATCCTGGTCTCAAATGAGGCGTCTTTATGACCCATTTATTATTATTATTATTACACTTTTTTTAGCAGAAGTTCCAGACACCATCACTTTACCACATAGCTTCAACAATCATTGGCCTCAGCGAAGGGGATCATTTGAATGGATAGGCCAGGGGCTTAGTTTCAATGAAGCTGACATTTTGGGCGACATGGGGTTGGATGGGTCGTGGCTCGATAATTCCTCGATCAATGAGGTCTTGGATATCATGGAGGAGATGTATGCACCGGTTGGTGTCATGGCATGTGCCTTGGTGGTAGGAATATCATTTGGATAGGTCACAGTTAGGTGGTGGGGGATCGGCACGAGGCTGAAGGAGTTGGAGGTGCCTCTTTTTTAGCAAGCGGCCTAAGGCTACAGAGGGGGAGATATCTGCCTTGGAAAATTTGTAGAGTTTTCTATTTTGGTAAGGGCAGCTAGGCGAGCTGGTTTGATTTATGAGCTGGTATGGTTGGGGGGAATAGGCCATAGGTTGGTTACTAAGGGCGTTGATATCCGAAGGGTTTCGAGAGTAGTCGGGCCTCTTAATCTAGCTTTGTGATTCTTCATTCTTGATTTTTCCTTCCTTGATTACATCCTCAATTCTAGTTCCAATCTCAAACAGTTCTTCAAATGTTGAGATGGACTAGTAGAATAGTTTCTCATGGTACAGCGGCTGTAGATTCTTGATCAACATCTAGACTTTTTCCTTTTCAAGTGGTCAGTGGGTCATTTGGACCACTTTATTCCTCCATCTGCTCAAGAACGTAGCAAATGACTCATTAAAGTTCTGCTTGGTTATAGGAGTAATGATCAACAAAGTCTCGGACTATATCTTCCAAACACATGTCTTGGAAACTTCCAAAGTAAGAAACCAAGATAGAGCAGCTTTGGTAAGGGTCTGAGGGAACACCATTCCGAAGTGCTCATGGGTGCAGCCCATCGATTAGAAAACACTCATACACAACTTCATGTGGCTCTTTGGATTCCCTATTCCATCAAAATAGTCAATTTCAAGCATCTTGAAGTTCTTTGGCAGCCTTACCTTGTTGGGCTCGAACAATCCTTCTGGATCTAACATGTAATCGTCGACCCTTTAACTCTTTCTCAATATGCTCTCAAGCTTGTCAACCTTATCTAGCTTTTCTTGAATCTTCTTGTTAAATGCAGGTGGTGGGCCCCATTAAACCAGTCATCATCTACATTTTCTGGTGCAACGGCAGGTGGTGGTACAAGTCCTGCTGGTGGTGGTGGAATGAACCCTAGTGGTGGTGGTGGTGGAAAACCTGGTGGATACTACGACTGTTGTTGTCTCAACTCTTCCATAAAGGATAAAACCTAGGCTAATCGATCAGACTATTGGTTGATTATTTATGTCATTCTTGCTTCTAAACCTTTTAGATCCATAAATCTGGATTTCGACAGAGTGATTATGACAAGGTAGCTCCCTAATCGTCTGACCCACAATACAGATCTTGGGTGCTCAGAACTTATACTGACATATAAATATGAAAAGACTATGTCAGACTTAGACAGTGATGATTAGAATGACAATTATAGTGACAAGTGAGGACTGACTCGTGTACAAAATGACCATCACAGTGTATGTAAACTAATGAAACAAGCATATGGATGCAAGCCCTAATCTACATGATGCCCCTACTTCTAACATATAGCAGTTAATTTCTATCTTGGTATGATTACCATGGGATATCAGGATTTCTTAGGGACACGAGGCTTCTGAGAGAAACATGGATTTTTGGATGAGTTGGACAAAATTTGTAGGAGAAACAGAGATTTCTGAGGAAATCTGGGTAAATCGGGTAGAGTTTTCAAGACATTCGGAGGGTTCATGAAAGTTTCTTCGAGAATCAGGAATTCCTGGGCATTTTTGGGAAATTTGAATAGAGTTTCTCGGAGAAACTGATATATCTGGGCATTTCTGGAAAATTTAGATAGAGTTTCTAGGATAAATAGGGACATCTAGGCATTTCTTAGAGATTGGGACAGAGTTTCTGGGAGAAACAGGGATATTCGAATGAGTTGGGCAGAGTTTTTGGGTAAAATAGGGATATATGATTGGAGCAGGTGATGATGGTGATCATGTTGTCTAGCAAATTTTTATACTCCTATGTCTTTGGACCAACAAACAAGGTTTGCAGTGTATATCTTTGTGAACACAGAGCATACACCCTTATCATGGTGCCTAGGCAGGTCGACTTAATGTGATCACATGTGAGTGATTGTCTTGGGAATCATAAGAAGGAGGTTCTGTCCTATGCCACATAAGCATCTACACCGCGCAGGTTATCCCATCAGGGCATACAACAATTATATCACATTATCCTATATAAAAAGATAAATCAACAGTCCTATGAAAGGTTCTACACGAATCTATATGCAAAGGCTGGGATTAGTCAAAGAGGGTCCGTTGATGAGAGTTCCAATATACCGCCAGAGAGATAATACGGAAGTTTTTACTCTTTGTGATATACCTTGGAAGGTATAGTATCAACGGTGACTTGTGCCCTAGCACACCAAGACCTAAACAATGTCAGCACCACGTTTCAGACACAGTCGGAAGGAGAAATGCAGGAGTGCAATGTGATAAACCAGACACATAAAAAGATGATTTTAAGGATGCTTCTTATGAGTCAAAACTCTGTATTAATTTGTTTTTAAAATAAAATATCCCCAGCAAAGTCGCCAGATTGTGGACACGCGACCTCCGGGGTCCACCCCATTCCGGGTTTCATAATTGCTTTTCCTTTGAAATATTTGAATAAAAAGAAGTCTGTAAAAACAGATATAGAGTCACCGCTTGGTCTTTAGGGAACCAAGAAATCCAATTTGACTCACCCAAATGGATAAAGGGCACAAGCCCAATTCATAACCAAAGGACTTGGCTTAGAGTTTTGGTACAAGAGAGGAAGGAGGCTTTGCCACGACTAAAACACTTTCAACTCACCCCTGTTAGGAAACTGCGTTCCCAGAATCCATTAACAATGCGTATAAGTTGGTACTGCAAAAAATTTACGTGAAAGCTACAATAACCTACAAGGGCGGAACTAATGTTACCTTGAACTGCAAAAACGGATTGTTGTAGTAGACGAATCGAGAACACAGGCTCGATAACAGCTCACGATCTTCTACCGTATTCCTCTGCTGCTAGAATATCGAACTGAGTTTGGGCTCTATCGAAATCCTTTTAGTTTTCTGCTCTCCCTTTTTACGCTCTCTTTTCCATTTCGAGTTATAATACTCTACATGGAAAAATGCAAACTGAGAGGAGAGCCAAAGCAGCATATATATAGGCTACGATAGGGACCATAAGAAGTCAATAAGGAATAGGCTTCCTTATGGAATTAGGAAACCCCAATTCGAAATTAATCAGATTCCTATTTCCATAAATTATAATTCATACCACTAAAGAATTATAATTGCACTCCTACCATTATCTCAAAAATATATTTTGAGCTCCATGTTATTAAATGCTTATTATCTCCCCACGTTAAGATTGTAGATATCCATTAATCAAATATAATTACTGACAATCATATTTAATTAATCTCTTAAAATTCCTTGAGATTCTCTATTTAACTTATTTGATATGTCAGATACAAAATCCACCTGCAGGGTTTGACATAATCAAAACTTATAAGCTTTCTCAAGGGGATATCATCAATCCCAAAAATTGAGACATGGATTCCATCATTAATTTATATCCACCACACAATCAATATTGTCACCCAATCTAATGAGATATTGACCCATTTAAGGATCTCACTCTTTTAGGGATCAATGTGTAAATATCAAATGTATGTGTCTATAAATTGACTTAGGATTTAGAGCATAAGCACTCATAATAGCCATAAGGTATTGATTATCTTATAAGTTAGTATAAAGATAATTACCCCAAGTCGGTCCTATTTAATACACAAAGTGTACCAGCATAGTGAGTTGAAACTATACTATTTCCTATAGTTAAGACAAACCTACTACAACACCATGCTGCAGTCCTACCGATGGTGTGTCCAAACCCATCTAAGACTGTAAACCAAAATCATACATTCTACAAGATCCGATGGTCTGATCTTCCGTGTGTAAGCCAAACTCTACACACCAAATCACCTACTATGTAAAATGAGAGACACACATGCATAATATTAAATAAATAATACAATATAAACATTGCCCACACATGTTCTCATAAAAATGGAATAACTGATTTTATTAAATGAATAATAAATTAACTACATAAAGCATGGCTTTTAGTATATATCCCTAACAATCTCCCACTTAGACTCAAAACCATGATGCGACACACCTCACTACTATCCCTTCTATGTGACTATCAAAAGTCTTGGCCGATAAGCTCTTGGTGAAAGGATCTGCCAGGTTATTTGCTGATGCTATCTTGGTCACTTTAACATCACCTCTTTGCACGATCTCTCGTATCAGGTGATACTTATGCTCAATGTGCTTTCCCTTCTTATGGGCCCTAGGTTCCTTTGAGTTAGCAACCGCTCCGCTATTATCGCAATAAAGGATAATAGTCGATTGTACTACATGTACTACTCTTAGATCCATAAGGAAGTTTCTGAGCCAAACGGCCTCCTTAGCGGCTTCCGAAACAGCCACATACTCGGCTTCCATGGTGGAATCAGCAATATATGACTGCTTGATACTCCTCCAACAAATGGCTCCACCTCCTAGGGTAAACACATATCCTGAGGTAGACTTTCTAGAATCCCTATCTGACATGAAATCAGAATCTGTGCACCCAATGGGTACAAGACTGTCTGCTTGGTAAACTGATATATAGTCTCGAGTCCTTTTCAGGTACTTGAGAATATTCTTCACCGCAGTCCAATGTTCTTGCCATGGATTAAACTGATATCTACTAACCATGGCTACAGCAAAGTAGATATCAGGTCTAGTACATAGCATACCATAGCATACATTAGGCTTCCTACTACCGAGGCATAAGAAATTGCCTTCATCTTCTCTATCTCATCAGGTGTCTTAGGACACTAATCCTTAGATAGAGTAATTCCATGTCTAAAGGGAAGGAATCCCTTCTTGGAATCTTGCATGCTAAACCTAGCAAGAATATTGTCGAAATAAGTGCCTTGTGACAAGCCCAACATCCTATTCTTGCGATCTTGCATAAGCTTGATCCCTAGGATGTGACCGGCTTCTCCCAAGTCCTTGATATCGAATTGACTGGACAACCATACCCTTACAGAAGATAATACCCCTACATCGATTCCGATTAGCAAGATATCATCTACATATAGTACTAAGAACACCACCACGCTTTCATCATGTTTCTTGTACACACAGGATTCATCCGCACATTGATCAAAACCAAAAGACTTGATTGCTTGATCAAAGTGGATATTCTAAGACCTAGATGCCTACTTAAGTTCATAAATGGACTTCTTAAGCTTGCACAATATGTGTTCTTGGCCCTTTGCGATGAACCTGTCTGGTTGCACCATATAGATGCACTCGTCAAGATTCCCATTAAGAAATGTTGTCTTGATATCCCTTTGCCAAATTTCATAATCGAAATGTGTAGTAATGGATAAGAGAATTCAGATAGACTTTAGCATGGCCACCGGTGAAAAAATTTCCTCATAATCGATTCCTTCTTTTTAAGTGAACCCTTTCGCAACAAGCCTTGATTTAAAGGTTTCCACCTTACCGTCTGCTTCTCTCTTCTTCTTATAGATCCACTTGCATCCAATGGGTTTTATTTCATTGGGTGGATCTACAAGATCCCAGACTTGATTGGAGTACATAGACTCCATTTCAGACTTCATAGCCTTTTGCCAAAG
This sequence comes from Hydrangea macrophylla, assembly GCA_033977485.1. NCBI lineage: Eukaryota > Viridiplantae > Streptophyta > Magnoliopsida > Cornales > Hydrangeaceae > Hydrangea > Hydrangea macrophylla. The sequence goes on along the minus strand of CM066984.1, from coordinate 71,053,181 downwards.
ATTTGCATCTTTATCTTGGAGTGCTTCATTGTAGTTACATGGATCGGTACCTTGTTCATCAGGGACCCAGTCATAAGACTCTCCCAAGAACATATACCGGTCAGGTTGAATAATAACCCTCCCACTACGACGAGCCACAACCCATTTTTGTGTATCACTGATATTTTGTTGTAAACATTCTGAACCTAATACACCATTATCTACACGTTGTACTGGTTCAAGAACCTGTGCGTTAATGGTTGGTTCGGGATCTACACGAGTTTCGATAATCCTCCCACTACGACGTGGTAATGGAATATCGATAACTCTTTCTTGTGGTGTTTCTTCTCGTACCATTGGTATCGAAGAAGTATGTGTTGGTGTCTCTCCTCTCATTTCCTCTAGAACAATACGACTTCTGGGCTTGTGGTCCATAACATAGTCCTCTTCTAAGAATGTGGCATTGGTGCTAACAATAACCTTCTGACCCTTTGGACTATAAAATAGACCACCTTTAGTTCCTCTTGGATACCCAACAAAGAAACATACTTCTGTTCTCGATTCCAACTTTTTTGCGTTCCCTTTCAGCATATGTGCTGGATTATCCCAATTCGAACATGCCGCATACTAGGCTTTCGTCCAGTCCACAATTCTGTAGGAGTAGTAGGTACTGACTTAGATGGTAACAAGTTTAGAATGTATGCAGTTGTCTCTAATGCGTGTCCCCAAAAGGAAATTGGTAAATCTGAATAACTCATCATAGATCTTACCATGTCCATGAGAGTCATGTTCCTTCTTTCTGCAATGCTTTTCTGCTGAGGCATACGGGGTGCAGACAACTGGGATGTAATCCCTTGCTCCAGTAAGTATTCCCTAAACTCTCCCAAGAAGTACTCACCACCACGATCAGATCATAGTGTCTTGATACATTTACCTAGACGCTTCTCCGTTTTAGTCTTGAAGTCTTTGAATTTCTCAAAGCATTCAGACTTACGCCGCATCAAATAAATGTACCCATACCTTGAGTAATCATCGATGAAAGTGACAAAGTTTTCAAATCCTCCTCTTGCTTGGACAGTTATAGGACCACACAAATCAGAGTGAACCAGTTTCAACAACTCTTTTGCTCTATAGCCCTTAGCCAAAAACAACTTCTTGGTCATTTTACCTTCCAAGAAGGATTCACAGACTGGAAGTGCCTCCACTTCCAATGAGCCTAATGGCCCATTTGGAACCAGTCTTTGAATCCTTTTCAAATTAATATGACCAAGGCGTAAGTGCCAAATATGCATTTGGTTCATCCTCGAAGGTTCTTTTCTCTTAAATGGTAAACTATTTGTGTTATTCAATTTATTAAGTTACAGTATAGGAGAGACATGATTTATAATATAAAGATCATCCACCAATTGACCAGAACAAATAAAACATTTATTTTCTTTAATAACTACTATTTTATTAAAATGAACTGAATATCCATTCTTACTAAACTAGAAAGTGAAACTAAATTCCTTCTTATAGAAGGTACAAAAAGGTAATTTCTTAATATTAAAATCCTATCTCTACCAAAACTAAGATGTAGATCTCCTACTGCAACTGCTACTACTCTCGTAGCATTTCCCATATATAGATAAACCTCTCCATCACTGAGCTGCCTGGTTCCCTGGAACCCATGCAAAAAATTGCATACATGATCAATAGCTCCTGTATCTACACACCAGGTACCGGTAGATCGGATCGCTAAACACGATTCAACAACTAGTAAATGAGATTTACCTTGATTGTTCTGTCTGGCGAGATAAACCGGACATTGCTTCTTCCAGTGTCCTGGCTGCTTGCAAACAAAATATTTGCCTTTAGGCTTTCCCAGTTGTACTCTTGGCCTTTGGATTGGCAGAGAACCCGTGGCCTTCTTTTGAGCATTTTTCATTTTCTTCTTGCCTTTCAGCTTTGAAGCAGAACCTTTCTCAAACACAAGAGCACTCCCTGACTTTCAAGGATATTTCACTAGTAAAAGTTCAGTGAAAGTATCATGATGAGAATGAAGCATACTAGGAATTGGAATCAGAAATAAGAACAAAGTACCAGGAGTTGTTTCAAGGCTAGTCAGCTTAGATTTTGGGACGAAATCTCTATTAAGGGGGGAGTGATGTAGCAACCTGTATTTTTGCGCCCCTAATAATAAACAAAATGTCAGCTTTTATTTTATTGATCTATGTATTAATTATAGTTGTGGTACTATTAGTATGAATAAATACATAGCCATGTTGTTAAATTAAATACAATGCCATTTTATTTTACTACGATGTATTATTTTATAGTGATACTATTTCCATAAATAACTGGTACTGGTATTTTAATTTGTTAAATTCAAAGATATTTATTATGTGACCCTTAGTAATTTTAGTATTAATTATGCTTAATACTGCGCCCCTAAGTGACACTATAATTTGGGATTAAAACCCTTAATAAAAATATTAATCACGTCATTTACATTTTTGTTCCCTAGAAATTAAGTTTGGGTATTTTTTTAAACTACCCGGACCAACCTAACTGGACTAACTAAACCAAACTAATTAACGAACTAACCATATTATCTGTGAAGTGACCGCATCAATCAAAACTTACAGCCAGTGAAATATTCTTACAATCATCACATTGCATTATTCAGCTCGCAACTTGCAAACCTATAGAGTCTATGTATGAGTGTTCACACTCTTTACAAACATAACACACAGACAAATATATAGACACACATTTTGTAAATCAAAATTTCTATCACAGTAACTCTCCCTCTCTATTTGAAATTCTCAAAAGCTCTTCCTCTCTCTCTCTCTCTCTCTCTCTCAGATTATATACACACACCCACCTAAAGCTTCTCCCTTAATCACAAACAAACAAGTCCTCTTACATTTTGGAAATTAAGAGAAAGAAATACAAAAGAATAAATACAGCAAAGACCATCACAACAGCACTAAGAGGAAGCTTCATAGCTATTAAAGCTTGAAAGCTTATATTGCAGAATTTACGTCTCTCTCGGCAAGTCTCACAGCTCAATTTAAAGACCGATGAGTCTCTTTCACTTACAAAGTAGTATTAATCATTGCGCACAAGCTGGGGGTATCAAATATAGAGATATACATGTATATACATATATATAGTTTTGAAGGTACAAAAATGGCGGTCTCTCAAATCTTGACAAAAATGATTTCAGTAAATTGGGAATGAAAGATTACAACCCCAATAAGCTCTGTTTCAAATATTAGACCTCAATTTGTAATGGTTGCGACGTACGGCGAAACCATAGTTTTAGTTCGGATTTTTATCAATAAGTAGAGCTACGTTAGGAATCGAGACTTAAGACTTCTATGTTGGTAATCTACGCAAAAAAACGAAAAGAGTGGTATATTACACTTGTTGTATCTTTCATATTTGTAGAACTCGTATGATGCTCTGTAACTCTATAGTCCTAAGGTTGAAGACGACCAGGACTGGTCGTGACCATGATTGATCCCGCTAAAAGGCCATGACCGGTCCCGCCAAAAGGCCATGATCGGTCCCGCCCTTCTGTCATAGAATAATTAGTTATTTATTACTGTAATTTATTAACTACTTAGCACATTTGTGCATTCACTGCATGTTAATTCCATCCATGCCATTTAAGTAAATCATTTCTCCCTTCCATTCATTATTTTACTTATGTCATTAATGTAATTAACGAAATACCCCCCATTTGGATTCAATAAAAATACCTTTAAAAATCAATTCCTTATAGATAAAAAGTCAACTTTTCCTCTTAAGGTAAAATTACCAATTTTTACACAGTGTATAATATTGGGGCATTATTTTTACTAATCTCCCTTCCTTTTAAAAATTGTTAAAAATTATATTTGATATATGGGGATCTAGATGAACTATTCGTGGGACTTCTAAACTCTTGAATCGAAAATTTTATTTTTGACTATACTTAGCCGTTTTGGCCATTCTGGGTTGACGGTTGACTTTTTTGTACTAAGTTGTTTTAATTCGTAATAATCATGTTTTTAATTAGCTCTGATACCTTTATACGAGAATAGGAATCCATCGCTTTGAATACCATTTGTATTGATCAAAATATAAATAGCTCTGATACCATATTAAAGAAAAATAGAAACCGCTCTGATACCTTCTATAAAAAAAATGCGAAAAGAAAGATTTAAGACATATCGCTTTGATACTTTTATAAGAAAATATGTAAAGAGAAAGTCGTACACCCGCTCTGATACCTTTATATAAATGAGAAAAAGAATAAGTTAATATTTGCATAAGTCGAGTTGGTATAAGTTAACATGCATGGTGTGTGATGGTGAGATTGAAAAAGTCAAGAGAGGATGTCCTGATTATGGTAACCTTAATTATCCCAGGCCGCTTGAGATACAGTAGGTTAATTCAGAAGTATTGAGCCCAGACCTCTTTAGATACGGTAGGTCAGTTAGAGTCTTGTGATAGCCTTAATTATTCTAGGCCGCTGCAGATAGGGTAGATTAATTAAGAGGGCTGAGCCCAGGCCGATTTTGATATGGTAGGCCAGTCTGGTGGTAGCTTTAAATTATTCAAGGCCGCTTCAGATATGGTAGATTAATTAAAGTATTCCATAGGTTATTGTGACCTTGAATGTTCAGGCACGTCCATGCCAACTTAAATACGGCAAACATATCAACAGATATTCTAAATTAACGACATTGCGCCGGATGGTTCTAGGTGGATCGAATGAGTCTAGAGATTGTGATTGAGATAAAAGAGTCAGTGAGATGAGATGGTTTCATTGTTCATGTACGGTCTTAAATATTCATTATTCAAACTATTAGAAATTGTTATTATCCGATAATTGGAATAATGGATTAACTATACTCTAAGGTACTAAACATACTGTTAATGTACGTTTACATACATTGCTTGTGTGTTCATTATACTCACTCGGCTTTCATTAGCTGATGACTTTATTTTGTCGTGGATACCCAAAATGTTGAGGAAATGGTTATGCAGGGTAATATGATTATGCTAGCTAGAGGAGCGTGCAACGTTAATTTTGTAATTAAATAAAGTTGTAATAAGGATATGGATAATGTTTTTAATTTGAATAGGACGATTTGTGCCTTAAGGATATTTTATTTTATAGATAATGTAATATTATTTGAAGTTGTAATAATGTTAAATATTATCTTCCCTGTTTCTTTATATACTCTGTTTTCTAGTACATGTTAAGCTAAGTACAGGACAAGCGATTCATCACCTGTCTTGACCTACGGGTCCAAACCGGAAATGAAAACTTTTCCTTAATTTGCTACATTGGTGCGTTATAGGATTTTTGGTATCAGAGCCTTGGTTGTATAATTAGGCTTAAGCCTAGACACGGGTTATGATAGCAAAAGGATAGGCAGAGTCGAATGTCCTCAATACTTAGCATCCGACATCCAGATATATTAAGACTAGCCCTAATATAAGGTAGTTTGCTTTCGTTAGGTTATCATCATGGATCCATATCATGTACCAGATGATTTGGTGGACATGTGATTAGTCTTGATGGGATAGAGCCACACAATTTAGAGATCTACCTAACCATGATACAATTCTAGGCTACAGTCAGCGTACACAACAGTATCTGGAGGACCATCCACATCGAGGGGATATTGGATCTACACCGAGTTCAGTTAGAGGCCTTCTATCAGGCCCAGATCGATAGGTTGATAGCGGAGGAGAGGATCAGGAGGATTCTTACCCCCGGCCTCTATGTTCCTGTAGATGAGGAGATGGTGCAGTCATACTTGGCACTTCAGGCTGCCCTACCACCAGTTGTAGCTCCAGTAGCAGCTGTACCCAAGGTCACTATTGTTGCACCTGCGATGATGGTAGGCGTCGAGTTAGTTATAAGCAGTTTTGAGCTCGAGCTTCATGACGTCAAGATGCTTGAGCCACCCTTAGAGCTTCCCGTAGAGCTCATGGACACAGATGAGGCTCCACCTCCAGTGTCTGATGACGAGGATAGTAGCATTAGGATGATTGATCACCTGATGCATAATTTTAGAGTTTGGTGTCGTAGGCCCCGTAGCTCCCAGTAGACATGTTCAGATTTATGTTTAGGAGCCTGTTGTAATTATTGGACTAAGTAGTCCCACTTTTTATCTTATCGGATATTATACATTAGCATTAGAATGCATTCAGGACAATGACTCCCACATTTTGTACCTCAGATTGTCAATCCCAAAAATCTCATCTTTTGGCTAGATAGAAGCATTTACTTGACATTATATATGTAACTGCTTGCAAAAGATATATATAGAATATTTTTTGAAACCTCGTATTGATACTTGTATTCCTTCTTATAAATTGCTTAATTGCTAACCTTATTGTAATATTAGGATTTAAGTTTTAACTATGGTAAGAAGAAGTCCCAGAAATCGTGACACAATTGAAGGAGCACCACCAGCGATCGATCCGACCGTCATATTCGAATGGATTGGAGACCTAAATGCCACCAACAATAAAAATGGCAACAATCAGAGGAATGAAGTCCCTGTCCATAAAATAGGGGATAAACGATTGGAGAGGTTCCATGCCTTGCGACCAGAGCAATTTGCTGGCACTTTTGAACCGTGGAAAGCTGAACAATGGCTGAGGCAGATGGATCATATCTTTGAAACAATGGATTGTATTAATCAGGAGAAAAAGAGACTGGCAACATTCCAATTGACATATACTACTGCAGATTGGTGGGAAGCTGTCAAAGCCACCATGGGAGAAGATGCTGTCAGAGCTATGACATGGACTACTTTCAGGAAGAAATTCTTAGAGAAGTGTATTTCCCGGCAACCGATGGCACAAACGTAAAATGGAATTCATGGACCTGGTCTAAGGATATAAGTCTGTGCAAGAATACACCACTCAATTCGAGAGGCTATCCCGATTTGCTCCACACATGGTAGACTCAGAGGAAAAGAAAATCTGGAAATATAATCAAGGGTTAGCATCGCCTATTCGTCGTATGACTATTGGGCACTTGGACAAGACATTTGAATCTCGTGTGGAACTGGCCACCGAACTGGAAGAAGATATGTGATCAAACCGTAAGCCGTTTGACTTCCACCCACCTCAGAAGAGTAACTTTGGGAATAAACAACTGTACCGCAATCAGGGTCAGAAGAGAACTTTTGACAGGAACCAGAAACCTTTGCTAGCCCCTTATCAGACTCAATCGGGTGCAGGAGGGAGTACCAATAATTATTTTAATTATGGTATACCCGATCACATATCTCGAGACTGCAAGGTACCGAGGCGTAATGGCCGGCAGGATGTGGTGTGCTATAATTATGGTAAGACTGGTCATGTCATCCAACGTTGTCGTGCCCCCAAAGGAGAAAACTATGGTCAACATGGATAGGCTAGACTGAATTCAATCATTCCTGAGATCGCAGGTTATGAAGAAGGTGGTTATGATGAAGCTGGGTATAAAGGAACCCAATATGAAGAACATGTTGGGTTTGTGCCCTCAAACAATTACTTTATGTTTGATACATTGACATTTTAATATATGGATATCAGCTTTACATTTCATTGTGTATGTTTCTTTCATGAGATGATTGTTAATCCTTAAGTATCATATTAAGTAATTCATGTGTGTATGAGATACATACAAGTGAGATATGACTTACTATTCTTTGATACTTAGAGCTTGTCACAGTGATGATGAGACTGGATATCTCATCAGGTTTACACTATAGCATGATTAACTACCATTGGATGAAGTGATTAATCTCAATCACTAGAGTGTAACTCTTAGTTAATATGCTAGTGCTTATAGTGCATTGACGGACCTGAGCTTTCCTATTGACACTCAAGACTGTCAACAGTCGATAGGAACTCATAACTTGTATAAGGTATGTGTTCTCAATTTTGAGACGATTATGGACACAAATTGTGGATATGGCTGCTTTGACTTACCAATCAGTGAGGTCTATAAAAGATCAACACCTGGGTATCTTGGGTATGTCATGTTCATAGGGTTGCGAACATATATTGTCAAGATCTCTGATTCAAAGTAAGCATTCCCTTGAGAATGTCACAAAGTTGATTATTAAGAACTGCATTCTTGTTGATAAGTAGTTATCAACATGTTTGGTAATCATAAGAGGTGAATGGGACTCAAGGAATACAAGAAGTAATCATGATTCAGGTTGACAGTAACACTTATCTGACTACCTGTATATGATTATGAATGCTGAAGGTAGAGGGACATTAGTACACCATACAAGTCTAGTTATTGCTTCAGATATGTTCTTTTCCGTTGGACTTCAGTTATCGTTTTATAGTGGAGTAAACGTTAACTGATCAGTTGGTTAATTTGCTGATCAAAGAGTGTGATCATGGGAATTAACAACTAGTCTGAGCCAACAATAAAGAGCCTAGGAGGTCCCACTCTTAGGTGTGCTAGGATGCTTGGAAAGGGACATGAGGATCTTGTCAGTCCAGGTTCGATCGATTAAAGGTGTCTCAATCGATTGAAGTCTTGGCGGGTTCGATCGCTTGAAGGTTGTTCAATCGAAGTTTCGATCGATCGAAGCCACTTCAATCACTCAAACATTAGGTCAGTTCTGGGAATCTATAAATAGGGCAGCTGTGTCCAGAAAAGAGTTCGTCGTTTTAATATGCCAGAAGCTGCAGGAACTGTTTTAGAGCTCCCAAACCTTCTCCTTCCTCTCTATTGGGGTTCCCAACAACCCGAGTCCTTTTGGGAAGCATCCGCAGGAGTCATAAGGGTGAAGACAACCTGGTGGAGGCTACTGCACCATTAAGGAGAAAGAAAATCAGAATTGGGTTCAAGACCTGAGGTATAATTCATCTCTCTCTTTAGTATACGCATCTATGGAATCGACGAGTAGTAGATCCTAGGCTACCAATAAGTTTTGAAACTTCATTTTTCCGCTGCGCGTTTAAAAATAATATTTAAACCTATTTTATCTTCAATTGGTATCCGAGCCACGCTTGTTTGGATCTATAGACACATTTTGGAATACTAGTTTTGATTTGCATGTTGATTTTAGAGCTGTTTTCAAAACTGCATCGTCACAGATCTGTTTCTGTAGTATTTGATCTCGTCAAAATCAAGTTATAAAAAGTATGCTTACTTATGCTTTACTTTCAAAAGATTTGCAGTGTGGAAGTAAAGGTCGAACCCACAGAGATTGAATACTACTCACTTTAAATTTTCAAACCTAAATTTATTTAAATAAGAAAAATAGATTTTGGATTTAATTTGAATTAAACTAATAACAATAAAAGTAATTCTAAATTATGAAAGCAATTAAATATTTGTTTTTGTAATAAGTTTAAGGAACCTAGGATTTCAAATCCACCGCTAGCTTCATAATAAGGGTATTTACGAATTACTTTAGTTTATTAAGTTGGATGATAATGGGGAATTGTAGCTACAAGCCCAACTCCTCCGTCAAGAAAATAACTATGGTTCAAGCACCAACATAATCCATCTTCGGTTAGCACGAATTATCCCACACTAAACTAGGGTTGTGGTATAATCCGTCTAATCTAGGCATGGACTATTCGGATACTTGATAGCACAATTCAATTTAAGCACTATTACATGTAAATAATCTAAACAAGCACAGCAAGCATAGATCATTAAGCACACTACCATCAAAATAGATCTAAGATAAGAGTAAACTTTGAAAGTAACGATTTAATCAATAAAAGCACGATTCATTTATAAAAATCCTCGGAACATGTAACTGTCATCCATACATAATAATACTAAAATAAAAACATAAAATACACCCTATTACTTGGCTAGGGTTTCATTGAAACCCTAGATCTTGAGTTTAGTTGGCCATAGAATTGATGAACGGCAAGAGGTTGATGGAGGAGGCCATGGAAATCCTTGGTCTTCTTCTTCTTCTCCTTGCTTCCCTCTCTTCAATGGCTGGAAGTATGGTTGTATATTGTGTGTATAATAATTGCCAACCCCATAATTGAGTTAATTTGGGATATATATAGTTAATTTGGGATATATATAATTCCTAACCCAATTTGCACTAAAACTACTGTATTTAGCTTTTCAAACGTAATTAGGTAGTTTGATTCGCGTAGGAGTATTCAGTACACTGAAATACGCATTTTCACTTTTTTGCATAGGTCGCGCGAGCGCGATTTCTGCGCGCGCGAGGTGCCTTTTTCAGCTTCTTTCAGCTTGCTTTTTCTCCTTATTTAGCCTGGATTAGTGTTTTCTTCCAAAACCTGCTCTAAAACAGAAAATAAAATAAAAAAACATAAAAACAGGATAAAATATGCTAACAAATGTGAATTAAGGCATGTAATTAGGACTTGCTCTCCTGATCACACCCCCAAACCTACATTTTGCTAGTCCTCGAGCAAAAAAAACATAAAAACAAAACTACTAATAAAAATCTATTCCATTTTTGCATGGATCGTGATTGCATCTAGCGTATGCAACAAGCCTTTTAAACCTCTTGGTGTCCCTAGTCGGACGAGTGAAGTCTCGTGAGGGTTCTCGTCAACAAGTCACCCACAACCATCTTTATTAACTTAAAAATTCAAAAAGTTTTATTAAAAATGAAAAACATAATAGGCAATACTCCTTATTATAAAACAGTGATTTGAAACAGAATAACGAACAAGAAGAAACGGAATCAAATGTCTACCTACGTCATGAAAAACAATCTCAAACACATGCATCGTATAAATCAATAGAGTTTCTCATAAAATTGCACGTGTGTGATGTAGTAGTCAAATGAATCACGCGCATGTCATGAACATGGAATATACTTCGGATAACCATTTAACTGTCTCGACTACGAATCTCACAATGTTAAATACACTTCAAATGAAACACTCAGAAACAGGTGTAATTTTTTCAATATATGGGTGCAAAGGAAATATGTTTTCAAAACGAGAAATGCTCACATATGACTCGAAAAAGACGCATGACTCAAAAGAACAGCAGTCTCATGGATAGGACGCCAACAGTCAAGAGAAATTAATCATTACCATGTTTTAATCCCCTTCCCATCGTTTATATATCCAAATCATGTTTCTAGGATCAAATAGGACTTTTCAAAGGTTGTAATGTGGCTCGGCCAATGAAAAGGGATAGAAAGGATTAATTAGGTAGTTTTAGAATGGCATTGTAAGGCATGTTCGATTTCTTTCATTCGTCTCTTCTACCAACTTCATCTTTTCATTCTCTTCTTTTCGTAAATTTTTTTAATTTCTTTCCTCTTCTTTTTTTTTCTTTCTTCATTGCTTTTTTTTTTCAACCTTATTCTTTTCCTTTTTGTTGCTTTTGAAATGAATGTTCATTGAATACCAAGGTACTACCCCAAACATCATCTTGTTTTCTTCTTCTTCTTAATCAATACACAGCCTTATCACCACTAACCGTTGACAAATCTCTCAGTGGTGAACTCTAAGTTTGTCAAGTTGGATCAAAAAAAAAAAAGATAACGGTGATTAAAGAAAGAAATGGCATTTTAACGGCTCAAGGGGGCGAACTAAGGAAATTTATCATTTATCGGTCGGTGGCAAATAAAGAGGGCCTACCATCATTTCCTATGGTCATATGGTTCTTTAATATTTACGACGGAAGATTATTTAGCATGGTAACAAATATTTTAACTTGACTTATCAATCAAAACAAGAATAATGAGACTAAACAACGAGTTAATGCGCTATTTCAAGTGAAATTCGACAAATACAAAATGTATTTATAACCCTCTAAAAAGAAAAGATAGGCTCAAAAGCTCACCGGGTTTAGTCTCCGCCATGTGTTATCTAGAAATCCGAATCATATTATAATTCACATCAAACATGTATTCAAGCGACTACATGTAGTGCATAGGTTTGTGTGCAAATCTATAATATAAAACTACGATTCGAACGACACATGACCTAAAACGTCATATCATGACTTCAGCAAATGTTTAATTACATCTTCTCTTGTTTACTATTCTATAACGAATCACGTTACATACTAAGAAGATTCAAATTCGAGATTACAAAAACATCGATAACATCGTTTATTTAAGCACAAGTTTCAAAAAATTTTGAAAATTTAGTGTAATAATGTGCATGTGTGTGCATACCCCCAAAACTAAACCTTTCATTGTCCCCAATGAAACAATAAAACGAAAAAAAGGAGAGTACGTAAGGAAGGAACGATAATACCTCGATCTTGGCAATCACAAACAAGTGAACGTATAATAATATGGAATCAAAGTTCAATTACTCCAAACGGAGCACTATTTCACCTGTTAATACTTAACAAAAGAAAATTAAACAAACAAATAAATAATAAAAGCTACTATATAATACATACGTTTTTTCTTTTTATTTTGTTATTTATTTATTTATTTTTTTGTAAACAATAGAAACTAAACTAGAATTAAAAGAACGTAAAGGAAATAAAGAAAAACAAAACTAGAACTATGGAAACAAAGATAAACTTAAACGAAAAGAACAAACAGAAATGAAAAACAACTAGATAGTAAGTTGGGGAAATAGAAGGTCAAAGAACAAAGAGAAAAATTGAGAAATCCCCACCTCGCGCGAGCGGACCGCGCGAGCGATCCTCGCTCGCGCGAATCCCTCCTCGAGATAAACCTGAGGCCTATTATTAATTTAATTTAAAAAAATTTCTAAGTGCCAGAATCGAGCGAGCAGGCCGCGCGAGTGAACCCCTCGCGCGCGCGATTCTAGGCACGAGATGTAACAGAGAGCTCATATAATAAAAAGTTGAAAAAAATTTTGTCCAGGGAAGAATATCGCGCAGGCGGGCCGCGCGGGCGATGCATCGCGTGAGCAGGCCGCTCGCGCGATGTGGTCTTTTTCCCTTGTTTCTTTATTTCAAGGTAAATAAGTTCAAAATAAGTTTATCCCAACCCCTAAACCTGTCCAGAATGTCCAAAACAGACTAAAAATAAGGAAAATGAACTAAATAAAGCTTGGGTTGCCTCCCAAGAAGCGCTATCTTTTACGTCTTTTGCTAGACCGTTCTAGCTTAGGACTTATGGAGGCTGAAAATCGGACTTTGTAGCCCTAAGGATATCAGGAAGACTCCGGTGGTAAGTAGAAATCATGTCGCTATAAATTAATCCAATTGACGGTTCATCCTGATTATGTTCAAAACGATTTCGTACCTTCCGAGTAAATTGATCTTTGGGGTCCTGATTATCAGGATTCATCCGCTCATTACGAATTATATTATTTTCCTCACCCATATTCAGTTCTTTGTTAAGCTCAATATTCCGTCTTACCTCACATTCCGCCTCACATAGGTAATCGTCGTCTTTAGAAGGTTGATCCATAGCATTAAAAATGCTTAATTTTAAGTTCATGTTCCCAAATGACACCTTCATTACCCCCTTCCGACAGTTAACACAAGCATTAGTGGTTGCTAAGAATGGACGGCCTAAGATGACAGGAGTGTGTTTCCTAGCATCTAGCACGGGTTCAGTGTCAAGGAACATGAAGTCGACAGGATAATAGCATTTATCAACTTTGACCAAGATGTCCTCGACAATTTCTCTAGGTATTTTAATAGAACGATCCGCTAATTGTATGGTAGTGGCTGTAGGCTTAAGTTCACTTAGTCTTAGTTGTTTATAGACTTGATAAGGTAAGAGATTAACGCTAGCTCCTAAGTCAAGGAAAGCCCGATGAATGATAGTATCACCTATGACACATGATGTCGTAGCCGTACCTGGATCCTTATACTTTGGAGTAGCATGTTGGAATATAGAGCTTACTTTTTCCGTGAGGAAGACCTTTTTCAGAGTATGACTCCTTAACTTGCGCTTTTGCGTACACAGGTCTTTCAAACATTTAGCGTAAGCGGGAATTTGTTTAATAGCATCGAGGAATGGAATATTAATTTTTACTTATTTGAATACCTCAAGTATATCTTCCATTTTTGACCCTTTCTTAGACAAATGTGACAGTCCCTCAACGTTTGGTGGATATGGCATTCTCGGAATATAATTCATTGGGACCGGTTCATTCTCTTTCCTAACTCTATCCACGTCTTCACCCTTTTCTTTAATCAAATTTATATTTTTATTTTTCTCACCCTCATCCGGAATTACAACAATCTCCTCATCTTGAATAGTCGTACTAGTCGAAATGGCATTCACTTGCTCACTCGACCCCCCATTCTCGTATCGTCCCTTAGGATTTTGAATAGTTTGCACAGGCAACTTTCCCTTATTTCTACGACTCACAGCAGTAGCTATTTGTCCCATTTGGGATTCAAACTTTGCAATGGATTATGTATGAGAGTGCACTATTTTTAAGGGAAGACAACACCTTCTCCTCGAAAGCGTTAACCCGTGGAGGGTTAGGATTAGTAGGGGGTTGTTGATATTGACTTTGTTGATATTGGGATCGATAAGTATTAGGAAAATTGTTCGACATAGGATTATAGTTATTTTGTGGGAATTGTTGCATAGAATTAACGTGTTGTTCAACAAATTTCGGATATTCAGATGCAGAAGGACATGCAAAAATATTGTGAGACGGTTCAGAACATAATGCACATACTTTAGAAGAGGGTGGACTCGACGTTTTGTTCATTTGCATAAGTCGGTCAAGTTTTCTAGATAATTCTTGTATTTCAACAGATTGACTCGACTCAACTTTCACCTCTCGCTTAGGTTGAAGGTACCCCTCAGGACGGACAGACACCGCTTGGTGCATCGAATTCTTGTTCAAAGTTTCAAAAAATTTCCAGGCTTCGTCGGCACTTTTGTGTAGGAAGGTACCCGCACAAACAGCATCGACGGTATTACGAAGTGAGAGAACTAGTCCCTCATAGAAGACCTGAACTAATTGCTACTTGGGAACTTGATGATGTGGTCATGAGCGTAACAATTCTTTAAATTGTTCCTAAGTGTCGTAAAGCGTTTCCCCATCTTGCATCACAAAGTTTGTTATTGATTTTCTTATTTGATTAATTCTTGTGATTGGGAAAAACTTTTGTAAAAACGCCGTATGTAGTGCTTCCAATGTTTTTATAGTGTTTGGCTCTAAAGATTGGAGCCAATACTTAGCTTTGTCTTTTAATGAAAATGGGAAGAGGCGCAATTTTAACTCATCATCAGTTAGGTGTTGGATTTTTAAAGTAGAGCAAATATCTTGAAAATCACCTAAGTACTAATAAGGGTCTTCTTTAATACGACCATGGAAAGAAGGTAGTAGCGCGATGGTAGATGACTTTATCTCAAAGTGAGATGCCGTCACCTCCGGTAATTCTATGCTAGCTTGTGGTGTATAGGCCGTAGGAATAAAATAGTCTTTAAGCGGAGGGGTTACGGTATGTTAGGATTGGGATTTTTTCAGTTATTTCCTGCGTCGGCCATTAGAATAGGCTCGATTTGAAAAGTTCTTGTTTTTCTTAACCTTTTAAGTGTACTTTGAATTTTGGCCTGAAACAGCGACGACGGTTGAGGAATCCGATTAACTCTAAGGGTACGTTCAAGTTCAGGATCAATAGAAAATAATTTCGGTTTACTATAACATGTACCAAACATAAACTTAAAAGAAAAATAACTAAAATAGAAACTGACTCAAACAATTACAAGACAAGAATCACGCAAATAAGGCAACAGGCACACAACTATTATGATGCATGAATATTATCCTGTAATGCAATGACCGCGTCAAGCCCAGTGCCCCGGGTTTCCTAGCTAATGCAGTGCTCACTCCAAACTAACCTAATGCAAGTAATTGTGTCTCAGCGCCCTGACTTACAGTGGCTTGAAGCGAATTTCAAAGGAAGCAATTTGCTTGAATTATTTTTATTTTTTTTTTTTTCACGTAAGCTCCTTTGATGTACACAACTGTTTCACTCGAAACGCTAGAATTTTGAGTACTTAAGAAATTACAAAAATAAAAAGAAAAGTTAGTGACTCAAAATAAAACGAAAAAATAAGAAAAAGAAAACCTAATCTAATATTTACGAATTAACTAAACTAAGATTCTAAAACTAATTGGCTAGTAATGCAATCCTCGACAACGGCGCCAAATATTAATCTCGTCAAAATCAAGATATAAAAGTATGCTTACTTATGCTTTACTTTCAAAAGATTTTCAGTGTGGAAGTAAAGGTCAAACCCACAGTGATTGAATACTACGCACTTTAATTTTTAAAACCTAAATTTATTTAATTAAGAAAAACGGATTTTGGATTTAATTTGAATTAAACTAATAACAATAAAAGTAAATCTAAATTATGAAAGCAATTAAATATTTGTTTTTATAATAAATTTAAGTAACCTAGGATTGCAAATCCACCACTAGCTTCATAATAAGGGTATTTGCGAATTATTTTAGTTTATTAAGTTGGATGATAATGGGGAATTGTAGCTACAAGCCCAATTCCTCTGTCAAGAAAATAACTATGGTTCAAGCACCAACATAATCCATCTTCGGTTAGCACGAATTATCCCACACTAAACTAGGGCTGTCGTATAATCCGTCCAATCTAGGCATGGACTATTCGGATACTTGATAGCACAATTCAATTTAAGCACCATTACATGTAAATAATCTAAACAAGCACAGCAAGCATAGATTATTGAGCACACTACCATCAAAATAGATCTAAGACAAGAGTAAACTTTGAAAGTAACGATTTAATCAACAAATGCACGATTTATTTATAAAAATCCTCGAAACATGTAACTGTCATCCATACATAATGAAACTAAAATAAAAACATAAAATACTCCATATTACTTGGCTAGGGTTTCATTGAACCCTAGATCTTGAGTTTAGTTGGCCATAGAATTGATGAACGGCAAGAGGTTGATGGAGGAGGCCATGGGAATCCTTGGTCTTCTTCTTCTTCTCCTTGCTTCCCTCCCTTCAATGGCTAGAAGTATGGTTGTATATTGTGTGTATAATAATTGCCAACCCCATAATTGAGTTAATTTGGGATATATATATATATATAGTTTTGTAGCAAGTTTGGAAGCTTTCCTAACCCAATTCGCACTAAAACTGCTGTATTTAGCTTTCAAACGTAATTAGGCAGTTTCATTTGCGTAGGAGTATTCAATACACTGAAATACGCATTTTCACTTTTTTGCATAGGTCGCGCGAGCGCGATTCTGGGAGGTCACGCGAGCGATTTCTGGACTTCTGCGCGCGCGAGGTGCCTTTTTCTGCTTCTTTCAGCTTGCTTTTTCTCCTTATTTAGCCTGGATTAGTGTTTTCTTCCAAAACCTGCTCTAAAACAGAAAACGAAATAAAATACTTAAAAACAGGGTAAAATATGCTAACAAATGTGAATTAAGGCATGTAATTAGGATTTGTTCTCTCCTGATCAGTATTATCGCAGCAGAAAACAAATCTGTTATTGCATTGGATGCATGATGGATTCGATCAATCGATCGAAGTAGTCTCGATCAATCGAACTTCGTCTGTTCCCAAGCGATCAAACTAGTTTCGATCGATCGAACGTTGGTTCTGTTCGACCAATTGAAGGGTGTTCAATCGATCGAGAGAGATTCTCTGTCCAAGTGTTCAGTATACAGTTTTAAATTTTTTAATATGTATACTTTAATTTTTAATTATGGTTTTCAAACCTTTCTGTGAAACTGAAGTTTCAATCGATTGAACTATGTTCAGTCGATCTAAGTTTTGATCGATCGAACCTGTGTTGATCGATCGAAGTGTGATAGAGAACTGAGATGCTATTTTATGTTCTAAATCAATGCGTAAAGAGTTTATGTACTATGTAAATCAATTAAGGGTTCCAATAGTTACACATATTTGTTATATATATATGCATGGATGTGCGTACAACTAACCTTTTGCAGCAAGATTAATCTTCTATCTCCCATGGCACCAAGATCAAAGTTTTAATTTTGTATTAAAATATTTATGTTTGGTGATTGTTGTATTTAATTATTGGTTTGGTTTTAAGGCATGTGCAAAGGGCGCTGCAACTTCAATCCTATGAAAAGGAAAGACGCACCGATTTCCCTAGCCTTCTTTATTTTCTTGTTGATTTCTATTTTTAGACAAATTGTAAGCTTCGAAAGAAGCATAGGATTAATGTAATAGAATTAGAACATACATGAATAATGAGGTGCAAGCTGTTGTCCATAAAGATGGAGCTGGAGGCGATCAAACCAAGGAGGAGGTTCTATGAAGATAGAGCCATAGGAGATAGAGGCTTTTGAATGCCTTTGTTTCAATTTTAGTTTTTTGTTTTATTTGCTTGGTTGTGATTGGCATTTAATTATATTGTTACTACTTGCATGCACGTAAAACAAGTTTTCTAAAATAAAATTCAAAAATTGTTTTAACACATTAGTAAACATTAGATGTTTATGGGTAATGTGTGGAACAATTTTTTCAAAAGCAAAATCCTTTACTACCAAATCTAGTGGGAGAGGGTCTTATTTATAACACCCACGATCTTTTATTAACGGTTCATTGTAAGATGAATAGTGCATTCTGTGTCACTTCGCCAGGGATAATCATTCCATACGAAGGGTACACTACTCATTGGGTACTAGATGTGAACTTCCTATGGATAGGATCAATCAGACGTGTTAGAGGGTGACCACCACACGGAGGCACTACTTGAGGCGGTTGTGATTGGATCCTAGTTAATGGTACACACTAGCTAAGCTATGGATAAAGGATCCCACACGGGGCATTATTCAGAAACTTAGAGATCAAATAGATTCGGGAGTCATAACTTGTTTTGCAAGAGTTGTATAGCGGACAAGTCATGATTAATTGAAAGATCGAACATTGACCATCACACGGAGGCCTGACTCTTTTGTTTTGATATTCCGGCGACTTTGTTTCAAAATAAGAGTTTTAAAGATTCTTTTATTTCAAACTGTCAAAATCTTATATCCATATTTATTTTGTCTTTTGATTTTTTCAGTAAATCATAATGTCGGGATCTAGATTTAGTCCACTTGCCACCATACTCACTCAACATAAGTTAACTGAAAAATAACTACACTGAATGGAAACGAAACCTTGACGTCGTATTAACTGCGGAGGATCACATATATGTCCTCACCACCCTATGCCCCAAAGAACCCGCGGCAAATGCTTCTGCAGCTACCAAACGCGAGTTTGATAAATGGAAGAAGTCAAATGGAATGGCCCGCTACTACATTCTGGCCTCAATGGCTGGTGTGTTGCAACACCAATTCCAGTCGAACAATTCTGCCAGTGACATTATCGAATTCCTGAAAAAAGATGTTTGGGAAGCATGGCAGGCCTGCCAGGTAGGTAGCTATGCAGAAGATAATGAGTGCTAAGACGTCGAAAGGAAATCCAGTCAAAGAACATGTTTTAAAAATGATTGGTTATTTAAATGAGCTGGAGACCCTAGGTGCCAACATCAATGCATAGACCCAAGTTGATATGATCCTCAATACGCTGTCACCGTCATTCGCTCAATTTAAACTGAATTATAATATGAATAAAATGGATTTTTCAATAAGCGAATTAATGAGTTCTTTACTGGCAGTGGAAGGGGTGATCAAACCTGGGGGCAACGTTTTGAACGTTGAGAAAAGCTCTTCCTCCTCCCGATCTACAACGAAAGAAAAGAAAGGGAAGAAGAAGGTTGGCACTGGTGGTCCAAGTGTTGGATATGTCCCTAAGATTGCAAAATCCAAGGGAAAAGGTAAGGGCAGAGGGAAGGTGGGTGGCCAAGGCAAAGGAAAGTATTTCCAATGTGGTGAGAAGGGCCACTGGGAGAGGAGCTGTCCAGAATTTTTAGCTAGAAGAGTTCAAGGTATGATTGAAGTAAGTTTTATAACGGATACTTCAAACACTTGGTACATTAATTCTTTATAGGGGTTCAGATCAACTAGGAGGTGCAGTGATGGGGAGATCGTACTTACTCTAGGTTCTAGCGCAACCGCATCTGCGGTTGCAATAGGAGTCGTAGTTTTAGAATTTCTAGACAATAAAGTTTTGATTTTATCAGATGTACTTTACGTCCCTTTAATAAGACGTAATTTAATTTCAGTTTCAAATTTATTGAATAATGGTTATTCTTTTTATTTTGGAACTGAAGTTGTGATTAAAAGAAATAGTTCTTTTATTTGTTCTGGTGTTAAATCAAATGGTTTGTATGTGATTACTCCCAATATTTCTAAAGATTCTTGTATGGAACTTAATAACTCAGTGGTAACTGTACCATCTAAAAGAAAGGACCCTTCCACTAATCCAATAAGGCTTTGGCATATGAGGCTTGGCCATATCAATCTAAATAGGATTGGTAGACTAGTCAAAGAAGGGGTCTTAGGCGATTTGGTTCTCGAACCAATGGAAGTCTGTGAGTCTTATTTAGATGGTAAGATAACCAAAAGGCCCTTTCCCCCAAAGGGCAATAAGACTAATGCATTGTTGGAATTAGTTCATATTGATGTGTGTGGACCAATAAATATTAGAGCACGGGGTGGTTATGAGTATTTCATAACATTTACTGATGACCACTCTAGGTATGGATATGTGTACCTAATGCAGCATAAGTGTGAAGTCTTTGAAAAATTCAAAGAGTTTAGGGCTGAAGTGGAGAAGCAATTAGGTACACATATCAAGGCCATTCGATCTTATCGAGGTGGCGAGTACCTCTCTAATGAGTTTATTGATCACCTCGTACAGAATGGGTTGTCACAGTTGCCTGCACCTGGCACGCCTCAAAAGAATGTTATAGCAGAGAGAAGGAACTGAACTCTTTTTGACATGACTAGATCGATGATGAGTTATTCGGAGTTACCTTTATTCCTTTGGGGTTATGCTTTGAAACTGCTACATACATACTAAATCTAGTACCAAGAAAATCTGTTCTCAGGACACCACGGGAGCTGTGGATTGGGCGCAAGTCTTCTTTGTAACATCTCCAGATATGGGGGTGTCTGGCACATGTGCTTAAAGGAAAGATGAGCAAGTTGGATTCTAGATCGGAAGTATGTTACTTCGTAGGGTATCTAAAGGCTACTTATGGATGGTATTTTTATGATCTAAGAGAACAGAAAGTTTTTGTTAATACAAATGTTGTTTTATTGGAGGATGATTATATCATAAACCATAAACCTAGGGGAAGGATGGATCTGAGAGAAATAGAAAGAGAGCCCTCAGTCCAACCCGCAGTTGATAACGATGTAAATCAAGAAAATACCACTTCTTCACCCATTTCCGTACCAGTACCTCATCGTAGTGGGAGGATTATCATCCAGCCTGATAGATACATGTTCATAGGAGAAGTTTTTATCCATAGAATTTGAATCTGATCATGCCACATACGAGGAGGCAATGGCTGATGTAGACTCATCTCACTGGGTCAAAGCTATGAAGGTTGAATTGGAGTCTATGGATTTCAATCAGGTCTGGGATCTTGTAGAACTTCCAGCTAATATTAAACTCATTGGCTGTAAGTGGATCTACAAGAAAAAAAGAGGATCTGATGGAAAGGTTGAGACCTTTAAGGCTAGGCTTGTAGCGAAGGGTTATATTTAGAGGGAGGGCATTGACTATGAGGAAACCTTCTCGTCGGTAGCCATGCTCAAGTCCATCAGAATACTCTTATCCATTGCTGCATGCCTAGATTATGAGATCTGGTAAATGGACGTTAAGACTGCATTCTTGAATGGCAATCTTGAGGAGGACATCTATATACAACAACCAGAAGGCTTCATAGCTGGTTAGAAAGGTAACTTGGTATGTAAGTTGCAAATGTCCATTTATGGGCTTAAGCAGGCATCCAGGAGTTGGAACATCCGATTTGACCAAGCGATCAAATAGTTTGGTTTCATACAGAATCTAGATGAACCTTGTGTATACAACAAGTATGGAGGAAAAGTGGTGGCTTTTCTTGTGCTCTACGTTGATGACATTCTACTCATTGGGAATGATGTAGCGGCATTGTCAATGGTTAAGGTTTGGCTAGCTAGTACTTTTGATATGAAGGATCTAGGAGAGGCGAGCTATATTCTTGGGATAAAGCTCTTTCGGGATCGTAAGCGAAAGATAATGGGATTATCTCAAGCTGGTTATATCGATAAGGTGCTAACTAGGTTTTCAATGGATAATTCAAAGAAAGGTTTGTTACCTTTCAGGCATGGTTTAGCGTTCTCCAAGGACCAGTGTCCAAAAACACAGGAGGAGAGGAATCGCATGGAAGGAGTTCCCTATGCTTCGGCAGTGGGAAGTCTCATATATGCGATGTTATGCACTAGACCAGATAATTGATTTGTCGTTGGCATGATCAGTAGGTATCAATCGAATCCAAGTCCAGAGCACTGGACAACTGTTAAGCACATTTTTAAGTACTTGAGAAGGACTAAAGATTACATGCTTATGTACGGTGGTAGTGAGTTAATTCCAGTAGGATACACTGACTCGGACTTTATGTCAGATAAAGATTCGAGAAAGTCGACATCCGGACATCTCGTTACCTTGGGAGGTGGTGCTGTTAGTTGGAGGAGCATTAAGCAGAAATGCATTGCAGACTCAACTACAGAAGCTGAGTATGTGGCTGCTTGTGAAGCAGTAAAGGAAGTTGTTTGGCTCAAGAAGTTCCTTATAGAGCTCGAGGTGGCACCAGCGTCGCTGTCACCTATTACACTTTATTATGATAATAGTGGGGCAATGGCTCAGTTCAAGGAGCTAAGGAACCACGGAAAGGGAAAGCACGTAGAGCAGAAATATCCTCTAATCCGAGATATTGTTCAACGTAGAGATGTGACTATTAGCAAGATTGCCACCTCTGACAATCTTGCGGACCTGTTTACAAAGGCCTTGCCACAGAAGGTCTTTGATCGTCATTTAGATAGTCTAGGTCTCAGATGTAATCATGTATGGTTGTGAGTGCAAGTGGGAGTTTGTTGGGTTTGTGCCCTCAAACCATTACTTTATGTATGAGACATTGACATTTTAATATATGGATATAAGTTTTACATTTCATTGTGTATGTTTCTTTCATGAGATGATTGTTAATCCTTAAGTATCATAGTAAGTAATTTGTGTGTGTATGAGATACATACAAGTGAGATATGAATTAATATTCTTTGATACTTAGAGTTTGTCATAGTGGATGATGAGAGTGCATATCTCATCAGGTTTACACTATAGCATGATTAACTACCATTAGATGGAGTGATTAATCTCAATCACTATAATATAACTCTTAGTTAATATGCTAGTGCTTATAGTGCATTGACGGACCTAAGCTTTCCTATTGACACTCAAGACTGTCAACAGTCAATAGGAACTCATAACTTGTATAAGGTACGTGTTCTCAATCTTGAGACGATTATAGACACAAACTATGGATATGGCTGCTTTGATTTACCAATCAGTGAAGTCTATAAAAGATCAACACCTGGGTATCATGGGTATATCATGTGATTCATGTTCACAGGGTTGTGAACATATATTGTCAAGATAGAATCTACCCTCTGATTCAGAGTAAGCATTCCCTTGAGAATGTCACCAAGTTGATTACCTTGAGAATGCCACCAAGTTGATTACTGAGAACTGCAGTCTTGTTGATAAGTAGTTATCAACATGTTTGGTAATCATGAGAGGTGAATGGGACTCAAGGAATATAAGAAGTAATCATGATTCAGGTTGACAGTAATAGTTTTCCGACTACTTGTATATGATTACGAATGCTGAAGATAGAGGGACATTAGTACACCATACAAGGCTAGTTATCGCTTTGGATATGTTCTTTTGCGTTGGAGTTCAGCTATCATTTTATAGTGGAGTAAAATTTAACTGATCAGTTGGTTAGTTTGCTGATCAAAGAGTTTGATCATGGAAATTAACAACTGGTCTGAGCCAAGAATAAAGAGCCTAGGAGGTCCCACTCTTAGCTCTGCTAGGATGCTTGGAAAGGCACATGAGGATCTTATCAGGGTGGGTTCGATCGATCGAAGGTGTCTCGATCGATTGAAGTCTTGGCGAGTTCGATCGCTCGAAGGTTGTTCGATCGATCGAAGTTTCGATCGATCAAACCACTTCGATCGCTAGAACATTAGGTCGGTTCTAGGAATCTATAAATAGGGCAGCTGTGTCCATAAAAAAGAGTTCATCGTTTTAATACGCCAAAAGTTGCAAGAACTATTTTAGAGCTCCCAAACCTTCTCCTTCCTCTCTATTGGGGTTCCCACCAACCCTAGTCCTTCTGAGAAGCATATGAGGAGACATAAGGGTGAAGACAACCTGGTGGAGGCTGCTGCACCATTGAAGAGAAAGAAAATCAGAATTGGTTTCAAGACCTGAGGTATAATTCATCTCCCTCTTTAGTATACGCATCTATGGAATTGACGAGTAGTAGATCCTGGGCTACCAATAAGTTTTGAAACTTCATTTTTTCGCTGCGCGTTTAAAAATAATTTTTAAACCTGTTTTTCCTTCAGAACAGCCAGAGTAGGAAGTCATGAAAGGTACTTTAACACTTTATAATCATCGTGTGAAAGTCTTATTTGACACAGGTACCACACACTCTTTTATTGCTGCCAAAATTCTTCCAAATGTGAATATATTACCTCAGAGGTTAGATGTAGTAATGAATGTTGCCTCACCGTGAGGGTCTACTATCACACTAAAACATGTATGTAAGAATTGCCCTGTACACCTAGAGAATCAAAACCATCCCAGCCAATTTGGTTGTCCTATCAATGAAGGAATTTGATGTGATGCTAAGAATCAACTAGCTCACTATGTATCATGCTAAGTTGGACTATGTTAAGAAGAGTATTACTTTTTCCCTACTTAGAGGTCAACCTTTTGAATTCCATTGCAACCCTATGAGTGATATGTTCCTCACCAACTATTTAGCAAACATCAAGGCTATCAGTATAGAAGTGGTTATCTCATTGATACCCATAGTCAGAGACTTTGAGGTTATTTTAGGTTATTTTTTAGGATTTCTCTAGGTTGCCACCTAAGAGGGAGATTGATTTTTTGCATTGATCTAGTGCCTGGTACTATCCCAATATCCAAAGCACCTTACAGAATGGCTCCTATAGAAATACTGGAACTAAAGAAACAAGTTCAAGAACTTGAAGATTTGGGATTTATACATCCGAGTACATTACCCTGGGGAGCACCAGTGTTATTCGTAAAGAATAAGGACTAATCGCTTCGATTGTGCATCGACTACAAGGAGTTGAACAAAGTCACCATCAAGAACAAGTATCCTCTACCTTAAGTAGATGATCTGTTTGATCAATTTCAAGGAGATACGATCTTTTCCAAGATAGATCTACGATTAGGATACAATCAGTTACTTGTATGACCCGAGGATGTACCAAAGGTAGCTTTCAGAACAAGATACGGTCACTATGAGTTTTTGGTAATGTCATTTACTAATGCCCCAGCAGTGTTCATGGATCTGATGAACAGAGTGTTCAGGCCTTACTTAGATCAATTCATCATAGTCTTCATTGATGATATCTTGATCTACTCAAAGATTAAGGAAGAACATGAACAATACTTGCAAACCGCAATGCAAACCCTTTAAAGTCATCACTTATATGCAAAATTCAGTAAGTGTGAGTTTTGGCTACAAGAGGTAAAATTTCTAGGGCATGTGGTCTCACAACAAGGAATTACCGTGGATTCATCAAAAACTGATGCTATTTCAAATTGAACTTAACCAACTAATCCTACAGAAGTTAAAAGTTTTCTTGAACTCGTAGGTTATTATTGGAGATTCGTAGAAGGATTTTGAAGATAGCATCTCCTCTAACTGGTTTGACTAAGAAGGATGTGAAGTTCGAAGGGAATGATAAGCATGAGTAGGCTTTTCAAGAATTGAAAGAAAAACTCACCACAGCACCAGTATTAGCAATTTCAAGAGATGGCGATAAGTTCTCTATTTTCAGTGATGCCTCATATCAATGGGGATGTGCACTTATGCAAGACGAAAAGGTTATCGCTTATGGTTCAAGGTAGTTGAAGCCAAATGAACTGAACTACCCAACTCATGATTTGGAATTACCAGCAGTAGTGTTTGCTCTCAAGATCTGGAGACATTATCTATATGGAGAAAAGTTTGAATTATTCTCCGATCATAAGAGTCTGAAATATTTGTTGATGATGCCAGAAATTGGTAAGAGTAAAGTAGAGCAATTTAAGGGGAGAGAGAGTGAGAGATAATTTTTTGTATGTGGTTCGGCCCTGTTAATGAAGGTACCTACGTCCACGGGTGTGTCTGAGCACGTTCACTAGCAGATCACCGGCGGGCCTGGTGAGCCAACAAAGAGGGGCGACACTACCAGTAATACCGACCGGATGTATGCGTATAATGGTGAATTTTATAGAGGTGCTGTGTAGACTACAGAATTGGCGGCCCCTTCAATGGGGGGTAAGAGGTCTCTTTTATAGATGTAAGAGACCTACTCATACATGGATAAGGAAATATAATCCTATTAATATAGATTGGCATTAATTATGGGGATTTCCTAATTGGATTAGGAAATAGTGTGCACTTTCCATTAGTCTTCTAGCTTGAGTAGGAAACTGCCCGTAATGCTCGGGATCACGCCTGTGAAGCTCGGGATCATGCTTGTGGGTCCGGATGGGCTGTTCTCGCGGTGGGATGTGCATGTGCAGTTTTCCCGACCTGTTGGCCGGGTCGTAGATGAACCGCTCGGGCTGATGCTTCTGTGGAGTTGTGAATGATTTGCCCGGGACATTGACTGACTACTGATTTGAACCGCTCGGTAATAGGATAGAGCCAAATTTGGGTGTATCATTTGTTTACTTAGAAAGAGTTAAATATGAGGCAACACTGATGGATGGAATTGATTAAGGACTATGACTTTACATTAGAATACCACCCTAGTAAAGCTAATGTAGTCGCGGACGCCTTAAGTCGAAAACCTTGAGGTATAGTTACATCTCTAATGGTTAGAAAATGGAAAGCCTTGGAAACTATAGCTGAATTTGGATGTTCAGATTTCTACAAAAAATGAAGGACAACAGTTTGGATGTCTTGTAGTGCAACCGACACTTATAAATCATATTTTAGAAGCGCAGCAGAAAGACGTTGATCTTCAACTATGGTTTCAAAAAATGTCGGCAAAAGACCCAAAGGAATAGGAAATTGGGACTGATGGAGCACTTCGGTGCAGAAATAGACTATGTGTGACCAACACAAATGATCTAAGGAAGGATATTCTCGAAGAAGCACACAGGTCGAGATTGACAATTCATCCAAG
This sequence comes from Hydrangea macrophylla, assembly GCA_033977485.1. NCBI lineage: Eukaryota > Viridiplantae > Streptophyta > Magnoliopsida > Cornales > Hydrangeaceae > Hydrangea > Hydrangea macrophylla. The sequence continues at coordinate 71,025,927 of CM066984.1, read as the reverse complement.
AGGAACTAAAATGTATAAGGATTTGAAGAGAAATTTATGGTGGAAAGGAATGAAATGGGATGTGGCTGAGTTTGTGTCCAAGTGTTTAACTTGTTAACAAGTGAAAGACGGACATCAAAGACCCTTAGGACTTCTACAACCCCTACCTATTCCAGGTTGGAAGTGGGAACACATCACAATGGATTTTGTAGTAGGATTGCCCCCGAACACAACATTACCACAATGCTATTTAGGTGATTGTGGATCGTTTGACAAAGTTTGTTCACTTTATTTCTTATAGCATGACTTATCCAGTAGAGAGGATGAGTAGAATGTACATTCAACAAGTTATATGACTACACGGAGTACCAGTGTCTATCGTGCCAAATCGCGATTCATGGTTTACTTCAGGACTATGGGAAAGTCTTCAAGAAGCTTTGAAAACTTCATTAAGTTTAAGTACTGATTTTCATCCATAGACCGATGGACAGAATAAACGCGCCAATCAGGTTATGGAGGATATGTTCAGGGTAAGTGTTATAGACTTTGAAAGTTTATGGGAAACACATCTTCCATTAATTGAATTTGCTAACAACAGCAATTACCATTCAAGCATAGGAATGGCTCCATTCAAAGCATTGTATGGACGACCGTGTCGATCCCCGCTTTGTCGGGCAAAGATTGGAGATAAAGAATTGTTAGGGCCAGACTTGGTTAGAGAAACCAACGAGACGATAATTGTTGAGAAAGAGATGATGCGTGCTGCACAGAGTAAACAGAAGAGCTACACAAAAAAACATAGGAAGGATAAAGAGTTCACTGTCGGAGATCACGTACTTTTGAAAGTATCACTAATTCGTGGAGTAGTTCACTTTGGATAGAAGAGAAGTAAGTTGTCACCTCATTTCATTGGATCATTTGAGATACTGGAATGCGTTGAGAAGGTAGCCTATCGATTCACGTTGCCACCAAAGATGTATGGAGCACATAATGTCTTTCATATCAGTATATTAAGGGAATACTAGGGAGATCCTTCATACGCTATTGATTTCAATGACATAGAGATCCACGAGAATTTCACCTACAAAGAGAGACATGTATGTATTTTGGATCACAGTATGAAGAAGCTGCGGAATAAGGGCATTCCACTAGTAAAAGTTCGATGGAAGTATGATGATGAGAATTAAGCATCCTAGGAATTGGAATCAAAAATAAGAACTAAGTACCCGGAGTTGTTTCAAGGCTAGTCAGCTAAGATTTCGGGACGAAATCTCTGTTAAGGGGGGAGTGATGTAGCAACCTATATTTTCACGCCCCTAATAATAAATAAAATGTTAGTTTTTATTTTATTGATCTATGCATTAATTATAGTTGTGGTATTATTAGTATGATTAAATAAATAGCTATGTTGTTAAATTAAATTCAATGCCATTTTATTTTACTACAATGTATTATTTTTATAGTGATACTAATTCCATAAATAACTGGTACTGGTATTTTAATTTGTTAAATGCAAAGATATTAATTATGTGACCCTTACTAATTTTAATTATTATTAACTATGCTTAAGACTGTGGCCCTAAGTGACCCTATAATTTGGGATTAAACTCTTAATAAAAATATTAATCACGTCATTTACATTTTTGGCCCCTAGCAATTAAGTTGGGGTATTTTCGTAGACTACCCGGACTAACTGAACCAAACTAATTAACGAACTAACCGTATTATCTGTGAAGTGAATGCATCAATCAAAACTTGCAGCCTGTGAAATATTCTTACAATCATCACATTGCATTATTAAGCTCGCAACTTGCAAACTTGTTGAGTCTATATATGAGTGTTCACACTCTTTGCAAACATAACACACACACAAATATATAGGCACACATTTTGTAAACCAAAATTTCTATCACAGTAACTCTCCCTCTCTATTTGAAATTCTCAAAAGCTCTCTCTCTCTCTCTCTCTCTCTCTCTCTCTCTCTCGGATTATATACACACACCCACCTAAAGCTTCTCCCTCAATCACAAACACACAAGTCCTCTTATATTCTGGAAATTAAGATAAAGAAATACGGAAGTATAAAGACAACAAAGATCATCACAGTAGCTCTAAGAGGAAGCTTCATAGCCATTAAAGCTTGAAAGCTTATATTACGGAATTTACGTCTCTCTTTGGCAAGTCTCACAGCTCAATCTAAAGACCGGTGAGTCTCTTGAACTCACTTATAATGTAGCATTAGTGGTTGCGCACAAGCCAAGGGTATCAAATATAGAGATATACATGTATATACATATATGTAATTTTGAAGGTACAAAAGTGGGGGTCTCTTAAATCTTAACGAAAAGGATTTCTATAAATTGGGAATAAAAGATTACAACCCCAGTAAGCTCTGTTTCAAATATTAGACCTTTATTTGTATTGGTTGCGATGTATGGCGAAACCGTAGTTTTGGTGACTGTTTGATTTTCATCAATAAGTATAGCTATGTTAGGAATCGAGACTTAAGACTTATAAATTCTTCGTAATCTACGCGGAAAAATGAAGAGAATGGTATATTACACATGTTGTATTGTTCATATTTGTAAAACTCTTATGTTGCTCTGCAACTATACAGTCCTGAGGTTGAAGACGACCAGGACCGGTCGCGAAACATGACCAGGATTGGTCCCGACAATGACTGGTCCTACATAACTATCAGGATCGGTCACGACTATGACCGGTCCCGCTAAAAGGCCATGACCAGTCCCGCCCTTCTGTAATAGAATGACTAGTTATTTCTTACTGTAATTTTATTAACTGCTTAGTACAGTTGTGCCTTCATTGCATGTTAATTCCATCCAATCCATGCCATTTAAGTAAATCATTTGTCCCTTCCATTTATTATTTTACTTAAGTCACTAATATAATTAATGAAATACCCCCGATTTGGATTCAATAAAAATATTTTAAAAATCAATTGTTTATAGATAAAAAGTCAACTTTCCCTTCGAAGGTAAAATTACCAATTTTTGCACAGTGTAAAATATTGGGCATTATTTTTACTAAGCTCCATTCCTTTTAAAATTTGTTAAAAATCATATTTGATATATGGGGCTAGATGAACTATTCACGGGACTTTTAAACTCTTGAATCGAAAATCTTATTGTTGACTATACTTATTTTTTTACTATACTTAGCCGTTTTGGCCAATCTGGGTCAATGGTTGACTTTTCTGGACTAAGTTGTTTTAATTCGTAATAATTATATTTTTAATTATCTCTGATACCTTTATACGAGAATAGGAATATGTCGCTCTAAATACCATTTGTACTAATCAAAATATAAATAGCTCTGATACCACATTAAGGAAAATAGAAACCGCTCTGACACCTTCTATAAAGAAAATGTGAAAAGAAAGATTTAAGTCATCGGTTTGATACTTTTATAAAACAAAAAAAATGTAAAGAGAGAACAAGTCGTACGCCCGCTCTGATACCTTTATATAAACGAGAAAAAGAATAAGTTACACATTTGCATAAGTCGAGTTGGTATAAGTTAACATGCATGGTGTGTGATGGTGAGATTGGAAAAGTCAAGAGAGGATGTCTTGGTTGTGGCAACCTTAATTATCTTAGGCCGCTTGAGATGCAGTAGGTTAATTGGGAAAGAATGAACCCAGGCCACTTTAGATACGGTAGGTCAATCAGAGTCTTGTGATAGCCTTAATTATTACAAGTCGCTGCAGATATGGTAGATTAATTAAGAGGGCTAAGCCCAGGCCGCTTTTGATATGATAGGTCAGTCTGGTGGTAGCTTTAAATTATTCTAGGGCACTTCAGATACGGTAGATTAATTAAATATATTCCACGGGTTATTGTAACCTTGAATGTCCAGGTAGGTCCAGGCCAACTTAAATACAGCGGACATATCGACATGTATTCTAAATTAATGGCATTGCGCCGGATGTTCTAGGTGGACTGAATGAGTCTAGAGATTGTGATTGAGATAAAAGAGTCAATGAGATGAGATGGTTTCATTGTTCATGCACGGTCTTAAATATTCATTATCCAAACTATTACTAATTGTTATTATGCAATGATTGGAATAATGGATTAACCGTACTCTAAGGTACTGAACAATAATAATAACTGTTAATGTACATTTACATACATTGCTTGTGTGTTCATTATACTCACTCGGTTTTCATTAGCTGATGACTTTATTTTGTCTTGGACACCCCAAATGTTGAGGAAATGGTTATGCAAGGCAATATGATTATGCCAGCTAGAGGAACCTGAATGTTACTTTTATAACTAAATAAAGTTGTAATAAGGATATGGGTAATATTTTTAATTTGAATAAGGCAATTTGTGCCTTAAGGATATTTTATTTTAAGGTCAATGTGTTGATGTTTGGGTAAGAAGAAAAGAAGAGTGAAATGAGAATTTGTATGTGCCTTGGCCCTGTTAATGAAGAGACCTATGTCCACGTGTGTGTCAGAGCACATATATTAGAATACCAAATTACCAAGGGTCTATGGTAAAAAAACAATGTGGGTGGAACTACCAGAGACCGGCTGGGTGAATTTATATGCGAGTATATTAAACCAGAGTGTAATTCTATGATATAAGAATGCCACCCCCTTTGAAGGGGGTGTGTGATCTCTTTTATAGATACAAGAGACCTACTCATACAAGGTAAGTAATATGATTAAGAAATACAATCTAATGGGAATTGATTAGCACGAATCATGGGAGTTTCCTAACCGGATTAGGAAACAAACTCCTATTTCCATTAGTCTTCTAGCTTGTGTAGAAAATTGCCAGGGTTACTCTACTACACATCGTGGGACATGGCAGGGCTGCGCCTGTAGTGACCTAGGCCCGTACTGCGTTCCCAGCCTGTTGGTTGGGAACAGATAACATGAGGCGAACCTCTTGGGTTAAATAGAGATAGAGCTTTTACCTTTGTTGGATATTTTTGTGCATATCATCTGCCCCCCATTTTCAAAGCTAATATGATGCTTCATCAAATAAGGGTTAAAAATTTGCACAGCTCAATAAACCATTCGGGAAGTAGCCCAGGAAATTGATTAGGTTTGGACTGGCCACCGCGGTTGATCGGAGTTTGGACCAATCGGTTACCTCAGGGACCTGGGGTCGATACCTGCCACATGTCAAGGAGTGGCTGGTTTGGTCAGGATCCAATGAGACTGATGTAAACTTAACCAGAAAGTTGCATCATAATTGAACCGTCACATCGTGCATTTAATGTGCACGCCATTTGAGGCACCACTTGGATTACCTAAGGCGCCAGTTGGCGAGCGTTTAGGTGGGAGTTGTGCAGGACTGTTGGATTTGAGATGATCTGGACCATCCGTGTCGCCTATGTAAGGGACACTTGTGCATTTTTGCTACTCCTGCTATCCATAGAAAGAGATTATTGAGCGATTACAGAGAAAAAGTGTCTAGTCAAGCTTCCCAATCTCTTCTCTACGCTCTATTCTTGTAAGTCTTCGCCACTCCAGCCTTGTAATTCACTGTATTTTTCTCTCTCCTTCATTTGCTTCATTCCTGAACGAGGCTGGAGAATAGGAACCTATTAGGACTTGTGAGGGAGTAGGACTTCTTTTTCCTGAGATTCTGCTTCTTCCTCAGGTCAGGTGGTTCTATCGCCTTGGTAGAGCAGTTGAACCGATCGGGGTGTCCCGGAACCACTTTGTCCGAGTGCTACTTAACTGTGAAGACCTTGTGTTCCCTTTTATATAGGCTCTTGACTTTTCATCCCTATACCTTAGATTTAGAGTTCTAGACCCTTATCTAGGTCGTTGACTACTCCCCTATCCCACCGTAGGAGCCTTAGCAATGTGTCATTCTAACTTTAACTCATGCTCCCAATCAGAGCATGAACGATCCAGGTCGGGTACCCCAGACACGAGCTTAGACCCTCCTTCTCTGACTCCATCTGATCACCACAGCGAAGGAAGGATTCCTATTCATGTTTCTGATGATGAGGCAAGCTAGGGGCTCTAGGTAGCCTTTATATATTGGGGGTTGGGTGATGAGGCGTTGGTGCCAAGTAGTCCCGATGTAACTTTTTCTTGCGAGTGGACAGCTAGTAGTCTTCTTATTAATGACCTAGGATGGATCAGAGATAAGTATGACATCCCAGGACATTGTTCCTTGGCCATACTCGATGGTGGGGCTCATCTCCATCGGTCAGGTTTTGTTACCCTTTAAGAGGATGCCGTTATGGAAGGCCTTTATCTCCCCCTCTACCCTCTCGCTCAGGATATGCTAATATACCCCAGGATTGCTCTCGGGTAGCTTGTCCCCAACGGATAGAGATTCCTGATGGGGTTCATACACTTATGGCCCCAAATCTTTGGGTACGAGCTTACCATTCAGGGCCATTTTCGCTGCATAGGGAGGTCAGTTTATTCTCTCTAGGGGCCTGACAAGGGAGAAAAATCATTAAAAAGTGCTCAATCAATAACAAGGGGTAGGAGAAGAAGTTCTTCCATGTATCCACCCTCGGGCTATGTTAGGACGCCCCGGGAATTCAGCTATAAGAACCTCTTAGGCGAGAAAGCTAAGGAGTAATCTCCCATCTTGCATCTATTTTTTATTTTGTTTTGTTCCTTCTGTTGGACTAACAGAGGTGTTATTTTTTTGCAGTGGGGCCATCTAACTCACCGAGTATTCTCGAGATGTGCTAGGAAAGGATCAAGGCCTTGGCTAAGGAACCGAGCGACATAGCCAATGTGTTAACCTGGGCGGGAGTTTCTAAGGTCACATACGAGCCCAATCAGCCCTTTGAGGCACCTATCTTCTCTTCGATCATCCCTGGTAAGCTCTTCCTTCTCTACTTATCTTTATTGCCCCCTCAGTTATTGTTTATTGCTTTCCCGATCACTTATTGCCTACTTTTTCTTTCTTACAGATTGGGTCCAAGGAAGGATCCCGAACCATTGAGGGCGAGGGAGGCCACCGCAGCTGCTCGGGCGACCGAGAAGAGGAAGAGACCAGTAGTTGACCTAGCAAAAGGCAATTAGCCACTAAGATGGCTAAGACATGGGTCGGTGGTTCTCCAGGAACCGATCAGGACGTCAGCTCTACAGGTGGTGGTGCATGACACTACCCCCCGGAAGGACGTAACGTCCAAGATGCCACTAACTGGTCTTCAGAGATTTGGGAAAGAATTCGGCTAGCTTTTCTCCCAAGTCAGGTAGAGATGTGCATGGGGATGTCTCCACAGGCATTCCAGGGATGGCTCTACAGCCTTCTCACTTTGTAAGTAACTTGCCCAATTGTATTTGTCTTTTTTTTCTTATTCATTCACTTGGTACAACTGACCGATTTTTGCCTTTCATTTTGCAGGTCAGCTGGATGGCTGCCGGGCTAAATCCTTCTTGCCCGCCTTGGCTGAGAGGGCGGCCGATGCTGAGGCCACTCTTTTAAATGTGAGGGTAGCACTGGAGGCTAAGGAAACTACCTTAGCCATGGAGAAGGGCAGAGTAAAAGGGCTGACTTTGAGTCTCAGAATAGCTCAGGCAGAGCTGGAGGCTGCTCTGGTAGAGCTAGGTGTTGTCCAGGAGAGTTTAGCCACGGTAGAGGCCGAGAAAAAGGCTCTGGCTGAGGAGATACCCGCGCAAGAGGGGGCGGAGAGGTCCGCTGACGAAGACTTTGACAACAGCTTCTTTCAGGGCTATGCAATCCTGAAGAGAAGGGTGGCTCTGGACCATCCCGAGTGGGACCTTATCGCTTATTCGGGAGCGGATTCCGACTACTGGAGCATAGAACTCGCTACTGCTGAAGGAGCCACCGATGAAGATGCATCGGCTGAGGATACCACTCCGGGCAGAGAGCTCGGAGAGACCGAGGGGGAAGTTATCATTGTGGATGACCCTTAGGTCTCGATCTATACATACATTTTTCTTATGTTGTTTTTGTTTTTTATTTTTTTTATTGGGGAAGCGATGTACTTTGGAACTTTGAATGACAAAGGCCCTATAAGGTCACTTTATATGCCATTTGTTCATATTTGTACTTATTTGCTTGTGTTTATTTGTGATTGCCCGTGTTTGACCAATAATTAGCTCCATCAAAACCCTGCCTTAGCATAAGGTTTGGAACTGTGTTGGTAGGAGACACTTGGTCGTTAAGGGATCTATTAAAGCTCTGAAAAAATTCTGAGTTATTGTACTTAGAATTTTTCAGGCTTGTAGAACCCAATTGGGAAACTATAAGGGCTCGGGGTGAACCGAGTTCTTTGTAGTAGTCTTGACGTGTTCAAAACATTGTGGGCGCTCAGATGTCCAAGGGTTTATGCTTAGTTAATTTTGAGTCCCATATTATTCAGTATGACTTCCTGTTAAGTCCGTTATCCCTTCTCGCCCCCAAGCTTATGCTAAGGCGGGCGTTGAAAGAGGTGATGACTATAGGTAGCCGATTTAAAACGTTGGTAGTTTTAGGCTCTTTTGGAGTTTGCTATCATCGGTCACCTAGGGGGATTAGCCCCCGTCATAGGTTATAGACCTAATTAAAACCGATGCCTCTGGCGTGATCCTGAGGTCTTTTGGTGCCTTGGATATGATCCCGAGGGCTTTTGGTGCCTTGGGTGTTATCCCAAGGTCTTTTGATTCCCCTATTGCTAGCCACCTGGGGGGTTTACACCCATCGTGGGTTATGGTCCTTAGTGGAGTTAGTGCCTCGGGGGTGATTCCGAGGTCTTTTTGTGCCTCGGGTGTGATCCCAAGGTCTTGCTGTAGTAAGAGACTGGTAGGAGACATTGTTTGTAATAAAAAAAAATTCCTCTATATCATTTGAAAAATTAATACAATTGCTCGGATAGAGCTACAACTGGTTTGAAGAAAACATAAAGGTTCCTACACGATAATAGCCTACCATCTACTGAAATGACTTTCGTAGATGCTCCACATTCCATAGATATGACAAGTCGTGTCCCTCTAGTGTCTGCAACCAATAGGTTCTTGGTCGGTTGACCCAGGTTACCCTACAAGATCCTTCCCAGTTTGGCCCCAACTTTCCATGACTCGGGATTTTGGTGGACTAATTGACTATCGTGAAAACAAGGTCTCCCACCTAGAAACAGTAGTGTTTTACCTTACTGTTGAAGTACCGCGAGACCCTTTGCCTGTATGCTACCACCTTTAGGTATGCCCGATCCCTTTTTTCTTCTATCAGGTCGAGTTCCCTTCTAAGGGCATCTTCGTTGCCTTGCTCGCTAAATTTTCCACCCGATAAATTGGTAGTCTGAGCTCTGTAGGTACCACCACCTCGAAGCCATAGGTGAGTAAGAACGGTGTTTCTCCTGTTGTCGCTCGGGAAGTGGTATGGTAGGCCCACAGAAGGGTCGATAGTTCATCAGGCCAAAGTCCATTTGCCTGTTCAAGCCTAGTTTTAATGGATTGTAGAATTGTTCGGTTTGTTACCTCGGCTTGTCCATTGGCTTGAGGATGCTCGGGAGAAGAGTAGTGATTTAATATTCCATAGCTCGAGCAGAACTGCCTAAATATAAGTGTGTCAAACAGTCTTCCATTATCACTGACTAGTACTCGGGGAACGCCGAACCTACTAAGTATATTTTTCTCCATGAAACCTTCTATTTTCTTCTTAGTTATGGTTGCCAAGGGCTCAGATTCGACCCACTTGGTGAAGTAATCTACCACAATGACAGTAAACTTGACCTGACCCTTTGCCATAGGAAGCGGTCTGACGATGTCAATGCCCCACTGAGTAAATAGCCATGGGCTGAGGATCGGAGTTTGGGGCTCTGTCGATCAGTTAATCATGTTTACATGACTCTGGAACTTCTCACACCGCTTGACATAATCTCAAAAATCCCAGGCTATGGTAGATCAGTAGTAGCCTTGTAGCATTGCTCTGCGGGAGAGGGCCCGACCTCCAGCATGGCTTCTATATATCCCTTCGTGAATCTCAAATAAGATCTCCTGTACCTGAGCAGGTTGGATGCATTGGACATAGGGGATAGAAAATCCCTCTTGTAGAGTACATTATCAATGAGGTGATACCTTGCCGATCGATGTTTCACATGTCAGGCTTCATCATTCCCAGTCAATAAACTTTTGATTGCAAGGAACATCTTGATAAGATCCATCCAGTTGGGCCCCAAGTCGACTGGGTTGACCTCCATGTCTCCCGAGTTGGACACACTGGGTTCAGGTAAGTACTCTACCCTTATCCCTGGTAAGTCTGACTCAGAAGATGATACAAGGCATTCTAACCGATCAGCGCATATATTTTCTTCCCTTGGGATTTATGTGATAGAGAATCCTTTGAGTTTGTCGGCAACCTTCCTGATAAGGGCCAGGTAGGCCACCATGTTGTCTTCCCGAGCTTCATACTAATGATTGACCTGATTGACAACTAGCTGGGAGTGTCACTGTACACTTAGACTTGTTGTGCACCCACCGAGGTAGCCAACTACTGCCCGACCAGCAGCGCCTCATACTCGACTCATTGTTTGAAGCCTAGAATCCAAACCTTAGGGCATCCTCCAACTGGATCCTGTCGGGAGTGGTCAAAATGATCCCTGCCCTGCTTGTTGGACCCATGTACGTAGATCACCCAGATTGGGATGTCAAACTATAGCCCGGGCAGTAACTCTGGTGGATTGAGTTCCTCAACTGGGCCTTCCGAGTACGTGAATTCAATGAAAAATCTGCCACTGCCTACCCCTTGATGGTTGTCCAGGGGTCTATAAATGACTTTAATTTCGTCCAACTCCAATGCCCACTTCATGAGTCTCCCAAATGTTTCAGGCAAGCACAAAATCCTACACAAAGGCTGATTCGTGAGGACCACTATGACATAGGCTTGAAAGTATGGGCGGAGCCATCAAACCGAAGTAATGAATGCAAAGGCAAACTGTTCTATACAGGAATAGCGACTTTTTGTGCCCTGGAGGACCCATATGGTGTAATAGATCGGGTACTATATTCTGTATTTTTTTCTAATCAGTACTGAGCTTACTGTTAAGGGTGATACCGCCAAGTAAAGGTACAATTCCTCCTTCGATGTGGGTGTTGAGAGAAGAGGTGGCAATGTTAGGTACTTCTTGAGTGCTTAAAATACCTCTTCACACTCCTCTGACCACTCAAAGTCTTTGCGGAGGATTTTGAAGAATGGCAAGCACCGGTCAGTCACTCGGGAAACGAATTTGTTCAACACTACCACCCACCTTACCAAACTTTAAACTTCTTTGGTTAACCTAGGCAATCGCATGTTAATGATTGCTTGGATCTTTTCTAGATTCACCTCAATTCCTCATCTGCTAACCAGGTGTCTCAAGAACATCCCGGATGAGACTCCAAATGCGCACTTAGCTGGGTTCAACCGTATCTGGTACTTTTTTAAGATGCTGAAGGCCCCGGCCAAGTGCTCGAGATGGTCGGACTCGTTCTGGCTCTTAACCAGGAGGTCATCAATATACACCTCCATGGTCTTCCTAATCAAATCTCTGAACATATGGTTGACCAATCGGTGATAAGTAGCCCCAGTGTTCTTGAGGCCGAAGGGCATCACCTTGTAGCAGTATGTCCCTTGGTCAGTGATGAAGGATGTTTTTTCTTCGTCGCCTGTATACATGCAGATCTGGTTGTACCCCGAGTAGGCATCCATGAAGGAGAGGAATGAGTGAACGACCGTGGAATCCATAAAGAGGTCTATCCTGGGTAATGGATAGCAGTCCTTGGGACAAGCTTTTATTCAGGTCGGTAAAGTCCACACACAGTCTCCACTTCTAGTTGCTTTTCTTGACCAGCACCACGTTGTCTAACCAGTTGGGATACTATACTTCTTGGATTGATTTTGCTTTCAAAAGCTTCTCGACTTCCTCTCATATTACTGCTTGTCTTTCAGGAGCCATTCCCCTCCTTTTTTGATTGACCGGGTGGTGACTCGATCAATATTAAGTCAATGGGACATTACACGGGGATCAATCCCAGGCATGTCCTCATGGCTCCAAGTGAAAACGTCTTGGTTCTGCCTCAGGAACTGAACTAGTTTTTCCCTGAGGTTTAGTTCTAGGAGTGTGCTGATGCTGACAAACTGATGGGGAATTTCAGGGTCCAGCACCACTTGACTGATTTCTTCAACCCAGCTGACTCCGTCGCTAGCATCTCTTGGATCCATCTCCTGAATGTTCAGCGCTTCTAAAACTGCTTCTTTGCATAGGGAACTGATATAGCAGCTTCGGACGGTGGCCTAATCTCCCCTTAGACTTCTGGGACCCCATAGGGTCAGGAACTTGATAATCAGGCTGTAAGTCGATACAACCACTTTGGCCTTGTTGAGTGTCGATCTCCCAAGGATGACATTGTAGGCGGATGGGGCCTTAACCATAACAAAGTTTAAGTACGGAGGTTTGTTGCGGGTAGGTCCCCATCAGAACCGGAGTTTGATCACTCAAGTGGTTATGTGCTAGATCCGTTGAATCCTACCAAGGGAGTGGCCACTGCTTGGAGTCGGTCCCCTGATATCCCGAATTGATCAAAGGCTAAGGTGAATAGTTTGTCCAACGAGCTACCAGTGTCAACTAGTACCTTTTTTACCATATAGTTGGCTATAGAGAGTGTCACCACTAGTGGTTCATCGTGGGAGTAGTGTAGGTCCCAGACATCATCAAATGAAAAAATGAGGGTATCGGTCGGTGGGGCGTTGGCTAATTGGACTTGCAGTACATCTGCTCGGGATGCCCGAGCATGCCTCTTCCTAGCCGGCTGTGAATCCCTTCCGCCCGATGTTCCTCCAGAGATCACATTGATGTGGCCGAGGGGTTATTGATGCTCGGGAACCCAGGTATCTTGCCTTGGTTGTCTATCTACGATGACGAACTCAGCTAGATGACCCTACTCGATGAGTTTCTCAATGGCAATTTTGAGCTTGAAACAATCCTCTGTATCATGGCCGTGATCTTTATGATACCGACAATACTTGTCCTGATTTCTCTTCTCGGGGGGACTCTTCAACTTTGTGGGCTTCTTAAGCAGTTTTTGAGCCTCAGCAACCGCCATGACCTCTTGAATGGGTCGGGACAGCGGCATTAAGGCGATCGGTGTCTGATCCTGACCACCATTTTGATCCTATTTTTGTTTCTTTCCCGAGCCCTTTTCAGAGGTCTCCCGTTTCTGCTTGACCTTAGGGGAATCATCTTCTGCGAAGTTTGAATAATTGCTCTTTAAGAACTCATTGGTGTTGATGTACTTGCCGACCCTCTCCGAGAGCTCAAGTAAGGTTGCTGATCGGTAACGATGGAACGATGTGGGAACCTTGGTATTCTGTACCCCTGAACAGAAGGTTGTGATCACAACCATCTCATTTAGATTGTGGTTCTGAAGCTTCTATTGGTTGAACTAGTCGACAAAATCCTTCAGGGACTCTCCCTTTCACTGTCTGACGTTCAGCAGTTGGATGTCTGGTTGTGGTCGGCCAAGCATGCCCATAAATTGGCTGACGAAAAGCCTGTTGAGCTCCTTTAAGTCGCCAACCAATCGGGGCTTGAGCGAGTGGAACCACTGTGCAGCTGGCCCCTTGAGAGTGTTGGGGAAGACCAGACAGACCAGTTCATTGGCATTAGTCGCCAACGCCATCTGAGTCTTATATGTCCAGACGTGGTCAATCGGGCTTCCCGATCCATCGTAAGAGCCCATATGCGGTTGATTGGATTTATGTGGGATTGCAAACCCTATGACCTGGTCGATGAACGGTGACTCAATCTTGGTATTGGTATAATCACAACCCAATTTTTGGCTCAAGTTCTTGATCTACTGCTATAAGCCATTGATGCGAGCCTCTATGTCTTCTTGACCAGGTTCTCATCCGATGTTAGTGCTGTCGGTCGGGTCTAACGAAGAAGCCTCTTCCTCGAATTGTGATGTCCTCAGGCATTGGGCTTGGCTTTGACTCTGGTTAATCATGTGTCTAAGGTCGTTTCAGCTCCTGACGGGGCGATCCTGGGCTGATTCCCGGGCCAACAGCTTTTGTCCTTCCCCTCTGGTCGCGCGCCTACCGATTATGATCTCTCTGGCATCCCTCGTGTGGTTTAGGTTAGCCTGGGCACATTGTTGGATTTGTATAGTAGCTTAGCCACTCTTATCATTCCCGAAGTGTCCTACAACCTAAGGGGCTACTGGTGCAGTTCGGGCACGTCGTAGAGACCGCACAGGGACCTGACTACGTTTTTCATTCCCGAGCTGTTCCATAGTCTGTGGGGGCTTATTCTGTTGGTCCAGCAAAGCTTCAATTTGTAACTGTGCTTGGTGCTGGCCCTCCAGAAGCTGTGCAAGGGCCGTAGTGATTTGCTCCGGAGTCATGGAGGCCGCCAATTGTGTAACTGACAAATTCGCCTAATCCGTTTGTGGAACGGTTTTCTTACTCTTCTTCAGTGGCATGATGATCAGTTGAGAGATTTGTGATGAAGGAAAAACTATCAAATTCCTACAGACGGCGCCAAACTAAAGATGCCAAAATTTGGGTAAGAAGAAAAGAAGAGCGAAACAAGAATTTGTATGTGGTTCGGCCCTGTTAATGAAGAGACCTATGTCCACGTGTGTGCCAGAGCACGTATATTAGAATACCAAATTACAGGGGTCTATGGTGAACCAACAGTGTGGGTGGAACTACCAGAGACCTGCTGGGTAAATGTATATGCGAGGATATTAAACTAGAGTGCAATTCTATGAGATAAGAATGTCGTCCCCTTTGAAGGCGGTGTGTGATTTCTTTTATAGATATAAGAGACCTACTCGTACAAGGTAAGTAATCTGATTAAGCAATACAATCTGATAGGGATTCACTAGCACGAATCATGGGAGTTTCCTAACCGGATTAGGAAATAATCTCCTCTTTCCATTAGTCTTCTAGCTTGTGTAGGAAACTGTCAGATTGTTCTGCTACACATTGTGGGACGTGGCTGGGCTGTGCTAGCCCGTACTGCGTTCCCGTCCTGTTAGTCAGGAATAGATAACATGAGGTGAATCGCTCGGGTTAAATAGAGATAGAGCTTTTGCCTTTGCTGGATATTTTTTTCCATATCACAATGCAATATTATTTGAAGTTATAATAATGTTAAATACTATCTTCCCTGTTGCTTTATATACTCTGTTTTCTGGTACATGTTAAGCTAAGTACAGGACAAGCGATCTATCACCAGTCATGGCCTACGGGTCCAAAACGGAAATAAAATTTTTTTCCTTATTTTGCTATGCTGGGGCGTGATAGTATTGAGGTCTACTTTCCATAAAAATAAATAAATAAATAAAAAGGGTTAAAGTTGGGTCACTTTGGAAAGTTTTGCGCTATTTGCGATAAAAGCCGATTTAATCTCCTTTTTCACCTTCAGAAATTCATAACAAATTGGTTTTAACTCCATAAATTATGTGCGATATACCATTAGAAATCTATTGACCTCTATTATTTGATAAAAATATTTCAACATCGAAAAGGCGACTTTGACTTTTGGTCAAACTTGCAGACAAATCAGCCAAAGTGCATTTCCAAGAAATTCCAAGAAGTTCTAGGAGCCTCCGAAGGCTGACTTTTCTGCCCGATTTTCTTTTAAAACATATTTTAAGACTTTTCACATGATTTAGAATGATTTCGGAGCTTTCGGGCAAATTTAGAAAATTTCGATCAAACCGAGGTCAAACCTTGGTCAAACTAGTCAAATGTTAACTTTCGGGACTTCCAGGAGCCTTTGGGAGCTGATGTTTTCAAATGTTTCTCTTTTTAAAATGCTTTTTCTATTTATTTTGAATGACATCGAATGATTTATGAGCTTCTGGGCCAACTAGGAGAGTTCCGGGCTTTTAGGGGGCATTTTGGTCATTTTTGCCAATTCTTTGCCTTCTTGAGAGTTAGAGGCAATCTCTGAAAATCCGATCTTTCTTATCATCAAGGTTTGACATGCTTTTGGCCTCCTAAATTTGTTAGCCGACAAAATAGAGTGTCTACACCTCCATTTCAAAACCCCTCTTAAACCCCTCATTTTGATTCCAAGAAATAAAACACTTGTTTTCTCAAAATCTTCAAAACAGTGAGTTGTACAACTTTAAAATATCATTATGAGTTCAATACTCAATAGGTGATTGCAAGACCACTTTTTAAGTCTTCCTAACTCATTAGGAAATATCCATGATTTTTTGTTTAATTTTAAAACACTTGGAAGTGGTCCATTTTGACCCAAATATTCTTCTAAAACATTCTGTTTTTCTGTCATAGCATCTTTGGTTGAATTTCAACTTGTTTTCAAAAAACCGTTTCCAATAAGAGTGGTCCCAACTCATTTTTTCCTTTAACTTCAATGTCTTAGGGAACCTTCTATATATTATGAGCCATCAAATCATTTGTTTTTATTTTCAAAGATTTTTCTACATTTCAGTCGAAAATACGGATTCTGTTTCTGAGCAACCTCTCTTGTTTATATGATTTCTCTAGCTCTAAAACTTCAATCTTGATTTGACTTATTGCTATGTGTTCTAGACACAGTAGGGAAGACCTCCATAAAATTTCATGAATTAAAAACATCCCTAACCTCACTTTTCTGTTTTTACAACATCAGTTCACTATTATGTCCACTATTTACACCAAGCATGTTTTACTTTCATTTTTTCATTAGATGTTCACATGCAATCCAAATTAGCCCATATCTTAGAAAGTTGTTCGTACCAATTTTTTACATATCCTACAATAACATTCTTCATCCATTCATGCATATTCTAGACTTCTGAGTTATTTTAGAGAAATTTATGAACACAAGCACACTACTACTATGCACATTCTAGGATCATACATTGCATCCATGCAAGATTTAGGGTTTTTGTGACTCCTAATCCAAGAAGATCATAAGGAATGAAGTTGATCACACGTTCATGCTCCCCCCGATCTAATCTTCCTTCTCATCCATCCCGGGATTTAGAGATCTTCTTTTCTCAAGAATCAACATGCATACATTCTACCTTGCTATGCACATTTGTTTTCTTCGATTATTTGTTTCATGAACAATTCATGTCCCCTATTAGATTAGGAAAACTTGATTACTTGATATGTGATTAGAATATTTTCCTAAGTTTGTTTTGTGTGATCTTTCACATTTGCATTGTGTGATACTTGGCTTAGATCTTATGAATGATATGTTATCATTTGATCTTCCATTTCAAGATTCTTATGCAATGTTATATACTTATCATGATTATTTACTGCCAAACTAAACATAGTATAAGATGATTCTTTGGATGCTAATTGAAGCTCGTCGAGAGATAGGGCGAGTTGAGGTTGTTTTAGTCCTGGCAAAGGCTCCTTCCTCTCTAGTACCAAAACTCCGAGCCAAGTTCTTTGGTTATGAAAGGCTGGATGAGTCAAAATTGGGTTTCTTGGTTCCATAAAGACCAAGTGGCAACTTTGTATCTGTTTTCACAGACTTTTTCAAATATTTCAAAGGAAAATTAATTCCAATACCCAGAAGGAGGTGGACCTCAGAGGCCGCGTGTTCACAATCTGGCGGACTCTGCTAGGGATATTTTATTTTAAAAATAAAATAATACAGAGGTTTGACTCACAAGAAATATCCTTAAAATCATCCTTTTACTGTGTCTGGTTCACCACATTGCACTCCTGCATTTCCCCCTCGGACTGTGTTTGAATCGCGGCGCTGACATTATTCAGGTCTTGTTGTGCCAGGGCATAAGTCACCATTGATACTGTATATTTCAAGGTATATCAAAAAGAGTAAAAACTTTTGTGTTGTCTCTCTGATGGTATATTGGAACTCTTGTCAACAGACCCTCTTTGACGAAACCCAGCCTTTGTATATAGATTCCTATAGAACCTTTCGTAGGGCTGCTAATTTATTTTTTCAGATCGGACAATGTGATATAACTGTTGTATGCCCTGATTGGATTACCTGCGCAGTGTAGACGCTAATGTGGCATAAGACAGAACCTCCTTCTTATGATTCCCAAGGCAATCACTCACATGTGATCACATTGAGTTGACCTGTCTAGGCACCATGATAAGGATGTCTGCTCTATGTTCACAGAGATACACACTGCAAACCTTGTTTGTTGGTCCAAAGACATAGGAGTATGAAAACTTGCTAGACAGTATGATCATCATCATCACCTGCTCCCCATTTTGTCCAGAAACTCTACCCAACTCATCCGGATATCCCTATTTTGTCCAGAAACTCTACCCAACTCATCCGGATATCCCTGTTTCTCCCAAAAACTCTGTTCAAATCTCCCAAAAATGACCAGATGTCCCTGTTTCTCTCAAAAACTCTATCTAAATTTCTCAGAAATGCCTAGATATACAAGTTTCTTCCAAAAACTCTGTCAAATTTCCCAGAAAGACCCAGGAATCCCTAGTTCTCCAAGAAACTTTCCTGAACCCTCCGAATGCCCTAGAAACTCTGCCCGAATTATCTAGATTTCCCAGAAATCTCTATTTCTCTCATAAATTTTGTCCAACTCATTCGAAAATCCATGTTTCTCTCAGAAACCCTATGTCCCTAAGAAATCCTGATATCCCATGGTGATCATATCAGGAAAGAAAAGTTAGCATACTCTGTATGGCTAGGACCTTACTTTCTTAACTACTATATGTTAGAAGTAGGGGCATTATGTATATTAGGGCTTGCATCCGTATGCTTGCTAAATCAGTTTGCATACATGGTCAGTCTATACATGAGTCAGACCTCACTTGTCACTATAGTTGTCTTCCCAATCATCACTGTCAAAGTTTGACACAGTCTTTTCACATTTATATGTCAATATAAGTTCTGAGCACCCAAGATCTGCATTGTAGTCCAGTCGAGTAAGGAGCCACCTTGTCATAATCACTCTGTCAAAAGCCAACTTTATGGATCCGAAAGGTTTGGAAGCAAGAGTGACAAAAATGATCAACCAACAGTCTGACCGATTGGCCTATATTTTAGCCTTTATGGAAGAGTTGAGACAATAGCAACCGCAATATCCACCAGGATTTCAACCGCCACCACTAGGGTTCATTGCACCACCGCTACCAGGACTTCGACCACTACTTCTTGTTGCACCAGAAAATGTAGATGATGACTAGTTCAATGGGGCCCCACCACCTGCATTTAACAAGAAGATTCAAGAAAAGCTGGATAAGGTCAAAAAGCTTGAGAGCATATTGAAAAAGAGTAAGGGAGTCGACGATTACATGTTAGATCTAGAAGGATTGTTCAAGCCCAACAAGGTAAGGCTGCCCGAGAACTTCAAGATGCCTAAAATTGACTGTTTTGATGGAACTAGGAATGGGAAGAGCCACGTGAAGTTGTGTATGAGTGTTTTCGATTCGATGGGTTGAACCAATGCGCACATTGCAATGTTGTTCCCTCGGACCCTTACCAAAGATGCTCTATCTTGGTTTCTGACATCTGAACTTTCCAAGACGGGTTTGGAAAGATTTAGTCTGGGTTTTTGTCAACCATTACTCCTATAACTAAGAGCTTGATGTCACCATCCGGGATTTGAAGACTACCCGGCAAAACTTTAATGAGTCCTTTGCTATGTTCTCAAGCAAATAGAGGAATAAAGTGTCCCAAATGACCCATCGACTAGTCGAAAAGGAACAAGTCTGGATGTTGATCAAGAATCTACAACCGTTGTACCATGAGAAACTATTCTACCAGTCCATCTCAACATTTGAAGAGCTATTTGAGATTGGGACTAGAATTGAGGATGCAATCAGGGAAGAGAAAATCAAGAATGAAGAATCATGAAGCCAGTCCAAGAGGCCCGACTACTCCCAAAACCCTTCGGATTTCAATGCCCTTAGTAACCAACCCATAGCCTATTCCCCCCAACCATACTAGCTTATAAACCAGACCAGCTCATCTAGCCGCCCTTACTAAAACAGGGAACCTCATGAATTTTCCAAGCTAGATATCTCCCCCTCTCTAGTGTTAGGCCGCCTACTCAAAAAGGGGAACCTCCAACTCCTTCAGCCTCGTGTCGATACCCCACCGCCTAACTGTGACCTATCCAAACGTTGTGCCTACCACTGAGGCCCAGGCCATGACACTGACTGGTGCATATGTCTCCGCCATGATATTCAAGACCTCATCGATCGAAAAATCATCAAGCCACCACCCATCCAACCCCATGTCACCCAAAATGTCAGCTTCATTGAACCTGAACCCCTGGCCTATCCGTTCAAATGATCCCCTTCACTGAGGCCCATGAATGTTGAAATCTGTGTAGTGAAGTGATAGTGTTTGGAGCTTTTGCTAGAAAAATAAATGAGGATGCTCGTTTGCAAAATAATAATAATAATAATAAGTGGGTCACAAAGACACTCCATTTGAGGCCAGGATGAGTATGTTCTATGTTTTGAGTCTATTTCAAGTTTAGTTTTGTTATCATGTCCGTCTATCATTGAGTTATTTTGAGTCTGTAATCTTTCTTTTTTGATGGATTGAAATCTCATTTTTCTTAACCTGATGCATTTAGTCATAAATGAATGAATCATTGTTGCATCAAAAAAGAATCCTAAAAAGGTCAAAGTTTATTTCGCACTAACACCGAAGAAGAGCCGAGAATTGAATTGTCTTACTTTAAGAATTTAAAAGATGCTCTTGCCTCAATCTTGAAAAGACATACTTGGAATTGACTTGGGGCTTGCCCAACACCATTTTCCACCATTTCAAAGCTTTGGGCCTAACTCAATTGAGAGCCTTGCAAATCTATCCGATTGAAAGCAATGCAGACTTAGTCATTGATGGTAGCCAAACATTTTCAATGAGTTTCTTCTCCCCTTCAAAAAAAAAAAAGAAAAAAGAAAAGAAAAGAAAAGAAAAAAAAAAGCTCGCTAGGTTGAAAACCCAAAAAGGGCACCTAGATAAAATTTAGAGCTGAAAAGGTGTTGATTTCCAAAATCTAACCCTAGCCAATAAAATGATGAAGAAACAGAAAGAGAAAGATAATTTTGATGAGAGAAATGAGAGAATTGTACGCTTCAAGATACATCATAAGAATGTGCCCAGATCATACTTCAAAAGGCTCAGAACAACCACAAACAAATTCTGGGAGCTGACGCGCACATTGTGAAATTTTGAGATTATGATTAGAAGATCTCACATGAATCAGCTACGTGAAAAACAAAATTGATTGGCTAGGCAAAAGTGAAAAGGATCAATACTAAAAAAAGGGGGGGGAGATCGAAATTGAATCCGCTTATTCAAGGCTACTACAAGTGACCCAAGTTTGAACTTCGTTGATGATTGGTTCGAAAAACCCTCATAACCCTTAGCCTTGAACTACACTCGGCCTGAATCCCACTCGGGGATACGTAGGCAACCGCATCGGTTCAGTCGACACAATCATAATTAACCCCTCTTCTTTCAAGGTCCTGGCCTGAACTACGTTAGACTTGATCCCCACCGGGGGTACATAGGCAGACTTTCAAAAAGAAAAGAAGGATGGCTCGCTAGGTTGAAAATCCGAAAGGACGCCTAGACAAAAATTAGAGCTAAATCCAAAGTGAGCAAGAACAAAAGAGATAAAATAGCACGCTAAGTCACTTCGCCACTGCTTAAGCAAAAGTTATGAGCATCTGAGAGATTGAAATTTGTGGTCCTTACCTTAAGCCAAAAATCACCTCCACACTAGGGGCAAACTTTGACTACTCACCTTGTTTGCCTGAATTTTACTATCTACCCTTCATACAAGGGGCAAACTTCAGTCACCTACATCGTTTGTCCAAAACCTCCAATGAACCATCATCCAAACTAGGGGCAAACTTTGGTCACCTACATCGTTTGCTTATGAATTCCACTTCCTACACTTCAAACTATGGGCAAACTTCGTTTGCCTAGTCACCAAGTTGTTTTGAAAATTTTGAAATAGAGTATCTTTTATTCTCAAAGCTAGGGCACTAATTTGAAGCACACTTTGGATAAGCAAACAATTGGCTAGACTTTAGGGAGAAGCTTTCAAAGCTTAGATTTGTCAGCAGAGTGCTACCACGAACAGACTAGAAATGAACATATAAGTAAAGCGGTACATCAATTATGACGAAGGCACATTGGATCATGGAAATTTGAGAATTTCGTGTCCGAGTCAATCCTCGTAAAGCTAGGGCCCTAATTTGAAGCACACTTTGGATAAGCAAATAATTGGCTAGACTTTAGGGAGAAGCTTTCAAAGCTTAGATTTATTAGCAGAGTGCTACCACGAATAGACGAGAAGTGAACATATAAGTAAAGCGGTACATCAATTATGACGAAGGCACATTGGATCATGGAAATTTGAGAATTTCATGTCCGAGTCAATCCTCGCAAAGCTAGGGCACTAATTTGAAGCACACTTTGGATAAGCAAATAATTGGCTAGACTTTAGGGAAAAGCTTAGATTTATTAGCAGAGTGCTACCACAAACAGACGAGAAGTGAACATATAAGTAAAGCGGTCTATCAATTATGACGAAGGAACATTGGATCATGAAAATTTGAGAATTTCATGTCCGAGTCAATCCTTCTTCGATTGAGTCAGTAATAATCAAATAAGAAGTGTATCAGAGCCCAAGGTTTCATACAAAGCCAACGTTCCTTGTCATCGTCATTTCTGTCAAGTCCATTCACCCTGATGGTCTCAAATGTATGGGTTTAAGGTGATTCCTAATTATAAAAACTATGGATACAAGCAGAAGTACCAAACACCATTACTGTACTAAGTCAAGTTTGCAACATGAGAAGTGTCCCAAGTACAAGTACTAATCATCCTTATAGTATAAACTCCTCAGTGGTTGCAGACTACAAACTGATTAGTTGTTTCTCAAGGCAGTGGATCGGAGAAATATCACTAATACCAAAAAATTGTTGTGAATCCAATCAGAGTCCAGATGTGTTGATGAGGTGTGTCGATGAGATGTGTTGTTGAGGTGTTTTAGGGCCCAGAGTTTAGATGTGTTGATGAGGAGTGTTAATTAGCTGTGTTTGTGAGGTGTTTTAGGGCCCAGAGTTCAGAAGAGTTGAGAAACATCGTTGAAGTGTGGAGGAGCATCGAGGAACATCATAAGAGTTGAGAAGTATTGTTGAAGCATCGAAGAACATTAGAATAGTTGAGAAGCATCGTTGAAGAATGGAGGAGCATCGAGGAACATCAGAAGAGTTGAGAAACATTGCTGAAGAGTGGAGGAGCATCAAGGAACATCAGAAGAGTTGAGAAGCATTATTGAAGAGTCGAGGAACATCAGGTGTGTTGAGGAGCATCATTGAAGAGTGGAAGAGTATCGAGGAACATCAGAAGAGTTGAGAAGCATCGTTGAAGAGTTGAAAAGTATAGTTAAAGATTGGAGGAGCACCTTTGAGAATTGAAGAGCACCGTTGATAATCAAGAAGCATTGAGAAACACCATTGAAGATTTGAGGAACAACATAAGCATCGTTGAGAATTGAGGATCATCATTGAAATTTGAGAAGCACCGTTGAGAATCTGATAGTCACCAAGCCCGTAGTACGTATCACGATTAAGAGGAGTATGAGTCATGTCTAGAGACTCACTTCACCCAACACAGCAAACTGGGCATAACATGACACATAGCCCATGGGTCGCGACACACACAAATCACGAAGCCCACAAGGATTGGCAAATACACCACAAGCGCTCTTTTGAGCACCGCAGTATTGCTTTGAGCACCATGCTTTTCCTTGGGTAAGACCTCCAGGTTAAGATCCCTCACAAGTCTATTAGTCATAGTAAAGCATAGATCACCAAGCCCATTGAGAGTGGCAAATACACCACACTCATACTAGGACTATAAGCACTTTAGGACACTACACTAGCACAACATAAGCCCACTAGGATTAGAACACTAGACATGATAGGACTCAAGACACAATACATATCACATCCATGCATTGCATAACATCATCCCTGCATAACATCCACCTAATGATTATGTATTTGCATGTGTTTGTTTCTTTGTGCCCCAAACTACGTCTTGGTCTGATTCTCCTTGGGATACATAGGTAGCTCACATAGAGTGCAACCAGCACCAGCACCAGCACCAGCACCAGCATCAGCATCAGCATCATGTTTTTTACCCTTGCATCTTTACAACACTTTAATCCTAAATCAATAGCCTCCAAAAAGACCTATCTCTTCAAAGCTTTGGCACTCACTTGCGACATACGTTGCCTCGTAAGCTCATGCTAAAGTGGGGCAAACTGTAGACACCCCATTTTTTTGGCTATCAGATTTAGGAGACCCAAAGTTTATGGGTTCACAATGATTGGAAAAGACTCGAAAGGACTCCTGAAAGTCAGTTCTATCTCTCATAATGCTCCAAAAATTACCAAAATGCCCCTGAAAGCCCAAATGCTCCCAGATTTGGACCAAATGTTCTAGAAACACACTACATCATGAGAAAAGTAATAAAATGAGGTTTAAAACAATATTAGATGAAAACGTCAGGTCAAAGAAGTCCCGAAAAGTCCCCGTTGACTAGTTTGATCAAGGTTTGACCAGGGTTTAACCAAATCATCCAAATTTTCCTGAAAGTTCTGAGATCATTATAGATCATGTGAAAAGTACTAAAAACAAGTTTTAAAAGAAATCAGACAAACACGTTAGCTCTTGGGAGCTCCTAAAGGTTCCTAGAACTTCCTAGAGGTCTCTGGTTTGACCAGTTTGACCTAAAAGTTGACTCGGAGACCAGAGCACTGTATCATTTTTCAAAAATTTTCATGGATACTACAGGTTAATATATTTCTAACGATATATCGTACATAATTTCTGAATTTAAAACGGATTTATTATGAATTTTTTAAGGTGAAAAAGGCAATCAAATCAGCTTTTATCGCAAATACTGCAAAACTTTTCAAAGTGACATATCTCTGAACAATTTTTTATGAAAATTAGACTCCATTATCTTTTCAATAGTATATTACAAGCTCATTTTGGGATTCATACGCGTTTTCTGTGAATTTTGGACGAAATAGGGCATTTTTGCAAATATCCAAACCTTTGGGGGCCTACATAGAAGAATCTGGGCATTTGAGGAGCAATCCCGCCATGGCACTGGCCCACTACCACCGCGTCACAGGCCTAGTGCTGTCACGGCACTCTCCCCCAGAAGCTCCATTTTTTAAATTTTATTTTGGGGTCCCAAATTGAATAATTGAAAGCCAAAACGACGTAGTTTCTTGTTCACAGATGTTTGGGACCAATGGGAGCACTTTTTAAATCCCAAACTCTCCCCAAATTGGCCTATATAAACCCCCATTGACTCCTTATTTTGGGGGTGACAAATGAAAGTTTTAGATAAAGTTATAGAGAGAGATAAGGTTTAGAAGAGAGAAATTGAGCTTCTTCTTACTATTTTTCTATAAGAAAGTAAGTTTCAAGTTTGTTTCCATCCATTACTCCTCTCTTTACTTCACATTCAATACACCCAACCACCATTTTTGAGCATTTAGCAAAATAGGAAGCTACTTCCACGTCAAAGGGCCACAATATATGAGTGAAACACCAAGTTACAAGTCCAAAATCACATTGATTGTCATCTATTGATTGCTTGTTTACTTTAATGTTCATCTCTCTTACCTCATTTCTTTTTTATTTTCTTTGTTTACTTGCTTGTTCATCATCATCTAGATGATGACAGGTATTTGAGGTGAATGAATCCTTATGGATAGTAGCTCTTGACCTCAAAAACATGTTTGATAAATGATGATTCTAACTTCAATACTTCCCAAGTATTCTTGAAGTTGTGTTCAAAATAAAACAAAGTCTTGCCAATGATTTTGGAAGTTCTTGAGGTGAGTTTGATGTTGATATTCCAAGTGGTTATAATCTCTATTTAGTGCTGGAAATATACTCCAAAAACCTCCATTTCAAAACCCCTCTCAAATCCCTCATTTTGATTCCAAGAAATAATAGACTTGTTTTCTCAAAATCTTCAAAGTAGCGAGTGTTCAACTTAAAAATGTCATTCTGAGTCCAATACTCAATGGATGATTGCAAGGCCACTTGGAAAGTCTTCCTAACTCATTAAGAAATATCCACGATTTTTTGGTTGAATTTTAAAACACATGGATGGGTTCCATTTTAACCTAAATATTCTTCTAAAACATTCTATTTTTCTGTTACAGCATCTTTGGTTGAATTTCAACTTCTTTTCCAGAAAACATTTCCAATAAGAATGGTCCCAACTCATTTTTCCATTTAACTTTAATGTCTTATGGAACTTTTTATATATTAGGAGCCATAAAATGATTTCTTTTCATTTTCAAAGATATTTCTATATTTCAGTCAACAATACGGATTCTGTTTCTGATAAACGCCTCTTGTTTATATGATTACTCTCAATCTACAACTTCAATCTTGATTTGACTTTTTGTTATATGTTCTCGACACAGTAGGGATGACCTCCATAAAATTTCATGAATTAAAAACATCCCTAACCTCACTTTTCTATTTTTATAACATCAGTTCACTGTTTTGTCCACTATTCAAAGCAAGCATGTTTTACTTTCATTCTTTGATTAGATATTCACATGCAATCCAAATTAGTCCATATCTTAGGAAGTTATTCGTACCAATTTTGTACATATCCTACAATAACATTCTTCATGCATTCATGCATATTCTAGACTTCTAAGTTACTTTAGAGAAATTAGTGAACACAAGCACACTACTACTTTGCACATTCTAGGATCATACACTGTATCCATGCAAGATTTGAGATTTTTGTGACTCCTAATCCAAGAAGATCATAAGGAATGAAGTTGATCACACGTTCAAGCTCCCTCCGATCTAATCTTCCTTTTTCATTCGTCCCAGGGATTGAGAGTTCTTCTTTTCTCAAGAATCAATATGCATACATTATACCTTGCTAAGCACATTTTGTTTATTTCGATTATTTGTTTCAAGAACAATCCATATCCCCTCTTATATTAGAAAAACTTGATTACTTGATATGTGATTAGACAATTTTCCTAAGTTTGTTTTGTGTGATCTTTTACCTTTACATTGTGTGATACTTGGCTTAGATCTTATGAATGATATCTTATCTTTTGATCTTCCATTTCAAGATTCTTATGCAATGTAATAAACTTATCATAATTATTAACTCTGAACCAATGTAGTATAAAATGATTATTTGGATGCTAATTAAGGCCCGTCGAGAGACGGGGCGAGTTGAGGGTGTTTTAGTCATGACAAAGACTCCTTCCTCTCTCGTACCAAAACCCTGAACCAAGGTCTTTGGTTATGAAAGGGCGGTACCCTTTATCCATTTGGGTGAGTCAAAATTGGGTTTCTTGGTTTCCTAAAGACCAAGTGGCGACTCTGTATCTGTTTTCACAGACTTTTTCAAATATTTCAAAGGAAAATCAATTATGAAACGCAGAAGGGGGTGGACCCCAGAGGCCCTGTGTCCACAATATGTATGATTACTTTTGTATATGTAGAAGCAGATTTGTCGTTTCGATACAAATGCTACTAAGGTTAGATTTGTAATATAGTGCTAAGATATTTTTCAAATTGCTTCGTTCTAGAAGGTGAGATAGCATGCACCATGTGGTTGAATCATTATGACGTATCTCTTCTTTTTTTTGGGACCATACGGGACTATTGTTTACACCATAAATATGATCGGTTAGTCACGTGAGAGCCAGGTGATCTTAAAGAAGACCTAGAGGGCTAATGTTTGGGCCTCAAGGAAAGAGAAATCATGGGTATGGTCGTATTGAACAAGGGAGGAACAACTACGTAACAATATAGGTGTTTCGATCATATAGACTGATGACAAAACCAAACATAAGCAAGTAGTAATGAAGAGTTAAAGGCTTAGAAAGATCAACCTTATTTTAAAAGATATTGGCCCCTAAGCCCTAAAACAAAAAGTCTATCCACAACAACACCCAACAGCAACGTCGATTGAGACAAGCACAAAAAAGCAAAGGTTGACATCATAGACTGAAAGCTAGGTTTTAAAAACCAGACCGGCTGGTTGAACCGAAAACCAAGAATAATGGTTGAACTGTTCGAATTTTGAAAAACTGGTAGAAGTGACGGTTGGACCCGTAAAACCGGTAGTTGAAGCGGGAACCGGTCCTTTTTTGTATATTTTTTGTTTTTATATATATTTTATATTTTTAATTATTATTAGTATTTATGATGTCATGGTCCAACCATCCAGACCGGCCGGTTGAACCAGTCAACCCATGAACCGGTTATCTTTCCAATTCAAGGACCGG
The DNA here is from genome assembly GCA_033977485.1 of Hydrangea macrophylla. Classification (NCBI taxonomy): domain Eukaryota; kingdom Viridiplantae; phylum Streptophyta; class Magnoliopsida; order Cornales; family Hydrangeaceae; genus Hydrangea; species Hydrangea macrophylla. The sequence continues at coordinate 70,997,702 of CM066984.1, read as the reverse complement.
TCCGATTTTAAAAACATTGGCCGAAAGATAGTGTCGCAAAACAGTCCTAGAAAAATCGACCTATTGAGTAGAAGACAAGGCCATTAAGTACAAGGCAATATGTCACACCACAACCTCGCTACGCGCAGATTAGGATCGTACAACAAAAGATTATCCACCCTAAAATATCAATTATTAACATGGTTTTAAGAAATATCAATCAGAGTTATAAGAAAACATTCATATCTTTTAAGCTGGCAAATACGATCAACTAGTCGGGGGTCTGGTCGACTGGAAATGCAAGATACAGAGAGCTCAAACCTGAGAAGCAACTAGTTCGGTCGACTGGCTTGGTCCAGTCGACTGAGTTTTCAAAGGTCCGGTCAATTGAACTTCGGCCCAATCGATTGGAAATGCAATTTAAGAAGAGTTTAACTTGTGGAAAAGGTGGTCCAGTCAACTGTACGCCCGATCAGTCGACTGGTTTGCACCAGCAGAGCATTCTGTAGCTAACGCAATAAGCAAACCCCAAGAAAATCTAAGGCATAAAAACACAACTGAATTCAAGGTAGAATTTTCCAAATATACTCATTAACATAGTTAAACATTTACAATCCCCAAAATGAGTCTTAGGTTACCCAACCGCATAATTTACAATATCCTATTTTTACAAAAAGTTAACATATTATAACTTAAGTCCAGGAAAAACTTTCATAAACAACAAGTACATAATTAACCAAGTTTATAACATAACAAGCAACTCCCAAGCTTGCTCCCAATCCCAATGCACACGTCACCTCCTTTCTGAGCCTTGCTCCAAACCTGCAGTGGTTGTTATATACCGCAACAGAAATAGGAAAACAGTTTTCTTAAGCATTACGCTTAGTGAATTAACTAACATGCTTTAATGACATGACATGTATAATGCAACAATTTAAAGCATATAAGCATACATAATCGCAGAATAATTCGGTTAACGGTTCACTCAGACGCGATAACCTTTCATATGGCCCCGCGGTCACTTCTATTCCTTGGATTACCGTTCCAAAATGGTTTCTTCTCCTTCTCCTCCTTTATTTCACCACAATAAACCATTACTCTCAACTATTCATTGACCACTTAACACATATAAGCACATAGCCACATAAGCATGTTGATTTCTCACATAATTAACATGAAATGGGCAATTCTAACATAAGTTAAGCTACTAATTTCAGAATTTATAATTTCTAACTAGCAATTGAAGCACATGACATGAACCATATCAAAGCTCTGAGTTAGAAAACTCATGTTAGTAGAATTCTATCCAAATAAGCTAGAAAAAAATGCAGAATTCTTCCAACTTCCAACCCAATTCTCACTCCGAAATAATTCCTACACGTTTTCGGCAAACTGCGTGTTATCGATTAAAATGGGTCTCCAAAATTGACGATTAATATAGAAAAGAAAGACATGTAGATGACCGTCTCACCTCCACGAGTTCGATTATGGCTTTAGTTCGCGAATTGGACGAACGGAGGTGACGACATGGCAAGAAACTACAACGGAGTCCTCCCTCTCTCTCTCTCTCTCTCTCTCTCTCTCTCTCTCTCTCTCTCTCTCTCTCTCTCTCTTCTCGCCGGCTTCTCCCTCTCTCCCAACTGTTTCTTTCTTTTATTTAATCAAAAGGGACAATAGGTGTCTCCTCCGTAGTCCATGCATGAATGACTCATGCCCAAAATTTGATTTACATCCCTAAGTTTCTAAGTTCAATTATGAAATCCCCAAACATTCAATTAGCTACCCAATTATCTAAGTGTCTAAGTCCTGTATGAGTCTTACACGTGGTCCCAAATATTTTACGAAGTTGCTATCGCCCTACTAATTATGAATCATTTTCGTTTATACTCTTATATGAGTACCCAAACTAGTATTAAAAGCTAGCATATTAAGCAATATGATATGAAAACTATTAAGCGCATATATCAAATTAATCAAATAAGAATGCATCTAGTGATTTAAATGCACTTTTATTTTATCCGGCCCTTCACTGGATCCCATCTCATTACCTGTCCCTCCTCACTGGGGACTTTCCAACTGTGCTCTTTACATAACACTTTTCCATGAGTGAGTCCTAAGTCTCCCCTTAATCCATTTTATACACTAACTATAACAATTAATGCAAATTTAAATGAACATTAAATCCTTTTTCCGGGTACGAGCATTACACCATAGGATATGATAGAGGCTGTTATAAGAAGTGAGTAACTAGCCCACCATGCGTAGGTCAAGGGGAACGTGAGCCTTGCTCCATGCAATTAATGAAAACGCCTAGAAATCAAGAACCACTTCTATGAAGTCAATGAAGAAGTATATTGTGATCACAAGAGTGGAGGTATTTTAAGTTATCAGCTTTTTAGAGCCATTTTATTTGCTTGCATCAAAGTAGATTAAGGACTCAAGATAGAGGGGTTTCATTCCTGCTTCTCTTACAATTGCGATTTGGGGATCAGTTCCTTGCAAACAATGAGTCTTCGGATTCTGGCACGTCCACTCACACACAAACAAATTTTACACTGAACAACGTTTTAGTTAAAAATGGACTATTAGGGTCTGTTTGGATTGCATTTATATTCATTCTTTTCTAATCAAAATGAGGAAATGCCACCACATTTTAAGCCATTGACTTGGGATCCGGAAAGCCTGTTAAAAATAATGGTAATAGTACCGAAGATCTAAACTCAACAGACATAAGGATTTATGAATTGATCAATCATCCCAAAATAAACAAATAAAAAAATAAAAATTAAAGGAAACACCACAATAAAACTCTCAAAAGTGCTAGGAGTATATTCTAATTGAAGACACAGTTTTATTACAGTGAAACAAGTAATACAAACAAATCAAAATCCAATTGAAAAAAATAAATAAACACTTCTATCTTTCAACTGTCACAGAAAAAGAAATTTTCAAACAAAACCACCATCGAGGCCATGGAGGGAATACCTTATGGCAACAAGCTGTGTCACTTCAACCCGAACAAAACTGAGTCAACCTTTTTTGTCGAGGCTCTTCCGAGCCAGTAGATAAATGAGAGTGTCTCTAATATCACTTTTTTCTTTTCACCAGCCGGAGTTTCCATCGGAATTAGGATGCACCGGGTGGCTTGATTCTTTTTCTTTAATCGACAGTGTTTTGAAAAATTAAAAGCAATTATGTGCAGATAGTTGCGTTCTAATAATAGTAACTATTGTCCTTGTGGTTCATTGAATCCTTACAGAGCATAGACCGCACTTGCATTATGGATCTCGGTGGCTCGAGATCTTTTTCTTGGATCGCGTTCCCAAGCAATTGTTGCATCTCTGATGCAAATGTGTCGTCTAAGATCTGCAAAATTAACAAGAAATGGGATGCTTAAAGAAACACTTGGTAATTGGAAAATGAAGTAAAGTGACTAAGAATGCTACTCATAAGTAAATCAAGTTTGGAGAACCAAACCAACAATAATATATTTTGATCCGACTGCTAAAATTATGAAAACACCTCTTTAGGTCACGCATGAGGTCAATTGTCCCACATTGATTAAATGGTGTGACAACGAATAAATACGTGGCAGGGCCTAGGGCTCATTTGACAAATAAAAATTTTAAGTAGTGAATTTCCAATGCTGAAAATTTTTAAGCTACTGAATTTACTGCACTGAGTCACTGAGTATGTTTTCAGCCACATTTTCACTTACGTGGTGAGCCCTTATACATTTATCAAACACCAAAAAAAATAAGTATTGAGTTTTCATTTTCAGCACTCGCCATCTCCTCATTGACAGCAGAAATAATTACAATATGGGCTCAACGTTAACTGGTCCATGCCTAGAGGACAAGTGATGCTAATGGTCCTTACGATTAGAGGTACAGTGAGAGAAAACATGTGAAAAAGGATTTCCACTTGTCCTTGCTGTTTGTTCTTTCACAATCTTTCTAAAGTTGAAATTCATCATCCAGTGGAATCCATTTGCAAAACAACAATTATCCAAAAAAGTTATTCATGAATTTTTTTCGTCGCAAAGTAACCTAGGAACGACCTCAAAGGCAGAAATATGATAATGTTTATCATTCAAGATAATGGATGTCTAGATTCAATCTAGTAGACAGTGAACAGACAATCAACTCATGGGACACCCCATGCCACTAACCTTTTTCCTATATGCTAGTATAATATTTGGAACTGTAAAATTTTCTTAGTTTATAACCAAACAAATAAAATAAAATAAGCCTGTATTTGTCTTTTCTTTCCATTTTTTTTTCACTGGATTCCTCAGTAACCAAACAAGATAAAGTCGTTTTCATAATGTTCTTCACATTTGAGTTGCTAAATTTATGAACTCAGAGCCTAAAGGCACTTGTTATAGTCCTCATGAAGTCTGGCAAGAAAACAATTATCTACATAAGCTTAATACTTTGAAGAATTTTTTTCCCAAGTTGACCACACTATAAAATAAAGGACAAATAAGAGGGGGTGTCCAATTTGTAATTTGATGAGGTTAAAACATGCCCATTCTATTTTACACCCGATTCACGTGTTCAACCAAATAGGTAATTAGTGGATGAATAATTGTTTAGTCACATCCATGGAGAAAGACATACTCAATATCATAATGTCATGCAATATTTTCAATACAAAAAAAAAACGTTAAATACAACTACAAAAAATATTTCTTTAGTCAATGGACCATTTAATGTTGAATTTATAATATGATACTCAAATTTATTTCCTTTTATATGATAAGATTTATAAGTTTTACAGTTTAATGTATGTAAATTAATTTTGTGATGTAGTTTTAGGTTATATAATGACACCACTGAAAGGAATTGCTGGCTACGCCTCTGAATTATGCATATGAAGTAGTCTCAGAATGATTGAAAAAATAGATGGCAATCATCTCATGCAACAGTTTGAATATCGAAAGCCCAATGACTAATTCCCAAAGTAGATAAAACAAATTCTACTTTGCTTTGTTCACCATTTAAATCAGATTAAAATCAGATAAATTCTGGCATTTGCAAATTGAATCAGACTCTAGAAAAATTGCAAAAAGAATATGCTTTAAAACCTCTTTTCTATTAGAGTAATGCTATGCTTCCCAAATTCAAATTCCAAATTCTCATCCCAAATGATGTGGCAGTGATGTGGCAATGGGACCACCTTCAATAATGATTCAACATCATCCAATCAAAACTCAATGGACCACTACCACATCATTTGGGATGTGCATTTGGGATTAGGATTTGGGAAGCATAGCATTACTCTTTCTATTAAGGCTTTGTATGGTTCATGGATTAAGTGAGGGAAAAGTACGAAAAACAAAAAGGCTTTCTTTGGTTCTTGGATTTGGTGAGGGAAAAGAAAAGAAAACATAGAGGAAAACATTTTCCTTTGTTTGGTTAATAAGTGTTGGAATATAAAAAATACATATTGTAGGATTAATGTAGATTGGGTTGCATCCCAATCAAATATTATTAATTAGGAGAGATTTTATCTTGAAGTTATATTATTGATTGGGAAATAAATTCCATAATTACGAGATAGATTGGGTTTTGATTTGATGTGATTTGGTCTTATCTTCCTCTCGCCACCCTATATATGGTGTGACCCTTCGTAATTAAATCACCAATTAACAATTAACTTTCTTCTCAATTAACTTTCCCCAAAATCCAAAGTCCCTAATCTAACTAAGATGGGTGATTTTAGGCCTATTTCTTGTTGCAATACTGTTTATAAGTATATTTCTAAGATTATTGCTGGTAGGCTTCAAGTGATTCTTCCTAATCTTATTGACCAAGCCCAATCAGCCTTTGTGAAAGGTAGGAAAATAAATGATAATGTTCTCCTTGCTCAAGACCTTCTTAGAGACTATCATAAACAAAAAGGTAAACCTAAAGCATCAATTAAGGTGGATATCATGAAGGCCTATGACAGTGTTAGTTGGGAATATCTTATTGATTTGTTAGATGTGCTTAGTTTCCCTCCTAACCTTAAGAAATGGACAATTGCATGTGTTACTACTCCTAAATACTCTATTAATTTTGATGGTGAATCTGTGGGTTACTTTGATAGAGCTAGAGGGTTAAGACAAGGTGATCCAATTTATCCCTATTTATTTGTTATTGTCATGGACACACTTAGTCGACTTTTGCAACATAATATCTATAGGGAGTCATTTACTTATCATTGGAAATGTGACAAATTAAAGATTTCACATCTTTGCTTTGCTGATGATCTACTTATTTTGTTTAATGGGAATGTGAATTCAGCTATCATGATAAGAACTACTCTTAACCAGTTTTTTAACTTTAGTGGTTTGCAAGCCAAAAATGAAAATAGCAGCCTTTTCTTTTCAAATATCGAGGATGACTTGATAGAAGAGATTATGCATGCTCTCCAATTTGTTAAAGGCAATCTCCCCATTAAATATCTTGGAATTCCCTTAATCACTACGAAGCATAAAAAACAGGATTGCGAGATTTTGGTCAATAAAATATGTGCTAGGGTAAATTCAAAGGATATCTAAATTTTTATCTTATGCAGGTAGAGCTCAACTTATTAGTTCTGTCTTGACAGGTATCCAACTCTACTGGTCGAGTGTGTTTGTGCTTCCCAAGGGTGTCCTCAAGCAAGTGTCCCAAGCTATGTTCAGATTTCTTTGGTCTGGCAAGACAGATACTTTTTCAGGAACAAAAGTTGCTTGGGATTTAGTGTGCAAACCAAAAAAGGAAGGGGGATGGGTTTCAAAGATATATTCTTGGTTAACACTGTTTTAAATCTGAAACACATTGGGAATCTTTTGAATCACTCGAAATTGTCCTTTTAGAATCAGTGGATCCGTCAGTATATGCTGAAAGATAAGAGTGTTTTGCAGGCCAAAATTCCATCCCAATGCTCTTAGTATTTGAGAAAGTTATTGCAGCTTAGAGAAGTGGCTAAACCTCTACTAATTCATAGAGTTGGTAGAGGTGATCGCACTTCCCAATGGTTTGATAATTGGCTCCCTTTGGGACCTCTGTTGGATATTCTGAAAGAATTGTCTATGATGCCGTTATTAATATAAATGCTAAGGTAAATAGTATCATTAGAGGATTGTTGGAATTGGCCTGCCTCAAATACATCGTTAATGACGTTAGAGATGTTTTGTCATCTTCTTATAATCCTAGTAATAGCATTGATACTGTGACGTGGAGTGCTACTCCAACTGGTGTGTCTAGTATCTTTCTCATTTGGGACCATTTGAGGAGTCATGATTCTGTGGTCCCATGGCATAAAATTGTTTGGTTCTCCGGGTGTATTCCTAGACAAAGTTTTGTCTTATGGTTAGCTATTCAGAATCGGTTGTCTACACAAGATAGAATCTATAAATTCACTAAAGGTCCTTTAGCTTGTATGTTGTGCAAAACAAGAATGGAAACCCATGACCACTTGTTTTTTTATTGCACTTACTCATCCTTTGTGAGGCAGAAATTACTGACCAACTGTGGTATGCGTTGGCAAGGGCTCAGCTGGCTTAACACAGTGGAATGGATGGCTCAAATCTGAAAGGAAAGACAATTCATCAAGTGATAACAAAAATGTGCCTTGGTTTGGCCATCTAAGGTATTTGGAAGGAGAGAAATTATAGGATTTTCATGCATGTCTCTACTCCTAAAGAGATACTCTACAAGCAACTTATATCTCAAATTAATGCACAAATCAAGGTGAAGTGGAAACTCCTAGCTAGTGTTGATAGGATCCTATGTAAGTGGAATTAGGGTTTTTTTCATTGTGAGTGGATGGTAGGATGCCTTTTAGGTTGTTTTGGGTATTACTTATTGGGCATGCCGTTGTTTTGATGTCGTTGCTTCATGTCCTAATGAATTGAGCTCATTGTTTATCCTAGGGTATACCCCTTGTACATTTTGTACATCTTTTTTTGGAATATATTTACCTTTTTCCAAAAAAAAAAAAAAATTTCCTCTCAATTTCTCCTTGGTAAGCCAGAAAGAACCAAAAAAAACACCCTAACACCACATACCAGTCGCTGCACCTCCACCCTCACCCAACACCTCGTCACCACCCCCTACCCCCTCCCCAACCTTCGGCGAACCCACAACCCCTAGCCGTCGCCCCTCCACAGCCTTCCGCCACCCGTTGGTTAGCTTCGGCTAACCTTTACGTAGCCCTTGAGCTGCGTCTTGCCCTTCTTTCGGACCTTCTGATGTTCTAGAGCCTTTCTATGCTTATCTTCTCTTCTCTTGGCCAACATGTGCTCTTTGGAAGCCCCTTTTTGTTGTTGTTGTTGTCTCTGCCCGGCAGCCTTTATATCCTCCTTCTATGCCTTGCTGTTCAATTCATTGGGTTATGTAATTCTGATACAATGACCAACATTGGAAAGGATAAGGATACTGAGCAGCCTCCTACCGGTTCACAATTGCGTCTGGATCTCTCTCTGTCCCTGACTCCACATTCTCCTGCGCAGAGGGTTACTACTGTTCTCTTGAATAGACAAAACTTTGCCGCATGTTCTCATTCCCTTCGACTCTTCCTTGGTGCCAAAGGCAAAACTAGTTAGCTTCGTGGCACTACACCTAAGCCTGCTCCTACTGATTCTACCTTTGATCAGTGACATATGGACAACTGAACTATCTTGGGTTGGTTGTTTAATTCTATGGAGCATCGTATTTATCATATGTTTATGTATCACACTTTTGTTCATGGTTTGTGGAATGCTTTGACCCAAATGTATGCGCTTAAGCGCAATGAGTCCCAGATTTATCAGCTTCATCGCGAGGTTCATCAGTCTTCTCAGGATTCTCTCCGGCTGAGTGTCTTTGACTATTTTGGTTATGTCCAGTCCCGTTGGGAGGAGTTGGCTCAGTGCGAGCCCCTTGGTGATATTTATGCTAAAGTCGTTACTATTATTGTCCAACGCCTTGACCGTATGCATACTTACCAGTTCTTGATGGGTTTGAAATATGAGTTCGAATCTCTTCGCACTTGGATTTTAACCGCGTCCCCTCTGCCTTCGTTCTACGAGGCCTTTGCTATTGTTGATGGTGATGAGCGTCGCCGATGATTAATTCAGGCTACTATTACTCCGGTTTCTGATCCTCCACTATTCCTGATCAGATGGCCTTTGCAACATCGGGGCTCGCCACAATGGTTGGAAACCTCCGGTCTGTAAGTATTGTAATGTTGTTGGCCATACCAAAGATCGTTGTTTCCAACTACATCCCGAGTTGAAGAAACAGTAAGCTCGAAATCACAATCCTTGTCAGACCCACTTTGCTACTATCGCTGAGATCGGTCCTGACCCATTATTCCTGATCTTGGCCAGCTTCATCAAAATCAAAGTATGCTTCAGTCTCAGTTTGGCCAGATTCACAGTCAGCTTAGCTCCCTTCTTAAGCAGCATCAGTCAGGCTCTTCTTCCATGGTTGTCCTTGCTACAGGTACTTCCACTGCTTTATATGTTAAGACAGGTACTCCAAGGTGGGTTTTGGACTCGGAGCCAATGATCACATGCCAGTGAGTTATCCCTTTTTTCGTCCCATCTTATACCTGCTAACCAAACTGTGAGTATTGCTGATGGTTCCACCACTCGTGATCAGAGTAGGGTGACATTTGTTTGTCTCCCGAGCTTACTGTATCCTCAAATCATCATGTCCCTCATTTGTCATTTAATCTTTCATTGGTTAGTCGCCTTGCTAAGAGTTATAATTGTGCTATCATCATCTTTACCTGGTCGTTCTCTCTTGCAGGACCTGACTTAGAAGAAGATTTTTGGTATCAAAGTCGAATTCAATTTTGGTATATTGTTTATCCGCTTCCACCACTGATGGGTGGCGACACGCCGCCCGCTGGACCTCGCTTTGCTTTTAGCTTGAAGTCTCTGTCCGACTGTCCCTCTTTCTCAGGCAACTCCCCCAAAGCCCCTAAGGGCCTGTTTGGCTGGCTTTTTCCTAGGGCCTCTATGTGTCTTTGTTCTCTATTTGGCATCTTTATTTGCCCATATTTAAGGGCATGTTTGGTTCTTGCCGCTTCCGTTGCGCTACTATGATGGTAACTCAAACCCTTCAAGATTTAGATCTGTTGTTGCAACCACTATTACTTGTTTGAACAAGAAGTTAGCCTCTTTGGGGATTTATTGTGGATGATCATTCCCACAGTCTCACCCTCTATTGGTGGATGGTGCTTCCCACTCTTGCCCACTTTCATGAATAGTTTTGTGGTGACCTTTGCATTCCAAACTTCCGGGGTCTATTCCCACCTTCAGTTTAAGTGTTGTGTTACGACTTATTTGGTTCTTCTTCCCAAGGGCGTGTGTGTTAAAGGCACGTATGGCTAGCAGTGTTTCTCGATGCCATTCTTGTTTGGGATTTGCTTACGATGTCTTTCGGGAGCCTTCTTCTAGAAGTTTTCAAGTTCTCATCTTCCGGTGCATTCAAGTTTCAAGTTTAAGTTGGACACTTCAAAAGATTTTCGTGTACCAACTTGCGTGGGAGTGTTGGAATATACAAAATGTATATTGAAGGATTAATGTAGATTGGGTTGTATCCCAATCAAATATTATTAATTAGGAGAGATTGGTTGGGAAATAAATCCCGTGATTTACGGGATGGATTATGTTTTGATTTGATGTGATTTGGTCTTATCTTCCTCTCGCCACCCTACCTTTATATGGTGTGAGCTTTTGCAATTAGATCAATAATTAACAATTAACTTTCCTCTCAATAAGGAAAACGACGAGGAAAATAGGAACTAACAAGAATATGTTAAGAAATAAATTATACATTTGAATATTGTGAGTCATTTCCCTTCCTTTATTCGTATAAGGCTTTGTTTGGTTCTTGGATTTGGTGAGGGAAAAGAAAAGAAAACAAAGAGGAAACTCTTTTCCTTTGTTTGGTTAATAAGAAAAACGATGAGGAAAATAGGAAAGAAAAAAGAATATGTTGAGAAATAAACCATACATTTTCAATACTATGAGTCATTTCCCTTCCTTTATTTGTATAAGGCTTTGTTTGATTCTTGGATTTGGTGAGGGAAAAGAAAAGAAAACATAGAGGAAAACATTTTCCTTTGTTGGGTTAATAAGGAAAACGATGAATGTCTAAGGAAAGAAAAGAGAATAAGTTAAGAAATAAATTATACATTTTGAATATTGTGAGTCATTTCCCTTCCTTTATTCGTATATTACAACTATTTTTTAAATATTTTATGTTATTTAGGCATGAAGGAAAACACAAGGGAAAATGAGAGGGAGTAGTTTTCGTTCTTATATTTCTTTCCCTTTTCTTTTCCTTCACGAAATCCATGAACCAATCAGAGCCTAAGGAAAACACTTTTCTTGGTTTGGTTAGTAAGAAAGCCAGTAAGGAGAATATGAATGATAACAAATTATTCTGAGAAATCAATTCAAAAGATAGAATTTTGTGATTCATTTCCCACCATTTTTTCATAAGTCACAACTGCATTTTGAATTGTTATAGATATTTTAACGTTATTTTTTCATGGAATAAAAACACAAGGGAACTGGTTTTCCTTTTCTTTTCCTTCTCCAAATCTGCAGACCAAACAAAGCCTAAACATACACGAAGAGGAGAGGATTCAAAATCATGAGAAAAGCAAGCCTAAAGCGAAACTTACAGAAACAGCAATTCGTGAGCCTTTAAAACAGGATGTGTTCTCTTTCCTATTCTCCAAAAATCTTAGCACGTCCTGTGACAAAAAAAAAAGAGGCAAATCCATTGAAGAAAAAATATAAAGAAAGATGATAAAAATGCTATAAAGCTGTAGCCTACCTGTCCCATCTGATCCCAGAAACCTCGGCAGACAATTATGAACACATGGGTTTCGAAGACGGTATGGAGGTGATCGATTGTCCTCGTCAGCATATCCTTGAGAGGCTGCATTCTACTTCTTACATCTGATTCTACTACACTTTCTTTCGTGTCTTGGATTATCTTCTTCAATTTTGTAGCACTCTGCATTCTAGTCTGTATATCAAGGGCATATATATCATTTGAGAATTCTATGCTCTTTTTGAGCCATAGAAAATATTCTAGATTTTCAATAGTTCATCAATTTCTATACCACATTGGCTAGGAAGCACGGACTCTTCAAAAGGCAGCCGCACCTGCACTGGGTGTGTACTAATTTAAGCACACGCACCCGCACTGGGTGTCGGACTGCCGCACCCATGCTTCCTAGCACATTGGTAAACCATGGATTAAGAAAATTTAAAAGAAAAATAATCTGTTGTGAGAAAGACCAGCCACTCGTGCAAATCAGTGTCTGTGAAGTCTTATTCATTTTCCATCGCAAAATCCCGTGTAGTCATGACCCACACTGGATATGAATCTAAGTAACTTTATAAGGATATACTGCAAGAACATATAATAAATATTGGTACTACCTAAAAGGTACCCACATTTTCTGCAAGTTTTTCCACTACAGCTAGCAAATAATTTCTGAATTTGGTCCTCAACATCACTGTTACTTCACTGAGACATTCTCCTGGAACTGCATTTCCACCATCGGGGATGCAAGAGCCCCATGACTTTAACTTGGCATTCACTTGGGGTTGCAACACATCAAGCATCCTTTTCATGGAGTTCAAAAGAATTCCCAACTGAAAACATGTGTATACATTTGTAAAATTATCTAACCCAGTATAAAAAAGAAAAAACCAATTCCATATAGTCTCGTAAAGAAGAAGAAGAAGAAGAAGAAGAATGGACACCTCATCAGGGACTGTATAAGGGCATACAGTGCTTTTGGCAATTTTCTGAACATATTTGAGGCCGACTTTAAAGGATGCAAGATTCTCCTTCAATGGGTATAAAATATCAGCATACTGCTTCTCCAAAGTTTCCACAACTACCTTTTCAACATCAGCGATGGCCTTTTGATAGAGACAAAAGCACCCAAAATAAAAATAAAATAAAATAAAATAAAAAGAAGGAATGAGGATGCAGTACTAGTTATGTGGAAGGGGAAAAAAAAGAAGACACACTTAAAAAGCTTCACTTGGATGGAAGTATGGAACCTAATATTCTAGTTGCCGAAAAAAGAAGAAAAGAAATAGACAAGTAAATAAAGGGTTTGAGCTTGGAACCAACTGCTTTGTTTGGTAGGAGGGATTGAAAAGTGAATGGAAGGAAGGGGAGGAGGGAAGAAAGATTTTTCCGAATTCCCTCTTCCCTTCCCCAATCCGTCCAACTTATGGACAGACTGAAGTTGGTGGGCCAGGAAAGAAAAGTCATCTCCCTCCCCTCTTCATTTCCCTCCTCTATCTTCCACTCTACCAAACAAGTTATTCTACACACCCCACAGACAAATCTCTCTCTCTCCCCCCCCCCCCCCCCCCCCCCCCCCCTTTCTCATACAAAACATACCATCAAATAATTGTCAGCATTGCCCCCCATACCATCAAATAATTGTCAGCATTGAATACCTTAGCCATCAAAAGCCTACCGCCTCAGATAACCAAATTATGCCATTTCTCTCTAGATTCAGAGTATCTAGTTGTTTGGAAAGGCTAAAGAACCGGTTACATGGTTCATAAGTAAATTGGTTCTATATATTCAAGTGTTTAGTAGATGACTTTTTACTGCACTCACTCCATGACTGATCTAAGCTCACTCTTTAAACTGGTTCGTCGTCATACCAACATGATTGTTGGTTTTCATTAAAAAAGTAGATAGTAAAATGAAAATGGGATTGAACCTTGTCCTAATCTGTACATTCCCAAACAGGAACAAACCTTTTGATTTTGACCTTAGAAATATCCAGGATTTGCCTATATCTTCCCTAATTGATGACAATGTAACAAAAGAGTTACTATATGAACTAGCTTCAAGCCAGAAATACAACAAAATTGCACGTACATTCTCCAAATCGAAAGTATAGTCTGGCCAACGAGATATAACGACGTCATATTGATTAAGAGTCTCCTGCAACCGATCGTACATATCATCAACAAAAGGAGTTGTGGAATGTTGTGTTCTGATGCCGAACCACTTCATCTGAAATTGAATCATTTCCACCCAATTATCAAAATGCATTTTGACGAAAAAATCTGATGATCTTGAACGGTTTCATTTAAACAAAGTGTGCTCATTTGAAAAATGATACTTAACATCCTGAATTTATCCATTCCACGAAAACATAGAAATGGCCATATAAGAAAAAATACGATGAATGTCCTGTTTATATAAATAACTTCCTTCAGAATGGTGCGTTCTCTTCTTCAAAATACTCTAAATTATGAATCCTTCTTCAAATTCAAGTGAGAAGCAAACTTGCTGTAAAACTATCTATTATATAGCAATAAACGCACATGTTCAAGTATTCTTTACAGAATGAAACCACACTTCTAAGACACCATACCTTATCAACCTTGCACAATTCAAGCAATGATAGACGCTTGTCTTGAATCCAGCGGATTATATACAAGTGGAACAACTCTTTTGCATCAACTCCACCTTTGATGGGACTGCAAAAGTTAATTAAGACAAGTGAAGATCAGAGAAGGAACTAAGGGGGTGTTTGGTGGAACAACTCTTTTGCATCAACTCCACCTTTGATAGGACTGCAACAGTTTATTAAGACAAGTGAAGATCAGAGAAGGAACTAAGGGCGTGTTTGGAATTACATCTTCAGAATTCGTTCTCACCAATTGTAATCACATTACTCTCTTCATGTCAACTTATTTTTAAAGATACATACTAATACAACTTTGAATAATGCTATGCTTACCAAATTTTTTTGCCAAAAGTATTTCCCATAACATGTGGCAGTGGACCTAGTTGATTTTGATTGGTTGATGTTGAAGTGGTCCTACCATTATTGAGGAGGGTCCCACTGACACATGTGTTGGGAAAAAAATTTGGGAAGCATAGCATTACTCTACAACTTTTACTTCTTCAGAAAACCAAGTCTTATTTGCTTCCACTTTTAAGTTAGAAATGTTGCTTTGCATATGCGGACATGAATCCGAGGTTCACGGAACCCTGCCACTCAACTTCAATAGCATACAAGGGTTTGCTTGGAATGGCATCTTTGGAATGCATTCTCTCCAAAAGTAATTACGTTATCCTCTTCGTATTCAACTTATTGGAAGATTTACTCTAATACAATATTGCTTTTTGAAAGAAACAAGTCTTACTTTGCTTCTGTTTTTAAGTTGGAGATGGTGGTTTGCACATGAGGTTGAGTTGGGGATTGATGGAACCCCATGATTCACAACTTCTACAGCACAAAACTCTCACTTTATCATGTTTCCATCATCAACGCGGCCCCCTCTTTCGTTTTAATTCCCTCAAATTATTGCAATATTGATACATCTACTTTGACAAACAAGTTATTGCCATTCCAAACGCGGCATAACTCTCGCTCTGTCATGTTTATATATTCATCACTACCTCTCTTTCTTTCTTTTTCAAATCAGATTACATAGTCAAATTGTAGCAAGAACAATCAATTACTTGATATTCCAGCACGAGAGATCCCTCTGGAAATCAGCTGTTGCAATAACAAGTTCTGCCACGGGAGGTGAGGGCTCAGTGGGAGAACATGAAACGAGGAATGCGCGTAATCTATTGAAAAGCTCCACGCTGTAAATGGAGGAACAAAGATTTGGAAGATCGATGAAACTGCACAAAAGCAAGAACAGGACACCAATCAACAGAAAGTGTTAAGAATCAATACCAAAAACAATATTTTACAAAGATAATGTGATTAGAATATGAATTAATGTCATGATGGCACAATGAGAGTTACTCGAGTTTCGGCATGCTACAAGTATTATCTTCATCTCTTAGGAAATTCAATTTAAATATATTCAAAAGATTGATCCTTCTTGACAAGACTAGTTCAATTTTCCCTAAGAAGCCTACCATAACCTTAATGTGATAAAATTCAGGGGTAAATACATTTGAAAAAACCTCCAAAAATTTCTATCCCCTTTCCTTAGCCTTAACTTTGGCCGTTTTGTGGTGATTTATTTTAGCAAATACACAAGTTCATACATGTAACTTGTCTCTGTGTGGTGATTTATTTTAGCAATACACAAACCTCCATAAATTTGAAAAAACCTCCAAAATTTTCTATCCCCTTTCCTTAAGTCTTAAGTCTGGCCGTTTTGTGGTGATTTATTCTAGCAATACACAAGTTCATACATGTAACTTGTCCATGAATGGGGGATGGAGATGTTTTGTAAAACCATTAATTTGGCACTTCAGGTAATGGCAAAGAGGAGTCTATTTCAAGAGAAATATCTCTAGATGAATACTTTTGTCCGCATTGTTAGAATCAGTCAATTCACAAGTCGATTCGAGTTTCATACACCCCGATACGATATTCATGATTTTGAACTTTGAAGTATTAGTAGAAAATTTTCAATACTTTGAGCCTTGATATGGGATAAAACTTGTAGAAATTTGTTATTAGTTCATTTCAACGTAGATGTGTTTTTACATGTTTACAGTATACATATATATGCTGTCATTCAATTCCTAAAAAAAGGGGATCCAATTCACGATTTGGCAACAGTGGTTGTATTAGTTAGAAGAAGAACTTAATTAGCAACTTAAGGTAAACATGTATCCGTATAATATGGGGTTACATATTCTGAAATTAGCCAAGCAAACATGATAAACTTCGACGATGTGGTAAAGTAAAAACAAAGAACCAAATAACCTTGCTAAAGTAACAAGGTTAGCCATGTTACATGATGATTGTTATACACTATAAGTCATAATATCAGCAAATACAAGAAAAAAGCAAAGAAAACAATCATATTAGTAAAAGATGTAAATGCGTTGAGCAAAATATAATAATAGTACTAATAATAACAATTGTACAAGGACATAATTTACCTGGGGAGCAATTGCTGATTGTAAATTTCTATGTCAGTCAAAATTTCATTTCTGATACAAAAGCAAAGAGATTTCATCTTCTGGTAAGCTGTAGAAAGAGTCACTGAATCCGTCAATGTACGCTCATTAGTGATGGAAACAAACTCATCTGTTTCTGTCAAGTGCCTTCTGGACCTCTTTTTGGCAGCAGTCTGGATACAGACATTGGTACTTAGAAAGAGAATCTAAATGAAAAGGCTAAGGATTTCATGGAATAAGTGAGGGAAACGAAAAGGAAATTGCTAGACCCACACACTTTTCCACATCCTATGCTTTAAATGCATGTACCTTGTGTTGTTTGAATTTTTCATACATTTCTGTGCACCACTTACACAGCACAGGGTACATGCATTTAAAGCTGGGTGGAAAAGTGTGTGGTGTAGTACTGCTCAAACGAAAAAGAAGACTCAGAAAAACCCTTCTCTTTGTTTGGTTGCCAAGACTCTGTTTGGTTCAAGGATTTAGTGAGGGAAGAGAAAAGAAAACATAAGACGAAAACACTTTTCTCTATTTGGTTAATAAGGAAAAGAATGAGGAAAATAAAACATGGTGAAAAATATATTAAAGGGTTTTAAATTTAGTGAGTTACTTAACTTACTTCCCCTCCTCATTCTTCAATTCCTGTTATTGAATTTTTTTAATCTCTAATGTTATTTAAGTACGGAGGAAAATGTTAGGGAAACAGTTTTTCTTTCCTTTGTCTTCTCTAACTCCACAAATAAAACAGAGTCTGAAGAAAACGAGGCCAAATTGAAGAAAAATAAAATAAGATGAAGTAGAAATTAAAGCTTTTTTTTTTTACTTTGCATGTCATTTTCCTTACTCTTTTCTTGATCTCTTACTATATTTAAAAACTTTTAATTGCTAGAATTATTCATACACAGGGAAAACACTAAGAAAATAGTTTTTCCTTCTCCTTTCCTTTTGCTTCTCTAAAACTGTAGGCCAAACAGAGTCTAAAGGTGTTAAACAGAAGTGCACACTATTCAGTTGCAAGTATACCTGAAAATATCTACATAGTTTCAACTGCGCCTCAGGAGACAATATGTCATGCAATATATTATATAGCTTTAAAGCAGGATCTAGGGCAGGAGCAGCCAATCCAGTCGCAGGCCTGAAGAAATCTACCATCCCCGACGGTGACGATTCATCCAATGACTTGTAATTCTCAAAAACCAGAGCAAGAATCAGCTCAATTTGATCAAAAACTTCCCCCAAGATTCGGTTCTGGTCGGTAATCAATAAAGATTTGAAGAGGTCAGAAAAGAAAATGGGTTGTGAATATATTGAGTGCGTGTGTGTGTGTGTGTGTGTGTATATATATATTCCTTTACCACTCTGTCATGCACCCAACTACATGTAGAATAAAGCTTTATTTCATTCATGAACTTAGTGAGAGGAAGTAAAAGAAAACACCGAGGAAAACCTATTTTTTTGTTTAGTTAATAAGGAAAATAGGATAAAATAAACTTATAAAGTTGAGTTTTGCGAGTCCTTTCCCTTCCTCTTTTTTTTTTTTTTTTTTTTTTTTAAGTTTTCTATTAAACTCTGAAAAATTTTATCCCCTAATATTTTTAAAGCATAGAGGAAAACAAGGAAAGAAAACTAGAGAAATAGTTTTCCTTCTTGCTTTCCTTTCCCTTCTCTAAATCCATGAACCAAACGGAGCCTAAGTGCACTCAACTAGCCATCGAGGCCTTGAACAAAACTCAGTGGGAATAACATAGGTACATGATTGTGGAAGTAAATTTAATGCATTGTGATTATGTTCAAAAGGGGTTATATGGGTTTTAATTAAGCATATTGAGTAAGAACATATTAGACAAGAACAACAGGAGAGGTCAACTTTAAATCCAAAACTTACTTAACTGGGAAGGAAGCTGAAGTTGAATTCTGTATTTTTGGAAAGGTATATGAAACTGGTTTTTATTATTTATAAAATAAATAAATAAATAACAAACAAACAAACAAATAGTGTTCGAATCGGTGTTTTCTAGAGGAAGTTAAGGTTGTGTTATTACCTAAAGGTCAGTGATCTATATGTAAGTTCCATATAGATCCCACAGTAATGGAGAAATCACAGTGGCCGTCACACGGTATGACGGTCATATGGGATAATTTCTCTATAAAAAGTTCCAAGCAGTAGAAAATAATTTCAAATTAATTCCCACCTCTTGATGACTTAAAGTGCGCTTAAAGTCGCCTTTCATGACAACAGGTAGTAGCAACTCATGAACCAATAGCAGACAGTCCGCAGTGGGTGTTGCAACATCCATAACATACGAGAGGTATCTACAAGATAATGTGAACTTTTAACATCAATAACTCACTTTTGCAAAAAAAAAAAAAGTAAGCCAAAAACTTCATTAAACTTTTAATATCAATAACTCAGTTTTGGAAGAAAAAAAAAACACGTAAACCAAAAAGTTCATTAAAATAATAATACCTTAGCTTGGAATATGCATCAGAAACTCCGTAGTAGGACGAAAATTCAGTAACTAACCACTTCCATGGACCGTGTAGTAACAAATTTCTTTGTTGAAAATGCTGAACTTTCATTGCAACTTCTAGAACCAAGTCGTATGACATAGTTTCTGCGATAGAACCACACTAGGTGTAGAAGGAAAGGGAAGACATCAGTTTGGTGCACCTAATTTCTAGGCATGATAATATTTTCATATTACATTTAACCATTCAAATTATTGTATCCAAATCCAACAAAGACGTGTAAACATAATAAGGCCAAAAGCTGGTTCAATAGATGTTGAGGTCTGAGGGTACTCAATTTCTGGTTATTAGTAATTCAGTATGGTTCAATTGAACAGACTTCCTGAACATAAGTTTATACAGGCCTACATTAAATTTGTATGATATTATAATTTTTCGACCAAAAATATTGGAATACTCTGAAAAGGACATCTTTCCTCTTCTTGAAAATACAACAGATAGAGTCTTTCAACAGAAGTTAAGACTAATGTTACCTGGAACGTGGTTCACCCTTGTACGTGGTACAGGTTCGGGTGCGTGGTACAACACTTAGCTTGGTTCATTGTACATGGCTCTTGGTTCACTTTTTTTGTTCGTGGTTCACTTAGGTTCTAACTTTTGGTTCTACTAGCACCTATGTGAATAATTATAGATAGATATATGGTACTAACTACTAAATCATTCCATGACTTCACATAATGAAATTTCAAACACAAATAAACATAGGAAAATAAGATCAAAATAAGTCTCAAATGCAAATATCTTAGAAGCTCTTAAATGAAAATAATGATTTGCCAATTACTTCAATGAAAATTAAGCCTCAAATGAAAAAAACTTAATTACTACTTCTTTTCGTTTGGTTCATGAAATTGAGGATCCGGATCCCCTAGGAACCACAATCGGGATCGCAAGATCCGGTTCGTGATTCCATGGGGGTACCACGATCCCGGTAACCATGGGTTAAGACTCCCACATATTCATAATTTACAAAAGATTTTTTTCCTAAAGATAACATGTAGTTAAGTACGCATCTTCAGAGTTTGTAAACAGTATACACTAGAAATTGCAAAACAAAAACACGACACGTATTTGCCGCATCCGATATGTGTCGGAAGTGTGTCGGTGTCCGATACGTGTCGGTGTCGGATACGGTATGTGACAATTTTCAAAGTGTCGGTGCTACCTAGCTTATATCAGATTGTTGGCCCCGAAAAAGCTATCCCAATTCCCAAATGGGTACTAAGTGGATAATCATGGACAACAAGGTCAATAATTGAATGTCTACCAGTATTATGCCATGCTTAGAGTGAATCTATTTCAATCACACAAATTACATAAATCTTCCCGTAGACTAGAAGTTATACTCTGTAATAGATCTCTATGAAAAGGATAAACAGAAATTTCTTGAGTACCTTGAGGTGACTATTCTCATCTGGACTAGTTGAATAATTAATGTACAACTGTACTCTTCCAACACGTTCATGCTCTGGCTCTTGATACATGGGCCACCACTGGAGCTTGTCAGCCTACATTAAACTAATACGTAAGCGTTTTAGTGGGTCCGTCTACCTTATAATCCTAGGCGTAGATATCTGAGATCTTGAAATCATACCGGGTTCTCAGCGATAGAGGCCACCTGAGCTACGACACGGCCAATATACTTTCCCTTAGAATCACGGACATCGATGATGAGATCATCTCCAAGGCCATCAGGCAAGCTGTATAGCAGTAACACTGAAGTGAAACCATACAATGGCAGATAGGAAATGGAAATAAGATGGAAGAAAACAAACATAAACATACAATACATGGTCTTCACCGGATCCGGGTTGCATTCGAATTGCATCCTCTTCAGAAGAACTTTTCAATCTCAATAAGCAAGCATAAATTTCTGGGAATGACATAAAATCACCATGAGGAAAATGTTCTATAGAAGAGAAAAAAATATTCATCGATCTCAGAGTCAATTTGGAAACTTAATAGATGAGCTCTTATGAGGACTAAATTTTAAGCACGCCAGTTAATTTTTTTCTCAGTAGTTTAGCCTAATAGATTCCACGTCCAAAGTTTGGCGACGCTTGGTTTGGAACTTTGTAAGAGGACAAGCTAAAGGAAAGGAAATATATTCCCTTAGGCTCTGTTTGGTTCATGGATTTCGTGTGGGAAATAAAAGAAAACATGGGGGACAACGTTTTGTTTTGTTTGGTTACCAACGAAATTGGAAGAAAAAGAAAATTAATTGGAAACTAAATTAAAAGTTGAATTTTGCAAGTCATTTCCAACCTTTTTTCCCAAGTTACAGTAATATTTTGATAATTTTCAACTTTTAATGTAATTTAGCATGGAAGAAAACACAAGAGAACTACTTTTTCTTCTTGTTTTCCTTTCCCTTGTCTTTTCCTTCAATGAATCCACAAACCGAACAAAGCCTTAGTATTTTCTCTTAAGTTTTCTTACATGCTTAAATAACGGTGGAAATTAAAAAGGTTAAGAATAATAGAAACTCAAGACAAGATGAAGGGAAGTGACTCACCAAAGTTTCACCATATTTTCCATTCTTTCCTTCTCTCTCATTTTTTTTTTAAATCC
Organism: Hydrangea macrophylla; assembly: GCA_033977485.1. Lineage (NCBI taxonomy): Eukaryota > Viridiplantae > Streptophyta > Magnoliopsida > Cornales > Hydrangeaceae > Hydrangea > Hydrangea macrophylla. The sequence continues at coordinate 70,975,719 of CM066984.1, read as the reverse complement.
AAACAAGTTTACTTAACCTCTGTTTGAGTTTTGGATTTATAGAAGGAGAAGGAAAAGGAAACAAAAACGAGAAGGAAAACTACTTCCCAAGTTTTTCCTCCATGCTTAAATTCATTCGGAACTAAAAATTTTCTAAATGTCATAGAAAATCAAGATAATAGAAAGGGATTTGAGCCAAAAATTTCAAAAACTTTTAATTTATTCTTCTTTTTATTTTCCTCAGTGATTTCCACATTCACCAAACAAAGAAATGAGTTTCTAGGTACTTTTGTTTTCCCCTTTCCGTCACTAAATTCATGAACCAAACAGCCTTAGTGATTTCTTTTCCTTCCCCTCACTTAATCCATTAACCAAACGGAGCACCTTAAACTCCATAACCAGAATACCATGAATGAATTCAATAAACAATTGTGTTCATTACTGCATGCAGGATGAATCTGAATATACTATTTAAAACAGAAAGTTCATAGTTCATACCTGGCACCACTTCATAAGACGATGAACTGTTGTGCAAATTAGTCATGCCAACTTTTAAGAGGCCCGACACGTCTTTTAAATACTGGGTCCCAGCATGCACGTATGCCAAGCTTTTCCGTGACAAAGAGCCATTTGTGGGAATTCGAGGTGCTACATGAACTTTCCTTAAAGCTCCCCATCCAGAAGAGACGGCTGATTTTACATTTGACATATGAAACCGAAGTGATTCCATTTTTACCATCGATGGTTTGAGAGATGAAAAACTGCAGCCCGTGGGTGGGTCCAGCGCCATTTTCACTTTCCGCACTGTGAAATAATCAGAGAAATTTACATATTTGTTAGAGACCAGTCTTAAATATATATACATATATGAAAACACAAGCTTTTTGTTTTTCCACCTCAGCGCATTTGTGGCACTCTTTGAAGACTAATTCGCTTGCTTACATGGCATAGTTACAAAATGATACTTCTGCAAATAAGTATAGTTTTCCGGAAGATTTAAAATGATGCTGTAAGGTCTCTCTTGGTAAGGTATACATCAGAATTTGTTGGATAAAATGATAAAAAGCATTTTTTGAACTTTAACTAAGATATTTTAGAGAAGCAAAATTATCTATGAAATACATTTTTCCATGACAATAGTAGTTCTTTGCGAAAAAGTATAACACAATTGTTATGGCCTCTTATCTTGCCTTAATGTCATAAATAAAGATTTTTATGTATAATTTGTCAATTATCTAGAGACTTTTGGCATTCCTCTTTGAAGAGTACTATTGTACTGAGATGATTAAAGGGTGGCCTATTTATAGGCAAGACACAACAGGGAAAAAGACTCAATTGCCCATAGGGCTTACATACGTAATGACCTAAGCCTTGACACTAATTTAACATATTTATATATCCTCTAACACTCCCCCTCAAGTTGGCACACGGAAACTTGGAAGTGTCCAACTTGCATTTGAGCGTGAAATGATGATCACTATTCGAACAACCCAGCTTTTCCAAGATCTCTGTCATACTCCCCTTCAATGTATAACACTCCCCCTTACAATAAATGCTCCAACATCCCCCCTCAAACGGAAGGTGGTAATGAAAATTACAACCGAAATTTGGAATGTATAATGGCAACCGAAACAAGACTATATCAAGTGATGGAAAATGGTGATGACATCATGACAACGAGTGGGATATAAAATCCCCAAGATTGGGATATAAAATCCCCAAGATTGACCAAGGTGGAAACAACATCCACCAACAACTATAACAACTAGAAATTATGGAACAACAATGTCCATAATATGGGGGAAACACATCCACCAACAACGACAACGACAAATTGTGGATCAACAATGTCCACAATATTGGCCAATGTAAAAACTATTCACCAACAACAAAACAAAGTGTGGGACTAAAACCCACAACAAATTCAACAAATTCCTACCCAAGAACAGTTAAACAAATGTTGTAAAATTCCATCCAAAACTGCCAAGTTTTTTTAGAGGAAATATAAACAAAACAAAGTGTGGGACTAAAACCCACAGCAAAATCACCAAATTCCTGCCCAAGAACAGTTAAACAAATGTTGTAAAATTCCATCCAAGACTGCCAAGTTTTTTTAGAGGAAATATAAATATGTTAAATTAGTATTAAGGCTTAGGTCATTACTTATGTAAGCCTATGGGCATCTGAGTCTTTTCCCTTTTATGTCTTGCCTATATATAGGCCACTCTATTGTAATCCTTTAATTATGATCTCAATACAATATTTCTCCTCTTTTATATTTTTACATGGTATCAGAGCCTCCCGAATCTAGGATTGCTCATTGTTCTCCGCCTTCTTCGCGATCGAGAAGTTCGGGCTATCAATCTTAATTCATTCTTCCTCTTTTCTTTTCTTTTCCTTTCTTTTTGTTGTTTTTCAAAAAAAAAAAAGGGAAAAGAAACGCAGCTACGCAGCCACGCAGCCCAAACCCTAGCCGCACCACCTTCTACTTCCCAGCTATCACACAACCACCCTCCGGCGAACCCCACCCCTCCGACGACCCCTTCCGGCCACACCCCCATCCCCGGCGACCCCTTAAGCTCCGGCGACCTTCAACCTACCTTCATTTGATCTCCAACACTTTGCCAAATTTATACATTTACTAAACAACGTTCAAATGTGATATGATAAAGTCTCGATTGTAAGTATTTTTCGAATAGAATGTATATTCAAATTTCAATCATGATAAGAGAAACCAAAGTTATCTATGAAATTTACTTTTACACTTGCAAGCACTGTAACTTCAATGAAGTGCCGTATGTGTGTCTGACACACCTCCGACGCCGACAAACTTGCAACAAGCCAAAAATGTGTTTGATTTCTCTTATTTCCATGTCAAGGTCACCGCAGTATCGTAGCTTGTAATTTTTTAGGGTTTGCTGTATCGATGTGTCGTGTCGCTGTATCCGCATCGGTGCTTCTTAGCTTTTACATGTAAATAGAAAATCTTTATCGGAACCATAATTTTGTATAACAATTTAAGTTTATCATAGGCTATCTCCATTGCCAGAGCAGCTTTTGCTAATGCCCGAGCATAAAGTGTCTCTAAAAGTTGCTTTTTTTGTCGCTAAAACCTTTAGCGACACTTTGGGCTCTGGCATTAGCAAAGTGAGCTCTGGCAATAGCATTTGCCTTGTCATATTATACTTAATTAGTTATCTCGAACTTTTTCATCTCATGAATGCACGTGTTTTTTTTTTAAGAGAACTCTTAAGTTTAGGAGGCAAAATTCTTAATATGCTAAAATAAGAAGCAAAAGCTAGGGGTGTTATTTAAAAAAGGTAAGACAATTTATAGTAAATAGAATGTTATATGTATCTTGTTGCTTTATGGATTGTAGTTGCTTTGTTAATAATGCTTAAATGGTAGAGTTGGTCGTGTTATGATATTTTCACGTCGCATTGTTGGCTTGGATGTAATATATTTTACATCCTAATTCTTAGTTATTTTAAAAATATAGTTATTATGGTTAGTTGATTACATATTAAAAAAATACGTAATTATTATTTCCATGTCACCATTGTATCATGTCATGTTATATTTTAGGTTTAGCCATACCGCTATGCGTATCGCCGTATCCATATCGGTGCATCTTAGATTTTACATGTAAATAGCACATCTTTATCCAAACCATAATTTAGTATAGTAATTAAGTTTAACATATTATACTTAATTAGTTATCTCAAACTTATTCATCCCGGTCAATGCACAAGTTTACTACTTGTGTAAACTTAGTATAGAAACCATACAAGTTATCGGAAAAAGAAAGAGAAAGCATATACTTACCTTGCACTTTCATTTTACCAAAAGTTTTCTTAAGTTTTAGAGCAGCTCCCTCACTGGCTAATCCAGAAGATGGTTTCCTCAATAGTTCTTCCTCCGGTTGTAGTAATACTTGATGCAAACTACAATTTTAATAAGTAAAACCATTATACAGATATTTAGCACTAAACTGTTTGATTTGCAAAACTAAATTTCAGAAGCATTTGCACAAAATAGTATAAGATCCAAGTGCAAAGCAATTGCATTAGTAAACAAAAAGCGATGTATGTCAGCAGAAAGTAGAAAATAAATATTTAAACTTCCAGTAATCATTTTTTAATACGTGACGAATAACCAGCCAAATGATTATCAAGACCACTATCACTATAAATCACATATCGCAAAACCTTCAATTCACAGCATATCTCACCTAATACATAAGTTCCAAAGACATAGTAGAAGCATTCACATGAGTATATCGAATGACAGTAAAGAGGAAACAATTTTCAAGAAACTACAACTCGTTACCTTTGCTCATATCTCGGTACTACAGGCTTGCAAAATGCAATGCATTAAATTCAATACCACAAGTCAACAGAAACTTACTAATTTGCTCCAGAAATTTAATAGGAAAAAGATCTATCACGTAGATAATCTTTCTTTAATAAGTATAATAATTCACAGCAAAGAAGATAAATCCACCACCATTCACCCGAGACGATTAAAAGACTCCAAAACAAAGAATTAAAAGCTCCATATAAGTCCCCATCACTTTTCGTCTTATTACATTTTATTTCTATTGCGGAAGTATATGTATATCTATTTATCAGAAAGATACAAAACCTGAAAAACTAATAGTGTACACCCGAAAAAGAAGAAGAAGAAGAAGAAACAAATAGATATTGAACTCACCCGAATGCATTGCGTAACATAGCACATTCATTTTCTAAGAAGATAGGAGCTTCCATGCAACCCCTGGCCCACGAGTAAAGACATAGCCGGACACATGCATCATAAGATATCACAGCACACCACGGACCTAGCCCACTGTACCCCATTGATGTGACCAACAAAGAAAAGGTAATCAATCAAACAATCATTGTAATCACAACAAATTTTATCAGCAACTCTAGTTTCTTATGGGCCCGTTTGATTTGGATGTGGTTTTGGGTCCCACAAAATTCCAAACTGGCCCTATTTTACTAACTCACAAACAGTTTTGGATCAGCTACCTACCTTGCATGAAATGTCGGAAGCTGAGCTGGTGAAAAACTTGACGATCCAGCAGCTGCCCTGCAAGCATAAATCAAAGGTACATTATGGATACAGAGTTCTGTAATGGACTTGATGCTGAAAAACTCAACACGTACATTACATGCACAAACCTTACAGATGACTCAAAACGTCTATTTGCAGAATTATCAGGGGCAATAGCTTCTGAGGACAAGCTTTTGGTTTCAGAACCATTTGAATTTGCAGGCAAGGGAGTGAAATCTTCTCTGGAAGTTACATTCTGCTCGGAAACCTGATCAACTTCGTGAACAAAACCAGCAAATGGAGGTGCACTTGGGATTTCATCATCCAAAATCGTCCTATTCTGCATTCCTTTGCAATGAAATTCCTGGAAATACTAATCCACTCAAGAGAAACCCAAGGTTTATATAATATAGTAATATTTAATAATAGAACAACCATCTCTGGTAAAAATAATTATTATTATTTTTATTTGCGGTATTTGGCTAGAAAATATTGGAGCATAATACCCAACTTTGATTATTATTCTTTCCAAAACCTTATGATCAGTCACTTCGTAATACTATAAACAGCAGTAAAGCTTGTTATTACTTATTACCATTGAATTTGACTGTGCCCAAACTCATGTATAGCTAGAAATACAATCTTTTATATAAAACTGGGGACTTCCGATTAATGTCACACATTAAAATTACAAGTAGCTATCAGTAAAATAATCGCACACACACATAATACTATCTAGGAAGCTTAGAGCATTACTTTAGAGACAAAAATGTAGCATTCATTATAATGATAGGTATTAGGTTACCAAAACACAAGTCCAAGAAGCATAAACTCAAAAAGTTCAGTAAAGAAAATCATATTTATAACCAAAATATGAATCATCAAGAGAACAATTAGCTACATCCCAATTCATGCAGGGTGAAAAATGAAATGGAGATTTTCTTACGATCTCTAGCTCAACATTTCCTTCAAATGACTCCCAAAAGACACTGATATTTTAATCCTCAGTCTTTTAAATATATAAAATACTATAGCTTATTGTGACAATCCACCACAAATAATGTAGTAGCTTAACAAAAGTTTCAGAAAACACTATACAAATCACAGCAAAAAACTTTCAGTTGAGCGAAATAATAGATGAAGCGCACACAAAACCTCACAAGGCATAAACAGTTTTTTCTTACATTAAGCTAGTTAATGATGTTTCATATAATGGCCTCATAACATGCTCTATTAATATCATATATCTGGACATCTTAATGGAGATTATCGTCAACATATTTGTCATTCATAGTTATAAATTGGTATATCTATTCAAAATTCCAAATAAGAAGGTTAATTTAACATCAAAACCTTTTCGGAGGCTGTCTTTACATTTGACTTTTACCTGGCCAGAAGCAATACCATTCTTGCTGCTGAATAGCGTAGAAGACACTTCGGAACTAGTCACTGAACCTGATGATTCATCATCGTTGGTAAATCCTGGCCGCCGTACAACTCCAAACCTCCCCACAACATGCCCTTCTTTCCACTGAATCTTATCTCTACACGAACTGATCAGTTCCGAGTGAACTGAGGCATCCGCATTGTTAGCCTGCATTTGCGACAAATTTGCGAATCTGGGAGCCACCACATTGGGAACTTTATGGTCTTGAGGCGAGGAATCGACTGAGTATGAGGCACCATAATTGACCTCATCATCAGAATCACTGCCCGTGTCCATGTCCGATCCACACCCGCCATCGGGTATACTCCGTGTCATCGGAATAACCCCAGATGGCAAGTGCCCAGTTTGGAACATCGCCGGAGACGGCAATCCGAATCCCAGGCTACGGTTCCTCAGGCCAACAAGGGGATCAGATTGTAGTCTATGAGTTGAGAGAGAACTCTCTCTCGTCTTTACTCCACCCTCCTAAGTTCATAGTTCAAAGTTCAGAACCATCAATGATTGACACTCACTAAGGTTACTTTAGAACACCAAGCACAAATTTATATATATATATATATATATATGTACACACATAATGCTACATATATAATCAAAGATAAAATTGATCAGTAAAAGAGGCTCACCTCTCGAACCCATCTAAGGGCATTACTGTCAAGGCCTTGAGTGAACATGTCATTAGGGTTTCGTTTACACCTAAATCATCATCAACAGAGAGAGAGAGAGAGAGAGAGAGAGAAACAAGAGATGTCAATCAATTTTTGTTACAAATTGATGGAAAAAGGAAAGAAAATGTATTTTTACAATGGGTTTGTTTTGGATTGAAACTTGAAAGTAGTTACTGTTGCGAGATTCCCAGTTTAATTTCATTTCTGCTTTCTTCTTTCTTTAAAGTTTCTCAGTAACCAAACAGATAAGGAACAGCAAATCTTCCACCCAAAGTTCGTTTTGTAAAATACTGATGAAAACAATTTAAGTACTTAATAAATTTGATTCTGTGTATCATTAAAATTCACTTACCAAATTTACAGAGACCAAAAATTCCAAGTATGTATCGTATATCCTGGAGAGAGAAAGTAACTAAAATTAGAATGGAAACATTGGGAGAGAGAGAGAAAACAGAATTTGAAGAGACTCTGCACTGACTCTGAAAGAATGTACCTCTCTCTCTCTTCAATTCCTCTGGATTTTCAATTTTTTTTCTCTCTATACATAAATTCACAATCGTCAACTTCACTCTGTATACATTTCAAAATTTCTTATTCCTCAGTAAAAAAAAAAAAATATATATATATATATATATAAAAAGATTCTCCCTGTTTTAACCGTTGGATTGTGTTTAAAAACTGTGAAATGACATGATAAAACTGTCATTAATAAAAACACGATTCAACGACCAAAGCAGAGGCCTCTATTTAATCAAGAAAGCACGCCGGCCTGACTGAATATATATATATATATATATATTTGTTTAGCATTTATTTTTATTTTTTTTGCTGACATGTTTAGCATTTATTTTAAAATGGGGTTTTAAGGTTTGATTGTTTTTCATTAAAAAAAAAAAATTTAATAAAATAAAATAATTTGACGTTAAGAATGAACCTTACGGAGAGGGAGGATAACGGCGGATTTGTGAAAGATTAAGGGAGACGTGTTAAGCTGACGTGGCAAGCCGAAATTTGTCTTATATAACGGTCCGGTGTTTGGGGGGTCTGGTGCACAAACATTCTGTGCCTCAACATTCTCTTTTTTGATCTGACAATGTATGTGAATAAGGAATTTTTGGTGGGGGTTGTGGTTTTGTGGGGGCCACAACCAAATGTGTGACTTAGTCACTAAGAAAAATTAAGAATCTGTTTTGGAACTTTCATAATGCTGTGCTGTGCTGTGCCTCAACATTTTCTTCTCTGCTGTATCCAGTTTTGGAACTTTCATAAAGCTGAATATGATGCTCTTTGATGTTTCCCTTACTCACTAAGAAAAATTAAGGGTTCTGCTTGGAAATACGCAAAATAGTACAAGGTTGATTCCTGCTCTTATTAGATTTAGTTTGTATGGAAATTTGTTTACAAATAAAATTGGTGTGGTGTGTTGGGCGTACTAGATTCTTCGTGGACTCGAAAAAGGTTATGATAACCTAATCTAACTTCTAATTTAGGCAACTTGTTATTAAATATGCTCATAAAATAACAAAAAATAGATTTTTACTCTACTCTGATGCAAGCAAGTAATTACAAATGAAAATTGAAAAAGAAAACAATTCAAACACTGAAACTCAAGAATACGGCCATGAACATTTTCTTCATTGGTTAAATGCAAGCAGCAATTACAAACGCTGTAAGAACAATGAAAACTCACAGATCACTCAAGAACAAAAGTAATAATGCTTTTGAGGAAAAAATAAAATAAAGTCTGCCAGAGCAGAAGCGGCGTGTGTGTTAGCCCCTCTCAAATGTTGCACACCCTGCCCTATTTATAGACTTTGAACGAATAACCGCTTATGTTAGTGGGGTTAGTGGGTTAGTGGGTGGTGGTCCCTTATTTCTATGAACGAATAAGTTACTGCACCCACTTTTTTGTCCCATGATCAGCTTCCACGATCTGTTTAATGATCTCACTTCTGCCATGTTCCCCTTTCATGTAACTGCTTTTATTCTAGCTCAGCATAACTTAACGCACATATTCTTGTCCATGCTCAACTGCCTAAAAGCCTTGTGAACAGATCCTACTTAACCAAGTGCATCCCTTTTTGAACAGCTTGACCCTCGTTGGCTGATGGATCTCAGTCTTATTCTTTGTAGGAAGTCTGCTAGTGTCCATCGGTCTTATTTAATCGATGTTTTCTTATATTGTGACTTTAATTGTTCCATAGATTACTTGTCAATCATTTTCTAAGTCCGATTTAACAACTTATTTCTTCCCTGTCTTTCGGTCTCAACACTTTAGAACCATCATGGTTGGTCATCGGTCTTATTTGACCGATGTTACGACTATCGTTGTGCCTACTTTGCAACCTTGGCCATGCTTGTTTAAGGCCGAGGTATCTCTTAGAGAACCCAGTATCATCCTGTCTTCGGTCTTAACACCGATATTCACGTAGTGTCTGTATCATCTTTACTGGAAGGTAGTTCTGATATCGGTCTTTCCTCCATGATCGGCATCACTCCTTGTTTATCTGCCTGCCTGCTCTTGTGATGTCGTCATCAGGCCACGTGATTTGTCATGTTTCTTGGGAAATCCCAAATTAGGGTGTAAACAATGCCCCCCAAATGTCTTGTCAAATGTTGTGCAATTAGTTTGATGAGATTTAGGTGAGTATGTGCTACATCTGTTTCTCTGTTATGTGTGAGCTTTGTGCTTTGTTTTGTTGATTTGTTGAACTTTTATTGTCTACCATTTTTCATGATAACTGTGTGAAGTCATACATAGTATTCTTTATCATTGCATAGTAGTGCATTCATTTTATTTATATGAGGAGTAATGGGGGAATTTGGAAGTCACGTCAATCATCGGAATTTCTTAGTCGGGAATCCTCTTATCTTGGTGACCTCTTGCGGCGTATCTATTGACATTCTGCTAAACTTCTGAATTATATGGAAGAGATCAGTTGTCATTGGGATTTCTTTATTTTTACGAGTTTTCTTATTTCTATTATCAACTGGGCATCTAACACAATATTATCATTATGGATATTCTGGAGTTCTTATAAAGCTGATTATTTCTTCGGGTATTCTGCTGTTACAACCAGCTCATTTTATTCATATGAATACATTATTATTATCAATATTCTGGAATTCTATCTGGAGTATCTATCAAATCAGTGGCCTTCTTCTATCTGCCAAGATTATATTATGAATCTCAGGTGAGTATTGATTATATACAAGGCTTACCATCAGACGAAAATTTCTTTATCTTCAATGCCAGTATTTTCTCGGACTTGGGTGAAGCGGTAAGTAATTGGAGGTGTAGTGCGGGGTACGGTAAGAGGTAAACATGTGCATGTACATAGACTATATTCGTGAATTGCATCACTGTATGTTAAAATTATTTGTAAGGTCTAAGTGTATATGAAATGACTAGTTATATTGTGTTATATTTTAGTTCTGGTTAGAATTTAATAATCGATTATACGAGACTATAGGTATATACATGAGGGTTTCCTTGTTTGGATTATTCGCTAGACGTACTAATTCTTGTATAGTTGAGAGTTAAACGTAATCAATGATTTGTATGAAATTGCATGCCTAACTTTATTTATGACTGAATTGTGTATTTACCGTTGCTACAAATTTCGGGACGAAATTTCTTTAAGGAGGGTAGAATGTAACAACCCTAAATTTTTAAGTGTGTAAATAATTGTTTTAAATAATTTTTTTCAATTAGCAATGATACATGAGTGTACCTAGGTAAGACATGTGTTTAAAAATTTTAAGTTTGAAGAACCCATAAATTAAATTGCTAGTAAGCATATTTAATTTGTCCATATTTAATTTGTTAGTAATACCAGTAATATTTTCCCTTTTGTTTTTGTATTAAAATTTCTAATGTTTCATTATTATTATGACATGACATTTTGAGCTTTAATTAAATTGTATGATAGATTATTGTCTGACTGAGTTACAATTTTTGTAGAATGACGAGTTTAGTGTCGGGTAGTATTTCGGGGCCCACTAGTAAGTTAAGTAGTGAATTTAACATGAAAATTAAGTACCCAGGGTATGAGTACCCTTTGGGCTAGCCATTTTAGTGGTTTGTGTTACATTATGAGCTCATATGGGTCTCTTTTGTTAGCCCATAAAAAGAAAAACGGGATTATTAATATTTGTGTGAGTAATATATGTATTGTGTGTGTATTATATGTATATAGATAGCTAACATATCCTAGGGTTAGAAAAAAAAAAAGAGAGAGCAGCCTCAAGAGAGAGAGAGAGAGAGAGAGAGAGAGAGAGAGAGAGAGAGAACAAGAGACAAGAGAGAGAAGAGGCAACTATAGCCACCTAGAAGGAGAAGAAAAAGAGAAGAGAAAAGAAGGGAGTTCACTATCATCAACATCATCTTGCTTTTCCCAATTTGGTGAGTAAACAATTAGATTTGTAGGGTTGATTCGTCGTTTGATTGATTTTCGATTTGTGTTCATTATAGTTTGAATAAATCGTATGGATGGGTGTTTATATAATACGGATCTATAGCGATATATACATATACATTTATATATATATATATATATATCAAATGTTAGATATAGGTTATTTAGAAAATTGAAGAAAAAAAGAAGAAGACTAACACAAATTCGGATTTGGGGAAAATTGAAGAAAACTCTCAGTTCTGTTTTAGAAAATAATTCGTATTAATTCATGAATTTTGTTTTTGGTAAAACTGTTTGCCTGAGTCAATGTAAAACGCGATTCTGCACGTTTTTCGTCTAATGGTATTTTTCTCAATTCTGCACCGTTTGGGCAGAAAATTCATATTACAGTAGCAGTAAATGTTAACTCCGAATTTTGAATTATGTTTATGAAAATTGTTAGAGATGTTTCTTTGTACGGTATTATTATGAAGAACAATTTCAACCCATGCTAGTTTTGGGGCTGTTTAATATAAGATTTGTTTGGGACAATTTTAAATAGTGCTGTTGAATGCTGATTTAAATGCTATAACTTATGCTATGTGCGGTATTAAATGATGATTGTGGAAATACTACATTAGAGACGTGAAAAGAAGTTTGGCGCAAGGGCCTTATTGTGAATAATCGGATAATGATAATCCATGTAATAAATGATAAATTTCCAAAGTGGTTAATGATGTGATTAAATCCTCATGAATGGTACTTGTGTGAATTAACGTAGATGGTAAAAAAAAAAAGTGGTTTCAAGTTCCTTAGTGTTCACCGCTTCCCGTTGTGTGATATGTTTTTTTTGGTAGCTCGACTTGCTGAGTGTACCCTTTTGCCAGTGGCTTCGTGATCAAGCTGGCCTAAGCCTTATGCCTGGCTTATTTGTTAGACGTCTAGGCATATTGACTGGCCTTCTGTGTGTATACCTGGTTTGGTTGATACCCCAACTAAACTAGCACCAGAGTGGATGTTAGTAGTATGTCTGGGCACACATGGGATATATGTGTGGGTGTACCATGGAGGGTGACCAAGTGGTGAAGCTAGGAAATTGAATAATGAATCATTCATAAAAAAAATAAGTTGACCATGAGTAGGGTGACCTTAGTGGTGAACCTAGGGCAAGAAAAAAAAAATGACAGTGATTGTAGAGCGTTAAATGCAAATGGATAAATTGTTGCGAAACATGAAAGTGAAAACTCGAAATGGTTACCGTGGTATAGTGCGAAGGAAATTGATATAATGATTCGATATTGGAGAATTTCTTATTCTAATACTAAGGATTTGTGCTAACTCTCGAGTTGCAGGATGGTGGGCCCACTAACCATTGTATGCAGGCTTTGGCTCACCATGTTATTTAAGAGCAAGTGTTTCTTTTATTTTGTGGGTGGAACAAACTGCCGCTGTGACTCGAGGAAACTACCGCTTGTCCTCACTCACGTGTGGAACTACAGTTCTACCTACAACTTTGTATGTGTTTGTAGTCAAGAGAGGGAGGGAGTCCAGCGGATTCCCAACCTCTGGGAAATTTATTGGGTATTATTATGCTAATTGATTATTGTTGGGTTGGAGTTGAGGGGACCACGAGTGATCCTTGAGACTGGAGCGTGTTTACTCATACCAGTGTTGTTATACAATGCTGACCCGTGTGATGTTTATCATACGGGGGCGTTTCTCGGGAAACGCAGCCGTTTTGCAGATTAAGGAGTAGGCCGGTATGACTATTGGATTGCATGGATTTGCTTGAGGGCATGAAGACCTTTACTGTTCATTTGCTATTTTCATTTATTTGGCATTGTGGGCCATTATTGTAGTTGGTATTGGGACGTTTAGTAGCTCTGACCAAAGGTTGTAATAGAGGTTATTCTTTCAAAGCTTTAATTGTAAATGAAAAGATTTTTATTCTTAATGAGAATTGAGAAATATTTATTCAGCTTCTGCTTTTCAATATAAGTGATTTAGTAGTTGTAGCTTTAATCAAATATATTTGCGTATTTTCGGAACCGCATGAGTGTTTTTTTTTAATGGAAACGTGGTGGTTTTGTTTTAAAAACATAAATGGAGATTTATTACAAATGTTTTAACCAGGTTTTTAAGAACATTTATTTCCATTAAAAAGTTTTATTAGGATGGGCTTTGTGGTATTCACTTCGATAGTTGGGCAGTCGAATAGTAGTCTAGATTTAGTTCTATGTTGATTATTTGGCTTTTCAAAAATCGGGGTGTGACAAGATCCCTATTTCCCTCTGGTTGTAGAAGATAACGAGTTACTCTACCAATCACCTGATTTTGAATGGGGCTCATAGTATGCCCCTTCAAACCCTTTGAGAAATTAGCCCCTTCCTTTTGCTGACTGGATCTCTTGGGTTGACTGAGTGGTCGAAGTAAAGAAGGACTTGTGGAGGGCTCTTGATATATGCGATGCAATTATGCTTAGCCGAGAGAGATTCTTTCTTGACAAGCCTTTCTTCTTTTCTTCTCTCTTTTTCTGGTCGACCTCGGCCAATACCTTCTTCTTCCATTGCGGACTTATGAGCCCAACCATCCAAGATGTCTGCTTCCTCACTGGTCTTCCTGCCCATGGTGAAGAAATTACTCCCAACCTTTATTCCTCTCTAGAATTTGAACACCCTAAAACCAATACGAGTAAGGGGTCTCGGTTCATTACTGTCTTCGGACAATTCATCTTAGCCAGCATGGGACAAGGGGAAGTTACTGACAAAGAGCATGTTGCTTTCTTGGTCTACTGGCTGAACCGTTTCATTTTTTGCTCGGCCTCCTATGGAGTTACTAAAGAGTATCATCACATCGCCCTGGCCTTGGCCTCGGGCCAGAAACTTGCTCTCGCTCCTCTCGTCCTCTCCCATCTTTACCGCAGTGCCCTTAAGCTCATTTTTTCCAACTTTAAAACTTCAGGGGGGACCCCTTTGGCTCCTCCAATGTTGGCTCCAATCCTATTTTCCTAAGAAGAGTCTGGTTGATAACTTCGACTCCACTACTCTTCCCGAACATTCTTCTGCTTTCGCTTACCATTTTGCTGGATTCGGCCCAAAGGGTCTGTCTTTTGATCATCTTTTTTTCTTTTTTTCTACGAACACATGGGCAACCGATTGCCCTAGCAATTTCTTCCTTTTCATTCTCGGCTTCGATGTCCGAGCTGGCTCCTCTATAGTCCTGGCCAAGCTCCTGAGGCTGAGCGAGATGACCACGAGACTATCTGGGCCAGCTTCTTAGTTGGGCGAGATCTCTTATACAGCCCTGTCATTCCCTAACACAATAACAAGTGTAGGGTGGAGTATTATAATGCTCCAGCTTTAGCCCGACAATTTGGGCTCAGCAACTAGTCCCTCTTTCCCCTTTTAGAACCTTTAATCGATCCATGGCCGGACGATCCCTTTTTTCTGATCTGGTTAAGATTGGGAAATGCGAATCGAATAACAGGGCTTCTCGGGCTGGCCTGAAGTTTGTTTCCTTTCAAGAGCTTCCTTCAACGTCGACCGAGTTTGATACTTGGTGGTCCAAAATTATCTCAGGCTTAAGATCTGAGCATGTTTTCTCTGTACTTAAAAGAGTTACTACCCCTATTACCGATAAATCTTCTCGTTCCACTAACCCCTCTTTGGTTCAGACTGCAGGTCAGAAGAAAAAGACCTCATCTTCCAAAGGTAAATCCCCTTACCAGGTCGTTGTTGCATTCGAGAAGTTTTTTAAATTCAAATTTGATCCCAAACAGCCCGAGATCATACGGTTCGATATGAAGTGGCACCTAAGGGCGCTTGAGCAGGAACATAAAGAAAGGATAGTAAGAGCGTACAAAAAATACTTGCAGACGGCTGATTATTCATCTGTACTCCCTTTTAAACAATTTCTCAAGCCTTTTAAGTGTCGGCCTCCTCCGTTACCCGAGGCTGATTTTGTCATTGCCATTCCGTTGGCGAAGAAACAAGCGTCCTTGACAACGGAGCCTTGGGAGAGAGTCACTTATACCAGGCTGCATGATTTAGGAATGGTCAATCATTCATCGACCATCTGGGATATAGAAACTGGAGAACCAGTTTTAGGTATTCCTTCTTTATGCTTTTCTATGCTCTCCACTTCTCTAACTGATTTTGTTTCTAATCCTGTTCAGAAGCCCTTCCCCGAGAAAATTCCTCTGGCATGGCCGATGTTGAGTCGTATGACTATGTCCCTTTCCCAACTCGTCAGCGCCGAAATGTGACTACAACCACTCTCAAATAGGGCAAGGTATATGTTATACCTTTGGCTTTCATTTCTGTTTACTAATTAATAGGGCTGACTCACCTTTTGTATAATCATAGGTGGCCACTGGCATTACATCCAAGAAGACAGGGCAAGCTCAGATGAAGCCCCCTGTTTCTCGGGCAAAGATGCCGCCTCCAAAATCTCCCATTCGTCCTCCAATTTCAGCCTTCTCCCAAGCTGCTCCAGTCGAGGTCGCTCCTCAGATGTCCTACGAGTAATTAATGGCCGAGTTCTACAGGCTAAGAGGACTTGATGAGGCAAGGCAGGCCATTCTCAAAGGTGAGGCTGATGTCTTGACGCCTAACACCGACAGCACAACTGTCGGTGATACGTCAAAGACTACTGGGGATGAGAGGCCTTTCGGATTGGATCACCATGACCCCATCGAACTCAGCGACCCTGGGACTCCTCATGCCGCTGAGATCGTGAGCAAGGAAGAAATCACCGATCATCCCTCCTTCTACTGGTCGCTCTCACACAGAGGCATCTGTCTCGCCTCCGGTGCAAACACAGGGACCTACCATTCCACAACCACCAACAGCCGTTTCTTCAACTAGCTCCCCATCGGTCCAGGTAACATAGCCCATTCCTCTGCCTTTATTGAATGCTCTTTTCAATTTCTCTCTGCTTATTATATCTTCTCTTGCAGGTTTCCAGCTCCCTTCTTATTCTCAACTTTAGCTCGGTCTCCTCTGTCGAAGCCTTCTTCGCTCTTCTGAATCACGAGCAACTCCTTCAGGCCGAACCCACGGTGGCCCAGACCAGTGCTGCTCCTTCTACTGTTGAGTATCAAAGGGCTGAGGAGTGGTTCCAGACTATGGTCCAACGTAAACTCTCCCAACTCCCAGATTTTGACGAGTTTCACTCGGCCATGGGCCTTCTGCTTTCTTGCCTGGATATTACTGAAGAGATGAAGACCCATCTCAGAGACCTACAAGTGAGGCTACCAGACTATCTTAATAGACATCGGGCTGCCACCAAGGTTGTATCTGAGATCGAGGAAAATCAAGGGTGTACAAAGCTCAAGTTGATAGTCTGGGATCTTACAAGAAGCAGTATGAAGCTTCCAAGGACATGAAGGAGCACCATTTGTAGGAAAAGGCTAAGCTTGAGACCGAGTTAGCCAAAATTCAGGCCGACTTGGATAACACTGGCTTGGCTCTTTCCGAGAAGGCCATTCTCGAGGTCGGCTGAGCTGCACAAGGTCACGTGGAAACCTTAAGAGAAATAGCGGCTGAAGCGGGTAGATGGGAAAGCAATAAAGCTAAGGCTCAAATTTGCCAAGAAATAACTAGTTTTTTTTTCAACCGTTTTGTTCTGTATATGGCTGATACCATGTAAACTCTTCTGAAAATCAATGAAAAGGAAATTTTGATATTACTCATCTAATTTTGCTGATTTCCAAAGAAATGGTACATATTGCTTTAAATATTTTCCATTTATCGGTCTTGCATGCATTTCACCATCTAGATCCATTAACCGATATGCTCTACCCGTAATGACTGACATGACTTGGTATGGTCCTTCCCACTTAGCTGACCATTTTCCATATCAGCCATCTTTTTCTCCCAATGACAATATAGCTTTCCAAACTAGGTCTCCTTCGCCAAAAGACTTGTGTTTGACCCTCTTGTTGTATGGCCGAGCCACTCTATTCTTCTGTGCTTTGATGCAGTACAAAGCTTTAAGACGAACGTCATCGAGCTCTTCTAACTCGGCTAATATTGCCTCAGTATACTCTGCTGATTCAAGACCGAGTTGAAACGCTCGCCTTGCTGATCAGACTGTGACTTTCATAGGCAACATTGCGTCATGACCATAGGTTAACATGAATGGAGTGATATTTGTGGCCGATCTCTTTGATGTCCGATATGCCCATAACGCCTCAGATAATAAATCATACCATACCTTTGGATTGCCTTCCACCATCTTCTCTATTATCCCTTTGATTGTTCTGTTTTGATGACTCGGCCTGTCCATTTCATTGGGCAAAATATGGAGTAGAATTAAGGATTTTAATACCACGGCTTTCAGCAAACACCTTAACTTCATCTCCCGTGAAGACCGATCCTTGATCCGCTGTAATTGTCTCTGGAAGCCCGAATCGGTGAATTATGTGCTCGTCAATGAACTTGATTACATATGCTTGATTCACCGACTTGGCTGGTACTCCCTCCACCCATTTTGTGAAGTAATCAGTTGTCACAGCCCGGTCCCACAATAGCGGAACCGGAGCCCGTGGCACGCCACCGAGGCTAAACCAATTCATTAACGTTCCCAAAAATTAGGTTTGAAGAACACACGCAGCGGAAAACAAAACACATTTTAAAACCAGAGGTTCAGTCGACTGCTCAGTCGACTGCTAAGTCGACTGCTCAGTCGACGGAGGCGGGCAGGGATTTTAATATTGAATTTCAGTCGACTGAAAATGGAGGTCCAGTCGACTGCTGAGGGGTCCAGTCGACTGCCGAGGGGTCCAGTCGACTGCTTTTGCAAAAAAAGAAGCAGTGGCTAACAGGCCCAGGGGTTCAGTCGACTGCTCAGTCGACTGCTCCCCTGGCAGCAGCCCAATCTGCAGAAAACAAGTTTTAAAAAGCTTCCTAACTTCCACCCAATGATCAACCACTCAAATCAAACTCAGTCCAAAGTAATTCTAGTTGTATAAAAGCATTACCAAACATAATTACAACATGTTACTAACTATTACAATGTTTTAGATTCATTCTAACATACCAAGTTAAACATAACTAAAAACCATAAAAATTCTTATTACAACATCCTATTATCCCAAAACTATATGGTTAACATTTCAAGTTGCCTCCCAAGCGAACTCCCAACCCTCGTGCTCACTTCTGCGATTCCTCGCCAGCATTTACACCTGAAATGGTTATTTGAATAACCACACATATTTCGATTTGTTTAAGCTAATGCTTAGTGAATAAATCAACATATGTACATGAATGATAAACATGTCCGCATTCACATCTCTACATTTCATACTAGTCGCCGGAGACTCACGTGCCCGTCCATACTCCCAATCCGCGACTCCTCGCCAATAAGTCCACGCGAAAGGGTAAGACCCACGATTCTACAAACAATCGTGCGACCTTAATGCCTATATCGGCTCCACAAAATGGCACGGTGACCACGTGCTCCTTCTGACCCAAATAAGCAACTTAACATGCTCAAATACATATCACCATGCTCGCGGTAATTAAAACATATCACCGTGCTATTGAGCCTACTTATCAATATAAATGCCCAATATGAACTACACAATATATCTCTAGGAATTAATACATGCTATTCAAACATAACATGAATACATGCCAAGAAATCATTCCAAAACATAGTTGAATCACTCACCTCCAAATAACGCTCCTATAATTCAATCTGAAGAAAACCCGTGCACAAAGAACGTGCAGAAGTCCGTCTAGCAAAATTCCTATGGATCAGAATTCCATTAATCAACTTTTATGAAAATTCTAGAAAATTACTTTTCGGAAAACTTAGCCAAACAGGCCCTAACATATATCAAAACGAAGCTCTTACCTCAAGGAGCTCGAATATGAAATCTGGGAGAAAACAAACTGACGGAAGGTCGTCGTTTGGCGTCGCAAAGCTCTAAGCAATCAAATCTCCTTCTAGCCCCCTTTTTGGCCTCCTCTTGGAAGTTAGGTTAAGAGTTGTGAAATATCTCAACTCATCTCTATGTATATATAGGCAACATTCTCGGGGAATTACGTTTACCTCCCCACGAGTTTTCCAAACTCCTAATCAGTCTCTGAAACTTTCTATACAGCTTATTCATAGCTTTACGAGTGAAACCTCAAAATTATAAAAGTTTTCGACTAAGTTTCGTTTGGTTGCTAAAACGTGAATTTCTATATGACGTTTCCGAAGTTGCTAATTAGCCTACCAAATTAATAGCGTGTTCATTCGTCCTCACCAGGATACTAAATCTAACAACAGAAATAAATTCTACAACAGAAAATAGTACAGATATTGAAATACACAGGTAAACATTTATTTTCAGATAAACATTTAAAGTATTCCACAGTGACCGTCTCATACTCGGAGAGACGTCACAACAACAAAATCCTCAATTACCACAGTTTCAAAGGGTTCTCTAACACAGACACCCAAATCAACTCGTGAGTCAAAACTCACTCAACCATGTGTCATAGGACATGCCACATCACATTATCATGCATGACAATATGATACAAATGCAATAACACAAATGTGGGTGTTATAATACTCTCCCCCTTAAAAGAAGTTTGTCCCCAAACTTATACCTCATGTCTCGAAAAGGTGCGGATACTGAGTACGCATCTCATCTTCTATCTCCCACGTCATCTCTTCCGTAGTTTGACTACGCCATAACACTTTCACTTTCGATATTACTTTATTTCGTAAGACTTGATCCTTCCGGTCTAAGATCTCTACCGGATACGCAACATACGTTAAATCACTCTGAATCTCATTCGATGTCGGAGTCATCACTTGATCTCTATCTTCCACTAACTGTTTGCGTAACAACGATACATGAAACACGTTATGAACTTGAGCATACTCGCTCGGCAAGTTCAAACGATAAGCTACGGGTCCAACCTTTCCAATGATTTCAAAAGGTCCTACATACCTCGGGTTGAGTTTCCCGTATCTACCAAATCTGGTTACTCCCTTTGAAGGTGACACTTTCAAATACACCAAGTCTCCTACATCGAATTCTAACGGCCGTCTGCGCTTGTCGGCATAACTCTTATACCTACTCTGGGCTGTCAGTAACCGTTGTCTAATTACCTTTATCTTATCCGTTGTCTCTTGTACAATTTTCGGCCCTTCAATCTTTCTTTCTCCCACCTCTGTCCAACTAATTGGTGAACGACATACACGACCATATAAAGCTTCATAAGGAGCCATCCCAATACTCGACTGAAAACTGTTGTTATATGCAAACTCAATCAGCGGAAAATGGTCTTCCCAATCACCCTGAAAATCAAGTACACATAAACGAAGCATGTCTTCCAAAATCTGGATTACTCTTTCTGATTGACCATCGGTCTGAGGATGAAAAGCTGTACTAAAGTGCAATTTGGTACCCATTGCCTCTTGCAAGACTCTCCAAAACTTCGATGTAAAACTACTATCCCTATCCGAAACGATAGAAACTGGGATACCATGTAGTCTCACAATCTCGCGAATATACAACTTAGCTAACGGCATCGGCTTAGTTGTTCGAAGCGGTAGGAAGTGCGACGACTTCGTCAAACGATCAACGATCACCCAAATAATAGTGTTCGATCTCTTCGACCTCGGAAATCCACTAACAAAATCCATTGTTATGTGCTCCCATTTCCACTCGGCTATCGGTAACGGTTGTAACAATCCCGAAGGTACTTGGCGCTCTGCCTTTACTTGTTGACAACTAGTACAACGCGAAACGTACCGTGCTATTTCTCTCTTCATTCCCGGCCACCAATAAACATGTCTCAAGTCTCTATACATCTTGGTGCTTCCCTGATGAACGGTATACTTTGTGTTGTGTGCTTCCTCTAGGATATTTCGCTTCAATTCTTTCTCTCTAGGTACACAAATTCTACCCCTCAATCTCAAAACATTGTTCTCAAACGTGAATCCCGGTTGTTTGCCCATTGGAATCTCATCACAAATCTTCTTCAAAGCCACGTCTTGAAGTTGTTTCTCTGTAATCTCGTGAATCAAGAGTGGTTGTGCCACCATTGTCGACATCAAGCCACTTTCAATTCTCGGTATCACTTCAAGCTCCAAATTCTCCATATCTCGTATCAGTTCTTTCTGAGAAGTTAAATCTGATGCGGTATTGGTTGGTGCCTTACGACTAAGAGCATCGGCGATTACATTCGCCTTGCCCGGATGATACTGAATTGACAAGTCATAGTCCTTCATCAACTCTAACCATCTCCTTTGCCTCATATTCAAATCTCGTTGTGTAAACAGGTACTTCAAACTCTTGTGATCCGTATAGATCTCACATTTCTCTCCGTATAGTTAATGACGCCAAATCTTCAATGCAAAAATCACGGCGGCTAATTCTAGATCATGTGTTGGATAATTCTTCTCGTGCGGTCTAAGTTGTCTCGACGCATACGCAATGACTTTATCACCTTGCATAAGAACGCAACCTAAACCTCTATATGAAGCATCACTGTAAATAATAAATCCCTCAGTCCCTGACGGAACGGCTAAAATTGGTGCTTTCACTAGTCGACCCTTTAACTCTTGGAAACTTTCTTCACATTCTGGACTCCAAACAAAAGCAATATCTTTCCTCATTAACTGTGTCATCGACATTGCTATACGCGAAAAGTCTTTCACAAATCTCCGATAATACCCAGCTAATCCTAGGAAACTTCTGATGTCTGTCACATTCGTTGGCCTCACCCAGTTGGTAACTGCTTCTATCTTCTGAGGGTCTACAGAAATTCCCTTTGCCGACACTATATGTCCAAGGAAAGCTATCTCGGTCAACCAAAACTCACACTTCTTCAATTTTCCGAATAATCTCTTTTCACGCAATCGTTGTAAGGCTAATCGCAAATGATGCTCGTGATCTTCAACGCTTTTAGAGTAGATTAGGATGTCATCTATGAACACGATAATGAACTCATCTAAATAATCCTTGAAAACACGGTTCATCAAGTCCATGAAAGCAGCTGGTGCATTAGTCACTCCAAATGGCATAACCAAAAATTCAAAGTGACCATATCGAGTCCTGAAAACTGTCTTCTCAACATCTTCCTCTTTGACTTTCAACTGATGGTAACCGGATCTCAAGTCGATCTTCGAAAATATCTGAGCCCCTTGTAACTGATCAAACAAGTCATCTATTCGCGGCAACGGATACTTGTTCTTGACGGTCAACTTATTCAACTCTTGGTAGTCGATGCACATACGCATTGTTCCATCTTTCTTCTTCACAAACAAGACTGGAGCTCCCCACGGCGAAACACTCGGTCGGATAAAACCCTTCTCCAACAGTTCTTCTAACTGAACTTTCAATTCTTTCAACTCTATCGGTGCCATTCGGTACGGTGCCTTGGATACCGGTTGTGACCCTGGTACTACTTCTATTGTGAACTCAAGCTCTCTTTCAATCAATACGTCGGGTAACTCATCGGGAAAAACATCTGGAAATTCTCGAACTACTGAAATGTCTTCTATTAGTGGTCCATACACTGGCGTGTCGATAATTGAACATAAGAAACCCGAACAACCCTTCTTCAACATCTTACTTGCTTGAATCGCCGATATCAAGTACAGCGGTACGATCACTCCCTTACCTTGAAAAGTAAACTCTTCTCGTCCTGACGGATAGAAACTAACCCGTTTCTGTTCACAATCAATTTTGGCTTGATTTACCGACAACCAATCCATACCCAAAATAACATCAAAGTAATTCACCGTCAATGGAATCAAATCAACGCTCAAGACTTTATCACCTATCTTGATCTCACATGACTTGAATATCGAAGAAGTAACTAGCGGTTCACTACTAGGCAATGATACACACAAGTCATATCCTAGCGGTTCTGACTTAACAGTTAAATGCTTAACAAAATCACGTGATACAAATGAATGCGTTGAACCAGAATCCATAAGTATACGTGCAGGATACGAACAAATAGGAAGAATACCTGATACGACGGTATCATCCGTATTCCCCAGCCTGAGCTGGAAGTATCGTCCTTGTTGTTGCGTGACTCCTTTCCCTTTATCCACTCGAGGTTCTACCCTTGACCCGCTTGGCAAACTCGATGCCCCGGTACTCATTCCCGGTTGTCTCTTACTCGGACAGTTCTTAGCTATGTGTCCCGGTTGTCCACACTCAAAACATTTTCCTCTCGTTTCTGGGTTATAGCTCTTGGCGTTCGAGGTTGTGTTTGGTGTAGTCGAATTTGCGTTCAAAGGACATTTCCTAGACACATGCCCCAATTGTTTACAAATATAGCAAGTGATCAATTGATAGCAGGTCCCTCTGTGTCGCAGGTTACATATTGGACACAACGGTCTCGGGTCCCCCATGAACGTACTCCCTCCTTGGCTACTCATATAGGATCCCGAACCTTGTGTAAATGGTTTCTTCGCATTCCCTTGACCCTTACTCCGACTGTCATTTGCTCTCTTCCCTTGTTGTCCTTGTCGATATCTGTCGACACTTTTCTCAGCAATACGGGCAGCTTCCTCAATGAGAGAAACGGTCGGGTGTTGCAACATGTCCACACGGCCACGAATATTCTCTCTAAGCCCTTCCTCAAACTTACGAGCTTTATCCCTATCAGTCGGAACAGTAGTCTTCCCAAATCGTAACAAGGCATTGAAACGAGAAACATACTCACCCACAGTCATATCTCCCTGAACCAAACTCGCAAACTCTTGACGTTTCTGAGTATAAGCAGATTGCGGGAAGAAACGTTTGTTGAATTCCTCTTTAAATGCTTCCCACGTGGTTGGCTTTCCTTGTTCAAGCACGTTGTTCCACCAATCCAATGCTTCGCCCATCAATGTATCGGATGCGCACAAAATTTTCTCCTCATCGGTACCTATTACCTGACGGAAATGTCTTTCCATGTCCATCATCCAATGATCGGCCAAGTCTATGTCAACTTGCCCATGATACAACGTCGGTTTTCGCTTATGAAACTGTTCCACGATTGTGTGTTGAGGTCGCGGTGCCGATGGTGCATTTACATAACGAATTTCCACTTGTGGAGGCTGAACGTTCATCTGTTCTCTTTCACTTATCGCTTGTATGAAATTTCCCACCATATTCACTATTTGGTCCATCCGCGAATGCGGTGACAATTCTCTTGGTAGATCAGCCATAACGTTTCAAATATTTCCCCTGTTGAGTTCAATGCATAATGACCATGCATGCTATGCCACAATATAGATATATGTGCACAGTTCATCACAATCAACAAATGCTAATGCATGAAGCATTTCTACAATGATAACAATTATCTTCACAATTACACACTCCACTCGACGTCACTCAGCATATATAACGTCACTCGTTCCCAAGGCTCTAAACTTATGCTCTGATACCACTAAATGTCACAGCCCGGTCCCACAATAGCGGAACCGGAGCCCGTGGCACGCCACCGAGGCTAAACCAATTCATTAACGTTCCCAAAAATTAGGTTTGAAGAACACACGCAGCGAAAAACAAAACACATTTTAAAACCAGAGGTTCAGTCGACTCTCAATCGACGGAGGCGGGCAGGGATTTTAATATTGAATTTCAGTCGACTGAAAATGGAGGTCCAGTCGACTGCTGAGGGGTCCAGTCGACTGTCGAGGGGTCCAGTCGACTGCTTTTGCAAAAAAAGAAGCAGTGGCTAACAGGCCCAGGGGTTCAGTCGACTGCTCAGTCGACTGCTCCCCTGGCAGCAGCCCAATCTGCAGAAAACAAGTTTTAAAAAGCTTCCTAACTTCCACCCAATGATCAACCACTCAAATCAAACTCAGTCCAAAGTAATTCTAGCTGTATAAAAGCATTACCAAACATAATTACAACATGTTACTAACTATTACAACGTTTTAGATTCATTCTAACATACCAAGTTAAACATAACTAAAAACCATAAAAATTCTTATTACAACATCCTATTATCCCAAAACTATATGGTTAACATTTCAAGTTGCCTCCCAAGCGAACTCCCAACCCTCGTGCTCACTTCTGCGATTCCTCGCCAGCATTTACACCTGAAATGGTTATTTGAATAACCACACATATTTCGATTTGTTTAAGCTAATGCTTAGTGAATAAATCAACATATGTACATGAATGATAAACATGTCCGCATTCACATCTCTACATTTCATACTAGTCGCCGGAGACTCACGTGCCCGTCCATACTCCCAATCCGCGACTCCTCGCCAATAAGTCCACGCGAAAGGGTAAGACCCACGATTCTACAAACAATCGTGCGACCTTAATGCCTATATCGGCTCCACAAAATGGCACGGTGACCACGTGCTCCTTCTGACCCAAATAAGCAACTTAACATGCTCAAATACATATCACCATGCTCGCGGTAATGAAAACATATCACCGTGCTATTGAGCCTACTTATCAATATAAATGCCCAATATGAACTACACAATATATCTCTAGGAATTAATACATGCTATTCAAACATAACATGAATACATGCCAAGAAATCATTCCAAAACATAGTTGAATCACTCACCTCCAAATAACGCTCCTATAATTCAATCTGAAGAAAACCCGTGCACAAAGAACGTGCAGAAGTCCGTCTAGCAAAATTCCTATGGATCAGAATTCCATTAATCAACTTTTATGAAAATTCTAGAAAATTACTTTTCGGAAAACTTAGCCAAACAGGCCCTAACATATATCAAAACGAAGCTCTTACCTCAAGGAGCTCGAATATGAAATCTGGGAGAAAACAAACTGACGGAAGGTCGTCGTTTGGCGTCGCAAAGCTCTAAGCAATCAAATCTCCTTCTAGCCCCCTTTTTGGCCTCCTCTTGGAAG
Source organism: Hydrangea macrophylla (assembly GCA_033977485.1). Lineage (NCBI taxonomy): Eukaryota > Viridiplantae > Streptophyta > Magnoliopsida > Cornales > Hydrangeaceae > Hydrangea > Hydrangea macrophylla. The sequence goes on along the minus strand of CM066984.1, from coordinate 70,949,316 downwards.
TTAGGTTAAGAGTTGTGAAATATCTCAACTCATCTCTATGTATATATAGGCAACATTCTCGGGGAATTACGTTTACCTCCCCACGAGTTTTCCAAACTCCTAATCAGTCTCTGAAACTTTCTATACAGCTTATTCATAGCTTTACGAGTGAAACCTCAAAATTATAAAAGTTTTCGACTAAGTTTCGTTTGGTTGCTAAAACGTGAATTTCTATATGACGTTTCCGAAGTTGCTAATTAGCCTACCAAATTAATAGCGTGTTCATTCGTCCTCACCAGGATACTAAATCTAACAACAGAAATAAATTCTACAACAGAAAATAGTACAGATATTGAAATACACAGGTAAACATTTATTTTCAGATAAACATTTAAAGTATTCCACAGTGACCGTCTCATACTCGGAGAGACGTCACAACAACAAAATCCTCAATTACCACAGTTTCAAAGGGTTCTCTAACACAGACACCCAAATCAACTCGTGAGTCAAAACTCACTCAACCATGTGTCATAGGACACGCCACATCACATTATCATGCATGACAATATGATACAAATGCAATAACACAAATGTGGGTGTTATATCAGTAGCCACAACAATGAAACAGTGTTGGCCCGATGATGGTGGCTATATTTTTCTAATCAAGTCCATGGCCCAGCCTCAAAACGGCCATGGTCTTACGATCACCTGCATCTCGGTAGCAGGTACTTGTTGTATTGGCCCATGCCTCTGGCATGCCTGGCATCCTTTTGCGTAATCAATGTAGTCTTTTAGCATGCTCGGCCAATAATAATTGTATCTTCTAAGAAGCCACTTCATCTTTGTACCTGCTTGGTGTGCTCCGCAAATGCCTTCATGTGCTTCAGCCATTACTTTCATGGCCTCAGGTTTTTCTAGGCATCTCAGTAACACTTCGTCTTTAGACTCTTCTTGAATAATTCTCCATCCAGTAAAACATAGTTGATAGAGGATAATTTAATTTTTTGCTCGGCCTACCTGCTTGGAATAAGAGGTACCTGATTATTCGAATTCTCCAGTCTTGATCATCCATGATCACTGAGAAGACTTCTGTTGCCATTTCTTGTTGTTTTACTGATTGTAAGATCCTTCTTTGCACTCTTATTAACTTTTCGTTATCAATCACTTCTAACTTTGTCCCCGATGCCACCTGTGCTAAATTTTCGGCCTCGACATTATATGCTCGAGCAACATGTTGGACTCTAACGTCATCAAATTCCCGTAGTAGTTGAAGAGCAATCGAGTTGAAGGGAAATAACTCCCAACTCTTGCATCTAAACTCACCACTGAGCTGGTTAATAACAAGATTTGAGTCACTGATAATGTGAATCGCTGATATATTCATCTCGACCATGATTTCAAGGCCGATGATTAACGCTTCATATTCGGCTTGGTTACTAGAACACTCAAATTCTAGCTTGAATGAAAAAACTGTCTTTCTCTTTCTCGGTGAAACTACAATTATCCCTGCCCCTGCCCCGTCAGCATTTCTTGATGGGTGATGCTAATGCCAAAGCACAATGTGCTAATGCCAAAGCACAAAGTGTCACTAAAAGCTTTAGTGACACATAGATAAGTGTCACTAAAACTTTTAGTGACACTTTGTGCTTTGGCATTAGCACTAGCCTTTCTTGATCTGTCAAATATCAACGTCTAAGGGGATAGAGAAATTGTTGATAGCAAGGTGGCATCGATTGCTTCATTTAACTCAGGGCTGATATCGAAACAAGGATGATCAGCCAAGAAATCGACAAGGGCATGTACCTTCACCACCCTCTGTGGGACGAATTAAAATGTGAACTCCATCATAGCTAGAGTCCATTTACCAATACACCCACGCATTATCGGTCTTGATAACATGTATTTAATGACGTCAGTTTGACAAATCAAATAAACCAACACAGGAAGCATATATACTCTTAATTTTTGTGAAGCAAAGTACAAGGCTAAACATAATTTTTCTATCAGCGTATATTTAAGCTTGACAGAAGTTAAAACTCTACTCAGGTAATACACTGCTTATTCCTTTCCCCACTCATTATCCTGTGCTAGCATGCATGCGATTGATTCATCTGAGGCCGATAAGTATAGCTTCAACGGCCTCTTCTTTCTTGGAGGCATGATTACTGGTGGTTCGGACAAATACTGCTTGATGGCTTCAAAGGCTTGTTGGTGCTGAGTCTCCCACCTAAATTCTTCTTCTGCCTTGAGCTTGAGCAATGGAAACCACATGTGTGTTCGTCCTGCACAATTTGAGATGAACCTCTGCAAAAAGTTTATCTGTCCGAGAAGCCTTTGTCGTTCCTTCTTGTTCCTTGGGGCTCAGCTGATTGAATAGATCAGACTTTTATCGATTTCAATCCCTCTTTGGTGTACTAAGAAACCAAGGAAGTTTCCTGCCGATACTCCAAACGCACACTTCAAGGGATTCATCTTTAGCCCATGGGTCCTCATTCTTTCAAAGGATCTTCTTAAATCGGCCAAATGCTTCTCTTGTGTGGCCAATTTAACCACCACGTCATTGATGTAAACTTCCATGATCTTCCCTATCATATCATGAAAGATTGCATTCATAGCTCGCTAATATGTTGCCCTAGCATTTTTCAATCCGAACGACATTACTACCCATTCAAACGTTCCAATTGCTCCTGGACATCTGAATGCGATTTTAGGGATGTCATCTTCAACTATACATATCTGATTATAACCTGAATTCCCGTCCATAAAGGATAAAATTTTATGTTTGGCCGCGACGTCAATCAGTTGATCGGCCATAGGCATTGGGTATTCATCCTTTTGGAGTTGCCATGTTCAGATTTCTAAAGTCTATACAGACCCTTATCTTTCCATTTTTCTTGACTACTGGTACTATGTTGGAAATCCAATCGACGTACCTGGTTGTTCTTATAAAGTCGGCCTTCAACAGTCGTTCGATTTCTTCTTTGACTTTCAGAACGACTTCAGGGGACATTATTCTAGGTAATTGTTTGAATGGCTTGCACCCTTCCTTGATAGGTAATCGGTGTTCCACAAGCTCCCGTGACAACCCTGGCATTTCATGATAATTCCAGGCAAAACAATCTTTGAATTCTCTGAGGAGATAAATCAATGATGCTTGGAAATCGGGCTCAAGTAACTGATTTATGAAAGTAGGCTGGTATTCCCCGCTTGCTCCCAAATCAACCTCAAGGAGAGGATCTTGTACATCGACCTTTAAGTCATTGATGACAACTCCTCTAGCTTTATGCAGTCTTCCGTCATTTCTTCCTGACAATCTTCAATGATATCGGCCAAATCGGCCGATGACGCTTGTAATTATCTATCTGCCAAAAAAGCTTGTATTCTGGCTACACTGGCCAGTACAACCAATGTCCTTCTATGCTTCACTGATGATGGGTTCTGGTCCATTAGGAATGTTGAGTTCTGCATCATTGTCAATCGACGTAATCACGATTGATGGCCGATCGAGTAGTCTGTACACTCGAATCAACTGATTTTTCTGCTCTTTCACCATGGTGGCCGATCTCGGCCTTCCATACTTATCTCTTCCAACAAATTTAACTGGGCAGATATCGTCTTCATACAAAACGGCCTAAGAGCAATGAACTCTAGCAATGAAAGACTTGTGATCAGCCCAGACTACTTCCACCTCGTCACCATTCCAAAAAATCAAGAACTGGTGCAAGGTTAACGGGATACACCAACTGGTATGAATCCAGTCACGACCAAGCAAGGCATTGTAGGATGCTCCGGAGTCTACCAGAAAGAAGGCTATCATGGTGGTCTTCTTTCCCACAGTGAGCTCCACTGGGAGGATTTCTTTTGCCTTTGCTGGTGTCCCAGTAAACCCACATACCTCTCGTCACGTTGCAATTTCAGTAACATGATTGATGGTAGGATGTTCACTGCGGCTCCCTTATTCATCAACACTCTCGAATACGGCACTCCGTCAATGGCCGCGTTGATGTATAATGGCTTCAAATGCTGTGACATTCCTTCTGCCAATTTTTCGAAGACGACTTTAGCGAGCCTTTTTCCTGTTTCATCCTCAGTTTTCAACCTTATGACCGATACCTTTGGTTTCTCCGCCTTCACTTTACTACTGACAAACATGGGTGTTGATGGGCACTTATGGTCCTCATGTACATCACCCGTCGTTTGACTTTCCTTGTCAGGTCTCGCTCCGAAAGACATTGGCAACGTGTAGACCATATTGACTGAGAAGTCCCTTAGCATGCTTCCAAACTGGATGTGTTTATCCAATGATTCTCCATAATTTGAATCGATATCGGCCATTTTTAAGTCTGATTTGTTCATTTCGGGAATAGATGGTGTTTCAAGCTTTTGGAGTGTACTATCCCAGTCCTCAGCCTCGATCTTTTCCTTTCCTTTAAGACTTAGGATTGCCCTTGGCACCATGTCCTTATCCTTATAATTTTGTTGATCAGCCCGCTTTTTCTCCAATCGGTACTTAGCTTCCCAGTCCCGAGCTGACTGCCTCAACCTTTACACTCTCCTTTGTTGTGTCTTAGTGAAGTAGGCTTGTTCTAGGAACTTAGGATGCTCCACCCTTTTTGACCAGTTGACCTTTGCTTATGGTGGAACAACCATTCGTGGGGATCGGTCTTGGCGTTGGTATGTTTGCCTTCTTACGTCCCTGTTCTCCCGCCTTGACTCGTCCTGGTCATGCTTACATCTCTGAAACTCAGGCTTCCTATGGCACTCCTGGTTTAGATAGGTGAGACGACTATGAATCGGCCTTCTCGGGCTATGTGTCGGATACGCCTTTTCCTTCTCTGGTACGGCATGATTGATTACTTTAGTCTTACACTTGGGACATAGCCCTTGTTCGATCAAATCAACCATCCATTGTAATGTTGGGATCTTATCGGCGTTCGCTGAGGTACTATCCGATATCACTTTGGAAGCTAATTTCGCCCTTGACTTTTGTTCATTTTCCTTCGAGCTCGTTTCAGCAGCTTCAACCCATTTGAGATCGATCTTTTCTCTTGGCCTGCGTAGGATTGTAAAATCGGGCGCCACCATGTTTGCTCCCACTACCTCTAGAAATGGATCACTATCAACTCCCATGACCTCTTTCTCCTTTTCGGCGAACTTCAGATTTCCCTTGTCAATCATACCCTGCAAAACATTTCAGAATACCAGACAATTGTTAGTGTTATGTCGCCAAGAGTTATGCCATTTGCAATGCTCTTTTCCTTTCAGCTCGTTAGCCAAAGGTAATTTTACGTTATGTGGTAATCGAATTTGTCTATCAACCATCATGAAGTCGAAGATTTGATCAACCATTGCAATGTTAAAAGAATACTGCTTGCCAGTTTTAAAAGACTACTTCAGTCGATTTTGGCAAAGGTTGACATAAATATGGTCATTTTGACACGATCTCAGCCACATCCACTTCGGTGTTAATCTCACATTCTGTAGTATGAATATCATAGTCGGGATCTCTGTAATAGGTTCCCTTGGACGAATTTTTCCTCTCTTGTTCTTCCTCGAGCATGTGCTCATATCGGGCAGCTCGAGTTGCCAACTCGAAGAGATCGCGGAAACCCATACCTTCAAACTTTTTCCTAAGTTCAAAGGTAAGTCCTCCCAATGCTATATTGACAAATTCCTCTTCGGGAAACATGACCTTGTAGCGATGTTTAGCCCGTTTGAACCTGGAAATGTATGCCTCAGCTGATTCGCTTGGAAGCTGATACAACCTTGTCAAATAGGCCATAGAGACTTTGGGCTCAGTCCGATAGAATTGGGAGTGAAAAGCTTCTTCCATTTGGTTCCAATTATGGAAAGAGTTTGGAGGTAAATTAATATACCAACTAAACGCTACCCCAGTTAGAGAATTGGGCAACAACTTTAGTAGCATATCCCCTCGGTGACTCACCTCTCCATTCTGAAGCAGAAAACGGTCGATATGCTCCACGTTCGATTGATCACTTTCACCAGAAAACATTGTAAAGTTGGGTACCTTATATCCCCGGGGAAGAGATACTTTCTCAATGGCGTCGCTATGCGGCCTCCTATACACGGGCCGCTGAGTTCTTCGGAAAAGGCCGCCGAAGTCCAGGTGGATGACCTCGGTGACCTGCTCTCGATCAACCCTCAGCGTTTGGGGTGGGATACCTATTCTCATGACTCTCTCATGTCCTAGCATTGGTCTATCATTCCCAGTGGGTTCATCCTCGGTGACTAAGTTGTCCCCAAACAACGGGTTAATTCTTCCCCACTGATGGTCTGAATCTTTCCTGGTTAGATTGATCACTGGCTCCCTGATGGTGATGCCAGGACGGACTACAACTCAGGGTGGGTTCCCGGCCTCCCCTAAGATTTCCTTTCCATTCCTCTTTGGTGGGGTGATGTATTTTTCGATCTGGGAGGAAGAAGGGGCATTTTGACTTGCCCCCAACCCAACCTGAAACGGGAAGGTTGGTGGAATAGATGGCAGTGAGGGGTCACCCGCTTGATGTTCCTTCCATTCCCTCATTTCCCGGAACATCTCGCTCACTTGGGTAAAAGTCTGGTCTTGCCTAATGGACATCTCAGCAAAGTGTTGGTTGAAAAGTCCTAGTTAGTTATTACTCATATTAGACAAGTCTGCCTGATTGGCTAAGCTGTCTGGGGATTCTATGACAGGTTCTATGACAGGTTCTAAAACAGGTTCTAAGACAGGCTCGCGCGAACCCACCTCCTGGGAAAGCCCCCTAGATCGTGTTCCCTTTCCATCCATTTGACACTAGTTGTCCCATTGGGCGTGCCAAAAATTGTTTACAAATAAAATTGGTGTGGTGTGTTAGGCGTACCAGAGTCCTCGTGGACTCAAAAAAGGTTGTGATAACCTAATCTAACTTCTAATTTAGGCGACTTGTTATTAAATATGCTCATAAAATAACCAAAAATGGGCTTTTACTCTACTCTGATGCAAGCAAGTAATTACAAATGAAAATTGAAAAAGGAAACAAATCAAACACTGAAACTTAAGAATACGTCCATGAACATCATCTTCATTGGTTAAATGCAAGTAGCAATTACAAACGCTCTAAGAACAATGAAAACTCATAGATCACTCAAGAATAAAAGTAATAATGCTTTTGAGGAAAAAATAAAATAAAGTCTGCCAGAGCATAAGTGGCGTGTGTGTTAGCCCCCCTCAAATGTTGCACACCCTGCCCTATTTATAGACTTTGAACAAATAACCGCTTATGTTAGTGGGGTCAGTGGGTTAGTGGGTGGTGGTCCCTTATTTCTAGGAACGATTAAGTTACTGCACCAACTCTTTTGTCCCATGATCAGCTTCCACGATCTGTTTAATGATCAAACTTCTGCCACGTTCCCCTTTCATGTAGCTGCTTTTCTTCTGGCTCAACATAACCTAACGCTCATATTCTTGTCCATGCTCAACTGCCTTAAAGCCTTGTGAACATATCCTAGTTAACCGAGTACATCCTTCTTTGAACAGCTTGACCCTCGTTGGTTGATGGATCTCGGTCTTATTCTTCGTAGGAAGTCTACTAGTGTCCATTGGTCTTGTTTAACCGATGTTTTCTTATATTATGACTTTGATTGTTCCATAGATTACTTGTCATTCATTTTCTAAGCCCGATTTTACATCTTCTTTCTTCCCTGTCTTTCGGTCTCAACACTTTAGAACCTTCATGGTTGGTCATCGGTCTTATTTGACCGATGTTACGACTATCGTTGTGCCTACTTTGCAACCTTGACCCTGCTTGTTTAAGGCCGAGGTATCTCTTAGAGAACCCAGTATCATCCTGTCTTCGGTCTTAACACCGATATTCACATATTGTCTATATTATATTTACCGGAAGGTAGTTCTGATATCGGTCTTTCCTCCATAATCGGCCTCACTTCTTGTTCATCTGCCTGCCTGCTCTTGTGATGTCGTCATCAGGCCACGTGATTTGTCATGTCCCTTGGGAAATCCCAAATTAGGGTGTAAACAATCCTTCTCTGAGCAACTTGACCCTCGTTGGTTGATGGATCTCGGTGACCGATTCACCGAGATCCATCATCCAACGAGGGTCAAGCTGCTTAGAGAAGGATGTAATAGACCGAGATCCATCAACCAACGAGGGACAAGCTGCTCAGAGAAGGATGCAATCGGTCAAATAGGATCTGTTCACAAAACTAACATCATTTTCATTTTAAGAAAGAAACATCAAACAAGCTTTATTTAGAAATTATTTTCGATCGCATAAAATGACATCAATCAAACACTTAAATTTACAACACAATATTGATTTTACGCCTTTGCAAACAGCATGAGGCCAAGACATCTCCTAAGCAAAATAAGTAACTAAATATTAAAATAAATTATATAAACACCCCCTCATGTATTGTCCTTATTTCCTAACACCCCATACACTAAAAATTCAATAAACTGGGCCCTTCAACTATCATTTTCTTCTCAAATTAGCACCCTCAATTACCAACCCCCCCCCCCCCCCCCCCCCCCCCCCCTCTCACATAGTTGAGGGAATCAATTTATTCAGTTTTTTAAGTTTAGGCGGTATCAGTGAAAAAGGCAATGTCTATATAATTTGCCCTAAATATTAATAAGACTAAGAGTAGTTTTATTATTCTTTGCTCACTATTTGGAGTTTTTGGCCAAAATAGAACTCAATTTCAAACAAATTCCCATTTTAGTACTCTTGAAAAAATTATTCTCATTCTAATATATATATTTATATGAGTAATATTTGAGGCACTAACAAATTTTACTAACACTCACACCCACACTCTATCTCTCTCCTATTGGCATAGTTGACCCAAAGTACCACTAGAAGAGATAGAGTGTGAGTGTTAATGAAATTTGTTAGTACCCATAATATTACTGTATTTATATAGCCATGATGCCCTTTCATGGGGAGCATTTGACCAATTCAGACGTAATTGTATCAATCTATATATATATATATATACACACACGCGGTATAAATACACAGCATAAGTAAGCTATGTTTCTTTATGTTTTCTTTTTCAATTTTCTATATTTGGTTTTGTTTCATGTTTGAAAATTAGAGGCTTGTGTATTGTGATAGGTTTTAATTCTCCTTCATGCATTTTTATACAATATGTATCTAAGGTTTTATGAAGAAAAACTTTATATTTAAAATAGTGCTATACCTGTCAAATTTGTGTAACAAATGGCCTAATAGTAATACTACATGGTATGACAGTGATCGATCCAATGACATGTAATACAACTGATTTTATATTACAATTAAAAGAAAACATTAATACAATTAGCCGATGAAATTTTATTTTAATAAAATAAAAACACCAATATGATCAACACGTTAAATATATCTATGTATATATATATATTCTAATGTATGGACTTGTGTGTGTGAAACAACAATGACTTTAAGGCTCTGTTTGGTTCACGAATTTCGTGAAAGAAATGAAAATAATAAGAAAAATAAATTTCTTTGTATTTTCCTTCATGCTTAAATAATACTAAAAATGAAATTTTTTTAAATATAATTATAGTACACGAATGAAGGAGAAGAATTGACTCACAACATTCAAAATGTTTAATACATTTCTAAACTTTTTCTCTTTTCTTTTTTTACTAATTTCCGCGCCGTTTTTCTTATTGACCAAATACAGAAAAAAATTTCATCTACGTTTTTTTCCCCCTCACCAAATCCAAGAACCAAACAAAGCCTAACAGACACTTTAAAGTTATGATAGGATTGGTACAACAAAAATTGGCATTTAAGTGAGTCCCAATTATTTTGTGCTATGAGTAAACACGATACATCCTAAACAACTTGAATGTATCGTGCAATCTCCCTTTTTAAAATGAGCTACTTCAAGATAATAGTTTTCTCTTGAAATGCTTGTGGGACTCCCAAATTAACAGGCCAAGATAATAGTTTAAGCATACATGATGATTTGCTCTTGGTCGAGTATGATTTTTCCTTTGCTTTTGGTCACAATTACAAATGTTTGATTGATCAATGTTAGTATTCCTTTTTGGGAAGGAAAAAAGAATAAAAAGAAAGAAAGAAAAAGTGGACTAATTTGACTGATTTTGTGCCAAACGTTAACCAAAGATTCTCGAGATTATCAAATAAAATATCCATTTATTCACTTTAGAATTTTTTAAACTCACATGAACATAGTAATTAAAAGAATAGGGGAAAAAAAAAAAACTTGGTTATTATATTCCTGGACAACTGTGAATAGTAAATCCCACTAATTACAGTCCAGTTACGAATTAGTACTATATTTACTTCTTCTTTTTTTTTTTTTTTTTTTTTATTAGCGATGGAAAGAGGAGTACTAAATGCACTCTTTATATAATACTCCTTGTTCTCTGTAATTGGAAAAGAATAAGCCAAAGCTGGTTTCTTTTAATATGGATACTTGTAATGGACCTTTGCACTTCCAAAGGCTAAAGTCTAAAGATGATTAAGAGGCCTCTATGAGGTCACAATGTTAGCTTTACACGAGTGCCTCATGGTTGATCATACGACCAAAAACCACTGTAGATAATTACATCAAAGTTAGCCATGTAAGACAGTCTTGATTATATCAACCATGTTCAATAGAATCTTTGTTCATTCTGATGCACGTTAATAGTATATATCCATTCCATTTAAAAATAAATAAAAATAAAAATAAAAATGGCGGTCTCCCCTACTTTACCCCTATCCATCCTTGCGTGCATTCAATCAATAACTAACTCCACGTGCTGAGCTGTGAGTGAGATGCTATTTGGCAATGTTTTTGACTTCTAGATGTTGGCAAATCCGGTGAATTTGCATAGGTATATATCATGTTTGTCTGTGCTTTTGCTTATAAGATCTTAATTGATAAAACTACTTAAAAGTAGAACTACTTATTATAGTTTGGACGTTATAATTTTGCTGAAACAAGTAGACCAAAAAGTAATTTAAGCCACCAAATTGATTACAAATGGATAAATAAAGAATGACAAACGCACTCATGACTATTAATTTGATCAATCCATGTATGGACAGTTCCACTGCGCATTAAACAAGATCTACATAGGGAAACACATGTCCCTGAGTCCCTCCCCTCCACTATACATGGCTAGAGTTTAGATTTGATAGAATTATATGTGAAGGCCTGTTTTGAGCAAGTTAATAAACATTTTGAATGGTGTGACTTGTGAGTCATTTCCTTTTACTTTTTTTTTTCTCTAAATCTGTTAACCAAACAGAATTCAGGACCGATCTTGAGGTTTGGAGGGTCTTAGGCAGAATTCGAAAAATGGGGCTCTCATATAGAAATGCATTTTTTTAAAAAAGGGAATGCACCATTATTATAGGAAAATTTCAAACAGATGCATAAAGTTTCACAAATTAGCACAATTTTAGGTTGCAAAATGCTCAATACTTAAACAAATTACAGACATTTAGCGAGAACATTTCAAAAATGGAGAAATTAGGGGAGAAATTGTGTGATTGATAACCCAATAAAGTTGTAAAAATGAAAAAATTTCAACACTTATTTTTTTTAGTGCGTTTGATAACGTACCACATAATTGAAAAGGCAGGCAAAAACACTGAAAATTTTAAGTGAAAAATTTCTACTGAAAATAATCAACGAATGCAGTCTATTTCAGTACTTGAAAAGTTGTTTCCAGTACAGTAAATTCAATCGCATAAAATTTTCAGTACTTAAAATTCAGCACTTAATTTTCAGTACTTAATTTTCAGTTTTATCAAACGCACCCTAAAAGTCTCATCTGTCTAATTGTGAGTTAGGGGGGTGTTGGTTTGGACCGAGTGTAGTCTTTTATTGCTTTGGGCTTGTGTTAGGGTGTGTTTGGAACTTGTTTTGGCTTAAAACTAATGCTACTAGTGTAGAAGTGTTTGGGATTTAGAGGCCCCTAATTTACACCATTTTTGGGAGGCCCTAGGCAATTGCCTACTTTGCCTATAGGAAAGGTCGGGCTTGACAGAACCGATAATGTGACGACTCTAGTGTTGTGGGCGGGCTGTAGGTGCCTTTGTGGCTGTACTAAGTGCTGGCAGGCTACACACTAGGAGAAGTTCGTCCCATATCACCTAAATGTGGAAAAGTACTGTGTTATATATGTGTGGTTCTAAATCTCCCTAGTAAGAGGCCTTTTGGACAATGGCCCAAGAACCAAACTGTGAGGGCTTGGACCCAAAGTAGACAATATCTTACTGAGCGAGACTTAAGTCGTGACAGAATAGTATCAGAGCTAGACCCAGCTGAAAGTGTGCCAACGCGGACGTTGGACCCTAAGGGGGGTTGAATGTAACAACCCTGGTGTTGTGGGCAGGCTACAGTAAATGCGGACGGGCTACAGTAAGTGCTGCAAGCTACACACTATGGGAAGTTCGTCCCACATCGCCTGGGTGTGAAAAAATAACGTGCTATACATGTGTGGTTCTAAGTCTCCCAAGTAAGAGACCTTTTGGGCAGTGGATCAAGAACAAAACCAGGGTCGGTCTTGAGGTTTTGGGGGCCTTAGGCAAACTTACAAAATGAGGCCCCTATATAGTAGCACAAATCAATTATCAAATCCAGAAATGTACTTCTTAAAAGCCATTTGAATCTATTTGGTCATATTTTTGGGTCTATTTGGGAAAACATTTTTTTTTTGGGGTAAAATCCAAATTTAGAGAACAGCACAAACATCTCAAGAATAAAACTAAACAAACATGATGAAATTAACAATCAAGGAGAAAAAAACATGTTGAAACACTCAACTGGACGACGACCAACAAGCAAAGATATACATATGGTGTTTAGAGAGATTTGCTCTTCATAGATTCGAAATTAAAACAACACCACTTAAACACTTGCCATATATGCATGTGGTGTTTAATTATAGTGCGAGAATAAAATAGTCAAGACAGTCAAAGAGACATAAAACCCCAAACTGAGGATTTTGAACTCACCTTGTATGAACTAATAATCTCAAGACTTTTCTTCTCATTTCCCTCAAACTTTGGAGAACCCAGATGAGTTCTTAGTGAAATAAATCAAACATGAAATCCAAAAAACATCATCAAGAATCCAGAGAAGGGCTGTTGCTTTGGGATGAAATCATTTGCTATGGTGAGATCATCAATTTTACAGAGAGGGTTATTTAGGGGCCAAATATAGGGCATGTTTGGGTCTCCTTTGGGCTTTAAAACTATGACTACTAGTAGGAATTGGGGGCCCTCAAATGTTGCAAATATTAGGGGGGGCTTTAGGCATGGGCCTCATTTCTAACACTATAGGACCGATCCTGAACAAAACTGTGCGGACTTGGATGCGAAGCAGACAATATCTTACTGAGCAAGGCTTGGGTCGAGACAAATAATCTATTGCCGCAAATAATATTGTGCTTGCTATGCAATCACCCCGCGCCAAATCAATCTAAGCAAAAACAAATGAGTTTAGATTCCTACAAAGTTACACCCCAAATGGTCAGAGAGACAATTTTTATCCACTCTCCACTGAGCCTCCACACATTTTAATGTCATGCCCCAGATTCACACATGTGAACCTAGGACACGTGGCACGCCACCAAGGCCTTCAAACAACAAGTTACAAATGAAAAAGAGGGAAAACAAGCACATATACACCATTATGTTAGAAAAATCAAGCCCAAGGGCAAAATGATCATTAATAATGTATAGCAGGTTTTATACCAAAAGATAGGTTTTTGACTCACGGTTCCAACGCAAAAATGGCGCGCGAAATCGAGTTTTCTAGAGAGAGTTATGCCCGTGTCCGTAAAAGTCGACAGTGCAGTAAAATGACATGCGGATCGATCCGTCTCAAAACCAGATCGATACGGCTTTGACAGAATCTCATTTTTGGGCCTCCAGAAGCACCGGATCAATCCGCTCAACACCCGGATCGATCCGGATTCTGCAGCACTCATTTCGACAGTAGTTTTTCTTGTTCAGATTTCAAACACTTCCAAAACACAACCAAGCTTCATGATGCTTACCCAAAACATTCCAAAACCATTCTAGAATCATTCTAAACCATTCCCAAGAAATATTAACATCTTTCCAAACATTAAACAAGATCTACAAATGTTACAACACTTGAATCTTCTCCAATTTTTAGAAAACCAACCAAAACACAAGAGTCTTGATCCAAACTCACAATTAACATATCCAAACCATAGAAACAAGAGTTTGAAAAGTCCCAACATGATTTTAAACCATGAACAAGATGTGCAATGTCATCTCTCTCAAATACTCCCATTTCTCTCCCAAATACTCCCAAATCTCTCCCAAATACCCCAATTCCCTCAAGATCAACCAAAACATGTTTTCTTAAACCAACCTTCCACTCAAACATGCTCCAAACTACATTAGCAAAGTATGAAAGGCACCAACAACATTTTAAGCTCCGGTTACAAGATTTACATAAGTCTTGGAGGGATTAAACCAAAACTAACATAATCTACTAAGTTTTAGTACAAACCTAAGTTAGCTATTACAACTAAGTTTTACTCAAAAACAACTATAGATATAAGCTACTACATTTACAAGCTTCCTCGCCACTACGAAACCTACGTTCATCTCCTCGGATTCTTGCCGTCGTGCTCACCTACAATGGTTATTCAATGACCATTATAATATATAAGCTATATGCTTAGTGAGAGATATCAATCAAGCACACGGATGACATATTATGTTTATATTCAACTCAACAAATAAAATGACCCCCGGATAAGCAAGTATTCCCTCTGCCACTACCCGCAAGTCCGCGACTCCCCCAATAGTCCACGGTACAAGCCAATGACCCACGCCACACACGTGCGGTCTAATGCCGTTGTCGGCAACAAATGGTCGTCACCACAAAACAATCTCATGGCAAATTCATACAATCTTTCCTTTGATCTAAATAATCAACTAAATATGCTCACATAAACATGACACCATGCTTTTCATATAATTACAACAAAACATGGGTAATTAAGATAAATAGGCATGTAAGTAACATCTATATGAACATAACCATGAATCTCATCCAAAAACAATATTGAAACCACTCACCTCTTCGCAATTGGTTCTTAGTTGTGAAATTGAAGCCAAATCTACTCCGGGTTAAAATCCTACATGAATTTGACCAACTACGGATTACTGCTCTAAATTGGGTTGCGAGAAATATGATGATTATACTCAATAAAATCAGTACCAAAACGTAGAACTCACCTCTACGAGTTTGAATCCGGTCTCAGAATTGAAATTGGGTGTCGAACAGCGTGTTGATTGACGTCGAGAAGCTCCGGCAAACCCCTGTCTCTTTTCCTCTCTAACCTACCCAATATTGAAGAAGAAGAGATATGTATCTCCATATCTCTACAGCTCATATATGTAACCTTGTGTTTCTATTATGAAACCCAACCAACTTTTGATTATTTTCATTTACACCCCTGACTAATTTTATAACTAACTATTTAATCCTCCAAACTTAAGTGGGTATTTGTCTATGTCTCGCGTGGGTTCCCATAAATGGTCCCACATAATTTTATGAAGTTTCTAATTAGCCTACTAATTAAGTAGCGTGTTCAATTCGTCCGCACAAAGGTATTCCAAATGACCACGTAAATTGTCTCTAGCAATAAATAATATATTCTAAATAACATATAAATATTTCACATATGCCTTAATAAATATTTAAGCATGTAAGGGTGATTCCACTTTGTCCCATCACAATGGAACTTTCTCAACTCATGTCCTAATTTGGGACTGCCACATTGGCCAATACAGGGCTCCCAACTGGACACCCATAATCAATTAGTAAGCTAAAACTCACTTTAACATGTGTTAATAAACACCAAATATGTATGTTAATGCATGTGAAATCATGTTTAATAGTTAATCGCAGGAGCGGGTGTTACATCACTCCCCTCCTTAAAAAAAAGTTTGTCCCCAAACTTGAAGTACCTCAAGTTTCGAATAGGAATAGGCACTTCTCACGCATCTCATCTTCCCGTTCCCACGTAGCCTCTTCAACAGAATGATTTCGCCACAAAACCATAACCAATGGAATAGTCTTGGTCCTCAGAACTTGAACTTTTGCATCGAGAATTATCACTGGATATTCTGTAACAACCTGCATTTCATTTAATTTTAAATTTGCATTTCCATATTAAATTCAAAATTATATTGTTTGCTCTAATTTATTTAAAATTCTCATATTTGGAATCTTATTAATTGTCTAAATTCATATTGAAATTCTTATTTGGGGCCAAAACTGCAATTTTTTAAAATTTAGCAATACCTGTGTTGGATTTTAAATCTGTATTTCAAAACGGTGGAAATATTCTTCTTTTAACTCAAATTGTATTTTTATAAAACCGAAAGATCATTTCTTACATTAAAATTAATTTTCTGTATTTTTGAGGTGATCACCGCGCCGCAGAAATACTAGTTTATGCTTAAAATTGTCCGTGCTGTGTTGAACTTCCACATAGGCATATAAACGGGTCAGATTCGGACCGGATCTAGTGCATCCAAATCCAAATCCGCTAAACTATATATGGATTCGGATTCGGATTCGGATTCGGATTCGGATATGACAGATCTGTTATAAGTCAGTCCATATCCGGATCCGCCAAAATATACCGAATTCGGATCTGGATCCGGATTTGATCCGAAATAATATATAATGTGTATATCTATACTATTTTTGTTTATATATAATATGTATATATAATTTTGTATATACATGACTAATATATTAAATATAATATAGTATATATATGTATTATATATACATAATTATATTATAGTATGTATATACATTATATGTACACATTATTATATTATATATATAATATGTAGATATATATATATATTGATGATACCTAAAACTGGTAAGAAGAGTTTAGAGAGAATATAAGACAAGAATTTGTATGTGGTTCGGTCCCGTTAACGAGGTGACCTACGTCCACGGTTGCGTTTGTGCGCTCTCACTAGCAGATCACCGGCGGGCCTGGTGAGCCAACAAAGGTGGGCGGCACTACCAGTAATACCGGCCGGATATATGCGTTTGAAGGTGAGTTCTCTGTTTGGGCTTGTAAGCTTAGAGAATTCATTTCAGATCGGGATCCCTATTGATAGGGTAGGTGGGCTCTTTTATATATGCAAGAGTCTACCCTTACATGGTAAGTTAGTAGGATTGGGAAGTCTAATCTGATTGCGATTTGATTAGCATAACTTGAGGAAGGTTTCCTAAGTGGTTTAGGAAACTGCCACCTTCCATCTTGTAGACTTGTAGTTGATTTAGGAAACTACTGGATTGGACGAGATCACGGGACCCTGCGATCTTCATGCCCGGCCAGTTGGTGCGAACCGCCCGGTCCTGATAAACACCTCGGGATAGCTCGGCTATTGGCGCCTTTACCGAAGTTACCGGAGCCTTCTGGTGACGTGGCAGGCTGGCTTCATGGGTTGATTATTTTGGACATATCAGCTGCCCCCCATTTTCGAAACTGACTGGATGCGTCATCCAGTGAGGATTCAAAAATCAGTATTGCCTTGGTAACCGTCCGGATGTCCTCCGGGAATGCTGCTCGGGATGGGGCCCACACTCTAGGTCCCCTGGTGGAGTAACCAACCGGTACAGGTAGGAGCTCGGGTATGGGTATCGCCACGTGTCAGGGAGTAATTGGTCTGGTCAGGACCTAGCGAAGTCGGTTTGGATGTAACCGAACAGTTGCGTGGTAACCAGACCGTCACGTCACACATTTAATGCGCACGTCTTTTGAGG
Source organism: Hydrangea macrophylla (assembly GCA_033977485.1). Classification (NCBI taxonomy): domain Eukaryota; kingdom Viridiplantae; phylum Streptophyta; class Magnoliopsida; order Cornales; family Hydrangeaceae; genus Hydrangea; species Hydrangea macrophylla. Next base: position 70,931,526 of record CM066984.1, on the reverse strand, counting down.
CAACCGTTCACGTGCTCGAGGTGACAGCTGTCGGTGACCTTTGGCGGGAAAGTTCCTGAGCCGTTGGATCTGATTGATCTGGACCGTCCGCTATTCCTATATAAGGAACACTTGTTCTTCTCTCCAGTCCCTACTGCCAAGTGAGAGAATTTACCGAGCGGTTTGAGAGCATCCAAGTCTCCCGAGAAAGATTCCCGAGTTCTTTTCTGCCCTAATTTTTGTAAGTCTTCCCTTTCTGTCTTCAGTTCTTCATTCTCTTCTCCTTTTCGGAACAAATCTGGAGGGAGGGTTTACTCGGGTTAGAGCGATCGTGGGATTTCTTCTTTTTTAGGTTTTGTCACTTCTTTCAGTCTGGGGGTACATTAGAGCGGTTTGACTGAGCGGGTATTCCCGGGAGAGTTCTGAGAGAGAGTTATCTGTCCTCTAGAGTCTTGTACGACCTACCCTTTAGGTTATTAGATCTACCTCCCTTGTACATCAGACTAGGAGTTCTTGACCTATTCTCAGGTCGTCTGCCCTTTAGGTCTTCCACAGGCGCAGTCATATGTCATTCAGATTTCAACTCGTCATACCGGTCGGAAGACGAGCAGGTACAATCAAGGTCTATGAGCTCAAGCCCAGACCCTCCTTCCCTGGCCCCCTCCGACCAGCATAGTAAGGGTAGAATACCTACCCGGGCGTCTTTCGAAGAAACGCGTCGGGATTCTCCCGTGGCCTCGACATCTCAAGGGTCAGACGACGAAGGGTCTGTACCGAACAGCCCTGGGGTCCTCTTCTCATGCGAGTCCATTGTTAGTGTTCTGCGTAGCCCTGATCTGGATCGAATCAGGGACCGATACGATCTTCTCGGCCCCTTTTCCCTTGCCGTCCATGATGGCGGAGCTCACTTCCATGAGTCGGGCTTCGTCACATTGTACGAGGATGCCTTCATGGCGGGCCTTCACTTGCCTCTTTACCCAGTAGCCCGGGATGCGCTCATCTACCTCGCGATCTTCCTCGGGCAGCTCGACCTGAACGGCTGGCGATACTTGATGGGGTGCATCACTTTGTGGCCCCAAGTCCGAGCTCAGTCTGTAGGAGTTCTTCTGGACCCACCGGCCTTTCCCAGTTCACGGGGAGGCCGGCTTCTTCTTGCTCTCGGCTAGGAAGGGGCGGAAGATAATTGTGAATTGCCCGAGCAACAACAAAGGGTGGAAGAAGAAATTCTTCCAGATGTCCACCCTGGGGCTGTGTGAGAAGGTGTCGGGTATTCAGCTGAGGACCTCCTGGGCGGGGACGCTGAGGAGTAAGCCCGAGCACTTTCCTTTCTTGATTAGTCCTTTTACTTTTTCTTGACTAACCCATTTGTATGTTTGCTTTGCAGTGGGAGCAACGGACCCGCCGAGTCTTCCCGACGAGCTTCAAGCGCGGGTCTTGTCTCTGGTGGAGGACCCAACCGACATTAATAAAGTGCTAACCCGGTCGGGGAGCCCGAAGAGCACTTACAAGCTCCAGCACGACTTCACAGCTCCCATCCTCCCGGTGATCATCCCTGGTAACACACCATTCCTTGACCGTGCAATTTTCTCTACACTGCTGAACTCTGACATGCTTTTGGTTTTGCAGAAATGGCTCCCAAAAATGCGGCGGTGTTGAAGGAAAAAGAGGTAGCCTTGATGGCCCGGGCTGGCCAAAAAAGGAAGAAACCAGCCCCCGCTGAGGGCCAGCCCCTGAAGAGGATTTCCCGGGGGATCTCCATTCGGGCTGGGAAGGAAGCTGTTGTTGTTTCTACGCCCGTGCTAACAATTGCTGCACCACCACCACCACCTCCTGGCGTAACCACTATTGCACCTTCACCACTCCCCCCAGTAGCCAAACCGTCCGGGGTCTCCTTCCCGACCATGGAGGAGGCTCGTGCGGGCCCCTCTTCATTATCGGATACCGAGATGGCAAATGACGTCTGCAGAAGAGTATGGCCTAGGCTATTGCAGAGTCAGGTTGACAAGTGCACCCTGATGAGCCCCGAGGCCATTATCGGTTGGCTATATAGCATCAGCCACTTGGTAAGTTTCTTTTTTTGCAATGTGAACATTAGCTTTTCCTCCATGCCTATACTAACATTTCCTTGTTCTTGCAGATCGGCTGTATTGCGGCTGGGGTCGAGGCCACTCTTCCCGGCGTTGCTGAGAAGTTGGCCGTTGCAGAGGCTGACCTCTCTGTGGACAGGGCTGCTCGGGAATCCGCGGAGTTTTCCCTCATTGTGGAGGAGGAAAGATCCCGGGCAACAGCCCTAGAGCTGGGGGAGGTCCGTGACTCCCTGTCAATCGAGCGGGCTGCCCAGAAGGCTGTGGAGGCTAAGGCTGCGGCTGCGGCTGCGGAGGCCGGGAGGGTCACCGCCGAGAAGATTGCTGAGGCCAAGGTTGCAGCCTCGGAGTTCACAAAGATCTCTGCCAAGAAGGATCTTGAAGCTATGATGGACATGCTCTTGGAGCTTACTGCTGCTCGGGAGGCTGAAGCCAAAGAAGCTGTGGAGGAATTCGAGGCTGGGTTCCTCACAGGCTACGCCGACCTAGCAAAACGGGCTGCTGTTGACCATCCCGACTGGGATCTATCCGGGTACTCCTGGGCCGAGTCCGGTTACTGGAAGGAAGGTCAGGCTGACTCTGAGGTCGCTGTTGAGGCCGAGGTCACCGCTGAAGCTGAGGTCGCTGCTAAAGCTGAGGTCGCCGCCGAAGCTGAACCGGCCGGGGGCCCCTCCGCTGATGAGCAGGCTGCTGGGGAGGAGGAAGTGGTGGTTGTAGATTAATTTTTTTTTCTTTGTTTGTTGTAGTTTGTTCTTTTTTTGGGGGGTAGGCTACTACAACTGCCCCCAGGCTTTGTACAGTTTCTCTTTAATTAATGAAAAGGCCCCTGAGGTCAAACTTTCCTTCCATTAACTTATTTCGTTTCTGTACTTTGCCTGTTTATAATTGCTAGTATCCGCTCGATTTTTGGCCAACCTAACACCTGCCTTAGCAAATGTTTTAGGACCATAACCAGTAGAACACCTAGTCTTCCTGACCTGTTTAAAAGGTAATTGCCCGAAGTGCTATAGGAACTGGTCCTGTTTAGTGTCCGGGATCGCCCGGTGTATTGTAGGAATACCTTGTATTATCGTCCGGGTTGTCCTGGTGTATCATAGGTATATCATGTTTTACTGTTCGGGATATATCTCTGATCACTGTAAGTACTTAGAAATATATTTTCCAAGTTCTTGTAGTGACCGGTGTGATTCCCTGTTTTGGCCTAATATTCCTCTGCCCCCTAAGCATTTTGCTAAGGCGGGAGTGCAGGAGTGAGTGGCCGTAGGGAACCGACCTGGAACATGGATGGTTGCAGGGTCATTTGAAGCTTGCCACCGTCGGCCACCTAGTGGTTGGGCCCCGTCGTCGGCTGGACCTAAGAGAAGGTTTAAGTAATTTCCCGTTTAGGTCTAGTATCCCCTTGCCCCCGAGTGTCCTGTGAAGGCGGGGCCGTGTTGAGGAGCGACCATAGGAAACCGACCTGGAACATGGGTGGTTGCAGGGTCCTTTTGTGCCTGGGTTCGGAGCCCGAGGTCTTTTTAGTGCCTGGGTTCAGTGCCCAAGGTCTTTATGCCTTAGGGTTAGGCCCAAGGTCTTTGGTGCCTCGGGGTTAGGCCCGAGGTCTTTTGAGCATTGCACGGTGTACTGAGAGGAGTAAATTTCAAGTAAACTTTGCAATTTTATTTTAAAACAAAAATTTACGATGGTTGCTCAATCAGAGCTACAAAAGGAAATCTCTCTACCAATACTAAATTCCCATGGGCAAATGCTACTGATAATACTTGCAGAGGTGTTGAACGTTCCAAGGATGAGAGAGATCATGCCCGTCCATGCTCTGTAGCCAGTAGGTTCCCGGTCGGTTGACCCGGGTTACTTTATATGGGCCTTCCCAGTTTGGCCCCAATTTTCCATGGCTCGGGATTGGGTAGACTGGTTCACTGCCTTGAGGACGAGGTCTCCAACTTGAAAACTGCGGTGCTTCACCTTGCTATTGTAGTATCGAGAAACCCGTTGCTTGTAGGCCGCCACCTTTAGGTAGGCTTGGTCTCTCCTTTCCTCCACCAGATCTAGTTCTGACCGGAAGGCTTCTTTGTTATCCGGCGCACTGAAGTTGGCTACCCGATACGTAGGCAACCCGAGCTCTGTGGGGACCACCTCTTCAAATCCATAGGTTAAAGAGAACGGCATTTCGCCTGTTGCCGCTCGGGGTGTAGTGCGGTAGGACCACAGGAGGGTTGGAAGCTCTTCAGCCCACAGCCCTTTGGCGCCTTCAAGCCTTGTTTTGATTGAGTGCAAGATTGTTCGGTTGGTTACCTCAGCTTGACCATTGGCTTGTGGGTGCTCGGGGGAGGAGTAATGATTCAGTATCCCATAGCCCGAGTAGAATTGCCTAAAGATAGGGGTGTCAAATTGTCTACCGTTATCGCTAACCAGGACCTGGGAATGCCGAACCGACTGAGAATATTCCTTTCTACAAAGCATTCCATTTTTCGTTCGGTTATTATCGCCAAGGGCTCGGCCTCTGCCCATTTAGTGAAGTAATCAACAGCTATCACGGCAAATTTGACCTGTTCCTTTCCCATTAGTAAGGGGCCAACAATGTCGATTCCCCACTGGGCGAATGGCCAGGGGCTGTGGATTGGTGTCTGGAGTTCCCCCGGTCGGTTGATCATGGGAGAGTATCTCTGACACTTGTCACATCTTCTGACGTACTCTTTGGAATCCCGGGCCATGGTTAGCCAATAGTAGCCTTGCAGTAAGGCCTTTCTGGAGAGTGCCCGACCTCTAATGTGGTTCCCGCACACCCCTTCATGGATTTCAAATAGTATAGCTTGGACTTACGCAGGATGGACACAGCGGAGGTATGGGATAGTGAATCCCCTCTTATAGAGAATGCCGTCGAGAAGATGATATCGTGTCACCCAGTATTTAACCCGGCGGGCTTCTTCTTTGTCGTCTGGTAGTGTCCCTGTTGTCAAGAATGTCATGAGTGGGTCCATCCAGCTGGGTCCCGGAGTGACCGGGTCTACCTCCATGCCTTCTGAGTTGATCATACTTGGCTCAGGTAGGTATTGTATCCTTATCCCGGGCAAGTCTGACTCAGAAGACGAGGCGAGGCGAGCTAATCGGTCGGCTCTGGTGTTTTCTACTCTGGGTATCTGCGTGATGGAGAATCCTCGGAGCTGCTTGAAAACCTCTCGGACAAGGGCCATGTTGTCTTCCCGCGCTTCGTACTCTTGGTTAACCTGATTGACCACGAGCTAGGAGTCACTGTAGCCCTGAACCTGTTGTGCACTCATAGAGATGGCCAACTGTAACCCAACCAAGAGAGCTTCGTATTCGGCCTCGTTGTTGGAGGCACGGAAACCAAATCTTAATGCGTACTCAAGCTGGATATCGGGGGTAGTCAGGATGATTCTTGCCCCGCTGCCTTGCTAGTTGGAGGAACCATCCACGTGCAGTACCCAGGTAAGGATATCAGAGTGTAACCCGGGCGGTAAGGCCGGCAGCTCAGACTCTTCAACCGAGTCTTCTGGATATGTGAACTCAACCAAAACGTCAATCACGGCTTGTCCCTTGATAGTTGTCCGGGGTCGGTAGATCACCTCAAACGCTTCTAACTCCAATGCCCACTTAACGAGCCTCCCGGATGTGTCCGGACGGCTGAGGATTCTGCGGAGAGGTTGATCTATGAGGACCACAATGGCGTGGGCCTGAAAGTAAGGGCGGAGCCTCAGGGCCGAGGTGATAAGGGCGAATGCCAGCTTTTCGATGCGGGAGTATCTGCTCTCTGCGCCCTGTAATGCTCGGCTGGTGTAGTACACTGGGAACTGTATCCCGTGCTCTTCCCGGATTAGTGCTGAGCTAACTGCGGATGGTGACACTGCCAAGTATAAAAATAATTCTTCCCCGGGTACGGGTGTTGAGAGTAGAAGAGGGGAAGCCAGGTACTTCTTGAGTTTTTGGAACGCCTCTTCTCACTCTTCTGGTCATTAGAACGCCTTGCTGAGGATTCTGAAGAATGGCAGGCACCGGTCGGTAGCTCGGGAGATAAATCGGTTCAATGCGGCCACCCGTCTGGCTAAGCTATGAACCTCCTTTGTTGATTTGGGCGACCGCATGTTGATGATGGCTTTGATCTTCTCGGGGTTTGCCTTAATTCCTCGTCTGCTAAATAAGTGGCCCAAAAATTTCCTGGACGAGACACCAAAGGTGCATTTGGCCGGGTTCAACCTCATCCTAAATTTTCTCAAAATGCTGAAGACCCCAGCCAGATGCTCTAGGTGGTCCGGCTCATCCCGGCTCTTGACCAGTAGATCATCCACATACACCTCCATAGACTTCCCGATGAGGTCTTTAAACATGTAGCTAACCAGGTGCTGGTAGGTAGCCCCGGCGTTCTTGAGATCGAATGGCATAACCTTGTAGCAATAGGTGCCTTGGTCAGTGATGAACGATGTCTTCTCTTTGTCCCCGGGGTACATGCTGATCTGGTTGTACCCCGAGTAAGCGTCCATGAATGAGAGGAGTGAGTGACCCACCGTGGAGTCCACAAGGAGGTCTATCCTGGGTAGCAGGTAGTAATCCTTGGGCAAGCTTTGTTGAGGTCAGTAAAGTCCACTCACATCCTCCACTTCCCGCTGCTTTTCTTGACAAGAACCACATTGGCTAGCCAGTCGGGGTAATGGACTTCTCGTATGGAACGGGCTTTGAGGAGCTTCTCGACCTCTTCACTCACTGCCTTCTATCTCTCAGGGGCCATGCCCCTCCTTTTTTGCTTCACCGGCCTGCAGTCTGGACTGACGTTGAGGCGATGGGACATTACCCGGGGGTCAATCCCGGGCATATCCTCATGACTCCAAGCAAAAATGTCCTGGTTTTGCCTCAAGAACTGGGTCAATTTTTCCTTTAGTCCGGGATCCAGTAGGGTGCCAATGCTGACCATGCGGTCAGGATACTCGGGATTCAGCACTACACTTTCCAATTCCTCCACCGGACCTACCGCGTCGCTCTGGTCCCGGGGTCCATCTCTTGAACGCTTAATGTCTCGGTGATTGTCCCCCGACGTAACGAACTGAAGTAGCAACTCCGGGCTGTGGTTTGATCTCCACGCAAGCATCCGAGTCCCTGAGGGGTCGGGAACTTCACTGTTAAGCTGTAGGTGGAGACAACTGCTCTAGCCTTGTTGAGGGTCGACCTGCCAAGGATGACATTGTAGGCCGATGGGGCTTCTACGATCACAAAATTGGTCAGCACGAAGGCCTGCTGGGGGTAGGTCCCAAGAGAACTAGAAGCTCGATTGTCCCGAGCGGTTGTGTGGAGCCGTTGAATCCAACCAGGGGTGTAACGACCGGCCAGAGCTGATCTCTAGCGATCCCGAGTTGATCGAATGCCACCGTGAAGATAATGTTGGACGAACTGCTTGTGTCCACTAGCACCCTCTGGACCATATAGTTGGCTATAGAAAGCGTCACTACTAGCGGGTCATCATGGGGGCAGTGGACGCCCTGCAGGTCGTCAGATGTGAATGTAAGAACATCGGTTGGGGAGGAGACGGTGGATTGGACCTGCCAAACATCCGCTCGGGATGCCCGAGCATGCCTCTTCTGTGCCAACTGTGAATCAGCTCCGCCTGAAATTTCTCTAGAGATCACGTGGATGTGGCCAAGTGGTGGTGGCTGATCGGGAGCTCGAGTGTCCTGCCGGGGTCGTCTATCTGCCGTGACGAACTCAGTGAGGTGTCCCTGCTCAATCAGCTTCTCTATTGCCATCTTTAATTTGAAGCAATCCTCCGTTTCATGGACGTGATCCCTGTGGTAATGGCAAAATTTGTCCCGGTTCTGCATATCGGGTGGTGCTCTGAGTTTGGCTGGCTGCTGAAGCAACCTCTGCGCTTCTGTGGTGGCCATGACTTCATGTATGGGCTGAGAAAGGGGTGTAAAAGCGATCGGGAGCTGACCCCGGGCATTCTTCTGATGTTGCTTTGGCTTCTTTCCCGAGCTCTTCTCAAATCCTTTACGCTTGCGCTTGGCCTTTGGGGATTCATCTCCCACCTGACCGGCGCGGTTTGCCTTCAGGAACTACTCAGTATTGATGTATTTTCTGACCCTCTCAGAGAGTTCCACCAGGGTTGCCGGTCGGTCACGATGGAACGACGTGGCGACCTTGGTGTGTTGAACTCCCGTGCAGAAGGCCATGATTGCGGCCGTTTCATTAAGATTTTGAATTTTGAGCCTTTGCAGGTTGAAACGGTCCACATATTCCCTCAAGGACTCCCCTTTGCGCTACTTGACGGTCAGCAGATGTGTGTCCGGTTGTGACCGGTCGAGCATCCCGACAAACTGGCTGATGTACAGCTTGCCGAGGGTTTTGAATTCGTCGACCGTTCGGGGCTTTAGAGCATGGAACCACTACGCGGCTGGCCCCTTGAGGATACTGGGAAGGTCAGGCACAATAGCTCATCAACCGTGGTGACTAGCGCCATCTGAGCCTTGTAAGTATGGATATGGTCTACCGGGCTCCCTGTGCCGTCGTAGGAGCTGAGGTGAGGGGGTTTGAACTTTCGTGGAATAGGAAACTGTGTCACCCGAGCGGTATAGGGTGATTTAGTCTCCGTGTTGGTGAGGTCGTGGCCAAACTTGCGGTTTAGCCTCTCGATTTGCTGCTGCAGCTCCTCGACCTAGGCCTTTACGTCATCCCGCCTGGTCCTCCTCTATGTATCCGAGTGGTAGGTTGGGTCGGATGACGAGGCCTCTTCCTTAAAGCGTGTCAACTTCAGGGATAGGGCCCGGCTCTGGGTCAGGGAAAGCTTGTGCCTAAGATCCCCCGGCTCAGGGCCGGAGGGTCCTCGGCCGATTCTCGGGCTCTCCGTCCGGACTCCTCCCTTATGGCCGCACGCCGCTAGTCCGATAATAGTTCTGGCGTCTTCCACTCGGCGAGGATTGGGATAAGGTTGTCTTTGCGAACGCCTGGTGGCATGGCTGTGCTCTCATTCGCTGGGGTGCTCCCTGTCCGGTGGGGACACCGGGACAGAACGGGCTTGCCTTCGTGCCCGAGCGAGCCTCTGAATAGGGGCGCTCTTCTCAGGCAAATTCTCTGATGCGGGACGCTTCTCATGTCGGGCCATAAGCGCCTCGAATTTCAAGATGAAAAGTCCCGGTAATTGTTCATTGGGTCTCCCTTATGCTAGAAATGATTTTTAAGAATTTTTAAATGAAAAGAATCATGGTGAAATCGAAAGGCTTTTAAAGAGAATTGTGCAGAAAATCGATATTTTGCCTTCGGAGGGAGAGTTGACTTTTTTTCATTAAGGATTTTGATTTTTTAGATATTTTTATTGAATCCAAATGGGGGGTATTTCCTTAATTACATTTAATGTCTTAAGTATTTCCTTAATTACATTTAATGTCTTAAGTATTTCCTTAATTACATTTACTTAAGACATTAAATGTAATTAAGGTGCTGAATAGTGCTGAATTGCAGTGCAGCGGCAGTCAGGGTGCACGAACGGCAATCAGTGAATGCCGCTGCGGCACTCAGCGAGTGCCGCTCCGGCATCCAGTGAGTGCTGCAACGGCTCTCAGTGAGTGCCACTACATTTTCCGAGTGCCGCATTTTTGTGACAGTCTGTCCGAAAGTAGGTCGGTTTATACCTTCAAAGTGGCGGCAGAAATTAGGGTTTTGGCTGCGAATTTTCCAAAATGCCCCCCTAAAGATTGCCTATAAATAGAAGGTGTATATCCCTTGTTTGTGGGGTAGAACATTAGAATGTTGGGATTCCTATATTGATTCTCACCCAAAATCAAGAGAGTATTAGAGAGGTTTGTTGGAAGAAAGAGCAAAGGAGGAGCTTAATCACCATTTGGAAGGCCTTAAAGCAACCAAGAAGTTGAGGATCATTAGAGGTAAAACTCTAAACTAATTAGTGTATTTAGTAGCTCAATCACAATATATAGATACTTAGGATCTTTTACACATTTTCAAAACCTCTCTTCTCACCTCATTTCATCACACACCACATATATTGTGATTGAGCTTTTATGTCATTAGTTTGGATCAAAATAGTTCAATGGTTAAAGCTTAATAAAATTTTGAAGAAAAACCTTGGTCATTTTCTTTTGATTATGTTTATCTCCTTGGATTTATAAGACTTTCAATGTCTTACTTAAATCCATGTGTTTAGAGTCCTTCAATGTCCTTATAAACTCATGATTCATGAGGGGATTGAGGTTTATTTCTAGTATATTGAGTTAATGAGTCCAAACTTCATCCATCGTTTGAGATCATTACATTGAGGTTTTATGAAGTCCTTCATACTTCATTGAAACCCATGAGTTCAAGTGTTATTAGTCTCCAATGACCATCAAATGGTAGGAGAAGTAGCCTAGTTTAAGTCCATCTCCATGGCTTAAGCTAATCTTTTTCTTAGGTTTGAGGAGTTCTTCATACTTCATTTAAAATCTACTTGTGTGTATCATTAGTCTCCAATGACCATCAAATGGTAGGAGAAGTATTTTGGTTTAAGCCCATCTCTATGGCTTAGGCTAATCCTTTCCTTAGGATTTGAGAAGTTCCTCATACTTCATCTAAAACCTACATGTAAGTGTGTCTCTAGCCTCCAATGACCATCAAATGGTAGGAGTAATAAGTTGAATTCAAGCTTTGGTCTATAAAGTTTGAGTTCATTATTTGGAATTTTGAGAAGTTCATTTCATACTTCATCAAAATCCATAAGTATAAAGTGTTTTTAGTCTTCAAGGACCATCAAATGGTAGAAGAAGTAGTTTGGTTTAGTCCCAACTTCATGTTTTAATAGTTGAGGTTAACCAACAAAGTTGGACTAGCAAAATGAAAACAGTGAGTTCACAAACTGTTTTTGATCAAGGATTTTTAATTTGAAATCAGACCGTTGGAATTGAATGAAACCAACGGGAAAGTGTTCATAACACAAAGATCCACCACTGTGATTTTTGTTTTAAGAAGATTTAATGTTTTGAGTGGTTTGATCATGAGTTTTGTGAGACAACCACAATCTGTCCAGAATTTCAGAATAGTTTCATAACAGCAACATGTTTTTTGAAATTATTAAATCAGAACCCTAATAAAGTATTTGTGACCCAAAATATTTTTTTCTATGAACTTTAATGTGTTAGGAAGATCCCCTAAAAAGACCAAAGCATTTCTGATTTTTTTACTATTTTTAAAAAATCAAACAAAATCTCTGGACAGAGAGTTATAAGTCTCTGAGTGATGTCTAGTATTTGTCTAATCCCCGGAGATCTAACCGATCAAATATTGATTTTCTTTTTGGGTTAGAAACTAAACTCACAGAGGCATCTTGAGTCCAAAAATCATCAAGATCAAACCACGGGAACCATGCCTTTTATTTATTTGAAGTTCGGGTCTGCTCTGTGGAATTTTAAAAATCTTGTTATAATTTTTTTACCTACTTTACAAACAAAGGTCCAAATGAACTTTTCTTGATCTAGGGTTCACATCATGCTTCAATAAAGATTAGTTAAGCTTAAAATCAGAGACTAAATAATCCAAATCAATGAATAGTTCATAGTTCTATTTCATTCATACTCATGTGTTCATGTGCATTCATCCATTGACATTTGTAAATAGAACTTATCTTATGATAGGATTTGTTACCTAGGATTTACTGATATGATTTGCTTAAAGTATGTGGACTAACTCTCTGTTTTGTAGCGCTCTTGAGGTACAATTTCTCAACCCTCCTCTAGTCTATTCTATTCTTACGATTTTTATTGATTTTTCAACTTAATGCGCGACACCTTAGAATTAGGTTTTGCTTTACTTGTATATATGGGTTAGAGACTCTTTTTCTAGGTTTTATCTATTTGCATGCATTTGCACGTTTAAATATTCGCGGCCGGATCCCGGGTAAGTTCTCTAGTTCCCTATTTTGCATATCATATTGCTTGCTACTTGAATTATATGGTTTTTGAACGATATTTTGTAAATTGGCAATTTTACACCATTTCGACATGCTTGTATAATGTATACTTTATATCTATGTATTAAGTTGAGGGCATACTTAGATTAATAATTGGATTAAAAGGATGTTAAGTAGAGGCCTATCGCGAGATAGGATGAAAATGGGTGTTTTAGTCCATTGGGCTCCTTCCCTTTTCATTCCATAATCCCGGACCTAGTCAAATCTTTGGCTTCGCAAAAGATCAGTCTCCTTTTGAAATGGTTTATTAATTTTCCTTTTAAAAATTAAGTGGCGACTCATTTGTTTTGAATTTGAAGTTGGAAAAAGATTTTAAATAAGAAAAGCTGTGGATAATAAGAAAAACTGCGGTATCCACAGCCGGTCTGAAGTGAATGCCCGGGCTTTTGACCAAACCGGGTGGTTTTGTGCAACGGCCCGAGATGGACGAGTAGTAGGCCCTGATTCAAGGTGACTTGGCTTCTCCCTACTGACATGGTAGGGCTTGACTTTGACCTGAGATTTTTGTACATATTAGCTGCCCCCCATTTTCAAAACTGATGGGATGCTCTATCAGATGAGGTTTGAAAATTAGTACAGCTCTGTAAAACCGTTTGGGGAAGAGGCCGGGATCTACCCGGGGTGTGACTGGTCACGCTGGTCCTCCGGGGTCTGGACCGAGTGGTGTCTATATAGACCCAGAACCGACTTCTGCCACATGTCAACTAGTCATTGGCCAGGTCAGGATCCAGCGAGGCTGGTGCAAATGTAATCAAATAGTCACATTGTAACTGGACCATCACATCCTGTATTTAATGCGCTCGCCTTTTAGGTCGACGTTTCACGTGCCCGAGGTGACAGCTGTCAGGATGTTTAGGCAGGAAGGCGTCTTGGCCGTTGGAACTGATCTGATCTGGACCGTCTGCGCTATATATATAAGGAACACTTATTCATTTTCAGAAATTCCTGCTACCAAGAGATAGAGATACTGAGCGGTTTGAGAGCAAAAAGTCCCCAGTCACGCTTTCCAAGCCCTTTTTCTTGCGTTGATTCATGTAAGTCTCTCACTCTTGAGTTTCAATTAGCTGCTCTTCCCTTTACCCTCTTTTCTTTTTCTTTTTCGAGTAAAGCTGGAGAGGACAGATCCATTAGGTTTCAAACGAGAGTGAGATTTTTTCTTCTTAAGGTTCTATTCTTACTTTAGATCAGGCGGCACGTTAGATAGGTTGAACCGAGCGGGCTGTCCCATGGTAGTTTTAACTGAGTGTCACCTTACTTTCAGAACCTTGTACTCACAACCCTTTAGATTGATAACCTTACCCCCTTTGTACCTCAGCTCGGAGTTCCTGACCCATACCTAGGTCATCATTTGCTTCCTTGCCCAGTCACCAAAACCTCAAGGATGTGTCACTCCAGTTTCGACTCGGCTTCTCGGTCAGAGGATGAGCGGTCGGGGTCAGGGACGCCGGACACAAGTTTAAGTGCACCCTCTACGATCCCCTCTAATCACCATAGTGAGGGTAGAATTCTAATCCGTATTTCTGACAATGAGTCAGACCAGGAGGCCCCCGTTGCCTCCGTTTCCCGGGGTTCGGGTGATGAAACACCAGGGGAACCCGACCCTGAGGTAGCCTTCGCCAGTGAGTTCATCCCATCCACCCTGCATGCTGAAGATCTCAGCCGCATTAGGGATAGGTATAGCCTTCCCGACTACTACTCCCTAGCCGTGAATGCCGGTGGAGCCCAGATCTATCAGCGGGGTTTTACCACCCTATATGAAGACACCCTCATGGCTGTATTTCGCAATCCCCTCCATCTGGTCGCTCAGGACATCCTGATATACTCGGGGATCGCCCCGGGGCAACTAGTCCTGAACGGTTAGAGGTTTCTCATGGGGTCCATCTCCCTTTGGCCCCAAGATTTTGGGTATGAGCTTTTCGTTTAGGAGTTTTTCTGGACACACCGACCGTTTCCCGTACATGGGGAGGTTGGGTTCTTTTCTCTCAGGGCTCGGCAGGGGAGAAAAATCATAGTGAATTTCCTGAGTAACAACAAGGGTTTGAAGAACAGATTCTTTCAAGTATCTACCCTTAGGCTCTGTGAGCGAGCCCCGGGGATCCAGATGAGGACTTCCTGGGCGAGAGAACTGAGGGGTAAGTTAGTGCAGTATCTTCCGTCCACTTCTTTTACTTTGATCCTGGGACTAACTGCATTATATTTTGCCTTACAGCGGGATCAACCAGCCCGCCTAGTATTCCCGAGGAATGCCAGGCCAGGATCAGGGGCTTAGCAGACTTGCCAACAAACATTTGGAATGTGTTGACCCGGACGGGCGATTTCAAGCATCCTAAGACCCGGCCGAGCCCGCCAAAGCTCCTGTCTTTCCACCCATACTTCCTGGTAAGTACCCAGACACACTTGGACTTGTCTATATTCCCATTATCTCTGCTGGTTACTAACCACTTATCTTTCCTTTTTGCAGAAATGGCCCCCAAGAGAGATCTTGAACAGTTGAGGGCTAAACAGGTCGCTGCCACTGCCCGGGTGGCAATAAGAGGAGGAAAGAGGCCCGCTACAGAGGCCTCGGGCAGTGAACGCCTGCTAAGGTGAATCCGACATAGGACTGCGAACCATCCAGAACCTGTGGGGACTTTCCCCTGAGCGGGAATACCGTCCGGGGTGCTGGTTGAGGAATCGATAGTGATCAGGGAGAGGGTCAATTCCTCCCTTCTCCCTAGCTAAGTGGAGACGTGTGTAAACATGTTTCTCAAGGCATTCTAGGGATGGCTATACAGCCTCTCCCATATGGTAAACACTGGCGCCTCTGCCCATTTATTGCTACAACTTTTTCTGTGTTTGCCCTGTTGACTGACCGATTTGGACTTCTTGTAGGTTGATGTATGGCCGATGGGGCCGAGTCCATCCTGCCTTCTCTGGCTGGGAGGACCGCTACTACTGAAGCTGTTCTGTCAGAGGAGCAGGCGACCTCCAAGGCCAGGCAAAATGCCCTGGCTTTGGAGAAGGACAAGGTGAAGGGCTTGGCGCTGAGCCTCGGTGCACCCCAGGCAGAGTTGGCGATTGCCTTGGCAGATATGGAGGCATCTCGGGCCATTATGGCAGCTATAGAGGCTCGAGCAAAGGCTACAGCTAAGGCAACGACTACGGGTGCCATGGAGGAGGCTTTCGATGACGACTTCTTCTAAGTTTACGAGGACCTC
Organism: Hydrangea macrophylla; assembly: GCA_033977485.1. Taxonomy (NCBI): domain Eukaryota; kingdom Viridiplantae; phylum Streptophyta; class Magnoliopsida; order Cornales; family Hydrangeaceae; genus Hydrangea; species Hydrangea macrophylla. The sequence continues at coordinate 70,916,308 of CM066984.1, read as the reverse complement.
AAGCGAAGGCTAGCCTGGGATCACCCCGAATGGGACTTCTTGTCCTATGAGGGTATTGACTCGGACTATTGGGATCTTAGTCCCCCCGCTGCTGATAATTCTGCCGCCCTGGCCAAAAAAGATGATGACTCCACCGCCTTGGCCGGAGCTGCTGATGGTTCCACTGCCCCGGGCGGTAGCTCAGTCTCGGGAGAAGGAGTCGCCCTGGTAGGAGAGTCTGAAGATGTGGTCGAGATCGACAACACTTAGTCCCTGACTTGTATTTCTTTTTTTCTTTTCTTTTTTTCTTTTTTTTGGGAGGCTACTACAACGGCCCCCCAAACAATGTACAGTTTTTCCTTTTACTTAATGAAAAGGTCCATCGAGGCCACCCTTTGCACTAACTGTTTATTATTCTATACTTGTACACCTATTTATTGATGGAAAAAATAGGTTTAAAATTTATTTAAACATACAGTGGAAAAACAAAGTTCAAAACTTTTAATGGTTGCCTGGATCTACTACTCGTTAACTCTATAGATGCGTACAGGAGAGGGAACAGGTGCATTACCTTATGGTCTTGAACCCAATTCTGATTTAGTCCTTCTCCTTCTATGTACAGCAGCAACATCTAAGAGATCTTTACCCTTATGTCTCCTTGAATGCTCCCAGAGTGGCTAGGGTTGGTGGGAACCCTAATAGTGAGAATAGGGAAGGTTTGGGAACTCTAAACAGGTTCTACAGCAACTGGTACGTCAAAAACGACGAACTCTTATATCTGGACGTAGCTGCCCTATTTATAGATTCCCAGAACCGACCTTACTTTCAATCGATCGAAGTGACTTCGATCGATCGAACCTTCGATTGATCGAACCACGTTAGATCGATCGAACCTGTCTAAACTTCAATCTATCGAAGAAACTTCTTCGATCGAACCAGTCTTGACAGCATCCTCATTTGCCTTTCCAAGCATTCTGGCGGAGCTAAGAGTGGGACCTCCTAGGTTCTTAATTACTGGGCTCCGATTAATTATGATTCCATCTAGTCAGTACTCTTGACTAAGGAATCAATAATTAATCAATTATCATTAATGCCACTATAAAATGATAATTGCACTCCAGTGCATAAGAACATAATCACACATACATAAGTGATTGCTAGACTTGTATAATATGATACGAATGTCCCTCTACCAGGCAGTATTTGTATCTATCATTGGGATGTATGTTTTAAGATACTGTCGACCCAATAGATAGTACATCTTATATTCCTCAAGTATCATTCACTACACTTAGATTACTAAACATGTCAACAATAACACTTTGTTGACAAGGCTAGCCAGCTCTCAGTAATCACTCCTAGTGATATTCTCGAGGGAATACTTACTCTTCATTTTATAGAAGAGGGTAGAATTCCATCTTGACAATATATGTTCCCAACGTTGCATACTTGATTACCCAAGATACCCAGGTGTTGATCTTGCAAGACCTCATTGATTGGTAAGTCAAAGCAACCAAGCATACAACTTGCGTCCATAACTGTCTTAGGATTGAGGACATGTATCCCTATACAAGTTTTGAGTTCCTATTAACGGTGACAGCGTTTTAGGTGTCAATAGGTTTAACTCAGGTCCGTCAATGCACCGCGTGCACTAGCATATTAACCAAGAGTCAAAGACTCTTATGAATGAGATTCATCATTCTACCTCGTAGACGTTAATCATGCTACAGTGTATACCTGATAAGTTATCCAGACTTATCATCCACTGTGACTTATTTGAAACAACAAGGATTTGTGATTCATATCTCACATGTGTAATCACATACACAAATGAACCACATACAATGTTGTTTAAGGATTCCAGTCTAATATTCATCTCATGAACTAACATACATAAATGCATTATGATATTCCATTGTCCAACTAACTGGTTTGAGGGCATATTCCCAACATTTTTGATTGCCAATACCCGACCGGTTGTTAGCCAATCTAAATCCCTGTCTTAGCAAAAGGTTTAGGACTATAACCGGTAGAGAATACTTGGTCTTTCAGGGACTTGTTATGTAGGTCCCGCTCGGGTATAATGTAGGCTTGTGACCTGTTAACTATTCGAGCGCTTTCTCTGGGTACTGTAGGTACTTAGGGATGTTAGGTGTCCTAGGATTCCAAGTCATGTTAGTGCCCGGTGTGATTTCTTGTTTAGCCTGGTATTCCCCTGCCCCCCCAAGCATTTGCTAAGACAGACGTATGGAGGGAGTGACCGTAGGAAACCGACCTGGAACGTGGATGGTTGCAGGGTCCTTTGAGGCTTGCTATCATCAACCACCTAGGGGGATTGGCCCCCATTGTTGGTTGAACCTAAGCGAAGCCGGTGCCTTGAGGGTTGACCCCGAGGTCTTTTGTGCCTTAGGTTGTAGCCAGGTTCTTTTGAGGATTGCCGTCATCAGCCACCTAGGGGGAGTTGCCCCCATCGTCGGTTGGACCTAGACAAAGCCGGTGCCTTGGGGGTTGATCCCGAGGTCTTTTTGCCTTGGGTGTTAGATCGAGGTCTTTGAATAGAACACTTGTAGGGGTCGCACCTTGTAGTGAGAATAGAAAATCTTTATTTTTTTTTAAAGCCATGAATAATGCCCAAATTAAGCTACAAATTTCCTAACTAATGCTAGATCGCCCTTATCCAAGCGTCATTGAAAATACTTGCGTAGGTGTTGCATGTTCCATGGGTGAGATAAATCACGCCTGTCCAGAGTCTGTAACCAATAGGTGCCCGACCTATTTACCTGGGTGACAAGCTATGGGCCTTCCCAGTTTGGCCCCAACTTTCCATCTCTCGGGACTCTGGTAGACTTGTTCACCGCCTTCAGAACGAGATCTCCCATCTGAAAACTACGGTGCTTAACCTTACTTTGAAGTACTAGGAGACTCTCTATTTGTAGGCTACCACTTTTAGATATGCCCGATCCCTTATCTCTTCTACTAGATCGAGTTCTCCTCGGAGGGCTTCTTTATTATCCTGCTTGCTGAAATTTGCCACCAGGTACGTAGGCAACTCGAGCTCCGTGGGGACTACCGCTTCCATGCCATAGGTTAGTGAGAATGGTGTCTAGCCTGTTGCCACACAGGGGGTGGTACGGTAGGCCCACAGTAGGGTCGGTAATTCCTCCGCCCATACGCCTTTGGCATTTTCAAGCCTTATTTTAATTGACTGTAGAATAGTCTGGTTTGTCACCTTGGCTTGGCCATTGGCTTAAGAGTGCTCGGGAGAGGAGTAGTGATTTGATATCCCGTATCCCGAGCAGAACTGCCTGAATGCCGGGGTGTAAAACTGTCTGTCGTTATTGCTGACCAGAACTCGTGGAATGTCGAGCCAAACTTACAGAGGATGTTTTCTTAATGAAACTTTCCATCTTTTTCTCAGTGATTATTGCTAAGGGCTCGGCTTCCTCCCACTTGGTGAAGTAGTCCACTATGATGACAGTGAACTTAACTTGCCCTTTGCCGATCGGGAGGGGACCAACAATGTCAATACCCCATTGAGCGAATGGCCACGGCCTGAGGATGGGTGTTTGGGGTTCTCCTGGTCGGTTGATCATTGGGGAGTATCTCTGGCACTTGTCACACCTCATTACGTATTCCTGGGAATCCCGGGACATTGTTGGCCATTAGTAAACTTGCAATAGGGCTTTTTACGAAAGTGCTCGACTGCAAATGTGGTTCCCGCAAACTCCCTCATGGATTTCATGCTACACTGTCGTGACTTGGGCAGGGTGGATGCAATGGAGATAAGGGGTAGTGAACCCCCTCTTGTTGAGGACTCCATTAGTAACGTGATATCTGGCCGCTCGATACTTAACCCGGCGGGCTTCTTCCCTATCGTCTGGTAATGCGCCAGTTGTGAGGAATGTCATGATTGGGTCCATCCAGCTACGACCTAAGGCGACTGGCTAGACCTTCTTGCCTTCCGAGTTGATCACACTTGGCTCAGGTAAGTATTCTATCCTTATCACAGACAAGTCTGACTCGGAGGATGAGGCCAGGCAGGCTAACTGATCAGCCCTGGTGTTCTCTTCTTTCAGGATTTGTGTGATCGAAAAGCCCTTAAGTTTCTTTGAGATCGTTCAGACGAGGGCTAGGTAAGCTACCATGTTCTCTTCCCAGGCTTCGTACTCCTGATTTACTTGGTTGACCACGAGCTGGGAGTCGTTGTACCCTTGAACTTGTTGCGCACCCATTGAAGTAACCAATTGTAATCCTACCAACAAGGCTTTATACTTGGCCTCATTGTTAGAGGCACAAAATCCGAACCTTAGTGCATACTCCATCTAGAGTAGTCAGGATAATCCATGCCCTGCTTCTCTGTTTGTTAGAAGACCTGTCCACATAAAGTACCCAGGTCGGGACATTTGACTGTAGGTCGGGTGGTTAGTCGGGAGGGCTGAGCTCTTCAACTGGGTCCTCCGAGTACATGAACTCCACCAGAAAGTCTGCCACAGCCTGCCCTTTGATCTCCGTGTTGGGTTTGCAGTTTACTTCAAATTACTCCAACTCTAAGGCCCACTTGACAAGCCTTCAAGATGCTTCCGGCCTACTCAAGATCCGGCGGAGAGGCTAATCTATGAGGACTATGATTGTGTGGGCCTTGAAATACAGGTGAAGTCTCCGAGCAGAGGTAATGAGGGGAAGGTGAGCTTTTCTATGCAGGAGTATCTGCTTTTCGTGCCTTGTAGTGCCCTACTGGTGTAGTAGACCAGGAATTGTATCCCGTGTTTTTCTCGGATGAGAGTCGAGCTGACTGCTAAGGGAGACAGTGCTAAATATAAGAACAATTGGCACATGTGTTGAGAGTAAAGGGGGTGATGCCAGGTACTTCTTGAGTTCCTGAAATACCTCATCGCACTCTTCCGACCATTGAGAGGCCTTACGGAGGATTTTGAAGAATGGGAGATACCGATCGGTAGCTCGGGAGACAAATCTGTTCAATGTGGCGACCCGCTTAGCCAAGCTCTGAACTTCTTTGGTTAACCTGGGTGACCGCATGTTGATGATGGCCTAGATTTTCTCAGAATTTGCCTTGATACCCCATCTGTTGACTAAGTGTCCCAGAAATTTCCCGGACAAGATGCCAAATGAGCACTTGGCTGGGTTCAACCTCATCCCGAACTTCCTCAAAATGCTGAAGGCCCCGGCCAGATGCTCAAGGTGGTCGAACTCGTCCCGGCTTTTAACCAAAAGATCGTCAACGTAGACCTCCATGGACTTCCCAATCAGATCCTTGAACATGTGATTAACCAAGCATTGATAGGTTGCCCCGACATTTTTTAGGCCGAAGGGCATCACTTTGTAGCAGTACGTTCCTTGATCTGTGATAAAGAAAGTCTTCTCTTCATCCACGGGATACATGCTGATCTAATTGTATCCTGAGTAGGCATCCATGAATGAGAGGAGTGCATGACCAACTGCGAAGTCCACAAGGAGGTCTATCCTGGGCAATGGGTAGCAGTCCTTGGGGCATGCCTTGTTTAGGTCGGTGAAATCCACGCACATTCTCTACTTCTCATTGCTTTTCTTGACTAGAACCACGTTTGCTAACCAGTTGGGATAATGGACCGTTATGATGGAATTCACCCTTAGGACCTTCTCGACCCTTCACATACTGCTGCCTGCCTTTCGACCGCCATATCCCGTCTTTTTTGCTTAACTGGCCAAGAGTCCGGGTTGATGTTGACACGATGAGACATGACCCGAGGATCTATCCTCGGCATGTCTTCATGGCTCCAGGCGAAGACATCCTGGCTCTGTTGCAGGAATCAGATCATCTTCTCCTTGAGGCCTGACTCCAAGAAAGTGCCAATGCTAACGAACCGGTCGGGAAACCCCGGGTCCAATACCACTTGCTTTAGTTATTCCACCAGACCTACTCCATCGCTTTGATCCCTTGGGTCCATTTCCTAAATGTTCAATGTTTCAGTGATGGCCTCTTTGTGTAGGGAGCTGACGTAGCAGCTCCGAGCAGTCGCTTGATCTCCCTGCAAGCTTCCAGGTCCCTGGGGGGTTAGAAACTTGACCACCAGGTTGTACGTTGACACAACCGCCTTGGCTTTGTTGAGACTTGGTCTCTTGAGGATGGCGTTGTACGCGGATGAAGCTTCTATAACTACGAAGTTTGCCAGTACAGACATCTACTGGGGGTAAGTCCCCATAAGAATTGGGAGCTCTATGATACCGAGCGGTTGTGTGCTGGACCCATTAAAACCTACCAGGGGAGTGGCCACTGGTCGGAGCCGATCCCTAGATATCCTGAGCTGATCGAATCCTGAGGCGAACATGATATCAAAGGAGCTGCCCGCATCCACCAACACCCTTTTAACCACATAGTTTGATACGGAGAGCGTCACCACTAGTGGATCATCATGGGGACAATGTAGGCCTAGCGTGTCCTCGGATAAGAATGTTAACACGTCGGTCGAGGGGGAGCCGGTGGAGAGGACATGCTAGATATCTGATTAAGATGCCCTAGCATGCCTCTTTCTGGCCGATTGTGAGTCCCCTCCGCCCGAAGTTCCTTCGGAGATTACATTGATTTGCCTGAGGGGTCGCGGCTACTTGGGAGCTCGGGTGTCTTGCCGAGGTCGTCTATCTGCCGCCACGAACTCAGCTAGATGGCCCTGCTCAATCAGTTTCTCAATGGCGATCTTAAGCTTAAAGCAAATTCTGTGTCATGTCCATGGTCTTTGTGGAAGCGGCAAAACTTATCCCGGTTTCTCTTACTGGGTAGATTTTCAGCTTTGTCGGCTCTTGGAGGAGCCACCGGGTCTCGACGACGGCCATAACCTTATGAATAGGCCGGGAAAGGGGTGTGAAGTTGATCGGGCGTTGATCCCGACCACTTTTAGGCTAATCTTGTTTTATCTTCTTTCCCGAGCCCTTCTCTAAGGCATCGCGCTTTTGCTTTGATCCTGAGGACTCGTCTTCTGCCAAACTAGCGCGCTTAGGCTTGATGAATTCCTCAGTGTTGATGTACTTCCCGACCCTCTCCGACAGCTCCACCAGGGTTGCCGGTCAGTCGCGGTGAAACGACGTGACAACCTTGGTGTGTTGAACTCCCGAATAAAAGGCCATGATTGCGGCCGTTTCATTTAGATTACAGATCTATTTAATTGGTTGAAATGGTCCACATACTCCCTTAGGGATTCCCCTTTTTGCTGCTTGACGGTCAGCAGCTGGGTGTCCGGTTGTGACCGGTCGAGCATCCCCATAAGCTAGCTGATGAAGAGCTTGCTCAACGTCTTGAAGTTATCAACCGTTCGGGGTTTCAGAGCATGGAACCACTGCGCGGCTGGCCCTTTAAGAGTGCTAGGAAAGGCCAGGCACAATAACTCATCGACCATGGTAACTAGCGCCATTTAAGCTTTGTATATGCGAACATGATCCACTGGGCTCTCTGAACCGTCATAGGGGCTAAGATGTGGCGGCTTGAATTTTCGCAGGATGGGGAATCCCGTTATTTGGGCAGTATAGGGCGACTCGGTCTCCGTGTTGGTGAGATCCTGGCCATACTTGCGATTCAACCTTTCGATTTGCTGCTATAAGCCATCGATCTGGGCCTTTACATCTCGCCCGATTTTCTTCTCCATATCCGAGCAGTACGTCTGGTTCGATGATGATGCCTCCTCCTCGAAGTACGTCATCCTCGGGGATAGAACCCGGCTCTGACTCCGAGTAATCGTGTGCCTAAGATCTCCTCGGCTCCTAACCGGAGGGTCTTTAGCCGATTCCCAAGCCTTTTGTCCTGATTCCTCCCCTCTGGCAGCGCGTCGTTTGTTGATGATATCTCTAGCATCTTCCACCCGATGAGGATTGGTCCGAGCTTGTCGTCTGGTACGCCTGGGCGCTCTGCTATGATCACCATCCCTGACGTGTTCCCAATCCGACGGGGACACCGGCGCAGAGTGGGTATGGTTCTTGACTTGTGCAGGCTCCCGGTCGAGGACGCTTTTCCCTAGTTAGTTCTCGGATTGAGGATGCTTTTCCTGTAGGGCCAACAGCGCTTCGATCTGTCGCTGGGTTTGCCACTGGCCTTCCAGAAGTTGCGTGAGCGTCGCTGTTACTTGCTCGGAGGTCATGAAGCCAGACTGCTGCTCGGGTTGCAAGTTCTCCTGACCGGCCTGGGCAGTATTCTTCTTACTCATCTTCGGCGGCATGTTGATCAGTCAAGAAATTTGTTGATGAAAAACTTATCGATTCCCACAGATGGCGCCACACTGATGATGCCAAAAATTGGTAAGAGAGATCTAGAGAGAGACACAAGAGATTGTCTGTGGTTTGGCCCCGTTAATGAGGTGACCTACGTCCACGGTTGCGTCAGTGCGCTTTTACTAGCAGATCACCGGTGGTGTTTGGTGAGCCAACAAAGTGGACGGCACTACCAGAAACTGACCGGGTTTATGCGTAACAGTGAGTTATTTATATGCTATTCTTTGGAGTCAAAATGTGATCCCTTTCAATGGGGGTGGGTGGCCTCTTTTATAGGTGCAAGAGACCACCCGTATAAGGTAAGTGTAACACCCGTACCCGAAAAATAAGATTAATATGATATCAATGTGTGTTAATTAAAGATAATTAATGCATGAGATGTTTAAAGGTGGGGTTATGAACCCACATGTGAAAAGGTGCTCAAAAGCGAGCACATATGAAAGTCCTGTGAAAGGCGGGGCTGGTATAGAAGTGGGGCCCAATGAGGGTCTAATTAAAATAATTTGCATTTTGATGTTATTATGTGTTTATATGATTACTTGTTTAAATGCTTATTGATATTATTATGTCTTATGATAGGAAAGGGGACCAATTTGGGTACCCATGTGAGGGCGTATTTGAATAAAATTGATAATTGGTAGGTTTAATAGCAACCTCATGAATTATGTGGGACCACGTTTGGGACCCACGCGGGACTTAGATTAAATCCTTTTAGAAAAGATGAGTAGTTAACGTAATTAACATGGGGGTTTCATAATAAAGCTCAAAGAAAGTCGGGGGAGGTAAACATAAATAAAGGAAAGTTATGTTAACACATATGCATGTGTACATAAGTGTCTCTCACTTGTAAACACAGCTGGGTTTTGAGTTAGAGAGTGAGCCGAGAGCCTCGACAAAGACGACGGAATTCTCGACGACGTTTCTTGCGGTTCCTTCGCCGTCCGGCGTCGGATTCACGAACCGAGACCGGATTTGAACTCGTGGAGGTAAGAGGATCACATGCACGTCTTTTATTTTCAGTTTCGGCAACGTATTTACGGCGGCCGTTCTTAATAGATGATGTTCTTGACACCAAACTTATGTAGGAATTACACCGGTGGAATTTGGGTTGGAAATTTGCTAGAGGTTGGGATTTCTAAGCTTAATTCGCTAGTAAATCAAAGAGGTGAGTGCTCTAATCCCAAAATTGGGTGTTTAGATATGTTGGTGTGATAATTGTTGGCTTAGAATGCTTAATCCATGTTTATATTTATATGTGTTGTTGAAATCGAGTAAAAAACATGTCAAAGTTGTGAAATTGATATGCTTATATGCTTATATGCTAAGTTGCTTAAATGCTTATGTGGATCAAAGGGAAGTCAAGTAGTGAGCACCATTTATAGGTCCCATATGTAAGGGATAAGAAGTCCTCAATGAGTAGGACGTGGTGACGACCACAATGAAATGCTGGTGACGCCTTCGGGGTCACAAGAGAGTGTGTGTTGTGCTATATGCGCCAAAAGAGTGAGAAATTCCGGGGTGAGAAGGACCCGGGGGGTGGTGGCTTGAGTTGCTTGACTTTCCGGAGATCGATTTGTTGTTGTTTATCATGATTGTTGCATTTGCATATTAAACATTCCAATAGCATGATTAGTTCCCTCACTAAGCGAAAGCTTAAACGAAAATATAGTTTCTGTTGTGGTTATTGAATAACCATTGCAGGTACGACACGAGAAGAGGAGAGAAAATGATCCACGCGACGGGTTTGGGTATGGGAGTAGCAAGTTGTGTTGATATGTGCATATGTATGGATGTTTTGAAGTTAAGTTGTAGCTCTGTGTTTTAAAAGTGTAAACAACTTGTATTTTGGAAATGTTGGGGACAACTTGTGTTTTGGGAATCCTTGTATATGTCAAGTTCACATATAGTATGATTGTGCCCAATGTTGTAAGTTGAACTTGTAAGTCACATGTTATCTATATTGGGAAGGAACTTGGAGTAGTAGGTAACTTTGGTGGTAGATTACACTTAATTTCCTTTTGGTTGAGAAGTTATGCAAGTTTTGAGTTAAGTTGTGAATTTTGATGTAAGTTCATGATCCTAAGGAAGAATTTGTGTGTTTGATTGTCAATCCATGCTTTAGAAATGTTGTGTTAATGTTTAGAAACATTTGCTTTGGGAATGAGTTTTAATGGTTTCACAAAGTTTTGGGAAGTTTGCAACAAGTTTGGACTTGAAAAATGATGTTTTTAAGCAGTAGGGAGCTATTCTGCAGAAGCCGAATCGATCCGCCCTTTTCGCGGATCGATCCACCCCTTTTCGGGGACATTCTGCTAGAAATTTCCAGAGATGGATCGATCCACGCTTTTCGCGGATCGATCCGCCCCTATGAAAACAGACTGTCAGCTTTTACGGAAACAGGCATAACTCTCTCTACAAAACTCGGATTCGCGCGCCGTTTTTTGCGTTAGAACCGGGACTCAAAGACCTATCTTTTGGTATAAAATTTGCTATACCTTATTAATGACCATTTTTCCCTTGGGTCTAATTTATGCCAAGAAAACTCTTTTATGGAGTCTAAAACATGTTTTTCTTCATGATTAGTGTATAGTGTGGTGTGTGGGCTTTGTTACATGTGTCCTAATCTGCCTGGGGCGGGTTGCGGTGTGACAGTACGTTTATAGATTAGGAAGCTTAATCTGACGATAATTGATTTACATAAATTTAGGAGAGTTTCCTAAGTGGTTTAGGAAACTACTTGCTCCTTCCATTTAGTCTTCTAGTTGGGATAGGAAACTGTCCGGTTGCTTGCTGGGGCAAGCAACCACGCCTTCTGGAGGAACGCCCATGTGGGGTCGGTCTGAAGTGAATGCCCGACCTTTTGACCAAATCGGGCAGTTTTGTGCAGCAGCCCGGGATGGACGAGTAGTAGGCCCTGATTCAAGGTGACTTGGCTTCTCCCTGCTGATGTGGTAGGGCTTGACTTTGACCTGATATTTTTGTACATATCACAAACGATAAACTTTGGCAAATTAAGATTGAGTAATGCTATGCTTCCCAAATCCTAATCCCAAATTCTCATCCCAAATGATGTGGTTGTGGGCCCACTAAATTTTAATTGGATGATGTTAAAAGGGTCCCCATCATTATTGGAGATTTAGGATTAGGATTTGAGAAGCATAGCAATACTCGACAAGATTGCATTGCATGTTTAACCATCCCAAGGCCGAAATATGCCAACTCAGAGCCATCACAGTGGGCCACATTAGCACTTCCTATTTTTTTTTATTTTTTTATTTTTATAGATTTGGATTCCTAATTAAATTATGCTTACCATTTTGAGCTTGTTATAAGTACCATTTGGGAATCACATTATAGAACCAGTTACGTGTTTGAGTGTCCACGTGTTCTCGAAAACTACTTAAATTTGTGGTTTATTAGAGAAATATATAAGAGAGGGAGTTCCCTCATTATATGTGCCATTTGCAATTGAATTCTCCAATTTTGGAAATAGTGAATTCATTTGGCCTATTTGGTAATTTTGACCCTACAAAAATTGTGGGAACAATCTTTTCTTTATCACGGTCGTCGGAAGCTTAGTTTTTTGGTGGATGTACTTATTAGACTTGACAAGTGTCATTCTTTGAGTGGGTGATGCTCTTTGTCGTGGAAAGTTTGACCTTTTCAAATTTTAATTCTATGCACCATCGTATAGTTTCTTCTCTCCATAACATTAAATTGAAATTAGATAGTTTTGAATGTTATGCTTACCAAAGTTGAATTTTAAATGCCATTTTTAACACTAAACTTTCATTGAGGATGTTGAAATGGTCTTACCATTATCGAGGGTGGTTCTACTGCCACATGTGTTGAAATACAAAATTTGAGAAGCATAACTGTTTACACCCTAATTTGGGGGTTTTAAGTCACCTAGAGGTCACGTGGTTTGATGATGTCACCATAGACAACTGGCAGATATCTCGTTCTCTGTGCTGTGTTGGAGTCGTCATTAGTTTTGATTCTTTCTTGTCGTTCCCCATCCTCTTACGCTTCTGGCGGTTGCTTATGTAACTTCTCTCCATGTTTCCTCGTTGAACTTGGTTAGTTGCCAACACAATCTGACTGTCTTTTCCTCTCTGATCCGTTATGAAAAACTGATCGTTCTTTGGAAATGCTTGATCAAAGTGTTGTCCTTCACTAATCTGAGTGTCGTCTTCCAGTTTCGTTGCCATTTCTACCAAAGCTTCGAAAGATTGATCTAAATGTCCTATAGTCATATGACGAATATGCGGAACTAGTCCTTGATGATATCTTTTGATCTTCCTTCTTGGTGTATCGATCATATGCGGTGCAAATCGTGATAGCCTCTCGAATTGAGTTGTATATTCGGGCACTGAAAAACAACCTTGAACTAATTGGATGAACTCCATTTCCCTTTTGTTCTTCTCAGATTCTGGAAAGTACTTCTCTAGAAATCGAGTCTTGAATGATTCCCAAGTCATCCTTCCTACAGCTTCTTCACCTATCGTAGCTTTCACTGCGTCCCACCAATCTGCTGCTGAGAATGTCAGTTGAAATACAGCCAAATGTCTTTTCTCAATGTCAGTACATTCAAGTGTCGCAAATATCAATTCTATCTGGCGAATCCATTGCTCAGCTTGCCATGCTCCCGTTAATCCGGTAAAGGTCTCTGGTTGAAGAGCACGAAATTCCTTTAGCAGCTTGACTCTTGTCTGACGTACTGGTGCTTCATTGCCGATGACGTAATCTGCACGATTGATAACTTGTTCCATGCGACGGATGAAAACTCCGACCATTCCTGTTGGATCTATCTCAGGAGGCACTACACTAGGTACTCCATTCAGCTGGCCCTGGTTTCCTCGAGTCGTTCTAACCATAACGAGTGCTGGTAGGGTTCAATGTTGCTACCTACAAATGAAAAACTATTCGGTCAGACGCATTCTATCTTACAGCTCAGGCAAAAGCATGCGGTAACAAATAGTACCACTATATAACACGATCACATCAAGTAATACGAATACCTCACATAAATAGTAATATTAACCACAGAGGTCAGTCTACCTACTAGGTACGCTTAAATGTATCTATGCTCAAGACGAAACTACAACCTCTACGCTTAACGTCAAATCTTAAACATTCTATTTCTATTCTCAGGTTCCAAACTACAAGTACTGCTCAACTAACATGTGAGACCACTCAACTAACATGTGGCTCAAGGTAACAGGATAATCTTATCCTAAACCTCTTTCTATTTCTAGATCATACCGACTGCTCCGAGATTGCTTCGGGATTCATCAGTGTCTAACATCCAACGGCTCTATATTTATAGGATCTTCACCACCACAACTAATTCTCAACGCATGTTCTCCGTGAAGTCAGCTATCCATATTCTTATTGGTTCCAACAGTTACTATCTTCCAAAGAAACATCCTCAGATGGATTCTTCCAACCTCTTATCTGCGTGACAAGATAACAGTTCTATCTCATCTCAGCTAATCCTCATGCTACCGACATTATCTTAGAACTCGGGTTCTAACACAAAAGACAAGCGGTTAACAACTGAAACCTAGGCTCTGATACCAAAAATCCTGTCACGCCCCGGAGCAGCATAAATAGAGAAAAATAAATTTCCTTTATGGGTCCATAGGGAATGACGGGTGAATAACCGCATTGTCATCTAATCAACCAACAAATACCACGATAGGGAGGATGCTATTCATAGAACATATCTTATTAACATAATCAGAGGCTACAGCGGAAACTATAAAAGGTATGAAAGCAACAAATGCCCAAGTACCAATTATAAAAGTCTACTAAAACTATTACAACAGCTGGCTTAGAGTCTGAAGCCTATAACAACAATAACAACAGATATACAAACTAACTATTACAAGCAGCACGTCTTCGTCTCCAAGCCTTCAGCTCCAAGACCGGCAGAACATCAGTATCTCGTCCTCAAGTCCTGCGAAGCTCTAGACATTGGAATGTCCAGGGCATAAACGCCATCAGCTTTGGATACAAAGTTGAGTGAGTATACTAAACAACACTCCTCACCGTTATTGTTCAGCATCTTAAAATGCGGTTAATCTCTTAACAATGGCGTCACTCACGGACATAGCAGAGGTCTCATTAAACTATACATGAATCAATAATAACAGAAATCATATTAAGTAATGACAAGGATAAACATCATGGTATAACATATCTCATCACGTATTCACCAAATCCATGCGTGTAACCCATGCATATACCTTTACGTCGGGACGCTGAATCCACGACTGAACATTAATCTCATCATATACGTACTCACATTCATATCTCTATCCATTTCTGTATCCATACATCGATACCATATTACAAATCTGTGTTCATTCGTCGATACCAAAATCTCATATCCGTATCCTTACGTCGATACAATAATGCCAATCGGAATCACCCGACTAGGCAATAGGTCCCACAATCCCTTGATAGGGTTACCGGTCGTCTACACGGTACCACCTATCTGTAAACGATAGAACGGCACATCGGACGTCTTCAACGATGCGTATACCCTCACTGGTCGTCTACACAGCTGAGAATACATTAGAGCACTAGCCGGACGTCTTCAACGGTACACTGGACGTCTTCAACAGTGCATACGCATCACTGGACGTCTTCAACAGCGAGAGGCGCACTAGGAACTCTAACCATCCCACGTCCACCCGACTCGTCAGCCGTTGATCCCACGGATCCCAAAGTACACATATTTCATTATTCCATATAAATCACAGTTCCCCTTTCTCATCATATCTTCTCATCTCTTCATATCAATATCCCATTTCTCATCAGATTCTCTTGTCTCGTCATAGCACTATTCCATTTCTTATCAGGTTCTCTTACCTCTTCACATCACTATCCCATGCATGCTGACACATGTTGTGAAATGCTCATATACTAAGTACAGGAAATACCACATGCTCTGTATTCATCATATCTACTGATTACTGATTATTAACATGCAGTTGTATTCCGTTCTACTATTCAATAACATACGACAGTCAAATAATCCATCTCATATCGACAGTTAATAATAAACAGTTCATCTTGTAACATTAACATAAACATCATATAAGGCTAACGTAGTATCATGTTGACTAAGCACATATCAAATATCACATATGGTACAACCATTAGCAGCTTAGGTACATTACAATCAGCTCATAACATATAACAATAGATAAACAACATTCTGCTCTTCCCAATCGATTGGACTTAATGTCAATCGATTGGACTTTATGTCAATCGATTGGATATAATGTCAATCGATTGGATATATCAATCGATTGGACTTTATGTCAATCGATTGAACTCTGTCTTCTTCCTCAAAACTGCAGGTTTTATTTTAAAAACGTTGGGGTCCTCTTTCCTTCTCATGCACGTTATTATACACACCTAAACATCACAAAAACAAACCTCCTTGAGTGAGTTTAATAAACTCACCTCTCCCAGCGTTCCGTTGACGGCGTCCCGAGCTCCGCGGCGGCGGTTATGGTGGTTCTCTTTCCCTCTCTCTGTCTGTCTTTGTTCTCTCTGTCTCCCCTCCTCTTCCTTCTTCTTCTTCTTCTCTTCTTCTTCTTCTTCTCTTCTTCTTCTTTAACCCGAGAGTGTGTGTGTGTAATATATATATACAATATATATGTGTGTGTATACATATATGAGAGTATGCATCTCTCTCTCTCAAGGCTGCCAAAACTTGGCCCAAGGCCACAAATGAACAAGTATATATAGGGATAAGGGAGTGCCACACGTTCAAAGCTGAAGGAAAGAAGAAAATGTTTCTCAGGTTATGTCAATCGATTGAACTCTGTGTCAATCGATTGGAGACAGATATTTGTAGTCAATCGATTGGAATGAATGGCAATCGATTGGAATGAATGGCAATCGATTGGAATGTTGACACGTCATCAATTTTAGTCGGTAGAATGTCAATCGATTGGGAACATGTCAATCGATTGGTATCTGAAAAGTGTCAATCGATTGGGAAAACTTATCAATCGATTGGAAACTCAAACTCACCAAAGACTAAGGAAAGTACAAGGGATATATATACCTGAAAATATAGGGTATTACATCATCCACCACTCATCAAAAGATTTCGTCCTCGAAATCTGAAGCAGTAGCCCCTCAAATAAAAACACAAATCATCTCAGAAGACATATTCTAAAATGCTCAAGTTCTCGTTTTACATAAACGATCACATCAGCGGCCAAAGGGTTAAGTTCTAAACACGCGATGCAAAGTTATCAACGATCTATAAGTGCTAGGGTAACAACTATCAATCATCGGGTTAGCTATATGAAAATTCGTATGTCGAATTTCGAGAAAAGGTTCTAGGCAGCATAATCTAACCATCTCACGAATCTGAAACAGCTAGTTTCTAAACACAAGATTCATTCCTCAAGTCAAACTCTATGGTGTGAGGGTTCTATCGATCAAATGTTCTAATCTCATTTAAGTTGTAAAGAAGCATTGTCGTCTACTCCTGTCTTCAATGATGCTTCGAACTATGCTAACGATGTCTCTATTGTATCAACAGTTGGCTGTCTCCCATCTCTGAACTCCTGGTTATGATTGTTAGCGTCCTTAGTCGGTCTCTTATTGTATCAACACGTCCTAATAAAACTCCTGTGTTATTATCATCCTTTAGTATGCTGACTTGAAAACATTGTGACTCTAACATCGTAGTTGTTGATTCGAACTTCCTCATGTGTCTCCAAATTCCCATGTACTATTGATATAATCATCTCTCGAGTTTGTACCATCCATTAAATACTCGTTCTGCTTCCACGTACTAATCAAATAGGTTATGCAGAACTACATACTGATATCGTGAGTCGTTCTACTACAAAACATCTCGACTAAATAAAAGTAACAGGCGATTGGTGTTGAAAAGCATTCCTCTGCGATACTCTTTTGAAAGTTCTGGTGTTGTCTCTGCGTTACTCGTATCTCTTCTCGTATACTCGCAATCTTCTAGTTCGTCCTCTCTTGTTAAGGCTACATCTAACGAAAATTTAGATTCCTTATCTCTAGTCTCTGTCCAACATACCAATGGTTGGCGAAATATTTCGATAGGGAGGCAATTGACGTCATATAAGGATGCAAAAGAAGTCATATGGGGATGTAAAAGAAGTCATATGGGATGCAATTGATGTTATATCTATTCTTGGAAAACTACTGTTGATCAGTGTCAAATGAATTGTTCCGGTAATTACAATTTACGGTGTAGGCTAATCCTCTTACAATCAAGTCAAGCGAATACCAAACTTCCTGCAATATCGGGATCATATGTAATACAAAATGTAGGTGATGAGTGTTGTACCTTCTGTCTATCGTCCTTGTCTAAGTTGAGACCAATTATTTGTATGGTGAGTCTGCCCTCGTGGTACTTGTTGCGATGGAACATTGTGTTGCATCTCTAATTCTGGACAAAACTTACGGACATGACCAAATTTACCGCAGTTAAAGCATCATATCCCTCGTCCATTAGATTTCTTTGCTGCTCTGCATTCTTGGGAATGGTGTCCTGGTACTCCACAATTGTAGCAGATATCTCGTTCTCTGTGCTGTGTTGGAGTCGTCATTAGTTTTGATTCTTTCTTGTCGTTCCCCATCCTCTTACGCTTCTGGCGGTTGCTTATGTAACTTCTCTCCATGTTTCCTCGTTGAACTTGGTTAGTTGCCAACACAATCTGACTGTCTTTTCCTCTCTGATCCGTTATGAAAAACTGATCGTTCTTTGGAAATGCTTGATCAAAGTGTTGTCCTTCACTAATCTGAGTGTCGTCTTCCAGTTTCGTTGCCATTTCTACCAAAGCTTCGAAAGATTGATCTAAATGTCCTATAGTCATATGACGAATATGCGGAACTAGTCCTTGATGATATCTTTTGATCTTCCTTCTTGGTGTATCGATCATATGCGGTGCAAATCGTGATAGCCTCTCGAATTGAGTTGTATATTCGGGCACTGAAAAACAACCTTGAACTAATTGGATGAACTCCATTTCCCTTTTGTTCTTCTCAGATTCTGGAAAGTACTTCTCTAGAAATCGAGTCTTGAATGATTCCCAAGTCATCCTTCTTACAGCTTCTTCACCTATCGTAGCTTTCACTGCGTCCCACCAATCTGCTGCTGAGAATGTCAGTTGAAATACAGCCAAATGTCTTTTCTCAATGTCAGTACATTCAAGTGTCGCAAATATCAATTCTATCTGGCGAATCCATTGCTCAGCTTGCCATGCTCCCGTTAATCCGGTAAAGGTCTCTGGTTGAAGAGCACGAAATTCCTTTAGCAGCTTGACTCTTGTCTGACGTACTGGTGCTTCATTGCCGATGACGTAATCTGCACGATTGATAACTTGTTCCATGCGACGGATGAAAACTCCGACCATTCCTGTTGGATCTATCTCAGGAGGCACTACACTAGGTACTCCATTCAGCTGGCCCTGGTTTCCTCGAGTCGTTCTAACCATAACGAGTGCTGGTAGGGTTCAATGTTGCTACCTACAAATGAAAAACTATTCGGTCAGACGCATTCTATCTTACAGCTCAGGCAAAAGCATGCGGTAACAAATAGTACCACTATATAACACGATCACATCAAGTAATACGAATACCTCACATAAATAGTAATATTAACCACAGAGGTCAGTCTACCTACTAGGTACGCTTAAATGTATCTATGCTCAAGACGAAACTACAACCTCTACGCTTAACGTCAAATCTTAAACATTCTATTTCTATTCTCAGGTTCCAAACTACAAGTACTGCTCAACTAACATGTGAGACCACTCAACTAACATGTGGCTCAAGGTAACAGGATAATCTTATCCTAAACCTCTTTCTATTTCTAGATCATACCGACTGCTCCGAGATTGCTTCGGGATTCATCAGTGTCTAACATCCAACGGCTCTATATTTATAGGATCTTCACCACCACAACTAATTCTCAACGCATGTTCTCCGTGAAGTCAGCTATCCATATTCTTATTGGTTCCAACAGTTACTATCTTCCAAAGAAACATCCTCAGATGGATTCTTCCAACCTCTTATCTGCGTGACAAGATAACAGTTCTATCTCATCTCAGCTAATCCTCATGCTACCGACATTATCTTAGAACTCGGGTTCTAACACAAAAGACAAGCGGTTAACAACTGAAACCTAGGCTCTGATACCAAAAATCCTGTCACGCCCCGGAGCAGCATAAATAGAGAAAAATAAATTTCCTTTATGGGTCCATAGGGAATGACGGGTGAATAACCGCATTGTCATCTAATCAACCAACAAATACCACGATAGGGAGGATGCTATTCATAGAACATATCTTATTAACATAATCAGAGGCTACAGCGGAAACTATAAAAGGTATGAAAGCAACAAATGCCCAAGTACCAATTATAAAAGTCTACTAAAACTATTACAACAGCTGGCTTAGAGTCTGAAGCCTATAACAACAATAACAACAGATATACAAACTAACTATTACAAGCAGCACGTCTTCGTCTCCAAGCCTTCAGCTCCAAGACCGGCAGAACATCAGTATCTCGTCCTCAAGTCCTGCGAAGCTCTAGACATTGGAATGTCCAGGGCATAAACGCCATCAGCTTTGGATACAAAGCTGAGTGAGTATACTAAACAACACTCCTCACCGTTATTGTTCAGCATCTTAAAATGCGGTTAATCTCTTAACAATGGCGTCACTCACGGACATAGCAGAGGTCTCATTAAACTATACATGAATCAATAATAACAGAAATCATATTAAGTAATGACAAGGATAAACATCATGGTATAACATATCTCATCACGTATTCACCAAATCCATGCGTGTAACCCATGCATATACCTTTACGTCGGGACGCTGAATCCACGACTGAACATTAATCTCATCATATACGTACTCACATTCATATCTCTATCCATTTCTGTATCCATACATCGATACCATATTACAAATCTGTGTTCATTCGTCGATACCAAAATCTCATATCCGTATCCTTACGTCGATACAATAATGCCAATCGGAATCACCCGACTAGGCAATAGGTCCCACAATCCCTTGATAGGGTTACCGGTCGTCTACACGGTACCACCTATCTGTAAACGATAGAACGGCACATCGGACGTCTTCAACGATGCGTATACCCTCACTGGTCGTCTACACAGCTGAGAATACATTAGAGCACTAGCCGGACGTCTTCAACGGTACACTGGACGTCTTCAACAGTGCATACGCATCACTGGACGTCTTCAACAGCGAGAGGCGCACTAGGAACTCTAACCATCCCACGTCCACCCGACTCGTCAGCCGTTGATCCCACGGATCCCAAAGTACACATATTTCATTATTCCATATAAATCACAGTTCCCCTTTCTCATCATATCTTCTCATCTCTTCATATCAATATCCCATTTCTCATCAGATTCTCTTGTCTCGTCATAGCACTATTCCATTTCTTATCAGGTTCTCTTACCTCTTCACATCACTATCCCATGCATGCTGACACATGTTGTGAAATGCTCATATACTAAGTACAGGAAATACCACATGCTCTGTATTCATCATATCTACTGATTACTGATTATTAACATGCAGTTGTATTCCGTTCTACTATTCAATAACATACGACAGTCAAATAATCCATCTCATATCGACAGTTAATAATAAACAGTTCATCTTGTAACATTAACATAAACATCATATAAGGCTAACGTAGTATCATGTTGACTAAGCACATATCAAATATCACATATGGTACAACCATTAGCAGCTTAGGTACATTACAATCAGCTCATAACATATAACAATAGATAAACAACATTCTGCTCTTCCCAATCGATTGGACTTAATGTCAATCGATTGGACTTTATGTCAATCGATTGGATATAATGTCAATCGATTGGATATATCAATCGATTGGACTTTATGTCAATCGATTGAACTCTGTCTTCTTCCTCAAAACTGCAGGTTTTATTTTAAAAACGTTGGGGTCCTCTTTCCTTCTCATGCACGTTATTATACACACCTAAACATCACAAAAACAAACCTCCTTGAGTGAGTTTAATAAACTCACCTCTCCCAGCGTTCCGTTGACGGCGTCCCGAGCTCCGCGGCGGCGGTTATGGTGGTTCTCTTTCCCTCTCTCTGTCTGTCTTTGTTCTCTCTGTCTCCCCTCCTCTTCCTTCTTCTTCTTCTTCTCTTCTTCTTCTTCTTCTCTTCTTCTTCTTTAACCCGAGAGTGTGTGTGTGTAATATATATATACAATATATATGTGTGTGTATACATATATGAGAGTATGCATCTCTCTCTCTCAAGGCTGCCAAAACTTGGCCCAAGGCCACAAATGAACAAGTATATATAGGGATAAGGGAGTGCCACACGTTCAAAGCTGAAGGAAAGAAGAAAATGTTTCTCAGGTTATGTCAATCGATTGAACTCTGTGTCAATCGATTGGAGACAGATATTTGTAGTCAATCGATTGGAATGAATGGCAATCGATTGGAATGAATGGCAATCGATTGGAATGTTGACACGTCATCAATTTTAGTCGGTAGAATGTCAATCGATTGGGAACATGTCAATCGATTGGTATCTGAAAAGTGTCAATCGATTGGGAAAACTTATCAATCGATTGGAAACTCAAACTCACCAAAGACTAAGGAAAGTACAAGGGATATATATACCTGAAAATACAGGGTATTACATCATCCACCACTCATCAAAAGATTTCGTCCTCGAAATCTGAAGCAGTAGCCCCTCAAATAAAAACACAAATCATCTCAGAAGACATATTCTAAAATGCTCAAGTTCTCGTTTTACATAAACGATCACATCAGCGGCCAAAGGGTTAAGTTCTAAACACGCGATGCAAAGTTATCAACGATCTATAAGTGCTAGGGTAACAACTATCAATCATCGGGTTAGCTATATGAAAATTCGTATGTCGAATTTCGAGAAAAGGTTCTAGGCAGCATAATCTAACCATCTCACGAATCTGAAACAGCTAGTTTCTAAACACAAGATTCATTCCTCAAGTCAAACTCTATGGTGTGAGGGTTCTATCGATCAAATGTTCTAATCTCATTTAAGTTGTAAAGAAGCATTGTCGTCTACTCCTGTCTTCAATGATGCTTCGAACTATGCTAACGATGTCTCTATTGTATCAACAGTTGGCTGTCTCCCATCTCTGAACTCCTGGTTATGATTGTTAGCGTCCTTAGTCGGTCTCTTATTGTATCAACACGTCCTAATAAAACTCCTGTGTTATTATCATCCTTTAGTATGCTGACTTGAAAACATTGTGACTCTAACATCGTAGTTGTTGATTCGAACTTCCTCATGTGTCTCCAAATTCCCATGTACTATTGATATAATCATCTCTCGAGTTTGTACCATCCATTAAATACTCGTTCTGCTTCCACGTACTAATCAAATAGGTTATGCAGAACTACATACTGATATCGTGAGTCGTTCTACTACAAAACATCTCGACTAAATAAAAGTAACAGGCGATTGGTGTTGAAAAGCATTCCTCTGCGATACTCTTTTGAAAGTTCTGGTGTTGTCTCTGCGTTACTCGTATCTCTTCTCGTATACTCGCAATCTTCTAGTTCGTCCTCTCTTGTTAAGGCTACATCTAACGAAAATTTAGATTCCTTATCTCTAGTCTCTGTCCAACATACCAATGGTTGGCGAAATATTTCGATAGGGAGGCAATTGACGTCATATAAGGATGCAAAAGAAGTCATATGGGGATGTAAAAGAAGTCATATGGGATGCAATTGATGTTATATCTATTCTTGGAAAACTACTGTTGATCAGTGTCAAATGAATTGTTCCGGTAATTACAATTTACGGTGTAGGCTAATCCTCTTACAATCAAGTCAAGCGAATACCAAACTTCCTGCAATATCGGGATCATATGTAATACAAAATGTAGGTGATGAGTGTTGTACCTTCTGTCTATCGTCCTTGTCTAAGTTGAGACCAATTATTTGTATGGTGAGTCTGCCCTCGTGGTACTTGTTGCGATGGAACATTGTGTTGCATCTCTAATTCTGGACAAAACTTACGGACATGACCAAATTTACCGCAGTTAAAGCATCGTATCCCTCGTCCATTAGATTTCTTTGCTGCTCTGCATTCTTGGGAATGGTGTCCTGGTACTCCACAATTGTAGCAGATATCTCGTTCTCTGTGCTGTGTTGGAGTCGTCATTAGTTTTGATTCTTTCTTGTCGTTCCCCATCCTCTTACGCTTCTGGCGGTTGCTTATGTAACTTCTCTCCATGTTTCCTCGTTGAACTTGGTTAGTTGCCAACACAATCTGACTGTCTTTTCCTCTCTGATCCGTTATGAAAAACTGATCGTTCTTTGGAAATGCTTGATCAAAGTGTTGTCCTTCACTAATCTGAGTGTCGTCTTCCAGTTTCGTTGCCATTTCTACCAAAGCTTCGAAAGATTGATCTAAATGTCCTATAGTCATATGACGAATATGCGGAACTAGTCCTTGATGATATCTTTTGATCTTCCTTCTTGGTGTATCGATCATATGCGGTGCAAATCGTGATAGCCTCTCGAATTGAGTTGTATATTCGGGCACTGAAAAACAACCTTGAACTAATTGGATGAACTCCATTTCCCTTTTGTTCTTCTCAGATTCTGGAAAGTACTTCTCTAGAAATCGAGTCTTGAATGATTCCCAAGTCATCCTTCCTACAGCTTCTTCACCTATCGTAGCTTTCACTGCGTCCCACCAATCTGCTGCTGAGAATGTCAGTTGAAATACAGCCAAATGTCTTTTCTCAATGTCAGTACATTCAAGTGTCGCAAATATCAATTCTATCTGGCGAATCCATTGCTCAGCTTGCCATGCTCCCGTTAATCCGGTAAAGGTCTCTGGTTGAAGAGCACGAAATTCCTTTAGCAGCTTGACTCTTGTCTGACGTACTGGTGCTTCATTGCCGATGACGTAATCTGCACGATTGATAACTTGTTCCATGCGACGGATGAAAACTCCGACCATTCCTGTTGGATCTATCTCAGGAGGCACTACACTAGGTACTCCATTCAGCTGGCCCTGGTTTCCTCGAGTCGTTCTAACCATAACGAGTGCTGGTAGGGTTCAATGTTGCTACCTACAAATGAAAAACTATTCGGTCAGACGCATTCTATCTTACAGCTCAGGCAAAAGCATGCGGTAACAAATAGTACCACTATATAACACGATCACATCAAGTAATACGAATACCTCACATAAATAGTAATATTAACCACAGAGGTCAGTCTACCTACTAGGTACGCTTAAATGTATCTATGCTCAAGACGAAACTACAACCTCTACGCTTAACGTCAAATCTTAAACATTCTATTTCTATTCTCAGGTTCCAAACTACAAGTACTGCTCAACTAACATGTGAGACCACTCAACTAACATGTGGCTCAAGGTAACAGGATAATCTTATCCTAAACCTCTTTCTATTTCTAGATCATACCGACTGCTCCGAGATTGCTTCGGGATTCATCAGTGTCTAACATCCAACGGCTCTATATTTATAGGATCTTCACCACCACAACTAATTCTCAACGCATGTTCTCCGTGAAGTCAGCTATCCATATTCTTATTGGTTCCAACAGTTACTATCTTCCAAAGAAACATCCTCAGATGGATTCTTCCAACCTCTTATCTGCGTGACAAGATAACAGTTCTATCTCATCTCAGCTAATCCTCATGCTACCGACATTATCTTAGAACTCGGGTTCTAACACAAAAGACAAGCGGTTAACAACTGAAACCTAGGCTCTGATACCAAAAATCCTGTCACGCCCCGGAGCAGCATAAATAGAGAAAAATAAATTTCCTTTATGGGTCCATAGGGAATGACGGGTGAATAACCGCATTGTCATCTAATCAACCAACAAATACCACGATAGGGAGGATGCTATTCATAGAACATATCTTATTAACATAATCAGAGGCTACAGCGGAAACTATAAAAGGTATGAAAGCAACAAATGCCCAAGTACCAATTATAAAAGTCTACTAAAACTATTACAACAGCTGGCTTAGAGTCTGAAGCCTATAACAACAATAACAACAGATATACAAACTAACTATTACAAGCAGCACGTCTTCGTCTCCAAGCCTTCAGCTCCAAGACCGGCAGAACATCAGTATCTCGTCCTCAAGTCCTGCGAAGCTCTAGACATTGGAATGTCCAGGGCATAAACGCCATCAGCTTTGGATACAAAGCTGAGTGAGTATACTAAACAACACTCCTCACCGTTATTGTTCAGCATCTTAAAATGCGGTTAATCTCTTAACAATGGCGTCACTCACGGACATAGCAGAGGTCTCATTAAACTATACATGAATCAATAATAACAGAAATCATATTAAGTAATGACAAGGATAAACATCATGGTATAACATATCTCATCACGTATTCACCAAATCCATGCGTGTAACCCATGCATATACCTTTACGTCGGGACGCTGAATCCACGACTGAACATTAATCTCATCATATACGTACTCACATTCATATCTCTATCCATTTCTGTATCCATACATCGATACCATATTACAAATCTGTGTTCATTCGTCGATACCAAAATCTCATATCCGTATCCTTACGTCGATACAATAATGCCAATCGGAATCACCCGACTAGGCAATAGGTCCCACAATCCCTTGATAGGGTTACCGGTCGTCTACACGGTACCACCTATCTGTAAACGATAGAACGGCACATCGGACGTCTTCAACGATGCGTATACCCTCACTGGTCGTCTACACAGCTGAGAATACATTAGAGCACTAGCCGGACGTCTTCAACGGTACACTGGACGTCTTCAACAGTGCATACGCATCACTGGACGTCTTCAACAGCGAGAGGCGCACTAGGAACTCTAACCATCCCACGTCCACCCGACTCGTCAGCCGTTGATCCCACGGATCCCAAAGTACACATATTTCATTATTCCATATAAATCACAGTTCCCCTTTCTCATCATATCTTCTCATCTCTTCATATCAATATCCCATTTCTCATCAGATTCTCTTGTCTCGTCATAGCACTATTCCATTTCTTATCAGGTTCTCTTACCTCTTCACATCACTATCCCATGCATGCTGACACATGTTGTGAAATGCTCATATACTAAGTACAGGAAATACCACATGCTCTGTATTCATCATATCTACTGATTACTGATTATTAACATGCAGTTGTATTCCGTTCTACTATTCAATAACATACGACAGTCAAATAATCCATCTCATATCGACAGTTAATAATAAACAGTTCATCTTGTAACATTAACATAAACATCATATAAGGCTAACGTAGTATCATGTTGACTAAGCACATATCAAATATCACATATGGTACAACCATTAGCAGCTTAGGTACATTACAATCAGCTCATAACATATAACAATAGATAAACAACATTCTGCTCTTCCCAATCGATTGGACTTAATGTCAATCGATTGGACTTTATGTCAATCGATTGGATATAATGTCAATCGATTGGATATATCAATCGATTGGACTTTATGTCAATCGATTGAACTCTGTCTTCTTCCTCAAAACTGCAGGTTTTATTTTAAAAACGTTGGGGTCCTCTTTCCTTCTCATGCACGTTATTATACACACCTAAACATCACAAAAACAAACCTCCTTGAGTGAGTTTAATAAACTCACCTCTCCCAGCGTTCCGTTGACGGCGTCCCGAGCTCCGCGGCGGCGGTTATGGTGGTTCTCTTTCCCTCTCTCTGTCTGTCTTTGTTCTCTCTGTCTCCCCTCCTCTTCCTTCTTCTTCTTCTTCTCTTCTTCTTCTTCTTCTCTTCTTCTTCTTTAACCCGAGAGTGTGTGTGTGTAATATATATATACAATATATATGTGTGTGTATACATATATGAGAGTATGCATCTCTCTCTCTCAAGGCTGCCAAAACTTGGCCCAAGGCCACAAATGAACAAGTATATATAGGGATAAGGGAGTGCCACACGTTCAAAGCTGAAGGAAAGAAGAAAATGTTTCTCAGGTTATGTCAATCGATTGAACTCTGTGTCAATCGATTGGAGACAGATATTTGTAGTCAATCGATTGGAATGAATGGCAATCGATTGGAATGAATGGCAATCGATTGGAATGTTGACACGTCATCAATTTTAGTCGGTAGAATGTCAATCGATTAGGAACATGTCAATCGATTGGTATCTGAAAAGTGTCAATCGATTGGGAAAACTTATCAATCGATTGGAAACTCAAACTCACCAAAGACTAAGGAAAGTACAAGGGATATATATACCTGAAAATACAGGGTATTACAAATGTTGGTGAAGTCTTTTGGATAGTTGAATGTGGATGAGGATATAAATGCGGGTTTTCACCAAGTATGAAGTTAAAAGACGGTTATGGTCACTAAAGTTGCAACGTGGCAGAATCATGGAGATCATGGGATGCAAAGTGGGGCAATTAATAGTTGTGCCTATAAATTAGGAATCACGCTTTCACTATTATAGGCGGTTACCAACTTTGACTTTAAATAGGGTAGAATGTGCAATGTTTTATGTCACGCCTCGGAGTAGCAAAAATAGATAAAAATAAATTTTCTTTTTGGGTCTATAGGGAATGACGCGTGAAAGTCACTAAATCGTCCACACCATGCAGTATTAGCCACCAAACTGTCCTAGCTGTTACAATAATCAGAGATATATTACAAAAGTCCTAATTACAATAATCAGAGTCCACGACATCGGAAAATATAAAAGGTTTGGAAGCAACATATGCCCAAGTACCAATTATAAAGTTCTACAGAAATCGAAACTACTAACTAACTATTCTTCAGTTGGCGTAGACATAATCGTCAGTGTAGTAGTCTTTTCCTACATAACCGTCCTCGGTGATGCCACCCTCTGCATGTTCTTCCTCCAGGTAGTAGCCATCATCGTAAGGTTCATCACTTGCATTATTAGGAACAGGGTAGTTTGGACGGGGAATGTCCAGGCAATAACGGCTGTCAGCTTACTGAGAGCTGAGTGAATATAATTAAATTAACAGGGTACCAGTTATATAACGTAATACGAAGTTATGAAATGAATAAGATATAGTGTTTATATTAATATCTTCATTTTTATTCCACCCATGGTGACCAACCCTTATCGTCTGATTATTCCAAGACTGATAACCAACATACTCTGACTGAAAAGACCAAACTCAATCATTTAACTCATATAGATACACCATTATTGCGTCCATCGCTTTTAAGAGCATATTCATAGCTCACCGCATGTCATGGACTCCACGTCAATTTGTCCCCAACTTATAAGAACATACCACCGCTCATCATAATACAGGGACACAATGTTTCAAATAACAACATATCATACTATTGCCACGACTTAGCGACGTCTACCAGTAATCCTAGCTCACCGCCTTTAATGAGCATATTATCATCTCACCGGCTTTTAAGAACATATCGTGGATCACCTGGCTATCTTAGGACTACTTGGTCCAACTCACCACTTAAGGTATGTGGAGGGTGTGTTTAGATTGTGTGGAGTTATGGAGCCCAAGCTTTCTCTCTCTACATTCTCTCTTCTCTTTCTCTACCTCTGTCTCTCTTTTTCTTCTTCCTCTTTTTCTCTTCTTTTTGTTCTTCTCTTCTCTATCCCGAGAGTGTTTGTGTATGTATGCTTGTGTATATATATATGTATGTGTATGTATGGATGCGTGTATATATATCTCTACAGTCTCTCTCTCTCTCTAGAATTGAAAAACAATCCCAATGGACGAAATATATGCATATATATATATATATATATAGAGAAATGAGAGTGCCACATGTCAAACCACGAAAGTTAAAAACCTATCTATGCAGGTGGCAATCGATTGGTATAAGATCTTTTAAGGCAATCGATTGGTTAGGAAGGAAATCGATTGGGTTAGAGACACGTCATGAATTCAGGTCAGTAGCATAGCAATCGATTAGAAAAGATAGCAAACGATTGGTATTTTAAAAGTGACAATCGATTGAGATAACATGCCAATCGATTGTGATACAAAATTAACCAAAGGGAAAGTAAATGTCATATAAGTATACATGAATTAGTACAAAAGTCTTATTCATTAATCTACACTCTAAAATACAGGGTATTACATTAATATTTGTATTAGTATTAAATTTGACTACTTTTGTGTTTTTAATCCTCTTTGAAATTGGACTACATTAATATAATTGCAAATTTTATTTTCTTCCCCTTTAGTTGTGTATCATTGTCTTTATCTTATTCATTAATTTAAGTCAATATCATTGATTACGGACTTGGATCCAAAATTTGGTTCCAAATATTTTACAAATTGTATTACATTTAATTACAATGAGGACCATTAAAATTTTTATTAAAAGTTTGATACAAATATCAAAATATTTGAGAATTAAATTTGAAATTTGAAATTTAAAAAATATTGCACTGTATACCAATTTTAACACATTTTTTTAACTGGCACGTGCAACTTATCTGAGAAATTTATGTTAGCAATTACGCTTTTTCCGTGATCACCTTGATCTGTCTGATGATCAGGGAAAATTCACGATTGCAATTAGAGTTTCCCAAACAGGTCCTTAATAACCGCCGCAAATTGGCAATTTGAATTGGGTCAGTGCAGTCAGGGTGTGCCCTCTCACTTTCTATCCTGGTCCGTTAAATATCAACCAATTGGCCTCTCACGTATGCAACAACATCGTTTTTAGTCGCTTAACTAATTTTCCGTCTATCACTATATTACGACAAATACCCCGCTACTAATTCCATACCGACGAGTAAATATTGGGTATCACAGGATACTATGTGGGATTTTATCCCCTCTAATAAAATTTAAAATTTATTGAGTTGGATCAGGTTTTTCCTAAGTTGGCCCATAGAAATAGGGGGCCAGATGGATTAATGCATACTTCTTATTGGTTTGTGATACCATATAAAATTATGCAACAGTTGCATTCAATATTTAGCCCTTAAGGACGAGCAAAATTACACTTTACACTTTTATTATTTGAATGCGATATCATTTTGGTTTCTGCAATTTTAATTTTGTCAACCTTATTTTAGGGTATTTTTGATAACCCAATTAAGTGCTGAAAATAAAAAGATTCAGCACTTATTTTTTTTCAGTGCATTTGATAACGAACCACTTAATTGAAAAAGCAGCCAAAAAATCACTGATAACTTTAAGTGAAAAATTTCTACTAAAAATAATGACTGAATGCATTCTATTCTAGTAATTGAAGCACTATTTTCAGTATTACAAATTCAATCACTTCAAATTTTCGGTACTTAAAATCTAACACTTAATTTTCATTTTTATCAAACGCACCCTTAGTCAAAGTGACTCTTAAGAGGTTAGGGTCCAAACGATCTCTTAGTTTGTTAAAAAATCCCTCTAGTTGAAACTTATATTCCCTAAATTTAGGGAATATAAGTGCTGAAAATTAAGTGCTGGATTTTAAGTATTGAAAATTTTAAGTGATTGAATTTATAATACTGAAAACAGTGCTTCAACTAGTGAAATAGAAAGCATTCAGTGATTATTTTCAGTAGAAAATTTTCATTTAAAGTTTTCAGTGATTTTTTGGCTGCTTTTTCAATTAAGTGGTACGTTATCAAACGCGTTTCAACACTTAATTGGGTTATGAAACATACCCTAAGTCATGAGATCAGGGCATCCGAATGAATTACCTGTGATCACCCTCTTAAGATTCGAACCTAAGACCTCTAAAGATAATACTTGCCATCCGACTACAAGAAAAGTGGTCTGAAAAGAAACAAAATTAAAACTATAAAAACCAAAATAAAATCGCTCCCAAAATAATAGAAGGGTATAAAATGTAATTTACCCGACAAAATATCAAAAAGCCCATCTCTTTCTCTCTCCCTCTCTCTCTCTCTACTTTCTCTCTCTCTAGTTCTGCTACTCTCAAAGTTCAATGGCGTCCGCCGTACCTGAGAATCTGACCAGAGACCAGTACGTATACCTTGCGAAGCTCGCTGAGCAAGCCGAGCGCTACGAGGAGATGGTGAAGTTCATGGAGCAGCTCGTCGTCGGAACCACCTCCGCCGGCGGCGAACCCACCGTCGAGGAGCGGAACCTCCTGTCCGTCGCCTACAAGAACGTGATCGGATCTCTGCGAGCGGCATGGCGGATCGTGTCGTCGATCGAGCAGAAGGAGGAGGGACGCAAGAACGAAGAGCACGTGGTGCTTGTGAAGGAGTACAGATCGAAGGTCGAATCGGAGCTCTCCGATGTATGCGCCGGGATTCTGAAGCTATTGGATTCGCATCTCGTGCCGTCGGCTTCGGCGAGTGAGTCGAAAGTGTTCTATTTGAAGATGAAGGGGGATTATCATAGGTACCTTGCGGAATTCAAGGTTGGGACTGAGAGGAAGGAGGCTGCTGAAGATACTATGCTCTCTTACAAATCTGCTCAGGTATCTCTCTCTCTCTCTCTATATATATATATATGTATGTATATGTACAAGAAATTGCATATTTCCATGGACACTACCCAAAGAATAAACGTTTGTTTAAAACCTAAATTCCTCAGATTTGTATAGAAGTAATTTTTAGAATATTAATTTAGGGTGAAAGAGGTATAAAAAGAGGAAAGGGAAATGCAAAAGTTGTAAAAAGTGGTGGGAGTTTCAAATTCTTCAAAATTTAAATTTGAAAGAATGGTGAAGAATGAAAACAATTTTGGATCCTTAGATGATAGACACATGTCAAGGGTCTGAGTGTTCTAGTCAGCAAAATCATTCCTCGCAATGTGTATATATGTGTGGATTGAGTTAGTTATGTTTGCGATAATATTGTAAACTTGGCGTGCTGGTATCATTTTCGGACTGAGTAATGGTTAAGATTGGAAGCATTAGGTGAACTGGGCATGAATATTAATTACGAAATATATCACTGGAGTTGTGAAAAACAAGTAATTCTTTGTCTTTTATTTCTTCTGAGAGTCAAAACAACTTATTGAAAGGAGCTTGTGCATCTCTAAATTTTGTTGCAAACTACAACTAAGGACAAGCATGGTTCAAGGTCGCGGTCGCTGAGGTCGCGGAGACGACTCGGTCGCGGCGCCGCGGATGGTATCGCGTGATACGCAAAGATACGTTAGATTTAAGGTTAAAAAAAATATGAAAAAATAATGAAAAATTCTAAAATAAGTAGGACAACGAATTTGGCCAAATAGATTGGTACAATACACAATGTACCAATTACAAAATTATATAATATCTAATACACACGCTGCGGATTGGCACAATAATTTTTAATAAACAGTAAACTTATTTTCAAGTTTGACAAATGAATTTTTTTTTAAATAAGGCTAACTCATCATGTGGTATATAATTTTTTTTTATAACATAATGTAATATTAAATATAACACACATGATATAATAAATATAATAATAGATGGCTCAAAAAAAATTTATACGAGTAATAGATAATATAGTAATTATCTAATCCACTTTTAGCCACAAAAAAGAGAAAAGAAAAATAAAAAATATGTAGTATATAATCCCTCCGTCCCATATTAAGAGTCTCTTTTGGGAATTCAAACTTATTAAGGGGACAATTTTGATTTTGGTGAGATTTTCAACTTTTCATTATTGCCCTTTTTGAAATTCAAAATTATAGTGTCACATCAAAAAAAGAGAGGGAAGAGTTAAATATAATAAAGGGCAAGTTTGGAAAGTGTGTATTAAAGTACTTTGACTTTTCAAAGAGGACTCTTAAAATGGGACAATAAAAAATGACGTCAAAGACAGAGGGAGTAGCACTATATTATATTATAATATAATATAGTATATAATAATTATGTAGTCAAAGTCTTAAACCCACTTTTTTTTTTTTAGAAGATAATAAAGCTGTGAGACTATATTAATATAATATAATGTAGTGTACTATATATAGGTTTAGTAAAAGATGTTACAAATACAATAAAATAAACAAAATAAAATATTACCTATTCACTCTTCAGTCTTCAAGTTCACGCAGCCTCTGCACCATAGCCAGATGACGAGAAAAATGGAGAGAGAGAGGCACTAGACACACACAGATCGGATCGGATCGTGCGAGAGAGAGAGAGAGAGAGAGAGAGAGAGAGAGAGAGAGAGAGAGAGAGAGAGAGACTCGTGACTCACACACAGACACTCGACACACAGTCGTGAGAGAAGACGAACCGAAGCCTTTCTAGTTCAGATCTGTGAAGAAGATCTGTGAAGAAGACGAAGACGAAGCCGAAGCCTTTCTCGTTCAGATCTGAGACAATAATACGCAAAAGGTAAGATTCTTGCCATTTCCCCCCTTTTTCAGACTTTTTTTTTTATGTCATTTTGAGATTCGTCTCGCCGTATCGGCCGAGATCTCGTGCGATACGGTACCATCTCGTGCGAGATGGTGCGAAACAGCCGAGATGGCCATCGAGACTGTGTCCTTGTGATAAAAATATGTAACGTTCGTAAATCTCGGATCGGTAGGCTTCGAAATCGAGTCAACTCGGCCGAGACGACTCGGTATCGGCCGAGACTTCGAACCATACAAGGAATAAGTATACTTTTCGGCTAGGAAGCACTGGGCGCTTCTAAGAAGCTAACGTGTCCTGTCGGACACATGGACACGACACTTCATGGACACTTCTTCTGTTGCGACGTGCAATGTTTAGAAATTTTTTGCAACACCAGTAGAATTTAAGTTTCTTTTAATTGAGATTTAGAGCACACGATAACTCTTATGATTAATGTGACAAAATGCCTTATTTGTGATCGGTGTTGCATATACAATTAAGAACAAAAAAATTCTTTAGAGTTAACGTTTTGTCTGTCCTAGTAATCCCCAAATACTTTATTAAGTCAAACGTCAAAAGGTTACGACTTGATTATATCTCTAAATGCACATCCGTCTTTGTGTAAATTAGTGTTTGCTCCATGGTGTGATTGCTCCGTTGTGACTTGAGGTCACAAGTTTTGATGTAGGAGGACATCTACTACTTTACTTTCATATTTTGGTGTATTTCTTTTAAGTTGTAGTTTTCATTTTTGGGATTTTTAGGATTTTATTTTCATGTTTTTGACTATTTTTGGGAATCTAGACGGTAAATTTTAGTCATAATAGGTTACCATATTGGTTAGGAGTGTTTTTAGAATACAACTTAGTTTCCAAGTTATACAAGGTGCCTAATTTGGTAGTTGAAGGTAAAAACGAATTTGTTTTTATTTCCTAATAGGATTAGGTTTTGAGCTTATAAATGAGCTTTAGCCTCCAAGGCATTCAATTCAACTTTCATTATTATTATCAATACGAAAATTGATATTTTTCTCTAGTTTTGTTGCCTTTTATTCAAGAGTTTCTTCTCCTTTGTGAGAATTGGTCTCTCGCATGATAGCAAGCCCTTTTCAACGAATCCGCTGCGTCATCAATCAATCCTAAAAATCCTAAAAAACGAAAATTACAACTTAAAAAAAATACGCCAAAGATTGAAATAAAGGAGTAGATGTCCTACATTAGACCCCCATTCTTTAGAAGAACTTGCCTTCGAGTTAACACTTTGAGCTTGAAATCTTCAGTTGCATATGAATAGATGTTTCGATTTTTTCTTTTGCGGCTTCACTTTATTGTTCATTTGCAAACTCCTTTCTTCTTTCTGTAGACTTTGATCAGTTCACAATATCTGTCAACTGCAGATTGTAAACTATGTCAAAATCGTCAGCTCCAATAAAATCACATTTTTTTTTTTACTTCATTGGAGGTTTGACAATCCACTTGTGAACAATAGTATGAAGGCTTGTTATGATATTTCAGAATAATTATCTCAGTTGAAACCCGACCATCGCCTTTTTAGAATTTTCTTCCACATTAATAATAATGATTTCTGGTTCCTTGAGAGATAGTCTCATCGTCCTTGTCTCGAGTTAAGAGTTTCTACAACTGCAATCTCGTTCGGACAAACAGGATTCTAGCTTGAGTGGACGAGGACCTCGCTTCAACGAGTTGTGTCTTCAATAATAATAATGTCCACCTTTTTGAATCATTTAATTTTCTAGCAGGTTCGTCTACCTTTTCTTCCACTCCTGTAAGAATCATTTTTCCAGCAGGCTTGTCTATCTCTTCTTCCACCTCTGTTCTTTTTCTACAACCTTTCTAGCAACATGTATCCTTGACTAATATTGTCCTCTCTCTTATGGTTTTGTGACGTAATCTATGTTACCTATGTTGGAAAAAATCGGTTCCAGTGCGCAGCGGAAGGGAAGATACAGTTCAAAAGTTTAGATCTACTTCTCGTTTATATTACACGCAATATATATACATACACATACATATATATATATACATACACTTATATATATATGAACGGTTTGATACACGTTTGCGATTTGTTGAATCATTTCGAGAACTCTTCTACGATTCCTGTGATGATTCAATCCCGATAACCTTCATCCGACAAAGATGTGTCCGTCAGGAGGACTAAACGATCTCCGATTGACTTGAATTTTTGACAGCAGCTTCGTCTCGACGTCAGCTTCGTCGTGTCCAAAATTTGGCAACTTTCGAGCTGTATTGAGCAGTCCGAAGATATTTTAGTAAGCGTTGTCCAAGGCTAGCGATCTTCACTCCTATGTCTCTTGAATGATCATGGAGGCTAGGTTTTGGTGGAAACCCTTCTAGGAGAAAGCTAGGAGAACTAGGGAAGCTTAGAAATAGATTTAGGGCGTTTAGAATGTGAAAATACGCAGATTTTTAATTCTGCCCGCAGCCCCTCTATTTATAAGCTTTTTAAACTGACCTACCAGGAACCGGTTTGTCCCCCAAACCGGTTCCTGGAACTTGTCCCTAGTAACCGGTTTGTCCTATAAACTGGTTTCTGGTACTCTTTTACCTTTTCTCCTTTGCATCAAAACATTCCTTCGAGCTAAGAGTGGTACCCCTAGGTTCTTGATTACTGGCTCCGATTAACTATTAATTCCATATAGTTAAACTCTTAACTAAGGAATAATAATTAATCAAATTAACTCCACTATATAATGATATTTGCACTCCAGTGCATAGGAATAAAACCACAAATATATTAGCGATTCCTAACCTTGTATAATATGACACTAATGTCCCTCTACCTTTCCAGTATTCATATTTATCATTGGGATGTATGAACAATGATACTGTCTACCCAATTGATAAATACAACTTATATTCCTCGAGTATCAGTCACCACTCATAAATTACCAAACATATCTACAACAACTTGTTGACATGGCTGCGCAACTCTCAATAATCAACCAGTGACATTCTTAAGGGAATACTTACGCTGTTGTAAAGAACTACTCTTTACAAGAGGGTAGATTCCATCTTGATAATATATGTTCCCAATACTATAAACTTGATCACCCAAGATACCCAGGTGTTGATCTTGAAGACCTCACTGATAGGTAACTCAAAGCAATCAAGCATACGGCTTGTGTCCATTACTATCTCAGGATTAAGGACATGTATCTTATACATGTTTCAGTTCCTATTAACTGTGACATTTTCTTGTCAATAGGTTTAACTCAAAGTCCGTCAATGCAACTCATGCACTAGCATATTAACTTAGAGTCAACTACTCTTGTGAATGATATTCATCACTCTATCATATATAGAAGTTAATCATGCTCCAGTGTATACCTGATAAGTTATCCGGTCTTATCATCCACTATGACTTATTTGAAACAACAAGGAATAGTAGTCCATATCCCCCATGTGTAATCCTATACACACATGAATTACATACAATGATATTTAAGGATAGCAGCCTAACCATTCATCTCATGAATTGACATACATAAATGTATTATAATTTCCATAGTCAAACTAACTGGTTTGAGGCCACAATCCCAACAACCCGGACTTGGGATAAAAGGTGCTGTGTCAGTGTTGACGTGGGTGTGATAAGGATATCGACATAGGATATGTTTCGAACTTGTTTCGTACCATGTCGGGCATGGCTTGCTAAGTTTACCCATGTCTTGCTTCGTCTACCCCCCTCGCTCTTCTTTTTTGAAAAAATGAACAGTGACGACTTTTCATGCTATTTACATATACCCTCGTTCTCCTTTTCACATGCAATCGAAGCTGTGCATTCTTGCCTTTAACAACCCCCCCCCCCCCCCCCCCCCCCCCCCCCCCCAAAACAAAAATAAAAAATAAAAAATTGGCAGCATTATCTTTTTGTTGAAAAATGAGGCACTCCTCTCTCTCTCTCTCTCTCATGCTAAGATGACTGGGGACTGGGTGAAATATGAGCTATGAATAGTTGCTTTTTCCAAAAAAATAAAAATAAAATAAAATCCAGCTGTGCAACAATTTTTTTGTTGAAAAACTAAATTTTATTATAAAGTAAGAATAATACTATACTTTTTAGGTTTTATAATTGTAAGTATATAGTATACATTTAGAGTAGTGACTACACATAATTTAGCTAATTTTAAGAATATGTCTTGTGCTATTTCTTGTTTGAGGTGTCCTCATACTCGTACCTAAATTTTGAATCATTTATGGCCCAGTCCCCTTATCCTAAAACATTGGGGTCCACTGAGCCCGACTCTCGGATTCATATCCACGGTCGACACACGTACCCGAGTCCGGGTAACATGGACGTAATGACCTCTCTCCAACTAAAATTGCAACTTCAGCAACATAATTACAATAACTCAAATTGTTTGAAATTCAGTTAATTACCTTTTTCCCGTAACTCTCTCCTCCTCGTTACTTTGTTTTTTGGACTTGAAGCGAAAAGGTATTTGATCTCATTCAGCTCTTCAGTCTTATAGGTTGTTGGGGTTGTTGTGTTTCAATTTTCAAGGTTGAATTTCTTACCTCATGTGTATAATCATGGGCATACTGATTGTATTGTCGATAGTTGTTATAATGTTGGTAATGCATGTCATAATCTTGAGCTAGAAATCTCTCTTTCAACAATCGTTGCGTTCCAAGCCAAGATCGTGTAAGTTGTTTTCCTTCCTGTTTACGATCGTGTTGTATTTCCCACCAATCTGACGCACACCCTTTAATTTTATAGGCGGCAAACTTAACTTTCTTTTCTTGTGGAATATCACTATAATAAAAGAAAGACTTGATCTCTTCCAACAAATCAAGTATGTCTTCACTCCTCAATCGTCAATCGAAGGATGGAAGATTATGGCAATCATCATGATTAACGTAATAATGAAGATTTGCTACCCTTGTAGCATGACCATGTTGTTGTACAGGAGCAGATATGCGGTTATCACGTAGCGCTAGATGCCCTAGTGCCTTCAATTACCTTTGTTTCATC
This sequence comes from Hydrangea macrophylla, assembly GCA_033977485.1. NCBI lineage: Eukaryota > Viridiplantae > Streptophyta > Magnoliopsida > Cornales > Hydrangeaceae > Hydrangea > Hydrangea macrophylla. Next base: position 70,877,667 of record CM066984.1, on the reverse strand, counting down.
TTTCTCACGCCATGCGTTATCTCCCAACTATCTCGTCGATTGTTTGTCCCGACACAAATGGAGGTCCTCGTGAAAGGCCTCGAGGTTTTTCAGGTTGTGTCTGTCTCTCAAGGCCATGAAATAAGGGCACTTTTTGTTTTGATACAACTTGGTAACGCATCGGATTCCCTGAAAAGGGCTTGTTATCGTGCAAGGGACGAATTCTCACGAAGGAGAAGAAAACCTCGAACATTAGGCAAAAAATTAGTGAAAACATCTAATCTTGTATTAATAATAATTATGAAAGTTGAATTGAATACCTTGGAAGGCTTACACTTATTTATATGCTAAGAAACCTAATCCTATTAGGAAATAAAACAAATTCGTTTTTACCTTTGACTACCTAATTAGACACCTTGTACAACTTGGAAACCAAGTGATAACATTCTAAAAACACTCTTAGCCTATATGGTAACCTATGAAACACGGACTCTTCGAAAAGGCCGACGCACCCGCACTTAGTGCGGTACTGGATTCTTCGTGGATTCTTCGAGTTCTTTTGGAGCGTGGCTGGGGCTTTTTTGTAGCGTTCTTTTGAAAGAGAACACAAGTTCTTCATACAATTTTAAAAACTTTGGAGGTTTAAAAGATAAATAATAGAAAATAATAATAGCAATTATCTAGGGTATACACTAATGTACTAATAGTTATAAAATAATTTGTATATACTACTATCTGTAAGTATATTTTTAATATTTTATCTAAGTACTCCCGCCGCACCTGCACCCTTACATTTTGGAAAATTGGCGAATCCCTCGCACCCGCATCCCCGTACCCGAATCCCTGCACCAGCACTGGTGCTACCTAGATGGTAACCTATCAAGACTCAAATTTACCATCTAAACTCCTAAAAATAGTAATAAAAAACATGGAAATAAAATCCTAAAAATTCTAACACCGAAATTTGCTACTTAAAAATAATACCCCATAATATCAAAATAAAGTGGTAGATGTCCTCCTAACTCAGGTTTGAATTGCGACAACCTCTCTCTGCACATGCAAAGGTACATCTATGTATTTTTTACCCTCTCCAGCGGGGAGCCTTGTGCATTGGGTTTCCCTTCAACATTGGTATGTCCAAAACATTTCAGTATATAGTAGTCAACAAACTTGATTTTAAATACCATAAGCGTAGAGGCTGTAGAATGATCTGCTTTAAATAATATTGTGATAAGGCTTAAATTTGAAGTAGCGAGCATGAAATGGTAAATGTAATTTGAAGGCTTTTCCCTAATTTCAGGTCAACTCAATGCAATTGACTATTCAACTTGACCTTGCTGAAAATGCAGAAACTTTATTTGAATGCAAATACCATAAGCATAGATGCTGTAGAATGATCTGCTCTAAATACAGATAATATTGTGATAGGGTTTAAATTTGAAGTAGCAGCATGAAATGGTAAATGTAGAATTTGAGGGCATTTCCCTAATTTCAGGTCAACTCAATGCAATTGCCTTTGCTGAAAATGCAGAAACTTTATTTCTTGAATAATCGTTTCTCATCTGCAAAAACACAAAGACTAGGTTTTTATTGAACATCTTAAAATGGCCTTATGTACTTATTATTTAACACTCTTTCGCAAGCTGACATGATTTGGGATCATGGAGAGCTTGGTGTTGTTCTTGAGGAAGGCCTTAGGTGGAAATGTCAGCTAATTGAAGTTGGAGCTTAGATATTTTGGCTGATTTCCGGGTTGTCCACTTGCTCTCAGATAATGTGACGATCTTTATAAGCTTTATGCAAGCATGGAATATTTGGTTGAAAGAAAGTTTGATGGGAATTTTGACTGCAGTTAGGAGCTTACATGTTATGGATTGGTTTCTTGGGTTTTCTTTCTCTTGAATAGATGATGATCGACCTCAATATGCTTGTGCAGTCGTCGAATACTGGGTCGGAAGAATGTTTGATAGCCCTTAGATTGTCAACATGTAGATCAGGAGGGATAGGAAAGCCTAATTGAGAGATGATGCTCCTGAACCGTGAGATTAAGAATGCACAGAAACTCAGCTGATAATTAGGATTCTCACATGGATCAAAATTTCCTTCTGTTTCCATCGAAACGGCCAAAACGTTTCCGTTTCCTAGGTCATGGAAACGAAACAGCCATGGAATCTCGAAATTCCATGGATTCCATCGAAACGACTTTGTTTCTTTTGTTTCCATTGAAACATAATTGTTTCCATCGAAACAAACCTATGATTCCACATCGTTTCATTTGCTTCCAACGAAACATACTTGTTTCCATCGAGATAATCATGTGGTTGTGTACTTGTCATATGAACAACCATTTTATTTTAGAGATGACTTATTAGCTTACTATGTACTTATATGTATCTTTTGCATTCTATGAAGTGTTTTGTGGATTCTATGAAGTGTTTGACAATAGATTGGCGACTTAATCCTCATGTATTTTTAATTTGAACTACACATTTTTAATGCAGCACTACATATATAAACCTCTCAAATGTTCATTTAATCAATTATTAGCTTTATACACGCATATAGTTAAGTTTGAAGTTATGTTTCCCCATGTTTCTCAATGTTTCCAATTTTTTCCATTGTTTCCACATGTTTCCGAAATGTTTCCGAAAAGTTTCCGTTTCTAGGTAGACCGAAACGAAATTTTGATCCTTGGATTCTCATAAAGCATATTTTGGAACTTTGATACGGGGGTAATTATGGTCTATCTGTCTATGTAGGCATAAAAAGGCTTTTACAAATGGAGAATTACCCAGAGTTACGATATCAAAATAGGGCTTCTGAAATTAGAAACAATATGTTTAAGATTAAAATCTTTGTTTCTATAGATCATGTGATTTTTATGTGAACAATTATAAATGTTAAAATATAAGTTTCTTACTTTGCGTGTCCTGGCTGGGTTTGTGTTCTACTTTTCTAGATTATTCTGTGTTGCCTTATCATGTCTGTTCTCCTCCTGGTATCTGTATCTGTGCTTTGGCCATAAAACGTCCAATAGATTAATCAAACAGCAATTCCCGTACCCATATATTTTCAATGTATGTCACACGCTCATACTCTCTTGGCTTTATTCTAAAGCTGACACTGATAATTGCTCTAATTTTACTTGTTTGAAGGATATTGCAGTTGCTGATCTTGCTCCAACACATCCTATAAGGTTGGGGCTGGCACTCAACTTCTCAGTTTTCTACTATGAGATTCTTAATGCATCAGAGAAAGCTTGTAGCATGGCGAAACAGGTTTTTACAATCCTTACTGCTGCACTTACTTCTTTATTTTCTTTGTTCCTTCTTTTTGGCAAATTGTGTATATGCCAAGTCTGCAACCAATTTTGGTCTACTTTAATCAATAAAATGTATCTCCCCAATACTTTTACGTTGGGAATACAATATTGTTTAGTCAGTGCTTGAGGCTTATGCCACATGGTTCGATTAGAAGCTGGGATCCATGAGTAACGTCTTCTGTGCTGCACCCGAAAAGAAAAAGAAAAGTTTCAATCTAACTGTGATTTTTGTCTGGTCTATGCTTAAACATCGATCTTTATGCAACATATATTATCTGGATTAGTATACCATGCTAAGTTGACCTGCCTATAGTTTGGACATGAGGCAACTCGGCTTGATTTATTTGTTATTTTTAAGTAGTTTCCTTCCCTTCATCATTAGTACTTTTTATATTTATTCCATATGCATTTCTTACCAGGACTATGCTGTGCATTATGAATTGCTTTGTGTTCATTTAACCTGCGATCTATTGTTGTACTTGCCCAAGCGTAGACGTCCGCTTTAGATGACAGGAATGCTCCCCATTTAATTGAAGACATCTAAAGTTTCGCATATTTTGAACTGAAGTGTATGTTATACAACTTTGTTAACTATGTTAGGGAAGTGACAATATTACATCTATCATTCCATGGGCTCATTTGACACAGAAATGATCTGGACACCCTTAGCCCGATTTGAGTATTGAAGCAACAACTATATCCAATCAAGAAACGATTTGGAATTAGGACCCTAACATACTAATCTAGTCCTCGAATGTATGGAGCTATATTACATTAGAATACATGTCATACTTACTTTATTTCAAGCTATGGTATCTGCTTGGCTGGTATTATACATGGTTTCGAATAGCGGTATTAGTTGTGGTGCTGGTTTTGGTTAAATGATCTTTGGCATATCAATCAATTCGTTAAGGGAATCCATTACTGGTGCCTCGAATTACTTTCTTGCCAACTTTAGTTTGTCTACTTATATATTTTATTGAATTTTAGTGAATTTTTTGGCACCTAAACATTCAAATTCTTAGGTTTTTGGACTCTCCTATCTAAAGACAAGTAAAGTAACTTGCTTATTATACCTCAAAAATTACAACTCTTATTAACACATTGTTTTGAATGGAAGATTAGGTAAATAGTAATGAGAACAAGGTTTTTATTATTTCCGATTGTGTTATTGAGTCCCGATTACTAAATTGTTCTCAAATCGGCAGAGTAGAATGCGCCTTTTGGTGTCAACCTGATGGTTTGAAGAAAATTTCGGTGGAAGTTATTATTGACTGGGATTGGAATCCTTTCGGTAAAGAAGAGACACATAAGGGATGATAATGGCCACTACGACTATATTTTTATTCCTACTGCTTCTTAACCTAGCATACCTGATAGTTAAATGGTTTCCAGAAGAATGGCTTTGTCTAGAGTAAGTAGTTTAGCAAGAGAACTTAGTTGAGATTGTTCCAATATATCACATAAGAATAAACTAAATCGCATTAGTTTAAGTATTCATGTTGGTTTTAGGGTGCATTTAGGAGTCAATTAATACAGACCTATTCGCCATACTTGACGATTTACAAAGGAAAGAATGAAGGCCTAAATATGCTGCATTAAGGCACTTATCACTCGTTTTTAGGGTTTTTTTTTCCATTACGTGTCCATTGTCATGTTTTGTCCGTGTCCGTCCTTAATTGGCTGTACACCTTCGATGACTTAATACCCAAGGAAATAAACACTACTGCATCTTTGTCCAAGTTTGATTGAAGTCTACAAATTCTGATGGATTTCGATGTGAAAGTTTGAAAGAAAACTTTTGCAGTCTTTTTTCGTTCTGCTCGTGTTTTGCAAGACACACAAGAGAAATTAAAAAAAAAAAATTCCTGGTAAGACAAGAACAATAATGTGGTGAACTTGTGCCAACAAGTGAATAATCTAGTGTGCCAAGGTGTAATAAATCAAAGGTAATTGGTCTGAATTTCATGTGGCTTGTGGGGCAAGCTAGGTTGCCATTCTCGGTGGAGGTGAATTTAAGGTTTTGCAGGCAATGCGAATTCATTGTTGGTTACAGATTTGTGAGATTCTGCATGGATTATTGAGTTTTGACATATTGGCAGATATTGTAAGATGGGCGCTTGAGCGACCTGGAGACACATTTAGGCTTAGTTTGGCCCAAGGATCAAAATTTCCTTCTGTTTCCATCGAAACGGCCAAAACGTTTCCGTTTCCTAGGTCATGGAAACGAAAGAGCCATGGAATCTCGAAATTCCATGGATTCCATCGAAACGACTTTGTTTCTTTTGTTTCCATCGAAACAAACCTATGATTCCGCATCGTTTCATTTGCTTCATACTTGTTTCCATCGAGATAATCATGTGGTTGTGTACTTGTCATATGAACAACCATTTATTTTAGAGATGGCTTATTAGCTTACTATGTACTTATATGTATCTTTTGCATTCTATGAAGTGTTTTGAGATTCTATGAAGTGTTCGACAGTAGATTGGCGACTTAATTCTCATGTATTTTCAATTTGAACTACACATTTTTAATGCATCTCTACATATATAGACCTCTCAAATGTTCATTAATCAATTATTAGCTTTATACACGCATATAGTTAAGTTTGAAGTTATGTTCCCCATGTTTCTCAATGTTTCCAAATTTTTTTTTTGCTATTTCCACATGTTTCCAAAATGTTTTCGAAACGTTTCTGTTTCTGGGCAGACTGAAACAATAGACCGAAACGAAATTTTGATCCTTGGTTTGGCCTCCCATTTTGTTGCTTCTCCTTTTTTAAAGCACAAATTGATGTTAATTCATTTGGTAACTAGTTTATGAGCTTTGTAAAAATTGAACTTAGGGCTTTTTTTTGAGCGGCAAAGCTCTAGAATTGAGCTTTTAAAAGCTCAATGTTGCTTTTTTATTTCATAATTTTTTTTGAAGAGTATTGTGTCATTTGTACAAAATTATCAAACAACTCAATGATAAATTTTATAAGCCACTTTTAAAAAGCCACATGGGGGCCAAACTAAGCCTTAGTATATGTATATATGTATGTATGAGTGTATATATATATATATGTATGCATATTTGTACAGCTCTGTAGTCCTATTTTTGGGTTTAATTTGGCCCCCATTTTGGTGCTTCTCCTTTTTTAAAGCACAATTTTATGTTAATTCATTTAGTAACTAGTTTATGAGCTTTGCAAAAATTGAACTTAGGGTTTTTTTGGGAGGAGCTTTTAAAAGCTCTAGAATGGAGCTTTTAAAAGCTCAAGGTTGCTTTTTAGCTTCATGATGTTTTTTTGAAAGTAATCACTTGTACAAAATTATTAAACAACTTAATAATAAATTTTATAAACTACTTTTAAAAAGCGACATGGGGGCCAAACTAAGCCTTAGTCTGAATCAAAGGTGAAAGACCAGTCTCAGGTCAGTCAGACCACTATTTCCTGTTGTGAAAAAACGACTGTCAACCTGTAAATGTTTGTGGGGTATGTTTGTGACAGGTAGAGTTACTATGAGAAAAGTAGGATTGGGTGGGTTACGGGTGAACAAGTGCAACATCGCTGTAGAGGCACGCATGTTTAGGTTGTAAGCTTATGCGGTGGCAACATTCATGATCACGGGAGTACAAACAACTCCACTATTGGTAAGAGGCCTGATAGAAAGTTCCACTATATGTTTAGGCGGACAACTAGAAGCTAGCATTTGTCAGTGTGCAGGAGTCTTGATAAAACGGAGCCACAATGTTGGAGTTTACAGGAAGCTCTAAGAAGAAAGATTAAGACGGTTGAAGACACGCAAGAGGAGTCTATTCACTCTGGTTTTCTTGGTGGCGGTGATCTCTTGGTTGAGCAAATATAGATATGGCCACACCAGTTGCGAGGGTGGGCTTTGCGGGTTATCCGGATGAAGAGGGGTGGGCTGGTATCCACATGCATTTTAGGTTGGTATCGAGGTAAACAATAATTAGTTTTAGTGTGGGCTGTGCCAGCCATGCAAGCAGTATCAGTGTTGGTAGCTCTTGTAAGGCCCAGCCCATTCAACTCTTTAAAACCCAGGTGTTAAGGAGAGAGGAACTAAGGCCTTATAAACCGCACAGGCAATAACAAGCGATGTGGGATGACAACACGCCCCCGCACGTGTGGCAAAGGCACATACGTGGATTACGGAGATAGGAGACAAACAAGGTTCTGATACCACTTGTAAGGCCCAGCCCATTTAACTCCATAAAACCCAGGTGTTACGGAGAGAGGAACGAAGGCCTTATAAACCGCACATGCAACAACACATCTAAGCGATGTGGGATGACAACAGTAGCAAACTTAATAATTATTCCACATATGACATATGGGTGATTGTTAGGATTCTGCCATATATATGAACATCTCATTTGAGAAATCCACCAAAATAAGTTTAGTTGGATGTATTAAAATTTGCCACTTGGGCCTTGGAAGCCAAAAGGAGCCTTTGGTTAAATTTGAAGAAAGAAAATGCTGTAGTGGTTCTTTTCCTTGATAGCAAGTCATCATGTGGGAGGTGTACATCCCATTTGAACAACTCAAATGAGTCGGTTTTGTTGTCAATTGTCAGCCATCATGTGATTCCATTTATTTGGCTACCATTCGGCCACGTAGCCAATTTTGTTGCATGCAAGGAAAGCCATTGAGGTGAATCTCTCAAATGAGATGCTTAAACATGTTACCCTTTCTCTACCTATTTCAAAGTGACTCAATAAAAGAAAATTGATTGTGAGAGAGAGAGAGAGAGAGAGAGAGAGAGAGAGAGAGAGAGTTCTTCTCAGCTGGTTTCTAGATCTTTCAATTGAAAAAAAAAAAACTGCCGATCACGCTTGTGTATTGTTCACTATCTCCACTTTGGAGTTTGGTCTTGTCTTGCGTATTATGCAGCCTTTTTTTTTTTACTGACTTCACATTAAATTTGGCACATATGATGTTATTTATTCCCAAGTACTAGTTGATTTTTGACTTCATCTCTTTACATACAGGCCTTTGAGGAAGCCATTGCTGAGCTGGATACTCTAGGTGAGGATTCTTACAAGGACAGCACTCTCATCATGCAACTCCTGAGGGACAATCTCACTCTTTGGACTTCAGATATGCAGGTCAGTGCAGTCAATGCATAGATGCCAGATTGTAGTTTGTGGGGATGATATCCTTTAGGGTTAATTACACAAACCTCCCCTAAGGTTTGCCTCTACTACACGGACTTTCCTCGCATTTTGAGAAATTACAGAGACCTCTCCTCCGTTAGTGGACAGTTGACCCCTAGGTAGCATCGGTGCAGGTGCGGGGATTCACGTATGGGGATGCGGGTGTGAGAGATTTGCCAATTTTCCAAAAAGTAAGGGTGCGGGTGTGACGGGAGTACTTGGATAAAATATTAAAAATATATTTTCAAATTGTAGTATATGCAAATTATTTTATAACGATTAGTGCATTAGGGTATACCCTAGATAATTGCTATTATTATTTTCTATTATTTATCATTTAAACCCCCAAAGTTTTCAAAATTGTATGATGAACTTGTGTTTTTTTTTAAAAAGAACGCTACAAAAAAACCCCAGCCGCACTCCAAAAGAATTCAAAGAATCTATGGAGCACCCAGTACGGGTGCGCACCAAGTGCGGGTGCGGCGAACTTTTCGAAGAGTCCGTGTTTCATTGGTTGACCCCCTTAACGGAAATTAACGATGTAAGCGATTTTTAGTTACCTAATGCCAAAAATGCCCTTACTTGTCGTAATAAAAAATAGGAATAATTACACTCACCTCCCTTGAGATATGGCCTAATTACTTAGACCTCCCTCATTACAAAAAATGTGTTTTTGTTATTTTTTTTCTCTCTCTTGTTCTTCCTCTCTTGTTTCGTCTCTCAACAAAAATTATTTTTTTTCCACAATTTAGAATCATCTATCTTATTTTTAAGAATGACTATATTACCCAGTTAAACCCTAACACAACAGAGAAAATATATTGTATTGATTGAATAAGATTGCTCACAAAGGGTTAACATAAGAGGGCAATACCAACAAAGTAAAAGTACCAAAATAACCACCAGGGCTTACGTCATGATAAGCTAAACCCTAACACACTAAATTACTATTTTAACCTCCAACATACCCTTACCATTTTTTACAATCCCCTCAATATTTCATGAAGCACAAAAAGTTCTTTCCAACAAACCAAATTGAAGATTGCCTAGATTCTTTTGACCTATCATGCCCGTCATATTTATTCCATAGACAGGAGGAACTAAAAAGTGGACGAAATAAAAATACTAAACCCAAGAAAGTTAAACTATGAAATTGAAAAAAAAATGCCGTTCAATTTTTCACGAAGCACATAAAGTTCTTTCCAAGAAACCAAATTGAAGATTTTCCAAATTCTTTTGCCCTATCATGTCCGTCATTTTTATTCCATAGATAGGACAAACTAAAAAGTGGAAGAAATAAAAAAACCAAACCCATGAAATTGAAAAAACTGCTTTTTTAAAATCTTTTTTCCTCTCTTAGTCCTCCTCCCTTGTTCCGTCTCTCCACAAAAACTAATTTTATTCAAATTTAGAATCATCTCTTATTTTTTCAAAATGCTACATTGCACATAGCATTTTTCACAGTCCCTTCAATTTTCCACGAAGATAGAAAGTTTTTCCAACAAACCAAATAGAAGATTGCCCAGATTCTTTTGACCTATCATAACCGTCATATTTATTCCATACGACAGGGGAAACTAAAAAGTGGAAGAAGCAAAAAAAAAAAATAATAATAATAAAAAATAAAGAAAACAAAAAAAAAACCCATGAAATTAAATTGTGAAATTTAAGAATTTGAAGAAATGCTTGAAGAAATTGCAGACCTTGGAATTGGAAGAATTTGAAGAAACTAAAGGCTACACTTCTTAGTGGTATTATAAGTTTAATCCAAACCCTTTCTCATTGCAAAAGCATTATATTTGAGGGTATAATAATCCATTTGCACAAACTGTAATCTAGTTAGGGTTTTATGGTCGATAAGGGAGGTCCGTGTAATTTTTCAAAATCTAAGGGAGGTCCGTGTAATTAGACCATACTTCTGGGGAGGTTTGTGTAATTTTACGTAGGGGCACTTTAGTACTTACATTTATTCCTTCATGGGCGTTACCCAACTGTTACCGAGAAGGGAGGTCCGTGTAATTTTCCAAAATGCGAGAGAGGTCTGTGTAATTAGGGCGAACCTCAGGGGAGGTTTGTGTAATTAACCCTATCTTTTATCTTTCTTCGTTTTTGTATATTACTTCTATTTTCGGTAATGAGAGGAGTTGATATAGAGAAAAAAGTTTACAGGACAAAAAGTTGAGCTCTGACCTGATAGAATTTTAATTACAGTCGAAAAGGTTTTTCCTGTGCAACTATCTAGCTTTTACATAGTATGGTAATGAGTTATTTTCATGATCTGATCCAAATTTGCCAAGTCATCTGGAGTGTTGCTGCCTCCCTATGATTGTGGCAAATACGGTCCACTGTGGAATTGTCTTGAGATGTGCAAGTTAAAACTGATCTGCCCACAATTCTCGAGAATTGAGACGCGCTCTTTTTGGAATCTTAAGAATGACACCACCATTCTAATTGTTATGAAATATAATCGAAGTCAATAACATAACCAGTTGATGTCTATTGCATACTTTTATATTCCAAATCATCAGTGATAGACCATGAGTAATGGTCATAATGATTTCATCTGGTTCGAGCCAGTAGTGATAGTTCACGGTAGTATACATCTTCTGATTGATCTTAGTTCCCGTTTGGGAAACCCTGGTTGCAATCTCTGAAACTCTGCAACTGCCCAGCAGAATTCGCGATTCCACCAAAAATTTGGTATTTTCCAAATGTGTTTGAGAACCACGATTGGAGAGCCAATCGCGCAATTGGCCCACCAATGCAGTTTTCAAATGAGGTGTTAGTATTTGCTTTTGTTTGAGTTGGTAATATTTGTTCCCGCGATTATCCCAGCTTGTGATAGCTGATGCCAGCAATGGCTATAAAATTGTTCTTTAATTTTTTTGGGACCCGAATTTTGAAGTTTGCTAAGCTGCATTCTGTTGGGGGTTCACGCAGGAGCAAATGGATGACGCCTGAGTTGATGGCCAATCTGCTCCTCAAGGGAGGTGGGCTTGAATGTCACAACTTGTCTATAATCTTGTAATCTGCATATATCACTGGTAATGATTTCGTGTTTATACCATGTATCTATGATGATTTCTGATTTAAACTTAACTTGGTTTCCGAGTCGTGATAATTTTAGTGGTCTCCTGCTACTGTCAACCTTTTTCTCTTTGATCCAACCTTTTATGTTACAATTTTGTGTAGTAACGACATCGCTACCCAGTGGAGGTTTTTTTTTTTTTTTTAAACACGTAGTTCAATCAAGGACTTCTTAGTGCTATGGCTATCTTTATTTTAGTTACGAATTGAAGTAGGCCTAAATTTTTTTTTAAGACAAACGTTTTCGAGTTCAATTGGCATCAATTTTCTCATTCAATTGGGATAAAAGAAAAATTAGGACGCAAAGCATTACTCTGTATACATTGGTGATTAGAGATTTAGGTGGTTATTGGTGTGCATGCGGAATATACATAGCACACCAGTTCAATTTCTTTGCTACATTTATTTGTTCCAATCAACTCAAAATAACCGGAGTTCTGGTATAAGAATCATTATTTATGGTAGTGATCTAACTATTATAGTTCTGGTATAAGAACCAACATTAATGGTAGTGATCCAACTATAATAGTGTGTTTGGTAGGAGAGAAGTGAGGAAGGAGAGGTGGGAGGCAGAGAGTAGGTAAGATGGCAGAATCAATTTTTTGGGTATAGAATGGAAGAGATGAGGAAAAGGAAGGGGGGATGATGCATTTTTTTGGACTCACAAATTTGAATCCGTCTACAAGGTGGAGAGAGAGAGAGAGAGAGAGAGAGAGAGAGAGAGAGAGAGAGAGCTACCCTCTTATTTTGACTTTCTCCGTTTCAAAGAAAATAATACATATTTTATATAAAGGTTGTAGTAAAGCATACAATATTCTCTTCTTTCCTTGCTTACTTTTTTCTTATTTAATCAAGTGGAAGGAGGGAAATCTTCCTTTCTTTTTCTATGGAGTCTCTTCCATCCTTAACTCTCTTCCCTTCCTTCCATTCTTTCAAAGTTCTAGGTTGCACTTTTCACTGGAGGCCTTATCATCTCTTTTTAGATTCTATTGTATATATTTGTATATATATATATATATCATAATTATAGAATTATAATTTTGAAATTATGCAAATAAGCAAAATATTCTTCAAAGAGGGGTTGTCACGCATGTGACGAGGTGGCAAAAAAAGTTTTTGTGTTTATTTATTTATTTACCTATCGAAGCTTCAAAAAACGTTTTAATTTCTAATCTAGCTATCTATATAATATATAAAAGTAAGACTTTATCTCAATTCTTAACGTGACACGTGGATGAATGAGAAAATTAAAAGCCTTGGTACTCCTTTTTTTCTCTTCTTTTATCTCATTTTGTCATATTAATTCTCTTTAAAGTCTTGTGTCTTTTCATTTTTCTTTTTCCGCTCATTTTTTTCTTCTTTTCATTCTATATAGAAATCTCTTCGTTTTTTCATATTAATTCTATAAAATGTCATGTTATTATTAATTTTTTTTTGGGTCACACATTTTAACTATTCTAAATGATTTTGCATGTGCTTAAAGTGTTGTATATGCATGTGTGGAGTATAAGAGTCGTATTAGATTCGTGCATATGTCAAATTAAATACTCCGTTGGCCAAGTATTGTAGAGACATGTATATATTTAGATCCATATAGTGAGAGTTAGGCTCCAGTGCGCACTGGGTAAGCGCACTGGGCGAACACACTGGACTTTTAAGGCTAAAAAATTCGCGGAGTGCCCCACTGACCCACGCTCCATCTTGCTTTCTCATTGACCCGTGGATTTTTTAGACTTAAAAGCTCAGTGCGTTCATCCAGTGCGCACTGGAGCCAGACTCCCATATAGTGAAGTCTATAAGTGTATATCTTAAGGGGTAATACTTGAGACACACCTAATGACACGACTTTTGGGGCACAATCCAAGAGATATATCTATCTCTTTCCTGTGTCACTATAGGGTCCAGTGACAACACATGAGAGACATAGACACATCTTTTGAGTTGTGTCCCAAAAGTTGTCTTTGAGTGTGTCCCAATCTTTACTCTAATTTAAGTCACTTGATGGTTAAAAAGTTTTCAAAAATTACATGAAATACAAGTAAACAAAAGAATTTGTACGATGGATCTCATTTTTTATTGTTTCAACTTTTTATTTTTGTAGGCATGCTTCAATTTATTTATTATTTTGTTTATTTTTATTTGTTTTCATTTTCATGTTTAAGATGATTTTCTTTTGGGAAATGTTATTTGTACTCCAAAAGTTACTAAATGCACTCCATGGTATCACTCTTAAAGCATGTGGTATCATGTACAGTATGCACTTCATGAAGTGCATTAGTTATTGATGGAGTGCGAATAGCAGTCCCCTTTTCTTTTTTGTGGATCTTATAATTTCCCGCGCTATGCACAGACTTTCAACTAGTCTTATCTCATCAAGGGAGAGTTCCATATCTTTTCATTTATGGTATCAATGGACCAAATTTATTTGTCTACCGCATTAATAGTGTAAAAAATCCGACCTTCTATTCATGCTATACCTTAATGTGAAGAGAACCCTTATTATTTGGCCAACTTCAGTTTTACAAATCCAAATCAACTGATGGTAGCATTGAAAAAGTTTTTTGGTTTAAAAGAGAATGGAAATTTATTGTAATGCATTTTACAATGACCTTCCTTGAAGCATTTGACAGTAAAGCGGATACTCGAATATTTGCGTTGCCTTCTTGGAGGTTGCTTCCATGTCAGAGATTTTTTCTTAGTCACAGTTTAGTTCATGGATGAGTTTCATGAGCAAAACGAGGAAAACGAGGAAAACACTTTTCTTTCTTTAGTTGATAAGGAAAATAGTGAGAAACATGTGAAGAAAAAGAAAATAGTGTGAAAAATAAATTTTAAATTTTGTAATTTTTGAGTCACTTCCCTCCCTCATTGTGAGCTACTATCAATGGCGGACCCAAAAATTTACAGTTTGGGGCCCCAATTATTTGAGGGATGCGGAGAAATTTTTAGGCGCTTCGGCTTTCGAGGCTATCCCACGTGAAATTCCTCCCAGATACTCCATGTCAACGGGGTGAGTCTTTTGAGTGGGACTCACATTTGTTGGGTCCATTCCCTGCCAACTTAAGCTTTTGGGTTGAAGTGGAGAACCAAAGTTTGGGGAGGGGGAAAAAAACTTGTCATAATGTAAAGTAGAATTGAATGCCCATCACCACTCAATTATAGCCTTGCCATATAAAGTTCCTTCTGTTATGTGTAGAATTTTTGTTTGCATCTACTGGGACACTTTTAACTTCCAAAGAGCCGAGCACTCATCATTTTCACATGGGGCAAGGCCCAGCACAATCCAGCGGCCCAAATACCGAGAAGGCTAAGATGGTCCACTGGAAACCACATTATATACTTGTCATTGCCAAATTCTAAATGCACCCATCACTTTCTCTACATACCCACATGCTGCATTGGGGAGGTGTACCTGCAGAATTTCTTATTGTACATGCGGGAGTATAGAGAAATTGTGGATTTATCTTATAACTTTCCATTGATATTTTGTGGAAAAAAGCTTTTTCCTGGGTCTGTGGACCGGTAATTCCTTTTTTTGGTCCATGTCCAACAAATTATGGTCAAAAGTAATTATGTTGTGAACTTGTGGTTCACGACCCTCTAAAGACCTCCTTCAATTTTCCTCATGATTTTCAATCAAACTACAGGTTATTCAAATTTTGTTGTTTTTTAACTTGAAAGTTTCCTTTGTCTTGGCCCAATTTTACGAAGCAGTCTTACTTCAATGTACTTGTAGACTATCTCCATATGCTTCCTTATGAGGTCCGTCCTCTTTCGGACTTGAATAGCGATTGACCCGACCCAGGAAAATTCAAGTATTCAAGTATCAAATAGAAGTATACTTGAATAGCAGTTTTTCCTCTTTCAACTTTTGTTTATCAGTTGCGGTTCTTTAAAATTGTATTGATTAGACCCAAAAATAGTCAAATAGTACCAAATACAGAAATAGAGAGAGCAAAATACGAATAACAGTGCACAAGATTTAGCGTGATTCACTCGAATTCGGCTATGTCCAGTGGCATGGGCGGAGGCAGCATAGGATCAGGGCTCAGTCTTCTTGAAATATTGAAAATTAAAATTTTATTTTGTAATTTTATAGTATTTTATATTTAGGCCCCCTTCAATTTATTTAAGTTCTCCCCCAATTTATGTTTAGGCCCTCTAAAGGGGTCCAAGGGCCAATTTAGTATTATCTACTACATATATATATATATATATATATATATTAATATACATGTATATGCAACTCAAAAGAGAAGGTGCCTAGAATTTTGAAAATTACACTTTTAGTGTGAGAATTTTATGCGTTTTAGAAATAGGCCCCTTTAGAATTTTAAAAGATACTATACAATATTTACGTGTCACAAAATAGATTCAGATTATAACCACATCCCAAAAAAATTGCAATTGTATACAAACAAATCCTAAAAAAATTGTCAATTATGTATAAATAGACCCCAAAAAATTCGCCTCAGAGGCGCTGCCCCCGAACCCCCGTATAATCTATAAGCCCCCTAACTGAAATTCGTGGCTCCGACCCTGTCCTGTGGCGAAGAACGACTACTTTATTTATTGATGAAGAACAACATCAACTACTTGGTATATGAAGTCACATACATTACGCATTCTCACTCTGTACTCACTTCCCCTTCACCAAGTACCCCCATTTATATAAAAAGTGCATCCTATTCCTAATTGTATTGGAATTACTCACATAGCAAGTCCTCTGCAGTAATGAACCATCTCCAAATATTTTGGCTTTTATACTTACTATTCCAAAATATTCAAAAACCAAATTTGAATTATAAATTAGAAATTTGGTATTAAATAACAAATTAGGAGAAATATTTGGTTATAAGACACAAGGAAAAAATATTTGGAAATAAGTCTATGATTAGTGGACATTAATAAACATAAGTCATTTGACCCATATAACTATTATACCCTTCACACATTTTCCCTTACTGGTTTGCAGTTAGAGAGAGAGAGAATACCGATCAGAGATCGGACCACCAACCACCGCCATTACCGACCACCGAGAGCCAGAGGTGAGACCACCAGTGGCCACCATCATCTCCATCTCCAGCGACTACCACCATTCTCCCCGTGCTCATCCAAAGCGAAAGCCATTGCCTCGTCTCCATCCACCGCCATCGCCGACAATCACCACTGACTACGTCCATCACCAATGACCTCTAGCCGCGACCATCAACGACCACTAGCCACGGCCATCAACGACCACCACGAATTCCAGATCCACCACCTCCATGAGTAGATCCACCACCATTGCGACCATCTCTGTCTTTTTCACCAAGATTGGTGAGATCTTCGTTCTTCGCTGCCGAAATGTGACAGAGAAGCCAACTGCCACCGTCATCTCTAAGAATGCTCAGGTGACGGCGATCCAGTGGCCTGCAAGTCATCATCTTCATCGTGTAATGGCTCAAACCAGTTCGCTCATCAGCGCCTGCAACCTTCCTTCGCGATCGTTGTCGTCGCCTGCAAGTCATTATCCGGTCACCCACGCGCAGATCTGGCCACCCGTGCCTGCTACATTCCTTCGCCGGAATGGTGTAGGGGTTTTTTTCTTTTCTTTTCTTTTTTCTTTTTCAACACATTTTTTCTGTGAAATTTATCAACAAGAAGATAATAAACTTTCTCAAATTTGTTTGTTAGAACACTGTAATTTCACTGAGTACCAAAAACTTCTTGATAAATTTCAAAAGTGGTGAAATTTTACAACTATTTTTTGGGTGAAATTTTGCAACTTTTTTAGTGTTGGAACACTCACACACACACACACACACACACACACACTCTCTCTCTCTCTCTCTCTCTCTCTCTGGATCTAACTTCTTCACCCTCTCTCATTCGATCACACAACTTCTATACTACAAACAACACATAATTAATACTCCTACAAAATTTGTGAAATTTCACTACTTTTTTTTTTTTTTTTTTTGTGAAATTTCACGACTTTTTTCCCCCTCAAAATTTCATACAAACAATGCTACCTTTTTGGTAGATCTCGTCAAGTAGATGTAAGATATATATATATATATATATATATTTACCTAAAAACAATGTATAGATTGGAAGTTTCGAATTTTTGAAGTGTGAAAAAACTTTGAAAAAATTGTTAAGAGGGTCAGATAAGTTGCCAGAGCTCAGACGAGGTTATGGTGGTGGTCGCTGGAGGTCCGGCGAGATTGTTGGAGTTCATGATAGTGTGGAGCTTATTGTGTAGCAATTTTAGCACAATGGTGAGGATAATTTAGTCAATTGAAAGGTGAGAGGACTTATAACTAAACTTTTTACTTGTTGGACCTAATACTAAAACATTACCTAAAATGTATTTATCACCAATTCACCCTAAACATTAGAAATTGATGATTTATATAATTATTCCCACAAAATATATATATATATATATATATTTATATAAGTACTTCATATTTTATTCCCATGAAGTGCATATTGTTATAGATACATAGTTTATGACTTGAAAGATTTTACATCATTTTCACCTAAAGTTCCAAACAAAACTATATGTTGAGATTGTCCCACATCGGGGATTTATAATCTAGCTATTCAATATATAAGTTCAAAGGGCTACTCCATCTATTACCAATTAGTTTTGAGTTGGATGCTCCAATTTAACAAGGTATCAAAGCAGGTCATTGTCGGGTCCAATTTGTTCACGTGCGCTCCACGCCATCCTATCTCAATAATCCATGTGTTTGATTCTCAGTCATGCTACATATGCAGGGGCGTGTTGAGATTGTCCCACATCACTCAATATATAAGTTTAAGAGACTAATCCACCCATTGCCAATTGATTTTGGATTGAATGCTCCGATTTAACACTGTAAAAGACAAAGACTTAAGAGGGCATCACGCTCAATTAGCTAGGTGAATTGTTCCAGTAAAATGCGGGGTAGTTGGTCCCTAACCAGATCAGTAGCTGGACCAAATATATATATATATATATACAGATAGATAGAGTAATATTTCACCCACAATTTTTATACAATATTGTGTTTACAACTCATAAAAGTGTGTCTATCTCTCTCCTGTGTCATTCTATGATGTACTCACAGTGATACAGGAGAGAGGTAGACACTTTTATGAGTTGTGAACAAAATATTGTGTGACAGTTGTGGGCGAAGTATTATCCATATAGATAATACAATCTTCATATGATGGTGTGATGGTCATCGCGTTTTTAGTGACCTCGCAAAATTTAAAATTTTATAAATTTAATATTCACTATATTTTTTTCTTTCCTATTTACTTTATGGGTAAATATAACTTACACCCCTTGAGGTTTTCTCTAATCACACTTAGACCTTACGTTTCAGTAATATCACCTACACCCCCCGAGGTATGAAGTGCGTATCATCTAGACCCCCTCCGTCAATTCACAATTAAAAAAGTGACGAATTGACATAAATAAATACAACACATACCCCTGAAAATTTGGTCCTTGTGTCATTTAGTCCCTGTAGTTTCAATTGTGTTATGAATTTGATCCCTACAGTTTTAAATTGATGCAATTTGATCCAAATGCCTCATTCTGTGAGAAAAATTAACAGAAATTATCTACTGCTATGCACATTTAAGCTAATAAGCGGGTTGAGAAATCGGTGGTGTTCCATTTTTGCCCTTAAAAAGTGTGACAATGCATAGTATGTGAGTAAATTTTGTCAATTTTTCTCACAGAATTGAACATTTCGATCAAATTGCTGCAATTTAAAACTTCTGGGCCCAAATTGACCCAGTTGAAACTACAGGGACTAACATGACACAAGGACCAAACTTTTAGGTGTATTTTTTTTTGTTTTTATTTATGTCAGTCCGTCATTTTTTTAACGGTGAATTGACATGGAGGGTCTAGGTGATACGCCCTTCAAATCTCAAGGGGTGTAAGTGATATTACTGAAACGTAAATGAATATAAATATGATTAGAGAAAACCTCAGAAGATCTATATGATATTTACCCTTACTTTATTAACCAGATAAAAACAAAATGATATTTTCGGCGTTTTCATTTCCTTTCCGTAACTAAACTAATGAAACAAACAAAGCAATAATGTAGTGTATACATAAATCTAAAATTTCATAGGATGTTTGATTGATTACACATAAAAGTAAAGAAGATAACGCATAGGAATAAATTGTAGACGACACATAAAGAGTAAATTGCAGAGGTTAAAGACTTTTTTTTTTTTTTGATGGGAAGAGAGGTTAAGACTTAAGAGTGCAATTTTCTCTAAATATATTTTTTTGAGGTGTATTTGATATGTATGTAAAAGCGTGTGTTTGTGGCACATAGACCAATAATATTTAACAAAAAAAAAAAAAAAACCGAGAAGCGTGTAAATTAAAAATGTACTGGGATGCCTTGTGTTGAATTTAATTTTTCTTTTGGGACAATATTTTAGTGTTTTTATATATTTAGATACTTTTTGTCATTTTTAATTAATAACATGCTATTGGTCAACCTTTATGTCTTATAGACACACTTTAATTTATACATGAATCAATCACACTTCAAACATTTAGAAAGAAAATATCTTAGAAAAATTACTATGACTTTTCATTTCTTTTTTACTTCCCTTGGAATGCTTTTGGATTTATAATTAGCCAGTGGCACCAAAGAGGCAAAGCCGCATATAAAATATATATATATATATAGATATAAGAGTAAGCTGCGTTTATTGTGGAGATGCAGAAGCTATGGCCGATGTTCTGGATGCTTTTGATGTCGAGGCACGGCATTGGAGAGAGAGAGAGAGAGAGAGAGAGAGAGAGAGAGAGAGAGAGAGAGAGAGGGGCACTCTTCAAGAGCTCGAATCTCAAACACTAGTATAAAAAAGAGACTTTGGACCACACCTCATGCTTCCATGCATGAAGGTCCAAGAAGATCTGTTTTTTCTTGTGTGTGTGTGTGTGTGTGTGTGAGAGAGAGAGAGAGAGAGAGAGAGAGAGAGAGAGAGAGAGAGAGTGTGTGTGCACCCACCAATTCAACTCTCTTACACAAAGTGACTATCCAGCCAAGGCTGCCATTGTAGTTTGTAAATACACGTGATGTTTGATGCTTGTATTAAAAAGTCTTTCATATTTGGTCTAACTAGAATTTTTGGGAGCTAACCCCTGAAAAAGGGTGGTAGAAAGGTGAATAGGAGAAATTATTCTTTGTGATTGTTAAATCTATGTGATTTTTACTGTGCTTTGAGTGTTACGTGGATCTCACATGAATTCTATAATATTGAAGAGGTCACAATAAACTTCACATAAGGTAACAATCATGAATAATATCTCACTGAGTGGTCTCATGATATATGTATATATTCGCAAATATATTCATATATATATATATACATATACATATAAATTTGATAAATTTATAAATATTTTAGGGTACCACGAATGAAAATGGATTTTTTTTGGTAAGACCCACACTCTAGGATCCGCGAACTATGGAACCCCATATGCCTGTAAGTGAGTCCTATACTGTACTGTCACGTGGTACTCTTTAAGTAATCTGAAAATTTCTCTTGTGGAGAGAGAGAAGCATCTCTAGGGAAGAAGAAAAAGGGTTAGGAATTTGTGATGCTAAAGTCTATAAAAAGGAATGAACGCGCATGTGTCCTTAGGCTCTGTTGATAAGCTTTCTTCCATGAAAGCAAGATTTTAGCATTCTGAGTTTTTTCTTTTATGAGTTGCTTTTTGCTGTGTTTCCATTACATTTACCATTCTCCAAACTTTTTGTCTTTCTTTCACATTGTAAAAGAGTAAAGAAGTTGGGAATTGATTGTTTATGGAGAGTTGTATTAATCAATTAGACTAACATGTCATTTTGTCTTGTGTTCGACACATAGATAGTAACTCATATATCTACCACTTATTATATATCAACTGTTCAATATAGTATACATTTGTGACTTCAAGTACTTTGTGTATGTTTTGATTGTTTTTTTTTATTATTTATTTTTATTTTTGACGGGGAGGGGAGGTTAGAACATCGAACTGATACTATAGAGGGAATTTAAATGCCAAACTCTTTGCCACTTGAACTATATATGCCTCACTTGGTGATTGTTTTTATTTTTAAATGGACTAAAGTCCATTCCTCTTTTTAAATAAGGGTATGAAAATTACTAGAAAAGAATTGAAATTAAGGTGAGATTACTCTTGTATTTGATCTTATTTTAAATTGCTTTAGTATCTTCGTCAACACAGTACACAAGACACAACACATGTGGGACAAAGCCGCACTGGTCTAATTAAAAAGAAATGAAAAAAAAAAAAAATCAGTGATTAATTTACGGAAATAAACCAAAATATTATTGATTGAATTATAAAATAAATGTGTCAAGTAGCCATAAATAAAAATATGTAATTCTTACTAGAGTAATGCTAAAGATACATACAATATCTACATAAAGTTGTTCACAAAAACTTATTGTGTCTATCTCTCTCTTCAGCGGGACCCCACCAGGAGAGACACAATAAATTTTTGTGAGCAATTTTATACGGATGTTTTATGTGTCCCAAGCATTACAATTCGTACTATGATGAAATCCCAATTCAAGACGTTTTTCATTTACCATGTGTTAGAAAAATAATAAGAAATAGATTCTTCTATGAACGAAAATACTTATCAATTGGGTTGAAGAGTTTGACTGAGTCGCGTTCAAGACAATGTCCTTCAGAGTAATTTTCGACCCTCGGAGATCTTGTCTTGGTACAGTAAGGTCTCAGCCTTGTATATCAGCGGTCGATTGAACAGAAAGAAAATAGTGAAGAAACAAAGAGAAGTTTTTCAACGAGAGAAAAATGGTTTTTCTGTGTGTTCTTTTCACGAAGGAGTCCGATCCTTATATAACAGTAAAAGACCGACATAATATATTTATAACGGTTTAATAAGGATTTGGAATGAATCTGGACAGAAATATTTGGACAAAAAAATAAAAGCAAAAACTAACTATAGCCCAATCGGGGTGAGCCCGTGAGGCTTGGAGGCCAGGATTTACACCTCCAATGCGAGTGAGACAAACGGGTAAAGGTTTTGAATCGAAACCCAATTTTTCATTGAATTTGGGCTTGACTTGGGACGTGCGCGTGAGCGTGCACATGTACCAACTTATTACTAAGCGAAAACTTATATTAAGCCTCTCAACTCCCTCTTCTTAAGTAATGTGGGACAAGAGTTTCTATCACACTTTTACTTAAGACCACACCAACTAAAGAGATGTAGAGAGAGAAAATCCTAAGCTTTGAAAAATTCGTAATTTGGACAACAAATTTCAACACCAAGTGCATAGATCAAAGAAAGTGCGCAATCAGAGTCTTGTATCTTCTATGGCCTTGCCTGCTATTTTCAACATATAGTTTCAACTTTCAATAGACACCCCCGGTTAATGTTTTTTGGATGAGTTACACATTTAATTTATATATATATATATATATATATGTGTGTGTGTGTTGCGTGATCACTTTTCCCCACATCACGACCACAATTTTCACTTGTATTTATGATTATAACACTAGCTCTTAACCAAATTTCAATTTGATTATTTCATCCTAACTTAAAAGTCATATGAAATATTTTTGACTGTTTTGTCCTAAGACTATAGCAATTGGTATGGGAGGAAATTAAATCATTTTTGTGCTCAATGACAACTCTTTTGTTACATGTGAGCCATTTTAGTGTGGACATTAATTTGGTAAGAAATTTAACGGATGATTCTCGTCTAATACTTGGAAAAAATAAATAAATAAAACAAAATAAAACAAAACAAACTCACATGAGTTGCACATAATGTGAAAGAAAACATCTCATTAGATTGGACATTGACATTCATTAAGGAGTTTTCATTTTGTACATGCTAGATCATGATTTAGTAACTGCACTCGAATCAAATATATCATTTAAGGAAGAAAGAATATGATGGAAGATCGGGGGGTGGAGGGGGTTTGGATTTGGTTAATGGGGACAAATTTAACATTTTACCCTATAGACACCGCATTTTGTGGCTATCAGATTTAGGACACCCATAGCTTGGTGGTTCACAATGATTGAAAATGACTAAAAAATGACTTCTGGAAGTTATTTCTATCTCTCAAAATATTCAGAAAATGGTACAAATGATCAAAATGCGCTTGAAAGCTCAAATACTCCCAGATTTGGACCAAAAGTTCTGGAAACATGCTATGTTATAAGAAAAAAAAGAAAATGAGTTTTGAAGTAAAATAAAGTGAAATCGTCAGCTCTCAGAGACCCCCGGAAGTCCCGGAAATTCCCGGAAAGTCCCCGTTGACTGGTTTGACCCAGATTTGAACAGGGTTTGACCGAAATCATCCGACTTCACTCAAAAATTCTAAGATCATCCTAGATAATGTGAAAAGTATTAAAATGAGTTTTAAAAGAAAATTGGACAAAAACGTCAGCTCCTGGGAGCTCCCAGAGGTTCTCAGAACTTTCTACAGATCCTAAGTTTGACCGATTTGACCTAAAAGTTGACTTTGAAACCGGAACAACGTATCATTTTTTTGAACATTTTTCATGGATACTAGAGGTCAATAGCTTTCAAACGGTATATTGCACATAATTTCTGAATTTAAAACGGATTTATTATGAATTTTTGAAGGTGAAAAGGCGATCAAATTGACTTTTATTGCGAATACTGCAAAACTTTTCAAAGTGACCTGTCACCAAACTAGGGGATTTTATTTATTTATTTTTTTTTTTATGAAAAGTGGACTCCATTACCTTTCCAACGGTATATCACAACCTCGATTTGGAGTTCGTATGCATTTTATGTGAATTTCGGATGAAATAGGGTCTTTTTCGCGAATACCGGAACCTCTGAGGGCCTAAACTGAATAATCTGGGTGTCTGAGGAGCAGTGCCGCCGCGGAACTCTCCCCAAGAAGCCTATTTGTGGTGATTTTGTTTTGTGGTCCCAAATTGAATAATTGAAAACCAAAACGACATAGTTTTATGTTTACAAATGTTTGGGACCAATGGGAGCACTTTTTGATCATAAACTCTTCCCAAATTGGCCTATATAAACCCCCCTTGACTCCTCATTTTGGGGGGTGGCAAATACAAGTTTGTAGATGTTTTTAGAGAGAAAGTTGTACAGATAAGGTTATAATAGAGAGAAAGAGAGCTTACTCCTTAGATTTTCAACACGAAAGTGAGTTCCTAACCTTGTTTTTACTTCATTATTCCTCTTTACTTGACATTCAATACACCCAACCACCATTTTTGTGAGCATTTATGAGATATGAAGTTACTTCCATGTCCAAAGTCATTATATATGAGTGAAATACCAAGCTACAAGTCCAATATCTCAATCATTATCAACTATTGATTGTTGTTTACTTGCTTGTTTATATATGTTCATCTCTTCTTACCTCATTTCTTTTTTAATTTTTCTTTGATTACTTACTAGTTCATCATCATCTAGATGATGACATACTATTTGAGGTGAGTAATTCCTTACAGATAGTAGCTCTTGACCTCAAAAACATGTTTGATAGATGATGATTCTAACTTCAATACATTCCTATGCATTCTTGAAGCTATATATTTTCAAAATGAAAAAAATGCTCTCTAACAATCTTGGAAGTTCTTGAATTGAGTTTGATGCTGATATTCCAAGTGGTTATAATCTCCTTTTAGTATTGGAAATGTACTTTTAAAACCTCTATTTCAAAACCCCTCTAAAACCTCAACATTTGGATTCCAAGAAAATAAACCTTGTTTTTTCAAAAGTCTCCAAAATAGTGAGTCATTCAACTTTAAAATGACATTCTGAGATCAATACTCAAAGGATGATTATGAGACCACTTGAAAAGTCTTCCTAACTCATTATAGAATACCCGTGATTTTTCGTTTGACTTAAAAACACTTGGAAGTGTCCCATTTTGACCCAAACATTCCTTTTAGACATTTTGTTTTCTCTGTCACAACAGCTTGGTTGATTTTCAACTTATTTTTTCAAAAAACCTTTACAAAGAGAGTGGTTCCAAATCATTTTTCCTTTGAACTTCAGTGTCTTAGGGAACTTTCTGTATAATGTGGGCCTTTAGTGTTTTATTTACATTTTCTAAGATTTTTCTACATTTCAGTCGACAGTACGAACTCTATTTCTAAGTAATCTCTCTTGTTTATATGATTTCTCTCAATCTGTAACTCAATAGTGATTTGTCTTTTTGATATGTGTTCTAGACACAATAAGGATGTTTTCCATAGAAAATCATGAATTAAAAATATTCCTAACCCGACTTTTCCATTTTTACAAGAGTAGCTCACTGTTCTGTCCACTATTCACTGCAAGGATATTTTAACTTTGACTCTTTGATTAGATGTTTACATGCATCGCAAATTAGCTCACCTCTTAGGAAGTAGTTCCTACTAAATTTGTACACATCTTATAACAATTTCTCCATACATTCATGCATATTTTAGACTTCTAAGTCACTTTGGAACATCCATGTACACAAACACACTATACCTTTGAACATTCTAGGATCATACATTTTATCCAAGCAAGATTTGGGGTTTTTGTGACTCCTAATCTAAGAATATTATAAGGAATGAACTTGATCGCACGTGCATGCTCCCCCCGATCTAATCTTCCTTTCTCAACCATCCCGGGGATTGAGAGGCCTTCTTTTCTCAAAGATTAGCATGCATCATACTAGCTTGCTAAGCATTTTTTTAAAAATTTTTTTTTGATTATTTGTTTTAATAACAATTCATGTTCCTCTTTAGATTAGGAAAACTTGATTACCTGATATATGATTATACGATTTTTCTTAGGTTTGTTTGTGTGATCTTTCACCTCTGCATTGTGTGATATTTGGCTTAGATCTTATGAATGATATCTTATCTTTTGATCTTCCATTTCAAGATTCTTATGAAATGTAATATACTATCATAGTATTAATTGTTGAACCAAATATAGTATAAGATGATTATTTGGGTGCTAATTGAGGCTCGTTGAAAGACGGGGTGAGTTGAGGGTGTTTTGATCGTGACAAAGACTCCTTCCTCTCTTGTACCAAGTGACAACTCTGTATCTGTTTTGAACATGCCTTTTTTAAAATAAATTTCAAAACAAAAGGAAAATTAATTCCACGTGTCCACATACACTAAAAAAATGGTCATACTTTTTTTTTTCCTCGAAGCTGAACTGAAAGTTTATGTTAGTTTTAATGAAAAATTTAACAATTGTAGTATAGTCGCAATTACAAAGAATTGTCAACTTTTAAACTAAAAAAAATATAGTCAAAACAAGTGTAGCTAATCTCTTGAGGGAAACTTATAAGCAATGACTAAGGGGCCCGTCTAGTATTTTTATTTCACCCGTATAAACTTAGAAATTAATTTTTCGCAAGTGTCCTAAAATCAAGAAAAAAGGTAACATGTCAATTAAAATCAACTAACAATTGTTTAGTTTTCACTTTTTTTTTTTTTTGAAATCAAACATATTATGCCAAACACATTTGTTCTTTTTTCAATTTTTAGATATAAACTAGAAAAATATTAATGAAAAGTCCATGTAGAAATCCATTTCCAAGCTTTAATCCGTGTTAAAAAAAAAACCGATATGGGTTTTCCGTGCGCATTTATTTAGCCTTAAGTTCCTTTTAAAACTAAACTTGAGGTTATTGACAAGTTACTCATCTCCTAATACATAAGATACTATCCATTAGCACACGTCAAAACAAAGTTTTTTTTTTCAAACTTTGAAAAGCCACGACTTTCAAACTATAACTCAATTTTTAACAAAATTTAAATATTCGTAAGTTACAAAAATTTAAAAATAAAAATAAATTTGACACATGTTTTTGTGCTGCAAAGTTTTGTTTTGTTTTTATTTTTGGGTAAAAAGCATTTTGCCCCCTCAAACTATACACGCTTTTGCAATTCATACCTCGAACTTTAAAAAGTTACAATGTCCCCCCTAACTATCTTAAGGGTTGCAATCTCCCCCCTGAACTTCAAAAAGTTTATATGTCCCCCCTGAACTATCGTCTGTGTTGCAATATTCCCTTTCGTGTTTCAATGTCAACCCTACCATCACATTTTGTCAAGAAATATGATGGAATTGCTCATGAGGGATGCACATGCCAAATTTCAATGGCATTTATGACATTCAACCTTTTGCTTCTAACTTAACAAGGGTTAATTACACTTTACCTCCCTGTGGTTTGGCCCGATGTCACTTTATCCCCTGTGGTTTAAAATTGACCACTTAACCGCCCCTATGCTTTGGGGTAAAGTGTCACCGCTAAAAAAAGTGTGACACTTTACTCCGAAAGCGCATGGGGGTTAAAGTGTCATCGGGCCAAACCATAAGGGGTAAAGTGTCTTAGACCAAACCACAGGGGGGGGGGGGGGGGGGGGTGTAAAGTGGTCACTAATTTTAGCGGTGACACTTTATCCCAAAGCACAGGGGGGTTAAGTGGTCAATTTTAAACCACAGGGGGTAAAGTGGCATTGGGCCAAACCACAGGGGGGTAAAATGTAATTAACCCAATTAACAATTATAAATATCATAAAAATTTAGTTAATTTCACTGGGCTGTCATTTTCTTTAATCTGTTAATTTATTGTGTAGTAAGAAAAAGTTGGAGTTTTAAAGATTTTATGATTGTTAATTTAGAAGGGGATGGTTAAAATGGCATAAATGCCTTTGAAATTTAGCATGTGCGTACCACACGAGCAAATTCCAGCACATTTCTTGACGGATTGTGATGACAGGGTTGACATTGCAACACGAAAGGGAACATTGCAACACAGATGATAGTTCAGGGGGGACATTTCAACTTTTTAAAGTTCAGGGGGGATATTGTAACCCTAAAGATAATGCAGGGTGGACATTGCAACATTTTAAAGTTCAGGGTGTGAATTGTAAAAGTGTGTATAGTTTGAAGGGGCAAAATGCTTTTTACCCTTTATTTTTTAATGTAATAGTCAGTATGCATCTTTTGCATAGATCTTGTTTTGTAAATTACAGATAAAAAAGCTTAATTGGAAACTGATTTGAATTTTGAAAGTTATGGCATTTTGAAATATGAGAAACTGAAAAAGGAAAAATTATTTTGGAAAGTGTGTTGACTAGTTGTATCTGTTGGGATTGTGCCCTCAAACTTGATCTTTATGGGTGTGACATTTGGCATTTTATATATAGATATTATTTAAACATTTAATTGTGTATGTTTCATGAGATGAATGTTTGTAAACCATAAGTATCAAAATAGGTAATTCGTATATGTATGAGATACATATAAGTGAGATACGAATTACTATTCTTTGATACTTAGAACTTGTCACAGTGGATGGTGAGACTGGATATCTCATCAGGTATACATTGTAGCATGATTAACTACCATTAGATGGAGTGATGAATCTTAATCACTAGAGTATGACTCTTAATTAAAATGCTAGTGCTTACAGTGCATTGACGGACCATGAGATTCCTATTGACATATAAAACTATCAACATTCGATAGGAACTCATAACTTGTATAAGGTACGTGTCTTAATCTTGAGACGATTATGGGCACAGATTATGGATGTAACTGCTTTGACTTACCAATCAGTGACGTCTTAAAGATCAACACTTTGGTATCTTGGGTATGTCACATTCATAGGGTTGTGAACATATATTGTCAAGATAGAATCTACCCTCAGATAAAGAGTAAGCATTCCCTTGAGATTGTCACCAAGTTGATTACTGAGAACTGCAGTCTTCTTGATACGTAGTTATCAACATGTTTGGTAATCATGAGAGGTGAATGAAACTCAAGAAATTGAAGATGTAATCTGTAACACCCGTATTTTTATATTATCATTAATATAATTTTTGGATATATGTTATTAATATTTTTCTATATATGTAATCGATATTTTGAGGATACTTGACATTACATGTGTGAACATACATTTCATAACATGATTCATGATAACAAAACAAAACAAAACAAAACATATTTATTTTATTAAACTCGAGCGCTCGAGAAGCGCAAGTGGTCGAGGAGCTAGCGCTTGAGCTTAAAAAGGTATGAAAGTACCTTTTTTCCCTTGGGCTTTCAAATTCTACAAATACACAGCCATTCAATGTATTTTTTACGTTTACAAACTCTGTTTCCAGAGAGTGTTTCATTAGAGAGAGATTTGGAAGTTTATAAGTATCATATATACACCCATCAATTTCATACTTGCATGGCTTCAATTTCATGGTCCATCCATTCTCTTGCACACAAACACACTCACACTGCATATACTGAAGTTTTGGAGCTAAGTCTTGGAGGAACAAAGGAGGATTACAGCTTGCATATTGAATTTTTGGGGAATTCTAAGCTTATATTCTTATCATCTTCTTCTTTCTCAACACATAATCCTCATCCATTTCATCTTGATTGCATACTTGTATGGCTTCAATTTCATGATCCGTCCACTCTATTGCACACAAACACACTCACACTGCACATATTGAAGTTTTGGAGCTAAGTCTTGGAGGATCAAAGGAGGATTAGAGCTTGTATGTTGAGTTTTTGGGGAGTTTTAAGCTTATATTCTTCATCATGTTCTTCTTTCTCAACACATAATCCTCATCCATTTCATCTTGATTGCTTTGTGAGTATTACAACTCACACACTCTATGTCTATATACATATATAATCTGTAAAATTTTGTTGCATGTGCTTAATCTCAAGTGTATAAAAATTTTAAGTTGAGATTTTAATGTTTGGTTTTCAAAATCGAAATTATGTTACAAAGTAAAACAAACTACTGGAAATATGGTAAACCTGAGCGCTCGAGCCTGATAGTGTTTTGAAAACTTCTTATTTCATGCTATATGTGCTATACCATGAGCCTTGTTAGTTGTGCCTTGAGCTGTATATGATGAACAATCATACGTATATTATTCTCATATTTTCAGAATTGTGCTATAAGCTTGTTTAGTGGTACCATTTGATAATTTGCAAAGAGAGCGCTTAATTCATTCTTCTTATGTTGATTCTATATGATGTTGGATTATTATTATGATCAGTTTAATGATGTTAATAGTAACGCGTCGGGTCAAATTATTAATACTGTAATGAAGGTTAATACACGGTTAATGAACTCAAATGAATAAGTGTGTTGAC
This sequence comes from Hydrangea macrophylla, assembly GCA_033977485.1. Lineage (NCBI taxonomy): Eukaryota > Viridiplantae > Streptophyta > Magnoliopsida > Cornales > Hydrangeaceae > Hydrangea > Hydrangea macrophylla. The sequence goes on along the minus strand of CM066984.1, from coordinate 70,846,937 downwards.
GGACGTGTGAGACATGGTTGTGTTGCATGGCTGTGTTGGATAACCTCGTCGATTGTTCCGCGTGTGGTTGCATATGGTCGTATGACCTTAACGGTCTTGTTGTCAGTTGTGTTGTGAGGAATCAAAAGATTAGTCTGTGTGGTATCTATGCGTCGTTGAGTTAGGGCTGAATTGGGCTAGGCGATTGAGTTAGGGCAGAATTGTCTAGTGACACGAATAAAATTCTGCGTTCTAAATGCTACACCCAAGTATATGTGATCGTTCAAGTAATATATTTTCTAGTAAGCTTAGGTCGAACTCATGGGAGAGATATAACTTTAACTTCAATAATTTTACTTAATTTATTAGCTTAAAAAGGTAAAGAAAAGATGATTTCTTTTGAAGATTATTTTAACTATTTTGCATATAAGTAGAACTATGAGTTAATGAAAGTTATTAAAATTATTAAATAATTGGTAGTAATATTAATTAACAAAGTGAACTTATTGAATGAGACTACTAGTTAATTATGGCTATATTTAGAATTCTAAAGTGATTCAACTAAGTTAACAACTAATTAAAAATTAATTAAAGCAGTGAATTAAATTAAGATACTTCTAAATATGATAAAAGTGTTAGGAAATCAGAAATCCACGGTAACCACCTTAACTTTCATGCCTACGAGAAGATATGACACTTCCAATCATCCAAAGTCATGCCTTAATGTATAGGTTCAATTAAAATAATAAAATACCTTTTGACCGGTGTAAAGATATAAAACTAGTTCAATTTTGCCTCTTTAATGAAGTACATGCAGATTGCTTATGAGTATGATTCATGGCAAAAACTACTCTACGATGCTTGAAAATAAATTAACTAAATTAAAACCATGAAGCAAGTTCACAAACTGTTGAAAATTCAAGTTAAAAATCATTAACGTCATGCTCGTTAACATTGTTCATATTAGAGAACATAAAATCCTATGAATTCCTACTTAAACATTCATGTGATCTCCGGATTTAGGGCTGCCCATAGAAAACATGCATAGAAATCAAGTTGTTCACCATTTCATTGCTCTTCCCTAACTAGAGATTTAGCCTAGCATAGTGAAATTGAATCTAACCATTATGTTAATGAAAAACATGATAAAAACAATCATAAAATAGATTTGGAATATAAAATCTAAGTACAAACTAAGAAAAACCTGAATTGAATGAATATGAAACACTTGTATTGAAAAATCTCCAAACTAGGGCTTGAGATCCACAATCAATTGCTTGAATCCAAAACTAGGGTTTGAGGAACCCTAGGATCTCCTGAACTACTCTAAAACTCGTATATAATATGTATTGTGTCATTTTTCGACGAACTATCTACTACATATAGGTTTAGGAGTTTTAAATCCGGAAATCTCTGCTTCCCGCAATTCTAACGAGCGCGACGGGTCCTATATATGTTTTGGGACCGGTCCTGGGTGTGACCGGTCCTACCCTTTTGTTGGGACCTGTTCTGGCTATTTTTAGGGTCTTCTTCCTTTTATTCTTCTAATCAATATTTTCTTCATCACCATCATTCACTTCATTTCCTTAGGCCATTATATATATTTTGCAAAGCAATGCACTTATGCAAATATTAGCAGTAATGCCTTAATTATGCATTTGTATTGAAATAAGCATAAGTATTTATAATTAGGGAGGAAAACACATATAATTCATCTTATTAGCGCTTTCGAATATGCAATATTCGTCGCTTGTCATACCCCCCAACTAGCTCATTGCTAGTCCTTAGTAATAAAGTGATGCACAAAGAAAAATGACCTACAAATATAACTAAGAACAGAAAATAATATAAAATAAAACCTAACTCACTTTCGCAGGAATCACGATTGCATTTAGCTTATGCAACAAGTGTTTAAACCCCTAGGTGACCCTAATAGGACGAGTGTTGTCTCGTGAGAGTTTACATCAAAGCTGCCCACAAACTTCCTAATCATGGTCATTATACATGCATGTTCATCCTCCAATACCAAGCACACAAGTGTGAAACACTTCACAATATCCCTACTGTACTTTAAGTGACACATAATGTGTACCCATATAGCCCATCTATCATAGAAATCATTAAAATATATCCTTTTTGCTAAGCTTCACATGTGTGTGTGCATGAACAACAAAAATGCTCAGTATTGCTTCAAGTTCTATCTCCTATAGCAATCTTTAAAACATACGACTCCAGCTCAAATCTCACCGAATATACACTTTAAAGATGAATTCACTCAAACTCGGGTGGATTATATACTTTCTCTCATCATATAGAGGCTCTAAAAGAGTAAATATAAGAAATACATATGCCTCGTATATCCATAATGAAAAACGGGAATATTTAAGTGGAATAACCTCATGAATTGAACACTTCACACTAGAAGAGCGACCCATCGCAAAAAATCCTTTTCTTACCTTCATTTCAAAACTTAGCTACTCGGAATCTATAGGTCTTTATTAAAGGATAGAGACTGAAAATGAAAACGAAAGAAGTTCTAGAATAGTTTACAAGCATGTGACTCGTAGTTCCTTTCCAACTTCTCGAGGAATTTTTTCCTTCTTTTTTTCTTATTTTTTATTTATTATATATTTTCCTTTTCTCTCTTTTTTTTCGTCCACATCACCATTATCAACTCCGATTACTCATCACATGCTTGTTATATTAAGCAATAAAGAGTCATGAGTAACTTATAGTTCAATGATCGAAAGAAAAGGACGTCGCTTATCATCATATATATATATATATTTCTTTTTATGTAAAGATGATCATCATCGACTGAATTATTTATAAGGGGCGAGTATCACGAATAGAACCCAAAAGAATTGTAGCCTATTTCATACCCTGAGTAACCCAGTTTATCCATTTAAGTAATCCAAGAGTTTTAATTTTGATAGGTCCTGAACATTCTCCTCTAGTGATCCATCAATATGAAGAAATAATGAGGCTTATCAACGAGATATAATTCAAGAATAAATCGATTAAATATAAACATATCCCTCTCGAAAGAAACGAATAGCACAAATCTCCCAACGGGTTATTAGCATCGATCGCAGGCCTCTAAATTACTCTAGGTTATTTATAACAAGAAGTTTCTACTTAACATAACGTTATCTATCGTGCTTTATATTTTGTGAAATGTAATAAATATGACATATTCCATAATTTAGATGATAAACAAGTTAAAATAACATACCATATGCACTAAAGAAAACTATGAATATTATGAGTATAACACACGCGTGTTTTAGATATGGAGATTGTCTAAGCACAAACAAGATCATGTCATATTATTATTATATATATTTAATGAAAATGTATATCTAAAGTCCCTCCCCCAACTTAATTTTGTATTGTCCTCAATGTAAAAGACACAAAAATTGAAAGAAATGAGAGATATCACCTGAAATGTGCGTGAAATCTGGGATGATAGCCTGTGCTTATTCAATTTCAACTGAGATTCAAAGAAAAATTTCTAGACATTTGAAATCGTTAGATCGATCACACACAAGAAAGAAATCTTCCAGTACTGGGCCATAATCAATCATATAACTAAATAAAACAAAATAACCAAAAATGTTAAACAAAAATATAAATAAACCATAATTACAACATGTCCAGAAATCGATCCATCACCACCAAACTATCCAAAATATACATTTCCAACATAAAAAATGAATAACAGTCCAAAGTTGAATAAGATAGAAGAGATAGCATAATCCTAATAAGTAGCCTCCTCCTCAGATGTCTCTATAATGGTAGGCACATCAGGAGCTTGGCCCGTACATCTAGCAGAAGGAGGTTGCCCTCCTTGTGAAGAACCAGTAGTCTCAACTCTGCCCGCAGCATCAATATTAGCAATAGTCTCCTCGAGCTGCTCCCCATCATCCTGTTCTTCTCTCTTTTCACTCTCTTCTTCCTCCCATTCAGACAATTGGATGTTTAATTTTGCAGCTATCGCCCTCACTCCTCTCATTAGTTTATCTTGCCCTCCTTTAACTCTCTCGTCTCCTAATTTAATCGACCCAATATGACCTCCAAAGTATTCTCCACTCTCTCCAACGATTTCTTCGCCCTAGGCCTCGGTCTAGATGTAGGCATGCCACTCCTTTTCTTCTATTTGGTTTTCCCCTCAGATCGATTTATAGAGGCTTCACTAATGACCTCTTTCCTTTCAGGGCCCTCCATAAGATCCGTAAGTAAAATAGGGACATGTGCCAAAAAGCAAACATAATGGACCGCCCAAGCACTTATTATGGCTCGGTTTGAGATCAAGGTAAAAGCAGGCTCTCGTAGGTAATCTATGAAGCAGCAGGAGAGGCAAACAAGATGGTTGGTTCCTACCGTGAAGATTACCCGTGCTTTCCACATATTCATCCATTCTAGGTGGTTACTAAAGAAGAGGCAATTACAAATTGCCATGTATAACCCTAGGTAGTTGGGGGTCAAGTCTTTTCTATAGAGCTTATCCACTGCTTTTTTAACTGTACCCCTTGTAAGTATGAATACAATGAAGTCATCTAAGACGTTAGGTACAAGGAGTCCCCTAGTGGGCAGAAGTAATTAGTAAGGAGGGGGACTCCAATGGCCTGAGAGACAATGGTGGGTGTGAGATCAAATGGTAGGCGGCGGACATATGCACGGTACACAGATGGTTCGAATGTCCACTTAATTAGGGAAGCGGAGGCTAACCAAACCAATGTCACATTCACTATTTTGACTCTCTCCATATAGTCAAGCCATCTCTATATCTGTAATTTGGCAAGAAAGAAGGGCGGAAGCACCGAGGTATAGGTTCAATCGATGTGGCACTCGATGGCTACGACCCTATTTTTGAAATACTTGTCGTACCAACTTCTGTCTTCTTCATTTCTAAACACGTATTCCAAATGTAGGTCTAGAATTGCTGCATTGACGGGCTTTTCTGTCTCAAGCAGGCATAGTACCCATTGCAAGAGGATCTGGACAATAGAAAATAAGGTAAACAGAAAAGAAAATGAAAAAAAAAACTGCTCTCAGTTGGGCATGATCGGTCCTGCCCAAATTGCGGGACCGGTCCTGGTCTAGGGTTTATAGTGGCATTGCAGGACCATTAGGGTCAATATCTCGCAAAATCAACTGATTAAAAGCAAGAATGCAAACCTTAGACCTGATCCTTAAAGATTTACATGGAAGATTTGGAAAGGATCAAAATCAAAAACAAGTTTACCTACCTGGAACGAAAAGTGGGATCGATGGAGTTGACCAAGTATGAGACACACACCTCCCAATCTAGCTTTGGTAATCACAAACTCACCAAATCTTCCCTTTCTATGGTATTGCGAAATGAAAACCCCAAGGAAATTGGATCGCCTCATTCTTAATTCCTCTCTCGTTTTTTTTTTGTTTTGAGAATATGAAATGATAAACTTAGGTTTTTGGTATATATTAAAAATCTACAGTGTGGGACTGGTCATGGTAGTGTTTTGCTACCGGTCATGGCCGTGACCGGTCATGCCTATGTTTCGAGACTGGTCCTGCCCATGTTTCCCTACCGGTCCTGGTCACTTTTGACAGAATCCTTTGTTTCAGAAGTTTAAAATTTCAAAATTATAATTAACAACCACAATCAAATTGTACTGAATATTTAGAATCAGAATGTACTCTTTTTTTATTCATATATTTATAAAAGTTTTATCCAATCATTCATTCCAAAATCACTTTAAGTACGATCCATTCCTGACTTTGAGCTAAAAAGAACACGAAATATATAAAAAAACAAAAGCTAAAGCTTAAACTAATACTATGACTCACTAGTACTAAAAGTTCCTACTTACTTCTTCCAAATTCTCATAGTATCATAGTATGTCTTCCTGACACATGCAGGTACTCATGTGAAAATTTTAAAATTTCTATGAGAATTCCTATATGAAATGTGAAGTCGTGTAAAATTTCTCTATTATCCACAAAATTTCTTTTTCTTCCTTCTTCCAACTCCATGCCTAAGCATTTTCTCCCCCCAACTAATACCAAGATGTCCTCATTGATAACTAAAAGAAGCCAATGACTACAGGTGCATGGCTAAAAGATGAAAAAGAAAAGGACATGCACCTCATGGCGAAGCTATGCAGTGATTACTATAAAAAACATGTCGTGGCTCTCAACTGTTTAGGGAGGAAGTGGTGGAACAACAACATCTGGATAGAAGAACACATCTACCAACTCCCAATCAGGATGAAACTATGGATCAAAAGGTGCAAAATCTAAGTTATCCACAAGTCCATCGAATGGATCAAAGAACTCCATAATATCCTTAATTGGCCAATCCGGATGTCCAATGAGGTGGGGAACTGCCTTAGGAATCCCAGGTGGCAAGTTATGGACTGTGGGGTCATCATCATACATGGAATCATCTTAGGGGAATACATCGGTGCCCTCTGAAGCCACATACGAAGATAAAGAATCAGAGATGTGCTCCCAGAAGTACTATGTAATCGGACTGCTATCCAGCAGGTAGGATGGGGCAAAAATAAACTGTAGCGGAGAGATCATATTATGTGCACAGATAGTGGGCTCTAGGTTAGGGCCACGCTCTAAAATCTCCTATTGGATCAACTCGTCGAATACACTTGGCATCAACAACGAAGGCTCTCTCTCCCAACAAGGAATAAAATCATCTGGCAGAGGCCCAAGATCATCGAAAAAACTGTCATCACTACCAGCAAAGTGGGTGCTCTCTGAAGTAGGAGAACCAGGAGGAGTAAGTGGCTCCATAATAGGTCGCCTATCTTGAGTAGGGGATGGAGTCCTTGGTCTGAAAATAATAGCTCTGTGAATAAGCTGACGGGGTATAAAAATGAGTGGAAAAGGGAACATATAACAGTAACTACTCTACTAATATACAACAGTTGAGACCAAGGTAAACGTATATAAATATGGCAATAAAGTTCAATTGCTCCATATGGAGACACTAATTCACCTGTCAAAATACTTGACAAAAGAAAATAAACAAACAAAAGAAACAACGAGAGCAGTAGAAGTATAAATATGTAATGCATACCATGACATACTTGTCGAAAAACTAAACTAAAACCGAAAGAATCAATGAACATCCAAAAAGAAAACAAAAAGAACTTATGAAAACAAACAAGGACTCGATCTTATAGGGCTTAAGAAAATAAATAGAAAAGAAAATGAAGTGAACAGGTTTAGGAGAAAAAAAGTAGGAGATTAGAGAGAAAAGCGCAAAAATCACCCACTCGCGTGCGCAAGCAACCATTGCGCGCGCGAATCCCTCTGCGAGGTAGATCTGAGGCCTATTTTGCAAAAACTTGAAAATTTCTTTAAGTCCAAAAATCACACGAGCGGGCCGCTCGGGCGATAGGCCCTCATGCGCGCGAGTCGAGGCACAAGCAGAATTTGAGGGTAAATATAATAAAACTTCAAAATTTTTCCCAAGGCTCAAACTCGCGCGAGCAGGCCGTACGAGCGACCTGTCCTTTTTCTCTTTTCTCACTTGTTTTATGTGAATAAGTTCAAAATAAATTTACTCCCACCCCCAAACCTGTCCAGAGAACTCAAAAATTTACCGAAATGACCCAAAAACATTCAAAAATACGAGAAACAGACGAAATAAGGCTTGGGTTGCCTCCCAAGAAGCACTGTCTTTCACGTCTTCAGCTAGACCGTTCTAGCTCAAGACTTAAGGAGGCCGTAACTCAGACTTTGTACTTTGGAAGACAAGAGGGAGACTCCGGTGGAAAACAGAAATAATGTCATTATTCTTTAACTCGATCAACGGTTCTCCCTAATAATGTTCAAATCAATTTCTCACCTTTTGAGTAAATTCTTCATTAGGATCCAGATTATTTGAATTCGTTCGCTCATTACTTACTAAATTATTCTCCTTACTCACTTTTAATTCTTTAATAGGTTTAATTGTTCGTCTAACCTCACACTCCTCAACACATCGGTAATCATCATCATTGGGAGATTGATCAATAGTGTTAAAAATGTTTAATTTTAGGTTTATATTTTCGAACGACACTTTCATTACCCCTATTCGACAATTGACGTGCGCATTAGCGGTTGCCAAGAATGGATGACCAAGAATGACAAGAGTGTGTCTCCTAGCATCTAGCACAGGTTCGGTGTCAAGGACCATGAAATCGATGGGAGAGTAACATTTATCAACTTTAACTAGGACATCTTCGACAATTCCTCTAGGGATTTTAATAGAACAATCCACTAATTATATGGTAGCAGTCGTGGGTTTAAGTTCACCTAATCCTAGTTGCTTGTGAACCATTTAATGTAAGAGATTAACACTTGCTCCTAAGTCAAGAAAAGCCCGATGAATGACAGTGTCACCTATGATACATGAAATCATTGGTGTACTAGGATCCTTATGCTTCGGAGGAACGTTTTGGAAGATTGAACTTACTTTTTCGGTGAGGAAGACCTTTTTCAGAATGTGACTACGCAACTTGCGCTTTTGAGTGCATAAGTCTTTTAGACATTTAGTATAAGCGGGAATTTGTTTAATCGCATCGAGGAATGGGATATTAATTTTTGCTTGTTTAAATACCTCGAGTATAACCTCAGTTTTTGACCCTTTCTTTGAAAAATGTGACGGTTCGTTAATGTTTGGTGGAAAAGGCATTTTCAGAATATAATTAGTTGGGACCGTTACATTCTCTTTCCTAATTTGACTCGTGTCTTCACCCTTATCTTGATTTGAATTATTGTTCGCATCTCTCCTACTTTCCCTCAGAATCTCAACAACTTCTTCCTCTCGAGTAGTCGTCCTAGTTGAAACAGCGTTTACTTGCTCACTCATACCACCCACATCGTATTGTCCCTTAGGTTTCTGAGTAGGTTGACTTGGCAACTTACTCTCGGTCAAACAGTTTAGTGTATTAGCTATTTGTCCCACTTGGGACTCCAACTTTGCGATGGACTGTGTGTGAGAGTGTACTAGCTGGATCACCGAACCAAAACTTTCAAGTGAGGCTAATACTTTATCCTCAAATGCATTATTACGTGGAGGTGGAGTAGGAGGAGGGTTAGGTTGTGTATATTGATATTGTTGAGACTGATGTTGCCATGCATTGGGAAAGTTAGTATCAATTGAGGTCTTTGGGAGGAAAATGGACCCTCATTATTTTGAGATTGCCACCCAACATTTGGGTGACTTCTACATGGCACATCGTAATTATTTCCCAAAGGGTTGTGCGCATTTCATGGGAATTATTAAATAGAGTTAATGTGTTGCTCAACAAACTCTGGGAATTGAGAAGTAGGACATGCGAAGATATTATGAAAAGGTTCAGAACACAATGTGCATACTTCGGAAGGAGGTAGACTGGTCATATGGACCATCCTCATGAGTTGGTCAAGTTTTTTAGATAGTTCTTGTATTTTGATTGAATGACTGGGCTCAAAATGCTTCTTTCGCTTAGGTTTAGGTGGAAGACACCCCTCAGGACGTACCGACATGGTTTGACGTATCTAATTCTCACTTAACGTTTCAAAAAATTTTCATGCCTTATCGGCGCTTTTGTGTAGGAAGGTACTCACACAAACGGCATCGACGGTATTACAAAGTGAAGGAACAATTCCCTCGTAGAAGATCTATACCAATTGCCACTTGGGAACTTGATGATGTGGGCAAGAGTTCAATAATTCTTTAAATTGTTCCCAAGTGTCATAGAGCGTTTCCCCATCTTGCATTACAAAGATCATTATGGATTTTCTTATCTGATTAGTTCTTTTGATAGGGAAAAACTTTTGTAAAAATGTGTAATGCTTCCCATGTTTTAGTAGTGTTTGGCTCAAGAGATTGGAGCCAATACTTCGCTTTATCTTTTAAGGAGAATGGGAAGAGACACAATTTTAATTCATCATCAATTAGGTTTTGGATTTTTAATGTAGAGCATATATCTTGGAAATCTCCTAAGTGATGATAAGGATCTTCTTTAATATGGCCATGGAATGAAGGTAGTAGCGCGTTGGTAGATGACTTTATCTCAAAGTGAGATGTCATCACCTCCGGTAATTCAATACCTGCTTGTGGCGTATAGGCCGTAGGAATGATATAATCTTTAAGCGGAGGAGGCGGAGGTACATTAAGGTTATTTCCATTATTTCTGTTGTTCCCGTTGTTTCCAATGTTGGCCATTGGAATAGGTTTGATATTAATAATTTGAGTTTTTCTTAAACGTTTAAGTGTGCTTTGAATTTTGGCCTGAAATAACGACGATGATTTCAGAGTTGATTCGTCGTCTGACAACAACCTAGCTCTAGAAGCTTGGGTTGAAGACTTAAGGACTCTAAGGGTATGCTCAAGTTTAGGATCGAAATAATGTAATTCGGGTTTACTTGAACGTGTACCAAACATAAACTAAATAAAAAAATGACATTACGACAAAGACTGACTCAGACAAATACAAAAGACAATCACGCAAATAAGACAACAAGCACACAACTACTATGATGCATGAAAGTTATCCTGTAATGCAGTGATTTGCATCAAAGCCCAGCTCCCTAGGTTTCCTAGCTAATGCACGTGCAAATCACTCCTAAACTAATGCAAAAAGTGCGTCTCAGTGCCCTGACATACAGTGGTTTGAAGCGAATTCTAAAGGAAGCAATTTACTTAAAATTTAATTTCTTTATATTTTTTTTTTCACGTAAGCTCCTTTGATGTACTATGCTCTTCCACTCCGAAATACTAGAATTCGATGACTCGAGAAACTACAAAACAAACGAAGAAGTTAGTGACTTAAAACAAAATTGAAAAATAAGAAAAAGTACACCTAATCTAATATTTATGATTTAACTAATTTAAGATTCTAAAACTAAAGGTAGTAATCTGCAATCCCCGGTAACGGTGACAAAAATTGATCTTATCAAAATCAAAATAAAAAGTACGCTCTACTTTAAAAGATATGTAGTGTGGAAGTAGAGGTCGAACCCACAGAGATTGAAATACTAAAGCACTTTAATTTTAAAACCTAAATCTAGTTAATTAAGAAAATGGAATTTTGATTTGATTTTAATTGAACTAAGAACAATGAAAGTAAATCTAAACTATGAAAGCAATTAAGAGTTATTTTAAATGATATTTGAAGTGACTTCATAATAAGGGTATTTATGCGTTCAATTAGCTTATTACATTGGATGATAATGGGGAATTATAGCTACAAGCCTAATTCCTCCATCAAGAAGATAACTACGATTCAAGCACCAACATAATTCATCTTCGGTTGGCACGGATTGTTTCACACTAAACTAGGGTTGCGGCACAATCTGTCTTTCCTAGGCATGAACTATTCGGCTACTTGATATCACAATTCAATTAAGCACCATTACATGTAAATAATCCATACAAGCACAACAAATATAGTTCATTGAGCACATCACATTCAAAATAGATCTAAGACAAGAATAAACTTTGAAAGTAATGATTTAATCAATAGAAGTACGATTTTATTATAAAAAAATCCTTTAAACATGTAATCATCATCCATACATAATAATACTAAAAGAAAAACATAAAATACACCCTATTACTTGGCTAGGGTTTCATTGAAATCCTAGATCTTGGTCTAAGCGGCCATAGAATCAAGGATTGGTAAGAGGTTGATGGAGGAGGCCATGAGAATCCTTGGTCTTCTTCTTCTTCTCCTTGCTTCTCCCTCTTCAATGGCTAAAGTTTTTATTGTATAATGTGGTGTATAAAGGTGTGTAACCCCCAAAATTAAAGTAAAATAGAGTATATATATACATTTGGAGCAAGTTTGGAGGCTATCCTAAACCTATTCGTACTAAAACTACTATATTTTACATTATGGGTGTAATTGGGAAGTTTCGTTCGCATAGGGATCGTTAGTACACAAATATATGCAACTTCAGTTTTTACATAGGTTAAGAGAGTGGGCCACGCGAGCATAATTTTGGGAGGTCGCGCGATCGAGGTTCCAGTTTGTCGCGCGAGCGGCCTACTCGCACGAGATGCCTTTTTCTGCTTCTTTTCCTCTGCTTTTTCACCCCATTTAGTATGGAATCCTTGCTTTCTTCCAAATCCTGAAAGAAAACAAAAAATAAAGTAAAAGTACACTAAAACATGATACAAAGTTCTAACAAATGTGAATTAAGGCGTGTAATTAGGACTTGTTCACTCCCGATCACCCACCAATCAAAAATTTCTATACGTTAAAGGTTCTTGGTTCCGTCTGGATAAGCTTCCTAGCATTTGACAACGTGCACATGTTTTACAAAATAAATATGAATCTTTAAATAAAGAAGGCCAATAAAGACCACTTTGCAAAACTTTCATGGCAGTTTTCTTAGCTAAAATATGTCCTCCACAATGAGCGGAGTGACTAAAATGTAACACTTGTTGACTTTCTTCATTTGGCACACATTTTCGTATTACCTGGTCAACACAGTATTTAAATAGATAAGGTTCATCAAAGTAAAAATGTCTTGCAATTGCCAAAAATGGTTTCTTATCAGGGGAAGACCAGTGACTTGGGAGCTTCCTAGTTACTAGATAATTAACAATGTCAGCATACCACGACAATGTAGTAGCAGCCAGTAGTTGTTCATCGGGAAATGATTCTTTAATTGGTAAGGAATCTTGCACACACTTATCCTCATATGTCAACCTAGACAGGTGATCGGCTACAACATTTTCAACCCCCCCCCCCCCCCTTATTTTTTTTTTATCTTTATTAGTAATATCAAATTCTTGTAAGAGTAGAATCCATCTTATTAGGCGTGGTTTTGTATCCTTTTTAGATAACAGGTAGTTTAAGGCCGCATGATTCGTAAAACAAACTATAGGTGATCCTATTAAATACGATCTAAAGTTATCTAATGCAAAACCACTGCGAGCAATTCTTTTTCTGTGGTCGAATGATTCATTTGAGCTCCATTTAATGTTTTACTTGCATAGTAAATTACGGATGACTTCTTATCTGTCCTTTATCCTAAAATAGCCCCTGATGATGTCAAAAATTGGTAAGAGTAAAGTAGAGCAATTTTAGGAGAGAGAGAGAGAGAGAGAGAAAGAGAGAGATTGAGAGACTATTTTTTTTGTATGTGGTTCGGCCCTGTTAATGAAGGTACCTACGTCCACGAGTGTGTCTGAGCACGTTCACTATATTGTAAAAGAGCCGGGGGCCTGTGGTGAACCAACAAGTCTGGAGCTACCGTAGGCCGGCCGGGCATGTAGATGAATGCTATAGAGGTGCTGTGTAGACTGAAAAGTCGGCCCCTTCAATGGGGGGTGAGAGGTCTCTTTTATAGATGTAAGAGACCTACTCGTACATGGATAAGGAAATATAATCCAATTGATATAGATTAGCATTAATTGTGGGGGTTTCCTAATTGGATTAGAAAATAGTTTGCACTTTCTATTAGTCTTCTAACTTGAGTAGGAAACTGCCCGTAATGGTCGGGATCATGCCTATGGGCCTGGATGAACTATTCCCGCGGTGGGATGTGCCTGTGCGGTCCTCCCGACCTGTTGGCCGGGTCATGTATGAACCGTTTGGGAGGCATCAGGTGGACCAAACCGCTCGAGATGATGCTTGTCAGCAGTTACAGAATAGAACCGCTCGAGCATGGGCTAATTTTGGGTGTATCAGTTGCCCCCCATTTCCAAGGTTGGCTGGATGCTATATCGGGGCAAGTTTGGAAATCAGTTTGATGTTACTTGCCACTGTCTGAGTGCTTGGGGAAGCTGCCTTGGGGCTTTTGAGCCTGATGAGTCCTCAGGAACTGGCTGAGAGTTGAGACCCAACCTCGCTCGGGACCTTTAAGTGCTCGGGAACTGACCGGGAGTTGAGACCCGGCCTAATTCGGAGTCTTTGAATGATGGGAAAGTGACCGAGAGTTGAGACTCGGCCTACTTCGGACTCTTTTTGCTTGAGTTAGCCTCCAGGATGGTTATCTTCTGCCCGTGAACCTTCGTCAAGGTTGTGGGTAAAAGAGTTTTACCATGTTGGAAAAGCCGACCTAAAGCGTATTGCTTTAGGGTCCTTTTATGTTAACTCCCTAGGATGGTTATCTTCCGCCCAATCAGTCTTCACCAAGATTGTTGGGAGAAGAGTTTGACCATGTTGGCGGAGCCGACCTAAATCACGTTGCTTTAGGGTCTTTTTGCTCCTCTATCGTCGGCCAACCTAAGAGATTTTAGTCACCTCTATCGTCGGTTTGGACCTAAGTGGAGTTAATGCCTCTGAGTACTGTAGGTGCTCGGGTTTTCCAAGATTTTGACTTGGTTATCCGCGAGGCCTGTAGATACCCGGTGTGATTACCTGTTTAGTTCACTACACCGTCTTGCCCCCCAAGCTTTTGCTAAGACGAGGGTCTTACAAAGGCTATGACTGTAGGTAACTGACCTGGAACATGGTGGTTACAGGGTCTTTTGAAGCTTGCCATCATCAGCCACCTAGGGGGGTTTGCCCCCATCGTTGGTTTGACCTAAGCGAAGCCGGTGCCTCGGGCATGACCCCGAGGTCTTTGGTGCCTGGGTTCGGAGCCCGAGGTCTTTTGTGCCTGGGTTTAGAGCCTGAGGTCTTTTGTGCCTCGGGGTTAGGCCCTAGGTCTTTGAAAGAGCTATTTGACAATCGGTGGAGCCTCATGTGGTGAGCAAGCTAGTACCACTATAGTCGGGCTCATGTAGACCGATGGAGACAGGGGGTCAAATAACGATCGTCGGGCTCTTGACTTCTCTGTGTTGGAAGCAAAGTTGAAACTGCTTGATCCTGACTGATGTGAACTGGAGGTCGGGTCAGGGCTGCCAGACTCAGACCACTGTGAACTGGAAGAACTGTCAGAACTCCCGGGCTGATCTCGCTTTCGCATGCTTCCGGAAGACTTGTCGCTTTCTTGCCCGGGGTCTTTGGTCTTCAAAAATCTTCAGTGTCAATGTATTTTCCAACCCTCTCAGAGAGCTCAACCAAAGTTACCGGTCGATTTCTGTGAAACGACGTGGCGAACTAGGTGTGTTGAATTCCTGAGCAGAAGGCTATAATAGTGGCGGTTTCATCAAGATCATAGATGCCGAGCTTCTCTTGATTAAACTGACCGGTAAATTCCTTGAGGGTCTCATTATCCCTTTGTATGACTGTCAGTAGATGTATGTCAGGCTTTGGCCGTTCATGCATACCGATGAACTGGTTGATGAACTGCTTGCTGAGTTGCCTGAAACTGTGGACCGATCGGGGCTCTAAGGAGTAGAACCATTGCACGGCTGGGCCTTTCAAAGTGCTGGGGAAGGATAGGCAGTATAGTTCATCGGAGTTGGTGGCTAGGGCCATCTGAGCCTTATAGGTCCGGACGTGGTCGACCGGGCTTTTCGAGCCATTATAGGGATCTAGGCGAGGCTGCTTAAATTTGCACGGGATAGCAAACCTCGTGATCTGGCTGGAAATGGTGACTCTGTCTCGGTATTGGCTTGATTTGGAACACAATTTTGACCAAGCTTTTTGGCCCCTCCATCGATTTGCTTCTGCAAGTCCTTGATTCAGGCTTCCACTCCTTCCCGACCAGTATCTGAGGGGCTGGTTGGGTTCTCTTCATGGTGGTGTGCTGTCCTCTGGGATTGGGTTTGGCCATGACTCCGGGTAACCGTTCGCCTAGGGACAACTCGGCTCTTGACCGAGTGACCCTGGACTGATTCTCGGGCCATATGCTCCTGTCTTTCCTTTTAGACAGCACACCCACTGCTGATGTCTCTGGCATCCTCAACACGGGACGGGTTGGCTCGGGCACGTTGTCTGGTCAAGATCGGTTCCCGACTGTACGCAACGTTCTCGGGTCGTTTCCCGGCCCCTAGAGGACTGTTTTGCTGGGCTAGCAGGGCTTCGATCTGTTGTTGGATTTGACGCTAGCCCTTCAAGAGTTGTGTGAGGGTCGCGGTGATCTGCTCAGATGTCATGACTGCCGCAACCGGTGCCAGGGCCGGAGGAACATCCCGGTCGGACTGCTGATCAGCCTTCTTACCCTTCTTCGGTGGCATGACGATCAGTCAAAATATTTGTTGATGAGAAGACTTGTCGTTTCCCACAGACGACGCCAAATTGATGATGCCAAAAATTGGTAAGAGTAAAGTAGAGCAATTTTAGGAGAGAGAGAGAAAGTGAGAGATTGGTTTTTTTGGATATGGTTCGGCCCTGTTAATGAAGGTACCTACGTCCACGGGTGTGTCTGAGCACGTTCACTATACTGTAAAAGAGCCGGGGGCCTGTGGTGAACCAACAAGTCTGGAGCTACCGTAGGCCGGCCAGGCATGTAGATGAATGCTATAGAGGTGCTGTGTAGACTGAAAAGTCGGCCCCTTCAATGGGGGGTGAGAGGTCTCTTTTATAGATGTAAGAGACCTACTCGTACATGGATAAGGAAATATAATCCAATTGATATAGATTGGCATTAATTGTGGGGGTTTCCTAATTGGATTAGGAAATAGTTTGCACTTTCCATTAGTCTTCTAACTTGAGTAAGAAAAATACCCGTAATGGTCAGGATCATGCCTGTGGGCCCGGATGAACTATTCCCGTGGTGGGATGTGCTTGTGCGGTCCTCCCGACCTGTTGGCCGGGTCATGTATGAACCGTTCCGGAGGCATCAGGTGGACCAAACCGCTCGGGATGATGCTTGTCAGTAGTTGCAGAATAGAACCGCTCGGGCATGGGCTGATTTTGGGTGTATCAGTCCCTTTAGCATAATCAACTGTGTCACACATTAACTCAAAAGGTAGGTTCAAATATGGGAGTTGCATTATAGGTGCCGTAGTAAGGTGTTGTTTTAGTTTATCAAAAGATGATTGACATTCAGGCATCCATTCAAATGGTGTATCCTTGGCTAAAAGGTTACATAAAGGTCGCAAAATTGTACTAAAATTTTTAATAAAGCATCTATAAAATCCCGCGTAGCCTAGGAACGAATGTATGCTATGAACGGAATGAGGGGTAGGTAAATTTGAGATTAAATCAATTGTATCGTGATCTATTTGAATTCCGTCCTCAGATATGGCATGTCCGAACACAATATCCTTTGTCACCATGAAATGGCATTTCTCCTAGTTCAAAATTGAATTCCTATCTACGCATCTAGTTAACACTTTTTCCAGATCACCTAGGCATTCATCGTATGATTTTCCAAAAATAGAAAAACCATCCATAAAGACTTCTAAGTTTTTTTCAACCATATCACTAAAAATGCTCAACATACACCTTTGAAAGGTCATATGTGCTTTGCAAAGTCCAAACAGCATTCTACGATAAGCAAAAGTTGCGAAAGGACACGTAAATGTGGTCTTCTCTTGGTCTTCACGTGCTATCTCAATCTGGTTGTAACCACTATACCCATCTAGAAAATAATAAAATTTATGTCCGGCTACACGTTCTAACATCTGATCCATGAAAGGTAAGGGAAAATGGTATTTTCTAGTGATAGCGTTAAGCTTCCTATAGTCTATACACATTCTCCACCTAGTAGTGACACGTGTAGAAATTGATTCACCTTCGACATTGGGTACTTTATTAATCCCTGATTTCTTAGGTACAACTTGTGTAGGACTTACCCAACGACTATCAGACATGGAATATATTATTCCTACATCTAAGAGCTTAAGGACTTCTTTCTTTATGACCTCTTGCATATTAGGGTTTAAACGTCTTTGCATCTCACGAGATAGTTTAGCATCATCTTCTAAGTAAATTTTATGTTTGCATATATCTGGAATAATTCCTTTTAGGTCAGCTATGGTCCACCCTAAAGCACTTTTATGTTGTTTAAGTAATGCTGTAGTTTACCTTCTTGTTATGTTTCCAATATAGATGAAATGACAACAGGAGATGTGCTATTATCTCCTGGAAAGCATATTTGAGCTCTTTTAGGAGCTCTTTTAACTCTAATTGAGGGATTTACAGGCTTGATGGCATGGCTAATGTAGTTTTAGGCGGTAGGTCAAAACGTGCCACCCACATAACTTCCCTAATTATCTCTTCATCTTGATCCTTATGCTACTTATTTAAAAAGGTAAGATTTTAACATTTAGCATCATATCACCAAAAACCAATGTCATTATACCACTTCTTATGCGGATAGTGGCGTCTATCGTTACTAAGAACAGTCTACCAAAAGTCACGAGAATTTGTGCAATCAGATTAGGTACAGATTCCGTATCTAGTACCACAAAGTCTACGGGAAAAATAAAATTCTCCACGCGAACAAGTACATCTTCCAAAATACCTCTAGGCATCTTAATAGATCTATCTGCTAGTTATAGTGTTATCCTAGTGGGTTTGAGATCCCCTAATCCTAACTGCTGGTAGACTGAATATGGCAATAGGTTAACGCTAGCTCCGAAATCCAATAATGCATGGCCAATCTTGTGTTTTCCAATAATGCATGTTATGGTTGGTGTGCAGGATCTTGAAACTTATGTAGCAAATTATTTTTAATAATCGAGCTAACCTAATTCGCCAAGTAAGCCTTCTTTTTTACACTCTGCTTACGTTTAATAGTACATAAGTCTTTTAAGTATTTCGTATAAGCAGGAACATGATTAATAGCATCCAAGAGAGGCAAGTTCATTTTTACTTGTTTAAAGAGTTCCAAGAATTCTTGGAGCTTAGCATCTTGGTGTTTTGTAAGTCTTTGTGGGTAAGGGGCTGGAGGAATAAAGTGAAGTGTTTCCTCTTCTTCTCTCTTACCATCTCGCTTCTCACTCTCTTCTTGGTGGGTTTTATCTTTTTCCTTATCATTATCACTTTCAAATATGTCATCTATATTATCTTCTCCAATATTATTCTCCTTGCTATTTTATTCTATTTTAAGGGAAGAGATATCTTCCCCTACAACTTTACCGCTTATCAAGGTTGTTAGAGCTTTAGTTTGTTCATGATTACTGAATTTGTATTTAAAGCACTATTTTGTGGTTGACCTCTAGCATTAGCTTGCGGTTGAGCTGGGAACATTCCCTTTTGACAACCTTCAAATTGGTTACTTATTCTTTCCATAGTTGACTCTAATTTTCCCATAGCTTGAACCATTTGTTGCATCATTGCATCTCTAGGATCTTCTTATGCTTTTTTGTGTGGAGGCACATGAACTTTAGAGTTATTTTGATTATTACCTTGATAAGTCTGTTGTTGTGCGGGTTGATATGGTTGATTATATTGCTGATTATATTGAGGAGGTGGTGGTTGATATTGATTTTATTTTAGTTGGAAGAACTGATTCTGTTGGGGCGGTGGATTAAAACTATCCGGTGCTTGGATTGCCCCGGTTTTCCAATTATTTAAATTATGAAGGTTCTTCCAATTATACCTCCCATACGCATTTGTAGGACCCTTATAGTTATTCATCGCATTAACATCAACATGTGGTGTTTCTTGATAAACGGGTATATTAGGGCATGTATGCACTTGATGTCCTACCATATGGCAATTACTACACACGTGTTCTTGACACGTAACCTTAGATTGTTCTGTTATTCCTTTTACTAATGCCTCCACTTGCTTAGCCAGTTGGTTATATTTAGTTGATAGTTCATCTTCAGCCCTAAGTAAGAATATACTCTTTTGTTGAGCTTTATCGGACTCACTAGGAGGTGCGCACGTCACTTCACGCGGTTCCCATTGAGGTGAATTTTTAGCAAGCCAAGCAAAATATGTTTCAGCCTCATTCACACTTTTATGCATGAATGATCCTTGACACATTGTTTGAACTAACTTTTTAGATTCTGGAGTTAACCCCTCGTAAAAGAAACTCATAAGATGCCATTTTTCAAAATTGTGATGTGGGCAAGATAAAAGTAGATCTTTAAACTGTTCCCAAACATTAGCAAACGTCTCATTATCTTCTTGAGTAAAAAGCTTGATTTGTCTCATGAGGTTATCAGTTTAGTGCTTTGGAAAGAATTTTTTTAAAAACTCTTCATGCATCACAATCCATTTACTAATTGAGCCAGGTCAAGAGCTAAAAGCCAAGCTTTTGCTTTATCTTTTAATGAAAACGGAAAAGTTTTAATCTAGTAATTTCTTGCGGACACGTTTGTTCAGCAAATTTTTTGCACGCAGATTCAAAGTATTTTAAATGCACATACACCCTCTCATTTTTCATCCCATGGAAGGTAGGTAAGAGTTGTATCATACCATTTCTAAAGTGAAAAGTACCATGATGTGGTGGGATAGTTATACACGAAGGGTTGTGTTCCTATCAGGGGCTAGTAAGTCCCTTAGTGGATGTGTATTATCATCTATGCTATCCCTTAGGTTAAAGTTGTGTTAACTTTCAACATCATCATTTAGACCTAGATTATTCTCCCCATTATTCTCGTTGTTCCCATAAAGGACATTAAGGTTAGGTGGTAGAAAGCCAGCCATTGGGTCAAAATGTTGAGGTGTAACTATTGGATTAACAGAAGAATCAGAGGAATCATTCAAAATTTGCATTTGTTGAAATATTCCTTCGTTCGAGTTGTGACATGGAACGTGCAATATTACACAAAACAATAAAAATAAACTAACTAACAAACTAAATAAAACTAAGCAAATCGCCTCTCCCCTGCAATGGCGCCAAAAACTTGACACGAATAAAATTATGCGCTCTAAATGCTACTCTCAAGTATAGGCAAAATATTTTCTAGTAAGCCTGGGTTGAACCCAAGGGAGAGATATAACTTTAACTTGAATAATTTTACTTATTTTATTAGCTTAAAAAGGTGAAGAAAAGATTATTTCTTTTGAAGATTGTTTTAATTATTTTGCATATAATTAGAACTATGAGTTAATAAAAGATATTAAATAATTGGCAATAATATTAAATTAACGAAGTGAACTTACTAAATGAAACTACTAGTTACTTATGGCTATATTTGGAATTCTAAAATGATTCAACAAAGTAAGTTAACAACTAATTAAAAATTAATCAAAGTAGCGAATTAATTTTAGATACTTCTAAATATGAGAAAAGTGCTAGGAAATAACATATCCATGGTAACTACCTTAACTTCCATGCCTACGAGAAGATACAACACTCCCAATCATCCAAAGTCATGCCTCTAGTGTATAGGTTCAATTAAAATAATAAAATACCTTTTGACCGGTGTAAAGATATAAAACTAGTTCAATTTTACATCTTGAATGAAGTGTGGACAGATTGCTTACAAGTATGATTCATGGCGAAAACTACTCTACGATGCTTGAAAATAAATTAACTAAATTAAAACCATGAAGCAAGTTCACAAATTATTGAAAATTCAAGTTGAGAATCATTAATGTCATGCTCGTTAACATTGTTCATATTAGAGAACATAAAATCTAATGAATCTCTACTTAAACATTTATGTGATCTCGGATTTAGGGCTGCCCATTGAAAACATGCATGGAAATCAAGTTATTTTACCATTTCATTGCTCTTCCCTAGCTAGAGTTTTAGCCTAGCATAGTGAAATTGAATCTAACCGTTATATTAATGAAAAATATAATAAAAATAATCACAAAATAGATCTGTAATACAAAATCTAAGTACAAACTAAGATAAACCTGAATTGAATGAATAAGAAACACTTGTATTGAAAAATCTCCAAACTAGGGCTTGAAATCCACAATCAATTGCTTGAATTCAAAACTAGGGTTTGAGGAACCCTAGGATCTCCTAAACTGCTCTAAACTCGTATATAATATGTATTGTGTCATTTTTCTATGACTATCTACTATATATAGGTATAGGATTTTTAAATCCAAAAATTTTTGCTTCCCGCAATTCTGACGAGCGCGACCGGTCCTGCATATGTTTCGGGACTGGTCCTGGGTACGACCTTTCCTGCCCTTTTGTTGGGACCAGTCCTAGCTATTCTTTCAGGATCTTCTTCCTTTTATTCTTCTAATCAACCTTCTCTTCATCACCATCATTCACTTCATTTTCCTTAGGCCATTACATTATGCAAAACAATGCACTTATGTAAATATTAGCAGTAATGCCTCAATTATGCACTTGCATTGAAATAAGCATAAGTATTTATAATTAGGAAGGAAAACATGTATAATTCATCTTATTAGCGCTTCAGGATGTGCATTATCCATTGCTTGTCAGCTAGGTGTGATGTATTGGCTGAATTGGGCTTAGAATATGTATATTATTGGCCGAATTGGGTTTGGTGTTGTGTTATGGCCGAATTGGGCTAAGACGATTGAGTTAGGGCTGAATTGGGCTAGGGGTTGTGTTGTGGTCAAATTGGTCTTGTTTATGAATTTAAGGCCGAATTGGGCATGCTGTGTTGTATGTCGTGTGTGACAGAAGCTAGTACCGTCGGTTCAATATTGTTGTGGTTATGGATAGAAGATAATACTGCCAGTGTTGTGGTTATAAGTTGACAAAAGCTAGTACTATCAGTTGTGAGTTATTGGCACGGTGGATTCGTGTGTGTTGCATCGCATTATTGTGGTTGCATTTTCGGTAAGAACGTTGGGTTGGGTAAGAACTTACCTAACGTCTTGATAACTTCTAAGTGATAACATAAATGGTGTATATATTCTTATAATTTGTGCTTTGTAGTATTTCACGCAGCTTTCAGCTGATGGGTGTGTGGCCTTAGACATCCATGTCTAGCTGCTGTAGTTCCAGGTATTGGAGATGCTGTTCCGTTGGACGAGTATCGTAGACATGAGAATGTGGACAAGGAAGGATGGGGTTTGCCAGTTGATGTGGAGTTCGTGTTGCTGTAGCAGTTTTGTTCTTGTTGGGGAATTTTATTATCTATCGTTTATGTTTATGTTGTTGCTGCTATTGTCGGCCATTTAACCTTCAGACTTCTATTTTTCTTTTTTAGGTTTGGATGATTGTAATAATTAGTATGTATTATGGAGACGTGTAAGACTCTGATATTGCTTCCGTTGAACTTAGAACATTTTTGCTGCTACAATTACTCTAATATCTTATTTCATTGGTGCTTGGACAATCATGCGATCTGTAATTTGTTACGAGCCTAGGGCGTGACATAATCATCATTCAGGTTAACAGTAATGGTTATCCGACTACCTGAATATGATTATGGGTGCTGATGGCAGAGGGATACTAGTACACCATACAAGTCTAGTTATCGCTTCGGATATGTTCTTTTGCGTTGGAGTACAGTTATTATTTTATAGTAGAATAAACGTTAACTAATCAGTTAGTTAATTCGTTGATCAAAGAGTTTGATCATGGGTATTAACAACTGGTTTGAGCCAATAATAAAGAGCCTAGGAGGTCTCACTCTTAGCTCCGCAAGAATGCTTGGAGAGGCATATGAGGATGTTGGTTCGATCGATTGAAGTCAAGTTCGGTTCGATCGATCGATCGAACTAGTCTCGATCGATGGAGCGTTCGATCGATCGATCGAAAGAGTTTCGATCAATTGAACTCTAAAGTCAGTTTGGAAATCTATAAATAGGGCAACTGCGTACAAAAAAAAAAGTTGAACGTGGTTTTAATATCAAAAAGCTGCAAAAACAATTTTAGGCTATCAACCTTCTTATCCTCTCTATTAGGGTTTCCACCAACCCTAGTCTATCCAGGAGCATTCAAGGAGACATAAGGGTAAAGATCACTTAGAGGGAGTTGCTGCCCACTAAAGGAAGAAGTTAAAGTCAAAATTGGATTCAAGACTATAAGTTAATGCTCTTGTTCCTTCCTTTAAACGCATCTATGGAATTGACCGGTAGTAGATCTGGGCTACCAATAAAGTTTTTGAAACTTATTTTTCTATTGCGCACAAGATTTAATTTTTCATAATATAAATCCTATAATTGGTATCAAAGCCTCGCTTTTTTGGGTCTATAGATGTGTTTTTGGAGCACTAGGTTTGATTTACATGATGTTTTAGGACTGGTTTTTGAAACTGCATTGTCATGGATCTTTTTCTGTAGCAGTTTGGTAGCAGAAAACAAATTTGTGATTGCATTGGATGCATGGCAGTTTCGATCGATTGACACTGTCTGTGTTCGATCGATTGAAGGTGTTTCAATCGATCGAAACAATGCAGACTTGAAGCGATCGAACTATTTTCGATCTATCGAACACTATTTTTTTAATTGATTGATCTCTGTTCGATCGATCGAAGTATTTCTCTATTTGGATGTTTTTCACAGTTTTTTAAAAGTTTTAAAAATTATTTATTTTAATTTTTATAATATTCCAAAAATTTTTAAATCAATTTGTAAAATTTTGTAGTTCAATCGATTGAACTTAGTTTGATCGATTGAATCTTCGATCGATCGAAATGTGACAGAGAACTTAAGATGCTACTTTAATGTTCTAATTTATTCCATTAAGAGTTTATGGAATATGCAAGCCAATTAGAGGTTCCAATAGACATATATTTTGTAATATTTGCGTGGTTGTTTATGCTACTAACCCTTTTGCAGCAAGTTAGACCGCTATCTCCCATGGCACCAAGAATATATTTTAAATTTAGTTTTAATGTTTGTGATTGGTGTATTTGTTTTCTATTTTGGTTTGGTTTTAAAGGCATGTTTAAAGGGCGCTGCGACTTTATTTCTGCGAATAAGAGAGTCGCACAGGTTTCCCTAGCCTATTTATTAATTGCTATTTCCTTTCTAGAAAAATTTGTGAGCTTCAAAAGAAGCATAGGATTTTTGTAATAGAATAGGAAATCTATGAAGATGGAGCACCAAGCCGGAGTCCATGAAGATGTAGCTGGAGGTGACCAAGCCATGAGGATTGGTCTCTAAAAGTAGAGCCATGGGAGATAGGGGTACTGTTGAATGTCTTTATTTCATTTTAGTTTTTCGTTTTTAAATACTTGTTTGTGATTGGCTCTTTTAAATATTGTTACTACATGCATGCAAAAATGAGTTTTCTAAAATAAAAATCAAAAACTGTTTTGACTCATTACTAGACATTGGATGTCTATGGGGCATGAGTAGAAATAATTTTTTAAAGAAAAATCTTTAATTATCAAGTCTAGTGGGAGAGGGACTTATTAATAACTCCCACGATCATCCGTTAACAGTTCACTGTAAGATGAGTGGAGTACTCTGTGTCACCGAGCCATGGGTGATCATTCCATACGGAGGGTACAATCCTCATTGGTTACTAGATGTGAACTTCCTATGGATAGGATCGATGAGACGTGTTAGAGGGTGACCACCACACAGGGGCGCTACTTGAGGCGGTTGTCATTGGATCGTAGTTACTGGTACACACTAGCTAAGCTATCAATAAAGGATCCTACATGGGGCACTATTTAGAAACTTGGAGATCAAAAGGGTTCGGGAGTCATGACCTATTTTGCAAGAGTTGCATAGCTGACAAGTCATGAAAGATCGAAAAATAATTACTACACAGAGGCTTTGTTCTTTCATTTCGATATTCAGGCGACTTTGTTATGAAATAAGAGTTTTAAGAATTCTTTTATTTTGTACTGCCTAATCTTGATAGATAGATATCTATATTAAAATGTCTGTTATTCTTTTTCAGAATTCATAAACTTTGGATCTGCATTTAGTCCACTTGCCACCATACTCACACAGAGTAAACTAACTGAAAATAACTATACTAAATGGAAACCTAATTTGGATATCATTTTAGCTGTAGAGGATCACATATATGTCCTCACTACCTTATGCCCTGCTAAACCCGAGCCAAATGCTTCGGTAGCTGCCAGACGCGAGTTCGACAAAAGGAAGAAGTCGAATGGGATGGCTCGATGCTACATTCTGGCATCTATGGCTGGTATGTTGCAACACCAATTCCAATCGAATGATTCGCTAGTGCGATCATGCTCTCCCTAGAAGAAATGTTTAGGGAGCATGGCTGACCTGCTAGGCAGATAGCCATGCAAAAGATCATGAGTGCGAAAATATTGGAAGGAACTCCAATCAGAGAGCACATTTTAAAAATGATTGGTTATTTAAATGAATTAGAGACTCTAGGTGCCAACATTAACGCACAGACCCAAGTTGATATGATCCTCAACTCGCTGCCTCAATCATTCGCTTAATTTAAACTTAATTAGAATATAAATTAAATGAATTTTTCTATGAGCAAATTGATGAGCCCTCTTCAGTCAACGGAAGCAGTGATCAAACTTGGGGCAACATTTTGAATGTTGAAAAAGGAAGCTCTTCTTCTCGATCTATACCAAAAGGCAAGAAAGGGAAGAAAAAGGCTAGCATTAGTGGTTCAAGTGTTGGACCAGTCCCAAAGATTGCAAAATCTAAGAAAAATGGTAAAGGCAAGGGGAAGGGAAATGGTCAAGGCAAAGAAAAGTGTTTCCAATGCAGGGATAAAGGTCATTGGAAGAGGAACTGTCTAGAATTCTTAGCTACAAGAGTTCAAGGTATGATCAAATCACATTTGATTGAAGTAAATTTTATAACGAATACTTCAAACACTTGGTGGATTGATTCTAGTGTGACGTCTAACCATATCTGTAATTTGTTGCAGAGGTTAAAATCAACCAAGAGGTGCAGTGATGGGGAGATCGTGCTGACTCTAGGTTCTAGCGCAACCGTTTCTGCGGTTGCTATAGGAGTAGTAATTTTAGAATTTCCAGACAATAAAACTTTAGTTTGATCAAAAGTTCTTTACGTCCCTTTAATGAGGTGTAATTTAATTTCAGTTTTAGAACTTTGAAATTAAAATTGTTCTTTCTCTTTTGGATCTGAAGTTGTGATCAAAGAAATGGTTCTTTTGTGTGTTCTGGTATAAGTCAAATAGTTTGTATATGATTACTCCAATTATTTCTAAGGATTCTAACATGGAACTTAATAACTCTGTGGTAATCACCATCTAAAATAAAGGAACCTTCCACTAATCCAACATTGCTTTGGCACATGAAGCTTGGCCATATCAATCTAAATAGGATAAATAGACTAGTCAAAGAAGGGATCTTAGGCGATTTGGCTCTCGAACCAATGGTAGTCTATGAATCATGTTTAGAGGGTAAAATATCCAAAAGGCCCTTACCTACAAAGGGCAACAAGGCTAATGCATTGTTAGAATTAGTTCATACTGATGTGCGTGGACCAATAAATATTAGAGCTCGGGGCGATAATGAGTATTTTATTACATTACTGATGACCACTCTAGGTATGGATATGTGTACCTAATGCAGCACAAGTCTAAAGCCTTTGAAAAGTTCAAAGAGTTTAGGACTGGAGTGGAGAAGCAATTAGACACACATATCAAAGCCATTCGATCTAATCGGGTTGGAGAATACCTTTGTATAAGTTTATTGATCACCTCGTACAAAATGAGATTCTATCACAATTGACTGCACTTAGTACGCCTCAGCAGAATGGTGTAGCAGAGAGAAAGAATAGGACTCTTTTAGACATGACTAGGTCGATGATGAGTTATTCTGAGTTGCCATTATTTCTTTAGGGTTATGCTTTGGAAACCACTATATACATACTAAATCTAGTTCCAAGCAAATCTGTTCCTAAGACACCACTGGATATATGGATTGGGTGCAAGCCCTCTTTGCAACATCTTCAGATATGGGGGTGTCCAGCACATGTGCTAGAAGAAAAGATGAGCAAATTGGAATCACGATCAGAAGTATGTTACTTTATAGGGTATCCAAAGGGTACTTATGGTTGGTATTTTTATGATCCGAGCTAACAGAAAGTGGTTGTTAGTACAAATGTTGTTTTTCTTGGAGGATGATTATATCATAAACCATAAACCTAAAGGGAGGATATATCTGAGAGAGATAGATGGAGAGCCCTCAATTCCTCCAACAATTGAAAATGATATAAGACAAGAAAATACCATATCTTCACCTATTTCTGCCCTGGTACCTCATCGTAGTGGGAGGATTATCAGCCAGGTTGAAAGATACATGCTCTTAGGAGAAGTTTTAGAAGCTGTCTCCATAGAATCTAAATCTGATCCTGCCACATACGTAGAGGCAATGGATGATGTTGATTCAACCTATTAAGTCAAAGCTATGAAGGCTGAATTGGAATCTATAGATTCCAATCAGGTTTGTAGAACTTCCTACCAATATTAAACACATTGGCTGTAAAAGTGGGCCTACAAGAGCAAAAGAGGATCTGATGGAAAGGTTGATACCTTTAAGGCAAGACTTGTAGGGAAAGGTTTTACTCAAAGATAGGACATTAACTATGAGGAAACCTTCTCGCCGGTAGCATGCCTAGATTTTGAGATCTAGCAGATGGACGTCAAGACTGCATTCTTGAATAGAAATCTTGAGGAGGATATCTATATGCATCAACCAGAAGGGTTCATATCTGGCAGGAAAGGTAACTTGGTATGCAAGCTGCAAACATTCATTTATGGGATTAAGCTGGCATCCAGGAGTTGGAACATTTGATTTGACCAAGCGGTCAAGTTGTTTGGTTTCATACAGAATCTAGATGAACCTTGTGAATACAAGAAATGTAAAGGTAAGGTGGTAGCTTTTCTTGTACTTTATGTTGATGACATTACACTCATTGGGAATGATTGGCACGACGATTTTTCTGTGTGCGCTTGTGTGCTATACCCAAGTGTAGGTAATCGTGCAAGTAGTAAACTGGATTAAGTCCAGGTCAATCCCACAGGGAAGGTGTTAAACTAATTACTTAGATTAATCTCAAAAAGGGAAAATAAAATTCAATATTTTTATTTAACAGATGTAGAACACAAAGTTCCACAGTTTAATAACTACTAAAATTGAAGTAATTAAACTAGATTATGTAATTACGAACTAATTAACCAAAGCAGTGATTTAAAATGTTTTTCTTAATTAAAAAGGAATGTTGGGATTACACGAATTCACCGCGACCTAGCCATCTACCATGCAATTACATTGAAGCTCAGTGGAGCACACTTTCTACAGTATTCCGTATTTCTCTTAAAATAAAGAATCCATAGCCCTTTCATATCTGGGACTATATCATCACAATGGAGTTTGAAATACACAAAAGTGGTTTAAAACAATAGTTAAGACTCTCACCTACAATGGTATTAGCATTGAGGGTGGTTTGCAAAATATATTGAAGAAAAATGCCTCAAAACTTTAGGTTTAAAGACTGTTTTGACAAACTGAGCATTTGGGGACAGTTTGATAACGAATCAGTAAAATAGAAAGTCTAGGAATATAGTATAGAAGGTCCTCAAGAATCAGAGAGCTCGATCGATCGACGCGCTTTCGATCGATCGAACATCTTCTTCTCTCAATCGATCGAACTGACTTCGATCGCTCGACTGTGTCTCTGGTCCGATCGATCGAACGACTTCGATCGATCGATCGAACACAGGGATTATTTTGCTGCATGGCAGAGGTCTGAGATCACGGTTTCATCGTGATCTCCCAACCCGGGGACTACTTAGACATCGTCTGGAGTGTCAGAGATTTATTCTTAACGTAAAAATTCATTAAGGTTGCGTTTGGATGAGATTTAAACATGTAATCAATGAAAAGCTATGATTTAAACACTACCAACAAATAAAACTGCAATCTATTCAGATATAAACTATGTAAACTACTGAAAGAGTACAAGCAAAACTAATATAATCAAAACCTGGAACGAACAAGTTATGGATAACCTTTAAACTTCACTTGAATTCAATGTTCAATCACCAAAACCTACAAGGATCAAAGTAAAACACTCTATTTCTATGTAAAAACTGATAAAATGTCAAGTGGGCGTCCTTATGGACGTCTACAGTATGAGTATATATAGCAGAAACCTAATGCTAGGGTTTTTCATGCATCCTGCTGCGTGCGCGTAAAAATCTGATAAAAGGCATGTTCGATCAATCGACCAATTCTCGATCGATTGAACGCTTGGGGACTTCGATCGCTTGAACTTATCTCGATCGATCGAAACTTCGTTCGATCAAAAGGTCTTCAATCTCTTGAACTCTATATTTCAGCTTCGACATGTCTTCTTTAGAATTCAGCATTTCCCTTCATCATTATCTTTCAATTCTTCACACAGCAACTGCAGTCTGCACAAATTACAGCTAAAACACACAACTTATCATAGTTTAATCAATATGTGCATAAACTAGTATTGTAATTCAAATTGTAGATAAATGGAGGAATTGTAAACTAAATCCAAACTTTTTCTTCTTTTAGCGCGATTGTATTTTACAAATACTCTCGCTTGTCACAACCCCCAACTAGCGAGTTGCCAGTCCCTAGCAATAGAGCGAAAATAAAAAACAAGCTACCCTATAACTGTAATGACTAATAAAATAAATTAAACTACGGTAAACTAGACTAAAACAAGAAAGAAACTACCTAACTCACTTTCGCAGGACTCGCGGTTGCATTTAGCTAATGCAACAAGCCGTTAAACCCCTAGGTTTCCCCTAGTGGACGAGTGTTGTCTCGTGAGGGTTTGCAGTGAATATACCCACAAAACTCCCTGATTTAGCTCAAAAAGATATAGGATAACTTTTAAACATTCCCTTTTTATTCAACTATTAATTTAGCTCTACAAACATCTCATCCTCATTCCAACCATGAAAGAAATGCACATGTCCCTCATGTCACCAAGATAAAAATAACAAATGCGTCACACCCATGCATCCGTGTGTGTGTGAAATTAACAGCTATACATCAACTTTATTTAGAGTTGTTTAAACTATCATACTCTCAGAACTCGTAGTTTCAACTCAATCCTCACATAGTTATTACACTCACAAATGAACATCTCACAGAAACTTGGTGAATAATAATCGCACATGGTATGAAAGCTTTGATAGGAGTGACTTTTTTTCGGACACTAATGCTTTCATACTCGACTCCATAAAAGACGAACATTTTAGAGTGTGTAGTCTCCTGAAAGGAATGCTACTTACTAGAGGAGCAAAATACCGTGGATAACTCAATTTACACTTTCATGTTTAAACTAAGTTGTAGAGAATCATTAAGGCTTTGACTTTTTGGTTTTTATTTAGTAGGGTAGAGATTAGAGAGGTAAGAAATTGAACATTTTCAGCATGTGGCTGTATTCAGTAACTTCTTCACTTTATTCCAACCATCCTCTCCATTCATATCATCATTCATTTCATTTTATCATCATATATATATATATTTTTTATGGATAACCTTTGGAGAGCTACTCCTTCTTCTTCCTTTTCTCTTTTATGTAGCCCCTCCCACAACTACTCCCTCCTCATAATATACTTCAACAATTTAATCACCTTCGATGTGCAATGGGGTTTATTGAGGCCAAAGTATAAAATTATGGATTTAGAATCTTGGAAGTATCTACTAGGGGTGAGGTTAAGAACAACACATATTTAAAGTGTTGATAACGGTATATGGAAAAGTAAGGAGTAAATAACGATGGCTTAAATCATTTTCCCAACTTCTTAATTTTTTAACACTTAAATGTTCATTGAGTCTAATTGGTAAATCCTGAACATTCTCCTCTAATAAGAAGCCAAAATGAAGAAATAGAGACTAGTCAACGAATTTTAACCGGCATTTTCAATGAAAACAATTCGAAATTAATGTGATAATTCCCTCAGAAATGAAGATCGGATTCAAAAGCTCACTAAGGGTGACTAGTTTTCACTACTTCATTCTTTAAAGTACAAAAGTCGTATTAACTCTTATTTTAAGTTTTCTGCATAGCTATTAACACATGCAAATGATTTGGATACAGGAATGGTCAACATATGCATTCATCCTAGAGAACTAGAAAAACGTGTGAACTTAATTCATAAAAGGATGAGAATAAAATGATCGTGTCATGGCTTGACAATAGCTAAATAGAAGTGAAAATTCAAAATTATTCTACCCATTTAATTCAAAGACTTGGTTACTAGTTTGAAAAATTTGAAATTTTGTATTTTAACTTTGTTTTGAAATCGAAATTTTAATAATAATGGAGATTGTATGATTTTTGCCAATAGATAAAGTGGTCCAGATTGCTACGTAGAAAATATGCATAGGTGATTATCTATCTACATCCCACCCCCAACTGAAAATTGCAATGCCCTCAGCAGGCGATTTTCAAAAACAGATAGAGAGGTATCACCTGATAAGTCAATGTAAGAAACGCAAATGTAACAACCTGTACAGAGAACATACAAACTCCAAGCAGGAAAGCTCAAGAAGATAGAAAATATAAAGCATCAGATCCAAAACATACAATAGAACTAATCACCGGAAATATAATAAGTGAATAAACAGAACAGTGATAGAATACATCATACACACTAAAATCCCAACTACCCAGCCAACCACCAATATTATCCAAAACAACCACACTAGTCCAAAATATCAAAGCAACCAAACAACCAAAAATACGGATCCAGGAGAAACTAAACATCATCGGCTACATCCGATAATATCTCTACAAAAATATCAGGAGCATCCCCACCACTACCCTCAGCAACAGGCGGTGCTGCCGGGTCACTCGTAGTCGTGGCAGTTGGAATGGATAAGGGTGTGTCGGCCACGACAGGTATTTCCGCAGCGGGTGGTGTCGCCGATGTGGATGGATCGGTAGGAGGATCAGAAATAGATGGTGCTGGTGATGTAGATGGTGTGGAAGGATCAACTGGGGGATCTGAAGAAGAAGAAAGACCAGTGGGGGCAGAGGAGGATGGGGCAGTGGTGGGTGGTGGAGGTGCAGATGGAGGGGAAGATGGGGGCACGATCGGATCAAACCCTAGCTGGACTAACAGGGTCGTCAGCATGGTGGATATGTGATCTATCTTACCCTCGAGTCTAATCCGGGCCTCTCTCTCCTCTAATAGAAACTCAGGAATAGTAGGGAAACGCGCGGAAGAAGACTCTCCCTGGGCGGGAGCCTGAGACCTCTGTCTCAACTCAAAATGAGCAACCTCCTCCACCGGGTCACCCTCCTCATCAGAATCCTGCTCCTCAGCCTCTGTGGGCATCCCAGAAGCAGCTCCCTCAGTATCAGTCCCGCCTCCACGTCTCCTCTTCTCTCCCATCTTTGCCTTGCCTTTTCCTTTTCGCTTCCTCTTCTGCGCATCGGACCGGCGGGAAGCTGTCTCTCCAAACCGACTGCGAGACTGGGCAGTCGCGTCCCCCGCTAAAGGAATGATACCCGCATGCTCGATCACCCTATGAATAGCCCAAGCACCCTTCAGGTGCTTTTTAGCCTGAATGTAGCGTGTAGGGTGTCGCATAAAGTCGATGTAAAGGCAGGGTAAACAAACTGGCTTCTGTGTCCCGATCGCTTATAAGACACGAGCATACCACGCCGTGATCTTTTCCCTGTACGATGTCACTAATACAAAATTGCTCAGGGTAAGGTGGAGCATATGGTAATTATCTGTGAGGTGGAGGTCGGGAATGAGAGCCTCGCCATCCCATGTCGAAAGAGCTCCCCCGGTGATCTCACAGATAATGATGGTCGGTGATAGCTGAGGTGTGTCAAGATGATGGGGACATACACAATAGGTACCTCCGGTACCCCAAGAGCAGCAGCGATGGTGGTCGGGCTAAAAATGATCTCTTGTCCACGGAAAAAATGAGCGAAGGGTGAATGGAGCAACCGGATCCTGGATCATCGTCGCACTCGCCTCCCGTATCCAAGATAGATTTACATGCTTAGGTTGGGATAATAGCATGTACCACTAGGGCATGGCACATATCCGTGCAAGGTACCACGGAGTACCCAGCCAGGCAGTCTCAAGGGGACGTTCGATCATGACCTTCCGTGATTGGAAGTAACGGGTGAACCAAATGCGGTTTTCCTCGTTTCTAAACCCGTGATCTGGAACTGGATTGGGTATAGTGAGGTCGAATGGCTTAGATTTGTGGTAGCCAGTGATCGGATTCATGATAAAGTCCTGAAATGGAAGAAGTAAGGAGAGAAAACATTAATACTGGGAAAATAATAAAGAGAAGGAAACTGCCGCACTTCGAGCGATCGAGTCCCGTTTGATCGATCGAGACAATCTTTGGTTCGATCGCTCGAGAATGTTCGATCGATCGAACGGATGCTGGGTTCGATCGCTCGAAACCAATTCGATCGATCGAGCACAGCGAAATGTCAGTAGTAAAGCTCGAGAATGGGAAAAACCCGAAACAACAAATACATGTAGAAAGCTAATAAAAAAGAGTTAAAGAATCAATGGGGGGCACCCCCATATGAATTTGAAAGGAAAAGAAATACGAGGGGTAACTCGGGGGCTCACCTCGAGAGACGCACTGGGTAGAAGGTGTCGGCGATGCCACTGATAATCCGAGGGAACCCGGAGCTCCTTAATTGATGTGGTTTGAAGGGGGGAGGCCAAAATCGAGGGGGTTGCTTCTGTCGTCGATCGCTTGAGTAAGGGAGAGAGAGAGAGAGAGAGGAAACTGACGAAGTGTCTCGGCGACGCTTTGTTTAAAAATAGGTTTCGATCGATCGAGTAGTCTTGAGCGATCGAACGAATAGGCTCGAGCGATCGAACCTTCGATCGATTGAGCCTTCCACAATCGCTCGAGATGATGACCATCTCGATCGATCGAGATGTGTTCGATCGATCAAACAAAGAAATCCTACAATATCCCTGAATTGAGAAATTACACACCCCCAACCAACCAACAGTGATCTGGACATACAAAATAGGGATAAAACAGTGCATTGCCAGAACATGTAAGCCAAAAACGTCAACCTCATAGTATATAATTGCAAATTCATATATATAAATCCTCAAATAGCATCCATGTGCAATATTATTGCCCCCAGAAATGATAATTAACACCTTATTGAAAAAGAAATCAAAAATAAAATCGAAATTAATAACACTTCGTCCAAGAATACACTCCAATTTATGAACCAAAATATGAAATGACATAAAATAATTGGAGTGAAACACTATTCTTCCAGCAGAAAGATATCTTCCTCCACAGCCTCTTTCGCCGCCAGAACTTCAAACGTAGAGTCTAAACTTGATGATTCCCTTTCGCAGAACAGTCGGAAAGCAGCAAGGACCTCATCAACCAAGGCTGAACTCTTTAAGGAATTGATATCACAGGCAGGAGGTGAACCGCATGGAGATAAGGATAAAGGAGTATGATTACGCAACGGATTTTCCTCTTGCGGCGGAGTATTCGGGGACCAAGGGAAACAAAAACGAAATGGAGAAAATAAGTTAACAAGAGCAACAGAAGAAAAAGAAAAAACAAAAAGGAAGAGATAAATAAAGCAAAACGAAAAGAAAAAGAAAGGAATGTGACCCAGAGTTAACCTCACAATTGGCTAGATATCCCCAGGTGCACTAGCAGGTAGAGGGCATTGAAGCCTGAACAACAAATAGCTCAAATGGTCATAAATATATGGAACCACTTGGACGACCAGGAAGTCGTCAACATATGTGAAAACAACATTGTGGCGTTCGGGCACCACATCTTGTAAGTCCTCTTCTTCCCATGGCTCCCACATTGAGTCATTTTCCCATTGTTCCAACAGTGCGTCATCCACTTCTCCAACAGCATACCCTTCAGGTTCTCCTTCCTCTCCGGAAAGGTCCATATGCTCAAATGGGTTGATTTGGAGGAGAGCAGGATCATAAGGGATGTACCCATAGGTCAGGTCCACTATGTCATCTGCCCCTGGTCCTTGATAAGGAGATAAATAGAATGCAATCTCGTCGGCAGTCCAAGGTGGATTCTGATATTCGGAATCAACCCATGACCCTATAGAATGAATGTCGTCATCCCGCATCTTGATATCCTACAAGGGAAAGACAGCACGAAATAGCAAATTAAGAATTGAAATCACATTCACAAAGACAGAAAAAAAAAAAACAAAACGAAATGCAAAAAAAGAAAGAGTACAACAACATTGGGAGAACGCACTTGGGCGTTTTAGTTTGAAGTATAATCGGGCTCATCCAGTTGGATGTGCTCGATCTCGGGTTGGAAATCCTCTAAGAACGGTTTCAAACTTTGGCCATTGACCTTGAAACTTCCGACGTTCTTAGGGTTAAAAAGCTCAACTACCCCGTGTGGAAAGACATATTTGACTGTGAAAGGTCCTGTCCATCGAGATCGGAGTTTGCCTGGGAAGAGATGAAGGCGTGAATTATATAATAAAACTTTCTGCCCCGGCTCGAAAGATTTACGAATGATCATTTGATTGTGGCGCGCCTTCAACCTCTCCTTGTGGAGTTTAGCATTGTCGTATGCATCTCGATGAATTTCTTCCAGTTCAGCCAACTGGAGTTTTCGGAGATGTCCTCCCTCCTTAATGTCGAAATTTAATGAGCATGTTGCCTAATAAGCTTTGTGTTCAATTTCGACAGGAAGGTGACACGCCTTATCGTACACTAGCCTATATGGAGACATTTCCAAATTTGTCTTATAAGCAGTACGGTACGCCCACAGAGCGTCAGTCAATTTATAGGCCCAGTCTTTTCTGTTGAAACTAACCGTTTTTTCAAGTATATGTTTGATTTCACAATTAGCCAACTCCGCCTGCCCGTTTGTTTGTGGGTGGTATGCTAGAGCGATTTTATGGTATACCCCATATTTCTTGAGTAGTGATTCCAAAGGCCTGTTGCAGAAATGCTTGCCTTGGTCACTTAATAATGCTTTTGAGGTACTGAAATGCGATAAAATATTCTCCTTAAGAAAAGACATGACTATTTTGTGGTCATTGCGTCTCGTCGGTATTGCTTTCACCCATTTTGATACGTACTCCACAGCTAGGAGTATGTATTCGCAGTTGTTTGATTTAGGGAACGGGCCCATAAAGTCTATACCCCAACAATCGAATATTTCAATTGTGATAATAGGGGTTAAGGGCATAGAATTCCTTTTTGAAATAGTACCTAGCTTTTGACAGCGTTGGCACGATTTGCAGAAAGAATAAGCGTCCTTAAATATGGTGGGCCAATAAAATCCGCTGTGTAGGACTTTTTGTGCGGTCTTTTGGGAAGAAAAATGGCCACCACACGCTTCAGAGTGGCATGAGGCTAGAATTACACTTATATCCTCATTAGGGACGCAACGCCTGATGACCTGATCAGCACAATACTTGAATAAATAAGGGTCATCAAAAAAGAAATGGCATGCAAACGAGAGGAACCGCTTCCTGTCTTGATTCGACCAGTGTCTAGGAGTTTCTCCTGCGGCCAGATAATTTACGATGTCTACATACCAGGGTAAACCCGAGACTGCCATAATTTGCTAGTCTGGGAATTCATCTTTGATTGGTATGGGTTCAGTATTGTCCGTGAATGTTAACCGAGATAGGTGATCAGCAACCACATTCTCTACTCCTTTTTTATCCTTGATAGTGATATCGAATTCCTGGAGTAGGAGTATCCAATGGATAAGCCTCTGTTTCGCGTCTTTCTTAGATAACAGGTACTTAAGGGCCGAGTGGTCTGTGAAACAGACGATTGGGGACCCTATCAGGTAAGACCTGAATTTGTCCAACGCGAAGACTATTGCCAGTAGCTCTTTTTCAGTAGTTGTATAGTTCATTTGAGTTTCGTTGAGTGTTCGGCTGGCATAGTATATAACATAAGGCTTTTCATCCTTCCTCTGTCCTAGGACTGCGCTAATAGCGTAGTCACTAGCATCGCACATTAATTCAAATGGCAAACCCCAGTCGGGTGCCTGTATTATTGGTGCGGAGGTAAGGTGATTTTTTAGTGCATCAAAAGATATTTGACAATTTTCCGACCAAACAAAAGGTGCATCTTTGACTAGAAGTTGGCACAGTGGTCGTGAGATAGCACTAAAATTTTGGATAAAGCGTCGATAAAACCCAGCATGTCCTAGAAAAGAATGGATGTCTCGGACTGTTCGAGGGACATGCAAATTCAAAATTATATCGATTTTTGCTTTATCGACTTGAATACCTTTATCAGAGATAATGTGGCCGAGGACAATTCCTTTGGTCACCATGAAGTGACACTTTTCCCAGTTTAGTACTAGGTGTTTGTCCTCGCATCTTGCCAACACATTTTCAAGGTTTTCTAGGCTGTTATCGAAACTATGGCCAAACACCGAGAAGTCGTCCATGAAAACCTCGAGTGTCTGTTCAACCATATCGCTGAAAATGCTTAACATACATCGCTGGAAAGTGGCAGGTGCATTGCATAATCCAAAAGGCATGCGGCGGTAAGCGAATGTACCGAACGGACATGTGAATGTTGTTTTCTCCTGATCTTCAGGAGAAAATGTTGTTTTCTCCTGATCCTCGAGTGTCTGTTCAACCATATCGCTGAAAATGCTTAACATACATCGCTGGAAAGTGGCAGGTGCATTGCATAATCCAAAAGGCATGCGGCGGTAAGCGAATGTACCGAACGGACATGTGAATGTTGTTTTCTCCTGATCTTCAGGAGCAATTTCAATTTGGTTGTATCCACTGTATCCATCCAAGAAACAATAATACTTGTGACCCGCCACTCGTTCAAGCATCTGATCCATGAATGGCAGTGGGAAGTGATCCTTCCGGGTCACAGTATTCAACTTTCGATAGTTAATACACATCCGCCATCCAGTGGGGACACGTGTTGGTACTAACTCGCCGTCTTTATTTGGGATTACTGTTATACCGGATTTTAAGGGCACCACTTGGGTTGGACTAACCCAAGGGCTGTTAGAGATAGGGTATATTATCCCAATGTCTAGAAGTTTTAAGACTTCTTTCTTCACTACTTCTTGCATATTTGGATTCAGACGCCTCTGCATTTGTCGTGAGGGTTTAGCGTCTTCTTCCAGATAAATCTTATGGGTGCAAATAGATGGGCTTATGCCTTTGAGGTCAGCAATAGTCCATCCCAATGCTCCCTTATGCAGTTTGAGCATTTGAATCAACTTATCCTCTTGTTCTGGATTTAACGTAGATGAGATTATAACAGGATAAGTCTTTTCAGTTCCTAGAAAAGCATATTTGAGCTCCTTTGGAAGCTCCTTTAATTCCAAATCAGGAAACTGAAAATTCGAAGGCATAGTTAACTTAGTTTTTGGAGGTAAGGGTTCATATGGTGTGAGCCACATGCATTCATCTCTATCTTCCTCCTTGGTTTCCATCATGAGGCAGGCATGATTTAGGGCAGCATCCAATGGGGTAGAATCATTAGGTAGATAGGTAGTGTCGAATTGTGACACAACTACCTCCAAGGGATCTTTGTACTCTACAAGATCAGCCTCATCTTCGATGACCGTTTCGATGTAGTTAACCTCTTCGTCATCCTCGTATTCTTCAGGTCGGGGATTTGAAAAAATCTTAACATTTAATGTCATATTCCCGAATACGATGGTCATGATACCACTTCTTATTTTGATTGTGACATCTATGGTGTTGAGGAATGGACGTCCAAAAATTACCGGGATTTGTGAACATGGGTTAGACACAGGTTCTGTGTCTAGAATCACAAAATCTACCGGGAAGACAAAAGTGTCTATTTGCACCAGAACGTCCTCCAATATTCCTCTAGGATATTTGACTGACCTGTCTGCCAATTGCAATGCAACTCGGGTGGGTTTGAGTTCACCCAACCCTAATTGTTTATATACTGAGTATGGCAGCAGGTTTACGTTAGCTCCTAAATCAAGAAGTGCGTTGTCTATCCTTTGATTCCCAATTCTGCATGAGATAGTTGGGGTGCCAGGGTCCTTGAGCTTCGGAGGCAACTCATTTTGAATGATTGCACTTGCTTGGAAAGTGACATAAGCATGTTTTTTTCACACTTTGCCTCCTTTTGACCGTGCATAAGTCTTTTAGATACTTAGCATAGGCTGGCACTTGTTTGATGGCATCAAGGAGTGGGAGATTAATTTTGACCTGTTTGAATAACTCCAAGAACTCCTGATTCTTTGCCTCATTTTGGGGTTTCTTGAGCTTTTGAGGGTACGGTAGGGAAAGGACATTTGGGTAATGCATCAATGACAGGCTCCTTTCCCGGCCTTCTCTCAACTTCTTCTACTTCTTTAGAAGCGTCCTTGTTTGGTTCTAATGGTTTGTCATTAGTGGACGATTCTTCTGCTTGAGTAGATGGTTTGCTCCTAATTACCATTTCCTCCTCTTCATACTCCTCGGGAGTATAATGAGGCATGTTTTGCCCTATGACTTTGCCGCTTCTTAATGCAGTCACGGCTTTTGCCTGTTCATGAGTAGGAGGGCCATTGTTATATCCCTTGGGGTTTGGAAGTGGTTGAGCGGGAAATGTGCCACTCGAACCCTCTTGACGTGCATCCATCCTCTCTAATGTAGCGGACATTCTGCTCATCATCTGAATTAACTGCTGCGTTAAATTGGAGTTAGAGAGTGGATCTTCCTCTTGCACCTTCCTGTGAGGTGGCACATAGACAATTACTGATTGATTATGTGAGGGTTGAGTATTGTTATTGTAATACCTGTAATTTCTCTCCGTGCAATAATACGAGTTTTATGAATTTCTATATCTGGTCTATTATTACATTATTATTTTATTTGTGTGACTGTATCAGTGTAATGTAATTACTAATTAGACTATAATCACTGCACTGACTCGTCCGTAATTAGAATTAACTTAGTCTCGTAACCGGACCCGGATATTAGAAATAATACCCGATTGCACGTAAATTGAGACTGACAAGCA
Organism: Hydrangea macrophylla; assembly: GCA_033977485.1. NCBI lineage: Eukaryota > Viridiplantae > Streptophyta > Magnoliopsida > Cornales > Hydrangeaceae > Hydrangea > Hydrangea macrophylla. Next base: position 70,806,380 of record CM066984.1, on the reverse strand, counting down.
TATCAAGAATATTTACACGCAAACTGAGGTAGTGGCATAAAAATCAAGGTGGACCCTACATGGTCGACCACATGGCAGCCCATGCACCACATGGCACCACCTCCCTTGCCACTTGTCCACCTCTAGGACACTTGTCCATGCATGTACACTCTAGCACATGCACGGTGACACATATCCCACCACCATCTCTATGTAAACATGCCTATATTCATGCATTACACCCTTGGCCATTTACAATCTGCATATAGAGTCAGAGAGAGCTAGGAGATGAACTCCATGGAGAGATAAGAGATACATGGAGATGGAGAAGAAGAACTAGGAAGAAGTCTCCACCATTGAGGTTGTGTTCAAGCTTCCTAAGCTCAAATCCAAAGCCCAAGCTCAATTTCAAGTTTAAGTGAGTATTCTAACTCACTTTAGAACCTATGTAGTATGTAGTAATGTTTATTATGTGCTTGATGTTGATAGTTTGAGAGATCCATGCCATGTAAGATAAATTTTCAAATCTGGGAAGCAGAAACTTCCAGCAGAGTGTTGTTTAGTAAAACAAACATTTCAAGCAGTAAACAAATGGTAATGAGGCTAGGTTTTTTTTTTTTTTGGAGAAAGCTAACTCATTTATCTACAAATAACTCTTCTATAGCTCAGTCTGAAAATCAATTCTTCATAGGTGAAATGTACATGCAACGAAGTACTTTAAATCTGAGAAACAAAAACCTCCAACAGAATGTAGTTTAGTAAAATGCGTGTTTCAAGCAGCTCCGAAATCTGAATTAAGCTAGGTTTTTTTTGTGGAGAATGCTAACTCATTTATCTACAAATAACTCTTTTATAGCCTGGTCTAAAAATGACTCCTTAATAGGTGACATGCACATGTAACGCAGTACTATAAATCTGGGACAGAGCAGTCCGAAAATACAGAAATGTCTAAGTAAAATAAATATTTTAAGTAGCTCAAAAATGTAATTGAAGCTAGATATTTTTGTACATGAAGCTAATCTAATTATCTACAATGTTCTAGTTTTGAGTTTGATCTACAAATCAATTTATCATGCCCAAATAAATCATATCAATTCAGTCAATATAGTAAAATTAATTCCTGGCAGATTGTATAACTACTTGTATGATGTGTTTATTATTGATGCTTTCTTTCCGGTACCTATGTGGTTATGGATATCTTGTGTTATGGTAGTGCTATTGCGTATATGAGTATGTTAAGGATTTCATCTATATGGTTATTGATATCAAATCCATGTTATAGATCCACGAGCTACACGCTAGGTTTCCGTTGTTATGTATATAATGTGATGACCATAGAGAGTTCATACCCAAGCTATAAGTATGTTGTACGGCATGATTGGATAAGTTTCCATTGTAAGTATATTACGACATAAAACAGGATGGCGGATGTATAAACGTAACTTTGAAAGTATATTCGGAAGTCCTTTAATGAACTACATTCCGAAAAGAGTGACGAATGCGCGGTCGGGAAAACGTAAGGGTTGGTTGTGCTATGTTAGAAGCAGATTATGGTAAGGATAATTGTCGGATAGGTAATCTGGGCAGCGGAGATCAGGATAGTAAGAAAAAGGGATGTGTTGTTGAGTTGTGACGCGGTGATTCTTTGAGTGAAGACTCCTTTCGGTTCTTCATGATGGAATGGATGTTCTTGCACTCCGTAAACGCTTCGGTTCTTCGTGAAGGAGAAGCGGTGATTCTTTGAGTAAAGACTCCTTTTGGTTCTTCGTGACGAAATGGATGTTCTTGTACTCCGTAACGCTTTCGGTTCTTCGTGACGAAGTGGTGATTCTTTGAGTGAAGACTCCTTTCGGTTCTTCGTGATGGAATGGATGTTCTTGTACTCCGTAAATGCTTCAGTTCTTCGTGATGGAGAAGCGGTGATTCTTTGAGTAAAGACTCCTTTCGGTTCTTTGTGACGAAATGGATGTTCTTGTACTCCGTAACGCTTTCGGTTCTTCGTGACGAAGCAGTGATTCTTTGAGTGAAGACTCCTTTCGGTTCTTCGTGATGGAATGGATGTTCTTGCACTCCGTAAACGCTTCGGTTCTTCATGATGGAGAAGCGGTGATTCTTTGAGTAAAGACTCCTTTCGGTTCTTCGTGACGGAATGGATGTTCTTGTACTCCGTAACCCTTTCGATTCTTCGTGATGAAGCGGTGATTCTTTGAGTGAAGACTCCTTTCAGTTCTTCGTGATGGAATAGATGTTCTTGCACTCCGTAAACGCTTCAGTTCTTCGTGATGGAGAAGCGGTGATTCTTTGAGTAAAGACTCCTTCCGGTTCTTAGTGATGGGATAGATGTTCTTGCACTCCGTAAACTCTTCGGTTCTTCGTGATGGAAAAGCGGTAATTCTTTGAGTAAAGACTCCTTTCGGTTCTTCATGACGAAATGGATGTTCTTGTGCTCCGTAACGCTTTCGGCTCTTCGTGACGAAGCGGTGATTCCTTGAGTGAAGACTCCTTTCTGTTCTTCGTGACGAATTGGATGTTCTTGCACTCCTTAACACTTCGGTTCTTCGTGACGAAGTGGTTGATGAAAGATGTTTTTGGTTGATGAAAGATGTTTCGGTTGACGAAGGATGTTTTGGTTGATGAAAGATGGTTTGGTTAGCAAGAGATACTTTGGGTTTGGAAATAACGTCGGATGTTAGAAATGAATGATAGTGGCGTTAAGAATGTCGAGACAAGTTTTCTCAGTTGGACGTTTTCTTTTCGAATACGTGGTTAGGTATATTGGTAGTTATGGCCCAATGGTAAGAACGCAAAGATCTTAAAAGATATGTTAAAAAGTAATAAGGGTACCTTTGTTGTGCTTTACTATATACGTTCCATTTGATTTAGCTTACTCACTCAGCTTTCATAAGCTGACGATGTTCATGTCGCTGGACATTCCCATGTCCAGCTTATCCAGGTAACGAGTACACGGGTTATGATGCTACGCAAGCGGAGAACGTGGAGGAAGAGTACACCGAAGATGGCTATGGATATACTTGTTAGAGAGAAGACTAGTGGCTGTCTTTTGTAAATGTCTTTGGTGGAAAGCTCTATCAGAAGACTTATTATAGCTTTTGTAATGCCCTAGAGCCATAAGACTCTGATGTATCTACCATGATGTAATAGTTAACTAGTATTGTGGCCTTTCTTTGTAATATATCAATGTGAGCAGATGTTGGTTTTATCCTTTTGGTTACGTTGTTTAATATTATTATTTGGTCACGGACAAATCGGTACTGCAACCAGTCACGTGCCTCAGGGTCCAAGATGAAATTTTAAATTTTTCCATATTTTGGCTACGCCGGGGCGTGATAGGGATTTTTGGTATCAGAGCTTTAGGTTAAGACGTGTACACCGATTGTCCTACACACTTAAGTTATAAACTGTTAGACCTTTTTCCATCCATAAATACATAAACCTTGTGGTACCTTTGTGATTAGCATGGCTCCTTATTACATCCCGGATGGATATGGAGGATGGGGTTGATAAGGAGATTGACCCAGCAGTGGGTATTGACCTAGCAGAGGATGTTGACCCAACAGAGGGTGCTGGTGAGGGGGAAGCAATGATAGTCATGGAGGCTGGAGAGCCAGAGGTTGAGGATGACTTTGAGGATGACTCTAAGGATGCAGATATAGAGCCTTTGGATAAGAATCAAGATGAGATAGTTGATAAGTTTGACCCGTACTTGGACTGGGTTCCACCTATGGAGATTTCAATCTTGGATGATATTCAACCATATAAGTCAGATATGAAGGACTTTTGGGATAGGACTCCCAGGATCTAGAGCTTTACTTGTATTAGGACTAGTAGCCCATCTTTTTGTGTATAGAGTATGTACCCAGGCATATAACACAAACTAGTGGTAGCGTGTACGCCTTTCTATGTAAATATTTGAAGTTATCTATAAAGATTTGTTTCCTCTACTTGATGAAATGTATTGATGTGATATGTACTCATATTAGAATTGTTAGCTATACCTTATATCGTTTATATATCTCGTAACCATAGTTAGGACTAGAGGGTTACCAGTAGTTATTCAACTAGGTTCATAACACACAAACATATGACAAGTCAGCCACCTCAGCTTAGGAATGGACCAAGGGGAAGACCTCCGACCCGTTTCCAAGGAAACAAACACCCGTGGAATAGTGGTAAGAAACCAGGACACCTTTCCCCGGAATAAGCATGCAAAACCAACTGCACCACAAGTACCAACCACTAATACCGGGAACAACAAGGATGGATGTTTCAATTGTGGGATCCCCGGACTATACAGCCCCCAGAACCAACAACCGAGCTAATGTTATATGCTACAACTGACGCAAAAGAGGACGCATGAGCATGGATTACAATGCACCAAGAGAAAACTATCATGGGCCTACTACTTAAGGTCAAACTAGCAAAGGTCGACTAAATCCTATCATACCCGAGGCGGCCAGCTATGATGAAAAGGAACAGTAGAACTTGGAAGGTACATTCTCATTAAATGCTAGTCGAGTTAAAGTACTTTTTGATACAGGTGCTACGAATTCGTTTATTGCCTTTGAGATTGTACGACGATTGGGTTTAGTACCCCAAGCACTTGAGGTAGCCTTGAACGCGGTATCACCTTTGGGAGTGACCGTGAAGCTAGGAAAGGTGTGCAAGGACTGCACTTTGACATTGGAGGATAGGAACCTACATGCAGACTTAATTGTTCTGTCATTGAAGGAATTCGATGTAATCTTAGGATTTGATTGGCTTACTAAGTATCATGCAAAGTTAGATTGTGCTGGTAGGTCGATCACATTTTCAGTACCTGGAAGTATACCCTTCAGTTTTCAATGCAACCCCACTAGTGATGCCTTTCTTACAAGTCGTTTAGCCGCTATGGAAACTACAGGCTCAGATTTGACGATCGCTCAGATTCTGATAGTCCGAGACTATGAGGATGTCTTTCAGGACATTTCTGGATTACCACCAAAGTGCGAGATCGACTTTTGTATTGAGTTAGTACCCGAAACGACACCGATATCCAAGGCTCCTTATCGTATGGCCCCAACGCAAATGCTAGAGTTGAAGAAGCAAGTACAAGAGTTAGAAGATCTTGGATTTATTAGACCAAGCACGTCACCTTGGGGAGCCCCGATTCTATTTATTAGAAAGAAGGATGGAAACCTCTAACTCTTTATCAACTACAGAGAATTGAAGAAGGTCACCGTCAAGAATAAGTATGCCTTCCTAGGATAGATGATTTATTCAATCAACTGCAAGAAGCAACAACCTATTGGAAGATCGATTTATTATTCGGATACCACCAATTACTCGATAGGCCTGAGGATATACCGAAGACGGCTTTCAGGACAAGATATGGGCATTATGAGTTTTAGTTATGCCTTTTGGATTAATTAATGCCCCGGCTGTATTCATGGATTTGATGGATAGGGTGTTTTGACCTTTCTTAGATAAATTCATCATCGTGTTTATCGACGACATCCTCATTTATTTGAAGAGTGAAGAAGAGCATGAGAAGCATGTACAGATTGCACTTCAGACACTTAGAGAGAATCACCTTTATGCTAAGTGTAGTAAGTGTGAGTTTTGGCTATAGGAAGTTAAGGTCTTGGGGCATGTAGTTTCATAGAATGGGATTTCTGTGGACTCAACAAAAACGGACGCAGTTTTTGATTGGAATAGACTAACCGACACATCAACAAACAAAGTTTCCTCGGATTGGCTGGATACTACAGGAGATCCATGGAGGATTCTCAAAGGTTGCGTCTCCTTTAACCGAACTAACGAAAAAGGAATCGGAGTTTGAGTGGAAGGGCAAGCACGAACGCACCTTTCAGGAACTAAAGGAGAGGTTGATCTCAGCGCCAGCGCTAGCTATACCCAAGAGTGGTGAACAATACACTATCTACAGTGACGCATCATATCAAGGATTAGGATGTGTACTTATGCAGAATGGTCAGGTGATCGCTTATGGATCCAGATAATTAAAGCCACATGAGTTGGACTACCGAACGCACGATTTGGAATTGGCTGCAATTGTCTTTGCACTTAAGATTTAGAAGCACTGTCTCTACAGAGAGAAGTTTGACTTGTTTTCGGATCACAAAAGCTTGAAATATTTGTTCTCTCAAAAGGAACTAAACATAAGACAACGATGTTGGATGGAGCTACTTAACGACTACGACTTTTATTTGCAATACCACCCCAGTAAAGCAAATTTGGTCATAGATGCTCTGAGCAGGAAACCCTGAGGGTTTATCACCCCACTTTTAATCAAGGAATGGAAATCCTTAGAAGCTTTAACAGAATTTGACTTCCAGACTACAAGACCAGGTATTGGACGACCTTTTGGATGTCTTATGGTGCAGCCAACCCTCATTAACCGAATACTCAAAGCTCAAAAGAAGGATGAAGGATTGAAAAAATGGTTTGAGAAGCCGAAAGCAAAGAATCCGACTAAGTGGAATATTGGAACAGACGAAGGATTCAGATGTAAGGAAAGGTTATGTGTAACCGACACGGATGGTTTGAGGAAAGACATTCTGGATGAAGCACATAAGTCGAGAATGACCATACACCTCGGCGGAACCAAGAAGTATAAAGACTTAAAAAGGAACTTTTGGTGGAAAGGCATGAAGAGAGAGGCCGTAGAATATGTAGCCAAGTGCCCTACTTGTCAGCAAGTCAAGGAGAAACACCAATGACCTCTTGGATTACTACAACCGCTACCAATCCCAGAATGGAAATGGGAGCATATCACCATGGATTTTTTGTTGTGGGATTGCCGAGATCTCAGCAGAACCATGATGCTATTTGGGTATTTGTTGATCGGCTGACCAAATAAGCCCATTTTACTACCTACAACATGACCTATTGTATCGAGAAGATGAGTTGAGTATACCAGCAACAGGTTGTGCGATTACATGGGGTACCGGTGTCAATAGTATCAGATCGAGATTCGAGATTCACCGCCGAATTTTGGGAGAGTCTTCAGAAAGCGATGGGAACATCTCTGAAGTTAAGTTCTGCATTTCATCCACAAACTGACGGACAAACAGAAAGGACGAATCAAGTAATGGAGGACATGCTTCGAGCCTGTGTAATCGATTTCGAAAGTTCGTGGGAAACTCACTTACCGTTGGTTGAATTTGCTTATAACAACAGTTTTCATTCGAGCATAGGGATGGCACCATTTGAAGCACTATACGGAAGGCCGTGCCGATCACCTTTGTATTGGGCTAAAATTGGGGATGGAAAACTATTGGGACCAGACTTAGTCCAGGAGACCAATAAAGGAATCAATACAGTAAAGAAAAGATTGAAGGCAGCATAAAGTAGATACATGACACGAGAATAATCTTGTGCGCTCTTGTGCAACACCCAAGTGTAGGTGATCGTGCAAGTAGTAACTGGTAAGACCAGGTCGATCCCACAGGGAAGGATGAGAATTAATTACTTAGATTAAACCCTAAAAGAAAAGAAAATTCAATATTTTAGGAGAAGTGTAGAACACAAAGTCCTACAATTAACAACTACTAAACTTAAAAGCAATTAAATTAAATAAACTAATGATTAACTACTTGACTAGAGCAAGATTTGAAAATGGTTTTTCTTAATACAAGAAAGTGTTGGGATCACGCGAATCCACTATGACTCAGCCATCTACCATGCAAATGCAATTAAGCTCAACGGAGGGCAACTTCTACAGTATCCTGTACTTCTCTAAGGATATAGAATCAATAGTCCTTTCATGACCGGGACTATATCATCACAACTAAGTGTGAAATACGCAAAGGTGGTTTAATTCAATAGTTAAAACTCTCACCTACAATGCTATTAGCATTGAGGGTGGTTTGCAAAATATATTGAAAGAAAATGCCTTAAGGCTTAACGTTTAAAGACTGTTTTGACAAACTGAGCATTTGGGGACAGTTTGATAACGAATCAGTAAAGCAGAAAGTCTTGGGATACTGTATTAGATGTCCTCAAGAATCAGAGGTCTCGATCGATCGACGCGCTTTCGATCGATCTAACTTCTTCATCTCTCGATCGATCGAAATATCTTCAATCGATCGACTATGTCTCTGGTCCGATCGATCTAACTACATTCGATCGATCGAACACAGGAATAAAAATACTGCATGGCAGAGGCCTGAAATCACGGTTTCATCGCGATTTCCCGACCCCGGACTACTCAGACATAGTCTGGGAAGTCTCAGATTTATTTTTAACGAAAAAGTTCATTAAAGACATGTTTGGTTGCAAGTTTTTCATAAAAACTATGAAAATCAATGATTTTAACTTAGCTAGCATGCAATACTACGAGATTGAAAGCTAAACTGTGATTAACTAGATGTAGAAAATGAACAAAACAATATTACGGAACCTGGAACGAAGAAACTTGTATTAACTATGAAAAAAAAATCCAAGCTCACAATGGTAAATCCTGATAAAACCTACAAAAACACAAAGAAAACTCTCTACTCTCTATGAAAACTGATGAAAAAAAAACAAAGTATGTCCCTTTGGACATAAACAAAACGATTATATATAGCCTAAACCTAATGCTAGGGTTAAAAAAAACCCGTTTCTGCTGCGTGCGCGTATAATCTGATAAAAGGCATGTTCGATCGATCGAACAACTCTCGATCGATTGAACTTCCAGAAACTTCGATCGCTTGAACTACACTCGATCGATCGAAACGTCAATCGCTCGAAACCTTCTCGATCGCTCAAACTCTGTATTTCAGCTTTGAGTTGTCTTCATCAGGACCAAACACTTCCTTTTATCAACATTCTTCAATCTTATATACAGCAGCAGTAATCTGCACAAATAATCACTAAAACAATACCACTTATCATAGTTTAATCAATTTGTGCAAAAACTGGTATTATAATTCAAACTGCAGATAAACAGGGGAATTGTAGACTTTTCTAGTATATTTTCCTCTTTTAGCGCTGTTGTATTTTACAAATACCCCCGCTTGTCAATACAAGAGCTACGCGGATAAACGACGTCGAGACCTAGAATTTGAAGTGGGAGATCATGTTTACCTGAAAGTTTCCCCGGTTCGAGGCGTGGTAAGGTTTGGACAGAAGAAGGGAAAGCTATCACCACGCTACATCGGACTACTTAAAATTCTAGAGCACATAAGGAAAGTCGTCTATAGATTGGCGTTACCACCGAAGATGTCGGGAGTTCATAATATTTTCCATGTAAGTATGTTGAGGAAGTGTCTTCATAACCCGGCTCACGAGATCGACTTCAAAGATATCGAAGTAAATGACAATGCTACATTCATTGAAGGACCTGTAAAGATTCTGGATCATGGAATCAAGAAGTTGACAAACAAAGAGATTCCGCTGGTAAAGATTCAGTGAAAACACCATGACGAAGGAGAAGCCTCTTAGGAGCTGGAATCGGAAATGAGAGAGAAATTTCCTTTTCTTTTTAGTACCTAGATAGCTCAGATTTCGAGGACGAAATCCTGTAATAGGTGGTAGAAGATGTAATACCTGTAATTTCTCTACGTGCAATAATACGAGTTTTATGAATTTCTATATCTGGTCTATTATTACATTATTATTTTATTTGTGTGACTGTATCAGTGTAATGTAATTACTAATTAGACTATAATCACTGCACTGACTCGAACGTAAATAGAGTTAACTTAGTCCCGTAACCGGACCCGGATATTAGAAATAATACCCGATTGCACGTAAATCGAGACTGACACGCATATCAAGAATATTTGCATGCAAATCGAGGTAGTGGCACAAAAATTGAGGTGGAACCCACATGGTCAACCACATGGTAGCCCATGCACCACATGGCACCACCTCCCTTGCCACTTGTCCACCTCTAGGACACTTGTCCATGCATGTACACTCTAGCACATGCATGGTGACACATATCCCACCACCATCTCTATATAAACATGCCTATATTCATGCATTACACCCTTGGCCATTTACAATCTACATATAGAGTTAGAGAGAGCTAGGAGATGAACTCCATGGAGAGATAAGAGATACATGGAGATGGAGAAGAAGAACTAGGAAGAAGTCTCCACCATTGAGGTTGTGTTCAAGCTTCCTAAGCTCAAATCCAAAGCCCAAGCTCAATTTCAAGTTTAAGTGAGTATTCTAACTCACTTTAGAACCTATGTAGTATGTAGTAATGTTTATTATGTGCTTGATGTTGATAGTTTGAGAGATCCATGCCATGCAAGATAAATTTTCAAATCTGGGAAGCAGAAACTTCTAGCAGAGTGTTGTTTAGTAAAACAAACATTTCGAGTAGTAAACAAATGGTAATGAGACTAGGTTTTTTTGTGGAGAAAGCTAACTCATTTATCTACAAATAACTCTTCTATAGCTCATTCTGAAAATCAATTCTTCATAGGTGAAATGTACATGCAACGAAGTACTTTAAATCTGAGAAACAAAAACCTCCAGCAGAATGTAGTTTAGTAAAATGAGTGTTTCAAGCAGCTCCGAAATCTGAATTAAGCTAGGTTTTTTTGTGGAGAACGCTAACTCATTTATCTACAAATAACTCTTTTATAGACTGGTCTAAAAATGACTCCTTAATAGGTGAAATGCACATGTAACGCAGTACTATAAATCTAGGACAGAGCAGTCCGAAAATACAGAAATGTCTAAGTAAAATAAATATTTTGAGTAGCTCAAAAATGTAATTGAAGCTAGATTTTTTTGTACATGAAGCTAATCTATTTATATACAATGTTCTAGTTTTGAGTTTGATCTACAAATCAATTTATCATGCCCAAATAAATCATATCAATTCAGTCGATATAGTAAAATTAATTCATGGCAGATTGTATAACTACTTGTATGATGTGTTTATTATTGATGCTTGCTTTCCGGTACCTATGTGGTTATGGATATCTTGTGTTATGGTAGTGCTATCGCGTATATGAGTATGTTAAGGGTTTCATCTATATGGTTATTGATATCAAATCCATGTTATAGATCCACGAGCTACACGCTAGGTTTCCGTTGTTATGAATATAATGTGATGACCATAGAGAGTTCATACCCAAGCTATAAGTATGTTGTACGGCATGATTATTGCGTTGATAGTGATTGGATAAGTTTCCATTGTAAGTATATTACGACATAAAACAGGATGACGGATGTATAAACGTAACTTCGAAAGTATATTCAGAAGTCCTTTAATGAACTACATTCTGAAAAGAGTGACGAATGCGCGGTCGGGAAAACGTAAGGGTCGGTTGTGCTATGTTAGAAGCAGATTATGGTAAGGATAATTGTCAGATAGGTAATCTGGGCAGCGGAGATCAGGATAGTAAGAAAAAGGGATTTGTTGTTGAGTTATGACGCAGTGATTCTTTGAGTGAAGACTCCTTTCGGTTCTTCGTGATGGAATGGATGTTCTTGCACTCCGTAAACGCTTCGGTTCTTCGTGATGGAGAAGCGGTGATTCTTTGAGTAAAGACTCCTTTCGGTTCTTCGTGATGAAATGGATGTTCTTGTACTCCGTAACACTTTCGGTTCTTCGTGACGAAGTGGTGATTCTTTGAGTGAAGACTCCTTTCGGTTCTTCGTGATGGAATGGATGTTCTTGCACTCCATAAACGCTTCAGTTCTTCGTGATGGAGAAGCGGTGATTCTTTGAGTAAAGACTCCTTTCGGTTCTTCATGACGAAATGGATGTTCTTGTACTCCGTAACGCTTTCGGTTCTTCGTGACGAAGCGGTGATTCTTTGAGTGAAGACTCCTTTCGGTTCTTCGTGATGGAATGGATGTTCTTGCACTCCGTAAACGCTTCGGTTCTTCGTGATGGAGAAGCGGTGATTCTTTGAGTAAAGACTCCTTTCGATTCTTCGTGACGAAATGGATGTTCTTGTACTCCATAACGCTTTCGGTTCTTCGTGACGAAGCGGTGATTCTTTGAGTGAAGACTCCTTTCGGTTCTTCGTGTTGGAATAGATGTTCTTGCACTCTGTAAACGCTTCAGTTCTTCGTGATGGAGAAGCGGTGATTCTTTGAGTAAAGACTCCTTCCAGTTCTTAGTGATGGGATGGATGTTCTTGCACTCCGTAAACGCTTCGGTTCTTCGTGATGAAGAAGCGGTAATTCTTTGAGTAAAGACTCCTTTTGGTTCTTCATGACGAAATGGATGTTCTTGTGCTCCGTAACGCTTTCGGCTCTTCGTGACGAAGCGGTGATTCCTTGAGTGAAGACTCCTTTCGGTTCTTTGTGACGAATTGGATGTTCTTGCACTCCTTAACACTTCGGTTCTTCGTGACAAAGTGGTTGATGAAAGATGTTTTTGGTTGATGAAAGATGTTTCGGTTGACGAAGGATGTTTTGGTTGATGAAAGATGGTTTGGTTAGCAAGAGATACTTTGGGTTTGTAAATGAGGTCGGATGTTAGAAATGAATGATAGTGGCGTTAAGAATGTCGAGACGAGTTTTCTCAGTTGGACGTTTTCTTTTCGAATACGTGGTTAGGTATATTGGTAGTTATGGTCCAATGGTGAGAACACAAAGATCTTAAAAGATATGTTAAAAAAATGATAAGGGTATCTTTGTTGTGCTTTACTATATACGTTCCATTTGATTTAGCTTACTCACTCAGCTTTCATAAGCTGACGACGTTCATGTCGCTGGACATTCCCATGTCCAGCTTATCCAGGTAACGAGTACACGGGTTATGATGCTACGCAAGCGGAGAACGTGGAGGAAGAGTACACCGAAGATGGCTATGGATATACTTGTTAGAGAGAAGACTAGTTGCTGTCTTTTGTAAATGTCTTTGGTGGAAAGCTCTATCAGAAGACTTATTATAGCTTTTGTAAGGCCCTAGAGCCATAAGACTCTGATGTATCTACCATGATGTAATAGTTAACTAGTACTGTGGCCTTTCTTTGTAATATATCAATGTGAGCAGATGTTGGTTTTATCCTTTTGGTTACGTTATTTAATATTATTATTTGGTCACGGACAAATCGGTACTGCAACCAGTCACGTGCCTCAAGGTCCAAGATGAAAATTTTAAATTTTTCCATATTTTGGCTACGCCGGGGCGTGACAGTTATAGTTGTTTGTTCTATTCTGATTGAATGGCTGGGACTGCCTATTGTATTGCCCTTGATATTGATTATTGGTATTGTAGGGATGTTGTTGTTGAAATTGGTTTTGGGTCCCAGCGTTGTTTTTCCAGTCGAACCCGGGGTGATTCCATCTATTGTTATTATTTTGTGAATTATAGTTGTTGTAGGAATTCCCCGCCCCCCTATACCCTTGCATGTCATTTATTTCCATGGGGGGTTGTTCTTGAAAATATGGCACATTGGGACAGTATTGAGTAGTGTGTCCCAGCATATTACATGTGCCACATGGTTCTTCAGGGAAAAACTGTCTAGAACTCTCTCCATTCATCCCCAATTCCTCCACTTTCTTTGCTAGTTCTTCATACTTGTTCATAAGATGATCCTCACTTTTTAGTTGATATAAACTTTTTTCTTCTACACAGGATATCTGTGAGCGTGGGACATCATCTGTATTTGACCATTCATGGGCGTGTTCGGCTAGCCACTCAAAATGAGCTTCAGCCTCCTCCTTGTTTTTGCGAAGAAATGGCCCTGAACTCATGGTCTCGACCAACTTTTTAGTTTCCCCATTCAACCCTTCATAGAAATAGCTTATGGTTCGCCATTTCTCGTACCCATGATGTGGGCATGAGAGTAGGAGATCCTTGAAACGCTCTCAAGTTTGAGTGAAGGTTTCATTGTTCTTTTGTTTGTAAGAGTTTATTTGTCTTTTAAGCTCGGTGGTCATGCGAGGTGGAAATAATTTCTTTAGGAAAGCAGTGTTCATCGCATGCCAGGTATAGATAGAGTTTGGCTTCAAGGTGAGTAACCACGCTTTTGCTTTATCCTTCAGAGTGAAAGGAAATAGCATCAGACGTGTTACATCTACAGGACAATTCTATGAGAAAGTTTTACAAATGTCCTCAAAGTCCTTGACATGTAGATACGCCTTCTCGCTCTCCATTCCATGAAAGGTAGGAAGGAGTTGAATCATTCCATTGCGAAATTGAAATTCGCCTGCATGGGGTGGAATGAGAATGCAAGAAGGTGTGGGTGCATGTTCAGGTGTCATGAGATCGCACAAAGGACGAAGTGAATTGTCGATTGGTACAACCACATTATCACCATTTTTGCTTTGATTGTCGGCCATTGAGTCGATCGGTGTAACTATGGGGTTGATAGAACTAGATGAGTTGGATGAATAGAGTGGATTTTCGAAAATTCCTTCGATGAAATTATCGAACATATAGGGAAAGACCCTATGAATTTTTTAATCTAAAGAACAAAAGAAAAAGAAAAACAGAAAAAGATAAGGAAAGATTGAGGTAATCGAAGTGTTAGCTTGTCGCCCTCCCCGGCAACGGCGCCAAAAACTTGGCACGACGATTTTTTTGTGTGCGTTTGTGTGCTATACCCAAGTGTAGGTAATCGTGCAAGTAGTAAACTGGATTAAGTCCAGGTCGATCCCACAGGGAAGGTGTTAAACTAATTACTTAGATTAATCTCAAAAAGGGAAAATAAAATTCAATATTTTTATTTAACAGATGTAGAACACAAAGTTCCACAGTTTAATAACTACTAAAATTGAAGTAATTAAACTAGATTAAGTAATTACTAACTAATTAACCAAAGCAGTGATTTATAATGTTTTTCTTAATTAAAAAGGAATGTTGGGATTACACGAATTCACCGTGACCTAGCCATCTACCATGCAATTACATTGAAGCTCAGTGGAGCACACTCTCTACAGTATTCCGTATTTCTCTTAAAATAAAGAATCCATAGCCCTTTCATATCTGGGACTATATCATCACAATGGAGTTCGAAATACACAAAAGCATTTTAAAACAATAGTTAAGACTCTCACCTACAATGGTATTATCATTGAGGGTGGTTTGCAAAATATATTGAAGAAAAATGCCTCAAAACTTTAGGTTTAAAGACTGTTTTGACAAACTGAGCATTTGGGGATAGTTTGATAACGAATTAGTAAAACAGAAAGTCTAGGAATACTGTATAGAAGGTCCTCACGAATCAAAGAGCTCGATCGATCGACGCGCTTTCGATCGATCGAACATCTTCTTCTCTCAATCGATCGAACTGACTTCGATCGCTCGACTGTGTCTCTGGTCCGATCGATCGAACGACTTCGATCGATCGAACACAGGGATTATTTTGCTGCATGGCAGAGGTCTGAGATCACGGTTTCATCGTGATCTCCCAACCCGGGGGCTACTCAGACATCGTCTGGAGTGTCACAGATTTATTCTTAACGTAAAAATTCATTAAGGTTGCGTTTGGATGAGATTTAAACATGCAATCAATGAAAAGCTATGATTTAAACACTTACCAACAAATAAAACTGCAATCTATTCAAATATAAACTATGTAAACTACTGAAAGAGTGCAAGCAAAACTAATATAATCAAAACCTGGAACGAACAAGTTATGGATAACCTTTAAACTTCACTTGAATTCAATGTTCAATCACCAAAACCTACAAGGATCAAAGTAAAACACTCTCTTTCTGTGTAAAAACTGATAAAATGTCAAGTGGGCGTCCTTATGGACGTCTACAGTATGAGTATATATAGCAGAAACCTAATGCTAGGGTTTTTCATGCATCCTGCTGCGTGCGCGTAAAAATCTGATAAATGGCATGTTCGATCGATCAACCAATTCTCGATCGATTGAACGCTTGGGGACTTCGATCGCTTGAACTTATCTCGATCGATCGAAACTTCGATCGATCGAAAGGTCTTCAATCGCTTGAACTCTATATTTCAGCTTTGACATATCTTCTTTAGAATTCAGCATTTTCCTTCATCATTATCTTTCAATTCTTCACACAGCAACTGCAGTCTGCACAAATTACAGCTAAAACACACAACTTATCATAGTTTAATCAATATGTGCATAAACTAGTATTGTAATTCAAATTGCAGATAAATGGAGGAATTGTAAACTAAATCCATACTTTTTCTTCTTTTAGCGCGGTTGTATTTTACAAATACTCCCGCTTGTCAATGATGTAGGGGCATTGTCATTAATGAAGGTTTGGATAGCTAGTACTTTCAATATGAAGGATCTAAGAGAGGCGAGCTATATCCTTAGGATAAAGCTCTTTTGAGATCGTAAGCGAAAGATAATGGGATTATCTCAAGCTGGTTATATCGAAAATGTGCTAACTAGGTTTTCCATGGATAATTAGAAGAAAGGTTTATTACCTTTCAGGCATGGTCTAGCGTTCTCCAAGGACAAGTGTCCTAAGACACAGAAAGAGCAGAATCGCATGGCAGGAATTCCCTATGCATCGGTAGTGGGAAGTGTGGACCGTCGCGAATGGAGGAGGAGGTCCTGGCGCTCTCCCTCGATAGTGTCCCGGGACGGATCCCAAGGAGCACACTTCAGGGAAAACTAGGACTTCCTCACGCGATCCTAGAGACAAAGAGTCGCCACCTAATTTTTATCGGGAATTAGGAAACCCAAGTTTGACTCGCCCAAAATTGAATAAGGTTACTCGCCCTTCATTACCAGAAACAAGGTTCGGGGGTCTTGGTACGAGAGGGGAAGGAGCCCAAGCAGGACTAAAGCACCCCCTCCTCGCCCTACCGAATGGTAGGCCTTGATTCAAATATCCTTGTTATTAATTCATAATAGATGTTGTTTCCTCAAACATACTAGATAGATATATACATGGCAAAAAAAGAAACATCTAATGAAAATCATTTCAAGAGACTAAATCAAGTAGAAAGCGGATGCTCATGTAATACAAGGGAGAAGTATACTCACAGTGGCTAGTCCCGCCCGGGACCGATGCAAATAAAGTAAACATGTCATGATATGCAAAGGGAACGAGAAGACTTACATTGGTTGACTCAAGCGGAGTCGCGAAAGCAAAAAGAGTGTAAACGTGCAATGCAATCATGCAACAATCCTAGATAAGATGTCTCTAACAAATAATCATATAAACGGAGACTTATCCTAAAGGAAATGTGTCGTTGAAATCAAAGTTGTAAACCTAGAAAAATTCTAAGAGAAAGGATAGAGATAGTACATGATACATGGGCACTAAGCCACATGTAGACGAGGCAAACCACAAATCGAAGTCCGGGTCCGAGGCACTTAATTCTCTGCACTAAGACACCAAAGAATACCCAAAGCATTGCAAAAATACAAGCAAACAAATGATATGCATGATAAACAAAGAAAACATGTCATCAATCAAATTTCCAGATTCAGCAACCTCTAATGAATCCTATCAAAAGTGGTCTTAAACATGAGCTGGATAAAAACCCTTTTACAGAAAGTTAGATACATGTCTTAGGGAACTTCTCCAAAAAGTGGGACCTCAATATCAATTTTATTGTTTGAGAAATAAATGTTTTGGGAACAGTGGATCAGGACTGTCCACTGTTCTTGTAAAAATCATAATTAAATCTACAAAAATCATATGAAGCTCTATTTGGTGTCAAAAGAAAGCTATTTCATTGTAGTATATGATAAAAATAAACCCATGGACATTCTGTAATCACAAGGTTTCTGAAAAAGTGTTTTAAACAGACTCTGTTATTCTGGAAATTTGGTATCATTTGACAAATGAATGCAAAACATAATAGAAGTATAATAGAAGTTCATGAATCATGTTAACCAAGTTGATTTAAGCTTTTGATCTCTCATCCATTTATCCTAGGTGATTTCTAAACCAAGTTTTATTCATCAATTGTTGTTGAGTGATCAAGGTGTGACCATTTTGTATACATAATCATATTTGTAATTAAACTTAGAAAATTCCAGAATAGTTGTATCAACTTTAAACGCTTAGAAAACGATCCTAACTCGATCGTATGCTCACGATTTTACATCGGCATATAGATATATGAGTTAGGAATCATCCCCAAAAAGCGGAACGTCGATAACTATTATAGATTTTCTGAAATTCAAGCACAAAGAGACGATGTTCAAATCTGTCAACCGATTTCTCAACAATTTCTAAAAATAGTATATGAATCCTAAAAGCTCTCAAAACGGACCGGATGAAAGCTAATTCATCAAAGTTTACCCAGAAAATTTGAAATCCATCAAACTATGGGTTTTGATGGACCAAATCTAATGGACAAAACCAATCTGCTTTGCTGAATTTTTATCTAGTTCATTTTAAAGTGTGAGGAAAACATTTTAGTGATAGTTGAAGCTTATTAGAGAGATCAAACTCATAGATCAACTTAATTATCATGATTCCCAATCAATTTAGCCCTCAAGTTCTATGAAGAACTTTTAGATCAAGGATCAAAGGGACTTATAAATATCATGTTGGAGATGAAATTCAATAGGAATTCTAGGTAATAGGAATAATCAAGAGATAGGTATGAACATAGAAATCATCCTTCTCATAGATCATATTTCCAAACCATCATGGAATTCAAAATAGATATATGTATATATATATAATCATGTATGCATGAATCTAAACTAAAATTGAAGAATGAAACCAAAATTGAAAATCAAAGTGAAAAACAATCTCTAATTGTAAATTATCAATAAAAATCAAAGAGATTTGGATCTAACTATGTGAGTGTGTGAAGAACATGAGAGGAAGAAGATGAGTGTTCTAATAAGTAGAAATAGAACTAAGTTAGATCCAAATCTTATAGATCTATATATACAAAGTAGGAATTAGAGATGAACTATAGTGTTTACCTCTTGGAGGATTCTCAATTACAAGACCAAAATTGATTTGAAGATCTTCTTCTTCAAGTGTTATTCAAGTGTTCTTCAAGCACTCATCCATGGAAGTTGAGGGAGGCAATTGTTGTTCAAATTGTGGTCTAATTAGCCTAAGTTAATCTAAATTCAATTCATAATTTTCTCTCTCTAGAATTCACCTAAATTGAAAGTATATTCAAAGTATACTTATCTCTCTTGTATGTGCTTCTATGTGTGTTTGTATCTCCAAGTATATTCAAGTGTATCTCTTCCAAGTGTCTAGTGTGTTAAGATGTGATCTCATATGAGATGTATGAGATCTTATATAGAGTTTTGAAGACTTAGCTCTTAAGTTTCAGGGTTAAAACAGGATTTTTAGAGCTTAAAAGAGGGTTAAAATGGCCATTTCGGAGCTTAAACGCAATTTCCAGGCAATTTCCTCGCAGTGGGAAGCTTCTAGAAGGGTCTGGAACTCAAAAAGCTCCGTGGAGGACACAAATGGAAGTGGCGGTTATGGTGGGACCCGCCACCCCCATACCCAAAACCGCCACTTACTATTCTTGCTCCTCTGGTCACCCACAAACCCTGTTTCAAAAATCACGTGCACTGCTTTTCCAGATTTTTGTAAAAATGCTTTTTGGTGTCCGAAATCGTCCGTTTACGTACCGTTGGAAAGCTGTCAGGTTGAATTTCAGTATAAAAATATTTCCAGAGGTTTTATAATGAGAATTGAAGTCCAATTGAAGTCCGGAAGTCCTCCGGAACTTTCGTCGTCTTTTTGAAATCAAATGACGTCTTTTCCAAAATTGCTTTCAAATGTGCGTCGATTTCGAACTTTTCTTTAAAATTGAATCTCTGGATACCTAGAATACTGCGTTTAGAACACTTAATGTTCATATAACCCTGAGAGAAGATGATTTTGACAAAACCGGGATTTATCCATGGAAAAGGGCTTTTCTGAGCTTGAAGTCACTTTCCGAAGTCCGATCTTCTGATTGTGTGGAATCCAGTACCTTCCACGGGGTACTTTTCATCATCGAATCCTCCAAGACGTTGTCCACCCTAAATCCTATCAGTGTGGTCAAAATTGGGTGTCTACAGTTTGCCCCTCTTTGGCAGAACTTGTTGTGAACAACGTGAACTGCAAGTGAGTGCCAAAGCCTTGAAGGCACCCAAATAACCATACTGAGAGGTTTTAGGAAAAACAAAAATCCGCAAAATCAAGAAATTCAAAATCAGAGAAAATCAAGAAATTACGAATGCAAGAATGCAATGCAATGCTGGGTAGAGGCGGCTAAGTTGAAGCTGATGCTAGTCGTGCTCCGCTGGAGCTGCCTACGTATCCTTTCCAGGAATCAGACCAGGGCGTAGTTCAAGCGCGCGAGAAGACGGAAAACAAACAAACAACAACAATGCGGATGAAATGCTCCTATCCTAGGATGCTGGTGCAATATGAAAACATGAAATGTGAAAGTGCTGGAGGAATCATCCTCAAGGGTTCCCTAGATGCAAAATCTAATGCAAAGGATGCAACGACTCTCTCTCACAGTCGAATATGCTAAAGGTATCTTGGATGATTCTCGAGGTTTTTGTCAAAGTTATTCTTCTGATCTTAAGGCTCGTAGGCGTCATCTGTATCCTGGACGACTCTTGAAATAGCGAAGTATCTTGGATGAATTCTGAGTCATGTCAAACAACTGGACGATTGCTGGTGTAGAGTCCTTCTGCTGGGGACGATTACTGATGTAGAGTCCTTCTGCTGGGGACGATTGTTGATGTAGAGTCCTTCTGCTGGGGACGATTGCTGAAATAGGTCCTTCTTCTGTGGACGATTGCTGATGTAGAGTCCTTCTGCTGGGGACGATTGTTGATGTAGAGTCCTTCTGCTGGGGACGATTGCTGAAATAGGTCCTTCTTCTGTGGACGATTGCTGATGTAGAGTCCTTTTGCTGGGGACAAATCTTCTGAAACAGGTCTCTCTGCCGGAGACAAATCTTCTGCTCTTCTGAAACAGGTCTCTCTCTGCCGGAGACAAATCTTCTGTTCTTCTGAAACAGGCCCTTCTTCTGAGGACAAATCTTCTGTTCTGATGCACGGATTCTGAGAGATACACAAATTCTGAGAGATGACCCTTCTTCTGAGAGCAACCCACGGATACACGATTCTGATTTTGAGAGAAACCCTACATTCTGGAGGCAACCCTGATATGCGATGCTGAAAAATACATGATTCTGAGAGAAACCCTACATTCTGGAGGCAACCCTGGATACACGATTCTGATTCTGAGAGAAACCCTACATTCTGGAGGCAACCCACGATTCTGAGAGAAACCCCACATTCTGAGAGCAACCCACGGATACACGATTCTTGGCATAAACCTTGTATTCTGGAGGCGACCCACGATTCTGATTCTGAGAGAAACCCTACATTCTGGAGGCAACCCACGATTCTGAGAGAAACCCTACATTCTGGAGGCAACCCTGGATACATGATGCTTGGCATAAACCTTGTATTCTGGAGGCGATTTTGATGCTCAAATTCTGAGAGATACCCTTTATCTGGAGGCAACCCGTGGATACATGATGCTTGCGAGAAACTTAATTCTGAAAGTTCTCTACTGGGGAGATCCTATGATTCTGAGAGATGCACGAATTCTGTTATACCTTGACGATATCTGGAAGTTCTCTGCTTGAGGAGATATCTGAGGTTTCTGGGACGCGAGCACATATTCTGGAGGCCCTGCTGATTCTTTCTGAGACTCATATTGGTGCTTCGACCAACGCAATCATTCTTGCAACACGTCAGGCTTACTCTAACCCTTTCTGAACATCTCGCATTCTGACCCATCTTCTGAAAGTCCTTTCTGGATGTAATTCTCAAGCGACAGTAGACTCAAATGTCCATTTTCTAAGACAACTCATAATCAATCCCAAAACGACGGGAGTTTGCCGTTTCTCGGCCACTTTCAGGCTGCGGTGCCTTTGATTCTTCTCATCTGGGGGACTTTTTTTCAATTCTTGAATGGATTTTTACCAAGATTCAAATCTCCAGAGGTCCTCTAGACCAATTCCAACAAGTTTTAAGCACTCTCAAGGCTTATATATCAAAAATGGACCAATCCGGGATCAAATCAAGAGTTCCGGGGGTCAAAACGCGAATATAGAGCAAAATGGGGAAATGGCAGGAAGTGAATAGTAAATGGCGGTTCCCCACACCCCCTTGGGAACCGCCAGCCGCAACTTTGGGGTTTTAAACCCATTTTCTTCTTTGTTCTTCATTCATTTCTTCTTCAATGCATCACCTCTTCCTTCTAAGGTGCTCAAATCTTGCAATTTCTTGATGTTTTGAGTGATTTCTTGCATTAAAACCTCCAAAAACTTTGTTGATTTCATCAACTCCTCCCTATTCTAGGGGATTCAAGTACCAAGGTTTTTACTATTCATCATCTTCAACCTCTTATCTTCAAGCTTCAAGCATCAACAACCATGAGTTCCCATGGACAAGGTGAAAGTTCTAGAACACGTAGAAGCCAATTTCAAGCTAGTGGAGCTTCATCAACTCAAACCATGGAGTATGCAACCATGAAAAATCCACTAAATCATATCTCTAGGAGGGCCTTTCGTCAAGAGGTAACCCATTCTTTAATTACTCCTTTGTTTCACATCTTCATACGTGTCTCTTTATTCTTGCGATTCCTTAGAAATCATCCTTTTTCTTTTTAGAATGTGGTTGGTCATCTTAGAGGTCATGGTAGCCATGGAAAATGCCTTGAATGGTTTAATGAATTGTCGGAGTCGCGTCCCCAAGTAGTAGCCAATATCAAGCAAGCGGGCTTTGGGTCGTTTGTAACCTTATTGGAGAGAT
The DNA here is from genome assembly GCA_033977485.1 of Hydrangea macrophylla. Lineage (NCBI taxonomy): Eukaryota > Viridiplantae > Streptophyta > Magnoliopsida > Cornales > Hydrangeaceae > Hydrangea > Hydrangea macrophylla. Next base: position 70,783,716 of record CM066984.1, on the reverse strand, counting down.
CGACTAATGATTTGGCCATGATTCAAGCTCTTGCTGAAAGGTGGTGGGATTCCACAAATACTTTTCACATGCCTTTTGGGGAGATAACCATGACCCCTCTTGATTTTGCAATGATAACCGGCATCTCATTTGGCGGGCATCGTCTTGCCTTTGCAAAGAACATCCATAGACATCCTACTATCATTGAGCGTCTCCTAGGCATCATCCCATCCCAGAGAGATCTTCACGGATCGAGCGTAGGCATCACATGGTTCATCAACAACTTCAGGCCTTCTGAAAGAGCGGCTCAATTTACCGATATGCAGCTTACCCGTGCTTTCATCTTGTATTTGCTTGGTTGCTCTCTTCTTTCTACTCGAGCTGAGCGGATTACATTGAATATGCTTGATAGTCTTCGAAATCTTGAGGAGATTGCAGATTTTGATTGGGGCTCTGCTGGTTTAGCCATTCTGTATAGTCATATGGGGGAGCATTCTCGAGGCAAATCCCCTGGATTCGGCGGATTCTGGAGAGCTTGGGAGGTACTGAAAATATTTTCATTTCCAGTTTTTATCATTTGATGTTCTGCTGTTTTGACCACTGCTTTATTTTCTCTTGTAGGTGTGGGCCTTTGAGTATTTCTCCATGACGGCTCCATCATTCCGGGAGGAAGAGATTCATATTTTTCCACGGGCTCTGAAGTGGCGTCGCCAAGCCGTAGGTACCAAGAATGATGCTCATAATGTTATTTCTTGCCGGGATTTTCTTACCCGTCTCAGATTCACCCAAGTTAACTGGCATCCTTGGGTGACAAATGGAGATGTGACTGAGATTGGCTTAGCTAGACAGATGACTGGAGAGAGGATTCTTCTTGAGGGTCCCTCTGTTCTTGAGTGGTATCTTGGAGAGAGAGTAGCTCCTCAGACTGATTTGGAGGATCGTCTCTTAGTGCCACAGGATCCGCCTTCTTGTATGAGGTCGGCGCAGAATTTGGAAGATGAAGATCTTATTAATGCTTTGAACGGAATTCCTTCAGCCTCTTTTACTCTGTTTGAGGAGAACTATGACGTCTTCAGGGTTACTCATCTGATGCCTAATTTCCCGCTCTCGGATGACCCGCAGGTATTTCACGACTTCTTCATTTCTGATCGAATGCTTGCTTTATCTTATTTCTCATCATCATTTGCAGGGGAGTTCTTTTGTGGATGGCCCTGGTCGACCTCTACCTCTCATTCCTCCTTGTGATTGGCGAGCCTCGACCATGCTGCGCGGAGTTATATCTTCTGTAGAGATCCCCCGTGATCTTGTAGAGCCTCAGCTAGTTTCAGAACAACATGAGTCCGTTCCCCGAGCCGTTTTCAATGAAGAGCGAGCTTATGCACAGAATCTGAGGGCTTGGAGCCTTGCTCGTGAGGGACATGTAAGTAATTTCTGAACTCATTACCTCTGATTCTTCTGATCTTTCTGACCATATCTTCCTTCTCTTTGCAGTGGGATGGCATGTGCCAGACTTACATAGACCGTGATGCGGCCCTGGTAAATTTCTTGACCTTTTCTTCTTATCTCATTGCTTTTTCAAACCCCTATACTGATTCTTTTCTTCCACAGGTGGCTCAAGTTAGGCAGCTTCAATCACAGTTGGAACGGATGAATGCAGGCCCTTCTGGTGGGGCTGGTGGGTCTAGGCGAAGGCGCCAAATTGAAGATGATGATAGCTCTACGGCCTCAGATATGCCTGCTCGGTACCCACGGGCTACTCGTCGTCGCTGATGATGATCATATGCACCCATGACTATCTTTCTATTTTTCTTGCTTTCTGTGCTGAGACTGATGTTGATGTATTCTGTCTTGATGGGCTTGTACTCTTGACTTTGCTTGATGCTGCTTTATGCTATCCTTCTGTTTCGCTTTGCATCCCTTATCACGAGACTGATTTGATTGACACTTTGCACACTGACACACAGGACTCGATTTTACAGGGAAAGGAAATTTCTGACGATTCCTCTTTCTCGACAATGTCTTTTGACTTGGATATTTGAATTTTCTAAGGATTTGCATGTTTTGAAAATGAGATTTTATCTTGTAGCAGGATATTGTGTTGGCTTTGCATGTAATCTTGAAGCTTTTGAAAATTTTCCACATAATGTTTCAGTCTTGACATTAGATTCACATCTTTAGATTGCTAAAAAACTTTTCAACTTAATATCAAGAATTACCAGATTTTTCACTTAGGTGCTTTAATTCTGATAGCCAAGTGATCCAGAGAGGACAGGTAGCGAGGTATGGGCAAACGACAGTTTGCCCCTAGTTGATAGAGATAAATGGAAGTTTGGGCAAACGCAGTTTGCCCCTAGTGTGGCAGTGATATCTTGAGGCTTTGGGCAAACTTGAAAGTTTGCCCCTAGTTTGCAAGGTTCAGGGATCGAGAGCCAGGAAAGCTCGCCTACTTATCCCCAAGTGGGAATCAGATCCAAAGTAGTTCGGCTAAGTCTTGAAAGAAGGTATTTGAGATGTGGCTGAGTGTTTCAGGAGCAGTGACCGAACCGAGTAGGTTGCCTACGTATCCCCAAGTGGGAATCAGGTCAAGCGTAGTTCCTCGAATGCTGGAGGTTTTGAAAGAACAGGTTTTGAAAGAAAAGGCTTTTAAGCATAGTATCTCTTGAGACGGTCAATGTTGATTGGCTGATTGAACTCAACTCCATCTAGATCCATCAGGTATGCCGCTCCTCCAGAGAGAAGCTTCTTGATGACGTATGGGCCAACCCAATTTGGCTTGAATTTCCCTCTAGGATCGAAAATGGGTGCTTTTAAGGCTTTAAGCACAAGGTCGCCTTCCTCAAGTTTTCTTGGACGGACCTTCTTGTTGAATGCTCGAGCTATTCTTCTCTGATACACATGCACATGATCAATTGCGGCCAACCTTTTCTCATCAAGTAACATTAGCTCCTCATATCTATCTCTTAGCCAATCAAATTCTGGAATCTCGGATTCTGCCACAACTCTCAAAGATGGTAGTTCTATTTCAACTGGGAGTACTGCTTCCATTCCGTAAGCCAATGAATAAGGAGTGGCTCCTGTAGATGTTCGGATAGATGTTCTGTATCCCCACAGTGCATACGGTAACTTCTCATGCCAATCTCGGTATGTATCAGTCATCTTTCTTAGGATCGTCTTCAAATTCTTATTAGCTGCTTCAACTGCCCCATTTGTTTGTGGCCTATACGGCGCTGACATGTGGTGCATGATCTTGTATTCTTCTAGTAGATCCAAAACCTCTTTCTGGAAGTGACTGCCATGATCGGATATCAACTCATGAGGGACCCCGTATCGGCAGATTATATTTCTTCTGATAAATCTGGCCACATCTTTAGCCTTCAATGTCGCATAAGACTCTGCTTCCACCCATTTTGTGAAATAATCAATTGCTACCAGGATGTATTGATGCCCATTAGACGCCTTCGGGGTTACTTCTCCAATAACATCTATTCCCCAAACTGAGAATGGCCAAGGGGTAGTCATGTTGTATAGCAGTGACGGCGGCACATACTTCATATTGGCATAGATCTGACATTTGTGACATTTTCTGACATATTCATAGCAGTCCTTGTCCATAGTAGTCCAATAATATCCTTGTCGGATGATCTTCTTAGCTAACATGTGTCCACTCATATGAGGACCACACACCCCTTCGTGAATTTGCTCCATCATCTTTCTCGCACTGTTTCCATATAGACATGTCAAGTTGAATCCATTGTAAGATCTCTTCAATAGACTTCCACCACAAATCATGAACTGAGCCGAGAATCTTCTTATGGCTCTCTTGTCTTTCTCGGAGGCGCTTTCCGGATATTCCCCATTTTCAATGAAGTTCCACACGTCGGTGTACCACGGAAGTTCTTCTGCTTCTTCTATTTCCCCAATCATCTCATAAGACGGCTTTTCCCTTTGTTCAATCATCAAAGGAGTTAGCTTTATCCCCACAGGAATCTCAATCATTGACGCTAAAGTAGCCAAAGAGTCTGCTAGCTGATTTTCTTCTCGAGGCAGGTAGAAGAACGTGATATGCAAGAAACGAGTTCGTAAAGAATCAAGATACTCATGATAGGGTTTTAACTTCTCTTCCTTGACTTTCCAATCTCCTCGAACTTGGGATATGATCAAATTGGAATCCCCGAATACATCAAGTTTCCTTACCTCCAAAGTCAATGCGGCTTCTAGCCCCAAGATACAAGCTTCATACTCAGCAGTGTTGTTGGTGGAAGTGTACTTCAGCTTAATAGAGAACGGGGTATGTGCTCCTTCAGGGGATACAAGGATGATCCCCACTCCATATCCTTTCTGGTTTGCAGCTCCATCAAAATACATTTTCCACACATCTTCTTTTAATTCCATCAATCCTTCGTCAGGGAACATGAACTCTCCTTCGTTTTCCAGATTTATCGGATGTTCTGCTAAATGTTCTGCGACAGCCCTTCCTTTAACAGATTTACTCGTAGCATGTATCAAGTCAAACTCAGATAGCATCAATGTCCATCGGGAGATTCTTCCGGTCAATGCTGGTTTTTCAAATAGGTACTTCAAAGGATCCATTCGGGAGATTAAAACAACAGGGAAGGCCAACATATAATGCCTCAGACGACGAGTGGCCCAAACCAAAGCCCAACATGTCTTTTCTAACGGAGAATACTTCAATTCGTATCCAGTCATCCTTTTACTTAAGTAGTAAATGGCTTTCTCTGTACGCCCTTCATCTCCTTCTTGGGCTAACATGCATCCCATAGCATTCTCTGACACGGATAAGTACAACAGCAAAGGCTTCCCTGATTTCGGGGGTGAAAGAACCGGTGGGTTTGATAAATAAGCCTTGATCTTGTCAAAAGCTTCTTGACATTGATTGTCCCATTCGAATTTCTTCCCTTTTCTCAACAAGCTGAAAAGCGGATCGCAAGTAGCAGTGAGCTTAGATATGAAGCGGCTGATGAATTGGATTCTTCCCAGAAATCCTCTTACTTCCTTTTCATTTGTCGGAGGCGGCATATCCATAATAGCCTTGATCTTTGTGGGGTCAACCTCAATTCCTCTCTGTGTGATGAGAAATCCCAGCAGCTTTCCGGTGGTAACTCCAAAAGTACACTTCTGTGGATTCAATCTCATTCTGTATTTCCTTAATCTTTCAAAGAACTTGGCGAGTGCTGTTAAATGCCCACTTCTTTCTTTGGACTTAACAATCATATCATCCACATAAACTTCTACCTCTTTATGGATCATGTCATGTAACAAAGTAGTAGCAGCTCTCTGATAGGTCGCTCCGGCATTCTTTAACCCAAATGGCATTACTCGGTAGCAATACGTCCCCCAGTGAGTTGTGAATGTAGTCTTTTCTCTGTCTTCGGGTGCCATTAAAATCTGATTGTACCCTGAGAAACCATCCATGAATGATAACAACTCATGCCCCGCGGTGCTATCCACCAGAACATCTATGTGTGGAAGCGGAAAATCATCCTTAGGACTAGCCTTGTTTAGATCTCTGAAGTCAACACATACACGGATCCTTCCATCCTTCTTTGGCACAGGAACTATATTGGCTATCCATTCCGGATATTGGGTTACCATCAGGAATCCAGCTTTCAATTGTTTCTCAACTTCTTCTTTGATCTTCAAAGTCCATTCGGGTCTCATGCGTCTCAACTTTTGCTTAACAGGTTTTGAATTTGGAAAGAGAGGTATGTGGTGTTGGACAATCTCTGGATCGATGCCTGGCATATCTTGGTAGGACCAAGCGAAAACATCTTTAAATTCTTTTAATAAGTTGATTAGTTCATTGCTTTCTTGTGAAGTGAGCGTGGTGCCAATATGAACATTTTGTGGATTATCTTCATTATCCAAGTTTATTAGCAAAGTTTCTTCAATAATCTTGCATGCAGATTCATTTTCATTTTCAATTAATCTTTGCAAATCCTCAGAAATTTCAAAATCAAGATCATCAGTCACAGAAGAGTAAGCAAAATCCTCGTTCATTTCATTAACATTTTTGGGTACATCAAAAGCAAAAGCAGACTCAACATCATGGCTCATATTGGCCTTTACAGACTTCCGGGAAAATGGGGGAGGGGATTTGTTGACTTCCGATTCTATCACCCAATTGTTCAGAGCTCCCTCTATTGGCTTGATTTCTTTCACATTTCCCAGTGCTTCTTCGGCATCCATCAGCATGTTCAGCTCTTCATCCATTAACATGTTCAAATCATCACTTGTCATCAGCTCAGCCCAGTCCTTCCTTTCTTTCTTGATAGGCGGAGTATACAAGAACGGATCCTCATAGTCGGAGAACTCATGTTTGAAGAAAATCTCAAATCCAGGCTTAATGTTCTTGGTAGCCGGATCATACCATGGTTCAGGGAACCCACAGAAGGGAAAGTCATCGCCTTCTTTCACGAAGTATCCATTCAGGATTCTTGGCCCAGAAACAACCATCGGCCCTTTTCCTTTTGTCATCTTCTTCTTATCTTCTTCAGTCAATTGATACCCAAGCCCAGATTTATCTTTCTGTTCGTGGAAGTTCGGTGGTTCAGTTATTCCTTGTTGACGACGACCTAGTCCCATTCCAGGAAAATAGTTCATCTTCCGCACCATATGAGCCACTTTAGGATTGGCATACTGGTCAAAGTACAATGGCATGACTTCAGGGATCCAATTCTGTCCCACTTCTTCTTGTAGATCTTTGGCAACCGGGTTTCCCTTCTCGAACATCTTTCTATATTCGCGTCCGGTGATGAACGGCTTCTTTTTCTTGATCGGAGTGATTTCTTCGCCCCAGACAGATGCATCAGGAAGTTTCTTCTCATAGCTGAGTCGATCCCAAACGGATTTCTTTTTCTTAGCTCCTTCATTTATCATTCCCACAAAGTTGAATCCTCCCAATTCATTTTCTTCTTCCGGTGTTTGGACTTCTAGCACAGGACCATGGCTTGTCCCTTCTTCTTTGATCCAGCTATCCCCAAAGATTGTTACCACATCCTCTTTCCAGATGAACTTGACTTTCTGGTGGAGAGTGGAGGCGACTGCATCATTCACATGTAACCACGGACGTCCCAATAGCAGATTAAAGCTAGCCGGAATATCAATCACTTGGAAATCAGCTTCTTTGTTTAATGGCCCGACTTCAATTTTCAACTTAATCATTCCCACAATGGCCCTTTTGGTGTTATCATAGGCCCTCACAGTTTGTGTTGATGGCAAGAGTTCTGAAATAGACAACCCCATTCTGAGAGCTGTTTGGAGAGGACATACATTCAAGGCTGACCCATTATCTACCAAGCAGACCGGTACTCTATTCCCCAGGCAATGTACAGTGATGTAGAGAGCTCTGTTGTGGTGTGCCCCTTCCGGCGGTAAATCTTCATCTGTGAATGTGATTACAGGCTTACAAGGCTTTGAAGAGATCATGTTTACTAGATCTTCGGGAGTAGTATTGACAGAAACATCCAAACGATTGAGAGTATCGAGCATGGCCTGCCTGTGTTTGTGAGAGGTCATAAGTAATCCCCATACTGAGATCCAAGCTTGTGTTTTCTTCAATTGCTTTAAGATTTCATCTTCTTCTTCGCTCACGGCTCCTTTACCAGCCTCTTTTGTTTTGACGACTTCTTTCTCATTACGATTTTCTAACTCATGAGGCTTGAAATGACGTCCGGAACGGGTCAAGTGGTTTGCTTCATTGGTGATCCAGATAGACTCAAGTTCTTTGGCTAACTTTTCGGTGCCAACAGTGATTTTCCAAACAGAATCATCGGGGATTATGGTATTATTAACGGAATCATCCTCATCATCATACCACCAATCTTCTTCTTCTTCCATCATTGCAATAAGATCGTCATCTTTGATTTCAAGGTTCTCGACAGGCTTTAGCAATTCTTCTATCGGCTCAATGCTTTGTTTCTCGGTGACTGCTTCTATGGGCTTTTCTTCCTCATACCAGATCGAGTCGTCGGTGATGGCATTGGGATCCCACCATTCAATTGTAAGATTTCCGTTGGCTATTTCTTCTTCAAAAGCCAGTGCTTCTTCGACCCATTCTTCCTCTTCCATATTCCTCAAGATGCAAATTGCAGCGTCTTCCGGAAGTTGAACATCCATAGCTGGTTGATTCGAGGATGTGATGTAGATCTTTGGGTTATAAATCTGAGATCCTTCTTCTACAAAGTTAACATTTGGCATGTTCCCTTTATGATTAGGGAGAGGATTCTTCTGAACATTTGGCTGAGAGGGAGGAGGGGAGATGACCCCTTTTTCAATCAAGTCTTCAATTTCATGGCGAAGTCTCCAGCATCTATCTGTGCTATGTCCACGGCCTTGATGAAAGTCACAAAAGAACTCTGTTTTGAAACCCGGTGGAAGTGGATTTGGCTCTGGTTTAGGTTCCAATTTCTGCAAGTACCCTTTTTCTATCATTCTTTCAAGTGCGGTGCTTAGTGGCATCCCCAAGTCGGAAAATTCTCTTTTCTCTCTCGACTGTTTCTGATTTTGACTTCCTCTTGCATTAGCCATACTTCGACGCTCTTTCTGAAAAGGCTGAGGAGATAGTGTGTTGACGTCAGCAGACTGATGATAGACTGGCCTTTCTGTCTTTCTGTATCGATTGCTCGTGTTTTCTTTCTTGATCTTTCCATCTCTAATGGCATCTTCTATCAAAGTTCCCACATCAAACAGCTGTTCGAAACTCACAATGGACTGAAATTCTAGCCTTTCCAAGTATTCGGGCTGTAGATTCTTGATGATCATTCGGACCTGATCTTTTTCCGCTGGCCTGCTAGTCATTTGAGCAGCTTTAGCTCTCCAACGAGTAAGGAAACCTGCGAAGGATTCCCTATACTCTTGTCGGGTGGTTTCTAGATCTCTTGCAGTTACATCAAACAACTGGTTATATGAATATTGAGCCACGAAAGCTTTGGCCAATGCCTCCCAATCTCTGGTTATGGCTGGTTCCAACGTCAAGTACCATGAAAGTGCTGCTCCACTCAAAACTCTTGGAAACAATAGAGCGAAGAGGTCAGATTCAATGCCCATAGGCTGCAAAGTTCCTACATAAAGCCTCAGATAGCTCTTCGGATTTCCAGTTCCATTGAAAAATTCAATATGCGGCATCTTAAACTTCTCTGGGAGTTTGGTTTTTGGAGCGTCACACAACCCTTCAACATCGAACAAATACTCATCCACTCCTTTGCTCTTTCTGATCACACTCTCTAGTTTGTCGATCTTGGCCAACTTGTCCTGAATTTCCTGATCTAGCTGAACCTTTGGTTGAACTGTCTCCCCAAAATCTTCTTCTTCATGATGCTCTGGAGGTGGTGGTGGTGGATTAGTTAGCTGCTCAATCATTCTCATCATAGTGGCAAGTTGTTCTCGATTCTGCTCCCTGTTCTGATCCAAGGCAGCTTGCATTGCGGCCAATCTGGCTTCCATATCCGCTTCGTATGTCATATCTTCAACCTTAGTCGACTCGGCTGTTCCTTCTTCTAACCCTGATCTGATCAAACGGCTGTTCGGAGCTCTGACCCAGAAAGGAGTACAACTTTTCGGTCCTATCTTTTCTTATCTGGTTTATTTAGGGATTTTCAAATAATCAGGTATCTTTATTGCAAAAGAATTTTTCAAAGAATGATATAAGAAGGTGGATTTACAAAGATGGAAATCATAAATGGAAAATCATTTCCTTTTTCAAAAACATTTTTCTTAAAATCAAAGAAATCTTTTCAAGCTTTCAAAATTCTGAGGAAAACAAATCTTTTCTTTTGAAAGTATATTAGAGGCGTCGCACTCGTGAGTCGTATATGCAATGCTCGTGTAGTGCATGCAATGCAGATGAAATGCAATCTAATCTAAATGCAATGCACCTTAATCTAGCTTAGACCTAGCATATCAACACATAAGCACATAGGATTCCTTGAGTATGCTAATCACCCTACTAATCCAATCATTATCCAAGGATTTTGAGTTTTGAAATTCTTGATGGTTCATGTTTTCAAAATTGAAATTTTTCATGAAAATCTTTGAAAGAGATGGGGAGATTTGTAATTTTCAAAAGAATTTTTGAACCATCAATGCTTGTGGTGAGAAATCATGATTCTTAAAAATTGAGGTGGGAATTTTGAAATTCTAAGATCTGAGAGGAAGATTTTGAAATTGAATCATCATGATTTCTTGAAGACCAAAGTAAAATTTTTTTTTGAAATTCTCTAAAATCTAGGAGAATTTGAAATTGAATCATCAAAGTGTGATCATGATTTCTGGAAATAGGAATTTTGAAATTCTCTAAAATCTAAGGAGAATTTTGGAAAGATTTTGTGAAAGTGAATCTCAAAGCAAATTTTCAAAAGGGATATTCTTGGAATTTTCGAAAGACTTGGGGTTTTTCAAAGAAGTGCTTATAATTTCAAAAATTTTCAAAATTGTCCTCAAATAGTGATTGGATGTTCGGATAAAGACCATACTACCCTAGAGGAATCCACCATACAAGGTTTAATGATGCCTTCGCATACACGTCCTCATCATCCACATAATCCCTTACGGGCAAGCGCAAATAATTCATCACATTGTCCTAATCAAAGATGATAATCAAGATCCTATTTGAAGGGTTCTATAGAAACTATATGCAAAGGCCGGGTTTTAGTCTCATAAAGGGTCCATTAGCAAGCTCAACGGTGTGGTTGACCGCCTCCCCGAGGGCGTGTCGTTCACACATGGGCTCTATATACCGCACGCGGTACAAGGCTAACGGTGACTACATGCTACCAAAACTCTTGACAAATAGAGGAAAGAGGGCCCTCTATCTTCAAGGCAATGATCTCAAGCAGTCGCGGTGAAAGAACAATGCAAGTGCAAATGCAGGCAGAAACAACATGATTATTGAATTAATAACAAGGATATTCTTTGGCTCAAGTCAAACCCTCGAAGAACAAGAAACCATCGGTTTCATGTTCAAATCCCCAGTGGAGTCGCCAGATTGTGGACCGTCGCGAATGGAGGAGGAGGTCCTGGCGCTCTCCCTCGATAGTGTCCCGGGACGGATCCCAAGGAGCACACTTCAGGGAAAACTAGGACTTCCTCACGCGATCCTAGAGACAAAGAGTCGCCACCTAATTTTTATCGGGAATTAGGAAACCCAAGTTTGACTCGCCCAAAATTGAATAAGGTTACTCGCCCTTCATTACCAGAAACAAGGTTCGGGGGTCTTGGTACGAGAGGGGAAGGAGCCCAAGCAGGACTAAAGCACCCCCTCCTCGCCCTACCGAATGGTAGGCCTTGATTCAAATATCCTTGTTATTAATTCATAATAGATGTTGTTTCCTCAAACATACTAGATAGATATATACATGGCAAAAAAAGAAACATCTAATGAAAATCATTTCAAGAGACTAAATCAAGTAGAAAGCGGATGCTCATGTAATACAAGGGAGAAGTATACTCACAGTGGCTAGTCCCGCCCGGGACCGATGCAAATAAAGTAAACATGTCATGATATGCAAAGGGAACGAGAAGACTTACATTGGTTGACTCAAGCGGAATCGCGAAAGCAAAAAGAGTGTAAACGTGCAATGCAATCATGCAACAATCCTAGATAAGATGTCTCTAACAAATAATCATATAAACGGAGACTTATCCTAAAGGAAATGTGTCGTTGAAATCAAAGTTGTAAACCTAGAAAAATTCTAAGAGAAAGGATAGAGATAGTACATGATACATGGGCACTAAGCCACATGTAGACGAGGCAAACCACAAATCGAAGTCCGGGTCCGAGGCACTTAATTCTCTGCACTAAGACACCAAAGAATACCCAAAGCATTGCAAAAATACAAGCAAACAAATGATATGCATGATAAACAAAGAAAACATGTCATCAATCAAATTTCCAGATTCAGCAACCTCTAATGAATCCTATCAAAAGTGGTCTTAAACATGAGCTGGATAAAAACCCTTTTACAGAAAGTTAGATACATGTCTTAGGGAACTTCTCCAAAAAGTGGGACCTCAATATCAATTTTATTGTTTGAGAAATAAATGTTTTGGGAACAGTGGATCAGGACTGTCCACTGTTCTTGTAAAAATCATAATTAAATCTACAAAAATCATATGAAGCTCTATTTGGTGTCAAAAGAAAGCTATTTCATTGTAGTATATGATAAAAATAAACCCATGGACATTCTGTAATCACAAGGTTTCTGAAAAAGTGTTTTAAACAGACTCTGTTATTCTGGAAATTTGGTATCATTTGACAAATGAATGCAAAACATAATAGAAGTATAATAGAAGTTCATGAATCATGTTAACCAAGTTGATTTAAGCTTTTGATCTCTCATCCATTTATCCTAGGTGATTTCTAAACCAAGTTTTATTCATCAATTGTTGTTGAGTGATCAAGGTGTGACCATTTTGTATACATAATCATATTTGTAATTAAACTTAGAAAATTCCAGAATAGTTGTATCAACTTTAAACGCTTAGAAAACGATCCTAACTCGATCGTATGCTCACGATTTTACATCGGCATATAGATATATGAGTTAGGAATCATCCCCAAAAAGCGGAACGTCGATAACTATTATAGATTTTCTGAAATTCAAGCACAAAGAGACGATGTTCAAATCTGTCAACCGATTTCTCAACAATTTCTAAAAATAGTATATGAATCCTAAAAGCTCTCAAAACGGACCGGATGAAAGCTAATTCATCAAAGTTTACCCAGAAAATTTGAAATCCATCAAACTATGGGTTTTGATGGACCAAATCTAATGGACAAAACCAATCTGCTTTGCTGAATTTTTATCTAGTTCATTTTAAAGTGTGAGGAAAACATTTTAGTGATAGTTGAAGCTTATTAGAGAGATCAAACTCATAGATCAACTTAATTATCATGATTCCCAATCAATTTAGCCCTCAAGTTCTATGAAGAACTTTTAGATCAAGGATCAAAGGGACTTATAAATATCATGTTGGAGATGAAATTCAATAGGAATTCTAGGTAATAGGAATAATCAAGAGATAGGTATGAACATAGAAATCATCCTTCTCATAGATCATATTTCCAAACCATCATGGAATTCAAAATAGATATATGTATATATATATAATCATGTATGCATGAATCTAAACTAAAATTGAAGAATGAAACCAAAATTGAAAATCAAAGTGAAAAACAATCTCTAATTGTAAATTATCAATAAAAATCAAAGAGATTTGGATCTAACTATGTGAGTGTGTGAAGAACATGAGAGGAAGAAGATGAGTGTTCTAATAAGTAGAAATAGAACTAAGTTAGATCCAAATCTTATAGATCTATATATACAAAGTAGGAATTAGAGATGAACTATAGTGTTTACCTCTTGGAGGATTCTCAATTACAAGACCAAAATTGATTTGAAGATCTTCTTCTTCAAGTGTTATTCAAGTGTTCTTCAAGCACTCATCCATGGAAGTTGAGGGAGGCAATTGTTGTTCAAATTGTGGTCTAATTAGCCTAAGTTAATCTAAATTCAATTCATAATTTTCTCTCTCTAGAATTCACCTAAATTGAAAGTATATTCAAAGTATACTTATCTCTCTTGTATGTGCTTCTATGTGTGTTTGTATCTCCAAGTATATTCAAGTGTATCTCTTCCAAGTGTCTAGTGTGTTAAGATGTGATCTCATATGAGATGTATGAGATCTTATATAGAGTTTTGAAGACTTAGCTCTTAAGTTTCAGGGTTAAAACAGGATTTTTAGAGCTTAAAAGAGGGTTAAAATGGCCATTTCGGAGCTTAAACGCAATTTCCAGGCAATTTCCTCGCAGTGGGAAGCTTCTAGAAGGGTCTGGAACTCAAAAAGCTCCGTGGAGGACACAAATGGAAGTGGCGGTTATGGTGGGACCCGCCACCCCCATACCCAAAACCGCCACTTACTATTCTTGCTCCTCTGGTCACCCACAAACCCTGTTTCAAAAATCACGTGCACTGCTTTTCCAGATTTTTGTAAAAATGCTTTTTGGTGTCCGAAATCGTCCGTTTACGTACCGTTGGAAAGCTGTCAGGTTGAATTTCAGTATAAAAATATTTCCAGAGGTTTTATAATGAGAATTGAAGTCCAATTGAAGTCCGGAAGTCCTCCGGAACTTTCGTCGTCTTTTTGAAATCAAATGACGTCTTTTCCAAAATTGCTTTCAAATGTGCGTCGATTTCGAACTTTTCTTTAAAATTGAATCTCTGGATACCTAGAATACTGCGTTTAGAACACTTAATGTTCATATAACCCTGAGAGAAGATGATTTTGACAAAACCGGGATTTATCCATGGAAAAGGGCTTTTCTGAGCTTGAAGTCACTTTCCGAAGTCCGATCTTCTGATTGTGTGGAATCCAGTACCTTCCACGGGGTACTTTTCATCATCGAATCCTCCAAGACGTTGTCCACCCTAAATCCTATCAGTGTGGTCAAAATTGGGTGTCTACAGGAAGTCTCATGCATGCGATGTTATGCACAAGACCAGATCTCTACTTTGCCGTTGGCATGGTTAGCAGGTATTAGTCGAATCCTGGTCCAGAGCACTAGATAGCCATTAAGCACATTCTTAAGTACTTGAGAATGACTAAAAATTACATGCTTATGTATGGCAGCGATGAGTTGATTCCAGTGGGATACACTGACTCAGACTTTATGTGAGATAAAGATTCAAGGAAGTTGACGTACGGACATTTCTTTAACTTGGGAGGTAGTGCTATTAACTAGAGGAGCATTAAGCAGAAATGCATTGCTGGCTCAATTACAGAAGTTGAGTATGTGGCTGCTTGTGAAGCCGCAAAGGATGCTATTTGGCTCAAGAAGTTCCTCATAGAACTAGGCATGGTACCAGTGTTATTGTCACCTATAATCGCTATACTGCGATAATAGTGGTGCAATGGCACAATCCAAGGAGCCAATAAATCATGGAAAGGGAAAGCACATAGAGAGGAAGTATCATCTCATTTGTGATATAGTCCAGTGTGGAGATGTGACTGCCGCCAAGATTGCCACGGCTGACAATCTTGCAGATCCGTTTACAAACACTTTGCCACAAAAAGTCTTTGATCGTCATCTATATAGTCTAGGTCTTAGATGTAATGGGTTATGAGTGCAAGTGGGAGTTTGTTGGGATTGTGCCCTCAAACCAGATCTTTATGGGTGTGACATTTGGCATTTTATATACAGATATCATTCATACATTTAATTATGTATGTTTCATGAGATGAATGTTTATGATCCATAAGTATCAAAGTAGGTAATTCGTATATGTATGAGATACATATAACTGATATACAAATTACTATTCTTTGATACTTAGAACTTGTCACAGTGGATGGTAAGAGTGGATATCTCATCAGGTATACACTGTAGCATGATTAACTAGTCACACCCCCGACGTAGCATAAATATGGAAAGCATTTAATTTCCTTTATGGATCCATAGGTCGCGACAGTTTGAAGGATCAATTCCGTCCCAAACGTCGAACAACAGTAATATAAGTCAGAGTAGAGCAATCAAGGCTTACAAATTTTTCCGAATTAATACTTATTACAACACTTGATCACTAAAGGCACAACCCGCCTTGAAACAAAATAATATCTATTATCTATTACAGTCATCCTTATTAAATTCAGTTCATCAACTAAGACATTGATTTAAAAATAATTGTTCCTCATCAAGCCAGCCATTCTCAATTTGCATAGTTGTAATGTTCCTCTTGATCATGACCTGAAAAGCCTAGACACGAATGTCCAGGGCGCATCAACGCGCCAGCTTATTCAAGCTGGTGAGTATTAAAAACATATGCTTGAATGTAAAACATACTCATCTACCATTTTCCAATTTCCATTATTCAATAGGTGGATATCATAGAAAGGAGTTCTCATTAAAACAATAATAATAACATTTGTAAACTTTAATTCATATTTCATGTGTGTATGAAAATAATGCACCAACTCATCTCACCGACTCTTTTCTCTCGACAAACACATAAACCCACTTTCTCACTCCAGTATCTTTGAAACACTAAGATGACCAGACTTTAGTAACGGGGTACCAGGGAGTGTCCAATTTGCCTCACACTTTAATACGGGGTACTAGGGAGTGTCCAATGCCTCATACTTTTACCATACCACACCTGTCAGGGAGTGTCCAGTAGGCCACACTTTAGCATTACCATGGGTACCAAGGAATGTCCAAGTTCGGCGTCACACATTTTATCGCTACCATGGGTTCTAGGGAGTGTCCAGTTTTGTCAGTGTCGTAGTTCAAAGATACTCTCGCCGCGTTCTCAAAATATCACACTTTCGTACACCATTACCAGGGAGTGTCCCACACACAATATTATCCACATACTCTTTTCCACACTGACCAACACTTACATACATGTACAACTGACTCCCATGTATGACATGTGATTTATACAGAATTATGAATTCACTTACACATAAGAACAACACGCGTACGAGGGTAAAGATGTTATAATTCATCACTTTTATAATTCAAACATAGTGTTCTGATTTAGCATAACTTCCAAATAGTACATAAACAGTATTTAAAATTTTACCCAAACAATCCATGGACAAAAACTAAACAAATACCAGAAACTGCCAGGTTGCACGCGCGGGTCGCTCGTGCGAGGGGCCACTCGCGTGATATATCCTTCTTTCAATATCTTTAAAAAACTTTTCTAATTATTAGAAAACACGAGGGTCGCGCACGCGAGCCGCTCGAGTGAGGGGTCGCTCGCGCGACCCTTCGCTCGCGAGTTCTTGCAGTAACTTCATCTTCTCCGCCGAAACTCTTATGTTTTCAGTTTTGGAATCAATTTTGACCCATTTTTTGCAATTTTGAAGTAATTAGGACAAGTAATATATGAATCTCTTTGGTTTTTCACAAGGATTATGAATCCACAATCAATTTGACATGAATCTAAGCGTAGCTCTCGAATTTTACGAAAAATTGAGAGGTGACGGGAACTTCGTTTTTAATATACGCCGCGATACAAATGATTTAGTTCCTAATACTTAAACCGTAGCTTCTATGTACTATAATCTTTCATATTTATCTCTAAATATAGATTTTGGTTAAGTTTGAAAAATCCATGTTTTCAAGCTATGAACTCTAAGAACAACATCAACAATGGTGATCCATGATTTCAAGCATACAAATAGAAATTGAACTATGTATTACATATCAAGTGAGTTAGAAATACTCACTGAGATTAAGAGTGAAGAGTTGTTGAGAAAGTAAACTTGAATTTATAATCCATACTCCAAGCTTTGGCTATGGAGAATGAAGCTTCCTCTCACTAGCATTATTGAAATTGGACTCTCAAACTCTCTCTTTTCTCTCTAGTTTGTGTTGTACAGGCAGTGTGAGCTTGAGTGTGTGTATATATGGAGTTCCCAAAGAGGAACTTGGTGGCCAAGCAAATTCACTTATACTCTACAAACTCTTCATTTGTTTTAATCCAAAATGTCAATTATACATAGCACACACATATACGTATATGGTATGATAATATGATCTCTACAGATTACTAAGAGTCAATTATAGACTCATAGGGGGACATTTAGGATGTTTAGGAAGTGTGGCTTATGACTCAATATTAATACACACAATACAGATATTGTCAAACAAGACCCAATCAAGTTGTCTGGGAATTATAGGGGTGTTAGGAAAGGTAGCTTTTAGGACATTAGCACATACCAAAAGAGCATAGCCAAACTAAGCATAACACAAGTGTATAGGAATCTACATATGCGTTTGGGAAAACTACTTAAGGCGCTAAGTTAACACACCAAATAAAAGCATTCCCAAATAAAACCCAATCAATGATGAGTTACCATTAATGGAAGTAAAGCATAAGTCTAATCTAACTTTATGTCACTTCCAAAATCTGTGGGAGTTCAATTCGGCGCGGACAATTTTGAACATAAACTGGTATTCTAGTGGCGTGGTGATCACCACAAAAATACTAAAAATTTGTTTTAACGTAAGAAATGATTGTATGGTTTTATAAAAATGCATTTTTGAGTCAAGAGAAATTATTTTCACCATTTTGAAATACAGATTTTGATATCCAACACAGGTATCACTAAAGTTTTTTAAAATTGCAGTTTAACCCTAAAAGAAATTTTCATATGCAATAAAACAAGCAACCAGATTTAATACAATAGAATTGTAATTAAAATAAAAGCAGACAATACAAATTGAATTTAAATATGACAATGCAAAATACTAATAATTATATGAAAATGCAGGTTGTTACATCCTTCCTCCCTTAAACAGGATTTCGTCCCCGAAACCAAAACTAACTACTCCTGAAACAACTCCAGGTACTTCTTCCTCATATCAGCTTCAACTTCCCACGAGGCTTTGTTCTCGTCATGATGTTTCCACTGAACCTTCACCAACGGAATGTCCTTATTCTTTAACTTCTTGATACTCCAATCCAGAATCTTCACGGGCCTCTCCATGTAAGAAACGTTATGACTTGTCTCAATATCGTCATAACTAACCACATATGAGGGATCTCATATGTATTTTCTCATCATGCTAACATGGAACACATTGTGGACCCTAGACATCTTCGGTGGCAGTGCTAGTCGATAAGCCACATTCTTAACACGTTCTAAAATCTCGAATAGTCCAATGAAACGCGGGGCCAACTTCCCTCTCTTGAGACCGAAGCGTACTACTCCTCAAATCGGTGAAACTTTAAGGAGTACGTGATCTCCGACACTGAATACCAAATCTTTTCGACGCCGATGGGCATAACTCTTATACTGGCTTTGAACGGTCCTCATCCGTTCCTTGACCAAAGAAATCTTCTCATTGGTTTCTCTAACCAAATCTGGTCTCAATAATTTTGTGTCTACGAGTTCTGCCCAACATAACAGAGAATGACATGGTCGTCCCTACAATGCTTCAAACGGAGCCATCCCAATACTCGTGTGATAACTGTTGTTATAGGCAAATTCAACCAAAGGTAAGTGCGTCTCCCAAGATTCTTCAAAATCGATGACACAAGTCCTAAACATATCCTCCATGATTTAATTAACACGTTCAGTCTGGCAATCTATCTAAGGATGAAAAGCAGCACTCATCTTGAGCGAGGTTTCCATAGCTTCTTACAAACTTTCCCAAAATCTTGAAGTAAAACAAGCGTCGCGGTCTGACACAATTGACACAAGCGCACCGTAAAGTCGCACAACTTGTTGTATGTACATCCGGCTCATCCTCTCTACCAGGTATGTCATACCATAGGTGATGAAATGAGCCGACTTAGTCAATCTATCAACAATTACCCAGATAGCGCCATGATTCTGCTGAGATCAAGGCAATCCCACTACAAAATCATGGTGATGTGCTCCCACTTCTAACCTAGAACAGGTAGCGGTTGCAAAATCTCGATAGTCTCTGATGTTCAGCCTTGACTTGCTGACACGTCAAACACATAGATGCGAATTCAGCCACATCCTTCTTCATACCTTTCCACCAGAAATTTCTCTTCAAATCATTGTACATTTTCGTCCCTCCTTGGTGGACTGTATATCTAGACTTATGCGCTTCTTCCAGAATGTCCTTCCTTAGATTTCCATAGTCTGGTACACATAATCTGTCCCTGCACCTGTATCCCCCATCACTTCCCACTCTTTATTCTGTTGAATCCTTTCGGACATTTTCACAAACCATGTCTGGAATTTCTCATCTCCTCTCTATGCTTCGATAATGCAGTCAATAAGAGTAGGCTCTAGGATAAGGCATCTAAATAGTTGTCCTTCTCCTTCCTCAACATTCTACACCTCAAACTCGACCAATGTTTCCAATGCTCGCCATTCTCTAACCATTAAAGAGGCAATTGTTCCACGAGTTTGTCGACTCAAAGCATCAGCGACTACATTAGCTTTACCTAGGTGGTATTCTAACGTGAAGTCATAATCTTTAATAAGCTCCATCCATCTGCGTTGCCTTATCTTCAACTCTTTCTGTGTGAACAAATATTTCAGACTCTTGTGATCGGAGAATAGATTAAACTTCTCACCGTAGAGATTGTGTCTCCAAATCTTGAGTGGAAATACCACTATGGCCAATTCCAAATCACGAATAGGATAGTTCAACTCATTCGGCTTCAACTGTCTAGATCCGTAGGCAATAGCTTTTCCATCTTACATAAGCACACACCCCAGTCCTTGATATGATGCATCACTGAAGATAGTGAACTTCTCATTAGGCTTGGGTATGGCAAGTATCGGTGCGATGGTGAGTCTCTCTTTTAACTCAAGAAATGCGCATTCATGCTTCTCTTTCCATTCAAACTTCTGAGCTTTCTTGGTCAATTCGATTAATGGCGGGGCTATCTTAGAGAATCCTTTGACAAATCTTCGATAATAACTTACGAGTCCAAGGAAACTCCTAACTTCCGTAGGGTTGGTTGGCCTAACCCAGTTTGACACAACATCTGTCTTGGATGAATCCATAGAAATTCTTTGAGACGACACCTTGTGTCCCAAAAATTTCACTTCTTGTAACCAGAATTCACACTTATTGAACTTGGCGTACAAATGTTGGTCCTTAATCATCTGCAGTTATCCATAGATGTTGCTCATGTTCTTCCTTTGACTTAGAATAGATCAAAATATCATCTATGCAGACGATGACAGACTGATCTAAATAAGGCTTGAACACTCTATTCATCAGATCCATAAACACTACCAGGGCATTCGTCATTCCAAAAGGCATCACCAAAAATTTATAGTGACCATATCAAGTTCTGAAGGCAGTTTTAGGTATATCTTCCTTCCATACCCTTAACTGATGATATCCCGACAGTAAGTCAATCTTGGAGAATGTTATAGCTCCTTATAGTTGATCAAACAAATCATCGATCTCAGGTAAGGGATACTTATACTTGATAGTTACCCGATTCAATTCTCTGGAATCGATACATAGTCGAAGCGTCCCATCCTTCTTCTTTACAAATAACACTGGTGCTCCCCAAGGCGATGTACTTGGACATATAAAACCCAGATTCTTGAGCTCTTGAACTTGTTCCTTCAATTCTGATAGTTTGGCGGGGACCATTCTATAGGAAACCTTCATGATCAGAGCGGTCCTCGGTATAAGCTCGATACAGAACTCTATACTCCTCTCGGGTGGTAAACTAGAAATGTCTCAAAATACTTCCTCGAAGTCCTTGACTACAAGTATAGATGACACCCTCGCTTTTGTACTGACGACTTTGATGTTCGCTAAGCATCTCATGAGGAACATATCTCCCAAAGGGTTACACTTGAAATCAAAGGGTTGATTTCCATTGTTGGAGAATGTAATTCTCTTCCTCGCACAATCCAACTTTGCTTGATTCTGAGCGAGCCAATCCATTCCTAGGATTATGTCAAACTCCTTCATTGATAGGACAATCAGCCTTGTAGGGATTTAACGATCTCTAAATCGTAAGGGACAATCCTTGCACACATGTCCTAACTTGACTGCGGCTCCTAAAGGAGAGGTAGCCCTCAAAGCTTTCTCTAAATGGTGTGGTAGAATACCCAATCTTTGGATAGTATTAACAAATATGAATGAAAGTGCAGCACCTGTATCGAATAAAACTTTAACTTGGGAGTTAAACAAGGTTAATGTACCTTCCACAATTTGCTGATCGAACTGAGCTTCTCTATAATCTCCTTCTTCATAAATAGTTCCATCATACCCAGCGGCATCGGGAATAACAACATTTAGATGAGTTTGACCCTGTTGACCATACGTCACATGCTTACGAGTAGTACAGAACTTGCTGATGTGACCTGGCTCACCACAGTTGTAGCAGATTATCCCTTTCTGTGTAACACGCCTCGGTGCCTTGTAGCCTCAATCTAGATGACCAGGGTTACCACAGTTGAAGCATTTCCTAGCACTACTTCCTTTACCAACTCAAGGTTAAGTTAGATATGTGACAGCTTGGGTTTTCTCGCTTCCATCGAAAATTTTCTTCTAACCCTGTGTGCGATATGCTGGTGGCTTATTTCCAAAATTGCCCATCTGAGGCGATCGGAAGTCAAATTATTTGCGGTTCACTCTGGCGTCCTCTCCTAGATCGGTGGCCAAGCCAACGAATCCCTCAAAAGACTTATCTAGGTGACCCAGATTCAAGTGGTGGATCTGCGGTGTCAACCCTTGGTTATACTTATGTATCTTTTTATCTTTAGTATTAACAAGGTGGGGGACAAATCGTGACAGCCTCTTAAACTGCATGGTGTACTGTTGCACCAACTTAGTCCCCTGAGTCAATTCCATAAATTCCCTCTCCCTCCTATGCCTTTCTATAGCCGGGAAATAATTTTCCAAGAATCTTCCCTTGAATGTGGTCCATGTCATTCCCATAGCAGCTTCGTTCCCAATAGTGGCTATTACCGAGTCCCACCAGTCTACGGCGGTATCGGTTAACTGAAAGGTAGCCAATCTCCTCTTATCCATTTCATTACACTGCACAGCCTCGAATATCCGATCCATCTGCCTTAACCATTATTCAACTTTCCAGGGCTCTATAGTACCTGCAAACTGCTCAGGCCTCAGTGCTCAAAATCTCTCCAGTAGCTTATCCCCAGTCTGACGATCACGACGGTTTTCATTAGGGTTTTCGATCCTTTCCAAACGTCTGACAAAAACTTCAAACATTCCTGTGGGATCGGCAGCTAAAGGTGCCTCCTCGGTCCGATTCCTATTTTTCCTCGGTCTTCCTGCCATTCTAATTGCATGACAATGATAAAAGAATGAGGAACATGCATGCGGCAGGAATATAAAGTAGTTTAAACAGTGATAATAACAAAAGAGTATTTCTATATATATAACTTCTCGATCAAGTTGATACAAAAAGTGTGTATGATCAGGTCAATGCGGATCCTATCTGTGTAGGTTAGGACGTACTTCGTCCATGCAAGAGTTAAATGTCATAAAAATGGGGTCATTGCCCTACACTCCAATGCATGTAAATGCAGTTTGCAAAAAGAGATAGAGCTACTAGCCAATATAGTTAATATATATATATATACAAAGTTATATCTAAAATAGTCAGTCATCCCCGTAGGTAGCCATCAGAAGATCTAGCGAGTTGACATGGCTAAAACTCTAGACATGGAACGGACCCACCCCATCGAAATCACAGCTCTGAGAGGTTGATGGTGAAGCAGGTCCTGGGGCATCTGCCTCAACTTTCATCTCCTTGGGCAAAACCAGCTCAAGGGCTAGCTCCTCTTCGAGGTCAGTAGAAAAGTCATCTAGACCTATGCCATCCTCCCATACAACCTCCTAAGCAATAGGGACAAACTCGACGTCATCGACATCATCCTCCTCAACCTCGGTAACTACTGGAGGGGGCATCTCTAGCTGTGCAAGGTGAGCGTGCATAACCTAGACCTCAAGGGGAATATAGAAAGCATCACTATCCACCAACCTCAAAATCTTAACTAATACTAAGCGCTGAGCCTTTGCGAAATAACAAAGCTCAAGATGGATACGCGTCAAATCAACTAATCCCACCACATGGACCTGGTGCCACCGATCTGATACTACAGTCGTCGTGGCCAGCTGCTCAATGGCAGTGTGATATAAGTCAAGGAAAGTTGGGACTACTGCCCTTGGAGTCAAAAATGTCCTCCAAACCCGTCTGGCACATAGATTGGCTGAGCTGGATCCATACCTGATAAAAAGGAACTAACTTAAATCAGGACAGATACAATCTTATGCATTTGGGTTCAGGGTTTGTCCTCATGTTGTATCATCGGGGTGCAAAGCTTAAGCTAACAGAATGTGTAATTGGGTCTATACTGGTAAACTCTAACTTGGCTAAACTATTATGAGATAACCTGGATCTGATACCACTAAATCCTGTCACGCCCTGACATAGCATAAATATGGAAAGCATTTAATTTCCTTTATGGACCCGTAGGTTGCGATAGTTTGAAGGATCGATTTCATCCCAAACGTCAAACAACAATAATATAAATCAGAGTAAAGTAATCAAGGCTTACAAATTTGTCCAAAATAATACTTATTACAGCACGTGATCACTAAAGGAACAACCCGCCTTGAAACAAAATAATATCTATTATCTATTACAGTCATCCTTATTACAAATTCAGTTCATCAACTAAGACATTGATTTAAAAATAATTGTTCTTCATCAAGTCAGCCATTCTCAATTTGTATAGTTGTAATGTTCCTCTTGATCATGACCTGAAAAGTCTGGACACGAATGTCCAGGGCACATCAACACTGTCAACTTATTGAAGCTGGTAAGAATTAAAAACATATGCTTGAATGTAAAACATACTCATCTACCATTTTCCAATTTCCATTATTCAACAGGTGGATATCATAGAAAGGAGTTCTCATTAAAACAACAATAATAACATTTATAAACTTTAATTCATATTTCATGTGACCGTGTATGAAAATAATGCACCAACTCATCTTACCGACTCTTTTCTCTCAATAAACGCATAAATCCACTTTCTCACTCTAGTATCTTTGAAATACTAAGATGACCACACTTTAGTAATGGGGTACCAGGGAGTGTCCAGTTTGCCTCACACTTTAGTACGGGGTACCAGAGAGTGTCCAATGCCTTATACTTTGACCATACCACGCATGTCAGGTAGTGTCCAGTAGGCCACACTTTACCACAACCATGGGTGCCAGGGAATGTCCAAGTTCGGCATCACACACTTTAGCGCTACCATGGGCGCCATGGAGTGTCCAGTTTTGCCACCGTCTCATTTCAAAGATACTCTCGCCGCGTTCTCAAAACATCACAATTTGGTACACCATTACCAGGGAGTGTGTGGATACCGGCATTTGGGCCCACTTTTTAAATAATTTTCAAATTCAAAGAGTCGCCACTTAATTTTTTTTTAAAAGGAAAATTAAGAAACCATTTTGAAAGGAAACTGATCTTTTTGCGAAACCAAAGATAGTCTGGGTCCGGGGATTATGGAATGAAAGGGGAAGGAGCCTGGCGGACTAAAACACCCCCTTTCATCCTATCTCGTGATAGGCCTCTACTCATCATCCTTTTAATCGAATTAATAATCTAAGTGTGCCCTCAACTAATACATATATATAAATAATACATTACACAAGCATGTTGAAAAGGGTGTGAGATTGCTAACGACAAAATATCATTCACAAGCCACATAGTTCATATAGCAAGCAAAATGATGTGCAAATAGGGAACTAGGAAACTTACCTGGGATCCAGCTGTGAATTTAAACATGAAATGCATACATATAAAATAAACCTAAGAAAAGTTCTCTAACGCATATAAACACATAAGGCAAGACCTAGTCTAAGGTGTCGCACATGGAGTTGAAAATCAATGAAATCAACAAATGGAATAAACTAGAGAAGAGATGATAAATTGTACCTCAAATGCGCTATAAAACAAAGATTAGTCCACATGCTTCACATAATAATATGATATCAAACAATCAATCCTAATTCTCTAGCTTAGATCTAGCAAGCATGAAATCCAACTTCGTCCAATTGCTAGTTCTATTCATAAGCATTAATGCACATGAATGAATGAATGTGAACAAGAATAAAACAAGGATTAATTCACTAATTTGGATCACTTAGCCTCTCGATTTAAGCTAAATTTTCATTATTCAAAATATGATTTGGGTCCCAAGACATTAGGAGACCATTTGAGTTAAAATAAATAAGATTAGACAAAAACAATAGCAGTTTTTTATGAATTACAAAGAGCATACCAGATCTTAAAAAATGGAAAAACCATACTTCCAACTATTGGATCTTAATGATTCTTGGACATGATATGCCTCTGTGAGTCTAGTTTCTATCCCAAAAAGAAAATCAAGGTTTGAACGGTTAGATCTCCGGGAATAGGGAAAATACTAGACATCACTTAGGAATCTGCAACTCTCTGTCCAGAGATCTTGTACAATTTTCTAAAAATAGTAAATGAATGAGAAACACTTAGATCTTTTTAGGGTATCTCCCTAACACATTAAGGTACTTGGAAAAAATTATTAGAGACCCGGGAAACACCGTTAAAGTTCTGATTTATTAATTTAAAAATAGACTTACTGTTCTGAAATTTTGGACAGAGAGTTGCATGTTTTGAAATCATAAGACCAAACCATCTTAGGCATGGAATTTCATTAAAACAAAAATCACAGAGGTACATAGATGGGTTATGATCAATCTCCAATTGGTCTCATCCATTTCCAATGAATCATGACTCTATAGAAAATCTTTGATCACAATTGGTTTATGGATTCACTGCACCTTTGTTAAGTTGATGTTCATAGTTTAAAACCAACTTGATCCATGATCCTAGAAAGGACTAGAATCAAGTTTAATTATGATTAATGAGACAAATGATGAAATAGGGAGAGACCCCTAGATTTAACCTTGATGGATTCCTATCCTAGATCACATAGTTGGAGATCTAGCAAGAGAATCCTAAGGTCTTACTTGATCTTATGAATTTTGGGTACAAATTATGAAAATCTACATCTACTTCCTCTCTCAAACATATGATCCTTGAGGAATATAGATCCATGAAACTTTATTCTCCTCTCAAATTAATGGTCCTTGGAGAATGTAGAGTCATTTTATTATTTCTCCTACCAAGTAAATAGTCCTTGGAGACAAAATGACATCCCAACTACATAAACCTCCATGGAATATAGCATGAATTCCATGAGATTTTTAGTAAGGAGGTTCCAAACCATGAATTAAGATTTAAATTCAACCAACTACATGTAGAGATGATCATAATCCACTTTAATCCCCATATAAATCATAAGATCATAGGGAATTAGAGGATCAAACTCAAAGAAATCTAATGAGATATTGAAGATCTCATAAATCTCTTGAGAAGAATACAAACAAAGGGAAAGAAAACCAAATGTTATTTGAAAATTTCAAGTCAAAACTCTTTTATTCATAAATCCAAAGTTCTCTTTTGAATTCAAATTAATGAAACATTATGATGTTCAATCACAAATTCTAAGTGGTGTGTGATGAAATGGGGTAGGAAGAGAGGTTTTGAAAATGTGTAAAATTTCCTAGAACTATGAACTTGTGATTGAGTTCTCCTAATTCTACAAAAGATTGAGAGGTTACCTTTATGACCTCAAAGAATTCTTCTATCTCTTGTGAAGCTCTTCCAACAATCTTCAAATTCTTCTTCAATTCTTCAAATTTCTTCAAGAAACTCTATCCTCTTTTTCTCAATTCTTTCTAATGTATGTATATAACTCTTGTATTCCTCTCTCTTAATTCAAGAATGTGTGTGAGTCCCCCAAAATGAAGATGAAAGTATGTTTATATAGACCACCAATTCAAGGTTAGATGGGTAAATTCGGGTGAAAACCCATGTGCAAATTTTTCTTCTAGAACATGTGAGAAAAGCAGTCTGTTACAGCTCGCGGCACTCGATGGCTTCCGGCGGCACTCACTGAATGCCGGGCGGCACTCACTGAATGCCGGACGGCACTTACTCAGTGCCGGCGTGAGTGCCGCCGGCTTTCCCGCGTGCCGGGGCTAACCGAATTTTGCCCTCTTTTTTTAATTTTCAAAATATACATTACCTCAATCTTAATTATCAACAAAGTATGTACTAATGTACTTATATTTGTAGTGCACTTTACCCATATACATAGTATATACTATCATTTTATTTATTTACTCCTTTTCTTTCTTTTTCTTCTTCTTCTTCTTCTTTTTTTTTCTTTTGAAAACTTCTTTTATACTCATCTCTTTTTTTGTAAAAAAAAATTCATTTATATATATATATATATATATATGTTTTTAGACTGATTTTCTCATATGTTCTTCAACATTCGGATTTTCCCCCGAGTACCCAATTGCCTTCTCTCTCCTTTAATTTGATTTTTGAACTTTGTTTTGAAGAATCTTTGAAGAATTTGAATCTTCTGGGAAAATCTTTGAATTTTACCGGTCATCGTCATCGTCATCATCGGTCTTCTAGAGGTAACCAATCCCTGGATTTGACGTTTGGTCAAAATCGGGGTGTCTACTGTTTGTCCCTCTTCAGCAGAGCTTGTAAAGCAACGCATATCACAAGTGAATGTCGAAGCCTGTGTGAAAGACAAGCCTTTGACCAAACAGTCAAATCCAGGTAAAAACAAAAGTGCGTTGCAAAATCGGGTGCGCAGAGAGCCAAATGCTGGTCGTGCTCAATGGTGAGCTGCCTACGTATCCCATCGGGAATCAGACCAGGACGTAGTTCTGGCAAGGGACAACTCCTAAGCACAAATAACCATACGGATGAATACACCTATCCTAACATGATGCACATGTTCAAATATCATGCCTCATGTTCCCAACGTGATGACCTATGTTAATCTTTCTAAAAAATGCGTTTTATACCCCAAATCCCCCGTTTATGTTATAGTCATACTCTGGGAATGTCACAATTACAAAGTTCAGGGTCCTTATGAATTTTCAGAATTGTCTGACTGTCTGATATGCGCCTTGCGCCTTACACTCCATAGTCAAATCAGGTAGCACGTTGAAAGACTGAGATGCGCTTCGCGCCTTATACTCCGGTGTCAAACCCGGTAGCACACTGAAAGACTGAGATGCGCTTCGCGCCTTATACTCAAGTGTCTTCCAAGAATCATCTGATCGACTGAGATGCGCTTCACGCCTTATACTCCGTTGTCAAACCAGGATCCACGCTTTTTGAAAAAATTGAGATGCGCTTTGCACCTTATACTCCGGTGTCTTTTGAGAATCATCTGATTGGCTGAGATGCGCTTTGCGTCTTAGACTCCGGTGCCGAATCAGGAAACACGCTAAAAAACTGAGATGCGCTTCACGTCTTATACTCCGGTGTCTTTTGAGAATCATCTGATTGGCTGAGATGCGCTTTGCGTCTTAGACTCCGATGCTGAATCAGGAAATGTGCTGAAATACTGAGATGCGCTTTGCGTTTTATACTCCGGTGTCTTTTGAGAATCATCTGATTGGCTGAGATGCTCTTTGCGTCTTAGACTCCGATGCCGAATCAGAAAACATGCTAAAAGACTGAGATGCGCTTCGCGTCTTATACTCCGGTGTCTTTTGAGAATCATCTGATTGGCTGAGATGCGCTTTGCGTCTTAGACTCCGGTGCCGAATCAGAAAACACGCTAAAAGAATGAGATGCGCTTCGCGTCTTATACTCCGGTGTCTTTTGAGAATCATCTGATTGGCTGAGATGCGCTTTGCGTCTTAGACTCCGGTGCCGAATCAGGAAACATGCTAAAAGACTGAGATGCATTTCGCGCCTTATACTCCGGTGTCTTCCAAGAAATGAGATGTTTTGCAGAAAAGTCAGAATTTGCACCGGATTCAATGACCCCAAAGATTGCAGAAAGTCAGAATCGCTCCAGATTCAATGACCCCAGATAGCAGAAAAGTCAGAATCGCTCCAGATTCAATGACCCCAGATAGTAGAAAAGTCAGAATCGCTCCAGATTTAATGACCCCAAATCGCAAAAAAGTCAGAATCGCTCCAGATTCAATGACCCCAGATAGCAGAAAAGTCAGAATCGCTCCAGATTCAATGACCCCAAAGATGGCAGAAAAGCTAGAATCGCTCCAGATTCGATGACCCCAAAGATCGCAGGAAAAGTCAGAATCGCTCCAGATTCAATAAGCCCAAAGATCGCAGAAAAGTCAGAATCGCTACTGATTCAATGACCCCAATGATCGCAAAAAAGAAGCTTGGTATTGCTAGGGTAAATCCCCTTTCTTTTTCTTTTTCTTTTTTTCAGAACAGTCATGTGGACTTTAACAACCTGTTCTCTATTTTCAAAAAGAATTGGAGTCGCACGGACTCGAAAATTCATTTTTCTATTTTCAAAGATCTGGAGTCGTACGAACTCAAAAATTCATTTTTCTATTTTCAAAGATTTAGAGTCGCGCACACTCAAAAATTCATTTTCTATTTCAAAGATCTGGATTATGCATATTTTTTGCTTTGGTTGGTGACACATAGGCTGCGATAGACGACTTATGCCAAGACCGAGAATTAGATCGGTAACTCATAGGCTGCGATAGACGACTTATGCCAAGACTGAGGATTTGATCGGTAACTCATAGGCTGCGATAGACGACTTATGCCAAGACCGAGGATTAGATCAGAGCTAGTTCAGCCTCAAGAGATTTGCCTCGGGGCTATTCTAGCTCAATACATGTTTATTTGCTTATCATTTCGGATTGCTCTTTTTTTTTTTTTTGATAGATTGCTTTTTATGAACAGCGGTTTGGGTGATTCGGGCAAGAAGAGGAAGAAGTATGAACCAGTTCTTTCACAACAACCCCACTTTTCTACTTACTGATTTCCTTTTTGATTATGGACAAACCAAAAAGGCTTTCTGGTTCATCCGACGATTAGCTTGGAGCCTGATTTGCTGGGAATATTCACTTGATTTTGCTCCCACTGAAGATATTACTCGACCTCTATTCGATTTCCTTAGCGGAGCAGAATCTGACTCCCTGACCTCGATGCTATTACTCTTCTTTTGAAATTCTCAACTCTTGTTGATCACTCTTAGGGATGTATCTTTCGGATTCCAAGAAGGTAGACTCAAAACTGAACAGAGACAAACACATTTCGTGACTAATTCTGCTTTCTTTTCTTTGCGCTTTTCTGATTATTTTTTTTTAAAGAATCATTTTCCCATAGTAATCTTTCATTGTATCTTCCTTTACAATTGACTTCAAGGTAATGATGAATTCTTCTTTTCAATGTTTCTTTCCATCTTAAATCAATTTCAGATTTATGCATGAAAACTTCAACTTTTAACCTCAAGAACTTTCAGGATGCCCAAACTTGATCCTTATTTGGAGAGCCAGTAAACCTAGAGATATCTTATTTGGCAAACAACAGTTTGCCCCTAGTTTGATAAGGGGCTTGGAAGTGTTGGGCAAACGAAGTTTGCCCCTGGTTTGAGGGAGATGACGCGGCCTCTGGGCAAGCGAAGGTAATTTCATGAGTTGGTTGGGTTTCTTCTTTGGACCGGGGCCTTGTGAGACCCGCCTATTTATCCCCGAATGGGCATCAGGTTCTATAGTAGTTTGATCAAGGCCTGAAAGAAGTGCAATGATTGATTGTGTGTGTAGTTGTGACCGAACCTTGCAGGCTGCCTACGTATCCCCAAATGGGAATCAGGTCAAAACATAGTTCGTTGACTCTGGAGGTCTTGAAAGAATAAGGTTTCAAGAATTGGTGGGCTTTTCGAGCCATGTTTTCATTTAGGTTCAATGAGTGCCCTTTTTGGGTAGAATTTCTGAGACAGATTCCTTGTGGCAGCTTTTGAACAAGATGATGAGAAAATGAACTACTTCTCCCTTTTATGCATTTTTTTCTTTTCCTTTTTTTGTTTTTTTCCTTCTTCCCCATTTTTTCGTTTTGTGACGGTTGATTCTTTTCACCTTATCACTAGCCAGTCAATCTTTACAATTCTCATAATACATCGTGTTTTAATCATATTCTATCACACTCACAAAGTAATATCAATACTCCAAATTACTCTTTATTTTTCTTAAAGATACTTTTGCATTGTTATAGGCCCACTTAGCCATAAGCCTCTCACAAAATTTTGGTACTAATTGATACTTTCAAATCTCTCTTTCCAATTTTAATTTCTCTTCTTTGTTGAGAGCAACACAAAACCTTTGATAATTCATGTACTTTGAAGTACTCAAGAATTTATTTATTCTCTGCTTTTTCTCTTTTTTTCTTTTCTCTACCTCACTATCTCTTATTCTCTTCATGATCTTGATTGGCTAGGATTCGGATCTTGAAATCAACACGCATCTTATTTTGCTCTAATTCTTGCCTAGGCGCCCTTTCGGGTTTTCATCCTAGCGAGCTCCCCCTTTTTTTTCTTTTCTTTTTCTTTCTCTTTTCTTTCTTTCTTTTTCTTTTCTTTTTATTTTCTTTTTCTTTCTCTCTTTTTTTTTAAGAAGAAGAAGTTCATTTAAGATATCTAGCTACCACTAAGGACCAAGTTCATGGCTTTGGACTATGAGCCCACCTTTTAGGCTTGGTATAAAGGGGTGATGTGGGATAATTTCTGAATTCATTCTGGCACATCATCATAGGACCATATGAGATCAATTTTATGCTTTTATCTTTATTGAGTGAAAGATGGAAAGAATCACTTCGAGAATCTTCTTCATTTTCTAAGTCAAATGCCAAGGTTTCCTCAGTGATTTTACATGTAGGTTCATTTGCTTTTTCACATTTATTAAGCGCAACCAAGTAAGCAGAATTAATCACATTTTCATTGATAGCAGAAATATAAAAAGCTTGGCTCATATTGGCCATTACAGACTTCCGGGGTAGGGGAAATTCTATCCCTAGACTCGAGGACCTATTGGTGAACCTCCTAGTTCTGTCTCTCCTTCATTTTCCAGCTTCTCCTTCCCTGCTTTATTTCCCTTGACTTCTTCCTTCAGTATTTCTCTCATCTGTTCTTTCCCAATCTTCACTTCTATGATTTTCTTTGGACTACTCTTCTCGGTCTTATTGCCTTCTTCATTAAAAAGGTTCCTCATAGACAGACCATCCAGTACACAAATCCAATCTTGGACAGAAATTGGTTTTGCGGGCACTTGTAGGTATGGATCTTCATAGTCAGCGAATTTATGTAAGAAAGAGATCTCAGACCCTTGCTCCAAGTATTTATCTTTGCAGTCCACCCAGGGCTCCGAAAAGCCGCAGTAGGGGAAATCTCCTCCTTTCTTAATGAAGTATTCATGCGACGCCTGACCTTCTTCTTTTTCTTCAGGATCCTTCCCTTTCCCTTTTTCCGAATCGTTCCCCTCATCATATTTGGTCACTTCCTCAGTATTTCCCTCCTCTTCGAACCACAGACCGTCTGTGTCACTGTACACCTCCTCATCCCAAATGGAGTTATCAGTAGGATTGTTTGGATCCCACCAATTGATTTGGATGATTTCATTGTCCATATCTTCCTCAAATGCTTGTTCTTCTTCTCCTTCTATCAGCCAATCATCTTCCTCAACTACTATAAGGCATATCTTCTGATCTTCTGGGAATTTATAAGCTTTGGTAGCTTGTCCTACTGGTACGATCAACACAGACGGATCAAAGACTTCCTTCCCAACATCTAAGAGATTAATGTTCCGTGGTGGTGGTACAACATGATGATTAGGGAGCGGGTTCCGGGTCACATGCGGTCGAGCTGCAGGCGAAGGGGAAATGGTCTTATTATCGATTAAATCTTGCACTTCATGCCTTAACATCATACATCGGTCAGTTGTATGGCCATGAGCTTGGTGAAATTCACAATAGAGGCTTATATTGAAGCCCGGTGGAAGTTGATCAGACATTGGTTTTGGATCTAGAGGCTTGAGATATCCTTTTTCCTTTAATCGCTTGAGAATGGTAGTTAGAGAAACCCGTAAATCCGTGAAGCGACGAAGCTGTCCTTCCAACTTTGGTCTCGATACACCCCCTTTTCTTAGAAAATTCTGCCCTTCTTCCAGCTGGCTTAGAACATTAACATCAGTTGCTACCTGATTTCCAGCATTCCCCCCATAGAATGGTCTTCTAGGGCGATGCCCTTGGGAATCTTCTCTTTTGATCTTTCCGTCTTTAAAGGCGTCTTCTATCCTTGTCCCAATTTCAAACAACTCAGCAAAGGTATGAATACATTGATACATTAGTTTCTCCTGGTAAACACTCTATAGGTTCTTGATTACAATCCGTATTTGTTCTTTCTCTGATGGCCGTTGGGTCATTTTTGCAGCTTTTCCTCTCCATCGCGCCAAGAATTCAGCAAATGACTCTCTATTCTCTTGCATGGTTGTTTCCAGATCCCTCACAGTTACATCGAGTTCTTGGTTGTATTCATATTGGGTGACAAAGGCTTTCACCACTTCCTCCCATATGCGACTTTTGCTTGGCTATAATGTGAAATACCAAGATAAAGATGTCCCAGTCAGAGTTTGTTGAAACAGCATGGCCATCATGGAAGGAATCAGGCCACTTGGTTGAAAGGCCCCGATGCACATCCTCACATGGTTTCTGGGGTTGCCAGAGCCATCAAACTTATCGATCTCAGGCATCTTGAAATCGGCTGGCAATTTTTCTTGCGCTCCCTCAAACAATCCCTCTAGCTCTAGCAGATAGCGATCAACCCCATTGGACTTGCTGACAACTTTCTCTAGCTTTTCCACCTTCTCCTTCATCTCGATACGCTCTTTCTCAGCTTTCTCAATTTTCTCTCTCTGTGCCCTGGGTATATCAGCTCTAGGTGGTTCCGGATCCTCAAACCATTCGTCTTCTACACCCCGAAAAGGTGGAGGAGGAGGGTCGATTATTGGTGGATCAATTACCGGCCTCTGACAGGTCAATGTTTCTAACATGGTGTGGATATCGCAATTTTTCTTACCCACAACTTTTTCTTTTAAAATTCCTTTAAATTTCGAGTTCAAAAACAAATGAGTCGCCACTTAATTTTTAAAAGGAAAATTAAGAAACCATTTTTAAAGCAAACTGATCTTTTTAGAAACCAGAGATTAACTAGGTCAGGGGATTATGGAATGAGAAAGGAAGGAGCCCGTCGGACTAAAGCACCCTCTCTCATCCTATCTTGCGATAGGCCTCTACTCAACATCCTTTTAATCGAATTATTAATTTAAATGTGCCCTCAACTAATACATACGTATATATATACATTACAAAAGCATGTCTAAAGGGGTGTAAGATTGCAAGTGATAAAATATCATTCAAAAGCCACGTAATTCAGATAGCAAGCAATATGACATGCAAGTAGGGAACTAGAGAACTTACCCGGGATCCAGCTGCGAATTTAAACATGCAATGCATACGTATAAAATAAACCTAATCAAAGGTCTCTAACGCATATAAACACATAAGGCAAGACTTAGTCTAAGGTGTCGCGCATGGTGTCGAAAATCAAGAAAATCAACAAATGAAATAAACTAGAGAAGAGATGAGAAATTGTACCTCAAATGCACTACAAAACAAAGATTAGTCCACATGCTGAACATAATAATATGATATCAAACAATCAATCCTTATTCTCTAGCTTAGATCTAGCAAGCATGAAATCCAACTTTATTCAAGTAGCTAGTTCTAATCATAAGCATTAATGTACATGAATGAATGATTGTGAACAAGAATAAGACATGGATTTATTCACTAATTTGGTTCACTTAGCCTCTGGATTTAAGCTAAATTACCATTATTCAAATTATGATTTGGGTCCCAAGACATTAGGAGACCATTTGAGTTGAAATAAATAAGATTAGACCAAAACAGTAGCAGTTTTTTTTATGAATTACAGAGAGCAGACCAGATCTTAAAAAATGGAAACAACATACTTCCAATGGTTGGATCTTAATGATTTTTGGATATAATATGCCTCTGTGAGTCTAGTTTATAATCCAAAAAGAAAATCAAGGTTTTATAGATCTCCGGGAATATGGGAAACACTAGACATCACTCAGGAATCTGCAACTCTCTGTCCAGAGATCTTGTATGATTTCTTAAAAATAACAAAAGAATGAGAAACACTTAGATCTTTTTAGGAGATCTTCCTAACACAGTAAGGTACCTAGAAAAATTTATTAGAGACCCCGGAAACTCTATTAAGATTCTGACTTATGAATTTCAAAATGGACTCGCTATTCTAAAATTTTGGACAGAGAGTTGCATGTTTTAAAATCATAGGACCAAACCATCTTAGGCATGGAATTTCATAAAAAAAAAATTTGCAGTGGTAAAACATTGTGTTATTGACATTTTCCCGTTGGTTTCACTTGATTCCAACTGTTAGATCTCGAACTAAAAATCCTTGATCGAAACCGGTTTATGAACCCATTGTTTGATTGTCAAGTTCAACTTTCATTTGTTAACTCCAACTATTAAACTATGAAGTTGGACTTAAACTAAACTATTTTCTCCTACCATTTGATGGTCATTGGAGGCTTGAGACCTTTATATTTGTAGATTTCAAATGAAGTATGAATGGACCTCATGAAATCTCAAGATAAGGAATCTAAACCATGGAGATGGACTTAGACTCAAAATGCTTTCTCCCACCACTTGATGGTCATTGGAGATGAGGATATGACTAATACTTATGAGTTTTAAAGGAATATGGAAAGGATTCCATGAAACATCAAGCTAGAGGACCCAAGTCATAAGTATGGTCTTGGATCCATCTATTTGCTCACAAAATGAAATGATGATTAAACTTTGACTCCCATGTGAAGTATAAGCTTACATGAGATTCAAAAACATCAAACTCAAAAGCTTCCAAGAGAGATATTGAAGATCTCTAAGAATCTCAAAAGGAAAACATAAACAAGAAAAATAGAAGAAGGATCAAAGAATTAGAAGCAAAGACTTCCAAATTTACTTAACAAACTCTAAAACTTAATCAAGAAAAACTAAATGACTTGAAGATTAGAAGCTCAAAAGAAAGAAAACACAACTAAGATTAGAGGGTCACCTCCAAACTATCCTCAAGGCTTCTCTCCTTTAAAAATCTTCCAAGCTCTTCTCTAATTTTTTTAAACTCTCTCTTTTCTCTCTTAAAGTATATGTTAGTGTAATAGTAGCTACCTCTTGTATGTTGTTCTTGTTGTTCTCTCAAGGAAGATCCTCCTCCTTTTATAGACAAAATTACCAAGTATTTTCAGTGAATTCGGAGTAAAAGACAGGTGTAAATGTCTCATTTGGTGGTACAATACGTACTTCCTAAAAATAGACAGACTGCCGCACAGGGCTGCTTTGTACCGTTCGGCACTCACTGAGTGCCGCCAAATACTGTCGTATGCCCTTTTTTGTTGAACTTCCCCTTTTTAGGTCTTTTCTTTCCTCTCCTTTTTTAAAGAAACTTATTTTCGAAGATTTTTTCCAAAAGTGATGTTTTATACCTGAATTCTCCTAAATACCTGGTATTTCAATCTATGAAAATTTTACCGCATTTGGAGAACTTTCTGAAGAGCTTGGAACACTTCGAATCTTTCGGCCCTTGTCATGATCAGATGTGGAGGTGACGCTCTCCTAAATTCGACGTTTGGTCAAAATTGGGGTGTCTATAGTTTGCCCCTCTTCCACAGAGCTTGTGGAGCAACGCGTTTCACAAGCGAATGTCGAAGCTTATATGAAGACAAGCCTCTGACCAAACTGTCGGATTTAGATAAAAACAAAATGCGCTGCAAAAATAGCTACACAAATGGTTCATGTTGGTCGTGCTCAACGGTGAGCTGCCTACGTATCCATTCAGGAGTCAGACCAGGACGTAGTTCGGGCAGGAGCCAAGCTTATACAAGCACAAGTAACCATACGGATGAATGCACCTTATCTTATCGTGATGCAAGTGCCATGCAATGGTATTTTCTGAATTGACCTAGTCATACAAGCGCCATGCTTATCATGTCTTCCCCACGTATGATGTATTTTAAGTGACGTGTTAGTCAGGGAAGATCACCTAATTCTTGACCTATGATCAATCTGTTATCGGGGGCAGGAGGATGCTTTTGGTTTGACTTCGAGGGTTGACACAAATCTGTTGCGAGAATCGAGAATAGAAATCTGTTATATTCCCAAAACTAGGATCAACGCAAGTCTATTACGTGGATCACGAATATAAATCTGTTATATTCCCAAAACGAGGATCAACGCAAATCTATTACGTGGACCGAGAATGTAAATCCGTTACATTCTCAAAACAAGGATTGACGCAAATCTGTTACATGGATCGAGAATATAAATCCGTTATATTCCCAAAATAAGGGTTAATGCAAATCTGTTGCGAGAACCGAGAATGTAAATCCGTTACACTCTCAAAACAAGGATCGACACAAATCTGTTACGTGGATCAAGATTATAAATCTGTTATATTCCCAAAATAAAGGTTAACGCAAATCTGTTGCGAGAACCGAGAATGTAAATCCGTTACACTCTCAAAACAAGGATCGACGCAAATCTGTTACGTGGATCGAGAATATAAATCTGTTATATTCTCGAATAGAGGATTAACGCAAATCTGTTGCGCGGATCGAGAACATAAATCTGTTATATTCTCAGAAAGGGGGGAATCATATTTAGTTGATTTTGGAGTCCGCAAACTCAAATTCGAATCAATTCAAAACTTTCGGAGCCCGCGGGTTCGAATTTATCTTAATTTTCAACATTTGGAGCCCACAGGCTCGAATTAATTTCGACTTTTTTTGAAATTTGGAGCCCACAAGCTCAAGTGTATTTCTACGTTTGAAATCTGGAGCCCACAGGCCCAAATTTATTTCAAGTTTTCAAGATCGGTAGCTCACAGGCCAAAATTTATTTCAATTTTCTAAATTTGGAACCCGCGGGCTCAAATTCAATCTAATTTTTGAAATTTGTAGTCCATTTAATCCTAAAAATGACCCCGGGGGCCAAAAGTGCAATGAGGGCAAATTTGGGGGACTCAAATTCAATTTTCGGGACTTGATTTGAATTCTAGGGGGAAAATGAAGATCCCTTGAACCGACATAACCGCGGCACATGCGACTTTTCGCGGTAGTCTGTGACTGCCGTGCGGCACTCACGGAGTGCCGTTGCGGTATTCGGTGAATGCCGCACGACAGTTCATTGACTGCCGCGCACGAAAAACTGAGTGCCGCGTCTGATCGGCAGTGGCTTAAACCGCCGGGTTCAATTCATTTTGTTTCATTTTCTCAACTCTCTCCACCTCGAAGCCTCTCTAGAGAAAATTTTCCTCTTCTCTTCTTGCTTGTATTGATCTAGCCAGGACTTATCAGGTTAGTTCTACTTGATCAAAACTCGAGTTATTCTCTTTATTTATTGTTTTTCTTTGAACTTTTTACGAATCTTACACGTGAATTCCTCTCTTTTTTGACAGACATGGTGAGTGGTTCAGGTAGTAGGAAGAGGGCGAAGTACCGGGCTATTCTTAACCCCGATACTACACTTTTACACCTTGACCCGGACGTGCATTTATCTGTTCGCGTGTTCAAGCGCGAGGTAAACACCTCTTCCTTTCTCTCTTTTAATTTCCTCCCTTTTTAAATATCGTGAATGTTATGCTTACTCAATATAATTTCTTATGCCTCTTCATGCTTGTTGATCTTGCGCGTGTTCTGATCGCATCTGTGCTTGTTCGCTTGTTTAAGTTCATAGATGCAACTGCCTTGTTTGAAGTTTTCACTTTCTCTCATAAATGCAACTACTGTGTTTACAAATTTTTGGGTGTCTCACCTGTATCTGTGCACATCACTATCTTTCATCTTTTTCTCCCTTTTTGAACTTCTCTCCTTTTTATTATTATTATTTTTTGAAATCCCTATTAGTACTTTGAATGCTTTCATTATTCCCCTCCTTCTTATTTGAGGGCCATGCTTTGTGAAATTTTCTATGAGCATTTCTCTTTTCTCCCTTATTATTCATTCTTATATCGCTTTCCTTATTATTACTTATTTATTTTTATTGCTCTCTTCTTTATCCATTTTCTAACAACAAATCTTGTGATTCTTTCTTGCAGCTCCAGCCCAAGGTGCTGAAGGGGCACAACAGCCTTGTTCACGGGTTTGAGTGGTACAGGGAGCTCAGTGAGACTGTGCAGGGATTCATTATGGCTGCCGATTTTGGGGACTTCGTCAAACTCTTGATGAAGAGCTCCAACGACTTACAACAGATACATGCATTGGCCGAGTGGTGGTAGGATACCACCAGTACCTTCCACTTCTCGTTCGGGGAGATGACAATGACTCCCCTCGACTTTAGTATGATCACGGGGATCCCATTTGGTGGAGAGCCCTTGCGATATTTGGATGTGACTCGCGAGTGGGATCAGGTACAGGTGCTACTTGGAGCAGTCCCTGATGAGCCCTTGGTTGCGGCCAGGTGGTTTATGGACACTTTCCGGGGCAGACAGGGCTTTACAAACGAGCAGATGGCTCGGGGGTTTCTGATGTACATGCTGGGGTGCTCCCTGTTGAGCACCAAAGGAGACCGGATTTTTGTGGCATTACTGGGGTCCTTGGATCGCATGGACCAGATATATTATTACGACTGGGCTGGTACAGGATTAGCCATCCTGTATCGGCATATGGGAGAGATATCCCGGGATCACCCGGCCTCTACTGGCGGCTTCTGGAGGGCATGGGAGGTATACTCTTTTTCTTTTCTTGATCCTATTTTAAACTTTGCATTCTTATTTCGGATTTCTGTATTTAAAACTTATGTTCCTCTTTCTTTCTTACAGATTTGGTCCCATGAGTACTTACACATGATGTCGCCTGACACGCGACCAGCAGACACCCTCATCATGCCCCAGGGGCTGAAGTGGGCGAAGGATCAGGTCGGGCGGAAGACCGAAGCTCATGATTTTATTTTGTTCAGGAACTTCCTGACGAACCTACGAGAGCAGCACATCCGGTGGAAGACCTGGATAGACGTACTTCCAGAGACCTCCTAGAGGATACGAGAGTCGGCCGGGTACGACCCCCAGCGGATTTTTCTAGATGGTCCCGAGGCTCGGGCTTGGTACTTGGGAGAGAGGGTGACCAGATAGTCACTTGCGGCCGAGTCCTTCTTCGTACCACACCCTCCGCCGGAGTCTATGAGGGCCACCGATACCCTCCAGGGTTCTGCGCTTATAGCTGCCCTAGCCGGTCTGTCTCTCCAGGGTTTCATGGATCCTCCATCAGGGTACGCAGCCTTCCGGGTTGCGAAGCTGATGAGGAACTTCCCCTTGATGCAGGTGACCCGGGTGAGTTTCTTTTAGCCTTTCCAAACTTTCTTTTCAATTTTTAAAACATGCGTGTTTACCTTTTTATTGGATTCATTCTTCTTTACAGCCCGTTCCCGCTGCTGCTCGGGCTCCTGCTCTACCGCCCTGGGATTGGAGTCTTAGGACAGTCTCCTACGGCGAGCAGACCACTACCATGGTCCCCAGATACCAGGCGGTGCTCCCACCATTCCGCTCCACTACGACCATGTCCCGCGGGACTACGTGGAGGAGGGCTTGCTCTACGCCCACAGTATGAGAGAGTAGATATACGGTCGAGAGTGGAGGGTAATTCCTAAACCTTGCTTTATTTTAAAAAAGTAGTTTTATTCAGACATTCTAACCTTTCTTCCTTTTGTTCAGGCTGAGGGGGCGCGGTCGGCTGCTGAGACTCATGCGAGAGCTCTGGTAAGAATAATAAAGAAAAGCTTCCTTTTATTTGCTTACCCTGCTTTCCAAGCTATTTTATTGATAATTTTACCTCGCTCCCTCCATCCAGGAGGAACAGGTGGGGACTCTATCCCGGCAGGTAGGAGAGCTCCAGCAGCGGCTACAGCAGTTCGGCATCCCTCTCAGCGATGCCCCTGGAGGTAGCGATGCCGGACGAGGTGGAGGCAGCGGGAGTCGAGGCAGAGGCAGCGATAGTGGCGGAGACAGCAGCGGTGGTCGAGTCAGGGGAGGAGGTGGACGCGATGGGA
The DNA here is from genome assembly GCA_033977485.1 of Hydrangea macrophylla. Taxonomy (NCBI): domain Eukaryota; kingdom Viridiplantae; phylum Streptophyta; class Magnoliopsida; order Cornales; family Hydrangeaceae; genus Hydrangea; species Hydrangea macrophylla. The sequence goes on along the minus strand of CM066984.1, from coordinate 70,742,167 downwards.
GCGGCACCGAGTCGGAGGAGGAGCCCCTTAGACGCGTCACTCACCAGACTCGAGGCCGGGGCCGAGGCTGACTTTGCTTTTTCTTTTTTTCTTTTTTTTTTTTGTTTATTTCTTTCGAGTGTTTTTGGGAGGATACATACTTTATTCACATGATTATATATATACATACACTTTATTTTTTATGGCGGTTTTAGGATACCTGGTAGGATAGGCTCTTGGATGTTTTTTTTTTATATTATGCTTTTTCACCGTATGCGTGACCATAGCTTGGTCCTTTTATCATGCTGAAAACTCTTTTTCATTTTCTCTTGCCTGCCGTATATGGGACCATGGCTTGGTCCCCCCTTTTATTTGATCTTTGAATGCTTTTGTCTCTTTTATTCATGAATGAAATGAATGAATGTATGCGATCCTGGCTTAGTCTTTGTTGCATGTGTTGCATGAAGCGCACGTTTTATTGTCCTTTATCTAGTTTTCTGTTTACAGGTGGGCTAAAAGTGTTACAAACAGATCATGGCCAATAAAAAACCCAGAACGGCCCTCAGTTAGGCCTCCGCGGCACTCGGTGAGTGCCGCAACGGCAGTCAGCGGATGCCGCGACGGCCTTCGTCGAGTGCCGTTCCAGTTTACCGAGTGCCGCCCTGACTTCAGGCAGATTTACTTCTATTTATACCCTCTTTTCTTCAAAACTTCGCAAAACACCACCTTCTTTCATTCTTCCCTATCTCAAATGGCCCCCATTAGCTGTCAAATCCTTTTCTCATGGATGGATACCCTTTCCGGTATCGATAGGCTCAACTTCGAGTGTTTTAGGCTAAACGATCTCTTCTCCTTCCGACGAATGATTCTAAATGAAAGTTTGCTTCAAGCCGCTGTCCAATGTTGGGATCCTTCGCTCCACGTCTTCCGTTTTAGTCATCAAGAGATCTGTCCTTTGTTTGAAGAGTTCAGTGCTATCCTTCATACTGACCCTTTTGCGGATCTGACTGTTCCTCCTGTGCAGGCCAGGTACGTTCAGGACTTGGCGGCTCTTCTCCATATATCCTGCGGTGCCGCGGGCTCTTTCATTCACGATAGACAGGTCGTCTTTGAGCGCCTCTCCTTGGTTTATGCTCCCATTGGGGATCCTTATGACGGTGGGTATCAAGTTATACGGCGTAGCACTCTATCAATTGATATGCTTTCTTACTTTCTCTTTCATTCGTCCTCCGATATTCTCATATCCATTGCCTGTGGTTTGAGGGAGATGAAGAGTGCAGTCATGCTAGTTCTCGGCGAGACTCTGGTAGGACTGGACCATGCTCATGCTACGGGGGCCACATTATCTGCCGGGGCACCTTTTGTTCTACAGATTTGGCTCATGGAGCATTTGGATCTCTTTATGCACCCTTCCCATCTTCGTGGGTCACTTTCTTACGATCGTATAGAGATTCACAACTTATTTCACTCCGCCGATGCATGGCTTTGTTGGATTCTGGGCCTCTCTCCCAGTGATATCTGCTGGATCTATCCGCAGTGGCTTTATCGCTCCATTGCTATACATCTTCCTGGGCAACCCGGCATCTGGCTACCGGGCTTGCGTGCTACTACTTTTTACATTCCCGATCGGGTGGTCCGTCAATTTGGACTTTTACAGGATACTACTGAATCTGTGACTGCTGATTTCACCAGGGGGTCCACTTTGCGCCCTTCTATTATGAAGGCTTTCATTGAGGCTTGGCACAGCAGGATGGCTGCTTCGTGCCCGGGGATTCCTGCTCCGACTGTGCCTACTGCTAGGTATCTTCTAGAGATTCAGACCTTGGTTGCGAGACGAGCTTGACAGACACATGCATAACAAAGTAGACGAAAACAGGAAAAAGCTTGCCATCTTACAAAACTTTCTGACAGGACCCTGCCTACTCTTTTTTTTTTACGCTTTCGAATGTGATTTTTTTTTTCAAGAAGTGTTGTCATCTTTTAGGAAAGTTTTAACATGTTTAATCAAAGTGCTCACCCCTTCAATTAATCTTTTATGAAGGATTCTCCTTTCAATGTCTTTACTTGGCCCCTTTACTTTACTTTGTGTTTTGCTTAAAGCTTTATTCTTTCTATACCATGAATTCCCATTTGTTTCCTTATAGTACTTATTTTGATAACCAGGTGATCCAAAGGAGGGTCTTGTATCTGGGTTCTTCGGCTAGCAAATGAAGTTTGCCCCTGGTTCTGGGACTTCGAAGTGGTGCTGGGCAAACGCCAGTTTGCCCCTAGTTTAGCATAGGGCTTTTTCCTTTTTAAGTTTTCATGGGCCGAAGGCTTTTGAGAGCCCGCCTACTTATCTCGGGATGGGTATCAGGCCTACAGTAGTTCGGTTTTAAGGCTTGAAGGAAGACGCCACTCAGGAAGTTTTTATTTTCAATGACCGAACCAAGTAGGTTGCCTACGTATCCCCTAGCGGGAATCAGGTCAAGCGTAGTTCATCAAGGTAGGAGGTTTTGAAAGAAACGGTTTCAATCAAAATATTTCTTGAGGCGATCGAGGTTAATTAGTTGCTTAAATTCAACCCCGTCCAGGTCCATAAGATAGGCGCCCCTCCAGAAATGAGAGTCTTTATGATGTACGGCCCGACCCAGTTGGGTTTGAATTTTCCTCTGGGGTCATAAACGGGCACTTTCAGTTCTTTGAGGACTAGGTCACCCTCAGCAAGCTTCCTTGGGCGGACCTTTTTGTTGAAAGCACGAGCTATTCTCTTCTGGTACCCCTGAGTATGGTTTATTACGGCCAGCCTCTTCTCATCGAGCAACATCAGCTCCTCATACCTTCTTCGTATCCATTCTGATTCGGTGATCTCACATTCTGCCAAAACCCTAAGAGAGGGTATCTCCACCTCGACTGGGAGAACGGCTTCCATGCCGTAAACCAGTGAACAAGGTGTAGCTCCTGTAGAAGTCCTTACAGAGGTCCGGTACCCCCATAGTGCGACTGGCAGCTTCTCATGCCAATCTTTGTATGTATCCATCGTTTTCCCCAAGATTGCTTTAACATTCTTATTTGCTGCTTCTACTGCTCCATTCGTCTGAGGCCTATACGGGGATGACTGATGGTGAGTGATCTTATACTTCTCTAAGAGCGGGATAACCTCTCCTTGGAAATGACTGCCATGATCGGAGATGAACTCATTCGGGACCCCATACCTGCAGATTATGTTTTTCTCGATGAAACTCACGACGTCTTTGGCTTTTAAAGTTGCATACGAGGCTGCCTCTACCCATTTGGTAAAATAATCGATTGCCACGATTATGTATCGGTGCCCATTGGAAGCCTTTGGAACTATCTCACCAATGATATCGATCCCCCACACAGAAAATGGCCAAGGGGTGGTCATGCTATAGAGTTGTGACGGCGGGGTATGCATCAGATTTGCATGAATTTGATACTTGTGACACCTCCTAACATATTCGCAACAATCTTTGTCCAAGGTTGTCCAATAATACCCCTGTCGGATGATCTTCTTTGCCAGCATGTGCCCATTCATGTGGGGTCCACATACTCCCTCATGTATTTCCTCCATCATTCTCTTAGCTTCTTTCCCATATGGGCACTTGTGGATACCGGGATTCCGCCGCTTCGTTTTGTTTTCGAAACTCGTTTGATTTTGAATCAAGGAAAGAGAAAAGGTCTGTTGAAAATAGATACAGAGTCGCCACTTGGTCTTTAAGGAACCAAGAAACCTAATTTTGACTCACCCAAATGGATAAAGGGCACCGGCCCTTCATAACCAAAGAACTTGGTTCGGGGTTTTGGTACGAGAGAGGAAGGAGCCTTTGTCGCGACTAAAACACCCTCAACTCGCCCCATCTTTCGACGGGCCTCAATTAGCATCCAAATAATCATCTTATTCTATGTATGGTTCGGCAATTAATACTATGATAGTATATTACATTACATAAGAAACTTGAAGATGGAAGATCTAAAGATAAAATATCATTCATAAGATCTAAGTCAAATATCATACAATGTAAAGTGAAAGATCACACAAATAAACCTAGGAAAAATCGTCTATGCATATATCAAATAATCAAGACTTCCTAATCTAAAGGGGGACATGAATTGTTCTTGAAACAAATAAACAAAGAAATCAAAATATGCTTAGCAAGCTAGTATGATGCATGTTAATCTTTGAGAAAAGAAGATCCCTCAATCCCCGGGACGGATGAGAAAGGATGATTAGATCAAGGGGAAGCATGAACGTGTGATCGTGATTATTCCTTATAATCTTCTTAGATTAAGAGTTACAAAAACCCCAAATCTTGCATGAATGCAATGTATGTATCTAAGATGTGCAAAGGTTGTAGTGTGTTTTGGGTACATGGATTTCTAGAAGACTTAGAAGTCTAAAATGTGTATGAATGAATGAATTAAATCAACATGGGATGTGTACAAATGTAGTATGAACTACTTCTTAAGATATGAACTAATTTGGAATGCATATAAGCCTCAAATCAAAGAATGAAAGTTAAAGTATACTTGCTGTGAATAGTGGACAGAACAGTAGCATGATCTTTTGGAATTTGAAAAGAGGGGTTAGGAATATTTTCAATGCATGATTTTTTATGGAGATGTTCCTTATTGTGTCTAAAAGGCCAATCTTAAATAGATATCACAGATTGAGAGAAATCATATAAACAATAGAGGTCACTCAGAAACAGAGTTCGTACTGTCGACTGAAATGTTAGAAAATCTTAGAAAATGAAAAAGAATGATCTAGAGGCCCATTTTATACAGACAGTTCCCTAAGACATTGAATTTTAAGAGAAAAATAAGTTAGGACCACCCCTTGTGGAAAAGTTTTCTGGAAAAGAGGTCGTAAGTTGACCTAGCTGCTGTGACAGCAAAAATAGAATATTTGGAAGGAATGTTGGGACCCAAATGGACCATTTCCAAGTGCTTCCAAGTCAAACCAAAAATCATGGGTGTTCTCCAATGAGTTAGGAAGACTTTCTAAGTGGCCTTGTATCCATATGTTGAGTATTGAGTCCTAGAAATATCTTTGAACTCAACTCACTCACTGTTTTGACTCATTGTTTTGAAGATTTTTGGAGAAAACAAAGTTTTGTTTCTTGAAACCAAATGAGAGGGATTGAGAGGGGTTTTGAAATAGATGTTTTGAAGACATATTTTCAACACTCAATAAGGATCATAGCCACTTAGAATACCTACACCAAACTCATCATTTAAGAACCTCCAAGATTGTTGGAGAGATTTATTTTATTTTTGAACATAACTTCAATACATTCCAAGAATACCTTGGAAGTATTGAGGTTATGACCATCATCTATCAAACATGTTTTTGAGGTCAAGAGCTACTATCCATAAGGATTCACTCACCCCAAACTTCATGTCATCACTTAGATGATGATGAACTAGTAAGTAAATAAAGAAAATAAAAAGAAATGGGATAAGAAGAGATGAACAATAAATAAACAAGCAAGTAGATGATAATCAATAGATGATATTCATGAAGCATGAGACTTGTAGATTGGTGTATCACTCATATGTAATGACACTAGACATGGAAGAAGCTTCCACTCTCTTGAATGCTCACTAAAATGGTGGTTGGGAGTATTGAATGTTGAAGTAAATGGAAGTAATGAAGTAAAAACAAAGTTAGAACTCACTTTTGTTTTTGAAAATCAAAGAAGAAAGCTTCTTTTCTCTCTACTCCAGCCTTATCTCTACAACTTTCTCTCCCAAACTTTTCCAAAACTCACATTTGACTCCCCTAAAATGAGGAGTAATGGGGTGTTTATATAGGCCAACTTGGGGTGTTTTTGGGATTTAGAAAGTACTCCCATTGGCTCCAAACATCTGAAATCATAAAACTACGTCGTTTTGGCTTTTAATTAATCAAAATGGGACCACAAAACATATTACAAAAATGGACTGCTCTGGGGGGGAGTGCCGCGGCGGCACTGGGCCAGTGCCGCGCCGGCAGTGCTCCTCCCTTCGTCTGGATAATGCTGTTTAGGCCCCCCGAAGTTCCGGTATTCGCGAAAAGGCCCTATTTTGTCCGAAATTCACAGAAAATGTATACGAACTCCAAATCGAGGTTGTGATGTACCGTTGGAAAGGTAATGGAGTCTACTTTACATAAAAAATAGTTCGGGGATAGGTCACTTTGAAAAGTTTTGCGGTATTTGCGATAAAAGCCGATTTGATCGCCTTTTTCGCCTTTGGAAATTCATAATAAATTCGTTTTAAATCCAGAAATTATGTGCGATATACCGTTGGAAAGCTATTGACCTCTAGTATCCATGAAAAATATTTGAAAATTGTTTCGGTGCCCCGATTCCAAAGTCAAATCTTGGTCAAACTGGTCAAACCGGTCAAACCTGGGATTCCCGGGAAGTTCTGGGAACCTCCGGGAGTTCCCAGGAGCCGACGTTTTCGCTCGATTCTCTTTTAAAACTTATTTTAATACTTTTCTAATGATTCCGGTGAATTCGGACAATTTCGGTCAAACTTGGTCAAACTCCGGTCAAACCTGGTCAAACCTTGGTCAAACCGGCCAACGGGGACTTTCGGGGAACTTCCGGGACTTCCGGGGGTCTCTGGGAGCTGACGATTTCATCCGATTTTTCTTTAAAACTCATTTTATCACTTTTCTTACGACGTAGCATGTTTTTAGAACTTTGGGACCAAATCTGGGAGTTTTCGGGCTTTCAGGGGCATTTTGGTCATTCTGAGCATTCTGAGAGAAAGAGCTGACTTCCGAGAGTCCTTTTGAGTCTTTTACGATCATTGTGAACCACCAAGCTATGGGTCTCCTAAATCTGATAGCCGACAAAATGGGGTGTCTACAGCACTCCAGATTGTACCCGGTGTAGGATTTCTTCCATAGCTTATCTGCGTAAACCACAAATTGAGCGGCGAATCGTCGAATCGCTTTTCTGTCCTATTTTGAGGTTCCTTCGGGGTATTCGCCTTTTTTAATGAACTTCCACACATATTCATACCAAGGCACTTCATCTTCTCTTTCTATGGCCGCGATCATTTCGAATGACGGTTGACTCCTCACTTCTATGGATAGTGGGATCATGGCAGTTTTGGAAGGGATTTGGATCATCGAAGCTAAGGTAGCCAAGGAGTCGGCTAGCTGGTTCTCTTCACGAGGGAGGTAGTAAAAAGAAATCTTCTTGAACTGTGCTTTCAGACTTTCCAGGTAATCATGGTAAGGTCTCAATTTTTCATGCTTTACTCTCCAGTCTCCTCGGACTTGGGATATGACCAAATTGGAATCTTCGAAAACATCAATCTATTCGACTTTCAAAGCCAAGGCTGCTTCCATCCCAATTATGCACGCTTTGTACTCTGCGGTGTTGTTGGTTGAGTTATACTTGAGTTTGACGGCTAATGGGGTAGGGGCCCCATCAGGCGCTATGAGAATGATTCCAACGCCATAACCTAGTTGGTTGGCTGCTCCGTCGAAGTACATTTTCCACAGGTCCTCCTTTACCTCCATTATTCTTTCATCTGGAAACTTGAATTCTCCCTCGTCCTTGGACTCTATAGCGAGGTCGGCTAAAAACTCAGCGACAGCCCTTCCCTTCACACACTTGGCAGTGACATACTTAATGTCGAACTCAGCTAGCATCATGGTCCAGCGGGAAATCCTACTGGTCAAGACGGGCTTTTCGAATAAGTATTTTAATGGGTCCATTCGGGATATCAGGATTACAGGGAAGGCTAGCATGTAGTGGCGAAGGCGACAGGTACACCAAACCAAGGCCCAACAGGCCTTTTCCAAAGGCGAATACTTTAACTCATATCCGACCATTCTTTTGCTCAAGTAGTAAATGGCCTTCTCCACGTGCCCCTCTTCTCCTTCCTGGGACAACATACACCCCATCGAATCTTCGGATACGGAGAGATAAAGTAGCAGGGGTCTCCCAGGCGAAGGTGGTGACAGGACAGGTGGGTTTTGGAGGTAGGTTTTGATTTTGTCGAAGTCCTGTTGGCAAGGGGCGTCCCATTTAAATTTCTCTCCCTTTCTGAGCAGTTTGAAAAGGGGATCGCAGGTTAAGGTAAGTTTGGAAATGAAGCGGCTTATGAACTGTATTCTCCCCAAGAATCCTCACAGTTCTTTCTCATCTTTTGGTGGGTTCATTTCAGTTATGGCTTTTATCTTGGTGGGGTCCACCTCTATTCCCCTTTGAGTAATGAGAAATCCCAGTAATTTTCCAGTAGTGACTCCGAACTTACATTTCTGCGGGTTTAGCCTCATTTTGAACTCCCTCAATCTCTCAAAGAACTTTCTCAAAGCCTCTAGGTGTCCTCACCTCTCTTTGGATTTCACAATCATGTCTTCCACATATACCTCCACCTCTTTGTGGATCATGTCGTGTAGTAAAGTGGTGGTAGCTCTCTGATAGGTCGCACCCGCATTCTTGAGTCCGAATGGCATGACCCTATAGCAGTACGTCCCCCATGGAGTGATGAACGTGGTTTTCTCCCTATCCTCGGGTGCCATGAGGATTTGATTATACCCAGAGAATCCATCCATGAAAGATAGAAGCTCGTGTCCCGCAGTGTTATCAACTAACACGTCGATGTGGGGTAGCGGGAAATCGTCTTTAGGGCTCGCCTTGTTTAAATCTCGAAAATCAACGCAAACCCTAACACGACCATCCTTCTTTGGGACAGGTACAATGTTGGCGATCCACTCAGGATACTCGGTGACCATCAAGAATCCGGCATTTAATTGCTTTTCAACCTCCTCTTTTACTTTAAGTGCCCATTCTGGCCTCATTCGCCTCAATTTTTGTTTTATGGGTTTTGAATTAGGAAAGAGAGGGATGTGGTGCTGGACTATTTTTGGATCAATACCTGGCATATCATTATAAGACCACGCAAAAACATCTTTGAATTCATTCAGTAGATTTATTAGTTCTTTGCTTTCTTCATTGCTAAGTGTTGAGCCAATAAAAACATTTTGAGGGTGATTTTCATTTCCCAGATTAATTGTTAGGGTGTTCTCTATGATTTTGCAAGCAGATTCATTTTCTTTTTCAACTAATTTTTGCAATTCATCAGGTATTTCACATTCATCACATTCATTAAGCGCATTCGAGTAGGTGGAATCAGTCATGCTTTCATTGATTTTGTTAGGAGTGATTACAACAGAAATAGTGATAGTAAGACGCCTCATTTGGGCCATTACAGACTCTAGGTGCGGGGGATACTTATCACTAGACTCAAAGACCCACTCTTTGTTGGCCCCCTGCTTGAGCTCCATAGTGTTACAACCTGGCAGCCCTTCGGTTTCCGTTTTTTCTTCCATTTCTGGCTTCGGCTATTCTTCCGGCGCATCCTCATCATTCTCCTCCTCAATCTCGACTTTCAGGCCCTTGTCTTCTTTCCCTTTTTCTTCAGCTTTCATTCCTTCTTCGCTTAACAGGTCCTGCATGACCGGTCCATCCAGTACTCCAATCCAATCGTTGACAGTAGCAGACTTTTCAGGCATTTGCAAAAACGGGTCTTTGTACTCATAGAATTCATGGGAGAAAAAGATCTCGAACCCTGGCTTTAAATACTTGTCTTTCTGGTCCATCCATGGCTCTGGGAAGCCACAGAAGGGGAAATCTTCTCCTTCCTTCATAAAATATCCATTGAGCATCTTCAGGTAAGGGTCTAGTGGTGCATCGATGGCCTTTTTCTTTGCCCTCAGTTCCTTCTTTGTCGGCTGGTATCCCAAGCCGTGAGTGTGAGTCTGAGTCGGAATGAGTGGGAATTCAGGCATACCCTAAAGGTTCTTCCCCAACCCTAATCCTGGAAAAAAACCCATCCTTTTCATGATCCCTGCGACCACTGGACTGGCATACTGATCAAAATGGAGCAGCAGAAACTCTCTTGGCTTTCCCTCTTCCATCATGCTGATGAATTCGAACCCTCCCACATTGGCTTCTTCTTCTTGCAGTTGTAATTCTAAAATCGGTGCACTTGATGATGCTTCGGACGAACGAACCCAGCTGTCCCCGAGGATATCACAGACTTTATTCTCCTAGACATACTTAACCTTTTGATGAACCGTGGACGGTATAGCACCCAAACTGTCCAACCAAGGCCTACCTAATAACAGGTTGAAGGAAGCGGGGATGTCGATGACCTGGAATTCAACTTCTTTTCCAAAAGAGCCGATAATGAGACAAAGAAGGACTATTCCCATGACTGTTCTCTGAGTGTTGTCGTAGGCTCTTACCCTTTGTTCAGACGGTGTAAATGTCGACTCATCTAGGCCCATTTGCTTAGCCATTCGGAAAGGACATACGTTGAGGGCTGATCCATTGTCAACCAGGCAAGCAGGCACAACGTTCCCCAAGCATTCGATAGTGACATATAATGGTATGTTATAAACGGGCCCTCCCAGAGGCAAGTCATTCGATGAGAAGGTAATAGCCAAAGTCGGGATTTTGCCGATCAGCCCTATGAGGTCCTCCGGGGTGGTGTCGATAGATACGTCAGATTGGTTCAGAGCGTCTAGGACCGCCTGCCTATGGCGTTTGGAGGCAATCAGCAACCCCCAAATGGTGATATTGGCCTGAGTCTTCTTCATCTGCCTTAGAACCTTGTCTTCTTCCTCTTCTTCATTCATCTTCCCTTTTCCTTTGTCTAGATCTCTCCCAGGTGATCCTCCTCTAGCTCGTGAGGTTTAAAGTGTCTGCCCGGCTGAGTTAAATGACTGACTTCTTCCCTTGCCCACAAATTGTCAACTTTTGAACCAATTTTCAAAGTACCCTCTACCACCTCTGTTTCTTTGTCGCTTTCGTACCAAAGATCATCATCCACCTGGCTCACGTCTCGATCGTCACTCCCTTGGATCCACCAGTCTGACTGTCCCATTTCATTCTCCTTCGGCTGATCCTCCAAAGCACAGATTGTCAAATCCTCAGGTAGTTGGTATGGCTTTCTTGGTGTCCCTGTCTTAGTGATTAGCCTAGATGGATCTAAGGTAGCTTCTTCTATCCCCAAGAGATAAAGACCCTGCGGTGGTGGCACGGCTCGATGATTCGGAAGCAGATTTCTAGTAACATTCGGAGTTTTGGTGGGGGGTTCCAAAATTACCTTATTATCAATGAGGTCCTGAATCTCGTGCCTTATTCTCATACACCTATCCGTTGAGTGACCTTTCTGCTGATGAAATTTACAAAAGAGGTCCCCTTGAAAATTAGGCGGAAGCGGACTTGGTAGGGGTCGTGGTTCCAACTGATGGAGATGCCCCTTGGCTAACAGCCTATCGAGGGCGGTTGACAGTGACACTCCCAAATCTGAGAACTTCCTTGGTGCTTTATCCCCTCCTCTCCTCGGTGCTATGTCGAATTTCCTCTCTGGCCCATTCAGTGCATTGACATTGATGGGGCCGGAGTGACCTCCCGCTTGTCCTCCGTTGGACCCCATAGCTTGGCCTCCTGTACCAGTTTTGTTGCTCCTCCTTCCTGATTACCCCTTCTTGGATTGCATCCTCTATCCTTGTCCCGACATCGAAAACCTCAGCAAAGGTGTTGATCGACTGGAATCTCATCTTATCTTGATACACTGGCTGTAGATTCTTCATCAGCATTCGAATCTGGTCCTTCTCAGACGGCCTTTGTACCATTTTAGCTGCCTTTCCCCTCCATCTGTTCAGGTATTCGGCGAATGATTCCTTGCTCCCTTGCCTAGTGGTCTCCAAATTTCGGACAGTGACATCCAAATCTTGATTGTACTCGTATTGTACTACAAATGCTTTAATCACTTCCTCCCACACCTTGGTTTTGCTTGGTTCGAGAGTAAGATACCAGGATAGAACAGCTCCAGTCAAAGTTTGTTGGAATAGGACCGCCATCATGGTTGTTCTTAAGCCGCTTGGTTGGAAAGCCCCAATACACATTCTTATATGGCTGCGAGGATTGTCGGTCCCATCAAATTTGTCAAAAATTGGCATCTTAAACCCGACAGGCAGCGTTTCACGTACCCCGTCATATAACCCCTCTAGTTCCATTAGATAGGTATCAACTCCCTGAGCCTTGCGCATCACCCTTTCCAACTTATCTATTTTCTCGGTTAGTAGCTTCTCCTTCTAAGCTTTCTCTCTGTCTTTGTTGGCTCGTAGTGCATCAGCCCATTGCGCCTCTTGATCATCAAACCAATCTCCTTCCCCTCCTCCCAAAGGTGGGTCTATAACGGGCGGAATTATATGTGGTGGTCGGCAATTCAGTTCTTCTATCATCCTCATCATACATTTCATGTTTTCCACCTGTCGCCTCATTTGCTCTGCTTGTTGTTCTACCAGTATCCTTAACCCGGCCATTTCTTCGTTGTTTCTTTCTTCGGCCATGTCAGCGTGTTCCCTTCTTACTAGCCTTGCCGTGGGGTCTCTAAACCACGCTTGGTTTGCTATTTTTGCTCCTACAACAAATTTTGAAATTTTCTTTTTAAGACTTTTTGCCCACTTTCTTTTGTCACTCAAAGATACATTTTTAAAAGTCGTTTAGTAAAAAAACCTTTTTATATGTCACACGGATGCAATGCATGTGTGTGTGTGCCTATTTTATATGCCAAAAAAGAGAAAATCCTAATCCTAACACATAAGCACATAAGATCCTCACCCATGTCAAATGCGTTGATTTCTCCTCTCATTGTGAACCTCACTACCTTCTCAGAGGTTGGATATTTCAAAATTTTCAAAATTTATTTGAAAAGCATTTTTGGATGGTAAAAAGGTTTTTGAAAACAATGCTTGAGAATGCTTGTTAAACATTCTTTTAGAAAAAATGATTGGGCTTTTATTTTGAAACTCATTCTTCCCAAGATAATTTCAAGGATTTTCGAATTTATTTCTTTTGAAGATGATCAAGTGAAAATGCGCCTTAACAAAGGTTAGTTTGGGAACTTTAATTTGAAAGGAAGATTTTTTTTTTAAGGGTGAATGAAAACCCTAGCTCCCAAGATGATCAAGTGAAAAGAAATTCTTTGGGTAGGGGGATCACATGACCGGATTATCACCGTACTTTCCATGAATTCAGATACATACAAGGTCAATGATGCTTAGCTAGACATAATATAAGAAATATAATCTTATAATCAAGGTTCGGCATGTTCTCCAAATGTCGCGGAACATGAGGAGAAATTGCTAAAAGGTGATTAAAAGATTATATCTTTCATCAAGCAAATATCGTCATCATCTCAAGTAATCTCCTCTGGGCATACAAAAGTTCCTAGCACATAATCCTAATCAAGAATTGATTTCCTAAGATTGAAAGGTTCTATAGAAGTTATCATGCAAAGGCTGGGTTTTGGTCAAATAAGGGACCCTTGACACACATCGGATAGGATGCTTCATATGCCAAATCATGGTACGAGATCAAGGGTGATCACACAGTCCCATGATGACTTGACCGATCGGGTTGCCCCGAGTCTCCAAGGTCATAGTTCCGTGCAATCGACTGGCGAGACATGCAAGTGCAATGCAACAGGCACACAAAAATTAATTAATTCGATTAAAATGATGCTTTCAAGTCTAATCCTCGAGTGAACCCAAAATCAGAATGCTGGTCTGCGAAACCAGAGATTATGGGTTCGATCCCCAGCAGAGTCGCCAGATTGTGGATATCGCAATTTTTCTTACCCACAGCTTTTTCTTTTAAAAATCCTTTAAATTTCGAGTTCAAAAACAAATGAGTCGCTACTTAATTTTTAAAAGGAAAATTAAGAAACCATTTTTAAAGCAAACTGATCTTTTTAGAAACCAGAGATTAACTAGGTCCGGGGATTATGGAATGAGAAAGTAAGGAGCCCGTCGGACTAAAGCACCCTCTCTCATCCTATCTTGCGATAGGCCTCTACTCAACATCCTTTTAATCGAATTATTAATTTAAATGTGCCATCAACTAATACATACGTATAGATATACATTACAAAAGCATGTCTAAAGGGGTGTAAGATTGCAAGTGATAAAATATCATTCAAAAGTCACGTAATTCAGATAGCAAGCAATATGACATGCAAGTAGGGAACTAGAGAACTTACCTGGGATCCAGCTGTGAATTTAAACATGCAAGGCATACGTATAAAATAAACCTAAGAAAAGGTCTCTAACGCATATAAACACATAAGGCAAGACTTAGTCTAAGGTGTTGCGCATGGAGTCGAAAATCAAGAAAATCAACAAATGAAATAAACTAGAGAAGAGATGAGAAATTGTACCTCAAATGCACTACAAAACAAAGATTAGTCCACATGCTTCACATAATAATATGATATCAAACAATCAATCCTTATTCTCTAGCTTAGATCTAGCAAGCATGAAATCCAACTTTATTCAAGTAGCTAGTTCTAATCATAAGCATTAATGTACATGAATGAATGATTGTGAACAAGAATAAGACATGGATTTATTCACTAATTTGGGTCACTTAGCCTCTCGATTTAAGCTAAATTATCATTATTCAAATTATGATTTGGGTCCCAAGACATTAGGAGACCATTTGAGTTGAAATAAATAAGATTAGACCAAAACAGTAGCAGTTTTTTTATGAATTACAGAGAGCAGACCAGATATTAAAAAATGGAAAAAACATACTTCCAACGGTTGGATCTTAATGAATTTTGGATATAATATGCCTATGTGAGTCTAGTTTATAATCCAAAAAGAAAATCAAGGTTTAAACGGTTAGATCTCTGGGAATATGGGAAACACTAGACATCATTCAGGAATCTGCAACTCTCTATCCAGAGATCTTGTATGATTTCTTAAAAATAACAAAAGGATGAGAAACACTTAGATCTTTTTAGGGGATTTTCCTAACACATTAAGGTACCTAGAAAAAATTATTAGAGACCCCGAAAACTCTATTAAGATTCTGACTTATGAATTTCAAAATGGACTCGCTATTCTGAAATTTTGGACAGAGAGTTGCATGTTTTAAAATCATAGGACCAAACCATCTTAGGCATGGAATTTCATAAAAAAAAAAAAAAAAAAAATTGCAGTGGTAAAACATTGTGTTATTGACATTTTCCCGTTGGTTTTACTTGATTCCAACTATTAGATCTCGAACTAAAAATCCTTGATCGAAACTGGTTTATGAACCCATTGTTTCATTGTCAAGTTCAACTTTCATTTGTTAACTCCAACTATTAAACTATGAAGTTGGACTTAAACTAAACTATTTTCTCCTACCATTTGATGGTCATTGGAGGCTTGAGACCTTTATATTTGTAGATTTCAAATGAAGTATGAATGGACCTCATGAAATCTCAAGATAAGGAATCTAAACCATGGAGATGGACTTAGACTCAAAATGCTTTCTCCCACCACTTGATGGTCATTGGAGATGAGGATATGACTAATACTTATGAGTTTCAAAGGAATATGGAAAGGATTCCATGAAACATCAAGCTAGAGGACCCAAGTCATAAGTATGGACTTGGATCCATCTATTTGCTCACAAAATGAAATGATGATTAAACTTTGACTCCCATGTGAAGTATAAGCTTACATGAGATTCAAAAATATCAAACTCAAAAGCTTCCAAGAGAGATATTGAAGATCTCCAAGAATCTCAAAAGGAAAACATAAACAAGAAAAATAGAAGAAGGGTCAAAGAATTAGAAGCAAAGACTTCCAAATTTACTTAACAAACTCTAAAACTTAATCAAGAAAAACTAAATGACTTGAAGATTAGAAGCTCAAAAGAAAGAAAACACAACTAAGATTAGAGGGTCACCTCCAAACTATCCTCAAGGCTTCTCTCCTTTGAAAATCTTCCAAGCTCTTCTCTAATTTTTTTAAACTCTCTCTTTTCTCTCTCAAAGTATATGTTAGTGTAATAGTAGCTACCTCTTGTATATTGTTCTTGTTGTTCTCTCAAAGAAGATCCTCCTCCTTTTATAGACAAAATTACCATGTATTTTTAGTGAATTCGGAGTAAAAGACAGGTGTAAATGTCTCATTTGGTGGTACAATACGTACTTCCTGAAAATAGACAGACTGCTGCATAGGGCAGCAGTCAAAAATCTCTTGCGGCAGTCAATGGATGCCGCTGCGGCACTCCGTGAAAGCCGCGGCGGCATTCCGTGGTCGTCGCGCGGCTCTTAGCAAGTGGCGCGGAAAATTATTAATGGCCGCGTTTTAGTCAGCCTTATTTTATCAGTTTTTTGTTTTTATCCGCATACATATTACGAATTATACCACAAAATACGGAGTGTTAAAGCAAACGACAGTCAGAAATTGTCGGCGGCACTCAGTAAATGCCGGGCCGGCACTCAGTGATTGCCGCCGTTCGGCACTCACTGAGTGCCTCCAAATACTGTCGTATGCCGTTTTTTTGTTGAACTTCCCCTTTTTAGGTCTTTTCCTTCCTCTCCTTTTTTAAAGAAACTTATTTTCGAAGATTTTTTCCGAAACTGATGTTTTGTACTTGAATTCTCCTAAATACCTGGTATTTCAATCTGTGAAAATTTTACTGCGTTTGGAGAACTTTCTGAAGAGCTTGGAACACTTCGAATCTTTCGGCCCTTGTCATCATCGGATGTGGAGCTGACGCTCTCCTAAATTCGACGTTTGGTCAAAATTGGGGTGTCTACACATGGCCATCACTTGGTCCATCCTCTCTTTCAACTGTGCTATTTCTGCAGCATGTTGTTCGTGATCCATTTCTCTTTCTGTCTCTGGCTCTCTTCGTACTAACCTTGCACTCGAATCCCTGACCCAAATTGTCCTGGTGTTCAATGCTATCTTGCCTACAACCATTTTTTTTTATTTTTAATCAATTTTCAAACAACTTTATTTATTTTGAAAATACTTGGTAGAATTCTTATGAATGGCTCATATGTCATGCGGATGCGATGCATGTGTGTGTGTGCCTATTCTATATGCCAAATAAAAGAAAATTCTAATCCTAACACATAAACACATAAGCACATAAAATCCTCATCCATGTTGAGTGTGCTAATTTCTCCTTTCATTGTGATCCCCTTTACCCCTTCAAGGTTTGAAAATTTTAGAATTTTTGAAATCCATTTGACAAGTATTTCCCCCAGATAATGGGGTCTTTCAAATTCTTAAGAAGCTTTCCTTTGAAGGCAACAACATTTCTCAACAAAAGATGATTGGGTTGAAACCTTGCCTTGAAATTTATTTGGAAAGCATTTCTTTGATTGGGGAGATCTCTCAAATACAATTCTCAAGAATTTTGGATTATATTCCTCAACCAAAAGGTGATTGGGTCAAAATTTTGCTTTGTAAAAGCTTTTTTTTAGTTGGTCAAACTTTTCAAAATCTCCCAAGAATTTTGGGTTCCAAGAATTTTGGGTTATCCCTTCAAAGATGGTTGACTTGAAATTTTAATCAAAAAGTGAACTCCAAAGATTTTTGAAAGAACGATTGAATACCTTGGAATAAAGATAGCAAAAATCTATTTGCTTCCAAAGACGTATTTAAAATTCTTTGGGTAGGAGGATCACATGATCGGATTGTTGTCATACTCTTCATGAATTCGGATGCATACATGGTCAATGATGCTTAGCTAACCAGATATAAGAGATGTAATATTATAATCAAGATTCAGCATGCTCCCAAATGTCGTGGGAGATGAGAAGGAATTGCTAAAAGGTGATTAAAGGGTTACACATCTTTTATCAAGCAAGTATCATCATCATCTCAAATAATCCCTTTTGGGCGTACAAAACTCCCTAGCATCCTAAGATCGAAAGGTTCTATGGAAGCTACCATGCAAAGGCCGGGTTTTGGTCAAATAAGGGACCCTTGACACACACCCGATAGGATGCTTCATATACCAAAACAAGGTACGAGATCAAGGGTGATCACACGGTCCCATGATGACTTGACCGACCGGGTTGCCCCGAGCCTCCAAGGTCATAGTTCCATGCAATCGACTGGCGAAACATGCAATTGCAATGCAACGGGCACACAAAAATTAATTGATTCGATTAAAAGGATGCTTTCAAGTCTAATCCTCGAGTGAACCCAAAATCAGAAATACTGGTCTGCGAAACCAGAGATTCTGGGTTCGATCCCCAGTGGAGTCGCCAGATTGTGGATACCGGTATTTGGGCCCACTTTTCAAATAATTTTCAAATTCAAAGAGTCGCCACTTAATTTTTTTTTAAAAGGAAAATTAAGAAACCATTTTGAAAGGAAACTGATCTTTTTGCGAAACCAAAGATAATCTGGGTCTGGGGATTATGGAATGAAAGGGGAAGGAGCCCGGCGGACTAAAACAACCCCTTTCATCCTATCTCGTGATAGGCCTCTACTCATCATCCTTTTAAGTGTGCCCTCAACTAATACATATATATAAATAATACATTACACAAGCATGTTGAAAAGGGTGTGAGATTGCTAACGACAAAATATCATTCACAAGCCACATAGTTCATATAGCAAGCAAAATGATGTGCAAATAGGGAACTAGGAAACTTACCTGGGATCTAGCTGTGAATTTAAACATGCAATGCATACATATAAAATAAACCTAAGAAAAGGTCTCTAACACATATAAACACATAAGGCAAGACCTAGTCTAAGGTGTCGCGCATGGAGTCGAAAATCAATGAAATCAACAAATGGAATAAACTAGAGAAGAGATGATAAATTGTACCTCAAATGCGCTATAAAACAAAGATTAGTCCACATGCTTCACATAATAATATGATATCAAACAATCAATCCTAATTCTCTAGCTTAGATCTAGCAAGCATGAAATCCAACTTCGTCCAATTGCTAGTTCTAATCATAAGCATTAATGCACATGAATGAATGAATGTGAACAAGAATAAAACAAGGATTAATTCACTAATTTGGATCACTTAGCCTCTCGATTTAAGCTAAATTTTCATTATTCAAAATGTGATTTGGGTCCCAAGACATTATGAGACCATTTGAGTTAAAATAAATAAGATTAGACAAAAACAATAGCAGTTTTTTATGAATTACAAAGAGCATACCATATCTTAAAAAATGGAAAAACCATACTTCCAACGGTTGGATCTTAATGATTCTTGGACATGATATGCCTCTGTGAGTCTAGTTTCTATCCCAAAAAGAAAATCAAGGTTTGAACGGTTAGATCTCCGGGAATAGGGAAAATACTAGACATCACTTAGGAATCTGCAACTCTCTGTCCAGAGATCTTGTACAATTTTCTAAAAATAGTAAATGAATGAGAAACACTTAGATCTTTTTAGGGTATCTCCCTAACACATTAAGGTACTTGGAAAAAATTATTAGAGACCCGGGAAACACCGTTAAAGTTCTGATTTATTAATTTAAAAATGGACTTACTGTTCTGAAATTTTGGACAGAGAGTTGCATGTTTTGAAATCATAAGACCAAACCATCTTAGGCATGGAATTTCATTAAAACAAAAATCACAGAGGTACATAGATGGGTTATGAACAATCTCCAATTGGTCTCATCCATTTCCAATGAATCATGACTCTATAGAAAATCTTTGATCACAATTGGTTTATGGATTCACTGCACCTTTGTTAAGTTGATGTTCATAGTTTAAAACCAACTTGATCCATGATCCTAGAAAGGACTAGAATCAAGTTTAATTATGATTAATGAGACAAATGATGAAATAGGGAGAGACCCCTAGATTTAAACTTGATGGATTCCTATCCTAGATCACATAGTTGGAGATCTAGCAAGAGAATCCTAAGGTCTTACTTGATCTTATGAATTTTGGGTACAAATTATGAAAATCTACATCTACTTCCTCTCTCAAACATATGATCCTTGAGGAATATAGATCCATGAAACCTTATTCTCCTCTTAAATTAATGGTCCTTGGAGAATATAGAGTCATTTTATTATTTCTCCTACCAAGTAAATGGTCCTTGGAGACAAAATGACATCCCAACTACATAAACCTCCATGGAATATAGCATGAATTCCATGAGATTTTTAGTAAGGAGGTTCCAAACCATGAATTAAGATTTAAATTCAACCAACTACATGTAGAGATGATCATAATCCACTTTAATCCCCATATAAATCATAAGATCATAAGGAATTAGAGGATCAAACTCAAAGAAATCTAATGAGATATTGAAGATCTCATAAATCTCTTGAGAAGAATATAAACAAAGGGAAAGAAAATCAAATGTTATTTGAAAATTTCAAGTCAAAACTCTTTTATTCATAAATCCATGTGATTTATACGAAATTGTGAATTCACTGACACATAAGAACTACACGCGTGCGAGGGTAAAGAAGTTATAATTCATCACTTTTATAATTCAAACATAAATAGCAAGGTTCTGATTTAGCACAACTTCCAAATAGTACTTAAACAATATTTAAAATTTTACCCAAAAAGTCCCTGGACAGAAACTAAACAAAAACCAAAAAATGCAAGGTCACGCGCATGGGTCGCTCGCTCGAGGGGCCGCTCGTGCGATATACCCTTTTTTCGATTTCTTTATAAAACTTTTCTAATTGTCAAAAAATACGAGGATCGTGCGCGCGGGCCGCTCGCCCGAGGGGTCGCTCGCGCGACCCTCGCTCGCGAGTTCTTGCAGTAACTTCATTTTCTCCGCCGAAACTCCCCTGTTTTCAGTTTTGAAATCAATATTGACCCATTTTGCAATTCTGAAGTAATTAGGACAAGTAATATATGAATCTCTTCAGTTTTTCACAAGGATTATGAATCCACAATTAATTTGACATGAATCCAAACGTAGCTCTCGAATTTTACGAAAAATTGAGAGGTGACGGGAACTTCATTTCTAATATACGCTGCGATATGAATGATTTAGGTCCTAATACTTAAACTGTAGCTTCTATATACTATAGTCTTTCATACTTATCTCTAAAAATAGATTTTGGTTAAGTTTGAGAAATCCATGTTTTCAAGCTATAAACTCTAAGAACAACATCAACAATGGTGATCCATGATTTCAAGCATACAAACAGAAATTGAACTATGTATTACATATCAAGTGAGTAAGAAAATACTCACTGAGATTAAGAGTGAAGAGTTGTTAAGAAAGTAAACTTGAATTTTATAATCCGAACTCCTAGATTTGGCCATGGAGAATGAAGCTTCCTCTCACTAGAATTACTGAAATTGAACTCTCAAACTCTCTTTTTTCTCTCTGGTTTGTATTGTGCAGGCAGTGTGAGCTTGAGTGTGTGTACATATAGAGTTCCCAAAGAAGAACTTGGTGGCCAAGCAAATTCACTTATACTCTACAAACTCTTCATTTGATTTAATCCAAAATGTCAATTATATACATAGCACACATATACGTATATGATTTGATAATGTGATCCCTACAGATTACTAAGAGTCAATTATAGACTCATAGGGGGCATTTAGGGTGTTTGGCTTATGACTCAATAATTATACATACAATACATACATTGTCAAATAAGACCCAAGCAAGTTGTCTGGGAATTATAGGGGTTTTTGGCAAGGTAGCTTTTAGAAGGACATTAGCACATACCAAAAGAGCATAGCCAAACTAAGCATAGCACAATTGTCTAGGAATCTACATATGTGTTTGGGAAAACTACTTAAGGCACTAAGTTAACACACCAAATAAAAGCATTCCCAAACAAAACCCAATCAATGATGAGTTACCATTAATGGAAGTAAAACATAAGTCTAATCTAACTTTACGTCACTTCCAAAATCTGTGGGAGTTCAATGCGGCGCAGATAGTTTTGAACTTAAACTGGTATTTTCGTTACATGGTGACCACCACAAAAATACAGAAAATTCGTTTTAACGTAAGAAATGATTGTCTAGTTTTATAAAAATACATTTTTGAGTCAAGAGAAATTGTTTTCACCATTTTGAAATATAGATTTTGAAATCCAACACAGTTATCACTAAAGTTTTATAAAATTGCAGTTTGACCCCAAAAGAAATTCCCATATGTAATAAACCAAGTAGCCAGATTTAATACAAGAGAATTGCAATTAAAATAAAAGCAGACAATACAAATTGAATTTAAATATGACAATGCAAAATACTAATAATTGAATGAAAATGCAGGTTGTTACATAACTACCAATAGATGGAGTGATGAATCTCAATCACTAGAGTATAGCTCTTAGTTAATGTCCTAGTGCTTACAATGCATTGACGGACCATGAGATTCCTATTGACATATAAAACTGTCAACAGTCGATAGAAAATCATAACTTGTATAAGGTACGTGTTCATAATCTTGAGACAATTATGGACACAAACTATGGATTTGACTGCTTTGACTTATCAATCAGTGAGGTCTTAAAGATCAACACCTGGGTATCTTGATATGTCACATTCATAAGATTGTGAACATATATTGTCAAGATAGAATCTACCTTCTGATAAAGAGTAAGCATTTCCTTAAGAATGTCACCAAGTTGATTACTGATAACTGCAGTTTTGTTGATAAGTAGTTATCAATATGTGGTAATCATGAGAGGTGAAAGAAACTTAAGGAATAGAAGATGTAATCATCATTCTGGTTGACAGTAACAGTTATCCGGCTACCTGAATATGATAAATTTTATGTACCAAACTTTCTCAATCTATTGAATGAGTTGGATCTGATTGGAAAAGTGAGTGCTGATGGTAGAGGGGCATTAGAACACCATACAAGTTAAGTTATCGCTTTGGATATGTTTTTTTTGCGTTGGAGTGCAGTTATCTTTTTATACTGAAGTAAACGTTAACTAATCAGTTAGTTAATTCGCTGATCAAATTGATCGAAGAGTTTGATCATGGAAATTAACAACTGGTCTAAGCCAACAATAAAGAGCCTAGGAGTTCTCACACTCTTAGCTCTACGAGATGCTTAGAGAGGCATATAAGGATGTTGGTTCGATCGATTGAAGCAATGTTTAGTTCGATCGATCGAACTAGTCTCGATCGATCGAAAGAGTATCAATTGATTGAACTCTAAAGTCGGTTTGGAAATCTATAAATAGGGCAGCTGCGTACAAAAAAAGGTTGACATCGTTTTAATATCAGAAAGCTGCAGAAACTGTTTTAGGGTTTTATCTTCTCTATTAGGGTTTCGATGAACCCTAGTCTATCCGGGAACATTCAAGGAGACATAAGAGTGAAGATCACCTAGTGGGAGTTGCTGTACACTAAAGAAACAATTCCAAGTTAGAATTGGGTTCAAAACTGTAAGGTAATACTCTTGTTCCCTCCTCTAAATGCATTTATGGAATTGACAAGTAGTAGATCCGAGCTACCAATAAAGTTTTTGAAACATATTTTTCTGCTGCGCACAAGATTTAATTTTTTTAAATATAAATCCTACAATATCTGAGGGCTATTTTGGTCCAAAAAAATTTAGTGACTTTTGGGGATGAATAAAAAAATTGCGAAGACCTTTTGTTGAAAAGCGTTAGTTAGAGTGACCAATGGCCTAGCCTCCCAGTAGAACATAAAATATATTTTTTATAAAAAAAAATTTAAAACTAAAAATCGAAATATTACTGTAGAAGACGTAGAGCAATCCAGGGGCGGATCGTAAGAGGGGCCCTGTTCCTACAAAGTTTTTAAAAATTATGATTTAGCCTATAAAATTTTTAAAAATTATGAATGTTATGCATATTGGCCCTTGCAAAATTTTGAAAATATCAGTTATGTATATGTAATGTACAAATTTAAAATGAATTTACATATTGACTCCTCTAAATCTATCTTTTATTATTATTATTATTATTATTATTATTATTATTATTATTATTATTATTATTATACATATGCAACAGTAATTGTAATTAAACACACCCTACCCTAAACTATCAGTTGGGTCATGATATGTAAAGAAAGAGAAGTTGAAATTAATTTGTCGCATATAATCAATCACACCTAAAATATTTGGCTAAACACATTTTTTTTCAACTCTAAGTTTAGCCCAACACAAATTGTTGTAATATCAACACAACCTTTACAAATTAAAATCAATGATCATCACTTATTATTGAATAAAAAAGTAATACTATAATATGCAGGCTGTGGTGTAATTATAAAAATATTCGTGAGACAGAGATCAAAACCACTTATATAATATAGGAATTGATAGCACAAAATCTCTTGACTCTCAAAATGGAAAAAAAAATCTCACAGAGCAAAAAGTAATTTTTTGGTATAAAAAATATTACATAAAAATATTTATACTTAAAATTTTTTTCCTGGGGGCAGTAAACATATTTCCTGATGGACCTAAGTCGCTCCCCCCCCCCCCCCCCCCCCCCCCCCCCCCCTAAATGCACATTTTTTGGTTCGCCACTATTGGAGTAATAGATGTCCACTTGATATAAATTGGCCAAACTAATAGTCCCACAAAGCCAAGATCTTTGTAGTCTAGTTGCATCAATCCCTGTCCCTCCCAAGTAAAGGGTGGAGAATTCAACTCCCTCTAAAAGTGGTGTAGGAGATTTATTCATTTTTATGTCATCTATGAAAAAATGTCTCCTTTTCCTGTTTGCGTGTGTGGTGGCGCCTGAAGCCCAAAAAAAAAAAAAAGAGTCCGACAAAGCGCATGAACTTCAATCTACAAATCCAAGGAGTTTCAATTATAATTTAATACTCCCTCCGTCCCATAATAAGTGTCCACATTTCATTTTTTGGATGTCCCACAATAAGTATCCACTTTCCTAAATTGGCATATAACTTTTACTTACTTTCCAAAACTACCCTTACAATAAAGACAAAGTAGCATTTATTTGTGGCATCAAAACAAGTTAAAAGTCAAACACCCATCACATCTAAGGGCAAAATTGGAAAGTGACCATTTAATGAACCAAATAAACTAAAATAATACAACTTTCTTAAACAATGTGCAAAATAGAAGTTGACACTTATTATGGGACGGAGGGAGTAGCATAAAGGATAGTTTGGGCAAAGAAAATTTGGTCAACTATTGAGCATGAGAAAAAATGAAAAGGTGCAAAATTAGGTCATCTGCTGAATAAGGTCAATTACAACACTTTACTTTTCTATTCCTTTTTTCTTCCTATTTTTCTAGGACAGAATTTTACTTCCACTAGTACTAGCAGAATAATGTTGAATCGGAATCGCATGGCAGTAAGTCCATTGTTTTTTATGGGATAGGAAAAATCTCCTCTAACTGTCTTTGGCGACTTCGAGATCAGTATTTGTTATTATTAACTAGAGTAAGACTGAGAAACTAATTCCGAGCACGTGCATGATTTCACAATACATGTACCAATTATGTCAAAAAGGTAAGTTGGCAGCAGGATTAACCATTGCTTAAAGCTCTAAAACTTTAATAAGCTAGTCTTGAGACCCGTCATTTCTAACCAACTTAGTATGTCCCTGCTAGTGTTATAAGTCCATTTAACATGACCAAAATATCTGTATAATTTACTCCCCACGTTCTATTAATGTTGTTAGCTGCCTATTTGTTACTCTCTTTGTCCAAAATTAAGAATTCTTTTGAGAATTTTACTGTTTAAGGACATTTTTGTTAATGTTGTAATATTTTCTTTCTTTCATATTTCCTTTCTTCAAGTTCAAAATTCCAATGTCATTTCAATTGAAGAGAGAGAGAGAGAGAGAGAGAGAGAGAGAGAGAGATTATACTCCGTACAAGGATAAACTTGAAAAATGTATAGTATATGTAAGTCCATGACTTCCAAAAACGACTCTTAAAATAGAATATCCATAAATAAAGTAAAGAACTCTTAATTTGAGATGCATTAAGCAATTTTTTTGGTATCTATTTTTTTTTCCCATCATTTAGTTCAATGATCTCATGTGCAACGATCACATAGTACCAAAGCCATTGCTCTTCGATATCTATTTTGTGTCTAACAATATATATAGATCATGTGTATAATCGCTTTTTACAATTTGTCTTCTTTAATTATGATATTGTCCATATGTGAGAAATACCTTTTTATCGAAAAAAAAAAAGTGAGAAATACCTGTAATGTTTGATGTGACCTAATAAAACATCAAAAAACACATCCTTGTATTTTGCACCTTCCTCGCACCTTCTAATCCCTGTCGACATCTCTGTCTGTCACTCAATTATTCTCTATATAAGTGAAGGAGTAATGTAATATTTTTTAAATTTTATTTTATAAATATATTTTTTTAAATATATGTGGTAGTGAAATCACATTTATTAATGATGAGATCACAACAATATCCTTCAATCATAATCTAATACGCCCACTGATACATATATTCGAAAAGTATTTTAGATACAAAATTTAAAAAATATAGCATTCTGTGTGAAATAAATTTTGTATCTAAAATATGATTTTCAGCACAAATGACAGTGAGACCACCTTCATTAAAAGTGGGACCAATTCAACCTCCCCTAAAAAAAATCAAATAGTCTCTACCATATGTGTTAAAAACTATATGTAGAATACAAATTTAAAAAACCTAGCGTTATTCAACCGTTTGGTGAGACCAATAGAAGTGATGCAAAAGGCTTATAATAAATCTGATATATGGCTGTTGTTGCAAAGCAAATGTTGTTGGGAGAATGAGAATTTACAATATTAGAGTCAACCATCTAGATCTTTCTCAATCTATTGGCTTGAATTGAAGATTCAAATTAGGTTGAAATCATTTTTGAAATACATAATCTGTACATTAAAAAGGGTTTAATTACACGGACCTCCCCTGAGATTTAGCGAAATTACTCAGACCTCTATTATATATTGAAAAGTTACACAGACCTCCCCTATAGCATGAATTTATTATTTTACACTTGCGTTGTTTACCATTTTACTAAATTACACACATCTCTCTCTCTCTCTCTCTCTCTCTCTCTCTCTCTCTCTATTGTGTGTATATATATAGATATATAAGTACATACATAATATATGGACATACATATATATAGATATATATATATATATAGATATAAAGATTCTCTAAAGAAGGCTAGCTCTCTTTATTAAAGAGAGGGCCTCTGTTTTGGCCATCAGATTGTGTTTAAAAACTGTGAAATGATAAAATTGCCCTTATTGAAAACACGATTTGACAACCAAAAGAGAGGTCTTCTCTTTAATAAAGTGAGGGCGCTCTTTTTAGAGCCTGACTGTATATAGATATACAAGTACATACATAATACATGGACATACATATATACAGTCAGGCTTTAAAGAGGACTCCCTCTCTTTACTAAAGAGAGGACCTCTGTTTTGGCCGTCAGATCCAGTTTTTAAACACGATCCGTTGGTCAAAACAGAGGCCCTCTCTTTATTAAAAGAGAGGGCGCCTTCTCTGGAGAATTTTCGTACATATATGTTAGAAAATTCTGAGGAGACAACGTTTTAACGGCGTTTGTCTTGAAGCGCCGGGAAGTAACGGCGTTTGTCCTGAAGCGCCGGGAATTAATGGCGTTTATTCAAAAGCGCCAGGAATTTTTTAGCTTCAATTTTTGAGAAAATTTCAGAGGGGTTTTCGACCGGTCAACCGGGTCAACTCGACCGGTCAAGCGGGCCCAGAACTGAAAAGAGTTTTGAGAAAGTTTCAGATGGGCTTTCGACCGGTTGAGAGGGCCCAGAACTGAAAAGTTGTGACTTTTCATGTCTTAACTTCGAATTTGAACGATGTACATCTGTTCTATTGGTTTCTAAATGTACATTTACATACATAGACATGTTCTAAGGGTGTTGGGACACAACCGTTTGTGTAGAGACATGTCTCTTACCCTATAGACATCTCTATATACATGTATGTTCGTTAGTTTATAAATATAGTTCATAGAGTTTATGTCCAGATTTTGTCTCTTCTTCTACCTAATTTCTTGAGTTTTTTGAGAGCAATTTATATACACAAATTCTGCAAGAGTTAATAGAGATTGTTGCCTCTATTAACTTAGATCGTAGTATCCTCAAGACAAAGACGCCATAGTCCACTTGCAACCGTGTGTGGGGCGTAACTTTGTTTTCGAACAACGTATTTAATATGTGCTCGATCTTTGAAGTTCTTTTCTGTATTTCATTGTTTCTTATCCATTTTTTGAGTACCCCAAAACCAACAATCACAAACAAAGTTAAATATACTTGAAAAGATGGTCGGAGTAACATCAACTACAGTAGCAACCATTATTAAGAACACCCATGCCGAGAAGCCTGAAAAGTTTAAGGGGGAAGACTTCAAAAGATGGCAAATGAAGATGCTATTTTATCTCACTACTCTCAACCTCGCACACATTCTACGTGAGGCAAAACCGGTGATTCCTACAGAAAATGTCACCAAAGAACAAGAAGTCGCTTTGGAAGTATGGAATCACTCCGATTTCTTATGACGCAATTACATCTTAAATGGGCTGGAGGATACTCTCTACAATGTTTATTCTATCTTTAAAAGTGCAAAGGAACTTTGGGAGTCTCTAGACAAGAAGTACAAAGCGGAAGATGCGGGGACTAAGAAGTTCATTGTGGGAAGGTTTCTAGACTTCAAAATGGTGGATTCTATTCCGGTGGTTAAGCAATTGGAAGAGATACAAGTCATCATCAACCAAATTCATGTGGAAGGAATGGCTATTAGTGAACCATTCCAAGTTGCATCAATCATTGAGAAGTTACCACCGTTGTGGAAGGAATTCAAGAGCTATCTAAAACACAAGCACAAGGGAGTGTCGATGGAAGACTTGGTAGTGCGTTTAAGGATAGAGGAATACAACCGGAAAGGAGATAAGAGTGGACTGCAAGGATCTATCGAGTTTAAGGCAAATCTTGTTGAAGGTGAGTCTTCAAAGGTTAAAAATAAAAATAATACTAAGGGTGCAAAAAAGAAGTCTACATATAATAATTCCAAGGACCACAAATCCAAGAAAATCAAAGAGAATTGTTGGGTTTGTGGGATACCCGGGCATCACGCGAGCGATTGTCGAAATACGAAGGGATCTAATGGAGGGAACAAAAAGCCTAACCATGCAAACATGATGGAGACCGATGATCTTGCGACGGTAGTCATGGAAACTTGTGTTGTGACCAACTCAAAGAGTTGGTGGATAGACACCGGGGCCACTAAGCACATTTGTGGAGTTCGAAACATGTTTTCTACCTATACAAAGGTGGAAGGTGGTGAGAGGCTTTATATGGGAAATGTCGCAGCTGCAACCGTTGAAGGCAAAGGGAATGTGTTAATGAAGTTCATATCCGGCAAAGAGATGACTCTCCTAGATGTGCTACATGTACCCGAAAATCGAAAGAATTTAATGTCGGGTCCTATGCTTAGTAAGAAAGGATTCAAGCTAGTCTTCGAATCCGATAAATTTGTATAAACTAAGGGTGGAATGTATATAGGGAAGGGCTATATGTGTGATGGGCTCTTCAAAGTCAATTGTACTCCTAAAATTAATATTAATGAGAATGAAATAAGTTGAGTTATGTAGTTTATGGCATTCTAGGCTTGGACATGTTAATTTCAAATATATGCGTAAGATGATGAATTTAGGACTATTACCAAAATTTTAAATTGATAAAACTCATAAATGTGAAATATATGTTGAATCTAAGTTTGCTAGAAAACCATTTAAATCCATAGATAGAGCAAGTGAATTATTAGATTTAATTCATACAGACTTATGTGATTTAAATTAACTCCAACAAGAGGTGGAAGGAAATATTTCGTTATGTTCATAGATGATAATTGTAGATATTGTTATGTTTATTTATTGCACTCAAAGAATGAGACCATAGATATGTTTAAGACATATAAGGCCGAGGTTGAAAATCAACTTTCAAACACAATTAAAATGGTGAGGTCGGATAGGGAAGGTTAATACGAGTCAATTCCATTGGCCGAATATTGTACACTTAATGGCATAATTCACCAAACTACGGCACCGTATACACCGCAACAAAATGGTGTAGCGGAGAGGAAGAACCAAACTCTCAAGGAAATGGCTAATGCTATGTTAAATAGCTCGGGAGTGCCACATAACTGGTGGGGGGATGCCATTCTCACAGCGAATGTGATCCTAAATCTGATTCCACATAAGAAGACTACCAAGCCTTCTTATGAAGTGTGGATAGGTAGAGAACCCTCCTATAAAAAGTTGAAAGTGTGAGGGTGTCTAGCTAAGGTACAAGTTCCGCTTCCAAAAAGGACTAAGCTAGGACCTAAAACCGTGGATTGTGTATTTATTGGATATGCCATTAATAGTGCTGTGTATCAATTCCTTGTGGTTAAATCCGATAATGTAGATATTCATGCTAATACGTTTATAGAATCCGTGGATGTCAAATTCTTTGAGGACATCTTTCCTTTTAAAAAAGGAAGACAAAATTCAACTCCTAAAAGATGTGCTGGAGAGGTTTCGTCTAATCCTCGTGATGAAGAAGAAGCCGATGCCGCTCCTAGAAAGAGCAAGAGAGCTAGAAAAGCTACTACTTTTGGACCGGATTTTGTTACACTAGCTACCATGGGGGATCCTTAAACCTTTAGCGAGGCTATGAGTACACCCGAAGCGCCATATTGGCAAGAAGCGGTAAATAGTGATTTGGATTCCATTATGCAAAACCATACGTGGGATTTGGTTAACTTGCCTCCGGGAAGTAAACCAATTGGTTGCAAATTCATATTCAGGAAAAAGCTCAAGGCCGATGGTACTATTGATAAGTACAAGGCTCGGTTGATAGCTAAAGGTTATAAACAAAATAGGGATTAGATTTCTTTGATACCTATTCCCCGATCACTAGGATTACATCCATCAGGATGGTAATCGCTATAGCTGCTATCTATAACTTAGAATTACATCAAATGGATGTAAAAACAGCGTTCCTTAATGGAGATCTAGATGAAGAGATCTGTTGGCCCAAAAGTGGAAACCTTAGAGGGGGGGTGAATAAGGTTTTAGCGGAAATTAACCTTTTAAAAACTTAATTGCAAATTAAACACACTCACAAGCAATAATGTAAAGAGTTAAGGGAAGAGATACAAACAAACCAATTTTTCAAGTGGTTCGGCAATCGCACCCCGCAGCCTACGTCTACCCCTCAAGAACACCTCTTGAGGATTCCTTAATCCGATCTACTTACGGGTGTGCACCAAACCTTTACAAGAGCCTTCAATCTCTCCCAAAGAAGAAAACCTCTTCTTTGCACACAAGGGTTACTAACCCTCACTCTTTACAATTGATTTTGATACAAATTGAACTCTCTCTCTCTAGAGTGGATAATACAATTTGAAGCTCACACAATAACTCCTTAGTGAGTAGATAATACAAATAAAAGCTCACTACAATTTGCTCTCTCAAGAATTACAATTGAAATCTAGAGCAAATTGATAACTCACACAATTTGGGGCTCAAATGTGAATGATTAGAAATCAAAGAGTTGTGTGATTAAATAGATGTTTTCCAATAGATTGATCAACATAAAATGGTGTGGGAAAACATGTATTTATAGGCCTTGGAAGATTATAGCTGTTGGTGGCATGTTTGGTAATTAAAAGCCCCTTAAAAAAAACTAGCCGTTATGTGTTTTCAGGTCGATTCAGTCGACTGAAACATGAAGCAGTCGACTGCCCCTTAAAGCAGTCGACTGAGACGTGTTTACAGAGGGTTTTATTTGCATTCTGCACAGTTCGGTCGACTGCCCAGTCGACTGCCCTTCCCAGTTTGGCAGACTGACACATCTCCACTAAAATGGCCATAACTTCCTCTACAAAACTCGGATTTTCGATCCGTTTGATGTTTTGGAAACTAGATTCAAATACCTTTCCAACCATATAAAATTCAACATCTAATTATTTTCCATTTGGTTGGGGCATTGATTTAAAGATGACCCATTTAAAATTTGTTTCCAAAACTTTAACATTTAGCATTTGTTTGAGCCCCTAAGAGTGTGAGATCAAGATGCCTTACAATGATGGTCCTATGCTTCAACCAAGGATGAAATATCTTCAAGTCTTCAAGCTTGATCCTTGTTGAGCTCCTTGTAATCTTGATCTACATCAATTGAATCTCATGCACACAGAGATGTTAAAACATTGATACAATATTAATACATGAGATTATATATGAGCATGAAAATGACTATGATAATAACAAGGAATGAATCAATATGAATCATGTAATTATCATAGCATATTTGACATCATCAAAACATAATTAACTATGCCTTAATAAACCTTAAGGCTAACAATCTCCCCCTTTTTGATGATGGCAAACAACCAATCCAAAAGGAAATACCAATATAAGCACATTTGGTCATTTTCATATTATCATTCATAATGGATATCAAATGTTAAAGAACATGAATGATAACTACCCAAATACTTCTCATATTTCTCCCCCTTTGACATTATCAAAAAGATTTGGGGATAAAACACAAAGCTCCCCCTCACAATAGGCATACAAATCAAAAAGTCAAAATGATACCAAAAATAAACAAATATAACCACATGTGAGCAAATGATACATGAAAGTGCTCCCCCTAAGCATGTGCAATGATAAAATATACCAAAAGATATGAATAGAGAGCATATTCTCCCCAAAAGATACCAATTAAAAAGTTGGAGAACTAAAAAACAATGAAAAACAAAAATTTAGTCGGGTCAGTCGACGCCACAGTCGACGGAAGTGGGCAGGGATTAAGATGTGCAAAAACAGTCGACGCCTCAGTCGACTTAACAATGCAGAATCAAAAAATTCAAAGCCTCACAGCTAAATCAGTCGACTGTGTCGGGGTACCAGTCGACTGCTTTGTTCAGCAGTTCATAAAAAATGAGTGTTTAGCAGCAAAATTTGAATGATTCACAAAACATCATTTGGTCTAACCATTCTAAAAACTTTGTCTTATGAAACAAAAGCATATCATCATTTTCAAATAAGCAAAATCAAGAGCATGATGATTTATGTAAAGACATATCCAAATCGCAAGTGGATGAAACAAGATTTATGCATAAAAAATCAAGTATGTATATCTAAACAAATTAATCTATCCTACTCCTACTAGGCTTAAGGTAAGAGATTTAACCATTGTCCAAGCATTTCTTGGATTCTCCATTTGCCGAGGTGGTAGGAGAGGCCCTTTCCAATGTCATGAGGCAAAGATTGACAATCTCTTCACCATTTGAGTCATCGTCCGATGATTCGCTCTCGGAACTACTATTAGTGGCCTTGATTGTCTTCTTTTTGTGCTTTTGCTCCTTAGATGACTTCTTTCCCGATTTTTCTTTCTTTAGAAACTTTGCAAATTTTCGGGTGATCTTTGTCATTTCCTCATCCTCATCACTCTCAACATCTTTACTCTTTTTCTTTAAGCTTGAGGATTTTAAAGCTATGTCTCCCCTTTTGGCCTCTTTCACTTCCAATTTCTTGTCTTCACTTTCGAAGACGGCCAATTCCATTTCATGAGTTATGAGAGAACCCATGAGTTGTTCCAAGGAGAGTGTTGAAAGCTCCTTTGCTTCACGAACCGCCGTGACCTTTGGTTGCCAATCCTTTGGTAAAGACCTAAGCACTTTCTCAATCATTTCTTCATTAGTATAAACTTTACCAAGGTTTTTCAAGTTATTAATAAGAATAGTAAAACGAGAAAACATATCTCCAATAGATTCATATGGCAACATTTTAAACATTTCATAAGTTTGAACAAGCAAATTGATTTTAGACTTTTTAACTTGGCTTGTTCCCTCATGAGCATTTTCAAGTTTATCCCAAATTTCTTTTGCGGATTCGCAAGATGAAATTCTATTGTATTCATTTGGGTCTAAACCACAATATAATAAATTCATTGCCATAGCATTTATTTTTATGAGTTTCTTATCGGCATCATTATATTCATCTACCGTCTTTGGAATAGAAAAACCATTTTCAATTTTTGTAGGTAGATGAGGCCCTTTGACCACAATTTGCCATAAATCAAAATCTTGAGAAATCATATAGATTCTCATTCTATTTTTCCAATAGGCATAGTTTGAGCCATTAAAACATGGTGGTCTTAATGTTGATTGACCCTCACAATAATAAATGTAAGAAGAGTCGGTTTCCATTGGATCTTAACTCAAAATTTTCAAAATCTTTTGAAAATAGAAGAGCCGAAGCTCTGATACCAATTGTTGGCCCAAAAGTGGAAACCTTAGAGGGGGGGTGAATAAGGTTTTAGCGGAAATTAACCTTTTAAAAACTTAATTGCAAATTAAACACACTCACAAGCAATAATGTAAAGAGTTAAGGGAAGAGATACAAACAAACCAATTTTTCAAGTGGTTCGGCAATCGCACCCCGCGGCCTACGTCCACCCCTCAAGAACACCTCTTGAGGATTCCTTAATCCGATCTACTTACGGGTGTAGACCAAACCGTTTCCCGAAGCACTTACGGGTGTGCACCAAACCTTTACAAGAGCCTTCAATCTCTCCCAAAGAAGAAAACCTCTTCTTTGCACACAAGGGTTACTAACCCTCACTCTTTACAATTGATTTTGATACAAATTGAACTCTCTCTCTCTAGAGTGGATAATACAATTTGAAGCTCACACAATAACTCCTTAGTGAGTAGATAATACAAATAAAAGCTCACTACAATTTGCTCTCTCAAGAATTACAATTGAAATCTAGAGCAAATTGATAACTCACACAATTTGGGGCTCAAATGTGAATGATTAGAAATCAAAGAGTTGTGTGATTAAATAGATGTTTTCCAATAGATTGATCAACATAAAATGGTGTGGGAAAACATGTATTTATAGGCCTTAGAAGATTATAGCTGTTGGTGGCATGTTTGGTAATTAAAAGCCCCTTAAAAAAAACTAGCCGTTATGTGTTTTCAGGTCGATTCAGTCGACTGAAACATGAAGCAGTCAACTGCCCCTTAAAGCAGTCGACTGAGACGTGTTTACAGAGGGTTTTATTTGCATTCTGCACAGTTCGGTCGACTGCCCAGTCGACTGCCCTTCCCAGTTTGGCAGACTGACACATCTCCACTAAAATGGCCATAACTTCCTCTACAAAACTCGGATTTTCGATCCGTTTGATGTTTTGGAAACTAGATTCAAATACCTTTCCAACCATATAAAATTCAACATCTAATTATTTTCCATTTGGTTGGGGCATTGATTTAAAGATGACCCATTTAAAATTTGTTTCCAAAACTTTAACATTTAGCATTTGTTTGAGCCCCTAAGAGTGTGAGATCAAGATGCCTTACAATGATGGTCCTATGCTTCAACCAAGGATGAAATATCTTCAAGTCTTCAAGCTTGATCCTTGTTGATCTCCTTGTAATCTTGATCTACATCAATTGAATCTCATGCACACAGAGATGTTAAAACATTGATACAATATTAATACATGAGATTATATATGAGCATGAAAATGACTATGATAATAACAAGGAATGAATCAATATGAATCATGTAATTATCATAGCATATTTGACATCATCAAAACATAATTAAATATGCCTTAATAAACCTTAAGGCTAACAAGATCTATATGGATCAACCAGAAGGTTTCATTGTAAAGGGATAAGAACATAAAGTGTGTCGACTTGTTAAGTCTCTTTATGGCTTGAAACAAGCGCCAAAGCAATGGTACGAAAAGTTTCATCACACCATGATTGCAAATGGTTTCAAAATCAATGACTGCGATAAGTGTGTATATGTTAAAGAATTTGAAGATTCTTATGTCATCATGTGTTTATATGTTGATGACATATTGATAACTAGTACCAACAAGAAGGTTATCAATGAAACTAAGAAGTTGTTAAACTCAAGCTTTGACATGAAAGACATGGGTAAAGCCGATGTTATTCTTGGTGTGCAAGTGAAATCAACTTTCGATGGATATCTTATCACACAATCACTTTATGTTGAGAAAATATTAAAGAAATTTGGACAATTTGATTGTAAAGCGGCTTTAACGCCGTTTGATGCAAACTGCAAGTTGAGGAAAAATGTGGGGGTTGCCATATCTCAACTTGAATATTCTCAAGTTATTAGAAGTTTGATGTATATTATGAATTGTACAAGACCGAATATTGCTTATTCGGTGGGGAGACTTGCTAGATACACTAGCAATCCGGGAAAAGAGCATTGGGATGCTCTTATTAGAGTGTTAATGTATCTAAAGCATACTATGAGAAATGGTTTGCACTACACATGGTATCCACCCGTGGTAGAGGGATACTCCGATACTAATTGGATCTTGGACAGTCAAGAAACCAAATCCACAAGTGGGTATGTATTCACTTTAGGTGTAGCTGTGATTTCTTGGAGATCAACAAAGCAAACGTGTATAGCACGTTCAACGATGGAATCGAAATTCATTGCCTTTGATAAGGTGGGTGAGGAAGCTAAGTAGCTTTGGAACTTCCTAGAAGATATTCCGTTGTGGCCAAAGCCGATAACGGCTATAATTGTGCATTGTGATTGCAATGTGGTGTCATCCGTGGCTAAGAATGCCGTTTATAATGGCAAGTCAAGGCATATAAGGAGACGACACAATACGATCAAGCTGTTGCTGTCTAGTGGTTTTATAACGATTGACTATGTCAAGTCCAAAGAGAATATTGTGGATCCTCTGACGAAAGGATTGCATAAAGATCAAGTTCAATATACTACGAAAGGAATGGGCCTAAAGCCAATACTTTGAACATCCCGGGCGGAAACCTAGCCTAGTTGACTGGAGATCCCAAGATCTAGGTTCAATACACAAACTAGTTGGGGAAGTTCATGTTGTAAACACACATTTGTAATAAATGGTTTCATTCTTGTATATTGAATTGGTGTGTAATAAAATTGTTGAGGTTATCTTGTTACATTTAATGATGTTGATGAGTAAGTGTTAGTACTCTAAATTGATATCACCTATATGAGAAAAGAAGTGGAGTCATTTCTATGAGAATCTTATAGACTTGGTTCTCTAAGAGCTCTCATGAACATAGGATCTTGTTCAGGACCAAAATGAACACAACCAAATGTATTAAAGTGTATAAGGATAAGTGGTGTGTGGTATCTAATGTTGATTTACACTAAAAGGTTGGTCAGTTCAATACGTTAATGTACACCGCTTCACTGAGTAAGTCCATTAGGTATTCACTAAGGGAAAGTTCAAGTCCAAAAGACACTCTCCTAATGCATTACAAGTCCGTTAATTGCTCTCGTTGTCTTTATCATCCATTGAGTCAAGTCTAGAAAACCATGTCATTCACATGTGGGGAATTATTAGAAAATTGAGGTGTGAATGAGGAGACAGCGTTTTAACGGCATTTGTCTTGAAGCGTCGGGAATTACGGCGTTTGTCTGAAGCGCCGGGAATTAACGGCGTTTATTCAAAAGCACCGGGAATTTCTTAGCTTCAGCTTTTGAGAAAGTTTCAGAGGGGCTTTCGACCGGTCGACCGGGTCAACTCGACCGGTCGAGCGGGCCCAGAACTGAAAAGAGTTTTGAGAAAGTTTTAGAGAGGCTTTTAACCGGTCGACCGGGTCAACTCGACCAGTCGAGAGGGCCCTGAACTGAAAAGTTGTGACTTTTCATGTCTCAACTTCGAATTTGAACGATGTATATCTGTCCTATTGGTTTCTAAACGTGCATTTATATATATATAGACATGTTCTAAGGGTGTTGGGACACAACCGTTTGTGTAGAGATGTGTCTCTTACCCTATAGACATCTCTATATACACATGTATGTTAGTTAGTTTATAAATATAGTTCATGGAGTTTTTGTCCAGATTTTGCCTCTTCTTCTACCTAATTTCTTGAGTCTTTTGAGAGCAATTTATACACACAAATTCTGCAAGAGTTAATAGAGAAT
Organism: Hydrangea macrophylla; assembly: GCA_033977485.1. Taxonomy (NCBI): domain Eukaryota; kingdom Viridiplantae; phylum Streptophyta; class Magnoliopsida; order Cornales; family Hydrangeaceae; genus Hydrangea; species Hydrangea macrophylla. Next base: position 70,704,409 of record CM066984.1, on the reverse strand, counting down.
GTTGCCTCTATTAACTTAGATTGTAGTATCCTCAAGACAAAGACGCCATAGTCCACTTGCAACCATGTGTGGGGCGTAACTTTGTTTTCGGACAACGTATTTAATACGTGCTCGATCTTTGAAGTTCTTTTTCTGTATTTCATTGTTTCTTATCCATTTTTCGAGTACCCCAAAACCAACAATATATATATATGATATATATACATATATATATATATATATGAATATGAATTTGTTCAAAAAAATTAAAATATTTAAACCCAAAATCTATTTCTTCCAAAAACTAATTTGTTCCTAAGATTTAAACCCAAAATCAATTTATTACAAAAAATAATTTGTTCTTAAGATTTAATCCCAAAATCAATTGTTCCAAAACTTAAGATCTAAACCCAAAATACCAAACTCACCTCAAAATTGTATACAAGTATCTATGTATATATGTATTCAATGGCTATATGTATACAAATATGTATGCATATATGGTGTGAAAATGTATATACGTAGTTATGTATGCATATATGCATGGCCCGTATTATGTATGTATGCATGTATATATGTATATACAGTAGAGAGAGAGAGAGAGTGAGGTTTTTTTTTTATTTAATAATGATAGGTATTTTCGGCATTTGCAAATTAAGAAGGGAATTGTTATTGCCACTCCATCATTGAACTAAGCCACTCTATGGTACCACTCTCAGAGCATGTGGTACCATGTATAGAATGCATGACATGCATAGTACCACATGCTTTAAGAGTTGTACCATGGAGTGCCTTGGTTCAATGATGGAGTGGCAATAGTATCACCCATTAAGAAGAGAGGTTTCTGTAAATTTTGCAATCTAGAGGAGAGGTGTGTGTAATACAAATCCAAACCTCAAGGGAAGTCTGTGTAATTTTGCAATATACAGGGGAGGTCTGTGTAATTTCACCAAATCTCAGAGTAGATCCATGTAAGTAACCCTAAAAAAAATTAAGTTCGCGATTCTATTGAAGGTATATCCAATTACACGCGTGTTTAACTAGATTTACATTTTAGATGATTACTATAGTTCAAACATTTGTTAGATATAATTCTATTAAATTGTTATAATCTAAGCGCATGTTTGATATAACTGAAAACTAAGGGTGTGTTTGATAACCTAATTAAGTAGTAAAAATGAAAATTTCTAGCACTTAATTCTTTTCAGTGCGTTTGATAATATACCACTTAATTAAAAAAGCAGTCAAAAATCCATTGAAAACTTTAAGTGAAAATTTACTACTGAAAATAATTACTGAATGCAGTCTATTTTAGTTCTTGAAACATTGTTTTCAGTATTGCAAATACAAATCACTTAAAATATTGAATACTTAAATTCAGCACTTAATTTTCAGTACTTAATTTTCTGTTTTATCAAATGCACCCTAAGTACAGAATTCTAATTATTGAAAATTTTAAACTGGTGAATTTGCAGTATTGATAATAGTGTTTTATTTATTAAAATAGACTACATTCAGTGATTATTTTTGGTTGAATTAATCAACAAAAAAAAAAGTCGTGAAAGGGAAAAGGGAAAAGAGAAAATCCAAGCAAAACTAATTTATGAATTAAGAAATGGTTGAAGTGAAGTATGGGTAACTTCTTTGTAGTTATGACTCTTACATTTGTATTTAATTAAGAAAAATTGTGTCACGCCCCAATGTAGCGTAAATAGGGAAAGAGTTTAATTTCTTTTATGGATCCATAGGTCGCGACAGTTCGAACGATCGGTTCCGTCCCAAACATCGAACAATAATATAAATCAGAGTAAAAGCAATCAAAGCTTACAAAATTTTTCCAAGTTAATAATTGTTACAGCACGTGATCATCTAAAAGCACAACCAGCCTTGTAACAAAACAACATCTATTACAGTAATTCTTATTACAAATTTCGTTCATAATATTAAGCAGCAATAACAAATTTCCTATTCTTAGGTAGTTGTATTCAATTTGCATAATCGTACTGTCCTACCTGGTCATAACCTGAAAAGCCTAGACACGAATGTCCATGGCGCGTCAACGCCGTTAGGTTCATGAAGCTGGTGAGTATTAAAAACACGTACTTGTAATGTAAAACATACCTCTTTGCCATTTTCATTTCACAGGTTCATTACTCCACATGTTAGAAATATAGTAACAAATACAAATTGTAATACAGTAAAAAAGAATGCTAAAATCTTCAAATTAATAAAGCATGTAACCGTGCATGAAACTATGCAAACTTCTTATCCGACTCTTTTCTCTCGACCACACATCATCCAACTCTCTTGCTCCAGTATCTTGAAATACTAAGGTGACCACACTATAGTACAGTGGTACCAGGGAGTGTCCAGTTTGCCTCACATTATAGTACATGGGTACCAGGGAGTGTCTAATTTGCCTTACACTTTACCTATACCACAGATGCTAGGGAATGTCTAGTAGGCCACACTTTACCGCTGTCACGGGCGCCAAGGAGTGTACAAGTCGGCGTCACACACTTTAGCACTTCCACGAGTGCTAGGGAGTGTCCAATTTGTCACCGTCGCATTTCACAGATACTCTAAACCATATCTTCAAACCATCACACTATAGTACACAAGTACCAGGGAGTGTTCAAAACACAATCTCATCCACTTACTCTTTTCACACTAACCATCACTCACCATGTATGTAAACTTGACTCACATATATGTCATGTAACTCTATACTGAAAATGTAAATTACTGGAAAACAAGAACAGCGCACGTGCGAAAGTTATCAAGCCTTTAATCATCCATTTTTAACAAAACATTACAAACAGGAATCTATTTTAGTATAATTCCCAAACAGTACTTTAAAAACTCTCACAACTTCTTCCAAACAGGCCCTTATAAGAAAACCGAAAGAAAAACACAAAAAGGCCAAACCGTTCGCGCGGGCCACTCGTGCGATATGTCACTTTTTTTATTTTCTTTTAAAAAGTTCCAAACTATCAGAAATTACACAGGTCGCGCGCACGGGTTGCTCGCATAATAGGTCACTCGCGCGGGTCGCTCGCTTGTGTTGTCACAGAAACTTCATCTTCCTCGTTTTTCTCCTCTGTTTCAGTCCTGTGGTCTATTTTTGACCCATTTTCAATTCTGAATGCAATCAAGTAATGTAATAGATGTTACTCTTCGTTTTTCCGCAAGGATTACAAATATGAAATCAATTTAACACGAATCGAAACGTAGCTCTCGGATTTTACAAAAAATCGAGAGATGACAAAACTTCATTTGTAAAATACGTCGCGATATGAACGAATTAAGCTCTATAGCCACTATGTATTGTAATATTTCATAATCATCTAACAAAATGAATTTTGGTTAATGTTGAAAAATCATGATTTCAAGCTTTGAACTTCTATGGATGCAATTAACAATGGTGTCTCATAATTACACATGTAAAACAGAAATAGAACATGGATTACATTCTGAGTGAGTTCAAAATACTCATTGTAATAGAAGATGTGTGTTTGTTGAGAAAGATAGAAAAATAAGGATTCCAACTCCAAGCTTTGGTTATGGAGGTTAAAGATTTCTCTCTCTAAAATAATTTCTGTAAGTAAAACTCTCTGCACTCTCTCTCTGGAAATTATGTTTGTAATGTACAGATTGTGTGGGTGGGGGGTGTATGTATAGAAACTTAACTTACACTACAACAAAAAACCCTTATTATGACTTTAAAAAAGAGTCATAAATGTACATTTATGACTTTTTTTAAGCTTTTAAAATTAGTCATAACATTACAGTCATAAATAAGTTCGAGTTTGTTAAAAAAGTCATAAAGATTTATTACTTTTACAATAATTCTATAAAAAAAAAAGTCATAAAAAATAAATGCTTTCAAATTATTTATGACTATTTTTAAATTGATAAAGTCATAAATAATCTTAAAAAAAAGTCATAAATAACCTTTAGAACAGTTATAAATAATCTTCAAAAAAGTCATAAATAACCTTTTAAAAAGTCATAAATAATTTTCAAAAAAGTCAAAGATAACCTTTAAAACAGTCATAAATAATTTTAAAAAAAAGTCATAAATAACCTTTAAAATAGTAATAAATAATCTTTAAAAAAAAGTCATAAATAACCTTTAAATAGTCATAAATAATCTTTAAAATAATCATAAATAACCTTCAAAAAAGTCATAAATAATCTTTAAATAGTCATAAATAACCTTTTAAAATGTCACGCCCCGGAGTAGCCAAAAATAGGGAAATTTTAAAATTTCCTTTCTGGACCCGTAGGGAATGACGAGTTACGTAAAACTGACCTGTCCATGCGACATACTAACAAAATATATATATCAGAGTAAGGAATTTACAGAAGCGTCTAATGGTATTCATGGGGGAACTTAGAGTGTTTTGCTACTTAAGCTATTACAGTAGTTCCAAATGAAAACCACAAAAGATAAGTTTGGGCGATTCACGCCACTTAAATTATTACATCAACCAAAAGATAGCTAAAACATAAGAGAAGTCTCAATGCGGAAATAGGCCAGGGTCCTTCTTCTAACTGGCAAACCCGTAACCCTCGTTATCGAACTCTTCCTAATAGTCTGCCTCAGGATCACCTTCCTGATAGTTCCAATCCTGAGGATAGTGATATGCATCTTCATGGTTACCTTGATGGTTCTCCTCATTATAACCTAGACGTAAAATGTCCAGGGCAGGGAAGGAGCCGTTAGCTTTTGAAGCTAAGTGAAATCGTCTTAACCGATCACTCCTAATACATTTAAGGATATACAAGTATAACAATATCTTGATCCAACATTAAATAAGCATATGACATGGTAGTATGACGACACAATGCATTATCGATATCTTCGACTTTAACTCGACCATGGACACCACAACCGACTCATGTGACTTGTTACATTACCAATGTAACGCCGTTGGCTCAGAGTAGAATGATTACGTTGCTATCGTCGCCTAGCAGGGCCCTATAGCAAATTTTGGTTTTAAAAGAGTGTAATCGTTGGACTCTTAGGTCCTCGTGACCTTGCCGGGTGAATAGAATAGTTACAGCGCTATCGTCGCCTAGCAGGGCCCTATAGCATTTGAAAGGTAACTATTGTATTCTGATGGATACATTGCTATCGTTGCCTAGCAGGGCCCTATAGCATATCAATCATCAATTCATACATAATTTCAATGATTTCAATGGAAACTCTGGCTATCGTCGCCTAGCAGGGCCCTATAGCAGTTTCATTGTTGTTCCCATTTACTTGACTGTACCACTCGGACCACTACGGTCCACTCAACATGTATAACAATATGACTGGGTTAGTCTCCGTGTCTAACCATGCAGACGTCAATATGGACATCATGACTCGACCATGTTCATGTGAATGTTCATGTGACTATATAATCGGGAAATTATGATAAACGAGAAAATCAACGAATATTAACTAAGTAGGGAGTATAGTTAACTAACATGCGTTCGTTATATAAGAAATAATCTCAACATTTACAATACTAATATTTATCAGTATCGTCCACACAGGACGCACTGGGCATACATATATGATCAAAGAATAATTCTATAATATACCAAGTGAGTTAAGACGACTCACCTCGATGCGGGTGCGTAACAGTAAGCGTAGCGGTTCCTACAAAGTATAAAATTACATAGAACATTGATTAATAAGTTTACTACAATCAGGGGCAAAATGATAATTGTGTCGGGTGGGTTCCTAAACCTCAACATGATGATCTAGACATCATTCTGAGTCTAACGCCATTGACTAGATTCAAATCGGAGTCCGTCGCATAAAAGACTGAGTTTTCTATACCAGTTTGGGCCCTAAAGATAAGCTGTATTTTTTACCGTGTCGAAAGGTCACCAAATTTTAAGGGGATGTTCTAGACATTATTCTAAGATTCTAGGAACTGACCGCATATTTTTTTCTGAGCTACGGTTTATTTATTATGAATTTTCGAAGTTTAAATCGTTTAATAATAGAGTGCGGGGTCCCATAATTATAAAATATGATTTAAGGAGATATTTGGCCCTTATAAATATTTTTATTAAATACTAGGCCTTAAATTAGGCTAGTAGTATTTTTCTTGTAATTTTCGGGGCTCGTCTGGTATTTTAAATAATTAAAATACAACCAAACGGATACTTTATAAGTAATTAATAATTATTAAAATATTAAAGCTAGGGTCTTGTAAATAATAATTTACAATATAGAGGTACTAGACCGTAGGAAAATTTAAAAGTGGTCATTAGGTGTTTATTACCTAATTATTTTTATTTAAAAATATTTACTTATTATTTATTTAAACCAATAAATAATAAGCATATCATATAATACTAATTTATAATTTCATAATATAAGAATACTAGTAATTGCCCGTGCCCGTGGGCACGTCGCAAAAAACCGCATCTGCATATAATCGTGGGTCCAAATGTAGACTTGCTAATTAGCAAAAAAACACACTCGTAATAACTTGCTAATTAGCGAAAAAAAACTCCCAGAAATATTGAACCATGCTGTCAAGCTATAGAGCTAGGGCCCTAGGGGGTTCAAAAAAACATTCAACATATTAGGTAGCACGGAAGAGGTGAAATTTACTTATTTTAGTCCTCTCGATCAAGTAAATTCAATGACGTGATTTAAGTGTTCACTTGATAACCCATCATTTCAGGTTTTTAAATAAGTTGAAGTTGAATCCTTTTCGCAATAACTTTTTAAAGATTTTTTAAGTATCAAAAAAAGAAAAAGAGAATGTAATGCCATGCTTCTTAAACTTTGAATCTCAAATGCCTTCTTAAATACATTTGAGAAACATTTGGGATTCAAAAGTTTGTAAGCATACACTCAAAATTAAAATCATATAAAGACTTCACATTTTGAATAAACTCAATTACATTTCCCTAGCAAATACAAAACTGCACAAAATCATAATCCTTTATTGTGTTTTGCTTGGGTTTTCCAGGGTCTTTATTTGGGGTGGGGTTATATATTCTTACAGGGTATCCACGGTTTTAGTGTGTAGATAGCTTAGTAGTCCATCCCTAAGTCTTGTAAGTTTACTCTTTGATCAATAGACTTTGCAAGCTTCTGCTGCTCAAAAAGAAAGAAAAGAAATCAAAACCCAATACACTCTGGGAAAATATTCATTTTTTGTACCAACAACAATCAAATTTATATTAAAAGGCCATAAAGGAGTAAGAGCTATTAGCAGGACATGCATTATATCTCCCAAACCGACCCTACTGTGGTACCTCGACCCCAATAAAGCATCACTCACCCTTACCCTTTTCTTTCAGTCAGGTATTTATATTAGAAACATAAAGTGAGCACCATAATATAGAAGCCACGCCACAACACTTCCAAGTCATATGTAACCCAACGACGACTCCAACACTATAGCCTACACAGACATGCAACTTGATCGTCGGTTATCATTGAGAAAGAAATAAAACTCATATTAAAAGGCCATAAAGGAGTAAGAGCTATTAGTAGGACATGCATTATATCTCCCAAACCGACCCTACTGTGGTACCTTGGAATAAAATCCAATCACATAATTAAACCAAAACATGGGTTTGATTTTTTTTTTTTTTTTTTGTGTGGAACATCCGTAGTAAAACAATTGTCAAGACATCTAGGAAAAAGAAACAATAAACCAAGTTACAACTAAAGATTTTCTTCCAAATCATATCTGATACCTTTCCAGTGGGCTGTCCAGAATCATATCTGCACAAAAGCCCAATTCCAATGGGGTGCTTGGTTCATTGATTCACAAAGAAGCTGTAAGAAAATGCTATTTCACTAAAACATACAACATAAAAGGCAAAATGAAAGAACAAATCAGCAATGTATCATCCCAAACTACTTTCTCCTTTTTTTTTTAGTACAAGAAAGGTCAAAAGATTAATAAAAATCAGCAATGTATCAACCACTAAGAAGCAACCATACCCAAATAAGTGGTATGCCGAAAGAAATTTTTACCTCAGAATTATGTGGACTCAAGTGACTGTCTAGTCTCCACGCCTTAGCCAACATGGACGCTGTTCCAGGGAAAAATAAACTTAGCATTAAGATCTATTAGTAACCATTTTGACCACTTGAGTCGCAAGTAAGATCAGTTGTTGTTTCCCAAATAGAATAAGAAATGAATTTGCGGCTTCCCAATGAACAGAAATGAAACAAAACCTAGATCGAAAATACTCACCTTGAAGACAGAACAACATCTTGATCAGTTGAATTTGATGAAGTTCCCTAACCTAGCAAAATTGTGAAGATCAAAATTACAACCCAAACTGGATAAGGATAAACTTCAAAAAGAACTAACTTCTAGCTTTTTGCACAAACTGGATGCTGTCAATCTGTAACTCCACATTCTATATTGCTTAAACAAAAAAAAAAGACCCAAGAGAAAATAAACAATGTATATCAATGTAGTAGCTGATTGAACAAATTGAACAAATCTACTAAACTCTACAAAGATTGAACAACTTGCAGTGAAACTGTCCCAACGTTCCAAGTCTTCTATCTGTATGCCAAATTGAACAAATTTGAATAAGTTGTATAATAACTAACAATGTAAATGCAAATAGCCTATAAATTTGAAAAATAGAAAATAAAAACCAAAAAAGGTAACAAACTTGAAAAGAATAGCAGAAAAAATAAATCAGAAGCTTACTATAAAAAACAATGTGCTTAGCCCCGATAATAATAAAAACAATTACAATAATAGCAAAACCATAAAAGTCCACAACTAAAAAGGACACTAAATTCCTTCTTGTAGTGAGTTCTCTCCGAGATTGAAAATTCACTCCGTTGCTCTCCTGACTGTTGTGTCCCTGTAATATGTTGTCCATTCAAATTGAGCCGTGAATAATGTAAATGGCTGCCACAAAATCAACTTTTTCAAGCTTTTTGGCTCCATGAACTCAATAGGAAATGCTATATACTAAAACTCAAGAGGAACTCAGCTTTTTCAAGCATTTTGGCTCGGCTTGGTTCCGATATTTTCTACTGTCTATATCTACGAACTCAAAAGAAAAAAGTAGTTTCAGCCCTCAACTGTGACATCAAGAACAATCAGGCTTTGCCACCCGAGACAGATTACACCACATTAAGGGTGAATTAAGCAGCACATCAATCAAGTTAAAAGGGCAGCCTAACTATTTTTAGTTCGTGCAAAAGATAAAGCTGAAATCATGAGACATTCACTCCCTGGACCTTTTACAATAAAAGGTAATTAACGATGGAAACCAAAAAAAAAACTGTGCACAAAATGCTTTTAGAAAAAGAAAAAAAAATAATGAAAAAAAGTGTTAAGAAGGTTTAATACATAAAGGAGAGCAACATAAATTATGACCAAACTTCAATTATAAGCAACAATAATTGAATAAGTTTACAAATTTGTTGGGTTGCTAGTACGTTGTGTGCATTCTCAGTTTGATTAAGAAAGTTCTGTGATTATCATTCATCAATAGTAAGAATTAGATGTAAGAAAAAAAACCATACCAATTGTAGCTGAAGATGCATATAAGTTTTAGGATCAGAAAGGGGAAAGCAACTCCAATTTAACTCCCTTTGACAAATACACCTGTAGTCCTTAACAAAAATGAAAGTACAACACTGAAATGGCTTCACATTCATTCAGAATGACAAAAAAAAAAAAACTTAAAAACCAGAGTAGCAACATGCGTGTTTGAATACAAAGTTAAAAATCCCAAAAGAGATTTTTTTTTTCCAGTTTTTTGCCAAAAAAAAAAAAAAACAAATATACAATGTGTTCATCAGCTCTTTGGTCTTCTCGTCTATCCAACATTTACTGCTTAATATGACCATCATACATATTCAACAACCTAAACTAATGTGTTTTAACACATCCAAAGTGAGCATACGTGTATCTGCAAAATTGAACAAACAAACCTCAAGAACAGGTCTCCGTTATCTGATGGAACTGAGCCTATGAGCCCGCATCCAGATCCTAGTATGCATCACCTGAAGATAAAAATTACAGAGAGCGAGAAAAAAGCGGCAACGAAGATATATGGACTCAATCTTGATCGGTTCATGCAATTGTTAAAGATAAAAATTACAACCCAACAAAAAAAAATTAAACCAAAGATGAGGGAAAGATAAAGATTTCAAACATAAACCAAAGAAAGCATCAAAACCTGAGATTAGACATTATTGGAGCCCAAAATCAAAGAAATATATATATATATAACTACCACAGAATCTAGTTTGGGATGGAGATAAAAAAAAACCCCCAACATTAGAAACCCCTAACCTTTGGTGTCGATCTTAGCCTTCGGCTCACCTCCGCCTTCGGTGTCGTTGTTTACATCAAACCGATTGAACACTTGCTCCATGTCTAAAAGATACACCAAAAAGTGAGAAGGCCGAGATTGGGAGTTAGAGAGAAAAAGGAGTCTGGGATGTGGAGAGAGAGAGAGAGAGAGAGAGAGAGAGAGAGAGAGATGAGTTTTGAAATTTGAATTCTTGAAAAATGGGAAACTGTGAGAGAAAAGAGGGCTCTCATTCAGTTTGTGAGAGGGAGAAGAGATGATGCGTGTCAGGCACTTTGGGGGTGGGGAGAGTTTTAGCCGTAGGATTAAATCCAATGGTTGAAAGTGTCCAATTTTAATGGATGGTTATGATCAAAAGTGTCGGATGGAGTTTTAATTAGGACCCTTAGATCAATTTTTTGACCATAAAGTTCTTTGTGGGTTATTATATAGATATATATATATTTCTTTGATTTTGGGCTCCAATAATGTCTAATCTCAGGTTTTGATGCTTTCTTTGGTTTATGTTTGAAATCTTTATCTTTCCCTCATCTTTGGTTTAATTTTTTTTTGTTGGGTTGTAATTTTTATCTTTAGCAATTGCATGAACCGATCAAGATTGAGTCCATATATCTTCGTTGCCGCTTTTTTCTCGCTCTCTGTAATTTTTATCTTCAGGTGATGCATACTAGGATCTGGATGCGGGCTCATAGGCTCAGTTCCATCAGATAACGGAGACCTGTTCTTGAGGTTTGTTTGTTCAATTTTGCAGATACACGTATGCTCACTTTGGATGTGTTAAAACACATTAGTTTAGGTTGTTGAATATGTATGATGGTCATATTAAGCAGTAAATGTTGGATAGACGAGAAGACCAAAGAGCTGATGAACACATTGTATATTTGTTTTTTTTTTTTTTTTGGCAAACAACTGGAAAAAAAAAATCTCTTTTGGGATTTTTAACTTTGTATTCAAACACGCATGTTGCTACTCTGGTTTTTAAGTTTTTTTTTTTTGTCATTCTGAATGAATGTGAAGCCATTTCAGTGTTGTACTTTCATTTTTGTTAAGGACTGCAGGTGTATTTGTCAAAGGGAGTTAAATTGGAGTTGCTTTCCCCTTTCTGATCCTAAAACTTATATGCATCTTCAGCTACAATTGGTATGGTTTTTTTTTCTTACATCTAATTCTTACTATTGATGAATGATAATCACAGAACTTTCTTAATCAAACTGAGAATGCACACAACGTACTAGCAACCCAACAAATTTGTAAACTTATTCAATTATTGTTGCTTATAATTGAAGTTTGGTCATAATTTATGTTGCTCTCCTTTATGTATTAAACCTTCTTAACACTTTTTTTCATTGTTTTTTTTTCTTTTTCTAAAAGCATTTTGTGCACAGTTTTTTTTTGGTTTCCATCGTTAATTACCTTTTATTGTAAAAGGTCCAGGGAGTGAATGTCTCATGATTTCAGCTTTATCTTTTGCACGAACTAAAAATAGTTAGGCTGCCCTTTTAACTTGATTGATGTGCTGCTTAATTCACCCTTAATGTGGTGTAATCTGTCTCGGGTGGCAAAGCCTGATTGTTCTTGATGTCACAGTTGAGGGCTGAAACTACTTTTTTTCTTTTGAGTTCGTAGATATAGACAGTAGAAAATATCGGAACCAAGCCGAGCCAAAATGCTTGAAAAAGCTGAGTTCCTCTTGAGTTTTAGTATATAGCATTTCCTATTGAGTTCATGGAGCCAAAAAGCTTGAAAAAGTTGATTTTGTGGCAGCCATTTACATTATTCACGGCTCAATTTGAATGGACAACATATTACAGGGACACAACAGTCAGGAGAGCAACGGAGTGAATTTTCAATCTCGGAGAGAACTCACTACAAGAAGGAATTTAGTGTCCTTTTTAGTTGTGGACTTTTATGGTTTTGCTATTATTGTAATTGTTTTTATTATTATCGGGGCTAAGCACATTGTTTTTGATAGTAAGCTTCTGATTTATTTTTTCTGCTATTCTTTTCAAGTTTGTTACCTTTTTTGGTTTTTATTTTCTATTTTTCAAATTTATAGGCTATTTGCATTTACATTGTTAGTTATTATACAAGTTATTCAAATTTGTTCAATTTGGCATACAGATAGAAGACTTGGAACGTTGGGACAGTTTCACTGCAAGTTGTTCAATCTTTGTAGAGTTTAGTAGATTTGTTCAATTTGTTCAATCGGCTACTACATTGATATACATTGTTTATTTTCTCTTGGGTCTTTTTTTTTTTGTTTGAGCAATATAGAATGTGGAGTTACAGATTGACAGCAGCCAGCTTGTGCAAAAAGCTAGAAGTTAGTTCTTTTTGAAGTTTATCCTTATCCAGTTTGGGTTGTAATTTTGATCTTCACAATTTTGCTAGGTTAGGGAACTTCATCAAATTCAACTGATCAAGATGTTGTTCTGTCTTCAAGGTGAGTATTTTCGATCTAGGTTTTGTTTCATTTCTGTTCATTGGGAAGCCGCAAATTCATTTCTTATTCTATTTGGGAAACAACAACTGATCTTACTTGCGACTCAAGTGGTCAAAATGGTTACTAATAGATCTTAATGCTAAGTTTTTTTTTACCTGGAACAGCGTCCATGTTGGCTAAGGCGTGGAGACTAGACAGTCACTTGAGTCCACATAATTCTGAGGTAAAAATTTCTTTCGGCATACCACTTTTTTGGGTATGGTTGCTTCTTAGTGGTTGATACATTGCTGATTTTTATTAATCTTTTGACCTTTCTTGTACTAAAAAAAAAAGGAGAAAGTAGTTTGGGATGATACATTGCTGATTTGTTCTTTCATTTTGCCTTTTATGTTGTATGTTTTAGTGAAATAGCATTTTCTTACAGCTTCTTTGTGAATCAATGAACCAAGCACCCCGTTGGAATTGGGCTTTTGTGCAGATATGATTCTGGACAGCCCACTGGAAAGGTATCAGATATGATTTGGAAGAAAATCTTTAGTTGTAACTTGATTTATTGTTTCTTTTTCCTAGATGTCTTGACAATTTTTTTACTACGGATGTTCCACACAAAAAAAAAAAAAAAAAAAAATCAAACCCATGTTTTGGTTTAATTATGTGATTGGATTTTATTCCAAGGTACCACAGTAGGGTCGGTTTGGGAGATATAATGCATGTCCTACTAATAGCTCTTACTCCTTTATGGCCTTTTAATATGAGTTTTATTTCTTTCTCAATGATAACCGACGATCAAGTTGCATGTCTGTGTAGGCTATAGTGTTGGAGTCGTCGTTGGGTTACATATGACTTGGAAGTGTTGTGGCGTGGCTTCTATATTATGGTGCTCACTTTATGTTTCTAATATAAATACCTGACTGAAAGAAAAGGGTAAGGGTGAGTGATGCTTTATTGGGGTCGAGGTACCACAGTAGGGTCGGTTTGGGAGATATAATGCATGTCCTGCTAATAGCTCTTACTCCTATATGGCCTTTTAATATAAATTTGATTGTTGTTGGTACAAAAAATGAATATTTTCCCAGAGTGTATTGGGTTTTGATTTCTTTTCTTTCTTTTTGAGCAGCAGAAGCTTGCAAAGTCTATTGATCAAAGAGTAAACTTACAAGACATAGGGATGGACTACTAAGCTATCTACACACTAAAACCGTGGATACCCTGTAAGAATATATAACCCCACCCCAAATAAAGACCCTGGAAAACCCAAGCAAAACACAATAAAGGATTATGATTTTGTGCAGTTTTGTATTTGCTAGGGAAATGTAATTGAGTTTATTCAAAATGTGAAGTCTTTATATGATTTTAATTTTGAGTGTATGCTTACAAACTTTTGAATCCCAAATGTTTCTCAAATGTATTTAAGAAGGCATTTGAGATTCAAAGTTTAAGAAGCATGGCATTACATTCTCTTTTTCTTTTTTTGATACTTAAAAAATCTTTAAAAAGTTATTGCGAAAAGGATTCAACTTCAACTTATTTAAAAACCTGAAATGATGGGTTATCAAGTGAACACTTAAATCACGTCATTGAATTTACTTGATCGAGAGGACTAAAATAAGTAAATTTCACCTCTTCCGTGCTACCTAATATGTTGAATGTTTTTTTGAACCCCCTAGGGCCCTAGCTCTATAGCTTGACAGCATGGTTCAATATTTCTGGGAGTTTTTTTTCGCTAATTAGCAAGTTATTACAAGTGTGTTTTTTTGCTAATTAGCAAGTCTACATTTGGACCCATGATTATATGCAGATGCGGTTTTTTGCGACGTGCCCACGGGCACGGGCAATTACTAGTATATATATAACTACCACAGAATCTAGTTTGGGATGGAGATAAAAAAAAAACCCCCAACATTAGAAACCCCTAACCTTTGGTGTCGATCTTAGCCTTCGGCTCACCTCCGCCTTCGGTGTCGTTGTTTACATCAAACCGATTGAACACTTGCTCCATGTCTAAAAGATACACCAAAAAGTGAGAAGGCCGAGATTGGGAGTTAGAGAGAAAAAGGAGTCTGGGATGTGGAGAGAGAGAGAGAGAGAGAGAGAGAGAGAGAGAGAGATGAGTTTTGAAATTTGAATTCTTGAAAAATGGGAAACTGTGAGAGAAAAGAGGGCTCTCATTCAGTTTGTGAGAGGGAGAATAGATGATGCGTGTCAGGCACTTTGGGGGTGGGGAGAGTTTTAGCCGTAGGATTAAATCCAATGGTTGAAAGTGTCCAATTTTAATGGATGGTTATGATCAAAAGTGTCGGATGGAGTTTTAATTAGGACCCTTAGATCAATTTTTTGACCATAAAGTTCTTTGTGGGTTATTATATAGATTATCCAAAATAATGTTACAATTTATTAAAACATAATTTATAGCATTATTGAAACCATTTTAGATTTTTAAAATAATTTATAATTATTTATATTTATTTATTAATACCAAATATATTATAAATAATATTTTTATACACTAATCTTGGTTAATATATATTAATATCACTAAAACAGTTTATTAAAACATTAATTAGGATTACTAGAATACTTAATGATATAAAACAGGTTAATACAATCTTAATTGGGGTTTACAGAATAATTAGACATAAATAAATTTAAAACAATTTATAAATCTACTAATATAGATTAACAGAATCATTAATGAGATAAAAACAGATTAATAAACCTTAATTGGGATTAACCGAATAATTAGCATTATAAAACGATTCATTGTAATTAATCAGTAAAACCGCGGGCCAACCCAGATCCGAACCCGTGCCCATGGGTCGCCCATTTATACTCTAACTATAGCCCTACTTAAAAGATCCGACCCGCTTACCACTTAATTATTATAACCCGAACCCATAACCATTTAAACTAATAAACTAACCCATACCCATGACCCAAGACCCGACCCAATCGGGTAAACGATATAACCCGAAGACCCACGGGTCTTTTCTTCTCCGGCGAGCCTATGTTGCCGCCGGCGAGCCCGATTTGGCCGGAAAACTTCAAACGGCCATATCTTCGCCGTCTCTTCACGAAAATTGATAATTCCAACGCCAATGGGTCCGGTTTGGGCTCCTCTATCATATACTAGGAGCTGGTTCCATGGTTTATTCGTTTTGGGTTCCTACTGAGGCATTAGTCTTTTCGGGTTTAAGGAGAATAATGGCCTGCATGGCCTACTTCGGGCGTACCAAACTTAAAACTGGGTTAAAGGGGGTCTATAGGGGATCTAAGGGTTCGTTTGGTATAATTTTTAGGGGCCCTAATCGATTTTGGGAAGACGAGCTCCGGCGAGGTGCTTTTAATGGTGGTTTGTGCACAAACCAGAGCTTAAGGCTCTGTTTGGATTATCCAGAGGGTCTGAGCGCGTGTGTGTGAGTTTGTGAGGGTACAAAAGTAAATAGGGGGCGTGGAATTTACCTCTGGAAGTCCCGGTTTCTTCCTCTGTCTCTGTCTCCGGCGAGCTCTCTCTCTCTCTCCTGCTCCCCTTCTTCTTCCAGTTCTGTGTGTGTGTGAGTATGGCAGAGAGAGGGGTGAGTATGGGGAGACAATGAATGGGTGTGTGTGGTGTGCTCTCTCACCCTCAACTCTTGGTGGTTCTATATATGTATACACAATCTCATATAAGAATACCCACATATCTATAAACACAGATATGAACAGATTCTCAAATCTGTTCAGATTAGATGGAGTAATGTGATGGATTTGAGGGGGTATGGGTGAGTGTGCCGGCGGTGATAGGGGTGTGGTAATGTCCGGCAGGTTTTTGGGGGAGGTTTGGGTAATGTTTCTACCCAATAGGTAAGTATAGGTTAGGTTAGCACATTATGCCACTTAGGGAAAGATTCCAACTTCCCATTTTTGTATGGTTAGACGTCGTCTAGGGCTATGTGCTACACAGTATAAAATAATACAATTTCTACGGGTTTACTCGCAATTTGCAATCTAAGGAATAGTAATTAGATATGCACACGTATAAGTTTGGGTCTCCGGGATTATGAAATCACCACACTGGAAATTAATACGGCAAAATACGGGGGCTTATTTTATTAAATGCAGAAATTTTACGGGTATTACATCATCCACCTGCTATTAAAGATTCCGTCCCCGGAATCAAAGCTAGCTATACATTGAAAAGGTAGGGAAATTTCTCACGCATCTCTGATTCTAACTCCCAAGAAGCTTCACGCTCATCATGGTGTTTCCACTGGACTTTCACTAGCGGGATTTCTTTAGTCCTTAGCTTCTTAGTTCCTCGTTCCATGATCTTCACTGGTCCTTCATTAAAAGTCACATTGTCGTTTACCTCAATATCCGTGAAGTTGATCTCATGAGACGGATCGTGTACGACTTTCCTCAACATGATGATATGAAACACATTATGCACTCCTGACATCTTGGGTGGCAGTGCGAATCTGTAAGCAACTTTTCCCACACGTTCGAGGATTTCGAATGGTCCAATGTAGCGTGGCGAAAGTTTTCCTCTCTTTTGTCCAAATCTGAAAATTCCTCGTACAGGTGATACTTTTAGGAATACGTGATCTCCAACACTAAATTCTAAGTTCTTTCGATGTTTATCTGCATAGCTTTTCTGTCGGCTCTGAGCTGCTTTCATCTTTTCTCTGACTATATTGATCTTTTTGTTCGTTTCTCGAACCATCTCTGGCCCTAGGAGCTTGTCATCTCCAACTTCTGCCCAACATAAGGGTGATCGGCACGGTTTTTCTATATAGGGCTTCAAATGGTGCCATCCCTATACTCGTATGATAGCTGTTGTTATATGCGAACTCTATCAACGGTAGGTTCTCCTCCCATGAACTTTCAAAATCTATTGCACAAGCTCGAAGCATATCTTCCATGACTTGATTGACTCTCTCGGTCTGTCCGTCGGTTTGGGGGTGAAATGCTGAACTTAACTTCAATGATGTTCCAAGTGCTGTCTGTAAGCTTTCCCAAAATCCTGACGTGAAACGTGAATCACGATCTGACACAATTGACACGGGTACTCCATGTAGTCGAACAACTTGTTGTATATACATCCTGCTCAATTTCTCAACCGGGTAAGTCATGCTATAAGCGATAAAGTGAGCCGATTTGGTGAGTCGATCCACAATTACCCAAATGGCGTCATGATTCTGCCGTGACCTTGGCATTCTGACAACGAAATCCATCGTTATATGTTCCCACTTCCATCCAGGAACGGGTAGTGGTTGTAACAATCCTCCTGGTTTCTGATGTTCTGCCTTGACTTGCTTGCATGTCATGCATTTGGATACATAATCCGCTACTTCTCTTTTCATTCCGTCCCACCAGAAGTTCCTTTTTAGATCCTTGTACATTTTTGTTCCTCCGGGATGAACTGTCATCCTTGACTTGTGTGCTTCGTCCAATATATCTTTCCTCAAGTTGTCCTCATTGGGCACACAGAGTCGGTTGCGACACCTAAATCCTCCATCTGTCCCTATATTCCACTCAGTGGGGTCCTTTGCCGATGCTTTCTCAAACCATTGACGGAGTCCTTCGTCCTTTTCTTGTGCTTCAAGAATACGACTTATGAGCGTTGGTTGTACTACAAGACATCCAAAAAGTCGTTCTTCGCTTGACTCGGAAATTTGAAAGTCAAACTCTGTTAGTGTCTCCAACACTTTCCATTCTCTGATCATGAGAGACGATACGATGAGTTTGCGGGGTTTCCGGCTCAGTGCATCAGCAACCATGTTTGCTTTGGCAGGGTGGTATTGCAGCGTGAAATCGTAGTCTTTTAACAATTCCATCCATCGTCGCTGCCTCATGCTCAACTCCTTTTGAGAGAACAGGTTTCTCAGGCTCTTGTGATCTGAAAATAGATCGAACTTCTCTCCGTAGAGGTAGTGTCTCCAAATTTTGAGTGCAAAGATGATTGCAGCTAGTTCCAAATCGTGCGTAGGATAGTTAAGCTCATGAGGTTTCAATTGTCGTGATCCATACGCTATCACTCTTCTGTCCTGCATAAGTACACATCCAAGTCCTTGATGCAACGCATCGCTGTAAATGGTGAATTGTTCACCGCTCTTCTATATTGCAAGCATTGGCGCCGTGGTTAACCTCTTCTTTAATTCTTGAAATGTGCGTTCATGCTTGTCGTTCCATTCGTATTTCAAATCCTTTCTGGTTAATCCTCTAAGAGGGGCTGCGATTTTGGAGAATCCTTCCACGAATCTCTGGCAGCTAGGCCAAGAAAACTTCTGACTTCTGTTGCTGTGGTCGGTCGATTCCAATCCAAAACAGCTTCGATCTTAGATGAATCTACAGCTATTCCTTCTTTTGAGACAACATGTCCTAAAAATTTGACTTCCTTTAGCCAAAATTCGCACTTGCTGTACTTTGCATACAAGTGGTTGCCTCGTAGAGTCTGGAGTGCTATCTTCACATGTCCTTCGTGTTCTGCCTCTATCTTAGAGTAGATGAGGATATCATCTATAAACACAATGATGAACTGATCCAGGTAAGGTCTAAAAACTCGATTCATTAAATCCATGAACACTGTTGGGGCATTTGTCAATCCGAACGGCATAACCAAAAATTCATAATGTCCATACCTGGTTCTGAAAACTATCTTGGATACATCCTCGGATCGAACGAGCAATTGGTGGTATCCAGATCAAAGATCTATCTTCGAGAATATGGTAGCTCCTTGTAGCTGATCAAATAGATTGTCAATCCTCGGTAGTGGGTACCGATTCTTGATTGTGACCTTGTTCAACTCTCTGTAGTCGATACGGAGTCGAAGTGTTCCATCCTTCTTCTTGGCGAATAATACCGGTGCTCCCCATGGTGAAGTGCTTGGACGAACAAATCCGAGGTCCTGGAGTTCTTGCACTTGCGTCTTTAGTTCTTGCATCTCCTTCGGGGCCATTCGGTAAGGTGTCTTCGATATCGGGGAGGTTCCAGGCATTAACTCGATACAGAAATCGATGTCTCTCTTGGGTGGCAATCCTTTAACTTCTTGGAAAACATCTTCAAAATCTCAAACTACTGGAATTTGGTTAATAGGAATCTCATCACTCGTGGTTCTAAGGGTAGCTAGGCAGTTGGTGAGGAAAACGTCACACGAGGGATTGCACTTGAAATCAAATGGTTCACTATCAGGTATTGAAAAGAATATGGATTTGCTAGCACAATCTAACTTGGCATGGTATTTTGCAAGCCAATCGATTCCTAAGATCACGTCGAATTCCTTCATTGACAAAACTATCAAATCAGCGGGGAGATTCTGATCTTTCAAGTTTAGAGGGCAGTCCTTGCATACTTTTTCCAACTTAATGCTCTTTCCTAGAGGTGACGTAGCATTCAAAGCTATATCCATCGTTTGGGGCACTAAGCCTAAGCGTTGCATAATTCTAATTGTAATAAAAGAATTAGATGCGCCAGTATCGAACAAAGCTTTCACGTGACTGTTAAAGAGGGTTAGAGTACCTTCCAGATTCTCCTGCTCTTCTTCGTCAAATCCTGCTTCCTCTGGAATAATAGCATTGAGGCGAGCCTGTCCTTGAGTCGATGCTCCATAGTAACCACCTCGAGGTGCTTTGCAATCCTTGGACAGATGTCCCTTCTTGTTGCAGTTGAAGCAGACCACATCTGAGCGACTGTTCCTTCTCGGGGCACGATAATCCTTAGACATGTGTCCGGGAAATCCACAGTTGAAACAGACTCCAGGGGTATTACTTGTGGATCCTGATGGTCCTTGGGGTGGAGTCGGTTTAAATGGCACAGCCGGTTTGTTGCGAAACGGTGCTGTCTGCGGTTTCTTCTCACCATTCAGCTCCTCTTGAATCCTTGATTGCGAGTCGGGGCTTGCCTCGGTCTCTGATTAAATCTCGGAGGGGGTGGTCGGTTTATGAAACGCCTTTGTTCACGACCGGTGATCTCCTCAAAGCCATGGGCCATTCCTACTAAAGCTTTGAAAGTCTGATTCAGGTGTGTAGACACCCCATTTTGTCGACTATCAGATTTAGGAGACCCATAGCTTGGTGGTTCACAATGATCGAAAAAGACTCAAAAAGGACTCCTGGAAGTTAGCTCTATTTCTCAAAATGCTCAGAATGACCAAAACGCCCCTGAAAGCCCAAAAACTCCCAGATTTGGACCAAAAGTTCTGGAAACATGCTACGTCATAAGCAAAGTGATAAAATGAGTTTTTTTAAGTATAATCAGATGAAATCGTCAGCTCCCAGAGACCCCCGGAAGTCCCGGAAGTTCCCGGAAAGTCCCTGTTGACCGGTTTGACCAAGGTTTGACCAAGTTTAACCAAAATCGTCCAAATTCACCGGAATCATTCTGGGTCATGTGGGAAATATTAAAATGAGTTTTAAAATAAAATCAAGCGAAAACGTCAGCTCTTGGGAGCTCCCAGAGGTTCCCAGAACTTCCCGGGAATCCCAGGTTTGACCAGCTTGACCAGAATTTGACTTTAGAACCGGGGCACCATAACAATTTTCAAATATTTTTCATGGAAACTAGAGGTCAATAGCTTTCCAACGGTATATCGCACATAATTCCTGGATTTAAAACGAATTTATTTTGAATTTTCGAAGGCGAAAAAGGCGATCAAATCAGCTTTTATCGTGAATATCGCAAAACTTTTCAAAGTGACCTATCCCCGAACTATTTTTTATGTAAAGTAGACTACATTACCTTTCCAACGGTATATCACAACCTCAATTTGGAGTTCGTATGCATTTTCTGTGAATTTTGAACAAAATAGGGCCTTTTCGCGAATACCGGAACCTCTGGGGGCCTAAACATAAATTTTTGGGCGTCTGAGGAGCAGTGCCGCCGCGGCACTGGCCCACTGCTGCCGCAGCACTGGCCCACTGCTGCCGCGGCACAGGCCCAGTGCCGCCGCGGCACTCAACCCTCGCAGAGTCCATTTTTGTAATTTTTTTGGGGGGTCCAATTTGATTAATTGAAAACCAAAACGACGTAGTTTTATGTTCACAGATGTTTGGGACCAATGGGAACACTTCTAAAATCCCAAAACCACCCCCAAATTGGCCTATATAAAACCCCCATTGCTCTTCATTTGGGGGGGGGGGGGCAAGTGCAAAGCTTGAAAAATTGTAGAGAAGAAGAGAGATAGAGATAGGTTTAGAAGAAAGAAAGGGAGCTTCTCCCATTGATTTTCCATAAGAAAGTGAGTTTTATTCTTGTTTTCTTCCATTATCCTTCTATATACTTCACATTCAAAGTCCATTCCAACCCTCATTCTTGAGCATTCATGAGATAGGAAGCTACTTCCATGTCCAAATGTCAAAATCTATGAGTGAAACACCAAGCTACAAGTCCAAAATCACATTGATTATCATCTATTGATTGCTATTTACTTGCTTGTTTATATATATGTTCATCCCTTCTTACCTCATTTCTTTTTATTTTTCTTTATTTACTTACTTGTTCTTCATCATCTAAATGATGACATGAAGTTTGAGGTGAGTGAATCCTTATGGATAGTAGCTCTTAACCTCAAAAACATGTTTGATAGATGATGATTATAACTTCAATACCTCCAAGGTATTCTTGAAGTGTATTGAAGTTATGTTCTAATAAAAATAAATCTTTCCAACAATCTTGGAGGTTCTTGATGATGAGTTTGATGTTGAAATTTCAAGTGGCTATAATCTTCATTGAGTATTGAAAATATGCTTTCAAAACATCTACTTCAAAACCCCTCTTAAAACCCCTCATTTTAATCTCAAGAAAGAAAACTCTAGTTTTTCCCAAAACTTTCAAAACAGTGAGTCAAAACAGTGAATAATCTGAGTTCAAAGATTTTCCTAAAACTCAATACTCAACATATGGATGCAAGGTCACTTTGAAAGTCTTCCTAACCCATTGGAGAACACCCATGATTTTTGGTTTGACTTGGAAGTACTTGGAAATGGTCCATTTGGATCCAGACATTCCTTCCAGACATTCTATTTTTGCTGTCACAGCAGCTAGGTCCACTTCCAACCTCTTTTTCAGAAATTGTGTCCAAAAGGGGTGGTCCTAACTTATTTTTCCCTTAAACTTCAATGTCTTAGGAAACGTTCTGTATAAAATGGGCCTCTAGATCATTCGTGTTCATTTTCTAAGATTTTCTAACATTTCAGTCGACAGTACGGACTCTGTTTCTGAGTGACCTTTGTTTTTTTATGTGATTTCTCTTAATATGTAGTAGTTATTAAAGATTGGCTTTTTGCGTTGTGTTCTAGACAAAATAAGGAACATCTCCATAAAAAATCATGCATTGAAAACATTCCTAACCCCTCTTTTCAATTTTCCAAAGATCTAGTTATTGTTCTGTCCACTATTCACAACAAGCACATTTTAACTTTCATTCTTTGATTTGATGCTTATATGCCTTCCAAATTAGTTCATATCTTAGGAAGTAGTTCATACTACATTTGTACATATCCCATGTTGATTTCATCCATCCATTCATACACATTTTAGACTTCTAAGTCATTCTAGGAATCTATGAACACAAAGCACACTACAACCTTGGCACATTTTAGATACATACATTGCATCCATGCAAAGATTTGGAGCTTTTGTGACTCCTAATCTAAGAAGATTATAAGGAATGAACTTGATCACACGTTCATGTTTCCCTCGATCCAATCTTCCTTTCTCATCCGTCCCGGGGATTGAGAAGTCTTCTTTTCTCAAAGAATAACATGCATCATACTAGTTTGCTAAGCATATTTTGATTTATTTGATTTTTTGTTTCAAGAACAATTCATGTCCCCTCTAGATTAGAGAAACTTTACTATTTGATATGTGATTAGACGATTTTTCCTAGGTTTATTTGTGTGATCTTTCACTTTGCATTGTGTGATATTTGGCTTAAATCTTATGAATGATATCCTATCTTTAGATCTTCCATTTCAAATTTTCTTATGTGATGTAATATACTATCATAGTATTATTTGTCGAACCAAACATAGTATAAGATGATTATTTGGATGCTAATTGAGGCCCGTCGAAAGACGGGGCGAGTTGAGGGTGTTTTAGTCGTGACAAAGGCTCCTTCCTCTCTCGTACCAAAACCCCGAGCCAAGTTCTTTGGTTATGAAGGGTCGGTGCCCTTTATCCGTTTGGGTGAGTCAAATTGGGTTTCTTGGTTCCCTAAAGACCAAGTGGCGACTCTGTATCTGTTTTCAAAAGACCTTCTTTTCTTAAAAACAAACCTCTTGTTTTCTTTCAAATCGATTTCAAAATAAAGGAAAATCAATTCCGAAACCCCGGAAACAGAAAACTCGGGAGTGGACGACGGATTCCGCGTGTCCACAATCTGGCGACTCCACTGGGGATTTTTATTTTAAAACAAAATAATACAGAGGTTTGACTCATAAGAAGCATCCTTAAAATCATCTTTTTACTGTGTTTGGTTCACCGCATTGCACTTCTGCATTTCCCCTTCGACTGTGTCTGAAACGCGGCGCTGACATTGTTCAGGTCTTGCTGTGCCAGGGCACAAGTCACCGTTAATACTGTACCTTCCAAGGTATCTCAAAAAGAATAAAAACCTCCGTACTGTCTACCTGACGGTATATTGGAACTCTCGTCAACGGACCCTCTTTGACTAAACCCAGCCTTTGCATATAGATTCCTGTAGAACCTTTCATTGGGCTGTTGATTTATCTTTTCAGATAGGATAATGTGATATAACTGCTGTATGCCCTGACGGGATTACCTGCGCAGTGTAGACGCTTATGTGACATGAGGCAGAACCTCTTTCTTATGATCCCCAAGGCAATCAGTTACATGTGATCACATTGAGTTGACCTGCCTAGGCACCATGACAAAGATGTCTGCCCCACGTTCACAAAGATATACACCGCAAACCTTGTTTGTTGGTCCTAAGACATAGGAGTATGAAAACTTGCTAGACAGTATGATCACCGTCATCCAAATCTCCCAGATTTCCCAGATATAACAATTTCTCTCAGAAACTCTGTCCAGATATCCCAGATATAACCATATTAACCAGTCTTTCCCCGAAACTCTGTCCAGATATCCCAGATATAACCATATTAACCAGTCTTTCCCCGAAACTCTGTCCAGATATCCCAGATATAACCATATTAACCAATTTTTCCCAGAAACTCTCTCTAAATCTACCTGATTTCCTAGATATGCCAGTTTCTCCCAGAAACTCTGTCCTATCTTCCTAGATATACTATTTTCTCCTAGAAACTCTATCCAAATTTCCTAGAAATACCCAAAGTACCTGTTTTCCCAGAAGCTCTGCCCAAATCTCCCAGATTCTCTAAAAATCCCAGCATCTCTGCCCAAATCACCTAGAAATGCCCAGATATACTTGTTTCTCCTAGAAACTCTATCCATATTTCTCAGAAATACCCAAAATACCAGTTTCTCCTAGAAGCTCAGTCCAAATCAACCAGAAATCCTTAGTTCTCCTAGAAACTCAAATGACTTCTAGAAATTTCTCCGAATCTTCCAAATCCATGTTTTCCCCAGAAACTCTATCCAAAATTTCCGAAGTATCCCGGAAATCCCTGTTATCCCTTGGTGATCATACTGGAAAGTAAGGTTAGCACACTCTGTATGGCTAGGACCTTATTTGTTTAACTGCTATCTGTTAGAAGTAGGGGCATCATATAGATTAGGGCTTGCATCCGCATGCTTGTCTCATGTGCATGCACCATTCTCACCAGTCTGCGCACACTATCTCAGTCAGTCTGTACATAAGTCAGTCCATCTTCCTCAACCTCACTGTCATTGTCTCTCTAGTCATCACTATCAGAATCTGATACACTCCTCTCAAATCTATAGGTCATTATAGATTCCCAAAATCAGCCACTGAGATCCCCATCCTGGGTCAGAAGTTCGAACAGTCATTTGGTTAGAATCAGTCCGCCGAGAAAATTCAACATGAATCAGGAAACTTTGGAAGCCAAGGTCACTGAATTAATCAATCAACAGTCAAATCGGCTGACTCAAGTTGTGAAATTTATGGAAGAGTTCCGACAACTGTAAGAGGCTCCGTCAATTCAGGATCTCTTAGATGATGCGCCGCACCTCAATCCAATCCACCACCTCGGTCTCGACCAACCCTTGACCTATCCGTTTAAATGATCCCCTTCGCTGAGGACCATGAGTGTTGAACCTGTGCAAGTGAAGTGATGGTGTTTGGGACTCTTGCTAGAAAACTAAATAAAGATGCTCTTTAGAAAAAAAATATAGAATAGGAATAATAAATGGGTTGCAAAGACACTCCATTTGAGACCAGGTCAAGTCAAGTTGAGTCTGTTCTATGTTCCGAGTCCATTTCAATTCTAGTCTTGTGATCAAGTCTGTCTGTCATCAAGTTGTTAATCTGTAAACCTTCTCTATTGATGGAATGAAATCTCATTTTACTTAATCTGATGTGCCTAGTCATAAATGCATGAATCACTAAACTGAAGTGTCACTTTTCAAATTACCATGGATATTACTCTGGTAATAATTTTTCTACGACAAAACAAAAAAGAATCCCAAAAGGTTAAAGTCGATTTCACGCTGACACTGATGAAGAGCTGGAATTGAATAGTCTTACTTTAAGAATTTAAAGATGCTTTTGCCTTAATCTTGAAAAGACATACTTGAAACTGACTTGGGGCTCGCCCAACCCTTTTTCCACCATTTCGAAGCCTTAAGCCCAATCTAATTGGGAGCCACGCAATCTGTCCAATTGAAAGCAATGCAAACTTAGCCCTTGATGGTAGCCGAACATTTCAGTGAGTTTCATCTACACTTTAAAAAAAAAAAAAAAAAAAAAGAAAAGAAAAGAAAAAGCTCGCTAGGTTGAGAACCCGAAAGGGCACCTAGGCAAAAGTTAGAACTGAAAAAGGTGTTGATTTCCAAAATCTGACCCTAGCCAGTCAAAATGTTGGAGAAAATTTTGATGAAACAAATGAGAGAATCATACGCTTCAAGATACATCTTAAGAACGTGCCAAGATCACATTTCAAAAGGCACAGAATGACCACAAATAAATTTTGAGAACTGACATGCACATTCTGGAATTCTGAGATTGCGTTTGAAAGATCTCACAAGAATCGACTACATTAAAAAGCAAAAATTGACTGGCTAGACGAAAGTGAAAAGGATCAATCCTCAAAACAAAAAGAAAAAGAAAAAGAAAAAGAAAAAGAAAAGAAGGGGAGATTGAAACTGAATCCTTTTATTCAAAGCTACCACAAGTAGCTCAAGTTTGAACTTCTTTGACGATTGGTTTGAAAAACCCTCATACCTCAAACCAATTTCCTTCAAGCCTTGTTTGAACTACGCTCGACCTGATTCCCGCTCGGGGATACGTAGGCAACCACAACGGTTCGGTCACCCCACCTACCTAAAAATCAACCCGCTTCTTTCCAACCATGGCCCGAACTACGTTGGACCTGATCCCCACTTGGGGGTACGTAGGCAGACTTTTAAAAAAAAAAGAGGAAAAAAGAAGGATGGCTCGCTAGGTCGAAAATCCGAAAAGACGCCTAGGCAAAAGTTAGAGCTGAATCCAAGGTGAGCAATAACAAAAGAGAGAAAAAAAGCTCGCTAGGTCACCTCACTAGTACCTAGGCAAAAGTTATGAGCATTTGAGAGATTAAAGTCACGGTCCTTGCCTCAAGCCAAAAATCACCTTCCACCCTAGGGGCAAACTTCGGCTACCCGCCTCATTCGCCTGACTTTTACTATCTACCCTTCATACAAGGGGCAAACTTCGGTCACCTACCTCGTTTGCCCAAAACCTCCAATGAACCTTCCTCCAAACTAGGGGCAAACTTCGGTCATTTACCTCGTTTGCCTATCGATCCCACTTCATGCCCTTCAAACTAGGGGCAAACTTTGTTTGCCACCCAATCCCTATAAGCCTTCAAGTCACAAGCATTGTCTTGAACAGATGGAAATGGGGCATCTTTTATTCCATAAGCTAAGGCACTAATTCAAAGCACATCTTGGGAGAAGCAAAGAAATTGAGGAATTTTCAAAATAAGATTCACCATCAAAGTGATGCCACGTTAAGGTGAGAAGTAAACACAAAAGAGAAATGGTACATCATTTATGACAAGAGCACATTAAGTTTTGGCAAGTCGAGCTTGTTTCATTTCAGTGTCGAATGTGTCACCCTCGCGTGTCGGTGTCTGTCAGTTTTGAGTCTGTCATAGTCTTTTTCAGGAAAAGAGTCGGTCGTAGTCTCAAATGTGTAAGTCAATAGTGACGAATAATGAATTTTTCAAATCAAGTTATAAAGAGCATTCTAATGACAATGCAAGCAGGAGTACCAAACACTATTACTGCACCAGTCAAGGCGTCAGCATGAGAAGCGTCCAACTTGGGGAAAATTTCATCCCTTTCCAAACCGCCAAAAGTTAACCATCATCTTCCTGCAACATAAGTCCATGAGTGGCTGTTGATCTTTCATCTTTCTTCATGCAACATAAGTCCATGAGTGGCTGTTGATGATCTTTCTTCCTTCCTGCAACATAAGTCCATGAGTGGCTGTTGATCTTTCATCTTTGTTCATGTAACATAAGTCCATGAGTGGCTGTTGATGATCTTCCTTTCTCCTAGCAACATAACTCCATGAGTGGCTGTTGATCTTTCGTCTTTCTTCATGCAACATAGGCCCATGAGTGGTTGTTGATGATCTTCCATTCTCCTAGCAACATAAGTCCATGAGTGGCTATTGATGATCTTCTTTCATCTGTCCAACATAAGTCCATGAGTGGCCGTTGATGACCTTCTTTCATCCTAAAGCAACATAAGTCCATCACCCTCCTCTTTCAATATCAAAACCTTAACTGCCACAGACCATCCCCGAGAACCCCGTATCATCCCCCGAGGACAAAAGAAGAAAGATACCAGCTCCCGGAGGCCCCGACCGACCCTCTTGGATTGAGCACCGTAGGATTTGATCAACCGTGAGAGATTTAGAGATGGGTCCTAGTTCCCGATCAAGAAAAGAGATTCCCCGAGAACCCCGTATCATCCCCCGAGGACAGAAGCAGAAAGATACCAGCTCCCGGAGGCCCCGACCGGCCCTCTTGGATTGAGCACCGCAAGATTTGATCAACCGTGAGAGATTCAGAGATGGGTCCTATTTCCCGATCAAGAAAAGAGATTC
Source organism: Hydrangea macrophylla (assembly GCA_033977485.1). NCBI lineage: Eukaryota > Viridiplantae > Streptophyta > Magnoliopsida > Cornales > Hydrangeaceae > Hydrangea > Hydrangea macrophylla. Next base: position 70,675,475 of record CM066984.1, on the reverse strand, counting down.
CCCGAGAACCCCGCATCATCCCCCGAGGATAGAAACAGAAAGATACCAGCTCCCAGAGGCCCCGACCGGCCCTCTTGGATTGAGCACCGCAAGATTTGATCAACCATGAGAGATTCAGAGATGGGTCCTGGTTCCCGATCAAGAAAAGAGATTCCCCGAGAACCCCGCATCATCCCCCGAGGACAGAAGCAGAAAGAATAACAGCTCCCGGAGGCCCCGACCGGCCCGCAAGATCCCGATCAAGAGAAGCAGTTGAAGAGAGATCCCAGAAAGAGTCGCTTCATCCCCAGGAAATTCAGTTTAATCCCCAGCGGACGTATCGATTCATACACCGTCAGTTCAATCACGACAGTCATAGTAGTTCACTGTTGACCCATCATCAACACTTCTTCCGGTCACGGTTAGCCCAACTATTTGATCCGATCCATGATAGTCACAATAGTCTATTATCGACTCATCATCTTTTTACCAATCGCGCTCATTCAAAATATGCCATCTTAGGCTTGTATCAATGGGGCTTCCATGATCATCGCTTGGCATCTCAGGATTTCATGTCCATCACTTGACTTCTGTGTCCGTCCCTTAATTCCCAGGGCATTCATATCCGTCGGTTAAACGACATCTCTGATTATAGTCCTCTGGGACCCCACGTTCGATTACATCTGCTTGCAAAGCACACTTCCCAAATTCCAAAAGTTTGCCCCTAGACCCAAAGTCTTCTAAACCTTGATGTCCTTATCCGAGTCATCCACCACATCACAGTCACAAACACTAGCACAACACCAGCCCACTCGGAGTGGCACACCCCACAGCACCTGCTCATACTAGGATCATAACACTAGACATGATAGGACTCATGACACAATTCATATCACATCCATGCATTGCATATCATCCTCATAGCATAGCATCCGCATGTCTTGTTGTGCATGTGTGATTTGTTCCTTTGTGCCCTGAACTACGTCCTGGTCTGATTCCCCTTGGGATACGTAAGCAGCTCACACAGAGCGCGACCAGCACTAGCCTCAGCATCATTGCATCTTTTGCAACGCATTTTATCCTAAATCTATAGCCTCCAAAAAGTCCTGTCTCTTCAAAACTTTGGCACTCGCTTGCGACATGCGTTGCCTCGCAAGTTCCTGCCAAAGAGGGGCAAACTGTAGACACCCCATTTTGTCGACTATCAGATTTAGGAGATCCATAGCTTTGTGGTTCACAATGATCGAAAAAGACTCAAAAAGGACTCCTGGAAGTTAGCTCTATTTCTCAAAATGCTCAGAATGACCAAAACGCCCCTGAAAGCCCAAAAACTCCCAGATTTGGACCGAAAGTTCTGGAAACATGCTACGTCGTAAGCAAAGTGATAAAATGAGTTTTTTTAAGTAAAATCGAATGAAATCGTCAGCTCTTAGAGACCCCCGGAAGTCCCGGAAGTTCCCGGAAAGTCCCTGTTGACCGGTTTGACCAAATTTGATCGAAATTGTCCAAATTCACCGGAATCATTCTGGGTCATGTGGGAAATATTAAAATGAGTTTTAAAAGAAAATCGAGCGAAAACGTCAGCTCCTGGGAGCTCCCAGAGGTTCCCAGAACTTCCTGGGAATCCCAGGTTTGACCAGCTTGACCAGAATTTGACTTTAGAACCGGGGCACCATAACAATTTTCAAATATTTTTCATGGATACTAGAGGTCAATAGCTTTCCAACGGTATATCGCACATAATTCCTGGATTTAAAACGAATTTATTTTGAATTTCCGAAGGCGAAAAAGGCGATCAAATCAGCTTTTATTGCGAATACCGCAAAACTTTTCAAAGTAACCTATCCCCGAACTATTTTTTATGTAAAGTAGACTACATTACCTTTCCAACGGTATATCACAACCTCAATTTGGAGTTCGTATGCATTTTCTGTGAATTTCGAACAAAATAGGGCCTTTTCGCGAATACCGGAACCTCTGGGGGCCTAAACATAAATTTCTGGGCGTCTGAGGAGCAGTGCCGCCGCGGCACTGGCCCACTGCTACCGCAGCACTGGCCCACTGCTGCCGCGGCACAGGCCCAGTGCCGCCGCGGCACTCAACCCTCGCAGAGTCCATTTTTGTAATTTTTTGGGGGGGTCCAATTTGATTAATTGAAAACCAAAACGACGTAGTTTTATGTTCACAGATGTTTGGGACCAATGGGAACACTTCTAAAATCCCAAAACCACCCCCAAATTGGCCTATATAAACCCCCCATTGCTCTTCATTTTGGGGGGAGGGCAAGTGCAAAGCTTGAAAAGTTGTAGAGAAGAAGAGAGATAGAGATAGGTTTAGAAGAAAGAAAGGGAGCTTCTCCCATTGATTTTCCATAAGAAAGTGAGTTTTATTCTTGTTTTCTTCCATTATCCTTCTATATACTTCACATTCAAAGTCCATTCCAACCCTCATTCTTGAGCATTCATGAGATAGGAAGCTACTTCCATGTCCAAATGTCAAAATCTATGAGTGAAACACCAAGCTACAAGTCCAAAATCACATTGATTATCATCTATTGATTGCTATTTACTTGCTTGTTTATATATATGTTCATCCCTTCTTACCTCATTTCTTTTTATTTTTCTTTATTTACTTACTTGTTCTTCATCATCTAAATGATGACATGAAGTTTGAGGTGAGTGAATCCTTATGGATGGTAGCTCTTAACCTCAAAAACATGTTTGATAGATGATGATTATAACTTCAATACCTCCAAGGTATTCTTGAAGTGTATTGAAGTTATGTTCTAATAAAAATAAATCTTTCCAACAATCTTGGAGGTTCTTGATGATGAGTTTGATGTTGAAATTTCAAGTGGCTATAATCTTCATTGAGTATTGAAAATATGCTTTCAAAACATCTACTTCAAAACCCCTCTTAAAACCCCTCATTTTAATCTCAAGAAAGAAAACTCTAGTTTTTCCCAAAACTTTCAAAACAGTGAGTCAAAACAATGAATAATCTGAGTTCAAAGATTTTCCTAGAACTCAATACTCAACATATGGATGCAAGGTCACTTTGAAAGTCTTCCTAACCCATTGGAGAACACCCATGATTTTTGGTTTGACTTGGAAGTACTTGGAAATGGTCCATTTGGATCCAGACATTCCTTCCAGACATTCTGTTTTTGCTGTCACAGCAGCTAGGTCCACTTCCAACCTCTTTTTCAGAAATTGTGTCCAAAAGGGGTGGTCCTAACTTATTTTTCCCTTAAACTTCAATGTCTTAGGAAACGTTCTGTATAAAATGGGCCTCTAGATCATTCGTTTTCATTTTCTAAGATTTTTTAACATTTCAGTCGACAGTACGGACTCTGTTTCTGAGTGACCTTTGTTGTTTATGTGATTTCTCTCAATATGTAGTAGTTATTAAAGATTTGCTTTTTAGGTTGTGTTCCAGACAAAATAAGGAACAACTCCATAAAAACTCATGCATTGAAAACATTCCTAACCCCTCTTTTCAATTTTCCAAAGATCTAGTTACTGTTCTGTCCACTATTCACAACAAGCACATTTTAACTTTCATTCTTTGATTTGATGCTTATATGCCTTCCAAATTAGTTCATATCTTAGGAAGTAGTTCATACTACATTTGTACATATCCCATGTTGATTTCATCCATCCATTCATACACATTTTAGACTTCTAAGTCATTCTAGGAATCCATGAACACAAAGCACACTACAACCTTGGCACATTTTAGATACATACATTGCATCCATGAAAAGATTTGGAGCATTTGTGACTCCTAATCTTAGAAGATTATAAGGAATGAACTTGATCACACGTTCATGTTTCCCTCGATCCAATCTTCCTTTCTCATCCGTCCCGGGGATTGAGAAGTCTTCTTTTCTCAAAGAATAACATGCATCATACTAGTTTGCTAAGCATATTTTGATTTATTTGATTTTTTGTTTCAAGAACAATTCATGTCCCCTCTAGATTAGGGAAACTTTACTATTTGATATGTGATTAGACAATTTTTCCTAGGTTTATTTGTGTGATCTTTCACTTTGCATTGTGTGATATTTGGCTTAAATCTTATGAATGATATCCTATCTTTAGATCTTCTATTTCAAATTTTCTTATGTGATGTAATATACTATCATAGTATTATTTGTCGAACCAAACACAGTATAAGATGATTATTTGGATGCTAATTGAGGCCCGTCGAAAGACGGGGCGAGTTGAGGGTGTTTTAGTCATGACAAAGGCTCCTTCCTCTCTCGTACCAAAACCCCGAGCCAAGTTCTTTGGTTATGAAGGGTCGGTGCCCTTTATCTGTTTGGGTGAGTCAAATTGGGTTTCTTGGTTCCCTAAAGACCAAGTGGCGACTCTGTATCTGTTTTCAAAAGACCTTCTTTTCTTCAAAACAAACCTCTTGTTTTCTTTCAAATCAATTTCAAAATAAAGGAAAATCAATTCCGAAACCCCGGAAACAGAAAACCCGGGAGTGGACGACGGATTCCGCGTGTCCACAAGGTGGCCATAGGTCAGCTTTTGTAGAGGTAGGGAGAGTCCCTGATGATACTTTCGGTTCTTCTTTTCTGGTGTATTCCCGTACAGTGTGGTATTCCCGTACAGTGCGCGAATCGAGAGAGACGTTCGAATTACACTGTGTATTCCCGTACAGTGTGGTTCCCTTGCACCAAGTCAATAATTCCTTTTCCTTCTTGTTCCTTTCTGTCTGGGGGAAGTAATTCTCTAGGAACAGTTCTTTAAATGCCGTCCATGACATCCTTTGCGCAGCTCCTCCCAGTGTTGCTTTCTCGGATTCCCATCAATCTGCTGTAGCATACGTCAATTGATATGTAGCCAGTCGGCGTTTCTCAATTTCAGAACATCCCAGTGTGTCGGAGATGATGTCCAATCCACAAAGCCATTGTTCTGCTTCCTATGGCTCAGTCATCCCGTTAAACTTGTCTGGCCGCATTGCCCGGAATCGTTCCACCGTACGATCCTTTTGTGGTCTGGGTGGAACTATGGGATTGACGTTAGCATTGTTGTTTGAGCCGTGGTTATTTCCGATGTGCTCCAAGAGTTGTAAGAATGCTCCAAGATTCCAGTGGGATCCATTACAGCAGGAATGGGTTCCGGTGCTCCTTCGGCTGGGTTTGCAAGTCCTAAGCGTCGATTCCTCCTTGGTCGTTCTGCCATTGCGTATCCGGTTCACCTACAGAAGTATTCTACTTAAGATTCGAATGCAGGATACATCTAGATATCTACTAATATATTTATAAGTCCAACAATCAAAACAATCATAAGGACAAGTATAGTACTAGAATATCCATCTCTCATTGTCCCATCCTACCGGCCAGTCAGGGTCGTACGTGTACAATGTTCCCTTCTCAATGAGATCCTCATCAGCTAGGTAAATTTCTACTTCTTCATCTTCAGAGCTGCTTATGGGACTGACAGGAGTCTCTAGGGGAGTGATTTCTGCCTGTGCTTCTTCTATGCTGATGGTCATGGGGTTGTTAGGAGTGTCAGAGGTTTCATCCACCTCTATTGGCACTAATCGGGGTGCTACACCAATATGACGTACGGTCGGGGGAACCCTTTTCATAAGGAAGAGGCATCTCATCATCTTTCCTATCTTTTTGCAAGTCTGATGGCGGAAAGCACCACCAAAGCAAACTAAACCTTGGGGAAAAGCTCCTTTGTAATTCTCCATACTACCTGTTTGACAGAAAGACTATTTTAGTATTGGTTGTCGTTCCTAAGTACCTTAAGGTTCTTAACTTAAGGGTATCGGACAGTCAGCGAGCACAACTAAACCTAGTGCTCTGATACCAAAAATCCTGTCACGCCCCGGAGTAGCCAAAAATAGGGAAAATTTAAAATTTCCTTTCTGGACCCGTAGGGAATGAAGAGTTACATAAAACTGACCTGTCCATGTGACATACTAACAAAATATATATATATATATATCAGAGTAAGGAATTTACAGAAGCGTCTAATGGTATTCATGGGGGAACTTAGAGTGTTTTGGTACTTAAGCTATTACAGTAGTTCCAAATGAAAACCACAAAAGATAAGTTTGGGCGATTCACGCCACTTAAATTATTACATCAACCAAAAGATAGCTAAAACATAAGAGAAGTCTCAATGCGGAAATAGGCCAGGGTCCTTCTTCTAACTGGCAAACCCGTAACCCTCGTTATCGAACTCTTCCTGATAGTCTGCCTCAGGATCACCTTCCTGATAGTTCCAATCCTGAGGATAGTGATATGCATCTTCATGGTTACCTTGATGGTTCTTCTCATTATAACCTATACGTAAAATGTCCAGGGCAGGAAAGGAGCCGTTAGCTTTTGAAGCTAAGTGAAATCGTCTTAACCGATCACTCCTTATACATTTAAGGATATACAAGTATAACAATATCTTGATCCAACATTAAATAAGCATATGACATGGTAGTATGACGACACAATGCATTATCGATATCTTCGACTTTAACTCGACCACGGACACCACAACCGACTCATGTGACTTGTTACATTACCAGTGTAACGTCGTTGGCTCAGAGTAGAATGATTACGTTGCTATCGTCGCCTAGCAGGGCCCTATAACAAATTTTGGTTTTAAAAGAGTGTAATCATTGGACTCTTAGGTCCTCGTGACCTTGCCGGGTGAATAGAATAGTTACAGCGCTATCGTCGCCTAGCAGGGCCCTATAGCATTTGAAAGGTAACTATTGTATTCTGATGGATACATTGCTATCGTCGCCTAGCAGGGCCCTATAGCGTATCAATCATCAATTCATACATAACTTCAATGATTTCAATGGAAACTCTGGCTATCGTCGCCTAGCATGACCCTATAGCAGTTTCATTGTTGTTCCCATTTACTTGACTGTACCACTCGGACCACTACGGTCCACTCAACATGGATAACAATATGACTAGGTTAGTCTCCGTGTCTAACCATGCAGACGTCAATATGGACATCATGACTCGACCATGTTCATGTGAATGTTCATGTGACTATATAATCGGGAAATTATGATAAATGAGAAAATCAACGAATATTAACTAAGTAGGGAGTATAGTTAACTAACATGCGTTCTTTATATAAGAAATAATCTCAACATTTACAATACTAATATTTATCAGTATCGTCCACACAGGACGCACTGGGCATACATATATGATCAAAGAATAATTCTATAATATACCAAGTGAGTTAGGACTACTCACCTCGATGCGGGTGCGTAACAGTAAGCGTAGCGGTTCCTACAAAGTATAAAATTACATAGAACATTGATTAATAAGTTTACTACAATCAGGGGCAAAATGATAATTGTGCCGGGTGGGTTCCTAAACCTCAACATGATTATCTAGACATCATTCTAAGTCTAACGCCATTGACTAGACTCAAATCGGAGTCCGTCGCATAAAATGCTGGATTTTGTATACCAGTTTGGGCCCTAAAGATAAGCTGTATTTTTTACCGTGTCGAAAGGTCACCAAACTTTAAGGGGATGTTCTAGACATTATTCTAAGACTCTAGGAACTGACCGCGTATTTTTTCTGAGCTACGGTTTATTTATTATGAATTTCCGAAGTTTAAATCATTTAATAATAGAGTGCGGGGTCCCATAATTATAAAATATGATTTAAGGAGATATTTGGCCCTTATAAATATTTTTATTAAATACTAGGCCTTAAATTAGGCTAGTAGTATTTTTCTTGTAATTTTCGGGGCTCGTCTGGTATTTTAAATAATTAAAATACAACCAAACGGATACTTTATAAGTAATTAATAATTATTAAAATATTAAAGCTAGGGTCTTGTAAATAATAATTTACAATATAGAGGTACTAGACCGTAGGAAAATTTAATATAATTTTCCTATACTTAAAAGTGGTCATTAGATGTTTATTACCTAATTATTTTTATTTAAAAATATTTACTTATTATTTATTTAAACCAATAAATAATAAGCATATCATATAATACTAATTTATAATTTCATAATATAAGAATATTATCCAAAATAATGTTACAATTTATTAAAACATAATTTATAGCATTATTGAAACCATTTTAGATTTTTAAAATAATTTAAAATCATTTATAATTATTTATTTTTATTTATTAATACCAAATATATTATAAATAATATATTTATACACTAATCTTGGTTAATATATATTAATATCACTAAAACAGTTTATTAAAACATTAATTAGGATTACTAGAATACTTAATGATATAAAACAGGTTAATACAATCTTAATTGGGGTTTACAGAATAATTAGACATAAAATAAATTTAAAACAATTTATAAATCTACTAATCTAGATTAACAGAATCATTAATGAGATAAAAATAGATTAATGAACCTTAATTGGGATTAACCAAATAATTAGCATTTTAAAACGATTAATTGTAATTAATCAGTAAAACCGCGGGCCAACCCAGATCCGAACCCGTGCCCACGGGTCGCCCATTTATACTCTAACTATAACCCTACTTAAAACACCCGACCCGCTTACCACTTAATTATTATAACCCGAACCCATAACCATTTAAACTAATAAACTAACCCATACCCATGACCCAAGACCCGACCCAATCGGGTAAACGATATAACCCGAAGACCCATGGGTCTTTTCTTCTCCGGCGAGCCTATGTCGCCGCCGGCGAGCCCGATTTGGCCGAAAAACTTCAAACGGCCATATCTTCGCCATCTCTTCACGAAAATTGATAATTCCAACGCCAATGGGTCCGGTTTGGGCTCCTCTATCACATACTAGGAGCTGGTTCCATGGTTTATTCGTTTTGGGTTCCTACTGAGGCATTAGTCTTTTCGGGTTTAAGGAGAATAATGGCCTGCATGGCCTACTTCGGGCGTACCAAACTTGAAACTGCGTTAAAGGGGGTCTATAGGGGATCTAAGGGTTCGTTTGGTATAATTTTTAGGGGCCCTAATCGATTTTGGGAAAACAAGCTCCGGCGGGGTGCTTTTAATGGTGGTTTGTGCACAAACCAGAGCTTAAGGCTCTGTTTGGATTATCCAGAGGGTCTGGGCGCGTGTTTGTGAGTTTGTGAGGGTACAAAAGTAAATAGGGGGCGTGGAATTTACCTCTGGAAGTCCCAGTTTCTTCCTCTGTCTCTATCTCCGGCGAGCTCTCTCTCTCTCTCTCTCTCTCTCTCTCTCTCTCTCTCTCTCTCTCTCTCTCTCCTGCTCCCCTTCTTCTTCCAGTTCTGTGTGTGTGTGAGTATGGCAGAGAGAGGGGTGAGTATGGGGAGACAATGAATGGGTGTGTGTGGTGTGCTCTCTCACCCTCAACTCTCGGTGGTTCTATATATGTATACACAATCTCATATAAGAATACCCACATATCTATAAACACAGATATGAATAGATTCTCAAATTTGTTCAGATTAGATGGAGCAATGTGATGGATTTGAGGGGGTATGGGTGAGTGTGTCGGCGGTGGTAGGGGTGTGGTAATGTCCTGCAGGTTTTTGGGGGAGGTTTGGGTAATGTTTCTACCCAATAGGTAAGTATAGGTTAGGTTAGCACATTATGCCACTTAGGGAAAGATTCCAACTTCCCATTTTTGTATGGTTAGACGTCGTCTAGGGCTATGTGCTACACAGTATAAAATAATATAATTTCTACAGGTTTACGTGCAACGTCAGTCCGGGGTTCGCAATTTGCAGTCTAAGAAATAGTAATTAGATATGCACACGTATAAGTTTGGGTCTCCGGGATTATGAAATCACCACACTGGAAATTAATACGGCAAAATACGGGGGCTTATTTTATTAAATGCAGAAATTTTACGGGTATTACATCATCCACCTGCTGTTAAAGATTCCGTCCCCGGAATCAGAGCTAGCTATACATTGAAAAGGTAGGGAAATTTCTCACGCATCTCTGATTCTAACTCCCAAGAAGCTTCACGCTTATCATGGTGTTTCCACTGGACTTTCACTAGCGGGATTTCTTTAGTGCTTAGCTTCTTAGTTCCTCGTTCCATGATTTTCACTGGTCCTTCATTAAAAGTCACATTGTCGTTTACCTCGATATCCGTGAAGTTGATCTCATGAGACGGATCGTGTACGACTTTCCTCAACATGCTGATATGAAACACATTATGCACTCCTGACATCTTGGGTGGCAGTGCGAGTCTGTAAGCAACTTTTCCCACACGTTCGAGGATTTCGAATGGTCCAATGTAGCGTGGCGAAAGTTTTCCTCTCTTTTGTCCAAATCTGACAATTCCTCGTACAGGTGATACTTTTAGGAATACGTGATCTCCAACACTAAATTCTAAGTTCTTTCGATGTTTATCTGCATAGCTTTTCTGTCGGCTCTGAGCTGCTTTCATCTTTTCTCTGACTATATTGATCTTTTTGTTCGTTTCTCGAACCATCTCTGGCCCTAGGAGCTTGTCATCTCCAACTTCTGCCCAACATAAGGGTGATCGGCACGGTTTTTCTATATAGGGCTTCAAATGGTGCCATCCCTATACTCGTATGATAGCTGTTTTTATATGCGAACTCTATCAACGGTAGGTTCTCCTCCCATGAACTTTCAAAATCTATTGCACAAGCTCGAAGCATATCTTCCATGACTTGATTGACTCTCTCGGTCTGTCCGTCGGTTTGGGGGTGAAATGCTGAACTTAACTTCAATGATGTTCCAAGTGCTGTCTGTAAGCTTTCCCAAAATCCTGACGTGAAACGTGAATCACGATCTGACACAATTGACACGGGTACTCCATGTAGTCGAACAACTTGTTGTATATACATCCTGCTCAATTTCTCAACCGGGTAAGTCATGCTATAAGCGATAAAGTGAGCCGATTTGGTGAGTCGATCCACAATTACCCAAATGGCGTCATGATTCTGCCGTGACCTTGGCATTCTGACAACGAAATCCATCGTTATATGTTCCCACTTCCATCCGGGAACGGGTAGTGGTTGTAACAATCCTCCTGGTTTCTGATGTTCTGCCTTGACTTGCTTGCATGTCATGCATTTGGATACATAATCCGCTACTTCTCTTTTCATTCCGTCCCACCAGAAGTTCCTTTTTAGATCCTTGTACATTTTTGTTCCTCCGGGATGAACTGTCATCCTTGACTTGTGTGCTTCGTCCAATATATCTTTCCTCAAGTTGTCCTCATTGGGCACACAGAGTCGGTTGCGACACCTAAATCCTCCATCTGTCCCTATATTCCACTCAGTGGGGTCCTTTGCCGATGCTTTCTCAAACCATTGACGGAGTCCTTCGTCCTTTTCTTGTGCTTCAAGAATACGACTTATGAGCGTTGGTTGTACTACAAGACATCCAAAAAGTCGTTCTTCGCTTGACTCGGAAATTTGAAAGTCAAACTCTGTTAGTGTCTCCAACACTTTCCATTCTCTGATCATGAGAGACGATACGATGAGTTTGCGGGGTTTCCGGCTCAGTGCATCAGCAACCATGTTGTAGACACCCAATTTTGACCACACTGATAGGATTTAGGGTGGACAACGTCTTGGAGGATTCGATGATGAAAAGTACCCCGTGGAAGGTACTGGATTCCACACAATCAGAAGATCGGACTTCGGAAAGTGACTTCAAGCTCAGAAAAGCCCTTTTCCATGGATAAATCCCGGTTTTGTCAAAATCATCTCTCAGAATTCATATTCTCTCAGGGTTATATGAACATTAAGTGTTCTAAACGCAGTATTCTAGGTATCCAGAGATTCAATTTTAAAGAAAAGTTCGAAATCGACGCACATTTGAAAGCAATTTTGGAAAAGACGTCATTTGATTTCAAAAAGACGACGAAAGTTCCGGAGGACTTCCGGACTTCAATTGGACTTCAATTCTCATTATAAAACCTCTGGAAATATTTTTATACTGAAATTCAACCTGACAGCTTTCCAACGGTACGTAAACGGACGATTTCGGACACCAAAAAGCATTTTTACAAAAATCTGGAAAAGCAGTGCGCATGAAATTTGAAACAGAGCTTGTGGGTGACCAGAGGGACCCAAATAGTAAGTGGCGGTTTTGGGTATGGGGGTGGCGGGTCCCACCATAACCGCCACTTCCATTTGTGTCCTCCACGGAGCTTTTTGAGTTCCAGACCCTTCTAGAAGCTTCCCACTGCGAGGAAATTGCCTGGAAATTGCGTTTAAGCTCCGAAATGGCCATTTTAACCCTCTTTTAAGCTCTAAAAATCCTGTTTTAACCCTGAAACTTAAGAGCTAAGTCTTCAAAACTCTATATAAGATCTCATACATCTCATATGAGATAACATCTTAACACACTAGACACTTGGAAGAGATACACTTGAATATACTTGGAGATACAAACACACATAGAAGCACATACAAGAGAGATAAGTATATTTTGAATATACTTTCAATTTAGGTGAATTCTAGAGAGAGAAAATTATGAATTGAATTTAGATTAACTTAGGCTAATTAGACCACAATTTGAACATCAATTGCCTCCCTCAACTTCCATGGATGAGTGCTTGAAGAACACTTGAATAACACTTGAAGAAGAAGATCTTCAAATCAATTTTGGTCTTGTAATTGAGAATCCTCCAAGAGGTAAACACTATAGTTCATCTCTAATTCCTACTTTGTATATATAGATCTATAAGATTTGGATCTAACTTAGTTCTATTTCTACTTATTAGAACACTCATCTTCTTCCTCTCATGTTCTTCACACACTCACATAGTTAGATCCAAATCTCTTTGATTTTTATTGATAATTTACAATTAGAGATTGTTTTTCACTTTGATTTTCAATTTTGGTTTCATTCTTCAATTTTAGTTTAGATTCATGCATACATGATTATATATATATATATATACATATATCTATTTTGAATTCCATGATGGTTTGGAAATATGATCTATGAGAAGGATGATTTCTATGTTCATACCTATCTCTTGATTATTCCTATTACCTAGAATTCCTATTGAATTTCATCTCCAACATGATATTTATAAGTCCCTTTGATCCTTGATCTAAAAGTTCTTCATAGAACTTGAGGGCTAAATTGATTGGGAATCATGATAATTAAGTTGATCTATGAGTTTGATCTCTCTAATAAGCTTCAACTATCACTAAAATGTTTTCCTCACACTTTAAAATGAACTAGATAAAAATTCAGCAAAGCAGATTGGTTTTGTCCATTAGATTTGGTCCATCAAAACCCATAGTTTGATGGATTTCAAATTTTCTGGGTAAACTTTGATGAATTAGCTTTCATCCGGTCCGTTTTGAGAGCTTTTAGGATTCATATACTATTTTTAGAAATTGTTGAGAAATCGGTTGACAGATTTGAACATCGTCTCTTTGTGCTTGAATTTCAGAAAATCTATAATAGTTATCGACGTTCCGCTTTTTGGGGATGATTCCTAACTCATATATCTATATGCCGATGTAAAATCGTGAGCATACGATCGAGTTAGGATCGTTTTCTAAGCGTTTAAAGTTGATACAACTATTCTGGAATTTTCTAAGTTTAATTACAAATATGATTATGTATACAAAATGGTCATACCTTGATCACTCAACAACAATTGATGAATAAAACTTGGTTTAGAAATCACCTAGGATAAATGGATGAGAGATCAAAAGCTTAAATCAACTTGGTTAACATGATTCATGAACTTCTATTATACTTCTATTATGTTTTGCATTCATTTGTCAAATGATACCAAATTTCCAGAATAACAGAGTCTGTTTAAAACACTTTTTCAGAAACCTTGTGATTACAGAATGTCCATGGGTTTATTTTTATCATATACTACAATGAAATAGCTTTCTTTTGACACCAAATAGAGCTTCATATGATTTTTGTAGATTTAATTATGATTTTTACAAGAACAGTGGACAGTCCTGATCCACTGTTCCCAAAACATTTATTTCTCAAACAATAAAATTGATATTGAGGTCCCACTTTTTGGAGAAGTTCCCTAAGACATGTATCTAACTTTCTGTAAAAGGGTTTTTATCCAGCTCATGTTTAAGACCACTTTTGATAGGATTCATTAGAGGTTGCTGAATCTGGAAATTTGATTGATGACATGTTTTCTTTGTTTATCATGCATATCATTTGTTTGCTTGTATTTTTGCAATGCTTTGGGTATTCTTTGGTGTCTTAGTGCAGAGAATTAAGTGCCTCGGACCCGGACTTCGATTTGTGGTTTGCCTCGTCTACATGTGGCTTTGTGCCCATGTATCATGTACTATCTCTATCCTTTCTCTTAGAATTTTTCTAGGTTTACAACTTTGATTTCAACGACACATTTCCTTTAGGATAAGTCTCCGTTTATATGATTATTTGTTAGAGACATCTTATCTAGGATTGTTGCATGATTGCATTGCACGTTTACATTCTTTTTGCTTTCGCGACTCCGCTTGAGTCAACCAATGTAAGTCTTCTCGTTCCCTTTGCATATCATGACATGTTTACTTTATTTGCATCGGTCCCGGGCGGGACTAGCCACTGTGAGTATACTTCTCCCTTGTATTGCATGAGCATCCGCTTTCTACTTGATTTAGTCTCTTGAAATGATTTTCATTAGATGTTTCTTTTTGCCATGTATATATCTATCTAGTATGTTTGAGGAAACAACATCTATTATGAATTAATAACAAGGATATTTGAATCAAGGCCTACCATTCGGTAGGGCGAGGAGGGGGTGCTTTAGTCCTGCTTGGGCTCCTTCCCCTCTCGTACCAAGACCCCCGAACCTTGTTTCTGGTAATGAAGGGCGAGTAACCTTATTCAATTTTGGGCGAGTCAAACTTGGGTTTCCTAATTCCCGATAAAAATTAGGTGGCGACTCTTTGTCTCTAGGATCGCGTGAGGAAGTCCTAGTTTTCCCTGAAGTGTGCTCCTTGGGATCCGTCCCGGGACACTATCGAGGGAGAGCGCCAGGACCTCCTCCTCCATTCGCGACGGTCCACAATCTGGCGACTCCACTGGGGATTTGAACATGAAACCGATGGTTTCTTGTTCTTCGAGGGTTTGACTTGAGCCAAAGAATATCCTTGTTATTAATTCAATAATCATGTTGTTTCTGCCTGCATTTGCACTTGCATTGTTCTTTCACCGCGACTGCTTGAGATCATTGCCTTGAAGATAGAGGGCCCTCTTTCCTCTATTTGTCAAGAGTTTTGGTAGCATGTAGTCACCGTTAGCCTTGTACCGCGTGCGGTATATAGAGCCCATGTGTGAACGGCACGCCCTCGGGGAGGCGGTCAACCACACCGCTGAGCTTGCTAATGGACCCTTTATGAGACTAAAACCCGGCCTTTGCATATAGTTTCTATAGAACCCTTCAATTAGGATCTTGATTATCATCTTTGATTAGGACAATGTGATGAATTATTTGCGCTTGCCCGTAAGGGATTATGTGGATGATGAGGACGTGTATGCGAAGGCATCATCAAACCTTGTATGGTGGATTCCTCTAGGATAGTATGGTCTTTATCCGAACATCCAATCACTATTTGAGGACAATTTTGAAAATTTTTGAAATTATAAGCACTTCTTTGAAAAACCCCAAGTCTTTCGAAAATTCCAAGAATATCCCTTTTGAAAATTTGCTTTGAGATTCACTTTCACAAAATCTTTCCAAAATTCTCCTTAGATTTTAGAGAATTTCAAAATTCCTATTTCCAGAAATCATGATCACACTTTGATGATTCAATTTCAAATTCTCCTAGATTTTAGAGAATTTCAAAAAAAAAAATTTTTACTTTGGTCTTCAAGAAATCATGATGATTCAATTTCAAAATCTTCCTCTCAGATCTTAGAATTTCAAAATTCCCACCTCAATTTTTAAGAATCATGATTTCTCACCACAAGCATTGATGGTTCAAAAATTCTTTTGAAAATTACAAAACTCCCCATCTCTTTCAAAGATTTTCATGAAAAATTTCAATTTTCAAACCTGAACCATCAAGAATTTCAAAACTCAAAATCCTTGGATAATGATTGGATTAGTAGGGTGATTAGCATACTCAAGGAATCCTATGTGCTTATGTGTTGATATGCTAGGTCTAAGCTAGATTAAGGTGCATTGCATTTAGATTAGATTGCATTTCATCTGCATTGCATGCACTACACGAGCATTGCATATACGACTCACGAGTGCGACACCTCTAATATACTTTCAAAAGAAAAGATTTGTTTTCCTCAGAATTTTGAAAGCTTGAAAAGATTTCTTTGATTTTAAGAAAAATGTTTTTGAAAAAGGAAATGATTTTCCATTTATGATTTCCATCTTTGTAAATCCACCTTCTTATATCATTCTTTGAAAAATTCTTTTGCAATAAAGATACCTGATTATTTGAAAATCCCTAAATAAACCAGATAAGAAAAGATAGGACCGAAAAGTTGTACTCCTTTCTGGGTCAGAGCTCCGAACAGCCGTTTGATCAGATCAGGGTTAGAAGAAGGAACAGCCGAGTCGACTAGGGTTGAAGATATGACATACGAAGCGGATATGGAAGCCAGATTGGCCGCAATGCAAGCTGCCTTGGATCAGAGCAGGGAGCAGAATCGAGAACAACTTGCCACTATGATGAGAATGATTGAGCAGCTAACTAATCCACCACCACCACCTCCAGAGCATCATGAAGAAGAAGATTTTGGGGAGACAGTTCAACCAAAGGTTCAGCTAGATCAGGAAATTCAGGACAAGTTGGCCAAGATCGACAAACTAGAGAGTGTGATCAGAAAGAGCAAAGGGGTGGATGAGTATTTGTTCGATGTTGAAGGGTTGTGTGACGCTCCAAAAACCAAACTCCCAGAGAAGTTTAAGATGCCGCATATTGAATTTTTCAATGGAACTGGAAATCCGAAGAGCTATCTGAGGCTTTATGTAGGAACTTTGCAGCCTATGGGCATTGAATCTGACCTCTTCGCTCTATTGTTTCCAAGAGTTTTGAGTGGAGCAGCACTTTCATGGTACTTGACGTTGGAACCAGCCATAACCAGAGATTGGGAGGCATTGGCCAAAGCTTTCGTGGCTCAATATTCATATAACCAGTTGTTTGATGTAACTGCAAGAGATCTAGAAACCACCCGACAAGAGTATAGGGAATCCTTCGCAGGTTTCCTTACTCGTTGGAGAGCTAAAGCTGCTCAAATGACTAGCAGGCCAGCGGAAAAAGATCAGGTCCGAATGATCATCAAGAATCTACAACCCGAATACTTGGAAAGGCTAGAATTTCAGTCTATTGTGAGTTTCGAACAGCTGTTTGATGTGGGAACTTTGATAGAAGATGCCATTAGAGATGGAAAGATCAAGAAAGAAAGCACGAGCAATCGATACAGAAAGACAGAAAGGCCAGTCTATCATCAGTCTGCTGACGTCAACACACTATCTCCTCAGCCTTTTCAGAAAGAGCGTCGAAGTATGGCTAATGCAAGAGGAAGTCAAAATCAGAAACAGTCGAGAGAGAAAAGAGAATTTTCCGACTTGGGGATGCCACTAAGCACCGCACTTGAAAGAATGATAGAAAAAGGGTACTTGCAGAAATTGGAACCTAAACCAGAGCCAAATCCACTTCCACCGGGTTTCAAAACAGAGTTCTTTTGTGACTTTCATCAAGGCCGTGGACATAGCACAGATAGATGCTGGAGACTTCGCCATGAAATTGAAGACTTGATTGAAAAAGGGGTCATCTCCCCTCCTCCCTCTCAGCCAAATGTTCAGAAGAGTCCTCTCCCTAATCATAAGGGGAACATGCCAAATGTTAACTTTGTAGAAGAAGGATCTCAGATTTATAACCCAAAGATCTACATCACATCCTCGAATCAACCAGCTATGGATGTTCAACTTCCGGAAGACGCTGCAATTTGCATCTTGAGGAATATGGAAGAGGAAGAATGGGTCGAAGAAGCACTGGCTTTTGAAGAAGAAATAGCCAACGGAAATCTTACAATTGAATGGTGGGATCCCAATGCCATCACCGACGACTCGATCTGGTATGAGGAAGAAAAGCCCATAGAAGCAGTCACCGAGAAACAAAGCACTGAGCCGATAGAAGAATTGCTAAAGCCTGTCGAGAACCTTGAAATCAAAGATGACGATCTTATTGCAATGATGGAAGAAGAAGAAGATTGGTGGTATGATGATGAGGATGATTCCGTTAATAATACCATAATCCCCGATGATTCTGTTTGGAAAATCACTGTTGGCACCGAAAAGTTAGCCAAAGAACTTGAGTCTATCTGGATCACCAATGAAGCAAACCACTTGACCCGTTCCGGACGTCATTTCAAGCCTCATGAGTTAGAAAATCGTGGAAAAGAAACATGGAATGAGAAAGAAGTCGTCAAAATAAAAGAGGCTGGTAAAGGAGCCGTGAGCGAAGAAGAAGATGAAATCCTAAAGCAATTGAAGAAAACACAAGCTTGGATCTCAGTATGGGGATTACTTATGACCTCTCACAAACACAGGCAGGCCATGCTCGATACTCTCAATCGTTTGGATGTTTCTGTCAATACTACTCCCGAAGATCTAGTAAACATGATCTCTTCAAAGCCTTGTAAGCCTGTAATCACATTCACAGATGAAGATTTACCGCCGGAAGGAGCACACCACAACAGAGCTCTCTACATCACTGTACATTGCCTGGGGAATAGAGTATCGGTCTGCTTGGTAGATAATGGGTCAGCCTTGAATGTATGTCCTCTCCAAACAGCTCTCAGAATGGGGTTGTCTATTTCAGAACTCTTGCCATCAACACAAACTGTGAGGGCCTATGATAACACCAAAAGGGCCATTGTGGGAATGATTAAGTTGAAAACTGAAGTCGGGCCATTAAACAAAGAAGCTGATTTCCAAGTGATTGATATTCCGGCTAGCTTTAATCTGCTATTGGGACGTCCGTGGTTACATGTGAATGATGCAGTCGCCTCCACTCTCCACCAGAAAGTCAAGTTCATCTGGAAAGAGGATGTGGTAACAATCTTTGGGGATAGCTGGATCAAAGAAGAAGGGACAAGCCATGGTCCTGTGCTAGAAGTCCAAACACCGGAAGAAGAAAATGAATTGGGAGGATTCAACTTTGTGGGAATGATAAATGAAGGAGCTAAGAAAAAGAAATCCGTTTGGGATCGACTCAGCTATGAGAAGAAACTTCCTGATGCATCTGTCTGGGGCGAAGAAATCACTCCGATCAAGAAAAAGAAGCCGTTCATCACCGGACGCGAATATAGAAAGATGTTCGAGAAGGGAAACCCGGTTGCCAAAGATCTACAAGAAGAAGTGGGACAGAATTGGATCCCTGAAGTCATGCCATTGTACTTTGACCAGTATGCCAATCCTAAAGTGGCTCATATGGTGCGGAAGATGAACTATTTTCCTGGAATGGGACTAGGTCGTCGTCAACAAGGAATAACTGAACCACCAAACTTCCACGAACAGAAAGATAAATCTGGGCTTGGGTATCAATTGACTGAAGAAGATAAGAAGAAGATGACAAAAGGAAAAGGGCCGATGGTTGTTTCTGGGCCAAGAATCCTGAATGGATACTTCGTGAAAGAAGGCGATGACTTTCCCTTCTGTGGGTTCCCTGAACCATGGTATGATCCGGCTACCAAGAACATTAAGCCTGGATTTGAGATTTTCTTCAAACATGAGTTCTCCGACTATGAGGATCCGTTCTTGTATACTCCGCCTATCAAGAAAGAAAGGAAGGACTGGGCTGAGCTGATGACAAGTGATGATTTGAACATGCTAATGGATGAAGAGCTGAACATGCTGATGGATGCCGAAGAAGCACTGGGAAATGTGAAAGAAATCAAGCCAATAGAGGGAGCTCTGAACAATTGGGTGATAGAATCGGAAGTCAACAAATCCCCTCCCCCATTTCCCCGGAAGTCTGTAAAGGCCAATATGAGCCATAATGTTGAGTCTGCTTTTGCTTTTGATGTACCCAAAAATGTTAATGAAATGAACGAGGATTTTGCTTACTCTTCTGTGTCTGATGATCTTGATTTTGAAATTTCTGAGGATTTGCAAAGATTAATTGAAAATGAAAATGAATCTGCATGCAAGATTATTGAAGAAACTTTGCTAATAAACTTGGATAATGAAGATAATCCACAAAATGTTCATATTGGCACCACGCTCACTTCACAAGAAAGCAATGAACTAATCAACTTATTAAAAGAATTTAAAGATGTTTTCGCTTGGTCCTACCAAGATATGCCAGGCATCGATCCAGAGATTGTCCAACACCACATCCCTCTCTTTCCAAATTCAAAACCTGTTAAGCAAAAGTTGAGACGCATGAGACCCGAATGGACTTTGAAGATCAAAGAAGAAGTTGAGAAACAATTGAAAGCTGGATTCCTGATGGTAACCCAATATCCGGAATGGATAGCCAATATAGTTCCTGTGCCAAAGAAGGATGGAAGGATCCGTGTATGTGTTGACTTCAGAGATCTAAACAAGGCTAGTCCTAAGGATGATTTTCCGCTTCCACACATAGATGTTCTGGTAGATAGCACCGCGGGGCATGAGTTGTTATCATTCATGGATGGTTTCTCAGGGTACAATCAGATTTTAATGGCACCCGAAGACAGAGAAAAGACTACATTCACAACTCACTGGGGGACGTATTGCTACCGAGTAATGCCATTTGGGTTAAAGAATGCCGGAGCGACCTATCAGAGAGCTGCTACTACTTTGTTACATGACATGATCCATAAAGAGGTAGAAGTTTATGTGGATGATATGATTGTTAAGTCCAAAGAAAGAAGTGGGCATTTAACAGCACTCGCCAAGTTCTTTGAAAGATTAAGGAAATACAGAATGAGATTGAATCCACAGAAGTGTACTTTTGGAGTTACCACCGGAAAGCTGCTGGGATTTCTCATCACACAGAGAGGAATTGAGGTTGACCCCACAAAGATCAAGGCTATTATGGATATGCCGCCTCCGACAAATGAAAAGGAAGTAAGAGGATTTCTGGGAAGAATCCAATTCATCAGCCGCTTCATATCTAAGCTCACTGCTACTTGCGATCCGCTTTTCAGCTTGTTGAGAAAAGGGAAGAAATTCGAATGGGACAATCAATGTCAAGAAGCTTTTGACAAGATCAAGGCTTATTTATCAAACCCACCGGTTCTTTCACCCCCGAAGTCAGGGAAGCCTTTGCTGTTGTACTTATCCGTGTCAGAGAATGCTATGGGATGCATGTTAGCCCAAGAAGGAGATGAAGGGCGTACAGAGAAAGCCATTTACTACTTAAGTAAAAGGATGACTGGATACGAATTGAAGTATTCTCCGTTAGAAAAGACATGTTGGGCTTTGGTTTGGGCCACTCGTCGTCTGAGGCATTATATGTTGGCCTTCCCTGTTGTTTTAATCTCCCGAATGGATCCTTTGAAGTACCTATTTGAAAAACCAGCATTGACCGGAAGAATCTCCCGATGGACATTGATGCTATCTGAGTTTGACTTGATACATGCTACGAGTAAATCTGTTAAAGGAAGGGCTGTCGCAGAACATTTAGCAGAACATCCGATAAATCTGGAAAACGAAGGAGAGTTCATGTTCCCTGACGAAGGATTGATGGAATTAAAAGAAGATGTGTGGAAAATGTATTTTTGATGGAGCTGCAAACCAGAAAGGATATGGAGTGGGGATCATCCTTGTATCCCCTGAAGGAGCACATACCCCGTTCTCTATTAAGCTGAAGTACACTTCCACCAACAACACTGCTGAGTATGAAGCTTGTATCTTGGGGCTAGAAGCCGCATTGACTTTGGAGGTAAGGAAACTTGATGTATTCGGGGATTCCAATTTGATCATATCCCAAGTTCGAGGAGATTGGAAAGTCAAGGAAGAGAAGTTAAAACCCTATCATGAGTATCTTGATTCTTTACGAACTCGTTTCTTGCATATCACGTTCTTCTACCTGCCTCGAGAAGAAAATCAGCTAGCAGACTCTTTGGCTACTTTAGCGTCAATGATTGAGATTCCTGTGGGGATAAAGCTAACTCCTTTGATGATTGAACAAAGGGAAAAGCCGTCTTATGAGATGATTGGGGAAATAGAAGAAGCAGAAGAACTTCCGTGGTACACCGACGTGTGGAACTTCATTGAAAATGGGGAATATCCGGAAAGCGCCTCCGAGAAAGACAAGAGAGCCATAAGAAGATTCTCGGCTCAGTTCATGATTTGTGGTGGAAGTCTATTGAAGAGATCTTATAATGGATTCAACTTGACATGTCTATATGGAAACAGTGCGAGAAAGATGATGGAGCAAATTCACGAAGGGGTGTGTGGTCCTCATATGAGTGGACACATGTTAGCTAAGAAGATCATCCGACAAGGATATTATTGGACTACTATGGACAAGGACTGCTATGAATATGTCAGAAAATGTCACAAATGTCAGATCCATGCCAATATGAAGCATGTGCCGCCGTCACTGCTATACAACATGACTACCCCTTGGCCATTCTCAGTTTGGGGAATAGATGTTATTGGAGAAGTAACCCCGAAGGCGTCTAATGGGCATCAATACATCCTGGTAGCAATTGATTATTTCACAAAATGGGTGGAAGCAGAGTCTTATGCGACATTGAAGGCTAAAGATGTGGCCAGATTTATCAGAAGAAATATAATCTGCCGATACGGGGTCCCTCATGAGTTGATATCCGATCATGGCAGTCACTTCCAGAAAGAGGTTTTGGGATCTACTAGAAGAATACAAGATCATGCACCACATGTCAGCACCGTATAGGCCACAAACAAATGGGGCAGTTGAAGCAGCTAATAAGAATTTGAAGACGATCCTAAGAAAGATGACTGATACATACCGAGATTGGCATGAGAAGTTACCGTATGCACTGTGGGGATACAGAACATCTATCCGAACATCTACAGGAGCCACTCCTTATTCATTGGCTTACGGAATGGAAGCAGTACTCCCAGTTGAAATAGAACTACCATCTTTGAGAGTTGTGGCAGAATCCGAGATTCCAGAATTTGATTGGCTAAGAGATAGATATGAGGAGCTAATGTTACTTGATGAGAAAAGGTTGGCCGCAATTGATCATGTGCATGTGTATCAGAGAAGAATAGCTCGAGCATTCAACAAGAAGGTCCGTCCAAGAAAACTTGAGGAAGGCGACCTTGTGCTTAAAGCCTTAAAAGCACCCGTTTTCGATCCTAGAGGGAAATTCAAGCCAAATTGGGTTGGCCCATACGTCATCAAGAAGCTTCTCTCTGGAGGAGCGGCATACCTGATGGATCTAGATGGAGTTGAGTTCAATCAGCCAATCAACATTGACCGTCTCAAGAGATACTATGCTTAAAAGCCTTTTCTTTCAAAACCTGTTCTTTCAAAACCTCCAGCATTCGAGGAACTACACTTGACCTGATTCCCACTTGGGGATATGTAGGCAACCTGCTCGGTTCGGTCACTGCTCCTGAAACCCTCAACCATACTTTCTTTCAAGACCTGGCCGAACTACTTTGGATATGATTCCCACTTGGGGATAAGTAGGCGAGCTTTCCTGGCTCTCGATCCCTGAACCTTGCAAACTAGGGGCAAACTTTCAAGTTTGCCCAAAGCCTCAAGATATCACTGCCACACTAGGGGCAAACTGCGTTTGCCCAAACTTCCATTTATCTCTATCAACTAGGGGCAAACTGTCGTTTGCCCATACCTCGCTACCTGTCCTCTCTGGATCACTTGGCTATCAGAATTAAAGCACCTAAGTGAAAAATCTGGTAATTCTTGATATTAAGTTGAAAAGTTTTTTAGCAATCTAAAGATGTGAATCTAATGTCAAGACTGAAACATTATGTGGAAAATTTTCAAAAGCTTCAAGATTACATGCAAAGCCAACACAATATCCTGCTACAAGATAAAATCTCATTTTCAAAACATGCAAATCCTTAGAAAATTCAAATATCCAAGTCAAAAGACATTGTCGAGAAAGAGGAATCGTCAGAAATTTCCTTTCCCTGTAAAATCGAGTCCTGTGTGTCAGTGTGCAAAGTGTCAATCAAATCAGTCTCGTGACAAGGGATGCAAAGCGAAACAGAAGGATAGCATAAAGCAGCATCAAGCAAAGTCAAGAGTACAAGCCCATCAAGTCTCAGACAGAATACATCAACATCAGTCTCAGCACAGAAAGCAAGAAAAACAGAAAGATAGTCATGGGTGCATATGATCCTCATCAGCGACGACGAGTAGCCCGTGGGTACCGAGCAGGCATATCTGAGGCCGTAGAGCTATCATCATCTTCAATTTGGCGCCTTCGCCTAGACCCACCAGCCCCACCAGAAGGGCCTGCATTCATCCGCTCCAACTGTGATTGAAGCTGCCTAACTTGAGCCACCTGTGGAAGAAAAGAATCAGTATAGGGGTTTGAAAAAGCAATGAGATAAGAAGAAAAGGTCAAGAAATTTACCAGGGCCGCATCACGGTCTATGTAAGTCTGGCACATGCCATCCCACTGCAAAGAGAAGAAAGATATGGTCAGAAAGATCAGAAGAATCAGAGGTAATGAGTTCAGAAATTACTTACATGTCCCTCACGAGCAAGGCTCCAAGCCCTCAGATTCTGTGCATAAGCTCGCTCTTCATTGAAAACGGCTCGGGGAACGGACTCATGTTGTTCTGAAACTAGCTGAGGCTCTACAAGATCACGGGGGATCTCTACAGAAGATATAACTCCGCGCAGCATGGTCGAGGCTCGCCAATCACAAGGAGGAATGAGAGGTAGAGGTCGACCAGGGCCATCCACAAAAGAACTCCCCTGCAAATGATGATGAGAAATAAGATAAAGCAAGCATTCGATCAGAAATGAAGAAGTCGTGAAATACCTGCGGGTCATCCGAGAGCGGGAAATTAGGCATCAGATGAGTAACCCTGAAGACGTCATAGTTCTCCTCAAACAGAGTAAAAGAGGCTGAAGGAATTCCGTTCAAAGCATTAATAAGATCTTCATCTTCCAAATTCTGCGCCGACCTCATACAAGAAGGCGGATCCTGTGGCACTAAGAGACGATCCTCCAAATCAGTCTGAGGAGCTACTCTCTCTCCAAGATACCACTCAAGAACAGAGGGACCCTCAAGAAGAATCCTCTCTCCAGTCATCTGTCTAGCTAAGCCAATCTCAGTCACATCTCCATTTGTCACCCAAGGATGCCAGTTAACTTGGGTGAATCTGAGACGGGTAAGAAAATCCCGGCAAGAAATAACATTATGAGCATCATTCTTGGTACCTACGGCTTGGCGACGCCACTTCAGAGCCCGTGGAAAAATATGAATCTCTTCCTCCCGGAATGATGGAGCCGTCATGGAGAAATACTCAAAGGCCCACACCTACAAGAGAAAATAAAGCAGTGGTCAAAACAGCAGAACATCAAATGATAAAAACTGGAAATGAAAATATTTTCAGTACCTCCCAAGCTCTCCAGAATCCGCCGAATCCAGGGGATTTGCCTCGAGAATGCTCCCCCATATGACTATACAGAATGGCTAAACCAGCAGAGCCCCAATCAAAATCTGCAATCTCCTCAAGATTTCGAAGACTATCAAGCATATTCAATGTAATCCGCTCAGCTCGAGTAGAAAGAAAAGAGCAACCAAGCAAATACAAGATGAAAGCACGGGTAAGCTGCATATCGGTAAATTGAGCCGCTCTTTCAGAAGGCCTGAAGTTGTTGATAAACCATGTGATGCCTACGCTCGATCCGTGAAGATCTCTCTGGGATGGGATGATGCCTAGGAGACGCTCAATGATAGTAGGATGTCTATGGATGTTCTTTGCAAAGGCAAGACGATGCCCGCCAAATGAGATGCCGGTTATCATTGCAAAATCAAGAGGGGTCATGGTTATCTCCCCAAAAGGCATGTGAAAAGTATTTGTGGAATCCCACCACCTTTCAGCAAGAGCTTGAATCATGGCCAAATCATTAGTCGATCTCTCCAATAAGGTTACAAACGACCCAAAGCCCGCTTGCTTGATATTGGCTACTACTTGGGGACGCGACTCCGACAATTCATTAAACCATTCAAGGCATTTTCCATGGCTACCATGACCTCTAAGATGACCAACCACATTCTAAAAAGAAAAAGGATGATTTCTAAGGAATCGCAAGAATAAAGAGACACGTATGAAGATGTGAAACAAAGGAGTAATTAAAGAATGGGTTACCTCTTGACGAAAGGCCCTCCTAGAGATATGATTTAGTGGATTTTTCATGGTTGCATACTCCATGGTTTGAGTTGATGAAGCTCCACTAGCTTGAAATTGGCTTCTACGTGTTCTAGAACTTTCACCTTATCCATGGGAACTCATGGTTGTTGATGCTTGAAGCTTGAAGATAAGAGGTTGAAGATGATGAATAGTAAAAACCTTGGTACTTGAATCCCCTAGAATAGGGAGGAGTTGATGAAATCAACAAAGTTTTTGGAGGTTTTAATGCAAGAAATCACTCAAAACATCAAGAAATTGCAAGATTTGAGCACCTTAGAAGGAAGAGGTGATGCATTGAAGAAGAAATGAATGAAGAACAAAGAAGAAAATGGGTTTAAAACCCCAAAGTTGCGGCTGGCGGTTCCCAAGGGGGTGTGGGGAACCGCCATTTACTATTCACTTCCTGCCATTTCCCCATTTTGCTCTGTATTCGCGTTTTGACCCCCGGAACTCTTGATTTGATCCCGGATTGGTCCATTTTTGATATATAAGCCTTGAGAGTGCTTAAAACTTGTTGGAATTGGTCTAGAGGACCTCTGGAGATTTGAATCTTGGTAAAAATCCATTCAAGAATTGAAAAAAAGTCCCCCAGATGAGAAGAATCAAAGGCACCGCAGCCTGAAAGTGGCCGAGAAACGGCAAACTCCCGTCGTTTTGGGATTGATTATGAGTTGTCTTAGAAAATGGACATTTGAGTCTACTGTCGCTTGAGAATTACATCCAGAAAGGACTTTCAGAAGATGGGTCAGAATGCGAGATGTTCAGAAAGGGTTAGAGTAAGCCTGATGTGTTGCAAGAATGATTGCGTTGGTCGAAGCACCAATATGAGTCTCAGAAAGAATCAGCAGGGCCTCCAGAATATGTGCTCGCGTCCCAGAAACCTCAGATATCTCCTCAAGCAGAGAATTTCCAGATATTGTCAAGGTATAACAGAATTCGTGCATCTCTCAGAATCATAGGATCTCCCCAGTAGAGAACTTTCAGAATTAAGTTTCTCGCAAGCATCATGTATCCACGGGTTGCCTCCAGATAAAGGGTATCTCTCAGAATTTGAGCATCAAAATCGCCTCCAGAATACAAGGTTTATGCCAAGCATCATGTATCCAGGGTTGCCTCCAGAATGTAGGGTTTCTCTCAGAATCGTGGGTTGCCTCCAGAATGTAGGGTTTCTCTCAGAATCAGAATCGTGTATCCAGGGTTGCCTCCAGAATGTAGGGTTTCTCTCAGAATCATGTATTTCTCAGCATCGCATATCAGGTTTGCCTCCAGAATGAAGGGTTTCTCTCAAAATCCGAATCGTGTATCCGTGGGTTGCTCTCAGAAGAAGGGTCATCTCTCAGAATTTGTGTATCTCTCAGAATCCGTGCATCAGAACAGAAGATTTGTCCTCAGAAGAAGGGCCTGTTTCAGAAGAACAGAGGATTTGTCTCCGGCAGAGAGACCTGTTTCAGAAGATTTGTTTCTAGACCTGCCACAGAAGATTTGTCCTCGGAAAAAGGGCCTGTTTCAGAAGAACAGAAGATTTGTCTCCGGCAGAGAGACCTGTTTCAGAAGACTTGTTTCCAGACCTGTTACAGAAGATTTGTCTAGAAGAAGGACCTGTTTCAGAAGAGCAGAAGATTTGTCTCCGGCAGAGAGACCTGTTTCAGAAGATTTGTCCCCAGCAAAAGGACTCTACATCAGCAATCGTCCCCAGCAAAAGGACTCTACATCAGCAATCGTCCCCAGCAGAAGGACTCTACATCAGCAATCGTCCCCAGCAAAAGGACTCCACATCAGCAATCGTCCACAGAAGAAGGACCTGTTTCAGCAATCGTCCCCAGCAGAAGGACTCTACATCAGCAATCGTCCCCAGCAGAAGGACTCTACACCAGCAATCGTCCCCAGCAAAAGGACTCTACATCAGCAATCGTCCCCAGCAGAAGGACTCTACATCAGCAATCGTCCACAGAAGAAGGACCTATTTCAGCAATCGTCCCCAGCAGAAGGACTCTACATCAACAATCGTCCCCAGCAGAAGGACTCTACATCAGTAATCGTCCCCAGCAGAAGGACTCTACACCAGCAATCGTCCAGTTGTTTGACATGACTCAGAATTCATCCAAGATACTTCGCTATTTCAAGAGTCGTCCAGGATACAGATGACGCCTACGAGCCTTAAGATCAGAAGAATAACTTTGACAAAAACCTCGAGAATCATCCAAGATACCTTTAGCATATTCGACTGTGAGAGAGAGTCGTTGCATCCTTTGCATTAGATTTTGCATCTAGGGAACCCTTGAGGATGATTCCTCCAGCACTTTCACATTTCATGTTTTCATATTGCACCAGCATCCTAGGATAGGAGCATTTCATCCGCATTGTTGTTGTTTGTTTGTTTTCCGTCTTCTCGCGCGCTTGAACTACGCCCTGGTCTGATTCCTGGAAAGGATACGTAGGCAGCTCCAGCGGAGCACGACCAGCATCAGCTTCAACTTAGCCGCCTCTACCCAGCATTGCATTGCATTCTTGCATTCGTAATTTCTTGATTTTCTCTGATTTTGAATTTCTTGATTTTGCGAATTTTTTGTTTTTCCTAAAACCTCTCAGTATGGTTATTTGGGTGCCTTCAAGGCTTTGGCACTCACTTGCAGTTCACGTTGTTCACAACAAGCTCTGCCAAAGAGGGGCAAACTGTAGACACCCAATTTTGACCACACTGATAGGATTTAGGGTGGACAACGTCTTGGAGGATTCGATGATGAAAAGTACCCCGTGGAAGGTACTGGATTCCACACAATCAGAAGATCGGACTTCGGAAAGTGACTTCAAGCTCAGAAAAGCCCTTTTCCATGGATAAATCCCGGTTTTGTCAAAATCATCTCTCAGAATTCATATTCTCTCAGGGTTATATGAACATTAAGTGTTCTAAACGCAGTATTCTAGGTATCCAGAGATTCAATTTTAAAGAAAAGTTCGAAATCGACGCACATTTGAAAGCAATTTTGGAAAAGACGTCATTTGATTTCAAAAAGACGACGAAAGTTCCGGAGGACTTCCGGACTTCAATTGGACTTCAATTCTCATTATAAAACCTCTGGAAATATTTTTATACTGAAATTCAACCTGACAGCTTTCCAACGGTACGTAAACAGACGATTTCGGACACCAAAAAGCATTTTTACAAAAATCTGGAAAAGCAGTGCGCATGAAATTTGAAACAGAGCTTGTGGGTGACCAGAGGGACCCAAATAGTAAGTGGCGGTTTTGGGTATGGGGGTGGCGGGTCCCACCATAACCGCCACTTCCATTTGTGTCCTCCACGGAGCTTTTTGAGTTCCAGACCCTTCTAGAAGCTTCCCACTGCGAGGAAATTGCCTGGAAATTGCGTTTAAGCTCCGAAATGGCCATTTTAACCCTCTTTTAAGCTCTAAAAATCCTGTTTTAACCCTGAAACTTAAGAGCTAAGTCTTCAAAACTCTATATAAGATCTCATACATCTCATATGAGATAACATCTTAACACACTAGACACTTGGAAGAGATACACTTGAATATACTTGGAGATACAAACACACATAGAAGCACATACAAGAGAGATAAGTATATTTTGAATATACTTTCAATTTAGGTGAATTCTAGAGAGAGAAAATTATGAATTGAATTTAGATTAACTTAGGCTAATTAGACCA
This sequence comes from Hydrangea macrophylla, assembly GCA_033977485.1. Lineage (NCBI taxonomy): Eukaryota > Viridiplantae > Streptophyta > Magnoliopsida > Cornales > Hydrangeaceae > Hydrangea > Hydrangea macrophylla. The sequence goes on along the minus strand of CM066984.1, from coordinate 70,645,566 downwards.
CAATTTGAACATCAATTGCCTCCCTCAACTTCCATGGATGAGTGCTTGAAGAACACTTGAATAACACTTGAAGAAGAAGATCTTCAAATCAATTTTGGTCTTGTAATTGAGAATCCTCCAAGAGGTAAACACTATAGTTCATCTCTAATTCCTACTTTGTATATATAGATCTATAAGATTTGGATCTAACTTAGTTCTATTTCTACTTATTAGAACACTCATCTTCTTCCTCTCATGTTCTTCACACACTCACATAGTTAGATCCAAATCTCTTTGATTTTTATTGATAATTTACAATTAGAGATTGTTTTTCACTTTGATTTTCAATTTTGGTTTCATTCTTCAATTTTAGTTTAGATTCATGCATACATGATTATATATATATATACATATATCTATTTTGAATTCCATGATGGTTTGGAAATATGATCTATGAGAAGGATGATTTCTATGTTCATACCTATCTCTTGATTATTCCTATTACCTAGAATTCCTATTGAATTTCATCTCCAACATGATATTTATAAGTCCCTTTGATCCTTGATCTAAAAGTTCTTCATAGAACTTGAGGGCTAAATTGATTGGGAATCATGATAATTAAGTTGATCTATGAGTTTGATCTCTCTAATAAGCTTCAACTATCACTAAAATGTTTTCCTCACACTTTAAAATGAACTAGATAAAAATTCAGCAAAGCAGATTGGTTTTGTCCATTAGATTTGGTCCATCAAAACCCATAGTTTGATGGATTTCAAATTTTCTGGGTAAACTTTGATGAATTAGCTTTCATCCGGTCCGTTTTGAGAGCTTTTAGGATTCATATACTATTTTTAGAAATTGTTGAGAAATCGGTTGACAGATTTGAACATCGTCTCTTTGTGCTTGAATTTCAGAAAATCTATAATAGTTATCGACGTTCCGCTTTTTGGGGATGATTCCTAACTCATATATCTATATGCCGATGTAAAATCGTGAGCATACGATCGAGTTAGGATCGTTTTCTAAGCGTTTAAAGTTGATACAACTATTCTGGAATTTTCTAAGTTTAATTACAAATATGATTATGTATACAAAATGGTCATACCTTGATCACTCAACAACAATTGATGAATAAAACTTGGTTTAGAAATCACCTAGGATAAATGGATGAGAGATCAAAAGCTTAAATCAACTTGGTTAACATGATTCATGAACTTCTATTATACTTCTATTATGTTTTGCATTCATTTGTCAAATGATACCAAATTTCCAGAATAACAGAGTCTGTTTAAAACACTTTTTCAGAAACCTTGTGATTACAGAATGTCCATGGGTTTATTTTTATCATATACTACAATGAAATAGCTTTCTTTTGACACCAAATAGAGCTTCATATGATTTTTGTAGATTTAATTATGATTTTTACAAGAACAGTGGACAGTCCTGATCCACTGTTCCCAAAACATTTATTTCTCAAACAATAAAATTGATATTGAGGTCCCACTTTTTGGAGAAGTTCCCTAAGACATGTATCTAACTTTCTGTAAAAGGGTTTTTATCCAGCTCATGTTTAAGACCACTTTTGATAGGATTCATTAGAGGTTGCTGAATCTGGAAATTTGATTGATGACATGTTTTCTTTGTTTATCATGCATATCATTTGTTTGCTTGTATTTTTGCAATGCTTTGGGTATTCTTTGGTGTCTTAGTGCAGAGAATTAAGTGCCTCGGACCCGGACTTCGATTTGTGGTTTGCCTCGTCTACATGTGGCTTTGTGCCCATGTATCATGTACTATCTCTATCCTTTCTCTTAGAATTTTTCTAGGTTTACAACTTTGATTTCAACGACACATTTCCTTTAGGATAAGTCTCCGTTTATATGATTATTTGTTAGAGACATCTTATCTAGGATTGTTGCATGATTGCATTGCACGTTTACATTCTTTTTGCTTTCGCGACTCCGCTTGAGTCAACCAATGTAAGTCTTCTCGTTCCCTTTGCATATCATGACATGTTTACTTTATTTGCATCGGTCCCGGGCGGGACTAGCCACTGTGAGTATACTTCTCCCTTGTATTGCATGAGCATCCGCTTTCTACTTGATTTAGTCTCTTGAAATGATTTTCATTAGATGTTTCTTTTTGCCATGTATATATCTATCTAGTATGTTTGAGGAAACAACATCTATTATGAATTAATAACAAGGATATTTGAATCAAGGCCTACCATTCGGTAGGGCGAGGAGGGGGTGCTTTAGTCCTGCTTGGGCTCCTTCCCCTCTCGTACCAAGACCCCCGAACCTTGTTTCTGGTAATGAAGGGCGAGTAACCTTATTCAATTTTGGGCGAGTCAAACTTGGGTTTCCTAATTCCCGATAAAAATTAGGTGGCGACTCTTTGTCTCTAGGATCGCGTGAGGAAGTCCTAGTTTTCCCTGAAGTGTGCTCCTTGGGATCCGTCCCGGGACACTATCGAGGGAGAGCGCCAGGACCTCCTCCTCCATTCGCGACGGTCCACACATGTTTGCTTTGGCAGGGTGGTATTGCAGCGTGAAATCGTAGTCTTTTAACAATTCCATCCATCGTCGCTGCCTCATGCTCAACTCCTTTTGAGAGAACAGGTTTCTCAGGCTCTTGTGATCTGAAAATAGATCGAACTTCTCTCCGTAGAGGTAGTGTCTCCAAATTTTGAGTGCAAAGATGATTGCAGCTAGTTCCAAATCGTGCGTAGGATAGTTAAGCTCATGAGGTTTCAATTGTCGTGATCCATACGCTATCACTCTTCTGTCCTGCATAAGTACACATCCAAGACCTTGATGCAACGCATCGCTGTAAATGGTGAATTGTTCACCGCTCTTCTATATTGCAAGCATTGGCGCCGTGGTTAACCTCTTCTTTAATTCTTGAAATGTGCGTTCATGCTTGTCGTTCCATTCGTATTTCAAATCCTTTCTGGTTAATCCTCTAAGAGGGGCTGCGATTTTGGAGAATCCTTCCACGAATCTCTGGTAGTATCCAGCTAGGCCAAGAAAACTTCTGACTTCTGTTGCTGTGGTCGGTCGATTCCAATCCAAAACAGCTTCGATCTTAGATGAATCTACAGCTATTCCTTCTTTTGAGACAACATGTCCTAAAAATTTGACTTCCTTTAGCCAAAATTCGCACTTGCTGTACTTTGCATACAAGTGGTTGTCTCGTAGAGTCTGGAGTGCTATCTTCACATGTCCTTCGTGTTCTGCCTCTGTCTTAGAGTAGATGAGGATATCATCTATAAACACAATGATGAACTGATCCAGGTAAGGTCTGAAAACTCGATTCATTAAATCCATGAACACTGTTGGGGCATTTGTCAATCCGAACGGCATAACCAGAAATTCATAATGTCCATACCTGGTTCTGAAAACTATCAAATCAGCGGGGAGATTCTGATCTTTCAAGTTTAGAGGGCAGTCCTTGCATACTTTTTCTAACTTAATGCTCTTTCCTAGAGGTGACGTAGCGTTCAAAGCTATATCCATCGTTTGGGGCAATAAGCCTAAGCGTTGCACAATTCTAATTGCAATAAAAGAATTGGATGCGCCAGTATCGAACAAAGCTTTCACGTGACTGTTAAAGAGGGTTAGAGTACCTTCCAGATTCTTCTGCTCTTCTTCGTCAAATCCTGCTTCCTCTGGAATAATAGCATTGAGGCGAGCCTGTCCTTGAGTCGACGCTCCATAGTAACCACCTCGAGGTACTTTGCAATCCTTGGACAGATGTCCCTTCTTGTTGCAGTTGAAGCAGACCACATCAGAGCGACTGTTCCTTCTCGGGGCACGACAATCCTTAGACATGTGTCCGGGAAATCTACAGTTGAAACAGACTCCAGGGTTATTACTTGTGGATCCTGATTGTCCTTGGGGTGGAGTCGGTTTAAATGGCACAGCCGGTTTGTTGCGGAATGGTGCTGTCTGCGGTTTCTTCTCACCATTCCAGCTCCTCTTGAATCCTTGATTGGGAGTCGGGGCTTGCCTCGGTCTCTGATTAAATCTCGGAGGGGGTGGTCGGTTTATAAAACGCCTTTGTTCACGACCGGCGATCTCCTCAAAGCCATGGGCCATTCCTACTAAAGCTTTGAAAGTTTGATTCAGGTGGCCATAGGTCATCTTTTGTAGAGGTAGGGAGAGTCCCTGATGATACTTTCGGTTCTTCTTTTCTGGGGTGTCGATCATGTGGTGCGCGAATCGAGAGAGACGTTCGAATTGCACTGTGTATTCCCGTACAGTGTGGTTCCCTTGCACCAAGTCAATAATTCCTTTTCCTTCTTGTTCCTTTCTGTTTGAGGGAAGTAATTCTCTAGGAACAGTTCTTTAAATTTCGTCCATGACATCCTTTGCGCAGCTCCTCCCAGTGTTGCTTTCTCGGATTCCCATCAATCTGCTGTAGCATACGTCAATTGATATGTAGCCAGTCGGCGTTTCTCAATTTCAGAACATCCCAGTGTGTCGAAGATGATGTCCAATCCACGAAGCCATTGTTCTGCTTCCTATGGCTCAGTCATCCCGTTAAACTTGTCTGGCCGCATTGTCCGGAATCGTTCCACCGTACGATCCTCTTGTGGTCTGGGTGGAACTATGGGATTGACGTTAGCATTGTTGTTTGAGCCGTGGTTATTTTCGATGTGCTCCAAGCGTTGTAAGAATGCTCCAAAGATTCCAGTGGGATCCATTCCAGCAGGAATGGGTTCCGGTGCTCCTTCGGCTGGGTTTGGAAGTCCTAAGCGTCGATTCCTCCTTGGTCGTTCTGCCATTGCGTATCCGGTTCACCTACAGAAGTATTCTACTTAAGATTCGAACGCAGGATACATCTAGATATCTACTAACATATTTATAATTCCAACAATCAAAACAATCATAAGGACAAGTATAGTACTAGAATATCCATCTCTCATTGTCTCAACCTACCGGCCAGTAAGGGTCGTACGTGTACAATGTTCCCTTCTCAATGAGATCCTCATCAGCTAGGTAAATTTCTACTTCTTCATCTTCAGAGCTGCTTATGGGACTGACAGGAGTCTCTAGGGGAGTGATTTCTGCCTGTGCTTCTTCTAAGCTGATGGTCATGGGGTTGTTAGGAGTGTCAGAGGTTTCATCCACCTCTATTGGCACTAACCGGGGTGCTACAACAATATGACGTACGGTCGGGGGAACCCTTTTCATAAGGAAGAGGCATCTCATCATCTTTCCTATCTTTTCGCAAGTCTGATGGCGAAAAGCAGCACCAAAGCAAACTAAACCTTGGGGAAAAGCTCCTTTGTAATTCTCCATACTACCTGTTTGACAGAAAGACTATTTAAGTATTGGTTGTCGTTCCTAAGTACCTTAAGGTTCTTAACTTAAGGGTATCGGACAGTCAGCGAGCACAACTAAACCTAGTGCTCTGATACCAAAAATCCTGTCACGCCCCGGAGTAGCCAAAAATAGGGAAAATTTAAAATTTCCTTTCTGGACCCGTAGGGAATGACGAGTTACATAAAACTGACCTGTCCATGTGACATACTAACAAAATATATATATCAGAGTAAGGAATTTACAGAAGCGTCTAATGGTATTCATGGGGGAACTTAGAGTGTTTTGCTACTTAAGCTATTACAGTAGTTCCAAATGAAAACCACAAAAGATAAGTTTGGGAGATTCACGCCACTTAAATTATTACATCAACCAAAAGATAGCTAAAACATAAGAGAAGTCTCAATGCGGAAATAGGCCAGGGTCCTTCTTCTAACTGGCAAACCCGTAACCCTCGTTATCGAACTCTTCCTGATAGTCTGCCTCAGGATCACCTTCCTGATAGTTCCAATCCTGAGGATAGTGATATGCATCTCATGGTTACCTTGATGGTTCTCCTCATTATAACCTATACGTAAAATGTCCAGGGCAGGAAAGGAGCCGTTAGCTTTTGAAGCTAAGTGAAATCATCTTAACCGATCACTCCTAATACATTTAAGGATATACAAGTATAACAATATCTTGATCCAACATTAAATAAGCATATGACATGGTAGTGTGACGACACAATGCATTATCAATATCTTCGACTTTAACTCGACCACGGACACCACAACCGACTCATGTGACTTGTTACATTACCAGTGTAACGTTGTTGGCTCAGAGTAGAATGATTACGTTGCTATCGTCGCCTAGCAGGGCCCTATAGCAAATTTTGGTTTTAAAAGAGTGTAATCATTGGACTCTTAGGTCCTCGTGACCTTGCCGGGTGAATAGAATAGTTACAGCGCTATCGTCGCCTAGCAGGGCCCTATAGCATTTGAAAGGTACAATTTCAATGGAAACTCTGGCTATCGTCGCCTAGCATGGCCCTATAGCAGTTTTATTGTTGTTCCCATTTACTTTACTGTACCACTCGGACCACTACGGTCCACTCAACATGTATAACAATATGACTGGGTTAGTGTCCGTGTCTAACCATGCAGACGTCAATATGGACATCATGACTCAACCATGTTCATGTGAATGTTCATGTGACTATATAATCGGGAAATTATGATAAACGAGAAAATCAACGAATATTAACTAAGTAGGGAGTATAGTTAACTAACATGCGTTCATTATATAAGAAATAATCTCAACATTTACAATACTAATATTTATCAGTATCGTCCACACAGGACGCACTGGGCATACATATATGATCAAAGAATAATTCTATAATATACCAAGTGAGTTAGGACGACTCACCTCGATGCGGGTGCGTAACAGTAAGCGTAGCGGTTCCTACAAAGTATAAAATTACATAGAACATTGATTAATAAGTTTACTACAATCAGGGGCAAAATGATAATTGTGCCGGGTGGGTTCCTAAACCTCAACATGATGATCTAGACATCATTCTGAGTCTAACGCCATTGACTAGACTCAAATCGGAGTCCGTCGCATAAAATGCTGGATTTTGTATACCAGTTTGGGCCCTAAAGATAAGCTGTATTTTTTACCGTGTCGAAAGGTCACCAAACTTTAAGGGGATGTTCTAGACATTATTCTAAGACTCTAGGAACTGACCGCGTATTTTTTCTGAGCTACGGTTTATTTATTATGAATTTCTGAAGTTTAAATCGTTTAATAATAGAGTGCGGGGTCCCATAATTATAAAATATGATTTAAGGATATATTTGGCCCTTATAAATATTTTTATTAAATACAAGGCTTTAAATTAGGCTAGTAGTATTTTTCTTGTAATTTTCGGGGCTCGTCTGGTATTTTAAATAATTAAAATACAACCAAACGGATACTTTATAAGTAATTAATAATTATTAAAATATTAAAGCTAGGGTCTTGTAAATAATAATTTACAATATAGAGGTACTAGACCGTAGGAAAATTTAATATAATTTTCCTATACTTAAAAGTGGTCATTAGGTGTTTATTACCTAATTATTTTTATTTAAAAATATTTACTTATTATTTATTTAAACCAATAAATAATAAGCATATCATATAATACTAATTTAAAATTTCATAATATAAGAATATTATCCAAAATAATGTTACAATTTATTAAAACATAATTTATAGCATTATTGAAACCATTTTAGATTTTTAAAATAATTTAAAATCATTTACAATTATTTATTTTTATTTATTAATACCAAATATATTATAAATAATATATTTATACACTAATCTTGGTTAATATATATTAATATCACTAAAACAGTTTATTAAAACATTAATTAGGATTACTAGAATACTTAATGATATAAAAACAGGTTAATACAATCTTAATTGGGGTTTACAGAATAATTAGACATAAATAAATTTAAAACAATTTATAAATCTACTAATCTAGATTAACAGAATCATTAATGAGATAAAAACAGATTAATAAACCTTAATTGGGATTAATCGAATAATTAGCATTATAAAACGATTAATTGTAATTAATCAGTAAAACCGCGGGCAACCCAGATCCGAACCCGTGCCCACGGGTCGCCCATTTATACTCGAACTATAACCCTACTTAAAAGATCCGATCCGCTTACCACTTAATTATTATAACCCGAGCCCATAACCATTTAAACTAATAAACTAACCCATACCCATGACCCAAGACCCGACCCAATCGGGTAAACGATATAACCCGAAGACCCACGGGTCTTTTCTTCTCCGGCGAGCCTATGTCGCCGCCGGCGAGCCCGATTTGGCCGGAAAACTTCAAACGGCCATATCTTCGCCATCTCTTCACGAAAATTGATAATTCCAACGCCAATGGATCCGGTTTGGGCTCCTCTATCACATACTAGGAGCTGGTTCCATGGTTTATTCGTTTTTGGTTCCTACTGAGGCATTATTTTTTTCGGGTTTAAGGAGAATAATGGCATGCATGGCCTACTTCGGGCGTACCAAACTTGAAACTGGGTTAAAGGGGGTCTATAGGGGATCTAAGGGTTCGTTTGGTATAATTTTTAGGGGCCCTAATCGATTTTGGGAAAACGAGCTCCGACGAGGTGCTTTTAATGGTGGTTTGTGCACAAACCAGAGCTTAAGGCTCTGTTTGGATTATCCAGAGGGTCTGGGCGCATGTGTGTGAGTTTGTGAGGGTACAAAAGTAAACAGGGGGCGTGGAATTTACCTCTGGAAGTCCCGGTTTTGTCCTCTGTCTCTGTCTCCGGCGAGCTCTCTCTCTCTCCTGCTCCCCTTCTTCTTCCAGTTCTGTGTGTGTGTGAGTATGGCAGAGAGAGGGGTGAGTATGGGGAGACAATGAATGGGTGTGTGTGGTGTGCTCTCTCACCCTCAACTCTCGGTGGTTCTATATATGTATACACAATCTCATATAAGAATACCCACATATCTATAAACACAGATATGAACAGATTCTCAAATCTGTTCAGATTAGATGGAGCAATGTGATGGATTTGAGGGGGTATGGGTGAGTGTGCCGGCGGTGGTAGGGGTGTGGTAATGTCCGGCAGGTTTTTGGGGGAGGTTTGGGTAATGTTTCCACCCAATAGGTAAGTATAGGTTAGGTTAGTACATTATGCCACTTAGGGAAAGATTCCAACTTCCCATTTTTGTATGGTTATACGTTGTCTAGGGCTATGTGCTACACAGTATAAAATAATACAATTTCTACGGGTTTACGTGCAACGTCAGTCCGGGGTTCGCAATTTGCAGTCTAAGAAATAGTAATTAGATATGCACACGTATAAGTTTGGGTCTCCGGGATTATGAAATCACCACACTGGAAATTAATACGGCAAAATGCGGGGGCTTATTTTATTAAATGCAGAAATTTTACGGGTATTACATAAAAAGTCATAAATAATCACACTATTTATGACTTTAATCGAACTATCGCTAATTTATGATTGTTTTTTTTATGAAAATGTCATATATAATATAAAACACATTTTTAAAAAATATGTATTTTATTGATAATCCAATAATCGAGAATTACACAATTCCGAATATATATACATATACAAATCAGCTCAAGAAGCGTATTCAAATATCATCTTCCTTCCAACCAAAATTTTTCATTCATCAATTTAATAATTAGTTATGTACAAAAAAAAATGTAATAGTAACCACAGAGTATGTATTAAACCAACAAATCAATAATGTATATGTAACATTGTTTAAAAAAAACAAGATTAATGTGTATTTAAACTGTTCAATCACCGCTAGTACATCAACTTATTTTCAATATTTGTTCCATGCAGTCTAACTGTCTAACACTGAAACAAAAATGAAAATCAATGTATTAGATTCTATCTAACAAGTATATAATTTTCTTAAATTGTAAAAATATGGATTACTTGGAAAAAGGGAAAAAAAAAATGTGTATTCTTGAATGAACTCAATGAACTGAAGTTGAAGTGCATTTAGCTCATGGCTTTCATATTTCACTTTTTAAGACAACTCTTTCATCTGAAAAAGTTCAGGAAAGAATGAGCGTCTGAAAAAGTTCAAGAAAGAATGAGATGTTAAGGATGTATTCCCTCCCCCCCAACAACAACAACAACAACAACAACAAACACCTCCAACACATATGAAAAAAAAAATTCCACAATAAATGAATCAAAGTAAAACAACAAGAAGGGAAAAATTGCCGACGCTTTTACAAAGAATACTATGATAGTACCTTTACATTGATAGATTTGGATGGATCCTCCATTACCACTCTCATGAAAAGTAACATATAGAATCCACATTCATAATTTTCTAGTTGCTTTGGTCCCTATGAATAAATGTATAACAAATATTAGACAAACAATAAATTACTGCAATCACAAGTCATGGTAAAACTAACTTATCTTGGAATGAATGTTGACCTAGAATTTCTAAAAATTTCGACAGAGTCTCCTCTATAAATAGAACCTCCCAAAAATTTCAAGCAATGAAAACACACCCAGTAACAATTGAATAACTGTAACATACATTATATCACTACATCAACCATAACATACTACGTATAATTTAAAAGTTATGGCCTTTCAAAGTTTTGATGTTTTCCTAAATTTTCAGAATCTGATTTATTTATTTAAAAAATTTTAATTTTGCAATTCGAAATTAATTTTACAATTCCACAATCATAGCTTTAGAATTGGTATAAGAACTTCTGTTCCAATTGCCACCGTATTATGACCACATTATTAGCAAGAATGACACATAGTCAAAATAGCAATTTTTTTTTTAGATTTTATTTGTAAATTAAGACATAAATTAAAGCAAACAACTAGAAGTGTTTGAGTACTGCACTTCAACATTTGAGAGATACTTTATTATCTAAATATTTGATATTAGACATCTAACATGATTCTTCTAGATTTTAATACTTCTAAAAAAATGTTAAGAAAATGTATATAGCAATCAAGAGTAGCCAGTTTTTCAGCAAAAGAAAAAAAAGAATGTGTTTAGTCAATTTGATCCTTCAATTTATTCATACATACCCCCTTGTGCACCAATCACGTGCAAAAGCACGTGGTTTAAGACTAGTATATATATATATGTGTGATAATTATAAAAATATTATATATGTACAATGCAAAAATATTATATATATATATATATATTTATAATACAAAATTATAAAAATATTATATATATATGTGATAATTATAAAAATATTATATATATGTATACCGAAACTGTGGTAGTAGTTATTTGCATTCGCACTTTTCATGCTGAAATTTAGGTAATTAGTTTCGGATTTAGGAAGAGAAACTTTCGCATTCAAGAGTTTCAAGTAACATCAACAAAACTCATTCACACTTACACAATCAACTTATGTAATATGAATATGTAATGTACATGGAATAAAGAGATAGTTAACAAATTCCATAAAAACAAAGCACAATCAACTTATGTAATATGAATATGTAATGTACATGGAATAAAGAGATAGTTAACAAATTCCATAAAAACAAAGCAAGCCTTTATATAGCTCCCAATTCTCAGGAAGCAAAGGATACCCCATTGGTAGTTAGTCAAAAAAAAAAAAAAAAAGAAGCTAGAGAGTATTGTTAAGCCCTCTTTTCATTTTGTCATATATATTCTAGTCACTTGGCAACAACTCTGAACTATTGTGCCAAAGTACTTAATTTAATGGGTTTGGCAAGTAACCCTATTATAGATGGCACACAAATCCAAAATTCTTGCTATCCATAACAGGTTAGCTAATAGATGAAGATATAAAACTTCACTTCATAAAGATAATATAGAGAAAACGGTTAAAGATAAGTTTGGTCGATCCTAGTCCCAAACCTTTTCCTAGCTAACAGGTTTGGTTGTAGCAATTGTGAGCAAAACATGTTAGCTTATATACATCAAGTCTTACTAAATACAAAACACTCGCATTTACATCTATGGCCTTCAAAACATTAGAAGATAAGTTTTTGTTCTCTCATTTCCAAGAAAGGAAAAAACAAATAGAAAAGCAACAAAAATTCTCTAATCTCATTATTTGAATTATTTTTGGTTAAATCTTCCACGAGTTCATACGGGGGAACGATTGAAACACAAAAAATCATGCAGAAATGCTACTGCCCCCACAATATCTATATAACTCAAACTCTTCATTTCCAAATGAGCAGACAAAGTTTCAATCGTTCAAAAAACAAAAAATTGTAAATAAACTGCGTTTTAGCCAAGCTGCTTACACTGTAACTAAGAATGTAAGGAAAAAAAAAAAAGAAAAGAAAGAAAGAAATAAAGAAAGAAAGAGAGAAACAATGGATTTGAAACAAATATTACCTGTAAGGAGTTCCAATTGCAAGTTGTGTATGAAACAAATGCCTAAATCATTGACTTGAAACCCTCAATCACTTAGATGTAAATAGATGTGTATATATATACACATACTCAGAAGATAAGGAGAGAAACCCATCAAACAAACTTCTTCATCTATGAATCATAACAAAACCATCTGAATTGTTTAAAAATAGATTCAGGGATTGCGGAGCGTACCTGAGAATATGATGGATTGGAGGGAGAGAGGATCAAGCTTTGACTGGAAATGGCAAGAGGAAAAGATTTGATGGAGTTGAGGTTGAATCCACTCGTACCAAACCTACATAAGAAACTGGTATTACTTGCTATAAATAAATCAGTCAAATAAAGAACTACTGTAGAATAGTAAGACAGAAACTGGTTTGGATTTGAGTTTAACGTAAAAAAAACATGCGTATCAAAGGCGGACTTGTTTGGACGAATAAAACTTGTAAGCAAAGCATAAATGGATAAACATTTACATAGAATTAGAAAGCAAAAAAAACACTTCATTTGCTGGGAGAGGAAAGATTTATAGAAAATGGGAGGAGGATGTGATGAGGCGAAGGGTTCATGGATGGGGAGAAGAAGGTTTTCTCGGTGAAAGAAACCCACAAAGATTGGCGGATTGGAGTTTTTCTGTAAGTTTAGAATTCCATGTAGGCTCCATGTGGCTTTAAAAAAAAAGAGAGAGAATAGCCAAGAGGCTTCATGAGGAGGCACAAAATGGGTTGGTCAACTAAATGTTGTCCGATGGAGATTAGGTGAGTGTTACTTAACCCCAAATCTCTAGAGAGATCAGTAAATTGATAATTATATGAGGGAGGTATTTGTAATTAGGTCATAACTTAGAAGAATTCAGTGTAATTTACCGATAATCAATAAAGGTATGCCTGGACGGGCATGCACTAGAATGACCAACCTCGAGACCTGTGTTAGGAATTTCAAAATCCCATGAGTTGTCTTCTTTTTCAACTGAAAATGAAAGTAAACTGGTAAATAGGTGGAGAAACACATTGGGCATTTCCTTTTAAACCAAAACTTAACAAAAAATATTAATACAAAAATCAATAGCACTTCCGCAAAACTAATAAAAATACTACTAAATATCATGGCACCCAATGTTGCATAAGTATTACTACCCAAAACAATCAACCATCTTTTCCTATTCATTCTAAGTGAATTTGAGTAATAAAAAAAAACTAACTGCATCTGGAACACCCAAGTAGAGTTTATCCTTCATTTAGTGTAAGTTGCATAGCAATACCAAACAATGTTGACAAAGCTATAAATAATAGTTCTTCAACCAAAAACAAAAATGTATCTCAACTACCAATCCAAGTTGGGAAGTTATCATCTAGTAGGATTTTCAACCAAACATAACAAAATAATAATTACAACTAACCAAAACTCAATGGTAGATTTATTAATTATATTATATGAAAAATGGCAAGGAAAAAATTGAAGAGAAAAAGAAATACTAACCTCCTGATATTCAACCTCCATGATTTGGAAGAACAGAGCACACTCAACTAAGCAATCAAAATCACATGCCCAAAACTATTTAGATTTTCTACAAGACACCCCAAAGGATAGAGGATAAGAGAGATCACCAGATTGAGAATAAAGAGAAAAGCCCTTACTTCATATAGTTTATACCCCCATAGAAATGATCCTGACGAACTTTGGAATTGGTTTACGTCAAACATGGCAAATGCTAAAGAGTTCCAAAATTCTGCTCGAACATATAATAATTCTTTTGCTTTCACATCTTTCGGTGTCTAATTAACTTAATTTCAGTTTTGAATTTGTTGTTCGTTGGTAATTCAAATTCCATAATTATTGATTTGTTTGTGAATTTATACAGAGTCCATGTAACAATCCTGCAAGATGCTAAGGAAAAAGTTTCCGATGCAAAAATTTGCCAACCCAAGACTATATTCCAATGATCAATCAAAGGCAACAGTGGCAATATTTTGTCTCCACAGTTGTATACTTGAGAAGTAGGCAATGTGATTGAGCAACATAAGTAGTCTCTGTTATGTTCAGTGTTGCTTAATTAGATGACACTTTCAACTTCTACAAACAAATTTGTTTGCCATATCCTTTTCATGTTATTTCTAAACATATTAGGCGTGATATTATGGTGTCTTTTTTTCCCATTTTTTTAACCAATCAAATAATTATAATATTTTAAAAACAAAACCATTAGCTAGGATGTATCATACAAGAGTTTCCCAAATTACTACATATTGGAACCAAATCATAATATTTTAAAAACAAAACCATTAGAATGTATCATACATCCAAAAACAATTGAGATATGATCCCAAAAGGATACTTCTATGGTTCAACCCAAAATAGTTTTCCAAATTACTACATGTTGGGACCAAGTCATAATATTTTAAAATCAAAACCATTAGGATGTATAATCCATCTGAAACCAATTGATCCCAAAAGGGCACTTCTACGGTTCAAACAAGTAAACAACAAAGAAAGCCACCCACTTTTTCTTTAAATGAACAATACTATATGATTCATTTAAAAATAATAATAATTAAAGGATTCCAATTTCTAAATGTGTATTCCAAATTTGCTTCCTAGCGTATGTAGCAATAAAACCACACTCAATACATGTCATCGCCTAAGTTTTTATGTAAGTTGTTTTGGATTGTTTAACAATCACATGTGTTAGGAAACACATTGAAATGTGAATTTAAGAATATTGCTCTTTTTTAATAAGCATATCGATAATTTAAAAAGTAGTAATTAATTATGATTTCATAGCTTTTTATCATAATAGATCACGACCAGAGTTAATTGTGGTTATAGTATATGAATAATATATATATACACAAAAGTGATTATGATGGCAAAATTGATAATATTTATTAATTTGGAAAATATTTTAATAATTGTACCATATATAATTAATTGCAATAGAAACCACTTAATTTCCATTAAAAAAAAATACTTTCAATGGTGCAATAACCAAAGCATTTGAGAACCAAATTTAGATTCGAAATAAAAGAACCCTAAACATAAGAGCTGTAGCTTTTTGTTTTCTTCTTGTTCAAAATTTTTATTTATTTATTTATAACAAAGTAAAAACTATAGCATTAGTTTAATTCTAACCCAAGTTCTCAACTGGCACGTGCCTCGCACGTGCCATTCACTATATACATATCAATGTCTGTCTTTCTCACAAAATGCCTCTACATGAAAATGAAAATGCCCATATCAATATCAATGCCTATTACATGATGCCTCTAATTTAAAATAATCTCTAACCTTAAAACATAGTTATACTTTTCATCAAAAAAAAAAAAAACGAGTACAGAGCTTTGGATTAAAGAGAGAATCTTGTATACATAGTGTAGACACCCCATTTTGACCTGCCAAAAAAAAAGAAATAACTGTCGTAGGGGGCCCACCAGGCACTCAAATCGAGAAAAGAGCTCCAGAATCCAAAAAAAGAACTCCAGAGGTCAAATCAAAGTCAATACAGAGATGACAGCTCATCCACTGGAGTTCCAGAATTCAGGATCGTCCGATTACGATAATCGACGAAGTTTTCAACCAGAATCGAAGTTCGACACAAAATTCAAGACTGGAATCAAGTCCGGGATAACCGAAGGTTGAATTTGATTACATCAGGGCAAAGCAGGAATCAATTCCAACCCATAGGACTTCAAATCATCAAATTTTGATAATCGATGGAGAATCGGGCTCCGATCAAAGTTTTCGACGCCCCAAACTCAAGGAAAAGGGACACGATTGTCAATCTGGAAGCACCAAAAGTCCGAATGGATATGAATGATTGAAATACGGAGAAAAACAGAGGTTTGTAGACTTGAATCAGTCCAATCAGACAATCAGAGAATAAACGACGTCCAACCAAAGTTTCAAGACTCAATTGGGAAAGACAAGGGGAAAACGGTCATTTATAAATCAGAGATTCTCAATCGAACCATACTGATTCAAAGAGACCGTCAATATGAATTCAAATCATCTTGAATCAGGAAGATCGGATGGTCGGATCAAAAGATTTCGACAGTCAGAGTTTAGACGGTCTAGATCAGACGTCGATGGTCTGAAGAAAACGGAGTCATTTCCAGGTTTCAAACGAATTCCGATCCAACCATACGGATTTGAGGAGGATGTTAAACCAAGCCCAGATCTTTTCGAATCATCCGAATCGGACGATTGGATTGAAAAATATCAAGGAACAAAGCTCGGAATCGATCAAAGGTCCTAATCGAAAGTTGGAACCTACAACCACGCGTTCCGCCTACATGGGATTAAAACCCATGTAGGGTTTTGGAAAAACTTTCTATAAATAGAAAGCTTACCCCCACACACAAAAGAAAGAAGGGGCAGCCTCCCTATTGTAAGGCCATGTTTGGCTCAAACCAAAAACTCCCAAACCCTTAGGTTATTTTTTGGTCATTAACCAAACACCACCACTACACCACCATGGCCTCCACCATTTCAAACCCACAAACCTCAGTCCATTACCCGACCCCCTACCCAAACACAGCCTTTAAAAACACCCAGAAAGCCCAGAAATCAAGTCTGAACCAAACAAAGCCATAAGCTTAGCCCAGAATCTGAAAACCCAACCAAACAGGACCTTAAACACCTCTCTCTCTCTCTCTCTCTCACCACCCACACCAAAGCCTCCCCCTGGCCAAAACAGAGCCAACGCCGTTGGTCCCACAACAAAACCACCTCTGCAGAGAGCCCACACGCCTCCAAAAGGGGCCCACGCGCCGCCGCTGCACAGAAGCCCCTCCGGCGACCTCTCCAGCAATCACCATCATCAACCACCACCACCAGACTGATCGTCTGAACCAGACGACGCCACCACCGGAAGCCCGACCTCCAAAAGCCACGGAAACGTCGCAAGCGCTAGACGCGCCACCACGGCTCCGTTTCGCCTCCCCACGCGCAGCCAACAGTCAGTACTGAGTCAGTGCTGACTCGCCGGTTGACCGTCCAATCAAAAGCTGCCATGTGGCAACGACTGCTGAGTCAGCAGGCCAGTCAGCTGCCACGTGTTTTACCACGTCATTGCTGAGTCAGCATTGACAACCAATCAGTATCTAACACGTGGCACATACTGCCACATGTACTGCCACGTGTACTGCCACGTGTCTGCCACGTTAGTGCCAGGTCAGATCTGATTGACCAATCATAGCCTGCCACGTGGCATTAGCTGTCACGTGTCACTGCCACGTCAGCACCCTCCAACTAATCAGAGGTTGACACGTGGCATTTCCTGCCACATCAGCATGTTGACTAGCCAGTCAGAGGCTGCCACGCGTCACTCCGATGCCCAGTCAGCACGCCCAAATCAGTGCCCCGTCAGCTTCGACCAGCCAATTAGAAGCCGCCACGTGTCTTTGACTGACACGTGGCTTGCTGACGTGGCACTTTGGCCTCATTTTGGTTTTTCCCAATTTTCTCCACTCCGGGTCCGGATTTCAACAAACGGACACTTGTTCATAGCTAATTTGGCCGTTCCGGACGCACTGGTGACCTCAGAATTGGTCGAATCCAACTCTTAAGGACTGTTTGGCATTTTATATGTCTATTTTAGGCTATATCGTCCAGTTCTAACCCCCGCGGGTCCCGCTCAACTCAGCCCGGATCCATTTTTGCCCTACTTATGGCTTTTTCGACTATTCTGGCCCTTCCGGACCCGACTATGACGTCCGTTCAAGTCGATTACGTGTCAAAATATGACTTCGGGCCTTCTCGGCTTATTTTTGCGACGTTTCTCGGTGACGATCCTTTCAAATCTCCGAATTCTTTCATTCTTTCTCAACAACACACCGACTCGGCTTAAATAGCCCCTTCTGCACAGGTAACTCCCTCAAAACTCTTACACTTAGTGGTCTGGGGCTCCCTATAAATCCACTGGTCGGATTTTCCTCCTTTTTCTTTTCTTTTATTTTATATGCTTTAGTGGTGTGGTCTCCCTATAAATCCACTGGTCGGATATTCCGTCTTCTCTTGCCAGTCGGAAGGAGGCCTCGAACTCCACCCGATTGGACTGTATATATCCTGCGTCAGCCGGAAGGAGATCTAATGACCCACCCGGCTGAACTTTATCAAACTTCTATACCTTGCGCCAGTCGGAAGGAGGCCTCGAACTCCACCCGATTGGACTTTATATCCTGCGTTAGCCAGAAGGAGATCTAATGACCCACCTGGCTGAACTTCATCAAACTGTTATATCTTGCGCCCGTCGGAAGGAGGCCTCAAACTCCACCCGATTGGACTTTATATCCTGCGTCAGCCGGAAGGAGATCTAATGACCCATCCGGCTGCACTTTATCTCTTGTTATAGATTTTCGTTGATAAAATCAGGAACCACAAAAAATGATACTTCTCTCCATTTGCATAGGGCACCGACCCGTAGGTCCGGTAAAACTTTCACATCACCTTTTTTTACATCACTGGGCACCGACCCGTACTTCCGGCACCTTTTCAAAGCACTGGGCACCGACCCATACTTCCGGTAAAACCTTTTTCAAAACTATTAGGCACCGACCCGTACTTCCGGCACCTTGTCAAAGCACTGGACACCGACCCATACTTCCGGTAAAACCTTTTTCAAATCACTGGGCGCCGACCCATACTTCCGGTAAAAACCTTTTTCAAATCACTGGGCACCGACCCATACTTCCGGTAAAACCTTTTTCAAATCACTGGGCACCGACCCATACTTCCGGTAAAACCTTTTTCAAATCACGGGGCACCGACCCATACTTCCGGTAAAACCTTTTTCAAATCACTGGGCATCGACCCATAGTTCCGGTAAAACCTTTTTCAAAACTATTGGGCATCGACCCATAATTTCGGTACTTTGCTTGGAACCTGCAAATAGCACAGGTAAGACAGGTATGTCTTCACACTCTTAATGGGCACTGACCCTTACTTTCGGCACATAAAACAAAAGGAAAAAATCATGAAAAACAAAAAAATACAAAAACTCATCGCACGGTCGATCTACCCCAACTTTTTATTCAAAAACACTTTCTCAAAACTCACTACTTTCTCAAGGTTAAAGTCTAGGACTACACCGTACAGGTTAAAGTTCCTAGCTACACCGACTTTACTCAAAAACACTATTTTACACACTCGCAGTCTAGATCGACCAAAACACTCACGAACATACACAGCACAGAACTACGTTTGGCCTGATTCTTGAGTCGAGATAAGTATGCAACCCACACTTGGGTGCGGCCATAACTTCACTTTCAAACTATCTCGTATCGAGATACGTATACATACTTTCAAACTAATACATACTTACAAAACTATCTCGTGTCGAGATACGTAAATCGACAATCGCGTATCACAGATGCTCGCGTTTTAATTTCTTATATATGTATCATACTACTCCTTACTTACGCCCCGTTACTATGAAAACCACTAAAACGGCAATCGTGTGTCACGGATGTTCGAGGATGCCTAATACCTTCCCTCGACATAATCGAGTCCCCGAACCCACTTTGAGAACTCTGGTTTTGCACGACTATCAAGAGTCACACTTTTAAAGGGCCTTACTATTCCAAAACATTTTTCAAAAGTTAAAGACGATCATGTCGATTGTCTTTGCAGGGATCCTAACTCCCGAATAAATGTTTGGTGGCGACTCTGAACTCTTACTTGGCCCTACTCCCACTTTTCATACACCTCACCTACTTTCACCCATCTCGACGTAAACGGCCGCGACCCACGAGGGGACCGCCCCCCACCTTCGGGGCGGGCGCGACAACTGGCGACTCTGCTGGGGATTCAGCGTAAGAGGACTCAGGCCATCACTTTGGAGGTTTTTCATATTCTAAAGGGGCATTTCTTTCACTAACTACTCTATACTTCTATAATTCCTTTTTAGGTTATAAACTTGTTTGCACAAGTACCTGCCACTCAAAAAGACACTGCAAGGCCAATGCCATACTGAAACTACAAGGCCAATGTCGTACCTTACCGCTATACACACTACACACTTGCATCAAGCATGACATAACCCGTTTCTGAAACTGAAACCTTTTAAGATTAGATAGGTGGATCAGTGAGTGGCATGGCCGTTACGGTAGTACCGTCGGTACCAGCACTGAAAGTTCCTCCGCTCGAAACCACCAACCTGAGAAGGTGTTACGACACCGGAGGTTTGAAGGTTCGGGAACCGGACCTAAATAAGTCTACATTAGATGTCAACCTCTCCACATAGTCACATTTTGCACGTGTGCATTCAAAACCTTTCAAAATATGAAGCGGTGCTGATAGGCTATCCGATTCTTTTCTATCATCCCCTTATATAAACCAAGGGTGTAAAAACTTTTCAAAAAACATAATACGGCGCCGTTAGGCTGGCCCATTCTTTTCCATCCTCCCCTTATATAAACTGGGGATGAAAAACTTTTCAAAAACAATAAACGGAGCCGACGAGCTACCAGATCCTTCTCTGTCTTCCCCCTGTGCTTTTACAAACAAGGGGGAAAAAACTTTTCAAACTCAAAACGGCGCCGAAAGGCTGCGCATTCTTACTCATCATATCCTTACATTTTAACAAGGATGGATACACTCTCTCAAATTCATAAAACGGCGCCGAAAGGCTACCTGATTCTTCTTTATCTTCCCCTTGCACCTGTATATAGACCAGGGTTGGATAAACTTTAAAAAAAAAAAAAAAAAACTCATAAACGGCGTCGGAAGGCTGCCAGACTTTTTTCAAAGCTCATTCTCACCTTTCAAAAACAAAAATAAAACTCCCCAAGGACAAATCCACTTTTCAAAGACATTTGGTGACGCCGAAAGGCTATCCAGATGCATCTCATACCTTGGGAACACACATTATACTGGGGCAGTACTCTCTCTTCTCTAACGAGTCACTGGGAGAAGAATCCCCATTTCTTTTCTTTGAAGTGACTTACTAACTTTACGTCTACCTCTATTTCTTCTGACCTCCGCTGCAGGTACATTTTTGATAGAGGTCAACATGGGAAGCTTCTACACGCTCAGCCTACTCCCGGCATCACCGACTTCTCCACGAATTGAGAAAGTTTAAATGGACAACCAGTCCAAACAGCTCTGATTTTCAAATCCAACTTCCAAATCCAAACATTTAGCTTGAGCAGGGCAGATGACAAAATCCGCGGAGGTCAAATCTGAGCAGTACCAGCGCATTCGCGATTGTTTGAACCTTCAAGCCGCAGAACCAATAGGCCTACTTCTACCCATATACATCCACAAGCTCTGTCCATGCCCGAGACGACTCTTGTAAGAGACCCAATACTTGGCACACTGTCTTGGAACATTACTCCTCATCATCTGCCATACAGGGGCAGTTTCTCCATACTATTGAATTTATGCTTTGTCTGTTTTGCATAAGCGTATACTTTCAAACGAAAAACAAAAACAAAACTCATTCTTTGCATCATTCAATAATTGTCATCTGCTCTCATTCCTTAAATCTCATGAGTATGTTGGATATGACTGTCTTACTACTTGTTGATTACGAATTAGACATTGTACTAGACTTTCGGACGTAACAAAGCTATGTTCGATTCTACCTGAAAGTACGATCAACATAAGGTCATGCCGAGAAACGACTCAAGTTCACAAATCGACCATTTCATCCTCTGACGATGCTCACATCTTAACAAGAATCAGGTGACAAAAGCATACTTCTCTATGACAACTTGATGTCATCTGAGGACACAAGAACGGAGCAGACAGTCGATGGGCATTCAAGAACAGTCCTTAGTCCATTCTCAGGATCATGACATACATAGACTAGGGCAATCTTTGCCCCCCACATCTCAGCAAAAGAGGTCATCACGATCACTGCTGGCCCACGTGGGGCCCCTCAATCCTGGTCAAAAAAGTAAATACTCATTCTCAGGATCTCTAACTTCAGCGATGCATATATGTGATCTCTGAACCCGACTCGACTTGTGTCAAAATGATTAGAGGCAATCATTTCAGCTATCCATATACTACTTCCCCTCGCTAGCCCACTCGAGCTATACAATGATTTCTTTCAAACTTAAACCCCTGAGGATCACCCCCTAAACTGGGGCAATGCCAAAAGGAAAAAGAAAGAGAAAGCAAACCAAAATAGAACTCAATGCAAAGCTGGAGCACATCCACAAAAGATACAATCTGACTCGGATACATACTTCAAACTGGGGCAATTCTCCTCAATACATACTTTACTCATCGATAACATACCCACACTAGATTGGGATGAAGACGAAAACAAAAAGAAAAAGAAAAAGAGAAAAATCAAAAGAAGGAAAGACGCGGGGCATAAGGTGATCTCAGGAATCTTAACCGACTTTTCAAAATACTTTGAGCCTTCATGCGATCCCTTTCATTCCTCAACCCATGACCATGGCCTACGTTACAACCCAATAAAGTCCACTTTGATTGATACAAGCCTTGTTGGGTTCACAAGATCACATACTCGCATCATTCCGAATGATGGGCATGCCACGTACTTTCAACTCATAAGATACACTAAAGTTCAACGATCACATAACCGGATTCGGTGAAAACCCGTGAGGGCGCCAAAGGTAAAAAATGGTTTCAGAGAGAATGAGAGCTCGAGAGAAATCAAATACTGAAAAACTGGGTCCTTCTGAAGGATGATCACTGGGGCACTGAGCCCACACAGTCAAATACTTTGTCTTCTAGTACTCAACAGGCGACAAGACATTCAATATCCACTAACTCATGAGCATTCTTTCACAGATGATAGATTCATGCATCATACTCTTGTAAATACGTATGCTCAGCATGACACGACTTTCAAAATCCATTCATTTCTTTCAGCATAGCAGACAATGCATACTTTTATAGTAGGGGCAACTGGTTTCGACCATCCTCTCCGATAGCCCAAAAGCTCACCACTAACTGAGCCACGATATTAACCCTTGCTCAGACTCGCCAGCTTCACATTGATCCATCTGCTCGGATCAACATATCAAATCGGTCTTCTCCTCGGTGGATTGTCAAGAAATCTATCCCTCGCTCAGGTCTAACCGTTCATGCTCAAATCAGGGATCAGGTGTGAGACCCTCAAGAGCATCCTGTTCACTCATCATCAGAATCCATAATCAAAATCAGCATCAGGTATAAGACACCGAGCAGCGTCCTGCCCACTATTCACTTCCGGAATCAGGTATAAGACCCTCCAACGGCATCCTATTCACTACTCGGCATCAGAATTCATCATCGGAACTAGGAATGAATCCGTCAAGAGGCATCCCGTTCGCAATCTCACTATCGGGAATGAGTCCGTCAAGAGGCTTCCCAATCACATCTTCAAGCTCAGGAGTAAGTCCATCAAGCGGCATCCTATTCACATCATCTATTACTAGAATCAGGAGTGAGTCCGTCAAGTGGCATCCTATTCATACTATCAATTACTGGAATCGGGAGTAAGCCCGTCAAGAGGCGTCCTATTCACATTATCTGTCACCGAAATCAGGAATATGGTCATCAAGCGGCATCCTATTCACATCATCTATTACTGGAATCAGGAGTAAGTCTGTCAAGTGGCATCCTATTCACAACCGCACGACCAAGAAGCGAGTCCGTCAGAGACAGCCGTTCACATATCTCGATCACCAAGAAGTGAATCCGTCAGAGACATCTTGCTATTCTCGATCGTCAGGTATAATCCCGTCAAGGGGCATCCCATTCATAACTTCAACAAACAAGCAAGGCCGTCAAGTGGCATCCTAATCAATCATCAGAATCAAAAGTGAGTCTGTCAAGGGGCATCCTATTCACGTCATCGTCTATCATTCAATATCAGGAGTGAATCCGTCAAGTGGCATCCTATTCATATCACCTACCATCAGGTATAAGTCCCTCAAACGACAATCAACTTACATCGGCATCAAGCATCAGGTATTTCTCTTACCCTCCCGCACTCTATAGCAATCACGCGCATCGCATTTTGCTATCCCCACCTTTTCACGGTGATCGCGCATACCGCATTTTGCTAATTTCATCACTCCTCATAGCAATCACGCCCCACGTGGCATTTTACTCTCGAATTTTCACAGCAATCACGCCCCATGTGGTATTTTGCTTTTCTTATCTCAAACCCTTTACAGCAATCACGCCTTACTCGGCATTTTGCTCTCTCATATCTTCAACAGTCACGCGCATCGCATTCTGTTGACCTTATCTCCACGGCAATTACCCGTTTCGGACTTCGCTATTCTCGTCTCTTATATTCAAGGCAATCACGCGAATTGCATTTTGCCACTCTATAACTTCACAGCAATCACGTCCCGACGTGGCATTTTGCTCTCTTATTTCATAGCGATCACGCCCCATGTGGCATTTCGCTATCTCACACACAGAATCACGCCCCGACGTGGCATTTTTCTCTCTCGTCTCACATTTTTCATCACTCTTATTCTATCGTAGCATGAACTACGCACAATTTGATTCTCCCGATGGGAGATATGTAGGCAACTTTAAGAGCTCAACCATACCCTCACTTTATTACATTCTTGGTTAAAGTTCAAGATTACGCGATTACGCACTTCTTGACTACACCATCCCTCTTCTACTCAATTCTCACATGAATGCCCAACAGAATCATTCACCCATTCTAGCAATCTCCAGCGGAGTTGTTTGCCCACTCTGGCAATACTCCCAATCCCCACTTGCCTACGTTGGCATCTCATACTTACTTGCTTATATTGGCATTTCATATCCCACATGCCTACATTGGCACCTCATACTCACTTGCCTACAATGGCATTTCACATTCACATGCCTACATTGGCACCTCATACTCACTTACCTACAATGGCATTTCACATTCACATGCCTACATTGGCACCTCATACTTACTTGCCTACAATGGCATTTCACATTCACATGCCTACATTGGCACCTCATACTCACTTGCCTACGATGGCATTTCATATTCACATGCCTACATTGGCACTTCATACTCACTTGCCTACGATGGCATTTCACATTCGCTTGCCTACGATGGCATCTCATACTCACTTGCCTACTTTGGCACATCAAACACATGCCTACGATGGCATCTCATACTCACTTGCCTACTTTGGCACGTCATTCTCTTCACTTTAAAAGAAAAGGGTCAAAATAGGTTGTCTTTTTCTTTGTCACGATTTGCTTCGCAAAACATGACAAAGAGGGGCAGCTGTAGACACCCCATTTTGACCTGCCAAAAAAAAAAAGAACTAACTATCGTAGGAGGCCCACCAGGCACTCAAATCGAGAAAAGAGCTCCAGAATCCAAAAAAAGAACTCCAGAGGTCAAATCAAAGTCAATACAGAGATGACAGCTCATCCACTGGAGTTCCAGAATTCAGGATCGTCCGATTACGATAATCGACAACGTTTTCAACCAGAATCGAAGTTCGGCACAAAATTCAAGACTGGAATCAAGTCCGGGATAACCGAAGGTTGAATTTGATTACATCAGGGCAAAGCAGGAATCAATTCCAACCCATAGGACTTCAAATCATCAAATTTTGATAATCGATGGAGAATCGGGCTCCGATCAAAGTTTCGACGCCCCAAACTCAAGGAAAAGGGACACGATTGTCAATCTGGAAGCACCAAAAGTCCGAATGGATATGAATGACTGAAATACGGAGAAAAACAGAGGTTTGTCGACTTGAATCAGTCCAATCAGAGAAGAAACGACGTCCAACCAAAGTTTTAAGACTCAATTGGGAAAGACAAGGGCAAAACGGTTTAGATGGTCTAGATCAGACGTCGATGGTCTGAAGAAAACGGAGTCGTTTCTAGTTTTCAAACGAATTCCGATCCAACCATACGGATTTGAGGAGGACGTTAAACCGAGCCCCGATCTTTTCGAATCATCCGAATCGGACGCTCGTATTGAAAAATATCAAGGAACAAAGCTCGGAATCGATCAAAGGTCCTGATCGAAAGTTGAAACCTACAACCACGCGTTCCGCCTACATGGGATTAAAACCCATGTAGGGTTTTGGAAAAACTTTCTATAAATAGAAAGCTTACCCCCACGCACAAAAGAAAGAAGGGGCAGCCTCCCTCTTATAAGGCCATGTTTGGCTTAAACCAAAAACTCCAAAACCCTTAGGTTATGTTTGGTCATTAACCAAACACCACCATATCACCACCACTACACCACCATGGCCTCCACCATTTCAAACCCACAAACCTCAGTCCATTACCCGACCCCCTACCCAAACACAGCCTTTAAAAACATCCAGAAAGCCCAGAAATCAAGTCTGAACCAAACAGAGCCTTAAGCTTAGCCTAGAATCTGAAAACCCAACCAAACAGGACCTTAAACACCTCTCTCTCACTCACCACCCACACCAAAGCCTCCCCCTGGCCAAAACAGAGCCAACGCCGTTGGTCCCACAACAAAACCACCTCTGCAGAGAGCCCACGTGCCTCCAAAAGGGGCCCACACGCCGCCGCTGCACAGAAGCCCCTCCGGCGACCTCTCCAGCAATCACCGTCATCAACCACCACCACCAGACTAATCGTCTGAACCAGATGACGCCACCACCAGAAGCCCGATCTCCAAAAGCCACAGAAACGTCGCACGCGCTACACACGCCACCACGGCTCCGTTTCGCCTCCCCACGCACAGCCAACAGTCAGCGATGACTCGCCGGTTGACCGTCCAATCAAAAGCTGCCACGTGGCAACGACTGCTGAGTCAGCAGGCCAGTCAGCTGCCACGTGTTTTACCACGTCATTGCTGAGTCAGCATTGACAACCAATCAGCATCTAACACGTGGCACATACTGCCACGTGTACTGACACGTGTACTGCCACATGTCTGCCACGTCAGTGCCAGGTCAGATCTGATTGACCAATCATAGCCTGGCACGTGGCATTAGCTGTCACGTGTCACTGCCACGTCAGCACCCTCCAACTAATCAGAGGTTGACACGTGGCATTTCCTGCCACATCAGCATGTTGACTAGCCAGTCAGAGGCTGCCACGCGTCACTCTGATGCCCAGTCAGCATGCCCAAATCAGCGCCCTGTCAGCTTCGACCAGCCAACCAGAAGTCGCCACGTGTCTTTGACTGACACGTGGCTTGCTGACGTGGCACTTTGGCCTCATTTTGGTTTTTCCCAATTTTCTCCACTCCGGGTCCGGATTTCAACAAACGGACACTTGTTCCTAGCTAATTTGGCCGTTCCGGACGCACTAGTGACCTCAGAATTGGTCGAATCCAACTCTTAAGGACTGTTTGGAATTTTACATGTCTATTTCAAGCTATATCGTCCGGTTCTAACCCCCGCGGGTCCCGCTCAACTCAGCTCGGATCCATTTTAACCCGACTTATGGCTTTTTCGACTATTCTGGCCCTTCCGGACCCGACTATGACGTCCGTTCAAGTCGATTACGTGTCGAAATATGACTTCGGGCCTTCTCGGCTTATTTTTGCGACGTTTCTCGGTGACGATCCTTTCAAATCTCCGAATTCTTTCATTCTTTCTCAACAACACACCGACTCGGCTTAAATAGCCCCTTCTGCACAGGTAACTCCCTCAAAACTCTTACACTTAGTGGTCTGGGGCTCCCTATAAATCCACTGGTCGGATTTTCCTCCTTTTTCTTTTCTTTTATTTTATATGCTTTAGTGGTGTGGTCTCCCTATAAATCCACTGGTCGAATATTCCGCCTTCTCTTGCCAGTCGGAAGGAGGCCTCGAACTCCACCCGATTGGACTGTATATATCCTGCGTCAGCCGGAAGGAGATCTAATGACCCACCCGGCTGAACTTTATCAAACTTCTATACCTTGCGCCAGTCGGAAGGAGGCCTCGAACTCCACCCGATTGGACTTTATATCCTGCGTTAGCCAGAAGGAGATCTAATGACCCACCTGGCTGAACTTCATCAAACTGTTATATCTTGCGCCCGTCGGAAGGAGGCCTCAAACTCCACCCGATTGGACTTTATATCCTGCGTCAGCCGGAAGGAGATCTAATGACCCATCCGGCTGCACTTTATCTCTTGTTATAGATTTTCGTTGATAAAATCAGGAACCACAAAAAATGATACTTCTCTCCATTTGCATAGGGCACCGACCCGTACGTCCGGTAAAACTTTCACATCACCTTTTTTTACATCACTGGGCACCGACCCGTACTTCTGGCACCTTTTCAAAGCACTGGGCACCGACCCATACTTCCGGTAAAACCTTTTTCAAAACTATTAGGCACCGACCCGTACTTCCGGCACCTTGTCAAAGCACTAGGCACCGACCCATACTTCCGGTAAAACCTTTTTCAAATCACTGGGCACCGACCCATACTTCCGGTAAAACCTTTTTCAAATCACTGGGCACCGACCCATACTTCCGGTAAAACCTTTTTCAAATCACTGGGCACCGACCCATACTTCCGGTAAAACCTTTTTCAAATCACGGGGCACCGACCCATACTTCCGGTAAAACCTTTTTCAAAACTATTGGGCATCGACCCATACTTCCGGTACTTTGCTTGGAACCTGCAAATAGCACAGGTAAGACAGGTATGTCTTCACACTCTTAATGGGCACTGACCCTTAATTTCGGCACATAAAACAAAAGGAAAAAATCATGAAAAACAAAAAAATACAAAAACTCATCGCACGGTCGATCTACCCCAACTTTTTATTCTAAAACACTTTCTTAAAACTCACTACTTTCTCAAGGTTAAAGTCTAGGACTACACCGTACAGGTTAAAGTTCCTAGCTACACCGACTTTACTCAAAAATACTATTTTACACACTCACAGTCTAGATCGACCAAAACACTCATGCACATACACAGCACAGAACTACGTTTGGCCTGATTCTTGAGTTCAGATACGTATGCAACCCACACTTGGGTGCGGCCATAACTTCACTTTCAAACTATCTCGTATCGAGATACGTATACATACTTTCAAACTAATACATACTTACAAAACTATATCGTGTCGAGATACGTAAATCGACAATCGCGTATCACGGATGCTCGCGTTTTAGTTTCTTATATATGTATCATACTACTCCTTATTTACGCCCCGTTACTATGAAAACCACTAAAACGACAATCGTGTGTCACGGATGTTCGAGGATGCCTAATACCTTCCCTTGACATAATCGAGTCCCCGAACCCACTTTGAGAACTCTGGTTTCGCACGACTATCAAGAGTCACACTTTTAAAGGGCCTTACTGTTCCAAAATATTTTTCAAAAGTCAAAGATGATCATGTCGATTGTCTTTGCAGGGATCCTAACTCCCGAATAAATGTTAGGTGGCGACTCTGAACTCTTACTTGGCCCTACTCCCACTTTTCATACACCTCACCTACTTTCACCCATCTCGACGTAAACGGCCACGACCCACGAGGGGACCGCCCCCCACCTTCGGGGCGGGCGCGACACATAGAATTCATTCAATTTGTAAAGCATTTGTAGATTGAAATTCTTTCAATTTTTTTTTCCACATTTGGGGAAGTCTTGGTTAGTTACAAAGCATAGCGAATAGCAAAGAATACTTGGAGCAACATTCTGAAATGGTAGCAGGGAAGGAGCTCTCAGAGGAAGTTGGCAATGGAAATGCCCTATATGGATGATTCAAATGAAATTTCGACATTGTATTAGTAGGATTATATGATCATATATGACGAGGGTCAGCTCACCGGGTGACATTTTTTGTTGCCAAACTACATTATACAAGAGTTATACAAGCTAGTATGAGTTTTTGTTGATGGCATCCTCCAAGTTAGACCAGAGGATTGTTAAAAAAAAAAAAGGGTTGTAAACACCAAAGCTTTTTGTAAACGCCAAAGTTTTTTTGCTGAAACAATGATATATAATTATTTGTAAATGCCAAAGTTTCAAGATTTGCTAAAACAATGGTTGTGAATATTCATATCGATAAATATATATATATACACATAGTGACATACATTGAGAGAGAGAGAAAGAGAGAGTACCGAGAGAAACAGAGTGCAGCAGCCGAACCCTTCACCGTTGCGTCACCATCGCCATCACCGTGAGCCAGCCGGTCCGGTCGGGTGTGGGTTTGGGAGATGAAGCTAGGGTTCTCCCCAATTTGGGGGATATTTAGTTTCTGTCCAGAACGTCAAACAGAGACATCAAAGAGAGAGGTGGGTGTTTTTCTTTCTGTGGGTACTACAAATATTTTTAAAATTTGCTTAGATACCCCTTGTTGTGTGGTTTGTTGTGTGATTTATTGTGTGGGTATAGCATTTGAGAAATGCTAGGCACACATCCTAAACCACACCCCTTGCTTTAAATGCATGTACCTTGTGCTGTTTGAATTTTTTACACTTTTCTGTGCATCACTTACACAGCATATGGTACATGCATTTAAAGCAATGGTGTGGTTTGGGATGTGTGCCTAGCATTTCTCGTAGCATTTTGTATATGAGTGCATTTTTGCTCACCCATTTAAGGGTTGGGTGAGCATAACCCAAGTACCCCATTGGCCAATGCAGTGGGACCCACGGTTAAACAACATTTTTTTTATTTAATCGTGGGTCCCACTGCATTGGCCAATGGGGTGCTTGGGTTATGCTCACCCAGGGTGAGCAAATGTGAACTCTTTTGTATATATATAATAGATAGGAGAAATGCTAGGCACACATTCCAAATCACACCCTTGCTTTAAATGCATGTACCCTGTGCTGTGTAAGTGGTGCACAGAAAAGTGTGAAAAATTCAAACAGCACAAGATACATGCATTTAAAGTAAGGAATGTGGTTTGGGGTGTGGTTTGGGATGTGTGCCTAGCATTTCTCGATAGGTAGATATGTTTTTTCAAACATATATGACAATTTTGGATAAACAGTCATAAAAAGTCTTGTTACTTATGACAATTTTCTAAATACTTATTATATATGACTCTTTTCAAAAATCTGTCATAAAAAATCTTATTATTTACAACAATTTTCAAAAAACTGTCATAAAAAATCTAATATGATTCTTAGGAAAATCTAAATTTCTGACACTAAAAGTAACTATCAAGTGTTAATAGTTAAATTTAAAACATAAAATTCATAAAGACTAGTCTCTCAAAGATCGATGTAAGTGAAATTTCACTTAATATTCATGTACAGATTCAGTGAAATTTCACATAATAATCGTGTATGCCAAGTGAAATTTCAGTAAATATTTTTGTACAGAGGACCTTTCCCTAATCAAGAATCTTACTTTTAAAAAAATCTTAGCATACTATATTTTTCACTATTTTTCCCAAAAACGGTACTTACGTTCGATTCTAGAACTCAAAGAAAAAGAGTCATAAAAATAAAGAATATTTATGACTACCAAAAAATGTAGTCATAAAAGTCGTGTTATTTATGACTCTTTCCTAAATACTTATTATATATGACACTTTTCAAAAATCTGTCATACAAAATCTTATTATTTATGACAATTTTCAAAAACCTGCCATAAAAAATATAATATGATTCTTAGTAAAATCTAAATTTATGATACTAATTAAAAGTAACTATCAAATGTTAATAGTCCAATTTTAATTTAAAAAAAAAAAAAACTCTTAAAAACTAGTCCGTCAAAGGTTGATTTCAGCGAAATTTTACTTAATTTTTTTTGTATGGATGACCTTTCCCTAATCAAGAATCTTAACTTGAAAAAATCATAGCATATTATATTTTTTTCACTATTTTTCACAAAAACAGTAATTATATTTGATTATAGAACTCAAAGAAAAAGAGTCATAAAAATAAAGAATATTTATGACTAATTAAAAAAAATGGTCATAAATAAAACACCACTTACCAATCTTATGACTATATTTGCAAAAAGAGTCATATATGTTAGAAAAAAGTACTTTTAATGACTTTTTTTTTTTAAGTCATTAGCCCCAAAAAAAAAAAAAAGTCATAAAAAGGGTTTTTTCTTGTAGTGTTAACTACTTGGAGCCCAAGTACATTTTCCCTCACTCAACAATTGAATTACATACATAAATACATAATACACATAATATACATATACGTATAACAATCTGTTGGGAAATCAGATTGTAGGGGTCACTTTGAGTGTTTGGGTAATTAGCTTATAAGCACAAATTATAACACACAATATTAGCTTTCCCAAACAAGGTCTAAACAAGTTGTCTAGGAATCACCTAGGTGTTTGGGAAAAACAACTTATGGCACTAGAAATTAACCCACACAAAATCGTACCCAAAGAGGCCTATCTAATCATTGTTACATTAAATGATCATACAGCACATCACATATGATTGGACGTAGATTCCCAATCTGTGGGAGATCAACGCGGCGCGGACAGTTTTCAAATATAAACTGGTATTTTTATGGCGCGGTGATCACCACAAAAATACAGAAAAATTATATTAATGTAAGAAATAATCTCCCGGTTACATAAAAATACAATTTGAGTTGAAAGCAAATATTTTCACCGTTTTGAAAATACAGTATTGAAATTCATCTCAGGTATTTTAGCCTTATGAAATTTTAGTTGTGAAATCATAATACAGGTATTCTTAAATTGCAGTTAGAAACCATAGCAGGTGTTGCTCAATTAATGAAAATTACCGTTTGACCCCCAGTTAAAGAATCGCTAATAAAATATAAGCAAGAAATTCAAATTAACATATGGGAAATGAAATTAGAAATTAAATAAAATTATAGGTTGTTACATTCCTCCTCCCATAACCAAGATTTCGCGCCCGAAATATAGACTAACTTATCAAGAAACAACTCCGGGTACTTCTTCCTCATATGAACTTTGACTTCCCACGAGGCTTCATTCTTGTCATGGTGATTCCACTGAACCTTCACCAACGGGATATCCTTATTCCTCAACTTCTTGATACTCTAATCAAGAATTTTCACGGGCCTCTCCTTATAGGAAATGTTATGACTTATCTCAATATCATCAAAACTAACCACATGTGAGGGATCTCGTATGTATTTTCTCACCATACTAATATGGAACACATCGTGAACCCCAAACATCTTTGGTGGCAGTACGAGTCGATAAGCCACTTTACCAACACAATCCAAAATCTCTAACGGTCCGACGAAACGCGGGGCTAACTTTTCTCTCTTAAGACCAAAATGTACCACTCCTCGGGTCGGTGAAATCTTAAGAAGTACGTGATCTCCGACACTAAACTCCAAATCTTTTTATCGTCGATCGACAACTTTTGTGCCTGCTCTGTGCAGTTCACATCATTTCCTTGACCTGAGAAATCTTAGTCAGTGACACCTTTAGAAACACATAATCACCAACTTCAAACTCTATTAGTCTCCTTTTCAAATCCGCGTAGCTCTTGTAACGACTTTGAGCCGTTTGTAATCGTTGCTATATCAACTTAACTTTTTCGATGGTCTACTGAACTATCTCAGGTCCCTATAATTTATGTTCTCCTACCTCAGCCCAACAGATCGACGAACGACATCTACACCCATATAAAGCTTCAAAAGGTGTCATTCCAATGCTGGATTGAAAACTATTATTATAAGTAAATTCCGCTAATGGCAAGTGTTGTTCCCAATCACCTTTAAAATCAAGAACCCAGAGTCGAAGCATATCTTCTAATATTTGAATTACCCGCTCTGATTGTCCGTCAGTCTACGGATAGAAAGCTGGGCTAAAATTCAACTTTGTGCCCATAGCCTCTTGTAAATCTTTCGAAAATCTTGATGTAAATCTACTATCTCTATCTGAGATAATAGACACTGGAACTCCATGAAGCCTTACAATTTCTTGAACATACAACTCTGCCAATTTCATCGGATCATTGGTCTTAATCGGTAGAAAATGTGCATACTTGGTTAATCGATCAACGATTACCCAAATACTATTTGATCTTCTAGATTTTGATAAACCTGCTACAAAATACATCGTGATGTTCTCCCATTTCTATTCCAGTATTGGCAATGGTTGCAATAATCCCGTTGATCTTTGATGTTCTGCTTTTACTCGTTGACATACCATACACTTTGCCATGTGTTCGGCTATTTCCTGCTTCATTCCAAACCACCAATAATTCTCTTGTAGATCACGATACATTTTGGTACTCCCCAGATGAATAGAATATTTGGTATTGTGTGCCTCTTCTAGAATCGTCTCCTTAATTCCATTAACATCAGGTACACAAATTCGATTTCTGTATTTCAATACTCCATCCACGTAATTAAAATCCAATTATTTACCCTCGGGTATTCCATCACAAATCCTCCTCAAATTTGGATCTTGAAGTTACTTTATTCTAATTTCATCCACAAGTATCGGTTGAGCTATAATAGCCGCCATCAAAGCTCCCTCAGTTCTTGGAATTACCTCCAGATCTAATAGTTCCATTTTACGAATTAGTTTCTCTTGAGAAGTCACAACATAAGCTAAGTTACCAGTTGACTTTCGGCTCAATGCATCGGCCACCACGTTGGCCTTTCCCGGGTGATATTGAAACAACAAATCATAATCTTTCATCAACTCCAACCACCGTCTCTGTCTCATATTCAAGTCTCTTTGAGTGAATATATATATTTCAAGCTCTGGTGATCCGTGTAAATTTCACATCATTCCTTGTATAGGTAATGCCTTCAAATTTTAAAGGCAAAGATCACTGTTGCCAATTCCAAGTCGTGTGTTGGGTAGTTGGTTTTGTGTGGTCTCAGTTGCCATGAAGCGTATGCAATTACTTTGCCATTTTGCATTAGAGAACATCCCAAACCTCGATGAGAAGCATCGCTGAATACGACAAACCCCTCAGTCCCTGACAGAATCGTCAATATCGGTGCTGTCATAAGTCTAGCCTTCAATTCCTTGAAACTTTTCTCATTTTCGAAACTCCAAACAAAAGAAACATCTTGTCTCATTAGCTGAGTCATAGGCATCACAGTTCTTGTGAAATTCTCTATGAATCTTCGATAATACCCAGCCAAACCCAAGAAACTTTGACCTTCTGACACATTTTTTGGTGGATTCCAATTGGCTACTGCTTTAATTTTCTGCGGGTCCACTGCAACTCCTGCTTTATAAATTACATGACCCAAAAATGCTATCTCAGTAAGCCAGAACTCACATTTCTTCAATTTATTGAATAACTTCTTCTCACAAAGTCCTTGCAATACCAGTCGTAAATGCTTCTTGTGATATTCAACACTTTTAGAGTAGATCAAAATATCATCAATAAAGACGATGACAAATTCGTCCAAGTATTCCTTGAATACCCGATTCATCAAATCCATAAAAGTTGCGGGTGCATTGGTAACTCTAAATGGCATGACCATAAACTCATAATGTCCGTATTGAGTCCTGAATGCTGTCTTCTCTACATCTTCTTCTTTAACTTTCAGCTGATGGTAGCCCGATCTCAAGTCAATCTTTGAGAAACTTGAGCTCCTTGAAGCTGATCAAATAAATCATCGATCCTTGGTAATGGGTACTTGGTTTTAATAGTCAACTTGTTCAACTCCTGATAATCAACATTCGCATGTTTTCGTCTTTCTTCTTGACAAATAAAATCGGTGCTCCTCACGGAGAAATACTAGGTCGAATAAATCCCTTGTCGAGTAACTCTTGTAACTGGTTCTTTAACTCTTTCAGCTCCACGGGTGCCATTTTGTATAGTGTCTTTGATACCGGTTGTGATCTAGGTACTACTTTAATAGTAAACTCGATCTCTTACTCGATCAGCACGTCTGGTAGATCCTTAGGAAATACATCCGGAAACTCTCGTACTATCGAAATATCCTCAACCCGAGTCCCCGTGACATGTGTATCAATTACAGTACATAGAAACCCTTGACAACCCTTTTTCAATCACTTCCCAACCTGAATTGCATATATCATATACGGTGGCGCTGTTATCCCAACACCTTGGAAGGTAAACTCTTTTTGTCCTGGTAACTAGAAATTAACCCTTTTCTGTTCACAATTAATTATAGCCTAATTTGTAGACAACCAATCCATGCCCAAGATCACGTCAAAGTAGTTGACAGTTAATGGAATTAAGTCTACAGTCAACACCCTATCACCAACTCGACTTCACATGCTTTGAATACAGAAGAGGTCACTAATGGTTTACTAAGAGGTAATGATACAGATAGATCATACCCTAGAGGTTCTGACGTGCTATTCAAATGTTTAACAAATTCATGTGAGATAAACAAATGTGTTGACCCTGGATCTATTAAAATTTGTGCTGGATGTGAACAGATATGAAGTATACTTGACACCACGGAGTCTGTAGCTGACATATTTTCTAGTACAAGTTGAAAAGACTTCCCTTACCTCTACTCCACGCCTTTCCCTTTATCAATGGATGGTCCCGATCTTACCCCGCTGGACGCCATGGAGCTTGGCCCTTTTGTCGCTTCTTTGGACAATCCTTGGAAAAGTGTCCCAGTTACCCATAATCAAAGTATTTATCTCTCATATATGGGATTGAGCTCATAAAGCTAGGCGATCATGTTATGGCTTACATATTATTTTTGGAGATGTGCCCCACTTGCTTACAAATGTTACATGTGCTGAGTAAATAACAAACTCCCTCGTGTCAGCGATTACATGTAGGACACAGTGGTCGATCCCCCTCAGAAAATGAACTTCCTCCTTGACTACCTGACGCTAACCCAAGCCCTCGTGAAAATGGTTTCTTGAAGAAGCCTTGCCCTTTCCCTTTATCTTCACTTTGCCACTTTCCTTTTTGGCCTTGCTTGTATTTGTTAATATCTCGTTCGGCTATGAGAGCTGCATTCTGGACTTGAGCCACAGTTCCATATTCGTGAGTATCCACCCTACATTGGATGTTATCCCTCAAACCCTCTTCAAACTTTCGAGCTTTATCTTCCTCAGTTATCACCGTATCCTTCACAAATCTAAGCAATTCACTATACTTGGAGATGTATTAATTCACTGTCATATTCCCCTGTTGGAGATTCATGAATTCCCGGCGCTTTTGTGCTTTAGCCGCCCCAGGAAAATATCATTTGTAAAACTCTTCCATAAACTTATCCCAAGTGGTCGGCCTACTTTGCTCAAGCAAATTCACCCACCAATTCTGAGCTCCTTCCTTCAAAGTATCAGTGGAAAATGTAATCTTTTTCTCTTCGGTACATTCTATAGTACGGAATATTCACTCCATATCCGATACCCAGTGGATAGCTGTCATCGGATCTAGACATCAAACATAGTCGATTTTCTCTTATAAAATTGCTCAATAGTAATACGGTCCACCCTTGGTTCAGGATTCGGATTCGCATGCCTTACATCTACTGGTGGCACTCGATCACCAACAACACCAACGAAATTAGTTACCAAGTCCACCAAACGATCCTTTCTTGCACCAAGTTCTCGGTTATGATCCGTTTTCCCAAATTCTTGCATGTCAGTCAAATATGCATAAATACTATACATGCTATGCCATATATCATATGATATAAATGATTAAACTATCATAACATAGCATCAATAACCATATGCATACATGTAATGCATCTACATGCTCAATATCTACGCGTTACTCTCAAGTCTTCATCTCTCGTCCCAAAGTTTCTAAGCCTATTGCACTAATACCACTAAATGTCATGCCCCAAATCCATACATGTGAACCTAGGACACGTGGCATGCCACTAAGGCCTGCAAATACCAAGTTAGGGATGAAAAGGAAGAAAAATAAGCACTTTTATACCATTACATTAGACAAATCAAGCCCAAGGGCAAAATGGTCATTAATTAAGTATAAAAAATTTTATACCAAAAGATAGGTTTTTGAGTCCGGTTCCAACGCAAAAAATGGCGTGCAAAACTGAGTTTTCCAGAGAGAGTTTTGTCCGTTTCCGTAAAAGTCGACAATGTAGCAAAATGACCTGCGGATCGATCCGCCCCGAAACTGAATCGATCTAGTTTTTACAGAACCTCATTTTTGGCCCTCGAGAAGCACCGGATCGATCCGCTCAAGACCAGGATTGATCCGGATTCTGCAGCACTCATTTTGACAGTAGTTTTTCTCTGTTCTGCAGATCCAAAACACATCCAAACACTTTCAAAACCAAACCAAACTTCATGAAACTTTCCAAAATCATTTCAAAATCATTCTAAAACCATTTTAAATCATTCCCAAGATATATTAACATGATTTTAAACATAAAACAAGATCCACTAATGCTACCACACTAGAATCTTCCCAATTTTTACAAAACCAACCAAAACACAAGAGTCTTGATCCAAAATTCACAACTAACATATCCAAACCATAAAAACAAGAGTTTAAAAATTCCCAACATGATTTTAAACCACGAACAAGATGTACAATGCCATCTCTCCCAAATACTCCCCAATTGTCACAAGTTCAACCAAAACATATGATTCTTAAACCAAACTTCCATTCAAACATGCTCTTAACTACATTAGCAAAGTTTGAAAGGTAGCAACAACATTTTAAGCTCTGGTTACAAGATTTACATGAGTCTTGGAGCGATTAAAACCAAAACTAACATAATCTACTATTTTAGTACAAACCCAACTTAGCTATTACAAACTACAAGTTTTACTCAAAAGCAACTATAGATATAAACTACTATATTTACAAGCTTCCTCGCCACTACGAACCCCATGTTCATCTTCCCGGATTCTCACCACCGTGCTCACCTACAATGGTTATTCAATAACCACTATAATATATAAGCTGTATGCTTAGTGAGAGATATCAATCAAGCACATGGATGATATATCAACGTTTATATTCAACTCAACAAATAAAATGATCTCCGGATAAGCAAGTATTTCGTCCACCACTACCCGCAAGTCTGCGACTCCCCCGATAGTCCACGACACAAGCCAATGACCCACCTCACACATGCGGTCTAATACCGTTGTCGGCAACAAGTGGTCGTCACCACGGAACAATCTCATGGCGGATTCATACAAGCTCTCATTTGATCCAAATAGGCAACTAAACATGCTCACATAAAGATATCACCATGCTTTTCACATAATTATAGCTAAACATGGGTAATTAAGCTAAACTAGCATGTGATTAACATCCAAATGAACATAACCATTAATCTCATCCAAAAACAAGATTAAAACCACTCACCTCTTCGCAATTCGCTCCTAGTTGAGAAATTAAAGCCCAAATCTACTCCGGGTTCAAATCCTACATGAATTCGACCAACTACGGATTACTGCTCCGAATTGGGTCGCAATAAATATGACAATTATACTCAATAAAATCAGTACTAAAACATAGAACTCACCTCTACGAGTTCAAATCCGGTCTCAGAATTGAAATTGGGTATTGAACGGTGCATCGATTGACGTCGTAGAGCGTCGCCGAGCTTTCCGCCGATATATCTCTCATTTTCTTTCTTCCTCTATAACTATCTTAACTAAAGATGATGAAGAAGACTCATTTGATGAGTCATGAGACACTTGTCTCAACCATATAAGTTTCAAGTATTGGTTTCTATTATGACCTCTCCAACGTTTCTCTAGTTTCGCGACTATACCCCTACTAGTTATAAACTTATTAAAATTAATCCAAACTTAAAGGGGTGTTTGTCTATGTCTTGTGTGGGTCTCATAAGTGGTCCCACATAATTTTATGAAGTTTTAAATTAGCTTAGTAATTAAGTAGCATTTTCAATTCGTCCTCACCAAGGTATTCCAAATGAACACATAATTGGCCTCTAGCAATCAACAATGTATTTAAACAACATATAAATATTTCACATATGTCTTAATAAACATTTAAGCACATAAGGGTAATTCCAAAATCTCATCCCATCACAATGGAACTTCATTAACTCATGTCTCAATTTGGGACTGGCACATTGGCCAACATTGGGTTCCCAAACTGGACACCCACAATCAACTAGTGAGTTTTACTATTGAGTTAAAACTCACTTAAACATGTACTAATAAACACCAATTAATTATGCTAATGCATGCTAAATTGTAATTAACGAGTAATCGCTGGAGCGGGTATTACAACCAGGGATGAAAGATCTTCAAATCTTCAAACTTGATCCTTGTTGAGCTCCATCACTCTTAGGCTTCACCATATGCTATCTTAATCAAACAAATAAAGTTAGAACATTTGAGTGCATAGATCAAGAGATTAGTACAATGAAAATGACTTGATAATAGATTGAAATATAACAAATACAAACATGCTTGTATCAATAGATTTGTCATCATCAAAACAAATATAAATAAAGCCTTAAAGAAATTCAAGGCTAGCACAATCATCTCATGAAACGTACACAATGAAATGTAAATGATATCCATTTATAAAATGCCAAATGTCAAATACATAAAGACCAGGTTTGAGGGCACAATCATAATATGCCATCCCATATATTAGCCTAACACGTAGTCCCAACTTTCCGGTCAACATGCCTTGATACCTTCCGGCCAAATCGCCCAGCCTGACAAGTAGTCCCAGCCTGCAACACATATGCCTGACACGTAGTCCTAGCCCACAATACGTATACTTGACACATATTCCCAGCCCACAATACTTATACCTGACATATAGTCTAGCTTTCAGGCCAACACGCCCTGATACATTTCGGCCAATACATCTAGCCTAATACGTAGTCCCAGCCTACAACACATATAACCGATACCCCACCAACCTGACTATCTCAACTCAATGAGAATCCCACACCCAATATTGTTCGATCTTTGTGATTGCATCCATACTCTTAATTATAAATGGTATCGACCTCCATGGTCGATGGACCCCCCTTCTATGCACGTCGGCTTCTCGATTTGATTAATAACATCATACGATCTTTGTGATCGCATCCATACTTGTCTCAATCAATATCGTACCACTGGTTTCACTATTCAATGCATTAAGCTTATTATTCAACGTGTATATTATTCCAATACAGTATCCCAACATCAATGTACAATAATAATTAGCTTAATAGTCCATAAGATATAAACAGTCTAAACATTCACCAATCTGACATATTTAATCATTTGAAGTCATTTCAATTGATTGAGGTCAAGCTAAGTTCGATCGATTGAAGTCAAGTTTGATAAATTGACAAAATTAATGTTTGATCGATTGAAATAAGTTCAATCGATTGAGATATGTTTGTGTTCAATCGATTGAAACCAAGTTCGATCGATTAAGAAGTGGTTTCCCTCTCAAACTGAATTGGACCTCTTTCTCATGTTCGGGATCCATTCTTTCTTGCTGAAACACATATATATCTACATATCTATGCTACTAAGTAAGTATAGGCACTCATAGTTAAAGTCAGTGACACTAGTGGTGTCAGGGTGGTCGCGGGCCTTCTCGGGGTGATCTCCTCTCTCTCCCCATTCTCTTTCTCTTTCTCTTTCTTCTCGGTCTCTCTTCTTTTCCTTCCTCTGCTCTTCTTCTTCCTCTGCTACTAAGTGAGTTACAATCGCTTGAAGTGGTTCAATCGATTGAAGAAGCACAAGTTTGATTGATTGAGAAGAGTTCAATCGATTGAAGAAAACTAAATGTTAATCAATTGATATGAGTTCAATCGATTGAAAAGTGCAGTGCCTGAAAGGTAAAGACAAGCATACTGAATCTTATTGATATATACAAAAATACAAAAGTATAGTGAAATAGTAAGTATTACATCATTCCCATCTAAATAAAGATTTTGTCCTCGAAATCCGAACTAAGCGTCACTAAACAACTCAGGATACTTCTTACGTATCTCCAAATCTAACTCCCAAGAAGCTTCTCATTCGTCGTGAAACTTCCATTGAATCTTTACCAACTGAATTTTCCTTATTCCACAGCTTCTTGACTCCTCAATCTAAAATTCATACTAGTCCTTCGTGAAATGATACATTGTTGTTAACCTCAATGTCTTCAAAGTTGATCGTATGACTTGGATTATGAACACATTTCATTAACATGCTAAGGTAAAACATGTTGTGCACTCCTGACATCTTAGGTGACAATGTGAGTGTGTAGGCAACCTTTTCTACACGCTCGAGGATTTTAAACTGTCCAATGAAATGCGGTGCTAACTTTCTTTCCTTTTGTCCAAATCTGACAATTCCTCGCACCAGAGATACTTTGAGTAGCACATGATCTCCCTGCGATGTTTATATGCATAACTCTTGAGCATACTGTGCCACCCGAATCCTTTCCTTCATGATCTGGATCTTTTTATTAGTTTCCCAAACTAATTCTGGTCCAAGAAATTGATTATCTCCAATCTCTGCCCAACACAAAGGCGATCAACACTATCTTCTATATAATGCCTCAAAGGTGCCATCCCTATACTTGAGTGGTGACTATTATTACACGCAAGCTCGATCAACGATAGATGAGTCTCCTATAAGCTCTCAAAATCAATGACACATGCTCAAAGCATATCTTCCATTACTTGATTGACCCATTCAGTCTGTCCATCGGTCTATGGATGAAAGGTAGTGCTCATGCTAAACGAGGTTCCTATAGCTGTCTGTAGACTCTTTTAAAACTCTATAGTGAATCTTTGCGATCGGATATAATAAAGACAGGTACACCATGCAATTACATGACTTGTTATATATATACGGTTCAAACGCTCGATTGGATACGACATATTGTATGCTATGAAGTACACTGATTTGGTAAGTTGATCCACAACTACCCAAATAGCATTGTGGTTTTGCTGAGATCTTGGCAAACCTAACATAAAGTCCATGGTGATGTGTTCCCACTTCCATTCAGGAACTGGTAACAGTTTTAGAAGTCCTGGAGGCTTCTGATGTTTCGCTTTCACTTGCTAATTACACGTAAGACATTAAGACACATGTTCCTCTTCAAATCTACCAGAAGTTCCTCTTCAAATCTTTGTACATCTTGTACTCCTGGGTGAATAGTCATACATGACTTGTGAGCTTCGTCTAGTATATCCTTTCTAAAATTATCTTCATCCGGCACACAAAGTCTACCTCTACAACTGAGTGCTCCATCTATACCAATACTCCAATTCTCGAATTCTTTTAGGCAAATTTTCTAGCACTTGCAACTCTTGAACCATAAAAGAAGCTACAATCACCTTTTGGGGTTTCTGACTCAAGGCATCGGCCACTACGTTGGTCTTACCCGGGTGATACTGCAACATGAAATCGTATTCCTTCAATAATTTCATCCAATGTCATTGCCTCATGTTCAACTCCCTTTAAGAGAACAAGTATCTCAAATCTTGTGATCCAAAAAATAGGTCAAACTGCTCCCCGTAGAGATAATGCCTCCAAATCTTGAGTGTAAAGACGATCGCGGCTAATTTGAGGTTATGCATTGGGTAATTCAACTCATGGGATTTCAATTATCGCGTTCCATGTGCTATTTTCTTCCCATCTTGGATTAGAACACATCCCAGTCCTTGGTGTGATGCGTCACTATAAATAGTAAACTGTTCACCGCTCTTAGGTATCGCAAGCATTGGCTCTGTTCAGTTCCTGGAATGCACGTTCATGCTTGTTACCCCCATTCAAACTTGTTAGTCCGGTAAGAGGAACCGTGATCTTGGAGAATCCTTCCACGAATCTCCGATAGCATCTAGCTAGACCAAGGAAACTTCTGACTTCTATTGCAGGGATTGGTATATTCCAATCCAGAAATACATTTATCTTTGACGAGTCTACAACTATTCTATCTTATGAGACAACATATCCTAGAAGCTTGACTGCCTTGAGCCAGAATTCGCATTTGCTGAACTTCGCATACAATTGGTCATCTCGGAGGGTCTAAAGTGTAATTCTTACATGTTCCTCAGATTCCTCCTTGATCTTTGAGTAGATCAGAATATCATCTATGAACACAATAATGAACTGATCCAAGTAGGGTCTAAATGCTCTGTTCATTAGGTCCATAAATACTACTAGGGCATTGGTTAATCCAAAAGACATGAACAAGAATTCATAATGCTCATATCTTGTCCTGAAAGTAATCTTTGAAATATCCTTGGGTCGAACCAACAGTAGGTGAAATCCGGATCGCAGATCGATCTTTGGGAAAGTCGTTGCTCCTTGCAACTGATAAACTAAATCGTTGATTCTAGGGAATGGATACTTATTCTTAATGGTGACCTTGTTGAACTCCCTATAATTGAAATAAAGTCGTTGAGACCTGACCTTTTTCTTGACGAATAGCACCGGTGCTCCCCAAGGCGACGCGCTTGGTCGAATAAACTTGAGGTCCTCCAACTCCTGACCTTGCTTCTTCAATTCTTGCTTCTCCGTTGGTGCCATCCGATAAGGAGCCTTTGATAACGCTAAAGTGTCAGGCACTAACTCGATACAGAAGTCAATCTCTCGCCTAGGTGGTAATCCTAAAACATTCTGAATTACATCTTCAAAGTCTCAGACTATAGGGATCTGTGCAATAATGAGTTTTGAACTCAAGCTCATGATAACTGTTACGCGGCTGGTGAGAAAAGCATCACCAGAGGAGTTACACTGAAAATCAAATGCTGACTTCCTAGTCCAAAAAAGTAATCATCTCATTGGCACAATCCAACATAACACGATACTTCATAAGCCAATTAAATCCTAAGATGATGTCA
The DNA here is from genome assembly GCA_033977485.1 of Hydrangea macrophylla. Taxonomy (NCBI): domain Eukaryota; kingdom Viridiplantae; phylum Streptophyta; class Magnoliopsida; order Cornales; family Hydrangeaceae; genus Hydrangea; species Hydrangea macrophylla. Next base: position 70,600,731 of record CM066984.1, on the reverse strand, counting down.
AATTCCTTCATTGACAAAACGATTAGATCTGTGGGAAGAATCTTATCTTCAAGAATTAAGGCACGGTCCTTGCACACTTTTCTTAATCTTACGGTCACTCCCAAAGGTAATACGCATTCAGGGCTACATCAAGCGCCTGAGGTACTAAACCCAAAAGTTTAACAATTCCGATAGTAATAAATGAATTCAAAGCTCCAGTATCAAATAGAACTTTAACTCGAGTGCTGAATAATGTAAGAGTACCTTCCATATTCTGCTACTCAGCTTCATCATATCCTGAATCGTCTTAGATGATAGCATTCACGTCAGCCTGTCCGACTGGGCCCTGAGTAGCGGGGTGCTCTGTAGTCCTTATTCAGGTGGCCACACTTGCCACAGTTATAGAAGAGAATGCTCACTTGGTTGTAGCTCTTGGGAGCTCAGCAGTCCTTAGCCAAATAACCTGGCTTTTCGCAGTTAAAGCATCCGCTTGTATTGCCTCTAGTAGCAGCAAGGAGTCCTTGTGGGAAAGGTGCTTGGGTTACAGCATAACGGTTCAGAGGAAACGCAGGTTGTGTCTTCCTTTCGTCGGTCTAATTGCCCTTGTTCCCTTGGAACTGCATCGGAGGTCTCGGTCCTGGGTTATGCCTGGGGTTGTGGTCGATTCCCAAAACATCCTTGTTCTTAACCGTTAATGTCCTCATGACCAATTGTCATTCCTACCATGGCCTTGAAAGTTTGACCCTAATGATTCAGAGTCATCCGTTGTAGTGGCAGTGAGAGGCCTTAGTGATACTGCCTATTTTTCTTCTCCGGGGTATCAATCATATGAAGGGAAAATCGGGACAACCGTTTGAACTGCACCGTATATTCCCTAACGGTCTGGTTCCCTTGCCTTAGCTCGATGAATTCTCTTTCCTTCTTATTCTTCTTCGTCTGAGGAAAGTAGTTCTCTAAAATAGCCCATTAAATGTAATCCATGGCATTTTTCCCACCTCATCTTCCCCTACAGTCGCTTCTCTGATTCCCACCAATCGGTTGCCGTATAATTCAACTAAAATGTCGTCAGTTAATGTTTTTCGATCTCATTGCATTCTACTCTTAGAGCCACTATTTCACTTGCCTTGGCTCGGTATTCCCGTCAAACTTCTCTGGGCAAAAATGACGGAAATGCTCCACTATCCTATCCTCAACTGGCCTCGGAGGAGATCAATGGTTATTTCCATAGTTCACGTTCGGGTTGTTGATCAGTTCTATCCTTCTCACAAAGGCTTCGAACATGCCTGTTGGATCAGCAACTTGAGGTACTGGAGGTGCATCCTCAATCAGTGCAGGATGGTTCCGTGTGTATCTTCCTGCCATCGATACAGTAGGGTTGGTTATCTATATAGACATCCATTGGTTAGTCACCAATCCAAAAATAATCACAGAAAGTAATTCACAAGCTAAACATAGTAGTTACAACTATTATCATATTAATAGCAAGGAAAACTCTATAAAAATAATTTTAATAATGCTTACTTAGAGTCAACCCCTATCTCAAGGAATCTTAAGGTTCAAACTCAAGAAATGTTGGATAATTAGTGAACACGACTACAAAACCTAGGCTCTGATACCAAAAATCATGACATGCCCTACAATAGCAAAAATAGAGAAAATAAAATTCATTTTTGGACCCATAGGCCATGACAGTTGAAAGTCACCACATTTTCCAAGAACAAGGTATAATCATCAGAGAAATGAATTGAACTACGTATTGGAAAGTTCTAAGTTCGATATAGATAATCAGAGTTTAATACTAAACTATTACAAATTTCAAGTATCTGTGAAAATATAAATAGGTATTACAGCACACGTGCCAATTATAACCTTATCTTATTATAGAGTCTCTAGATAGAAACATAAACTAACTACGACTAAGCTCCAGGTCTTCAGCTTGCGTAGTAGTCGTCTTTAGCATTAGCTCCATCATAATAGGCTTTCTCCCCATCGCCCCTCTCTATGTACTCTTCGCCTTTGTTTCCATAACCATGGCCAGCTGGACGTAGAATATCCAACGGCATAAAGCTCCGTCAACTACGAAAGTTGAGTGAATGCAAATAATAACAGAGTATCTATAGATATATAGTATATAAAACAACATTACTAAAAGTCATCTTTTCATTCACATTCATGATGCACCAGCTCAATATATAATCACGGACATCGTCCCAAACAATCCCAATTATAACATGGACTCTTGGGTCCACACTGCACACATAGCCTCACATCTCATACAATCCCTTTCTAACCTGGCACGTAATATCTCATAACTTAGTAAACTTGGCATGCAGTGTCATACCCCCACACCGCCACGCGCAGATTAGGACTGTGTAACAAAGGATTACCCAAAACAAAACACCCCTTAATAGCAATAAAACAAGAGTTAAACATAGTAAAAGGAATTTGTTAGCTTAAACCAGCCTATGGGTAAAATGGTCATTAAGAAAATATGACCAAATTCTATATCAAAAAAGATAGCCCTGCGAGTCTCGGTTCCAACGCAAAAAATGGCGCACGAATTTGAATTTTCTAGAAAGAGTTATGTCTGTTTCCGTAAAAGTTGCCAAGCTGAAAATATACTTGTGGATTCCATGTTTCATAGCTACCAACTAACAACCTAAGGCCAAATTACACATTCCAAACTCGTTCTAAATTAATCCAACTAAAATATAAACATGCCCATAGCATCTCATAATCAAAAACTAGTTTAATTCAAATCCTTACACTAACTAGTCTCAATTTCCAAAAGATACAACATGAGTTTCTAATTACAAATTATTACAACCAACTCCCAACCCAACTAAGTACGCCCACAAACAACGTATTAACATATACAACAAAAACATACTCCCAAGTTTTCCAGAACCCCATGGTTCAACGCTTCTCTCGGTGATGTTCATCCGACCCTGTGTGGTCATTAACCACAAAATCAACTAAGCTTTCGCTTAGTGAGTGTAATACTAATAATGCAGTTGGAATATTTTATGATTCATAAACATCAAATATACATTCATAACAATATATGGTTGCCGGCGTGTCAAGTAATCAACCACCATCGTTTTGGACCCCTGATTCCGGGCCTTTCTCACTTTTTTCGTCGCATATAGCGAATTTATACTCATCTACTCGTGACCGGAGTCAATTCATTTCATTGTGGTCATCACCACTGTCCCTTTTTCTCTAAGTAATTCAATGTCCCTTATATACGGGATAAGTAATGGTGATTGTCACTTGAGACCCTATAACCCAAATAAGCACATAATCAACTCAACATGTCAATATGGCAATTCAACATTTCAAACATGTTAATTGCTAATTAACCACATGCTTTTCTAATTAATCATAATTAAGCAATTTTAAGCATTTACTAAAAAATAAATAACATTAAATATCCAATTTTAGAATAGGACACTCACCTCTACGAATAATCAAATAAGCCTAAAAATCCCAAATTTTTCCTAGATCCAGCCCAAATATGAACCTATAGTTAATCCTACACAATTTTGGTAAATTAAATGTTACCAGCTCATTTGGGTCATAAAAAATCTATTGATTAAACTCAAATTAAATTATACCATATGGTTAGACTTACCCCTACGAGTATAAATATGACTTCGGTTCGCGAAACAGAGGTCAAACGACGAAGAAACGGCGACAAATACGACCACGTGAAACTTTTCTCTTTTTTTTTTTCTTTCCAACTCTCTGTTCTGTATCTGTATTATCTTGTTTTTATTTCTTTCTTTTGAGAGTAATGGTGATGAGTCACCAAGAAGAGGTGTCAACCTCTTGAGAAACCAAACTTTGGTTTATCGTACTTACACCCCACTACTTTCTAAGGCTTATTATGAAACCTCCTAAAAATTGTATTAACTACCCAATTATCTAAGTGGGTATACGTCTATTTCACGTATAGGTTCCAAATGCAGTCCTAAATATTTTATGAAGTTGCTAGTTAACCTACTAGTTATGAATCATATTCCTATTCACTCTCACTAGGGTACCAAAACTGGTACCATAAAATGTCACAATTAACAATAAAATATTAAAAACACTTTAACAAATATTCAGTAACAAAAATTCATTTAATCATATAAATGCAACTAAATGCAATTATTTCATCTAGGCCTCCCGTGGATCCCACTTCCATATTTGTCCCACCTCTAGTGGAACTGTCAACGATGTCTTTTACTGAATAGTTATCATATTGGGGTGATTGAAACTCACCCAAATCATCACATGCATATAATTACACTAATTAATGCATGAAAATAATATTACTACCGTTTTCCAGGTACAGGTATTACACACAATCCCCATTCTTAACACATAACTCAGACACGTAATCCCATACCACATACCCTATCAAACCTAACATGCAGTCCCAGCTTGCCATCCCATATATTAGCCTGACACGTAGTCCCAGCTTTCCGGCCACACGCGCTGATACCTTTCGGGTAACACACCCAGCCTGACATATAGTCCCAGCCTACAACACATCTGCCTGACACATAGTCCCAGCCTACAATACTTATGCCTAACACGTAGTCCCAACCCACAATACTTATGCCTGACACGTAATCCCAACTTTCCTACCAACATGCCCTAATACATTCCGTTTAATACACCCAGTCTGACATGTAGTCCCAACATACAACACATATGCCTAACACGTAGTCCCAGCTCACAATCCTTATGCCTGAGATGTAGTCCCAGTCCACAATACTTATTCCTAACACGTATTCCCTGCCCACAATACTTATGCATGACACGTAGTCCCAGCTTTTCGGCCAACACTACCTAATATCTTCTGGCCAACACACCCAACCAGATACGTAGTCCCAGCCTACAACATATATAACTCATACCCCACCAACCTAACTATCTCAACTCAATGAGAATCCTACACCCGATATTGTACTATCTTTGTGATCGCATCCAAACTCTCAATCATAAATGGTATCGACGTCCAAGGTCGATGGATCGCCCCCTCCCTCACTATGCACGTTGGATTCTCAATTCAGTTAATAACATCATATCATTATTGTACGACTGGTTCCACAGTTCAATAAATTAAGCCCATTATTCAACGTGTGTATTGTTCCAATACAGCATCCCAACATCAACGTATGATAATAAATAGCTTAACAGGCCATTAGATATACTGAAGTCATTTCAATCGATTGAGGTAAAGCTAAATTCGATCGATTGAAAAAGTTAATGTTCGATCGATTGAAATAAGTTCAATCGATTGAGATCTATCTGTGTTCAATTGATCGAAACTAAGTTCGATCGATTGAGAAGTGGTTTCCCTCTTAGACTGAACTGGACCTCGCTCGCACGTTTAGGGTGTGTTCTTTCTTACTGAAACACGTATATATCTATGTATCTATGCTACTAAGTGAGTGTAGGTACTCATCGTTAAATTCGGTGATGCCGGTGGTGTCGGGGTGGCCGCAGGTCCTCTCGGGGTGATCTCCTCTCTCTCATCTTTCTCTTCTCCTTCGCTTTCTTCTGTCTCTCTTATTCTCCTTCCTCTGCTCTTATTCTTTTTCTTCTCCCAGTCCAAGGGAGGTGTGTGTGTGTGTGTGTATGAGTGTTTGTGTCTATATATACAGTATATGAATATATATATATATGAGTGTGTGTGTGTATATTATATATCTCTTTCTCTCTATCTCTCTCAGATTTTCAGCAAGCATATAACATATAATGGGAGGGGTATATATAGGGGGAGGAGAGTGAATGAGAGCTGTGGGAAATCGCTTGAAGTGGTTCAATTGATTGAAGAAGCACAAGTTCGATCGATTGAGAAGAGTTCAACCGATTGAAGAAAACTAAATGTCAATCGATTGATACAAGTTCAATCAATTGAAAAGTGCAGTGCTTGAAAGGTAAAGACAAGCATACTGAATCTTATATATATATATAGAAATACAAAACTACAACAAAAATAGCAGGTATTACAAAGAAATTGTGCAAATGAGAACAACATTTTTCTTAAAATGGTTTCATTAATCTTTGAATAACTAAGTTTTGACCTTCTTCAACCTACTCTATATGACCAAAATTATAGTATTTTTAACCACCCCCCCCCCCCCCCAAAAAAAAAAAATGTTGGGTTGGGGGCAACGCTCCCCGAACTCTCAAGTAAATATGTGTCCCCCCCTTAGTATTTTTACCCAAAAAAAAAAAAAAAGTTGGGTTGTGGGCGCTACCCCCGAACTCGCAAGTTAATGTGTGCCTCCTTAGATCAAATCTTGGCTCTGCCTTTCTATGTAGTGGCGTTGCTAGAAGTTATATTCACTAGTTACTCAATAACTTAACGCTATATGAGAATATATTTTTGCACGTTAAATTATTTTCAACAAAATTAACAAAAAATAAAATATTCTGAATCTTAAAAATATAATTAAAAGAAAAGAAACTTGGTTATTTTAATATCATTATTTCAACAGAACATACAAGTATAAAATACAAGGGACGTCAATGTTGTTTTTGAAAACGCAGGGGAGGTCCCTGTATTTGTTTTTGTGTGAATAAGATTTGTATAGATCAACTAAAGGGGAAGAAACCCCAACAAAACACACAGCTGATAGCCCCTAATAGGGGAGCAAAAAAGACAATAGCCCTATACAGACACCAAGCACAAAAAAAAAATTAAAAATAAAAAAATAAAAAACCCTTTACGTTGCTCAAAACATGTGTTGATCATGGCCCGAGCCCATGGAAACAGTCCAATTGTCACACGAGTTCTCTATTCTTCCAAGAGTTTGCGTGAATCTTAACCTTGAGGTGGACCAGGTATTTTAAGGGCCAATGTACCAGGCTTGTCAAGTTATTGGGCCAGTGGACCGCATGGGGTGTTACCCTAAGTACATGAGTGCAAATCTTTACATTAGATCTTTCCTTCAAACTCTTCACTCTTGTAGGATGATTTGAGTCTAATCATAGCTATCAAACTTGATGCCATTCACCACATTCCTAGAGTATGGCTCAATGGAAAAATCATAACACCCAGCTTCGATCGCCTCCTCTACCCCTCTTAGCAAAGCTTTGGCCTCCCTCGAAATGGGATCCCAAATTTCAAGCTCAAAGTTAGTCATGGAGAGCATAACCAGACTATCGGAGTCCCTTAGAATCGCACGCATACCAATGACATTAGCTTCTACAAAAGTGGCCCCGTCTACATCAAGCTTGTATGATCCATGATTCGACGATGACCATTTTATTCCCTCTCGAGCAATGCGGGGGTGATAGCTCTTAGTTTCTAGAGCATTAGTTGCGCTATACTTAGTTAGGGTTGGCCATGGACCGGGCTCAGGCGGGCTTGCACTACATATACTTACCTTTGCCCAAGTTCGGCCCACACCAGCTCATTACTATTTTCTTTATATTTTATTTTTATTTTTTTTAAGAACTTGAACTAAAAAAAAAAAAACAATAAACTTTATCATAAATAATGTTTAGAAATATCGTTAAGACACATAATTCACAAAAAAAAAAAAATACAATAAAAACTCTTGGGAGAATAGATATATATTGAATATCTTATATGCAATTACATTAATCTATGTATTATAAAAAAAATGTCCATCACTAATACTCGGGCCAGGCCGGGCCAAATTGGGCCCCATTTACTCTGTCCAAGCCCAGTCCGAATATTTACCGGGCATATAAATAGTAGCCAAGTCCGCTTGTGCGGGCTAATCTCTTTACCCAAACCGGAAAAAACAAGGGCCGAGCCGTTGGCCTCCCCTATACACTCAGTCATGAAGTTGGTGACGAAACTTGCAATGCTGGTGGCATCTCCATATACTGAAATAATAAACCACATTCAATGATTTTTTTAGTAACACTTTTTTACTTAAAGTTTTCAATAAATTTTTTATTACTTTTTCAATTATTTGGTGCATTATCATGCATATGGGGGTAAAAAAAAAAAACAATAAAAAAGTGATATAAATATTGGGCACCTATTGGAAATTATGGTAAGTACAAGGAGTATAGCACAAAACCAATGGACCCCACCAAAATCACATTTAAACTACTGCACATCTATAAGTTCACAAATTAAATATGCAATCTCTCCACTTCAAAGAATCATAATTACATCATCACTAATCATATGTATTCATCACAGAAACAAGAGTAGTGTTACATACACATATTTTTTGACACATTTTTTGCACACAGCTTTAAATGCATGTATCTTGTGCTATATAAGTGGTGCACAGAAAAGTGTGAAAAATTCAAACAGCACAAAGTACATATGTTTAAAGCGTAGTGTGTCAAAAAGTGTGTCAAAAAGTGTGTGTACCAAACATTTCCCCAGAAACAAACCCTTAATATAATTCAATTAAAATTCCCTTCCCTTTAGTCAATTATCAACATTGACTGCCAGCAAAGAAGTTTAAGGATAATATTGAGATTTCAGAAATCCCAGTGTGCCAATTCCAAATATCAAAATTTATGACTGCTCCCAAACACTGCCTCACTGTCTACTACTGCCCTTAAATTTTTCTGTTTCCTTCAAATATTTTGTAGGAGTAGGTATAATATCTATATCTGTACTGTATATATTCACCAATTATTTTTTGGGTTTTATTTGGTTTATCCTTTGTTTTTTTTATTCATTTCTTTCTTTTCTGTATGTATGCGAATCTGTAGTCTTCTCTCCAATCTCTCATTTACCCTAAAAACAAATTTGCATTTGCTGCATAAAGCTTCTCTCTTTAACAACAGTCTCTCCATCCCACCTCTCTCTCTCTCTCTCTCTCTCTCTCTCTCTGGACTTTCTCTCTCTAGTACCTCCTCACCTTGAACTAACAATGCTAATCTCTACATGCAAAACTTTGTAAGAAACTTTTGGCCCCATTTTTTATGAGACTTTGTTAGGCTTTGCAGAGCACATATTGAGGTTTTTGATTTGATTAAATGGCTGAGTACAGTTTTGACTGTGCAGCCTCAAACCTATTCTGCACAGAAACCAACAACTTGTGCTTTGATGATCTTGATTCATTGGCCACAGATGAACAAACCCATCAAACCAATAGTCAAAACATTGGCTCTATCGTCGCCAGATCAGAGCCATTGATTGGTTTAACTTTACCATTACACAGTGAGGAGAGTTTTTGTTTGATGGTTGAGAGAGAGAAAGAGCATTTGCCCAGAGATGATTATCTCAAGAGATTGAAAAATGGGGACTTGGATTTCGGAGTGAGAAGAGAGGCTCTTGATTGGATTTGGAAGGTGGGTTGATTAGTTTTCTCACTTGGGTTTTACTTGTTTAATCAATTGGGTTTGGGTAAGACTTTTTCTTGTTTTACATTAATTTTCCATTAATTTTTTTGGCATAAGATTAGGTTTCTGCTAATGGGTCTCAGATTTCATCCCATTTTGATCAACAAATTGTTTGTCCTAGTACATTTTCTTCACATTTGTTTCTCTTTTGCTTATTTTGATTTTCTTGATGGGTTTCAATTGATTTACAAAGATAGCCTGTTGTTCTGTGGCTTTCTAAGTTTGATAAATTTATTTTAATTTCAATCTAATAATTAAAAAAAAACAATGTTGGTGATTTTGAAACAATTAATGTGTATCCCTTGACTTATTCTATGGTGCCTCATTGGCTTTCTGAAATGGACTTGTCTGTTTTTCTCATGTATTTTTTTTTTTTTTTTTGGTGTTCAACAGGCTCATGCCCTTTACAATTTTGGACCATTGAGTTTTTGTCTATCAATGAACTACTTGGATCGGTTCCTATCAGTTCATGAACTTCCTGTAAGATACAAAAGATGGACTCAATAATATTCCCAATTTGATTACAATTATGTTATGTTATGTTTAATGCTCATTGACTCATTGTTTGTATACTTGTTTCTGTTTTGTTAATCTTCTTCTGTACTTATTATATAATATAGAGTGATAAAGCTTGGACTGTGCAATTGTTAGCTGTGGCCTGTTTTTCACTAGCAACCAAAATGGATGAAGCTGAAGTGCCTATAACTGTAGATTTACAGGTGAAGAAATGAGATGAAATTTTCACATTGTGTTATAGTATATATTTATGTGTGATTTTATCTTGAATAAATTATTTGATGTAATCTGAATGTGGTTTTTTTTTGTGGGGGTGGGGGCAGGTGGGAGATCCCAAGTTTGTGTTTGAAGGTAAAACAATTCAAAGAATGGAGCTTTTGGTGTTGCACACATTAAATTGGAGAACTCAAGCTTGCACACCATTTACTTTCATAGACCACTTCATTAGAAATGTCAATGGGGATGAAATTCAAATGGGGTCTCTGATCTCTAGATCAGTTCAACCCATATTATGCACAATCAAAGGTCTCTCTTCACTCTGTGTGTGTATTGGTATTTAGGGTCTGTTTGGGAAGGCTTAGAATTAGTTATGTGGGTCCCACCGGTAGGTTCCATATAAGTGTTCGGTAGATGCCTTTTTATTGCATGATCAAACATCACTTGAAAAACACATGTCTATCTCAAACAAACATGATACTGGTTTCCATATAAACGATATAAAAAAAAAAAAAAATGAGAATGAGACTGAACATGATCCTACTTTATTCATTCCCAAACACTCCTTTTCTACTGTTATGGTCCAAAATTTTCAAATGTTGATCCATTGTGTGTGTGTTAATTGAATGCAGGAATTGACTTCTTGGAATTTAGGCCTTCTGAAATTGCTGCAGCAGTGGCAATGTCTGTTTCAGGAGATATACAAGCTGTAAACATTGACAAGTCAATTTCTTGTTTCATACATATAGAAAAGGTAACAAAAAAAAAAAATCTGTAGTGTTCAGTATAATGAAATACAGAATTTTGGGAAACACATCATTACTCATAATATTAATTCTCCATTTATGTAACATGGGTTAATTTTGAAATAATTTTTTTTTTTTTTTTTCAGGTGAGAGTGATGAAGTGTGTTGAAATGATCAATGGGCTGTCATTGATTAGTGGGTCCACTGATGTGGCTAGTGTCTCAACATTGTCAACAATACCCCAAAGTCCAATGGGGGTTTTGGAAGCAGCATGCTTGAGCTATAAAAGTGATGATATAACAGTTGGGTCATGTGCTAATTCTTCACACACTAGTCCAGACACCAAGAGGAGAAAACTAGATACCCCATCTCAACTGGATTGATATGACTCTCAATAATAAGTAATGAAATGTGAATTTTGCTCCTTCCTTCACACCCAAACTCCAATTTACTTGAGAGAGAGAGAGAGAGAGGGTCATGCTTGTAGCATGAAAAGAAAGTCACCCCTTCTATTAATAATAATAATTAGAGTTCTCTAACAGCCAACAGTAATTGAAGGTGGGTGAGGACAGAAATTTTATTTAAAGATCCAAATGTGCTGTGTTTAGGATAAAGTCTTATAATAGGTAATAGTTTTTGTTGTAGCTTCAATTTCAGTAGAAAAAAGAAAAAGAAAATGTTAAAAGAGCAAGAAGTGGATCTTAGTCCACATATAGATGCATATGAATTTGTATATGTTACTTATTCCTTTAGGTTTAAAAGAGTATCTATCAAACCCTTTTTGGAAACAATTAAAAAATGAACAAGAAATGGTGAAAGACCAGAGCCAGACTGTTCTTTCCCCAGTCAAAATTTGATTTTATAAGGAACTTTCCCCTCTCTCTCTCTCTCACACACACACACATTTGCTTATTTAGGCAAATCTAAGAGATCATTTTTACTTATCTATTTTTGTTCATTATTGTTCACATAGGTTTTACTAAATGACACAGTGTTTTATTTTCATTTTATCACTGTCTTATAAATATAATTATTGGAATGAGACATATGTCACTCAATAAAGACTCGGATAAATTATAGTGGAGCAAAAATGGCCAAATGGGTGAGAAAAATGCTCTCGTGCCACTAAATCATGGGTTTAGTCGAAACTGGTGCTTATGGTCAAGCCAAATTTGCTAAACCAAGATGGACTGCTCAAAGCATCAAAAATAAATAAAGTTCTGTTAAAAGTAAATAGTAGTAACACATAAGGAACATACTTCAGTGTTGTTAAGTGTATGTTGTTGGTGTTGTTTCACATACATAAACAGTGTAAATAGTAGCAAAATAGTTCGGTAAAAATTATAATTGCACACTATTTTTATTATTTATGTGTAGAAAACAGCACTAACATAATACAGTGAACAGCACTGAAGTCTGTTCCAACCCATAATACCATGCTTTGGAGCTAAACGACGGCGTTATGCACAATAGAGCACCACAACACGACGTCGTGTTAAAGTGTTTTCTTGTAATGATGAAATGGTCTCCATGCCTTTTGTTTTTCTGGGGATCCCAAATAGCCAAATTGGTGCCCAACAGATCAGGCCCACAAACATTTTTGTTTTTGACTACTGTGTTCATGACTGGTCAACATCTGGTTTTTGCTTTGGCTCTTTCTGCTCTGAAACCTCTGTTGTGTGTACTTATAAAAGAAAAGGGTTTAGCTTCTGGAGCATTAGAAACATTGGGAAGGGACTCTATACACAGTAGCAGACCTAATAAGAGTTGTTTGATTGATTGTATTTCAGAGTATTTGTTAATTTTGTTGTCAAGTGGTCTCATGGAATTTTATACTACGATTAATTTTTAGGACACAATTTTTATATAACTTTCACACAATCTTTTAAAAGATGTATATATCTCTTTCATGTATCACTGTAGAGTCCAGTGATATCACAAAAGAGAGATAGACACATCTTTTAAGAAGTTGTATGAAAGTTGTGTCCTAATAATTACTCTTATACTATTGAGATTTGAGATGATCTGCTGACACTTGTCATGTGATGAATGGCCTCACTATTCTATTATTTATTTATTTATTATTAACAAAAAAAACGAGATTCAAAGTTGCACCTAAGACGTGTGAAAATTGGGACCATTCAACCCGAATTTGACTTGCGTACCGTCGATGTACTAAATATAGGAGTGTATATTTTATGTGTCCATCTTGGGGAATCTAATTATTTAAGGGGACAAAAAGAATCTACACCTACTTTCCACAATTGCCCATAATCATTGCACTTTCTTTTTTTTGTTTTGTTTTGCTGTTAATTGTGTTTGCTAGTAGTTATGCGCGGGCGTGCCAGAACCGAAAGTGGTTCGGTGTGTGCAAACTAATTTCCTATATGCTTGAGTCAGTGATACTCAAGGCTTTCAGATCTGACTTCTAAACTAAACAATTGTGTGCAGCGAGTAGGAAAGTACCCTCACCAGAAATCCCTTGGCAGTACTGAAGCGCACAAGCCAAATAGTGTATGAGTTTACCAAGTAAACAATCACACACGATTAATAAAATACAGATTTTATTAAGTGTTTGGAAAATACAACCAAAGAACAGATTCAGAACAGACTGATTGTTCGTAAGAATGAAAACAGTAAAAGAAATTAACAAAGAAAAAGGGTAGACCTATTTGCTATGCTTGCAAAAAAACATAAAAGGTTGGATGCTTTTGAATGCTGTGTTGAATGCTGTTTTCGAGAGTGACGCGGAGTGTCTTCAATGGTTGGCCTGCCTGTATATTTATAGCGGCCATAGTTTAATTCCTACTAGGAAAGGACTCCTTAACTTGCGCCTTAAGCTATTCACTGATTGGTTAATTGAAGAAATCCTTCCTTATCCAGAACTTACTTGAATTGATCCCTTTAATTTAGGGATTTGATACTCCAACCCAGCTGACAAATAACAACTCCTTTCCCAGACGGACTCCTGTTTCCAAAAAACTCTCAGAGATGACGTCATCATGCCAGCTGTGAATAGCAACGCCCTGTCCTTCGCCAACCGCCCTTTCCCTGTTGGATGAATCGGGCCCATGGCTTCTTCCATGTCCGATCAGTTCTTCAACTTCTTATGATCAATCGGACTAACTCTTCCTTTTATTGATGTCCGATCAGTTATAAATGTTGCTTTACTTTTCCATCGGGCTCTCAACCTGATGAGTTATGTTCTCATAGCCCGATGATGCTTACACTTGCCACATGCTCCCATCGGACTCTCCTCATCTCCCAACAGTTGTTCCTCCCATCGGGCTTACCCCTTGAGTCCGATGAGTCATCACTACTTGCCCCAGCGTCTCCTTCGCCCAACTTCAACTCCACTCGGGCTCAAAAATCATTGACGGTTTTTGGGTGCAAACAATTGCCCCCCAAAAGGTCATATCAAACGTCACGCCCTGATTGATGTGACGTTTTGAATTTCAAATATGCCACGCGTCAAGTAGGCAGCTTAACGTCAGGTTATGGAGAATCCCACCAGTCACCCTACATTTAATGCGCAATGATTACGGCGTCGTGATATTTAAATACCACCCAACGTCCGAAAACTCTTCACACATTCATATTTTACCTTCTTCAGCAATTCAAGCAAACACAGAGCTTCTCACTCTTATCTTCATCTTTTCCGGCGACCTTTCTTCCATTGCCATGGCTCCCAAAACCGCTCCGGCCACCTCCAAAGGAAAAAAATCCTTCGCAGACGCTCCACCGCCACAAAATCGCTGTAGGGAGGTTAGGGCTTTGGCCAAAGCTCATGCCGCTGACATATCCACCGAATATCTCACCCCCTACAGCTCCTCCGATGGTTCTCCCGTCGCTCCAGGCTTAGGCGCGGCGTTTCTGGGCCACCCTCCGGCGCCTTTCCTTCCTTTCTTTCCTCCGGTAGGAAACGAGACATTCCTACAAGTCCCTGCTCACTGGGCCAAGGTCCAGACGGTGAACCAACCCATTCGAGGATGGCCGACCCCCGCCGCTGACTGGGACAAATGGGTGACTAGGGTTTCGGCCTCTAAGGCCGCCGTCTGGAAGCAAACGGGCATCTACGATGCAATCATGCTCAGCCGGTCTCGCATTGAAATAGACCGGCCTCTCCTTCTCTCTGTCTTACTATTCTGGTCCTCATCTTGCAACGGCTTTCTTTTCCGTTGCGGACCAATGGCTCCAACTGTCAAAGATATTAGCTATCTACTCGGCCTCCGTCCCCACGGACAAGAGATCATTCCTGGGCTTAATGTTGGGACGGCCAGCTTTGCCTATCCTCAACAAGAAATTGTCAGGGACGGGGCCGTTTCTCACAGGCCGATCACGGCCTTTGGTTGTTTCCTTGCTGCCTGCATCGGAGCAGATGATACGGCGGTGTCCGATGCAGAGCACACTGCCTTCCTCATCTACTGGCTCAACAAGTATCTCTTCTGCTCAGCCAGCCAGGCCATCACTAAAGAATATACAACCGTAGCCCTGGCCCTTGCATCGGGGCAGCCACTGGCCATGGCTACGCTGGTTTGGGCACATTTGGTCCGAGGCACAACAGACTTCGTTCATTCGGGCTTCAGTGCTGGTGGGAGCCCGATGTGGATTCTGCAATTGTGGCTTCACTCCTACTTCCCTGAATTTCAACCCACCATTACTCCCTTGGCCGACATTCCAATCTCCGCCATTCAATTCGTGAACGTATCTCCTTCTGTACATTCTTTTGAAGAGTGTTTTTCCTTCTTTTACCAGGGTTGCTCCCCTCGGGACGTCAATCTCTTCACCCCATTCTTTTCCCTTCAATTCTCTTCTTTCCTCCAGCTCTCCAATAACCCTTCAAACTGGGGTTCGGGCACCCAGTCTACCTATAATGAAATTTTTTTCTAGCTACTTGGTAGCTAGAGACATTATTTTTAGCCCAAGCATCCCGTCGGCCAACAATAAATGCGGGGCCGAGTACTACTTTGCTCCTCTATATGCCCGCCAATTCGGGCTTACTCAACTAGTGCCCGTTCCCCCTGGTATCACTGTCAACGTTGATTGGGTTGAACGTGGCCTTATTGTTAACGACGGGCAGGTGAAGAAGATAACAGAGAGGTCAGCCCGGCTCAAAGCCGCGTTCAACTTTAAACCCTTCTCTGCCCGGCCAATAGTATCAGAAGAGTTCACCCAATGGTGGGGTGAACGGGCTCGAAACATATTTCCACGCACTGCTGCTGAAGCCCTGGTGCCTTTCACTGCAACATCGGCCATTGTTGCCGATGTCCCCATACCAGCAGCAGCTCCAACCCGGCGCAAACAAGTCGCCAAGAGACCGGCTCGTAAACAAACCCCGGGCAAAGGTCCGCCCCAAAAGAAACAAAAAACACCGGCCTCTGTTCAGGTTTGCTCTTCCCCTTTTGATTTAAGCCCGAATTCCTTTTATTTAATATTAATCCGTTCGTCCTATCTTTGCAGCTTGCTGATGAAGATTCGGGAGAGGATCCACTTCCAAACCTTGCTCAGACTCTTCCGCCAACTCTCCCTACATCACCGGCCTCTGCGACGGCTTATCTTGAACGAGTGGCCGTTCGGGTGATGCCACTTCACGTCGTGCCTCCTCTAGATCCTTCAAGCGGAGACGGAGACGAAGACCTTGCTCATGTCGGCCCAGTCCCTGAGCAAGTTGTTCTTTCTTCCAGCACTGAGGGTGAGGCCGGTGCTGAACCTACCACCGAGGCTGCTGGGGAGGAAGTAAATCAAACCGTCCCCTCTGAAACCGAAACTCCAGCCGGTCAAGGGGCACCTACCACCGCCATCAGCTCTCCTGTTCACATCATACCAGGACCGGTGGTGGCCGAGGTCACTCCTCCTGAAGTGTCTGCTGTGGAGGCCGGTGATGATAACTCGGGCTCCGTCCCTGAAACAGAAGCCCCACAGACGACAATGGCCTCGATGAGTCCGGACGCAGGAACCGGCCTCCCTTCTTCTTCTTCTCAAACACTTTCTCAACCAAGCGAGGCCGATATTCGCGAAACAATCTCGGCCTCGCTTCATCATCATACCCAGGTATTGCTGTGTTACTTTGCGTTAATTCGTATGATTTCAAAAACAATGCCTGACTGTATTCTCTTGAACAGGCCGATCCTTCAGACCCAGTGCCCGTCATTCCCTTCGATGACTTCTTCTTGGGCCTGGACCTGGGAGCTTTTGACCTTGGTCCCCTCGAGCCCGAAGCGGTTTCACCTTCCGTCCTTCAACAAGCCAAGGACCTGCTCTTCGGGCTTGCTGACCAAGAACTTCCCAATCTTCCTGCTGCGGCTGACGTTGACACCGCTTTGAACACCCTCATGGCCGATCCTTCTCTTTCAGACGGGCAGCTATCATTACTCGTGGAGATCAAAGAAAGACTTCCTAGCGTCCGTCTTATGGATAGAACGGCCTCGAAGATTCAAGCGGATGCAGAACTTCATTTAGGCTCCCGTCAGAAAGCATTGAAGTTCTTGGAAGGGGCCAGAACCAAGTTCGAAGCAGGAAAGGCCTCCCGTGCTCAAGTTCTAGCCAGGGGTACTTGGCTGCAGAATCGAATTGCTGTACTGAAAACTCAACTCACCCAATGTGAGGCCGAGGTTGTTACCAACAACGCCTCCATTGAAAAAATTGACGAGGCATTATCTTCACTGGGTGGCGACGCCCAGAAATACCGCGATCAACTACAAACCAGCATCCCCATATCACGGGCTTGGGCCCAGAAGCTAGAAAGGGCCAAGAAGGACCGGTCTGGAGTCGTCAAGACCTGGGAAGACTTGAAGGCTAAGCTTAGGAATTTTGAGTCGGCCTAGAGGCCGACTCCTCTTTTGTACTTATTTTTATTCGCATATATTTGTAAGTAAGCTGTGCTCAGCCTATCAATACAAACCACATTTTCGTTACTCGGGCTCAGGGTCGTAGTTAATGATTTGGTCGTATTCTAATCCTGGATTTGGTTTATAGTTCAAATCAATAGTTTCCCACAGAGTAGGGTAATAAGACTTCAAGTACTGACCGTTTATTAATCTAGGATGAATACCACCATCCATATCCCGCAGTCTGTAAGCACCACCATTCTTGACCTGATGTATAATGAACGGACCCTCCCAGTTGACCGACCATTTACCGTACCGATTATCCTTGTCCCCGATAGGTAAAACGGCCTTCCATACCAAGTCTTCTGTACTAAAAGACTTTGCTTTTACCCTCTTGTTATAAGCTCGGGCGGCCCGCTGCTTCTGCACTTTTAACGAGTCCAAAGCCATGAGCCTCGTTTCATCAAGTCCCTCCAACTCAGCTATCATAGCCTCTGTGTACTCTGCGGGCTCAAGCTGGTTCTGTAAAGCTCTCCTGGCCGATCGGACGGTAACCTCCATTGGTAACATAGCGTCGTGCCCGTAAGTCAACATGAATGGTGTGACCCCGGTACTGGACCTCTTAGATGTCCGATAGGCCCAGAGAGCCTCGGACAACAACTTGTCCCACTCTCTAGGGTTCTCATCGATCATCTTCTCAATGATCCCCTTAAGGATCTTATTGGTTGACTCAGCCTGACCGTTAGCTTGAGCATAGTACGGGGTAGAATTGAGAATCTTAATCCCTCTGCTCTCCGCAAAAGCGGTCGTTTCAGCTCCTGTGAACACAGATCCTTGGTCGGCCGTTATGGTTTCTAGGAGGCCGAATCGATGTATGATGTGCTCTTCAATGAATTTTATCACGGTGGTCTGGGTCACCGTTTTACATGGTATGGCCTCGGCCCACTTAGTGAAGTAATCCGTCGCCACTATAATAAAACAGTGTTGGCCTGATGATGGTGGCAAGACTTTGCCAATCAGATCCATAGCCCATCCTCTGAACGGCCATGGTTTTATTATTGGTTGGAGCTCTTTAGCCGGTACATGCTGGATCGGGCCATGCTTCTGACACGCTTGGCATCCCTTTGCATAGCTGATACAATCCTTCAACATGCCTGGCCAATAATAGTTATACCTTCTCAGTAACCATTTCATTTTTGTACCGGCCTGATGAGCCCCACAGATCCCTTCATGTACTTCGGCCATCACCTGCATGGCCTATTTTTTGCCTAAACACCTCAAAATCACGTCGTCACCGATGGGCCTTTTAAACAATTCTCCATCGAGTATCACAAATCGGACCGCGAACAGTCTAACTTTTCGGTCTACCCTGACATTTGGGTGATTCAGGTATTCGATGATAGGCCTTCTCCAGTCGTCGTCCTCCATCAAGACCGAATTAGTAGTAGCATACCAACCTCTCTTTGCAACGGAAGGCAGTGATCGGACATGAACCGTGATAACTTGGTCTTCCAAAGCCTTTGTAGGAGACGAGGCCGATCCTGTCTTAGCCAGCTTATCGGCCTCAGTATTCGTAGACCTAGGGATATAACTCACGCTAATATCATCAAACTCGTCCATGAGCTGCGTGGCGACAGAGTGAAACGGGCATAATTCCCAACTTTTTATCTGGAATTCTCCTGATATCTGCCCGATCACCAGACCCGAGTCTCCCTTTATGTGTACGGACGATGCCCCCAACTCAAGGAGTATCTCTAGTCCGATAATTAATGCCTCGTATTCGGCCTGGTTGTTTGTGCACTTGAAATCGAGCCGAAATGACATTTTTGTCTTCTTATACTTGGGTGATACAATGACCACACCTGCCCCAGCACCCTCTGCGTTTTTGGACCCATCAAAGATCAATGTCCAAGGGACCAAGGAAGTGTTTAACACTTTAGGCACTGGTAGCACTTCTCCCAGATCAGTTGGGTCTGGGTGATCAGCCAAGAAATTGGCTATGGCTTGGCCTTTAACCGATTGCTGTGATCGGTATTGGATGGCAAATTCCATCAGGGCCAAGGTCCATTTTCCAATTCGGCCTCTCATGATTGGTCTTGACAACATATATTTTATCACATCGGTTTGACATATAATATAAGTAGAAACGGGCAACATATACGTTCTTAACTTCTGTGATGAAAAATACAATGCCAAACATAATTTCTCAATCGGCGCATAGCGCTGCTCGATTGGAGTTAATATTCTGCTTAAGTAATAAACGGCTTGCTCATTTCCTTGCTCATTATCCTGAGCTAACATACTTCCTATAGAGCATTCAGAAGCCGATATATACAATTTAAGGTACCTACCCTTCTTGGGTGGCATTAAAACTGGAGAAGTTGACAAATATTGCTTAATTCCCTCAAAGGCCTGTTGATGGCTGTCTTCCCACTTGAACTCTTCGTCGGTCTTGATCTTCAATAATGGGGTCCATACTTGGGTCTTTCCTGCACAGTTAGAGATGAATCTTCTCAGGAAATTAATCTGCCCGAGTAGCCTTTGAAGCTCTTTCTTATTGGCTGGTGGCTTTGCTGCCTGTATTGCTCGAGCCTTGTTCTTGTCAACCTCTATCCCTCTTTGATGCACCAGGAATCCTAAGAAGTTCCCTGCTGAAACGCCGAAAGCACATTTGAGAGGGTTCATTTTTAGTTTGTGAGCCCGCATTCTTTCAAATGCTTTTTCTAAGTCTCTCAAATGATCGGCGTTGTCACTCGATTTTACCACGACGTCATCAATGTAAACCTCCATGAAATGCCCGATCATATCATGGAAGATTGAATTCATCGCCCTCTGATATGTGGCTCCGGCGTTCTTTAGTCCGAAAGGCATGACAACCCATTCAAAGGTTCCAATTGCCCCCGGGCACCGGAAAGCTGTCTTCGGGACATCCTGCTCAGCGATATAAATCTGGTTGTACCCTGAGTGCCCGTCCATGAAGGACAAAATTTTATGTTTGGCGGCCGAATCAATCAATTGATCGGCCATGGGCATAGGGTACTCGTCTTTTGGGGTAGCTAGGTTTAGATTTCTGAAATCAATACAAACTCTCAGCTTACCATTTTTTTTTACCATTGGGACTACATTTGATACCCATTCCACGTACCTGGCTGTCCGAATAAAGCCAGCCCCCAAAAGCCTCTCAATTTCTTCTTTCACCTTCATCGTGACTTCAGGTGACATGCGCCGTGGGAGCTGTTTGAACGGCCTAAAGCCCGGCTTAATTGGCAATCGGTGCTCCACCAATTCTCGGGATAGTCCGGGCATTTCGTCGTAATCCCAAGCAAAGCAATCCTTGTATTTGTGCAAGAGAGCAATGATATCGGCCTGGAACTGCGGTTCAAGCACCTGACTCACATATGTGGGTTTGTGCTCTCCTTCATTGCCCAGGTTGATCTCCAATAGTGGATCCTGTACGTCGGCCTTCAAGTCATCAAGCTTGGCTGTGGCCGTTTCGAGTTCATCCATTTGAATCTCCTCTTCTATTGGCGTTTCTTCTTCATAGATACAATCGGCCAGATTAATCATTCCGTCTACAGGGCCGATCTCTAATCTCCTATCGGCCAGATATGCACACCATCTGGCCATGCTGGCCTTAAGGGCCAGCTGTCTTCTAACTTCAATTGGCTGTAGATCCATCAAAGTCTTCTTGTTCATTAATTTCTATCGGCCTTAACTCTTCTGTCCGACTTAGATTGTGATAACCCAGCTTTAAGTTTGGTAGAATTTCTTTACGGAACGTGGCTGCATTTGGTCTACCAAGTTTGCCACATCCTAGTAATTTGATAGGTCCGATATCATCTTCATATAATACTGCATCGGCCGTCTGCACCCGGGCTACGAATGGCTTCGTATCAGCCCCAACCACTTCCACTTCGTCATCTCTCCAAAAGATCAACAATTGATGGAGAGTGGAAGGGATGCAGTAATTGGGATGGATCCAATCACGGCCAAGCAACGCGTTGTAGGCGGCCGATGTCTCCACAATGAAAAAGGCTGTCATGGCCGTTTGGGTTCCAACCGTCAGCTCCAGAGGCAAGATGCCCTTTGTCTTAGATGGTGTGCCCGTGAAGCTCTGAACATTCATCTCGGTCGGAATCAGTTCCGACTCAGATTTTTGAAGGATCCTCAGCATGATTTGGGGCATGATGTTGATTGTAGATCCCCCATCAATCAATATTCTATTCACGGGGATTCCCTCAATGTGACCCTTTACGTACAACGGCTTCAGGTGCTGAGACATTTGATAGGTAGGTTTTTCGAAAACCACCTTGACTGGCCCCGCCGGTTTCAGCCCCTCCTCAGTTTGGATCCCTTTCGGCCTCAAGATGGTTATCTTAGGCCGATCGGTTTGTATATCGGTAGTGTCCACGTTCTTGCTCGTAGCCTCTACCACCTTGGGTCTGACGGTCTCACCACCACCGCAACATACACTTTCTATTACTGCCGACTCCTTGGTCCGGCCTTCTATTACGTCACCTTCAATGGCCGTTGGCTGATCCCGTTTGGCCATAAATGACATGGGCAAGGTAAACACCATGTTTGAGGATAGATTTTTCGGGATTGTCCCGAATTGAATCGGTGAATCATCCTCATCTTCATAATCATCAGCCTCCTCCATTAGATGGGCCGATGGCTCACACTTTTCTTGTTCAAACAGTTTCTTCAAGCGCTCTGTGGCATGCATTGCCCCTTTGCCCGCTTTCTTGTCGAAAACGGGCTCATCTTCTTCCATGGCCGTTATCTGTTTGTCGGCCTTGCGTTGAAGGGACTCTTGAGGAATCTGGACACGGCCTTGCGAGCGCTGCCGTTCCCTCTCGGCCTGTCTCAGCCTCTGGTACCTCCTCTTCTGAGACTTGCTGTATTGAGGCATCGCTGGAAATTTTGGATGCTCAGCTCTATACCATCTCCCATCACTCACTCTTGGTGGGAGTATCATTCGGGAGCGAATGTCCGATGCTGCAACCCTTTGTGATGCACTCATCGTGGGTCGTGATCCATATTCCCTTCCTTCCCTATGACTCGAGCTAGGCATACTGCTTGCTGGCGGCGGCTTTGGCTTCCACTCGGGCTTTGGGCGTCCCTGTTTGGGCAAGGAAAGCCTCTCATGCACGGATCTTCTCGGGCTGTACTCTCGTCGTTCCTCAACCCTAGGCCTCTTGCTTGGGCTAGAGGCCCCTTTTTTAATATCGGCCTTGCACCTCGGACACAGGCCTTGTTCAATCAGCTCTAGTTGGTGTCGTAAATCCGTAATCAAGCTATCTGTAGTTGACCGGGCTCCATCAGCCTTTAGTTCTGCTTCCTTGCGTTCCTGGTATGTCCTCTGAAGCTCGTGAATAGTCACCTTCGGCCTATCAGTTCCTGAAACGGCAATTTGTTTTCCTTCCCTTTGCTTTGGGACTTTCTCGCTGTCGGTCAAGTCTATCTTGACCCTTGGCCGTGTCAGCTTAGTCAAATCGGGCACTACCATATTGGTTCCAGTGATCTGTGGGAACGGATTCGCATCAACTCCCATAGCTTTGTCCGAAAATTTGAACACTCCTTTCTCCACGTTCTCCTGTATCACATTACGAAAAACAACGCAGTTGTTAGTTGAGTGTTTCCAGGAATTATGCCACTTACAATATTCCTTATTTTTTATGTCATCGGCCTTGGGTATCCGATGACCTTCACCTAGCCTGATCACTTTTTCAGCCAAGAGGGCGTCAAAAATCTGATCGGCCATTGTTATGTCAAATGTGTAATTTTTTCCTGCCTCGAACGTCATTTTTTTAGCAGCAGCGTTATTATTGACCGGTTTGTTCAAGGCATTACACACAATAGGCCGCTTAGAGATTAGTTCGGCCATGTCGATTTCTGCCTCGAGGTCACAATCTGCTAGATAGACCTCGTAATTGGGATCTTTGTAATACGTTCCCTTAGAAGAAATCTTCTTTTCCTGTTCATCAAGCAGGATACGCTCGTAACGGGCGGCCCTTGAAGCCAGCTCGAATAAATCACGGAAATCGGTCCCTTCGAACTTTTTGCGAAGCTTGAAAGACATTCCGCCCATAGCCATCTTTGCGTATTCTTCCTCGGGCAATACTGTCTTACATCTGTACTTAGCCTTCCTGAATCAGGCTATATATGTTTCAACGGTCTCTCCCACTAGTTGGAGCATCCTAGACAGATCTGCCAACGAGATCTCGGGCTCAGTCCTATAAAACTGCCCATGAAACAATTCCTCCATTGCTGGCCAACTTCGTACTGAATTGGCCGGGAGATTGACATACCATAAAAATGCTATGCCCGTGAGCGAATTTGGGAACAACCTTGTCACTATTGCCTGCATGGCCGCATTGCACAATGAACCGACCTATGTGCTCTACCGTGGTATGCTCACTTTCCCCAGAAAATAGAGTAAAGTTCGGAACTTTATACCCTGGTGGGAAATTAACTTGGTCAATTTCAGGCGGGTAAGGCCGTCGGTACGTCGGCCTCTCCATCCTTCTCATGAACGGGCCATACTCTTCATGTATGGCCGCCACCAACTCCTCCCTGTTAATAGGCTGCGCAGCAGGTCGGGCACCAAACACAGGGGGTGGTGGTTGCTGTGGGTTGTTATTGGCCTGACGAAGCCAAAAATCATCATCATTCCTTTGCCCCCCAGCAGTGTTACCTGGGGGCACTTGTTGGCCGATTACCTCTGGGTTACGGCCTATTGTTGCAATTACCTCAGGCTGAGCCCCTGTTACCGGGGTTAGTAGAGGTGGCAACTGTTGATTATTGTTGATCTGGTGGGTCCAAAACCCCCCATTGTTTCTTTGCCCCCCAGCAGCGCGAACTAGAGGTGGAGTCCGGTCGAACTGGGTTTCAACACGGCCTCCTGTCTTGACAAAACTTGGCGTCGCCGATCCACTGGGATCGGTGACCACCACGTCACTGGCCGTTTCGTTATGTAATTCGGGCTTCTTGCCCGAGAAGTTACCCTCCCTTAGGTTTGGACAGACATAGAGTGGGTCTTTTGGTTTGTCGGACTCAAGCGGCGTGCCAAAGCCCGATCCCGAGCCTGAGCCTGATCCCAAGGCCTTTTGTTTGTTATTGGCCTCAAGAACGGCGCAAAGCTGTTGTATCTGAGTAGCCAGGGCGTCCAGCTTCACGTGGGTAACCCTAGTCTCCATGACCAACTCAGACTGTTCCCGGCGTATATCGGCCGTTTGCCTGACCACATTGTTGAGACCTGCCATTGACCCTATCAAGGTGTTATAGTCCTGCCTCAAAGGATCAACGGTGGCTCTCACGGTTTCCGAGATCGCTTCGATAGTAACGCCACCGTCATCCGGAGAATGACCAGTGCTTTCCTCCGTAGGTGTATCAACGGCCGACTCGTCTTGGCCGTTTTTGCCGATCTGCTTATCCCTCTTTGGCGGCATGACTTGACACTATGGGTCCCACCGGGCGTGCCAAAATGTTTGCTAGTAGTTATGCGCGGGCGTGCCAGAACCGAAAGTGGTTCGGTGTGTGCAAACTAATTTCCTATATGCTTGAGTTAGTGATACTCAAGGCTTTCAGATCTGACTTCTAAACTAAACAATTGTGTGCAGCGAGTAGGAAAGTACCCTCACCAGAAATCCCTTGGCAGTACTGAAGCGCACAAGCCAAATAGTGTATGAGTTTACCAAGTAAACAATCACAAATGATTAATAAAATACAGATTTTATTAAGTGTTTGGAAAATACAACCAAAGAACAGATTCAGAATAGACTGATTGTTCGTAAGAATGAAAACAGTAAAAGAAATTAACAAAGAAAAAGGGTAGACCTATTTGCTATGCTTGCAGAAAAAACATAAAAGGTTGGATGCTTTTGAATGCTGTGTTGAATGCTGTTTTCGAGAGTGACGCGGAGTGTCTTCAATGGTTGGCCTGCCTGTATATTTATAGCGGCCATAGTTTAATTCCTACTAGGAAAGGACTCCTTAACTTGCGCCTTAAGCTATTCACTGATTGGTTAATTGAAGAAATCCTTCCTTATCCAGAACTTACTTGAATTGATCCCTTTAATTTAGGGATTTGATACTCCAACCCAGCTGACAAATAACAACTCCTTTCCCAGACGGACTCCTGTTTCCAAAAAACTCTCAGAGATGACGTCATCATGCCAGCTGTGAATAGCAACGCCCTGTCCTTCGCCAACCGCCCTTTCCCTGTTGGATGAATCGGGCCCATGGCTTCTTCCATGTCCGATCAGTTCTTCAACTTCTTATGATCAATCGGACTAACTCTTCCTTTTATTGATGTCCGATCAGTTATAAATGTTGCTTTACTTTTCCATCGGGCTCTCAACCTGATGAGTTATGTTCTCATAGCCCGATGATGCTTACACTTGCCACATGCTCCCATCGGACTCTCCTCATCTCCCAACAGTTGTTCCTCCCATCGGGCTTACCCCTTGAGTCCGATGAGTCATCACTACTTGCCCCAGCGTCTCCTTCGCCCAACTTCAACTCCACTCGGGCTCAAAAATCATTGACGATTTTTGGGTGCAAACAAATTGCAAGGAAGGGTAGTTTGGGAAACTAAGTAAAATTTGTATATTAATTTAGGAAAGTGGACAACAATTTTGGGACATCCCTAAAAGGAAATATGGACACATAAAATGAGACGGAGAGAGTATATATTAAAGAGTTCGAGCCGGGCTACGGGTTAGGGATCGGACTTGAGATTTTTTAGTCATTTTGAATGTAAAAATTAACCAAAATACTAGTAGAATCGGACTTCGGGCGGGCGGGCTTTGGGTAGGGCCAGGGCGGGGTGTCGATGGGAGTAGGGGTGTCTGTCCTGGACCGAACATGGTGGCTCGGGCCAACCGGGCCGACCTTTTAGACCAAAAAAATCTAGCTGAGTTGGCCAACCCTGCCCGTTTGAAACCTCTAATACATAGAAGGGCAATGCTATTGGCACTAATAAATCTCACTAACACTTACTAACACACTCTATCTCTCTCCTAATGGTACTGCGGGTCTACTGCGGACCCCACAATGTCACTAGGAGAGAGATAGAGTGTGTTAGTAAGTGTTAGTAGAATTTATTAGTGCTCCAAATATTACTCTATATAAAAGTGCTTTCAATTCAAGAATTACTAAATATGAAACTATAGAAGGACATGCTTTCAATCCTCAAAAAAGAGAATTTGATTTGAGCATTGCCAAGTCAAGGAATTTAGGGGTAAACTTTCTTATCTCTAGACTCTATGAATGAAAATCACATTCTCCCTACACAAGAAAACCTTAATTCCTTCTTAGGAAAAAAAAAACCCTTTAATTCCTTGGAATTTGTTTTTGATTCTTTTTATTTTGTTGTTTATATGTGTGAGTATGGGTATATCCTTAGACCATCTCTAAAAGAGAAGGCAACATTTACACATCAAATGACTCATTTGATGCAAGAATTTATATTTGCTACTTGAATCAAACTCATGCACTCCAAAGGATACACCAAATGTTGATTATTTTAATGTAACTTTAGTTTTCCATCTTTTTATATTCAAACTTTTTTTTTATCACTTTTTATCATCCAACCACACTCCCTCACATTTTTATTCTCAAAAAATTCATTTGATGCAACAAGCAAATGTAGCAAAGTTGCTGCATATGACAAGGGCAACAAAGTTGCTGCTGCTGTTTGATACTCCATTTGGAGCCCATTTTCCTGATGTGGAGCAGCAAAGTTGCTACATTTTTAATTTAATGCTATTGTTGGAGATGGTCTTAGTATTTTCTTTACTAGTCACAAAAATAACTACACACATTGTCTGAACTGTAACTTGCATTTTGTCACAGAAAAGCCTAACTTTTGAAGTAACGAAAGGTTATTCTTTTGATCACGGGGAAAAATAAAAAATAAAAAATACATGCCACAGGTCACAGTATCACCAAAATCAAAGAACTCTAAATTGTCTCAATATAAACAAAACATAGAAGACTTGAACAAGTACTGTGAATTGTAGGAGTTGTGGCCAGAGTAGTAATAGCTGGTTGAGTACATGTTTGTTATTGCTTATTCTTTCATTTTAAGCAGTTTTGGTGGTCCAAATAGCTTTTTGATCTGTTTGTTTTAGCAAAATATAAGCAGATCTACTGAAAAATCAGTTTGACAATAAACAAGTGGGGGGTTAGTTTTGAAGCTTATCTCTATTTTAATCAATTCTACAATATATTAATCAAACACAAAATCCATAATAAGCAGGTCTACTTTAAGCAGTTCTATCAATCACGAACAAAATCGCATAAGCATTAGCATAGACAAACATGCTCTGAGTCTTCTCACAAATTGCTAGAGTATTTCCCTTACTAGGTTTGGACTTTGGAGTGGGGATATAGGTGAGGGGGAATATCAATATTACATTAATTTTGATTAAGATTAATTATGAATATGCATTTATATTATAAAATTACTTGTAATTTCTTTTATAGGGGTGATTACGATTTAGTCTATTTTAGGGTACTTTTTAAACTTTAGGTCCATAAAGGAAAACATTTTAGTAAAATGTCCCACACATAAAACAAAATAAAATAAAATAAAATAAACACTAGACAAAAATCCCGACGAGTTAATAAATTTTCACAACTCGTCAGGATGTTTGTAAAACAAAACTTGGGTTGAGGAACTTTTTACCAAAACGTTTTCATTGTGTCCTTTACCAATATTTTTCCTTAACAATTAATACTAAATTTCTATTGATTTAATTTTTTTTTAAGTTTCGGTTATATAATTTAACAAATTAAAAAGTACATAGTTAAAAAAGAGAGGATCAAGTTTTGCCTATCCATTTTTTCTAGCATTGCCAAAGTTGCTCTTAATAATCATCAGACCATCCACATTTAAGTCACCACAAAAAAGTGATATTAAACTTCAAAAAACTTGTAAACTTCTGAAATAGAAAATCATTCAACTAAGTCGTCATAAATTATTTAGAGTCGGCTACCTGAATCAATATTCTCCATTTTGCCTGATTTGAAGCCATCAATCAGTTCATTCAACCTACAGGCTATCACGTCTTTCTTTGTTACTTCTACCCATATTGATGTTGGTCTTCACCTACTCTTTAGCATTTGACAAACAAAAAATGTAAGGAGGAAATAAATGTAACCTAATAGAGTTTTATAAATTTTGAAATTGCATTAATAGTTAATTATGTCTCCTTTGGTATTCGGGGTAGTGATTAAGCTTTGGTACAAGTATTTTTATTCCATTATTCCTCAAAATAAAACAGGGTATTCAGCCATAGATCTCTAATGACAACATTTGGGTCATGCAGTTGACACATTTAAATAATAACGTAAGTAGATCATTTGTTCGGCTTTTGAACAAAAATACCCAACATTGGTTTTACAAGTCCATTTTTTTTTTTTGTAAAATCTGTTCTTTTAAGAAATTTTTTTTTTTTTTAAATTGATATCTATCAAACAAAAGATCTATATTGACTAATGACTATATGAAATTCTAAAGAGTTAAAAAAAGGATTAAAAAAAAATTGAACTAAAACGTAAAAAATTATTTTTTGCAGAGATCCAACAAATAGACATCTATTCTAAAATTGGCATGCATAAATCTCAAAAAAAATACATGAAATAAATAAATAAATAATAATTCACCTAAATGGCCAAAAAAATATAAGAAAGTTGCTATTTTTAAAAGTATAAGCAACGAAACAAATAATATTATATGTTTGATAGTCGAAGCAAAAACAACCAATAAAAGGAAGTTGAAAGTTTCCAATGGATGGATCTCGCAAAAATTGGGCAAAAAAATTTTATTTTTTAAAAACAATTCATTCACCCAAAAAAAGGCCAAAAAAAAAAAAAAAAAAGTGTAAGAAAGTTACGCCTTAGCCTTTTCAAGTTAGTGACAAATCAAAGAAAAACACTTCTATACACCAATGTGGTTTTGGTGTATATGCATCAATGTGATTTTGGGTACGCAGGAAATATTTGTTCCAGGGTAGGAAATATTTGTTCCGTGATCGAAAATATTTATTTCATCAAAACCACTCATTTGTTCCCAAGAAGGGAACGTTTGTTCTGTGATCAAAAATATTTGTTCCGTTAAAACCATCCACACTACTTTAGAACAAATATTTTTTATAACAGAATAAATATTAACTACTCAAGAACAATGATGTAGCTACACTAAAACTATTTTGGTGCGGACTCCAAATCAAATAGACATATAATATTAAATGTTTGGTCACTGAAACTAACATTTAAAGCAAGTAAAGTTGAGAGATTTTATCTGTTTACCTATTTGGCCACTGAACCTAAAAAAGTCCAAATGCGGAAGAAAATCAGATGCTTTTGGAAAATTAGCAATTCCATAGACCTCGAAAAAAATATCTAAAAAATAAAAAGAAAATACTTTTGCTCACCCCAAATTTGGTACACCAATGCTCACCCAAGCATCCCATTGGCCAATGCAGTGGGGCCCAGGATTAAACAATATTAAACAACATTTGTTTAATCCTGGGCCCCACTGCATTGGCCAATGAGATGCTTGGGTGAGCATTGGTGTACCAAATTTGGGGTGAGCAAAAATGCTCTCAAATAAAAAATCTCCCTAAAAGGCAAAAATGAAAAACTATGCCACTTCAAGTGGACATTTCTAATTAACAGATAGTATTATATGCGTGTGATAGATAAAATTACAGAATAAAAAAAAAAACTCAAATGACTATGAAATTTTTTTGCAAAATTAGCAAGTCTGATGCATAAATCTTGAAAAAAGAAAATAGATAATTGTTGAAAAACCCTTCAACTAACTCTCAAAAGTTTTAAACTCTAATTGGTTTGACCATTTTCTAAAAAGGACAAAAGAAATCTAATCCAGTGCTCACACGGTACAAGTGCATGCACTATAGGAGATCCCACATATTCCCCAGCTCTCACGCGTGCGTTTTTATGGTTTCAGCCACTCACACCGTATGAGTGGCTGTACCATATAATATCCATTTCGAAAATGCATTTTTAACCTTTAAACCTCCATAAATTTTGATCTACAACTCTGTTTCTTACAAATTTTATACCGTTGGAACCGTGTCGACGAGAGCTACAAAACTAGTACCATTGTTGATACCTTTTGAGCAAACGAAAAAAATTCTTATTTTTACATATTATGCTCCAGACGAACCTAATAAAATTTTCACATAATATTTGTGTATGGGTTATTGAATTTTCACGTTATATTCACGTATGCCAAGTTGATATGATGTGAGGAAAAAAAAACCGAATGTTCACTTTGTTTTTAAGGAGAGTTTTAGTGAATTTTTACAAGAATTTTGCATTTGTTTGGATTGAAAAACTATGTTTTATAATTGATTTGTGAAATTTGATTTTTTTTATAAAGGAAATATGCATTGTTTAATATGAAAGAGAAAAAAAAGAAGTAAAATTTCACTTCGCATATAAAAATATTAAGTGAAATTTCACTGAACTTGTATATGAATATTAAGTGAAATTTTACTTAAATTGACACTTGAGAACTTTTTAACAAAGTATCAAATTATACCTTAAACTCTAGAGAGTTACTTCTAGCGACCTTTGTGATAGTTAGTGAATTTTCACTTAACCTACTAAGTGAAATCTCACTAAACGAGTATACGAATGTTAAGTTTAACTTCAAGTTTTTCAGGAAGAAAGCATGTACGGGTTCATTGAATTTTCACTTAATATTATGTATGCCAAATTTATATGTTTTGAGAAAAAAAATTTAAAAAAAGACGAATAGCAATAAAGTCATTGCTACCTCATTAAGGCTTAGTTTGGCCCTATTTTGGTGCTTCTCCTTTTTTAAAGCACAATTTCATGTTAATTCAGTTGGTAACTAGTTTATGAGCTTTGCAAAAATAAAACTTAGGGCTTTTTTGGGGAGAGTTTTTAAAAGCTCTAGAATTGAGTGAAATTTCACTTAATATTTTATGTATATCAAGTGAAATTTCACTTAATATTTATGTATATCAAGTGAAATTTCACTTAATATTTATGTATATCAAGTGAAATTTTACTTATTATTTATGTATGTAAAAACATGAAAATCTTTTTTCTCAAAACATATCAACAATAAATTTAAAAAAAGACGATTTTTAACAAGAATTCCTGCATTTGTTTTGGTTGAAAATTTGAGTTTTATAATTGATTATGAAATTTGCTTATTTTAACAAAATATGTATTGTTTAAAAAAAAAATCACCATGCCAACATGAATATTTATTGAAATTTCACTTAACTCATGAACATTAAGGCTTAGTTTGGCCCCCATTTTGGTGCTTCTTCTTTTTTAAAGCACAATTTCATGTTAATTCATTTGGTAACTAGTTTATGAGCTTTGCAAAAATTGAATTTAGGGCTGTTTTAAGGAGAGCTTTTAAAGCTATAGAATTGAGTAAAATTTCACTTAATATTTTATGTATATCAAGTGAAATTTCACTTATTATTCATGTATGTAAAAACATGAATTTTTTTTCCTCAAAACATATCAACAATGGTTCTAGTTTTGTAGCTCTCGTCGACACGATTCCAACGGTATAAAATTTGCAAAAAATGGAGTTGTAGGTCAAAAGTTATGGATGTTTAAAGTTTAAAAAATATTTTTCAAAATTAGAAATACTACAGTACGCTGCTCGCACGGTGCGAGCAGCCTTTGGGAGAGATGGGCGAGTGGGGGGGGCGTGGGAGCGCGTGGGCGGGCGCGTGGGGGCGCTTGGGGGCTTAATTCATGCACGAAATTTCCTATGGTGTGCGCATTTATACCGTACGAGCACTGATTTAGACTCCTTTTGTCCTTTTTAACAAATGGTCAAACAAATTGGAGTTTGAAACTTATGAGAGTTACTTTTAAGATTTTCTAATAATTCCCCCAAAAGAAAAAGATAAAAAAAAAATTCACTCAAAAATGCTAGAAAATGAGAGAGAGACAGAACCATTTCAAGTAGACATTTGTAAGAGATATTATTACCTATCTATATGTCTAACTATCATATCACGTATAACAAGCAGCCACTAATTTTTTTTTTCTTTATAGAATTTCATATCGAATATGGTTCTTATTATGATTCCAAAAAATTACAAGTTTTATGCAAAATTGAGTATGAAAATTAGAAGTTACGGAATTTTAAATTTTGAAGAAAACTAGTGATGACATGACGTAAGTAAACTTTCAATTTTAGAGTGGATTTGGTCAGGGCAACTTTGTCATTGAATTGAAAAGAAAACATAGAATGATTGAACACATCTAATATGTATTTGGAAAATTCTATATATATCCACTTTTTTTTTTAACAAATATATATCCACCTGCAACATTAAATAACTGTACAAGAGGTTTATATAATGCAACAAGTTGGTGTAGAAAGCAATTAAATGGGTGTAGGGTCGGTCTTGAGCCCTTATTTATTCAGCTTAATTATAGATGAATTAACTAGCACATTTAAGATGAAGTTCCATGGTGTATGTTGTTCACAGATGATATTGTCTTGGTTGATGAGACTAAAAGGAGACTCAACACTAAAATGGAAACTTGAAGAGAAACACTGGAGACTAAGGGCTAAAGATAAGTAGGACCAAGGATCAAAATTTCCTTCTGTTTCCATCGAAACGGCCGAAACGTTTCCGTTTCCTAGGTCATGGAAATGAAACATCCATGGAATCTCTAAATTCCATGGATTCCATCGAAACAACTTTGTTTCTTTTGTTTCCATCGAAACATAATTGTTTCCATCGAAACAAACCTATGATTCCACATCGTTTCATTTGCTTCCAACGAAACATACTTGTTTCCATCGAGATAATCACGTGGTTGTGTACTTGTCATATGAACAACCATTTTATTTTAGAGATGACTTATTAGCTTACTATGTACTTATATATATTTTTTGCATTCTATGAAGTGTTTTGTGGATTCTATGAAGTGTTTGACAATAGATTGGCGACTTAATCCTCATGTATTTTTAATTTGAACTACACAATTTTAATGCAGCACTACATATATAGACCTCTCAAATGTTCATTTAATCAATTATTAGCTTTATACACGCATATAGTTAAGTTTGAAGTTATGTTTCCCCATGTTTCTCAATGTTTCCAATTTTTTCCACTGTTTCCACATGTTTTCGAAATGTTTCCGAAACATTTTCGTTTCTAGGTAGACCGAAACAATAGACCGAAATGAAATTTTGATCCTTGAGTAGGACAAAAACAGAATACATGAAATGCAGTTTTAGCAACATGGGAAATAGAGACAATGAAGCAGTGAAGATCGAAGACCAGGAGATCCCAAAGAGGGAACACTTTTGCTATTTAGGATCAATGATTAGTAGAGAAGGAGAGATTGGTGATGACGTGATCCATAGAAGTAAAGTAGGCATGCTTAAGTGGAAGAGTGCTTCCGGAGTATTATGTGACCGGAGAATACCAACAAAATTGAAAGGAAAATTTTATAGAACAACTATTAGGCCAGCTATGCTCTATGGGACAGAGTGTTGGGCAACTAAGAAACAACACATTAGCAAAGTGAGTATAGCTGAGATGAGGATGCTAAGATGGATGTGTGGTAAGACTAGGAAAGATAAAATTAAAAATGAGTACATTCGAGAGACTGTAGGAGTGGCACAGATTGAGGATAATTAAGTTGAGGGAGAATAGACTTAGATAGTTCGATCATGTACAACGAAGACCTGTAGATGCACTTGTGCGAAAGAGTGATGAGATCGTAGTGCCTGGAATGGTTAGAGGGAGAGGCAGATCTAGATGAACCTGGGAGTTTGTAGTGCAATATGATATGAATATATATAATTTAAATGAGCATGTAGCTCTTGATCGTGCAGAATGGAGAAAAATGATTCATAGTGTCACACCCGTCCCGAAAAACCTTTTATTTTATTTGTATATGTGCATTCTGGAATTGTTACTGTAGATTAATAATTCAGATGAGTTGACGTGGGTCAACGGTGAGGTGTCAATTGATGACACGGTAATATGTGAAGTCGTGAGGCATTGGCATGATTAAATGGCATTTAAGTGATTTAAATATTATTTGAATTATCTGGTATTTTGTGAATAGTAATTATACCTGTTTTGTGTAATTTCTAATAGTTTCGATCTCGACTTAGATCGTTTTGAATACTTTAGTGAGAACGTGAGTGATACGTTGCATAAAAAGTAGGTTTTATAGAGATTCCACATAAATAAGTTTCAGAACGTGATTTTGAACCTAATCGAAACTTTGACGAAAACTTTTATAATTTGTAGCTTCACTTGCGAAGTGATAAAATGGACGTTTAGGATGTTCAGGAGATGATTAGAAGTTTTTTTAGAACTCGTGGGGAGGTAAACATAATTTTTGAAAATCGTGCCTATAAATAGGAAAGTTTGAGATATTTTATCATAAACTTTCTAAAAATTATATCTTTGAGAGAGAGAGAGAGAGAGAGAGAGAGAGAGAGAGAGAGAGAGAGAGAGAGAGAGAGTGAGAAAAGGAGATTATTCCCCCGAGCTTGACGACGCATATTGACAACCGTTCGTCCATCAGTTTTCGACCAGATTTCATATTTAAACTCTTGGAGGTAAGATCTACGTTTTGATACCTCGTAGGCCTTGTTTGGCTAAGTTTTCATAAAATCTAATTTCTAGAAATTTGAAAAAAATAAAAACACCTGTAAACTTGAAGGAATCGCGTATAATCGGAGATCCAACGGTTATTTGGCTCTCTAGTACTTCCCTCAAAGTTTGAGGGATATAGCACGAGGTATGAAATTCTAACCTATGTTATATAGGAAATATGCATGTTTTGATTTTCGACAACGAAACTGTGATCCGGGTAAAATTCATCTGTTAATCGTAGGCCCGTTAATTATGCACGTGCTTATCTGGAAAAAGCATGTCTAATTTTTACACGAGCACGTTAATTGATTATGTGGGTCAAAGGGGAGTTTTGTACAATTGCATGCCGGAGTAAGCTTCTCATTGTTTGAGAATTTAGTAGCAACAACTACTGTGCATGGTTTAAGACTTGGACTTGCCAGGGCACTTGGGATGCGATGGTTGTAGACTTGGACTAGCCATTGGCATCGCGGTTTAAGACTTGAACTTGGCGCTACCAGATGAATGCGTGTTTTCTCCCTAGAGACTATATTTGATGTGATCTATGAGATTAGAGCATGTTTTATCATATATTGCATATGTTAGAATTTGTACACTCAGCATATAGCTGAGCGGTGGAGCTTTACTCCATTGCAGGTGAGAAGAAGAAAGGAAAGAAGAAGCGAAAGGAGTGAGGCCGATGGGACGACGGGACTACTGTTGTACATATTTTTGTTTTCCTTCTAAATGTTGTAATAAGAACCTTGGAATTCAGAATATGCTGTAATGGGAACTTTGGGAAGGAATTATAGTATTGCAATCTATAGTAAATTTTTGTATTTAGGTTTGAAATCGTTGATATGCATTAGCGTATGTGTTGGATTTGAGTTTGGGCAGCTATAGTTAGAATCTGCAGAATGCCTTGAATCTGAGGTAAACCAGTCGACTGGAGGCCTATTTGATCCAGCCACTGCCCTGATATATTGAAAACAGTCGACTGTGACTGGACAATTGGGTTGAAATGTTATTGTTGGTTCTGTGAAAGAAACAATCAACTGGGTGGAGGTCCACAGTTGACTGGATTATCTTTTAAAATTTGTAATTTTATGTTTTCGTCAACTGGAAGATTTAGTCGATTGAGAATTGGAGACCCCAGTCGACTGGGTCCCCGACACAGTCGACTGGACAACTTCTGAGATTTTAAAGCTCTCTATATCTTGCATTTCTAGTCGACCGGACCATGGATCAGTCGCATGCATTGCTGTTTTCAAGTAGGATTTTTCTTTAAGCGTTTCAAATGCGCAAAATTTTTTATAACTCAAATTTTCATGGATTTTACTTATGTTTTCTGCTGCTATTTATACTTCATGAGAGCATGTTTGCTCACCCAAAAAATAGTTGGTGAATGCTCACCCAAGCATCCCATTGGCCAATGCAGTGGGACCCAGGATTAAACAATGATATTTAATCCTAGGTCCTACTGTATTGGCCAATGGGATGCTTGGGTGAGCATTCACCAGGTGAGCAAAAATGCTCTCATACTCTATTAGAATTGGATGAGTCTTGGTGGTGTGCTACGTGTCCTATTTCTGCACGTAGCGAGATGGGTCGTGACACATACAACCAACCCTAGTTGATTAAAACACAAGGCTTGATTTGATTTGGTTTGATTTTATTATGCAAGTATGAGAGACTTTTCGGGTGATAGAAAATGTGTAGAATTTGAGTTTCCACAATTCAAATTGGAGGGACCACAGTACAATCATGTGTAAAAAGAAGCATGCTATTGTGTGATTTGATTAGCCTACGTCTATACCACGTCAACATTTCTTTAAAATGAACAAAAACTTTGTCCACTGTATATGGTTTTTTCAAGGAAAATGTTTAGTACACCTAAAAAAATATCTTAAAATGTTTACGTCAATGGCAATTGTAGAATCAAATCTAATTTTACATTCTTTTGTTCTGTAAATAAAGAAGAGCTTTAGTTATCCACGTCAGCATATGTATTTTTTTAGGCAATTGTGAAATAAAATAAGAAGAGCTTTAGTTATCTACGTCAGCAGGTGTGTTTTTTTTAAGAAATTCTGAAATAAAATAAAGAAGAGCTTTAATTATCTACCTCAACAAGTGTAATTTTTAAGGATCTTTTTTAGGTGAATCTAGCATTACTCGTTTTTTCAAACTTCTCATGTTTTATGTTATGAAATGTGAGTTTTACAAAGCACATGATTGTATCTAATATTTATGGACACCCCTGTAGAATTTAAAAGTCCCCATGGTATTTCTATATAAAAATAAATTTCTTGTCCCTATGAAGTATGAATGCATTTGTTAAATGTCTGTTTAATTGAAAATTAATTATTATTGTCCTAATTTTAATGATACCTTTATCCCTCCTAATGCTGTATTTTCCAAAGCTTTCTTTATTTTCCCATGCTTTCTGGTTGTTAGTTTTGGTTCAGCACCTTATTCATAGTTTGCTTTTTCAAGTTTATTAACTTCTAGGCAGGTCCTGTGCACAAGCTACTCAAGCAATTGTTTTGGCCCCTATTTTAATAGGGCCCTCACTCATAATATAGCGTATTATATAACATGTTAAACTATTTTTTATTTCATATTAATATTTATAGAGGTCCTCCATCATTGAAGTTCACTTAGCACTATCAATTTCTTTAAAAAATTGTAACTTCTAAGTTTAAAGTAATGAAGACGAATTCCATTTTATTTAACAGAGGTGCTCCACTTCACTCTTCTTGTAATCAAGTTTTCTGTCATGTACTTAACATTATTAAATTTGTTTGCTTCAAGACTATATCTTAGCATTTCAAAATGAGTAATCCTATGCTTCCTAAATTTTGTATCTTAAATGGGTTCTCAAATACATGTGGTAGTAGGATCACCTTCAATAATGGTGAGAACCATTTAGGATATAAAATTTGAGATGCATAACATTACTTTTTCAAAATTGATTCATGCTCTGTCACTATAATTTCTCTGTAAAATTCAAATTTAGGTCATAAAACAATCTTTCGTATGAATGTTTGTTCACACTAAAGGTGTATTTGACAAAACTAAAAATTAAGTACTGAATTTTTAGTGTTGAAAGTTTTAAGCCACTGAATTAGGTATACTAAAAATTTTGTTTTAAGCATTGAAATATATGTACTGAACTTAATTATTCTGTTTGATAATACTAATTACTAAACACTGAAATTTGAATGATTACAATTCACCTACGTGCACCATATTAAGTAAACAACATTCTAAAACAAATAGTTATAACTTTAAAAACCACCTTACTTTACAATTGCTAAACTACAAATGGTACAATGTTTTGGCACATCAAAGTTTTTGGAACTTCTTTGTTACCCAGTGGGCAGTGGTTGAAACTTGATGCCAAATGGTAATAATTTTAAAAACTACATTACTTTTGAAATCGCTATTTTTTTAAATAGAAATTTAGTGATAAGTCCCTACCTACCCTGGCCATGTATCAATAAAGACTCTCCCCTAGCTTTCTTAATGTAGCAATATATCCCAACCCCCAAATGTGTGTAGTAATAGGTCCCTAGGCCCATTTTATCAGCCATTTTATGGACATATTTACCCCCTATATATATTGGATGTATATATATATATACATATATGTCATTTAATAGTGGTGAATCTGTTATGGAAGGTCAATCATAATAGATTTTGCAATCAATCCCAAGATTATAGCACAATAAAATCACTAATCATTGTATCCAATTAATTTCCACAAATCAAGGAAA
This sequence comes from Hydrangea macrophylla, assembly GCA_033977485.1. NCBI lineage: Eukaryota > Viridiplantae > Streptophyta > Magnoliopsida > Cornales > Hydrangeaceae > Hydrangea > Hydrangea macrophylla. The sequence goes on along the minus strand of CM066984.1, from coordinate 70,561,681 downwards.
TCCATTTTCATTTCTGCATAGAGTTACAAGATCAATAAGTCAATATGAATACCATGGGCGTAAGTTTGAGGGTAGTTCTTTGATATACAAATTACATCACCATACATTATTGTGAATTGTTAATAAATTGTGTGGCTTATATGTTTGAGATTTCTCCTTCTAAAACTGCAAAATTTCCAGTATCGTCTCTGGCGACGATGATAACATCGTTGAAGAAGAGGTAGTGTATTCCAATGATTATGGCCTGTATGATTTTGAAGAAGACCGACGACCAGCTATAAATTCATATCGTAGTTCTCGAACACGTAGTAAGAGGAAGGAAAAGGCTGATCTAATAAGCGCTTTGCCAGACTCTATACTCCTTCACATCATCTCCTTTTTGCCCATCGAGGACGTCCTTAAAACCGACGTCTTGACGAAAGATGGCAATACCTCTAGACATTTATGCCCAATCTCGACTTCTCTCATAGCCCCTATGGAATCTATAAACGCGAATTTGTTTCCTCCGTTAAAAACACCCTAGCTTGTACCGGTTTGGTGGTGGCAGATTCTAGCTGAGTTGTGGTAGTGACACACCATGATTTTTCACACGTTTGTTTGTAATTCCATTTTTTAAATTATTTTTTTATGCTAGACACTTGCTTTTAATGGAGAATCAGATGATTCTTTGTTGCACATAACAGGAGTCGGAATGTGAAATTTCACATTCGTAACATGTGAAATTTCATAGTAGTAATTTTTATTTATTTTTTATTTTTTTATTTTTGTGTGTGTGTGTGTGTGTGTATGTGTGTGTGTCTGTTTTGAAGATTGTGAAATTTCATAACAGTAAGCTATTTTTTGAAATTTCATAACAGTAAGGTATTTATTGAAATTTCATAATAAGGTTTTTTTTTTGTGAATTTTCAATTGAAATTTCATAACAGCAAGTATGATTGTGAAATTTCACATCTTCATAACAGACAGTTATTTTTTGTGAAGTTTCATTAGTTTGGTTTTTGAAGATTTAAATTTCATGAGAAATTTCCATCACATTGTTGATGCAATCAAATTCGTAGAGTACCAGTTTTCTGCAATAAAACTGCTTCAATGGAGGACTACTCTCAAGAAGAAGAAAGATGTATGGAGATTGTGTACTTGAAATATGGAGATATGGTTTAATTTTGCTTGAACGAAATTGAAATTACAGCAGGAAATTATTTGAATTTCAATTATGATTTTGCAAATCAATTACAATATAATTAAATCCCAAGATTTTAGGAGAACAATAAGGCAAGTTTATATATATATATGTATATATATATGCCATTTATTTGGGTGAATTTGTTATAGAAATAAGGGCAAAATTGTCTATAAAATAGGAGGGACCTATTACTAAGAAGTTTATTTATAACACCTACATGTGTGTTATTGCATTTCATTACATTGTCATGCATGATAATGTGATGTGGCGTGCCTTATGACACATGTTTGAGTGAGTTTTGACTCACGAGTTGATTTGGGTGTCTGTGTTAGAGAACCCTTTGAGACTGTGTTGATGAGCATTTTGTTGTTGTGACGTTTCTCCGAGTATGCATGAGACGGTCATTTTGGAATACTTTAAATGTCTATCTAAAAATAAAAGTTTACCTATGTACTTTACTATCTGTATTATTTCTGGTTTAGAATTTATTGCTGTTGTTAATTTTAGTATCCTGGTGAGGACGAATTAACATGCTATTAATTTGGTAGGCTAATAAGCAACTTCAGAAACGTCACGTAGAAATTCACGTTTTAGCAACCAAACGGAACTTAGTCAAAAACTTTTATAATTTTGAAGTTTCACTTGTAAAGCTATGGATTAGCTATGTAGGAAGTTTCAGAGACTGATTAGGAGTTTTGAAAACTCGTGGGGAGGTGAACGCAAATTTGGAAAATGTTGCCTATATATATAGAAAGATTTTCTAAACTCTTAACCTAAAACTCAAAAGGAGGCCAAAAGGGAGATTTAGGAGCTTAGAGCTTTGCGACGCCAAACGACGACCTTCTGTCCGTCTAATTTCTTCTAGATTTCGTATTCAAACTCCCCGAGGTAAGAGCTTCGTTTTGATACCTATTAGGCCATGTTTGGCTAAGTTTTCCAAAAAAGTTATTTTCTAAAAGTTTCCATAAAAATTGATATTTGGACTTTTAATCCATAGGAATTGTACTAGGCAGATTTCTGAACGTTCTTTGTGCACGGGTTTTCCTTGGTTAGAATTATAGGAGCGTAAATCGAAAGTGAACGATTCAACTATATTTTTGGAATGATTTCTTGACATGTATTCATGTTTTGTGTGAACAATATATCTTAATTCATAGAGATATATTGTGTAGTTCATATTGGGCAATTATATTGATAAGTAGGCCCAATAGCATGGTGGCATGTTTTGTTTATCGCGAGTATGGTGATATGTATTTGAGCATGTTGAGTTGCTTATTTGGCCCAGAAGGAGCACGTAGTCACTAAGGCATTTTGTGGAGCCGATATAGGCATTAAGGTCGCACGATTGAAGAAAAGAATCGTGGGTCTTACCCTTTCGCGTGGACTTATTGGCGAGGAGTCGCAGATTGGGAATATGGAACATGCATGTGAGTCTCCGTCGACTAGTATGAAATGTAGAGATGTGAATGCGAGCATGTTTGTCATTCATGTACACATGTTATTTTATTCCCTAAGCGTTAGCTTAAACAAATCAAATATGTGTGGTTATTCAAATAACCATTGTAGGCATGAATGCTGGCAAAGAATCGCAGAAGTGAGCACGTGGGTTTTGGGAGTTTACTTATAAGACGACTCATTGTTCTAACCTCTTCATTTTGTAATAGACTTGTTGTAATAAGGATTGTATACACTACACCAAAAGAGCACATTACTAACGGTAATTTACCGTTAGTAAAATTATTCCTAACGGTAATTTACCGTTAGAAATAGAGCGTGGCTAATAATTCTAACGGAATTTCTAACGGTAATTTTCCGTTAGGAAAATTATTTTTACTAACGGTAAATTACCGTTAGTAATATGTTTACTAACGGTAATTTACCGTTAATAATTTATTATTCCTAACGGAAATATTCCGTTAGTAATATTTATTCTAACGGTTTATTTTCTAACAGTTTTGTATACAAAATACTAACGGAATTTCGTAACGGATATTTACCGTTAGTAATTCCATTACTAACGGTTTGTAATATGACAGTTTCTAACACTTTTGAGACAATAACTAACGGATATAAACCGTTAGTAATTTTATTACTAACATTTAGTTTTCTAACACGTGTAACAATACTAACGGAAGGTATCCGTTAGTAATTATTTTAAATATGAAAAACACAAATACTAAAATATGCTCCCCCAATTTTATTTGCACCTAATTTACATCATGACCACATCGCATTTACTATAAACATATAACAAGCTCAAATTCAAACCATAATAAATACAAGCTCAATCTATATTAAAAAAATTGTAATACAAAAAGCAAGAAAATTACTTCAAGTTATTAGTACAAGTGATAGAGATCATTCAATCTAGTTGGTTAAAATGCATTTTACAAAAAAAAAAAAAAAAGTATATCATCCAATTGTCTCTGTGTTGCTCCTTTAATAACGGGAATAGCCCTGACGCTTCATCTCATGCAACAGAGTTGCAACACAGCGGGCTCCTGTAAAGACACAGCAATATAGTCAAAATAGGCTCTTTATCATTTTCCAAAACATATTCATGTGCAGCTAAATAAATGAATTTTGGAACTCATGAAAACTTAAAAGTGATCCAAATTGGATGCAAATAGATTCAGGTATGCAACAACTCTTTTGGAAGCAACTTAAAATGGATTGATATCCAAATCAAGCAAGTATGTCTGTCATCCAACTTTTTGTAGAAGACCTGCATGACTTCTTACATAAACTTAGTAATATTGTTCAGGGTCATTATAACATCATAATGATGGCAAAGAAAATGAAAGAGAACTTGAGCATCTAAACATTACCTCATTGATCTGAAAAAAGGTCGATATCATCAACTTCAAGACAAGCAGCTTTGACTGCAGTTGAAATTGCAATGGTTGGGCCCACACCCATGATAGCAGGATCTACAGCAACAGCGGCGAAGGTCTTGCAAGCGCAACACCACGTAGTTTTCTCAAAATCTTGACAAGTAGACTGACTTTCTTCGCTTCAATTAAAGGGATTCATCCATCTAAACAAATGGTAACCATCAGACACTAGGATCCTATTTGAAACATCAGGAGATAATCCAATGACTTGTGCTCAATTAGCATTTATTTATTTTTTATTTTGGTGTCCAAAGATTCCACATGCTCCTAGGTTCTACTTCTATAGAGGAATTTGTGAATAAAAGAGGAATACATGAGGTGGCAGTGGTGTTGACAAAGGTAAAGACTAACTTTTTTCTTCTTGTTCAATGTTCACTACTTTTACAAAATGGTTTTTGTTTGTCCAGCTTTGCCTCTAATGATCTTACCTTTTATTTCAATACCATAACCCAAAGAGGGTATATAGGGCGTATCTAAAGCCTATAAAGCCATGGATAATAACATTGGAAATAGGAAGAACTCGATTGAGCAAGATAAGGGAGAACTGGGTTGTCATGGAGAATCTTACCTTTTCTTGTGATTTTGTGTCAGAAGTTGAGCAAGATAAGGGAGAACTCGGTTGTCAATTACAAACTGCAACACATCAAACATGTTAGCTTTTCATATCAGAGGGGAAGAACTTACAACTTTTTGATTTTATATGCACACACCAAACTTTCTATTTTCCAATCTTCCTCGTATACCGTATCATTTTGCCAAGTTTGCTCTATGAAATTTCCTCCTGATCTCTATCATAATTCTGAATCTGCTTGATCTAAACATCTCATCCTTATGTCCATTTTATATCAATATGAACTTGTAGCAGGCTTTTTGACTAAATTGTACAAAATGGGAGCTTAAAAGACAATTCTTTAGTGTAAAATGTATATCCATTTTCTTTTTCCATTTTGCTTTCCTAGTTGTTATATACAAATGCATCCTCTTCTAATCTCTTTTGTTCCAATTCTAGCTTGTATATCTGCATATAAAAATAATTAGTTTCCAGAAGCTAAACGAGAAAGGAAAAATATGTGAGAACGAATACTTACTCCAGCATCAGTAGCAATTGGCTTCCCAAGACGGCTCAATTCTGTTTCTAGTTTGATAATTGTTTTGCTAATAAGAGACTGAAGGCCTGGTATTCGAGACTTGATGACAGATTCCAAGTGCTGAAATATTATAACCAACAAATATGTATCAAATACCAGCAAGAGCACTTGGTACTAAACGAATACCAAGAACTCCTTTCAAGAATTTAATAGGCCTATTGATGAGTGAACTACGGACCATATTTGAACATGTAACTAAGTTGGTGCAGACATCCCCGCTAAATAATGAAAAACACAAGACAATGAAGACCCAAACATAAAGACCATAAAAACAGTAGCTAAAATAAACTCAAAAACAGTTATTTTGGCAGCTTACAGTAGCTGTAGTATTTTGGCCATAATTTTTCACTCAAAATTCCAAATCATTCAAATCTTAATGTTCTGGAAAGAAGACATCTAGACCTATAACTTTGTAATTTTGAGAGTTTGATCATTCATTCATCTTGTGGAACAAAAACAGATTGAAAGTACAAAACTCGGAATAAAAAGTAGCAGTTTTTCAGACTGACAGTGTGTTAGTAAAATGGACTTTTCTCCTCACTCGGAACTTCAAATCATGCCCCGTTTGCGGCTGTGGAAAGATAACTCACAGAGCTACAATATTGTAGTTCTTAGGAAAAACTTAAACTGACTTTATCTAGGGTAAATATGACCAGAAAGTCAGACCAAATCTGTGTGCATTGCACGTGGACGTGTTCGGCCGTGCGTGTGTACATTGCACGCGTGCTGTGCTGTGTTGTGATGTGTTGCTGTGCACGTGGACTGCTGTGTACGAGTGCTATGCTATGCGGTTGTGCACATGGGCCGCTGTGCTCTGCACGTGTGCTGATGCGGTGCACATGTTCTGTGTGCTGTGCACGTTGGCTGCAGTGCACGTGTGCTGTGTGCTGTGCACGTATGTGCATTCCATGAAGACAATCTGTGATGTGCACGTTCCATGAAAACAGTCTGCTGATAAACAAGAAGCAAAAGAAACCAATCATAACAATATTGATTACCAACACCAATCACTTACGAACAATCGAAAGTTCCATAATTCCAACTCCTCAAATATTACTACAGGAGTAGTTTTGTATTCATTGTGCGTAGGATACTTCTTATGTGAAATCAACACCCATCTAGACACAAATATATATTTACTAAATGATCACCTATATCGCTGGTGGAGCATTATGATAATTAATGAACAAATGGGGCGAGTTTGATTTTCCCCAATATGATATAAACAGCTAATGAGCTATATAGGCATAATTCAATGACCTAAATGACCTGAAGCAAATGATGGAGACGATAAACTCGTGTGGATTGGTACTTTGGGGTTGGTAACTTTAGGTACTCCTCCCTGTGGCAAAAGAAGATTTTCTTATCAGTGAACTTAATTTTGTAGTGTAAACTTTCGATTTCTTCGATGACCAAAAAAATTCTCAAGCAAGAAATACACAAATCTTAACCATAGAATCTATATGCAGATAACATACCAAATTTTCTTATCAAAAAAAAAAAAAAAACACATACCGAATTTTCATCATCATCTTGAAGTGACAGCATGAGTGTCTTTTTGAAGCTTTCTAACTGCATGTATCAATACCTTAATCAGAGTCCTTTGAGTGAGTGAGAGAGAGAGAGAGAGAGAGAGAGAGAGAGAGAGAGGGGCCAAGTGGGAGTATTTAATCATCACCCTATATCTAGATCAAAGAGTATTAAACCCAATAATTTCATATCACCCATCAACCAACAAATCGACATTACATTCAATTCTCCAATTTTGACAATAAAAAGCAATATAAAGGTAAAAATAAAATAAAAATAAAAATAAAACCTTTTTTCTTATTGGTTATCAACCTATAGGTAAAGTTGTATACCAAATATGGAAGAAAATTAATACATATGTACATATAAATCAGACAAAAATCAAAAAATGGATACATTAATCCTTCAAATAAAAGCTTCATCTTTTACCTGATTTTGTGAGGTTGAATCGCATGAAGTCTAAATAGTCCCTACACCAGCTTCGATCCAATCGACCACCAATTCCCATTTCATGAAGAAATAATCACCGAGCAAGAAAGGAATCCATATATATATATAAAAAGTGAGAAAGAAAGAGATGCGAATTCTAGAGAATTGATTCGATCTCACAATGTGAAGACCTGCAGATAAATTGTCCCTACAACTATGAGAATTGATGCACTGGAAGTTAAACTGCACACATGTTTTTCATGGATACGGATGACTGAAAATCTAGGTAGAACAAAGAAGGAAAGGGAAAACAAAAGCGTTAAAAAATATGAATTAATGAAAGCTAATTTTTGTCATAACCGTTCCTCCTGCCCACAATTTGCGTGTGCCCCCTTTAGTACTTCCAGCACATTTCTCCGTAAAAGCCCATGAAGTTCTCCAACTGTGAGTAATAGTTCTCAAGCAACGGTTAATAATTGGGCAATAAAAAAAACACTTTTTAATGGTTTCCAACCAAAGGCTTATGGCTCAAGACTTAATATCTTTAATGGTTTGCTAAAGGGATTTCATAAAATGCTATGTATCTATGCATTTAACAATCGTAAAATTGATTGCCCTTGCATTCCATATTTGTACAGTATGCAAGACTCTATTTATTGAAAGGGAATGAACATTTTTAATATGCACAATATAACAAAGGGAATGAAAAAAGACGGTAGGGTGGGGGGGGGGGGGGGGGGGGGGGGGAGAATCGGCTTGGGAATAGAAAATCCTACGCGGAGACTGTGGAGGAAAATAAATTGCAGAAGCGGTGGCGAAGAGTCGTCTGCCTACTGGTGGTGGTGGGGGGGGGAGAATCGGCTTGGGAATAGAGAGAGGGCTTGGGAATAGAAAGAGAGAGAGAGAGAGAGAGAGAGAGAGAGAGAGAGAAGATTGACACGTTATATTTTTAAGGGAGGAATAAAAAGCTGATGTGGCAGATTGTAGAACCAGGATTTGCTTCAGCTTATATATATATATATATAATAGATCAGCAGTCACATTTGTGGGGAGCAAAATGTAAAAGCTAACTTGCATTATGAAAAACTCAAAGAGGCAAATTATCAAACAATGAGGTGGATGTTTAATAAATCAAAGTGTTCTTTAGAGACAATTTTGTTGCATGGGAATCCAAGTCTCGTCTAAAATTTCTGTTAAAGCAACTTGATTATAAAAAAGAAAATGAGAGTTGGGCTGAAAATGATGTTATTTTGTGCATTCCAAAGATGCCCTTAAATTGAAGATTTTCATGGAAAAAAAAAGGAAAAAAAAAAAAAGCACTCACTGAATAGAAACAACAACCAAGTTCAAGGTATGTATTGAATTTCCAAGCTGTCATGCCTGGCTCTGAGAAAAAAG